>OX382301.1:45000-10045000 GCA_947507805.1 Aporophyla nigra
AAGTTTAGACCAGTCTATCTTCGGTCCAAATAAATTTTTTGAAATTCTGCAACTGCAATCTGCTGCGCGCTCATTGGCTTAGTAGAGATTTTAAGTTTTAGATTTTTAGGTTGACTAGTTTTGTAATTATAGGGTAAATTGCTGAAAAACCATATTTTTGAAAAAATTCTGACTTTGTTTTTGGTTTTCAAAAATTTTCATTACTGTTTACTATAGTCCTATATTTAAGCTATTTTTAGCATATTTTTTTATAATTTTGTGACAAAAGGTTCCAGAGATATCGATTTTTTAATGTTTTTTGTTCATAATTCTTAAATAAATAGTAAATTCAAAATTTTAACGCCAGGATAGGGTCTAATACACCCATCCTGACCTCCTCAAGCCCAAACAAGGGCCCCATTGCTCCCAAATTGGCGTTTTTGGCAAATTTGCGCCATCTTGGTTTTTAGGTTTTAATTTTCAAATAAAGATATCTCGGGAACCGCTGGCCCGAATCAACCCGATTTTTCACTCCGGCCTTAAGACTATTGTTAATTTTAAGTTTTTCGGGTTTTCAGCCTGTTTCAGGCGTTTCAAATTTTTGTCGCTGAAACTGCTTTCGGGAGACACCTGAAGTGACGCCGAGCTGTACATCCAAAACCGCGTCCAATTCTGACGAGTGGTTCCGAAGTTACGGACATTTTTAGTCGACCTTTGACAGCTCGGCGGCCATTTTGTTTAGCTTCAAACCGCCATAACTCTTGAACCAAGGGACGTGGGAGATTGCGGTTTTTGATATTACACTCAGGGACCTTCCGTCCCCTTTGCCCCACGAATTCAGGCGGTTTGGGGCTAAAAATTTTCAGGACCCTGAAAGTTGTTTCGGCGGACAGCGGAGCTCGGGCTGAGTTAGGAGAGCCCAAACTCGGGGGATCTGCGGCTTTCCAGAGGGGAGTTATCTGTTGTCAAAAACCAACTTTGACAGCACCGCGGCCATTTTGCGAAAACTTTAGACGGCCATAGCTTCCCAACGGAGAGTCGTAGAGGGCTGGGGTCTTCGCTGTTTATGTCAGTAGGGCTTAGAGCACAAGGCTAGTTGAGTTTCAGGCGATTTCAGCGTGCCAAGATTTTTCAGGCTGAAAACCGATCCGGTGGATCGGTCTCACCGAGCCAACTTCAAAAAGCCCAAACATCGGGGTTTTTGGACTGGTAGATCCGGAGATATCCTCTTGTAACCACTTTTGGTTTTTTATTTCGTGAAAAACCAAACATTTTCAAGTTGGGATATCTCCGGAACCCCTTGGTGTAACTGCACCGAGTTTGGGTTCATTTGGGAGGGCTTGGTGAGAGCTATTCACCGAATCTGACAGAGAGACTCTATGTAGAGTCCTTCCCAAAAATCACTCTAAAATTGGGTTTTTGACTCGGAAAAATTTTCCGTTGACTGTTTTCCGACTGGTTCATCTTGACCCGCTCTTTTGAGCTTAGGGCTGCGACTCTACATACTTGCAAAATTTTTATTTTTACTTTTTTGATTTTATTTTGCTATTTGTGTATTATATTAATTAAATTGTGTACTATTTATATTAATTAAATAACCCTAAGGCTGACCGCGCCGACGATTTATACGATCGGTGGCGCATTTTATCCTATTTTCTATTTTATTCTGTTTTTCTTTTATACACTTTTACACTTTTATTTTACCATTTTGACGCATACCTCCAATTAAAAATGATGGGCATTAGGACACCAATAAAGAAGGTGGACGGTGACAACACCTCACCACGAAAAGCTGGTGCATCACCTCCAAATGTCCGACGTAGCGTTGGAGAGTGGGAAGCGGCAAAATCAGCTAACCCTGAAACCTCACCCCCCTTAAACACCAAATTGGTACAGGCTGGCCCCTCCAAGGTTGTTAAGACACTAGTCACGTCACACGTCACATCACGAACACAACCAACGGAAATATCGCCGAAGACAAAATACGCAGATCGGTCTTCCGAAGCAAAGGCGTGTTTGACGAAAGCCAAATTACACCTGAGCTCGTCAAGAAACACCAAAACCGAAATTAAAAACGGCATCACCGAAGCGCTGGAAAGGATGTTTCAGCTGGTGAAGGAAGCCGAGCGGGAGGCCAAATTGAAAACAACAGGAGGGGGGAAGGAGATAAGGGATAGAGAACCTTCCACTAACGACGCAACCTTCTCCATTGGCTCAGAGCAGAAATCCCTCGAAAATAGCATCCAAGAACACTCCAAGTTGCTAGAGGAGAACACCAAAAAAATGGAGGAGCTGAAGGCCCTGATAGTAAATCAGACTGAAAGCACAGCAAGCGGCTTGGCAACGTATGCGAGTGTAGCAGCGACCCATGGCGGAAGGCCAAACTCAGTCCGAAACACGCTGCACTCCATCGTAATAACATCAAAGACGGAAACGGAAACGGGTGACCAAGTCCTTGACAAAATCCGCAAAACGGTAGATGCCAAAGAAGGCTGGGTCAAAGTCGAAAGGGTGAGGAAGGCAAAGGATCGCAAAATTATCATGGGCTTTCAGACCAGGGAGGAAAGAAGTAAAATAATAACCAGGTTGGAGAAGGAAAACCAGGACCTCAATGTCGAGGAGGTGAAGAACAAAGACCCTCTACTGATCCTCAAGAGCGTCCTCTCCGTAAACACGGACGAGGACATTCTCAAGGCACTGAGGAACCAGAACAGAGATGTTTTTCACAACCTCGACAAAGAGGTGGACAGGGTGGAGGTAAGGTTCAGGAGAAAAACTAGGAACCCTCACACCAATCACGTAGTGGTCAGCGTTTCTCCTACCATCTGGAGAAGGGCTACAGAAGCCGGAAGCCTGCATGTAGACCTCCAACGCGTAAGGGTAGAAGACCAAACCCCACTGGTACAGTGCACGCGCTGCCTAGGCTACGGGCACGGCAGAAGATTCTGCAAAGAACCGGCCGATTTGTGCAGCCATTGTAGCGGCCCGCATCTGAGGTCCGAATGCGCTGATTGGCTCGCGGGTGTTCCACCCAAATGCCAAAACTGCACGAGAGCCAAGCTCGAGAACGCCGACCACAACGCCTTTAACCCCGACTGCCCAACTCGTCGCAAATGGGACGAAATAGCGAGGTCCACAGTTGCGTACTGCTAAGGGCACCCACGGGACCTTAAACTCATACAGGGTGATACAGGCGAACCTTCAGCGGAAAAAATTAGCGACCAACGAACTTCTATTGGAAGCTACCAATAGTAAAGTCGCCGTCGCTCTCCTCCAAGAACCATACGTGGGCGGGGCAAAAACTATGAAAAGTCATAGGGGCGCTCGGATATTTCAGAGCACTGACACTGGAGAGGGTACTGTTAAGGCCGCAATAGCGGTCTTTGATCAAGACCTCATAGTCATACAGTACCCGAAACTAACCACGAAAAACATCACCGTGGTGGGGATCCAGACCAGTGCCTGGAAAATCACGCTAGTCTCGTTTTATTTCGAACCGGACCAGCCAATTGGACCCTATCTGGAGCACCTCAAACACATTGAGGACGAGGTAGGTTCCGCAATGTGGATTGTTGGAGGAGACGCAAACGCGAAGAGTACCTGGTGGGGAAGCCTGTCCATTGACCGCAGAGGAGAAGAGGTATCCGGAGTTCTCGACGAATTGAATCTCAACATACTCAACAGAGGGGAAATTCCGACCTTCGACACGATCCGAGGAGGGATACGCTACAGCAGCCACGTTGACATAACGGCATGCTCGACGGATATCTTGGACCTGGTGGACGACTGGAAGGTAGACGAGGGCCTCACGAGCTCGGATCACAACGGCATTGTTTTCAATATAAAATTAAAAAGATCAAAAGGAATAAAAATCCACAGAACCACTAGAATCTTTAATACTAAAAAAGCAAATTGGTCTGAGTTTCGTGAGAAACTCAGACAATTATTTCACGAGAACAAAATTAACAAAATAGAAATAGATAAATTAAATACAGTTGACCAATTAAATACATTAATTAATACATATACCAAAATAATAAGGGATTCATGCACTTCATCAATGCCCTTGAAGAAGAGTAGGGAAGTGCTTACCTTGCCGTGGTGGTCCGAGAAACTCGAGGGGATGAAGAAAGAGGTTGCCACCAGGAAACGCAGAGTTAGGTGTGCTGCACCGGCCCGAAGATCGAAGGTCGTCGAAGAATACCTGAAACTGAAAGTTGAGTATGAGACAGAGGCAGCAAAGGACGAAGTCGAGAGCTGGAAGAACTTCTGCACAAGACAAGACAAAGAAGGGGTTTGGGAAGGGATTTACCGGGTGATAGGAAGAACCAAGGGAAGGGAAGAGGATCAGCCTCTAGTGAAAGACGGGGAGGTCATGGACACAAGAGGTTCAGTTGAGCTACTGGCAAACACGTTTTACCCAGAAGATCATCCTGGCACTGACAGCACCTGCCACCGCCTTACCAGAGAAAAGGCCAAGGTTGTGAATGCTGGAGGGCAAGATGACTCATGCAATCCACCATTCACGATGGCCGAGCTGATGACGGCGTGCGCATCCTTTAACGCCAAAAAAGCTCCAGGAGCCGACGGCTTTACAGCCGATATTTGTCGACACGCCATTGGAAGCGCCCCTGAGGTGGCCCTGGCTCTCATAAACGGCTGCCTAAAATGCCACCTCTTTCCTGAAGTCTGGAAAGAGGCGACAGTCATCGTTTTAAAGAAGCCTGGAAAAACAGACTACAGCACACCCAAAGCGTACAGACCAATCGGCCTATTGCCAATACTTGGCAAGATATACGAGAAGATGTTGGTGGCTCGCCTCAAGTTTCATTTGATTCCGAGGATGAGTACTCGCCAGTACGGATTCATGCCCCAGAGAAGCACCGAGGACTCCCTCTATGCGCTAGTGCAACATATACGCGGAAAGCTAAAACTTAAGAAAATAGTAGTCTTAGTGTCATTGGACATAGAGGGAGCCTTTGACAGCGCCTGGTGGCCAGCTATAAGAGTCCGCCTGGCTGAGGAAAAGTGTCCTATCGGCTTGAGGAGGGTCATCGACAGCTACCTCGAAAATCGCAAGGTCAGGGTCAGATACGCAGGTGAAGAGTACTGCAAGGCCACAAACAAGGGCTGTGTCCAGGGTTCCATCGGAGGACCAATATTCTGGAACCTTTTGCTTGACCCGCTCTTAAAAAGCTTGGAAGCTAGGGAGGACTATTGCCAGGCCTTTGCAGACGACGTGGTGCTGATTTTCGATGGTGACACATCGTCGGAGATCGAGAGACGTGCCAGTGCCGCTCTCGAGCATGTCCGGGCGTGGGGTGTTCAAAACAAACTAAAATTCGCTCCGCAAAAAACCAATGCGATGGTCATTACACGCAAACTGAAATACGACACCCCACGCCTGAGCATGGGCGGGATCGACATTGCCATGTCCAATGAGATCAAAATCTTGGGTGTCACCATTGACAATCAGCTGACTTTCAACACGCACGTCGCAAACGTGTGCAGGAAGGCAATAGGAATCCACAAGCAGCTAACTAGGGCTGCAAAGACCAGCTGGGGGCTCAACCCCGAAGTCATTAGAATAATATATGTGGCCACCGTGGAACCAGTCATCTTGTATGCTGCCAGCGTATGGGCTCCAGCTGTAGGAAAGCAGGGAATCAAGAAGCAGTTGGGAGCAGTTCAGCGCGGTATTGCGCAAAAATTGTGCAAAGCATACCGAACAGTCTCCTTAAACTCCGCGCTGGTGCTGGCTGGGATACTACCCCTTGACCTACGTGTCCGCGAAGCGGCATCGTTATACGAGGCCAGGAAGGGCGTGCCCCAGCCAGCACTTGGTGACAGGAGTGTCGAGCAGACTGCCTCGGCAATAGAGGCTCCACACCCTGCGGAGCGCGTTGAGCTGGAACTCGTAAGCCTGGTAAACCAAGAGCATCTTGAAAATGCCCAGAACGAACTTGAAGTTCGTATCTTCACGGACGGGAGCAAGATCGGGGGTAAGGTTGGAGCGGCACTGTCCATATGGAACGGTGACGCCGAAATCAAAACCCTCAAGCTTGCTCTCCCACACTACTCCACCGTTTACCAGGCTGAACTCCTGGCGATATGCGTCGCAACAAGGGAGATCATAAAGCACAGCGCGCAATCGTTTGGAGTTTTCAGCGACTCTATGGCGGCACTTCAAACCATCCAAAACTACGATCGGCACCACCCCCTGGCAGTGGAGACAAGGGCAAACCTTAGGTCCCTGTCTATTCAAAGCAAGGCCGTGACCTTGTTTTGGATCAAAGCGCATGCGGGGCTGGAAGGCAACGAGAGGGCCGATGAACTAGCCAAGAGAGCCGCTGAAGGCTCCAAGCGAAAGCCTGACTACGACTTGGTACCGGTTTCATACGTCAAGCGATGCATTCGTATGGCAACGCTTGACGAGTGGAACCAAAGATACAGCTCCGGAGAAACCGCTTCTGTGACTAAACTGTTTTTCCCGGATGCTGTGGCGGCCTATAGGATAATCAGGAAGTGCAAAGTTAACAGTATAACTACACAAGTTATGACGGGGCACGGTGGGTTCTCGGAATACTTGAACCGCTTCAAGTGTAAGGGGAACCCATCGTGTATCTGCGACCCTGAGATTGCTGAAACGGTGCCACATATATTATTCGAATGTCCCGTCTTCGACAGACAAAGGCTTGTGGCTGAGCACGCACTTGACACCAAACTCAAAGCTGAAACTATGTGGCAAATAATGACAGGAAAAAAGAGAGAGTTGTTTCTAGAATATTGCGTTGAAATATGTGGAAAAGTGATTAAGAGAAATAAAAGTAAATAAGCAAAAATGCTTGCGTAATATCATACGGAATATTAATGTCAAGCATTGAAAACAGAATATTAAAACGTAAGTGAATAAGCATAAACCTAAGAAATATATATGTTGCCCATTAACAAAACCTAGCTAAGTAGTCAAAAGAAATATGTGTTTAAAATAAGAATAGTAATTAAGCTGTATGTACTGTAAGCCAGGTAATGTAATAGTATGAAGGAATAGAAATAAGAAGTCCCGAATACTCTGTTAGAAATAAGAATAGTTATATAAGATACCATTTAAAATAGAAACTCATAAATATACTAGTGTAAGAAATAGAAATAAGAGGTGCCAAATATGTAACTAGAAATAAAAAAGATGTGAAAACTGTACCGTCAAGAAGTAGAATTAAGAAATATGTATAAAAAAAAAAAAAAGAGTAAGAAATATTGTACAACATTGATGAGAAAACGTGTTCATATGTTATTTTTCCTTATTAAAAATAAATCGAGAAAACATAAAAAGAGTAGAAATAAGTAGAAGGGCGTCCTACCCTTAAAAGGAAGAAAGACGAAAGTATGCCAGAAAGATAAAGTATGCAGAATGAAAGTACGAGAGGAACAAAAGCGAGAACTGGTATGATAGCGTAGCTTAACATAGGCTCCGATTACGTTGGAGGTAGCAGTAAAAAAAAAAAAAAAAAAAAAAAAAAAAAAAAAAAAAACCTAACCTAACCTAACCTAACCTAACCTAACCTAACCTAACCTAACCTAACCTAACCTAACCTAACCTAACCTAACCTAACCTAACCTAACCTAACCTAACCTAACCTAACCTAACCTAACCTAACCTAACCTAACCTAACCTAACCTAACCTAACCTAACCTAACCTAACCTAACCTAACCTAACCTAACCTAACCTAACCTAACCTAACCTAACCTAACCTAACCTAACCTAACCTAACCTAACCTAACCTAACCTAACCTAACCTAACCTAACCTAACCTAACCTAACCTAACCTAACCTAACCTAACCTAACCTAACCTAACCTAACCTAACCTAACCTAACCTAACCTAACCTAACCTAACCTAACCTAACCTAACCTAACCTAACCTAACCTAACCTAACCTAACCTAACCTAACCTAACCTAACCTAACCTAACCTAACCTAACCTAACCTAACCTAACCTAACCTAACCTAACCTAACCTAACCTAACCTAACCTAACCTAACCTAACCTAACCTAACCTAACCTAACCTAACCTAACCTAACCTAACCTAACCTAACCTAACCTAACCTAACCTAACCTAACCTAACCTAACCTAACCTAACCTAACCTAACCTAACCTAACCTAACCTAACCTAACCTAACCTAACCTAACCTAACCTAACCTAACCTAACCTAACCTAACCTAACCTAACCTAACCTAACCTAACCTAACCTAACCTAACCTAACCTAACCTAACCTAACCTAACCTAACCTAACCTAACCTAACCTAACCTAACCTAACCTAACCTAACCTAACCTAACCTAACCTAACCTAACCTAACCTAACCTAACCTAACCTAACCTAACCTAACCTAACCTAACCTAACCTAACCTAACCTAACCTAACCTAACCTAACCTAACCTAACCTAACCTAACCTAACCTAACCTAACCTAACCTAACCTAACCTAACCTAACCTAACCTAACCTAACCTAACCTAACCTAACCTAACCTAACCTAACCTAACCTAACCTAACCTAACCTAACCTAACCTAACCTAACCTAACCTAACCTAACCTAACCTAACCTAACCTAACCTAACCTAACCTAACCTAACCTAACCTAACCTAACCTAACCTAACCTAACCTAACCTAACCTAACCTAACCTAACCTAACCTAACCTAACCTAACCTAACCTAACCTAACCTAACCTAACCTAACCTAACCTAACCTAACCTAACCTAACCTAACCTAACCTAACCTAACCTAACCTAACCTAACCTAACCTAACCTAACCTAACCTAACCTAACCTAACCTAACCTAACCTAACCTAACCTAACCTAACCTAACCTAACCTAACCTAACCTAACCTAACCTAACCTAACCTAACCTAACCTAACCTAACCTAACCTAACCTAACCTAACCTAACCTAACCTAACCTAACCTAACCTAACCTAACCTAACCTAACCTAACCTAACCTAACCTAACCTAACCTAACCTAACCTAACCTAACCTAACCTAACCTAACCTAACCTTTTTTTTTTTTTTTTTTTTGATCACGAGGTGGAAATCCTCATGGATGTCCTCCGCCCTGGGGTGGGCGGAGGGGTCTGTCAGACTCTTACTGACTAAAACCACCCCGGTGTTCCGTCCCACACCTACGTCGGGGACCACGGGAACCAATATGTCTTCCGCGATCCCCGACTGGTGCCGGCCCGCCTTTGCGGGCCTCCTCACGTTGGGGGGGAGTGAGGTGTTGAACTCCCCCCCATACATCACAGAGAGGCGCGCGTGGAACACTACGCGCCACCATCTCGGGTCCGTAGCAATAGGGGGCGACGGATGTCCCCAGATCCGTCGCCCCTGGACCCATTTAGGGGGGCTGGAAGAGGGCGTTGTCCGCCCTCCGCCGACGCCCAGTGCGCCTGCTGCGGGCTGGGTCAGCGGAAGATATCTCCCGCTCCCTTTCCGCAGCCTCCTTCTGCGACATGACAGTTTCGCAGAAGGATACCACCGCGTCCCAGGACTCCTCGCTGCCGACCATCGACTCGACCACGGCCGGCAGCGATAGGTCACTGCCTACTTCTGAGACGAGGACACGACGCGGCTCCTCCCAAGCGGCACATTCTGCCAGCGTATGCCGCGCCGTGTCCTCCCGGCAGTCGACGCAGTGGTGACACCGGGCGTCCGGCTCCCTGTTTATGCGACACAGGTACTTCCCGAAGCAACCATGCCCCGAGAGCACCTGCGTCGCCCGAAACGTCAGGGAGCCGTGCCTCCTCCCGAGCCAGGGCCCGAGTACTGGCCGGACCGCCTCGACGGTGGCGAGGCCGGCGGTAGGGCGTGAAAGCCTGTCCTGCCAGCTCGCCACCAGGGCTGCGCGGAGCTGCGACCGACGAAGCTCCATGTGTCGCTCCGTCAGTCGCTCGCCTCGCTCCCGCGCTTCCTCGCGCCACCGATACAGTGACGCGAGTACTTTCGCCTCGAGGTCCCACGGTGGGGATCCAGCCAGTACACAGGCCGCCTCGTAGGAGACCGTGCGATATCCCCTGATGACTCTGACGGCCATCGCTCGCTGCGGTCTTCGCAGAACAGCGATGCTGCCGGCCGTCAGGTCAGCCGCCCAGATTGGGGCCCCATACAGGGCCATGGATCGCACGATCCCCACGTAGAGCCGCCTACAGGCGGCGCTCGGGCCCCCCAGATTGGGAAGCAGCGTTGACAGCGCCCCAGCCGCGCCCATCAACTTGGGCGCCAGCCGCCGGAAGTGGGGGCCGAAGTCCCACCGGCTGTCGAGCACCAATCCCAGATATTTCATGGTGGACTCGACAGCGATCCGACACCCCCCGACCACGATGTGTGATCCGGCCGGCGGCGCCCGCCGGGGGCCATGAAAGGCCATGGCCTCCGACTTGTTGAGGGCCACCTCCAGGCCTAGGCGCCGTATGCGGCTCACCACCAGTGAGACCGCAGCCGTCGCCAGCAACGCTGCATCCCTGTACGAGCTCCCCCGGGCCGTGACCAGCGTGTCATCCGCATAACACGTCAGTTCCACGCCCGGCGGGAGCTCGCCCCTCAGCACCCAGTCGTACCCGATGTTCCACAAGAGCGGGCCAACGACCGAGCCCTGTGGAACACCGCACGACATGCGGCGCTGGTTTCCGCCATCACGTCCCATGTAGGTGACACCCCTATCCTCGAGATAAGCCCCAACGATGTGGCAGAGGTAGGGAGGCACCCGATGGTACAACAGTGCCTCCCGAATGCAGCTCCAAGGCAGGGTGTTGAAGGCGTTGGATATGTCCAAGGACACCGCCAACATCACCCCACCCTGGGACACTGCTTCCTCTGCCAGGACTCTCACACGCGATATTGCGTGGATGGTGGAGCGCCCGTGCCGAAAGCCAAACTGACTCTCGGCCAGGTCAGGCCCCTCCCTGCACAAGTGGTGGACGAGGCGGGCAGCGATAATTCGCTCGAAGAGCTTCCCGACCTCGTCCAGCAACACTATGGGCCTGTACGCGGACGGTGTGTCCGCTGGGCGCCCCGCCTTCTTGAGCAGGACCAGACGACCTGATTTCCACAAACTGGGAAACCGGCCCTGCTCAAGGCACGCTGTGAAGAGTCCTCTCAGTTGGGGCTCTAGCTCCTTCAGAGCGAGGGCCAACGCGCAGCCGTGTATACCGTCGGGCCCCGGAGCCACGTTCTTGGCCCGGAGCCGCAACACGGCCGCCCCCATCTCTCCTTGTGTCACCTCTGGGACGCTGATGGCGTTCCCTTCTGTAGGCTCTGCGGCTGTGGGCAAAGCCATCGGCGGCGGAGTGTGCTCCGCTCTTGCCGGGAAGAGGGCTGCGACGACCTCCTCCAGCAGCTCTGGTTGGAGACTCTCCGTGAGTGGAGGCGCCGCGGCTCGAAGTTTCCCTCGAACCGCCCGATAGGGGCGCCCCCACGGATCTCCGTCGAGAGTCTCCAACATCTCCTCCCTGGCTCGCGTCTTCGCTTCGCCGATGGCCAGCCACAGAGCCTCCTTCGCCGCGCGGTACACCTCATACAGCGCGGCTTCTTCGTCAGGGACCCGACGACGTCGCCTGCGGTAGTGGGTGTACTGGCGCCTGACCGACACGCAGGCGACACGTAGCCGCGCGATCTCGGCAGACCACCAGTACACCTGGCGCCTCGCTGAATGCGTGTGGACGCGGGGCATGGACGCGTCGCAGATGTGCGTCATCGCCCCGCGGAACCACAGCGCCTCCTCTTCGACGTCGACGGGTCCGTCCGTTGCCGACTCCCGGCTCCAAGCCTGGACAATAGCAGCCTCCTCGAGAAGTTCCCTGTCGATGCGCTTACGCGCCCAGCGCGGGCCGTCCATTCGCGGGGCCGATGGACGACGGTCGCCGGTGGTCTGGGTGGAGACGTCGAACCGGATATATCTGTGATCCGACAACGTCTCCACCTCCACAGCGACACGCCAGTCGTGGACACGGCTTGCGACAGCAGGGCTTGCAAACGAGACGTCCACTATAGAACCGCCCCGCTGCCGCACGCACGTGTGGACCGAGCCCCGGTTAAGGACAACCAGGCCGGTCGTGACCGCCCACTCTTCCAGCGCCTCGCCCCTAGCGTCGGTCACCGGAGATCCCCACGCCGATGACTTGGCGTTGAGATCCCCTAGTAACAGCACAGGGCGAGGGTGGAGTCGGCCTACGACGGCGCCCAACTCGACAAGGAAGTTCTCGAAGTCGGCGAGGCTCTTGTTGGGCGAGAAATACGCCCCAACCGTGCCAATGCCGTCCGCGAGGGCGGCTACCCAGCCGTGACCTCGGGACGGGTTGACAAGAGCCCCGCCAATTATGGCCACCGAACCGTCCAAGTCTCCCACCCAGTTATCTCTGGGGGGGACAAAGTACGGTTCGGCGACCACAGCCACGTCGATCGACCACTCTGCCATGCTCTGGAGCAAGAGGTCCTGAGCTCTGGCAGCGTGGTTGATATTGCCCTGGAGGAAATGGTAAGGCGCCATTATACGCAGTCCATTCCCTCCACAGCACCATTCCTAGGCCGGGAGTCGGCCGTTGAGCACCCAGGCTGAGGGGGGGGTAAAGAGCCCCCGGCAGCCTTGGCACCCCTTCTTCGCCTCCTCTTTTTGCCCTTTTTGGTGGGCACACCGCAGGCTTTGCCACCCGCTCTGTGCCCAGCGGGCCTCCCTGCAGCAGCACAAAGGCTGCAGTTTGGCGCGGCGGAACACTGGGTGGCCTTGTGGCCGGGCTGACCGCAGCGATAACACTGCTCGCTGCGGTCTATTTCTGCGGTGCACCGTGCCCGGACATGCCCCATGTCCAGGCAACGGAAACACCGCAAAGCCCTGGGTTGCAGCAGCTTGACCCTCGCTGCAACCCACCCCACCAACAGACGCCCAGCGTCGGCGACCTTATTGGCCGCCGCCACCGGGCACTTCACCCAGATCGCGCCGAGCCCGGAAGAGTCGGCGCGGATCTCGCCTGTGCGGACATCGTCAGCCAAACACCCACCGACTCTGGCGACGGCCGCCGCGACTTCAGCCGGGGTCGTCGAGTCATCCAGGCCGTCGACGCGCAACTCGCTCGTCTTCATGGGCCTGGACACCCGAACGTCCTCCGGGTTGAGGACCTCCTTCAGTTTGGCGGCCAAAATGTCCGCCTTTTCATGGCTCGAGGCACCGGAAACCTGCAGAAGCCGTGCCCCCGTAATCGCCGGCCTTAATACAAAGCCGGATGGTGTGCCAAGGTCGGGGAATGCGACCTTGGCCTTCGCCTCCGCCAGGACCGTCTTGTACGTGACGCCCCTCTCAACGGCTCCGGGCTGCAGAGTGATGACCACAGCAGCGGAACGTGGGGCTGTCACCTTAGGCGGCCCCTGGGCCTTCTTTTTGGCAGGTGCCGGTGCTCTTGCGGGAGCTATCGGCGCCTTCTTCTTTTTCTTGCCCCTTTTAACGACTGTCGTCCAGGCCTCCGTAGAAGGCCCGGGCGCAGTCGCCGAGGGAGCACTCGGAGAAGCCGCCGCCTGGGAAGTGGGCGCGGCCTTTGCGGGCTTTCTAGCCGCATCCGCGGGCTTCGCGGCCCCCACTGCGGGCTTTTTGGTCCCCTTCCCAGACTGTCTGGGCTCAGTCATGACCACCGCCTCCTTCCTCCGCTTGTCCGCAGCGAGCGGTGGGCGGAGAGTTTCGGCTGGCAGAAGCCTCGGCTCTATGGCCTCTAGCCGAGCCCCCACCATCTGCCCGCACTGCACCATGCAGATGCGAGCGATCTTCTCTACCTCTGCATCCGCAAGTGCAGGGGCCAACGATGGAGCTGACTGTGGAGCCAGCGACGGGACCGGCGATGTTCCGGTACCCAGGGCTGCCCGCAGGGCGGCAACCTCTCGCTTAAGGTCCGCCAATTCCGATCGAAGACGGCGGTTCTCCTCCTCCCTTAACTCCGCCATCTCCTCCGAACCTATACCAAGGAGGGCCTCAGAATCCTCCTTCGTGAACTCAGCCACCTCTTTAAGGGCGCGCGTGAATGTGCCCTTCAGGTTGCCGGATTTTGTGGCAACCTTCAGGATCACATCCATGCCGTCCATCATCTGGCGGCAAAACGTCACATGCGACATACCCCCTCCTGCAGCCATTCGGGCTGAGCGCCGCTCCCGCAACTGACGAGTCAGCTCGCTGACTTCGTCCTCTGCCACAGCCCTGCGCTGTGCCCGCTTTGCGGCATTGGCTTCCGCCTTATTGAGCCCGAGCAGGGAGCTCTCGCTTGTCGGGTCACTCTCAACGATCTCTACGGCTCCCACTGGAGCCGGAGTGTCGGGTCGAGACACCGACGCGAAGCGTCCCCGCTCGTCACGCTCCGCGGAACGAGCAGGAGCTCCACTTGCAACCGCTCTTCCTCTCCTACTACTGCCTGTCGGCACCTTTGGCGCCGGCAGGCTCTCCTCGCTAGAGGACCGTGGCGAGCGCTTACCACGGCGCCTCGCCACCCCCTCTTCCTTTCGCGAGCGCTGCGAGCTCACGCTCGCCACGCTCATTCTGTCGGACGCGGCGTCGGTATCCGACGCCGCACCTGACCCCATACGCTCGACCACAACGATCGGCACTTTCGTCAAATTAGTTTTTGAGTTCAAATTCATTTGATTCCCACGAGTGTGGGGGATGTAAAAAGTCCACCTAGGTTCACCCCCTGTCCCTAGGTAAGTGTAAATTTGTAACCCAACCAGGGGGTCCACTGGTACCCTGGCTGGGGGTGCGCTCGTGACTGATGCGCCTCCTGTAACTAAAGTTACAGATGACACTACTCCTCAGCCATTCATACCCTCGCCGCACACCAAAACTTGGTATTAGAGGAATTTTTTATAGAGGTTATCTTCCTCGCGATCCGGGCGGTTAAGCCAAGATCCTCGTCCCGTTCCAAGTCATAAAACATGACCATGATCTCGTCACGGATTACGATTTCGACGGGTGCAGTCAGGAGGATCAGATCCCCCGCTGCTAGCCCGTTGGCAGGTGAGTGCACAACGAGCGCCGCCGTCGTCACCAAACAACCTGTCCTCTGTAAGCAGAGGGAGGAGTGGATGACGGTTGGTCGGTCCAGGTGAACCGACCCAGGAGCATGAAGCTCCGCCCCCCCACGCAGAAATTCGCCACAGTCAATATTGTCTCCGACATGGAGAGAATATTGGCTGTACCCAGAGTGCACCGGCCCAACGGCTGCCCTTTCCCCCGGACGTATCCACAAGGAACGAGCAGCAGTCAAGGCACACGAGGAGGTTTTCTGCACGCACCCCAACCTAACCTAACCTTTTTTTTTGATCACGAGGTGGAAATCCTCATGGATGTCCTCCGCCCTGGGGTGGGCGGAGGGGTCTGTCAGACTCTTACTGACTAAAACCACCCCGGTGTTCCGTCCCACACCTACGTCGGGGACCACGGGAACCAATATGTCTTCCGCGATCCCCGACTGAACCTAACCTAACCTAACCTAACCTAACCTAACCTTTTTTTTTTTTTTTTGATCACGAGGTGGAAATCCTCATGGATGTCCTCCGCCCTGGGGTGGGCGGAGGGGTCTGTCAGACTCTTACTGACTAAAACCACCCCGGTGTTCCGTCCCACACCTACGTCGGGGACCACGGGAACCAATATGTCTTCCGCGATCCCCGACTGGTGCCGGCCCGCCTTTGCGGGCCTCCTCACGTTGGGGGGGAGTGAGGTGTTGAACTCCCCCCCATACATCACAGAGAGGCGCGCGTGGAACACTACGCGCCACCATCTCGGGTCCGTACAATAGGGGGCGACGGATGTCCCCAGATCCGTCGCCCCTGGACCCATTTAGGGGGGCTGGAAGAGGGCGTTATCCGCCCTCCGCCGACGCCCGGTGCGCCTGCTGCGGGCAGGGTGCGCGGAAGATATCTCCCGCTCCCTTTCCGCAGCCTCCTTCTGCGACATGACTGTTTCGCAGAAGGATACCACCGCGTCCCAGGACCCCTCGCTGCCGACCATCGACTCGACCACGGCCGGCAGCGATAGGTCACTGCCTACTTCTGAGACGAGGACACGACGCGGCTCCTCCCAAGCGGCACATTCTGCCAGCGTATGCCGCGCCGTGTCCTCCCGGCAGTCGACGCAGTGGTGACACCGGGCGTCCGGCTCCCTGTTTATGCGACACAGGTACTTCCCGAAGCAACCATGCCCCGAGAGCACCTGCGTCGCCCGAAACGACAGGGAGCCGTGCCTCCTCCCGAGCCAGGGCCCGAGTACCGGCCGGACCGCCTCGACGGTGGCGAGGCCGGCGGTAGGGCGTGAAAGCCTGTCCTGCCAGCTCGCCACCAGGGCTGCGCGGAGCTGCGACCGACGAAGCTCCATGTGTCGCTCCGTCAGTCGCTCGCCTCGCTCCCGCGCTTCCTCGCGCCACCGATACAGTGACGCGAGTACTTTCGCCTCGAGGTCCCACGGTGGGGATCCAGCCAGTACACAGGCCGCCTCGTAGGAGACCGTGCGATATCCCCTGATGACTCTGACGGCCATCGCTCGCTGCGGTCTTCGCAGGACAGCGATGCTGCCGGCCGTCAGGTCAGCCGCCCAGATTGGGGCCCCATACAGGGCCATGGATCGCACGATCCCCACGTAAAGCCGCCTACAGGCGGCGCTCGGGCCCCCCAGATTGGGAAGCAGCGTTGACAGCGCCCCAGCCGCGCCCATCAACTTGGGCGCCAGCCGCCGGAAGTGGGGGCCGAAGTCCCACCGGCTGTCGAGCACCAATCCCAGATATTTCATGGTGGACTCGACAGCGATCCGACACCCCCCGACCACGATGTGTGATCCGGCCGGCGGCGCCCGCCGGGGGCCATGAAAGGCCATGGCCTCCGACTTGTTGAGGGCTACCTCCAGGCCTAGGCGCCGTATGCGGCTCACCACCTGTGAAACCGCAGCCGTCGCCAGCAACGCTGCCTCCCTGTACGAGCTCCCCCGGGCCGTGACCAGCGTGTCATCTGCATAACACGTCAGTTCCACGCCCGGCGGGAGCTCGCCCCTCAGCACCCAGTCGTACCCGATGTTCCACAGGAGCGGGCCAACGACCGAGCCCTGTGGAACACCGCACGACATGCGGCGCTGGTTTCCGCCATCACGTCCCATGTAGGTGACACCCCTATCCTCGAGATAAGCCCCAACGATGTGGCAGAGGTAGGGAGGCACCCGATGGTACAGCAGTGCCTCCCGAATGCAGCTCCAAGGCAGGGTGTTGAAGGCGTTGGAAATGTCCAAGGACACCGCCAACATCACCCCACCCTGGGATACTGCTTCCTCTGCCAGGACTCTCACACGCGATATTGCGTGGATGGTGGAGCGCCCGTGCCGAAAGCCAAACTGGCTCTCGGCCAGGTCAGGCCCCTCTCTGCACAAGTGGTGGACGAGGCGGGCAGCGATAATTCGCTCGAATAATTTCCCGACCTCGTCCAGCAACACTATGGGCCTGTACGCGGACGGTGAGTCCGCTGGGCGCCCCGCCTTCTTGAGCAGGACCAGACGACCTGATTTCCACAAACTGGGAAACCGGCCCTGCTCAAGGCACGCTGTGAAGAGTCCTCTCAGTTGGGGCTCTAGCTCCTTCAGAGCGAGGGCCAACGCGCAGCCGTGTATACCGTCGGGCCCCGGAGCCACGTTCTTGGCCCGGAGCCGCAACACGGCCGCCCCCATCTCTCCTTGTGTCACCTCTGGGACGCTGATGGCGTTCCCTTCTGTAGGCTCTGCGGCTGTGGGCAAAGCCATCGGCGGCGGAGTGTGCTCCGCTCTTGCTGGGAAGAGGGCTGCGACGACCTCCTCCAGCAGCTCTGGTTGGAGACTCTCCGTGAGTGGAGGCGCCGCGGCTCGAAGTTTCCCTCGAACCGCCCGATAGGGGCGCCCCCACGGATCTCCGTCGAGAGTCTCCAACATCTCCTCCCTAGCTCGCGTCTTCGCTTCGCCGATGGCCAGCCACAGAGCCTCCTTCGCCACGCGGTACACCTCATACAGCGCGGCTTCTTCGTCAGGGACCCGACGACGTCTCCTGCGGTAGTGGGTGTACTGGCGCCTGACCGACACGCAGGCGACACGTAGCCGCGCGATCTCGGCAGACCACCAGTACACCTGGCGCCTCGCTGAATGCGTGTGGACGCGGGGCATGGACGCGTCGCAGATGTGCGTCATCGCCCCGCGGAACCACAGCGCCCCCTCTTCGACGTCGACGGGTCCGTCCGTTGCCGACTCCCGGCTCCAGGCCTGGACAATAGCAGCCTCCTCGAGAAGTTCCCTGTCGATGCGCTTACGCGCCCAGCGCGGGCCGTCCATTCGCGGGGCCGATGGACGACGGTCGCCGGTGGTCTGGGTGGAGACGTCGAACCGGATATATCTGTGATCCGACAACGTCTCCACCTCCACAGCGACACGCCAGTCGTGGACACGGCTTGCGACAGCAGGGCTTGCAAACGAGACGTCCACTATAGAACCGCCCCGCTGCCGCACGCACGTGTGGACCGAGCCCCGGTTAAGGACAACCAGGCCGGTCGTGACCGCCCACTCTTCCAGCGCCTCGCCCCTAGCGTCGGTCACCGGAGAACCCCACGCCGATGACTTGGCGTTGAGATCCCCTAGTAACAGCACAGGGCGAGGGTGGAGTCGGCCTACGACGGCGCCCAACTCGACAAGGAAGTTCTCGAAGTCGGCGAGGCTCTTGTTGGGCGAGAAATACGCCCCAACCGTGCCAATGCCGTCCGCGAGGGCGGCTACCCAGCCGTGACCTCGGGACGGGTTGACAAGAGCCCCGCCAATTATGGCCACCGAACCGTCCAAGTCTCCCACCCAGTTATCTCTGGGGGGGACAAAGTACGGCTCGGCGACCACAGCCACGTCGATCGACCACGCTGCCATGCTCTGGAGCAAGAGGTCCTGAGCTCTGGCAGCGTGGTTGATATTGCCCTGGAGGAAATGGTAAGGCGCCATTATACGCAGTCCATTCCCTCCACAGCACCATTCCTAGGCCGGGAGTCGGCCGTTGAGCACCCAGGCTGAGGGGGGGGGGTAAAGAGCCCCCGGCAGCCTTGGCACCCCTTCTTCGCCTCCGCTTTTTGCCCTTTTTGGTGGGCGCACCACAGGCTTTGCCACCCGCTCTGTGCCCAGCGGGCCTCCCTGCAGCAGCACAAAGGCTGCAGTTTGGCGCGGCGGAGCACTGGGTGGCCTTGTGGCCGGGCTGACCGCAGCGATAACACTGGTCGCTGCGGTCTATTTCTGCGGTGCACCGTGCCCTGACATGCCCCATGTCCAGGCAACGGAAACACCGCAAAGCCCTGGGTTGCAGCAGCTTGACCCTCGCTGCAACCCACCCCACCAACAGACGCCCAGCGTCGGCAACCTTATTGGCCGCCGCCACCGGGCACTTCACCCAGATCGCGCCGAGCCCGGATGAGTCGGCGCGGATCTCACCTGTGCGGACATCATCAGGCGGACATCCACCGACTCTGGCGACGGCCGCCGCGACCTCAGCCGGGGTCGTCGAGTCGTCCAGGCCGTCGACACGCAACTCGCTCGTCTTCATGGGCCTGGACACCCGAACGTCCTCCGGGTTGAGGACCTCCTTCAGTTTGGCGGCCAGAATGTCCGCCTTTTTGCTGCTATCGGCACCGGAAACCTGCAGCAGCCGCGCCCCCGTAATGGCCGGCCTCAAAATGAAGCCGGACGGTGTGCCGAGGTCAGGGAAGGCGACCTTGGCTTTCGCCTCCGTCAGGACCGCCTTATACGAAAGGCCCCTCTCGATGGCTCCGGGCTGCAGAGTGATTACTACAGCCGCGGAGCGTGGGGCTGTCGCCCTAGGCGGCCCCTGGGTCTTCCTTCTGGCTGGCGCCGGTGCTCTTGCGGGAGCTGGCTGTGCCGCCTTCTTCTTTTTCTTCCTTCGAACGACCGTCGTCCAGGCCTCCGTAGAAGGTCCGGGCGCAGTCGCCGAGGGAGCACTCGGAGAAGCCGCCGCCTGGGAAGTGGGCGCGGCCTTTGCGGGCTTTCTAGCCACATCTGCGGGCTTTGCGGCCCCCACTGCGGGCTTTTTGGTCCCCTTCCCAGACTGTCTGGGCTCAGTCGTGACCACCGCCTCCTTCCTCCGCTTATCCGCAGCGAGCGGTGGGCGGAGAGTTTCAGCTGGGAGAAGCCTCGGCTCTATGGCCTCTAGCCGAGCCCCCACCATCTGCCCGCACTGCACCATGCAGATGCGAGCGATCTTCTCGACCTCTGCATCCGCAAGTGCAGGGGCCGACGAGGGGGCCGACCGTGGAGCCAGCGACGGGACCGGATATGTACCGGTGCGCGGGGCTGCCCGCAGGACGGCAACCTCCCGCTTGAGGTCCTCCAATTCGGATCGAAGACGGCGTTTCTCCTCCTCCCATAACTCCGCCGTCTCCTCCGAGCCTGAACCATTAAGGTGGACCTCAGCCAACTCCTTCATGTACTCCGCCACCTCTTTGAGGGCGCGCGTAAATGTGCCCTTCAGGTTGCCGGATTTTGTGGCAACCTTCAGGATCACATCCATGCTGTCCTGGACCTGGCGGCAATACGCCACAGACGACAAGCCCCCTCCTGCAGCCAACCGAGCTGAGCGCCGCTCCCGCAAATGACGAGTCAGCTCGCTGACTTCGTCCTCCGCTAACGCCTTGCGTTGCGCCCGCTTGGCGGCGCTGGCTTCCGCCTTATTTAGCC
This sequence comes from Aporophyla nigra, assembly GCA_947507805.1. Classification (NCBI taxonomy): domain Eukaryota; kingdom Metazoa; phylum Arthropoda; class Insecta; order Lepidoptera; family Noctuidae; genus Aporophyla; species Aporophyla nigra. The sequence goes on from OX382301.1 coordinate 65,736, forward strand.
CGAGCAGGGAGCCTTCGCTGGTTGGGTCACTCTCCAACACCTCTACGGTCTCCACTGGAGCCGGAGTGTCGGGCCGAGACACCGACGCGAAGCGTCCCCGCTCATCACGCTCCGTGGAACGAGCAGGAGCTCCACTCGCAACCGCTCGTCCTCTCCTACTGCTACCCGTCGGCACCTTTGGCGCCGGCAGGCTCTCTTCGCTAGAGGAGCGTGGCGAGCGCTTACCACGGCGCCTCGCCACCCCCTCTTCCTTCCGCGAGCGCTGCGAGCTCACGCTCGCCACGCTCATCCTGTCGGACGCGGCGTCGGTATCCGACGCTGCACCCGACCCCATACGCTCGACCACTACGATCGGCACTTTCGTCACATTATTTTGTTTTTTTGAAAAATCCATATGATTCCCACGAGTGTGGGGGATGTATAGAGTCCGCCTAGGTTCACCCCCTGTCCCTAGGTAAGTGTAGATTTGTAACCCAACCAGGGGGTCCACTGGTACCCTGGCTGGGGGTGCGCTCGTGACTGATGCGCCACCTGTAACTAAAGTTACAGATGACACTACTCCTCAGCCATTCATACCCTCGCCGCACACCAAAACTTGGTATTAGAGGAATTTTTTATAGAGGTTATCTTCCTCGCGATCCGGGCGGTTAAGCCAAGATCCTCGTCCCGTTCCAAGTCATAAAACATGACCATGATCTCGTCACGGATTACGATTTCGACGGGTGCAGTCAGGAGGATCAGATCCCCCGCTGCTAGCCCGTTGGCAGGTGAGTGCACAACGAGCGCCGCCGTCGTCACCAAACAACCTGTCCTCTGTAAGCAGAGGGAGGAGTGGATGACGGTTGGTCGGTCCAGGTGAACCGACCCAGGAGCATGAAGCTCCGCCTCCCCACGCAGAAATTCGCCACAGTCAATATTGTCTCCGACATGGAGAGAATATTGGCTGTACCCAGAGTGCACCGGCCCAACGGCTGCCCTTTCCCCCGGACGTATCCGAAAGGAACGAGCAGCAGTCAAGGCACACGAGGAGGTTTTCTGCATGCACCCCAACCTAACCTAACCTAACCTTTTTTTTTTTTTTTGATCACGAGGTGGAAATCCTCATGGATGTCCCCCGCCCTGGGGTGGGCGGAGGGGTCTGTCAGACTCTTACTGACTAAAACCACCCCGGTGTTCCGTCCCACACCTACGTCGGGGACCACGGGAACCAATATGTCTTCCGCGATCCCCAACTGGTGCCGGCCCGCCTTTGCGGGCCTCCTCACGTTGGGGGGGAGTGAGGTGTTAAACTCCCCCCCATACATCACAGAGAGGCGCGCGTGGAACACTACGCGCCACCATCTCGGGTCCGTACAATAGGGGGCGACGGATGTCCCCAGATCCGTCGCCCCTGGACCCATTTAGGGGGGCTGGAAGAGGGCGTTATCCGCCCTCCGCCGACGCCCGGTGCGCCTGCTGCGGGCAGGGTGCGCGGAAGATATCTCCCGCTCCCTTTCCGCAGCCTCCTTCTGCGACATGACTGTTTCGCAAAAGGATACCACCGCGTCCCAGGACCCCTCGCTGCCGACCATCGACTCGACAACGGCCGGCAGCGATAGGTCACTGCCTACTTCTGAGACGAGGACACGACGCGGCTCCTCCCAAGCGGCACATTCTGCCAGCGTATGCCGCGCCGTATCCTCCCGGCAGTCGACGCAGTGGTGACACCGGGCGTCCGGCTCCCTGTTTATGCGACACAGGTACTTCCCGAAGCAACCATGCCCCGAGAGCACCTGCGTCGCCCGAAACGACAGGGAGCCGTGCCTCCTCCCGAGCCAGGGCCCGAGTACTGGCCGGACCGCCTCGACGGTGGCGAGGCCGGCGGTAGGGCGTGAAAGCCTGTCCTGCCAGCTCGCCACCAGGGCTGCGCGGAGCTGCGACCGACGAAGCTCCATGTGTCGCTCCGTCAGTCGCTCGCCTCGCTCCCGCGCTTCCTCGCGCCACCGATACAGTGACGCGAGTACTTTCGCCTCGAGGTCCCACGGTGGGGATCCAGCCAGTACACAGGCCGCCTCGTAGGAGACCGTGCGATATCCCCTGATGACTCTGACGGCCATCGCTCGCTGCGGTCTTCGCAGAACAGCGATGCTGCCGGCCGTCAGGTCAGCCGCCCAGATTGGGGCCCCATACAGGGCCATGGATCGCACGATCCCCACGTAAAGCCGCCTACAGGCGGCGCTCGGGCCCCCCAGATTGGGAAGCAGCGTTGACAGCGCCCCAGCCGCGCCCATCAACTTGGGCGCCAGCCGCCGGAAGTGGGGGCCGAAGTCCCACCGGCTGTCGAGCACCAATCCCAGATATTTCATGGTGGACTCGACAGCGATCCGACACCCCCCGACCACGATGTGTGATCCGGCCGGCGGCGCCCGCCGGGGGCCATGAAAGGCCATGGCCTCCGACTTGTTGAGGGCCACCTCCAGGCCTAGGCGCCGTATGCGGCTCACCACCAGTGAGACCGCAGCCGTCGCCAGCAACGCTGCATCCCTGTACGAGCTCCCCCGGGCCGTGACCAGCGTGTCATCCGCATAACACGTCAGTTCTACGCCCGGCGGGAGCTCGCCCCTCAGCACCCAGTCGTACCCGATGTTCCACAGGAGCGGGCCAACGACCGAGCCCTGTGGAACACCGCACGACATGCGGCGCTGGTTTCCGCCATCACGTCCCATGTAGGTGACACCCCTATCCTCGAGATAAGCCCCAACGATGTGGCAGAGGTAGGGAGGCACCCGATGGTACAGCAGTGCCTCCCGAATGCAGCTCCAAGGCAGGGTGTTGAAGGCGTTGGAAATGTCCAAGGACACCGCCAACATCACCCCACCCTGGGACACTGCTTCCTCTGCCAGGACTCTCACACGCGATATTGCGTGGATGGTGGAGCGCCCGTGCCGAAAGCCAAACTGGCTCTCGGCCAGGTCAGGCCCCTCTCTGCACAAGTGGTGGACGAGGCGGGCAGCGATAATTCGCTCGAATAATTTCCCGACCTCGTCCAGCAACACTATGGGCCTGTACGCGGACGGTGAGTCCGCTGGGCGCCCCGCCTTCTTGAGCAGGACCAGACGACCTGATTTCCACAAACTGGGAAACCGGCCCTGCTCAAGGCACGCTGTGAAGAGTCCTCTCAGTTGGGGCTCTAGCTCCTTCAGAGCGAGGGCCAACGCGCAGCCGTGTATACCGTCGGGCCCCGGAGCCACGTTCTTGGCCCGGAGCCGCAACACGGCCGCCCCCATCTCTCCTTGTGTCACCTCTGGGACGCTGATGGCGTTCCCTTCTGTAGGCTCTGCGGCTGTGGGCAAAGCCATCGGCGGCGGAGTGTGCTCCGCTCTTGCTGGGAAGAGGGCTGCGACGACCTCCTCCAGCAGCTCTGGTTGGAGACTCTCCGTGAGTGGAGGCGCCGCGGCTCGAAGTTTCCCTCGAACCGCCCGATAGGGGCGCCCCCACGGATCTCCGTCGAGAGTCTCCAACATCTCCTCCCTAGCTCGCGTCTTCGCTTCGCCGATGGCCAGCCACAGAGCCTCCTTCGCCGCGCGGTACACCTCATACAGCGCGGCTTCTTCGTCAGGGACCCGACGACGTCTCCTGCGGTAGTGGGTGTACTGGCGCCTGACCGACACGCAGGCGACACGTAGCCGCGCGATCTCGGCAGACCACCAGTACACCTGGCGCCTCGCTGAATGCGTGTGGACGCGGGGCATGGACGCGTCGCAGATGTGCGTCATCGCCCCGCGGAACCACAGCGCCTCCTCTTCGACGTCGACGGGTCCGTCCGTTGCCGACTCCCGGCTCCAAGCCTGGACAATAGCAGCCTCCTCGAGAAGTTCCCTGTCGATGCGCTTACGCGCCCAGCGCGGGCCGTCCATTCGCGGGGCCGATGGACGACGGTCGCCGGTGGTCTGGGTGGAGACGTCGAACCGGATATATCTGTGATCCGACAACGTCTCCACCTCCACAGCGACACGCCAGTCGTGGACACGGCTTGCGACAGCAGGGCTTGCAAACGAGACGTCCACTATAGAACCGCCCCGCTGCCGCACGCACGTGTGGACCGAGCCCCGGTTAAGGACAACCAGGCCGGTCGTGACCGCCCACTCTTCCAGTGCCTCGCCCCTAGCGTCGGTCACCGGAGATCCCCACGCCGATGACTTGGCGTTGAGATCCCCTAGTAACAGCACAGGGCGAGGGTGGAGTCGGCCTACGACGGCGCCCAACTCGACAAGGAAGTTCTCGAAGTCGGCGAGGCTCTTGTTGGGCGAGAAATACGCCCCAACCGTGCCAATGCCGTCCGCGAGGGCGGCTACCCAGCCGTGACCTCGGGACGGGTTGACAAGAGCCCCGCCAATTATGGCCACCGAACCGTCCAAGTCTCCCACCCAGTTATCTCTGGGGGGGACAAAGTACGGTTCGGCGACCACAGCCACGTCGATCGACCACTCTGCCATGCTCTGGAGCAAGAGGTCCTGAGCTCTGGCAGCGTGGTTGATATTGCCCTGGAGGAAATGGTAAGGCGCCATTATACGCAGTCCATTCCCTCCACAGCACCATTCCTAGGCCGGGAGTCGGCCGTTGAGCACCCAGGCTGAGGGGGGGGTAAAGAGCCCCCGGCAGCCTTGGCACCCCTTCTTCGCCTCCTCTTTTTGCCCTTTTTGGTGGGCACACCGCAGGCTTTGCCACCCGCTCTGTGCCCAGCGGGCCTCCCTGCAGCAGCACAAAGGCTGCAGTTTGGCGCGGCGGAACACTGGGTGGCCTTGTGGCCGGGCTGACCGCAGCGATAACACTGCTCGCTGCGGTCTATTTCTGCGGTGCACCGTGCCCGGACATGCCCCATGTCCAGGCAACGGAAACACCGCAAAGCCCTGGGTTGCAGCAGCTTGACCCTCGCTGCAACCCACCCCACCAACAGACGCCCAGCGTCGGCGACCTTATTGGCCGCCGCCACCGGGCACTTCACCCAGATCGCGCCGAGCCCGGAAGAGTCGGCGCGGATCTCGCCTGTGCGGACATCGTCAGCCAAACACCCACCGACTCTGGCGACGGCCGCCGCGACTTCAGCCGGGGTCGTCGAGTCGTCCAGGCCGTCGACGCGCAACTCGCTCGTCTTCATGGGCCTGGACACCCGAACGTCCTCCGGGTTGAGGACCTCCTTCAGTTTGGCGGCCAAAATGTCCGCCTTTTCATGGCTCGAGGCACCGGAAACCTGCAGAAGCCGTGCCCCCGTAATCGCCGGCCTTAATACAAAGCCGGATGGTGTGCCAAGGTCGGGGAATGCGACCTTGGCCTTCGCCTCCGCCAGGACCGTCTTGTACGTGACGCCCCTCTCAACGGCTCCGGGCTGCAGAGTGATGACCACAGCAGCGGAACGTGGGGCTGTCACCTTAGGCGGCCCCTGGGCCTTCTTTTTGGCAGGTGCCGGTGCTCTTGCGGGAGCTATCGGCGCCTTCTTCTTTTTCTTGCCCCTTTTAACGACTGTCGTCCAGGCCTCCGTAGAAGGCCCGGGCGCAGTCGCCGAGGGAGCACTCGGAGAAGCCGCCGCCTGGGAAGTGGGCGCGGCCTTTGCGGGCTTTCTAGCCGCATCCGCGGGCTTCGCGGCCCCCACTGCGGGCTTTTTGGTCCCCTTCCCAGACTGTCTGGGCTCAGTCATGACCACCGCCTCCTTCCTCCGCTTGTCCGCAGCGAGCGGTGGGCGGAGAGTTTCGGCTGGCAGAAGCCTCGGCTCTATGGCCTCTAGCCGAGCCCCCACCATCTGCCCGCACTGCACCATGCAGATGCGAGCGATCTTCTCTACCTCTGCATCCGCAAGTGCAGGGGCCAACGATGGGGCTGACTGTGGAGCCAGCGACGGGACCGGCGATGTTCCGGTACCCAGGGCTGCCCGCAGGGCGGCAACCTCTCGCTTAAGGTCCGCCAATTCCGATCGAAGACGGCGGTTCTCCTCCTCCCTTAACTCCGCCATCTCCTCCGAACCTATACCAAGGAGGGCCTCAGAATCCTCCTTCGTGAACTCAGCCACCTCTTTAAGGGCGCGCGTGAATGTGCCCTTCAGGTTGCCGGATTTTGTGGCAACCTTCAGGATCACATCCATGCCGTCCATCATCTGGCGGCAAAACGTCACATGCGACATACCCCCTCCTGCAGCCATTCGGGCTGAGCGCCGCTCCCGCAACTGACGAGTCAGCTCGCTGACTTCGTCCTCTGCCACAGCCCTGCGCTGTGCCCGCTTTGCGGCATTGGCTTCCGCCTTATTGAGCCCGAGCAGGGAGCTCTCGCTTGTCGGGTCACTCTCAACGATCTCTACGGCTCCCACTGGAGCCGGAGTGTCGGGTCGAGACACCGACGCGAAGCGTCCCCGCTCGTCACGCTCCGCGGAACGAGCAGGAGCTCCACTTGCAACCGCTCTTCCTCTCCTACTACTGCCTGTCGGCACCTTTGGCGCCGGCAGGCTCTCCTCGCTAGAGGACCGTGGCGAGCGCTTACCACGGCGCCTCGCCACCCCCTCTTCCTTTCGCGAGCCCTGCGAGCTCACGCTCGCCACGCTCATTCTGTCGGACGCGGCGTCGGTATCCGACGCCGCACCTGACCCCATACGCTCGACCACAACGATCGGCACTTTCGTCAAATTAGTTTTTGAGTTCAAATTCATTTGATTCCCACGAGTGTGGGGGATGTAAAAAGTCCACCTAGGTTCACCCCCTGTCCCTAGGTAAGTGTAAATTTGTAACCCAACCAGGGGGTCCACTGGTACCCTGACTGGGGGTGCGCTCGTGACTGATGCGCCTCCTGTAACTAAAGTTACAGATGACACTACTCCTCAGCCATTCATACCCTCGCCGCACACCAAAACTTGGTATTAGAGGAATTTTTTATAGAGGTTATCTTCCTCGCGATCCGGGCGGTTAAGCCAAGATCCTCGTCCCGTTCCAAGTCATAAAACATGACCATGATCTCGTCACGGATTACGATTTCGACGGGTGCAGTCAGGAGGATCAGATCCCCCGCTGCTAGCCCGTTGGCAGGTGAGTGCACAACGAGCGCCGCCGTCGTCACCAAACAACCTGTCCTCTGTAAGCAGAGGGAGGAGTGGATGACGGTTGGTCGGTCCAGGTGAACCGACCCAGGAGCATGAAGCTCCGCCCCCCCACGCAGAAATTCGCCACAGTCAATATTGTCTCCGACATGGAGAGAATATTGGCTGTACCCAGAGTGCACCGGCCCAACGGCTGCCCTTTCCCCCGGACGTATCCACAAGGAACGAGCAGCAGTCAAGGCACACGAGGAGGTTTTCTGCACGCACCCCTAACCTAACCTAACCTAACCTAACCTAACCTAACCTAACCTAACCTAACCTAACCTAACCAATGGAAGTCGTTCGTCAGCAATAGAGTACAGCAAGTGCATGACGTAATTCCAAAACAGCACTGGAGTTATGTTAAGTCCGAGGAAAATGCTGCAGATTGTGCATCACGCGGATTCAGTTGTTCCCAACTATTGCAACATTCTTTGTGGTGGCAAGGTCCCTACTGGATGAAAAATTACAGTGAAGATACTTTTGACAAAATGACAATTACACCGACAACATGCGAATCAAAACAAAAACAAATGCAAACGTATGTTGTGAAATATGAACCGTCTTCAATAGTAATTGAGTTATTAGACAGACACAGCGATTTGACTCGTATTACAAGGGTCATTGCCTGGATGAAACGTTTCATAAACAGCTGTTCGAACACAGACACTCATCGTACTACTACTTATTTGAAATCCACAGAATTACAAAGCGCTGAAAACCTAATAATGAAACATATTCAATTGCATGCCCTCAATGACGAGATTATGAGATTGAAAGAAAACAAAGGTTTGAGCACAAAAAGTACCCTTTTGAGTTCAAATCCATTCCTAGACAAACATGACATTATGCGAGTCGGTGGAAGGTTATAGGGTAACTCAAACTTACCCGAAGACACTAAACATCCAATTCTACTACCACATGACAATAAACTGACAGAGTTATTAATTTGGCAAGCTCACAGAAGAACATTACACGGAGGTCCTAAGTTAACCCTGACACATCTACGACAAAGAGTTTGGATCGTAGGAGGACATCGCGCCGTCAAAAAGGTCTTACACAAATGCGTTACATGTCGCCGATTTAATGCTAAACAAACAAACCAGATTATGGCTGATCTACCAGAGCCGAGAGTGACAGTATCTCGCCCGTTTACACATACAGGGGTCGATTTTACTGGACATATTGAAATCAAGGCAAGTAAAGGCCGAGGCGTCAGAACATTGCTGGCGTACGTTGCAGTATTTGTTTGTCTAGCAACAAAAGCCACCCATCTAGAACTGGTATCAGAACTATCCAGTACAGCATTCCTATCGGCTTTCAAGCGCTTCTGCGCACGTCGAGGTACGCCGCGGGACATGTACAGCGATAACGGCACGAATTTTGTGGGTGCAAATCGGATGTTACGGCAACAATACAAATGCATTGTAGAAAACATTGACAACTTCTTCTTGGGCAAAATATCAGAGATGGGAGCTCAATGGCACTTCAATGCCCCGGTCTGGCCAAGCGCAGGCGGACTGTGGGAAGCCGCTGTGAAGAGCATGAAATATCATCTCAAACGAGTCATTGGAGACCAACGTCTGACATACGAAGAATTGACCACTCTGCTATGTCAGATAGAAGCTTGCTTGAACTCACGACCACTATGCACCGTTTCAGAAAACGCCGAAGAGATAAACTGTTTAACTCCAGGACATTTCTTAACCGGCACATCACTCATGACAATTCCAGAACCCGACATGGACAATACTTACCGCTTAAACACGAGATGGCAAATTGTACAACAACTTAGCAAGGATTTCTGGAAGAAGTGGTCGCAAGAGTACCTCCAACAACTACAAGCGAGACTAAAGTGGAAACGACAGAATACTGACATAAAGAAAAATGACATTGTATGTATTAAAGATGAAAGGTTACCTGCAGGAAAATGGGCACTGGGTCGTGTAGCGGAGTTACATCCTGGAAAGGACGGCCACACTAGAGTTGTGACATTACAAACTGCAAAAGGCGAAACTAAACGACCTATTACAAAACTGGTACCACTAGTGGAGGCTGAGGAACAAAACAACCCTGACACTGACAAACTTCCCAAAAACAGGCGAAACCGAGCTAAAAGACCTACCTGCAACAGCTTGGTATGTTATATGCTGATGCTAGTTATGACATTGATAACACTTACTGTCCAGCAAGATATGAAACTTACTCAACTGACAAAAAATCAAACACTTTACTTTGACAAGATTGCAGATCTACAAGAAATTAGAGATGAATGGAAACTGGTATTCTATTACAATATGACAAATTATTGGCGCAATGTGGACACCCTGCAAGTATTCGTATCCCATATAAAGCAAGCTCGTTGCGAAGAGTGGTTGATGCAATTTCATGTTCTGATTAACCAACTTGAACAAAGCACGAGTGAACTAAATTATTACAACGAATTACTGAGGTCCCAGCGGATAATTCAACACAGGTTCAAAAGAGGATTGATCGACGGAGTAGGATATGCTGCAAATTCGTTATTTGGAGTGTTAGATCAACATTTTGCAGAACAATATGAACAGGATATCGACACAATCCAACATAATGAAAATCACCTATTCCAACTGCTTAAAAACCAGTCAAGTGTTCTGGAAACCGAGAACAACATTGTACAGCGTAACGAAGCAACAATGGTGAAGCAGTTCAATTTAATCAACGATCACCTCACGTCCCTAGAAAACAAGACGCTCAAAGATAAACTTGAGAGTTCAAATGCATTTTACATCATTACATCGGCCATAGCTGCAGAAAGAATGTCCCAAAACTTAAAAGATATTCAAGAATCACTCATCAACACCCTGACGAATATGTACCAAGGACATATGGACGTACATCTATTATCACCAACCCAAATGCAAAGCGAACTAGATAGAGTAGCTCGACTACTACCTCGCGACTCTACACTACCTGAAGTTCGTAATGACATAAGAGACATCTACAGGCTGTTCAGAATACATGCGCGCATAACACAGCACTACCTGTTGATGGAAATAAAAGTACCGATCTTGAGTGATGCCCTATACGAACTTAACAGACTTTTCAGCATTCCTCAACGTATTGACATAAATCGGGTAATGTATGTTATTCCCAACTCTGCATTAATAGCATTTAACGCAAACCAATATTCATTTATACCCCTAGAACAATATGACCTTAATGAATGCCAAAAATTACATGACCAATCTCTACTGTGCAAACTAAATCACCCCATATACAACACCGGTGATCGTCACAAATCTATTTGCGATGTACAGCTGATTCGAGATAACGAAGAACACAGCGTTTATTGCCATACGGAAATAAAAATACAGGGTGTCCCGTAAATAATGGATCAAACGTAACGGGTAGGTAGCTTACCTCATTTCCAACAACTAATTTGAACAGTAAAAAAAAAACCGATAAGGTAACCAAGATATTTTTTTTTTCGATTTTTACTATTTTCTGTACCAGCATTCAGTGTTTTTAATGCTGTTGCTGCAAATGGTATCATATTTAGGTGTGATTTTTGTCAAACATTTCTGAATAGTTTACTAATGTTATAAGATACCATTTTTTAAAATAACATTTTATTTGCCTTAGAAAAAAAATCTTGAATCGAAAAGTTTTGTTTTTACGATGAAAAGACCAGAATTGGAAAAATTCTCCTGTAAAAAAAATGTATGACACCAAAGTGTACCATTATTTTAAAAACTTGTAAAATTACTAAGGTTTGCAAATTGGTATAAAACTTACGTCTAGTCCTTGCGGTTACAAAGATATTGCTATGAATCTGACAGAGGTGCCAAATTACGAAATAAAATAAAATTTGAAAAAGTGTGCACAATTAAACTATTTTCTTAAAAATGTTTAGGTATCTCAGCGTATGAAAAAAATTAGGAGGTTAAATTAAAAAAAAAATACAAATAAATCGTTTATTTTGTTTTTACAGTAAATGTTCAAACTGACGTCCCCCTACGAGAATGCAAAGTCTGCACCTCCTAATAAAGGAAGCTCTTATCCGACGGACAAAATGGCTGTTGTTTATTTCTGATACAGCAGATTGGATGCGCTGACGTAATTCTTCTTCCGACGTTATTCGTTGTTTGTAAACTTTGTCTTTTAAACATCCCCAATAAAAAAAATCTAAGGGATTTAAATCAGGAGATCGCGGAGGCCACAAAATTGGTCCTAATCGGCCGATCCATCTGTCAGGGTAAGTTTCATTGAGTTGCGCCCTTACTGCCGTCGCATAGTGAGCGGGGCAACCATCATTTTGTAACCACATTGCTTGCCGCACGTCTTCTGGAATATTTTCTAATAACGTTGGCAACTCATTCCTTAAAAAATGCAGATAGTATTCGGCGTTTAGAGTTGCTGGTAGTTCAAAGGGCCCTATTATTTGCCCATTTATTATTCCTGCCCATAAATTTATTTTAAATTGATGTTGGCTCCTGTCCTCTCGCATCAAATGTGGGTTTACCAGCTGTCAACTGTGCAAATTATGCAAATTGAGATATCCATCTCGCCGGCATGAAGACTCGTCACTCCATAAAATTTTATTAAAAAACTGTGGGTCCGCCCGTATCATTCTAAGCATCCTTTGGCAAAATGCTACTCTTTGCGGGTAATCACGTGACGTCAGCGTTTGAACACGTTGCACGTGATATGGGTGCAACCGGTGCCTTTTTAGAACTCGATGTACCGTCGATCTTGGAATACCTGTGCGTTGCGCTATGACGCGAATTGAGACCGACGAATCTTCCTCGATTTCTCGAATAATAATTTCGTCATTGACTTGTGATGGTCGCCCTTCACTGGCACCCCCAACTCCGGTGCCAAGAATTCTTCCCTCAAGAAGCGCGTTATGCACTCTAATGAATACGTGATAGTCGGGATGTCGATCCCGGTTCGGGTATCTTTCACGATACAATCTTGCGACCGCCCTGGCATTACCTCTTGCTTCTCCGTAGATAAAATGCATTTCGGCATACTCCCGTGGCGTGTACTCGTAACGAGGCATCGTACTACTGCACACACGTACAACCTCACACAAACGATTGTTTTCGAAGTCCGTAGGATTGCCAAGTCATTCGTCCAAAACACAAACAGTTCCAAATCGTTAGGCAAAGCAAAGTCCAAATACACAGCACAAGTTTAATTTTAAGGAACACAACAGTTAGGCACAGCGGGAGCGAAAGTAGTCTGACGTACGTATCAACTCGAAGAGAGATTCGTGTCAACTAAACAAATAAAATCATGCAACAATGAAGCCCTGTATGAGTGAAGGGTGAAGGAAAAAAAATACCTGCACAAAGACACCGATTTACCAAAAATACAAAAGCAGCGCTATCTATCCCTTTCACACTGAGTGAGGTGCAACTCCGCAGGTAGCGGTCCCAAATTCCGAACAGATGACGTCATGGGCTCGGAATTACGCTACACGCTTAACCACATGCTTAGATTACAAGCATAAGCCATTACGAGAAAGAAAAGTTAGATAGTACCATTTTAATTTCAGTTCTGTCTTCTTCATCACATTCATAGCAATATCTTTGTAACCGCAAGGACTAGACGTAAGTTTTATACCAATTTGCAAACCTTAGTAATTTTACAAGTTTTTAAAATAATGGTACACTTTGGTGTCATACATTTTTTTTACAGGAGAATTTTTCCAATTCTGGTCTTTTCATCGTAAAAACAAAACTTTTCGATTCAAGATTTTTTTTCTAAGGCAAATAAAATGTTATTTTAAAAAATGGTATCTTATAACATTAGTAAACTATTCAGAAATGTTTGACAAAAATCACACCTAAATATGATACCATTTGCAGTAACAGCATTAAAAACACTGAATGCTGGTACAGAAAATAGTAAAAATCGAAAAAAAAAAATATCTTGGTTACCTTATCGGTTTTTTTTTTACTGTTCAAATTAGTTGTTGGAAATGAGGTAAGCTACCTACCCGTTACGTTTGATCCATTATTTACGGGACACCCTGTATGTGCCGACAAATGGGTCAAATTACATAAACAAAACACCTGGTTCTATTATTGTTGTGACACGTGCGAAATACAATTAGTGTGCGGCACTCAAATGACATCGGAGACGTTACGTCACTCGGGTCTGATAACGCTGAAACAAGGATGCAACTTGCAAGGCGACTCGTTCACATTGCACGCATATATGGAACATACAAGTGACATTTTAGTCAATGAACCATATACGATGACCGTGCCCACGATCTCTCCAATCAACAACATAATCAATACCTCGATTCGTAACTCATCGTTGCATATTGAAACGCACGAAGAGACGTTCAAGAAGATTGACACGCAACTACGCTCTATAGAAGAACAGTCTAAGCTAGACACCTTATCCTCTCACGACGTTCATCACTACATTGCAATCTATGTGGTTGTTGCGATTAGCATGGCACTGTTTGTAACATCGGTGTACTTTTGGCGAAAAATGGCCACCCAAAGACAGGGGGAGGGTCCGCAAGAAGCGAGAAGCAGAAGCTGACGAGAAGAAGATCATGACGTCGAGGACAGGAACAGCAAGATCGACAATCGGGACTTCAAAGCGAATAAAGTGTCGTGTGCTAACCCTACCTCAAGCGAAGTGAAATTTGACACTGCAAAACATAGTGAGATGTGCTAATTTATTATTATAGTGACATTATATTTATAGACTTCAGTTATATTTCTTCATAGTAGTCGTAGATCAATCATATTTACATTAGAGTCCTGCATTTTTACATTATTGTTTACATTCTTATTTTATTATTTTTCATATGTTGGGATTGTTTTATTTAGTTATTCTCTTTCTGTGTTGTGGCAATATGTACGGTGCACGTACATGAGTTTTAAAATATATTTATTTCAATAAGTTAGCCAGTAGGCTCGCGTATTTGCACTTTGAACGCGACCTACATTTGGCAGTGCATTAACACTGACATATTGCATTGTTCTATGCATTTTATAATTATATTACATTTTAGTGTTCAATTAGACGTGGTTTGAGTCGGACAACTTGCATTTTTATTAAGATTCATCCCGTTGAGCATTCACTGACATTTTCTGCGTTTAAGTTTGACATTTTACATCTGCATTGACATTATTTATGGTAGGGAAGCACCCGACATAGTGCACCCAACATAAACAATACTCCCCGTTTAAATCCGCAGCTAGTACATCAGCTGCTCGTAATAGGTTACCGGTAAGGATGCTTAACCGAACACTGTGTTTTATTATTTATATTTGCAAGAAAACAATAATCCTTAGCACTTAAGTAGGCAGTTATAGTTGACGAATCTATAAGGGTTCCGTTTTTTGCCATTTGGCAGCGGAACCCTAAAAAACTGTGCTGTTACTATTTAATATAATATGTCAATGGCTGTTGTCTTTCTTATGACTCCCATACTGGGTTATAAGGGAAACAAAATATAAGAGTTCACCGTTTATTCATTTTACAACTCTAACGTAGGTATTCCACCTAAATAAATAAATAAGTTTAATTTTATTTCGTGTCACGCATACTTTAATAAATAACAACATCAACTTCAAACAAACATCCAAACACGGCACGCAAAGTCTCAGAGTGCACATAGATCAAGGGGACGACGGCTGCAGAGCGGCGCCGTCCGACGAACGGAGCCGTCGAGGACGGCACGCGAGCGGGCGCGCGGCGTCAGCGCAAGCGCTTGTCAGCGCGCGGCAGGTCGCGGCGCGCACACAGCCGCCGACGCGCCGCGTACAGCGCCGCCGCCAGCGCCGCCAGCAGCAGCGCCGCCGCTGCGCAGCCCACCGCCACGCCGCGCAGGCGCGCGTATTCCGGCACGCGCAGCGCCGCGCCGCCCCACGCGCCGCTCGCGCACTGCACGCGCGCCCAGTAGCGCGCTCCCTCCGCCGCGCCGCTCACTGTGGGAGCACAACGCAGGGTCAGACCGGCTCGCAGCTCTAAGTGGACCACAGGACCGTGGGGTCCGTACCGAGCATGTAGTCGTGCAGCGTGTGGCCCGTGGCCAGCAGGCGCTCGCCGGGCGCGGCGCCCTCGTACCAGCGCACGGTGCAGCGCGACGCGTCGTGCGGCGCGCGGCGCCAGCGCACCAGCGCGCCCTCGTCGATGAGCCGCACGGTCACCTCCAGCTCACCGCCGTCACTGGACTCCGGCAGCTCGGGCTCCTCGGTGGTGATAGCGGCATACGCGATCTGTTCGCCCTCCACTGCCTCTACTGCCTCCGCTGCTTCTACCGCCTCACTGTCCATTGATCCTGAAATATAATTCATATTATATTCAAATAGACCCGTGACTCCGGTTGAAGTCGATTCAATCCGAACCTTACCGAGTGTTCTCGCGAATACTGGTTTACTGAAAAGTCCATCGCCGATCAGGTCTTGCGACAGTACACGCAGCTCGTAATCCGTGCCGGGTCGCAGACCGACCAGCGTGGCCTCCGTGACACCTCTAGTCAAAATCTTCATAGTGCGCCATTCGCTCACAGTCCGCTCGCGATACCATACGTTATAATCCACCTCCAGTCCATTGTGTCCTGAAAGAATGAAAAGTTACAATTGACAAAAAAAAAGTCAGTGCTATTCTAATAAAGTTAGTAGGTACGTACAGAGGGTGTGGCGGCATGTTATCAGACCCACACTAACATTTATAATTGTTCGCAGTACGCCTACCTACCCTTTCACTTCTTGTTGGCGTGAAGGTGCGCGCACGCCACGCGCCGTCCATCTATGCGAGTGCCGCCTGCCGTGGAAACCGGTTCGCTACCTCACCCTGGACGGCGCGCACCGCAGGGCCTCCGCAGCCCGCTCAAGACGCAGAGGCGTGGACCGCCACGGGCCGCCGCGCGCCGCGCCGGACAGTCAGCCAAAAGCCCTCATCGCTCAAGACGCAGAGGCGTGGACCGCCGCGGGCTGCCGCGCGCCGCGCCGGACAGTCAGCCAGAAGCCCCCATCGCTCAAGACGCAGAGGCGTAGACCGCCGCGGGCCGCCGCGCGCCGCGCCGGACAGTCAGCCAGAAGCCCCCATCGCTCAAGACGCAGAGGCGTAGACCGCCGCGGGCCGCCGCGCGCCGCGCCGGACAGTCAGCCAGAAGCCCTCATCGCTCAAGACGCAGAGGCGTGGACCGCCGTGGGCCGTCGCCGCCGCGCCGGACAGTCAGCCAGAAGCCCTCATCGCGAATCCCCGTCGCTTTAGCTCGCTACCGCTTATTCTAATTAGCTCGCGTATATTCATATTTCATACCGCAATCCTAACAAACTTTATTTTGTATTCTTTCTATCTTAAATTCGTTTCCTATCTTTCTATAATTTCTACCTATCACTTGTTTCACTCTTAATCTTTACCGCATTATACTTAACTCAATCTTTGTCGTGCCTCTCATTTACTCGCACCCATACGCTTCCAAAAGGGGTCAGCTAATGCAGTGCACTGACTGTATAGTACTATAAATAGCTCACCGGGCACCCAGGACAGATGAAGAGAATCAGTAGAGGGTCTGACTGTGAGGTTGTACGGGGCGCGAGGGGGCATGTTTTCGACCAGCAGCTCCGTCTCCACGTCGACGGTGGCAGCCTCGTTGCTGACGGTGCACACGTACACCCCGCGGTCGTCCTCCGTCACGTCCACGATGGTTAGGTTGCCGTCGTCCAGGTTGTGACGCCCCGCCGGCAGGTCGCCGCCGTCCTTCTGCGGAGAGAGCACGCCATTGACTGTACGACAGATGCGGGCGGGCGCGGGGCGGTGCCGCGGTGGGCCCAGCACAGTACACTCACCCGCGCCCAGTGCACGAGCGGCTGGTCGTGGTGGTTGCGCGCCGTGGCGGCGCAAGGCAGCGTGAGCGTGGCGCCGAGGCGCGCCACGTACAGCGGCTGCGGACGCGCCGCCAGCGCGGGCGGCCGCTGCACGCGCACGCGCACGCCGGGCGACGGGCCCTCCGAGCCCAGCGAGTTGTACGGCGTGCACGAGTACTCCCCTTCGTGCGACTCGTCCACCTGTAGCAATCCAAACAATTTGTGATACTATTAAAACTCGTGTAATGCCTTTATTCCCGTAGGCGCGAGCTTGCGGGCGGCGAGCAATGAATGGGTAGCTCGCCGCCCGGTAAGGACCAGGCTCGGGTCGACGCGCGACGGCGCGTAGTGTTCCACGCGCGCCTCAAAGAGATGTCAGCAGCACTGAAGGGGTCTGCTAGGTCCGATGCCTGCCGGAATCGCGAGCTTTTTCGAAAGAGATACCATACTGCAAATTAGTGGACTTAGGCAACAAAGTTCCAATATCGATGCGATTTTTGAAGTGAAAACTTCTTTAGCGGCGTTGAGCACTTTTTCTGTAATGGGTATAAAATCTTAAACTCGCGTCAGGACACGTGACCTGATCGAAAAAGCGTAGGACGGATGGTTTTAATTTGGAAAAGCGCCATCTATTAAAACGAATACGAATCACTTGGCTAGCCTTGGTTAGTATGGTTATGGAATCATAGATGACGCTAATATAAACTACTAAACACGAAGAGTTTACAGTAAAATATATGTCATTAAAAGTGTGTCTAATTCTAAAAAAATAAAATCGTAATATAGCATAAGCCATAAAATAAATATTACTTATGAATTAAATAATTGTAACAAATAACTTTTTCTAAGACAGCAACTCGATTATAGATGGCGCTCAAACTAATCATTCAATTTTTGAAGTGAAAACTTCTTTAGCGGCGTTGAGCACTTTTTCTGTAATGGGTATAAAATCTTAAACTCGCGTCAGGACACGTGACCTGATCGAAAAAGCGTAGGACGGATGGAGAGTAGACAGCTATCCCCTCTCTACGGCGCGGCGAAAATGTATGCCTGGGCCTACTGTTTCGTTTAGGCGGCGCAGGGCGCTTGCGCGAATGTTCGTCTATGTTACAGCGTGCCACGCGCATCCATGGATGGTGACAGCTGATGGCTCGACCGTCTGTGTAGTGATCACATTGTTGTGTATTCGTAAAATTCGTGAATATAAAGTGCTTAAAATATGGAAATTGAACAACAAATTATTCCCTAACCATTCCAAAATATCAAACATGCTCAACGTTAATAATCAAGTTTTCACTTCTGCCGGCACTCCCGGAGTGCAATTTTTTTTTAAATGTGATAATTAACCAGAATCGGAATCAGTACTTTATTTGCTATGAATGTAGGTACAGGTATAAGATGTTGTGCATAAATTAATTAGATCGGCTACAGTCTACCTTACGGCGTGCAAATTATTAAAAAGTTAAAATATTAATACAAACAAAATAATGTCAACAAAATATAAATTAAAATGAACTTAATCTATACTATACACCATGTAACGTAATTAACGCACACCCTCTTAAGGAGTCATTGTATTCTTCATTATGAACAACTTTTACTATGAGACCAAACCTGAAATCGCGAAAAAAAAATCAGCTGTTTCATATATTTTGGTCGAGTAGGTATTGAACTTTTGAATGAAACAGCAGATTTTTTTTGTGCGATTACTGTGACATACTAATATAAGTACGGAGATGGCCGAGCTCTGTTCTGTTTTTTTTTTTTTGGTAAAAAGACATTTTCTAAAAATGAATCCTAGCTAGATCGATTTATCGCCCCCAAAACCCCCTGTAAACTAAATTTAAAAAAAATCGTTGTAGCCATTTCCGAGATTCAGATTATATATATATATATACAAAAAAGGTAAAGGTAGTTACTGAAAATCAGCGCTGCTGACGATAGATTCGTCTGACGTCGCAGCATTTTGACTGGCCTGTTAGTCTAGTGGTTAGTGGCCCTGACTGCTAAGACTGAGGTCGTGGGTTCGATTCCCACCCAGGACAAATGTTGTGTGATGAGCACAATCATTTGTTCTGTGTCTGGGTGTAATTTATCCATAATATGTATGACGGATGTTCGAGCGGCTGAGCGGTATGTCGTCAGGATTTGGAGTTCCCATTTTATTGGGATAAACAAGACGTATAAACAATTACAGGAATATTAATAACACTATTAATTACGCTAAATAAAAAGAAACAAAAAAATGGTTACAAGATAGAAAGGTATAGTAACAATACTATTCAACGAACAAACCCTTAAGGTTACTGTTCGTATAGAGACCTAAGCCACCCAAATACAAAGCGTATCTTTCGCTATCAGCTAGTGCCACACAGGCTAGTCAAACCACACAGGCTGGTCAAGCCACACAGGCTAGTCAAGTGCCACACAGGCTAGTCAAGTGCCACACAGGCTCGTCAAGTGCCACACAGGCTAGTCAAGTGCCTTTTTTTGTATGAAGAAAAACACAATAGTCGTTTTTTCTCACAACTTAATAAAACTTAAAGCTTGCGGCTTACATGGGGTGTTGTCCCACATGAGGCAATTCCGAAATGCTATAACACGCACATCCATGCGCGCCGCTTCACTCACAGCAGAGTGTTGAATTTCGAGAAATTCAGTTAGAGATTTTTACGTTGAGTTAGGTGTGATCTTGAAAATATACAAAGTAATTGACTTTAGAGTGCTAATTTTATAAATTATAATAAGAAATAATGGAATATACAATATAAAAAATACTAAAAAAAAAAAACACTCAAATATAGACTCATTTACAATATAAATAGATTTTGCAATATTTCTTATGATAATTTAATTCGTTGTTAGTAGATATAAAGTTTGACTTCATAATTAACATAAAAAAGAATTATTTTTTAGTACAAAAACTTATAACTAATACAGAAAAATACTAAGAATTGTATGAATAAGAAATATATTATTTCACCACTTCACTCAAAGCCGAGTGATGAACTTCAAGAAATTCAGTGGATTTGTCGAAGGAATTTAATACTTATTATTTGAAATTTTTGGTATAGGTACACATACCAACTGGAAACGATAAATACAGAGTAATGATTGTTTGTTGTAAGCTATTTGTAATCTCAAGTTTATCAGGAAATCAATGCTAAATGCATGCTAATTAACTTAAGATAGTAATTTAGTCTCATCTCATTAGTACAAATTGCAAATATTGTTAATGAGTTAAGATAAATTAGTTAAGGGCTATTTTTACGAAGTGTTTAACTATCTACTATTAATTAAGATACGATTAAGATGGATACTTTTATATAAATTAGATTTTTTTAAATGGCAAGCCACAGATGTAGCTAGTAAAGTAGCTTTGAAAAGTCGCAAACAGACGATACAGCGAAAATTTCGAGAGATGGCAACACGGCTAGAAATTTATTACAGTGTCCTGAGAAGACTGCAAATATCACTGGATTGAGTCAGGAGGTCATCCAATAATTCGCAACTATTCTTCGTGTTATATCAGGACAGTCGATTAATGTTGATTTGTTAGCCAATTATCTCGACGAAACTGCGCAGCTTTATGTGGAACTGTATGGCTGGTATTTATTGCCTCCCAGTATACACAAACTTCTGCTGCATGGAGCCGAAATAATAAAACATTTCAACATTTTGCCTATAGGAAAGCTATCAGAAGAGGTAACTGAGGCCCGAAATAAAGATTTTAGAGAAATTTTGTCGCATAGCGACAAACCAAGAAATTTTTAATGGTTTCATCGTATCCTCAGACCCATATTTGTCAAGCATTCGACCTAAACTGACAAGAGTAGAAATGATTTAACTGAAGAAATGAAGTCTCTTCTTTTAATTTTCCCGGTTACCATGGATAAGGAAAACATTGAATTTGTTGAGGTGCCAAGAATGATGGATTCTGATTTTGAATTCTTTGATAGCGATGGCGAAACTCAGTAGACTAGAGTTTAATGTTTGATGTTACAATTGCCTATTCTTAGTATTTGTCTGTATTAGCTATAAGTTTTTGTAGTAAAAAATAATTCTGTTTTTATGTTAATAATTATGAAGTCAAACTTTGTATCTACTAACAACGAATTAAATTATCATGAGAAATATTGCAAAATCTATTTATATTGTAAATGAGTCTATATTTGAGTGTTTTTTTTTTAGTATTTTTATATTGTATATTCCATTATTTCTTAAAAAAAAAACTTAGAGGTGTACCCGGATGGAATGAAGTTCCTTTCCAGGATTCATAATAGTTATAATTTTTTAATTATTTATTATGTACAAAAAACCTGTATACACTCAACAAAAATATTCTCTCTCTCTCCCTATCTCCTTCTCTCTCCCTCTCTCTCTACCTCTCTCTTTCTCTCTCTCTACCTCTCCCTCCCTCTCTCTCCCTACCTCGCTCTCTCTCCCTCTCTCCCCCTCTCTCGCCCCCTCTCCCCCTCTTCCCCCTCCCCCCTAACCCCTCTCTCCTTCTCCCCCTCTCTTCCTCTCTACTCACAACAAAAAAAACAACAACATACAAAATATATACGGTCGAATTGAGAAACCTCGTCCTTTTTTTGAAGTCGGTTAAAGCATGTCGTGACTACTTTTCGTAAGATTTTTTTCCGTCTAGCCCCCTTTCACAACGCGCGATAAGGAACTTCGTTCCAATTAGCACTCTAAAGTCAATTACTTTGTATATTTTCAAGATCACACCTAACTCAACGTAAAAGTCTCTAACTGAATTTCTCGAAATTCAACACTGCTGTGAGTGAAGCGGCGCGCATGGGTGTGCGTGTTATAGCATTTCGGAATCGCCTCATGTGGGACAACACCCCATGTAAGCAGCTGGCTTTAATTTTTATTAAGTTGTGAGAAAAAACGACTTTTGTGTTTTTCTTCATACAAAAAATTTTTTTTTTTTTTTTTTTCGGAGAATGCTGTCTATAGCTGTCATATTACCAAATATTATAAATAATACTGAAATAAAGCCGTTTCGATTTTTATTTCTCGCCTAAAGAAATTTTGATTTCAATGTCCACGGAGCGTCGATTTCGAACCACTGTGCACCGTCCCGTCTCGCCGCGCCCCGCCCGCCGTGTGAATAGACCTTTAATATTGTTAAATACGCCGAGACAGACGCTCAGACGTCTCTCATTATACAATGCCAAAAACGCTAAGCCACCCAACGACATTGACCATATACCTGATTGAATAGTAAACTTCCATTTCTGCTATAAAACACTCCGGGCACGTTGTAAGGGTCGAACAAGAAACCATCCTTCTCCCAGCGCAGGTTGGTGAGCGGCGGGTTGGCGCTGAAGTGACAGTCCAGGCTTGCGGGCTTGCCGTACGGCAGAAAGCGCTCCTTCGGGGCGTAAACTACTTTGGCTTTATCTGAAACAGCAAACCGTTTAGAAGAGTGCGCGTGTGATGTGCATCTTGGGTATGAGTCTGCACCGAGCCTCACACTGTACGTCCAGGAAGGCGCTGGCGCTCTGCACGGCGTGCTCGGGGTCGCGCACGCGGCACTCGTACTCGCCGGGGTCGGTGGACGCGGCGCGCCGCAGCACCAGCGAGCCGTTGGCGGGCCGCTCCGTGCGCAGCGCCAGCTCGGGCAGCTCGGCGAGCGGCGAGCCGTCCTTGTACCACTCCACCGCGGACTCGGGGCTCTTCGGTAGGCATTCCAGCTCGGCGCGCTCGCCTTCTAGCACCGTCACGTTCATTGGTGGCGTCACTATCAAATTACCTCCTGAAAAGTCAACAACACGTCGCTTATGATACATTGTATGTTGGAGTTAGGGCGGGGATCGGAGGGGTGAGGGGTGAGAAAGAGTGCAGGCCTGACCGTCGACTTCGAGGTAGTAGAAGGTGCCGTTGTTGCGCGCGGGTGGCGTGCGGTTGGGGAAGGTGACGCGGCAGCGGTAGAGGCCGGCGTCGGTCTCGCGCACGGCGCTGACGTTGATGGAGCCGCGGCCGAGCCCCAGGCGGCCGTCCAGCACGCGCCGCACGCGCCCGCCCCAGCGGTCAGCCACGCGCGCTGCGCCCTCACCGCTGTACCACGAGAAGATCGTGTCGTCCTGCAAGTGCAAACACAGCCACGGGGAGTCACTAAGCTCCTTATCGCAGAATTGCCTACATTTGAACATATACACATTATGAACCTTGCCACTGTTGCCCGCAGTTCTACTCGTATCCTCCTAACTATAGGAACTACCACTAGTAAGTCAGTACATTCATATTTAAAACTTTGATAGTTTTTTTTTACAAAAGGGAAAAATTGTATTGTGTGCCAAAAATAGTTTAAAAAAAAAACTAAAAAAACACGCTTCCATAGAAAACCAAACTAAAAAGTAGAAAATAATGGAAAAATAATAGTTTAAAAAAACTAAAAAACACGCTTCCATGGAAAACCAAACTAAAAAGTACAAAATAATGGAAAAAAAGCGTGGGGTGCTTTTAAGGTATTTTTTTATTGATATCAGGTGTTTTTTAGTTTTTTTAAACTATTATTTATTTTACACGCTTTATATTAGCTTCACTTGTATGTTTGTTTGTAACCGACTCCTTATAGCGCGATTTTGACCCACTTTAAACGACCAGATTTCTTTCAAACTTTGCACACCAGTCACGGACCGATGACAATGCAATAATTTCATAAATTTGTGCCATTATCCTTTCCAGGGTTACCAGGACAGCAAAAAAACTGTCTTCGAAAACTACGCTGACATACGTCACAAACTAATTTGTGCCATTATCCTTGCCAGGGTTACCAGGACAGCAAAAAAAACTGTCTTCGCAAACTACGCTGACATACGTCTCAAAATTCGAAACACCCTAAAAAATTGAAAGTAAATAATAGTATAAAAAAAGCGTGGGGTGCCTGATATCAATAAAAACATACCTTATAAAGCACCCCACGGTTTTTTTTCCATTATTTTGTACTTTTTAATTTGGTTTTCAATGGAAGCATGTTTTTTAGTTTTTTAAACTATTATTTTCCATTATTTTCTACTTTTTAGTTTGGTTTTCTATGGAAGCGTGTTTTTTAGTTTTTTAAACTATTATTTATTTTCCCTCCAAGTATCCTTTTCCCGGGCCACCTCGATCCAACCCTTGGAGTACGCGTCGAGGTCGTCTCGCCACCTCTTCTTGGAGGGATTTGGGGGAGGCCTTTGCTCAGCAGTGGGACAGTGTAGGCTAATATAAAAAAATAAAAATAAAAAAATCTATTTTTTAGGGTGTTTCCAATTTTGAAACGTATGTCAGCGTAGTTAGTGTAGTTTTTTGGTATCCTGGTAACCCGGGTAAGGATAATTCCACAAATTTATGAAATTATTGTATTGTCATCAGTCCTCGAAAAGCCTACAAAGTTTGAATGAAATCTGATCGTTTAAAGTGGGTCAAAATCGCGCTATAAGGAGTCGGTTACAAACAAACATACAAACATACAAGTGAAGCATTAGCTTTACTTGTATGTTTGTATGTTTTGTATGTTTGTTTATTAATAAAGCGTGTAAAAATGTTGAACTTGAATGAAATTATGAACACATTTTTTTTAAATTGCTCTTTTTTCAATTTGTCTTTTTAGGGTTTCGTACCTCAAAAGGAAAAACGGAACCCTTATAGGATCACTTTATTGTCCGTCTGTCTTACCACATGTAGTAACGATCTCTTGGCAAGTTTTGGCATGGCCATATTGTTGGCATTTATAACACCTTGTCACCAATGTGAAGTCTTGTTTGAGGTACTCAGGACTTCAGGCTTTACGTACATCGGTTGAAAATTCAACAACATCGTTACAGGTCGCAGCATCTGTCTTCCCGGATTAGTGACTTGGTTTTATATAGGACATGAAGGAATCCAAGGACATCGCTGGTAACTTGCCGGATACGTATTGTTCGAAAATGCACCTGAACACCTTATTTTCATCCAGGGAAGTCATCACTCCTTTTTTTTTTGTGGGTGGGAAATCATCAAATGACGTCTCCCGCTCTGGGTGGCACGAAAGGTCGAGTTAGACTTCTACTGACTAAAACCCATCCGTGTTCCTTCAGGTGCACATGCCAGGGCCACGGTAACTCTTTCGTACAATTCCGCGACCCTGGCAGGATGTCGGCACTCCTGCACTACAACCACGATCCAAGGTTTGTAGGTTAGTAGATAGGTAACCTACAAAGGAGATGTTTCATTTTCGGCCATCAGATGTACATTTATCATAAAAGTGGAAAAAATACTACAAATTAGGGAAAAATATTCCCTGGTTAATTTGCGCCTGATTTGTTGTGTATAAAAAATAATAGTTTTTCAATTATTACCATGTTTTATTCAACATGGCGTCTCGTTTGCTTGCAGACTTCATTCGTTCTGAAATCATGTC
The DNA here is from genome assembly GCA_947507805.1 of Aporophyla nigra. Lineage (NCBI taxonomy): Eukaryota > Metazoa > Arthropoda > Insecta > Lepidoptera > Noctuidae > Aporophyla > Aporophyla nigra. The sequence goes on from OX382301.1 coordinate 91,060, forward strand.
TCATCAAATCAATGTTAAGTAGAAAATAATTAAAAAATGTGTGTATTCTTGTAGTGTTAAAAATAAATTACTATTATTCTCTTGTAAATATTTTTGAGTAAACATAATTAAGTGTGACCATTTCATCGTTACACAAATCTTTAGTTTCCATTCTTGAAGTGTATTTCCAAACGAATTCAAAATAACCACTTGCTAACTCTTTCTTTTTATTTTGTACATAAAAACCATTTGATATTATGAAAAAAATGTTACTTTATTCTATTCATGAGTAATTTACCCTACTTCGCTAAACGGTACACGTTATGGCCGGAGCCCCATATAAAAATGAAACATCTCCTTTGTACGGAACCCTCGGTGGGCGAGTCCGACGCACTTGTCCGGTTTTTTAAAACTATCTGCACTTCTAAAGTACATTTTGAAAATGATCGCTGCCAGAGCGGACTGTCCCTGTCAGGGACACTGGGTGATGGCAGCCATACTAGACTTATATACAGGGCCGGATTTGGGAGAAGGCAACCGGGGCTACAGCCCCGGGAACTCCTGAAGTGAGGGGCCCCCACAAAAAGAATTTAAAAAAAGTTTAGAGGTGTCAAGGGACACCCGGATGGAACGAAGTTCCTTTCCAGGATTCATAATAGTTATAATTTTTTAATTATTTATTATGTACAAAAAACCTGTATACACTCAACAAAAATATTCTCTCTCTCCCTATCTCCTTCTCTCTCCCTCTCTCTCCCTCTCTCTCTATCTCTCCCTATCTCTCTCTCTCTTCCTCTCTCCCCGTCTACCCGTCTCTCCCTCTCTCCCTCTCTCCCTCTCTCCCGGTCGAATTGAGAAACCCCGTCCTTTTTTTGAAGTCGGTTAAAGCATGTAGTGACAACTTTTTAACCGACGAAAAAAAACGGAGAAGGTTATCAATTCGACGCGTAATTTTTTTTTTTTTTTTTTTTTATGTATGACCACGCATAACTTTTTACATAGTAGTCCGATTGTGATAATTCTTTTTTTATTGGAAAGGGTATACTCCGAGGGTGGTCCCATATAAATTTGGAAAACAAAATCGTACCCTAAGGGTTGGAAAACAGGGGATGATTGATTGTTCACTCATTGATTGTAATGTATAACCACGCATAACTTTGTACAGAGTAGTCCGATTTTGATAATTCTTTTTTCATTGGATAGGGTATACCTTGCCAAGTATTATTAGTACATTAAAGCCACAAAAAATTACAAAATAAAAACTTTTTAACAAAAAATTAAACCGCCGAAAAACAGAAAAATAAAAAATAATAAACCTTAAAATTTTGAGTCGACGCTGAAAAATCAATGAACAAAGATCACTCAAAGCGCCGACTCAAAATTTTAAGGTTTATTATTTTTTGCTTTTCTGTGTTTTTCGGCGGTTTAATTTTTAACCGACTTCAAAAAGGAGGAGGTTCTCTATTCGGATGTTTATATATATTTTTTTTTTTTTATGTATGTTCGGCCATAACTCCGTCATATATAGACGGATTTGCAAAATTCTTTTTTTGTTTGAAAGGAGTTTATTCCGAAATGGTCCCATATAAATTTCATATAGATCTGATGATGATTTCCAGAGATAGACACCGGAACTCTTAAAAAAATGACAGCAAATCAACCGCGATTTCCGCTATCGCATAAATATGCATTGTTTGTTTGGAATTAGTGCGGGGTGGATACCACAACTAAAAATTTAAAAATAAAAACTTTTTTACAAAAAAAAAAACAACCGACTTCCTTAAAAACACTACAAATTGAAAAATAACTTTAATTTCGGAAGTCGGTGTCTTAGGATCTGTATTTATGGATTTTTTTGCCACCGACTTCCGAAATTCTTTCAAACTTTCCGAAAAAAAAGTTTTTTTGTTAAAAAGTTTTTATCGTAAGATTTTTTTTCCGTCTAGCCCCCTTTCACAACGCGCGATAAGGAACTTCGTTCCAAAAAGGAACATGTTACCATTTACTACTAAGAATGATATATTCTTATTATTTAATTATATTGTTGTTAAATATTAAAAAACAATTTAACCATATTCGTTCACGTCAATCTATCAAACACCAATTATTTATTTGTTTTTATTTTCCAGCTTACATCTACCATTTCAGGTTTGTACCTAATGCGATAGTGTTATATCTAAATTCTTACTGATTAACTTATTACTATTACTTTTTACAATGTTTGTACGGTTCGTGCACTTGCAGAGTTGTTGTTGTTAAGGTTGAAGCGCGTAGAGAAAAGATCACGTAGTTCCCGTTAGGTTTATTACGTATTAACAGTGTTTACAAGTAAAACTGTTGACGATTCCTTTCTCCAATGTTAGTCACCGCGTAGCAGTAATCGCACTCGCCAATTTATTGTAAAGTATATATATTTATAGTAATAAAATGACGCACGTTTGTGGCGAGCCACCGCGTCAGCAAAACATGTATACAGTTCAAGACTGTACAATGTTTATATTTTGTAAAGCACTCCACTCCACTCCAGGACTCGTCTACTCCACCGGCCATCGGTCCTTCGACAGACATGGCCAGCCCACTGCCACTTCAGCTTGCTTACTTTGCGAGCTATGTCGGTAACTCCAGTTCTTTTCCGGATAATTTCGTTTCTGATTTTATCCTTCAAAGAGACTCCGAGCATAGCCCGCTCCATAGCGCGCTGAGCGACCTTAAATTTGTGGACCAGCCCAACTGACAGTGTCCACGTTTCAGCACCGTATGTCATTACGGGCAGGACGCACTGGTTGAAGACCTTGGTCTTCAGACATTGCGGGATAGGTGACGAGATGACTTGACGAAGTTTTCCAAATGCTGCCAACCTAACTGGATCCTTCTGTCGGCTTCCTTCTCGAAGTTGTGTCTACCGAGCTGGATGACTTGGCCTAAGTAGACATAATCCTTCACAACTTCGAGAAGCGAACCCTCGATGCGGATTGGACTCGGCAAGACGTGCGAGTTGAACATGACTTTCGTCTTGTCCAAATTCATGCCGAGCCCAACCCGCCGGGAGGCTCCATTCAGGCTGTGCAGCATCTGGTCTAACTGTTCCAGCGTCTCTGCCATTATGTCGATGTCATCGGCAAAGCGAAGGTGTGAGATGTACTCGCCGTTCACGTTGATACCCTGTCCAGTCCAGTCCAGCGTCATGAAAACGTCCTCCAATGCGTATCGGCAAGCGTAGTGTGGGACGCCCCCCAGCTAGATGGACCGACGACCTCAAAAAGGTGGCTGGGACAGACTGGATGCGGAAGGCGGAGGATAGGGTGTTGTGGCGCAGCATGGGAGAGGCCTATGTCCAGCAGTGGACTGCGATAGGCTGATTTGATGGATTGATTGATTGATTTTTCACTTCAATCTCATACAGCACCCCAATATTCAAGCACTAGCTTCTGCCCGCGACTTCATTCGCGTCAAATTTTTGCTCCCCTGACACTTCCCGTTGCATCGAATTGCCTGCCAGTTTTCGACCACTTTTAGCTGCTGCTCCGCTCCTTTTGGTCGTAGCGTGATGTTATATAGCCTATAGCCTTCCTCAATAAATAGGCTACCCAACACAAAAATATTTTTTCAATTCGGACCAGTAGTTCCTGAGATTTGCGCGTTCAATCAAACAAACAAACATACAAACAAATAAAACTCTTCAACTTTATAATATTAGTATAGATTGTGTTGTAAACTATTCATAGCTAAGCGAGCTCAAACAATCTGCAACCTTGCGAATCGTTTAGCTTTACTTTTTAACCGACGAAAAAAAACGGAGGAGGTTATCAATTCGACGCGTATATTTTTTTATGTATGACCACGCATAACTTTTTACATAGTAGTCCGATTGTGATAATTCTTTTTTTATTGGAAAGGGTATACTCCGAGGGTGGTTCCATAAAAATTTGGAAAACAAAATCGAACCCTAAGGGTCGGAAAACAGATCGGAACAGGGGATGATTGATTGTTCACTCATTGATTGTAATGTATAACCACGTATAACTTTGTACAGACTAGTCCGATTTTGATAATTCTTTTTTCATTGGATAGGGTATACCTTGCCAAGTATTATTAGTACATTAAAGCCACAAAAAAATACAAAATAAAAACTTTTTAACAAAAAATTAAACCGGAGAAAAAAACAGAAAAGCAAAAAATGATAAACCTTAAAATTTTGAGTCGGCGCTGAAAAACCAATGAACAAAGATCACTCAAAGCGCCGACTCATAATTTTAAGGTTCATTATTTTTTGCTTTTCTGTGTTTTCGGCGGTTTAATTTTTTTGAACATCCGAAAAGAATTGGGAATTTTAATTCGCTTTCAAAACCATAAGAATTAAAAATAATTCGGATACTATAGCGACTGAAGCGAGTTCGAAAATATAAACTCCTCGCTGGGATAAGCTCGGTGAGAAATCATCGACTTGTAGTGGAGTTCTACATTAGGCTCAATTTACAAAAGAATAACATCTTTTAGTTGATTTAAAATTAGAATTTTAGGTTTAAGAATTCAAAGAATCGAATCAAAGGACTAATTTGTAGGTAAGTTCCACAAATTGGCACCCGCAGTATGGTTTCTGATTCATTTACTCATTATACGTCCGATACTTTTATAACAGAGCATTGCGCATGCGCAAGCCCCTATAGCAGCACGCGTAGCATGACCACCGTAGAAATGGGTTTTGTCGACGGAAGAATAGACAAAATTACAGATTGTAGAAAGATTAAAGACAAAATTAAAGATTGTAGAAAGATTTGTACTTACCGTTTTATGCTGGCGTAGCATGAAAATTCTATCTCTATTCTACCAAGAATAGACGAAACCCATTTCTACGGTGGTCATGCTACGCGTGCTGTTATGTATTTGCTTCGACGATGCAATGCGACATGCGCAGGCGGCCGCAGCATGCGGCACACAACAGACATAATCAGTAGCACGACAAAATGTTTGCGAGCGCCGCGTGCACGCGCTCCGGCTTCTTAGATGCGTTGTCGTATCAAACAGGGTCATCTGCGAGGAGCGAAGGGGGCGCGGGGGGGCAGTGAGGGCGCGTCGAGTACCTCTCCTGCGGCTAAACGTACGAGTGTCAGTAAATAGACAATTACAGCTCCCACGCGCATTTGGCACGTCTACTGGTACTGGCTCAAGTGTCTCCTGCGCTGCGCTGGCTCACATCCCACTGATCCCACGCGCGCGCCGAGCGAGGTGCTACGGTGCAACATAATATAACCCTTCGCTCGTCGCCACTACGTATTTGACCCAGCGACTTTGTGAACTCCATGAACTCCATCGCGGAATGGTTCACAATGTAACATATGTAACCGCACACATACCTGACTTCGGTCCTCGGTTACCTTGACGCAACGTTGATTTTCTGAAGCGAATTTAACTCATGCTCGTGTACGAGAATGACGTCACTACGTCGCCGTCGCCGTCGTCGCCAGTACGTACGGCCGTATAAATTAGGGTTGCCAACCATATAAAAGAAAGACTTGGTTTGTAATTTTTATGTTGCGAGCCATATTATTAAAACAATAATATACTAAAATAGGTGTAAAATAAAGTAGGTGCCTTTTATGACTTCAAAATACCTTTTTTGTACCATTTGCTCAAAAAAGTGGCATTCTATGCCACAAAAAGCGAACATAACAATAGTCATTTTTAATCTGTTAAAAACAGGGAAAGAAAATTGTACTGAATTTCATTCATCCTCTAGGGGGAGAATGTGATTTAAATTTGGAATACTTACCGAAATTTATACTGAACTACATCTGCGTTTACACCATTGAGTTTGTATATAAAGCATTATGCATCTTTTTGAAAAAGGAATACGCATTTATTATGCAGTTATGATTATTAAATAAAATTACGAAAACCGACGAGGCCGTATGAGCTTGAAGCCTTTGCTTTTCCGACAAAAAAATATTAGTCTAGGAATTTGCCGCGTTTTTGTTTTCTTCAAATACATAAACGTTAAGTTTATATTAATTTATTTTTAATTGTCATTACCTACTTTTAATAAATGCTTATCATCTCATTTTATTATTGTGTTAATTTTTGTGCAAGTGGTACGAAAAGTAAAGTATTTTCCTCGGTGATAAAGCTGTCTTAGTCTTGGGTGAACTTAAATCCCTCGCTACACTCAGGACTCGTCTTAAATCCCTCGCTTCGCTCGTGATTTAAGTTTTTAACACCTTCGCTACGCTCGGGAGTAAACCTCGAGTCCTTCGTTACGCTCGCGATTTAAATCTTCACTCGCGACAGAAGACACTGCTTTATCCCCTTGGTTAATAATCTACTATTAGTGATCATCAAAAATAAACTATTATATTATTTTCTTCCGAAACTTTAAATAGAAAATTCATCTTGTACGTGGAACATGTTCCGCAGGGGCATGGGCATGGTCAGCACGGCGGTGGCGCCGGCGGTGTAGCCAGTCATAATTTTAGCACAAAACATACAGGGATACTCATTGGTTGGTGCCTCATTACATTTAAAACTGCCTAAGGGGCTCTGCGAGTTGGCTTCGGCCCCCGCGCCCCGTACGCCTTCCTGTTTGGAGAGATCAGTGGGGTAATTGTGTAACACACTAATAGCTAACTTTAGGAATGTCGTTCATTTACCTACGAATACGTTACTGAGCGGACAATTGTTTCGAACATATTATGAAGCAATGAATTACCAGTATCGTTCAAACAGCTTATTCATCGATTACACCTTCAGGGTCCCGGAACCCATCGTCCAAAGCTGTGTTAACATTATATAAAAAGGATATAATATTACAATATCACAAAAAAATACTTCAAGTACTGTTTTTTTAACCGATTCCAAAATGGAGGAGTTTATGAATTCGAATGAATGTTTTATGAAGGTACCTATGTTCAGCAATTATATTCGCCAAATTGTTATACTTAATTAAGATTTTGATGGTAGATACTTTTTTTGGACGGAAAAATACTTCCGAAGTAGGCCCTTTTTCAGTGAAGATCTAATGAAGACCTTCGAATATAGACATTGAAACTCCACAATAACAAACAGATCACGTTTTTGATTTGATTATTGACGATCAAAGAACATTGCTGGTTAGGTACCTAGCCGTAGATCAGATCAGTGTTTCAAGGACTTCTAAGATACCCCTGTGGAACTATTCATTGTGGAACAACACACATATTGCGGTGTAAAGAAGATTTAATAATAATATTGTCTACCGACGGTCTATAAAGTTCTTATATCCATTTCCAGAGCTAAAATTTACAAACATGTAGACTTTGCAGTTAAAGACCACTCGATCCGCATACTCTCAGACAGTATGGCTGTTCTGCAAGCGCTGGACAGTCACTCGATTGACTCTGGGCTAATATACGAGTGCCACCAGCGGCTCAACCAGGTGGGTAGCCTCAATAATATAGGTAACCATTCAATGGATAAAAGGACACAGCGGTTCGCTAGGTAACGATTGCCAGAAGGCGGTCGAGCATGACACCGGTGGGACCAGAACCCACCGCGCCACTCCCTTTTGGGTTCCTACGCTCTCTGGTAAGAAAACGTACCAGGGATCTACACTGTAAGCTATGGGTGGACCAAAGTGAGTGCAGGCAGGCCAAGGAAGCACTTCCTACCATCGATGCCCGCCTCACAAAACAGGTCCTCCGGTTAGACAAACGACAGCTGCGTATGGTTACAGCAGCAATAACTGGACATGGGTCGTTTAATAAACATCTATTTGTCATAGGAGTTACAGACAGTCCGCTGTGCAGGCCTGCATTGAGGACGATGAGACAGCAACGCACGTGCTTCTAAACTGCCCGGCGATCGCCACATACAGGGCCAAGTACTTCGGTAACCCAAGTACCCTACGTGAGATAGTCAGCAACATCAAAGCGTTGCTGGCGTTTCTCGAGGAGCTGGGGTGGATCGAATAACCGATTTTCCACCCGTACGCAAAATACGCGCTCAGACGTGGAGTTGCGGACACTAGCCCGTTCTACCTATTACCTATCTACCGGTGTAGTACCGAAGGCTCTCACACAAAGTCTCAACACTCTACACATGCCTTCTCACACACTTTACATGCTCCAAAAAGCCACCATGCTCAACACCTGTTGCATCACACGAAAGTTCCTGACTTCTACACTATCATCCACCTTTTCAATTTAAATTTCCCCTTTACGCACTTGGTTCCGGCCCATGTGTAAGGTTGTTAACTCTCTTAAAAGAAGAAAAAATAATTTTCAGGTTACAATAACCCATAGACATATACCTTACAAACTAACATACATAAGTATTATACAAAACTTGTGTCAATAATATGTAGTACCTTAAACAGTTAAACTATGTTAGTAGCACTTCACTATTAAGTTAGCTTGTCCGAGAGCTGTCCTGTGGCACTTGCCCGCGGAATCGACGGAACACCACGTCCTGTGGCCAAAAGTCTTCGTCCATGACGACGGGGAGATAGCAATTCGGTACACACATAACAAACGCCTTGAACTTGACGTTGCGGTGTGACTCGAGTAACTGCACCCTCGGCATGTACTTCGTTTTCTGGCGTACGTACTTCACAAATCACAATGTCTTCCACCTTAGTGGTGAAGTGTAGGCGGGAAATGTACACGGGAGTGTTCGGCTTAGCCGCGCGCAAGCTGACTTCGGACTTCGCAGTAGCTTTCCCGCGGCGCAGATTTAACACCACCTAGCTTGTTAGTTCAACTGCCCTTCCCAACGGCCCTTCAGTAGCGACCAGTAAACTTATTGTAATGAAATGAAATGAAATTTATTTTGCAAGAATTGTAGTACATTACAGATGGTCGGGTTATTTTATAGTATCTAATACAATTCGCTAAACCCAGCATGCAAAGTAATTGATAACATTAATTAAATAAATGAAGATATTAAATTCGAATACAAATCATAGTTATTAAATTAAGAATAATAAAGCCAATCATTTTTTTTTCAAATTATAATAGTTATAAATATCAATGTTAATTCTTATAGTTTAGGTACTCATTCACAGAATAGAATGATTTTTCTATTAGCCATTTGAATAAAACTGTTTTAAAGCGATTGACTGGCAGTTCCCTATATAATTTGGGTAATTTATTATATATCCTTATGACCATTGGAAAACAACTTCTGTGATATAACTGGCTTTTCATTTGAGGAATAATTAATCTGTCAGGATATCTTGTGTTAAACGTAACACTGTCTCCAAGACGTTGAAATAATTCAGTGTGCATTTTAACAAATTTACAGCACTCAAATATGTACATACTTAATCTTTAAAAAGAGGTTTACATGAAGTCAATGATGGCACATCACAAACAGCACGGATACATTGTTTTTGGGCTATAAACACCCTATTTATAAGGACAGAATTTCCCCATAGAACAATACCGTATCTAATGTTGGAAGCCACATAACCATGATACGCTAAGAGGGCTGTTTTGAGGTTGGCTATTTTACAAAGTCTCCACAAGGCAAAAGCGAAACGATTAATCTTATTTGTGACCTTTAAGCAGTGAGGTTTCCATGTACAGCCACTGTCGACTGTTATACCAAGAAATATGGCTTCGTGTGCTTCTTTAATCTTTTGATCGGAATAAGTAATCATAAGGTCAGAATTAGATTTTCTATTGTGGAATTGAACAAAGGAGGTTTTATCTATATTTACTTTTAAATTATTATTACTAAGCCATGTTATGATAGCATTAACCGCTTCATTAATTTCAGTATTATAATTAATAATTTTACTCTCCGTGATAACTACCGCAATATCATCCGCAATTAGTGAGTAAAAATGCTTAGTAACATTTGGTAAGTCGTTAATATAATTAACAGAAAGAATAACGACCCTGTAACACTACCTTGTGGCACACCTGTATTGTTACCCCTAATGTTAGATTTACATAGCACTTCTTCTTTATTTGAAGTATTTGTAATTCGATTATTCTGCGGAAAATAAAATTGGTGCGGAAGTACCTATGGCGGAACACAAATTAGTGATACCACAATGAAATAATGTAAAATCTGAAAATAAATGTATTTATATACCATTTAGAGCAAATAAACATTTATACTAGTAGTAGATATGCTTATTTCTCATACAAAAGTTAGCAACCCTAGTACAGCCGCCTGGTTAGGAGAGTAACAAAACGCATAGATCCCAATTGTTAACGCCACCAAGTAGGTAGCTCATTAAGCTAGTTAACGGATGAAGTACTCATCAGATGATCACTGCGACGAAGATGAATAAACAAGTGTAAGCCGTGCCGAGTTCATTTGACGGTACTCAGCGCTGTAGCCATGTCTAATGCGAGTAGGTAGCAGCTTTACACTCCGTGCTGGACACACGAGTTGATACATGAAACTGCAGATACAAAGTCATAGGTACCTGTCCTATTACATATTATTGATCTCAAAAACACTGCAGTGTTTGGATCGTGAATGTGTGCTATGGTGCGTGCGGTGGGGCGCGGGCGCGCGGGCTGGGCGCCATCTGCATTGTGGTAATGAAGTACCACATGAGCATTGTCGTTGACAGTGATTAAGGTGCACAATGCGCGCTCGCCTGCTATTGTGCTGCATATGTGAACCAGCTACCAGCAAGTGTCATCGCAAGACTCGCGCCACCATCCACTCAGCGCCCGCATACCGAATAAAACGTCCTTTTCTTCGTCATGGTAGGTACATCTTCGGACCAACTTCTTCTGTGTAATGTGACCCCATTTTTTACGCGTTAAGAAACACGTCGCACCGCCCGCTCGAGCCTGTTTGTTCATGTGTCAGCTTCTCCAAGTCATGTGCCTGCTCGCCGCACCCGTTTTATCCGGAGATCATTATGCCCCCTCCAGTGCCATACGCCGCCCCACATCTCCCACGGGTGTATCCTCTCACTCCGCTTCTTCGGGAGCGACGGCTCTCGCCCCGCTCCAAACTGTTACGCCGCGTGCCGACGCGGCGGCGGCGCCGCATAGAGCCATGCCTCCTTATGAATCTATACATACAAATAAATAAAATTGGAGTGTCTGTTTTTAATATTAAGATAACCACTTTTTACTAAGTGTATATGGATGTATACACGATACATATACCAAAACAACATTTTTTACAATTTTTGTCTGTCTGTCTGTCTGTCTGTCTGTCTGTCTGTTCGTTCCCGCTAATCTCTGAAATGGCTGGACCGATTTTGACGGGACTTTCACTGGCAGATAGCTGATGTAACAAGGAGTAACTTAGGCTATTTTTATTTTAGAAAGATTCTTTTATTTTAGAAAAAAATAACTATCTTCGAAAACTACGCTGACATACGTCTCAAAATTCGAAAAACCCTGGCTGAATCCTACGAAATAGATCAAAATAATGTACTACAGTATTGTACACCTTAAAAAGGCCTACAAAAATGTCCTCAATGGTATATGTCTATCTCTTAGGGATAACCCACAATAACCATTTTTTATCTTTTACTTTTTACGAGAAATAAGGGCTTAATTACGAAGCGATTTTAAGCAATACAGCATTAATCCTTATCCAATTAAGTACCTTAAATACATTGTGCATTTAATATAGATCAATATGGCCCTTTACAGCATGTAATTTAAATGAATATCTTCGAAGATATTAGAGATTTTAAAAGTGGGCGCAGAGCGCGTTGGCAGGGGCCGGGTAGTACAGGATAAGTAGGATTGTAATTCATATTACTTTGGCTTCAAAGTAATTGCGAATATCATGTGTGTTCATTATACTCAAAATAAACCTAACAGTATTATTTCAAGTAAGAGACCGCGAAATTGCTTAGATGTTTAGATTTTTGGATGTTTGTTTCTCAATGATGCAAAGACGGCCAAACGGATTTAGATCGAATTTGACACAAAGATATATTATATCATGGATACGTAACAGATAGGATACCTACTTTATCCCGGTAGTAGGTTCCCGGGTGTTATTTTCCGACAGCTATACGGGCCAAGCCACTGGCAAAAGTACTATTCCTATAATTATGTTCGGTGTCTGGTAAATGATTGAGTGTCTGTATAGGTAAAATAGGAGCGTTAAGAAAAACCAGGAAGACTTATATTCAACTAAACAAAGCCCTATGTCACAGTCTTCTTACTCTGAATACTATTACTTTTATTTTAAAAACACCAACACACATGATGTTCTCATAAACTATGAATCCTAAGTAATATGAGTTATAATCCTACTACTAATAATATTATATATATGTGAAAATATGTATGATTGGGTGTTTGTTTCTCAATCACGCAAAAATGGCTGAATGGATCTGGATCGAAAATAGCACACAGAGTCTATATTACCTATATAACCTGGAATAACACATTCTTATCGCGGTAGTACGTCCTCTTGCATTAATTTCCGACATCCACGCGAGCGAAGCCACGGGCAAATAATATTATAAATGTGAAAATATGTATGATTGGGTTGTTGTTTCTCAATCACACAAAAATGGCTGAATGGATCTGGATCGAAAATAGCACACAGAGTCTATATTACCTATATAACCTGGAATAGCACATTCTTATCGCGGTTATACGTCCTCTTGCATTAATTTCCGACATCCACGCGGGCGAAGCCGCGGGCAAAAGCTAGTCAACAATAATTGTATTTATGGTTAGAGCTTGGCGATGGCGCGAGCGGTGCGGTGTGCATAAGAGCATATCGTCGTTGCAAATTTAAAATCTCCTATGTGTAAAAAGTAACTTTTCGAGAAAAACGAAAAAAACTGTTTCCTGAAAAAGAAACTGAGGAAACATTCTTATTTTTTTTTTTTAGATGTTAAGTGTAAAGGACTTATAATGTATTGACATAGAATTTGTCTTATATCAATGTGTCGTTCAGCGTATATTTATATAAAGGAGATGTTTCATTTTTATATGGGGCTCCGGCCATAACGTGTACCGTTTAGCGAAGTTGGGTAAATTACTCATGAATGGAATAAAGTAACATTTTTTTCATAATATCAAATGGTTTTTATGTACAAAATTAAAATTAAAAAGGTTTGTCGTTTGCCCTAAGAGTTAGCAAGTGGTTATTTTGAATTCGTTTAGAAACACACTTCAAGAATGGAGACTAAAGATTTTTGTAAAGATGAAATCGTCACACTTAATTATGTTTACTCAAGAATATTTACAAGAGAATAATAGTAATTTATTTTTAACACTACAAGAATACACACATTTTTTAATTATTTTCTACTTAACATTGATTTGATGAGACATGATTTCAGAACGAATGAAGTCTGCAAGCAAACGAGACGCCATGTTGAATAAGACATGGTAATAATTGAAAAACTATTATTTTTTGTACACAACAAATCAGGCGCAAATTAAGCAGAGAATATTTTTCCCTAATTTGTGGTATTTTTTCCTCTTTTTTGATAAATGTACATCTGATGGCCGAAAATGAAACATCTCCTTTAATTATTTTTCTGCACATAGGAGATTTAAGTTGCAACTTTTTGTCACATAAGTGGTTTTACAGTTTATTACATCAGGCACATAGGAGTTTTCGATGGTCAATAAACATGAGATTTTATTAAATTAGCGAATATTTTAACGATACATTAAGATATTCACATATGAGTTTTTGCAATAGGTAGGTATACAAAATCGCTTTTAAAATATATGCATAGCTCGTATTTGTGAAAATTGTTACATAGGAGATTTTAAATTTGCAACGACGATATACATATATGTATATGTGTTTCTATAAATATGTATACAGTACCTGTGGTCCGAGTCGCATAGTTCGGACCGGAAAACGACTACTTATTGAATAACTAGGTAAATACCGCGTGGTCACATCTCGGCTACAAATAGAAGCAACCCATTACTTCCCGCGAGTGTCGTAAGAACCTAGTGACGATGACGAATTACATCTGTGTTGCGGCTATGGGCAGGCGGCCAGGCGGCCAGGCAGCTGGTTGAGCAGGCGGCGAGAGCTTGTACGGCTACTGGGATACTGTGCTGTACCAGATGACACTCATGCTGGAGCGAGCTGTTGTTTGTTGCAAATAGACTTCCAATATCTAGCTAGTCGTGTCAATTAAGAACTAGCCATATTTTTTCTGATATCCCAACTTGCTGTCCATTAATATTCACCCGAATTAACCACAATGCGAACATTCTACGCTCTCTGACCACCTGCCAGAACTGAGCACCTGACAGTACTGAGCACCTGCCAGTACTGAGCACCTGATGACCTGACACTCGCGAGTTTGATCTGCTTGTGTTGAAGTATCTCTGCGTGGAACCTGCATGACGTGCGGGAGTCGGAATTATAAAGGAGTTCCTAACCCGTGTGCTTCCCGGGTGAAATAATGATAACCCGAAATGCTGTTCGTGAGTTAGGTATGCGAACGTAATGTATGGAGCAACTAATTTGGTTTCCGTAATATCAGGATGAGTCCCGTGATTGTTCTCAGTGATGATCTTCTTTATTATCTTCACATAATATCAGGATGAGTCCCGTGATTGTTCTCAGTGATGATCTTCTTTATTATCTTCACATAGTATCAAACAGAGTCGCTTCCCGCGTCTGTTCGCTTATATCTTTTAAACTACGCAACAGATTTTAATTTGTTTTTCATCAATAAATATAGTGATTCAAGGAAGGCTACGCGGGCGAAGCCGCTGGAAAAGCTAGTACTTAAATGATAAATGATTTTATTTCTACAAGTAGCCTTGTACAAACACTTCTATACATTTTTTTTAACTAGATGAGGTCGGCGTTTCCTGTCTGGCTACTCTGAGAAGAAATGCCGAAACAAACTCAGAGGTCACAGTCTCTTTTAAAGTCCAGACATAATCTTGGTCAGATCATGTGAACACCATGTGGATTGGAGTCCGAAATGTCTTTTTAGGAAAGAACCACACAGATTGAGTGGACCTGTTCAATCAGAGCACGCATTTATCAGTAATCATACAGCTCAACTCAAATGATTTGACGAACAATACCAAAGAAAGAGCATCTTGGTAGACCGCATTTAGTACTCAAACTTCCAGATTATCTTTAAAAATAACTGAGTAAGCGATATATATTTTTTTAAATTAAAAACAAACATCACCAACATAGTCCTCACATTCACAATTAATTAAAATCCTAATAATATTATACTTCTCAAAGTATATCCTCTTGTCATAGTGTATGCAATAATAATCAAATGTTGAAGTGTATGTTCCAAATAAAGAAATAACACTCAGAATAATAATATAAAAATTGTAGCAGGCTTAATCCCAAGATGTTATTAGCGCGCAATCTTGAAGACTCGAAAACGTCCTAATTGGGACGCAATGCTTTTAGTCTGCTTCACGCATGGAAACAAGTTATACGTTAAAGCAACTAAAAAATAAACAAATGCATTTTCGTGTATTTAGAAAGCATACCAATTAATCATAATCCTAATCCTTAATCATAATCCTTCGATTTATTAATATATTTCAATTATTTTTCTAATATTCTGATATTTGGAAATTAGAAAAAAGAAAGAAATGGAAATATTTTTTTTGTCGTGAGAAATGTGAGAAAGATAAGGACGCGTTCACTCCGGACATAAAATAAAAGTACAGATGCGAATATCGTTGGCAGTAAAGTCATCGTTACCCCACAGTTCTGTTTTCCTTTTTTTTTACGTAGGTAATTATTAATATGCAATACATTTTTTACATGGGGGAGGCCTATGTCCAGCAGTGGACGTCTTTCGGCTGAAATGATGACATTTTTTACTTCAGTAGCTCAAACATGTAGGTTTTGCTGCCTGAAATCAGTGAGCAAAATGCGATTTTGCTCACTGAGTGAGACAAAGTAACTTTTTAATTTTTGTTTTCAGAAAACCGCGAATATCTTATTCAGCCTTGGGTTAATCATACAATTCGAAACATTTACACTCTATCTCTTTCCCGCCATTAGAAAGAGAGAGAGATAAAGACCAGCCCTTTCGAAGTTCCGATATTGAATTCGACCTCAAAGACAAACACGTTCGGAAATTTGTACTAACTAAAGAAATTTTGCAAAAAGATAATTATGTCTTATAATGTAATTTATTGAATTTTTAACTTATTGTTGTATTTAAACGAAAATAAGTATTTAGGTACTGCAAATAAAACTGATATTTAACCTGTAAATATTTATTTCTAGTTTCAATAATGTTAAGTAAATATTTTGAATACTAAAATAGCATGGGTGCTATTTCCGAACACGCCTTAATTTAAATAAAAGAGCGGGAATAAAATTTCGTAGCTGGCGTAAAGAGTTGAATAAGTTAAAAAATATTAAAATAATCGTAAAATATGAGTGAAACTTGCGACGAGAACAGTATTTTAACACCGGAAGAGTTAAAACAACAAGTTATTAATGTAGAATTAAGTTTCCTACCTGAGAAGTCTCGCGAGAAATATCTGAAAGGATACCATGTCTTCAATGAATGGAGACTTACAAAGGGCGCAAGCAGTTTTTCGGAGACGGTGTTGCTACCTTATTTTTTTTTTAGATTTATCACAGACGAGGCGATCATCTACAATGTGGAGTATTTACTCAATGTTGTAAGCTACCTACTTTAAAAACAAAACATAACGTGCATATCGAAACATATGCAAAACTCATATCTTTTCTAAAAAGAATGTCAGTTGGGCATAAGGCTAAAAAGTCCAAAATTTTCACGGCCCATAAGACCAGGCACTCTAAAATAATTTTCGCGCAAGCTCCGCCCACATGCACCCCTCCACTCCCCGCACTCTTGTCCCGCGAGCGATCCAAGCGTTGAGCCATTGAGCCTACCGAACATAGATGGAATAGAGACGCCTTTATTTATTTTAGGAAATAAAATAGTTTTTGCAATTAGGTTTGTTAATAAACAGTACCTACTACATATATAAATATCTAGTAATTGTACACCATTGTTTATTAAAGGTATCCGTTACAAAAAAAAAGAGTGATCAAAAGTTAGAGGTAAAGAGTTTAAAATAAAATTACTTTGTAATCATTTACATCACACACACATCACATCACAATTACCACTAGATCTGGTGGTTTAGACTTACTTTTTAGCGGGCAAATTTTCACGGCCTTTGACATAGAAAAATTTCTTAATGAAGCTCCGGACTGCAAGATTCTTGCCGCTAAGTAAGTGGTACCTATGAATCTATGTTGTTAGTTATTAAAATTTGTGTGTAGACTGTTTTGTATAAAGGTACTTACTGCCTACTACTAATTTTTGGAGGCGCAATGAATCCTAGTCTGGCTTAGCAATACTGTTAAAATATTTAATAAGACATGTAAAAGATGCTGTAAATGTTAAATTATGTATATTAATTATGTATTATTTTCATTATAGGTTGTACTGATCATAGGAATTAGTGGAGCGTGTCGCAATAACAAGCTATTACAGCTAACAGTTAATAATATCGAAAAGCATTCAGATAAATAATTTTATTAATGTTAGTAGAAAAATACCAACATTTACGTCCAGCCAATATAAAAAATTAAACCGCCGAAAAAAACAGAATAAGCAAAAAATAATAAACCTTAAAATTATGAGTCGGCGCTTTGAATGATCTTTGTTCATTGATTTTTCAGCGCCGACTCAAAATTTTAAGGTTTATTATTTTTTGCTTTTCTGTTTTTTTCTGCGGTTTAATTTTTTGTTAAAAAGTTTTTATTTTGTATTTTTTTGTGGCTTTAATGTACTAATAATACTTGGCAAGGTATACCCTATCCAATGAAAAAAGAATTATCACAATCGGACTAGTCTGTACAAAGTTATACGTGGTTATACATTACAATTAATGAGTGAACAATCAATCATCCCCTGTTTTTCGAACCTTAGGGTTCGATTTTGTTTTTCAAATTTATATGGGACCACCCTCGGAGTATACCCTTTCCAATAAAAAAAAGAATTATCACAAGCGGACTACTACGTAAAAAGTTATGCGTGGTCATACATAAAAAAAAAAAACAAAAAAAATTTACGCGTCGAATTGATAACCTCCTCCGTGTTTTTTTCGTCGGTTAAAAAACGGACCGATTTTTCATACAATACCATAATAATAAATGCTCAAGACAGCCTATGGGAATAAATAAAATAGGTGCTATACCGCGAGAAATAGCCACTTTCTTAAAACTGGAAGAGCCTCAGCTATACACGGGTCACTGCTTTCGGAGAACTTCGGCAACGCTCTTGGCTGATTCCGGAGCCGATCTCACCACTTTAAAACGTCACGGCGCGGTGGGTGGAAGTCCAATACGGTTGCAGAAGGCTATATTGAAGACTCAATAGAAAATAAGTCGAAAATCTGTAAGCGTATAGTGGAAACAATAAGTCTGAATTCGACCTCGGATCCTTAGTTTCACCCACGCCCATCCACTTCCAACGACGCACAGTCAGAAATCCGATCAGAGTCACCAACGTTCACCATTGTTCCTTCTCAATCCGCCACCGAAACAGAAACCTTAACCCCAAATAATCAAATTATACTCAATGCAACAATAACGTTGTCAAATAGATCTGTTACTTTTAATTTGCAGAATTTTATTGCAGTAATTTTACTTTTAACTTTTAAAATGTTCCATTTTATTGAATTGGTACCTCTACCTACAATGTTATTTATTTTGATTACATAGACAATAAATAGTTATTTCAATCTATTCCTGTTTATTATTTTATCTCCTAAAGTGTTCTCGCTGCTGAAGTGAAAAGTTATGAGTGTTACACGAGAGCAAAGTTTTTTGCATCTCGCGCCTTTGAATCCCTCGCCACACTCAGGATTCAACTTTAGCTACGCTAATTGACATACATAACTAGAAATTAAACAGTGTGACAACAGCGAGTTTCATTAATTCCAAAATATAAAAAACTCTAAGAAACAGAAAATTATATTGAAACTTTTCGGTGCTGTATGATTTTTTTTTTTATACAAAATAAATATTTTAGTTTTTTTCTCACTTACTTACCATTAATCCGCTTTATTTGTTGTTGTAGGTACAAAACGCATGTACAAATTCATACCCGCGGATTGTACCTTGTCTCGTTAAATTAGTAGTCTATGAGCCAACTTGCGTTGATTGGCCACCAGAATAATGTTTGCTTACATTCAAGCGCAATTGACAACACTGGCTTTTTTTGATGTGAAACATCTATAGGCGAGGAAAACCTAAATTTTGGACTGGCGAGCGTGGCGACGCACAGTGGGCCCATACTGAAAATTAGTGGAATTAGGCAACAAAGTTCCAATATCGATGCGACTTTTTTATGTGATTATTAACATATAATAAACTAGCTGACCGTACAGACGTTGTCCTGTTTCCTAGAACTCGATAGCTGCGCCATCTATCGGGCTGATTTGCGAATCAAAACCATCCAGAGTGCCACCCAAACGCATACAAAAAAAAAAATCTAATCGGTTCAGCCGTTTAGGAGGAGTTCAGTGACATACACACGTACAGTAGAATTATATATAATAAGGTGTATCTATTCATACACGAAACATTTAAAGAGGTACACCTGTAGATAGTAAAGAAGTGCCTCTTAAAATATTTCGTGTATGAATAGATACATCTAATATAAAGATATGTTATTTGTGATTATACTGTTACGAGCTGGGGTTCGGGATAATTTAATTTAAACCAATATTATCGAAACACACACCACAGTTTAATTAAACAATCACAAATCGCAATAATTAAAACGCCAAACAGAATCACTTGTTTCGCTTGTACTGTATCGCTTGATTCGTATTCGCTCGCTTCCGAAATCGAACTGCCCGTCGTCGGCCCGACAATCCGCTATTTATATCCCGAGCAGAACATTCGCGAACATCCAACACTTTTCCACAGTTCATAAGTAGCGTAGAAGCTTCCAGTAACTTCCACAGACATCTATTTACTGTTTAATCCCGCTATTCGACAATAGATGGCGGTGGCGTCTACGTACAATTGTTCGTAGTACTTGCTACTTGATAACAGATGGCGTTAGCGTGTCGTATCTAGAAGTTTCGAACACTGCCCCATCCTTAGATGGAATTAGCGTGACGTTTCTAGACTTTCCGAACTACGTAATGTTGTCCCTTTCTGAGATGGAGTTAGCACGATGTTTCTAGACTTTACGATCTACGTAACAATACCATATTTATTTCCTTTCGTAAAGTATGCTTTATAAATAATATCTTTACAAAATACTTTTTTGTTTTGCCTTGCGTTGTAGCAACCAGTTGATGTAAGAAGCATGAAAGTAGAATTAATGCTGTGGAAATGCTTTCCTTGGGTAGCATAGCATGTGTGGTATGACTATAAATGCTAGGCTGAGGAATGATGTGATAAGACAGCGGTGTGGTTTATAATAAGATGTTGCGAGAAAAATTGAAAAAAATATGCTTAGATGGTTTGGTCATGTTGAAAGGATGAATGAAGGACGGTTTCCAAAAGGTATCTACAAGGCAGGTGTGAGTTACAGCAGCAGCAGCAGCAGCAGCAGCAGTTAGTGCCTTAGGAGGACATATAGTGACCTTATTGGTGATGTTCTTCACAATGGTCTGGTGCGTAGTATTCGCAACTGGCGTGTGTGTATGACCCATTGTATGAACCTAAACGAGGCAAAAGGAGTCTGTAAGGATCGTAGCAGCTGGCGTTTCGTAGTTTTTGCCTGCTTTTATGGGGATACTCATGGGAAAAAGGAAGTACAAATAAAATAAAATAATAACTATTAATTCTAACAAGTAAGGCTGTGGTGACATTTTAAATTTTACAAAAAGCTTGACTTTTACAACTGCATCCATTAGAAACGCATTTGTCGGTACAGTAGCAGTGCTGAAAGTCTTGGCCGCCAAGATATATATATGTATTTGCTGACAAGTCACCACTCCTACTTAAGCAACGAGAGCAAAATGATGGTTTACAAAGCCATCACTAAGCCAATCTGGACATATGGCATGGGGCACAGCAAGCAAGAGCAACATCGACAGCCTAGAGAGATTTCAGAGCAAAGCGCTAAGAAACATGTTGAATATACCCCAAAGCATAAGCAACAAACACATGTACCTAGACCTCAATATTCGACCGGTAAACCAAGAAATAAGTCAGCATAGCCTGAGATACCAGACAAAACTTGCACAGCATACAAACGAGCTAGCACTAGCACTGACTGGATTAGGAGGACAGGTACACACGAGGCTGAAGAGATGTGATGTGACATCCCCAGCCTTAGCGACAGATTCGCTTAGAGAGATGTAGGTACAAATTTGTACGTACTTATATTTTTCATTCTAATCAAAAACTATAAAAATAATTGAAAATCTGTTTAAGCTTGTGCCAATGAAGCCCTTTCATACGATACCCCACATGACACGGTTAACTCAGTTCAAAATTAGGCGCGCCTTTCCTTGCATAACGACTCTGTTTTTACACGCTTTCTATTAGCTTCACTTGTATGTTTGTATGTTGTTCCCACTTTAAACTACCAGATTTCATTTATTTAAACTCTGTAGACTTATCGAGGACCGATGACAATCCTATAATTTCATAAATTTGTGCCATTATCCTTGCCAGGGTTACTAGGACAGCAAAAAACTGTATTCGAAAACTACGCTGACATACGTCTTGATTGCCCCCGTTTTTGCAACGTTTTTTATTACTGCTCCGCTCTTCTTGGTTATAGCGTGATGTTATATAGCTTTTCTCGATAAAAAGGCTACCCAACACAAAAAGATTTTTTCAATTCGGACCAGTAGTTGCTGAGATTAGCGCGTTCAATCAAACAAACAAACAAACTCTTCAGCTTTATAATATTATTATTGACTAGCTTTTGCCCGCGGCTTCGCCCGCGTGGATGTCGGAAAGTAACGCAGGAGGACGTACTACCGCGGTAAGATGTCTTAATTCAGGTTATATTATAGGTAAAAGCTGCTACCCGCGACTTCGTCCGCGTGGTATTTAACAAAAAGTTTTTCATAAAAACTGTCTTTGAAAACTACGCTGACATACGTCACAAACTACGCTGACATACGTCTGAAAATTCAGCGTGTTTTTAGTTTTTTTAAACTATTATTTATTTTTTCTAAAATAAAAGTAGCCTAAGTTGCTCCTTGTTACATCAGCTATCTGCCAGTGAAAGTTCCGTCAAAATCGGTCCAGCCATTTCAGAGATTAGCCGGAACAAACAGACAGACAAAAATTGTAAAAAATGTCGTTTTGGTATATGTACCGTGTATACATCCATATACACTTAGTAAAAAGTGGTTATCTTAATATTGAAAACAGACACTCCAATTTTATTTATTTGTATAGATGTAAAGATTACAAATGTACAGTTGTCAGACTGTTCCCTATACAAGAAGATTTTTTAGTCACCATCCAAATTTTTTCTAGGCATTAGGTATCATTCCATAAATCCATTTTTGAAAAAAAAAAAACAATACATAAAATTTTCATTTTAAATCATTTTCTCGAAAGAATTATCCGCTCTGCGTGGTCACTAAGTTAAACGTTAATAATACTACACTTGCCGCCCGTGAGACTATGAAGGGAAAATTTGCAACTTTGTTTATTATTGTTTTCAATTAATTTCGGCGGCGCGCGGGGTGGGCCGCTGAAATTAATACCTAGCGCGGTGCATACGCACTAGGTAATAGCCCGCACTATTACCTAGCGCGCGGCGGTGTCCAGAATCATAAACTTTTTATAGATAACTTTGTGATGTGATAACTCAATATTTTTGTATTGAGTGATACTAAAAGAAAAAAACCGGCCAAGTGCGAGTCGGACTCGCGCACCGAGGGTTCCGTACAAACCTGTAGGTATATAAGTAAAAGTTCACCCATCACGACAATCGAGTCGTAGTTCTGTTCTGTTTTTTGGCTTGGTTTTATTTCTGTCTGTGTTTTGTTCTGTTTATTATATGACGTAACTAAAAATTTACGGTTTTCGCAATTTTTCCTTTATCTGTGCTATAAGACGTTACTTCGTACCAAATTTCAAAATTCTAGATCGACTGGAAGTACCCTTTAGGTTTTGATTCCCTTGCGAGTTTCGAAAATTTGTGGAAATTTGCGGTATAAACGGCTATATCTTTTGTTTGCGTTAGCTTAGAAGCTTGATTTTTTCACAGCTCCAAGGGACAGTAGACTTGAGTATTTGATATAAATTTCAGCTTGATACCTCCACGCGTTCCTGAGAGAAAGGGTCTTGACAGACGGACGGACAACAAAGTGATCCTATAAGGGTTCCGCTTTTTCCTTTTGAGGTGCGGAACCCTAAAAGCACGTATTAAATGATTTTCGCAAAATATTAAAATATCATAATTTGGACGGTGACTAAAAAATCTTCCTGTATTTGTAGTATAAGACGGTATTACTTGCCGCATTTCATAGTTCTAGGTCAACGGAATATATCCTATAAATTTTGAGAGTGTCGAAATATAGGTTTTTTGCGGCTTAAACAGCCGTATCTTTTTTTACGTTTACTTAGAAGTTTGTTTTTTTCGTAGCTTCAAGAAATTGTAGACTTAAGTATATCGTTTTATTTTGAACTCGATACCTCCACGCGTTCCCGAGATCAAGGGCCTTAACAGACAGACAGACGGACGGACAACAAAGTGATCCTGTAAGGGTTCCGTTTTTCCTTTTGAGGTACGGAACCCTAAAAAAAAAGAACAATGTCAACCGCAATAAACGTTTCTTTGCAGACTGAACTGAAAAAAATGAAAAAATATTTTTGTGTTGGGTAGTCTATTTATTGAGGAAGACTATAGGCTATATAACATCACGCTACAATTAAAACGAGCGGAGCAGCAACGAAAAATGGTTGAAAACTGGCAGCCAATTCAATGCGACGCACAGTGGGCCCATACTGAAAATTTGTGGACTTTGGCAACAAAGTTCCAATATCGATGCGATTTTTTTTTAATGACGTATTATGGTATTCCTGACAACTTTTATTCTTTAAAATTTCTTCTAAAGTTGACAGTTTGTCTTGAAAAAAATTAATTAGAATTTTTGTATGGAGTGAATCACGTTTAATTTTTTTTCTTTAATTGTACTAATATGTTGGGTGTGTGGCGTAAGTATATGATAGCTAGGGTCATTCTCTATCCATGAAAAAAAAATCAGCTCCGGCCATCTGCGGCAGCGCGAGTAATCATTCGGTAAAAAAAATGTTTTGTAAGAATTTTTTTGTCATTTAAAATATTTTCAAAGTATATTTTTTGTCTCATTTGGCTGTTCTGACCTTCTGATTTAGTTAAATATATAGTTTTAAGTAGTTTTAGTATAGTTTTTTTTTAGGTTCCGCAGGAACCCGCTGGATGCGGGAAGCACAAAACCGGTCGAAGTGGCGGAGCTTGGGGGAGGCCTATGTCCAGCAGTGGACGTCTTTCGGCTGAAATGATGATGATAGTTTTAATAGCGCATAGGTAGTATAACTAGTAATTCTGGTTCTGGTTTCTTGGTGGGGACCTGGTGTCTTAAAATACAGGTTTCGGCTTAGTTTAGGCGCCAGTCTCCCACAAATAAATTATTTTTGCCTTTATGTGCAAATAAAACAAAAAAAAAAATAAGTACTTATGTCTTAAGTTGGTTCCTTAGTATGGTTCAATAGTATGTATTTAGCTTGTACTTGTTTTATTTGTGGAAGAGAAAATAAAAAATTATTATTATTATTAGAAATTTAGTTATTACTGCATGTTATCGGTAGCACCTGCATTGTGACTCATGACTCATTTGCTTGTGCGCTCGGCTAAGCGCATAACTCATGAGTCATCAAAAATGCTCGTCTCTGATTGGCTGAATATCATAATTTTCACTCACTATTATGTCCACTACTTGAGTAATTAACACTGACTATAAATATAAAGACGTTAAGCCCATCTAGTTTCGCTCTTGTCGCTTATTTGTGAACACACTGAAATACTTTTATTATGTACCAACCTAGATCTTTTTGTGAAATTAAGAAGTGGCGATAATCTGAAAAATCATATATTTCTATATGAAAGTATCTTTTCTGTCTTGACTACCGCTGTTTCTGAAGAAGACAAGAACCGAATCAAGTAGTTATGTCGACTTTTTTGTGTAAATCTAAATAAAAAGTGGATAGAGTCAAGTAGAAATCAAAAAACTTTTACGAATCGTGTAAGTAATCGCAAGTGGTTGGAAAAAAACTAAAAAACACGCTTCCATTGAAAACCAAACTAAAAAGTACAAAATAATGGAAAAAAAGCGTGGTGGGGTGCTTTTTAAGGTATTTTTTTATTGATATCAAGCTTTTTTTCCATTATTTTGTACTTTTTAGTTTGGCTTTCAATGGTAGCGTGTTTTTTAGTTTTTCTAAACTATTATTTATTTTTTAGGGTTTTTTGAATTTTGAAACGTATGTCAGCGTAGTTTGTGACGTATGACAGCGTAGTTTGTGACGTAAGTCAGCGTAGCTTGTGTCGTATGTCAGCGTAGTTTGTGACGTATGTCAGCTTAGTTTTCGAAGACAGTTTTTTTGCTGTCCTGGTAACCCTGGTGTGCATTTGTGCAAAGTTTGAATGGAATCTGGTCGTTTAAAGTGGGCCAAAATCGCGCTATAAGGAGTCAGTTACAAACAAACATACAAGTGAAACTAATATAAAGCGTGTAAAAAACATCAACTGGCCTGTTTGTGACAGTGTTGACCTGAGAAGTGAGATGGGTTTTTCAGACGCAGCCTTGCAGTATGTACTGCGGAAGCGGGAACATCTACAGAAAAGGAGCACAGAAAACCGTTCGAAGAGTTAAGGAATAAGCAAAAAAAAAGACGTTCTACTTCCATAGTTGAAGAAAATTCCGAGGAAGAGTTGCAGTACTGGTACATAATAAAATTGAAAGACAACGGCAAAACGAATCTGGCAAAAGTGGTCGAATACCTTTCCAGGAATCCAGATGCGCTATCCGAAGTAGACGAGCAACTATTTAAAAAGCAGAGCTTAAGTACTGTCTCTGAAGACAAGTGTTTAGCTCTTTATACATCAGTTGCGCTCTCGAAGTGGAAGTACTTAGCTCTTCGACAATTTCTGAAAGAAGTATGCATTTAATATAGATCAATATGGGCCTTTACAGCTTGTTATTTAAATGAATATCTTAGAAGACATCAGAGATTTAAAAAGCGCGGGCAGAGCGGCTGGGGGCCGTAAGGGAACATGCACTATTTTTATTTTTGTTTTAACTTTAAAGAATTCCATGTAGAATAGACCACAAATAAATAAAAAAAAATTATTGACAGTTTAAATTTTCCCGCGAAAACGGACCTATAGTTCCGATGACGTCATTCCTATCTGTCACTGGCCGTATTTGTTCGTCGGCTTTCATACTTTTGCATATTTTTTCGACTTTCAAGATATATTTTGTAAAAATTTAAAATGGACTATCCATCAACATCAGGTGATCATAACAATACCACTAATATTCCGAAAAAAGCCGTGTTGACTCATCTTTTGTGCCAATGTGTCCCTGTCTACTTCAACAAAGTTTCGAAATAAATTGTTTTTGACTAGACGTTCTGACCCAAAATTGAGAAAAAAGTGATATTAAGCTGCAAAAAGAAATGACAATTATTCTCCAAAGACCACTATTCGATGCTGTGAAGA
Organism: Aporophyla nigra; assembly: GCA_947507805.1. Classification (NCBI taxonomy): domain Eukaryota; kingdom Metazoa; phylum Arthropoda; class Insecta; order Lepidoptera; family Noctuidae; genus Aporophyla; species Aporophyla nigra. The sequence continues at coordinate 117,665 of OX382301.1, forward strand.
ACACTTTGACGTAAGTCATAAGGCGAACATACTTGTATGTCGTGTGTGTTATACGTCATAAGGCGAATATACTTGTTATACGAGTATGCTTAGTTAATCTGCTTGTACGTAAAACACATTAGTTACCTACCTAATACTTACAAAACTTGTCTATAGTAGATTTTTAATTTTACAGTTTGAGATCGACGTCGATAGTTGGTAAAAGTTTAAAATGTCTGGAGGAAACCTTTTTCTGAAAAAAGATCTCATGTCAACACTAACTCTTGGTAAATAAATTCCTGGAGTCTGCTTTGATAATCCCAACTATCATTTTTATTTAAAAAACGCAATTAATATTCCCATAAAATAATATTCACTTTTACAACCATAACCTCAACAAGTCGTCGTAACGGGAGTGACGTCACTAAACGCTGATTGGTGTTTTGAAATACGTTTCGTTTCAAGTAATTTTAATACGTAATTATTGTTAAAAATCAACATTATGTAAAATAAAAACATTGCAGTGGCCCTTCTTTTATACTTTTTTAACATTTAAATCATAAAATTTTCATAAATATTATATTTGCATCTTCCCTATTGAACTGGGCCCCTTGTGGTTTGACCGTTTGAGGTGATTTTTTTTTTAATGTTCGTCATAAAATTCCCTATCGATTCCTCTTTTTTGATTTTTGCTTCGGGTTTTCATTTTCGTGGAATTCGAGTCCATAAATGGGTTTGCATAGAAAAAACTAGATTTTCCGCACAAAAATGACCCTACGGAAGACGAGATTGAGATTTTATCGGATTTTTTATGGGAAAATGCTCGTCTTCGAAAACCCTACAAGACTATCCACTTAGAATCCGGGGAGAACACTTCCTTGTTAATATATTTTAGAATTATGTAAATTTGTCAAAAAACATCAAGATTTCTACGCTACTTGCGAAGAGACACAAAAAAGATACACTTTTAGACACAACAAAAACAAAATAAACCAACCCCAATCCCGAATCAAAATGCACTCAACCAGCCCTTTAATTATGTCCATCAAAATTTACAACAAATTACCAAATAATATTAGAGAAGAAAACAAAAGAAATATATTTATTAATAAATTGAAAAGATTTCTTGAACCCAAGGCATACTACACCGTAAAGGAGTTTCTAGATGATAAATCTATTGAAAAATAAAATACTTTCTCTGATACAAAACATTATAAAATAAAATAAATATTAATAAAATAAATAGGTAGATAAAATATTAAATTAAATATTGAATACGGATAATCAAGTAAAGAATATAAAAATATGAATACTTAAATAATTTTCATAATTTATTAAAATAAATGTATATGGTATAAATACTTATAATAATTTATCTAGTTGAGTACATAATAAAAGCGAAAACTTGTAAGAATTTAATAGTAATAATGAAATCTCGTGCAAATATATATAATAACAACTGATATGCACAAACATAATAATAATAGTTATAATATAATATAATTATATACCAAATGAAAGACAGTAAATGAGAATATTGATTTAATTAAATTGTAACTCAGCCCTCTTCCTCTCTCCTAATTTTTTTTGCGTGCCCGACAGGGTCCATATTTTGATCTTGTAACTACCATTTTTATTTTTTACCATCTTTGTAACATATGGAATGCAATAAAGAATTGAGTATTGAGTATTGAGAAATTTTCTGTTGCCCTTAAAATGGCCACAATCATCCAGAAAATTTCTCATATCAGAAATCGTTTTTCTGAAAACTGTTAAAGTACCTATTGGAAAAAATCCTGATCTGACAAAAAATATTTGATTGTGAAAAAGGTCAGAAAGGTTCCACAAATGGTTTTGAACACTTTTTTTGGTAATTAAATTTTTTGATTTTGACAGCAACGAAAAATGGACGAAAACTGACAGGCAATGCGATGCGACGGGAAGAATCAGAGGAGCAAAAATTAAGAGTTCTGATACGACATTTACATTGCGGCTGGCCTATCAGTGTTTGGTACGAACTAGGTACATAAAAAGCCGGTACATCCAAGATTGAGTCAATAGAGGATATCACGTAGTAACACACATGCTGGCGCAAATTAAAACGATAGTAACTATGTTACCTTTTTCCGTATTAATACCGTCAGAACGAAGATTGAAGAGTATGTGTGGACTGATGTCGTCAATCAAAGCTAATTCGACTGGCCTGTTAGTCTAGTGGTTAGTGACCCTGACTGCTATGACTGAGGTCGTGGGTTCGATTCCCACCCAGGACAAATGTTTGTGTGATGAGCACAATCATTTGTTCTGTGTCTGGGTGTAATTTATCTATAATATGTATGTATTTAGAAATAAGAAACTTTAGAGGTGTCAAGGGACACCCGGATGGAACGAAGTTCCTTTCCAGGATTCATGATACAGTAGAGTCCGTTTAGTACGACTTCGCATGTAACGACCAACCGTTTTTAGCGACGTAAGTATAGGTGCATGTTTGGTTTTAATACAAGCCACTATGAAAGTACATCCGTTTAAATAAATATCTTGTATCTTGTATCTATTACGACTCCGCTTACAGCGACCGACCGCTTTTAACGACGGAATTTCACACAAAATTGTCCGGTTACAACGACGACGAGCGTTGACGTGTTTACAAATAAATCGTAGGTAAGAAACTATCTTCGCCCCGCGCTTCCCCCTTGCCTTCACGTCGCTGATTCAAATGCGACTGTTGAGTTTACGGCGTTAATTTGCGGGTGATGCGTGTTTCGCGTACAAGAATGGCTTCTATAACACGATAAAGTTTCTCTGTTGAAGAAAAAAGTGTCATTATTATTATAGATTATATGTACGTTATGTGAAATAAAATATTTTGATTCAGTTTTATTTTTGACGTGACAACGTCTTATAATTCGATGGAGGCGGCTGCACGCACGAAAACACATGACTCATGCGGCGTTACCTCGCTCTGAGGCGTTCCATTTAAGGGTTGAAGTGCAAGCGAGAGCGCGCATCAGTATTTTCTTATGACGTTGTCACGTTCAACTATCGACAGTAAACCCACTTTACAGACAACCGATTTTTTCTCTTGGTCACGTAAATATTATTAAATACATAATGTTTATATGTGTATATATGAATGTGATTTGAATAAAAATCAAAAATTGTCTTTTCGTTTAGTACGACCTCCGGTTAGTACGACGTAATATCACCGGTCCCTTCACCGTCGTTATAACCGGATTCTACTGTAGTTATAATTTTTTAATTATGTATTATGTACAAAAAACCTGTATACACTCAACAAAAATATTCTCTCTCTCCCTATCTCCTTCTCTCTCCCTCTCCCTCTCTCTCTCTCTCCCTCTCTCCCTCTCCCCCTCGCCCCCTCTCCCCTCTCTCTCCCCATCTCTCTCCTCTCGATTTTCACATTGTTTCGATCGATCGTTGGCGTCCACTACAACGTAATCGCAGTTGGAATGTTGTTCATTAGTAGAATGAGAAAACGCTTAAAAGTCATGATTAACGAGAAAAAATGAGTGAGTGAATGAGTGTGTGTGGTGTGTGTGTCTGAGAGAGTGAATGAGTTACGTATGTTTACTACCATTGATTGATTTAATGTTAAAACGAGCGCTAATCCTCCCGACAAACTGTGACGCAGTTTGGCAGGCTTATTAAATGTAACAACTAGTTTGATCAAAATAAATGATTTATTTATTCTTTTTTTTTTAATTCTTTTTTTTTATTGCGATTTGTGCACAATTTTGTTAGTAGAATCGGCCCCCAGGACCCGAGTCACTCCTAAGTAACCTCAACTATTCCGTTAAACTATAGTAATAACCTAGGATTATCTATATACAACGCGGAGAGGACTATATGACTTTTAATTAAACTTCGTATAAGTTATTATATTATCAACCTGCACACAAAAAAAACAATCGAATATATCCAGTAGTTTAGCTACAGGACATTCTTTTTCATTTTAAGCATTTTCTACATGATTGTATTGTTAATAGGAGAGCACGCGACAAGTTAACAACCCCCAGGGACATCGGTATTCCACACGTTGCCAGCTCGCTATGAGGTAGGGCGCGGGGCGGGCGCGTGACGCGCCGCATGTTGCGGGTGCGCTATTGGTTCGTCACTCGACCGAAGCTTTCCGTGCTGTGTTCACGTTACATTCGTTCTCAAAATACCGTCGCGCACAAAAGTGTTTAATTCTGAAATGGTTTTACATAGAAAATTGAGAAAAATAATGAAGAGAGAGGCTCATAATAATTCAATTGATAATAAAAAACAATGTATGAGTTTACAGTGAGGCGAATTGTAAAAAGTTCCAAAGATTCGGAATTTTTTACTGTCTTCCGAACTCCTGGCAAAAAAGAAAATAGTCAAACAAAAACCAATAACAGACATTGACAGCTTTGACCAGGGTGTTACAAATAGAATCCACCCGGATGGAACGAAGTTCCTTTCGATTAATTAGTGAAGGAATTGTAATTTATTTTTTTAAAGAATTTTCAACGGATGATTATTTTATTATTTACTATGTACAAAAAACCTGGATACACTCAACAAAAATAATCCTCGCGACACCACACTGTTCAATGCGAAATAGAAAGACGAAACGAAAATAACTGGCTTGCTTTCTATGAGAGAGAGAGAGGGACAGACAGAGAAACACGCGCACGCCGCACGGCTTACAACTATAGTAAAAAGTTTCGTTACAACTTTTGGTCTTATTTTTAGGGTTCCGTTGCCAAATGGCAAAAAACGGAACCCTTATAGATTCGTCATGTCTGTCTGTCTGTCTGTCCGAGTATGTCACAGCCACTTTTTTCCGAAACTATAAGAGCTTTGCTATTAAAACTTGGTAAGTAGATGTATTTTGTGAACCGCATTAAGGTTTTCACACAAAAATAGAAAAAAAACAATAATATTTGGGGTTCCCCATACATAGAACTGACACTAAAAAAAAAAATTTCATCAAATCCATACGTGTGGGGTATCTGTGGATAGGTCTTCAAAAATGATATTGAGGTTTTCTAAAATCATTTTTTTCTAAACATAATAGTTTGCGCGAGAGACACTTCCAAAGTGGTAAAATGTGTGTCCCCCCCCCCGTAACTTCTAAAATAAGGGTATGAAAAATGTAAAAAAAATATATGATGTGTACATTACCATGTAAACTTCCACCGAAAATTGGTTTGAACGAGATCTAGTAAGTAGTTTTTTTTTAATACGTCATAAATCGCAAACCACAATTTACCTTTCATTCAGTCAACTCAAATATAAAAATTAAAAAAAAAAAAAACATTTAGTTTCATAAACTTAAGCCTTATGCATAAACCGTGAATACCTGAAGGTTTGTACGGAACCCTCGGTGCGCGAGTCCGACTCGCACTTGGCCGGTTTTTTTTCCGTCTAGCCCTTTCGCAACGCGCGATAAGGAACTTCGTTCCAATAATTGCCTACCATAGGCAAGTTGCAAAGGAAGTTACAGAATAAACGAAACGACGAGCGAAAGGCCCCACGGTTTTGATGTGACCCCACAAGAAGAAATCCAGTGGCATGAGATCTGGTGACCTCGCTAGCCACCGTACTGGTCCATAACGGCCAACCCACTGCTGTCCGAACATTTGAGACAAACGCTCTCTTGCAGACACAACTGAATGAGCTGGTGCTCCGTCTAACTAGTACCTACCACATCTGCCTGTACACGTCTAGCGAAATTTCATCCGTGTATTCGGAAACGGGTCCATTGAGGAGTTCTAAGAACTTCACAGCATTAAATTGCCATTAATAAATACTGGACCAATTATGGTATTTCTGTGTACGCCAGCCCACACATTGACAGCAAATCTGTACTGATGCGAAGTCTCCCGTACTAGATGCGGTTTCTCGCAGCTCCAGTACCGAAGGTTCTGTCGATTCCATAAACCATTCCTTGTGAATGTAAGTTCGTCAGTCCACATCACATTGCACAGGAAGTCAGGATTCTCTAGATGTTTGGGTTCCATTCAGCGACAGAAAGTTTCTCTTACTGGCTTGTCTCTCCGTAATAACGCTTGAACTTTCTTGTACTTATAAGGCCTGCGTTTGTCTCGTTTTAAAACTTTTTGAATCGTTCTGTGATTTACACGAAAATGTCGACCTGCTTTACGCAGACTAGACGTCGGGTTGCGATCAAAATAATTTAAAATCCTTTCGTCTGGGATGACAATTGCACGCTAAGGAGATATCGGTGTACTCCGAAGCTGAGTAATTATAACGAGGCATGATGATTTATAATTATAATGCAACAAAAACTTCATACACAGTAAGTATTAAGCGTCTAATTTCGCAAAGTTCACTTATCAATTAAACTAAGTACCTATTCTACGTATGTGTCCTGTCACTATTACAACAAAGCGTCAAATTTCGCACAATTCACTCACTTAAGCATCTTAAAAAAAGATACGAAAACTTTCGAGCGGCGACTTCCGAAGAGCGCGGGCGCATCAAAATTCCACAGCGGAAGGAAGCACGTCCGGTGACACACTGACCGAGTGACCGTGGCCAGACAATATGGCTACCCCTCCCGTATACCAGCGCGGCGGCGCCCCGCGTTCGCCTTGGGTGCACTCGCGCACGAAAGTACTATGCCTGTTATTTTATTTTTGAACTAGCCTTTCGCTCGTCGTTTCGTTTATCCTGTAACATTCTGTAACTTCCTTTGCAACTTGCCTATGGTAGGCAATTATTGGAACGAAGTTCCTTATCGCGCGTTGCGAAAGGGCTAGACGGAAAAAAATAAGACCAAAAGTTGTAACGAAACTTTTTAGTTGTAAGCCGTGCGGCGTGCGCAAGCCAGTTACTTTCGTTTCGTCTTTCTATTTTGCATTGAACAGTGTGGTGTCGCGACGATTATTTTTGTTGAGTGTATACAGGTTTTTTGTACATAATAAATAATAAAATAATCATCCGTTGAAAATTCTTTTAAAAAATAAATTACAATTCCTTCACTAATTAATCGAAAGGAACTTCGTTCCATCCGGGTGGATTCTATTTGTAACACCCTGGTCAAAGCTGTCAATGTCTGTTATTGGTTTTTGTTTGACTATTTTCTTTTTTGTCAGGAGTTCGGAAGACAGTAAAAAATTCCGAATCTTTGGAACTTTTTACAATTCGTCTCACTGTAAACTCATACATTGTTTTTAATTATCAATTGAATTATTATGAGCCTCTCTCTTCATTATTTTTCTCAATTTTCTATGTAAAACCATTTCAGAATTAAACACTTTTGTGCGCGACGGTATTTTGAGAACGAATGTAACGTGAACACAGCACGGAAAGCTTCGGTCGAGTGACGAACCAATAGCGCACCCGCAACATGCGGCGCGTCACGCGCCCGCCCGCGCCCTACCTCATAGCGAGCTGGCAACGTGTGGAATACCGATGTCCCTGGGGGTTGTTAACTTGTCGCGTGCTCTCCTATTAACAATACATCATGTAGAAAATGCTTAAAATGAAAAAGAATGTCCTGTGGCTAAACTACTGGATATATTTGATTGATTTTTTTGTGTGCAAGTTGATAATATAATAACTTAAACGAAGTTTAATTAAAAGTCATATCGTCCTCTCCGCGTCTCTCCGCGTTGTATAAAAATGAATCCCTATTTCCCTTGGTCACGCCATCACGCGTGAACGGCTGGACCGATTTCACTTTTTTTTTTTTTTGTTGTTGTGTTTGTAATTGTCAGGAGAAGGGTCTTATGAAAGAAAAAAATTTAAAAATTGCGCGGAAAATTAGAAAATTTAAGAACACTTATTTAAGAATACTTAACAACCATATAATAGGACAATGGTGCCGATTCTGTTGTACACCGAACTAAACTAACTAAACTATCTCTAAAATTCCTTACTTTTGGCTATGAGAATTTTAACGCTATTCTGCAAGAATGAACCTCTAAATTTAAAAATTATTTTGACACGACTAAAAACGAATTTGACAATCAACGTCGTTTTTTTTTTCTTTTAGTTTCGCAACGTGGTACTTGTGTGCGCTACGCAATTAATTTTTTAGAGACGAAGGCGCGCGCAATGGGGCAGCCTGGACGTGTTTTATATGGAATTTTTCACTTTTTGTTTGAAAAATAAAAAAAATATTACCCACGTGTTGTGATTTAAATGTTCCGGGGTTTCATAATGGGGGTCGAAAATTTCATTATTTTTGCGATAGGACACGCCATTTCCGAGATATAAGCAAAATAAAAAATACAGCACTGTTTTTACACGTAAAGGCGAGGTGTTGGTGTGAATTTTTGTTCATGACTACTAGTTTTATTCCGCACCTTTTTAATCGCGATTAAAAATAGTCAGATTTAGTCAAAATAAATTATTATAGTCAAAATTTTTGGTGAAAACCGGCAAACTCAGAATAGCAAAATTGTCATTTTCACTAAACTAATAACTCAGTGTAATCTTAGTGCTGTCAAACTAAAATATAGTTAAGTTGTGTCACTTTGGTCTATTTCAGAATAGGAAATCGTCGTTTGACAGGAATAAACCAAATTTTAGTGATTTTTAGTTTAGTTTAGAGAATTTTGTACAACAGAATCGGCACCAATGTAAACATTTTTAATGTAAAATTATGACATTTGACATAGAATTGACAGAATGCATGCTCAAATATCATCAAAGAGACAGGACAACGTCTGTCGGGTCAGCTAGTAATATATAATTCTATACACTCACATTTCACCGGTTATTTTTAAATCCCTTGTAATAGAAAGTGTGTCATTGTCCGTGTGGTGCCAGACGTAAAATTTACACCACATTTCTTCCAGTGGATGCGTAAAAGGATTAAGGGACTTACTGGAGAATGGGCAGCAGCGTTCTCTATACATTCTACCACCACACTGCGATCGCCAACCCGCCTGCCAAGCGCGGCAATTATGGCAATCCTCCACAGATTGGGGGAGGCCTATGTCCAGCAGTGGACGTCTTACGGCTGATATGATGATGATGAATAGAGAGCAAGCGTTTTGTTATCTACCGCGCACAAATTCAGATTTCGGGCTGCTATTGAGAACTGCCACAACAAAAAACCCAATAACATTTTTCCCGACCTGGAAATTGAACCCAGGACCTCTATCTCAGTTGCAGCGCCTGCGATCACTAGATCAACGAGACAGGCACCAGTAATTACTTCTTATTTAAATTGAACCCAGGACCTCTATCTCAGTGGCAGCGCCTGCGATCACTAGATCAACGAGACAGGCACCAGTAATTACTTCTTATTTAAATTGAACCCAGGACCTCTATCTCAGTGGCAGCGCCTGCGATCACTAGATCAACGAGACAGGCACCAGTAATTACTTCTTATTTAAATTGAACCCAGGACCTCTATCTCAGTGGTAGCGCCTGCGATCACTAGATCAACGAGACAGGCACCAGTAATTACTTCTTATTTAAATTGAACCCAGGATCTCTATCTCAGTGGCAGCGCCTGCGATCACTAGATCAACGAGACAGGCACCAGTAATTACTTCTCATTTAAATTGAACCCAGGACCTCTATCTCAGTGGCAGCGCCTGCGATCACTAGATCAACGAGGCAGGCACCAGTAATTACTTCTCATTTAAATTGAACCCAGGACCTCTATCTCAGTGGCAGCGCCTGCGAGCACTAGATCAACGAGACAGGCACCAGTAATTACTTCTCATTTAAAATGATCTCTATAACAATTGCGTATAGTGTTTGATTCATCAAGTAACTGGACTTTACAGGACTGTTTAGAGCTTGGGGCTCTCTTTTTTATCTGCTTAATAGAATTGTATAATATAGTAGATGAAATGGTATTAAAATCCGTGGCGTAGTCTGCTACTTCAGCTAAAAGATCTAAACGTACAGTCGCGGAAAGTGACTTTGTTTTATACTATGTAAAATAATCTATACATTGAATTAAGCACTATGTGTAAGTCACTACATAGTATAAAACAAAGTCACTTCCCTCTCTCTGTCCCTAAGTATGCTTAGATCTTTAAAACTACGCCACGGACTTTGATGCGGTTTTTTTAATAGATAGAGTGATTCAAGAGGAAGGTTTATACGTGTAATACGCGGGCGAAGCCGCTGGCAAAAGCTAGTCTCTTATAGATTTTATGTCTTTAAACAGTTTATTTCAATAATGACGTTGTTAAAAACGCAAATAGTAGAACATTAGACTTAGTGTTTTCAAACATGCGAAATGCAGTGGTCAGAAGGTCTGTTTCACCTATCTGTAAAGAAGACTGTCACCAGTTCCTTTAGAAATTGAGTTTATTTTAAAAGCATATGTACCACTCAAACCTGTGAAACAAGCAGGGTTAAATTTCAAGGCAGCTGATTATTTATTTATTGGAACGAAGTTTTGGAACGAAGTTCCTTATGGCGCGTTGCGAAAGGGGACTAGACGAAAATTAAGAGAAAAAGTTGTAACGACACTTTTTAACCGACTTCAAAAAAAGGAGGAGGTTTCTCAATTCGACCGTATATATTTTGTTGTTTGTATGATGTTGTTTTTTTTGTTGTGAGTAGAGAGAGAGAGAGGGGGAGAAAGAGAGACTGAGAGGGAGAGCGAGCGAGAGAGGGAGAGAGAGAGCGAGAGAGAGAGGGAGAGAGAGAGGAAGAGCGGGAGAGAGTGAGAGATAGGGAGAGAGAGCGAGAGAGAGAGAGAGAGTGCGGGAGAGGGAGAGAGAGAGCAAGAGCGGGAGAAAGAGAGGGAGAGAGTGAGAGAGAGGGAGAGAGGGGGAGAGGTTAGAGAGGGAGAGAGAGGAAGAGAGAAAGGGAGAGAGGGAGAGAGAGAGTGAGAGAGGGAGAGAGAGAGAGAGAATATTTTCGTTGAGTGTATACAGGTTCTTTGTACATAATAAATAATAAAAAATAATAACAATCATGAATCCTGGAAAGGAACTTCGTTCCATCCGGGTGTCCCTTGACGCCTCTCGAGGTTTTTATTTATTTATATATACTTTATTGTACACCATAAAAATACATCACAAAAAAAAATACAACGATTAAAAAATATACAATGGGCGGCCTTATCGACTATTGTGTATTAGTCTATAAAAAACTACGTGAAATTAATTGGAAAGAGCGGTTAGAGCAATGCGCAAATGTAAATCTTATGATAGAAGAACTAAGTATACCATTCCATTCAAACAATTATTAATGAGCATATTCCTAAAATTAAGTGTGTAAGTAAAAATTTTCCTCCATGGTATTCCAAAACCTTAGTGAAAGTTCTCAATGAAAAAGAAAAAATAAGACAACGTTTAAAAAAAAACGGTAATCCACGTGATGATATTGAGTATAGAATGCTCGACGACAGGGCACGGTCAATTATTATTAAGAGTTGTCACAGAAAACATGTCTACTCTGTAGAGAATAACATCCAGTCAAACCCCAAAGCGTTCTGGTCTTTCGTTAAGACCAAAAATTCAAAATCTAGCTCAATACCATCAGAAGTAGCATTGAATGACTCAATAGCTACGACAGGTGATGACATTTGCAAATTGCCACTCATTTCTCATCAACATTTTCTGCTGCTAGCAGCAATACTAGAGCAGCAACAGATTGTCTATCATTTCCTCAATTTGTACCGAGTAAAGTAGCGTTTACTGAGAGGGAAGTTCTGAAAGCACTAAACAGGATTGTTGTTACCAAGGGTGCCGGTCCAGACGGGTTGCCACCGCTTTTCATAAAAAAATGTGCTCAGAATTTGGTATATCACCTTACCTTCATTTTTAATAAATCACTCGAGACATCTACATTTCCCACGGAATGGAAAAAAGCTGACGTGATTCCTATACTCAAAAAGGGTGATTGCTCGGACGCAAAAAATTACCGACCAATCTCTATACTGTCAATATTCTCCAAACTTTTTGAGTCAATGATTTGCCCTATATTAACATCCAATGTTAAAACACAACTTTCCCCTCAACAGCATGGTTTCTGCAGCAACAAATCCACTGTCGCCAATTTGGTATCATACATCGATGAAATCTGCATGGGCGTTGACTCTGGATAACGGATCAACGCTCTGTATACCGACCGACTTCAGCAGCGCTTTTGATAAAGTCAACCATGAAATCCTCCTGTTGAAACTGCATGGTTTTGGCATACACGTGCCCCTGCTGGAGTGGTTTAGATCGTATCTATGCGAGCGAACACAAAGAGTGGTGGTAAACGGCTATGTATTCCCGGAATATATTCTAACCTCCGGTATTCCACAAGGATTGCATACCGACCCAATTCTCTTTATTGCATTTATAAATTACATAGTAAATTGCATAAAAAATAAGTCAATGTTCCTTATTTGCCGATGACCTCAAAATCTATCGCCAAATAAAAACTCAAGAGGACATTGCGCTGCATCAAACTGATCTGAACTCAATACATAGCTGGTGTGTGGTGAATGAGATGGTTCTAAATGCCAACAAATGTTTTCACATAACATTTACGCGGAAAAAGCATCCCATACCATCAACTTACTCCCTCAATGGGACGTCACTGCAACAAGTGAAAAACATACGCGATTTAGGTGTAGTGCTTAGCAGCGATCTCTCATTTACCACACACATAAACAATATCATTGGAAAGGCAATGAAGATGATTGGGTTTATCAACAGAATTGGCAAAGAATTTAAGGGAACCTTGGCATTGAAAGTGCTCTATAACACCTTTGTGCGGAGCGGATTAGAATATGCATCTCCCGTCTGGAGTCCGACTTATAACATCCATAAAGACCGTATTGAGCATGTTCAAAAAAAAATTACGAGGTGCTTGCGGTTTAAAGACCAAAAAAATGACGAGGTGCTTGCGGTTTAAAGACCAAAAATGTCCTTACAGAGCCGATTTCGCAGAACGGCTAAGTTACTTTAAGTAAGACCCATTGAAGCAACCAGCACCAGATTTAGACTTCGGCGGCCCATAGGCAGAGCATGTGGTGGAGGCCCTCAAATCGTTGTGGTTAACTGTTGAAAGTTACTATTAAGGTCAAGGTAAAGAAGAAAGCAACTAAATAAGTTGGCTAACACAACATTTTTGTTTCTACTGAGCCTTTATTGATTTAAATTTTTTTTTAATATTTATGGTGTGGTGGCGGCCCCCTTGTGGTGGCGGTGGCGGCCCATAGGCAACTGCCTATGTTGCCTATGTTTAAATCCGGCACTGGAAGCAACGCAGGGTTCTAAATGATCTAACAACACTGTATAAAGTTATAAACGGGATAACTTCGACTCCGGATCTCCTTAGCAAAATCAACCCAGCACAAACCTGGGTCAGTATGCACCCTTAAATAGAATGTTGATTTTTTACAACAGTGCATGTTCAGTCGACAGCAAAATTGATATTTTCCTGGATAGTCTGCCAATATTTAAAGCTAAAGTAAATAAAATTTGCCTGTAATAAGCTGCCTACATAATTCATTAATACTTCAATAATGTAATTTAATTTAATTCAATAATGTAATTTTAATTTAATCGTGTTGACATTTAATTTAATTTTATAATGTGTTCAAATTATATCTTAAAAATATTTCAATTTCATTTAGTTTAATTAGAGTTAGAAACTATATTTGTATTTTATTATTATCTTTTATATACCTACTTATTTTTGTTATTCAAAATCAAAAGTCATTTATTCAAACTAGGCTGAGAGTCAGCACTTTTTGAACGTCAAAGTTACATAAGACAGTCCCCCAAAAACGCCACCCCTTCGACACTTCCTAGTGGTTTAGCTGGGAAGAAGAAGTGGCGGAACAAACTCCCCAGCAGCACAGCTGTCTGTTAAGTTAGAAGAACTTGATTCTATACAGTATTATGTAAGTAATTAATATTATAAAACAAAACAAAACATACATCAAATTTTGCGTCATATGTCAGCTAGCACACGCCAATATACGAACAAAACATTAAAAACTAAACTCAAGCTGAAATAATAAAATCGTAAATAGAACTTAAAACCTAAATAAGAGCCTCCGGGTATAAAGGGCGTGCCCGCTTACAAACACAACGATGAGGAAAGCTAATTCTGATTCTGGTTGAAAGAACATAAACATTGAGTTAATTACAGCGACCAACTATTCTTATCGTTGAAAAGAAGTCGAAAAAGAAGTCGTTGATAGAATAGTATGCCTTTGAACAAAGGTTGGATTTTACTTTAGCTTTAAACTCATTAAACTGCAAATCTAGGAAAGCAGAGGGAAGCTTGTTGAAAAAGGTAACACCAAGACCAACAAATGAATTATGAACCTTATGAAGCCGGTGAAAGGGAGCACGTAGCTTGTCCTTATTTCTAGTATTAATATTATGAATATTACTGTTCTTAGTGTACCTGTGATGTATATTTTGCTTAATATATAAGATGTTGGCGAAGATGAATTGTGATGGCACCGTAAGAATACTAATATCTTTAAACAACTCTCTCAGAGAAACTCTAGTACCTATTATATTCGATATTCAGTTTTTGTTATGTATGTGTGCATTTTAAATTTCATATTATGGTTGTATTGTTTTCGTGTAATGTGACGATATACGATATCTATTATTTTATTTTATAATTTAATCTTATTTGTAAAATTTTGGAATTTAATAATGTAATCGAAGAATTTAAACACCTTGTCATACGAATGTTGTGCATGCCTATATAAGTGATGTATTTCCACAGAAATAAAATTTGTCATCACATTATGTTAATATCATTGTAAATATCATATTATTTCGTTGGTGTGTCTTGCTTAATAAATAAATATTTATTATTTATTTTCTCTGAATACTATTAATTTTATTTGAAGAACATCAACACATGATATCTGCCAGGGTCGCGAGATTGTTCGAATGAGACACCGTGAGTTGTGACTGGTTGTGACCCTGGCACATGGGCAACTAAAGGAACACGGGTGGGTTTTAGTCAGTAAAAGTCTGACAAGCCATCCCGCACATTTGATAATTTCCCACACAAAAAAAAAGAAAATAGAAAAAACTAAAAAACACGCTTCCATTGAAAACCAAACTAAAAAGTACAAAATAATGGAAAAAAAGCGTGGGGTGCTTTTTAAGGTATTTTTTAATTGATATCAGGCACCCCACGCTTTTTTTTCATTATTTTGTACTTTTTAGTTTGGTTTTCAATGGAAGCGTATTTTTTAGTTTTTTTTAAACTATTATTTATTTTCTATTTTTTAGGGTGTTTCGAATTTTTAGACGTATGTCAGCGTAGTTTGTGACGTATGTCAGCGTAGTTTTCGAAGAGAGTTTTTTTTGCTGCCCTGGTAACCCTGGCAAGGATAGGTGTTGGCACAAATTGATTTGTGACGTATGTCATCGTAGTTTTCGAAGACAGTTTTTTTGCTATCCTGGTAACCCTGGCAAGGATAATGGCACAAATATATGAAATTATTGCATTGTCATCGGTCCTTAACAGGTGTGCAGTTTGAATTAAATCTGGTCGTTTGAAGTGGGTCAAAATCGCGCTATAAGGAGTCGGTTACAAAAAAACATACAAACATACAAGTGAAGCTAATATAAAGCGTGTAAAAAGAACACACATGATATTTTCATAAACTATGAATCCGAAGTAATATGAATTATAATCCTCCTTACTACTAATATTATAAATGTGAAAATATGTATGATTGGGTGTTTGTTTCTCAATCACGCAAAAATGGCTGAATGGATCTGGATCGAAAATGGCACACAGAGTATACAGGGTGTGTTGTAAGTAATGGTCCACCGTTCAGGGTTCGATGAACCAGATAATTAACTACAACAATTAAAAATTTTAACCATTTTTACCCAATTTTTTTTTTTACAAAAATTGCTCTTGAACTTGACGGTGTGTTAAAAATTGGGGTTAAAATTAGAGAAGAACCAACTTTTTCTTCAAAAGAGCTGAATTTACATAAAAAATCATAATTTATCATGATAGCTCTAGTACTCAGCAGTAATTAACAGAAATCAAAATGAAAAAATAATGGTTTTTGTTGAAACTACAAACAAATATGTAATAAAAAGTAGAAATTTCGTAAATAAAAGACAAAAATGAAATAGTTTCGGAACCCTTGGGTAAAAATGTTTAAAATTTTTAACTGTTATAGTTAATTATCTGGTTCATCGAATCCTGAACGGTGGACCACTACTTACGCCACACCCTGTATACTACCTATACAGTGTAAGTTTTTATCCAGTGCGCAAATTGTAACCATGAATTCAGCATATCATTCTAGACCCCCTTTTGCAGAAATTTTTCGTCGGTTTTACAAAAAAAAAAAAAACTGCTGTTTCATAGAAAAATGCCTACAGGGTCAAAATGTATGGAACAGCTGATTTTTTTTTTACCAAAGAAAATTTTCTACGCTGGGGGGTTTAGAATGATATGCTGAATTCATGGTTACAGTTTGCGCACTGGATATAAAAACTTATCCTGTATAACCTGGATTAATACATTCTTACCGCGGTAGTACGTCCTCCTACGTTTATTAATACATTCTTACCGCGGTAGTACGTCCTCCTACGTTTATTAATACATTCTTACCGCGGTAGTACGTCCTCCTACGTTTATTAATACATTCTTACCGCGGTAGTACGTCCTCCTACGTTTATTAATACATTCTTACTGCGGTAGTACGTCCTCCTACGTTTATTAATACATTCTTACCGCGGTAGTACGTCCTCCTACGTTTATTTCCGACATCCAGGCGGGCGAAGCCGCGGGCAAAAGCTAGTTTACTAATAAAGCTGAAAAGAGTTACTGAGTTCAGGCTCCGAGGGAGGTTGGTGAGTCGCTTTTGAACGAGTTTGCGGCTCCAATCAACTTGATGCTCAACGGCGGTATAAGTGATGCCATCGTCGATGTCTTGTACGGGGCTAACTTATGTGGCCTGCGCAAGAAGGCGGGCGGCATTCGACCCATTGCCGGTGGGTGCACCTTTAGGCGTACGGCAGCCAAAATATGCGGCGAATTGTATAGCGATAAATTGACCAACAAGTTCCAGCCCCTACTGCTTGGCTTTGGATCCAAAAGGGGCAGCAAAGCTGCCGTACATGCCCTTTCTAGTTTTTTAAATGCCAGGAAAAGTGAGGTTATCCTCAAGATTGACGTTAAGAACGCCTTCAACTCCGTTAACAGGGCTTGTTGTTGTTGGCTGAAGTTAAACAGGAGTTGCCTGAAATTTACCGTTTTTATGTGGCAGTGCTACAGGCGTCCATCAAAATTATTATACAAAGACAACCTTATGGACTCGGCAGTCGCATGCCAACAAGGTGATTCTCTCGGGCCAGTCATTTTCAGTTTGGCTATCCATCCCATAATACAACAATTAAATTCAAAATGTAATATGTGGTACCTATTTAGATGATGGAACACTAGGAGGTGACGTAGACACTGTTCTAAAAACTTTCAATTCCTAAAGCAGCAGTTCCAATCCATCGGCCTTGACCTTAATTACTCAAAATGTTAAAATACCTTTGTGACAATACCGACAGACAATCGACTATACTGAAATTCAATTTAATTGCCCCACACATTAATCTTTTGTAAGAAGGCCTAGGTTCTCCAATTCTCGAAGATAGTTTTTCACCTTTCATTGACAAAAAAATCAACATTTTAACGATATTTCGGATAAACTCTCTAAAATTAATTTACATTCGGAATTCGCCCTCAGATCAGATACTGCTGTTTTGGTCCAATGTTCATATATTATCTCCGCCTTTCCTCTTTATGGAAGCACCCACACCTTTTAGACAAAGTCGATCAAATTATTGATAGCACATTAACATCCATTTTAAATGTGGCATTGGACGACCGCTCGTGGCTGCAAGCCACACTACCTATTCGTTTTGGTGGGCTCGGCGTCCGCAAAATTTCTAGTGTAAGCTTACTGGCGTTCCTGTTCTCGGTCTACAGCACCGAAAAGTTAACCAAGAGAATCTTAGCTCCTTCTCTGGTTAACCGTGGTGCTTGACCTATGCCATGAATGCCTGGAAAGGGACTTGTGCGGATACGGTTCAGGCCGAGAACCTGTCTTGCCAGAGACAGTTGGATGAGCCGCTCTGCAGGTTGGTACGGCATAATGTCATTAATACGTACGTACGTGCGTGGCTCCGCATCGCGCCTTCGTTTGTCTTTTCACTTACTTAAAGATTTAGATATATTGATTTTTTTCTTTTTATTGGTTAGCTTAGCCCAACGTCCAGCAAAATCAAAATTGATTAGATCAATCGAATTTAGTAACTTGTCATTTGTATGTCGGATTTGTGTAACAATAAACTGTATTTATGGAACAAACTGTCTAAATAAGTTAAATCTGTTTTGTAACTGCATTTCCTACACTCTTTACTTAAGGCTACACTATAAAATGTAATAATATAACTGCTTTATATGTAATATGATTGTAATTTTGGTGTAAGTTTTGTTGGACAAATACATAAATAAAGATTAGGTTGCGATGTTCATAAATGACACGTCTTCATGCATACGTCATAGGGTGATTGCGCCAGTTAGCGACCAGTTAGCTGGGTTGCCCACTTAAGATGAGGAAAAAAAAATGTCGTTTACACGCAAAATAGTATGTATTAATGTGAATTTGTCCCAAATATAATGTAGTTTGGATAAAAAAACATAAAATAAAATATATTCATACAAAAATATTTATAAAATGCTGAAAAAGTGAAAATATAGCGAAAACGTCGGTTTACGACCATTTTTATCAGTTTATGACCACCAGTGAGCTGGTTTGCAACCGCTATTATAATATGAAAAATATGCCAATAAAACAATTATAATCGCTTTAAAAATATTTTAATTTTTGTTTTTTAATAAAAACAAAAATGGTAATCATTTGGTGTAATGTTTTCTCATAATTAAAAAATAACAATCTTACATTTTGTAGAGACTTAGTCATAGTTGTAATAGAATCAACAGTCATTGGTCAAACAATATCCTTAATATGTAGTAAGTATAACATTTAAAAATAATCAACATCAATCAATATTAAAAAATAAATAAATTTATATTTTAGGAACCATATTCCGCTTTTCTTATTCATAATTATGATAGATTAATCATCGGAAACTGCAACAGTATCTAATATCTATTTTAATAAAATATACTGTTTACTCTTAAATATCTACCCTAAACCTACCTTTGTGCTGTCTTTGGACGGAAATTATCACATACTAGCTTTTGCCAGCGGCTTCGCCCGCGTGGAGGTCGGAAAATATCCCGCGGGAACGTATTACCGGGATAAAAAGTACCCTATGTGTTAATCCAGGTTATAAACTATATGTGTTCCAAATTTCATCTAAATCCGTCCAGTAGTTTTTTCGTGAAAGGGTAACAAACATACACATACACATACATCCATCCTCACAAACTTTCGCATTTATAATATTAGTAGGACATTCGCTAATCTTCTAATCGTTTGGTGTTATTAAAACCTTTGGCAAAAATATTATTGATCAGCTATGCAAATATTACATTTAAATGGTTTATCTATAATATCAAGATATGACGATCCAACGAAGGTGGTACATTTTAAATGGTACCATCTTTGACAGAAATCGCAACCTATATTTTTGTCTTCATCCTCTTCAGTGTCACTAATTAAGATATCTTCACATTCGGGGCATAGTTCTTTTAAAACTTTTTTATTTATTTTTTTGGTTTGTAGAGTTGATCTAGTCCTGGCTTGTGGCTTTACATCTTTCTTTAATTTCTTCTGCTTTGCTGCTTCGGCTCTATCTTGTTTTCTCTTTAATGTAGCCGCCTGTTTGTCTACTTTTAAATTTTCTTTTTCTTCGTAAAATTTTCGCCATGCCCCAGATGATATGGCAGAAGGTGTTTTTAATTGTTTTGATTGAGCTCGTTGGGGTGGATCAGGTATAAACAAATGTTTTCTGAAAGCCTCAGTACCCAACATTGCCATATTTTTGGGAGTAGGTATGACGACCACATCATCCAGAGACACTAATGATCCAACTTCTAAGTAACTATCTACATCCGTTCCAGTTAAATGGAGAGTCGATAAAGTGTCATTAACTGTCACATTTTCGCCTATGTTAATTGGTATTTCTTCTGTAGAATGTAGTGAAATTGTACCCAACATTTCCACTGTTTGATCATCAGTGGGTCCTGGTACTTCGTTTAAATTAAGCGTGAGTAAAATGTCATTACGTGTCAGATCTTGCCTAGCATTTATTATATCTTCATCAGGAAATGGTAAAATCTCCTCAAACGTGTTTTGGCTAATGGGCTCTGGTATCAACTTGTTTGAAATATGTATCTGTTCATTCGTGACGCTCGCTACTTCGGGATGACTAGGCTTTTGAATAACGTGTGGAGAGACGGAATTAACGTCTGCTGTGACAATGATATTCATTATATATTATAATTAATTCAGCAGAATCTCATGATTCTGCTGAATTAATTTCAATATAAGATGTTGTTACTTCTTCAACTCTGTTTTTATCATTTGTGCACTACAAAACGTCACTGATGTTAGTCAAAATCGGCAATGATGGATCAGTTATTGAAACACCCTCAACAGAATATTCCATTTGAAGTGATGTGGACTGATCAACTGAATTGTCTGTTATATCTTCAGAATCGGTTTCGTGATTTCCAGTCTTTGTTTTTAATTTACGCAGTTCTTTCAAAATAACACTTACATTAATCTTTTTTTGTTTTAGTACTGGTCTCAGATGTTTTAGTACCTTTCTTGTACTAGCAAGATCCGCATTCGTTATGTCCTTTGACAGATGCGTCGGTCCTTTGTGAACATTCTCGAGGGTATTTTGTACACATTTACTGTAATCCACAGCATCGGGATTAAACGGATACAGTCCACATTTTCTGAATCCGTGTATTATATTTGTGGTCATGTTCGTATCTTCCAGCATGTCACGGAACAGCTGACAAAAGTTGGTTTTGTTAACGCACGAATATACGTTTTCTGGTTTCGATAGAAATTTTCTGACAACCGCTTTCCATGAAGACTTTAGTGGAGCAAAAACGCTTACGTCAGCTGGCTGTAGCATATGGGTGGTGTTTGGGGGTGGAGCATACAAAATTATGCCAAGCTTTTCGCACATGGCACTCAAGACCAGTGACATATGCGACTTGTGACCATCGATTAGTAGTAATATAGGTTTTTTTATACTATTGCGGTCCACCCAACTATTAAAATCGTTTGTAATATATTCAAAAAATACATCCGAGCGCATCCATCCACTTTCAGATTTGCCAAGACACCATTCTTCGGGCATACTCTCTACAACGGCTCGTGGTGGACGTATATAGGGAAAAACAATGAGCGGCGGACTTACTTGGCCACTGGCGTTGAAGGTGATCAGAACGGTTAAGTTATCCTTTTCATTTCCCGCTTTGATCTGGTATAAATTTCGGTATCCCTTCGGCGCTAAGACCTTTCCGGTTTTAGGACACATAGAGAAGCCACTTTCATCACCATTAAATATGCGCTCTGGGCTTTCTAATATATCTTGATTATTAGTTTGTTTCAAGAACTCTTTCAAATCATTGAACCAAGCGCGTATGGCTTCTTCAGTTACTCTCGCTCTAGCTTTATTAATTCCTTGGGCAGCACGGCATGATATATCGGGATGGCGTTTTAGGAAATTTGAGTACCAGGTTTGCCCCGGACGATCATCCTTAAAAGGATTCTTTGTTCCGTAATCTTTAACAATTTTCTGTACTGTGTCCAACAGCTCCTGTTTCTTGACCGGGAATCCACATTTTGCTATGTCCAAAAGCCACTCTTTAATTTGTTTCTCGCCTTCAAAATCAAAATCAAAATCAAAATCAAAAGTCATTTATTCAAACTAGGCTGAAAGTCAGCACTTTTTGAACGTCAAAGTCACATAAGACAGTCCCCCCAAAACGCCCGCCCTTCGACACTTCCTAGTGCTTTGGCTGGGAAGAAGAAGTGGCGGAACAAACTCCCCAGCAGCACTGCTGTCTGTTAAGTTAGAAGAACTTGATTCTATACAATATTGTATAAGTTATTAATATAATAAAACAAAACATACATTATTCGCCATATGTCAGCTAGCACACGCCATTATACCAACAAAACATTGAAAACTAAACTCAAGTTGAAATGAATAATGAAACAAAATCGTAAACAGAACTTAAAACCTTACTAAAGCCTCCAGGCATAAAGGGCGTGCCCGCTTACATATACAACGATGCAAATGATATATATACACAACAAATGAAATTAAAAGAAAATAAAAATAAATTAACAAAAGCAGTTAAATAAAAAAACAATTATATGAACTACCCATATAAACTGTCAGTGTGTGAGTTACAGTAATTACAGAATGTAAAACAGTGTCATAGAAGAAAAAATAAATATTATCTACACAATTAAGTTAGCAACTAGTTTGATAAACTCCTATGAGACTGTCCTATGGAGCGAGACCAGCATGTTTCCAAGCGTTCTTATCTTGGATGTAGTCCTCTAATTTGTAATAAGCTCGTTTACAAAGTGTACTTTTAATATGACTTTTAAACCTCCTTTCATTTAATTGCAATATATCAGAAGGTATTTTGTTGTAACATTTAACACAGTACCCCATAAAAGATGTATGTACTTTTGCTAATCTGAAAAATGGTTGATCTATCTTGTCTTTATTTCTAGTATTAAAGTTATGTCTATCGCTTATTTTATTAAAAAGATGTAGATTTTTTCTTACATACATAATATTTTCGTAAATGAATTGGCAAGGTACCGTCATAATATTAATCCTTTTAAATAGTTCCCTGAGGGATTCGCCGCGACATAGATTATAAATGGCTCTGACAGCTCGCTTTTGCAAAATAAAAATGGATTCAATGTCAGCAGCCCTACCCCACAGTAAAATGCCATACGACATAATGCTGTGGAAGTAGCTAAAATAGACCAAACGCGCGGTTTCTACATCTGTTAACTGTCTTATCTTTCTAACAGCATAAGCGGCCGAGCTCAACCGCCCCGCAAGAGATGTTATATGAGGTCCCCATTGTAATTTCTCGTCTAGCGTGATTCCTAGGAAAACCGTTTGATCAATAAATTCCAGTTTTTCCCCATTCAATAAGATGTCACATTCGCTACCTCTGACATTAGGCAATTGAAATCTAATGCACTTGGTTTTTTTTTTGTTAAGTACCAAATTATTTACCGTAAACCAGTCTTGGACCTGAAGAATGGAGTTATTGACGTCGTCAAGATTTTGAGACCGTCTGTCGATTTTAAATATCAATGATGTGTCATCTGCAAATAACACCATCTTCGGTTGGTTTGGAAGTAGATGGGGTAGATCATTAATGTATACTAAAAAGAGGAATGGACCCAATATCGAGCCTTGAGGAACGCCCATTGCCATTTCAGACCCCAATGAGTTTACGCCGTTTACTTGGACTTTGACCATTCTATCCTTCAGGTATGATCTCATTAAGTCAAGAGCTGTATTTCTAATTCCATAGTGCTCTAGTTTCAGCAAAAGTGTCTCATGGTTTACGCAATCGAACGCCTTGGAAAGGTCACAAAAGATTCCAATGGCATCTTGTGCTTCTTCCCAGGCGTTAAAAATGTTCTTTATTAGGGTAACACCAGCGTCGGTGGTACAACGCCCTTTGGTGAAACCGAACTGGTGTTCATGAAAGATGGAGTTTTTATTAAAGTGACGTAACATTTGATTGAGCATTAACTTTTCAAACACCTTACTGAGAACTGGCAGAACTGACACGGGCCTATAATTGTTTGGTTCTTTACTATCACCGGATTTAAACAAAGGAACTACTTTGCTGTGTTTCATCAGATCCGGAAAGACTCCTTGGTCTACACTGGTGTTAAATATGAAGGCTAAATAGGGTGCAATGGTTTCAATAATAGAACTACAAAATTTGACAGACATTCCCCAAAGATCTTCTGTTGATTTAATTTTAAGATCTTTAAAAGCTTTTATAATAGCCTGGGGGTTAGTATGCTGAAACCTGAACTCTAAAGGGCATGCCCCTACATTCTTTTTGAGTAAGGCAGCGGAAAGCGCGGGTGACGAATTTAAAGCTTCAGTAGTTTTAACGGGAATATTAACGAAAAAATTTTGAAATTCCTGAGCTATTTCTATATCTGAGTTAATGGGGCCATGTGCAGACTCTAAATTAAATTCAGTATTACGCTGTTTTTTCCTACCTGTTTCATCATTTATTATTTGCCAGGTAGTTTTTATTTTATCATCCGCTGATTTTATTTTATTGCTAATATAAAGCGCTTTAGCCAAGCTGCACACACTTTTCTTCTATACCCAATACAGGATCTGGTCCCCTTGTGTCGATTGTATCACACCTCTTCCCACTAAGGCGATCTTGTATCGTGGTCCTTGGGATCTGATACAGTCTACATGTTTCTCTTATTCCCTTCCCTTGTTTTCGGATATCATCGAGAGCTTTTTTCAGTGCTTCTTCTGTGTACTGGACAGTCTTTTTCTTTTTTTTTGTTGACTCCAAATTATTTGGGAACTTCATCTAAAAAAAAATTTTTTTTTTAAATATAAAGAGTAGTTTGCTTTAGTAATATAGTTCAATGGCTTTTTATGACTACATTTTGTTTTGAACTGAAAAATAGTAATATTTCGTTTTCGACAGATTAGGTACCTACAACAAATAATTATGAAACGGTCATTTCAATAACCAACGAAATTCAAAAAATCAGACGTGGTCGCATACTCAATGAACTTTCATACTTATTTCTGTTAGCGGCCGTTATTTCTCTCATACTAAATCATGGTGGCCGGAAACCAATGTCTTTATTTCGCTTACTTTGGTTTACGACCACCTGTTTAGCGCCCAGTTTTGTAGGTAAATTAAACAAACTTCTTACAAAGAAACTGGTGGTCGCTTACCAAAGAACTACAAAGAATTTTTTTTACAATACTACATTCAAAATTGTAACAGTCCTGTATGAAGTATTAGGATCATATTAATCAAAACAAAATAATGCTGATCTCGTCGGTTTGCGACCATGTGGTCGCTATCTAACGTTTTTGATAAATAAGCATTTCGGTTACCGACCACTTGATTTTATCTTAATGATAAGTTTAAAAAAAGCAAAATACAACTAAATTATAACCCATACTTATCGATTGTACAATTTAACATGTAACTGGTGTGTAAAACATGAAATAAGTATTAAAACTTACCTTTGAGCGCCGCGCGCCGTGGTAGTTTTTTTTCAACTCGCGGTACGTCCACTCACCACGGAATCAAGACGCGCACTGAGCAATATTTTTTCGGCTCTGGGTTAACCCATTTGTTTCAAACTTTGCAAATTCTTATTTCATAATTATTTATAAAGCACGTTAGATTTATTTTTTATGTATGTTACCTCTACAAATACTATTTTCTTGATTTAAAGAAACTTAGTCCGTCAAATGGTCGCCTACTGAAGGTGGTCGCGAAACCGGCGAAACAACCCTACGTGTAGGTACCACGTACCACCTTATTACTTGGCGCCTGCCGAGGTGCGTTTGTTTCATAGTTATTTAGTTCCATACACGCATTTGATATCTATGTAATAAAACGTTAAGCAAAAAGTTTATACCTAGGGGCCATCCATAAATTACGTCACACAAGTTTAATGATTTTTGACCCTCCCCCCCCCCCGTCCTTGTCATAGCTGGTCACATTTGTGAGACCCCCTTTCCCTAGTGTCTTAATAGTTCATATTTCGTGTTTTAATAGTACTTTAAATATGTATGTTACGGGCAATTTGATAAGTCCGGGCACTATTAATAATGGCCGGTCTGTATTCATAATGCCCGACTCAATTGGGCTATGTGATTAAAACAGCATAATTAATCACTTTTCCCGGCAATTATGAATAATGCCCACCCTATCTTGGGCAAAGTAATAAAATAGGCGACTGTAGTGTTTTTGTTTATTCAATGAAATTAAACTTACGTAATTTCTATTGTTCATTACTTAACTATTGAACATAGTAGTTACAAAATAAACAGTTAAAAATATAATGGCATCAGTAGTTACCTACTTTTATTTTGATAAAATATTACTTAAGAACAATAGTTTAAAAATGATTAAACTAAGAAAAATCAACTGAAATATCTAATAATTAAGGACTGTGTAAGAAAGTTATTAAGTTTAGAATTATTTATTCGACTTGGCATCGTGAGTTAAATTCACTACTTTTTATAGGCTTAACCACTAGCCCTTTTTATGGAACACTTAATTTTTTTTTAACATGGTTCACACAAAGCCAAATACAACGTCACAAACTTTTTAGTAATATTTCTGTACTTCGGTTTGAGTTCTTTCATCATCCTACTTCTACGTCCATGCCCGATAGAAATGTGAGTTTCCTGAATAATATCAAACGTTTCTTCCAAATAATAGTATAATTAAATTGGTTCTCTGTCATTTTTCACTGGTACGATTAATTTTTGAACTGTTCCGATGTTCACTATGTCATACCTCGACAATCGCTGAAATTCCTCCGGAGTTTTGCTTGCGATCTTGTCTTTTGTCACTTGCACTTTGGTTAAAAATGAATAATACTCATCACGAGAAAATAACTAAGTGTTTTTCGCCTTCGCTAATTTTAATTTATGAATTTCTTGAGTGTACTACGTGAGCTCGACAAAAGTATGTGCGAATAACAATTGTGCGACAAAACTGTACTGCAACTCACCATATTTCGAATGCACGCTTTTGCGACACACTGAATCTAGTCGTTTCTAGCACTCGCCGGCCGCTCCCGCGGCACCGCTCGCTTCGCTCGCTCGGCTCGTGCGTAGGAGGTCACAGTTTTAACCTAACCTAACCTAGTCTACTATGTGAGCTCGAGTGTGTCGCACAAGCGTGCATTCGAACTATTGAGAGTCGCAGTACAGTTTTGTTACACAAGTGTTATTCGCACATTCATTTGTGGAGCTCACATAGTACACCCGAATTTCTTCGTTAAAACGTCTTTTCATATCCATCATATGGATGCCGCCATTTTGCGAGATAAACGTACTCAATGCACTCAAGTGTTCTCGATCCGAACTGCGAACTAATGCGCCCCTCGCATGTTGCAAGGCACGGCTGCGGTCCAAATTATCACATTGCCCGGTCCAAGTGATAAATTCAAGCTATCTCAAATACTGACTTATTACATGGACCACGGGTCGTCGGGCATTATTAATAATGGCTGGTCAAATTGATAAATTAATCACTTTGCCCGACGCTCTTGGGCATTATTAATAATGGCCGGTCCTTATTAATAATGCCCAGTTAATCAAGTTGCCCGTAACATGTATATTCTGTTGTATATTCATATTATAGACTGAGGGTACCTAGATATAAATGTTTGTACGCACACCTTACATAGAAATAAAGCAGTCATTATCTAGCAAGATCGTGTTTCACTTCATGGTGACAGCGGTAAATACTATTTACGCCATCGGAAGTAATAATTAGACGAAAATCAAGTCGTATTGGTGTGTTGTGGTGATAAACAGTACGTGATATTATGGAACACGCGAGACCGCCAGCCGAATTAGTTTTAGAAGGTGGTCCGGTAAACCGAGCTGACGCGTGGCGAAAGTGGCTCAAACAATTTAAGGTTTTCCTAAAGGCTTCAGGAGTGTACAAAGAAGACAAGGATGTACAAGCCAGTTTGCTTATTAACTTAATAGGCGCTGATGGATACGACATATATTCCACTTTCAGAATTAAAGTGGAAGGAAATGAGGATGATATCGATGTATCGATCAAGAAATTCGATGAGCACTTCGGTACAAAAACGAATACCACGATGGCAAGGTTCCGATTTTATACACGAAATCAGATGGAAGGCGAAAACATAGACGCTTACGTAACAGCACTAAGATTATTATGTCAACATTGCACGTTTGAACATTTAGAAGACGATTTAATACGTGATCGTGTTGTCTGTGGAGTAATCGACACAGGTGTCCGTGATATATTACTCAGAACGGATCAGTT
This sequence comes from Aporophyla nigra, assembly GCA_947507805.1. Classification (NCBI taxonomy): domain Eukaryota; kingdom Metazoa; phylum Arthropoda; class Insecta; order Lepidoptera; family Noctuidae; genus Aporophyla; species Aporophyla nigra. The sequence continues at coordinate 145,658 of OX382301.1, forward strand.
AACTTTAGAAAAAGCTGTAAAGATATGCCAAGCCAGCGAGGTATCTAGCGAAGAAAACCGTCATATAGAAAAAACAAAATGTAAGGAGCAAAACGGCTCAGTCGACGCGTTATTGAGTACGCGCACCGAGGCACAGCGGAGCCCAGTGTTGCCAACTGCTGGCTTTACCCAGTAGCTAGAAATTTTCAAAATGTTGCTAGATTTCCAGTTTTTTTTTACCCTAAAAAGTTGCTAGAAGTTGCTAAATGTTACAGTAGATAAGTAGGTTACAGTAAAATGTCAATTTCTGATAATCATTTTTATTTTCATTAATTCCAACAAGAAGTTAAATTAAGTCTTGTGTACGCAATTGAATTAAAAAAATAAAACAATTAAAGAGGAAGATGTCGATGGCTGGGGTTCAGTATCTTTAATTGATTTTAAATATTTTTCAACGGTGCCCATTTTATGCAGTACGTCTTTAGGCAAAACACAGTTATAGCAGCATTTACCACTTTTCCTGAGGGAGTCTAATGAAGAGGATTGAAGTTCAGAGTTATCAAACTCATTCTGTTTCTTTGCTTATTTTTAACTAAATTCATTTGAGAGAATAACCTTTCTGCCTCTGCATTAGAATATGGCAGTGAAAGGCAAGTTAAAGCAAGAGTACTAATATCATGATATATGTTGTCACCGGAAGAATTTCTAATTTTTTTACTTTGACGCAAAATTGAACTATTTCTTCAGAATGCCACTTATTTATATGCAGAATGTGCCACTGTTGCGTTATCTTGTCTATTATTTCTGGTGTAAATCCCAAAATTTAGCAACGTCGATGATAGTGTTTGACTTGATTGGTTTTATTGCCTCTTCTGGACTTAGCAACGCCATTGATTCTAGCTGCTTGTAGTTGTCTGGAAGCCTTTGTTGCAATTCCTTAAGTAATTGCAGTAAGAAGGCGGAGCAGCGTTGTCGTATTGCATTTAAAATTTCGGAGGCTAAATTATGTTGAGCAGTTTCAAACATGTAGCCCAACAACGCAGAGGAAACGGGGAATTCGACCTGTACTTACCGTAGCATGTATGACCATAGATTTTTTTTTCATTCAACTCGGCACACTACGCGACGAATTTCGATAGACTCACGTCTCATGATGAAATGAAAAGTTGCTAGAAAAAGTAGCTAAAAAGTTTAGCTACAAGTTTTATTAAATTGTAGCTGTCTGTCACCAAATTATAGCTAGATCTAGCTATAAAGTTGCTAAGTTGGCATCACTGGGGAGCCGCGGGGACTGCAGCGGTGCGCCGCTCCGCCGCCCCGCCCGCGCCGCCGCGGCGGCGGTAAGAAGACAAGTAAGTGGTTTGAGCAATTAATTTTAGTCGACAATGGAAAGAGCGAAGTGTTTAAACTTGATACGGGTTCGGATCTAAACGTATTATCAGTGTTTGTTTTTAATAAATTAGGATACTCAGTAGATAACATTAAACCATCTTGCATAAGAGCACAGTCTTTTTGTGGGAATTATATTCCAATACTAGGTTCATGTCAGATGTTGTGGTCATACTATAAAGAAAAAAAAAGATTTGATTAATTTTGTTATATCAAGTGACCGTTGCCAAAGTGTTTTGGGAAAAAATACCTGTGAAGAATTAGGATTAGTCAAGAGGGTATACACGGTAAAAATAGATAATTATAATGATTTATTTCATGGAATTGGCAAATTACCTGGTAAATACAGAATTATTTTAGAAAACAATGCAAGTCCTTCAGTCTGCCCAGTCAGGAAAATACCCTTAGGTATTCGGGATAAATTAAAAACGCAACTCGATAATTTATGGAGCACATGGGGATAATTCGAAAGGTATCTCATCCGACAGAGTGGGTGAATGCAATTGTGTTGCCGGCCAAGAAGGATGGTAGCCTCCGCGTGTGTCTCGACCTGCGACCGCTGAACCGAGCGGTGCGTCGCGCACACTACCCACTACCCACACTAACTGAGATTGCGGCAAAATTAACGAATGCAAAGTATTTTAGTAAACTCGATGCCCGTTCCGGGTTTTGGATGATTGAATTAACGGATGGATGATGAATGATAAAATTGACAGTGCGGACCTCTGTACATTTGGAACTCCATTCGGGAGATATCAATTTTTGCGATTACCTTACGGCATCAACTGTGCAAGTGAGGTACTATAATTATTTGGGAGACGACTAAGGAAGAACACGATGACAGATTGATGAAATTGCTAGATAGGGCTCGAGAAATAGGAATAAAATTTAATAGGGAAAAGTGGGAGTTTTGTGTAGAACATGTTACGTATCTGGGACATATCTTTAGTAAAAAAAACCGGCCAAGTGCGAGTCGGACTCGCGCACCGAGGGTTCCGTACAAACCTGCAGGTCATCATCATCATCATTCGTCATCATCGTTTATGAAATTAAATGTTTTTTTTTTAAATTTTTATATTTGAGTTGACTGAATGAAAGGTAAATTGTGGTTTACGATTTATGACGTATTAAAAAAAAACTACTTACTAGATCTCGTTCAAACCAATTTTCGTTGGTAGTTTTCATGGTAATGTACATCATATATTTTTTTTAGTTTTATCATTCCCTTATTTTAGAAGTTACGGGGGGGGGGGACACACATTTTACCACTTTGGAAGTGTCTCTCGCGCAAACTATTCAGTTTAGAAAAAAATGATATTAGAAACCTCAATTTCATTTTTAAAGACCTATCCATAGATACCCCACACGTAAGGGTTTGATTAAATTTTTTTTTTGTGTTTCAGTTCTATGTATGGGGAACCCCAAATATTATTGTTTTAAAAAAAAATGATATTAGAAACCTCAATATCATTTTTGAAGACCTATCCATAGATACCTCACACGTATGGGTTTGATGAAAAAAAAATTTTTGAGTTTCAATTCTATGTATGGGGAACCCCAAATATTATTGCTTTTTTTCTATTTTTGTGTGAAAATCTTAATGCGGTTCACTGAATACATCCACTTACCAAGTTTCAATAGCACAGCTCTTATAGTTTCGGAGAAAAGTGGCTGTGACATACTCGGACAGACAGACACAGACAGACAGACAGACAGACAGACAGACAGACAGACATGGCGAATCTATAAGGGTTCCGTTTTTTGCCATTTGGCAACGGAACCCTAAAAAGGTATGCAGATTGACACAAATAAGATAAAAGCAATTAAGGATATGCCAGAACCAAAGGATAGGCCATCTTTAGAGCGATTTCTTGGTATGATTAATTACTTATCAAAGTTTATTCCAAATTATTCGCAAAAGGCAGGCCCCCTTAGAAACTTGCTGAAAAAAGGCAATGAATGGGTTTGGGACAGTGTACATGCGTCTGCGGTTCAAAAATTGAAGCAGGCGGTGAGCAGTGCGCCGGTGTTGGCGCTGTACTCAAGTGACCGGCCAGTCGTGGTCACGGTGGATGCTAGCTCCTCGGCTTTAGGTGCAGCGCTATTACAGGACGGCCGTCCGGTTGAGTTTTCCTCCCTCACGTTGACTGACACACAAAGGCGATACGCGCAGATTGAAAAGGAAATGCTGGCGATCGTATTTGCATTGGAAAAGTACAATATGTGTATGGGAAAAAAGATGTAATTGTGGAAACAGATCACAAGCCTCTGGAGGTTTAATTTAAAAAAGGTTTGGATGCTGTGCCGGTTCGCTTGCAAAGAATGATGCTGCGCGTGCAACGCTATGAGTTCACGGTGGTATATAAGCCAGGGAAATTTATGTACGTAGCTGACACATTATCAAGGGCAGCCTTACCAGAACTTATGCATGATAAAGTGACATCAGAGGTGGAGGATCAAGCATGTTTCCTCATAACAAACGTACCGTTTAGCGACAGTAAACTAAGCATGGTCAGAGAGGTCACACAAAGGGATCAAGAATGCAAATTACTAAAGTTTTATATTCAAAATGGTTGGCCAAGATATAAAAAGGATTTAAATGAATCGATACCAATACATTGGGCTTATAAAGAGGAATTTCAGCTAGTCGATGGAGTGATCTTTAAAAACCACTTAGTCTTCATACCACGTGAGCTGAGAGGTGTAATGATATCCCGCGTTCACGAAGGGCATCTAGGAATTGACCGATCCAAGCGTCGTGCGCGTGACGTTATGTTTTGGAGCGGAATGTCACGTGACGTGGAGCAGGCAGTGCGCGCCTGCGTCACCTGTGCTGAGCACGCAGCGCGCAACGCGAAGGAGCCTATGATACTGCATTCGATTCCAGATTTACCATGGCGAAAGGTTGGCGCAGATTTATTCTTGTGTGACCGGAAAAACTTCTTAATTATAGTTGACTATTTTTCAAATTTTATCGAGATAAGTGCTATAACTAATATTGGATCCAGAGCTGTAATTGCTGCGATGAAATATCAGTTTGCGAGACATGGGATTCCTACGGAACTAATTACAGACAATGGTCCGGCATTTAGTTCCAGTGAATTCAGGAAATTCACAGAAGACTGGTGTTTCAGACACACAACATCATCGCCCAATTACGCACAGTCTAATGGACTGAGTGAGAGAGCTGTAAGGACAGTAAAAAATATCATAAAAAAATCACTAAGTACCGGTACAGATTTTTATCTAGGGTTGTTAAATTTTAGAACAACACCCAGGGATGGAATTAGTGCTCCGTCACAATGAAGAATGTTACTAGGTATGCCAAATCGCTTGAAATTTTGCCTCAGTAAAGCCTGTATGTATATAAATATACTAGTTTTTGTTGTAGTCAAAAATACCTAGTAGTTTTGATTTTATAGGCATTCAAAGTTTCGAAAATATCGAGTCCCGCTAACAGTCACGTGACCGCTTGTGACGTCATGTCACAACGCGCCGCACGGGCAGTGTTGCCAACGTAGGCGATTTTTCGCCATTTAGGCTACTCAGGAAGAGAATCGGCGACGAAAAAAATTGAAAAGCGACTGGTCGCCTTTTAGGCTACTTCAGTTCAGGGACCACTATTTAAATTAACTGAATCATAAATGAGCTTAAGAAAAGAAAAACATCTCACACGCAAATTAATGTAAAAGGTTTGCGATATTAGGAAAGAAAGGATGGCCACCCTATTTGTTTATGGCTGGTTAATTTCGGGGAATGCCCTGAATTTGTTTTAGCTATTATATGTAACAAAATTTAGGATGCAATGAAATAATAAGTATTCGCTTTGGTGTAAACGACTACCGCAATAATCGTATTATACTGAGTGAATAGTTCGGGAAAATTCCAGTTATTATTTGTCAATTACGTTTCGGTTTCGAATAGTTCGAACTATTAATTATTTTTTCTAAAATTAAAGTAGCCTAAGTTACTCCTTGTTACATCAGCTATCTGCCAGTGAAAGTTCCGTCCAAATCGGTCCAGCCATTTCAGAGATTAGCCGGAACGAACAGACAGACAGACAGACAAAAATTGTAAAAAATGTTGTTTTGGTATATGTATCGTGCATACATCCATATACACTTAGTAAAAAGTGGTTATCTTAATATTAAAAACAGACACTCCAATTTTATTTATTTGTATAGATGTATAGATGTAGATGTTTGAACAGATCTACTAAAACTTTTTAGGGTTCCGTTGCCAAATGGCAAAAAACGAAACCCTTATAGATTCGTCATGTCTGTCTGTCTGTCTGTCTGTCCGAGTATGTCACAGCCACTTTTTTCCGAAACTATAAGAGCTATGCTATTGAAACTTACTACTTTAATATCACTTTTTTTCTAAACCGAATAGTTTGCGCGAGAGACACTTCCAAAGTGGTAAAATGTGTCCCCCCCCTCCCGTAACTTCTAAAATAAGGGAATGACAAAACTAAAAAAATATATGATGTACATTACTATGTAAACTTCCACCGAAAATTGGTTTGAACGAGATCTAGTAAGTAGTTTTTTTTTTAATACGTCATAAATCGTAAACCACAATTTACCTTTCATTCTCTCAACTCAAATATAAAATTAAAAAAAAAAAAAAAACATAAACATAAACCGTGAATACCTGCAGGTTTGTACGGAACCCTCGGTGCGCGAGTCCGACTCGCACTTGGTCGGTTTTTATTTATTTGTATTTTTTTTACTAACAAAATACGTAAGGCCATTTATTTTTATTTGAATCTTATTTCAGATCGGCAAGAGATCTATGGCGATGATGCTATTGGTTATGTTCAAGTAAAAAAGAGTAGGTGATGTATGTACGGTTAAATGTAGAATCACGCCAGACCACCGCGTACGTACCACACCTTATCATTGCAGTTTAGAATGCAATGAAAAAGATCAAGAAGTTTTAAATGTAACCTGCGAAGATTGTGCCGCCAGCAGACGTGGCTGTACACATATTATAAAAAACAACTTTTCTGGCGAATTGGTAGTTGTATTTTAACATTTAGGCACAATACATGATTTCCTAGTATTTGGATTGGACATTTTTAAAAGTATTTAGGCATAATTTCGACGGCACGGGCGCGCGACCCCGAGCGCACTGAGTGAGCCAGACTGAGCGTGTTGTGCGATGACGTCACACCGTCACCGGCAGCCCGCGTCGTGCGGTTACAGCTTGTTTTACTTCTAAATCGGAAACTAATTGACGTATCGAAGTAATTCTTTCACTAGTATTTTTTATTTTTGATAGAAAATATGGAGTGTTAATAATCAAAATTTTCCTGTTGGTCTAGTGGTTAGTGACCCTGACTGCTATGCCGGAGGTCATGGGTTCGATTCCCACCCAGGACAAATGTTTGTGTGATGAGCACGATCATTTGTTCTGTGTCTGGGTGTAATTTATCTATAATATGTATGTATTTAGAAATATATAAGTATGTTTATCAGTTGTCTAGTACCCATAATACAAGCTCTGCTTAGCTTGGGACTAGATGGCGTTGTGTGATAGTTGTCGAATATTATTATTATTATTATTATTTAAAATTAGTTAACATTCTTCATTATTGATGGGCCGCCGACTAAATACTCGCTTACCAGTGCACACAGAAAGATTGCGCCCAGAACGTAACAATCGTGACGATTTTAAAAACATACTCTCGAAACGAGAGCTGTCAAAAAAGTATTATGATATGCATACACGAGATTTGCCGGTATTACGACCAGGGGAGAGTGTAATTGTAACAGATGGTGACAAGCTTCGACGACATTTGCAAGTGCAGGCACCAGCACCGCAGCCGCGATCGTACTTCCTCACTGATAACAATGGTCGGAGATACCGCCGCAACAGACGGCACATCATAAACATTACGAGCACGGGCGACACCACGGCACATTCTGCTTCCTTGCAGGGGAAGCAGGATAGTGACAGTAAAGAAAATGAGCACATGAGCACGTACAGCGACGCGGAAGAAAGTGTTGATGAAACGCTGAGCGATACTGGCAGGGCAGTGACTAGGTCTACTAGTTCTTCTCCTGATTCTGTTGCAGTGCAGCACACTCGAGCTGCTTCTAGACGAGCACGCGAAAAACTTGCAATGTTTTTTAAAAAGTAACTAAGATCAGTTGTACTTCTAGCATCTAAAAATGTATGCGTTGATCGATACAGATAGATATTATAAAATAATTTGTCTTGTAAAAGGAAGATATTGTGCCTGTAACGATTGAATATTGTATTTTTATTTTTTTAGAATATTTTGTAATTGGTGGTGGGAACATTATTCAGTTTACTTTTTAGGGTTCCGTTGCCAAATGGCAAAAAACGGAACCCTTATAGATTCGCCATGTCTGTCTGTCTGTCTGTCTGTCTGTCTGTCCGAGTATGTCACAGCCACTTTTCTCCGAAACTATAAGAGCTGTGCTATTGAAACTTGGTAAGTGGATGTATTCAGTGAACCGCATTAAGATTTTCACACAAAAATAGAAAAAAAGCAATAATATTTGGGGTTCCCCATACATAGAATTGAAACTCAAAATTTTTTTTTTCATCAAACCCATACGTGTGGGGTATCTATGGATAGGTCTTCAAAAATGATATTGAGGTTTCTAATATCATTTTTTTTTAAAACAATAATATTTGGGGTTCCCTATACATAGAACTGAAACACAAAAAAAATATTTAATCAAACCCTTACGTGTGGGGTATCTATGGATAGGTCTTTAAAAATGAAATTGAGGTTTCTAATATCATTTTTTTCTAAACTGAATAGTTTGCGCGAGAGACACTTCCAAAGTGGTAAAATGTGTGTCCCCCCCCCGTAACTTCTAAAATAAGGGAATGATAAAACTAAAAAAAATATATGATGTACATTACCATGAAAACTACCAACGAAAATTGGTTTGAACGAGATCTAGTAAGTAGTTTTTTTTTAATACGTCATAAATCGTAAACCACAATTTACCTTTCATTCAGTCAACTCAAATATAAAAATTAAAAAAAAAAACATTTAATTTCATAAACGATGATGACGAATGATGATGATGATGACCTGCAGGTTTGTACGGAACCCTCGGTGCGCGAGTCCGACTCGCACTTGGCCGGTTTTTTTTATATAAAAGGGGAAGATGTTGTATATTCATATTATAGATTGAGGGTACCTAGATATAAATGTTTGTACGCACACCTTACATAGAAATAAAGCAGTCATTATCTAGCAAGATCGTGTTTCACTTCAATTTTGAAATGTGACGTCACATAGGACCCCTACCTTGTCACACAATGTCACAATTCGTCGACCCCCTAATTTATGGATGGCACCCTACCTACATTTTACGAAAACTACGCGGACGGAGGAATATGCAATCTGGAAGTATATATGGAGGAGTTCAGAAAGCTAATATTTTTTAATCATGGTCGATAATTGTATTTTTTTAAATTATTGTCGAATTTTGACTACTGGACGAGTAGTAATTATCCCATCAAAAACATAAATGTGAAATGATAGCCAAGTTCAATATTATGATATATGCCTTGGTTGTTGACTTCAACGACAAAAGAAGTGAGATCTAAATGGGTGCCAAGTTCAATGGTCAGTGGGTAGCGTTCTCTCTCCTCTTCTTTTTTCAATTTTCATAAACCTTGTAACCACGGTTATTTCCGCTAGTTTCCATCTCTACGGAGATGACTTGCAGCTTAACCGGCATTTTACTGTAGCTGACGCGGGCTCTTCACTTGCTGCAATGAATCGTGACCTGGCTCGCATCAGTGTTTGGGCTAAGTCATTTGGTTTGCAAATTAACCCAACTAAATCCCAGGCCATGATCATTGGCAGTAGATTCGTTCGCAATGCGGCTGATGTTGCATCTCTGATGCCTTTGTATCTAGATGGTGTTCGTATTGACTATACCGAAACCACTAAAGATCTGGGTGTGCTTATTGACTCCAATCTTTCGTGGCGTGCTCAGGTCAATGAGGTCAGTCGGAAGGTACATTTCTCCTTCCATTCGCTGAAATGCCTTCAAAGTCTCCTGCCATTGAAGACTAAAATTTCTTTGGCTCAAACACTTATTCAGCCGATTATAGATTATGCCGACGCCTGCTACCTGGATGCTACTGAGGAGCTATTAAACAAGCTTGAGCGCCTGCAAAACCTGTGCATTCGCTTTGTTTTCGGTCTTCGTAAGTATGACCATGTTTCTCACCTTCGCAAGGAACTCAAGTGGCTCCCAATCCGCCTTCGCAGGAACACTCGGATTTTATGTCTCCTTTTCAACATCTTACACAACCCGTCATATCCTTCCTACCTGCGTGAGCGTTTTTCTTACGCTCGCCCTAGTGATGCACCGTGCAGATCACACCTTAGATCCCTCCTTAAATCCCAACCCCATAAAACCAGTTATTATTCTTATTCCTTCTCTGTTCATGCTATAAGATTATGGAACTCGCTTCCGCCTATAATTCGAGACTTAAAAACTATTTCTCTATTCAAATATCGAGTAAAAGAGCATTATCTTTCCTCATAATTTTGTATATTTATATATATATACATAATTATTTATGTTTATTTATATATTTTATTTTTCTTTTTAATTTCTCCTTTCGCAGGTCTGCTGGAAGAAATTTCTTAAGAAATAAGCAGTACCTTTGTACTCAATTCTATTACTATGCCTTATCACTCTGTATTTTATTGTGTGTACATAAATAATAAAATAAATAAATAAATAAAATTTCATTTCATCTTATAACTTAGGATAATGTATTGTAGCCTAAGTTCTGACTTGGCTAGTTCTCATATACGAATTATTATGTTCGATGGCTAGTTTCTACCAGCACGCCAAATTTTCGGAATAATAAAATTAAAACTGAAAAGTAACAGGTTTAGAACTTGCATAATTCGTATATGAAAACTAGCCAAGTCAGACCTTAGGCTACAATACATTATCCTAAGTTATAAGAAGAAATAAAATTTTATGTAGTTATAAATAAACAGGACTGACCATTGAACTTGGCACCCATTTAGATCTCACTTCTTTTGTCGTTGAAGTCAACAACCAAGGCATATATCATAATATTGAACTTGGCTATCATTTCACGTTTATGTTTTTGACGGGATATCATTACTTTTTGTACATAATGATCTTACACTATTGATGTGCGCTAAATATTGAAACAAGAATTGATACTAAATTCCAGTTAATAACGTAATAAATACGAAAGTCGACTATACTCTTAGTTATAAGTACTAAAACGGAAATATTTGAATAAAAAAAATTAAGGGTGGTATTCAACTCGTTATATATTCACGTGAAGACCTTAAAATTCACATAAAGACCAGCTGTTATAAGTTTTGATTGCTGATTGCTGATTCTTACATTATTTTTATAACATACAGTTATTATAGGCACTAAGTATAAAAGTGTTCCTAATAGAATCAATTAAGTGAAAAATTATAATAAAATGTTAAAATTTACCAGTTTCTGATTTATTCCTTTGTATTCACCTTATTACCTATCTGCATGCCAAATTTGAACTATCTAGGTCATCTGGAACTGGGTTAGAGTTTTGATCTATAGGTCAGTCGGTGATAAAAATGACGATTTTTGGACGTTAATATCTAAATAACCGTTTGAGATGTGTTTATGAAATTTGGAGCACATTTGTATCTCGCAAGTTTTAATATATGAGCCAAATTTGACACTTTATGTGAAATAGTTTTTGAGTTACGAGGGGGTCAAAAGTGGCTCCAAATGGTTCGTGTAATATTACACACGGTGCTGCTCGCCAGTTCTGTTACTTGAACTTGGCTTGACACGCTACCGCGTGTCTAGATAAATAAGAGTGCCAACCAACGTTATTAGGTGCACGCTAATGCGAAATGAGCAAAAAGTAGTTTTCATTTTCAATACTTCAGAGTCGCTGTTGACATAAGTAAGAGTGTCATTTAACGTAACCTTATAGGTATATCACATAAAAGAAAAAAATGAAAAAAAAAATGTTTTAAATGAGTATTGATAAGTAAGTAAGTAGGTAGCTACTCAGGTATCGGTTGTGAGGTGAGATCAGTTGGAGCCTTGGAGAACGTCGAGGCGCGGCGGCGGGCGTTCGCTGCATTGCCTAGCGTCAAAGGCCTACGCGCAGGTGTAATACTATGTAATCATAACGCAACTGTTTGCTGAATGAACATGCAACTCTCTGGCACTTACGTCTTTATCCCACTGTAAGTGGTATGGAATCTCGTTGCCGAAAGGAAAGTCAAGGTGACAGTTCATGACGGCGAACCCGCCGACGCTGGCGTGCAGGTGCTCGGCGTCCAGCGGCAGCAGCGAGGCGGCGGCGGCCGCGCTCAGCGCGCACAGCGCCCACGCGCACGCGCACACACTCATGGCGAGGGACTGCGAGGGACTACGATGGACCGCGACTGACCGACCGACCCGCAGCGGAGCGCGGGGCCAATTGACCGCTCCTCCCGTACGTAATGGAGATAACCTCAGCGTGAGTAACGTCCGCGAGCCGACCTCGCGCCGCGCCGCACCTGTCGGGCGCCAGCGCCGCCGCGCCGCGGCCGCGCGCCGAACAAAGGCGCGCGACGCGCAGCCGCAGGCAGGAAGCGCCGCTAATTCCCGCTCCACTACGTCTAACTTCTTCGACTAGCTACTGGCTTGTTATTGTTCACAAATCATTCTAAATCGTACAGCATGAGTCGTGGCTACATGCTGTATTAAGTATGCGTACATTAATTACCACACAGGGACAAAGGCAGTCGTGCTCGTGACACACAGACCTAAATCTCTCCGTGGTGTCTCTCTTGTGGTAGCCCATTTGTTGAAACATTGCGGGTACGTTCATAATTTCACTTCGCACGCCCATTTGTTGAAACATTGCGGGTACGTACATAATTTCACTTCGCACATTCCACTTTTCACAACACCAATAATAACTTTTCACATATTAACTTCATCTGCTCGACGTCTGTAGGTCACTACAGGGATCCAGCAAAATATCAGCGTCAGGTATTCGCCTGACACATGCTGAGCTGGACTTGCGTTTGATGCAACATTGAGACGCACACCGCACTTTTGTATTCCACCGCAAATTATTTTCATTTAAATTTTAAATTGTTATCATCAACTACTATGTCTTCATTTCTTATTTTTGTTCCCTCTTTGTATATTGGTCATTGGCACTTTGGCACTTTCTACTTACTTCACTAATTAGTAATCACGTTCAGTTATTACTAGTTATCGTGCTGTGTATGTTGTGTTGTCTTTTTGAAGTGAAAACTTCTTTATTGAAGTGAAAACTTCTTTAGCGCCGTTGGTTGTGATTTGAAACCAATGAAACGAAAAAGCGACAGTAAAAAGAGACAGACATAACTTCATAAGATTTAACGTGGGAGAAAATGAGATAGGAAATACATGACGTCATGACCATGGACGAAAGAAATATGGATACGGCAAATAATGTCACATCTGAACTTCAAAAAATTAAAACACATTAAAAACGTTTTATGTACCTGTAGGTACATATTAGAATTTAATCAAAAATGTTTTATGTTTTGTACATATTATTATTATTTCAAGTCTATTATCGTACCTATGTATATATTATTTATGTAAATACGGAAAAAAAATGAAAACTAAAAAAGAAAAGAAAATTATAATTGCGATAGCACGACGAACAGTGATGCTGGTGACGGAGGCACCGGTAATGCCGGCTCAGGCAATGGCCAGTCATTGTCTATAAACCTGGAACAAAAGCAGTGTTGTAGTACCTGAATATTTAGAGATAAATGAAAATTAGAAAAGTCCGTAAGTTACTAACATTGCCGGTGGCTGCAAAATCATGTCAAGTGGTGGTGGTGGTGCCCTTCCACCACCCCGCGTCCTCTGGCATGCGAGCTGGAAAAATACAAAATTTCAGTTGCATTAACAGTAACATTACATACCTACATACGTGTCCAATATCCTCATTTTTTAAGTCGGTTAAAAACAAATCACCCAAAAATTTTACCATTAAAATGTACGGAAGTCATATCCACACATTTTTATCATCCGTACAAAACACAATGTCGATTTTAGTGTCACGTGACCTAAAATTCCCGGTTCAACAATCGAGTTCCTTCATCTTTTTAGGTTGCGTATTTTTCATTACAATGTTACGCAAATATCTTATAAATGCATAATAACAATAATATAACCTAAGTAACATCAATAGTTTGTTATCAATAGTAGATATAATTATTACTCGTAATACGGCGAAATCCGACGCCGGCCGCAGAAAAATGGCGGCAAAATGGATGACGATGTTTGTTGAACTAACTATTTACGTGCAAATCTTTGTCAAAAACACAATCCTGGCAATAAAAACTGTATTTTACTTACCTGTCCATCTTACTGTGACGGTATGTCACCTAATTAATATAAATTATTATATTTCTTCTAAAATTGTGACACGATAACATGCCTCTTAGAAGGAAGCACATTAAATCTTAACTTTGTGGCCTGACAGCTCGACACGTTACCGTAATAAATAACGAAGTAAGATATTTCTTTAAAATCCTAAAACAATATCGACCTACTTACAAAGCCATTCATTTATATTTTATGAGCAGCAAAGTGCCAACAATCAGTCGAAAGTAATATTTGAAGTCCCTTAATTGGTACAAATACTCAGAACCGATGGTAGATGCATAATAGCAAGGGTGCATTAGCTCACATCTGGTTGGCATAAACAAGACCCAAGCAGATCCTTTTCAACAATTGAGAAATTTCACAAAAAAATATGGTCGTAAAGCGATTCTGCAAAAGTATGAGGATTGCGAGCGTTCTGACGCTCGTAGGGATTTTGGGATGGGAGAAAGATGTGTGGAGACAGGCAGTTGGCTTGAGAGCACGAGAAGAGGCGGTCGATTTAGGCTAGGCTGAGAGAGTTAGAACTTATAATAGAGAGTGTGACTATGTCTGTGTGCAAGGGACGTGATAGCGAGAGTGTTATTATTACGTTAGATATTTGATAGGTGAATAGTTTAGACTAAGCTATATTAGACTAGAGTTAATGTAAGGGATATGAAAGGCGCGTGCATCTTAGAGTTAGTTAGGTGACGTGTGAACTGTGAGGAATGGTGCAAAGGCGACTGGTAATACACACAGTATTTTGTAAGTAATATAATTCTCTCCACGGATTTATCTGGTGAGTGTTAACTTTTATCTTTAGCAATAGTGCGTTCAGCGTAACTACGAACTATTTACTTTATTAATTTAGCAGGGTGATCGTATATTGTGAATTATACATAGAAGTTTAGTGTTATCGCAGAGGATCCATTATTGATCATTTACTTTGGCTTGACGAAGCTACTTTTATGGTTTAACCAACGATATAAGATTATCTAGAAATAGCATGCCCACTTCCTAATCCGTACCTTAACAGATATTTGTCATTGGCGGTTGGTTATAGGGAATCGGGGAAAGCCTCACGCTATAACTAACACATAATAGCCGGGAGGCCGAACCGTAGATACTTCATAACTAGGCTATAAAGCAGGCCTATATTTGCTTTATAAATCAACCAAACGTTGGTGATGATTACTGTTTCCAAAAAGGCCTCGCCACAGAACGTGTTGCGTGAGGCTTGTTGGACGCGCATTTCCGGGAGAGGGGGTAGGCTTCACACACGTTCACTAAGTGAATTGGTAGTCGTTCTAAGAACGCTAGGGACCGTGTCTCGTTAAAACCCCAAACCTGGCTATCGGCCTCTTACTGAATCGACACTATTTAGCGAGACACGAAATCTGGATGCAGTCATCCTCTAATGGGGAAGAGTAAGGAAATGTGAAATGACGAAATTCCACTTCGGCGTGCACCAAGAACGATCGCAATGAGTTTTGCTAGAGACTGAGTCTACGGTGCGCTTGTGCTAGTTTTGTGTTACCTCAGTAAGAGACTGTAGTAGTACTATAGAGACTGCTATAAGGGTGTCATTCACATGAGTACGTCTTTAAAGCTACTCAACACTTGTCTTTCTCAATAACAGTGGACTTCGCAGTACACTGCCCTAGGATTGAGTAAGACATTTAATTGCCGCTTAGGGAACGTGTTTCGTTAGAATCGTATTAGTTCCTCAGAGGTTCTATGCGTTAGGTCTAATGGAGCACGTACAAGGAGACAAACGTTATAAAACGGTTCCCCGTCTCAATGAAGTGGGTAAATTGTACACAGATAAATTAACGTAGTTATAAAAGATGAATTTAAGCGCAAGCGCAACGATCCCATTACCTCTCCACATAATTAAGACTTTATTGCAGATATTAGCGCTCACCTGTGAAAGAGGAGACTTAGTATAAGCCAAGAGGCCATGTTATGTTCAAGTGAGATGTTGTAAGAGAGCAATTATAATTAGATAAGTTGAATGGGTTGAAGCCCAGATTAGACTAATTTAGTATTCATCGAAGTATGTGTGAGTGTGTTTGAGGTTCAACTGAATGAGACTTTCATTATTATAGTTACTTTAGGTTGGTAGGGTTATTAAAGTCTTTATGACTAATTAGAAATGGTGAAGGGTGGGCTCTTCGGAGCTGTCTTTAGATCTACAAGAGAGTTGATCCACAACTCTATCAAATGATTCTTGAGTCTTGATTCTCAACTCAATGTCTTCTTTATATCTATTATCTAAAATTCTTGAATGTTGTATTCTTAATCTCAGATCGATAATTCGGTCAGACTGACATTAGCACGTGTCTTACAGATATGCTTGTTGTATAACGGGTGAACTTCCAGGGGTTGGGCGATTACATCTATCACATATTCAGTCTACGGACTGATAGGGACCATGTCTCCTAGAGCATGATGTCGACATAGGGCCGCTGAAAAGCCGCCACCGTCACGTTTTTCAGTTCGAAAGAACTGCTAGGGACCTTGTCCCATATGGACAAGTGCCGACGGAGGCCGCTGAAAAGCCGCTTGCGTCACTTTGTGGAAGCGTTGCCCTGAGTACTGCAAGTGTTGACGTGTGTGAGTCACCATTGACCTAATACCTGTTACGCTAGCGTATAGGTTACTCAACATTTATATAAAAATACAGTTAGCTTCCCTCTCCCTTATTTATTAGCTTTCTAAAACCAAATCCAATTTATTTCTATAAGTATGAATTCCTAGGTTTTATTTACTATTTCATTCAATCCTTTCCTTGCTCCTTAGATGTGACAAGGAATTGGACTTCATCATATTTGGAATTCATTTTATCTCTGTCGGTGGGAGAGTGACCAGGTCAGGTGACGAGCTCTACAGGGCGGTACGGAGGCGGGGTGCCGCCCTCCCCCCTACGGGGGGAACCGACTTAAATACTAATATTAAGGTAATTAGGAAAAACGAAAATTTTATTAGCCTGGGGTAATTGTGGTACAGTCACATGTGGTGCCGTGACCAGGATTCTCGTCATTAAATGTACTGATTCATTTCAGTGCAACGAGAAAGAACTAGTAATGGGTTACTACTATAATAACACAATGTAATTTTATGGGTCTATAAACTGTTAGGTTAGACAATCTATATATATAAAAGAAAGTCGTGTTAGTTACTTCACTTATAACTCAAGAACGGCTGAACCGATTTAGCTGAAAATTGGCAGGGAGGTAGTTTAGAGCCAGGAGAAGGACATAGGATACTTTTTTTTTTTTTTTTTTTTTGCTTTTGGCAAAGGATACTTTTTATCCCCTTCGACCGCGTTCTCGTGTGATGTGACATAAAACGTCAAAGAGAATACATTTCACTATAAAACGTGGTATGACAAAAACTTTGCCTTCGAGGTACCAGGCGGTCATAACTTGGTATGAGCTTATTAAACAGCAGTGTCAGCCAGAAAACGCTTTATGCCTTCGAAGTAACAGGTTATCATAACCGAGTAGGAGCTACCCAAACATATGAGTATCAGCTAGAAAACGCTTACCAGATCACCACCGCGTACCAGGTTGTCAAACTTGGAAGGTTTATTACAACATTTTGAATCTTAGGCGATACGAAGTTCGCTGGGTCAGCTAGTAACTAATATTTTGTGTAATGGCAGGTAACTGTAATTAGGTAATAGGGCTTGACAATGGTGTTTGTATTCTTTAACGATTGGTGGCGGATTCAATTTCCGCATAATAAAACTTATCTGTTGGTATTAGATTCCTTGTGGGTTCAAATCCCGCTTGTATTATATTGAATGCAGTGCTTTGGTTTCGATGCTACTTATAGTCGGTTCGAACCCACACGCAATGACGTATTTTTAATTATATACGAGTGTGTAATTGTTTGATTGTTGATTGAGTTACTGTGCTACTGCAATAGAGGGTTCGACTCCCTGCAAATGTGAGTTTTGTGTCTGAAAGGTTGTGAATATGAAATGGGTTTGTGCGTTTGAAATACATATGTTTGTGTGTGTGTGTGTACATTATAAAATGACGATTAATTTACTAGAAAGGTTTATTTACGATCATAACCAGAAGTAAACAGTCTTTCCAATTTTGCAGTCGACGACGGGTGTCGTATAATTGAATAGATACTCGTTTGGCTTTATTTCAAATTCCAGAATATTTAAGTCTCCGCCTGGCTGCGATAACGCTATGTCTAAACCTTTGGGTTCTGCGTTGTGCCTGGTATAAAGTTTCTTCAAAATTAGCTGACATCGGCTGACTTCAGCAGCAATAGCCGTAACGTGGCTCCAGTCACAAAGTTAAGTTTCGCTTTTTATAAGACACGTCACGTGACACGTGTTATTATTTTATTATCTCTTGAAATATTAAAGGTTTATATTTTAGGGTCACACAGAGTTATCACGTAAACTATACCACAGAATGCCCTTGTAGACATTTGTATAACCTGAATATTTAAAAGCATCGTATACTAGTAAGCTAATAATTGTTTGGATTATCTAGGGTGTCTACAAATTCTATCATAACTTCCCAACGAAAGTTGGATTACAAAACTGCTCTGTCCTCTTAGAATCGGAGGGGGGCCATTAATTAAAACAAAGTCTAATATGTTTATGTGCGGACTATTTCAGCTATTCCGGAATATAGCTGCGGGCAGCTGACTAAGCTGACCCAGCTGACTCAGACGTCAGTCCCCG
The DNA here is from genome assembly GCA_947507805.1 of Aporophyla nigra. Classification (NCBI taxonomy): domain Eukaryota; kingdom Metazoa; phylum Arthropoda; class Insecta; order Lepidoptera; family Noctuidae; genus Aporophyla; species Aporophyla nigra. The sequence goes on from OX382301.1 coordinate 164,159, forward strand.
GCAACTGCGATAGGCTGAGTTTAGAACGAATGAGCACCGGAGGTAGCGGGGCTCTGTAGCACAATTACTCTTAATGAGACTCTGGTATGTAAAATTACTTCATAAGCATGCACAGGCTCTCTGAACTAAACAGGGATTTGGTAATGTGATTTAAATTAATAAGAAAAGAGTTCTTACAAGAAAAGTAGAGAAACAAATATTTAAAAAAAAAACAATCATAAATGCATCGATTGAAGATGTTCTTGTATTATTTACATTATAGTAGCATCTGTACTGTGGCTGATTTTGCGAAACTGAAATCCAATTCTATTCGCACATCAGGATTATCTGTACGCGGTGTGACTTTATTATCTCACTTGATATTAATAAAATGTTTTGGGCTATTTCACTTTACTTAGCTACCACTTCAGGTATACAAGCGAATGATCTTTTCAATGTTAAATAATAGGAGGGAGGAATTAGCGACCTTTTGTCGCACTAAACTAAATAATTGTTTGCACAGGTATAGGATAAATATTATCTAATCAGTATAACTTCTCAGCTCTTATGGGATTTCGAAACTGCTCCAGCCCAATTAAAATCGGAGGGGAATGTCCAATTGAAATGCAATCTAATATGTTTATGTGCGGACTATTTCAGTTGTTCCTGGGTATGACTGCAGGTAACTGCGTAATGGTGTGTAAGGAGAGGCCTCTGTCCAGCGACAACTGCGGTAGGCTGAGCTTAGAACGAGGGAGCAGCGTAGGTAGCGTGGCTCCTTAGCACGAATGCTCTTTAAAGAGACCCTGGTATGTAAAACTACATTATAAGCATGCCAAGATTCTCGGAATTCGCTTGCTGCGCGGCAGTGTAACTGTTACATAGTTCACATATCAAAGAGCAATTATAAAATGCGAAATAGAACTAATATATTGCAGATACAATAATCTTATTGGATTCGCGTTCCAACTAGAATAAGTGCGATCCTTTGATAAGATGAACATAGCTGTACCAAATTAAGCACACCTATGGGTAAAACACTTTCAAGAAAATACACTGATTCATCTATTATGAAAGCTCATCCGCTGTACTACGTCACGCGTCTGATTTTCAGAGGGGGGAATGTGACGGTATGTCACCTAATTAATATAAATTATTATATTTCTTCTAAAATTGTGACACGATAACATGCCTCTTAGAAGGAAGCACATTAAATCTTAACTTTGTGGCCTGACAGCTCGACACGTTACCGTAATAAATAACGAAGTAAGATATTTCTTTAAAATCCTAAAACAATATCGACCTACTTACAAAGCCATTCATTTATATTTTATGAGCAGCAAAGTGTCAACAATCAGTCGAAAGTAATATTTGAAGTCCCTTAATTGGTACAAATACTCAGAACCGATGGTAGATGCATAATAGCAAGGGTGCATTAGCTCACATCTGGTTGGCATAGAATAGAATAGAATAGAATAGAATAGCATTTATTTGCAAATATGGGTTATACATAAGTAGGTATTAGTAGATTTCCATCAGAGTTCTGCCATATTTCACCATTCGGCATGCAAACATTTACATTATATAAAATTGTTAAAATTTAAATTGTTATTGGAACATTAAATTATTTATGTCATTCTCATTAAATAAAATTATTAAAATTCAAATTTACATTAAAAATATCAACTTAATTATTACATTATACCATGTTAAATTAAAATTAAAATACAAAAAAAAATACAAAATCGTGGTCCGAAGATAAATAGACAAACAAACATTAAAATTCGAGGTCAATACAACATAATTATTCCATTAGAAAAATATTAATTAATTAATTAAAAATTCAAGGTTGTTTGATAGAAAATTTGTCCGTTAAAAACTCAGTTACACTGTAGTATGTTTTATCGATTAAGAATTTACGAAGTGTGTTTTTGAATTGCACCGTTTTCAAGTCTTTCCAAGCACTTGGCAATTTATTATAAACAATTGAGGCCATGCAATAAATACTTCTGTGCATCATAGTGGTTTGACACGGTACATTATTTAATTTTGAATTGTCACGTCTGTTTCTTGGGTATACATCGGCCAAACGTTCAAAACGATTTGGATTGTTCTTCACAAACATAGCTACTTCAAGAATATAAATACAAGGAAGTGTCAATATGTTGTACTGCTTGAAATAAGGCTTGCAACTGTCGGTGGTTTTTAGTTTAAACATTGCCCGGAGACATCTTTTTTTAGCCTTAAATGCTGTCTCTTTGTCGGTGGAGTTTGCCCAGAAAATGATACCGTAGCGTAAGTATGATTCAGCTATACCGTAGTAAGCTGCCAGAAGTGCTTTTATATCTACAATGGAGGATAATCTATGTAAAGCAAATGCAGACGAACTCAATTTTTTACACAATATGTCAATATGTGCTTTCCAGTTTAAACTGCAGTCTATTTGTAATCCTAAAAATTTGTTATCAGCAACTTCATCAATGTCGTCATTTTTGTAGTGTATATGAAGGTTAGGTACACGAGGCTTACGTTGTCTAAAGTGCATTATTTTAGTCTTACTTAAATTTATATTCAAATTATTTTTATTTAGCCATTTAATCAAATTGTCAAGAGAATTATTTATGTCCGTTTCATATGTATTTACGTTTTTACAAGGGATCGTGATGGTACTATCATCAGCAAACATAGTTAAGGGATGTTCAATGGACGTGGGCATATCATTAACATATAATATAAATCCAAACGGGCCCAAAACGCTTCCCTGTGGAATACCGAATGTAATTTTGCGTTCTCGCGACCGTGTTATCTCTTCATGTTTATTAATTACATTGATGCGACTAATTTCTGTTATCTGTGTTCTGTTTTCTAAATACGATTTCATTAGTTCGAGTACGTTGCCTCTTATGCCGTAGGCTTCTAACTTATTTAACAATGTATTATAATGGACATAATCGAAAGCCTGCGTCATATCACAAAATATGGCACATATGGGGAATCGTTTATCCACATCTCTAATAATCGGAAACAAAAAGTCATAAATTGCCATATCGATGGTTCTATGCTGCCTAAATCCTTTTTGTTCTTCACATAATATGTTATTCTTTTCAATGAAATTAGCTAACTCTGTGTAAATGTACTTTTCGAATACCTTTGAGATGACTGGTATGAGTGAGATGGGTCTATAATGTTCCATCAATTCCTTATCTACTTTCTTAAATAGAGGTTTAATTATGGATATTTTTAATGCATCTGGATATACACCCGTACATATACTGAGGTTGATTAAGTGACTCAGATGACTGCATATCTCGACTGATATTGACTTTAGTATTTTAGTAGCGATCCCATCAAAACCTACACTACCAGTGTTTTTTAATGACATTATTATTTTATGTATATCGTGTGGTGTGCTGGGAGCCATAAACATTGATTTAGCACTTCTTGATATAATGGATGCTTTTGGTTTATATTCAGCATCTAATTTTGGATGAATTTTGTCAACAAAAAAGTCATTGAATGCATTAGCGATATCCAAAGGTTTGTGAATAGTTTGATTACCAATTCTTAGTTTTTCAATTTGCTGTTTAGGGATATTGTTATTTGTCCGATTAATTATTTGCCATGTAGTCTTTGATTTATTTTTTGATTGTTGTATTTTGTAATTATTCTGTGCTTTCTGTGTTAGATTAATAATTTTACTATACAATTTAGAATAAGTAGCAAATTTCTTTTTATTTTCGTGATTAGGATTCAGTCTAAATTGCCATAAGAGTTTTGTTTTTTTCCTACTGCACAATTTAACACCATTTGATAGCCATTTGGGTTTATTAAATGTGTTGATTTTGATTTCCTTGAACGGGAAGCATAAATCGTAGAACAATTTAAACGTGTTAATAAACTCATTATAAGCTAAATTAGGATCTTCAGTTAGATATATCTCCGAAAATTTGAGACTCTTTATACAGTTTTTAAATTTCGCTATATTTTCGTTGCAGTAATCCCTTCTAGTTATATGCCAGTATTTTATTCTACATACAGTGGGTACTGGACATTGAAGCAGCTGAGCTGTATGGTCTGACAATGCAAATTCCAAGACGTCTGTTTTTACAGATTTTTTAAAATTATGCGCAAAATTATCTATACATGTCTTACTAGCCATTCGAGTCGGTTGTTTAAGAGCAAGTTTCAAGTTGTAATTTAGTAACATACACTCCAGTGCAACTGAATTTCCATTCGGTTTTAAAATATCAATATTAAAATCGCCTGCAATAACAATCTTCTTATTAAGCCGGTTGGATACGTCTTTAAGTAACAGTTCAAGTTTATTAAAACATTCAGTTATGTTCTTACTATTTGGTACTCTATAGAGACATATGACTATCAATTTATAATTAATTAGCTCAACACCACAACACTCAAAAACCCCTGGTGACGACAATCTAGCTATTTGAGGTATTTCTTTCCATTGGTGACAATTATTAATAATAATACACGCTCCCCCTCTCTTTTTATCCTGTCTACTATAACATGCAGCCAAACTGTAGTTTGGTATGCATAGTTGTTTTTCGAGTCCCTTCATGATGAAATGCTCGGTAATACATACTACATCTACATTTATATTTTTATCACAAAGTTCATTTAAACATACCGTAAGTGCATTTGATTTATTTAACAAACCTGCAATATTTTGGTGTAAAATGCTAATAAATTTATTGGAGAAAAAACAATTCTTTTGGTTCATTTATTGTATTCAGCGTATTTTCTTCTAAAATATCCAGTTGAAGGTTATACAAGTCCTCAAAGATAGTTTTCATGGCGTAGTCTTTTAAAGCTCCCGATATTGTATACATAGAATGATGATAGCTTAGGTTCAAATTAGAGTCCAGGATGTATGCGTATTGATGCGATAAATTGTCTAAACATAACATGTTGTTGAAAATTTCTAGTCGTGAATTGTATAAAATATTGGAATTATTGTTAAATTTAAAAGTTGGCAATGTAATAATTATATTTGTGTTCTTTATATCCAGCAATGTGTTTTTCATGTATGTTATTATGTCAAAGTAACATTTTGTAGTTTTAAACTCTTCCTCGCCGATCATAATTATACAGAAATCATTCTTAGTATAACATTTGAGTTTTGACTGAATATCACTTAAAAGATGCATAATACTTGCGCCCGGTGTAAGATAATGACATATTTGATATCTGTCCTGAAAATAATCCTCTGCTAGACTTAATATATTCTTATTAGTTTTATTAGTACTCAAAATACATAAGTTATTTTTCGATTTGTTGTTGTTTGTTTGTGTATTCTGCTTTGTCCCTTGCACATTCGCAGCTTTCGTCGCCATCTGTGGACTGGAATGTGTACTAATATGGTGCTGTCCATCTTCACTTTTAGTCACTTTTTCTGTCGTTGATAGGTCCGAATCAGTTTGCGTTTCTTTATTATTACATCCCGCTTTTTTGGATTGCTTTTTCACCAGTTTTTTAGGTGTTGGAGATTTAGATGTACTTGTACTAGCTATTTGTTTATAGAGAGAATTCTTCCGACTAAGATTTTCAATTTCCTTCTTTAGGTTTGCGTTTTCAAGGCTTAATGCGTCTATTTCTCCATTTGCACCACATAATTTCATTGTGAGCTCCTCAATTTGTTTTTTTAATTGAGTAACTATATCAATATCATCATCCGATAAATCTGGCATACTGCATGCAGTGCCATCTAGAGAGAAATTTGCAACACTGTCATCCAAGTTCATATCGGAGGTCGAAAGTGCGCGTGCGCGTCTCATGGTAACGTTTTTGGTTCCACTCATGGTTCAGCTATTCATCGCTAGAGGTCTCTTAACTGAAGTCGATAAAACAGTTCTCGGCTTTAGTTCAGCTACTGTCCGCATGAAGCGCTGACAAGAAGTTTAAATTGTAGAAAGAAAAAAAAACCGTCATCCCTGTTTGTTCACCATAGTTTTATCGCAATAAAAGTATGTAATGTCACTTAACGATGCACAGAAACTTTACTGATGCGAAGTAGAATTTTTTGTGGTAATATTTGGTAGTAACTGTATTTAATACTTTTAACTGTTTATGCACTGTCACTTTGTTTATAACGTTTGTTTACATCTAAACTGAGATTGTTCTTCAATATAACACTTGTACGATATATTTATCGGTTAATGTTCACTTTAACTCACAATACGTAATTAGTAAATTGGTATTTATAATTAAATCAATTTATTAAAAACTTTCGGTAAGGAACTCAGTGTTTACGCGACGGCAGCGCCATCTGACTTTAATAAACAAGACCCAAGCAGATCCTTTTCAACAATTGAGAAATTTCACAAAAAAATATGGTCGTAAAGCGATTCTGCAAAAGTATGAGGATTGCGAGCGTTCTGACGCTCGTAGGGATTTTGGGATGGGAGAAAGATGTGTGGAGACAGGCAGTTGGCTTGAGAGCACGAGAAGAGGCGGTCGATTTAGGCTAGGCTGAGAGAGTTAGAACTTATAATAGAGAGTGTGACTATGTCTGTGTGCAAGGGACGTGATAGCGAGAGTGTTATTATTACGTTAGATATTTGATAGGTGAATAGTTTAGACTAAGCTTAGTGATGATTACTGTTTCCAAAAAGGCCTCGCCACAGAACGTGTTGCGTGAGGCTTGTTGGACGCGCATTTCCGGGAGAGGGGGTAGGCTTCACACACGTTCACTAAGTGAATTGGTAGTCGTTCTAAGAACGCTAGGGACCGTGTCTCGTTAAAACCCCAAACCTGGCTATCGGCCTCTTACTGAATCGACACTATTTAGCGAGACACGAAATCTGGATGCAGTCATCCTCTAATGGGGAAGAGTAAGGAAATGTGAAGTGACGAAATTCCACTTCGGCGTGCACCAAGAACGATCGCAATGAGTTTTGCTAGAGACTGAGTCTACGGTGCGCTTGTGCTAGTTTTGTGTTACCTCAGTAAGGGACTGTAGTAGTACTAGAGAGACTGCTATAAGGGTGTTATTCACATGAGTACGTGTTTAAAGTTACTCAACACTTGTCTTTCTCAATAACAGTGAACTTCGCAGTACACTGCCCTAGGATTGAGTACTTACTTATATTTAATTGCTGCTTAGGTAAGTGTTTCGTTAGAATCGTATTAGTGTCCTCAGAGGTTCTATGCGTTAGGTCTAATGGAGCACGTACAAGGAGACAAACGTTATATAAAACGGTTCCCCGTCTCAATGAAGTGGGTAAATTGAACACAGATAAATTAACGTAGTTATAAAAGATGAATTTAAGCGCAAGCGCAACGATCCCATTACCTCTCCACATAATATTAAGACTTTATTGCAGATATTAGCGCTCACCTGTGAAAGAGGAGACTTAGTATAAGCCAAGAGGCCATGTTATGTTCAAGTGAGATGTTGTAAGAGAGCAATTATAATTAGATAAGTTGAATGGGTTGAAGCCCAGATTAGACTAATTTAGTATTCATCGAAGTATGTGTGAGTGTGTTTGTCGTTCAACTGAATGAGACTTTCATTATTATACTTACTTTAGGTTGGTAGGGTTATTAAAGTCTTTATGACTAATTAGAAATGGTGAAGGGTGGGCTCTTCGGAGCTGTCTTTAGATCTACAAGAGAGTTGATCCACAACTCTATCAAATGATTCTTGAGTCTTGATTCTCAACTCAATGTCTTCTTTATATCTATTATCTAAAATTCTTGAATGTTGTATTCTTAATCTCAGATCGATAATTCGGTCAGACTAACATTAGCACGTGTCTTACAGATATGCTTGTTGTATAACGGGTGAACTTCCAGGGGTTGGGCGATTACATCTATCACATATTCAGTCTACGGACTGATAGGGACCATGTCTCCTAGAGCATGATGTCGACATAGGGCCGCTGAAAAGCCGCCACCGTCACGTTTTTCAGTTCGAAAGAACTGCTAGGGACCTTGTCCCATATGGACAAGTGCCGACGGAGGCCGCTGAAAAGCCGCTTGCGTCACTTTGTGGAAGCGTTGCCCTGAGTACTGCAAGTGTTGACGTGTGTGAGTCACCATTGACCTAATACCTGTTACGCTAGCGTATAGGTTACTCAACATTTATATAAAAATACAGTTAGCTTCCCTCTCCCTTATTTATTAGCTTTCTAAAACCAAATCCAATTTATTTCTATAAATATGAATTCCTAGGTTTTATTTACTATTTCATTCAATCCTTTCCTTGCTCCTTAGATGTGACAAGGAATTGGACTTCATCATATTTGGAATTCATTTTATCTCTGTCGGTGGGAGAGTGACCAGGTCAGGTGACGAGCTCTACAGGGCGGTACGGAGGCGGGGTGCCGCCCTCCCCCCTACGGGGGGAACCGACTTAAATACTAATATTAACGTAATTAGGAAAAACGAAAATTTTATTAGCCTGGGGTAATTGTGGTACAGTCACATTACGTTTCAACAAAAACACTTCACACACACAACTTTCCCCTTAAAACTTAATTATAATCGTACGGATCACCACGCTCATCCAAATGTTTATGTCAAACTGTCAACCTTCGTTGGCGCGTTCCAGGGCTGAGATAAGCGATTATATTGCATTGTCCGTCTATTGTGTACTCACTCGTCCATGCATAACCATCATAAATGCAGATTATTAATGCTAAATTCTGTAAAAATGAAAGTCCGCCGCTAATCGATGAACCATCGCGACCAATTGCGACTGACAGATCGAGTTATTTTTCCGATCAAGATACTTCATCATTTTTGTTCGTAGTACAAAGCTTGAGTAAAGGCATCAAAACAACCGTGGTGTTTTGTATACGTGTACGTAATATAAGTTTGTAGTTATTATTATCATTTTTATAATAAAATTCTTCAAATATGCCGAAAACGAATGCAGAATATTGTCGCGATAAATCGATGTAGGTAATATATACGAATAATAAAAATGTAAAATAATTATCAAACTTTGTATCACTATAATCATTACTAAAACCTACAATTATCCTCTTCCCGTAATTTTACATTCGTATCATTATCTTGAAGCCAAAAATTTTTAAGGTTTCACTCCTACCACGTGTGAATTGCACACATGCCATTTTTGTTCACCAATCTATCTATCTATCAGTGTTTTTGAGCAAGCATACAGGGCGAAAAGTTGATAGGGATTGTAGCCCCGTCCCGTGGTCAGATTTCGAAAACAGACCTGGTTTACGGCAATATACCTAGTTCTCAATGCCAAGAAACAGCTCGGTTAGTTAGGCTATCTTAGTTCACTTCACAGCGTTCCTTCCTACGGTACCTATTCTGCTGGGAGACAAAGCGTGTCTGTTTCGACAGCTCGGAGAAAGTGTCGTAGAAGAAAAACGACTATGTTAACATTACGAAGGATTTTTTGTTAAACCCTAACAATTAAAGTCGCAGCTTCGTAGAACTAATATTCAGAAAGTTGTACCTAAAGGTTTAACCTTGGAACTGCATGGCCGCGCGGCTCTCCATGTTTCGACCTCACGGCCGGCGGCCATGCAGTTCTCACCCACAGTAGAGGTCCCATTATCTTTGCTAACCATTGATACGATTTCGAAGAAAATTTAGACAGTTCATAGTTATTCTTTATTCATATAAAGCCCTTATGTTCGGACTTCACGACCTACAGAACTTAAAACCTATAATGCAAGTTAGAAGACCGGCAATGAAAAATTATGTTTCACGGCTTCATTCGAAGCGATTTATTGTTTACGTATTGTAGTAGCATCTCCATGTACCAGCCTTGCACGGATTTTAAGAGTGAAGTTAAAACTTTTTTATTTTTTCATTTCACTGGCAACACTCTATCCGGTTACCCCTACTTTTGCTCCCACTACACTATTTCTGTCTAACGGTCGGCAGCCATTTTAATATCATTCAGCGTTTCCGTGCCCAAGCCTTCGCACGTCTCCACTCCTACAAATTAATAGTTCCACCTCCTCAAAATGGGAAAAAGGAAGATAGCAAAAACTGAAGAAGAAATACGGCGAAAAATACAAAAATTGCAAAATAAATTGCAGGCAACCACTAACCGCCGTATAAGCTTTTCATCCGGAGAAGACTTACACAGTAAGTTACATAATTATTATAAAACAATGATGCGAGGTTACTGAGTTTGGGTCTCCTCTGTCATTATTTAAAGTGATGCGTACTGCCATAATGGGGCTGATACTGTCAATAATCATTAATATAATACTTACTTACATAAGTGGTTTCTGCCTACCCCCATGGGAAAAAAGGCGTGAGGTTATGTATGTATTTTACATAAGTGATGCGAGGCTACCAAGCTTGGGTTTCCTCTGTCACGTTTAAATGTGATAAGTATTGCATTTATTGGCGAACGTATTCTAAAAAGAAACGATTTTCGCAGATTTTTCAGACCATCAACTAGATGTGGACTGTGGAATGTCACAAAACGAGGAAGCTTCCTTGTTTCAAGCTTCGCCGCTTCCTGCCTCGCCACGTGCCTCGCCACGTGCCTCGCCACAAGCCTCGCCACATGTCACGCCACGTGCTTGTTCTCCGTGCCCTGCTTCGCCACCAGTAGCTCCACCACCGCTATACACCGTGTCACTGTCGCCTATACCCGGCACCTCAGCAGAAGCACAGCCAGAGGTGATGGAAGACCAAGACTTAGATGAAGACACCCTGCAGTTACTCGGCGATGCTCCAAAGACGGATATAACCATGGGTCCGCCTGTTCATAAGGACATTGCTAATCGTTGGCAAGACATCCTTACTAAGGGCTTGGCTAAGGATATAAAGGAAAAACTTTTAAAAAGTTATTTCGTCCCTAACAACTGTGACCTACTGCTAGCGCCAGCTCTCAACCCGGAAGTAAAGGCAGCTCTGCAGGATACTCTAGTAAAAAGAGATTCGGCCCTAATGTACAAGCAAAATCAGCTGGGTATAGCATTGTCAGCCTTAGCATCCGCTACTGACATGATTATTTCAAATGAAACGTCTAAACAAAAACTTTTAAAACCAATCAGTGACGCCTGTCGTATATTATGCGACAGTCATTTTTGGGAGACAAAAACAAGACGAAACTTTGTCATTTCATCTATTAATATAAATTTAAAAGACGCCTTACTTGAAACAAAAAGAGGTAGTTTCTTATTTGGGGAAAATGTTACCGACAAGGTTAAGGCCGCCAAGACAATACAGCAATCAGGAGATGCCTTGAAACACGCCCTAAGACCAAAATATAACAAGCCTAAGGGTATCCCAAAAGGACCAAATAAGGGTCATTTAAACTACAATCCTCAGCACCGCAAGACGGACCACAAGCCGAACAATACGAGGCGAGCTGCTCGCCCTGCGTATCGGCCGCCTCCACCGCCGCAAACCAGCGGCAGTTCGCGCCGCTACTCGTCCCCGACGAGGCCACAGCATCGAAAGTAACTGATCAGGTACTAACTGCTGGCAGGCTCCAGTATTTTTTCAATAAGTGGTCAATCCTTACTACTGACAAAACGATTCTATCGTGGATAAAAGGGTACCAAATACCTTTTAAATGTTCACCATATCGTGGTACTGATTCTCCTAATGTTTTTCCTAAGAACATTCAAGAAGCCCAAGATTTTGATCAATCAATCAAAACTCTATTAGATAATAAAGTAATATCTCGTTGTCATTCTGTTAAAGGAGAATTTATATCGAGTGTGTTTTTAGTGCCTAAACCAAACGGTGACAAGAGATTCATATTGAACCTTAAATGTTTAAACAAATTCATAGAGACCAATCATTTTAAGATGGAGGATTACCGTACAGCCTCTAAGCTTATAACAAATAACTGTTATATGGCATCAATAGACCTAAAAGATGCTTATTTTTTAGTTTCCGTACATAAATCTCATCGAAAATACCTCCGTTTTAAATACAATAATATCCTTTATGAATTTAACTGTCTACCGTTTGGTTTATGCACTGCTCCATACGTTTTTACAAAATTATTAAAGCCAGTTATGGAATATCTAAGAACCCATGGAATGATATCAGTTGTGTATATCGATGATATCTTTTGTATTGGATCAACTTTTCAAGAATGTCAAAATAATGTTAACCTAACAATAACAGTACTTAAAAACTTAGGTTTCATAATAAACACAGACAAAAGCTGCTTACAACCGCAAACACTATGCAAGTTTTTAGGTTTCGAATTCGACTCGAAAAATATGTTATTAAAATTACCTTGTGCAAAAAAGACAAAAATTAAAGAAAACATTTCTAGCTTCTTGAATAAGCGTAAATGTAAACTTCGTGAATTTGCTCGGTTGATAGGTTTATTCATTTCAGCTTGTCCTGCAATTCAATATGCATGGCTTTACACTAAACTTTTTGAACAATTTAAATATTCCTGTTTACTTACCAATCCTAGCTACGAACAGTTAGTTCGACTCCCCAACAGCTTACATAGTGATATGTTGTGGTGGTTAGATAATATTGATCATGGTTCATTTTCTTTAACTTGTGACCAGTATGATTTAGAAATCTTTTCCGACGCGTCCTGTACGGGTTGGGGAGCTTATTGCACGAAGATGAATGTTTTGGCTATTGGAAAGATAGGTAGTGAAAGAACCCTACATATTAACGAATTAGAGTTAAAAGCAGCTTTTCTCGCACTTAAATGTTTTGCCCTCCCTGAATCGCATAATTTAAAAATACTATTACGAATTGATAATGTAACTGCCATATCTTGTATAAATCGCATGGGCAGCATACAGTTTGAACACTTGCATAATATCACTAAAGAAATATGGCAGTGGTGCGAAAGGCGTAGAATAACTATTTTTGCGTCGTACATAAACACTAAAGATAATTATGAAGCAGATCAATTATCACGCATGAAATTTCAGGACACTGAATGGGAACTAAATGATGATGTATTCAGCCAAATAAGACAATATTTTGGATACCCTGAAATAGACCTTTTCGCGAGTAGATGTAATGCTAAGTGTCCCAGGTACATAACCTGGAAAAACGACCCTGACGCTTACGCAATCGATGCTTTCACCATTCCATGGAAAAATAGTCTATTCTACGCATTTCCACCATTTTCACTTATTACAAAAACAATGCAAAAAATTATTAATGACAAAGCAATTGGAATAGTAGTTGTGCCATATTGGCCGACACAACCCTGGTTCCCTGTTTTCCAAAAATTAATTTGTTCCAAACCGATCTATTTTGAACCAAATGTAAATTTGTTAACTTCTCCTTTCAGAATGCCTCACAATCTGCACCGCACCCTGAAATTGGTTGCCGCGAAGCTTTCAGGCAAACGTTATTAAAAAGGCATTTATCTAATAATTCAATTGAAATTATGTTATCATCATTATCTGATTCCACCTATAAACAATATGATGTTTGTCTGTGTAAAATCTTGGCTTAATTATTGTAATATACATGGTTATGATTATTCCTCGGTTTCAGTTCCTATAGTCATTCATTTTCTTACCACAATTTTTGAAAAAGGGGCAAAATACGGTAGTATCAGTTCATATAAATCCGCATTATCCTTGTTGTTAAGTAATGTGGCAAACGATGATAGAATTAAGCGATTTATGAAAGGAGTTTACAGATTAAGGCCTAGTCATCCAAAATATAATTTAATGTGGGATCCAACCACAGTTCTAAATTATTTAGCACAAAAATGGCCTAACACAGACCTTGATTTGGAAACTCTTTCCAAAAAGACTATAACTCTATTGGCTTTGGTGACTGCACATCGCGTTCAAACATTTTCATTAATAAAATTAGACAATGTTCAAGTGAATTCTGCTATTGACATAATTATAACAATACCTGATTTGATAAAAACTTCGAAACCAAACTTTTCTCAGCCAGTTTTAAGATTACCTTTTTTCAATGCTCGTCCTCAGATCTGTCCCGCTAAATGCCTAGATGTTTATATAAATAAGACTCAACCGCTTCGCAAAAATAATTATTTATTTGTAAGTTACAAAAAACCACACTCAAAAGTTTCCTCACAAACACTTAGTCACTGGATAAAAGATACACTTTACAGCAGCGGTATAGATACGTCCACACAGTACTCGTCACGCAGCCACATCCTCAGCCAATAGACTTGGAGTCAATATTGACCTGATTAGAAAAACTGCTGGATGGAGTGTTTCATCTTCTGTCTTAAAGAATGTCTGTGACATTGTACTATTTGCTGATGATACCTCACTTATCTTTAAAGTAGACAGGAATAGAAAAGATTTTGATGACGTGAATAGTGCGCTCTCAATGGTTACGGATTGGTTTACCACAAATAACCTAGTTCTTAATGCTAAGAAAACGAAATGTATAAAGTTCGCCTTACCGAATGTTAGGAATCTGGGACCCAATGTCGTTTTAGATAATGAGGTGCTTGAAACTGTACACTCGGCAGTTTTTCTCGGTATAACAGTAGACGCCAAACTTCAGTGGGGATCACATATATCAAGCCTAGCGGGAAGGCTCAGTTCGGCCGCTTACGCCGTAAGGAAAGTTAGACAGTACACGGACGTTGATACAGCTCGATTAGTCTATTTTAGTTATTTTCATAGCATAATGTCCTACGGCATTCTGCTGTGGGGCAAAGCCGCGGACATTCAAAATATTTTTGTTCTTCAAAAACGAGCTGTTCGAGCGATTTACCAACTAGGTGCGAGAGTTTCTCTGAGAGATTTCTTTAAAGATATTGGTATTCTTACGGTGGCATCACAATTCATCTTCGCCAACATCTTATATATTAGGCAAAATATACACCTGTACACTAAAAACAGTGATATTCATAATATTAATACTAGAAGTAGGGATAAACTACGTGCTCCCTTTCACCGGCTTCATAAGGTTCATAATTCTTTTGTTGGTCTTGGTATTACCTTTTATAACAAGCTTCCCTCTACTTTGCTAGATTTGCAGTTTAATGAGTTTAAAGCTAAAGTAAAATCCAACCTTTGTTCAAAGGCATACTATTCTATCAACGACTACTTAAACGATAAGAATAGTTGGTCGCTGTGATCAACTCAAGACAATGTTTATGTTCTTTCAATCCAGAATTAGTCTTCCTACTGAAAGTTTATATGGGTAGTTCATATAATTGTTTTTTTTATTTTTTTTATTTAACTGCTTTTGTTAGTTTATTTTTATTTTCTTTTCATTTCATTTATTGTTTATATGTATCATTTGCATCGTATATGTAAGCGGGCACGCCCTTTATGCCTGGAGGCTTTATTAAGGTTTTAAGTTCTGTTTTCGATTTTGTTTTATTATTTATTTCAGCTTGAGTTTAGTTTTCAATGTTTTGTTGGTATATTGGCGTGTGCTAGCTGACATATGGCGAATAATATATGTTTTGTTTTATAATATTAATAACTTACACAATACTGTATAGAATCAAGTTCTTCTAACTTAACAGACAGCTGTGCTGCTGGGGAGTTTGTTCCGCCACTTCTTCTTCCCAGCTAAAGCACTAGGAAGTGTCGAAGGGCGGGCGTTTTGGGGGGACTGTCTCATGTAACTTTGACGTTCAAAAAGTGCTGACTCTCAGCCTAGTTTGAATAAATGACTTTTGATTTTGATTTGATTTTGATTTTGATTTTGTCTTCGCAAAACATTATAATAGGCAGGTTGTAACTGATCCTCATCTCTTCGCCACTACAGTACTTGGAGGTGGTCAGATTCTGTAACAAAATTAAATACCTAATATTAGATTAAGAATTGCAGTCAATGATAACTACTTTAGCTATAATAAAAGACACTTGTGATTACTCACCTGTTTTGTTTAATTTCACATTTTTGTCTCTGAACATCTACAATACGTAAACAATAAATCGCTTCGAATGAAGCCGTGAAACCAAAGAATTGTTTAAATCATAATCGATAAATCTCGACTGAGAGTTTTATGGGTTTAAAATTTATAATTAAGGTCTATCTTTAAGTATTTTATGGATTAGACTAAAACTATAAACAAATTTCATAAAAAAAAAGAGTTTATTGCTTTTATATAATTGATCTTAAGGCTGAATGACGATTCCTTGGCCTATTTTGAATAAAGCGACACACGGCGCGCGGCGATTACAAAAAACATTCAGTTGACAACCGACGCGACGCTCTCCAACCAAACCACTTGAACTTTTAGTTTGAAAACTTTTACGTGCAAACGATCATTATTATTTGTATCAGCGTTAGCTTTGAACAAAGGTAGTTCTGTCTGTGACTAAGAAGATAAATATACCTACTGAAATGTGAGTATTATGATATTTCCACTGATATTAAATGGATAATACTAATGTGTCACAATATTATTGTATAATCAACGAGATATCATTAAAATCATGTAAATTACCGAACTATTGTTTTCCAATAAAATGTACCTATAACTTCATTGTTGTAACGTAACATTTTGTGTTTTAAGCATGTCAAGAAGTGTGGTTCCATCCAGTGCGCAAGTAGAAATGTTGATAGAAAGTTTGGAAGACCGTCGTTGGCTCGCCACAGGGCACCCTCGGACATCACATGCTCGGGAGCGTACACAAGCGGCATGGCAAGAAGTAGCTGTCAAGCTAAACAGTGAGGGGAGTGGCTGCATTAAAAGTTGGAAGCAATGGTCAAAGGTTTGTTGCATTGCATTACTGGTATGCTTTGTCAGCTTGCATAGGTATCCATCATCGATCACTAATCCTTATTAGTGATCGATGGTATCCACGCATACTTTGACCGTTTCAAAGGACAAAGTTCCAGCACCGAGTTTCTTAAGTTCAAGTATCAAGTACCTATGTATGTTGCCTCTAATTATAACATAAGAGACTTTTAATATGTTATATGATTAACTGATTATGCAAAATCTCGAGATTTAGACGGTTACCTAATTATTATTTTTTAGTATTGGAAGGATAAGAAATCAGCGGTAAGGAAAAAAGCTAGTCAAATGCGGATGGCTAGGCTACGAACAGGTGGTGGTGAATTAGAGGAACGGTTTCTTTCAGTAACTGAAGAAAGAATTGTTACATTAATGGGTGGCGAAAGCTTTGTTACTGGTGATAGAGACCTAGAAATTGACCTTCATGTATTTATGTTTTTTTTTTTTAGTTTTGCTTGTTTTATTTTTATGCATGAAAACTTTATTAAAGAACATAAAATATTTAAGTAGTAAAATATTTCCTGAAATATCAATCTAATTTACATTAATTTAATTTTTAGCCTGCTAATGAACCTGGGCCTAGCTTTAATTTGACTCCTGACATGCCGGACACTGAAGTATCACATGATGTGTTCTTGGTATGTTAATTGAAATATTATTCAACACAACATAAGTACTTATTGTCCTTCTCAAAGCATTGTTAATTCAAAATTTGTTTGCAGAGTATACAGGTGTTACAGAGGAGGCAATTACAACGCCGGTGTCAGAGAGCATACTACAGGTATTACTAGATTTAAATTACTTACATTACTTAATCTGAAAACTGTGCCCTGTGAAGTTCTAATGTTCAAATTGAATTTTGTAGAGTCATGTGGAATTACTCCCTGCAGAACATACTACTGCAGGCCAGACTGAACAGTCCACACATTCAATACCAGTAAGTTAATTCAAATAAAATATAAAATTGTGATGTTAAATTTTTAATTAGGCTGATGATGCTGATTACAATATTATATCTATTTACAGGATTTACAACCATGCCCATCTTGGCATAGGAATACACCCATCATGGAAAACCAGGTAAATACAGAACAAATGGTGAGGTTTAAATAAGTCTTACAATTTGTTATTATGGACATTCAGATAGATACTTAATTTTTTTTTGTATTACAGTTTGAGGCTAGACCACCACCTGCAGTGCCTCATAGGAGTAATGCCTCAATTGCCTCTTCATGTAAGTTTAACTTAGTCATAATTTGGTCAATTGGTTAAGTGTGAAAAGCACAACACAGTAGTGATCTTTTGATTCCCTGGTTAGGCCAACTTGTTGGGATTCTCTGTAGGTTTTTTTCAATAGCAGTTCAAATACTTATTCAATCAACATGCTACATATGATGTATACCTACTACTTACATTGTATCATCTATTCCTTTAGAGGGTGATGATGCTGTTATACCTACATAATGGCCCTTATATTTGTTTTGCCCATTGATTTAAATAGTAAAGATACGGTCGTCCGAACATTTGACGGACGCGGTCGCCCTACAAAAAACACTAACGTCATCTATTAGAACTAGTATGAACTACGATGTCAATCCGCGTGGTCTGCTCCTAGACGTAACCTTGTAAGAGCGGGGTGTGGTATTTTTCGAGGTACAAAGAAATAAAAAAACAACCTTTTATTTTTGAAAATTTATATTTGTTGCAGATTGTTGGTGTTATTAAGTTTTCATTGGCCTTCGAATAAAACATTTTTTTTTAAATTATTTATAGTAATATTATTAAATCTTTCCATTTCATCGGCTACAGGCTACAACGAGCGCCGCTGCAAAGTTATGTCGTACTTTTACGCGGCTTCGCTTCGTCTTTGTCATAGGTTGAGACAAATATGAAAGAAAATTGTTTTAAATAATGTTAGCAGTGGATTTAATGACATATTTTTAACTTACCGGTGATATGAAATGTTATCATTTTTTTTATTGTGCTTTTTGTCGTAGTTCACGCAACCCTTCACGGCAAAACTTGGCATTTTTGCTTGCAAAATATACGACCGTTCCGAAGACAGCCGATCGCGTTCTAGTTCACTTCGATAAAGGGAGGACCATTTTGGGACCAAGTTCGAGGCGTCATTGTAACATGCGGTCCGCCCTGTCCTTACGCAGTAATATAATATGTCAATGGTTTTGCCTCTAGTTACCTAGTAATTTGTTACATTTTTTATGTTCTTAGCCCCTCGTAGGCGTCGAACGGCACGACGCCGTCTGATCCAGCGCTCACCACCTTCTCAAAGGCAGTCACAAATGGCGAGCCTGACTGAGCGATTTATCGCCATTGAAGAGAAGCGTTTAGAAAACGAACGAGTCTGTTTGGACAACCAGCGGAGGACGGTTCAGGCTTTCGAAGGAGTATGCCAATCACTGCAGGATTTATGTGCATCCTTCAGACGAGGGAGTTGAATTCTCCAAGCATGCCTCTACTATAAAATTCAAGTTTAGATATTATTAAGTTTAAGGTAGATGTTAAGGAATTTAAGTGTAAGTACCGTTTTTTGTAGTTAAGGTTAATGTTTTTATTGCTAAATAAAAAAAGAAAATGTAATACGTAGATATTTATTTATTTTCTCATGCCCCATAATGCACATTTATTTTTTTTGCAAAAGTAGAGACAAAGGTATGAATATGTAGGCACTTATTGTCAAAGAATTTTTCTTAATATTCTTATTATATTATTTTGCAACTTTAAAATAACTATTGTAATTATGTAGGTATCTAAAGAAGCTAATAGGTACTAATAATTAATCTAATAAACAATTATAATTATACCTTTAATATTATTTCACACCTTAAAATTACATAATTGTAATAGTGTATCTAAAGAACTAATTAATCTAATAAACAATTATATTTACACTCACAACTTTTTCATTCATCTTTTATTAATAATACATATTTAGTATTACCATGATTATTTAATCAATTATGGTGAGCACGGAATAAAGAAAACTAGAGGAAGTGCCCCTCAGATATCGCGCGCGTGTCAACATTTAGCGCAGATGCGCAGCATTTAGCTTATTCGCCGTCAGATACTTGTCGCGATTGGTTGTCGCAGAAATACGCGACATATTACAAATTATGTCTTGTCGTGCGGTTTTGACCTGCAAAAACGAAAGCAGAAAAAAAAATGTATCTTGTGGAGGTGTATCCTATCATCAGTAAGCACTAAACTTTGTTAATTTTTAATAAAATTGATTTTAATTGCAATACCACATGTTATGACTTCAATGCAAACTATAAACAACCTTATATTCATTGATACAAAGTCTTAATGCACGTAGTAGTCATCTGGAAAATCATAACCAAAATTCTAGTAACTTCGACGCTACTCGGTTAGGGATGGGACACATCCGTAAAGTAGGTCGGTATCGATAATTTTGTCTGATTTTAGTAAGGAATCAATAGCTCAAATAGCTGGTTATATAATAACACAGTTGATTAAAAAAAAAAAAATGTGATATTTGCGTTAGTGCTTTAGTAACAGAAAAAAAACAATCATTACATAGATTTATTATAGCTAAGGATAGAGGGGGATTATTATACCCATCAGAATCTGTGATTAAGATATGTCAGATGTCTGAAATATTTTTAAAAGACGGTCACATATTCAATAAAGATTATATACAGTATGTTAACTAACAGAGGGCGTTCCCGTTAACCCGCAATAGTATTGCATCCATACATGCTAAAAAAAATATTACCATTCGAAAACAAAATGTTTTTATTTTTTTTAATATTAAAATATTCACTAAAAATGTTAAATTGATACGTAAAAGAAACACTCTGTACACGCGTACTTGAAGGACGGCAACTTCGCAATTTACCTATTTATGAATGACGGGCCGCGCCAGCGGCGATCTATTTGATGTGCGTAGCCCCGCCCCCTGCCCCCGGATGTCCACCTAATTTTAGTCGGAACTAATATCACGCGCTGAGCGGATGTGCATTATTTTCGCATTGAAACATCTTGCGTCATTCTTGTGTGAAAAATGCCGCGTTATCAGTTCAGTGCTCAGGAGTATGCGAACATGGTGCTCATTTATGCTGAGTGTAATTATGATGGTGCACGTGCTCTGAGGATGTATGCTGAGAGGTACCCCAATGCACATCATCCGCGGAATTCTCGTGTTATTGTGAGTGCCCTGGTGCGTATTCGTAACAATGAACCGGTAGTGCCGCGTCGTTCTGGTGGCCCCCGACCCGTGATCTCTGTGCGGCAGGAAGAGAACGTGCTAAGGCATTTTGAGGAGGAGCCCGGTTCAAGCACTAGAAGAGCCGGCCGCCTGTTAAACATGAGTCACGTCGCAGTCTTTAAAATTTTAAAGAAAAACAAGCAGCATGCGTACTCACTTCAAAAAGTACAAGGTCTGCTTGGTCCAGCTGACTTCGAGCGCCGGTTAACTTATTGCCAGTGGGCACTGCAGCGATGCGCGGAGGACACCCACTTCATCGAAAACGTCATATGGTCAGATGAAAGCCTATTTACGCGCAATGGCATGTGGAATCGACGTGTATGCCATCACTGGGCAGAAAGAGGCCATAATCCGCGTGCCACTCGGCCGTTAGCACATCAAATACGGTGGTCACTGAATGTGTGGGCTGGGATAAACGGAAATAAAATAATAGGACCTGTCTTCATCCCAGGGACTCTAAACCGTGTGAGGTATATGGCTCTTCTTAACGACACCGTCGCGCGCTACCTCGACAGATTGCCGCTAGCCGAGCTCCGAAATGTGTGGTTTCAACACGATGGAGCACCCCCTCACATTTCAACAGAAGTGCGGTCGCGGTTAAACGAGATGTTTGATAGCCGCTGGATCGGGAGGTACGGTCCCGAGGCGTGGCCACCACGGTCACCTGACTTAACGCCACTTGACTTCTTTTTTTGGGGTTGGGTCAAACAACTCGTTTATAAAAAAGAAAGCCACTCGCGGGAGGAGATGGAAATGCGAATCCGCACAGCATTCCGGGTTATCAGGAACCGCATACGCGAGGACCCGCTTTTAATGCGACGAGTGCACCAAAATAACCGTCGGCGATTGCAACAATGTGTAGACAGAGGAGGTCAGCATATTGAGCAGTTCAAAATCTAAGTAAGTTTTTAACATTATTTAAATGTATCATAATAGCTAAAACATTTCGAAAACATTAAAATAAAAAATAACACTAAACGCCTGTGCTACAAAATTAATAAGTTCAGAAGGCCCACTCTTTCCTAAAACTGCTTTTATACTCAGGGAGTACCCCGTTCAACGAACGTGTTACTACTACTGTGACGTTACACGATTGCTATGAATAAACGCAAGTATTACGAAGGCAACTGCTTAAAATAAAAGTTTTTAAATTTCTGTATTGGAGAAAAAATTCACTTGCTAATGTGTAATACCGTCATTATCATTTAAATCCTAGCTAAACTGTGGTTTAAATAAATGAAACTTTCTCCAAACTTAACCGCACACTATTTATTAGCGGTACATCATTTTTTAGATAAAATTAATTTTTAAAAGCTTTTTTCAAATTAACACTGTAAGCCTGTCGTACCACCGCACAGACGGGTATTAGACCCTAAAACGTGGCCAAAAGTCAGTTTTAAAAAGGTCCCGCTTCCTGGAAATTACCCTTACCTGCCGATACTCAAGGGATTAAGGAACAATGGGCGGCCATATTTTTTACCTGATTTTTGTCAGAACACACTTAGTCAGATGTGTTTCGACTGCGCTGTTGGTTGCACGTTTATTTTTGTAGTGAGTGTTTGCAAAGTTTCTAGTTTTCATTAAGTGATAAAATTGATGAATACAGTTTCCACCGAAGATTTTCAACATGGATATTGGAAATTGTTATTTCTAGAATAATTTGTTTTTATCTAGAGTTGTGGTGTTTTTCTAAAACTGCATTATTTTTCATGAATCATTTTCTCAATCAAATTTAGAAAAGAGTAAAAGTAAGATAATCGGGCATTATCGGATAATATCTAGTTTATTGTTTGATAGGACAGATATTTGTGATATATTATATAGAAAGAAAAATTGCCACTTTTTGCCCCTTATATGGATTTCTCTTATTTTTATGTTTTAAGATATCCATAAAACAAACTTTGTTTTGCGGCTGTGATTATATTTTTGGGTTTAAATTGTTCTAGGAACGTCAGGGGCTCGAGTGTTGACGCGAATGGATATTTTCAACATGATCCATAGTTCTTCTGATGGATTTAGAACTAAAAAACTTGATGAAGTTGAAGAAGAGTTAATAAAAGACTCTTCTTTTAATGTCGAAAAAAAAGAAGTATTTCGTCGTAAATTTGCGACATTCAAGCATGATTTTAAGTCAAGATAGCAAGCAGCAAACAGGACTAAACAGAAATTTTTAAAAAACAACGAACAATGGCTTCAAGGCACTCTTGAAATACCTCGGAAAAGACTCTCTAGCGGTAATACAGGGCGCCCAGAAAAAAATTTCGACGATTTGTCTGAACGAAGCAAACGCAGAAAAACTGAAAATCTTCGTGAAAGCTACGAAGCTCGAGAGCTATTATATGCAGGTCAAATGGTACTTCGAGAGCGTGGAGATACTGATGGAGCAAATGTTGTGAAGGAAATTACAGAAACGTCGACACGTGAGAACCGCATCGCCTTGCACAAAAGTGACACGTCATCATTACCAGCAACACAAATAACACCAACTGCATCGTTATCTATGTTCGTCGAAGCTAATTTAACAAGGAGACAGTACGATATAGTGCGTGAGACAAATAAAAAGTTCTATCCTTGCTATACCATCCTCCAAAAAGAAAAAAAAACAATGCTATCCAGATCCGGAAAGCATTACTATATCTGAGACCTGTGCTGAAATAAAACTGCAAGCATTACTGGACCACACAGCTAAGCGATTGTTACTGTATTTAGAAGAAGTTATTTCTACTTTATCAGTAGAGGAGTTGTCAACACTTGAACTTATATATAAGTGGGGATGTGATGGATCACAACAAACTGAATATAACCAAAAGTTTGAAAACTCAAGCAGTACAGATGCTAATATATTCCAGTCAAGTTTGGTCCCTATTCAATTGGTTTGCAAACGCAACATTTACCCTAGTTCTGACAAGACAAATGCAAATGTCATTTGGCGCAACAACTCTCCATCTTCACACAGATTTTGCAGGCCCATGAGAATAAGATTTATCAAAGAAACTCCCGAAATAACGAAAGAAGAAATTAAGCATTTTGAAGACCAAATTGAAGATTTGGATATTACCAAATTAACAAGTGCTGGACTCGAGGTTTCTGTCAAACACACCTTATTATTCACAATGATTGATGGTAAGGTGTGTAATGCTGCCACAAATACTAAATCTACAATGAGGTGTTATATCTGCAAATTAACTTCAACAGATTTTAACAATCTCGATAAAGTGAGGAGCTCAGAGGTAGCCAAGGAAAATTTTAAATTTGGGCTTTCAATTCTTCATGCAGGAATCAGATTCTTCGAAAGCCTTCTTCATGTCGCATATAAGATTCCTGTAGGAAAATGGCAAATTAGGTCGCAAATGGAAAAAGATATCGTAAAAACTAAAAAGCAAGAAATCCAAGAAAGGTTTCGAAAAGAACTTGGTCTTTTGGTTGATATTCCAAAAGCTGGTTTTGGAAATACCAATACCGGAAATACGAGTAGGAGATTTTTTGAATGTTCTGCGGAAGCTTCCGCTATAACTGGCATCAATGAAGAATTGATAAAAAGGTTCGCAACAATTTTAGAAGTTATTTCAAGTGGATATGATATAAATTTTGAAAAGTTTTCTTCATATTGTGACAATACAGCAGAACTTTATGTTAGCTTATACAGCTGGCATCCGATGACACCCACTGTACACAAAGTGCTGATGCACGGGCCACTCATTGTGAAAAACGCTCTGATCCCAATCGGAACTTTGTCAGAAGAAGCAGCTGAAGTTAGGAACAAGCATTTTCGAGATTATAGGGAAAATTATTCGCGACCGTGAAGATTCTAATAGGAATATTCTGTATAGGCTACTGCTCACATCAGACCCGTATCTTAGTTCAATTAGGCCTAGACCTAAGAAAAGTTCTAAGCCTTTTTCCTCTTCGGCAAAAGAAATGTTACTGCCATTTCATGACAGTTGTGACTCGGATAAGGAAAATGAAGAAGATTAAGAGTACTTAACATACCGTTTTATAGTTGTTTTTTAATGTTTAATAAAATAAAAATGTAAGAATTTGTCATTTTTTTTTTACCTCTTTCCAAATGCCTAGATTCCTTTCCAATTGATATTTTACCATCAACTAGGCTTTGAATAATGATTTTTCAATAAATTAGGCAATTTATGCACCGAAATATTCATAAAATATTGTTTAATAGTTTTGGCCACGTTTTAGGGTCTAATACCCGTCTGTGCACCGGTCTGAGTGGCTAGATAAAACAAATTTGTGTACTTGTTCCGTGAGTGGACCTTCTGTACTCGTATCTGTTTATTTTGTGGCCACGAGCCCGCGACGAAGCGCGACGTGTCGGCAGAAGCGCTGCTACCACCCCGCGTTCATTATGCGGCCGCTGCGTGCAGAATAACTGTCTAATACTCTGTATTTTAATTTTAATGTTATTGAAACGTGGCTTAGATAGGTAGATACATGAATTTATGTTTTTTTTTTATTTACCTACTAGGTTCTTCCAAATCCAAGGTGCCTCAGTGACGCATTCCTTTGTCAGCTGGGCATTGAGACGAGTTGTTAAATGTTATTGCTAAACCTACACATACTTACATAAATGTTTAATTTTACTGATAACAACCCGATGACGACGTGTCTTTCTAATTCATTATACCGCTAAAGTGCCCGTGGGAACTCTAGTTCCCAGACGTTTTATGCCGCCATTATAAAAGTCGCCGCTCGCCACTCAGCGCGGCGCGGCGCGCGGCAGCCGGTTCGCTCTGCTTCGTGAGTATTCGTGAGACGCTCGGCGTCGTGCGTATTGCAACGTTGCCGGTTTGTGCAATGCTACTACGCTAGGTACTATTCCGCGCTACTATTTTGATTTTAAACAGGTGGTTTCGAATTTAATGCAAATTATTATTATTTTTTAATTCGGATTATTTTATGCTTATTTTTCTATATTGATATTTTTATTTTAATCTATTAATAATATAGATTAACGAGTTTAGGGGAACGCCCTCTGTTATTTAACATACTGTATATCATGGCTAAAATAATGCGCCAGTTTATTGGGTCATCGATATTCCAAAACATAAGCTATCATCAATTCGGGGAATTTCTTACGTCTAATCATATTACTGACTTAATGAAAGCTATCACGGCAAAATATATTAATATACGATTTCATCACCTATTAAAATTAAACATAAAATTATCAAAACGGTAATTAAATAAATATGTGTTATTTCAAGGTCAGTAAATATTTTTAGTACTATCTGTTATCATTTCATTTATCGTTAGCTTCTGTCAGCGGTTTCGTCCGCGTACCTGATTTTATGAAAATAACATTACCCCCCTATATACAAACATACAAATACCTCTTTAACATTGATATTTTAACAATAATCAACCTTTTCCGTTATTAAACATTTGTATGATGTTAACAAATTAATTACATTGCTCACCCGAATAAATTACGTAACGTCAATATTAAAATATCGATATGTCTACATCTCTAAATTTTTTTTTAGTACTTACTAAAAGCGATTACAAGTGCATGTGAATATGACATCTATTTCAAAGGAGCTAGCGTTCTGAATCGAATGAATTGGTTACAGCGCCATCTAGCATTGAGTTGCTGAACTCTTTGTAAATTTGTCTATCTAAAGTTTTTAAACGAAAAACGTCTTTATTGTGTGTGTCATGTCAAATAATAACAACTTTCATGCGTTGTAATACGACTTAATTTTTGAAAGCAATACGAAGATGATTTGTAAAAGTTGCGTGTGATATTTGTAGCCTATCATATCACTGTTTTTTATGTGTGTAATGGACAATTTGATATGCAAATGTGTGAGTTTGGCGACACTGGTTCCCGTGCTTAGCCAGTGTAGGGGCACTTCTCTGTATTCTTTGTTCTGTGATGGTGAGTATCTAATCTAAAACTAAAGCATATTTAGAATTTTAGATATGTCGTGCTCGCCATAATTGATTAACCAAATCTCGCCTACTTATCTGCCCACTCACTAAGTCATCATGTGTCTGAGCCTGATGTGTTAGGGATCCAAGTAACCTAGATTCTTCATCTAAGTCACATTGGTCTAACTTTGGAGCTGGTAGCCCAGCTCGATTACATATGTTGTGTAAAATACAACAAGCTATCACGATTTTTCCCACCATGGTTGGATCATAGTGTAATACTCTGTGAACTAATAAACTTCTGAACCGCCCTTTCAATATTCCGATAGTCCTCTCCACACTATTCCGTGCAATGCTGTGCAAATTGTTGTAATGACTCTCTGGAGTTCCAGTTTCTGGATTACTAAAGGGAGTCATTAAATAAGGCCTTTGAGGATATCCTGAGTCACCTGAAACAAAGCTGGAATGAAGTGCATGCTTGACTTGTGTTAAGTTATGATTGTATTATAAATAATAACTTACCAAGTAAGTACACTTTTTCTTCATTAGTGATTAAATATTCCAAATGTTCCTTTACTCTAGTGTTTGAAAAAAAAAAACTATCATGTGTTGCACCCCCAAAAGTTACATCCACATGCAAGATGTTCAGATCAGCATCATTAATCTGAAATAGTAAATAATTACATACATAGGGATTCTTTATAATTTTATAAAATACTAAATGTGAGACCAACAGTTTACATACAATTAAAACGTTCCTGGCATGATAGCCTTTCCGGCAATAATATCTCTCCTCATGTTCCTTAGGACGTATCATGGATATCAGGGTGCCATCAACACAACCTAGCACTCCTGGAATTTTGAATTTCTCATAAAACCTGTAATCAGCATTAAAATAATGGTTCTTATTTTAACAAGACCCAAAAGACTAACATCAGAATGTAGATACTTCCGATACTTGCCTTGACTTGATCACTTGTCGATCGTTGTGATTTTGCGGAAATCTAATGTATTTACTAATAATGTTCTTATTATTCAAAGCATTAACAACTTCGTGGATTGCCCTAGAGGCAGAACTCTGAGATATATATGTGTCCACATTCTTGCCAATGATTTTTTGGTAACTTCCATTAGCCAAAAATGATAGAGTGCATACATAATATCTGAAACATTAGGAATTCATTAGGTTTTTGTTGGTGTGCGGTCATCCATCGTATCTCAAGAAACCTTGCTGTAACTCAGTGTAAACAAACCTTTAGTCGCTTGGTTAAACCACTGGAACGAATTCGCGGACACATATATGGAGCTAAATCATTTTCCAAAATAATAATTAAATCTTCAGAAATCCTGAAAATATGGATAAAGTTTACGGGATATTGTTTTAAACTTTCTTATTTGTTTCGTCTGTCGAGCTTTCTTCAAATCATCACTTTTTTTAGCTTCTTCTAACAAGTGTAGCTTTATAATTAACTGAGCTGCCATCTTTTCAAACAAGTATTTGAAAAAATCTAAATATTTCAATTTAATTTAAGTACAGTTTAATAATTTTGTCTAGAGTCCGGGCTATTATCGTAGCTTTTGGATTTTACAGTTCTAGGCGAGGCTGTGAGCGAGGCTGTAAGCGAGTTCGTGGCTGTTTTTTTTTAGGGAATACCAAAATGTATGAAGAACTGTCAATTTGCCCTCCGAATCCTCCGATGGGTAGTTTTAACTCACGGCCGTCACAGCCTTGAGCGCTAGTGTAGCTTTACGCAGCTTACTGAATACTAAACTGAGTCTCACCGCTGACGCAGCGCTGCCCGCAAGGCTGTTTCCTTAGAGAATAGCATTGCAGCACACTGTGTGAGTTCCGCGTTGATGTCTTTTTGAAAAGTCTCGTTCTTTCATTAGACAATTCTAATGCATCTATCCCTTACTTTCACTTTGTATTTTTATCGTAAAAATTAGTGCTGTTACCTTTAATAGCTGAAAGTCTTTATCGAACATTAAAATTAAAATGAATGAAAATTTTATTCAATTCAAATACTGTGGCTTCTTTAGCTTCGTCTTGACAATCCGTTTGTAAACTGGCGCCAAAACTCCCGTGGCCATAGTACCTTCTGCCTTGGGGATGATATTCGACACCGTTTCTGATTGCTATTTCGTCGAATATGATAGTGGCGAAAGTTTTGTTCTTGGATTCTCTAGCTTTCATCTTATTAGTGATTGATTTTGATTCAATATGATTTCTTTGATTTTAATTGAGTATTTGTCACAATTTTAAAATCCATTTTATCGATATCGCCTATTTTCCCTTAATGAAGTAGAGCAGCCCTACGATGGGCATACCTACGCAACTTGACCTTGAACTGACCAATTGCAGCCGCGCGTTCTTCCTCTTCCCCCAGCCCGCAGTGGTGAGTCGTGTGCTAAGCAGAAATCGGCGTATACGCTCTCTAGTGGTTATATTCTCTTTGCGTGAAACATAATTAGAAATCAAACGAACTTACCAAGTGAAGTTCGATGATAATTATGTGAACGGCTTCATTCGAAGCGATTTATACCCTCCCTAGAAAATTTAACTACCCTACCCTAGATAAATAAAAATGTGAAGTATTTGAAGTATGGAGGCGAAAGGAAACACGTCATGTCAAGACAAGCGTTTATTATCGACTACTTACTGGATACAATGTTGCTTACTGCTAAGTACATTTATCTACTTCACCTCCGGGGGTGAAAAAAAAAAAATTAAACTTAAATACAAACAAAGCAAAGGTACCTTTTCTTAAAACTTACTTACTAAATTTTTTTGTCCTATCTTTATGTATTATATCTACTTTACCCTTTTTAATTATCTTTACATTTACGCCTAAATCTTCCAATACTTCAAAAGGTCCATCAAAAACACAGTCTAATTTACGAGCACATTCATTCTTAACTAAAATAATAAAAAATTTAAAATTAAAAAAAAACAAATACCTCTTAAAATCCGTGCAAGGCTGGTACATGGATAGCCGCCGCAGGAGGAGACGCCCCGGGCGCCGGGAGTCGATTGCGGACTCCCGGCCACCGTAGGCGCGAGCTTGCGGGTGGCGATCAATGGGTAGCTCGCCGCCCGGTAAGGACCAGGCTCGGGTCGACGGCGCGTAGTGTTCCACGCGCGCCTCAAAGAGATGTCAGCAACACTGAAGGGGTCTGCTAGGACCGATGCCTGCCAGGGTCGCGTGATTGTTCGAAAGAGATATCGTGACCCTGGCACATGGGCAACTGAAGGAACACGGGTGGGTTTTAGTCAGTAAAAGTCTGACATGCCCTCCCGCTCCGCCCAGAGCGGGAGAAGTCATTTGCTGATTTCCCATCCAAAAAAAAAAAAAAAAAAAAAAAAAAAAAAAAAAAAAAAAAAAAAAAAAAGGCTGGTACATGGAGATGCTACTACAATACGTAAACAATAAATCGCTTCGAATGAAGCCGTTCACATAATTATCATCGAACTTCACTTGGTAAGTTCGTTTGATTTCTAATAATGCCTGATATCAATAAAAAAATACCTTAAAAGCACCCCACGCTTTTTTTCCATTATTTTGTACTTTTTAGTTTGGTTTTCCATGGAAGCGTGTTTTTTAGTTTTTTTAAACTATTATTTATTTTCTATTTTTTAGGGTATTTCGAATTTTGAGACGTATGTCAGCGTAGTTTGTGACAGTTTTTTTGCTGTCCTTGTAACCCTGGCAAGGATAATGGCACAAATTTATGAAATTATTGCATTGTCATCAGTCCTTGACAGGTGTGCAAAGTTTGAATAAAATCTGGTCGTTTAAAGTAGGTCAAAATCGCACTATAAGGAGTCGGTTACAAACAAACATACAAATATACAAACATACAAGTGAAGCTAATACAAAGCGTGTAAAAAGTTAATGTACCGTCACGTAGGTACTTACTGATGATATCTCAGCTGAAATAATAACCTTTTACTGTAGATATATAATTATCAGAATACGACGAAAATGGGTGAAAGCTAATTTAAATCATCAATTGAATTTGTGTTTTAATCATTAAACGATGTTTTTATACTCAAGATTTGTAAGTAAAAATATTGTAATAAATACGAAGAATGGGACAATATTATCCTTGGAAACAAATGAAACTTAGTTCAAATAAACCTCAATTAGATCCGTGTTTATTATATGACGTCAGCCGAGCTGTTTGAAAAGGTTTTCATGAAGTTTATTCTCTTTTTAATGACAAAATCTGAACTTCACTTCGTAGTATTATTTGAAACAAATTACTTATAACACAATAGTATCGTTAAACAAGGATGTATGTTCCGATGACTCTAGTCTGATATACTGATCTCACAAAATGTATTGACATGATAAACGAATATTTTAATATGAGATTTTAAGTCGTTCAGAATCCTGCCGGGGTAGCGAAATTATTCGAAAGAGTTACCGTGGCCCTGGCATAGGCACTGAAGGAACTCGGATGGGTTTTAGTCAGTAAAAGTCTAACAATACCTTCCGCTCCACCCAGAGCTTGAGACGTCATTTGACTATTTCCCACCCACATAAAAAAAAGTCGTTCAGAATAATAAAGTAATGAGAACAAACTACTGATACAAGTAAAGGAACAGCTCTATTTACAAATCGACCACATGTGACGTCATAGGATTGTCACGATTAGATGACTCTGGCGCTCCAGACACAGAAAATATAACAGTGTGGTGGAGATGGGCATTACACTCATTATGATTTATCGATAATCAACTGACGCCGACATTTAATGAGCATTTAGTTCAGTATTTTAATAATATTTAAATAAATTTCATAGTTCCTGAATCATTCAACTTCAATATCAAAAGTTTTATTTATTTATTGTTGAAAAATTTAAAGAAATTAAATATAATCTAGGTTACCGTCGAAGTCGAAATTCTTGTTATATATTGATTGCTAGCTACATCACTACGTGTCATGATATGATGACTGTGGCGCTGAGGGCACTATGTTTTTCGAACTTTATAATTGGTGTTAGTTTTTGCCATCTTATGTAAATATGGATGAAATATAAAGAAAGCAGCTCAACTAATATAAATTAGGATGAGTCAAGGAACAAGCTAAATCTAAACTGATAAGTAACAAAATTAGTATTTCAAACAATAAAATAAAAGCTGTCTGGGAGGTAATTAATAAAGAAACTGGAAACACAAAACAGCGAGATCAGAATGAGTTGACTCTAAAAATTGATAATAAAACTATTTCAGATAAGTTAAAAGTTGCTGAGACCCTTGAAAATTTCTTTACCAACATTCCAATACAAGTTACGAAATCTCTCCCCTCATCATCTATATTAGCTGAATCTCTTCTTAAAGAAAACTTCAACAAGGACATTCCTAGTTTTGAATTCAAACCCATTTCTATTGCCACAATTAAAACAACATTTAAAAGTCTTAACATAAAAAACACAGAAGACTTATGGGGTATTTCGGTTAAAGTTCTTGAAAATATCATCGACACCATTGCTCCTGTCTTGACAGGTATATTTAATCAATGTTTAGACCGCGGTAAGTTTCCTGATTTAATGAAACATAGTAAAGTAGTACCAATTTTCAAATCGGGTAGTAAAACTGATCCCTCTAATTATAGACCTATATCTGTGTTACCAGCATTGAGTAAAATTTATGAAAAAATCATGCTGGACCAGATGTTGGCTCATTTCAACTCAAATGGGATTTTACATAGTCGACAGTTTGGTTTCACGAAAGGTAAGTCGACGAGTGACGCGGGAGTAAAACTTATCAGTCACATATTAGAATCCTGGGAGCAGTCCCAGGATGCAATTGGCATTTTCTGTGACCTCTCAAAAGCGTTCGACTGCGTTGACCACAATACACTGATCTGTAAATTACACCACTACGGAATTCGTGGACAAGCTGCCGATCTTGTTCTTTCCTATTTATCAAACAGACAGCAAAAAGTAAACGTTGGCGGGGCTACGTCCTTGGGGTCTCTTGTTAAGATGGGCGTGCCGCAAGGTTCAATTCTTGGCCCTTTCTTATTTTTAGTTTACATTAATGACCTTCCTTACATGATAGCTAAGTTCTCGGATATAATTTTGTTCGCTGATGACACTTCACTTATTTTTAAAATAGATAGAAAAGACAGGGATTTCTTACATGTTAACGATAGTCTAGCTATTCTTTCGAAATGGTTTGCAGCTAATAATCTCTTACTTAATGCGAACAAAACGAAATGTATTAGGTTCTCATTGTCAAATATTCCCCAAGTAGATTTAAATTTAAAACTTGATGGCAAGAAACTAGATGCTATTTCGGAAACTGTATTTTTAGGAATTACTCTAGATTCGAAACTGCAGTGGGGTCCCCACATTAGAGCTATTTCAGGTAGATTAAGTTCAGCTGCATATGCAGTAAGAAAAATTAGGCAGTTGACCGATATAGGTACAGCTCGATTAGTATACTTCGCTTATTTCCACAGTATTATGTGTTATGGCGTTCTACTGTGGGGTTCTGCAGCTGACGTAGATTCAAGTTTCATTTTGCAAAAGAGGGCAATCCGCGCAATCTATAAAATGGGGCCTCGCGAGTCTCTTAGAAACAAATTTACAGAAATTGATATACTGACTCTTCCCTCTCTTTATATCTTTGAATGTATTGATTATTGATTATTTTATGCTTTGTGAATGTGAGAACGTTGTAGGCCTTGTAGACTGTAGACAATTTTCTATCTTATTCAGTAATAATAAATAATAATAATAAAAACTTTATTGTTCAAGAAATGCTATGTACAAATTGAAATAACACTAGCCTCCACACTAGGATTCCCTGTGTCGTGGAGGCCAGTCTCTTTCGTCTTACACTATTACATCACAGTAGGGAGGCACATATGTATCTAATGTTGGTTGGAACGATAACAATAACCAAATGATATTCCTAAACAATAAATTAGCATAGTTAAATGAGTGTTAAACTAAAATGATTTTAAAAGGCGTGTTTAGTGTATTATGTACGTGTATGGTGTGAGTGTGTGATGAATGAGTGAGTTAAGATGGATTTGGACCAGACGAGGCCAATCAGACCACGTATGAGAGCACTCCCTGTCAACCCTAGGCTTCCCCTAGGCTTGAATAAACCCACGAGAGAATACTCCCACCCTATAGGCATTCACTCGTCTTGTCCAAATCGACCTTTGTGTATTTGTGTGAATGAATGTGTATGTTGTGCTCATGTGTTAATAAATTTCTCCGTGCTTTCATAGTCCATTCTTGTCAGAAATTTTAAAACTTGATTTTTGCATCTGTTCTTGGTCAGTGGCAATAAATCTATCTCGTTATTGAGCTTACCGTAAATAAATGGTCCCATATACCGAAAGCATCTGTTGCCAAAAATGAGTCTACATTTAGGTTTATGCCATTTGGGCTTATTTGCATTTCTAAGAAAGCGCACTTTGGAGTAGCTTATCAAATTATGAGCATTTTTATGGTATCTCAATGCTACTGCCATTATGTACAATTGGCGTACACGCAGAACACCAGCCTCTTGGTACAGAATATCAGTGGAGAAGCGCATAGGTTTCTTATAGGTTACCTTAAGAAGAGCCCGTTGCGCACGCTCCACTTTCATTAGACGCGTCTTGTGTGCTACACCCCATGCTACAATGCAGTAGTTGAGAACAGATTGGCAGAGTGTGTGATAAAGCATTTTCAGAAGAGTGTTACTAGCAATACGTCCCATTTTTTTGAAAATATGTAGAAGTTTTCTAACCCGACCACTTACATGCTCAATTTGTTTTGACCAGTTAAGGTGTTGGTCTATGTGGACACCAAGATACCTAATATGGTTGACTTGCTGAAGGGTTGGGCAGATACATCGTGATGGTGGTTTACTATCACAAGAATGCAATATGACTGCTAGATGATTAGGGCAGGATGTTCTACTGCTTACGCTAAAATTCACAACCTTCGTTTTGTCTAGGTTGAGTGTAAGAAGATTGTGAGTGAGCCAACTGGAGACCTGGTTTACACCCGTGTTAGCAGCCTCTTGGACTCCTTCCCAAGTTTTGTCAAAGATAACTATGGCGGTATCATCAGCGTAGGCAAATATTTTGGCTCGGTCCAGTTCTAAATTCCAAAGGCTGTTGATGTATAAAATAAAGAGTGTTGGCCCGAGCACACTACCTTGAGGGACTCCATAGTTTAGGATGGCAGAGTTGCTGCACTTGTCACTCATGCGTACACTTTGTGTGCGATCTGATAGGTATGATTGAAACCACTCCAAAGCCAAACCTCGAACACCAATAGCTTCCATCCTTTTAAGGAGAATACGCCTTGACACCGTATCAAAGGCTTTTGCCAGGTCAAGGAAGAGTCCAGTGCATTTATAACCGTTGTCCATTTTATTTACCACAAAATCGACTAGGTTATTGACTGCGTCTTCCGTTGACCTGTGCTTACGAAAGCCATATTGATTTTCTGATATCAAACCGTATTTCTCAAGGAAAGCGAGGAGTCTGCTGTTCATAATCTTCTCTAGGATTTTAGATAGGGATGTTAGTAGAGATATCTGTCGATAATTTGATGGAACTGTTTTATCTGTACCTGGTACTTATTGACAGGCCTACACCGTCCTCCCTTACTATTAACACTGTAATTTGAAACAATTGTAAAAACGAATTATTTTTAAAAGAGTAACCGTGGAGTTTCTTGCCGGCTCTTCTCCATAGGGACCAACTATTTGGAACCGTGCACCTAGCTTCTGACGTTTCATAAGTGCCCATGTAGGTTTATCTATATATATAAAAATGAATACCTATTTCCCTTGGTCACGACATCACGCGTGAACCGCTGGACCGATTTCACTTTTTTTGTTGTTGTTGTGTTTGTAATTGTCAGAAGGTTCTTATGAAAGAAAAAAAATTAAAAAATTGCGCGGGAAATTAGAAAATTTGAGAAAACTTATTTAAGAATACTTAACAACCATATAATAGGACAATGTTTACTTTTTTTTATTTTTATATATACATTATGACATTTGACATAGAATTGACAGAATGCGTGCTCAAATATCATCAAAGAGACAGGACAACGTCTGTCGGGTCAGCTAGTATGAATTAAAAATATTTTGATTTGATTTGATTTTGAACATAATTAGCAAAGGAAATAAAAAAAACAATGTTGTTTTATGAGTTTTATTTACGTTTAAAAGTCTGTCGCGGTATCATGACCATGGCGTGCTGGGCACGATTTGGTTTGTCATCTATACATGACTCCGGCGGTCATTATTTTCTCTACATCTTCATAACCAAGAGTAAAGAGCCAGTTCTTAACTTTAAGTTTACATTCGCGTAGTGTTAGCGGATAAAAAAATATTATTCTATTAATTTTATTGTATAAAAATGTGCAGAAGGAAAAGCGTTTCGTCGTCTTGCAAAAGCCGTGCGACATTTGACGGATTGAATTACGTTGGGAGTTGTTCGCTTATGTCGAAGTATACCTGGATCGTATGGGGTAGATACATGTATAATAATATCATCATCATCATCATCATTTCAGCCGAAAGACGTCCACTGCTGGATATAGGCCTCCCCCAAGCTCTGCCACTTCGACCGGTTTTTTTGCTTCCCGCATCCAGCGGATTCCTGCGGCCTTCACAAGGTCATCGGTCCACCTTGTTGGAGGCCTTCCAACTCTACGTCTTCCGGTACGCGGTCGCCACTCCAGAACCTTTCGGCCCCATCGGCCATCTGTTCTGCGAGCAATGTGCCCTGCCCACTGCCACTTCAGTTTAGCAATTCTTCGGGCTATGTCGGTTACCTTGGTTCTCCTACGGATCTCTTCATTTCTGATTCGATCCCGTAGGGAAACTCCAAGCATAGCCCTCTCCATCGCCCTTTGGGTGACTGTCAGCCTTCTAATAAGGCCCGTTGTGATAATAATATACTTGAAACAAATAGAAATCTTGTCATAAGGTCTTGTCATTAGAAATAACAAATTTAAATTAATTAATCCATACTAATATTATAAATGGGAAAGTAACTCTGTCTGTTACACTTTGTCTGAAACGATTTTGATGAAATTTGATACAGGGTAAGTTAGAACCCCAAGAAAGGACACAGGCTACTTTTTACTAGGCATCTGCGTCTGCGGTAATCGACATTGACGCGGACGAAGTCGCGGGCAAAAGCTAGTTAATAATAACGCGCCTGCATGAAATGTAGCTGTAACTATTTTTATAAAGTAATGCTCGTTTAATTATGCAGGCGTAAAAATTACAAAAATAATTTTGTAAAGAAACTACTAAGATTTACGTCACCCACCGTTGATTTTTGGAGGCGCCTACCAAATACTGGTTGAATCAGAATTATGTAATTCGTTTTAGTTTTGGAGTACAGGCATGGTCTCGTCATTATGACGCATCATAACGGCGTGTCATCGTAAATTCTGTTTATGGCGTGGGAAATAGGTTTTTTTTTAAGGATAGGTACAAAATAGTACTATATCGGTACAAAATATACGTGATAGAATCTTTTAATTACAAGAGTTGGTCCAACCATTATGGCCTGTAATAAAAGAGTTTGTACAAACCTACTCACAGAAAAAAAAACATTTATCATCTTTTTAAGGAAAACTCAACATGATAATAATTATTTATTTATTTTCTGTACAAACATTATATAAAATTATGATTAGTTTTGGAATACATTCGAATGGGAATACATATACGGAATCGTAAGTTTCGTTAAACAGTCTACGTGTGCAATGAGCGGGGCGTACGGCCACCGTAAATGCGTTAGCTCGAGCCCGGCGCTGGCGAGCTCCTGCCACTCACTCGCTTGATGATAACGAACAGTGGTGCAGTGAGCGCAGTGAGCGCAGGGCGCGCCGGCCGCTCAGCCCTGCATGATGAGGTGCACGAAGTTCTCGTAGTTGATGTTGCCCTGCGAGTCCTCCTGGCCCTGCAGCAGCTGCTCCACCTGCACACGCGCTCGCGTCACTACCTCTACATCAGGCGCGCTCCCAGGGGGCATGGGGTTATAGCCCCCCAAAATCATTAAAGCTGTCGAGAGCCTGCATGATTTACTTGTCTTGCAACTGTACTTGAGCCACAGAGACCCCGACAGGGCTACACAAAACCGTTAAGAACATAAAGGCAGTCATGGGGAGTTGGGGACTGCCAGCAGAAGTACAGACGCCAGCACTTCAAGCTACGCGAAACTTTGTCAGTTTCGGCCAATCAACCCTGAACCTAATACTTTAGTGTTGAAAATCGATTAAAGAAACTTGACAGATTGTAGTAGCTTGATGTGCTGGTGTCTGTACAAACTAAAAACTATAAAATAACAGTTTTTTTTTTTACTTTTAAATTAATTTTAATAGGTACCAAGATTTCATATTTTCTTATTAAAATTATTAGTTTGATTAGTCTCGCTTATACCTAAATAGGTTGTGGCTAAGTAATAACAGCCGCACGGATCGATTGATTACGTTAAGCTACGCTTGCCGCGGTCGATACGTGGATGGGTGACCATCTTAACATACCAAGACGCCTCCGTGCCTCGGAAAGCACGTTAAGTTGTTGGTCCCGACTGTCATCTGTGGATCTTTGACAGTCATTACGGGTCGTCAGAAGCTCGAAAGTCTGACAACCAGTCTTACCAAGGGGTATCGTATTATCCAGTAACTGGATTGTGGAGGTCAGATAGGCAGTCGCTCCACGTAAAATACTGATATTCAGTTGCATCCGGTTAGACTGGAAGCTGACCCCAACATAGATGGGACAACAATCAAAGTATCGACACTCCGAGCAACGACAAGCGTTTTAGCAAAATGGCGGATCTGTTTCGTTAATCGCGTCGCGGATTGAGAGTAAACTTTTACCTCGTCGTCGCTGAGCTTCTCGCCGAGCGTGGACAGCAGGTGGCGCAGCTCGGCGGACGAGATGAACCCGTTGCCGTCCTTGTCGAAGTGGCGTAATCCCTCGATGAAGTCGTTGGCGGTGTCGCCGCTGCGCGCCTTCGAGATGGCCTGCGCACAAACACAGTGTTTTACTTTGCACATTCACTCATTTAATGCATTCCCTGCACCACTGTCTGGGTACGAACGTAGCGAATACAATCAAGACTGTTTGGCCAAAACTGGGATTGGGTATATAATTAAGTTCCCAGCTGTGGACTTAGCTCAGACCATAGGGCGTATGACCAAGGGTAAATCTCAAGGACACGACGGACTCAGCATCGAGCACCTACAGCATGCAGGTCCCCACCTGCCACGTGTTGGCCATGCTGTTCACGTTCTGCCTTCGCCATTCGTACTTGCCTGACAAACTGATGAGGACGGTCGTGGTACTAATTGTAAAAAATAAAACAGGTAATATATCAGATAAAACCAATTACAGACCGATCTCATTAGCGACAGTCATCGCGAAAGTATTGACAGCATGCTTAATACTCAGTTAAAATTTGTGCACAAACGAATACTTGCATACCTAGATCAGAATAGTTTACTATCTGATAATCATATGGTTTTCGGGTTGGTAGGTCCACGGAAGATGCAGTAACCAACTTAGCCTATTTTATAACCTTCAATCTAGGACAAGGACAGGCATGTCTTGCTCATCATTTGTACCTTGATGAAGTTGTACTCGTTATGATGTTATTGTTATTATATTTTTTTAGGGTTCCGTTGCCAAATGGCAAAAAACGGAACCCTTATAGATTCGTCATGTCTGTCTGTCTGTCCGTGTATGTCACAGCCACTTTTTTCCTTTACAAAGTGAAAGTAAAAAATGTAAGGAATTTAATTGCTGTTGAATAATGTTCAAAACTTGAATAATGTTTTGAAAATAAATTGAAAACAAAGAAATTAATACCGTGTATTGCCTCCACGGGCTCTAATAAGGGTAGGGCTTCCATTACGTAATTACGCAATTACGTAATTACGAACTCATTTTAAAGTATTTTAAATTCCGTAACTGAAGATGTCAATTCCGTACTTACGTAATTGTTGGTATCATAAATCAATCAAAATAGTCAACCAATAAAAAAGCAATCTACTACGTACCATTTATAATGCGGCAACACTATACGATATATCTACATCAAAACTATACAAACAGGGGATTCCCCGCAGTTTATTTTATCGTTTGTTAAATCTTGCAAAAAATAATTCTAAGATGTACAGAATAGAGTTCAAATATATCAATTTGGCGAGTCGGTAGGGCCGGGGAGTCCCTGGCGAAAAGTCCCTACGACTACGGGGAACTACTATGCTCTTCACTTTCTTAACTAAAATGAAAGTCTAGTTTCATTGCTAAATTGTCGGTTGTTCAGTCCACAACTTCACATCGCTAGACCTTCGACACAGTTGGCACTTGATCAGATTACTTAATTAAAAATTGGTGATAAATGCGCGAAAATATTAACAATTTGTAGCAGTTAATTGTATCTTTATCGTGGGTGACTTTGAATGTGTGCATTATCTCTTGAAAGATGTAAGTACCTAGATCAAAGCTTTAATCAGTAAAAACCCCGTGGAGCATGC
The DNA here is from genome assembly GCA_947507805.1 of Aporophyla nigra. Lineage (NCBI taxonomy): Eukaryota > Metazoa > Arthropoda > Insecta > Lepidoptera > Noctuidae > Aporophyla > Aporophyla nigra. The sequence continues at coordinate 204,463 of OX382301.1, forward strand.
ATAGTTCATACAAAATAATTTATTATTCAAACATTTTATTTAATTATGGTGTGCAATAAAGGAATAAATACATAGGTACATAATTGTCTTAAAGGGTATTTTTATTCCGATTAGATTTTAGAATATCTAAATTCCCAAATATAACTATAAGAAAATTGAGATATTAACAAAAAACTGAAATTATATAGCTCATCTCTAAATCAGGAATGAATGAACTAAGCATGCTCTATCGTTTGGCTACGAAATTCGTAATACGTTTGACGACACGGCTGGAGTAATTGCTGAGCGATCGACTGCTGCGCAGCGTATCGCGGGTTCGATCCCCGCAGGCCGCACGGACGGAACAAATATTTGTATAATCTGCAAGTAGTTGTTCCAGGTGTTTGTGTTTGAGAGGACAGAAAGAAATTTAGGAATTTCTTCCTGTCCTCACAAACACAAACACCAACGTGCAGCGTAACGTTTTATTAAAAAAAAGAAGAGTGTTTACATTTAGTGTTATATAATGAGTTGGCCACTATGTTTAACCAATATCATTATTATTGACCTAATTTCTTTTTATTTTATTTTTCAGGTCTTCTTCAAATAAGACTGTATACAAGGAGTTTTTGAACAAACGCACACAAAGTTCTATCTGGGAACATTTCTTGAGAGCTGATAATGGACAGAGTGTTGAACGTAAGCATTGCAAAAAAATTTTGAAAACTCCTGGTGGGCCAACTGGAGCTTTACACACTCACATGCGTGCCAAGCATATCGGAGAGATGCCGCAAGTGCAGGACTCGCTAAGGCCGAGTACATCAACGTCTAGTAGTGGTCTAATTCAAACACGAAAACGTACAAATGAACCTTCAGAAAAGAAAATTAAACTCACTGATTATTTTTCAAATATGGAGGTTCGAGTGACGAGAATGGCAGCATTGGATGGGATAACATTGAGCACATTTTGTACTTCAGAAGATCTAAGATACCTTTTTAAAACTCTGGCTACGATATGCCGAAATCTTCTACGACTATAACAAAAATAATTCTAGATCAGAGTGATAACACAAAAAACAAATTGAAAAATCAATTGAAAATTATGAAGTCTGAAAATAAAAAATTTTCAGTTACGTTTGATGAGTGGACGTCTACCCGAAATAAAAGGTATATGAATATAAATATCCACAATAAAGACTTCGGTATGGCCAAATATAAAAATTTGGGGCTTGTACGGATACAAGGATCAATGCCAGCTGAAGTAGGCACTCAATTATTACAGCAGCATTTGAGTGAATTCGGTTTAAATCTGGAAGACGACATTATTGCTATCACAACAGATCGAGCAAGTGTAATGGTCAAAATGGGTAGGAATTTTGACGGCCGCCACCAATTGTGTTTGGCTCATGGGATACAACTAGCAGTCCTGGAAGTTTTATATAAAACACAAAAATCTCCAGAACCTGAAGTGCAGGAGGATGTCTCAAATACTGGTGCTGAAGAAGCAGAAGAAATTGAAGAAGATGAAGATGCGTTTATTTTAGAATCGACCAGAGTTCAAGAATCGGAGTTTTTATACAAATACACTATAAAAAAATTAAGAGATCTAATAAAATCTTTAAAAACTCCCCTTTGAAAAACGACTTGTTGCAAAAGTACATTTTAGACGAATATGGTAAAAATATAGATCTAATACTAGACTGTAAAACGAGGTGGAACAGCTTGTCAGATATGGTAGGCTGATTTCTCAAATTAAAATCATGCGTTTTTAAGGCGTTATTAGATTTGAAATCAAATGTTAAATTTACAGACGAAGAGATCCAAGACCTTCACGACATTCATTACAGCTTGGATGTAATAAAAACTACAGTTTTGTCATTATGTCGCCGTGATTCAAACTTATTGACGGCCGACGCTGCGCTTCGATTTATGCTCGAGAAACTTGATCTTCAGTCAAACGATCTCAGTAGAAAACTAGCCACATCTCTTAGAAAAAGAATAAAGGAAAGGCGAACAAATGTATTCGGTGTTTTGCAATATTTGCATAACAATGAGGATTTTTTTTTAACTGCTGCCACAGAATATTTCACGAAACCATCGTCGGATGAGATACGAATGTATATAGTGGAACTGTTGGAACGGTTGAAATATAATTCTACACAAAAATGTGTAAATTCACAACCACAACCGAGTGTATCGGACGCAATTGCCACCAGTGACGATGATGACGAGGAGTTGACAATCGCACAACAGTTAGACAAAGAAATAAACAAAGTGACTGTGAATAAACCAATTTCAACAGTAAACACAGATCTCCATTCCATTATTAGGGTAGAAATGTGCATTTACGACAGCGCTGGCGGCGGTCGCGAAGTTTTTTTGACTGCAGCGTATAATTATTTGCTTTCGATAACGCCTACAAGTGTAGAAGCCGAGCGAGCCTTTTCATCTGCCGGATATTTTTGTAATAAACTAAGAAGTTCCCTGGGTGACAAAACTTTAAATGCCTTGTCATTTATGAGATCATATTTTCAAGAAGAGAGATTATATTCGGGAGGAATAAAATGGTTTGACTAAACTGATTAAAACTACGATGCTAAAGTTCTTAAATAAATATTTTTTTGCTTAATTATTGTGTTTATTTTGATAATACCTTGAATTTGAGATAGTAAAAGATAATTGTAAACTGTAACTACAATATTTACAAAAATTCATAGTCGATTAGGGAAAAATTACGGAATTGAAGAAAATAGTTGCGTAATTAGTTACGTAATTGATATTTCCGTAATTTTGGAAGCCCTAAATAAGGGCTTAGATACGTCTACCTATGCTTCTTATCACATTTTCAATCATTTCCTGGGGTAAATTGTCTCACTCTTCAACCAGCGCCAATTTTAATTCCATAACGTCCCTAGGAGCTGAAATCCTGTCTCTTACCCTGCGGCCAATCATGTCCCAGACATGCTCTATTGGATTCATGTCTGGTGATCGTGCTGGCCAGTCCATTTGGGTTATTCCGATATCATTAAGTAATCGCGCACCACACGAGCAGTGTGTGGCCGTGCATTATCTTGCATAAATACAAAATTTGGGCCTATGAATGGGGCAAATGGCATTATATGGGGTTCCAAGATCTCAGTTATGTACCTGTGTGTAGTCAGAGAACCGCTATCAATGATAACCAACGCGGTGCGAGCTGTTAAAGTTATGCCACTCCATACCATAACCGACCCCCCGCCATATGACACCGTTTCGGTAAAATTTGCTTGATGATGACGTTCTCCTCGATATCTCCACATCTTTTCCCTCCCGTCGATGAAATTTACGTAGAAACGACTTTCGTTCGAGAATAAAACTTGACTCCATTCATCGGTGCAATCTTGGTGTTCCCGAGCGAATGTTAATCTTGCAACTCGATGACTTACTGCAAGTTTTGGTGCTTTCGCTGGCATGTATGATTTCAAACCAGCTTCATTCAACCTCCTCCCCACTGTTCGTTCACTAACGCGTACGTTACGTACCTCTTCCAATCCAATAGATTTCTGGTCTGAACAGCCGTTTGACGACGATTTTTCAAACTTTGTACCCTTATAAAACGGTCGTCTACTGCAATGTTTGCAGGATTTCTGCCTTGTCCGCGCCTACGCACGTAAGATCATGTCTATCTGTATCGTTGCACAGTACGGTGGATAACAGAAACTGAAACACCCAACGAACGACTCACTGAACGGTAGGTATGACCTTAGTCAATCATTGTTACAGTTCTGGCGACTTCAGTTGCTGGCAAATCATTCATTTCGTATGCAATACAATGTTAATTCTCCAAACAACAACAACGAAATGAGCATGGGTCACCCCTGACTGCACGACCAAACATTCTTATCATAAAAACTTTTTAACAAAAAATTAAACCGCCGAAAAAACTGAAAAGCAAAAAATAATAAACCTTAAAAATTATGATTCGGCGCTTTGAGTGATCTTTGTTCATTGATTTTGTTCGGTTTAATTTTTTGTTAAAAAGTTTTTATTTTACAATTTTTTGTGGTTTTAATGTACTAATAATACTTGGCAAGGTATACCCTATCCAATGAAAAAAAAAAAAATGATCAAAATCGAACTACTCTGTATAAAGTTATGCGTGGTAATACATTACAATCACTGAGTGAACAATCAATCATCCCCTGTTTTCTGACCCTTAGGGTTTGCTTTTGTTTTCTAAATTTATATGGGACCACCCTCGGAGTATACCCTTTCCAATAAAAAAAGAATTATCACAATCGGACTACTATGTAAAAAGTGGTCATACATAAAAAGAAAAAAACAAACAAAAAAAAATATATATTGATAACCTCCTCCGTTTTTTTCGTCGGTTAAAAAACACTTAAAATCGCGGATTGGCAAAAACACGTAAGAGGGTATAATCTCTGTTTGATTTACTGTGACCATCTAAAAGTCTCAAAATGTTATGTCTGAAGAGTGTAATAATTCAAATAAAGATCCACTTGTCGAATTACCCTCAAGTTAGAAAAAAAGTCACCTTTTTTCTGTTCCGCTAATTGTGCCGGTGTGTGTATAAGAGCTATACTGTTGAAACTTGGTAAGTAGATGTATTCTGTGAACCGCATTAAGATTTTTACACAAAAAAATATACGCGTCGAATTGATAACCTCCTCCGTTTTTTTTCGTCGGTTAAAAATAGAAAAAAAAACAATAATATTTGGGGTTCCCCATACATAGAACTGAAACTCAAAAAAAAAACAAATTCATCAAACCCATACGTGTGGGGTATCTATGGATAGGTCTTCAAAAATGATATTGAGGTTTCTAATATCATTTTTTTCTAAACTGAATAGTTTGCGCGAGAGACACTTCCAAAGTGGTAAAATGTGTCCCCCCCCCCCCCCCCCCCGTAACTTATAAAATAAGGGAATGATAAAACTAAAAAAAATATATGATGTACATTACCATGTAAACTACCAACGAAAATTGGTTTGAACGGGATCTAGTAAGTAGTTTTTTTTTAATACGTCATAAATCGTTTATGTTTTTTTTTTTTAATTTTTATATTTGAGTTGACTGAATGAAAGGTAAAATGTGGTTTACTCAGTAAAGCGACAAGATCAAGACTCAGAATAAATGAACGAGTTCAGTCATCACTTGATTGACCAAGCTAGGAGAAAAGAACCAGGAAACTAGGAAACCAGGACATAAGAAAATGCATCAAATCTTAATCGAAAAAACCGTAACAAAATGCGTCAAGAACCACAGGATGTGCTACCTAGCACACGGTGGACCACACCGCGCATGCATGCAGCAATGTAGTACAAAGCCAAATCTAAGAAGGTCGAATGACCTACTTACACATGGAATGACAACCTAAAACAGGACATGAAATACGAGTACTTCGACATGGGAATCAAATTTTGGATGGACACAGCTGGAGATAAAAATAAGATCAAGAAAGCGGCTAGCGATATCTACAAAAACAGAAACTCGTAGCAGCGAGAACTTAGAAGACGACTGAAAAGACAACAACACGGAACATAGCGAAGCCTTGACATAGAAAAGAGCCAAGCAAACGGTCAACCCCACCAAAAAATGCATCGGTTAAGCTCGACCTGCATCAACATGCCGGCGACGACGTGAAAAGATGCCCTCCTATAGACAAATATAACCCTTCTCTCCACTAGTCCAATGCTTACTTAAGGCTGCATAGTCGGTATGCTCGTAATCCTTTCCTATCCTAAGGGCACGTCTTCCCTATCATTACAGCGCCCCCCGGCCCCGGTCCACTTCTTAATATGCAATGGCCTATGTAGCACCATGAATCATGAGGCTTCAAAAGCTAGTGAAAATCTTGGGGTTCATTTGATTTATCGAGTCTGGTCAAACCACACTGGGATCAGTGCAATTCATTTCATAAAATTCATGCCAACTACAGAACCTTTCATTGTGCATGGTCTGACCAAAAAAAACATTGAAAACGGAATCTTTATAGATAACTTTGTTATCAGTCTGTCTGACTGTCCCTCTGTCCTGTGTGACTCTTTTTTAATTTCAGGACTGCATGGAGTTATCAAGTTGAAATTATTATCAAATATGTAGATGTACAGTCCATTAGAGCTGTAAAAAATCCTGCTTCTAAGTCAATGCAATAAAAATTTACAGCTACTGATGCGACATATTAGGTTTTTTCTTTTAAGTACAAAACATGTTTTCACTAATATAAATTACTGTAGTTTGTAGGTTTAAGTTTAAATAGCATAGTTTGTAAAGCTTATTATTTTTAAGTGTATTCCGTGGAAAATGTTGTTGGTTTCACATTTGGCCACATGTTTTTGTATTTCTTCATACAATATGTAATATGTCACTGTTTGTTTTCCCCAATAAATAAAATTAAAATAAAATATTCGATAATGGCAAATAAATGAAACTTATAGGGTAGGTACTTACTTACCGCTAACCCAGAATCATGAAATTACGCAAGAAGCAATGTCTGCAATGCACAACACAAATACAGGAAAAGTTCGAAAATCATTCACTTGTAACTTACATTTCCAGTTTTAGCTGACCTCACATTACTGTTCATATAACATAATGTATTTCGTGTTTGCCGTGAGTACTTTTACCAGATAAAAAATGGGAACAAACAAACTTACTATTGCAGTTGGTGAATTGACTGTAAGTATTGATGTTTGGTAAAAAATATTGTACAACTACATTGTTAAGTTTGTTTTTGGGATAAATTTATCCCAACTCCAGACCCCTTCATTGTGCGAGGTCAGACACACACTTGTCCAGTTTTTGTTTTCCACAATAGAATAGAACAGAATAATGTTTATTTGCTAAAAAACATGGTATAAAAAGATGGTAAAATTAAAAGTTAGTTTTAATGATAACATAGCCAGTTTGAGCATTTTATATGGCCTACCCAAATATCCCTTCTTTGGTATTGTTTTTCAGTAAGCTACTTATTTTTTGAGTTGAACTACATAATTACTGACAAATGCATGCATGAACGATAATGACGATGAAAATGTACTTATTAGGAAACACCTCACACATATAGTTTTAAAATTAATTTTTTTTTTTTTTAAAGTTTAAAAGTGTTTTTAATAAATATCATTCATCGTGATGACCATTACAAATAATGTTATTCAAAGAATGCATAGTATATTATGTAATAATTAAAATTTGTAGTTGGATAGAAAAACTGAAGAGTTTTTTGATTAAAACATTTGATAGCCCAATTCATGAGGAAGATCATATACAGGCTATTTAACATCACACTACATGATGTCAGCTTTTGATAACCAGCCCTGTCTAGCAAGCATGGCATTTTTTCAATATTATCACTTGGCAATTTTTAAAGCTAGGACACTACTGTCACAATTTTTTATCTTTTGCCTAATCGTTTTAATTTTCAAATTCAAAAGAATAGAATAAGACAGCATCCCTGTTGTGTTTTCAACAAATAGCTGCTAAATTAAACACTAAACAAAAAAAACTTTTTTACAAAAAAAAACAACCGACTTCCTTAAAAACACTACAAACTGAAAAATAACTTTAATTACGGAAGTCGGTGTCTTAGGATCTGTATTTATGGTTTTTTTGCCACCGACTTCCGAAATTAAAGTTATTTTTCAGTTTGTAGTGTTTTTAAGGAAGTCGGTTGTTTTTTTTTTTTTGTAAAAAAGTTTTTATTTTTAAATTTTTAGTTGTGGTATCCACCCCGCACTAATTCCAAACAAACAATGCATATTTATGCGATTGCAGAAATCGCAGTTGATTTGCTGTCATTTTTTAAAGAGTTCCGGTGTCTATCTCTGGAACTCATCATCAGATCTATATGAAATTTATATGGGACCATTTCGGAATAAACCCCTTTCAAACAAAAAAAGAATTTAGCAAATCCGTCTTTATATGACGGAGTTATGGCCGAACATACATAAAAAAAAAATAAAAAAAATATAAACATCCGAATTGAGAACCTCCTCCTTTTTGAAGTCGGTTAAAAATGTATTCAAAACATCAGATTTGTGATACCATAAATATTTTTGTGTACATGGAGGTAGTCACAGGCCTGTTTATCAGCATTCATTTTCCTGCTAACCTACATACATAATTTATTTTTAAATAATATACAGCAAGTCCTTACCTGGTAAATAGGTAGAAACACTTCAAATGATATTCTTTCATCGGGCTTTAAGTGTAGGGTGCATTTCTTCACATCAGATTCAGTAGGGTTCTGTCCAAGAGCTCGCAGGGCATCCCCAATCTGTGCTACATGGATCTTGCCATCTCCACGTGAATCAAATAGTTGGAATGCTTCCTGGAATTCTACAAAGATACCAAACATTCAGCTTAGGTTTAATAATTAAATATAAATTAATCTAGAAGAAAAATAGAACAAAGAGGGTTGAGACAGATGGCGAGGAATGGTGATACCTTCCACGGAGGTGAGCTTCAGCTTGGTGGGCGGTTCGTACATGAACATGTTGCGAGGGCGTGTGGCGACGCACTAAGCGCGACCAACTCCGCGAGCGAGCGAGGCCACGGGGCCGAGCGACACACCTGGTTCGCTTTAAAATACAAACCTTATAAGGAAACTAGGGCGCTTGTAACAGCCACCGCTTTCGGTAAAGACGTTGATTGACATGACATGACACACGGAATACGCGCGAGTGTCACAACACAAGTTGACTCTGCGCTCAAATTACGTGGTTATTTGTGATTATACACGACCGAGATGCGAGAGAGCCGCACAATCTCACAGTTCTATTCATATTCACAGCAAACCACCAGCGTGGCGACTTCGTAATATCAGTTAGTTAATGACGACTCACCTGCCAGTTGATCTTCTGAATATCCAGCCTGTAACAAATTCACATTAAATTGTATGTTTTTACAAAGGTTTCTTAAATACTTCTACACTAATTTAGCATTCAATTTACCATTTTATTTATCAATTTTAGCCTCCTGGGATGTAAAAATGTTTTATGTATGAGTCATAGACAATTAAGCTTAGGCAGGTACCTATGTATAGTCAACAAACATTCATTTATTCTCAAATTAAGATTCTCATTCGTTCAAATGTTCATGACAATGACATGGCAATAGAGAAATCATGGACATAGTAATTACGATGATTTATGGAAAGATGTTTATGGTGGCAACTTTGTTTCTTTATACAGCTTGGCAAAAAAGAGTCTGGAAAAAATGAGGGCGCCTGTTTAGCAGGTATGGCCACCCTGTATACTAGGACGAAAAGTTATAAGATACTTGTTGTTTTAATCAACAAACACGAGATCCCGGAAATTCTCAACAGTCAAGATTTCAAGACTTGATAGGCACACAGGCTTTTACTTTCATTGTATTTAGTAGATTGCGCATTATTTCGCTAGAATAACCTTTTATCTAAGAGATGCGAGTGCCCTCATAATAACATAATGAAAACTTATTCAGTATAAAAATAAATTAAATTACACTCAGGGATTGCCGATTGAACCGGATACACAAAAAATAATGCTCAGCAATCGCATTTGCGGCCACCATCTAGGGTATTCAAAACCATTCGATGGTTGGTATGCCTGTATCAAATTTGACATGAATGATTATGAACAAATCCTGTTAATTCTGAAAGTTTATATTCGACAAGACGGCGACTAACAGCTGCTTACTGTCGGAAACTAATCGGAAGTCGGAGAGTACCTAAAACATGTCGCATTCGAAAGGTACGGGCAATATCGAATAAATTTGAACAGTTGACTAATGAAGCCGTTAGGTATGCCTATGTGAGGTACATAACACTATCACTATCCACATGACAATGACAATGAAAATGAAAGAACACGCAAAAATTTAGGTCTTATTTAAAAAGAAAAACCTGAGATAACATCATTCGTGTATTCCTTTTCAGTGCTATGATAGATTTTTCCATTAACACTGATGTGTCAGTTTTAGATTTCTTATTTATGAAATCTAAATAGTAAAAATCTTTCTAAGATGTTTACGGCTCCCATTATAACCCAAGTCTCCTCAAACTATAGGTAATATATGTATTACGTAGAATAACCACCTGAAAAATAATAAATGTAAATTATACTTTTTTTTACTGTGGAATGTGGTATGCGATAATAGCATTAATAAAAAATACTTGCCTGTTTCTTTAGTGTGGAACTTTTTGTCTAATTGCACACAGATCAAAATCATCTAATTCTTTCTTCCACCAACTGTTTTGCTGTTTCTCCAGGTGTAGAAAAAATCCTTAATTTTTTTCACCTTCATTAACAACTTTTCTAATTGTACTGTGAGATTTACCTTGAAAAAAATTGTAAAGACAATCATATTAATTCCATGTATGTACATTTTTCAATTTCAAGTATCAACCATTAAGAGTTAACGTTTACGCGATTTGTCCAACTAGAAAACATAACCTCAATAATCTATTAGTAAATGTAACAATAAAATGGCTTGAAACTTATAATACTGATAAAACTTAGTATTAGAAAAGAAAAACAATGACTGGCATTGACTAAAATATACATTTCTTGAATAAATACCTGTCATGTCGGTAGTTCTTTCGAAAACTTTGTCAATCGGAGACAAAATTTGTTCCGCTTCAGATTCCGCCAAATATCTCACGAAAACTTGGTATATCACAGCTCACACCACTACTCCTTATTGTTTTATTCATTTTTTATATATACAAAAGCGTTAATAATTGACAGTTAATTAGAAATAAGTGAAATACAACTGGGAACATAACACAATGACAGAGAAGCTACTTGTTGTTGATGAACAAAGCAGTGTCCACAAAAAATATATTTTAGTTCCAATTATCACCACGACAGACTCTTTTTTGCCAAGCTGTACCCGTAATACAACTTTTGTAATTCTATTCCTAAAAGCAAATTAATTTCGACGAAGGAAGTATTTTTTTTCAGTTGCTTAAGGTAGCTCCAGGAAGCCCACATAACTAAAAGTTTCCTAAGAATTTCTGCCGTATAAATGATCCAGATTACGACTTGAGATTAATTGAGAAGAACAGCACAATAGTCAAAATCAAAATCAAATGTCATTTATTCAAACTAGGCTGAGAGTCAGCACTTTTTAAACGTCAAAGTTACATAAGACAGTCCCCCCAAAACGCCCGCCCTTCAACACTTCCTAGTGCTTTAGCTGGGAAGAAGAAGTGGCGGAACAAACTCCCCAGCAGCACTGTTGTCTGTTAAGTTAGAAGAACTAGATTCTATACAATATTGTATAAGCTATTAATATAATAAAACAAAACATACATTATTCGCCATATGTCAGCTAGCACACGCCATTATACCAACAAAACATTGAAAACTAAACTCAAGCTGAAATAAATAATGAAACAAAATCGTAAACAGAACTTAAAACCTTACTAAAGCCTCCAGGCATAAAGGGCGTGCCCGCTTACATATACAACGATGCAAATGATACATATACACAATAAATGAAATTAAAAGAAAAAATAATAATAAAAAAACAGTTATATGAACTACCCATATAAACTGTCAGTGTGTGAGTTACAGTAATTACAGAATGTAAAACAGTGTCATAGAACAAAAAATTAATATTATCTACACACTTAAGTTAGCAACTAGTTTGATAAACTCTAAGACTGTCCTATGGAGCGAGACCAGCATGCAGCTTGTTTCCAAGCGTTCTTATCTTGGATGTAGTCCTCTAATTTGTAATAAGCTCGTTTACAAAGTGTACTTATAATATGACTTTTAAACCTCCTTACATTTAATTGCAATATATCAGAAGGTATTTTGTTGTAACATTTAACACAGTACCCCATTAAAGATGTATGTACTTTTGCTAATCTGAAAAATGGTTGATCTATCTTGTCTTTATTTCTAGTATTAAAATAATGTCTATCGTTTATTTTATTAAAAAGATGTCGATTTTTTCTTACATACATAATATATTATAGTCTAAACGAAAGACCAGGGTTCTACTTTTTTTCTCGGAGAACTTTCTCTGACTACAGAACAAAAGGTGAATTTTAACGTCTTTGCCAGGTATTAGGGTTAAAAATTAGTTAATTCTTCGTAAAAGTAGTGGCTTGTATACAAAAAAGAACATGAGTAGTGACAGCTATCTGTACAATTCTTAGACGTTGACTAGCAACGACATCTGAAGAGAGCAAGTGGCAGTTTTTATCCCCGTTATAAAATTAATGTATTACTAATTTGCGCAAAAAAGAGTGAATTGTTTTCAGGGGTTTTTTTTTTGTGGGTGGATAATCATCAAATGACGTCCCCCACTCTGAGTGGTGCGGAAGGGCTTATCAGGCTTTTACTGATTAAAACCCACCAATGTTCCTTCAGTTGCCCATGTGCCAGGGCCACGGTATCTACTTTTGAACAAATCTCGCGACCCTGGCAGATACAAATATGCTAAGAATAAAGTAATGTATTCAACTTTTATAAATAATACTTAATAAACTAAAAAGCACACTTTCATAGAAAACTAAACTAAAAAAAATTAGAAAAAGCGTGAGGTGCTTTTTGAGTTTTTTTTATTTTTTATTGATATCAAGCACCCCAGGCTAATTTCCATTATCTATATTCTTATCTATATTCTTCTACTTTTTAGTTTGGTTTTCTATGAAAGCGCGCATAAGCTATTATTTAATTTCTATTTTTTAATTCTGCTGTGTTTAAGTGGGTTTTTCGTTTCTTTTTTTTTTTTGCTAACTTGGTCAGGATAATCGATTATTCCGAGCCTGACCCGAAATCCTAACCCAGTCGCGGGTTAGGTTAGGCAATTGAAAAAATATTTGTTCCGAACGTAACCCTGTTCCTAACCTGACCCGATGTATATTATTTCGATTGTTTTAAACCTGACCTAAATTCCTAACCCGGTCGCGGGTAAGGTTAGGAACTTGAAAATATTATAATATTTGTTCCGACCGTAACCCTGTTCTTAACCTGACCCGATGTATCGTTCCTATCATATCCCGAATTGTATATCTATGCAGCATGCAAGCGAGCATGGAACATGCAGCAGGCATGGTTTCTGTCACGGCTCCGGCGGCTCCACGCGAGCTATTCGTCACAGATGGTTATAACGCTCACCACCGCAGCTTCAGCTTGCTAGCGTCACCTCAGCAAGATGAAGCTGCGGTGGTGAGCATTAAAGAGCTGCAGAGGGGCGCTCCACGCCTACGCAGACTTAAATTACACAAGACCACGCGGAGTCGGTTTTTCAGCGCGATTTGTTTCTGTCACTAACTAAAACAGAACAACATATTACGTCGAAGATTGAACACTGACCAGGCTTTACTTCGACGGGACTCTTCACTGACAGGACACTTCGCCGACAGGACTCTTCGCCAATAGGGCTCATCAGCGACGAATGTCAGATAAAGTAGTTTTTTTGTTTAAATAGGTTAGGTTAGGTTAAAACTGTGACCTTCTACGCATGAGCCAAGCGGGCGAAGCGAGCGGTGCCGCGGCAGCGGCCAGCGAGTGCCAGAAACGACTACATCATGTTGATGAGCCCTGTCGGCGAAGTGTCCTGTCGGCGAAGAATCCTGTCGGCGAAGAGTCCCGTCGAAGTAGTCTTGTCGGTGTTCAGTCAATGGTATTTTTAAATTCTTTTGTAAATAAATAATTAGGAGAAATTAATGTTTAAGTTGATTATTAATGTTGATATTATAATTATTGTACATATTAAACTCTGATTTGATACATAGGTATTTTTATTCTAAGAAAGAGGAGCCTATCTATATTGCAATTCGGGTTATGGTAGGAACGATAAATCGGCCAATCGGGTCGGAATACATATTTATGTTTTTTTTAATAAAAAATGGGTTACGTTCGGAATAAATTTTATATTCTTATTCAATTTCCTAACCTAACCCGCGATCGGGGTAGGATTTCAGGTCAGGCTTCACCCGCGTGTAATACATAGAAACCGTCCTCTTGAATCACTCTGTCTATTGATGATAATCGCATTAAAATCCGTTGCGTAGTTTAAAACATCTAAGCGTACAGACGCGGATAGTTATTTAGTTTTATACTATGCAAATATTATCTGGAAATCGAAAACAAACGCCATCTACTGGCATCTTCACCGTTTACGCAACCTAGATGTCAAACGATAAGGTGAATTAACGTACACCGCCATCTTTTAGGAATTCCTAGAACTAACTAATGAATACACACTATTTTTTTTCAAATATACACATTGAGACTTATTGAAAATAATAATAATAATGATTTATTCGGCAGATCATAAAATCCAATTTCGTTAGTGTTAGTAAACACATTTTAAACATTTGGAAAATTATACATTATTATTATTAATAATGTCAAAACAATTAATAGTGATCTCAAAATAATCAATAGCAATGTCAAATCATTCATAATAATGTCAAAATTACCATTAAAAACGTCAATAGCACCATTAACTATGTCATAATCATTAATAATCAAATATAGACTAGACGAAAATGCAAATAGTACAGAAAACAACTTTCTTTCAAGGCACGGTTTTATGGAAATAGTTGTGTTCTGGACCAGTGTTCGAGTATTCGACCTTCCGCCCTATCGGCCATTGTGACCAAGAGGCTGTTGGGGCTGCCCCGCACCCGCCGCATCAGAGAGGCGACACGCTTTCGCAAGATTGCGTAAAAGTCGTCTATTCGCGCCTCTGCAAACATCGCTGATGCGCTGCAGTGTCGAGGCAACCCCAACAGCGCCCTGTATGCGTTATTTTACTGGACACGCAGGGCGCTGTAAACCGTCTGCGTATAGTCGACCCATAGACTGCAGGTGTAAAAAGATTGGCAGTATGCCCTAAACAGAGTAGTTTTTACACCCCTCGAGCACTTTGCAAATCTACGGATCAACATATTGCTCCTGACTGACAGTGCCCTACGCTCCCTCTCCATGTCAACACTATCCGACTGCGTTGCCGTCACCCAGTGCCCCAGATATTTAAAAGATGTTACCCACTCTAACGCAGTCCCAGCGAGTGTGACTGCCGGAACTTCACGGTAGTATTTAGTACCTGCCTGAAACAATAGACACTCGCTCTTTTTCGAATTATATCTAAGGCCCTGGGCTTCCGCATATCGCTCACAAACAGAAATGAGTTTCCTGAGGGCGCTGATCGATGGGGCCAGCAGCACCATGTCATCGGCATAACTTATGTTATTGAAGAATGTTCCGCCAATGGAACAGCCTACCATAGTGTTGCTAAGCTCACGAATCAGCCGATCTACGTACAGACAGAAGAGTTTCGGCGAAGTCCTACCCCCTGTCTGACCCCGCACTCCAGCCCGTACGGATCGGATAGCGAGCCTGCCCACCTAACCATTTTAGACTGATGGGCGTACCAATACCTAAACAACTCAATCATCTCACTCGGAAGTGTTGTCTCTTCGTACAGCTTCTTCCACAAAACACCATAGGACACCACATCGAAGGCTTTTGATAAATCAAGAAAACACGTGTACACGGGAGTTTTCCTATCCGTGTAGTATCTGACGGTGTGCTTGAGACATAAAACAGCGTGTTCTGTTGAAAGACCCACTCTGAAGCCAAATTGGGCGTCGTGAAGCGACAGATGTTTATTTAACTGCTTGTCAAGCACACTGTCCAAAACTTTGGCAACAATCGTAGCCAACGATATGGGCCTATAGTTATTTATGTCAGACGCGTCTCCAGTCCGATTTTTTATAATCGGCACAACTAAGGTTTTCATGAAGTCATCAGGCAGATACGTATGTGAGAAGCAGAAGTTGAAAAAAATTGCCAGCACTCTAGGCATGTGAACACCTGCATTTTGTAAATGCTCTATGCTGAGAGAATCGTGCCCAGGTGATTTACCGCGCTTCATGTTTTTCAACATTGCAGCTATTTTTTTAGCCGTAACCAATTCCAATGTTTCCGTTGTTGGTTCCTTTACCGTAGATGACTCTCCCATCAACCCTAAAGGGGACTTCATTGCAAAATGATTTTTAAAGAAATTGGCCATGGAGGCAGACTTACTAACACCCTCCACGCTCGCAGGAAGGCTCGAATACTGCTCAGTTTGTTAGTGTGCTTGCAAAACTTACTTAAATCCTTGTCTCTGTGACAAGATGCTAGGATATTCATTATTATTTGTTCTCTGCTGGTCTGACACCACTTTAGTTTACTTTTAAAAACCCTTTTTGCTTCTTTCATGGTAGCGTACACAGCAGCCACTTTCGGTTCTCCACATAATACCCAATTCTGAAAAGCAAGCCGCGCCTCCGAGTGCGCCTGTCGAACATTTTTATTCCACCCTATCACTGTTTTTCTTTTGTTTTGACCCGGCCCACAGTAACAAACACATGCCGCTTCGCTTAATATGTCAACAATTTCATAGTACATTCTATCGATAATGGATCTATGTACTAAATTAGAACACAATTTATCACTACATTTTCTAAATTCTGAAGGAAAATCAACCTGTCTTAGTCTCGTCGTACATAAATTCTTATATAAGTCAGTTTGTTGCATGTCTCTTTCACCCCACATGACCTTATTACGTTTACTAATAAACCTTTTGGACATAATCCTAAGTACATTAAAGTTACATGTAATTTCTAACGGTATAATTAATTGAGATAAAAACTATCCTATCTCTTAAGTTGGACCAATTTAAAAATAATTAAAAGATTGATAACAATCAGTTTAGTACTTTTAGAGTTTACCCTTAACATACATCGAGATTTTTATATATATAAGAAGATATAAGATTGTATTTTCACTGGTTCTTGATAAGTGTGCAAAGTTTCAAATTTTGGGTGGGTGAATTACGACGTTTTGAGGGGGGTGAAAAACACGTTCAAAGACTCTGTTATATACATACCAAGCTAATAAAACCGTTTTTTTAAAAAACATAGAAAATAAATAATAGTTTAAAAAAACTAAAAATCACGCTTCCATAGAAAAACAAACTAAAAAGTAGAAAATAATGAAAAAAAAGCGTCGGGTGTTTTTTAAGGTATTTTTTTATTGATATCAGGCATTTTTTTAGGGTGTTACTAATTTTGAGACGTATGTCAGCGTAGTTTGTGACGTATGTCAGCGTAGTTTTCGAAGACAGTTTTTTTTGCTGTCCCAAAATCTACCAACTCCCAAACTATCTGGGCAGTAACTTGACAGTTAGAGGGATACCAGATTTTGAGAAAAAATAAAATCTTTTTACCAAAAAATTTTACCGCCAAAAAACTGAAAAGCAAAAAATAATAAACCTTAAAATTATGAGTCGGCGCTTTGAGTGATCTTTGTTCATTGATTTTTCAGCGCCGACTCATAATTTTAAGGTTTATTATTATTTGCTTTTCGGTAAAAAGTTTTTATTTTATATGTTTTTGTGGCTATAATGTACTTATAATCAAAATCAAATCAAATCAATTTATTTCGGGCTACAAAGACCCATATCATAAATACCTTACAGACTAACATACATACAAATAAAAACAATGGAAACATAAAACTATTGTACACGCCCCTGTTTTCCGACCCTTAGGGTTCGATTTTGTTTTCCAAATTTATATGGGACCACCCTCGGAGTATACCCTTTCCAATAAAAAAAGAATTATCACAATCGGACTACTATGTAAAAAGTTATGCGTGGTAAAAAAAAAAACAAACAAAAAGTCAAAAAAATATACGCGTCGAATTGATAACCTCCTCCGTTTTTTTTCGTCGGTTAAAAAGAGTGAGGTGGTGTAAGAATGATTGACATTGAATAAACTTGAAATAATGTGCTTCCATGCAAACTTTTTTATTTCATAACTTGTCTTAAGGCGCGGACTGACTACGATTTTAAATGCTACAACTACATGCTACAGCTCCAACAAATAAGGTTGAAAATTGAATAAATATTTGGATGACGATGTGACTAAGCTGCGAATTGGCATTTATTTTACGGGTTTTATTTAGATTATTCGGACTACACACATTAAATAAAATAATTGTCTGGTTAAAGTTTTAAAGTAATGTTTATTCTATTGAACTCTTTAAAAAAAAAAATGTAGTTATCGCTGAAAATACAGAGATGTTCGACGTCAAAGTTTTTTTTGTGAAACAATTTTTATTGGGAATATCAAACAATTTTTCACTATTCTATTCGGTCAGAATTTTTCTTTAAACCCTTCTCTGTCCACTGTATTTTTTGTGTCGTATATTTTCATTGCGTTACGTCATACTCGATTGTCAAAGACACCAGTGTTTTGTGAATATTGAGGTAACACCGCGCCTTAAAACACAAAAATAAACGACATTTATACTGTATCGATTTATAAATCATCTATGGTTACCAGAGGAAATAAAATGACTAAAGCAAAAAAAAATAAAATTACATGATTTTAAATTTATTTTTGTTTCTATTAGAAGAAAATAAAAAAGGGTACCTATACCTGTTTTTAAAAATTATTGTTTATTCTTATATACCACATCATAAAAACTATTTTTTCAAGTTTTATTTAAATTAAACCATTTTTATCATTCATTTATTACGCGAAATCGTTAAGTACCCCAACACTATTTGATTTATTGGTATCCATGGTATCATTATTTTTCTTTGAACCAGTGTTGCCAGGTCTCCTGTTTTCACAGAAGATATACTGGTTTCAGGCTATATCTACTGTTCTACTGATTTTGCAAGAGAATCTACTGGATTTTATGAGTTTACTCCTCAATTAAATTTGATTAAATTTTGATTTAAAAATTAATAAATAAAATTTTAATTATAGATTAATCATCTAAGCCAGTGTGGTTGAATACAGTGGTTATCTGTAAGTGGTTTTGTGCAATCAAACAAATGATATAAAGTTTACAGAATAAATAAAGAAAATAGTAGCCACTTAAAGGTGTCTTCACACAGCGAGCGGGGCGTGACGTGACGCGACGTGGCGTGGCGCCGGCGCGACGCCGGCGCGGCGGGTGCCTTCACACTGCGGGCGCGATCACGTCCCGTCCCGCCGGCGCACAGTGGATCGTCCCCATACAAGAGGTCGGACATAGAATCAAAAATTGAAAAAGTATTTAATTTAAAAAAAAAAAATTATACAGTTGCATTTCTCTATTAAAGAACAATACACATGTGCAAAACACACAAAAATAACTATAACTAGCAATGAATTTGATAAGCTAATTATGACATGAGCCAATCACACTGCAGAGCTTAAGGGCTGTGAACATAGTAATTACAATAACTAATTAGATTAAGCAAGTACTGGTAGTCGTTACTTAATGACTCATTAACGCTTTTGTTATGTTGCAACAAAAGCGTTCATAAGTCATTAAAGTCCTCAAAAATGCACCTATTATTTAAGGAACTACTTAGTGATGACTAATTCTCAGTAATAAGTATACTTAATGTACCTCCATTCCATCAGTAATACACATACAAAGATAGTTACTATAGGCAAAATATCTCGGTAGGGGCACTCTGGGGGCACCATGTGTCCTTGAAGAAAATGTGGCATAAAATGGGTAAATAACAGTAGTGAAATCCACAAGTCGAACAAAGAGGGAATCATGAGATACATACATTTTTGTGTTCGTTTCCATACAAAATAAAAGTTTTCATCGAATAGCGCCTAAAGTGCTGGTCAAATAAAAAAAGCGTACAACAATTTTTGTCGTTCTTTAATAGAGAAATGCAACTGTATATTTTGTTTTTTTTTTTAATTAGATACTTTTTCAATTTTTGATTCTATGTCCGACCTCTTGTATGGGGACGATCCACTGAGCGGCGCCGCGCCGCGATTCATTCATTGAAAAAATGTTGAGCGATTCAGACGTGGAAACGCTCTTGCTCTTATTTTTTAATGAAGTATCTAACTAAAATCACAGGTCAGCATATCATCGACCCGTGCGGCTGTTGTAACTTAGCCTCAAGCGCTTTACAAAATTATGAATTTTAATCGTATTAGTAGCCGTTATACTTTGAAATTGACTGAGGCATTTTACGTACCTTTCTAAATCTTTTGCGATCTTATGAGGTTTGGCTTAATTTGTCAAACTGTACTCCATGCCTTTCATGCGAGATTCAGAAGGATGCCGGAGGTTTGAAAATCTGTCTCGGTAAATCCACAAAGCAAAAGGAATAGCTTTGCCACGGGCTTCTAAACACATCAACATGTTACCGTTTTCACGACCACTGTACACGTATTCAGGCATTGTTTATCACAACAAAATCAATAAAAACAAAACACTAAAAACGTAATAATAACAACAAGACACAATTTTAAACTAAAGTGTTAAATGCGACCCAATATCTATCAATCAGTTCCACGTACCACTTTCGCTCACGAACTCAGTCGGACAGGAACTAACTAGAGGACTAACACAATATCAAAGATACCGCCTGCACGTGGAGCCGACAAAAGCACCACCGTGCCGGGCGGCGCCGCGCTGGCGGGCGGCGCCGACGTACGGTGGGCTGCATATCGCCTTTCATAGACATAGAGACTCGAATTTTGAAGGGTCTTTTTTTTGGCTAGAAATGGATTCTGCTGATCATTACTATTCTATAAAATTTCGTATGGGGCAATTGCGTGTAAAAATGAAGGAGTTATAATTTTTTAAACAAAAAAAATGTACGGTGCTGACATGAAAAATTATTCTATCTCTGGAATTATAAGGTTCGCCATTATCATTTATTTTTAATTTTTTGACATACTTCATACTGCGCCACCATTTGTGGCTTTTTAAAAATCCTCAAAATTAAAAAAAATATAATGTTGATGATTAATTATATGGTTAAATGCTTTAAATATGAGTATGCTTAGTCAAGTTCACAATATTTTTTTATACTATAAGCCAAGACAGTCTAAAAATCACAAAATTTCGTTTCACTAAATTGAAATCACATGGTAATTATGAATTACCTTTCTTATCTCGCGATTTGCAACCCACTGTGCGGCGCCGCGCTGTCTTGTCATGTGAATGATCTAAAAGTTACAGAGACAAAACAGAAAACCAAATCATTTCAATTGTTAGGAAATTGGTCCTATGCTTTATACCGAACTGTTTTAATTTTTTTGACTTTTCAATAAGATTTAACGGGTTTCTTAGATTAAATGTATCAAATTATTCAGTTTAAATTAATTGAGTTTACTTACTAAATAAAGGATACAGTCATTGTAATAAACAAGCTTGCGTCGTGTGACTCTAATCACATTGGCATAAAGTTCAAATTCAATTGATTCACGTGCGCTAGTTGTTTGAAACTGTACTCGTAATGAAAATGTTCTAGTCAATCACAGCTAATGTCGGCGATCGCTCACTTTCATTCACTATCATTACTCGTATCAGCTAACATACAAAACTGTTATTCAATGTAAGACGCAGTCAATCAATTTAAAACTTGTGATACTTCTGCAATTTATCGCCGTCCTGCCGACGCTGCGCTCGCGCCCCGCTCGCGGCACGCCGGCCTCTGAGTTGTATTCCGACTCGGCGCGGCGGCGGCGTGGCGCGTCGCGCCGAGCGCTCTGTGTGAAGTCGTCCATACTATCTAGTACATTACAACTACTCAGCGTCGCGTCGCTGTCTGAAGACACCTTAATTCAACCACAAAGGACTAGCTCCATATTTTGCACACAACCTAACAGCGCACCTTCTTTGCTTTTGTTGTAGATCATCATCATCAGCCTACATATAGTTAATGACGTAAATAAAAGAAAACTTTTAATGGAATGAAATGAGCCTCTTTTTTTTTTAATGGGAAATCATCAAATGACTTCTCCCGCTCTGGGCGGAGCGGGAGGGCGTGTCAGACTTTTACTGACTAAAACCTACCCGCGTTTCTTCAGTTGCCCATGCGCCAGGATCACGGTGTCTCTTTCGAACAATCTCGCGACCCTGACAGGAATTGAGCCTCTTCAAATGGAGATCATAGAGCCATATGAGGTATAATAGAATGAAATCATGACTGAAATGACATGCACGAATATATATATATGTATAAATAGGTTTTTTTTCTTTTTTCTATGACAAAACTTAAATCTACTGTTTTTTTTTTTCAATCTCCTGTTTTTTGGGTACATTTCTACTGATTTTACAGATTGGACCTGGCAACACTGCTTTGAACTGTTAAGTTGTTGAATAGGATTAAAAATCCAAGTATAAGTCAAACTTGTATTTTGGAAGTTGGTGGTTCTCAAAATCCTGGATTTACATAAACACAACCTTGTTGCCTTGTAACGACAAAAAGGTAGTTTCGTATGGAGAAGAATAAGCAAGAAACTCCACCGTTACTCTTTCAAAATGTTTTATTAAATATAGTATACATTGGTGCCGATTCTGTTGTACAAAATTCTCTAAACTAAACTAAAAATCACTAAAATTTGGTTCAAACGACGATTTCCTATTCTGAAATAGACTAAAGTGACACAACTTAACTATATTTTAGTTTGACAGCACTAAGATTGCACTGAGTTATTAGTTTAGTGAAAATGACAATTTTGCTATTCTGAGTTTGCCGGTTTGACCAAAAATTTCGACTATAATAATTTATTTTGACTAAACCTGACTATTTTTAATCGCGATCAAAAAGGTGTGGAATAAAACTAGTGGTCATGAACAAAAATTCACGCCAACGCCTCGCCTTCACGTGCAAAAACAGTGCTGTATTTTTTCTTTTTTCTTTTGCTTATATCTCGAAAATGGCGTGTCCTATCGCAAAAATAATGACATTTTTGACCCCCTTTATGAAGCCCCGGAACGTTTAAATCTCAACACGTGGGTAATATTTTTTTTTTTTCAAACAACAAGTGAAAATATTCCATATAAAACACGTCCAGGCTGCCCCCTTGCGCGCGCCTTCGTCTCTAAAAAATTAATTGCGTAGCGCACACAAGTACCACGTTGCGAAACCAAAAGAAAAAAAAACCACGTTGATTGTCAAATTCGTTTTTAGTCGTGTCAAAATAATTTTTAAATTTAGAGATTTTTTCTTGCAGAATAGCGTTAAAATTCTCATAGCCAAAAGTAAGGAATTTTAGAGATAGTTTAGTTAGTTTAGTTCGGTGTACAACAGAATCGGCACCAATGTTTATATAATTATATCAGAAGATGATGCACCTAGAATAATAATTCCATACCACAACAGGTAAAATAGTTGAAAATAAAAAATAAAATTATAATATTGCATTATCACTCGTAATCACTTTCTCCAAAATGTTTCCGACATAGTTTCGAAGCTCTATGATTAACTAAAGTTTAAAAATAACTTAAAGTGCAATCCATGCAATAAGTTACTTCAGTACATTCGCACGTCCGTTTATTTTACCCTTGATTTCGCGTCTCTGTCAAAAAAGTAATGGGTTATTTTTGGTTTTCTCCACTTAGAAGCCTTTAGGGTTCCGTTGCCAAATGGCAAAAAACGGAACCCTTATAGATTCGTCATGCCTGTCTGTCTGTCCGAGTATGTCACAGCCACTTTTTTCCTAAACTATAAGAGCTATGCTGTTGAAACTTGATAAGTAGATGTATTCTGTAAACCGCGTTAAGATTTTCACACAAAAATAGAAAAAAAAAAACAATAATATTTGGGGTTCCCCATACACAGAACTGAAACTCAAAAAAAAATTACTCATACGTGTGGGGTATCTATGGATAGATCTTCAAAAATGATATTGAGGTTTCTAATATCATTTTTTTCTAAACTAACGTAACTTCTAAAATAAGGAAATGATAAAACTAAAAAAAATACATGACACCGAAAATTGGTTTGAACGAGATCTAGGAAGTAGTTTTTTTTTAATACGTCATAAACCGTAAACCACAATTTACCTTTCATTCAGTCAACTCAAATATAAAAATTAAGAAAAAAAAACATTTAATTTCATAAACATAAACCTTATGCATAAACCGTGAACACCTGCAGGTTTGTACGGAACCCTCGGTGCGCGAGTCCGACTCGCACTTGGCCGGTTTTTATTCTAGTTAGCTATCACTGTAGGTACCTACTTGATAAATATATTAGAATGACAAATGAATATGTTTGAATTTTATACACACCCTTGCAAATTATAACTTTTCTTCCAGGACGTGTGCACTAAACATTATGTAAAAATTAAGGGAGTATACACACTCAGTGAACAGTAACTGCGCGTATTGGTACACGTGCATTTACTGATTTTAACAGCCGGTTTGCTGGGGAGAAGTGCCAGAGTAGCCTGCCAAATTCAAATTTTCTTGCAGTTGTACAAAGTCAGAGTGTACCAGAAACTGATGACAAATTGATGGCTTAGGCCTCTATACGAACAGTAACCTTGGGGTTTGTTCGTTGAATAGTATTGTTCCTATACCTTTCTATCTTGTAACCATTTTATTGTTTCTTTTTATTTAGCGTGATTAATAGTGTTATTAATATTCCTGTAATTGTTTATACGTCTTGTTTATCCCAATAAAATGGGAACTCCAAATCCTGACGATATACCGCTCGGCACTCCCGATCCGACTTACATATGTTTTTTGGCAACACTGTTCAACTACAGGTAGCTTCTCTGTCATTGTGTTATGTTCCCAGTCGTATTTCACTTATTTCGAATTACCTACCTATGAATTATTATTGCTTTTGTACATATACAAAATGAATAAAACACTAAGGAGTAGTGGCATGAGCTGTGATATCCCCAGTTTTCGTAAGATATTTGGCGAAATCGTAAGCGGACCAAATTTGTCTCCGATTGACAATGTTTTCAAAAGAATTGCCGACATAACATGTATTTGTCGAAGAAATTTATCTTGTAGTCAATGCCAGTCATTGTTTTCCTTTCTAATACATAGTTTCAGCGGTACTATAAGTTTCAAGCGATATTATTGTTTTACTTACTAACAGATTATTGAGGTTATGTTTTCTAATTTGACAAATCGCGTGTACCTTGACTCTTCATGGTTGATACTTGAAATTGAAAAATGTACATGGAATTAATATGATTGTTTTTATAATTTCTTTGACAATGAAAGATTGTGAGGTAAATCTCACAATACAGTTAGAGAAGTTGTTAATGAAGGTGAAAAAAATTAAGGATTTTTTCTACACCTGGAGAAACACCAAGACAGTTGGCGCAAGAAAGAATCAGACGATTTTGTTCTGTGCGCAATTAGACAGAAAGTTCAATACTGTAAAGAAACAGGCTAGTATTTTTTGTTAATGCTATTATCGCATACCACGTACCTCAGTAAAAAAAGTATAAGTGCCTACTCAACGTAATGTATTATCAATAAGTTAGAGAAGACTTGGGTAACAATTGGAACTGTGAACATCTAAGAAAGATTTAACGCTCTTTAGGTTTCTCATATAAGAAATGTAAAACTGACAGATCAGTGCTAGTGGAAAAATCTACTATAGCAGTGAAAAGGGAGAAATATCTCAAAATTATTATGGATAATAGAAATTTGCCAGTGGAACTTCAAAAACAAATAATTTGTTTGCATGAAAGTTATATTCATTCATCATAAAATGTCAAGAAATTTAGATGATCCATTATTTACACCTCTGCATATCCCTTCGGGGAATACACGTATCATATTATGTTATGACACGCTTTTCTTTTTAAATAAAACCTAAATTTAATCATGTCCTTTCATTTTCATTGTCATTTAGATCGTGGTAGTGGAATGTAGCCCATATAAACATACCTGACGATGACAGCTTCGATATAGCTTGGATCTTTCGAATACGACATGTTGAAGATAGACTCAGACTTCCGATTAGTTTCCGACAGTTGGTCACCCGCTGTTTATCGACTATGAACTGTCAGAATTAAGAGTATTTCATCATGCCAACTTCAACACAGGCCGCAAATGTGATTGCTGGACATTATTTCCCGAGTGTCAGGTTTTTTTTTTTTTTTTGGATGGGTAATAATCAAATGACTTCTCCCGCTCTGGGCGGAGCGGGAGGGCGTGTCAGACTTTTACTGACTAAAACCCACCCGTGTTCCTTCAGTTGCCCATGTGCCAGAGTCACGGTATCTCTTTCGAACAATCTCGCGACCCTGGCAGGCATCGGTCCTAGCAGACCCCTACATTGCTGCTGACATCTCTTTGAGGTGCGCGTGGAACACTACGGTTCAATCGGCAATCCCGGAGATGGGCGTACTATCTTAATTTAATTTTTATTCTGAACAAGTTTTCGTTGTGTTGTATGTTCATATGCTGTATGATGGCACTCTCATCTGTATAACATAAAGGTATTTTAGCCGAATAATGCGCAATCCACTAAATAAAATCCTACAAAATACTAAAGCCTGTGTGCCTATCAAGTCTTGAAACTTTGACTATTGAGAATCCCCGGGATTTCGTATGTTTGTTGATTAAAACAACAAGTATCTTTTTAGTCCTAGTATAAATGGTGGCCATACCTGCAAAACAAGTGCCCTCATTTTTTCCAGACTCTTTTTTTTCACTGACTGACCTATAGATCTAAACTCTAACCCAGTTCCAGATGACCTAGAAAGTTCAAATTTGGCATGCAGATAGGTAATTAGGTGAATACAAAGGAATAAATCTGAAACTGGTAAATTTTTATCATTTTATTATAATTTTTCACTTAATTGTTTCTATTAGGAACACTTATATATATACTTAGTGCCTATAATAACTGTATGTAAAAAAGTGAGCCGTCGCGGGACGCCTGGCAGATGTGAAACATCGAAATTATTTTGTAAAGATAATATTTATAAAGCATACTTTACGAAAGGAAATATATATGGTATAATCAAAAATAACATATTAATTAGATGTTTACATGTTAATTATCAAAATTCGGACTACTCTGTACCACGCAAAACGCCACACATAAACTAAATGGTCACCCATCCAAAGTGTGACCTTGAGAAGTGTAGTTTAACCTAGCGAACCTGCGACTCAAGGCAAAACAAAAACTAAATGGTCACCTATCCAAAGGCTGACCTTGCGAAGTGCAGCTTAACCTAGCAAACCTGCCACAAAACGCCACACATAAACAAAATCGTCACCCATCTAAAGGCTGACTTTGGGGAGTGTAGCTTAACCTAGCGAACCTGCGAATAATATTATAGCCTTCGCAAGTTCTATACCTGTTACTTGTCGGTTCTTATTTTATTATTCCGAAAATTTGGCTTGCAGGTAGAAACTGAACGAACACTGATATTGTACGAAAAGAAATACCAACAGTAATGAAATTGCTACGTATTCATGGGAAGAAATTGATTTCAATGGAGGGAGGGAATCATTGAGGTACATATATAGCAAATATATGTATTTTTAGTCATTTCAATTACTTAAACTTTAACTTTTGTATCCTAAATAACAGACTTTCTTTGTTTACAGACCTATAATGAAAGAAATCGGATTCGAGTTAGTGAGGTGCCAGTCAAAAAGGAATATTTTAATGGAGCGTCAAGATATAAAGATACTCAGATTTAAGTATCTAGACAGAATGAAAAAAAATCACGATGCCTCAGAACACGAGAAATTAGACGTCATTTATTTAGACGAAACTTATATACACGTTTCGTGTTTGATGAATAAATGTTGGCAAAGCAAAGATATTGCGGACCCATCCAAAAGCATAGGCCAAGGGCCGTGATACATCATCGTTCACGCTGGTAGATAAAATGGTTTTATACCAAACTGTTGCCTGGTGAAAAGGTCAAAAAGTAAATCTGCTGACTATCATCACGATATGAATCAGGAAACCTTCACGAAATGGGTCACAGAGAAGTTGATTTCAAATCTTAGAAAGCCGTCTCTAATTGTAATGGACAACGCGAAATACTATTCTGTTCAACTGAACAAATCGCCTACATAAGCCAACCGTGTTGCTGATATTAAGGAATGACTCCAGTCAAATAACATTCATTTTGATGATCACTGGAGGAAATGTCAATTATTTGAAGCAGTAAGAAGAAACTTACCTGAACCCAAGTATGAAATAGATGAAACGGTCACGAGTTTTGAGGCTCCCACCGTATCATTGTGCACTCAATCCTGCCAGGGTCGCAGATTCGTTCGAAAGAGTTACTGTAGCCCTGGCATATGAGCAACTGAAGGAACACGGGTGGGTTTTAGTCAGTAAAAGTCTGACACGCCCTCCCGCTCCGCCCAGAGCGGGAGAAGTCATTTGATGATTTAACTTCCAATAAAAAAAAACCCATAGAAATGATTTGGGGCATAATGAAACAAAAAGTAAGCTAATAAAATGTAAATAGGCCGGCAAGTGATATTAAATCATTAACAGAAAAGCTTTCTCTCAAATTGGGGCAGATAAATGGCGAAAATGTTGTGAACATGTTATAAAAGTGGTTAAGGATTTCATTAAACAGGACAGATTAGTTGAAAGGCAGGAATAGCGATTTATTGTAAATACCTCCGTGTCTTCATCATCCTCATCATTAGATGAAGAAGAAAATATGCAAATGGAGTTCCTGGAAACATTTTTAAGTTCGTCATAGTTGGTTGCTTGCTTAACGTGAAGGTAGAAGGCCTTGGTGTCAGATTCATATGAGCCACCTAAAGGCGTCTGACCTGGCTCATGTAACGACCACTACCAGAGGCAGTACCTTGACCGACGGCTTAACGTGCCCTCCAAAGCACGGAATATTTTTTTCTTAACGGGCAATCAGGTCGATTCAAACTTGCAATGCCCTAACCAAACTGGGAAATCAAACACAAAGCGAAAAAATATTTTTTTTTCTTCATCTTTGCTGTGTAAATAAAGTATATTTTAGTGAATGGGTTGATTTTGATTCATTTTATTTTATCCAGATATATCTCGCTCTTTATTAAAAATATCTTAATTTTGGTCACTCATGGTTAGGGGCTAAAAGTAAAAAGAAGTTAGACTGTGATAGAGCTTGCTCATAGTGCGTAAAGCCTTTATAGCTTTTCCCACAGTAGACCGCAACTAGGTAGGTTTCAATCATCCCATCAGCCCATAGAAAAATACCACTAATCAAACACCACTGTTGAATAAACTGCACTATTGTAAAATAGTGCATATCATACCCTTATTGTATAAACAATATTAATGATATGAATTTTTAAGGCAAAAAATTAAGTATCAAAACGTTTTAATCCTATCTCCCCAGTGTTGCTGACATCATTTTTTTTTTACCATTTTTGCCATGACATTCTGGTACGCATATACAATTTGATACCGATTCAAAATTCCGATCAAAATGTGATCGGGCTTATTGTAATTTTGTATTAAAATTTTTAAAGGGACTATTTCTATTTTTTAACAAGATAGTAGGAACAACATCACAATTTAAATAATTAAATCGGTTCTAAAACCACATTACATTAACTGGAATTATAAATTTAATAAAAAATAAAATAGTCTTTTTGGTTGGGGTGACAATGACATATTTAATTTATGAGTTTTTATATTTTCTATTTTATTCCAAGCTCTAAATTCATGTGCATAATGCTGCGTACACACGTCTTAACTTTAGCCACTAATGACTCGGCAATTCAGTAAAAAAAAAACTTTAGAGGTGTCAAGGGACACCCGGATGGAACGAAGTTCCTTTCCAGGATTCATAATAGTTATAATTTTTTATTTTTTATTATGTACAAAAAACCGGTATACACTCAACAAAAATATTCTCTCCCTCTCCCTGTCTCCTTCTCTCTCTTTCCCTCTCATCCCTCACTCTCTCATAAATTTGTGCCATTATCCTTGCCAGGGTTACCAGGACAGCAAAAAAACTGTCTTCGAAAACTACGCTGACATACGTCACAAACTAATTTGTGCCATTATTCTTGCCAGGGTTACCAGGACAGCTAAAAAAACTGTCTTCGAAAACTACGCTGACATACGTCACAACCTACGCTGACATACGTCTCAAAATTCGAAACACCCTAAAAAATAGAAAATAAATAATAGTTTAAAAAAACTAAAAAACACGCTTCCATTGAAAACCAAACTAAAAAGTACAAAATAATGAAAAAAAAAAAGCGTGGGGTGCTTGATATCAATAAAAAAATACCTTAAAAAGCACCCCACGCTTTTTTTCCATTATTTTGTACTTTTAGTTTGGTTTTCAATGGAAGCGTGTTTTTTAAATCAAATCAAATCAAATCAAATCACATTTATTTGTAAATGTAGGTTAAAAATTACAATAGGATGTTATAAGAAGATGCACAGTTCGCTACATTTTACCCGAGAGCATACAAATAAAACTAAAAGTTAGTTGTGTCGATATCATAGACACACAATTAAAATAAAATAATTAAAATACTTATACACTAACACACAATTTCTAACACACAATTAACACCTACATACAGTTCTACACAATTAGCAATATCAGTATCATAATAATGTAAACACAAGCACAAGAATATAAGACAGTGCAACCTAAAATATTCGTAAGTCTGAAAATAAGGAAACATACATTTCAACAACATCTAAACCAATGAGGAGAAAAAAAAAATATAATTGTAACATACTAAATATCAGTGGTGTCCTCCATAAACTCAGCTGTGGAGTAATAACATTTATAAATTAAAAATTGTTTCAGTTTCTTTTTAAACATGTCAATATTGAGATTTTTTATCGGTCGAGGAATTTTATTGTAAATAACTGGAGCCATTCGATAAATACTTTTACGTAGGAGGGCTGTTTTACAACGATCAACACAAAGAATGCTCGAATCCCTTTTCCTTAACCTTGGGTCAGCTGGGGCTCTTATTTCGAAAAGCTGTGGGTTTGTCTTAACAAACACTGCCACCTCAAAAATGTACAATGATGGTAATGTAAGAATTTTCAAGGATTCAAAATATGGTTTACAACTTTCCCTTGAGTGTATATTACCCAAAGCGCGTACGCATTTTTTTTGTGCAATGAAAACGTACTTAGTGTCAGTCGAATTACCCCAGAACACGACTCCATATCTTAGAACGGATTCTACATAGCTGTGGTAGGCAACAAGCACGGCGTCAGGGTTTACAAATTTGGACAGTTTATGAAGAGCAAAAGCAAAACTGTTAAGTTTTTTACAAATTTCTTCAACATGTGGTTTCCACGTAAGTTGACTGTCTATTATTAACCCTAAGAACTTCGTTTTATCCGTTTTTGTAATTGAATGTCCATTGTGACTAATATTTACTGGTAGTTGTCGTTGTCGCTGACTAAAATGCATTATACACGTCTTTTCTAAATTAATTTTTAAATTATTTGCCTGTAACCAATCTATAGCTTGCTTTAGCGTGTCATTAATTTCTTGTTCATAATTATCGTAATCATCTTTTTTTATCATAATTGTACAGTCATCAGCAAATAGTACTGTTGGATGATTGATGCTTTTTGGAAGATCATTTATGTACACCAGAAACAGTGGGGGACCCAATACGCTTCCCTGAGGTACACCGTACTTCACCCTTCTAAGTTTTGACCGATATATCATTTCTCGTTTGGTTTTAATATTTATATTTGTTATTTCTGTGCATTGTTGCCGGTTGCTTAAATATGATGTAATAAGATTAAGACCATTGCCGCGAATTCCACATCTTTCGAGTTTGTCAATAAGTAAAGTATGATCAACATGATCGAAGGCTTTCGTCATGTCCATATACAGGGCACAAATGGGTAGTGTGTTATCTACACTTGACATAATTTTCTTGAGAAAATCATAAATAGCAACATTGATTGACTTATTTTTTCTAAAACCTTTTTGTTCATCAACCAGTACATTCTTACTTTCGAGAAAATTGTACAATCGGTGATGTATTATTTTTTCTATGACTTTCGAGAATATCGGTATTAATGCCACTGGTCGATAATTTTTAATTGAAGTCCTCTCCCCTTTCTTATACAACGGCTTAATAATAGATACTTTTAATTTATCTGGGAAGACTCCTTTTTCAAAGCATAAGTTTATAATATGAGATAGTGGATGACAAATAATATGATGGACTTTCTTTATAATGTTTGTTGTTATATTATCATTTCCTGTACTTTTAGTATTTTTGAGAGATTGAATCGTTTTCGATACCTCGTCTGGCGTAGTTGGAGTTAAAAAAATCGAGTGATTGAGTCTGTCTATGTGTGGTTGTGGTAGTTTATTGCAACTTGAATCAATTTGATCAGTGTAAAAGTCATTGAATGCATTGCAGATGTCTTTCGATTTTACTATTTCTTTATTATCATGGATAATTTTCGCTATTGGTTCATGAGGGAAATCAATCTTGCTGTCATTAATTATTTTCCAAGTTGCTTTGCTCTTATTATTAGATGTCTAGTTTTATGTTTTAGTTTTATGTCTAGTTTTTAGTTTTTTTAAACTATTATTTTTACACGCTTTATATTAGCTTCACTTGTATGTTTGTTTGTAACCGACTCCTTATAGCGCGATTTTGACCCACTTTAAACGACCAGATTTCATTCAAACTTTGCACACCTGGCAAGGACCGATGACAATGCAAAAATTTCATAAATTTGTGCCATTATCCTTGCCAGGGTTACCAGGACAGCAAAAAAACTGTCTTCGAAAACTACGCTGACATACGTCACAAACTAATTTGTGCCATTATCCTTGCCAGGGTTACCAGGACAGCAAAAAAAACTGTCTTCGAAAACTACGCTGACATACGTCACAAACTACGCTGACATACGTCTCAAAATTCGAAACACCCTAAAAAATAGAAAATTAATAATAGTTTAAAAAAACTAAAAAACACGCTTCCATTGAAAACCAAACTAAAAAGTACAAAATAATAGAAAAAAAGCGTGGGGTGAAAGCATCCCACGCTTTTTTTCCATTATTTTGTTATTATTTTCTTGATTAGCGTTAATAAAGGTGTAATAGCAATCAATTCGTCGCCGTACATGTTAAACGTACTTAAATGAAAGCGCCACTCTACCGGGCAATGTAAATTCCTATTATAAAAAATCGAACGTATGCGCTAATCTCACGGAATTCCGGATCAGGAATCGTGATTACCCACTAAACCGTGCCCACGATGCCAGCCTTAGATAAAATAATTTTATACGATATGAATTTCATGTTGAAACTTGAATTTACTTCTTGCTTGGCTACAATTTTTTTTAATGCAATTTATCCGAACGGAAATTTGTGCTGTATTTAGTAGTGGTGATGTTTGCGGATGATGGGTGTTCCGTCGCTCGGTCTCCTCTCTGTCTGTGGTCGCCTCGGTCGGATACTCGGCCGGCGTAGTCGCGGTACCTAGTCGGCGAACGAAATAGGGAATGGCGATTGGTTGGTGAACGGACGGGCGTTGAAGAAAAGAAAATGGCAAAATGGTGCGATCCATTGATCTTTTTTAGAAGGTTAGTGTTCAGTAGTTAATATTATTTCTCTAAAATAATTATTATTTGGTTCTAGAGAGTTCTTAAAACTTAGTGCAATTTTTTGCAATTTCGGAAACGATTACCTACCGTTATCGCATTGTGTGGCAAGTCGTCGACAGACAGGCGACGGCGCCGTTCGGCTTTCGCTTTGTTCACTCATCTCCACGTGCCTTCCGCCATTTAGAGCGTATTTATCGGCAGATTGCTGCAAATCAAACGAATTTTCATCGTCTATTAGATCAAAATTCAAGGATAAGATCATACGATTACGTATTTTCAAGTATTTGAATCAATCGATGACGAAAAATAAAGCCGCAACCCGGCGGCGTGGTCGTGCTCGGCGGCAACATTGATTGCAGTAGCTGGCAGCAACGGTGAGCAGCGACCTGTAGGCATTAGTATTACCAGTGCTCTAGCATGTGAGAGAGGGCGCGTCTGCTGGTGCTGACAGTGCCTTATGTTGCAGGTGACAGCGCGAGGCGGGGCGATGGCTGCCGGCGCTGAGTTCGTCGAGGGCTGGCTGGTCGCCCAAGTGCTGGGTGAAGGTGCATATGGCGAGTAAGTTGATTTATTCTAAATATATCTTCAATCAGGGGCAAACTGTTTAAAAAATATATACATTTTCATAAAATATGTACTGGCAGTATTAAGACAATATTTCGTATTGTCTTAATATTAACAAAAAAATTATGGTGATAACAATAACACGTCGTAAACTAGAAAATGCATCTACACTTTAAACATGGAAATAATTACTCACATATAAAAATGGAAGTTCCTTTCAGAAAAGTTGTCTTTTTAGTTTTTTAGAAACATACACATACCATATACTTACATATTTATCTGAAATGATGATTGATGTTTGTAAAATAACTGAAAACCTGGAAAAGGGTTGTGACCATAATTTAAAAAAAAAAAAAAACTGAACAACCCATAAATTTGTTGAATATAATCAGCTGTTACGTAGGTTTTGTTTGTGTGCTCTGCCCATAAATTGATATATTGTGCCGGTTTCATGATGCACCAGTACTTTGAAGAAAATCAGAATGGTGATGAGGTGACTATGCCAATTATTATCTCACTACTGAGCAAAATCCTTTCATGTTTGCAAACCCCTCTTGTTTTGTGTGATCTCTGGCCATATTGACCTCGGAATTATGATCAACCGTCAGTGTGGTCTACCTTGACGGCAATAGTGATGTGGCCGAGCACTCACATTTCTTCCTGATTGTTTTGCACTTTAGTTTAGGATGGGGGTAGGATATACGTTTGATGAGTTTTCTTTTCAGTGTCATGGAAAGACTTTCTTTTCATGTATTTTTGTGAGTGGCCAAGGGGTCAAGCATTTTCAACTCGTGTTTCAAGTTGCTTGTCTTACCTATTTCTAAATAATATAGGTGAAGAGTCACTGTTATCTGGAACTACTGGAGTAGACTGTCTGGAGTTTAGGTGACAGTTGAGTGCCATGTTTGAAACTTTATATTTGTTGAAATTGTCATTTCTGAAGTGAAAAATTATGTAATAAGTCTAGTTGATGGAGGTTTATCTCATGTGGAGATTGGAAATTAGGCCACGGTTACATACTACTGAGCTAAACAGTCCCATGTCCTACCCATGGTCTATCTGAGTTATTTCACTATTCCCCCTGAGAGAATAACCTCAGAAGAGAAAACTGAACCCCAACATAAAAGAAATTCAGAAAGTCCCTTTTTCATTCCACCATTCCCCCATTAGAATCTGCCTCAGAGGAGAAATGTAAACCCTTTTATGTAAAAAAGAGGAAAATTGGTTGATTTTAGTAAAAATAACAATTATGAAACAAAGTACCAAGTAAGAAGTAGTAGTAGAAAGCTTAATTATTAAGCATATCACCCTGAAGGTTCCCCTTAATAACATCACTGATCTTTACATAGTAAAAACAAAGTCGCTACCCGCGTTCATACGCTTGTATCTTTTAAACTACGCAACGGTTTTTAATGCAGTTTTCATGAATAGACAGAGTGATTCAAGAGGGAGGTTTATGTATTATACGCTGGCAAAGCAGCTGGCAAAAGCTAGTACATAAATAAAACGAGGAACGCTATAGATCAATGGCTCCTAAGTATACTGAGTCAACTGTATTTCTACTAACTTTACAGGAAGGCGATAAGATGTGAATGGTTATATTTGTAATGTTAATCCAAACAAGAAAAAATTACTATTATTAGTGATTTAGATATAATAAATCCTATCAAAAGTGCAAAATAAATTTCATATTATTTTATTAATTTAGGAGATAATGTAGATACACTAGTATACATCGATTATTTGTATGTTAAAAATGGATCAACTACCACTTATATCTTTATTCGTTGCATTATTTAATCTACGTTTTGAGGAATCATTATTTAGTCAGTGTGGTAAAAAATATTTGTATATACTAATTAGATATCTTATGTAATATAATTTGTGTCAATAAATCATATTTTGTTAAAATATAATAAGTTGACTCACTATACATGAACATAATTTTAGAAGTGAACCATTGTTATTTTGAGTCAAGCATGTTGCAACATAGGTAAAATAACCAAAAACTCCTTTAATCGCTCAATATTTTAATTAACACAACTTTAGGATTTCCACAAAACTAACAAACAGTAACAACATTAACAGTATTAGACATCAATAACAAAAACTTAGGTATGTCTTAGGTTACAAAACAATAAAATATTTGTTTTATTAATAAAAAAATCAAATGGTAATCCTTAGGTATGACCAGTTTGTGGCATATGCATTATATCTTTCTGTTTAATTTTATCTATTGGGGTTTGCCTATCGTAAGCTGGGAGAAGACCACTTAAATTTGTACTAGAGACAATTTTGTTACGTTTTGCTTAAGGTTTATTGCAGTCCATTCAATTATAAGAATCTTTCATATAACTAGTTTTATAAAATAATTTGTAAGAATTTTCTGCCTCAGTTTTTATTTCAGTGACTTCATTCATTTGCCTTTTAGATCCTAGACAGGCATAGATCATAGACATAGTCCAGTTGTTAACCCTTTTAAAATTTGTTTTGGTTTATTGTCGGTTTTTGCAAATGGAAACGCCATACCATTGGGCAGGGTGTATAAAGTATTTTGTCTTGCATCTGTCTTTCCATTATCGTTTTATGTGTAACCAAAATACAGATTACGTAGTTTATTTTATTGGGCTCGGCTCGGCTCCTAATGGTCCTACCCTTAGGAGCCGAGCAAAATGAATAAACGTCACGAATACGAAGATCTCGCACGGTCGGTCAGGCGATTCGATGCGACGGGCGTAGATTAGGTAGGTCGGGAGAGCACGAAAGGAGATGTTTCATTTTCGGCCATCAGATGTACATTTATCAAAAAAGAGGAAAAAATACCACAAATTAGGGAAAAATATTCTCTGGTTAATTTGCGCCTGATTTGTTGTGTACAATAAATAATAGATTTTCAATTATTACCATGTTTTATTCAACATGGCGTCTCGTTTGCTTGCAGACTTCATTCGTTCTGAAATCATGTCTCATCAAATCAATGTTAAGTAGAAAATAATTAAAAAATGTGTGTATTCTTGTAGTGTTAAAAATAAATTACTATTATTCTCTTGTAAATATTTTTGAGTAAACATAATTAAGTGTGACCATTTCATCGTTACAAAAAACTTTAGTCTCCATTCTTGAAGTGTGTTTCTAAACGAATTCAAAATAACCACTTGCTAACTCTTAGGACAAACGTCAAACATTTTTAATTTTTATTTTGTACATAAAAACTATTTGATATTATGAAAAAAATGTTACTTTATTCTATTCATGAGTTATTTACCCAGCTTCGCTAAACAGTACACGTTATGGCCGGAGCCCCATATAAAAATGAAACATCTCCGGCAAAAGCTAGTATCGTATAAAACAATCACTTGTGGACAATTATTGACTAGCTATAATACTCAAAAACATATGTTCTGGGATTGTTGTGGTTGTTGACTCTTTGTGCATTAGCACCGAATTTAAAAATAAATCATATGCGTAATGCACCGAGAGTAAAATAATCACATACGTACAACAGTAAAAAAGGCTAAGTTTCGTATTATCGTCGAGTTGGGAGTCCATATTTTTTTTTACGTAAAGATCATATTATTAGAAACCTTCACGTAAAATTTTAAGTGTCGCAATTAAATAGTTATCGAAAAACAAATTAATTAAAATCGTAATGCTTTACTTCATAATTGGACGTAGTTATGCAAAAATGTTTCATTCCACAGTAAGTTGAATTTGAGATAAAAGCATTTACGCGTTTCAATGGTATTCTTTTTTATTCTAACTAGTAAAGGTCAATACTAAAGGTTTTATTGTTGAATTATATTGTGTTTAGATAATCATATGTTTAATTTTAGGCTATTCACTTTACAATAAGAAAAAAAAAATTTATTGGTATTGGAACATTTTAACATAATTAATATTTACATGAATATAGCTTAAAATTAATTTTGCACAAACGTTCCAGGTACTTTTTATCCATCTGTACCTTAATTTATGATCTAAATTTTACATAATCCAATCTGTCTTCTGTATTGAATTTTAACCCGCAACCTTTTTTACAAGCACAATTACTTTAAATATTATTTTTCTCATGATGTTTTTAGGGTTCCGTTGCCAAATGGCAAAAAACGGAACCCTTATAGATTCGCCATGTCTGTCTGTCTGTCTGTCTGTCTGTCCGAGTATGTCACAGCCACTTTTCTCCGAAACTATAAGAGCTGTGCTATTGAAACTTGGTAAGTGGATGTATTCAGTGAACCGCATTAAGATTTTCACACAAAAATAGAAAAAAAGCAATAATATTTGGGGTTCCCCATACATAGAATTGAAACTCAAAAATTTTTTTTTCATCAAACCTATACGTGTGGGGTATCTATGGATAGGTCTTCAAAAATGATATTGAGGTTTCTAATATCATTTTTTTTTAAAACAATAATATTTGGGGTTCCCCATACATAGAACTGAAACACGAAAAAAAAATTTAATCAAACCCTTACGTGTGGGGTATCTATGGATAGGTCTTTAAAAATGAAATTGAGGTTTCTAATATCATTTTTTTCTAAACTGAATAGTTTGCGCGAGAGACACTTCCAAAGTGGTAAAATGTGTGTCGTCGTCCCCCCGTAACTTCTAAAATAAGGGAATGATAAAACTAAAAAAAATGTATGATGTACATTACCATGAAAACTACCAACGAAAATTGGTTTGAACGAGATCTAGTAAGTAGTTTTTTTTTAATACGTCATAAATCGTAAACCACAATTTACCTTTCATTCAGTCAACTCAAATATAAAAATTAAAAAAAAAAAACATTTAATTTCATAAACGATGATGACGAATGATGATGATGATGACCTGCAGGTTTGTACGGAACCCTCGGTGCGCGAGTCCGACTCGCACTTGGCCGGTTTTTTTATTACGAGCACCTTCATATGCTTGGCCTGAATTTTTAAGTTTCTTGTTCTTATTATCTCTCCATTCACTTGGGTCTGCTTTACGTTTTCTACTCAGCTTTTTTTTTACTAGAGTTGATTCTGATTTTCGGATTCAGATACTTAGTTCGTTAGTTAGTTTATATGATTGACAGCAGGCATTTCAGCAGGGATAGCTTGTATGGGTGTTCCAGGTTGACCAAGTCTGTCTGGTTCCTCGTCAACAGAATTCAGACTTGGTTGATCAATTAAATCCAAAGGGTCTGAAATCCTCTAAAAATATTCCTTCTACGTCTAACTTCTCTTGATCGGCTTCGCTAAGTGTTTGGTTTATGGTCTTTGGATTTTTTTTGTTGTTTTTCTCTTCATTATAGCTTATAATAATACTTCGCAAACTTGTGTCTATTTCACAGTCATTTATTAATAAACTATTTTCTGCATTAAGTCGTTCGTTTTGCTCTTCATCTGATAGATTGTTGGAATCGGTGTTTATCTCTATAGCTTTATCAACAGTAATGCTGTCAGTGTCGGGAGATTCCGGTTCAATTGTTATTTCAATTTTGTATTTCTGCAAAATAGATAGTTCGTTTTTTCATTGAAATTTTCTGTGGTTTCTTGTTCTTTCTGCACTAATTCTGAGGTAGTTATATTACAATCAGAGCTGGTAATTGTATTGTTGTGGCGTTTTAACAAAATAAATATATTGTTTCGTAAAACTTTAAATGTTCCTGTCCTCATAGTACGTTCTAGTTAATTTACACAAGTTATTATTTGATAAAGGTTGTGGGTTGGAACGTAAGTGATTTTTTTTTTCTGATATGAGGCTTAAAACTTGAAACCTTTTTGCTAATCTGACCCTCAATGTCATAAAAGGTAGTTTGATCACAATAACTCGATTTCGGGTGACTTGTGGGTTGGAACGTTTCTGCATAACTACGTCCAATTGTGATGCAATAAATACATATTTCGACACTTTTTAAGTATGTTTTAGTATATTGCATTTATTTCACTAATTTAATTTAATACTATAACATTAACACTTAAAAGAATTTACCGACTATTGCCGATAAGTGAAACCAAACGTAACACGATGCTATTGTTTGTTGTTAGTCATTATGATGATTAAGGTAATTAGGTTGTGGTTTATTTTTAAGCTTTGAAATACCCTTCGTGGCAGATCCACCAGCCGGCAGAGGTTAGGTTAAAACTGGCCAGAAACGACATGGTTTGGGGAGGTTAGGTTAAAACTGTGACCTCCTATGCACGAGCCGAGCGAGCCAAGCGAGCGGTGCCGCGGTAGCGGCCGGCGCGTGCCAGAAACGACTTGATTCTGTTGACGAGCCCTGTCAGCGAAGTGTCCTGTCGAGCGATGCTACTTCCCCTTCGTTTGATTCGTTAACCCCACACCTCTTCCGGCCTTTAAATCGATGTCGATACATGAAAATTCGAAAGTTCGGTTAGAATATAAAAAAAATAAAAACTCAAAAAGGGGGGAGGATATCGACACTTTTCCTTCACAGGGGGCTCTACACCTCCCCCCTCCCACCCACCCCCTACCACCCCTTAAATCGTCGCCCGACTATCAGTAGTCCTACCGTAAAAAAAACTAAGTAATGCTAATAATAAACAATAAAAATAACTAACAATTCAAAGTATCAAAAATACAAATGACCTAAATCAACGAGCCTCTATCTTCTTCTTTGGGATCGAAGGTGGACTTTATTTTCATTTGAGCATGTCCAGACTACGAGCTGATTAGAAGCGGTTGATTAAAATTTCCAGGACAATAAATGGTCGACCCGGTCCGATGGGCACTAACATCTCCACTGTCTGGTCTGCGTGAATAGTAACCAGGCCCCTGGTATCGTTTTAAGGCATACTGCATCGACGAACGTGCTACATTAAGCACCACAGCACCTTCACGCTGTGTCAATCCTTGGCCGATTAATGCTACAGCCTGTGCAACCTGTGCTGATGTTAATAGCATTGTTACTGGTGTTAGCCCCTACAGTTAATAGATAAAAAGCACAAAATTACAATAATTTATAAAGCTAACCAACTTTTACCAAACAAAAAAACTTGCAACTTAGTCGCTCAAGTGACACGAAACGACTAAAAATTAAAAATTGGCCATAGTGCACTCAAACATAATGAATTACGCTATGGAATTGAGAGTAAACATTTTTTGACCTACCCTCATAAGAATAAATAATTGGAAACAGTTTTCGTTATCTGTACTGATATAAAGCTGAAGTTTATTTGGTTGAACGCGTTAATCTCAGGAACTACTGATACGAATAAGAAAATTCATTTAGTGTTGTGTAGCCTATTTATCGAGGAAGGCTATAACACAAGGGAACAAAATGAGACTAGGGTTCTGTTGCCAAATGGCAAAAAACGGAACCCTTATAGATTCGTCATGTCCGTCTGTCTGTCTGTCTGTCCGAGTATGTCACAGCCACTTTTTGCCGAAACTATAAGAGCTATGATGTTGAAACTTGGTAAGTAGATGTATTCTGTGAACCGCATTAAGATTTTTACACAAAAATAGAAAAAAAGACAATAATGTTTGGGGTTCCCCATACATATAACTAAAACTCAAAAAAAAAAAAACCGGCCAAGTGCGAGTCGGACTCGCGCACCGAGGGTTCCGTACAAACCTGTAGGTATAAAGTTTAAAATTTTATTTAATTTTTTATTATATCATGGAACTAAAAATTTACGGTTTTCGCAATTTTTCCTTTATCTGTGCTATAAGACGTTGCTTCGTACCAAATTTCAAAATTCTAGATCGACTGGAAGTACCCTTTAGGTTTTGATTCCCTTGCGAGTTTCGAAAATTTGCGGAAATTTGCGGCATAAACGGCTATATCTTTTGATTGCGTTAGCTTAGAAGTTTGATTTTTTCACAGCTTCAAGAGACAGTAGATTTGAGTATTTGATATGAATTTCAGCTTGATACCTCCACGCATTCCTGAGAAAAAGGGTCTTGACAGACGGACGGACGGACAACAAAGTGATCCTATAAGGGTTCCGCTTTTTCCTTTTGAGGTGCGGAACCCTAAAAATCATCAAACCCATACGTGTGGGGTATCTATGGATAGGTCTTCAAAAATGATATTGAGGTTTCTAATATCATTTTTTTCTAAACCGAATACATAGTTTGCGCGAGAGACACTTCCAAAGTGGTAAAATGTGTGTCCCCCCCCCCCCCCCCCCCCCGTAACTTCTAAAATAAGGGAATGATAAAACTAAAAAAAATATATGATGTACATTACCATGTAAACTTTCACCGAAAATTGGTTTGAACGAAATCTAGTGAGTAGTTTTTTTTTTTAACACGTCATAAATCGTAAACCACAATTTACCTTTCATTCAGTCAACTCAAACATAAAAATAAAAAATAAAAAACATTTAATTTCATAAACATAAACCTTATGCATAAACCGTGAATACCTGGAGGTTTGTACGGAACCCTCGGTGCGCGAGTCCGACTCGCACTTGGCCAGTTTTTTTTTTTTTTTGTTGCATGGAATTTCATGACTGTTTACTAATTCGAGGTCGCTGATTTCAAATCTACCAGCAATTCTTCTCTAGCAGCTTTAGTTTTTGAGATACAGCTATTGATCGTATTTTCGTACTAGTTACACATAACTTTCATAAAACCGAGCAGTTTATTTAAAAAGTTTATATTTTTTACCAGGTCCATGTCGCGACATATCTTTAAAAATGATCCAAACTATTTCTGTAATATATGTGGTGAATATACATTTAAAGACTTTGTAGACTATGTGTGTCGGAGTTCGTAAAACGGGTGTACTTTGATTACTTTGGATTTTCTTTGGACACCTGCGACAGGTACTGGGTGGGTGCCTAAAATGGTATGTAAAACATGCGTTGAGTCTTTAAGGTTATGGGTGAATAAGAAAAGACTCCATTTCAACTACCAAACACCAATGATCTGGTGGGAATTCTCGAATCTTCAGGACGATTGTTATTTTTGCGTGGTTGACATAAATGGGAGTAACAAAAAATATCGGTCCATATAGTTTTACCCTAAATTGTTATCTGTTACACGACCAGTCATGTACTCGGGCGATGCATCAGCACCATAAGCATCTTCATCTACACACATTGATCACGACTTGGAAGAAAAAAACTCTTCTTCAAGTGATGAAAGTGGGACAAGTTGGACAACTGATTTTAATCCAGATGTTTCCTCTGAGCCCCGGCCCTTTAATCAGGGAGAGCTCAGAGCATTAGTCAGAGACCTTGGCCTTTCTAAAAGAGCATCGGAGATTCTAGCTTCTCAATTATAGCCAAGAAATCTTTTAACTCAAAAAAGGATTAAAGCTATGCGAAGCACGTTGAAGAGATGTTGTCGCACTTCCAGCAGCTTGGTTGTAATATGAGTATTGAGGTACACTTCCTCCATAGCCCTTTGGACCGTTTTCCTGAAAATCTAGGTGATAATGCCATATCAATGAGGAGTAGCTCCTTAGTACCGCGAGACCCGTTCCTATATCCATTTTGAGAGACAGGCATGATGGAGTTGGTGTCAATATGATTGTAAATTTTAGCTCTCAAAATGGATGTAAGAACTTTATAGACCGTCGGTAAACGTTATTATTATCTCCTTTATTTAGTTTTATACACTTATTAATTATATTTTGAAATATTAGATTTAAAAAAAATATATTATTACCTTTATTTAAATTTTTACAACATATAAATTACATTTATAAATATTAAAATAACAAAAATTATAAAAACATTTAAAAATATAAAAAATAGTGCCCCGTCGGTATCGGGAATAGGATCCAAGCTACCGGTGGTC
Organism: Aporophyla nigra; assembly: GCA_947507805.1. NCBI lineage: Eukaryota > Metazoa > Arthropoda > Insecta > Lepidoptera > Noctuidae > Aporophyla > Aporophyla nigra. The sequence continues at coordinate 248,092 of OX382301.1, forward strand.
AAGGCTGCTGAGAGAGGAACCTCCTCACTATACGTGCCGTGTCCAGTAATACCGCCTTCTGGATCAAGCGCTTGATCCAGCTGCCTAACGAGAGCCTCTTTAGGTGTTGGTCGAGGCTCTTGGCTATTATGCCATTGGCCGTCACGACTATCGGCACAATGACTGCTGTATCCACATCCCACATGTCGACAACCTCGCGAGCCATGTCAAGATATTTAATCTGCTTATCTTGTTCAGCTTTCGCGAGGTTCTCGTCATGCGAGACTGCTATATCAATAATCATTGTGCGAAGCTCAGATCGATCTATCACCACTATGTCCGGCTTATTAGCAACAATAGTCCTATCAGTGATGATAGATCGATCCCAATACAATGTGATATTGCCATTTTCGAGAACTGGGTTGGGCACATACTTATAGTACGGTACTTCTGATTCCACAAGACTATATTTCAGAGCAAATTGCTGGTGGATAATCCTGGCTACAAGGTTGTGCCTATGCAAGTAGTCTCCGTTAGCCAGACGAGAACAGCCAGAAATAATGTGTCGGATTGATTCTCTCGGACGGTGGCATGCCCGACGGATGTCAACCGTGCCATCCTTCACAATATATTTCCGGTAGTTGTTCGTCATCATAACTTCGTCCATAATCGCAAAGACAAAACCTTCTGTTTCTCCAAATAGATCTCCGAAACGAAACCAGGATACGGACGCTAAGAGGTCTACATCGGGTCCATGTAGGACCCGATAAAAGCGCCCGTGAAGCTCTTTGCTCTGCCATACCTCCATGCGTTCATTAGTATCTAATACTTTAGGTTTGCGCCAGTTCTCGTTAGCCAAGGAAAGCAGGGTGAAGCCCTTGTCCACTGAGACCACATCTCGGTGCATCCCCACATCGGCTTCAAGGAAGTATTCCCTGAGACTGCATATCTCACGGTTGTGCAGGGCATTCAAAAAACCTCGACCTCCACACTTCCGCGGGATATACAGTCTCATCACCGAGAACCGTGGATGATGCATCCGATTCGCGGTTAGCAGTGTGCGGACCCGTCTATCCAGGGCGTCCAGTTCCGTCTGAGTCCATTTGAGTATGCCGAAAGAGTACGTCAAAACTGGCATAACCCAACCGTTGAAGGCGCGCACCTTGTTTCCGCCTGATAAAAGACTATTTAGTACTTTATTCAGGCGGCCAAAGAAGCGCTCCCTCAACGATTGCTTCATGTCAACAGTGTCGATACCTAACGCTTCCGACATACCCAAATACTTGTATGTTTCGAATGAGGAGAGGGATCTTAGACAGACCTGTTGGTCTAGTGGTTAGCGACCCTGACTGCTATGCCGGAGGTCGTGGGTTCGATTCCCACCCAGGACAAATGTTTGTGTGATGAGCACGATCATTTGTTCTGTGTCTGGGTGTAATTTATCTATAATATGTATGTATTTAGAAATATATAAGTATGTTTATCAGTTGTCTAGTACCCATAACACAAGCTCTGCTTAGCTTGGGACTAGATGGCATTGTGTGATAGTTGTGGAATATTATTATTATTATTATCTTAGGTGTATGGAATCCGTGAGTTGGGTTCCCACAGATTCCAAAATCTCCTCTCGCTTCACATGCATGACTGCACATTTGTCCACACCAAATTCCATCCGGATGGCAGTACTGAAGGTTTCAGTTACTTTCAGTAGTTCCATCAGTTGCAAATTGTTGTGGGCAAAGAGTTTTAGGTCATCCATGTAGAGGAGGTGAGATAAAACCTGGCCACCTCTCCTTAATCGATAACCTATACTTGAATCCTCCAGCAGTGTGCTAAGAGGATTCATGGCTAGGCAGAATCAAAGTGGACTCAAACTATCGCTCTGGAATATACCTCGCTCAATCCTTATAGGTTCGCTATTACTCAGGATATGTCGACATCCTGGATAGCGAAGGACCGTCCTCCACTGCCCCATACATGATATCAGGAAGGTGCGCAGCGTTGTATCTACTTTATACAAGTCCAGCACCCTCCTGAGCCATGTTTGTGGCACCGAGTCATAGGCCTTCTTATAGTCTATCCAGCATGTCGACAGATCCCTTCGAGAACGACGAACCTGTTGACTAATGGTCATATCGATTAGGAGCAGCTCTTTAGTACCGCGGGACCCGTTCCTACATCCATTTTGAGAGACAGACAAGATACAGTTTGTGTCTGTAAATTTTAGCTCTCAAAATGGATGTAAGAACTTTATAGACCGTCAGTAGACAAGTGATCGGTCTATAGTTTTTGGGGTCCGCGGTGCTACCTGATTTATGGAGCAGGCGGGTTATCCCTGTTGTTAGGAACTGTGGCAACGACCCTGACTCTAAGGCTGACTGGAACTGAGATGCCAAGCGAGCGTGCGACTTTTGGAACCACTTGACCCAAAAGTTGTGCAGTCCTTCCGGCCCTGGAGATTTCCAGTTAGGCAACGGACGGACTGCACAAGCGACATCTTGGGGGCTGATGGTAATTGCCCCCATCTCTGGTATTTGTCCGCACGCTCGCTCGATCTCTCTAGTCCAATCACCTTCGGTGTGATTGACAGGCACCGACCAGATGTTTCGCCAGAACGAAGACATGGCGTCATCATCCGGAAGGGGCGTGTCAGCCACACCTTGATCCGGTCGCTCTCAAGCTCAGTAAACCCACCTTTCATCGCTTTGGAATGTGCGATTCTGAGTGTATCGCTCCACCCTCCGCCGATACCAACGAATACGGCTTGCCTATGCATACACTTTTCAGGAAGTCTATGCGCTCAGTGACATGGGACATATAATCCTGAGGGCTGGTATCAGTCCCTGAGAACGCCTGTCTCACAAAGCGCATCACTCTAGGGCGAGTGCTACCCTCCCTGAAGCAGATTAGTTTGCCGATGAGTGCTCTGGCCCCACTAATACGTCGCTCAATTCTGCACTGCCAGGCTGGCACAGTTGGTTTTGGTCGTGTAGCTCTAGAGTCACTAGCAAATTTGACGTGAGCTACACGACATGTCGCTACAGCCGCGCAGTACAGAACCGCATGAGTATCAGTGAGGTCTTCGCAGTCATCAAAATATAGATTGACAACTGCGAATCCAGAGCCACCACCAGCGCCCTATTTTTGTTATGCATGGGCAAACGAGGTAAGCGTGGCCTAAGTTTGGGTGACATGGACCGATATTCTCGAATCGCATTCTCCAAAGCACTCCTCAATTCCTCATTGCACGGGGTACTTACGTTTGTAGCCCAGTCATCACTCCCCTCATCAGCTTGATTTGTCAAGTACTGTGGTGGGACCACAACAGTCTGCAACGGGGGTGCGATGACATGGCTACTCTGCATTTCATTTCGTAGGCGATCAAGTACAGTGTCATCCAACATATGATTACGCTGGATGACCCGCACCTGATCCGATAGTCGTTGGGTTGAAACATTGACAGTTGGCTCAAGCACCTGAAAAAGAGAGAGCATCCGCACACGGTACGCGGTCAGATTCTTTCCCCCTCTGTAGCCTCATAGTATGAGCGCATGACATTCTCATTGATGGATCTTGTCCATCTCATGCGCTGCACACTTCCGCCGGGAGCTGGGATCCTATCGGAGGCCGGTGGGCCTCGAGGTCCTAAACCGTCCGGCGGCCGGCGTCCTCCCCGTCGACGAGCAGGTGGTGGCGTCGTGGGCGGGGAGAAGTACTCGTCGCTCGAGCTCGACGCAACTGCCATGGCCGGTGTCGTCACAGCGCCCGCAGTGGGGCTGGGTACCGGCGGCGGCGAGGCGGAGCTGAGAGACGAGTTCGGAGGTGGTGGGCGTGCTCTTCGTGCTGCTGATCGGGTCAACATACATAGTCTTCACATTCCTTTTGATTTTTTCATTTCATTGCAATTTTGGAGGTGACATGACAGATGTAACTTCCGATTCGGCAGTTTTAACTTGGGTTTTTTTACATTATGGTAATTTTTTGTGGTTTTTATAATTCCAGAAGGTTTTACAGGTCGAGGATTTCTTTTCTATTGTAGAGTTTTTCTTAAATTTCGTTAAATATATTTTTTTTTCTAAAATAAGGAACACAAGCCGTCTTGTCAATACAGTGTTGCCAGCGTATTTTTATTATTATTAGCGACTTGGAGGCTTAGAAAATGAGAAACGGATATATCCGTATTCGTTTCTTACTTGATCTATTGTCGAACCCCCACCAGACCAGCGTAGCATCTTCATCCCTGTGGTGTGAATTGTCTGTTCATCCATGTTCCTCATCAGCCAGTTCTCAGATCCCTATTTTAAGGCTGGTATTTTCTCCTTCTTTATACGTTGTCCTTCACTATAATTGGCTTACGACAGTCGCATAGGATGCCAGACAACGTTCGCCATTGCAGCCAGGCTGCCTGGATTCTATTCCAAAGTCGACTTAGCCTTAGTGCCCAGAGCAACTGTCACAGTACGTTGCCGAGAACTAGCTTCCAACATTCCCACGGCTCTGAGCATTTCTTCTCGGCGCAAATGACTTCTTCACTGGGTACTAACGTTCTTTTGTATTGATTCCAGTCAGAAGCATGGCAGAAATTTTGCTGATTTGGCCTCAATCAAACCCGTTACAGGAATTAACAGAGGATTTTTAATTTTGACCGTAATTCAAAAACGATGTCCTTGTCAAATGACAATTTACTGAAACGATTTTATAAGAGTTCCAAAAAAATATATAAAACATCTAATTTTAACACGCTTCCAATAGGTTCACCTGTATGTTTGTATGTAAATATGTAACCGACTTTTTTTGACTTGATTTTGACCTTCTTCAAACGGTCAGATTCCATCTAAACTTTGTAGACTTAACGACGACCGATGACAATACAATACTGACATAAATGTGTACCATTATCCTTATCAGGGATGGGATACCAGGATAGAAAAAAAACAAACTAATAACCACTCTTTTGTAGCTAGCCAAACTAAAAAATAGAAAATGAATATGGTACTTATTTTAATTGGTACGAAGCACCCACGCTTTTTTTTTTTCAATTATAGTATTTTCTACTTTTTAGTTTGGTTTTCTATGGAAAGCGTGTTTTTAGTTTTTTAAAGTATTATTATTTAGTAGCAACAACGTCCTTGGTAACTTAACAACTTAGTGAGCAGATGAACTTGTTTGCTGATGCGCTTCATATTGATTCGAGGTTTACTCTTAAAATGTTACGTCTTTCTGTAATATTATTACCTTTTTTATTGTACTAAAATGCATACAATTCTTTAGTGTACACTATGTCTGGATCGCGGTCTCGGTAGCAACTACTCGTGAAAAAAAAATCTTAAGAAATTATCAGAACTTCACTTTTCTAGGAGATACCATATTTTGAATACACTTACTAGTACATAAATGGTGCAGCATCTAAAACCTTTTTTTTATCTATCTTTGTGGCGATGCACATTGGAAAAAAAACTGGCTTTATCCCAGAGCCAATTTTTTGTTCAAAACCACCTAGAGATCGCAAAAATAAACCAAATGAGATAATTTTTGGACAGATATGTTTGTTATTAAATTCTAAAGAGACTGACGAAGCCGGATTTCTAATATTCCTTAAATCTAAAAACTTCATAACCCACTAAAATCATGGTAAAGCGAGTTTTACCCTGTTGTTTAACCCATTATTCAACAACTTATTAATTAAAATTGTTTGTAAACATTAGTAGCATATTTTATTTTTGTGCATAAAAAACCCTTAAATTTAAAGAAACTTTAAAACAAAATATAATCTTGCAAAAAATAGTTTAATCAAATTGTTTAAATAACTTAATTTTGCAAAACATTCTACAAATAAACAATTTGCAACACGATTAACCCTCTAATATATTCATTGTTTATTTCGTATCAGGAAAAAATGTCATGATCACTAGAGTATAATATAAAATTAGTCATAACATAAAAAAAAAACAATTCATATGCATTTTTTATTTTTTTTAAATTGCAATCTATTTTCGGAAATCGGGCTTCGTGAGTGTCTTTTGAATTTAATTTCAAACATTTTTGTACAATAATGGTTTAATTTGGATAATATTTGAGTTCTCTAGGTGGTTTTGAACATTCTGTCCCCAATGTGCGATGGTTCCGACCAGGAAGTATCGTTCGATGATCCCTAGCCGGTAATTGGAATACAGAAAATATAATTTGATCTCGAAGAAAATAGCACTATGTTTATACATTTAACTCGAGAACGATGAAATATATATCCGTTGCTGCCCGTGTCGAACTGAGTTCTTAGACGAACGCGGAACTAGATCGACACTGCAATTTGGAGAGAGAAAAAACTCGACGTGAGCGAGTCACGGCGGCTCGGCGCATCCTTGAAAGTTTATCCACCTCGCGCGGTCACTGCCGCCGCCGCCTCCGCCGAACGTTGTTCTATGACAACCTTGTATTTTCGGCGCATAAGTTTGCACAATAGCACATTACATTCGCACTCCCGCGTAATCTAAGTAATAAGCTAGCGCCGACTCCGTCTGACTGTTTGTCACGTGGCGCAGAGTGCGGCTGCTGGTGCACGCGCGTAGCGGCGCCGCCGTGGCGCTGAAGGTGGTGCGCGGCGCGCCGGGCGAGCAGGCGGGCGGGCCGGCCGGGCAAGCAGGCGGGCCGGCCGGGCAGACGGGCGCGGCGCGCGAGGCGGCACTGCACCGCGCGCTGCGCCACCCGCACGTGCTGCGCTGCCTGGGCGAGCGCACGCACCAGGGCCTGCACTACATGTTCCTGGAGTACGCGCCGGGCGGCGAGCTGTTCGACCGCATCGGTGAGCGCGGGCTCGCGGGGCGGGGCGGGCGCCCGCGAGCGCGCGCTCACCGTGGCTGTGCGCAGAGCCGGACGTGGGCATGCGCGAGCACGAGGCGCGGCGCTACTGGCGCCAGCTGCTGAGCGGGCTGGGCTACCTGCACGGGCGCGGCGTGGCGCACCGCGACATCAAGCCTGAGAACCTGCTGCTCGACAACCGCGACCAGCTCAAGATCTCCGACTTCGGCATGGCGACGCTCTTCAGGTGAGATACGTTTGATACTAGCTCTATGCCACTGGAATGTGTAAACAACAGAACGTTACAAATTTCTTGTACACAATCACATCGTTTGAAATTTTTATCAAAATATCATCTAAATAACAAACAAGTAAAAGAATTTTAACTAGCGTAGTGCCAGTCAGACTCGCGCACTAAGGCCCGTATTACAAGAATGTCACTCGTCACTCAATACTCAAGCAATACTTAAAACAGCCATAGCCTCCTGAAGGTGATAGCTGACAGGCCTGATGAGAGCCCCATAATGGGACATCTCATCAAAACAACATTGTCTGTAGTAGTGTATAAGTACTAACATAGATTATAAGATATATTGTTGCTAACACCTTTTAATTATTTTTGTTTTTGTCGGTGTTGACCTTTTGTTGTCTGATGAATAAATAATAATCTATACAAATAAATAAAATTGGAGTGTCTGTTTTTAATATTAACATAACCACTTTTTACTAAGTGTATATGGATTACACGGTACATATACCAAAACAATATTTTTTTAAATTTTTGTCTGTCTGTCTGTCTGTTTGTTCCGGCTAATCTCTGAAATGGCTGGATCGATTTTGACGGGTCTTTCACTGGCAGATAGCTGATGTAACAAGGAGTAACTTAGGCTACTTTTATTTTAGAAAAAAAATAACTGTCTTCTAACTACGCTGACATACGTCTCAAAATTCGAAAAACTCTGGCTGAATCCTAAGAAATAGATCAAAATAATGTACTACAGTATTGTACACCTTAAAAAGGCCTACAAAAATGTCGAAATGGTATAATAGGTTGGGGAAAAAGTTTCTTCGCATTTTTTAAGAAAATTCAAAACATTTTTTAATAAAGTTTATTTACATTTAACTAAAGTATGTAGGTACCATTTTGTTCGATAACTTTTTGCCATCTTGTAGGTAGGGACATGATCCCATTGCTATAGACATTTTGGAACTTCTGGTCAAAATACCGCGACAAGTGGTTTTGGCAGTCCTCTCGTGATGTTAACCTGACACTACCTAAAGAATTCTGAAGAGACCGAAACAGGTGGAAATCTGAAGGTGCAAGGTCAGGACTATACGGCGGATGCATTAGCACCTCCCAGCCAAACTCTCTTAATTTTTGTTGGGTGGCTAAAGATGTGTGAGGTCTAGCGTTATCATGATGAAAAACCACACCCCTTCTGTTGATTAATTCCGGCCGCTTTCTCTCAACTTCTTGCTTTAATCTCATCAGTTGTTCGCAGTAGAGTTCAGAATCGATGATCCTGCCTGGTGGTAACAGCTCATAATGAATAATGCCCTTCCAATCCCACCACACACACAGCATCACCTTGTTGCGAGTTAACCCGGGTTTCGCCACAGTCTGTGAAGCCTGACCGGCTTTTGACCACGACCTTTTTCGCACGTTCTTGTCATACGTGATCCACTTTTCATCACCAGTTATCAGCTTTTTCAAAAATGGTTCGGTTTCATTACGTCGTAATAAAGAATCACAAATGAGTACACGGTTCATTAGGTTTCTTTCAGTGAGCTCGTGAGGTACCCAAATGTCGAGCTTTTTTGTGTACCCAGTTTTTTTCAAATGCGCCAAAACTGTTTTGTGGTCAATTTTCAGTTCTTCAGCTACGTCGTAACTACTGGTATGACGATCTTGCTCCACTTTTTCAAAAATGGCATCCATTTTATCCGTAATAGGGCGATCAGAGCGACGTGCATCTTTGACATCAAAATTTCCGGATTGAAAACGCTTAAACTAAATTTGTGCTACTCTCACAGACACTACACTAGGTCCATAAACATCGCAAATTTTTTTCTCGGCTTGCGTTGCATTTTTACCTTTTTTGTAGTAAAATTTTAAAATGTATCGAATTTCTTCATTAGATTCACTCATCTTGACGGTACGAAAAACAAATGAAAATCACACATTTTCCTAATTTGAATTTGGAATTATGTTCTTTAAAATTTAAACTTTCAATGATACCAAAACCAGCCAGATACAAATAGTATAGCCAAAGAGATTTTATTACAAGTTCATACATACTATAATGCGAAAAGACTTTTTCCCCAACCTAATATGTCTATCTCTTAGGGATAACCCACAATAACCATTTTTTATCTTTTACTTTTTACGAGAAATAAGGGCTTATTTACGAAGCGATTTTAAGCAATACAGCATTAATCCTTATCCAATTAAGTACCTTAAATGCATTGTGCATTTAATATAGATCAATATGGCCCTTTACAGCATGTAATTTAAATGAATATCTTAGAAGAGTTTAGAAATTTTAAAAGCGGGCGCTGAGCAGCTGGCGGGTCGTACGTCCGTCCCGTCCATCCGTTGGCAGCGGCCGGGTAGTACAGGATAAGTAGGATTGTAATTCATATTACTTTGGCTTCATAGTAGTAATTCATATTACTTTGGCTTCATAGTAATTGCGAATATCATGTGTGTTCATTATACTCAAAATAAACATAATAGTATTATTCCAAGTAAGAGACCGCGAAAAAAAAAAATTATATCATGGATACGTAACAGATAGGATAACTACTTTATCCCGGTGGTAGGTTCCCGGGTGATATTTTCCGACAGCTATACGGGCCAAGCCACTGGCAAAATGTCTGTATAGGTAAAATAGGAGCGTTAAGAAAAACCAGGAAGACTTATATTCAACTAAACCAAGCCCTATGTCGCAGTCTTCTTACTCTGAATACTATTACTCTTATTTTAAAAACACCAACACACATGATGTTCTCATAAACTATGAATCCTGAGTAATATGAATAATAATCCTACTACTACTAATATTATAAATGTGAAAATATGTATGATTGGGTGTTTGTTTCTCATTCACGCAAAAATGGCTGAATGGATCTGGATCGAAAATTGCACACAGAGTCTATATTACCTATATAACCTGGAATAACACATTCTTATCGCTACCGCGTACTACCGTACGTCCTCTTGCATTAATTTCCGACATCCACGCGGGCGAAGACGCGGGCAAAAGCTAGTAAAATAATAAAACTAGATTCAAGTTCCGGCTCGAAGTACCAAAATGCACGCCCACCCTAATGTACGTCACGTAAGGCCGCAGTAATGTTAAGGTGGGGCAGTACATGAAAATACAGGGTGTCCAAGAACCTGGCGTCCAACTGGATTCCCACGATGCCCCAAGTTCTAACAGTACTCAGAAAAATATTTTAAAAAATCCACCCCATGTACTTACAGAATTATACTGATTTCAAAAAAAAAGGGGAAATGAGCACCCTGTGACATACTTTTGAATGCTGTGACTGCTAATGCTGATAATTTCGATATTTCTTGGAGGTTTTGTAATCTAGGGTATTGCTGTGTCTAAATAGAATGTAAAAATAAAGTACTTATTGTACCATTTTAAAATAAAATATTATTTTAACTAAAGGTGATATGGAAAACTATTGAATTTCGCAACTTTGACCGACTGTAGTGTAAAAAAAATGTACCAAAATAGTATGGCAAGTGACGTCAAATTTTGACGCGTTTATTCCTCTTTTTAAAAAGGTATAATACTTACACATTAATTTGAAAAAAAAATTTTTTGATAATATTTTTACTCAACAACCCAATTTTTACGATGTCTTACAGAATTCTTAGAAAGAAAAATTTACGACGAATTGAATCTAACCTCTAAAGAATTACTATTGTATGCTCATAAAAATAACAACAGGCCTCTCAAAAAACAGGTTAGACCGTAAGGGACGGTATGTGCATGCATCTCACCATAGTGATTCGTTATTACAACAGGAGGGAGCAAGACAGAAACTATCTTTGCGATTTGCTGGTTCTTCTTTATGGTACCCCATTATTCAGGTAAGAGTGAGGGAGAAAAAGGTTAGAGGTGCGAGTGAGATAGATAGTGACGCTATCTGGGATCGTGCTATTTAGGATAACAGTACGGTCAGTACGCGTCACTGCCTCCTGCCGTTACTACGCACCTCTCTCTTATTGTTACCATTGATCACGTACTACGATTTAAAGCTTTGTTTATTGGACTCGATTACTCTTTGTGCTCTGGACTTTGAAACGAACTCTTTACGACGACCTTTGCCTGTGTTTGGACAGTTTGTGTTTTGTGTGTGCTACCATGGCGACCTACACTCCGCAAGAATACGCAAATATGCACTACATTCATGGAGAATGTAGAGGTAATGGACGAGCTGCAGCGAGACTTTACAGAGAAAGGTATCCGAGGGCTACGCGATATCCCGACCATCGAGTTTTCATTAATGTGCACAGATCACTATGTGACGGGCGGTTCCCCAATCAAGTAGCTGGTGAAGGACGACCCGTAAATGACTTCATACGCGATGAAGTTTTAGAGGCGGTGTCGGCAAATCCAAGCATCTCTGTGCGAGGAATAGAAGCTGATACGGGGATACCGAAGAGCACAGCACACAGTATTCTCCAAAAAGAAGAATATCATCCGTACCACGTACAGCGAGTGCAAAGTCTTTTACCTCGAGACTATCCGAGCTGAGTCGCGTTTTGTGAAACAATCCTGCAAAAACATCGAGAAGACGAAAACTTTATCGACAAAATTTTGTGGTCAGATGAATCAACATTTAAGAAGGATGGCTACATGAACCTACACAACTTGCACGAGTGGCATGTGGAAAATCCGCACTTGATGCGAGAAGATAGATCCCAGTACCGGTTCAAAGTGAACATGTGGACCGGTATTCTCTGTGGGAATATTATTGGTCCATTTGAGATGCCCGAGAATTTGACTGGCGAATCATATTTAAATTTTCTTCAAAATGATTTGCCAAACTTACTAGAAGAGACCCCACCAGATATGTGGTTCCAACACGACGGCTGTCCCGCACATTTTCGCGTATCCGTTAGAGAGTTTTTGGACGAGCAATACCCGAACAGGTGGATTGGGCGATCAGGAACAATCCCGTGGCCAGCCCGCTCACCTGACTTAAATCCGCTGGATTTTTTTTTCTGGGGAACTATGAAGGAGCTCGTTTATGCGAAGCCCATTAATGACATCGCTGACCTTCGTGAGAAGATAACACAAGCAGTGCAGGTGATACGTCAAAAAAGTTACTCGCGAAACATAAAGCGGTCCTTTTTAAGGAGAGTGAGAGCTTGTATTGCCGCGGGTGGTCAACATTTTGAACATTTATTGTAATAAAATATCTTTAAACTAACATTCTTTGCTTTTATTCTACTGGGAACCCATCTACCTGTGTGTATTTCCTTCTTGCTCACTCTTGGAACCGAAGTAAATAATAGTAGTAACATAACAGTTTCTAAGATAAGAAAGGGTCCGACAGTTACCGTTAGTAGGTAGGCACTTCGTAAAAATTGGGTTGTTGAGTAAAAATATTATCAAATTTTTTTTTTTCAAATTAATGTGTAAGTATTATACCTTTTTAAAAAGAGGAATAAACGCGTCAAAATTTGACGTCACTTGCCATACTATTTTGGTACATTTTTTTTACACTACAGTCGGTCAAAGTTGCGAAATTCAATAGTTTTCCATATCACCTTTAGTTAAAATAATATTTTATTTTAAAATGGTACAATAAGTACATTATTTTTACATTCTATTTAGACACAGCAATACCCTAGATTACAAAACCTCCAAGAAATATCGAAATTATCAGCATTAGCAGTCACAGCATTCAAAAGTATGTCACAGGGTGCTCATTTCCCCTTTTTTTTTGAAATCAGTATAATTCTGTAAGTACATGGGGTGGATTTTTTAAAATATTTTTCTGAGTACTGTTAGAACTTGGGGCATCGTGGGAATCCAGTTGGACGCCAGGTTCTTGGACACCCTGTATATGATAAACTAGCTTTTGCCAGCGGCTTCGCCCGCGTGGAAGACGGACATTTTCCCGCGGGAACATACTACTGGGATAAAATGTACCCTATGTGTGTTATTCCAGGTTTTAAACTATTTGTGTGCCAAATTTCATCTAAATCGGATCAGTCGTTTTTGCATGAAATAGGAACAAACATCCATACATCTATATATCCATGCATACAAACTTATCACTCACAAGTTTATAATATTAGTAGTATTAAAGGACCTACTAATACCCTACAGCCTAACAGTCCCTACGACCCTAAGACCTATAAGCCCTATGATAGCTCCATATACCTAGTAATAAACATATAGATAAATTTAGGATGTCTGTACCATGCAACCTTAGATTACAGATATATTGATTGGGCAGGAATTCTAGGTTCGGAAGGGTACTCACTTCGAGTCCCGCAGACTCACGAGACTGATCAGAGATGGCTACAAGTGTCTTGGCCACAGTGAGCGGTAATGAGACAAGAATATAAATTCAAATCTGATTTATTTACAATATTTTACAGCTTATATACTAACTAGCTTTTGCCCGCGGCTTCGCCCGCGTGGATGTCGGAAATTAACGCAGGAGGACGTACTACTGCGGTAAGAATGTATTAATCCAGGTTATATAGGTAATATAGACTCTGTGTGCCATTTTCGATCCAGATCCATTCAGCCATTTTTGCGTGATTGAGAAACAATCACCCAATCATAAATATTTTCACATAATTTATAGTATTAGTAGTAAGTAGGATTATAATTCATATTACTTCGGATTCATAGTTTATGAGAATATCATGTGTGTAAATAAAACTAATAGTAATCAGAGTAAGAGTAAGAAGACTGCGGCATAAGGATTGGTTTAGTTGAATATAAGTCTTCCTGGTTTCTCTTAACGCTCGTATTCTACCTATACAGACACTCAATCATTTACCGGACCCCAAATCGATCATAGGAATTATAGGAACAGTACTTTTGCCAGTGGCTTCGCCCGTATAGCTGTCGGAAAATATCACCTGGGAACCTACTACCGGGATAAAGTATCCTATACGGTAAGTATCCAGGATAACCAAAAATCCAAATCCATCCAAAAATCTAAATATCTAAGCCATACTTCGCGGTATCTTACTTGGAATAATACTATTAGGTTTATTTTGAGTATAACGAACACACATGATATTCGCATTTACTATGAAGCCTAAGTAATATGAATTACAATCCTACTAATCCTGCACTACCCGACCGCTACCAACCGGGACGGACGTACCTACGGCCTGCCAGCCGCTCCGCCCCCGCTATTCAAATCTCTGATATCTTCTAAGATATTCATTTAAATTTCATGCTGTCAAGGGCCATATTGATCTATATTAAATGCACAATATATTTAAGGTACTTAATTGGATAAGGATTATTGCTATATTGCTTAAAATCGCTTCGTAAATAAGCCATTATTTCTCGTAAAAAGTAAAAGATAAAAAATGGTTATTGTGGATTATCCCTAAGAGATAGACATTTACCATTGAGGACTTTTTTGTAGACCTTTTTAAGGTGTACAATACTGTAGTACATGATCAATTTTGTAGGGTTCAAGCCAGCGTTCGCAATGTAAGCGCAAAAAAAAAGAGTTTATTTGTGACATCACATTAGAAATTTCTAAAATTATCAGCGTTTTTTTAACTATATTATGCATGTTATACACATATAAACCTTCCTCTTGAATCACTGTATCTATTAAAAAAACCTGCGTCAAAATCCGTTGCGTAGTTTTAAAGATATAAGCATACATAGGGACAGACAGACAGCAAAGTGACTTTATTATTTTATATGTAACAAACTTTCATCCCCTATTCCCTATAATTATTTTACCCCCTTAAGAGTAAAAATTTAACAAACTTTAAATAAAATTCATAAATATATATCATGTAATAAAAGCCGAAAAAAAGGTTCATCATTCTAGCTTTAAAAATAACAATACTTCCCTACAACCTTTCATCCCCCCTTTCAATCCCTTAAAACCCCTTTTCCGCAATAAAAAGTAGCCTATGTCCTTTCCCAGGCTCTAAACTATCTGTGTACCAAATTTAATTTAAATCGGTTCAGTAGTTTTAGCAGGAAAGCGAGACAGACAGACAGAGTTACTTTTGCATTTATAATATTATAAGTGTGGAAGTGTGGATTGTCTTCGCACTAATGTACAAATTTATCTGTGTCTTATGCGTGTATGCAATCAAATATTATTTTAACTGAGCGGCGTGTCAGCCGAGCCGAGTGCTGAGTCAATGTCCAAAGGTAACATTGAACACCATTTGATGGGTTGAAACTAGTTTTAAGTAATGCTTGAATATTGAATGACGTTCTGTATGTAATACGGGAATAAGAGTTATTAAAAAAAACCAAAGCTGAGAGCAGTAACATAGCATGATATATTCATTTTGGTTGCGTTGTACTTATACTGCATGTTACATTACAGAGTAATAGTCTGAGTTACTCTCGCTCATTCAGCGGAGTTCATTATATTATTAATCTGATTCTATTAAAACAATCTGCAGGTAGGAATGGTTTGTAGCCATTACAATTTACCTCTGGTCTACAAAAAGTAATGTACGAAGTAGGTATTTAGTATTAAAAAACAAAAAACACGTATTAGTTAAATATCATAAAATGATGTTTGAACCATGACTATCGCTATGACATCGTGACCAGTACGCTAAATAGAGTTGTCCTGCCGATAAATCAGTCTTCGCTCTGGAATACGCGTGCGGTGCCGGTGATCGGTAGTGAAGTAGGTGGCAGTGACCCTTACAGGCACGGCGCGCGCGAGCGGTTGCTGTCGCGCGTGTGCGGCACCGTGCCCTACGCCGCGCCCGAGGTGCTGCGCGCGGCCCAGCGCGCCTACCGCGCGCCGCCCGCCGACCTGTGGGCCGCCGCGCTCGTGCTGCTCGCCATGCTGGCCGGCGGTGAGTACAGCGTGCGCCCGCCGCCCCGCCGCCCCGCCGCCCCGCCGGACCCAGTCGCGGCTCGTCTCTTTGGTATCCTAGCTGTAGGCGTGTTTGCATACCCTAAAGTTATGGTACCGAAGTTACGAGTCGCGGCACACGCACCTACCCTCGGGAACTTCGTCGTCTTCGGTGAGCGGCTTCCGTCGATCGTCTCCCGCCGATGTGCACTCGCTTTAACCCCCCGTGCTGTGTGTCCGAAGAGTTGCCGTGGGAGCGCGCGTGCCCGTCGGAGCCGCAGTTCGCGGCGTGGAGCGCGTGGCGCGGCGCGGGCGCGGCGCCGGGCGGCGCGTGGCGCAAGCTGGGCGGCGCGGCGCTGGCGCTGCTGCGGCGCGCGCTGGCGCCGGCGCCGGGCGCGCGGCCGGCGCTGGGCGCGCTGCTGGCGGCGCCGTGGTCGCGCGAGCCCGCCGGTGAGTGCGCACCGTGTCAGGTACTAGGTGACTCTGAGTGGCCGCTCTCGGAGCCGCCTCGTGCCTCAGCACGGCGCGCGCCGCCTCCGCCGGAGGAGCCCCGCGCCGACCGGGACTCGCGCGGCGCGGCTCTTTGGCGATTTAGCTCCGTGACGTGACGAATGCTCATAAAGCTAGATTACCAAAGCACCGCGCCGTCGCACCATCTACGCATCGGCCACGGGTATCTGCGTCTTCATCGTGTCAGTTTTATTTTGTTTGGTATGTACATGAAATTATGATCGTCGCTAATTCACGAACTATTTGTATTAAGCGACATCCTGGCTGATACTGAGCTACATATTCGGAATCGCCAGATTTTACACGCTGGAGTCCGTTTTTGTAGCGATCAGAAGGCCAATTCTCGTAACTAAAAACGTTAAAAATCTAGTCACAGTCTCATCTCAATGACAATCAAATGTCAAAATGTATGGAAACTCGAGGTAATTTTGACAGATTGAGACTGAGGTCAAACTGTGATGTGAACATTTTAAAATTTCAAGAACAGCCTCACTGAGCACTATTTTGCCGTAACATCAGTAATGTTATGTCTAGTTTAAATCTAATTTTATTAATAATACAGTATTGGAAAAGAAAATACAGTTTTATTATTTTGACTTTAAAAGCTACACAGCATTTGAATCGTTTTGCCTGCATCTGAAATCCATACTTGATGCTGCTTATAAAATTTAGCTTTCACCTTAACACTCATACACAGGCTAATTTTTGGTAAAAATATGCATACTTTTATAGCAATTTTTTTCTCCAGAATTTAAAGCTCTTTATATTTGTTCAATGTCGCTTAACACAAATAGCCCGTATATCTTCGATGTGTATTGTGTACTTATATCGTAATACTTTCGTTTTATTTTCTCTGATATGAAACATTGTCGCTACTGATCTTAAGGGGGTATTCTAGTCTAGAAATTTGAAAAAATCTTCTTTTTTTTTTTTCATATGAATTAGGAAGGCCCAATGTATCAATGAATGAAGCTGGGATGGCTGATTAAGAGAATGTAAGTTATACGTACTACATAACCATAATAATAAATGGCACCCATGAAAACACCCTATGCCACCTCATGCGCCAAGCCCTGAAAATAGTAGAGGACTAGTGCAATAAACACCAACTATTAGTAAACCCCACAAAAACCGAGATGATCCTCTTTACAAAAAAGAGAAAACTCGCGAAACTCGAACTGCCACGACTGTTTGGCACCACCCTAAGCCTTTCAACTGAAACCAAATACCTGGGCATATTTTTGGACAAACAGCTGAATTGGGCAAAACACACCAACTACATAACTACAAAAGCCAGCATATCCCTGTGGCAGTGCAAGCGAATACTTGGCAGGAATTGGGGAATCAGCCCCAAAGTCACCCACTGGCTATACACCACAGTTATCCGACCAATCATCACATACGGCGCAATAGTCTGGTGGCCCAGAACAGACCTGAGCACAGCCCAAAAAGACCTTGAAAAGGTGTAACGATTCGCTTGTGTAGCCATCACTAGCTGCATGAGAACCACACCCACCGCTGCCCTACAGGTAATGCTCGGGCTACCACCTCTACACCTAATCGTGCGGGAGGAGGCTGCCCTGGCTGCCCTAAGACTGAATATAGCAGGGACCCTAAGCAATGACTCGAGGGTCAAGCACTCACGCATTAGGGACGATGCGATCAAGCGACAACCAATGATGGCATCACCCTGCGATAAAACTCCAAAACTACACTACTTTCAAAAGCACTACAACGTTATACTCACAGAAGAACAAAACGACCACTCGGGCCCGGAAGAGCTAAGAGTCTACACTGATGGCTCAAAGACCACCTCTGGGACCGGAGTCGGAGTTTTCTCACACGACCTTAACATAAAAATATCCAGCCCGCTGGGAATGCTCAACACCGTCTACCAGGCGGAATGCGTGGGCATTATACAGGCGGCGTATGCCATAGAAGCCAGAAGAGTTACGGACACTCATATACGTATACTCTCCGACAGCGCTTCAGTCCTCCAATCCCTAGCCAAACGATACATAACCTCAAGCCTTACACTAGAATGTCACAACGCATTAGAACGGGTAACAGTTTCTAATCGCAACAAAGTGACACTGCAATGGATAAAAGGACACAGTGGATCACTAGGCAATGACGCTGCTGACGAACTGGCCAGAAAGGCATCCAGCGCGTCAGTCTGCGGCCCCGAGCCCATCGTGCCCATCCCTTTTAACCAGCCACGCAGGTGGCTGCAGGAATTTACCCACACACAAGCGGAGAGCTGGTGGACCTCGGCACCAGGCTGCAGGCAGTCCAGGGAAACGATGCCATCCCCGGATGGCAGGCTAACCAGACGTCTGCTACACCTGGACAGGGATGGTCTGCGTCTGATGACGGGCACCATCACAGGACACTGCCCGCTAAACAAGCACTTTCACACAATAGGCATAACGGACAGCCCCCTTTGCAGGGCCTGCATGGAGGGTGAGGAAACCGTTGCGCATGTACTCTTCGAATGTACAGGCGTCACCCAGATTAAGACAGATACCCTCGGGACACCCAAATCATACACGGACGTTCTTAGCAGACCAGGAGACACAATCAACTTCTGGAGGGAGGTGGGCTGGTTGGAGTAAATACCGACGGCCGCCATGGCCCACGCACAATGGTCCACTCAAAGGACTAAGTGCGGAAACCAAACCCCCATAACATAGAACATAGTTATACGTACTATTCCATCAGTTACGCTGCCTGAAACTTAACGTAAAACTTTAAACGCGTTTTTTTCGAAACTACTTTTTTCGATGCAGTTGCCACAATATCTCAAGTTCTAATCAGCCGATTTACTTGAAATTTGGCATGAATTTTCTTTAAATATCTCTCTTTCTCGCATGAACCAACAAAACATGAAAATTTGAAAATTGTAATATTAAAAAAAAATCGACAAAGTTAAAAAATTGAAAAAATCGAACTTTAATTTTGAGTAGCCGCCATTTTATGAAAAAAAAATGTTTTTTTCGCTTTTGCAGGTTCTTGAGATAACGACATTCGTACTAATCAAGAATCCATCATTGTTTTATTTTTCTGTGGTCACACTAGGGTAGAAATCATGGTGACGAAGACACGGAGTTTTTTTCCCCTCCTCTACTTCAAGGACGCATATAATAATGATAATAATAAAAGCCCTTTATTTCCGAACATTGAGTGTACACTACATGCATAGTTTGCTTAAACAAATTTTTGACATAACAAAAAATAATTAAAAACTAAAAATGAATTATTGTATGTACCTATATAATATGACTGTGTGATTTATAAAATGTCTCTTAATTCGGTGTGCCTTTTGGCATAGGCCTCCTCCAACTGTCTCCACTGGATTCGGTTTACCGCAACCCTAGTCCAATATTGTCCCAAGGTCAGACGAATTTCGTCTTCCCATCTTCTTGTTGGACGTCCCCGTTTTCTAGTGCCATCCCTCGGGTACCATAGGGTGACTTGTTTACTCCATTTTATTAATTTTGCAACGTAGCAAGTGCCCTGTCCAGCCCCATTTGAGATGGTCTATGCGGGTAAGTATGTCTACAACTTTGGTTTTCTTTCTTATTTCTGTGTTTCTGATTTTATCTCTAAGTTTTACTCCTAGCATACTTCTTTCCATTGCCCGTTGACATCCTGCTAATTTCTCTCGATGAGTTTTGGTAAGAGACCAGAGGGGTAATTGCGGAACTTTTTATCGGTAGGAATTGGTTTAATATTAATAGTTAAACAACATTCATTGCGTTATTTACGTAGCTGAGCCGACAATTTATTCGAACCAATGACGCAATGGTTTAGAAATAATCTTCAATCCCATTCAGATTCTGATAAATTGTGCGTTTCGCAATTAGGGTGCAGGTCTCGCAACCGTAAGTTAAACAAGGTAGGATACAAGTGTTGAAAGTCTTCAGTTTTTATATGAATGTTTATTTCCTTACTCTTCATGATTTCTTTGAGAGACCAATATTTTTTCCATCCATTAGCTATCCTTTTATTTACTTCTTTAGTCGTGATATCACGAGGACTAATAATTTGTCCCAAATAAACATACTCGCTTACATATTTAAAATGGTTGCCATTCATTTCAATATCGACCTCTGCAGAGTTAGTCATCATTTTTGTTTTACTTGTATTCATTTCAAGTCCCACTTCTTTACTTTTATCAGCTAGTGTCTGTACCATAGCTTGTAATTTTTTGGGGTCTTCTTCTAGCAAGACTAAATCGTCAGCGAATCTCAAATGATTTAAGCGACTACCATTAATGTTGAGGCCATATTCATCCCAGTCGAGTCTTCTAAATATATTTTCCAGCACAGTAATAAATAGTTTGGGAGACAGCGGATCTCCTTGTCTGACACCTCTGTTTATGGGGAATAGATCGCCTTTCGACTTTAGTTTTATACAGCTTTTACTTTTACCATAGATATTTTTTATTATGTCCATATAGGTGGTATCCACTCCTTGCTGGCTTAGGCTTGACCAAATATAGCTATGGTTTAAACTGTCGAACGCTTTAGAATAGTCGATAAAAGCTATACCGGTTTCTGGTATTCATTATACTTTTCGAAAATTTGTTTGATAGTGTGGATATGATCGATTGTACTGTAATTCTTTCTAAATCCAGCTTGTTCTATGGGTTGAATTTCATCTATTGATTTTGTTATTCTTTCTAAAATGACTTTCGCAAAGACTTTGTAGATTATATGAGGCTTATTGGTCTGTAATTGCCAATGTCTGCTTTATCTCCTTTCTTATGCAAAAGAATAATTTGTGATTCACCCCATTGGCTCGGGATGGTATCTGTTTTAAGTATATCATTGAATAACTTCGTTAAGATTGGACTCAGTTCTTCAATTGTGCCCCTTAGCAGCTCATTTGGTATTTTATCGGGCCCTGGAGCTCTTTCCAATTTTTGTGAATTGATGGCTTTTTGTACTTCTACTGTCAGTATTGGTGGTACATCATCATATCTATTATTTGGCCTGTTTTTAGCACCTGTTTCTTGATCAGCATTTTCACTAGAGTAAAGAGTTCTGTAGTAGTCTGTAGCTATTCTTTGAACTTCTGTACGTTTTGTTTCTTGCTTGGAATGGTTGTTTTTTAGACCGGAAATCCATTCATTTCCATGTTCCCGTAATTCTTTAAAAGCTTTTTTAGTTCCACCTGTTTTTTTTTATTTCTTCTTGCAATTTTTTATTTCTTTTTGCTTTTCTATATTTTCTCATGCTTTCCCGTATTTGTTTGCTGATGTTTGAGATTCGGCTTTGGTTTTCTTTACTATTTTTTTTGTCTGATATGAGTACTTTTCTTTCTTCAAGCAGCTTTACCGTTTCTTCGCTGAATTTGTTTTCATCTTTAATAACACTAACTGGCTTCATTTGTGATAGTTTCTTATCTAGGCGGTCGTATTTTGCCAGTACACTTATGTTGGAGTTAACCATTTCTAGCAGCGGCTTGATAGAAGATGAATCCCTATTTTTCGCATATTGTTCTGGTGACGATACAGTGGAATTTGCTAAGATTTTCCTAGATCTTTTAGGACACCTTTTTAAACAGCAGCGTACCATTCGATGGTTGGTATTGAAGTTTAAGTTCTGTATAACATGTGCGTCATTGAAGTATTTTACTCTTGCCGTCTGGAGATATCCAAGTCCATTTATTTTTTGGATTTTTCTTGAAAACTGAATTGAGCAGAGTTAGGTTGTTTTGCAATAGGAATTCTACTAGTTTGTGTCCATTGCTACTTCTTTTACCATGGCCATGATTTCCCAGTATGGATTTTTCACCTGCTTCTCTAGTGCCAACCTGAGCATTAAAGTCTCCCATAACTATTATGTAGTTTTTGTGATGTCTTTACAATGTCTGATAAATTATTGTAGAAAACTTCAATGTCGTCATTGGTGGCTTGTTCGGTAGGTGCATATACCTGTATGACTGACCATTCCTTCTTATAGCCTGGCAGTTTAATGTTAAGTACTGCTAGTCTGTCAGAAATTCCTACCAGCTCTTGTATATACGGTTTTAGGGTTAGTTTTATCAAAAATCCCACTCTTCTATGACCAGCTTTTTCTCCTTTTTGGTATAGAATGTAGTTGTTGTGACCTTCTATTTTGTTGCCTAATCTTCTCATTTCACTTATACCTAGTATATCGTACTGTATGTTTTCTAGTAACTTTTCCAATTCAAGCAGGCTTTCTTGCGTTCTTAGAGTTCTTGTGTTAAGTGTTGCAATGTTGATTGATTTCTCTCTTTTCGTTGGAGGGTTTTGGTCTAGTTCTCCCGCGGGGACCGGCCGTATTGGGAGACATTTTGGCTGTAGTGTGCTATGATCTTGTTGTGGTTGTCCAGTTCTCGGTGGTGGTGTTTTAGTTCTTACATGAGTCCTTGTCTGATAATGAAACTGATCTTTCTCGCATGAGTTGAAATGCATTTATCTTCCGCATTTTTGGAGTTTTTTGTTTCTTGCTCTGAGTACCAGGGCTTGGAGTTTCTGATCTCATTCTTTTTTCATTTTCTTTAGTCTACTTGATCCTTTTTTCTTTCTTCGATTGTAGCGCTGCTTTTGACAAATCGTGAGTGATGTAGGTATTTAGTTTCATCTTCTTTTTATTTTTTAGTATTTGATTTTTTTTCTGTAGGGTGGTGGTGGCTAGTACAATTGGTCTAGATTTACCTTCCTCGTTCCTGTTTTTCCCAATCTCTGCAGTCTGTCGATTTCGCCATATTCAAGCTTCACATCAATATCCTTTAATGTTGTTATTACCAGAGTGGTTAGATCCTCATGGGTTTCTTCCTCATTTTCTGGGAGCCCGTGGAAAATTATGTTATTTCTCTTACTATTTGCCTCTAGATTCTGTATCTTCATGTTTAATTTTTCAACTTCACTGTTTAGTTTTTCATTTTGTTCTAAAATCGGTTGAATTTTTTCCTCAACTTTCTGTAAAACGGCTACAGTAATAGTTTCAGTTAATGTTTTTGTTTGAATATTTAACTGTTCCGTCATTTTTGATAACAGCAGTGTCATCTCTGGTGATAATTGGGTAGTCATATTGACGTAAAACGGAACACCAAAGTATTGTGGTTTTCGAACGTAACCTTTGACTTTTTATGTTGGTAGCACTTTGTCTATGGTTTATGTCACAGTTTGACACATAACCTCGAAAGCTACAAAAATGAGTTTTTCAGTCGATGCCAAACACTTCTTGTTCTTATTTTCTGGTGCTGCTTAGGTGTATTTCGACTGTCCACTACACAAGGAAGATACGGAACAACATTGCGGCACAGAGTGGTTAATAATTCTCACTAAATTTGCTTAATGTGTACGACCGTTTCGCAAAGCGTCTGACGTATACGACACCGGAACCCAAGGACGCATAACTCAATGAAAAAAAAAAAAAAAAAATATAAATTAATTTTGTGTACTCTTCAAATATAAATAAACAAATTATTAAAAAAATTGGTGGTAAAAACATCAAATGCTTTTTTTTATCAATTGCTAAAAAACGCTCGAAATTCGGGCCTCTAGACTAGAATACCCCCTTAATAAAGAATAGCTTTAATAATTACGAAAATCAGTCTTGGTTTTGGTAAGGAACCCTAAAAATGGTCGAAGAACGTTACCTACTGTGACGTAACGTTTACTTCACTTTCTTCAGGACATTTTCGTGCTGGGTCAACTAGGTTCCAAACATTTTGTCAGTATTGTTAACATTTATTGAATCTTAGTGTTGTCTCAGCTAAGTTTTGTCATAATTATGGATATGTCACCATCAGTTTTTAAATACATACCGTTAGTTTACAATCTATCTAGCGAGAATATAATCTGTTTTGACAAAAAAAAAAGATAGTGAGGGGGTGAAATGAATGAAATTTAATTAACTTGAAATAATGTATAGCTCTCGCCAAACTTCTTGGCCGCTCTGAAGTTGGCTGTCCGATGCGCAAAGCACGGATAGGTGCTGTTTTTCATTCGATTTACTACTGCACAGCCATTGTAGCCAACTTCAGGGTGGCCAAGAAGTTTGGTAAGAACTATACTTACATGCAAACTTTGTATTTTAAATTTAATAACTTGTCTTAACCACTTGACAGTCCGCGCCCGCGGGACACGATTCAGTCGCGTATCGCCGGACGCCGTCGCGACAAGAAATGTTTATATCTCACAAACTATATAAACTTTGTCAAAATAAAAGCTACGATCGGAAAGCTGATTTAATAAAGAATTTGGGGATGCTAAGAGTAAAAGCCAAAATCTATAAAATAATATGATATTTTTAACTTGAATCAACCATTCTGACTATTTTTACACGCTTTATATTAGCTTCACTTGTATGTTTGTAACCGACTCCTTATAGCGCGCTTTTGACCCACTTTAAACGACCAGATTTCATTCAAACTGCACACCTGTCAAGGACCGATGACAATGCAATAATTTCATAAATTTGTGCCATTATCCTTGCCAGGGTTACCTGGACAGCAATAAAACTGTCTTCGAAAACTACGCTGACATACGTCACAAACTCTGCTGACATACGTCACAAACTACGCTGACATACGTCACAAACTCCGCTGACATACGTCACAAACTACGCTGACATATGTCTCTAATTCGAAACACCCTAAAAAATTGAAAATAAATAATAGTTAAAAAAAACTAAAGAACACGCTTCCATTGGAAACCAAACTAAAAAGTACAAAATAATGGAAAAAAAGCGTGGTGTGCCATATCAATAACAATATACCTTAAAAAGCACCCCACGCTTTTTTTGGTTTTCAATGGAAGCGTGTTTTTTTTTTTAACTATTATTTTTATAGACAAATATTATATTTATGATGATAATACTACAAACATATCGTAAAGTCTGTAATTAAACTATTTAAGTAAAAACTAGACTAATTCTTCTATCTGGTGGTATCAAAATCAGTAATAATTTAAAGTCAAATCTATCTAAACAAAAGACACCGTCGACCCTAATTTTTATCGGGAATCGTAAATCGATCGTGCTTAAAATCAAACAGACTCGTTCAAAAATTATGCAATCTGTTATGAATGTAAAATATTTGTTTTACTGCATTGTAATAAATAAATAACACTTCAAATAATCTTATTTTGTGAGTTGTGAAGTAATATTACACACGAAAGTCGCCCACTGGAAACATCAGTTTGTTTATAATTTTTCAATCAACTTATAACGATAGTAAATTATTTGTTGTTATAATCTTACAACATAAACACAAAGCCCAAATCTTAAAGATCATTTAAGTATATTATTTAAGTACTTACGACATGATAAATATCCAAAAATCGACACAAACACTTCGCACTCACAACAACACGACAGCCGCGTACCAAGACTGACGTTCCGGCGCTTTTTAGGGTTCCGTTGCCAAATGGCAAAAAACGGAACCCTCATAGATTCGTCATGTTTGTCTGTCTGTCTGTCCGAGTATGTCACAGCCATTTTTTTTCCGAAACTATAAGAGCTATGCTGTTGAAACTTAGTAAGTAGATGTATTCTGTGAACCGCATTAAGATTTTCACACAAAAATAGAAAAAAAAACAATAATATTTGAGGTTCCCCATACATAGAACTGAAACTCAAAAAAAAAAATTTCATCAATCCCATACGTGTGGGGTATCTATGGATAGGTCTTTAAAAATGATATTGAGGTTTCTAATATCATTTTTTTTCTAAACTGCATAGTTTGCGCGAGAGACACTTCCAAAGTGGTAAAATGTGTCCCCCCCCCATAACTTCTAAAATAAGGGAATGATAAAACTAAAAATAATATATGATGTACATTACCATGTAAACTTCCACAGAAAATTGGTTTGAACAAGATCTAGTGAGTAGTTTTTTTTTAATACGGCATAAATCGTAAACCACAATTTACCTTTCATTCGGTCAACTCAAATATTAAAAACTATAAGAGCTATGCTGTTGAAACTTAGTAAGTAGATGTATTCTGTGAACCGCATTAAGATTTTCACACAAAAATAGAAAAAAAAACAATAATATTTGGGGTTCCCCATACATAGAACTGAAACTCAAAAAAAAATTTTTCATCAATCCCATACGTGTGGGGTATCTATGGATAGGTCTTTAAAAATGATATTGAGGTTTCTAATATCATTTTTTTCTAAACTGAATAGTTTGCGCGAGAGACACTTCCAAAGTGGTAAAATGTGTCCCCCCCCCCCCATAACTTCTAAAATAAGGGAATGATAAAACTAAAAAAAATATATGATGTACATTACCATGTAAACTTCCACCGAAAATTTGTTTGAACAAGATCTAGTGAGTAGTTTTTTTTTTTTTTAATACTTCATAAATCGTAAACCACAATTTACCTTTCATTCGGTCAACTCAAATATATCACACAAAAATAGAAAAAAAAAACAATAATATTTGGGGTTCCCCATACATAGAACTGAAACTCAAAAAAATTTTTTCATCAATCCCATACGTGTGGGGTATCTATGGATAGGTCTTTAAAAATGATATTGAGGTTTCTAATATCATTTTTTTCTAAACTGAAGAGTTTGCGCGAGAGACACTTCCAAAGTGGTAAAATCGGGATCGTGCCGCGAAATTTGAGTGTCTGTATACCCACCAGGACCCTACGTTTAATCCGATTGAAAGTTAAATGTTAGCGTGCGTAGTATTTAGTACCTTTCGAATTGTATAAGTAAAAAATTAGTACCTTAATTATTACAGCTTAATCTTCAATTATATTCATCTTATATGGTCCCGTTTAGCGTTGTATTAGAATAGTACCTTAAAAATACCTTAGTTTAATTTTAAAATAATTATTATTTAATGAGGAATATAATAATAATACATTTATTTCACCGAAAAAAGAAAATACAATGAATTATACATACTTATGGGCTAGTACTTGGTGGTGCATAACATGTTAGCATCTGTTGTCGAACTAGGACGAGTCCTGTATCTCGACATTCGACATTTAACCAAAATCATCAATTTTCCGTATTGTGTCTGTATACCAAGCAGGACCCTACGTTTAATCCGATTGAAAGTTAAATGTTAGCGTGCGTAGTATTTAGTACCTTTCGTATTTCCTTTCGTTTTAATAGCGAATGAAGAGCGGAGTCCGTTCGTTCGCTAAAAAGTACTAAAAGTTTAAATTCAAATTTTCAGCTAAATTACAAACTTTTTTAATTAAACGTAAGGTTATTTGAAAAGTACTATTAAAATGCTTATAAGAAATATGACTTTCTAGACTAAAAGCCTCAAAACAAAATAGGGTCCTGCTGGCTTGATAAAAGTTTTATACGTGCATTCCTCATTAAATAATAATTATTTTAAAATTAAACTAAGGTATTTTTAAGGTACTAATACAACGCTAAACGGGACCATATAAGATTTGTCTACAGACCTTCAAACAGCGGAGGGTCCTGCTGGAATATAATTGAAGATTACGCTGTAATAATTAAGGTACTAATTTTTTACCTAAACAATTCGAAAGGTACTAAATACTACTCACGTTAACATTTAACTTTCAATCGGATTAAACGTAGGGTCCTGCTGGGTATACAGACACGAAATTTGACACTGGCAACTAAAGCGGCCAAGGACTGTCAAGTGGTTATAACACTATATAAACCATATCGATATACAAGATACGTAAATATTAACAAATTAAAAAAAAAAATAAACGAGTTATAATAACCATGCAATTTTTATTTTGATATACCTTAGTACAAAAAAAAAACAAGTTATCCTTAAAACTGGATTTTATGGTAACTTGCGCGAGGCGGCGAAAGTGAACGACCGAGCGGAGCTACAAGTACCTATCAGCTGTTCGATCGGTCAAAATTCTAAGAAATTCGAAGTACCTATGCCAGCGCGCGGTTACTAACCTGTTCCTACTGTCGGTATCATATTATGAAATATGTTGGGTGTCCACAGTTTACTGATTTGGTCGGATATTTTTTTTTTAAGTATTGAAAAAATTGTTGAAATGTGTTCTATCACAGATACTGAAGTTACTGAACCACCCAAAAAAAAAAAAAAAATCATACTGGTTGAAAAAAAATCCCTGTTTAGTTTTTTTTTTTCTATCAGAAGAAAATAAAAAAGGAAATAACTGTTATTAAAAATTATCACTTATTAAGTATTCCAAATCATAAAAACAATTTTTTAAAGTTTTATTTAATTAAAACCATTTTTATCATTCATTTTTTACGCGAAATCTTTCACTACCCCAAAACTTCATTAAATTACTAAAAGTCCAACCTTAACCCATAATCTAACGATGTTCATAATATTACGGTGACGTTTACATTCGACAACAAATGAATTAACAAACAAATATGGCGGCGCAGTACACATGACGTTCTACCAATCAGCGCGTGAGGTGCGTTTCGTCGCATGCCATTTCACAATTTGACGGTTTCACTTCGATAGATTGTAATCTAACGAAAACTAATGTGTAAAATTGTAAGCAATATGTTACGGTTCATAATTTACAATCTTGCGAGATAGATTGTAATCTTACGGTATTTACAATTTCACGGTGACAGATACAATGACCCTTATTCGGCTTGTGAGTTGTTTCAATCACAACTCGTATGTAAAACAGAAACAGAAAAGTTCAAGACCGCTAGTTAGCGGTCTTGAACTTTTCTGCGCTTAAAAATCGATGTCACGTCGCCGGAAACGAAAGCGAGACGAATTTCCCGACTATTCCCGTCGACAGAGGGCGCGGCGCGCGCGTGGCGCTCGCAGCCGGCCGCGGCCGACGCGGCCGACGCTCGCGGCGCGCTCGGTGACCTGTCGGCCGCCGACATGGACGCGCTCATCAGCCACTCGCAGCCCGCGCACGCCGACGACCTGCTGCTGGCCACGCCGGCCGACGGCGCCGCGCTGCTGCCGCTGGGCCGCCGCATGACGCGCGTGTGGCTGCGCGCCGGCGAGCGGGACGCGCTCGCCGCGCTGGCCGACGTGCTGCGCGCGCGCGGCTACGTGTGGCGCCGCCTGCACCCGCGCCTGGTGAGTGCCGCGCCTGCCGCCCAGCGGCCCAGCCGCAGCGCGCTGACCCTCCCGTGTGCAGGTGGCGATCGAGTGCGGCGCGGAGCTGAAGATGCGCGCGTGGGCGGTGAGCGTGGGCGGATGCACGCTGCTGGAGTTCAGGCGCGCGCGCGGCTGCGGGCTGCAGTTCAAGCGCCGGTACGTGGAGCTGCGCGACGCGCTGCAGCCGCTGCACGCGCCCGCGCCGCCCGACGCCGAGCTGCTGCAGGTGCCGCACTACGCGACGTGACGCTGCAGTTCAAGCGCCGCTACGTGGAGCTGCGCGACGCGCTGCAGCCGCTTCACGTGCCCGCGCCGCCTGACGCCGAGCTGCTGCAGGTGCCGCACTACGCGACGTGACGCTGCAGTTCAAGCGCCGCTACGTGGAGCTGCGCGACGCGCTGCAGCCGCTTCACGCGCCCGCGCCGCCTGACGCCGAGCTGCTGCAGGTGCCGCACTACGCGACGTGACGCTGCAGTTCAAGCGCCGCTACGTGGAGCTGCGCGACGCGCTGCAGCCGCTTCACGCGCCCGCGCCACCTGACGCCGAGCTGCTGCAGGTGCCGCACTACGCGACGTGACGCTGCAGTTCAAGCGCCGCTACGTGGAGCTGCGCGACGCGCTGCAGCCGCTTCACGCGCCCGCGCCACCTGACGCCGAGCTGCTGCAGGTGCCGCACTACGCGACGTGACGCTGTAGTTCAAGCGATTCACTACGCGACGTGACTCACTTTCACGAACTCTTCGTTTAGAGTTAATGTTTATTTGATACTACTCATAAAATGTTCATAATTAGTCCTAATGATTATTGATATGTGTGGAAGAATTGTGTGTGTTTTCCTGATATAAGAAAATAACGCATAGAATTTTGAAATTCCTTTGAACATTATCAGCATGTTTTTCTGACTAGCTAGTAAGGGACCATGATAAGCCTGTTGTAAGGTATAAATAGAAAACCTAGAAAGTATGTAATTTTTCTAAGTCTAAAATAACGATTTTGTAATAAATAAAATAGCAAGCAAATTACGAATTGTTTTAATTCTAGTTCACGCCTGTATTAACTCCCGAAATTGTAGCAAATGAGTTCTTACGATAAACTCCGAATGCGTTCAGTATCCAGCGAAGCCGAATATTCCCAGTCCGCTCCCCTAAAAACCGTGACCGTCAGGATGGCTGCACCAAACGAGATATGTACATGAGACCATGTACACTACTTAGTACTTATTTGCTAGGTACCATTGCGGTAAGAAATGTATCAAAGAAATGAGTGGGCAGCCGTGTGCGTTACCCAGGCCAGATGTTGTCGAAAATGGTCATTTGAATCTAATAGATAATTAGTTTTGCGGGTTCTGTAATTGTTGCGCATATTTTTAAATTTGTTGCGCTTATAGTTTTTTAATTATTTCACAAAAACATTTCCTGCTGGGGTAACGTTATCCCAGCCAGACCTTTTTCTTTCTAATGGGAATATTTAAATAAATACTAGCTATAAAATTAGTTGTCTAGATGAAGTAAATGTTGTGCCTTATTTTCTATTTGTTCTTTCATCGGTTGCGAAATTATTCGAGATTTTGCTGGGGTAACGTTTTTGGTTTTGCTAGATCTTTGAAACGGTTAAGCGGATTCTTATCATATTTTGTACATGACTTCTTAAGAATTAGTTTAAATTTGTTCTGCAATAAAAAAAAACCAAAATAATGCATAGTTTAAAGGATATTTCATTAAATAGAAAAACATTTCAATTGGTTCCAGCACTCTCCATAAGAGGTCTAAAGACTTACTTTAAACGTTATTTTAAAGCTTGTAAATGCCTTCAAATGTATGTGAAGTTTCATTAGTATCCTGTAAGTATTTAACAAGTTATGATGATATTCAGTTCTTCACGAGCACGGTCTTGATGCGCGCGGTGTTATTTGGCCACTGGAGTGGATATATGAACTGAATGTTATGTCAATTATTAGTTGTTTAGTTCAGTTGTATATCAGTAAAATTTCAGCGTAGTACATCGGATAATTAATGAGATAATACGATTAAAGTCGGAAGTGAATGACCGAGGTAACCCGACCAAGTTTAGGTGGTTACGAAAAAGCGAAATCTCAGAACATTATGCTATCTTTTGAAATGTTTAGTATAATACACCTTACAATTTCGGTACAGACGCGTACACTGTTAAATACATAATCTATACATCTATACAAATAAATAAAATTGGAGTGTCTGTTTTTAATCTATACATCTATACAAATAAATAAAATTGGAGTGTCTGTTTTTAATATTAAGATAACCACTTTTTACTAAGTGTATATGGATGTATACACGATACATATACCAAAACAACATTTTTTACAATTTTTGTCTGTCTGTCTGTCTGTCTGTCTGTCTGTTCGTTCCCGCTAATCTCGGAAATGGCTGGACCGATTTTGACGGGACTTTCACTGGCAGATAGCTGATGTAACAAGGAGTAACTTAGGCTATTTTTATTTTAGAAAGATCTTTTATTTTAGAAAAAAATAACTATCTTCGAAAACTACGCTGACATACGTCTCAAAATTCGTAAAACCCTGGCTGAATCCTACGAAATAGATCAAAATAATGTACTACAGTATTGTACACCTTAAAAAGGCCTACAAAAATGTCCTCAATGGTATATGTCTATCTCTTAGGGATAACCCACAATAACCATTTTTTATCTTTTACTTTTTACGAGAAATAAGGGCTTATTTACGAAGCGATTTTAAGCAATACAGCATTAATCCTTAAGTACCTTAAATACATTGTGCATTTAATATAGATCAATATGGCCCTTTACAGCATGTAATTTAAATGAATATTTTAGAAGATATTAGAGATTTAAAAAGTGGGCGCAGAGCGCGTTGGCAGGGGCCGGGTAGTACAGGATAAGTAGGATTGTAATTCATATTACTTTGGCTTCAAAGTAATTGCGAATATCATGTGTGTTCATTATACTCAAAATAAACCTAATAGTATTATTTCAAGTAAGAGACCGCGAAATTGCTTAGATGTTTAGATTTTTGGATGTTTGTTTCTCAATGATGCAAAGACGGCCAAACGGATTTAGATCGAATTTGGCACAAAGATATATTATATCATGGATACGTAACAGATAGGATACCTACTTTATCCCGGTAGTAGGTTCCCGGGTGATATTTTCCGACAGCTATACGGGCTAAGCCACTGGCAAAAGTACTATTCCTATAATTAAGTTCGGTGTCTGGTAAATGATTGAGTGTCTGTATAGGTAAAATAGGAGCGTTAAGAAAAACCAGGAAGACTTATATTCAACTAAACCAAGCCCTATGTCACAGTCTTCTTACTCTGAATACTATTACTTTTATTTTAAAAACACCAACACACATGATGTTCTCATAAACTATGTATCCTAAGTAATATGAGTTATAATCCTACTACTAATAATATTATATATGTGAAAATATGTATGATTGGGTGTTTGTTTCTCAATCACGCAAAAATGGCTGAATGGATCTGGATCGAAAATAGCACACAGAGTCTATATTACCTATATAAAACATCGAATAACACATTCTTATCGCGGTAGTACGTCCTCTTGCATTAATTTCCGACATCCACGCGGGCGAAGCCGCGGGCAAATAATATTGTAAATGTGAAAATATGTATGATTGGGTTGTTGTTTCTCAATCACACAAAAATGGCTGAATGGATCTGGATCGAAAATAGCACACAGAGTCTATATTACCTATATAACCTGGAATAACACATTCTTATCGCGGTTATACGTCCTCTTGCATTAATTTCCGACATCCACGCGGGCGAAGCCGCGGGCAAAAGCTAGTAATATAATAATATCTGTACTATGAAAACATTATTATTAGAGATGCGCCGAATGTTCGGCCGAATATTCGTATTCGGTACATTCGGCATATTTTTTCATGTTCGTATTCGGCCGAATATTCGGTTGATTTGCCGAATAATTACCGAATATTAAAATTATTATTAATATAATAAAAAGAACATTTTATTAAACAGTAAGGTAAATTAATTACTAAATAAGTGTGGTTTATTCCGAAAGTTGTACATAGCTTTTTGTAAATGAAAGAGAAACTACTTTTTGTACCGATTATTTATTGTTAAAATAAAAAAGGTTAACTATCAATTTAAATAAAATTGTAATAAAAAAAACTTCTGCTTTTTTTTACAAATGATAAATTAAGATAAATTAAATTTCTATGAAATCAACAATGAACAAATATATCTTCCGTAACAAATACTAGTTCACAAATGAAAAAAAAAATACAAATTTGAGGAAACTTTAAGAATCAACATTAGTAGGTAATTGAAGTTTTAATCAAATTATTATTTTTTGACGAATGACAATGTTAGCAAAATAAAATCTGATTCTCAGGATTACTATTATGTCTTTTAATAATCATATCGTAAAATTATCGCAGACGTGGACCGAATGATTCGGCCGAATATTCGGTTCGGTACATTTTGGACCAAATATTCGGCCGAACATTCGTATTCGGTTGAACCTACATTCGGCGCATCTCTAATTATTATTATCTTCCAGTTGCACATACTTATCAAAAATCACCGATATAACATGTCGTTCGGTGGGACGCGGGAGGGGTGGGGTGAAGGGGTAATTCATTGTTTGCATAACGCACTAAACATGCTCCATAATCACATAATTCATCTTGTAGAGTGCGCGTGGGCTTCGGCAGTTCCGTTTCCTGTTTTTGCAAATATTTATCGAGTGCGTGAGAGCTATTATATAATAATAAGTGTGGTGAATTACTGCTAATGTGGAGTGCTTCTATTGATGATCATAATTATGGTGCGTGTTGCTTGATGAATTCACGAACAAGGTAAGCTTGCATAATGTAACTACAGAAATAGTAGCATAATTATTATTAATATGTACACATGTTGTTAGGTACCTACTTATCTAAAACTGTATTTTTTTATGACTGAAATATTTGAATTTAGGAACTTACTTATTATTTTCTTTTTTTTCGTACTTAGTTATTACCTGAGTAGGTATTAGTAGACATACGTAAGTTTAGAGTTAACTGAGAAAAGTCATTATATATAATTTATTGTCTGTGATCATTACACATTCCAATATGTGTATATTTAAATAAAAACTGTAACTGTGTACTGTGTATACTGAAATCTATAATTTAAATAAAAAGTAATAGAAAATTTCAAAATAGCAAAATTACTATCTGTTATTTTAATCTGTGATTGTTTTTAAGTATAAGTTTATTAATACTTTAAAAGTTCAGTTGAAATGATTATTTTACCTGTTAATAAAAATTCTTTAACAAACATGTAGTTTTTTTTTAAACTTGTGTACATGTCTGTACTAAATTTGTAACACTATCCTACATATTAAAGAAGGTACCATAATGTTCTGAGATTTCGCTTTTTCGTAACCACCTAAACTTGGTCGGGTTACCTCGGTCATTCACTTCCTAATGACTTTAATCGTATTATCTCATTAATTATCCAATGTACTACTCTGAAAATTTACTGATATACAACTGAACTAAACAACTAATAATTGACATAACATTCAGTTCATATATCCAATCCAGTGGCCAAATTACACCGCGCGCATCAAGACCATGCTCGTGAAGAACTGAATATCATCATAACTTGTTAAATACTTACAGGATACTAATGAAACTTCACACACATTTGAAGGCATTTACAAGCTTTAAAATAACGTTTAAAGTAAGTCTTTAGAAGTGCTGGTACCAATTGAAGTGTTTTTCTATTTAATGAAATAACCTTTATACTATGCATTATTTTGGTTTTTTTATTGCAGAACAAATTTAAACTAATTCCTAAGAAGTCATGTACAAAATATGATAAGAATCCGCTTAACCGTTTCAAAGATCTAGCAAAACCAAAAACGTTACCCCAGCAAAATCTCGAATAACTTCGCAACCGATGAAAGAACAAATACAAAATAAGGCACAACATTTACTTCCTCTAGACAACTAATTTTATAGCTAGTATTTATTTAAATATTCCCATTAGAAAGAAAAAGGTCTGGCTGGGATAACGTTACCCCAGCAGGAAATGTTTTTGTGAAATAATTAAAAAACTATAAGCGCAACAAATTTAAAAATGTGCGCAACAATTACAGAAGCCGCAAAACTAATTATCTATTAGATTCAAATGACCATTTTCGACAACATCTGGCCTGGGTAACGCACACTGGGCAGCCATTCTGACGTCAGGTTGGCTGACCACATCTCATAGTTTCAGAGTTGTATTAACCGCGTTGTTAATGTAAATATTTGCTACCATAACATATTTTTTACACAACTTTTAGAAGCTCCTATATCTACAGGATAAGTTTTTTATCCAGTGCGCAAACTGTAACCATGAATTCAGCGTGTGCGTGGTCCCAGTGGAAAAGTGTCGAATTTCTTAATTTCAGTTTAGCAGATATTTAGTGTATGACGTCGAGTAATTGTGTATGGTAAATAAAAATTTGTGCATCCTACCATTGCGGAGATATTCAACAAAAACTGTTTCCGCTGGGACTACGTATTCCTAGCGGCACTTTTTTTTCCTATGGACGTACAAGAAAGAAAATACATACAATAATTAGTGTTTTACGAGATGTAAATGTGTATGTTAAAATGAAATTTGTGTGTCTTATATTTGTCAAGATATTCAAGTTGCCGCTGCGCCGACGTTTGGCTATTTGATAAAAATCATATAAAACGGTTTAGCACAGAGTTGTAATTTTTTACGCAGGTTGCTTTGAATTTGTGTGTAATGTGTGTGAAAACAGAATTTGAAAAAATCCTACCGTTCAGAAGATATAC
Source organism: Aporophyla nigra (assembly GCA_947507805.1). Classification (NCBI taxonomy): domain Eukaryota; kingdom Metazoa; phylum Arthropoda; class Insecta; order Lepidoptera; family Noctuidae; genus Aporophyla; species Aporophyla nigra. Next base: position 284,337 of record OX382301.1, read on the forward strand.
ACGTAAAAGTAAAATAAGGTTATTAGGTCCAAGTATTTAAAATAGGAACTCTAGAGCCTAACTCATCTCGTTTATTTTTATCTTGTAAGGGTCTACAATGTCCTGTCAAGTTTCATTCATGTGCTCTTAGTAATTAATGAGCAGTGGCATAATTTACTACGACTGGAACACTATATTTTATGACATCCGTTTGTAGGACTTTTTAAAGGAAAAGCAAAATGAAACTTATTCCAATATTAAACCACTTGACCGTTATTCGAAGCATAATTAAACAATTGAGATAGGCTGAACCGTGTTTCCTGTGCCTTTTTTCCTTACGTTTCTAGTGATACAGCTCTGTCTCGCTCTCGTGACGTCACCAGGGCAGAGAGGGGAGCGCACTTTTGAGCGCGCGCGACTCGTTTTGTTCATTGGCGTTCTTTTCCTTGCCGGTGACGGTTGCTCCTTAGCAGGTGAGTTTTTAAACTTATTTTTTCACAACCGTCTATATTTTTCCTTTTGATCGTAAGTTGGCATACCAATTTTCGATTTTTATTAAAACTGTTTCTAGTTAATACCAATACAGTGATTCAACGTTGAAATTTTAAAAAATTAACGGATTTCCGTTCGAGTGTTGTTTTCTTTACCAGCGTGAGTGTGTGTTAATACCAAATACGTAATGGATAAAGAAATTACGTTGATTTCGCAAGATGAACCGGTCGCAGGACCTTCGAATACTGCTAATAATAAAGCATCTAGTGCCAAACGATTGCGTTCACATGCCCGCAGCAACAGCAGTAGTAGTAGTAGCTCTAGTAGTAGCGATTCGAGTTCCAGTTCATCTAGTTCCTCTGAGTGTAAATCGAAACATAAGCATGCGCGTCGCCGCCACCACAAAAAAAGAGGGGGCAAGCACAAGCGTCGCCGCTCGGAGCGTAAAGTGAAACATAATACAATTAATAGTATACCGATGGCCGATGACGCACTTTCCCTTTTTGCTGAGGATGATTTTGAACCGGTAGATAATAATCTTTTAAATAATTTAGATGTCGAAATTAAGCTAAAGGAACCGGCAGTTCCAAAGACAGATATGCGTTATTTGAACATTTTAAAAGATATTCAGTTTTTTAATAAACCGGATTGGACTGAAGTACGTTACGCGGAAACTCAAAAATCGTATAACCATAGCCCGGGATTCGTCGAACTCGAGGCAAACGAAGAGATTAAACCCTATGATACTCTTAAACACTTAAGCTACTCGGAAAGGGCCTATGCTTCGTTAACCTATGGTCTCTTAAAACAAAAAGAGTCCTTAAAGGTGGAACTCTGTGCATTTCTGACATGGGTCCGAGACCAGAAAGAAGAAATTAACTTCGATGTTATAAACCAAAAGGTTAATGACATCTTCACTTCTGGTGAGTTCAGTAAGGTCTCCGCAGACCTATTACAAATGGTTTGTGGCCATAGGGCTGAAACCATACAGATGCGCAGAGACAGCATAACTAACGCAGTTCGCGATCCCTTAGTAAAAACAGCAATAAGGAAAATACCTCCATCTGAGGTTAGCTTATTTAATCCTGAACAGTTAGTTGTCGCATTAGAAAAAGCTGGCCGTATCAAAAAGGCCTTCTGGCCTGCTTCTAGATTAGCTGGTACATCTACAAAACCGGCTTATGGTAACACCTCAACTTCACAAGTTGGAAAATGGCTCATACGTCCGTCAAAGGGACAATATTCAGTTCCACCCTCGCAGGGTAAGAACTCTAACTCAACCATGCCTTCACAAGGCTGTCAGAACTGTAACGTCCCCTCGCAGGGTGGCCTTTTACAGCATAATATACAGTGTCCTTCGCAAGGACCGATACATGCGTATTACAACTATCCTCAATAGGTCAGTGGCACACTGGACAGAGGTTCCTTTCGCTCCCGCGGGGCAAGACAAAACCAAAGATACGCTCACAAACGTGGTGGAAATAAGCGAAGGTCATCACCTTCAGGCTTCAATGCCAAGAGAAGTAAATTTTGACATGAAAATATTTCAAGCCGGTCAGTTATCGAATTTCGTCGGTCAATGGAGGGAAATGCAAGCACCAGATTTTCTTATTCAAATAATTCAAGGGTACCGTATACCCTTTCAACGAAAACCACCCTTAATCATGCCCAGATTGGACAACAAGGCGTTTCACACACCAGTATCACCAGAAATGACCTTAGTTATCCAAAAAATGTTGAATCAAGGAATTCTGGAGTTTGCAAGCCCAACACCAAGTTTCTTATCTACCCTCTTTCTAGTACCAAAGAGCGATGGGTCAGCTCGACCGATTTTCAATTTAAAGGCACTAAACGAATTCATACTGACCACTCCTTTCAGTCTGATAAATGTGTTCAGAGTCCCAGATTTCATTCAGCCCCAAGATTGGATGTGCAAGCTGGACATCTCACAGGCTTACTTTCATCAAAACATAGCAAAGCCTCAGAGGCGCTTCTTACGCCTTATTTACGAAAAACAGCTTCTTCAAATGACCTGCCTCCCTTTCGGTCTCAGTACGGCTCCAAAAACTTTTGCCAGTTTGACAAATTGGATTGCCCAAGTAATGAGAAGCCAAGGTGTGAGAATATTGGTGTTTCTCGACGATTTTCTTCTGGCTCACCAAAACCCAGTAGTACTCGCAGGCCATGTGAGCCTTCTCGTGAAAACATTACAATATCTGGGTTGGCAAATAAATTTCGAAAAATCTATTCTAACGCCACAGAAATCCCTGGTTTACTTAGGAGTACTGTGGGATCCTTGGCTAAATCTCAAACGTCTGCCAACGGAAAAAGTACCCACTTTACTAGCAAAGATACGCGAAATCGTAGACTTGGGGAAGACAGACCTAAAAAAGTTGCAGAGTGTAATAGGTGCACTAAACTTTGCGAGTTTTGTTGTCCAAAGAGGGAGATTGCATTATCGAGCTCTATTGAAATTCCTCAACACACTACAATTGGACAATACTGTAAAGGTATATCCTGTACCTGTCGATGCAATAGGCGACGTACAGTGGCGGACCGACAATTTGCAACATCCGTCAATTCTACACCACGCACCAGCGACGCATTTTGTCACGACGGACGCCTCCGACTTGGGCTGGGGTGCCCAAGTGGACAACCAGTCTCTATGGGGAACGTGGTCCCAGAACGAGATGAATTGTCACTGCAATGTAAAAGAAATGTTGGCAATACTGAAGGTCTTTCAGAGCCATGCCGTCTATCTGAGCCAATCAACGGTCACCATACAGTGCGACAATCGCACGGTAGTAGCGTATCTTCGTCACGAAGGGGGAACCAAATCCTCACGACTGATGGACCTAACATACGACCTATTTCGTCTGATAGATCAATACCAAACTCATATCAACGTTTACTACATTCCGGGGAGGTACAACAACCATGCCGAACACCTATCGCGGTTTCGCCAGGCCCCCGAATGGCATCTGGTGCCCGAAATCACCAAGATGTTATTCTTAAAATGGGGGATCCCCCAAGTGGACCTGTTTGCCTCCAGCAACGCCCACGTAGTCCCACATTACGTTTCGAAAGATCAGAACGACAAACAAGCTGTAGCTCACGACGCATTCTCGATAGCTTGGAAATTCGATCTGGCATGGGTCTTCCCGCCTCCATTTCTGATACCCAAAGTTTTGACTTACCTCAATCAGGCATCAGGAATCTACTTAATAGTAGCACCAAGATGGGAGAGAGTCTTTTGGCGCGGGGATCTCAAAGCCCGGGCTTTAGCCCCACCGTTCACAATACAGAACCTGAACACAGTATTAAGGGCCTTGGTCCGGTTTAGTGTCGTAAAACGGTCACTTTATGAACCTATCTTCTCATTAACGGCTTGGTTTGAAGATTTGAAAAAAAAATATTTTTGCTATAGATTCATGTACATAATTTTTACAAGAGCACTTTTTTCGTAAGGTAAGGTACTACCTTTGCTGTAAAAAAATATTTACGACAACCCAATTTTTAGGCTTATATTTCATACTCCTACTAAACAGCTTTGTTATTTGGAAATATTTTTACACATAAAAATAAACGGTTATAGGCACTACGATTCCACAATAAAATATTGTAAATTAATCAAAATTTTGCAAAGAAATACCCCCATTTTAAGCCGTCAAGGGTAGAGGGGCTCTGCGCAGACGCGGGCTTCAGTCCACAGAGTACTTTTACATATACGGAAACTTCAGTCGTGCATTAGCATTCAGACGGGAGGGCTGTGTCGCTCGCTGCTCCGCTCCGGCTATCGACCGACTACGCGTGACGTGTGTGTTAGTGTAAATACTTACGAACGTATTGTAACAGTGTGTGTTTATAGACTAGCTCCTTGCAGAGGAGTCGATTTGTTTGTGCGCGTGGACGCTTTATTAGTGGTGGCATTTCTAAATACTTTTTTGTTTATATATTTTATTGTGTGAATTGTAACATAGTTTGTATTTAAATAAAAATGCCCAGGCAAAGAAAGTGTTTAATTTATTAGCGATTATCCTACAGTTATTGACTATTTCTGTTTTGTTGTAATTTTTTATTTTTAGTGTCTCCTTACCAAAACTGTGCGTTACAAAAACAATTTTTTTTTTTAAATTATGTTAATATTTCTCATGTAAGTGAAATTTGTTTTTTATGGGAAATAAAGATATATCTAACCCGAAAAGTTGTCTTTCTTTAATCAATCACATACCTACATGTTTAACGAAATATGTCCAGTATAAACATCAAATAGTTGCGTCTTTCTAAAGTATCAGCCATTGATCCACCATTCGGTACCTTTTACAGTCGTAGGCAAAAATACCGACTTTCGTCCGTCTCTGCATAATCTTTGGTCGTCGTTTTAGTTTAGCGCGCCGCCGCCACTCGTTACATGTGTGCGGGAGTATGGAGCTTAGCTCCGCCCATATGCTCAAGGTTAACGAAGATAATATACACCTTAATCGATGTGACAACGGGACTGCCACCGCCTCGCGTCCAGGATCTAGTGATAGAAGTGTGGAAATGTGGGGGTGGACACACCATTTAGGTAATTGGGATAATTCTCAGATAGATCTTTTAAAAAACTCTTGGCGTGCTTCCACCCTGAAAACTTACAAACCTGCATGGAACCGCTGGGTTTCGTGGTGTAAAACCAATAATATTGACCCTATAAGCCCCTCAGGATCTGACCTAGCTCGTTTCCTGGCTGATCTGCATATTAAACATAAACTGTCTTATAATACAATATTGTTACATAAGTCTGTAGTGTCCACCCTTTGTAATGTAAATGATTCAGGAGTTTTAAGTAATCATATTTTGGTTAAACATATTTTGAAATCGATTTCAATTAAAAAACCAACTGTTGCTAAGTTACCCGTGTGGAATATTGATGATTTTGCATGTTTTCTTGGCAATAGAACGATAAATCATGACAATATTTTTGATGTTTCGAGTCAAGCCGCTGCCCTATTGGTACTTTGTTCTGGTAGGCGTATTCATGACTTGACTCTTCTTATGACCGATAAAGATAATTATATTAAATCACCAGAGCAGAATTGTGTAACTTTTTGGCCAGCCTTTGGGTCTAAGACTGATTCGTCTGACCATAGACAATCAGGATGGAGATTATTTAAAAATAACGACAATATGAATTTGGATCCAATTTACTGGGTTGAACAGACCGTATCACTGCTTTCCACTAGACGTCAGGAGGCTCAATGTTCTAACTTGTTTGTCACTACGAGAGGTACAGCTCGTGCGGCCTCACGGACTGTTATTGCAGGCTGGATTAAAACTTTGATGCGTCGGGCAGGTATTGTTGCTACTCCTGGAAGTGTCCGTTCCGCTGTTGCTTCCAAGAATTGGTTGGACAACTTCCCCCTGGAAGACATTATGGCTCGAGGAAATTGGAGGTCTTCAAACACTTTTATTCGATTTTATAAACGACAGGTTTTAGGCTCTTCCAGGAGTGACAGCATTACTGCTCTCTTTAACCCTATCCTATAGTGAACTGATTGAGTACCTATCTAGATTTACAAATGTTCTTATATAATATAGGTATATATAACACCTAAGATTATAATATAGCAAAATACTATCTTTTTTTTTTATTTTTTTTTTTATCTTTCCCTACACATTGGCGTTCGTCATGAGCGTCACCAGGCGATAACAGACACATCTCAATTGTTTAATTATGCTTCGAATAACGGTCAAGTGGTTTAATATCGGCGTTTTACCTGAAATAAAACGCTTATTAAACTACTTACCTTATTCGAAGCATAATAGTAATTTCTGCCTGGTGAATTAGTCAATCACCCAATGAACAAAACGAGTCGCGCGCGCTCAAAAGTGCGCTCCCCTCTCTGCCCTGGTGACGTCACGAGAGCGAGACAGAGCTGTATCGCTAGAAACGTAAGGAAAAAAGGCACAGGAAACACGGTTCAGCCTATCTCAATTGTTTAATTATGCTTCGAATAAGGTAAGTAGTTTAATAAGCGTTTTATTTCAGGTAAAACGCCGATATTTAGTGTATTAATGCAACTATTCACATGTAAAATTTCAGCTCATTACACTGAATAATTAAAGAGATATAATAAAAATAACAGAACAAGAGCAAAACATCGATAAACCGACCAAGTTTGAATGGCTACATAAAAGCGGCCGTGCAGTTTAAAGAGCTAACGTTCTAAAATTTCCAGTGTAGTATCGTCATCGTGTTTAATAGTTTCGTACAGTTGCGTACACAATAGTTTAGCAGAAAATAAAACAACTGCTTTGTAATCTTAATAGTATTTATTAGTTAATGACTAATTAAAATTAAAAAAAAAAAACAAAATTATTAACAACGTAATAATAACATTGATATAAAAAAATAGTTTTTTTAAATTAAATATGAATAACAAATATATTGCCTACTGTAAAACCCCATAAAGGTGAAAATCTTAGGTTTACTAGTAAGTTTTCGGGAGTTGGTCTTCTCGTTCGAGCTTTTACAGCAACAAATATGTCAAACAATCACAGATCACAGAATCACAGATTAATAATATTTGACTCAATTGTGAAGGTAGGTTTGTAGTGTAGCTACCTACTTATCTATGTTCTAGCGCATAATCATAATATGATTATTCTAGTAGTCTGTAAGTCTATAAGTCTTTATTTTGTAACATTTAAGTATTCACTAAGAGAGATCTCTGTAATTACTATTTATATTATCAAAGCCAAAGCACAGTCGACTATAATTATAATGTAAGTACACCCAATTACTAAATTGCACATAAAATCAAATTGTTTAAATCATTTTAAAAGTAGTTATTCTTTTAATGAGAGTTCAAGTTGAACCCTCGTCGCAAGCGGTCGTCTGTGCGCGCGCGCAACACATGTTGGCTCGCCCGACTTCGAAATCAAAACGCGTTTTTTTGTGTGTGTCTCTCTGTGTCGTAATTTGTAAAATCGGGTGACTATACAACGTGTAACATTAACGCAAGACCTCATATACCCCCATTAGACTATTGAGTTAAAAGCATAATACAATAACCAAAACTTATTCCTTTTAAAGCTAGCAGGTATAATTAATAAAATCGAGTTGACCCTGTCATTACTCTACGCATTTAAAATTGTGTCTTATTGCCTTCAAATAAGGTCGAATTCTCTTTGGCCCATTCGGCGAACTTGCATCTATTCTGTTACACCTTGTATAAAACAAAACAAAGAAGCAAAAGTGCGCAACAAGCTGTAGTGCAGACTGACTGCCGGAGGACGAGTAACCCATGGTGTTTGACCCGGTGAGACCGTTCTTAATATTTTACAGGGATTCGTTTGCTAAACTGCATATACGACGGGCCTTGATATGCGCACGCATCGTCATCTCAAGCAGCCGTTTCGGACCAGTGTCTTCACACCAACAAATTCACGCTATTATTCTAACACTAAATATGATATCGTTGAAGATCTAATAATTGTACGCACAGCTACATATCAAGCTATGGATTTCCAGTTTTAACAGACCTCGCATTGTATAGGCTTCCGTACAAAGAGAAGTCAGTTTATACTGGAACTGAATGGCTTGATTTGTCGACATGTGTACCACGGTAACTAATTCCTTAAATTTTATTGCAAAAGGCCACGGTCACCGAAATTTAAATATACATGTGGACTGAAGAGTTTAAAAAAATACCCCGAATTCTTAAGTTTGCAGCACACGTTTTTGCTCTACAGATAACGATACAAAACAAAAAAAAAAAAAAAGGTGAAGCTCATAAATAACACAGTTTGAGCCCCTTTCTGACACCTGTTTGACTAAACAAAAGCAATTACAATGGTTACTAAAGACGGGAACTGTTAGACGGGAAATGTTTGTATACTAAGATATCCTATCAAATAAACAATTTAATCTAACGGGAATAATAATTTAACATTAATTTGATCACAAGAATATCCGTCAAGATCTCGCTACATATTTTTGGAACATTGACAGGATGATAGAATTCGCCTAGCACTTCTAAATAATATATATGAATTTCTCCCCAACAGCATTCTTTTCCAGGAACAAAGGATAACAAAATACATAACCGTGCAATCAATTTAACATTCTGGTATATCAAATATACTATCATCACCGCGTCCGAATTGTACCTCGTAAATGTGAATGTACACATAAACAGAACGCAGAAAAACACCTATCGGCGATCGAGAGAATCCGCCAATATACACATCCTCTACACGAAGCACTATGATAGCTGGGTCCTGATCAAAGTAACAATACAACAACAACCGGATAAACATAACGCAAGGTTCAATCAACGCATCATACCACACCACACATTATACCAGACCTTAAGGTAACCGGTACAACACATGAGAAGTACATGAAAAAGCCACAAAACGTCAGCTTCAAACAAACAGTCCCCAATAAGTTATCCCATTAACAACGTGCGAACAACGAGAAGCAACACTGCTTACACCGTTATGTATGAGACATAATAGCAGACGATACTCCATGTATCTACACCAGAAACCTGAACATAACTGCAAAAAGTACACTTGCCCAGATTTCTGAGTATTGCAACTTGAAACGTTCGCGGCGATTCAAAACGAGCCAAAAAAAAATTTTTTGTAGACGCTGAACTTTCACGTAAAGGCATTCATATAGCCAATCTACGGGGAACAGGGATGAATGCAAGAAATTTTATCTCCACACACTACGAATGACACTTCTCAGGAATTGCGAGTAACACACACCGGGGCTCTGCAATTTTAAAATCTAAATCTAAAGTCATTTATTCAAATTAGGCTGAGGATCAGCACTTTTTGAACGTCAAAATTACAAAAGACAGTCCCCCAAAACGCCCACCCGTCGCGCACTTCCTTTATTTATTAAGAAAGAATGCCCAAATTGAAGCACTTTACAGTAAAAAGTATACGGACGCGATGTCAGCTACCCTTGAGATACCCCCAACAGCTGTACTTAGAAAGCAATCAGATCCTTCACAAACGTATTATACTTGTTTAGACGAAAAACAAGAAAAGGAGCGCTGCAAATACGGCACTTCAACGCCCGTATTGGTCGATAAGATACAACGCAAAGGTTTGATGCAACACACGCTTCACCATGAAAATTCCAACTACAACGGTGAACTATTAATGAATATTGCCAACAGGGAAACACTTCAAATAGAATACAGTAAAATAATTTAAGGACTGCCAAGATCAAATATCATAGAACAGTAAACAAAAAGGGAAAACCAAACACAAAAACAATGAAAAGGTACGAATGAAACAACGGTTGAGACCAAGTATATCAATCATAAACAATGCAACTGTGACGCGCTGAATAGAAATTCTACCAAACCAAAATACCAAGACTGTTTAACAAAAAAACATAACCCTCCTTCTGGCGCAGTCGGGTAAAAAAAAAAAAAACTAGCAATGTAGTAATCACCCCAACGAATGAAAACATCGAAATACCCTGGAATACTGTAACGGAGGTAACTCTGACTCTTCAGCCAATTTACTCAAGGGACCACCGATTAGCCCTTCCTAACCTACAAAAGGCAAAATTCCTGCAAAGCAAACAACCGAATAACTCCAATATACATAATCACGTAAAAGAAAGCCAGACAACACTCCAAAAGGTTAAATATCAGAACAAGAAACATGCAGACAACGTGATAAACGTGCTTCACCGGACTAGGGGGAAAAAAAAAAATCACCCCGCAAAACACATGCAAACGCTCAACACATTCCACAGGAACAAAAAAGCAACAAACAAAAACGAAAAAGGGCAGGGTAAGTACATACCGATATATCCAAATGGGAGAAAAAAAAGGTCCGAGGGCCTTCATATACCAACGGTTAATAAAACAAAACTGATAATCGAACACAACGACGAAAGAAATAAAGAAAATCATCATCACTCCCGGTGGTATTATCATTTGCGGACTACCTTATCCTCATTACAGATGAGCTGGAAGAACTAAAACGATGCCAACAGGCCACAAGAAACACCAAATCATAACTACCAGTCATAGTAAACTCAAAGATGGACTGGAAGTTAGATAGACTTATGTAATGACTATCGTACTGTGTATGACATGGCTTAAAACTATCACAGTCAGTAAAGCGAAAAGATCAAGACTCAGAAGAAATGAACGAGTTGAGTCATGACTTGAATGACCAAGCTAGGTAAAAGGAAACTAGGAAACTGCGGACATAAGAAAATACATCAAATCTTAATCGGAAAACCGTAACAAAACGCGTCAAGAACCACAGGATGTGGTTGACCACACATGCATGCAGCAATGCAGTACAAGGCCAAATCTAAGAAGGTCGAACGACCTACTTACACATGGAACGACAACCTAAAACAGGACATGAAATACGAGTACTTACTTCGACATGGGAATCAAATTTTAGACGGACACAGCTGGAGACATTATCGTACCTTGTATGTTATATGGCTTAAAAGTATCAGCACTCACAAAGGCGAACCATTCAAAACCGAGAATATATGAACGAGTTATCATGAAAGAATCGATCAACCACGCTAGGAACAAACCGAGACAGAAGAAAATGCATCAAATCTTGGGAAAACCATAACAAAACGCATCAAGAACCACAGGATGTACTACCCAGCACACATCTTCAGACGCTCTGAACCACACCTGTTACATGTAGCAATGCAGTACAGAGCCAAATCTATGAAGGCCGGCGATCTATTTACACAGGGATTGACAACCTAAAACAGGACATGATGTACTTCGACAAGGAAATCCAGTTTGAAGAGACAGAAATAAGATCAAGAAAGCGGCTAGTGATATCTACAAAAAAACCAGAAACTGATATCAGCGAGAACTCAGAAGACGACCAAGAAAACAACAACACGGAACATAGCAAAGCCTCGACAAAGAAAAGAGCCAAGCAAACGGTTAACCCCACCAAAAGATGCATCGGTGAAGCTCTACCTGGATCAACATGCCGGCGACGACGCGAAAAGATGCCCTCCTATAGACAAATCACCCTTCTCTCCACTAGTCCAATGCTTACTTAAGGCTGCATAGTCGGTAGGCTCGTAATCCTTTCCTATCCTATGGGCACGTCTTCCCTACCATTACAGCGCCCCCCGGTCTACTTCTTGATATGCAATGGCCTATGTAGCACCATGAATCATGAGACTTCAGGGGCTAGTGCAAATCTCGGGGTTCATTCGATTAATCGAGTCTGGTCAAACCACGCTGGGATCGGTGCAATTCATTTAATTTCATTTCATTTTAAAAGTAGTTATTCTTTTAATGACGAATTAAGTAAGTGCCTGCATACTTAGACTAACAATGTAGGTACAAATACGCCCAAACAATTGTTATGAGTATTAGTGGGTAGTATGAAACATTTTAATGGAATGAAACATGAAATCGTATCTAATAAAAATTATGAAACTAACCGTACGCAGATAACCATTAATTTCAGAATTTTCATCAGATATGACTATTCAGTTGTATATATAATTGCATGAGCATAAGTAGATAGCTACTTTGAATTATTCCCTATTATACCGTTAAGTTTTTGAAAATTCGACTTTTGAAATGACTACTGGTGTTAATGTTTTTTTTCTTGTTATTATTAGTATTTCTATTTAATCAAATTGTACCGTGTAACATCAAAATATTTGTGCGCTGGAAGCAGCAGAATATTAAGGACATAATAATTACCTACTGTAACATTTTTTTCGTAATATTCTGACAAATAAATGCATGTGTTAATACAGATGCAATTATTATTGTAATAATTTCGTAAGTCTAAAAAAACAAGTTACCTACTATTTTATCACGAAGGTTATTAAGTAGTTACTTTACTTCTTCAAGAATTGTGTGCACACCTGTACCGATCCAATAACTGTAAAACACTGGAAATTTTAGAACGTTAGCTCTTTATACTGCACGGCCGCTTTTATGTAGCCATTCAAACTTGGTTGGTTTATCGATGTTTTGCTCTTGTTCTGTTATTTTTATTATATCTCTTTAATCATTCAGTGTAATGAGGTGACATTTTACATGTGAATAGTTGCATTAAAGAATACACTAAATATTGGAATAAGTTTCATTATGCTTTTCCTTTAAAAAGTCCTACAATCGGATGTCATAAAATATAGTGTTCCAGTCGTAGTAAATTATTCCACTGTTCATTAATTACTAAGAGCACATGAATGAAACTTGGCAGGACATTGTAGACCCTTTTTTTTTTCTGGATGGGAAATCATCAAATGACTTCTCCCGCTCTGGGCGGAGCGGGAGGGCGTGTCAGACTTTTACTGACTAAAACCCACCCGTGTTCCTTCAGTTGCCCATGTGCCAGGGTCACGGTATCTCTTTCGAACAATCTCGCGACCCTGGCAGATTGTAGACCCTTACAAGATATAAATAAACGAGATGAGTTAGGCTCTAGAGTTCCTATTTTAAGTACAGTAGAGTCCGTTTAGTACGACTTCGCATGTAACGACCAACCGCTTTTAGCGACCTAAGTATAGGTGCGTGTTTGGTTTTAATATGAGCCACTATGAAAGTACATCCGTTTATTACGACTCCGCTTACAGCGACCGACCGCTTTTAACGACGGAATTTCCCACAAGTTGTCCGGTTACAACGACGACGAGCGTTGACATGTTTACAAATAAATCGTAGGTAAGAAACCATCTCCGCCCCGCGCTTCCCCCTTGCTTGCACGTCGCTGATTCGAATGCGACTGTTTAGTTTACGGCGTTAATTTGCGGGTGATGCGTTTTTTTTTTTTTTATTTATTTATTTGGGAAAATAAACGGTTACACACTACAATATTATGGAATAGAACTTAAAACTAAAACGGAAGTGTTAATGTATAACCAGCGACATTTTCCACATAATATAAAAAAGTTAAACAAACATGAACGACGTGCGATACAAATTACTTAGAATAGTGAGTATACTTAAAGATAATAGTAAAACTTATACAAGTATTAATATTGAAATAGAAAGAAAAAAAATGATTATAATTTAAATTACGTTTTTAGGATTGCAAGAATGTTAGATTCTCAATTCTGATATAACCTTAAGTGCAATACTTCTAAATTTCGCTGCAGAAACAGCAAAGAACTCGATATCGTGGAAAATCTTATTGTACTGAGTGGTAAGACGCCGTAGGGGTGCTCGCGACCCTGCGTTTGATCGACAAGAGGTTACAGCAAACAGCAGTCGTGCGCGCACACCTGATTCGCGCACAAGAATGGCTTCTACAAAACGAAAGTCAGTGTTGCCAACTGCTAGCTTTACCCAGTAGTAGCTAGAAATTTTCAAAATGTTGCTAGATTTCCAGTTTTTTTTTACCCTAAAAAGTTGCTAGAAGTTGCTAAATGTTACAGTAGATAAGTAGGTTACAGTAAAATGTCAATTTCTGATAATCATTTTTATTTTCATTAATTCCAACAAGAAGTTAAATTAAGTCTTGTGTACGCAATTGAATTAAAAAAATAAAACAATTAAAGAGGAAGATGTCGATGGCTGGGGTTCAGTATCTTTAATTGATTTTAAATATTTTTCAACGGTGCCCATTTTATGCAGTACGTCTTTAGGCAAAACACAGTTATAGCAGCATTTACCACTTTTCCTGAGGGAGTCTAATGAAGAGGATTGAAGTTCAGAGTTATCAAACTCATTCTGTTTCTTTGCTTATTTTTAACTAAATTCATTTGAGAGAATAACCTTTCTGCCTTTGCATTAGAATATGGCAGTGAAAGGCAAGTTAAAGCAAGAGTACTAATATCATGATATATGTTGTCACCGGAAGAATTTCTATTTTTTTTTATTTCGACCCAAAATTGAACTATTTCTTCAGAATGCCACTTATTTATATGCAGAATGTGCCACTGTTGCGTTATCTTGTCTATTATTTCTGGTGTAAATCCCAAAATTTAGCAACGTCGATGATAGTGTTTGACTTGATTGTTTTTATTGTCTCTTCTGGACTTAGCAACGCCATTGATTCTAGCTGCTTGTAGTTGTCTGGAAGCCTTTGTTGTAATTCCTTAAGTAATTGCAGTAAGAAGGCGGAGCAGCGTTGTCGTATTGCATTTAAAATTTCGGAGGCTAAATTATGTTGAGCAGTTTCAAACATGTAGCCCAACAACGCAGAGGAAACGGGGAATTCGACCTGTACTTACCGTAGCATGTATGACCATAGATTTTTTTTTTTCATTCAACTCGGCACACTACGCGACGAATTTCGATAGACTCACGTCTCATGATGAAATGAAAAGTTGCTAGAAAAAGTAGCTAAAAAGTTTAGCTACAAGTTTTATTAAATTGTAGATGTCTGTCACCAAATTATAGCTAGATCTAGCTATAAAGTTGCTAAGTTGGCATCACTGACGAAAGTTTCTCTGTTGAAGAAAAAAGTGTCAATATTATTATAGATTATATGTACATTATGTGAAATAAATAAATATTTTGATTCAAGTGTTTTTTTTCTGTTGGTCACGTATATATTATTAAATACATAATGTATGTGTGAATGTGATTTGAATAAAAATCAAAAATTGTCTTTTCCTTTAGTACGACGTCCGGTTAGTACAACGTAATGTTACGAGCTGGGGTTCGGGATAAATTAATTTAAGCCAAAATTATCGAAACACACCACAGTTTAATTAAACAATCACAATATCGCAATAATCAAACGTCAAACAGAATCACTTGTTTCACTTGTACTGTAGGTATCGTTTGATTCGTATTCGCTCGCTTCCGAAATCGAACTGCTCGTCGGCCCGACAATCCGCTATTTATATCCCAAGCAGAACATTCGCGAACATTCAACACTTTTCCATAGTTTACTAGTAGCGTAGAAGTAGAAACTTCGAGTAACTTCCACAGACATTATTTACTGTTTAATCCCGCTTTTCGACAATAGATGGCGGTGGCGTCTACGTACAATTGTTCGTAGTACTTGCTACCTGATGACAGATGGCGTTAGCGTGTCGTTTCGAGTAGTTTCGAACACTGCCCCATCCTTAGATGGAATTAGCGTGACGTTTCTAGACTTTTCGATCTACGTAACGCTGTCTCTTTCTGAGATGGATTTAGCGCGATGTTTCTAGACTTTACGATCTACATAACAGTAATACCACCGGTCCCTTCACCGTCGTTATAACCGGATTCTACTGTACTTGGACCTAATAACCTTATTTTACTTTTACGTGTATATCTTCTGAACGGTAGGTTTTTCCAAATTCTGTTTTCACACACAAATTCAAAGCAACCTGCGTAAAAAATTACAACTCTGCGTTAAACCGTTTTATATGATTTTCATTAAATAGCCTAACGTCAGCCAGCGCAGCGGCAACTTGAATATCTTGACAAATATAAGACACAAAGTGGCGAACCAAACTAAATGTCTATGGTTCCCACTCTTAGATAAAAGTGACAACACTTTACTCTTCTATGAAGAGATGTTTATTAGAAATCAAACGAACTTACCAAGTGAAGTTCGATGATAATTATGTGAACGGCTTCATTCGAAGCGATTTATTGTTTACGTATTGTAGTAGCATCTCCATGTACCAGCCTTGCACGGATTTTAAGAGGTAAGTTAAAACTTTTTTTTTTTTTTTCATTTCACTGGCAACACTTTCCGGTTACCCCTACTTTTGCTCCCACTACACTATTTCTGTCTAACGGTCGGCAGCCATTTTAATATCATTTTGTTGAAAGCTAATAAATATTTCACATTTTTATTTATCTAGGGTAGGGTAGTTAAATTTTCTAGGGAGGGTATAAATCGCTTCGAATGAAGCCGTTCACATAATTATTATCGAACTTCACTTGGTAAGTTCGTTTGATTTCTAATTATGTTTCACGGCTTCATTCGAAGCGATTTATTGTTTACGTATTGTAGATGTTCAGAGACAAAAATGTGAAATTAAACAAAACAGGTGAGTAATCACAAGTGTCTTTTATTATAGCTAAGTAGTTATCATTGACTTCAATTCTTAATCTAATATTAGGTATTTAATTTTGTTACAGATTCTGACCACCTCCAAGTACTGTAGTGGCGAAGAGATGAGGATCAGTTACAACCTGCCTATTATAATGTTTTGCGAAGACAGAAGATGAAACACTCCATCCAGCAGTTTTTCTAATCAGGTCAATATTGACTCCAAGTCTATTGGCTGAGGATGTGGGTGCGTGACGAGTACTGTGTGCACTAAATATGGACGTATCTATACCGCTGCTGTAAAGTGTATCTTATATACAGTGACTAAGTGTTTGTGAGGAAACTTTTGAGTGTGGTTTTTTGTAACTTACAAATAAATAATTATTTTTGCGAAGCGGTTGAGTCTTATTTATATAAACATCTAGGCATTTAGCGGGACAGATCTGAGGACGAGCATTGAAAAAAGGTAATCTTAAAACTGGCTGAGAAAAGTTTGGTTTCGAAGTTTTTATCAAATCAGGTATTGTTATAATTATGTCAATAGCAGAATTCACTTGAACATTGTCTAATTTTATTAATGAAAATGTTTGAACGCGATGTGCAGTCACCAAAGCCAATAGAGTTATAGTCTTTTTGGATAGAGTTTCCAAATCAAGGTCTGTGTTAGGCCATTTTTGTGCTAAATAATTTAGAACTGTGGTTGGATCCCACGTTAAATTATATTTTGGATTACTAGGCCTTAATCTGTAAACTCCTTTCATAAATCGTTTAATTCTATCATCGTTTGCCACATTACTTAACAACAAGGATAATGCGGATTTATATGAACTGATACTACCGTATTTTGCCCCTTTTTCAAAAATTGTGGTAAGAAAATGAATGACTATAGGAACTGAAACCGAGGAATAATCATAACCATGTATATTACAATAATTTAGCCAAGATTTTATACAAACATCATATTGTTTATAGGTGGAATCAGATAATGATGATAACATAATTTCAATTGAATTATTAGATAAATGCCTTTTTAATAACGTTTGCCTGAAAGCTTCGCGGCAACCAATTTCAGGGTGCGGTGCAGATTCTGAGGCATTCTGAAAGGAGAAGTTAACAAATTTACATTTGGTTCAAAATAAATCGGTTTGGAACAAATTATTTTTTGGAAAACAGGGAACCAGGGTTGTGTCGGCCAATATGGCACAACTACTATTCCAATTGCTTTGTCATTAATAATTTTTTGCATTGTTTTTGTAATAAGTGAAAATGGTGGAAATGCGTAGAATAGACTATTTTTCCATGGAATGGTGAAAGCATCGATTGCGTAAGCGTCAGGGTCGTTTTTCCAGGTTATGTACCTGGGACACTTAGCATTACATCTACTCGCGAAAAGGTCTATTTCAGGGTATCCAAAATATTGTGTTATTTGGCTGAATACATCATCATTTAGTTCCCATTCAGTGTCCTGAAATTTCATGCGTGATAATTGATCTGCTTCATAATTATCTTTAGTGTTTATGTACGACGCAAAAATAGTTATTCTACGCCTTTCGCACCACTGCCATATTTCTTTAGTGATATTATGCAAGTGTTCAAACTGTATGCTGCCCATGCGATTTATACAAGATATGGCAGTTACATTATCAATCCGTAATAGTATTTTTAAATTATGCGATTCAGGGAGGGCAAAACATTTAAGTGCGAGAAAAGCTGCTTTTAACTCTAACTCGTTAATATGTAGGGTTCTTTCACTATCTTTCCAATAGCCAAAACATTCATCTGTGCTGCAATAAGCTCCCCAACCCGTACAGGACGCGTCGGAAAAGATTTCTAAATCATACTGGTCACAAGTTAAAGAAAATGAACCATGATCAATATTATCTAACCACCACAACATATCACTATGTAAGCTGTTGGGGAGTCGAACTAACTGTTCGTAGCTAGGATTGGTAAGTAAACAGGAATATTTAAATTGTTCAAAAAGTTTAGTGTAAAGCCATGCATATTGAATTGCAGGACAAGCTGAAATGAATAAACCTATCAACCGAGCAAATTCACGAAGTTTACATTTACGCTTTTTCAAGAAGCTAGAAATGTTTTCTTTAATTTTTGTCTTTTTTGCACAAGGTAATTTTAATAACATATTTTTCGAGTCGAATTCGAAACCTAAAAACTTGCATAGTGTTTGCGGTTGTAAGCAGCTTTTGTCTGTGTTTATTAAGAAACCTAAGTTTTTAAGTACTGTTATTGTTAGGTTAACATTATTTTGACATTCTTGAAAAGTTGATCCAATACAAAAGATATCATCGATATACACAACTGATATCATTCCATGGGTTCTTAGATATTCCATAACTGGCTTTAATAATTTTGTAAAAACGTATGGAGCAGTGCATAAACCAAACAGTAGACAGTTAAATTCATAAAGGATATTATTGTATTTAAAACGGAGGTATTTTCGATGAGATTTATGTACGGAAACTAAAAAATAAGCATCTTTTAGGTCTATTGATGCCATATAACAGTTATTTGTTATAAGCTTAGAGGCTGTACGGTAATCCTCCATCTTAAAATGATTGGTCTCTATGAATTTGTTTAAACATTTAAGGTTCAATATGAATCTCTTGTCACCGTTTGGTTTAGGCACTAAAAACACACTCGATATAAATTCTCCTTTAACAGAATGACAACGAGATATTACTTTATTATCTAGTAGAGTTTTGATTGATTGATCAAAATCTTGGGCTTCTTGAATGTTCTTAGGAAAAACATTAGGAGAATCAGTACGATATGGTGAACATTTAAAAGGTATTTGGTACCCTTTTATCCACGATAGAATCGTTTTGTCAGTAGTAAGGATTGACCACTTTTTGAAAAAATACTGGAGCCTGCCAGCAGTTAGTACCTGATCAGTTACTTTCGATGCTGTGGCCTCGTCGGGGACGAGTAGCGGCGCGAACTGCCGCTGGTTTGCGGCGGTGGAGGCGGCCGATACGCAGGGCGAGCAACTCGCCTCGTATTGTTCGGCTTGTGGTCCGTCTTGCGGTGCTGAGGATTGTAGTTTAAATGACCCTTATTTGGTCCTTTTGGGATACCCTTAGGCTTGTTATATTTTGGTCTTAGGGCGTGTTTCAAGGCATCTCCTGATTGCTGTATTGTCTTGGCGGCCTTAACCTTGTCGGTAACATTTTCCCCAAATAAGAAACTACCCCTTTTTGTTTCAAGTAAGGCGTCCTTTAAATTTATATTAATAGATGATATGACAAAGTTTCGTCTTGTTTTTGTCTCCCAAAAATGACTGTCGCATAATATACGACAGGCGTCACTGATTGGTTTTAAAAGTTTTTGTTTAGACGTTTCATTTGAAATAATCATGTCAGTAGCGGATGCTAAGGCTGACAATGCTATACCCAGCTGATTTTGCTTGTACATTAGGGCCGAATCTCTTTTTACTAGAGTATCCTGCAGAGCTGCCTTTACTTCCGGGTTGAGAGCTGGCGCTAGCAGTAGGTCACAGTTGTTAGGGACGAAATAACTTTTTAAAAGTTTTTCCTTTATATCCTTAGCCAAGCCCTTAGTAAGGATGTCTTGCCAACGATTAGCAATGTTCTTATGAACAGGCGGACCCATGGTTAGATATATCCGTCTTTGGAGCATCGCCGAGTAACTGCAGGGTGTCTTCATCTAAGTCTTGGTCTTCCATCACCTCTGGCTGTGCTTCTGCTGAGGTGCCGGGTATAGGCGACAGTGACACGGTGTATAGCGGTGGTGGAGCTACTGGTGGCGAAGCAGGGCACGGAGAACAAGCACGTGGCGTGACATGTGGCGAGGCTTGTGGCGAGGCACGTGGCGAGGCACGTGGCGAGGCAGGAAGCGGCGAAGCTTGAAACAAGGAAGCTTCCTCGTTTTGTGACATTCCACAGTCCACATCTAGTTGATGGTCTGAAAAATCTGCGAAAATCGTTTCTTTTTAGAATACGTTCGCCAATAAATGCAATACTTATCACATTTAAACGTGACAGAGGAAACCCAAGCTTGGTAGCCTCGCATCACTTATGTAAAATACATACATAACCTCACGCCTTTTTTCCCATGGGGGTAGGCAGAAACCACTTATGTAAGTAAGTATTATATTAATGATTATTGACAGTATCAGCCCCATTATGGCAGTACGCATCACTTTAAATAATGACAGAGGAGACCCAAACTCAGTAACCTCGCATCATTGTTTTATAATAATTATGTAACTTACTGTGTAAGTCTTCTCCGGATGAAAAGCTTATACGGCGGTTAGTGGTTGCCTGCAATTTATTTTGCAATTTTTGTATTTTTCGCCGTATTTCTTCTTCAGTTTTTGCTATCTTCCTTTTTCCCATTTTGAGGAGGTGGAACTATTAATTTGTAGGAGTGGAGACGTGCGAAGGCTTGAGCACGGAAACGCTGAATGATATTAAAATGGCTGCCGACCGTTAGACAGAAATAGTGTAGTGGGAGCACTGGGAGCAAAAGTAGGGGTAACCGGATAGAGTGTTGCCAGTGAAATGAAAAAAAAAAAAAAGTTTTAACTTACCTCTTAAAATCCGTGCAAGGCTGGTACATGGAGATGCTACTACAATACGTAAACAATAAATCGCTTCGAATGAAGCCGTGAAACATAATGGTTCACTGTAAAAAACTAGAACACTAAGATTTGAATCCGAATGTAGATGGTTGTATACTTGTAAGATAATTACGTTAAGCAGTGTAACTAACTATAAGTTCTATCTCCTATTTATAACGTGACTTCTGTATATATTACCTCCGCTGTCGTATCAATACTGTGTGGTGCAAGAAATATACATCTTACTACCTACTACTGAACCTAGTTTCATTCGAGCAAACAGGGCGCCATAATGCGCCTAAAATGGTGACCCCGACGATAGAAGAACATAACACCGTCAAAAGAAGAATATTAATCCAGTGTCCACTTATTCCGGACTGCGGTTTTTATCGTGAATAAGTTTCAAGCCGATTCCTACTCGCCGCCATTACGCGAGTTTACCTACGAAAATCGAGGAATATTTGAAGATTCGTGCTAATAGTACATTGGTACCGATTCCCTTGTTCACAAACTAAACTAAATTTAAGTTCAGTGCATCTTTTTCTTTGTATTTCATTAAGAAGAGGACAAAAGAAAAATTTTAGTTTAGTTCTGTCAAATTAATCAGCGCCTGTCACTACTCCATACAATTTTAGAAGTGATTAAAAACTTGCCTACTAAAATTACGTCAATTTACGTCAAACGCTGATTAATTTGACAGGACTAAACTAAAATTTATCTTCTGTCCTTTCCTTAATGAAATAGAAAGAAAAAGATGCACTGAACTTAAATTTAGTTTAGTTTGTGACTAAGGGAATCGGCACCATTGACTAACAACTTAGTGTTCGACTGCGCCCGTGAATTCCTTCTGTGCAAAAATAACAACGTATTTGAACGTGTATCGACCTGAGACAAGAAAAATCTGCTATCCCCGCCATTGTTTTTGCTGTTCTTCCAACTTCAAAGTAAGCGCGCGAAACTTGACAAAGCCCGATTCATGTGTCGTCTTCACTGTGTACCGACGTTAAATTAATGTAAATTAGCTGCGTTCCAGTGAAACTCGTACGCGTTCCAGAAAAACGTTAAGGCGTGTTCCATACTCGAATAGTGTGATAGCAGAATGCTGTAAGTTTTTTTTTTTTTTTTTGTTCTCTACTACTATATCAATCACTACGGATTCCCATAAAAACAATAAGTGTAAACTAAATGCCTTAAAAGTACTACATTTAATTTAATTTTCTTTGTTTTTTTTACATTCTTGGTTTGAAAAAATAATAATATTCCATTAGCTTGCACAACAAATAACTTAAAAAAGAGGTTTTTGCAGAACTTTGTTATTTCTTTACTGTTTACACTCTTTATTTACACTTTCATTTACCCGTGTGTTGCATATATATTTGTTGAATTGTGTGTTCTCTTTATTATGAATGGTCTTTCTGATACTCATATTTAACACTGTGCCACTGTTGTATAATTTAGGCTGTATTTCCTTTCTTAGGTTGTGCGTTTTTGTTTGTAAGTTAAATATAATATTTTTAGTAACGCAATGGTTGCTGAGGGAAAAGAGATTTTCCTGGATCCTGAATCTGGAACTGGTGGTGAACAGTCTGTAGACCTTTCCCGATCTCAACCTTTATTAGTCAATAGAGTAGCTATCCGCTTTCCTCCCTTCTGGCCGGACCGGCCCGGACTCTGGTTTGCAAGTTTAGAAGCACAGTTTCATATGCTGTTAGCATTACCCAAGAATTGACAAAATATTACTATGCCGTGAGTCAACTCGACACAAAATCCGCAACTGAAGTTGAGGACATAATAATTGAGCCACCCAAGGATCAGCCTTACACCTGTCTTAAGAAAGCCCTCATCTCCCGCTTTTCTGAATCATATGAAGAGAAAATTAGGAGGCTTCTGGAGAAAGAGATTGGGGATAGGAAACCCTCGTCATTTTTTCGTCACCTCAGGACCCTTGCTGGTTCATCTTTCCCAGAGCAGCTACTTCAAAGTATTTGGACAAATAGGTTGCCTCATTACATGCAAGGTATTTTAGTGGCCCAAAAGCATTCATCTCTGGAGGACTTGGGCGAGCTTGCTGATAAGTTGCAGGAAATTAGTCCGCAACCAGTGAACGTACACGCAGCAGGTAGATCATCATCACCTATTGATGACACTAAGGCACAACTTAAGTTGCTGCAACCTGACACAGCTTGTGACCGGCCGCACTACAAATAATAACAGAAGTAACCGCAGTCGTTCAGGCTCACGCTCACGCATTCCTAATGCTGGCCACGGTCAATGTTGGTACCACAGGAAATTCGCAGCAAAAGCTTCCAGGTGCACACAACCATGCACTTGGTCTGGTCCCTCATCACAGGGAACCTCAAGCAACAGTCAGTAGTGGCGACCACTGACTGCTCCCTAGCAAGTCGCCGTCTATTTGTTACCGATCGGTATTCGGGCCGACGATTTTTAATTGACACCGGATCCGATCTTTCATGCCTACCTAGACGTTACTCCCAGGGTAAAAATCAGCCACTTCCGTATGAACTTCTAGCAGCCAATGGCACTAAAATAAATACCTTTGGTCTGACTGAACTCAAATTAAACTTAGGTTTAAGACGCGATTTTACATGGAAATTCATAGTCGCAGAAGTAGGAACTCCAATAATTGGATCGGATTTTCTGGCTCATTACCACCTGTTACCAGACTGTACCCATGGAAGGTTGCGAGACGGTAAATCAGGGTTGTCAGCTGAAACCGATTTCTCCTCAATTCCAGCCAACCCAGCATTAAACTAATTCAATCACCTGACTCACCATACGCGCACGTATTGACCGAATTCCCGAGCATATTGCGACGTCCTAGCGCGCCTAAAGAAGTGAAGCATACTACGATGCATTTTATTAAAACTACCGGTGGCCCACCCGTGAAAGCGCGACCACGTCGTCTTACCCCACTAAAGCTTCGAGCTGCTCAGAATTCGAAGAGATGATTCGCGTAGGCACCGCTCGACCTTCCAGCAGCTCATGGTCCTCTCCGCTACATCTCGCGCTTAAAAAAGACGAGACTTATCGTCCGTGCGGCGACTACCGCGCACTAAACGCCCGCACAATTCCGGACTGCTACCCTGTCCGCCACATATGGGGATTTCGGCCACAACTTGTCTGGATGCTCAGTTTTTAGTACGTTAGATTTAGTGAAAGCATATCAACAAATTCCAGTAAATTCTGATGATATTTGCAAAACAGCCATTATCACACCTTTTGGACTCTTTGAATTCCCTTATATGACCTTTGGCCTCAGAAATGCTGGGCAGACATTTCAAAGGTTCATAGACGAAGTTGTGCGGGGATTTAATTTCTGTTTCGCATACGTCGATGACATCCTTGTGTACTCGAGAGACCCCCAGCAGCATGCTGAACACCTCAGACTCTTGTTTCACCGATTACATCAGTATGGAGTGGTCAAAAACCCGGCGAAGTGTGTACTTGGGGCAGCAGAGGTAACGTTTTTGGGTTACCGAATTAATGCTGCAGGCACCTACCCTCCCGAAGACCGTATCCGTGCGTTAGTGAATTTCCCTCTAAGACCGTGCAAGGCGTGCGTAGGTTTTTGGGCATGGTTAACTATTACCGCAGGTTTTTGCCTCACGCCGCTAAGTATCAGGCTCCCTTAATCGACGCAGTCGCTGCAACCAACAGCAAAGGTGCAAAACCATTTCCATGGACGCCCGAGCTCGAACAATGTTTTGATGACTGCAAGAAGAGCCTAGCTAATGTTACCACTTTATCGCACCCAAATTGTGAGGGGGGTTTAGGTCTTTTTACCGACGCGTCCAGCATGCACATAGGTGCATGTTTACAGCAAAAAGTCGGTGATAACTTGCAACCCTTAGCATATTTCAGCAAAAAGTTAACCGCCAAACAATCTCAGTGGCCTGCTTATTATAGGGAACTTCTAGCCGTGTACGAGAGCGTTCAACACTTTCGGCACATACTAGAAGTGCAAAACGCAGTAATTTTTACTGACCACAAGCCTCTGGTGTACGCTTTCACGCAGCGTCGAGTCAAGCTTCCACCAACACAACTCAATCAATTAACTTTTATAAGCCAATTTATCACCGACATATGATATATTAAAGGCACAGACAATGTTGTCGCAGATGCTATGTCGCGGGTTGAAACGATTTCACTGGAGGAGGACTACCAAGCCCTTGCAGAGTCGCAAGAGAGAGACGAAGAACTCAAAGAGGCAGGTTCATCTACTTCTTTGAAATTGAAAAAAATCGTTGTACCAGAAACTGACACTTCTATTCTCTGCGACACGTCGCACAGAGGAGTATTAGTCCTCAAAATCCGGTCAAAATTATTTCTTGCTACTTTTTTAATGGAGATGATTTAAAATGCTGACTTTAATGCTATGTCGTTTATATAACGTAAAAATCTTGGAAAAAAAAACGTACATATGAAATACATACTTAAGTTTTATTTAAAAACAGTATTAAACAAACATGACACAAGGTTTACGCACAATTAAATCATAAAAATACCTAATTCAGTCAGTACAACTTTCCACACTCACTTCTTGGATATTTTCAGGACCCGCTTCTACAAATAATTCTATAGTTTCTGGTAAGAAACACCGGCTGCTCCTCAGCTTCTGCCGTTTTCTTTTTTGCTTCTTTAATTAGCGAATAACACGGATAGATAATTTTGTTAGATTCATGCAGTATCTCGTACTGTCTCTTGGTTAAATCACACTCAATAAAAAGGGATAAAGCTTCTGAAGCTGCATGTTTCTTTGCAGACACTTTTTGAACGTCACACAGCATTTTTTTAAATTTTTCTTGCACTTGTAGGAGTAGCAGTGACTTCTTTTATTAATTTCGACGCTTCGATGTTTCCTGACTTTCGTTGACTAACACTGGCAGCGTATGTTAATTCTTGGACAGGCACTTGTTCTCGAAGTTCTTTTGTTTTTCGCGTCTTGCTGCGATCAGTTAATTCCTGAAATGACTTGCTTGGTCGCCCTTGTTTTGATGTAGACATTGTTGACCAGCTATGCACTGTTATGGAACTGTCTAGCCAGTTTTTATTTTGACTGAGGAAACGTGCTTCTGTATTGTTGGCTAAGCTCCATTTTTGCTTTAAATCGGATTTAAAATGTCTCAGATCATCCCTTATAATGCGAAATATCATCCATTTTCTGGACTGGAATGATCTTCTAGACATTTGGATGTCACATGGAGCCGAACCTAAATTGAAAAACAAAACGAAATCTAAGTCAAAGTGCAAAATAACAAAAATAATACATTCAAAATATAAACTGTCTTTAAAAAAAACAGTGGCAAGATGGGTGACATATTTCTATTTGAGTAGCATAACAAATGTCTATAATTAACTATTAAAAAAAAGTTTTTGCCCGACTAAGCCCGGAACTATTACAAAAACACCTTTTTTCTGAACAGTTTAGTCAAAAATATCAATATTTTAGTATAAGTCATTTGAATCTCAAAAAGAAATTAAATATCAAAAGGAACAATCATATTTTAGTATCATAATTAAGTACATACCCTGTGCTTTGATACCCATTGAAAATGTTCACAAATATCTCCACAAACTACTCAAAACACAAACTGCAAAGTTGTTATAAAGTATGGCGTATCGAAAACAAAGACGTGTGCATTCAACATCGACTAGGTTTTGACTACCTGCACCCACAGCGGGTGCCTTCCAAGCCGGGTTTGGAACCGGTTTATACTAGTTCGATTAGTGACGTGTGCAAACAATGTAAATTGAGTGTCATTTGTTAAAATATTTTTTGTGTCTTTTAACCGGATTTTGAGGTCGAATACTCCTGTGTGCGTCGGCAGGTAGACCTCGTCCATACCTCACCTTACCTTTCCGTCGAGCAGCTTTCGATCGACTCCATAGTCTCAGTCACCCTGGCGTGAGAGCAACCTTACGATTGGTGGCCGGGCGATATGTATGGCCGAATATCAATATTGATTGCCGACAATGGGCCAAGTCATGCTTACAGTGCCAACGCAGTAAGGTTACCAGGCACACATCTGCACCGCTTATGTCTTTTCCCATCGCATCAAATAGATTCTGTCATATCCACATTGATATCATAGGACCACTGCCGCCTTCAGACAGTTTCACATATTGTCTGATTGCGGTTGACAGATTAACGCGTTGGCCCGAAGCGTGGCCTATGACATCTATCACGGCAGAAGAAGTGGCAGACACGTTGGTAACTGGTTGGATATCCCGTTTCGGGGTGCCAAGTACCTTGACGACCGACCAGGGCCGTCAGTTTGAATCCGCCTTGTTTCGGTGCCTTATGAACGTGTGCGCAACAAAGCGGATTCGCACAACCAGTTACCACCCGTGCGCGAATAGCATGGTAGAACGCATGCACCGCCAACTAAAAGCTTCCCTAATGTGCCATCCCGAATCGTGGAGCAAAACACTTCCACTGGTACTCCTTGGCATGAGAACTGATCTCAAAGAGGACCTGAACACCTCGTCCGCTGAGCTAGTCTATGGAGAACCTCTCCGACTTCCTGGAGAACTTATTATTCCAGCAGAAGAACCCAGGAGCCCAAACGACATCACAGATTTCGTCACGGAGTTGAGAAGCAGGATGGAAATATTACGTCCAATACCAGCCTCACGACACGCTCGCCCGTCAACCTTCGTTTTCAAAGATTTGGCGACGTCGACCCATGTATTACTGCGCGACGACACCGTTCGACGGCCGCTGCAACCTCCATACACTGGCCCATACCGCATCCTGACGAGAAGGGACAAAACCCTTACCTTGGATATGAATGGAAGAGAAGCTACGGTTAGCGTAGACCATGTTAAACCAGCATACCTGGACTCCGAACTGGTTTCCTTACCACCTGTTCCACCAGATTCTCCTTTCACTCACCCAACTCCCTCCACGCCAACTACTCCATTCCCTTCACGCACTGTCACCACCAGAGTTGGAAGACGGGTTAAATTTAGGGATATCTTAGATTTATAGTTTTAAGTTATATTGTTTTATTTAATTAGTTTTTTTTTCTGTGTGTACCTTGTTTTTCTCCGTAGGGGGGTGGTGTGGCGAACCAAACTAAATGTCTATGGTTCTGTATGTCTCTTAGATAAAAGTGACAACACTTTACTCTTCTATAAAGAGATGTTTATGGTTCACTGTAAAAAGCTAGAACACTAAGATTTGAATCCGAATGTAGATGGTTGTATACTTGTAAGATAATTACGTTAAGCAGTGTAACTAACTATAAGTTCTATCTCCTATTTATAACGTGACTGTTCTGTATATTACCTCCGCTGTCGTATCAATACTGTGTGGTGCAAGAAATATACATCTTACTACCTACTACTGAACCTAGTTTCATTCGAGCAAACAGGGCGCCATAATGCGCCTAAAAATTTCATTTTAACATACACACATACATACATACCTCTCGTTAAACACTAATTATTGTATGTATTTTTTTTTCTTGTACGTCCATAGGAAAAAAAAGTGCCGCTAGGAATACGTAGTCCCAGCGGAAACAGTTTTTGTTGAATATCTCCGCAATGGTTGGATGCACAAATTTTTATTTACCATACACAATTACACGATGTCATACACTAAATATATGCTAAACTGAAATTAAGAAATTCGACACTTTTCCGCTGGGACTACGCTCACGAATTCAGCATATCATTCTAGACCCCCCAGCGTAGAAAATTTTTGTCGGTTATACAAAAAAAATCAGCTGTTCCATACATTTACATTTACATTGACTGGCCTGTTAGTCTAGTGGTTAGTGACCCTGACTGCTAAGACTGAGGTCGTGGGTTCGATTCCCACCCAGAACAAACTTTGTGTGATAAGCACAATGATTTGTTCTGTGTCTGGGTGTAATTTATATATAATACTAGCTTTTGCCCGCGGCTTCGCCCGCGTGGTTGTCGGAAATGAATGCAAGAGGACGTACTACCGCGATAAGAATGTGTTATTCCAGGTTATATAGGTAAAATAGACTCTGTGTGCTATTTTCGATCCAGATCCATTCAGCCATTTTTGCGTGATTGAGACACAAACACCCAATCATACATATTTTCACATTTATAATATTATTAGTAGTAGGATTATAACTCATATTACTTAGGATTCATAGTTTATGAGAACATCATGTGTGTTGGTGTTTTTAAAATAAAAGTAATAGTATTCAGAGTAAGAAGACTGTGACATAGGGCTTGGTTTAGTTGAATATAAGTCTTCCTGGTTTTTCTTAACGCTCCTATTTTACCTATACAGACACTCAATCATTTACCAGACACCGAACATAATTATAGGAATAGTACTTTTGCCAGTGGCTTGGCCCGTATAACTGTCGGAAAATATCACCCGGGAACCTACTACCGGGATAAAGTAGGTATCTGTTACGTATCCATGATATAATACCTATATCTTTGTGCCAAATTCGATCTAAATCCGTTTGGCCGTCTTTGCATCATTGAGAAACAAACATCCAAAAATCTAAACATCTAAGCCATTTCGCGGTCTCTTACTTGGAATAATACTATTAGGTTTATTTTGAGTATAATGAACACACATGATATTCGCAATTACTATGAAGCCAAAGTAATATGATTTACAATCCTACTTATCCTGTACTACCCGGCCCCTGCCAACGCGCTCTGCGCCCACTTTTTAAATCTCTAATATCTTCTAAGATATTCATTTAAATTACATGCTGTAAAGGGCCATATTGATCTATATTGAATGCACAATGTATTTAAGGTACTTAATTGGATAAGGATTAATGCTGTATTGCTTAAAATCGCTTCGTAAATAAGCCCTTATTTCTCGTAAAAAGTAAAAGATAAAAAATGGTTATTGTGGGTTATCCCTAAGAGATAGACATATACCATTGAGGACATTTTTGTAGGCCTTTTTAAGGTGTACAATACTGTAGTACATTATTTTGATCTATTTAGTAGGATTCAGCCAGGGTTTTTCGAATTTTGAGACGTATGTCAGCGTAGTTTTCGAAGATAGTTATTTTTTTTCTAAAATAAAAGAATCTTTCTAAAATAAAAATAGCCTAAGTTACTCCTTG
Source organism: Aporophyla nigra (assembly GCA_947507805.1). Taxonomy (NCBI): domain Eukaryota; kingdom Metazoa; phylum Arthropoda; class Insecta; order Lepidoptera; family Noctuidae; genus Aporophyla; species Aporophyla nigra. The sequence continues at coordinate 314,478 of OX382301.1, forward strand.
TTACATCAGCTATCTGCCAGTGAAAGTCCCGTCAAAATCGGTCCAGCCATTTCAGAGATTAGCGGGAACGAACAGACAGACAGACAGACAGACAAAAATTGTAAAAAATGTTGTTTTGGTATATGTATCGTGTATACATCCTTATACACTTAGTAAAAAGTGGTTATCTTAATATTAAAAACAGACACTCCAATTTTATTTATTTGTATGTATATGTATAGAGTATAGATGTATGTATTTAAAAATATATAAGTATGTTTATCAGTTGTCTGTTTGCCATAGTACAGGCTCTGCCTAGTTTGGGATCAGATAACGTTGTGTTGGTTGTCCTAAGATATTATATTATATATTATTTTGACCCCGTAGGTATTGCATTTTTCTATGAAACAGCTGATTTTTTTTGTAAAACCGACGAAAAGTTTCTACGCTAGGGGGTCTAGAATGATATGCTGAATTCATGGTTACAGTATGCGCACTGGATAAAAATGTATCCTGTATAAATTTAAAGTTATTAATAAAAGCGATTAAAACGCCTGTACAGCAAAATTATTTACAACTTTCGTCGTATAATTGCTAACAATGGTTTTGCAGGCGCTTAGTGGCTTATGAACAACTTATTTCTGGATATTCCTCCTCTTTGTATGTGGACTCTCCTGTGTAAAGGAAAGTTGTCATAAATAGAAAAACAAAAAAAAAAAATTATTTGAAATGATTTAATTACGTTCAAGTACATAATTGTGTGGTACGTATTGTGTGGCGTGGGACGAAAAGAATAGCACCACCCCATTTCTTCCCGTGGGTGTCGTAAGAGGCGACTAAGGGATATACTCGAGAATGGACAGCAGCGTTCTCTATGCATTGCAGACTATCATACTGCGATCGCCAACCCGCCTGCCAAGCGTGGCGATTATGGCAACCCCCCCCCCCCCCAATCCCCACGTAAAAGTTTTAGTATTTTTACGGTAGGGCATTGCCCCACAATACCCCTCCCCCGCCCCCCTAGCTACGGCCCTGAGCATGCAGCGTGCAAGCAGGAATGCAGCATGCAGCCTGCCAACAAGCATGCAGCAAGCATTGCTTCTGTCATGGCTCCGGCGCTGCGGGGTTTGGGCGGCCCCACGCGAGCCTATCGTCGCAGATGGTTTTAACGCTCCACCTGCTCCTCAGCTTGCGGGCCGCCCTACCCCTCCGCGCCTACGCGGGCTTAAATTACACTCTAGGGGTAGGGCAGACAAGACTACGTAAAGTCGGTTTTGCAGCGATTTGTTTCTCACTAAAGGAGATGTTTCATTTTTATATGGGGCTCCGGCCATAACATGTACCGTTTAGCGAAGCTGGGTAAATTACTCATGAATAGAATAAAGTAACATTTTTTTCATAATATCAAATGGTTTTTAAGTACCTACAAAATAAAAATTAAAAATGTTTGACGTTTGTCCTAAGAGTTAGCAAGTGGTTATATTGAATTCGTTTAGAAACACACTTCAAGAATGGAAACTAAAGATTTTTGTAACGATGAAATGGTCACACTTAATTATGTTTACTCAAAAATATTTACAAGAGAATAATAGTAATTTATTTTTAACACTACAAGAATACACACATTTTTTAATTATTTTCTACTTAACATTGATTTGATGAGACATGATTTCAGAATGAATGAAGTCTGCAAGCAAACGAGACGCCATGTTGAATAAAACATGGTAATAAATGAAAAACTATTATTTTTTGTACACAACAAATCAGGCGCAAATTAACCAGGGAATAATATTTTTCCCTAATTTGTATTATTTTTTCTTCTTTTTTGATAAATGTACATCTGATGGCCGAAAATGAAACATCGCCTTTGTAGCACAATATATTGGTGCCGATTCTGTTGTACATAATTCTCTAAACTAAACAAAAAATCATCAAAATTTGGTTTATTCCTGTCAAACGACGATTTCCTATTCTGGTAACAACTATATTTTAGTTTGTCAGCACTAAGATTGCACTGAGATATTAGTTTAGTGAAAATGACAATTTTGCTATTCTGAGTTTGCCGGTTTTCACCAAAAATTTTGACTATAATAATTTATTTTAACTAAATCTGACTATTTTTAATCACGATTAAAAAGGTGTGGAATAAAGCTAGTGGTCATGAACAAAAATTTACACCAACGCCTCGCTTTCACGTGCAAAAACAGTACTGTAAGTATTTTTTTTTCTTTTGCTTATATCTCGAAAATGGCGTGTCCTATTGCAAAAATAATGAAATTTTCGACCTCCTTTATTACACCCCACACATATAAATCTCAACACATAATAATAAATAATAATAATAATATCTTGGGACAACCAACACACCGTTATCTGATCCCAAACTAGGCAGAGCCTGTACTATGGTAACCAGACAACTGATAAATATACTTATATATTTCTAAATACATACATACTATAGATAAATTACACCCAGACACAGAACAAATGATTATGCTCATCACACAAACATTTGTTCTGGGTGGGAATCGAACCCACAACCTCAGTCTTAGCAGTCAGGGTCACTAACCACTAGACTAACAGGCCAGTACATGGGTAATATATATTTTTTTTTCAAACAAAAAATAAAAAATTCCATATAAAACACGTCCAGGCTGCCCCCTTGCGCGCGCCTTGGTCTCTCAACAAGTTCATTTTGTAGCGCACACAAGTACCACGTTGCGAAGCCAAAAGAAAAAATAAATACCACGTTGAGTCGCGATTGTCGAATTTGATTTTAGTCGTGACAAAATAATTTTTAAATTTAGACATTATTTCTTGCAGAATAGCGTAACAATTCTCATAGCCAAAAGTAAGGAATTTTAGAGATAGTTTAGTACCTAGTCTTTTTTAAAGAGTTCAGGGCCCTATCCAATAAAGCTGACAATCCGACAAGTCCGACATATGTCAAAAAGTGACAACTCGACAATTTTTCTGTTTAATAAAACTTACAGGCGACAAAATTGTCATGGTGGAAAATTCACAAATATGTCGGACTCTTTTTTTTTTCTTAACATTTTTCTGTTTTATAAAACTTTATATGCGACAGCTGACAGGTGACAATTTGTCGTGAAAAACTTGTCAAATCTGCTTTATTAAACAGAAAATTGTCGTGACATGTTGACATATTTGTAGAATTGTCCGACAATTCTGACAGGCGCGTTACCCTCTGTCGCGAAATCATATTTTGAATTTTGAAGGTGTAAAAAAGGGTATTGAAAAAGTTTATTACAAAAAAATGGTACTTACATCGAGCAGTGAGAGTAGTGATGATGAATACTTGGAACAAATACAAACGAGGAGGCAACGACGATCATTTAAAAGCAGAATCAATTTCTCCTTCTCAATTACAGATTTCTGCTTTAAAGAAAAATTTCGGGTATGTAAATCTACCGTAGAATATTTAATTGATAAAATTGCTCATCGACTTCAACACGGTACAAGCAGAAACCAAGCACTTACACCCGATAAACAAATTTTATGCGCTTTGCATTGGATGGGTTGTGGTTCACAGTACCACGTTATTGGTGATGCACATGGGCTTAGTAAAACAACCGTACATAATTGCATAAGAAGGGTATGTGGAGCCGTGATTACTGAATTACTCGGAGAAGAGGTTCGCTGGCCTGATAATTGTAACCGAATACCAACACTTTTCATGAGGCATAATGGGATACCTAGAATTCTGGTATTGTGGATGGTTCGTTAATTCCTCTAGATGCGCCTTATCAAAATGAATCTGCGGTTGTAGACAGGAACGGAAACCATTCAATTAATATTATGGTGGTGTGCGGGCCAAACTTAGAAATTTTCTACGCATCTGCAAGATGGCCTGGCTCTGTTCACGATGCCAGAGTGATGAGATGCTCTTCTTTAGCACGGACATGGGAAAGTGGATGGAGACCATTCCCAAACGCAATAATCCTGGGAGACAGTGGATATGGTTTAAAAAAGTGGCTTATGACGCCTAATATACCAATACAAATACCAAGGACAGCATCACTGGAAAGATTCTTGCGTGCTTTTAAGTCAACGAGAAGATTGGTAGAAAATTCTTTGGGAATCATAAAAGAAAAATTCCCGTGTCTAAATCACCTTAGAGTTCAGCCAATAATTGCAAGCAATGTAATATTATCTTGCATTGTTATGCATAACATTGAAAACCGCTTAGGCTCAAATGCACCCTATTTAGAACAAGATATTAGCGGAAATGACAATGATACAGTTGTAGATAATAACAATGTGGACGAAGTATTTGATGAGGAAGCGATTGCAGTTTTACAGTCATTAATACAACTATTTGAATGAATAATTTATTTAATCCTTTTAATAAATGCATGATCGATTATACTTAAAGATTTTCATTCATAGCACTTATTATAATATCGTTGACTTGTTCATTATCAGCACCCGACTCTGTTGTTCGAACAATTTGTTCAATTTGTTCAGTACAAACATCAATAACCCGAGCGTTTTGTAAATACAAAGGTAGTGTAAATTCTGATGGCTGTATGTTTAATTCTTTTTCAAGTTTGAGTAGCTCCAAATCTAGCTTGTGTTTTTCTCTTTTTGCAATTTGAAGTTTTTCTTTAGCAATATCTACTTCTATTTCCATTTTTTGTTTCTTAAAATCAAATAAGTCATTTGATAAATCAACTGGGGGATGTGATTTTCTTCGTATTGGATTTTGAGGTTGAGGTGGTGTTTCTGCTGTAAAAACAGGCACGGATACCTGTGTTTCATTTGATCCTGAAGATTCTGGTATTTGAAGTCCATCTATTGCTGGAGAATCCTTTCCTATGATTTTTAGTATCATTTCATCAGAATCGTCATATTTGCATTTTTTTTCTCCCCCAGAACCAGTCTGCAGACGATTATCTCTCTTTTCCTGAAAGATTTATCGTACCAGTATATATAAAAACGACAAAAAAATCATGTCTGTTGTATGGGAGCCCCCTTAAATATTTATTATATTCTGTTTTTTAGTATTTGTTGTTATAGCGGCAACAGAAATACATCATCTGTGAAAATTTCAACTGTTTAACTATCACGGTTCATGAGATAACGCCTGGTGACAGACGGACAGACAGACAGACAGACAGACGGACAGCGGAGTCTTAGTAATAGGGTCCCGTTTTACCCTTTGGGTACGGAACCCTAAAAATCGTTTCCACATACACAATGCGAATATTTCATACATACCTACACAATATAATACATCATATCTAATTGATAACTTCTTTATTGGTTAACGGTCTAAATAAATAAAAAAAAATTACGGATTGATGAAGGATAAACTAGTTAAAATAAACTAAACCTTACCATGGTCCTTTTGCGCCAATTTTGCCATGTAGTGTCACGAAGGTATTTCCAGTCTTTATTGAAAATACCTAATGTTCTTAAGTTTTCGGCTATTTCCTTCCATTTATTTATTTTTACATCGTCGGTCAATTGGTCACTAAACTTCCCAAAAAGTATATTTTTACTTTCGTAAATAAGGCCCAAAATGGTAAGTTTTCTGTGCATTTCCATCTTACACGCGATCATAACACAATCGAAGTTACACTAGTGATTGTTTTATTCTTGTACTTTGATAATATCTTTTTCAATTTTACCCTCATCCAGCTTCATAAAACAAAATTCTTTGCAAATATATTATGTCAAAAGTCGACATAATTGTCACGACAATCCGACAATATTGTCACCGACAATTGTCAGAAATATTGTGACTGTGGTTTTTTGATATGTCGAGTTTTATTAAACGTGTTTTTAGATTAAAAATATGTCAAGATTTCACCTGTCGATTTTTGACATATTTGTCACGTTTATTAAACAGCTTAAGCGCGACAATTCTACAATTTTGTCATTTTTTGACATATATGTCGGATTGTCAGCTTTATTGGATAGGGCCCCGGTGTCTATCTCTGGAGTTCATCATCAGATCTATATGAAATTTATATGGGACCATTTCGGAATAAACTCCCTTCAAACAAAAAAAAAAAATTTTTGTAAATCCGTCTTTATATGACGGAGTTATGGCCGAACATACATTAAAAAAAAATATATAAACATCCGAATTGAGAACCGACATCAATCATCGTAGTTGTATGTCACGCCGTTTCAGAGGTACAGCAATTCGCTAAACGTTACTCCAGCGGCATCTTGAATAACTCTGAAACCTCAAGACGCACAAATTTCATTTTTTGGGCACAATTAAGCACAAATTTGATCTATCTAAGTAGCTAGTTTGTACTCAGCTACGACCACCGGTTAAAAAACATGCCGCTGGGGTAACGTTACTCCAGCGGAATCTGTTTTTCGTGAATATCTTTGGATCGGCTAGACGCACAAATTCTAAATTTCGGGCACATTTACACGAGATGGGGTACTAATTATCTGTCAAGCTGAAATCCTGAAAAGCGACAGTATTCCGCTGGAATAACGCACACCCTCAGGAGGCTCTCATTACACGGCTGGATCAAGGGCTTGATTCAGAAAGCAGTACTCCTGGACACGGCACGCATAGTCAGGGGGTTCCTCTCACTAGAGCCCTGACACCGGCAGCTTGGACCCTGCTCCCGATGACGATGGGTCACTATTTTTTACAAGTATTTTTAAATGTTTTTTATTTAGATTTTTGTTAAAATATTTAAAAATATACTTAATAATCTTAATAAATATGTATTAGAAAATAAATAAATGAAAATAACATTATATATCAGTTTATACTCACAAAGGACCCTCAACGAATTTCACAACTTACACTAACACAAGCACACATACACCAATACACCCACACACACATATCCTCACCCCCACGTACACCCACACCCACGCACACATGAACGCCTTAAACTTAAACTACTCTTTCTTTCTTTACTTTAATTATAAACTAAGCAGATTTTTATAATCACTTGGTAGATCGACACAACCCACGAGTTGTATAAATCTTATTGTATCAATCAACCCTATAGCCGAACACTGTCTCTTAAGATACAGGTAACCCTAGTTTAAGAGGCAGGGCTCACCAATTGTCTACAGATTTCTACAGCATAGGAAATTCAATTTGTATCTACTTCCTACCACTAGTTATAAAACATTTTGTTTAACTAATAATTTAAGTCTGTAACCTTTTTTTTGGAAACAAATATATTTATTATTATTAGTTTGTTTCTAGGACCGCCGTGCCAGCCCTTCCTACCTAATCCTCGGGGCTCGCCCCCAACACGGTTGGGAACTCATGGTGTAGGACAAATTAGGGTGGTGATGGAGGTCAAATAAAATAAACGCATTTATTAAAATTATTTATTACAAAGTGCTTCGATCTGGAGGCCCACACAACCGAGAGCAGCTCCTATACAACCATTGGAACGTACTAACGTGTAACACCGAGTGTCGTGTCGCCGCGGCGCGTCTCACTCCGCGCACCAGCACACCGCAGCCCACGTGCTACTGTCACATGACGCGCGCAGTACCTTCCGCCGGCAGAATGCTATGCGACGGCTCACATGCCACAGTGGCACAGCCTACTAAGGCGCATCTTACACAACAGCGCTGGGATTATTCTACTTCGCCCAACAAATGGGACAACGTGATGGGGCAGTGAAGTAAATTATCTACGCATTTCCGTGCCTACCTTCGCGATTACGAAACCATCCAAATCCAAAAATGTTTAAATGATTTATATTATAAATATTATTATAAAATACACATCACGCTTGTTCTCTGCCAAGGGGTTTGGCAGAGGTGTACCGACATAATTATAAGAGGAACCAGGATCCACTTGTTATATGCAGGTATACAGTCGGTTGATAATTAAATTGACAGCGTGTTAGTTTAATCAAAAGCTTTATTTAGGTAAACATAACACTAAATCTAAAAACTCTTCAAAAAGAGTTTTGGCTGGAATCTCTCAACATGTACTATTGAGCGGTAGTTCCCGCAGGCCGGCCTGCTGTCGCTGGGGGCAGCGATAGCAGGCTGGAATAATTTAATCATCAGAGCAGGGACTGAATTACCCAAAAATAAAGATACCTTTAAATTTCGGTATGACGTCATACCGTTAAATTTGGGTTACCGAAATATTTCGATACCGTAGCGTAGGTATATCAGCGGAATTTTAAGTTTGGAGATACATACCGGTATATTTCGGTAGAAGTTCTATAACCTTTATAATGATTTCGGTAGCAATACCTAAACCTTAATAAATAGGGGTTTTCTTTGATGCACCGCCTCGCACAAATACTAGTTCTAACGTGTTTGACACCCCCGTGCCCCCGTGCCCCCGCGCCAAGTCATCTCCAATGTTTTTCGCTACCGAAATCGTATAAAGATTAAATAACTATTAAGTCCAACCTTTATTTGTAAAGGTATCGGTACAGCTCAACCTCTATTTAAAACCGGTACCTGTATATTTTTGTGGTATCTTAACCTTTAACCGTAACCGCTTTCTGTCCCTGCATCAGAGCTCTCAAAACGGAAAAGAAAACTTCGTAAGGTAAACAGCATGTCTTGGATTCAAAAAATTGAAGACATGTGACATCTAGCAACCCGTAGGTACTGAGCCGGCGTGGAAGACTACGGGCCACTCCCTCTCACACGGACCTCGTGTCTGAGGTCTGTGTCCCAGCAGGTCATGTTCCCAACATAGGCTGATTTTGCTACTCGGCCTGATCTAGGTATCACCGCTAGGTGGCATCGGGTTCAGCAATAGCGCTTACAACCGCCGGACCACTGAGGCAGTTCGAAAATATTTAAAATAACAATCATTTTCTGCCTTACCCTACGAGAGAAACAGACATGATACTAGAATGCTCTCCGTTCGGCTCAAAGAGAATTAGTCTTTGGTTCGGCTCAATGCTCTTGTGACTTGTCACATGTGGATGCTCAAGTTTACCAGCGGTTTTTGATAGGGTTGAGTAGGTAATTCATAAGGACACCGGACGATACATATAAGTATTTCCAGTATAGGCTGATCTTGCATTGAAGTGTACCTATAAGGTTTCCTTACTAAGCAATGAGATATACAGTTCATGCCGATGGGCATAAACTGTACATGCTTCTAGTTTGCTACGCGAGTACGCGAAGTGACTTTAAACCTGATGCTTCCGCGAACGCCTGTCGCCTGAAGATCATTGCTTTTACTTCAGTAACCCCATAAACATTAAAATACTGGCTTTGTAAAGTTACAATAGGATGGAGGGGAATCAATTGAAGCCTTTCAAGCAGTGACCCGCCTGCCAAGCGTGGCGGCCGAGGCGATTATGGCAAAGCCCCCGAAATAGGGGAGGCCTATGTCCAGCAGTGGACGTCTTTCGGCTGAAATGATGAAGCAGTGACGGCCGCACTGACTGATCCCTGCTGTGCAGGCACGCGGGGGCCGGGGCTGCGCAGTGTACAACGCGTGCGCAGCCTCTCGGACTGACCACAACTTACGCAACGTAGGTACCCATAAATTACATTGTTAGAGCACATCCGACGACTATTTCACGAGTTTTGTTCCGCACTATGTACATATAGCAGCAGAAGATTGCTTTTCGTAATACCCGATACAATATTATAAAAGCGTTATATTGCACTCTTAATACCTACCCTTACAAATAGAAGAATCGTCTCGCTTAAACTGTGTCTGAACTCGTGAGAGCGATAGTGCCTGCCAGGCCCGCGAGTCACGCGGTGCAAGGCTGCCTGGCCGGCCTCACTGAACCGAGTCTGAGCTCGCGGGTGCGATAGTGCCTGCCAGGCCCGCGAGTCACGCGGTGCAAGGCTGCCTGGCCGGCCTCACTCTGGCTGAACTCAACGTTCCGTTTCCGACATCAGTACTGGTATACTGATACACATTGTTCACACACGTAGCTCATGTACAAATATATTATTATACTAATATTATAGTAAGCTAACTTTACAATAATATCTAGAAGTAATATCCTTCCTTACATAGTATTTTTCCCTTTTTTGAAGGCCTGTTCAGAATGACACAGTCGACTGTGGGATAACATCGTAGCAAACATTGCGATGACAGTTGCGAATATCGCATATTTGGACAAGCTGATGGATGTGTCGTAAGATAATCTAAAAAAATCGTCTCTGGACCGAATATTTGCTTAAATCAAATCAAATCAAATCATTTATTCTTTGCAAACATGGGTAATAGGTACATAGATGTTCATTTATGATAAAGTTCTCCACATTTTGCCGACTCATGGGCATGCAAATAATTGGTTGACAATAAAATTATAAATTTAACATTATGTGGCATGTCATTGGAAATAGGTACATATAATAAAATTAAAAAATATCAACATGGTAATAATTGGTTTACAATAAAATAATAAATTTAACATTAAGTGGCATGTCATTGGAATTAGGTACATATAATAAAATTAAATATTATATTATATATTAATAAGACAGATTTTCGTATGGATGTCCACAGAGCCGGTCCTGTCCCATCGTTCTAGGATTTTCGTATAGATTCAATTAATCCGATTATCCTACGACATCACAAAATAGAAGCAAAATAGTGTTTTTATTCTACGAGCATTAAGTTTCTAACAATGACACCTGTTACAGGGCACAACATCGGCCGGCAAACAATTACGCCTGGAGGACTGGGGGCTGCAGACTAACGAGAAAAGGCTCCCCCTTTTGCCATTAGTCTGCATCCATAGCTAATACCAAATCGGTAGATGAGACCGGTGCAAGATGCATAGTCATCATTTAAAATACTGGTAGGTATGAACTCACTGGGACGGTGGTAGGCTCGCGACAAAATTGTAATTGGTGTTGGTGTCAGTGTGTCCGCGCCAGAGTGGCGCGTGGCGCCGGGCTGCCCCCCCACTGATATGTCAGTACGTAGCTGTACATTGCTCACGCGCAGCTCACAACACATAATTTGTATACGAGCTAGCACATCATTATAATAATTACACCTAAGGGGAGCGCGACGAGGCCGCTCCGCGCGTTCGATCCGTGAGATTTGGTTCTGTAATCTACAAAGTCTTCGCCTTTTCTAGCAAGTCGTTAATGAATTTCTGAAAAGTAAAACATACAGTTATTTAAACTGGTATAGGTACAACTCAGACACACTTCTGTAGACGAAAATCTTAGATGGACGTCCAGGGTTGACTATAATCTTTTTAAATAAAAAAAAAATGCGGAAAGAAAAACACTTAAAAACTACTATCTTCAACTCAATATTAACACGCAGTATCGTCTATAAGTAAGGAGTAGAAACAAGTACAGTTTCCCCATTCGCGAAAACTATTTGTCTTCATATTTAAGTACCTACGTCGTTGCCAAGGACAGTAAAAAAAACCAGGTACGATTGCGACACTTCAGGGAGCGATTAATCAATTTTCAATTTATTTATTTCTCAGTATATGATACATTAAGATCATATATTAAACATTGTTTCACACATACATTACTGGTGTAGAAATATTAAATATATAATAAAAATCAAAAAATTATAATAATATTTATAGAATAGCATTAAATATTTTGAGTATAGAATGTGTCGCACTTCAGGGAGCGATTAATCAATTTTCAATTTATTTATTTCTCAGTATATGATACATTAAGATCATATATTAAACATTGTTTCACACATACATTACTGGTGTAGAAATATTAAATAAATAATAAAAATCAAAAAATTATAATAATATTTATAGAATAGCATTAAATATTTTGAGTATAGAATATTGGTTAACCTGACACAAAGAGGATGACGGGGTTGAAGCTAACCTGTTCGTGTTGGGGAACCCCAAATTCCTGAGCTCAGCTCTCTCTCTCGGACTAATTCAGCGGTTGAAAAACGACTTCAAACAAGTGAGTGTCCCAAATATTTAACACCTTCGGCGCCAGGTGTATCATTTTTGATACACATTGTATGAACAAGTATGTGCAAAAATGATACACTGGCGCCGAAGGTGTTAAGAATATGAAATTATGAATGCATACATGATCCATCTTGTGCAGATTCCGAATGCTATACCTATATAGACGAACGTCCCGTCATGAAAAGAAACCATGTCATCACTCGAAAAATAATAATACTTCGCAACGAAAGCATTTCCACCACATTTATTGTACCTACTTTCACGTAATGTGTTGACCTCACCCAACATTCACTTCTACTTCTAAATAAGTGTAGGCAACAACACACAATAGTGAACAGCCAGGCGAGCCCTTATGTATGTCGACTGATTTTGGAATGGCAAATATGACGACAAAACAAATATGCCCACAAATAACTACGTCAGTAACGCATCGTGTGAAAAAACTTAACGCCTAACATTTTGCGTTTTTGTCGGGGGAGGACTTCAGAGGATCCAAGTCGTGCTCGTAGCCGGATTATTACGAAAACTTTGAGATCGTCCAAGTTTTTTCGTAAAGATTCGATTTCCATACTTATACTTTGTGTGACGCGTGTCCTTCCTGCCATGCCCGGCTGCTGACATGGCGTTCAATGATTCAGTGTGCGTTCAGCCTCAGTTGTGGCTTTAGACTTAGTCGTGTGTTACTTTGGAATGCAATTACAAATCGAGAATGTCAACTCGAAATGTCGCGACCTAAGATTGTTGTCGAGTACTGTCGAGATTGAGATTTCGCCTACTTTTGGAAATAAAGCGGTATTCAATCAAAAAAATCAAACCGTGCTATATTTTGTAAATGAAAAAAAATAAACATTAATTTAATCTCAAATTTAAAAAATCTATGTTTATATGTAACACCCATGAAGATACACCTATACCTGAAGTTGTGGACGATTATGTTAACCTAGGACAAACTGTCCAGTTAAGACTCCAGGCTCCTGCCATGGTATCGAGATTCGTTCGAAAGAGGTACCGTGGCTCTGGCATATGGGCAACTGAAGGAACACGAGTGAGTTTTAGTCAGTAAAAGTGTGACACGCCCTTTCGCTCCACCCAGAGGGGGAGACGTCATTTGATGATTTCCCACCCACAAAAAAAAAAAACAAGACTGCAGGCTGATCTTCATCCAGACATTTATCGTAGGTCCAACTTCAAGAAAGAGATCAATCGTCGAATCCGAGTCGGTTGGGCAGCGATCGGGAATCTCATATACTACACTGTCACAAGACCACAAATCTTTGACCACTGCGTGGTGCCACACTCGAGTCAGAAATGAAGAGATTTGTGGGAGAAGTAAGCTAACCGACATAGCCCGACGAATTGCCAAACTCAGCGACGCTACTCGACACCACGCAGCGCAACATGACGCCGTCTTTTCGTGTACAATAGTTTTATGTTTACATTGTTTTTTTATTTGTACGTGTATGTATGTTAGTCTGTAAAGTATTTATGATATGGGTCTTTGTTGCCCGAATTAAATTGATTTGATTAGTGGCAGCTGTGTAGGCCACAAAACGATGGCCGATGGGGCCGAAAGGTTCTGGCGTTGCGACCGCGTAACCGCAGACGACGATGTTGGAAGGCCTCCCAAAAGGGGGACGGATGACCTGGTGAAAGCCGCAGAAATCCGCATGATGCGAGAAGCACAAAACAGGTCGAAACGGTGGTGCTTTGGGGAGGTCTATGTCCTGTTGTAGACGTCTTTGGCTGAAATGATATATTGATGACACATACGCAACAAATCAGCACACACATCACGCACACTATTAATCCATTGCAATATTTATATTGCAAAATGGCTTTTCAAGGTGTATAGAATGTATAGTGTGCTTACTATAACGCGCGCGCTGTCATAGAATCTCATCGAGATGTCAAATAAGATTTCAAGAACGCGATTGTCTGAGTTTAAATCTCGAAAAAAAGGCCCGAGATCTCGCGTCATCTTAAATCTCGATCGATACTGCATTAAGAGTAACAGTATGGTATGTGTACAAGCACGCAGCTCGCAGGGCTGAACGGTCATCATAAGATGAGAGAACTGTATCTATGTGGAACTGGACAAAACGTTACGAAATATTTATTGTATACTCGTTTAATAATACAATCGTCGAAGGGCTTGTGGCTAAGTAATAACGGCGGCACGGATTGATCCTTCAGGTTAAGCTACGCTTGTCGCGGTTGGGTCCATAGATGGGTGACCATCTTAACATACCAAGACCCTTAAGTGCTTCGGAAAGCATGTTAAGCCGTTGGTCCCGGCTGTCTTTCTTAGATCTTAGACAGTCGTTACGGGTCGTCAGAAGCCCGAAAGTCTGACAACCAGTCTTTTTTTTTTTGTGTGTGGGAAATGACGTTTCCCGCTCAAGGGTGGAGCGGAAGGGCGTGTCAGAGTTTTACTGACTAAAACCTCTTTCGAACTGATCTGACCCTGAGTGACAACCAGTCTTACTGAGGGGTATCGTATTACCTAGTAACTGGGTTGTGGAGGTCAGAAAGGCAGTCGCTCCTTGTCAAATACTCTGCTGGATCTGGTTAGGCTGAAAGCCGACCCCTTTTGTTCCGTGGTCTCATGCATGTCCCCCCGGCTCTGTCGCCTCTCACTGAATCAAACCAGCCATGCTCAGCTACCTGCGCCGAGCTGCGGGCGCCCTCCCGACGCAGTATTGCTCCACACGCTTCTCATGCGGACCCCGTCACCCTCTATGGCCGTTACTCCACAGGATTAATACTTCTTTATTCTAACAATTTTCTTTTTTACTACTTACATGTACATCTTTTTGTGGTTTTTTGGCATCTGCTAGCAAAGTCTGTAAGAATAAATGTAAAACGTTAATATTATAGGGTTAGTGACGTTATTTCCAGAAGAGAATCTTTACGACTATCACAACATTACCCTGTAGCCAACATGCCCCAGACCAGACTATTCCCCACCCATGGGCATTGTTTTTGTTTTCTTTGTCCAAGTTCACTGCCCATAGTAGTGGGTCTTTATTTGTATCATTGTATGTAGTGTGGCGTAGGGAGGACTGCGTGGAGCCCCTGAACCTTATAACTAAACGGCTACAACTACGGATATGACTCTGACTGAATGAACTCGTGTAAAATCTTCAAGCTGGCGATTGCCGCGCTCTCTTTACAAAGTTAAGAGTGATTTTCGAATCTATACTAATATTATAAAGTTGAAGAGTTTGTTTGTTTGGTTGAATGCGGTAATCTCAGGAACTACTAGTCAGAATTGAAAAAAATATTTTTGTGTTGGGTAGCCTATTTATTTATTGAGGACGGCTATAGGCTATATAACATCACGCTACAATCAAAAGGAGCGGAGCAGCAACGAAAAATGGACAAAAACTGGCAGGCAATTCGATGTGGCGGAAAGGGTCAGGGGAGCAAAAATATGATGCGAACGAAGTCGCGGGCAGAAGCTAGTGATTAATAAGTGAAACAAGCGTCAGCTGACGCACCCGCGGTGGTGGTGGGATTGTAAGGCAGCGGAACTGGCAAAAAAAAACTCGCCTATAGATGTTTCACATCAAAAAAGTAACAAAGTAGTAACAAGTACGCCAGCTGAAACTTTTTTCATTAATAGTTAACATCAAATAATTATAAGTACGAAAAGAACAGTCAACTGCTTGGGTAGACTGGGTAGCAGTGAAAAGACCGTCAGCTGCGCGCACAATAAACAGCGATATACAGTATTAAGGTGAGGAGGCTATGGGCCCTTTAAGTGCAAGTGACCAAATCCGATTTTGGAATACAGAGGCCGTACACGAATTTTTTCGGATTTTGCTGACTTACGTGATAGACATCTTTTACAGTTGAAATAGGTATTGTTTTTCTAGAAGTATTAATGCACCATTATGTAAGATTTATTTATTTACTATCAAACCGGCGATTGCTTCGTAAATTTTGCGGTACGAAGTTTAGAATAACACATATTTACGAATCGTTATAATTTTGAATGTATTGTTATAAAAGTCACCGCTTTTATCAATTTCATTTTACTTCAAAAAAACATAGAAAACCGGATAGTCGAGTGCGAGCCGGCTAACCCAACGAGGTACATATTATAAATAGTTTAGGAATCGAGTCTCGCAGTATTTTCCGAGCTTTTGAGGGAAACGGTTTTTTTTTCTTCATTGATCGAAAACTATACATAGTATACATAGAATTGAATTCTGAAGATAGCACTGTATTCTTGGGCTTAACTTTGGATGCCAAGCTTCAGTGGGGCCCACATATTGATAAATTGTCGAAAAAGCTAAGTTCCGCTGCATATGCCGTTAGAAAAATTCGGAATTTAACTGACATAGAGACAGCTCGTTTAGTGTACTTTGCCTATTTTCATAGTGTAATGTCGAACGGTATTCGTTTTGGGGAAATGCCACCGACATTCAGACTACCTTTGTCTTGTAGAAAAGGGCTGTTCGATCCATTTATAAATTAAGCCCGAGACACTCAGAGATAAATTTAAAGAGATTAATGTAATGACTGTGCCTTCACAGTATATTTTTGAAAATCTTTTATATGCGCCTATGAATATTATATTGTTTAAAAAATACAGTGATATACATAGTATAAATATGTACATACTAGGAATAAACACAAATTTGTTGTACCTTCAACAAGGCTCAATAAAATAGGTGGCTCATTCAGATGTCAATGTATACGCTTTTATAATAAACTTCCAAGCCATGTTCAAGATCTAAGTCTCAATAAATTTAAATCATTCATTGAACGTAAGTTGTGCCAGAAAGCCGTTTATACTGTTAAAGATTATATTGAGGACAAAAAAGCTTGGGATTAAGCTGTTCCAATTTTTATATTATTATACTGAATGTTTTATAATTTTTTTTTTATTATTATTTATTGGGAATATACACTTTGACATTTGATGATTATTGTTTAAACTATGACATGAATATGTACTCCGAGAAGTATAATATTATTTTAATGATTTTGAATGTGAGGACTATGTAGATGATGTTTGTTTTTTTCCAAATCTCTTACTCATTTAATATTAATGCTAATCTGGCAATTTGATTACTTAATGCGGCCTACCAAGATGTCCTTTCTCTGGTATTGTTCGTCGAATCGTTGAGCTCCTTATGTTCTGAGTTGAGCTGCATGATTACTGACAAATGCGTGCATTGACTGGACAGGTCCACTCAAACTGTATGGTTCTTTCCTCAAAAGACCATTTCAGACACCCCCATGTACATGCAGTGGCGTGTGGTCCATAAAGGCATAAAGACACTGAAGACCCTAGACCTAGTCGAACAAGATCTAGACCAGTTACTGATATTTCAAGAACAAAAAAATTACACTAAGTAATAAAATTATTCAAAAAATTCAAAATCCTAATATAAAATGATAGCAAAGTTCATACCGTAATTTACTACGGCAACGCGTTCTAACAGATCACAGCGCAAGGCAGCGAGCGATAATGTCATTATTTCATTCATAAATGTACACATGTAGTAGAAATTTTCGTGTCTATATATTGCACACAAAGGCAAACAATGCGAGCTCCTGCGGCAGGACCTGGCAATAGCCAATCACGGGCCACACGCGCGTCACCGCAACTTTAATGGCGAGTATTATGCGACCAAATTGAATATGTACGAAAGTTAACGAAAATTCCGCTTGACAATGCTGCAATTTTATTTGTCAACGTTTTATTTATCCAAAATTTAGAAATTGTTTATCTGTGAAGTGCGCTGTTTATGTTTTTCTTGTGAATAATTCATTTTGAAACGTAAAAATTTAGGTCGATTTGTTGCTAATTTCAGTTATTATAGTTTATTGAATTGATTTTACAATTGGATTTTGTTCAATTGGATTGGATCTTTTATTAGCATCATCAGAAAATCGTCATTTCAACCTTTTAAACCACCTTGTAGGTTTTTTCTTCACCAACTTGTGCAACTGCAAAAGATGTTTTTTTTTTTTTTAAACTACCTACCCGGTCATAAAACCCTGTGCACGCCACTGGTACATGGTCCTCAAATGATCAAACCGCGACTATTTTTTCCTGATTTTATGTACACATTGACATTGATGAATTTTACTTATACAATGACATGAATATTAACTTTTAAAGTATTATGTTGTTTTAATTATTGTAAATGTGAAGACTAAGTGGGTGTTTTTTTTTTTTTT
Organism: Aporophyla nigra; assembly: GCA_947507805.1. NCBI lineage: Eukaryota > Metazoa > Arthropoda > Insecta > Lepidoptera > Noctuidae > Aporophyla > Aporophyla nigra. The sequence goes on from OX382301.1 coordinate 332,537, forward strand.
TTTGTTTCCTTTTCTACTCATTTAATTTTTATCTTGGTCTGGCAGTTTGAGTAATGTATGCGACCTACACAAATGTCCTTTCTTTGGTATTGTTCGTCGAATCATTGACCTCCAAATGCGTGCACTGATTGGACAGGTCCACTCAACCTGTGTCGTTTCGACTTTGGTCAAAGTGTGTGCTATAGCTCTTTGTTAAGGTGGAGGCTCCAGGTTAACCCGCTAAATTCTTTTTAGGGTTCCGTTGCCAAATGGCAAATAACGGAACCCTTATAGATTCGTCATGTCTGTCTGTCTGTCTGTCCGAGTATGTCACAGCCATTTTTTTTCCGAAACTATAAGAGCTATGCTGTTGAAACTTAATAAGTAGATGTATTCTTTAAACCGCATTAAGATTTTCACACATTAATATAAAAAAAAAACAATAATATTTGGGGTTCCCCTTACATAAATAATAATATTATAATAATATTCCACAACTATCACACAACGCCATCTAGTCCCAAGCTAAGCAGAGCTTGTGTTATGAGTACTAGACAACTGATAAACATATTTATATATTTCTAAATACATACATATTATAGATAAATTACACCCAGACACAGAACAAATCATGATCATGCTCATCACACAAACATTTGTCCTGGGTGGGAATCGAACCCACGACCTCCGGCATAGCAGTCAGGGTCGCTAACCACTAGACCAACAGGCCTGTCAACTGACATAGAACTGAAACTCAAAAAAAATTTTTTCATCAAACCCATACGTGTGGGGTATCTATGGATAGGTCTTCAAAAATGATATTGAGGTTTCTAATATCATTTTTTTTAAAACAATAATATTTGGGGTTCCTCAAAATCAAATCAAAATCAAAAGTCATTTATTCAAACTAGGCTGAGAGTCAGCACTTTTTGAACGTCAAAGTCACATAAGACAGTCCCCCCAAAACGCCCGCCCTTCGACACTTCCTAGTGCTTTGGCTGGGAAGAAGAAGTGGCGGAACAAACTCCCCAGCAGCACTGCTGTCTGTTAAGTTAGAAGAACTTGATTCTATACAATATTGTATAAGTTATTAATATAATAAAACAAAACATACATTATTCGCCATATGTCAGCTAGCACACGCAAAAATCTTTTGTCGCATGATTTTGAAAATACAACAAAAAAAGGGCTTTTGGTGATGTTTTGGAAAATCAAGCACTGTTTCGAAAATATTGAGGAAACCAATAATGTTAAGTGTGCCTTTTACAAATCAGCCAAATTAATCCAGTCAGCCGTTGTTTTGTTAAAGATTATGACCTTTTCGGAGCAAAAAACGTGATCCGCTATAAATTTTTATTTTTTCAAAAATTCGATCGAGCGAAACAGAACAACGGCAGACTGGATTAATTTGGCTCTTTGTAGGGTTTTTGTGGACATATTGAACTGTAAAAGGCACACTTAACATTATTGGTTTCCTCAATATTTTCGATCCAACACTTGATTTTCTAAAAAACCACCGATAGCCCTTTTTTGTTGCATTTTCAAAATCATGTGACAAAACGAAAAAGAAATATTACGAAAAAGCAATGGCTAATCGTCAAAGGTAATTCATTCAAGTTCTTGAAACCCACCTTTAACATACTGTGCAATCATTGGTTACTGAGATATTGATAATCAAAGACAAAAAGATCCTTTTCCAATTGAAGACCGATAATATATCTCGGCGAGAAAAGGACGTATAAAAAAAGAAATTCGACGTGGACGTGGATATGGACGTGTAAAATCGCACGGGTAGGCGATTCGACGCGACGGGAAGGGTCGGGGGAACAAGAAATTTAACGCGGACGAAGCCGCGCGCAGAAGCTAGTACCAAACATAAAACAGTTTATTTTATTATAATGGTTTGTTTTTTTTTTTAAATCAACGAAATTATATTGCTTGACAACTAATACCAAACACAAAACACTTTATTCTACTAAAATTGTTTGAAAAAATCTAAAAAAATCGACGAAATTAAATTGCTTAGCTAAAATTTAGTCTGCCTCTTTATTCGAGTTGTTGCAGTATACAACAACACGTTTCTTCAAATTTTCAAAATTCAAGCTCCTGTTTGGTCGGAAAAACGCTTTATATTGACTGAATGACCTTTCTGCGTCACAGGAAGTAACTGGCACAAACTTAAAGCACAACTCTATAAGCGAATATACTCTCCTCTGGATTGCCGTTTGGTGTTCCACTGAGAATATTGTTAATTTTTTGTAGCGTAGTAAATCCTTTATTTTTTTCGAGGTAAAATAGCACACGAGTCCGCACAACTGACAAGTTCCCTACATTCATGTTTGCTGCGCAACGACAATGTATTCCTGCGGCGCTATGAAAGCAAAAATTATGCAGTTTTTACTAGTTTAAGTACTAAAGATAGGAAATATGGAGTAATTTCTAAAAATATGGGCTTAACCCTAAAATACGGATTCTAAAAACCTCTTTTTCCAGCTCAAACCATCATCATTTATGTAGAAAACCAAATAAAATTAATGCAAATGATTCAAATAAAAAATATGTGTTTAAATATTTATCCGAGCCCTATTCATTACTAATAGACCAAGCGTAGGGCTGCTCGTTCGCACCGCGGCATTTTTCTTACTTTTAGCATTGTATACCTTTTTTTATCGTGGAAAAATGCTCATGCATACTGCGCTACCACGGGTAAATAGCGCAGTTATGTGGGACTCCAACCCACTAAAACTCCTCGGTGTCCTTACAAACCGCTTATGGCGGGAACACGGGCACGAAAGAACTCTTCCGCGAACCCGCCGCGGCTGTCCGTCGTCGGACCCACCTCTGGGGGATACCCCCATTCACGACGTGCATGAACACATAACACGCCGTGACCACCCCGGGGACCAATTAGCACATGGGCGTCAGACGACCCCGTGAATGGCACCCTTGCGGCCTTGGTCCTCCAGCGACAGGTCAGGACTGTGGCCCCGCCGCCTACCACTTTTCGGCCGCAGTGGATAGGGAGAGTGGCCAACGCTATACCAACACTCCTCTTCCCCTGCGGCCCCACCGCGTCCGCCATCGGACGGTGGCGACCCCGTTCAGGGCGCAGAAGGTAGGGAGAACGGCGCACCTCAATGCCGGCACTCCTCACCCGCCGCGACCTTCAACCCTCAGCCGCGATGCCTCAGATACTACGACATCGCGGCCCGCCTCAGTTGCGATGTCACCCAAGCGACACCGCAACCTACGTGTTGGGCGCTACGTCGTCGGCTTGACGGCAAAAGCCTTGACGAGCGGCCCCTCCTCGGGTTCCTCTTAGCTTCACCGTGTTTGTCCAAGCCACGGTTACTGAGGCCCCCCCCCCCCCGCCTCGACAATGCGGGAACCCATTGGGGGGGAGCATTGTATACCTGTCGTAACTTCTAAACGAAAGGTCTGATTCGAATAATTTAAGTCATCAGTCATTTATTCATTTGTTTAACACAGGTACAATAACGATGATATTTTATTCATTTGTTTAACACAGGTACAATAACGATGATATTTTAAGAATAATTAACGTGTATAAAATCAACCTCGATTATGAAATCATTTATTTGAATAAGGATTAATATCATGATACGAATGTCATCATCTTACTATTCTAGCCGTGCACCGTGTTCTGACTGACTCATTTGAACAAAAAACAGGAAAAGAAAACAAGAAACAAAAAACCGCCGAAAAACCTGAAAAGCAAAAAATAATAAACCTTAAAATTATGAGTCGGCGCGGCGGCGGTTTGAGTGATCTTTGTTCCTTGATTTCTCAGCGCCGACTTTCATCGTTTAATTTATTGTTAAAAAGTTTTTTTTTGTGACTTAAAGTACTAATAATACTTGGCAAGGTATAAGGCCCTATCCAATGAAAAAAGAAATATCAAAATCGGACTACTCTTTATAAAGTTATCCGCGTTTATACATTACAATTTGGTTAGTGAGCTAAGACTGAGGTCGTGGGTTCGATTCCCACCCAGGACAAATGTTGTGTGATGAGCACAGTCATTTGTTCTGTGTTTGGGTGTAATTTATCTATAATATGTATGTATTTACAGATATATAAGTATATTTATCAGTTGTCTGGTTACAGGCTCAGGCTCTGCCTAGTTTGGGATCAGATAACGGTGTGTTGGTTTTCCTAACATATATTTATTTATTTATTTATATTTATTATATACAATCAGTGAGTGAACAATCAATCATCCCCCGTTTTCTGACCCTTAGGGTTAGATTTTGTTTTCTAAATTTATATGAGACCACCTTCGAAGTATACGCTTTCCAATAAAAAAAGAATTATCACAATCGGACTACTATGTAAAAAGTTATGCGTGGTCATAAATAAATAAAAAACTTAAAAAAATATACGCGTCGAATTGATAACCTCTTCCGTTTTTTTTCGTAGGTTAAAAAGCGGTTATTGTGACTTAACTTAATAGTTGGACATATAGCCTAGCGGACTTTTTTATAGGTAACTAGTTTTTGCCCGCGGCTTCACCCGCGTGGATGTCGGAAATTAACGCAGGAGGGCGTACTACCGCGGTAAGAATGTGTTGCCTGGAAACCTGGATTAGGTTATACCGGATGACATTTTTTACCGTCTCGACCTTCATATGGTGTGTTGTGTAACTAGAATAGAAGGCAGGAAGGCCTTCAGATTCATCGTAGGTGACTAAAGGAGCGCGGGACACGGGCGGAAAGGGATGCGTGTGCGGCTCGTGCGTCTGCGAAAGATCAATGAGGCCGCCTATTGGCCGGCTTCAAAGGGTAGGACCGTGCTACGAAATCATTGATACATGCCGCGCATTGAGTAGGGTGCGTGTTTCGATAGGTTTTTAATTGTTTTTTTGTTTTTTTTTTGCCCAAATTTCTGTTTTTGTTGTTCCACTATGAAAATGTTACTTTAAATGTGTAATATTTATTGCTAGATCAATTTTATTACATGTTATTCAAAAATAAAAATACCAAAAATTTCTATGCCAAAGGCTTCTACTCCGTTCACCTATCACCCCCATGTTTTTTCAAGACGTTAAAAAATGTCACCCGGTATAGGTAATATACAGGAAACATTTTTAACCAGTGCGCAATTATTTTTTTTTGGTGGTTCAGTATTAGTAATAGAACACATTTCAATTATTTTTTCAATACTTTTTTTTATTTTTATCCGACCTTAAATCAGTAAACTGTGGATACCCTACATACCTATTTCGTAATATAATATCGAAATAGTAATAGGTCAGTAACCGCGCGGTAGGTAGGTACTTCGAACTTCTTAAGAATTTTGACCGATTGAACAGCTGGTAGCACAGAACAAAGAACAGCAATATGATTGGCTACAAATTAAAAACGCAACTCTTACAAATCATCCTCTTATTGCTTTCAAAAATTGTGTCTTATTACAATGAGTGAAAGTTGTTATTATTTGACATGACACAAACAATAAAGACGTTTTTCGTCTAAAAACTTTAAATAGACAAAACAACGAATTCAGCAACTCAACGCTAGATGGCGCTGTAACCAATTCATTCTATTCAGAACGCTAGCTCCTTTGAAATAGATGTCATATTCACATGCACATGTAATCTCTTTTCGTACTCAGTTAGAGATGTAGACATATCGATATTTTACTATTGATGTTACGTAATTTATTCGGATGAGCAATGTAATAATTTGTTAACATCATTCAAATGCTTAATAACGGAAAAGGTGATATCTTTAAAATATCAATGTTAAAGAGGTATTTGTATGTTTGTATGTAGGGAGGTAATATTATTTTCATAAAATCAAGTACGCGGGCGAAGCCGTTGACAGAAGCTTACTATAAATGAAACGATAACAGATAGTAATAAAAATATTTACTGACCTTGAAATAACACAAATTTATTTAATAATTGCCGTTTTGATAGTTTTATGTTTAATTTTAATAGGTGATGAAATCGTGTATTAATTATTTTGCCGTGATAACTTTCATTACGACAGTAATATGATTAGACGTAGGAAAATCCCCTAATCGATGATAGCTTATGTTTTGGAATATTGATGACCAAATAAACTGGTGCATTATTTTAGCCTTGATATAATCTTTATTAAATATGTGACCGTCTTTTAAAACTATTTCGGACGTCTGACATATCTTAATCACCGATTCTGATGGGTGTAATAACCCCCTCTAGCCTTAGTTATAATAAATCTATGTAATGATTGATTTTTCCTGTTACTAAAGCACTAACGCAAATATCACAATTTTTTGAATCAACTGTCTTATTATATCGATATCAGCAATAGTGCGTGGCACAACGTGACTCACGTGGTCGGCGGCAGCGACAACTCGTAGCTTGCGATTTAGGCTGGAAACAGTGCTTGACCGACGGTCAGCGCTGACCGTACGCGCTGACCCTCAGCGCTGATCGTCGGTTGCGAAAATGCATTCAGTGCTACGCTGACGGCAAACTGCGACGCGTGTGTACAGTTCACAAGAAAAATGAATCCTTTTATTACTGAATGCTCTAATGTGTGCGTACGGTCGGTCGCTCCGTCAGCGAAGCACTGAACGCATCCATACAATACCATAACTCGTCGGTCAACCGACGTACGCGCGACCGACGAGCTGGACCGACGGCTCGACCGATCGTACGCGCGTACCAAATCACGCGCGTACCGTCAGCGTAGCTGTGTGCGCGTTCATAGACTTGCATAGATATAGCTACGCCGACCGACGGTCAGCGCTGACCGTCGGTCAAGCACTGTTTCCAGCCTTATGATTTATTATTATTAAACATATTGTAGACTTACAGGTAAACCCAAGGCGTGTACAAACAAGCACATTTTGGTAGTATACACATACATAACAGTTACCATTTGTTACCAAAATATGATTATTTTTTGGATAGTTGTGTTTAGCTACTAACTTACAGTTACAGACTAACTAATGACTAAATACAGCCTATTACTAAATACAACTCAGACATAGGTACGTCGATAAGGTGAGTTAACTTTTGTGACAGTATGTAAGATGGACATTCGCCGCAGATATAATTGTGTGTAGTTTGTCAGTTAACAGGTCTACATCTTGAGTTAATAATATCGAGTTGAGGAGCGTAAGAGTACGTCGAGTAGTTTCATTCTTTGTGGCACGGGTGCGGCAACCAGCCACAGCCAGCAGGGGTTGTCGCCGACGCAGACCACGCTCCCCCGCACCTCGCATAGCTCCCTTAGGGACGTTTAGGCTTATATCTGCCAGTGCTGAGGGATTGTCGATTTTGTTGGTGAGTAAATGGTAAAAGTGTATAACTGCCTGCGAGCTCCTTCTCAGTTCTAGAGTGTCGAGTCCGAGCATACCCGTTACAAAAAGCGAGGGATAAAGAAATGGGTAGTACTCATACTTCTTCTTGTATACGTATCGGCAGATTTTTTTGTGTATTTTTTTCTATTATAACTTTGTACTTGGCTTCGTACGGGTCCCAAATGAGAGCATTGTACTCTAACCGGCTGCGAACGTACGCGTTGTATAGCACGATTGCTGGTCTGCAATCCTGGAACGTGTAAGTTTGACGCATGATAAAACCAAGCGTTCTGTTAGCAGCTTTCGACATGACACGATATGTTCCCTAAAATTAAGGCGAGGGTCAAATGTTACGCCGAGGTCACGCATCTCATAGACTCTTGTCAGCGCGATGTCATACTACACCAACCGTGAGTTTTATGAGATGCTTGAGTGCTTATTAAGTGGTGAAAATTTACAAGCAGGGCGCAGGATGTACGCAGGATCCCGAATCATGCCACAAGGATCTGGCAGATTTTTTATTTCTTTGAGCGACATTCAATTTCCACAAAATGGCACGTCGCTTCGGTGTGAGCCAGCACGCAATAAGATCAACAACAACAATTATAATACAGTGATTCGTGACATGTAGGGGTTTGAATTACTTTTTTAACGATTAGATTATTTTTGATTGAAAATTACTGTAATCTTAATTCAATTGATCATAATGATTTATTTTCTGCATTTCATGGTCTTACGCCCATGAAAGTATGAAGGAAAAATTATTATTACTCTTCAAATAACTGCAGGTCACGCCCTAAACTTGAGGAAGCCTAGTTCGAACCTAATAAAACTAGCGGTCACTGACCGGCGTGAACACGTGAACAGTAGGTAGGTACCTACTTAGGCGCGTTCGTTCACCGCGCGCGAGCTAGCATAAAACGAGTTTCAAAATAAACATCTTTCGTTAACGATATTTTTTTTTATTTTTTATACTAAGATATCAAAATAAAAATTGCACGGTTATTATAACTCGTTTAAATTTAATTTGTTAAAATTTGCGCACTGGTTAAAAAATTATCCTGTATACTCTGTGTGCCGTTTTCGATCTAGATCCATTCAGACATTTTTGCGTGATTGAGAAACAAACACCCAATCATACATATTTTCACATTTATAATATTAGTAGTACCACAGTCTAAAAATCATACAGTCGGCCGACGAAGACGTCTAGACAGGGCAATCGTGCGGGGTGTGAGGGGCGAGACGGGGGAAGGGCGCTCCCGAACTGCATACGCTACCGTGTTAGTAGTTCGGGATAAAACTTTCAGGGCTATCGTGTGTCACTTTATTTTTGTTTTAATTAATTAAAAATAATTTTATTCAAATGGTGCATACGACGTGTGCTGTGAAGGATTGCAAGTCGTCATCTTACATTAATAAAGAATTGCGATTTCATCAATTGCCGCGCATGGATGAAAGGTAAACAAATAAATAAAATATTGTTTATTTAATAGAAAGCCAACATGGCGGCGCGACGTGTAGCCGATATTTATTTATTGTGCGGCGGCCAAGATGGCGCCGACGAAAACTTGCAAATTTTTCGTCATGGGTATCATTTTCATGGGTTTAGAGGTCGCTAAAACCGACTATGGGGTCAAAATTAAAATCCAAGATGGCGCAACGAAAATTTGCAAATTTTTCGTCATGGGTGTCATTTTCAATATTTACGAAATCCCTACAAATAAAAATGAGGTCAAGTGTCTTTCGCGGAAATGTCTATCGTGCAAGTGTACCTGACCCAGGATGGAGGACATTTTTTGAAAAAAAAAAAAAAATAGTTATTCGTGTCAATTTTGTGATTTCTTGGGGTGAAGATTATGAAAATAACATCAATTTTCAAATCCAAGATGGCAGATATTTCTCTAAATGAAATTTAATTTAGAGAAATATCCGCCATCTTGGATTGTGACATGTGTTTTTTCTCAACCTCAATCTAGAATTGTATATTTTTGCGTGTCAGACCATAGACGAAGCACATTAATATAATAGTTCCTGTATTATAAATTTCAGATGCAAATTATGGTTAGGCAATAATGTTGATCTAAAATAAATTTAAAAAAGTTTACTTGAGACAACCCTAGCTCTTGCGACAATGCCTACACGTTGTCGGCATTTACAAGGAGATCAAAGGCGTCGTCCTACTGTAACTTTTTATACTGTGGTAGTACTAAGCTCCGTTTAAGAGAACTGCGTGGCCTCGCGGTTTTCCATGTGCCGACCGCGCGGGCCTGGTTAAACCTTCATATCTTTCAGAATATTGGATCTACGAATTTGTGACTTTGACTGTTAGTGTTTTACAAATTCCTTCGTAATGTTGACGTATTCGTTTTTCTTCTACAACACTATGTCCGAGCAGTCGAAACGGACACCAAAAGGTATTATGTGTCCTAACTTGTTGAAGGAAAGAATTTGAAAACTGACGAAGATAATAAGAGACTTGACTGTAAATAATGGGTTCGTCGGTGAAAGAGAAGCCTGTCCGGGTGCACGTTAGTGGAATAAGCATAGAGTAATAGTAGGTGACTGGGGCAACAGTGTGTGAGGAGTGTGAGGTGCGTGAGGTGTGGGTGCGCACCGTGAGGTGTCGGCGGCGATGCTCGTCGCTGTCCATGTCAAGCAGCTCGTCGATGTCCACCTCCACCTCCTGCGAGCCGGCCGCCGCGCCACCCGCCTCCTTCTGCAACACACGAGGCCACGCTACAGCAGGCATCATTTCCATTGTTTACTGTCTTGTGACTCATTCGGAAATGCCCTCCACACCTGTTCGGATACAACTCGCACGCTGACCAGCAGCGCGGCACTCACCGTCTCATACAACTTCTGCAGCTCGTCATACAGCCACATCTCGACGGCGAGGCGCTTGCGGATCAGCGCCATCTGGTGGCTGCCGTACTTGGCCGTCAGGAACTTCTCTCGCCGCTCCTTCACCTGCGCAATTACCGAACTTTCACATACTCTTTCTCCTTCAGGATTGTATGATTGTTTTTAAAAGGTAATGGATGAAGTGTTGCACAAAATTTCTAATTCAAATAAGTTTATCATCTCTTGCGGTGATTTTAATGTTAACTTGTTAGAAAATTCTGGGTTTAGTACTAAAATTATAAGTTTGTTTCAGTCATATAATCTTGCTAACCAATTTTTGGAGCCCACTAGAATAACTCCCACTTGTGCCACTTGCTTAGATAACATTTATACAGATGTTAAAGCAATCCACAAGGAAATTATTAATTTATTAGACTCAGATCATTGTGGACAATTGATCACTATTCCAGATGTAAGCAATAAAAAAGCTACAAAAGATATCACTGTTAACCCAAAAACTGTTAATCGCTTAGAAATGTTTAAAACTAAACTTTCAAGTAATCTACCACTTGTGTTGCCAAATGATGACCCTAATGAACAATATAATGATTTTTTTTAAATGTATTGCAGTCAATTTGATAATATATTCATTCCAAAGACTTTTTCGGTTAGTAATAACGCTTCTTTTAGTGATTGGGCCACCATTGGTATACATAAAAGTAGAAAACGACTTTATGAATTATATGATGAACGGACTTGTATAAACACTGCTGAATTTAATTTGTATGTTAAAAATTATTCGAAATTATTTAAAAAAGTTTGTAGCATAACCAAGTCACGTTATTTAAGTTCGAAAATTAAAAATAGCAGTAATGTAATTAAAACGACTTGGACTATCATTAATAGCGAAACAAGAAGGTCATGCAACCGAAGTAGTGACTACAGTCTTGCTATTGATGACGATATAATTAAATTAGATTCTCAAGTCGCCGCGGCCTTTGAAAATTTCTTTGCAGAGATTCCCGTATCTACTACCAAATCTTTGAACTCATCACCCACTGCTCCAGAGTCTTTACTTAAAGAAAACGTTCCCTTTTGTGATAGTGAATTTCATTTCCAATATGTAACCTGTAACGATATCATTAAAACTTTTCACTCTTTGAACGTTAAAAAGGCCGCTGATTTATGGAGTAATTCTGTGGATACTGCTAAGTCGATCATAAACATTGTAGCACCAACTTTAGCTGTTATTTTTAATAATTGTATTGACCGTGGCGGGTTTCCTGATCTTATGAAAAACAGTAAAATAATACCGTTGTTTAAATCGGATAGTACATCAGACCCTACTAACTATAGATCAATTTCAGTGCTACCTACCTTTAGTAAAATTTTTGAAAAACTTATTCTAAATCAATTGCAACGATTTTTTAATAAACATAATTTATTACACCCCAAACAGTTTGGTTTTACAAAGGGTCGTTCGACTACCGATGCCGGAGTTGAACTTTTAGGTCATGTATATAATGCATGGGAGGACAAATGCGATGCTTCGGGTATTTTTTGCGATTTGTCCAAGGCATTCGATTGTGTTCTTCATGAAACATTGATCAGGAAACTACACCACTACGGAATCCAGAACGCCTCTCTGGATCTTCTTACTTCATACCTAAGTGATAGGATTCAGAGAGTTGACGTCAACGGAAAAAGATCACCTGGATCTATAGTTAGAATGGGGGTCCCCCAGGGCTCAATTTTAGGCCCATTTTTATTTCTTATTTATATAAATGACTTGCCTTACCTCATAAAGGATAAACATGATATAGTGTTGTTTGCAGACGACATTTCACTTTTATTCAAACTTAGACGTCAGCAGCTGGTTACTGACAATGTAAATAGAGCCCTTGCTAATGTAGTTAACTGGTTTAATGTTAATAACCTACTCCTTAACGAGAAAAAAACTAAATGTATTAAGTTTACGATACCTCATGTTAGACAAGTCGAAACTAGTGTCCTTATAAAGGGTGAAGAGTTGAAACCCGAAGATACAACAGTATTCTTAGGCATAACTCTGGATGCCAAGCTTCAATGGGGCCCCCATATAGATAAATTGTCAAAAAAGCTTAGCTCTGCAGCATACGCTGTTAGAAAAATTCGTGATTTAACTGATTTAGAGACAGCCCGTTTAGTTTACTTTAGTTATTTTCATAGCGTGATGTCGTACGGTATTCTGCTGTTGGGAAATGCCGCCGATATTCAGACAATTTTTGTTTTACAGAAAAAAGCAATTCGTTCGATTTATAAATTAAGTCCTAGATACTCCCTCAGAGACAAATATAAAGAGATTAATATAATGACTGTGCCTTCTCAGTATATTTATGAAAATCTGCTGTATGCACATAAAAATATTAATCTCTTTAAAAGATACAGTGATATCCATAATGTAAATACTAGAAACAAACAAAAATTTGTTGTTCCTACAACCAGGCTCAAGAAAATAGGTGGCTCGTTTAGATGCCAATGTATTCGATTTTATAATAAACTTCCTAGCCTCATTCAAGAACTAAGCCTAAATAAATTCAAATCTTTTATAAAGCGTAAATTATGTCAGAAAGCCTACTATACTGTCAAAGACTATATTGAGGATAAAACGGCCTGGGATTGAGCTGCTCCAATAAATCTACACTGAATGTTGTTTTTTTTATAATTATTTTGCTATTGTACTCTTTTTTATTTTATTTTACATGACATGAATATTAATTGTATGAATATTAGTTTGATTATTGAGAATTTGAGGACTATTAGGGTCATTGTATCACTTTTGATTATGGTCTGGCAGTTTGAGTAGTTTGCGGCCTTCCCAAATGTCCTTTGGTATTGTTCGTCGAATCGTTGAGCTCCTTAAGTTCTGAGTTGAGTTGTACGATAATTGACAAATGCGTGCACTGACTGGACAGGTCCACTCAAATCTGTGTGGTTCACCAATCTACATGGTCTTCACATGTTGTGACCAACAAAATTATATCCGTTTCTTTTTTTTTATATACACATTGACATTGATATTTTTTATAGATACAATGACATGAATATTTACTTTGTAAAGTATCATATTGTTTTAATTATTGTAAATGTGAAGACTATGTGGGTCTTTTTTTATTTTTTATTTTGCTTTCTTTCTTTCTCAGCTATTGATCTGGCAGTTTCGAGTATTTTATGTGGCCTACTCGAATGTCCTTTTTTTGGTATTGTTCGTCACAGCGTTGGGCTCCTTATGTTCCGAGTTGAGATAAAAGATTAGTGACAAATGCTTGCACTGACTGGACAGGTCCACTCAAATCTGTGTGGTTCTTTCCACAAAAGACCATTTCAGACACCGATCTTCATTGTCATCAAATGATCTGACCAACAAAATTGTATCCGTTTCTCTTTTTTTCTTTTTTTATGTACACATTGACATTGATAATTTTTCATATATACAATGTCATGAATATTTACTTTGTAAAGTATCATATTGTTTTAATTATTGTGAATGTGAAGACTATGTGGGTCTTTTTTTATTTTGTTTTCTTTCTTTCTCAGTAATGATGATCTGGCAGTTTGAGTTATTTATGTGGCTTACCCAAATGTCCTTTCTTTGGTATTGTTCGTCAAAGCGTCGGGCTCCTTATGTTCCGAGTTGAGCTAAACGATTAGTGACAAATGCTTGCATTGACTGGACAGGTCCACTCAATCTGTGTGGTTCTTTCCTCAAAAGACCATTTCAGTCACCAATCTACATGGTCTTCACATGTTGTGACCAACAAAATTATATCCGTTTCTTTTTTTTATATACACATTGACATTGATATTTTTTATAGATACAATGACATGAATATTTACTTTGTAAAGTATCATACTGTTTTAATTATTGTAAATGTGAAGACTATGTGGGTCTTTTTTTTTTTTTTTTGCTTTCTTTCTTTCTCAGCTATCATGATCTGGCAGTTTCGAGTATTTTATGTGGCCTACTCGAATGTCCTTTTTTTGGTATTGTTCGTTACAGCGTTGGGCTCCTTATGTTCCGAGTTGAGATAAACGATTAGTGACAAATGCTTGCACTGACTGGACAGGTCCACTCAATCTGTGTGGTTCTTTCCTCAAAAGACCATTTCAGTCACCAATCTACATGGTTTTCACATGTTGTGACCAATATTATGTCTGGACTTTTAAAAGAGACTGTGACCTCTGAGTTTGTTTCGGCCTTTCTTCTCAGAGTAGTCAGTTAGGAAACGCCGAACTCATCTAGTTTAAAAAAAAATATCATTGACATGTAAAAGTGTTTGTACAAATAGGTTTGTACAAACACTTTTACATGTCAATGATATTTTTTTACAGAAATAAAATCATTTATCATTTACACTATTAAGTGCTGAGAACGATTACTGACAAAAGCGTGGACTGACTAGACAGGTCCACTCAAATCTGTGTGATTCTTTCCTCAAAAGACCATCTCAGACATTAACCTGCTTGACACTCATATATCCTGACCAAGATGATTACTGAGTTTGTATCACACGGTGTAGGTTGCAAACCTTTTGTCTTTTTCAACGCAATGCCCGATTAAAGAATCCTATTACTAGCTTCTGCTCACGATTTCGCCCGCGTGGATTCCTGTCTGTTACAGAAAGTTTTAATCGTGCGTCCCGCGATCCAAAACATGTTCGTGAAATATTCACCCTTCATCATTCAAATAATTTGATGAATTACCCCAGAAATAAGCTAATTTATTTCGATACAGATTTAACTTACCGTTTTACCTACCTAGATTAGGTAGGTAAAACGGTAGGTCCTACAGTTTTTACCTACTTAAATTATCCTAGTCAAATTAACATATTTATTTTAACAATTTGGTCACATATTGATATCAATTTGTGAATTAACCTGAGCTTGTAGATAATACTGGGTGACATTTTTTAACGCCTTGAAAAAAAAAGGGTGTAATAGGTGAACGGAGTAGAAGCCTATGGCATAGAAATTTTTATTATTTTTATTTTTGAATAACATGTAATGAAATTGATCTCGCAATAAATATACATTTAAAGTAACAGTTTCATACTAGAACAACAAAAACAGAAAATTGAAAAAAAATAACAATTAAAATCTATCGAAACTCAAATCATACGCACCCTACTCAATGCGCGGCATGTATCAATGACTTCGTAGCGCGACCCTACCCTTTGAAGCTGGCCTCATTGATCTTTCGCAGGCGCACGAGCCGCACACACATCCCCGTCCGCCCGCGTCCCGCTCTGCTTGAGTCACTTGCGATGAATCTGAAGGCATTCCTGCCTTCTATTCTAGTTACACAACACACCATATGAAGGTCGAGACGGTAAAAAATGTCATCCGGTATAAAGGGTGTAGGGGAACGCTTCCGAAAACGAAGACAGGTGATAGGGCTAGTCATTCTCGATTCGTAAACATAAAAAAATGTTTTTTTTTTATATATAAATTTGTACCATTTTATTGCACATGCTGTGAGAACAGTTAAATATGGTTGATTTATCAAACACAAACTACACTTTCAAAGATTTTTTTTCTACTACTTTAGCAAGTGGTGTAAATTCAAATGTAAAAATCAGATGGTGACCGGGCATCATAGCGCACGCTGACAGACAAGTGGTCGACGACCCCAAAACTAAATGCGGCGACTTTACGCATCCTTTTTATAACGCCGCCAAAATAAAATAAGTAAATTGCAAAAGTATCAAAAGTTTTAAATTGGTGGACTGTGTCTTACATTTAATAATATTGTATGTAAGTCGATAATCGATAGTGAATGAAATAAAGTAAACGATTAAGAGGTGAGCTGTGATAGACTAAAACATTTTCATTAGGTACGTGGTTTTATATTTATTTGTAGGACATCTCGTAGTTAATTTGAAAAGATTCTTACTACTTAAACGGATTTTCGCCCGGCGATTTCTAAAAAGTTAAACTTTTTAGACCTCCAGCCGGGCCATATGTAAACTTAAAAACTAAAGCGAAAGTCCTAAGGGCGACCCCGAGGGGGGTTCGAACCTCGGCTTAAGCGATCACTGAGGGAGGGCAGCAAGGGACAGGCTGGATCTGGGTTAAATTATTTAGGGGCTAATTTAAAGCTACAGGCGCAGCATCGCGGGCTGGCTCATGCAAGGGTCGGGAGGGACTATTTAGTCGGGGTCGCGACGACGGACCTCGGTGGCAAGCTCGGTACGATTTGTATTAGGTACGTGTACAGTTTCAAACAACTAGAGCACGTGAATCAATTGAATTTGAACTTTATGCCACTGTGATTAGAGTCACACGACGCGAGCTTGTTTATTGCTTTGACTGTATCCTTTATTTAGTAAGTCACAAGCACAACTCAATTAATTTAAAGTGGATAATTTGATTAATTTAATTTAAGAAAACCGTTAAATTTTATTGACATACTGACAAACTGCAAAGTATTAACAAACTCAGCGGTTATAAGTGTGTTTGCGTCTCATACGGTGAAGCGCTGATAAGGACGGATATACCTGTGAGAAAAAGTTAAGCGGAGGTCAAGTTATAACTGACGGAAAGCTGTTTTGCATCGTACTGTCGATTGTGACCATTTTGTCTTGAGCCGCGTGCCACTTAAGCTCGGCGAGTCCTAGCCTACTAACAAACGTTAGGCGTTTCGTATTTTATAAACATAATCTGCCTCTTGAACGCTCGCCGCCGCCGCCGCCGCCTACCCCCACAGCGCAGCCTACAACGCCACTCTTTAGCACTCCGCAGCCTCTGCTTTGCACACCCCACAGTTCTTCCGAACCAGCCCTCAATCTAAATCTCATGGACTCGCCCACCGAAAACCTCTACCCTGCTATAACCATCCGAAACGTGAAGCGTAAACGCCAATGTAAGGATGAGGAAAATAGACTGTCTACCTTTATGTCCGACATTAAGGAATTATTTCATGAACTAAAAAAACAGCAGGAGGAGAGGTATGATAAGCTCTGTTCCTTGATAAACCAGGTTCGCGACACTGTTGAAAATATGGCTGCGAGCTTCAATGAACTAACATCGCGAGTTGAGTTATTAGAAACCGAACGTAAAGACAACTTGTCCTACATTTACAACCTAGAAGCAAAACTGGAACATTTAGAACAGAGCACCAGGTCAACATGCCTAGAGATACGAAACGTTCCGGTTTCTAAATCTGAAACAAAGATTTCCCTCCTAGAAACTGTAACTGAAACGGGCAATCTGATCAACTTATCAATCCAACCTTATGAAATTAAAGATATCTATCGTATTCAAACGAAAGATCCGGCAAACAAAACTATCATAGTTGACTTTACCACAGTCTTACGCAAAGATGACTTCTTGGAAAAGTTCCGCAAATACAACAGGGACAGATATAAGTTAACAACCGAGCACCTGAAAATCAGTGGCCCTGCCAAGCCTATCTTTGTTTCTGAAAACCTAATCTCAAGAAAAAAGCGACTATTTTTCCTGGCCCGTGATGCAGCAAAGTCGAACAATTACAAATTCTGGTGGATAAAACACGACAAAATCTTCGTGCGAGAGAAAGAGGGTTGCAAACATTTTGAAGTTAGGAACGAGAACGACCTCTCAACTATAGTCAATCATAAAGCGTGACTAAACCTTAAATTGTCAATTACCAAATTCCCGATTGTTGTTTTTTTCCGGTTCTTACCCCTAATGTTCTATTTTTGCTTGTATTACTTCATGTTATGTTCCTTATTTTTAATCATAATTAGTACTAGTGTCTATTTCTCTCAGACAACTGCACTACTCAACACACATAAACACACCACACAATCCATAACACTGTACTACATAAACCACAAGTTTCTGAAATTAACCTATAATTTTTCTTTTAGTAGACAAGTCCTCAATATAGTTGCATATTATGCTAATATTTCTCATGAGTCAGGTATCATTATCTCTACTCAGCGCCCGATTATTGTACCACATTTTGTCCAACAAATAAAAAATGGATGACCTAAACATAATTTACTCAGAAATTGAGAAAATTTCTGTTTCGGAATGTTTTATCTGCTCCCCGGAGGCCAGTTGTAACTATCTGCACCAACCGGAATGCACCCTTAAAATCCTACATGTCAATATACGAAGCATCAACTGTAATTTTGACAAGTTATTGTTATTAATAGGTAGACTAAATTACACACTAGACGTTATCATCCTGTCCGAATGTTGGCTTAGCAAATGCCCAAACTGTCCTTCTCTAACAGGTTTTAATATCTATTCTTCTTCGTTCACAAACCAAAATGATGGAGTTGTTGCCTACGTCAGAAATGATCTTCAGTGTTCTTTTGAAACTCCACCACTCAGCGATGCAAATTGCTTGGTAATAAAATTCTCGGACAAAACTGGAGTTATCGCTGTATATCGTTCTCCTTCGTTTAAAGACCTCACTCCATTTTTCAGTAGTCTAGATATATTGTTACAACAGTTGGGTAAATTTAAGACTATTGCTCTGGTGGGAGATCTTAACATAAACATTGCCCCCGCTAGCTTGGACCCAAATGCAGACGAATATCTAAATATTGCAGCATCACACGCTATGCTCCCCGCACATGCACTACCCACTAGACTCTCAAATTGCCTCGACCACGTCATACTGAAAACTAGACATACTGCCACCACCTTAGTCCTAGACTGTGAGCTAACAGACCATGCTCTGGTTCTCCTTTTCTGTAATCCGGACATGTTAATAACTGCATCGAAGCGTTTATTTACTAAAATTGACATAATAAAAGTTAAAAATGATATCGAAAAATCAGATCTGTCACATATACTCCAAATAACAAATCCTAACCTTGCTGCTGAAACGCTTGTATCTATCCTATCTTCGTCCATTACTCGGTATACCACCTCCTCAGTTATATCAAGTAGAAAACGCATAATTAAGCGTTGGATTACACCTGGTCTTCTAAGATGCATTTGTCATAGTACTCACACACATACACATAATGATACTCATAAAATTGTATTTCTTCGTTATCGTTAGTCGCCGTTCGAACATACTATCAATTGATAGTATCGAGGCGGCACGTGCCACGCGGCACGCCCCCAAGGCATATCCCTCGATATCCGTGGGTTTTCTGTTTCGTCTCCGTCGATATTTGCACATGCAGACACCGCGGCGCCGCCGCGCCGCCGCGCGCCGGCGGCGGCGGCCTTTGTCGGCACCGGGCGCAAGCGGTTGCTTGTTTGATCATGTTCTTTCTAGTTAGTTTCTTACCGACTCAGTTCGAGCGAATTCGTGTAACCGATCGATAGGACGTATTGAACCGTATTTAATACTTTAGTTTAAAACACTTTGTCTTGTTATTATTGTTACGTTTTTAGTGCTTTTTTATTGTTTTGTTGTGATAAACAATGCCGGAGGCATACGTGTACAGTGCTCGTGAAAATGGTAACATGTTGATGTGTTTAAAAGCCCGTGGCAGTGCTTTTGTTCTTTCTTCGTGGATTTATCGAGACAAGTTTCCAAACCACCGGCATCCGTCTGATTCTCGTATGAAAGGAATGAAGTTCACAGTTCGAGCCAAACCTCATAAGATCGCAAAAGATTTAGACAGGTAAGTACGTAAAATACCTCGGCTGCTTCCCTTACACACTACAAAATTATGAAGTTTGAAAGTGGTATTTGTAAGTTCCGTATAAATCTCGAGACACGGCTGTATAAGTACGTGGCGTCCGCGACGTGCTGACGACCAGTATACTGGGTGACTTTTTTTAGCGTCTTGAAAAAAAATGGGGGTAATAGGTGAACGGAGTAGAAGCTTTTGGCATAGAATTTTTTATCATTTTTATTTTTGAATAACATGTAATTAAATTGATCTAGCAATAAATACTACACATTTAAAGTAACATTTTCATACTACAACAACAAAAACAGAAATTTGAAAAAAAAAAAACAAAAAAAATTTATTTAAATCTATGGAAACTCAAATCATACGCACCCTACTCAATGCGCGGCATGTATCATTGATTTCGGAGCGCGGTCCTACCCTTTGAAGCCGGCCGATAGGCGGCCTCATTGATCTTTCGCAGGCGCACGAGCCGCACACGCATCCCTGTCCACCCGCGTCCCGCGCTCCTTTAGTCACCTACGATGAATCTGAAGGCCTTTCTGCCTTTTATTCTAGTTACACAACACACCATATTAACTGAAGGTCGAGACGGTAAAAAATGTCATCCGGTATAATATCATTGCCGACGACGCGATGGGCGCCCCGCGCGCGCGCCGATGCTTTGCGTGTCAGTGACCTCACGTTTTGTATGGGTTTCGTTGACGAGTAATTAAATATGAAGGCTAGTAAATAATCAATTTAAGGCGAAAGGTTATTGGTATCCGTTTGCACTTAGGTTGTATATAACCTACGTCCGACTTCTGAAGCGTTCCCCTTACACCTCGTATGTTACCGCGACCTTTTTTTACAGTTGTGTAATTTTTCGACTAAGACTATCCGAATGGCTTCGGTTGTTGATGAGCTGAGATGATTTAGCAAACAAACCTTACACTAAGCTACCGGATTCATGCAAAACATTTTAATGCAGGACATACATTAATACTACCTTCAACAAATCCCCATGTTTAAAGAAGAATGCCTTCCTTTCATCACAGGACATTATTAAGTGTGGCATAGCACAGACAGAAAGTTAATAATGTAAAAAAAAAAATGTGTTTTAAAGTCATCCATATATATTTTTGTGATACACCTATTGGTTCAGGAATTTCCTGCAAAATCCTACGGATTGCGACTGTAAATGAAGTGCGTAACGCTGGGAGGTCACCACAAACGTAACTACATATACCTATATCAATAACTAAAATGCAGAGAATTCTTTACAAAATATCTTTAGTCGTGTTTCTGGTTATAATGTTTTTGTATTTCTGAGTGAGTTTCAGTTTTCTTGAACTATAAATTTTCGCATTACAATTAACGTCGCCTACAATATTGATCGAAGCCTACAATAACTATAACTCACATCTCGGGCACATGTTATTGTGTTAGGTGTCCAACGGAGATCCAGTTTTATAAACTGGGGCATAACAAATGAATCATTTGTGATACTGTCGTTAGATTTGAGTGAAATTCAATCTGTAGGAAGATAGTGGACCTCTCAAGATTTAGGAATGGTCCCATGATCCCATGGCTCTTCACAAATGTCTAGGACGGTGATTGATTTTGATTCAATATGATTTCTTTGATTTTAATTGAGTATTTATCACAATTTTAAAATCCATTTTATCGATATCGCCTATTTTCCCTTAATGAAGTAAAGTAGCCCTACGATGGGCATACCTACGCAACTTGACCTTGAACTGACCAATTGCAGCCGCGCGTTCTTCCTCTTCCCCCGGCCCGCAGTGGTGAGTCGTGTGCTAAGCAGAAATCGGCGTATACGCTCTCTAGTGGTTATATTCTCTTTGGTCATAAATATGTATTCAGAGCTTTGAAACAATATTATTACTTCATATTACATTTTATCGTATTTATTTATTTATTTAAACTTTTCGCACACAAAAAAAAGGTACAAAGGCGGACTTAATGCCTTAGGCATTCTCTACCAGTCAACCAAGGGTGGTGAAGAGATTACATGGCAGGTGCTTTGTTTGAGAGGAACAATAGTGAAAAATGTATAATAATGAATTATAAATAAGAGAAAAACACTAGTACTAAAATAGGTTATAAACTAATTATACACATACATACATATTTGCTATAATACACACACACATACATTTGTGTCCATTTCTGAGCTAAGATTGTATGGGATCGTTATGGATCCATGTCCTTTGTCGGACTTATAAAGTACAGTTCCAACCCAAGACCTGAGACGCAGTCAGCGGGCAACCCTAGTCTAGTGCGTGTTTATCTACCGAGCGGACGTCGTCCGTGAGTATTTCAAACAGCAAGACGTAATACTGCTTACTTTATTATACTGCGGCCCAGTTACGCACGGTTGTTTTCGTGCTTGCATTTACAAACAACACACAAAACTTCTTACTTCTCCCTTGTCACTGAAATTGACGTGCAGGCCGGACTTGGCGGGCGAGCGTTCGGTGGGCGATAGCGCAGGGTGCGCGTGCGCAGGGGGCGCGGGGTAGCCGCCCGCCGGCGCCGCCACGCCGCACTCCATGCCGCACGCTGCCGCGCTCGCACTGCCGCGGTTCTGAAATCATACGTCACTCGTTCACTGCACAGGTTCAATAGTTCACACAAACCCATTGCAGTTATGATAACAGTTAAACCACCCGCGGATGTCGTCGGTGTCAACCCCCGAGTACGCGTATTCATGTAGTAGACTGAGACGTTTGTTGTCGTGAACAAGGTGTTGAGGAAAAATGTTGTTCGCGATCTGCTCTAGTTTACATTGAGCCTCAACGCCATAAACCAATTATAGTATACTCTGTGTGTACAAATGATAAATGCACGCAACGCGACACAATTTGTTTAGATGCTGGAATCCGTGGTGACACCCCTTTCTTTTATGGGGTGGGAAATCATCAAATGAAAGTAGTAATCATCAAGTGACAGGTCTGAGCGGAGCGGGAGGGAGTGTCAGACTTTTACTGACTAAAACCCACCAACCCGTGTTCCTTCAGTTGCCCATGTGCCAGGTCACGGTAACTTTTTCGAACAAATCCGCGACCCTGGCAGGCCTGGGTCCTCGCGGGCCCTTTAAATGTCTGCTGATATCTCTTTGAGGCGCGCGTGGAACACTACGCGCCGTCGTCACCCGGGCCTGGTCCTTACCTTTAAATGTCTGCTGATATCTCTTTGAGGCGCGCGTGGAACACTACGCGCCGTCGTCACCCGGGCCTGGTCCTTACCTTTAAATGTCTGCTGATATCTCTTTGAGGCGCGCGTGGAACACTACGCGCCGTCGTCACCCGGGCCTGGTCCTTACCTTTAAATGTCTGCTGATATCTCTTTGAGGCGCGCGTGGAACACTACGCGCCGTCGTCACCCGGGCCTGGTCCTTACCTTTAAATGTCTGCTGATATCTCTTTGAGGCGCGCGTGGAACACTACGCGCCGTCGTCACCCGGGCCTGGTCCTTACCTTTAAATGTCTGCTGATATCTCTTTGAAGCGCGCGTGGAACACTACGCGCCGTCGTCACCCGGGCCTGGTCCTTACCTTTAAATGTCTGCTGATATCTCTTTGAGGCGCGCGTGGAACACTACGCGCCGTCGTCACCCGGGCCTGGTCCTTACCTTTAAATGTCTGCTGATATCTCTCTGAGGCGCGCGTGGAACACTACGCGCCGTCGTCACCCGGGCCTGGTCCTTACCTTTAAATGTCTGCTGATATCTCTCTGAGGCGCGCGTGGAACACTACGCGCCGTCGTCACCCGGGCCTGGTCCTTACCTTTAAATGTCTGCTGATATCTCTCTGCTCTGAGGCGCGCGTGGAACACTACGCGCCGTCGTCACCCGGGCCTGGTCCTTACCTTTCCAATCCAAGTTGCAGTCTCATCTCAGCGACGATCTATGTCGATAACGTTTTTTTTATTTCAAAATCTTTGTTAAAAAATTTGACAGGATGAAGCTGAGATTAGAATACGAACGTTCTTGAAAAATTTGCATTTCCACGGCGCGGCCAACTCTTAAAATTTGAAGAAACTTTGTCAGAAATTCGTTGTAATTTGTTACTATACACACTCCTTTTCCTGAATTTGTTGCAAAAAAAAACTAAGGCGCTATGACCAAAAATTGTTGGCCGTTAAAACCGCCACTTGCCGTAGTCATCACCTGTGATTACACAAACTAAATTATGCAGGTAGGCGAATGATACATCAAAAGAAAGGTCTTATTTGTTATAATTGTTGCAAAAATAAAAATCATCAAAACTTAAATATACAAAAAGTTATGCTATATTTACTTTCCAGGATATGGGTAGCTAGGTATCTCACCATAAATATCAAATTAGGCTAATGTGTATGAATAATTTGTTGCAGCCAATAAACAAGAAAAATACTAGAAAATAAGTTCAATAATTTTTTAAGAGTCAATTTTAGTTGACCGCTCGAACGGCAATATGCCTATAATACAATGGCGTTTATTTCGTTATTAAAAGTAGGCTCAAGCTCAGTTATAGTACTAATCGACAGGTATCGTAACCAAGTTAGGATAAATGTGGCGAATATAACTGCAGGGTTCATTTTTTAGGAGATATTCACTAAAATATTTAGAGCTAAACCAACACATCGTTATGTTTCATTCGAAAATTCATAGTCACCCTACTGTAATACAGTTTCATACTACTATATTTTAGTGAATATAATTCAACCGCATTGGCTGCAACCAATGATATTATATACAAAAACAACAAATTATTCATACACATTAGCCTCTATTAATTTGATATTTATGGTGAGATACCTAGCTACCCATATCCTGGAAAGTAAATATAGCATTTTGTATATTTATGTTTTGATGATTTTTGCAACAATTACAACAAATTAAGACCTTTCTTTTGATGTATCATTCGCCTACCTGCATAATTTAGTTTGTGTAATCACAGGCGATGACTACGGCAAGTGGCGGTTTTAGCGGCCAACAATTTTTGGTCATAGCACCTTAGTTTTTTTTTTTTTGCAACAAATTCAGGAAAAGAAGTGTGTATAGTAACAAATTACAACTCATTCCTGACAAAGTTTCATCAAATTTTAAGAGTTGGCCGCGCGGTGGAAATGCTCATCTTGAAAATACGAGAATTTGGTAAGTATAAGATGTATATTCGAAAAAATAAAGTATTTATTTATTAAACCATATAGGTCCAACAAATATAAATAAACAGACAAGAAGAAAAGAACTGAATAACTGGTACAGAGGTGATGCTTATTTTTAAAGAAATCTCTTCTAGCGTAGGTACCTACCAGCGATGGGTGAGAACCGAAGACAAACTTACGGTGATTACGACGATTCTGTAAGTATTCTTTGTGTGTTAGTTTAGATGTAGGTATATTTGGAATTGACTGATTACTGTATTTTATTTGATATAAATATTGTTATAATTATTTGAAAAAAATAATAATACCTTGTTTCATATTTGCACATGTAATTTAAAAATCATTCCCACAATTACGCAGCGGTTGACAGGGTGTAGCCGTACTTCCATAGGCAAAGTGCCCCCAATAGGAATCTATATCGTAACCTATGTTATATTATAGAGGGTACTAATAGTTGGTAGTTACAAGCTAGGAAAATAAATAAATGTCAGTGTTTATGGGACACTACAGTTTATTTAGTAGCAATTTTCTATGTGCCACGCCTAAAAAAAATATTTTAAAAGATAAAATTAAATATTATTTTATTGATTTCTATTAGATCGAATTGAAACCTACCACTTTGAAAAATATATAACAATTGCCTATACCCGGTCTAACAGCTTGCCAAATTTCATTAAAATCCAAATGGTGCAACATATGGCAAAAAAATACTAACGGTAGTGGGGCACCACATGACCACTTTGTTGACGCTTATAAATTGTATTAGATACTAGCTTATGCCCGCGGCTTCGCCCGCGTGGATGTCGGAAATTAATGCAAGAGGACGTACTACCGCGATAAGAATGTGTTATTCCAGGTTATATTTTTCGCGATTTCAGGTTTGGTCCCGTAGTAAAAGTTGTTCATAATGATGAGTACAATGACCCCTTAAGAGGCTGTGCGTTAATTACGTTACATGTTGTATAGGTAATATAGACTCTGTGTGCTATTTTCGATCCAGATCCATTCAGCCATTTTTGCGTGAATGAGAAACAAACACCCAATCATACATATTTTCACATTTTATAATATTAGTAGTAGTAGGATTATAACTCATATTACTTAGGATTCATAGTTTATGAGAACATCATGTACGTTGGTGTTTTTAAAATAAAAGTAATAGTATTCAGAGTAAGAAGACTGCGACATAGGGCTTGGTTTAGTTGAATATAAGTCTTCCTGGTTTTTCTTAACGCTCCTATTTTACCTATACAGACACTCAATCATTTACCAGACACCGAACATAATTATAGGAATAGTACTTTTGCCAGTGGCTTGGCCCGTATAGCTGTCGGAAAATATCACCCGGGAACCTACTACCGGGATAAAGTAGGTATCCTATCTGTTACGTATCCATGATATTGTTACGAGCTGGGGTTCGGGATTAATTAATTAACACCAATGTTACCGAAACACAACAAACTATTTAATTTAATAAACACAAATTCGCAATAATCAAACGTCAAACAGAATCACTTGTTTCGTTTGTACTGCATCGCTTGATTCGTATTCGCTCGCTTCCGAAATCGAACTGCCCGTCGCCGCGTCGGCCCGACAATCCGCTATTTATATGCCGAGCAGAACATTCGCGAACATTCAACACTTTTCCACAGTTTACAAGTAGATTAGAAACTTCGAGAACCTTCCACAGACATCTATTTACTGTTTAATCCCGCTATTCGACAATAGATGGCGGTGGCGTCTACGTACAATTGTTCGTAGTACTTGCTACTTGATAACAGATGGCGTTAGCGTGTCGTATCTAGAAGTTTCGAACACTGCCCCATCCTTAGATGGAATTAGCGTGACGTTTCTAGACTTTTCGATCTACGTAATGTTGTCCCTTTCTGAGATGGAGTTAGCACGATGTTTCTAGACTTTACGATCTACGTAACAATATAATATTCTTTGTGCCAAATTCGATCTAAATCCGTTTGGCCGTCTTTGCATCATTGAGAAACAAACATCCCGCTGTTAAATCTTAATAAAGTCTTCTGCTGCTTAGAATCTCATCTTGCATGCTACTTGTAAACTATGTGAAAGTTTAATTTAAAAAAAATGAAAAAATGATCCAAAAATCTAAACATCTAAGCCATTTCGCGGTCTCTTACTTAGAATAATACTATTAGGTTTATTTTGAGTATATAATGAACACACATGATATTCGCAATTACTATGAAGCCAAAGTAATATGAATTACAATCCTACTTATCCTATACTACCCGACCGCTGCGCGCTGCCAACGCGCTCTGCGCCCGCTTTTTAAATCTCTAATATCTTCTAAGATATTCATTTAAATTACATACTGTAAAGGGCCATATTGATCTATATTAAATGCACAATGTATTTAAGGTACTTAATTGGATAAGGATTAATGCTGTATTGCTTAAAATCGCTTCGTAAATAAGCCCTTATTTCTCGTAAAAAGTAAAAGATAAAAAATGGTTATTGTGGGTTATCCCTAAGAGATAGACATATACCATTGAGGAAATTTTTGTAGGCCTTTTTAAGGTGTACAATACTGTAGTACATTATTTTGATCTATTTCATAGGATTCAGCCAGGGTTTTTCGAATTTTGAGACGTATGTCAGCGTAGTTTTCGAAGACAGTTATTTTTTTCTAAAATAAAAGAATCTTTCTAAAATAAAAGTAGCCTAAGTTACTCCTTGTTACATCAGCTATCTGCCAGTCAAAGTCCCGTCAAAATCGGTCCAGCCATTTCAGAGATTAGCGGGAACAAACAGACAGACAGACAAAAATTGTAAAAAATGTTGTTTTGGTATATGTTGTTGGAATATAACAAAATATATCGGTCCCACTTAAGTAGTTTGAGAGCCTTGTTCTTTCATACGTATTTACATTGTGCATAACTATAATATAGTTGAGACGCTAGTGTTCCGTCTGGACTAAGCGAGAGCGCACACACACCTCTCCTGCTAAATAAATATAAATATAATACATAATTACCTATATAGAAATTATAACTGTCTTTCATTGGTTCTCAAAACCCAACAGGTTATGGGCCCAATGATATAGACTAAATAACATTATAAAGTTAGTTTTAGTGATTCTTTTAGTGATTTAATAAAATGGATAATCTACGAATGAAAAGAAATATTAAACCGTTTGACGAGGACAAATATAGTGTGTGGAAACTTAGAATAAGAAATTTACTAAAAGAACTTGAAGGGCTTAATATAATTGACGAAGAAACTCCTAAAGAACCGAACAGTGAGTGGCAAAACAAACAAAGAATCGCTAAGAATACTATAATAGAATATTTATCAGATTCGTTGCTGGGACTTACGAATGAAGAAAATACTGCGAAAGAAATTTTCATGAAGCTTGATACCATATACGAAAGGAAAAGCATAGCAACTCAATTAGCTTTGAGGAAAAGGCTGTTGAATTTTAAGCTAAAAGAAGAAAACCCGCTGACAAAACACTTCCAAGAATTCGACGACTTGCTAATTGAATTAATCGCTGCAGGTGCAAAATTAGAAGAAGTAGATAAGGTAACTCATCTATTTATGACTCTACCAAATAGCTATGATGGTGTTGTCACAGCGATCGAAACATTGGCAGAGGACAACCTGACCTTAACCTTTGTCAAAACTAGGCTTCTTGATCACGAAATCAAAATAATTGATCAATGAAAGACGCGATACAAGCATGAAAGTTCTCCAGGCGGAAACTACAACAATATCGGCGGGCACTACAACCAAACTTAAAACTCAAGACCGACATAATTATAGAAACTCGATCATGCGACGGAACTCGAATCGAGGACAGTTTTATAAAACCTCATTCAAGCCGAAAAATGATAGACTGAAATATATAAAATGCAATTGTTGCGGAAGAAAAGGTCATCTCCAAAAGAACTGTTATTATAACAAGCAGGCGAAACAACGTTCCGAAAACATTAGAACAGTTCGAACTGTTAATATTTCGGATACTGAAAATCCTAATATCTCGGGATTTGCTTTTATGGTCGGCGGCTGTGAAAATCAACGTGAAGATCAAAACGAGATTACATTTATTTTGGACTCGGGTGCCTCAGATCATTTAATTAATAGAGAAGATCTAGCACGAAACTTCATGGAACTTAATAAACCAATAAACATCTCAGTTGCTAAGAATGGAACATATATTAAAGCAACAAAAAAGGGCAATATTGCAGTAACCAGCCACTTGGGAATAAAGGGAATGCTACAGGATGTTCTTTTCTGTTCCGAAATTCCTCACAACTTGCTCTCTGTAAAGAAAATGCAACAAGCAGGAATAACCATCGTTTTTGGCAATAACGGTGGTGTGCAAATATACAACGAGGGTAATTATTGGTAACAATGGGTAAGTCTTTGAACAACTTAATTGGCATTCATTTCAAACTTGAAAAATGTGCTTTAAATGCTAGAAGCTCATCAAATAGGGTCGTACAGAATAATAATTATGAATTATGGCATCAAAGGCTTGGTCACATAGGCAAATCAAAGTTTGTGCAAATAAAAAGCAAACAATTTTATTCTGATAATGAAATAATAAATCATGTTACCCCAAATGATAAATTATGTGAATCTTGTATAAAAGGAAAACAAGCATGTTTGCCATTTAACAAGTCGAAGTCAAAAATTATAAAACGACCTCTATTTAATGTGCATAGTGACGTGTGTGGTCCCATCACTCCTTCAACACTTGACGATAAAAACTATTTTGTAATTTTTGTCGACGAATACACACACTACTGTGCGACATACTTAGTAGCTCATAAATCTGACGTTTTTGCTACGTTTCCAGATTATGTTGCAAAGTGTGAAGTTCATTTCAGTTCGAGAATTGTCAATTTGTATTGCGATAATGGTGGTGAATATTTGTCAATTGAAATGAAAAAGTTCTGTGTGCAAAAAGGTATAAGTTACCACTTAACAGTGCCGCATACCCCTGCTTTGAATGGTATTGCCGAAAGAATGATAAGAACTATAACAGAACGAAGTCGAGCCATGGTATCTGGTGCTAAACTTGACAAAACGTTCTGGGGCGAAGCTGTGTTGACAGCTACATATTTAATAAATATCAGCCCTACAAAAGCACTGAAAACAGCTAACACACCATTTGAATTGTGGCATAATAAGAAACCACAACTTAAATATTTAAACGTTTTCGGTTCAACTGTTTATTTTCTGAATAAAACTAGGAAAACCAAATTCGATGAAAAATCCTTAAAAGGGATATTAATTGGTTGTGAACCGAATGGTTATAAGGTGTGGGATGTGACGAAAAGTTTGTAAAAGTCAGAGATGTGATAGTTGATGAGATTAACTTCTTGTTAAGCAGACCAGTGAAGTCTGACAGAGTATTGCCTGAAAATTGTAATAACTCTAATAACTTTGACAAACACAGTGTAGAGAAAATGTGTAAACAGACTGACAAAATACCTGATCATTAGGACCACCACCTAATAAATCTGTAAGTGAAACAGATATGCAACAAAACAGTTCTACATTTCAAAATAAGTTGACTTTATCTCAAAATGAACTGACTTCATATGGTCAAAGAAGAAGTGAGAGGATTAAAAAACTTGCCTACAGTATCTTATAACGAAGATAAAGATGATATTTCTATGAACTATTTGCTATACGCTAAATCTTTATTATGCACAATACCTACATCTTATAAAGAAATCGCATCCAGGAATGATAAAGTTTTATGGGAAAAAGCTATTAATGAGGAAATTAAATCGCTCATTGATAATGAAACCTGGACACTTGTAAAAAGACCCGAAAATAGAAATATCATCGACTGTAAGTGGGTATTTACAATAAAAAATGATGAGTTTGGAAAACCACTAAGATATAAAGCTCGTTTAGTAGCTCGCGGTTTTAGTCAGGAATATTTAAGAATAGTTGGTCGCTGTGATTAACTCAAGACAATGTTTATGTTCTTTCTCCAGTATTAGCGTACCTAGTGATAGGTTGCAGCCATGTTTCTAGATACATTTTTTTTTTTTGCTTATGCTTGAGTATAGTTTTCATTTTATTTGTTGGTATATTGGGTTGGCTAGCTGGCATATAGCAAATCATTTAATTTAATTTGTGTCTCTTAATGTTTTACTATACTGAGTTGATATGACAGAGGGGCATTAAATTACACTACGTATACTATACGTGTTTAGTATTAATTCGATACGGTATAAAAATAAAAAGCACCAAAAATTAAAAAAAAAAATCTCAAACAAACTAAATAGCTTACAAATCAGAGTAAAACGCAACCACCCTTTATAAATAAATTTAACTGACCTTAGATACCTAGGTAAGAACGACAACGCCGCGCGCGCGCGTGTGTGGGTGGCGTCACGGCGTGTGTTATCTCGTATCAAAGAGGGCGGCCGCGCGGCTGACGCGCTGGGTTTATGTTAGGTTTTGAAATACGCGCATGATATATGTAATTATTATATGTAGTTATTATGTATCTAATATTTAATTGTTGAATTTACTAAATGATTTGTATAACAAACTTATTTTTCTTAAATCAAACACTGATTTGACTCAACGGTCACTTTTTGAATCATAGTAGTTTGTTAACGGGTATAAAAGGCCGGAGCCACAGTGAAACAGTCAGTTGCTTGACAGATGTCCAGTTGGTTAGTTCTAGTGCTGTTATTGTGTGGAAAGGATCTACCAGAGGTCACGTAAGTTAAGTAATTGATATTATATCCTAATTATTGCCTATTATGACAATGTTGTTGTACTGGTTATAGTGTTGCCATATTGCTAATGTTTTTAATCATATAAATGGAATATTCATATTCTTTTCTAGATATTGTTGTTGTTGTGATTATGTTGATATTATTCAGAGTTCTCTTGGACAATGGTCCAAGAGATAGTATTAATGTATTTAAGATAATGATAATGTATGGCAATGTAAGAAATGTGTTGATATAATACTTCAGTACTGTTTCCATGGAGTTTCTTGTCCTTCTTCTCCATGAAGACCTAGTTTTGGAACGGACGACTAGCTTTCTGATTAATACTGACAAGCCTAATTGAAATAAATGTGTAGTCTTGTCTTTCTGTGCTTTACTTATTGAAACCCTTTCCTATACACAGTAAATAGACCGTTATCATTCTGACATTCAAGACTTGATAATTGGTATATATAATTATATACAGTTATAGTTATATACTGCTTAATACAACATCAGAAGTGGGATTGTTCCCTCTCCTTTTAAAACCGCTTACTAATGGATTTTATTTTGTTATTTTCATGTTCGATGGTGGAGCTACTAACGATTTATGGAACCGTTGGTTGGCGGGTCGCTAACTTCACTCGCACCTTGAAAATGGCATTGTGTTGCCTTTGACATCAGAGCTGCGGTACTGCAACTTGTTGTATGAGGTTTGAAACTGCGGAAACTTGACTTTTGTAATAATATCAGGAAGTTTTCCGGAAATAAGTAGTAAATGAAATCCTTAGAGGCTCTATTACATTAAAATGAAATACAAAGGGATAAAATGATTAAATTGAGGAATTAAGTATTGCCATTCACTTTTACATCATTATTCAATAGATAATCAAGTACTAGTATGTACAAGTACAAGGATTATTGTGGATATGTTAACTACTTAATAGTCATTGAACCGGTTTCTTTCAAATATTATTAGAGGATACAATTTTGAAAAAAAAAAGGGGAAGTAGTATGATGCAGGTGTTCACAAAAGTGAAACTGCGCGATATGAGATGTTTAGAAAGTATTAATTTGTACAGAAAGAGGTACCGGTTACGGATGTCAAAGTTTAAAAAAAATATCTTTAGACTAACTACCTAGCCACTTTTAACAAAAACCATAAATTAAAAAAAAAAAAATTAAGGAGGTCGGTTGTTGTTTTTTTGAAACGGTTTTTTATTTTTAACTGTTAATTATGGTATCTATCTTCTACACCATTGCTGGCCACATGAATAGCAGTGACAGGACTATTAGAATATCATCATGATAAACAAAGTGGATTAAATTCGTATTATCGAAGCTAACGCAAAAACTACCAAAGCAAAGTCAATAAAATTCAAATGGCGTCACACAAAAAGCACCAACTTTCAATTAAAAAAAAAAGAATCATCAAAATCGGTTCACTTAGTCAAAAATTGTGATGTAACAAACATAAAAAAACAGTTGAATTGAGAACCTCCTCCTCTTTTTGAAGACGGTTAAAAAAATTGTAAAGTGAATCTGGTTTTGTTAAAGTTTTAATTTGTTTTTGTGATACACGTATTAACAACAAGAAATCGTTACGTTAGAGCCGTAGTACACACTTGGCTGGTCATGTATTTTATTATTTACCAAAGCATTAGAAAAGTATATAGAGAAACCGTTGATTAGGTTACAAATAAATAAATACATGAAATGACTTTTAGAAAAAAAATAAAAAAATATAAGATGCTAAACACGTCATAATGTTGACTAATTGTTTTCTGCATTTTGAATGTTGTCTTAATCTGCGTTTGCTACTTAATTTTAAAAACATGTAAACAAATTAGTTCAAAAATAATAATCTTAATACCTAAACGTAAAGCTAAATAGATATTCAAGTTGCTATAACATCAATTTGATATTAGGATTTTTAATACACTATAGATATTCATAGCTTATTCAGCACAGTTTGTTCATTAGCTTCGGAACATGTCACGGGCGGTGTATGCCCAAGGTAGTTCTAGCATTTTGAAATCAATCAAGTAACAGAGTAAGTATGAAAAAATATTTGAGGTGGTAGTAAACGCAAAATTCATAGATAACACTTTGTCTAATTATAAAAGTGGTTATGCAGATCTCAGTACTTAATGTAATTGTAGTTTTATTTCTTTTGAGGGTTATACTATTATAAGATATTTAGAATTAGCTTGTGAGCTTTTTTATCATAGGGACATAGGTAATGATGAAATTGTATGATGAATTGGGTTGGAATTACCAGTGCTCACAGGGATGAGGCTTGAGACAAAACCTTATTATTTAGGTTTGGTTAAACTGAAACGACCGGATTTATAAAACAATACAAATAAAAGAAACGGGAATTGATGTCAGAAATGATTAAGTTACACAATTCGAGGTTAATTTAATTGTGAAATAAATGAAAATTTACCGCTGGGGTCATAAGCCTGGTGTTAGGGGACTCACGTGCAGTGGGTGGAGCCATAACATCACTTGGGTCATAGACCAATGAAAACAATATAAACGGGTATCTTATCGCGTTTGACACTTGTACTTCGAGATGACGTACAGTTCGGCATGGCCGAGAAAGGTTATTTTCAAATTATAAGCATTTTTGTCCATTTCAATGGAACCAAACGTTCAAACGATACATTGACAAAGATTCGATTTATTATGATTCATTGGATAATTATTTTGTAAGATTAAGAAAAAGGTATTGTGAATACTGATGTAATAACATGATGTATAACAGTTTTAATGGGCGTTAACCATTTTTTTTTAAAGTTATAGTCTGATCCTTTATATCTTCTTCAGTTCTCAAATTATTTCCCTAATCAAACTCACCTCCTTAAGCTACGATACTGAGCAGATTATCACATAAAAAAAAAAAAAACCATTACAGCAATTACCGATAAATCAACCCAAATCTTTCATTATCAATGGCCTGACAATTTTATGAAAAACGAATAAATTAAAAACAAGAGAAAATAATGATGCTGTTAGTGTCACCCTATTGATTCGGTTTGACATTTTAAGATGATAGCTGAATGTCATTCTGTGCTAATAGACGTTACAAACATTTACAAACTGTTGAGTCGGTGAAACTGTGGAACATATTTTCGATCTGACTGTACAAGTACTATAAAAACGATGTTATTTGAGAGATATTTAAATGCCAATCAAATGTTCAGGGTAATTTAAAATTACTTGTTTTAGGTTCTGACGTTTATAAATTATTTCGGAGACAATTTTAACGAAGAAAACAACACAAAGTATAAATATTCGGAATAAATAGTTAGTAGTTTGTTTAACGTCCTGGAAATTGAATTTATATTTCATTTCATTTCATTTATTCATAAACAATTTACATTGTGTTGAATATTTACACATGCAGTTAACATAAAAATAGAAAAAAAATTAAAATACAGAGAACAATGAACTATTAATTATCCTCCCAGTGAAATTCAAATATTCGTACTACGTATACTTCGGTATGGTCCTCTATCTCTTCTTCAATCGGTCTTTCGTTGCTGGCGACCGTGGTCACTGGACTCATTTAAGCGGACAGTCAAGCTCCATTGACTCTGTTCCAAAGTAGCTAACACCACCTATTGAAATTAATTTGAGGATGTGGCTGCTTTTACTTGGATTTGTTCTTATTTTTTCCAAAGTAATGAGC
Source organism: Aporophyla nigra (assembly GCA_947507805.1). NCBI lineage: Eukaryota > Metazoa > Arthropoda > Insecta > Lepidoptera > Noctuidae > Aporophyla > Aporophyla nigra. The sequence goes on from OX382301.1 coordinate 367,872, forward strand.
ATCAAATAGTACGGAAAATAAATAGCTTTTCTCAAGATTAATCTCTACGAAATAATTGTTTTTACTTTGGTATTATTTACAGTTATTGCTTCCAAAGTGAGCTATTGGTCGGAGTGACCATGTCAAAAATTTGTGAAAAACTAGTAAATGTTTATTGAATACGGTTTTCGGTAATATTGTCAGATTGACCGAGCGATAAATTATTCGAATCATTTTCATGATCACTGGCTAGTGTTTTGATACAATGGTTCTTGAATAGGAACGGCTTTTTGAATTATTTCTATAACAATTGTTTTGTTAACTAAATTATAGCGATAAACGATTCATTATTTGTCAAAATTGTTAAAGTACTTAACCAGTTTCTATTATGAAGGTAAAGAAAAAAAAAAGAGTTTCGATACATAGGTAGATAAGTTTTATTAAGCCTAGAGAACCTGAAATGAGAAACAAAACGAAAAGTAAAAAAGAAACAAAGTAAAGATCGCTGGGCAATCGTTTACTTGGTGCTTGTCTATCTCACCAGCAGCGGGTGAATGGGACTTGCATGACGAGGTAACCGATAAAATTTGTTTCCGCTGGTCGGTCATTTGCTTGGTGCAAGTCTATCCCACTAGCAGCGGGTGGAGGGGACTTGGCACGTCTAGGCACTTGGCAAAACAAAAGGAGAAAAAAAAAACAAAAGGAGAAAAACAAAAAAAGAAAAACAAAATGAGTAAAAATAAAAGGAGGAAAACAAAAGGAGAAAAAAAAAACTGTACAAAAAGGTATCTAATGTAGGTACTTCGAGAGCGAAGTACTTGTCAGTATGGCCGTGATATATGTAATTATTATATGTAGTTATTATGTATCTAATATTTAATTGTTGAATTTACTAAATGATTTGTATAACAAACTTATTTTTCTTAAATCAAACACTGATTTGACTCAACGGTCACTTTTTGAATCATAGTAGTTTGTTAACGGGTATAAAAGGCCGGAGCCACAGTGAAACAGTCAGTTGCTTGACAGATGTCCAGTTGGTTAGTTCTAGTGCTGTTATTGTGTGGAAAGGATCTACCAGAGGTCACGTAAGTTAAGTAATTGATATTATATCCTAATTATTGCCTATTATGACAATGTTGTTGTACTGGTTATAGTGTTGCCATATTGCTAATGTTTTTAATCATATAAATGGAATATTCATATTCTTTTCTAGATATTGTTGTTGTTGTGATTATGTTGATATTATTCAGAGTTCTCTTGGACAATGGTCCAAGAGATAGTATTAATGTATTTAAGATAATGATAATGTATGGCAATGTAAGAAATGTGTTGATATAATACTTCAGTACTGTTTCCATGGAGTTTCTTGTCCTTCTTCTCCATGAAGACCTAGTTTTGGAACGGACGACTAGCTTTCTGATTAATACTGACAAGCCTAATTGAAATAAATGTGTAGTCTTGTCTTTCTGTGCTTTACTTATTGAAACCCTTTCCTATACACAGTAAATAGACCGTTATCATTCTGACATTCAAGACTTGATAATTGGTATATATAATTATATACAGTTATAGTTATATACTGCTTAATACAACACGCACAACAGTCACAACAAAAACACTAAATTTTTAAATTCTCAAAGTGTCCTCCATTCACGTTAATGCACAAATTATACTGACGGAGAATATTGTTAGGTATTTATTTTTCTAATTACATCACTGTCCGTCGCTAAGCACTTTAATTTTGTAAAATGCTAAAATAATCCTATTTATTAGTTCAACAATTGTATTTACCTCAGAGGCATACACTTCACCCTTAATGTACCCCCACAAAAAGAAATCCATGAGAGTGAGGTCTGGAGATCATGATCGTGGAACAGTCGTGTCGTTTCACAAAAAAAACTAACACTGAATAATAATAATCCCAAGTTACGTTACGTTACAGGACACTGTCACAATAATAAAAAAGAAATACTGTCTGTCTTAAACTAAAAATCACAATTGTCAGCGCGCGAGTTCCACAAAACAAAATCTGCGCGGAAGCGTGTTACGCAACGCACATTCTCGAAGGATCGCGCCGGCGAACTGAATAAACAAGTTTTTTAGGCCGATCGCAAGGATCTTAGATGCAGTAGCAAAACAGTGACGTACTTATTTCTATTTCTTTTACGCACGGGATTTTTTTGTATAACTGTCACTCTCGTAATAAAAGTGTAAGTGTGTGTATTCATTGCTTCCTTGTTTGCATTGCCATCTTTTAGCGAAAATATTTGGTTTTACTTGTGACTTGGATCAGAGCGGCAACAGCGCATTTCAGATTTATCATTTTAAGGTGCATGACCTATGCGTATAGGCATAATCAGCTGTTAGAAAAGATACATCGTGTTCAAACAGGGCAAAATATTAAAAAATCATTTGCAACTAAACTACTGCTCCTATTTAATTGATTTTTGGTACAGGGCTTGAACATGGTGCCTAGTATAGGCAGTTTAAAGGAAAGCCCCTCTGTCGTATCAAGTTTGTATACAATATAGAATCAAGTTCTTCTAACTGGACAGACAGCTGTGCTGCTGGGGAGTTTGTTGGCCACTTCTTCCCAGCTAAAGCACTAGGAAGTGCGTGACGGGTGGGCGTTTTGGGGGGACTGTCTTTTGTAATTTTGACGTTCGAAAAGTGCTGATCCTCAGCCTAATTTGACTTCTGATTTTTTTTTTTAATTTTTTGATTACAATGAAACTTTTGCACTAGTGGCAAGAATCTCAAGTTTTAGATTCTTATTAGCTTTTGCTAATCAGTTTAATTTATTAGTTCACCACATGGACGTAAAAACTGCATTTTTAAATGGGAAATTAAAGGAAGAGATATTTATGAAAACTCCTGAAGGAATCCCAAATGCAAATGATTTAGTGTGCAAATTGAACAAATCGTTGCATGGGTTAAAATAGTCTGCACGCTGTTGGTTCCAAATGTTCGAGCAAGCTTTAATAGAGAAGGGTTTTCGATACTCATCAGCTGATCGTTGTATTTACATTCTAGATGCGGGTGACATTCTTGAAAACATTTACGTTGTACTTTATGTCGATGATCTTGTAATTTCAACGGCAAATATAAATACCATGAATAGTTTTAAAAACTATTTAATGAACAAGTTTAAAATGGTAGACTTAAAAGATATCCGTTGTTTCTTGGGAATCAGAGTCGAAAGATATAATAATAAAGTAACATTAGACCAGAAAATGTACATAGAAACAGTTTTAGAAAAGTTTAACATGAGTGATTGTAAAACTGTTAAAACACCTTTGGAAACTAAAATATTGAAAGAAAAGATTCAATTCAAATTAAACAACAAAGACCCCTTGTAAAAACCTTATCGGGTGCTTGATGTATATAATGGTATGCACTCGTCCCGATTTGAGCTTTAGTGTAAATATCTTGAGTAGATTAGCTAACAAAAACAACAGTACACTTTGGTTATATTTAAAAAGGGTTTTACGTTACTTGAAAGGGTCAATGGATTTAAAGTTAACTTATGTGCGGAGTGACAATATAATTAATGTATTGACTGGCTTTGTTGATTCTGATTGGGGAAGTGACGAAATAGGCCGTAAAAGTACAACAGGTTATTTGTTTGAATTATTTGAACTATGCACAATATGCTGGAATACAAAGAAGCAACTCACAGTGGCGGCTTCATCCACTGAAGCAGAGTATATGGCTTTATTTGAAGCGGTTAGAGAAGCACTGTGGTTAAAATCCTTAGTAACCAGTATTAACATAGAATTACCCAATGCAATTCCTATTTATGAGGATAATAATGGGTGTATAAGCATTGCAAGTAACCTTATGAGTCACAAAAGATCAAAACATATTGACATAAAGTACCACTTTTCAAGAGAACAGGTGGAGAAAAATGTTATTAAAATTATTTATGTTTCCACAGGTAATCAGTTAGCTGACATCCTAACGAAGTCATTACCGACAGTGCGTTTTGCGCGAGATGAAAACGAAACTCGGTGTAATTTAATATAAATAACATTATAAACTATAAAGATTTTAATTATAGAATGATCTAAGTACCTACTAACAAACTATAAAGGTTGAATTATAGAATGTTAGACTTATGAACTATAAAGATTTGAAATGTAAAGGTTGAATTATAGAATGTTAGACATAAGAACTATAAAGATTTTAATTATAGATTGATCTAACTATAAAGATTTGAAATGTACTTGTAATCTATAAAGAATTTAATTATAGATACGAATGATATGGTCTGTTTAGGTTTTCCTGGGTTTTCCCTAATCCTGTGCATCGAATGGTGGACCATACAAAATTGTGCTCCCAGATAAGGAAGGTGTGTGATATTATTTTTGTAAATACTTATTATTTAATCTTTTATTTTTGAAAAAGAGGATTTATTTTGAGGGGGCGTGTTGGAATATAACAAAATATCGTCGTTGCAAATTTAAAATCTCCTATGTAACAATTTTCACAAATACGAGCTATGCATATATTTTAAAAGCACCCGCATATGCATGTTCCTACATGATCACAGTGTATAGCCGTGGTACGCTCTCGCTTTTATTATTTGCGCAGTTTAAAAAAAAAACTTAATTCAGAGACGTATTATTTGTTTATGTTTATTGTTATAGTACCTGCACCCTAATTGCGAAACGCACAATTTATCAGAATCTGAATGGGATTGAAGATTATTTATAAACCATTGCGTCCTTTGTTCGAATAAATTGTCGGCTCAGCAACGTAAATAACGCAATTAATGTTGTTTAACTATGAATATTAAACCAATTCCTACCGATAAAAAGTTCCGCAATTACCCCTTTTTTTTTTTTGGTCAATTGTGTTTTTTAGAAATTATATTTAAAGACAAATGATATTTTGCTATTTTCTTCCAATTAAAAAAACATAAGTTTATGTTTACTCAATACTTTAATTGCATTCTACATGTATTCTTAGGTGGTAAACATAATTAGATCACATGGGACCCTGTCGGGCACAGCAAAATAAGTGAGTTAGGAGAGAAATTAACAAATGCTTCCTGCATTTGTTAATTTTGTAGCATTATACTATGTAAACTAATATAAAAATAATGATTAAAGATAAAATAATGATTAAAGATAAAATAATGATAAAGAATTAAGATATTATAATTATAATAAACCAATAGCAATATTAAATACAAGATACAAAATATGATTGCAAATGTAATAAAAAATAAAATAAAAAAAAGAGATGAAATAAAATAATGGTAATGATTTAAATATAGTAGTCGAGTACCTAAGTTATGAGTTTATCATTTAGGTACTCGTTTATTGAGTAATAGCTTTTATTTATCAAAAATAGTCTTAGTTTTTATAGGAATATGTTTATTTTGTCTTCTCCTTTTATTGCTGCCGGTAGTTTATTATATAATTTAATAGACATTACGTAGGGACTTTTACAGTGCATTTTTAATCGAGAGCTTGGTAAGTTAAGCCTTGATGGGTGTCTGAGTACTCGTAGATAGCGTGTCTGTATGTCTTCGCGTTTTGAATACAGTTCTGGATGTTTCCGAACAAATTTACAAGTTTCTAAAATGTATATACAGGGAAGGGTTAAAATATTATATTTTTGAAAGAAAGGTTTACAACTATCTGTTTGCTCAATGTTTACCAGTATTCTTATCAACTTCTTTTGCAGTGTGAAAAGTGATTGTGCGTCTGTGCTGTTTCCCCAAAGTGTGACGCCATAGCTAAGCCATGCATAAGCATAGGCATAATACGTGGTGAGAGCTGTTTGTATATTGGTGGTCTTTTTTATTTCACGAAAGGCGTAAGAAAATTTTGAAATTTTTGAGTGAGTGTTTTGTAAGTGTGATTTCCAGTTTATATGTGTATCTATAACTAGTCCGAGTAAGGTAAATTCGTTTACGGTTTCTGATTTTGAGTCGTTAAAGATAAAATCTAAATTTAAAGGTGCTTTTTGATACGGGTAGAAAGTAATTAATTTGGTTTTGGAGTAGTTTATCTCGAGGTTATGTTCGTTCATCCAGTTGCATGTTTTTGTAAGTATGGCATTGAGAGTTTCTTCAATGTTTTCATAGTTTTGGCATGATACTAATATGGATATATCGTCCGCGAATAAGACACATGGTCCTTCTATGGTCTTAGGTAGGTCATTAATATAAATTAAAAATAAGAGGCACCCGATGACACTTCCTTGAGGAATTGAGGCGTTAATGGCTTTACTATGCGATCTGATCTTTTCGATTTCGTTATTTTTGTGGTTATAGTACTCTATTTCAACTAATTGTTCCCTGTTCTTTAAATAAGATGTCAGCCATTCGTGAGCCTTTCCGCGTATACCTATTCCGTATAATTTATTTAGCAATATATCAAATTGTACTTTGTCGTAGGCTTTCGTCATGTCTAGTAATATTCCTATTGCGTATTTTTTATTATTAATTATATTAAGAGCTTCTTGGATATACTTATAGACTGCCAAGCTGGTGGAACGGTTTTTTCGAAAGCCGTTCTGGCACTCATCAAATATCCTGTATTTTTCGCAAAACGTATAAATGCGGTCACACATGGCTTTTTCAAAGATTTTTGAGGCAGATGGTAAAAGAGCTATTGGACGATAGTTGTTTGGGTTGGTTTTCGTGTTTTTTTTATGGATCGGTTTTGTTACAGATTTTTTTAATAAGTCTGGGAAAATACCTTCATCAAACGACTGGTTCAGTAGCAGGTAAAATGGTAAAGTAAGTTCATCAGCGCATTGTCTTAAGAGCATAGGTGGTATTTCATCAAACCCGTGACTACTTTTGTTTTTTAGGTTTTTAATTATTTTATTAACTTCCCAAGCGTCTATCGGGCCAAGAAAGATCGAGTTCTCTGTAGGATTTAATACAGAGGTACTCTACAATTTGCTCCTAGTTGAGTTAGCGCTGTTTTCGCCGATAGACGCAAAGAAATTATTAAAAATATTGGCTATTTGTTTAGGTTCGGATATAAGGTCGTTATCTATTTGTAATTTAATATTATTATGCTGCTTTTTATGTTTCTTGTTTGTCCTCTCATTGATGATGCTCCACATGGTTTTAACCTTATTGTTAGATTTTTTTACTTTATTTATATATTGTAACTTTTTTGATGCAGTAACTAGATTTTTTAGTATTTTTTCATAATTTTTATAATAATTTGTAATGACAGGATTTTTTGTTTTTAAGTGTGAGTATTTTTAGCAATCTTTTGTTTTTACATGAGATCTTGAGTTTAAGTTGATTATCGAAAAAGTTGATTATTGAAAACACAAATAAAACGACATTTTCTAAAAATGAATCCTAGCTAGATCGATTTATCGCCCCTAAAACCCCCTGTTTACTCCGGCCATAACGTATACCTTTTAGCGAAGCTGGGAAACTTACTCCTGAATAGAATAAAGTAATTTTTTTTTTTTCATAATATCAAATGGTTTTTATGTACAAAATAAAAATAAAAAATGTTTAAAGTTTGTCCTAAGAGTTAGCAAGCGGTTATTTTGAATTCGTTTAGAAACACACTTAAAAAATGGAGACTAAAGATTTTTGTAACAATGAAATGGTCACACTTAATTATGTTTACTCAAAAATATGTATAAGAGAATAATAGTAATTTATTTTTAACACCACAAGAATACACACATTTTTAATTATTTTCTACTTAACATTTATTTGATTAGACATGATTTCAGAACGAATGAAATCTGCAAGCAAACGAGACGCCATGTTGAATAAAACATGGTAATAATTGAAAAACTATTATTTTTTTGTACACAATAAATCAAGCTCAAATTCCCCAGAGAATATTTTTCCCCAAATTGTGGTATTTTTTCCTCTTTTTCGATAAATGTACATCTGATGGCCGAAAATGAAACATCTCCTTTCATGAAAATCGTTGGAGCCGTTTTCGAGATTCAGATTATATATATATATATAAACGAACAATTTATATATATATATACAGGGTGTCCCGTAAATAATGGATCAAACGTAACGGGTAGGTAGCGTACCTCATTTCCAACAACTAATTTGAACAGTAAAAAAAAAACCGATAAGGTAACCAAGATATTTTTTTTTTTCGATTTTTACTATTTTCTGTACCAGCATTCAGTGTTTTTAATGCTGTTGCTGCAAATGGTATCATATTTAGGTGTGATTTTTGTCAAACATTTCTGAATAGTTTACTAATGTTATAAGATACCATTTTTTTAAATAACATTTTATTTGCCTTAGAAAAAAAATCTTGAATCGAAAAGTTTTGTTTTTACGATGAAAAGACCAGAATTGGAAAAATTCTCCTGTAAAAAAAATGTATGACACCAAAGTGTACCATTATTTTAAAAACTTGTAAAATTACTAAGGTTTGCAAATTGGTATAAAACTTACGTCTAGTCCTTGCGGTTACAAAGATATTGCTATGAATGTGATGAAGAAGACAGAACTGAAATTAAAATGGTACTATCTAACTTTTCTTTCTCGTAATGGCTTATGCTTGTAATCTAAGCATGTGGTTAAGCGTGTAGCGTAATTCCGAGCCGATGACGTCATCTGTTCGGAATTTGGGACCGCTACCTGCGGAGTTGCACCTCACTCAGTGTGAAAGGGATAGATAGCGCCGCTTTTGTATTTTTGGTAAATCGGTGTCTTTGTGCAGGTATTTTTTTTCCTTCACCCTTCACTCATACAGGGCTTCATTGTTGCATGATTTTATTTGTTTAGTTGACACGAATCTCTCTTCGAGTTGATACGTACGTCAGACTACTTTCGCTCCCGCTGTGCCTAACTGTTGTGTTCCTTAAAATTAAACTTGTGCTGTGTATTTGGACTTTGCTTTGCCTAACGATTTGGAACTGTTTGTGTTTTGGACGAATGACTTGGCAATCCTACGGACTTCGAAAACAATCGTTTGTGTGAGGTTGTACGTGTGTGCAGTAGTACGATGCCTCGTTACGAGTACACGCCACGGGAGTATGCCGAAATGCATTTTATCTACGGAGAAGCAAGAGGTAATGCCAGGGCGGCCGCAAGATTGTATCGTGAAAGATACCCGAACCGGGATCGACATCCCGACTATCGCGTATTCATTAGAGTGCATAACGCGCTTCTTGAGGGAAGAATTCTTGGCACCGGAGTTGGGGGTGCCAGTGAAGGGCGACCGTCACAAGTCAATGACGAAATTATTATTCGAGAAATCGAGGAAGATTCGTCGGTCTCAATTCGCGTCATAGCGCAACGCACAGGTATTCCAAGATCGACGGTACATCGAGTTCTAAAAAGGCACCGGTTGCACCCATATCACGTGCAACGTGTTCAAACGCTGACGTCACGTGATTACCCGCAAAGAGTAGCATTTTGCCAAAGGATGCTTAGAATGATACGGGCGGACCCACAGTTTTTTAATAAAATTTTATGGAGTGACGAGTCTTCATGCCGGCGAGATGGATATCTCAATTTGCATAATTTGCACAGTTGGCAGCTGGTAAACCCACATTTGATGCGAGAGGACAGGAGCCAACATCAATTTAAAATAAATTTATGGGCAGGAATAATAAATGGGCAAATAATAGGGCCCTTTGAACTACCAGCAACTCTAAACGCCGAATACTATCTGCATTTTTTAAGGAATGAGTTGCCAACGTTATTAGAAAATATTCCAGAAGACGTGCGGCAAGCAATGTGGTTACAAAATGATGGTTGCCTCGCTCACTATGCGACGGCAGTAAGGGCGCAACTCAATGAAACTTACCCTGACAGATGGATCGGCCGATTAGGACCAATTTTGTGGCCTCCGCGATCTCCTGATTTAAATCCCTTAGATTTTTTTTATTGGGGATGTTTAAAAGACAAAGTTTACAAACAACGAATAACGTCGGAAGAAGAATTACGTCAGCGCATCCAATCTGCTGTATCAGAAATAAACAACAGCCATTTTGTCCGTCGGATAAGAGCTTCCTTTATTAGGAGGTGCAGACTTTGCATTCTCGTAGGGGGACGTCAGTTTGAACATTTACTGTAAAAACAAAATAAACGATTTATTTGTATTTTTTTTTTAATTTAACCTCCTAATTTTTTTCATACGCTGAGATACCTAAACATTTTTAAGAAAATAGTTTAATTGTGCACACTTTTTCAAATTTTATTTTATTTCGTAATTTGGCACCTCTGTCAGATTCATAGCAATATCTTTGTAACCGCAAGGACTAGACGTAAGTTTTATACCAATTTGCAAACCTTAGTAATTTTACAAGTTTTTAAAATAATGGTACACTTTGGTGTCATACATTTTTTTTACAGGAGAATTTTTCCAATTCTGGTCTTTTCATCGTAAAAATAAACCTTTTCGATTCAAGATTTTTTTTCTAAGGCAAATAAAATGTTATTTAAAAAAATGGTATCTTATAACATTAGTAAACTATTCAGAAATGTTTGACAAAAATCACACCTAAATATGATACCATTTGCAGCAACAGCATTAAAAACACTGAAAGCTGGTACAGAAAATAGTAAAAATCGAAAAAAAAAATATCTTGGTTACCTTATCGGTTTTTTTTTTACTGTTCAAATTAGTTGTTGGAAATGAGGTACGCTACCTACCCGTTACGTTTGATCCATTATTTACGGGACACCCTGTATATATATACAAGAATTGCTCGTTTAAAGACAAGACGCTCTGACTGGATGTATGACATATAAGTATCTCCGATTCAGCAAATTAAAGTGGCTAATAATGATGCTGTCTCCGTGCAAAATGTGGGTAAAGTAAACATTCTAACAACTTTTTGCAAAGATGAGTCTCCGATCCAGGTGAGAAATGTTTTATTTATTCCTGAGCTCAGTGTTAACTTGTCAGGTAGTCAATTAACCAAAAATGGTTGTAAAGTTGAATTCACTGATATTGGTTGTAATATTTATAATGCCAATAAAATTCTGATAGCAGATGCCAAACTAGTTAATAACATGTATAAACTGAACTCCATTACTGTAAATGCTTATGCTGCTTCATTTGAAAATAAGTCAGATCTCATTACATGGCACAAGAGAATGGGTCATTTAAACTTATCTGATGTTAAGAGGTTAGAGACATGTGCTGAGGGTATAACTATCACAAATAAAAATGTTGATACTGTGTGTATACCATGTTGTGAAGCGAAACAAACACGATTACCGTTTCCACATTCTGGTTCAAGAGCAAAAGCATTACTAGAAATACTACACACTGATCTGTGTGGTCCGATGGAGACACCATCTACTGGTAGTGCGAAGTATTTCATAACCTTCATAGATGACTATTCCCGTACAGTATATATTTATTTTCTCAAGAACAAAATGGATATTAAATCTGTTTCAAATTTTTAAAGAAGAAGTAGAAAATGAATTAAAAGAAAATAAAAATCGTAAGAAGCGATAATGGAAAAGAGTATTGTAATAAAATATTTTCTGATTATCTCGCAGCTTCTGGCATCAAACACCAGACCAGTACTCCATATACGCCTGAGCAAAACGGGCTAGCGGCGCGGATGAACCGGATATTGGTGGAACGTGCAAAATGCATGTTATTTGCAGCAAAGCTGCATAAATAGTTGTGGGCAGAAGCAGTCAGTACTGCTGCTTATGTGGTCAACCGATCACCTTCACGGGTTTTAGCAGAGGTGTTTTAGCAGGTGCGGTGATGAAAAGTGGACTGGTAAGAAACCAAACCTATCAAATTTAAAGATTTTTGGTTCTAAGGCCATGGTACATATCCCTATTAAAATAAAATAGCTTCCCGCTTAAAATAGGATCCTAAATCAAGGAAATTAATTTTTGTGGGATATTGTAACAATTCCAAGGGCTATAGACTATATGATCCACTTAATAAAAAGATGATTATTGGTAGGGATGCCATATTTATTGAAAAATCGAATTATAATATTGATAATGACAAACTGCAACCTGTACCTACCAAACAGCTTGTTAATATTCCTCTAAATGCAGAAAATGATGAGGTAATATCTGATGGAGATAGATCACAGAGTGAGATCCAAGATGAGTCTTCACACTCGAGCATTAACACATCTTTTGATAGTTGTGTTTTGAATAGAATGACTGATGATGAAACTTATTATCCCAGTTCAAATGATGATACTAGCATTGATAGTTTCACAAGAAACATTACTTTAAGTTCTCATCAGAGACACAATAATTTCATGTGTGCTCAACAGGTCTCAGATCCACTAACTATTGAAGAAGCCTTGTCGGGCTCTGATGCTGAATCTTGGAAAGAAGCAATGGATGAGGAGTATCAGTCTATATTAGAAAATAATACTTGAGACATTACTACTCTTCCAGAAAATAAACGCCCCATATCATGCAAATGGATTTTCAAGAGGAAGACTAATGAAATTGGAGAAACTGTGAGATATAAGGCCCGACTTGTGATTAAAGTTTGTTCACAAAAACCTGGGATAGATATACATATACAGAAGTATTTTCACAAGTAGTAAGGTATACGTCTTTAAGATATCTGTTTGCCTTGGCAATTAAATTTGATTTAGACATATGTCACATTCGATGGCATTAAAAAGAGTCATGCGTTATTTGAAAGGTACTGAAGAATATAGACTGAGCTATAGGCAAAGTTTGGAAGAAAATATGACTCATGGTTTTTGTGACGCAGACTGGGCAAGCTCAGAAGATGACCGACGTTCCTGCACTGGTTACACATTCTTGTTTCAGGGAGGAGCAATCAGCTGGAACTCTAAACGCCAGCCTACTGTTGTTCTATCGACAACCGAAGCAGAGTATATGGCTTTGTCATCTTGTGTCCAAGAGGCTATGTGGCTGAAGCAACTTCAAGAAGAATTTTGGCCTCTACTGAAGAATGAGGCAATGATTATATACAGTGATAATCAAAGCTCTATCAAACTTTCAGGTTCTGATGGCTATCATTCTAGGACTAAGCAAATAGATGTGAGGCACCATTTTGTACGTGATAAAGTTGTTCAAGGGATCATTGACGTTCGCTATATACAGAAAGATGTGATGGTAGCTGATGCGCTAACCAAAGCAACACCATACTCAAAACTGGCTTAATGTGCTTCCAAGATGGGATTGATTTCTGTTTAAGAGAGGATGTTGAAATAATAAACATAAATACTTTTTAGCTCCCTAGACAAAACATTTTCCCTAGACGTTCCATTTTTGATTATGGCTTTTCTGTATTCCGTTCTCTATGTTTTTGATTTTGTCATTGTATACAGGTATGTATACTTTCCGTTCAATAAACGTGTTTAAATATTTTATCTCGAGGTATTAATTTCTACAAGTTATGGGCCGTACCCATTGATTTAAATAGTAAAGATACGGTCGTCCGAACATTTGGCGGACGCGGTCGCCCAACAAAAAACACTAACGTCATCTATTAGAACTAGTATGAACTACGATGTCAATCCGCGTGGTCTGCTCCTAGACGTAACCTTGTAAGAGCGGGGTGAGGTATTTTTCGAGGTACAAAGAAATAAAAAAAAAACCTTTTATTTTTGAAAATTTATATTTGTTGCAGTTTGTTGGTGTTATTAAGTTTTCATTGGCCTTCGAATAAAACATTTTTTTTAAAATTATTTACAGTAATATTATTAAATCTTTCCATTTCATCGGCTACCGGCTACAACGAGCGCCGCTGCAAAGTTATGTCGTACTTTTACGCGGCTTCGCTTCGTCTTTGTCATAGGTTGAGACAAATATGAAAGAAAATTGTTTTAAATAATGTTAGCAGTGGATTTAATGACATATTTTTAACTTACCGGTGATATGAAATGTTATCATTTTTTTTATTGTGCTTTTTTTCGTAGTTCACGCAACCCTTCACGGCAAAACTTGGCATTTTTGCTTGCAAAATATACGACCGTTCCGAAGACAGCCGATCGCGTTCTAGTTCACTTCGATAGAGGGAGGACCATTTTGGGACCAAGTTCGAGGCGTCATTGTAACATGCGGTCCGCCCTGTCCTTACGCAGTAATATAATATGTCAATGGCCGTACCGTATACCTAAATAGATAGAAAATTTTATATTTATTGTTATAAAGTACCGAACAATTGTCAATAATTAGTTTTTCGCGAGTATTTCATCGGAGCATCACCCTGAAAAAATGGCTACGTCAAATATACAAATTGAAAAATTAGCCGGTCGGGATAATTATTCCACGTGGAAGTTCGCAGTGAATCATCCTATCTGCAACACGAGGATTTGTGGGAGTGTGTCGATCCTGGCACCGAAGTCGACTCCAAGAAAGATGTAAAAGTAAAGCCTAAAATCGTTTTGTTAGTCGAATCTATAAACTTCGTCCATATTGAAAATGCAGTGTCAATGTCGAAGCAAGTATGGACAAAAAAAAAATCCTGAATTCAGGGATGTATGCTTTGCTCGGTATTATTATATTATTTTTTTTGGTAAATTGTGTTTTTTAGAAATTATATTTAAAGACAAATGATATTTTGCTATTTTCTTCCAATAAAAAAAAAAACATAAGTTTATGTTTAAGTTGATTATCGAAAAAGTTGATTATTGAAAACACAAATAAAGTAGCATGAAAGTAGAATAAATGCTGTAGAAATGCGTTCCTTGCGAAGCATGTGTGGTGTGACTATGAATGATAGGCTGAGGAATGATGTCATAAGAGAACGGTGTGGTTTAAAAGAAGATGTAGTGACAAAAATTGAAAAAAGTATGCTTATATGGTTTGGTCATGTTGAGAGGATGAATGAAGGTCGGCTCACAAAAGGTATGTACAAGACAGATGTGAGTGGAAACACTGGGAGGGGAGGCCCTAGGAGGACATATAGGGACTTTATTGGTGATGTTCTTCAGAAAAGTCAGGTGCGTAGTACTCGCAACCGGCGTGTGTGTATGACCAATTGTATGAACCTAAACGAGGCAAAAGAAGTGTGTAGAGATCGTAACAGGTGGCGTTCCGTGGTTTCTGCCTACCCCCATGGGAAAAAGGCGTGATTGTATGTATACATACATACAATCACGCCTTTTTCCCATGGGGATACATGTATGTATGTATGTATGAAAACACAAATAAAACGACATTTTCTAAAAATGAATCCTAGCTAGATCGATTTATCGCCCCTAAAACCCCCTGTTTACTAAATTTCATGAAAATCGTTGGAGCCGTTTTCAAGTTTCAGATTATATATATACATAATTATACAAGAATTGCTCGTTTAAAGATATAAGATATGTATATATTGTAGAAGATAGAAAGATATCAAGAGGGGGAAGACCTATATAAGGCGTTGCACCACTAGCACCGGTCCTTCGCGTTGCGCCGACGCCGTCGTCGAGCCGGCAACACGCCGTGGCCATTCGCCCCGCGGCCTTCCGACCGGTACCTATTCAGGCCCCGGGCCTCGCCGCGAACATGGGCCGTGACCCAGCGCGCTCCGCAGCGCCGACCGCGCGTGTACCCGCTCCCGTGCGCTCCGCTGCGCCGGGTGGGCGCTCCGCTGCGCCTGTCGCGCGTCCCGCCGCGCCACCTGTGCGCCCCGCGACGCTGTCCGCGCAGCCCGCGCCGACCGGGCGCTCCGCCGCGCACCCCGCGCCAACCGCGCGCCCCGCCGCGCCGCCCGTGCACCCGGCACCTACGGTGCGCCCAGCCGCGCCCACCGCGCGCGCCGGCGCGCCGCCCGCGCTGCCCGCGTCCAGTGCACCTGCCGCAGTGACACACCCAGCTGCGTCTACACGTCACCGTGCACCACCTGCACGCTCCGCCGCACCGCCGCCGCGCTTCACATCGCCGCCGGCACACAGCGGAGGAATGCAGGTACCTACACCGACGCCGTCTCGTGCTGGCCCAGCTTCACGCGCCTCCACATCGGACCCCCGCCACTTGCCGGCGGGACCGAGTGTGTTGCAGGAGCTGGAGCGCCCGGCTAGCACGGGACCACACCGCCGCCCGAGGCGAGCGGCGCCGCTAGCGCCCGCCTCGCCCGCACCCCCGCGAGCCTCCGCATTCGACTCACCCGCGATGCTGTCGGCATGCTCATCCCGAGCTGGGTCAAGTATGTCACTAGTGTCTGCGGGCTCGGCCGTCTCCGGTCGCGACGACGTGTCGCTCGATACGACTCCGCGATCCGGTAGGCGGCCCACCGAGGGAGAAACGGAGGCCGATGCAGCTATCCCGGCCTTCTCACCGACGCCGTCGCTGGGGTTCGGGTTCGAATTTGAGCTCGACCCTAAGCCCCAGCGGCACAGGAGGAGACGCAGCTCGGGAGACATGATGGAGGAGGCGAAGCGGTACTGTCTCGACCCGCCGCGGCCTCAGCGCGACAGCGCGCCGCGGGGTCGGGGTGCACCGGCGTCGCCCACCTTTGCGGACGCGGTGCGCCTTACGCCTTCACCGACAGCATCCGCCCGAGGCAGAGTCACACCAGGGACCAGCGCCGCTGTGCAGCCCCCTGCTACCCCTGCCGCCACACCTGCTGCTACCACCGCTGCCCCGGGGGCCGCGACTGCGACGGCCCCGGCAGGTAAGCAAACCAAATTAAGAAAATTAAGGTACCCTCCGCTGGTGGTGGAGAAGCTACCGCATTGGGCCGCTCACTTCCGGGCTATCAGCGCCAAGTTGGGCCGGCCTCCCAACGCTCGTCCGTACGGGGGTGGGGTAAGATTCACCCCCGATAGCGAAGAGGAATACAGGCTGGTCCAACGATACCTGACCGGCCTAGAAAAAGATAGCGGCGTGAGTTGGTTCGCATATTCACTTCCAGCGGAGAAGAATATGAAGGTAGCCATCAGGGGGCTGCCAGCGGACACCCCCCCTCAAGAGATTGAGGAGGAGCTGCGCGCGATGGGATACCAGCCGGTGTATGTGCGCCATATTAAGGGCGCACAAGGACGACCCGGCTGCGTGTTCCACGCAATACTTAAGAAGACCCCGGACGTCCGGGCCATTTATGACACCTCCACATTCATGTTGATGCGGGGGGTCAAAATAGAGGCCTGGCGCGGGAAACGTGGGCCCGCTCAATGTCATCGGTGCCAGAAATTCCGACATAGTTCGCACCAATGTCACCGTCCGCTCGCCTGTGTACGGTGCGGGGGCGAACATACCGCCAAGGATTGTCCACGCCCGCGGGAGGAGCCGGCCACCTGCAGCAACTGCGGGGGCCCGCACCCCGCGTGCAACATAAAGTGCCCCGTGTACCAAGCGGAGATAAGAAACAGGCGGGCGGGGACCGCCGCCATCTCTGCCCCTACACGCCGGCCCCTAGCGGCCACAGAAAGGCAAGTAGAGCCAGAAGGGCCCCAGGGCGCGTCGTTGATGGCGGCGGCCAACGGGCCCACAAACAGAAATAAGAATGCGCAGCCTCCCTCCTCTGGACGGAGGAAGAAGAGGCGCGGGGGTAAAGGCAGAGGCAAGAGGCCCAAACCCCCCGCGACGACGACCGATACAAACCCAGCCGAAATGGAAGCTGTCCCGAGGGCTGGCCCTGCCATTAGAGAGGCGCAGGCCGTGGAGGTGGTTCCTACCACCAGCGCCGGCACAGCGCCGCGGCCGGTAAAATCAAAAAAATACCCCGAGCCCAAAAGAAGTAGCGGCGCTGCCGGCGCCCCATCTACTTCAAAGACGCCACCTATCACCCAACAGAGGAAAGATTTCACGGCCTGTGCAATAAAACTATTGATGGACCTAATTAAGGCCATCAGGCAGGGCCAAGACGTGGAAACTGTCATCCTCGACGGCCTGGCCACACTGCTAACATTGTACCATGGCTAAGCCGTTGAGGATAATCCATTGGAATGCCCGCGGCCTTCGGGACAAGGTCGCCCCACTCCGTCATCTCTTGAGGGAGCAAAACGTCGACGTGGCGCTAATAAATGAGACGCTGTTGGGCCCCGGGGACAAAATTAGGTTTCCGGGGTACCATATTTACAGGCAGGACGAACGGTCGGCGCTCCAGAATTACCGTGGTCTGGTGGTACTGGTAAGGCGTAGAGTCGTCCATCAGGAACTCCCCTCGCCGTCACTCGGCACGTTTT
This sequence comes from Aporophyla nigra, assembly GCA_947507805.1. Classification (NCBI taxonomy): domain Eukaryota; kingdom Metazoa; phylum Arthropoda; class Insecta; order Lepidoptera; family Noctuidae; genus Aporophyla; species Aporophyla nigra. The sequence continues at coordinate 385,914 of OX382301.1, forward strand.
ACGCGCTGGGTGTGCAGCTACACGTAGCCGGCGATGACATTGACGTTTACGCTTGCTATAAGCCGCCCGCGACCCACTTAGATACATCTGAGTTGCGGGCCCTTATATCGAGCTCTACACGTCCTACTCTCCTCGCCGGCGACCTTAACTGCAAGCACCCGGCGTGGAACTCGTGCCACACGAATACCGGGGGCAGACGGCTCTTAGCTGATGCCGAAGCCTTTGGTTACACAGTGTCCGGCCCCGAGACACCCACACACTACCCAGACGCTGTCTCATACATGCCGGACGTGCTGGACATTGTGGTCCACCGAGGGCTACATCACCAGATCACGCAGCATGTGATTGACGACGAGCTCCAATCGGATCATCAGCCGGTGCTCGTCGTCCTTTCGGGTGTGCCGACCCGTTTGAAGCCTGTAGCGCCACGTCGACGTATCGACTGGACAAAGTTCACAGAGGAAGTAGAGACCGCCGTGCCGACTCGGCCTATCAATACCTCCGCGGACGTCGACAGGACAGCGTGCGATGTCACTGCTTGCATACAGAGCGCCCTGAGTTCGGCGACCACCGAACAGTCGCGGGGGGGGGGGGGGCTATTACCACCCCTACCTCCGCGACTGACTAGGTTGATCGCTGAAAAGAGGCGTCTACGCAAGCAGTGGCAGCAGCTTAGGTGTCCGTCCCTAAAGACGCAGCTGAACCGTCTCGCGGAGAAGGTCAAGGCCGAGTTACAGGCCCTGGCCACCGCGGACTGGGAGGAACGCATCGACTCGACGACGGATAGCTGGCCGTCGGTTCACAAACTTTGCGGCCAGCTGTCGAACACCCCAGCCCCGGTGCGCCCACTGTTGAACAGCGACGGGGCGCTTAAGTACGTAGCGGAGGACCGGGCGGAGGTCTTCGCCGAACATCTGGAGCGTCAGTTCCGCCCCAACCCGACCAGCGACACGGACCATGTCGCAGCGGTCGAGAAACACCTGGGAGACTATTTCGCAGCGCCGATAGCTCCCGAGGAAGACCCAGTTTTCTTCTCGCCCAACGCAGTACGACGCGCCATCCTGAGGACGAAGCCCAGGAAGGCCCCCGGTGCTGACGGTATCACCAACACAGCGCTGCGCCACCTGCCGTACCGTATGGTAGCGGCACTGGCGCGCCTGTTTACGGCGATACTGCGCACCGGCGCCTTCCCTGATTCGTGGAAGGAGGGGCGCGTCATAATGCTGCCGAAGGCGGGAAAGAACATTCTGAAGCCGGAGAGCTATCGGCCGATCACACTGCTGCCGACGGTCTCCAAGGTGTTCGAAGCACTCCTGCTGCGACACCTGCTTCCGCACATCGTGCCACGTCCGGAGCAATTCGGGTTCCGGGCGGAACATAGCACGACGCTCCAGCTGTCGAGGGTGCTGCACCACCTCGCAGCTGCCCTAAACAGAAAGGAATACTCGGTCGCAGTATTCCTCGACATGGAGAAGGCCTTCGACCGTGTATGGCACGACGGCCTAGTGTACAAGATGGCCACCTCCGACGCGCCCCGTCGCGTCGTAAAAGTGGTCTCTACTTTTCTCTCCCATAGAACTTTCAGGGTGGTGGTCGATGGGGCGCTATCGAGCGTCCGACCAGTGGCCGCGGGCGTACCGCAGGGCAGCTGCGTCTCGCCAGCGTGTTACTCACGTTACACCGACGACATCCCCACCACTCCGGACGTGATGCTCGCGCTGTATGCGGACGACGCCGCGTACATCTCTACCTCGCTTAATGCGAAGTACGCGGCCGTCAAAATGCAGCGAGCGCTAGAGCTCCTTCCCGAGTGGCTCGCCAAATGGCGTCTATCGGTGAACGTGGGTAAGACGCAGGCGATGGTCACCGGCTTCGCGCGCCTCCCACCACCCTTGAGGCTACAAGGAGTCGACATCGAGTGGTCGCCCCGGGTCAAGTACCTGGGGGTAACCATCGATCGTCGGCTCACCATGGGTCAGCACGTCCGCCAGGTCGCGGCTAAGGGGAGAGTTGCCCGCAACCTCCTCCGACCAGTGCTCTCGTCTCGAATCCCGGCGCGCGTCAAGCTGGGCGTGTACAAAATGTACGTGCGCCCAGTACTGACGTACGCCGCCCCTGCCTGGTTCGCCCTCACGAGCGAGTCGAGCCGGAAGCTGCTCCGCACGCAACAGAATCAGGCGTTGCGGACTATCGTTGACGCTCCTCGCTTCGTGAGGAATGACGTCATCCAGAGGGACCTCGGGATCGAGAGCCTGGATGACCACGTGCGGCGCCTCGCGAAGGGGATGTTCGCGCGTGCCGGCGCGTCTGATTGGCCTCATGTCAAACAGATCGCGCCCTGGCATACGCGGCCCCCTGACGCGAGGCCACTGCCCCGCGACCTGGTAAGGGACGACTGACTCTATTACCGGACTTGACTCCCGGGTAAGCCGCAACCAGGTTACACGCGGCTTACCTGAACAACATGACTCTACATACATAACATACACTCGTTGCGTGATGTGTTCTAAGTTAATATAGGCATGTCACGTAACGGAAATCAGACACCCACCTCTCTACAGGCACCCAGACTCACACGCGCACGCGAGCGGGCTCGCGCGGTCGCGTATACATGGGCGGTGTTACACAACACACTACCGCCCACACGCACATACTGCCCCTTAGCTTAGACCGCTACCGGCTCGCTCTGGGAAACGGGATAAGCGGGGGCGCGCACCCTACTCTGTGGGAGCGTCGAGTCAGCGTCTTGTCGCTGGTCGTCTCTCGCCGGGCCTCCCCCGGGCAACCGGGGGTCTCACCTGGCGGGGACTGACCGCCAAGGCGCTGTGAAGAAAGCGGCGTTGATAGAATTCAACGCCGCGGCGCGCTCACAGAGACACAAATAGCAACCACACACAGGGACGCGTTAAACTAACGCGTCCCAAATTATCTATGCCTACATAAGGCCACACATTGAGGGGCCCGTATTAGCGGGCCACCGTGTTTCATCCGCGGCCGGGGAGCTGAGCTCCGACGCCGCTCGCCGCGCCCCCTTACGGGGACGTCGCGAAAGCCAAGAGGTCACCGGTCCTTTTTTCACTCGGAGCCATCGTGGGAACAACATCGTGAGGACGTCACTCTGTCGGTTACATTTTAAAATCGTGTCTGTATTCGCGCCATAATTTGTTAGTTCTATTGTGAGTGTATTTTTTTTGTTTAGTTAATTTGTTATTCGATTCCTAGTATTAAATTGTTGTCAGTTCGATTTGCATATTTGAATTATTTCCTGTAGGTATTTCTAAAATTATTTTTAAAAAAGTCACTTCTGGTCTAATTTCCAAGATCAGAAGTGGGATTGTTCCCATTTCCATTGCCCACTATTCACTTGGTTTTAATCAAAGTCCCCCCATTTTCATTTTTGTGTCGATTTTTTTTTCTGCTGTGGTGCAATTATTTTACTTGTGTGTGGGTACTTTTGTTGAGTGTTTTTACTGGTGTACGTTTGATCGTTTGTTAGTCGGTTGTTCTGTTGTTTTCAGTTGTCTTGGGTTAGGACGTTAGGATGGCAGACCGCAATCGCGATCGTAGTCGCAGTCGCTGCAGCAGCCACGATAATAGCTCGCGTCGTAATAGTCAAGGGCGGCAAAATAGTGGGTACCGCGTGCGATCCCCTAATGAAAACGACACGTTAAGGCTCGAGATACAAGCGATGATGTCTCGTCTTGAAACGCTAGAAGACAAAACGAGGGCTTCACCCTTGCCAGTGCGTTCGTGTGACCGTGATAAAACTTTAGTGTCTGATAGTGTACGTGGCCGACGGGCATTGCGGCGCCAGCAAACACCGTCGCTGGAACATAATAAGTTACGATCGTCAGTTCGAATAGAATCGCGTAGCGTGCGTCATTCGTCACCACCGGAGCGTGGCCGCCGTTTAGCTTCACCTTTGCCTAGGGAGACTGTGTCTCGACATACGTCACCGACCCGCCGCCGTTATAACTACCGCCGTTACCCGCGTTCTCGTTCTAGAACACCGCCGTTATGTGTTTCTGAGCAGGCGTCAGTACGAGTGTCAGACCGTCTGATTGGGAACGTGAATGATAATTTAAATTCAACACAAGCTACGGTAACCGATCGTATCGTGGATGCTATTCGGTCAATTAATACTGCGGGTAGTTCTCAACATTGTTATATTTCAAATTTTGATCCTACCCTACATAATATTGATGATTGGTGTGCGGAGGTTGATCGCGCTAAAGTTTTAAACAATTGGAATGATTTCGAATGCTTGTCGCGTATTGGTAATTGCTTGAAAGGTGACGCTCGATCATGGCTTAACGAATGGGTAACTAATGACCGATCGTGGAGCAACTTCAAAAAAGAATTTAAACCTTTGTACCCTAGAGTACTGGACGTCGCGAATATTTTATATGACGTAATGACGAAAAATTCCGATAACTATTCTACGTATGCGGATTACGTGCGTCGGTCATTGCTGCGTTTACGAGTAGTGCGGGGACTTAGTGACGAGCTAATTTCGGCGATAATAGTACGCGGTATCACTGATCCCGCCATAAAAGCATCGGCGACGAACGCCAAGCTGTTGCCCAACGACTTAGTTGAATACTTTTCGATCTACGTTAAGCCAAACAATACTAGTGCGTCAAAAGGTTCCGCGTTTCGTTCTGTGAGAGATAAACAAACTAAAGATCTTTCTCGTAAGCGTTATTTAAATGATATCAAATGTTTTTCTTGTGGGGAATCAGGGCATAGACAGGCAATGTGCACTAAAAAACCGAGAACTGAACAACCGCCAAACGGTTTGTCAAATAATTCTACGATTAACCCTACGTCTGCTTTTGTACCGAATAGGTCCGAAACTTGTCATTTTTGTAAGAAACCGGGTCATAAGGCCGAAAAATGTTTCGCTAAGCAAAGATCGGAAGCTGCAAACAAAAGTAGTGTTAACTTCTGCAACGAGTTTGTAAAAACCAAGAATAGTGATGTTGTTGTAGCAATTATACAGGACGTAGCGGTTGATGTTCTGATTGATAGTGGGTCAACTATATCCTTAATTTCTTCTTCGTTACTTAAGCATTTTAATTGTTCACGTAAGCCAGCGGTTAGTATTTTGAAGGGGTTAAGTACTCAAGAGGTAGAGAGTACAAGTTACGTGACGTTACCTATTGAACTTGACGGCTTAACCCTCGAGGTAGATTTGTTTGTTGTGTCCGCCGAATATATGAACACGCCGGTCATAGTAGGAACGGATGTTCTTAATAGGGACGGTGTTAGGTACGTTCGCACTAAAGATTGTCAGTCACTTACAAGAAGCGTTAATAACTTGCATAGGGTAATGAACATACAATCTGAGACTTCAATTCCAATCAATACACCCCTAGTTGACGGTCACTTGGATAAGTTGTTGGAAATCATTAATCATTTCTCTCAGTATTTTATTTCCGGTACAGCAACATCAACAGTAAATACAGGGTGTATGTCCATTAAGCTTAACACCAATACTCCCGTTTACTATCGGCCGTACCAACTTTCTCACGCTGAGACTCTTCGTGTCCGTGACATAATTAAAGACTTGTTGGATAAAGGAATTATAGAGGAATCGGAGTCTGATTACGCAAGTCCGATTCTTCTAGTTAAAAAGAAAGACGGCACGGATAGAATGTGCGTGGACTTTCGTAAATTAAACAAAATAACTATAAAAGATCGCTTTCCGTTGCCACGTATAGATGACTATATTGATCGTTTAGGGCATAATAAATATTTCAGTTCCCTTGACATGGCAACAGGATTTCACCAGATTCCATTGGACCGGGATTCAGTTCCGCTTACAGGGTTTGTCACGCCAGAGGGGCATTATCAATATGTAAAGATGCCTTACGGTTTGGCAAATGCTCCAGTAGTTTATCAACGTATAATCACAAAAACGCTTCGCGAACTAATTGAATCCGGTGACATCCTTGTCTACATAGATGACATTCTAATCATGAGCCGGAACATTGATCAGGGCCTTGTTCTGCTACAAAGGGTTCTTGATACATTGACTAAAGCTGGGTTTTCCATCAACTTGAAAAAATGCTCGTTCTTGGCCACAGAGATCGAATATTTGGGTAGATCAATTTGTGAAGGTCAGGTTAGGCCGAGTCATGAAAAAGTGAGGGCTTTGATTGACTCAGCCGAACCGCAAAATGTAAAGCAGGTTCGTCAATTCATGGGTTTAGCCAGCTATTTTAGGCGGTATATAGCTGGATTTGCCCAGAAAACTGCGTGTATCGCGGCACTTACTAAAAAGGGAGTACGTTTTAATTGGGGTGTCGAACAACGGGCTGCTCGTAAGTACATTGTGGAATGTCTAACGAGTGAGCCAGTACTTGCAATTTATGACCCTTCATTACCCATAGAAGTCCACACAGACGCGAGTTCAATTGGGTATGGAGCAGTCTTGATGCAAGTGCATGAAGGTAATCGTAAGCGAGTGGTGTCCTACTTTAGTAGGCTTACTCAGGGAGCTGAGAGCAGATACCATTCATATGAGCTTGAAACGCTTGCGGTGGTAAAAGCTCTTCAGCATTTCAGGCATTATCTTGTGGGTGTACGATTCACTGTGGTTACCGACTGCAACGCATTGAAGCTTACACAGCGTAAGAAAGATTTGTTGCCAAAGGTGGCTCGGTGGTGGGTATACCTCCAAGATTTCGACTTCAGTCTAGACTACAGGAAAGGTAGCCTTCTGTCCCATGCCGATTATCTTAGTCGGAATCCAGTTAATATATGCACGGTTCAGAAACCCTTGAATTGGGCACGGATTGCTCAGGCTTCCGATGACGAGACTCGGTCCCTTATTCAAAAATTGGCGGATGGCCAATTAGACCCCAGCCGTTATATTTGCAAAAACGACATTCTTTATGTAAAGTTCGCACCTACCGGTGAAAATCCCAAATTCCTTTGCTATATCCCAAAAGGTCATAGACTTAGCCTTTTACGAATTTTCCATGATGAACACGATCATCCCGGTGTCGATAAGACAGTTGATCTTATCACGAAACACTTTTGGTTTCCAGGGCTGAGGGCTTTTGTACAGAAGTATATTACACACTGTTTAGTGTGTCTCTCCCATAAGAAAGTCCCCCGAGCCCCTTTACAGCCCATTCACTCTTGGGAAAAACCGGATTCACCTTTCGAAATTATCCATTTAGATTCCTTAGGTCCTCTTCCTGAAGCCGATGGTTATCGCCATGTTCTTATAATTATAGATGCGTTTTCTAAGTTCTGTTTGTTATACCCTATGTACCGACAAGACGCTGATGAACTTAATCGCCATTTCACCAATATGGTCTCCCTTTTCGGAACTCCTAAGCTAATAGTAGCCGATAGAGGTCGCATGTTCCAGAGCACCGAATTCCTAAATCGGGTCAAAGACATGGGTTGTGACACTCACTTTATCACCCCCGAAATGCATCACTCTAACGGGCAAGTAGAACGATATTGTCGCACTGTGCTGAACATGGTTCGTATTGAGTGCAATCATCGACGGGAAAAGTGGCCGAGTGTTATGTGGAAACTGCAGTTGATTCTCAATATCACAAAACATAGAACAACTCAGTATTCAGCTTTGAACCTATTGATAGGTATTGATGCTGCGACGCCACTCATTCGTAGCTTGGTTCGAGATGTGGCCTTTGAAGGTTCCAGCCCTAATCGGGAAGCTCTTCGCGAAATGAGTCGCCAGAGAGCATCGGAACGTCTCCGTTCAAATCAAGGACAACAGGACGCCTATGTTAATCAAAGGCGAAAGCCACCCCGTGTTTTTGAACTGAATTCTTTTGTTTTTGTGAGAAAACAGGCCCAATCTACTGGGAAGCTGGATTCGTGCATGCGAGGGCCTTATCGCGTGGCGAAGGTACTCCCACACGGTCGCTATGAGTTACATCTCTTGGCTGGCTCGTATGGCAAGTCGACACAAGCAGCTGCTGAATACATGATCCCGTGGCAAGGGGAATGGACTCCCGACGTGTGTTCTGCTTTCTTTAGCGGTGAGTGTTTTATTCAGTTGTGTAATGAGTTAGCGAAATGAGTTTTGCTTATTTTTATATAAATGATACACTTCACTGAACCTGACTTATTTGAAAATTTAGAGGTATCTATCAATCTAATGTGTGCATTTTTGTTGGGAGCGATAATGTTGAACGATGTTAAAGGGAAGTCGAGTCTTGCAATTTGAAATAGGCTTGTCTTGGAGCGCATCGGACATGCTATCTCAAATTGACGGATACACTTCAAGTGAGGTACGGTTTCATGTTATTGGATGAGCCTCTGTCTTGGAGCGCATCGGACATGCTACCTAGTATATGGAACATACCTTGGTAATAGCTCATGAAAGGATACTGTCTTGGAGTAGCCTTATCGGACCTACGGTCTTGGAGTAGCCGTATCGGACCCGTGTGGTCTTGGAGTAGCTTTATCGGATCTATGGTCTTGGAGTGGTGTTCTCAGACATGTTATCCTGGAGCTGTGGGTACACGTAGAGTCGGACTATGGGTTGGTCTCTGACTATCGTGTTTAGTGGGAATGAGTGCTTGTCGATAAGCATCATAGTACTATGTTATGTCTGAGATTGGTTTGAAACATGCTTGTATGTGAACCGACTCACACACGCAAAGTTATGCCTCACGCAGGTCTCTAACGAGTCGTGAGGTGGCGATCTTCCGACAAGTCCCGCCCCGGGTGGTTGGTTTAGATATTTGAATGTTTCACACCTACTGTGTGTAGGCTATGCTAGGCTAGCCCAAAGTTACTATGCTGTTGAAATGAATGTTGTTGAAAGGAGCTATCTTATCAGCAATTATTTTGCTAACAATGGCTGTTTTGTTATCTTACAAAATTGATCCTCGTGTGGTTTGTTTGTTTCTTTTGCAGAAAGCGAGGAGTCCGAGCAGCAGGCTGTTGACGAGACTGAGCCAGTTGATGACGAACCAGAACCTTGCACCTCTGGCACGCAGAAGCAGATGGAGGTGCCCCAGCAGCACTTCAGTGATTCAAGCAGTGAAGACTCGGGACCTTCCATGCCAACGTTGGAGACAGATCTTCGAAGCTAGAGGATAAAGGAGTCCGAGGACGGTCTCCAGTCAGGAAAGGCCGTGTAGAAGATAGAAAGATATCAAGAGGGGGAAGACCTATATAAGGCGTTGCACCACTAGCACCGGTCCTTTTTTCACTCGGAGCCATCGTGGGAACAACATCGTGAGGACGTCACTCTGTCGGTTACATTTTAAAATCGTGTCTGTATTCGCGCCATAATTTGTTAGTTCTATTGTGAGTGTATTTTTTTTGTTTAGTTAATTTGTTATTCGATTCCTAGTATTAAATTGTTGTCAGTTCGATTTGCATATTTGAATTATTTCCTGTAGGTATTTCTAAAATTATTTTTAAAAAAGTCACTTCTGGTCTAATTTCCAAGAATATATAAATCAATGAACTATGCAGTGACCTAATAATATATCGACTATGTCTGCGAAATGTAATAATTGTGGCTTTTTATTGCGAAGGGCTGGAAAACGAAAGAAAACATTGCAAACGAAAATGAACTGCGTAAATATAACGTTGAACTTAAACTTGGAGATGTTCTGTGTAATAAATGTTGATTAATTCCGTTTGCTAAAATCACTTCCCATATTCATATAGAAACAGAACGACGCGGCGACGTGATATTTCACAATTCGAATCATGGGCGAAGAAAAAGAATGAAGATGAAGACTTATGTCTACGAGACACTTCTAATGAAAACTTTATGATACTGCCGTAAACAAAAACAAATAATACGTCCCGGAATTAAGTATTAATTGTAAAACTGCCCAAATAATAAAAGCGAGAGCGTACCACGGCTATGCACTGTGATCATGTAGAAACATGCATATGCGGGTACTTTGATAAATCTAGTCATTTTAAAACTCGATCGACAAAACATTGTAATAAGCTGATGACACCACCAAATACTACTATTACAATCGAATCCCATCAAAAACATAAATGTGAAATGAGAGCCAAATTCAATATTATGATATATGCCTTGGTTGTTGACTTCAACGGCAAAGGAAGTGAGATCTAAATGGGTGCCAAGTTCAAGTACATAAAACATTATTTCTTCTTATAACTTAGGATAATATAGGACCGTGTTATGCAGAAAGCAGCCACATGGCACTTTTTCCAAAAATGAGTTATAAACACAGCCATACTAATTTCGACATACCCGATTTTTTGCAAAGACAGCCATGTCGATATCTCTATTTATCACGGAGATATTAGCCGTCAAATGCAGCCATGTGTACAAATGTTTATTGTAAAAAGCAGTCATCTTCATGTTAAATGCAGCCAATTTTGACAAAAAATAGAATACCTATTTTGCAGAAGCCAGCCTAACTATATGGCCGTTTCTTACAAATTTCAAAATGTTAGGAGGTATCGGTGTTCGAGTTACGTAAAAGGCAGCCACTCTATGATGGCTGTTTACTGTAAATTATTTATTTGTTGTTAATCATAGTTGGCTTTTTTCAACACCATCCAGGCCGTTTTTGCCAATAATAATAAATAGGTACAACTTTTTGTTTTGTTATGTAATTAAGGATTTTATTTTATTACACTTAACTAAAATTTAAATATTCGCGGAAACCGTTGCTACACCAAAGAGGTTCAAAAAAGGGGGGAGAAAATAGGGTACCTGATGTGCGTAAAGAAGAAATAAAAGAGTTTATAAATTCACTCCCACTATATACGTCCCATTATAGCAGGTCACAAACATCGGCAAAGTTTTTTAAGCCTGGAGTGACTTTGTCTGTAGTTTATTATGAATATAAAGCCAAAATGACCACAAACGCCGTGAGTTACAGTTTTTTTAAACGATTTTTTTACAACTTTAACATCAAATCATACTAAGCAAAGATACGTGCAATGTCTGCGATAAAATTCGCGTAGAAATAATAAATACAGGAAGAAGCGGTGGGGATGTTAACTCCATAAAAGAAACACACAACATTCATCTTCAGCAGGCCGAAAGAGCAAGATGTCAATTAAAAATAGATATGAAATTAGCTAAAAATCAAGAAGACATCGAATGTCTTACATTTGATATGCAAAAGACACTACCTTTACCCCGGATTCAGACAAATATTTTTTTTTATAAAAGGCAATTCTGGCTCTATAACTTGGGTGTGCACAGTGCTAAAAACAATCAAAGCTACTGTTATACAAGGATCGAAGGTCAAGCTGGACGTGGCGCACAGGAAGTGGGATCTTCACTTTTAAAACACATCGACAAGAACGTCTCTGACACTATAAAAGATTTAATTCTTTGGTCAGATTCTTGTGGCGGTCAAAAGCGCAATATAAAAATTACTCTCATGATGAAAGCAGTGCTTGAGATAAAACAAAATCTCGAATCTATTACATTTAAGTATTTGATGCCAGGCCATAATTACTTACCCAATGATAAAACTTCGGTGATATTGAGAGAGCTTTGAAGTACAATCAAAAGATATATACGCCTGACGACTACATTCAAATTATGGCTATATGCAAAAAGAAAAAAACCTCTGATAACTTGCCAAATGGAAGTTGATGATTTCTACTCGACTGAGACTCTATAAAAGTTCATAGTGAATCGCAAGAAAACCACAAATAATGACAAAGTAAATTGGCTAAAAACAAGAGAATTAAAAATAACAAAGCGAGACCAATATCAAATTTATATGAAGTCTGATTTTGACCAAGAAGACTACGACTGTTTGGATATTACTCGTAAAATATCAAGACTTCACGGCTCTGACAATCCAGAAAGAGGTGTTTTTAAGAGTCAGTTATCTAAATTATAGCCAAATGGAAAACCTATAGCAGAGCCCAAGCTCCGTGATATAATATCAATAAAACATCGAATACCAGAAGATGCTTGACACTTACATGTACACCTGGAATTATTGAAGATGACGTTGATGGATTTAATACTGAGTTAGATTTTATTTTGGATGATGAATGAGTGCGAAAATTTGTATTTTGCGTATTTTTAATTTTAGAAAATTTGTAGTTTGTGACGTTTCAATATATTTTTTTAATAAATACTTCTAATACTCTTGCCAAGTTTTTACTCAAATCAAAATAATTTTATTTATTTGATTTTTTATAAGACCTAAAGGAAGTGTACCTAGTTAAAGTAAAAAACAGTATAAATATATGTTAATGTAATACGAAGTGCGTGAGCAGTGCCACCTATCATTAGTTATTCGCAAGTGTTAGTCGATCGGTTCCGCGTTCGCGCCGCTAACATCGTTGTAATGATTATCCTTAATAAATATACTTTACTGCTATAAAAGGTGCTTTTTATCCCATACCCCTTCAGGTTATGGGCCCAGGCTTTGCCAGTGAGTGAAATCAAAACTGATAAGTGAACAATTGCAGTGATTTGGACTAAAACAGTTCGTCATAATCAAAGTAATAAACGCGTCTACGCGAGTTAAGGTTTAACCTTAGTGATTAGTGTAACGCGGACTTGCAAGTTTACGTTTGCAGTTTGTTTACTACAAGTAATTAAGTTGTTACGAAGATTTTTATCTGTATTGTTGTTTATTTGGAGTTGAAGAAACTTCGATATGGCTACATCAGTTAAGATTGATCGACTTACTGGTGATAACTATGATACATGGAAGATACACATGCGAGCAGTTCTGATCAAGAACGATCTATGGGAATATGTATCGGGAACGTTACCAAAACCACATTTAGGTGATTCGAAATATGCTGACTGGATGAAAACGGACAGAAAAGCCGAGTCAGACATATTGTTGGCGGTAAGTCCAAGTGAGTTGGCCGCATTAGATGGTTTGGGAAGTTCCAAAGCTATATGGGATAAGCTGAAATCTATGTATCAGTCGAGCGGACCTGCTAGAAAAGCCTCGTTATTGAAAAGGCTGGTGCTTACTCGTATGCAGGAAGATGATGATTTAAAGAAGCACATCGCGGATTTTTTTGATGCAGTTAAAAAACTCAAAGAAATCGGTTTGATTGTTATCGACGAATTACTAGCCATTTTATTGTTGTACAGTTTGCCGGATTCGTTCGCCATGTTTAGGACGGCGATGGAATCGCGCGATGATTTGCCATCAACGGAAACGTTAAAGGTCAAGATTATCGAGGATTACGAAGCTCGTAAGTCCAAGACAATAGATCAAGGGGCTATGTTCGTCAAACGTATCAATAAAAAGAAAAATGCCAATCTGAAGAAGAATGATAATGATAATGAAGGCCATAAAAATAATTTTGAATGTTATCGATGTGGTCGTCGCGGGCATTTAGCGAGAGAGTGCAAGACTAAAAACATCAACAAGCATAAGCAAAGCGCACAAAAGTTAGAATGCAGTAAAGACAACGAGCAAAGGACAACAATGTTATTGAGTACTACCGAAGAGGTTATGTTAGGTGAGAAACTAAATCCTATTTGGTGCATTGACAGTGGATGCACGGGTCATATGTGTAACGAGAAGCAAATGATCGAGGATTTTACGCGGCTGGACTCCGAACTAAATTTAGCTAATAGCGGCAGAACACAAATTACCGGCGCTGGTAAGGTAAGGATTTTGGTAGACACTGGCAGTGAAGAACGCCAAGTGGATATAGAAAAAGTGTTCTACGTATCCGATTTACGAACAAACTTACTATCAGTGGCAAAGATGACTGATCGCGGGTTCGAGGTTCGTTTCAGGAAGAATGATGCGATCGTGATTGATAATGATGATAAAATTCATATGCGGGCAGACCGTGTTGGTAACCTATACCATGTTCGGACGAGTCAGAATCGTGCCAATAATGTTCAAGCTGTGAATAATTCACTAGACATGTGGCACCAACGGCTTGGTCATCTAAACGAACGCGACTTGAAGGCTATGGCGAAGAATAGTTTAGTACACGGGCTAGCATTCAAAGATGACGAAAAGTTGTCTGAATGTGAGATATGTATAAGTGAGAAACAGACTTGCACGCCTTTTCCAAAGAAAACGGAAGACCGTACTAGCGATTTACTAGAAATAGTGCATAGCGATGTTTGTGGCCCCATGAAACACCAGTCTTGTGGCGGTAAAAAATATTTTGTTACTTTTATCGACGACAAGTCCAGATGGTGTGAAGTCTACTTTTTAGCAAATAAAAGTGATGTTCTAAATGCATTTAAAACCTATAAAGCCTATGCAGAGAATTTAACAGGAAGGACGATAAAGTACCTTCAGTCTGATAACGGACGTGAGTTTGTAAACAATGAATTTGATGATTTATTGAAAAAGGCTGGAATTAGAAGAAGATTGACAGCCCCGTATACCCCCCAACAGAATGGGATCGCTGAAAGAAAGAACAGGACATTAGTTGAGATGGCACGGTGTATGATGCGCCAAGCAGGCAGTCCTCCTTCTTTCTGGGCAGAAGCAATAAATACTGCCAATTATGTAAGAAACCGGTGCCCAACTACAGCGTTAAATGGTCAAATACCGTTTACGCTATGGAAAGGGAAGAAACCCACTGTAATATATATGCACGTGTTCGGGTCAAAAGTTTACTATAAGGACAAGGGAAAACCGAAAGGAAAATTTGAGTCTCGTTCGCAATTAGGAATATTTGTGGGTTACGATATTCAATCTAAGGCATATAGGATACATGACCCTACGACAAGAAAAATAATCGTGAGTCGTGACGTGAAGTTTATGAATGAGACAGCGTTTAGACATGAATATGAAGAGATATTTGATGAACAAGAAGACACTAATGAAGAACAAATAAGAGTAGAATTGAAAGTATCTAACGCGAATAATGAAAGAGAAGAAGATAACCGGAAGATACTGAGAACCAGAAGAGATGGTAGTAGATCAAGAAGATCGATAGAAAGAGTTCATGAACCAGAAGAAGACAGAGATAGAGGTCAATTACATAGAAAGAGGAACTCAACTGTCTCGTGGGAAAATTTAATAGAACCTTCTAAAAGAGGAAGAGGAAGACCTCGTTTAATCCGTACTGGTATGGCGGGTAGACCGCGCAAAGAATATCATACAGTAACAGAGGAAACTACAGATAGTGAAAATGAATCAGATAAACCAAATGAACAGATAAGTGCAGGGATAGCAATGATAGAACCAATGATGTGGAAAGATGTAGAAAAGAGAAGTGACGTGAATTTATGGAAATTTGCTCTAGAAGATGAGTATTTGTCACAAATAAAAAATAAAACCTGGGAGATTGTACCACGACCAAAACAACGAAAAGTTATTGGGAGTAGGTTTGTGTTTAGTACGAAAAGTACTGGCAAGAAAGTACGCCTCGTGGCAAAAGGATGTTCACAACGGCCAGGGGAGGATTTTCACGAAACCTCATCCCCGGTTGTGAGATCGTCATCAATAAGGCTCATAGCGGCTTTATCGGCTGAATTTGGATTGGAAATCCATCAAATGGATGTGGTAACAGCGTACCTTAATGGTTCACTCGATGAAGAGGTATTAATGGAAATTCCAGATCAGTTAAGCGATGTTCTAGACCGAGTACTCGCTAAAGAAAAAATTGGTTCACAGAAGAAAATAATAACAGAAAAGAACATACTTCAAACAGCTAAATGCTGGAATAAGGCTCTTAATGAATGTGTGGATAGTGTGTGTCTGTTAAGAAAATCTTTATATGGCTTGCGTCAATCAGGGTTGCAGTGGTATAAAGAGTTAGTGAGAAAGTTGAGTGATATTGGTTTTGAGGCGCTGCTACAGGATCCTTGTGTGTTTATTGCACAGAAAGGTGAGCGAATGATGTTAATTGGTATTTATGTTGATGATATGATTATTGCAACAAATGATGATGTATGGATGCAAGATATTAAGAAACAGTTATCGAATGCCTTTGAAATGAAAGATATGGGCAAGATATCAACTTGTTTAGGTATTGAATTTAGTCGTGATGACGAAAATAGAGTATATTTAAGTCAAAAATCATATATAGATAAACTGTTAGATCGTTTTAGTATGAGCGAGTGTAAATCTGTTGTCACGCCTATAGATGTAAATGTTAAATTAGAGAAACCTGAGTGTATCAGATGTGATATAATGGAACAGTATCCGTATCAAAGTTTGATAGGTGCCTTGATGCATCTGGCCGTATCAACGAGACCAGACATCACGTACGCCGTCAACTATTTAAGCCAATTCAATACAAATTACGATATTGAACATTGGAAGGCTGCTAAACGTGTGCTGAGATATTTGAAAGGTACATCAGATTACGGATTAGTGTATGAAAGAACAGGTTTGCCTCTTTTTGGTGTGATAGATGCTGACTGGGGAGGGAATGCTATAGATCGCAGATCCTATTCCGGTTTCGCATTTATTTTGGGAGGTGCTCCGATTAGCTGGGAGGCGCGAAAGCAACGTACCATTGCCTTATCAAGCACCGAAGCAGAATACATGGCCATTTCCGAAGCTACTAAAGAGGCAATGTATTTACGAGATGTTTTAAGTACCATAGGGATTGAGTGTGAGTGTGTGACGCTATTTAACGACAATCAGGGTGCGATTAAACTTGCGCAAAGTAGGAATTATCATCCACGAACGAAGCATATCGATGTGCGGCACCACTTTGTTCGAGATATGTGCGAACGAGGTGTAATTGATTTAAGATATTTGTGTACTGACCGAATGCCTGCTGATGTATTGACCAAAGGCTTGAGTGGAACAAAGCATCATGAATGCTTACGTAATTTAGGTATGATGGATGAATGTATGTGAATGTCATAGATACATGCTCACTACTTCGAGGGGAGGTGTTAATGTAATACGAAGTGCGTGAGCAGTGCCACCTATCATTAGTTATTCGCAAGTGTTAGTCGATCGGTTCCGCGTTCGCGCCGCTAACATCGTTGTAATGATTATCCTTAATAAATATACTTTACTGCTATAAAAGGTGCTTTTTATCCCATACCCCTTCAATATATTATATATATATTATACAACAATTAGGATTATTTTAGTGAACGTAGTAATCATTTTAGTCAATAGCTGCTACACTTAAAACTTTCTTGTCTGTTTTTTACTTTTGAATAGTTACAGATCACATTTTAAAACACAGCCAAATTACATGGCTGGTTTATGCTTTATTGCGATTTCTACAAAATATGCTATTTTGTATAAAACAGCCACGTCTAAATCACAATTATTAATATTAATATAGCCACGTTCCGAAATTCTGGGTAGGATACAATAAAATTACTATTGTACCAATATGTCTCAAATAAAAAATAATCAGAAAATTAATATACAACCAAAGTGCAACCATCGACAGGAAAATGCTTATAACTCTGTTTGTACTTTTCCCGACATGGCTGCCTTCTGCATAACACGGTCCTATTGTACCCTAAGGTCTGACTTGGCTAGTTCTCATATACGAATTATTATGTTCGATGGCTAGTTTCTACCAGCAAGCCAAATTTTCGGAATAATAAAATAAGAACCGACAAGTACAATAACAGGTTTAGAACTTGCGAAGGCTATAATATAATTCGTATATGAAAACTAGCCAAGTCAGACCTTAGGCTACAATATACAGGATGTAAGGGTAAACACCGTTGTCACTTAACCCATGGGTAGTTTGAATTAAATATAAAATAATAGAACAAGTTACAAAAAAATAAAAATTCCTAAAAAGGTTTAGAACGGACTTTATCCCACACCGCCCGCAAATTCATGGATATGCGCATGAGTGACGTAATCACTACAACGATCATCGGCCGTCCTGCTGTCACCCACACAACACATAAATGAATAAATGGCTTTGGATTTTAAATGATTTGAATACATTTTTTTATTATCTTCGTCCGTAGACAAAATGGAAATGTTATCGAGGTTTAAGTCACTGCGAAAATACCATCCGTGGTATCATGGTATGCGATCGTTATCATTTAGTTCTTGTGTGGGCACGTAGCCACTACGTTCCGTAGGTACGTAGCCTTTGTGTCGCCGCCAACTTCGTTTCACGGTTTGGCACAGGTTGTCCAGGGAACAATTCTGCGTACATCCTACGCGCCCCGTTCAGATTATTACCCGCAATGGCGTAAAGCCGAACCATTTCGGTCCACTGTTCATTTGTGTAAGACATTGTAAAACAATTTACGCGCGAGAGACGCGGCGCGGGCGTTACGTGCGCTCGCTATCGAGACTGACAGCTGACTGGGGTCGCAAACCGCGACCCGTGCGTCGGGCAACTCGGGCGGCGAAGTTTGTTGCCCTCGCGCCTAGGGTGAAATATTCTTGTGGAAAAATACAGATTTTCCTTCAAAAAAAAAAGGTTGTTTTTTTCATTGGTTTTACGTTCTATTAACGAAACCAAATCACTGGTTTCAAGGATAACGGTGTTTACCCTAACATCCTGTATTATCCCACTTAATAACGTAATAAATATGAAAGTCGACTATACTCTTAGTTATAAGTACTAAAACGGAAATATTTGGATTTAAAAAAAAATTAAGGGTGGTATTCAACTCGTATTCACGTGAAGACCTTAAAATCCACATAAAGACCGGCTGTCATAAGTTTTGATTGCTGATTGCTGATTCTTACATTTTTTTTTTACATTTACATACATACATACAGTTATTAGAGGCACTAAGTATATAAGAGTTCCTAATAGAATCGATAAAGTGAAAAATTATAATAAAATGATAAAAATTTACCAGTTTCTGATTTATTCCTTTGTATTCACCTAATTATCTGCATGCCAAATTTGAAATTTCTAGGTCATCTGGAACTGGTTTAGAGTTTTGATCGATAGGTCAGTCAGTGATAAAAATGACGATTTTTGTACATTAATATCTAAATAACCGTTTGAGATGTGTTTATGAAATTTGGAGCACATTGTATCTCACAAGTCTCAATATATGAGCCAAAGACACGTTTATGTGAAATGGTTTTTCAGTTATGAGGAGGTCAAAAGGGGCTCCAAATGGTTCGTGTAATATTATTATATTAAATTACATTATTAAACACGATGCTGTTCACCAGTTCTGTTACTTGAACTTGGCTTGACACTCTACCGCGTGTCTAGATACAATTTATAAGCGTCAACAAAGTGGTCATATGCTGCCCCACAACTTTTTTTTTTCGATATTTTGCAACATTTGGATGTTGATGAAACTTGGCATGCGGTTAGGCCGGGTATAGGCAATTATTAATTATTTTTTCTGTGGTAATTCAATTCTATCTAATAGAAATCATTAAAGAAAAATATTTTTTAAATATATTTTTTTTAGGCTTGGCACATAGAAAATTACAATTAAATAAACTGTAAAGTGTCCCATAAATACTGAAATTGTTTTATTTTTCTAGCTTTAAAATTAACAAACATTATCACTTTGAAAAAAAGTCGTCTCCGAACTCCTTTTTTCAAATAGCTCCTCAATTAACTAAGATATAGAGCTAATATCTACTCGGTGAACTACTATTAGTACCCTCTACAACATAACATAGGTTACGATATAGGTTCCTATTGGGGGCAGTTTTCCTATGGAAGTACGGCTACACCCTTTTGGTTTGATACCAAACTGGTATCATAGATAATGCCTGGTATGGATTATAATAGGCAACATGCAATATTTTTATTTTTGTTTTCACTTTAAAGAATTCCATGTAGAATAGACCACAAATATATAAAAAAATTAAAATATTGTAATTTATCGGAAAAAATGAGGTTTTAAATTGACAGTTTAAATTTTCCCGCGAAAACGGACCTATAGTTCCGATGACGTCATTCTTGTCTGTCACTGGTTGTATTTGTTGGTCGGCTTTCATACTTTTGCATATTTTTTCGACTTTTGAGATAGTTTTTTTTGAAAAATTTAAAATGGACTATCCGTCAACATCAGGTGATCATAACAATACCACTAATAATCCAGCCAGTGAGTCCGTGTATACTTAAACAAAGTTTCCAAATAAATTGTTTTTGACTGGACCTTGAGACCCAAAACTGAGAAAAAGTTGGTTTCAAGCTGCGAAAAGAAATTTCAGTTTTCTCCAAACACCATTTCAATACTCAAAACTTTATTGCAATCCACAATACATCACATCATCATCATGCATCATTCATTCTTCATTGCATAGCTTTCTTTCCTTTTTGAATTATTCGATGCTGTGAACTGTGAAGATCACTTTGACGTAATAAGTCAGCGAATATACTTGTGATATGTTTAGTAAATCTGCTTGTACGTGAAAACACGTTAGTAACCTACCTAATACTTACAAACTTGTCTATAACATGTATTACATTTATAGTTGGAGAATGACGTCAAAAATTGGATTAAAGTTTAAAATGGGTGGAGGAAAACTTTTTCTGAAAAATAACTCTTAGTAAATTCCTGGAATCTGCTTTTATAAACCTACCTTCCATTTTTTACAATAAAAATGCAATTAATATTCCCATAAAATAATATTAACTTTTACATCCATAGCCTCAATAAGTTTCCATAACAGGAGTGAGGTGACGTCACTCTTGTTATTAACGCTGATTGGTGTTTTGAAATACGTTTTGTTTCAAGTCATTTTTAACTCGTAATTATTGTTAAAAATGAACATTATGTAACATAAAAACATTGCAGTGGCCCTTCTTTTATACTTTTTTAACATTTTAATCATAAAATTTTCATAAATATTATATTTGCATCTTCCCTATTATAAACTCTGTTTTCTAAGGAAAAAAAACGAATGGTATCATCATCGACCCTCCAATCTAATTTTTAACTGACTTCAAATAAATAATAGTTTAAAAAAACTAAAACACACGCTTCCATTGAAAACCAAACTAAAAAGTACAAAATAATGAAAAATAAGCGTGGGGTGCTTTTTAAGGTATTTTTTTATTGATATCAGGCACCCCACGCTTTTTTTCCATTATTTTGTACTTTTTAGTTTGGTTTTCAATGGAAGCGTGTTTTTTAGTTTTTTTAAACTATTATTTATTTTCTATTTTTTAGGGTATTTTGAATTTTGAGACGTATGTCAGCGTAGTTTGTGACGTATGTCAGCGTAGTTTGTGACGTATGTCAGCGTAGTTTGTGACGTATGTCAGCGTAGTTTGTGACGTATGTCAGCGTAGTTTGTGACGTATGTCAGCGTAGTTTGTGACGTATGTCAGCGTAGTTTGTGACGTATGTTAGCGTACTTTGTGTCGTATGTCAGCGTAGTTTGTGACGTATGTCAGCAATCAGCATAGTTTTCGAAGACAGTTTTTTTGCTGTCCTGGTAACCCTGGCAAGGATAATGGCACAAATTTATGAAATTATTGCATTGTCATCGGTCCTTGACAGGTGTGCAAAGTTTGAATGAAATCTGGTCGTTTAAAGTGGGTCAAAATCGCGCTATAAGGAGTCGGTTACAAACAAACATACAAACATACAAGTGAAGCTAATATAAAGCGTGTAAAAAAGGAGGAAGTTATCAATTCGTCTGTATTTTTTTTTATGTTTGTTACCTCATAACTTTTGACTGGGTGAACCGATTTCGATGATTTTTTTGAAGTGAAAACTTCTTTAGCGGCGTTGAGCACTTTTTCTGTAATGGGTATAAAATCTTAAACTCGCGTCAGGACACGTGACCTGATCGAAAAAGCGTAGGACGGATGGAGAGTAGACAGCTATCCCCTCTCTACGGCGCGGCGAAAATGTATGCCTGGGCCTACTGTTTCGTTTAGGCGACGCAGGGCGCTTGCGCGAATGTTCGTCTATGTTACAGCGTGCCACGCGCATCCATGGATGGTGACAGCTGATGGCTCGACCGTCTGTGTAGTGATCACATTGTTGTGTATTCGTAAAATTCGTGAATATAAAGTGCTTAAAATATGGAAATTGAACAACAAATTATTCCCTAACCATTCCAAAATATCAAACATGCTCAACGTTAATAATCAAGTTTTCACTTCTGCCGGCACTCCCGGAGTGCAATTTTTTTTATTTTTTATTTGAAAGCTGGTGCTTCCCGAATGGTCCCATTTTAATGAAATCAAAAACTGGTTCCATTTGGACCATGGGGTCCATGGGAAAACCATACAAGTCCTTTTATTTTTTCTGGATCGGAAATGATCAAATGACTTCTCCCGCTCTGGGCGGAGCGGGAGGGCGTGTCAGACTTTTACTGACTAAAACCCACCCGTGTTCCTTCAGTTGCCCATGTGCCAGGGTCACGGTATCTCTTTCGAACAATCTCGCGACCCTGGCAGAAACCATACAAGTCTTAAATTTGCATTAAGTATGTGTGCGACAAATGCACGAATAACTCAATATCACGCCAATCGATTTCGATGATTCTTTTTTTATTTGAAAGCTGGTGCTTTCCGAATGGTTCCATTTTAATTTGGTTCCATTCGGACAATGGGATCCATGTGAAAACCATCTAAGTCTTAAATTTGTATTAAGTATTTCCGCGACAGATGAACGCATAACGCGATTAGATTAGTGCGGGGTATCTATCATAACTAAAAAGTTAAAAATAAAAACTTTTTACAAAAAAATAAAAACCGACTTCCTTAAAAAAACACTACAAAGGCAAAAATAACTTTAATTTCGGAAGTCGGTGGCAAAAAACCTTAAATACAGATCCTAAGACACCGAATTCCGAAATAAAAGGTATTTTTGACTTTGTAGTGTTTTTTTTTTATTTGAATCACTGCTTCTCGGGCCTATTTTACAAAACTCAATGAATGAAGGCCGTTTTTAACCAACTTCAAAAAGGAGGAGGTTCTCAATTCGGATGTTTATATATATTTTTTATGTATGTTCGGCCATAACTCCGTCATATATAAACGGATTTGCAAAATTCTTTTTTTGTTCGAAAGGGGTTTATTCCGAAATGGCCCCATATAAATTTCATATAGATCTGATGATGAGTTCCAGAGACAGACACCGGAACTTTTTTAAAAAATGACAGCAAATCAACCGCGATTTCTGCTATCGCATCAATATGCATTGTTTGTTTGGCATTAGTGCGGGGTGGATACCACAACTAAAAATTTTAAAATAAAAACTTTTTATAAAAAAAAAAATAACCGACTTCCTTAAAAACACTACAAAGTGAAAAATAACTTTAATTTCGGAAGTCGGTGGCAAAAAAACCATAAATACAGATCCTAATTGAATCAGATCAAGCTATGTTCTGAACAACAATAAAGAGCTTATGGTCACTGACTTACAGATTTGAATATTGAATTCGAAAATTAACTACAGAATTTCAGTGATTCTGAATAAGTCTTTCTTAGTAGAAAGAAAGATTATTATTATTACTAGCCTGCACTGTCCCACTCCTGGGCAAAGGCCTCCCTCCACTTCTTCCAACTATCGCGAAGCCGCGCGTCCTGCTCCCAGTTTTGATGGAACCTATCCAGCTCGTCCCGCCATCTCCTACGTGGTCTGCCGCGACCCCGCCTCACTGTCTCAGGACACCAGTTTTGTGCTCCTTGGGCCCACAGTTTGGTCGGCATGCGGCAAACATGTCCTGCCCAGTCCCATTTAAGTTGGGCAGCCTTTTGAGCCACGTCAACTATCTTTGTTTTAGAGCGCAGTATTGTGTTTCGGACGCGATCCGTTAATTTAACGCCGAGTATACTGCGCTCCATTGCTCTTTGGCAGACCTTGAGTTTGGACTTCTGAATGTTAGTCAAAGACCAAGTCTGTGCACCATAGGTTAAGACGGGAAGAATACACATGTCCATGAGCCTGCGTTTCAGTGTCATAGGCAACTCACCCTTCAGTAGTTCTTTCATGGACCAGTAGCTCTTCCAGGCGTTTTCAGTTCGTCTTATGATTTCTTTATCTTGCCTCGCCTGGAAAGAGACTACTTGACCCAAGTAAAGGTATTCTTGGACATGTTGTATTGTTTCCCCGTCTACTTTTATGATTCCAGGTGTTGCGTTACACATAACTTTGGTCTTCGACATATTCATCTTCAGCCCAATCTCAAGGCTTGCAAAACTGAGTTCTTGGAGCATCCGTTCAGGTTCAGTGGCTGAGGATGAAAAGAGAACAATGTCATCGGCGAAACGTAGATTTGTCAGTCTCGCTTCGCCAAGGACATTGCCTTTTTTCCTCCATTTGTCTGCCAACTTCCTGAAGATTTCTTCGAGGGTACTGGTAAACAGTTTAGGCGATAGCGGGTCGCCCTGTTTGACTCCTTTCTCGATTTTAAATAGATTCAAAATAGTACAGCCGCAATAAAACTTGAAACTACTGGTCCAAAAGAAAGAAAGAAAAATAGTTTATTCTGCACAAACAAAACGCACAACATGAAATAAAAAATTGTTACAAAAAAATAAAAATGCACGCGTACAAGGCAGCCAAAAGCCACGTATTCAAGTTAAAAAACGTTAGTCTGCTTATCCTATGCAAGAATTATGACGAAATAAAAATTACCGATTTCCCTACATAATATTATTATGATCACTAGCGGCGGAAAAGTAGTAGGCAAGCTATTGAGTATTGGGCACAGACACAGGCTCAGAGCCGTCAGAGCGCGGAGAAGCCTCAGCGACCTCGTGCTGTGAGCTAGTGTGTTGTGTAGACAATGTTAGGTGAGGTAAGGCAACGCACCGTGCGACCGTCCAAGGTACAGTTCTATGTCTGTTGTGAAAGCTACAATACTCAAGTCTATCTCACTGCAAGAGCACTGGAGCTCCGTCAGCGTGCTAGAGCTCCCGTGCCCTTGCCGCCGCCACTAGTCGCAGGACGGCAGTACGGCGCAGCGCTCATCCAGCCTCAGCAAGCGTGTCTCCTCCCGACCCACGACCTCGTCGCACGGCACTACGGTCGCCGCACAGACCCGAAACAGCCGTCTTGCCTTTGTCTCCTCGAATAGCTCCGACATTACACTGACTGGCTAATGGTGGCCTCGCGAGCGCTACGGTAACGCCATATTACCAAACACGAGTGATATTGCGCGCGGCACGCGCGTGTGACGCAGCAGCGGCAGCACCCACTGACCTACATAACGCACTACTTGGCATATCATTTCATGCTAATTCGGGAATTCGGGATCCTGGAGAATAATGTTTAGTGATAGTCAACAAGCGACAAGCGTCCATGATTGCTGTAAGGGAATTATTTACGGGAAAATTATCTCTCGGTTTGGTGACATACCCTGGCCAGCAAGATCACCGGATCTGAGTCCATGTGACTTTTTTTATGGGGCTACCTAAAGGGCGTCGTCTATCGAAACCAACCTACCACCACTGCGCAACTGAAAGAGAATATTCGAACTGAAATGGCGGGAATTTCAAGTGATCTCTGCGGACGTGTGTTTGAAAATATGCGTCAAAGATGGGAAGAGTGTTTGCGTCAAGAAGGTCGGCACTTAGAAAACGTTATCTTTAAAAAGTAAAACTCACATTAATGTACTTGTTATAAAAATAAAGATTTTAAAGGAAACTTTATTATTTCTTTTATTATGATTTTTTTAAATGTAAAATTTGCCACCGGACACCCTGTATTTATTCTTGTTTATTTTTTATAATTACGATTTAGTTTTAAAGATAGTTTATGATGTATCACGGGAACTGAGAAAAATTATAGACTCAAATATTTTTTTTCATAGTCTCTTAATTAATATTTAGTCCATTTTTCTTTATTTTTAAGTACATCTATCAGCCTATCCGGCATGCTGTCTATTAGCTTCATCAAAACTGAACTTTCAATTTCAGACCAACATACTCGTAACTGTAGTCGCTCTTTGAGTTGGCAAACATTCGTGATTGGTGGCTCATTTTGGTCATAAACTTTCCTGACTAGTATGCCCCAAAAATTCTCGATTGGATTGAGATCGGAACTTGAAGGCGGCCACTCCAATAACTGAATCCCAAACTCTTGAAACCAGTGCATAGTAGTAGAAGCTGCGTGAGATGGTGCGTTGTCTTGTTGGAAAACTACATTGTCATCCTCAATTAAGTTGATAAATGACAGTAAGTACTCGTGAAGCAAATTCTGATAGCTACCGACGTTCATTCTTCCTTTTATATAAGCCAATTCGGTTTTCTGAAGTCGGGACATACCAGCCCAAATAATGACAGATCCTCCTCCTTGACCTCGCCGCGACATGATTTTTCTTTCGAATCTTAAATCATGCCAGTAATACCTGAAACCGTCGGGTCCATCGAGATTAAATTTTTTTTCATCACTAAAAATCACGTGCTGCCAAGTATCCGAATTTCTGATGTACTTTTCTGCAAATGCGAGTCGGGCTGCAATATGATTTAACTACAATACCGGTTTTTTCATATATTTCCGGTACTTGAAACGTTTAGACTGTATCGCCCATTTCGTCACGAGGCTAGGATGACAGTTCAAGTTAAATTGGCGCACCAGGCTTGAAGACGACATTCCGGTTTTAGAAAGTTCTCTCAATACAGCTCGTTTTACAGTAGGTGCGTACTTAGAAGGTCGCCCTCACGGATATCTATGGTCGCCCTGATCTTTTTTTCTTGCCATAATTTTCAATACCCTTTTTCAAAAAGTTTTTAACTAAACTTTGAGATACAAATCGCATTCGCTATCTCCCTTTGCGTTTTTCCACAACTTATTAAATCAATGATTCTTAGTTTTTCAATATCGCTTGATTGTTTACCACGCACAGTGGGCCCATACTGAAAATTAGTGGACTTAGGCAACAAAGTTCCTATATCGATGCGATTTTTTTTTTATATGACGTGTTATATTATTCCTGACAACTTTTATTCTTATAAAATTTCTTCTAAAGTTGATAGTTTGTCTTGGAAAAAATTAATTAGATTTTTTTGTATGGAGCGAATCACGTTTAATTTTTTTTCTTCAATTGTACTAATATGTTGAGTGTGTGGCGTGAGTATATGATAGCTAGGGTCATTCTCTATCCATGAAAAAAAAATCAGCGCCGGCCATCTGCGGCAGCGCGAGTAATCATTCGTTAAAAAAAAAATGATTTGGAAGTTTTTTTTTGTCATTTAAAATAAATTCAAAGCATATTTTTTGTCTCATTGGGCTGTTTTCACCTTCTTTTTAGTTAAATAAATAGTTTTAATAGCGCATACGTACTTATAACTAGTAATTCTGGTAGAGATTTAGTTATTATTGCATGTTATCGGTAGCACCTGCATTGTGATTGATGACTCATTTGTTTGTGCACTCGGCTAAGCGCATAACTAATGAGTCATCGAAAAATGCTCGTCTCTGATTGGCTGAATAATTTTCACTCACTGTTATGTCCACTACTTGAGTAATTAACACTAACTATAAATATAAAGACATTCATTAAGTCCATCTAGTTTCGCTCTTGTCGCTTGTTTGTGAACACAGTGAAATACTTGTATTTTTATATTTACATTAGAACTATGGCTGGATTTTGTACCAACCTAGATCTTTTTGTGAAATTAAGAAGTGGCGGTGATCTGAAAAATCATATGTTTCTGTATGAAAGTATCATTTCTGTCTTGACTACCGAAGTTTCTGAAGAAGACAAGAACCGAATCAAGGAGTTCTGTCGACTTTTTTGTGTAAATTTACATAAAAAGTGGATAGAGTCAAGTAGAAATCAAAAAAACTTTTATGAATCGTGTAATTAATCGCAAGTGGTTGGAAAAAAAACATCAACTGGCCTGTTTGTGACAGTGTTGATCTGAGAAGTGTGATGGGCTTTTCGGACGCAGCCTTATCTGAGCTTGTGGATATAGATTGCCATGTTCCTACTCTTGCAGTATGTACTGCGGAAGCGGGAACATCTACAGAAAAGGAGCACAGAAAACCGTTCGAAGAGTTAAGTAATAAGCAAAAGAAAAGACGTTCTACTTCCATAGTAGAAGAAAATTCCGAGGAAGAGTTGCAGCACTGGTACATAACAAAATTGAAAGATAACGGCAAAACGAATCTGGCAAAAGTGGTCGAATACCTTTCCAGTAATCCAGATGCGCTATCCGAAGTAGAAGAGAGACTATTCAAAAAGCAGAGCTTAAGTACTGTCTCTGAAGATAAGTGTTTAGCTCTTTATACATCAGTTGCGCTCTCGAAATGGAAGTACTTAGCTCTTCGACAATTTCTGAAAGAAGAAAACTGTGCTGCCTTTCCATCTTATCCAAAGCTTGTAAATGCCAAGAAAAGATGTTACCCACCACAAGAGAGTTTGGAGATTACCGAAAACGGAGCTCACATTAAATTGCAAGCGCTATTGGACCAAACTGTGGAGAGGATATTACTTGATATAAATACTGTTGATAGGTCTCAAAATGAAGAACTCAAGTTGACCTGGAAATGGGGACTTGATGGTTCTTCGTCGCAGAGTAACTATAAACAGAAAACGTCAAACACAGCTACAGAGTTCGATGATTCATCAGTAGTCATGATAAGCATCGTCCCTCTTCGGCTAGTGTCTACTAGGCCATCATCTGGGAATGAAAATCTAGTTTGGGAGAACCCCACACCTTGCCCAACTCTGTACTGTCGACCAGTGAAGTTCACTTTCACTTCGGAGACAGCTGATTTTATAAAGTCTGAAGAGTCTGAGATGAAAAAACAAATTGATGAACGAATATCTACACAGTGTGGAAATATTATTGTATCACATGAATTGCATATGACCATGATTGATGGAAAAGTGGCCAATATTATTGCTGGAGTACCATCATATGCAACGTGTCCCATTTGCTTGGCAAAACCGAGTGAGATGAATAATTTAGACGCTTTGACTTCTAAACCACTTCGTGAAGAAATTTACAAACAAGGAATTTCTTCACTGCATATGAAGATTCGGTGTATGGAATGTCTTCTCCATATATCTTATAATCTGGATTTTCAACGATGGACTGCTCGCGGCGAACATAAGGCTTTGAAACAAGCTAAAAAAAATACCACACAGCAAGAGTTTCGTGAGCAAACTGGAATGCTGATTGATATAGTCAAACAGGTATGTATTTAATTTTCGCTCTCTTTATGTTGTTTGTGAATTATATCTCTATGTATTGTATATTACAGTATTGTTTTCCCATTTTAGGGTTTTGGAACTACAAACGACGGGAATACAGCGAGGCGCTTTTTCCAAGATTACAAAAGATCTTCCAGAATAACGGGAATTGACGAAAATCTGATTTTCAGATTTTCCGTTATTCTACAAGCCATATCAGGCAAAAACATTGACTGTGAAAAATTTAGAAGATACTGTAGAGAAACAGCTGATGTGTACGTGCAACACTATTCGTGGTACTACATGCCAGTTAGTGTACATAAACTTCTAATGCACGGTGCAGACATCTGTAACCACTTTGGTGTTTTGCCAATCGGTAAGTAAAAAATAAATATAGTTTGATGTATTATTTGACTCGATTGCGTTTTGAAATTAAAATGTATGTACTTATTCGTTTTAGGTACCTTATTTGAAGAAGCTTCGGAAGCCCGTAATAAGGACTTCAGAAACGTCAGGGAGAGGCACACTCGGAAAACGGGGAGAATAGCACCAATATAGTCCTCCAGACCGAATTTTGGCCACAGCGGCCAATCTCAATGGAGACTAGCCATCGGCGCGGGAGATATTATAGTGCTCAAGTGTGTGCGCAGACAGAAGAGCACTCACTCTTCCCTCACTCTCATAGTCCGATGGGACGGCAATCCGACACGACCGGAGAGAGATCAGGCGTAGGACCAACGGCTTAACGTGCTTTCCGAGGCACGGGGGTATCACACCGCCAACTTCCAAACTCCGGGCTGCTACTAAGAAATTCCTAATGGAAAAACCCAGTAACACTTTGCCCGACCCGGGAATCGCAACAAACAAAGACATCCTCCATGGACTTCTAATAAGCTCTGATCCCCACATATCCTACATAAGGCCTAAAATAATGAAACAGGTTCATAATGAGTTGTTGCCTGAAGCAACTTAGTTGTTACAGACTACTGAGCCTCCCTGTGACAGTGAAATTATGGAGGAAGAAGAATGCCTCATAGCAGAGTCCGAAAATTTGCCGGACCCACTAGCACTTCTGGAACAAGAAATAATGTGATCCGGCTCTAAATTATTCCCACAAAAGCCCATCAGGGTTAGGAATATGACAAACAGCCCTTTTCAGGGCTACAATTACTTCACAGTTTCATATTGATCATACGTACGATAACTTATACTATAATAATATACATACAGTTGATTATGTAGATAATTATCAACGACTTGCCCGTACAAATTTAAATTATTTCACCTATCATTAACATAAAAACTTTTTTGCAAAAAAAAACAACCGACTTCCTTAAAAACACTACAAAGTGAAAAATAACTTTAATTTCGGTAGTCGGTGTCTTAGGATCTGTATTTATGGTTTTTTTGCCACCGACTTCCGAAATTAAAGTTATTTTTCACTTTGTAGTGTTTTTAAGGAAGTCGGTTGTTTTTTTTTGCAAAAAAGTTTTTATTTTTAAATTTTTAGTTGTGGTAACCCTGCACTAATTCCAAACAAACAATGCATATTTATGCGATAGCAGAAATCGCGGTTGATTTCCTGTCATTTTTTAAAGAGTTCCGGTGTCTGTCTCCCGAACTCATCATCAGATCCATATGAAAATTATATGGGACCATTTCGGAATAAACCCCTTTCGAACAAAAAAAGAATTTTGCAAATCCGTCTAAACGTGCCTATAATATTCAAAGAATTATCCCCTAACCTTCTAACCTTTCACTGAAAGTTCCTATATGTACTGTTCACCGATGAGGAGTTCCATGCGGTATCTTCGAAGACTATAATTAGTTCACCACGGATGGATAGATAGAACCAGCAATTATTTTTGATCTTTAGTACAATATCCAAATCACATTACGTGTACTGTTTGTTTTTGAGGAGTTCCTTCGTTTATCTCCCAAAGTATACATCAAATCTTCACAAAATTAATATGGGACCACCTCAGGAGTATACCCTTACGAATAAAAAAAGAATTTTCAAAATCGGTTGACTATTGGCGGAGAAATCGGTGAACATACATAAAAAAAAAAAAAAAAAAAAAAAAACATACAGTCGAACATATAACCTCCTCCTTTTTTTGAAGTCGGTTAAAAATTAGTATAACCTGAAACATTACGATATATTTATTCAACAATAGATAACGTGCAGTTAAAAAATAACACAGCCAATCAGAGACGAGCATTTTTCGATGACTCATTAGTTATGCGCGCACAAACAAATGAGTCATCAATCACAATGCAGAGCACCTGCATTGTGATTGATGACTCATTTGTACCGATAACATGCAATAATAACTAAATCTCTACCAGAATTACTAGTTCTAAGTACGTATGCGCTATTAAAACTATTTATTTAACTAAAAAGAAGGTGAAAACAGCCAAATGAGACAAAAAATATGCTTTGAATTTATTTTAAATGACAAAAAAATTCTTCCAAATTATTTTTTTTTTTACCGAATGATTACTCGCGCTGCCGCAGATGGCCGGCGCTGATTTTTTTTTAGTGGATAGAGAATGACCCTAGCTATCATATACTCACGCCACACACCCACCATATTAGGACAATTGAAGAAAAAAAATTAAACGTGATTCGCTCCATACAAAAAAATATAATAATTTTTTTTCAAGATAAACTATCAAGTTTAGAAGAAATTTTATAAGAATAAAAGTTGTCAGGAATATTATAACACGTCATATAAAAAATAATCGCATCGATATGGTAACTTTGTTGCCTAAGTCCACTAATTTTCAGTATGGGCCCACTGTGCCACGGGGCATAGTGAAGTAAAACAAAACTGATTATAATAATAATAAAATTAAACTTATCAAGTTAAACCGAGTCTAAAATGATAACGGAACGCACACAATATTACTCCAGCACTTCCTCACAGCGACTGAGTTTATAATTCGTCACAGGTCACGTACGCGCACGGGCATATTATTACGCAATATGACGCAATAAGATTATCTACAAAAAATATATTATGAAATAATAACAAGTGCATTGTGCTTTATGATTTTTATATTGTTTAGTAATAATTCGTTAATATATTTAGTAGTTAAGTTCGAATATTACTTTGAGTCTATATTTTTTCTCAGCACTGTAGATTCAATTTTGACCCTTTTCCCAAAGGTATGGGTCCTCTACCTTCCCTTCGGGGAAAGGGTAAAGGGACAGACGCGAGGCGGACCGACAGACATATCAACGTGATCTATGGGTTCCGTTTTTCCTTTGGAGGTACGGAACCCTAAAACAGAAGAATTGAGTCGCTGTGCTTAAGGAAACCTGAAAATATATGTATGATACATTGCAGAAAACGCAGAACACGCGGCTTGCATTTACAAATTGTGGCGTGTCTACTCCACGAGGTGAACACACCGGCCTTCTCATGAATCGCGAATGCGGCGCGTGTGTGCACAGAGGCGGCGGCGGCGGCGGGCGGCGCATGGAGGAGCGCGGCCTTTCAACAACCAAACTCATTTGTAAAGCCTCAGCGGGCGACGACCTCCACGCCTCGCCTTGTAGACGTCTGAGGAGCGTATTGTAGTGAACGCTACATAAATACGCGGTACAGACAACACACACGACACCCACTTGCAATCATAATTACTTCGAGAAAATAATAAATAAAATAATCTAAGGAATAGAACACAAGTATGCTTGAACCCTAGACTTTGACAAAGTCTATAATAATAATTTAATAAAAATAAAAATAAATATGCCGAATAATTTTGTTCTAGGGCCCAAGCAGTTAGCACACGCAATAATCTGAAAGCTTCCAGTCATCATTGAAGCACGCTTGCTCCAAGTACTGTGCTTAATACAGTTTAAATGTTGGAAATAAGTTGCTTGCTTTAGTATGGTAGTTCAGAATTGGCCTTGTGTAACCGCAGAAATCTTATTATTATTTCTTAGGCAGTAATACAGGTAGGTGGGTTAGTATATTACAAGGTATTAGATCCTAGTATGGCCAACATTAAACCGTCCACTAGAATTGATTGAGCATTTCTCTCTCAATTTGTATGACGCATAAATATCATCATCATCATCATCATTTCAGCCGAAAGACGTCCACTACTGGACATAGGCCTCCCCCAAGCACCGCCACTTCGACCTATTCTGTGCTTCTCGCATCCAACGTATTCCTGCGGCCTTCACCAGGTCATCGGTCCATCTTGTGGGAGGCCTTCCAACGCTACGGCTTCCAGTACGCGGTCGCCACTCCAGAACCTTCCGACCCCATCGGCCATGTGTTCTGCGAGCAATGTGCCCTGCCCACTGCCACTTAAATTTGGCAATTCTTCGGGCTATGTCGGTTACTTTGGTTTTCCTGCGGATATCTTCATTTCTGATTCGATCGCGTAGGGAAACTCCAAGCATACCCTCTCCATTGCCTTTTGGGTGAATTTAAGCCTTCATATGAGGCCCATTGTGAGCGACTACGTTCTATAAAAATAATGAAACGAAATTGTACAATGGTGCCAGTGCGCAGCGCCACAGAACGCCACAGCCATAGGGTCGCAGGCATAGTCACGATTGGGAGCAGGCGCGTGGCGGCCGCGTGCGCGCCGGGCCAAGCAAGCGTATCACTTTCTTACGCATTAGCTAACGCGCGCGGGCCCGGCCCCGCCGTCTGCACGAGTGACAGAACAAGCACACACGGCTTCACGCGAGGTGCACTCATTTCACTGAAGTTAGTAATCTTGCTGTACAGACGGACGCATAACGGCCGCGTACTCATCATCATCCTTGCGTTATCCCGGTTGCATCCTTTCGGAGCCCGGGGTCCGGTTTCCAGCTTTTAGCTCTCCACTTCGGACGGTCTTGTGCACCCCTTATGGTGGTTTGTTGGTACGCATGTCATCCGCTACGACGTCGTGCCAGCACTTTTTGGGACTGCCCCTTCTACAGGGACCCGGCGGAGGTGGCATGACCAGACATTTGTTTCCCACATAGCTAGCCGGTTTCCGTAATACGTGCCCATACCAACGTAGGCGACACTCCTGCAATTTGTCTGCTATGTCACGGATATGAAGGCTACCGCGTATGCGTGAGTTCTTGACGCGGTCTCTTCGCGTAACTCCGGACAAAAAAAAGAGAGAGGAAGGGAGAGTCTAAATTATATAATTACCACTTAAGTTCACATTATGGTAAAGCAATAAAGATATTGAGTATTGAGTATTGACATCCAGCGCAACATATTCATTTCCGTGACACGCAGTTCTTGCTTGTGCCGCTCAAGTATGGGCCACTCCTCACTGCCATATAAAAGGACAGGCCTAATGATGGATTTATAGACCTGTCCCTTCAGCTTAACCGGTATCATGGGGTCACAAATGACACCAGACACCTCTCGCCATTTGGCCCACGCTGCAGCAATGCGTGACTTGACGTCGTAGTCGATGTCACCAGACGTGTGGGGTACAGATCCCAAGTACTTAAACTGGTCCGTGCGCTCGAACGTGTCTTTGCCTATGCGGATCTGCTGTATTGCAGGCCAAGTACTCTGTCTTCGCTTCATTGAGCTTCAGACCACCGTTCTCAAGCGTACCCTTCCACGCCTTCACGCGTCTCACCAGTCGTCCCCTGTCCGCGTCTACCAGCGCAATATCATCAGCATACATGACCAGCCGCGGGGGCTGCTCATGGGAGGTTCCTGATGCTGTCTGACACAACGTCTAATACTACGCTGAATAGGAACGGGCTCAGGAAGGATCCCTGGTGTACACCTACAGTAATGGGAAAGGGTTTAGTGTCGCCAACAACGGTCCGAACCACGGAATCGGAATCGCGGTACATGTCTCGGATGGTGTCAATATAAGCCTCTGGTACTCCTTTGGACCGCAGTGCCCACCAGATCATCACACGAGGAACACAGTCGAAGGCCTTCTCCATGTCCAAAAATAGGAAATGTTGAGGCGTATTCTTCGACCTGTACCTCTCCATGACGATCCTTAGGGCAAAAAATAGGGTCCACGGTCCTGTGACCAGGGCGAAAACCATATTGGCCATCCGAGACTGTACATTCCTGACGGATCCGAGAGTCCATTATACGCTCAAAGAGCTTCATGGTGTGGGCCATGACCTTTATACCGCGGTAGCTGCCGCAGTCCTGCACCGATCCCTTGCCCTTGAAGACCGGAGTAATAACACTCAGTCTCCACTGACGAGAAATCTCGCTGGAGAGGAGTATGCGGTTATAAAGGTCAGTTAAGATGCCCACACCACGAGAACCCATCGCCTTCCAGGCCTCGATCGGTACTCCATCGGCTCCGACAGCTTTCCGATTTTTCATGCGACGAAGAGCATTTTCCACTTCTTCAGGTGTTACTGGCGGCACTAGTCCCTGATTCGGAGGGAGGTCCGGTGGCTGCACCTTTTTATGCTGCTTGTTTAGCAAGTCGTGAAAATACGAGCACCATCTCTCCTTCACCGCGACGTCCTCATATAACAGGTTGCCGTGAGGGTCTTTAACACAGCGGCACTTGGAAATATCCTGTGCCGCTTTGACCCTGGAGCGTGCCAACTTGTAGATAAGCTTCTGCCCCTCAGACGATTCCAGCTTATCGTAGAGTGGTTGTAAGTAGTCTCGTCTGGCTCTGGCTCTCTTAGACGCACGTCTTGCAACCCTGTACGCGTCGCGATCTTCAGAAGATTTGGACGCTTGCCACTTTTTAAAGAGGGCTTTCTTTACCCTTATCTCCCTCAGGACTGTGTCATTCCACCACCACGTCTCTTTGTCACATTTGCGCCCACCCTTAGACCGCCTTTGCCGCTCCAGTAATAGCTGCTTGAATCCTGTCCCAGTGGTCCTGGGCTGGTTCGCCATCAATCCCCGTGCATATGTTGCTGGTAGCTTTGGCAAACTCCAGGGATCTTGCTTCATCAAGCAGCCCCCACCTGATTAGGCGTCGGTCCCTTAGTCGCCTTTTACGACACCCACGGGGAGAAATGGGGTGGTGTTATTCTTTACGTCCGGCACCACACGGTACATGAACACGAGTGCATGATTACTACTAAATTAAATTTATTGACAAATTATTACATTTACCTAACATGCAACGAATAAATGAATGTCTTGAGGCACTAAAAAATCAACACATAAACACATCGTCTTGGGACCCTCTACTGCTACAGGTTTGCAAATAAACTATTTTATTGTTTTGAGCTGAAAGTGACGACAAAAATAACACTTCTGAAAATACAACAACAGGAAGAAGATCGACTCGAAAGACAGAATAACACATCTGAAAATACAACAACAGGAAGAAGATCGAAGATCCGACTGCCTCGTTGTTCCACTGGTAGCAAGCGCTACTGCTGAGCATGAGGTCCTCGTTGTTCCACTGGTAGCAAGCGCTACTGCTGAGCATGAGGTCCTCGTTGTTCCACTGGTAGCAAGCGCTACTGCTGAGCATGAGGTCCTCGTTGTTCCACTGGTAGCAAGCGCTACTGCTGAGCATGAGGTCGTCGTTGTTCCACTGGTAGCAAGCGCTACTGCTGAGCATGAGGTCCTCGTTGTTCCACTGGTAGCAAGCGCTACTGCTGAGCATGAGGTCCTCGTTGTTCCACTGGTAGCAAGCGCTACTGCTGAGCATGAGGTCCTCGTTGTTCCAATGGTAGCAAGCGCTACTGCTGAGCATGAGGTCCTCGTTGTTCCACTGGTAGCAAGCGCTACTGCTGAGCATGAGGTCCTCGTTGTTCCACTGGTAGCAAGCGCTACTGCTGAGCATGAGGTCCTCGTTGTTCCACTGGTAGCAAGCGCTACTGCTGAGCATGAGGTCCTCGTTGTTCCACTGGTAGCAAGCGCTACTGCTGAGCATGAGGTCCTCGTTGTTCCACTGGTAGCAAGCGCTACTGCTGAGCATGAGCTCCTGGGTTTGATTCCCAGGTCGGGCAAACTGTTATTGGGTTTTTTCATGAGGAATTTCTCAGTAGCAGCCCGGAGTCTGGATTTGAGCCCGGTTGATGGCAATAGGGTCGCCGCATTTACATATGGTACTTAAACATAACAGGCGAAATGTGTGTGTACTGTGTTGTGTGAATTCGAAGATGAATTGAAAACTACACAAATGCCCCGTTAACGGGGCGGGACAACCAGGGTGGATGGGATGCACTCAAGTGGACAACCATTGAAGAAATATATAAAAAATATTCCACTTTCAGTCCATTTATAGACGAGGATGGACTGCTAAGAGTTGAAAGCCGGTTACAAAACTCTGAATTGCCTTACATTAAAAACGTTGCATGAAGGCTACACATTGACTTAAGCTTATTTACGACAAACATACTGGATCATTAGTGGATAAGGAAAGTGAAGAGTATAATTAGAAAATGTGTGAGGTGCATACGATACAAAGCAGACACAAACTCTCAAAAAAACCGGCCAAGTGCGAGTCGGACTCGCGCACCGAGGGTTCCGTACAAACCTGCAGGTCATCATCATCATCATTCGTCATCATCGTTTATGAAATTAAATGTTTTTTTTTTTATTTTTATATTTGAGTTGACTGAATGAAAGGTAAATTGTGGTTTACGATTTATGACGTATTAAAAAAAAACTACTTACTAGATCTCGTTCAAACCAATTTTCGTTGGTAGTTTTCATGGTAATGTACATCATATATTTTTTTTAGTTTTATCATTCCCTTATTTTAGAAGTTACGGGGGGGGGGACACACATTTTACCACTTTGGAAGTGTCTCTCGCGCAAACTATTCAGTTTAGAAAAAAATGATATTAGAAACCTCAATTTCATTTTTAAAGACCTATCCATAGATACCCCACACGTAAGGGTTTGATTAAATTTTTTTTTTGTGTTTCAGTTCTATGTATGGGGAACCCCAAATATTATTGTTTAAAAAAAAAATGATATTAGAAACCTCAATATCATTTTTGAAGACCTATCCATAGATACCCCACACGTATGGGTTTGATGAAAAAAAAATTTTTGAGTTTCAATTCTATGTATGGGGAACCCCAAATATTATTGCTTTTTTTCTATTTTTGTGTGAAAATCTTAATGCGGTTCACTGAATACATCCACTTACCAAGTTTCAATAGCACAGCTCTTATAGTTTCGGAGAAAAGTGGCTGTGACATACTCGGACAGACAGACAGACAGACAGACAGACATGGCGAATCTATAAGGGTTCCGTTTTTTGCCATTTGGCAACGGAACCCTAAAAATGGGAATACTACCAAAAGCACGAGTAAGTGACGCAATCCTACCCATTCAGAAATACTGAGTGGACTATACGAGACCAAATACAAACAAGAACTATCAATGGGAGAGGTCGCAAGTTATACAAATCATACATTTCTGTTTTTGTATGTTTAGCAACAAAAGCAATACACCTTTAGGTAATTGGTGAGAAATAACAACAAACATTTATCGTGGCACTACGACTCTTGGCACGAAGAGGTCACGTGTCACACAATGTACAGTGACAATGCAACAAACTTCGTAGGAGCATTGGCTGCTCCTACGAAGTTTCTTCTTACATCAAGAAATATTACAAATCACGCAATCACCGTAATTTCAAAACGCAATAACAAACATAGGGACACCAGTCGCCACATTTCGGTGGCATCTGGTAAGTTGACGTTAAGTCAGTGAACCATCATTTACGTAGAGTAAACGGAGACTCGACACTAACATACAGATAACCTTCCTCCATGAAATTGAAGCGTGTTTCAATTCAAGACTGTTGTGTAGGTACGTAAGTAAACCGAACATGTTAATGACAATGTAATGTAGTACTAACTCCAAGTAATTTTCTGATTGACCGAGAAGCAGAAGGGAAACCAGATTCGATGGAAAACATTAATACTGACCTCGTAAACAGATGGAAACAGATTCCAAAGATGAAAAAAATAAAAACTTTTTTACAAAAAAAAACAACCGACTTCCTTAAAAACACTACAAATTGAAAAATAACTTTAATTTCGGAACTCGGTGTCTTAGGATCTGTATTTATGGTTTTTTTTTGCCACCGACTTCCGAAATTAAAGTTATTTTTCAATTTGTAGTATTTTTAAGGAAGTCGGTTGTTTTTTTTGTAAAAAAGTTTTTATTTTTAAATTTTTAGTTGTGGTATCCACCCCGCACTAATTCCAAACAAACAATGCATATTTATGCGATTGCAGAAATCGCGGTTGATTTGCTGTCATTTTTTAAAGAGTTTCGGTGTCTATCTCTGGAACTCATCATCAGATCTATATGAAATTTATATGGGACCATTTCGAAATAAACCCCTTTCAAACAAAAAAGAATTTTGCAAATCCGTCTATATATGACGGAGTTATGGCCGACATACAAAAAAAAAAAATATATAAACATCCGAATTGAGAACCTCCTCCTTTTAGAAGTCGGTTAAAAATGAGGAACAGTTGGACAAAAGATTATCTATATCCACTTCAGCAAAGATACAAAGGGAAACAATTACCTGAAAATGCTAAAATAGGAACAAATACAAGATGAACATATAATTACACAAATATGGCCGTTGGCCTAAAACACAGAAATTCACCCGGGAGATGATGGCGTACTTAGAGCGGTAACTCTTCAAAAATCAACAGGCGCTTGTAGAAGACCTTAGAGAATAGCCGTGGTCGTTTGCCACTTTCTGTAAAGCATGGCTCACTCCTGTTAGATTTATTGTGTTTTTTTTAGAGTAGGTGGCACACGACCACGGGGCTATTCACTGAACATCACTATGAATATTTATTAAATACTTACATGAAAATACAGGATAAGTTTTTAACCAGTGCGCAAATTTTAACAAATTAAACTTAAACGAGTTATAATAACCATGCAATTTTTATTTTGATATTATCTTAGTACAAAAAAATTCAGTTATCGTTAACGAAAGATGTTTATTTTGAAACTGGTTTTTATGGTAACTTGCGCGCGGCGCCGGCGCGGCGGCGAAGGTAAACGACCGAGCGTAGTTACTAGCACCTACCACCTATTCGATCGGTCAAAATTCTAAGAAGTTCGAAGTACCTACGCCGGCGCAGCGGCGAAGGTGAACGACCGGGCGTAGCTACTAGTACCTACAGCTGTTCGATCGGTCAAAATTCTAAGAACTTCGAAGTATCTACGCCGGCGCGCGGTTACTGACCTATTACTATTTCGATATCATATTACGAAATATGTACGGTGTCCACAGTTTACTGATTTAAAAATAAAATAAAAATAATAGTGTGTGTAGTAGTAGTGTAAGTTGTTTATGGACGATATCCATTCACTCAAAAATTTTTTTTTTTGTTAGTTTGGCACAACTGTTTTCCATTTTGGCGCAGAATTTGAGTTATATCTGTTATTAATATTCAATATAGTATTCCGAATTTCATAATGGACAAAAACATCAAACAAAGAGTTAGTCTTAAATTTTGCATCGCCAATGGATTTTCGTGTTCGGAGTCCCTGAAAATGATACAGAAGGCTTACGGTGAGTCGACTTTATCAAAAACACGTGCTTATGAGTAGTACAAAGCGCTCAAAAGCGGTCGAGATGTGATGGAAGATTTGCTTCGCTCTGGTAGGCCATTAACTTCTGCAATTGAAGTTAACATTGCAAAACTGAAGGAAACAGTGTGACTGAAAATCCTCATTCAAGTTGGAGAGAGATAGCCGCCGAACTTTCTGTGTCTCACAAGTCGGTCCGTAACATTTTAAATAATCATTTGGGTATGAAACATGTTGCCGATCGGCTAGTCCCAAAAAACCAGAATTTTCTCCAAAACCTCAATCGCATAAAAGTCGCTGAGGACATGCTAGAACGAGTCAATTCCGACCCAACATTCATGAAACGCATTGTTACTGCCAGTAACTTACTGGTGATGAGACGTGGGTTTACGAGTTTGACATGCAAACTAGTCAACAAGCTTCGGATTGGCGACTTCCAACTGAACCGAAATCGAAAAAAATACGCCAAATTCGATAAAAAGTCAAAGTCATGTTGACTGTTTTCTTTTGACTATTGCGGTGCCGTGCACTTGGAATTCTTGCCGGAACGTCAAACAGTAATAAAGACTATTATTTGAGCGTTATGCGGCGTTTAAGAGAGCAAATTTTTTGACTGGCCTGTTAGTCTAGTGGTTAGTGACCCTGACTGCTAAGACTGAGGTCGTGGGTTCGATTCCCACCCAGGACTAATCTTTGTGTGATGAGCACGATCATTTGTTCTGTGTCTGGGTGTAATTTATCTATAATATGTATGTATTTAGAAATATATAAGTATGTTTATCAGTTGTCTGGTTGCCATAGTACAGGCTCTGCCTAGTTTGGGATCAGGTAACGGTGTGTTGGTTGTCCAAAGATATTTATTTATTATATTATTATTATTAATTAGACGAATAGGTCAGATTTGTGGAAAGGAAATTCTTGGATTTTGCACCACGATAATGAGCCTTCTAATTATTCTACTAATTGGCACCATGTTGAGCAAATACACATTAAAAACGTTTACATAGCAAGTGTTGTGATAAGGAGTGATGTGATGATGTGCCACTCGGGAGTTTACATAGCAAGTGTTGTGATAAGGAGTGATGTGATGATGTGCCACTCGGGAGTTTACATAGCAAGTGTTGTGATAAGGAGTGATGTGATGATGTGCCACTCGGGAGGTTCCAGCCATGAAATATGACGATCGACTCAGGGGCACAGTATGCCGCCCGCTTGCTCATTATCTTGGGCTTACATATTTACGTAAATACATTACATACACATGTAAAGATATTAAATGATAAGACATGCAGCGCTATCTATCATATACGGATGTCTTAAATGTTAACGATAGTCTAGTTGTTCGTTCGAAATGGTTTGCAGCTATATAATAATCTCTTACTTAATGCAAACAAAACTAAATGTTTTAAGTTCTCATTACCAAATGTACCCCAACTAGGTCTAAATTTAAAACTTGATGGCAAGACTAGATGCTATTTCGAAAACTGTATTTCTAGGAATTATTTTAGATTCAAAATTGCAATACCCCATTGCAATTTGCCCACATTAGAGCTATTTCAGGTGGATTAAGTTCAGCTGCATATGCAGTAAGAAAATTAAGGCAGTTGCCCGATATAGCTACAGCTAGATTAGTGTACTTTGCTTATTTCCACAGTATCATATCTCATGGCGTTCTGCTGTGGGGTTCGGCAGCCGACGTAGATTCAGTTTTAATTTTAAAAGAGAGGGCAATTCGCGCAATCTATAATAATTTATTTATTTTTTTATGTAATTTCCATTTTATTAAGTACTTGGTACTTTTTGACAATCCTGCACTGTTCTCCCATACCTATTAATACTGTAATTTAAACCATTGTAAAAGCCAATTTATTTTTAAAAGAGTAACCATGGAGTTTCTTGCCGGCTCTTCCCCATAGGAGTCAACAATTAGAAACCGTGCCCCTAGTAGCACCATGTAGGTTTGGGTGATTCCCGATTTCCCGAAGTCCCAAGTTCTCCAAAACTTATATCTATACATACAAATAAATAAAATTGGAGTGTCTGTTTTTAATATTAAGATAAACACTTTTTACTAAGTGTATATGGATGTATACACGATACATAATACCAAAACAACATTTTTTACAATTTTTGTCTGTCTGTCTGTCTGTCTGTCTGTTTGTTCCCGCTAATCTCTGAAACGGCTGGACCGATTTTGACGGGACTTTCACTGGCAGATAGCTGATGTAACAAGGAGTAACTTAGGCTACTTTTATTTTAGAAAGATTCTTTTATTTTAGAAAAAAATAACTGTCTTTGAAAACTACGCTGACATACGTCTCAAAATTCGAAAAACCCTGGCTGAATCCTACGAAATAGATCAAAATAATGTACTACAGTATTGTACACCTTAAAAAGGCCTACAAAAATGTCCTCAATGGTATATGTCTATCTCTTAGGGATAACCCACAATAACCATTTTTTATCTTTTACTTTTTACGAGAAATAAGGGCTTATTTACGAAGCGATTTTAAGCAATACAGCATTAATCCTTATCCAATTAAGTACCTTAAATACATTGTGCATTTAATATAGATCAATATGGCCCTTTGCAGCATGTAATTTTAATGAATATCTTAGAAGATATTAGAGATTTAAAAAGCGGGCGCAGAGCGCGTTGGCAGCGGCCGGGTAGTACACGATAAGTAGGATTGTAATTCATATTACTTTGGCTTCATAGTAATTGCAAATATCATGTGTGTTCATTATACTCAAAATAAACCTAATAGTATTATTCCAAGTAAGAGACCGCGAAATGGCTTAGATGTTTAGATTTTTGGATGTTTGTTTCTCAATGATGCAAAGACGGCCAAACGGATTTAGATCGAATTTGGCACAAAGATATATTATATCATGGATACGTAACAGATAGGATACCTACTTTATCCCGGTAGTAGGTTCCCGGGTGATATTTTCCGACAGCTATACGGGCCAAGCCACTGGCAAAAGTACTATTCCTATAATTATGTTCGGTGTCTGGTAAATGATTGAGTGTCTGTATAAGTAAAATAGGAGCGTTAAGAAAAACCAGGAAGACTTATATTCAACTAAACCAAGCCCTATGTCGCAGTCTTCTTACTCTGAATACTATTACTTTTATTTTAAAAACACCATCACATATGATGTTCTCATAAACTATGAATCCTAAGTAATATGAGTTATAATCCTACTACTAATAATATTATAAATGTGAAAATATGTATGATTGGGTGTTTGTTTCTCAATCACGCAAAAATGGCTGAATGGATCTGGATCGAAAATAGCACACAGAGTCTATATTTCTTTTTTCGTATCATTCTTATCGCGGTAGTACGGCCTCTTGCATTAATTTCCGACATCCACGCGGGCGAAGCCGCGGGCAAAAGCTAGTTATGAAATAAAAGTAGACGACTCTGTCTTGGCCGAAATCTAGAATGGTACAGTCGCCGAATCAATGCTTACGTATTGTTTAATGTTATTTGTAACTTTAGAGAATCCATTGAGTTAAAATGTATTTTGTACATTCATTGCAATTTACGCTTACTTAATTAAATATTATTAATTAGCGGTACGCAATATTGATAGATAACTGATAGATAACATTCGACGTTGTTCTGTACATCAATAACAAATAGGTGCTAATCAAAAGTGGTCATAATGAGTGGGAAATATCAAATATTGTTTTTGCACTTGTACCAATGAGAGGAAAGTATCAAAGCGGGAGGAAACGCCCGGGTTTTACCACTGTGTGGATCGCCCGGCGCCTAGGGACGTGAGGGCGCAGAGACTGCCACTCCCTCACGCGCTCCGCCTCCTCCTTCGCTGCCTCGCAGGAGGTGACGGCTTTCCATGCCCTCTCGCTCCGTACCAAGGCTCGCACCAGGGCCGCACGCGAGAGGTCGCCGCCGCCGATCGCCTCCACGAGGACACGGCGCCGGCGGTGCTCCGCCCAGGCAGGTCACACCTCCACCGTATGCTCCACCGTGTCCTCCAGACGATCCTCGCAATGGGAACACCCGGGCGTTTCCTCCCGCTTTATCCTGAATAGTAAACCACCGAAGCACCCATGCCCGGTGAGAACCTGCGTCAGACGGAAGGTGAGGACGCCGTGGCGCCTCTCAATCCCCTCCTCAAAGAGGGGACTTACCACCGCAATTGTGGCGATAAAAAAGGCTGGTACTCAGAAATTCCAAATAGAAAACACTTCGCCCAAAACACATAGGTAGTACAAATTATACATATATTAGAAAACATAATCCAAAATTACGTTAATTTTAACTAGTACATTTTTACTACTACACTTTTGGAGACGTCACGAGTACGACGAGTGGTCAAGCGTGAACTTAACAAATGAATTAATTTAACATTTTGGGGAAGTTGGGAATGAAAGTGTGAAAAATCATCAATTTTGGGCAACTTGGGACTTGGGGAAATCGGGAATGACCCGTAGGTTTATGTGAAGTAAAAATATTTTGATTATCAT
This sequence comes from Aporophyla nigra, assembly GCA_947507805.1. Lineage (NCBI taxonomy): Eukaryota > Metazoa > Arthropoda > Insecta > Lepidoptera > Noctuidae > Aporophyla > Aporophyla nigra. The sequence goes on from OX382301.1 coordinate 430,874, forward strand.
TATTAATTAAAATTATCAGAAGAGCAGAGTGCGTAGGTAGATAGAGCCCGAGAGGGCGTGCGGCCGCGCAAGCACCCAGCAGTCGCCAGCCAGCGGGGCGCGACCGGCACGGCGCGACAGCGGGCGCGGCTCTGGTCCGTAGTGCTGGACACAAGCTACATGTTACGATGTACGTCACGGACTCGGCTAGCGTTCTAATTAGATTATTAGTACACTATTAGGTATCTCATAATTGGTTTACACGTGCATGTCGCTAACGAAGCATTTTGCCGTCAGAGCCAGTTATAGGCCCTAAAGGCAGGCACGCTCCTACACTTGCAAACAGTGACAGGAGGCACGACGCGCGCGGTCTCGCTTGACAGTCAGACAGTATCGTTATGTCGTTGGACCTCACTGGCACGAGGAAGGGTTGGTACACGAAGCGTCAACCTGCCGGTTCATTGTTAAATGGCAAAAATGGAACTCTTTTAATTTCGTTACGTCCGTCTGTCTAGATCCGGATATTACACAGCCATTTACCTCAGAGAGTAATTGCCTATAAAAGCCCAATAGTTGAAGTCAAATGAAAATCTAAAATGGCGGTAGCGAAACCTTCAATGGTGTCATTCCTGCTTGACGGGTGTCCCCAGACCGGACTCATTTTATTTCACTAACTATACAATGCATCTTATAAATTATCATTCTGTTGATTACAGAACTTTTTTACTAGAATAAAATGTTTGAATAGCCAGTAGTATAAGTAGTAACATGGGACAAGGGCAGGAAGGTGACAAAGAGTTTTCTTTTTGAAGTTGACTACCGGGAGTGGTACCGTTCCTCTACTGCAGCCTTTCCCAAAGTGAGCGATAACGCCCCTTGTGGGCGCTGCAGGCATAAAGGGGGGTGGTAAGAGACCCAGAAAAAAAAATGGGGCTGTTGTGCGGAGTTTGCTCTACTGTATAGTTCCCTACTGCATTGAAGAAAGAGTAACAGGTAAGCTGTGCCTGCGTTTCTGTATAAGTAAACAGATCTCGCATTGTAAAGGCTTTTCGTATATTGAGAGGTTAACTTATGATTGGAAATGTATAGGTAGGTAGGTAATTAGTTTGATTGACGAAGAATTAAGAAAATCTGTCGTCGTGCGTACCAATGACAATGCACAGCTGGACGCGGGACTGCCTCTAACTGGAGTTCAATAGAAGAATCTACTTGTAGGTCCTGAACAAATGAGGCTTTCGACTAGCCAGTTAAATTGGCGGCAGCTGACTCTTGCGAGACTGGAAATATAAACAGGAAAAACTCGGAGCACTACCAGCGCAGCACAGCTCGCAGTCACAGACACTACTGTAGCCGGAGGCCGTCCCACCGACTTATGAATCCAAACAAGACGTCACGCATGTGATCACGGCTATCTTAGTCACGAGGCCATTTCATATAATAGGTATATTACCTACCGAATTCTACACAAAATGTAGATATAATTAACGACGCTGTTTCTGAAAATAGTGCTATGCGGTCAGTCACAGTGTATTGGTTTCATTAACAAACACAAATGCAATCATAGATCTCAACATGCATCTCCAGAAGGCTGCGGACCTAGTTAGTACCTACTAAATTAGTCATTAAAGTAATAAGTAGGTACAAATGACATGAGTCGATTTGATTGAACAACGTGTTTGGGTATTAATTAGAGCTTAACAACAGCCTGCGGGAAGCACGTTACGGGCGAGTGTGTCGCTCGCAATCATCTCTGGGCCGTACCGAGATCGCGTCCGCGGTCACTGCCCCCTTGGCTCCCGGGCGCCGCGCGCCGCTCTCAGCTCTTCACGCGGCGACCAGCGAGACTGACCGGCGACCTCACCAACACCTACCACTTGCACACTCTACTACCAACACTACTCACTGCACACTGCGCACGTCACAATCACAACAATCACAGACTACAATTTATACAACAACACTGAAACACGATCGCACAAAGAGCCGCGGCGCCGCGCTAGCATCAACTGCGCGCGAAACGAAAGATAGTGTGGGGCGCGGGTGCGGGGCGGCAGGGCGGCGCGCGGAGACGCAGCCGAGCCGGGCGCACAGCTGATAGCGGCCCGGCCGGCCCTGCCGCGCACCTCAACGAGACAACGACACGCGCGCCCGCGTGGCTCTGTACTTTATTGTGTACGAGACTTATTAATGCCTCGCAGACTCGCAGGTGCGCAACCACCGACCGGTCAACTAGCTAACTGAACACTGCTTTTTTTTCCTTTGTGGGTAGACATAGAACTAACATAAATTTTTGTGTGCTCTTGATAAAATAAAGTTAAAATATAGTAATTTATATTATTTAATGAAATAAATCAGTTCATTTTATAGTAGACCCCCCCACACCCGCTATCTATTGTTATCAAGTCTGCGGCACTTGTTCCTGGTTCACTTTCACACACACAATATGGACACTAAACTTGCTGCCAGCATGGAGGACCTCGAGCAGTTGTTTTGCTCCCGGATGCAGGAATATGAAGCGAAATTGCAGCAGGCTACCACTGGTACCACTTCACCTTCACCAGACATTGCTTCTATTGCACGTGAGTTCTCAGAGTTTAAGCTGTTTGTCTGTCAAGCACTCTCCACATTAAAAACTCAAATTGATCTGCTGGCTGCTGGGTTTGATAGACATGAAACCATCATGCGAAGAAAGGTCCTGCTGTTCCATGGTGTCCCAGAGCAGGATAATGAAAAGTTACTCGACGTGGTCCACAACATCATATCCAACCAAATTAAGTTGACAGAGGTATGTAAGGACAAGAATGTTATCCATGTTTGTCATAGACTCGGATTCTCACAGCAAAAGGCCCGACCCATACTAGTACGATTCTTCAAAATGGAGCACCGGCAACTGGTGTGGGAAAGCAAGAAAGCTCTCAAGGGTACTGGGATCACCATCTCCGAGTTCTTGACACAAATTCGGCATCGTGTGTTTGCAGCAGCTCGTAAGCATTTCGGTATGCCAAATTGTTGGTCCATGGAAGGCAAGATTGTTGTTATTTGCCCAAACAAATCCCGCCGAAAGATCGAAACGGCGGGCGAACTTCACGATCTGATAGCCAAATTCCCGTCTTGTTCAGTCGACACCGGGGATTCTGCGCAATCTGAAGAACCCGTATCTCCTAAAGCCGCAACCTTGGATACTCCTGCTAAGAGAACGAGGAAGACGCGTCTGCGCAAGTAACACATTCGTCATTGTTTTTGTCAGTCCATTTACTGCACAACTTCTCAACTTGGCCGTTTTGCATGTTAACAATCTTCATGGGCCGGTATTTAAATAAGTAATTTAAAGCGTCTCACTGCTAATCATTTCATTTTTATTAGTGCCGGTATATACGTAAACTTTTATTTTTGGAGTTTAAAGATCTTTTGTCAAAATTGACAGTATGACGGATGTCAATGTCAGTGTCACAGCTCCTACTCATCCGCCTATGTGTCGCGTTCCATTTTACGTACACTGCGATGTTTTCATTTTGTTTTCATTTTATTTTAATTTTTTCTATTCTGTTGTGTAACTTGGTTTATTATTGTAAAATTTCTGCCAATATACCAGCGAGTGGGGGAGGTTTTTCTCAAAGGAAAATCGATAGTTAATTAGTGTAATTTGTTTTGTATTTAGTTATTATAATACTCTTGTAGTTTAAATATTTATATTATTTTTATATTAATATTATAATTTTGGTATATTTATGGATGACGTAGCTGATCTTAACGACAGCTTCTTCTCGTGCTCTTCATCTACTAGTTTTGTTAGTGCGGATAGTGTCTCTTCCTTACCTCTTACTTTGAATGATAAAATCTCTTCCCTTTTCTCCAATGACCCTAAGAATCTGCATATTGCTCATATAAATGCTCAGAGTGTTCCTGGTCACTATTCTGAACTTCTGGCATCCTTTAGTAGTGCTCACCTGGACGCGCTTTTGATATCGGAATCCTTTTTGAAGCCGTCTCTCCCCTCTACTCAATATTCACTCCCCGGCTTCGTCTTGATCCGCAACGATAGGACCGGCAAAGGTGGAGGAGGTATTGCTATCTATTTGCGTGCGGATTTACCTTACAGGGTGGTTAGTTCATCTCCTTCAAGGTATTCTGAGTCGGCGGAATACTTGTTTCTTGAAGTTACTGTTCATCACACAAAAGTTTTGCTAGCAGTGCTTTACAGTCCTAATCTTCACATTGACTACTTCAGTTCCCTCGATTCAACTCTCAGCGATCTTTGCCCCATGTACGAGCACGTTATTTTAATGGGTGATTTTAATACTTGCTTGATTAAAAATGACTCTCGCTCCCTTAAGCTCCTTTCACTCTTGTCTTCTTACAATCTTCAAGTTTTGCCTCTTTCTGCAACTCACTATTTTCCTAACTGTACACCCTCTTTCCTAGATCTTATGATCGTCTCCTCTCCTAATAATGTTTCTTACCATGGTCAACTTACAGCTACTTTTTCATACCACGATCTCATTTATCTCTCATATCGCATCCGTGTTCCCAAGCGTAAATCTCAGTTTTTATATCTCCGTAACTACAAAGGCATAGATTTGGAGGCTTTGCAGCGTGATGCCGCCAACATTGATTGGACCCCTCTGATCGAGAGCGATAACATCGAGGATAAGGTGAAATGTTTTAATGCAACCGTCCTCGCCTTATTTGATCAGCATGCCCCTATCCGACGTGTCAAAGTAAAACATAACCCTGCACCATGGATAACGCAACAAATTAAAGTGCTTATGGGTCGTAGGGATAAAGCCAAGAGCAGATACAAGCGCAGACCTTCAGAACTGAATCTCTCTTATTACAAATCCTTGCGTAATCGCTGCAGTCATCTGTGTCAAGATGCGAAGAGACGCTATTTCCACGATCAACTCAAAAACCGCAATTCTTCCGATGTTTGGAAATTCCTCAAATCTGTAGGCATAGGCAAGTCACCTGCTAACCAGTGTAAGGATGTGAACCTTAATGATCTTAACAAACATTTCTCTCTCCTTCCCTTTTCTCTAGATCCGTCTGTCAAAGCTACGACACTACAGAGTCTTGCTAGTTTGCCGTTACCTCAATGTTCTCACTTTGAGCTTAGCAATGTTACTGAGGATGACGTTAAGAAATCTGTTCTTGCGATTACTTCTTCAGCAGTCGGTAATGATAAGCTGTGTTCAAGAATGATAACTCTTATCCTTTCCTCTTTACTTCCTGTTCTCACTCACATATTCAATCACTCATTTACCTCTTGCTCCTTTCCGTCAGTCTGGAAACAGGCTCATATTATACCTTTACCTAAAACTAATAACCCTACTTTATTAACCCACTTTAGACCTATTTCTATTCTTCCATTTCTCTCTAAAGTTCTTGAGCACATAGTTCATAGACAAGTATCATTTTTCTTGGCGTCAAACTCGTTAATTTCTCCTTTCCAATCCGGCTTTCGCTCAGGTCACAGTACTGTAACCGCGCTTCTTAAGGTAACTGACGACATCCGCTGGGCAATGGAGAATAAGTCCCTGACTGTTCTCGTATTGCTTGATTTCAGTAGCGCCTTTAACTCTGTGGATTTTGACATTTTACTAGGTATCCTCCAATCTATAAATTTCTCTTCTCCTGCCTTAGCTTGGTTCAGTTCTTATCTCCGAGGTCGCTCCCAGTGTGTTCGCCTGGAGGACTCCTTCTCTGATTGGTGTTGTCTCACTGAGGGTGTTCCCCAGGGTAGTGTTCTCTCTCCTCTTCTTTTTTCTATTTTCATAAACCTTGTTACCACGGTTATTTCCTCTAGTTTTCATCTTTACGCGGATGACTTGCAGCTTTACCGGCATTTTACTGTAACTGACGCGGACTCTGCACTTGCTGCAATGAATCGTGACCTGGCTTGCATCAGTGTTTGGGCTAAGTCATTTGGTTTGCAAATTAACCCATCTAAATCTCAGGCCATGATCATAGGCAGTAGATTTGTTCGTAATGCGGCTGATGTTGCATCCCTGATGCCTTTGTATCTAGATGGTGTTCGTATTGACTACACAGAAACCGCTAAAGATCTGGGTGTAGTTATTGACTGCAATCTTTCGTGGCGTGCTCAGGTGAATGAGGTCAGTCGAAAGGTACATTTCTCCTTTCATTCGCTGAAATGCCTTCAAAGTCTCTTGCCCTTGAAAACTAAAATTTCTTTGGCACAAACACTTATTCAGCCGATTATAGATTATGCTGACGCGTGCTACTTGGATGCTACTGAGGAGCTATTAAACAAGCTTGAGCGCCTGCAAAACCTGTGCATTCGCTTTGTTTTCGGTCTTCGAAAGTATGACCATGTTTCTCTCCTTCGCAAGGAACTCAAGTGGCTCCCAATCCGCCTTCGCAGGAACACTCGGATTTTATGTCTCCTCTTCAACCTCCTACACAACCCGTCTTACCCTTCCTATCTGCGTGAACGTTTTTCTTACGCTCGCCCTAGCGATGCACTGTGCAGATCACACCTTAGATCCCTCCTTAAATCCCAACCCCATAAAACCAGTTATTATTCCTATTCCTTCTCTGTTCATGCTGTTAGATTGTGGAACTCACTTCCGCCTAGCATTCGAGATCTAAAAACTATTTCCCTTTTCAAATGTCGAGTAAAAGAGCATTACCTTTCCTCATAATTGTGTGTATTTATGTATATATTTACGTTTATTTTTATATTTTAGCTTTATGTATTTATTTAAGTATATGTTAATTTCTTGCATTATATATGTATAAGTATATTTTAGTTTAAGACTTCACATATTCATATCTCTCTTCTTGTTTTCACACACTATTGTCTACATTTCTTTTTCATTTCTCCTTTCGCAGGTCTGCTGGAAGAAATTTCTTAAGAAATAAGCAGTACCTTTGTACTCAATTGTTTTAATATGTCTTATCACTCTGTTTTTTTACTGTGTGTACATAAATAATAAAATAAATAAATAAATAAATACACAGCGCGGCTGGGCGAACTGCTGTGCAGCAAGTTTGCGACGTTTTCCACACATTACCAAGCAGATGGACGAACTCATTTTAGCAGCTCAGCTCATTTTCAGTTTGGTTGAGAATGAGAGTGCACGTTTGCTATGCCACCAGTTTTATCCAAAAATTAACGAATCGGAATGGCTTTACTTTTGCTTTCGCAAGTTAAAAAAAACCGGCCAAGTGCGAGTCGGACTCGCGCACCGAGGGTTCCGTACAAACCTTCAGGTATTCACGGTTTATGCCTATGGTTTATGTTTATGAAATTAAATGTTTTTTTTTAATGTTTATATTTGAGTTGACGGAATGAAAGGTAATTTGTGGTTTACGATTTATGACGTATTAAAAAAAAAACTACTTACTAGATCTCATTCAAACCAACTTTCGGTGGAAGTTTATATGGTAATGTACATCATATATATATATACAGGGTTATTTGTAAAACACCGGCAACCTCTCAGGTCTATGTTACTAACATCATAATCAACAACTTTTGTTCTATGACTTTTAAAAATTCATCATATTTTAGTGCATCAGATTTTCATACAAAAATCGGCTGCCTGTAAATAGGTCAAGTTCAAGCGCCCCCGCCGCCCTAACCCCGCTCCCCTTGCTAATATACTATCGCTTTCTTTTGCTTTGCATAGACTCCGTAACATTTAGAGCGTGTTACATATTCGCATAGCACCTAAACCGCTGACAAGCGTTCACCCAGTTTCCCCAAATTGCATCAGCCGCGCACACGAGGCGCCGACGCAGCACAACGTGATGCAGCCCGGCACCGGACATCGCGGCCTCCGTGAACTCGTCACTTTTAACACAGAATCGGTTAACTGTCGACCATTGTAGTATTTAGTAAATTGTAATTTCTTATTAAATAAATTGTATTAATTAAATCTTGCATTTTTTTCGATCCTCCGGCTACAGCCTTCGTAATTGGCGCAGTCGGTAGGATACTCGCGGGCCGGTTCGCGAGATTAAATTGCTTAAGTCGCGAGTCACCCGGGTGGCCGTCGGGCACCGTACGAGTATCCAGAACCTACGAGAGCTGCAGTCCAGGGGAGTATCCAGACATCGATACGGAAGAGGTACAGGATTGTTTCAAGTAAGTACTTTAGAATCGCGCTAGAGTCGCTTCCTTTTATCCTTAAGTGTTTCCCTTAATTATCCAAGATTTTCCATCCACGGCAATCTCGGTTATCTAGGTTAGATAGTAGTAATAGTAGAATTAGTAATCTAGACGCTAATAGAAGTTTGGAAATAGAACAAGAGGATAGTAATCGTTTAATTGTATCGAATATGGCTGACTCAGTCGATCAAGTTTATAAGGCCCTACGATTGGTTCCAGAGTTCGATGGAAACTCGAACGTATTAACTCGATTTATAAAGCTATGTGATCAGTTAGTACAGCAGTTTATAAGAAATGGACCGGAATTTCAGTTAAGTAATTTGGCATTATTAAATGGAATTTTAAATAAGGTTGTGGGACCCGCATCGCGCACGATCAATTCAAACGGTATCCCAGAAACTTGGGAGGGAATTAGGAACGCCCTAGTTAATAATTTCGCCGATCAACGTGACGAGACGTCACTGTATAATGACTTAGCGCTCCTAACACAAGGGTCTGCAACCCCGCAGGAATTTTATGAACGGTGTCAGAATTTATTTAGTACTATTATGACCTACATCAGCTTACATGAAACGATAGCGAGTACCATTGAATCTAAACGAACCTTGTACAAAAAACTCACTTTGCAGTCGTACTTACGTGGTTTACGCGACCCGTTGGGTTCTCGCATTCGGTGCATGAGGCCTGATACAATAGAGAAGGCTTTAGAATTCGTGCATGAGGAGATGAATACATTGTATTTACAGCAGCGTAACGACCATGGACCTGACAAGAAGCAGCAGCCTCAGCATCAGGTTAGTCCTAGACCTTCTTATGATTTTAAGGCGCCTGCCTTCGCTACGCCGCGTTCGTTTATGTTACCATCTCCTAGGTCTTTTAACATGCCAGGACCGTCGCGACCGTTTATGCCTCAAGCGCAGCAGTCTGCTCCAATGTGGAGAAATCAGCCCCCTCAATATCGCGGCCCCACACGTACACAGCAGATGTTTAGTGCACCGCCGACCGATCATAGACCCCAGGGTCAAGCTTTTAGGATGCCTAGTCCCAGACCAGCTGCTAGTAGCACTCCGCAACCTATGAGTGGCGTAAGTCATTACGTGGCAAAACCATTCGCCCCACGTGCACCCCATGACTGGTCTACAGCTGGTAATCCACCACCCTCGAACTATTTTAGAGCACGGGAATTTAACTTTAACGACCTAAATGATCAATTGCAGTATAATTATTATACCGGTTATTTTAATAGCAACGATTACTACCCCCAGGAATATTTAGAGTTTGACAACTACGGTTATCCGATTGAATATGCGTATGAGCAACCGAAATGTACGGAAACTTGTGTCATAGATGAAATAAAAGACACTCCGAATGCTAAAGAGGAGGATTTTCAGGAAGTTACCAAATCAGACAAGTTAAAATAGAGATCAATTTACAAACACAAAGGCAACTACCATACATTCAGATTTCAAACCCTCCGCTTAAACTATTAATTGATACAGGTGCAAATATGTCCTTTATTAGCCCCGCAGTTGTTCAAAAGTTTTTATCTCACATACCATGTAATTATGATCCTTTCGAAGTGACAAACATTCATGCCACCACTAGAAGTGATTACTCTATTACATTACCATATTTCCAGGAATTTAATGAGTCAGGTGATATGACCCTTTACGTTTATACGTTTCATAACTTTTTCGACGGTTTGATTGGATATGACCTGTTGGAAAAATTGGAATCTAAAATAGACCTCAAAAATAGACTGTTGGTTACTCGAAACTCTAGTAATCCTTTGTTAATGTACGACTCTCGCAATAGTAATTTATACGAGGACATAATACCGGCTAATTCATCTAAACTAATTAAAGTTCCTATAAACTCTGAGGACGGTGACGTTTTAATTCCTAAACAGTGTCTGTCAAATTGTTTAATAGGTGATTGTGTAACAACTGTTAGTAATAGTAGAGGTATAATTGAAGTAACGAATGTGTCATGTCATGACGTAGTTTTTTCCATGGATCGTCCCGTTAGCGCTGAGTTGTTTAATATTCAGTGCATGCGCACTGAACAACAGTCCGATCGTGTTACAAATGTCTTATCTCGCCTACGTACAGACCACTTGAACCCTGAAGAAAAAGCTAATTTAGAAGTATTATGCACTCGATACGCCGATGTATTCTATATTGACGGCGAGTCATTATCTTTCACAAACCAAATTAAACATTCAATTCGAACCACAGATGATGTACCAATTTATACAAAAAGTTACCGATATCCGTTCATACACAAACAGGAAGTTCAAGATCAAATCTATAAAATGTTGGAACAAAATATTATACGACCCTCACAGTCTGCGTGGAGCTCCCCCATCTGGGTAGTTCCCAAGAAAGCTGACGCCAGCGGGAAAACTTAATGGCGTTTGGTCATAGACTTTAGGAAAGTAAATGAGAAAACCATTGATGACCGTTACCCTATACCCAACATTTCGGACGTACTTGACAAGTTAGGTAACTGCCATTATTTCACCACATTGGACCTTGCGAGTGGCTTCTTTCAAGTCGAGATGAACCCAGACGACATTCATAAAACCGCGTTTACTGTCGAGCATGGGCACTTCGAATTTCTTCGCATGCCGATGGGTTTAAAGAACTCTCCTTCAACCTTTCAACGGGTGATGGACAATGTCTTACGGGACCTCCAGAATGTTGTGTGTTTAGTGTACCTTGATGATATCATCGTTTTCTCAGTATCCCTTCAGGAACATATGATAAATCTGGAAAAGGTATTTCAGAGACTCAGGGAATCCAATTTTAAAATCCAAATGGATAAATCCGAATTTTTAAAATTAGAGACTGCGTATTTGGGACACATTATAAGTAAAGACGGTATAAAACCTAACCCGGATAAAATCATTGCCATTCAGAAATTTCCATTGCCGAAAACCTCAACAGAAATTAAACGTTTCCTAGGTTTGTTAGGGTATTACAGGAAATTCATTCCTGACTTCGCCCGAATAACAAAACCTATGACGCAATGTCTGAAGAAAAATTCAAAAATTGCTATATCCGATCCAAATTATATTAGTTGTTTTGAAAAGTGCAAAACTCTTTTAATCAATGATCCAATTTTGCAATACCCAGACTTTACTAAAGACTTCATACTAACTACTGACGCTTCTAATCTCGCCATTGGTGCCGTTCTCTCACAAGGTCAGATAGGTAGCGATAAACCTGTAGCATTTGCCTCACGCACATTAAATACTAGCGAAATTAACTACAGTACAATTGAAAAGGAACTGTTAGCCATCGTATGGGCAACCAAATATTTCCGCCCCTACTTATTTGGCAGGAAATTCAAAATTGTCACGGACCACAGGCCCCTACAATGGGTCATGAATCTAAAGGAACCCAATTCACGCCTTACCCGCTGGAGATTAAAGTTAAGCGAGTATAATTTCACTACAGTATATAAACCGGGTAAATTGAACACTAACGCAGACGCCCTTTCCCGCATTGAAATCAATAATGAAGATGCAAATTCCATAGCAGTTAATACATCTGAAAAACCACCTTCAATGACAGGCTCTACAACGGCAACAGCTCACACTAGTGCTGAAAATCCCATATTAGAAGTACCAATATCTGATGAACCCTTAAGGACGCTATAACATTTTTGAATCGCTCAAGTTTAGGTATCTGAGTCGCCACACAACAACATTACGCGCACGCACACATTGAAACCATTGTCTGCTCGATTTTAAACATTAGTTAACTAATCTTGATACTCGAAGGTATTATTTATTTTATTTTACTAGCACTGTTGAGTAAAATTTGTAGTAAAGTAACTTAACTATCTGAATTTAGTGACAGTAAATAACTTTTACTACCATGATCATCAATATTTTTGGGGTAACGTATAATTTGACAATTAAAAAAAAAACGAGGTGTAACAATAAAATACTTTAACAATATTTTTGGATAATAAACAAATATAACTGATGGTGATCGTAGAATATCGTTGTAATCGTTGAAAATATACAGGATATTCCTTAAAGAAAACTAAGCAAAAATTGTGTGACGCGCGACCCTCACCTTTGAGATTGCAGCGCGTATTCAGAATTTTTTATTTATGTAAATAATTAAAGTTACGTTAAATATTGTGACTACATACTAGCAAAACCCCCAAAATTGATACCCATGTCGACATTTCATCATAACAGTACATCCGCCATTTTAAATTAAAAATCGAAGATTTTATAATCCCTACCCCCAATATGGATAAAGATCTTTTTATAAAAAAAACAATACCCGCCGTATTTGGATCAAATTTGGATGAATCATTCGTAATAACTATCCTAAAATTATCCAAATTTGATAGCTTTGCCCACTTTTTATTTAAAAAATTAAAATATTCGTCGTTTTGAATGAAAAACTTGTGGGGTCGCCTTTTTTTGGCTCCAAATGTAATTTGTATGGAGTTTTCGGCTTCAGCACCTTCGAAAATCTTGAAAACGACACCCATGATGAAAATTTTGAAAATTTTCGTAACCACCGTTTTTGATTTTGAATCAGATTCAGCACCCTTGTTTACCTCTACCGCAAGCTACATTAAAGAATTTCGTTCCAAAAATGGACGACACTTGCATAATTTAATTACCACGTTGAAAATATAACTTTTTATTGAATAATTATCCGCCATTTTGAATTCTTGTAAATGAATACATAGTCATAATTACCCTACCTCAATAATCCCAATAGAATTTGAGTTATTTATTTCTAAATCAAGTTCTGATAATAAGTTTGGTACTCATAGTTTTGGTCCGAAAAGTATCAACATTTTTCAACCACAGTATACAGCACGAATTACGAAGGCTGTAGCCGGAGGATCGAAAAAAATGCAAGATTTAATTAATACAATTTATTTAATAAGAAATTACAATTTACTAAATACTACAATGGTCGACAGTTAACCGATTCTGTGTTAAAAGTGACGAGTTCACGGAGGCCGCGATGTCCGGTGCCGGGCTGCATCACGTTGTGCTGCGTCGGCGCCTCGTGTGCGCGGCTGATGCAATTTGGGGAAACTGGGTGAACGCTTGTCAGCGGTTTAGGTGCTATGCGAATATGTAACACCTCCCCCCAAAGATCAGCAACTATTTCGAAATCATGTGTGAGAGAGATGATGAAATATTGCTGTGCTCAATTTTTATCCTGTTAGGACTGTTCTTATTAGACTCCTGAATTTCAGCATAGTTTCCTGATGGTGTGACGTCATCTGTTTCGTTTGATTGATTTACATTAAGACGTATTGCTCGTCGTCGTCGGTACATCACGGCGATAATAAGTGCACTTGCACCGGATAACAGTAAGTAGATTGGAATCGTGGTATGGTAGAGACTTGTATCAATTGTTTCTTCCAGTTTGACTGGAGTTTGTAGCATGATCTTCGTGTTTACAGAGTGCAGGCTTCCTAGGTCAGCAGAGTTTAAGATGATTGGTGTCTCATTTGGTACTTCTAAAACTTCGGAATATGTAGGCAATTGCATAATTTCTAAAGCAAATCCCTTGATGTGATTATTGGAGTTCGCTATAGTAAATTCGGGCGTCTTAATGTAGCAGTTGTATGGAATGATAGCTAAATAACTTCCTTCAAGGGTTTTGTATGTTTCCTGTTTGCATGATATCTTTACTTTAGTCGGACGTGGAAAGCTCATAGTGTAATGTTTCTCGTCGAGTGTTTCTACAGCTTCTTTCTTCAAGGCGACTGATGATAGTTTGCAAGTTGATAGAAGTTCTTGCTTGGTGATAAGATGCTGGATACAATCTGAGTCATCTTGAGTATTGTATTTTAATTTTTCTTCGCAGAGGTACAGGGAATCTACCTTCGGGCATTCAGCCTCCATGTACCTGGAATCTTGTCCAGAAATCGCGATAAAAGGAGAGGTAGGTAAAAGGATTTTGTTATACTTGTTAGGGACAAGGGACAGTTTATAGAGGTTATAGATTGAAGGAAAGGCAATCGGTACCTTAAAGACTAAAACTATCTGATCACCTACGTAAAAGTATCCTAACTTAATTATATCATAATAGTTTCTTAATTCTATGTTAAGGATTTCATGATTGGAATATAAAATCCTTAGTTTATCTAACATATATCTAATCTCCTTTAAACTAACTACCGTATGCGGTGTGCTTAATGCACGTATAAACGCTAGAGTATACTCTAGTCTATGGAGTTCCTCGAATAAGTTGTCTATGTAATCACTTAGAATAATTAAATGCTGAGCCATATGGGCGTAGTGAATAAAATCGAAGTCAGCTGTACTATTGATTATACGATTTAAGACATTTCCTATCTTTTCCTGATTTTTAGTTATGTTAGTTAGTAAGTTGGCATTACGTAGAACCCAAGCTTGCGATAGACTGACGTGCTGATTAATTTGAAACTCCATCTTGTGTTCATTTTCCTGAAGGATTTTTATGGCATTATTATACTTGACTGCATCCGTCTGATCTAAATTACCGGATATGCTCTTAATAACGGAACCGAGTCCATCGATAAGTCCTCTTTTATGACGAGTATGTTTAAATGATTCTAGTTGTGTAAATATTTTAGTTAACTTAGATGTTAAGTAATTCATATGTGGTTCAAATAATAGGGACGTTTTATTATTTAGTTTAGGTCTAATGTCGGACAATTGTTTGTTGACTATGTCTATTTGAGATTGTATGCTATCGAGATTAACGTAATTAAGGAAGGAATGGTAATGGGAAATGATACGCGTCGTTCCTAAGTTAAACGGAAGTATACCAGGGCCATTTCCCAAGGGATCAATCATTACTTCTTGTCCTTGCGTCATTCGGAGTAGTAGCAGCAGTAGCATCCTGTAACAACGCAGGATGTTTAGGGCTTCGTTTCAGACGAGACTTTGCGACAGGACCACGTTTCTTTCTAGTGTAGATGTGAATGGGTAGATCGGCTAATACTATGTCTTGCGTAAAACGCGAAGCTAGTTTTTGTCTGTTAGCAAGAGGGTTACGGACGAATACTTGTTGGTCCGGGCTATATTCTTTCTCGGGCTCGCGATCTTTATTCCTATTTTCAGTTAGTTCAGTCCTATGATGAAGGGAAGTTTCATTTATTATTTCATAGACTTGAGTTAGTCGTTTTTTATGATCCTGTAGATATTGTTGTAATAAGTGCTCGGATAAGTTTAAGTCTAAGGAATCACGAGGATCAAAATGTCCTGTGATTAAGTCTATAGGTCTACATTTAGTGAAGCTGTGTATGGAGCTATTATAGCCTAGAATTGCGTAAGGCATAAGATTTATGGCAGGTTCATTATGTTTTTCTAATTTCAGGATTCTAAGATGTTCGAGAATGGTAGAGTGGAAACGTTCGACTATACCGTTATCGTTAGGGGTGTGTGCGAGTATCTTGTGATGTTGTATTTTATGAAGACGAGTAAATTCTGAGAATAGTGCATTAGTGAATTCGGGTCCTTGGTCTGTTATTATAGTATAGGGAACGCCATGGTGGGTGCAAAACGTTAGAAGAGCTTGAACGACGCTTAACGCTGTACCATCTCTGAGATGATATGCCTGCGCATATTTCGAGAAGGCGTCAACTAAGGTAAGAAATTTCTCATTTTGAGCTGTGAAAAGATCCAGATGTACAGTTTCAAAGGGTTTAGTTGAAGGTGGGACTATGGAAAACTTTTGTCTTATCGGGTTTCGGTCGTATTTTGCTTGTCCGCAAATACTACATTCATTAATGTATTTCGATACACTTTCTTTCATTTTAGGCCAATAGTAACGGTGTGATAAAGCAAGGAAACATTCAGTTATACCACGATGATTGGTTTTTCCTTCATGGTAATTTCGAATGATTTCCTGTTGTCTTAAGTAATCCTTAACGTTCTCTACTTCTTTTTTCGTTAGGACCATATTCAAGGCGGAACTTTTAAACTTATCTTGGATTATCGGAATTATTTTATACATTGCTAGAGGAGGGTGGATAAGAATTCCTGTTTTTACTTTGGGATTCACGTATTCCTTTATAGCGTTAATTACATCCTCTTCAAGATTAGACTCTGATAGTTGTATTGTAGTTTTAGTGTGGGTTTCAAACGGTTTAGATGCGGTTGGGCGTTTTTTGATGTCTCCTACGACTGTGAAAGATATCTGGCGGTGAAATTTATTTAAGGGTTCATCAGATATTGGTACTTCTAATATGGGATTTTCAGCACTAGTGTGAGCTGTTGCCGTTGTAGAGCCTGTCATTGAAGGTGGTTTTTCAGATGTATTAACTGCTATGGAATTTGCATCTTCATTATTGATTTCAATGCGGGAAAGGGCGTCTGCGTTAGTGTTCAATTTACCCGGTTTATATACTGTAGTGAAATTATACTCGCTTAACTTTAATCTCCAGCGGGTAAGGCGTGAATTGGGTTCCTTTAGATTCATGACCCATTGTAGGGGCCTGTGGTCCGTGACAATTTTGAATTTCTTGCCAAATAAGTAGGGGCGGAAATATTTGGTTGCCCATACGATGGCTAACAGTTCCTTTTCAATTGTACTGTAGTTAATTTCGCTGGTATTTAATGTGCGTGAGGCAAATGCTACAGGTTTATCGCTACCTATCTGACCTTGTGAGAGAACGGCACCAATGGCGAGATTAGAAGCGTCAGTAGTTAGTATGAAGTCTTTAGTAAAGTCTGGGTATTGCAAAATTGGATCATTGATTAAAAGAGTTTTGCACTTCTCAAAACAACTAATATAATTTGGATCGGATATAGCAATTTTTGAATTTTTCTTCAGACATTGCGTCATAGGTTTTGTTATTCGGGCGAAGTCAGGAATGAATTTCCTGTAATACCCTAACAAACCTAGGAAACGTTTAATTTCTGTTGAGGTTTTCGGCAATGGAAATTTCTGAATGGCAATGATTTTATCCGGGTTAGGTTTTATACCGTCTTTACTTATAATGTGTCCCAAATACGCAGTCTCTAATTTTAAAAATTCGGATTTATCCATTTGGATTTTAAAATTGGATTCCCTGAGTCTCTGAAATACCTTTTCCAGATTTATCATATGTTCCTGAAGGGATACTGAGAAAACGATGATATCATCAAGGTACACTAAACACACAACATTCTGGAGGTCCCGTAAGACATTGTCCATCACCCGTTGAAAGGTTGAAGGAGAGTTCTTTAAACCCATCGGCATGCGAAGAAATTCGAAGTGCCCATGCTCGACAGTAAACGCGGTTTTATGAATGTCGTCTGGGTTCATCTCGACTTGAAAGAAGCCACTCGCAAGGTCCAATGTGGTGAAATAATGGCAGTTACCTAACTTGTCAAGTACGTCCGAAATGTTGGGTATAGGGTAACGGTCATCAATGGTTTTCTCATTTACTTTCCTAAAGTCTATGACCAAACGCCATTTAGTTTTCCCGCTGGCGTCAGCTTTCTTGGGAACTACCCAGATGGGGGAGCTCCACGCAGACTGTGAGGGTCGTATAATATTTTGTTCCAACATTTTATAGATTTGATCTTGAACTTCCTGTTTGTGTATGAACGGATATCGGTAACTTTTTGTATAAATTGGTACATCATCTGTGGTTCGAATTGAATGTTTAATTTGGTTTGTGAAAGATAATGACTCGCCGTCAATATAGAATACATCGGCGTATCGAGTGCATAATACTTCTAAATTAGCTTTTTCTTCAGGGTTCAAGTGGTCTGTACGTAGGCGAGATAAGACATTTGTAACACGATCGGACTGTTGTTCAGTGCGCATGCACTGAATATTAAACAACTCAGCGCTAACGGGGCGATCCATGGAAAAAACTACGTCATGACATGACACATTCGTTACTTCAATTATACCTCTACTATTACTAACAGTTGTTACACAATCACCTATTAAACAATTTGACAGACACTGTTTAGGAATTAAAACGTCACCGTCCTCAGAGTTTATAGGAACTTTAATTAGTTTAGATGAATTAGCCGGTATTATGTCCTCGTATAAATTACTATTGCGAGAGTCGTATTTGCACCTGTATCAATTAATAGTTTAAGCGGAGGGTTTGAAATCTGAATGTATGGTAGTTGCCTTTGTGTTTGTAAATTGATCTCTATTTTAACTTGTCTGATTTGGTAACTTCCTGAAAATCCTCCTCTTTAGCATTCGGAGTGTCTTTTATTTCATCTATGACACAAGTTTCCGTACATTTCGGTTGCTCATACACATATTCAATCGGATAACCGTAGTTGTCAAACTCTAAATATTCCTGGGGGTAGTAATCGTTGCTATTAAAATAACCGGTATAATAATTATACTGCAATTGATCATTTAGGTCGTTAAAGTTAAATTCCCGTGCTCTAAAATAGTTCGAGGGTGGTGGATTACCAGCTGTAGACCAGTCATGGGGTGCACGTGGGGCGAATGGTTTTGCCACGTAATGACTTACGCCACTCATAGGTTGCGGAGTGCTACTAGCAGCTGGTCTGGGACTAGGCATCCTAAAAGCTTGACCCTGGGGTCTATGATCGGTCGGCGGTGCACTAAACATCTGCTGTGTACGTGTGGGGCCGCGATATTGAGGGGGCTGATTTCTCCACATTGGAGCAGACTGCTGCGCTTGAGGCATAAACGGTCGCGACGGTCCTGGCATGTTAAAAGACCTAGGAGATGGTAACATAAACGAACGCGGCGTAGCGAAGGCAGGCGCCTTAAAATCATAAGAAGGTCTAGGACTAACCTGATGCTGAGGCTGCTGCTTCTTGTCAGGTCCATGGTCGTTACGCTGCTGTAAATACAATGTATTCATCTCCTCATGCACGAATTCTAAAGCCTTCTCTATTGTATCAGGCCTCATGCACCGAATGCGAGAACCCAACGGGTCGCGTAAACCACGTAAGTACGACTGCAAAGTGAGTTTTTTGTACAAGGTTCGTTTAGATTCAATGGTACTCGCTATCGTTTCATGTAAGCTGATGTAGGTCATAATAGTACTAAATAAATTCTGACACCGTTCATAAAATTCCTGCGGGGTTGCAGACCCTTGTGTTAGGAGCGCTAAGTCATTATACAGTGACGTCTCGTCACGTTGATCGGCGAAATTATTAACTAGGGCGTTCCTAATTCCCTCCCAAGTTTCTGGGATACCGTTTGAATTGATCGTGCGCGATGCGGGTCCCACAATCTTATTTAAAATTCCATTTAATAATGCCAAATTACTTAACTGAAATTCCGGTCCATTTCTTATAAACTGCTGTACTAACTGATCACATAGCTTTATAAATCGAGTTAATACGTTCGAGTTTCCATCGAACTCTGGAACCAATCGTAGGGCCTTATAAACTTGATCGACTGAGTCAGCCATATTCGATACAATTAAACTATTACTATCCTCTTGTTCTATTTCCAAACTTCTATTAGCGTCTAGATTACTAATTCTACTATTACTACTATCTAACCTAGATAACCGAGATTGCCGTGGATGGAAAATCTTGGATAATTAAGGGAAACACTTAAGGATAAAAGGAAGCGACTCTAGCGCGATTCTAAAGTACTTACTTGAAACAATCCTGTACCTCTTCCGTATCGATGTCTGGATACTCCCCTGGACTGCAGCTCTCGTAGGTTCTGGATACTCGTACGGTGCCCGACGGCCACCCGGGTGACTCGCGACTTAAGCAATTTAATCTCGCGAACCGGCCCGCGAGTATCCTACCGACTGCGCCAATTACGAAGGCTGTAGCCAGAGGATCGAAAAAAATGCAAGATTTAATTAATACAATTTATTTAATAAGAAATTACAATTTACTAAATACTACAATGGTCGACAGTTAACCGATTCTGTGTTAAAAGTGACGAGTTCACGGAGGCCGCGATGTCCGGTGCCGGGCTGCATCACGTTGTGCTGCGTCGGCGCCTCGTGTGCGCGGCTGATGCAATTTGGGGAAACTGGGTGAACGCTTGTCAGCGGTTTAGGTGCTATGCGAATATGTAACACACGGCACTCACTTTATTATTATTTTGATCGTATTTATTTTGTACAAAAAAGCGATACGCCCGTGCTTCCTAGGGTGCGTCTGAGCGCGGAATGAGAAGCCGCGAGTTTAAAATGTATGAAGAAAGTTGAGAACGTTATTTATTTTTCTCATAAATAAAAAAGTTATGTATTTAATTACAAAATATTTAGGCAAAACGTAGAAGATTACACTAGCCACAATTTGTTGTCATTTTGAAGTTAAAATATGCAGTTGATCTCACTATACAGGTACCTTTCCAGACCCCATTATTTTTCATTTTCTTCGATTATTGCGGTGGGGAAAACGTATTTTTGTGAAAATATTGTATGGGACTATATAATTTTTATGGTACCATAATGGAGATAAATAAATTATCTTTAATTAAAGACCATAATTGACTTCGCAGTTGTGATTCCTCTTGATGTAATTGGTACTGGAAAACCATCGATATTTGTAGAAAAATGTTATAGCGTCCTTAAATAAATTTCACCGCCAGATATCTTTCACAGTCGTAGGAGACATCAAAAAACGCCCAACCGCATCTAAACCGTTTGAAACCCACACTAAAACTACAATACAACTATCAGAGTCTAATCTTGAAGAGGATGTAATTAACGCTATAAAGGAATACGTGAATCCCAAAGTAAAAACAGGAATTCTTATCCACCCTCCTCTAGCAATGTATAAAATAATTCCGATAATCCAAGATAAGTTTAAAAGTTCCGCCTTGAATATGGTCCTAACGAAAAAAGAAGTAGAGAACGTTAAGGATTACTTAAGACAACAGGAAATCATTCGAAATTACCATGAAGGAAAAACCAATCATCGTGGTATAACTGAATGTTTCCTTGCTTTATCACACCGTTACTATTGGCCTAAAATGAAAGAAAGTCTATCGAAATACATTAATGAATGTAGTATTTGCGGACAAGCAAAATACGACCGAAACCCGATAAGACAAAAGTTTTCCATAGTCCCACCTTCAACTAAACCCTTTGAAACTGTACATCTGGATCTTTTCACAGCTCAAAATGAGAAATTTCTTACCTTAGTTGACGCCTTCTCGAAATATGCGCAGGCATATCATCTCAGAGATGGTACAGCGTTAAGCGTCGTTCAAGCTCTTCTAACGTTTTGCACCCACCATGGCGTTCCCTATACTATAATAACAGACCAAGGACCCGAATTCACTAATGCACTATTCTCAGAATTTACTCGTCTTCATAAAATACAACATCACAAGATACTCGCACACACCCCTAACGATAACGGTATAGTCGAACGTTTCCACTCTACCATTCTCGAACATCTTAGAATCCTGAAATTAGAAAAACATAATGAACCTGCCATAAATCTTATGCCTTACGCAATTCTAGGCTATAATAGCTCCATACACAGCTTCACTAAATGTAGACCTATAGACTTAATCACAGGACATTTTGATCCTCGTGATTCCTTAGACTTAAACTTATCCGAGCACTTATTACAACAATATCTACAGGATCATAAAAAACGACTAACTCAAGTCTATGAAATAATAAATGAAACTTCCCTTCATCATAGGACTGAACTAACTGAAAATAGGAATAAAGATCGCGAGCCCGAGAAAGAATATAGCCCGGACCAACAAGTATTCGTCCGTAACCCTCTTGCTAACAGACAAAAACTAGCTTCGCGTTTTACGCAAGACATAGTATTAGCCGATCTCCCCATTCACATCTACACTAGAAAGAAACGTGGTCCTGTCGCAAAGTCTCGTCTGAAACGAAGCCCTAAACATCCTACGTTGTTACAGGATGCTACTGCTGCTACTACTCCGAATGACGCAAGGACAAGAAGTAATGATTGATCCCTTGGGAAATGGCCCTGGTATACTTCCGTTTAACTTAGGAACGACGCGTATCATTTCCCATTACCATTCCTTCCTTAATTACGTTAATCTCGATAGCATACAATCTCAAATAGACATAGTCAACAAACAATTGTCCGACATTAGACCTAAACTAAATAATAAAACGTCCCTATTATTTGAACCACATATGAATTACTTAACATCCAAGTTAACTAAAATATTTACACAACTAGAATCATTTAAACATACTCGTCATAAAAGAGGACTTATCGATGGACTCGGTTCCGTTATTAAGAGCATATCCGGTAATTTAGATCAGACGGATGCAGTCAAGTATAATAATGCCATAAAAATCCTTCAGGAAAACGAACACAAGATGGAGTTTCAAATTAATCAGCACGTCAGTCTATCGCAAGCTTGGGTTCTACGTAATGCCAACTTACTAACTAACATAACTAAAAATCAGGAAAAGATAGGAAATGTCTTAAATCGTATAATCAATAGTACAGCTGACTTCGATTTTATTCACTACGCCCATATGGCTCAGCATTTAATTATTCTAAGTGATTACATAGACAACTTATTCGAGGAACTCCATAGACTAGAGTATACTCTAGCGTTTATACGTGCATTAAGCACACCGCATACGGTAGTTAGTTTAAAGGAGATTAGATATATGTTAGATAAACTAAGGATTTTATATTCCAATCATGAAATCCTTAACATAGAATTAAGAAACTATTATGATATAATTAAGTTAGGATACTTTTACGTAGGTGATCAGATAGTTTTAGTCTTTAAGGTACCGATTGCCTTTCCTTCAATCTATAACCTCTATAAACTGTCCCTTGTCCCTAACAAGTATAACAAAATCCTTTTACCTACCTCTCCTTTTATCGCGATTTCTGGACAAGATTCCAGGTACATGGGGGCTGAATGCCCGAAGGTAGATTCCCTGTACCTCTGCGAGGAAAAATTAAAATACAATACTCAAGATGACTCAGATTGTATCCAGCATCTTATCACCAAGCAAGAACTTCTATCAACTTGCAAACTATCATCAGTCGCCTTGAAGAAAGAAGCTGTAGAAACACTCGACGAGAAACATTACACTATGAGCTTTTCACGTCCGACTAAAGTAAAGATATCATGCAAACAGGAAACATACAAAACCCTTGAAGGAAGTTATTTAGCTATCATTCCATACAACTGCTACATTAAGACGCCCGAATTTACTATAGCGAACTCCAATAATCACATCAAGGGATTTGCTTTAGAAATTATGCAATTGCCTACATATTCCGAAGTTTTAGAAGTACCAAATGAGACACCAATCATCTTAAACTCTGCTGACCTAGGAAGCCTGCACTCTGTAAACACGAAGATCATGCTACAAACTCCAGTCAAACTGGAAGAAACAATTGATACAAGTCTCTACCATACCACGATTCCAATCTACTTACTGTTATCCGGTGCAACTGCACTAATCATTGCACTGATGTACCGACGACACCGAGCGAAACGTCTTCATAAAAATCAACCAAAAGAAACGGATGATTCAGGAAATTATGCTGAAATCCAAGAACAAAATAAAGTCAGTCCTAGCAAGATAAGGATTGATCACAGCAACATTTCATCATCTCTTTCGCCCAAGATTTCGAAATAATTGCTTATCTTCGAGGGGAGGTGTTACATATTCGCATAGCTCCTAAACCGCTGACAAGCGTTCACCCAGTTTCCCCAAATTGCATCAGCCGCGCACACGAGGCGCCGACGCAGCACAACGTGATGCAGCCCGGCACCGGACATCGCGGCCTCCGTGAACTCGTCACTTTTAACACAGAATCGGTTAACTGTCGACCATTGTAGTATTTAGTAAATTGTAATTTCTTATTAAATAAATTGTATTAATTAAATCTTGCATTTTTTTCGATCCTCCGGCTACAGCCTTCGTAATTAGCGTTCAATTTAAATATTTTTATTTTTGTTTGAAAATCTGATGAACTAAAATGTGATGAATTTTTAAAAGTCACAGAACAAAAGTTGTTGATTATGATGTTAGTAACATAGACCTGAGAGGTTGCCGGTGTTTTACAAATAACCCTGTATATATATATTTTGGAGACCTATTCATAGATAGGTACCCCACACGTATGGGTTTGATGAAAAAAAAATTTTGAGTTTCCGTTCTATGTATGGGGAACCCCAAATATTATTGTTTTTTTTTCTATTTTTGTGTGAAAATCTTAATGCGGTTCACAGAATACATCTACTTACCAAGTTTCAATAGCATAGCTCTTATAGTTTCGGAAAAAAGTGGCTGTGACATACTCGGACAGACAGACAGACAGACAGACATGACGAATCTATAAGGGTTCCGTTTTTTGCCATTTGGCAACGGAACCCTAAAAGGAGAAAACGAGTCTGGATGAAAGAATTATTCAAAAAACGTGGTAATTTAACTCGTATCAACATGATGCGTGAGTTAGAAAGCAATGATTTCGTTAATTATTATTTAAGAATGGATTCGTCAACGTTTAATTCTTTATTAGAAAAGGTAGCACCGCAAATAATGAGACAGTCACAGAATACTATGTTAAGAGACTGTTTCTCCTAAAGAAAGGTTGATTGCGACTCTTCGTTTTCTTGCAACTGGAAGAAATTATGAGGATTTGAAATTTACTTGTGCTTTTTCGCCGCAATTACTTGGTAAAGTAATACCGGAAATATGTGAAGTTATATACAAGGTGTTAGGGGATGAATATTTAAAGGTAAGAAAACTATTTTTATTATTTAACTTTTTACTATAAAATCATGCATGAACCAATTATTTTACCATTCAAATTTTTTTTTTTTTCATTATTACAAATTCTGAAATTTTTCCTTCTATAGTGTTTGTGTCTTTGGTAATAGATGTAGTATATTGGGAAAGTGAGTTGTTATGTTGAAAGTATGATGGCAGTGATTCGTATTGTGAAGTATTTGTTATGTTGAAAGTATGATGGCAGTGATTCGTATTGTGAAGGATTTGTTATGTTGAAAGTATGATGGCAGTGATTCGTATTGTGAAGTATTTGTTATGTTGAAAGTATGATGGCAGTGATTCGTATTGTGAAGTATTTGTTATGTTGAAAGTATGATGGCAGTGATTCGTATTGTGAAGTATATATGTTATGTTGAAAGTATGATGGCAGTGATTCGTATTGTGAAGTATTTGTTATGTTGAAAGTATGATGGCAGTGATTCGTATTGTGAAGTATATATGTTATGTTGAAAGTATGATGGCAGTGATTCGTATTGTGAAGTATTTGTTATGTTGAAAGTATGATGGCAGTGATTCGTATTGTGAAGTATTTGTTATGTTGAAAGTATGGTGGCAGTGATTCGTATTGTGAAGTATTTGTTATGTTGAAAGTATGATGGCAGTGATTCGTATTGTGAAGTATTTGGCTGTGGTGTGGCTTGGTATTGCATGCTAGCTGTTGGTGGTGATGATGATGCATAGTTTGAATATGGAGAGTCAGGTGATGGTGATGAATAATATGTTGATTGTAGGGACGTATGTGGTATATATGGTGATGGAGTCATGTTCAGAGTGTCACTATTTAAATTGGTTATTTTTGTATTACTATTTAAATTATTTGTACGGGCATAATATATTATGTGGGTTGATGTTGTAGCAAAGATATTAAAAGAAATACGAACAATCACTGACCTCTATAATTACCACTGGACTGGCGGCTGTCAAAGTGCTTTTGTGCCCGTTTAATAATCGCCATTTTCGCTGTCGGACGTGGTGGGACGTAGTAGCGAGTGCCTGTGGTACTAAAACTAGTGATGTCGACATCAGCGAACAAATATCGATAACTCTTGATAATATGTGTTTTTTAAAATAAATAAACGTATTATATTAATTACTTACTAGGCATACTATATTAACAATTTACAAAACACTTACTAATCATGACTAATTGCTTAACTTTATGTAAATGAAATATTAAAAATAAAGATTAAAATCTGACGTAAATGACGACATTATGAAATTCATTTTCTTCAGTTAGTGTTTTTCATAATTTCTTTTTTTAAACAGACTAACGAAACTGAAACAGTACGTTACAGTTTAGTTTGTAGAATAACATCTAGAAAGCAATTTGAGAATATATCCGTACAAGAAAATCAGGAAATCCAGCTTTTGCCCATTAGTAAAACTGAAATATCTTCAAATAACTTTCAAATAAAATTCTTATTTTGGAAGATCATACATCACGTGGCATTCAAACAGAATTCGATATGCAAATTTGTACGAATAGATCGGCGCAAACGGCTTATCACCTTTCAGGTAACACTCCAAGGAAGAGAAAACTAGCACTTGATTTTATTTACAAGCATTTTATTTTATGTCTTTTGACAATTCAAAAGTGGCTTAGTAATGTATTTTATTTATTTGGATTACAGATTTAAATTAATAAAGAAAAAAAAATTATAACCTAAATTAACTAAAACTATTTACAAATTAAAAACATAGCGTCTAAAAATCATCCGCATCGCTGTCCACTGGTAGTGTGCCCAAGAGACTGGCGGCATTACCACGTTGTATGGCAATGCTTAGCCTCTGGCCAAGATAAAAACCAGCTCTTGGGTCACGGGAAGTGTCCACCAGCCGTTTAGAAATTTCCTTAAATAGGATAAGAGCGCTTGGACCCCACGGCCCGAGCGTTTCAACCCCAAACGGCTCAAAAATATAATGACCAATAAGGTTACTATACTTACGCCGCTTGAGGTTTTCTGCAGCCGCAGCAGCGGCACCAGCACAGCACGCCGTGCCAGGAAGATGGGATGGCGCAAGAGTATCGACGCACGTCGCATCCCACACTAAAGGCCTACCCACCTTCCATGGAAATAAAGACATACCGTCCGGTCTCTTGCCATCGTCGCGTGCCAAGCCATTGGGTTCTAATACAGCTGGGACGCCGACGGTGACAAGAGCTCGTCGGATTATGTCATTAATGTTTGCGTGCCGTGCTAATCGACCCGCACTTCGGCTGCAAGACAGGCCGTGGTGTCCTAGACTGGTGACAACTTCGCCACAGTGACAGCGATGAGGAGAACAACACGGAGCTCCCAAACGTAGGGAAACAGCGAGGCGGAAAGTAGTGTCGTCGAACAAGGTGCCTATATTCGACGACGGTAGTGCATGAAGCCATAAACCCGATTCCCACTTACCCACAGCCAGCAGGCGCGCACGCTCCGCAGTAGTAGCAGACGTGTTGAGCAAATTGTCTTGTACTACTCTGCAGAGCGGCTCATCCCACCGTCTCTGGGAAAATGGATTATCGGGTAGCTCAGTGTTCGGGCAAGCGAGTTTCCAGGCGTCTATAGCCTCGGTGAAGCACGGCACATCAAAATTAATCAGTGTTGAGGCTAGAATTTTCCTGATTAATTTCTCAGTACCGTGGATCGAGGATATAAAAGCTGGTAAACTAATACTAGAAATTTTGCGGACGCCGAGGCCTCCCATACGAATGGGAAGAGTAGCTTGTGCCCAAGCTCGGTCGTCCATGGCCACATTTAAAATCGAGGTTAATGTTTGCCGGATAATTTGGTCCATTCTGTCTAATAGGTGAGTGTGCTTCCATAAATGGGAAGCGCGAAGGAAGTATGTTAATTTGGGGCCGAAACAGCAATACCGAATTAAGGTGATAGCCGAATGCATGTTAATTTGGAACAATCTTTCCGAAACGTCATTGAAATTTTGGATTTTTTCGTCAATAAAAATGGAAAAGGAATTCTCGAAGATTGGAGACCCAAGGAGACGAAGCGAGCTTTTTTCAATAATTTGAATATCAGGAGCAATTTCATTAAATTTGGGAAGTGTCAGATGTCTGTCAGTACTGTCCGCTAAGTAGAGTTCACATTTCGAAAAGTTGAGATCAAGCCCAATGGAATGAAGTTCATTTTTTAAGAATTTAAGATCATTTAAGACAGTCTCTACATCGCCTCCCAAGGTTCCGTCATCAAGATACCAAACATTAAATTTGGAATTTAGCTTTTGAATAATTGGGTGAATTGCTAAACTAAAAATCACTGGCCCGAGGGGGTCACCTTGTTGGCAGCCAACTGCAGATTCCAAAACGTTGTCCCGATACAGTAATTTAGA
The DNA here is from genome assembly GCA_947507805.1 of Aporophyla nigra. Classification (NCBI taxonomy): domain Eukaryota; kingdom Metazoa; phylum Arthropoda; class Insecta; order Lepidoptera; family Noctuidae; genus Aporophyla; species Aporophyla nigra. The sequence goes on from OX382301.1 coordinate 459,036, forward strand.
TGGGTGTCTGTAACATTGCCAAAGGAAACTAAAGATTTGGGGTATTTCTTTTTTAGTTTCTGCCAGCAAGGTGTCCCTGTTTACTGAATTGAAGGCATTCTTTATGTCAACCTTCAGGATAACCTCTCCTTGGCCAGAATTTAGATAGGTCGATAAGGCATGTACGGCAGCCTCGCAGCCCCCTTTGGAGCCGTAACCTAGCTGCAGGGGCTGAAATTTTTCCGAAACCACCTCACCATAAAATTTACAACAAATTTTGGCTGCCATACGCCGGTACGTAGTTCCCACGGCAATGGGACGAATGCCGCCATCCTTCTTACGCAGGGCGCATAGATTGGCCCCGTACAGAACGTCGATGACGGCCTCGTTCACGTTGCCGGAGAGCATAAGGTTAATCAGAGCCGTGAGCTCCTTCACGAGTAACTCACCAGCTTCCCCGGCGCCTGAACAGATAAGGTCCTTTAGGTGCTGAGGACTCAGACCGTCGAGGCCGCCAGCGGAGCCACTCCGGAAGGAACAGACGGCTGTGACCAACTCTCGACCTGAAATGGTGAGGGAGTGATTATCCGGGTCAGGCGGGGCGGGAAAGGAAAGGTCATCCGGTGGGGCAGGGTGTTTGCTCTCCAAAGCTGCGAGCGTTTCTGGAGAACACGGTGCCACCACATCACTACTGAAAAGAATCCTGGCTGCTCCACTAATGTCACCTTCCCCTAACTTTGATTCTACAAGATGAGAAATACCTCTTGAAGAGGTATATCTCTGTGTCTGTAATTTTGAGTCAAAATTATGAGCCGAAACATTACAGTTTTCTTTTATTTGCGCTGTTAGAGTCTTTTTGGTTGCCAAATTCTTTTGTGCATGTAGAACTCTGTAAGGGAAGGTGAGCAGCTGTTCCCAAGCACTTTGTGAGTTCTCCCGGGCGGCAAGACGAACGCAACCTGCTAGGTGCTGCGCCACAAGAGGTCTAGCCCCGCGGGGAACTCGCTTCAAAACTGGTACAGAGTTTTTGAATTTAGAGAGGGTTTTCCAAAACGGGTCATCGGATGTAGCTGGTGTTGTGGGTGTTGATATAAAGACAGGGTCTGAATTTGGTGCATTTAGTGGTCTGTGTACTTTTCCAATATGCACATTCAGACCCCGCTTACCTTTAAAAAACCGTGCCTGGGTACACAGCGGACATCTTTCCAGGATGTTTAGCGATGTTGAAGGTTGACCAGCACTAATTTCCACGTGGCTTAGTTGAATTAAATTATTTGATTTGATTTGATTCGATTCTATCATACTGAATAATAAAACTATTTAACAAATGTTTTGTTTATTTTGTCTTACCCTATTGTGACTACCCTACCAAAATAGGTAACAATTTTGCTCGGTCTTAAGGCTCAGCAATAGGAAATCGTGTTATGGGATTTCGATAAGTTTATATAGTAAACTTAAAGAAATTGCCACGAAAAAATACATCTAGCTAGCTCAAGAGTTTTACTAGACCATGCAATAATCAGGTTGGGGATAAACTTTGCAGATGATTGTTAAAAAAATATTGAAAATCACTAAAAACGTGTAAAAAGCACTGCCGTAATTTGATAACTTAAGGCTTAAAACAAGAAGGCACCTATTTAATTTATATATAAATAAAAACCATAAAGAACAGTGAACCCAGTGCATGTTTTAGTTTTCCATAATGTTACTTCTGTTTTGCGTAAAAAATTCGCAAACTTTCTCAATTTTCACGCCCGAAATCTCCATACAATTTACTATGGCAACGAGTATTACTTTATTGTATATATGGCAGTGTTCGAACCGCAGAGCTCAGTTGACCAAGCGTCTACAAGGTGAGAGCACGTCGCTCCACGTCGCTCTTAGTAAAAAAAAACCGGCCAAGTGCGAGTCGGACTCGCGCACCGAGGGTTCCGTACAAACCTGCAGGTCATCATCATCATCATTCGTCATCATCGTTTATGAAATTAAATGTTTTTTTTTAAATTTTTATATTTGAGTTGACTGAATGAAAGGTAAATTGTGGTTTACGATTTATGACGTATTAAAAAAAAACTACTTACTAGATCTCGTTCAAACCAATTTTCGTTGGTAGTTTTCATGGTAATGTACATCATATATTTTTTTTAGTTTTATCATTCCCTTATTTTAGAAGTTACGGGGGGGGGGACACACATTTTACCACTTTGGAAGTGTCTCTCGCGCAAACTATTCAGTTTAGAAAAAAATGATATTAGAAACCTCAATTTCATTTTTAAAGACCTATCCATAGATACCCCACACGTAAGGGTTTGATTAAAATTTTTTTTTGTGTTTCAGTTCTATGTATGGGGAACCCCAAATATTATTGTTTAAAAAAAAAATGATATTAGAAACCTCAATTTCATTTTTAAAGACCTATCCATAGATACCCCACACGTATGGGTTTGATGAAAAAAAAAATTTTGAGTTTCAATTCTATGTATGGGGAACCCCAAATATTATTGCTTTTTAGGGTTCCGTTGCCAAATGGCAAAAAACGGAACCCTTATAGATTCGCCATGTCTGTCTGTCTGTCTGTCTGTCTGTCCGAGTATGTCACAGCCACTTTTCTCCGAAACTATAAGAGCTGTGCTATTGAAACTTGGTAAGTGGATGTATTCAGTGAACCGCATTAAGATTTTCACACAAAAATAGAAAAAAAGCAATAATATTTGGGGTTCCCCATACATAGAATTGAAACTCAAAAAATTTTTTTTCATCAAACCCATACGTGTGGGGTATCTATGGATAGGTCTTCAAAAATGATATTGAGGTTTCTAATATCATTTTTTTTTAAAACAATAATATTTGGGGTTCCCCATACATAGAACTGAAACACAAAAAAAAAATTTAATCAAACCCTTACGTGTGGGGTATCTATGGATAGGTCTTTAAAAATGAAATTGAGGTTTCTAATATCATTTTTTTCTAAACTGAATAGTTTGCGCGAGAGACACTTCCAAAGTGGTAAAATGTGTGTCCCCCCCCCCCGTAACTTCTAAAATAAGGGAATGATAAAACTAAAAAAAATATATGATGTACATTACCATGAAAACTACCAACGAAAATTGGTTTGAACGAGATCTAGTAAGTAGTTTTTTTTTAATACGTCATAAATCGTAAACCACAATTTACCTTTCATTCAGTCAACTCAAATATAAAAATTAAAAAAAAAAACATTTAATTTCATAAACGATGATGACGAATGATAATGATGATGACCTGCAGGTTTGTACGGAACCCTCGGTGCGCGAGTCCGACTCGCACTTGGCCGGTTTTTTTCTATTTTTGTGTGAAAATCTTAATGCGGTTCACTGAATACATCCACTTACCAAGTTTCAATAGCACAGCTCTTATAGTTTCGGAGAAAAGTGGCTGTGACATACTCGGACAGACAGACAGACAGACAGACAGACATGGCGAATCTATAAGGTTCCGTTTTTTGCCATTTGGCAACGGAACCCTAAAAATACGCGGCAAACAGGGGCCTGTGCGTACACGAGATCCCCCGCACAGTAGTCGGAACTCCCGCAGTCAGAACAATAATATTTTTTACAAGTATTAAAATTTAATATTTTTACGCTCGATTCTTTCTGCACGTATTTTGTATATTATTGTCATTTTTTATTTGTTAAAAGCTTTTATTTAACTTGCAATGTATGTATGTATGTTTGTTCGGGTGGATTCTTGCTACTCAATTTTGAAGCAGATATCTTCAACCGATTGAGCTGAAATTTTGTGTACACGTTTAGTTTGGATGACAATACACGAGTTTATCGTGTATTGTCATCCAAACTAAACGTGTGACGTCATTCTAAATCCAATATGGCGGACCATCCAAGATGGTAGAATAGTTATTTTTATGCACTTCTGCAATATGGGTATCAAATGAAAGGGCTTGCTGAGAGTAGCTCGAAAAGTAATGTGACATCATTCTAAATCCAATATGGAGGACCATCCAAGATGGCGGAACAGTTATTTTTAATGCATTTCTACAATATGGATATCAAATAAAAGGGTTTGTTGAGAGTAACTCGAAAATAATATGACGTCATTCTAAATCCGATATGGCGGACGATCCAAGATGGCGGAATAGTTATTTTTAATGCATTTCTACAATATGGATATCAAATGAAAGAGCTTGTTGAAAGTAACTAGAAAAATAATGTGACGTCATTCTAAATCCAATATGGCGGACCATCCAAGATGGCGGAATAGTAATTTTTTATGCATTTCTACAATATGGGTATCAAATGAAAGGGCTAGTAGAGAGTAACTTGAAAATAATGTGACGTCATTCTAAATCCAATATGGCGGACGATCCAAGATGGCGGAATTGTTATTTTTAATGCATTTCTACAATATGGATATCAAATGAAAGGGTTTGTTGAGAGTAACTCGAAAAATAACGTGACGTCATTCTAAATCCAATATGGCGGAACATCCAAGATTTTTAATGCCCTTCTGCAATATGGGTATCAATCAAAAGGGCTTGTTGAGAGTAACTCAAAAATAATGTGACGCCATTCTAAATCCAATATGGCGGACCATCCAAGATGGCGGAATAGTTATTTTAATGCATTTCTACAATATGGGTATCAAATGAAAGGGCTTGTTAAGAATAATTCGAAAACTAACGTGACGTCATTCTACATCCAATATGGCAGAACATCCAAGATTTTTTTATGCACTTCTGCAATATGGGTATCAATCGAAAGGGCTTGTTGAGAGTAACTCAAAAATAATGTGACGCCATTCTAAATCCAATATGGCGGAACATCTAAGATAGCGGAATAGTTATTTTTTATGCACTTTTGCAATATAGGTATCAAATGAAAGGGCTTGCTGAGAATAATTAGAAAAATATTCTGACATCACTCTTAATCCAATATGGCGGACTTATGAAGTTTTTTTTGCTTTCCTATAGTATGGGTATTACATGAAAGGGCTCGCTGAGAATAAAAATGCCGGTTAAATAAATATGGTGATTATAAGCTCCGTTGCTCTAATCCACCTAACACGCCGTTGTTTACTTAGGCTCGAAGCTCTTTGCTGCTGGTCAAGCATACGTGGCCTTAAGTAGGGTAAAATCATTAGAAGGTCTCCTTACTGAAGAGCTAGACTGTTCGAAATTAACCAGCAAATGACCTTGCAACAATGATGCGTTGAATGAGATGAACAGACTCAGAAACCTAGCCAGCGATGACTAAAAAGAAAAAAATAAATTAAAGCAAAAAAACCTTTTTAAAAAAAAGCTTTTATTTATGCTAAAGCTTTTGGAACGAAGTTCCTTATCGCGCGTTGTGAAAGGGGGCTAGACGGAAAAAATCAATTCGACTGTATATATTTTGTTGTTTGTATTTGTTTGTATATTGTTGTTTTTTTGTTGTGAGTAGAGAGAGAGAGAGACAGGGAGATAGGGAGAGAGAGAGAGAATATTTTTGTTGAGTGTACACAGGTTTTTTGTACATAATAAATAATAAAAAAAAATATAAAAATTATGAATCCTGGAAAGGAACTTCGTTCCATCCGGGTGTCCCTTGACACCTCTAAAGTTTTTTTTTTAAAAGGTTTTTTTGCTTTAATTTATTTTTTCTTTTTAGCCATCGACGGCTAGGTTTCTGAGTCTGTTCATCTCATTCAACGCATCATTGTTGCAAGGTCGTTTGCTGGTTTATTCTCAGCGAGCCCTTTCATGTAATGCCCATACTATAGGAAAGCATAAAAAACTTTATAAGTCCGCCATATTGGATTAAGAGTGATGTCAGAATATTTTTCTAATTATTCTCAGCAAGCCCTTTCATTTGATATCCATATTGCAGAAGTACATAAAAAAGAACTATTCCGCTATCTTGGATGATCAGCCATATTGGATTTAGAATGGCGTCACATTATTTTCGAGTTACTCTCAACAAGCCCTTTTGATTGATACCCATATTGCAGAAGTGCATAAAAAAAATCTTGGATGTTCCGCCATATTGGATGTAGAATGACGTCACGTTATTTTTCGAGTTACTCTCAACAAACCCTTTCATTTGATACCCATATTGTAGAAATGCATTACAAATAACTATTCCGCCATCTTGGATGGTCCGCCATATTGGATTTAGAATGGCGTCACATTATTTTTGAGTTACTCTCAACAAGCCCTTTCGATTGATACCCATATTGCAGAAGTGCATTAAAAAATCTTGGATGTTCCGCCATATTGGATTTAGAATGACGTCACGTTATTTTTCGAGTTTCTCTCAACAAGCCCTTTTGATTGATACCCATATTGCAAAAGTGCATAAAAAATCTTGGATGTTCCGCCATATTAGATGTAGAATGACGTCACGTTATTTTTCGAGTTACTCTCAACAAACCCTTTCATTTGATACCCATATTGTAGAAATGCATTAAAAATAACTATTCCGCCATCTTGGATGGTCCGCCATATTGGATTTAGAATGACGTCACATTATTTTTCGAGTTACTCTCAACAAACCCTTTCATTTGATATCCATATGGTAGAAATGCATTAAAAATAACTATTCCGCCATCTTGGATCATCCGCCATATTGGATTTAGAATGACGTCACATTATTTTCGAGTTACTCTCAACAGACCCTTTCATTTGATATCCATATTGTAGAAATGCATTAAAAATAACTGTTCCGCCATCTTGGATGGATATTGGATTTAGAATGACGTCACACAGTTTATCGAGTATTGTCATCAAAACTAAACGTGTACACAAAATTTCAGCTCAATCGGTTGAAGATATCTGCTTCAAAATTGAGTAGCAAGAATCCACCCGAACAAACATACGTACATACATTGCAAGTTAAATATAAGCTTTTAAAAACGCTGATGTACGACACAAACTACGCTGACATACGTCACAAACTACGCTGACATACGTCTCAAAACTCGAAACACCCTAAAAAATATAAAATAAATAATAGTTTAAAAAACTAAAAAACACGCTTCCATTGAAAAAGAGCGTGGGGGGGTGCCTTTTAAGGTATTTTTTTATTGATATCAGGCACCCCACGCTTTTTTTCCATTATTTTGTACTTTTTTTAGTTTGGTTTTCAATGGAAGCGTGTTTTTTAGTTTTTTAAACTATTTTTGTAAAAAGTTTTCATTGTATGTTTTATACGATAGAATTGCGAAACCAACGATTTGAGAAACAAAAAAAAAACTTGAGAGGTGTCAAGGGACACCCGGATGGAACGAAGTTCCTTTCCAGGATTCATGATTGTTATTTTTATGTACAAAGAACCTGTATACACTTAACAAAAATATTCTCTCTCTCTCTCTCCCTCTCTGTCTCCCTCTCTCTCTCCCGCTCTCCCTCTCTCTCCCTCTCTCTCTCTCCATCTCTCTCCCACTCTCCCTCTCTCTCTCCCTCTCTCACTCCCCCTCTCTTTACCTCTCTCTCTCTCTCTCCCTCTCTCTCTCTACTCACAACAAAAAAAAACAACCACATACAAACAAATAGTCTTTAAAATTAGGACTCGAAGACTCGAGTCCTTTGCAACTCTAGTTTGGGCTCGTTAGATTGCATGCGCAGTCTCAAGCACCAAAAATGGGCACTTGCACTCTGAAAAAAAATTATGACGTAGACGTATTAATTGACTTTGTTTTTGAAAATCATAATATAACAGCTGATTGATGCCTACATACAAAACTGCAATAAACCACCACCTCTCCCATCCTTCCTCACTAAGTATAAATGCAATAAAAAGAACAATATAGTATCCACTTCTATTTTTAATATTATCTTCAAGGTTCCTGCCGCCGCAAACCACTATGTAAACATCTATGTGTGCGTGAGCGGGGCGCGCGCGTCTACTGCTGTGTGAGTAGCGCTTCAATACCCAATTTTCTCTCGCGCTCGCTGTGTATAGGCCCCTTAAGAAGCTTAGTCTCTGTTCCGTTTATCTACTCATGTGGTTTAGAGCTGTTAAACATTGGACTTAGTTCCGAGACACAAATATGGTATGTCATAATAAAACTTGTAAATAGATCCCCATTCTTGAGCGAAATACCATTGAGTTCACGCTTCACCATAAGCTCCATCCCCAAGAAACTGTACATAGAAATTTTATACTTTATGAGAAATTCGATTCCGGTTTCAGACTTTATTTATAGACCGGTAAGTAAGTTGAAATGAGTTCAGCAGTATAAATAAAATGAATACAGTATGATGTCATCACAGTGTCGCTTCCAATAAGTCAGATGTGAGTGTTTCTCTAAAAAAAACGAGTGGGTGACAGGGCAACGACTCGAGGCGTAATTGTAAATACATAAGTAGTTCTCAAAAGACAACAACACGCGTTCATAATATAATACATACATAAACTCATACCTATTTCCAGAGATGTGACTTGTCTAAGATACAAGTATCTAAAATACAGATACAAGATACAAAATACGTATTTTTATCTTGTAGGTATCAGAAATAAAAAAAATTAAATTCATTTTGTATCATGTATTTAAATACCTTTTGTTGGGTATCTTAGTATCTTGTAGATACTATGTTTGCTAAAATACTTTGCGTAATAGTTATGTATACATTTATTCAAATCACAAAATGTGACAAGATTGTATGGAGACTTTAACTTGCCTGCAGCAAATGATGCAATATTAACCTCAGTGTCACATCCGTTCTTTAAAATGAAATGGGTACCAAAAGCGCGGAATATGTAAAAGAACTTATCCTGATTGAATCAGGAAAAATTTATCGATCTGAAACAAGAGTAGCGGAGGCTTTAGACAATATTGAAGGTGATATAAAAAAAAAAAAAAGATGAATTACATGTTTTAAGAGGATTCTGATTCCTGTATTGTAAGTGCTGCAAACATAAGGTCTACTGGCAGTACCGCTGACTTAGAAACAATTAATGCTTATCCTACAATCCTACCATAAGTCCAGTCAAAATAAGCACTTCGACAAAATTCGCATAGAGCTTAAAATTGATATAGACGGCAAATAAAACATTACAAATGAAATGTCAAAAATCCCCTTCGATTCTACTTCTGCAAAAAAAAAAAACCAAGGTCAAAGGTCACGTTGAAACCGTAAGTGTTATCGTAAAAATAGGTTCAATTTTCAGCTCTATGCGAATTTTTGTAAAGTTACAATGTTCTTTTTTGTCTATTTTGACTGGATTACCAACAATGTTTTTCAAATACAACACCTGTTCGCCAAGCAGCGACTCTTCTCTTTCGAGGGTATGATTATGAGGCCTCATCGAAGTAAAATGAGTGATAAAGTGATTGAAGAACTGGTTTTACTTATGTCTCAATTTAAACCTTGAAAACAATATATTGTCGTCTCACGTTTGCGCGATCAGCGCGATTTACGCGTTAAAAAATAAACTTACATTCAATAAAATATTGTTGTCTTTCAAAAGTATTTTATTTTTAAAAAGTATTTGTCAGATACGTATTTTGTATCTAGTATTTCAGATACCATTCCTGAAAGTTATTTGTATCTGGTATCTGAAATACTTAATTTAAAAGTATCTTGCATTTTGTATTCCATTTCTTTGGCTTCATAGTAAATGCGAATATTATGTGGGTTCGTTATACTCAAAATAAACCTAATAGTATTATTCCAAGTAAGACACCGCGAAATATGGTTTAGATCAGGGCTGTCCAGACAACGGCCCGCGGGCCGCATGTGGCCCGCGGCTTGTTTTCATGCGGCCCGCGACGGATGTTTTAAAGTGTAAATTAATCAGAAAATTGTTTTACTTCTTCAGTTATAGTATTGTATCACTTATTTATGTGAAAGTACGTATTCAACAATGAACTTTATAAAACCTAAGTATAGATCTTCATTGTTCAGATAAGGGAACGTTCAAGTATTACGTAACGCATTTTTTGTAGATTTTAGACCCTCCATCCCCCCCCCATGTAACGCATCGTAACGTTTTTCTGTACCCCCCCCTCCCCCTCCCTAAATGTTACGTAACATCTAAGTGACCATTTTTACCTAAAAGTCACAGTTATTATGTTGCGTAAAGGCGCTAAAATAGCTTTGTTTTTGTTTTGATCGCGTTTGCATTAATAATAAATGTGTGGCGCACAATGCAAAGAAGCTCATTTTTCTTTCTGGCAGCAAGTCGCTGTGGCCGTACTCTGTTTTCACGATGGTCATGGGCAGTCTTGCCATGCACGTAACGACTGTACGTTTGCACACTCTTGTGGGATGTGAAATAGGTACCACAGGTTGCACATGTTCTGTTTTTGAGATCGGATTGTACAAAAGATGATGAGCAAAAGAAAACGTAAAGCATTTGCTTAAACCCTTCTAGAGGAGGTGACAGATTAACGCACAACCTCACACGAAGTGGTGAAAACTTGCATGATCCTTTGTCTAGCTGACTAGGTACCATGAGCTGGCTTGGAGTTTGAGGGATTGGGCAGGGTGGTGGCAAGAAAGTATCCGGAAAGACAGATTTCAATGCACTCCTCGAGAGAGAACAACAGGATTCGTCCGCGCATTTAATCACTTGCAACAAATATTGCGATTTACGGACGTGAGCACTATACCACGCCAGATTAGGTTCTGCTGGATCCTACAAGCTATCTTCAGGCTTTCTATATTCCGCCGAAACGTCGTAGTCGTCAATTTTCATTTTACTCCAGACCTTAGCAAGTGTTTCCCCAGCGTGCTGAAAATTGCGTTTTTCCAATCATCATCAACAGTAATTCCTTTGTCGTCGAGATGAGAACCAAAATGTTCATGCGGCAGGATGACTCCTGACAGTCGTTTGCTGAGGGAGGCCATGCGTCGCTCAACTCGGTTGTATGCACTCCGCCCAGGAGCATTAGTCGCTATGAACAGGGCGTCCAGGTTGTATTTTTTGAAGTGTTGAATGGCAAAGTTCTTGACTTTCCGATATCGCAGATTTTCGTCCGGCCCACCATTTACAAAGGTGACGATCACTGGATTTACGGTATTCGATTCTGTCATCATTAATGGTTTGAATGCAGACACTAATAAAAGTGATTCGTAATCATAAGCATGGATGTTCGCTGTGGAGGATGCGTGTTTCCCACTCCTTATGGATATGTGTGCCGGCCCGCTGTAACCAACAGCTTCTTCCTTACCAAAACCGTCAGAATCCACGTTGACACCAGCGTATACAGAAGGAATAAGTTTGTGCCGCTCTGCCACGACCCAGTCATGGTCAGGTAAAAGTACTCTTCATCCTCTGTTCCATGTGCATTAATAGAGGGCTCTGACTGTTCACTGCCGGTAAACCTATTGGTACATGGGCCTTATCGTCTTGAGAGAGAACAAATACTTGCTGCGATCCCAGAAGCGACGCGAGAGATTCCATGGACCTGATTGTAGCAGTGCAGAATTCCCCGTCCTCGTACTTTTTGTGCATCTCGGTTTGTGGTCTTGCTAACTTTATGGGTACGGTGCGTACATGCCTTCTTCCCTCTTGAGTGTTAGAAGCGCGTGGGAATAAATGAAAATATGTACCGCTTCGAGAAATTTGGAATCCCATCAACAACAGGCTCTTATGCAAGAACAGGTTATGATGCAAATCTCCCTCTTTTGAGGACATTACCGTATGAACTCTCACAACAATGTGCTTCCGTGTAAACACTAAGGAATACTGATAACGAAAAAACAAAATAATAAAAACTTTTTTGCAAAAAAAAACAACCGACTTCCTTAAAAACACTACAAAGTGAAAAATAACTTTAATTTCGGTAGTCGGTGTCTTAGGATCTGTATTTATGGTTTTTTTGCCACCGACTTCCGAAATTAAAGTTATTTTTCACTTTGTAGTGTTTTTAAGGAAGTCGGTTGTTTTTTTTTGCAAAAAAGTTTTTATTTTAAAATTTTTAGTTGTGGTATTCACCCTGCACTAATTCCAAACAAACAATGCATATTTATGCGATAGCAGAAATCGCGGTTGATTTCCTGTCATTTTTTAAAGAGTTCCGGTGTCTGTCTCCCGAACTCATCATCAGATCTATATGAAAATGATATGGGACCATTTCGGAATAAACCCCTTTCGAACAAAAAAAGAATTTTGCAAATCCGTCTATATATGACGGAGTTATGGCCGAACATACATAAAAAAAAAAAAAAAAAAAAAAAAAACATATAAACATCCGAATTGATAACCTCCTCCTTTTTGAAGTCGGTTAAAAAGTGAGTCGAAATCGCGCTATAAGGAGTCGGTTACAAACAAACATACAAGTGAAGCTAATATAAAGCGTGTAAAAATCACGTACAATACAATCGAGGGATTCCCCGTAGAACATAAACGAAAAAGGTTGCCAACTTGGAACATTTTAATTTCCTAGATTTTTATAAAAATATAAAAAAGTTACGTAACGCGTTGTTCCAATACCCCCTCCCGCCCCTGTAACGCACCGTAACGTTTTACAAGACCCCCCCGCCCCCCAAATTGCGTTACGTAATACTTGAACGTTCCCTAAGTCACTTTTTCATGCAATGCGTCTGGCAACAACAAATGTTGACGTTTTTATCGATATGATTGTTAAAGATAAATTAACGACGAATGGTTACCTTGTATTTTTTTTACTTGAAAACTGAAAATATTTGTTTCTGCGGCCCTCCCGCTTATGTAGTAAATTTAATTAGCCCGCGAAGGTATGTAGTTTGGACAGCCCTGGTTTAGATGTTTAGATTCTTGGATGTTTTTGGATTTTTGGTTATCCTGGATACTTACAATATAGGATACTTTATCCCGGTAGTAGGTTCCCATCCCAGGTGATATTTTCCGACAGCTATATGGGCGAAGCCACTGGCAAAAATACTATTCCTATATTCCTATGATCGATTTGGTGTCTGGTAAATGATTGAGTGTCTGTATAGGTAGAATACGAGCGTTAAGAAAAACCAGGAAGCCCTATTTCGCAGTCTTCTTACTCTGAATACTATTCGTTTTATTTTAAATACAGTAAAAGCTCTTTATTCGCGGGGTATATGTTCCGGAAATATGCCGTGAATACAGAAACCGTGAATATGGAATGGTAATTTATATGGTATTATGGGGGATACGTTCCTTGCTGACCAAGTAAAAACTAATTTATATTATTTAAAGTTTTTGACCATATTTATTCATTATTATCTTCAGGCTACACGGCTAAACGGTGAAGGAAAACATCGTGAGGAAACCGGCATGTCTTAGAACCAAAAGTCAAAAACATGTGACATCTACCAACCCGCTCTGGGCCCGCGTAGTGGATTATGGCCCACTCCCTCTCACCGAGAGGAGGCCTGTGTCCCAACAGTGGGACCATTATAGGCTGCTGATGATCGTCAGGCTTAGGCAATGGTTTAAAGAATTTTGTCATTCATTATGTCTTGCTTGGCAGTTTTGAAAAGCTCCTTCAGTTTAGACTGATATTCAGCAGTGGCATTAGCAATTTGCCTCTTAAAAATAAGGCCAATTCCATAGAAGGATCAATTTTTATAAAGATCACAAAGCTCATTTGCCATTCTTAACCCTTCGCTATGATTGTTCAAATTAAAAATGTCACGTTTCCAGTGATTATTAATGCCTCTTCTCCAATGGGCTGTGAATGCAACACCTGAATGTCACGTGAATCTATCTGTTCGAACCCATATCATCCTATTCCATTGTCAACGCTTATTTTTCAATTATTTTCTACTTTTTAGTTTCGATTTTTATGGATTTCTTTTAAGTTTTTAAACTATTATTTACTAGCTTCTGCCCGCGACTCTTCCCGTCGCGTCGAATCGCATACCCGTGCAATTTTCCTCGTTTTTGCAACATTTTTCATTACTGCTCCGCTCCTCTTGGTTGTAGCGTGATGTTATATAACCTATAGCCTTCCTCGATAAATAGGCTACCCAACACAATAGTTATTTGTGCAACAAGAGAGCAAAGTCGTTTTTTTGCTGCGAGTGCTGATTTTGAATCCTGAGTGTGGCGAGGGATTCAAAGGCACGAGATGCAAAAAACTTTGCTCTCGTGTAACACACATAACTTTTCACTTCAGCAGCGAGAACACTTTAGGAGATAAAATAATAAACAGGAATAGATTGGAATAACTATTTATTGTGAATCAAATTAATTAACATTGTAGGTAGAGGTACCAATTTTTAAAAGTTAAAAGTAAAATTACTGCAATTCTGCAAATTAAAAGTAACAGATTTATTTGGCAACGTTATTGTTACATTGAGTTTAGTTTGATTATCTGGGGTTAAGGTTTCTGTTTCGGTGGCGGATTGAGAAGGAACAACGGTGAACGTTGGTGACTCTGATCGGCTTTCTGACTGTGCGTCGTTGGAAGTGGATGGGCGTGGGTGAAACCAAGGATCCGAGGTCGAATTCAGACTTATTGTTTCCACTATACGCTTACAGATTTTCGACTTATTTTCTATTGAGTCTTCAATATAGCCTTCTGCAACCGTATTGGACTTCCACCGCGCCGTGACGTTTTAAAGTGGTGAGATCGGCTCCGGAATCAGCCAAGAGCGTTGCCGAAGTTTTCCGAAAGCAGTGACCCGTGTATAGCTGAGCTCCAGTTTTAAGAAAGTGGCAATTTTTCGCGGTATAGCACCTATTTTATTTACTCCCATAGGCTCTCTTGAGCATTTATTATTATGGTATTGTATGAAAAATCGTTCGGTTTTTATATTAGCTCGACGCAAATGTTGGTATTTTTCTACAATAGTTACATATTCTTCGTGTACGACAAAAGACCTGTCAAGGTTCGTCTTCGTATTTTTCAATTTTACTAACAGTAATTTATCTGAATGCTTTTCGATATTATTAACTGTTAGCTGTAATAGCTCTTTATTGCGACACGCTCCACTAATTCCTATGATCAGTACAACCTGTAATGAAAATATTACGTAATTAATATGCATAATTTAACATTTACAGCATCTTTTACATGTCTTATTAAATATTTTAACAGTATTGCTAAGCCAGACTAGGATTCATTGCGCCTCCAAAAATTAGTAGTAGGCAGTAAGTACCTTTATACAAAATAGTCTACACACAAATTTTAATAACTAAAAACATAGATTCATAGGTACCACTTACTTTAGCGGCAAGAAAATTGCAGTCCGGAGCTTCATTAAGGAATTTTTCTATGTTAAGGGCCGTGAAAATTTTGGACTTTTTAGCCTTACATTCTTTTTAGAAAAGTTACGAGTTTTGCGTATGTTTCAATATGCACGTTATGTTTTGTTTTTATCGTAGCTTTCAACATTGAGTAAATACTCCATATTGTAGATGATCGCCTCGTCTGTGATAAATCTAAAAAATAAGATAGCAACACCGTCTCCGAAAAACTGCTTGCGTTCTTTGTAAGTCTCCTTTCATTGAAGATATGGTATGCTTTCAGATATTTCTCGCGAGATTTCTCAGGTAGGAAAATTAATTCTGCATTAATAACTTTTTGTTTTAACTCTTCCGGTGTTAAAATACTATTCTCGTCGCTAGTTTCACTCATATAAATAATATTTATTATATTTTTAATATTTTTTAACTTATTCAACTGTTTACGCCAGCTACGAAATTTTATTCCCGCTCTTTTATTTAAATTAACACAAATTGTTAGGACTGATAAATATAACAGTGACGAGCTTCCCATCGGCTACGGGGTTCCCCAAGGTAGCATATTAGGCCCCACCCTCTTCTTAATATTTATAAACGATCTGTGCAATCTTAATATCCCTAATGGCAAAGTTATTGCATATGCAGATGACACTGCCATCACATTTACAGCCGATAGTTGGTCAGAGCTTGAACATATAGCTCAAAGTGGTTTCGAAACAGCTCTGGAATAGCTCATCTCACATACTCTTACACTAAACACTAACAAAACAAACTTTCTTACTTACTCGATTAGCCCAATCACACAACCACACACTCCAATAACAATAACAGCACATGTTTGTCAAACTAAAACTTCTTGTCACTGTTCATCTATTGCATCTGTTGAACATATAAAATATTTGGGCGTAGTACTAGACAAACACCTAAACTTTAAGTCGCAAATAAATCTAGTTACTGCAAGAGTCCGTAAACTGATATATGTGTTTAAAAACCTACGACATGTAGCAAATTTAAAAACCATACGAACCATCTATTTTGCTTTATGCTCCTCTATTGTTAAATATTGTATTTCTTGCTGGGGTGGTGCAGCAAAAACGACCCTGAAGCCTCTGGAAATAGCCCACAGAGCTGTTTTAAAAGTTTCCACTTTCCGCCCCATCTTATATCCTACCAGTGAGTTGTACAAAGATTGGAAAATTCTTAACGTAAGACAACACTATATCCTGCAAGCCGTCCTACTACAACATCGTAAAACCCCATTCAAAAAAATCACAAAATTTCGAAAAGATTTAGTATGTATAGTACCGCAAACACGATCACCTAGCATTAAAAGATTTTGCTACTACCAAAGCCCGAATTTATATAATAAAATTAATAAACTCTGCCAAATCTGTGGTATGACGTATCAAAAATGCAAAAAGGCAATTTACTCACTTCTCCAAAACAAAACCTACGATGAGACAGAAAAGCTCCTAACAGCATAATAAATAAATAAAATTTACGTCAAATCGCAGCGCCAGCTCGTACTCACGCACACACGCAACCGAAACCGTGCACACACACGCACACACACTCACACACAAATACACACACGCACACTAACATGCCCACACAACCACACTTTTTAGCTTTACAATACTTTTATATAATTTTTGTTATCTATTAACTTTAGTCATAAAATTGTAGTGGAAGTATCGTCAATATTGTGTACAATACAGTTATAATATCCAATGGTGACTGGCACTGTACTCCCTTATACAGGTTATTCTATAACCTAGCTGGGAATGCAGCACCTCACCACCACTTCAGTTGTAGTTTTAGTACACTCAATTTGTCAACCCTTTAAACTGTACTACAATGCTTTTATGATGAATAAACAATTTTAATTTTAGAGCCCGTGCACATAATTCACTCGCTCGAGTTTAGGTAAATTCCTGCTATGCTATGTTTGTGTGCACCGTTTATGCACACATGCCTAAAGATCGAGCGTAGTGATCGCTTAAAAAGTTTTGATACTATAGTGGTTTTATTTTTTAAGTAATACAGGTATTGTTAAGAAATAAAAGTCTGGAATGTTTGTGTACATTTTAATAGTATATTTATCACAATAAGCATAAAAATGGTACATGTAGGTACAATTAAATAGATGGATTAGATAATGTTGAGGTAAGTGTTTTACATAAATACGAGTAGTTTCCATAATTTTGTAATTAAATATATTCTTCATTCAAAAAAAAATCAATTGAATAGGCGAATTGGAATTGGATTGGGATAAAAGATACAGTTTTAGAAAATACAAAACATTTAAATTTGAACATAAGGGCTTTACCTACTTTGAGGAGTGGATAGAGAGGCGCCACGGCGTCCTCACCTTCCGCCTGACGCAGGTTCTCACCGGGCATGGGTGCTTCGATGGGTTCCTGTTCAGGATAAAGCGGGAGGAAACGCCCGGGTGTTTCCATTGTGAGGATCGTCTAGAGGACACGGTGGAGCACACGGTGGAAGTGTGCCCTGCCTGGGCGGAGCAACGCCGTGTCCTCGTGGAGGCGATCGGCGGCGGCGACCTCTCGCGTCTGGCCCTGGTGCGAGCCATGGTACGGAGCGAGAGGGCATGGGAAACCGTCACCTCCTTCTGCGAAGCAGTAATGCTCGCGAAGGAGGAGGCGGGGCGCGTGAGGGAGTGGCAGTTTCTGCGCCCTCACGTCCCTAGCCGCCGCAGGAGGAGACGCCCCGGGCGCCGAGAGTCGATTGCGGACTCCCGGCCACCGTAGGCGCGAGCTTGCGGGTGGCGAGCAATGGGTAGCTCGCCGCCCGGTAAGGACCAAGCTCGGGTCGACGGCGCGTAGTGTTCAACGCGCGCCTCAAAGAGATGTCAGCAGTACTGTAGGGGTCTGCTAGGACCGATGCCTGCCGGGGTCGCGTGATTGTTCGAAAGAGATACCGTGACCCTGGCACATGGGCAACTGAAGGAACACGGGTGGGTTTTAGTCAGTAAAAGTCTGACACGCCCTCCCGCTCCGCCCAGAGCGGGAGAAGTCATTCGATGATAACCCATCCAAAAAAAAAAAAAGAAAGGGCTTTACCTATAAAATTGTTATTTTATTGTACTGGCCAGAAACCGATGAATTTAGATAACGACCTAGTCAAAAAAAATAAGACTCCGTGGTATAATGAACATTTATATGTATATATTACATTATCTTGTTTCTTCACATGTATAATATTTATCCAAAATCGACTGTTACACATAGAAAATTTCAAATAAATTTTGGATGAAAACGGATGATTTTTTTTTCACTGATTATAAGGTTTGATAGTTTACATCCAAATCATTATGGTTTGATATTGATACGGTTATCAATGGTCAAAAAAATATTGGAAATCGACTATTATTCGACCTTTAATAGGTATAGATGAATCTGGTGATTCCTAATACAAGATTGATGACGCTAGATGAAGGGACACTCGAATTAAATAAATTTAAAACAAAAAATAGTCCATTGTAGTGGAAAGTCCACTAGAATTGATTGAATTATCCCAAATGTAAGCATTCCCATGATAACCGAATAAAGTGATACCCTCGAGCTGGTTTGATGATAAAGGATAACGGAACTTTTGAATAGCTTTTTGTAAACCCAGCGAATGTGGGCTCATTAGATGTATCTCAACGAGTCCTGTTCATTTTACCTAATGATGATGACCTAGGTTGTTCTGAAAGGTGTATAACGAATTTCATGTTTGTCATCAAATCTGATGATTTATGACGTATTAAAAAAAAAACTACTTACTAGATCTCGTTCAAACCAATTTTCGGTGGAAGTTTACATGGTAATGTACATCATATATTTTTTTTTTAGTTTTATCATTCCCTTATTTTAGAAGTTACGGGGGGGGGGGGGGACACATTTTACCACTTTGGAAGTGTCTCTCGCGCAAACTATTCAGTTTAGAAAAAATGATATTAGAAACCTAATATCATTTTTGAAGACCTATCCATAGATACCCCACACGTATGGGTTTGATGAAAAAAAAAAAATTGAGTTTCAGTTCTATGTATGGGGAACCCCAAATATTATTGTTTTAAAAAAAAATGATATTAGAAACCTCAATATCATTTTTGAAGACCTATCCATAGATACCCCACACGTATGGGTTTGATGAAAAAAAAATTTTGAGTTTCATTTCTATGTATGGGGAACCCCAAATATTATTGTTTTTTTTCTATTTTTGTGTGAAAATCTTAATGCGGTTCACAGAATACATCTACTTACCAAGTTTCAACAGCATAGCTCTTATAGTTTCGGAAAAAAAATGGCTGTGACATACTCGGACAGACAGACAGACAGACATGACGAATCTATAAGGGTTCCGTTTTTTGCCATTTGGCAACGGAACCCTAAAAACGACACCTTGACAAAAAAAATTGGAAATGATTACAGCCGCCATCTTGGATTTTTATTTTCGCTTCATCATTGGCTTCAGAACCCTCGGAAACTATTAAAACGACACCTCTGATAAAAAATTTCGAAATTTTTGCAGCGGCCATCTTGGATTTTTATTTTCACCTCACTATTGCCTTCATCACCCTCTGAAACCAGAAAAGCTATCTCTTTTTCTACTATAAAATAAAAGATGTTTTACCATTTTTTGTTACATGACAATTTCTACAAGTTTCTTTCACCGGAAGCTGCGTCAAAACACTTCGTTCCAGAAATAAATGTAGGGCGATATAAATATTTAGTTATATCTACTATCTAGCGGATTCGATAGGCAGACGTTGTCGTGCGACAGCTCACCCAACTTCAACAAAAGCTAAGAATGATCCAGATGACGCAAAAATTATTAACATAAAATCACCAAAATCGGTCAAGCCGATAAGGATGAGAAGATTTACGGACACTCGTACACCGGTATTCTGTAAGACATTAACATTTTGCAACAAGCAAAAAAAGACACAAGCTAACAACTTAAAAAAGAAATTAATACTTATCGGACCAAAATGTGGTAGTTGGCGTACAATATTTGGAATATGTTTACGTAGATCACGTGGGCTCCTGCGGTGCAAAGTGATACATCCTCACGCTGGGAAGGCCCGGTCGTTACTGGCGGGATTGGTTTTGCGCGATCGATTATATAGTTCACTTTGACTTTTATTTAACAAATTAAGTTTATGTTAATTAATAAAATAAAATTTGGATTCTATTCAATAGTTAACTTAAGTTTAATATGTAATTTTTAAAATTTCGTAAAAGTGTTTCTAAGGTATAGAAAAAAATAGTTATTTGTCGAGAAGTTTCCCAAAAATTACGTTATTTCAACATTTTTTTTCTGCTATATTTCGTATTAAAATCAAAAAAGTGGTTCCGCCACGTCCAATTAGACCATTTAATGATGTTATTTATATTTTTTTAATGTAAAGAATCCTTTGCAGTTTTTCGTAAAACGAAGACAAACGTCACTCGTTCGTTACTTTTCGGAAAAGGGGTTGTGGGTATTGTTGATTTATCAGTATGCTATAAATCTTTTGAAAAATCCCTTTCCGCCACGTACAAGATTAAGAACTCATCTCTTATAATAACAAATAAAAAAACAAATATTCTTCTTCCCTACCTCACAACAAGTGATCAAAATTGGCCAAAATGAGTTAATTATGTGCCGGAAATAGCACCCATGACATGATATTTTATTATTCAAAATATTTACGTAACATTATTGAAACTAGAAATAAATATTTACAGGTAAAATACCAGTTTTATTTGCAGTAAATACTTATTTTCGTTTAAATACAACAATAAGTTAACCTGTAAATATTTATTTCTATTCAATAATATTACGTAAATATTTTGAATAATAAAATATCATGTCATGGGTGCTATTTAAAGAGCGGGAATAAAATTTCGTAGCTGGCGTAAACATTTGAATAAGTTAAAAAATATTAAAATAATCGTAAAATATGAGTGAAACTAGCGACGAGAACAGTATTTTAACACCGGAAGAGTTAAAACAACAAGTTATTAATGCAGAATTAAGTTTCCTACCTGAGAAGTCTCGAGAGAAATATCTGAAAGCATACCATGTCTTCAATGAAAGGAGACTTACAAAGGGCGCAAGTAGTTTTTCGGAGACGGTGTTGCTATCTTATTTTTTAGATTTATCACAGACGAGGCGATCATCTACAATGTGGAGTATTTACTCAATGTTGAAAGCTACTATAAACACAAAACATAACGTGCATATTGAATCATACGCAAAACTCGTATCTTTTCTAAAAATAATGTCAGTTGGGCATAAGGCTAAAAAGTCCAAAATTTTCACGGCCCTTAGCATAGAAAAAAACTTTAGAGGTGTCAAGGGACACCCGGATCCGGATGGAACGAAGTTCCTTTCCAGGATTCATAATAGTTATAATTTTTTAATTATTTATGTACAAAAACCTGTATACACTCAAAAAAATATTCTCTCTCTCTCCCTATCTCCTTCTCTCTCCCTCTCTCTCTACCTCTCTGTCCCTCTCTCTAGTTCTCTCTCCCTCTCTCTACTTCTCTCTCCCTCTCTCTCTACCTCGCTGTCTCTCTCCCTCTCTCTCTCTCCATCTCTCTCTCTCCCTCTCCTTCTCTCGCTCTCCCCCCTCCCCTCTCCCCCTCCCACTTTTTTAACGGTAACACGGGTAACGATACTTTGGTATCGAATCCATAAAATAACGTTACCATTACCGTTACTGGTATCGATACTTTTATCGTTACTGAATGCGTTGTTGTCAACCCGCGCAACCTAAGCGGCACGCCATGGGAGGCATTGGGTGAAAAATTTAATTCAAAAAGTCACTAGAAGTCACTAAATTTACTGATTAAAAGTATTTTTTTAAAACATGAAAAGTCAACGAACAATAATTTGAATTAACCAAAAACACTTTAAAAATTAATTAGTTGCATTAAATCTTCATCTATTATCACTGTATCATCTTCGTCCAGCATGGTGGAAGTGGACGGTTGCTCTGTGGTTGCCGTGGAAGTCGAACCTTGCGGTTGTAATATGGAAGTAGATGGCACATTACTCTTATTTATGTTTTTAACGGTTTTCGTCATTTGGGACAAGACTTCATTGGGTAAAACATAACTTTTGCAGGTTTCTTTTAAACATTTTAGCTGATTCCGTATCAACAGTATTGAATTCAGAGTTGTTGTTGCTAATCTATTTCGTAGTTTCGATTTAACAATGTTCATTATACTGAACGTCCGCTCTACTTCTGCGTTCGAGTGTGGCAGCGACAAAACTGCAATGGCTAAATCTGCTAAATCTTGGTATGCGTTAATACCTGCAGCATTTTTGTATTTGTTCACTTGCGCCCAGAATTTTATTGTATCGTCATTTGGAATTACGTTTCATTTGACAAAATTAATATTATTCTATTGCTGTAATATTTTTTCAATTTTGTCCTCATTAAAACCAAGTTCGATAGCAAGTTGCTTTAGTTGCCTTAAAGTGTTTCTTACTGATAACTGTGTCATTTTTTGAAGTGCCACATAATTGCTGGGCAAGCGGTTTTGTAATTCTTTTGCAAGTTTAACAGTGAAATCTATACAGCTTTTTCTAACAGGGGCAACTGTTTCATTTTTTAATTTGGTTTTAGTAATATGAGATTCAAATAGGTATCCTAGGTGAGGTACTGGGCTTAGATGATCTTCAATTTTTAATGTTAAATAGTCTTTCTCGGTTATGACTCTATTAGGTATCAAAATTCTATTACATATGGATCGTAATAAGGTCATCAACGAAGTAATTAATTGAACTGGATCTATGTTCTCTCCTTCAAAAGTTTTTATTCCAATTTGTACATCATTCAGTATACTTTTCAAATACAGCAAATGCAAACGATTAGCTTCAGTTCTGTACATTTCACTCAGTAAATCAGCAGTGTGGCATTTATCTTTTGTCACTGTAAAATGCAACTTAAGCTCTTCCCATTGCGATAAAATCCGGACTACTGCCGGTTCTATGGATAGCCAACGTGTATCACATAATTTGAGAATCTTAAGTGGTTCTTCTCCGCAATTTGGCGTTTCGAAGAAGTAGAAAACCACTTGTAGGTTTCTCTTATTAGAAACTCAATATGGCTCGGAATGGTTTGCTGTGATGCATGGCTGACAGCTAGTTGGAGTGAGTGGCAAACGCATCTTATCAGAATTAAATGGGGTAAATTGTACTGCGTTCGCAATATTTCATATCCGCTATTGTGCCGTCCCGTCATAACTGTAGCATTATCGGTTCCTATACCGACCATATTTTGGATCGGTAACTTATGTAATTGTAAACATTTTACTAACGAGGAGACGAGGCCACTTGCATCTGCTCGCTCTACTGGTTCCAGTGAGAAAAAGGCAGACACAATAACATCCTGAGCATAACTAAAATATCTTATGACAATTCCCATGAATTTAGTCACGCTGATGTCTGTAGATTCATCTATGATGATGACTTTTGGTTGCCTATATCTTTTAAAAGGTTTTCTCTAAAGTGTGGTGCTAGTACCTGATTTATAATCTGTGTGCATTTGGTTCTATGCATCCTTAGGTCGGCTGATTTTGAATCTGCAAATACATTTTTGCACAAATCCGTTAAATGGTCTATTTGAGAAATAGAACCATGTTCCGCAATAAATAATGCAAGTTTACCTTCAGCCTTTTGGACTAAATCTATTTTCTTTGGGAGCTGGTACAAAACTTATTTGCTGATTTTTTGACACTGTTTCACGTTTCTGTTTATGTTTCTTGGTATCTGCGTGTTTTCTTATATCGGTTACTCTAGCAGAAAACTCACTATGGCAAAATAAACAAAAGGCTTTAGTGGGATCACTTACAACAGGTTTTAACCAGTTTCTAAACTCTTCTTGTTTTCCCACTCAGTTCTGAACTTCTGACTATACGCCTTCTTCTTTAAAGGCAGATCCATTTCAGAAACTTTAATCAAACTTGAAAACAAAACGATAAAATAAACCAGTTTCACTCAGAGAATATCAATGTTACTACAAACAATAACATTCGAGAACTATGGACCAAATAAACTATATTATAATACTTGACTATACTTTAAACATTTTATGTTAAGATAGCAATATATTTTTCTCGTGACAAAGCGAGATGCACGATCATGCCTATAAACGAACGAATCGTGCTGCAACGTGGAACGTTAATAGGGGAATACCCGGTTGGTCAAATCATATTATAGGTACATAGAGCATGGACCCAACAAGTCTATGGGTCAAATGAAAATTTCGTGTTCCCAGTGCACGTTAGGTACTTAATAACTACACAATTTTCTGGTTTATTAAATATAGATTGCATCAACAAGATAAATAATATGTACTGTTGTGTTGATCATGAAAAAGTCGCTAGAAATCACCAGACTTTTTTTGCCACTAAATCGTGAAAAAAAGTCACCATAAACCTCAAAAACTCACTAGATCTAGTGACAAAGTCACTAAAACGGCAACACTGCTGCGGTGTATCGCGAGCAGACTGGACTGCGTCTATGTGTATCGCTGCTGCAAGCTGTCCACTTCAGTGTTGAGTTTGTAGCAGGGATTTGCTTTTAACTATAAGGCACTGTAGGTTAGGTTAGGTTACAGTAGTGTGTAGGATAAGTTTACTAACGTAGCTGATAAGAAATATTGTTACTAACACATTTGAGTCATTTGTTACTTGTATTTTAAATATTAATAAAATAAATAAACTCATTTTTTTGCGCTTACATTGCGAACGCTGGCTGAAGCCCACGAAATAGATCAAAATAATGTACTACAGTATTGTACACCTTAAAAAGGTCTACAAAAAAGTCCGCGATGGTATATGTCTATCTCTTAGGGATAACCCACAATAACCATTTTTATCCTTTACTATTTACGAGAAATAATTGGTTATTTACGAAGCGATTTTAAGCAATACAGCGTTAATCCTTATCAAATTAAATACATTAGATACGTTGTGCATTTCATGTGGATCAAAATTGCCCTTTACAGCATTTCAATAAAATGAATATTTTAGAAGATATCAGAGATTATAATAAAATAGCCGCAAAGTGGCTAGCGGACCGTCCCGCGTCCGACCGTCCCGGTTGGTAGCGGTCGGGTAGTAAAGGATCAGTAGGATTGTAATTCTATTACTTTGGCTTCATAGTAAATGCGAATATTATGTGTGTTCGTTATACTCAAAATAAACCTAATAGAATAAAAAAATTATTCCAAGTAAGATACCGCAAAGTATGGCTTAGATGTTTAGATTTTTGGATGGATTTGGATTTTTGGTTATCCTGGATACTTACCGTATAGGATACTTTATCCCGGTAGTAGGTTCCCAGGTGATACTTTCCGACAGCTATACGGGCGAAGCCACTGGCAAAAGTACTGTTCCTATAATTCCTATGATCGATTTGGTGTCCGGTAAATGATTGAGTGTCTGTGTAGGTAGAATACGAGCGTTAAGAAAAACCAGGAAGACTTATATTCAACTAAACCAAGCCCTATGCCGCAGTCTTCTTACTCTGAATACTATTAGTTTTATTTACACACATGATATTCTCATAAGCTATGAATCCGAAGTAATATGAATTATAATCCTACCTACTACTAATACTATAAATGTGAAAATATGTATGATTGGGTGATTGTTTCTCAATCACGCAAAAATGGCTGAAAGGATCTGGATCGAAAATGGCACACAGAGTATATATTACCTATATAACCTGGATTAATACATTTTTCCCGCAGAAGTACGTCGTCCTTAATTTCCAACATCCACGCGGGCGAAGCCGCGGGCAACAGCTAGTACGTAATAAATGAATGGCCCCTAATGGGGCGAGCAACTTGGTGTTTTTGATTTTTGTCCAGTTTCTATTTCTTGTTTTGGATATACCGGATGACATTTTTTACCGTCTCGACCTTCATATGGTGTGTTGTGTAACTAGAATAGAAGGCAGGAAGGCCTTCAGATTCATCGTAGGTGACTAAAGGAGCGCGGGACGCGGGTGGACAGGGATGCGTGTGTGGCTCGTGCGCCTGCGAAAGATCAATGAAGCCGCCTATCAGCCGGCTTCAAAGGGTAGGACCGCGCTCCGAAATCAATGATACATTGCCGCGCATTGAGTAGGGTGCGTATGATTTGAGTTTCGATAGGTAGATTTAAAAATAAAAAAATTGTTTTTTTTTTCCAAATTTCTGTTTTTGTTGTTCTAGTATGAAAATGTTACTTTAAATGTGTAGTATTTATTGCTAGATCAATTTAATTACATGTTATTCAAAAATAAAAATAATAAAAATTTCTATGCCAAAAGCTTCTACTCCGTTCACCTATTACCCCCATTTTTTTTCAAGACGCTAAAAAAAGTCACCCAGTATAGTCGAAAATAAATTTAATATCGGTGATTATAATTTTTTAAATAGTTTTGAAAGTATATCTCAAAATTATCTGAGTTTTTACGGAAAAACTGTATGTTGCCGTTGGGCAACAGCATGCGTTTGAATATTGTTCAGTATTAGCTTGTTATTGCCTGTTCGGTATTGGTGTTTCCTTTCCTTTTTTCACCATGAATCGAAGACGATTGAGTGATAGATGCATAGAAGACTACATACTTCCTAGAAATAGATATTTATCGGAAGATGAAGAAGATATACGTGATGAAGATGATAAATTGCGTTTTATCCAGATCTTGCTGATTTGCAGCGAGACTTGGAAGACAGGGAAGACGAGACAACTGCTGGAGCCGGCCCCTTTGAAGACGAGGCGAGTGTTGGAGCTGGTCTATCTGAGCTTGAGGATCCTCCATGGGCAGAAAATGAAGGTAATCTCAACAGCAGCGCTGCGTCACCTTTTCCGAGCAGTGTTCCTATTGGGAGGAAAGTTTGACGAAACCAGAGCCGAGACCTAATTTGCAAGAAGGAGAATTTAGACGTAAACGAAGACAATGTGCGTTTCTTAGGGAATAAAGAGCTGAGTGCAGAGGTAGCCGAAAAAGAAAGCCCATATGTTTTTTTTTTTTGTTTATGAGCGATGAGATCATAGATAAGATAGTCTATGAAAGAAATGTATATATTGTTCGAACGCAGGGGATCTATGAAGCCAATCCCAAGTTAGGACGTAAGGACGGATGGTGCTGGCAATCATAAAATGCGATGTGATAGAAAAAACCGCTGGCTTAAAAACTTCCAGTGTGAAAAGGATTAAGCAGAACAGAATGCACGAAGTAAAAAGTGACTTTATGCCATACAAAAGACAGAAATTGTTTTGACCTGTTTCACTGCCTTCCACAATAAAAACACACATGATGTTGCCAGTTGTCTGCATACTATATTTAATATAATAAATACTTAAGTAAAAGTAAAAATCGTTTATTTCAAAATAACTAATTATCTAATTTTGCATTGTTTCCAGTATTCTCACCATGTAAATTCATTATATATATATTTTTTTTTAATTTAAGATATCATGCGCTTAAGGGTTAAATATTTTAAAGTTTTTAGATAGTTTAGTTCCAGAAAATCTATTGACAAAATTGATTAGTTCATCCATCTCAGATTAATATCTCTAATGAAAACAAGAATGTATAGTCTCTATACCGTTTTTTTTTTTAAATTATGGAATAGGGTATCTACCGAGTGTTCCAAGGACAACAGATAATCACAATTCTACCAGGTAGTCGAAGTGGTTGGATTCTGCTCTAAGCTTATTTACAAACATATACATGGAATCATCGATACGACGAAGAAGACCAGCGTCTCGTGGTCGTGGATAACAACAGCCGAACGGCTGGGCAGAGTCACAGATATTCTGAGAAATCTCATACTAGGCGAGACCTGGGGTGAACAACGTTAGTTGACATTTTGGCAAGCATTAGGTGGTTGATCTTATCTATTGAGCAAATTAACGAAAGGTCAGAGATAGGGTCGAATGTTTTGGGTTCGGGATCGGAATCACTCAGAATGATAACCCTATGCGATATCAGTAATCCTTCAAGGTTGCGTCACTAGTCACCACAAAATAAGACGGAGGTCGAATGCAAAGAGGGGGCGATGATAAGGGCGTGCAGTGCAAACTATGAACCTAAGTACACATTATTATTGCAAAACAACTCGCGTGGCGTGTGCCAGCTGCCAGCCGCGCGGCTCTGTGCGCTGTGTGAGTGAGGGGAGCG
The DNA here is from genome assembly GCA_947507805.1 of Aporophyla nigra. NCBI lineage: Eukaryota > Metazoa > Arthropoda > Insecta > Lepidoptera > Noctuidae > Aporophyla > Aporophyla nigra. The sequence goes on from OX382301.1 coordinate 487,319, forward strand.
GGAGTCGCTATCTGCGCCCGGAGTCCCGGCCGAGCGCGGCGCCTCGACTACCTGCGCAGCCCCTGGCGGCTGGCGCCCCACGACCCCGCCCTGCGCACCCTATGCACAACACTCTGTATGGTTACAAAGTGCCTATAGATGTACACAACATAACACATCACTGTTAAATATTACATACAGACCAATGTAACTACTTCTGAACTGTGCACGAGCCTCAACGAATTCATTAGGTATCTCCCTAAACTTCATAATATGGTACTTTAGGCAGTGATGTGACGCTATGGCGACGCGGTCCAGCACAAGCAGCATCAGAACACAGAAAATCAAAGGCAGATATTGTGCTGGCCCACAGTTGTATAGGCAGGTGTCGTGCAGCGAGCGCCGGGCGCTGGCGAGGCGGCAGGCCCCCGGCGGCCGGCGCCCGCTCGCACTCGCGGTACTCACGCTGCTCCTGAACTTGAAGAACAGCGACATGAGGGCGGCGCGTCGGGCTGCGGCCGGGTCGCGCCGACACTGCCGCGCCCGGCGCCGCACGCAGCCGCCCGCTGCCCGCCCATACGTAAGCTTCAGAAGGTGCGCTTCTAACAATCCCTCCGGCCCTCGTGTCCTGCGTCTGATCACGCATAACGATCTAATATGAAAATGAAGAGATCAGGGAGTGTGGGATCTTACTAAATAGGTAAATAAAACTTTAGAAGATGCTACGTTTTTTTATTATTTTTTATTATAAAACAATTTAGATATATTTAATATTAATAAAAAAGAATATGTTGAGATGGTTTATTAACAGGGACTAGGTAAATAGGTGCCTACTTTTGACCGATCACAATGAAAGCTGCAGGCATGTGTATTTTTTTTTGGATTATAACCTTCTGCATGAAAAAATACCGAAGAAAAACCCGTTCCAAAATCTACGCGTGCGAAGCCGCAGGAAACAGTTAGTTCGTTATATCTTTAGTCATATTAGATGGGATGTTCAGTGGAACTCCACTCTGAACGCACGCAATCCCAATTCCGAACTCAAAATTTACGTAGGCTTTCCCCAGCTAGTGGGAGGCTTCCCGTTGAATACACATCCCAGTTACGATAGATAACACGATACTCCCTTGTAAGAACTAGTTACTCGTACGAGTCTTGAGTGATCTAGCCGAGCGGTTAGGCGCTAGGCGACTGTTGCTTGGCTACTGTAGCTAATCTAAATAAGACCTAAGCGTGTCGGTTTGAAGCTACGGGCAGAAGCTATAATAAATCGACAGCGTGTAGTCCTTCTGCAGCTTGGAGGCTGATGAGAGAGGTCGCGCCTGCGCGCTACTCCGCATACGGACGCCACCGGCCGCGGCTCGCGGCTGTTGCGAGGTAGTTTACTGCTGTCCCTGCTGACGTACGACGTGTGACGTCTACCTAAGTTCAACTAATCACATGGACGCTAGTGAAACGTAAATGCTTCCTACCTGAGTGGAAATATTTTGGAATTGACTCGAGAAATCTTTCAGGGTCCATAATTCAGCTAGAGTTCGTTTTTCACTCACTTCGCAAAGGAAGAGGCTGTCGGTTCGACTGTAGCCAGTTTTTTGTTTTAATTGCGATACATTGTTCGTCAGATAACTTGCACGATATGAATGTTGATAACTGTGTACAGCGACAGTCAACCCCTACTTGAATATCACTTCTATTCAACATCATAAACGACAAGGTACTGATTTTATTTTGTTTTAATTGACTGGGAATTGTTGTGAATAGTGGTAGGCAATCACGAGGTCGACTACGGTTAATAGAATACATCAGCAGAGGAGCATTGCTATTAAGGCTGGGCTACCGCCCGTAGTTCGGAATACACACGACGCTATGTTTTGGGATTGCATCTGGTTTAGACTAGTTTCAATGTCGACCAGACCCCTGAGTGGCGCCTCACATGTCACATCCTGAGTGATGACCGAGGCGATCGCTGATCATAGTCATCACTACACGGTCCCCAAATTATCTGATCAACGGCAGCAGCTTCACATGTGTAGCAATCCCTAGCAGTATGAGAAGTACACTCACAGGCAATGCTTGGACTGCCACCTCTACACCTTATCGTGCAGGAGGAGGTGGCCCTGGCCGTCTCTCACGAATATATCAGGAACACTGAACAAATACTGTACAGTCAATACATACATTTGGGGATAGAGTTATTACTCTATCCCCAAGTCTCCATTTCGTTACTGTTGCTATTGAAACTTATTTGCTTACCAAGATAGATATATTGGTCCACGTACTCTATCGGCTCATTTTCCAACCTCATAAACTTCCTGATACTATTTGTCATGGATTTCGTCTTTGATAGGTTCATCTCCAGTCCCACTCGTCTACTGTTGACGTGAAGTGTCTCTAACATATAATGCAGGCCACAGCTAGTTTCTGAAAATAATACGATATCGTCTGCGAATCTTAAATGGCTTAAGTGTTTGCCATTAATGTTCAACCCGCATTTTTTCCAGTCCAGCTTGCTAATGATGGTTTCCAGAACAGCTATAAAAAGTTTTGGCGATAATGGGTCGCCCTGCCTCACTCCTCTCTTAATCGGAAAGCTTTGGCCAATTGTTTCCAATTTTACTTTGCTGGTGCTGTTGCTGTATATGTTTCTTATCACTTCTATGTATTTGTTCTCTACTTTTTGAGCTTTTAAAGCTTCCCAGATACTTGTGTGAGATATTGTATCGAAAGCTTTTTGATAGTCGACAAAGGCGATATAGAGAGCTCTCTGCCTTTCCTGGTACTTTTCAATAACTAATTCTAAGGCGTGTATGTGGTCTATTGTAGAGAATCCTTTGCGAAAGCCTGCTAGAACAAGCAGTATTTATATCAAAATATGATTTTAAAATGTTTAAATGGTTAACCGTTCATATTGTTGCCCAAGATACAGGCTTGCCTACTTTGGGGCCAATGTAAAATCTATGTGTTTAGCAATAAAGTTTTTATTATTTTTATTATCGCAGGGTGATGACATTGGTCGTCGTTTGATCGCATCTGCCTTTAGATACATAATATTACGTTTATTTGTTTATTGTAGATTACACATAAAAGTACCTAGTTATGTTCCTAACCTAACGCTGTGGTAGAGCCTAGACGCTGACCTGGCACCTTGTGCGATTAGGCGTACGTGACAGGACGTGTGGCGCGACCGCGTGTGGGCCGACCACCAGCCCGTGGGAATGTTTTAGCTATGTATTAGAATTAAGATAAGCTAAGTTAGTCTTACATCAACTTCTGTAAAGCTCGGTCGTAATAAACTCTTACTTCCATACAAACTCCGTTTAATTTGCGCTCCCGAAATCTAACTGGCGCAGCCGGTAGGATTGCCGCAAACTGTTTCCTCCGCGAAAAGTCAAGTGCGAAAACCTGTGAAATACATTAAAACACGTGGACTGTGTTTCGCGAGCGGTTACTGATTTTATATATAGTCGTCGTGCTTAAAATCAGCGAGGCGTTCTGTATTGGGCAATCTTCGAACCAAATAAATAAGTTTAGATAACGCGTAAATTACGTGGGTGAGCAGAGATGGTGATAATATATCAAGCGGTTGGCATGTGAGTAACCTTCTACATCCTTCCTCATTCCCTACACTATTATTGTGATAGATGTAATTAGTGTTTAAGTACTTTAATTCAGTTTTATAGAGAAAGCAACATTAATTTTATCTGTGTATTTTTGTTAATTCTAAGGTGTGATTTAACATATAAATTGAGGATTATCTTTTGATTTTACAATTTAATCGCGTCGTAAGTTTTAATTTATCTAAGATGAATCAAGGTCAAATTCCTTTAACAGCGACGGCGGCCGGGGCAGCCCCTTCGGTTCGTTCTGAAACGCCGCTTACGATGCAATTGCCAGACTCTTTGATACCTCACGATGTTTTAAAATTAATTCCCGAATTTAGTGGTGAAACTAATATACTTAGTTTATTTTTGCGGAAGTGCGAATATGTTATCGGAAAATATCAAGGGACCTCAGAGCGAAACGAATTTTTAATGCAGAATATTACGAGTAAATTAAAGGGTAAAGCAGCGGCTCTTTTAAGTGAAAGAGGTGACCTTGAAACTTATTCTGAGTTTAAGTCTTTGATGATCCAACATTTTGGTGACCCCAGGAGTGAGGAATGCGTGGCAATTGAGCTCGAAACCCTAAAAATTAAATCAAATGAGTCATATTTAGAATTTTGCAGCCGTATACAACATATTCGTGCCATATTAATATCTAAGGTTAATCAGAACAGTTCCGCTACGTTAAGAGAAGCTAAGAAAGTCATTTATAATAATACTTCGCTGAACGTTTTTATGTACAACTTACCGGAACATATGGTACGGATTGTTCGAATTAAAAATCCTAGTACCCTGGAAGAAGCGTTACAATTTGTTCTTGAAGAGGTTAACTTCCAGGAACAATATAATTTACGCAGTAAAATGTTGCAACACCGGCCACAAGGTCATCAGTTATTGCCATCAACTGAAAAAGGGGTTATTTTAAGTTCAAACAATCCGAAACCTGCATTTACAGCACCTCAATTGCGACATAATTGCTACAGGCCTCCTACAAATCAAGCTCAATTTAAATTTGGTATACCTAATCAAGTTTTTGTACGTCCAAATGTGCCGAATCAACAAATTGGTTTTCGACCGCAATTACCGCAACTTGGGAATAAACAATCTGAACAATTCGGTAATAGACCACAAGCAGCACAATTCGGTTATGGACCCCAAGCAGTACAGTTCGCTTATGGACCCCAAGCAGCACAATTCGGTTATAGACCTCAAGTAGGACAATTCGGCTATAGAGCTCCGCAACCTTCGGGATACCGCCCCCCTAACAATTTATCGGGTGATCGTGACGTAACAATGAGAACTGCTCCACCTGTTAAACAACCACTAAGTTTTCCTATAAACGAGCTTTATACTAATAATGAACAGTACTATTATGATCCCAATTACAATGATTACGGTACATGTTACGTAGGATACTGTGACTATGACTATACAAATATGTACATTAATAACGATTGCGTGGATCAGAATCCAAATGCTGAAAGTCCTAAAACTAATGAAAAGGTTGACGAATCGCGTTCAACTGAAAATAAAGTAGACTCGAAAGACGTCCCAAATTTTCAAATAAATTTAATTTGTATTCGCCCGAAATGATTGAACTTAAGTTTGACGCTAATCTTAAACATCCTTATATAACCATCCCCGATATAAACGGTAAATTTATGTTGGATACAGGAAGCACTAGATCTTTCATAAGCCCTAGAAAAGTTGATGAATATTTCCCACAATCAAAATTCTATGAACCATTTACAGTTACAAGTACACATGCTACTAGCGAACATAATGAAGTAGCTAACATCCCCCTTTTTTCAAATTTTAAAGTAAACGGTTATCATAAGTTTTATATTTATGATGTGGATAATAGATATGACGGGTTGATTGGAATGGATCTTATGTCTCAACTTAATGCTAGTATATGTTTCAAGAATAGGATTTTAAAGATAAACGATGTCAATATTCCTATTATTTATAATACTGACCACGAACTTAAACTTGAACCGCGCACCGAACATAAAGTGAGACTGCCCGTAAATCAGAAAGATGGCTATGCTATATTAGATTACACGCAGTTTCACGAAAGTGTTAGAATGCCAGCTGCAATTGTCAAGTGTGAAAATTACCTTGCCTCCACTGTAATTCAAAATGCAACTGACTTTGAAGTAAGGTTAACTATAACTGCTCCTTTCAAAGTTGTCCATTTCTCTGACGAGTGTATAGTAAAGACCACAAATTGTTTAACTGACATTGACATTGACTCGTTACTGACAGTCAACTTAAAGAAATTAAGACTTGATCATCTTAACCAAGAAGAAAATGAACTGATTAGCAAATTATGCTATGAGTATAAGGACATATTTTACTGTGAAGACTTGCCTTTGACTTTTACAAATCAAGTAAAGCATCATATACGTACTACTAATGAAGATCCAATCTATATTAAACCTTATAGGCAAGCTCCAGCACAGGCTGAAGAAATTAAACGACAGGTCGAAAAACTTCTCAAGGACAATGTGATACGAGAATCACATTCGCCCTGGAGTGCGCCTGTTCATTTGGTACCAAAAAAGGCAGATGCCTCCGGTCAGGTGAAATACAGAATGGTAATAGACTACCGCCGACTCAACGACATAACGATCAATGACAAGTACCCGCTTCCCAATATATGCGACTTATTCGACAAACTTGGCAAAAGCAACTACTTCACCACATTAGATTTAGCGTCTGGGTATCACCAAATTGAAGTTTCTGACAGTGAGAAAACAGCCTTTTCTACACAGAATGGACATTACGAATTCCTTCGTATGCCATTTGGCCTCAAAACAGCTCCGGCAACCTTTCAAAGGACTCTCGATAATGTCTTGAGAGGCCTACAGGGTATACATTGCTTGGTTTATTTGGATGATATACTAATATATTCAAATGGCATAGTAGAGCATATTCAAAAATTACGTTCTGTCTTCGATAGACTTCGTCAAACTAACCTGAAGGTTCAGTTAGACAAGTCAGAATTTTTACGCAAGGAAGTGCAGTACTTAGGACACACGTTAACTAAAAACGGACTACGACCAAACAACGACAAAATACAAGCAGTTCTTAAATATCCCTTACCACGGACACAGACTGAAATCAAACGATTCTTAGGTTTTGTGGGTTATTACAGACGGTTTATTAAAGATTTCTCCAAAATCACACAGCCATTGACAGCCTGTTTAAAAAAGGGTAAGAAGGTTGTCATTGACCAAAATTATACCGAAGCTTTTGGAAAATGTAAGGAACTTTTGATAAATGCACCAATATTGCAATACCCGGATATGAATAAACCATTCTTATTAACAACCGACGCCTCTGAAGTCGCAGTTGGCGCAGTTTTGTCACAAGGCCCTATAGGTAGTGACAAACCAATAGCATATGCCAGTCGGACCTTGACAGATACGGAAAAGAAGTACAGCACTATTGAACGCGAGTTGTTGGCAATTGTGTGGGCCACAAAACACTTCAGACCTTACCTGTACGGACATACATTCGATATTTACACTGACCATAGACCATTAGTCTGGCTGTATCAACTCAAGGAACCTAATAGCAAGTTAACGCGCTGGCGCTTGCGGTTACAAGAATACGATTTTAATGTCATATATAAAAATGGTAAACAGAATGTCACTGCAGACGCGTTATCTCGAATTCAACTTAAGGCACTAGGAGAAGTCAACGTCCCCGACGATATTTCAATGATTGTTAATTTAGACGAAAAAGAGAATAGACTTCAAAATTATTTAGAAGACGTGACCAGACTAAATTCTGATGACTCAACAACTATTACCATTTCCGACTCTGAAAGAACCGTGACAGCTAGCCCGATGACTATAAATTTCGATTCGGATACGGACTTGGAACAATCACCTAATAACTATCCTGTACCGTCTGAACCTTCTACTATACAAACAGTTCATTCAGCTGAAGATCTGGAATCCCATGGAATACCGATATTAAATGAAGCAATAGATACCAAGCCTAACCAAATACTAGTTTTTAGCTGGTTTCGTAATGAGCTGCAAGTAAAAGACTTGTCTAGGGATAAACAAAAGGTGTTAGAAGTATTTTTGCCTCTTCATAATCAAGATCATATTAAACAATTTTTAAAAGAATACATAAAACCGAAAATTAAATATTTCATTTATTTCGAGAATCCGGAACATAGAAAAGACTTTAGTAATATTCTAGTTTCACTATTTAAGAAAGATATGGTTAATTTCTATGAATGTACCGAGCGCGTTATTTACGTCGAAGATGAACAGGAACAAAAAGCTATTGTGATTAAGTTACACGAAGGCAAGACCTGTCATCGCGGCATTACAGAAACTGTTAAAAGAATCCGTCGCTATTATCATTGGCCAAATTTATCCGAAACCGTTTCCGCCATAATTAATTCATGTGATCGTTGTAAAACCTCCAAGTACGATAGAAAACCAATTAAACCTGTATTGCAGCTCACACAAACCCAGAATACACCCTTTCAGGAAATATTCATAGATCTGTTTAACATTGAATCGAAATACTATTTAACTTTAATCGATGCTTTCAGCAAATTAGGACAAGCTATAGAAATTGCATCTCGCTCTACACCCGAAGTGGTCAGAGCATTAATGAAATACTTCTCTTTTTACGGCATACCACAGAAAATAAGTTCTGACCCGGGAACTGAATTTAATAATGAATTGTTAAAAGAACTCACGGACTTGCATAAAATTAAGCTACACATAGGTACACCCAATAATCCAAATTCTATGGGGCTCATAGAGCGGTTTCATTCCACAGTTATAGAAATATATCGATTAGCAAAATATGAAAAGAAATTTACAGACGCAGCATCAGTTATGACTTATGCCGTTATGGCTTACAATAACACCATCCACAGTACTACTGATTTAACACCGTTTGAAGCTGCGTTTGGTCATACTGAATTAAACTCTACTTTTAACTCCGAATTCGGTAAAGCATACAATCAGCAATTAATTAGAGACCATAAGAAAAGAGCACAGGCAATTTATAAATATATTTCTGAAAAAGTAAAAAGTCATAAGGAAAGAATTATAGCCAAGCGGGGAGGTGAATCAAGACCAGCCTTAGAAATAGGTCAACCGATCTTCACTAAAGCCGTAAATAAAAGGCAAGCTAAAGATAAACCTAGGTTTCAGAAGGCCATGGTTACAGGTCAAATAGAACGTAACATCGTACCGATAAAAGTCAAAAATAGAGATACTAAAGCTCCAGTTAAAAATGTAAAACGTCCTCCGCAGGTGGTGTTTGATCCTGGTGTCATGGACAACGACCAGTTGGGCTCTCCCAAGCCAGGCCCTTCAAGCGGTAAGGATTAACCAAAACCCTGGGATTCTTCCGGTGAAATTAGGTCAAGCGTTTATACAATATGATAAATGGTCTATTGTTAAAATAATCAACCTCCAATGCATTGGTACTGATCTTTCCTTTAATATTCAAAAATATTCCGAATTTAGCCAAATGTTACACCCAAACACATCGTATGCGGATGAGTTCAGAAGTCTTAAAATACAGGTGGAGTATATTAAAAATGAGGCTCTAGAAAAATACCAGCAATTAATTCCATCTAAAAGATTTAAACGTGGTATTATAAACCCACTAGGGTCTATCATCAAAATTATAACAGGTAATCTTGACCATGAAGATGCAGTTAGATATGACGATTTAATCAGTAATATTCAGACTCAGGAACAAGCAATATCTAACAAATTTACAATGATATCTAAAATGTTGGATCACTTTCTGAACTCTACCGAAATAATCAATGAAAATACAAAAATAATAAACGCACGCATTAAATTACTTGAAAGCCTTGTAACTAATCTCACTACGAAAGATAATCATTCAATTTATATGACCTATGTTTTTGGATTACTTAACCAGTTTATTGTAAACTTTAGAACACTCTATATAAAAATTAGTGAACTTGAAACGGCCATTGCATTCAGTAAATTATCAGTGTTACATAAGGCCGTAATTAATCCTAATGAACTGTTGAATGTGTTAAAACATATTAGCAAATATGATAATTTAATGTACCCTGTTAATGAACGAAATTTAATTAATATAGAAGAATCATTATCTGTAAAAGCTTACATTAAGAATGAAGAACTAACTTTTGTTATCGAAGTTCCAGTAATTTATAATGCAACTTACTGTTACTATAAACTGTATTCCATTCCTGTGTCAGATGATTCCTTAAACCTTACCTTTGTTGTTATTCCTGAATTTCCCTACATACTTGTAGAAGGGTCAAAGTATCGTCCAACTAATCAACCGTGCCAAGAGATAACAGCTAAAGAATACCTCTGTTCTGAAAATCAACTAGTCCAGTATGTGGAAGAAACGTGCATTGAGCAACTAATGAAATACCACGACAATCCGTCACGCTGTTTCCCACGTAAGATATTATCTGAGTTCCTGAAACTTCAAAGAATTGGTCCCAATAGTTGGATAGTGTATTCAAAACACAACCAAGTCGTATCACAGACTTGTAATAATGATGAAACAAAGGAACGCATACGAGGAACATACCTGATAACCGTAGGAGGGCAATGTGATGTCTTTATAGATAATATCCAAATCCATGGACGGCGCTCTTACTCACTGCAAACAGATTATATGCCTGTTCCCCTATTAAACTTACCTGACTTGAGACATTTAACTCTTGACGCAGCAAGCATCGAACCTATAAATCTGAAGGGCGTTAATTTGGATGATATACGTCAACTGAATTATATTTTGAAGAATAGTGCTAATAACGTGAAAAGTGAAATCAAAGGTGAAAGTGTTAGTGTCGCCCTTTATGTCTTATACGCGATTGTCGTCTTATTGTCAGTAGCTATAATTATGTATAAGTATTCATATGTTCTAAGAAAATTGTGTAGAGAGCGAGATCATCGCTTGAGAGCTATTGAAGATAATCCCGCTCAACCTGAGGAAGGTCAAGTTAATCAAAGACCTGTACTATTAGTGTAACTAACTTTACAATTCTCAGGTTACGATTTTATTATAGGAATAGTTTGATCATTTTATTATTTCATAACTGATAAATTGTAACTTTCTAAATTTAAAAATTATGCAAAGTTCTCGGAAATCCCCTGTTTTTCCGATAACTTTGGTCCGAAGGGGGAGGAGTTATGTTCCTAACCTAACGCTGTGGTAGAGCCTAGACGCTGACCTGGCACCTTGTGCGATTAGGCGTACGTGACAGGACGTGTGGCGCGACCGCGTGTGGGCCGACCACCAGCCCGTGGGAATGTTTTAGCTATGTATTAGAATTAAGATAAGCTAAGTTAGTCTTACATCAACTTCTGTAAAGCTCGGTCGTAATAAACTCTTACTTCCATACAAACTCCGTTTAATTTGCGCTCCCGAAATCTAACTACCTACACACAGTCCATAAAGTCTTTTTATTAGTAATTAACGGCTTAAAACTATGTTAGTAAAACTTACAAACAAGTAATAACTACGTGGCTCAACACATGGTCGCACGTGCTCCTGCACCCAGTGTCTAATAAAGGGGCTGTTCACCTTGTCAAATAATGTTTTAGGATGCTGTTGGAAACTCCACGCAACCTACCAATTATTGACGCCGCCCTTTTTCTCACTATGGCATGAAAATTGTCATCAGGGGCTCCCGCGAACATCTGCAGAAGCGCGGTAGCCGCAGGGCTGTAGCTAAACTCGAATTTGAGGTAGGGCAGCATTGGCTACAGGTAGGGCGGAAGTAAAAACTACACTGGTCACAAAAATTAAGGGATATAAAAAAAAAAAATTTGGGTGATTTTCAACAAGCTGTAACTCCGAGGAAAATGATCGTACAGCAAAAAACACTTTTTTGCAAAAAAAAAAAAACAACCGACTTCCTTAAAAACACTACAAAGTGAAAAATAACTTTAATTTCGGAAGTCGGTGTCTTAGGATCTGTATTTATGGTTTTTTTGCCACCGACTTCCGAAATTAAAGTTATTTTTCACTTTGTAGTGTTTTTAAGGAAGTCTGTTGTTTTTTTTTTTTGCAAAAAAGTGTTTATTTTTAAATTTTTAGTTGTGGTTTTCACCCTGCACTAATTCCAATCAAACAATGCATATTTATGCGATAGCAGAAATCGCGGTTGATTTCCTGTCATTTTTTAAAGAGTTCCGGTGTCTGTCTCCCGAACTCATCATCAGATCTATATGAAAATTATATGGGACCATTTCGGAATAAACCCCCTTCGAACAAAAAAATAAATTTGCAAATCCGTCTATATATGACGGAGTTATGGCCGAACATACATAAAAAAAAAAAAAAAACATAAACATCCGAATTGATAACCTCCTCCTTTTTGAAGTCGGTTAAAAATAAGAAAGGACGTTGTAGCTCCATGTATCTAGTTTTCAGATACGGCCATATTTTTTTTTATCATGTTTGGGTCTGGAGAAATAACAAGAAAACAACCAAAAAAAAATTCTAAATTTTTTTCTCGTCTTAAAAAGAGTATACGGGCTTCAAAAAATTTTCTTCTATTGTTTTACTCATAAGTTCTTTTAGAAAATTTAATGCCCTTTAATTTGACGTATCCAGAATGCCTATACGATGATATGCCGCGGAGTTATCGTCAGTCAAAGCAAAAAAGTACTTTTTAACTTTGACAATTAATAACTCTGAAAATAATGATTGTATAGAAAATCGAAGGAAGGTTTTGGAAACTGCACAACATTTTCTTTAAGATACCTTGAATGGCTTTTGTCGAAAGTTTTTTTTTTGACTTGAAAGCTTTTACTGAAAAAAAGACAAAAATTCGCATAATTAAGTATATTTGGATAACTTGGTTATAACTTTGGATAAAATAGATGAACGAAAGATATCGTGGGTAATTTTTCAACCTCAAAGTGTCCCCTACAATTCCTGAAAAATTCAAAGCGCTACGATTTTTTTATTCATAGTGCCCCGAAGCTTCAAATTCTTTGTTTTTGCAAAAATCACCATTATGAACAATTTTTATTCGTTTTTTCGATGCTAAAATTTTTTTTCTCAAAAATCTTTATTTTTTCGATCAAAGAGATTGATTTTTCAAGAAATTAAAAAAATAAAGTTTTTTCAAGGTCTTATAATGCTCCATTATTGTCAAAAAAAATTAACTCGATTTTTTCTGACCGCTGCAACTGTCTTAGTTTCAAATCTCATTTAAAAAAATCGATATACCCCCCGCGGATTTCGGCTTTTCTTCACACAAAAGGGCTACAGTCAGGTGGCAGTACCAGCTTCTATGGGAGTGAGCCAGTCCTTTGTCAGTCGTGCTTATGCCCGATTTAACGCGACTCTAAGTTACGATCGTCGTCCGGGTCAAGGCAGACAACGAATCACGACCGATTGTGATGATCAAGCTATTCGGGAAGCTCGTCGAAATTCTACTGCGCACGTCCACACGATCGCTAATCAGTTCCGCAATCGTCGACAACGTCCTCCCCAACAATACATTTCGGCATCAACGGTCGAGAATATTTGTAATTTTTTTTCTTTTCCAAATTTCTTGAAAAATCAATCTCTTTGATCGAAAAAATAAAAATGTTCAAGAAAAAAAAAATTTTCATCGAAAAAACTAATCAAAATCGATTATTTTTTTTTGCAAAAACAAAGAATTTGAAGCTTCAGGGCATTATGAAAAAAAAAATCGCAGTGCTTTTAATTTTTCAGAGAGTTTTTAGGGGACCTTTTGAGGTTGAAAAATTACCGACTATATTCTTCGTTCATCCATTTTATCCAAAGTTATACCAAGTTATCCATATATCCTTAATTATGCGAATTTTTGAATTCGTCATATCTGTCTGTCTGTTTGTCTGTCCGTGTATGTCACAGCCACTTTTTTCCGAAACTATAAGAGCTATGCTGTTGAAACTTGGGAAGTAGATGTATTCTGTGAACCGCATTAAGATTTTTACACAAAAATAGAAAAAAAAAACAATAATATTTGGGGTTCCCCATACATAGAACTGAAACTCAAAAAAAAAAAAAAATTCATCAAACCCATACGTTTGGGGTATCTATGGATAGGTCTTCAAAAATGATATTGAGGTTTCTAATATCATTTTTTTCTAAACTGAATAATTTGCGCGAGAGACACTTCCAAAGTGGTAAAATGTGTGTCCCCCGCCCCCCGTAACTTCTAAAATAAGGGAATGATAAAACTAAAAAATATATATGATGTACATTACCATATAAACTTCCACCGAAAATTGGTTTGAACGAGATCTAGTAAGTAGTTTTTTTTTAATACGTCATAAATCGTATACCGCAATTTACCTTTCATTCAATCAACTCAAATATAAAAATTTAAAAAAAAACCATTTAATTTCATAAACATAAGCCTTATGCATAAACCGTGAATATCTGCAGGTTTATGAACCCTCCTCGGTGCGCGAGTCCGACTCGCACTTGGCCGGTCTTTTTAAGTCAAAGCTTTCAATTTAAAAATAAATATTTTCGACAAAAGCCATTCACGGTATCTTATAGAAAATTTTGTGTTGTTTCCAAAACCCTCCTTCGATTTCCTATACAATCATTAATTCCAGAGTTATTGATTGTCAAAGTTAAAAAGTACTTTTTTGCTTTGACTCATGATAACTCCGCGGCAAATCATCGTAGAGGCATTCTGGATACGTTAAATTAAAGGGCATTAAATTTTCTAAAATAACTTTTGAGTGAAAAAAATTGTTTTTTTTTTTTGGTTGTTTCCTTGTTATTTCTCCAGACCCAAACATGATAAAATTCATGGAAAAATCAATGGTTAAAAGGATATGAAATGAAATGTTTATTTATGCAAGTAGATCTTGTTGATCAATATTTTGTTGGATACACCTAACACCCCTACTACAGCGTGTTAACCAGCAGGCTAACATATTGCACATTTGCACTGAATCGCCAACGCTCCCTGACCAAATCTGTATCACCAGATATGTCTGTTACCACATATCCGTGGTACTTCACCTGAGCAACACGCTGCTATCATCATTAATCTGTTACCACATGTCCGTGGTACTTCACCTGAGCAACACGCTGCTATCATCATTAATCTGTTACCACATGTCCGTGGTACTTCACCTGAGCAACACGCTGCTATCATCATTAATCATTATTGCAGCCAAATGACGTCCACTGCTGGACATAGGGCCTTCCTAAATTGGGGGGCTTTGCCATAATCGCCATGCTTTCCGCGCGGGTTGGCGATCGCAGTATGGTGGTAAAATGCATAGAGAACGCTGCTGCCCATTCTCTTAGTAAGTCCCTTAGGCCCGGCGCCCACTATCGGTGGGCATCGGTGCGGCTCGGTACAGGTCGGGCGCCTTACGGCAGCTTCGGGCGGCTTCGGGTGGCTTCGGGCGCCTCAGAGCTGCGTCGGGCGACTTCGGGCTGCGTCGGCAGCCGTAAGCATGGCTAAGGACGCCGAGGCTGTCTTCGGGTAGCTCGGGTGGCATTTTCGAGACAGACGTCGCAGAACAGTCATTTCGATAACCGCACGCGCCAAAAATTTTGAGTCGGCACTCGGCGCTGAAAAATCAATGAACAAAGATCACTCAACGCGCCGACTCATAATTTTAAGGTTTATTATTTTTTGCTTTTCTGTTTTTTTCGGCGGTTTAATTTTTTGTTAAAAAGTTTTTTGCTTTACCTACAGGTTTTTTAAGGCGTTTTGTTAAACCTTTTCCACGTGCAGCGTGTGGGTAGAGCATACGCAGATGGCCTACAACGTCCTACGTGTTCAGTAACATAATGGATGTAGGATGTTTATGCGGCTACCGCGCTTCTGCAGATGTTCGCGGGAGCCCCTGATGACAATTTTCATGCCATAGTGAGAAAAAGGGCGGCGTCAATAATTGGTAGGTTGCGTGGAGTTTCCAACAGCATCCTAAAACATTATTTGACAAGGTGAACAGCCCCTTTATTAGACACTGGGTGCAGGAGCACCCATGCGTTGCGTGCGACCATGTGTTGAGCCACGTAGTTATTACTTGTTTGTAAGTTTTACTAACATAGTTTTAAGCCGTTAATTACTAAGACTTTATGGACTGTGTGTAGGTACTTTTATGTGTAATCTACAATAAACAAATATACGTAATATTATGTATCTAAAGGCAGATGCGATCAAACGACGACCGATGTAAATGCAATAAAGTTTTTATTATTTTTATTATCGCAGGGTGATGATCCTGCGATAATAAAAATAATAAAAACTTTATTGCTAAACAAAGGGTGTAGCCGTACTTCCATGGGCAAACTGCCCCCAGTGGGGAACCTATATCGTAACCTATGGTATATTGTAGAGTGTACTAATAGTAGTTCACCGAGTAGGTATTAGCTCTATATCTTAATTAATTGAGGAGCTATTTGGAAAAAAGTGTCCGGAGACGCCTTTTTTTCAAAGTGACATATCTCTGTTAATTTTAATGCTAGGAAAATAAAATAAATTTCAGTGTTTATGGGACACTTTATGGTTTATTTAATAGCAATTTACTATGAGCCAAGCCTAAATAAAAATTAAAAAAGAATTAAATTAAATATTTTTTTTAATGATTTCTATTAGATCGAATTGAGTTACCACTTTGGAAAAAATATATAATAATTGCCTATACCCGGCCTTACAGCATGCCAAGTTTCATCAAAATCCAAATGGTGCAACATTCGCACACCTAGATAAAGAGTAGCACAACTCAAAATACCTCTTTTTTCAGGAAGTGCGAAAAACGTTTTACTCGTTTTCTATTTGACCGATTTAAATTATTGGTGTATGATGCTGTATATTATTTTACTAAGATATTAATTTGCTCAATTACTTACCTTCAAATACACGTATAACTTTTTTATTATTATTTTTCGTGTTATATTAGTAATCGTGACTAAATCATTGTTTAATATTTTTATCAACTGAAATTGATTCCATATTACTGGGGTAAGTGGAAATAATTTGAAGAACACCCAAAAAACAAGACCGATGCAATCACGAATACAAAATCAAATCAAAATAATTCTCGCTTGATAACTGCGGTTAGCCACGAATACAAAACTAAGTGGAAATAATTTACTCTTTGTGCGTATTGACAGCAACTTCCCCTGCGGCTGACATGTCGTAACTGGTGATGCGTTACTGTTGTTGGTGAGGGGTGACCGTGGGCTAATCAAAAAGACTGACTTACAGAGCCATCCAGTTTTTTATGAATGGAGTTTGTACACAGGTGTCTTTGGAGTCAGTGTAGTTTTCGACGCTGATTCCGATTATCGCAATAACTCGATTTTGTATTATTTTGAGTTGTGCCACCCTTCATCTAGGTGTGATTATGGAAAAAGAATATTAAAGTTAGTGGGGCACCATGTGACCACTTTGTTGACGCGTATAAATTGTATTAGATTTTAATAATCTTAGGCAAAGTAGCGTTTTGATAGCTTGTATGAAGTATATTAACGGTTGGTGATGTCACTAGCCTATTACAATGGTTTGTTAATCAAATTTTAAAGTGACTAGATTTATCAAAAGTACCCGCATATGCATGTTCCTACATGATCACAGTGGATAGTCGCGGTACGCTCTCGCTTTTATTATTTGCGCCGTTTTACAAATTCTTAATCCTGGGACGTATTATATGTTTATGTTTAGAGCAACAAGTTTCAGATTACATGAAATCAAATAACACGAAATATCGAAGAAAATATTTTTAAACGAAGTTTAACAAAAGCATGAAATACAATATTTATGAGTCGGCTCCAAGTTACGAGATGTAGACCGTGGGTTCGAACCCAGACAGGCGCTTCACTTTGTGTTAATAATTTCATCACCACTGCTCTTAAAACGGTGAAGGAAAATATCGTGAGGAAACTGGCATGTCCTAGAACCAATCATTTGAAGACATGTGACATCTACCAACCCGCACTGGGCCCGCGTTACGGCCTACTCCTTCTCACCGAGCGGAGGCCTATGTTCCAGAAGTGGGAACAATATAGGCTGATGATTTTGAGTAAAATTACCGTCCTTAACGGTAGTACCATAAAGTTTTCATAAGAACTGTGACGTAGAAAAAAGTCTTCGTCTTCATCATCATAATAATAATCCTTTTCTTCACCCACTAATTCGAATTGTGAAATATCAGGTGGTTCTGATTCTATATGAATATGGGAAGGTCCTGGTCATGTGTTGTCAGTAGCCTGTGATTTAGCAAACGCAATTAATCAACATTTATTACACAGAACATCTCGAAGTTTAAGTTCAATGTTGTATTTACTTTTTATAGCTGTTCTGGAAACCATCATTAGCAAGCTGGACTGGAAAAAATGCGGGTTGAACATTAATGGCAAACACTTAAGCCATTTAAGATTCGCAGATGATATCGTATTATTTTCAGAAACTAGCTGTGGCCTGCATTATATGTTAGAGACACTTCACGTCAACAGTAGACGAGTGGGACTGGAGATGAATCTATCAAAGACGAAATCCATGACAAATAGGATCAGGAAGTGTATGAGATTGGAAAATGAGCCGATAGAGTACGTGGACCAATATATCTATCTTGGTAAGCAAATAAGTTTCAATAGCAACAGTAACGAAATGGAGATAGAGCGTAGACTTAAAAACGCGTGGAATAAATATTGGAGTCTAAAAGAAATATTTAAAAGTAATATGCCGATAAAGCTTAAAAAGAAAACGATAGACTCATGCTTTCTTCCATCTCTAACGTATGGCTGCCAGACGTGGAAAATTACGAAGAAAATTAAAAACAAAATTAGTTCGTGCCAGAAAGGAATGGAACGAAGCATGCTAAATATAAAGAAAATCTACAAAATACGACACACTAAAATAAGAAACTACACCAAAGCAATAGACGCGCTCACTTATGCCCAAACATTAAAATTCAGATGGGCCGGCCATGTCGCCCGATATACGGACAACAGGTGGACCATAAATGTCACCACATGGAAGGGACCACCAGGCAAACGCCGGGTAGGGAGACCCTACATGAGATGGAGGACGACATAGAAAAGGCCGCAGGAACAAACTGGCTACTGACAGCAAAACATAAAGATAAATGGAAATCCTTGGAGGAGGCCTTTACCCGAGGTCCATGCTAATTTAGAATTTTATACCGATCTAATAACCTAGAAATGCAATTCAAATATTATTAGATTTAATAACAATAATATTTAATAATGTACTAATAATAAAATAATAATAATCTTATGATAATATTAATCTTATAATAATAATCTAATAATAAATATACCTATACGTAATATTTGTAAACAAATAATTTAAAATATTAAAATAATGTATAAATAGAATGTTTACTTCAACACTGGATAATGAAAGCAAGCTAAAGAACTAAATGTATTTATTTTTTCTAATTATACTTGATTAATAATAGGTTGGGGAAAAAGTTTCTTCGCATTTTTTAAGAAAATTCAAAACATTTTTTAATAAAGTTTATTTACATTTAACTAAAGTATGTAGGTACCATTTTGTTCGATAACTTTTTGCCATCTTGTAGGTAGGGACATGATCCCATTGCTACAGAAATTTTGGGACTTCTGGTCAAAATACCGCGACAAGTGGTTTTGGCAGTCCTCTCGTGATGTTAACCTGACACTGCCTAAAGAATTCTGAAGAGACCGAAACAGGTGGAAATCTGAAGGTGCAAGGTCAGGACTATACGGCGGATGCATTAACACCTCCCAGCCAAACTCTCTTAATTTTTGTTGGGTGGCTAAAGATGTGTGAGGTCTAGCGTTATCATGATGAAAAACCACACCCCTTCTGTTGATTAATTCCAGCCGCTTTCTCTCAACTTCTTGCTTTAATCTCATCAGTTGTTCGCAGTAGAGTTCAGAATCGATGGTCCTGCCTGGTGGTAACAGCTCATAATGAATAATGCCCTTCCAATCCCACCACACACACAGCATCACCTTGTTGCGAGCTAACCCGGGTTTCGCCACAGTCTGTGAAGCCTGACCGGCCTTTGACCACGACCTTTTTCGCACGTCCTTGTCATACAAGATCCACTTTTCATCACCAGTTATCAGCTTCTTCTGGTTCGGTTTCATTACGTCGTAATAAAGAATCACAAATGAGTACACGGTTCATTAGGTTTCTTTCAGTGAGCTCGTGAGGTACCCAAATGTCGAGCTTTTTTATGTACCCAGTTTTTTTCAAATGCGGCAAAACTGTTTTGTGGTTAATTTCCAGTTCTTCAGCTACGTCGTAACTACTGGTGTGCCGATCTTGCTCCACTTTTTCAAAAATGGCATCCATTTTATCCGTAATAGGGCGACCAGAGCGACGTGCATCTTTGACATTAAAATTTCCGGATTGAAAACGCTTAAACCAAATTTGTGCTACTCTCACAGACACTACACTAGGTCCATAAATATCGCAAATTTTTTTCGCGGCTTGCGTTGCATTTTTACCTTTTTTGTAGTAAAATTTTAAAATGTATCGAATTTCTTCATTAGATTCACTCATCTTGACGGTACGAAAAACAAATGAAAATCACACATTTTCCTAATTTGAATTTGGAATTATGTTCTTTAAAATTTAAACTTTCAATGATACCAAAACCAGCCAGATACAAATAGTATAGCCAAAGAGATTTTATTACAAGTTCATACATACTATAATGCGAAAAGACTTTTTCCCCAACCTAATATATTTCATTTCATTTCATTTCATTTATTCTTGAACAATTTACATTGTGTTGAATGTACACGCAATTTACATAAAATTATAAGAACTAAGAATTATTCATTAACATGCCAAAAAAAAAAAAAACATATAATACTAACAGTTTCAAGTTCAGTTTGGGTATGATAATATAGCTACGAAAGTAGTAAAATTCGTGTCGAATAATATTGCCTCACACTTAAGTCATATTATAAATTTGTGCATAAGCTCTGGAGTATATCCGAATGGTCTAAAAACAATTATCGTAAAACCACTGTTCAAAAAACACGATAAAGAAAGTTTAGTAAACTACAGACCCATTGCCCTAATTCCTATATTTTCAAAAGTCATCGAAAAGATAATGTATGAATCAATTTATAATTTTTTATGTAAATTTAATATTTTGTGTGATGAACAAAAAGGATTTAGGAAGAACACAGGTATAAATAATGCTATTTACGACTTGCTCCGTATAATAATAGGAAATGTTGACAAGAAATTGCCAATTTGCGCAATCCTGACAGATATGACAAAAGCTTTCGACTGTGTCCATCACGCAACCCTGATTAATAAGCTTAACATGTATGGGATAAGGGGAAATATACTTAGTCTCATTAATTCATATTTAAGTGACCGTAAACAATATACGGAAATCTCTAGAATTTGCACAAACACTAGACGTGAGAAGAAATACATATCCGAAGCAAGATTTATCAGACATGGTGTCCCCCAGGGTGGAGTTCTTAGCTCACTTTTATTCTTGCTATACATAAATGACCTACCATACCACATTGAACACCCAATGGTCTTATTCGCGGACGATAGCACCGCACTTATTAAATGTACAGACATAGGTAACTACGAACAGGACATAAATAATACGCTAAAAGACATAATAAATTGGCTCGACGAAAATAATTTAGTAATTAACTTGCAAAAAACAAACATAATGCATTTTTATCAACGCACGGCAGTGCCTAATGTAAGAATAAAATATAATAATTGTGACATAGACCAAGTACAAGTGGCAAAATTCTTAGGTATACTGATAGATAGTCAGCTGACGTGGAAACCTCAAGCAGAAGAAGTTTGTAAAAAATTGAGCGTATCCGCGTATGTCTTATACAATCTAGCGAAAAAGGTAAACATCACCACAACAGTAACTGCATACCATGGGCTAGTCGCGTCCATTCTAAGATACGGTATAATTTTTTGGGGAAACTGTGCTCAAAGAGAACAAATCTTCAAAGCCCAAAAACGCTGCTTAAGGGCAATATTTCATATGAAAATGACAGATAGTTGCGTACCTGTGTTTAAGTCCCTCAAACTACTGACTTTCCCGGCTATGTATATTTTAGAAGTTGCAATGTTCGTTAAATGTAACATAAATCTTTTCACTGCAGTTTCGAAAGATAGAAAGAGACCTATAAGAAGTCAGTATAAATATCTACTACATGTTGAGAGTTGTAATACTGCTTTACAAAAAAAAAGTGTTATTAGTATGGGCCCAATAATATATAATAAAATCCCCGACTTAATTAAAAATGACACAATTCAAAACTTTAAAAAGAAACTGACAGCACTGTTAATTGAGAAATGCTATTATTCTGTGAATGACTATCTTAATGATACTGACCTTTGTACTAAATAATATATTTTTTTTTGACATACCTAGCTAATATTGACATTGTAATTTATGACATCCTAAGCTGGGCTAAGGTCAGTTCTTCCCTCAGGCTTCTAGTTGCATAGCATGCTGAGCTAATATATATTATTGCGTGTAAATGAATGTTTGAAATTATTGTTTAAAAAAATTAATCGAATTTCGAAGAGAAAGCTACTTATTGTTTAGAACTGAACTGTTAATGTATATTTTTCTCTTTCAATGTAAAAACACTGTAAATATCTTATACGTAATATGTTGCATGGAATAAAAGGCTTTTTATTTTATTTTATTTATTTTGATATAAAAGCTAAATATTTACTAAGAAACTAAAGATACAAATTAAAATTAAACAAAACAAAAACATTTCGAGATAAAAGAAATTAAAAAAATGACAAAACTAGCGTGAGTGTGTGATCATGTGATCGTGAGTTTGAGTGTGCTTAATGGTGAGTATATGTGTGTGAGAGGAAAACGTGAGAGTGATACAAACGTTCATGTGCACAGATTATTTAACCACTAGGCTGTAATTAACTTTTCTGCTGTGTTATATGATAAGTTTAGTAACCAAGATGTTAGCCTGTTTTTTATTTGTTTGCGAGTGCAGTTTCTCAAATTGCACTGTTTGATCACCGCGTTCTAGACGTGTGCTTGCAGAAATTGTTAGAGTCTTTGAGCATATGCAGATTTTACTGCCCCTAGACTACACGACTTTTAAAAGCTTTATTTTATTTATTTATTTGGCTTGCCCTTTACAACATAAGATTCACAGAAGACTACCCAAGCAGCAAAATTATCCTATATTCTCTTAATGGTTCTAATATTCACTGCTACGCTTATAATAGCAAGCATGGAGTTAGTTGGGCCTTATAGTATATCTGATCTTATACATTAACTTATAATTACTTATAGGTACAAATTAAGGGTGCAATATAAGCTTGGGTGGTCTATAAAAGTATCGCGAGGTTGTAAATGCACTCAAGAGTAGATAAACTGGTAAGCTGTACTTATAACTGCTAACAAGAAGCATTATAGCACTACTATAAGTAAAGTACGCCAATAAGAGTGATAAACAGAACTAAACATACCGGAAACTATTTGCATTTATTACTTGGTTTTATAAGGGTGTATAAATTCACTTTACAGAACAATTATAAGTAAAATGGAGCGGTTTTATAGTGGTATAAACTAATTTTGTTATAATCTTAACACGATTATAAAGGTTTAATATAATATACTTAGTGTCCTATAAAAGAATACATTGGTTTATAATGGTCTTCCAAATGCTGCTATAGTCTCAGTTAGGGGTTATTACAAACGAAAAGTTCAGTAAATCTATAAACAGATAATTCAGGTGTCGGATTCTAGCTTTGTATCTGGCGAAGAACGAATCGTAAAAATAGGAGAAGGTTCCGTAGAAAATAGTTACTGTGAAAATTTTAGAAAAAATGTTTATTTTAATAATTCTGCACAAAACTACGTATTATCGATAAAAAGCGATTTAAATTTAGACTTAGAAGATTGTATTATTAAGGAACCTGTGCAAGAAAATGAAAGCGATTGAAGACTATTCCAATTTTCAACTACATAGTGGTCTTAGAAAATGGGCTGTAGAATAAAATATACGACATGCGGCATTAAATTCTTTATTAGAAATTTTGAAAGCTATAAGTATTTCATTTTTATATACCGTATAAATCAATGACTTATAGGTATAGGTAAAGAGAACAGAGAAATTAAACTTAAACTGACAGAAATTAGGTACTATTGAGTAAGTTGCCAAGCTCACATTCATCACTGGTGAAGTGGTTATAAACTGAGTAGAAGCAGCATTTTTCACACCATTTTTTTTTCTTTAATAATGATCTTATGTGTTCTTTATTCGAAGTGTCGGAGCCGACTTGCAAGATTTTTTGAAACTACAACCACAACAACCACGATATTTCAGAGACAACAAGAAGTGTGTTTCGTTCCAAGGCCACCTTAAGGTTTTTAAAGCTCGGAAATCCCTTTTAGTCAAAAACCGATCGACGTCCAGAAATATTGCCAATTTCAATGCTGACACCTAAACAAAAACATTAAAATAAGACATAGGTACCTAATAGCAATATAAAATAACCGTCCGGTTATAGAAATATTTGCGGAACCCTAATTCCAATTAATATGGCCAAGCAATGGTTCTGATATTTACCATTATTAAACAAAGTACGCCTATAACGGTTTGTTAATGTATTTGGGGAAACCAACTTTGTCAAAATGGCGACTTTTCGTTGTATGTCTTACTGAAACCAACATTATTTTAAAATTCAACTTAGTTAAAACGCAAATTTCAAGGGGCGTGTAAAAATTTTGATAAAAAACTTATTATACTTCACCGAAAATATACGTGCGCCATGCACATTCAAGCACATCATACATCTTGACTTATTGTTAACTCAAAATTGATATTCTAGATAATACTCGTATTTATAAGAAATGGATTATTAATGTTTAAAAATGTGCGCAGCAACATTCACCAATTCACAACACTTTGTATGAGGTTGTAAGAGATTCACTGTGTACGTTATTGTCGTATTTGGTTCCATTAAACGCTGATAGTGAGATTCGCGGGAGCAAATAGTTTTACGTAGTCCATCTATAAGGTCGTTATTATCGTGTTTGGTTTCATAGTTGGCTTCGCGGGCGCAAATAGTTTTACGTAGTCCAACTGTAAGGTCGTTGTTGGTCAAAGTGGTGTTCACCAAGTCTACTATAGACATTTATTTAGGTAAAATACGCTTATAAATTGGGCCCTTTTCCGTGGTTATAATTGCTTATTATTCCGTTATAGTCCTAATGAAATTGTGGTTCCAGGACAATTACTGAACCACATTTTGCTGCTTGGGTAGTGACTATAAAGGCGTAAATTCAAAGAGATGAGACTGTACATCGAGCCGATTCAGGAATTGGAATTGAACCTGAACAAAAGTTAAGGTCATGTCAGAAAACTCCAACTCCTCAATCATATCTAGCTCGCTGGTCTAGTGTGTGCGCATTATACAAGCGCCGCAGGCCATATACGCCAGGAGAGTTACGGACATCTATATACGTATACTCTCCGACAGCAGCGCCTCAGTTGTCCAATCCTTAGGGAACAAATATATTACCTCGACACTCATTGCACTAGAACGAGTAATAGTGTCTATAACACATTGACATTCAAAATATTTTTGTTCTTCAAAAACGAGCTGTTCGAGCTATATACCAACTAGGTACTAGAGTTTCTCTGAGAGAGTTGTTTAAAGATATTGGTATTCTTACGGTGGCATCACAATTCATCTTCGCCAACATCTTATATATTAAGCAAAATATACATCTGTACACTAAGAACAGTGATATTCATAATATTAATACTAGAAATAAGGACAAGCTACGTGCTCCCTTTCACCGGCTTCATAAGGTTCATAATTCATTTGTTGGTCTTGGTATTACCTTTTTCAACAAGCTTCCCTCTGCTTTCATAGATTTGCAGTTTAATGAGTTTAAAGCTAAAGTAAAATCCAACCTTTGTTCAAAGGCATACTATTCTATCAACGACTTCTTAAACGATAAGAATAGTTGGTCGCTGTAATTAGCTCAATGTTTATGTTCTTTCAACCAGAATCAGAATTAGCTTTCCTCATCATTGTGTATGTAAGCGGGCACGCCCTTTATACCCGGAGGCTCTTATTTAGGTTTTAAGTTCTATTTACGATTTTATTATTTCAGCTTGAGTTTAGTTTTTTTTAAATGTTTTGTTCGTATATTGGCGTGTGCTAGCTGACATATGACGCATAATTTGATGTATGTTTTGTTTTGTTTTATACTATTAATTACTTACATAATACTGTATAGAATCAAGTTCTTCTAACTTAACAGACAGCTGTGCTGCTGGGGAGTTTGTTCCGCCACTTCTTCTTCCCAGCCAAAGCACTAGGAAGTGTCGAAGGGTGGGCGTTTTTGGGGGACTGTCTCATGTAACTTTGACGTTCAAAAAGTGCTGACTCTCAGCCTAGTTTGAATAAATGACTTTTGATTTTGATTTTGATTTTGAACAAAAGGACACAACGGATCACTGGGTAACGACGGAGCTAACGCACTGGCTAACATAGCATCCAGCACGTCAGTCTGTGGACCCGAACCTATGGCCCCATCCCCTACAACTAGCTACGCAGGCAGTTGCACACAAGCTGAGAGTTGTGGGACTTCGACACTGGGCTGCATTACGGACAGTCCTCTATGCAGAACTTGCATGGAGGCTGACGAAACCGTTTTGTGTGTGCTCTTTCAATGCACAGGCGTCACCCAAATTACGTCAGAAACCCTCGGGTCACCCAGATAGGGGAGAGTTGGATAACACCGCGCGGTTGATAATACCGCGCGTCAGCGTAATTCAAAAACTATCCACTAGTTCTGCGATGCAGTGCGTATACATCGAAGCCGGACATGCCTCCACCCTTCCCCGCGCACCGCCATTACGGTCCGCGTGACGACGGAGATAGCATGCGCTGAAGATGTATTTTTCGTCACTCCTTATAATTTTTCGCATACTTTCGGAAAGAGGTAAGTAATACTGTTATATTGTAATACTTTGATACTCTACATTTTTAATGCTTGTATACTGTAGAATTAATGTCAGTATACTAATGTCCGTCTTCACCTTTACTTCCCGCTTATATTCGCTCTTTTACTTTCAATTCTTGCATCCTTTCTACTTTTATTGTTTCTAGTGCAGTCACAGGAACTCGAACTTGGTGGCGCCAATGTCTGAACAGACCATCCACCCGACACATTACCAGATAATGATCAGTCCATACATTAACACCCCGATATGCTCCAGTACTTTACTCTTTATCTTTCGTCCACAGTCACCAAGTCAATCATACTTCCACAGTCTTGCTTTTCGTACGTATACCTATGAACCTTTCTATGATTAAACATAGTGTTCATAACAGACTAATTCTTCTCTACACAATTTCTAGCAAACTCGTCTCATTCTCATTCACCCCAAATGCACCTAATACTTTTTCGTACCCAGTCCTCTTCACACCAACCCAACCATTAAAGTCACCTAGTCTTCTCGTTTGCTCTACATTTATTCACTAGATCCCTTATGCTGCCCCAAAATTCATCCCTCTCCGAAGGTGAGCTTCCCATATCGGGTACATAGACGCGCAGCATAAAGATAGGGTTTAGGCCCACTTTCGCTCTCAGCCATAAAATCCTGGGAGCCACACATACATAATCTTTCACACATTTCATCATTCACTCGGAGAGGACAACCCTCACACCCTTTTTTTTTTTTTTTTTGGATGGGAAATCATCAAATGACTTTTCCCGCTCTGGGCGGAGCGGGAGGGCGTGTCAGACTTTTACTGACTAAAACCCACCCGTGTTCCTTCAGTTGCCCATGTGCCAGGGTTACGGTATCTCTTTTGAACAATCACGCGACCCCGGCAGGCATCGGTCCTAGCAGACCCCTTCAGTGTGGCTGACATCTCTTTGAGGCGCGCGTGGAACACTACGCGCCGTCGACCCGAGCTTGGTCCTTACCGGGCGGCGAGCTACCCATTGCTCGCCACCCGCAAGCTCGCGCCTACGGTGGCCGGGAGTCCGCAATCGACTCCCGGCGCCCAACCCTCACACCCTGACAGGCCCTTTGTGTCTCTTGCACACCAGACCAGATAGTGGTCAGAGAACTGTGTTTAGTCGCGTCCACTCCCTTTCTTTTCGTCTCATTCACACATAGCACATCAATTCTTTTATCCTTCACCATGTCACACACCTCATCCATCTTATCTGTTATACCTCACTGCACATTTAGCGTTGCTAACTAAGCGACATTCCGCCGCTCGCTTTTCGGTCCGCGGAAACAACGGATGTGGTGTGTGGCGAGCATCACCGCCGCCTCCGAACAGAACCCCGCATGTAGAGGTCAGGTGGTTAGTGTCTGGGCGCCCGATCCCAGACAACAGGTACGCTCGCGACTTGGCTCCCCCCTGGTCATGTAGCTTCCGGCACGAAAACCATAGCTTGGGTGAGGGAAAACAATAAAATCCTCTTATATAATGTATATAGGTAATAGTCAACTTGTGGAGAGAAATGGGCTGGTTGGAATAACCACCGACTGCCGCCATGGCCCACGCACAATAGTCCCCCTGAACAACTAAGTGCGGAAACTAATCTCTACCATAGAACAAGAAAAGTGTCTGGGATTCGAGGCATATTCACGGATTAAAAAAATATATTTGATTGTCCCAATGAATTTGAATAAAAGTGTCTATTTAGATTGATTCAATAAAATGTTTTTATATGTGTAGATCGACGATGTAAAGTATTCTCAGCTTTTGTATATTATAAACTTTCCGTGATTTTTGCAATTGCGGATTTTTTACCGTCGTTAATCCTGACATTAAAATGTAATAAAAATAAAAGGTTTTTTTTTTAAATAAACTAGTAGTAGTCTGTGTTTACGCTGTTAGCGCGCATAACACAACCGCAGCGATTCGGCAATACGGTCGGCATACTGAATATTTTCAGTTCCGTCAATCACGTTGCGGAACGGCCACCCACGTCCGTTGTAACAGTAGAACGTAAAGTAACAGACCAAAAAGATTTTCTGTTGTGTGTATAACATCCACATACATACTTCATCATCTTCATATCAGCCGAAAGACGTCCACTGCTGGACATAGCGCCCCCCCTATTTGGGGGGTTTGCCATAATCGCCACGCATGGCAGGTGGGTTGCGGTTGGCGATCAGATACCCAATGCGCGGTATGAACTGCGGCTCAACATCTCAAAATGTATTTATTTCTATGTTCTGCAATAAATGAATTGAATTGAATTGCACGTGTGTTTGCAACGATTCTGGCAGTTTGTGGACGTGCATTACTCTAGTTTACATAAGTTTTGTCCATGAAATGGAATAATGGTTACGTTACTTTAGGTATCTACAACTCGGAATTAAAAAAAAAAAAAATCCAGCAAGTCAGTTTAAAAAAAAAAAAAAATAAGAAGATTTTTACAGAAAACTACATGCACAACACAAAGACAAAAATGAGTAATTTTTGCTCTTTTGTTACAAATATTTTCATCTGTATCTCTCACAACAGCCCAACAATAGTCACCTAGCATATTTTGGTCCCAAAAACCTTGATAATTTTGCTCAAATGATTTTAAATCTTGGTGAAATCGCTCACCGTGGTCATCACTCACACTACCAAGATTTTCTGGAAAAAAATCTAAATGGGAATGCAAAAAAGGATTTTTAGAGAAGTACTTACACCCATACGCTCATAATTTTGCAATAGATTTTCAACAATCTCTTAGTAATTATCAGTTTTTTTTTATTGCCAAAATAATTTTTCACGACACTTTTGAAAGAGCGCGCGCTTTTTCTACCTCGGTTAAAAGGCTTTCTCTCGAATTTTGTATCTTCCAATATTCTACTGATTTAAGGACCCACAAATATTCAATAACCGTTACCATTCTGACGTTCAAGGCTTGATAATAGGTATATATACAGGATAAGTTTTTATCCAGTGCGCAAACTGTAACCATGGATTCAGCATATCATTCTAGACCCCTCAGCGTAGAAAATTTTCGTCAGTTATACAAAAAAAAAATCTGCTGTTCCATACATTTTGACCCCGTAGGTATTGCATTTTTCTATTAAACAGCTGATTTTGTATTGTAAAACCGACGAAAAATTTCTACGCTAGGGGGTCTAGAATGATATGCTGAATTCATGGTTACAGTTTGCGCACTGGATAAAAACTTACCCTGTATACACTTATAGTTATATGTAACAAATGCGACAGTTTGTGAGTATGGATGAATGTTTGTTATTCTTTCACACAAAAACTAAGTATTTGGATGAAATTTAGCTTGTAGATTGTTCGACGCCACTCCAAGGCCTTGACCATAGGATTTAATTAAGTATGTGGAACCATGATGGTGGGCCCTGGGCAAGCGTGGGTCGAACTGTCCGCCGTGCGCGGAGCTGATTAATACAAATATTCAATCACTCACCTGGTTGAGGAACTGGCTCTGGTGCCTACCTGGAGTTATGTATGTAAATGAGTGTATATTGTATTGTGTAGTGAATTAAGTATTCCAAGATTCCAGGCTGCTTCAATACGCTAAAGATTTTCACAGCACGTGGTTTTCCATGTCACTATCACCTCAAACTATTTCAATCAAATTCCAAAATAAACCCGTTCTATATCGTCAAAAGGGGTTGCTTGCACACAGAACAATTGGATCACAACAAATTGTCCACAAAACTATAGATTCAACAAGATTAATAATTACAATATTCGCCAGCCAAAATAACCAACCAACCATCCATTCACTCGGTAACACGTCATGATGCGTAGGCGCATAGAGTAAAAAGTCAAACGGTCGTACGGTCGGTTGTCTGTGGTCGCGGGACGAAACATCTTCCCCCCCCCCCCCCCCGGACGGGCCTTCCCGTCCGCTAATCAATTACGGAGTTACTATGGCCACCTTCCAGCTCCATCATCAGATCAGCTCTATGTCATATTAATATTGCATTGTCATCCGATTTATACATGCAAGCAAAACAGCTCAATCAGAAACCGGGAAGTGGATCAAATTTAACTTGCAAGATTTGATTACAGACAGACAACGGGACAGGTGAAAGTAAATAAAAAACCCGTCGTTCCCTCCGCGAAAATCAATTGTCAAAAAATAGAAACATTGAAATCAGATCACAACAATTCGCGGTGCATGTGGCGGCATTTATCAAAGGTGTCTCAGGCGGTCCGCGCGGGACACTGTGAACCGTGTAGGTATAAACTCGCCCACAAAATAATTTGAACCTAATGATTACACAAATAAGGTTAATAGTTTATATTTCGTGTTTTATTAGTTACTTTTGCGTTTGGTCACGTGATCGCTCGGAAAGCACTGACATGACATAGGTCCGCAGTATAAGAGCGCCAACGCTTCAATTTATTACAAAGTACTCTGTGGCCAACGCGCGACTAACGGACTGAAATCAGTGTTGCCGTTAGGACTATCTGGTTTGTGGCTACACATCAAAGAAAAAAGTTGCCAGTTTTGTAAATAAATTACGTTCGAATTTCCGCTAAAAGTGGCTAAAGTATTTTTGGCTTAATTTAACCTATTACTACTGTTAATAATTTTAATATTGTAAAGGGATATAAATTTTAAGGTTTATTTTTTTTTCTTTTAAGTTTTTTCGGCGGTTTAATATTTTGTTAAAAAGTATTTATTTTATATATTTTTTGTGGCTTTAATGTACTAATAATACTTGGCAAGGTATACCCTATCCAATGAAAAAAGAATTATCAAAATCGGACTACTCTGTATAAAGTTATTCGTGGTTCTACATTACAATCAGGGAGTGAACAATCAATCATCCCCTGTTTTCTGACCCTTAGGGCTTGATTTTGTTTTCCAAATTTATATGGGACCACTCTCGGAGTATGCCCTTTCCAATGAAAAAAGAATGATCACAATCGAACTACTATGTAAAAAGTTATGCGTGGTCATACATAAAAAAAAAAATATACGCGTCGAATTGATAACCTCCTCCGTTTTTTTTCTTTGGTTAAAAAACTGGTTATAAGCTTAGAGCTATCTACTTAAAACATTAAAATTTCTATATTTTTTAGTAAAGAATTAAAAATCAATTTGAAAGTTTACAATGTCATCTGGGAATTTTGGAATCTCTTCGTTAATAGATGATGATGTGGCTGGATGTGACTTTGTACAAAACAAACTAGGCCTAATAGCAACAACAATAACGTACATTTTCATTCAACCAACTTTATTTTCGATCGAATTTAAATTACTTTAAAAGTATAAACATTCATTGGGAAATCCCTTGATTCGACGCGGACCTCTGTGGTGTGGCCTACAGTTATTGACGATCACCCCATAATTATTTCTGTAGAAAACATTAAGTATTAGTCGGTAGACTTCTAACGGTAATAAAAATTGGTAGTAATAATCTAAAAAGTAGCTAGAAGTAGCTAGATTCATTTTGGTGGCTTAAACAGATTATTTTTTAGCTAAGAATCCGCTAGATCTAGCGACAAAGTGGCTAAAACGGCAACACTGACTGAAATTGGCAAGGAAAGTGGATGATCTCCCGATTTTGGTAGGTATTTAAACATAGTAATTATTGTAATGATTTTATCAAAACAAACTCAGCGCCTAGACCTAAAGAATCTTATTACCTTTTCATTCACATAAGAAATAATAAAAAAACGTTTGGTTTGTAGCTATAAAATTGGTTTAAAATTACGATAAGAGGTATCTTTGGATTTTTTTTCTATCGAGCAAAGTTAATTTAATCGTGTTTCTAAAAGTAACTACACAACCGTCAAATCCTTAAATACGACATATATTTTTTTCACAATTTTATAACACCATTTTCCATGTTTTTCCATTGATTCAAAAACTAGTGAGCGCGGTCTCTGTTGGGTTATAGCGTATTAAATGTTATTAGTATCCTGCACCCTAATTGCGAAACGCACAATTTATCAGAATCTGAATGGGCTTGAAGATTATTTCTAAACCATTGCGTCATTTGTTCGAATAAATTGTCGGCTCAGCAACGTAAATAACTCAATGAATGTTGTTTAACTATGAACATTAAACCAATTCCTACCGATATAAGTTCCGCAATTACCCCTCTGGCCTATTACAAAAGCGAAATTAGTTCGAAAAACACACAAAACACCACTCTCTGTCTGCCCAATTTCGGTGTTCACGACTACTAGGTAGTACACGTAGCCAACATCATCGTGGTAATTGTGGAACGATATTTTCCGCTTTCTATGGCATAAACGTATTAGTTCTCTAAACACTTTTAATGTGTATACTAGGGATGCCCGATTGTTTGCACGTCTCGATCTTCTGGATCGTAACTGCACTGCCGCAAACAGAAAACTAGCACAACTACAAATTTCCATACTTGGGTGATTCTTTAAAACCGAGGGAATTCGACTCATTAGTATGGCTTAATTATTAACCGACTTCAAAAAGGAGGAGGTTCTCAATTCGGATGTTTATTTTTTTTAAATTTTTTTTTTATGTATGTTCGGCTATAACTCCGTCATATATAGGCGGATTTGCAAAATTCTTTTTTTGTTCGAAAGGGGTTTATTCCGAAATGGTCCCATATAATTTTCATATAGATCTGATGGTAAGTTCGGGGGCAGACACCGGAACTCTTCAAAAAATGACAGCAAATCAACCGCGATTTTTTGCTATCGCGTAAATATGCATTGTTTGTTTGAAATTAGTGCGAGGTGAATACCACAACTAAAAATTTAAAAATAAAAACTTTTTTACAAAAAAAAAAACAACCGACTTCCTTAAAAACACTACAAAGTGAAAAATAACTTTAATTTCGGAAGTCGGTGGCAAAAAAACCATAAATACAGATCCTAAGACACCGACTTCCGAAATTAAAGTTATTTTTCACTTTGTAGTGTTTTTAAGGAAGTCGGTTGTTTTTTTTTTGTATAAAAGTTTTTTTTTTGTACAATTTAATCTCAGTTTGGATATTAATTTGTCCGGGTCACTAAATGAAAAAACATATGTGAAAGGCACTCATTTGCACCCAGTGGCTTACGATTTAGAGCGTGCTGATAAATTGATCAGCCAGATTAATTATGAAAAAGGCAGAATAATGAACTTTGCACTAGATAAATTTAAACCATGCAGATAAATGATAATGTCACTTTATTTTCAATAGATTTTATTAATTAATCATTCATAATCACAGTTTTAATTTAAAAATAACAATTTCATTTTTGGTCCTATTAAACATTAATTAAATTGAGTATTAAATCACAAAGTCGTCAGTCGTCTTTCGTTTTAAAGAAAATTCTTACAAACACTTTAAAATATAATCATAAAATCTTAGTCCTACGGCTGCGCTAACGAGTAGTAATGTTCTTAAAAAGGTAATAAATGCAATATAATTCAGCCTTCATTTTCAATAGAGGAAACTTTAAAATAATCTTCATTTTAAACAAAACTCTTAATAACATACAGAAACAGCAAATATCTTAATTTTAAACGAAACCCCTCGTAACTACTTATAATAAAAACAGTAAAATCTTTGATTTAAACTAAACACTTAATAACACACAACAGAAACAGTAAAGATCTTGATTTTAAACTAAACCCCTTGTAATCACTAATAATAAAAACAGTAAAATCTACGTTGAAAACTAAACACTTAATAATAATGATATTTATGAGAATCAAAATCAGTCCTAATTTAAAAGAGGTTTCACTAACTTGAGATCAAAGAATCGAATCTAGGAATATTTCTACATAGATATCAAAAAATATTTAAATCTTCGTCATCAGAGTCCAATAGATACGGATTGACATTTTCTAAATCAATACTAAGATGTCGGTTTCCATCCCTTGAAAAAGTGTTATTATTATTATTATTAGCTTCATTTTTTTTCATCACTGTTGATTCTTTTCCAATGGCACCTTGTGTATTACTTATTCCTAATGATTTACTTTTACTATGTGAGCAGTTCCGTATTAAGGTGCTTTTATCAATCTCTGACAAACTGGCCCCTTCTTTATTTACTGTTTTGTTAGGCGTTCCGCTAATATCTTGGTGTTCATTCGTTTTATTACTCATTGCCCAAAAAGATTCACCAATTTCTCTCAGTTGTCTTGTTGAATTAACTAGCGGTGTGACTGGCAAGATATGAAGAACTTCATCTAAGCGATAAAACCCAAGATGATTCATGTGGTTGCAAGTAATGGCTTGATAAAGACATTCCTGATCAAGGCAACTCAATTTTCGAACGGCTACCTCAGGTGATTCCAAGTTCCAAACTATGTGGTGCATTTTCATGCACCCTCAAAAAGCTTTAACTTTTTGTGGAAAAGTAAGTCCTTCTCACTAACATCATACTCAGAAACAGTTCGCAATATAGTTTTTTTCAAGTTTTGCTTCATGATATTTAAAAAATCATCCAGATCTTTTATTTCTTGGCCTTGAGAAATAGCTCGACCTGCAGTTCTTTTAACAAGAGCACCTACTCCATCGGGGGCACCTCTTCCATGGCCAGACTCACTGTAGTTCCACGAAATGGTTCTGATTGAGCTCAAGTATATGTGCAAATAAGAAATAAGATGAAAAACTTTTTTATTTCGGTACTGGCTAGATGGAGAAACAGAAATAAAATGTACAGTATGAATGCCTGTCTTTGTTTCACCTATATACTCAAGGATAGGTACTATGTGGGCCCATACTGCTGATATGTCATGACGAAGGCACTCACTCACTGTACAAAATGATTGTACTTGCTGTATCTTCTCATCGTCTAGGTAATATACAGGGTGTCCAAGAACCTGGCGTCCAACTGGATTCCCACGATGCCCCAAGTTCTAACAGTACTCAGAAAAATATTTTAAAAAATCCACCCCATGTACTTACAGAATTATACTGATTTCAAAAAAAAAGGGGAAATGAGCACCCTGTGACATACTTTTGAATGCTGTGACTGCTAATGCTGATAATTTCGATATTTCTTGGAGGTTTTGTAATCTAGGGTATTGCTGTGTCTAAATAGAATGTAAAAATAATGTACTTATTGTACCATTTTAAAATAAAATATTATTTTAACTAAAGGTGATATGGAAAACTATTGAATTTCGCAACTTTGACCGACTGTAGTGTAAAAAAAATGTACCAAAATAGTATGGCAAGTGACGTCAAATTTTGACGCGTTTATTCCTCTTTTTAAAAAGGTATAATACTTACACATTAATTTGAAAAAAAAAAATTTGATAATATTTTTACTCAACAACCCAATTTTTACGAAGTGCCTACCTACTAACGGTAACTGTCGGACCCTTTCTTATCTTAGAAACTGTTATGTTACTACTATTATTTACTTCGGTTCCAAGAGTGAGCAAGAAGGAAATACACACAGGTAGATGGGTTCCCAGTAGAATAAAAGCAAAGAATGTTAGTTTAAAGATATTTTATTACAATAAATGTTCAAAATGTTGACCACCCGCGGCAATACAAGCTCTCACTCTCCTTAAAAAGGACCGCTTTATGTTTCGCGAGTAACTTTTTTGACGTATCACCTGCACTGCTTGTGTTATCTTCTCACGAAGGTCAGCGATGTCATTAATGAGCTTCGCATAAACGAGCTCCTTCATAGTTCCCCAGAAAAAAAAATCCAGCGGATTTAAGTCAGGTGAGCGGGCTGGCCACGGGATTGTTCCTGATCGCCCAATCCACCTGTTCGGGTATTGCTCGTCCAAAAACTCTCTAACGGATACGCGAAAATGTGCTGGACAGCCGTCGTGTTGGAACCACATATCTGGTGGGGTCTCTTCTAGTAAGTTTGGCAAATCATTTTGAAGAAAATTTAAATATGATTCGCCAGTCAAATTCTCGGGCATCTCAAATGGACCAATAATATTCCCACAGAGAATACCGGTCCACATGTTCACTTTGAACCGGTACTGGGATCTATCTTCTCGCATCAAGTGCGGATTTTCCACATGCCACTCGTGCAAGTTGTGTAGGTTCATGTAGCCATCCTTCTTAAATGTTGATTCATCTGACCACAAAATTTTGTCGATAAAGTTTTCGTCTTCTCGATGTTTTTGCAGGATTGTTTCACAAAACGCGACTCGGCTCGGATAGTCTCGAGGTAAAAGACTTTGCACTCGCTGTACGTGGTACGGATGATATTCTTCTTTTTGGAGAATACTGTGTGCTGTGCTCTTCGGTATCCCCGTATCAGCTTCTATTCCTCGCACAGAGATGCTTGGATTTGCCGACACCGCCTCTAAAACTTCATCGCGTATGAAGTCATTTACGGGTCGTCCTTCACCAGCTACTTGATTGGGGAACCGCCCGTCACATAGTGATCTGTGCACATTAATGAAAACTCGATGGTCGGGATATCGCGTAGCCCTCGGATACCTTTCTCTGTAAAGTCTCGCTGCAGCTCGTCCATTACCTCTACATTCTCCATAAATGTAGTGCATATTTGCGTATTCTTGCGGAGTGTAGGTCGCCATGGTAGCACACACAAAACACAAACTGTCCAAACACAGGCAAAGGTCGTCGTAAAGAGTTCGTTTCAAAGTCCAGAGCACAAAGAGTAATCGAGTCCAATAAACAAAGCTTTAAATCGTAGTACGTGATCAATGGTAACAATAAGAGAGAGGTGCGTAGTAACGGCAGGAGGCAGTGACGCGTACTGACCGTACTGTTATCCTAAATAGCACGATCCCAGATAGCGTCACTATCTATCTCACTCGCACCTCTAACCTTTTTCTCCCTCACTCTTACCTGAATAATGGGGTACCATAAAGAAGAACCAGCAAATCGCAAAGATAGTTTCTGTCTTGCTCCCTCCTGTTGTAATAACGAATCACTATGGTGAGATGCATGCACATACCGTCCCTTACGGTCTAACCTGTTTTTTGAGAGGCCTGTTGTTATTTTTATGAGCATACAATAGTAATTCTTTAGAGGTTAGATTCAATTCGTCGTAAATTTTTCTTTCTAAGAATTCTGTAAGACATCGTAAAAATTGGGTTGTTGAGTAAAAATATTATCAAAAATTTTTTTTTTCAAATTAATGTGTAAGTATTATACCTTTTTAAAAAGAGGAATAAACGCGTCAAAATTTGACGTCACTTGCCATACTATTTTGGTACATTTTTTTTACACTACAGTCGGTCAAAGTTGCGAAATTCAATAGTTTTCCATATCACCTTTAGTTAAAATAATATTTTATTTTAAAATGGTACAATAAGTACTTTATTTTTACATTCTATTTAGACACAGCAATACCCTAGATTACAAAACCTCCAAGAAATATCGAAATTATCAGCATTAGCAGTCACAGCATTCAAAAGTATGTCACAGGGTGCTCATTTCCCCTTTTTTTTTGAAATCAGTATAATTCTGTAAGTACATGGGGTGGATTTTTTAAAATATTTTTCTGAGTACTGTTAGAACTTGGGGCATCGTGGGAATCCAGTTGGACGCCAGGTTCTTGGACACCCTGTATAACCGAAGTGTGTAAAGTTAACTGTTTACGGCTATCACCAAAATGGTATGCCTGAATTTCGTTATTACATTTGACTGCATAATTCTCACTGTAATCAATATGGATAATCCCCTCTTGAAGATGTTCTTTTAAATGTTTGAAAGCCTTTGGTTGAGCAACTATATTTCCACAATGTATAAGATACTGATTCAGTGTTGATTCCAATTTTTCAATACACTTTTTGGGCTCTTCTCGTTTTTTTAATTTCTCAGTTGTTCTTATTTTTCTAGCTGTCCCTTGTATTGTGTGTTCTTTAGTTTCCCACTGCCAGTACGTAATTTCAATTGAATTATCAAATTCCTGATAACATACTGCCTTATTTTTGCATGCTGAACAGGTTCTATGCAAACAATCAACATTATACACGTCGCAACATATCAAAGATAGCAAATCTTGAGATGTCTTAGTTGTTAGTATCTTACGCTGATACAATGCTTGAATGATTAAAGCCATATTAGTGTGCAATTTGCATAAACAAGTGTCTCGTGATCGAATATCAGGCAGTAGTACCCAAAAAGGCCTCATTTTACAGAATGCTGAATAGCTGATAGTATAGGAAGAAGTTTTTAGAAACTTTTCATGCAGGTTAACAAGAGTGTCGCTAATGTACCGCTTTTGCTTATGAACTTTGTTTCTTGTTATACATTCCTTTTTTCCTGAACAAAGCCGACTATTTTCATCGTCTTCAAAAAATACTTCGATTTCTTTTCGCAGAACTTCAGGAAAAGTTTTAAAATTATGGATTTGTGTTTGTTTCACTTTTTGTTTCATTCTACGAGTATTCCGATCGGTCAGAGCCGGGGCTCTTTCCTTTATTTTTGCTTGCATTATTCTTTGTATTTGTTTTTTATAACGTTCATTTTGTCGCCTCATCTTTAGTATGATTTGTTTGAGATGATTTATTTCTGTATCTTTATTGTATCGGATACGTCTTACGGCAGAAGAGACAGGTGAAGAACAGAAAGGAGATTTTCTATCTAATGGTTTAACCTCAAAATTAGAGAATAACCTACTGCTCTGTTCACTATTGCTACGCGTAATTCTAGATGGTCCTGGTACTGGTGACTCTAGTTCTCCGTTTATTGACTGGTCATTTAAAGGTGATTCATTAATGGGGTTTTGGATGCCTATCAGTTCAGTATCTGACAAAATGTTGGGACTTTGTGGTGGAGTGTTTTGTTCAAGTAAAGCCGTTGTTCTTTTTTCTTGCTTCTTTTTTAGATAATTAGTCTTAAAATTTGTTCTCCATCTCTTTCTCTGTAGTCGTTGTACTCTAGGAGGCATTTCATTTATTGGAAGCTGTTTCTTTTGTTCCTTTCTACGTAAGTAGTTTTTTCTATTTTTTTCTTGTTTTTCTGCCCATAACTCTGCATTATTTTTTCTGTTTTCGTATCTCTTCTTCTCTGCGAGTCTCTTCTTTCGAAGTATTTCTTCTCTTGTATGTTTCTTTGGTTTTGCCATCGTGATTCTTAATATACCTAGATCTGAAACAAGAAAATGGGGTTTTATTATAAAAATGAAAAGTGCATAGGTAAAATCCAGTCTAACCCAAGATATGAACAAAAATCATAAGTGCCACTTGTCGGACGTCAGTTACTAAAGTTGCGTGTAATAAACTGTAAACACCGTGGTCTTTCACTAAATAGACTTCACAAGACCACGTAGAGTGAGTATTATTAACACAATAAAGTTCAATTTTTTTTATTACCTCATAACTAAGTTCGTATGAGGTTCATCCATGAAAAGAAATCTAGTTCATCTGGATATCTAAATTCATCTGCCCTTAAGAGCCAGATAAAACCAGACTAATGCGAGCCAGATAAATTAGGAATTTGAAGATAATTAAACTCTGCTCTTTTATTTATAAACTTACAAAAGTAATAGGGTAATAAATGTAAATAAACAACCTGATAACACACTTTGGTTTTATAACAAAACATAAGGACATATGCACAATTCATAAATTAAGACAGATTAATTATGCCGCTTACCTTACAATCGCCAGACGACGGGGTTCAATCGCACTTTTTCGCCAAATAAACGCGACGCACGACCACTCCACGCTACGGATCGGCAATAACTGGCGCAGCCAATCACGAGTCGATTTTATTAAATGAAATACTTGATGTTTGTTGTTGAAACCTTTGTATCTGGTTGTCGAGGGGTGTAAATGAAATGCCGGAGTCCAATATAAAGTATTATTTTATTAGGAATCAGAAGAGAAATAAGTTAAAATAAACAATCTTTAATTCTTTTAAATTACACAATGCACAAATTTATGAAAATAATCTTAAGAAACACTGTAAATATGAATCAAATATTAATTACACGAGTCTAAAGGAATAATCAGCAATTGAACAAAGACATAACTTAAAAATAGCTAAGCACATGACATAATGGTCAGGTAGCAAGTCCGTTCCGAGCGCCGCCGCCGGACGAGTAAGAAAAAAGGACCGTTGCCCACCGCGTGCCTCCTTTTATAACCTTCCAGCCGTTGACAGCTGCTCGCGTGACATTTTTAAGATGTCAAACCGTCTCCAGTTGCCAACAGTATATTAATAAAACAGGAGTTATGTTACATTGGCGTTTCTTACAATATCTGATAGTACACACACAAGTTAACGCTAGGGCGCGGCGGGGACGACTGCCCGCTCGACCTGTATGCGCGGCCGCGGGGCTCATTGCAAATTGCCTCGTTTGCATTGTTGCTACTGTAGTTCCTACATACCTCCCCCCATTAAAAAAAATGCGCCTTTACTTACTATTTATTTAAAACGTTAAGGGTAGTCACCATGGCAAAGTACTCTGCTATAAAAATAATTGGTCACCCTATTTGAGTCGACAGTATTTGCCATGATGACGCCACGCTACAATGAAACACATTCACACAATACTTTTTGCACGCAGGCACTGTTATCCGATTTACATTATTGTTAATCTATTGTTACACACTACTTACACTTATACACTTACATTGTTAATACATACATATTATATTATGTTACCGAGAACTATTGGTATCGAAGACATTTCCTGTAATACAATATTTCTTTACAAATACCGTGGTTTTACTTATTTATATACACTTTGTTATTACGCGTATGAAGCCTGCGGTATGGTAGCCTGCTGGGCCGCTGTGGTTGCGGGTCCCTCTGACCACCATGATGTCAGTTCCTTTCTTACCCACTAGGAAGTGGGTAAGAAAGGAACGTTGCGCTGGAACAACATTGTTTTCCACATAATTTATATTTCGGATCGCGGATCATTCGTGACAACTTACTAAGCAGCGCCTACCGAAATGCGAAGAGTCTCAAGTGATCAAATAGGAATCTCAGGCGCTACTACTCTTTCCATCTATTTGAATGAACATCTGACTCTTAAAAATAAGGCTTTATTTCGGGAGGCCAAAGTACTTGCCAAGAAGAAAGGATTCAAATATGTTTGGATCAGAAATTTGACGATACTTGTGCGAGAGCGGGATGGAGATAAGTCATTCGCGATTCGATCCATTGAAGATTTCAAATAGATCACTGCTAGCGAGAAGTCCGGTACCGAGGCTGGCGAGATGGCCGGTGCCGAAAACACAATGTAGCGACTTGAAATTATCTGCTGTTTTATTTTTTAGTATTAAGTCTAATTTTTGCCCTTCGCTTCTGTGTGTGGTGGGTGTTTTAATCTATGCTTTCTCAGATTTATGTAGGAGTTGTTGTCCTTTTCCAATTTGTTATAATTGCTTGTCTTCATGCTGTGTGCTGTTTATTATATTTTTAATATTGCTTTTCCTCCAATTTCTTAATTGCGTGATATTACAAATTAATATTTTGATGCCTACGTGCCTTCATAAAATGTTCTATAGTCGTAATATACACTGTACACTGTACTTCATACTTAGAATTGCTTTTTCAATACCACTATTTATTTTATTCCAATATAATTATTGCCGTAAAATTATAAGTATCAATGGCTACTAATAACATTGCGATTTATTACCAGAACTGTAGAGGGGTCCGCACGAAGCTGCATACATTATATATGAATATAATGGCATGTTCCTATGACGTCATCATACTAACGGAAACCTGGCTGATTCCCAGCATCCAGGATAGCGAATTTATTGACGATCGCTGCGTTGTCTTCAGATACGATCGTGATCGTTCTGTGACGAATAAAGGTGACGGAGGGGGAGTGTTAATAGCTGTTCTTCGGGAACTACGCGCCACCAAGTTACCGATACAATTCGTCTCTACAGAAGTGGAGCAAGTTATGGTCCAGCTGCCTGCTTCCCAACACAATAAATCCAGCCATATCATCAGTACAACGTACATACCACCACGTGCGCGTGAAGAAACATACACGTATTACCTGGACATGCTACAAGGCTTAGCTAACGATCCCACTACCGACTCCTACTTTATAATAGGTGATTTTAACCTACCTGACGTCTACTGGTTGGACCAAGGGAATCATGCATTCGGGCAAGCTACGACCTCAATAGGACGAATATTATTGAATTTCATTAACATAATTAATGGCTCCCAGTTCAATGTTACCAAAAACAAATTAGGTCGAATACTAGATCTGTTTATCTCAAATGTTGATTGTCAGTCTATATCATGTAATGCTCTACTTGACCCTGATAGTCATCATCCTGTATTTTCTGTTTTGACTTCTCTGAATTCTCAATACACTCCACTAAAATACCGTGCGGTCCGTAGACATAACTTTCATAAAGCTAATTACCTGAATATAAATTGTGAACTGGGTAATATCAACTGGGACTTGGTACTTTCTCAACTGGACTCCGATCAGGCTGTTAACATTTTCTACGAGACGTTATACGGTATCATTAAGTCACATGTTCCATTGACAAGAATAAGAAAGTCTGGTTTCCCTACCTGGTTCACACCCTCTCTCCTACAAATCTTCAAGACGAAAGAACGTGCTTGGATAAAATGGAAGAAGTACAGAAATCAGTCGGACTACTTAAGATTTTCTAACTATCGCGAGCTTTTCCACAGAGAATCTTTGCAATGCTTTCGGAATTACATTAATTCGGTTGAAGATAGCATTCCTAAGAATATAAAGCATTTCTGGTCTTACGTCTCGTCTAAAAAAGGTAAAGCCAACTATCCGGCCAGTATGTATCTCGGTAATGTCTCTACAGATGATCCCATAGACATTTTAGACTGGCCGGCGAGAGAATGCGTTTATGATACATGTCAGTTTCAAATAAACGAATACGTGTTTAGCGAATTTGATCTTTATGAGTTACTAGAATTGTTGCACTGACAGGTGTCACGAACGCATTCTCTTAGCGGCCAGACTTTTGTAATCTATTCTCAGCCTTCTTTTCTTCCGTCTACGAACCTTCTACTTTGGATCCTGTCAATTGGCAACCGTCTAATAACTACGCAAATAACTCGCCTTGCATAACCGATATTCATCTATCCACAGAACTTGTACAAACGACATTAAAATCACTATATTCCTCTAAAGGTGCGGGATCTGATGGCTTACCACCCAGCTTCTTCATAAGGACTTGTGATAGCTTGTGTAACCTATTACGTATAATTTTTAATAAATGTTTGCATGAGGGTTCTTTCCCCGCAATTTGGAAGCGTGCATTCATAACTCCTGTTTATAAGTCTGGCGACAAAAACAATGTGGAGAATTATCGCCCCATTTCAATCCTTTCTACTTTGTCTAAGGTTTTTGAGTCTTGTACATGGTGCCATATATCCCCACATTCATCAGCTCATTTTACCCGAGCAACACGGTTTTGTCCAACGTCGTTCAACCACCACTAATTTACTAGAATTTACCAATTATTTATTTGAAAAAATGGACCAAAGAATTCAAGTGGATGCTGTTTACACCGAGTTACAGAAGGCTTTTGATAAGGTGGATCATACATTGCTCTTGGAAAAAATTGCTTCCAATGGGATACGTGGTAATTTACTTCGATGGTTTGTTTCATATATTTATAATCGAACACAAAAAATTGTGATTAATGGTTACGAATCTGACCCTATTATTGTTAAGTCAGGAGTCCCACAGGGATCCATTTTAGGCTCTCTCCTTTTTAGTGTATTTATTAACGATATTAATAACTGTTTTGTGAATTCTAACTTCTTAATGTACGCAGATGATATTAAAAT
Organism: Aporophyla nigra; assembly: GCA_947507805.1. Taxonomy (NCBI): domain Eukaryota; kingdom Metazoa; phylum Arthropoda; class Insecta; order Lepidoptera; family Noctuidae; genus Aporophyla; species Aporophyla nigra. The sequence goes on from OX382301.1 coordinate 531,601, forward strand.
CTATCGAACTTGTAAAAACATTCAAGATTGCAAACTTCTGCAAGACGATCTCGACAGGCTTCATGCTTACTGTGGAAGAAACAAGCTCTTTTTAAGCCTTCCCAAACGTCATACCATCTCATTCACCAAAAATATAAATAAAATTAGGTTTAATTACTGTATTAACAACACACGCTTAGATTGTGCTACTTCAGTTCGTGGCTTGCGCGTTACACTAGATTCATGTTTACACTTTGACATACACGTCGATAATGTAGTAAATAAAGCATTTCGGATGTACGGTTTCGTCATGAGATCATCAGGTGACTTTGTGCGGCCCTCTACATACTTATTACTATACAAGACTTTGATACGGTCCCAATTGGAATACGCTATATAGATCTGGAACCCTTTCTATGAAAAATACTGCTCACGAATAGAAATGGTACAAAAAAAGTTTCTACGATCCATGAACTATAGATGCCATCAATCAAAAGTTCACTACGTGCAGTTACTGGATCGTTACGGCATTCTTAGTTTGAAGTCCAGGCGATTGCTTCTGGGCGTAATGACAATGCATGGCTTATGTAACAATAGATTCGATTGTTCTCACCTAGTGAATAAGTTACGTTACATAGTGCCTAGAACTGTTATCCAACGGGGGGTGCGCGTGCCTCGACTGTTCCACACAGATATGTGCAAAACCAGCGCCGGGGAACGTGCGCCCCTTCGTCGCCTTGTAGAGGCATACAACATTAACTTTATGGAATTAGACATATTCAGTCTCTCAAACCAAGTTTTCAAGAAAAAGGCTATAGATATACTGACTAAAATGGTGTAATGTTAATAGAGGCTAGTTTAAATTAATTTATGTTATAGCTATCACACGCATATTTTTCTTTGTATACATTTTGTCTTCCACTTATTCTTATTCTTTTTATTAATATGTGGACAATGGTGTGGGTTACATGTTTGTAATTCTAGGTTATGGATTTATTATATTGCTCTTAGCATGTAACTGTTTTTTGTCCCTATTATATAAAATAAAATAAAAAAATTAAATAAGCAAATGCACATGGTCACCAAAGCAATACCGATCACCATTATAATTATACCATAGTTTTCTAATTTGTTCTGTATATCGCTGACTTGCTTTGCGTTATTAGTTCCCTGCTGAGCTATAACGACTTCTTCGTTTTTAGTGTTGTAATTTCCCATTGTATTTAATTGTGACTTAATTGTTGCTACGCTTGGTGTGCAGTTGCTTCTTTGACTGAAAATGTTATCCGCACTATTTGGTACAATGTATTCTATCCCTATTACTTGTTCTACGGCAGCAAAAATCGCACCGTTGGCTTTACACGCCGCCGCTTTACGTTGAATTCATGCATGGCAAAGATGCGCCAGACAAATTATCATTTTAGTCGGGGACAATTTTTAAAGTAATGTTATTACGAGAACATACAAGTATCTTGAATTTAAGTATGATAATAATAGGTTGGGGAAAAAGTTCCTTCGCATTTTTTAAGAAAATTCAAAACATTTTTTAATAAAGTTTATTTACATTTAACTAAAGTATGTAGGTACCATTTTGTTCGATAACTTTTTGCCATCTTGTAGGTAGGGACATGATCCCATTGCTATAGAAATTTTGGGACTTCTGGTCAAAATACCGCGACAAGTGGTTTTGGCAGTCTTCTCGTGATGTTAACCTGACACTGCCTAAAGAATTCTGAAGAGACCGAAACAGGTGGAAATCTGAAGGTGCAAGGTCAGGACTATACGGCGGATGCATTAACACCTCCCAGCCAAACTCTCTTAATTTTTGTTGGGTGGCTAAAGATGTGTGAGGTCTAGCGTTATCATGATGAAAAACCACACCCCTTCTGTTGATTAATTCCGGCCGCTTTCTCTCAACTTCTTGCTTTAATCTCATCAGTTGTTCGCAGTAGAGTTCAGAATCGATGGTCCTGCCTGGTGGTAACAGCTCATAATGAATAATACCCTTCCAATCCCACCACACACACAGTATCACCTTGTTGCGAGTTAACCCGGGTTTCGCCACAGTCTGTGAAGCCTGACCGGCCTTTGACCACGACCTTTTTCGCACGTTCTTGTCATACAAGATCCACTTTTCATCACCAGTTATCAGCTTCTTCAAAAATGGTTCGGTTTCATTACGTTGTAATAAAGAATCACAAATGAGTACACGGTTCATTAGGTTTCTTTCAGTGAGCTCGTGAGGTACCCAAATGTCGAGCTTTTTTGTGTACCCAGTTTTTTTCAAATGCGCCAAAACTGTTTTGTGGTCAATTTCCAGTTCTTCAGCTACGTCGTAACTACTGATATGCCGATCTTGCTCCAATTTTTCAAAAATGGCATCCAATTTATCCGTAATAGGGCGACCAGAGCGACGTGCATCTTTGACATCAAAATTTCCGGATTGAAAACGCTTAAACCAAATTTGTGATACTCTCACAGACACTACACTAGGTTCATAAACATCGCAAATTTTTTTCGCGGCTTGCGTTGCATTTTTACGTTTTTTGTAGTAAAATTTTAAAATGTATCGAATTTCTTCATTAGATTCATTCATCTTGACGGTACGAAAAACTAATTAATTATTTTATTAATTAACTAGTAATTTGAATTTGGAATTATGTTCTTTAAAATTTAAACTTTCAATGATACCAAAACCAGCCAGATACAAATAGTATAGCCAAAGAGATTTTATTACAAGTTCATACATACTATAATGCGAAAAGACTTTTCCCCCAACCTAATATTAAGAAATAAACATTCAAATATCGATACAACTTACAATTATTTTTGTATTTCGATAATTGGTAACAGGAAATAAAATTATTTAATAAAACCGACGTTTGGACACAGCAGATTAATTAGAATTGACTGTTATCTGCAAACTTATATTAGGTTGGGGAAAAAGTCTTTTCGCATTACAGTATGTATGAACTTGTAATAAAATCTCTTTGGCTATACTATTTGTATCTGGCTGGTTTTGGTATCATTGAAAGTTTAAATTTTAAAGAACATAATTCCAAATTCAAATTAGGAAAATGTGTGATTTTCATTTGTTTTTCGTACCGTCAAGATGAGTGAATCTTATGAAGAAATTCGATACATTTTAAAATTTTACTACAAAAAAGGTAAAAATGCAACGCAAGCCGCGAAAAAAATTGACGATGTTTATGGACCTAGTGTAGTGTCTGTGAGAGTAGCACAAAGGAGATGGATACGCTTTCATACAATCTTGGGCCTGGATGTAAAAAGATGAAATTGGTGTCTATTGATAGGTACTATATTATTAAACAATCACTGAAAATTTTGCAGGTTTTGGCAATCTGAGAACCGAGTTAAATAAGATTTAGGAAAAGTGAGGTTACGTAACAATCTACACTTAACAGCTGATTTTTGAAGTGCGATTCTCATTCTTTAAAATACCAGTTGGGGTGTTAAATATAAAGAATATTATTATAATTCATCATCATCATCATCATTTTAGCCGAAAGACGTTTACTGCTGTTCATAAGTTTTCCCCGATTCGGGGGGGTTTGCCATAATGGCAACGCTTAGCAGGCGGGTTGGCGATCGCAGAGTGGTCGCAAAATGCATGCCAATTCTAAGTCCCTTAGTCGCCTCTTACGACATCCACAGGAAGAAATAGGGTGGTGCTATTCTTTACTATTCTCTCTATTCTTACTCATTATATAAGTATTTATAGAAGGGCTGGTGGCTAAGTAATAACAGCCGCACGGGTTAACCGATCAGGTTAAGCTACGCTTGCTGCGGTTGGTCCGTGTATGGGTGACCATCTTTACATACCAAGACCCTTCCGTGCCTCGGAAAGCATGTTAAGCCGTTGGTCCCAGCTATCTTTCGTAGATCTTAGACAGTTGTTACGGGTCATCAGAAGCCCAGTCTGACTACCAGTCTTACCAAGGGATATCATATTACCCAGTAACTGGATTGTGGAACTCAGATAGGCAGTCACTCCGTGTAAAATACTGGTACCCAGCTGAATCCGGTTAGACAGGACGCCGACCTCAACATAATTGGGGAAAGGCTAAGTAGATGATAATTTATATAGGTATTTCTAGAGTGAGGGAGAGAAAATAAAAATGTCCTTTAGTAATATTTTTTATTTATCTTCAATTATGATTAAATTGTCATCTAGAAACGGTGCAGGTGGTACTATATTATCTTGGTACCTAGCCCAACTAAGGTACCATATTATTTTCATAACAAGAGGTGGTCTTTGATCCAACTACCAGCAAGCTTGGCAAACATGGTCACTGCATTTTACCTGAAAGATGTAAAAAGTGGTTAATAACAGATAACATGATTAAGTACTTTTAAAAAATCTTGGTCCGATAGTTACTTAATTCTATATAATGTATCTACATGGGCGTTTTAAATGTTTACCTATACTTTATAATATTAATTAATACCGAACTACCTGCTAAATATCTCAAATATTATGTTCACTGATAACATGTGTGATTATTGGAGAGCGAGGAATACTGTCCTACCGTGATACAGTTTATACTATGATGTAGTACAGAGGTCAGTGTGAATTACTCTTTAACAACCAAACATTTACGTTTGATATGAGATCTTATTTGTTTGTTTTTTATACGTACATATAACTCATTGTACCTAAGGTTGTTATTATGCTACTAGGAATAAGAATGTTGCACCTAAAACGACCCACTGACCTTTTATTTTTTATTATTATTTTGTTAGTATAATGGTGAAGGAAAAAATATTGTAAAGATTGCAAGCCAGCGTGGTAGACGTTGGTGAGGTAAACAAGAAGTGAGTAAGTACTTACAGATTGTGGTGTACGCCATTGACGAATTACTGCTAATATCATTTCGTCATCCAAATCTCGACGATCTGTTGTATTACAGCGATTAGTCGCTATGCGACAATTTACACAACGATCCATGGTGTCGCTTTCCAATCGGTAAGCTGTTCGTAGAATCCAAAATGACAAGTCCAAGTCCAACGTTTAAGCGGGGTTTCTCCGTGTTGGGTATGGTGGCAAGGCAAGGGTCATACAAGAAAGTAGCTCCGAAGTCCGTAGAATGAAAGCAGGGGTTGAGGAAACATCAATAAAACTATGGGTGGAAACACGATACATACGCACATGCAATAAACAATATGAAACGAGTGAGTGTCAGCGTTATGTCATGCATGTCATGTCAGAGTTAGCACAGATTATACATACATTAATCGATTAACAAACGTGGATCAATATATGTTAATTATATAAATATTTAATTGGTTTAAGCTGTGCAGTATGTTATTTCTAATAGATTTAATTATTTTAATTGAATTAATCATCTGGTGAAGGCATCTTCTTAAATAGTATGAACGTTAATCGATTATAATTTAATCGATATTCCATTTACTTAACTTAATTTTAGGATTTCTCATTTTCCAGATTGTAAATTGAGTTGATTTTTCAGATTTTGATATAGAAAAATATAAGCTTTTTTTTAAACCATTTCTTCACTTATTACATTTTGGCCCAGAAATGCCCGTCTCCTTTGGTTTAAGCGTTTTCAATCCGGAAATTTTGATGTCAAAGATGCACGTCGCTCTGGTCGCCCTATTACGGATAAAATGAATGCCATTTTTGAAAAAGTGGAGCAAGATCGGCATACCAGTAGTTACGACGTAGCTGAAGAACTGGAAATTGACCACAAAACAGTTTTGGCGCATTTGAAAAAAACTGGGTACACAGAAAAGCTCGACATTTGGGTATCTCACGAGCTCACTGAAAGAAACCTAATGAACCGTGTACTCATTTGTGATTCTTTATTACGACGTAATGAAACCGAACCATTTTTGAAGAAGCTGATAACTGGTGATGAAAAGTGGATCACGTATGACAAGAACGTGCGAAAAAGGTCGTGGTCAAAGGCCGGTCAGGCTTCACAGACTGTGGCGAAACCCGGGTTAACTCGCAACAAGGTGATGCTGTGTGTGTGGTGGGATTGGAAGGGCATTATTCATTATGAGCTGTTACCACCAGGCAGGACCATTGATTCTGAACTCTACTGCGAACAACTGATGAGATTAAAGCAAGAAGTTGAGAGAAAGCGGCCGGAATTAATCAACAGAAGGGGTGTGGTTTTTCATCATGATAACGCTAGACCTCACACATCTTTAGCCACCCAACAAAAATTAAGAGAGTTTGGCTGGGAGGTGTTAATGCATCCGCCGTATAGTCCTGACCTTGCACCTTCAGATTTCCACCTGTTTCGGTCTCTTCAGAATTCTTTAGGCAGTGTCAGGTTAACATCACGAGAGGACTGCCAAAACCACTTGTCGCGGTATTTTGACCAGAAGTCCCAAAATTTCTGTAGCAATGGGATCATGTCCCTACCTACGAGATGGCAAAAAGTTATCGAACAAAATGGTACCTACATACTTTAGTTAAATGTAAATAAACTTTATTAAAAATTGTTTTGAATTTTCTTAAAAAATGCGAAGAAACTTTTTCCCCAACCTATTATAATATTTGTTTAAATAAATCGCATTAGTAATATAAGGCCACGAAAGATATAAACTACTTACATAACACCTGCAAAGCATATTTCAATTGGACATTACTTTCTTATGTTCTTCAATGAAAATATTGTCAAAACTGTGTTTCAAAGAATCACCCACTTAACATCACGACAAAAATATACAGAGACACAAAAATAATGAACATAAAGCAACTTTACATTTATAACACATGTATCTGTATCAGAAAAGTTCTTAAGGGCATTACATTGCCCAATGACCTTGAGCATGACATAGTGTGACATAGTGCTTTACGCGAAATTTCGGGTTTTTATAAAATATTTTAAAATATTAAAAGAAATAAGAGAAAAAAATCAATACAAATTGTTAAATACGTCATTACGTATTTTTTGGTATAAAATTCATGCCGAGTTATTGAGCCGTTATAGAGAAAATTGTCAATTTAGGTTGAAAAAGGACCTATTTGTTACGATTTTTTGATAAAATTTGAGTAAGTTTATTAAAATTTTAAATAATACAATGTATTTGTGATGACCTTTAGTTTAACATATATTTTTTATATTGAAAACGCACAAAAGGATTCATCAACAAACTTCTTTAAACACACCGTATTTTCAGGATTTGAGCGAGAACGAAGCACAAGACGAGCGAGTCTACTAGTGCTATCAAAAACCAGGACCAACTATGGCAAAAAATGCTTACATTTGAAGGAGCACAGCTATACAATAAGTTACCCTCATGCATAAGAAACCTACACTCATTCAATGTATTCAAAACTCAGCTTAGCCAATATTTAATCGCAAACCAGACATTACCTACTTGAAAAATGAATGCGTTGGGTGGGTCGAGTTTCGTGTAGTTTTTAATTCGTTTGTGACGGATGTAGTCGAACCTAATATAGTATTAATTTAAGTAATAGTTATGTTCTCAAGTAAGCGACATGTTATGTTTTTATTTAGAATAAAGTTTCTTCTTTAAACCTAACTTCGTGAATCGATTCACGATCTTAATCATATTGTATTGAATCGATTTTATTCGATCTCAGAAGATTGTATCGTAATTTTATAACAATAATGAAACAATCAGAATATGTATATGTATTTATTTCACCTAAACCTACGGCCCTTATGAAACGTCAGAAGTTAGGTGCACGGCTCCAATTTGTTGATTCCTATGGAGAAGAGCCGGCAAGAAACTCCATAAAAAAGTACGGTATGCATGTAAAATTATTTATTTTAACTTAATCTTCTTAACAGATCAAATACAAAGTGTTCCACGGACGCCGTCGTGACAGATCGCCGTAATAGGCAATTCAGCCAGTGAGTCGTATCAACTAAAACCTAAACAAGAACGTACCGTACGAACTACAACTTGTCATGTATGTTAACATTTCCTTCCGAACGTCTGTTTTCTCTAGCTGGAAATACTTTTACAGATAGCCGCAATAGAATAAACCCAGTGCGTCTGCCCAAATTATTAATTTTGAAAAGTTTAAATGTAGACAGGTGGAATCTGTAAGTTAAAACAAGTTGTATACTTTTCTAAATAATTAACAATTTAATATAGAAACCAGACGTTCGGAAGGGAATGCTAACAATACACAACAATAAATAAATAAAATAATACACGACAAGTGTAGTTCGTACGCTACGTTGTTTAGGTTATAATTGATACGATTTTTTCATACGATCTTATAGCTGCATACGATTCGATCTGGTTAAGATCGTATCCTGGTGAATTGATAAAAAAAATCGGTAGATCGTATGGTCATAAATCGATCTTCTGAAAGATCGTATCAGATCGGGCATCCCTAGTGTATACGCACGTATTGTATGCGAACACCATCAGAGGAAACCATAGATATATGAAAGAAGGACACAATATCCTGTATAATCATGTGAAAAGTACCGCGTCGCGCCGCCGCCACCGCCACGCCGCCGCGCTTCACATTCAATTCTCATATAGTATGTTAGCCAGACGCTACTCACATGAGACTAGATTATTTTTATTCGAATTTGTTCGTCAACACAGCCATCATGCGCTGTGCACTTGTGCCACATCTAGTGCCTTTACTTTATTATATTCTTGTGCGCGAGTGAGTGCGCAGACGCGACAATATCGACCGCAGAGACGCCGCCGCGCCGCACTCAGTGCCCGCTAATGTATGCGATAACAATTAGTTAACACGATCACGCAGTGAACCGCGCCTGAAGCAAGCACTCACGGCTGCCCTGCATCCTACATGGACGACGGGGATGCGGGGATGAATATCCGCACAGTGGTCCTACGTATTCGTAGACAAAATTAGGGAGTGTGTTCAAGGAAACGAAGTGTACTGTCGTGTCAACGGTGAGAGGGGTGTTGCGAGGTGTTGAGCTGTGTGAGCGGTGAGAGCGATGCGCTTGCGGGCGTGGTCATGGTGGGCAGCGCTGCTGCTGGGCGCGGTGGGCGCGCGCGAGCTGGACCCGGGCGCGTGCGCGCCGCGCTTCGACGTGCAGCGTGACAAGATCATTCGCACGGAGGAGTCGCGTGATATGGGCGCGCGCTACCTGTCCGAGCTGGACGTGGGCGCGCGCGCTGAGTGCCTGCGCCTGTGCTGCGAGACTGACGCCTGCGACGTGTTCGTCTACGAGGAGAAGGTAAGCGAGCTTGCAAACTACTGATACTGAATTGCCGTTACAAACAAAATTCGCCTTACAGAATGTTAGGAATATATGATCAAACATCGTGTTAAGTAATCCCACCGCAATACCTAAGACGATGTTGGATCCTAGATTCTTGAAACTGTAGAGTCGACAGTTTTTCTGGGCATAACAGTAGCTATGCCAACCTTCAGTGGGGATCACAAACCTACATCAAGCCTAGCGGAAAGACTCAGTTTGTCCGCCTACGCCGTCAGGAAAGTAAGACAATACACTGACGTTGATACAGCTCCGTTAGTCTATTTTAGTTATTTTCATAACATTCATTGTTATGCCCTACAGCATTCTGCTGTAGCAAAGCCGATATCTATTCTATCGATACATATTTATAGTAAATCTTTAAGCGAAGCCTTTCTGTACATTTAAATAATTTCCAAAAAATAGTAATAAGTAGTTGTGTGGTGGTGTTAAAAGATAACCAACCGATGCCATTTCTATAATGTTGAAATGTTATCTATGTATGATTGGAACAAGCATCACGTCAAAAGTACGAAACCAGCATGCTTAATTTTTATACTGAAATATTGTGTGTAACTTAGTGTAACTCGTCCGAGTTAAGTCCTTACATTTACTTCTTTTGATGTGAAACATTTATAGGCGAGGGGTAAACCTAAATTTTGGACTGGCGAGCGTGGCGACACACAGTGGGCTCATACTATTTTTTTATATATCCTTCTACTTAGCAATCTGTTTTTCCAAACAATAATCTAATATGAGATCAGATTTTCATCAGCAAATTTATCTTCAGCTGAGGTGTACACCCAGCGGTGCACTCCTCATCTTTTGTCTGCAAATCTTGTTGCTAGTTGTGTTCTGTTAAGGCGAGAGAATCTTAGGCTGCCCTCTCCCTGCAGTTGGGCGGCTAGCTCCTTTATGTGTTGGTCCATCTGGCTTGATATTTCTTGCTGTTTGAATCTATTTCTTCCTTCACAGTTCGCTGGTTTAAATCTAGGTTAATATATTTATTGCTTATGTGTAGTGGAATATTAAACATGGCTCTCATTGTTTTGCTTGGAAACCTTTCAAGTATTTCGATATTACTATGGCTGGCTGTGCCCCAAAGCTGAATGCCATAGCTCCATACAGGTTTTAGTATTGATTTATATATAGTCATTTTACTGAATCTGTCAGCTGCGACTTACGACCGATAAGCCAGTATATGCTACGGAGTTTGCAGTCCAATTGTTTCCTTTTAGTCCAAATGTGTTTGCGCCAGGTGAGCCGACGGTCGAGATGCATACCTAAGTATTGGGCGTCATCTCATTGTGGGATCTCTGCGTTAGAAAGTTTCACTGGTGAGCAAGTTTTCCTTCTAACTGTGAAGGTTACTTGGACCGACTTATCTGTATTGGGTTTTATACGCCACTGCTGGAACCATGCTTCGATGAGAGTCAGGTGAGATTGGAGCCTATTCGATGTGGAATCGGGATTTTCATGGGTCGAAAGAAGTGCGGTATCATCTGCATATATTGCTGTTATGGTATCAGCATGTGTGGGTAGATCTGCCGTAAAAATTAAATAGAGAACTGGTCCCAGTATGCTACCTTGTGGAACACCTGACTTAATTTCATTAATTAGCGATGTGTTGAAATTTCTGTTGTATAACATTATTCTCGCTTTCCCTTAAAATACAATTATATACTGGATTTCAAAAATGTTTTAAAATAATTATTCTTGAATTCACCAGATTTTTTCCGTGATATGATTACTGATAATTGTTTTCATTATTCATCATCATCATCATCATTTCAGCCGAAAGACGTCCACTGCTGGACATAGGCCTCCCCCAAGCACCGCCCCTTCGACCTGTTCTGTGTTTCTCGCATCCAACGTATTCCTGCGGCCTTCACCAGGTTATCGGTCCATCTTGCCGGAAGGCTTTTCATTATTTTTGTTGTTGTTGTTGTTAAAATATGATTAATACAAACCAAAATAACCGGATGCCAGAAACTGACAGACCGCAGCCAAGGAAACACAAAATTTACAACAGGACAACCGAAACTTACGCCGAAATGATAAAAAAACAAAACAGAAAAAATAACCGACCTAGACCAATCCCTTCCATTGCAACAATTTAGTGACATCTTAGAACAAATGTTCAACAGGATACAAACTATGATGTTAAACATGGTAGACAACATGATGGATCGTTTCGTCCAGCTTATAAGCAGCCAAATGAAAAACAAATAAACTTACCTTAGAATAGTCACATGGAACGCTAACGGACTAGTTGCACGAAGATTAGAGCTGAAAATGTTTCTTCATATAAAAAAGTCGACATGGTATTAATATCTGAAACAAGGTTTACCAACAAAAGCTACATATCAATTAAGGGCTACACTATTTATGCTACCAACCACCCATCGGGAAATGCGCATGGAGGAACGGCAGTTCTCATAAAATCAAATATAAAACATCACCCGCTTGACCCTTTTTCAACAGACAAGATACAAGCCACTCTTATTAAAGTAAATGACAAAAGTTCGGACTTAACCTTTGCTGCAGTTTAGTTTACTACCCTCCTAGACATCAGGTAACATAGGACGACTATAAAGATTTATTTTCTAAACTCGGACATCGCTATATAAGTGGAGTTGACTGGAACGCGAAATATCTGTTCTGGGGCTCTAGGCTTATAACAACTAGAGGTAGGCAGCTCTATCAAGCCGTGAAGGATTCTAACCTTGACTGCTTGTCCACTGGCGAACCAACCTACTGGCCGACTGACCCACGAAAGACTCCCGACTTGCTGGATTTCTTCATAACAAAAAACATTCCGACCCATTACACGAAAATAGAAACTGACTTTGATCTTACCTCAGACCACTCTGCTATTATTCTCGACGTGTATAGTAAAATCATACTAACAGAAGCAACACCCAACATCTATAATAAGAATACGAACTGGGTAAAATATCAGGAAATCATTACAGAGCAAATACAGCTAAAGATCTCATTGAAAACGACTGACGAAATAGAACAGGCTGTAGAAGGACTAAACAGATTGATTCATGACGCACCGAACAGATCTACATCTCAACACACAGCGAGAACTGCAAAAGAACATGTATACCCTCCGTTCATCAGAGACTGTATAAACGAAAGACGTAGACTCCGTAAAGTATGGCACAACACTCACTATCCTAAAGATAAGACCGCCTTCAATAAAGCCTCAAAACAATTAAAAACACTAGCCATAGTACTAGAAATATTGAAATCTCCACATAAAATTATACATTTATTAATTGATTTTAATTTATTGAGTGAATTTTTTTTTTTTTTTTGGATGGGAAATCATCAAATGACTTCTCCCGCTCTGGGCGCAGCGGGAGGGCGTGTCAGACTTTTACTGACTAAAACCCACCCGTGTTCCTTCAGTTGCCCATGTGCCAGGGTCACGGTATCTCTTTCGAACAATCACGCGACCCCGGCAGGCATCGGTCCTAGCAGACCCCTTCAGTACTGCTGACATCTCTTTGAGGCGCGCGTGGAACACTACGCGCCGTCGACCCGAGCTTGGTCCTTACCGGGCGGCGAGCTACCCATTGCTCGCCACCCGCAAGCTCGCGCCTACGGTGGCCGGGAGTCCGCAATCGACTCCCGGCGCCCGGGGCGTCTCCTCCTGCGGCGGCTAGGGACGTGAGGGCGCAGAGACTGCCACTCCCTCACGCGACCCGCCTCCTCCTTCGCGAGCATTACTGCTTCGCAGAAGGAGGTGACGGCTTCCCATGCCCTCTCGCTCCGTACCATGGCTCGCACCAGGGCCGGACGCGAGAGGTCGCCGCCGCCGATCGCCTCCACGAGGACACGGCGGTGCTCCGCTCAGGCAGGGCACACTTCCACCGTATGCTCCACCGTGTCCTCTAGACGATCCTCACAATGGAAACACCCGGGCGTTTCCTCCCGCTTTATCCTGAACAGGAACCCACCGAAGCACCCATGCCCGGTGAGAACCTGTGTCAGGCGGAAGGTGAGGACGCCGTGGCGCCTCTCTATCCACTCCTCATTGAGTGAATCCTCCATTACCGATTCGAAACGAATAAAATCCCCAGAGGGGGAACGATAAACGCATATTATGACATAACGCTCCAACTCAACGCAAGACAACTCAATAATGCGCTCAATGGAAAGATTAACTAGATCTAACCGTTGTTTACATTTTAACTTGTTCGAAACAAAAACTAATGAACCTCCGCGAATAGCACTTTTCCTCACAAATGCAGTTTGCACAGTAAAAAAATCATTATTCATAAACACTACTTCATGTTCCTTCAACCAGTGTTCAGTCAAACATAATACCTGAACATCATAGTTTTCAATAAATAACCAGACAAACCCTGCATATTTTGATGTACAACATTCAACACATGCGGCTTACCTGTTGTCGCACCTAATAGTTTAAATTACTAGGTGTATCAAAAGTGGCGTTAGTACCACTACTAACAGTAATCGATGGTATGCTACAGGTACCATTGTTACGGTGTAAATTGTATGCTAAAAGATTAGCAATTTGTCTCCTACAACTAGGTGGCAAATACAAAGTATAATTCATCAGTTTGTAATCAGTAATAAATAGATTACAATCAAAAAATGAAATAGTGTTACTGTGACAACTAGTCCTATTATAAATTAGCATATTAAATAATAAATGTGCCTGTTTTGCTCATCAGACAAGTATCGTGAATACGGCAAGGCGCAGAAAATGAATTTACAATTGTTGGTCTCATTGAGATGTAACATCAAATGGACACATTGAATTATTTCTTTTTTTCTAATATTTAAACTATCCCCGTATAATAATATTACCGGGTGAACAATTATTAATTACATATTGTTGTGAACACTGATTAAATATGCTACCATAACCTTGACCAAATTTGTCAGAAAAAATATAAGCTGTGTTAATATTGCTATTATCATCAGTAATACAGCTATTTACTGGCTGAGTTGCTGAGGGCGTGGGTGTATCAAGTTGAGGCTGGGGTGCCGTGGAGCAAGTGCAGCTAAAAGAGAGGTTATTTGTCAGAGACTCATACCTCTCCGCATTGCACTTGACCAGGTCTGCCAACTCACAGGCTTCCTGCATGTGCTTACTCAGGTCTAGTTGAGTAGCCTAGTTGTTAGCCTTTTCACAGTCGGAACGGGCCCAAGACCCCGATTGTGTCCTCATTGGTGTAATTTTTTGTTTGGGACGCTTTAGATTTTTGATAGCCTTCCACAGCTAATAGTTTGTGTCACTAGTATGTGTCAGTTTAGCGAGATATGATTGTAGACTCTCGTTTTCTAGTACTATGGCTAGTGTTTTTAATTGTTTTGAGGCTTTATTGAAGGCGGTCTTATCTTTAGGATAGTGAGTGTTGTGCCATACTTTACGGAGTCTACGTCTTTCGTTTATACAGTCTCTGATGAACGGAGGGTATACATGTCCTTTTGCAGTTCTCGCTGTGTGTTGAGATGTAGATCTGTTCGGTGCGTCATGAATCAATCTGTTTAGTCTTTCTACAGCCTGTTCTATTTCGTCAGTCGTTTTCAATGAGATCTTTAGCTGTATTTGCTCTGTAATGATTTCCTGATATTTTACCCAGTTCGTATTCTTATTATAGATGTTGGGTGTTGCTTCTGTTAGTATGATCTTACTATACACGTCGAGAATAATAGCAGAGTGGTCTGAGGTAAGATCAAAGTCAGTTTCTGTTTTCGTGTAATTGGTCGGAATGTTTTTTGTTATGAAGAAATCCAGCAAGTCGGGAGTCTTTCGTGGGTCAGTCGGCCAGTAGGTTAGTTCGCCAGTGGACAAGCAGTCAAGGTTAGAATCCTTCACGGCTTGATAGAGCTGCCTACCTCTAGTTGTTATAAGCCTAGAGCCCCAGAACAGATATTTCGCGTTCCAGTCAACTCCACTTATATAGCGATGTCCGAGTTTAGAAAATAAATCTTTATAGTCGTCCTATGTTACCTGATGTCTAGGAGGGTAGTAAACTAAACTGCAGCAAAGGTTAAGTCCGAACTTTTGTCATTTACTTTAATAAGAGTGGCTTGTATCTTGTCTGTTGAAAAAGGGTCAAGCGGGTGATGTTTTATATTTGATTTTATGAGAACTGCCGTTCCTCCATGCGCATTTCCCGATGGGTGGTTGGTAGCATAAATAGTGTAGCCCTTAATTGATATGTAGCTTTTGTTGGTAAACCTTGTTTCAGATATTAATACCATGTCGACTTTTTTTATATGAAGAAACATTTTCAGCTCTAATCTTCGTGCAACTAGTCCGTTAGCGTTCCATGTGACTATTCTAAGGTAAGTTTATTTGTTTTTCATTTGGCTGCTTATAAGCTGGACGAAACGATCCATCATGTTGTCTACCATGTTTAACATCATAGTTTGTATCCTGTTGAACATTTGTTCTAAGATGTCACTAAATTGTTGCAATGGAAGGGATTGGTCTAGGTCGGTTATTTTTTCTGTTTTGTTTTTTTATCATTTCGGCGTAAGTTTCGGTTGTCCTGTTGTAAATTTTGTGTTTCCTTGGCTGCGGTCTGTCAGTTTCTGGCATCCGGTTATTTTTAACCGACTTCAAAAAGGAGGAGGTTATCAATTCGGATGTTTATATGTTTTTTTTTTTTTTTTTATGTATGTTCGGCCATAACTCCGTCATATATAGACGGATTTGCAAAATTCTTTTTTTGTTCGAAAGGGGTTTATTCCGAAATGGTCCCATATAATTTTCATATAGATCTGATGATGAGTTCGGGAGACAGACACCGGAACTCTTTAAAAAATGACAGGAAATCAACCGCGATTTCTGCTATCGCATAAATATGCATTGTTTGTTTGGAATTAGTGCAGGGTGAATACCACAACTAAAAATTTAAAAATAAAAACTTTTTTGCAAAAAAAAACAACCGACTTCCTTAAAAACACTACAAAGTGAAAAATAACTAATCTAATTTCGGAAGTCGGTGGCAAAAAAACCATAAATGCAGATCCTAAGACACCGACTACCGAAATTAGATTAGTTATTTTTCACTTTGTAGTGTTTTTAAGGAAGTCGGTTGTTTTTTTTTGCAAAAAAGTTTTTTGGTTTGTATTGTTGTGTTTGTTTCGGTTGGATTTTCAAAAAATTCTCTTTGTACTGTTTGTATTTTATGCATCCCCTGTAGTTAGATGGATGATTTTCTTGGCAGTTAGCGCAAGTAGCTTCTGTATCCCTAGTTTTGTTACAACAGCACGCGTAGCATGACCGCCATAGAAACGTAATTTGTCGACGGAAGAGAAGACAAAATGATAGATTGTATCGTAGAAAAATTGTGTAAAACTGAAGAAAAGAGATGTTTCCATTCTTCAGTCGATAAGAGTACGATTTCAAGTATGATGACTATTTCTCTCTACTATTGATGAGATAGAAACATTTTTACAGAATTAAAATACATAAGGAACTTGTTTTGTTCTTGGTAGAATAGATATAGAATTGGTCATGCTACGCTGGCTGAAGGTTGGGTGGTCTTCTCCACATTTAACACATCTAAAGGATCGGTAACATAGATTTTTGGAATATCCAAATCTTTGACACCTTTTACACTGTATGATTTCTTGTTTCTTATAAGGTGCTTCAAAAGAAACTATCATATGATTTAGGGATTTTATTTTGAATATATTTCTGTTGTTTCGCTTTGGTTCCAGGTCTACATATAATAGGGGTAAGGGTTCTTTTGTGTTTCGGTGACGTGCATTTACGAGTTGTCGAACTTCGTGCCCGTACTCTTTCAGTCCTTCTTTTATTTCGGAAGTGTCCGCTGAGCTGTGAAGACCTCATATTACAACTCTATAGGGTCTTTCATTTTTTAACATGTAGGTATAGTGACTGATATTTTCTGTGATAAATTTTTCTCTAATTATTTTGTATACTTGTATAGAAGTCGCCGGCATTATTTTCACAACTGTCCTGACCTTAGTGTGGTCTGTTATATTTAACAGTGGATTTTTGAGAGAGTTGATATCCAGGACCCCAGTTACAAAGATGGGTTCTGGTTTTGTTGGTTTTTCTGTTTCTATATTATCGGTATTTCCTTCTTTATCGTCTAATATTGCAAATTGATTTTGTGTAGATATTGCATATGTAGTCATGTTGGTCTTTTTCTTTGCGTTTTCTGTCTCTGGCGACTTCGTTTCTGCTTTTTTTCTTTTGGCTTGAGGTATTCGGTCTTGTTGCCAACTGTTCTTATCTTTATCTTTCGATGTAAGTACTGTTTCGTGAACATTTATTTCTTGAGACATTGCGCCTACAGAGTTGCAACGTGTTTTTGTAAACATGGTCTTTTAAAGAGTTTGCTGGATCATGGTTGAGTTTGGGTTTGTTTTGTTTTTTTAAGTTTTCATTCATTTTGTTCCCACGAGAATTGGACGAAATGACAGGTCAGTTAGGGGTGACGCCATTCCCTAAGAAGGCAGAATACAACTACGTTTGCCAGGTCCGTAGAGGTCGGCGCTAATGCTGTTCATCCATACAGCCATGCATCCAGTTGGCACGTTTCTCACCATTGGATTTGGGTAATTTTTGAAAAGGTTTTCTTCCTCGCGGCCCGGGCAATCAAGCCAAGACCCCCGTTCCTGATAAAGTATCTAGTAGTTTACGGGTTAGGAAGGTCATTTCCTACCTCCTATGCTGGCTGAGCGTCGTATTGTCGAGATATTTACCGCCGCCCGAGACTCGGCGTTGTCATTCGTTGAGCGCCACCCAGGGGACACATGTAGGTAAGGTGATGATAGGCAGCTCCTACGGACGCGAATGACTCTGTCCCCCTTCGACAGTGGGCTCATACTGAAAATTAGTGGACTTAGGCAACAAAGTTCCGATATCGATGCGATTTTTTTATGTGATAATTAACATATTAACATATAATTAATACGTTATTTTATTTCCTTTCGTAAAGTATGCTTTATAAATATTATCTTTACAAAATAATTTCGATGTTTCACATCTGCCAGGTGTCCCATGACGGCTCACTTTTTTTTTGTATTGCAATCGCTTCACTCTATCAAAAGACATATCATTCAAAATGTTTAAGAAAAACTTCATTAGATAATGTATAATCGCGGTCAGAAAATACAAACCACCTTAAGGTTCATAATTGCCTGCACACACCTAGGTATAGAGAATAGATTTTTCTAAGATCGGTTGCTTAAGGAAGTGACTGATAAAGAATAGTTAAAGAAACCAAAAGGTAAATTATTTGGCATTATATTAACTAGCATAGAAACGAGCTGAATGAGACGAAAGTCACGATGCAGATCAAACCACGCCATAGTAGCCCGGGCAGTGTGAATAGGTGCATTTTACTGGACATATTCAATTTGTGGGAACTCCGCATCACTTTTTCCAAAAGCGACACGTTATTATTCGCAGTAGCCTTACTTTCTAACGACGTCAGTTCTCCAACGTCGTTGTGGCTCATCCGCTCCCACAAGTTGACAGCTACGCGTACAGTTCCAGATTGAGGCACGAATTCGTAAGATTAGGCGTTATAATCACCCTCGACATTAATAAATGAAGCTCATGACATTCATTATACCTACCTACCGAGTGTGATTATAAGGCCCAAACTTCCGATTTGACTCGATTTAAAAGATTTTTCATCAGTAAATATAACATTCGACTAATCAGAATCAAGATATTATTGTCGCGCTAAATTATTAAGCTGAGCTGTTTTGTGGTGAGGTTTGAGTTCCACTGTAATAGCACGGTGTCTGTAGTGTAGACCAGCAGGGTGCAACGTCGACCGATCGTCCGAGCACCCACATCATAAGCAGCAAAATAACTAGTTGGTGTGAAGCCGTGCTCCTCGTATTTTTTAATTTAAATTAAATTGTTTATTTTCATAGACAACAGAGATCCATTTTTAACCGACTTCAAAAAAAGGAGGAGGCTTTCAATACGACTGTATTTTTTTTTTTTTTTTTAAATATTTGTTACTAATAATTCTTTTTTTATTTGAAAGCTGGTGCTTCCCCATTTTAATTTGGTTTCATTCGGACACTGGGATCCATGTGAAAACCGTATAAGTCTTAAATTTGCATTAAGTATTTGCGCGACAAATGAACGAATAACGCGATTAGATTAGTGCGGGGTATCTACCATAGCTAAAAAGTCAAAATAAAAACTTTTTACACAAAAATAACAACCGACTTCCTTAAAAAAACACTACAAAGCCAAAAATAACTTTAATTTTGGAAGTCGGTGGAAAAAAAACCTTAAATACAGATCCTAAGACACCGACTTCCAAAATAAAAGTTATTTTTGACTTTGTAGTGTTTTTTTTATGGAAGTCGGTTGTTATTTTTTTGTAAAAAGTTTTTTATTGTATTGTCGAACCAAATCAGTTATTTGCACGGCGGTTAGTATGTATCGGTAGGTCGTCGTCCTGAATTTCATCTATGATAGATTTGCCGATCCTCGCTACGACGACGAATGCAAGATTTCATGGTGAATCGTATCACGAGTACGGCTTATTTGTTGGCTAAAGGATCAGCATCGCCATACAACGTAGCAATGCTGCCAGCCTTTTGGGCAGTTTTCCCGTTGCCAGCGATACGAACGAGGTTTTTTATGCCCTGTGATTCGTTTTGTTTTTATATACATATATTAATATTATTTTATGTCTATTAGCCTATCATTCTATCAGTAAAGTGAAAATTATTGAAAATCGTAAATCAAATAAATTGGCAAAAACGTGTCTGCTCATAAAAGGATGTCAATCAAATTTCCAGTTCTAAGATAGAGTAGGTGGGTATTATTCAAAATAATTGTACATTTGCTGCGATCTCCGCGTCCAGCTTGCTTATTTTTTATCTGCTATTTCACCCTAATTCTAAAAGTATTGAACTACCATTAGTTTGTATTAAAATTGTGGAAAAATTTATTGATTTCCAATCATTTAAAATTTTAGTATTACAGGCGAAGTAATTACTTAAGGAAAAACATTGTCCCGCTTTCCTTAAAGTAACATTAAAAATATATTTTTCGAAGTATGATAATGTTAGCAATGAAGGCACGCTCCTTGTCTGTACTATTGCCCCAGAATATTACAACGTATCTGAGGATAGAGCTAACGTGTCCGTGGTAAGCTGTTAGTAAAGTACTCTGATTTGCTGTTTAACGCAATCTGTATAGTGCATATGAAAACTATCTCAGCTTTTTGCACACATGGTCAATTTGTAATTTCCAATTAAGTTTGTTATCAATATATAACCCTAGAAATTTTGTTACTTCAGTTTCTTCAATGTCACTATCTAGGCAATGGATTTTTAAAGTACCCGTACGACAAGTTTTTATTTTAAAATTCATTAATTTAGTTTTGTCAATATTAATCATTAAATTATTCATTTACTGGAATCATTACACATCAAACACTGTAACAGGTGGCGTGGCCATCGATTCTGCCATTTTGTTCCTTAGCACACTACGAGTAACTTTGTGTGTGACGTTGTTATTCGTCTTTAATTTAAGGAATTCGTTTTTGTGGTTTATCTGACTTTGGTAAGTACTTTCTCGTTTTTTTATTATTACAAGAACAGAAATGTGGTGTTAAAAGTTAAATATGCAAAAGGTTTTCATAGAAGCAAATTGATTTCGGCTCTACATAGTATTTTGCAGGTTAGACACGTGCTAATTGTTCATATACGTTATGTTTCCGTTACGTTTACCTTTTATGAAAAGATAAAGCTATGTCCATGGCAAAGGAATTTACTGCATTGCAAAATTCATAATTAATAACATATTCTCTAATAGTCCTGGGTCGATAATTTTTGAAACCAAAAAAATAATAGCAGGATGAAACCCATTGGAAAAAGAAGAAAATATAAAGAAAATGAAAGTAAAAATAATTTACAGGCGATGTAAGGTCGGGAAGTGGAATGGGGTGAATTTTCTGCCAGGGTCACGAGATTTGTTCAAAAGAGATACCGTGGCCCTGGCACATGGGCAACTGAAGGAACACGGGTGGTTTTTAGTCAGTAAAAGTCTGACACGCCCTTCCGCTCCACCCAAGAGCGGTAGACGTGATTTGATGATTTCCCACCCAGAAAAAAAGGGGGTGCGTTTTTAAGGATTAAAAAGGGTTTATCTCGATTTCCGGCAAAACTACAAGTCCTATGCAAAAAATTGAATGGCAAAGTTGTAGGTAATAAAAAGATCTACAACTTTTGTATTCACAATTTTGTCACATAATCTCAAAACCTATGTGAAAAATTCCAATAACCAAGTTTTTGGTTTATGATTTTATTCTTTTACAATATTTTTTTCATGGAATTTGGTCAAGACTTACCTTTTTTAGGGTTCCGCACCTCAAAAGGAAAAAGCGGAACCCTTATAGGATCACTTTGTTGTCCGTCCGTCCGTCCGTCCGTCCGTCCGTCTGTCAAGACCCTTTTTCTCAAGAACGCGTGGAGGTATCAAGCTGAAATTTATAACAAATACTCAAGTCTACTGTCCCTTGGAGCTGTGAAAAAATTAAACTTCTAAGCTAACGCAATCAAAAGATATAGCCGTTTATACCGCAAATTTTCTCAAATTTTCGAAACTCGCAAGGGAATCAAAACCTAAAGGGTACTTCCAGTGGATCTAGAATTTTGAAATTTGGTACAAAGCAACGTCTTATAGCACAGATAAAGGAAAAATTGCGAAAACCGTAAATTTTTAGTTACATCATATAATAAACAGAACAAAACACAGACAGAAATAAAACCAAGCCAAGAAACAGAACAGAACTACGACTCGATTGTCGTGATGGGTGAATTTTTACTTATATACCTACAGGTTTGTACGGAACCCTCGGTGCGCGAGTCCGACTCACACTTGGCCGGTTTTTTTTTTTGTCTCAAACACACTGTATTTTTTAAAATATTTATTTTGATTTAATATCGAAAGACATCCTAATTTTCAATCGAAAATTCTTGCTTGCTTTGCTAAATAAATCGGTGGGTTTTTTGTTCGCTAAAATCTTATACTATGGTGATTTTTTTTCGATTCTTTTCTTGCTAGACTAAACAATTCAAAGTTGCTTTTTAATTTCATACAATTGCTTATGGGTAGTTCTTCGAAATTTGATTCTTCGACTGATTCATATGGCCAAAATTTAATTTCACTTTCAGCTCTGTAATACATGTTTATATGAAAATAGGCATACCAAATAACGTATATTTGAATGAGGGACTCGTTTTTAAAATGTAGTTTTCAAGATATCGACTTTCGAATATTTTGTGCCCAGATGAATCAGAATTTGTTACAGATGAATCAGAAACCGAAATAAAAATGAAAACTTTATATAAATGAGCTCTGTATTAAAAAATAATCATATTTTAACAACAACAACAATAATGAAAACCTTGCGGCAAGATGGACCGATAACCTGGTGAAGGCCGCAGGAATACGTTGAATGCGAGAAGCACAGAACAGGTCGAAGGGGCGGTGCTTGGGGGAGGCCTATGTCCAGCACTGGACGTCTTTCGGCTGAAATGATGATGATGATGATGATGAATAATAAAAACAATTATCAGTGATCATATCACGGAAAAAATCTGGTGAATTCAAGAATAATTATTTTAAAACATTTTTGAAATCCAGTATATAATTGTATTTTAAGGGAAAGCGAGAATAATGTTATACAGCAGAAATTTTAACTATTGCTAATATTTGTAATACAATAAATTCTGTTAGGTACTAGAAAGATAGTAGTAGTATACAAGAAATGATTATATTACATTATATTATTCTCTGTTTATTTTTTTCGTGTACTGCTCACTAGTCCTATTTATTATACTTATTGACTTAGCTATAACCTTTCATAATAAAAAATCACAGGAGTACAAACTTATTCCAATAATGGCACTTTTGACATCAGTCTTAGTCATAATTATTAATGGAATTACCAATCACATTAGTGTATTTATTACTAAGGTTACTAAGGTTATAGCTAAGTAAATATAAAATAAGACTAGTAAAAATTGGACAACGCTACTAAAGCACTCCTTCCGTGCTGTAGAGAAGAAAAACTCATTTATTTTATGATTCATATGAGGTTTTGACCATACGAATCATGCACAGATGAATTACGATTTTGCCTACAATCATGCATAACTCATCATACATACAGACTTCATTCTTGTCATTTTTCTACACGAATCTATAACCCAAAAGCATCACACGAAACACAGATTGAAGTTTTAAAACTATAAAATAAATTTTATAAAGTAGGCATTGTAATCAGAATGCCACCTGAACCAAACACAGATGAATTTATTTATTATTTATGTACACACAGTAAAATACAGAGTGATAAGGCATAGTAATAGAATTGAGTACAAAGGTACTGCTTATTTCTTAAGAAATTTCTTCCAGCAGACCTGCGAAAAGAGAAATTAAAAAGAAATGTAGACAATAGTGTGTGAAAACAAGAAGAGAAAATATGAATATGCGAAGTCTTAAACTAAAATATACTTATACATATATAATGCAAGAAATTAACATGTACCTAAATAAATATATAAAGTAAAATATATAAATAAACATAAATAATTATGTATATATATATAAATATACAAAATTATGAGGAAAGATAATGCTCTTTTACTCGATATTTGAATAGAGAAATAGTTTTTAAGTCTCGAATTGTAGGCGGAAGCGAGTTCCATAATCTTACAGCATGAACAGAGAAGGAATAAGAATAATAACTGGTTTTATGGGGTTGGGATTTAAGGAGGGATCTAAGGTGTGATCTGCACGGTGCATCACTAGGGCGAGCGTAAGAAAAACGCTCGCGCAGGTAGGAAGGATATGACGGGTTGTGTAAGATGTTGAAAAGGAGACATAAAATCCGAGTGTTCCTGCGAAGGCGGATTGGGAGCCACTTGAGTTTCTTGCGAAGGTGAGAAACATGGTCATACTTACGAAGACCGAAAACAAAGCGAATGCACAGGTTTTGCAGGCGCTCAAGCTTGTTTCATAGCTCCTCAGTAGCATCCAGGTAGCAGGCGTCGGCATAATCTATAATCGGCTGAATAAGTGTTTGAGCCAAAGAAATTTTAGTCTTCAATGGCAGGAGACTTTGAAGGCATTTCAGCGAATGGAAGGAGTGTTAAGATATTAATTATCTGTGAACATGATGTCTGTCACATCTTTAGTTTTGTTCACTCTCTGGGATTTTGGATTTTGCCTAAGATGGCTGTTTATAAAAGTGTAACAATAAAAGATAATTGTATTTGATTAGATGTCTTGTTTAATTATAGTAACCACTAAAGTTTTCATAGGTTATGGGCCCAGACGCCAAATAGTGTCAAGTAGGAAGTAGATTGTCGAGATTTTCAAAGATTTAATTTTATGCAACAAAAGCGTAACGAAGAAAAAGAAAATGGCCGGGCAGCAAACTAAGTTGTTTTACAATTTTCCCCAACTAAATCCAGAAGCTTTCGACAATTGGATGTTCAGGGTGAATTGTATTTTAGAAGAAAAGGGATTAAGTGAAGTTTTGTCGTTACCAAAAATCGAAGACTGTAATAAACAAGACGATGCAAAAGCAAGAAACATTATTGTTCAATGTCTAACGGATCAGCATCTAAATCTGATAAAAGAATGCGTTAACGCAAAGGATATGATATCCACTTTGAAAAGTACATTCCAAAGAAAAAGTGTAATCTCCAAATTAAGTTTGCGAAGAAAACTTCTAAACTTGAAACAGCAAGGAAATCTTCAAGAGTATTTTTCAAACTTTGATAACTTAATCAGAGATCTAGAGGTATCAGGAGACTTAATGATACAGACAAAGTATGCTATCTATTAACAGGACTGAGTGAAGAATACAACCACATAATTACAGCTTTGGATGCGGTGAACACTGAAATAAAAATAGATTTTGTAAAAACTAAATTACTTGATCATGAAATAAGAAAAGAAACAGTTACAAACGAGCCACATACATCTTTTATATCGAATATAACCTGCTATAAATGTAAAAAGAGGGGACATAAGTCCTATGAGTGCTACAGTAGAGGACGAGGCAGAGGAAGAGGATATCGAGGACCAAGAACTCGTGGAGGAACTGCTCATCCTGCTACCAACCAATTTTTATTGCCTCAAATGAAGCACTTGTATGTAATAGTAATGATGGAATATTAACATTTGTTGTGGATTCAGGAGCAACTCAGCATTTCATAAAAGAATCTTATGAGAAATACCTCACAGATGTCAAGCAACTGTCACAGAAATTAGAAATCAAAATTGCTAATGGCCAAATACTGACAGCACATAAATCAGGATATCTTGATGGATATTACAAAAATGAACCATTAAGACTGGAAGTCATACTTGTACCGGGAATCAGTAACAATTTAATGTCGGTCAATAAATTAGCAGAACGAGAAAAGCAAGTAATTTTCAAAAAGGATAAGTTAATAATAACTGCAGGTAAAAAGAAATATTTTGGAGAAAAGAGGAATATGTTATATACCTTCTCAATAAAAATAAAAGATAAAGATGAATGTAATGTGATACAAGAAGATAATGACTTATGGCACAAAAGAATGGGTCATATGTGTAGAAAACATCTAGCTATATTAGGATTGCCATACAGTAAGGAAGTGTGTGAAGCATGCATGAGGTCAAAATCAACCAGACTACCATTTAACAGATTACAAAGTCCAAGGTCAAGTAAGATAGGAGATTTAATACACACTGATATTGCTGGACCAGCAAGAGAAGCAACTAAACAAGGATATAAATATTTCCAAACAATAACAGATGACTATTCTCATTATACTCAGACGTATTTGTTAAAAAGCAAAAATGAAGCCACAGATAAATTAATCAATTATATAATAGAACAAGAGAGGCAAGATGGGATAAAAGTGAAAAGGATCAGATGTGATAATGGAGGGGAATTCACAGCGGAAAGTCTCAAAAAGTTTTGTTATGAAAAAGGTATCAAAATTGAATACACGCAGCCATATAGCCCACAGCAAAATGGGAAAGCTGAACGTATGAACAGGACAATATATGATAAAGCGAGAACCATGTTAGATGAATCAAATCTACCAAGACACCTATGGGGTCAAGCAATCTTAACGGCTACTTTTCTTATCAACCGATCGCCATGTTCTTCAATAAATTATCAAGTACCTGCGAGGATCAAGAACAAGGAATTAATTTTAAATAAAATCAAAGTTTTTGGATGCAAAGCATGGGCACATATTATGCCCAAACAGGATAAATGGTCAAGACGAGCAGTGCCAGCTCGAATGATAGGATATTCTATGAATGGATATACCTTATGGAACCCAAAAACTGATGAGATATTTGTCTCAAGAGATGTAAGATTTGATGAAACAAACATAAAATATCAACATGAAGAACAAAACAACAATATAAAAGGATACTTAGAAGAAAATGAAATTCAGAAAGAAATGTGTGTGAAACCAAAAGAAAAACAAATAATAAAAGAAACAAAGTATTCAGAATCAATACAAGAAAAAGAAAGTTTTTATGATCCAGAAGAGAATAATTACTCCACTCCAGAAAAACAAAACGAAGAAATCAAGCGAACAAGAAGTGGAAGAGAAGTAAAAAAGCCTAAACAATTTGATTTAAATACATATGAAGATTATTGTTTACTTTCAAGTGAAAGCGATCCTGCCACATACACAGAAGCCATTCAACAAGATAAAGAATGGAAAACAGCAATAGATAAAGAGATTAAGTCATTAAAGGAACAAAACACATGGATAGAATCAGAATTGCCAAAAGGAAAAAGTGCTATTGACACAAAATGGATTTTCAAAACAAAATCGGATGGAACTAAAAAGGCAAGATTAGTTGCACGCGGATTTCAACAGTACACAGAAGATTATGTTTATTCCCCTGTAGCCAACATAACTACCATAAGAATGGGATTATCAGAAGTAATAAATAATAACTGGGAAACAAAGCAGTTGGACATACCTACAGCATTTCTAAATGGAAATTTGAGCACAGAAGTTTACATCAAAGTTCCAGAGGGAATAAGTTCGGAAAATAAACAAGAAGGAACTGTTCTGAAACTTAAAAAAGCTTTATATGGATTGAAAGAGTCACCAAAATGTTGGAATATAAGATTTGATAATTTCTGTCAAACAATAAACATGAAAAGATCAAAATATGATATATGTTTATACATAGGAAAAGATATATGGCTCATATTATTTGTAGATGATATTTTACTGATGGGAAAGAGTAGTGAAATAAATAAAATATCAAGAAAATTGCAAGAAGAATTTAAAGCTAAAGATATGGGAAGAGTATCTAACTTCTTAGGAATTGAAATTATGAGAAATGAAAATACATTGAAATTATCACAAAAACTGTTTATTAAAAATTTATTACTAAAGTATAAGATGCAAGATTGTAAAGAAGTGAAGACGCCGATGGAAAACAATTTTCAAGTACCTGAAACAGAAGAAATAATTAGTGATATACCTTACAGAGAATTAATTGGAAGTTTAACTTACCTGGCTACAATAAGCAGACCGGACATCACTTTTGCAACTTCATTCCTCAGTCGATATCTTGATAAACCCACGAGAAGCTTATGGACAGCTGCAAAACGTGTATTACGCTATCTGAAGGGCACAATTAATAAAGAGTTGACATACTATTGTCAAGAGAAAGAAGAAAACACTAATAAATGTTCTAATATTTCAGCATTTTCAGATGCCGATTGGGCAGGTGATAAGATCACAAGGAAAAGTGTTAGTGGAGCACTAATATATCACCAAAGGAACCTAATTGCATGGTCATCACGAAAGCAGAGGACAGTATCTCTCTCCAGTGCTGAAAGTGAATACATAGCTGCTGCAAGTTGTGTCAGTGATTTGTTATTTGTGAAAGGATTATCAGTTGACTTTAATGAAAAGTGTAATATTGTGCTTTATGTGGACAATCAGAGTGCAATAAAAATGATACATAATTGTGAAAATACAAAACATTCCAAGCACATAGACATTAAATATCATTTCATAAAAGACATTGTAAACCAAAATTTTTTGATTGTTAAATACGTAAGTACCAGTGAAAATACTTCGGACATTATGACGAAACCACTGTGTAGTGTTAAGTTTTGCTATTTTCGTGACAAGCTGTTAGTTTTGTAACATTGTTTTTCATAGAATGTTTGCATTGTTTATATTTTAAGGTTATGTTGTCACTTGTCACTAGCTTGTCAAAATTATCTGTCAAAACTTATATATGTCAGTTTTAGTGTTGCAATTTCAAGAATTTAAATATTACTAAGTTTGTGTTGCCATGTTAAAGTTAAAGTTTGGTAGAATTTATTTTCATTTATTTATAGAAGCAATTTGTAAGTTTTCACAAACATAAAATTGAGGGGGAGTGTTAAGATATTAATTATCTGTGAACATGATGTCTGTCACATCTTTAGTTTTGTTCACTCTCTGGGATTTTGGATTTTGCCTAAGATGGCTGTTTATAAAAGTGTAACAATAAAAGATAATTGTATTTGATTAGATGTCTTGTTTAATTATAGTAACCACTAAAGTTTTCATAAGGAGAACTGTACCTTCCGACTGACCTCATTGACCTGAGCACGCCACGAAAGATTGGGAGTCAAAAAGCACACCCAGATCTTTAGTGGTTTCGGTATAGTCAATACGAACACCATCTAGATACAAAGGCATCAGAGATGCAACATCAGCCGCATTGCGAACGAATCTACTGCCAATGATCATGGCCTGGGATTTAGTTGGGTTAATTTGCAAACCAAATGACTTAGCCCAAACACTGATGCGAGCCAGGTCACGATTCATTGCAGCAAGTGAAGAGCCCGCGTCAGCTACAGTAAAATGCGTGTAAAGCTGCAAGTCATCTGTGTAGAGATGGAAACTAGAGGAAATAACCGTGGTTACAAGGTTTATGAAAATTGAAAAAAGAAGAGGAGAGAGAACGCTACCCTGGGGAACACCCTCAGTGAGGCAACACCAGTCAGAGAAGGACTCCTTCAGGCGAACACACTGAGAGCGTCCTCGGAGATAAGAACTGAACCAGGCTAAGGATCGAGAAGAGAAATTTATAGATTGGAGAATACCTAGTAAAATGTCGAAATCCACAGAGTTGAAGGCGCTACTAAAATCAAGCAATACGAGAACAGTCAGAGACTTATTCTCCATTGCGGTTACAGTACTGTGACTCGAGCGAAAACCAGATTGGAAAGGAGAAATTAATGAGTTTGAGGCCAAGAAAAATGATACCTGTCTATGAACTCAAAGTGAGAACATTGAGGTAACGGCAAACTAGCTAGACTCTGTAGTGTCATAGCTTTGACAGACGGATCTAGAGAAAAGGGAAGGAGAGAGAAGAAAAGGGAAGGAGAGAGATGAATCAGATATTTACCTCAGTAACACCGGGATTTAAGCCAACCAGCCGCACGTCCGCCTTCTAGCCCGTCCGTTGCACGACTAGCTTCCGCCCCTTCCCGTCTGGCGGGAAGCCAGACTCTCATTATTAATACCCGACCAAGTACGGTCAAGCGCAGCTTACGCCACATTAATCAGTATTATACACAGGACACTTCTTATTTATTTATTTATAAACATACTAACGTAGTTAAAACTAATACACATTTATTTAGAGGACTTTTCTTTTCCTTTCGATGTAATTATAATTTATATTGAAGTATCAAAGAGAAAATGCGACATCAACCATTTTGTTCCGGAAAATGGCAAACGGACGCGTTATATGAATCAGAAGAACAAGCTTCAAATGTTTTTATTTTGTACCTAGACAGCAATTATTTAAAAAATATAATTTGTCCCAGTAACGGATATAGCTAAACTAAACAAAAAAAAAAAAAAAAAAATTACATGCCGTTTTGTTAGTTAGTTACAGAAATGTACCCATAGAAATCGAAAATTTTGTCCCTGAAGAACTACCCTTATACCATAGTAATGTTTTTTTTCCCCGACCTCAGTTCACCCGTAAATTATTTTGTCTTTAATTTTTGTTTTCCTTATCCAATGGGTTTCATCCTACTATTATTATTTTTTTCACTTTTTATCATGTTCAAAGGCTTTAGCCCTGGTCTATTACCCGGCTACGGCGAAGCCAAAAGGAAGGTATAATAATCAGCAGGTGCCGCAAATCTTCTGACCTACCTATCATTAATTGTCGTGTCAATAATGTTCACAGAACTGTCGTGTTATTTTACGAATATTCTTGCTAACAAAATTAAAAAATATTTTTCTGCAATCAGAAAAATATTTATATCTATACGATTGCCTATTAATGCAACTTTATCAAACTTCAGAAAGTAGAAAGTTGTCTTACATACTTTATTTATTTATTTAACCATTTATGTACACACATATATAAACAGACAAGAAGATAAGAACAGAAAAATTTGTACAAAGGTGATGCTTATTTCTAAAGAAATCACTTCCAGCACACCTGCGAAGGCGATAGGAGAGAAACTTGTTATGAAAATCACTGTGCATACCCATTAATTTCATAATACAATTTTTAAAGCTTAGCACTGCGCACTAGTCCTTAGAGTTCATATCTGTTATGTTTTCTGTTACATTCAACTTACTTTCATATCTTTATCATATCCGTTAGGTACGTACAATTTTTGTGAGTAACACCCAGGTAGTATTGACTTTTAATGGTAAAACTGAGTTTTCAATTTAAAATTTGACATAATTGTGTATTTGCAATATTAACAAAGATTTTGACATTTATCAAGGCTAAATAATTTGAAAATTATTTATTTACCTAATAAAATGACAAGTTTAACCTTTTAACAACGAACTAAAATAATATTTCTCCATGAAGATGGTCTGAGTATAGTCGTATGGTCGTTTTAGTTTTCTTATTTGTGTTGCAATACGATCATGCGGGTTTATCAATGTTTACTAACGTACGTAGTGGTTGTACAACACGATGTTTTTTGTCTGTCCTGCTCCGGCTGCTCCTGCCGCTGCCGGTAGTAGGGAGTTGGTACCACGTGAAGAAATCACACTACTTCGCGCTACAGCTGCGGCGTAGCACATGCTGAATTTGTTTTAATTAATTATTATTTCTAAATGAATTATTTATAATTTTTTGCTGATGGTATTTTTTTAACTTGCACCGATAACGATACGAAGAAATCCTCATACTGATAATATATGTATTTCGGCTAACTCGTCCCCGCATGGTCTGCAACAGAACTAACAGCCATAGAATTATCTGCGCAGGGCCCCGGTAGCTGCTACCTGTTCAACTGCGGGCCGCCGGAGGACTTCCGCTGCAAATTCACGGCGCACAGCAACTTCAGCAGCGGCGTGCTGGCCATCAGCCGGCGCCTCGCCGAGCTGCAAGACCAGGAGCGCCTCGCGCACCACGAGCAGGAGCTCGCCAACCTGAGGTCACTACCCACTGCACTATGTATACCACTCAGTAGCGGTGGGATGCCATCAGATGGCGCTTTTTTAAAGTACCTATTTATTAAATATTTAAGGAAAATGATGCTACAGTGCAATGACAAATGCACACGCGCACTGAAGGTTTTCAATACAGGATTTTTTCGCAATTTTTTTTTTGTTTGAGTATGTATCTGTACCCCACAGATCACCAGTAGATAATTTTACTAACAATTTCTGATATTTCTAGTAGAGACTCTATTAACCGGACTAATTGCTGTCGTTAAGCATTAGGATAATCGAAAATCTGGATAATAGAATGTATGAAGAAAAGCGGGTTTTGTACATATTTATTATTGCTGTGTAAATTTTAAACATAAGTATAACAAAAATCAATGTCTAGTAAGAAGTTATTAAGATATGACATATTTTCAAGTGCTGTAAAATCCAACATGTCCGTGCATGCATGGATTCCACTTGATGGTATAAAGAAGGTATAAAGTTATTTGATCGGGGTTGGGTTTGGTAGTGTGGAATTCTGGATAATCGCAAATCCGTATTACTGAGGGCCGGATAACCGAGTTTCCACTGGACCTGACCACCGTTGGTCCGTAACATGTTTGATCCTTATAAGAAACGGTATTAATAGCCCATTTTGTTGACAGGAGTGGAAGCGCGAGTAGCAGCACGGCCAGCAGCACGACGGCGAGCACGGCGCCGCCGCCCGCGCCCCCGCGCCCCCCGCGCCCCACGCCGCCCCGAGATGAGCGACCCAGTACGATACGTATGCATCTCACATCACCTCACTCACAGCTAGCGTTGCCAGATACGGGCTTATCATTTCCGAGACAATTCAACTAAAAAAAACCTCTCTTTGATTTATATATCGTTGGTCCAGATGAACAGGGTATTAACTCAAAAAAGCCTATTGTTCAGAAGAGCGATTTGAAGTTTTCAAATCAATATATTTCCATTTCCGTCAATAATTGGCTAACCTCACTTATATATTTTGTGAACTTACTTTATTGATAAAGTTTTAGTTCTCTTCACGAGTTTGTTAATTTTACTATTTCTGAGAAAAAATAGAAAATCTACAGGCAAGAACATAATAATAACTTTTTACACAAAAAATACTTATAATCCAAAGTACTAACTAGAAAATAATATTTTCATAAAATTGCAATTTTGAGAGTCTATGTTCGACCTCTCGATTATTTTTAAGACATTATAACACATAATGTTTATTTTGCTATGCCATCCTATTTTTCCATGACTTGTTAATTCATTTAGTTTATTTATTTATTATTTTATTTATTTATTTATTTATTCACACCAAACATACAACATCCTTACAGGCTAGACCCAATGCGACATTGTAGTACACTTAAAAATTAAACAGTTTCACTATTTATCAAGTACCATAGCAAATTTTATAGGCAGCCATTCTATCAAATTCACCCAAAGTGCAACAGAATATGTCGACGTCATCAGCAATGAGGTTGAGAGTGCGGAGTGCGCTCGTCAGCGGCGCCTCACGCAGCAAGTTAGTTCGCGCGCGCGGTACTGCCAGCAACCGCGGCCGACGACGACGACCCACATACCCACGACGATGACCCACAGTTATGTTTAAGGAGCATTCATAATACTACCATGTTCCACAAATATTAGGAGTAAATTTTCAAAATAATACAAAATGTAAGCAAACATTTATTATATAATCATTTATTCATAATTATATAATTATGAATAATATTTCTTTTGTATTTTTTTTTAATTATTATAATTTAGTCATTTATTAACAAATGTTTATATATTTAAAAAAAAATATCTAGTTTTGACATCTGTTTTTTAGCTTTGTTGTTACTTACGTTGTTATGCAACCATGTTCGTTAGTTAGAAAGATCGCATAATTTTTAGTACGACTGTATTTTTAGGTCAAAAATCGTAAATTTTGAATACCCTGTTCATCCAAACGATAACGATATATCGATGCCTTAGTTCACAATTACACTAACTACAAAATGTTCAATTTTCGCTTTTTAATGCTAAACACACTTTTATACATTACAATATTGAGATATTATGATGTAGTTAAAGGACTAGTCTTATGAATAGATGCTTATTTGATTTGTTGTTTTACTTTGTTTTTGTACTGTTCTGGTCTAAACTTTAAAAAACTTTAAAACTCTCTCCTCAAAATTGTCAATTTTGTAGTTAGTGCAATTGTGAACTAAGGCATCGATATATAAATTATACATAAAAAGTGATATGTATAAAAAAATACAGTTATATAAACTACTAGCTTCTGCCCGCGACTTCGTCCGCGTCAAATTTTTGTTCCCCTGACCCTTCCCGTCGCATCGAATAGCCTGCAGTTTTCATCCATTTTTCATTGCTGCTCCGCTCCTTTTGGCTGTAGCGTGATGTTATATAGCCTTCCTCAATAAATAGGCTACTCAACACAAAAATATTTTTTCAATTCGGACCAGTAGTTCCTGAGATTAGTGCGTTCAACTAAACAAACAAACTCTTCAGCTTTATAATACTATAGTATATATAGAGGCATTTTACAATATTTTTTTCAGGGCCAAGGCCACCAACGTTTAGCCAAAATGATGGAATTTCAAAGCAATACACGCCAAAATTGATCTGAGTCTGCAGTTCTGTTAAACTTTTCAGTAGGCTGAATATTACGAATTGGCAACTCTAGTTATACGAAATCCGGGAAAAATAAAGGTATTTTCTGGAGACGGGACAAGACTTATAATTCCGGGGCAATCCCGGATTTCCCGGCCAGCTGGCAAGCCTACTCACAGCTGACATATACAATATTGGCAGCGACGTAACGTAACTACCGCCGCCGCCGCCGTATCAATGATACGGGCCCTCCAAGCTCCAACTTATAAAATTTTGTTCTCTTAGTAAAAAGTATCATAAGCTGCATTATGAGCTTTAATTATTTACATATTTTTTACCTACTGTTTCCTTCTCTCCTAATATTGCACGAACTTCCAAAATCAATTACTTATGTTAATTTCTACTAAATTAGGCAGGAATAAGGCGCTGTCATATTGCCATCGCTCGCGCGGTCATGCGTCCGTCCGATGAAAATGATCGTGCGACCGTGCGTTCGAACATACCGCTATCTACTGAATGTCCTATTGATGGTCGTGCGATCATGCGATGCGACCAAATTGTTTGATTTTCGTCGCGCAATCATCGACGCATCGTATTGATCGTACGATCGTCCGATCAAACATACTGATCAGTAGTAAATGTCCGAATGGCGATCGCCGAGTCGCGCGACCAAGCGGAGAGGAGGCAAGGGAAGGGGGGTACCACGGTGTTATTTACAATTAAAGAAATATTGCTCGACAGCAGAAACTGTTTATCTTTGCTAAGAGCCATTTCGAGAGTGTTCGCAGAGGACATAACTCGTCGCGCGATCGGTTTCATCGCACGATGAAATCACATCATCACACGAGCGATGGCAATAGGACATACGTTTTCTCATCGCGCAATCAGTTTCATGGCGCGATAAAATCGAATCGCACCATCGCGCGAGCGATGGCAATAGAACAGCGCCTAATACTTCTATAGATGTGGCGTTCCGCGCATAAAGGTACCACTAGGGAGGTATTGAGTTAAGGCCGGATATAGAATCTAGAAGAGTCCCTTCATTATGCTGATTACAAAAAAAAAAAAACCTAATAAGTACCTACTTTTTTTGTAACAGACATCCAAAGTTGAAATTCTGAAAAACTAGTTTCGAGAAAATGGAGTTTGAAAGTTAAGGTTACATAAAAACAATCCCCCATTCTCGGCAATTCCTGGGTATCGCCCACACATTATATGCATCAATGTATCAGTAACATAACCGCTACTGTACTGCCAATATACAAATAGTATTAAAATTCAAAAACTCAACATAATATCGATATTTTCATAATAATATTATAAAAATATCGACATTTTATAAGAGTTACCGACATCTGAAATCTTTTTACTAAACATTTTCATTAAAAAAAAAAAATGTGCTTAGAAATGTTGTCTGTAGATGTTAATTGTATTTAATTGTAGCAAATTTGTTGTGGAATAATAATCAGTCAAAATCGCAAAATGCCATATTTTCACCCGATTTTATAAAAACGCAAATAACTCGGAAACTAAATGCCGACATCTGGTACCTCTATGCGCGGAACGCCACATATACAGGGTTATTTGTAAAACACCGGCAACCTCTCAGGTCTATGTTATTAACATCATAATAAACAACTTTTGTTCTATGACTTTTAAAAATTCATCATATTTTAGTGCATCAGATTTTCATACAAAAATCGGCTGCCTGTAAATAAGTCAAGTTCAAGCGCCCCCGCCGCCCTAACCCCGCTCCCCTTGCTAATATACTATCGCTTTCTTTTGCTTCGCATAGACTCCGTAACATTTAGAGCGTTCAATTTAAATATTTTTATTTTTGTTTGAAAATCTGATGCACTAAAATATGATGAATTTTTAAAAGTCATAGAACAAAAGTTGTTGCTTATGATGTTAGTAACATAGTCCTGAGAGGTTGCCGGTGTTTTACAAATAACCCTGTATAGGTTCCTAATCAGAGCATTTTGGGGAACTGTGTTATGTAATTTTGACGTTCAAAAAGTGCTGATCCTCAGCCTGATTTGAATGACTGAAAAAAATACTTTTGATATTGATTTTTCATTTAGAACAGACAATTTGCTGTCCATTTAATTGCTCTTTTAAGTTTTTCCGGCTCGCTATCAGTTTGTTCCATGCGGAGCTCCGCATCGTTGCCAGTGCGCTGAAGCTGTCGACTGCTTCGGACATCAGGTTTATCTTGTAATAAGAGCGCCTGCCATATGGCTCGGCGCACCGGTATTAATGACATCAGCCGTCGTGTTCTTGTCACCGCCAGGGTGCCAGCTGTGTGCGGTCCATGCCCACACCTTGAACTGATGATGCAACGTCACCTGGAATTTGCAGGATGCCCAACCTTACCAAACTACAGCAAAACTATCGTATTTGGGCTCAATGAATAGGTTATAGATATATAGTGATCAGGGTCTGATGACAGAGAAGCAAAGAGAAATAGGGATAAATAGTAACTGGCTTCACTTTGGGAAGTATCGTACAGCTGCGCAGAATTAAGCGAGGGCACAAGTCGATCGTAGCGTGTCTACTATTTGCCCCACGAGGCCATGTCCTCCCACAGGGGCGTGCGTTACCTCCGCGCCCGCTGCCCCACGAGGTCACGTCCTCACATTTGTTTGTTCAGTGCCTTATATGCAATGAAAGGGTTGTCAAATAATGCACTGACTGCAACTAGCTCCGGTGGCACGGGATCATTAAACTAGTCAACAATCCGCTCTGCTGCCTGTGCTGACAATCGCAACAGTGGTCGTAGGGCTCGCCCGCCATCGTGTTTGTGCGAGAGAAGAAAGTAGTAGGCAACTGCCGGCTGTTGCAGCGTCGCGGTGCAGCCGCTACCAGTTCGCATGTCGGCGTGGCGGCGAATGCATCGCCGTATACAACGCGTGCGACGGTGTGGCGCAGTGCGCGGATGGCTCGGACGAGGCACCCGAGCTAGGCTGCCCTCCTCCGCCAGCACCACGCGCGCCCTCTCCGCCCTCCACCACGCCTGCGCTTCTCAAGCCGCTTCAGGTGCTGTCTTCATATCTCATACTTGCTCCTGACACCTGTACTCATTGTTGATAATTTGTCAGGTAGTGCTTACAGTGAAGAGCTGGTTGTGCAGGAGAGCGTGGAGGCGGCGGGTGACGTGCCGGGCGACGGCGTCGCGCTGCCGGAGCGCTGGCCGCACCGCCTCACGCAGGCGCAGCCACAGCACCGGTACACCGGTACGTACTGCACGCAACACTCACCTTCGCTGATCTACAATTGCTGTTCTTGCCTACATTCAGCATACACGTTCTTCCAATTGACAAATCTGACAGGATCGATACTTGATCACCCCTAATAGTGCAAAATATAGACAGTTGCCTCACCCACAAACTTAAATGAACATGCAACACCAATGTTGGCAGAGGGTCCTGCGGGTTCACACATATTCAGCCACAAAGGCGGATTGCTGCAGGAGCCAGAGGGCGGCGCGCAGTTCCCGCCGTTTGAGCCGCCCTGGCCGCGCCGCGCCTGGCCGCCCCCGCAACCCAACGGGAACGGTAACTACGACCGTGTCATAAGTCTTAACACCGGCTAATGGTATGATTACAATTGGAAACTCACTCTAGGTGTGGCATTTGTGCGCAGGTATGGAGAGCATGTCGGCGGAGCGTGGCTGGGGCGGCGCCTACTGGCCTGAGCCCGACCCGCGCCGCGCCTGGCCCGTGCCGCGCACCGAGCAGGTAACACTCGTACATAACCAAGAAGTAGGTACCTTTTCTCGAAGCCTTTCCTCGAATTTGCAAACCCTCTAAGGCTAATCTAATGGTCAGTACAATAACACCGCACCAATTAAAAGAAATAGATCACGCTACAAATTAAGTAAAATCCCACAAAAAACATTTCTTCATCTTTGACTTTTCTGATAACTTTTAAAAAAGTGAACGTGTTAGTCTTTGCGTAAAACATTTTTGGTGGCATTATTTATTATTAGGCGTCATGCATGATCTCTCATTCAATGACTGGGGACTTTAGTTCAGCTGTACGGCTGCAAAAATGCCTAGTCACGCCAATGTGTACAGCGACCTGGTGACTGGTGAGCGATACATTCAAGCCTGCTTCCCAGAAGGAATCCAATACGGTGAAGGCTCTGTACACGTATGGGCTGGCGTCTCTTCAGAAGGTCGCTATAGAGAATGGCACTCTGACTGGGGAAAGATATGCTCAAAAGATCCTTAATGAGTATGCAGAGCCATATTCAGTAAGTATGGGTGATGGATCGATACAGATGCTGGATAACGCCCGGCTACCCACCGCTCGGGTCATAGGGAGTACATTCTGGAGGTTGGTATCAACTTGATGACTTGGCCATCACGAAGTCCTGATCTCAACCCTATCGAGCACGCCTGGGATCAGCTCGGGAGGCTCCTTAGAAACCGCAGATCCCCTCTTATCACCCTGAGGGCCCTAAAACAGGCCTAGATGGAAGAATATTCCTCAAATCGCCTCTCAAAATGACAGACCGACGCGAAACTGTCAGCAGAGCCTGAGAAGGCAATAAGACAGTTATGTAAATAAGGCGTGAAACATACTTATTTAAAAAATGTTTTTTGAGGTTTTGTCCAGTAAGTTAAAAATGCATACTTTTATCCTTTTTCAAACATTAGTAATAAAATGTTTTTTTTTTCTGTCTGTAGGTTTTTACTGGTTTTTACTAATAGATACCTACTTTACTTTTGTTTTGATTTGATTTGACTCGTCAATTATATTTTTTAAATTAGTTGAGGTCGGCGTATCCGCCTTGACTGCTCTGAGGAGAAAGACTGCTCTATTAAAGTTCAGGCATAATTTTGATCACATCATATGAAGACCATGTAGACTGGTGACTGAAATGATCATTTGATGAAAGAATCACACAGAATGAGTCTACCTACACCTACGTACACCTACGTGTACCTACGTACTTGTCCACTTAGTGCACGCATCTGTCTATAATCGTGCAGCTCAGCGCGGAACTTAAGGAGCTCAAGGATTTGGCGAACAATACCAAAGAAAGGACATTTGGGTGGCCGCTACTCAAACCGCCAGACCATGATCAAAAGTGAAGCAATGACCCGCATAGTTCTCAAATTCACAATAATTAAAGTAGGTACTTAATATAACACTTCATAAAGTAAATATTCATTTCATAAAAAAATTAATTAAAATAGCAAAATAATGTTACGTAGATCGAAAAGTCTAGAAACGACACACTAACGCCATCTGTTATCTAGTAGCAAGTACTACACGAACAATTGTACGTAGACGCCACCGCCATCTATTATCGAATAGCGAGATTAAACAGTAAACAGTTGTCTCTGGAAGTACGTGGAAGCTTCTACGCTACTTGTGAACTGTGGCAAAGTGTCGAATGTTCTGCTCGGTATATAAATAGCGGATTGTCGGGCTGACAGGCAGTTCGGATTACGAATGCGATCGAGTGCGACTCAAGCGATACAGTACAAGCTAGACAAGTGATTCTATTGGACGATTGAGATTACTGCGATATTGGTTATAAAATTGGTTTCAATTAATTTATCCAGAACCCGAGCTCGTAACAATAATACAAAAAAATAGATATTCCCTGTGTAGGTACATTCATTCAAGCAACTATTAGTTTCTGAATGAGGCTTGAAAGTTTTCAATGTATTATCATCTAAACGAGCCATCTATTTTCTTGAGTCTGGTTGTAGGAACACTTTGTTTGTTTCTAGTATTTACCTATGTTATGAATCTCACTATCTTTAAAAAAAAAAAACATATGCATACAATAGATAAACATAAAGATACTGAGAAGGCACGTGTATTCATCTCTATAATACGCTATCTCTTTTATTAATATACTAGTTTTTGCCCGCGGCTTCGCCCGCGTGGATGTCGGAAATTAACGCAGGACGGGCGACGTACTACTGCCGTAAGAATGTTTAATCCAGGTTATATAGGTAATATATACTCTGTGTGCCATTTTCGATCCAGATCCATTCAGCCATTTTTGCGTGATGGAGAAACAAACACCCAATCATACATATTTTCACATTTATAGTATTAGTAGTAAGTAGGATTATAATTCATATTACTTCGGATTCATAGCTTATGAGAATATCATGTGTGTAAATAAAACTAATAGTATTCAGAGTAAGAAGACTGCGGCATAGGGCTTGGTTTAGTTGAATATAAGTCTTCCTGGTTTTTCTTAACGTTCGTATTCTACCTATATAGACACTCAATCATTTACCAGACACCAAATCGATCATAGGAATTATAGGAACAGTACTTTTGCCAGTGGCTTCGCCCGTATAGCTGTCGGAAAGTATCACCTGGGAACCTACTACCGGGATAAAGTATCCTATATGGTAAGTATCCAGGATAACCAAAAATCCAAATCCATCCAAGAATCTAAACATCTAAGCCATACTACGCGGTCTCTTACTTGGAATAATACTAATAGGTTTATTTTGAGTATAACGAACACACATAATGTTCGCATTTACTATGAAGCCAAAGTAATATGAATTACAATCCTACTTATCCTGCTGTACTACCCGGCCGCTGCCAACGGATGGACGGGACGGACGTACGAACCGCCAGCTGCTCTGTGCCCGCTTTTTAAATCTCTAATATCTTCATTTAAATTACATGCTGTAAAGGGCCATATTGATCTATATTAAATGCACAACGTATCTAATGTTTTTAATTAGATAAGGATTAATGCTGTATTGCTTAAAATCGCTTCGTAAATAACCCATTAGTTCTCGTAAAAAGTAAAGGATAAAAAATGGTTATTGTGTTTTATCCCTAAAAGAGATAGACATATACCATAGCGAACTTTTTTGTAAATCTTTTTAAGGTGTACAATACTGTAGTACATTATTTTGATCTATTTCGTGGGGTTCAGCCAGCGTTCGCAATGTAAGCGCAAAAAAATGAGTTTATTTATGACATCACATTAGAAACCTCTAAAATTATCGGCGTTTATTTACTATATTATGCATGTTATATACATAGCTGAGCACCGTTAATCAAATAGTTAACTTCGTTAATCCGCTACAAAAAAAGTTAGCTTCGTTAAACGTTAAAGCGTTACATTTCGGAAGAATTAACGCAAGTTAACGTTAATCGTTAATCCGTTAATATGTGTAAAATTACATTTTTATATCGTTGCGTTAGTGAACTAATAAAACCTGTTGGCTTCGGGTCTGGAAGTTAACAGGTTAGGAACAAAACAAAATACTTGTATAATTCAAATGTG
Organism: Aporophyla nigra; assembly: GCA_947507805.1. Classification (NCBI taxonomy): domain Eukaryota; kingdom Metazoa; phylum Arthropoda; class Insecta; order Lepidoptera; family Noctuidae; genus Aporophyla; species Aporophyla nigra. The sequence continues at coordinate 573,190 of OX382301.1, forward strand.
TGATTTAATCGTCGGGCATAAGGTGCATAATCCCCTTCATGAACATTAACATGTTGAAGTTCTCGTCTGAAAGCGAGGCTCGTTTTGGTGTTAAAATATCTTTGTCGTTTCACACTTGTCTAAGCCAGTTTTTCGCGCCGCGCCGCGGTGCTGTGCGGTAAATAGTAGGCATTGGATTAACGATTAACGGACTTCTGCATATTAACGGAAGTTAACGTGTCCGTTAACATTTTTAAAAGTTAACTTAAAAGTTAATCCGTTAATCAAAATGTTAACTTCGTTAATTAACGATTAACGAGTTAATGCCCAGCTATGGTTATATACATATAAACCTTCCTCTTGAATCGCTCTATCTATTTAAAAACCCGCATCAAAATCCGTTGCGTAGTTTTAAAGATTTAAGCATACATAGGGGCAGACAGACAGTGGGAAGTGACTTTATTTTATAATATGTAATGATGATGATGATATATATATACCTATTAATAAAAATGAGTATATATATATATAAGTGAGTGAGTGTCTGGGACTTAATTTATACATTGATCGAATTGCCCTTTTTTATAAAACACACAATTGTCTGAATGTCGGCGGCATTTCCCCACAATAGAATACCGTACGACATCACACTTCAGTCCGTTATCTTTACATAGTATAAAACGAAGTCGCATTTCGTGTTTGTACGCTTAGATCTTGTATACTAAGCAATGGATTTTAATGCTATTTTCACCATTAGCCAGAGTGATTCAAGAGGATTACGAGTATACAGGATAAGTTTTTAACAAGTGCGCAAAAAAAAAAAAAATTAAACGACTTATAATAACTATGCAGTTTTGATGTGAAATATCTGTAGGCGAGGGGTAAACCTAAAATTGGCTGGCGAGCGTGGCGACGCACAGTGGGCTCATACTGAAAATTAGTGGACTTAGGCAACGAAGTTCTAATATCGATGAGATTTTTTTTTGATGTGATAATTAACATATAATTAATACGTTATTTTTGATTATACCATATTTATTTCCTTTCGTAAAGTATGCTTTATAAATGTTATTAATGTTATTTACAAAATAATTTTTTGTTTTGCCTTGCGTCGCAGGTTTGCTAGGTTCAGCTACATTTCTCAAGGTCAGCACTTGGATGGGTGACTATTTAGTTTTTGTTTTGCCTTGTGTCGCAGGTTCGCTAGGTTAAGCTACACTTCTCAAGATCAGCCTTTAGATGGGTGACCATTTATTTTATGTGTGGCGTTTTATCGCAGGTACGTTAGGTTAAGCTGCACTTCGCAAGATCATAGGTGACCATGTAGTTTTTGTTTTGCCTCGTGTCACAGGTTCGCTAGGTTAAGCTACTCTTCTCGAGGTCATCCTTCGGAAGGGTGACCGTTTTGTTTATGTGTGGCGTTTTGTCGCAGGTTCTTCAGGTTAAGCTGCACTTCGCAAGGTCAGCCTTTGGATGGGTGACCATTTAGTTTATGTGTGGCGTTTTGCGTGGTACAGAGTAGTCCGAATTTCTATAATTAACATATAATTAATTTGTTATTTTTGATTATAGCATATTTATTTCCTTTCGTAAAGTATGCTTTATAAATATTTTCTTTACATAATAATTTCGATGTTTCACATGTGCCAGGCGTCCCGCGACGGCTCACTTTTTTTATTTTGATATAATTATCTTAGTACAAAAATATTCAGTTATCGTTAACGAAAGATGTTTATTTTGAAACTGGTTTTTATGGTAACTTGCGAGCGGCCCCTGCGCGGTGGCGAAGGTGAACGACCGAGCAGAGCTACAAGTACCTACCAGCGTCGGCGCGGCGGCGAAGGTAAACGACCGAGCGTAGCTACAAGTACCTACCAGGTGTTCGATCGGTCAAAATTCTAAGAAGTTCGAAGTCCACAATTAACCGATTTAAGGTCCGATATTTTTTTTTTAAATGTATTAAAAAATAGTTGAAACGTGTTCTACTACTGATACTGAAACATCAAAAAAAAAATTGCGCACTGGTTAAAAAAAATCCTGTATAATACGCGGGCAAAGCCGCTGACAAAAGCTAGTTTTAACTGAAGTAAATTAAACGGACTGTCTCTAAATCAGATTCTTAGACGATTTATCTATATGGGAGCTTGGCAAGCTTGACAACCCCACAACACAGTACCTATTCATAGCCTATGAATACTGGGGTATCTTCGGGTTTCAACTCTTCACCCTTTATGAGAACACTAGTTTCTACTTGTCTAACAAGAGGTATCATAAAACTTTATAGGTATAACATAACATCACGCCTTGATTTCCCAAAAGCTTGGGCAGAGGTGGCCTTTAGTACATCCACATTTCGCAAAACTTAATATATGTAGGTATTTCCTTATTTTTTTCATTTAATAACATTAACCCAGTTAACTACATTTATTTTGCAAGTGCGCTATTTACATTGTCAGTAACCACCAGCTGACTCACTGATTTTATGTAAAACCCTGACTTCTATAGTTTAGAAGAACTTGCAATCTTGAATGTGTGGTAAGTACTGCGTTTTGAAGGCCAACATATTTTAAGCTTTTTCAGACAGGTGTCACGCGACCATCTGTAGAACAATCACGATGAAGTTTTCATAGAAATTGTTCTACGAGAGTCGTGTTGCGCCTGTTTGTGGGTGCCTTAACCTTAATTATATTAGGGGCGACAGGAAGAGCATATTTCTATATCGGAAACAATCTCCTGAGACCGGCCTGCAACTGAGATGGTTACTACAATAACCAAGTAAATAACTGATATTCTGATAGGAAATTCCGGTGTACATCCCGCCGAAGACCATGCCGGAGATCCCGGTGGTGTACTCGAGCCAGCAGCAGACGCTGCGGGACAGCCCTAAGAAGGGCTTCGAGCTGATGAAGGAGCCCTCCGAGGCGCCCGCGCCGCCCGCCGAGCGCGCCCCGCCGCCCGCGCGTGCGCCGCCCGCTCGCCCCACCAAGGAGAAGGTCACGCACTAGATAACCACTTATCCATGATTGGGGCTAAACAATACGCTATATCGTCGTTGCAAATTTAAAATCTCCTATGTAACAATTTTCACAAATACGAGCTATGCATATATTTTAAAAGCGATTTTGTATACCTACCTATTGCAAAAACTCATATGTTAATATCTTAATGTATCGTTAAAATATTCGCTAATTTAATAAAATCTCATGTTTATTGACCATCGAAAACTCCTATGTGCCTGATGTAATAAACTGTAAAACCACTTATGTGACAAAAAGTTGCAACTTAAATCTCCTATGTGCAGAAAAATAATTAAATTTATATAAATATACGCTGAACGACACATTGATATACGACAAATTCTATCTCAATACATTATAAGTCCTTTACACTTTACATCTAAAAAAAAATAAGAATGTTTCCTCAGTTTCTTTTTCAGGAAACAGTTTTTTTCGTTTTTCTCGAAAAGTTACTTTTTACACATAGGAGATTTTAAATTTGCAACGACGATATATTTGATTGATATTACTACTACAAGTGGCTTTAGTTTAGTTATATCTAGGTACTTTTCGATATTATAATTATGCATTTCATTCTGATGAGTGCAGACTATTCAGACGAGCAAGTCTGCGGAGAGCGGTGACAAAAAGGTGGTGTCTGCGGCGGCGCACGTGCACTACCCCGCCGGCGAGCACGACGAGCACGATGGGCTCAGCGAGCATCCGCCCGCCGCCATGATGCTACTCGTGCTAGGTAGGTACTCACCTTGTCCCATGGCACTGAGGAAGCTTGCATAGCTTTGTGATCTGAACTACTACTGTGAGGTTCTTTTAACCATCGTGACTTTATGCAACTACCGAGTTCGACGTTCCGATTGGCCCTGGATTGGTGGAGAGTCAATCGGAGTGTCGCACCCCCCGCTGCAGCGTGCAGCCGTGCGACTGATAGGTTGGTGGCGCAGGTCTGGTGATGATGGCGGCCATCCTGGGCATGCTGACGTGCCGGGCGCGCGCGGCCATGCGGCGGCGGCGCGGGCGCGGCAAGTCGCCCTTCGCGCACGACGCTGACTACCTCGTCAACGGCATGTACTTGTAGCGCCGGGACGGGAGCCGCCGCGCGCCGCCGCGCCGGGAGCCGTCCAGGACCGCCCCGATAACATTATCACTAGCCTAGTACTCTAGTCGTCACTGTCTGTGACTTACATTCATGGGCGCAGCCACAGTGGGGCAGGGAGGGGGCGTTGGCCCCACCCTGGCACTGACCTGTAAGGTACCTAACCAAACCTGAAAAATTAAATTATCTATGTACTAACTACGATACTTACTTAATATCCGTAAGAAAGTTCACACTCGACAATTGACACATTAGAAAAACATCGTGAAAATGTGGACGATCACAGCGGCAGTTTCAGAGCTGAAGCTCAAGTGATCGCTGACGCTCTAGAAGTTGATTTTGCAATGCCACGCATCGCGAAAAGACAGACGCGGCGTGCAAATCCTCCGGCAGAGAGTCCTACCCATTTTTGGAAACGATAGTTGATTATTCTAGACTCGCTAATTATGTCATTGGAAGAGAGTTTCTCGGAGAATAACTTACATATTATATATTCTTTGATCTCATTGCACCCATATAACATGTTGCAAATGTCAATCGATTTTTTTTTTTTTTAAAACACCAGCCTTTCGCGAGTTTTATAACTTAAGTGGCAGTTTCCACAGCAAGGCTGAACTGTGGTACCACTTGTGGGAAGAATAGTGACAGAACTGATAAAGGATTTAGAAACGTTTTATCCGAGCATAAAAACCGCTTTCTATTTTACTGGCCCGACCGTGTAAGTACGACCTGTACTATGAGGTCTTTCAGTACGTTACGGCGTGTCAAGACGTGGCTTCGCTCCACCATTAGTGAAAATCGTCTGAGCGGTCTCTGTATGCTGAGTGTTCACAGGAAGAGGATCGCCGAAGCAAAAAATAAATTGGAAGCCAAAGTGCTAAAGGAGGTTCTACCAGAACCCACGCCGCCGGCTTCTCTTAAAGTAATATAGGTAATGAATTTAGTTAATAAAATAAATAAACAACCTATAATACCTATTGTAATTGTTTACTTACTGTACCTACCTGAAAGTATTATCTATAGATACCTAGATATAAACCTCTAAATTGGGCTCTGGGCGTATGCCAATTTGTTAATCAGTCAGATTAACAAATTCTGCCGTCCGTTTACTAAAAGGCCGTTAAGGTCATTTTGTCAAATGTCACTTAACGGCCTTTTAGTAATAGCACGGCAGAACTGGCACATTATTTACATGCTCTGTGAACTGGCATACCTACGCCCAGAGCCCAAACGGCTGAAGTTAGACACATTTTTGGATGGAAGATTTCGTGGTAGGTAGGTGAGCAATAAGAAAGTGTTTTGGATAATTCGAATTATACATACAGTTACAGGGTGCTATAGGGTGTAACCTTCTTGTATGAAAAAATTAACCGGGGTAAGACCGCGGGTATAGTTTGCTTGTTACATATTATTTTAGACTGCTGCCCTACCCTGAGCCCATGGCTGGCTACGCCCATGCTTACATTTCTAAGAAATAAGTATATTATTTTTATGTAAATATGTTATATTGAAGCCTTTTTTTGCTAGATTTTAGTGTGTGACAGTCGCACTAGTAAGATATAATTATCATTTCAATAGATCTTAAACTATTCATTGCTTATATTTTATCAATTTGATAAAATTCGTGAGATTAAAATGATTTCCATTCGTATACATAGTGAGTGTTTACAGGTAACCTTACGTTTATGAAGCTATGTTTAATTGACCCACAGATTTCAATAAAAGCTATACCGTTGTTGTTGTTGTTTCTTTCCATATTCTGCCTATTATTGGTTGGTTTATTAATAAAACGCAATTTTTGATCAACACTTTAATAATCACAATAATATTTAAACACAGAAGTACACCAGCTTGGCTGCGTACCGTATACTAGTCAATGCTCAACCAAACGGACATCACTCCACGTAACATGAACAGATCCATGTCGCCGGACCTTTGGGCGTGTATCTCCGATCCCACTGCCTCCAGACTCCTAGCTCTCATATGATTACACTATAATTAAGGTCACTTGTTCGCAGTGGCCGCGTCGTGTGTACAACAGTCACTAGACTTTGTCCTGATAGAACCGTTCACCGCGGTTTTTTTATTTTTTTTCGGCAAACCCGAACGCGTCGTGGCGCGACACAGGGTCTTCTGGTTTACCGAAGAAATGAGTGACAAATTAACGCGACGATCGCTATCTATTAGGTACGGGGTCAGGCTACAATCAATGTCACAATTATCTATTATTATTTACTTATAATTACCTAATTAGTTAACTTTACGCATTGATTATGATCACATATCATAGCTTAGGCACTGTTTCAGCGAATTTATTCATTTAATTTAACAAACCATATATGAGCAAGGATTTGTATACCTTATGGAATGGAGGAATACAACACAACCTAGCTTATGTGAACTTATACCTAAAAGTAATGTAATTTTCGTACCACTTGCTCAAAAAAAGTGACATTCTATGCCACAAAAAGCGAACATAACAAAAGTCATTTTTTTTATCTGTTAAAAACAGGGAAAGAAAATTGTACTGAATTTCATTCATCCTCTAGGGGAGAATTTGATTTAAATTTGGAATACTTACCGAAATTTATACTGAACTACATCTGTGTTTACACCATGGAGTTTGTATATAAAGCATTATACAGGATGTAAGGGTAAACACCGTTGTCACTTAACCCATGGGTAGTTTGACTTAAATATAAAATAACAGAGCGAGTTAAAAAAATAAAATATTTTCCTAAAAATGTTTAGAATGAATTCACGCGCGAGAAATGAGCGACGCTACGACGCGGCGTTAAGTGCGCTCGCTAGCGAGACTGACAGCTGACTGACTGGGGTCGCGACTCGCGACCCGTGTGTCGGCGTCGGGCAACGCGGCGTATTGAGACGCAAGTTTGTTGCCCTCGCGCATAGGGTGAAATGTTCTTGTGGAAAAATGCAGATTTTCTTTAAAAAAAAAAAGGTTGTGTTTTTTTCATTGATTTTACGTTCTATTACCGTAACCAAATCACTGGTTTCAAGGATAACGGTGTTTACCCTTACATCCTGTACATCGTTTTGAAAAAGTTATACGCATTTATTATGCAGTTATGATTATTAAATAAAATTACGAAAACCGACGAGGCCGTATGAGCTTGATGCCTTTGCTTTTCCGACAAAAAATATTAGTCTAGGAATTTGCCGCGTTTTTGTTTTCTTCAATTACATAAACGTTAAGTTTATTTTAATTTATTTTTAATTGTCATTATTTTTAATAAATGCTTATCTCATATTATTATTGTGTTAATTTTTTCGCAAATGGTACGAAAAGTAGAGTATTTTCGTCGGTGATAAAGCCGTCTTAGTCTTGGGTGAACTTAAATCCCTCTCTACACTCAGGAATCCTTCGCTTCGCTCGTGATTTAAGTTTTTAACACCCTCGCTACGCTCGGGAGTAAACCTGGAGTCCTTCGTTACGCTCGCGATTTAAATCGTCACCCGCGACCGAAGACACTGCTTTATCCCCTTGGTTAATAATCTACTATTAATTAACAACAATATCAGCTGCATAACAAAGACGTACTTACTACACAGACAGGACACCAGTGCGCTGGGCAACACCATTATACTTTTACATTCATTATTATAATAATAATATTTTTATAACATTGAGGAATAGTAATCATAACACACTAATCAGGCCCAGAAAGAGATGGCGGGGTGAGCTGGACTCCTTCTTATAGGACTAGCCCACAATTGAAATAAACCGGGGAAAAGTGCAGTCTTTTCACGTTTCCTGGCAAAGGGCCTGCAGTGGGGCCACACAGGCAAATAAAAAATCAAGTGATAAGCTTACACTGTCATCGTAATAAATGCTCAGATAGCGTGTGCCACCGCGTCACAGTGCATTGTTACACTAAGGTCCTGGCGTTGTTACGGCCTCGGAATCCGCGAGGGGTCCTGTTCATAATATAACCTACCAACACAACTGATCAAATTAAACACAGAAAATGTAACACGACAAAATAAATGGATCTATTTTACAGAAAAACTTCATTAATAGAGCTGTGACTAATATACTAACTACTGGAGTTGCTTAGAGAAATACAACATACAAAGTGAAGAGATCAATGAAATGATAACGCAGTCCCATAAATTATCGTTATTCTCGAAATTTTGTCGCTTTTTTGAATATACACATTATTCTTCATTGAATTTTGACATAAAAACCTTTGTAGGTACCTACATTTAAAATGTAAAGCAATATAAATATTGAACGTTTCTGGTTCTACAGATATCACCAGCATGAGCTAGGTAGCGACTCGCGGATCTATAATTTCAGTACAATTCATCTGATAACATAATATGATTAAGATGATCGCGTAAAGTATATCGCAATGCGTTAAGGAACATGTATCACGACCACTTAGGTCAACATCAAACGTTACCGGCATGCACTAGTATCATGTCTGTTACTGACGCACAACTGTCGTAGTAGTATAGGATTCGAAGTAAGATCAACCCTCAGCCACCGGATGAAAAAAAATATTTGACAAAAATATTTTGATAACAATAATATTTACCCAATTATGGTCAAATTTGCAATGATTACATATATTTATAACCAGCTCCGAGGATGTGGAAGTTGGAAATTACCCCGCCGGAACGTGCTACCCGAACAATAAGTATTCTGTGAGCAACCCAGCTCCTGGCCCATGACTTAACGTGCTAATCCAATCAGCCGTTAAATCGAACTGAAAAGGTAACAGACAGACAGATAACAAATGCAAAAATCTTTTTATATTATCAGACAGATTTCTTTGATTCTTAACGTCTAACTTAATAAGAAAAAAAAAAAAACAACCGACTTCCTTAAAAACACTACAAAGTGAAAAATAACTTTAATTTCGGAAGTCGGTGTCTTAGGATCTGTATTTATGGTTTTTTTGCCACCGACTTCCGAAATTAAAGTTATTTTTCACTTTGTAGTGTTTTTAAGGAAGTCGGTTGTTTTTTTTTTTGTAAAAAAGTTTTTATTTTTAAATTTTTAGTTGTGGTATTCACCCTGCACTAATTCCAAACAAACAATGCATATTTATGCGATAGCAGAAATCGCGGTTGATTTGCTGTCATTTTTTAAAGAGTTCCGGTGTCTGTCTCCCGAACTCATCATCAGATCTATATGAAAATTATATGGGACCATTTCGAAATAAACCCCTTTCGAACAAAAAAAGAATTTTGCAAATCCGTTTATATATGACGGAGTTATGGCCGAACATACATAAAAAAAAAAAAAAAATATAAACATCCGAATTGAGAACCTCCTCCTTTTTGAAGTCGGTTAAAAATTAAACCGCCGAAAAAAACAGAAAAACAAAAAATAATAAACCTTAAAATTATGAGCGGCTTTGAGTGATCTTTGTTCATTGATTTTTCAGCGCCGACTCAAAGTTTTAAGGTTTATTATTTTTTGTTTTTGTTTTTTTCGGCGGTTTAATTTTTTGTTAAAAAGTTTTTATTTTGTAATTTTTTGTGGCTTTAATGTACTAATAATACTGGCAAGGTATACCCTATACAATGAAAAAAGAATTATCAAAATCGGACTACTCTGTACAAAGTTATGCGTGGTTATACATTACAATCAATAAGTGAACTATCAATCATCCCGTTTTCTGACCCTTAGAGTTCGATTTTGTTTTCCAAATTTATATGGGACCACCCTCGGAGTGTACCCTTTCCAATAAAAAAAAGAATTATCACAATCGGACTACTATGTAAAAAGTTATGCGTGGTCATAAATTTAAAAAAAAATATACGCGTCGAATTGATAACCTCCTCCGTTTTTTTTCGTCGGTTAAAAATAATAATAAATGTTAAGTTTCTCATACAAACCTCCATGTCTTCATGTCCCCCTCCCTTTATATGTTTAAGATTATTTTTGGTACAAAAAAATAATAATTGGGGGAATCAATCAAACACATTATCTCTGGGTGTTCTAGTCTAGTTAACGAAGAGTACTTGCATAGACACAATCTTGTAGACAAGATTATCCACCAGCAACTTGCTCTGAAATTCAGCATTGTGGAATCAGAAGTGCCATTCTACAGATATTTGCCCGACCCGGCTTGATAGCCTAGCCCTAGAGCCTCGATCAACACTTGAAGAAGCTCTTGTTGGGCAGTTGGATCAAGGGCTTGAATCAGAAAGCGGTACTACTGGACACGGCTCGCATTGTTCGGAGGTTCCTCTCTCTGGAGCCCTGACCGCCGGTAGTGTAAAATAGTGTTATTATTAGCGAATCAGGAAGACGTTAATGAATAGAATATAATTACTAATATCTTTGGGCACGCCCTTTATACCCGGAGGCTCTTATTTAGGTTTTAAGTTCTATTTACGATTTTATTATTTCAGCTTGAGTTTAGTTTTTTAATGTTTTGTTCGTATATTGGCGTGTGCTAGCTGACATATGACGCATAATTTGATGTATGTTTTGTTTTGTTTTATAATATTAATTACTTACATAATACTGTATAGAATCAAGTTCTTCTAACCAGACAGCTGTGCTGCTGGGGAGTTTGTTCCGCCACTTCTTCTTCCCAGCTAAAGCACTAGGAAGTGTCGAAGGGTGGGCGTTTTGGGGGGACTGTCTCATGTAACTTTGACGTTCAAAAAGTGCTGACTCTCAGCCTAGTTTGAATAAATGACTTTTGATTTTGATTTTTTAAATTAAAAGTGTTATAAAACAATGAATCGTGAGTACGAGTTTATTATAGTCTTTTCGCCATAAGATGAGTTCCCTGACAGTTCATTTTTTTCCGTGGCGCGCATACTACTTTAGAGGAATAAAAAATAAACCGGCATAAAAATTAAAAAAGAAATGATAAAAAAAATATTCCCTTTCGTAAATTACTAAGTAAATTATTGTAGTTATAATTAACTGTTAATAAATTAAGTAAATAAAATAAAAAATTATAAATCTTAAAAATGTCTAATGCGTTGAACGGAACGTCGGCCAATAGAGATTGCCACTACTCAATACACTAATCGACAAAAAAATAGATGAATCGGAGAGGCCATTTTGTAATCGCGATCGCGTCGCGTCAGTACGAGTGCGTTATATCAGGTTTTTGCTCTACTCCCGTGACGTTATGTAGCCTATGTCTTATTCTGATGTATAAGCTATATTACTGTAAAGTTTCATCAAAATCCGTACAGTACTTTATGCGTGAAAGAGTAAGAAACATCCACACACACACACATACTAACGTTCACATTTATATTATTAGTAGGAAGTAGGATAACCAGAAGATTTATTAAAAAAATATTTTGAAAATCTAAAATCGATAATCCGATTCCATTTTCTTTGCCAACTGAATCGATATTATAAAAAAATCGATTATATTTCGTTAGGCCACGTCACTACAATTGTCAGACAAGAACTTTCAGGGAACTCTTCTTATGGCGAAAGGACTATAATTGTCAAAAAAGTGGTCTGCTGTTAATTCGTAAAAATGGACATCGATACTCACGAAATAAATTAAATGCAAACAGAAATACTTACTTTACAAAGAATTTTACGAAAAGTTGACCATGTTTGCGAACGGCTAATACCTATACAAACCACCCACTTTTAAGATATAAAAGAAAAAAGGGAATTTCAAAGTTGCAGCAAGTAAGAACTGTAGGTGCATCGTCATACCGACCTACGACGCTCGCACCACGCGGCGACCGGCCGGGGAGCCCTAGCGCTCTGCTACCGCCCCCGCGGTGTTGGCGCCCCCGTCGTTAGTTTTGTGAACTACGGACCAATAAGTGCTGTGCAATGATTGGCTTAGCAGGTCCTCACCGGGCATGGGGCCTTTAGGGGGTTCCTGTTTAGGATAAAGCGGGAAGAAACGCCCGGGAGTTTCTATTGCGAGGATCGTCTGGAGGTCACGGTGGAGCATACGGTGGAGGTGTGCCCTGTCTGGGCGGAGCACCGCCATGTCCTCGTGGAGGCGATCGGTGGCGGCGAGCTCTCGCGTCCGGCCCTGGTGAGAGCCATGGTACGGAGCAAGAGGGCATGGGAAGCCGTCACCTCCTTCTGCGAAGCAGTAATGCTCGCGAAGGAGGAGGCGGGGCGCGTGAGGGAGTGGCAGTCTTTGCGCTTTCACGTCACTAGCCGTCGCAGGAGGAGACGGGAGTTGATCGCGGACTCCCGGCCAAAGTAGGCGCGGGCTTGCGGGCGGTAAGGACCAGGGTGCTTACTCTCGAATATAATTCCAATAGATCGACATTAGTCAAACGTCAGTTGGTTGAGTTAAACGTCAGGGATTGGCTAGACTCAGTGAGTCCAGCCAATCACTGACGTTTGACTGACAATTCCAATGTCAATCTATTTGAATTATATTCGAGAGTAAGCACCCAGGCCCGTGTCGACGGCGCGTAAGGCACGATTCAGACCAACCGGCTCGCATCGTGCCGGGCCGGGCGGCATTTTACAATGCGGTAAAGAACATTGAAATGTATCAACAGTAATTACAGTTCATATTTGCATGCAACTTACGCATAGTTACCTCCGTCGGCATCCCGCGACGCGTCGCGACGTGTCGCAGAATGCATTCGGCTGTCGCGACGGCCGACCGGCCCCGACCGGCTCCGAACGGCGCCGTCGGCATCCAATCGGCTGCCGTCTGGTCTGTTCGGAGCCGGTCGGCCGTGCGTCGTGGAATACGAACGGAGATTACGGTGCAGCAACTAGCGAATCATTGAAGTTGTGTTCTTCAAGCGACAGTTTCAAAAATGGATACGGAAGAAAAACTAATTTCTTTAGTTCAGACATATGATTGTCTTTATGACGTTAATTCCCGTAAATACAGTGACAAGTTGTGTAAACAAAACGCATGGGAAAGAATAAGTAAAGAAATGGGAATTTCAGGCAAGGGCTAGCAAAACGACGTCCCACTCCACCATATTTTAAATAAAATTTCACTTTACGTCTACGCGGCGCAATATGAGCAGCACTTCTGGGCGCTTGGAGTGCGTACGGATTCCAGCGGACGCTGTCGGCTGCCGCGGCACGCGTACGGCTCCCACGGCAGCCGAACGCATGCCGCGGTAGCGGTACGGCTCCGACGGACGCGTTCGGCTGCCGCGGCACGCGTACGGCTCCGTTCCGATGCGGCGCGATGCGAGCCGGTTGGTCTGAATCGTACCTAATGTTCCACGCGCGCCTCAAAGAGATGTCAGCAGTACTGAAGGGGTCTGCTAGGACTGATGCCAGCCAGGGTCGCGAGATCACAGTTCGAAATAGGTACCGTTGCCCTGGCATATGGGCAACTGAAGGAACACATGTGGGTTTTAGTCAGTAAAAGTCTGACACGACCTCCCTTTCCACCCATGAGCGGGAGACATCATTTGCTGATTTCCGACTCACAAAAAAAAAGTGATTCGCTTACTTTAATAATTTTTACATGAATGATATTGACTTGAAATTAATTATAAACAATCACAATTATTCATATTTGTACGCCATGTTATGTGGCAAACATGTCAGAATCTATATTATTTCCCTTTATAATATCCTGCATGCATGTCATTATTATTGTATGTGTCCACATGTTTTTAGCAAATAAATCACATGTATCTATCTAACGTTTACTAATTGCCCACATTTTCTTTAGATATGAAGGATGTGTATCAATAGCCAACCTTTTATAAAATAAATTCCCATACTGTTCAGTGTCTCAAGTTGCTCGATTCATTACCATCATCCTCAACGACCTAACAAGATCTTGGTCCAGTGCCCAAAATGATAGATCTTTTATTGCTATAAGAAGAGATAATGCAAATGAGTGAAATTTAATCCCCACTTTTCGTTCAATAAAAGATTCCCTTTATGGGGCTAGAAAGAATTTCTTAACACAGATTTATTAACGCACAGAAATTTTGAAACAATTTTGTTCCAGAAGTAAACAATGTATTTGTTGTTGAAGACGGTCAGAATAGCATTTTAGTGTTGTCAACAAACATAGCTCGCGGACTTTGCTGACGGTACATTTAAATGGACCCTGAAGCCCACAATCAATTATATGTTCTGCATTTGGACATTCAATTCGATGAGAATTTTACAAACGTCGTTTCGGTTGTGTATGCATTGTTAACCAATAAGACGAAACAGACCTATACTCGATTATTTACACTTATAAAACAACGTTTTAACTTTGAAATTAAATTGTTTAAATGTGACTACGAAATCTCTCAGATTAATGCAGATTTCACCGTTTTCCCAACATATTAGTGGGTGATACCATCATTTATATGACGTAATGAGGAAAAATTTAAAAAAAGAATGAACAAAACTTCAGAAGTCGTCACTAAGATGACAGCAATGTTTCCCTTGTCAACAGCAAATTTACTACCTGCTGCATGGTGTCATTACAATATTAATATTTTAAAGCTAAAGAGTTTGTTTGTTTGCTTGAACGCGCTAATCTCAGGAACTCCTGGTTCGAATTGAAAAAGCCGTTCATATAGTGATTTTTCAGTAGTCGGGTTTTAGTTTTTAAACTCACTTTTTTTAAATCAAAATAATATTCATCCAGTATTCAGATGGGTGAAGACCAATCATACTTCGAAGCTTAGTCCATATTACTTGACGTAAGATAGAGAAGACCGGGACGAAACATGTCTTAGGCATAGCACATGCTCAGTAACGTCACCAGTCTCAACCGTACTGGTTATATGCGCATGTTTTTATGAGGGTACTACTCACAATAACATGTAAAGGCACTCGAACCGAGTCGTTCACGGGTATCGAACGCGCGGCACGTAGGGACGACACGCGGCACAGACGGCGCCCGTACAGCTCCTTCACCGGCAGGCGCGCCCCTCGCCTGCGAGCTGCGTGCGTCACAGCGGGCGGCGGTGCGCCAGCTGGCAGTTCTCCACGTACAGGTCCTTGACCAGCAGGTCGGCGGCCGCCAGGCGCGCGTGCAGGCGCCGCGCCGCCGCCTCGGCCCGCGCCGTGCGCGCGCGCAGCTCGCGCAGCTCGCGCTCGGGCGGCGCGCGCTCGGGCGGCGCGCGCTCGGGCGGCGCGCGCTCGGCCGCTGTGCGCTCGGGCGGCGGGGCCGGGCGCCGCTCCAGCGCCGCCACGCGCTCCGCCATGCGCGCCAGCTCGGCGCCGCGCGCGCTCAGCTCGGCCTCCTTGTCGCGGCGGTAGCGCTGGAACTCGTCGTCCAGGTCGGTGAACTGCGCCTCGAGGCTGTGGCGCTCGTCGATGGTGGGGAGCGCGGGCGCGGGCGCGAACTGCCTCTCGTATTCGCCGATCTTGGCCACCAGCTCGGCCAGCCGCTCGTCGCCCACCCGCTGCTCCTCGCTGTACATGTCGCGCTCCTCCTCCAGCTTGCCGCTCCAGTACTCCTCACACTTGTCGTACTCCGCCTTCATCTGCTCGAGGCTGCTCTCGAGATCCCTGAAAATATAGTCATTCGTATTGAACATGGCGCCAAGGCCAGGCCACTCACTGTGGATCGCATACTCACTTGATGAGGCCGGCCATTTTCCGTTTCTCGTCCTCGTGCCGTCGCTCAGCGTCGAGCACGTCCTGGCGCAGCGCGTCGCCGTCGAACGTTGCGTCCGTCTGCGCACTGATGTCGACGACGCTCGGGCCGTGCGCGGTAGAGCTGAGCTCATGCACGCGCTCCTGTATGGCTGCGCCAGGGCCGTGCTCGGCACAGATGAGCGCGTCGCTGAGCTCGTGCACGCGCTCCTGTATGCGGCGCGCGGCTTCGCCGACGGACGCGCACGACGCGCACGACTGACCATTCGCCTCGCTGATACTTGGGATCGCGTGTACGCTATCAAAAATCTCTCTGAGCTTTGTCACAGCTTCCACATGGCCCAAAATCTTTTGGTCTATACTCACTGGAGACGAATCACATTCCTGGAAGGGGAAATATAATATTATCACATAAATGAACAGCAATACCTGCTGGAAAACAATCCTTTTAAGTGAATTTTCTGCATTCTAAGGTTATCTTACCTATAAAGAGAATAGATTTGATTTTTAACCGACTTCAAAAAAAGGAGGAGGTTTCTCAATTCGACCGTATATAAACTCGTATATTTTTTAAATGTGTGTTCAGGGATAACTTCGTCGTTTATGCACCGATTTTGAAAGCTGATGCTTCCCATGTGGTCCCATTTCAATTTGGCCAGTTCTGACAATGGCATCCATGTGAAAACCGTATGAGTCTTAACCTCGTAAGGGCCAAGCTAAGTATCCCATGATGAGCTAAAACACCCGATGTACAATACAATGAACAATATCATCTTTTCCGGCCCAAGCACATTCAACTAGTTTTCTTTAAGACAAACTTAACTTTCTGGGTACTCTTAGTTAGCAAGGAATTTAATGAATGAATGAATATAATTTATTTCAACCCACATCGAGATCATAATTTTTACAATTTAACCACAATAAAATATAAATATTTAAAAATACAACTACTTTTTAGATGAAACTGAAACTATCAGCCACAAGACGACCGTCACCAGAGACGAAGAAATTAGTGGGGCTAAGACCCCAAACTATATTTTATAATTAGTGGGGCTAAGACCCCAAACTATATTTTCGATGTGAAATTATGTTTCACTGCAATAATAAGCGTTAGTGTGTTTGCACTTCTTTCAAATAGGAAAAATATAAGGTGTAATTTCAGCCAAGATACCCTAATAGTTTGGTTGTAAAAAAATATTTTACCTCAGGAGAATGATTTTTTATTGTTTTATAAGCTATATCTTTCCTTCTACTCATACGAACTTGCTGAAATTTGTCTCAGGACTTCTTTTTAGTGTGAAGAAATAGTGGGAGTAATTTCAGCCAAGATACTCTAATAGTTTAGTTGTAAAAAATTATTTGATCTCAGGAGAATGATTTTTTATTGTTTAAAAAGCTGTATCTTTTCTTCTACACATACGAACTTGCTGACATTTGTCCGAGGACTTCTGTTTAGTGTGAAGAAATAGTGGGAGTAATTTCAGCCAAGATACTCTAATAGTTTGGTTGTAAAAAATTATTTGATCTCAGGAGAATGATTTTTTATTGTTTAAAAAGCTGTATCTTTTCTTCTACACATACGAACTTGCTGAAATTTGTCCCAGGACTTCTGTTTAGTGTGAAGAAATAGTGGGAGTAATTTCAGCCAAGATACTCTAATAAATAAATAAACAAAAAATAAAAATAGCCTTTAATTCGTCTGACCTTCATACACAATTTCTTATAACAATTTTTTTTTCTGTAAATACTTACTACTTATAAAATAAAATAATAGTTTAAAAAACTAAAAAACACGCTTCCATTGAAAACCAAACTAAAAAGTACAAAATAATGGAAAAAAAGCGTGGGGTGCTTTTTAAGGTATTTTTTTATTGAGATCAGGCACCCCACGCTTTTTTTAGGGTGTTTCGAATTTTGAGACGTATGTCAGCGTAGTTTTCGAAGACAGTTTTTTTTGCTGTCCTGGTAACCCTGGCAAGGATAATAGCACAAATTAGTTTGTGACGTATGTCAGCGTAGTTTTCGAAGACAGTTTTTTTGCTGCCCTGGTAACCCTTTTTTTTTCTGGATGGGAAATCATCAAATGACTTCTCCCGCTTTGGGCGGAGCGGGAGGGTGTGTCAGACTTTTACTGACTAAAACCCACCCGTGTTCCTTCAGTTGCCCATGTGCCAGGGTCACGGTATCTCTTTCGAACAATCTCGTGACCCTGGCAGGACCCTGGTAACCCTGGCAAGGATAATGACACAAATTTATGAAATTATAGTATTGCCATCGGTCCTCGATAAGTCTACAAAGTTTGAATAAATCTGGTCGTTTAAAGTGGGTTAAAATCGCGCTATAAGGAGTCGGTTACAAACAAGCATACAAACATACTAACATACAAACATACAAGTGAAGCTAATATAAAGCGTGTAAAAATAACAAAGCACATTAAACTAAAAGTATTTCTGCTTAACCCTAATATTATTAGATATATTATATATGTATTTTGTATATACATATATATATATATATATATATTTTAATTAGTTAATCAGCTTCCAGGTCAGGCTGTGTTGCGACATAGGCCTCCTCTATTTCCCTCCACTTATTCCTGTCCAAAGCTATTCTCCGCCAATCTTTTGGCAGATCATCCTCCCACCTTTTAACTTGTCTTCCTCTACGTCTTTTTCCAATTCTTGGGTACCATTCTGTGACCTTTTTGGTCCATTTTCCGTCTAGGTTCGTATCATATGACCTGTCCATTTCCACTTCAGTGTTCTTATTTTTAATTTGACGTCTGCCACTTTGGTGATATTTCTAATTTTTGTGGCTTTCCATTTGTCTAGCAGTTTCAGATTCATCATGCTCCTCTCCATTCCCCTTTGACAGACACATAACTTGTGTTCAATTTTTTGTGATAACGGCCAGAATTAATAACACATGGCAAAGATACTGGTCTCTTAAAGAAATTATGAAAAATAAAACAGTAGCCATTTCAGAAAAAAGGAAGCTATATAATACTTGCATTCTTCCGTGATACTCTAATAGTTTGGTTGTAAAAAAATATATTATCTCAGGATAGTGATTTTTTATTGTTTAAAAACCGGCCAAGTGCGAGTCGGACTCGCGCACCGAGGGTTCCGTACAAACCTGCAGGTATTCACGGTTTAAGCATAAGGTTTATGTTTATGAAATTAAATGTTTTTTTTTTTATTTTTATATTTGGGTTGACTGAATGAAAGGTAAATTGTGTTTTACGATTTATGACGTATTAAAAAAAAACTACTTACTCGATCTCGTTCAAATCAATTTTCGGTGGTAGTTTACATGGTAATGTACGTCATATTTTTTTTTTTGTTTTATCATTCCCTTATTTTAGAAGTTACGGGGCGGGGGGGGGGGGGGGGGACGACACAAATTTTACCACTTTGGAAGTGTCTCTCGCGCAAACTATTCGGTTTAGAAAAAAATGATATTAGAAACCTCAATGTCATTTTTGAAGACCTATCCATAGATACCCCACACGTATGGGGTTGATGAAAAAAAAATTTTTGAGTTTCAGTTCTATGTATGGGGAACCCCAAATATTGTTGTTTTTTTTTTCTATTTTTGTGTGAAAATTTTAATGCGGTTTACAGAATCATCTACTTACCAAGTTTCAACAGCATAGCTCTTATAGTTTCGGAAAAAAGTGGCTGTGACATACTCGGACAGACAGACAGACAGACATGACGAATCTATAAGGGTTCCGTTTTTTGCCATTTGGCAACGGAACCCTAAAAAGCTATATCTAACCTTCTACACATACGAACTTGCTGACATTTTTGTCCGAGGACTTTTGTTTAGTGTGAAGAAATAGTGGGAGTAATTTCAGCCAAGATACTCTAATAGTTTGGTTGTAAAAAAATATTTTATCTCAGTTGATTTTTTTTTATTGTTTAAAAAGCTGTATCTTTTCTTCTACACATACGAACTTGCTGAAATTTGTCCCAGGACTTTTGTTTAGTGTGAAGAAATAGTGGGAGTAATTTCAGCCAAGATACTCTAATAGTTTGGTTGTAAAAAAATATTTTATCTCAGATGATTTTTTTTTTATTGTTTAAAAAGCTGTATCTTTTCTTCTACACGTACGAACTTGCTAAAATTTGTCCCAGGACTTTTGTGTGAAGAAATAGTGGCAGTAATTTCACCCAAGATACTCGAATAGTTTGGTTGTAAAAAAATATTTTATCTCAGGAGAATGATTTTTTATTGTTTAAAAAGCTATATCATTCCTTCTACACATACGAATTTGCTGAAATTTGTCTCAGGACTTCTTTTTAGTGTGAAAAAATAGTGGGTGTAATTTCTGTCAAGATACTCTAATAGTTTAGTTACAATAATTAGTTGTATTTTTTTCTATAGTTGTCTCTTTATTTTCAATTTTCAGCTAGGTTTTTTAGTAGTTGTAGGATTTTTTTCTTCCATTACTCTGATAATTTTTAGGTATCCAAACTTTACCTCTTAAAAAAGTAAAAGGGATTGATTTTTCACCTGATATTCCAATTATTATTAACTAGCTTCTGCCTGCGACTTCGTCCGCGTCAAATTTTCACTCCCCTTCCCGTCGCATCGAATTGCCTGCCAGGTTTTGTCCATTTTACGTTTGCTGCTCCGCTCCTTTTGACCGTAGCGTGATGTTATATAGCCTATACCCTTCCTCAATAAATGGGCTACCCAACACAAAAATATTTTTTCAATTCCGACCAAGAGTTCCTGAGATTAGCGCGTTCAATCAAACAAACAAACAAACCCTTCAGCTTTGTAATATTAGTATAGATAAGCAGATGTCATGTTAATTTTTAATATTATTTGTAATTTCGCAATGAAAAATTCTAATTTTGTACAAATATTTAGGGCCCGAGCCCTATCTGCTATGTTTCGTCCCTGTCGGCTGCTAGCTGCTAGCTGCTAATTTCAGTTTCATACTTTTTAGTTGATATTTCGTGTTTATTTAAACGTAAATTGGGCGTTTAGAAGATTGTGTTTTTAGGTCTGGACCGGAATGCTGCATAGAGGATTCGATCCGGGTCGATTATTCTAATCCCGGGATTTCGGGATTATCTACAATTAATCTCGGGATCCCGGGATAGTCCCGGGATTGTATACGTAATGGAAAATGGTAACAAAAAGACAGTAAAACAAATCAAATATTTTTTTTTATTTATCTTTTTAGTTTTGTGAGGACATAGAATATTTAAGTTTTGAATTTTCAAAAAGGCGGTTAAACAAATTATACTTTACACTGACGAAACATCTTCATCTTTTTATGTTTGACATAAAAACTCTCTTTTTGGATAGTGACATTGTTTACTTCTTAAACCTAAACAACAATGCCGGGGTCGCGTGATTGTTCAAAAGAGATACCGGGACCCTGGCACATGGGCAACTGAAGGAACACGGGTGGGTTTTAGTCAGTAAAAGTCTGACACGCCCTCCCGCTCCGCCCAGAGCGGGAGGAGTCATTTGATGATTTCCCATCCAAAAAAAAAAAAAAAAAAAAAAAAAAAAAAACCTAAACAACAATGAAAAGAACATTTAAGTCTATATACGATACGACATTAACATAACCTGTTAGAGCTACAGAAAATAATACTTGTTTTTTTTTTCATCGAAATTTACTGAGAAATATTAATGCATTGTTGCTTTTTATTTCATTGATTCATCACCTATTAACAAATAATGGTTAAAATTTCGATTATGGGCCATCGATTTATGGGACGGGGAGTGGGGGGGAAGAGAGGGGGGTGGTGGGCTACACCCTATACCATCCCCACTATGCAGGACCCCATGGTTATGGAGATATCCATGGTTAAAGTTTTTAGGTTAGAATATTTTTCGGCGTCGAATTGAGGATGGAAGGAGGGTGGGAGGTGGGGTGCGCATAGTTTTTTTTTATAGTTAAGTCGACGGAGCCCCGCTTTGCGGGGCTCCTACTTCTGTGTTGTTTAAAAAAAAATAACCACGAAGATGATGGCGGGGTCTTTGTTCACTCGCTTCGCTCGCTCACTAGACCCCGCCATCCTCTTCTAACCTAACCTGTCCGAGTCGGGGTGCCCCGAGTCCAGAGCTCGCTTCGCTCGCTCTTGAAAAAAAAGACACTATAAAACAAAACAGCGTCTCTTCACGTTCCGTTCCACAGTGTAAAAAACAAAAATTCGTTACTTTTTGTGTAAAAAGTCAATGTAATTGCATAATACAGCACGGTTATTGTGCACATTAATAACACACCAAATTTGTTATGTGACTACGTGAAAATAAAATTATATTTTATAAAAAAATATGACATTAAGTTGAATAAAATACACCTCTACCGTCAACGGAACGTGAAATGCGCCTTACAGAACAATTTAGCCATCCTAAAAATTTGCAAATGGCGTGCTATTTAGCAATTTGTATGGAAAAATGGAAACTTTAAACATTTTTATCTCATAAACCGTGAACATCTGTAACTTGAAACTTTGTAAAAAGCTTTCTATTTATGAGCACTGTCTACACAAAAAATATGAACTTCAAAATCAATGGCCCATAATGGAAATTCTATCCAAAACAAATGAAATCAGCTGTGTAAACAAGACGGCTCTCAAAATATCAAATCAAGGTAAGTGCTTTTCGTTTTACGCACTTTTATACTGACTTATTTAAAAAATGTATCAATTCCGAAAATTCCGGGATTAAGGAAATTTGACCCCGAAAATTTTTGGACTAAAATATGACCGGGATCCCGAGATCCCGGGTTCCCGGATCCCGGGATCTCGGGATCCCGGTCATATTTTAGTCCAAAAATTGAATCCTCTAGCTGCATGTCACTTTGTTCAATATGTTGTACGTTGGGCCTTACGAGGTTAAATTTGTATTAAGTATTTATTTTATTTATTTATTTACACCAATAAGTAAATATAATAGATGAAAACTCTATATCACGCCAACCGATTTCGATGATAATTTTTTTATGGATGGGGTATGCTTCGGGGTGGTCCCATAAATATTTTATTTACTTTGCTTTGATAGTTTTTGCGTTAGCTTCGATAACACAAATTTAG
Source organism: Aporophyla nigra (assembly GCA_947507805.1). Taxonomy (NCBI): domain Eukaryota; kingdom Metazoa; phylum Arthropoda; class Insecta; order Lepidoptera; family Noctuidae; genus Aporophyla; species Aporophyla nigra. The sequence goes on from OX382301.1 coordinate 595,864, forward strand.
TCCACTTTGTTTATCGTGATGATATTCTAATAGTCTTGTCACTGCTATTCACCTGGCCAGTAGTGGAATAGGAATTAGTGAGGGGTATATACCAACTAAAAAGTTAAAAATAAAAACTTTTTTTGCAAAAACTTAAATACAGATCCTAAGACACCTACTTCCGAAGTTTAAGTTATTTTTAACTTTGTAGTGTTTTTGAGGAAGTTGGTTGTTTTTTTTTTGTAATAAAGTTTTTGTATGTGTTTGTTACACTGTAATGCTAAAACGACTCAACAGATTTGGATGACCTTTGGCAGATGGGTAGGACCATGTTCTCTAGTTACTAAATCTGACAACAAAAACGTAACAAACTACTTTATGATGACAAACGCTAATGATACTCACCTCGGACCGTTCATGAGTCAACAGCGAGTCGAGTTCGGCGGAGAGATCCCCGCCGCGCACCTCGGGCCGGCCCGCAGCCGCGCGCGCTTCTAGTGCGGCGCACAGCTCGTCGTTGCGGTCGCGCAGCAGCTGGTTGTCGCGCCGCAGCTCGTGCAGGCGCTGCGCCAGCTCGCGCGGCTCTGCGTTGCCCCGCGCCGCCGCGCCCGCCGCCTGCGCCGCGCGCAGCTCGGCCGCCACGCGCGCGCGCTCGCGCTCCGCCTCGCCGCAGCGCTCCTCCGCGCCCGCCGCACGCGCCTCCAGCTCCTCGACGCGTGCGCGAACACTACTTATTTCTCCGCGCAAGCGCGCTTCTACGTCAGCGCGCCGCGCGATCTCGGCCTCCAAGCGCGCTTGCGTCGCAGACGCTCGCTCGCGCTCTGTCGCCGTCTCCGTGGCCGTCTGGCGCGTGATCTCGGCATGACGCGCCTCGGCACGCCGAAGGCTCGCTTTCAACTCGGCCTCGATGCGAGCGTGGCTCTCGTCTACTTCTTGTGCAAGAAGCCTAGCGTGTCTGTTGGCTTCGGCGACGTCACTGCGAAGCTTGTCACGCTCGGCGGTAGCCAGGTCCGCGCGACGCCGCGCTAGCTCCAGGCGGAGCCGGGTGAGCGCAAGCGCAGCCAGCAGCAGCAGAGCGCGCGCGTCCCGCGGCTCGCCCACCGGCTCGGCGAGCGCGCGCAGCTCCTCGTCGAGAGCGCGCTCGAGCTCGGGCGGGCGCAACGCTACGGCGCCGAAGCCGAGCTCAGACAGCAGGCGGCGCGGCTGCGTCACGCCGGCGCGCTCCCACGCCTCCAGCACCAGCTCGCTGGGCAGCCCGGCCGCCGTCTCGTCGTCTGCCGCATCAGCTACGGCGTCGCCGATTATTGCGGTCGTCCGCACTTCGCGCGATGCCTCTTCCATAGTAGTAGTGAGCGATGCGTTTAAGCGATCGAAGAACTCGCCCACCGTTGTATCTGTGGTTCCTGTGTCATCGAATATCCGCTCTATGAGCCGCCGGTCGATGCCCTCCATATTCAGGCCGCGGCACAGGGCGAGGGCCTCGTTCCTGTCGATGCGGCGGTCGGGTTCGAACGTCTCCGTGGCGGAGGAGTCATCCTGGCCGCGGTCGCCGTCGAGAACAATGTTGTCGTCGCGACTTTCCATTGCCGATGCGCTACGTCTGCACCTCATTCGCTGTCTCGCTCTCTTATCGTCGGTGTCGAGGCGCGACGCGGAAGAGGATCGCGGACTTGGGGGTGCATCCGCTGCGGCTCCTGAACGAGGAGGCCTTGACCGACGACCATACTTTTTGGACCCAAACACAAATTTAGGAGCCACTTCGCGACCAGAGGAGTCGTCGTCACTGTGATGCGGGGGCGGGTCGGATTGCGGTAGGGGCTCCAGCGGAGCCCGCACCGAAGTCGCGGGTTCGCCGCCTGCGCCCCCGAGCACGGCTAGTAGCCCGTTGCGGAACTGTGCGAAGGTGACGCGGTCAGAGCGTCGCTCAAACAGCGTGTTCACGAGGGCTGCTCCGCGATCCTCCAGCTGCAATGCGTCACAAAGTTTATGAACTGCTGATCTGTCTAAGGCTTCCTCGTTTTCTACGTCGAACGTTTTGAACACACTATACAGCTGTTTTTCGTAGCGGTTCATGGACGCGTCGTCCATATCTAGTTGCTAGGTTTGAGACCTATGCAACCCCTGATATAATAAAACCACACACCTACATCAAATTAATATAAATAATGCAATTAACTTGAAAATAAGACTATGTCAATACTATCAGCGAATCGTGAGTTGTCACTGTCAAAGTGTCAGTGTCAAATCACAGCTGTCATTTGTCAAAACAAACAAAATGGTTCGTCTAAGAATTCATTTGTCTACATGCAGATAAACTTAACTAAATGTTGTTACGACAAGCCATAAAACTATAAAGTCTAATTTATGTGTTATGATTCCATGACCTTTTCTGGTAGCGTATACGCGACCAAGTTCATCGTCTAGTTTCGTGTTTCATGTTTGGTTTGATATTTTCATCCCGGGTTGATCAGGTAAATTACTCAACTACACAGTAAATACTGATTCGATGGGCATAGTTGACTATGAATGGATTGTGGTATTTGTGATTGTACGCACACGTTCACCCAACGCACACATCAAGCTATACATTTTCAGTATAGAGGACATCTAATTGTATGAAAAGCCTATACATTGCGAGGTCAGCTAAAACTGGAAATGTACCTATAGCTTGACCTGTAGCCGTGTGTACGTACAAAAATATTTTGTTGCATGGCCAAAATCGGAAATAACGCCATCATCCAGTTTTTTTCTCATTATAATTTCTCAATTGTCAAACAACAGTGCCCCTGACAATGTGATTCAACGCCATGTTAATTGTACCACTTTAAAAGACACGTCATTGGAAGCATCACAGATAAGTCATAAGCTTAAAAGAGTCCTGTCCAGTGCTGCCAATCCGTGAGACAATAATGGGAGTGTATGATATACACGCTTATTTTGGACTTTAAAGAGAAAAGTTTACTGGTCCATTACCAAAACATGACCAAGACAAAATGACAACTGTCAAGCACAAGCTCATATAAAGACGATTTATAAATATTACTATAATTTAATGTCTTTGAAATATTATGACTATTTCCACCTGCAACAGTCCAAAGCTGGTTTCAAAACGCTAAAGGTTTGGTAAATGCATTATTTTTTTATTTAATTATATGGTAAAACAAAACAAAAAAAAACAAAACTCTAATATATGTTTAATGTTTGTGCTGCTAGCGCCACTAGCGATGTAATTTGGTATTTAGGGGCATTAAATGCCAAATTCCATCACAATAACGTCAATCAGTCCTCTTTTCATAACCCAGACTTCCCCAGACCCCAACCCATCTCGATGTTCGGCAAGCCGATCCCTTGGGAAAAACGGGCCAAATATCTAACTTGATCCACTCCTTCTCTGAACACATAACACCACTTGCACTAGGCCAATCATGACCTATACCTGTGCAGTGTTTGCACACGCGAAACCCCACCATATCCATAGGATGCAGGCTCTCCAAAACCTCTCCCAGTGATGCCCTATGCCGAGGTCCGTACCCCACAGGGGGTGCCCTTAACGAGTAGTCGCTTTCGTTTTTTAGCCCTGACTGGAGGCCTTAATTTATTATAGAATTCGCAGGCAAACCCGGTTAAGTAGTTACGACCTATCAAGGTCAATTACGAGAGGTGAGTCAAAAATAAACTGTCACAGCCTCTCACCGACCATGATTACTCTTAGAATAATATGATTACTTTCCACTATGACTCCTAGGTTGACCTGCGGGATGTCATTCCCAAAAAAACACTGACCAGCCTTACTCCACCTGTCATCACTGTGGTTTTTGCAAGGTTTTTGGGTTTGTCCCAATTCCATGAGTCGTTATGACGGTTATGAGCATGTTATGAGTATGACAGTAAAGAAATTGACATTGACACTTGACACACTCAGTAATTGAGCGAATATTATTTGTTTTGTTGATTGTTTATTTTTTTACACTTATCTTCAGCCACTGAACGTTCATTACAGTAATTTGAGACCTTCGGGGAATGGAAAACGCTGATGTGGAGTGTTATGTCATTGTTTTTGTCTGTAACCTGCATTTACCACCTACTATTGTAAATACTGCAACTACCATAGATACCACTATAGTGTACTAACTACAAATAAGGTAAATTTCAAGTTTTTTCGTTATTCATTTTTGGAAACGTTTAGTGTTACAATACAGTAGTTATAAGTACGGTTAACCGCGCGTCAGTAAAGAGGAAACACTTGTCCTACTTAAATTACCCTAAAGGATTCTCGAAACGATCAATCGCTTTATCCAATATTTACGTGATTGATACACATTGATGCACAAATTGATCATCTACCAGATGCAATTGAAGCAACTGACAATATACAATTACAATTGATCTTTCGCAATTGATCGTTTCGGAAGGCCTTTAGGTCCTGCTACGAAATAACGGAACTGTTCAAATCAGTGTTTCAATGGACCTGCGACTGAAACTTAAACATGCAAATTCACAATATGTATTGTTTTATAAATTTCCAGAAAACAATACCATGCCGAATTATACCATAAGAGAGGAGAGCGATAGTAAATATTACCAATTAAAAGAAGTTGAATATGACCATCTTAAAAGTGAAGTAACAAGAGCTGGTTCCAAGTTTGCGGAAACAGTGTTGAGAATCACAAGCTGTTTGCTGATAGTTTTAATGACAGTGGCTGCTTGTGTTTCATTATACCACACACAGCACACAGGTGCTCATTTTCCTGGGAACAACATGCAAATGAAATATGATGTGATTAAAGATGTGGTGAGGCAAAGGGACATTGTATCCCGAACTGCATGTCCCAAAGTTATTTCCTGCTACTACAATTTCCCAAGCGAGCATGCTACTGATCAGTTGATGCCTTCTGATATTCACCCAAACCTGTGTACTCACATTAATATGGCTTTTGCTCGAGTGGTGAAAAATGAGATAGCACTAGAAGAGCACCAGTACACAACATTGCTTGAAATAGTCAAACTGAAGTATAAGAACCCTGACCTTAAAATACTGCTGTCGGTTGGTGGTGCTAAAAATGATAATGGGTTTCCAGATATGGTATTAGATCACAAATCAAGAAAAATATTCATAAAATCCATTAAGAATTTGTTGAGAAATTATAAATTGGATGGCATAGACCTTGACTGGGAGTTTCCGGCATTGCACAGTGTAGCAGTAGCCAGTCGTGAAAGACAACACTTCTCACAATTGCTTCGGGAGATCCGCATGGAATACATCAGGGAAAAGCGAAATTATCTACTAACCATAGCTGCAGCAGCTCCACAGACAATAGTTGATATTTCCTATGATGTTGACCAATTGAATGAATATGTTGACTTTGTGAATATCATGACATATGATTTTCATTTCTATACTAAGTATACTCCTTTCACTGGCTTTAACTCGCCACTGTATCAGCGTAGCAGCGAACAGTTGTACCTAGCTACTCTAAACATCAACTACACTGTTCACATGTATCTAGACAAGGGGTTGGATCGTAATAAAATTGTAGTTGGCATACCCACTTATGGTCACACATTCACCTTGGTCAATGTCAACAACCATCAAGTGAGTAGTCCAGCATCTGGGTTTGGATCACTGGGCTCCTTAGGTTTTGTCAACTATCCTGATGTGTGTGCTTTCATAACCAACACAAGCGATGTTACCATATCAGAGGACAATGAGGCTAAGGTACCTTACCTATACAGTAACAAGGAATGGGTCTCTTATGAAAGCACCCAAAGTGTTATGGAGAAAGCGAAATTCACTATAGAGAATCAGTTGGGAGGAGCCATGATATATTCCCTGAACGCCGATGACTACGAGGGCGTATGTCGCGGCCAGCTGGCGAGCGCGGGCGCCGCGGGGTTCCCGCTATCCGTAACAGTGAGCAATACATTGAAGAACTGTATAAGTTCCCCTGCAGATGAAGAAAATGTGACGGAGAAGTCATTAAGTGGTGTTAGGTAATCCGTAACAAGCTTTACAGATTTCAAAATTCATTTTATTTAGTTAGAGTTAGTTTTAGAAAGTTACCTGTTTTTTCCTTGTCACGTAAGTAATTTTGTACATGGTGCAGGTTTTCATAATTCGTGTGAAGGAGAGCAAGCGACACTAGTGCAGTACGAGCGTAGGTCCGGCGGCGCGGCCGGTCGGCGCGGCTCGCCCACGCCGAGCTGGCGCGCCGCGCGGCCTCGGCGGCACTGCGCGTCCGCCAGCGAGCTGCTCATCCATACAGAACCGCACGCGCCGCATACATTATACTTCTAATTAACTTTTACAGTTGGAAAAAATGTAAGAGTGTTGCCTTACTGTTTGATTTACAACGAGGTTTCCACTCCACTGACTGCGCATAGGACGCGCACTTTTCCGGTACGCTTGAGATATAGTCACGCAGGGCTCCTAGGTCGATACCTAGATATACATATATTATTAGCTTTTCTAAATAGCGAAATGTATGAGAATTGTTTATTTTACGTTTTTAAGGGTTCAAAAGCATACAGAACACTACCCTATGGAGACAGCATGTGCAGAAAATAAGCACTCGACACAGCACGCTGAGGCACGCATGCTTAGTTCGTTTAGGTAACTAAAGACAGCACAATCATAGGGTACGTACTACAAATAGTGGTTGATACCCACTTAGTGTCTAAACACACTATGCCGAAGGTACGCGACTGAAGTTCGGCATAATTACGCTTGTTATGCTATTTAAATTACTGACGTGACGACATATTATGCCGAAATTACGTTGCGTTATAACATACAGCCGATCTTCGGTCCGGCGTAAGTTCAGCCACAATTCGGCGGCAATGTATTCTGTAGAGCACACATTATACGCGACCAAAGTTCGGTTCAATTGCCGACGAAGATCCGGGGCGGGGAGCAGCGGGAGGCAGGGATGCCCGCGCCCCGCATGTCCACCCGTTGTGTTTACCGTATAGTGACCATCAATCGTTCTGCAGGTGAAATGGAATCTCTGAATGTAGTATATTTTTTCAAAATGTTGTTACTGATGAGAAATAACAGTTCGTCGAAAGACTGTATTGTCAATGCGAAAATAATTGAAAAAATGAACAGGATAGGCTCTGTACTTTGCATAACGTTGAAACTGGCCATCTTGCAGTCTCGTAGAATTCAATGGGTGCACCCAATATTCTTTCCTGTATTTGTCCTCGTGTAAAGCCTCTGCAATCGCTTTTACTGTAAAATAGTACATCTTTCGGGTTTCCCACTTCAAAACTAATAACGGAACTCTAACAGGTTCACTTTGTTTTGCGTCTGTCTGTCCGGCTGTTTATATAACACGACACGACGCCACGACAGTGCTCGAGACACTGAATACATATTATTTTCCTCTATGCTGAATACACAAAAACGCAACTGAATTTCTGCCGCATATGTTCGGCACTTATGGTGTGTCATATCAGCCGAATACGACAGAACGTAAAATCAGCCGCGGAACTTCGGTCGCGTATCTTCGGCATAGTATTAGACCCTTATATTCTGATAATACTGCTGTGATACAAGATCTTGGTACTCTAAGAGATGCATAAACCAAATCATATTTTTTTTGTATTTAAGTTTTTATTTATTTTTAAGCAAGATTTTTAGATCTAATGTGGTTGAACATTACTTATTCAGGTATTAAAAATGTATTAAACGGAAACCAAGAGTGAATTGACTCTTATTTATGCTTACTCTATACATTCCATGCATAACTAATACTTAGCTATACGAAGCGCAGTCTGGATGGAAGAGTAACACACTAACACAGCTGTGAGAGCTCGCGCGCAACTCACAACCTGCCTGAGCCACATGAGTAGAAAAACCGAACAGACTAAGCTTCTTAAGAACGAGCAAAATTGTTACCTATTTTGGTAGGGTTGTCACAATAGGGTAAGACAAATTAAACAAAACATTTGTTAAATAGTTTTATTATTCAGTATGCTAGAATCGAATCAAATCAAATAATTTAATTCAACTAACCCAATTACAGGCAATTTTGAGTTGTATGTAAGCAAACTTCTTTTTCTGGATGGGAAATCATCAAATGACTTCTCCCGCTCTGGGCGGAGCGGGAGGGCGTGTCAGACTTTTACTGACTAAAACCCACCCGTGTTACTTCAGTTGCCCATGTGCCAGGATCACGGTATCTCTTTCGAACAATCTCGCGACCCTGGTAGGCATCGGTCCTAGCAGACCCCTTCAGTGCTGCTGACATCTCTTTGAGGCGCGCGTGGAACACTACGCGCCGTTGACCCGAGCCTGCATCCTAATTGCGAAACGCACAATTTATCAGAATCTGAATGGGATTGAAGATTATTTCTAAACCATTGCGTCATTTGTTCGATTAAATTGTCGGCTCAGCAACGTAAATAACGCAATGAATGTTGTTTAACTATGAATATTAAACCAATTCCTACCGATAAAAAGTTCCGCAATTACCCCTCTGGTCCTTACCGGGCGGCGAGCTACCCATTGCTCGCCGCCCGCAAGCTCGCGCCTACGATGGCCGGGAGTCCGCTATAGACTCCCGGGATGAAAATTGCCGAATGTTTCCGAAAGTTTCCAATATTGCCGGCAATATTGGGCAATATTGCCGGAATGTTGCCAAAGTTGCCAGATTACATAGGGTTCTTCAAATGCCATTTTCAAATTTTGTGCGCTCGTGAGGTTTTGTGTAATGGTGTAATTATACGTATTATTAGTAAGCCTGTATTATTAATTCATAATTATAATTATTTTTTAATTATCCATGCGTATATGTGAAGATAAAGTTAAATAATGCCACTGGTAACTTCATGATAGCAAAACCCATATTTTTTTAAGAATATCACTTATAAATTTTATACAAAAAGAAAGGGTATTGATACCAAATTAAGTAAATATAAATCAAACAACTGTGTAGTGTTATTTTGTAAATATTTTCAACTTGTGATCAAGAACTTCATCTGTTTGAAATAAAATCGACTTTAATCTATTTCCTGAAGTCTGATAGCGCTAAAATTATATATATATATACAGGAAGATTTTTTAGTCACCGTCCAAATTATGATATATTAATATTTTGCGAAAATCATTTAATACGTGTTTTTTCTTTTAGTATCACTCAATACAAAAATATTGAGATATCACATCACAAAGTTATCTATAAAAAGTTGATGATTCTGGACACCGCCGCGCGCTAGGTAATAGTGCGGGCTATTACCTAGTGCGTATGCACCGCGCTAGGTTTTAATTTCGGCGGCCCACCCCGCGCGCCGCCGAAATTAATTGAAAACTATAATAAACAAAGCTGCAAATTTTCCCTTCATAGTCTCACGGGCGGCAAGTGTAGTATTATTAACGTGTAACTTAGTGACCACGCAGAGCGGATAATTCTTTCGAGAAAATGATTTAAAACGAAAAATTTATGTATCTTTTTTTTTCAAAAATGGATTTGTTGAATGATACCTAATGCCTAGAAAAAATTTGGACGGTGACTAAAAAATATTCCTGTATAGATATATATGTATGTCTGCTGAGAACGCAATGTTATGATGACGGCATGCCAGCCTGATGATGGAATTGGAAGGTGGTCATAGGATCTACGCTCTGTTAAACCAAACGAGATTGGGCTTTTTAGATTGGTCTCTTGTGGTGGGTACATGAGTTTTAGGTCTATTGTGTCTTCCGTCTGCCGGAAAATTTAATGTGTTAGTATGTTTAAAAAAAAACAAATAAAACACTAGCATTTAATAAAAACCTAAAATTTATTCATATTGACTATCGTGATCGCCACTGTTTTGCTGCCGCGTACTCTCCATGACAATATGTAGTATTTTATGCATAGCTTCATGGCCTCTTTCTTCACTCAACTTGCATAGAGCCTTCGCTATGCCGAACGAAAAGTTATAGCACTCGTGCACATATCCTACACTAGCTTCTGCCCGCGACTTCGTCCGCGTCAAATTTCGCACCCGCGCCCCACCCCGTCGCGTAATAATTTACCCCGTTTTTGCAACATTTTGCATTGGTGCTCCGCTCCTATTGGTCACAGCGTGATGTTCTATAACCTATAGCCTTCCTCGATGAATGGGCTATCCAACACAAAATAATTTTTCAGTTCACATCAGTAGTTCCTGAGATTAGCGCGTTCAATCAAACAAACTCTTCAGCTTTATAATAATAGTATAGATTACAGATTTTTTTTTACGCTATCAAAATCCCCTTTAATTACTGATTATAATAAATAAGCATGACCTACTGGTTTTTTTGGTTCACATTACTTCTTTTACCCTTATGTTGTTTTACGATAGCTTAAATGTTGAATAATACGTACCCTACTCTAGTCGCTTACCCACGGCAAATCATACCATCAAAAGAATTTTCAAAATCGGATCAGTACCTTTTGAGTAAATCGCAAACAAACAAAAATACATACATACATACATTCATATCAAATAAAGAACTTCCTTTTTAAAATCGGTTAAAAACATCAACTTGTTGTTGCTGATCGTCTTGCAAGGTTTGACCCTTCTATACATACAGATTTGTATACATATAGATGTATATACTTTTTTACATTCAAGTGAACTTAAATTATATGAACGTAAAAGAAAAAAAATTACGATATCTCTAAAATAGTTATGGTTTCATCACCAATGAACAATCATGGATAGCTTGTTTCTTTTCTTTAGTCTGTTTATCAGTAAGTAAATAAATGTAAAAACAAAAATTTTAGGTTGGATATAATAGATAAGCATAGCAACTACCATCCTGCATACCGCAATTTTATTCTACTAAGCAATTATAATAGTAAAAGTTGTTTTCAATTTATACGTTTCTTGCCCAATGTTGCCGGCAAGTTTGGAAACATTCCCGGCAGTTTTGGCAACTTTGGCAATATTGCCGGCAATTTTCATGGCTACTCCCGACGACGCCCGGGGCGTCTCCTCCTGCGGCGGTTAGGGACGTGAGGGCGCAGAGACTGCCACTCCCTCACGCGCCCCGCCTCCTCCTTCGCGAGCATTACTGCTTCGCAGAAGGAGGTGACGGCTTCCCATGCCCTCTAGCTCCGTACCATGGCTCGCACCAGGGTCGGACGCGAGAGGTCGCCGCCGCCGATCGCCTCCACGAGGACACGGCGGTGCTCCGCCCAGGCAGGGATCGTAGTGACCTGCACCCTAATTGCGAAACACACAATTTATCAGAATCTGAATGGGATTGAAGATTATTTCTAAACTATTGCGTCATTTGTTCCAATAAATTGTCGGCTCAGCAACGTAAATAACGCAGTGAATGTTGTTTAACTATGAATTTTAAACCAATTCCTACTGATAAAAAGTTCCGCAATTACCCCTTAGCTTTTAGGGCTTTGTTTTTATAGAAACAGGAAGTGTGATATTGTAAATATTTACGTATCTGAAGTACCTACCTTTGCGTGGTGACGCAAACTAGCAATCCGGTTGACATTGAATATGTACCATATTCGTGCATGCATTCGGTTTGTGTAGGTAGGCACGTAGGTGTAAAGCTACCGTCTGTGACTACGTTCGAATAACATTTACACATAATGTCGATGTCATTGAGAAGCATTTTATTTTTTTAAATAAAGTTATTCAAACTAATCAACGACTAGTTGCATCTGTTACTAATGATTGTGCTTTACTTAACCGGCCTGCCAAGCGAGGCGATTATGGCAAAGCCCCCCAAAGTGGGGGAGGCCTAAGTCCGGCAGTGGACGTGTTACGGCTGAAATGATGATGACATTTAACTAAAGTACCTATGTAGGTACCATTTTGTTCGATAACTTTTTGCCATCTTGTAGGTAGGGACATGATCCCATTGCTATAGAAATTTTGGGACTTCTGGTCAAAATACCGCGACATGTGGTTTTGGCAGTCCTCTCGTGATGTTAACCTGACACTGCCTAAAGAATTCTGAAGAGACCGAAACAGGTGGAAATCTGAAGGTGCAAGGTCAGGACTATACGGCGGATGCATTAACACCTCCCAGCCAAACTCTCTTAATTTTTGTTGGGTGGCTAAAGATGTGTGAGGTCCAGCGTTATCATGATGAAAAACCACACCCCTTCTGTTGATTAATTCCGGCCGCTTTCTCTCAACTTCTTGCTTTAATCTCATCAGTTGTTCGCAGTAGAATTCAGAATCGATGGTCCTGCCTGGTGGTAAGAGCTCATAATGAATAATGCCCTTCCAATCTCACCACACACACAGCATTACCTTGTTGCGAGTTAACCCGGGTTTCGCCACAGTCTGTGAAGCCTGACCGGCCTTTGACCACGACCTTTTTCGCACGTTCTTGTCATACGTGATCCACTTTTCATCACCAGTTATCAGCTTCTTCAAAAATGGTTCGGTTTCATTACGTCGTAATAATCACAAATGAGTACACGGTTCATTAGGTTTCTTTCAGTGAGCTCGTGAGGTACCCAAATGTCGAGCTTTTTTGTGTACCCAGTTTTTTTCAAATGCGCCAAAACTGTTTTGTGGTCAATTTCCAGTTCTTCAGCTACGTCGTAACTACTGGTATGCCGATCTTGCTCCACTTTTTCTAAAATGGCATCCATTTTATCCGTAATAGGGCGACCAGAGCGACGTGCATCTTTGACATCAAAATTTCCGGATTGAAAACGCTTAAACCAAATTTGTGTTACTCTCACAGACACTACACTAGGTCCATAAATATCCCAATTTTTTTTCGCGGCTTGCGTTGCATTTTTACCTTTTTTGTAGTAAAATTTTAAAATGTATCGAATTTCTTCATTAGATTCACTCATCTTGACGGTACGAAAAACAAATGAACATCACACATTTTCCTAATTTGAATTTGGAATTATGTTCTTTAAAATTTTAAACTTTCAATGATACCAAAACCAGCCAGATACAAATAGTATAGCCAAAGAGATTTTATTACAAGTTCATACATACTATAATGCGAAAAGACTTTTTCCCCAACCTAATAGTTCTCGTAGGCATTTAGTCAACAGTTGTTTCTTTTTTTTTTACTTTACGGACACTTTTATATATTTTAAATATTGATATGGGGAGCAGCTGATACAGGTTCGGATTTGGGAAGGGTATGATGGACATCTATTAGATAAAATCACATGGTGCCATCCGCAGCACATGCGAAGGGGCGGGATCCTCATTCGCCCTGTTGTTAGGTTCGCCGAAGGCAGGTATGAGACGTGCTCTCATAACAAAGGAACGAAACCACAACTAATAAAAGACTAGTAATAAAAAATAGACAGGAAGCTCTTTTAATATGGCACTACCTTAAAGTACCTACGCATAGTTGACATTACATTTCGTCGAAGGCATCGCAAGGGTCGTCTGCTGAACACCACGTCACTAATGGCACTCTATATTTACTTAGCACTGTTCATATTTAAGCAACAAAATTTGTTGCATTTACTAAATATAATCTTTTCAGTTTGTTCAGAATATGCCCTATTTCCATTTCTCCTCTATTGATTACCTTATCATTTAAGCTGCCAGTACGTAACTATAATTAAGACATAAAACTGAGAACGAAAGCACCTAACGATAATACCTATAATAATTACATCCCAAACTGAGAACACCACAGAGGTATGGCAAGCAACTAAGTAGGACATGCTGAAAATACAGTGTTTCGAATCAGTTTTTATCAATCCAGATGTTTAAGTTGAGGTTATGACTGTTAACACTGTTGACATACTTTTTTTGCTAACCGTACCAACACCAGAGTCAGTGGTGTGACGCTCAGGTAGATATACAGGATTTTTTTTAACCAGTGCGCAAATATTTTTTTGGTGATTCAGTATCAGTAATAGAACACATTTCAACTATTTTTTCAATACTTTTTTTTTTTAATTTTTATCCGACCTTAAATCGGTTAACTGTGGACACCCTACATATTTTGTAATATGATATCGACAATAAGAATAGGTCAGTACTTCGAACTTCTTAGAATTTTGAACGATCGAACAGCTAGTAGGTACTTGTAGCTACACTCGGTCGTTCACCTTCGTCGCCGCGCCGGCGCGGCGGCGCCACGCGCAAGATACCATAAAAACCAGTTGCAAAATAATCATCTTTCGTTAACGATAACTTAATTTTTTTGTACATATTAAAATAAAAATTGCATGGTTATTATAACTCGTTTAAGTTTAATTTGTTAAAATTTACGCACTGGTTAAAAACTTATCCTGTATACCGATATCTGTGTATAATATTCTATTACAAATTTGTGCCTTCTAGATTACTTAATACTAAGTCTAAACTAATAATATGGCGGACGCGTCGGATATGTTGATAGTGTCCCTGCACTGAGACCCGCAACAAGATACAAGCAATCCGTAGCTCATAACTTGTGGCCCACTATTATATCTGTGTCACAATTGTTTACTTTTGTAAAAACTCAACTGTACTGGTTCTCTGCTTTTTGCATTTAACTCGCATCGTACTTTGAATGCTGTGTTGAGGGAATGATGGATGAGCTCATAACTAACTGTTAAGTTTCACCTTTAGTGGAGCATTCTACAATTCTGCAAGGTCTTTCAATAATAACTGTGCCATGCACCATGGAGTTTAGATGTGCAGATTAGGAAAACAGGATTTTTTTTAAATTATATAGGTATCATGAGTCTAAGAGCTCTTTTAATTTTACTGTATGACACGTTGCGGCCTTAGTCCGCAAGCGCGTCATCAAGCGCACACATTGCAAGAGTCCTGATATCTGTGAAACCAGTAGCGACAAACAAAATAACTTAGTATATCGTAGAAACAACATTCAGTGTATTCCCTAAGGGCCCTACCCTACTTAAGGGGGAAGCGCAAGGGTATCCCGCTATATTCAAATTTTCTTACGCAACTTGCAGGTCAAGTGTCAGTTTGTATGTTGATTGAAGTATGATCCGCGACCTGCAAATTGCAAAAATACGTAAGAAAAATTGAATTTCTCCGGCTATCCTTGCGTTTCACCCGTAAAAAGGAGAATTGCGAAAGTCGAAACGTCGCATTTACATAACTAAAACTAATAAAATATTTCGCTGCTTTCATAATTAATGTGCTCTGTTGTGCACTAAACTATTGAATGAATTGCTGCTTTTAATATATCAATATTACTAAAACAGCCAAATATTTGACAGCTATATATTGCGGCCTTGCCAACTTTAAGACTACACCTATTAAAACATTTTGTTAAAAGTGACCAGTGTAAACACCATTAAACCACAATTGATTTGTATTTGTAGGCATATGAATGCCTACAATTTATAAATAATTTTGCTTACTTCCTTTCTTAAACATTAGAGAGCAAAATATTAAAAACCAGAGTATTTATCATAAATGCAAATATGTAGTTATCTAACAGTCCCATCGAAAGTAAATATTTGTATACCTACATAGAATGATTCTTTGAGGTGAGAATGGGACAGAATTAGCTTATGACCATGGTATTTACACTACCAATTTACAGGAATTTTGAAAATTTATAGACACATTGTTGATGAGTAAGTATACAAATAAAACAGATCATCACAGACAGAGTATCTTCTGACAGTATGCTACTTCACACGTGATTAAGTATTTTTTTAAGCAAGTAACTTCATATTAGGTTTCAGGCTAAAGAAGAAAAGCCCGCTAAACTAAGTTTCTCTGTTAATGTTCGTGTTTCAATCTTGAGGCAGGAACTATAACAGGGAAATTAATTAGATAGGCATTAATTTCATTCCGTAAGTTTCAACTTAAAATCCCCTGGTTTTCGCTCTGAAGTCCCACCTCAAAAATTCAAAACTTAGAATTAAAAAAATCACCCTGTAAACCTCCAGGATGAATATTTAATCAGTTTGTTTTAAGAGCTAGATGTGATTTGATGGAGATAGAAGAATTTCTTTTAGTTATCCATCTTAGGTTTATCTTAACAGGTATTAGAAGAGTTTGTCTTAAATACTACAGCTGCATACATACAGACAACAAACCTCCTTTTTATTACAATAAAAAAAAAACATCCAAACTCATCACTTAAAGTTAGTTGGTAAGCCTGCCACAGTGACCTTTTCCAAACACTGGTGAGTGTTTGCAGGTCTAGCAAAAATGTGGTGTTACATGCTAATGATTGCTGAATGATTTCAGATAGATGGTGTGGGAGTTATTTAAACTTAGCTTTAGATGCCAATCACTTACTTTGGAACAAGTAACCAAATAAATAAAAATAAAACTAGGAATCATATTGATTTGCTTGATACTGTATCTTACATGTTCACACATCATCTTATTTGCACCACATATTGCTGGCAATAGCTCACATTCACACCACTGCTAGCTAAGACAGGGTGTTCATGTCATGTTGTTAGAGGAATGTTGCATTGCTCAATATGTCTCACACACAAACAGGGAGCACTGCAGTGCTGCAGCCCAGTCAGGTCAGGAGTCAAGACACACCGCTAGTCCATGACATGCACTAACTTACACTATGAACCTGTTTTACCTAACATTGTAGATTTCACACAAAATGTAAATTCATTCGTATCACAAACTATAGGTATATAATACTCTATACTTTTCTATGCATATAATTATAATAAAATTATGTATAATTGTTGAGTATCTAAATATTAGGATATGGCAACTTATCAACAACTTATTGTCTAGTGGAATACTCTATGAGCTATTGGCTGGGGCTGTGCTCACAACACAGCACCCGGTAGCCCACATGTTCAGAGCACATCGCTGCCACATACTATCACCACAAAGTTATGTACACTACTGACTACCACTTGTTCAGTGCAATGGCATCAATGGCATCAATGGCATGGCTTCACATGCGATGGCTAATAAGTGATATGTTCTTATTGTTAAACAATCCAAGCCAACTACTATCATCCACACTAATCATCATTCTCTCTGTAGTGAATGTTTGATAGCTCTGCAGCTATGGAATGAACATAACAGATTTTATAAAAACTGATGATTACAGCCTACCTGATCCAAATTGTACTTGTGTTGTATGTTGTGAAGATATACATCAGGGTGGCATCAATGCACCCTTTGTTCATTGAAAAGCTTACATTTACTCTTTTACAAACAAACTTGTACCTATATCGCTTAGCTTGCTAAAACCACCCTGAACCATTTATTATTATCATCTACAGTCAAATTACATATAAAACTACCATTTAATTAGTCAATAAATCATAGCAGGACGGTTCTGTCAACACGTGATCAATTATATCATAAAAGCAGTAACATTTTGATATGTGTAAGACTACCACACTCACAGTTGATCCTAAGAAATACATGGCATTTGCTATGAATCTGTCAATGCTTGCCTACCTACTGGCAACTCAGTACCTTTACTAGTTATCATGGAAGACAGGGCTGTGTGCAGCACATGAATAGAAATTTAGGATTTCGAAAAAACGTTAATAGGAGCCAAAGTTGTTGCAGTAGTCTAGTGTGGAGTGTGAACAGCACAGTGTTACGTCTGCAGCCAGTGGAACATGAGGCTGTGCACGGTGGGGTAGTCCAGCTCAGCGTTGGGCGAGCTCAGTAGCTCGCGCAGACTCAGTGGCGCGTCAGTGTTGAGGGCCGCGTCTGTGAGCTCGGCCGCCGACTGCGCCGAGTTGTCGTCGGACGCGCAGTCGGAGGCAGGCGCGCGCTCCCGCCACTTGTCGTCGTAACTGAGGTCGCAAAGCGTGGGCGGCTCGTCACCATCGCTGTACTCCTCTTCTAGGGCGAGGGCTCGCGACTTGGAGCGCGCCGCGTCGCCGTCCGCGCTGTCCCGGCCGCCACCACTCCCGCCGCCCTCGTGTTGTCGACGAGCGTTCTTTAACGCTCGATATCGACGTGACCGTTCCCGCTGCAGTCTTCTTTTCCTCTCGTCTGCCCGTTCCAACTCTTCGGGTGTTTTCTTTAGCGAATTCTTACCAAAAAAGTATCGCATAAACGACTCGTCACAGTTCCGTTTTGATAGATAGTTCGCCATCAGTTTATAGTAGTATTGATTATCCATGTCAGTGTTGTGCGCCAGAGCTAAATATTTCACTTAAACGACACCAAACAATAAATTTACGCAGATATTTTGGAAGTTGCGAAATAAAAATAATGAGAACGCGACAATCGCTAATATGACGTCACAGTGTCACTGACATTTCGAATTTTCTATGCGTTTCGTTCATTTCTTTGATATATGACAGATTCTTTTCAACGTTTGCTGAACTTTCATATTTTAACCTAACATAAATACGACTTTGTGATACCAAAAAGAAAAACCTTAAACTAACACGGCGAATTAGAGAGAGAGATTAAAATAACAGCAAGCGCGCCTGGGTTAGGTTCCTAGCGATAGCCAAAATATACTGGGCGCACTATACTTATTAGACTCAACCGCACATCAGTGGTATTTTTTTAGCATAGAATATTTATTTGACACTAGCTTCTGCCCGCGACTTCGTCCGCGTAAAATTGCTTGGTCCCCCGACCCTTCCCGTCGCGCCGAATCGCCTACCCGGGCGATTTTCCCCGTTTCATACAAACATACATACAAATAAACAAACAAACTCTTCAGCTTTATAATATTAGTATCTATAGATGAATAAATGTCACTAAAAGTGTTACGCAAAATATTAGTAACAGCCAAATATTCCAATAATTTATACATACATATTTACGCGATGTGCTGATATATTATATTACTAGCCTGCACTGTCCCACTCCTGGGCAAAGGCCTCCCTCCACTTCTTCCAACTATCGCGAAGCCGCGCGTCCTGCTCCCAGTTTTGATGGAACCTATCCAGCTCGTCCCGCCATCTCCTACGTGGTCTGCCGCGACCCCGCCTCACTGTCTCAGGACACCAGTTCTGTGCTACTTGGGCCCACAGTTTGGTCGGCATGCGGCAAACATGTCCTGCCCAGTCCCATTTAAGTTGGGCA
The DNA here is from genome assembly GCA_947507805.1 of Aporophyla nigra. Taxonomy (NCBI): domain Eukaryota; kingdom Metazoa; phylum Arthropoda; class Insecta; order Lepidoptera; family Noctuidae; genus Aporophyla; species Aporophyla nigra. The sequence goes on from OX382301.1 coordinate 614,791, forward strand.
GCCTTTTGAGCCACGTCAACTATCTTTGTTTTAGAGCGCAGTATTGTGTTTCGTACGCGATCCGTTAATTTAACGCCGAGTATACTGCGCTCCATTGCTCTTTGGCAGACCTTGAGTTTGGACTTCTGAATGTTAGTCAAAGACCAAGTCTGTGCACCATAAGTTAAGACGGGAAGAATACACATGTCCATGAGCCTGCGTTTCAGTCTCATAGGCAACTCACCCTTCAGTAGTTCTTTCATGGACCAGTAGCTCTTCCAGGCGTTTTCAGTTCGTCTTATGATTTCTTTATCTTGCCTCGCCTGGAAAGAGACTACTTGACCCAAGTAAAGGTATTCTTGGACATGTTGTATTGTTTCCCCGTCTACTTTTATGATTCCAGGTGTTGCGTTACACATAACTTTGGTCTTCGACATATTCATCTTCAGCCCAATCTCAAGGCTTGCAAAACTGAGTTCTTGGAGCATCCGTTCAAGTTCAGTGGCTGAGGATGAAAAGAGAACAATGTCATCGGCGAAACGTAGATTTGTCAGTCTCGCTTCGCCAAGGACAATGCCTTTTTCCCTCCATTTGTCTGCCAACTTCCTGAAGATTTCTTCGAGGGTACTGGTAAACAGTTTAGGCGATAGCGGGTCGCCCTGTTTGACTCCTTTCTCGATTTTAAATTTTGGACCAGTAGTTTCAAGTTTTATTGCGGCTGTACTATTTTTGTAGATGTTGCGTAACAGATTTATGTAGGTAGGATCAATGTTTTGGTTGCTTAAGGCGTCAAAAATGGACTTGTGTGAAATGCTGTCGAAAGCTTTGGAGTAATCAACAAAAGCGAGGTATAACGGGATTTTATATTCATGGTGTTTTTCTATGAGTTGATTGACTGCATGCAGATGATCTGTCGTAGAAAGGCCAGGGCGGAAGCCTGCTTGTTCAGGAGGTTGATTTTTATCTAGTTCGCCAGATATGCGACTTTCTATTACTTTTATAAATATTTTGTATATATGTGATATTAAGCTAATGGGCCTGTAATTATTAATATCGGATTTATCACCCTTTTTGTGAAGCAGAATAATATTGGAGTGGCAAAAATCTTTAGGAAACCTACCTGAATGCAGAATACTGTTAAAGAGCCGGGTGATGTATGGAAGAAGTATAGGTTCACCTATTTTCAGTGACTCTGTGCTAATGTCATCTTCGCCACATGATCTATTGTTTTTCATTTTAGTGAGGGCTACCTGAACCTCGTATCCAGTTATAGGTTGGATATTATCTGGGCAGAAGTAATCGGGTGTTAGGGGTACTTGAGTGTCATCGAAGTAAAGGGATTTATAAAATGTTGTACATATATCTAATATTTTTGATCTATTAATTTGTTTCTTACCATAGCCATCTTTTAAACATGTGATCCATGACTTGTGATGTGAAATGCCTTGTTTTGCTATTTTCAGGGAGCATTTATTTTCTAGAGCATCCTGAACTAATCTATTGTTATAATTTCTAATATCTTTTCTAATACTACGTTTAACCTCTTTATCTTTAAGTCTATATTGTAAATCTCTGTTTGTATACAAATTCTGCCTCTGATCTATTAATTGTATCGTTTCGGTTGACAGTTTTTTGCTTTTGTTTTTTATTTGTTTTACTATTTTGCTAGCTTTAGTTAGGCTTTGTACTATTTCATCATATTGTTGCTGGACATCTTTTTCCTCAATCTCTGAATCAAGCATATCAAAACTATTTCTTAGTTCCAGTTTAAACTGTTTACTTCCTAGCATGAGTGATTGTTTATTTAATTTTCTTATTCGATTTTTCATGTATTTTTGCCGAATAATTTTTGCGTCTAGTTTTAGTGTAGCACGTACTGGTCTGTGGTCAGAACTAAATTTAATTTGATTTATGATTTGAATGTTTTTAATTATTTGTTTGTTTGAGGTAAGAATGTAGTCTATTTCATTTTTAGTTTGGTTATTAGGTGATACCCAAGTCCATCGTCTATGAGGCTTTTTGTAAAAGAAACTGTTACTTATACATAAGTTTTGGCCGAATGTGAATTGGAGTAGGCGTGTCCCACGTTCATTCCTATCTCCGAGGCCGTGTGGGCCCAAGATATTGGTGTTGTCTAGATCTTGCCTTTGCCCAATTTTTGCGTTAAAGTCACCTAAAACAAGGTTCCAAGTGCTTCGATGTTCATCGCAGGCTTTATTTAGTAGATCGTAGAATTCTTCTACTTCGTCGTCTGGGTGGTTTGACGTGGGAGCGTACACTTGAACGATGGATAATGTTTGTGTGCTCGAAATTTGAAATTTTAAGACTGCTATCCTGTCAGAGTAAGATATGAATTCCGATATATTATTTTTCCATTTTTTTGCAACCAAAAATCCTACCCCGTAGAGTCCTCCACTCTGTCCATTGTAATAGAATATGGTGTTTTCTCTCTCTATTGTATTTTCACCACTTCTTCTCACTTCTGATAAGCCAACAATATCCCAATTCATCTCATTCAGTGCGTTCTCGAGCTCAAGCAGACGATCTTCAGATTTTAAAGTACGAATATTGTAGGTAATGACGTTAAGTAGTTTATCGGTATCCGATTTATTATTTGCCGTAGTCGTTGAACGGGGTATCGATCTCACCCGGGGATTCTTAGCACCCCTGACTCCAGGGCGAGGCTGCCCACCGTCATCAGCATCAACACCACTGGAGCCGCCGGGCATTTGGGGCCTTTTGTTCTTCTTCTTCATCATGTTTGTGGAGGGGATTAGACATTTAACCCATCACGCTTGTCTAATGCGGGTTGATGGGTGAACAGTGAACCTGCTTACACGGTTCTTGGGTGCCGCGGTTAAAATTAACCGTCACCACCCTAATATTGACGTCCTGTTCTAACGCCAACTATCCAACTCAGGCCATTTGCAAACTGTGGCAGTTCGCATGCCCTAAGTTGGTTTTTGTTTACCAAACGATGTAACAGTAAACGTTTCCCTTAGTCGACTTTTACGACCTGCACGGGATGATAAGCAGCTGATACATTCTACGTTTTTCTATTGCTCCTAGATCAGCATGGAAGCAAGCAATGCTGATATAAAAGAGGATAAATAAAAAACAAGGACTTTTAATTAAAATTTATTTGTAATGTTCTTACACGTTACTCTCCTGACGAAAGAACCTTATAAAATAAAAATCAAAGTAATTTATTCAAGCTAGGTTTAGAATCAGCACTTTCCGAACGTCAAAATTACATAAAACAGTCCCACAAACCGCCCGCCCGTCACCAATTCCTAGTGCTTTATTTGAGAAGAAGCGGCGCCACAAACTCCCCAGTGCACAGCTGTCTGTTTACTTACATAAACTTGATTCTATACAATAGTAGGTAGGCAAAGTAATTACGAGACACATAATATTACAATACATTATTTACCATATCTGCGAGATCAGTGGTGGCCCAGTGGTAATGGCCTCGACTTACGAGTTATAGGTAGCAGGTTCGAACCCAGGGACGCGCTTTCCTTTGCATAAATAATTTCATCACCATTGCTCTCACACTGGTAAAGAAAAACATCATGAGGAAACCGGCATGTCCTAGAATTAAAAAATCGAAGACATCTGACATCTACCAACCCGCACTGGGCCTGCGTGGTAGATTACGGCCTGGCCGTGATTGGTACCTACCTATGAAGCTTTGTTTGTTCCGTCCCTACATATCTACCTAGATAGGTTGGTAAATTCTAACTTATACAAAATATACTTAGTTAGGTACTTACTACTTTTAAACTCGGACCACGAAAAAATCTTTATTTTATTGGGGTTTAAAATAATGTACCTAAGTAAACAATTAGTAGCCTAGAAAATATTAGGCAGGTAACTTATAATATATCATTGGGTAATAGGTACTTACTGTGAGACACATCGAACGTTCAGAGTCCATATTGGCAGCCAAACCGAATCGTAAACAATAAATCCAGGTCCGTAAACAAAGCAAAGTTCGTCAGAATGTAGAGTACTCGATACCAATTCACAAGAAATATCAAAATCCATGTTCATAGCATACGTCAATAATATTGTCAGAAATATCACAATACAATTGGATAAACAAATAAAAGTACGCACTGCACTGTAAGGCAATCGTCTCGCACTGACAAGAAACACCTCGAGTGAACTTCCCGCTACCCAAAATGCATGTTGCGTTAGTGTGAATCTATGTCCGAGCGGTACACAACTAGGGCTTGCAATATCCGTTCATTTTTACTATCCGGATAGTACGGATATTAATATTTTACTATCCGGAGTATCCGTATAATACGGTTATTTTTCATTTTTTTATGTAAAATATATATAATATATAAATCTGATTAGCCTTTGTAACACATTTTAATCTGTCTCTCAAGCAAAATGACAAAGAAATAATAAACTATACCAATATTTCAAGTAACAATCAAATTAAAAAACAACTAGTTCACTTTCTAAAATTATACAATAAAACACCGATACCGCACACCACAAATCACAACATCTCAATCAAATCAACCTATTTAAAACATAATAATTAAATAAAAATATCACTTTCCCTGGTAAATCAGCTCAATTTGTAAACAATAGTATAAATCAAATATAATAAAACAAAAATGAACAAAATATCTCAAAATAATCAAATAACCCTTCATAATATAATATTATGTAATTCTTAACGATTCTTAAATATTTTTTTGTAAATTCTGGTAATACGATCTTAAAAAGCTTAAACTGTTTAATGAATCTTCTTTCATCGAAGTTCTTAGATGGTTACATAAATATCCTGTAGCAGAGAACACTCTTTCTGCTTCAACGCTGGTCGGTGGTATTGATAAAAGTAGATTGTAAATTCCTAAATTCCTGCTTCTCTGACCATTATCATCAAATAGCACCATCTCTACTCGAATTGTGGTGTCTAAATCATTTGTAGAAGAAGTCGGTCGCTGCGCAGAATATGGCTGACTCATATACCGAATTACTTCTTCTCGTATTTGCGTTTTAATTGATACGCTCACAGTTGAAGAAGAACAACCTTCAGTATCTTGTGTATTGTCCGCTGAAGTTATGACTGTTTGATCTGGTTGTTGTTCATCAAAAAATGTAGAATTAATTTTAACAATCGTCAGTCTCACAGATTCCTTTGAAGGATTTTCAAAAGGAAGAAAGTCTATAGCTAACAACTGGCAAGAAGTAGGTTTGCCATTTTGAACATAGCTGATGTCAACCGAACTCAACTGAAATCAATGATCGGCTTGGCTGACTAGTCGGCTATTTTGCAGCCGACAAGTCGGCTAGGCGGCCAAAGTCATAGTTGGCCCATCTCTAATAAATAACGTAAGACAGTTATGTACTCCACAGTTGGCAGCTTTTTATTTGAAAAAATAAAAACAACTATCCGTAACATCCGAAAACTCCGGATAGTGATGCAAGTAAAATCCGGATTTTAAAATCGGTGGATATCCGAATAATACGGATATCCGGATATCCGGATTGCAAGCCATATACACAACACACCTACCGCGAGCCGTACGCAACCGTGCATACATTGACATTTTTGTAAGACGCAATAGCACCACTAGCTATTGAAAATTTATGATTTTGATGTGTTCCGTAATACCAAAAATTATACCTAAATGAAAACTTAATATTTTTTCAATTGTTTTTCGTTATTTTGTATCTTAATAATATAAGCTAAGTTATGGATAAAACATTATTACAGATATTGTTGTTTTTAATGCAGAAAAAACATAAAGAAAACGTAATTTATGTTGTAAAAATGTGCGAAATGCAATTCGCTCCAACTTCATTTTAGATCTGTTTTTTTTTTTTAAAAAAAAAACGTCACCATAACCTAGATAAATACTGTCTAAAGCCGAATATCATCTTATAATTGTGGAAATATGCTCAAATTGCAAAAGATTTTGGTATTACGTTTGTATGGAAAGATTACACAGGCCGACAAAATTTAACAAAAGTCCAGCCACAGAGACCAGACCAAACATACCTGAAGGATTTTGATGCGCTGAATCCGAATCCGTGCTCAGAATTGCTCCTATACGTCTAGTTTTCGAGATATCTTAACCTAAAAGAGCAATAAACGCGTTTTTTTGCAGTTTTTGAGCTTACGTGACAGAAGGAAAAAAAATGATTATCAAAAAACGTTGTATGTCAATTGAAAGTACTACCCTGTCCCTTTTAAACTTATTTAGATTTTATCAAATATCTTTTTTTTTCACCAAAATATCGCTATTTGAAATTTTACACTTAAGCGAATAACCCAACCACAAAAAAAAAATCTAAAAAATTCTGCCCGAAACCAAACCATGTTGATCTTGTGTTTTTGGGGTCGCTGATTCCGAATCCGAGGTCTAATTCACCCTATATGGTCAGAATTTTTCGTAATCTCAAAAAACAACCCCTAAAACTACCCCTACCAAACCATTAGTAGGGTAACCCTCCTTAAGAAAAATTCTGACCTATTAGGGTGCATTGGACCTCGGATTCGGAATCAGCGACCCCAAAAACACAAGATCAACATGGTCTGGATCCGGGCAGAATTTTTTCGATTTTTTTTTTGTGGTTGAGTTAATACGCTAAAGTGTAAAATTTCAAATAGCGATATTTTGGTGAAAAAAAAAGACAATTGAAAAAAATCTAATAGGTTTAAAAGGGGAAGGGTGGTACTTTTAATTGCCATACAACGTTTTTTGACAATAATTTATTTCCTTCTGTCACGTAACCTCAAAAACTGCAAAAAAAACGCGTTTTTTTTGCACTTTTAGGTTAGGATATCTCAAAAACCAGACGTATAGGAGCGATTCTAAACACGGATTCGGATTTAGCGCATCAAAATCCTTCGGGTACGATAGGTCTAGTCTCTGTGTAAAAAAAATGTAGGCCTGTGTTATCCGTCGCCGGCCCCTTAATGTGCGGTGCAGCTTATTGTATAGTAATGTGTTTAAATAACGGTAATGCTCATGGGCGTACCCAGGTTCTGGGCCAGGGGGGGGGGGGGGGGCAAATCAGATTTTTTATAAGCACTTAGTCAAATAAATAAACATAAGTTTTTTATACAATAGCTATTTTAGAAGTAACTTTCAAGGGTCTTCAGGAAAACAGTTTGTGACGTCTTTCATGAAATAATCGCCCATAGCGTTAACAAATTTTCCGTGTACACTGAGCAAACAAAGCCCATTTAATCTACTTCAATTATGGTCGATCTTAGCTACGTTTTTACATGTCTAAGTGTGCTAAACCTTTCAAATGTAGCGGTGGAATAAGGTATTAATCGCCAGTAAAATTTCTAGGGCTGTCTTCACCTTCGGGTAAAAAGATTCTGCTATTCCATTATTAACTCTTTTATTCCATTACTTTCAAAGACCTGCTGCTGCTTATTCATTCAAAAAGTGCGCCATAGTTCGGCTTCAGATGTGATCCTTTCTAATTCATAAAATTTAGATACTTCCTCCATACATTTTTGTAATTTTGGAACTATAATTTTGATTATCTGAACAATGAAAGAGCAAATGATGGTGAATGGTTTATGCCGAATCTCGCCGTAAGTAAAGATGATAACGCATCGAGCGACGAACGTAGGCAGCTGGTTGATTTGCCCTCTGTTGTTGGCGGCTTGTTGTCTTAGGTCAACGCAGCTCAAAGTTCAAAGCCGCAGTAATTTCTTCATCTGAATCGATGAATTTTTCAGTCCCTTCTTCCGCGGAACGCCTGTGTTCTGCACATTTTATTATGTCCAGCATTTTAGACTTGGGCACACCACTATTGCGGCGGATAGTTCCCTCTTTGAGGAGTGGCTAGAGAGGTACCACGGTGTCCAAACCTTCCGCCTTACACAGGTCCTCACTGGACACGGCTGTTTCGGGAGTATGATTGTGTCTATCTGGTGCCTGTCCCGGATATGGTGGGAGGAAACGCCCTCGTGTTATCACTGCGTGGATCTCCTGGAGGACACGATGGAGCATACGGTGGAGGTATGCCCTGCCTGAGCGGAGCACCACCGTGTCCTCGTGGAGGCGATCGGCGGCGGCGACCTCTCGCGTCCGGCCCTGGTGCAGGCCATGGTATGGAGCTAGAGGGCATGGGAAGCCGTCACCTCTTTCTGCATAGTAGTAATGCTCGCGAAGGTGGAGGCGGAGCGCGTGAGGGAGAGGCAGTCTCTGCGCCCTCACGCCCCTAGCCACCGCAGGAAGAGACACCCCGAATGTCGGGAGTAGACTCCAGACTCCCGGCCACCGTAGGCGCGGGCTTGTGGACGGCGAGCAATGGGTAGCTCGCCGCCCGGTAAGGACCCGTGTCGACGGCGCGTAGTGTTCCACGCGCCCCTCAAAGAGATGCCAGCAGCACTGAAGGGGTCCGCTGGGACCACGGAATTGTTCGAAAGAGTTACTGTTGCCTTGGCATAGGCAACTGAAGGAAACCGGGGTGGGTTTTAGTTAATAAACGTTTTACACGCCCTTCCGCTCCACCTAGAGCGGAAGGGAATTGTATTAGTTCTGTTAACCGACTTCAAAAAAATAGGTGGTTCTTTGTTCCACTTTGTTTTTTGTTTCTAACTGATTTAAAAAAAAATAGATAGATTATGCTTCAAGGTGCGAAAGGTCGATAAAATATATGGGACCACCATATAAATTTTATCGACTTTGCTTTGATAGTTTTTGCGTTGGCTTCGATAATACGTATTTGATCCACTTTGTTCAGCGTCATGATATTGTAATACTTCCTGTCACTGCTATTGACTTGCCGACTTCCGAAATTAAAGTTATTTTTGCTTGCAACGCTGCTAGCGAGTAGGTAGAAAGGGCGCATCGCACGATTTTAACACGCTTATATTAGTTTCATACGTATGTTAGTACATATGTGCGTATGTAACGGAAACTTTGAACATGATTTTGACCCCTTTTAAAATGTCGGATTAACTCAAAATTTGGCATACGTATCAAGGACCGATGATAATACATTTTTTTTTTAAATTTGTGCCCTTTTCCTTGCTGGGGTTACTAGGATAGCAAAAAAATCGTCTTCGAAAACTACACTGACATACGTCACAAAATTCATAACACCCTAAAAAAATTGAAAATAAATAATAGTTTTAAAAACCACGCTTGCTTATATAAACTTTTTTAAAGTTTTATATTGTATTATGTATACAAATATCAAAAAGTTATTTTTCTTCATTTTTATCGACAAAAGTAAATAGTAGGGACGTTAACAAACTCCAGGGGGGGGCAGCTGCCCCCCTCTGCCCCCCCCTGGGTACGCCCATGGTAATGCTTGTTGTAGTTCTATACAACAAGCTTCCCTTAGAATTTAAAAGCATAAATAGCGCTACCTTATTTAAAAACATATTGAAGACATATTTATTGAGGAAGGGCTATTACAGCTTCGATGAGTACCTAGATGATAAACGGGTTCCCTATCCATTTGCATAAAATTTTAAGACCTAATATAACTTAACATAATTTTGTTTGGTATAATTATATTTTCGCATAATATAATTACGCATAACAGCTTACGCATAATTTTTTTAAGCATAATTTCTCTAACCATAATAATGATTAAGCATAATATTCTAAAGCATAAATTTATTAAGCAAAACATAGCATAACTTTTTTAAGCATAATATCCTAAAGCATAAATATATTATTATTTTTAATTTATTTTAATTTATTTATTATTTTGAGGGTTTTTTTTTCGCTGTAGGAAGCATGAAGCAAGCAAGCATACAGCATGCAAGCAAGCATACAGCATGCAAGCAAGCATGCAAGCAAGCATGCAAGCAAGCATGCAAGCAAGCATGCAAGCAAGCATGCAAGCAAGCATGCAAGCAAGCATGCAAGCAAGCATGCAAGCAAGCATGCAAGCAAGCATGCAAGCAAGCATACAGCATGCAAGCAAGCATGCAAGCAAGCATGCAGCAAACAAGCAAGCATGCAGCGTGCAAGCAAGCATGAAGCATGCAAGCAAGCATGCATCATGCAGCATTCAAGCGAGCATGCAACATGCAGCAGGCAGGGTTTCTGTCACGGCTCCGGCGCTGCGGGCCTCCGGCGGCCCCGCGCGTGCTAATCGTCGTAGACGGCTTTCGCTCACCACCGCAACTTCGGCTTGTTGGCCGGCTTCGCCGGCCAGCCTCAGCCGCGGCGGCTCGCTCGCAGCCGCCTGCTCCTCAGCCCACGGGCCGCCTCGCCCCTACGCGCCTACGCGATTTTAAATTACACTCTAGGGGTAGGACAAACAAGACTACGTGGAGTCGGTTTTGCAGCAATTCGGTTCTGTCACTAACTTTTGTTGCACAGCATATTAAATTTTTAACCAACAATATTACTTAATTGTTACAGAAACTATAGCAAATTGGTTTGATCAGAATTATGTATGGGGCACTACAAGTTCACCACCACCATTTCCACCCAAAGTCTGGAGTACGTATCTACTAGAAAAGGAAAATATACCTAGGACACAAAATCATGCAGAGGCATGGCACAATAGATTTGCATATTTTGTGGGAAAACACCATCCTGGATTTTATTTTTTGGCAAAAAAGATCGTTCAAGAAATAAAACATCAAACCATTGAAAAAGATAAACTGGATGTCGGAACATCACTTATACAAAAAAAGAAAATACACGGACAAAACCAAAAGAATTGAAAAAAATATTAGTAAAAAAGATGAGTATACTTCTAAACTAGCATATTTACGAGCAATTGCTAAAAATATACCCCTAAAATAAATAATTATACATAATTAAGGACCACTGTTTCAATCAGTTAACTTCTATCTGAGGAATAACCGCCATATTTATTTCTCATAATAGAAGTTTGACATTTTTTTTTTATACAAAAACTGTCAAAACATCTAATATATTCTTCAGATAAAAGTTATCTCGCGATTGTATGATGTAAAAATCGTTTAAGTTACATAATGTTATGTATAATAAATCATTTGCATGAAAATTGTTTTTGTTATTTATATTAATTGTATGCCAAAATATTATTATGCTAATAGTCATTATAATAGTCATTAGGCCTACTAACGTTATGTGAATCAAATTTATGCCAAAACAAATTAGTCTTTAAGATGATTATGCCAACATAAAATGTATGCCTAAAAAAATTATGCCGAAGTATTATTATGCCAAAACAAATTGTGCCAAAATCTTTATGCCGAAGTATATTAGACAAAGAACATTATGCGAAAAGAAGGGATCCCTGATAAACGACAACCATAATATTATTATTTTAGAATGGAATAAAATTTTAACGATTATGAAAACTTTGACATCATTCAAAATCTGAAATCTCTTGACATCATATTTAAAACTGTTTATATTTAAGGACGCTATAACATTTTTCTACAAATATGGGTAGTTTTCCGGTACCAAATAAATCAAGAGGATTCACAATTGCAAGGTCAATTATGGTCTAAATTAAAGATAATTTAATCATCTCCATGATGGAACCATAAAAATTGTATGGTCCCACAGAACAGATATCTGTTCTGTGTATGGTCCCATACAATATTTTCACAAAAATACGTTTTCCCCACCGCAATAATCGTAGAAAATGCTAAATAATGGGGTCTGAAAGGTACCTGTACAGTAAGATTAACTGTATATTTTAACTTCAAAATGACAAGAAATTGTGGCTAATATAATCTTCTACGTTTTGCCTAAATATTTTGTAATTAAACAACTTTTTTATTTATGAGAAAAATAAAGAACGCTTTCAAATTTCTTCATACATTTTCTACTCGCGGCTTATCATTCCGCGCTCAGACGCGCCCTAGGAAGCACGGGCGTATCGCTTTTGAGTACGAAATAAATACGATCAAAATAATAATAAAGTGAGTTCCGTGCTGTACTGTGGTTGAAAAATTTTGATACTTTTCGGGCCAAAAGTATGAGTACCAAACTTATTACCAGAACTTGGTTTAGAAATAAAAAACTTAAATTCTTTTCGGAATTATGGAGGTAGTGATGATTATGAATATGTATTCATTTACAAGAATTCAAGATGGCGGATGATTATTCAATAAAAAGTTATATGAACATCTGTTTTCAATGTGGTGATTAAATTATGCAAGTGTCGTCCATTTTTGGAACGAAATTCTTTAATGTAGCTTGTGGTAAGGGTAAACAAGGGTGCTGAAGCCGATTGGAGGTCAAAATAAAAAATGGAGGTTGCGAAAATTTTCAAATTTTTCATCATGGGTGTCGTTTTCAAGATTTTCGAAGGTGCTGAAGCCGAAAACTCCATACAAATTACATTCGGAGTCAAAAAAGACTAAGGAACATACTTCCTGACGGGATATCCCCCGACCCCACAAGTTTTTCATTCAAAACGACGAATATTTTAATTTATTTAAATAAAAAGTGGGCATAGCTATCAACTTTGGGTAATTTTAGAATAGTGATTATGCATTTACATTTTGCATTTTGAATGAAACATTTTCCATCCAAATTTGATCCAAATACGGCGGGTATTGTTTTTGAAGTGAAAACTTCTTTAGCGGCGTTGAGCACTTTTTCTGTAATGGGTATAAAATCTTAAACTCGCGTCAGGACACGTGACCTGATCGAAAAAGCGTAGGACGGATGGTTTTAATTTGGAAAAGCGCCATCTATTAAAACGAATACGAATCACTTGGCTAGCCTTGGTTAGTATGGTTATGGAATCATAGATGACGCTAATATAAACTACTAAACACGAAGAGTTTACAGTAAAATATATGTCATTAAAAGTGTGTCTAATTCTAAAAAAATAAAATCGTAATATAGCATAAGCCATAAAATAAATATTACTTATGAATTAAATAATTGTAACAAATAACTTTTTCTAAGACAGCAACTCGATTATAGATGGCGCTCAAACTAATCATTCAATTTTTGAAGTGAAAACTTCTTTAGCGGCGTTGAGCACTTTTTCTGTAATGGGTATAAAATCTTAAACTCGCGTCAGGACACGTGACCTGATCGAAAAAGCGTAGGACGGATGGAGAGTAGACAGCTATCCCCTCTCTACGGCGCGGCGAAAATGTATGCCTGGGCCTACTGTTTCGTTTAGGCGGCGCAGGGCGCTTGCGCGAATGTTCGTCAATGTTACAGCGTGCCACGCGCATCCATGGATGGTGACAGCTGATGGCTCGACCGTCTGTGTAGTGATCACATTGTTGTGTATTCGTAAAATTCGTGAATATAAAGTGCTTAAAATATGGAAATTGAACAACAAATTATTCCCTAACCATTCCAAAATATCAAACATGCTCAACGTTAATAATCAAGTTTTCACTTCTGCCGGCACTCCCGGAGTGCAATTTTTTTTTTTATAAAATGATTATTATCCATATTGGGGGTAGGGATTATGAAATCATCGATTTTTCATTTAAAATGGCCGATGTACTGTTATGATGAAATGTCGATACCCATGTATCAGTTTTGGGGGTTATGCTAGTATGTAGTCGAAATATTTAACGTAACTTTCAATTATATACATAAATTGAAAATCATGTAGTTAATCATCTCTCCAAAATGTCAAAGTCATTTCGAATTATAAATACATAATAGAGTACAAAAACAACCCTCATACAAAAATGAAAACATTTTACTATTGTGTATTAAACATTCTGAATACGCGCTCTAATCTCAAAGGTGAGGGTTCGGGCGTCACACAATTTTTGCTTAGTTTTCTTTAGGGAATATCTCGTATATTTTCAACGATAGTCTACGCTCACAATCCGTTATATTTGTTTATGACCGAAAAATATGATTAAAGTTTTTTATTGTTACACCTCGTTTTTGTTTTTTGATTTGACAAATTATACGTTATCCGAAAAATCATAATGATCATGGTAATAAAACTTATTAATTGTCACCAAATGCAGAAAGTCAAGTTAGTTTACTAGGTACAAATTTTACTCAACACTGCTAGTAAATTAAAATAAATAATACCTTCGAGTATCAAGATTAGTTAAGTAATGTTTAAAATCGAGCAGACAATGGTTTCGGTGTGTGCGTGCGCGTAATATTGTTGTGTGCCGACTCAGATACCTAAACTTGAGCGATTCAAAAATGTTATAGCGTCCTAGCTTTTTAGACATCGTATTTCAAAGCTGTTTGACATTTTATTTATATTGTTTTTAAATATTTTTTTGACATTGCACTAGACATTATAATTGTATTATTTTCGAACTATCTAATACTATTTCAAAACTGTTTGGACATTATTCTAGAAACTGTATTATATTTTTTTTTTTTTTTTGAATTTTAATGAATAATTCTTAGTTCTTATAATTTTATGCAAATTGCATGTATATTCAACATAATGTAAATTGTTCAGGAATAAATGAAATGAAATGCCGCCGTGCAAAAGTGGTATTTGTTAAAACTCTTGGACATATGGGTTTGTAGTCCGGTCAATTTAGACCAAAAAATGAGAGTGAAGTTACATAAAGTCCCAACAAGCTGAATTTCAGTGAAATTGTTCAAAACATAATTATAAACAATGTCTAGAAGTTCCCCATCATTCCCGTGTATGGATTTTTTTAATTCAAGGTCAAAGGTGAAAGAAATGAGTTTTTCACGATTTTCAGCAAAACGGTAAGTTTTATCATAAAAGTACCTCGGACAAAAATTGTAGATCATAAAATTATCTATAAAAAATGTATCAATACTTTTTTTCTTACGAGCCACCGTTTCTGAGATATAACGATTCAAAAAGTTATAAAAGTTGTTATCGTCATAATATGCACACGTTTCCACGCCACCTATGAGGTAGTGTACTTAGCGCGTTTTTTTTAACGTGGTTTCCCCAGTAGGCCTACTCCACGGGTCAGTTGTGATCCTGTTTAATGTAAAACTATTGCAAAATAACGGAAATTTTCAAAGATTAGAAAAGATAAAAGCGATGTAAATTAAAAAAAAGTGTTGAAGTTCATTCGTCTGATTCGTAAGTTTCAAATTCTTGTTCTTCTTCTTGTTCTTCTTCTTGATCTTCTTTTCCTGCTTCTTCTTCATCTTCATTTTGGATGCAAGTAAATTGCGTCAATAGCGATGTATCGCATGATACTTCGTCGGAATCAAACGAATCCTCCATTGTTTGTGATTCAATATTAGAGCACGACCGGCCTTGACAATTTGTGCATGCCAAAGAACAAAACAGTCCGACTTTTTTGCAACCTTATTTAGCACTGCATCCCTTTTTGCAGTTGCAAAAAATAGTGTTCAGCAGCTTTTCCGGCGCAGGTGGAAGTAAAGTTTGAACTAGCTCTAATATATTGTTGACCAACTTCCAACCCCAGTCTGTAGGGTCTAGCTGATAACCAAGCCACACTTGAACTTGGTAATATACTCGAAAAAGATGTTGGTGAGCAGCAACTGAGGTTGGAGGAAGACAAACTAATTGAACTTGTTTTTTATTTAACATGCATATCGATGCTTATCTAAACAAAATAGATTGGTCGTAATCCACGACCGAATGTCATGACATAGCACTTATCCGTGTTAAAGAACAGCTTATTTTCAATGCTCCACTCATAGATTGCGTCAATGTCTCTTTGCAGGAGTTTGCAATCCTCGTCCGTTCTGATATGAGAAACTAGTTTAAGGTCGTCTGCATACAGCAGGCATTTTGCAAACTTAACCTTATTGACAAGGTCATTGATCATGATAAGGAATAAAAGCGGCCCCAGCACGGATCCCTAACTCACGCCAGAGCGCGTATAATAAGGGTTGGATTCGAAGTAGCTATGTCTGACGAATTGTTTGCGATCCCGTAGGTAGTCAGAGAAAAACTTAAGATAACTAGACGAGAATCCCATGGCCCCTAACTTTGACAGGAGTATGTCGTTGTTGACTTTATCGAACGCTTTCCGAAAATCAAAATAGAGGGCATCGACCTGCCCACCGCTGTCTATACGGCTAGATACATAGTCTGTGTGGATCAGAAGGTTTGTGTTAACGGAGCGACCTGGTCGAAAACCGTGCTGGGCATCCGCAAGTAGCACATTAATCCTCTTGTAGATAAGTGCATGGAGTATGTGCTCAAAAGTCTTGGCAACGGTAGGCAGAATAGCGATGGGTCTGTGTTCTTCTACAGATTTTTTGTCACTCGTTTTAGGGATGGGGATGACTCGCGAGATTTTCCACTGATCAGGGTATACGCCAGACTGGAGGGCCAAGTTATAGATATGACAGAGAGGAGCTGCCAAGATATCTCGACAGCCCTTAAGTATAAAGGCAGGAACATTATCAGGGCCAATGGAGCTACAGGATTTGAGTCTGGCTATGCCCTTATTTATATCCTGTAGGGTTAAGAAAGGAAGAGGTATATTCTCTCTCTCATTACTCACAGTTAGGTGTGATGAGTCCAATTTAGGTGTGTCAGACAGAAAGACGCTAGCAAAGTAGTGGGCGAATGTCTCGGCCGCTTCAACACCAGAACTAGGCTCTCCATTGTGTACAACAAATGGTTCGAAACCACCCTTTGATCTGAGGTCATAGACATGCTGCCAAAACCGTCGCGGATTTATACGTAGATTATTTTCAGTGTTCTTGCAGAACAGTCTATAGGGTTCTTGGGTGCTTACTTTTAGGTCCGATCGCAGAGCACTAAACTCCGCATATATTACATCACATCGTGAAAGTATCCACTTTCGATGGAGTTTATTTTTCCGCTTGACGTCTTTAATCATACCAGTAGAAAACCAGACTGGATACCGCCTATTACCAGTATTGAATCTCTTCTTTTTTGGAATAGAAGAGTCAAATAAATTATAAAATATTTTGTAAAACTTACCCGAAGCGGAGCGTGCAACTTCTAGCCATGGAGGAGAGCAAATTTTGTCTCTAAGAAGTGTATAGTCTCCTTTGGCAAAGTTCCAATCGCGGCTTCGATCAATGTTGCAGGGGTCTAATATTTCATTATCCTTAAGCGCTGCCATTGTTACCACAATTTCTAACGGAGGGTGATACAAATCGATTGGAACCAGCTCCGTTCCTTCGATATGCTCACATGTTACTCTGGTACCGACCCGGGCCAACACTACATCTAACTTACTCCCACGCATATTCATCACTTCATTCATCTCTGACAGATCAGAAAAGCTTAAGAAATAACAGTAATATTTATTAAGATTTACAGATGCACTTTTTAAGTTAAGGTCACCTAAAATCAATATAGTTCCATTCAATTTGGACACGATGCTCTCAACTTTGCAAAACCAGGTCAGGTAATCGTTGTCGGTCGCAGTTGGCTTCATGTAGACAACACAAACCGATATATTAAGACCAGAAATTGAAACCATGGCCCATAAGTCTTCACCACAGTCTGTTTCAAACTCATAACGCCTCTTCATGGCTGCAGCAGAGAGCGCAGCAAGCAGTACCCCACCGCCCGGGGTCACGCGGTCCCTGCGTAGAGTTTGCCAATCTCCGCTTGATACTTTTGAGTCCTCTACAGAATCGTCTAAATTTGTTTCAGTTACGGCTATTAAGTCATGTTCAGAAAGCAGCAAACTTGATCTCCATGTAGGCAGCTTGGTCTTGACTCTTGAGGCCGCGAACATTCTGGTAGAGTAAACATAGTTGAACATTGCGTTTGGTAGAAGCGGCAGCTGCCAGTACATCAAGCTGTTTACTGGGCATCATCGCTACGTCTACGAAAGTTGCGACGCCAAGGTTTCACGCATATATCCTCTGCCCAGTTTTGAGCTGCCATAAATTGTTCCGCTAGTTTTGAGGGCACCCCTAACTTGAAAGATGCATAGTTGCCACGGGGTTTTAGAGCTTCAACCGTGCAAAGATCAGTTCCGCAGAGAATAATTAAGTGCTCACGTACCTGGGACTCAGTAGTGCCCTGCTTAACATAGAAGAGATGCAGATATCTCTACCTTTCTGAGGCCTCTAAGCTGGTGGCACCAGGCGCCGCAGTCCCCCGCAAAACATTGCCCAGCGAACGACGGGAGCGCCTGTGACGAACTTCTACCCAACCATCTTTATCTAGTCCATCTCTGACCATGTTACCCATCGCAACATCCGTAACAGCAGCCGGAACCGGAACAAGGACACGGGGTTCGGGAGCTTGGCGGGCAGATGATGATGTAGCCTGTTCGTCTGAGGAGTGTACATTCGACACACTCATCTCGCAAGTACTGTGACCATCCATAGTTCTTCTTTCCGAATTTACCTCAGTAGGATCGGTAACTGTCCCGCTATTGTTCGGTAAAACGATAGGAAGCTGAACGGTTACCGGAGATGACTGAAGCTGCCGGTCTTGAAAACTCTTCAGTCGTTTCTCCATATCCTTTCCCTTTGCTCTGAGATGATCCCATTTAGCGTAGGGTACGCTGCCTTCGGTTTATGAGTGGTTTTAAGAATGACAGCACACTGGTTTTTTATTTCGGATACATCCTGAACCAGGGCGGACAGTATTGCGTCATGCTCGACCTTCCATGCTGACAGTCTAAGGTCATACTCGTTCTTCCACGCTGTCATCAGTTCCTTGAGGTCACTCTTCAACTCACCACAGGTACAAGGAGAAGGCAAAACCTGGTAGTTAGGTGAGTCATCGATACGCTGCTGCTTGGTCCTAACGGTGACATTCATATTGGAGTCATCGCAACTGACAGATGCAGCAATACCGGGAACAGATTCTGACTGTCCTGGTCTGGGCGTCTTCGGAGATTTAGGTGGAGTACGTTGCATGTTATGTATTTTTATCCACTAAAAATATCACCAGTACTTTGTTTACAAAAACAATACAGAATGCTCAGAAACTTGTTATTATAGTTTCGGTATCTGGAACGTAATTCTCCGCTGAGTGTTGGTAGCACTGACGATCGCACCGCGAGCACTTTGCGCAACTAGCGCACGCCGTTACCGCTCTTACACAGCGGAACTTAACCGCGAGTATCCGTTGCGCACGCGTTTGAATCACAATGATAAGCACTTTTAAACACCTTTTCTTTTATTCACTTTATTAGCTTTTTGCGCCTTTGAGAGGCTAAACGTTACATGGATCTGTTAGCTCTGCGTTAGTTTAGATTATAGGCACTTGACTTTCCAATACAGGACTAGTAAATCAGTAAATAAATAAATAAACAACTGGAGCAAATTTTGAGATTAACGCATTCATAACGTAGCGCGTTCCGAATTTACAAAAAAAGTATTGATAAATTTTTTATAGATAATTTTATGATCTACAATTTTTGTCCGAGGTACTGTTATGATAAAACTTACCGTTTTGCTGAAAATCGCGAAAAACTCATTTTTTTGACCTTTGACCTTGAATAAAAAAAATTCCATACACGGGAATGATGGGGAACTTCTAGACATTGTTTATAATTATGTTTTGAACAATTTCACTGAAATTCAGCTTGTTGGGACTTTATGTAACTTCACTATCATTTTTTGGTCTAAATTGACCGGACTACAAACCCATTTGTCCAAGAGTTTTAACAAATACTTTTAAACGGCGGCATTTCATTTCATTTATTCCTGAACAATTTACATTATGTTGAATATACATGCAATTTGCATAAAATTATAAGAACTAAGAATTATTCATTAACATTCCAAAAAAAAAAAATATAATACTCACAGTTTCAAGAATAATGTCCAAACAGTTTTGAAATAGTATTAGATAGTTCGAAAATAATACAATTATAATGTCTAGTGCAATATCAAAAAAATATTTAAAAACAATATAATTAAAATGTCAAACAGCTTTGAAATACGATGTCTAAAAAGCTTTGAATATTAACAGTTTTAAATATGATGTCAAGAGATTTCAGATTTTGAATGATGTCAAAGTTTTCATAATCGTTAAAATTTTATTCCATTCTAAAATAATAATATTATTATGGTTGTCGTTTATCATCTAGGTACTCATCGACGCTGTAATAGCCCTTCCTCAATAAATATGTCTTCAATATGTTTTTAAATAAGGTAGCGCTATTTATGCTTTTAAATTCTAAGGGAAGCTTGTTGTATAGAACTACAACAAGCATTACCGTTATTTAAACACATTACTATACAATAAGCTGCACCGCACATTAAGGGGCCGGCGACGGATAATCTTTCCATACAAACGTAATACCAAAATCATTTGCAATTTGAGCATTTTTCCACAATTATAAGATGATATTCGGCTTTAGACAGTATTTATCTAGGTTATGGTGACGTCTTTTTTTTAAAAAAAAAAACAGATCTAAAATGAAGTTTAAGCGAATTGCATTTCGCACATTTTTACAACATAAATGACGTTTTCTTTATGTTTTTTCTGCATTAAAAACAACAATATCTGTAATAATGTTTTACCCATAACATAGTTTATATTATCAAGATACAAAATAACGAAAAACAATTGAAAAAATATTAAGTTTTCATTTATAATTTTTGGTATTACGGAACACATCAAATTTATCATAAATTTTCAATAGCTAGTAGTGCTATCGCGTCTTACAAAAATGTCAATGTGTGCACGGTTGCGTACGGCTCGCGGTAGGTGTGTTGTGTTACTTGTAAGCGGTTCAAAAAGCGTTTTTGGATTACTACTACTTTGTGTTAACGGAGATTGATTACTGTTTATTTTAATACGTTTAACGTGAATATAGCGTGAATAGGGTTATCTGAAGTCCGAAGAGAGGGGGAGGACTCGATAATCCTCAATTCCGGAAACCTGCTCTATTTCCGGGAGGGCGACCAGCAGTCCCAAGGTGGTGTCGGGTTTATCGTCCATAAGTCCCTTGTGGTGAAGATCGAGAGTGTGTCGACCAGGGTAGCGTACCTTATACTCAGAATATCCGCAAGGTATTCGTTGAAGGTCATACAGGTTTACGCTCCGACTTCGTCACACCCCGACGATGAGGTGGAGACCATGTATGAGGATATTTCCAGAGCCATGCATGGTTCCAAAACTCACTTCACCGTTGTCATGGGGGACTTCAACGCGAAACTGGGCAAGCGAGGCGATGATGAGTTGAGAGTGGGGCAATTTGAAGGAAGGAAGGCCTCTTTATGATGAATTCCTTCTTCAGAAAACGTGAGCACAGGAAGTGGACCTGGCAGAGTCCTGATGGTGCAACAAAAAACGAGATTGACTTCATTATGTCGTCGAAGAAGCAAATATTCAATGATGTCTCTGTGATTAACGCGGTGAAAACCGGGAGCGATCACCGCATGGTAAGAGGTACATTGAATATCAATATCAAGCTGGAAAGATGTCGGCTGATGAAGTCAACGTTCCGTCCAGCACCGATCCAACTTCAAAACCCCGAGAGCTTTCAGCTCGAACTCCAGAATCGTTTTGAGTGCCTAGGGAGCTCCGTGAACGATTTTAACGATGGGTTCGTGGAAACTGTCTATACGGTCGGGTCTAAGTTCTTCAAACCCGCCGTACTAATAGGAAAAAGAAACTCTCAGATCCTACATTACAGCTCATGGAACAGTCTGCAGTCTTCAGAAGCTGCGCTCGAGTACCGGCAGCTCAATAGACAGATCTCTAAGTCCTTGAAAAGCAACCTTCGCCGCTATAACACAGAGCCTGAAGACCGATGATGGCAGAGTCGTATCCACCAAACCTGAGCTGTTTAAGGAGATTGAGAGGTTCTATGGAGAGTTATACATGTCAACAAGTAACCCCGTTAGAAATCTGGCAAATGACCCAAGAGCTAGGTTGACCCGACATTACACCGAAGACATCCCGGACGTCAGCTTGTACGAGATTCGATGGCTCTGAAGCAGCTTAAAAACAACAAGGCGCCGGGTGATGACGGAATTACGGCTGAACTCCTGAAGGCTGGCGGGAAACCCGTTCTCAAGGCCCTTCAGAAGCTGTTTGATTCCGTCATACTCGAGGGCAAAACGCCACAGGCATGGAACAGAGGTGTGGTGGTACTTTTCTTTAAGAAGGGTGACAATGCCCTACTTAAGAATTATAGGCCCATCTCACTTCTGAGCCATGTCTACAAGCTGTTTTCAAGGGTCAACACGAACCGTCTAGCGCGCAGGTTTGACGACTTCCAGCCTCCCGAACAAGCCGGATTCCGTAAAGGCTTTAGCACCGTGGACCACATACATACGCTGCGGCAGGTTATACAGAAGACCGAAGAGTATAACCTGCCTCTTTGTTTAGCGTTTGTGGACTACGAAAAAGCCTTCGATTCGGTCGAAACCTGGGCTGTACTGCAGTCTCTTCAACGGTGCCAGATCGACTATCGGTACATCGAGGTGCTGAAGTGTCTGTACGAAAACGCCACTATGTCAGTCCGACTTCAGGACCAGACCTCGAAACCTATCCTTCTGCAGCGAGGGGTGAGACAGGGAGACGTTATTTCTCCGAAACTGTTCACCGCTGCACTGGAGGATGTCTTCAAGGTTCTGGACTGGAAAGGGGCTGGCATCAACATCAATGGCGAGTACATCACTCACCTTCGGTTTGCCGATGATATAGTTGTCATGGCTGACACTATGGAGGGCCTCAGTACAATGCTCGATGACCTCAGTAGAGCTTCCTAAAGAGTGGGTCTCAGGATGAACATGGACAAGACAAAGGTCATGTCCAATGCTCGTGTGATACCCACTCCAGTGAAGATCGGAGGCGCTACACTCGAAGTTGTGGACGAATATGTGTACCTAGGACAGACTGTCCAGTTAGGTAGGACCAACTTCGAGAAAGAGGTCAATCGTCGAATCCGACTCGGCTGGGCAGCGTTTGGGAAGCTACGCAATATCTTCTTGTCCCACATACCGCAGTGTCTCAAGACGAAAGTCTTTGACCAGTGTGTGTTGCCAGTGATGACATATGGAACCGAAACGTGGTCGCTCACAATGGGCCTTATTAGAAGGCTGAAAGTCACCCAAAGGGCGATGGAGAGGGCTATGCTTGGAGTTTCCCTACGCGATCGAATCAGAAATGAAGAGATCCGTAGGAGAACCAAGGTAACCGACATAGCCCGAAGAATTGCTAAACTGAAGTGGCAGTGGGCAGGGCACATTGCTCGCAGAACAGATGGCCGATGGGGCCGAAAGGTTCTGGAGTGGCGACCGCGTACCGGAAGACGTAGAGTTGGAAGGCCTCCAACAAGGTGGACCGATGACCTTGTGAAGGCCGCAGGAACCTGCTGGATGCGGTAAGCACAAAACCGGTCGAAGTGGCGGAGCTTGGGGGAGGCCTATGTCCAGCAGTGGACGTCTTTCGGCTGAAATGATGATGAACGTGAATATATAAATCTTCAAAGGATTCTAAACAAGCATAATCGGGACTTGTACCAGGTTTCAGACTAATGTTTATGTGGTTAATTTGATCGACATAAGATTCAAATTGATCTCGAATGTCGTCAATTGTTTCCGATTCAGTCATAAAACTCTCATTCATTCTCGAATCGAACGTCGAAATATTTTTTGATAAACCATATAATCGATTAAGGCGTTTAAATAACAATCCTTTCTTTTCATGAAGAATCGTCAGCAAATCTTCCGGCTTTAGTTGTTTATCAGTCATTTTGTAACCTAAATAATTCATCTGAAATGCGGTAAATACCTAACAGGCGGTTCGCAATAATAGCGCACCTACCTACTATGAGGAGGTATCTATAAATAATAACTAATATGCACCAAGCCGAAATGATGGGTAACTACCTACTATTTTACGTGTTACCAAAGTGAAATTTACATGAAGCATACCTACATTGAATGAACTTCACCAAATAATACGTGACACGTTAAATTCTATATAGCAATATTGACAGATTTACTAATAAATTACGTAAAATCTGTTGTCTATTATGTAGCGTTGTTTAAGCAGATATTTACCAAAAGTTTACGTAAATATACCTACCTAACTATTGTGCGGTAATGAATTTATGATTTTCACCAAATGTTACGTAAAAACCTAACTAGGGAGTTTAAGCAGATATTTACCAAAAATTTACGTAAATATACCTACCTAACCATTGTGCGGTAATGAATTTATGATTTTCACCAAATGTTACGTAAAAATCTAACTATCATTAATCCGACTCGAAAGGACCAAAAATATGATGGGGCGTGTTAATAGCCTGCACCTTTTCCTAGGTGGTTTTTAGGAACTCATCTAAATTTGAATTAAGAATATAAGTAATGGCGGGCCTCAAATTTCCACATTGATGAATCCTCGTGAAACCAATATGAAAGAATTAAAAGCAGCAAAACTTGCCCACGTACCTTGCCAATCCAGAGATCCAGTCAGACCCAGGCAGATGACTCGTTCATGGGCGCGTAATGGCGTGGGTATGTGCTGCCGGCCGGCTAGCTAAATCTTGTTAAATCCACCGGTAGAATGGTTCACACTCCAGAAATCAACACTGCACTATAAGTTCTCAATGAAGCACAGATGCAGGTCCATTAATTTTACGAATATCTTCAAGGTTTCACCAAAAATGGAATTTTTAAAAGGCGTTTCGGTGCGCACACACTATCGGAGCGCGGAGGCGTACAGAGCACTCATCTTTTCCTTCCGCTAATGCCAACCACCGGCAATGTTGCGAGAAGACTCAAGAAAGTTTCGATACATGGGCGCTGCAGACAGCAAATATTGGTGCGGGGATTCATCAATTGAGAAACTAAAATATTTAATTTGAAATACTATTATGTTCTATGGGAGAATCCTAAAATATTGTTATTTAATTTATTTTTATATTGGTAAAAGCATTGACGCTTCACCACCTGCATTTCAAGCTTGTAAGTCTAATCATCCGCAGAAAGGTCTTGGATTTCGTCTTCCTAAAAAAAACCGGCCAAGTGCGAGTCGGACTCGCGCACCGAGGGTGCAAACCTGCAGGTATTCACGGTTTATGAATAAGGTTTATGTTTATGAAATTAAATGTTTTTTTTTTTATATTTGAGTTGACTGAATGAAAGGTAAATTGTGGTTTACGATTTATGACGTATTAAAAAAAAACTACTTACTAGATCTCGTTCAAACCAATTTTCGGTGGAAGTTTACACATCATATAGTTTTTTTTAGTTTTATCATCTTATTTTAGAAGTTACGGGGGGGACACACATTTTACCACTTTGGAAGTGTCTCTCGCGCAAACTATTCAGTTTAGAAAAAAATGATATTAGAAACCTCAATATCATTTTGAAGACCTATCCATAGATACCCCACACGTATGGGTTAGATGTTTTTTTTTTTTTTTGAGTTTCAGCTCTATGTATGGAGAACCCCATATATTATTGTTTTTTTTCTATTTTTGTGTGAAAATCTTAATGCGGTTTACAGAATACATCTACTTACCAAGTTTCAACAGCATAGCTTTTATAGTTTCGGAAAAAAGTGGCTGTGACATACACGGACAGACAGACAGACATGACGAATCTATAAGAGTTCCGTTTTTTGCCATTTGGCAACGGAACCCTAAAAAGTGGTAGCGTCCATGATTGGCACAAATCTTCTAACAAACGTTGCAATTAACGTACCATACAAACTGGCTCGTTCGCACACCTATAAACTATTCAAGGAGGTATCATATAAGTCTATAAACTATTCAAGGAGGTATCATATAAGTCTATAAACTATTCAAGGAGGTATCATATAAGTCTATTTTTTTCTAACAAGAGTTCAAGGCAGGTGTCATATTTGCATCGTATAATAGTGTTCGATGTTGTTGACGTCATAGAAATTAAACCACTTTTAAGATTTTAAGTACCTAGCTAGCTTTATTATATAATGGTTTTATCAAAACACAGCGATTTCGGTGCGTTTGACGGCCGCGAGTCCATCGTCCCACGTGAGCATGGCGTTGAAAGAGAAGTAGAGAGCGACGGCCGATAGCATGTGCCACAGGTCGTGCGAGTCGTAGAACTGCAGCACGCGGCACTCGTGGTTCAGATGCCGTGACAGCGCCGGCGTCGTCGACCTGCAACATAGACATAGCGCTCGTTACAAACTCACAACTACGGAAGTTTACATGGTAATATACATCATATCGCACCCCTAGATCTAAAGGGAACTAACTCAAAATTCTTAATTTTTCAGTTATGCACACCTTTGAGTCTGTCATTTCAATACCTATCGACCAATAAACCAGATTCAAAACTATTTCCAATATTTGGAGTCGAATATTGGAAATACTTTTGAATCTGGTTCATTGGTCGATACGTATTGAAATGACAGACTCGAAGGTGTGCATAATTCATAAATTAAGAAATTTGAGTTAGTTCCCTTTAGATCTAGGGGTGCGATATATTTTTTTTAGTTTTATCATTCTCTTATTTTAGAAGTTACGGGGGGGGGGGGGGAGGGGGACACAATTTACCACTTTGGAAGTGTGAAAAAAATGGTGTTTCAAACCTCAATTTCATTTTTTAAGACCTATCCATAGGTACCCCACACGTATGGGTTTGATGAAAAATAATATTTGAGTTCCAGTTCTCATTATGGGTGACTCCCAAAATTTATTGTTTTTTTTTTCTATTTTTGTGTGAAAATCTTAATGCGGTTCACAGAATACATCTACTTACCAAGTTTCAACAGCATAGTTCTTATAGTTTCGGAAAAAAGTGGCTGTGACATACGGACTGACAGACAGACAGACAGACATGACAAATCCATAAGGGTTCCGTTTTTTTCCATTTGGCTACTGAACCCTAACAAGCTTATCTACCGCAAGTTGTTGCTGAACCGAATAGCTTTCTATGATATTCGTGGTAACTTGTTGCAATGGTTTGTTTCGTATACTCTCATGCAACTTGGGTTACGTCTGGTGTTCCACAAGGTTCAATTCTCGGTCCTCTTTTATTCATTATAAATAATTAGATAACTGTTTTCAAAATTCCACATTTTTGTTATATACTTATGATCTCAAAGTATATATTAAGACCTATTCGGAACATTTAGGATTGCTCTCTACTCCAAGAGAACTTGGATCGACTGACAGATTTCATACTCACAATCTACACTAATATTATAAAGAGGAAAAATTTGTATTTTTGTTTGTTTGTTTGTAATGGATAAACTCAAAAACTGAACAACATTAGAAAGCTACATTATCTGCGAGTAACATAAGCTATATAACATCACGCTACAACCAAGAGGAGCGGAGCAGTAATGAAAAATGTTGCATAAACGGGGAAAATCGCACGGGTAGGCGATTCGACGCGACGGGACGGGTCGGGGGAACACGAAATTTAACGCGGACGAAGTCACGGGCAGAAGCTAGTGAGTAATATTATAGAAGAGAATAAAGCGAATAAGATGTACGGATTTTAATGAGCCACTCATGATTTTAAGCAGACCTCATCGTATCTCTGCAAGTATAAAACCCTAGTCCGTTCCCAGCTCTAATTTGCTATATCCATCTAGAACCCGTACAAATACACTGACATTATTGTAAACGTCCAACGTAGGTTTCTTTCTCTACAGGTTTTATAAAACTTATCTACCATATAAACAGCTGTTGCTCAGTAAATACAGGCTTCTGGCGCTCAGCTCTAGACAATACACATGAACATTGTTAACGGAAATGTTGACTGTATAGATTTGAATAATGTATATGCTGTGCAGTCCCCAGAACTGTCTATATACGGCAGGTGCGTACAAACTCTTTGCAGTAGGTACCTGCTGATTAAACATAGAAAGACAGGTATAAGAACAACGGCAGGCATTAGACACAACATTCGACATAGATATATTTACATGCTTTTTGAAAAGATTTCGTAGCCTTTTGCAGGAGACAGCTTAGCTGAGCTGATTTAAAAAAAAAACTTTTTTACAAAAAAAACAACCGACTTCCTTAAAAACAAGTCGGTGTCTTAGGATCTGTATTTATGGTTTTTTTGCCACCGACTTCCTAAATTAAAGTTATTTTTCACTTTGTAGTGTTTTAAGGAAGTCGGTTGTATTTTTTTTTGTAAAAAAGTTTTTATTTTAAAAAATTTAGTTGTGGTATTTACCCCGCACTAATTCCAAACAAAAAATGCATATTTATGCGATAGCAGAAATCGCGGTTGATTTGCTATCATTTTTTAAAGAGTTCCGGTGTCTGTCTCCGGAACTCATCATCAGATCTATATGAAAATTATATGGGACCATTTCGGAATAAACCCCTTTCGAACAAAAAAAGAATTTTGCAAATCCATTTATATATGAAGGAGTTATGGCCGAACATACATTAAAAAAAAAACATAAACATCCGAGTTGAGAACCTCCTCCTTTTTGAAGTCGGTTAAAAAGTATATAGTAATGTAAATTTCATGCATGAACAGTTCATCTCCTAATGAATTTAAAGTTTTATTCATAAATGGTTTATTTATTATTTAAGTTATTTATGTTTGTAATCTATACTAATTTATAAAGCTGAAGAATTTGTTTGATTGAACGCGCTAATCTCAGGAACTACTGGTCCGAATTGAAAAATTATTTTTGTGTTAGGTAGCCTATTTATCGAGGAAGGCTATAGGATATATCACGCTACAACTAAGAGGAGCGGAGCAGTAATGAAAAATGTTGCATAAACGGGGAAAATCGCACGGGTAGGCGATTCGACGCGACGGGACGGGTCGGGGGAACACGAAATTTAACGCGGACGAAGTCACGGGCAGAAGCTAGTGAGTAATATTATAGAAGAGAATAAAGCGAATAAGATGTACGGATTTTAATGAGCCACTCATGATTTTAAGCAGACCTCATCGTATCTCTGCAAGTATAAAACCCTAGTCCGTTCCCAGCTCTAATTTGCTATATCCATCTAGAACCCGTACAAATACACTGACATTATTGTAAACGTCCAACGTAGGTTTCTTTCTCTACAGGTTTTATAAAACTTATCTACCATATAAACAGCTGTTGCTCAGTAAATACAGGCTTCTGGCGCTCAGCTCTAGACAATACACATGAACATTGTTAACGGAAATGTTGACTGTATAGATTTGAATAATGTATATGCTGTGCAGTCCCCAGAACTGTCTATATACGGCAGGTGCGTACAAACTCTTTGCAGTAGGTACCTGCTGATTAAACGTAGAAAGACAGGTATAAGAACAACGGCAGGCATTAGACACAACATTCGACATAGATATATTTACATGCTTTTTGAAAAGATTTCGTAGCCTTTTGCAGGAGACAGCTTAGCTGAGCTGATTTAAAAAAAAAACTTTTAAAAAAAAAAAAAAAACGAATTCCTTAAAAACAAGTCGGTGTCTTAGGATCTGTATTTATGGTTTTTTTGCCACCGACTTCCTAAATTAAAGTTATTTTTCACTTTGTAGTGTTTTAAGGAAGTCGGTTGTATTTTTTTTTGTAAAAAAGTTTTTATTTTAAAAAATTTAGTTGTGGTATTTACCCCGCACTAATTCCAAACAAAAAATGCATATTTATGCGATAGCAGAAATCGCGGTTGATTTGCTATCATTTTTTAAAGAGTTCCGGTGTCTGTCTCCGGAACTCATCATCAGATCTATATGAAAATTATATGGGACCATTTCGGAATAAACCCCTTTCGAACAAAAAAAGAATTTTGCAAATCCATTTATATATGAAGGAGTTATGGCCGAACATACATTAAAAAAAAAAACATAAACATCCGAGTTGAGAACCTCCTCCTTTTTGAAGTCGGTTAAAAAGTATATAGTAATGTAAATTTCATGCATGAACAGTTCATCTCCTAATGAATTTAAAGTTTTATTCATAAATGGTTTATTTATTATTTAAGTTATTTATGTTTGTAATCTATACTAATTTATAAAGCTGAAGAATTTGTTTGATTGAACGCGCTAATCTCAGGAACTACTGGTCCGAATTGAAAAATTATTTTTGTGTTAGGTAGCCTATTTATCGAGGAAGGCTATAGGATATATCACGCTACAACTAAGAGGAGCGGAGCAGTAATGAAAAATGTTGTAAAAACGGGTAAAATCGCACGTGTGGGCGATTCGACGCGACGGGAAGGGTCGGGGGAACAAGAAAATTAACGCGGACGAAGTCGCGGGCAGAAACTAGTAGGTATTGCATAATATCGCTGTCTGTTGTTCCTATTTTACTTAAATAAAATAAAGTGTCTGTTGTAATTTTTTTATTGTCTGGTAACTACCCTACCAATTTAATCGGTAGGGCATGTAGCAAGAACGGGGTACGTACCAGTCGGTACTGCCGGAGACAAAGAAATAGAGACCGGGCACCCAGGCAGCCGTGGCGCCGGCAAGGTACAGCCACGCGTACCAGCGCGGGCGCTCGCCGTGCAGCAGCTTCATGGTCAGGTAGAACACCATGTACAGGAGCGTGTTGCACAGCAGCACGGACAGCAGGTGCCCCGCGAAGTCCGCACTCTGCGTGAACAACCTGCCACAGGGAAAACTCTTACTATGTACTTGACTTCTCCTGCCTATTGTTCAGATACCAACTGGACTTTTGACAGATCAACCCCTCAGTATCGTTACCAATAATTTTTTCGGTTCACTAATGTTTCACTAAAACACCATTGACAATTTTTTAGTTAGGTAAGTAACAACCAACGTTTCTTATATTAATTATTTCACAAACAACTTATTCCAAAAATGTTTTATTTTATAAACACTCGCTTTACATACATTTATTTGGCAAATGCTTCTCTTAACAAACGTGTCGGATAATATTTAATCATTTATGCATTTTTCATGTAATATTTAGTTCTCTTGGAGAAATTACATTTATACTAAATATCATTTTATAATACATTTTCTACACCGGTCACAAAGTGATCATGACGGTATTGTTTTGCATAATTTTATAGAACTATCTCCCTAAAATCTAGTCGTTTCTGGCCCTCGCCGGCCGCTGCCGCGGCACCGCTCGCTTTGCTCGCTCGGCTCGTACGTAAGTGGCCACAGTTTTAAACTGACCTTACCTAACCTCCCCAAACCATGTCGGATCTGCCCCGTAGGGTATTTCAAGGGTTTAACAAACCACAACCTAAATAGCCTAATGACCGAATTACTTTCGTTCCAAACGTTGTTTTATGAGATAAAATCGTTTCTGGCACCCGCCGGCCGCTGCCGCGGCACCGCTCGCTCCGCTCGCTCGGCTCGTGCGTAGGAGGTCACAGTTTTAACCTAACCTAACCTTACCTCCCCAAACCATGTCAGATCTACCCCGATGGGTATTTCAAGGCTTAAAAAACCACAACATAAATAGCCTACTGACCTTTATTCCAAACGTTGTTTTATGAGATAAAATGAAAAATAAAATAAATTGTTTGTCAATAATACATTATTAAGCCGAAGTATACAAACAGCTGTCACGTGCGGCCAAAGTCAGCTGGGGCCTAAACCGCGAAATAATTCACGTTATTTACACCGCCACGATTGAGCCAATTGTTACATACGCGGCTGGAGCCTGGGCTCCCGCTACGAAAAAACTGGGTATACGGAAGAGGCTAGGCTCTGTCCAGCGAGGATTCGTCCAGAAACTTTGCAAGTCTTATCGTACGGTCTCATTGAACTCGGCACTGGTACTGGCTGGGATACTACCTCTAGACCTCCGCATACAAGAGGCAGCCGCCCTGTATGAGGCAACGAGAGGGTCATCCCAGTTCGTGCCAGGAGATAGGGAAATAGAGAGTATGGTAAGATTTGCAGAGACATCTCACGCTGCTAAACAAATGGCCTTGGAGTTCATGTGCTTGGCAGACCAACAGCTTGTGGACAGCCAAAACGTGCAGGCAGTGCGAATATTCACTGACGGTAGCAAGATTGAGGGGAAGGTTGGAGCTGCATTATCACTATGGGATAATGAAAGTGAATTCAAGAGCCTCAAACTTAGTCTCGCCGCGTACTGCACTGTTTACCAGGCGGAACTACTGACCATTTGCAAGGCAACGGACGTAATTCTCCAGCGCAAAGAGACGAGCTATGGATTGTACAGCGACTCAATGTCAGCATTGCAGACGCTTGCAAACCATGGCTCGCTCCATCCCCTGGCGGTTCGCGCACGAGCAAATGTGGTTCGGGCTTTGGACCAAAACAAGGACATTTCTTTCTTTTGGATTAAGGCCCACGCCGGTTTGCCGGGGAATGAGCGCGCCGATGAGCTGGCTAAGGAGGCGGCGTTGTCGCTACGGAGGAAGCCGGACTATGACCAGTGTCCGGTTTCATTCATCAAGCGTCAAATCCGTTTGAGTTCGCTTGATGAGTGGAATCGGAGATATGTGTCTGGCAAGACGGCGTCGGTGACGAAAATGTTCTTTCCGGACGCCGTAGCTGCCTACCGTATTGTAAAACGGGTGAGACCAACAGGAGTGCTCACACAAATACTGACGGGGCATGGTGGGTTCTCGGAATACTTAAAAAGGTTTAAGTGCAAAGAGAGCCCAGCTTGCAGTTGTGACTCCAGTGTAGCGGAATCAGTCCCACATCTTGTTCTGGATTGCCCAATTTACGAGAAGGAGCGATACAACCTGGAACAGGAAATAGGCATAAAACTACATAGAGAAAGCGTAAGGGAAATAATGCTGGGTAAACAAAGGAACACATTCTTAGCCTACTGTGAGAATATAGCCAATAATGGTAATAAAAAACAACAAAACACGGTGATAAAACTATGTTTCGTATTATATTAAGTATAATTACTGTAAGCATAGGACACTTGCGCATAAAATGAAAATTAGAATTAACAGTAGGTTAGAGCAAACAACTGCAACGTGAATTAGTTATATATATTCTAAGTATTATAAATGTTAAGTAATTATGTAATCTAAGGCACATATAAGAAACTCTGAAAAAAATATTTACCCTAAAAGACAAGAAATTTATATAAATAGAAGATTAGAAAAAAATAAAATTGTGGCAATCCCACTCACTGCATAAAAGGGGAAGGATAAAAGAAAGACACAGTATGAGGCAATACGAGAGGAATGTAAGCGAGAACTAGTATGGAAAAGGAATAGATATAGAATAGGCGCCAATTACGTTGGCGGAACTAGTCCGCAAAAAAAAAAAAACATTATTAAAAAAAAAGTTTATCGGATAATATTTTTTTTTAAGTGAATTGTTTGACAAACTTGTTGTATAGTGAACTGCCCCGTTGGTCTCGTGGTCGCAAGCGCGACTGCTGAGCGTGGGGTCCTGGGTTCGATTCCCGGGTCGGGCAAAGTGTTTCTGGGTTTTTCCATTAGGAATTTCTTAGTAGCAGCCCGGAGTTTGGAAGTTGGCGGTGTGATACCCCCGTGCCTCGGAAAGCACGTTAAGCCGTTGGTCCTACGCCTGATCTCTCTCCGGTCGTGTCGGATTGCCGTCCCATCGGACTATGAGAGTGAGGGAAGAGTGAGTGCTCCTATGTCTGCGCACACACTTGAGCACTATAATATCTCCCGCGCCGATGGCTAGTCTCCGTTGAGATTGGCCGCCGTGGCCGAAATTCGGTCTGGAGGACTATATATATAGTGATGAAATGACAAATCATGTTTTTGCCAATCGTTGCTTGTCAAGTAAAAATTTGTAAATTATATTTTGGTGAACTGACAGGACACCAATTATATTACATTTTAAGTCAACGGTGCATTTATTTATAGACGTGTGAGTCGTCGTAAAATATTTCCAGAAAGAAGTGAGGGTGTGTCTGTGTGTGTGTGTGTGTGTGCGTGCATGCTCGGCATGGCAGATACATGAGTACTTTGAGTACCACCCGTTGAGCGCGTTCGGCAGCAATAAGAAAGGATTTCCCGGCACCACCCCAGGCACATATACAGTACCTAATTAGGCATTCACACAGCGCCCTGTAGGTTTGGATCAGAAGTTTATGATTAGCCACTTTTCGTATTTTTTTAAATATATAGATCAGTTTTCTGATCCTCACCACCAGCGATGCTATGTGGACACTCCAATTCAGCTTCTCATATAGTGTAACTGCTAAATATTTTATATTGGTAGGTAACACGAGATAGTGTTGCGCAGTTACAGTTTGGGTGGTCGTTTTTTCGGTTACATGGAAACGTGTGTAAACCAGTTTCAGCCCTTTGGAATAGTCGTTCCCAGGCGTTATCGTGAAAGACAAGAACAGTATCATTTGCAAACATAAAAATATCCTCTCCTGGCGCCGCCAAATCGCACAAGTCAGTCATTAATGTACAAAAGGAATAAAGTAGGGCCCAGAGCATAGCATAGAGCACAGATGTACGGTAAACAAGTGGCAAGTAGAGAAAAATGAATGAGACTGCAATTTGACGCTCATATTATGGCACTTTTTGTCCAGCGGCAGCGGGGCGATTGCGTAGGTAACACACTATCAGCAGGAATGGCTTTCATTTTGACCAGTGTTTCCCAAACATTGTTCTGCCATGGCCCGGTAATTTTCACACTGCCCCTTCGTGACCCACTTAATACTTTTAAACCTAAGCTGGTCCCATTAGACACATTTATCTATACATCTATACAAATAAATAAAATTGGAGTGTCTGTTTTTAATATTAAGATAACCACTTTTTACTAAGTGTATATGGATGTATACACGATACATATACCAAAACAACATTTTTTACAATTTTTGTCTGTCTGTCTGTCTGTTCGTTCCCGCTAATCTCGGAAATGGCTGAACCGATTTTGACGGGACTTTCACTGGCAGATAGCTGATGTAACATGGAGTAACTTAGGCTATTTTTATTTTAGAAAGATTCTTTTATTTTAGAAAAAAATAACTATCTTCGAAAACTACGCTGACATACGTCTCAAAATTCGTAAAACCCTGGCTGAATCCTACGAAATAGATCAAAATAATGTACTACAGTATTGTACACCTTAAAAAGGCCTACAAAAATGTCCTCAATGGTAGTCTATCTCGTAGGGATAACCCACAATAACCATTTTTTATCTTTTACTTTTTACGAGAAATAAGGGCTTATTTACGAAGCGATTTTAAGCAATACAGCATTAATCCTTATCCAATTAAGTACCTTAAATACATTGTGCATTTAATATAGATCAATATGGCCCTTTACAGCATGTAATTTAAATGAATATCTTAGAAGATATTAGAGATTTAAAAAGTGGGCGCAGAGCGCGTTGGCAGGGGCCGGGTAGTACAGGATAAGTAGGATTGTAATTCATATTACTTTGGCTTCAAAGTAATTGCGAATATCATGTGTGTTCATTATACTCAAAATAAACCTAATAGTATTATTTCAAGTAAGAGACCGCGAAATTGCTTAGATGTTTAGATTTTTGGATGTTTGTTTCTCAATGATGCAAAGACGGCCAAACGGATTTAGATCGAATTTGGCACAAAGATATATTATATCATGGATACGTAACAGATAGGATACCTACTTTATCCCGGTAGTAGGTTCCCGGGTGTTATTTTCCGACAGCTATACGGGCCAAGCCACTGGCAAAAGTACTATTCCTATAATTAAGTTCGGTGTCTGGTAAATGATTGAGTGTCTGTATAGGTAAAATAGGAGCGTTAAGAAAAACCAGGAAGACTTATATTCAACTAAACCAAGCCCTATGTCACAGTCTTCTTACTCTGAATACTATTACTTTTATTTTAAAAACACCAACACACATGATGTTCTCATAAACTATGAATCCTAAGTAATATGAGTTATAATCCTACTACTAATAATATTATATATGTGAAAATATGTATGATTGGGTGTTTGTTTCTCAATCACGCAAAAATGGCTGAATGGATCTGGATCGAAAATAGCACACAGAGTCTATATTACCTATATAAAACATCGAATAACACATTCTTATCGCGGTAGTACGTCCTCTTGCATTAATTTCCGACATCCACGCGGGCGAAGCCGCGGGCAAATAATATTATAAATGTGAAAATATGTATGATTGGGTTGTTGTTTCTCAATCACACAAAAATGGCTGAATGGATCTGGATCGAAAATAGCACACAGAGTCTATATTACCTATATAACCTGGAATAACACATTCTTATCGCGGTTATACGTCCTCTTGCATTAATTTCCGACATCCACGCGGGCGAAGCCGCGGGCAAAAGCTAGTCTACACTAATATTATAAAGAGGAAAAATTTGTATTTTTGTTTGTTTGTTTGTTTGTAATGGATAAACTCAAAAACTACTGAACCGATATTAAAAATTCTTTCAGCACTAGAAAGCTACTCGTACATTATCTGCGAGTAACATAGACTATATAACATCATGCTACAACCAAGAGGAGCGGAGCAGTAATGAAAAATGTTGCAAAAACGGGGAAAATCGCACGGGTAGGCGATTCGACGCGAACGGGCAGGGTCAGGGGAACACGAAATTTAACGCGGACGAAGTCGCGGGCAGAAGCTAGTTAATAATAAAAATGTTTTATTAATACTACGTATTTTGGTATCGCCTATTAAGTCACAAAATTATAGTGCGAAGTATGGAGCTGCTGCTCATTTTTAGGGTTCCGTTGCCAAATGGCAAAAAACGGAACCCTTATAGATTCGCCATGTCTGTCTGTCTGTCTGTCTGTCTGTCTGTCTGTCCGAGTATGTCGCAGCCACTTTTCTCCGAAACTATAAGAGCTGTGCTATTGAAACTTGGTAAGTAGATGTATTCAGTGAACCGCATTAAGATTTTTACACAAAAATAGAAAAAAAACAATAATATTTGGGGTTCCCCATACATAGAACTGAAACTCAATTTTTTTTTTTTTCATCAAACCCTTACGTGTGGGGTATCTATGGATAGGTCTTCAAAAATGATATTGAGGTTTCTAATATCATTTTTTTTTAAAACAATAATATTTGGGGTTCCCCATACATAGAACTGAAAAACAAAAAAAAAATTTCATCAAACCCTTACGTGTGGGGTATCTATGGATAGGTCTTCAAAAATGAAATTGAGGTTTTTAATATCATTTTTTTCTAAACTGAATAGTTTGCGCGAGAGACACTTCCAAAGTGGTAAAATGTGTGTCCCCCCCCCCGTAACTTCTAAAATAAGGGAATGATAAAACTAAAAAAAATATATGATGTACATTACCATGAAAACTACCAACGAAAATTGGTTTGAACGAGATCTAGTTAGTAGTTTTTTTTTTAATACGTCATAAATCGTAAACCACAATTTACCTTTCATTCAGTCAACACAAATATAAAAATTAAAAAAAAAAAACATTTCATTTCATAAACGATGATGACGAATGATGATGATGATGACCTGCAGGTTTGTACGGAACCCTCGGTGCGCGAGTCCGACTCGCACTTGGCCGGTTTTTTACCAAAGAATCCAAGTTCGCAGAAAATGATGGTCCTAACGTCTGGTTCCACTTCAAGACGGTTTCTTTATTTATTTTTAAGGTAAACTTGTGTTGAAAACCCTCTTCAATACCGCCTTGTTTTAAAAATAATACCGAAAACAAAACTTAAAAATAATTACAAATATGATTATTTTTAAGCATTTTTTTCGGTCTTATTTTTAAAACAAAGGGGGCAATGTTGCGACCCGGTATTTTATTTTGATGGCCCGGTACCACGGCTAATGGGAAACGCTGATTTTGACAGTTCGACAACATGCATTGCGTTATTTACGTTGATGAGCAGATTTTTTTTTTTTTTTTTTTTTTGTAGCAATGACCTTTAATGTCATTCAGATTCTGATTAATAATATGTTACACACTTAGGGTCCAGGTGGTTTATTATAGGGTTTGATTTTAGATAAATCGTCTTCGGAACGAATATAACACCGTGTTTGAGCCAAACGAATCGACACTTTTTTGTTTTACTATCTCATTTGTTTGACGAAACAATATTTCTTGTTCTGTAGCGTAACATGCTCGTTGTACCTATATCTTTATATATATAATTCTACTGTACGTGTATATGTCACTGAACTCCTCCTAAACGGCTGGACCGATTTGAATGAATTTTTTTGTATGCGTTTGGGTGGCACCCTGGATGGTTTAGTTCACAAATCAGCCCGGCAGATGGCGCTGCTATCAGCTAGATGGTCAGCTAGTAATAATTATTATTATTACTAGCTGACCGTACAGACGTTGTCCTGTTTCCTAGAACTCGAGCTGACTCGAGCTCGGGCTGATTTGTGAATCTAACCACAATCTTTGTTGTATAATATGTCGTTTTTTTTTTTTTTGATTAATTGAAAACAGAAACATTTTTAACTTAAACTATATGGTTCGAGACTACCCACTAGGTACTAGACAAATCGTTCTGTCGCTGGAAAATAATCATAAAAATTTCAGCGTGTACATAGCTTTTTTTGTAGGTGGGAAATCATCAAATGACGTCTCCCGCTCTTGGGCGGAGCGGGAGGGAGTGTCAGACTTTTACTGACTAAAACCCACCCGTGTTCCTTCAGTTGCCCATGTGCTAGGGTAACGGTGTCTCTTTCGAACAATCTCGCGACCTTGGCAGGCATCGATTCTAGCAGACCCCTTCAGTTCTGCTGACATCGCTTTGAGGCACGCGTGGAACACTACGTGCTGTCGACCCGAGCCTGGTCCTTACCGGGCGGCGAGCTACCCATTGCTCGCGTCCCGCAAGCTCGCGCCAACGGTGGCCGGGAGTCCGCTATTGACTCCCAATGCCCGGGGCGTCTCCTCCTGCGGCGGCTAGGGACATGAAGGCGCAGAGACTGCCACTCCCTCACGCACCCCGCCTCCTCCTTCGCGAACATTACTGCTTTGCAGAAGGAGGTGACGGCTTCCCATGCCCTCTCGCTCCGTACCGGGAGGTCGCCGTTGCCGATCGCCTCCACGAGGACACGGCGGTGCTCCGCCCAGGTAGGGCACACAACCACCGAGCGTGTACATAGCTTTAGTTTCGTTTGGGTACAATCCAAAGAATAAATTGTAACTAAACTGTAGCCAGCCCGTATTAATTGCCGTTACATATAATAGAAACCCATAGGGCAGCATTTAGCGTGCTGTTGGGCAGTAGCGACTCTACCGACTGCATCTCCCGAGAGATGTCCAGTTCCTCTTGCTTGTCTTTCTTGGCCGGCAGGAGGGGACAATGACGAAGAACAGAGCTCCCACCTATTCCTTGCCTTTATTGGCCCGCTTGAGTGGAGATTGGCAAGCGTACTCGGAGGACGCAAGTATTCCAGTAAGATGCTGGGACCTTGACAGAACTTCTGGGATTGTCCTGGTAGCCGTGGAATACCTCTCCAGTCCGCATTAGCACCTCAGGACATGTTGCCCCCTTGTCGCTACCGTTTTCATTCGTCCATTATGCAAGTTTAGCCACTTAGATGAATTTTATTAAAAAAATAGTCAGGCAGGGGCCAAAGTCTTTCCATAGTCCTAGATTACCAGTTCCAGCCACTCAGACCCATAATACAATATTTTCCTGCCCACTTTCTGCAATAGTTCTACACCAACCAGGGTTGGTCTTTGCCAGTTGGGTTCGGTCCGTCGTATGCCTTCCAAAGATACAGGGCCCAGGGTCCCAAGATATGTCAAAGACATTAAATATATATATATAGGTTACCCTGTAATGATATATGAAAGAGGGAAAATAAATAAATTTAACAAGAACCATAACCGAACTCGGTCAGAGTGAGCCATCAGTTCAGAGTAACATCGCCCTGAGGCGTCTGGAGCACGTACCCGTAGATCGCGAAGCCCCAGTTGGCGCAGTTCACGATGAGCAGCATGACGAGGCGCGCCGTGTACAGCGGCCGCAGCCCGCGCGCCGGCATGGCCGCCAGCTCGCGCGCCGCCTGCTGCAGGCTGTGCTTCTCTGCACACACACGCACTCACGCTGTTAGTATTGTGATAGGGAATGGCAACTTCTTATATCTATCTTATAATTATTATAAGCTAGCAGCTGTCAAAAGTAAGAAAGCGGCCCCCGGGCTCCGCAAGGATGCCACCGGGATAGTGCGAAGATGATGATGATGCATACATTCATATTTAACCTAGAAAAAAAACTAAAAAGCTCGCTTCCTTTGAAAACCAAACTAACACAAAATAATGGAAAAAAAACGCTGGGGTGCTTTTTATGGTATTTTTTTTTACGCTTTTTTTCCATTATTTTGTGCTTTTTAGTTTGGTTTTCATTGGAAGCGTGATTTTTAGTTTTTTTAAACTATTATTTATTTTCTATTTTTAGGGTGTTTCGAATTTTGAGACGTAGTTGCGTAGTTTGTGTCGTATGTCAGCGTAGTTTGTGACGTATGTCAGCGTAGTTTTCGAAGACAGTTTTTTTGCTGTCCTGGTAACCCTGGCAAGGATAATGGCACAAATTTATGAAATTATTGCATTGTCATCGGTCCTTGACAGGTGTGCAAAGTTTGAATGAAATCTGGTCGTTTAAAGTGGGTCAAAATCGCGCTATAAGGAATCGGTTACAAACAAACATACAAACATACAAGTGAAGCTAATATAAAGCGTGTAAAAATCGGTATAGCTGTCGATGTAGTTATGACCTAGCACGCGCTCGTCGTTCGTTAAGACTTGCTGCTGGTAGTTAGTGTTATTGGCTGGTCATATCGTGACTTATGAAGTTATGATTATCAGTAGTTGTTTGCTGGATAATATTTAAATTAGCAATAAGAACGTAAGTGTGGTTTGACGCATGTCTACTGACCGAGGCGGAACTGTCCCACGTAGTAGATGCGCAGCGACAGCAGCAGGAAGGTGAAGATGTGCAGCACTGTGAACACGCTCCAGAACAGCGGGCCGCCGCCCAGCACGCCCCACACCACTGCACACAACACGACCGTACAGCTCCGCGCCACCGCGCACCCTCAGCACGACCCTCACAGCGTCCACGGCGACGACTAGTTCTGATTGCCGAGCTCTGGGCGAGTCGACCGTGGTGCGTGTGATCATGCAGCTCAACTCAGAACTTAATCAGATCAATGATTCGACGAACAATACCAAAGAAAGGACATTTGTGGAGGTCGCATAAATTACTCAAACTGCCAGATCGTGATAAAAATTAAATGACAAGAAAAATAAACCAGAAAAAAAAACACCCACTTTGTCTTCACATTTACAATAATTAAAACAATATAATACTTTAAAAGTAAATATTCATGTCATTGTATAAGTAAAATTCATCAATGTCAATGTGTATATAAAATCAGGAAATAGTTGCTGTCTGATCATTTGAGGACCATGTACATGGGGGTGTCTGAAATGGTCTTTTGAGGAAAGAACCATACAGATTGAGTGGACCTGTCCAGTCAATGCACGCATTTGTCAGTAATCTTACAGCTCAACTCAGAACATAAGGAGCTCAACGATTCGACGAACAATACCAGAGAAAGGACATCTTGGTAGGCCGCATTAATACTCAAGCTGCCAGATTATCATTAAAATGAAATGAGTAAGAGAGGTATAAAAAAAAACAAACATCTACATAGTGGGAGCCTGGGAGGCCTACAGGCAACACAATTGGGGAGTTTGTTGTCTGAACAGTGAAAAGCCCGAGACGGTGGCGCGCCACGTTCCTTGCGTGCCTTTCTCTAAAAAAATTGCGGTCGTCTGTGGTCGGTGATGGTGACGGGATCCGTGTGAATTCATGCGGGCTAACACCTGGCCGGGGGAGCGTGATGAAACGCGTAAGCACTCCAGTACCCTGGCTTATGTTAGCAGCAGAGCACCGTGTGGTTTTAGTAAGTGAGAGTTTGACAGACCCCTCCACCCACCCCAGGGTGGAGGACATTCAAACGATAACAAAAAAGGCAGTTCGCATACACAGGTCTTGATATCAAATGAATTCGAGATTGCTTTTATTGTAGTATACTCTGATTCAGTAAACTCCATTCCGCTTTGAACACATATCTTTATTTTAGGAAATCGTTCAAGCGTTTCAACTTGGACCATTTCGTATTACAATCAATGATTAATCAATTGATCAATAGTTCTCTGTGGAACTCTTCCTCTTCGAATTTTCTTTAGTTGTTTGTACTAATTACTCGGCACTTCACAAAAAAAGTCGTAATATGTAGGTAATTATTAAAATCCGTGTCATTGTTGAACAAGGATATTCAATCTCCACAGATTGTATTAAACTATAAGCTACACTGTTGGTTTAATAGATTATTTAATAATGTTATGTTCATTGTGAGACAAACCGGCGACTGTTTTATGAATTTTGCGGTAAAAGGTTTAGAGTATCACATATTTACGAATCGTTTTAAAGTCTACGCGGTTAGGATATTTATAATGTACTGTTGTGAAAGTCATCTATATTATTCACATTTTATAACTTTTATATTAAAAAAACTTAGTAAACATTTTTGACTTAATATTTTAGAATAAATGGGCAATTAATTGTTATTGATTTCGGCTACTCAGAATTATCGTTCATAAAATGAACACAACAGAAAAGTTCAAGACCAATCCATTTCTCGAACTGAAATATCACGTTTATAAAATTAAGTACATCAGCGGAATGGACTGAACTATCACAGCTGGGTCAGCTGGCAACTGAGAGATACGTTTATAAAATTAAGTACATCAGCGGAATGGACTGAACTATCACAGCTGGGTCAGCTGGCAACTGAGAAATGGACTGAACTATCACAGCTGGGTCAGCTGGCAACTGAGAGATACGTTTCCTATGGATAGGTTTAGGTAATACGCTATGTTCCTCGTTTGTTTTCATAGCTATCGATGAGCGTTATAAAAGCATAAGGTATGCTGCGGTACCGAGCGCGATGAGCACGGCGAGCACGCCGAAGGTGGCGTGCGCGCGCGCGTTGATGTCGGGGTGGCGCGACT
Source organism: Aporophyla nigra (assembly GCA_947507805.1). Classification (NCBI taxonomy): domain Eukaryota; kingdom Metazoa; phylum Arthropoda; class Insecta; order Lepidoptera; family Noctuidae; genus Aporophyla; species Aporophyla nigra. Next base: position 657,464 of record OX382301.1, read on the forward strand.
GGTAGATCTTCACCATGCTCAGCACTGCCAGCACGTACATGAACGCCGTGTCTGGGCAACAACAAAACTTCATTTATGAAAACATCTAAAAGTAATCTATCTACATAAATAAAAATAATGTAAGTAAGAGTACTATATTATTTTTATTTAGGTAGGTGTATAAGGGACTTACAAAGTATGTCCTATAATATATATTTTATTACATCGAGTAGGTACAACGAATTGTAGAGTCAATCACTGTTCTTCATCACGTTTTCATTGAAATAGCTTCTCGACAGACCATGGCGCTGAGAACTGTATGAGAACTCTGCCCTGTGTTAGCAGTGGGTTTTTTTAGGTTTAACCAAACAATACTTGAAGAGAAGTAGGTACCTAAGTGATATCTTAAAATCTTTGTTTTCAATCAATTAGCCACAAAGTTATTTAAATCAGTAACAGAACTAAGGAATGATCCGCGTGGTACAGCGTAGTTTATCTCTAGCATACATAAAGGCAAACCACGCTGTACTTTATAAAAATCCATGAGGTGGGTATCATTACCGTGAGTTAGGCACGTTACGACGCGTACGTACCGAACTGGAAGTTGAGAGCGTTAGGACACACATGGTACGTGGCCGATAGCAGCGCAACCATCATCATAGCGGCGCCCAGCGCCGACAGCAGTCCGTAGTGCGCCGGGATGCCGTACTCCTGCAACATCACACATGTACTGCCGGCCGCTGCACCCAGGCGCTGTACCACTGCATACGAACCTCGTCCCTGGGCTTCCTCTTCCGACGCATCTTGCGGCGGCGCACCTGCAGCATGAACAGAGCGCCCAGCAGCAGGTAGCCGGCGTTGGAGAACACGTGATTGAAGTCCGAGAGGCCGCCCCACGGGTGCGCGCACAGGAAGTTGTAGTAGCACGCGTCCAGCGAGCCCGTCACGTTCAGCACCTGAGACCATACAGTGAGCGTCACCGGCCAGCTTCAACTAGTAACGAACCCTCGTAGCGGTCGGTGGTAACTCACGATCTGGTAGCCGGCGACGAACTGCAGCACGGGCAGCGCGTAGAACAGCGCCACGGTGTAGAGCGTGTAGAGGTAGCGGTCGGAGCGCGCGCCCAGCACGCGCGCGCGCCGCCGCGCCAGCGCCGCCACGTGCAGGCGCGCCGGCAGCCCGAAGGGCCGCGCCTGCAGCCCGAAGGGCCGCGCCTGCGGGGCGTTCTGTCACACGGCTGCTGAGCGCACGGCGCACGCTCAACTAACTGTTATTGGGGTTTTCTGTTAGACGTACTCAGGAGCAGCTCGGAGTTCGGAAGTAGTGCGAGTGCATTCGTGTTATTATTATTAGTAGCCTGGTTGCTGCTGGGCCTTATTGGAAGGCCATTAAAGTCACCCATAGAGAAATGGAAAGAGCAATGCTTGAAGTTTTCAAACGTGATCGAATAAGGAATCAAGATCTCCGAAGGAGAACCAAGGTAATTTATATAGCCCGAAGAATTGCCTAAGTTAAATGGAGGTGGGCAGGTCACATTGCTCGCAGAATAGATGTCCGATGGGGCCGAAAGGTTCTGAAGTGGCGACCACGTACAGGAAGACTTAGAGTTGGAACGCCTCCCACATAGTGGACCGCTGACATTGTGATGGCATTCACTGGATGCGGGGAAGCACAAAACCGGTCACAGTGGCGGTGCTTGGGGGAGGCGTGTCTGACGTCTTACGACTGAACTGATGGTTGCTGCTGTAATGCTGTGGCGTATTCCGAATGACCATTTCATTCTTTTTCTCTCACAAAAAAAAGATTGATTTGAGGCATTGTAAAATGACTTCATTTATGTAAATAATAGGTTGGGGAAAAAGTTTCTTCGCATTTTTTAAGAAAATTCAAAACATTTTTTAATAAAGTTTATTTACATTTAACTAAAGCATGTAGGTACCATTTTGTTCGATAACTTTTTGCCATCTTGTAGGTAGGGACATGATCCCATTGCTATAGAAATTTTGGGACTTCTGGTGAAAATACCGCGACAAGTGGTTTTGGCAGTCCTCTCGTGATGTTAACCTGACACTGCCTAAAGAATTCTGAAGAGACCGAAACAGGTGGAAATCTGAAGATGCAAGGTCAGGACTATACGGCGGATGCATTAACACCTCCCAGCCAAACTCTCTTAATTTTTGTTGGGTGGCTAAAGATGTGTGAGGTCTAGCGTTATCATGATGAAAAACCACACCCCTTCTGTTGATTAATTCCGGCCGCTTTCTCTCAACTTCTTGCTTTAATCTCATCAGTTGTTCGCAGTAGAGTTCAGAATCGATGGTCCTGCCTGGTGGTAACAGCTCATAATGAATAATGCCCTTCCAGTCCCACCACACACACAGCATCACCTTGTTGCGAGTTAACCCGGGTTTCGCCACAGTCTGTGAAGCCTGACCGGCCTTTGACCACGACCTTTTTCGCACGTTCTTGTCATACGTGATCCACTTTTCATCACCAGTAATCAGCTTCTTCAAAAATGGTTCGGTTTCATTGAATCGTAATAAAGAATCACAAATGAGTACACGGTTCATTAGGTTTCTTTCAGTGAGCTCGTGAGGTACCCAAATGTCGAGCTTTTTTGTGTACCCAGTTTTTTTCAAATGCGCCAAAACTGTTTTGTGGTCAATTTCCAGTTCTTCAGCTACGTCGTAACTACTGGTATGCCGATCTTGCTCCACTTTTTCAAAAATGGCATCCATTTTATCCGTAATAGGGCGACCTGAGCGACGTGCATCTTTGACATCAAAATTTCCGGATTGAAAACGCTTAAACCAAATTTGTGCTACTCTCACAGACACTACACTAGGTCCATAAACATCGCAAAGTTTTTTCGCGGCTTGCGTTGCATTTTTACCTTTTTTGTAGTAAAATTTTAAAATGTATCGAATTTCTTCATTAGATTCACTCATCTTGACGGTACAAAAAACGAATGAAAATCACACATTTTCCTAATTTGGATTTGGAATTATGTTCTTTAAAATTTAAACTTTCAATGATACCAAAACCAGCCAGATACAAATAGTATAGCCAAAGAGATTTTATTACAAGTTCAAACATACTATAATGCGAAAAGACTTTTTCCCCAACCTAATAATTATTTAACATGACATTAAATGAGCTACCAGATCTCTATTAGCTTGTACCACGTAGATCCCGTCCCCATTCTGTTCAGTCTGCACTCCGCGCGTGTTCGTGTCGCCGTCGGGGATGTCGGCGGTGTCGGTGGTGACGTCTGCGCGGCTCACGATGTGTACGTCGGTAGCAGGCGCGGCGTCAGCGCCGGCGGCAGTCTCTCTAGTGTTGTTGGTAGAGCCTCTTCTGTTACTATCCAGAGGGCTAGTACTGGTGACAGTGGTGACAGCGTTGGTGGTGACGCTGTTTATGACGCCGGTAGTGACGACGGTGGTGGCAGTACCAGTCTCCTCTTCCTCTTCGTCCGTGTCACTGTTGTCACTGCTGTCGAACGTCGCCGCTACAGAAAAGGTAGATCCATAATTTTATAACATTTTATAAAGATGGAGCGCAGTCAGATAATCGATTCGGTGTAGGATCGGTTCCGTGTACCTCTGGCGCAGGTTGGGCACTCAATTCTTGCGCCAGAGTAGACGCTGATGATAAATATAAATAAATAAATTGTGCAGTTTTTACAATCTTTTTAAGAGAGATTTTACTAGCAGGTTTTTGTGTGTTTGGATAATGTGTGTATCGTATCTGAGGATGGAAAAGTTCGTTCCTGCTGTCTCCGAGAAGGCTGATTGAACACCACCTACCTCCGTTCCACCAGGGGGCTGAAGGTTGGCTCCAGGCGCGCACGGTACACCATAGAGTCCAGGGTGGGTTTCCAGGGTAAGCACGGCTGATCTAGGTTCAATAGGTCTCGGAAAAAGCACACTATACGGCAGTGAGTCCACAAACACAATAAAGTTTTTAGAACGCTAACGATGAGGAAAAACATCCGTTCAGTTCGACGCGCAAATGCTGCCGCTGGTGATTGAGTTCAGTAGTGCAAATCTACTCTCAATTCAACAGCATAGAAATCGAACATAAATAGTGGGAATTTTGCCACTTGCTGATTAGATCCACAAAATTAGAAAAATAAGTTGATTTAGTCTAAAAATAGAAATGAACACAATGAATAATAAATATTGTTTCTACTAATTAAAAAGTTTGTTTAAAATATTGACAATTTCGTGTAAGTATATGGTTTTTTTTGTCATATGTAGGTAGGTCATATGTATGCTCATTTAACCTACCTCCAAATACACCAATGGGGTTTATTAACCCCGATCAAAAGGCCACGGAAAAAGGCAGAGATGGATAAGACAAAAACAAACAAACATAAAAGCTCGTATTTGACTACGAGCACTACCCCTCCTTCTCTTAGACCCATTTCCACAAGTAAAGCTGAACCTCTACAAAGTTTCTATCAGCACTCACTGGAGTCTCGCCGCCGGCGCCGCCAGGGTGACATGGACATTGTGCTTTCCACCTCCGATCTTGTCCCTTCGTCAGGCTCTGAAAAAGTGATAAATACTTGAGTGGAGGAGCCACTTTTAAGTATGAAGTCATTGTGCGGTAGGTGAAGTAATCACCTTCAACCATTTGTCGATTCAAAACCACGATCAATATACATAATTGCATTCCACGGAAACTTTCATTACCCCAGGGAAATCCGGAGAGTATCGTAAAACATATCCCATCAAAAACATAAATGTGAAATGAGAGCCAAGTTCAATATTATGATATATGCCTTGGTTGTTGATTTCAACGACAAAAGAAATGAGATCTAAATGGGTGCCAAGTTATTAGTATTGTAGCCTAAGGTCTGACTTGGCTAGTTCTCATATACGAATTATTATGTTCGATGGCTTGTTTCTACCAGCAAGCCAAATTTTCGGAATAATAAAATAAGAACCGACAAGTAACAGGTTTAGAACATGCGAAGGCTATAATATAATTTGGATGGATCGTTGAGGGTAGTCGTCACGCAAACATTGTGCTCTCGTTTGAAATTGTTTTAAAAATATAATATTGAACTATTTCCCAACTTAAATACGACTAAAGTGAAGAAAACAGCCCCACAAGTGTGTGAAAGTGTTATCTTAACTTTATATCAACTATAAACTATTTTATCAACATCTTACTATCTTCCACTGACTAGCTAAATCCGTATTAAAATTAAAGTACTGTAACTTTTAACCATCTATGAGAGTATAAATAACAAACAAGTGGGAAGAAAAAGTGCAAAACATTAAAAGTGTGTCAAAAATAACAAAACAAAGTGTTAAAAGTGTACTGACGGTTGCTGGAAAAAGTTTTTAAACGACAATCATCCAACTACGTATTTTTTATATCTCGTAGTAGCATCAGAACCGTAATTTGAACACTACAATTAATCGCCACAGTGGCCCGTGTGGTACTACGTCTGCCTATGTACGGTGACTCGGGCTCGATTCTGACCAACTGATATTCTTTTTGGGATAACATAAAATTTCAAAAACTAATTTACTGAGAAGTGTAAATATATCTACGGTAAAAACAATCTATACGACCACACAACATAATAGACAGGCCTGTTGGTCTAGTAGTTAGCGACCCTGACTGCTATGCCGGAGGTCGTGGGTTCGATTCTCACCCAGGACAAATGTTTGTGTGATGAGCACGATCATTTGTTCTGTGTCTGGGTGTAATTTATCTATAATATGTATGTATTTAGAAATATATAAGTATGTTTATCAGTTGTCTAGTACCCATAACACAAGCTCTGCTTAGCTTGGGACTAGATGGCGTTGTGTGATAGTTGTGGAATATTATTATTATTATTATATTATATAATAATGGACGAATATAAAAACATAACCCAAAGAAGACAAAATGCTTGTAATAAAAATATGACGTCTAGTGATAGCGAATTCGAAATGGATGTTTCATACCAAAGTTTACCTAACTTAGTAGGAAATAGTGACGATATTACCATAATGAAGGAGGATATGGAAAAACTAAGATTGGAGTTGCAAGCTGCTAACTCAGAAATTGATAATTTAAACTTTGAAAATACTTCACTAAAAAAGAATTTACTGGAATGCGAAACCAAGGTAAAACTACTTAAGTCGATAGGAATACAAGACAATTCAAATAAAGAAAACTTACCTAGACAGTTCTATTCGCCTCAATATCAGCGGAGAGTACAGACACTTATAATGAAAAATTGGCTTACCTAGGACATCTTCCAGAGAATTTACAATACAGGCGTTAAACTTGATAAGCCCTAAAGCTGATGTAATAAATCATTCGTTAGCTGACAAAATTAAGTGTCCTGGTGTCGATAAAAAGCTTTCTACTGTAGCTGCCCCATATATAGCTGAATACCGACAGGATAGTGTCTTAAACAAAACCTTACTAAATTTTTCAAAAGAGGACAATTGTGAAAATGAGGAAAGTATTAATATATTGCACACACCTATCGATGAAACGACTGACAATACACGTAATCCTTCCTCACGCAATTACAAAAAAAATAATGTCACTAAGAAAAGAGTTATGATACTATGCAATGAACAAGGGAATGGACTACGTCAGTCACTTATTCAGTTATTGGGATCAGATTATACGGTGTTCTCGTTTATAAAATCTGGTGCTACATTGGAAAACCTCATCAACTCATCAAAAAATGAAATAGCTAAATTCAACATGAATGACTACGTCATTATTGTTGGTGGCCGCTATGAACGAAAACCATATGACACGGAAATGTACTTACATGCATGGCTGTCATCCATCAAGAACACAAATATAATAATAAGCGAGGTTCCGTCAAATCGGTATCTTAATGAAAAGAAACTCAATTACATGTTAAGGTTTATCTGTGGAAAGTATGACAATGTCTTTTTTATGGATATGGAGTACTCTAGGTATCGGCCACGAAGAACACATTTTATACTTAATTTATCTAGGTCATTATTAAGAGAAATTTTGCAATTGGAGTATAAATACAAATCAACTGAATACCAAAAACTGTTAATTAAACAAAGAAAAATAATACTTAGTTTAAAAAAACTAAAAAACACGCTTCCATTGAAAACCAAACTAAAAAGTACAAAATAATGGAAAAAAAGCGTGGGGTGCTTTTTAAGGTATTTTTTAAATGATATCAGGCACCCCACGCTTTTTTTCCATTATTTTGTACTTTTTAGTTTGGTTTTCAATGGAAGCGTGTTTTTTAGTTTTTTTAAACTATTATTTATTTTCTATTTTTTAGGGTATTTCGAATTTTGAGACGTATGTCAGCGTAGTTTGTGACAGTTTTTTTGCTGTCCTGGTAACCCTGGCAAGGATAATGGCACAAATTTATGAAATTATTGCATTGTCATCGGTCCTTGACAGGTGTGCAAAGTTTGAATGAAATCTGGTCGTTTAAAGTGGGTCAAAATCGCGCTATAAGGAGTCGGTTACAAACAAACATACAAATATACAAACATATAAGTGAAGCTAATATAAAGCGTGTAAAAAAACATATGTAGATAAATCTGTCCAAACTGACCTTACAAACTATAAAAATAAAATAGATATTGAAAATCTCGAAGAAAAAAATGGTACTGATAACTCATCTAGTATTAATAATCAGTCTCTAGTGGATAATGCTGTTCGCAGACAGTTTTTCGTGAATAAATACCTATGTGTTCTACACCAAAATATTGCGGGTCTGCTTAACAAAGCAGACACCCTCTCTATATGCCTTAATTAACTATCAGAAAAAGACCTGTCCGTTCATGTATTATGCATAACGGAACATTTTATGATGTCAGGTCATGAAGATCGCCTTGTGGTACCTAATTATCGATTGGCTGCATGCTTCAGCAGACAAAACAGTAAAAGAGGCGGATCTTGTATTCTGGTCCGGTCAGGACATTTATGGAGGGAGTTGCCAGAGGTCTCAGAACTTTCACTGACTAATATAGTAGAATTCTGTGCAATTGAATTGACAAATTATAAAATTGTAATTTATGTATTTATAGAGTTCCAAAGACAGGGAATATAAATGTATTTTTTAGCAAATTAGAGCAATTATTAACATTATTAGCAAAAAGAAATTGTAGGAATATTATTATTGCAGGCGATATAAATATAGACATATTGAAACATAATAACATAACTTTCGAACTAAAATGCCTCCTAAAAAGTTTTAACATGACGCTAGCAATAAAAAAACCAACCAGGATGCAAAGCCAAACCTGTATGGATAATTTCGCTCACAATTTCGAGAAAAAATGCAGAACGCAAGTGATAGAATTTGCCCTATCGGATCACGCTGCGCTATTGCTGAAGTGTCCCGTACCTATTAACTGTGTTTTGAAATATTGGTATAAATCACAACGTGACTTTAGTCCAGAGAACATGACACAATTTAGAGCCTGCCTTGAGAGACTAACGTTTTCTGAAATATATGCCAAGGACGACCCAAATGATGCCTTTAACTCATTTCTCGAACAATTTAAATTATTTTATGACCTATGCTTCCCCTGTAGACGTATTAAAATACCAAGAGTAAAAAACCCAAATGGATTTCACGAGGACTAAAACTATGTAGCTTCAAGAAAAGGCAGTTGTTATGGACGTCTAGACTTAAACCTACCCAGATAAATAAAACAAAGTATTCTAATTACTCAAAACTATTTCAAAATCAAAATCAAAAGTCATTTATTCAAATTAGGCTGAGGATCAGCACTTTTCGAACGTCAAAATTACAAAAGACAGTCCCCCCAAAACGCCCACCCGTCGCGCACTTCCTAGTGCTTTAGCTGGGAAGAAGAAGTGGCCAACAAACTCCCCAGCAGCACAGCTGTCTGTCCAGTTAGAAGAACTTGATTCTATACAATGGTATATAGTAAAACATTAAGAGACACAAATTAAATTAAATGATTTGCTATATGCCAGCTAGCCAACTCAATATACCAACAAATAAAATGAAAACTATACTCAAGCATAAGCAAAAAAAATATGTATACAGAAACATGGCTGCAAAAATAAAAAACTGGCATAAAGGGCGTGACAGCTTACATATGCAATGCTGAATGTTCACATAGCTGTTACGACCTGAGTTACAAGTCGAGGCCACAAATGATAAACTAGGACCATCGACGTAAAATAAATTAAACAGGTAAGTAATATTAATAATAATATCAACATCAAAGTCAGCAAGACGACCAGTCACCACAAGCAGCACCCGTTCACGAGCATAACGCAAAGATCAGCCATTGCCCCCCTCGCCATATCTGAGGGAAGGGGGTAACCCGACCCCCGACGCTACCGCAAGCATTGACATCAGGGAGCATGACGAACTTGCTGCCGGTTGCTCAAGCAAGAATTGAATTATTACTTGTCGAGGTCGCTAGCTAACCACATTATGCAATACTAATAAAATAAAATTGGCATAAACAGGAAAAAAAATATGGAAACAATTATATTGAACCTATCACTAGGTACGCTAATACTGGAGAAAGAACATAAACATTGTCTTGAGTTAATCACAGCGATCAACTATTCTTATCATTTAAATAATCGTTGATGGAATAATACGCCTTTTGACAAAGGTTGGATTTTACTTGAGCTTTAAACGCATTAAAATGTAATTCTAGTAAAGAAGGTGGTAGCTTGTTGTAAAATGTTATACCAAGCCCAACAAATGAGTTATGCACCTTATGAAGCCGATGAAAGGGAACACGTAGTTTGTCCTTACTTCTAGTGTAAACAGTGTGAATATCACTGTTTTTAGCGTATAAGTGTATATTTTGCCTAATATATAAGATGTTGGCGAAAATGAATTGTGATGACACCGTAAGAATACCAATATCTTTAAAAAAGTCCCTTAGGGAATCTCTGGCACCTAGCTGGTAAATTGCTCGAACAGCTCGTTTCTGAAGGACAAAAATATTTTGAATATCAGCTGCTGTACCCCACAGTAGAATACCGTAAGACATAACGCTGTGGAAATAACTAAAATAGACTAACCGAGCTGTATCAACGTCAGTATATTGTCTTACTTTTCTGACGGCGTAGGCAGCTGAACTGAGCCTTCCCGCTAGGCTTGAAATATGAGGGCCCCACTGAAGTTTGCCATCCACTGTTATGCCCAGAAAAACTGCCGAGTCTACAGTTTTAAGCACCTCTTTATCTAAGACGATGTTGGGACCTAGATTTCTAACATTCGGTAAGGCGAACTTTACACATTTGGTTTTCTTGGCATTGAGAACTAGGTTATTTGCCGTAAACCAATCGGTAACCATTGAGAGTGCACTATTCACGTCGTCAAAATCTGGTCTGTTCCTGTCTACTTTAAAAATAAGAGATGTATCATCTGCAAACAGTACAACGTCACAAATACCCTTTAAAAAGAATGGTAAGTCATTGATATAAACTAAGAACAAGAATGGGCCGAGTATAGAGCCTTGAGGCACACCTAACTGAACCGGTAGCCCGGCAGATTTTACACCATTAATATCTACACATTGGAACCTATTATGTAAATAAGAATTTATTACGTTTATAGCTTCGTTATGGACACCGTAATGACGTAGTTTACGCAAAAGCGTGTCATGGTGCACGCAATCCAAGGCTTTGGAGAGAGCACAGAATACTCCGATAGCATTTTGCGAGTTCTCCCATGCGTTAAAAATGTGTTTCAAGAGAGCAACTGCATCTGTAGTTGAACGACCTTTTGTAAAGCCATATTGCTCATGAAGGAGGCTATTTAAATTAAAATGTCTTAGCAACTGCTTGAGGATTAACTTTTCAAATATTTTGCTAAATGCAGGTAAGATAAAAATAGGCCTAAAATTAGAAACGTCATTTTTATTACCTGATTTAAATAATAGTATGACTTTGCTACTCTTCATGAGGTCAGGAAAAGTTCCGACATCAACACATTTATTAAAAGTAACAGCTAAATAGGGGGCTACGATGTCTATTATATTACTTAATAGTTTTATGGAAATGCCCCAGAAATCACCAGTGTTTTTAGACTTAAGTGTGTTAAAAACGAGGCGTTACATGTTCAAAATTGACTATAATTGAATTATTTAAAAAAAATATTAAACTAACTAAACGATCACAAAATAATTACAATATTAAAACTTCTGATAATAAAAGCAAAATGACATGGAATATAATAAAAAACCCTAAATGAAATCTACCCAATGACTCAATAAATGCAATTCAAATTGACAATGAAACAATTAACAAACCTCAATTAATTGCTGACAAGTTCAACGATTATTTCATAGAAAAAATTATGCCAATACCAGGAGTAGGTAAGAAGCCGGCTGCTTACATCTATACTAATATTATAAAGAGGTAACATTGGTTTGTAAGTTTGTATGTTTGTTAGTTTGTATGTAGTGGGTAATCTTCGGAACTACTGGTCCGAAATGAAAAATTCTTTCTGTGTTGTGTAGCCTATTTATCGAGGAAGGCTATAGGCTATATAACATCACGGTAAAACCAAGAGGAGCGGAGCAGTAATGAAAAATGTTGCTAAAACGGGGAAAATTGCACGGGTATGCGATTCAACGCGACGGGAAGGGTCGGGGGAACAAAAAATTTATTGCGGACGAAGTCACTGGCAGAAGCTGGTATGCAATAAAAACAAAACCCTTTACCGCCCAACGAAGTGGGCACAGGTCAGCTAGTATTAAATAAACAAAAATCAATGTTCATGGCTCCGTGCCAACCGATACAAATATATAACATTATAAAGGGTCTTAAAAACACTAATAGCGTAGGGTATGACGAAATTTCTACTAAGATTATAAAATATGTTGCTGATTTAATCTCTAAACATTTGAGTCATATTCTTAACCTGTGTATCAGCAAGGGTATTTTTCCTGAGCATCTGAAGATAGCCATAGTTAAACCTATATTTAAAAAGGGTAATAAGCAGCTAATGCAGAACTATAGACCTATTGCGCTTTTGCCAATTTTTTCCAAAATTTATGAGAAATATATTTATAATGAGCTATACGCGTACTTAGACAAACAAATGATTCTCTGTAACGAGCAAAAAGGTTTCCGGAAGAATATGACAATTAATATGGCTATCTATGACTTTTTAAATAAAATTATGACTAAAATTGATAATAAGACACCTGTCTGTGCTGTGTATTGTGATATGACGCAAGCTTTTGACTGTGTTGACCACAATATACTAAGAAAAAAACTTGACTCCTATGGTATTAGAGGTAACATTCTGGACTTATTATGCACCTACCTCTCAAAAAGAAAACAACTTACTGCTATAACAGACCTAAATTTAAAGAATAAAGAAGAGATTACATACCTGTCAAAAGAACGTACGGTAGATTTTGGAGTACCACAGGGTAGTGTACTAGGTCCCTTGCTGTTCTTAATCTATATTAATGACTTGCCCAAAGCTATAGACTTCCCCATAACACTCTTTGCTGATGATAGTACGGTAATAATACCTTGTAGTAAACCAGAATGTTATGAATCTGATGTTAATAACGCGCTTAATTAATTAATCTCCTGGCTAAATAATAATAACTTAAAAATTAATCTTAGCAAAAACCAAATAATGCACTTTGGCCGTAAAAAACAGAATTAAAAAATGGAAGTTCACTACGAAAATAACAAAATCCATGACGTAGATACTGCTAAATTTCTAGGTTTAATTATCGACAGGCAACTCAATTGGAAGGATCATATCGAAGCGCTATGTTCAAAGGTTAGTAGTTCATCCTATGCCCTGTATAAACTTGCTCCTACTGTTAACACAGATGCTCTTCTCACAGCGTATCATGGTCTTGTAGCATCGGTATTAAGATACGGTTTAATATTTTGGGGTAACTCTACAAACAAAGAACCCGCTTTTAAAGCGCAAAAGCGTTCAATCAGAGCCATGTTTGGGCTGCAAGTAACGGACAGTTGTAAACCATATTTCAAAAAACACAGAATTCTGACACTACCGTCCTTGTATATATATGAAACTGCCTTATTTGTGAAACTAAACTCACATTTGTTTCCCCACCTATCCGATACTGTTAAACGTAACAGGCGTAATGATATATTACGCGGACGGAGAGCCAAAACAGCTCTAATGTGGAAAAGCATATTCTGCATAGCCCCGCAAGTCTATAACAAAATTCCAAAATCACTCAAAGAGTTAAATTTAAATGGATTCAAAAAGGGACTCAAAGATTTTCTTTGTAATAAATGTTACTATAATTTAAATGAGTTTTTGAATGACACTCTGACTTCCTAACTGTAATCTCTATTCCTTGACATTTTGACTTTTTGATTTAATCTGACATTTTAATTATAGTTTGACATCCTAAATAAATTGTGTATTTACTATATTATTATTAGCTGACATACTTGAAATTGTCATTTTAATCCATAATTATGCAATCAATAATTTTACTAGTAACCCAATAATACCGGATGACATTTTTCACCGTCTCGACCTTCATATGGTGTGTTGTGTAACTAGAATAGAAGGCAGGAAGGCCTTCAGATTCATCGTAGGTGACTAAAGGAGCGCGGGACGCGGGTGGACAGGGATGCGTGTGCGGCTCGTGCGCCTGCGAAAGATCAATGAGGCCGCCTAACAGCCGGCTTCAAAGGGTAGGTCCGCGCTCCGAAATCAATGATACATGCCGCGCATTGAGTAGGGTGCGTATGATTTGAGTTTCGATAGATTTAAATATTTTTTTTTGTTTTTTTGTTCCAAATTTCTGTTTTTGTTGTTCTAGTATGAAAATGTTACTTTAAATGTGTAGTATTTATTGCTAGATCAATTTAATTACATGTTATTCAAAAATAAAAATAATAAAAATTTCTATGCCAAAAGCTTCTACTCCGTTCACCTATTACCCCCATTTTTTTTCAAGACGCTAAAAAAAGTCACCCAGTATTTTAATGTGTAATAAATAATGTATGTACTTAATATTTGCACGCCACACTTGGCAGAATGTGAAGATGCTATGTAATAATCTTAAGACCTTATAATGTACCATATTCTGACCAATAAATGATTATGATTATGATTACAAGTGACCTCGAATGTGCGCTAAACGAATTTGGTGAAGACCAACATTTTTAATCCCATTCTTTAGCTGCGGAAGTAGTAATGAAATGTTACTAACTGTCGAAATAAACCAAAAAATAAATTAAAACTTACCTAGTTATGTTCTTAATTGGTTTAAGTTCGATTGTATAGAATCTGAGTAATATTCCGCCATACAGCAACCTATATACCAAATACTATCTAGTATCTAATCTTACTAACTGATGTTATCCCAATGCAGGGCAATGACCTTTTCCACACCATTCCGTATTTTGCAAGTGCAAATACAATATTCGATGAAAATGCGATTTTACGTAGGTAAGTAAATTTCGTGGTGACACTCACTGCGAGCCAGCACCGCACGCGGGCCGACCAGATTCTTCCAGCGCGGCCAGCGCTGCATCAGCACCAGCGCGCCGAACAGCACATAGAACAGCATGAACAGCGCCAGCGTCACGCCCGCACCCACCAGGTACTTGGCGCGAGTCAGCGCCTCCTGCAACACGTGGCTCGTCACACGCGGTCACAGCGCGAGCGCGTGGGCCGGCGCGCACTGTACCCGCGTGTGCAGCGTGAGCGCCTTGCGGCGCGGCGGCGGCGCCTCACTCAGGCCCTGCTGCTGCTCCAGCACGGCGGCTTCCCACAGCCAGTCCACCTCGGCCGGCTCCTCCTCGCGGCATGCCTCGTCCGAGTGCTGCACTACCGACAGTATGTAGAAACCGCGCGGGTAGCGGTAGCGCTGAAAAGCAACACAGATACTTCACCTGTTAAATCTAAATTTATTTATTTTACAAAAAAAAGTAAAGAGGTCGTGTGTTCATATAGACTAAAAATGCAATATAATATAAGCGAAATGGTTTTTTAATTACCGATAGCTGCACCCCGCCGGATCGTATCACGGTCATTCTTACGGTCGAAACTTCTATCTCCTCCAGCGTCTCTGCTATGGGGCACTGAAACAATTCCACGGATCACAACAATATTATTTATTATAAAGATACTTACAAAACACTATACAGACGTCTCCCTCAGAAGCAAGCGCAGATTCACCGTTCAAACCCGAGGGTGTCACATAGTGACAGGCTCCAGTCAGTAGCGGACAAACCCGAGGGTGACACATAGTGACAGGCTCCAGTCAGTAGCGGACAAACCCGAGGGTGTCACATAGTGACAGGCTCCAGTCAGTAGCGGACAAACCCGAGGGTGGCACATAGTGACAGGCTCCAGTCAGTAGCGGACAAACCCGAGGGTGGCACATAGTGACAGGCTCCAGTCAGTAGCGGACAAACCCGAGGGTGTCACATAGTGACAGGCTCCAGTCAGTAGCGGACAAACCCGAGGGTGTCACATAGTGACAGGCTCCAGTCAGTAGCGGACAAACCCGAGGGTGTCACATAGTGACAGGCTCCAGTCAGTAGCGGACAAACCCGAGGGTGTCACATAGTGACAGGCTCCAGTCAGTAGCGGACAAACCCGAGGGTGGCACATAGTGACAGGCTCCAGTCAGTAGCGGACAAACCCGAGGGTGGCACATAGTGACAGGCTCCAGTCAGTAGCGGCCAAACCCGAGGGTGTCACATAGTGACAGGCTCTAGTCAGTAGCGGACAAACCCGAGGGTGGCACATAGTGACAGGCTCCAGTCAGTAGCGGACAAACCCGAGGGTGGCACATAGTGACAGGCTCCAGTCAGTAGCGGACAAACCCGAGGGTGGCACATAGTGACAGGCTCCAGTCAGTAGCGGACAAACCCGAGGGTGTCATATAGTGACAGGCTCCAGTCAGTAGCGGACAAACCCGAGGGTGGCACATAGTGACAGGCTCCAGTCAGTAGCGGACAAACCCGAGGGTGGCACATAGTGACAGGCTCCAGTCAGTAGCGGACAAACCCGAGGGTGGCACTTAATGACAGGCTCAGTCAGTAGCGGACTAACCCGGAAGGGGGCCTTAGGGCGGAAAAATAAAATGAGGCCCTCGGTCTCCTATGATATGACCTACCTGACTATTCTATTAAGGGGTACACCTAGTGTAACGGCCTAAAAAAAGGTGATTTGTGGAAATTTTTATTAAAAAAACTACTTTTTGTTTCAATATTTTAAGAGTATATTTATATGCCATCAAAACCATAACTTGTAAAAAAAGCCAAGTCTTGCAACTGAATTCTTCTAGCGTAAAAAGTTGTGAGATCCCTGTATACCAAGTCGGTTAATTTATTCAGTCCTTCCTTAAGGTCGGAAAACGCAATGTATCACATAAGTAATACATATTATATTAAACATTAGGAAGGTTATTATTGTAGGTAAAACTTTTTAACAAAAAATTCAACCGCCGAAAAACTTAAAAGCAAAAAATAATAAACCTTAAAATTATGAGTCGGCGCTTTGAGTGATCTTTGTTCATTATTTTTTCAGCGCCGACTCATAATTTTAAGGTTTATTATTTTTTGCTTTTAAGTTTTTCGGCGGTTTAATTTTTTGTTAAAAAGTTTTTATTTTATAATTTTTTTGTGGCTTTAATGTACTAATAACACTTGGCAAGGTATACATATCCAATGAAAAATGAATTATCAAAATCGGACTACTCTGTATAAAGTTATTCGTGGTTATACATTACAATCAGTGAGTGAACAATCAATCATCCCCTGTTTTCTGCCCCTTAGGGTTTGATTTTGTTTTCTAAACTTATATGGGACCACACTCGGAGTATACCCTTTCCAATAAAAAAAGAATTATCACAGTCGGACTACTATGTAAAAAGTTATGCGTGGTAATAGATAAAAAAAAAAAAATACGCGTCGAATTGATAACCTTCTCCGTTTTTTTTCGTCGGTTAAAAAATGAGTTTATTTGTGACATCACATTAGAAATTTCTAAAATAATCAGCGTTTCTTTACTATATTATGCATAATCATAATCATAATCATAATCATAATCATTTATTCATTTGTAAACATAGGTTTAACATAGATGGTATTAAAATAAAAAAATAATAGTAGCTCTATGTTTTGCTTCATTGGCATACAAATGTTTTTTGTTGAGAACTTAATAACTAGATTCACATGCTTAGATAATATTAGTACAATAAATTTAAAATATAATTAGGAACTATTACAGTAAGGTTTTTAGTTTTATAATTATTTCTCGTTTAAAAATTCGTCTACTCTGTAATAACATTTTTCGGTTAAAAATTTCTGTAGAGCTGTTTTAAATTTAACTATTGGCATGTCTTTTATGCCGTTAGGTAATTTATTATAGATCTTAGGAGCTAATCCAAAAAAACTCCTGGACATAAGAGCGGTTTTACATTTTAAATTACATAATTGATTTGCATGTTGAGATCTTATTGGGTTTTTCTTTACTGCTGAGAATTTAGGGAACAGATTCGGATTCATTTTTACAAACAACGCAGTTTCTAAAATATATAATGACGGTAGAGTTAATATTTTCAAGGATTTAAAATAAGGAACACAGCTATCTGTTACTTGAAGACCGCACATTGACCTTATGCAACGCTTTTGCATTCTAAATACCGTCTCACTGTTAGTCGATTGACCCCAGAAAATAACCCCGTAGCGAAGGACTGAGCCAACTACTCCGTGATATGCTGTGACTAGTGTTTCAATGTTTACTTTTTTTGAAAGCTGAAATAGTGCATAGGCAGATTTACTTATGCGCTTACATAACATTTCTACATGAACTTTCCAAGTTAGCTTGTTGTCAATAGTTATGCCCAAGAACTTACTATTCATAACCTCTTCTATTATTTTATCGCCGTAGGCTACAGAAATGGTAGGATTAACGCGTCGTTGGTGAAAATGCATTACGTGAGTCTTGTTTAAATTTATTTTTAAGTTGTTGTTTTCAAGCCATTTAACGATCTCGCTTAGAGTAACATTGATATTATTTTCGTAGTCGTTAGGGTCTGTACACTCAATAACTACTGTGCAGTCATCAGCAAAGAGGACCATTTTTTGTTTTACTGCTCTTGGAAGGTCATTTATATATATTAAAAATAGTAACGGTCCCAGTACGCTGCCTTGTGGCACGCCGTATTTAACCTTTTTGAATGCGGATGTATAGGAAGTCTCTAATTTAGTTTTAGGGGATATTCTACAGATTTCAGTACATTGATACCTGTCGCTTAAGTAAGATTCTAGAAGGTTCAGGATGTTGCCTCTTACTCCATATCCATATAGTTTTTTTAGTAGCAGGTTGTGATCTACATAATCAAATGCTTTTGACATGTCAGTGTATATGGCGCATACTGGGTTCTTTTTGTCTACAGACGTCATTATGCTTGATAATAGGTTATAAAGTGCCATATTTATTGTAGAGTTTTTCCGGAATCCTTTTTGTTCGTGGCATAATAGCTTGTTTTTTTCAAAGAAGTTGCAAAGAGCATTATATATTACTTTTTCTATGATTTTTGAGAATACTGGAATTTTTGCGACTGGCCTGTAGTTTTTAATATCGGATTTGTCATTTTTTTTGAAAATTGGCTTAATAATAGCCTTTTTGAGGTGTGTAGGAAATATGCCATCGGTTATGCAATTGTTAATAATATGAGCTAGAGGCTGTGCTATTGAATCTTTAACATATTTTATTACTTTTGTAGATACGCCATCGTAGCCAACAGTATTTGTATTTTTTAATTCATTAATTATTTTAATTATATCTAACGGTGTCACTGGAAGCATGAATAAAGATTGAGATGTCAAATTATTAAAATTGTTATTAGTTGTATTATCACAATCGTCTTTTATATTATCATTTTCAATTAATTCTATAAAATAGTTATTAAATGTTGTTGCAATTTCATTTGGATGAGTAATAGTTCGGTTTTCTGTTTTTAATAATAATACTGAGTCATGAGGAAAATTGTATCTAGTTTTGTTGATTACTTTCCAAGCAGCTTTGGATTTGTTTTTGGAGGATTTAATAAAATGATTATTTTGGGCTCTTTGAGTTAATCTTATTATTTTCCGGTATATTGCAGAGTATTTTTTAAAAGCAAGTTTATTTTTTGGATTCCGTTGCATTCTATATTCCCAAAGTAATCGTCTTTGTTTTTTGCTGCATATTTTTATACCATTGGAAATCCACTTGGTAGATTTGCTAGTTTTTATAGTAACGTATTTATTTGGGAAGCATAATTTATATAATAGTAAAAAGTTATTTATGAAACTCTGAAACGATTCATTTGCATCCTTGGCATCATAGACATTCATGAAAGATAGACTTTTTAGATGTGATTTGAATTTAATTAGGTTTTCTTCGCATATATCTTGTTTTATTGTTCTCCAGAATTTAAGTTTGCAAGTTTTTTTGACAGGTACCTTAAGTATCTGAGAGGTGTGATCTGAGAGAATTAGGTCGATTACTTCTGTTTTACATGCCGCGCGATAGTTGTGTGCAAAATTATCAATGCATGTATTGCTGCCAGATCTAGTAGGTTCATAAAGGGCTAGTCTTAAGTTGTATTGCTGGAGGAAACATTCGAATTCCATTGTTATTTTGTTTCTCTTGAGTACGTCTATATTGAAATCTCCACACATAACAATATTTTTATTTGATTGTAAACTAATTCGTTTCAGTATGCACTCTAACTTTTCGTAGAATGTTGAATAATTACTTTTAGGTATTCTATACACGCATAATATGACAATATTGTAAGATATCAATTCTATTGCACAACATTCAAAAACATTTGAAATTGATTGTTTGGCTATCTCTGGTATTTCTTTGTACTGAACTCCTTCTCTCACAAGTATACAGGCGCCCCCTCTTTTAACATTCCTCGAAAAACATGCAGCTAAACAGTAATTCGGAACTTGCAGCAAATCTTCATATCCTATTTGTATAAAATGTTCCGTTATGCATATAACATCTACAGTTCTGTCATTGTTATTCAGTTCACTTAGTTTGACTACAAGCATATCTAGTTTATTTAAAAGTCCCGCTATGTTTTGGTGCAGAATATTAATCCAATTACAGAAAAAACTGTGAGTTTAATCTTGAATCATTTTCAGTGAGAATTTCTTTTTCATTTAATCGGAAACTATCAACCTCTAAGTGGACAGCATTTAGTACGCTTAAATCTTGAATAAGGTTTTGCAAATCATTAATAACGATTATTTGACCTTTGTTATTTAACGTTCCAAAACGTTTATTGTAGGTATCACTTGTATATGGCAGGTTAAGGTTCGAGTCCAAAGTAAACGCATATTTATAGATTTCAGTGTCCATATAGAGTAAGTTATTAAAAGCTTCTACTCTGCTATTGAACATCACGTTAGAATTATTCATATATTTGAATGTTGGTAGACAGATTACGAAATTAGTGTGATGTAATGGCGTTAATTTTTTATTAATAAACCCGACCATTTCTCTATAGTTATGCGTTTTCCGGAAATCTTCCTCACCAATAAAGATAATGCAGTAATCGGACTTATTAAGATTATTGACTTTGCCCTCAATATTATTAAGAATACACTCTATTCCACATTTAGGTTTACGATAGTGGCATATTTCATAATTAGATATAACCCTACTTTCTATTAAAGTATAAAGTCTGTTTGTGATTTCACTACTGATGAGACACAGCTTATGTTTTGAAGACGATGGTGAGTCTTGTAATGAGGTATCATTAATCGTGGTGCGGGGAGCATCTTCTGTAGTTAGTGGTAAAGTTGTTCTTTTTTGACTCTTGGTTTCGTTCTCTTTATTGTTTTCAATGGAACTCCTATTATTTTGTTTTGTTTGGGTCTTTTTCTTTTTAGCTGGGCCATTCTTCTCGGTATTCTTGTTTGGTGTTAAGGGTTTACTTGGGCTGCTAGCAATTTTTCTAAAAATTATGTTTTTCTTTGTTAAATCTTCATTATTTTTCTTCAAATTATTATTTTCTAATGAAAGCAGTTCAATCTCTCTATGAGCGCTATTTAGTTGTGAAGTTAATTCTTCAACTTTTTTCTTCAATAACTCAATCTGCTGGTTATATTCATCATCATCTGACATTTCGGGCATACTATTAGATGTACCGTCCAGTGTTTGGGAAGTAATATTTTTGTTGTTGTCACTGTCGCTTATTTCCGAGCGCTCCGATCGAGTGCGAGTACGTCGAAACGTGATATTTTCTAAGAAATTCATCCTTTATCCTTTTATCTAAATATTGTGAAAGAGCCAAAAACGATATGAAAGATTTAGGTTGGATTCGAACTCGGTCTCTTTAACACTCTAATGTAGGCGCTTAACCAACTAGACCAGCTGATCTTGTACTAAAACGGTGAAATTGTGCTTCTTATTATGAAGTGTCAAGTGTTTATGTTTTTTATTATTTCTCAATAGATGTCACTACACTTAGGTTTATTTGCGATATTCGCAATGTCAAACACTAATTAGTCTGACAACGCTAAGCACTATGTAGTTTAGTCCGTATAGTAGAGATGGCGTTGTAGTTGTTCTGTTATTGTGTCAACGTTCAAATAAAAAACGGAACTTTTGATGTGCAATGTTTGAATTCGTTTCTTATTTTTCTTCCTTTAACTTTCACATACATGTACTTTTTGAGTTTTTAGCACTGAATGTTGAATTAATGCACAAAGTGTACTTATCTTGTCATTTTTTGCACTTATTTTGTTTTTTATCCACTGAAGCTAGTGTTTTGTTTATTTGTGAATTTACTTTTGTTATTCAACTTAATATCTTTTGATAACACTTGCACTACTCGGTAACGTGTTTATATTCACTTTTGTACAGTTTTTACAGTTCAAATCGTTATTTACACTAGTTTTTAGTAATTATAAATGAGAGCACACATAAACTTAATGTTGACTCGTCAGCGCCACCTAGCGGTCCACCATGCATGTTATACATATACAAACCTTCCTCTTGAATCACTCTATTTATTAAAAAAACCTGCGTAAAATCTGTTACGTAGTAAAGATATAAGCATACATAGGGACAGACAGACAGCAAAGTGATTTTATTATTTTATATGTAACAAACTTTCATCCCCTATTCCCTAAAGTTATTTTACCCCCCTAAAGGGTAAAAATTTAACAAACTTTAAATATTATTCATAAATATATATCATTTAATAAAAGCCAAATAAAAAAGTTCCATCATTCTAGCTTTAAAAATGACAATACTTCCCAATACAACCTTTCAACCCCTTTAAACCCCTTTTCCGCAATAAAAAGTAGCCTATGTCCTTTCTCAGGCTCTAAACTATCTGTGTACCAAATTTCATATAAATCGGTTCAGTAGTTTTAGTAGGAAAGCGAGACAGACAGACAGATAGACAGAGTTACTTTTGCATTTATAATATTATATTATAAATATTATAATATTATATTATAATATTATAATTATATATATATTATAGTAATATTATAGTAAATTATAGTAATTATAGTATATTATAGTGTAAACAGTGTATATTATAGTGTATATAGTCTAATAGTGTGGATTTGCATACGTACCAACTTCAAACTGCTTCTTACTGAATATAATTGTGATTGTACTTGGAACTGGATTAAAAAGTACTTCCTAAGATTTGGGGACCCCCAGAACCAAGGTCAGGGGCGGTTTATATTGACACTATTTTGAGGTTTAAAATTTTCACTACTTCTTTTGCCTCTTTAAAAAGCTGCCGGAAAGCTCTGTCCGCCCCTGTTCCCTTTTATGTCGTAGAACATTCATTTTATTAATTAAAGCTATATTAAAGTGCATACTAATTCTATTGGCGTCACCGACACAACGAGTGATCGGAAGCGCGACCACGATCTTATCACCCGGCGCGGCAGCGCGGCGTGACGCGGCAAAATTAAACTATAAAATCGTGCAAACAATATTATTCACAACAAACGAATACAGCACATAAATGTGATGTTCGCGTTATAACTACAGTTCCGGACTTCGGGGCGCGGAGCCTAGCCGCGACGCGTTGCCTCTTGCGCCGCTGCTGCCTTGCCTTATTTTTGGCCGCCCTTGCAGCCTTGCCCGCCTTCTTCTTCTCCCCAACCACTTGCCATCCGGCGTTGGCAGGAGGAGATTCAGAAGGACGGGGTGGCGGCGGAGGTGGCTCTCTCGCCACCTGCACTGGGGGGGCCCTCGCAGGTGCCTGCTTGGGCCGGCCTTTGGTCTGCCCTGGCCCTTTGGCTGGGGTAACCGCGGTAGCCGTAAACGACGCCGCCTTAGGCTGACCCGAGACAGCTTTCGGCTGGGCCGAGGCCACCTTCGGCTGACCCGAGACCGCCTGAGGCAGGCTTGAAACTGGCCGGCTTACCGCTAGTGGGGGGCGCAGGACAACGGCCTCCAGAGCAGAAAACCTACTCTGGAAAGCAGCGAGCTCCTGGCCCACCAGGGTCAGCACCTGGTCCTCGACAGGCAGGGGCCTGCCCTGCCCATGCCGCGCTCCCTCCTGCGATGCCACTTGGGGGCCGGCTCCTCGGAGTCCGGCCAGGTCCGCTCGGAGCTCCGCATTCTCCTTTCGGAGGAGCTCCATGGCGGAAGTCACGCGGGCGACCTCCGCCCGCAATTCCGCCACTCCATCCACCGGAGGCCCAGAGCGAATGGCCTTCGCTGCCGCCACAATTGTTTTCGTGGCTGCGGATATGGCCTTGTCCTTCGATGTCTGGAGCCTCTTTAAGGTGGCCGCCTTGATGGCCGCAGCCACAACCTCCGCGAACCTGCCCATTTCCTCCGAGCCGCCGGCAGCGTCCGACTCGCCACCGGAGAACTCTGAGAGGGCCCTACTACTGGTCCCTCCAGAGGGGTGCCCTCCGTGGCAAGCCTCTCCCCTCCTTGGGTGTTGACCCAAGGCGTAAGCTGTTACGTGAGCCTGCTCGGCTCTGCTTGCCGGCCTCCTTGGTGGGGAGCCCTCTGCCCTTGCCCCTCTCCTGGAGCCCACCACGCCTACCTCTGTCGTCATCTACTCCGGTCACCAGGGAGACTGGAACCGGCGAGAGATGTCGTGCGGTGTCCCACAGGGATCGGTCCTGGGGCCGCATCTGTGGGACATCGGATACGACTGGGTGCTGCGCGCCGACCTCCCTAACAGCGTCAGCGTGGTTTGCTACGCTGACGACACGCTGGTCCTGGCGCAGGGGAGGTCGTACGAGGCGGCGGCCGACTTAATGACACGAGGGGTTGCGACAATCGTCGAAAGAATCCGGCAATTGGGACTCGAAGTGGCCCTGCACAAGTCCAAGGCCATGGGTTTTCATGGCCCTCGGAACGCGCCACCTTCGGGTTCCCAACTCATAGTAGGAGGAGTTCACGTCGGCGTCGAGTCGACGATGAAGTACCTGGGACTTGTCCTCGAGAGCCGGTGGAACTTCGTTGAGCAATTCCGACGTTTGGCTCCCAGACTGGAGCGGGCTGGGGCTGCCTTAAAGCGGCTCCTGCCCAATCTGGGGGGTCCAAACGCCTCTTGCCGGAGGTTCTACATGGGGTTCGTGCGGTCCATGGCCCTTTACGGGGCACTGGTGTGGGCGCCCTCATTGAGGCTGGGCCCAGCGCGCCGGTTGAGTGCGGCCCAGAGGGTCATGGCCATCCGGCTAGTCCGGGGATACCGCACGGTCTCCTGCGAGGCGGCGAGCCTCCTTACCGGAGTGCCGCCATGGGACCTGGAGGCAAAGTTCCTCGCCCACATGTGGGAGTGGCGC
Source organism: Aporophyla nigra (assembly GCA_947507805.1). Taxonomy (NCBI): domain Eukaryota; kingdom Metazoa; phylum Arthropoda; class Insecta; order Lepidoptera; family Noctuidae; genus Aporophyla; species Aporophyla nigra. The sequence goes on from OX382301.1 coordinate 682,223, forward strand.
GAGGAGGCGAAACGCTGCGCCGGGGCGAAACTCCGCTGCCGCGACAAATCGCGGCACGGCGGACAGAGCTCCGGCAGGATCTCATGGCGACATGGCGGGTACGATTGTCGCAACCCAGCGCTGGGCACGCCACAATTGCGGCGGTAAGTCCCCTTTTTGAGGAGTGGATTGAGAGGCGCCACGGCGTCCTCACCTTCCGCCTGACGCAGGTTCTCACCGGGCATGGGTGCTTCGGTGGGTTCCTGTTCAGGATAAAGCGGGAGGAAACGCCCGGATGTTTCCATTGCAAGGATCGTCTAGAGGACACGGTGGAGCATACGGTGGAAGTGTGCCCTGCCTGGGCGGAGCACCGCCGTGTCCTCGTGGACGCGATCGGCGGCGGCGACCTCTCGCGTCCGTCCCTGGTGCGAGCCATGGTACGGAGCGAGAGGGCATGGGAAGCCGTCACCTACTTCTGCGAAGCAGTAATGCTCGCGAAGGAGGAGGCGGGGCGCGTGAGGGAGTGGCAGTCTCTGCGCCCTCACGTCCCTAGCCGCCGCAGGAGGAGACGCCCCGGGCGTCGGGAGTCGATAGCGGATTCCCAGCCACCGTAGGCGCGAGCTTGCGGGTGGCGAGCAATGGGTAGCTCGCCGCCCGGTAAGGACCAGGCTCGGGTCGACGGCGCGTAGTGTTCCACGCGCGCCTCAAAGAGATGTCAGCAGCACTGAAGGGGTCTGCTAGGACCGATGCCTGCCGGGGTCGCGAGATTGTCCGAAAGAGATACCGTGACCCTGGCACATGGGCAACTGAAGGAACACGGGTGGGTTTTAGTCAGTAAAAGTCTGACACGCCCTCCCGCTCCGCCCAGAGCGGGAGAAGTCATTTGATGATTTCCCATTCAAAAAAAAAAAATGTGTTGTTCGCGTAAGTCAACCTAATTATTTTTACAAATTTACCAATAAAAAAAAAAGAAATATGTTTCCCTTATTCCCCGAGATCCACCCATGCTCAAAAGTATGTACATAACTGTCGCTGTACCGAAGAAAGGTGATGCGCCTTCGAAAATATAGCAGACTATGTACGTACCGCTGTAACGAGGAAAGGTAATGCGTCTTCGTCAACACAAGTCAGTTTTAGTAGTAGAAAGTTTGTCGGAAATAACGAATTCTGTAAACTTGTGCAGAGGAAAACCAAAAGTACTGACTCCTAACAGTAGAGTCTTCTAATAGATGTAGCCATCATGCACATCAAGCCCTGCCTGGTCATGACTGGGCCGCTGGTTGCTGTTTGCTGGTGCTACTGACCGTGTAGTTCTGCACGGCGATGGTGGCGCACACGTCGTCTTCCGACTCCACCACAAGCCGTACGTTGTCCTGTCCCGGCAGCCATCTGTAAAAGTTAACGCGCGGCGCTCCCTGCAACATTAGTGAGAAGGTATAAATAAACCAATTCAACGAGTGTTCACGGTACTATTGGAAGTAGATGCCAGAAAAAAAAAAGTACTTGCTACGTGTAGGTACCTTATACGAAAACCAAAAAAATATGTCTCTTAGATTAGGACCATTGAACATTTTGGACGGATTGGAAACGATTTTGGACTCGTTCCCATCGCCGAGGGCAATGCACTGTGTGTGACACGTGATGGACAGTACCTGTAGCCGCTTACCTGTTGCGTCTCCACGACGGTTGAGGACGGGAAGGGCAGGCGCCAGTCGCGCGCGAATGTGGCGCGCAGTTGCACGCGCGTGGGCGCGGCGCACGACGAACCCACGTGTAAGGAGAACTCACCTGACGTAGGCACCGGATCGTCAGAATCTGACGACGTTGCATAAATTCATGAGTGAAAACGAAATTTAGAAATTTCTTCTACCACGCCACGTGTGTTCACTATTATTATTATACATTGAACCCAGAAAAACCTTTTCCGCAGGTATAAATAATAATAATAATAATTGACGCCCTGGATAGACGGGTCCGCTCACTGCTGACCGCAAATCGAATGCATCACCCACGGTCATCGGTGATGAGACTGTATATCCCGCGGAAGTGCGGAGGTCGAGGTTTTTTGAATGCTAAGACCCTGCACAACCGTGAGGTATGCAGTCTCAGGGAATACTTCCTAGAAGCCGACGTGGGGATGCACCGAGATGTGGTCTCAGTGGACAAGAGCCTCACCCCGCTCTCCTTGGCTGTCGAGAACTGGCGCAAACCTAAAGTATTAGATACTATTGACCGCATGGAGGTATGGCAAAGCAAGGAGCTTCACGGGCGCTTTTACCGGGTCCTACATGGATCCGATGTAGACCTCTTAGCGTCCGTATCCTGGTTACGTTTCGGAGACCTATTTGGAGAAACCGAAGGTTTTGTCTTTGCGATTATGGACGAAGTTATGATGACAAATAACTACCGGAAATATATTGTGAAGGATGGCACGGTTGACATCTGTCGGGCATGCCACCGTCCGGGTGAATCAATCCGACACATTATTTCTGGCTGTTCTTGTTTGGCTAACGGAGACTACTTGCATAGACACAACCTTGTAGCCAGGATTATCCACCAGCAACTTGCTCTGAAATACGGCCTTGTGGAATCAGAAGTACCATATTATAGGTATGTGCCCGACCCAGTTCTCGAAAATGGCAATATCACGTTGTATTGGGATCGATCTATCATCACTGATAGGACTATTGTTGCCAATAAGCCGGATATAGTGGTGATAGATCGATTAGAGCGTCGCACAATGATTGTTGATATAGCAGTCCCGCATGACGAGAACCTCGTGAAAGCTGAAAAAGATAAGCAGATGAAGTATCTTGACTTGGCTCGCGAGGTTGTCGACATGTGGGATGTGGATACGGCAGTCATTGTGCCGATAGTCGTTACGGCCAATGGCATAATAGCCAAGAGCCTCGATCAACATCTCAGGAGGCTCTCGTTAGGCAGCTGGATCAAGGGCCTGATCCAGAAAGCAGTAATTCTGGACACGGCGCGCATTGTTAGGAGGTTCCTCTCTCAGCAGCCCTGACCACCGGTAGCTTGGACCCTGTTCCCGATACCGGTGGGCTACTATTTTTTATATTTTTAAATGTTTTCATAGATCTTTTTATATTTTAATATTTAAAAATGTAAATAATATGGATTTAAATGTAATAAAGAAAATAATAATAATAATAATAATCCACAACTATCACACAACGCCATCTAGTCCCAAGCTAAGCAGAGCTTGTGTTATGGGTACTAGACAACTGATAAACATACTTATATATTTCTAAATACATACATATTATAGATAAATTACACCCAGACACAGAACAAATGATCGTGCTCATCACACAAACATTTGACCTGGGTGGGAATCGAACCCACGACCTCCGGCATAGCAGTCAGGGTCACTAACCACTAGACCAACAGGCCAATAACTGTACAATGTGTATTTGCGTTCTGTAGTTTCTCCCCACCCCCACGGGAAGAAGGCGTGAGTTTATATATGGATTTCATATTATTTTCGTTGCAGCAATCGAACCACTTGCGCAGTCACGGCACCAACACGCGTGAGCTCGGCGCTGCTACCTGTTGTGTGCGGAGGGTGGAGCACCTGATTACGACTGTATTGTGAGGTATGCTACTGACCGCAGTCGTCGTTGAGCTTCTCGGCGTCGACGCTGTCGTTGGGACACAGCGTGCGCTCCAGCTCGTACAGGAGGGCGGTGCCCGAGCGGTACGGCAGCTGCCACGTCCACGCACCTGCCACCGAGACGCACACCTTACTCTCAATACACCGTGCAATCAACTCAATACAAGTGATTATGAATCACCACAGGCGTTGGTAACTTTTCAAAGCCAAATAAGCGAGTTGACGAATAAATCTAGCAACCTCAAGGTCCCATTCTACTAACAGAAGATGAGTATGTATCGGATAGGTCAAAGTAGGTTTAAAAACCGGCCAAGTGAAAGTCAGACTCGAACACGGAGGGTTCCATACCGTACAAATATTTAACACTGCAATATAAACAAAAACAGATTGTTTGTATGGGTAAAAAAGGGGGTCTCCTATTTTTTTGTAATATAATAAGTAAAAAAGTAAGTAGTTTTGACACCATGAAATAGACGACATTTTAAAACAGAAAAATTTATAAGTAAAACGATTTCCCGCCATTTTTCAACTGTTATCTGTCCGCCAAAATTAGAGTTTGAAGTTTCATTACAGAAACAGGAAAATGTTATAAAAGCCGAAAACAAATATATAATTTTATTACTTAGACTTAACGCAGTGTCAGTAAGAGCTGTACCTCACCGGGACGCCATCGTTGCGCACCCAGGTCACGTCGCGTCGCCAACAAAACAGTAGATATAGTTATCGAACAAAATGGCAATTTTGTATTTTAATCAAATGTAAATAAAGTACTTAAGATTTTTTTTTAAATTGAATCTGAATAAAATTCGTATAAACTTTTTCCCGTACCTATTATAAGTGTTATTTGTTGTTATAGCGTGAATAGCAATACCAGTCTATGTAAATTTCAACTGTCTGTGTACGTATTAAACTAAGATAGTTTACTACTGATAGAACTGTTTCATGACATACAGCTCCATGACAGACAGATGGACGGATGGAAGGACGTACAGAGGCTTAGTTAACGGATCTTGTTTGTAACACCCTTTGGATACTGAACTCTAAAAAAAAATGCGTATGTCGGCGTCACATTGTAAGCAGCACGTGCATCGGGCTACGCGATAGCGCCATAGCGTCGTAGCACGCTACGCCGTTCTCCCACCTCCTCGCTGATGGGTGGAGTTAGTGCGCGCTACGTCGTAGCGTGCTACGTCGTTGTCCCACCTCCAATACTACCGTATAAAGGACCCTCTGCCTTCACGTACATTTATCTATTTACAAAAGATTACGACAAGGAGTGTTTTGTGTTGCTCAGAATAATCCATACATAGATTACCTATAGGTAACCGGTAAAGTTGTTGTTCAAATCAAATCAAATCAAATCATTTATTCGTAAACATAGGTGACAATTATATACAAGATCTTGAGGATTAGGTAGTGCGCTATGTTTTGCCAATTGACATACAAATTATTAAGAAAAAAAAATTATTATAAGTACTATTAAATTAAAATATAAATTCGTCATAATACGATTGTGCAAGCAAGTAAAATTACAATATTTATAATCAATTTCATCTCATGTTAATTAAATTTTAAATTCTTTACAGAAAAAAAAAAATATATAGTCAATACAGAAGCATAATTTAAAAATAAAGTAAGTAAAAAAATATTCAAAATGTCAAGTATAAGTAAAAATGTCAATATTATAAAGTTACAGAGATTCATCATTAAGAAATTCACCTAGAGTATAATAACATTTTTCAAGTAGTAACTCATTAAGCGTTTTTTTAAACTTCTGCACTGACATACATTTTATTTCATTGGGTATTTTATTATATATTTGCGGTGCAATACCAAAGAAGCTTTTCCTCATAAGAGAAGTTTTACATTTCACAAGGCATAGATCATTTTTATATTGAGCACGCATGGGTGTTTTCTTTATTGTACTGAATTTCTTAAATAAATGTGGATTCATTTTTACAAATAATGCAGTTTCTAGAATGTATAAAGCCGGTAGAGGTAATATTTTTAACTTTTTAAAGTAAGGAATGCAACTATCTGTTGTTTTTAAACCACACATACACCGTACACATCTTTTCTGCATCCTAAAAACAAGTTCCCTATTTGTTGACTGTCCCCAAAAAATAACACCGTATCGCAAAACTGAGGCAACAAGTCCATGATATGCCATCAATAGCGTATCAATATTTACTTTTTTTGAAAGTTGAAATAACAAATATGCTGATTTACTTAATCGCTTGCAAATTTCCTCCAAATGAGGTTTCCAAGTCAGCTTTTCATCTATAGTTATACCTAAGAACTTCGCGGTACTAACTTCCCCAATTTCATAATTATCATAAGCAACACTAATTAGTGGTTTCTCAAGCCGTTGATGAAAGTGCATTATATTCGTTTTATTTAAATTAATTATTAGATTATTATCATTAAGCCAATTTATTATTTTATTTAAAGAATTATTAATGTCATTTTGATAATTGTTTGGATTATTACATTCTATAATAGCCGTGCTATCGTCTGCAAAGAGTACCATTTTTTGCCCTATGAATTTTGGGAGATCATTTATATATATCAAGAAAAGCGGTGGTCCTAGAACGCTACCTTGAGGTACGCCATATTTGCACGTCAATTGTCAATTTGCACGCCCCTGAACACCTGCACCCTAATTGCGGAAGATTGCTTACGCGTGCCCGTATTCCCGCCATAAGCGGCACAAGAAGATACCGTGGAGTTTTAGTGGTTTGGAGTCCCAGATATCTCCCCGTGGTAGCGCAGTACACATGAGCATTTCTCCACGTTACAAAAAAAGTAGCATCTATTCAGTACCTACCGAAATCCATAAGTTGTGAGCTAGGTCAGTTAAATTCTATCTTCTTTACCTATCCTGCGCCTCGCTGTGACGAGCAGCGGCCGCGAGGTGTCGCCACCGTCGGTCTTGACCCACACTCGGATCGGAAACACGCCCTGTGCCGGGTGCTACGAATATCAAGGAGCTTGTGTTACACATTTAATAAGTACTTACAATCAGCAACAATTCCGCAAAGGTGCAAGCATTAATTATCATTTGTTTATTAAGTGAAGTGCGTGTAGAGTGGACTCACCGGTGTAAACGACAAGATGAACTCGACCTCCGGCGTCACCACCAGCTCGTGCGTGTCCTCGAACGTGAGCCTGTCAGACAACGTCGCTAACTATAATCTCGTTTAACTTGGTGCACAATACACAAAGTATTCACAGGCCCACAGGAGGTTGGCGTACATATTGTACATTGGGTACATGTGGACTTGAAAACCACTTTATGTGTACTTGTTATGCAGCGAAAGAAACTAGGACGATCGCGTTGCTATGGGGTCCGAATTACTCTAACTACCAATACATAATTAGCTTTTGAGATAGAACCGATAGGAGTTGGGTGAAGTTCTTAGCTTTTAGACGAGTAAAGTGATCAAACACCATCACAACTTGTCTCACAGACTTCAGCTCGATTTTGAATATAAAACTAGGTATTCATTATTACACATTCTAAATAAGTAAACATTAAATTAAATTATTGTCATTTGTATGTATTTTATACTTGGTTTGAATGATTGAGTATTATTTTATTATATTAGGTTCGGGAAAAAGTCTTTTCGCATTATAGTATTTATGAACTTGTAATAAAATCTCTTTGGCTATCTATACTATTTTTATCTGGCTGGTTTTGGTATCATTGAAAGTTTAAATTTTAAAGAACATAATTCCAAATTCAAATTAGGAAAATGTGTGATTTTCATTTGTTTTTCGTACCGTCAAGATGAGTGAATCTAATGAAGAAATTCGATACATTTTAAAATTTTACTACAAATAAGGTAAAAAGGCAACGCAAGCCGCGAAAAAAATTTGCGATGTTTATGGACCTAGTGTAGTGTCTGTGAGAGTAGCACAAATTTGGTTTAAGCGTTTTCAATCTGGAAATTTTGATGTCAAAGATGCACGTCGCTCTGGTCGCCCTATTACGGATAAAATGGATGCCATTTTTGAAAAAGTGGAGCAAGATCGGCATACCAGTAGTTACGACGTAGCTGAAGAACTGGAAATTGACCACAAAACAGTTTTGGCGCATTTGAAAAAAACTGAGTACTTACACAAAAAAGCTCGACATTTGGGTACCTCACGAGCTCACTGAAAGAAACCTAATGAACCGTGTACTCATTTGTGATTCTTTATTACGACGTAATGAAACCGAACCATTTTTGAAGAAGCTGATAACTGGTGATGAAAAGTGGATCACGTATGACAAGAACGTGCGAAAAAGGTCATGGTCAAAGGCCGGTCAGGCTTCACAGTTACCACCAGGCAGGACCATCGATTCTGAACTCTACTGCGAACAACTGATGAGATTAAAGCAAGAAGTTGAGAGAAAGCGGCCGGAATTAATCAACAGAAGGGGTGTGGTTTTTCATCATGATAACGCTAGACCTCACACATCTTTAGCCACCCAACAAAAATTAAGAGAGTTTGGCTGGGAGGTGTTAATGCATCCGCCGTATAGTCCTGACCTTGCACCTTCAGATTTCCACCTGTTTAGGTCTCTTCAGAATTCTTTAGGCAGTGTCCGGTTAACATCACGAGAGGACTGCCAAAACCACTTGTCGCGGTATTTTGACCAGAAGTCCCAAAATTTCTATAGCAATGGGATCATGTCCCTACCTACAAGATGGCAAAAAGTTATCGAACAAAATGGTACCTACATACATACAATACATACATATAATGTAAATAAACTTTATTAAAAAATGTTTTGAATTTTCTTAAAAAATGCGAAGAAACTTTTTCCCCAACCTATTATGTATAGGTATGAATAATTTTATATGTATCAATTTTAAGTTTTAATTAAATGTCTGAGCGGAATTAGTGGGTATGTCTGCAATAAAAATTATTACAATAATTCAAAACAAAACGCATTTTTGTTTTTTTCACTGACCGCCAGGAATCGAACCCGGTAGTTTTTGAAAAACTACCCAACCTTGGTATTATTACTTCGTGTGAACTGTGCGATTATCGTGCAGTTTTAGCTTAGTCTAAATTCGAGGTCGTGACATTACTCTGTTTGTCATAGATTGGCTTTCGTCTTAAAGTCCTCGCTATATCAAAAACTCATTTTTTATTGGTTATTACTCATTTGGCGGGTAAATAATATAAAAAAAAACAATGGAGAAACAACAAGCAAACAGTCCTGAATCTGAGCTGAAGTAGATAATGTCTGATTGTTATTGCTGATAGTCAAAATCTACTTATACCGGGTGACATTTTTTAACGTCTTGAAAAAAATGGGGGTAATAGGTGAACGGAGTAGAAGCCTTTGGCCTAGAAAATTTTAGTATTTTTATTTTTGAATAACATGTAATGAAATTGATCTAGCAATAAATACATTTAAAGTAACATTTTCATACTAGAACAACAAAAACAGAAATTTGAAAAAAAAAAAACAATTAAAATCTGTCGAAACTCAAATCACACGCACTACCTACCTAAGTACCTACTCAATGCGCGGCATGTATCAATGATTTCGTAGCGCAGTCCTACCCTTTGAAGCCGGGCGATAGGCGGCCTCATTGATGTTTCGCAGGCGCACGAGCCGCACACGCATCCCCGTCCGCCCGCGTCCCGCGCTCCTTTAGTCACCTGCGATGAATTTGAAGGCCTTCCTGTCTTCTATTCTAGTTACACAACACACCATATGAAGGTCGAGACGGTAAAAAATGTCATCCGGTATAAATCACAATGAAATGCTATTCGTTGGTGAGCGCATTACTTGAGAACGCCTGCAAGTGATGCGTGGCTTCAGATTTCGAAAATTTGGGTACATTAAAATAGTCCTAGCCTAATAGTCCAAGCCTAATAGTCCTAGCCTAATAGTCCTAGCCTAAAAGTCCTAGCCTAATAGTCCTAGCCTAATAGTCCTAGCCTAATAGTCCTAGCCTAATAGTCCGAATAAGGTGTATATGGAAATTAATTGGAAAGGATCTCCCGGCAATGTTCTATGGGATCTTTGTATGAACTTATGAAATTTGGACAGGAAAACGTCTGTCGGGTTAGCTGAAAAAAACTGTATGCGGTTGCGGATGGCTCACTGTTTCGACTGCACGGTCACGTTGCCGTCGCCCAGCGCCGCGCGCAGCAGCGCCGCAAGCAGAAGCACGGCGCACGCACAGCGCGCACTGCCCGCCATCCTCACTCACACTGCACACGTGGCAGCCACAGTCGGCACTCGGCACTTTTCACGCAACACAATGCGATCGCTAGAGCAGGCAGGCGCTGCGAGCGTGGTGCGTCGGGAACTGCCGGACCTGCGAATCTTCCGTTGTTGTTATCTGTCGTATCTGCACCATGGCTTGATAAGCAGATATGGATGTGTGAATCATTAACTGATTTGCTGAGCTTGTAGATACCGGTTGGTATTTGGGTCACTTTTCCTGTTCACCATACACACATACAATCATGCCTTTTTCCCATGGGGGTAGGCAGAAACCACGGAACGCCACCTGCTACGATCGCTACACACTCCTTTTGTCTCGTTTAGGTTCATACAATTGGTCATACACACACGCCGGTTGCGAGTACTACGCACCTGACCTTTCTGAAGAACATCACCAATAAGGTCACTATATATCACACCTCCTACGGCGTCCCCTCCCGGTGTTTCTACTCACATCTGCCTTTTGTGAGCCGTCCTTCATTCATCCTCTCAACATGACCAAACCATCTAAGCATACTTTTCTCAATTTTTGACACTACATCTTCCTTGAAACCACACCGTTCTCTTATCACATCATTCCTCAGCCTATCATTCATAGTCACACCACACATGCTTCGCAAGGAACGCATTTCCACAGCATTTATTCTACTTTCATGCTTTTTTTGCCACACCCAACATTCACTTCCATACATAACCGTAGGCACTAGTACACCATTGTGAATAGCCAGTCGAGCCTTATCGGACATCAACTGGTTGGTTACAATCGCATGTAAAGCACCATTTACTTTATTTCCCGCATTCACTCTTCTTTCCACATCTTTATCAATCTTTCCATCCCTTGTAAGCCTGTTCACCAGTAGTTCAGTTTTTAAAAGAAAGGAATGTCGACTGATTTATAATAAATAAATAATTTAGCTTAAGTAAGAGTAAAACATGCTAGTGGCATCATCACTAGACATAACCATTCCTACCCAGTCTGCCACCCGGGTAAGGATGACAATCTGATCTCATTGATAACCTTTTTACTTCAAATAGACTAGTAAACAGGTACTTACGAACTTACCGACTTACCTACAAAGCGGATACAAGTAACAACAAATAACTCCTATCTTTTTTTTGTTACTATCATCGTATTTCGGCGAATATATCAGATAACAAGATAGTCAATAATATTTTTAGTACAAATTTTATTACTAACTCAGACATGTTACGGTGACGCAAGAGCCGGCGCTACTTATCGCGTCGCCATCGACGTATTACCGCCAGTTGTATGACCCTGGTGACCCGGCGTCCTAACTGAAAGCTTCTGACCGCGCGATCAATCAAGTCGCGTATGGACGTCAGGTAAACGATCGCGTTTTCGTGCTAGGATCACTTCGTTAGGTCGAGGCCTGAGTAAGCCCACGTAACCCACGAGCGCGATAAAGTGTCGGCGGGATTTTGTCGCGCACTGCATCTTCAACGCACTGCTAAGCGCCGACAGTTGAATTCGAACACTGTTATTTCGACGCGCTGACACTCGCACTGATTATTGGATTCTCAATGCTGTGTACTACACAAAGAGTTGAAAATAAAGTGCGCGAAATATTCCCGCCGCTATTTTATCGCTCTCGTGGGAACGTGGGCTAAAGGCGGGCGTGACAGCAAAGCTGCTAATCAATAGATAACACCTGTCTTACATTCACACTCTTGTAGGTAATCACAAACTGAGTGCGATGACAAACATAAAACAATCAATATGTTATCTTTAGTTATGTTGGCTGCCAGATAACTAATTTACAAAATATTTATAAACTAGTTTTTGCCAGCGGCTTCGCCTGCGTGAAGGTCGCAAATTATCCCGCTAATCCTAGTTATAAACTGTCTATGTAGGTACCAAATTTCATCCTTACCCGTGCAGAACTGTTTGCGTGGAAGCAGTGCTGGATTTACACATTTACCGCCCCAATGCTTTAAAATGTTTGCCGCTCCTACTGACTACTAAATTAAATACATTGTCCACAATAAAGTTAATTCCTTTTTTTAGGGAATAATCTAGTTCCTAGATTATTTTTACAACTTTTTGGGTATATCTCAGCTTACCGATACGCAGTCCCCACTCCAGGACTCGTCTGCTCCATCGGCCATCGGTCCTTCGACAAACATGGCCAGCCCACTGTTACTTAATCCTACTAACTCTGCAAGCTATGTCGGTAACTCCAGTTCTTTTCCGGATAACTTGGTTTCTGATGTTATCCATCAAAGAAACTCCGAGCATAGCCCGCTCCATAGCACGCTGAGCGACCTTAAATTTGTGGACCAGCCCAACTGTCAGTGTCCACGTTTCGGCACCGTATGTCATAACGGGCAGGACGCACTGGTGGAAGACCTTGGTCTTCAAACATCGGCAAGACATGCGAATTGTACATGACTTTTGTCTTGCCCAAATTTTTGCCGAGGCCTACTCGCCGAGAGACTCCATTTAGGCTATGCAACATCTGGTCTAACTGTTCCAGCGTCTCGCCATTATGACGATATCGTCGGCAAAACGAAGGTGAGAGATGTACTCACTGTTCACATCGAATCCCTGTCCAGTCCAGTCCAGCGTCTAAAAAACGTCCTCCAGCGCATTGGTAAACAGTTTCGGGGGTATCACATCCCCCTGTCTCACCCCTCTGAGCAGTTGGATGGGGCTGATTTTTGTATCCTGGATCTGGACAGTCATCGTTGCAGCGTCATACAAACACCTCATCACCTCGATGTATCGCTAGTCAATTCGATATCGTTGCAGAGAATTTTAATGGAGTCGAAGGCTTTCTCGTAGTCCACAAATACCATACATTCTGGTGGCTGGAACTCTTGTAGTCTCCTGGCTAGACAGTTTGTGATGAACCTCGAAAACAGCTATTACACGTGGCTCAGCACTGAGATGGGTCGATAATTCTTCAGCAAGGTTTTGTCACCTTTTTTGTAGAATAGAACCAACCAACCTCTGCACCACGCATCAGGTATTGTACCCTCTTGAATGACGGAGGTGAACAGACACGCGAGCTCTCTCAGGCCGCCCGCTTTAAGGAACTCTGTCGTTATTCCGTTCCGTTCTAAAGCTGCTCGAGTGCCGCCCTAATCTCGCATCCGGGATGTCCGCCGTGTAGTGGCGCGTTAGTTCGGCTCGGTGGTCATCTTCACTATGTCCCGTTGGTTTCACCGTCCGCGTTGAGTATAGGTGCCCGTAAAAGTTCTCACCTTCCTCGAGTATCTCGGACTTCGAAGTCACGATTCTGCCACCCGTAGTTCCCAGTTTCGTCACATGGGACCTCCCTAATTGCCGAGCGAACACTTTCGACCCTCGGTTCTGCTCAATCGCAACCTTAATGTGACGGGTGTTGGAGCACCGAGGGTCACGTCGTGTCAGCTTTCAAATTTTCAGGTTAAGGTCCTCTTATCTGACGAAGACGACTGCGTGGATGGCAACTCTTGTCTTTCCTTCATAAGTCCGAGAGTTTCTGAGGAACAGTTAACAAATTAAACTTAAACGAGTTATAATAACCATGCAATGTTTATTTTAATATATACCTTAGTACAAAAAAATTAAGTTATCGTTAACGAAAGATGTTTATTTTGAAACTGGTTTTTATAGTACTTGCGCGCGGCGCCGGCGCGGCGGCGATGGTGAACGACCGACCGTAGCTACTAGTACCTATCAGCTGTTCGATCGGTTAAAATTCTAAGAAGTTCGAAGTACCTACGCAGGCGCGCGGTTACTGACCTATTACTATTTCGATATCATATTTTATATGGTCGCTGTCATATTACGAAATATATTGTACAGTCAAGCAGGATTGTCTTAGAATTTTGTCCCGTTAAATGGGCAAAATCGAATACTGTGCGACGTCTTTTTAGGGTTCCGTTGCCAAATGGCACAAAACGTAACCCTTATAGATTCGTCATGTCTGTCTGTCTATCTGTCCGAGTATGTCACAGCCACTTTTTTCAGAAACTATAAGAGCTATGTTATTGAAACTTGGTAAGTAGATGTATTCTGTGAACCGCATTAAGATTTTTACACGAAAATAGAAAAAAAAAAACAATTATATTTGGGGTTCCCCGTACATAGAACTGAAACTCAAAAAAAATAATTCATCAAACCCATACGCGTGGGGTATTTATGGATAGGTCTTCAAAAATGATATTGAGGTTTCTAATATCATTTTTTTCTAAACTGAATAGTTTGCGCGAGAGACACTTCCAAAGTGGTAAAATGTGTGCCCCCCCCCCCCCCCCCGTAACATATAAAATAAGGGAATGAAAAAACTAAAAAAAATATATAATGTATATTACCATGTAAACTTCCACCGAAAATTGGTTTGAACGAGATCTAGTAAGTAGTTTTTTTTAATACGTCATAAATCGTAAACCACAATTTACCAATTTACCAGCATACCTATTTCATAAACATAAACCTTATGCATAAACCGTGAATACCTGAAGGTTTGTACGGAACCCTCGGTGCGCGAGTCCGACTCACACTTGGCCGGTTTTTTTTGCTATATGCATTATTTGACATATTTTTAGATCATCGAAGTATCATGTCTCATAGGTAGGTATTATTTTACCGAACTATGTTTCGCCGATTTACAAAATAAGTTTTTGCTATTGGCCGAAGCCTCTTTTGAACTTTTTTCATTTGCCAAATTATTTATTTGGCAAATTTTCACCACAATGAAACAACATTTTAGGGAATATTATTTGGTCACTAGGGAATATTATTTTGTCACAAATATATAGCCGGTTACTTGGTAGCGTTTTCAATATTAAATTAAAATATACGTATTGTAAAAATTCAATGTATTGTGCTACAAAATTTAGTGAGAAACGAATCGCTGTAAAACCGACTTTACCGGACTTTACGTAGTCGTCTGCCCTACCCCTAGAGTGTAATTTAAGCCCGCGTAGGCGCGGAGGGGTAGGGCGGCCCGCGAGCTGAGGAGCAGGTGGTTTGAAGGCCCGCGTGGGGCCGCCCGAAACCCGCAGCGCCGCAGCCGTGACAGAAACAATGCTTGCTGCATGTTGCATGCCTGATTGGATGTTGCGTGCTTATTCGCACGCTGCATGCTTGTTTGCACGCTGCATTCCTGCTTGCACGCTGCATGCCTGCTTGCACACTGTATGTCTGCTTGCATGCTGCATGCTTGAAACAAGCATCCTTGTTTGCCTGCTTCTTACTGTGACCCTTTAAAAACACTTTTGTTCATAATCAAATGTTTTATTAAGTGCCATTACATTTAAATGATTAATTAATTAAACAAAAGAGTAGGTTAATGTGCACAAGGGTATAATGAATGTTCGGAAAAAACTTCGAAAAAATGTTATTTCGGATAATTGTAACTTCAGTCAAAACTATTTCGACCAAATGAAACGTCGGACTAACGAAAAAAGTCGAATTGATAATAGGTCAACTGATACAGTGGCAGACGTGACTTCGATGAAGTAAAAAAAAAAACGAAACGATAATAGTTGAAAAGTTTTAGGTGAAACGAAATTCTGTGAAATTTTTTTCAGACTTATGATAGGTAACCGAGTGAAAGATATTTTGTAAACTTGGGTCGTTTTTCATCAACCCAATGACCATCATGTTGTGTGCATCGTTAATTCTGAATTGCGAGAAGCTCTCCGCACTACTAAATAGGTAATGTTTGCAAATAAAAAATTAGGAAGCGTGAGAAAATAATTTATTAAGTATAACTAATATACGATGTGTTAGGCGGTAAGTGCTCTGTGCTGGCGCTCGTGGTCGGGCGTATGCTGGCGCGAGTGGGCGAGGCCCGGCTCGTCCTCCACGCCGCGCCAGTGGGCGGGCGAGTGCTGGCGCGTGTAGGCTCGTCCCAGCTCGTCCAGCACGCTGCGCTAGTGGTCGGGCGAGTGCTGGCGCGTGTAGGCTCGTCCCAGCTCGTCCAGCACGCTGCGCTAGTGGTCGGGCGAGTGCTGGCGCGTGTAGGCTCGTCCCAGCTCGTCCAGCACGCTGCGCTAGTGGTCGGGTGAGAGCTGGCGCGAGTAGGCTCGTCCCAGCTCGTCCAGCACGCTGCGCTAGTGGTCGGGTGAGTGCTGACGCGAGTAGGCTCGTCCCAGCTCGTCCAGCACGCTGCGCTAGTGGTCGGGTGAGTGCTGACGCGAGTAGGCTCGTGCCAGCTCGTCCAGCACGCTGCGCTAGTGGTCGGGTGAGTGCTGACGCGAGTAGGCTCGTGCCAGCTTGTCCAGCACGCTGCGCTAGTGGTCGGGTGAGTGCTGACGCGAGTAGGCTCGTGCCAGCTCGTCCAGCACGCTGCGCTAGTGGTCGGGTGAGTGCTGACGCGAGTAGGCTCGTGCCAGCTCGTCCAGCACGCTGCGCTAGTGGCCGGGTGAGTGCTGGCGCGAGTAGGCTCGTGCCAGCTCGTCCAGCACGCTGCGCTAGTGGTCGGGTGAGTGCTGACGCGAGTAGGCTCGTGCCAGCTCGTCCAGCACGCTGCGCTAGTGGCCGGGTGAGTGCTGGCGCGAGTAGGCTCGTGCCAGCTCGTCCAGCACGCTGCGCTAGTGGCCGGGTGAGTGCTGGCGCGAGTAGGCTCGTGCCAGCTCGTCCAGCACGCTGCGCTAGTGGTCGGGTGAGTGCTGACGCGAGTAGGCTCGTCCCAGCTCGTCCAGCACGCTGCGCTAGTGGTCGGGTGAGTGCTGGCGCGAGTAGGCGAGGCCCAGCTCGTCCACCACGTCGCGCACAGCCGCGAGGCACTCGTCCAGTTGCGCGCGCGTGTGCGACGCTGACAGGCAGAACCTGAAACCACATATAAAACAAATATTAAGTCGAAGCCGTGGAAATGGATTGTCTAAGGGATATTATTGCTAGTGACTTGTTATAACGAATTTATAACTATACACACCCATAGTTGGTAAAGGGAGTGTGTAACTGGGATGTTATGGAGCTCTGTAACGATTGTTCATGCGAAATCAATAAATATCGGTAATCGTAACCGATATAAACTTTCGAATAATTTCGGATAGTGGCCGAGTTTAAATGAAATACGTTATGATTGGTTTTTGTTCGCCTTGCCCGAGACGCACGAGTCGCGCGTCCCTTGTCATGTTTATTATTTCTATTGTTTCGTAGTTCTGTACAAGACAGTCATTGTGCGATTACATTATTTTGTATTTATGAGTAGGTACTTAGATAGCCACTGAATTTTACACTGCTCTATACAATGAGAAGGACAGGTAGTTGACCTTCTAGGTGATACAGACTAGACTCCAGAAATATTACAATGAGAGGTAGAAAGTGCCATTCAAACCCAAAAAAAGGAAAAATATCAGGTACCAGACCATGTTACTAACGACATCTTGCTAAGCACAATACTGCAATCGGCTAAATTATTGGCAAATAAAGGGTGTAAGGGGACTGCAGGAGGAGACGCCCCGGTCGTCGGGAGTCGATAGCTGACTCCCGGCCACCGTAGGCGCGAGCTTGCGGGCGGTGAGCAATGGGTAGCTCGCCGCCCGGTAAGGACCAAGCTCGGGTCGACGGCGCGTAGTGTTCCACGCGCGCCTCGAAGAGATGTCAGCAAAACTGAAGGGGTCTGCTAGGACCGATGCCTGCCAGGTCGCGAGATTGTTCGAAAGAGATACCGTGACCCTGGCACATGGGCAACTGAAGGAACACGGGTGGGTTTTAGTCAGTAAAAGTCTGACACGCCCTCCCGCTCCGCCTAGAGCGGGAGAAGTCATTTGATGATTTCCCATAAGGTGTAAGGGGAACGCTTCCGAAAACGAAGACAGGTGATAAGGCTAGTTACTCTCGATACGTAAACGCGTTTTTAAAACGCCGCCAAAACAAAATAAGTAAATTGCAGAAGTATTAAAACTTTAAATTGATAACTTGTGTCTTAGATTCAATAACAGTTTTGTATGTAAGTCGAATAATCGATAGTGAATGAAATAAAGTAAACGATCGCCGAAATTGGCTGTGATAGACTAAAACATTTTCATTACGTGTACAGTTTCAAACAACTAGCGCACGTGAATCAATTGAATTTGAACTTTATGCCAATGTGATAAGAGTCACACGACGCGAGCTTTTTTATTGCAATGACAGTATCCTTCATTTAGTCAGTAAACTCAAACAATGTAAAGTGGATAATTTGATTAATTTAATCTAAGAAACCCTATAAATTTTATTGAAAACTCTAACAATTTAAAACAGTTTGATTTAAAGCATAAGTCCTATTTCCTAACAATTAAAATGTTTCGTATCTCTAATTTGTCGAACTTTACCGCACCGCGGTGTCTATGCATGTGCATAGACACCGCGGTGCTGGCGTCGGAGCGTTTCTCAGAACCGCGCGCAGGCGGCTTTTTTCTGGTTATTAGTATTCTTGTTAGTTCTTTCCGACTCGGTTTTTTGAGCGGACGTGCGTCACGTCTAATCGATCGATAGATATTGAACCGTGTTTAATACTTTAACTAAAAACACTTGTGTCTTGTTATTATTGTTACGTTTTTAGAGTTTTTTTTATTGTTTTTGTTGTGATGAACAATGCCGGAGGCATACGTGTAAAGTGCTCATAAAACGGTAACATGTTGATGTGTTTAGAAACCAGTGGCAAAACTTTTGTTCTTGCTTTATGGATTTATCGAGACAGATTTCTAAACCTCCGGCATCCTTATGATTCTCGCATGAAAGGGATGGACCACAGTTCGAGCCAAACCTCTTAAGATCACAAAAAAATTAGAAAGGTAGGTACGTTAATAGCCTTGTCAATTTCAATGTTTAATGGCTTACGAATACGATTAAAATTCCTCGGGTGCTTCCCTTACACACTTTACAAACATATGAATTTTGAAAGTGGTGATTATAAATTCCGAGATTTATCTCGGGACGCGGCCGAATCAAGCACGCGGCGCCCGAAACGCGACGACGGGCGCCGGTGCGCTGCATGTCAGTGACCTCACATTTCGTACGGTTTTCATTGCGGATTAATTAAATATGAAGGCTTGTAAATAATCAATTTAAGGCGAAAGATTATTGGTATCCGTTAGCATTTAGGTAGTTTATAACCAAAGAGAATAAAACCACTAGAGAGCGTATAGGCCGATTTCTGCTTAGCACACGACTCACCACTGCGGGCCGGGGGACGAGGAAGAACGTGCGGCTGCAATTGGTCAATTCAAGGTCAAGTTGCGTAGGTATGCCCATCGTAGGGCTGCTCTACTTCATTAAGGGAAAATAGTCGATATCGATAAAATGGATTTTAAAATTGTGATAAATACTCAATTAAAGTCAAAGAAATCATATTTAATCAAAATCAATCACTAATAAAATGAAAACTAGAGAATCCAAGAACAAAACTTTCGCCACTATCATATTCGACGAAATAGCAATCAGAAACGGTGTCGAATATCATCCCCAAGGCAGAAGGTACTATGGCCACGGTAGTTTTGGCGCCAGTTTACAAACGGATTGTCAAGACGAAGCTAAAGAAGCCACAGTATTTCAATTGAATAAAATTTTCATACATTTTAATTTAAATTTTCGATAAAGACTTTCAGCTATTAAAGGAAACAGCACTAATTTTTACGATAAAAATACAAAGTGAAAGTAAGGGATAGATGCATTAGAATTGTCTAATGAAAGAACGAGACTTTTCCAAAAGACATCAACGCGAGACTCACACAGTGTGCTGGTTTACCCAACCACCATTTTAAATAGACCCCTACGGTGGATCATAATCTGATTAAATCACAATAATTTTTCGTACTGTTTATTTACTGATGAAAAGTTATGCGATCATTTTTGTAACTAGAAGTCTTGGAATGTTTCTCACGCCACTTCACCGCGCATGAAGGTATTTTGATGCGTTATAATTGCAGATTTAGTTATATTATTTGCAATAATTTAGCGTGCACAGAGGTCTAACAATTGGTCACAACTAAAATGGCTACTTGAACCGCAGCCTATGCATAGGCGACAAAATACTAATAGTTTTCGAGCGTCGGGGCACTGTATGCGCAGTCAAGTGGTTATATAGTATTTGTTTATAACCTATGTTCTGGCTTCGGAAGCGTTCCTCTTACACCCTGTTTATTTAATGAGATCTTAGCGAATATAATTCCCACCCAATAGACAGAATCAGCATTTATACTTCTTCACAAAAAAGGTAATATATACAGGATAAGTTTTTAACCAGTGCGCAAATTTTAACAAATTAAACTTAAACGAGTTATAATAACCATGCAATTTTTATTTTAATATGTACAAAAAAATTAAGTTATCGTTAACGAAAGATGATTATTTTGAAACTGGTTTGTATAGTACTTGCGCGCGGCGTCGGCGCGGCGGCGATGGTGAACGACCGACCGTAGCTACTAGTACCTATCAGCTGTTCGATCGGTTAAAATTCTAAGAAGTTCGAAATACCTACGCAGGCGCGCGGTTACTGACCTATTACTATTTCGATATCATATTACAGCGACCATCAAGCAGCAAAATGTGGTTCAGCAATTGTCCTAGAACCACCATTTCATTAGGACTATAGCGGAATAGTAAGCAATTATAACCACGGAAAAGGGCCCAATTTATAGGCGTATTTTACCTAATTAAATGTCTATAGTAGACTTCGTGAACACCACTTTGACCAATAACGACCTTAGAGTTGGATTACGTAAAACTATTTGCGCCCGCGAAGCTAACTATCAGCACTTAATGGAACCAAACGCGACGATAACGACCTTATAGTTGGACTACGTAAAACTATTTGCTACCGCGAGGCTAACTATCAGCGTTTAATGGAACCAAATACGACAATAACGTACACAGTGAATCTCTTACAAGCTCATACAAAGTGTTCTGAATTGGTGAATGTTTCTGAGCACATTTTTAAACATTAATAATCCATTTCTTATAACTACGAGTATTATCTAGAATATCAATTTTGAGTTAACAATAAGTCAAGATGTATGATGTGTTTGAATGTCCATGGCGCACGTATATTTTCGGTGAAGTATAATAAGTTTTTTTATAAAAAAATTTACACGCCTCTTGAAATTGGCGTTTTAACTAAGTTGAAATTTAAAATAATGTTGGTTTCAGTAAGACATACAACAAAAAGTCGCCATTTTGACAAAGTTGGTTTTCCCAAATACATTAACAAACCGTTATAGGCGTACTTTGTTTAATAATGGTAAATATCAGAACCATTGCTTGGCCATATTGATTGGAATTAGAGTTCCGCAAATATTTATATAACCGAACGGTTATTTTATATTGCTATTAGGTACCTATATCTTATTTTAATGTTTTTGTTTAGGTGTCAGCATTGAAATTGGCAATGTTTCTGGACGTCAATCACTTTTTGACTAAAAGGGATTTCCGAGCTTTAAAAACCTTAAGGTGGCCTTGGAACGAAACACACTTCTTGGTGTCTCAGAAATGTCGTGGTTGTTGTGGTTGCAGTTTCAAAAAATCTTGCTAGACGGCCCCGACACTTCGTTCTGAATAAAGAACACATAAGATCATTGTTAAAAGAAGATAATTTTTGGTGTGAAAAATGCTGCTTCTACTCAGTTTATGACCACTTCACCAGTGATGAATGTGAACTTGGCAACTTACTAAATAAGGTACTATTGAGTAAGTGACCAAATTTCTGTCAGTTTAAGTTTTTAATTTCTCTGTTTTCTCTTTACCTATACCTATAAGTAATTGATTTATACGGTATATAAAAATGAAATATTTATAGCTTTCAAAATTTCTAATAAAGAATTTAATGCCGCATGACGTATATTGTATTCTACAGCCCATTTTCTAAGATCACTATGTAGTTGAAAATTGGAATAGTCTTCAATATCGCTTTTATCTTCTTGCACAGGTTACTTACTTACTAATAAAATCTTCTAAGTATAAATTTAAATCGTTTTTTATCGATAATACGTAGTTTTGTGCAAAATTATTAAAATAAACATTTTGTCTAACATTTTCACAGTAACTATTTTCTACGGAACCTTCTCCTATGTTTACGATTCGTTCTTCGCCAGATACAAAGCTAGAACCCGACACCTGAATTATCTGTTAATAGATTTTCTCAACTTTTCGTTTGTAATAACCCCGAACTGAGACTATAGCAGCATTTGCAAGACCATTATAAACCAATGTATTCTTTTACAGGACACTAAGTATATAAAAAAAAAAAATTACACAGTCAATTAAATAATACAAAAAGGATAATTTATATACATATATAGCGTTCACTACACGTCAAATAACCCGCCCCTAACTGTTCCCGGCGCAAAGGTGCCCAAAACACTTGCTGCGTTGCCACGTTGGATGGCAATGGCTAACCTTTGCACCAAGAACGAGCCGGAGCGGGAGTCACCCGTTTTATCACGGAGCTTTTGCCCTAACTCACTAATGAGCTCCTTGGCCCCAGTGCCCCAGGCACCCATGGTTTCAAACGCAATGGGCACAAAATGGTAGCGGTCCACCAACGGTGCGTACTTCACCCTCTTCCTCTCAGCGGCGTCTTCCGCTGCAGCTGACGGCGAGAGGACGGTGCGACTAAGGTGGCTGGCGGCAACAGTGCTGACGCAAGTTGCATCCCAGATTAGGCACTTACCGGTCTTCCAAGGCACCAGGGTCAGCCCGTCCGGCCTCTTGCCGTCAGTCCTGCACAGACCCGGAGGCTCCAGCACGCAGGGGACGTCAGCCGACACAAAAGCCCTCCGCACAATATCATTAAGCGCATGGTGACGCGGGAACCTCCCTGAGCAACGACGACAAGACATAGCATGGTGGCCATCGGCCTCCACCATGGAACCGCAGGTGCATCTGTGGGGTTCACACACCTTGCAGCCCAGGCGGAGAGCTACCGCCACACGCAAAGAGTCGTCATCCAGCAACGTGCCCAGATGAGGTGAAGGTAGTGCGTGCAACCATGCCCCCGATTCCGGTTGCGAAACGGCCCTGAATCTGGCTAGATCAGCCCCCGAGGAACCCACCAACATCTGCTCCTGGATCAACTTAGACGTAACGTCGTCCCAAGCACGCTGAAAATGTGCTGCGTCAGGGCTTGCTGCCCCCCTGTTGAGGACAGACCAAGCTGACCCGGCATCCAACATAAATGGTATGTTTGCCCCGTCACCATTGGAATGTAGAATTACAGTGACGAGGTCAGCCACCCCATGAGTCGACGCCAGGAAAGCCGGTAGACCCACATCATGCACGCACCGCACCCCAAGACCCCCGTGCCGTATTGGAAGAGCCGCCTGCCTCCACTGTGCATCATTAAAAGATACATTCAGGATCGACTCAACCGTTGATTTCAGAGCACAGTCAAAGGAACATACCTCCTCAGGGCAAAGCCAGGTAGGAGCGGTCCGCAAGAGATATGTTACCTTGGGTAATGCAAAACACATGCGCAGCAACACAATTGCAACGTGCGCGGAGAGATCTTTGAGACGCCCCCGAGCATTGAGGAGAAGCTGTTTACGGGAGGATATGGCTTCTGGCACTCCGTCAAGTAAAATGGGGGATCCCAAAAGGTAGAATGAAAGAGGAGAAAGCTCCTTGAGGCCAGGTAAATTAGAACCAAAGCGTGAGAAGTGTGTACGAGCTCCAACGCCACAGGGAAAAAATTCGCACTTCGAGGGATTCACCTCCAGACCCAGCTTCTTAAGTTGAGGAACAAGAACCTCCAGGTCCTGGCAGACCTCTTCTGGTGTTCCACCAATTATGCCATCATCAAGGTACCAAAGGTTCAGCGGCGATTTCAATCCAGAGATGACTTTGTGGATTGCTAAACTGAAAACAAGTGGCCCCAGTGGATCCCCCTGCTGCGCACCCACTTGAGACAAAATGCGACTATCATTAAAGAATAGATAAGAAGGAGAATAATATACCTGGTAAAGAAATGGGTATAGGGAAGGAATTTTATCCTTGACCTCGCTCAAAAGAACGTCTCTTTCTAGGGTATTAAAAGCATTGCGTATATCCAGCTTTAGCACCACGCAGTCCGAGTTCTCAGGGTCCATGACGAACGCACGCGTCGCATGGATAGCGGCCTCGCACCCCCGTCGCGTGCCGAACCCCAGTTGATGCGGCTATGGCTATAAGTATATTATATTAAACCTTTATAATCGTGTTAAGATTATAACAAAATTGGTTTATACCACTATAAAACCGCTCCATTTTACTTATAATTGTTCTGTAAAGTGAATTTATACACCCTTATAAAACCAAGTAATAAATGCAAATAGTTTCCAGTATGTTTAGTTCTGTTTATCACTCTTATTGGCGTACTTTACTTATAGTAGCGCTATAATGCTTCTTGTTAGCAGTTATAAGTACAGCTTACCAGTTTATCTACTCTTGAGTGCATTTACACCCTCGCGATACATTTATAGGTCACCCAAGCTTATATTGCACCCTTAATTTGTACCTATAAGTAATTATAAGTTAATGTATAAGATCAGATATACTATAAGGCCCAACTAACTCCATGCTTGCTATTATAAGCATAGCAGGAAATACTAGAACCATTAAGAGAATATTATAAGTGCTGGAGGCCTATATCATCTGCACTATAGGATAATTTTGCTGCTTGGGATATAACCCATAGACGCCTAATAACAGGCGACCGATGTCTGTCAACACATCAGACTTATAGATCTGATACAGGATACCACTCAATAATTTCGTTTCAGTATTGACCACTTCTGTGAGCCGTAAACACTTCCGCGTTAGTAAATTAAAATTGGTGAAAATAAATATTATAATGGCCCCTTGCACAATACGTTGGTGTGGTAACAATAGCCAAACTTCGAGTTTCCGTAAGGATGGCATAACATTTCATCGGTAAGTCAATAGTTACATAATCATAATTACAATAATTTTTTTCCCATTATTTATAGGAGTTCATCTTATACTGGTCAAACTTGTAGGTGAAAAAAGGTGCAAGGACTTTCGTTGATGTCTTTTATGGTTGCGTCTCTTTCTTCTGAATGTAATTTTTTAGCTATCTCTTTTCCTCTATTATTTGGTAGACATAACTAGTGATGCACCAAATCTTATGACACAAATAAAATTGTTCGATAAAGCAAAATCCTATACATGTATACTATTTATACGAAGATTTTTTGAATCACTAATTACAATAGACATTAAATTAATTGTGAAACTATGATTGATTTTAGGTACCCACAAGATCCTGATGTAAAAAATAAATAGTTTAATGCAACCAAGCGAGAGAACTGGTTCCCATCAACACATAGTGTAATATGTTAAGAAATATAAAAAAATTATATTAAGAAATAGGAAGTTAGAAAGCCAATTCAATATAGGTATTAATAAACGTTTTACTATTTGCAATACAATTTTAACACAAACATCGATACCTTCGTGTTTTATTTAAACCTGTCCCATCTCTAGTGATACGTAATGACCTTGGTAGGGCCAATCAGAATGCAGTACCCCGCTTCCTCATACCTCAGCTAGTTGACAGAATAGTTTTGATGCATTAGATCAAGCATTAGGCGTCTATTGATTATATGGTCGCTGTCATATTACGAAATATGTAGGGTGTCTACAGTTTACTGATTTAAGGTCGGATAAAAATTACAAAAAAAGTATTGAAAAAATAATTGAAATGTGTTTGTTCTATTACTGATACTGAAACACCAAAAAAAAATTGCGCACTGGTTAAAAAAAATCCTGAATAATATCAACAACTACAGACCTTAATGTCTATCATTTATAAAGTAATTTCCAAAGTAATCCTAAACAGAATATCATAGAGTACTGGGCGAAAATCAACCTATTGAACAAGCAGGATTCAGATGTGGATTCTCTGTCATAGATCACATTCACATACATGCAATCAAACAAATTTTTGAGTAATATAACGAGTATAATCTACGCTTGTACTGCTGTTTTGTCGACTATAATAAAGCATTTGACTCTTTGGAACACGAAACAATCTGGCAGGCACTTAAAGAACAAGGTATTATGTGTTCATCCAATACATGAGAATAATAAAAAATGTGTACTCAAGGAGTTCAGCAAGAATACAGCTAGAAAAAAAGGGTACAAGAATTGAAATCAAAAGAGGAGTGCGTCAGGGTGACCCAAAACTATTTTTCAGTAGTTCTGGAAAAATCTTTCGTAGACTGAACTGGGACAACTTGGAGATAGCAATCGATGGAGCCAGGCTGACCCATCTTAGAGTCGCCGATGACGTCATTATCTTTGCAGAGTCACCAACTGCCCTCAGAAAAATGATAGGTAGTAGACCTAGAGAAAGAAAGCGAGTTAATTCGACTCACCATGAATACCGATAAAACCAAACTTTTAACCAACTATCAAATCATGGTAAGCAACAAAATCATCGACTACCAAGATGAGTACATATACTTGGCACAAATAATTTCTAGCTTGAACCAGAGCGAAAAAGAAATAGACCGCCGAGTAGCAAACGCATGGAATCGGTATTGGTCCCTGAAGGAGATTATGAAGTGCCCTTGCCCTGGAAACTATTCAATTCATGCATGCTGCCGGTCCTTAAATATGGATGCCGGGACTTGGGCTTTGACAAATGCACAAGTTACCAAACTAGCTGTATGTCAACGTGCCATGGGAAGAAGTATAATTGGGGTAAAAAGAAAAAACCAAGAAATTAGGCGGGTAACGATGGTGGCTGACATCACACGGAAAGCCTGTCTGGCTTTCCGTGTGACTTAAATGGAAGTGGCTTGGTCACAACCTCAGAGGCAAAGATAAATGGAGCAAAAGGGTAACAGTCTGGTACTCGCGAAATGGCAAACGACATAGAGGAAGACAGAGGAAACGCTGAATCGATGAGCTAGAAACCGCAGGAGGTAAACTGTGGAGTCGAACAGCAGTCGATAGGAAAAATGTGGAAGGAAATGGAGGAGGCCTTTGCCAATGGGCACACAGACTAAGACAGCCGGTGTCAACAATAGAATTACTTTTATATATTTTGTTTAGCTTTATTCACAACATATATGTATGTATATTTTATTGTAGTAGCATAATTTTCAAATGGTCTGTGGTGTGGAAATTGTCACGGATGTCCTCCGCCCCGGGGCGGTAGAGGGGTCGGTTACTGACTACAACCAACCCGTGTCCGTCCACACGGTAGCACGCTACCACGTAGTGTGGGCAGGGCGGCGCGAGTTAAGTGTGGTAACCCTACTACAATTAGCTTTGTCAGCAATACAGCTTCTTCCAAATCTAGTGAATAAGTAATTATAATGTAGGACATTGTCGTCACGCAACAATTGTCGTCTTAGCATAATTTAGCTATAAGAACCTTGTATCTTTAGGATTAGATTATTATTATCTTTACTGTCACTCTGTCAGTTAAATAAAGTTATTTTTATAAACTCTCCGACTGTCGTTTACTTAAGGTGTATAGTATCCTCGTTAACCTTGAGCATATGGGCGGAGCTAAGCTCCATACTCCCGCACACACGTAACGAGTGGCGGCGGCGCGCTAAACTAAAACGACGACCAAAGATTATGCAGAGACGGACGAAAGTCGGTATTTTTGCCTACGGCTGTAAAAGGTACCGAATGGTGGATCAATGGCTGATACTTTAGAAAGACGCAACTATTTGATGTTTATACTGGACATATTTCTTTAAACATGCAGGTATGTGATTGATTAAAGAAAGACAACTTTTCGGGTTAGAGATATCTTTATTTCCCATAAAAAACAAATTTCACTTACATGTGAAATATTAACATAATTTAGAAAAAAACCGGCCAAGTGCGAGTCGGACTCGCGCACCGAGGGTTCCGTACAAACCTGTAGGTATAAAGTTTAAAATTTTTAAAAATATTTTTATTATATGATGTAACCAAAAACTTACGGTTTTCGCAATTTTTCCTTTATCTGTGCTATGAGACGTTGCTTCGTACCAAATTTCAAAATTCTAGATCGACTGGAAGTACCCTTTAGGTTTTGATTCCCTTGCGAGTTTCGGAAACTTGGGACTTGGGGCTATATCTTTTGATTGCGTTAGCTTAGAAGCTTGATTTTTTCACAGCTTCAAGGGACAGTAGACTTGAGTATTTGATATAAATTTCAGCTTGATAACTCTACGCGTTCTAGAGAAAAAGGGTCTTGACAGACGGACGGTCGGACGGACGGACGGACGGACAACAAAGTGATCCTATAAGGGTTCCGCTTTTTCCTTTTGAGGTGCGGAACCCTAAAAAAAGATTGTTTTTGTAACGCACAGTTTTGGTAAGGAGACACTTAAAAATTAAAAATTACAACAAAACAGAAATAGTCAATAACTGTAGGATAATCGCTAATAAATTAAACACTTTCTTTGCCTGGGCATTTTTATTTAAATACAAACTATGTTACAGTTCACACACTAAAATATATACACAAAAAATTATTTAGAAATGCCACCACTAATAAAGCGTCCACGCGCGTCGCGCACAAACAAATCGACTCCTATGCAAGGAGCTAGTCTATAAACACACACTGTTACAATACGTTCGTAAGTATTTACACTAACACACACGTCGCGCGTAGTCGGTCGATACTGGAGCGGAGCAGCGAGCGACACAGCCCTCCCGTCTGAATGCTAATGCACGACTGCAGCCCGCGCCTGCGCAGAGCCCGTCTACCCTTGACGGCTTAAAATGGGGGTATTTCTTTGCAAAATTTTGATTAATTTAGAATATTTTATTGTAAAATCGTAGTGCCGTTTATTTTTATGTGTAAAAATATTTCCAAATAACAAAGCTGTTTAGTAGGAGTATGAAATATAAGCCAAAAAATAGGGTTGTCGTAAATATTTTTTTACAGCAAAGGTTTTAACCCTACGAAAAAAGTGGTCTTGTAAAAATTATGTACATGAATCTATAGCAAAAATATATTTTTTTCAAGTCTTCAAACCAAGTCGTTAATGAGAAGATAGGTTAATAAAGTGACCGTTTTACGGCACTAAACCGGAGCAAGGCCCTTAATTGGCGCAGCCGGTAGGATCTCTGTAGTCACTCAGTATAGTATTAAATTCTACAATCTGCTGTGACGTCTGTTCCAACAGTTTAACAGAGATCGCCGAACAAATAAATTTATCGAGCAACTTCATCGAGAGGCTGACGCTAAGTGTGGTGATAATAGTCCAAGGAGGAGATGGGAGTAACTTCGGGACTGTGAGTAGAACTTTTTCACTGTCCTTTCTGTTTTCCTTTACGATTTCCTCTTTGATTAGATATATGTGTTTGTGTTATTAGGGGTCAGACAATAACCGGGTAACTTACATAATATATTTTATTGCGATAGAACTTTTGTGATAGAATAAATAGGTAGATATAGTTAGTTTTGAACATTTTTTGTCATTACGATACAAATCTCGTGAAAATGATTTATTCCATTCTAATACCAAAAACTAATACCACTGGTATTTGTTTCAACTCATATTTTTTTTCTATTCCGAACGGATACCACTTTTTAAATAATTTAATTTAATGTACGAACGAATACCAACAACTTGAATTTGGTACAGTCAGCGCAGTCAAACCTAATCAAAGTAAATTTGTTTTTCAATATTTTTATGTAATCGTAATATAATGCTTAAAACTTTCCAAATTCACTTCACTCCAATATTTTTACAAAGGTTAGCATAGGTAAGAGTAGTTTTAGTGAATCATCTTGCTATTTTTTTTACCTGCGAGAAAGGGTGAGTTTGCTCTATTGTTCCAAAATTCGAAACAACCAATCAGAGTCAAGTGTGACTGGAATGTTGTGCTTTGACTCGGAGAGAAATTTTATCTATATAAATTCCTCAGTACATTTCCGTGCGGTGGCGGTGGCGTATTGGTATTGATATTTTATCATTGAACAAGACGTTTGCTAACAAAATTTGATTTTTTTGGAGTTATCTGTTTTTTTTTTCAATTAAAGGTCTTATATTTACATACAAAGCATTTTTACTGACTGTACCTTATATCTTTGAACTTGTTTTGGTATTAGTTTAAACAATGGTATCGGTTCGGAATAGAAAAAAAATATGAGTTGAAACAAATACCAGTGGTATTAGTTTTTGGTATTAGAATGGAATAAATCGTGAAAATGCATTTAGGTAGGCATAATTGTTTAGTACCTACAGTTCATTACGATACAATTTTCGTATTAAACTGTGTCACTAAGTAGGTATTTTCCGGGTGTGTAGCGTTTCGTGTTTCAATAACAATGGATCAGATCGTACCAATTCCGTCAGCAATGACTAGCATTATTCCGGAATTTAGTGGCAATGCTAGCCAACTCCCACTGTTCATTAAGAAATGCGAATATATATTAAATAAGTTCCGAGGAGGAGATGCTCAGAACGAATACTTATATCACGACGTAACAAGTAAACTTTCGGATAAAGCCGCGAACCTAGTAGGAGAGCGGGATCAAATAAATAATTGGGACGAACTAAAAGATTTATTAGTACAACATTTCGGGGATCCTAGGACCGAAGAATGTTTAGTATTGGAGTTGGAATCGTTGAAAATTAACCAAAATGAAAGTAATGTAGATTTTTGCCATAGGATACAAAACATAAGTAGTATTCTTATTGCAAAAACCAACGAAACGATAAGCAATATCAATGTACGTCAAGCCAAACAGCACATTTATACTAATTCGTCGCTGAATGTTTTTTTATACAATTTACCAGCGTATTTAGTTAGGCTAGTACGATTGAGAAATGTAACGACGTTGGAGGATGCGTTAAAGGTAGTATTAGAAGAGCAAAACTTCCAAACGGTTTATGATCTGAAAAGTAGCAGAAATAAGCCGCCAAGGAAATTTACGGAAAACCATAATAACAATTTTCAAAAATCACATAATTCACAATTAAGACAGGCAAATCCGAATATACCTCATAGTTCACAAAATAATGTAAGCCAGTCAGGTTTAGCGAACACATCGTTTCAATCAAGGAATTCGCATTTTGCACAAAATCGAATCCCGCCACAGACTAGGTCAACCGCAGGGACGCCGAGTCAGCATGACCGGCGATGGACGTCGGCACATAATGCACCGGTTGCAAATACAAGTGCAAACACCGATGTTACTATGCGAACTGCGAGTTCTAGACGTGTCAATTATACAAACAATGATTCATTCGATAATAATAATCAGTTTGCGTTTGAAAGGGAACTACAACCAAGTACTTCGGACGAACCCGTATGGGCGGAAAATTTTCATCTAAGGGCCTCGAACAGAGAGAGCACATAGTTTTAAATTGTACTAGTTTTCGTTCTTTGCCATATATTATAAGTCCTGAGTTAGGAAATGCAGTTTTTATGTTAGACTCTGGCAGCACTCGGTCTTTTATCGGACCGAATGTAGCGAATCAATACTTTAGAAATAATATATATAATGAGCGTTTTAATGTCGTTAGCACACATGGTATTAGCGAACATACACAAGTTATTTGTACACAATTACCTAACATTATGCCCTGAGGATCATAAGTTTTATCTTTACGATGTGGATAGTAACTACGATGGTTTGATAGGAAGTAATCTAATGAAACAATTGGGCGCAAAAATTGACTACGAAACGTCAACGTTGTGCACAAAAACAACAAACATACCGTTCGTCTATTCGTCAACATTTACATATGTTTTGCCAGCACGTTGTGAAGTAAAAGTTAACCTTCCAGTTAATTTAACTTATGGCGAGGCCATTTTGGATTATAAAGAATTAACCGATGGAATAAGGATGCCCTGTGCTTTAGTAAACTGCATTAATGGGTTTGCATATACGGTTATTCAAAATTGTAAAAACAAAGAAATGATCCTTAAGTCATTAGTCCATTTAAGGTAGAGCAGTGTAATGATAGCGACTTAGCAGTTAATAACCTAAGCGAACGGGATGGATTGGGTGATTTGTTATTAAAAAATCTTAGCAAATTACGACTAAATCACATGAATTAGGAAGAAAGAAACATGGTATGGAATATTTGTGAAGAATATAAGGATATTTTTTATTATGAGGACATACCGTTGTCTTTTACGAATGACGTCAAGCATAGGATTAGAACTACGAACGAAGATCCAATTAACGTCAAAGCTTATAGGTTATTAGGCGTCAAGTAGATAAGATGTTAGGTGACGATGTAATCCAAGAGTCAAACTCTCCTTGGAGTGCACCAGTTCACTTAGTTCCAAAAAAGTTAGACGCGTCAGGTCAACAGAAATGGAGAATGGTAGTGGATTATAGACGATTAAACGATATAACTATAGATGATAAATACCCTTTGCCAAATATCAATGACCTTTTTGATAAGTTAGGAAAGAGTATGCATTTTTCAACTTTGGACCTCGCCTCTGGTTATCATCAATTACAAATCCAAGAAGAGGATAGGCAGAAAACTGCATTTACAACACCATTTGGGCTATATGAATTTAACAGAATGCCTTTTGGTTTAAAAACAGCGCCTGCTACTTTCCAACGAGCAATGGACAGTGTACTTAGAGGGTTGCAAGGGTTACATTGCCTAGTTTATTTAGTTGATGTAATCATATTTTCAACAAGCCTACAGGAACACATCGTTAAGCTCAAAGCAATTTTTGATCGATTTAGAAAAACAAATCTAAAAGTTCAACTAGATAAGTCCGAGTTTCTAAGAAAATAAGTTATATACCTAGGACATACAATTACAAAAGACGGCCTTAAGCCTAATAATGATAAGATAGAAGCTATCCTAAAATACCCAATACCTAAAACAGTCACGGAGATAAAAAGTTTCTTGGGTCTGATAGGATATATATCAAGGATTTCTCTAAGATAACGGGACCTCTTACAGCATGTCTAAAGAAAGGAAAAAGTATAGTAATAAATGATGTATATAGGAAAAGTTTTGAAACATGTAAAGAATTGCTAACAAATGCACCTTTACTGCAATTTCCTGACTTCAACAAGCCTTTTATACTTACAACTGACGCATCAAATTTCGCTGTTGGCGCTGTTTTGTCTCAGGGCAACATAGGCTCAGATAAACCAATTGCGTTTGCTAGCAGGAAATTAAGTGATACAGAGTCTAGATATAGCACAATAGAGAAGGAGTTATGGGCCATAATATGGGCGGTCAAATACTTCAGGCCCTATTTATACGGTAGAAAGTTTATTATTTATACCGACCATAGACCATTAGCCTGGCTTAATTCGTTAAAGGAACCAAATAGCAAGTTAACTAGGTGGAGATTACGGTTAGAGGACTATAATTTTGATATCCATTATAAAAAGGGTCAACAAAATACAAATGCGGATGCCTTATCACGCATCAAAATAAATGTTACAAATGATTGTGAATCGATGATTGTAAATGTCGATGAAAACGAAAGAAACTTACAGGAGCATTTAAATGAGGTGACTAATGAGATTATAAAACTTAGTAAAAAGGAACCAGAAATAGAGACTATTGAAATATCAGATTCCGAAAGTGATGCTGCGACAGCTAACTCTATATCCAATAGAGAGCATGAAGGTATACCTATCCTCAATGAAGCGATAGACACCAAGCCTAGACAAATTCACATTTTTACCTGGTTTAAAGATAGCTTGGCTGTAAAAGACATTTCTAACGACGAACAAAAAACTCTGGAAGTTCATTTACCTACAAATAACCAGGATTTAGTAAAGGATTTTCTTAAGGAATACATAGACTACAAGCATAAATATTTCATATATTTCGAGGACCCTTCCCATAGAAAAGCTTTTGTCAACGTTATTACTTCACTTTATAAAAAGGGAACCCAACAATTTGTTGAATGTACTGAAAGAGTGGTGAACGTTACAGATGAGGATGAGCAAAAGAATTTAGTTTTAAAATATCACCAGGGTAAAACATGTCATAGGGGTATTAGGGAGACATTAATTAAATTAAAAAGATCATACTGGTGGAGTAAGATGCAGGAAACAGTTACTGCCATCATTAATGCCTGTGAAGAATGTAAAAAAATGAAGTATGACAGGAAACCCCTGAAACCATTTATACAGTTAACACAGACTCCAGACGGCCCATTACAAGAAGTTTTTATTGATCTGTTATACATTGAAAAGAACCAATATCTGACAGTGGTGGACTCATTCAGTAAGTTAGGACAAGCTATTCACATACCTAAAAAAAGTACACCAGAGGTAGTAAGAGCCTTAATTAAATATTTTAGTATGTATGGAACACCCAAAAAGATAAGTAGTGATTCAGGCACAGAATTCAATAACGAACTACTCAAAGAAATGTTGAACCTTTATAAAATAGATCAGCACATTGGAACACCAAATAATCCCAATTCAATGGCAATAGTAATAGCGAGATATATAAGGAACTTATAGGATTAACCGTACAGATAGATTCTCTGGTAGAATTAACTAAAGATAGATTACAGCAGATTTTACCGTCAAGACGAACAAAAAGAGGTATTTTAAATCCATTGGGTTCTCTTGTTAAAGTTATAACAGGTAATGAGGATGGTAGGAAGTATGATTTAGAGATAAGTAATCTAGGAAAAAGGGAACATTCCGTTGAACGAAGGGTATCGTTAATGCAAAGGGCTTTTGATAAATTGCTTAATGTTTCAGACGATATCAATTTCAATACTAGACGTTTAAAACTAAAAATTAAACAATTTCAGTCTCTTGTTCAAAATCAAACAAAATACTCCAATTTGATTTCAATTATGAATAGTATGCACCAAATATTTAATAATTTTCGTACTATTTATACCATCATTTATGAACTAGAAACAGCCATTGCCTTTAGCAAGATACACATATTACATCAATCTATAATTAACTCTACGGAACTATTTAATATTTTGAAGGTCATCAAAACGCACCATACTTTAGTTTATCCATTAGATATTCATAACTAAGTTAAGTTAGAGGGTAGTATAAAAATTAAGGGGTATATAGATAGTAGCAAAATAGTTTTTATTTTGGAAGTCCCACTAGTAGACAGTAACACATATATCTATTATAAAGTTATCCCTATTCCAATTTTTAACCCTACCACAAAAAAACCCTATGTCATTATTCCAAAATATCCTTACCTACTGGTGAAAAAGTCGAAATACAGGCCCGTAGTCGACAGCTGCGAGGAAATAGATGACCTCACATACCTTTGCTCCGAAGACAACGTACTTCAGTACCCAGAGGAAACATGCGTCGAGCAACTTATGTTACTAAAACATAATTTCACGGATTGCCAGCAACACCAGTTGAAAATAGAAGAAACCCAGATACAACCCATATCTGAAAGCCACTGGTTGGTGTATACAGAAAAAAGTATCCAGACAACGGAACATTGTGACGACGAAACTAGGAAATACACCTTGCAAGGTACATACATGTTAGTACCAAGTCAGCACTGCACACTGCAGATCGCTGATATCTCCATTACAACGCCGGAGAACAGTAGCACAGTCTCCTTCAGCCTGCCAACAGCACAGATGCCCGAACTCCGTCGTGACGTCAGCCCACCGGCAAAGCAAATGGATCTTAGAGGGGTGGACTTAGGTGACATCAAGGACTTAGTGAACCGAGCAAAATACAGTGAAAGTGTCAGTGATTTCGAGTCATATATTCGTGTAACAAGTGACAATATCAGTGTATGGACCCTAAGTATTTACGTCATAATCTTAGTTTCTGTTATAGGTTACTTATAGATGGGTTATTATAGGGTTATTTATAGATGGGACTTATTTAAAATTTGTAAGAGAAATTCCCTAAAGACTACACAGTTGCCTTTAGATAATTTCTCTCTTAGGGAGGGAGGAGTTAAGTGTGGTAACCCTACTACAATTAGCTTTGTCAGCAATACAGCTTCTTCCAAATCTAGTGAATAAGTAATTATAATGTAGGACATTGTCGTCACGCAACAATTGTCGTCTTAGCATAATTTAGCTATAAGAACCTTGTATCTTTAGGATTAGATTATTATTATCTTTACTGTCATTCTGTCAGTTAAATAAAGTTATTTTTATAAACTCTCCGACTGTCGTTTACTTAATTCGCGCCTACCCGCGACGTGCGGGGGCGCGCGGGGACGTGCCGCGGCCGCACGCCCGTATGTTCGGGGGCGGCGGCGGGCCCAGTGCACCGCCCTGGACACATTTAAGGAGGTCGGCAGCGTTGGAGTCCGATGCGCCTGCTGCAGGCTGGGAAGCACTCCAAGCGTACGTACCGTATGCGCGCCTTGTTGAGCGGCGTGGCGGGGAAGCCCACGCCCACGGTGGCGATGCGGCGCGCGGTGAGGCGCTCTACGGTGGCCGCCATCTTGCTGAACGTGTACACCAGCAGTGGCACCACAGGCGAGTCGCGGTGCCCCAGCGTCACCACACCCATCGCGCGCAGTCTGCGGACGAGCCAAATACGTTTGTTTAGCGCACACTAAAAGCCCTAAAAGGCACACAATAAAGTAGCAGATGCAAACATTAAGAAATGTAATCGTTGGAGAGTAGTACAATGTAGCAGGTCGCTAGTGTCGCTACTCACTGGTCGCGGAAGTAGTGCGCGTTGTCCCGCAGCTGGCGCAGGCGCGCGCGGCCGGGCGGCGTGTCGAGCGTGCGCATGGCGCACAGCACCTGCTGCGCCACGGCCGGCGCCATGCTGTGTGCGTACGTGTGCGCGTGCCCGTGCTGCCGCAGCCAGCCGATCAGCTGCGCCGAGCCTGCCCCGCAACACAACCGAAACTTTACTAACTTCAAATATAAAAACAATTACGAGATGAGGCGAAGGTCGAAACAAAATATTTTCACTGTGTTATGATTTTGAGTTACCATGTACATTACAATTTTCTCACAAAATACCACATACTATGTGACGAACAAAAAGCGTTTTAGAAAAAATAAAAACATCAATATGGTTATTTTCGACTTTCTCCTTAAAATAATGCGAAGAGTAGACTCTTAAACAATATGGTTATTTTCGACTTTCTCCTTAAAATAATGCCAAGAGTAGACTCTTAAACACCTGTATGCGCAATATATGCCGATATGCCGAGGGCTTTTACTATGTGGACGACGATACTCTTCTAACCAAACTACGCATACGGTATTCGTGGCAATGCTCTTAATTTAAAAAAAAACGTACCTAAAAGGTCGACGACAATGTATGGAGATATCTAGCTTGTGTTCTAGAAAGGAATTAAAATAACTATCGTCTTTTAGAGAAATAAAATATGGTGTCCCGCAGGGCAGCGTCCTCGGACCTTTATTATTTATCAATGATTTGCCACGTCATATACTTTATCCTATGATATTATTTGCAGATGATAGCACAACAATTGTTTCATGTATCAATAAAGAATCATATATAAATGACATTAACAATACAATTAGTAGTCTTCATAAAATAAAACAAACAAAAATGAATCAGCTGTAGTTCTCTTAATTAGAAACAGTCTGAGTTTAACTAAAACGGACATTGTTAATGGTATTGACATTGATTAAATTAATATTTGGCAAACTAATATTATGTGCTTTGCCATATTCAGATAATTTGAATAATGAAGAAAATGATTACATTTTTAATTTAAACAACTTGATGCATATTTTGACATGTCGTCATAGTGACCGTTTATTTTAATTTGATACAAACAATTTTGTTAGAGATTTTGTGTTAGCTCGGGAACTTATGTTTCTTCCCAAGAAAAGTAATGTATTAGCTACTTTGTCAGCTTACAATATACACGCAGTTATTGATAATTTAACTGAGACTAGGTTAAGTAAGTGACGAAACAGTATTATCTAGAACTTCTAATAATACTGTAATAGACTCTTTAAACTTTTTAGAGGCGACAAAAGAGAAGCGTAATAAGAATATTTTACTCTATCATCAAAATATAAATCATTTCTCTGGCAAAATCCTAGACGTGGAAATGTTAATCAATAAATATCATATGGATATCTTATATTTGTGTGAAACTTGGTTAATACCGGATAGAATGTTGTTTAATATAAATAATTTTTCAGTGGCCAATGCGTACAATAGGTCTTCAATAGGGGGTGGTACCTTGATATTATATGACAATCCAAACAAAATATGTGACTTATTTAATGACTATTATATATCTCAAACAAATACGACCAATACAAACATACATTATGGCAAGAAAATAACCACTCCTCAAAATTCTAAAAGCATTTTCCTTACACCAGTAGATGAATCAGACGTTTACTAAATAATTCACAGTCTAAGAAACACTAACTCGACCGGGTATGACGACCTTAGCACTAAAGTGGTAAAGACATGTGCAGTGAGTTTAGTGTCTCCCTTAACCTACAATATAAACCTGTCACTGACAGAAGGAGTATTCCCAACACGTCTGAAAAGGTCAATAGTCAAACCTCTATATAAGAAAGGTGTAAAAACTGACATAAATAATTATCGCCCAATAACTTTGATCCCAATTCTATCTAAAATCTTCGAGAAAGTTATGTGCATTAAAATAGAGAACTTTTTAACATCATGTTCTTAAAAAAGAACAATTCGGCTTTAGGAAGGGCAGTTCCACTGCTTTAGCATGTTTTATGCTAGTAAAACATGTAACTGAAATTTTAAATAAAAAATCTAAGATAAGCTGCGTGTTCCTAGACATGACAAAAGCCTTTGATTTTATTAATCATACAACTCTACTCTCAAAGCTTGACCATTATGGAATACGGGGTAAAGCCAACGATTGGATCAAAGTAATCTTTGTGAAAGAGTACAATGCGTCGAAATAACAAAAACTTGTCAAAATGAGAAAAAAACGTTTAGGTCGGAATATAAACAAAATAATTATGGCACGCCACAGGTAGGTATCGTATCCCCACTACTTTTTCTAGTATATATTAACGACATTCCAGAGGCGATAGGCAAAGATTGCATACTATTTGCCGATGACCCTACAATAATTGTTAAGAGTGACAATGACAAAAATTTGGAAAATGAAATCGTCCAATCTCTTGATAATGCAATCGACTGGCTAGAAAAAACAAACCTAAAACTAAATATGACTAAAACTAACATAATACATTTTCAGACATACAATGCAAACACAAATACATTTACTAGACATTCACTATAAATATTCTCTCTTGACCGCAGTTGATAATTGTGTATTCTTAGGTATAACAGTCGATAAAAACTGCAGTTGGAAACCACATATTGACAAAATTCTTGCAAAAATAGATCGTTTCGCATATGTGTTGAAAAGAATTAAACAAACAGTTAACCATGATACTGCAATGCTGGCTTACCATGGTTATATATCGTCAGTACTTAGATACGGTATTATAATATGGGGGAACTCAGTAGATTTTGAACGAGTTTTCAAAGCTCAAAAAAAATGTGTCCGAGCAATTTATTAGAGCTCACTTTTTAGACAGCTGTAAGCCACTGTTTCAAAAACTTAAAATTCTACCTTTGCCGTGTTTGTATATTATTGAAACTTGTATTTTTGTTAAGAGCAATTATAATTTATTTGAAGCAAGTACAGTCAGGCCAAATAACCGCACACGGCATAAAAATAGACTTCAGCTGCCACCAATAAAACTAAAATTATTAAAAAAAAAATGTATACTGCATGTCGATTATTTTTACAATCATTTACCAAATAGTTTTCAAGACTTACCCCTGACAATGTTTAAAAAATTACTATTCAAACTATTGCTGTACAAAAAATATTATACCATTAAGGACTATTTAGAAGACAAATCAATAGAATCTTTAATTTGTAAGGAAGAATAATTGACATCGCTGATTGTAATTGACATTTGCACGCCAGGCATGGCAGGATATGTTGAAACTAAATTACTGTAACACCATAAGGTGTACATACCATACATAACATACCATACCGTGTGCATACCATATTCTAGCAAATAAATATTTTTGATTTGATATTATGCAACAGTTATATTAGATATAAAGAAAGGATATCACTTGCTCTGTTGATCGCTGACGTGAGGTAGCATGTGCAGAGGTTGAAGGTCATACTTTCTTATGTATTTATAGGCCACCAGCCTCAAACTTGGCAACATTTTTTATCATCATGGAAGAAATATTAGGTAAACTTTTTGAAGACTATAAATTAGTTTTCGCTTGTAGTGATCTAAATATTGATCTATTACTTAATTCACCGGAAAAATGTAAGCTTATGTCATTGTTTAAATCATTCAACTTAAAATGTTTAATATTTAATGAACCAACTAGAATAACACCGACCTCGGCTTCATGCATCGACAATGTATTAACCAATTGCAAAATAAAAGAGTCGTCCTTAATTAGTAGCGTCAGGTCTGACCATACTGGTCAGCTTGTATCGGTTGACTCCGACACAAAGTTACATTTGGATAAAACCATTGAACTGAGACCCCTGAGTAAAAATAAATTGAAAATGTTTAATAATAATGTCCTTAGGAATCTCTCAATAGAAAGGTTTGATTTAAAAGACCCCAATATTAATTACGGTACTTTGTTTTCTACAGTATGCCAAGAATTCAATAAAGCATGTCCTGTAAAAAAGTTACAATCAATATTAAACCAAAATTTTTTGAATGGGCTACTACTGGCATTAGAAAAAGCAGAGATATTTTATATAATTTGTATCACGAGAAATCACTAACTCCTGATCAAGCCCTTCATAATTATGTAAGAAAATATTCTAAGATATTCAAAAGAGTCTGCGCTCAAGCTAAATCTAAAGTAATAAGTAGCAGGGATCCATTCTGGGTCCCCTGCTGTTCATATTATAAGTGAATGACATGCATAACCTAAATCTGCCAGGCGACATAATACTTTATGCTGATAACACAAGCCTGTTTTTATTTGGAAACAATATCGAAGAGGTCCTCAAACAAGCACAGCAAGATTTTGACACTCTCTCTAGATGGTTCCAAGACAATTTGCTTACTGTTAATACATCTAAAACAAACTATATTATTTTTAGTGCTAGGAACAAAACAGTCGCAAACAACTTAAATCTGTACATAAATAACGAACCTATATCCCAAGTATCTTCAGAAAAGTATCTTGGTCTCCATCTAGATAAACATCTGACGTGGCAGACACATCTAGATATATTAAGATCTAAACTATCTTCTGTCATGGGCGCGCTT
The DNA here is from genome assembly GCA_947507805.1 of Aporophyla nigra. Lineage (NCBI taxonomy): Eukaryota > Metazoa > Arthropoda > Insecta > Lepidoptera > Noctuidae > Aporophyla > Aporophyla nigra. The sequence goes on from OX382301.1 coordinate 723,200, forward strand.
CGAGGCATCGTCTGCTGCCTGCCAACATCTGTTATTAGGTATATCATTTACAACTCTATGGTAAAACCTCACCTAGAATACCTAATAGAGGTATGGGGAACTGCAGCTAAAACACATTTAAAACTAATCGAGACATGTCAAAACAAAATAATTAAACTCTTTTTCCATTACCACTATCAAACTCCGACGGTAAACATTTATAAAGAAACTAAATTAATGACACTATCACACATTTATACATATAACACATGCATTAAATAAAAATATACACTCAAAAATAACATTTACGACAAAAGGGCAAACACAGAAACGTAGTACCAGACGGAAAAATAACATTTGCTTAAGTACTATACGAAGGAGCAGAGTTGTATAATAAGTTACCTAATGACATTAAAGAGATACAGTCCTTTACTTTATACAAACGAACCATAAAGCACTACACCTTAAAAGATTTTTCTAGGTTTTGAATTTCATCCACCACACCAATTTAATTTACATCATCATCAATTATTATTATTTACTAATTTCCTAATAATAAAGAAAACTAGAATCCCTTCTCTGTATTTCCAAAACATTACAGTACATATAAATAGTTAAATGAGTAATTCCTATTGACTTGCTTTCAAGAATCAATATGTAATAGTACACACAGCATCATTATGTGGTAGCCCCGCAAGTTTTAAAATGTTACACCGCAACAACATTGAATTCCTTACGAATAATCTAAAGAATATTTCAAAAAGAGTTCATTGTTTCGACTTGGATTCGAACCATCGCTTCACCGATCATCGTCATATTCACAGACCTGTTGGTCTAGTGGTTAGCGACCCTGACTGCTATGCCGGAGGTCGTGGGTTCGATTCCCACCCAGGACAAATGTTTGTGTGATGAGCACGATCATTTGTTCTGTGTCTGGGTGTAATTTATCTATAATATGTATGTATTTAGAAATATATAAGTATGTTTATCAGTTGACTAGTACCCATAACACAAGCTCTGCTTAGCTTGGGACTAGATGGCGTTGTGTGATAGTTGTGGAATATTATTATTATATTATTATTATTCATACCGGCAGTTTGACGAACTAGCCAGCGAGCTCGTGTGAAATGTGATGAAATTGTTATCTAGTATCGTCCGAGTCACTCTATCGTTATGTCTCTGTCTAATCGATAGATGTTTATATTCTGTAACCGAAATGTTAAAAGTTAGGTGCTAACTAACTCCGTTACTGAGAATCGATAAACACTTACCTGGTCAACATCAAACATAAAAACTTTTTTACAAAAAAAAAAAACAACCGACTTCCTTCAAAACACTACAAAGTGAAAAATAACTTTAATTTCGGAAGTCGGTGTCTTAGGATCTGTATTTATGGATTTGTTGCCACCGACTTCCGAAATTAAAGTTATTTTTCACTTTGTAGTGTTTTGAAGGAAGTCGGTTGTTTTTTTTTTTTTTGTAAAAACGTTTTTATTTTTACATTTTTAGTTGTGGTATCCACCCTGCACTAATTCCAAACAAACATTGCATATTTATGCGACAGCAGAAATCGCGGTTAATTTGCTGTCATTTTTTAAAGAGTTCCTGTGTCTATCTCTGGAACTCATCATCAGATCTATATGAAATTTATATGGGACCATTTCGGAATAAATCCCTTTCAAACAAAAAAAGAATTTTGCAAATCCGTCTTTATATGACGGAGTTATGGCCGAACATACATAAAAAAAAAATATATAAACATCCGAATTGAGAACCTCCTCCTTTTTGAAGTCGGTTAAAATAATTATTGATAGCTAGGTCAGTGGGCAAAGTGCATCATTTAATTCAAAATAAATATTAATTTTTAGTCTTAGCCATTTGCACGACGGCGTTCGCGAGCCGTGATGTGGGGCTAACGTCGCAGCGCAACCGGCTGCCTTCGCGCCGAAATGGCGCGGGATCTTCCCCAACCAAAACATTTGCCAAAAGAAAAGTATTAGAGTAATTTTGAAATAAAAAATACCACTTTTAACCTTAGCGTATAGATAATAAATTTATATAAAAATATTTGTCTCAAACCTACATGCCCATACTTAAAAAATATGTTAAACATCAGAAAGTAATTTTTTTTTTCTCATCACACAAACGATACTCGACGATTTCTTTTGCTAAATTTAACAACTTTGGGGAATAAAAGAGTATGTTGTTAATACACTATTGTAACGTGTACATTGTCTAGAAAATTTACATCATATTACAATATTAGTAATATGCAATAAAAAATAGTAGTTACGACATAATTACGGTGACACTTCACGTTCTCACGGATGAAACTGGACGAAACACACCTAACTTTATTTTGTTATAAAAACCACAGAATCTTAAAAAAATGTTCTTGCACTTGGTTTCAGAGCCATCTACATTTCTTTCTGTGTACTAAAACTCACAGACAACGTTTGAAACAGCTATAGTTATACCATACAGGCAATGTTACGAACATTCCGGACGTTGGCACTGTAGTACCACTAACGTAAGTCCCAAAAAAGAATGTTTTGGCACTACACTACCCAACGTCGTAGAAGTGGCTAAAGGATTATCATTATATAAGAACTGTCAGAGAGCGAATAAAAATAGGCAAAAACCTACACATCTGAGTTCTTGCTTAATCTTCAGTTCATTTGTTTTGTTTCGGTAGATGACATCAAACGAAAAAATATTATTACAGAGGTCAAATCGTCAAAGTCATCGGGCAAGGTAATATCCTTAAGAGCTATATTTGGTCTGGGAGTGACAGACAGTTGCGTACCTATATTCAAGTTTCAGAAATTACTAACCTTCCCATGCCTTTATATCCTTGAGATAGCAATATTTGTAATAACAAATCGAGGTTTGTTTGCAACTTTAATAAAAATTAGAAAACGAAGTACAGCTATGAGATCTCAATACCAGAACTTATTATAAGATAAGATAAGATAAGATTTATTTTCTCGCCACAATATAAAATACATTTAACACAGTATACATGACTACTACATTTCAATAATTACATTGTGGGAGACTGGTGCCTAAGCTAGACGTAAGGCCTGTATTTCAGGACACCAGGACTCCCCCCATTCTGAGATACATTTTGTAGAAAATTATGTACTCGCACATTATTAAATGCGGTAGAATAAGCCTTATTAGCACTAATAATTTTAACAATAATCTTTAATTGCAGTGTTAGTAATTGAATAAAAATGTGTCATGTGTGTGAGTGTGTGTGTGTGTGTGTGGGAGGGAATAAGACAGAGTAATATGATTAAATTGTTTTCTTAAGAAAGAAAAAAGTAAAATAAAAATTTGGTATAGCATTGCGTTAGCAACATTTAGTTCACGTTTTAAGTTAATTCATGTGTTAACAAGTTATATCGGGGCAGCAAGAAGTTTTTCCGTGTCGTCATAGCTTAACTCCTGGAGCCAATTCCTTACCTTCATTTTGCACTTATTACTGGTAAGACTATAAATAGAGAGCGATCTATTAATGGTATTGTAAAGAAAGCGACCCAGGTAGCAAAAGAAGCGTTTAGAGAAGATAGTAGTCAGCCGATAATGATGGCGATCGATAGGATCAAATCGTCTTTTACCATGTGGTAGTAAGGCGTTGAAAGTAAGGAGTCCATGCTGTTTTAGGACCGTTATTATGCACGGGCATTTATAAAACTAGCTTATTAACTCTTTCACTGTCCATAAATTAGACACAATAGTTAAATAATCAACCTGAACCATGTGTGGTTCATGGGACAGGGTATGGGTTAAAAATTTGTATGGGTAATCTTTAATAAAATACCTTACGAAATTAAAAACTTACCGTTGCGCAAATTTAAAAAATGTTTCACCGAATTACTTTTAGATAAGTGTTATTATTTTGTGCAGGACTTCTTAAATTATATTTTTTTGTAATATTATTATTTTGTATGACATTTGTCGGCGACGAAATCGAAGCATCTAGGCACAAGTAGCATCGGGGTACACCCTGACAACGATTTTGTAAGTTAGAAATCATTTTTAAATTAGTAAAGATTTCGATAGTTCGCAAAAATTCCAAACGCGAGACCCCCTCTGGGCAAGTGGGTGCAAGTAGCGCAGAGAGCGCCTTGATATCAAAATGTAAATGAAAGGAACATTTTTGTAGTTAGTAAGGAATTTGATAATTTTGAAAAGTTTTGTGTTTTAAGTTAAGAATTTAGATTCTAATTAGTTGTAGTTGATAGATTACATGGTTAGTTTTCTTATTAGAGTCTAATTAGAATAATTTAATGGGAATCCTATAAGAATTTGCAAGAAAATGTCGTAAGGATGTTCTATAATTACGTAACTTGAAAACGAGGTTTTTTGTTTATGGTCCGATTGTTGTTATTTTTATTGTAAACGATAGGATTAGATGTAAAACCACTTTTAGCGTTTAAATTATTAAAATCGGACCACAGGATTCGGAGATATTGTAGATTAAAGATAGTGAAAATTGTTCTAAGCTGTGTTCTGTAAGGTTTTTGTTCTAGAAAGTTTTTATTGTGACTATGTACATATAATATTGTGTTTTTATATTAAAAGGGACCACATAACGAATGTAAATATATATAGATTGTAAGGGGTTATGTGAAAATTAATGCAAAATAAAGGGTTCAAAGATTTCGGCTTGGTGAAAATGAACAGTAAAATGGGCTCAAAAATCGCGGTCCTCTGTAAGGTAATGGGACGCGGCCCCGGCGACTATAAAAGACGCACGGTCGGGCCAGCCCAGTCACCGGCTGGAGGTCTAAAAAGTTTACTTTTTAGAAATCGCCGGGCAAAAATCCGTTTAAGTAGTCAGAATCTTTTTCAGATTAACTACGAGATGTCCTACAAAAAAAAAAACCGGCCCAGTCAGTCGCAGCTCAGCCGTTGAAGAGGCAACAGGAAGAAACAAGCCGGAATCTATGGACAAGAAATACTAGAAGATCGGTGTTTTATTTCGTTTCTCTCAGAATATCGTCAAAAACGTATAGTCTCCCGAGGTCTTGGTCGACCGTGCTGCTCATTACGCATTCAGGGGTGCGTGGTGACGTGTGCTACCAGCGAAAATACTCGAGTAGGGAAGCACGTCAAAAACGTGGGAGAAGTCCCAGGGCGGGTAAGGGTGCTGATTCCACCCCATTCGTCCACTACAATTGGTCCTTCGAGCGCCGGATTCCCTGCAGGAAGAAACCAGAAGAGTTCAGAAGATCAGAAGTTCAGAGGTCCGGAAGATTCAGAAGACTGAAACATGCCGGTTACTAGGTCGCAGAAGGATGCCCCCTCACGTCCTCCGTCCCGTCCCTCCGCTAAGGACGCGACAGAAGAAGTAACAGTAACAGAATCAGAAGGGGCCACGTCAGCGTCATCGGGAACCGCAACTACATCGGACACGAACACCTCTTCGGGTACGACGGCTACGGAAGAGACCACGACAACGGAGACAACGGTGGCGACTGCGACCACAGCGGCGACCGAGAAGAACGGTCAGAAGAAAGAAGCCGCACAGAAGGAAACGACCAAGAAGACCCCAGAAGATGCCGCGGAAAAGGCTGTTCCTGGTTCTACCAAGACGCTAAAGCCGAAGGGGGTCGGTCGTCGCGCCAGGTCTACGAAGACCACGAGCACCACGGCCAGAAGACGCGAGCTGGAAGCCAGAGAAGAGTTAGCACGCCTGGAATTGAAGCAAGCACAGGCTGCGGCGAAACTAGCCCGTGTCAGATTGGAACTGGCACAGTGTGAAGATGATGACTCCGTGGATGAAGACCTGGAAGACAGAACAGCACAGGTGCAGAACTGGATCCAGACATCTATATTAGAAGACGACAACAGGGAACGACCAGAGCCACGAGATCAGCCTCCAGCAGAAGAACCTCAGAAGGTGAAGCCTGAAGAACACTCTTCAACGAAAGGAGCTACGATCGAAATTCAAACGTTGGCGACGGCATTGAAAGAAGCCTTCACCACGCGGGAACAATCAACACAGCCGAAGTACATCCACGAGTTACCCTACTTCGACGGCAGCAGCAGTGAGTGGCTGGCGTTCAAGGTTGTCTACGAGGATACAGCACCGATGTTCAACGACGTCCAGAATATGGCTCGCTTAAGAAGAGCACTGAAGGGCAACGCAAGAGAAGCTATCAAGAGTCTGCTGTACTCCGAAGCCTCTCCGTTGGAAGTGATGCAAGCCCTAAGAAGAAGATATGGAAGACCTGATGCGCTGGTGTTAGCAGAATTGGACAAGGTCAAGGCGTTACCGAAGATTCTAGAGAACCCAAGAGACATATGTATCTTCGCAAGCCAGATCAACAACAGCGTAGCAGCGATAAAGGGGTTGAAGAAACCGCAGTACCTACATTCACCTGAAATAGTGAAACAAATAATAGAGAAGATGCCAACAGTCCTCAAGTTCAGATGGTATGACTTCACGGCAGCAACAGAAGAAGGCGAGTTCTCCGACTTAACGCTGGTATCCAACTTCCTGAACACAGAAGCAGATAAGTGTGGCGCCTTCGCGACTTCAGAAGAGAAGAGTGGATTCAAGAGGACTCATCGACAAGCGGCGCATACAACGAAGGAAAAGGACTTCAAAGGAAAAGATGCTAAGAAGACTTGCCCCATGTGTGAGAGTGAGCACTTCCTAGTCGAATGCCAGAAGTTCCAGAAGGCGTCGGTTCAAGATCGGTGGGCAATAGTGAAGAAGAGTCACGTCTGTTTCAAGTGTCTTCAAGGGAAACACCGGAAGGAGAGCTGCAAGAAACCACCGTGCAAGGAATGCAAAAGGTGGCATCATCATCTGTTGCACGTCGACTCAGAAGACAAGACCTCGGGAGACAAAAAGGAGACACATCAAGAAGAAACGAGTGTCACGGCATCAGTGAATGCGGTAAACAACGCAAGAGCATACCTGAAGATAAACCAGTGAAAGTTCCAGTGGAAGTTTTCGGGTCAAAAGGATCTAAGAAGATACTAGCCCTCATGGATGAGGGGTCAACAGTGTCACTATTGGATGAGAAGGTAGCAGAAGAAGTCGGCGCTCAAGGAAACAGAGAAGAACTGGTCATCGAGACAGTAGGAGGCAGGCTGATAAAGAAAAAGGATTCTCAGACACTGGATCTCACGGTGAAAGGGGTTTACCAAGGGAACAAGAGGACCATGAGAAGAGTCCGAACTATCAACGAGCTGAAGCTTGCACCACAGTTCTTGGACAGAAAAAGGATCGAAGAATGTCGACACTTAAAGAAGATCGCCGACTCTCTGTACTACGAAGGGGAACCACCGCAGCTACTCATAGGCCAAGATAACTGGGAGCTGATTGTAACTCAAGAAGTAAGAAGAGGGAAACCAGGACAACCAGTCGCCTCAAGAACAGGACTTGGTTGGGTGCTTCACGAATCGGACAGTGGAAGTACAAGACCAGTGCAATTCCTGAACACGTGTCTTCATGTCAGCACACCTGAAGAAGAGATGCATCAAGCCATCAAGGATCATTTCGCGATCGAGGCACTTGGGGTGCTACCAAGAAGACCCACTACGGACTCAGAAGGAAGAGCACTTGCCATCCTAGAGAAGACCTGCAGAAGACTTGAAGATGGTCGATTTGAAGCTGGACTCCTGTGGAAGAATGAAGAAGAACAGATGCCAGAAAGCTACACGTCTGCTAAGAACCGGTTGATCAACATCGAAAAGAAGATAGACAGAGATCTCCAGCTAAAGGCAGAATACAACAAGCAAATCCAGCATCTAATCGACAGCAAGTACGCAGAGGAAGCACCTATAGGACAAGAAGACTCCAAGAAGAAATGGTACCTCCCTCACTTCTCCGTGGTTCATCCCCTTAAGAAGAAAATAAGGATCGTCTTCGACGCTGCAGCCAAATCCAAGGGAAGAAGCCTCAACGATGCTCTACTGCCAGGACCAGACCTACTGCAGTCACTCTTCGGAGTGTTGCTCAGGTTTCGACAAGGGCCCTTAGCAGTGGCAGCCGACATAAAGGAAATGTTCCTACAAGTTCGCATCAGACCAGAAGACAGAGACAGCCTGCGTTTCCTGTGGCGAGGGGATCGGCGTGACATGTTACCAAAGGAGTACAGGATGACATCAGTTATCTTCGGCGCGACCTCATCTCCCAGCACAGCAATCTACGTGAAGAACCGAAACGCAGCAGACTTCAAGGAACAATACCCAGAGGCCGCAAGAGCAATCGAGCTGAACCACTATATGGATGACTACCTACACAGCTTTCATTCAGAAGAAGACTTCAGAAGAGTGACAGCGCAGGTGGACTACATACATCGGAAGGCAGGCTTCGAACTTAGAGGTTGGGCATCAAACCAACTTGAGCTGCTGCAAGGCGTGAAAACGGACACAACAGAGAAGACAGAAGTGGACCTCGGCGAGAAAGAAGAGAAGACACTAGGACTGCGCTGGTTCACAAAAAGGGACTCCATCGGCTTCAGGGCGAACCTTCGAAACACGCCGGAGGAGATAGCTACAGGGCTCCAGGTGCCTACGAAGAGAGAAGTCACCAGCGCCGTAATGTCAACCTTCGATCCACTGGGATTAGCATCACCGGTCCTCGTCCAAGGTAAGAAGCTGCTTCAGAATATATGGCGAAGCGGCGTCGGCTGGGATGAAGAAATAGAAGACAAGGAGTACGAAGCATGGAAAACCTACTTGGGGAAGATGAAGCTGCTCCAAGACCTTCAGATTCCAAGATGCCTGGCACCGCATGGCACCGAGGGGGAGCTGCACACCTTCACAGACGCAAGCGAGATGGCGTATGCAGCAACAGTCTACTGGAGGACACAAGGTCGAGACGGGACTTACCACATCAGCTTAGTGGCAGCAAAAGTAGGAGTCACACCGTTGAAACCAGTATCGATCCCGAGACTTGAGCTGCAGGCGGCCCTTCTTGGAAGCAGACTAGCACACTCAGTAGAAGAGGAAATGGATCTGAAGGTGACGAAGAAAACCTTTTGGACAGACTCCAGCATCGTACTCTCTTGGATCAAGACGGACCCAAGAACCTTCAAGACGTTCGTGGCTCATCGCTTAGCAGAGATAGAAGATCTTACGAAACCACAAGACTGGACATGGGTACCCACGGCACAGAACCCCGCGGATGATGCGACGCGCGACGTACCAGAACACTTTGACTGCAGTCACCGCTGGTACACTGGTCCTGACTTCTTAAGAAAAGAGGAAGCCCACTGGCCCGCACCTAGAACATTCAAGAAGGAAACCACCGGTGAAGAAAAGACAGCAGACGTCGTGGCGGCGGCAAGCACCTCTTATCCATCACCAGATCCTGAGAGGTTCTCGTCCTGGAAAAGACTTTGGCGAGCTACAGCGAGAGTGCTACAGTTCATACAACTCTGCAGAGCAAAGGAGAGGGTCAACGTCGGCTGAGAAGATCCCGCCTGGAAAACAACAAAATGGAAACAGACTAAAGGTGTCGAGAAACGACAGCAACCTTCAAGAATTCCAGAAAGGAAGTATTTACCGTTGATTGCAGAACTACTGGAGCAAGCTGAAATTATGCTACTAAGAGGCAGTCAAGAGAGAAGCTTCAAAGAAGATATTAAGTGTCTGCAGCAAGGAAAACCACTAGAAGGAAGTAGCAAATTGAAAAAGCTCGACGTAGTGCTGGAAGACGGTCTCCTGCGGTTGAAAGGAAGAATCGACGCGATACGGGGCGTAACAAGAGATTACAAGAGACCCATCGTGCTCGACAGTAAGGACAAGACCACAAGACTTATATTGGAAGAATTCCACTGCCGTTTCAACCATGGCAATCACGCAACGGTAATGAACGAAGTAAGACAACGTTTCTGGGTGCTGGGAATAAGATCAGCGGTCAGAGCAGTGCAACATCAGTGTCAATGGTGCAAAGTAAGGAGGGCAAAACCGCGAGAACTACCGACGGGCAACTTACCTTCAGAAAGGCTGATGCACAGCACACATCACGTGCACTGGCATAGACTACTTCGGCCCGATGACAATCACCGTAGGAAGACGTCATGAGAAGAGATGGGGAGCTTTATTTACGTGCTTAACAACTAGAGCCGTGCACATGGAACTCACTCCTTCACTCTCCACCGACAGTATGATAATGGCCTTACGGAGATTCGCAGCAAGAAGAGGAATGCCGAAGATTGTTTACACCGACAACGGAACTAACTTCGTCGGCGCGAACAAAGAACTGCAAGAAGCACTAGACACTATGAAGCAAGAAGACCTCATCTCAGAAGCAGAGAAGATCGGTGTGCAGTGGAAATTCATCCCTCCTGGTGCACCAAACATGGGCGGTGCATGGGAGCGTCTAGTGCGATCGATCAAAACCGCGCTGGACACCACCCTGAAAGAGAAACACCCACGAGAGGAGATACTCCACACCCTCCTCTTAGAGGCCGAGCACATAGTCAACTCTCGCCCTCTCACTCACCTCTCCGAGAATCCTGAAGAAGAAGCGCTAACGCCTAATCATTTCCTAATTGGGCGGTCATGTGGCGCACCTAGAGTCGGCACCTTCGAAGACAGCGAGTTGGTGGGCAGGCCCACCTGGAAGGCTACGCAGCGGCTTGCCGACCACTTCTGGCAACGCTGGCTGCAAGAATACCTACCTACCCTGCTGCCAAGGAAGACCAAGGGAAGAACCAGCGCCACAGATCTACGAGTCGGAGACGTCGTGCTCATCGTCGACCACAGCCTGCCGAGATGTACCTGGCCACGCGGCAGAATCCAGCAGGTGTATCCGGGACCAGATGGGCGAATCAGGATCGTCGACGTCGAGACAAGAGGAGGAGTCCTACGAAGACCCAGTTCGAGAGTGGTGTTGTTGGTGCCGGGAGTATCGCCGAGTCTGGAGGATGGTGCGACGCACGAGGGGGAGAATGTCGGCGACGAAATCGAAGCATCTAGGCACAAGTAGCATCGGGGTACACCCTGACAACGATTTTGTAAGTTAGAAATCATTTTTAAATTAGTAAAGATTTCGATAGTTCGCAAAAATTCCAAACGCGAGACCCCCTCTGGGCAAGTGGGTGCAAGTAGCGCAGAGAGCGCCTTGATATCAAAATGTAAATGAAAGGAACATTTTTGTAGTTAGTAAGGAATTTGATAATTTTGAAAAGTTTTGTGTTTTAAGTTAAGAATTTAGATTCTAGTTAGTTGTAGTTGATAGATTACATGGTTAGTTTTCTTATTAGAGTCTAATTAGAATAATTTAATGTGAATCCTATAAGAATTTGCAAGAAAATGTCGTAAGGATGTTCTATAATTACGTAACTTGAAAACGAGGTTTTTTGTTTATGGTCTGATTGTTGTTATTTTTATTGTAAACGATAGGATTAGATGTAAAACCACTTTTAGCGTTTAAATTATTAAAATCGGACCACAGGATTCGGAGATATTGTAGATTAAAGATAGTGAAAATTGTTCTAAGCTGTGTTCTGTAAGGTTTTTGTTCTAGAAAGTTTTTATTGTGACTATGTACATATAATATTGTGTTTTTATATTAAAAGGGACCACATAACGAATGTAAATATATATAGATTGTAAGGGGTTATGTGAAAATTAATGCAAAATAAAGGGTTCAAAGATTTCGGCTTGGTGAAAATTAACAGTAAAATGGGCTCAAAAATCGCGGTCCTCTGTTAGGTAATGGGACGCGGCCCCGGCGACTATAAAAGACGCACGGTCGGGCCGGCCCAGTCAGTCGCAGCTCAGCCGTTGAAGAGGCAACAGGAAGAAACAAGCCGGAATCTATGGACAAGAAATACTAGAAGATCGGTGTTTTATTTCGTTTCTCTCAGAATATCGTCAAAAACGTATAGTCTCCCGAGGTCTTGGTCGACCGTGCTGCTCATTACGCATTCAGGGGTGCGTGGTGACGTGTGCTACCAGCGAAAATACTCGAGTAGGGAAGCACGTCAAAAACGTGGGAGAAGTCCCAGGGCGGGTAAGGGTGCTGATTCCACCCCATTCGTCCACTACAACATTTGCATGCTATTTTAAGGCAGAATGTACATGTATCCCATTATTTATTTTAACAACTTATTTGTATGTCATTCTAAGTAAATAAAGAGCTATTCTATTCATGTCAGGTAAATAAATAGCTGTATAGAAATATTTAAGATATGCGCCCACTGACCGGCGATGTACCCGCCGGCGGCGCCGAAGCTCTTGGTGAAGGTGCCCATGAGCACGTCGACGTCGCGCGGCGCCACGGCCGCGTGCTCGCACACGCCGCGGCCGCGCGCGCCCAGCGCGCCCACGCTGTGCGCCTCGTCCAGGTACAGCTGCAGGCGCAGGCGCCGCTTCAGCGCCACCAGCGCGCGCAGCGGCGCGATGCTGCCCTCCATGCTGTACACGCCCTCCACCACCTGCGCACAGCCGCGCCCACTGCCTTAGTGCATGCGTCTTATTGTCAACGACGAAGGCCAACGTTTGGAACGGAAACATTATAACATTATTCTTCTTTAACCGGGTTGCAAATTATTACGATTTTATGCTTCGACCATATTTGTTTTTTGGAACGACTTCTTTAAAGCCGTTTGCAGTAGAAGTTGATGGTAAAAATCATTAAAAAGCGTTACGTCTTTTCCATGGGACTTTAGAGATAGTTTTCATGGTTTTCGAGGGCGCTGAAACCGATAATAAGGTTGAAATGAAAATCGTAAAGGATAAAAAGTTTTATAATTAGCCAAGGAATGTACCCAAATGTTTTCAGAATTTCTTGAGCAATTTTTACAATTTTCTAAAAAATGGACAAATTGCAAAATCAAAAAATTGTGCTCAAAATGTTTTCAAAAAACTCAAATTCATTTTTTGAGTGATTTTAAAAAATTGAAAATTTTTTTGCCAAACTTCATTTTATTATTATCCGTTGCTGTCCCACTGCTGGGCGAAGGCTTCCCTACTCTCTTTCCACGTCTCTCTGTCCAGAGCTGCCAAGGACCAATATTTATTAAAAGAGTCCAGCTCATCCCGCCATCTCCGTCTGGGCCTGCCGCGATGTCTCTTGCCATTAAGCGGGACCCATTGGGTCGTAAGTTTGGCCCACTGATCGTCTGAATTTATACTAGCCATTTTTTTTTGGAAACGTGCATCATTTTGTTAATAAAAAATCCGGAATGTTTTCTCGAAAATGTGCAGTTTAGAAGCCAGTTTTAATACACTGAGGTGAAAAAAAAACCAACAAATTCTTATTAACTTTAAACATTTGGCCACAGTTTAGTGGGGTTCTAGGGCCATTAGAGACATTTAAAATGTTGAACAACAATGTATTGTCATGTGTTCGACGCCAGACCAAGACCTTGACCATAGGATTTAATTAAATACGTGGAAGCGTGCATGGTGGGCTTTGGGATGGCGTGGGTCGAACTGTCCGCCGTGCGCGGAGCTGATTAACAAATATTCAATCACTCACCTGGTTGAGGAAAACTCGAGGTCTCAGGTACTGAGCCTACTTGGATTTATGTATGTAAATGAGTGTATATTGTATTGTGTAGTGAAGTAAGTATTTCAATATTCCAAGCCGCTTCAATACGCTAAATATTTCAAGCACGCGGTTCTCCAAAGAATCACTATCGCCTCAAACTATTTCAATCAAATTCCAAAATAAAACCCGTTCAATATCGTCAAAAGGGGTTGCTTGCACACAAAACAATCGGATCACAACAAATTGTCCGCAAAACTATAGATTCAACAAGATTAATTAACAACAAGGCTCTCAAGACAAAATAACCAACCAACCAACCATTTTCAAGACCAAACCAAGTGTCAAAATCAAACTGACAAGAGCCAGTTTTCACTCTGTTACACGTCACGATGCGTAGGCGCATAGAGTAAAAAGTCAAACGGTCGTACGGTCGGTTGTCTGTGGTCACGGGACGAAACATCATGTAAAAGTGTCTTATATGATTTACTTACACAAACAAACATTTTTTTTTTCAACTAGTATTATACGAATTTGAGTGGGGTAGGTACAGTCAGCCTTGCATTACCTGACCCCTCCTAAACGGAAGAAATGAAGAAGAGGTCAGGGTATTGCAGGACACTGACTGTACTACAACATTCTAACGAGTAATATTGAAATAATTATTTTAGTATGTTGGACAGTCGAGAAACGTGGCACAAGTGGCGGGAGTGGACGTAAGGAACACGAGACTCACGATGACGATCTTCCGCCAGCGGCGCTCGGCCACGGCGGCGCGCGCCAGCTGCTCCAGGTGGCGTACGTCGTTGTGGCGGAACACGCGCACCGTGGCGCGCGCCAGGCGCAGGCCCAGGATCAGCGACGCGTGGTTGTTCTCGTCGCTCAGCGCCAGGCAGCCCGCGCCCAGCAGCCCCGGCAGCCCCAGCGTGTTGGTGCCGAACCCCATGCCCACCACCAGCGCCGCCTGCGGACCACGAGCGTCAGTCGCGTGCGGAGGACGGAGCGTACCAGATCGCATTTCGGTTCGCTCTGTTTCCGCCGCCGGCGCCTACCTCGACCCCGAGGAACTTGGCGGTGGCCTCCTCCAGCTCGCGGTGCAGCGCCGTGCTGCCGAGCTCTGCGCGCGCGGAGCAGGCGGCGAGGCCGTAGCGGCGGCACGCGGCCTGCACGGCGGCGTGCGTGCAGCCGCCCGCGCCCTCCGCGAAGCCCAGGTAGTTGTACGAGCCCAGGTTGATGCAGCGCAGCTCCACGCCTGTGAACCTGCAGCACAAGTACCACGACACACTGCTGAGATCATCGCACGCATGGACGGAATTGTCCGACAGTATTTTTTTCTCAGCAATCGCGCTTGCAACCTGCAGAACAACGAGCGACTCCGGTCAACTGTAAGTCACTTTTATTTGTAAGTCTATATTAATTGTATGTCCCCAATTCCTTGGTCAGCGTGTTATTCGAGCTCGTAACTGTTAATAATATTTCTTTCTCATTGCTCTTAATAATAATTTTACTAACGTGAGAGCAATGAGATGGCAATAAACTATAGTCACGTTATTGTAATTTTATATTTTAGACATGCTATTTACTTGTCACAAAATATTTCTTAGATTGTAATTTTAGTTCTAATTTAGTAGAGTTCTAAATACAATTTTTCGCATGTCGAATGGTAGAATGTACCTAGAAAAAAACATTATTGTGTAACAACTCACCTGTATACCTACATGGCTACATTCTATGCAAATAAACATTTTCTATTCTAATCCATGTTCCTAAATAGATATAGTGTACTTGAATGAGTCAGTCATCAAATTCTCAAGACAAAAGTACAATCACAATTTTATGATTACCTCTTCATCCCAGTAAACATATTCTTGACTATATTCCTACTCTAGTTATAATTATCAAAATAAAACACAGTTTCTCTTGGAAACTCACTGTTCCTGAATAGAGATAACATTGTGATTGTGACATCATCCGTACAAACGAAGGTCACAGTGATTGTGGGCGTTGGGCTCATCATTCATCATTGCTCAGGCGACGTACAGCCGAGCTAGACATGTGTAAACTGTCGCAGCATCTAACTCGCAAACCAGAACCATAAAGTATGACTTGAGGTAGGTACAGTTGAGCCCCCCCCAATGGGTTCCCGCATTGACGAGGCGGGGGGGCTCAGTAGCCGTGGTTTAGAACCCCACGGTGAAGCTAAGAGGAACCCGAGGAGGGGCCGCTCGTCAGGGCTTTTCCGCTCAAAGCCGACGACGTAGCGGCCAACGCGGTGTCGTTTAGCGACATCGCGAGGGTTGGAGGCCGCGGTGGGAGAGGAGTGCCGGTATTGAGGTGCGCCGCTCTCCCTACCTACCGCGGCCTGAACGTGGTCGCCACCGTCCGATAGCGAACGCGTTGGGGCCGCAGGGGAAGAGGACTGTTGGTATAGCGTTGGCCACTCTCCCTATCCCCTGCGGCCGAAAACTGGTTGGCGGCGGGGCCACAGTCCTGAACCGTCGCAGGGGGACCAAGGGTGTCATTCAAGGGGTCGTCTGGCGCCTATATGCTAATTGGTCCCCGGGGTGGTCACGGCGTGTTATGTGTTCATGCGCGCCGTGAATAGGGGTATCCCCCAGAGGTGGGTCCGGCGACGGACAGCCGCGGCGGGTTCGCGGAAGAGTTTTTTCGTTCCCGTGTTCCCGCCATAAGCGGTGTAGGAGGACACCGTGGAGTTTTAGTGGGTTGGAGTCCCACATAACTGCGCTATTTCCCCTTAGTAGCGCAGTATGCATGAGCATTTCTCCAGGATAAAAAAAAGGTACAGTTGAGCATTGCATGCCACTTACGCGTTGTGTACGAGATGTGGCAGTGTTCTATGTTGTTTGCTAGTGTGTTTAGTGCGTGGGAGTGGGTGTTACCTGAAGCTCCAGTTGCGGTCATCGGTGGCGCGCTCCTTGAGCGTGAGCTCGGCGCCGGGCGCGGAGCAGATGGGCCGGTTGAAGCAGTGCCGCACGCGCCGGTACACGTAGCGCGAGAAGAACGTCTCGAACGGGTCGTACAGCGTCGCGTACCCCTGCGCAACACATTCAGCTATTGTCAGTAAAACTTTATTCGCTTCCGAAAATACTGTACAATAAAAAACCCTGGACCCCACAATAGTATTCCCCGCGTTGTGGGGTTCAGTCGCTTCCAAGTAAGGAAAACATGTACATTTTGAGATTTAGTTCATCTCAAAATGAACATTTAAGCAAAAAATATAAACGGTCAAAAAGGCGTGATTTTATGTATATGTTTGTATGTATAAACCGCCAAAATCTCTTTTTAAAAATAATAAGAAACTTAGGAACAATTTAATTGACAGTTATCTGCAGAATCATTTCCTTGACAATTAAAGCTCATGAGTGCTCACTCACCGACCTTTCCAACTGTAACTGTACACCCATCGACTCAACCGACAACATACGCTATCTCGGAGTAATCATTGACCAACATTTAAATTGGAAAAAGCAGATCAACTCTTCGGTGACACGAGTACGAAGATTGATTTACATTTTTAAAAAGCTTCGGGCGGTTGCTGACTTCAAATGCCTGATAACTGTATACCTTGCTCTCGCTCAATCAGTCCTTGGGTATTGCGTGACCACGTGGGGCGGAGCTCATAAAACAACCATGCTGTGACTAGAAAGGGCGCAGAGGGCCGTGCTGAAGGTCCTTTCTAAGAAACCAATCCGCTATCCGACACTCGATCTTTACTCTCTATGCAAAGTTCTCACAGTGAGGCAGCTCTTCGTACTACAGACTGTACTCAAAAAACACAAGCTCGTGCCCTTCGACCCAACCTATAGTACAGCGAAACGCCTCTCTGATAGAGTCTGCAAAATAACTCCTTGTAGAGCAGCAGTGGCGAGAAGACACTTTAGGTTCATTAGCCCTAAGATCTATAATAAAGTAAACAAAAGTATCGAAATTTACCGGTTATCTCGTAAAATCGTAAGAGTTAAATTGACCGAATGGTTGAAATCTCTATCATATGATAAAACTGAAGAAATTGTGAAAACTTGAAACTTACCCAGAACATGCACCCTTACACATAGTCTCACTCACACACACTTACACACCTACACTCACACACCTACTCACACATACCCTCATTCACTCTTCCACTCCACATTACACCACTACTCAAAATATACACATTTAGTTTTTCTTTTGTATATTTTTTAAATTTTTCTTTTTTTACTTAAATTCGAATTCTGAGCCAAACTGTAGCCAATGTCATGTGTCTGGAACAATGAGTTTCATATGTTTAGACGGGCGTTGATAGCTGCGACACAGTTTATAACTTTTGTAGCTATCATCGTTTCTATTGTAATTTATGTCAATGTGTTTTTGTTCCTAAATAAAACTTAAAAAAAAAAAAAAAAAAAAATAGTTTAAAAAAACTAAAAAACACGCTTCAATTGAAAACCAAACTAAAAAGTACAAAATAATGGAAGAAAAGCGTGTGGTGCTTTTTAAGGTATTTTTTTATTGATATCAGCACCCCACGCTTTTCTTCCATTATTTTGTACTTTTTAGTTTGGTTTTCAATGGAAGCGTGTTTTTTAGTTTTTTTAAACTATTATTTATTTTCTATTTTTTAGGGTATTTTGAATTTTGAGACGTATGTCAGCGTAGTTTGTGACAGTTTTTTTGCTGTCCTGGTAACCCTGGCAAGGATAATGGCACAAATTTATGAAATTATTGCATTGTCATCGGTCCTTGACAGGTGTGCAAAGTTTGAATAAAATCTGGTCGTTTAAAGTGGGTCAAAATCGCGCTATAAGGAGTCGGTTACAAACAAACATACAAATATACAAACATACAAATATACAAACATACAAATATACAAACATACAAACATACAAGTGAAGCTAATATAAAGCGTGTAAAAAAACGCAACTGGCGCAGAGGGTGCTGCATAAACACTAGATATGCTCATATAGGTCAAAAATGTCGATCAGTCACAGTGTGAAAGATGTCATATCTTCTACAAAGTGTTGCACGGTGTCCTTTTTTTGAATGGGAAATCATCAAATGACTTCTCCCGCTGTGGGCGGAGCGGGAGGGCGTGTCAGACTTTTACTGACTAAAACCCACCCGTGTTCCTACACTTACCCATATGCCAGGGCCACGGTATCTCGTTTGAACAATCTCGCAACCCTGGCAGACCCCTTCAGTACTGCTGACATCTCTTTGAGGCGCGCGTGGAACACAATGCGCCGTCAACACGGGCCTGGGGGCCAACCACCAGCTCTTAAAACAGTATTATTATTATCTTACTTTGACTTTTCGTACCATAACCTCCTTAAAATAAGGTTATTATAAGGTTGTAATAAAGTTGTTTTCTTAGCGGTTTTGGTGACGTCACCTCTAAAACTTCATTCAATTCGTACCACGACGTGACTTTTGACAACCAGCAAGATTGTTTTTATGTCAAAGGAATCATAAAAAAGTTCCTCGGACTCGACGGAAGTATTATTGTTTTGCAATTTTATATAAAAAGAAACATTTTCGTGTCATATAAAGTAAGTAAAATGTATTTATTTATGTAAACTTGCCGATTGAATTGTGTATCAAGAGATCTTAGTACATGGATAGTAAATTTCTTGGTTGATTCTGGATGGCGAATGCATACGACATATTTGAGTTTTTGGAAGCTGATAACCTATGCAGATTCGTAAGGAATGCGACCCTTTCAATTTAGATGAAGCGGAGTTTTGCCATTTCCTTCTTGAGTAATCCTTGGCTTGCAGAGAGAGACTGTGAAAATTCCCATAGTATCTCTAGCTGCCGCCAGGAAACGCGACTAAACTCTTCGGTTGCAAAATTAATAACAAAACACCAATCACTGAGTCTGACGACATATAGTTTACATAAACATTATAGAAAAATATTTCTTTGTTTTAAACTTATTCACTGAGTTACGGTGTTTAAACTTACCTTGATTCCATGTTGATTTTATAGGCAACTGGCTTCTAAAATGCTGGCGACACATAGATCTTATGCAATTAAGATAAAATAAGTTCAACCACTTAGAAAATCACTTATAAAATTACAAATTTCGTTTGCACTACACAGCTGATAAAAACACAATTTGTTCCGATTCCTATCATATCACAACCTAGACACAGCGTTTTAAAATTTTCAAATAATTTTTTCTCAGTTTTCAAAGTATAATCTTTTAATATTTGTATTAATTTCATGAAAATTACTCTTAATAATTATCTTTTTATACAAACTAACCTTTTTAAGTAAAAAAATAATAATAGTTTGCTTCGAAAGCTTACTTTATATTAGGGATTCGGACCGACGCGGCGACGTGTGAAAGAGACAGCGCTATACAGTTCAAATAGCGTTGTTTCTTTTCTATTATAGCAGGCAATAGACAAATCTTTCAAATAGTTCGTTCTTTCTCAGCACTAAGCAGGAATAAAACAATATTGAACGATGAAGGTCATGGTACGAATATGAGTAATGTTATTATAATCTTGAAACAAAACTTTCTTGAAATAAGATTGTTTCGTAAAAGATGGTGGTAGGCCCCCTGGTCCTTACCGGGCGGCGAGCTACCCATTGCTCGCCGCCCGTAACCCCGCGCCGACGGTGGCCGGGAGTCTGCGATCGACTCCCAACGCCGGGGCGTCTCCTCCTGCGGCGGCTAGGGACGTGAGGGCGCAGAGACTGCCACTCCCTCACGCGCTCCGCCTCCTCCTTCGCGAGCATTACTGCTTCGCAGAAGGAGGTGACGGCTTCCCATGCCCTCTCGCTACGTACCATGGCTAGCACCAGAGCCGGACGCGAGAGGTCGCCGCCGCCGATCGCCTCCACGAGGACACGGCGGTGCTCCGCCCAGGCAGGGCACACCTCCACCGTATACTCCACCGTGTCCTCCAGACGATCCTCGCAATGGAAACACCCAGGCGTTTCCTCCCGCTTTATCCTGAACAGGAACCCCCCGAAGCACCCATGCCCGGTGAGAACCTGCGTCAGGCGGAAGGTCGCCGTGGCACCTCTCTATCCACTCCCCGAAGAGGTGACTTACCGCCGCAATAGTGGCGTGGCCATCGCACGATGTCCTCAGGCGATGATATCTACATATTCAAGTAATGATTAGATATCGCGTAAGAATTACGACTATTCATGAGTCACACAACTCCTTGCGTCAAATAGCACAGTATCGGCTTTTCCATTAACAGAGTAACTGATTCACCCTTAGAAATAATGATTAAGTTTATACGTATAAGTATCCGGTATGAAATAAAAATTTGCTAGCGCTCATAATCAGAGACATAGTATGGAACAACAACGATTGTGCGGTTCGACGTAAACACTTCATTATGTTCATGACTCATGGCCAATTAATAATTTACACCGAAATACCGAACATGCCATTTAAACTAATAAAAGAAGACTGACTAATGTAATACTGATAATGAAGCATTCTGAAAACTTATGAAACAGGCGTCAGTCGTCGGAGCGAGTGGCTCGGTAGGTGCGCACTTTAGCACTTAGATAATTGACCTAGAAGTAGTAATCATAACAATGATTGTTAAACAATCACACGTACTCCGAATTACAGGCAGTGCAGAGCAGCGTGGAGCCGCTGTATCAATGAACTAAGTCTATCAGGTTTTGGTTTAATTCTGAACATCCAGCATTGAGTGCCATTCGATGTAATAAAACTTGACTTTGGAATTAAAAGCTAGGAGCTGGTGTTCCAAGCAGCCTGGTAATTAAACTTAATTTTATTAAGCGAGAGCCAACACTGGTTTTCATTAGATGTATTTTAGTATTTACAACAAGATAAGGACAGCGCCAAGTTTCCTTCCTCAACGTGACCACATCCTGGGTAACCGGCGGCATGCTCAGTACAGTAACTACCTATGCCTCTGCCTAAGTACATTCCAGTATTAATTACACAATGACGCAACAGCCTATCAAACCGCAGTAATATGCGGAAATAATAATAATAACTATTAAATAAATGACACAATCCAGTTTTTGTATCTATTAACTAAAACGCATCTATTTATTTCCTTAAGGCCCTCTTGTAGTTGAAGACGTTTCGGCGAACACTGGCCGGTCGTTGCGAGCGCTTGAGCTGCTAGATTTTGTGTATAATTGTTTCGTGGAGACAAAATGATAAGGAAATTACAAAATATTTTCTCAGCATGCCCTAAATAACAATAAAACTTATCTTTTGGTATAAGTTTTACATGGTTTAATGATGGAATCTCTTCAAGGTACACGTTTTAAATGGCAATTTAGTGTCATCTTTATGATTATTTTTTATCGAGCCAATTGTTTTAATTCACGTTTCTATCTTCACACAGCGCTTAACAGTAAGTTCAATTTTCCTAAATATTTTTTTTTTACGGAAGCTAGCCATTTTGCTAGATTTACAGAGGTTTAAAAAAGTTAAAAAGTACTGCAACCTCGCCTTAAGTAAAAAATACGTTTGCCACCGACATAACCGTATTTTTGGCATTTACTTTAGTTCCGCGGGGACATGGGCACATGGCAGATCATCATATTCACGGTGTGTACTCCAGGTCGCTACGTGACTGGACTTCGTTTCGACTTCATGTAATAAGTCATTGACAATCTTAGATGAAAAACTTGCAACAATTGAAAACCGTTGAGTATGTAACTAAGAATTTAGTGTCTATGTAAACAATGCTAATATTTTTTTTGTGACTTTTCATAGACTCCCGACTAACTCTGAGGTCCTCCACAGTTTTGGAAAATATTACAAACTAGCTTCTGCCCGCGACTTCGTCCGCGTTAAATTTCTTGTTTCCCCGACCCTTCCCGTCGCGTCGAATCGCCTACCCGTGCAATTTTCCCCGTTTTTGCAACATTTTTCATTACTGCTCCGCTCCTCTTGGTTGTAGCGTGATGTTATATATCCTATAGCCTTCCTCGATAAATAGGCAAAAATATTTTTTCAATTCGGACCAGTAGTTCCTGAGATTAGCGCGTTCAATCAAACAAACAAACTCTTCAGCTTTATAATATTATAATAGTAGTATAGATTACAGGTACTGACTGACAACCGGCGGCGGCCAAACAGCGCAGCCTCTCATAAGAACTGTGCGCTGTCGGCCTTGCTAGTCGCCACTAACATAAAAACAATTTGTGACCATTACTGAAATGTCTCACTACACTGGCTGTATCATTCTAAACTAGGTAGTTTGTTTATGGACGAGCTGAAATAATATATATCATTGTTTCATAGTACTACGTGCAAAGAGCGAATTAACAAGTTCATAATATTGTCAATCACCCTGTGAAGCTGTAATTTAGGGATCTAACTCCTAAATTAAAGAATTGTTAACCTGTCTCCAAATATTGGTAGTTTTAGGGCAAGGTCGCCGGTTAACTGGCTAGTCGTCGGACTCATCGATGCCCGGTGCAAACGAGACGGCTAATATATTCTAACGAGTGAACGGAACATTGTAGTGAAGGCATCCAATCACACTCTCACTAGCCAATTAATCGAATGAACTCACGAGGACGACGCTTTGACAGTAGTGGTTAGTCTAGCGTGTTTCGTTTTTACTCTACTCTCCTTGAAATCCAATCATTCGGCGCGTTAGAAACTGAGACATGGTTCGCTGGATGGGCTAAACCTAACAGCTACCTGCAGTTGAACTTGACGTACTTATCCCCAAAATTCAACTGAATGCAGTGTGTACCGAAACCAATAACCATAGCTAGAAGTCTAAGATGGCTGCCATAAAATATAAATATTCTTAATTTCTGTAGGTATTTCCAATAAATTCAAGTGTGGTTTTAATCATGAATAATTCGTACATTAATCAAGTACATGTTTTTCTTATTTATCTGTGTGCTCATTTTTTTTCTCATTTACGTAAATGTCATACATTTTGTAATGTCTTAAGCCCTGTCAAAAACCTCAAGCGCCTAGACTCCAGTGTGCAGTAGTAGGCTCATATTACTCCGTAGTCATCGACCTTGAATAAACGAGTGGAGTGGCCTAGCTAGTCGACGACGACGCCTATTTGACAAATTAGCATTATGTAAGCAATGTTCGGGCTTTATGGTTGATGAGGGTGTGGCTACGTAACAGCCGCGGGTCGACCAATCAGGTTAAGCTACGCTTTCCGCGGTTAATCCGAAGATGGGTGAGCATCTTTACATGTATATTATGAATTCAAGACCTCTCTGTGCCTTGGTTAAGCAATTGGTCCCGGCTGTCATTCTTTGGCATTCGTTACAGATAGACCGAAGCCCGAAAGTTTGGCAAACAGTCTTACCAAGAGGTATCGTAATACCCAGTTACTGGGTTGTGGAGATCAGATATAGTCGCCCCATGTGACATACTGGTATTCAGCTGAATCCGGTTAGTCTGGAAGCCGACCCCAACATGGGAAAAGGGCAGATCTGGGCAGATGCAAATGATGTAAACAATGGTTTAATGATGCCGTGGTGGCTGTGGTGTGAAGATGTTTTCAAGGGCGCCGCATGATTAACAAGTAATGGGCAAGTCAAGACACTGAGGAATAAGGACCGTTCTTTCGAGAGGAATGATTCTCCGGCACGACATAGTATGAAGTTAGTCCATCGAGACATACGCTCGCCTACGTGTGTGCCGACTAGCTGAGTGAAAGCGGAACACATTTACACTGCGATACACTTAACAGTTAGGACTTCTGATCATTACAATAGATACCTTTTACAATGTTTTGATTTTCTGCAAAAGAAAAGCCATACAATTTGGAAAATACAAGCACGCTGATAGCTGACGGGACTCAAGCTGGACTGTGATGTTTTGGAAGATCTCACATGTTTATACAAAGTTTTTTTTTTTTAATGACGACAGCTGCGCGCTTTTGTCACTCAAGCCACGATTTTCTAGAAGAGCGGTTTTTTTATGTACCAGGCAACTCAGAAAGTTTTTTTGTATGAGAGACTGGCCAGTTATAAACTATTATAAAAATAATGATTATTTATAAGTAAAAATACGTACGTTCCAATTTGAAAATTTCCCTCCACATTTTTTGCGAGCTAATTAAATTATCGTGTCTCATTGGAAAGTGGATTTGCGCCGGGAAAATTTTCGCGCTATGATTTTTTACGATTTCAAGTGTCGCCTGAAACCAGACGAATCATACGATAAACTTCAAATTGCATTCATGGATGAAGGCCCTTCTAAGGCAACTGTGAATCGTTGGTATAACGAATTTAAACGTGGTCGACTAACTTTGGGGGATGAAGAAAGAAGTGGTCGCCCTTTGACGGCTGTTACGGAGGAAAACGTGCTAGCAGTGAAAAATTTAATCCAAGACAATAGGCGAATTACGTATCAGGAGATTCAACACATACTGCAGATTGGATCGGGAAGCCTTCACAAGATTCTACACGTGCATCTTCGCGTGAGGAGGATAGTTTCACGTTGGGTGCCACACATCCTCACCGATTCTCAGAAGCAGGCCCGGGTGGAATGGTGCTGTGATATGATAAACAAATTTGAAGCAGGCTCGTCTCGGCGTGTTTACGACATTATTACAGATGATGAGTCCTGGATTTATCAATAGAATCCAGAAACGAAGCGCCAGTCGACGGTTTGGGTGTTTCAAAACGAATCAACGCGAAGCGGGCGGAAGATTTTGATCGCGAGCTTTTTCAATTTGACTGGCTACTTGGTGTCAATCCCTTTACTGAACCAAAGAAGCATCAACACCGAATGGTATACTACCAAATGCTTAGCAGAAGTTTTCTCTGTTGTGAGCAACAAGCGACCAAACACAGGGCTCCGCGGGCTACTGCTCCACCATGACAACGCGCCCACGCACACCGCGCTCAAAACGAGGGACTTCTTGGGCAGCACGCCATTGAAACTTCTGGGTCACACTCCTTACAGCCCTGACCTAGCACCGTGTGACTTCTTTTTATTACACGCTTTATATTAGCTTCACTTGTATGTTTGTATATTTGTATGTTTGTTTGTAACCGACTCCTTATAGCGCGATTTTGACCCACTTTAAACGACCAGATTTTATTCAAACTTTGCACACCTGTCAAGGACCGATGACAATGCAATAATTTCATAAATTTGTGCCTTTATGCCAGGGTTACCAGGACAGCAAAAAAACTGTCACAAACTACGCTGACATACGTCTCAAAATTCGAAACACCCTAAAAAATAGAAAATAAATAATGAAAACCAAACTAAAAAGTGCAAAATAATGGTAAAAAAGCGTGGGGTGCCTGATATCAATAAAAAAATACCTTAAAAAGCACCCCACGCTTTTTTTTTCATTATTTTGTACTCTTTAGTTTGGTTTTCAATGGAAGCGTGTTTTTTAGTTTTTTTAAAGTATTATTTATTATTCCCAAAAATTAAAAATCAGCTCAAAGGGATACAATTTTCGTCACCGTTAGATGCGCTGTCAGCGTTAACCATGAAAATTGCCGGCAATATTGCCAAAGTTGCCAAAACTGCCGGGAATGTTTCCAAACTTGCCGGCAACATTGGGCAAGAAACGTATAAATTGAAAACAACTTTTACTATTATAATTGCTTAGTAGAATAAAATTGCCGTATGCAGGATGGTAGTTGGTATGCTTATCTATAATATCCAACCTAAAATTTTCGTTTTTACATTTATTTACTTACTGATAAACTAAAGAAAAGAAACTAGCTATCCATGATTGTTCATTGGTGATGAAACCACAACTATTTTAGAGATATCGTATTTTTTTTTCTTTTACGTTCTTATAATTTAACTTCACTTGAATGTAAGAAAGTATATACATCTATATGTATACAAATCTGTATGTATAGAATGGTCAAACCTTGCAAGACGATCAGCAACAACAAGTTGATGTTTTAACCAATTTTAAAAAGGAAGTTCTTTATTTGATATGAATGTATGAATATATGTATTTTTGTTTGTTTGCGATTTTCTCAAAAGGTACTGATCCTATTTTGAAAATTCTTTTGATGGCATGATTTGTGCAGTGGGTAAGCGACTACTGTGGGGTACGTATTATTCAACATTTAAGCTATCGTAAAACAACATAAAGGTACAAGAAGTAATGTGAACAAAAAAAAAAAATCAGTAGGTCATGCTTATTTATTATAATCAGTAATTAAAGGGGATTTTGATAACGTAAAAAATATTATGTAAAAGAGTTTGTTTGTTTGTTTGATTGAACGCGCTAATCTCAGGAACTACTGATTCGAGTTGAAAAATTATGTTTGTGTTGAATAGCCCATTCATCGAGGAAGGCTATAGGTTATATAACATCACGCTGTGACCAATAGGAGCCGAGCACCAACGCAAAATGTTGCAAAAACGGGGTAAATTATTACGTTCAAGAGCTTTCATTGCGTGCGCTCCTTAAACGGTTAAAGTAACGCAACAATTATGTAAGCCGTAATTGTTCCTCTTAAAAAGTTCTAAAAAAAGTCCGCGACAGCATATGTCCACTTTTTAAGGTTGGCGAACTATGTTTTTTCAAATTCGTTATAAAAAATGCATTATTTGCGAAGGTGTTTTCATAAGACATGGATATAATCCTTATCCATTGAGAAGTGTTTAATTTGGAACAAAGTTGTCCTTACATTATTTGAGATTAATGAATATCTTACGAGATATAACAACCTGATTGCTCAACACTACGTATGGGCCGACGCGCGGCGATTTGATTCGACGACGGGGTGGGTCGCGGGAGCACGAAATTTGACGCGGACGAAGTCGCGGGCAGAAGCTAGTGTAGGATATGTGCACGAGTGCTATAACTTTTCGTTCGGCATAACGAAGGCTCTATGCAAGTTGAGTGAAAAAAGAGGCCATGAAGCTATGCATAAAATACTACATTTTGTCATGGAGAGTACGCGGCAGCAAAACAGTGGCGATCACGATAGTCAATTCACTAAACTAAAAATCACTAAAATTAGGTTTATTCCTGTCAAACGACAATTTCCTATTCTGAAATAGACTATAGTGACACAACTTAATATTTTAGTTTGACAGCACTAAGATTGCACTGAGTTATTAGTTTAGTGAAAATGTCAATTTTGCTATTCTGAGTTTGCCGGTTTTCACCAAAAATTTTGACAATAATCATTTATTTTGACTAAATCTGACTATTTTTAATCGCGATTAAAAAGGTGTGGAATAAAACTAGTGGTCATGAACAAAAATTCACACTAACGCCTCGCCTTCACGTGCAAAAACAGTGCTGTATTTTATATTTTTTCTTTTGCTTATATCTCGAAAATGGCGTGTCCTATCGCAAAAATAATGAAATTTTCGACCCCCTTTGTTAACCCCGGAACATATAAATCTCAACACGTGGGTAATATTTTTTGTATATTTTTAAACAAAAAGTGAAAAATTCCATATAAAACAAGTCCAGGCTGCCCCCTTGCGCGCGCCTTCGTCTCTAAAAAATTCATTGCGTAGCGCACGCAAGTACCACGTTGCGAAACCAAAAGAAAAAAAAACCACGTTGATTGTCAAATTCGTTTTTAGTCGTGTCAAAATAATTTTTAAATTTTAAGATTTTTTCTTGCAGAATAGCGTTAAAATTCTCATAGCCAAAAGTAAGGAATTTTAGAGATAGTTCAGTTAGTTTAGTTCGCTGTACAACAGAATCGGCACCAATATGAATAAATTTTATTGTTTTATTTGTTTTTTTTTACACATTAAATTCTCTGGCAGACGGAAGACACAATAGACCTAAAACTCATGTGCCCACCACAAGAGACCAATCTAAAAAGCCCAATCTCGTTTGGTTTAACAGAGCGTAGATCCTATGACCACCTTCCAACTCCATCATCAGGCTGGCACAAGGTCATCATAACATTGCGTTCTAACTAGACATACATATATATCTATATATATAATTTGAGCGCTATCAGACTTCAGGAAATAGATTAAAATCGATTTTATTTCAAACAGATGAAGTTCTTGATGACAAGTTGAAAATATTTACAAAATAACACTACACAGTTGTTTGATTTATATTTACTTCATTTGGTATCAATACCCTCTTTCTTTTTGTATAAAATATATAAGTGATATTCTTAAAAAACTATGGGTTTAGCTATCATGAAGTTACCAATGGCATAATTTAACTTTATCTTCACATATAAGCATGGATAATTAAAAAATAATTATAATTATGAATTAATAATACAGGCTTACTAATAATACGTATAATTACACCATTACATACAACTTCAGGAGCGCACAAGCTTTGAAAATGGCATTTGAAAAACCCTATGTAATCTGGCAACTTTGGCAACATTCCGGCAATATTGCCCAATATTGCCGGCAATATTGGAAACTTTCCTGGTAACTTTCGGAAACATTCGGCAATTTTCATCCCTAGTCAGCGTTCGAGCAGGCTGTAAACGATGTGTCTGTGGCGGACTGGAAAAAGTGTTTCGAAAACAGGTTCAGACACATGAAACTTTGCATAGAGGCTAGTGAAGATTATTTTGAAAAGATTTAATAAAAAAATATTTACCTATAGAACACTTCTTTATATTTTCGCAAAACTTTCTGAGTGTCCCACGTAATAATTGCCATCATGAAAATCTGTAATTTTCATCAATGTTTGTCAATAAGAAGACAAACAACGCTCTATATTTACTCAGCCGTTATTGTATGACCGTTCACCTGCACTTTCTTAGGAAACCAAAGCTTTACTTAAAGGTAGAACCGCTTTACGGCCCACTTGCACCTTAAATCCCTAAATGCATTGAACGCTAAACATACCTAGTTAAATTATCATAGTGTCTCTGTCACTTTCAAACGATTGACAGAAATAGAACGATGTTTTAAATACCCTTAGTACCTCCTTCGTTGAGCTCTGTTATGACGTGCCAGATTGGGCCGTTGGGCCTTCTGTTTCCACTGCCTGCCTGCATCGCAGCGCTGTGACGTGCACTTATTGTTTCCCTGATAAGGGAGGCCGGCAGCACTTTTTAAGGTGTCCACATATTACTTAGTAAACAAAATGGTCGTTGTTGATGTTAGCAATTGAATTAAATACAATTAATACTTGACAACTGTACGCGGTCTAGCTCTTTCATTTTAGACGAAACGTAAAAGAAATCAGAAAATTAAAATTATGCTACACACTTAGATACACTCAGCGTCACAAATATCGGAACGAACAGTCTAATCAAAATGATCTCAACAACTAAGAAAATTAAACTTTAGCTCAATTGAACAAAGTTCTTGTCAGAATGACAGTTGTCTTGTACTGTCTTCGATCTGAAAAACATTCCTCGTATCATTCAGTTTTTTATTTTTTATTTTTATTAGCCTAGACTGTCCCACTGCTGAGCAAAGGCCTCTTCCAATTCTCTCCAGGTATCCTTTTCCAGGTCCACCTCAATCCAAACCTTGAGTAAGCGTCTAGGTCGTCTCGCCACCTCTTCTTGGGCCGGTTATTGAGTTAATATTTAGTTTTCATAGTTGTTTAGATCAGTCTGAACAGTCTATTCGTCCCGATATTATTGACGCTGACTGTACATATACGGCAAAGATAAACGTAGGAACGTCGCGCGTCGGTACAAGCTATAAATGAGGATTTATTATTCTAAGTAATTCATTAACATCCTACACATTAGTTAATGTTCGGCTAAGCAAAACATTCAACACAATTACTTTTTTTTAAAAGTAATTATGCAGCATTAGGTTTAACAATGATTAACTTCTTTGTATGTAAATTATAAATTATTAATGGAACGAAAAAATAAATTATACCTAGAGAAGCATACCTATGCAAATTAGTGTTGTAATACTATCATCGTTATGAAGATCAGTGTCCTATGAAACCATCAAAACAATGAGGATATAAATGACAAAAGCAGATTGATGAGGCATTGGCCACGATATAAACGGGGGTTAAGGGATTCCGGATCTGCCAGGGTCGCGAGATTTGTTCGGCATCGGACAGCAGACCCCTTCAGTTAAGTATTGCTGACATCTCTTTGAGGCGCGTGTGGAACATTACGCGCCGTCGACCCGAGCCTGGGCGAGCTACCCATTGCTCTCCGCCCGCAAGCTCGCGCCTACGGTGGCCGGGAGTCCGATTTTACGGATTCCTACTTTCAAAATAATTTAATTAATTAACCCGTAAACCTAGGTTCTGCACACTGTCCTCTCATATGAATTTTGTGTTAGTGTAGTATAGGGGTAGTGTAGTGCCGTGCTAGTGAGCTAGTCAGCAGGGGTAGAGAGTACTGCTACCTGTACCATCTTTATAAGAAGCTTGCTTTCAATGAGAAGGATGCTCGCGACCGACTAGAGACCGATTCTTTCTCGAAAACATGCCAGTTTTGTGACCGGGACCATTAGTATTAAGGATCCCGCAGTCAAGCGCGATGCGACTCTTGTAGAACAATTTCCATGACATTTCATACATAGAAATGTCCTATCAGAGACGCATCACGCCTGTTAGCCTGTTCGCAACTCGCGCGCAATTATATTTGTATTAGTACCTACTATAAATTAATGTGGTTATAGTCGCACTCCTTACTAAGGTACCTATGTATTGCCTACTGGGCAGTGGTCAGTCTGGACGAGGCCTCGTGTTCCGGGTCGACACAGCAAACCACTGTGCCAGAACCAACTGCGGCCTGCACTAAACATCGGTGTTAGGAGTACGACAAATTGATGCAATAAACACATCAGCTTACTGTCAAGCAGTAACACCTACATGCTGCCGATGGCGGCGACAACACTCCTCACACACGCGACAACACGAGTGATCGTTACGGTTCCACTGACAGATTAGCATCCACCACGAGCCACTGGAGCGAAGTTATATTTTTATGCATAAATGCCTAGTCCGGTGGTAAAAAAGATTTGAATAAAAAACTTAAATTCAAAGACTTTTTTAGTCTTGATTTAAGTTCAATTATTCATTAACAAAAAAGGTAGGTTATTTGTAAAGTATGAATGTATTAAAAAAGCCGAATCTTCGACTTATTTCTAATTGGCAGTCCAGATGCTCGAGCATGCTATTTTCGTAGCGCGGTGTAATGGCTTACTGCTTGATAATCTCAAGTGTGCCATGGAGAAATGCAGCAGCATCTCTTATTTGCAGCGCAAATTCAGTCTTATTTCAAGTGCTCTTTATGATCTTAAATAAGATCACATCGATGGAAGCAAATCTAAACATGATAACATGCTAGTGTTCGGTAGGTAACTAACAACAATAGAGTCGCTCACATAGACTCAACGGTGCGTGTGCGCAGATCACGTTCGCGCCGATTGGCCATGTGTGTCGCGTTCCGTTGAGTTCTACAGCTAATCAATGTTAACGTAGCCCTACGCGACTACACTCCCAGAGGCGAGGCCCCTGATCTCGCAAAACAAAAAGATTGTCATGTCACCTCATGACTGCTACAACCCGTACCACATCACTGGTTTTTTTTACACGCTTTATATTAGCTTAACTTGTATGTTTGTATGTTTGTATATTTGTATGTTTGTTTGTAACCGACTCCTTATAGCGCGATTTTGACCCACTTTAAACGACCAGATTTCATTCAAACTTTGCAAACCTGTCAAGGACCAATGACAATGCAATAATTTCATAAATGTGTGCCATTATCCTTGCCAGGGTTACCAGGACAGCAAAAAAACTGTCTTCGAAAACTACGCTGACATACGTTACAAACTAATTTGTGCTATTATCCTTGCCAGGGTTACCAGGATAGCAAAAAAAACTGTTTTCGAAAACTACGCTGACATACGTAACAAACTACGCTGACATACTTCTCAAAATTCAAAACACCCTAAAAAATAGAAAATAAATAATAGTTTAAAAAAACTAAAAAACACGCTTCCATTGAAAACCAAACTAAAGAGTACAAAATAATGAAAAAAAAGCGTGGGGTGCCTGATATCAATAAAAAAAATACCTTAAAAAGCACCCCACGCTTTTTTTCCATTATTTTGTACTTTTTAGTTTGGTTTTCAATGGAAGCGTGTTTTTTAGTTTTTTTAAACTATTATTTATTTTTATTCTTCTGTGATTTGATTCATCCCTGTGACCCAACGTTATGAGACATACAAGACAGCAGGTTTAATCATGTTTTTGTACGTCATCCCCTCAAGTTTAAGGGGAGTCGCATATTGTTCCCGTGTACTGCCGCCATACGCAACACGTACTGCTTTTATTCCTGACTGAATGACACTGTTTACATAGTTCCGTTTCATCAGCTCGTCTTCAAATATTTTCAACAATAGTTTGCGGACCAGACGCGTGTAAAGAACAGTAAGGCGGGTCATCGGAACCAACAGGGCGAGTTTTTGAGATGCGACTTCAGAATAAAAACTAACGAGAAATAGAGAAAAGTGATCATAGGAGTTCAATGCTCGATTATGGAGACACAAAACGGACTTTTACAAAATCTCACCAGAATTAGAAAATCAGTTACATACCTCTCTATTCTTTTCCGTGGCCACCTTGGGCTTGAACAGCAGCTGATTGACGAAGCCCAGGAACATGAGGATGTACAGGCCGACGTGCGTGAGCGCCGCCGTGAGCAGCGTGCACTTCTCGTACGAGCCGGGGAACGTGTCGTACTGGGACCAGTCCATCTTCGGCACGCCTACGCCCCCGCCCTCCGACACTAACTTCTGCAAAGCAAAACAATATTTAGGACAATTACATCTATGTAAAATACTGGTATCTAGCTGCATTAGGCAGATGATGATGATGACATAGTACGAGTTGTTTATGCCTTTCACTTTAGACTCGAATGACTAATAAATTAACAAAGCGTCAGCTGACGCACTCGCAGTGGGAGTGGGGTGGAAAACCTTAGAAAAGGTAAAAAAATAAAAATTAAGTAATAGTATGCCAACTGAAACTTTTTTCATAAATGGTTGACATAATAATGAACTAAAAAAAAAAATCGTTAGTCAAATAGTAAAATGAATCTTGGAAGTGGGACTATGTGTCAGCTGCCCATAAACTTGTTACAAAATCACGTAAAATTAAGCTATAGTAGCCAGATGAACTTGGTGATTGATGAAAATTATTAAAAGTACAAAACGCCAATCAGCTGCGTCTGTAGCGGTGGAAAGACCGTCATCTGCGCATTGCACTGTATTTTTCAGAGTCCAGCTGACAAAACTCCCCTGTCCACTAGCTGATGGTTTTCGCAAACGTAACTATTAAAACTATAATATTGTCAAGTTTTAACCTTCATAGTGACAATTTGATGATAATCTCGGGAACTATATACAACATGTGTAAAACAACGAACGTAAAAGTACTAAACATTTTGTGATTTTTTTTCTAGTTTTATCCTACTAATATTATAATCGCGAAAGTTTGTATTTATGGATGTATGGATGTTTGTTCCTCTTTCATGCAAAAACTACTGAACCGATTTAGATGAAATTTGGCACACCGATAGTTTATAACCTGGAGTAACACATAGGGTACTTTTTATCCCGGTACTATGTTCCCGCGGGATAGTTTCCGACTTCCACGCGGGCGAAGCCGCTGGCAAAAGCTAGTTTTATATATGTTTAAACGAAATGCATTATATAAAATAATAAAGAAGTAAATTGCTAATAAAATAAACCCATATAAAAGTAATATTTATAAAAAGAAACAGAAACAAAAAAATTCAGTAAAACAGCTATTCTGTATTTTAGCTGAAATGCTGTGAATTGTAAATAAGATTTCGAATCATTTTTTTTTTAATCGTTAAATTCTAACGGCACTAAGCACTTTTTATCTAAAACGTAGTAGGTACCTATGGAGAAGAACAAGCAAGAAACTCCATTACATTCTCTTTCAATTCAAAATTTATTACAAAAACTTCGTTAGATCTTTATGTTGAAATTATCAATACGAGGACGATGTAAAAAAACGTGCACATCAATAACGTCCGTAATTAAAACAAAATAACAATTCCGAAATTAAAATAAGCCGTGGCAAAGATCATTAAAATGAACTAAAAAGAGGAAAGGACCTAATATCGAGCCTTGGAGAAACCCCATTTTTATTTTTTAATCAAGTGATCTGGGACACAACATATTTGAAATTTTTGTTGTCTATTTAAATAAGATTTTTCAATGCAGCCTACAATCAGATGCTTGCTGGAACGTGTTCAACATCGGACAGGAAAATTTCAATTTATTCAAACAACATTATTGCCCAATAAAAATTCCGACAGAATCTATAATTTGTCGTAGGTTTGAGGTTATTTGAATATTTTTTGTTGTTAAAGTTTTTCTGAGCAGTGGTGGCCCAGTGGAGTCGGCCGTTAATTAACGAGTTTATAGGTTGTCGGTTCGAACCCAGACAAGCGGCCAAGCGCTCTACTTTTTGTAAATTATTTTATCACTATTAATGTCAAGCACTTTTGGACATACATCTCTAACCGAAAGAAAGGTTCTGGAATCCCAACTAACATGCAGTACAAAAATAAATCGACTGACTGCCCCGCTGAGATATGTTCACAGTTTTCTGCCTTTTTCAACTCGGTGTACGAGCCCTCAACTTTTGACCCTAACACCTGGACACCCCCAGACACCCTTGACGAGAATTCTGTATGCATTGCGGATATTTACCTCGAAAAGAGTGTCATACTTAAGGCACTTAACTCATTAGACTTAGCTAAAGGAGCTGGTCCGGATGGCTTGCCCCCTTCTTTCTTTAAGAATACTGCGCAAACCATCTGTATCCCGTTACACATAATATTTAATAAATGTCTCAAGGAAGGAATTTTTCCTCGTGTTTGGAAAAGGGCCTTCATCACGCCCATTCACAAAAGTGGTGATAAAAGAAACGTTGAGAATTATCGACCCATCTCTATCTTGTCCACCTTGTCTAAGCTTTTTGAGAGTCTTGTGCACAGCCATATATTTCCACAGTTGAATCACCTAATTATACCCGAACAACATGGCTTTGTTAAATCAAAATCCACTACCACAAACTTAATCCTTTTTACACAATTTTTGTTTGAAAACATGGACATGCGCACGCAGGTTGATGCTGTATACACTGATTTTCAGAAAGCTTTTGACAGGGTGGACCACAAATTGCTTCTCGATAAAATCGCTTTTAATGGCATAAGAGGCAATTTACTCAGATGGTTTGCCTCATACATATTTCATAGGACTCAAAATCAATGGATTCGAGTGTGATTACGTGGTCGTCGAGTCAGGTGTGCCTCAAGGATCCGTATTGGGTCCATTGCTTTTTATCTTGTTTATAAACGACATAAAATCCTGCATAGTCAACTCTAAATTCCTAATGTACGCCGATGACATTAAAATCTTTAAGGCTTGTGCGAACACTCAAGATTGTTTGCTACTTCAAGAGGACTTATGCAGGCTTTCACAATACTGTCTAGTAAATAAACTTCACCTAAGTCTTCCTAAATGTCACTACATTTCGTTTACGAAAAACAAAAACACTATTAATTTCCCATATACCTTGAACGACATACAATTGAAAAAAAATGAGTGCACATGTGATCTTGGCGTTCTGCTTGATTGCAAATTACATCTAAACACCCATATTGACAACATAATTAACAAAGCCTTTCAGATGTATGGTTTCGTTATGCGGTCTTGTAAAGACTTCAAAAAGCCTTCTACTTTTCTCTTTTTATATAAAACACTAGTCCGTTCACAGTTGGAATACGCGGTACCCATCTGGTGCCCGTATTATGATAAATATAAGCAAGCAATAGAAAAGGTTCAGAAAAAATTTCTTCGTGCCACACACTATAAGTGCTTCCATACAAGGATTTCCTACGCAGATTTGCTAAGGCATTATAAGATTTTAAGCTTGGATTCCAGACGTTCAATGATCATGGTTGTGATGTTGTATGGTATATGCAATAACAAATTTAATTGTACTGAGCTCTCGAATAAACTATGTTACGTAGTACCCAGAACTGTCATTCGGCGAGAGATGCGCGTGCCTTGATTATTCTACACTGCGCGATGTAGAACGAAGGCTGGGGTGCGAGCCCCTCTCCGCCGACTTTTAGAAACCTATAACTCACAATTCGTTGCTATTGATATTTTCGCACTGTCTCAGTCTAAGTTTAAAAGAATGGTTTCGCAATCTCTTGCAAATCGCCCATAACACGGATGCTCTTGTCATCCACTTCCATCGAATCGGCATTTAGTGTTTTCATCTAATTATGTACATTTCTTTTCTTTTTTAGGGTTCCGTTGCCAAATGGCAAAAAACGGAACCCTTATAGATTCGCCATGTCTGTCTGTCTGTCTGTCTGTCTGTCCGAGTATGTCGCAGCCACTTTTCTCCGAAACTATAAGAGCTGTGCTATTGAAACTTGGTAAGTAGATGTATTCAGTGAACCGCATTAAGATTTTCACACAAAAATAGAAAAAAAACAATAATATTTGGGGTTCCCCATACATAGAACTGAAACTTAAAATTTTTTTTTTCATCAAACCCTTACGTGAGGGTTATCTATGGATAGGTCTTCAAAAATGATATTGAGGTTTCTAATATCATTTTTTTTTTAAACAATAATATTTGGGGTTCCCCATACATAGAACTGAAACACAAAAAAAATAATTCATCAAACCCTTACGTGTGGGGTATCTATGGATAGGTCTTCAAAAATGAAATTGAGGTTTCTAATATCATTTTTTTCTAAACTGAATAGCTTGCGCGAGAGACACTTCCAAAGTGGTAAAATGTGTCCGTCCCCCCCCCCCGTAACTTCTAAAATAAGGGAATGATAAAACTAAAAAAAATATATGATGTACATTACCATGAAAACTACCAACGAAAATTGGTTTGAACGAGATCTAGTTAGTAGTTTTTTTTTAATACGTCATAAATCGTAAACCACAATTTACCTTTCATTCAGTCAACACAAATATAAAAATTAAAAAAAAAAAAAAATCATTTCATAAACGATGATGACGAATGATGATGATGATGACCTGCAGGTTTGTACGGAACCCTCGGTGCGCGAGTCCGACTCGCACTTGGCCGGTTTTTTTTTCTTTTCATGTAAGATGCGTTCGCTCTCATACTCTCATGTCACCTCGTGGACAATATTGTGGGTTATACGTTTTTCGACTGAAATATAAATGTTTTTGTAATGCTGTAATGTATAACTGTTTTTTGTCCCAAATAAATAAATAAAAAATAAAAAAACACCGCTGCTCTTGAAACGGTGAAGGAAAACATCGGGAGGAAACCGGCATGTCCAAGAAGTCGAAGACATGCGACATCTAACCCGCACTGGGCCCGTATAGTAGATTATGGCCCAATACCTATCACTGGGAGAAGGCCTGAGTACCAGCAGTGGGAGCATTATGCGCTGATACGCGTTGATGTGTCGCGGATGAATTAACTAAATAATCAGTTAAATTACCTTGCATAAACAATGCCGTATCGATCAAAACCGTTAGATATAATAAACTTATTCTGTTACTAGGTACCCGCGAGTTCGTTCGCTTGGAAGTCGAAGACACCACAACGTACATAAAAAGCATTCACATTTTTATAAAACTCCGTGTCATGTTTGACTGCTTAGGCTCCATCAAGGTATAGCATGATGATAATCAAATTAAAAAAGGTTGATTCAGTAACTAACTGCAATATTCTAATCTTTTGGCTCGCTTTTTTCAACTTGCGGTAAACATTGCTCATCCCCATAGCAAATAGCGGGATAATTTTCAGCCTACAGACTAAGGGAATATCATACCTATGGGAATATCTATGCAATCTACACAAAATCTATGCGGCATGCCTTTGCGTGATGCTAAAACATACATACATTTCAAATCCGAATTTTTCAGATCTGACTGATAGTTCGAGAGATAAGCGCGTTCAAACTAACTCTTCAGCTTAATCTTAATATATTGCATGCTAGGTTTTGCCCGCGGCTTCGCCCGCGTGGATGTCGGAAATTATCGCATGAGGACGTACTACCGCGGTTAATGTATTAAGAATGCATTCATCCAGGTTATATAGGTAATTACCCGCGACTTCGTCCGCGTGGTATTAAACAAAAAAGTTTTTCATTCGTTTTTTATTTTTTCGTGAGTTCCTATTTTCTTTTCTAAAATAAAAATAGCCTAAGTTACTCCTTGTTACATCAGCTATCTGCCAGTGAAAGTCCCGTCAAAATCGGTCCAGCCATTTCAGAGATTAGCCGGAACAAACAGACAGACAGACAAAAATTGTAAAAAATGTTATTTTGGTATATGAACCGTGTATACATCCATATACACTTAGTAATAAAAACTTTTTTACAAAAAAAAACAACCGACTTCCTTAAAAACACTGCAAAGTGAAAAATAACTTTAATTTCGGAAGTCGGTGTCTTAGGATCTGTATTTATGGTTATTTTGCCACCGACTTCCGAAATTAAAGTTATTTTTCACTTTGCAGTGTTTTTAAGGAAGTCGGTTGTTTTTTTTTTTTGTAAAAAAGTTTTTATTTTTAAATTTTTAGTTGTGGTATTCACCCCGCACTAATTCCAAACAAACAATGCATACGAGTATTTATGCGATAGCAGAAATCGCGGTTGATTTGCTGTCTTTTTTTAAAGAGTTCCGGTGTCTGTCTCCCGAACTCATCATCAGATCTATATAATATATGAAATTTACATGGGACCATTTCGGAATAAACCCCTTTCGAACAAAAAAAGAATTTTGCAAATCCGAAAACCGTCCTCAACCGAAACCATCCTCTTGAATCACTCTGTCTATTGATGAACAGGAACACCACATCAAAATCCATTCCATTTTTTAAAAGTACTAAGCGTACGGATGCGGGAAACGACTTTCTTTTTAACCGACTTCAAAAAAGAGGAGGTTATCAATTCGTCTGTATTTTTATTTTTTTATTTTTTTTTATATGTTAGTTTCCTCATAACTTTTGACTGGATGAACCGATTTTGATGATTCTTTTTTATTTGAAAGCTGGTGCTTCCCTAATAGTCCCATTTTAATTTGGTTCCATTTGGACAATGGGGTCCATGTGAAAACCACATAAGTCTTAAATTTGCATTAAGTATTTGCGCGACAAATGAACGAATAACGCGATTAGAATAGTGCGGGGTATCTACCAAAACTAAAAAGTTAAAAATAAAAACTTTCTACAAAAAAATAACAACCGACTTCCTTACAAAAAACACTACAAAGTCAAAACTAACTTTAATTTCGGAAGTCGGTGGTAAATAAACCTTAAATACAGATCCTAAGACATCGAATTCCGAAATTAAAGTTATTTTTGACATTTTTTATTCTATATAAAGATGGAATCAGTGCTTGCATTTAATATCTATTATTTTCATGGAATAACATAGGCACCCCCAAGCTTGAGCTGGACTAACAA
This sequence comes from Aporophyla nigra, assembly GCA_947507805.1. NCBI lineage: Eukaryota > Metazoa > Arthropoda > Insecta > Lepidoptera > Noctuidae > Aporophyla > Aporophyla nigra. The sequence continues at coordinate 763,031 of OX382301.1, forward strand.
TCACTTGTTACATGACCAACCAAACCAACAGTGTAGTAAAATATTCCACAAAATTGATTTAAAACAGTGCAATGAAAATATGCACTGTTTTAAAGGTACCGGACGTGTACCGTGTGGTGCCAGACGAAAAGAATAACACCACCCCATTTCTTCCCGTGGGTCTCGTAAAAGGCGACTAAGGGACTTACTAGAGAATGGGCAGCAGCATCCTCTATGCATTTTACCACCATACTGCGATCGCCAACCCGCCTGCCAAGCGTGGCGATTATGGCAAAGCCCCCCAAATTGGGGGAGGCCTAAGTTCAGCAGTGGACGTCTTACGGCTGAAATGATGATGATGATGACGAATGAAAATATAGGTGTTTAAAAATGAAACTAGCTCTAACTTTTTGATCACTTATTTACTATGCAGTCTATGATAATAACCTTAACCCTTAACACTTAAGAACATGATAAATTGCACAAAACCACGAAAAATTGAATTTGTATAGGCCAAGGCAAGAGCAAACGACTCCAGTTAGTATCTGGCTTGTTGTCACGTTCCTTCAGTTGCCTATTTGCCAGGGCCACAGTATCTATTTCAAACAAATCTCGTGAGCCTTGCAGGCTGTTACCTTGACCTAATCTTTCAATGAAATTAATGATTTCTGTTAGACAAACCAAGCCCCTAAGATGACCCACTGACCAATCATTCAAATAATAATTGTATTAAAATTATTTACTCACTTTATCTGAAACATTATTTTTAAAATCTTGAAGTCATATAGGAAATGTTAAGAAATGCTGTATTACTATATTGTATGCAGGTTATTTATTACACAGGGCATTCCCTTCTCAATCCAAATTCAATAAGAGCTAGATGTCATGCTCTTGTCATGTACATAAAATAATTTCAGTATGAGACAAGTATATTATAGTGTGCTGAATGAATACTTCAGTAGTTGGCAGGTTTTATACATTACTACATGTTTCATGAGCATTTAATAGTGATATTTGAGGAGTCCTTCACTCAATGATGGACTGTGATAAGTGATGTTGATTGTACTCAACTACCTACTTATCTCCTTGTTTGGCCATGCATGATCTGAGATCTCGTACACATCTCTTAAGTTACCCCTATTACAAGCCATCATCCTTCAGTGTGGTGATGCACCCGTGCAATAGATTAAAAAATGAATTGAATTATTCCAGAAGCTGCATTCGTGTCTGGATAATGACAAATGTCTTGCCCTCTGTTATGTGAGACCTAAACGAAATGTGGGTGTACAAGGGTTTGCACACAATTATTGTCACTAAATTAAACTTGACGAAACATGGTTGACGTGCCGTGTGGAACACGTGATACGAGACGAGGATACAGATCGGGACAACCCCACACTGGGTCACCAGGGCTGCCAGGAGTAACCCGGCCGGCCGCGCCTGAAGCGACCAAACTCTTCCTGCCCGAGGGGCGTGTCTAATATTCCATGCACCGGCGACACATAACAACGTAACATTATAGACATTTTTAGAAGGTTAGAAAATAAATGAATATCTACTCACAGTGTCACCATTACTTAAATGTTTTGACTTCACGTAACCATTTTTATGATTGTTCACTTTTCCATTAAGCAACTTTCCTTCTATTCCGTTGCAACTTTGTTGTTTATTGAGCGACATTTCACTCGCAGTAACACAACCATCCACTACTGTCACCGCCATCCCTATGGAAGGAATGTGGTAATTGATAGTAAATTTGTGAATTATCTAATATAGTGTGCTGTGGTTGTGGCTGCTAAATACTTGTCTGTCACTCTGTCTTGTCAAGTTGTCAGTAATGTCAGCGGTAATTTTTTATTGAAAGTATTGTGCAGCAGTGGTATCGCTGAATAAAGCGCTATATTTCCTGCTGGTGCCTGGCAGTTTAGAACTCGCCACTCGTAACTAATGCTAAAAAGCGCTATAATACTGAAAATTCATGTTGAACAGCCTCACAGAGACACAGACTATGTAGGTACTGGTAGTTCCACTTACTTAACTGCTTTATCGACTATTGACAGAATAAATGGCATAAGAAACTTCAACATGACAGGTCCGTGGTGACCCGCCCTGCCCTCTGCAGAAAGAATGTCTGCAGTTTCGTTCTGAAACATAAAGTGACGTGTCGGTTCTTAGAATTTGGCTTGAAGTGGGTGACCACCAAGATAATGAGATTATAGAACCCATATTATTAGTAGAAACCAAGTATAAAAAACAATTTTATGGTTAGTAATATAAACAAATTATAACACGATTATTTGGATATAAATACGAAGTTCCCTCGTCTTTACGATACTGGCCTCACATGCTAAAGGCCTACTTACTTTATACCGTCTATTTTCTTGTTTCGAATCCAATTTCTTGTTTATCTACTGTAGTGTTGATACTTTATTTTACTAGACCAAAGAAAATGTTACTTGAACCTAATTATAGGATTTTCGGCTTTACAATTAATATAAATCGATGAAACTCATTAAATACTAGTAAAAAATTAAGTAATTTACCCCTAATTTACATTTTTAACTAATATTTACTGAAAACTAAAAAAATATACTGAGATTAAAAAAAAAATTGCACTCCGGGAGTGCCGGCAGAAGTGAAAACTTGATTATTAACGTTGAGCATGTTTGATATTTTGGAATGGTTAGGGAATAATTTGTTGTTCAATTTCCATATTTTAAGCACTTTATATTCACGAATTTTACGAATACACAACAATGTGATCACTACACAGACGGTCGAGCCATCAGCTGTCACCATCCATGGATGCGCGTGGCACGCTGTAACATAGACGAACATTCGCGCAAGCGCCCTGCGCCGCCTAAACGAAACAGTAGGCCCAGGCATACATTTTCGCCGCGCCGTAGAGAGGGGATAGCTGTCTACTCTCCATCCGTCCTACGCTTTTTCGATCAGGTCACGTGTCCTGACGCGAGTTTAAGATTTTATACCCATTACAGAAAAAGTGCTCAACGCCGCTAAAGAAGTTTTCACTTCAAAAAAAAAGATTTTTTATTACCTTTGGTTGTACAAAAACACTTATATAAATAAATACTATGCAGCATTACAACTAAGGGAGTGAGTGTTTTCGATGAACTCTGGCACCCAATGTAAGATTTAACTTGTGTTTAGGGTGCCAGCGTCCTCGCCTAAAAAAAGAACACATATCGGTAGTTGTAAGACAAGCACAACATAAATATTAATATTAAGACTACTATTTACTAACAATAAATGCAACTATGATGTGGTTAATTAATGTATGTGTGTGTGTTAATTAGTGTATATATGGGGATGTGTATGTGTTGAGAGTGGGATACATATAGTGTACACTTGTGTTTATATAAGTCTGTGTTAATCAAATTATAAATATATGTCTCTAGCTACATTAAGTTTATTTAAACGATTGAAATATGTAGTAATGCTTCAGTCTCATCATAACTCAGCGTTAATAACCACTTTGAGACCTTGGTCTTACAGTCATTGAGGCACCTGGGAGCAATTGTGCATATTTTATTTATTTTATTATATAAATGGTTAGACAGTATACCATAATGACGTTGAGCAAAGGCCGTTCTACATCCGCCAGTTGTGCATGCCTCGTAGAATCTACGTTTTTTAACAGCATTCGGCTCGTATATTACAGTGGGATGTTTACGCAGAATAGTACCGAGCACAAAGAGCTGTCTCACAGTGAGGACCTGACATTCGGTGTAAAGAGCCGAGGTGGGATATCGGAATGGCTTCAAAGTCATGACTTTGAGGACAGCTCTCGGTGCTCGTTCAAGAGGGAGCAGGGTTGTCTTGTGAGTCCCACCCCAGACTGTAATGCAGTAGCTTATTATGCTTTGACATAGGGCATAATATACAGTTTTAATGGTGCGGTAGTCCGCGGAGTGCCTGAGTTTTTTGAAAATAAATATACATTTGCGGACTCGCGATATGAGATTGCTCAGGTGAGGTTTCCAGCTCAAAGAACTATCTACATAGACTCCGAGATATTTAACAAACTCACACTTTGTGAGTTGTGGACAGCCGCATTGTGACGAGGATAAACCCAATGAGCAAGTGTGAGCTTAAGATGCGAATATTCTTGTAAAAACGGGTAAATTATTCGCTGCTCTTTGACCAATGGTAGACGCGTTTCTTTTTCATAATCATCGTTTAATGAGCTACTTTGCAGGTCAAAAAATCCGACAGTAGAAACACGTTAATGACAGCGATCTGTCGGTGGTATTTATTTTTAACAATGGGGTTTCCATTGTCAAAAATATTTCTATTCTTTTTATATAATATACTGTACTGGTCACACTGGCAACAGCTGTTTTATTGTCGCTACTATCGCTACTTTCATTTGCAAAACCACAGTGAAGTATCTTGGTTCTTCCCTTTCTCTGGTTGTATCCGATTGACAGTGGGCTGTGTAGCGTCGGTAAAACAGTGCTCACTTAGCACGCCTTCAAAAAGGTGAATCGGAAAGTCAATACTTTTCGCAATTTCTTGCTTGCATTGAAAATTCTCATATTTTTGAGAATTTTATTTATACTAACTGTTTATTTGACCACCTTACCAGTTTAATATTAGACGTATTATACTAGCTTTCATTTACTTCTTTTAATTTCATTTATTCCATTTTATTATCTATTTTACCGGCGAGCGGTGCCGCCCCCGCTGCAACAGAGGGGTCGGCGATGAGTAATACCGTTCGTTTCTCGTGCTGAGTGACGTCGTGCAGCCGCGGCCGGCGAACGGCTAGCAGACCGCAGTACGATACGGCGAGGACGCACGACAGGACCCGCCCTCCGCGTTCGCAGCTTCTCGCACTCGCGCTACTCCCGCACCCAATCGATCACTCTAGACATCGGGCTTTTTTATCTGTCACGTAAGGAAACATGGACAGCGCCGACGCTCTCCTCGGGGGTCTCGCGAGTGGAGACCCCGCACCGGTCGCCGACGCGCCTCCTGCTGAGCCCGTAATGAAGCGCGATCAAGACTCGACGGATGACTTCGAGCACCTCGACCGCGACGGCAAGCGAGAGGCGTCCGAGTCGCCGCACCGCCAACCCGCCGCCGCTGCCGCCACGCGCAGCTTCCTGGACATGGAGCGCGAGCTGCTGACGAGTTTGCCTCGTGCACCCTCCGCTTCGGCCGACCACATCGCCGACAAATTTACAGACAGCGAGTCGGACGCCGACACGGCCGGCGAGTCGCCCATGCACCGGGCCGAGCCCCGTGCCGAGGCGGGACGCGCCGCCCTTACTCCCGAGCCGCCGCACGACCCCACGCCCGTGCTGGCACCCGCGGCGGCGCCGGCCACGGCCCCTACGCCTGCTCCAAGCGCTCCAGTGGCGCCCGAAAAGCCCCTGCCAGAGGAACCCAAACCGTCGGCGGCACCAGAGCCCGTGGCACCCGAGCTCCCGAAACCAGAACCTCCGAAGCCGGAACCTGTGAAGTCAGAGCCAGTTCTGCCGCCGAAGCCAGCAGCGCCTGAACCGAAGCGTCAAGCAGCGCATGTGATTGAGGCCGAGGTCATCTTCTGCCAGATGGGACTCGGTAAGATGTTCTTCTTCATTCTTTGTTACGTGTCAAAATGATTTCTTTTTCCTAAACGAAATCACTAGAAACATAGTCTTCAGTGTTGGAGAATCATAGCATCTATAACTGGTTGGTGATTTCATTGTTCGTGTCTGCATGAGGTGTCGCTAGCGCGCGGCGGTTTTTTGCGCTACACGGTAAGTTTTAGAAAATTAGAATGGTTCCATTTGAAGGCGAGCACCGAGCGCTGCATGCCACGGACCGTGAAGAATCACGTCTGCAGGAGAACAATGCCCGGGCACACTCAAATTATCTGTACAAGTGTATCATAGCACCTGAACAACATTGTGGCAAGTTTTATAGATAATATTCGAAATTATGGTTACAATATTTTCGTCTGTACCGCATTGATATGACGCAAGTATTATGAAAAGTCCTTATTCATCTAAAATCAACAAGACTCAGCCTCAGGAAATTTTCTAAGATATTACCTACGTCTTTGTCAAAATTAAATGAAAGTAAATACGTAAAATGGTGACAGCAGCCATATGGGGGCGGGGTGACGAAGCTAGGAGGGGTAGAGGAGGTCGGCTGCAGAGGTGGCGGAGCGGCAAGAGCGTTGACCGCGCTGCAGCACCGGGTAACGGCACCCGCGGGCCCACGCTGGGCCTGCACGCGGACGTCCGATAGCCCCACCATACATTATTCAGACAACGTCCGACTCGCTCCCGTTCTACTCCTACCATAGACTTCAAGTTTTCTTTACCACTAGCCAACCCGACCACAGACTTGGTGACTTGGTGCAAGGCTACAGCCAGCACGATAAAATGTGTCGTATCGGACAGTCATCGTCATGCTTAAACTCTTTGTCTTTTAACATGATAAAGAACGTGCAACTACATATTATAATTATCTGAATTTATTGAGTCATATTCTTAACAAAATTAAAGCCATTGTCGCGAGATTTGTTCGAAAGAGATACCGTGACCCTGGCACATGGGCAACTGAAGGAACACGGGTGGGTTTTAGTCAGTAAAAGTCTGACACGCCCTTCCGCTCCACCCAAGATGTCATTTGATGATTTCCCACCCACAAAAAAAAAAATGGTGGGAGTACTGGATGCTGTTAATCGACGAGTCTTCGTTTGTTTCCTACTGGTATCAGTTCTTGGTACCGCTTTTTATTATTATCGTATAAAAGAACTGCATATGTAATTGCTATCCATTATTGCATTTTAGGGGTTTATTTATAACTGTTGAAGTTGAAACTAGTGTTATCTTCAAGTCTTTATCTTATCTTTGTCGTACTGAGAGTGCGACTCGACGTAAAAGTTATTAAGAATAAAATTTCCTTCCCAATACCTTATGCTTAAGGTACTTGAAACAAGTTTTCGTTATGAACAGTTTACGACTGCTCCAAAGAAGCGACGAGATGTTTTGTAATAGTCTCTTTCAAAGAGTTTCATCCACCGATGTCTAGGCAATCTTCTTTTTTTAATTTGACTAAAACTAAATGAAACTGTGGCACTGTGGCACTGGGCATGGTGTCCGAGTGTGCGGTCGCAGGGAGCGGCGTCGGCGCGGCGGCGATGGCGGCGAGTGACGCGTGGTATGCACGACGCCACCATCGCTAATTTTAGCATCGCTGAAGCAGCACGTCGCTGCGTTCACAAACGGAGCACCCGCCGCGCGCTCACGTCGCACGCTCTGCTCGCCGCTCACAACTGTTCCGAGTGCTCGCTTGACATTGATGTGGCGTCGTGTGCTCGTGCTGTGACTCATTCTCGCGAGGACTTGCCTTTTGTGTGGATTTTGTTGTGTGTGAACCATGGGTACCGCAAGCGGTAACGATATCACGCGTAAGTATCGACGTACTGATATTTAAAAGGGTGTCGGCTGCTTCAGTTGCAACTATGCTTCTTAAACTCTGCTATGACTAGTTCGGTTTTGGTCTTGTCGGCTAAAACATTTCCTTGCGGTGGTTGGTTATAGTCAGCGACTATTAGGTCACATTCCGGTAATAAATCCGTCTGATACATAGTGCGCGATATTCTGCATAAAAAATTACGTCAGCTCTGCTTCCGCAGTTAATTATGGCTCAGTTAGGTTTGGAAATGACAACGTATTCATGAAAATAATCAATTGAAAATAAGTCTCTGTTTCCTTCTGATTTTGCTCAAGAATTTTTTTTATCCGCCTATATAATTGTATGTAGCATAGGTACCTAGTTGTCTTATTTTTATTCTCAAACGATCTACTCGTCCGCATCGACCTCGGCGCGCTCTGCAAAAGTGCAATTTTGATAGATTGTATTGATGGACAATTTACCAAGTATATCTTAATGTCACACAGTTCGCCTACTTTGCTTTGGAATATCAGTAATCACTATTCATTCAGTCAATCAACGCGACTTCCCAGTCCCACTCTAATTTGGTGTCAAAACGAGTTATTGGTAACATGTTGGAAATATATTTATCTTAGCCTTTGTTACTTGTTCTACATCTTTAAACTGTTCGACCATGCAGGATCAATTAATTCACAATTGGTTTGAAATATAAATTTTGAATAACTTATACCTACATATAATATACATGAGTAGTCTGGTAGAAATTAAGTACTAACTGTTGCCAAATCGCTACAAATAAAATGTTTGATTTTTATTACTCCTGTGTTCTTACCTCAGCAGTCTTTATGTAGGTCGAGACTTGAGTGTCACCAACTAGTTTCAACACTTCTCAATATGCCAAACTGTATTTCTATTTAACATTATATTGAAAAGAAGGAAAAAACAGTGACTCCCTAACTGACTAATTAGAATTAAACTCATTCATTCAAATTAAGCTGAGAATCAGCACCTTATGAACGTCAAAAATAACATACGGCAGTCTCCAAAAACTGCTTTCACCACACCATCGTGTATTGGCTGGAAAGAAGTGGCGCAACAATCTCCCAGCTCTTCTGATGTCGATCTATTAACTACCCGAACCGTTGTTCAGATTCAGAACGCAGTAGCCTTTACCTATGTCGTCAAGATCAAAATATCAGCCTTCATAATCCCAACCTCAGCCAAAGGCTTCCTCTCGTCATGACTACTAGCACCTTCCATCCAGGGCAATACATGGTTTGGCATATTTTTTTTTTTTTTTTTCATAATTCCGGATACCCATTTTAAAACCAATAGAGCACTTGAATTTTATAATTACCTAATCCATACATATTTTCGTATTATATTTTCCTAGTTGCCTTGCGGCACGTACCATGAAAAAAATATTTACAAAATGAGCAAGCAGAACCACTGACACAGTTCCAAGATCAACACGCGCCCTTTGTGCACTCATTGACCTAATTCCAAGCCCTTCACAAAAATGTAGCGCTGAGTCCTTTGTGACCCTTGTGTTAAGATGTCCCACTGACGTCACTTCCCTGTCGTCTCTTTTGTGTACTGTCCCATTCATAATGACGCAGACAAAAAGGCCGTGGAATTACAGAATCAAATAACCTAATTGTTTTATTTCGTTGATAAACGACTTATAAAAGCTGGCATTTTCATCAGCTGCATCAATGGCAATGCTGTGATTCGCCAGAATAGGATAGGGAGACTAAATTAATTAAATTAGTGATCTCAATTATGCAGAAAGCAAAGTGATATATATAAGTACCTACACTATACTGTATGAATTTAGAGGCCGTGGTCAAATTAAAAAATAGTAATAAAATAAAATAAAAATTATACCAATAAAAAATATCGTTTAGTCTCGATCCCAATAAATTGTTGGAATTTACGAGATTGTTCGTAATTTTCTCGAATGCTTTCCTAAGAATAGGTTCGCAGGCTAAATAAATAGTTTTCTTTCATATTTGTAACAGAATGTCATAGATAAATCCAGATCTATTCGTTATACCTAAGATGCCAACAGCGTTTACTGTCGTAATTTGATTACTCATAGTACAGAATATCTGGAAAAACCCAGACATGGATGCAATAAACTATAAAGGCTAGGCCTCGATGGGGGTGATGGGGTCGCGAGGGAGGGCGGGTGGCGCGGCGATCGATACGCTCCTCGCCAACCACCGCACAGACACACCGTCACCGTCTGCTCTCTTTATATAAACGGATCAAGTAGTTGCTAGCCAGTGAGCTTTTAAATATTTGCCTTCTGAACTGTCAGAATAATGAGACTCGTATGTTCATACGATAGTCCCCGAAGTTCCCGATCAGTTGATGTCGTGAATGCAAAATAGTAACTTGTAATTTATTGGATTAGGGCGACCAAGCCAGTGCTCATGACTTTATTATGAGGGCAAGTACGACAATAATTCCATTACATATTGCAAGAACTTATTCGATTATAGTGTTATTGATGCTTCCGCAGACAGGTGCGACGTGACTATTAGAACAATTTCTATGAAAACTTCATAGAAATTGTTTCACCGCCGCGTCGCGCCAGTCTGTGGAAGACTACCGTAAACGTATCGTACGAAATCCCCAACACAAGACATGCACCAAAAGCCTAGTTTAGAGACTGTCACCCTTAAGCGAACAAAGATGACTGACTTAGTATTAACTCGGGCACTGATTTTTCCGTATCTATCTCTCCAGGGTGCATCACTCAGAGATTATCACTACTCATCAAGTGGCTCAGATTGTTTTTCTTCCATGTCTGTATTTTCAACATGGAAGACAGTAGGGAGACTTTTTCCAAGATAGTGATATTATGTATTGGGGCTCAGTATGCAATCTAATCTATTTGAATCATCTATATGAACTGACCTTATTAACGTTTTCTTTTGATTAAATGGATTCGTTGTTAAGTTTCATTGAACTTACAGAGGGGAACATTACGGCGCGTTGAAGTGGCACACAGGTAGCAGTAGATGACGTCATCGTAGCCGTCTCGCACTCGCACGGGGTACCTATTTTTAACTGGCGCGACATGGCGTCGCACATGTCACTCATGCTTACTTTACTATGCAACCTGCTCAATAAAAGATCATTCTTTGCTACCAGGTCTCACTTCCGTAACCGTGAACCTCTTACGCTGGCTAACATCAATTAGATTGGACATTATTTATAACTTAATCGACATCTACATTTATGGTTTTTGTAAACTGGTGGCTCAGAACTTACAGATCCCGTAAAACAAGTTGGCTTTCGTTCTGCTAGGTACATTGGTGTGGACTAAAAACAAATACGCCAACCGTAGCATTCGAATTGAGCACGTCATTTGGTACACTGGCCGTGGCTCCGGAATCCGGAGTCACGGCCAGTATTCTGCGTGGGAGTGCAAAATAGCTACTGTATTCATCTTCGAGTGATCTTCATCCCATCTTTTAGCAGGACATGTAAAATATTAGTATGAATACGTTCCATATTTGTCTCGTTGCTACAAAGAATCCACGAACTCATGCACTTTAGCAAGCAAGCACCAAAAACGTAAATGTTCAACATTACCTCGAGTCAATACACATGTTACATCATGCTCCTTGTGTTTCTATGAGTCATGTATTAGCAAGGTCTTGAGGCTTTTAATTGGTAGAGGAACTAGCTTTTTCTATCTATTATCATATCAACAGTCGACTATCATTATAGTGCTCTATTTTGTGATGTTGTCTCTTAGATTGGTATTTGATCGTTTGAAGTTCCGGTATTCAATACCTATGTCTCCTCAGTAGCCGTGCCCGCAACTGGGTAAATCCACGAACATGAGCGTGTAGCTTTAGGGTTGGTTAGTTGGAAGGTTTGTCTGTAATTACCATAATGGAAGCGAATTGCGGTGACTCACTCTCGCAGTACTCCGTTGTTCTCGCCCAGTACTTACCTGGTTGGGCAGTATTTGTGCTGCAAGTATAGGCTGTCTATCAAGATTCCAGAGTAACATTTCGTTTTTTTTTTTAATGTTTTCTGGGAAAATTCAAAGCTAAAACCCACCAAGTCATCTACATAAGTAAACAAATGTAGGAACACCATCGTGTAGTCATAATCTCCTAATAATTTGTTGGTTCTGTTCTTGTTTATGATGTCTCAGGATGTTTGACGCGGTATTATAAGAAGGCAATGACTTCGGACACAGACGGCACTCTCCATGGATATTTGGCAATACGAAAGTCTTGAATTATCAACGATTCTCTCGGAATGGTTGCGATTTAGAACTTGGGACTCGAAACTCAAATGATTTGTCATGGTATCAGCAATTTTTGTTTAAACGCTAAATCCTGCCAATATCTTTCCACCCGAAGTTTATGATATATTTTGCTTGTTCTCATATTTTAAAGAAACGACAAAGAACGGTATGAATTCTCGCATCTATTTAAAATGTGGCAGTGTCTTTTTAAAACTGGATCGGCCTTTATTCTGTTGTCATAGTCACTTTTTATGCGATGGCTTACGATGCGTGAAGGCGACACGTTTCGAAACTTCGCGTCTTAAGTCTACGTCTCACTGGTTTTAATTGTTTTTTACAAGAAAATATTTCCACACAGAGAATAATTGATGACATAATAGATCACAATGCCCACTTTCAGCTTAGTAAAAGTACTCAGTGCTGAGATGACCTTTCGCTTTTCGTTTCGACTCAAGTTTGTAGATGTTAACCATTGGTGTACCAAGTGGATACTTAGCAACGCACAGTTGTGTTTGAGCGTGTTGGACCTAACTATTGTGCGGTGTGTCAGGTGTGTGCTAAATGAGCGTAACGTCAGCATCACGGCTACATGAATCATCGTGAAACAAGGTAACAGATAAGACGTAAACATCGTCAAATCGTGTTCTAATCGCTAATTTTGACGTTTATTTAATGACTTTCAAGTTTTGCGTTATTTTCCGCGGATGCGTGTGGAATTTACTAATAAATATCAGTGAATACAAACGCGAATGCACTTTGCAGGTCAGTGCAGCTCGATTCTGACATTATTTCATGTAGACCGCGGCGTGACCCTCGACCCGTCACTCGCGCGCCCTGTAAACAACATGCATAGGTACCAGACACCGTTATCTCGCTCTTACTCGATACTTCTGTTCGTGTTACTATTTGTATGTAAATAACTTGTCTAATTTATTATCCGTCTGCACCGGACTAACTAGTCACAATACTAACCGCACGATAATCTAACCCTGCGAGACTAACACATGATATCCTGGTGAGGGTGCGGGCATGCGTGTCGTTTTGGCGGGTGGTGGTGGTGCTGCAGCACGCTGGGGGTGCTGGGTAGACGTGGTGGTAGGTGCGCATGCGTGCGGGCGGGCGCGCGCGGGGGACTGCGGCGCGGGCGGGGCGGGAGGGCTCGGCGCGGGGCTGCGCCGCCAGTATCGACGCGAGAGTCCGGCGCGGCGCGCGCTCCATCCGCCGCCTTCATCCACCTCACGCTCGCGTTACGTAAATCACCACCATGCCGGACTCCGGGCCCTCCCTCTGCAGCGTCCTCGACCCGCGTAAGTGCCCCCTCCCCCTCGCGCCGGCTTCGCTTCGCCCGCTTTTCTCTCTGTCTGTCGCGACTAACCCGCTAACGCGCAGCCTTCTATTCCAGATGCCTGGTTCGACCCGCAGAGGCTGCATCCCGAAGGTGAGTGGTCATGAAGAACGGAGGGCAGAAATACGTATAGGTGGCGCGCCGCCAACCGGGCCGCCGCGCGCCGCGCCGCCCGGGCAGCGCGCCTCGCCCTGCGGCCCTGCACTGTGACCCACTGCCGCCAGCACTCGTACTCGTAGTGTTGTGTGAGCTCAGTGTGGACGCCGCTCCAGTGACATCAACGATAACAGACCGACTCGCGGCCTCGGGGACGATGTCGCCAGTGACGGTGCTCCTTAGTAATGGTGGAGGTGACGGTGGTGGTGCTGGACGTGGGGTGCTTGGTCGGCTCCGTGCGCAGCACGCCTAATCTACTTCGTGTCGTGAACTCCCGCCAAGCCACGATAAAGTCGTAGTCGCCGCCGGTGACAGAACAATAATAACTCCGCGTGTCGAGTCAAGGTTCGACAAGACTGTCCTAAATCTACCACTATTATTTAATAATACCTACTTTATTTGCGCGAATTACGTCACGTGATACATCAAAAACGAAGATCCAAGCTACATAACCGACTGTAACCGGCCACACGATTCTTTCATAACTTTCTTGTCCATGTAGGTCCTCAACTCCGCGGATTACTTAAACTGTCATTGACCACAGAGGTAGTTGAAACATTCCACTGCACCGTCTCGAGTATTTATATCTGTAGTATGGGACAAAAAGGTGCAAATAGCTGTGCAGTGCGTACTAGCTAATTGTGTGTCGTCACGGCTACGAGTGTACGACAGCGACGTCTTTATATTTATCTGTATGGACTGTATGTGATAAAGTATTGTAGTTGATAGCGACGCTGGCTCGTGCCTCATCTGACTCTTGGATGTCATTAATATTGTGTTGGTAATGAATGTGTGGCGGCGCGCATGCGCTGTGCCATGCTGCTCACCCTGCACACTTCAAGTCGTCAGCCAAGATGAAATTAGACTGATTTTAACTGATGCTGAGGCCGGTAACTATCTGATTTATAGCGTTTGACGATCTATCAGCTTGACTGAGCCGAATTTATACATATAATTCATGTCGGAGATCGCTGGGGAGATCGCTTTTTAATCATCGAACTACGTTGGCGGCAAGGGACGGCGCGGCGCCTTGCCAATAAGAAATAAAATATTCCACTATTGGCATATGTTTGAATATGGGTTTATTATTTAAAGTGCTTTTATATTCTCCCATAAACCTAAATTTCGGCGTAGTACCACAATTCGCTTTCCAATTACGATTATTCCTCAATGCTAAATCACGTGGATTTTGGGCAGTTTTAAAACATTTGATTCTTGTAACGCTAGCCTCAACTTTGTCGAAATAATTGAGTACTATGATCTGTAACAATTAGAACAGACAATAGAGATAAGACATCTCTGGACATTAGTGTTTGCCAAATGGATCGTAAGTTAGACTTATTTCTGTAACAACGTTTGCTAAGACTTGTAGGTTCCTCTCATTCCCAGACACGCTCAGGACTCTTGTTCATGTCGTCAGTAACTCGTTCAGTGCCGATGATCGTTTGGACGGACACACTGCGTAGCTAACAGCTTGTCAGTTGTCCTAATTGAATTATAAGCGCATGCCCTACAACTGACCCGCACGTGTCTCCCCTCTGTTTCACTAGCTAGTCGTAGCTCTTCGCTACAAGTTTTAACGGAAGACTGGTTTTTCTTTGTTTCCTAGTTTTCTGCGCGACGAGAGAAACTTGATCGGATACTGGAGGTCGCAGGAATCCTATGTCCATCTACACACATGTGCATAAATGTGCCACTGAGTATCTGTTACGTAGGTACTGAGTCGTGCTTCATCCGTGAGCAGGACGCTATTCCTATCTACTTCTGTTCGTTGTAGCAACTATGTTAACTGTATAGCACTTGAAGTCGTGCCCAATGTATGCCCTACGTTAAGTTATTCATTCATGTAAGTCAAAATGGAGAAGAAGCCATTATTAATCGATCTGCTCAGCGAGTACTCTGTGTATGTCCTTGGTCAGTACAATATGTAATGACGGCGAACAAAAAGTAATGCTTGCTATACGCCATGCTCGTAGTTATCATTCCAACTAAGTATTTACACAGGTCCTACTTGCATTGTCTGTTGTACCTGTAGCCACGACGTGACCTCACTGATAAGTCATATTTCATCTGCGCACTCATATTGGTTTCGCCTTGATCTGATGGCTACTCACTAATTGTACTTGCTGCTTTACTAGATACTTGCGTCATGCATATAACAAGAACCAAAAATGATATTTCTTTGCACAGGTACATGTGCTAATGAGTTAAAAAAATTGTGCCAACGAGCAGCACACAATCAGTTTCTTCAAATGTTTAAATCTATGTATTTCTTCATAGATATGATGAGAAAGATAAGATTAAAGCACGACACAAGGAAGTACAAAACTAAGATAAAACGTGGTCTGGATACCATGTGTGTCGGAATCTCTTGTTGCCTGTACTCACGTCGACACGTGGTGTTCAGTGACAACCGATATGCTCATACATACTACAGAACGTGAGAAAATCATTTTATCAGCACTCAACTCATTAGTAGAGTGCTGATAAAAATGATATTCCTAGTTTATTCTGAGCAGGTAATATTTTGAAAGGAGGTAATTTAGCCAGTGCAATATACTCAGACCATGACAGTACTTTATCAAACAATGAAACTATTAAGAGATCAAATTTGTGGGATAAGTGAAACATTATAATAGGGACGAGTCTGTTGGCGTCATTAGATCTTTTCGTTATTTTAATACATACGTGGGACACTCAGAAAGATTTGCGAAAATAAAAAGAAGTGTTCTATAGGTATTTTTTTTTTTAATCTTGTCAAAATAATCACTAGCCTCTATGCAAAGTTTCATGTGTCTGAACCAGTTCTCAAAACACTTTTTCCAGTACGCCACACACACATCGTTTACAGCCTGCTCGAACGCTGACAGCGCATCTTCCGGCGACGAAAATTGTATCCCGTTGAGCAGATTTTTAATTTTTGGGAATAAAAAAATCACACGGTGCTAAGTCAGGGCTGTAAGGAGAGTGACCCAGAAGTTTGACCGGCGTGCTGCCCAAGAAGTCCCTCGTTTTGAGCACGGTGTGCGTGGGCGCGTTGTCGTGGTGCAGTAGCCCGCGGAGCCCTGTGTTTGATCGCTTGTTGCTCACTACAGAGAAAACTTCTGCCAAGCATTTGGTAGTATACCATTCGGCGTTGATGCTTCTTTGGTTCCGGAAAGGGATTGACACCAAGTAGCCAGTCAAATTGAAAAAGCTCGCAATCAAAATCTTCCGCCCGCTTCTAGTTCGCTTCACTTTGGTAGGCGTTGATTCGTTTTGAAACACCCTAACCGTCGACTGGCGCTTCGTTTAAGGATCGTATTGATAAATCCAGGACTCATCACCTGTAATAATGTCGTAAACACGCCGAGACGAGCCTGCTTCAGATTTGTTTATCATATCACGGCACCATTCCACCCGGGCCTGCTTCTGAGCATCGGTGAGGTTGTGCGGCACCCAGCGTGAAACTATCCTCCTCACGCGAAGATGCACGTGTAGAATCTCGTGAAAGCTTCCCGATCCAATCTGCAGTATGTGTTGAATCTCCTGATACGTAATTCGCCTATTGTCTTGGATTAAATTTTTCACTGCTAACACGTTTTCCTGCGTAACAGCTGTCAAAGGGCGACCACTTCTTTCTTCATCCCCCAAAGTTAGTCGACCACGTTTGAATTCGTTGTACCAACGATACACCGTTGCCTTGGAAGGGCCTTCATCCATGAATGCAATTTGAAGTCTATCGTATGATTCGTCCGGTTTCGGCGATACTTGAAATCGTAAAAAAAATCATAGCGCGAAAATGTTCCCGGCGCAAATCCATTTTCCAATGAGACACGATAATTTAATTAGCTCGCAAGAAATGTGGAGGGAAATTTTCAAATTGGAACGTAGGTACGTATTTTTACTTATAAATAATCATTATTTTTATAATAGTTTATTACTGGCCAGTCTCTCATACAAAAAAACTTTTTTTCGCAGTACTTTCTGAGTGGCCTGGTATTTGTTATTCAACGCTAATTGATCGCTAATGGTATTCTTAAGTTTCGTCAGAATTGTTGAAATGCATCAATATTAATAACATACAATGTGCAAAGACACCGCAGACGACAGAAGAGGGTCTGCGAGAGCGATGAGCTGCTTCCTTTGGCCCAGTGTCGCATGTCGGTGGCAGCGCGAGTCGCGCCCCGCTGATAAGCGACGATATCGCTCGGAGCATGATCCGCTCTCTCACCTGCCACATAGATACCAGCCTACAAAACTATATACATATGGATTATGTTACTAATCTTATACCTTTCGTAACAGAACCCTCTGTTGTGCAAGGCGTACATTTAGTCTTGCAGGCAGCACTTGTCTGAGTAAAGAATAACTTAGCAGATCATCGATCGCCATGATTTTGAAACGATGTTTTAGGAACACTCACGAGTTCCGGAGTAACTATTAGTCAAAACAGTAGGTATTAATATTTTTTAAATAAAGTAGTTTCTACGAGGTGTGGGAATGACTGATGCCGAAAATATAATATTTATAATTTTTCTGTCTATCTGGACGCATGTTCCGGATTGGGGCGGAAACGGCCTAACTAGTTGGGATGAAATTGACACACATACTTTGATTATATACCTGTCTAGATGACACATTGGCCGTACAGAACGGCTCAAATAAAGTCTACAAAATTTGGTAGACTCGCTTCTCACCGACGACGTCAGTGTCCGTCATTTGAATCACTTAGGGGTAATGTGCTCACGAAAGAATATTAATTACGCTGGTTTGTGTTGTCAATCTGTGTCGCATTTATCTGGGAAAGCTATATAATAATACCAAGATCAGTTTTCATCGCTAAGTTTTGTTATTTAACCACATTTTTTTAAAGAAAACATGAATTTTTAATTCGATACTTCGTAGGTTACTTTGATTAGCCGGTGTTGCCAGTTCATTACAGGGGAGATTTGGCGAAAATATGGGAAACATATTACAAATATCATTACAACTTATGATTGTCTGCCGTGACCGAAATTTGATCAGGAGAATAATAAATTATTATTAAAAAACTGACGGTATTTATTTGATCTGAAAATGAGAAATTACGTACATAAAATAAATGAAATCCATGACGTAATGCACTAAATAGAATTGTTGTTAGTTCTTTCTAATATTTTGGGTTTTAGATTTCCTACGGATTCCGTATAGGCAAATTGCTGGAGAGATATTATATTAATGAAATAAAACACTAATCTAAAAAAAGATTATTTTATTTAACCTAATTTGTTTAATATTGATCTTATTAAATGATGGAAGAAAGGTAAGTTAATAATTTGGAGCTGGCATCTCTAAACACGCACACTTTGACAGTTCTATTACAATAAGTACGCGAGCGGTACTCACACATAATCGCGAAACTGGGGACAGTTTTTGTGCGTCGTTTGTTTGCATTACTCTATCTAGAGAGGTATATAATCAAAGCACACATAGTTTATAACCCAGATTAACACATAGGGTAACTTTTAATTCCGGTAATGCGTATCGGTGGGATTATTTCCGACAGCCACGCGGGTGAAGCCGCGGGTAAAAGCTAATTTCACTAATAACTTGGTGGAAAGTCTCTTTCGAAAAGCGTTTTTGTAGAACTTTCCTTCACACAGAACATTGTAGTTAAACCATAATATGCACCAAATAAGATTGGTGGTCGCCCTGCGAGCATCCACTTCGTGTGACTCAAACGAAGCTTTTTTTGCTTCGTCTATAAAAAGTTGTGCAATTTGCAAGTTACTGCTGTGTTGAAAAATGTTCTTCGACATCGATACCTGTCGGTCTAAACTCTAAACCTTATTGGAATGAACCTCACAATTAGATATGATCGAGCACTCGGCCAGTCGGCTCGACTATCGCCAGAGACAAAGGGTCGTTAGTTCACCTTATCACGGTTATTTTCCTTTGTTAACTGGTTCCATTTCTTTAGACCTATTGTGGTCACATAATTTAATGATGGTTTACGTTTTTATGACGTGTCGATGCGTTTATCACTCAACCTACTTCTAATGCAACCGTCGCGCGTCGGGGTCGGCGTCGTAGGATCTGAGAATGTTGTTCATTGTAAAGAGGAATGAGAGTTTCGGTTGAATTAGAACATTTCAATGTGTGTTGGACTGTTGTAGCGGGCGTGTGCGGCGTGTGGCGTGCGGCGTCGTGCGGCACTGTGTTCGGAAGCCGCACTCGCACTGGGACTGTGCGTTATTTTTACCACTGTGTCGTGTCGTGACGACACGCGGCGACCTCCGCGCATTGTCTCTCTCCACCATATTGTGATTAACTTTCATCTTTGCGCGCATCGCGCCCTGTAAACACATTCATTCACACAAACTACTGGTAACTGCCGACACAGACTTAATGTTCCGTTCCATTGAATTAGAAATGCGGACCAGCTGTGTACGGAATCAATTAACTATCATGTAATATGCAGATGTGCATGAATACATACTAGTAGACTGCACACCGCAGCAGGCTGTCCGACGCAGCTCCACCTAGGTAAGACAACATCGAGCGCTTAAACGTGTGTCAGAAACAAAACTGTCACTGTGTATGTTTTGTACCTACGTAAGTATCTGTTTTCCAAAATCTTCTCACCAAACACACTGCTGTGCTTTTGTGGTTTCGACGCTGGGTTACCATTGAGAAACTACGGTACACGCTTTACTAAGTCCTCATATCTAAAAATTGAAGCTTGAGGGAGAATGCGCTAAGGTAGCCCGCTGAATGAATGTAATCCCAGTGAATTAGTCTGAAATTGTAAGGAAATTGTCATTCGAATCACGCCTTGTTTCCCCGATTTTTTGGGCAGAGGTATACGTGTTGGTGTAGGTACGAATATTCTCATTCAGTGGAACTGTATGAATCTTACGAGGGCAGCATTGGATGATTTGAATGATTATAACTCTGTAAATACATACGTGTTACGGTCGCAACCCAAGCAAAGTTAATAAAATGTAGGTATAAGGGATACACTATCCATTAGAAAAAAACCGGCCAAGTGCGAGTCGGACTCGCGCACCGAGGGTTCCGTACAAACCTGTAGGGATTCACGGTTTATGTTTTAAAATAAATGTATTGTTTTTTTTATATTTGAGTTGAATGAATGAAAGGTAAATTGCAGTTTACGATTTATGACGTATTCAAAAAAAAAATCGGCCAAGTGCGAGTCGGACTCGCGCACCGAGGGTTCCGTACAAACCTGCAGGTATTCACGGTTTATGCATAAGGTTTATGTTTATGAAATTAAAAGTTTTTTTTTTTAATTTTTATATTTGAATTGACTAAATGAAAGGTAAATTGTGGTTTACGATTTATGAAGTATTAAAAAAAAACTACTTACTAGATCTCGTTCAAACCAATTTTCGGTGGAAGTTTACATGGCAGTGTACATCATATATTTTTTTTAGTTTTATCATTCCCTTATTTTAGAAGTTACGGGGGGGGGACACACATTTTACCACTTTGGGAGTGTCTCTCGCGCAAACTATTCAGTTTAGAAAAAAATGATATTAGAAACCTCAATATCATTTTTGAAGACCTATCCATAGATGCCCCACACGTATAGGTTTGATGAATTTTTTTTTTTTGGGTTTCATTTCTATGTATGGGGAACCCCAAATATTATTGTTTTTTTTTTTCTATTTTTGTGTGAAAATCTTAATGCGGTTCACAGAATACATCTACTTACCAAGTTTCAATAGCATAGCTCTTATAGTTTCGGAAAAAAGTGGCTGTGACATACTCGGACAGACAGACAGACATGACGAATCTATAAGGGTTCCATTTTTTGCCATTTGGCAACGGAACCCTAAAAACGAAATCATTTCACAATAGCCAGAGATATCGCGTAACATGTATAGGGTGGCAAGGATCCACGCGTAACCGACAACAAATTCAACGCAGAGGATTCAGAATAATGTACTGAATCCATCCATGGTAACAGGTGTGTGCCGATCGTCCTATGAGGACAACCTGCGATCGGGGCACGCCACAATTGCGGCGGTAAGTCCCCTGTTTGAGGAGTGGATAGAGAGGCGCCACGGCGTCCTCACCTTCCACCTTTTTTTTTTTTTTTCGTGGACAAAAATGCTCATGCATACTGCGCTACCACGGGGATATAGCGCAGTTATGTGGGACTCCAACCCACTAAAACTCCACGGTGTCCTCCTACACCGCTTATGGCGAGAACACGGGAACGAAAAAACTCTTCCGCGAACCCGCCGCGGCTGTCCGTCGCCGGACCCATCTCTGGGGGATATTCCCCCATTCACGGCGCGCATGAACACATAACACGCCGTGACCACCCCGGGGACCAATAAGCACATGGGCGCCAGACGACCCCGTGAATGGCACCCTTGGTTCCCCTGCGACGGGTCAGGACTGTGGCCCCGCCGCCTACCACTTTTCGGCCGCAGGGGACAGGGAGAATGGCCGACGCTCCTCCTCCACTGCGGCCCCTCCGCGTCCGCCATCGGACGGTGGTGACCCCGTTCAGGCCGCGGAAGGTAGGGAGAGCGGCGCACCTCAATACCGGCACTCATCTCCCACCGCGGCCTCCAACCCACGCGATGTCGCCAAACGACACCGCGTTGGCCGCTACATCGTCAGCTTTGAGCGGAAAAGCCCTGACGAGCGGCCCCTCCTCGGGTTCCTCTTAGCTTCACCGTGGGGTTCGAAACCACGGCTACTGAGCCCCCCTCCTCGTCAATGCGGGAACCCCCTGGGGGGCTCACCTTCCGCCTGACGCAGGTTCTCACCGGGCATGGGTGCTTCGGGGGGGGGGGGGGGGGTTCCTGTTCAGGATAAAGCGGGAGGAAACGCCCAGGTGTTTCCATTGCGAGGATCGTCTGGAGGATACGGTGGAGGTGTGCCCTGCCTGGGCGGAGCACCGCTGTGTCCTCGTGGAGGCGATCGCGGCGGTGACCTCTCGCGTCCGGCCCTGGTGCAAGCCATGGTACGGAGCGAGAGGGCATGGGAAGCCGTCACCTCCTTCTGCGAAGCAGTAATGCTCGCGAAGGGGTAGGCGGGGCGCGTGAGGGAGTGGCAGTCTCTGCGCCCTCACGTCCATAGCTGCCGCATGAGGAGACGCCCCTGGTGTCGGGAGTCGATCGCATACTCCCGGCCACCATAGGCGCGGGCTTGCGGGCGGTGAGCAATGGGTAGCTTGCCGTCCGGTAAGGACCAGACCTGTGTCGACGGCGCGTAGTGTTCCACGCGCGCCACAAAGAGATGTCAGCAGCACTGAAGGGGTCTGCTAGGACCGATGCCTGCCAGGGTCGCGAGATTGTTCAAACGAGATAACGTGGCCCTGGCATATGGGTAATTGAAGGAACACGAGTGGGTTTTAGTCAGTAAAAGTCTGACACGCCCTCCCGCTCTGCCCAGAGCGGGAGAAGACATTTGATGATTACCCAATCAAAAAAAAAAAAAAGGACAACCTGCGACGAACCTCCGACATCTCTTTGCACAACTGCCTTCTAAAACTGCAACTAGAACCGAATCTCCAGTCCGTCGTACTGTAAACATACTAAATACCCTATCACAGCCAACCCTGAACATGGATGAATGGAATAAAATAACGCGTCTATGTCTGGTGTTCTGTGAGAAAATGTATGCAAAGGAGTCTACTGTTCCGTGTTTGTTTTTAATTTAATTATATTTCCTAACAGTTATTGTCAATGTAATAATTGTTTCTATGTTAATTTATGTAATTGGTGTGGTATCGGTACCGGTGTGTAAAATAATCAATAATGTAACTTTAACGACAACAAATGACTGTAATGAAGAATCAATTATCCACTAGCTTCAACACACGAGACACTTTGTGCAGTGCTGTTCATCTTTTGACATTCAATTGTGTTATCAGCTGACTGTGTTATTCTTCTGATAATTGTTATAATTTTCGCACAGGTTTTGCTCGTTATCATTAAAACAAACAAGCGATGCTACATCACAAAGATGTGTACCGAAGTCACGTTCTTCTCAGAGATCATCTGTACTATTGGAAGAAACGTAGAAATGGTCGTCATAGAAACAGTAGTGTATTCAGCTTAATAAGGCAATTAAGGTTGGATGGCATTGACCGTGTGGCGGCGCCGCTCGGTGCCAAGTGCGTGCAGTGAGCGCTGCGCTAGCGCCTGCATGTTTGTTGTGGCGCGGAGTCGCACGCAGTCGTCGTCCCGTGCGCCCGGCGCGTGGCGCGTGGCGCACGCGCACGCTGATAACGAAAGCCTTTCCACATACGCACCGACTTTCAGTTTCTACACTCACGTTGTGTACAACAAACTCGTTTGTGCTGGTATGTAGGATGTTAAGTCGAGTGTGCCGCATGCACCGGCATTTTGTATTTATTACAAACGTGCTTCAAGTCCCTATAATTATAATCTGTTAGACGAGTATTTACTACAGTAACTAACTGAGGCGAAGTTTGTTTTTGTTTCCAGCGCGTTGGGCATTAATTTAAATTCTTATATTTATAACTTCGTTGCCGTCTGTTTCCTTCTTGTAAGTTTCGTTCGTGAGTACCTATTTGAGTATTTGGGTCCAGTCTTTCATGCCACTACATTGAATTTATTTCTAAATCGTTGTTAGGAAGCAACGTTTTGAACTTTCTAATCGATCACGAATTCTGTAGTTATGAATCAATCGTTCGACATAGTTTCCCATCCAAAGAGATTTGATTTAATGTCTTTGTTCCCATCCAAGCCGACGCGCGACGTGAAGTTTTGAAATGCGAGAGTAACCTGCCAAACGAACAAACTCAGCAGACTCAGCACGGCCATGTGTTATCGTTCATGATTTGGCGATGAAACATTGAAATGCGATTTTAGTACCATTTTTTATTAGGGTTCCGTTGCCAAATGGCAAAAAACGGAACCCTTATAGATTCGCCATGTCTGTCTGTCTGTCTGTCCGAGTATGTCACAGCCACTTTTCTCCGAAACTATAAGAGCTGTGCTATTGAAACTTGGTAAGTGGATGTATTCAGTGAACCGCATTAAGATTTTCACACAAAAATAGAAAAAAAGCAATAATATTTGGGGTTCCCCATACATAGAATTGAAACTAAAAAATTTTTTTTTCATCAAACCCATACGTGTGGGGTATCTATGGATAGGTCTTCAAAAATGATATTGAGGTTTCTAATATCATTTTTTTTTAAAACAATAATATTTGGGGTTCCCCATACATAGAACTGAAACACAAAAAAAAATTTAATCAAACCCTTACGTGTGGGGTATCTATGGATAGGTCTTTAAAAATGAAATTGAGGTTTCTAATATCATTTTTTTTCTAAACTGAACAGTTTGCGAGAGACACTTCCAAAGTGGTAAAATGTGTGTCCCCCCCCCCCCGTAACTTCTAAAATAAGGGAATGATAAAACAAAAAAATATATGATGTACATTACCATGAAAACTACCAACGAAAATTGGTTTGAACGAGATCTAGTAAGTAGTTTTTTTTTAATACGTCATAAATCGTAAACCACAATTTACCTTTCATTCAGTCAACTCAAATATAAAAATTAAAAAAAAACCATTTAATTTCATAAACGATGATGACGAATGATGATGATGATGACCTGCAGGTTTGTACGGAACCCTCGGTGCGCGAGTCCGACTCGCACTTGGCCGGTTTTTGAACTTTAGAAATGCATTATCTTATCTGTAAAATTACGTCTGTAAATCATGTTAATCAGCGAATCGGCCTCTGAAGGCGACACTCATGACAATTGTAGGCAGTAGGCACCGACCAACCTACTGTAAGGCGTGCGTTGTTGTTGCTCGTCGTCAAAGCTCTCCCGAAGCCAAACTGTGTCTATGCTTACTTCGTCATCACAGGCGTTTCTAGAATGTACCTACCCACTCCTTTTGTGAAGGCATCACATATTATTAGACACTGCCTCATAATTACTTCATAAATAAATTCAAATGATACCTCCGGCTCGCAAGTTCCCGATATAGTAGTATGACTCACACAAGATTCGATTAAAGCGATCCATCGATCAGTATTGTTCGGAACTTCGGACGTCTGTTTCTTCAACGTAAAACACTTAATGCTATTGAAATTACTAAAGTTAATTTAGGATAATAATGATTATCTGGAAGTGATCTCTTGCCTTGCAATTTGGTTCATAGGCAACCGTGTATAGTCGACGTCTTAATTTCTTCACCATCCTAAAGTCACGCATTAACTAGGGTACAAACCCGTGACACGTGTCATTAGTGATGTCGAACGAAGTCTTCCGATGTAGCCAGTCTTCGCTCGAGATGTCTAGCGTCGTTGCGGTTAACGTTGTGTGAACAACGTCAAGGTCTATTTAGCGTTAATACCAATTTGACAGATGATTTTAACCTCGATAATGTTAACGATGGTTTCTCTAAAACTTCTTGACTTGGAGTTCTTGACAAAAGTGGTAAACCAATTATGTGGTTAGTTATACGTAAGGAAATACTAACTATAAATTTAAGGCATCGTTATGAAAGAATGTGCTAAGTACGTAATTAGGGTTTTGGCTAGCCTTGAAAGGCGTTAAATAGAGCCTTCGAGTATTGCGTGTGATGTGACTACGTATGGAGCGGTCGGGATGTGTTGCGTGGCAGCGGGCGCGGGCGCTGCGGTGTCAGCCGGGTCAGCGTCACGGTGACGTGTGTGAAAGGCAGGGCCGCGTGGCGCCCGCCATGTGCGCGGCAGGCAGCGCGCGCGCCGGCCGCTCACTCCGCTGCCATGGCGCGCCCCAAGCACTCGCCGCGACACAACGCGCAGTACGAGCCCCTGCCGCCCCGAGGACCAGGTACTAACCCTCGCCGGCCGCGCGCGCCCGCCGCCTGGACGTGTGTGTGACGGGTCGGTGTGCCCCTTGCTCCCGGTGCCCCGGTGCGCCGCGGGTGCATCGCCCGGCCCCGTGTGGACGTGGAACGGAAGCCTCAGCCGTGTAACGTAGGCAAGGGGCAAGTCGCGAGCCATACGGTGTTTGTTTCCAAACTCACTATATAAGTTTTCTTTCATCTTTTAAAAGGTTTCACGCGTTCGATAATCTTATCGTTTGGTACGATAGTTCAACTTTAATTTAATAGAGTTTACAAAACAAAGCAATCGTATAGTATTATTTCTTATGGGTATAATTTACAGTGTTATTTATTATTGACTGAAAAATCATGTTATATTTCGAGTTCGTGTTCTGATAGACAAGACGACAATCGAAACTGAATAACGGTACATTCTTAGCGCCATTGGATTGCCTCGCTCCACAACACATACGGTTGTTTGAACGAAGCCTCATTGAGAAAGTTTGGAAGGTTTGAAATAACCGGTTCGCATCTCGCAAGTCTGGACTGGCTGGCGTTCACCGTTAATCAAAACTTATTGAGATCATCGACGGATTCAATTTTATGGTCAGAACTTTAATAAAAACTTGATGATCATAGTGCGTAACGTCAAGTTATCGTTGAAAGAACTGGAGTGGGTTATCCTGAGAGTTACAGTAACGTCTTTATGTGTTCAAAAAAATATGTATTCTATTAGGTATGTCAAGTTACTTGTGTGAACCTGTTTCCCAGTCAACACCGCTAGCTAGGTGTCGCAGTAAGTGTTGATATTAATCGTTGTGGTGTGTGCAGTGGAGTCGCTGATCTACTGGCGGGCGGCGGCGCCGAGTGGGCTGGCGCTGGGAGCCGGGCTGGCGCTGCTGGTGGCGCTGGCGTGCTGCTCCGTGGTGTCGGTGCTGGCCTATGCCTCGCTGTTGGCACTTTCGGCCGCCGTGGCCTTCCGCATCTACAAGAATGTGCTGCAGGCTGTGCAGAAGACTAATGATGGACATCCATTCAAGTTAGTACTTAACTCTCTCTCACACTAAACTATGATCACTTAATATCTGGCAATGCCACAAGCCATGCCATTTGCTGAAGACGCTCAGTACAGGGTGGTGATTTGAGATGATATGTCTGGAGAGCAAGATACAGTTACCTACATTACATACATTTCGTACATTCTCATGTTTTATTGTATGACTGATAGAAGGTTTGACTGCTAAGGACGTTTTCCTGCAGCTGCTATGGGTATCTAGTACCAAGTTGCCTTTGCCTCCCCTGTCGCATCTCAAATAACCACCATGTATGAAATGTCCAATTTCATATTATTTAGAGACGAAATGATCCATGCCAAGCATTCACTATTGGTTAAACGAAAAAAAAATAACGAACGCTGTATATCACAAAGATGATTATTCTGGCCGGAATGTTCAAACATGAGGACATCGTGAGTTACTCAGTCGTCAACAATGGAATCATCCTTATCAATACACGCGCATAGAAGTGTTACTTTGGTCAGCATCAGTAATACTTATTAATACTTACTCACTTTAACGTTGATTTACTTTTACACTAAGACATCTTGTCGAATGACCAAATTTGCAGCTCCAACAGAACTGCCAAATTTTAGCGTAAGTTACTCTTCCGTTGATGTTTTCCTGACGACTTTGTAAGTCTTCTCACGTACACGAGGGGCAATGGTGAATGTACGGACACATACATAATATGTATTAGGTACTATTGTGAATAGGAGTGTAATCAGCGCACTTGTAGTGTTTATTCAGATGTTAGCAGAACTTGCGTAATCTTAAATTCGTTCAAAACGTAGGGAGGTACATAATATTGTAATTCAGATTCAGATTTTTAGATTCATATTTTGCATTGTATTTTTAACCCCCGACGGAAAAAGAGGGGTGTTATAAGTTTGACGTGTCTGTCTGTCTGTCTGTCTGTCTGTCTGTCTGTCTGTGTGTGTGTCTGTCTGTGTGTCTGTCTGTCTGTGGCATCATAGCTCCCGAACGGATGAAGCGATTTCAATTATTATTTTTTTGTATTAAAGGTGACTTATGTGCGAGTGTTCTTAGACATGTTTGATGAAAATCGGTTGAGCCGTTTAAAAGTTGTGGGGGGTGAAAGTGGGGAAGAATAACCGAATGTCTACAAATATACTCGAGTGGGGTCTCAAATGAAAGCGCACTGAAAGAGAATGATGTTCTTAACTTCGCTTGATGAGTAAATTGGTGGTGGGAAAATTGGGACATGGAAATCCGATTGTCACGTGAGAGTATCAATGACTACATCTCAGTCTTTGCAATTCTGCTAAAGATGATTTGTCATGTGGGTTATTAAATAGTTTTGTTTGGTCGAGCTCACAAATTGCTACACCATCCAAGGAAAAGGCCAAGCCTATGTAGCCTTAAGCAGAGTAAAAATTCTCTACTTAAGGCTACATAGGCTTGGCCTTTTGCGAAAGTACTTTTACCTAAGTAAACCACAGCTTTTTCAACTGTCGTCCCTTGCAACTTATAAGTTGCGGCAATCGCCCAACATAAAATGATAAGAAACATTGTTCTTTCAATATTTCCATATCCTCTAAGACCTTGAAAAGTTACATTATGTGGCCTTATCAGAATCCATCCATTCTCGTCAACACAACTCCGGCCGATAGTGGCATCATCAAATTGAATTGATATTGTTTTTGGAAGCTTCCCATCTTCCTGTTGGCCACGGCGAAGTTCTATGTATTTACAACTTAACAAAATCTACATTATAATAAGTATACCTATAAAAAGTATAAAATAAAAAATTAAATTAAAAATTTAAAAAACCCCCGACACAAAAACCTAAGATCCCTTTAAAAAGTAAAAAATAATAAAAAAACTCAATCTTAAAGTACCTAAGTATGTATTAATAATTTAAAAAAAAATACGTCGCGTTGGGGGACCGCTCTGCAAGGGCAGACGTCGTTGACGATCGTATCCTAAATGCAATATTTAGAAGTAATTTTATAAAAGTTTTCTTCAGTTAGGTAATAGACTATTTCTAATTAAATTGTTAGGTTTGGAGCGGTCCCCCAACGCGACGTATTTTTTTTAAAATTATTAATACATACTTAGGTACTTTAAGATTGAGTTTTTTTATTATTTTTTACTTTTTAAAGGGATCTTAGGTTTTTGTGTCGGGGGTTTTTTAAATTTTTAATTTAATTTTTTTAAATTTTTTGATACTATATTATCGTTATATATTGATGAATGAAGGACATCAGCTTCATATTAAAAATAAAAAAGCAGTGCACTAAGTTGTTCCTTACATTACTTTGGGGTAAGGTGTAATCGTTTTTAGATTAATCTATTTAGAAAGTTAGAACCAGTATATACGTAGCTACTTATGTACCTATCAAACTTGTAATGTTTCTGTACACTTGAGGTTAAAAGATGACAAGTTCATCACAAGATAAACTTGTATTCACATTGTTGCACCCAAGTGCAGCAATGTGACGACGATCTCTAATAGGTAATTACGCTGAGTAGACAATTATTTTAGCACAAATTAGAAACTTGATTGATATACATTTTACACAAATTGTAAGTTATACCTACTTATTTTTTGCAGATGTAACAATATTAATCTAGACATCGTTTTTTGTTACTATTGTACGGAATCTAGTTCAACGTAGCCCACGTAACGTAGCGTAGATTTAGAAAGTACAAATCAAATGTTACAGATAGAGCTAGCACGGATAACCTACATACGTAAAAGCAAAACTATGCCTCCTATAACATTTTTTTCACTTCGAAAGAATGCCGACTATCTTTCTTAACAAAATGTCAGAACGTTGTGTTAGAAATTGGAATGGTGCCCGATGAAATGGAAGGAAGCCCCCTGGCGGATTAGAATGTACCTAATATCATTATCGGCGCACGGCGCCAGCTCTTGAGGGAATTACTTCAGGGAATGTCACACAGCTACCGAATTGGTTGGCGACGGCTGACATGCGTAGAAAACGCGAGCGAATTACCTAATATTTTTGAAAGTTTTTGTTGTACAGTCGACCTCGTAACTGCTTTACCACCTTTGACAAAAACCTCCAAAAATTAAAACTTCAACAAAGAGTTGTTGTTTTTATTGGCCGGTCGTTGTTTTTTTTCGGCCGAACTGTATACAGATACTACTACTTTCTACTTTTTAGTTTGGTTTTCTATGGAAGCGTGTTTTTTAGTTTTTTTTTTTTAACTATTTTTACGTTTTAACACAGTGCAGATTTTTTTCCCTTTTGTCTATAAAAAAAAAAAAGAATTATCGAAATCGGTCCACTCTGTAAAAAGTTACACGTTGGTCATACATAAAAAAAAAACAAAAAAGGAAATATACGCGTCGACTTGAGAATCCCCTCCGTTTTTTTTTCGTCGGTTAAAAAGAAAAATAGTTACATGGGTACCATGATAAAGTGTTTACCTTGTATGTGAGTTACTGGCAGCATTAAGCTAGTAACATATGGTAACAGTTGCAAGAGTGATTGTGTTTGTCAGTGCGTGTGGTTGTGTTCCAGATGGCTGTTGGAGAAAGACATCAGCGTGCCGGCGGAGCGCGCGCAGTCGCTAGCGGCCGCCGCCACCGCGCACCTCAACGCGGGGCTCGCTGAGCTGCGCAGGTACGTCACACTCACGTACACACTACACACTACACACTACACACAGCACAGACACATCAGCGTGCTGACGTTCATATTGTATTCATCATCATTCTTCCGCCCTTATCCCAATTTATTTGCGGTCGGCGCAACATGTCTTTTTCTATCACAGTTCTCTGTTAGTCATAATCTCAGTAGTCAGCCCCCTTTCTATCCATATCATAATTCACACAGTCCATCCATCGTTTCTTTGGTCTCCCTCTACTCTTAAAGCCATCGACATTCATACTCAATACTTTCCTCACGACATTTTACTCATTCCTCCGTATCACGTGACCATACCATGACAACCGATTCCCACACAACTTTTCAGTTATTGGTGCCACTCTCAGACTTCATCTTATGTACTCTTTCTTATCCTATCCATTCGTGTAACACCACACATCCCTCTTAACATTCTCATCTCAGCTGCATGCATTTACCTTTCATTCATCCCTTTTGTGGCCCAACATTCTGACCCATACAAGATAGCAGGTTAGGACACGTTAATATTGTATTAAAATGAGTAATTTTAATAACTAATAATATTTTTAAAGATTTCTCAATGATTTAAACGTGAAACTACATCAATTCTTAAAATCTCTAGAAAACGTAATATAACATTCTGTATACACATTCATAAAAGTACAGAGCAAGCCAGAGGACACGGTGAGCGATGCGCAATGCGGTCGTTGCGAATTTGTTTTAGTAGACGCGCAGCGTCAAAATAAAAATAAAAATTGTACGATAAGGGTATTTTTATACTATGGGGGGGCGTGGGTGTCGTAAAAGGCGACTAAGGGACTTACTAGAGAATGGGCAGCAGCGTTCTCTATGCAGTTTACCACTATACTGCGATCGCCAACCCGCCTGCCAAGCGTGGCGATTTTGGCAAAGCCCCCCAAATTGGGAGAGGCCTAAGTCCAGCAGTGGACGTCTTACGGCTGAAATAATGATACTATTCCACAGATTTTTTGTGATCACTGGCCATTAAGTCAATATTGCATCTAATTTGAGAAAAAAACTTTTGAAAAAAATGTACAATTTTTACCGATTTCGCAATATGAGCTTAATATGTTCGGAAAGTTGCATTACTTACCTAGGTAATAGCTACCTATTTAAACCGAAGTCCGAAAAACCCCA
The DNA here is from genome assembly GCA_947507805.1 of Aporophyla nigra. Lineage (NCBI taxonomy): Eukaryota > Metazoa > Arthropoda > Insecta > Lepidoptera > Noctuidae > Aporophyla > Aporophyla nigra. The sequence goes on from OX382301.1 coordinate 794,837, forward strand.
ATAGGAGTTAGTTTTGATCACGTTCGAGAGCGACTTGAAAGTCTCAATACGTCACGCTTCGTTATCATATCAGTAGTTTCGCCTCCTGGACGAGCAATGAAGGAGTTCTCCGCTGTAGCATGCCGTGACCCAGTGGCGCCGTGTTGCAGGTTGTTCCTGGTGGAGGACCTGGTGGACTCGCTGAAGTTCGGCGTGCTGCTGTGGTGCCTCACGTACGTCGGCGCCTGCTTCAACGGCATCACGCTCATCATACTCGGTCAGTACACACCAACATCTTTACTCATTATTACAGGGTATGAAAAGACCACTCACGTAGCCGTTATCTACGAATTCTGTACAGCAAACTAACAAGGAAACATTCCCAGGTGTCCCTCTCCGATTTTGATGCCGCTGAAATATGTTATTCTAAATGGGGAATTCTCGGCTCGAGAATTCCCGGGAATGAACCCTATCGGAGAGGGACACCTGCGAATGTTTCCTTGTAAGTATATTACGAAGAAACACTTCGACCCAAAATTACTTTTATTTTTGGTGTCATAGATCGCTGTTTTAGGCAGCGCGCATTGTCGTCTCAAGTCATCCTTTTTTTCCTAACTCTTGTATCAAAGACCGATTCAGTCAGACATGTGAAAAAGCCTGCCGTTGTGGAATATTTATCTTAATACAGCAGATTTCATCACAACAGCCGTTACCGTTGCTATCGCGATATATTTAGGTATAATATCATTAAATAAATCAATGAAAAAAAAAACAGAATTGCTTATCATCAACGAATAATATTGGTTTTCTTATAAAAAAAATAATAAGATAGTCACTCTCGGCTTCATAGCGTGCCAACGTTGTACGGTCGATTGGGCAACCGTTTTTGCTCCAGTCGACTGTTAAACATCTTGAAATTTATCTAAAGAAACTTCAGCGCACGACGGACTGGTTTTCATAAAAAATGTTCGAAGTAGAAACAACAACATGTCACTGACACTCATATTTCGTACGTCCCATGTTATACAGGGCTGGGGCTAGCTTTGTTGCTATAAACTGGTTGAATGGAACTATTAGGCCACAGATCATAAACAATCGGACGCACGTGACTGAATGGCTTAACATTGATTGAAGTTACAATCGTAAACAGTGCCGGACGAACGGGCGCAGGTTGTAGTCACACGTCCTCTAATAGTAAAACCAAATCTGCCATAAAATCAAAATCAAAAGTCATTTATTCAAATTAGGCTGAGGATCAGCACTTTTCGAACGTCAAAATTACAAAAGACAGTCCCCCCAAAACGCCCACCCGTCGCGCACTTCCTAGTGCTTTAGCTGGGAAGAAGAAGTGGCCAACAAACTCCCCAGCAGCACAGCTGTCTGTCCAGTCAGAAGAACTTGATTCTATACAATGGTATATAGTAAAACATTAAGAGACACAAATTAAATTAAATGATTTGCTATATGCCAGCTAGCCAACCCAATATACCAACAAATAAAATGAAAACTATACTCAAATAAAATATGTATATAGAAACATGGCTGCAAAAATTAAAAACTGGCATAAAGGGCGTGACAGCTTACGTATGCAATGCTGAATGTTCACATAGCTGTTACGACCTGAGTTACAACTCGAGGCCACAAATGATAAAACAGGACCATCGACGTAAAATAAATTAAACAGGTAAGTAATATTAATAATAATATCAACATCAAAGTCAGCAAGACGACCAGTCACCACAAGCAGCACCCGTTCACGAGCATAACGCAAAGATCAGCCATTGCCCCCCTCGCCATATTTGAGGGAAGGGGGCAACCCGACCACCGACGCTACCGCAAGCATTGACATCTAAGGGAGCATGATGAACTTGCTGCCGGTTGCTCAAGCAAGAATTGAATGATTACTTGTCGAGGTCGCTAGCTAACCACATTATGCAATACTAATAAAATAAAATTGGCATAAACAGGAAAAAAATATGGAAACAATTATATTGAACCTATCACTAGGTACGCTAATACTGGAGAAAGAACATAAACATTGGTACCGATTCCCTTGCTCACAAACTAAACTAAATTTAAGTTCAGTGCATCTTTTTCTTTGTATTTCATTAAGAAGAGGACAAAAGATAAATTTTAGTTTAGTCCTGTCAAATTAATCAGCGCCTGTCACTACTCCATACAAGTTTAGACGTGATTAAAAACTTGCCTACTAAAATTACGTCAATTTACGTCAAGCGCCGATTAATTTGACAGGACTAAACTAAAATTTATCTTCTGTCCTTTCCTTAATGAAATAGAAAGAAACAGATGCACTGAACTTAAATTTAGTTTAGTTTGTGAATAAGGGAATCGGCACCATTGTCTTGAGTTAATCCCAGCGAACAACTATTCTTATCATTTAAATAATCGTTGATGGAATAGTACGCCTTTTGACAAAGGTTGGATTTTACTTGAGCTTTAAACGCATTAAAAGGTAATTCTAGTAAAGAAGGTGGTCGCTTGTTGTAAAATGTTATACCAAGCCCAACAAATGAGTTATGCACCTTATGAAGCCGGTGAAAGGGAACACGTAGTTTGTCCTTACTTCTAGTGTTAACAGTGTGAATATCACTGTTTTTAGCGTATAAGTGTATATTTTGCCTAATATATAAGATGTTGGCGAAAATGAATTGTGATGACACCGTAAGAATACCAATATCTTTAAAAAAGTCCCTTAGGGAAACTCTGGCACCTAGCTGGTAAATTGCTCGAACAGCTCGTTTCTGAAGGACAAAAATATTTTGAATATCAGCTGCTGTACCCCACAGTAGAGTACCGTAAGACATAACGCTGTGGAAATAACTAAAATAGACTAACCGAGCTGTATCAACGTCAGTATATTGTCTTACTTTTCTGACGGCGTAGGCAGCTGAACTGAGCCTTCCCGCTAGGCTTGAAATATGAGGGCCCCACTGAAGTTTGCCATCCACTGTTATGCCCAGAAAAACTGCCGAGTCTACAGTTTTAAGCACCTCTTTATCTAAGACGATGTTGGGACCTAGATTTCTAACATTCGGTAAGGCGAACTTTACACATTTGGTTTTCTTGGCATTGAGAACTAGGTTATTTGCCGTAAACCAATCGGTAACCATTGAGAGTGCACTGTTCACGTCGTCAAAATCTGGTCTGTTCCTGTCTACTTTAAAAAATAAGAGAAGTATCATCTGCAAACAGTACAACGTCACAAATACCCTTTAAAAAGAATGGTAAGTCATTGATATACACTAAAAACAAGAATGGGCCGAGTATAGAGCCTTGAGGAACACCTAACTGAACCGGTAGCCCGGCAGATTTTACACCATTAATATCTACACATTGGAACCTATTATGTAAATAAGAATTTATTACGTTTATAGCTTCGTTATGGACACCGTAATGACGTAGTTTACGCAGAAGCGTGTCATGGTGCACACAATCAAAGGCTTTGGAGAGATCACAGAATACTCCGATAGCATTTTGCGAGTTCTCCCATGCGTTAAAAATGTGTTTCAAGAGAGCAACACCCGCATCTGTAGTTGAACGACCTTTTGTAAAGCCATATTGCTCATTATGAAGGAGGCTATTTAAATTAAAATGTCTTAGCAACTGCTTGAGGATTAACTTTTCAAATATTTTGCTAAATGCAGGTAAGATAGAAATAGGCCTAAAATTAGAAACGTCATTTTTATTACCTGATTTAAATAATGGTATGACTTTGATACTCTTCATGAGGTCAGGAAAAGTTCCGACATCAACACATTTATTAAAAGTAACAGCTAAATAGGGGGCTACGATGTCTATTATATTACTTAATAGTTTGATGGAAATGCCCCAAAAATCACCAGTGTTTTTAGACTTAAGTGTGTTAAAAACATTAACTACATCACGAGGCGTTACATGTTCAAAATTGAATAGGCAACTACTTTTTGGCACACTACTATGCAAAAGATTATCAGCTTTAGACGGGGACGAATTTAAGGAGCGAGTCGTAGTTACAGGTATGTTGGCAAAAAACTCATTAAATGCCTGTGCTACGTCAGCTGGCGTATTAACTAATTTGTTGTCGACCAAAATTTCAAGTTGTTTAACCGATTTACCCGTCTCATTGTTAATGATATTCCAAGTAGTTTTTATTTTATTATTTGAATTTTTAATTTGATCGCTTAAAAATTTGGATTTAGCAAAAGCACTAATCTGTTTAAATAATTTTGAATATTTTTTTACATATTCTAGGAAAGGAGTATCAAACCTGTATTTTTTTAAACCATATAACTCGTAAAGCCTCGCTCTACTTTTGTAAATACCTGGAGTAGCCCATTGGTTAAAGCCAACGGAGGTGCCATTAATGTCAATGGTTTTGGTCTTGAAAGTAGATTTGTACTCTTTTTGCACTACATCAAAGAGGGCTTCATAAATTGCATTAGGATTATCGTGTTCTACTATAGATGGTGCAATTCTGCGAGCTATATTATTTTTAAACTTGGTGCAACGACTAGCTGTATAAGGCCTGCATTCAAGTTTACGTGCCTTTTTAATCAATGGCATAGGGAAACTGGATAGCAAACCACAGTGGTCGGACGTTAAATCAGTTAACAATTAATTTATTTTTGGCATCACAATCACTAAATATATTATCAAGACAAGTTGACGAACATGCCGTGATCCTAGTTGGTTCAAAAAACAAGTTAAATAAATTAAATGACCTAAACAGATTGAGAAGTCTAATACTTAATGGAGTAACCTCTAGAATATTAATATTAAAATCTCCACATACAACTATACTTTTATTACTTGATTTTAACTTATTGAGTAAATCCTCCATGACTGATTCGAAACAAATGAAATCCCCAAATCCTCTTGATATTATCCATACTAATATTGTAAATGAGAAAGTGTGTGTGTGTCTGTTTGTCCGTCTTTCACGGCAAAACGGAGCGACGAATTGACGTGATTTTTTTAGTTGAAGGGATGGAGAGTGACATAGGCTACTTTTTGTCTCTTTCTAACCCCCCACTTCCCTAAAATGGGGGGTGGTACGCGCTAATCTCAGGAACTACTGGTTCGAATTGAAAAAATCTTTTTGTTACGGGTAGCCTATTTATTGAGGAAGGCTATATGACATCACGCTACGATCAAAAGGAGCGGAGCAGCAACTAAAATATGGACGAAAACTGGCAGGCTGCGATGCGACGGGAAGGGCCAGGGTAGCAAATATTTGACGCGGACGAAGTCGCGGGCAGAAGCTAGTTATGAATATAAACACCGATTAAATTGAATTAAATGAAGTCTCAATCGCTTGCTATGCAGCTATTGGAGGAGCTTGGTCTGGAGACACTAATAACGACCTCATTAGAAGTAAGAAGAGATTAAAATGGAAGGGGTATGGTCTTGGTCCCAATATTTGATAGGTAGCAGCACCCTAATTGCGTAACTCACGATTAATCATAATCCGTTTCAATTAGACAGTTCAACAATATTCATTGCGTTATTTTCGTTGCTGACACATTTTTCGAACATATGAAGCAATGGTTAAACAATCTGTTTCAAAACGAAACAAATTATGATTAATTGTGAGTTTCGCAATTAGGGTGCTGGTCTATATCAACGACTAGTGAAGTGTTAAGCGATTTTGAGCCATGTCCTGAGCGCTAACAGAGTACTTGTTTGCAGTATATTAGTAAGTAATAGCATGTGTTGTGTAATGTTTGCAGGATGGATAGCGCTCTTCACGCTGCCCAAGGCGTACGAGATGAACAAGGCGCAAGTGGACGCCAACCTCGAGCTGGCGCGCGGCAAGATCAACGAGATCTCCGCCAAGTGAGTCTAGTTAGGGGCTAGTTAGGGGCCATCCATTTTATCATTTTTGTACTCAGTTTGTGGGAACCCGCCTCGGCTGGTGATTCTTAATACTCACCTTTACCTAGCTACTACGGCAAGTTGCTTGCCGTTGTCCTTTAATTAAATCATTATCCATCCACTACGTCACCCGTTAAGGGGAGGGGGAGGGGGAGTACTAAAGCACCAAAAATCATAAAATTCGAGTGAGGTAATTTATGGATGACCTGCAAACGATGAGTAGGCGTTTATACACAACAGTGAGCAACTGAGTCAAGTGGCCAGACAATCATTTACTTTCGATTACCCTGTCTATGTTCATTTTTGTTTAAGTAGTTAGCAATGCTTATTTCTTAAACTCTTAGTCACTAGCTCAACATTGTCAAATTATCCTCCTGTACCCACTCTTCCCTTTTTTGGTCGTATTGTTGATATTGTGTTTGTGAATGCGGTAAGTGGTTTCTGACACAAACAGTCGGTAATTTAAACCTTCACTGAGCTTGAATTATTAACTGTCACATTGTGGTTGAAAGCTAAAATAGACCTCGAAGTTGTAAGACTGGCAAGTGACATTCAATCTTAGGGTGGTAATGCAATTACGAAGTCGACTATACTACAGTAAAAATATATATTCAATCCAGCTAGCTATTAGTTTCCAGTGAAATAACATCATCATTATCAAATCAGTCAACAAAACCAGTAAATTTGTAATGTTATCTATTATTTGAAAATCAGCCTGTGATATGATTGCCCTAGAGTGGGGTAAATTAAGGTCTTTCCCCACAGAGATAAGAAACAAGCATTGTTTGACAGGCTGTTGTTCGTTTCTGAATAATCAACGTGAAAAGGGGACCATTGCAAGATCTGCATGTCGCCTCGAAAGCTAATAACGAGCTTACACTCACTATAATGTATTTTGCTTGCGTTACATGATGTTGACATTTCGAGTCAGCTATAATTGAGTCAGTATTATTTCCACTCTGCTGTGTAATCAACATGCAGTTCTATAAACTCTTATTGTTAGTAACAAAATATTAGAATATGTATTTAGGTGCCTATTGCTCAGCAATTTCAACAATGTCACGTGGGTGGCTCTGAAGCTATCTTTAATTTTATACTTATGAGGAGGGACTTGTTTTTAAAATGTTAAAGAGCAGCGTAGTTTTAAATGTATCTGTTTACTTTTCTACTTCTGGCGAAAGATTGGAAAGTTGTCGGCATCCTGGTTTCTAACTTTCTATTTTAAATGTACAGTGTTACAGTAGTAAGTACATAAAATCAAAAAGTCATTTATTCAAACTAAGCTGAGAGTTAGTACTTTTTGAATTTTAAAATTACATAAGACAGTTCTCCAAAACGCCCGCTCTTCACCTTGGTAGTGCTTTAGCTGGGAAGAATAAGTGCTGCAATAACCTCCCTACCAGCACAGCTGGCTGTTCAGTTAGAAGAACTTGATTCTGTACAATTTGTAGAGCTACGTCTCTCCCTCTCAGGTCTGTTCACAATCTCGTTCTAAAGTTGATCTGTCATTAACACTTCATCACTGTAGGCATCCTTTGTTTCCTCCTTCCATTGCTACAATACATTCATACCCGACCAGTGTGTATGTACCTCCGTGTAATGTTTGCACAGCCGATCATACCTCAATTCTATAAATGTCGTCCGAAAAACTGATGAGTTTCACTGAGAAAAACAAAAATATTGTCCATCTGTTACAATAACAGCCATATATGAACCTTGGAATAATAAATTAAATACGAATTGTATTTGTCTGAGCTCCACACGCTCTGTGTAAAGCATCACGCAGTTAACTCTGTCACACTCTTTATGTTCCAATCCATGCTCTGCTCATGATGCAGAAGTATGTGTAGCAGATGGATGGCATTTACAGTAAGGGAAATTAATTGTTTAGCAGATTGGCACACGCGGTGATATAGTCAAATAAAGACAGTAGTGTTTTGAATATGCGGACGATTTCGGATGTTAGTCAATTAGCTAAGCAACGAGTTTCCCTGGCTGCTCGATGCAGTAGCACGTCGTACTGCACGGTGCGGCGCGGCGGCGCGGCGGCGCGCAGTGAGTGCGCGGTGCAGTAGTGCGTGTTGCAGTGAGTGTGTGCGTGTTGCAGGGTGCGGGCGGCCGTGCCGCTGGGCAGGAAGTCGGACAGCGAGAAGGACAAGTAGAGGAGCGCTTCACACGCACGCGCGCGGTACTTCACTGTTTGTTATATTTATTATTATGTACTATTAAAGATAACTACTTTACGTGTAAAGCTTTATGAGACGAGTCATGCGGAGATTATTGTATTTGCTTTTTGAAATTTTAAATTAAAATACTGTCGAACCGACCGTTGTTTTTATTTGTTGTTTCACGAACCCTTCTCAGTTGGATACTATTCCTAATGTAATCTATTAGGTACACTAGATGCATCAGAACAGTGACCTACAATAACGCAATGAATGTTGTCAAAATGAAAACGATCGCGAGATCTACTTATGTACAGTGAGTCTCTAAAAATATATACCTACATTGACACGAAATCATTTAAAATTCTACAATCTTTATTTTATAACTTTGTATCAATGTATACCCAAGAAATATATATACATATTAAACATTGAATACTTACTTGTAGCTACACATTGATAAGAAATTATGGATTGCAAATTGTTCGATGGTTAGTTTATACCAGCAAGCCTTTTCGGAATAATAAAATAATAACCGACAAGTAACAGGTTTAGAACTTGCGAAGGCTATAATTAATTCGTTTATGAAAACTAGCCAAGTCAGACCTTAGGCTACAATGCTAATACTAATAACTTGGCACCCATTTAGATCTCACTTTTATCGATGAAATCAACAACCAAGGCATATGTATATCATAATATTGAACTTGGCTCTCATTTCATATTTATGTTTTTGATGGGATATCATTACTTTTTGTACAGAATGATCTTACACTCTATTGATGTGCACTAAATATGGAAATTAATAATTAAGACTAAATCCCAGTTAATAACGTAATAAATACGAAAGTCGACTATACTCTTAGTTATAAGTACTAAAATGGAAATAATTGGGTAAAAAAAAATTAAGGGTGGTATTCAACTCGTTATATATTCACGTGAAGACCTTAAAATCCACATAAAGACCGGTTGTCATAAGTTTTGATTGCTGATTCTTACATTTTTTTTTACATACAGTTATTACATGCACGAAGTATACAGGGTGTGGCGTAAGTAATGGTCCACCGTTCAGGATTCGATGAACCAGATAATTAACTATAACAATTAAAAATTTAAACCATTTTTACCCATTTTTTTTTTTTTTACAAAAATTGCTCTTGAACTGTGTGCGTTACCCAGGCCAGATGTTGTCGAAAATGGTCATTTGAATCTAATAGATAATTAGTTTTGCGGCTTCTGTAATTGTTGCGCACATTTTTAAATTTGTTGCACTTATAGTTTTTTAATTATTTCACAAAAACATTTCCTACTGGGATAACGTTATCCCAGCCAGACCTTTTTCTTTCTAATGGGAATATTTAAATAAATACTAGCTATAAAATTAGTTGTCTAGATGAAGTAAATGTTGTGCCTTATTTTGTATTTGTTCTTTCATCGGTTGCGAAGTTATTCGAGATTTTGCTGGGGTAACGTTTTTAGTTTTGCTAGATCTTTGAAACGGTTAAGCGGATTCTTATCATATTTTGTACATGACTTCTTAGAAATTAGTTTAAATTTGTTCTGCAATAAAAAAAAAACAAAATAATGCATAGCTTAAAGGTTATTTCATTAAATAGAAAAACACTTCAATTGGTTCCAGCACTCTCAATAAGAGGTCTAAAGACTTACTTTAAACGTTATTTTAAAGCTTGTCTTCAAATGTATGTGAAGTTTCATTAGTATCCTGTAAGTATTTAACAAGTTATGATGATATTCAGTTCTTCACGAGCACGGTCTTGATGCGCGCGGTGTTATTTGGCCACTGGATTGGATATATGAACTGAATGTTATGTCAACTATTAGTTGTTTAGTTCAGTTGTATATCAGTAAAATTTCAGCGTAGTACATTGGATAATTAATGAGATAATACGATTAAAGTCATTAGAAAGTAATGAACTTACGGTTACGAAAAAGCGAAATCGCAGAACATTATGGTACCTTCTAAAATATGTAGGATAGTGTTACAAATTTAGTACAGACATGTACACAAGTTTAAAAAAAAACTACATGTTTATTAAAGAATTTTTATTAACAGGTAAAATAATCATTTCAACTGAACTTTTAAAGTATTAATAAACTTATACTTAAAAACAATCACAGATTAAAATTACAGATAGTAATTTTGCTATTTTGACATTTTCTATTACTTTTTATTTAAATTATAGATTTCAGTATACACAGTACACAGTTACAGTTTTTATTTAAATACACACATATTGGAATGTGTAATGATCACAGACAATAAATTATATATAATGACTTTTTTCAGTTAACTCTAAACTTACGTATGTCTACTAATACCTACTTATATCAATTAAAATCACAGATCAAAGGTAATATTAAATGACAAACACATTGCTTCCGACTGCATAAGATTGGAGACGATTTTTTTATTATTATTATTATCACATCTATAAAAAAATGTGACTAACACACTTTCAGTGCCAGGTCGAAAAAAGAATTATTCAAAAGTAGACTCTATTCACACCTAGCTTATTTTTGTGATTTGCACCCGGTAGGCGGGTGCACGGCATGGTCGTAAGGTACAAACTACTTATACGTAGGATTCGGATGCGAGTTGTGGGCATGCGAACGGTAATTCCGTCGGACCCGGATCCGGGTTCTTGGCACTAAAGGTGTCTTCAGACAGCGAGCGGGGCGTGACGTGACGCGACGTGGCGGGGCGCCGGCGCGACGCCGGCGCGGCGGGAGCCTTCACACTGCGGGCGCGATCACGTCCCGTCCCGCCGGCGCACAGTGGATCGTCCCCATACAAGAGGTCGGACATAGAATCAAAAATTGAAAAATTATTTAATTAAAAAAAAAAAAAAAAAAAATACAGTTGCATTCCTCTATTAAAGACACACATGTGCAAAACACACTAAAATAATTATAACTAGCAATGAATTTGATAAGCTAATTATGACATGAGCCAATCACATTGCAGAGCTTAAGGGCTGTGAACATAGTAATTACAATAACTCATTAGATTAAGCAAGTACTGGTAGTCGTTACTTAATGACTCATTAAGGTCCTCTTGTAGTTGAAAACGTTTCGGCGAACACTGGCCGGTCGTTGCGAGCGCTTGAGCTGCTAGATTTTGTGTATAATTGTTTCGTGGAGATAAAATGATAAGGAAATTATAAAATATTTTCTCACCATGCCCTAAAAAACAATAAAAACTATCTTTTGGTATAAGTTTTACATGGTTTAATGATGGAATCTCTTCAAGGTACACGTTTTAAACGGCGATTTAGTGTCATCTTTATGATTATTTTTTATCGAGCCAAATGTTTTAATTCACGTTTCTATCTTCACACAGCGCTTAACAGTATGTTCAATTTTCCTAAAAATTTTTTTTTTACCGAAACTATCCTTTTTGCTAGATTTACAGAGGTTTAAAAAAGTTAAAAAGTACTGCAACCTCGCCTTAACGCTTTTGTTATGTTGCAACAAAAGCGTTCATAAGTCATTAAAGTCCTCAAAAATGCACCTGTTATTTAAGGAACTACTTAGTGATGACTAATTCTCAGTAATAAGTATACTTAATGTACCTCCATTCCATCAGTAATACACATACAAAGATAGTTACTATAGGCAAAATATCTCGGTAGGGGCACTCTAGGGGCACCATGTGTCCTTGAAGAAAATGTGGCATAAAATGGGTAAATAACAGTAGTGAAATCCACAAGTCGAACAAAGAGGGAATCATGAGATACATACATTTTTGTGTTCGTTTCCATACAAAAATAAAAGTTTTCATCGAATAGCGCCTAAAGTTCTGGTCAAATAAAAAAAGCGTAGAACAATTTTTGTTGTACTTTAATAGAGAAATGCAACTGTATATTTTGTTTTTTTTTTTAATTAGATACTTTTTCATTTATTGATTCTATGTCCGACCTCTTGTATGGGGGTCGATTTCAAATTTGGGGCCAAAAAAGTGTGAATTGCATGATATTTGAAAAATGTTAAAATTTTTAATGTTTAAATATCTAGGTGCATTCATTAGTTAAAAAAACACATGCTAATCAAACAAACCTTTAATTTCTTCCAATAACAGGGAAAATACACATTTTTGAGTGACACGAATGAGCAACATAATTTCTCTAATGATGTTTTGTGATTTACTAATGAGATCTTTGGTTACACTAATGAAAGTACATATTTATTTTTATTTTTCTACGTTACTAAATAATCAATAAAACATAAAAAATTGTCATTAACGTTATTTGTAGCAGGTGCAGTGGCCAGCGCATCAACCTACCCTCAACCTACTGTCAATTTTCTTTGAACGATTTTCAATTTACTGCAATAGTGTTAAAAGTGTCAAGTTTCATTAGGAAACTTTGGTAAATTGGATTAGGTTGATGTGCTAACCACCGTACTACAGATATTAATTATTTTAAACTTAATTCCAAAACAAAATAATAACTTAACCAACCAGGAGCATCCTTGCCGTGCCCAGCTTCTTGGTAATTCCATGTGACAAGATTTAATTCTGGGAAGTCATTCCTTAATTGGGTTAAAATATAAAATATATATTTATTTCTATACTGGCTAGAGAGACTATCTGTTAAAATATGAATGCGATTAATTTGTGATAGTCTGTTAAACACAAATTTAGTTAAATAATTTAGATGAGCCCAGACTGCTGCTGCATCATGACGGGTGCATTCACTGGCTGTGCAAATAGAGTAGGCTTGAGTAGCATTGGGATCATTTTTTAAATAAACCACTGCTGTATGAAGTGAGACTTGACCACGGCTGCCACCAAAATGCATGCTTTGTACTTCCTCTGCATATTTATAAGAATAGTTTTCTGAAAAATCCATATGGATCAAGGCTTCATTGATAGTTAGAGCTTCTTTCAAACATTTAATAGTAGCGTACTGGTTGACAATGTTACTCGTGTGTGATAAAAATTTTGGCAGCATATTTTCCAGTTCAATTATCAGGTTACGTCGATCAGATCTCTTTGCTTTCTTCTTGATTATTTTTATTTCTTTAGTATCTACTCTCTTTGTATCTCTTTCCCATACCATGTACTGTATTTCTTTATCATTTCGGAATTCTTTATATAGCACTGTTTTATCCTTACATGAAGCGCATTTGCGATTAAGACAATCTAGGCTATATTTATCACAACAGATTTCCTTTCTCAAATTCTGACTATCTTTTACATGAAGAATATCAATCTTGTTAAGAGCCGCTATTAATAAGTTAAAAGTGTGCAACAAGCAGGCACATGTATCACGGTCGTCAGTTGGAAGAGAGACTCAAAATGGTCTGAGTCTTGTAAAAGTCGTATAACTAATTTTAATGTTAGTATTTTGAGCCAAAAAATTGTGTAAGTTTTTTATAGAATCTAAAAGATATCTGACTTGTTTAACGGTTCCGTGTTTCTTCTTATATTGTTTCTTGCCTGGAGTAATGCGACTGTTAATGTCGTCTTCGTAAAACTTTTGCACTAACTGTTGAACGTTGATGTTATTTCGTGCATTTTTCTTAAATCGTTCCCGGAGATGAACTTTGCGAAGGTCAGTAGCAACCTTAATTTTTTGAAACTTATCTTTATCAATTAAGTTAGTGATAACGCGTTTGTCCTTCCTGTTTCTAGTTGTTGCAAATTTCCGTGTTATTTCAGCACTTATAAGTTTATCAAATAATTGTTTCTTGTCTTCATTTTTTGTATTTTCTGATTCATTACTTATTTCACTTGTTAGTGTAGATATTTTTCTTTTTAAATAATTTACCCTGAACCTGTATCTGTTTAATAATAATATATATTTTCGTTTCTCTTTTTCGTGCTGCATTTTCATTGTTTTGATTTTTTTAATTAGTTTTTGTTCACGCATACTTAGTTTCGATTTTATTTCTTGTTTTTCTATGTTTAAGGGATCTGTATTCAAGTTTACATTTTCAATATCACAACTTTCTCCAGTTACTGCAACGTTTTCTATCATTCTTTGACTTACTTTCTTTCTATAAAACTTTTTGGCACTCTCTTTCCATTTTCGTCTTTGAATTCTTTGCTCGCGTGGACTCATTTCGTTAATACTTTTATTTTTTTTAATTTTCCTTCACTTTTAAGTAATATCGTCTTCTTTTTTCTTGCTCAGCAGCATATAACTCAGGAATTTTTTAATAGTTTGATATTTTTGTCTTCTAGCTATTCTACGTCTCTCTAATTCTTCCTCACTTTTTAGTTTTGGTTTCGCCATTTTAATACTTAATCTAGAAGTAAAAAAAAAAAAATCATTAGTGTGACTTTCAATATAATTAGTGTTACTCGTGAATCGACACAAATGAGAGTGACACGAATGAGATTTTTGGTAGTAATTCGAATTTATTTCGTAAATGGAACGATCTAGAATATACCGTACATTAGAAACGAAATATGCTCTCAATGATTTATTAGGCAGCTAAATCAAAAACAAAAAACACATTTAACTAAGCACTAAATGTGTCAAAACACTAATGATATAAATTTGTTACAAAAGTCAAAATCTTACCTGAAATTTGGAATTTTTCTTAAAATAACGCCACACACAACCGTTGACCACGCGCGTTCGGCCACGACTGAGCACACGGGCTGCACGTGGGGCAAAGGGCAGGGTAAATCTGGGACAAATTCTGTTTACTGGTGCATTTGGAAACGGTCACACAAATGATACTTTAAAAACGAGTAGTTTTAGAATGCTAAAAAAAACCTATTTTTGATTACCCAGCATTGGTTTTGATATCTAATTATTCATCTTTAAAGTGTATACAAAACAGTAATACGTTAAAATTTCAATTTCCTCAACGCATTTTCGTTTTTTAGAGAAATGAAGAAAAATATAAGACTTTGGAGCATTTACACTAATGAGAAATAGGTACTAGTTTTAGATCTATCTCTTTAATGTACAATCATAAAAGATTCGTTCTAACTGGCGTTTGTGCGTCTCATAAGACTACATGATTTAAAATAATTTTACTTACTATAAATTCTACATCATGAGAAATAAATCAAAATATATGCTTTTGGCCCCAAATTTGAAATCGACCCGCTGGCGGGCGGCGCCGACGCACGGTGGGCTGCATATCGCCTTTCATAGACATAGAGACTCGAATTTTGAAAGGACCTTTTTTTGGCTAGAAATGGATTCTGCTGATCATTACTATTCTATAAAATTTCGTATGGGGTAATTGCGTGTAAAAATGAAGGAGTTCTAATTTTTTAAACAAAAAAATTGTACGGTGCTGACATGAAAAATTATTCTATCTCTGGAATTATAAGGTTCGCCATTATATCCTTAAACGCAGATAGTACCATTTATTTTTAATTTTTTTACATACTTCATATTGCGCCACCATTTGTGGGTTTTAAAAAGCCTCAAAATTAAAAAAAAAATATGTATGTTGATGATTAATTTTATGGTTAAATGCTTTAAATATGAGTATGCTTAGTCAAGTTCACAATATTTTTTATACTATAAGCCAAGACAGTCTAAAAAATCACAAAAGTTCGTTTCACTAAATTGAAATCACATGGTAATTATGAATTACCTTTCTTATCTCGCGATTTGCAACCCACTGTGCGGCGCCGCGCTGTCTTGTCATGTGAATGATCAAAAAGTTACAAAACAGAAAACCAAATCATTTCAATTGTTAGGAAGTTGGTCCTATGCTTTAAACCGAACTGTTTAAATTTTTTTGCCTTTTGCAATAAGATTTAACGGGTTTCTTAGATTAAATGTATCAAATTATTCACTTTAAATTAATTGAGTTTACTTACTAAATAAAGGATACAGTCATTGTAATAAACAAGCTTGCGTCGTGTGACTCTGATCACATTGGCATAAAGTTCAAATTCAATTGATGCACGTGCGCTAGTTGTTTGAAACTGTACTCGTAATGAAAATGTTTTAGTCAATCACAGCTAATGTCGGCGATCGCTCACTTTCATTCACTATCCATTACTCGTATCAACTAACATACAAAACTGTTATTAAATGTAAGACGCAGTCAATCAATTTAAAACTTGTGATACTTCTGCAATTTATCGCCGTCCTGCCGACGCTGCGCTCGCGCCCCGCTCGCGGCACGCCGGCCTCTGAGTTGTATTCCGACTCGGCGCGGCGGCGGCGTGGCGCGTCGCGCCGAGCGCTCTGTGTGAAGTCGTCCATACTATCTAGTATATTACAACTACTCAGCGTCGCGTCGCCGCCCGGTCCCGCCGCGTCGCGCTCGCTGTGTGAAGGCACCTTAAAAGTGTTAAAATTCACAATGAATTACCCCTTCACCCCACCCCTCCCGCGTTCCACCGAACGACATGTTATATCGGTGATTTTTGATAAGTATGTGCAACTGGAAGATAATAATGTTTTCATAGTACAGATATTATTATATTATTATGTATTTAACAGTGTACGCGTCTGTACCGAAATTGTAAAGTGTATTATACTAAACATTTCAAAAGATAGCATAATGTTCTGCGATTTCGCTTTTTCGTAACCACCTAAACTTGGTCGGGTTACCTCGGTCATTCACTTTCTAATGATTTTAATCGTATTATCTCATTAATTATCCAATGCACTACGCTGAAATTTTACCGATATACAACTGAACTAAACAACTAATAATTGACATAACATTCAGTTCATATATCCAATCCAGTGGCCAAATAACACCGCGCGCATCAAGACCGTGCTCGTGAAGAACTGAATATCATCATAACTTGTTAAATACTTACAGGATACTAATGAAACTTCACATACATTTGAAGGCATTTACAAGCTTTAAAATAACGTTAAGTAAGTCTTTAGACCTCTTATTGAGAGTGCTGGAACCAATTGAAGTGTTTTTCTATTTAATGAAATAACCTTTAAACTATGCATTATTTTGGTTTTTTTATTGCAGAACAAATTTAAACTAATTCCTAAGAAGTCATGTACAAAATATGATAAGAATCCGCTTAACCGTTTCAAAGATCTAGCAAAACCAAAAACGTTACCCCAGCAAAATCTCGAATAACTTCGCAACCGATGAAAGAACAAATACAAAATAAGGCACAACATTTACTTCATCTAGACAACTAATTTTATAGCTAGTATTTATTTAAATATTCCCATTAGAAAGAAAAAGGTCTGGCTGGGATAACGTTACCCCAGCAGGAAATGTTTTTGTGAAATAATTAAAAAACTATAAGTGCAACAAATTTAAAAATGTGCGCAACAATTACAGAAGCCGCAAAACTAATTATCTATTAGATTCAAATGACCATTTTCGACAACATCTGGCCTGGGTAACGCACACTCTTGAACTTGCTGGTGTGTTAAAAATTGGGGTTAAAATTAGAGAAGAACCAACTTTTTTTTCAAAAGAGCTGAATTTACATAAAAAATCATAATTTATCATGATAGCTCTAGTATTCAGCAGTAATTAACTGAAATCAAAATGAAAAAATAATGGTTTTTGTTGAAACTACAAACAAATATGTAATAAGGTAGACATTTCGTAAATAAAAGACAAAAATGAAATATTTTCGGAACCCTTGGGTAAAAATGTTTAAAATGTTTAATTTGGGTAAAAATTTAATTATAGTTGATTATCTGGTTCATCGAATCCTGAACGGTGGACCACTACTTACGCCACAACCTGTATAAGTGTTCCTAATAGAATTAATTAAGTGAAAAATTATAATATAATGATAAAAATTTACCAGTTTCTGATTTATTCCTTTGTATTCACCTAATTAACTATCTGCATGCCAAAATTGTACTTTCTAGGTCATCTGGAACTGGGTTAGAGTTTTGATCTATAGGTCAGTCAGTAATAAAAATGATGATGAAATTTGGAGCACAGATGTATCTCGCAAGTTTGAGAGTTACAGTTGCAGTTTCGGTTATATAAGAGCCAAATTTGACACATTTACAGTAGAGTCCGTTTAGTACGACTTCGCATGTAACGACCAACCGTTTTTAGCGACGTAAGTAGGGTCATGTATTGTACCTATGGACGCTTTTACCTTTGGACATTGATTATAATAAAAAAACTGGCAGAACTAAAAATATAATATTGCAACACTGTGGTGGCATTTTTATTTTCTAGCAACACCAGTGAGTGGCGTGACGCTATCAGTGTTGTGTGCAGTGTGAGGCCATTTTGAAGATTTTTGTGTTGAAAAGTAAGTTTTCGCAGGATCTTTCTGATTTTTTACTTAAATAATGCATGGATATATTTTACAATTGGATACTGTTCATTTATCTGTAGCTAGTTTTATTTACAAATCAAAGAGGAAAGAAAACAGTTTCTAACCTAAAAAGCAAAATAATAACGTCTTTTTTAAATGTTGTTTTGGTTGTACCTTTGGACATGTCTTTTTTTGTACCTGTGGACACGTCCAAAGGTACAAACAATGTTTTTACCTATGGACACTACATAATGACATCTCGTTTATATATTGTCCATAGTGCCAAGGAGTAAAGCTGGTGTGAAGAGAGTTGCAGTAAGTCCGGAAAGGTTAAAACTGGGAATAGATTCAGTAAAAAATGGAGGGAAAATAAGAACTGCTGCGAGAGAATTTGGGTTGAAAAAATCAACTTTACATAAATATGTCAAAACTATTCGCAGCAGTTTTGCACCAGATTTAATTTCTTTTACGCCGAACTACTCAGTAAAAAAGGTATTTTCTGACGAGGAAGAAAAGCTTTTATTGGAATATTTAATAAAAGCGGCCAAAATGTATTACGGATTATCTGCAAGACAAGCCTATCAGTTTGCCGTTGGAAAAAAACTGACTAACATTCCTGAGGCCTGGGTAAGAGATGGAATGGCCGGTCGTCAATGGTTATACAGATATCGCAGCAAATATACGGAACTGTCATTGCGTAAACCAGAAGCAACTAGTTTAGCAAGAGCAAGATGCTTTAATAAAGTTCATGTTCAGAAGTTTTATGATAACTTAAAAGAACTGTATCAACGCAGCGAATTTGCTCCACAAAACATTTTTAACCTGGACGAAATTGGACGTTCCACAGTGCATAAGTCCCAGAAAGTTTTAGCGCCAAAATCCTTAAAATTGCTAGGTAAAATGACATCAGGGGAACGAGGCGAAAATGTTACTATGATTGGTTGTATAAACGCCGCAGGTAACTCTATACCACCAATGATTATATTCCCAAGAGTTCATTTTAAGGATAACATGATGAAAAATGCACCTCCTGGATCTATTGGCGAAGCAAATCGTTCAGGCTGGTCTACAGAGCCTATTTTCCGGAAATATTTAGACCATTTTATCCATTGCGTGAAACCGTCACTTGAACAACCAGTGGTTCTTATTTTAGACAATCACGAGACCCACATATCATACGAAATTATCATAAAGGCCAAAGAAAACGGGATTCATATGTTGACATTACGTCCACACACGTCTCATAAATTACAGCCACTAGATAAGACCGTTTTTGGCCCTTTTAAAACTGCATATAACAAAGCGGCTGATCTGCATATGGTTAACCATCCTGGTGTGCCAATAACAATTTATGATTCAGCGGAATTAATCAGCAAGGCGTATGCAGCATCCTTTATACCTAAAAATATTATAAACGGATTCGTATCAACCGGGATTTATCCATTTGACGACGACCTGTTTTCGGAGGATGATTTTTCACCATCGTCAGTCACCGAGCGTACAGAACCACCAAATATAATCACAGATGATAGAAATCTTGAACAAACAGATAATTTAGAAATACAACCAACTAGTTCTGATATTCATCTCATACATAAAGCTTTGATTCATCCTGAAAATCAGCCATCCACTTCTCAAGCATTTGAATCAAATACAGAAGAAAATATTGCATGCAAAAACTCAATTACTCCAGAAATGATTCGACCATTTCCAAAATTAATAAGAAAAGAAAGTAAAAGAGGTAGAAAGAAAGGAAGTTCCCGTATTTTAACCAATACACCAGAAAAGGAGGCTGTTTTGCAACAAATGTTAGAAAAGGAAAACAAGGGGAAAGGGAAAGGAAAAGGAAAAAGTACGACTAAGCCCAAGCTAAATTTTGATGCTCCTAAAGTTTCGGCAGTTGATGTTCCTGCTGAAAAGCGGATTTTAGTTTTAAGTCAGACAATTTTTGTTACTTGCCAATCTTGTAATAGAACCGATTTAAAAGAAAATGTTCTTCAGTGCAGTTCATGCAAATTTTACTACCACAAAAAGTGTTGTCCCAAAAAGTTTCTAGAGCATATTCCAGATAAAGAGGATTCTGAACTGTTTATGTGTTCGGAATGTTTTTCATTAGATGACAGTGATAATGACCTGTCTGCTGAAGATTTATTTGATATGATTCGTGCATCTAAATAAAACTCGCAAAATACACTGATCTCATTTAGGTATAGGTACCTGCTTACCTGTCTAACTAAAATGTTCCTACTTGATACTTAAGATTATTTTATGAAGAATTTATTTTGTTACTCAATAAGAGCTTTATGGTCGTTAGTTCTACGTGTTATGTTAATAATAAGCGTTTACTTATGATGATTACAAGACTGATTTAAATTAAAAAATTTGTTTTATTTTGTCCAAAGGTACACACAGGGTTGTCCAGAGGTACAAACATGTAACGTACCTTTGGACAAAACTGCACATTTAAAATAATTATTTTAATTAAATAAAATATTAACATTAGGGCTAGTACAAAAAATACAGTAACTTTAGATCGTATGGCGTACAAAATAAAGTCATTTTCATGTAGATACCTTGAATATATACAAAGAGAGGTTGTTCGAAAGTTCAGTTAGTCTGAAATGTCCATAGGTACAATACATGACCCTATAGGTGCGTGTTTGGTTTTAATACAAGCCACTATGAAAGTACATCCGTTTATTACGACTCCGCTTACAGCGACCGACCGCTTTTAACAACGGAATTTCACACAAAAATGTCCGGTTACAACGACGACGACCGTTGACGTGTTTACAAATAAATCGTAGGTAAGAAACTATCTCCGCCCCGCGCTTCCCCCTTGCCTGCACGTCGCTAATTCGAATGCGACTGTTGAGTTTACGGCGTTAATTTGCGGGTGATGCGTGTTTCGCGTACAAGAATGGCTTCTATAACCTTCTATAACACGAAAAAGTTTCTCTGTTGAAGAAAAAAGTGTCATTATTATTATAGATTATATGTACATTATGTGAAATAAATAAATATTTTGATTCAGTTTTATTTTTGACGTGACAACGTCTTATAATTCGATGGAGCCGGCTGCACGCACGAAAAAACTTGACTCATGCGGCATTACCTCGCTCTGAAGCGTTCCATTTAAGGCTTGAAGTGCAAGCGAGAGCGGATTATTCCGATCTGTCACCCCGCTTTGTCCCCTCAGGGGGACATCGGAAAAAAAAGTTTGATCTGTCCCCCTGTTAGCAATGAGGGGACAGTTCGAACTTTATTCACTCCTTAACGGTTTCATCTGTCACCCTATCACTGATAGGGGGATAGATAAAACTTTTTATTCCTGTTTGTCCCTCATAGAATTTAAATTAATTCTTAAAAGTTACGCACTACACGTTATAAGCTTACTTTCAAGAATTAAATAAAAGATTAGTGGTTTGGATTATTATAACGACCTGTATTTAAATAAATTATAAATATTTCTTTTGTTTCTGTATCGATCAGTCACAGTCCCATAAATCACGTATTAGGTATTCCAGGTATAATAAGTATAATAATAATCAGTCCTCTGATTTGACTTCATATTACAAATGTTAATTTTTACTAATAATATGTTAACTTTTTTGTTTGATAACTGTTCGAGAATGAAAACGTCAAAACTTGAATTTATTTACTTCATTCCTGAATAATACAGAATTAATTACCTTAATAGAAGCTGCAAGTTTATCTAAACACGTAAAATTTTCTTATTACGAACATTTCTTCATTTAAAAGTTAACATATTGTTAGTAAAAATTAACATTTGTAATATGAAGTCAAATCAGAGGATTGATTGTTATTATACTTATTATACCTGGAATACCTTCTACGTGATTTATGGGACTGTGACTGATCGATACAGAAACAAAAGAAATATTTATAATTTATTTAAATACAGGTCGTTATAATAATCCAAACCACTAATCTTTTATTTAATTCTTGAAAGTAATCTTATAACGTGTAGAATTACTTTCAAGAATTAACTTAAATTCTATGGGGAATAAACAGGAATAAAAAGTTTCATCTGTCAGTGATAGTATCAGTGATAGGGTGACAGATGAAACCGTTAAGGAGTGAATAAAGTTCGAACTGTCCCCTCATTGCTGACAGGGGGACAGATCAAACTTTTTTTTCCGATCTGTCCCCCTAAGGGTCAAAGCGGGGTGACAGATCGGAATAATCCGCGAGAGCGCGCATCAGTATTTTCTTATGACGTTGTCACGTTCAACTATCGACAGTAAACCGACTTTACAGACATCCGATTTTTTCTCTTGGTCACGTAAATATTATTAAATACATAATGTATGTATGTGTATTTATGAATGTGATATGAATAAAAATCAAAAAATTGTCTTTTCGTTTAGTACGACCTCCGGTTAGTACGACGTAATATCACCGGTCCCTTCACCGTCGTTATAACCGGATTCTACTGTATGTGAAAGAGTTTTTGAGTTATGAGGGGGTCAAAAGTGGCTCCAAATGGTTCGTGTAATATTACACACGGTGCTGCTCGCCAGTTCTGTTACTTGAACTTGGCTCATCTTTTTGAGGCTGACTACACTATGCAGCCTACAACTCCGCACGGGACATGTCGCAGCGCCGCGCGCCGGGCGAGTAGAAGTAGCAAGAGCGTGATGGCGATATCGCTGGTATGCGTGTCTACCTACTGGTATGTACCAAGCGAGAGTCTCTCAGCGAGTGAATACATTCCTTGGATAGCTCTTGCTCTGCGACGAGTACTCGTCGGGGCGGTACGAACGGGTAGCGATCAACTATTAATAAATGTCTTACTGACACGGGACCTGCAGGCCTTTGTACGTTTCTTGAGCGAGGAAATACTCGAGAGCTAAGTAGTTGTTTGCTCACCGGGGCGGCGGGACAGGCGCCCTCAACATTCAGCAGAGGTGCCTCGACATGTGTACAAAGAACATCACGTGTCCGTTTCAAAGGCACGGCCACGACGTTTTTTTTTATTTAAAAAAAAACCACGCCAATAAAAAACAAGTTTATTGACGGTATTAAAAAGACAAACCTTACATGCAATCTCAACAATCCTGTGATTTGTGTCTTCTAATACAAGTATAATAATATTACGTCTGTGATTATAAATACCTGTGCACGATATGCGGTTGTTGGAGCTTGATTCACACTGACTTACCAGCCACCACTGACCTCCGTACTAGTGAAAACTGTATCACGGCAGGTCAGTCTTCCTCGTTCACAAACACTCACACACTTCCACACAATATAAGTAAAACAATGATCTACAAGTATGGCTATAAAAACACTGATACTTAGAAGAAATTACTTGATCATTTGGAGACAAAATAATGAGGGTAGTTATAAAATATCTCAGACAAAAGTTTGGATCTTACGAATTACTGTTTTTTTTTTTTTTTGTTAAAAGTCTTATAACCATCATCATCATCATTTCAGCCGTAAGACGTCCACTGCTGGACTTAGGCCTCCCCCAATTTGGGGGGCTTTGCCATAATCGCCACGCTTGGCAGGCGGGTTGGCGATCGCAGTATGGTGGTAAAATGCATAGAGAAAGCTGCTGCCCATTCTCTAGTAAGTCCCTTAGTCGCCTTTTACGACACCCACGGGAAGAAATGGGGTCAGTGGGGGGGGTAAAGTCTTATAACAAAAAAAATTATTAAAATTAACATAAAAGTTATGTAATGATGAACAATACTACAAAAACAACCAAAAGGTAAATTATAAACATAAAGAAACAACATAATTATAAAGTAAATAAAAATATGGTCTATGTGTGTGAAATGTAGATTAGTGATTGAGTGTGTACAGCTTGGTGAGCTTAGCAAAAAAGAGTCTGTCGTGGTGACAACTGGAACTAACGTTTTCGAAAGAACTGCCGACATGACAGGTATTTATCCAAAAAATGTATCTTTTAGTCAATGCCAGTCATTGTTTTTCCTTTCTAATACTAAGTTTTGTCGGTATTATAAGTTTCAAGCCATTGTATTGTATTATTTACTAATAGATTATTGAGGTCATGTTTTCTAGTTTGACAAATCGCGTGTACGTTGACTCTTAATTATTATTGATACTTGAAATTGAAAAATGTCTATATATTTTTTTAAAGGTAAATTTCACAGTACCATTAGAGAAGTTGTTAATGAAGGTGAAAAAAATTAAGGATTTTTTCTACACGTGGAGAAACACCAAAGCACTTGGCGGAAGAAAGAATTAGACGATTTTGATCTGTGTGCAATTAGACAAAAAGTTCAACACTGTAAAGAATAAAAACTTTTTTACAAAAAAAAAAAACAACCGACTTCCTTAAAAACACTACAAAGTGAAAAATAACTTTAATTTCGGAAGTCGGTGTCTTAGAATCTGTATTTATGGTTTTTTTGCCACCGACTTCCAAAATAAAAGTTACTTTTCACTTTGTAGTGTTTTTAAGGAAGTCGGTTGTTTTTTTTTTTTTGAAAAAAAGTTTTTATTTTTATATTTTTAGTTGTGGTATTCACCCTGCACTAATTCCAAACAAACAATGCATATTTATGCGATAGCAGAAATCGCGGTTGATATGCTGTCATTTTTTAAAGAGTTCCGGTGTCTGTCTCCCGAACTCATCATCAGATCTATATGAAAATTATATGGGACCATTTCGGAATAAACTCCTTTCGAACAAAAAAAGAATTTTGCAAATCCGTCTATATATGACGGAGTTATGGCCGAACATACATAAAAAAAATAAAAAATAAACATATAAACATCCGAATTGAGAACCTCCTCCTTATTGAAGTCGGTTAAAAATATAAAAAAATAATAGTTTAAAAAACTAAAAAACACGCTTCCATTGAAAACCAAACTAAAAAGTACAAAATAATGGAAAAAAGCGTATGGTGCCTGATATCAATAATACCTAAAAAAGCACTCCACGCTTTTTTTCAGTTTTTTTCCATTATTTTGTACTTTTTAGTTTGGTTTTCAATGGAAGCGTGAAACTATTTTTTTTTTTCTATTTGACCAAAGAAAGGCCTGGACTATGTGAAAGATTATATGGCTTGTAAAGGGGTGACCAATGGAAGCGTGTTTTTTAGTTTTTTAAACTATTATTTATTTTCTATTTTTTAAGGTGTTTCGAATTTTGAGACGTATGTCAGCGTAGTTTGTGATACGTCACAAACTCTCAGCGTCGTTTTCGAAGACAGTTTTTTTTGCTGTCCTGGTAACCCTGGCAAAGATAATGGCACAAATTAGTTTGTGACGTATGTCAGCGTAGATTTCGAAGACAGTTTTTTTGCTGTCCTGGTAACCCTGGCGAGGATAATGGCACAAATTTATGAAATTATTGCATTGTCATCGGTCCTTGACAGGTGTGCAAAGTTTGAATGAACTCGGGTCGTTTAAAGTGGGTTAAAATCGTGCTATAAGGAGTCGGTTACAAACAAACATACAAACATACAAGTGAAGCTAATATAAAGCGTGTAAAAACAGGTAAGTTTTTTTGTAAATGCTTAATGCTATTATCGCCTACCACATACCACAGTAAAAAAAATATAATTTACATTTTTTTTTTTTCTACGTATTATATTACCTATAGTTTAAGGAGACTTGGGTTATAATGGGATTTTTACACCATTTAGATTTCATAAATAAGAAATGTAAAACTGAAACATTTGGGTTAATGGAAAAATCTATCATAGCACCGAAAAGGAATACACGAATGATGTTATGTCACGTTTTGCTTTTTAAATAAAACCAAAATTTTAGCGTGTTCTTTCATTTTCATTGTCATATGGATAGTGATAGTGTTATGTACCCCACATACACATGCTTCATTAGTCAACTGTTTAAGTTTATTCGATATTGCCCGTACCTTTCGAATGCGACATGTTATAGGTACTCTCCAACTTCCGATTAGTTTCCGACAGTAAGCAGCTATTCAGTCGCCTTCTTGTCGAGTATAAACTGTCAGCATTAACAGAATTCGTTCATTATCATTCATGTCAAATTTGATACAGGCATACCAACCATCGAATGGGTGTGAATAACCTAGATGGTGGCCGCAAATGCGATTGCTGAACATTAATTCTTGTGTATCGGGTTCAATCGGCAATCCCTGAGTGTAATTCAATTTATTTTTCATACTGAATAAGTTTTCATTATGTTATTATGATGGCGCTCGCATCTCTTAGATAACAGGTTATTCCAGCGAAATAATGCGCAATCTATTAAATACAATGAAAGTAAAAGCCTGTGTGCCTATCAAGTCTTGAAATCTTGACAGTTGAGAATTTCCGGGATCTCGTGTTTGTTGAAACATCAAGTATCTTATCAGTTTTAGTCCTAGTATACAGGGTGGCCTTACCTGCTAAACAGGCGCCCTCATTTTTCCAGACTCTTTTTTGCTAAGCTGTACTATGGTAGCATTTATGAAGATTTCTACAAAACCTTACGTGAAGGATTTTTTCATTATTTTACGGTTAATCAGCACCTCAAAAACTATAAGAAACCATTTTAAGATTTCAGTCAATTTTACCCATGCATACCTGTGTTATTTTTGAACAAATATAATGTAGCCATGTAGCATAATGTAAAATCGCTTGTAGTCGACTACCTAATACTGTTCGCTACCCTTTTTAGTTTTTTCAATGGACAACTTTAACCTTTTAGACTTTGATCAGCTGTTGTGATTGTCTTGTGCAGTGCGCTGTCATTCTTTGCTGTCAAAATCATTACAGATTCAGGAAGATATTTACTGAACGAGTAGTTCCTAAGTTTACCTACGAATTTACTTAATTACTTATTTATTTTATTAAGTTTCTAAGTGTTAGTCGAAGTCATTCAGTTCAATTTCCTATAGTGTTAAAAAAGTTTAATAACGCAGATAGCCTGCTTAAAAGAATGATGTAAGGAAGTAAAGTTGTACGCAACATTGAAACTCTTGAATGAAATATTTTGAACCGTATTGTGATACCGAACGGACAACAAGTGCTGGACAAGTGCCTGAAAACTACGGCATGGCGAGCAGCGCGAGGTTTGTTAATATTTTTTTAAACCCAGATACATAGCACCAGTGTTAGTGTGCAGTTTTGTATGCCTAGTTACAGAGCCCAAACATTTATGTTCACGTACCCGTGATGTTTCTCTACAAATTATTCTGTAAGAGCTTTATTATTATTATTTCATAATAATTACTTAATACACAATTTGCAGTTTCCAGTTCCCTAATGTATAAAATAACATAACTAAGAATTAACTAGTCAATGAAATCATTCAGAAACAAGTGACTATTAACCTAGTATTAGATGTGACTATTATGTCCTGTAAGGAACTGCTGGTAGTGGAGCTCTACTCTTTAGCGTAGATGCTCCACAGTAGCGCTGTGTCATGGTGGAACTGAAGTGTTGTGGTTTCCAGGTGACAGGTCTTCTGAACTATCTTCTGTAAACATGAGGGGATAATGCCAGCTTCCTTTGCACAGTATGTAGTTATTTTCACTATTCTATGTTTTCAATAACTATTGCTAAATGTGGTGGGTTGGCGTGAGTGGAGTGTACTAATTGTCTAGTTGAGAGACTGTAGGCTTCAGAACTACTGACAACTGACTGCACTTCTATTGGTTGATTGCTTACCAATTGATTTCAATTTAGACTCAGTATTGGTTCTTACGTAACAATTTAAGCCATCGGTTTTATTCTAATAAAATCAAAGGACTGTGTGTTTTGTTCTTAATTCAGTATCACAGTACCGTGTTCTTGACTGTGTAACTAAG
Organism: Aporophyla nigra; assembly: GCA_947507805.1. Taxonomy (NCBI): domain Eukaryota; kingdom Metazoa; phylum Arthropoda; class Insecta; order Lepidoptera; family Noctuidae; genus Aporophyla; species Aporophyla nigra. Next base: position 822,846 of record OX382301.1, read on the forward strand.
TCTTGTCATTTGGAACGTCTTAGTATAGAAATGGTGAAAGTTATACATCCTTTTGTAGTTTAAACTATTTGTTTCTTAACACATTACTTCAATGTTACCTATGCTGGGCTTTGTTGCATCATATTTAGACAATATTCTATATTGTCATAAACTGCTGCTCGCAGTCATGTTACTATTATCCTCAATGTGAAAAGTGTTGTTGTGTTAAGAATATTAAGTAATTACTGTTGGGGAATACCTGCTGAACTAACAGGCAAATACCAGGATCTTCTTTTGGTATTTTACTATAGTATGGATATAGACTAAAATGACTAACTTTTAATCACTCTCATGTATGCTGTGCCAGGGCCAAATCATCTAATGCTATAAGTACTAATAGGTATCATTTGACTGTTAGTTAGCAGGATTTTTATGTTTATGACACTCATCACTTTTATTGTTAATAATGAATTAAATGTGCTTTTCATCCTTCAAGGCTTATTGTTACAAAACATATCTCTAGACTTATATCTTCCATTGCCATCAACAGCTTGCCACATTGTTAGTTACATAAAATAAGAATATTAACTCAAAGACAGCTGTCTCGCGGTTTATTTGTGTTGACTAAATGTACTGATAAGGCAAGAATGTACCCAGGTGCTGCTACATAGCAGTTCTCTCAATATTATGAGATATGTTCTGTAGCAATGGCGTCGGTTCCAGACAGTTCGCAGTCTGATGGCGACTGCCCCGTGTGCGCCAGCCGATCTATCGATAGACACGTCCAGCCACATGGTTACCGCCGTTAAGGTCAATCTGATAATAAAGTTATATCATCTGTGGTTCACCGATGTGTCTGTCGTTAGCTGGTGTGGTGTGTGTTCCGCTTGACCCATTCCATGGCACGTGTCACAGCTAAGGGTGCGCGGCCGTCTCGCGGCGGGCGGCATGCGCGCGCGTCGCACTGCTGCGCCGCACCCGCGACGCCATGGCTCAGCCCTGCCACCGGTAGGTATCTACTAATACCAGTGTACACACCTTATCAAAAAAGTAGTATACCCTGAACAAATATTTCAGCGGCCGCATGTTGAACAACAGCCTCCCGGCTCCTGACACCAATCATGTCGTATTTACTTATGTAGATATTCAGTCGCTAGTACGGAGTGCTGGCTCGTCGGGCCGCGCGCTCTTTATTCAGACAAGGCTTGTTAATAAAGGTGGTTGTGTCGGAATTCATTAAAACAAAAGTTAACACTACTTACGTGGCCGTCTCTCGTTCGGCTGCTACGTCACAATACACTGCATCGATACATTGCTGTCCAATTAATTACCAATCAAAGAGAGTGATAAGACCTAGTCTGCAGAGACGTCCGTTTTTAAGATGTAAGTGGTCGTTACATGAAGGTCAGTTGTCTGGGAGTCTCGTGACGCCTGCAGCACGTCGAGCCCCTGAGCGAGGAGTCCTGCGTGCGTTCGCGCTCGTCCTCCTTACTGATACAATATTAATAATACGGTTTTCTTTAAAATGGACGACGGGTATGTTTAATTGTGTACTATTTCATTATCTCTGCTACAACTCGTTGCATTTACATAATTTAGCCAATTTATACTTTTTAATTATTTTGCGCTAATTTCTCTAATCTTATTGGTACATACCTACCTACTTAGGTAGGTAGTTACCGAATGAGCGGTTCCTTTTTTTCTTCTAGGTGGGTAATCATCAAATGACGTCTCCCGCTCTTGAGGGCGGGAGGGCGTGTCAGACTTTTACTAAAACCCACCCGTGTTCCTTCAGTTGCCTATGTGCCAGGGCCATGGTGTCTCTTTCGAAAAAATCTCGCGACCCTGGCAGATGAGCGGTTCCTTCACTTGTGGTATGACGCTGCTCGATGTATTTGTTGATATGAGCCGACTGCTGCGACTACGATCTAACCCAGTACCATGCTATGGGGACTGTCCGTCCATCTCGTTATAACTGACATTGATTGACTTTACAGTAACCGAGATAATTATTACAAAATTACAATGAACAAATAAATTAATATCGACTCACCACTTAGGTACGTCGTCATTAGTTTATTATGATAAATTATTAATTACTTTAGCTATTGCTTTAATCGTGACAATGACCTCGACGATTTGTATTGCGTATCGCGTCAGTGTACGCCTCGGACGAATGATCACCAAACTTCTCACAGTAACAGCTGACACACATATTTAAAGACAATCATGAAATTGTTCTGACAAGTGTTCGCGGTTCACAAATAATGTAAGTAAGAATGACTTACTAAACTTAAGGCCGCGCCGCGTCGCGTCGCGTCGTGCAGCTGAACATGGATCGTCATTAACAGTCGGTGTTGTGTTGGAGCGACAGGCGCGGCGCGTGCGCCGCCGTCGAACAGTCGGACGGCAGACAGTCGCGGACTGGTCTCCGCCAATAACGCGTCTTCATGGAAACCTGCTCTATATATCACTATAATCTGTTGTCGTGTCCAATCGGCAGCTATCGATAATTACTGCCTTCACATTTTCGTTATTTTATCGGTTTCCGTCCAGTTCATTATCAGCGGACGGCTGTTGCACTGACGTAGACCACGAACTCCCATAACTATAACTTTCACAGTTTATATCATGTGGAAAACAATGGCGGTAGCACCGTAGCAGTGGTAGCACGTAGGTGATAGTTAGCCGGCTGTATAAGGTCAGTGTGCACTATCTGTTCAGCAGCTGCACTCGTCTGCGCGATTGCTTCATCAGCCGACGCTCGTAGACTTGCGTCGCTAATCTTATCCGAGTGTTATCCTTAATTCACTAAGTATATATAATGTGCCATATTCGCTATATTTCACACGTTTATTTACAGTGAATAGCTATTCACACGCTCACGATAATTCGTAAAATAACGTAAACTAATATATTGTCTTATCTCTAAGTAGCTGTAGTTAAATACAAATCGTCAGTATCGCTACAAATCGGTCTGTAATCACTCGCAGTGCTGAGTGGTGAGAGTGTAAGCGCTCGTCGTGCCGCAGGTTGAACGAGGACAAGGAGAGCTCGCCGTGCCTTGAGCGAGGAGACGGAGTCGCCGCCAACATGTGGGGCGCGCAGCGACTCGTGGCGCTGGACGTGCTGATGGTGTTCTGGGGCATCGGCACGTGGCTCGGCGTCAACGGGCTGTACGTGCAGCTGCCGCTACTGGTGGACCGCCTGCCCGAGGGCTGGGCGCTGCCCTCGTCCATGGTGATGGCCGTGCAGCTCGCCAACAGCGGCCTGCTCCTGTACGCAGTCATGCGTCGTCTGCTGCCGAGCGTCAAGGATGCCTTCTACATCTACGCGCTGCTGGTGATCGGCACGCTGGCGCTCGTGCTCAACGCGTTCCTATACGAGAAGACGTCGGTGATCGGCGGCGAGGAGCGCTCCGTGGCTTACCTGGCGCTGACATTCTTTGCGGCGCTGGTGGGCTGCACGAGCTCTGTTCTGTTCTACCCGTACCTGCGCCACTTCCGTGACGTGTATCTCGCCACGTACCTGGTGGGCGAGGGGCTCAGCGGGTTCGTATCTAGCTTGCTAGCGCTGGTACAGGGCGTGGGCGGCGAGCCCCAGTGCCTTCCGTCGGCCGACAACAGCACGCTAGAGGCGCACTACCCGCCCGCACGCTTCGACACCATGGTGTTCCTGCTGCTGCTGGGAGGGCTGTCGGCGACCAGCCTGGCCGCCTTCGTCGTCATCAACAATTACAAGGGCTTCCAGTCGGAGCGCGTGGCGCCGGCGGCCGCGGCCAAGGACGACGAGGCCACGTCGGAGCGGCCGTCGCTGCTGGCGCCGCGCTGGGTGGGCGTGATGCTGCTGATGGTGCTGCTGAATGCGCTCAACAACGGCGTGCTGCCGTCGGTGCAGTCGTACTCGTGCATGCCGTACGGCACGCAGGCGTACCACCTGGCCGTGACGCTGGGCGCCATGGCCAACCCGGCGGCGTGCCTGGCGGGCGTGTGGCTGCGGCCGCTGCCGGGCCGCGCGCTGGCCGCCCTGCTGCTGCTGTCGGCGGTGCCTTTCGCCTACATCCTGGCCACCGCGCTGCTCAGTCCGGCACCGCCGCTGCAGCACACCGCATCCGGGGTTGCTTTAGTTGTGAGTATTACTTTAAAATTCACTTTTCATCTCATTCCAAATAAAGTGTCCAGCAGTAGGTGACCGTAGCACAAGATCTGCCCGCTAGTGGCTACTAGTTTCTGGAAATATATTTCCATTCTATAGAACCGACAGACGATTCCATAAGCTTCTTCGGAAACTTGTCAGATGGAAGTATCTTTATTCGAGATCTCTGTGTTTATCTCTGACGCTGCACTAGGTCACTCCGTGTTATCAAGTAACATTAAAATTATCTAAATTATCCCAAATTACTATCGCACATTCAAACACACACAATCTACGAAGCAACAGACAAGTTTATGATGCAGTATAATTAAGTTATATACATACATATTTATGTAGAGCTAGTTTAGTTATCTGATTTAATACTTAGATAATTATTTCCGTCAGGTTGCTCGTCAGGGTTCATACATCCGTGCATATAAGATCGTCGAGATAGTGTTGTTAGAAGACTTCCATGCTCTTCTATTCTCTAATAAAAATTTCGTATGAGAAACTTTCGTCGTTATCAAATCTGCGTCTTCAGAGTATATACTCGATTTTAATTTAATTTCATCCAGGACATGCTGAGATTTTCCTAACGTAGAGCGGCGACCGTGCCACCTACGTAACTTAGATAACGTCTCTGGACACGTACGCGACTCTGTCGGCACTCTCGGTGACCCGTGCTCATAGGTGCGGTAACCTATTTTCTTCTGCCCCGCGTACCTTACCCACTTTTAAAAATTTCTTACAATAATAAGTGACTTGCCAATAATTTTAAACATTTCGCTCAATACTAAGTGACATGCCAATATTTTTTTTTTTACAATCATACATCATTGACTTCTCTACCGTCCGCCGGCCGCAAGCCGGGAATTCCTCGAACCTTTTGAAATTCTTGATTGATTGACTGAAAGCGTGAGTTATCGTTAGGTAATAATTCCGTTGATTAGAAATTATCTGTCGTATTCTCTGGTAGCTTACCATTATCTTGGAGATACTGTGGAGTGATAATTATCACAATAATATCCCAGACGAACCGTCGATGCTTCCGGAGTTTTCCGCACGCATTCGCGTGCGAATATGATCAGACTGGTCTTACTTTCTATCACAGCTGCTGTGCGTTGGCTGGGAGATATGATAGCCTATCCCGAAAGTAGCTATTAGACCTTCATGTTGTGGAATAATTTCCTCACATCGTCTGAACGGAATGTCTGTTGTCCTCAATGAAATTATAGTTTTAGTGGCCTGCTTGGCATAACATAATAACACCTGCTTACCCCCAAGGGCGCGGTAGAAGTGTATACCATATGGCATAAAATTCATTATTGATACTAATAAATAACTGTCTTGTTATGAACTTTTGTTTCACAAGCACTTGATTAAGGTGAAAGCTCTGAACTGAAGTTTATTTCTCTTGTCTTAATTATATGCACGAGAGTTTTGAGTAGCCAAAATCAAAACCAATACATTGCCCATTTTCTCAAAAATTTTAAGTTAATTTTGTTTTACTATGTTTTTTATTGTGTGAAGTATGTAGAAGTGGTAAAAAGCTACATATATACATACATATACATTGTATACATAGATGACTCTTACACAGTATTTCATCTGTAAAATCACGTCTATAAATTACGTAATCCCGTAAATATAAAATAAATTTACTCTGAACTTGGCTCCCATTTTCACATTTATGTTTTTGAGGAGATCGAAATAGCTAGAATGCATAAATATTTCTCGGACGCGGACTCACCTGACCTTGACTTCAAATTCACTTACTCATATGTCTGTTAGGACAAGCAAAACGTTCCAAGGAAAACTGAGGTTTTGTGTTCCAGACGTTTGGTTACTTACTTGCTTGGCGCCAATCTCTCTCTCAGCCGTCTGGTCTGGTAATACGTTTGGTAATCATCACTCATATTTATGTCGAGGAAGGTTTTATGAATGTCAGTACCTAACCTGGTGCGAGTGTGTAGCGGTGTGTTAGATAGGTCATTTTAGGAGTGTTGTAGAGGAAGGTTGTGTAAAATTATAATATAGCTAAAATTCAAATGAATTCTGAGATGACCACAATAGAGATTATTGGAACAAAATGATGTGTTCACCGTAATGTAAATTGAGATTTATTTATTTAATATAGGCTGATTTTTCAGCAGTCTGATAACTCTTATCGAAATAACAAATCTGACAGTTTGATATATTTTCTACTAGCTTTTGCCAGCGGCTTCGCCCGCGTGGAGGTCGGAAAATATCCCGCGGGAACGTACTACCGGGATTAAAAGTCTCTCAGAATCTGTGTGCCAAACTTCACCCAAATCCGTCCAGTAGTTTTTTCGTGAAAGAGTAACAAACATACACATACACATACATCCATCCTCACAAACTTTCGCATTTATAATATTAGTAGGATACAAGAGCTGTCAAACCACAATATTTATTTGTATCAGTTAAAAGTACCTGACTATTGAAAATCAGCCCTATGGTAGCAAGAAAAAGGGCAGGAGTATGATTGACATTTGGTCGCTAAAGCTGACTGTGACGTGTTCGCGGACGAATGGAAGGCGATCCTGTCAGTATGTCTGGAGTTCTGTGAGATGAGCGTACGAACTTAGTGTTTGAGGTGAATGCGCTAAGGTAGACCGTGAAATTCAAATTTACTTCAAAAGTCGGGAGTCGAAAGTTTGACATACTCTTGAACAGAATATGTAAATGTTCTTATCTTTCACATAATTAACAGACGAACTTCAACGTTAAGAGCTTTATGAATGTATTCGAGCTTCTACCCCAAACACAACCATAAACTATACTAAGTCTTAAGAAAGGAGTGCCACGGTAGCCCGCGAAATTCATATTTACTACTGTGTTTGGCAATTTACAGTTCAGTGTCAGGTTGTATTTTGATTAAAATATGATTCACGACCGCAACTTGATTATGACGTACAAATGGCAAAAAACTTAAGAAAGTTTTAATTTCACGGGTTACCCTGACGCTTCCGCCTTAACTAATGTAATAGCCCGATGGCAGTTTTAAAGTCAAATGAATAAATAAGGGAGAATTGCCCTGTTGCTAGGCAAAGGGCTCTCGCGAGTCTATACTTCTACTAGCTTCGAATTCTCCATGCAAGCAGTCTCGCCGTTACATCAGCGTTTCCTATACCTGCTTCCCATACAATGGCTGTGTTGCTCCTAGTGTGTACTGATGTGTGGTCCTGTCGTGCAGGTGATAGCGTGGGTGGTGGTGTCGGGCGTGATCTCGTACGCGCGCATGTGGGTGTACGGCTGGGCGCGCGCGGGCGGCGCGCGGGGCATGCGGCTGTGCGGCGGCGTGGGGCAGCTGGGCTCCGTGCTGGGCTCGGCCAGCACCTACTTCGTGGTCAACCACACGGCGCTGTTCGTGCAGCCCGCCGCCTGCCCCGCCATCTCCGCGCTCTCGCTCACCAACCTATAGTGATATAGAACTTAGATAATATTAATAATATAGACTATTTATGTTGACGTTACTTCACTTGTTTTATTTTTTCCTTAAGGGGGGTAGTCCATGTAAAAGCCTCAAAATTCGTCATTAAAAAAATATATTTTTAGAGGTAATAAAATAATTTTATTGTTTTTAAACTTTAGCAGAACTTTATTGAATTGAACCTTTCCAGAGTACAAAAGTTTTTTTTTTCTCCTTTTAAAATGGCGGCTCAGGATATTTTTTTGTCTACTGCCTCCGACACGAGGTCCCAAACTGTTCTATTTATCACTCGTCAACCATTGATATGAATAAAAAAAAATACGAAAAGGATAAACGTCTAAAATTTGAAAAAAAGTATAAAATTCAATATAAAATGAGCCTTTGAATAAAAAAGTCAGAATTTAGGGCTATTTTGTGACATTTCTGACCCCAAAAAAATATTTTATCAACGCAAAATATTTGAAATTTTAGGTTTATCCTTCCGATAATAATGTAGAGAAAGGCCTCACCAAATTTCAGACAAATCGGTCGATAACTTTTTGAGTTACAACACGAGCAGTTTAAAAAAAAACCGGCCAAGTGCGTGTCGGACTCGCGCACCGAGGGTTCCGTACAAACCTGCAGGTATTCACGGTTTATGCATAAGGTTTATGTTTATGAAATTTTTTTTTTTTTTTAATTTTTATATTGAGTTGACTGAATGAAAGGTAAATTGTGGTTTACGATTTATGACGTATTAAAAAAAAACTACTTACCAGATCTCGTTCAAACCAATTTTCGGTGGAAGTTTACATGGTAATGTATGTATCTTCATCATATATTTTTTTTAGTTTTATCATTCCCTTATTTTAGAGGTTACGGGGGGAGGGGCACATTTTACCACTTTGGAAGTGTCTCTCGCACAAACTCTTCAGTTTAGATAAAATATATATTAGAAACCTCAATATCATTTTTGAAGACCTATCCATAGATAGCCCACACGTATGGGTTTGATGATTTTTTTTTTGAGTTTCAGTTCTATGTATGGGGAACCCCAAATATTATTGTTTTTTTTTTTTTTTCTATTTTTGTGTGAAAATCTTCTTACGGTTCACAGAATACATCTACTTACTAAGTTTCAACAGCATAGCTCTTATAGTTTCGGAAAAAAGTGGCTGTGACATACACGGACAGACAGACAGACAGACATGACGAATCTAAAAGGGTTCCGTTTTTTGCCATTTTGCAACGGAACCCTAAAAAAATACAGTTCGAGATAATCGGGTTTAAAGTTTTAGCACAGGAAAATGACCAGTTTTAGTTATTTACCGATTTATTTATAAATCAGTTGTTGATAAAAGGTCCTGAATTTATTATTTTATCACCACATGGACACGTGACAACAATTTTAAAACTTAAATATTTTAAATTATTTTGATGGACCTTTTACCTGAAGCTCGCCGATTATCTAGCTCGCTAGTTTGCAATACGCACTCCGGCCCGCTCCATTACATTAGCTATTACTTCGTCAATATTCGAGATTTTTCTTTTTCCTCACGTCAGTACACGCTCAACATACTATATTTTCAGATTATCGAAGAAAAAAAAAAACGATTTTTTGAAAATTTTACCTGGACTTGTCCCCTAAAAAGTGAATTTAATGAAATGGCCGAACTCGGATTTATACTTAGACTTAGATAAACAAGAAGTCTTCAATCAATAGACTTCTCGATTTTTGTGAGTAAATATTCGCTGCCATTCCATTTAGGTAATAGGGAGCCGCAGCAAGTTTTATAGCTCTAGTAAGATGTTGCGCAACAGATAAGCAAATGTATTGTACCTACAAACTAACGCATGTTACGTGAAATTATGTTTTTCCTGTACTGTGATAACCGATACAATGTACGGATTTGTTATTCTCTATAATCAGTTGATCGCGTGGTAAGCAAATATATCGCTGCATAAGATAGTCTGTCCACACTTAACCCTGTTGAACTGCGGGTATCAACGAAATGGAAACAAACAATGTACCCATTGATTGAGACTGAAAACACGCAGCCACAGTCCAGTCTTTGGTTTATTTTCTCAATAGGTAGGATACATACAATATCTACAGTGATACAGTATCCACTTATATCTATTTCTTCGATTTCTTTGTTCTTCTCCAATACTGCTTATTGCTAAGGTACAGTGGTAAGTACATAGGTGGGTAGTTTTTTTTTTTTTTGTGGGACATCTCGTTGTTAATCTGAAATAAGATTCTTACAACTTAAACGGATTTTATAGGTGGGTAGGTAGGTTAAGTTGCGTAGCATTCATCGGGTTTCACTTGTGGGTAGGTAAGCAAGAAGTAAAAGAATCGAAGGTTCATTATTGTTATGGCGTGAATGCTACGCAATTGCTCTGAAAATAGTGGTGATCTGCCTTGACAATATACTTCAACATGATTGACAAACTCTTTTACGAGGGTATCCAGGGGCCTTTATACCAAGTTACTGTATAGTCTCATAGCGTGAAAAAAAGCTTCAAAGAAAGTAGACTAGAAAGTAGTAAAGACTCATTCGATGGTTTTTCCTTGACCCGATCAGCAATGGTAATATCTACTTTTTATAATCAATTAGGATTATTAAGCGAGCCATTTTCGCTCATTATGCGACATAATGCACCATTATTGAATGCTACGTAATAGTGCTCAAAGATTGCTCCACAAACACTCCGCGCTCTATAATGATCGCCAGATCTAATGGACGTTAAGGAGAAGTAGGTAATTTATTACATTAGCAAGTTAATTTTGATTAGAGGGATGATTAGCTGACATACCAAAATAATGTCAATTACTTTCAAATACTCCTTTATTCCTAACTATAAATATTTATCTGTGACAAATTACCCACACCACCTACAGACATAACGATCATGTGAAGGGAATAAACACGAATCAAGAATAAATTGATGAAAAAACTGAGTGGAAATACATGATCGTGTTACAGTTATGCAACAGCGCAAGTAGACAAATATGGTGCGGCACTCACTGAAACTTGTTTTTTAAAACGCTTTTAATTAAAAAAATTAAATTAAAAATTTAAAAAACCCCCGACACAAAAACCTAAAATCCCTTTAAAAAGTAAAAAATAATAAAAAAACTCAATCTTAAAGTACCTAACTATGTATTAATAATTCAAAAAAATATACGTCGCGTTGGGGGACCGCTCCAAACCTAACAATTTACTTACAAATAGTCTATTACCTAACTGAAGAAAACTTTTATAAAATTACTTCTAAATATTGCATTTAGGATACCCTCGCAGAGCGGTCCCCCAACGCGACGTATTTTTTTTTGAATTATTAATACATAGTTAGGTACTTTAAGATTGAGTTTTTTTTATTATTTTTTACTTTTTAAAGGGATTTTAGGTTTTTGTGTCGGGGGTTTTTTAAATTTTTTATTTAATTTTTTATTTTATACTTTTTATAGGTATACTTATTATAATGTAGATTTTGTTAAGTTGTAAATACATAGAACTTCGCCGTGGCCAACAGGAAGATGGGAAGCTTCCAAAAACAATATCAATTCAATTTGATGATGCCACTATCGGCCGGAGTTGTGTTGACGAGAATGGATGGATTCTGATAAGGCCACAAAATGTAACTTTTCAAGGTCTTAGAGGATATAGAAATATTGAAATAACAATGTTTCCTATCATTTTATGTTGGGCGATTACGGCATATAAGTTGCAAGGCACGACAGTTGAAAAAGCTGTGGTTTACTTAGGTAAAAGTACTTTCGCAAAAGGCCAAGCCTATGTAGCCTTAAGTAGAGTATTTTTACTCTGCTTCAGGCTACATAGGTTTGGCCTTTGCCTTGGATGGTGTAGCAGTTTGTGAGCTCGACCAAAGAAAACTATTTGATAACCCACATGACAAATCATCTTTAGCAGAATTGCAAAGACTGAGATGTAGTCATTGATACTCTCACGTGACAATCGGATTTCCATGTCCCAATTTTCCCACCACCAATTTTCTCATCAAGCGAAGCTTGAACATTCTCGATTAAGTCATTAATATTCTCTTTCAGTGCGCTTTCATTTGAGACCCCACTCGAGTATATTTGTAGACATTCGGTTATTCTTCCCCACTTTCACCCCCCACAACTTTTAAACGGCTCAACCGATTTTCATCAAACATGTCTAAGAACACTCGCACATAAGTCACCTTTAATACAAAAAAACAATAATTGAAATCGCTTCATCCGTTCGGGAGCTATGATGCCACAGACAGACAGACACACAGACAGACCGACACACAGACAGACAGACAGACAGACACGTCAAACTTATAACACCCCTCTTTTTCCGTCGGGGGTTAAAAAAGAAATGAGAAACAAAGTTTAATTTCAGTTACATTGTCTTTGAATTTCGAGATATTATACTGAATACAAAGTTAATTGTTTTAATATCTGGGCGCATGGCGGTGTACCCACAAAGCCGAGCTAAAAACAAAACGATGGGATGCACTAGGTATATGTATACCTTTTCTCGAAGCGATTCGTCTGATTTTCAAACTTTCATAGCTTCGGCCTGGATAATGCTAGAGACCTTAAATCCTCAGAATAAGATGTATGTAGTTAGAAGATTTATAAAATAGACTTAGTTTTTTTTTGTCTAGATTTTATACTTTGATTTTTATTAATACTTACATAAAATATAGTTTCGTCAAGGACTCACTCATTAAAACCTCTAGGGCACTGCAAGAAATCCAGAAATCTAGAAAGTAAAAATTTGGTATTCAGGCTAAGTTTTGCAAAAACAAAATACAAAAAGAATCAGAAATCTGTAATTTTCACCTTCCAACTCCCGTAAATGTTACAGATCTGATGTAGAGCTAACTCTACAAAACCTGACCCTACAAAACTTACATCTTTAGCATGTTAGCATCCTAATTCCGAACCTGCGTATGCACACGGCCAAGAGGTATATTATAAGGTGTAAGGTTTGCGAAATAATTTTGGTGGGTTGGATTGATTCCATAGTTCTGATTGAGCACTAGTAAGTAAGAGGAAGGATTATTTACATATTCGCAGTAATGAGTTTGTTATTAAATATTACAGAAACAAACATAGTAGGAACAGGCAACGTTATACTTAATAAGCGTGAAATAAAGCCGCGTGGAGTGAAGACCTCCCCTTAACGACCCGCCGGGGCCCATGTGCGGCGTCGGGTGGTGGCAGTGCGTTACTGCGCGCCCGTCTGCCATCGAGTCAACATGGAGCTGATAAGCTTTATACTGACGTACTTCCTCACCAAGGACCTGTCCATGATGACTGCCTTCATTTGCTGGACGCCTGGTAATGCAGATAGGTTTGACTATTTTATTACAATTAAAAGTGCGTACCAGTTACAGATCGCTAAAGTATTGTACGTATATTAAATCAGCCCAAATACTATTAAATAGGTGTTAGAAACTCTTTGAATAAATCATCCTAAATCCATCCATGGCATGTATTTTCTGAAAATACTAAGCGGTGATTAGGTACGTAGGTTTCATCATCTGCCTAGACTTTTCCCAGGCGCGGTCGCAGCCTAACATTTTGGGGGGGGTCACCATGAGTACCTACTAAAGAATATTTTTAGGTAGGTACATCCTCTTTGGTCTAGTAGTCGCAAGCGCTACCGATCAGCATGATGTCCCGGGTTATAATCTTTTTGCAAATGTCCATCGGAGTCTCCGTGGCTCAAGTGAGAACAATTTTAAGATAGTAAGACAGGCAAATCGTTCAGGGTTTCGACAGCATGACTGTCTTGGGGGGGGGGGGGGTCATGACCCCTAGGATCCCCCCCCCCCCTCGGACCGCGCCTGACTTTTCCTAACTATGTTGGGGTCGTCTTCCAGTCTAACCGGATGCAGCTGGGTACCAGTATTTTACATGGAGCGACTGCCTACCTGACCTCCACAACCCAGTTACTGGGTAATACGATACCCCTTGGTAAGACTGGTTGTCAGACTTTCGGGCTTCTGACGACCCGTAACGACTGTCTAAGATCTTCGAAAGACAGCCGGGACCAACGGCGTAACGTGTTTTCCGAGGCGCGGAAGGGTCTTGGTATGTAAAGATGGTCACCCATCCACCGACCAACCGCGGCAAGCGTAGCTTAATCTGAACGGTCAACCCGTGCGGCTGTTATTACTTAGCCACAAGCCCCACTAGGCAGTAGATAGGTACGTAGGTAGGTACTATAGATATATTTTTTATATTTCTGTGGTAGGTACGATTCCCGAGTTACACGTGAGATTGCGGAAAATACTTTTTGTCTTCCTCGTTTTTCAGTAGCACAAGATATTACTTAAAAAACTGCGTTACGTATAGAGCAGGCGCCACTTACAGGAATTTCACCAAATTTTCTGTTTGTTTTAATATTTATATAGTCATTTTCGCCTAGAACATTACGAACAGTATATTTGTAGAGCAAGTATCGGAGCTGTACCGCAGCAGCAACCGCGCCGGCGTGCGACTGGCGCTGGTCTCCGACTTCTTGCGCCCGCCGCCCATGAGCCCGCGCGGCTGGTTCACGGAGGCCCTGCTGCTGGACCTCGCCTGTCCCGGCGCCGACCTCATCCTGGATCAGGTAGATACCTCCCGTCCAGATGACCAGCACCCTCCTTCAGCATGTTATTTCTTAGGCATAGTTAGGCCTAGGTTTATTAATAAACTCTTTTTGTATATTGTACAGTTAGTCCGTAACCTGTTACAGTATTAAGTGAATATTGCAATGCTTTTTGCATAGTAATATTATAAGACTCGAAACAGAACACTCATCAATAGACACAATGCTACATTTATAAAACAAAGACATTATAAATCTTAATATTTATTTATCTATCCTCTGTATGTAGGTATAACGACGAAAACCCACCCACGTCTATGTAGTGATAATATAATAGCTACATACATATTAATGGCCTGTTAGTCTAGTGGTTAGTGACCCTGACTGCTGAGACTGAGGTCGTGGGTTCGATTCCCACACAGGAGATCTTTGTGTGATGAGCATGATCATTTGTTCTATGTCTGGGTGTAATTTATCTGTAACTAGCTGACCCGACAGACGTTGTCCTGTCTTAACGATAACTATTTAATTCGAATTGGTATAATAATTTTCCGCGCAATTTTTTAATTTTTTTTTTTTTCATAAGAACCTTCTCCTGACAATTACAAACAAAACAAAAAAAAAGAAAAGTGAAATCGGTCCAGCCGTTCACGCGTGATGGCGTGACCAAGGGAAATAGGGATTCATTTTTACATTTACATATAGATATGCTTGTATTTAGAAATATATAAGTATGTTTATCAGTTGTCTGGTTGCCATAGTACAGGCTCTGCCTAGTTTGGGATCAGATAACGGTGTGTTGGTTGTACTAAGATATTTATTTATTAATACTAATTATGAACTCAAAGAATTGAGCAATCAATAACGTAGTTAAGTATTAGGTAGTCCAATCGCTCTATATGTATTTGCCAGATGCATACATATAAGGGATGGTTAGAGACATTCTTTTGTTCAGGCATCCGCCTCCCGCGGGTTCAACTACCGCCACTCGTGGCTGCTGCTCCACAACTCCTCGTCTGACCGGTCCATCATCGAAGCCACTCTGTCAGCTTGCGACATCTTGCCGGACGGAGACGTGGTGTGGTCCTCGCCGGAGAGCCTTGTAGATGTGTACAGAGTAAAGCCGGGCATGCCATACTTGCGAACCGAGCTGGGCCTGGCCAGGAACTGCTCGCGGCAGGAGTTGCAGGCGCTGTGGGCCACGCTGCCCACTGCCGTGACCAGGAGGAGAGACTTGAGGAACGTGTCGATGAAGGGTATTTCCATAGTAAGTGCAGGTAGGAGAGCCAAGGATCCCTAATCTATGAACTAGGGAGAAGAACGGTGGACATGGTAATTACAAATTAATTATTGAAACGTTTTTCACAAACGTGAACATCGACGAAATACAATAGCGGAACATTGGAAGTTTTCTTAAGTACTGTGGCGAATTGTCGATTAGTCACGCTGCGTTATTTTCACACATTGCCATAATTCCCATAATGATTATATAACTGATAACGGTTAATTTTCAGTTATAGACATTTTCCGAATAGTCTTGAGGTTACTGAAATTTAATGTGCACTGGTTTTATTTCTTTTCTATTAGATATTACTTTGCACACAATAGCTTAGATACTGCAAGCTATTCTGTAAATGTGTGTATCCAGGTGACGCAGCCGGTCAACTTCAAGGGCTGGTCGGACCTGCGCAACCGGCAGATCGACACCTTCCCCAAGTTCACGTACCCGCTCATGATGCTGCTTGCTGAGGACATGCACTTCCGGTTGGTATTCATGTCGTCGACAGATTTTACCTACATATGAATCGTCAGTATAGTAACGGTGGCTGTTATGTGAAATCTTTATTATCTTAAATTTAACTATTAATACATAGTCACATAGTCAAATATAAATACAATTAAAAATAGAAATTATTAAAACAAAACAAACAAATAGGTATATAATTAATTACAGTGTTGCCGCATTACCTGCGCTCACTGTGTATCCCACAGCAGTGATTGATGTAGGCGCAATCGACCCTGCCCGCGAGCGCGGCCAACGTGCTGTTACGAGCTCCCCCGCACTCGCCGAACCATCGAGGTGCCTCTCTTACGCATTGTCGCATAAAAACAGTCTACGCGTGGCTCCGCAAACATTGTCGAGGCGGTGCAGTAAAGGGGGAGACCCAACAACATCTTGAACCCATTGTTAATCTGGACACGAAGGGCACTGCACGACCTTTGCGTGAACTTAGACTATAGGCTGCAGGTGTAAAATGTAGTGGAGTAGGCTCTAAAGAGAGTAATTTTAACTGCTGCTGAACATCGTGAAAACCTACGGATCAGCATATTCGCTCTTACCGACAATGTCCTTCGCTCCCGTTCAACATCTGCATCATCTTTCAAGTCGGGACTAAGTGGCGTAAGTGCTTAAAAGTATCCACTCTTTCTAAGGCTGTGCCATTCAGCTTTGTAGCTGGAATTTGGTTAACTGTTCTCTGCCCGCCCTGAAAGACCATACACTGATTCTTTTTCACATTATACAACAAACCGTGATCAGTTGCATAACGCTCACAAATACTCATCAGCTTTCTGAGTCCGCAGACCGAGGCACTGAGCAGCACCATATCGTCCGCGTAGTGATGTTATTGAAACAGGCCATCTATATAACAACCGATATGTTGCTCGCTGAGTGCCTCGGTCAGCCCATTAATGTACATGTAATGTAATGTATACGGGTCCGACAATGTGCCCGCCCATTTGACATAGTTCACCTGGTTACCGTACCTACTTAAGAATGGTGATAAAAAAGGATAGGTGTGTTTTCATATGGACACTTCAGCAGTTCAGTGAACCGATAGTCAACCTGGTACTGTTCAAGAGACTGCAGTACAGCCCAAGTTTCGATCGAATCGAAGGCATACTCCTGATATACAAATGCTCAGCAGAGGTAGGTTCAAACAGCTTCTGGAGGGCTTTAAGAACCGGTTTTCCAACGACCTTGAGGAGTTCGCTCGTAATACCATTACCGCCTTGTTATTTTTAAATATATTCAGAGCCATCCTAATCTCTAATAGTTTCAGGTCAGTCTAACACTTGGGTCGTTTCAGAGTCGCAACAGGGTTACTGTTGATCTACTTCAAAAGCATACGTTTGGGTATACGAGTCTGCCATGAATGACTGACGCGCATCGTCTGATCAATGCAGAATCATCTTCCGCCGCTCTTCCATGACCGTAACAATAGGATCGGTTAGCTTGTTTTTTCTATTTGTGCGGTGTATCTTGTAACCCGACCGTATCGACAGTTTCCACAAACCTATAGTTCGCCCGATCTTATGGATGATGAACCTTTTCAATTTTGATTATGTTTCCGTAATCAAAAATATATATTTTTTCATTGTTTTGTGCAAATGTCATTAAAAAAGTTTAAATATGAATTTTGATGAAACTATACTATTTGTACCAGCAATCAGCTGGTTACCAAAAATTTCATATCTTTGGCCAAATTTTGTGTAATAATCCAGGGCGCTACATATTCAGTTGCTGTGAAACGATTATAAAACCACCAGTGCAAACAGTAAACTACTACTTCGTGGCGAGCAGTGGTGGTCCAGTGGTAGCGGTTGCGATGTACGAGCTGTAGTCATAGGTTCGAACCCTGGCATGTATTTTGTGTAAATTATATCACCACTGCTCTCAAAACGGCGAAGGAAAACATCGTGACCGGTATGTGCTAGCACCAAATATTCGAAGACATGTGATCTCTAGCAACCCGCACTGGGCCCGCGTGCTGGATAACAAGCCCACTTGTGTGTCCCAGCAGTGGGCACATTATAGACTGATTATGCTATGCTACTTCGTAACTATATTTTTTTTCATACGTTGCTTTATTTTCTAGTTTTTGTTAAGAATGATTAATATTGAGCTCAAAAACCGACTTTGTTTACCATGGACTATAAATAAGTATTTTGCCACGGGAGGTACCTAATACTAATACTTTCTTTAGCAATTCCTCTTTGAATATAAAAACTCATCAAATTATAATGGATTAAAGTTCTAGTCGTGAGTTTGCTGATGACTGTATGAACATTTCTGGAATTCTGACGAATGGCCGTGGAAAACATGATTGTCTTATAGAGTCATATTATTTATAAACTTCTATACGTCTGGAAAGTGCATCACATGTCCACAAATCACTTGGAGTACGTGTGTCAGGTCACGTTTTGTTTGTGCAGCTTCGACCTGCGCCAGGTGGACTTCTACGGCGTGTCGCACAACGGCTCCTTCGACGGGCTAGTGGGGCGGCTGCAGCGCCAGGAGGCCGAGATGGGGCTGGCCTCAATCTTCATGAGATCCGACCGTATGCAAGTGGCCGACTTCTTCTCCGAGACCTGCGTGCTCGCGTCAGTACTTTGTCATCATGAGTAATCCTCATAGGTCACGGGTACGATCCATGGCAGATGGAGGGAAATCACACAGGGGCCATGCATTTATGATAACTATATAATAACGCGGTCACGTCATGAAGCGATGTACTAGTGGATTCGAAATCATAAACAACGACTGAGAGTCTGGGGGCTTGGTAGTGCTCTCGCCAAGACGAGCCACGCGTAGCGCAAGGGCACTACTACCTACCACCATTTCTCGAAGCGCTTCGTCTGTTTTTTGAACCTTCATAACTTGGGTTGGGATTATACCAGATAAACAAAATTCTCGGACCATGACGTTATTAGTGGACTTATGAAATCTATAAAATTTCATTTGCATAGCTCTTATACTTTAGATTTTATTGATATCTAAAAACCCCGATTTCGTCACTGACTAAGTCACTGATGAACACCAAAATTCTTAGGGTACTTCGTGAAGTCCTAGAAAGCTGAAATTTGGTATGTAAGCTAGTATTAGTACACAAACCACAAAAACATTCTAAAACTTCGAACTTTTACTCTACACCTTAGTCAAAATATGTTCCTTCGCCGTTTCGCTGTCGTCACATGGGCGTAAAGTGAATACACTGTTCATTACTTTGCTGTTATACAATTGTTCTTGTAGTACGGAAACAGCCAAACCGCATATTTTGACTAAGTTATAGAATTTGTAAAGGTATGGCTTGTAGAGTTAGAAGCTTGGCTATACATGAGATCATAAGTCTTTGGCAGTGCGAGCCATATGGTCTTGTCTTGGCAACATTTGACATGAAAATGTTTTTGGTGGGATAATTAGATAATTTTTGCAAAAAAGATAATACCCGTGGGCGTGTCAGACTTTTACTGACTAAACCCACCCGTGTTCCTTCAGTTGCCCATGTGCCAGGGTCTTGGTATCTCTTTCGAAAAATCTCGCGACCCTGGCAGGCATCGGTCCTAGCAGACCCCTTCAGTGCTGCTGACATCTCTTTGAGGCGCGCTTGGAACACTACGCGCCGTCGACCCGAGCCTGGGCGGCGAGCTACCCATTGCTCGCCGCCTGCAAGCTCGCGCCTACGGTGGCCGGGAGTCCGCTATCGACTCCAGACGCCCGGGGCCTCTCCTCCTGCGGCCGATAGGGACGTGAGGGCGCAGAGACTGCCACTCCCTCACGCGCCACGCCTCCTCCTTCGTGAGCATTACTACTTCGCAGAAGGAGGTGACGGCATCCCATGCCCTCTCGCTCCGTACCATGGCTCGCACCAGGGCCGCGCGCGGGAGGTCGCTGCCGCCGATTGCCTCCACGAGGACACGGCGGTGCTCCGTCCAGGCAGGGCACACCTCCACTGTATGCTCCACAGTGTCCCCCAGACGATCCTCGCAATGGAAACACCCGGGCGTTTCCTCCCGCTTTATCCTGAACAGGAACTCCCCGAAGCATCCATGCCCGGTGCGAACCTGCGTCAGGCGGAAGGTGAGGACGCCGTGGCGCCTCTCTATCCACTCCTCAAAGAGGGGACTTATCGCCGCAATTGTGGCTTGCCCATAGATAATACCCTTAGTATTACCTTATTTCTCGAAATAATGTGTTTGTTGGTTGTTTGAGTTCGCTTACCGTGGGAATGTATGAGCAGGCACAGTGCAGGTGTCATCATCCATACACTCACACGTCATAGTCCATACAACAGTTCGCGGTATCGGTATCGGTATCAGGTTCTGTAAAGTTAACGTAATACGCACGGCGACAAATCAAGCTATGCATTTACAGCATAAGCTGACTTCTCATTGTTAGAAACGCCTATACAAAGCGAGGTCAGCTAAAACTGGTTTTGTATAACTTGATATGTAGCCGTGTGTACCTACACTATTATGTTGCAAAAATTTAAGTTCGCTGTTCCTTGTACCTCATGATGGGTCTGTGTTGTCCGCAGCCAAGAGTTATTTATTTTTAAAGCTTTTATAAAATTATATAAAACAACGACTATCACATGTTTATGCACTTTAAAGTCCTCTAATGCAAAACACATTCCTCGTTTAACTGGTGTTAGGAACGTATTGAGCATCACGTCGGTGGGTCCGACAACCTAGTTGACAGTCATCGCGCTGTAGGCTGTAGGTCAACACCACACTATTACGTATTCCATGTCGTTCGATGTCGCGCGTGTTTGTCACCAAGGTACGGTCAACAGCGACACTGTGCATAATACTTAAATTGACACAAAATTAAATGATTCATGACTCAATGTACCTTGTCTTCAATTTAGTTTAATTTAAGGTTCGTCTGGAGTAGGTATCTGTCTTTGTATAGTTTTGAATCAATCATTTGTATATCACTGCATTGGTCTTCATAAATATTAAATACTTAACTAAATTCCATACCAACTAAATATTTAATAACTTTCGAATGTTAAAGGTATTTTTTTCCTAATACACTGGCCAGTGTTTTAAAATTGCAATAACTTTTAAAGTACACAAGATATATTTGCGAATTCAAAAGGATTACAAAATAATTTATTTTAACGTAAAAATTGTGAAGTCGATAACCTTCTTATAAGGAATGGCTGAAAAATCTATACTTGTATACAAATATTACAAATGCGAAAGTAACTCTGTCTGTTACGCTTTCACAACTAAACCACTGGACCGATTCTGATGAAATTTGGTACGGGGTAAGTTTGAACCCCAAGAAAGCATATAGGCTGCTTTTTAAACCGCGTCTTCGTCTGTGTTCGCAATAACCGACATTTATGCGGACGAAGTCGCGGGCAAAAGCTAGTAAAAAATACATAAACAAAACTTGAAAAAAAATACACTCTTTCTATTAATCTGTACTTACCTACTCTTTATCAACCCTCTCTAAAATCAGAAATACTCGACTTATTTTAGAAAAAAATGACAACCTTAGTGCTCACACATAATGCTATGCAATAACAATACTAAGACATTGAATTGGTACAAAGCAAAGATAACTAGTATTTTACAATTTTCAGCAGCTCCAACAATATTTCTGAATACTATGTTTATGTAAATTATTGAGTGCGTCCTTGTGGAGCAGATTCGGAATGATAGAATATGTCGGAATGATATCTAGGTAATGTTGTGATTCTCTGAGAAAGTTTCCGGATAAGATAATTTCTTTGAATAAAAAAACAAAGTTCAATGTTATTATCATTCGCATTGTGATTACTTATTTAAATGAATCCTTCGGTATCGGTACGTGCTAGATACAGCAGATTAAATTCAATTAATACAATTTAAGTATGACTCAACGTAAAATTGTGAACGAGGACCGTCGAGGTTTTGTGTTGCTAGTAAACGATTGATCGAAGTCATAAATAGACGAATGAAAGTTTTCAAACTTACTAGGTATCATGCTTTCATTCTGTTGTCACGTATGTTTCGATTAACTAATTAGCCCAATTTGTATGCAATTAACCTCTGTTTACGAATCGCGACGACCAAGTTAACTGTAGCGCGGTGGGGGTGCGTGGGGCGAGGGGCGGGGGCGTGGGTCGGCCTTTGTATGACGGGATTTGGACGAAGCACGTGTGTATTTTTGTCTTAGTATATTTTAATAACGACGGAGGTTTTGTGTTGCAAACATTCTTCATGTTTGGTACACAAAACCTCAGCGCAGCGGCGGTTTGTGACTATTATGTAGCGCAACTAATAGATCATGATTGAGCAACAACCCACGACGTGTCGGTCACTGAATCTCTCACGTAGACACTAAAGGGTTTATTCATAAACGTTGATTTAAGTTATGAGATATTTAAACGTCGAAAATGTATGGTTAAACAGTCGCTAATCATTACTTAACTTTAAGCAACGTTTATAACTAAAAGGGTTAGTATGAAAGTCCGTAAAGTAGGTACCTACTTACGATATAAACCGTTTACATATTTTATTGATCTTTTTACAGGCATAGGGATTGTCTTCCTGAAACGATTTTCAGTAGCAGACATGTTGTTAAGGGTTCTAATTTATTACAACAGACACCATACTATCTTAACTATACAGGCACTGACATAAACCATGAATTCAGCACGCAATTCTACATTATTTATTTATTTATTTATTTATTTATTTGCTAACATGTTAAACACTCATTAGTAGGCATGCATTAGTATTTCATGACAGTATTAAGACATGCACCCTGTAAGGGCATTGCAAATTTCACTTACTTATCAAAGTGTAAATTATTGAATTAAATTAAATGATTACATTATTGAATTAAATTAAATGATAACATTATTGAATTAAATTAAATGATAACATTATTGAATTAAATTAAATTAAATGATTACATTATTGAATTAAATTAAATGATTACATTATTGAATTAAATTAAATTAAATGATTAAATTATTGAATTAAATTAAATTAAATGATTACATTATTGAATTAAATTAAATTATTAGATTACATAATATAAAATTGATTCTAATTATTTAAATTTATTACACAATACTAAACAATCAATCAATAACATCCGGTAATACATTTTAGACATAAAAGCACTATAGGATGGTAATTTATCATTTCACATTTACATCAAGCATACAATTACAAGGACGATCGTTTCACAATTTGTCAGTTTTAAATTCCTCAACGCTATAGTAGCCTTTCTTTATTAACAGAGATTTCAACTGTTTCGAGAATATTGCGTCATTTGGTAGGGATTTTAAGCTTTCCGGTAGCTTATTGTAAATGCGAGCTAGTCTTGTGTATGGGCTTTTCCCGATAACTTTTAAGTTTGTGATGGGTAGTATTAATCTATTCTTGTTCCGTCGGTTATAGTTTTCATTTATTTCGATATTAGATTTGAAGAGGTGCCTGTTTTTCCTAACGAATATACAACTTTGCAGTATATATATTGCTGGTAGTGTTAAAATGTGTTGTTTAATAAAGTGTGGCCTACAACTCTCTCGTGGACCTATGTTCATTAAAATTCTGATACATTTCTTTTGCTGAATGAACAGATCCAAAAAGTCCGTACTTTCTCCCCACAGAATTATACCGTAACTCAGCCAGGAGAAGGCATACGCATAATAGGCAGAAATGGCGGTTTTATAGTCCGTGTTGCACTTCAATATGCCTAACGCATAAATAAATTGGGATAATTTTGCTCTTGTGCTTTCTATATGTTTTTTCCAAGTTAGGTTTGAGTCTAATCTTAGGCCTAAAAGTGTAAATTCGTTTATCTCTTCTAATTTTATTTTTTGCGTTAGTAATTTTAGGTTTATTGGGGCTCTTTGGTAAGTTCTGAATTGGCATATTTTAGTTTTAGACAAATTTATTTCTAAGTTGTGGTCGTGTAACCATTGCTCAGTTTCTGTGAACGTTTTTAGAATAGCTAAATGGTCAACATTCGCGGGCGTTTTAAATAATAATGAAACATCGTCAGCGAACAAAATACACGATGTATTTATCTTTTTTGGCAAGTCATTTACATATACTATAAATAATGTACACCCTATAACACTTCCTTGGGGTATTGAATGATTAATGGTAGCCAAGTCTGATCCTATGCTATACATTTCCTGGCTATCGCTATCGAAATATTCTACTTCTACGAATTGAACCCTGTCTCGTAAATATGATTTGAACCAATTAAAAGCTTGCCCTCTAATACCAGATCCGTAAAGTTTTTGTAATAATATGTCATGTGACACCTTGTCATATGCCTTCGTCATATCTAGGAACAGTCCAATTGCGTACTTTCGTTCGTTAATGCAACTGTAAATTTCGTTTACGTAGTTGTATACCGCTAAAGTAGTTGAGCATTGTTTCCTAAAACCGAATTGGTTTTTATCTAAAATATTAAATTTTTCTAAAAATGTGTTAACACGAGTCGCCATTGCTTTTTCGAAAATCTTTGAGAATGTGGGCAATAGTGCAATGGGCCTATAATTACTAGGATTTTCTGAATTTCCTCCTTTTTTCGCAATTGGGCGTATTTTCGCAATTTTAAGTTTTTCTGGGAATCGTCCTTCGTTGAAAGAAATATTTATAAGTTTAGTGAGAGGCGGTGTTAACTCTTTTACGCATTTTTTTACTAACAGCGGCGGAATATCGTCCACTCCAAAGCTAAGTTTATTTTGCATTCCGCGTATAATATTAAAAACCTCGCGCTCGGTTACCGGTTCGATATACATAGAGTTTATTGCGGGCGTATGCACCGAATGTATCGATGGCTCACACGGCGCTGGCGCTGCAGTAGCTCCCGCACTGTTGTTGCTATCTACACCTACCGATACGAAATACTCATTGAATGCGGTGCTAACTTCTTGTGGTGATTTCATCGTCATATTATTTAATTTCAACGTAATGTTCTTTAGATGTTGTTTACTTTTATTTGGATAAGTAATTTTATTGATTACTGACCACATCGTTTTTGTTTTATTTTTCGAGGCATTCATCTCGTTTATGTAATTAAGTTTTTTTGAAGATTTAATGGATCTTTTTAATATTTTCGAGTATTCTTTATAGTGCTTTTTAAATACGGCGCTATTGAGCTGATTCGAGATAATTCTAGTCAATCTTTTATTTTTACACGATTTTCTTAGTCCCTTAGTCCCTCCAATTGTTTGTTTTATTTTGCATTATTTTTATTCGTTTTTTTGGTATATATTTATTCAAATTAGATTGTAAAATGTCGTGGATTTTATTATAAGTTTTATTTATGTCCAAGTTTTGATTAAAAATGTCATTCCAGTTTATTTTATTTAATGCCGCTTGGAAATTTGCTAAATTTGTATTGTTAAAAATTCTTTTTGTGAAGTGTCACTGTAACTCTTTGCGTTTCCTCGTTCCTAATGCTGTACGTTAAGCTATTGTGATCAGAGATACCATTATTATTAACAGTTATTTGAAATTCTGTGCTACTATTATTTGTAAATAAAAGATCTATACAAGTCGAAGTTGATTTTGTGGTCCTTGTAGGAGTTTTGATGATTTGGTGTAGGTTTAGCTCTGTCATGGTACTGCTAAGTCTCTGGTATTCCTTTGTTCTTTTAAAATAATCTAAGTTGAAATCTCCAGTAATTATGAGGCGTTTGTTTTTATATTTCAGTGTGATGAGCTCCTGAAGCTGATTTAAAAAGTTGAAAAATTGTTCTATATTTCGATCGGGCCTGTACACGAGAATAATAATTAGTTTTGGCGATTTAATTTCTATGGCACAACATTCTACAACATATTCAACGGATAGATTGGTAATTTCGGGTAGCTCTTTGCAGTTCAATCCCGTTCGTGTCAGAATGGCAGTTCCACCACCTCGGTGGTTTTGTCGACAGAAAGCCGAACTGAACTCGTATCCACTGACTGTTGTGATTTCTTTTTGGTGATTTTGTATCCACGTCTCGGTAAGGCAAACTACATTATAGGGTTCCTTATCAAGTAGGCTCTCAAGAATATGGGTTTTGTTTTTAAGACTTTGCACGTTTTGGATAAATATTTTAAAGTCGAAAAGTATGGTTTTCGGGTTGTCTATGACTTCCATCACCGTGGCTGTTTCTACGCTGTGGAGTAGCGGATGTGGTTTGTGGTGCAGTCAGGGTGTGGGTCTTGAATGTGTTTTCAGTTGAATTTTCATAGTTTCTTCGGGACAAATTCCGTTCTTCTCTACA
Source organism: Aporophyla nigra (assembly GCA_947507805.1). Lineage (NCBI taxonomy): Eukaryota > Metazoa > Arthropoda > Insecta > Lepidoptera > Noctuidae > Aporophyla > Aporophyla nigra. Next base: position 849,011 of record OX382301.1, read on the forward strand.
TTTTCTTCTTTCATTTAGGGCATCTGAATCGAGATATTCTGAAATATGAAGTCCTTGTCCTTTCAAAAATCTTGCCTGTGCCATAATATACTTTGTCATTCTTTTGCTGATGAGCTCTATATGTATTGGACGTTTTAGCCCATTTCTTCCTATGCGGTGTAAATCTTCAATATAACCTGTTAGGTCAATGTTCAGCGTATCTTGGAATGCGTATATTATCCTATCCTCAAGATCTCTTTCAGTTTCCCGATAGTACTCATTTAGGCCGTAGACAACAAATCTTTTTGTGTTGTCGCCTTTTCGTGTATCTTGGTTTTGTAACTTTTCTATTTCGTTCTTGAGTTTGTCGTTTTCTATTTCCAGTTTCCGTATCTTTTCGTTTATATTCATTATGTTAGTATTAATTGAAGTCTGTTCCAAGAGTAAAGCCTCCGTTGTACTGGTAAAATTTGACTCTAGTTTGTGCATAGCTATATTTATTTCACTCTGTACTGTGCTTTTTATTTCGTTTAATATTGCTGTTTTATTATGTTCAAGTTTTTCATCTAATAGTTGGCTTATTTGTAGTAAAGTAATGGAATATATTGTTTGTGAGCTCAACTGTGCGTTTGCTGGGCTCGCAGGAGAGATACTCCTTCTGGTATGGCCTAGTATACTATGATCGTCTTCAATGTGATCGTCAATGGACATTGTCGTGTCGTTCAGCGTTGGCAGCGGCTGGCATCGGGCAGGAGTATCATCATTTTTAATTCGTTTTTTCGCGCTTTCACATGATGGGCAGCTCCATGACATTGTTAATTTATGTTTGTTTTCGATATAAAAAGATGTAGTCATGTTTACGCATCGATAATGGTAAAGATGTTTGCAAGTAAAACAACGTAGTAGTTCGCCGCGTGCTATATGTTTGTTTTCGATATAAAAAGATGTAGTCATGTTTACGCATCGATAATGGTAAAGATGTTTGCAAGTAAAACAACGTAGTAGTTCGCCGCGTGCTATATGTTGTTTACATGCTTCGCAATTCATTTTAAATATTCGTTTAGTTTTTCTGAACTTTGATGGGTCTTTTAATATTCAACTTATTTAGATCAGACCTTCTTTAGATGTGATGGAACATAGAATCATACGATTTTGAAGAAACATTCACAAAAAGACTTTATGTGTGACCGCGGTTTGAACTCGGGACACTGTATTCTCGATCACGTCACACAACCGCTTGGCTAAGTAAGCTTACAAATTTTTTCTCAAAATTAGGTGCTCTTTCGTGTTTATTTTATGTATTTTTGAGTATGTTGGGTATTCGGTTTTTTTTTTATAAAATAGTACAATAATACAATAACCGTCCAAAATTTTCTTGATTCACTTATTAATTAAATAGTTAACTCACTTGGGTTTTGCAATTGCTTATTGTGACAGTCATAATTAATGAACAGGCAGTTAGTTTCTTTGTACTACGATCTTCGCTTACTGGTGGTGGTTTCTTATGTATTGTCACTGATGCTGTTGGTAGTTTTTGGATGAAGAGTTTTTGTTTTAACTTTACAGTTTGCGTATAAAACTCGTAGATAACACTATCACGTGGTTATTGTTCATGTTTATACTGGTGCACTTAATTTTATTTACTTAAAAGCACTAATAGTATTTTTAAAAGATATTTTATAACACAGCGTTTGCTTTTACGTTAGGCTAGACGCAGCGCCCTCTAGCGTCAGATTCAGCTTAAAAAAATCTGCGGTAGTCAAAAACCCGTGCATTTACCTACCTACTCTACTCTAGTTCAAGATTGCTCGTCGATGTCCCTGCCACACTGTATACTTACGTAATGCATTTTTACTTTCCCCTTTCGCCCATTGGTATCAGAATGAAATATAACAAACCCCAGGAAACAGATTTAACATAGTTGAAATACGTAATTTTTAAATAACAGGAAAAAATAATATTCAAATCGACGAAATAACTTACGAAACCATTGCGGGGAAAACCCAATGACACATACTTAATGGGATTAAAATTCTCAACGGACAAACAGATCGAGTAGGTACCTAACTCCTTAGAAGAGCAGGCGTGACAGCAGGGGTGGGAGCAGGTGCCTACTTCAAAATGTGGTTCTGCTTTACAATATATTTCAGTAGGCAACACGAATTTGAAGGTACTAGCCATCTCCTTGATGGCGGGAACTGCGGGAAGATATTGAGTGGGCTCCTATCAAAATGACTGGCTCCAGATAGCGGCAGCACAGAGACAAGTGGAAGGGGACAGGTACGCTTTGCTCTGCAGTAAGACCGGGACCGGATTTTATTACTCTAAAATCAGGTTTCATTTCCAGGAGTGCGTTCATCTTCCGGCAGCCGTCCCGCTCAGCCGTGTCCAACGTGTTTCTGGCGCCGTTCAGCAGCGGCGTGTGGGCGGCCAGTGGTGGCGTTGCCGTGGCCGCCGCGCTGCTGCTGGTGGCCCTGAGGAAGGTCCGCGAGAGGACACGCCTGGGCCTCGAGCTGGAGCAGTTCACGCTGCCCGAAACCGTCACTTTCGCACTTGGCACGCTGTGTCAGCAAGGTATGTCTCTCGCAGTTACTCTGATGATTCAGAAGACCTGCTAATAAATTCCAAAGGATGGCGTAACGGTTGTGAAGATGGTACACAGCAGCAGTACAGTTCCTGTTAAATGGCATGATAGTAGTCTGAAACAAACAGTTCTAAGCGATAGGCGATAGGACAGCTATTTGTACCGTTGCAATGTTTACGTTTGCATGTTATGACCTTAATGTTCCTTACAGTATAAAATAATACTACCTATCGTCTACTCTGGGGCCACATGGGGAATGCACACCTTGCTATTAAAAAAAATCCGGGGCTATGTATGAGTCTATTGTCTATAACACATCCTTACTTATTATTGTCCGGGACATTGCTTTATGTAAACACCTCTTATATAATCTGCAACCTGTGTAATTTGTGTAGGCCAGTCGTTTTCCAACAATAGCTACTCTTTATCATTTCCGGCCCAGGTTTCCACAGCACGCCAGCAGTGTCGTCGGTCCGTATGGTGATGTTCAGCACGCTGCTGGCGGCGCTGTTCGTGTTCACGGCCTACTCTGCAAAGATTGTCGCCATCCTGCAGACGCCCAGTGACGCGCTGCGTTCCATCGACGACCTCACGCGCTCGCCCATGGTCATCGGAGTGCAGGAAACCACCTACAAGAAAGTCTACTACCTAGTTAGTATGGTCTTCATGATTGTTCTCTAGTCGTAGCCGTGGTATCATAAACACATTTGGGCGACGGGTCTGATACAGAAGGCGGCTGTCTGGGACGCGGCAAACTTGTCAGAAGATTCCTGCTACCTCGCACGTATAAATCAACTTGATATTTTCATTTACATCAAATACAAAATATTCATTTCACAATATTACATTTCTTGCTCACTTGCAACATAAATCACTAAATACATTTTAGCGCTAAACTTATTTAAAATCATCATTTGATTCTGTCCTTGTCAACTATGAACAATTTATGGAAATAGAATGATATTTTAAACTCAGAGTTAAACGTATTTAGTAGTCCGAGGTGCTTGGAAGCCTTTAGTACTTAGTTGATCATACATAATTAAATAAATCGGCCACGGATCGGTATCTTTGGAAGCATGGTGACCCTGCCCCTGCTCGCAGGAGAGTCCGGACGAGTCCACGGAGCAGCTGTACCGGCGCAAGATCATGCCGCAGGGCGAGCGCGCCTACCACAGCGTGGTGGACGGCATCGCGCGCGTGCGCTCCGGCCTTTTCGCTTTCCAGGTGCGTTTCTGTTGATGTTCAATACCCCAGACATAAGCCAATCCAACTTGAAATACGTTAAGGTTTATCTGTTTACATTTTACGTGCTTTTGTCGTAAATTCAAAAAGTGAGCCGGACCAACAGAAAATCAAAATCAAATCAAAATCAAAAGTCATTTATTCAAATTAGGCTGAGGATCAGCACTTTTCGAACGTCAAAATTACAAAAGACAGTCCCCCCAAAACGCCCACCCGTCGCGCACTTCCTAGTGCTTTAGCTGGGAAGAAGAAGTGGCCAACAAACTCCCCAGCAGCACAGCTGTCTGTCCAGTTAGAAGAACTTGATTCTATACAATGGTATATAGTAAAACATTAAGAGACACAAATTAAATTAAATGATTTGCTATATGCCAGCTAGCCAACCCAATATACCAACAAATAAAATGAAAACTATACTCAAGCATAAGCAAAAAAAAAATATGTATATAGAAACATGGCTGCAAAAATAAAAAACTGGCATAAAGGGCGTGACAGCTTACATATGCAATGCTGAATGTTCACATAGCTGTTACGACCTGAGTTACAACTCGAGGCCACAAATGATAAACTAGGACCATCGACGTAAAATAAATTAAACAGGTAAGTAATATTAATAATAATATCAACATCAAAGTCAGCAAGACGACCAGTCACCACAAGCAGCACCCGTTCACGAGCATAACGCAAAGATCAGCCATTGCCCCCCTCGCCATATTTGAGGGAAGGGGGCAACCCGACCCCCGACGCTACCGCAAGCATTGACATCTAAGGGAGCATGACGAATTTGCTGCCGGTTGCTCAAGCAAGAATTGAATGATTACTTGTCGAGGTCGCTAGCAAACCACATTATGCAATACTAATAAAATAAAATTGGCAGAAACAGGAAAAAAATATGGAAACAATTATATTGAACCTATCACTAGGTACGCTAATACTGGAGAAAGAACATAAACATTGTCTTGAGTTAATCACAGCGACCAACTATTCTTATCATTTAAATAATCGTTGATGGAATAGTACGCCTTTTGACAAAGGTTGGATTTTACTTGAGCTTTAAACGCATTAAAAGGTAATTCTAGTAAAGAAGGTGGTAGCTTGTTGTAAAATGTTATACCAAGCCCAACAAATGAGTTATGCACCTTATGAAGCCGGTGAAAGGGAACACGTAGTTTGTCCTTACTTCTAGTGTTAACAGTGTGAATATCACTGTTTTTAGCGTATAAGTGTATATTTTGCCTAATATATAAGATGTTGGCGAAAATGAATTGTGATGACACCGTAAGAATACCAATATCTTTAAAAAAGTCCCTTAGGGAAACTCTGGCACCTAGCTGGTAAATTGCTCGAACAGCTCGTTTCTGAAGGACAAAAATATTTTGAATATCAGCTGCTGTACCCCACAGTAGAATACCGTAAGACATAACGCTGTGGAAATAACTAAAATAGACTAACCGAGCTGTATCAACGTCAGTATATTGTCTTACTTTTCTGACGGCGTAAGCAGCTGAACTGAGCCTTCCCGCTAGACTTGAAATATGAGGGCCCCACTGAAGTGCCATCCACTGTTATGCCCAGAAAAACTGCCGAGTCTACAGTTTTAAGCACCTCTTTATCTAAGACGATGTTGGGACCTAGATTTCTAACATTCGGTAAGGCGAACTTTACACATTTGGTTTTCTTGGCATTGAGAACTAGGTTATTTGCCGTAAACCAATCGGTAACCATTGAGAGTGCACTGTTCACGTCGTCGAAATCTGGTCTGTTCCTGTCTACTTTAAAAATAAGAGATGTATCATCTGCAAACAGTACAACGTCACAAATACCCTTTAAAAAGAATGGTAAGTCATTGATATACACTAAAAACAAGAATGGGCCGAGTATAGAGCCTTGAGGCACACCTAACTGAACCGGTAGCCCGGCAGATTTTACACCATTAATATCTACACATTGGAACCTATTATGTAAATAAGAATTTATTACGTTTATAGCTTCGTTATGGACACCGTAATGACGTAGTTTACGCAAAAGCGTGTCATGGTGCACGCAATCAAAGGCTTTGGAGAGATCACAGAATACTCCGATAGCATTTTGTGAGTTCTCCCATGCGTTAAAAATGTGTTTCAAGAGTGCAACACCCGCATCTGTAGTTGAACGACCTTTTGTAAAGCCATATTGCTCATTATGAAGGAGGCTATTTAAATTAAAATGTCTTAGCAACTGCTTGAGGATTAACTTTTCAAATATTTTGCTAAATGCAGGTAAGATAGAAATAGGCCTAAAATTAGAAACGTCATTTTTATTACCTGATTTAAATAATGGTATGACTTTGCTACTCTTCATGAGGTCAGGAAAAGTTCCGACATCAACACATTTATTAAAAGTAACAGCTAAATAGGGGGCTACGATGTCTATTATATTACTTAATAGTTTGATGGAAATGCCCCAGAAATCACCAGTGTTTTTAGACTTAAGTGTGTTAAAAACATTAACTACATCACGAGGCGTTACATGTTCAAAATTGAATAGGCAACTACCTGCATTCAAGTTTACGCGCCTTTTTAAACAATGGCATAGGGAAACTGGATAGCAAACCACAGTGGTCGGACGTTAAATCAGTTAACACTAATTTATTTTTGGCATCACAATCACTAAATATATTATCAAGACAAGTTGACGAACATGCCGTGATCCTGGTTGGTTCAAAAAACAAGTTAAATAAATTAAATGACCTAAACAGATTGAGAAGTCTAATACTTAATGGAGTAACTTCTAGAATATTAATATTAAAATCTCCACATACAACTATACTTTTATTACTTGATTTTAACTTATTGAGTAAATCCTCCATGACTGATTCGAAACAAATGAAATCCCCAGAGGGGGGTCGAGTTGTAATCCCCGGTTGATTTCTTTGTAGCAAAGTGCCGTAAATCCGCGTTTTACGAAAACTAGTCATCAGTTAGAAATGGTATGAGAAATTGAAGAAATTCAGAACTCCTTGTGATGGTGATACTAAATGTTTAATGTGCAGGTGGAGAAGGGTTCCGGGTACGACATAATAAAGCAGACGTTTACGGAGCGCGAGAAGTGCAGCCTCAAAGAGATCGAGGCGTTCAAACTGCCCTTGGTGGCCGTGCCCATGAGGAAGCACTCCGGCTACAGGGAGCTGTTCGCTAGCAGGTAACTGTGGCCTCTGTGCATTTTCATCTGGCTTCAAAATCTAAAGCCACTTTAAATTCAAATTAGGCTGAGAATGAACATCAAAGTTACATACATATAGGAACCTTAGATTACACCTTATCTACACCTTAAATAGACCTTAGACTCTTCAGCAGCACATCTGCCTGTTGTAAGTAAGAAGAACTTGACTCTTTCAATGATTCAATTTCACTGTTCCCATTGTTTCTGTGTGCTTGCACGCAGGATGCGCTGGCAGCGCGAGGTGGGGCTGATGGGGCGCGCGCGGCGCGTGTGGCTGGTGGCGCGGCCGCAGTGCGAGGCGGCCGGCGGCGGCTTCGTCAGCATCGGCCTCATCGACGTGTTGCCAGCGCTGCAGGTACTCTACTATAGCACATGACTGCAATGTTCTGTGCTGGAGAACGATTCGCCCGCACAAGTATTCAGTTTGATACCCTGGCTTTTAAAGATACTAGTACTTTCTCTTTTAAACTGATGTGATAAATAGCGGTTCTTGGTCGAAAATACAGTGAAACAGGAACATAACATAATTTTGGTAATAAAAGCCACATTAAATATAAATGTATTTGAAACAACTATTATAATTTTGCAGGTGTTGGCACTGGGAGCTTTGATATCAGTGTTGCTGTTGGCGTCCGAACTGGCGGTCCACGTCCTCAAGCGAAAGTCCCGGCAGTACCACGACATCCACCAGCTACGGCTCGAGATGACCGCAAGAGTCGCCACTATGCGCCGGAAGTAACAGTACGACTGTACCTTCATAGACAGTACATTCAAACCAGTGGGAGTACGATGCCGTCCGTGGCAGCTTCATCATCATCATCATCATTTCAGTCGAAAAGACGTCCACTACTGGACATAGGCCTCCCCCAAGCTCCACCACTTCGACCGGTTTTGTGATTCCCACATCCAGCGAATTCCAGCTTACTAATGTAAAACTATAGCTTATTGATTCGATCAATGTGTAGTTCCAACGGCAAGCAGCCCATTCAACATTGTGGTACGCCATCTCTTTCATCAAAATCTACATTCATCACAAGCCATAACCCAGTGCCGCAATTGTAGTACATAAATAAAACAAAATAAAAAAATGTTACCTGCACAGGAAATATAACTGAAGATACTGAAGTGAAACACAATGTGCTATCTAATGTAAGTTTTATTATTAACTTGTTCTGGTATTTACAGGAAGGATGCACTTACTACACTTAGAATAGAAATAGAAGAGTACTAGTTGCACGACTGATGCTAGATGAGAGCAACTCGACAACAGCGCGCTGGTAGAACACGTACATCGAGTACTTGCTGCTTCAGAGATACTGATGAGCAGTCGAGAAGAGTTGAGTCCAGAGCGTTGCCGGGTGGCAAGATGATCACTAAGCCGCCTATTCCTTGGGGACAAATATCCTCCTCCTCCTCCAACACGAGTCTCCAGAGAAATTGCACGGTTGAGTGACGTCCCCGACTTTGCTAGAACACGGTGAACAAGATGTCTGCCTGGGGTTCCCGGCTGGCGTCGCGTCACTACGTACGATGTCTCCGGACACACATGTCACGGGACATTTGACCCGTAGTGCAAGGCGTGGTGCACGTCGAGCCGAGCGCGTGCTAGAACAGCTGCACGGCCAGCAGCACGAGCAGCGTGAGCGCGAGGCACGCGCTCAGCACGCGGTCCAGCAGCAGCGCCGCCGCCGCCCACGCGCCGCTCTCCGACGAGATGCACGACTCCTGCCACACCAGCAATGTCTTAATAAACATTTGCACGAACTTTGTATTTTTTTTTATTATCGGAGTCTTAGCCCAATAGCTGATTGAACTTCTACATTATCTTTCACGAGGTACAATCACTTGACTGCCTATATATCTGAAACCTTTCCGTAAAGCACCCTTATCCGAAAGAACTACCTCAATGGTAGTCCTCCTGATCGCCATAGGCGCTGCAGAACTGCAGAACATAGATTAATACATTATTTACGCAAAATTAAAAATTGTTTTTATCGTCAAATATCTATGTCAACCGTGTGAAAAGATTTACTTCAAAATTTCGGTTTCGTAACACATTAAAAAAATATACATCAATAAAATATATCAATAAATCGCTTTAGAAATTTGCGTAAGTCATCATCAGTCTCCACTACTCTCCACCAATTATTTTAAAGGTCGGCTACCAGTCTAACTGGATGCAGCTGAATCCCAGAATTTTACGTGGAGTGACTTTCACAATTCAGTCACAACCAGTCTTACCTTGTCCTTGTTAGACTTTCCTGCTTCTGACGACCCGAAAGGACTGTCAAATGACGACGAAAGCCAGCCGGGACCAACAGCTTTATCAACGTGCTTCCAGAGATATGGATGGGTCTCAGTAAAGATGGTCACCCATCCGCGGGCCGACCGCGGCAACCGTAGCTAAACATAATCCATCCACCCTTGCGGCTGATATCACTTGGCCACGAGCCGCTCAGGATCTTGCGTGAGTGTTAAACTAGTTTTGCGAGGGTATTTCAATGATTTGCTAGTTTGTAGGTAAAACTAGCAAATCATTGAAATACCCTCGCAAAACTAGTCATAGTTGGTACCCGCTCTTCTTTTTCCAGTTGCGTGATTAATCCTTCTTCCGACAGAAATATGGCAACTCACTGTTGTAATGTCTCGCGCGGAGAGTGCTGCATGAATGAGTCTTATAGTGACAACGCTCTTTTAGAGTAAGTTAGGGCGAGCTGGACGCCATCGCAACTGGACGGTAACTTGTTGGTTCTTACCGCGGAAGGCGTCAAGCTGCACACGGTGGAGAGGCTGGACAGCAGCGCCCGCAGCGCCCTCGGCGGCGCCGCGGTGCAGCGCGCCAGGCGCAGCACCAGCGCCGCGCACGCGCCGCTCAGCGCGCCGCACACGCACAGCGCGCACATCACCGACATGGCGCGCGGGCACGAGCTGGCGCCCGGCAGCCGCGACAGCGTCGAGATCAACCTGCACACACAGCCACGATGCACTGAGTCGTTTTCTGAAGATGCTTGTGTGCAGTTATGGTGAAGGAGAATCGACAGCTTGTTGTACTGGTAAACCGGTACTGGTAACTGGTAACCATGGTAAAGGTTTTTCAAACTGATCCAGCAGTTGTCCGATAGGCATAGGAGTGGACCAGTGAGAGTCAAGACCTCGCATGGGCAAGCAACTAAAGACATAAAAGCTGTTGTGATAGACTGGATGCAAAATGCGGAGAACCGAAGGTTGTAGGTTGTAGTGCAACATGAGAGAGGCTTATAATAGGTGCAGTAATACAGTTGATTAATTGAAGGTAATGTTGAGTGCTCACCAAAGCGCGGCTGTGAAGGAGGCGCAGGCCGCGAGCGCGGGTCGCTGCACGGGCGGCAGCGCGGCGGCAGTGAGCAGCAGCAGCGCGCCGGTCACCAGCACGGCGCCGGCGGCCAGCGCGTGCGCCGGCGCGCGCCGCTGCACCCACACCGTCCACATGGCCGTGCTCACCTCCTCCTCACCGCGCTGCCAGGACGACGTTGCGCCCGTCACCTTCTGGATCTCCCAGGATCCCGTCTCGAATACTACTGCATGCTGTAAGGGTAGATTTATAAATTATTCATCAATTATTCTCATTTCTGTAAGTAGGTTTGTACAAACTCTTTTACTTGTCAATGATATTTTTTTAAACTAGATGAGTACGGCGTTTCCTAACTGACTACTCTGAGAAGAAAAGGCCGAAACAAACTCGGACGTCACAGTCTCTTTAAGAGTCCAGACATAATCTTTCAAATGTCATATCTTTCAAAATTTCAAAGTTCTAGATTGACTGCAAGTACCCTTTAGGTTTTGATTCCCTTGCGAGTTTCGAAAATTTGCTGAAATTTGCGACATAAACGGCTATATCTTTTGATTGCGTTAGCTTAGAAGTTTGATTTTTTTACAGCTCCTAGGGACAGTAGACTCGAGTATTAGATATAAATTTCAGCTTGATACTTTCACGCGTTCCTGAGAAAAAGAGTCTTGACAGACGGACGGACGGACGGACGGACGGACAACAAAGTGATCCTAAAGGGTTCCGCTTTTTCCTTTTGAGGTGCGGAACCCTAAAAACTGGAAATCATTTTGTTGGTCAGATCATTAATTTGTTGTGTTTTGAGGAAAGAACCACACAGATTTGAACCTGTCCAGTCAGTGCACGCATTAGTTAATAATCGTGCAGCTCAACTCAGAACGTAAGGAGCACAACGATTCGACGAACAATACCAGAGAAAGGACATTTGGGTAGGCCGCACAAACTGCTCAAACTGCCAGACCATAATGAAACTGATACAATGACCCACATAGTCCTCAAATTGTCAATGATCAATGTAATATTCATGCAATTAATATTCATGTCAAATAAAATAAAATAAAAAGAGCAAAATAGCAAAATAATAATAATAAAAAATTCAACATTCAGTGAAAATTTATTGGAGCAGCTCAATCTCAAGGCGTTTTATAGATTTTAGATGCTTAGGAAATCAGTCACACGTCTTTTTATAGCTATAAGGTATATATTTATATAAGTTTCAGTCAAGCTACTTAGCAACTCTTCCTTAAAATATACTTGATGTTGACAGCGGCTTCGTCAGGGCCGCGCCGACCCCCCACAGCGCCTGTGTGCGAAACCTATGAAGCGCCTCTTTTTTTCACGAATCTTCATGGTTCAACTTATGTTTTTTTTTGTTATTTGTTCATTTTAACCGTTTTCTTTCAACCCCTAAAAGTTTTTGTTGAATACTATCAATAGTGTTTTTATTTTTAACAGCGTGACATAAATCTGTCCATTTTTTATAATTATTGAAATAAGCAGAACTTTTCTCATGTCTGCTGCAATACAAAGCTAGATGTTGCCAATCACTAATTCCCTCGCAGAATTTATTGTTATGTTTTGATTCAAATAGCTTGCAACAGAAGCAGTAAACGGCATTTATAACCGACGAAAAAAAACGGAGGAGGTTATCAATTCGACGCGTATATATATATTTTTTTTTTATGTATGACCACGCATGACTTTTTACATAGTAGTCCGATTGTGATAATTCTTTTTTTATTGGAAAGGGTATACTCCGAGGGTGGTTCCATATAAATTTGGAAAACAAAATCAAACCCTAAGGGTCAGAAAACAGGGGATGATTGATTGTTCACTCACTGATTCTAATGTTTAACCACGCATAACTTTATACAGAGTAGTCCGATTTTGATAATTCTTTATTCATTGGATAGGGTATACCTTGCCAAGTATTATAAGTACATTAAAGCTACAAAAAATTTAACCACCGAAAAAACTGAAAAGCAAAAAATAATAAACCTTAAAATTATGAGTCGGCGCTGGAAAATCAATGAACAAAGATCACTCACAGCGCCGACTCATAATTTTAAGGTTTATTATTTTTTGCTTTTTTGGACACTGAATATAGCAGCCACTCTCTGTGATACTTTTCACCGTTTCCTTAATGCCTTTCATAATAATACTCGGAAAATTTTCGCCCCGAAGAGTCACGCTGAAAATTATACTGTTTAATTTGTTTAATCGGATTAGCTATTAAATACTGGATCAAAGTAGCACTCAAAACTTTTCGCCAGAGTCCAGGGTCATCTTTGAAAAAAGTTGGTATTGGTGACGATAATTGTCTTGGCGGTGACAATGGTGTATCAGGCAGAGGCACGGACGTAACTTTGGCGGCATCATCTTAAATTAAACACAGACAAACAAAGACATATGAGTACCTATCTACCTGTCCGAATAAACTGATTTATCTATCTATGAATAATTATGTATGATAAAATAAATAAAAAAATGAATATTTCTCGATAAATCAAAACTCCGCTGTCTAGTCCCAAGCTAAGCAGGGCTTGTAATGAAATTAAAAAGAAAATGTTTTTTTTTTTTGACATTACTAACAGACTAAAGTTATATTTATTTGTATAGAAAATTACATAAAAGCACGTACCTACCTGCAGCCTTTTTTTATTTAGATTTTATAACATCGTCATCGATAAAATGACTGGTTTCTGTCTCTAATGATTCTATGGAAGAATGGTAGAGCCGTAAAATATTTACTTATTTTAGTTGTATTTTTTATCACGTTCGTCTTCTTGTTTTCTTTTCCTTATTAAATTCTGTTAACCAGATATTTTCTTTTTATCTTGAGTACTATCACTCATCGTGAAAACATGTTAAAACAATCTATTGTTTTTAGAGCTAGAACTTAATCTTATTATAACCGCTTCGTCCACGTATAGAAACCTTCGTCTGGAATAATTCTGTCTATTGATGAAAACCGTATTACAATTCCTTGCGAAGTTTAAAAAATCCAAGCGTACAGTACGGAAGCGACTTTGTTTTATATTAGTCTAGTGGTTAGTGACCCTGTCTGCTAAGACTGAGCTCGTGGGTTCGATTCCTACCCAGGACAAATCTTTGTGTGATGAGCACAATTATTTGTTCTGTGTCTGGGTGGAATTTATCTATAATATGTATGTATTTAAAAATATATAAGTACATTTATCGGTTGTCTGGTTGCCTTAGTACAGTACAGGCTCTGCCTAGTTTGGGATCAAGTAACGGTGTGTTGGTTGTCCTAAGATATTTATTTATTATGTACCTACTATGTAAAGAAATGAATAAATAAAAGTAATAAATGTTGTGAAAGGTTTTGTCTTCTAATTTGTACTATTATAAAGCGAAGCAACCATCGATCACTTGATCGATTGGAGCGATGTATCAACGTTATTCAATCAATTCGCCTACGGAAATCTTCTTTGCACCTTTATTTAAAATAGCTTGGTTACTTTGCACTTTTCAACGCCCACACCACGATGACGAAAGAGGAAGCGACACGCTGTTCATCTCACGTCTGTGCTTAGAACTGCACAGACCTTAATTATACAAATGGGGACACAACTTACTTTAAATTCACTGATCTCTATGACCAGTTCGTCATCGTTGTATACTCTGGAACCAAACTTGAAGGTGCAGGCTTGAGAGTCGGTGGGCCAGGCCTGCAGCGCCAGGGCGAGCGGCACGGTGACGTCGAGGCGTGTGACCCAGGCCACGGCGCCGGCCGCGTCCAGGCGCGCGCGCAGCCCGGCGTCGCCCGCGCTCGTGGCGGCCGCGTTCAGCAGCACCACGTCGGGCAGCCACAGCCGCTCCGCCGCCGTCAGCGCGCTGTCGCACTCCCACTCCGACACGTTCCAGCGCACGCGCGGCTCCTGCCACGACTGGAACACAAGAATAAATCATTTCATTTGGGATACGTATCTCAGTCATCAATCGGCTCATCCGCTCCACGCATACCTACTGATAAAATGCGTAGGCGGATATATAATCTCGTTAACATGGTAAGTATTTATTATGCATGAAATGTGTCGCAAAATAATAAGCATGACGTGAAATTTATCAAAAACGGTAACAGCTGGTTTTCGCAGTTTGCCAAAAAAAAGTAAAAGTTAAAAAGCACTGAGTACCTACTGAATTCATTTCTCGACAGCTTTGTACTACCTGATCTCTGATAACTGTGTTTGTGACTCATTTGCTGCTATGGCAACCGTCCGTCCGTCAACCAAAGCTTCGTCCACGTCTTGGTTATTGTAGCTAGCACATTGCAAAAATCCGTTTTTATCACTTTCATACATTTTCTATGAACTATCACACGCTACAGGTGGGCCGGCCGCACCACTGCACTTTATAGTTTGAAAATGCGTTGCGCTGCGGCACGTTGCGGCTGTAATGTGCACTGGGTTGTCAGGCTTACCATCTTGAGATCAGCGAGCAGGCGCATGACGGAGTGCGCCTCATCCACGGTGGCGTGGCGCACGTCGAGCGCGAGCGTGACGGTCACGCGGCCCGCGGGCGGCGTCTCGCGGTCGTACTCCGCCAGCAGCGTGTCCACCTGCACCGACAGCTGCGTCGCGTTGCTGCAGGCGCAGCGCGCCACCGTGACTCCTGCACACAAACAGAGGTTCAACGCCCAGCCAGTGACCTGTGGCCGCGCCTACCACGGTTGATTGAGCAAGGCAATAAGTATTACATCTGTTTGCAGTCGTTTCAGTGGGCAAAAACATTCGACTAACAGATAGAGAAGGAAAGGAGGGTGAGATTCTATACTATTCTATCTATATTGGTTATGTTGGAAAACATACTAAATAATAACTGTTGTAAGATTCTTGCAACTGCTGCCAAAAGCTTCTGTGAGTGATGGCGCGTGTGCAATGTAGTTCGATGTCAGTGATGAGAGAAGAGTTATAATAGTCAGACATTACCGTATAAACAGAGTAGGAGCGTGGTGAGCAGGGCAGCCGGCCGCGACGCCATCTTGGTACGACTCGTGTCGGCGTCGCCAGCGCTGAGCCGCCACTCCCGCGCAGGGAGCGACAACATTCAGCGACAAGCTATGAGATATTTAAAATTTCGCTAATTTATTGCCATAATGTTTTTGGCATTTAGGTTTTTAGTTTTTTCAGGGTCCTCCGATCGCTACATTCTAGTCTGGCGCATGTTAAAATATATTTATAATACTATCTCCACAGTCTAACTGATATGAAGCTGATTGTTTTTCTGTTGCTTAACAGAAAACAATCAGACACCATACAGATGACAACAAAAATATGAAACAAACGTTGCCGACGGCTGTTGTCGTCTGCAATGTATGATGCCGGTTATCTATTCTGAGCATTGGCTGTGGTACTGGTACCATAGCTATCATCTAAACATTATGTTAATGGTAAAACGTGCAACAGTTGCGTGCCCCTGCGGGTGGCGCTGCGCGTGGGCAGGCTATCATCAACGGTATCCGCCCTCGCAAGGACAACCACACACATTGTATTTTTGTACAGTATTATTATAAATATAAGCTATATGTTTCTTTATTTCAAACATTATTCGATATTTTTGACCAGCAGCATTGGTCGCACTAACTAAAGTGGCTGTTTGTGTTTTAATCTGATTTTAAATTCGACCACATGAAATAGCTTTCGGTGTTTTTTACAAGTGCAGTTAATATGCGAAATGTACAAAGCTTTCTTTCAATTCCATTTGTGCTTTCTTCAACACACAAGTTACAAATTTTATATTCTGAATAAATTGATAAGGACATACCGAAGTGTTAACAAATTAACAGTTTGCAATCATGTATTTTAAGAATATTGAACAAACAGACAGATACGTGGCCCTCATGTAGGTATTTATACTACATTATGACAGATAACACGCTTCCTTTCACACGATGATCTGACCAGGAACCAGGCGCTACAGGATCAAAATAAAAACTAATACAATTAATTATATTTCGAGGATTTATTATTTGTGTAAAGTATTCACAATTGATAGGCAACTGAGTTGTGATGATGTAGTTTTACAATGTTGAATTATTCATTTAACACGCATAACAGCTGACAATTTTGTTAAGTAAGTTCTATGTTAGTCGCCAAATAAGACAAACTAAGGCTATAAATAAGACAAAATGACTGCACAGACAAGTAGTCACATATTTGACATTAGTGCCGATTCTGTTGTACAAAATTCTCCAACCGACGTTTATTCCTGCCAAACGACGATTTCCTATTCTTAAATAGACTAAAGTGACACAACTTAACTATATTTTAGTTTGACATCACTAAGATTGCACTGAGTTATTAGTTTAGTGAAAATGACAATATTGCTATTCTGAGTTTGCCGGTTTTCACCAAAAATTTGGACTATAATAATTTATTTAGACTAAATCTGACTATTTTTAATCGCGATTAAAAAGGTGTGGAATAAAACTAGTGGTCATGAACAAAAATTCACACCAACGTCTCGCCTTCACGTGCAAAAACAGTGCTGTATCTTTAATTTTTTCTTTTGCTTATATCTCGAAAATGGCGTGTCCTATCGCAAAAATTTTGAAATTTTCGACCCCCTTTATCAACCCCGGAACATATAAATCTCAACACGTGGGTAATTTTTTTTTTTTTTCAAACAAAAAGTGAAAAATTCCATATAAAACACGTCCAGGCTGCGCCGATGCGAGCGCCTTCGTCTCTAAAAAAATCATTGCGTAGCGCACACAAGTACCACCTTGCGAAACCAAAAGAAAAAAAAAACACGTTGATTGTCAAATTCGTTTTTAGTCATGTCAAAATAATTTTTAAGTTTAGAGGTTTTTTTTTGCAGAATAGCGTTAAAATTGTCATAGCCAAAGGTAAGGAATTTTAGAGATAGTTTAGTTAGTTTAGTTCGGTGTACAACAGAATCGGCACCATTGTGTGCTACACTTGTAGGTGCTTGCAACAACTTTACATCACTGCCAAAACCGAAAAAAAAAACTTTACATCAAAATGTTTGCCATACACCGAACAGTGTGACATTTATCTGCATAGAAACCACACGTTTAAGGGGGAGCACCAGGGTAGTCGAAGAAAAACAATTTTTCTTAAGTTTTTTGCAATTTGCAGTTCAGTGCCAGGTTGCACATTATACAAAATATGATTCGCTATTGTAACACGTATGTATTAACTGAATTATAACAAATAAAATCATCAATATAATCATCTAAGTTCATTTAATCCCACTGAATGATATTTTAATCAACAAAGGTACAACCTTACCTGACTGACTACCAAATTGCAAAAAAACAAAAGAGGATGTCGCAGGCTACCAACGCGCATCCTTCATCGGAACGAAAGTAACGCCGCCATCATGATTTGTCAATACAATTTCTGTGACAATTACACAAATGTTAGCCAACAATGTAATTAATTACTCACAAGGTAACTTAAATGCTTTGAACTGCCGAGGATTTTATTTAGGAACGTTTTGAAACATTTGGCGTTGAACAGCAAAGTTAAAAATCAAACAAACAAACTATTCATAAGAAATGATACGGAACAATTATTAAAAATATTTTTAAAGAAGAGGTAGTATACTTTAATGTTTTACGCAATTAAAATACGTTTCACATAACAACCAGAATAATTATGCTAGTTTACATAGTTATGATTGATTCATTAACGAATAACAACAAAACATTGAATCACACAACAACATAGAAACATAACGTGTCGGAGCTAGTGCTAAGCCAACCATATCATGCAGAGCGAACTGCTGCCTCGACCGAAAAATTCGGTCGTCACGCACCTTCGGACGTTTAACACAACCAGGTAGGCCAGCCATGCGATATAATCCGAACCTATCGTAACAGCCGGCAGACGTCAACTGCTAGACAGACCTTCGTTACACATCGCCACTTTGATCGGTTTAGTGCCTCTCGTTTTGAGTTTGAGGCCTTAAATTCATCGGTCCATCTTGTGGAAGGTCTTTCAACCTTAAATTACGTGTTATGGTACGCGGTCGCCACTATATAACCTTTTAGCGCCATCGGCCATACGTTCTGGGAGCAACATGTCGTGCCCACTGCCAGTTAGGTTTCGCAATTCTTCGGGCTATGTCGGATACCTTGGTTCTCCTACAGTTGGATGCATGTATGATTTGAACATGTAGGGAAACTCCAAGTATAACCCTCTCCAGTGCCCTTTGGGTGAATTTCAGCCTATTATTGAGGCCCTTAGTGAGCGACCACGTTTCATCAGTGGCAACACGCACTGGTCAAAGACTTTCGTCTTGAGACACTGTGGTAAGTGAGACATGAAGATATTGCGTAGCTTTCTGAACGCTGCCGCTGCCCAGCCGAATTGAATTCAGCGATTGACCACTTTCTCGAACTTGGACATGGACTACCAAACTTCGACCATGATGAATTCAGCAAATGATTCTAGACGAAATCAGCTGTTTCACAGAAAAGTGATTGTACTTTTATATATTTCAGCTGTAGTCAAAATGTATGGAACAGCTTTTTTAACTGGCGAAAAATTTCAATGCAGGTTAATGCGTCATTGATAACAGGTAGCACGTCAACTTCCCTGGTACTCTGTATAGTATCATTGTTGTACCGACACTTCAGCTCCTTGATGTATCCACAGTCACTCTGGCACCGTTGGACAGACTGCAGTACAGCCCAAGTCTCGATCGAATCGAAGGCTTGCTCGTTATCCATAAACATAAACAAAAAGGTCTCCTGTAAAACCTGCCGCAGCGTATGTGCTCTACGGCTCGAATGCCTTTACGTAATCTGGCTTGTTCGGGAAGCTCGAAGTCGTCATACCTAATCCGCCAGTAAATAATGATAGAATCTCTCGTAAATAATGTGCTTCATCGGTACGCATTGATAAAAAATGCATATATGGTGAGTATGGTGTAGTTTCTTGTGGGATATTATAAGTATATAGTGACTTCGTATTACAATACATTAAATGCAGATCATATTGCAGACAATTAAATAAAACCTAAAACATTTCGAGAAATAGGTAGATATATTGATATCGCTTCCGAATGAATGTCAGTCAGACGAAGCACTGACTCGCGACCATAACTACAAATACTTAATAATATATAAATGAACATAAGAAGCATATTAACAGTTAGCTCTAGCCATTCACACTTTTAACGTACTAAAATATTAATTCTAATAATTTGTATCTAATTGATACAAATTATGCCTACCTTAAAATAACAATAATAAAAAAAATGTAGATACTAAAAAAACTTTACTAAAATTACAGTTTAAGGATCAACATAACTTTTTATGTTATTGAAAAACTAATTATTTCTATTACTTTGTCGGTTCCTCTTCATATAAGTTTTCAGGAACGTTCCACAAAGTCGGACAGCGTTCATAATCAATTCTGTGTTTTCCACGTCAATAGAGTTTTGCATACGTAAGAAAAGTGATTGAAAGAGATTCAGAATATAAAAAACATAAATTAAACAATAAATCTATCATTAAAATCAATCGTCATTGTAGCCCAAGGGGCAAACAAAAATGGCGGCAAATACTTATTTTCCAAAGGGTAGAACCTGCAGTTTTATCAATTACTTACGTTCTAATAACTATGCGTTATGTACAAACATAATTACATTTCTACGAATATAGACAAAATAGTTAATTCACGTCAATAATAATCTTGCTTTAAAGATAAACATACCCATTTAATAAAATAAACAAAGTTTGTATTTTTATGGAATAACAATAAGATATAAAAACATAGCTGCAGAAACATTAAGCGGAAACTGCATCGAAAACTGTGAAATAAATAAAAAGTCACAGAAAAAGTTTAACTCTAATCATCGTTGTTAGTTAACTTGTAAGAGAGTTATGTAACTAAAAAGGTAACATTAACACCGCCAAGGCTTCGCAGAGACTCACAACCTAAGTACTAGCACCTACATAGAAGAGAATTAACAGAAGATATGTACAACTTGATATGGAACAAGATTTAATAGGAAATGCTACGACAGCAGTTCTAAAAGAACCATAAAATAGAAAGAACTAAAAACTAACGTTTAATAATAACAATAATGCTGAACAGTCAGGGAGCAACCGATTCAATAGTCAAGAACTTCAGCAGTTCGTTGGTAATTAACGATAGTTCGCTGACAACTTATAATACCATAATATATATTATGTTGTTTAGTTCTTCATAAACTAGGACAATAATGCAATTTATTTTAATTCTGAATAAAGTAGGATCATGTGTGCGAAGCTCAAGTGTGATTTCATTGCCTGTAGCATGGTATATTACCATAACAGAACAACAATAAAAGTGGCATCCTTTGAACAATGTTTAGACGATGCCACAAACAAGAAACTTGCGAAGTGCTCATGGAGCTTTAATCTGTTATGTAACACGCGAGGCGGTGGACTGTGTGGTTAACTAAACGTGCATTTATAACACGAGGCTCAAGCGCTTATCTACACAATGTGCCTATTCTATCATATGTGTGTCAACCACATTATATACAATGTTGTGAATTAAAACGGCTGATACGATTTAACTTAGGTAGGTACCAATTAAATATTATACAAAGAATTGCCAATATCTGGGTGTTCCGAGTAATATATTGTTGTTACTGTATATATATATACCAGCAGTGGACGTCTTTCGGCTGATGATGATGATATCGCCGACACCCACTGACAGGACATGTGAGCATTGCGTTCCACACGGACGTCTGGCGAGTATCATCTGTATTTTATAAGTAAATTTAATGTTTTGTTACTGAGAGCAGATGGCATAAATTATTTACATATATTTACCACGTACAACAACGGAACAAATATTTGTATGGCTTACAAAATGTGTCATTCCCTGTAGATATGGGGCAATGTATTACAAGACATACTAAACATGTTGCTGGCACTGATCATTGACAAAATCATTTAGATTCACTCGAGGCAATATACATAATACGTAATATACGTTTTAACTTATTTCCCGTGTCAGTTGACTCAACTAGGATCTTTTGTACTCACCCGCGGAAGATTACCAAATACAAAACTTAATTCTTATGGTATAGCATTGAAAAACATTACTCGTTGCAAATGACTAAGTCTGCTACGTTTTTCTTATTACTACGTAATAAAAGTCCTTACGAAAATCCAATTAACCAAACCTTCATAGACCGGCACATACTGCGATGTAATTGATGAGGACACTCCGATGCTGCACTCATTGATAATATTTTACTCTTTGTTTACAAGTACGTACGTGAACTATTATATTCAGATTCAAGAATACTCCCAAGCGCGACACTAAAGGATGTGACGTAGCACAAGGGTGCTACGCACTACGCTGTAGCACTTTCTTCTACGACGTAGCATGTTATCGCGCTACGCGGCTACGTGCCACTACTGCGTGGTGGTGGAGGGTGCGGGCTCGCTGTGTGTGTGCGTGGGTGCGGGCTGTGTGTGCGTGTGGGGGGGTGGGTGCGCATGCGCGGCGGGCAGGTAGTGCCAGTAGGGCGGCGCGTCGCCCGCCTGCGCCTGGCACGCCGCCGCCAGCCCCGCCCAGCTGAACCGGTACGCGTAGCGCTTGCCGTGCACCTGGTGGGAACGATATAGCGATCAGCAAACAATACTCACATAAACAAGGGAAAATACGGAATGTTTACTAAGTATCCCACATATAAGTTATATGTGGAATGTTTACTAAGTATCCCACATATAAGTTATATGTGGAATGTTTACTAAGTATCCCACATATAAGTTATATGTAGCAAGTTAATCAGTGCACCGGCGGCAGTGGGCGCGCGTGGTGGATAATGAACAACTCTCTGTTACAGATGACAGTGGCCTCACATGTGCCCTTACATGAACAGTGAGAACATTATACGTTGACAGTGCTCAGTTATCTGGGCTCTGCAGATTTTACCGCAATCAAGTATTTAATTACAGTAATAATAATACGACCTTATCAAGTACAAGCTATATCGACAGAGTACCTTGTAACCGAACCACTACGGGAGAACGTATAGCATTACGTATATACGACCACGGTATCTAAGTAGATAATTATTTCAGTCAATAAAAATAACAGTTGACACGAGACTACCTACGTCCACCGTGAGAAACTGTCGAAAATGACGTAAAATGCGGTGTACACAACATTAGCACAAGATTCACTTATTTCTTCATAGATTATTTCTACGTGCACCTGGTAGTGGTTGAAGGACATAACATTTTTTTTTTTGTTAGAATAAGGAGAAATATATCGTACCTTCAGATAGATATTACATTTTGCCGGGACAACACACATAAAATCACGCATGTAATCCCTGGACAGTCAGACAGACGTGTACGTACGTGTAACAGGTTCGTTTTTATTTCTCCCGCGCCGATGGCTAGTCTCCGTTAAGATTGACCACCACGGCCAAAATACGGTCTGCAGGACTATATATAACAGACGTTAAATAATAATATATCTCCACCGCCGATGGCTAGGGGATTGGCTGTCATGGCCGATATACGGTATGGAGGACTATTTATCTGGAGAACAGACCTTGCTCATGATGTTCTTGTCGTAGTAGTAGCGCAGCGCGCGCGACAGCTTGTCGTAGTTCATGTTGGGCTTCTGCTTGCGCCGGCCCCAGCGCCGCGCCACCTCGTCCGGGTCCGACAGCCGGAACTCGCCCTCGTTCGGGGGACCCTGGGGTACAACACGGGTCAGTAAGTAGCTGATGCAACATGAATATATCGCGATATCTAAAACTTAAACAAGATACCTTAAATCTGCAAATCTCTCTGTCTTATAACGTGGACGTGACTGTAAATTTTATCAATTTTGTCATGTAATCATATACATTACATATGTATTTTGTAAATGAATTAGCACGTTGCGGGACGCACTGCATTAGCAGTAGATTTTTCGATGTTTGATAATGACAGTACGGGCACCACCGTAAAGTTTTAAACTCTTCTGATCTGAGGTAGGGGCAATACATTGAAATTTCTTATAGAGGAATAACATGCCATGCACGGCTATGAAATAATTGTCTACGTATATCATTCTTTAGTATTACTTTAGGACGCTACGGGTATAGTAGCTGTCGTAACTTGTATGGGCAATTTTACTGCCATATCACATAATTTGAAGAAGTCTGTACCGTCCCGCACCGTGTTAAATAATGCTTGAAAACAAAATCCAGACTAGTAACAAGCTCAAGCTGCTTATTCTAAGAAACAAAACCGTCGTAGGTAAGTAATATACGCCACTCCACAAAGTGCACAGATTTTGTCGCGACAGTGGACTATAGTAGTGGTATGTCTAGCACTAGCATAGTCAATCGTAGGCTACTGTTGTCACGGCATGGGAAGGTGCATGCAAAACTTACATGATACACCTCGAGAGAGCCCAAAGATCTCTGTTAAAGATCCTTCAAACAGTACCTACGGGTTCCCTACAAAAACGCTATATGAAAATTGTGAAGTACTTACAGTGAGACAACTATACATTCTCAATCTCACAATACAACAACATGAAATTACACCAATAAATCATGCAATAAGATATAAAAGAACCATGGGTAATGTATGTCGTGCAGTCAAATGTAAGACAGCTCACACATACAGACAACACATTCACAAACACATACCATACCACACAAGAACAAGTATTCATTAAATTCTATGTTCTACTTTTTTTAAATTTTTGATTGTATAGATTGTTAATTGCTCCTCAAACGGGTGAAGAGACACTCCTGTAACACAGGTACCACCTAACTGAGGAGTCAGGGCTTCAATTGAATTTTTAATTGAAGCCCTGACAATCAATCAATTATTAACAATCAAATAAAAATGCTCAAGTAAAGCATTTTTATTTGATTGTTATTTTATTTCCAGCACAGACATTCCTAATATCTTTCTGTCTACGTACCTCCCAGCAGATGCCGGGCGCCCCTGCTGCCAGCTCCTCCAGCAGGAACTGCCACAGCTGCACCTGTCCGCCAGAGGCGCGCGCGCACCCCGTCAGCGCACCATACGGATCTGTAACAATAACAAGATACCTTTGTCAATGCGACGGACTGCAGTGAGGGGTCCATTACAAACAAAATGTTCAAATTGGTCAGTTCGAAGTTCAGAAAATTGAAGCTAGTGCCCGATCCAAAACGTAGCATCCTATGAATTAGAACTCCATGGACACTCTTGAGAATGTTTTAAAGAAATCTGTGAATTAATCTGTTTTATTCTCGTACAATTAAGTTACTAGTTCCAATGTTCAATTAAAAAATCAGAACACGTTTTGGTGTTCTTATAATTTTTACTTTAATACATTTCCACACATAAAAAAAGAAATAAATAAATAAATAAATGAGTGATACCAATTTTCAAAGGTACAAAATAAATAATAGGTTAGGGAAAAAGTTTCTTCGCATTTTTTTAGAAAATTCAAAACATTTTTTAATAAAGTTTATTTACTTTTAACTAAAGTATGTAGGAACCATTTTGTTCGATAACTTTTTGCCATCTTGTAGGTAGGGACATGATCCCATTGCTATAGAAATTTTGGGACTTCTGGTCAAAATACCGCGACAAGTGGTTTTGGCAGTCCTCTCGTGATGTTAACCTGACACTGCCTAAAGAATTCTGAAGAGACCGAAACAGGTAGAAATCTGAAGGTGCAAGGTCAGGACTATACGGCGGATGCATTAACACCTCCCAGCCAAACTCTCTTAATTTTTGTTGGGTGGCTAAAGATGTGTGAGGTCTAGCGTTATCATGATGAAAAACCATACCCCTTCTATTGATTAATAGCGGCCGCTTTCTCTCAACTTCTTGCTTTAATCTCATCAGTTGTTCGCAGTAGAGTTCAGAATCGATGGTCCTGCCTGGTGGTAACAGCTCATAATGAATAATGCCCTTCCAATCCCACCACACACACAGCATCACCTTGTTGCGAGTTAACCCGGGTTTCGCCACAGTCTGTGAAGCCTGACCGGCCTTTGACCACGACCTTTTTCACACGTTCTTGTCATACGTGATCCACTTTTCATCACCATTTATCATAGCTTCTTCAAAAATGGTTCGGTTTCATTACGTCGTAATAAAGAATCACAAATGAGTACACGGTTCATTAGGTTTCTTTCAGTGAGCTCGTGAGGTACCCAAATGTCGAGCTTTTTTGTGTACCCAGTTTTTTTCAAATGCGCCAAAACTGTTTTGTGGTCAATTTCCAGTTCTTCAGCTACGTCGTAACTACTGGTATGCCGATCTTGCTCCACTTTTTCAAAAATGGCATCCATTTTATCCGTAATAGGGCGACTAGAGCGACGTGCATCTTTGACATCAAAATTTCCGGATTGAAAACGCTTAAACCAAATTTGTGCTACTCTCACAGACACTACACTAGGTCCATAAACATCGCAAATTTTTTTCGCGGCTTGCGTTGCATTTTTACCTTTTTTGTAGTAAAATTTTAAAATGTATCGAATTTCTTCATTAGATTCATTCATCTTGACGGTACGAAAAACAAATGAAAATCACACATTTTCCTAATTTGAATTTGGAATTATGTTCTTTAAAATTTAAACTTTCAATGATACCAAAACCAGCCAGATACAAATAGCCAAATACAAATAGCCAAAGAGATTTTATTACAAGTTCATACATACTATAATGCGAAAAGACTTTTTCCCCAACCTAATTATGTGAGCACCATGTATTTACATATCACTATTTTCATTCTTTCTACCTATTGTGGTACAGTCATTTTATTTTAGGTGCATCGTATTTTATAATTAATGTCTACAGAAAATTAATTAATGTATACAAAATATTGGGAAACATTTACAAGAGGTGAAGTTTCTTGCACATGGTTCTTTATATACGAAACTACCTTTTGGAAGGGCAATTAGGATTTTTTTTTTCTTCTTAAATCTTAAAATTAGTGCCTTTTATGTGCCTATTTAAAATAAATTATTTGACTTTGGCTTTTATATGTAGCTTGCCATTTAAAAGGCGAAATTAAAATTGATTTATTTAGCAGACGCTTTTTACGCCTGGACAGGAACGACCTGCGCCTGGTGACGGCGAACACCACGGGACACTGCCCGCTAAACAAACACTTCCAACAATGGGCATCGCCCCATAACAGAATGTTTTCAATGCAGGGCATGCATGAAAGCTGAAAAAACCGTTACGCATCAGCTCTTTGAATGCACAGGCGTCACACAGATTAGCAACAGAAACCCTCGGGGCACCCAGATCTCAAATACACGTTCTCAACAGACGACAGGAAATTTTATCAACTTTTGGAGGGAGGTGGGCTGGTTGGAATAACCACCGACGTCTGTCACGGCCCACGCACAACGGTCCAGCTGACGGACTAAATGCGGAAACCAAACGCTCTAACATAGCTAGAATAGACGTGTTAATGCTACCAAATACTTCACGAGAAAGTCGTCAAACAAAAAATTGACACAAACCCTTACAATTCAGCTGAGATGACTGGTAATTCCGAGTTCACATTCCTCATGGTTGTAGGTATATTACATACTTAGTTGCTAGACAGACGACATAGTTGATAAGAGATAAAGCAATGTGTCATTTCTATAATATCTAAACGTTTATATACTATCTACAAACATTCTTGATGCAGACAAAGTTGATGCGGCGATAAAATACCCCCATCATCATCATATCAGCCGAAACACGTCCACTGCTGGACATAGTCCTCCCATAAGCTCCGCCACTTCGAAAGGGTTCTGTACTTTGCGCATCCAGAGGCTTCCTGTGGCCTTCACCATGTCATCGGTCCACCTTGTGGGAGGCCTTCCAACGTTAAATTACGTCTTCCAGTGCGGGTTTGCGACTCTAGAACCGTTCGACCCTATCGGCCCTGCAATGCCCTGCTCACTGCCACTCAAGTTTGACCCTATTGTAGTAACCTCTAAGTGGTCATCTAGGAAGAACTATCGCAGGTAGAATCTATAGGTAGTTAGGTACTACGAGACAATATGGTGATGTCATGCACTAGTTCATCCTTGCGATAAACCGCAGACATTAGTCCAGACAAGGCTCATTTACATAAGCTTGACTGAATTCAAGCTGTAATATAATTAGTATGCATTTGTTAGCAGTAGTGCAGTTATATAACCTTTCAAACAACCTTAGATTTACGAATTTGTTTGTTAGCGCGGGGAGCCTATCATTACATAACATTGGAAGACAATCTAATAACCTTTATAAATTCTCTTTGGATTTTAACAATCTGTCTGCCATTCTCATTCAGAAATGTTCAGTAATGGTCCTCTGAAATGTTACTGAAAAAAAAAAAAAAAACCTTAAAATTATGAGTCGGCGCTTTGATCTTTGTTCATTGATTTTTCAGCGCTACTCAAAATTTTAAGGTTTATTATTTTTTGCTTTTAAGTTTTTTCGGAGGTTTAATTTTTGTTAAAAAGTTTTTATTTTATAATTTTGTGTGGCTTTAATGTACTAATAATACTTGGCAAGGTATACCCTTTCCAATAAAAAAGAATTATGACAATCGCACTACTATGTAAAAAGTTATGCGTGGTCATACATAAAAAAAAACAAAAAATATATATATACGCGTCGAATTGATAACCTCCTCCGTTTTTTTTCGTCGGTTAACTAAGTAACATATGGGGAACATTTCATCATGGTGATAACTGTGTTGACAGTGCAGTCTCCTGAACATAACGAAATTATTCTAAATCAGTTACTATCAACTGGGGCTGATAACAACACTATCTACTGTCTTTACTTTTATAGAAAATGTCAACATACATACTATAACTATGAAATGACGCAACATTTCATAGAACGTATCGGTCCTCGATGAGTCTACAAAATTAAAAAAAAAATCTGACCGTTTCAAATGAGTCAAAGTCGAGTCCAAGGGAGTCGGTTACAAACATACAGGTGAAGCTAACAAAAAGCGTGTTAATAAAGTCACGTCACGCGTCTCTAAGCTTAGATCTTTTAAACTGAACAACGGATTTTAATGCGATTTTCATCAATAGGCAGAGTGATTCAAGAGGAAGATTTATATGTATAATACGTGGGCGAAGCCGCTAGTACAGGCTAGTAGCTTATAAAATGTATTTAAATACAGTGTAAGATAACTTCATCGAACCAAGCGGTACCCTGTTGTCTTTACCGGGAACCTGCATCTTTAAACAAGCATTACTTGGCTAACAATATTGTATTGAACTAGCCCTGCCGCTTAGTTATTCCCCTACACAATCATAGATAAAATCAACAAAGCAAATCAACAATAAGAATTCAATAAGAACTCAATATAGCATGTAGACAAATAAAGATGTACCGTGATACAGATGCTGGAAGCGCCGGTGCTCACTCGAACTTAGCCACAACATATCACTGAATTAATAACTCACATCATTAGTTACTGTTATTCAGATGTGAAGTTACATTGCACTCACTACACTGTTTCATTTTACAAACTTATCTATGCTTTAAACCAACACAGTTCAGAGTTTCACAGGGTGTTAGTATTTGAATGGTTTCAGAGCACACAACGAACACTTTAGTAGATAGTACTTTCAGAAATGTTTTAATGTTCATTACTTTAAGTCAACTTAAAAGCTCTTCTTAAATATCTAAGACGTGGTCGCACAAGCCGGATATGCGGCCGGATGCGGCACCGGAAGCTCGCGAGTGTGGCGGGAGAGCCCGGAGGCGCCGCCCGCCCTGCTGCGACGAGGGCGGGCGGGGTGCAAGGTATCGTGCGAAAGACAGACAGTATCAGAGGGAGCATTCCCGTATTTTTTAAAACATACGCATTCTCTTCTCAGTCTCAATTTGTTAAATAAACCTTTAATTTCCCAATATTTGTGACTCGTTTTTGACATTGATTGTTGCTGCGATTACATTGGGATTGGATTGTTGTTAAATACGGGAATTGGTCTTCAGAGACTGTGCGACCTATTGTTAACTTAGAAAACATTATTCAGTTGGAACGTGTGACGACCAGTAGATCTGTGCGACACTTGCAGATTTCTATTCTTGTGCGAAGTGAAAGTCAGAGTCTAGATATAGATAGTCTAGTCTAGATCAAATTGATCGACTAAGTGTTTTGTTCAAACTGCTTGAGTTAGTTTTAGTCGATACATATCAGAACGTTATGCGCAACACATTATTACTTACTACTAGCTTTTGCCCGCGGCTTCGCCCGCGTGGATGTCGGAAATTAACGCAGGAAGACGTACTACCGCGGTAAGATGTGTTAATTCAGGTTATATTATAGGTAATAGCTGTTACCCGTGACTTCGTCCGCGTGGTATTTAACAAAAAGTTTTTCATAAAAACTGTCCTTGAAAACTACGCTGACATACGTCTCAAAATTCTGCGTGTTTTTAGTTTTTAAAAACTATTATTTGTTTTTTCTAAAATAAAAGTAGCCTAAGTTACTCCTTGTTACATCAGCTATCTGCCAGTGAAAGTTCCGTCAAAATCGGTCCAGCCATTTCAGAGATTAGCCGGAACGAACAGACAGACAGACAGACAAAAATTGTAAAAAATGTTGTTTTGGTATATGTACCATGTATACATCCATATACACTTAGTAAAAAGTAGTTATTTTAATGTTAAAAACAGACACTCCAATTTTATTTATTTGTATGTATAGATATTCCAGTCTACACTAATATATCCCTACGTCCAAAATAATGACTGTATTAACATTTTAATCTCATTTTTGTTACTTGCATATAGTTTCAATAAGCTCTTATCCTAACGCTATCTATTTTATAATGAATGATCATAATCGTTGGCCCTCGTTGCTAATCCTGGTGCACCTCGTGTCTGTGGAGGGTGGCTTAGCGTGGCACACGGTGACAGTGTAATGAAGACAACCCGCTGAGACGGGGAGCTGTTGAGCCGTTGAGCTGTTGAGCCACCGCCTCCAACGGAACATTCAATATTACAAGCGCGACTCAACGCAAAGGTCGTGATTGTCTTGGTCAGATGCCGGTGATGTTACTAGAACCTTTTATTTTTATGATTTTAGGTTTACTTAGAGTAACAGATTTCTTAATTGTATGTGTGGTAAGTAAAACTGTGAAGACATTGGTTGCTGGTTATTAATAATTAAATGTCGATGCAGGATATTTATCGAATGAAATGTTTTGTTAGAATACAGGAGTAGGCGTAGATCATTGTAGGGGCTTATGATCAAAACTTTCTAAATGATAAAAAGTGGATTTCATCATCATTATTATCATTTCAGCCGTAAGACGTCCACTGCTGGACTTAGGCCTCCCCCAATTTGGGGGGCTTTGCCATAATCGCCACGCTTGGCAAGCGGGTTGGCGATCGCAGTATGGTGGTAAAATGCATAGAGAACGCTGCTGCCCATTCTTTAGTAAGTCCAGTCGCCTTTTACGACACCCACGGGAAGAAATGGGGTGGTGTTATTCTTTATGTCCGGCACCACACGGTACTGAAAGTGGATTTATGTAATAAAAATTGTGCAAATTTCAGTCCACTGTTAGTTAAAGAACTTTCCAAGCTATGTAAAAGTACTCCAGGACCAAAAACCGAAAGAAAGAGAAGAAACCGAAAGGCCGACGGCTAAGAACTTGGTTTAGATTAAACGAAATCCAGAGTACAGGATGCCGACGCATCCTGAACCGATTTCATTGGTTTTCACCCATACACCTCATAGACTCACTCACTCACTCACTCTTTGAACCGCTGACGCACTTGAGCTGCTCATTCATTTCTTAATCTGTATTAAACCTACACAATGCCTATAAAACTCTTGTAATATAAACATTTCAGTGTATACGCACGTATGTAGGTAGAACCACAAACAATTCTGATGAATACGAAACAAATCATACAAAAATTCAGCGAGGTAGGTAAACATCCGCGTGTAGTCAACAACAAAGGTATTCTAATTCAGGATCTCGTTATTTATAGATTTGTCTGAGTCAAATCCTATTCATGAATGAACAAATTATATCATGAGCACGGATATCGAATCATGAGCGTGACTACTGTCAAAAGACCACACAAGGTGGACGAGAGATATCTCCACTGAGCTTGTCGGTGCGGGCGGCACAATCGGAAAGTAATCTTAGTTGGGTCAGCCCATACTTAGCTGCCATTAACGGGCGGCATTTTAATTTCACTGGCAACTTCCTGCGAAAATGTTAATTAATTATTATAATTTGTGAACACCACGCAACAGTGATTGCTTCACAACATGCGTCACGCTCATATGATGTACGAAATGGCAACACGTAAGACAACGTCAAATTCGTTTGTAAAAGCCGCCTAGAATCGAACCTTAAACTCGGCAGCCGCTTCTGTGATCAGTAACCCCATGGAGCAGTTCAACTCCAAACACATTACTTAAATAAATAATTCGGTGACAATTTAATGAAAGCCAGATAAGTACAGGGGTTGTTCCATAATGCATGCGCCACCGCGCCGGCCATGCATAATGTATGGGCGTCCCGCGGCGCCCGGCCAATATAGCGCGCCCCCGCGACTGCGGCGTGGCGCGACCCTCAGGAGACAGGTCAAGTAATGACGGTGTCATGGAGATAGCGGCTGCTGATGGGAAGGTCGCAGGTCCGATTTATTGACGGCTGAATTATTGTGACTGATAAGGAAGCTATTGGGATGAAGATGTGAATTTCGGAAGCTGATCTTAAGGGCAGTAACAGTAAGGTGTGGAACCTACCACTCGACGTTGGACTGTTTGCCTTACTATTAAAATACATTATTAAGTAATTCTTTGCTAGTTTAGTTATATGCTTAAATAAGACGATTCTGTAGGCATTTAACACCTTTACATATAGGAGTTGTGCCTCAGAAAGCGCAGTAAGCCGTCGGTCCCGGCTGTCATTCGCGGGTCTCTTACGAGTCTTTAAAAGCCCGAAAGTCTGACAACCAGTCTCACCAAGGAGTATCGTATTACCCAGTAACTGGGTTGTGGGGGTCACATAGGCAGACCCTCCATGTAAAATACTAGTATTCACCTGTCGAATGCAGGTTTGACTGGAAGCCGACCACAGCATAGTTGGGAAAACGCTAGGCAGATGATGACGTAAGACATAAGGAATAGACCCAAGATCGCTTTAAAGCCTTGCACAGGCAAAAGAGAAAAGGTTTTAAAAGAACTACGTATCAATACCAATAACTTTAACTGGTACTTTACAAACATTTTCGAAATGAAATTCAAATCCAATTAAACCCCTAGTAACGCGCCGCATCCGGACCCAATCATGATCGGCTCCAGTCGGCGCGCCGCGCTCGGTTACAGGAATCACGGACCCTAATTTTATGAGTCGTTAATAACACAAGTGTCACTTATTAATTTAAGGCCTAAAGATTACAATAATAATGTAAGGAGGCCATTATCTCGTAAAGCTGTGGTCAGCTCGGGTGGTGCCCGTGGGCTGTGATGCTTACTAATAGATGACTCAATATCGCCGGTCCACACTCTAAAGTGGTAAGTGTGGTAGTTATTATTATTTCATTAAGTTTACTGCCTCGCTAAGTGTGTTGGATGTATTTTAATACATAAAGGGTGCGTGTAAATCTTATACTGTGTGTTAGATAATAAAAGATAGGTAGTCTTATTTGCCCCATGTTTTACATACACATAGTAATTACTTAGTATATGAAACTTTAAATAACAATAATGTGGCTTAGTACTTTGCTAACATCTTGTTAGGACAATTAGTTTGAAATGTCAAAATTTGGGTTTGAGATATGAACCCCATCAGGGGTGGAAGCCTCCTCTAGCATTTTCCGTTTAAATTGGTCTTTTTCTATTTCCATCTATCCTTCAGGATTCTTTTGCCATTGATCCGTCATCTTTGTCTTGTTTCTAGTAATTTCACTTATAATTTTTTTGAAACACAACAAACTGTGTTTTGTACACAGCAATCATAATTGCTCGCCCATTGTTTCCAGCAAAATAATTTAGCGCATTAATCGCTTTAAAACGCTTGTGGTATTGAGAACAGAGTTATAAAGCGTTGAAGGTAAATTAATTGATCTACAAATAATGTAAAGGCATTTAAGTAACAAGTTTGCAAAAAATTGTTGGTTCGTTACGTGGTCCAATCATGAATGAGATCCGTGTAATGCATTGTACAATGCACGAAGGTTGTCTTATTAATCATTGTGACCGAGGAGCTATTTATTATCATCATCATTTCAGCCGAAACACGTCCACTGTTGGATATAGGCCTCCCCCAATTCGGGGAGGTTTGCCATAATCGCCACGCTTGGCAGGCGGGTTGGCGATCGCAGTATGGTGGTAAAATGCATAGAGAACGCTGCTGCCCATTCTATAGTAAGTCCCTTAGCCCCCTCTTACGACACCCAAGAAGAAAGCGAGGTAATGCTATTCTTTACGTCCGGTTCCACACGGAACGCACACGGAGCTATTTATACAATGACATAATACCTAGTGTGTGCAGCTACTTAGTTCAGTTCTATAGCTGGAGGTCGCGGGCACGGCCGGGCGGCGCCGCCGGTGTCGTCTGCGGTTGCTGCGCTCGGGATCAATGATGGCGGACAATACAATTCCTTCTTAGAAACGCGGTCTGTGACGCAAGGCACAAGCGAAAGCGATTGGTTTTTAACAGAAACTATCGTAAAATAAACCCAAAAACATTATTTTACAATTTGGTTTTCTTCTAGGCTGCTACGAACGCGTAGCGCTACGCCGTAGCAGATGAGCAGTTAACGTTTTTGTGCCTTATGGGCATATGCTACGTGTCAATATTTCTTTCAATGAGAAAAATGTATGAATTTCAAGTTTTATTAACATAATTTAGGTATTTAGTACATCTAGATCTATAACTCAAAGTAGTTACAATTCTTTCGTATGCGCGATGAAATGCACATAATTTAATAACCCAAATATTTATATTGTGAATATCTCAACTCACTTGAAACTTAGTGAAATGAAAATAAGTTTGTGCATAGCTTATCGTTTTCACTGCTGGACATAAAAGCTTTCCAATGTAACGAAAATGTGAGTGAGTGTATAACACTGAAGTTCATTTATTTATCTATCTATTTATGTCGGAGGTGCTGAACCGAAAAATATACGACTC
The DNA here is from genome assembly GCA_947507805.1 of Aporophyla nigra. Lineage (NCBI taxonomy): Eukaryota > Metazoa > Arthropoda > Insecta > Lepidoptera > Noctuidae > Aporophyla > Aporophyla nigra. Next base: position 883,474 of record OX382301.1, read on the forward strand.
CCACACTCTGCCTCTCGTAACTCAGGCAGTCTGGCATGTCTCAAGTCTTAAGAATGAGTGCGGAGGGCGGAGCTTCGGGCAGCCGGGCAGGTGTGGCCTCTGGCGCTCCGCCCCGCGTCCACGGCGCCCCCGCGCGGCCGCCAGCTGACATTAGTGACACGGATACAGGAAGAATATTCAGTCACCTTCGTAATTATATATTAGATAACGCGTAGGAGAAGACCGTTCGTCTGCATCGTACTGGCCACCGGCCAACGGCCATACTCGCTACAAGAGTTTAGAAATTTTTAATTGCTCTCTTAAACTTGCAAGTGCTACTAGTTTTATGGAACTTGAGCATAATTATGGACCGAAAATTAGGTAATGTGAAGGAAAATAAATGATTTTAAAATTATACATTTTGTGTTTCCGTCCTTCGAAACTTTTCAAAATCTGTTATCTGTCATATTTCCCTCCATAAGATAATGTCATGAATTTCTGAAGTTCCATCGAGAATTCTACTACATCCCAGTGTTTCGGATCTGCTTATTACCGGTGCTAAGCGCCAAATGACTTCTAAGATAACATGTTATCAGTAGCCGCTCTTCGTTAAATTAATAAGTATAAGGCTAAGTGGCCAAATTCATTTGTCCATTTGTATTCAAGCCCAAAAATCCGTTCTTTTCGCGGAAACCTTATCAGGATCAGCGGCGCCGGGTGACAGTATGCCCTAATAAACACCGACTGACCGACTATTATAGACTGTCCAATACAAGTAACTATGTATGTCGGTTCTGCCAGTTATCTAGTGTTTTGTAGCAGATGACCTACATCAGTGGGTATTTCCAAGGTTGCAGCCATATTACGTGTCCTTCTAGGTCATCGTCTTCAATGATTGTATTTTCCGTGACGACTCGTTGACGTTTCATTGTGTTCTCGACGCAAACCGTATTTGTTTTTTGTGAGTTTCACCAGCAGTTGGGATCATCGTTGATTTACGTCGATAACTTAAAGTCACACTCTGGCGTCATCATCTCATCATCATTCATTCATCACGGAACATCGTATACTTACTTTTTCAATGTTTTTAAATATGGGAGGACCATATAATAATACTTAGATCATAATATCATACGTGTCATGGTCAAAAAAGTTGAAATATAAGCAAGCCATTAGGTGTTCAGTACCTATATTACAGAGTTCCGTGACAGTGTGCAAGTGGAACCAATTATGTTTTTCATCTTGTGCACAAGTGTAATTTATCATTCATTCATCAACTCATCATGTAGATTCTCTCAACGAAAGGTTTTTGTAACAGAAGTTCAAGGAATGCTAACTGTCTCATACCAGTATAGTGAATCATCATCATTAATGATCGCGTCCTCGCCAAAAATGCAGTATTACCGGTATCATCAATACATAAATTATTTGGTCTGGAATGCTACACATTAGAGTACTCCCAAGAGATCGGCACATGGTTCGTGACATGTATGTACGGCGACAAATGAAGCTATACACTTTCCACTATAAGCTGACTTCTCAATATACGGAAAGCCTATACAATGCGAGGTCAGCTAAATCTGGAAATGTATAGCTTGATATGTAGACGTGTGTTCTTGTACTAGGGACAGGCTCGCCTTTATCTTAATTTTTCTGATACTCATCTCTATATCGAATATCGATCTCTATATCCCCGTTTCATGTTCTCTGCAACAAATCGCGGATAACTCACAAGTTGCGTAACAACTACATTGACAATGATGAGTAATTTAATTGCAACTCTCTACTGTCGTAAGTCTCAATAGTACGTTTATGTAGAGTTAGCAACAAAGTCAATGTCCCCGGTATCTATCGGGTCCGCAGAGCCTTAGGTAAGTTCACACGGCCCGCATTCCTCGCGATGATTCATAGCGGCCTGAGCCCGCCGCTGGTCGCTGCGGGAATGTGAAAGCAGAGGAATCCGGTCTGGAGCACACGACAGGTGATCTCCTCTATTATTACGGTAAGGTAGATGTGTGCTTATGTGACCATAGCGTTAGTTTAACAACAAGTGGGCCTAAGCACCCGAGATTTGTGGGACCTACGTTAAGCTCATAATTATGGTCTATGTATTCATATTATTAGGTAGCGGACACTTTATTGATTAGATAACTACTTCATTTATTTGATTATAATGTTACTACGTCATTAAGCATTTGAGCAAGCTAGCTTGTGTTGTAATTTACTCATTCTAATCTAGTATATTGAAATCTGTTAATCACGAAATCTCAAAAACCTCTAGACCTAAGAAGGTGAAATTTGGTAGAGATTTCAGAGATAGATTATGAGTTGGGGATGGAGATGGAGAGTTGAAGAAAGAATTTTAGGCAACTCCCCCCGTGAAAGGGTGAAGTAGGGGGTGGAAGTTTATAAGAACGTCCGTCAGTTTCGAAGCTAGGTTCTTCAAATTATATGTTTAGGCTGAGATTTAAAAATAAATTCATACATGGCTCGGCATTTTTGATATTTCTACCCCCGAAGAGCTGAAAAATGGGTTGAAGTTGTGTGTGAAAATTCCTTCATTTTAAATTTAAACATCATTAAATTTTTCGTTTAGGTATTAATTTATTTTTACATATTAAGTACATTTTTAAATATTTTTACAAAATGTATAAAAATCATTTAAAAATAGGTATAAAAAACAGTGGCCTATCGGCATCGGGACCAAAGTCCAAGCTGCCGGTAGTCAGGGTTCTAGAGAGAGAAACCTCCTGACTATTCGTGCCGTGTCCAGGAGTACTACTTTCCAACCGCGGAATGAGAGCCTCCTGAGGTGCTGGTCGAGGCTCTTTGCTATTAGGCCATTTACTGTCACGATTATCGGTACAATGATTGCAGAGTTCACGTCTCACGTGTCGATAACCTTGCTCAGCTTTCACGAAATTCTCGTCATGACGGACAGCGATATCAACAATCATTGCACGACGCTCTCGTCGATCTATCACCACAATGTTAGGCTTATTGGCTAGAATAGTCCTGTCAGTGATGATAGACCGATCCCAGTACAATGTGGCGTGACCATTCTCGAGAACTGGGTCGGGCACTTACTTGTAGTAGGTATGGTACTTCAGATTCCACAAGGTTGTACTGGAAAGCAGTTGCTGGTGGATGATTCTAGCTACTAGATTGTGTCTGTGCAAGTACTTGCCGTTAGCAAGCCGAGCACAACCGGAAACAATATGTCGGTTTGATTCACCGGGACGGTGGCATGCTCGGCAGATGTCACCCGTACCGTCTTTAACACTGTATTTCCGATAATTTCTCGTCATGATAACTTCATCCATAATCGCACAAACATAAAACCTTCGGTTTCCCCGAAGAGGTCACCGAAACGCAACCAGTATACTGACGCCAAAAAGTCTACATCAGGCCCATGAAAATCCTGAAAAAGCGTCCGTGAAGCTCTTTGCCTTGCCATACTTCCTTACGATCGTTAGTATCTAGTACTGCAGGTTTGTGACAGTTCTCTTTCGCCAAGGAGAGCGGGGTGAGGCTTTTGTCCACCACGACCACATCTCGATGCATCCCCACGTCAGTTTGAAGGAAATATTCCCAGAGACTGCAAATCTCGCGGTTGTGGAGGGTTTTAGCTTTTAAGAAACTTCGACTCCCACTCTTCCGCGGGATGTACAGTCTCATCACTGATGACCGTGGGTGATGCATCCGATCTGCCGTCAGCAATGTACGGACCTTCTTACCCAGAGCGTCAAGTTCCGTCTGAGTCCATTTGAGTAGAGTATGCCGAAGGAATACATGAAAACCGACATGATCCAAACGTTGAAGGCGCGCACCTTGTTTCCGCCTGATAAAAGACTATTTAACACTTTATTCAGCCAAAGAAAGTTAAATTTATTATTAAGGCATATGTTTGGAAACTAACGCAACAAAATTTCCGACATCCACGCGGACGAAGCCGCGGCCAACAGCTAGTATGTAATAAAATTGTAGTGAAGTGTAAACTGCACATTGAATCATCATTCTCCTGCCCTTATACCAAATTATTTGCGGTCGGCGCAACATGTGTTTTTCTTCCACACTTCTCTGTTAGTCATCATCTCAGTAGTCAGCCCCTTTCTATCCATATCATAATTCGCACAGTCCATCCATCGTTTCTTTGGTCTCCCTCTACTCTTATAGCCATCGACTTTCATACTCAATACTTTCCTCACGACATTTTCCTCATTCCTCCGTATCACGTGACCATACCATGATAACCGATTCCCACACAACTTTTCAGCTATCGGTGCCTCTTTCAGACTTCCTCTTATGTACTCATTTCTTATTCTATCAATTCGTGGAACACCACAAATCCCTCTTAACATTCTCATCTCAGCTGCATGCAATTACCTTTCATTCATTCCTTTTGTGGTCCAACATTCTGACCCATACAAGACACATCAGCAGCTGTGACCATGGTTTTATATATCTTCCCCTTAAGTTTAACGGGGATGTGGGAGTCGCAGATTGTTCCCGTGACCTGACGACATTTCATCCGTTCATGTTTATTCTGTGCTTAACCGTCCGATCTACTTCGCCATCACTTTGCACGAGTGAACAGAGATACCGAAAGTCGGAGCAGACCGGAAGAAGCGCACCATCAAGCGCTAGGACTCCAGAACTGGAGAAACCGCCGAACAGATATTGAACAGAACATATATTCAACTGCACATTGAATATATTAAAGAAATTAATTGCTATATGAATTCTGAAAACGATTTTAACGTGAAAAATATAGTAATTAGAATTTTTTGTTCGTCTGTTTGTCTGCATGTATGTTCCAGCATCACTCAACTACCAACTACCGAAATGATTGGATAAGGTGTACCAATAGTTCGCCCACATTACACGTCCTGTTTAAGTTCCATGCAATAAGGGACGAGCTTATTGCTATCAACCAGGCACAAATCCAGACACCGGGCTGCTCTTGAGAAATGTCAGCTAATACAACTCAATAACACTTTGTCCGACCTGAGAATTGAACCCAGCCCAGGATCACAAACTTAGCAGTAACGCTAGCGACCGACCATATCTTGTAGATATAATTTTTTTATTTTTTTTTTATTTTGACCAACTTTATTCGTTAACCTATTACTATTCTATTGTTTTATACTTGAACTCAAAGAATTAATAAGCTTTCCAATAATTTTAGCTTAAACCGGGTTTATCGCGAGTACCACGACCGACTGCGGTAAGTGAAGCGATCCCTGTCAAGGGTTGTTCATCATACAAATCCCGTGTTATGACAGGCTACAGGCTACAGGGCGCGACTCGTAACCCCTGACATTTATGGTAATGTGCACCCCGTCGAGCTAACGTCGCGACCGACCCCTGTGCAGGCAAATTCAGGGGAACTGTGGAGCCTTTTTGCTTAATACAAAAAAAAAAGAATTGTTCTTCATTTGTGTTTTTCGGGCAGTGTAAGTAAAAAGCTAAAGATATAAACGAAACTTTTGATTTGCTGCAGCCAATGCAATATTATTTACTTTTATTTGTGTTCTTGAATTGAATACCGATCAATATTGACCGCTAGACCATTTGTGTCAAGTATAATATTAATATTCAAATAAAAGCAATGGAATCTACTTCTAGATATAATTTAAATGGCGTCAGGATTAAATTCAGACAAAAATAAAAGCATAGCATTTTTTTTTTGTTAGTTACTAGAACATTTTATGTTCTTCATCATATAGGTACTTAATTAGAACAGTTTCACTGATAAGTTTCAATCTTATTTAGTGAATAATCGATGATTTCACGTTCAATAAAAATAAAGCTTTTAAATTCAAAAGCTATGTAAACAAGTAATAACCTTCAAGCAAAGACTATATAACCACCATTCTCTTTGCCTTCAACCCTTCAACTGCCGTGCTCTCTACCTGCACGCTCGCGGTGGGACGGTGGACAGCCCCAGCCGCACACAACTCTACATAGGTACATTTTATTCCAGGTAGGTTACCTTGTGGCTTACCACAATTTACGCACTTCCTACTCGTTATGCGTTCTGCATAAATATGTTCTTTGCTTTGGCACTATCGCGTTTATTTTGGAAAAGATGTAGGGACTGTGCATGCATAGTTTGTGATATGGAACCTTTTCTAGTAATTATAAATTAACGATGGCTTAAAAATTATTGATAAATGCCAATTGATACGATTTTAACAGGCAGAAAAAGGAATTATGTGTCAGTTCTAAAAAAAAACATTTTTTGTTAGCTTCAATTATACAAAAAACCGGCCAAGTGCGAGTCGGACTCGCGCACCGAGGGTTCCGTACAAACCTGCAGGTCATCATCATCATTCGTCATCATCGTTTATGAAATTAAATGTTTTTTTTTTAATTTTTATATTTGAGTTGACTGAATGAAAGGTAAATTGTGGTTTACGATTTATGACGTATTAAAAAAAACTACTTACTAGATCTCGTTCAAACCAATTTTCGTTGGTAGTTTTCATGGTAATGTACATCATATATATTTTTTAGTTTTATCATTCCCTTATTTTAGAAGTTACGGGGGGGGGGGGACACACATTTTACCACTTTGGAAGTGTCTCTCGCGCAAACTATTCAGTTTAGAAAAAAATGATATTAGAAACCTCAATTTCATTTTTAAAGACCTATCCATAGATACCCCACACGTAAGGGTTTGATTAAATTTTTTTTTGTGTTTCAGTTCTATGTATGGGGAACCCCAAATATTATTGTTTAAAAAAAAAATGATATTAGAAACCTCAATATCATTTTTGAAGACCTATCCATAGATACCCCAAACGTATGGGTTTGATGAAAAAAAAAAATTTTGAGTTTCAATTCTATGTATGGGGAACCCCAAATATTATTGCTTTTTTTCTATTTTTGTGTGAAAATCTTAATGCGGTTCACTGAATACATCCACTTACCAAGTTTCAATAGCACAGCTCTTATAGTTTCGGAGAAAAGTGGCTGTGACATACTCGGACAGACAGACAGACAGACAGACAGACAGACATGGCGAATCTATAAGGGTTCCGTTTTTTGCCATTTGGCAACGGAACCCTAAAAACACTTATCTAAATATCTATACCTATGGGTATTTGTATTTATTAATAGGGAGAACATTATAGTGAAAACTTTTGTTTATGTAAGGATAATTACTATGTGTTTAACTACATTAAGTTAATCGATTGATATACATATGTAATACATGTTCAGTCTTTTCATAACTCAACGTCAATAGCCACTTTGAGACCTTGGTCTTACTTACATCCATTGTGGCACATGGAAGCAATAGTGCATATTTTATTTATTTATTAGGTGTATGACTTCATTTTTACAGATTTTTTCTTAGAGCTTAAAACTATATTTAAAACAGAAATATTTTGCGGTTTTTTGTGATATTGTAAGGATCGGACCCAAGAGTTTAGAACACCAAACGACAAGTCTATACAAGTTACATAACCTCTCCTATTAGTACAGTTTACGATGGCAACTGATATACAGCACATTCGGCATTGCATTTTATTTGAATTCCAACAAGGCAAAAATGCTTCTCATGCACGGGAATCAATTTGTAGTATTCTTGGTGCTAACGTTGTATCTTATGAAACATGTAATTATTGGTACAAACATTTTAGAAGTGCTCGAAAGTTTGAAGATGCGGAATTGCAAGCTTTACTAGATGAGGACTCAACGCAGACGCAAAAAGAGCTTGCAACTCAATTAGGGGTCACCCTACAGCAAAATAGCTATTGCCAAGCCTTTGCACCAAATGGGAAAAATTCATAAACTTGGAAGATACACACCCGAACACAACCTAGGTCAACGTATGAACACGTGTCTTTCAATGCTTGCCCGGCAACAAAAGAAGGACTTTTTGTGGAAAAATTGTAACGGGTGATGAGAAGTAAATTTTTTACGAGAATCACAAACGTAAAAGTTGTGGGTAGATCCCGGGCAAGTGGGCAACCCTCAACATCCACGCCGAAACCGCACATACACTTAAAGAAAGTTCTTCTGTGTATCTGGTGGGACATGAAGGGTGTACTTTATTATGAACTTCTGGAAACTGGTCAGACGGTGACAGCAGAACGCTTCCGTCGATAATTGAACAAATTGAGTGAACAGTTGGATCAGAAAAGAACATTTACTGGGCAAGGAAGCCGGCAAGTCATACTGCTGCACGATAACGCTCGACCTCACGTTGCTCACGCGTCAAAAAGACCCTCTTGGATTTGGGATGGGAAGTTCTCCCGCACACAGCATATTCACCAGACTTAGCCCCATCTGATTTTCATTTGTTCCAGTCAATGCAGCACGACTTAGAAGATAAACAGTTCAAAACGCTGGATGATGTGCGTAAATTCGACAATGATTTTATCGCCTCGAAGCCTGCAAGTTTCTTTCGCGACGGCATCCGTATGCTGCCTGTTAGATGGCGCAGGGTCATAGAGCACGATGGACAATATTTCTAAGATTAGGTTCGTTGTTTACAATTTCTTTATAATAAATAAAACTACTTATGAATCTGTAAAAATTAAGTCATACACCTAATAATTATATAAATGGTCAGATAGAATATCATAATGACCCTGAGTAAGGGCCGTTCTACATCCGATATTAAACAGCATTCAGCTTATATATCACAGAGGGATGTTTACGCAGAACAGTGCCGAGCACAAAGAGCTGTCTCACAGTGAGGACCTGGCATTCGGTGTAAAGAGCCGAGGTGGGATATCCAGACTTCAAAGTCATAACCTTGAGGACAGCTCTCTGTGCTCGTTCCAGAGGGAGGAGGGTTGTCTTGTGAGTCCCACCCCACACTGTGATGCAGTACCTTATTATGCTTTGACACAGGGTGTATAATACGGTTTTAATGGTGCGGTTATCCGCAGGGTGCATTAGTTTAAAAAAAAAATACATTTGTGGAGTCGCGATGTGAGATTGCTACAGTGATGTTTCCAACTCAAAGAACTATAGACACCGAGATATTAACAGACTCAGACCTTGTGAGTTGTGGACAGCCGCATTGTGACGAGGATAGACCTAGTGAGCAAGTATGAGCTCTAAGCGCCATTGAATCTGGTGGAGGGAGGTTGGTGGATAGTAGAGAGAAAGGTATACTGTTTTAGTAAGATCTAAGATTAGGATGTTATTTGATAGCCACTTCATCACTGAATTTAGAGCAAGTTCTGCGTATTTTACTGTTTCAGGCCAGTCAATACTGTGAAGAAACAAGGCCGTATCATCAGCGTAAGTATATTATGAACAGTTTGTTTGAGACATTTTGCATAATTAATTGATATAAATAAGAAACAGGGTAAGACCCAATATTGAGCCCTGAGGAACTTCTAGCTGCATATGTGATCATACTGATCATATAAAATGTAAAAGGATTTATATTACCTATATAATAAAATTATTTCTTACAAGTTTTAACTCTTTCAGTCACGCTTTTACATTAAGAATATTTTGAAACTAAAACTGTCATAAATTCAATAAACCAGCAATCGGTCTCTTCTTGTTAAGTGTGATTCAAGCTTTTATGATGATTCAACCGATAATGGCTAAAAAAAATCGGAAAGAGGTGGTTAGTGACACTAGCCACCAAGACTGAAAGAGTTAAATCTAACCAAATCTTTTAGTATCCGACGTACTATTGAAACGAAGAGTCATGATAGTACTTATGGTAAAACCTTCGATTTCAATGAATATTCAGGTAGAGCAGTCAATTTGCTTAACGCCTCATTGGTATTACCCAATGAGGTTTTAAGCAGTCTAGTTCTTATTACATATTAATACGTAATAAGAACTAGACTGGATGTAAGCACACGTATCGTTTAACTTCAAAACTACTGAACTAATTGAATGAAAAAAAAAAAAAAAACTACAAAAAGCGGAACAAAATTATAACTCTACTTAATGTTTCCACGTAGCATTATCTAAATTACACTCCCGCAAAACAAAACGGATGCGGCGGGTTGGTCTCTTAGCTCTAAGGTTGGTCTACGTGTAATCCTCGTCCTCCCATTGGCTGGGCTCGCTACTAATAATGTCGTCTAGTCCCCTCGTTAACCTATGGCCTACAGTTGCTAAACCTGGCGTCCCAAACGCTTGTTATATTCAATGATGTAATTTTGAACGAGGCGCCGCGCGGACGCGCCGCCGCGCGCCGCCGAATCACTCGCGGTTCCTAGAACACTACAGCGTGCGGTCTCCGCCATTAACTGAACGGTTTAAATTTAGAATAACCGCCATGCGTTCAACTTATCCGTTATTTCGCACGAGAGATCTACGTCATAACGTAGGTGCTGCGATATGTGTACCTGTGGTACTAATAGGCCCTTGAAGTCCTGTGTCACCTGATATATTTGCATGCGATAGGACTACCGTATACTAAATGCTCGTAAGCCACCTAGGCCATATCCTAGGCCGTTTTCCAACGGTCATTCGTGCTGGAAATATTTTATCATGATTTACTGAACAACATTAAATATTAGGGCACAATCATTCCATCAGCAGACTTCGGTGTAAGTAGGTATTCTCAAGAATTTTATTTGGATTACTTCTTATAAAAACGATTCTCATAAATTTTGATAACAAAGATTTTATAGAAATTCTTGTGTTAGGTACATTTGCATAATCCATTACAGTCTGCGGTTTCATTCTGACACTCATATAATTGAAGAGCCTTTGCGCTAAGGTCACCCTGCAACCTTCTACTTATACCAAAAGAATTAATAAGATTTAATTGTAAGTATTACAAGATCTTAAAAACACTCATTTACCGTGGTTAATAAACGATGCCTCGTGTGTGGTGTGGGTGTGTTCTTCGTTTAAAAGCAACCAATGAGGAGCCGGCGTAAAGTAAACTAACCTCGATGATATTTAAGTATATCGTTTCTGCCAATTTACGCAATAAATAACATAAAAAGGTCAATTTCAACATCAAGACATTTGGGACGTGCAGCTGACGCTGTGGTTTATTTTGTTTTAATTTGCGAATGACATTAAATGTGTGCGATGCGACAGGCGTAGTGTGAAACAAGCTTGTTAATTATGAGCTTGACTCCTGAAAATTAAAAGCTTTAAGCGAGATACAGATGTCAGTTTAAAAATATTATGTCATTACAAAGGATTATACGAGTATATAGTGAATGATATGCCTTTGAACGGCCACTGAGTTTTTTCTTGGATAGTCAATGGCAGTCGAGGGTATACTAAAATCCAGTGATTTGGGCAATGAGTGCCAGTACCTTGCCTGCTCGTGAAATCTTCTGAGCAGCTCTGGCTGTCTAGCAAGACTTTTACCAGTCTATGAAACAAACGATATCGTTGCCCAACTCAGTACTCAGGGGCTATATAGAACTTTTCCTATAATTCATTTATCTTCCACGAGGGTCTGATCTATATGTCAGGGTTATACATTGGGTTTTTATCTTTTTTAAATCTTGTTGAAACATGAATCATCATTCAAAAGCTGGATGGAGTGATGAAGCTATAGGAAAACCCCCAATTAATCTCGTCAGTTCAGGAAATCCAAGAACAGCCCATTACAAATTGAAGTATCACAAGAATCTTACTATTTGTTGCTTTATCGATAACTGACTACCGATGCAATGTCAATCGACAATATCTCTGTAGATTACATGAAAGGCAGAAATTGTGTAAAGTGACACATAACACTTGTAACAGTCAACTCTCCCACGACGAGGACGCATGCGCGAAAACACCGGCGCCTGCGCATTACTCATGCAAACAACGGTCTAACCACGTGCGGCACGCGCAAGCCAAAATAAACACTAGCACTCACGACATAGGAATTTAATTCATTCAACGTTTTGAGATCATAGTGATTCAATCCGGAACAGTGAATCACGATCATTTCCGAGTAAATATTGATTCACTTCCGCTGTAGTACTCTAGTATTTGAACCATCTTGTGTAAGATAACGCGTTACTCACTAGTGAACCTCATCTGTTGAGACATAGTAACTAGTAGGAACTGGTAATGAAACATTGAGCAAATCTTACAGCGAGTGCAGGTAGATCCGGCTTGCAAACTTAATGTCTCAACCACTGCGGAGAAAGTAAGTTTTAAGAATTATTGCCTTCAAATTTAGTCATCACATTTAACACCATTCTTCTCTCAAGGTACTACATGTTGAAATTATTGTTGTAACCTGTCACTCTGTTAGTATAGGTACTCAGCAATGTCTTTTAATTTTCACTATTTGCATCTTTATTTATTTATCTACAGACATATTTTCCTCTTATTTCATATTTATTATCACTATGAATCAGGATGTATCAGAAAAGTGTGGTCATCCACCGTCAACCACGTTTTCCATGGGAGCAACAAAAAAAAAAACAACAGACTTCCAAAAAAAAACACTACAAAATGAAAAATATATTAATATCGAAAGTCGGTGTCTTTGGATCTGTATTTAGCTTTTTGCCACCGACTTCCGAAATCAAAGTTATTTTACACTCAGCAGTGTTTTTTGGACGTTAGTTGTTTTTTTACAAAAAAATCTATTATAAAAAAGTTTATTATAGTAGGTACTTATAGCTTTCGCTCTTTATTTTTTAATCATTCGACACGGAGGCTGACTGTTAATATGAACCAAGAATTAACTTGACTGCATTTAAAATTGACACACTGGATAAATCCAAAGTAATTGCCCTAACGCGTAATTCACTTTATTAGCCTATAAAAAGAACGACCTATAAGAGAACCATTTAATTATTATTATGTTTTCCTGTAACCGTTTTGTGTTTCCACCTTTCACCTAAGGTCACATTGTGGAAAACAATAAATATACAATATTGAGTTCCGTGATTAATCTATCAAACAGACACACCAATGGACTTAATAAACGTGTATCACTCTAGTATATCGAGTCCAACAGCCGCGTGCGCGTGGCAGTAATGAGTTTAGTGTCAAAAGCGAAATGAATCAGACAATCAGTAGCGTGCGTGAAAAACGGAACGTAGGGAGCGCGCCAAAATATGCGCGCTATCTTGAAGAGCGCGGGAATCTCCAGCAAGATTCCAGATTCAAAACTAATTGACCTGTCCAAATTTTCGGGGAAGCTGATGTTTTAGCTGTAAGAAAAAATCGATGACCTCTTATGCCGGAATGCTGCGTCAAAGTCCTGCAACTGAGTACCTAACTATAAGTACCTACTCACATTAACGACATAATAGACTTCCTCTACAATAACAATCAATGCAATCTGCTTGCCATTCTTGCCAATTACGTACATGTTATATTTCCTTGGCAATTCCTTAAGTAACAATCTCACCAACAGGAAAGCTAGCTAGGTACTCTTTGATTTAGAGAGAAAAAGTTTTATTTTTACGGAAGTAAATGACGGTGACGACAAGAATGACAAATATTCAGATGCCACATCACCAAAGAATGACTGAGGATTGCTGACGAATTCACGATGTAATATTGGCAACATCTCAAACACGACAACAATTTAGCGCGTGCCTTTAATGCTTTTAACGTGATCAACACATTAGTAAAATGATTCAATAAAGAATCATTTCAAATAATATAAAAGCAGTTAGCATATAAACGCAATACCAACACAACTCTATTTCCCTTCCTTGTCCATGTTAGTCCCTCGTCGTGAAGATAGCAGTGGTAATGACCAGTGGTCATTACGCAAGCGATCTATTAAGATACGCTTCATTTCGGGGCAGATTGCGTCTTCCCGCGCTCTCAAGGGATGTACCTAAGAGAACGTGACACATTCTGTAGGGATTGATAAACTATCATCGGTTTCCCAATTTTGTCTTTTATTATTTGAAAGAGGAGTTAAGCAACAACGCCATTTTCAGTGTCAATTTAGGGGAGATTATCAAAGATTTTGTAAGAACATAACTTTCATTGTAGTACACGTTGTTACTGCTAATCATTCATATGTTTGACTACAAGTGAGTTACCGAGATTTCATATTGGTACATAAAACATTCTAAAAAACCTTCGGCCAAATTCAATAATAAATAAAATGTTCTCAGATGGGATTCGACAAAAAAAGTAGTAATGTAAGTCTTTGTATAGGCAGAATGCATTCCTTGCAGTCGCATAGCTTAGCGTACGGTGACCCTGAACCAGGTGACCCACAAAACGAAATACATCCAAATATTTTTACAGCTAGGCCTACTGAAAATCACAAACTATACTAAGCATAAATTTGTAATTCACAATAAAGTGGTAAATTTGATATGGAATTAAATAAATTGACTAGTAATTACAGTTCAAAGTTTAATTTCGGAGAAACAATGTGAGTCAGTTACCGCGCGAGATGAATGGAACGCGCCCGGCTGTGACTCATTCACCGCGCATCCATTCATAAGTTTTTGGCGCGCTTTCTAGTTTCATCTTTACTACGCGCCGATAGATGGCGCTGATTTAAATAAGAGCATTAATATGATGAATTACGTTTTTGTTTCTAAATAATTACTGAGAATAACCTAACGCAGCCGCTAAATATTCATGAATGACCTTGGAGACGCGCGTTGATGTCTAAATTTCTTTAGGATATACGTATAGGCGCATAGCAGTATGAAACTGGTCAAACGTGAACCTACGAATGAAAATTGAAAGGAGTTAAGAATCTAATTAAGCCCACAACACAGGGAATCCTATTGTGGCATCCAGGGTATTTTTAAAAACTAGTAACACTTTCCTGTGCATCTGTTACTCGTTGTTTCAAATATTGTACTTGCTGTAGTTTTCTGAACTGAATTAAGTTTGAACATGCTTTTATTAGCTTCACCTGTATGTTTGTATGTAACTATGTTTGTAGCCGTCTCCTTAGGACTTGATTTTGACACACTTCAAACGGTCAGATTTCATTTCAACTTTGTAGACTTATCGAGGACCGATGACAATACAATAATCACATAAATATATGCCATTATCCTTGGGTTACCTTACCCGGAACGCAAAAAAAAAACAAACTATAAAACACTTTTTTGTAGCTATCTGAACTAAAAATTAGTAAATAAATAATAGTTTAAAAAACTAAAAAGCACCCAACACTTTTTTTCACATTAATTTCTACTTTTTAGTTTGGTTTTCTATGAAAGCGTGTTTTTAAGTTTTTTAAACTATTTTTTATTGTTTATATAATAAAGTATTGGTTAGAAACACTAGTACTCACTGTAGTCAGCCGCAGCTGCGCTGGTGGTGGCCTGGTGTTCGGGCAGTGGCTCCGGCGGCGCCTGCCCCGTGGCGCCGGCGTGAGCATGCCGGAGGTACGCGTGGTAGATCCGTGCCGACTGCTCGCTGCCGTCGCATACCTGGACATAGAGATTGTAGAGATAGAATAGTCAAACTTGTACGCTTGAAGCTCGGTAGGGTCAGTTTCACCTAAGTACAGAGAAAGATGTTGACGCTAAATGGAGCTAAAGCTGAAAATCGTGAGTACCAGGCATAGATATCCTCGCATTTCCACTTGTGGAGATCGAAGGAGTAGACTGTGAATTTGAGAAGGAGTGTTTTCTTCCAAACCTCCTTGATTGGAAGAAAAGCGGGGCCGACTTATTTTGATTCGTCTATTACTTGACTTTTGTAAACCAGTGCCAATGTTATAAGATAAAAAAAAAACGAATATTTTTCAAGTTGTGAGTGAGATTAGTTGTTTAGCCAATCAATTTGCTACGCTGAACTCACAGTTAGTTCAGTATTATCTGAATTTCATTACCGTCTCTATGAACTTGCTCTGGGGGAAATACGCTGGTTTCACTTTCAGGTTACAGTTTAGTTTTGTGCATGCACTATGCTCTATGCTTGGCTAAAGCCCGCCGCAAGAAACTGGCACTCCCAAAGCATAGTCTACATGTACACGGAAAAATTACGATCAGCCGATTCAGATATGACTTACAAAAGACTTTTTTGTTTAAAAAAAATGTGCGTTTGATCTAACTTCTATAGGAATTTAAAACTAACATCTAACGAAGCAGATAGCTTGTAGGTTCCCCTGTCCAAGGGGTGCCGACGACCTGGTGCGAGTCGCGGGTATCCTATGAATGCAGGAATGGGGTTGATGTCGATGCTTGGGGGTTGCCTTTATTCGGCAGTGGACGTCTTTCCACTGGATGATGGTGATGATGACGTATTTTGTATAACTTGTTGTAGTCAGTCGGTACCTGCAGCCAGTTGTCCTCGGTGAGCTGCAGCAGTGCGCGGCCGCTGTCGGGCAGCAGGTGGCGGCGCGGCGCGTGCACGCCGAACGTGCGCGCCACCCAGCGCACGCAGCGCAGCACGTCTCCACGCTCCCATTTCTCCGGATCTGGAACGTACACATGTAAATTAGTATTTTAAGAAACAGTGTGGAAGTCGTTACCCAATGGTAACGGCCCCGACCTACGAGCAGCCATGGTTAGACCCCAGGCAAGCCCACGGCTCAGCTACGCAGGTGTAGGTAATTCGTTTTGTTTTGAATGAAACGCGACCCACGGCCAAATAAACCGCGAGAAACAGACCGCTCCAACCGCATGCGTAGCAGTGGACAGCCGCCCTGACCCACCGTGGTAGTGATCAGGATGATAAATCATCGTATTTGTGTGGAAACAGCCATGCCCCGGAGCCATACATGCGAAGATGTGTGACACCCACCAACCCACACTGAAGGACTCGTGTGCGGCCTGTGGACGGTTACGGTCCGTACAGTCAGTGATGGAACTCTACCAGAACTGTCCTACCTCCTGATAAGTGCTTAACTGCTTACAATATTTTATGATCACTCAAACCGACGACGACGTGTAGACGACTTTTTACACTCGTGGCGAAACGGACGGTACGAAGTACTATATAGCTATCATATTTCATAACACAATACAAACTGAAAGCTCTGAAAATCTTGTCACCAAAGATCTCGAACGTTGCTTACTATTGAGTACCTATTCGAGTTGAATAGAATTGTCTCTACGTTCAGTGTGAAAATGAGATAATTTACAAAAAGTAACTCCTGTAAGTTTTTTCTGTGAAAACTGCTGAAAAATATGAAATCGTTACATTATGCCAATTAGAAATAAACCATATTAAAGTACTGATTTTCATTTGAATTGCAATTCTTTAATTAGTGTCTGTACGAAACACGGTTTACAGCCGAAACCGAATCCTCGGCAGAAACCGTAAACTAAAAACTTTTGAAGTTAAGATTTTCTTTATCAAATTGACATCATTCTCTGAGATCTGTCGTTTATCGTAGTGTTCTCATAAATAATTTGATTAAGGGCAGATTTTGCAAAGTAAAAATTACTTTTGCCAGATTTTGTTATACTGTCAAAGTTTCAAAGGGACGCTTGAAAAATGAGTCCAACTTCAAAAAGGGGTATTAGCAGATGTGCTAGGTTTAGCATTAATAATTTAGTAATTGTTTAAATGTTCGATTTAACTTTAAGCGCCGCATAATTTTAGCATCAGCAATATCTCCGTCAAACAATTAAGCATCGTTATATTTCAATTGTAAACCGTACTCAAACGGAACGAGTCATCAGAACCGCGACGCAGCTTCAAAGTAATCGCTGAAACGTGTGATTTTGTTGATGTGACCGAACGCATAGTCACTAAGATGTATCTGCTGCTGCCCTTACAGCTTGTATCAATCATACGGAAACATTTTTTTGGGTTTTATACATACAGAGTGAAAACAGGGGGGTACAAAACCTACTAAGTCTAGGTTGTCTGTCTATCTGTCAGTGTGGCGTATTCTATCAACATCGACAACTTACGTACACCAGAAACGGCCACTTTTTAACCGACTTCACAAAAAAACATTTTTTCAAAAAAATAACAACCGACTTCCTTAAAAACACTACAAAGTGAAAAATAACTTTAATTTCAGAAGTCGGTGTCTTAGGATCTGTATTTAATTTTTTTGTCACCGACTTCCGAAATTAAAGATTTTTAAAAATACAGTCGTATTGAGAACCTCCTCCTTTTTTTGAAAAGGAGGAGGTTCTCAATTCTTCTGTATTTTTTTTTATGTTTGTCACCTCAGCACTTTTGGCTGGGTGAACCGATTTTGATGATTCTTTTTTTATTTGAAAGCTGGTGCTTGTGCTGGTGGTTTAGGTTCAAATCTGATATTGGCATCCATGAGAAAACCAAACACTATTCCTGTTTTGACGAATTTGTGCGGGGTAGTAGTAAAAAAATTAAATAAAAACTTTTTTTTAAAACATAACAACCGACTTCCTTAAAAACACTACAGACTGAAAAATAACTTTAATTTCGGGTTATTTTTTTGAAAAACGTTTTTTTTTTTTGTCCGAAACCGAACCTTTGGTCGGACACTAATAAGTAGATACATTATTTGGTAAAAATGGATTCTCAAAATTACCCGGAGTTGATTTTGTGTTTCTTGTAATATTATGTCACGTTCGGTCGATTCAGATAGAACTTTATGTATTTGGTTAGAATATCGTCAATCAAGCGCGTAGCACTGCCGTAGCATCGTAGGAGTAGCACAGATTCATTTGTCTTTAATTTACACTAGGATCATATATTTAGTGACAAAATAGGATCTTATAGTTAGCTTTTGGGTATAGTTAGGTAAGGTCTCGACGGCTGTAGTGACGATATAATTATGAGAAAGAGATAAGCTAACTAAGTATGCCTAATTATTGCCTATTAATTTTACAAATCACTTTTGCGAATCCTTTCTTTAAGAATGATAACCACTGGTTCTGGACTAAAGGCCCACTGACACAGTTTGTAGGCCCATATGCATTATCATTGGTACACATTTATGATGTTAGCAATCATCATAAGAAGGGAGATCAGATGTTCCAAATCAAAACTCACAAGTCATTTATTCAAATTACGCTGAGAATAAAAACTTTTGGAACGGCAGAATTACATCCCGCCCACCACCGCTTACTGGTGCTTTACTCAGCCTTATGTAATTAATATGCGGTTTATAGTAGCTAGGGTATTTCTCATTTATAATTTCCTTTATTATAAACACGGCTATACGCTAATTACTTACATTAGTTAAAGAACATTTTTCAAGTCATCTCAGATCAAGTAGGATTAGTTAGTCTTTTTCCAGCAGTAACAACGTAAAGAATAGCACTATCCTATTTCTTCCCGTGGGTGTCATAAGAGGCGACTAAGAGATTTACTAGAGAATGGGCAGCAGCATTCTCTATGCATACTACCAATACACTGCGATCGCTAACCCACCTACCAAGCGTGACGATTATGGCAAACCCCCCAAATTGGGGGAGGCTTATGTCCAACAGTGGACGTCTTTGGGCTGAAATGATGATGATGAATGATGTCCAGCAGTGGACGTCTTCCGGCTGAGATGATTACGGTGACGATAAGCTAGGTTGCATCAGTTAGGACACTGCGTTGCAGCAGAATGTCTTAGGTGATACTTCTATCGAAAATACCTGTCCCAAGAAGTAGGATGTGTATTAAATGACGAAATAGGTGTGTACATACAATCAAATTCAGAATATAAATTGTCTCACTGCCCGATACTGCACCGTAGCATACCAGATGTGTGTTAAATGTCACTGGCGTTGTTTTTGTAGTGATTCCTAGAAACTGATGTGTCAGCTCTCTTGCTGCCGATAATGTGTCGAAGGTTAATCTTAATATCTGGTTTTGTGTGCAAACTGAATTCACTTAATTGGTTACAGTTTTTAACATATTTTTAACCGACTTTAAAAAAGGAGGAGGTGGTCTGTTCGTCTGCCTGAATTTAAAAAAAAATTCCATTCATATTTTCTCCGGTGGTGGATCAATTTTGAAAATTGTCCATCCATCCATATTTTCACCAGTGCAGTGGTGGATCAATTTTGAAAAAATCTTTTTTTGTGTTAAAAATCTTTCGTTTCGTCAGTTGTTTATTTAATTTTATTGTAATAACTTTTTATTATATTTATTTTATTTTATTATAATTACTTAAACTAAGTGAAAATAACTTTAATTTCGAAAAGTGATGGCAAAACAGAAAACACAAAACCGAAAATGTTTCGTCGGTTTGAAAGGGTATGCCTAAATGATGATCCCATATAAATTTAGTCAAGTTTTGATGAGTTGTTTTTGAGTATTTCATTCATCTGTTTATAGGGGCTTATACGCATAGAGTAGGTCAGTCCCATCGTAGCCTCAACAATTGTACTTTCACAAGAATCACAAGACGTAGGCCATGAATTTGAATAAACCCTTCAGATCGTCGCCACTTGTTGGGATAGAATTGTGTGGAACATGCACATTAGTACTTATCTCATTCAGAGAAATTACTAAAATACAAGCAGATCGAGCTTTACTTTGTGTTAATAATTTCATCACCACTACTCTCAAAACTGCGAAGGAAAATATAGTGAGGAAACCGAAATGTCCTAGAAGCATCTACCAACCGACACTGGGTAGATTACGGCCCACTCCCTGTCACCGAGAGGCGGCCTGTGTCCAGTCCCAGCAGTGGGAACAATTTAGGCTGATTATAATGACTATATTTCTATTGGGCTCATATGGGATACATTCCATCAATAGATAAAGGTGGTAGGGCCTCCACAACTTCACATTCCTCACAATTGGGTGAAGCGATTTACTTTATAATGAACGTTTTTGAGTTATGTTCAATAATACGTAGGTTTTTTTCTAATTAGTGTAACTTTCTTTTACGTAATTTTATTTTACTGTATGTTACTTAGCTAGTGAAGGTATACGATTTTGTGTGGGATAGATACTACACTAATAAAAAGTGGCAAAAAAAACGACAACCAAATAAAAAATTACAAAGTGAAAAATAACTTTAATTTCCGAAGTCGGTGTGCTAGGTTTTGTATTTTCGTTTTTTGCCACCGACTTCCGAAAGTAGAGTTTATTTTGTAATGTTGTTTTTGGTAGTCGTTTATTTTTTTCAATTTAGTTTTGTCCATATTTTTCTGTTTAGAAAACATTGACTAATTGCTCAATGTTTAATGATAGGTAATGTGCATACCTACGTTATCACATTCAGCATATAAATGCCAGTTTCCAAAATGGGTTAGTGAGGGGTTGCTTTTAAACTACTTTCAGTTTTATAGTTTTACATATTTCAGTGTGCGTAAAACAGAGGATGTTTAAGAAAAAAAAAATTATTTGATAACTAAATTTCTCTCTTTAATTAAATTACTTAAATTTAGATTTGCAGAAATCGAAATTAATGTAGAGCATTATTAATAAACTTAACGTGTGGTTTAGATTGGAGCTGTAAGTTGATGAGGTTGCAAGCTGCAGCCAAACGTTTATGGTCGTAGGCCTAAACGCTGCACTGCCGACTGTATACTAATCAGGATATTATTGTCATTATCTATCACTCGATTGTTTACATAGGCCTATCGTAAAATTGATGTTCTATTCAACCCATACTTTAGTCAATTATTCATTTAATTAAGTCTTTAAAGAGTCAGTAAATCAACTAAAGAGACTAATAATTCTAATTAGGTAATAGGATAAATTGTATCGTTTTATAATTATGAGACCGGTACATTTTTCAGGTTTTTTTTCAATAATATCAATATCTAGTAATTTCTTCATTTAGTAAGAGGAATGTTAGTACAGCTAGCATGTTTGTTTTCGACCACTTAGCTAAATTTAATAAAGTATCATCTTCAGCCTGAATCATAGCATTTTCAACTTAACCTTCTGAGAACTTGGGCAGCCGCAGCAGATAAAAATATATTAATAATTATAATTGTAGAGGAAATGCAACTTCGACTGTCACAAGTTTGTGTGAGGTTATTATTTATATCTGAGTGAATGGGAGTGATGCTCAAATATTAGCTTACTCTTGTAGCAGAACACAGTTTTGGTACATAATAGTTGAGTTACCAAAAATGCAAAGTAAATGTCACAAAGAAATATTGTTTGTGTTTTCCTTAATGTAATAATACATACGCTGTTACCACTTGTAAGGGTAACATAATGTAACATTAGGTAGAGATTGGAGTCCTGTGCAGATCCGTGCATCCTTCGAGCGAGTTAGAACACCGCAACCGAACCGTAACACCTTCTGGTTTGGAAGATTCACATATGGGGCACTTGCACTACACAACACTAGGCACTAGAGGTGGGACATTACCGGCGGGCACGGTGTCATCCCCCGACTCGTCCACGTCGGAGTCCATGCATTCATTGCGGGGCGCCAGGGTGTCCTCACTCGCAGCGCGGCACACTAGGAGCCGCGGCGCGCTCACACGCACGTTTTTATACTAAAATTCGCGACAGCGCGTCACCGACGTGACGTAGCGATTCGTCAGCGCTCTGCCTTGCGTCGAGGAAAACGCTTTCTGGGAAGCTGCGCATGCGACTCGCGCGCTGCACACTCGTCAAGATCACACCCCGCACTGTCGTGCTTTCAGTTGATGACCGTTTATTAATATCAATGAAAGTGATAATTATATCTTAATAAGCTATAATTAGATAAGGAAATGTGATTTACATACGGTTTAAGACATTTATTTCTCAAAAAGAATACAATTCACTTAATATGAGAAATACAAGGTAATCTTAAAACTAAATAGTAGATACAGTATCTTCACGCTGGTTATATATTATAGAGTAGGCAGAGACAGTGTATATTTACAATATAAAATATAGGTTGCAGATGGTGCTACCTCTCGATGTATTTTCAGGGAAGAAACAATTTTCTTGAAGATAAACCTGAACTTATGATAAAAAATGAGAGGTAACAATCTAGTTACGTGAGTGATCAAAGTTTAACTGATAATAATTCTATTTATATAACGACCAAATCGATGAATCAGAATGATTCACCGTACGCGCCAAAAGCAATATACTTATCTACTTATTTGTTGGCATCACGAACTAATTATTATCAAGATAGATCAGCACTCCTCTGTATACACGATAAGACCACGATAGGCGGAGCAGATGCAACACTAGCTGTACCACAAACGGCCTGCGAAGCGATTATCGTGCAGTAAACACTAGCCATCTCTACGAGCATTATTGGAGTTACGACCTGAACCAATATAGGTAAATTGCACATCCAACATACAACTATAAAAAACTTTAAGGGTTTTCTTTCTAAAGACATAATATTGGTACCTATCTAGTGATTTAAGTACGTAGCCACAGGTTAAGTACCTATAAGCATTGTGTAAATATGGATGCCGGGAAAACCGTAGCCAGCCTGCCAGCCTGCTAGCCGCTCGCGACCTCGGACGTGTTGCTTTGTTTTTTTTTATATCGTCTGCAACATGAATTTCAAAAATTTATAGACATTGTAAAGTAAGTTATGTAGCGTAAAACATGGTTTAAAATAAAAAAGCTAAACTCTGACATCTCTCGCTTTTTGACATCTGCAAAACAAAATATGTTTAAATCAATCCAAAGACAAAGCTATTATAATATGTCCCATGTGCCTGTTAAAACCGAAATGGCTCATGTGACTGTTAACCCGACATGTGTCATGTGCCTGTTGCACCGACATTGCTACTCCCTCAGAGGATGTGCTCCTCCTCTCGCTCCGCTGACCTGGCAGTTCCGGTAGCAGTCATCAACGATAGAGCGACGTGACAGTACTAACGCAGCTAATTATGAAGGTCCGTCTTCATAATTTATGTCTGTTGAGACTGTCACTTGTTAGGATAATGATTATGAAACAACTATACTTGTGTGAATCAATTATAGCGACGAAAAACCCTAAGTACTGTATCAAGTAGATATCTTGTTTATGAATAATGAAAAATAACCCAGCCGACCGTTATCAAATGAATCAATCAATCTCTAAAACTAACACTAATGATAGAGGCACAGTCAGCAAAAATCATCGGTTAGGTAGCAGTTTAGTTTTCTAATTTTATTTATTGAACCAAATATTCAATTAAAGCGATACAGAAATAAAATGTTAAGAATGAGCTCTTCTTCTTCTTTTTCGTAGTTCCCTCATTGCTGAGGATCGCGAGTATCGCGCCCACATGCGACGCGTCTCCAAGTTGTGCGGTCTTTTTCAGTGTAGAGCACTCGGTAAATGCTGCCTCCAACAACCTTCTTGATCGCGTCTGACCATCGTGCCGGTGCTTTGGCTTGAGCGCGTTTCCCTTCCAGATAACGCATTAATTGCTCAAAAAAGCTAAGAAGAACGCCATGAATGTTGCGGGATTGTCAAAATGAAAACGATCCGTACTGATAGTGTATTACGCAACTACCCCTCAGAAAAAAGACATATTATTATACTATTTCAATGACGTTTAGATTATTACTTATGTGTGCTGAACGCCCTGATTGCTCAGACGCCGGTGGTTGACATATTTGTGTATGCAGTAATGTTTAATGTTTGGATGAAGTATTTTAGTTAATTGTTGTCTTGTAAGCGTGCTGCGCGCTGTGGTGCTTACTGCACTACAGTGGTAATGGACTATTATTAACCCACCAATGACCTAAGAAAGATACTGAAATCAATTTTCTCATTGCTGTTTTATCGAGAAAATTGCTGAAGATTTCAACAGATAACATTATCAACGATGAATTTATACCTAAGCTCTTTGGTTGGAGATAGCTAGCTAATTTATGTACGCTAGGCGCAGTTTCTTTATTCATGTCTAGATAGATAAAGATGAAGATTTAAAGAATGCATTCCTCATGTAGGTTTGCTAGGTATAGATAGACTTAACGACTATTTTTACAAATAAGATAATCAACCTTTTGGACACCGTGGCCAAGGATTTTGCAAATTCGGCGGCACGGGCGTATCAAGTACCTATCTATTAGCGCCACTTATCAAGACCACTCGCGAAGGAAGCCATATCGAGTACACAAATATCGATAGTCCAGTTCTAATTCGAAGAAGTAAAAAAAATAAAATAGACGCCATTACTATATGTAGTAGATATGTCAACAAAACTGGGGCAGTATGACTGACGTAATAAATTACACACATTACAAATTCTGGAGTGGATTACGTCAAGCAGTATAGTACGATAGGATGTTGATAATTACATCGTAAAGGTAGGGAATATCAAGAAGTAAGTTAGACGTGGTGTTGCAAGGTATGACAGTACCGCGTTATAAAGAATCATTTTTTGTTGTTAGGAAGTGAGCTTGATTTTCAAGGCAATTGAAATGTATGTAAGTTTGTTTCTTAGGAAGAAGGTGGAAGGGATTTAGCTTTTACCTCCCCTCCACTTTTCCCGTTTTTCCAAAAGTTTTCACTTTTCCAGAAGTTGTTTAACCCTTAAATTGACAGAGTGTAGCCGGCTGGACATTAATAAAAAATAAATTCGTAAGCGAATATACTGATTATACCATTTTTGTTTTTATTCTGGTAATTCCGCAATAGGGTAAGCATTTGGTAGAATAATAAATTATATGCCTGGCAACATCAAAATATGTCAAAAATCGAAATGGCATCGAAGCAACGGTCGGTTAACGCGACTCAGGTAAGTTTTTGAATATTTTTTAATATATGGAAAGATTGTTATGGGTTGGCTGTGCATTATATATTATTTCAAAGTGACGGTTTATTATATGGTACCAAAAAATAACCCAATACTGTTTCAATAACGTTGTAATTTGCACTTGAAACTAGTTGTCCAGTATACTTCACACTGCCAATTGCTCACAATGCTATCACTGTTTTTGTTTGGGAAGCGGGTTGGACAATGCCAACTAACTAGTATTTTGGTTTTGTATGGGTTGCATGTATCAAATGAGCTTTTTACTTTTGTTTTAGCGATTGATACGCTCGCGCACGAATAGGCTAGTTGCTTTGATACCGCCTGAACATGCATGCTCCGATTCCAGTGACGCTTCGTCTACCGAAGAACTTGAAATTACCAATAAAACTTCAAACAACCACGATTCTTCGGATGAAAGCAGCTTGATATCAATAGATTCGGCCTTAGAGGCACTGAATATCTTAGAATCTTCCGAAGATGAAATTACAAATAACAATGCAATTAATCTACCACTCACACCTATATTACAAAATGTTTTTCCGTCTCAAAATGAAACAAATTACGATGCCATCCCTTCCATAAGTTCCATACCATCAATTGGTTCAGTGCAACCGGTGCAAACTGACCAACCGACCATGGACACATGTTCCACTAGAAAACGTAAAAAAGCGCAGAAAAAGAAAGTAGTTTCAAAAAAAGTTAAAACATCAAAAAAGTTTGTTCTGAGTTACAAGTAGAAAAAGGAGTTATTTTTTCATCAGGCTGAAGTTGATGATGAAAATACACCGCTGATGCCGGGTGAAGATGAACAACAACCTCTTTCGTTCTTTTATCGTTTTTTTTCACCGAATATAATAAAAGATATAGTAGAACAATCAAATCTATACTCTGTTCAGGTAAAAGGAAGATCCATACAACTTACTCATGAAGAGTTTCTAACTTTTCTTGCCATACAAATTTTAATGGGAGTTGTACATATGCCTAGCTACACTGATTATTGGAACCGTAGGCTTAGATTTACAAATATTGCCGATCTCATGCCACTAAAGCGTTACCAAACAATTAGACGTTACATACATTTTATCGATAATAATTTAGACGACGGTGATAGATACTTCAAAGTTCGGCCTGTAGTGGAAAAAATTAGGCAAAACTGCCTGAAGATGTATGAGGAACAAAATTTTAGTATAGATGAGATGATGATTCCCTATAAAGGGACCAAAGCGGGAAACAGAAGACAATACATCCAAAATAAACCAAATAAGTGGGGTTTCAAAAACTTCGTTCGCGCTGGAGCTTCAGGCTTGATCTATGATTTTATTTTATATGGAGGAGAGGATACCTTTCGAAATTATACTTTCACACAGGATGAGATTTCTATAGGTTTGGGAGGGCTAGTAGTTCTTGCTTTGTGTAAAACGATTCGCCAGAAACCTGCAAATGTATATTGTGATAACTTTTTTACTTCACCTGAGCTCGTATACATGTTACGTGAAAACTACGGAATATTTTGCACTGGTACTATAAGAGGAAACCGGCTAAGAGGCTGTGAGAGTGTACTTCCTTCTGATAAAGACCTTAAAAAGAAACCACGAGGCAGTTTCGCGCAAGGAGTTTGTAACCAAAATAAATTGGCAGTGGTAAAGTGGTTAGACAATAAATGCGTTACCCTAATCAGTTCCTGTGTCGATGCTCACCCCGTGGATAAAATAAAACGTTATAGCAAAGAAAATAAAGCAAGGGTTGATGTCGACTGCCCTAAAATAGTCAAAAACTATAATAAAAATATGGGTGGGGTCGACTTGGCTGATATGCTAATATCCCTTTACAAGATTCCCCTAAAAACGCGAAGATGGTATCTTTCTATTTTTGCCCAGTTGATTGATATAAGCATCAATAATGCATGGCTTTTGTATCGAAAAAATAAATATAAGGAAAAGTCATTGAAAGAGTTCAGGTTAGATATATTTGAAAGTCTTGTGAAAAAAGGAAAACCAGTCAAAGAACCGAGTGATACTACAGCAGATATAAAAGAAGATAGAAAAATTAAGAAACCTGTGGTAGCAAGACCGATTGAAGATATACGCTATGATCAAATAGGACATTTTCCCGATTCGTGTAGCTATGGGAGATGCCGTTACTGTAAGGACGGTAAAACAAACGTTATATGTATAAAATGTAACCAAAGACTATGTTTTGTCGCAGGAAAAAGAAACTGTTTTTTGAATTTTCATAAAAAATAAACGTAATTAATATTTTAAATCATTTTTTTATTTATCTTCCCCTTATTAAATTTATCTTAGTAAACTTGGCACTGTCCAGTATATTGCACATACATTCCAGCCAGTTGATCGCTATGTATTCGGTAATGTCCAGTATACTTCACATATAATTTTCAGGAAACTGAAAGACTCAGATTTTTATTTCTATTTTTTAACATGCCTATGAAGTGCTAGAAATTGACTCATGGTGTCAAATATTAAATTTTGTTATTTTGATTGTTCTGCCAATTAAAGGGTTAAGTATCTGCTGTATTTCTGTTGATTCATCATTTCAGCCGAAAGACGTCCACTGCTGGACATAGGCCACTTGCCAGGCGTGGCGATTATGACAAACCCCTCTCCGAATTAGGGGGTTTACTATAATCGCCACGCCCAGCAGGCGGGATGACGATCGCAGTATGTTGGTAAAATGCATAAAGAATGCTGTTGTCCATTCTCTAGTAAGTCCCTTAGTCGCCTCTTACAACACCCACGGGAAGAAATGGGATGATAGGTACTATTGTTTTAGTCCTGCACCACACGGAACCTTCTGTTGATTACCCTCCTCAAATAAATAGGTAGGTTTTTGGTGCCTTAGCACTGAAAAATAATCATGGCAGTTCTAAAATATAATTTTCGTCTAAATGTGAATAAACTGATTATCAGAGAAAGGCACAGACGATGTGGTGACGGTCTAGCGGTGATTCATATGATTCACAGTGATAACAGATGTGAGAGATAACTGATAAAGCCTACTGGTGACAAACAAATGGAACTGAATGAAAACCTATCAGTAGCTGTATATACTATCTCATTAATATATGACAATCTCTATCTACAAAAGTGTTAAACACATCCAGTGACTAACTGTTTGACTGATTGACAGGCAACGTACCTACATCTGTGGCTAACGCTGAACTTGTTTAATCTCTTGCTTTTCAATTTAGTCGCTTGTGCGATATGATACTCTGACTTCTTGTAAAATATTGCATCCTGCAAACAATGTTTACTTCGCGACTCGATGACTGCGACTGCGTTTATCGACGGTAGATAAGTATAGAGAAAATCACCTAACTTTTTTACAAAATTCACTTTATTACCTACGTACTAGCTTCTGCCCGCGACTTCGTCCGCGTTAAATTTCTTGTTCCTTCGACCCATCCCGTCGCATCGAATCGCCTGCCCGTGCGAGGTCTTCATATTCGTGACGTTTTTTCTTTTTGCTCGGCTCCTAAGGGCTAGTTAGGTTAGCGTGATGTTATATAGTCTTCCTCGATAAATGGGCTATCCAAAACTAAACGTAATTCCTGAGATTAGTACGTTCAACTAAAAAAAATCTTCAGCTTTATAATATTTAGATTTGATTACAATTAAAAACGTTATAGTGAGCCAACCTTAAAAGATAGACATATCGCAGACTTTTTTTAGAACTTTTCAAGAGGAACAATTCTGTCATACATGATTTATGCGTTACTTTAACCGTTAACGCAGTGCACGCAACGGAAGCTCTCAAAAGGAATAAATTATCCCCGTTTTTGCAACCTTTTTCATTAATGATCCACTCCTTTTAGTTGCAGCGTGATGTTATATACAAATACTAAAATATTTTTTCAATTTGATCTAGTAGTTCTTGAGATTATCGCGTTCAACCAAACGAACAAACTTATCAGCTTTATAATATTAGTATAAATATAGATACTAATACTAAATTATGAAGCTGAAGAGTTTGTTTGTTTGTTTTGACACGGAATTTTGTAATGTCGATCAGTGGTTCGGAAGATTCCCTACGTAGTAGTACGTACCTACATACAAACTCAGAAATGTCACTTCTTTGGAATATTGTAGCAGCCTACACAATGATGTGCTTATATGTCAAAATAGTTTTATTTTATGTTTAAATAGTGTAATTGGTTTCGGCCGTTCTATTTAAAATAAATAAATAGGTTCAGTTAAATAGAAGGCATAAGTCTCACTCGTCGCCAGGCCATTTATTGCCTTAAAAAAACCCGCGAAGTTCTGGTTTGATTCAGTGTTGTCAACTCAAAACCTCAACAGTTAGAAGTCTATCAGATTAATAAAATGTTTGCATACATTATTCTGGTGTCTATCTATCATGTAGAGATACGAAAGTTATTAAATTTATATTATCCAGGTAACAGTAGGATCGCGTGGGAAACTAGCATCGACACAGTTACAGGCCGCCCGTTGACATTCTATGAGTAATAACCCTTATAAAACGCAAGATTTGTAGGTACTAATTGTTGACTTACAACCTAAACGGTGGTACGGTAAGGGCACGTTTCAACTTTGTTTCGGGAATGGGAACTAGGATGTGCCTGGTATTGCAGATGTCTATAGTCGATGACCAAACACCAATACGGGGGCCTTAGGCTATTAAGCCTAAAAAGCATTATATTTTCATTGATTTACTTGAAACATGTGCATTTTTTTTTACAATAATGCTAGTGTGTTTTTCATCTGATCAATACCTTAGGTATAATCTTATTATCTATACAAATAAATAAAATTGGAGTGTCTATTTTTAACAGACATGCCTGTTGGTCTAGTGGTTAGTGACCCTGACTGCTATGCCGGAGGTCGTGGGTTCGATTCCCACCCAGGACAAATGTTTGTGTGATGAGCACGATCATTTGTTCTGTGTCTGGGTGTAATTTATCTATAATATGTATGTATTTAGAAATATATAAGTATGTTTATCAGTTGTCTAGTACCCATAACACAAGCTCTGCTTAGCTTGGGACTAGATGGCGTTGTGTGATAGTTGTGGAATATTATTATTATTATTATTTACATTAAAATAACTACTTTTTACTAAGTGTTTATGGATGTATACATGGTACATATACCAAAACAACATTTTTTACAATTTTTGTCTGTCTGTCTGTTCGTTCCGGCTAATCTCTGAAATGGCTGGACCGATTTTGACGGAACTTTCACTGGCAGATAGCTGATGTAACAAGGAGTAACTAAGGCTACTTTTATTTTTAGAAAAAACAAATAATAGTTTAAAAAAACTAAAAACACGCAGAATTTTGAGACGTATGTCAGCGTAGTTTTCAAGGACAGTTTTTATGAAAAACTTTTTGTTAAATACCACGCGGACGAAGTCACGGGTAACAGCTATTACCTATAATATAACCTGAATTAACACATCTTACCGCGGTAGTACGTCTTCCTGCGTTAATTTCCGACGTCCACGCGGGCGAAGCCGCGGACAAAAGCTAGTAATTAATATAATCTAGCACGTATACAGATTAGTACATACGTTGATTGATGTCAGACGTATCTGTAGGTTTCCCTTGAGATCTAAAACATATCATAAGAACTCATAAAAGCTATACCCACCACCTGTTCCAATATAAAATGGTACGAGGTTAGGGTAACCAACCAACGTTTTAAGGACCTTTTGTGATAGATTCATGGAATTGAGACAGTAGTCAAATTTATCATAAGTACCTAATTATCACAATTCCAGGTCAGTGGGTCGACTTAGGGGCGAATTTATCCAATGTAGAGACCCTACGCAGCCACCACGACGCGCCGCTTGCCAACGCCGCACGGCAGTAGAAAATGCAAGCTTCGAGCCATGAAAATAAATATGATTCGGATTAAATTTCCAGCGTACTAATAGAGACGTGCTTAGTGTCGGTATTACAATACAACCAATGCTACAACTAACGACAACATCAACGGTGATAATTAAGTAAGCTAAGTAACGATTTCTTTATTATTAAGTAATAATTCAATCTGTTATCATATCACTGAAAACTCGTGTAGGTACCTAAAAGTGTGAATCACTGTATTTTCCATTGTGCATTTAGATATTGTACTTTAAGTAATATAAAACCATAATATATACTTATTTAATATAATCAGTTAGATAATATTTTGGTGACTAGCAGAGCAGACGAGTCACCATCTGCCAATCTGTGTCAAGTGTGACTAATGTCTAAATCAAAAGACGATAGGTACCGATTGCGACATCCACTTTAATTTAATATGGAACAAGCAGCTTCTAGCAGATCATCCTGCTTATCCGAATATTTCGTAGCTACCTGTCTAATCAACTAGAAGGAAAAACACGTGACACTGATCCCAAGTAACATGGAACAAACACAGAAAGAAAAAGAAAACTCTTACCTATTTATAGAACTACTTACTGCTAGTTTTAACGCATAACTAACCAGACCAAAGGAACACGATAGAGGTACCGTTTACATAAAATACGTACTCCTATGGCTGGCACCAGTGTGAAAAAGTGCGCTAGGGAATCGAACCTGTGTCCCTACATTTTAGGTCTACAGAGGCTCTAGTGAAAATGATTACACAAAAATAAATGGTTATAAAATTTTTCATTAGACAACACTAAAGAAGTAACACGTCAAAATAAACCCACAGATAAAAAAATTGTTAAATGTCACGCAAGGTACGTTCGAAAACTCTTTTGTAACAATTTCTTAACTTATTTTATAACTTATTTTCTTTTTTACACAACAATACACAGCATTTCCCCAAAAAAATAAATGGTTGTATTTACGTACCGGGAAAGATTGTGCTTTTATTTGTAACTAACTAAATTCTTATAAGATAAAAAGATACTACTGATGGTTTTGATTGACACTACGAGTTTTGTCTGACTTTCGAACAGTTGCAGTGGGTGTTGAAATGTTGATTTGTTATTGATCACCTAAAATAAAATTATTATTGGAAATTAAACAACTTAATAATGGTTATATACGGTGTTTACATCGTCAGCAAGTCTGGTGGCCTCATATTTAACTATGACCATAATATTCCCCGTGTGGAGGCAGAGAAAACCTTCGGGTTTCCACTCGACATCAAGTTGCAATATGAAAACAAGAAAGTTATCGTTGCTTTCGGACAACGAGACGGAATAAATGGTGCGTAGTTATATATTTTAGACTCTAGTCGAGTCAGTTTATGTTTTGAATAATGTAATTCTTAGGTAGGTGGTGTCGAGCTGGTGTCTGCAACTCCACGTCAGAGAGCGTATTTTGCTATGATAATCTAAAAAGTTGAAATTACCCATCAAAATTGTAACTTCGTACGGGGCTTTATTTAACATCTCTATTCCTCCTAGTGTTCTACAAATCTACTTCATAATATTCCAGTTGGGCACGTCCTGCTGACTGTGAACGGCACGCCAGTGTCGGGGCGCACCACCGAAGATGGCAGAGATGTGTTCGAAGTTATAGAAACTAAGGTAATTTATACTCTGATTTTATGAACATGACTGTGTCCGATGGTTCTCATAGACTCAATTTGTTCTCCTTTGTCCACATATTTTATATACTTTGTAACCCATAGTACTGTCTCCCTACTTAAAGCACATGAGTGGCTGAATACAATATGTGCATTAACTCAGCTAGAAAACTTTGAATCTCGTCATTTGAGTGTATAAATCACCAGTACATGAGCTTCTTTATTTATAGTGTAGGTTTTAAAATTTATAGTGCAAATGTTTTTTTAATTGTTTGTTTTTTGTTGTTTTTTTTTTTATTTATTTTTTTCTGTATGTATGACACATGTTTATGCAAGTAAATATTATCTAACTAAACTAGTTCTAACTATTACACTTAAATGAAGATATTCAACATTTTCTGGCTGGGGTAACGCACACTGTTAAAACCAATAAGATGATAAGATAGCTAACTAATAAATAACAGACAAACCTATATCAACATAACAATAAAAATATTGTTTTAATTTCAGGAAAACTACCCTCTAAGCCTGAAGTTCGGGCGAGCTCGAGCCACCACCAATGAGAAGATAGTGTTAGCTAGTATGTTCTACCCACTGTTTGCCCTCGCTAGCCAGCTGAGTCCCATTCCCAAGTGTTCCGGCATCGAGTCACTAACCGCCGACACATTCAAACTATCATGCTTCCAGACGTTAACAGGTAACAAATGATTGATGTTCACCTCTCTGAACTCAGGAAGTACCTCTTCTTGACAATTTTTCGTAAACTCTTCAATCAAGCTGTGAAACTATACCAAAAAAAAAAATTGCACTCGTGATATTTTAATTTATTTATTATATAATAATTTAATGATATTTACTAAGGCCCCCCTAAATCTGTGACTTGGCGAAAGATTGCGAACTATTATTGGCGACTAAATTTGGTAGGAAACAAATCTCTGTTGATGCCCTAGTTTTCTACACTAACATTATAAAGAGGAAAAATTTGTATTTTTGTTTGTTTGTTTGTAATGGATAAACTCAAAAACTAATGAACCGATTTTAATAATTCTTTCACCATTAGAAAGCTACATTTTCTGCGAGTAACGTAGGCTATATAACATCACGCTACAACTAAGAGGAGTGGAGGAGTAATGAAAAATGTTGCAAAAACGGAGAAAATCGCATGGGTAGGCGATTCGACGCCACGGGAAGGGTCGGGGGAACACGAAATTTAACGCGGACGAAGTCGCGGGCAGAAGCTAGTTGAGATATAAATGTGGCCAAGCTGGAGAAATCGTCTCCACCTAGAAACGCTTATTACCTTTGAACCAGTGACGGACAAATTCTGATTTGGGAGAAAACAAATCTTCGCTAGGTGCCCTAACTTTTGAGATTCAAATAGGCCAAGCTGGGGTAAGCTCTCACCAGATCGGCCACCTATAAACCTTAATAAACTTTTGAACCAGTGATCAACTAATTCTGATATTTGGAGACTAATTTCGATTAATTAGCAACAAAATTTTTGTTGTCAAAGTTAAAATCCTTGTAGGTGGCCATGCCAGTGTTACTCACACCTTGCCCTACCATGGGGCAGAAATAGGTTGGGATTACTTTTTTAAGTCTCCCATTTGGATCAGAACAAGCTTGAAAAAAATGTTTAATAATGTTAGTACCTATTTTCATTTGTTAGGGATAGAATTAGCGTAATAACCATCAACCACCACCCACCACCATCACCATCATTCCTGCCTATTTTAAGCACTGTAGTAATTTTTTTTCCAAAAATGTATAGAGAAGTTGCGTTTGACAGAATATCATATTTCTATAGCCTTAGTTGATACTTACATATGTTATGACTATCACTTGAGAAGTTTCTTATAAACCCTGCTCTCCTTCAGGTGTAAAGTTCATAATAGTGACCGACCCCAACATGCAAGGCGCCGAGGTTGTCCTCAAGAGGATCTACGAGCTATACTCGGACTACGCGCTCAAGAACCCCTTCTACTCGCTGGAGATGCCGATCCGCTGCGAGCTGTTCGACACGTCGCTGCACACGCTGCTCGAGCTCGTCGAGAAGTCCGGCACCGCCAACTTATAGTCATGGCCTTAGTGTACCAAAGTTTGATAAGTAAAGTATTCATATTAAAAACTATATTCAATTTAATATTATTTCTTGTCAAGGACGTTTGGTGCACTCATGGCAGATAATTTATTTGTGAGCTTTGTGTATATTAAAAGTAAAATGTTTAGTACTGAATTACTGATCAATCAGCAATATGATACTAATATGAAATGCAATTATATCTGTCAAAGTATAAGAAAACTGGTTATATTTTTACAAAGATAGAGAAATAAAAAGACATTGTTAGTTTACAATAAAAAATTTATTGATATAATAATTATTTATTTTTAACAATTCAAATGAGGGCCTGGGCCCCGGGCCCCGGGCCGCATCCGCGCGACCCACACAAGTCTACATTATCGTTAATAACCGAACACTCCAACCTTTGTACTTGCTTCGTTCACACACACGCACATTATTGCCAGATATTTTGTTCCGCCGGCACTCCGCGACCTGTCCGCGAGCTACCGCGACCTGTCCGCGAGCTACCACGAGCTGGCCGCGCAGCACGCCGCGCCTGCACGCGCCGACCTACTAGTGCCGCTCTCTAAGAGAGTACAGCTACGTAAAATACCTTGAGTTCCGAATCGATGTGAAAAGCTCATAGTCGTGGATAGTGTACGTCAGCGTCGCGTGCTGCACCGTAGCGGGTAAGGGCTCCTTTAAACAGGCGCGACACGACAGAGCGACGCCAATGCCGTACAACAATTTCTATGAAAACTTCACGGAAGTTGTTCTACAAAAGTCCCGTCGCGCTATCGCGTTACACCTGTTCTGCGGTAGCCTTAAGGCATTGTGCGAACTACAAAAGCTAAATTAGTCTCTCTAAAAATACAGTAAAATCAATCAAAAAGAAATAGTGTTATAAAGGGCTAATGATAATGTCCCCGCAAGCGTGGCGTCTGCGCGGTCG
This sequence comes from Aporophyla nigra, assembly GCA_947507805.1. Taxonomy (NCBI): domain Eukaryota; kingdom Metazoa; phylum Arthropoda; class Insecta; order Lepidoptera; family Noctuidae; genus Aporophyla; species Aporophyla nigra. Next base: position 919,429 of record OX382301.1, read on the forward strand.
GTCGTTACAACAAGCGCGTTATACTCGGCAGCTCGCGTGCTCTATACAGATGGGCTTCGTCGGCGAGCTCGGCAGTCGCAGCACTGGGCAGGCGCCGCACGTTACACACGTGGATCACGTCACATACGTGGATCACGTCACATACGTGGAGCACGTAACACACGTGGAGCTCGTCACATACGTGGAGCACGTAACACACGTGGAGCACGTCCCGCGGCGCCTGCCTAGTGCTGTACTTCGCAACATAACGAGCATAATTCAGCAGTTGCCAACTCACTGTGAAGTTGGCAAACTAAACTATGTATCTCGCCGCAATGTTCCCTCGCCTACACAAGTATTAGTGCACCGCATGCACATATTTCGAATAAGCAATATTATATCGAATACACACTAAAAGAAAACACACATTTACAAATGTATAAAGAGATGTGCATTAGTTCGCACACTCCAGCTAACACACCGTGGACCAATCAGGCCGTTTGATTATAAGGACCTCCTGATTGGTCGGTTATGTCTTATTTCCAGCTTGCGGAGCTGGACAGAACATGTCAAGTTTAACGGCCTTGTCAAAGAATACAACCTCGTTAGAGATTCAGTGATCGGTATAAAAATAGAGCCGTAAGCGGTCACCGCTACAAAATATACCCTCTGCTTGCTATTACTATGTGTCTGCTTACACACGGATTGTACGTTTTCAGAACTCGACGTACGTGAGGTGGCTTCATGCAGCCGACCTTAAGATCTAGGTACGTCGCAAATTAGTTGAAATACACCACGTATCACATAGAGAACCATTAACATTTTTATTTTCTCAAGAATAAAAGCATCATCGTAGTCACAATTTTAACTTTATAACACTTGCAATCAAGTATAATAATACTTGATCGCAAGTGTTATAAAGTACGTAGTAGTTAGACCTGCGCACGCTGACGCGTTGAGTTCTGAAATCGTGCAAGGTGCGGTGAGAGCAGATCAAAGTCTTAATTAATTAATCCGAAGAGACCTAAATAAATTATTCTAGTAGTGTGGGCGAGCGGCGCGGGCGCAGGGAGTGTGCGCTACCTTAAATTAGTCCAACCTTAATTTAGTGATAAATATTTTACGTTATTTCTACGCTAACCAAAATATTATAATCTTATCACTCCAAACCAATTAATCACGGAAATGTGCGACCGTAAGTTAAATAGAAATCTTTTAATTTTTTTTTTATCAAACGTAATATAGCTATGCGGTTCTCAACCTAAAATAATATCCTTTAATTAAACTCTTTATGGCTGCCATGGCGTGGCGAATAATTTTGTATGAAGTCTGTTCCAAGTCCTAAACCTAGCTGCAAACTCGTCGCCTCCATCCTTACGCTACGCTGCGCCACTAGACGCGTATGCGACGTGACGTCACGCGTGTTATGTCACCAGCCCCCCCCCCCCCCCCCCCGCGCCCTGAGTATCGGACAGTCTCTCTCGCCGTGCCCACACACCACACGATACATTACAATCTGTTCAAATCTCACGCCGATCATTTCCCGCCCATCAACATCAACTTATTGCACGCTGTCGTAGAATTCCCGATGTAATGGATTCGAGTGTACCGTGGACGACGGTCCCACGTCAGTACCCACACACCATCGCTACATATAATTTACAGTCATATATCATAGTAAAATCTATAAAAGTTACACAATATCAGTAGTCGGTACCGTACAATAGAAATGCGAGTCGCAGGTCGCTAAGGTAGACTCGTCACGCGGCGTGGCTTCTAACATTATCATACACACCAGCACGCCGGTGACGTAGTCGGGGCTGTGTACACTGCAGACTGGTCGCGCGGCTGATGAGAGCGTACGACTTCATCCACGTACACTCACGACACTATGCGACGCGGGTTCGGCTGCGGTTTCGTACATTTCCGAGCCGAAATCAATACTACATACTACTCGAAAATCTTACATGGAACCGGTCGTCGCATAGCGGGGTCTTAATCATATGGGAATAAAGGGAATATATTATTTCCTTCGGTATATTCCCATAGGATTACACCGAGCTACAGGCCGGTAAAATCTGCAGTGTATGATTATGGGAGTGTACCGTTGAACACCACGAGTCCATCGATGGCGCGGTGCGGCAGCTCGGCCACCTGCCTAGTGCTGCTGGAGCGACTCATACTGCTCGTGTCGCTCGTGCGGCTCGTGTCGCTCGTGTCACTCGTGCGTCTCGTGCTGCTCGTGCGACAGGGAGGGCGCGGCGGCCGCAGTGGGTATGTCCAGAGAAAGCTTGCAATGCAGCGACTTGCACTTCTTCTGGCAGATCACACCCGGCGGACACCGCGTCCCTGTGAACCAAACAACTTACAATTATTAACAGTCTCCACAAACCACACTACCACAAAATATTTAGCAGTAAAATATTTTACCTGAATCGGTTTAGCATAGCAACAGCAATTATAGCTCAGCGACAAATTACCCGATTTAGACAAAAATCAAACTATCCTTGCCAAGTTGTTTTTAATGGTAACTTCTTGACAGCGACTAGACATAACTTAGGGCCAGCGCTGCCTGCCGACATAGCACGGCTTGGCACGGCAGATTGTGCTGCGGCATCCCGCGCCGTTCCGTGGCATGGCAGGTTGTGCTTCGGCAAGCCGTGGCGTGCCGTGGCATTCTGCTGAAAGTCCAGCCACTCTGGCATCAATCAGTTTTGCTCCGCGCGGATTCGAAGTTGGTTGTGTCGTTATGGTTGACTGGGATTTAATATTAAGCTGCATAAGTTACAACCTTATTTCAACTAGCTTAGCAATCATAATTCCTCGACACAAGGTGACCCATACGTCTCGCGAGATGCAATGGCGTGCCGCGGCAACCTGTGGAATGAAACGGCATGACTCGTCATACCGCAGCATCCCGCGGCATGCCGGATCGCGTTGTCGCGGCATCGTGGTATCGAAATAAAGTAACATGAACTTTAAACTCATTGAAATAAGATTCAAAATAACTTGATTAGTAATAAAATCCTTTGCCATGCCATGCCGTGCCGTGCCGGCAGTGAGCGCCGGCCCTTAGACATATACTTGTTTATTAATAATAAATATCTTAGGACAACCAACACACTGTTATCTGATCCCAAACTAGGCAACGCCTGTACTATGGTAACCAGACAACTGATAAACATACTTATATATTTCCAAATACATACATATTATAGATAAAACCCTTTATCAGTGAAAACTTGTAATTGGCCTTCTTTCACTATTGTTAACCTATCTATAACCTAGCTGTAAGTTTTCTTAAGATAATAAAATAAAAATAAAATAAAATAAATAAATTACACCCAGACACAGAACAAATGATTGTGCTCATCACACAAAGATTTGTCCTGGGTGGGAATCGAACCCACGACTTCAGTCTTTGCAGTCAGGGTCACTAACCACTAGACTAACAGGCCAGGCAATTGTGCGGGGAATGTCCCGACAATATTGTCTTACTGAATCCTCTCTGGGAGGACACCGAAACGACGCAAGGCGCTGTGATGACAGATGGAGTAGCACTTTGAAAGAGTGGCGTCCAAGGATTGGAAGACGAGACGTCTGTCGGCCGGCGGCGAGATGGGCGGTCGGCATTGTGGCTATCGCGAGCAAAACCTGGACGGGGCCGACATAGAACCGTAGGGATAGGCACAGGACACGAGACATCTATACCCAGCCGTGGGTGAAGTCGGGTGATGATGATGATGATGAGCCCTGTCTACATGGACCCATCTAAAACATAAATGTGACAATGGGAGCCGAGTTCAATATTAGAAATAAACGTGGTTGTTTATTCTTATTTTTCAACATCCATTACGCTAGTTTGAACTACGTAGTGTGTACTCTCATTGATGCGGCCGATGGCGCGCGGGTTTTATGTATAACCAATAGAGTAGCGCGTGCGCTCGCTTAGCACGTGAAGCAGGCTTCGAACTTCGTCCCAGGAGTACCAGAATATGATGCTGTGCTACAGTAACAAGTATCACAGGGAGGCGAATGCCGATCGTGATGTGATTCCTTCGGTTCGTTTGGGCAACGACATTGGGTTTTCTGTAGGTAAGGGAATTCACAAGAACAGCGCGTACCTATCACAGCAGACTTAACACGAGGACTCTAAAGAAGCGTTTTATCAACGGAGGAGTAGACAGAAATGTCTGTCTGTTTCTGTGTTGACAGTAGACAGTTATCTACCGTGTTTAGCAGGCGATTACAAAATCAAATGTGAAGAGAAGTGCCATTTCTACCCTAGATGATTGTCTTCACGTCAAAGCATGACGCAAAAAAAATTTCAGACCGTTTGGGATAGAAAACTATCTTCCGAAATAATCACCAACCATAAATCAATATCTAAAACATAAAACTATCAATAACCATTTCCGTTTTGTTATTGAAGAAGGGTTCGTTCAAAACACTTTGCTTCATATTATTTGTTTTATAACGAAAGGCAAAAATACGGTAAACTTGGGTAGTTACACACAAAAGTCTCTACGACGAAACCCGAGTCTAGGTGTGACCTTGTGTGACCGTGGTAGAGTTGAGACTGGAGGTACGTCGGCTAAATGCCAAGAATACCGCCCCAGGACCCGATGGCTTGCCTGGAAAAGCCTGGGTCCTAGCCTTGGAGGCTCTCGGGCCTCTACTAAGGGGGCTCCTAAGCGTATGCTCGGAGAGGAGCTAGTTCCCACTTCGTTGGAAGACGGGGAATTTGGTCTTCATTAAGAAGCCAGTACGCCCTACGGACTCTCCGTCCACTTACCGGCCCATCGTGCTGCTCGACGAGGTGAAGAAGCTTTTTGAAAGAGTCATTGCAGACCACCTCGTCGGACGGCTAATGCGGGAGGGGCTGGATTTGGCGGACAGCCAGTTCGGTTTCCGCAAGGGCCTCTCTACGGTGGACGCCATCATGCGTCATATACTAGGAGGTGTGGGTGCGCGGGCCCCACAGGCGCAGCGAGTAGTCGTCCGAGCCGGCAGCACTCACCCTTATACTAGGAGGTGTGGGTGCGCGGGCCCCACAGGCGCAGCGAGTAGTCGTCCGAGCCGGCAGCACTCACCCTTATACTAGGAGGTGTGGGTGCGCGGGCCCCACAGGCGCAGCGAGTAGTCGTCCGAGCCGGCAGCACTCACCCTTATACTAGGAGGTGTGGGTGCGCGGGCCCCACAGGCGCAGCGAGTAGTCGTCCGAGCCGGCAGCACTCACCCTTATACTAGGAGGTGTGGGTGCGCGGGCCCCACAGGCGCAGCGAGTAGTCGTCCGAGCCGGCAACACTCACCCTTATACTAGGAGGTGTGGGTGCGCGGGCCCCACAGGCGCAGCGAGTAGTCGTCCGAGCCGGCAGCACTCACCCTTATACTAGGAGGTGTGGGTGCGCGGGCCCCACAGGCGCAGCGAGTAGTCGTCCGAGCCGGCAGCACTCACCCTTATACTAGGAGGTGTGGGTGCGCGGGCCCCACAGGCGCAGCGAGTAGTCGTCCGAGCCGGCAACACTCACCCTTATACTAGGAGGTGTGGGTGCGCGGGCCCCACAGGCGCAGCGAGTAGTCGTCCGAGCCGGCAGCACTCACCCTTATACTAGGAGGTGTGGGTGCGCGGACCCCACAGGCGCAGCGAGTAGTCGTCCGAGCCGGCAGCACTCACCCTTATACTAGGAGGTGTGGGTGCGCGGGCCCCACAGGCGCAGCGAGTAGTCGTCCGAGCCGGCAGCACTCACCCTTATACTAGGAGGTGTGGGTGCGCGGGCCCCACAGGCGCAGCGAGTAGTCGTCCGAGCCGGCAGCACTCACCCTTATACTAGGAGGTGTGGGTGCGCGGGCCCCACAGGCGCAGCGAGTAGTCGTCCGAGCCGGCAGCACTCACCCTTATACTAGGAGGTGTGGGTGCGCGGGCCCCACAGGCGCAGCGAGTAGTCGTCCGAGGCCGACACCAGCACGTCGTGGTGCACGGGGTTCCACGACACGCAGTTGACGCAGCGCGTGTGGCCTGACACCATGGCGATCGGCTCCTCGCCGTTTATATGCCAGATGTACACCTGTAATACGGGAATAAAATATTAACGGCCAGTTTCTTCAAAGGTAACGTCAGAAAGTCAAAGTAACGGTTAAATTTGTTTCTTTACAATTTTAGCGGTTTGTTTTTACTGTTACTTTTGCCTCAAAATTTTCTGCTCACTAAGCTAATGTGAAAGCTAAAATAATAGTAATTTTGTCGAAGTTGTGCTGTTTTAGGTTAGATTTATTCAACGTCTGTTCAAGTTTGAACTGTTAGCTAACACAAATAACTGTGCATTTATATGTGTGATAATCAGAGGTCGGAGTAGGTAGATTGATTTTACGTACTCGCATCATTAATAGTCATAGATATCATAACAAGGATAAGCCTTTTTTCCAGGATTTCATTTTTGTACTTACGGGATTGAATCAAATATTGTGAAAGTAAGGATTTTTAAACTAGGTACTACATTAGAAATTTATAGAATGCGATAGATAAACTTTATAATTGTTTTTTTTTTTTACTGTAGAAGGCCGGTTTCCTATATAGTACTATTAAAAAGACAGCAAAAGGATAAACATTTCATATTCATATTGATGTATTCTTTATTCTACACATTACAACATTTGAAATTAGTTTCAAAATACCGGAATCCCAGAGGCTTATCCGTACTAATATATACGTGCCAGTTCATTGATCGCATTTCAATCTACCTACTCCGACCTCTGGTGATAATCAGTGATCGGATATTCCGATGCATATTTACCTAATGTTACTATTTAGCTGTGAAAGCACGGAAGCGGCTTTGTATTTTTCATCAAAGCCGTGTTTCTTGGATCATATTTATTTAAAATTAATGTTTAACCCCAGATGCAAAACATAATGTGTGTAGGGTGGTATGTGTTAGTTAAACCAACACACAAAACACGGTAAAACCGCGCATTCCATAGTAGCCAACATTTCAACTTTAGGTGAATGTGCATCTGAATATCCGATCTCTAGTGAAAACGAATAACCTACATTTTATTTATATTAAAATGGCATCAAGATCGTCTAGTGAATGTTTAAGTTCGTCGTGTGATGAACTAGAACTATTAGTATTGTAGTGGCTCTTATTGGACCCAAGAATCACGACATACGACACCCTAAATTGATTATGTAAATATATAAGCACTAGATTGTGCCCGCAGCTTCGCTTGCGTTAAAAATAACAATAAATAAAAAACATGTTTTTTTTTTTCATAAAACGTATCCTATATTACTTCTAATACCTCCAAGAATATGTGTACAAAGTTTCATGATGATCGGTTAAGTAGTTTTCGCGTGACAGCGTAACAAACACAACTTACATTCACATTTATAATATTAAATAGGGATCATGCTACTCATCAAACATTACGAATGTGCGTTATTTAAGACGAAATGGTATCGTGGTCACGTATGTTTCGAGGGGGTGAAGCATACGCGGGCGGGTAAGTGGCACGCGGGGCCCCGCTCTCTGCCGCACTCCGCCAGCAAGCTATAGTCCGACCGCTGTAAGCGTGACCCTCTCTCGTGAACCAAAATATTTCTGCAGAGGATCGCGCATACGGCAATCGGACTGTCGTGGCAAGTTGTAGATTTACGTGATACTAGTTGCGCAGTTTATAGAAATATATTTATTTTCTCAAAGTATGTAATGACTACATAATATGGTGCAGTAAATAAATGTAAAATAATATTTTAATTAGGCGCATACACTAGTGTTTTTATTATTATATCTATTTACATACGAATACTGGCCTACTTATGAGTTCCTATAATAATTCCAATTAGTTTGTTGTTTGAATGGGTACTCGTATTAAAGATGAATCCAAACTGGTTTTCCAAAAATCGGTTCTTTACACAGGATATTTTTTTATCACTACCCAAATTTTCATAGGGTGCTCTATTCATGAATATGAACAACTTTTAAGTACTATGGGACCAACTCTGAAATCACGGAAAAAATCTGCTGTTTTTAACAAAAGTTCAATACATACTCGACCAAAATGTATGAATTAGCAGATTTCATTCATGGGTAGAATAACCTATGAAACTTCAGGTATTAATACAAAAAAACAACTTTTATCCTACTAATATTATAAACGCGAATGTTTGTATGTATGGAGGTATGGATGTTTGTTCCTCTTTCACGCAAAAACTACAGACCTGCTTTAGATGAAATTTGGCACACAGATATTTTATAACCTGGAATAACACATAGGGTACTTTTTATGTATATATATGTTCCCGCGGGCGAAGCCGCTGGCAAAAGCTAGTATATCTATACAAATAAATAAAATTGGAGTGTCTGTTTTTAATATTAAGATAATCACTTTTTACTAAGTGTATATGGATGTATACACTGTACGTATACCAAAACATTTTTTTTTACAATTTTTGTCTGTCTGTCTGTTTGTTCCGGCTAATCTCTGAATTGGCTGGACCGATTTTGACGGGACTTTCACTGGCAGATAGCTGATGTAACAAGGAGTAACGTAGGCTACTTTTATTTTAGAAAGATTCTTTTATTTTAGAAAAAAATAACTGTCTTCGAAAACTACGCTGACATACGTTTCAAAATTCGAAAAACCCTGGCTGAATCCTACGAATTAGATCAAAATAATGTACTACAGTATTGTACACTTTAAAAGGGCCTACAAAAATGTCCGCAATAGTATATGTGTATCTCTTAGGGACAACCCACAATAACCATTTTATATCTTTTACTTTTGACGAGAAATAAGGGCTTATTAACGAAGCGATTTTAAGCAATACAGCATTAATCCTTATCCAATTAAGTACCTTAAATACACTGTACATTTAATATAGATCAATATGGCCCTTTACAGCATGTAATTTAAATGAATATCTTAGAAAATATTAGAGATTTAAAAAGCGGGCGCAGAGCAGCTGGGGGGTTGTACGTCCGTCCCGTCCATCCGTTGGCAGCGGCCGGGTAGTACAGGATAAGTAGGATTGTAATTCATATTACTTTGGCTTCATAGTAATTGCGAATACCATGTGTTTTCATTATACTCAAAATAAACCTAATAGTATTATTCCAAGTAAGAAACCAAGAAATGGCTTAGATGTTTATATTTTGGATGTTTGTTTCTCAATGATGCAAAGACGGCCAAATGGATTTAGATCGAATTTGGCACAAAGATATATCATGGATACGTAAGAGATAAGATACCTACTTTATCCCGGTAGTAGGTTCCCGGGTGATATTTTCCGACAGCTATACTTCCGGCAAAGCCACTGGCAAAAGTACTATTCCTATAATTATGTTCGGTGTCTGGTAAATGATTGAGTGTCTGTATAGGTAAAATAGGAGCGTTAAGAAAAACCAGGAAGACTTATATTCAACTAAACCAAGCCCTATGTCGCAGTCTTCTTACTCTGAATACTATTACTCTTATTTTAATAACACCAACACACATGATGTTCTCATAAACTATGAATCCTAAGTAATATGAATTATAATCCTACTACTACTAATATTATAAATGTGAAAAAATGTAGGATTGGGTGTTTGTTTCTCAATCACGCAAAAATGGCTGAATGGATCTGGATCGAAAATAGCACACAGAGTCTATATTACCTATATAACCTGGAATAACACATTCTTATCGCGGTAGTTCGTCCTCTTGCGTAAATTTCCGACATCCACGCGGGCGGAGCCGCGGGCAAAAGCTAGTAATAAAATAAAATCATTCATAATGCTAGCCATTGATATACAATGATGCTAGCGGGGTTCTATAACGGGTCCACTATCGGCTCTAAATTCTTTGTCAGAGCCTCTCAAAGGCATACCACGGTTTCGGCGGGAATCTACCAACTCTGGAAGAATGTGTTTGTGATTAAAATTGACAAGTTTTGGCACCATTTTATTTTTCCAAAAGACGTAATTTTTTTTGGATGTATATACAATTTCCATTTTTTCATCTTCTCCTCCCCATATACCGAAAATGCAATATCGTCGCATGCGTCGGCCGCCGCTCACTTTCATGATTTTATTACGATACATTGTAGGTAGATAGGTATTTTGCGCCCATGCTATACTGATATAAAGTCGGATAACAAAAAAAAGTTTTGAAAAAAAATAAATGCCAATGTGTTCTATTACTTATACTGAACCACCAAAAAAATTTGCGCACTGGTAAAAAAAAAATCCTGTATGTAGGTATTCCATGTACCCTACACGGAGGTTTTAGACCATAATATCTATCTCTATTACAAAACGAAAGTTGTGTGCTTATACAATAAATACGAGTTACTACGTCAGTGTCAAATGTCAAAATTGGTGTTTTATGTAAACAAATAAATATTCAAATTCCTAAATTTCAGCTTCTTGAGCCTCAGTCTTGAATATTTTTTTATTTTATTGCGTTTATTCACCATTTTTGTGACTAAAGTATCAGTTTACACTTCAATGTTTGCTTAAGTAGTCGGCGACAACGGGCGTAATAAAGTTGTACACGGGTGCTCTCTAAGCCGCGCTGCGGCCGACTGAGAAGGTGCGGGAGCGGAGGTATGTGCAATATCATTGCACGCTTTTTATAAATATTGCTTTTTTAAATTCTATTTGCTCTGTTACATTAAAATAAACCCATAATCCCCTAATGTCTTTAATGGTGCACGTATAGACGAAATATTATTGAAATTGCTTTAATTACAATCGAATAAAACCGTTTTTTTCTAATAAAAACGCTAATTTTGAGGAAACTTTGCGATTTTTTTGTATCGAGCCAAATTATGTCAATCGTGTATTGGCCCTCATAATTCACTAAAAAATATCTTCAATTTTAATAATCATGAAAAAAAAGAACGCAAATTTGTAGTTTTTGAGGACAAAAATTGATTTTGCGTGCATCCGAAATGCGTCAAAACATCTTCTTTGAAACCCATTTCGTCTTAAGAGAGTTGGAAAAAAAAAAACTCATATTGTTAACCTCGTTGTTATTCCTTCTATTTAATTGAATATTTTCATACCTTATTGTCCTCGCTGCCTGAGGCAATAAAGTCCTGGTGAGCTCCTCCGAAGCAGGCGTGGATGGTGAAGTGGCCCTGACTGAGGCCGCGGAACCGACGCACCAGCGAACGCGCACCTGCAATGCGAACATACAACGTACTCCATGTACCGATTTTTTTATTGCACTAACTTCCACCCCTATTTGTCCCCATTAGGGGTATAACTGATCTTTAGCGAACTAGAAGAAAGTACGAGACAAATATTTGACCATAGTTTATACTTGTTTTTCTTTTTTGTAGTGATGGTCCAGGATCGTACCAACATACTGCAGACATACAACTCGTTGATTTATTTCGAACTAAACCACATAACAACTGTAGACAACAATCTTTGCAAAAAATATTTACAAGATAGACGGATTCTGAAAGCTATACGGGTTATAGTTTTGATACTAGCTGTTTGATGAATTGCCATTTACATCAAAAGGTTATTATATGTTGATAGCGTGTTTGGCGCAGTGACTAAGCGTGTACCATCCGTGCTGTTGTACGTAAGTAATGTTCTGAGTTAAGATACTTGTCACCCGTTACACTGTAAGTCTCTTGTGATCTTTAATGCGACTCATCGAATAATCACATGAGATTAAATCACACACAAAAACAATTAAAATAGGATTGTAGTGCACGCTCTTTTCACCCACGGTTGAACGGAACAAAAAAGGTCAATATTTTTAAATAGAAGTGCAGCAAGCGATCACAAGCAAGCTGCCCGTGGCTCAAGCTGTGTCCGCTCGCTGGCGGCTGCGGCAGTAAGGGCTCTACGCACGTATGTCCCACAGGTGCACGCCCTGGTTGGCCACGTTGAGCAGCAGCAGCGTGTCGGCCTTGTTCACCGTCATGGCCATCACCGCGTGCTCCTCCTGGATGCTGCAACACAAGCGCTCTGTTCACAACACAGCTCACACGACCGCGCCCGCTTCCCTCAGCTGTCTCATAATATTAATAATACCAGTCGGTTACTGTGCCACTTCAGACCAAAGGCCTCTTCTTAAAGGCACGAGCTTTGATCACTACGCTTGCTCAAGATGGGTTGGCGATTTCAGACTTATATTAACTACTAGGTTCTGCCCGCGACTTCGTTCACGTGTCAATCGACCCAGAGAATAAAAAGTTTCACAGAAAATTCACCCATTTCACCCTCTTTCTCTTCTTAGTGGATACCTACTCTTCACAAAGAACACACCCTCCAAATTTCATGTCTCTAGGACCAGCGGTTTAGTGCGTTGATATATCAGTCAGTCAGTCAGTCAGTCACTCAGGACTTTGAATTTTATATATTTAGATAATTCCAGGTTTCCATACGTTTTCCTTTATGTCCTATACTAAAGTTAAGTTTCATAATTTCTAAGTGGATAGTTTGAACTTCTTAAAATAATCAATAACCATTAATAATTAAAAAATTTCAATTTCAGTTTTTTTTACATCTGTTTAACAAAAGTTAATCCCACCAAAACCATTTCATGTTATGTAGGTGGGGAACACACGCAATGCTTTCACTGTCAAAAACTTGTCAGATCTAATGTCTAGTTTTACTTGTTTTGTCATTATATTGACCGTTTAGCAGCTGTCGCCTCAATCCGACCCAACCCACGTCTTGCTACAGTCTTCCAGCGACGCCCTAAGCCGAGACGGTCACTACCCCACAGGGGGTGCCCTTAGCGTGAAGTCGCTTCAGTTTTAAGTTTTTAAGCCTCGGCTTAAAAGGCCTTAAATTATTAAGGTAGTCACAGGCAAGGCTGGTTAAGCATCCGACAACCTCATGGGTAGACCGGAGAGATGTCATTCCCCAAAAAAAAACCGCGCAGACGTTCCTCCGGGCTTATGGATAGAAACGAGTGCCATGCTATAGTTCCATGGCCAAATTGGCCAATAAGTAAGGTTTTTAGAGTTAGGGGATGCCCTCTACATTAGATCTGACAACTTTTTAACAGTGAAAGCGTTATGTTAGTCATGACCACTTTCGTGGTGCTCCATTTCTTTTTGTAGGATGCTCTATTTTTTTTTTATTGACTTGCGGTCGGCCTTTTTATTGGAGAGCGAACGTTAGATTTTTTTTATTTTTCTGTTGTTTGTGTGCAAATCCTAGCCTGCTTACCAAATTTTTGCTTTCTAGGACTTCCGGATTTTTTTTTTACATACTTTTTTGACATAATCTTCATTTTATTTTACATTTTCTATTTACAATTTTAATGTCAACTCTTTACTAGTGGTTGTCATGGCAAACGCCAGACCTCATACAGCTCAAATTGTAAATGAGTATTTTTAATTTGAGCTTCAAATGAGTATTTTCGGGCGAGAAACCCGAACCTGAACTAATTGAACATCTTCGGAACAAGCTTGTAGGTGTGTAGGAAATCGAAACCCCGCCCCAGCCACTAATAATTTCTGAAACATGCGTTAGATGAAGAAATAATCAATATCCCGCATGATCGTATAACAAACTTTAACAGCATGCGCAATCGCCTGGCAGCTGTGAGAAGAGCCAGAGGTGACAATACAAAGCATTCGTTTTGTTTTAAAGTTCGTTTTTGTGTTGTATGTGAGGTACCAATTATGATATTTTCCATGTAAAAAGGATCCCACCAAAAACATTCTGTAAAAAACTAGCCAAGTCTCGATGGAGCTGCTTGTTTATCTCTAAAAAGTAATGAAATCTAGACAAAGTCGTGCCAAGTCTAAGGTTCTTTACTGCGATTTCTTTATTATTATAGTTAATGTTGTGTGACTTGGCCGTTGAATATTCTTTATACGTTAGTGGGTACAAGTCAATTTTGTTTACACGTAATGTTATATCTGTTGTAACTACCTACGTTTGTTAAGCGAGATAATAGCCCATACTGGTATTGGTAATTGGACGCTAGTGTCTCATTTTAGGCTGTTGTTGATTGTGCAACACATGCGTACAGACGGACTTCTATCAATGATTAGAAGTCCGTCTGTACTGGAAATAATTTTTTATACTGTTTGTTTCAGACTCGCCTATACATAAGTATTATTAAAATACGCAGCTTTATCAAGCCTACAATTGACTGGTTATTGAATCAACGTTTTCCAAGTGGCAATTTTCCATCGTCAATGGGTAGCGGTTCTGGCGACAGATTGGTGCAATGGTGTCATGGAGCACCTGGCTTTGTACCCTTGTGTACCCTTCAACGGCCAAGTCACACAACATTAACTATAATAATAAAGAAATCGCAGTGAAGAACCTTAGACTTGGCACGACTTTGTCTAGATTTCATTACTTTTAGGGTTCCGCACCTCAAAAGGAAAAAGCGGAACCCTTATAGGATCACTTTGTTGTCCGTCCGTCCGTCTGTCAAGACCCTTTTTCTCAAGAACGCGTGGAGGTATCAAGCTGAAATTTATATCCAATACTCAAGTCTACTGTCCCTTGGAGCTGTGAAAAAATCAAATAATTCTAAGATAACGCAATCAAAAGATACAGCTGTTTATGCCGCAAATTCCGCAAATTTTCGAAACTCGCAAGTGAATCAAAACCTAAAGGGTACTTCCAGTCGATCTAGAATTTTGAAATTTAGTACGAAGCAACGTCTTATAGCACAGATAAAGGAAAAATTGCGAAAACCGTAAATTTTTAGTTACATCATATAATAAAAATATTTAAAAAACATCTAATCTTTTTACCTACAGGTTTGTACGGGACCCTCGGTGCGCGAGTCCGACTCGCACTTGGCCGGTTTTTTTTAGAGATAAACAAGCAGCTCCATCGAGACTTGGCTAGTTTTTTACAGAATGTTTTTGGTGGGATTTCACTTCTTTTTGTAGAAACGTATACGATATTGATTTATTTTATTAGATTTTCTTATTTGACACAGTTTTTTTCTTTATAGAAGTAGTTTTTTTAATTAAATACAGTCAGCGCCATCTAGCGACGTGTGCGGGTATCACCGCCAATCTTAGTCCAATGCATTATATTTTGACTAAATTTTAAGCGAAATTAATATTTTAGTGAAGGCAATTTGTTTATTTAATTTGTGTAATGTTCGAGTAGAATAAAGTTAATCTTCGACTATTTCTTCTTGTAAACTTGTAAGCATAAGTATAAAAGCCAGTCTAGTCTAATTCAGAGTTTTCCTTTAATTTTATTTATATGCGTATTAAAAGCAGAAGGGGAGGCATTCGCCCAGCAGTGGGACGCTTTAGGCTGGATTAAATTAGAAGATGTGTACCACTACGCTGGATTTTTGCAATGACAGTCGATTTTTTTATGTACCAATAGTAGAAGGGGGCATTACCATATCTCTAATACAGCTGAGACCCGCTGAGGGTTCTTCATCAGATACTTCAGACCTTCGATTTTTGACATCAATTGAAGCGGCCCACTAAGTTGAATATTTTTTGTAAAGGCGGTATTCGATCTCTAATAGTTTGGTTGGGCTCTTGTGTTTTCTAATCAGGGTCACCAGGTACTCCAGATCTTCGATTATCCTAGTTTTTATAGTTTTCCCTTTATGTGGCCATTAAACCCTAACTCTGTACCAAATTTCAGCTCTCTGAGTTTATGGGAAGTACTAGTTCTATTCTGATGATCATGAGTGAGTGAGTGAGTGTCATAAATGCGAAACTTTGCTTTCGCTTAACTTCAGAACTAAATGACCTACAGACTTGAAATTTTGGATTTTAAGTATGTGATTATAGCTTACTAGATGACGAAAATTTCTGCGTTCTAGTCTTATCCAGAGGTTCTCAAATAGGGGCCTGAAAATGCGGCGAAATGGTTCCAGT
Organism: Aporophyla nigra; assembly: GCA_947507805.1. Lineage (NCBI taxonomy): Eukaryota > Metazoa > Arthropoda > Insecta > Lepidoptera > Noctuidae > Aporophyla > Aporophyla nigra. The sequence continues at coordinate 935,240 of OX382301.1, forward strand.
AAAGGATGGTACGGCAATTTGCTTCGCGCTCGACTTGGTGAACCCGATTTAAATTTTATTTTTTGTAATATTAACATTTAAACTAATAATGTTTCTAACATTTGGTGCTGTTTTATTAACTGGTAAATTATCATACTGTTTCATTCATGCCGCTAGTTCTATTATTTTAAGATTAACTTTAGTTTTCCGTATTGACCCGTATTCTGTGTCCGCGAGTGTATTTTTTTTCTTTTAAGACTATTTAATGATGTCTTTTGGCCGTTTTCATTTTTTTAAACAAAAAATATTATATATTATGCCTTGTTTCGCAAAGGGTGTGTATTAATAATTAGAAGCACATTTCGCCAGATATTTTAAAGTCTCATGTAATAGGGGTAACTCTATTGCCATCAAACGGGCACAAACCCAGACTCCGGGCTTCTACTGAGAAATTCCTGTCTTCCACTGCGATTTAAAAAAAAAAGGAAGAAAGTTTACGTTACGGCTAGCGTTGCAAGGGATATAGAAAACCGAATAACTACCCGACCTAGGAATCGCACCGCGCAAAATGAAAGAATATGTCGTAACCGTGAATTTAATTTCGACTATGCTAGTGCTACAGATATTAATAAACTTTCAATACGTTCGTTAAAAAAAAACTGCAGATCTATGGAGAACATCGTAGAAGTTCCATATGCTTAATCAACACTTTAGTGCTTGAACTGACAAATATCCTACTTACTACTAATATTATTGAGCTTCTTGCATACATTTTTGAGACCTCGGAGAAGTCACACGATGCATTAGGCATTTTTAGTGACTTGTCGAAGGCTTTAGATTGTGTTGCTCATAAAATAGCATCACTATGGTGTTAGAGCCTAGGATCTTCATATTCAATTAATGGCTTAAAGCTAGGTAGGAAAGAATAAGGACACTGTAAGGGCAAATCTGCCGTCGTAAGAAAAAAGGGCACAACTAACATTTTTGTCAAAATTGAGTTATATACATATTTAGAATCAGAAAAAAAAGGCACATCTACTCAATTTTTTATAGAATTTTATCTTCAAGGAATTCGGAGATACAATTAGGCTCAAAAGGTACAAATGAGACGAATATTCATGTTTTATAGAATGAAAAGGCACATTTATTTACCATTATATTGAAAAGGCACAATAATAACTTACATTTCATTAGTTGTATAAAAATCGTGATAATGAATTTATTTTAATTCATCTATTTTCGAAAAATAATGTGTAAGTCAATATTTTTCGCCAAAAAGCAATAAAAACTTTAAAGTCGATTTTCTCCATATTTATAAAATGTTAGTTGTGCCTTTTTTCATTATGACGGCAGAAATTCTTTTTATTTGGATAATAGCATCCCAAGTGCGGTCGTTAACGACAAGCCATCCCCGGGTTATTGTCAACATGGGAGTTCCGCAGGGCTCAACTCTGGGCCCTTTTCATATCTCGTATATATTATGACCTATTTGCCTTATAAGAACAATCAAGAAATAGTGTTATTTGCAGATAACACAAGACTGTTATTTAAGTTTAAACAGCAACAGATAGTTACTGACAATATTCATAATGCTCTCGCTAAAACAGTACATTGGTTTAGTGTTCATATTTCCTTTTGAGGATATTTAAGCCTTTGACCGACAGATAGACGAATGGTCAGCGTTACAACATCACTATGGAACTGGACACTTCGAGTGCAGCTAGTCTATTCTGTAAAAATCTCACTGTAAACGTTGGTGAAATGAGCTGTCATTGCACGTGATGTTAGCTAGGAACGGACACTATTGACAACTCACTTCAGGTTCACTTCACCAAAGTTTCGACAGAGATTTTTACAGAATAGATCGGCAGTACTCTCGAAGTCTACATTATAAGACAGCTAAGGGAAAACGGACTACAGAAGAAATTTCTGGTACCTAGTCTTACCGCGCTCAGCGGTCGTTACCATTAGGGGCATTACCTTTTCTTAATGTTAATGTAAGGCCTTTGAGGAGCACTGCGGAAAACGAAATGATGGTTACAGGGTGATTTATGCAACATTTACACGACGAGAGTCTCTCGACTCGAAAAGGCGATAATCGGACAAGATAAAATATTAACTCGTGTAAGCAGAACGTATGATACTTGCATTTCATAAGACTCGTAATGTTTCAAAATTTTTAAATCACAGCTCGAAAATACCGCGTGGAGAGTGTCTTAGGGCATGATCTTACAGTGAAACCAGAAAAGGTGTGCGCTTGGGTTATCTTCGCGTTTCTAAATTTGTACAAGCGACGCGCCACAGAGAATGTGTTCATCTCTAATTTCATACCCATGGTATGTCACAGTTCTATTTGAAATCTCATCACCGCGCGATCGTTTTTCGAAGATAGACGATGTTTGCCGAATCGCATTGTTTTACTGGGAGATCTGTATTAGAGTTTTTGTTACTATGACGAGTGTAATGAGTGCGTTTGCCGGGTGATTCTCGCCTCTCGTGAGTGGAGAAGCTCTCCCCGTGAGCGCTGCGCGTACACGTGCGTGTACTCACAGGTTGCGGTCGGTGAGGTCGGTGAAGTCGTAGTTGCGCACGCGGTGGTGCGTGTCGGCCGCCAGCACGGCGCGCGCGTCGCCCCGGCACACCAGCGCGTTCACGCGCACGCCGTCCCAGCTGTGCAGCAGTGTGCCCTGCGGACAGGAGGGACTGTATGTAGCCAGCGAGGGACAGGCAGGCTGCGGGCTAGCAGCATGCCCTGCGGACGAGTCTGTAGCTTGCGAGGGACGGGGCAGGCTGCGGGCTAGCAGCATGCCCTGAGGACGAGTCTGTAGCTTGCGAGGGACGGGGCAGGCTGCGGGCTAGCAGCATGCCCTGCGGACGAGTCTGTAGCTTGCGAGGGACGGGGCAGGCTGCAGGCTAGCAGCGTGCCCTGCGGACGAGTCTGTAGCTTGCGAGGGACGGGGCAGGCTGCGGGCTAGCAGCATGCCCTGCGGACGAGTCTGTAGCTTGCGAGGGACGGGGCAGGCTGCAGGCTAGCAGCGTGCCCTGCGGACGAGTCTGTAGCTTGCGAGGGACGGGCAGGCTGCGGGCTAGCAGCATGCCCTGCGGACGAGTCTGTAGCTTGCGAGGGACGGGGCAGGCTGCGGGCTAGCAGCATGCCCTGCGGACGAGTCTGTAGCTTGCGAGGGACGGGGCAGGCTGCGGGCTAGCAGCATGCCCTGCGGACGAGTCTGTAGCTTGCGAGGGACGGGGCAGGCTGCGGGCTAGCAGCATGCCCTGCGGACGAGTCTGTAGCTTGCGAGGGACGGAGCACACGGTACGACACGAGGGAGTCTGCGAGCCAGGAGCTTGCCGTGATAGAAGGAACAGTTAAGAGTTTGCGAGTTAACAGCGTACCCTTCGGACTAAAGAGTCTAGCTAGTGGCGTGACCTGTGGACGAGACGGGAGAGTCTGCGAGCCGGTAGCGTGCACTGCGGCGGGAACGGGAGAGTGTCTGCGGGTACAGTATGCCCTACAGACAGAAAGGATGAGAATCTGCGGTCTAGCAGTGTGTCCTGTTGATGGGGCGGAAGCGTCTAGGCACCTGCAACATGCCCTACGGAGGGGAGAGATCCCGCGGGCTAGTAACGTGCCCTGCAAACGGGACAGGGGTGAGTCTGCGCGCCGGCAACGTGCCTTACAGGAAGACGGGACGGTGTCCGCGAGCCTGCGGCGTGCCGTGCGGAGGTCCCGCGAGCTGCTGGGGCGGCTGCGGGTGTGTACTCACGTCGATGCTGCAGTGGTAGAACTGCGGGTGTGTACTCACGTCGATGCTGCAGTGGTAGAACTGCGGGTGTGTACTCACGTCGATGCTGCAGTGGTAGAACTGCGGGTGTGTACTCACGTCGATGCTGCAGTGGTAGAACTGCGGGTGTGTACTCACGTCGATGCTGCAGTGGTAGAACTGCGGGTGTGTACTCACGTCGATGCTGCAGTGGTAGAACTGCGGGTGTGTACTCACGTCGATGCTGTAGTGGTAGAACTGCGGGTGTGTACTCACGTCGATGCTGCAGTGGTAGAACTGCGGGTGTGTACTCACGTCGATGCTGCAGTGGTAGAACTGCGGGTGTGTACTCACGTCGATGCTGCAGTGGTAGAACTGCGGGTGTGTACTCACGTCGATGCTGCAGTGGTAGAACTGCGGGTGTGTACTCACGTCGATGCTGCAGTGGTAGAACTGCGGGTGTGTACTCACGTCGATGCTGTAGTGGTAGAACTGCGGGTGTGTACTCACGTCGATGCTGCAGTGGTAGAACTGCGGGTGTGTACTCACGTCGATGCTGCAGTGGTAGAACTGCGGGTGTGTACTCACGTCGATGCTGCAGTGGTAGAACTGCGGGTGTGTACTCACGTCGATGCTGCAGTGGTAGAACTGCCCGCGCGCGCCGCCGCACACGAACTTGTCGCTGGTGGAGTGCCACGCCACCGCCGTCAGCGAGTCCTCCTGCGAGTGCGTCATCTTCAGGTGGAGCTGCTCCGTCTGCGGAGTGAGAACCATTTATTTCAGTTGGACTATTTCAGTGCGGGGGGCAGTAAAGTGCGATTTATAATGAACGGCGGCAGTCCTCAAGGTCAAAGGAATGCAAGTTACAATAAATTCTGCACCTCGCATTATGGGCTGAAAATAGATTTTCAGAGTTTTATTTTTTTCCATGAACAAAAACCATGATCGCTGAAATTAAAAACCCCAAGTTTCTAAAGATCGATTTTTATCACACTGCGTCGCAAATATGGGTATTTTGCTATTTTTTTTACTCTTAACAACTCCCGGGTCAAACTTAGGCTACTTATTAAATCATCACTTAAAAATTCGAATGACCTAAATTATTGGGAGTAAATACAATAAACTACATTTTCGTGATTTATAACATTGGAATTTATTTGAACAAAAAAAAAAAAAAGGCATGCGTGCAAGTCACACGTGGTAGAAGTGAAACCTTCAAAATTTTTGGCTTCAAAATAATGATACGAATGTAAAATTACGGGAAGAGGATAATTGTAGGTTTTAGTAATGATTATAGTGATACAAAGTTTGACCAGTGTGTGTTGCCAGTGATGACATATGGAACCGAAACGTGGTCGCTCACAATGGGCCTTATTAGAAGGCTGAAAGTCACCCAAAGGGCGATGGAGAGGGCTATGCTTGGAGTTTCCCTACGTGATCGAATCAGAAATGAAGAGATCCGTAGGAGAACCAAGGTAACCGACATAGCCCGAAGAATTGCTAAACTGAAGTGGCAGTGGGCAGGGCACATTGCTCGCAGAACAGATGGCCGATAGGGCCGAAAGGTTCTGGAGTGGCGACCGCGCACCGGAAGACGTAGAGTTGGAAGGCCTCCAACAAGGTGGACCGATGACCTTGTGAAGGCCGCAGGAACCCGCTGGATGCGGGAAGCACAAAACCGGTCGAAGTGGCGGAACTTGGGGGAGGCCTTTGTCCAGCAGTGGACGTCTTTCGGCTGAAATGATGATGATGATGATGATGATGATGATACAAAGTTTGATAATTATTTTACATTTTATTATTCGTATATATTACATCGATTTATCGCGACAATATTCTGCATTCCTTTTCGGCATATTTGAAGAATGTTATTATAAAAATGATTTAAAAAAAACTACAAAATTATATTACGTACACGTATACAAAACACCACGGTTGTTGTGATGCCTTTACTCAAGCTTTGTAGGTACTACGAATTCGTGCGCGCAAAAACGCCTCTTATCTGTCATTAATGATGAAGTACCTATCTTGATCGCAAAAATAACTTGATCTGTCAGTCGAGATTGGTCGCGATGGTTCATCGATTAGGGGCGAACTTTCATTTTTACAGAATTTAGCATTAATAATCTGCATTTATGATGGTTATGCATGGACGAGTGACTACACAATAGACGGACAATGCAGTATAAGCGCTTATCTAAGCCCTGGAACGCGCCTACGAAGGATGACAGCTTGACATAAACATTTGGATGAGCGTGGTGATCCGTACGATTATAATTAAGTTTTAAGTGCAAAGTTGTGTGTGTGAAGTGTTTTTGTTGAAACGTAAGATGGACAGGTAAGTAAAATACAGTTTTTATTGCCAGGATTGTGTTTTTGGCAAAGATTTGCACGTAAATAGTTAGTTAAACAAACATCGTCATCCATTTTGCCGCCATTTTTCCGCGGCCGGCGTCGGATTTCGCAGTATTACGAGTAATAATTCTACTACTACAGATGCGGGTGTTGCTCTCTTGAAACACATTTTTAACGCATGGGAGAACTCGCAAAATGCTATCGGAGTATTCTGTGATCTCTCCAAAGCCTTTGATTGCGTGCACCATGACACGCTTTTGCGTAAACTACGTCATTACGGTGTCCATAACGAAGCTATAAACGTAATAAATTCTTATTTACATAATAGGTTCCAATGTGTAGATATTAATGGTGTAAGATCTGCCGGGCTACCGGTTCAGTTAGGTGTGCCTCAAGGCTCTATACTCGGCCCATTCTTGTTCTTAGTGTATATCAATGACTTACCATTCTTTTTAAAGGGTATTTGTGACGTTGTACTGTTACATCTCTGATACTGACTGATACATCTCTTATTTTTAAAGTAGACAGGAACAGACCAGATTTTGACGACGTGAACAGTGCACTCTCAATGGTTACCGATTGGTTTACGGCAAATAACCTAGTTCTCAATGCAAAGAAAACCAAATGTGTAAAATTCGCCTTACCGAATGTTAGAAATCTAGGTCCCAACATCGTCTTAGATAAAGAGGTGCTTAAAACTGTAGACTCGACAGTTTTTCTGGGCATAACAGTGAATGGCAAACTTCAGTGGGGCCCTCATATTTCAAGCCTAGCGGGAAGGCTCAGTTCAGCTGCCTACGCCGTCAGAAAAGTAAGACATTATACTGACACTATACAGCTCGGTTAGTCTATTTTAGTTATTTCCACAGCGTTATGTCTTACGGTATTCTACTGTGGGGTACAGCAGCTGATATTCAAAATATTTTTGTCCTTCAGAAACGAGCTGTTCGAGCAATTTACCAGCTAGGTGCCAGAGTTTCCCTAAGGGACTTTTTTAAAAATATTGGTATTCTTACGGTGTCATCACAATTCATTTTCGCCAACATCTTATATATTAGGCAAAATATACACTTATACGCTAAAAACAGTGATATTCACACTGTTAACACTAGAAGTAAGGACAAACTACGTGTTCCCTTTCACCGGCTTCATAAGGTGCATAATTCATTTGTTGAGCTTGGGATAACATTTTACAACAAGCTACCACCTTCTTTACTAGAATTACCTTTTAATGCGTTTAAAGATCAAGTAAAATCCAACCTTTGTCAAAAGGCGTACTATTCCATCAACGATTATTTAAATGATAAGAATAGTTGGTCGCTGTGATTAACTCAAGACAATGTTTATGTTCTTTCTCCAGTATTAGCGTACCTAGTGATAGGTTCAATATAATTGTTTCCATATTTTTTTTTTCCTGTTTATGCCAATTTTATTTTATTTAGTATTGCATAATGTGGTTAGCTAGCGACCTCGACAAGTAATCATTCAATTCTTGCTTGAGCAACCGGCAGCAAGTTCGTCATGCTCCCTTAAATGTCAATGCTTGCGGTAGCGTCGGGGGTCGGGTTACCCCCTTCCCTCAAATATGGCGAGGGGGGCCTTGACTGATCTTTTTTTTATTTATTTATTTTGGATCTCCAACAAAAGATGTACACAATACGTGTTTATAGATTATTAAAAGAAGAATATGAAATACATTGCAATACTTAAATTAACACCTAGAGATATTTAAATTGAATTAAATCTAATAAACAATTTTTATATTTAGATAGAGACTCACAGATGTCTAAATTCTTAGTTTTGGCTAATATTTTATATTGCCTACAAAGTCTCGGAACAGCGGCGTAATGACCGAGGTTAGTTTTTGAGCCAAGGATGTAAAATAAATTATATTATGTGTTAGGTCTGGGAATCCGAGTCGGAATTTTAATCTTTAATGAACTCAAAAGTTCACTGCAATGTATCGTTCCATTAAATAGTTTGTGGAGGATGACGCAGTCCAATTTCTTCCTACGACTGGTTAGTGTATTCATGTGGTAGTGTTTCAACCTATCAGTGTAGCTAGTAAGTTGTTTAGCCAAGTGATCTCCGTAGCACAGATGGTAAAGGAACCGCTTTTGGACACTCTCTAATCGCTTCGAGTAAACTTCGTAATGTGGATTCCATACCACTGAAACATATTCTAGGATTGGACAGACTAAAGTATTGAAGAGCTTAATTTTTGTCGCGGGTCTTTTAAATTCCTTACTATTTCGCAAAACAAATCCCAGTACCTTGAAAGATCTTGAGACAACACTCAGGATGTGTATATCGAACTTTAGGGTTTGATCGAGTTGAACTCCCAGGTCGCGAATTTCACTCAGTTCCTTTACTTCAATTCCCTCTATGTAATATTTGTTTTCGACTATTTTTTTAGTACGAGTGAACTGGATGTAGTGACATTTACTAGTATTTAAAAGCATTCTGTTTGCTTTGCACCAGTCTACCAGTCTATCGATGTCATCCTGTAGCTTTTTGGAATCTAATTTACTCATAATTGGCTTCATTATCTTTAAATCGTCTGCAAACAAATAAAAACGGGAGTGTTTAAAGCATTTAGTTATGTCATTTATAAAAACATTAAAAAGAATCGGCCCCAAATGCGATCCTTGCGTATTCCAGAGGTTGCTAGATAGCTATCAGGGAAATGACCGTTCACCACTACTTTAGATTCTCTTTTTTCTAGGTAAGATTTAAACCAGCCCAATAACGTTCCACCAACACCCACTTGAGCCAATTTATTAATAAGAAGGCAGTGATCCACTTTATCGAATGCCTTGCTAAAATCTGTATAGATTGCGTCCACTGGAACACGATTATCAAGGCACTGCGACAAAGCCGACGTGAAACATAGAAGATTAGTATTGGTTGATCTAGATTTAATGAAACCGTGCTGATGCTTAGTAATGCTTTCTTTAAGGTACCACATCAGATGTCTGGTAACAAGTTTTTCGAATACTTTTCCAAATGTAACTAGTAATGAAATCGGTCTATAATTTGCAACCAGATGCTTTTCTCCAGATTTAAATATAGGTATTACGAGAGCTTCTTTCCAGGTGTCTGGAAAGATACCATCGTGTAAAGATCTGTTGAAGATAATTTTTAGGGGCAATACTAATGCCTTTGCACAGCGCTTAATAAAAATTGGTGGAATACCATCGCTACCCACGCCTTTAGTTTCGTCTAATCCGTCCAACTCACGGTATAGTTCTCTGCCATCAAATTCCAAATTACAGAGTGCTGCAGACATGAGAGAATAACCAGTGTCTGTGAGGTCGGGACTATCTGTAGTAGAGTCATTAAAGGTACTTACAAAATGTTCACCAAACATGTTGCAAACATCCCTTCCACTTGATGCAATTTTGTTGTTATGAGACATTTGTGCCGGATATGTACTGCTACCTTTTCTTTTATTTTTTATGAAAGACCAGAATGTTTTAGGGTTTTCTGTAATGTAGTTTTCAATATTGGAGATATATTTCTTGTAGCTTGTTGAACTCAGAACATTGCATTCATCACGTAATCTCTCAAAGTGCTCTCGGTCTAGTGGGTTTTTGTACTTCTTAAAACGAACGTGGTATTTGTACTTTTCTCTTAGAAGTCGTATAAGTGCCCGTGTAAACCAAGGTGGATATTTATCGCTGGCTGTTTTTAGGGTTCCGTTGCCAAATGGCAAAAAACGGAACCCTTATAGATTCGTCATGTCTGTCTGTCTGTCCGAGTATGTCATAGCCATTTTTTTCCGAAACTATAAGAGCTATGCTGTTGAAACTTGGTAAGTAGATGTATTCTGTGTACCGCATTAAGATTTACACACAAAAATAGAAAAAAAACAATAATATTTGGGGTTCCCCATACATAGAACTGAAACTCAAAAATTTTTTTTTCATCAAACCCATACGTGTGGGGTATCTATGGATAGGTCTTCAAAAATGAGGTTTCTAATATCATTTTTTTCTAAACTGAATAGTTTGCACGAGAGACACTTCCAAAGTGGTAAAATGTGTGTCCCCCCCCCCGTAACTTCTAAAATAAGGGAATGATAAAACTAAAAAAAATATATGATGTACATTACCATGTAAACTTCCACCGAAAATTGGTTTGAACGAGATCTAGTAAGTAGTTTTTTTTAATACGTCATAAATCGTAAACCACAATTTACCTTTCATTCAGTCAACTCAAATTTAAAAAAAATATAAAAATCTTAATTTCATAAACATAAACCTTATGCATAAACCGTGAATTCCTGCAGGTTTGTACGGAACCCTCGGTGCGCGAGTCCGACTCGCACTTGGGCAGTTTTTTTCATAGGGATACATTCAGTAATAATATGTCTTAATAAGTCATAGAAAACTTCCACCATATCGTTAACAGAAGTACAGTTTTTGAACTCATTTTCCCATTCTATTGCCAACAAACGACGTAGAACGCTTTCATAATCTGCACGTAGAAAGTTTGGTTTTGGCACATTATTAGCTTCTAAAAAACGCTCTGCTAGCACTGGCAAATTTAACTCGAGGGGGGGATGTAAAGGGTCCTCTTTCGATAAACTGTAGTTACAACGGGTGATGTTTGTTATGGAGGTGTTACAGAGTACTAAATCTAATATTTATCTTTGCGTTATGCTCGTGAACGGGTGCTGCTTGTGGTGACTGGTCGTCTTGCTGACTTTGATGTTGATATTATTATTAATATTACTTACCTGTTTAATTTATTTTACGTCGATGGTCCTAGTTTATCATTTGTGGCCTCGACTTGTAACTCAGGTCGTAACAGCTATGTGAACATTCAGCATTGCTTATGTAAGCTGTCACGCCCTTTATGCCAGGAGGCTTTTATTTTTGCAGCCATGTTTCTATATACATATTTTTTTTGCTTATGCTTGAGTAAAGTTTTCATTTTATTTGTTGGTATATTGGGTTGGCTAGCTGACATATAGCAAATCATTTAATTTAATTTGTGTCTCTTAATGTTTTACTATATACCATTGTATAGAATCAAGTTCTTCTAACTGGACAGATAGCTGTGCTGCTGGGGAGTTTGTTGGCCACTTCTTCTTCCCAGCTAAAGCACTAGGAAGTGCGCGACGGGTGGGCGTTTTGGGGGGACTGTCTTTTGTAATTTTGACGTTCGAAAAGTGCTGATCCTCAGCCTAATTTGAATAAATGACTTTTGATTTGATTTGACTATTGATAGCAAACTATTGACGTTACTTAGGTTACTATGTATTGTATTATTGTTATTATGCATTTATAAGATATTTGCTTAACATTGTAATGAAAAACACGCAACCTAAAAAGATGAAGGAACTCGATTGTTGAAACTTGAACCGGGAATTTTAGGTCACGTGACACTAAAATCATGCCATTGTGTTTTGTACGGATGATGAAATGTGTGGATATGACTTCCGTACATTTTAATGGTAACATTTTTGGGTGATTTGTTTTTAACCGACTTAAAAAAAGAGGTTAGTGGACACGTATGTAGGTATGTAATGTTACTGTTAATGCAACTGAAATTTTGTATTTTTCCAACTCGCATGTCTGAGGACGCGGGGTGGTGGAAGGGCACCACCACCACTTGACATGATTTTGCAGCCACCGGCAATGTTAGTAACTTACGGACTTTTCTAATTTTCATTTATCTCTAAATATTCAGGTACTACAACACTGCTTTTATTCCAGGTTTATGGACAATGACTGGCCATTGCCTGGGTCGGCATTACCGGTGCCTCCGTCACCAGCATCACTGTTCGTCGTGCTATCGCAATTATAATTTTCTGTTCTTTTTTAGGTTTCATTTTTTTTCCGTATTTACATAAATAATATATAGGTACGATAATAGACTTGAAATAATAATAATATGTACAAGTACATAAAATATTTTTGATTAAATTCTAATATGTACAGGTACATAAAACCTTTTTAATGTGTTTTAATTTTTTGAAGTTCAGATGTGACAATATTTGCCGTATCCATATTTCTTTCGTCCATGGTCATGACGTCATGTATTTCCTATCTCATTTTCTCCCACGTTAAATCTTATAAAGTTATGTCTGTCTCTTTTTACTGACGCTTTTTCGTTTTATTGAGTTTCAAATCACAACCAACGGCGCTAAAGAAGTTGTCACTTCAAAAATTCTAAGGTGAAGACGAGTGCCATTGTTCTTCACCGTCCTATTGGTTTTCTGAGTCTTCAGAAACCTACTCGAAATCAGAATCCGAGAAATCGAGTCACTTTCACAGTCAGATAAAGCGAGAATCGTCAAAGTAATTGCTTCTTTCGTGAATGGCAATATTGTTTTTGGAAGCTGGTCTCATGCCAGTATTCAGTGAGTCAGAAGTGAGTAACAAACTATTTATAATATCAGTGTTACGTGGTAAATTTGAGTCAGGTGCTTTACACTTTGGAAACGTGTAAGATACGTGCATCTAAAGCGACGACAGGGTTCAGACTAAAAAAACCGCGCGGTTGAAGCCAATAAAAGACCGGGACAGGTTTTGACCGGAAGAGCCAGAAGTGATAAGTACACCGTGCACATAGCGCGTACCTCCATGTTCCATATCCACAGGTCGGGGCAGTCCTCGGGCCCGGCCGCGATGAGGTAGCGCCCGTCGGGGCTCCACGCCAGGAACGACACGCCGTACGTGTGGCCCTCCAGCGACTTTCTGCGGGAGTGCACGAACATTGTAAATGAGGAATCTTTATTTTTATCAAGTCCAACCGCCTAAGCCCTTAGAAAATTTCCAGATCGGTTATCCAGATCGTTTCCATTCGTAGCCCGTCTGTCGGTCTGTGAATTTGTCAAGGCGAGATCCCTTTTCCTCAGGAATGCATGCAGGTATCAAGTAGAAATAAATATCAAATAAGTAGGTCTACGGTACCTTGGAGGTCATAAAATCAAAATTCTAAGTAAATGTAATAAAAATATATGGCTATTTGTGCGACAAATTTTGATACTCGCAAATAAATCAAATATACTGAGTACTTCCCGTTGACCTAGAGTCATGAAATCATTGCAGAAAGTAGGCGACATCTCGATGAACGCTATCTCGCCTAATGCCGCACGAGAACTCGAATGGCCAATCTCGACACTCGAGTTCGTACGCGAGTAGCATTCCCTACATGTGACATACCTGAAGGTGAGGCGCTTGGCCACGGGGTCGAAGTCCCAGATCATGACGGTGTTGTCTTTGGAGCCCGAGGCCAGCCGCGCGCCGTCCGGCGACCACTTGCAGTACCACACCTCGTCGCAGTGCTCGTTCAGCACCTGCCACACACAACATTCAGTCAGGTGACGGATGAAAGAAAGACAAGGTACTATACTCGAATTTAAAATTAATAGACACAACTGACAGCGGTTATCGATTACCTGTCAAATCTAAAAAAAAAGGTCGATTACAGCTGTAATTTTAGTCAAGCAAAAATCAGAGTGTAATTGTATCGTACCTGCAGCGAGTGTATGGGGAAGTGGTCGGCGGAGCAGTGGTGGTCGGCCAGCAGCGAGAAGGGGATGGCGGCTGTGCCCAGGCTGGGCCGCGCCGCCGCGTGGAAGCGGCACAGCGTGGTCTGCGCGCGCGCCGCCTGCGCCAGCAGCGCGCGCAGCCGCCCCGGCGCCATCATCAGCGTCGGCGGCAGCACCGACTGCGCCCAACGGTATTCATGTACACATTATTACAAACTATCGAAGCGCAATGCAAAATATAAAAGTTTAAAAAGCTTAAAGTCTAAGTATTCAAACCATAACTTTGTTATCCTTTAATTATATTTTCGTGTAGGTTTTGTATGCTGATTTATTTTAATATTTTTGTCTTTGTTCATTACAGCAAATCCCCATCAAATATTGACTTAAAGCTCGTGCAGATTAGCGCGACGCGACGGTCGTGCGCGATTTGGCGATTTATATCCGTAGAACAATTTGTATCACCGTGTTGCGACGCGACAGGTTGCCCCTGCGTGAAGTGTCGTGCGCGTTTTCATAGTCGCGTCGCACTAGTATGAACGAGCCTTAACACTGATAATTCTTAAAAGCGGTTCATATGCAGTGACGGCGCTGAGCCGCGAGTGCGGTACCTGCACGCGCGCCAGCACGTTGGCGCGCGAGTGCGCGCCCGAGCCGGGCCAGTGCGCGCGCGCCTGCAGCTCGCGCGCGTCGCCGCACATCATGAGCGCCGACAGGCGGTGCACGCGCGGCGTGTCGTACTGCAGCGGCGTCAGCTCGTTGCGCAGCACGTGCAGCGCGTCCAGCACGCGCCCCGCCTCCAGGTGCTCCAGGTACTTCTGCTCCAGCACCACGAACTTCATCTCCTGAACCGATACCACGATGTTATGTTAAGTCATGTCCTAGCATACCACTGATCGACGGGCTCGTCAATTTACATAGCAGCGTAAAACGGAAGAGAAGCGCCAATTTCCATACACAGAAGTGGTATAGAATGTTCTAATAAATAAATTCTTAAATTTCATTCACTCAGTAAACGGACAGACATTTTTGAAAATTCATCCCCAAGATGGGTTAAACAAGAAATGAAAGTACGTACGAAAGTCCGACATTTTTGGCCGATGGAGGGTTCCATTGGGAACACCGCTACTAAAGTACAATATGCAAAATTGACAAAATTGCTTCGTGTGTCGGTCTCTTCCGTCGCAATGTAAATTGAGTCCGCATCAGAGTGCACGAATGCAGAGAAGTCGGTAGTGATACTAAGTTTACTAACAGCGAGGCTGTGCGCGTCGACGTGCGGCGACTCGCGCAGCAGGTCGTGCAGCGCGCGCAGGTCGTGGTCGGCCTTCACCCAGTCGCCGGCCAGCACGTGCGTGCGGAACGTGGCGGCGGCCGGGTGCTCCAGGTGCAGCCCCGACTCCTCCATCAGCAGGGCGGCGCTGCGGCTGTGGGAACACCACACGGTTAAAACAATACAATTCGCATGATCCCCTGACCAAATGATCCGATGAAAGTGTAAACAAACCCTTGTCAAATTAAATTCTAATGCAAACACTCACTAAAGGCAATAATTAATACATCGGTATTTACCATTTATTAGAGGTTTTAACTTTACATCTCACCACTTGCCTAACAGTTATATTGTATGTAGGCGGTATCCTGAAGTACGTTTACAATGTTTCACACACTTTCAATTAGAATCTGAATCAATTTGAAGGATATTGTTAATCCAGTGTTTCATTATGTTCGCAAAATGTGTGTGCCATACAACGTAAATAACGCAATGAATGTTGCAGTACTGTCAAAATTAAAGCCATTCGTACTGTTAGTGTGTTACGCAATTACCCCGCAGATACATCTGGAACATGTGTGTATGCTCCAAAAGTAAGTATTTTCATAAGACTTTATCCAGAATACCAGTCTGTGCGAATCTGTGGTACACGATTCAGGAAGCTCGTCAAGCCTGCATATTCTCCATTATTTTAGTATTTCTTTTTCATCTATTACTGTTGTTTTTA
This sequence comes from Aporophyla nigra, assembly GCA_947507805.1. NCBI lineage: Eukaryota > Metazoa > Arthropoda > Insecta > Lepidoptera > Noctuidae > Aporophyla > Aporophyla nigra. The sequence continues at coordinate 950,836 of OX382301.1, forward strand.
TTTAATAATAATGAGTACAGCCAGTACAGGAAGTGTGAAGGAGGAAGATGTCGTACGGAATGTTAAAGTATGTTAGTCGATGGAGTAGGGGAAGACCAAAGAAACGATGGTTGGACTGTGTGGAAGATGATATGGCTAGAATGGGGTTGATTACCGAGATGACGACAAGGGCAAGACAGTAATGATGACTGTTGTTTTTGTATCTGACCAAGTACCTGACGATAGGCTAGAACTATTGACGGACGCGACACCAGACGGTCGTTAATGCATTGCCGACTGTTTACGGGGATACGGACATACCTGCCTCCATTATCAAAAATAATGTATGTCCCAACCCAATACGTAAGTCCAAGGACATGCTTTATACTGAGCAATATTAGAGCTATCAACACTTCGCAGGTAATTGTTACATTTCACAAACAAAATATGTATCTATAATTACAAGATTGTTACAAAACTTCGGATTCCTGACGCCTGCGCAATTTAGGTATAGTGCGTTAGTTATTGCAGTATTTAAATAACACGTTTACTTCAGCTTACTTGCGGAAGTATTACTTAGTACCTAACCGTGCGTTATAATTGGAAGGGCGTCGATTATCGTCCCGGCCACTCAGCGGACAACAGGAAGTTGATAGATTCTACACTCATTCTATTACCTTTACTCCATGTGGTGTTGATTTTCAAGCGTTAACTGTGACACTCACATAACATAAAGGACAAGGAAGTTTGAATTAGGTCTTTGTCAAGCGCAGGCGCACGACACTCCGTAGAGACTGCGTGAATGCTTAGGTAGGATCCTAAAGTACTAGCTATTATGTAATAGTTGCCACTTGCTATACAGACACATAAGTTATTAGTCTCCTGTAACAGTTTCTGCCTATCCCTAAGGGAAAAGACGTAAGTATAAGAATATAACGTACCTATGTAAGTAATTCGTATTTAGACGCAGTTTGGTTTAATCCATTCTACTATACATTCACACACGCGTGTATGCGCGTATGACCAGATGTATGAACCTAAACGAGGCAAAAGGAGTAGGTATGTGTAAGGATCGTAGCTGGTGGTATTCCGTAGTTTCTGCCTACCCCCATGGGAAAAAGGCGTGAGTTTATGCATGTGTGTGTATCATTTATTTTAACTGAATAGGTTTTTTGTGTATATTGCCTGTACTAGTGGTTATCTGTATAGTACTTAACTTTTGTATTTTTGTTTACTTACAAAACTGGGATGTGCATTATAGTTAACGTTGCCGATTCCCTTATTCACAAACTTAACTAAATTTAAGTTCAATGCATCTTTTTCTTTCTATTTCACTAAGGAACGGACAGAAGATACATTTTAGTTTAGTCCTGTCAAATTAATCAGCGCTTGACGTAAATTGACATAATTTTAGTAGGCAAGTTTTTAATTACGCCTAAACTTGTATGGAGTAGTGACAGGCGCTGATTAATTTGACAGGACTAAACTAAAAATTTTCTTTTGTCCTCTTCTTAATGAAATACAAAGAAAAAAATGCATTGAACTTAAATTTAGTTTAGTTTGTGAACAAGGGAATCGGTACCATTATCTAACTATATCAAATTGTATGTGGTCAACAACTGCTAGATATTCTACATATAAGTGCAGGGTCGGGTCGTCGCCCTTGCCACAAGGTCGGTCGCAATGCTCGCAATACAATGCGCCCTGCATTTACGGAAACATTAAATTGTCATCAAGAATATAACCATTAGCAACATTCAACTAACTCCATTTAATATCACATTAGACAAATATAACCATTTTGAGTTCATGCTCAACATTTCTACAACTCATATTGTAGAACTGAACTGTGTGTGCTGAACTGCAGCAGAAATTCAACACAATATGCCTTCCTTTGTGCACCATTTAAAACGCAATCAAGATGAGCCAAAATTGAAACTTGAAAAAAATGGTTCACCTACATTTGCACGTACTACACATATTGTCACAAGTAATTTTAAAATGATACAATAAAGTGCGATCACATGTGTTGCTAAAAGATAAACTTTAGAAAGATAACGGAGTGGCCCAAATGTCAAAAGCCGAATTTCACGAAATTCCAGTTAAATACATACATATTGTATCAAAGTGCAGTTAAATATACCTAAGCTATAAATGTAATGTAAGGTAACTGATAACATGATAAGTGGTTTGTGGGGATAGGAAGGGAGGGGGGAGGGGCTCTCACCACAATGGACACTATCTAGCATGGAATGGGAATAAATAGATACTTGTTGGTCTTACAGGGGAACACGTTTTTTTAACTCGAATACTAATAGAGATCACCATTTGTATATGTCTGTAATTGTGTTCTAATTTATTGTAATAAATTGGAAGCACAAACCATGTTGCGTCAACCCCAAGTAACATGGGACAAGCGCAATATCAAAAGGATCAATGGAGGATGGCGGGCGTTTTGGGGGGACTGTCTTATGTAACTTTGACGTTCAAAAAGTGCTGACTCTCAGCCTAGTTTGAATAAATGACTTTTGATTTTGATGAATAAGCCCTAATTTAATTTTTACTAAAATTTTAACTGGTTGTAATATGTGCCAGTTGTAATGTACTCCTACTCTATTCTTTAATCTGCCCGTTTCTGATATTCTGCTACAGAACTATAACATTTAGCTCAGGTTCACAAATCAACAAGTATGACAATGACTCAACACTTTTATTTTCATCATCAACCAAAGTATCTAGATTCTTTTAGAAGTTGCCTTTGGTGAAACTGATTATAGAGATGCTAATAGTCTTTGCCACCATTTAAATGAATAAAGCTCTTTATTAACCCCTGACGTAAAAAGAGGGGTGTTATAATCCTATTATGACTACTGATTAAGGCATGTCTGTTTTTAAAAAATCACATGATTTCAAAGAAATGCTTCAATCAGTGCATAAAAAACAAAGAAAACAGTTCAGTGTCAGCAAACACATGATTCTATGATTGGCTAACAGAAAATAGCAGGTCTTTTGTTTACCTTGCTCTGCCACACAATGTGTCTAATCTATCTATGGAATAAATTGATACATAATGGTATAGAAAAGTATCAATTGATTAAAACATGTATTAGATTCTCTGTTTTGTGGTTGCCTATTAGAACAAAGGAATTAATTATTCATAGAACTTATATAGCTTGGTAATTGGTTATTTATTTGATTACATTTTTATAAAGCCAACAAACAATTTGCCATACAATTATTGTATATGTAGTGGAACACTCAGAGCTTCCCACATACTAAATATGCAGTTTCATTGTTGTTCAATCCATTTCTAATAATAATAATATCTTAGGACAACCAACATAACGTTATCTGATCCCTAACTAGGCAGAGCCTGTACTATGGTAACTAGAAAACTGATAAACATACTTATATATTTTTAAATACATTACACCCAGACAGTATAATATTTAGGTAAGTACATGCCTGCCATGACAAGTAATCTAATGCCTACCAAAAACTAGTTTTAATTATACAAATATAAAATATCTTAAGATAAAACCTTAAGATATTAAAAGAAGCTAAGGTCATTAAACTTTAATTAGCAATAATGATTAGGAATCAAGGGAGAGGCCTATGTCCAGCGGTGGACTGCGATAGGCTGAGTAGGTTGATTAGGAACCATGAATTGTCACCATACCACATTAAAACAGTGTTTTATACTTTTAAATTATTACGCCTCTGAGAAGAGAAAAGCAGAAAGAAGACTGATGTAAACATGAATGTTTTCAATAACAAACAGCTCAAGTATCAGAACCTTGTACTGAACACTGGAATAAATAGTGGCAGAGAATGAACGCTCAGCGGTACTCACTCCAGTCCTACGGAGAGAAGGTGTTGGCCGATGAGGCGCACGATCTCCTGGTCAGTCTGCGACATGCTCAGGCCGAGCGGCTGCAGGTCGCCGTTGCGTGTCCCGGTATCGCCGTTGACATGGTGCGCCGGCGGCGCGCCGTTGGCTGCGGGCGGCTGGTGCATGTCTGCGGGCCGGGCGGGCGGCGACAGCCTGCGGGTCCGCTTGCGCGGCGGCCGATGCCCAGCGCCCTCGTCGCCCGAGTCAGTGGAGGCCAGGCTGGCCCGCTCCGCTGCGCCCGCTCGCCGCGCTCGTCGGAGCGCCGAGATCACGAGCGCGCCCGCCGCATCGGCCTCGACGCCTCGGCCGAGTGACGTCACGACCCCCGATACGCACCACCCGCGCTCAATAGACCATCTCCCTTTGTTCGTTGCTGCGAAACTCTCGCTCCTGACCTGATGCGTCGCGACACTCTATCGACCAAAATACTTCCTACGCGACTGCAAATTAGAAACTTGTACAGTTACGAAACGTTTCGATCGTTGTTAAAGTTTGTAGCATTCGCGATGCGTACACAAAAATCAGCTGAAAACGATACGACAGCTGTCTTTCTTCGCTAATGCAACATCGCCCTTCTTTCCGTAATTCCGTTTCGGATGACGTTCGTGTCTTGTTCGGTTGCGCATCGGGCGAAATCGTGTTGTAATGTAATGACCTCAAAAATAAAATTATCCGTGCATCAAAAATGGTGCAAGGAAGCCAGTTCAATATATAAAACAATATTACTAGGTCAAGCTTACTGTATTTCACTTAAAATTAAAAGAATCATGCTCAATAGGCCTCCCAAAAGTCCAAATCATAATTATCCTGCTGTATCAAAGTTACACAGAATGAGCAAATAATGATTCAAATTAATGGAAGAGCACCTAATTATATCTTTAATGTCATGAATATTATAATAAATGTTTTAATAAATTATTATTTCGTCAAAATTTGGTATATTGTAATAACATATTTCAAATCAACCCTGAACCACTGGATGAAATGGAACGTTTGGTATGGTATGTTTACAAAAGTTGTTTGATATTTATTTACATAAAAGTATTACTAGCTCGGAAAATGGACTTATAATAACCAATACTATTCTTTTTCATATCATTCACTTGGTTTTACCCACTTTTATTTCGTGAATTATAGCTCAAATATCAGTTTTTTACGATTTTTCACGATTCGAATCTTTGGAATTAGCTCAGCTTGGAATTTATGTATGTTTTTAGACGTATTTTGTAATGCCAAGCATTGGTTGTCAAGTGTCAACATCAAAATATCATCAAACCTTCGAATCCAACTTAAGGAATTGATCAAAAACTATAAAATAATGAAATTTATTATTTTCAAAGTAATTTTACTGTATTTGTTAGTAAGGCCGTCAAATCTACAACTTCTTATTAATGTTAGAAATCAGGTGTGTTAGATGTGTTTATTGCTGAACTTATTTAACCAAAGTCGCACAGTTGCAAACTGTTTTCCTTCTAATTCAGTATCAAATAATTTGTTCGTTTTGTTTAAATTATTATTAGCTCTTTAACTGCACACACTCATACTGGACAGTATGAAGGATTCCATATATAAAGCATAATAAAGCTAACATCATTTGGCGTTTGCTATCCGCTGTTCAGGGTGGCGATGTTATGCAGGAAAACATAACTGCGAACGTGTCGGAGGACACCATCATTCTGGAGTTCATGAGGTTGGATGGCGTGTTCGTGTCGCAGCTCGTCGACTTTACCAATGTGAGTTAACCTCACAATCTTAGTCATAACTACAAATAGGGTTGCCAGGCGTCCGGATAAAGCCGGACACAGTCAGGCTTTTTAGTTGCATGTCCGGCTAAATAGATAGTGACCGGCCTGTCCGGCTTTTTGGTAGGCTTTTTAAAATAGATCATTTTTGTCTTCACCCCACGTTGTACTGCTAGCGCAAGTGAGCGAACTAGCACTGTCCTCCCCGCGTAATTACTACTCAATTTTAAAGGAAAATCAGCTTTTATAATTTTTGGTTGGCAGGTGTCTGCCAACCAAAAATATTAATTAGTTTATGTTACAAAGATTTTAAAGTGTATTTAGTTCATTAGTCTTATGTTTAGTTTTGTTTTAAGACTAAACAATTAAAGATATCCGGCCTTTTTACCCAAATGTCCGGCTAAACTGGCAGATCTGTCCGGCTTTTCGGTTTTATGACCTGGCAACCCTAACTACAAAGGAGAATAACTTTAAGAAACACACCAAAGACTCTTTGGTGCGGTTTTAAACCAGCAACCAGTTAGTTTATCTTTAGTACAATTCATTATTTCTAATAATTCCAATATTCTCTAACACAACCAACTTCATTAGCAGTACTAATAAATTATCAATGGCTCCAATTAATTAACCAGCAACCAGTTAGTTTATCTTTAGTACAATTCATTATTTCTAATAATTCCAATATTCTCTAACACAACCAACTTCATTAGCAGTACTAATAAATTATCAATGGCTCCAATTAATTAATGCCAACTTTGTACAAAAATATGGAAAGCAGAATTTTATAAATTCTCTAAAGCCTAATTAATGCCCCATTTATTATCTATTTATTGCTATTTGTAGTGGACGAATGGGGTGGAATCAGCACCCTTACCCGCCCTGGGACTTCTCCCACGTTTTTTGACGTGCTTCCCTACTCGAGTATTTTCGCTGGTAGCACACGTCACCACGCACCCCTGAATGCGTAATGAGCAGCACGGTCGACCAAGACCTCGGGAGACTATACGTTTTTGACGATATTCTGAGAGAAACGAAAATAAAACACCGATCTTCTAGTATTTCTTGTCCATAGATTCCGGCTTATTTCTTCCTGTTGCCTCTTCAACGGCTGAGCTGCGACTGACTGGGCCGGCCCGACCGTGCGTCTTTTATAGTCGCCGGGGCCGCGTCCCATTACCTTACAGAGGACCGCGATTTTTGAGCCCATTTTACTGTTAATTTTCACCAAGCCGAAATCTTTGAACCCTTTATTTTGCATTAATTTTCACATAACCCCTTACAATCTATATATATTTACATTCGTTATGTGGTCCCTTTTAATATAAAAACACAATATTATATGTACATAGTCACAATAAAAACTTTCTAGAACAAAAACCTTACAGAACACAGCTTAGAACAATTTTCACTATCTTTAATCTACAATATCTCCTAATCCTGTGGTCCGATTTTAATAATTTAAACGCTAAAAGTGGTTTTACATCTAATCCTATAGTTTACAATAAAAATAACAACAATCGGACCGTAAACAAAAAACCTCATTTTCAAGTTACGTAATTATAGAACATTCTTACGACATTTTCTTGCAATTTCTTATAAGATTCACATTGGATTATTCTAGTTAGACTCTAATACGAAAACCAACCATGTATTCTATAAACTAAAACTAATTAGAATCTAAACTCTTAACTTAAAACACAAAACTTTTCAAAATTATCAAATTCCTTACTAACTACAAAAATGTTCCTTTCATTTACATTTTGATATCAAGGCGCTCTCTGCGCTACTTGCACCCACTTGCCCAGAGGGGGTCTCGCGTTTGGAATTTTTGCGAACTATCGAAATCTTTACTAATTTAAAAATGATTTCTAACTTACAAGATCGTTGTCAGGGTGTACCCCGATGCTACTTGTGCCTAGATGCTTCGATTTCGTCGCCGACATTCTCCCCCTCGTGCGTCGCACCATCCTCCAGACTCGGCGATACTCCCGGCACCAACAACACCACTCTCGAACTGGGTCTTCGTAGGACTCCTCCTCTTGTCTCGACGTCGACGATCCTGATTCGCCCGTCTGGTCCCGGATACACCTGCTGGATTCTGCCGCGTGGCCAGGTACATCTCGGCAGGCTGTGGTCGACGATGAGCACGTAGTCTCCGACTCGTAGATCTGTGGCGCTGGTTCTTCCCTTGGTCTTCCTTGGCAGCAGGGTAGGTAGGTATTCTCGCAGCCAGCGTTGCCAGAAGTGGTCGGCAAGCCGCTGCGTAGCCTTCCAGGTGGGCCTGCCCACCAGCTCGCTGTCTTCGAAGGTGCCGACTCTAGGTGCGCCACATGACCGCCCAATTAGGAAATGATTAGGCGTTAGCGCTTCTTCTTCAGGATTCTCGGAGAGGTGAGTGAGAGGGCGAGAGTTGACTATGTGCTCGGCCTCTAAGAGGAGGGTGTGGAGTATCTCCTCTCGTGGGTGTTTCTCTTTCAGGGTGGTGTCCAGCGCGGTTTTGATCGATCGCACTAGACGCTCCCATGCACCGCCCATGTTTGGTGCACCAGGAGGGATGAATTTCCACTGCACGCCGATCTTCTCTGCTTCTGAGATGAGGTCTTCTTGCTTCATAGTGTCTAGTGCTTCTTGCAGTTCTTTGTTCGCGCCGACGAAGTTAGTTCCGTTGTCGGTGTAGACAATCTTCGGCATTCCTCTTCTTGCTGCGAATCTCCGTAGGGCCATTATCATGCTGTCAGTGGAGAGTGAAGGAGTGAGTTCCATGTGCACGGCTCTAGTTGTTAAGCACGTAAATAAAGCTCCCCATCTCTTCTCATGACGTCTTCCTACGGTGATTGTCATCGGGCCGAAGTAGTCTATGCCACTGCACGTGAAAGGATGTGTACTGTGCATCAGCCTTTCTGAAGGTAAGTTGCCCGTCGGTAGTTCTCGCGGTTTTGCTCTCCTTACTTTGCACCATTGACACTGATGTTGCACTGCTCTGACCGCTGATCTTATTCCCAGCACCCAGAAACGTTGTCTTACTTCGTTCATTACTGTTGCGTGATTGCCATGGTTGAAACGGCAGTGGAATTCTTCCAATATAAGTCTTGTGGTCTTGTCCTTACTGTCGAGCACGATGGGTCTCTTGTAATCTCTTGTTACGCCCCGTATCGCGTCGATTCTTCTTTTCAACCGCAGGAGACCGTCTTCCAGCACTACGTCGAGCTTTTTCAATTTGCTACTTCCTTCTAGTGGTTTTCCTTGCTGCAGACACTTAATATCTTCTTTGAAGCTTCTCTCTTGACTGCCTCTTAGTAGCATAATTTCAGCTTGCTCCAGTAGTTCTGCATTCAACGGTATATACTTCCTTTCTGGAATTCTTGAAGGTTGCTGTCGTTTCTCGACACCTTTTGTTGTTTTCCAGGCGGGATCTTCTCGGCTGACGTTGACCCTCTCCTTTGCTCTGCAGAGTTGTATGAACTGTAGCACTCTCGCTGTAGCTCGCCAAAGTCTTTTCCAGGACGAGAACCTCTCAGGATCTGGTGATGGATAAGTGGTGCTTGCTGCCGCCACGACGTCTGCTGTCTTTTCTTCACCGGTGGTTTCCTTCTTGAATGTTCTAGGTGCGGGCCAGTGGGCTTCCTCTTTTCTTAAGAAGTCAGGTCCAGTGTACCAGCGATGACTGCAGTCGAAGTTTTCCGGTACGTCGCGCGTCGCGTCATCCGCGGGGTTCTGTGCCGTGGGTACCCATCTCCAGTCTTGTGGTTTCGTAAGATCTTCTATCTCTGCTAAGCGATGAGCCACGAACGTCTTGAAGGTTCTTGGGTCCGTCTTGATCCAAGAGAGTACGATGCTGGAGTCTGTCCAAAAGGTTTTCTTCGCCACCTTCAGATCCATTTCCTCTTCTACTGAGTGTGCTAGTCTGCTTCCAAGAAGGGCCGCCTGCAGCTCAAGTCTCGGGATCGATACTGGTTTCAACGGTGTGACTCGTACTTTTGCTGCCACTAAGCTGATGTGGTAAGTCCCGTCTCGACCTTGTGTCCTCCAGTAGACTGTTGCTGCATACGCCATCTCGCTTGCGTCTGTGAAGGTGTGCAGCTCCCCCTCGGTGCCATGTGGTGCCAGGCATCTTGGAATCTGAAGGTCTTGGAGCAGCTTCATCTTCTCCAAGTAGGTTTTCCATGCTTCGTACTCCTTGTCTTCTATTTCTTCATCCCAGCCGACGCCACTTCGCCATATATTCTGAAGCAGCTTCTTACCTTGGACGAGGACCGGTGATGCTAATCCCAGTGGATCGAAGGTTGACATTACGGCGCTGGTGACTTCTCTCTTCGTAGGCACCTGGAGCCCTGTAGCTATCTCCTCCGGTGTGTTTCGAAGGTTCGCCCTGAAGCCGATGGAGTCCTTTTTTGTGAACCAGCGTAGTCCTAGTGTCTTCTCTTCTTTCTCGCCGAGGTCCACTTCTGTCTTCTCTGTTGTGTCCGTTTTCACGCCTTGCAGCAGCTCAAGTTGGTTTGATGCCCAACCTCTAAGTTCGAAGCCTGCCTTCCGATGTATGTAGTCCACCTGCGCTGTCACTCTTCTGAAGTCTTCTTCTGAATGAAAGCTGTGTAGGTAGTCATCCATATAGTGGTTCAGCTCGATTGCTCTTGCGGCCTCTGGGTATTGTTCCTTGAAGTCTGCTGCGTTTCGGTTCTTCACGTAGATTGCTGTGCTGGGAGATGAGGTCGCGCCGAAGATAACTGATGTCATCCTGTACTCCTTTGGTAACATGTCACGCCGATCCCCTCGCCACAGGAAACGCAGGCTGTCTCTGTCTTCTGGTCTGATGCGAACTTGCAGGAACATTTCCTTTATGTCGGCTGCCACTGCTAAGGGCCCTTGTCGAAACCTGAGCAACACTCCGAAGAGTGACTGCAGTAGGTCTGGTCCTGGCAGTAGAGCATCGTTGAGGCTTCTTCCCTTGGATTTGGCTGCAGCGTCGAAGACGATCCTTATTTTCTTCTTAAGGGGATGAACCACTGAGAAGTGAGGGAGGTACCATTTCTTCTTGGAGTCTTCTTGTCCTATAGGTGCTTCCTCTGCGTACTTGCTGTCGATTAGATGCTGGATCTGCTTGTTGTATTCTGCCTTTAGCTGGAGATCTCTGTCTATCTTCTTTTCGATGTTGATCAACCGGTTCTTAGCAGACGTGTAGCTTTCTGGCATCTGCTCTTCTTCATTCTTCCACAGGAGTCCAGCTTCAAATCGACCATCTTCAAGTCTTCTGCAGGTCTTCTCTAGGATGGCAAGTGCTCTTCCTTCTGAGTCCGTAGTGGGTCTTCTTGGTAGCACCCCAAGTGCCTCGATCGCGAAATGATCCTTGATGGCTTGATGCATCTCTTCTTCAGGTGTGCTGACATGAAGACACGTGTTCAGGAATTGCACTGGTCTTGTACTTCCACTGTCCGATCCGTGAAGCACCCAACCAAGTCCTGTTCTTGAGGCGACTGGTTGTCCTGGTTTCCCTCTTCTTACTTCTTGAGTTACAATCAGCTCCCAGTTATCTTGGCCTATGAGTAGCTGCGGTGGTTCCCCTTCGTAGTACAGAGAGTCGGCGATCTTCTTTAAGTGTCGACATTCTTCGATCCTTTTTCTGTCCAAGAACTGTGGTGCAAGCTTCAGCTCGTTGATAGTTCGGACTCTTCTCATGGTCCTCTTGTTCCCTTGGTGAACCCCTTTCACCGTGAGATCCAGTGTCTGAGAATCCTTTTTCTTTATCAGCCTGCCTCCTACTGTCTCGATGACCAGTTCTTCTCTGTTTCCTTGAGCGCCGACTTCTTCTGCTACCTTCTCATCCAATAGTGACACTGTTGACCCCTCATCCATGAGGGCTAGTATCTTCTTAGATCCTTTTGACCCGAAAACTTCCACTGGAACTATCTTCAGGTATGCTCTTGCGTTGTTTACTGCATTCACTGATGCCGTGACACTCGTTTCTTCTTGATGTGTCTCCTTTTTGTCTCCCGAGGTCTTGTCTTCTGAGTCGACGTGCAACAGATGATGATGCCACCTTTTGCATTCCTTGCACGGTGGTTTCTTGCAGCTCTCCTTCCGGTGTTTCCCTTGAAGACACTTGAAACAGACGTGACTCTTCTTCACTATTGCCCACCGATCTTGAACCGACGCCTTCTGGAACTTCTGGCATTCGACTAGGAAGTGCTCACTCTCACACATGGGGCAAGTCTTCTTAGCATCTTTTCCTTTGAAGTCCTTTTCCTTCGTTGTATGCGCCGCTTGTCGATGAGTCCTCTTGAATCCACTCTTCTCTTCTGAAGTTGCGAAGGCGCCACACTTATCTGCTTCTGTGTTCAGGAAGTTGGATACCAGCGTTAAGTCGGAGAACTCGCCTTCTTCTGTTGCTGCCGTGAAGTCATACCATCTGAACTTGAGGACTGTTGGCATCTTCTCTATTATTTGTTTCACTATTTCAGGTGAATGTAGGTACTGCGGTTTCTTCAACCCCTTTATCGCTGCTACGCTGTTGTTGATCTGGCTTGCGAAGATACATATGTCTCTTGGGTTCTCTGAAATCTTCGGTAACGCCTTGACCTTGTCCAATTCTGCTAACACCAGCGCATCAGGTCTTCCATATCTTCTTCTTAGGGCTTGCATCACTTCCAACGGAGAGGCTTCGGAGTACAGCAGACTCTTGATAGCTTCTCTTGCGTTGCCCTTCAGTGCTCTTCTTAAGCGAGCCATATTCTGGACGTCGTTGAACATCGGTGCTGTATCCTCGTAGACAACCTTGAACGCCAGCCACTCACTGCTGCTGCCGTCGAAGTAGGGTAACTCGTGGATGTACTTCGGCTGTGTTGATTGTTCCCGCGTGGTGAAGGCTTCTTTCAACGCCGTCGCCAACGTTTGAATTTCGATCGTAGCTCCTTTCGTTGAAGAGTGCTCTTCAGGCTTCACCTTCTGAGGTTCTTCTGCTGGAGGCTGCTCTCGTGGCTCTGGTCGTTCCCTGTTGTCGTCTTCTAATATAGATGTCTGGATCCAGTTCTGCACCTGTGCTGTTCTATCTTCCAGGTCTTCATCCACGGAGTCATCATCTTCACACTGTGCCAGTTCCAATCTGACACGGGCTAGTTTCGCCGCAGCCTGTGCTTGCTTCAATTCCAGGCGTGCTAACTCTTCTCTGGCTTCCAGCTCGCGTCTTCTGGCCGTGGTGCTCGTGGTCTTCGTAGACCTGGCGCGACGACCGACCCCCTTCGGCTTTAGCGTCTTGGTAGAACCAGGAACAGCCTTTTCCGCGGCATCTTCTGGGGTCTTCTTGGTCGTTTCCTTCTGTGCGGCTTCTTTCTTCTGACCGTTCTTCTCGGTCGCCGCTGTGGTCGCAGTCGCCACCGTTGTCTCCGTTGTCGTGGTCTCTTCTGTAGCCGTCGTACCCGAAGAGGTGTTCGTGTCCGATGTAGTTGCGGTTCCCGATGACGCTGACGTGGCCCCTTCTGATTCTGTTACTTCTTCTGTGTGACCTAGTAACCGGCATGTTACAGTCTTCTGAATCTTCCGGACCTCTGAACTTCTGATCTTCTGAACTCTTCTGGTTTCTTCCTGCAGGGAATCCGGCGCTCGAAGGACCAATTGTAGTGGACGAATGGGGTGGAATCAGCACCCTTACCCGCCCTGGGACTTCTCCCACGTTTTTTGACGTGCTTCCCTACTCGAGTATTTTCGCTGGTAGCACACGTCACCACGCACCCCTGAATGCGTAATGAGCAGCACGGTCGACCAAGACCTCGGGAGACTATACGTTTTTGACGATATTCTGAGAGAAACGAAAATAAAACACCGATCTTCTAGTATTTCTTGTCCATAGATTCCGGCTTGTTTCTTCCTGTTGCCTCTTCAACGGCTGAGCTGCGACTGACTGGGCCGGTTTTTTTTTTTTTTTTTTTTTTTGTAGGACATCTCGTAGTTAATCTGAAAAAGATTCTGACTACTTAAACGGATTTTTGCCCGGCGATTTCTAAAAAGTAAACTTTTTAGACCTCCAGCCGGGCCATAGTAAAATTACAAACTAAAGCGAAAGTCCTATGGGTAACCCCGAGGGGGGTTCGCACCTCGGCTTAGGCAATCACTGGGGGAGGGCAGCAAGGGACGTGCTGGATCTGGGTTAAATTATTTAGGGGCTAATTTAAAGCTACAGGCGCAGCATCGCGGGCTGGCTCATGCAAGGGTCGGGAGGGACTGTTAAGTCGGGGTCGCGACGATGGACCTCGGCGGCGAGGTCGGTACGATCTGTGTTTGTGTGTTGTTCTCACTGTACTTGTCTCTTTTCGACTCTCCTGGAGGAGAGTAGTGGGATCATCGGGTTCGCTGAGAATGTGCCGCGGACGGCGGACTTTACTGATACGGGAGGGGGTATAGCTAGCTGCCGCGACAACCAGAGGGTTGGGGTGGGTCACTGCTTTATCGAAGAAACGCTTCGAAGCGCGTTTTATGTACTGCTGGATCGTAGGGATCCTGAGATCTACATGGAGATTGATATTCCTGACATACCAAGGCGCACCTGTGGCTTGTCGGAGAAAACGGTTTTGGAGGGTCTGCATCCTATGGATGAATCGGGGTTTGGTATGTGCAAACACGGAGCTTGCAAACGTCATGATGGGCCTAATACAAGCGAGGTAAATGCGCTTCTTACACTGAAGCGACAGTTTACTACGCTTGTTTAGGACGCAATGGAGCCTACCGAGAGCGAAAGCGGCCCGCGAGCGGACCTGCTTTATGTGCTCGAAAAAGGTGAGGTGTTCGTCAAGGATGACGCCTAGATATTTGGCTTGCTTTCCCCAAGGGATTTGCTTGCCGAACATAGAGATGGGTCGGGGAGGGGGGTGATTTTTTCGCGGTCGGGTGTAGAAGACAGCCTGACTTTTATCGGGATTTACTTCGATTCGCCACTTCCTGAACCACTCGCCGAGCTCGTCGACTGCGGTTTGGAGGTAGTGAACCAGCGCTTTATCACTGAATCCCGAGAAGTAGATGGCTGTGTCGTCTGCGAACAGAGCTAACATTGCCTTTCTGCTTCTGGGGATGTCGCTAGTGAATAGCGTGAAAATGAGGGGAGCTAGTACAGAGCCCTGAGGGACTCCTGCAAGGATCGGGTGAGGGGAGGATAGTGCCCCTTCGATGCGGTAGCGAAAGGTGCGGTTCGCGAGAAAGTCTCGTAAGATGAGCACGAGACGGTCAGGCACTCCGAGTTGGTACAGCTTGTATAACAAGCCGTTATGCCAGACTTTGTCGAACGCTTTCGCTATGTCGAAGAATACTGCACCCGTGAACATACCACGCTGAAAACCAGCATTGATATGCTCGACGATACGGTGCACTTGGTGGACACACGAGTGTTGAGATCGAAATCCGAACTGCTCGTTGGGGATGAGGCCCTTCGTCTCGGCATAATCCCTGAGTCGCTTATAAATAAGTCTCTCATAGATTTTGCCGAGGACTTTGAGCAAACTAATGGGACGATAGCTCGTGGGCTCGGTTTTGGGCTTGCCGGGCTTAGGGATGCCAATGACGGTGGCTTCCTTCCACGTTTGGGGGAATATGTTATTACTCAGGGCACCATTGAAGATGGTGGTCATGAGCATAATCAGGTGAGCGGGGAACAGCTTTATCACTCTACTGGTGATGCCGTCTGATCCGGGTGCTTTACGTGGTCTCAGACCCTTGATGATCTCGTGCACCTCGTCTGGTGTGACGGGGGGCAAGGGATCCTCAGGGTCTTCGACGGGCGGGAGTGATGCTTTGCGTTCGACTTCCGCGTTCACCTTATCGACGAACGCTTGGTCTACTGGCTGCGAGCTTGGTGTGCATTGGGCTTCGAGGCTATCGGCTAGGCATTCAGCCCTGTCGATATCGTCGAATGCAATGGTCGCATCGGGGCGGGTCAGGGGGGGCATTGTGGAAACCTCAGAGGATTTGAGTTTCCTTTGAAGTTCCCAGAATGCTAGGTGAGTCGGCTCGAGATCGCCCAGCATCTTGTCCCAGTTAGCGTTACGCAGCTCGGACACACGTGACGTTACAGCACGCTGTAAGTTACGCATGTGAGCTTTGTTCGCGGCACAGGGAAAGCTACTGTAAGCACGCACGGCTGCGTTCTTCTCAGTCATCAGAGCACGTATATCGTCTGGCAGCCTCCAGAGGCGGTCAGCCGCCTCTGGAACCTCCCGTGAACAATCGTTCACGATCGATTGTACGTGCTCCGTGAGTGAGTCGATCGCAGCCGTTGTGTCGGCGACGGTGTCGAACTGGTCGGGAATGGAATCTAAGTGAGTCGACGTGTTAGATTGTAAGCGTTCGCTTACTTTCTTCCAGTCGGTTATCACTTTAGTGGTGGGGGGTTGAGAGGGGTCGCGGGTACCTATCCGGGGGGCTAAGTGCATTACTACTGGCCGGTGATCAGAGTCGAGCTCGTGTATAGCTTCTATAGAATCCAACCTTAGGTTGACGTTCTTTAGAAGTGCCACATCGAGCACGTCAGGTGATTGATCGGGGTTAAATGGGTAGTGGGTGGGAGTCATCGGGGCGATGACGTCGAATAACATGGTGGAGCAGAGATTAAAGAGTTGTCTGCCTCTGGTCGAGGTGCTGGTACTATTCCAGGCTGGATGTTTGGCGTTGAGATCGCCCGCTATAATAACGGAGTCACTCATGCCGAAAAGTTTTGAGAGGTCGCTATTTAAGAGTTGGGGGTTCTCGGACTCTATCCGAGGGGGAATATAAGCCGACACGATAGTGATCGGCTGGTGACCTGTCAGTCCTAACCGACAGGCCGAAACTTCTAATCGGGAGAGAGGGGGTGGGTCCATAGGTATGCAGTATAGGGACTTTTTATAATAAATGAGAGTGCCACCTTTGTGGCAACGGTACCTATCGTTGCGAACTAACCGGTAGTTTGCAATTTTAGGGTCGCGTTGGTGTGGCTTTAGGAACGACTCTTGTATGAGTAAGATGTCTACGTGATGGTCGCGGAGGAACGTGGCGATCTCATCACGTTGGCGGAAAATGCCGTTGGCATTGAAAAAGCCTAGCTTTAGGGAACGGGGTTTGAGTTTAACTAGTATTCCGTTGTTATTCATAACGGGACCGTTGGGAGTTCATGACGTGGAGGGCTTGCGTGACCTCGGGGTACGCAGCGTAAATTGATTGGATTCGGAACAAGTTGCCGCCGGCGGCGTGACTGGGCCGGCCCGACCGTGCGTCTTTTATAGTCGCCGGGGCCGCGTCCCATTACCTTACAGAGGACCGCGATTTTTGAGCCCATTTTACTGTTAATTTTCACCAAGCCGAAATCTTTGAACCCTTTATTTTGCATTAATTTTCACATAACCCCTTACAATCTATATATATTTACATTCGTTATGTGGTCCCTTTTAATATAAAAACACAATATTATATGTACATAGTCACAATAAAAACTTTCTAGAACAAAAACCTTACAGAACACAGCTTAGAACAATTTTCACTATCTTTAATCTACAATATCTCCTAATCCTGTGGTCCGATTTTAATAATTTAAACGCTAAAAGTGGTTTTACATCTAATCCTATAGTTTACAATAAAAATAACAACAATCGGACCATAAACAAAAAAACCTCATTTTCAAGTTACGTAATTATAGAACATCCTTACGACATTTTCTTGCAATTTCTTATAAGATTCACATTGGATTATTCTAGTTAGACTCTAATACGAAAACCAACCATGTATTCTATAAACTAAAACTAATTAGAATCTAAAATCTTAACTTAAAACACAAAACTTTTCAAAATTATCAAATTCCTTACTAACTACAAAAATGTTCCTTTCATTTACATTTTGATATCAAGGCGCTCTCTGCGCTACTTGCACCCACTTGCCCAGAGGGGGTCTCGCGTTTGGAATTTTTGCGAACTATCGAAATCTTTACTAATTTAAAAATGATTTCTAACTTACAAAATCGTTGTCAGGGTGTACCCCGATGCTACTTGTGCCTAGATGCTTCGATTTCGTCGCCGACACTATTACTGCACAAATTTTAGCAGTTTATTGATCAATGGTGAATAATCAACATAATCAGAAGGCCAATTCTCATAATTAACAACATTCAAAATATAGTTGCAGTCTCATCTTGGCGACAATCAAATGTCAAAAACTTTTATAAAATGTATGGAAACTCAACATATTTTTGACAGAATGAGACTGAGATCAGACTATGAATGATTTTAAAATTACGAGGATTGCCCCTCTGGAGTCTTTTGAGAGGGGTTTCTGGTAAAAGTGGTTCTTTCAGGAAGTGGAGGCAATGAAGCTGATAATTCCCGGTGAGGAGGAGCTGGGTCAGAGTGGGCACCAAACACTCTGCTTCCTCACCCATGCGGCACAGGCAGACTTCATAGCACCTGATGCTATGGCTAAGTTGAGACAGGTACGTAGTCATTGTGAGTAGTAATTGTTTTGTAAAACACACATGTCTGTTAATGTAAAATTTATTAGCTTGTTGCTCTTGATGTTGACCAACACTTTGAATAATAATTTCCATTGCTGTAACTTGGATCTTTTTAACCTTTTGAACGCCAGACCATAAACAAACGCATTTGCATCCGCCCCTTCCACGCCAAGCTACAAATTCAGCGCAAATACCTACAAAAAAATAGGGATTCCAACAACTTATCAAGAAGTTATCAATAACCAATTGATCATTGCTTTTTGTTCCATATTTTTTACGAGACACAATGGTTTTTTAATTGTGTCTGTAATTACGGCATTCAATGGGTTAAAATATAACTCGTTGCATTTTTCTTTTATTTAATTTGACCCTATTTATTATCAGACTATCATTAAGCACCAGTAACAAAGTTCTAAACAACCTAAAAGCAGACACTACAAACAATAAGGTACGTCACTAATGTCGTTCGAGACGTCATCCGCTGTCGGGAAGTCCCGACTCTGGCGTGGCTGGCACGACTTTTGACAACTTCCTCGTATGCGAGTAGGGATGTGACGTTAAAAATAATCATCATATAGTATTTAAGACAATTTAATCAATTTACTTCTAATTATTACTTTGATTCTTCGTAACTTGGCAAACTTATGACATCCAAGTCCTTTTGCTGTCGCACATTTCTAATAACGTTCAGTAAATTGACATAAGTTACTGAACGTTTTTCTTCTGGCACTCGATCCAGTTCAAAAGCGATGAGTCTTCCGAAATCCGAACGCCGCATTTCGTGGGTAGATAAGTCCTGGTTGGTAAAAATCCAACGGAGGTAAATTAGAGACGTCACACCTTAATTCATTTGCGTCCCATATGCTCCGTCGATACATGATTGCACTCGTTATATCTTCTGAAGAAACTTGTGTTTCTTTCGTTTTCTTTGCACAGACTTCTTCGTTTGGCAGAAAAGAAAAAAGAAAGAAGTCGTAAAAACGACTTACATCACGTAACAAACTTGGCGAGGAAGGTCCGACTATATCCTTAGGAGAAGACATAATTATCACTAGTATTATAACGAAAATTGTAATTATGAAAACTACCCATTAGATTATAATACTTTACTGTATGATGAAATTATTATAATAAATATTATGCATGGAATATTCAGATTCGAATACATAGTGGTCATTAAAAATTTTTTTTGTCGAAGTATTAGTACCTAAGCTACTTTCTATTTCATAATTTTATACCTTACTTACCCATCACTAGCTGTCGTGTCTTGACGACTGTGGCGTATTTCCATTCTGTACATGACCAAAACGCAACCATAGGATTCTGCTCGCGTATACTTTGTAATGCAATTTTCAAATCTGTGATTACAATGTATATGTTACGGGCAACTTGATTAACTGGGCATTATTAATAAGGACCGGCCATTAATAATGCCCAAGAGCGTCGGGCAAAGTGATTAATTTATCAATTTGACCAGCCATTATTAATAATGCCCGACGGCCCGTGGTCCATGTAATAAGTCAGTATTTGAGATGAAAATTGACTTGAATTTATCACTTGGATCGGGCAATGTGATAATTTGGACCGCGGCCGTGCCTTGCAACATACGAGTGCATTGAGTACGTTTATCTCGCAAAATGGCGGCATCCATATGATGGATATGAAAAGACGTTTTAACGAAGAAATTCGGTGTACTATGTGAGCTCGACAAATGAATGTGCGAATAACACTTGTGCAACAAAACTGTACTGCGACTCACAATAGTTCGAATGCACGCTTGGGCGACACACTCGAGCTCACATAGTAGACTAGGTTAGGTTAGGTTAAAACTGTGACCTCGACCCTGGAAAGGCTGTGCGACAGGGAGCTTAGGGACGGCGCTCTGAAAACTCTACCGTTGCACGGTAACCAACACGCATACAGCTCGGGTAAGTCCACCGAATCGGCACTTCATCTGGTAGTCAGCCAGATAGAGGAAGCGATTCATCAGAAAGGGACCTGCCTGAGAACCTTCATAGACATCGAAGGAGCCTTCGACAAAACAAACTTCTCCAGCATCAGCAGCGCCCTCTCCAGACATGGAGTTGAACAGGTACTCATAGACTGGATCACAAACATGCTGAGCAAGCGCGTGGTTCGCCTAGAGGATGAGCAGCAGCTGGCCATGATTGCCAGAGGCTGCCCCCAGGGAGGGGTACTGTCACCCCTTCTATGGAATTTGGTGATTAACGAATTAATCGCCAGACTCAATGCCAATCACTACTACACAATAGGTTATGCGGACGACCTCGCCATCCTTGTCTCAGGGAAGGTGACGAGCACGATCTTTAACCTCACCCAACAAGCACTACGTATCGTAGAGAGATGGTGCAGAGAATATGACCTCTCAGTGAACCCCACTAAAACTGAGCTAGTCATGTTCACCCATAAACGAGCTTTAGGCCTCTTCCGCCTACCGAAATTGTTCAATACAGAACTTCAGCTGGCCAACGAAGTCAAGTACCTCGGGGTCACTCTTGACAGTAAGTTAAACTGGAGTAGTCATTTAGACAGCAAACTAAACAGGGCCTGCATCACATTCTGGCAATGTAGGAAAATGATAGGTAAGAAGTGGGGCCTATCCCCTAAAATCATACTTTGGCTGTACACCGCAGTGATCCGACCCATGATCACCTACGGGGCCGTGGTTTGGTGGCCCCGCACCAAGCTTGTTACAGCCTGCAACAAACTACAACACATGCAAACAAAGACTAGCCTGCATGGCGGTCACGGGCTGCATGAGGACTACTCCGACTCCAGCCATGGACGCCATGCTGGGACTACCACCGCTCCACCTGTTCATACAGCAGGAAGCCACGATGGCGGCGGTGCGTCTGGACGCAACTAACCTCTGGAGAAAGAGAGACACACAACACACCGCGCTGCTTAAGGAACTCAACAATGAGTTCCCCATCACTAAGGCTTATAGGGTGTAAGGGGGCACACCTACAATCTCAGTGCCCCAAGTCAACCTCACCTGCTCGTGGTGCACCCTGCTGATTAACAAACGAGGCTCTGACAACCGACAGATGGCGGGATAACCATTTTTTTTTTAATCAAACGTCGCAGCTAAATGGCGCAGACTAGTGACGGGCAGCAGCGTCATTAGTGCGAAAAGCAGCGATCTGCGATCGCCAACCCGCATGCCCAGCGTGGCGATTATGGGCATATCCTACAATGGCAAGCCAAATTCAACCACGGCCCCCAGTTCCCGGCCGCCTTGCTATTCCTGATTATGGCGGCGATCACGGTAACGGCAAGGTAGGGGGTGCGAAGAATCCCCGGGTTACGGATAGCCGCCAAACCCAACTGACCTTGGCGACGTATAACGGACGCACGTTACGGCTCGACGACCACCTAGTGCAGCTCGAAGAAGAACTCGGAAAAATAAGGTGGCACATTCTTGGGTTGAGTGAAGTCCGAAGAGAGGGGGAGGACACAATAACCCTTGAATCAGGCCACCTTTTATATTTTCGAGAGGGAGACCAGCTATCCCAAGGCGGAGTCGGGTTCCTGGTAAACAAATCCCTTAGTGACAACGTTGTGGAAGTCTCCAGTGTCTCGAACAGGGTAGCGTACCTCGTAGTTCAGCTAACCAAGAGGTATAGCCTCAAGGTTGTCCAGGTATACGCACCAACCTCGGCACACTCGGATGACGAAGTGGAGCAAATGTACGAAGACATTTCCAAGGCCTTGCATTCCACCACTAAGGCCCACTACAACGTTGTCATGGGGGATTTTAACGCTAAAGTGGGAGTACAGAATTGCAGTGAATCGGTAGTAGGATCCTACGGGTTTGGCAGCAGAAGTCATAGGGGGCAAATGCTTGTGAACTTCCTTGAGAAGGAGGGACTTTTCTTGATGAATTCTTTCTTTAAGAAACAGCCCCAAAGGAAGTGGACTTGGCGGAGCCCCGACACTATGACAAAAAATGAGATAGACTTCATCATAACGGATAGAAAGCATATATTCAGAGATGTCTCGGTGATCAACAGGTTCAATACCGGTAGTGATCACAGACTTGTCCGAGGCTCTCTGAATATCAATTTCAAGCTGGAGCGAATTCGTTTGATGAAGTCTAGGCTCCGTCCAAGTATGCTCCAAACTATGTTAGGATCTGAAGCGTTCCAGTTAGACCTGGAGAACCGATTCGCTGCCGTGGAAACCACAAATGACGTCGACCAGGCCCTCGATCAAATGGTGGGAATCCTCAGGGAAGAAGGCTCGAGATTTTGCAAAATGCGGCGTACGGGCAGGAAGTCCAAACTTTCGGAAGATACTCTGAAGCTAATGACGGAACGACGTGAAAACCCACCTGTCACTTCGTCAGAACAACGGGCGCTCAACAATAATATTAGAACATTGGTACGACGCGACCTCCGACGCTCTAATACACGCTCCATAGAGGAAGCGATCGAGCAGAATCGGGGGTCGAAAGTGTTCGTCCAATCACTTGGGAGGAGCCACCTGACGAAGTTGACTAAATCTAGTGGGGATATCGTCGTTTCGAAGCCGGAGATCCTTTCGGAAGTCGAAAACTTCTATGGCCAATTGTACGCATCGCATGCATCTCGACCTGATCCCGAAAATGAGGATTCCAGAGCCACCTTAACCCGCCACTACACAGAAGACCTGCCCGAAATCAGCCAAAACGAAATCGAGGCGGCTCTTAAACAGCTTAAAAATGGAAAAGCCCCTGGTGAGGACGGGATTACGACCGAACTCCTGAAAGCGGGAGGAGGTCCAGTCCTGAAAGAGCTTCGAGAGCTCTTCAATTCGGTCCTGTTCTCTGGGAGAACTCCAGAAGCGTGGCGAAGGAGCGTAGTCGTACTTTTCTTTAAAAAGGGGGATAAAACCCTTTTAAAGAACTACAGACCCATTTCGCTCCTAAGCCACGTATATAAGCTGTTTTCAAGAGTCGTCACGAATCGTCTAGCGCGGAGACTCGACGAGTTTCATCCACCGGAGCAGGCCGGGTTTCGAGGAGGATACAGTACCATAGATCACATCCACACAGTGCGGCAGATTATACAGAAGTCCGAAGAATATAATCGGCCGCTGTGTTTTGCGTTTGTGGACTATGAGAAGGGTTTTGACTCTATCGAGACCTGGTCTGTTTTGGAGTCTTTGCAGCGATGCCAAGTTGACTGGCGATACATCCAAGTGCTGAGATGTCTTTACGAAAACGCGACAATGACCGTCCAAACTCAGGACCAGCGAACTGAACACATCCCCCTGCGTCGAGGAGTGAGACAAGGGGACGTAATTTCCCCTAAATTGTTCTCTAACGCATTGGAAGATGTGTTCAAGACGCTGAACTGGAGTGGACGCGGTATTAACGTCAACGGCGAGTACATCTCACACTTGAGATTTGCAGACGACATCGTCATATTGGCTGAATCGCTGCAGGACTTGCAGCAGATGCTGGACGACCTAGTTGATTCTTCTAAAAGCATTGGTCTCCGGATGAACTTGGACAAAACCCAAGTTATGTTCAACGAACACGTAACTCCGGGACTGATTTCTGTTAATGGCGGTACCCTCAGGGTTGTTCAAGAATACGTTTACCTCGGGCAAACTCTGCAGTTTGGTAAGAACAACCTTGAGAAGGAGGCTAACAGAAGAATTCAGCTGGGTTGGGCAGCGTTTGGGAAACTTCGTCGAGTCTTCTCGTCGCGTATTCCGCAGAGCCTAAAGACGAAAGTCTTCAATCAGTGCGTCCTGCCTGTTATGACCTACGGAGCCGAAACGTGGACACTCACGGTACGACTGGTCCATCAATTCAAAGTTGCTCAGCGAGCTATGGAACGAGCTATGCTTGGAGTATCTCTGAGGGACAGAATCCGGAATGAGGTGATCCGGCAGAGAACCAAAGTTATCGACATAGCTCAAAGAATTAGCAAGCTGAAGTGGCAATGGGCCGGCCACATTAGCCGTAGAACCGATGACCGTTGGGGTAGACGTGTTCTTGAGTGGAGACCGCGAATCGGCAGACGTAAGGTAGGACGCCCTCAGGCTAGGTGGAGCGACGATCTTCGCAGGGTGGCTGGTAGCAACTGGATGAGAGTTGCCGAGAATCGGGCTGAATGGCGTGCAATTGGAGAGGCCTATGTCCAGCAGTGGACTGCTATAGGCTGATGATGAAGGCTTATAAAAGACCGGGTACCCAAACAGTTCATTTTTGATAAAAAATACAGAATCCAGCTTCACGAAGATCGCCGGTGTGAGGGTCTGCGCCCCACTGAGCTGCGCATCTTCACGGACGGATCAAAAACAGACAGTGGCACAGGTGCTAGAGTCTTCTCGCAGGACTTCAACATACATATAGCCACACCGTTGGGAGTCCACAACACAGTGTTCCAGGCTGAATGCATTGGGATCACTCTTGCTGCTTCAGCCATCATGGCTAGGGCAGTTAAGGACCACTCGATCCGCATACTCTCAGACAGTATGGCTGTTCTGCAAGCGCTGGACAGTCACTCGATTGACTCTGGGCTAATATACGAGTGCCACCAGCGCCTCAACCAGGTGGGTAGCCTCAATAATATAACCATTCAATGGATAAAAGGACACAGCGGTTCGCTGGGTAACGATGCCGCCGATGAACTTGCCAGAAGGGGGTCGAGCAAGACACCGGTGGGACCAGAACCCATCGCGCCACTCCCTTTTGGGTTCCTACGCTCTCTGGTAAGAAAACGTACCAGGGATCTACACTGTAAGCTATGGGTGGACCAAAGTGAGTGCAGGCAGGCCAAGAAAGCACTTCCTACCATCGATGCCCGCCTCACAAAACAGGTCCTCCGATTAGACAAACGACAGCTGCGTATGGTTACAGCAGCAATAACTGGACATGGGTCGTTTAATAAACATCTATTTGTCATAGGAGTTACAGACAGTCCGCTGTGCAGGGCCTGCATTGAGGACGACGAGACAGCAGCGCACGTGCTTCTAAACTGCCCGGCGATCGCCACATACAGGGCCAAGTACTTCGGTAACCCAGGTACCCTACGTGAGATAGTCAGCAACATCAAGGCGTTGCTGGCCTTTCTCGAGGAGCTGGGGTGGATCGAATAACCGATTTCCCACCCGTACGCAAAATACGCGCTCAGACGTGGAGTTGCGGACAACAGCCCGTTCTACCTATTACCTATTAACTGTGACCTCCTACGCACGAGCCGAGCGAGCGAAGCGAGCGGTGCCGCGGGAGCGGCCGGCGAGTGCTAGAAACGACTAAATTCAGTGTGTCGCAAAAGCGTGCATTCGAACTATGGTGAGTTGCAGTACAGTTTTGTCGCACAAGTGTTATTCGCACATACTATAGTCGAGCTCACGCAGTACACTCAAGAAATTCATAAATTAAAATTAACGAAGGCGAAAAACACTTAGTTATTTTCTCGTGATGAGTATTATTCATTTTTAACCAAAGTGCAAGTGACAAAAGACAAGATCGCAAGCAAAACTCCGGAGGAATATCAGCGATTGTCAAGGTATGACATAGTGAAGATCGGAACAGTTCTAAAATTAATCGTACCAGTGAAAAATGACAGAGAACCAATTTAATATTACTATTATTTGGAAGAAACGTTTGATATTATTCAGGAAACTCACATTTCTATCGGGCATGGACGTAGAAATTAGAAATAGGATGATGAAAGAGCTCGAACCGAAGTACGGAAATATTATTAAAAAGTTTGTGGCGTTGTATTTGGCTTTGTGTGAACCATGTCAAAAAAAAAAAATTAAGTGTTCCATAAAAAGGGCTAGTGGTTAAGCCTATAAAAAGTAGTGAATTTAACTCACGATGCCAAGTCGAATAAATAATTCTAAACTTAATAACTTTCTTGCACAGTCCTTAATTATTAGATATTTCAGTTGATTTTTCTTAGTTTAATCATTTTTAAACTATTGTTCTTAAGTAATATTTTATCAAAATAAAAGTAGGTACCTACTGATGCCATTACATTTTTAACTGTTTATTTTGTAACTACTATGTTCAATAGTTAAAGTAATGAACAATAGAAATTATGTAAGTTTAATTTCATTGAATAAACAAAAACACTACAGTTCGCCTATTTTATTACTTTGCCCAAGATAGGGTGGGCATTATTCATAATTGCCGGGAAAAGTGATTAATTATGCTGTTTTAATCACATAGCCCAATTGAGTCGGGTATTATGAATACAGACCGGCTATTATTAATAGTGCCCGGACTTATCAAATTGCCCGTAACATATACACGAATTTTGCGGACTACTTGTTTATAGTTTGTAACGTAGACGCGCACGTGCATCTTTCCAATTTATACAAGGCCGTAATACCACCATAGGAATTTGGTTGGACTTCTGATTTAAGGGGTGGTAGGGGGGAGGGAGGGGGGAGGTGTAGAGCCCCTCCTGTGAAGGAAAAGTTTCGATCCCCCCCCCTTTTGAAAAAAATATTTTTTAATATTCTAACCTAACTTTCGAATTTTCGTGTATCGACGTCGATTTAAAGGCCGGAAGAGGTGTCGGGTTGACGAATAAAATGAAGGGGAAGTAGCAACGCTCGACAGAACACTTAGCTGACATGGCTCGTCAACAGAATCAAGGCGTTTCCATAGGAAGTCACAGTTTTTACCTTACCTAACCTCCCCAAACCATGTCGTTTCTAGCACTTGCCGGCCGCTGCCGCGGCACCGCTCGCTTCTCTCGCTCGGCTCGTGCGTAGGAGGTCACAGTTTTAACCTAACCTAACCTCCCCAAACCATGTCGTTTCTGGCACTCGCCGGCCGGTGTTCTATACAGGATTAGTTTGCATGCGGACTAGCACTGTATATTATGTTACAATGTAGTTACTTTGGTCACTACAAAGTATACACGAGTATTTGCGTACTACTCTTGTATAGATTGGAAGACCTTGATTAAAAACCTTTTTAACAAAAAATTAAAGAAATTTGAGTCGGCGCTGATAAATCAATGAATAAAGATCACTCAAAGCGCCGACTCATAATTTTAAGGTTTATTATTTTTTGCTTTTCAGATTTTTCGGCGGTGGTCATACATAAAATAAAAAAACAAAAAATATACGCGTCGAATTGATAACCTCCTCTTTTTTTTTTCGTCTATTGAAAAGTGATTTCCAATCTATACACGACTAGTTTCACACCCTTGCATTCTAGCCTTGTACAGAATGGAAATACGCTGTGGCGTGGGGAAGAACACTTTTTTACGGATTTCGATTAGCAATTTTTGATCATTGTTTTTTCTAGTGAAATGTAACTAATGGATATATATTTTTGCCATTTTACAATATTTCATTTATGTAGTTTTAAATAACAGAAAAAAAAAAACACAGAAAACTTAAATTACTATATTTATTTTGTACTCAAAAATGTCGTTTTCTTGTCGTCTATAGACGACGATGGCGTGTTGGGCACGTTTTCATATGTCGGCTATACACGACCGTGGCATTCAAAAGGTTAAAAAACTGGCCAAGTGCGAGTCGGACTCGCGCACCGAGGGTTCCGTACAAACCTGGAGGTATTCACGGTTTATGCATAAGGTTTATATTTATGAAATTAAATGTGTTATTTTTTTTAATTTTTATATTTGAGTTGACTGAAAGGTAAATTGTGGTTTACGATTTATGACATACTAGCTTCTGCCCGCGACTTCGTCCGCGTTAAATTTCTTGTTCCTCCGACCCTTCCCGTCGCGTTGAATCGCATACCCGTGCGATTTTCCCCGTTTTAGCAACATTTTTCATTACTGCTCCGCTCCTCTTGGTTTTAGCGTGATGTTATATAGCCTATAGCCTTCTTCGATAAATAGGCTACCCAACATAAAAAGATTTTTTCAATTCGTACCAGTCGTTCCGGAGATTACCCCCTACATACAAACTTACAAACAAATGTTACCTCTTTATATTATTAGTATAGAATAAAAAAAAAAAACTACTTACTAGTTCCCGTTTAAACCAATTTTTAACCGACTTCAAAAAGGAGAAGGTTCTCAATTCGGATGTTTTTTTTTATGTGGTCGGCCATAACTCCGTCATATATAGACGGATTTGCAAAATTCTTTTTGTGCTCGAAAGGGGTTTATTTTGAAATGGTCCCATATAAATTTCATATAGATCTAATGATCAGATGATGAGTTCCAGAGACAGACATCGGAACTCTTTAAAAAATGACAGCAAATTAACCGCGATTTCTGCTATCGTATAAATATGCATTGTTTGTTTGGAATTAGTGCGGGGTGGATACCACAACTAAAAATTTAAAAATAAAAACGTTTTTACAAAAAAAAAAAAAAAAAAACTACCGACTTCCTTAAAAACACTACAAAGTGAAAAAATAACTTTAATTTCGGAAGTCGGTGGCATAAAACCATAAATACAGATCCTAAGACACCGACTTCCGAAATTAAAGTTATTTTTCACTTTGTAGTGTTTTTAAGGAAGTCGGTTGTTTTTTTTTGTGAAAAAGTTTTTCGGTGGAAGTTTACATTAATGTACATCATATTATTTTTTTAGATTTATCATTCCCTTATTTTAGAAGTTACGGGGGGGGGGGGGGGGACGGGACACATTTTACCACTTTGGAAGTGTCTCTCGCGCAAACTATTCAGTTTAGAAAAAAATGATATTAGAAACCTCAATATCATTTTTAATAACCTATCCATAGATACCCCACACGTATGGGTTTGATGATTTTTTTTTTTAGTTTCATTTCTATGTATGGGGAACCCCAAATATTATTGTTTTTTTTTTTTCTATTTTTGTGTGAAAATCTTAATGCGGTTCACAGAATACATCTACTTACCAAGTTTCAACAGCATAGCTCTTATAGTTTCGGAAAAAGTGGCTGTGACATACACGGACAGGCAGACAGACAGACATGACGAATCTATAAGGGTTCCATTTTTTGCCATTTGGCAACGGAACCCTAAAAATGAACCTAGCTTCTTGCATCTAGTAGTGAATGTATGTATTTCCAGAAAAACCCAGGCACGATTCGTGTGGCGGAAGAAGACAAAGGCTGGCGGCAAACGACGGCGAGCGCGTGGGCGGGCCGCTCCACGCGCCTGCTGTCCGCTCCCGCCGCGCGCCACTGCGCCGCCGCGCGGGACCGCGTGTTCCTGCGCGCCGCCGACCTGGCGCGCTGGGCACCGCGCCCAGGTCAGTGCCTGCCAACCTCCTATACAGAACCCAGCAGTACTTTTCAAGCATGCAAGAACATACCTGCCAGATTCCTCTTTTCTGAAAATAAATTTAAAAGTACCTTATGGTAATATACATATCTATAGCGCGCCTGACTCTCTGCCATCATCATATTCTTTTTGTACTGGACCATACCTGGGAACCTTCTATTTAGACTCAAGGCCAACTTAAAAAAAAAAACTATTTACTACTGTTGCAAAGTAAAATATTTAGCTTGCGCAACATTGTGTGCTACCATAAACACAGATGATTCACACCAAAAACGAAAGTTGTTTACCAGAAATATTTTGTTCTCAGTTTAGTTTGATGTTTAAAATGACATAATGGCTATGTGATGGGTCTTTCACACCCTGTTTGTATCAAACTCGGCATTTATTTCAAACAAGCCTTAAAGGCCAAGAAATAGGCACATTCGAATTGCCATATTTTTCGGTTGTATACCTATGGAACGTAACATTTCCTGTCTCAGGCTGAACTCCTTGATTTACCTAGCAAGTCGTAGTTGATGTTCATGGGGGAGCGTACTAAATGTGTTAGAGCTCGTTCCCACTTGTCGTGTGTCGGAACCGTATATTAATCGGATGTCGGCGCCTTTGTTCACACTTTCGGTTAATAATCGGCTGTCGGCCACGGTTGAAGCTAATACCAATTTTTAGCAGTCTACGCAAAGCAACTAAGTACGATGGACGTCGATGAAGTTCTTGTTGTGATGTATTATTATTGAAGAAAACAAAGAAAGACAGCCCAAAAAAAAAACAATATTGGGTGCACCCCAATCCTGAGGAAAGATTTAGTTTGGGAACATTTCAGAACTTAATAACAGAATTGAGAAGTGACAAAATTAAGTTTTTCAATTATTTTAGGATGTCAATAACTACATTCACTGATGGATTCAACAGAACAAGGGGTAGCGGGGAGAGGGTTATCGGCACCGACATCTGACAAATGTGAATAGCGACATTCGTACTCATAGGCGAGCGAGATCCGACACGATTGTTTTCCGGGCGTAGAGGGCTGGCAAAACACCCGACATTTCTTGTCGGCGCCGACACAAAATCGGTTTCCGACAAGTATGAATAGCTTCATATAAAATACTCTGCCACTGGAACCTCCGATTAATATACGGATCCGACACCCGACAAGTGGGAACGAGCTCTTAGTGGGTAGCAGTAATCAGTATATCAATATTGTGTTTAGGCATGGACCAGTCATCGTATACGACTGCAGTGACGCCCTTCCCCGCGCATGCGCTGTCCTCCGATGCGACGGACGGCAAGCCGGCAGTCGGCGCGTGCGTCTCCGAGACTGACCATACTAAAGAATGTATTTGTCACTTAGAGGTGAGAGTGTGGTTTTATATTATTTAATTTACTTCATAATAAAGCTATTCTTATGGGGTACATCACTACATAGCATAAAACAAAGTCGCTTCCCTGTCTGTCCCTATGTATGCTTAGATCTTTAAAACTACGGAACGGATTTTGATGCGGTTTTTTTAATAGATACGTATAATACGCGCTGGCAAAAGCTAGTAATATGTATGTATAAACCCCTCCTCATAAATGAATTATGTAGGTATGAAAAATTATAGAGAAGGGCTTTTGGCTATCTACTAACAGTTGCATGGTTAGATCAATCAGGTTAAACTACGCTTGTCGCTGTTGGTCCCTGGATGGGTGACCATCTTTACCCCTCCGTGCCTGGAAAGCACGTTTGCCGTTAGCACATGTAACCACGGACGTAATAAAATCGCGGCGAGATTTTTTCGCGCACTGGGTCTTCAATGCACAGGTTCGCAGCATCAAACTATGTTCTTTGAACGTGCTGAGACTCATTCTCGCTGCACTCTGTTGGATTCTCAATGTTTGCCTCAACACCGAGAATAAAATAACCAGCGCGCGGGTAAATTAGTGTTGCAAAGGACTCGAGTCCCCGAGTCGTAATTTTAAAGACTCGACTCAAGACTCAGTATGCTCAAAAGGCTCGAAGGCTAGAGTTAAGCACTCGAGTCTTAAAATGAAGTCGAATCTTAAAGAGCAACTCCGAGCATAAAGATGAGACTTGTAGCTCATCATTCGAAAAGACTCGAATAGAAGGTCATAATAAGTCCAAATTAGTGGTTATGATGTAACTATGCGTACAAAAAAATCTGACGAGTTATTCTAGCTGCAAGTCTCATCTTCATGCTCCGAGTTTTTCTTTAAGACTCAGGTCCTTTTTAAGACTCGAGTCCTTTTTAAGACTGGAGTGGCTGTCAAATGACTCGGTATCGGCTTGACTCTAGACTCCGAGCCTTTTGAGCACACCGAGTCTTGCATAATTGAGTCGAGGCTGTAAAATTACGAGTCGAGGATTCGACTTCTTTGCAACACTAGGGTCCCGCGATTTTATAACTTCCGTGGGTATGTGGGCTAAGTCTCAGCTGTCATAAGTGGATTTTTCGATCATTATGAATGGTCAGAAGCCCGAAAGTCTGTTAAACAACGGGGCGATCATGGCCTACTGTGATAGGGTTGAGTCACACATTTTTATCACAGTTTGGGAACAAAAACCGTGATAAAAATGCGTGACTGAAGCCTATCACAGAGGCCGTGCTCCCCCGCACGCAATTTTACCTAGGGGTGTCGTATTATACGAGAACTGGGTTGTGAGTGTCAGATACGCAAATTTTTTGCCGCCACATGCGAACTGCGTACTGACGTCACGCAAATTGCGCATCGCATCGCGCAAGCAGAGTTTACCGCCCACGTAGCATAAATCATAATACATATACAACGTCCCGACATCAATCGTCGGGCAGTTGTCCACCAGACACGACACCCGTCTGCTCGGAGGATCCTCCCTATTGATTGAACTTTACACCCTGTTCTTCATACCTCCAAAGTTGCTCCATGTAAAATACTGATATTTAACTATATAAAGGCTAGGCAGATGATGATTTAAGAATCGTTCTAGTGTTCCAATATTGTTGCCGTATATAATAAAACATTCAACAGGTTTGTGTCAACTGGTATCCTTGTGGATTGAAATACTGCAAGGGGAAGCCACAAGGGGGACTGAGCTACCGGTGCGGCATCAAGACATGCCACCGCTGCTACCGGTACCACTTGTACGTGCGGCGGCGCGACGCCTGCCCCAGCTACACGTGACGGCGCGACCGCCGGCCGCCGCGCCGCCGCGCACTCTGCCAAACTTATCATCTAGTCCTCATATACATAGCTTTTATATATTTTTATATGGACTCTATTCTGTGACCAACAATACTGTGCATCCATTCTTGTAAATATGTTGTTACGAAGCTAGTAAATATACAGAAATAAGTTATAAGAATAAACTTTTGAATACTATTTATTTACATGTTTTATTTCTAAAAGCCCCACTAAACTAATTCACTTATTCCGAGCACTCTATACAATGCCATAACATACACACCCAAAAACTGTGTACTTAAAGTGCATGTGTTGTGGAAACAATGAAAATTATAATAAGTTAACATTGAAGTTCTGCATCTCAATTCGAAATGCAATCAAATTAAGCATTGGATTGCATATTTTGCAAAATGTGACATTTAACATGTTGTAAAGAAAGCCCTGACAGAACCATGTAATATTCATACTATGTTATTCAAGGCTAAGTTATTATTATTTTGATTGCATAGCTGTAACTCTGTTTAAATCACTTGGGAAGCACACATACTTTCTATACAATTAACACTGATTAAGAGCATCCGGGGAAAGGATCATGCCTGTTCTTTCTGAGCACAAACTGTATCTTGCGCTCCATGTCTTCATTGTAGATGGCTTTGCATCGTTCATGGTTCACACGTCTTCTTGTCTGGAATCAATTTTACAAGTTACTCACTAAATTACACAAGAACTTCAATAAAGTGCAACAATTAATTGATATTTGATCTTAAAGGTAGATAGTATTCTCTTTATAATGTACGCCTTATAGTTAAAAGGGTTGGTTTTACACCTCCAGTGGTTGTTTATGTCAATAGTTTTCTTATCCATCAATGATACTCTTCATTGGACCCAATCATACTACATCCTGTTTAATTATAACTAATGTGTTTTCAGTGTTAATGGAACTAAGGTATTCTGTAGTTTTTGTCTCCTAGCTATGGGGCGTGAGTTTATGTATCAAATGTAGAGCACGTAACATTTTTGGAACTAATAACTATTTGGTCGCGGTCGGCCCAGAAAGCAGTGGCGGGCCGACCTAGATGTGTACCGCGACGACTAGTTTGAAGTGGCGCGGGACAAGAGTTCCTGGAAGAAATTGGGGGAGGCCTTTGCCCAGCAGTGGGACAGTATAGAATAAACAAAAAAAAAACCATTTTGGAGCACAAATAATATGAAAATTCCTACCAGTTGCTTTGCCCTACTGCTCTGCTCAAAATATATAAGTAAATTAGGCACATTATAACTACCTGGTAAGGTTTCTCGTAGTATCTAGTGAGCCTGTACTGCTCCAAGATGCCTTCCTTGCCGAGGATTCTGTTCACCAGCCGGCATGCGTCATCCACATTGTTGTTCTTCACAAACACAGTGCGCGCGATGAACGAAGGGTGGCGGTTCGACAGCAGCCTAAGAGTTACAAGCATTTTGTTTCAGCAAATTGCAATATTGATAGTATTAGAAATTCTACACATAATAGTTAGGTTAGGAGAATGTCAGTGTTAAATGTCAAACTGTCAGCAGTGACAGTAGAAATTATTTTACGAAGTAAGCTATTTCTCAGTCACAGAAACAATAATACTAATTTATTATTAAATAAATTAGCACAACTGAATTAATATATTTACAGCATAAAAATAGTATTGTGTATTTCTGCAAAAAAAATTGTATCACTCTCTGACCGCTATCATCCCAAGTTATTTGTTTGAATTTATTTAATCCACTGTCTCTACCAAATTTAGACCTACCCGGACCTACCCGATTAATTGCTGTTAACCTGGCGGCAAAATTCATTTATATGTTGAATATGAATTTTTAGCTAAAATCCAGTGCAATCATCAAAGGCCCAGTGTACAGGCCCAGTTTCTACGTGTATTTACATACACCTTTATTATCCTATTATGTTATTAGCTTAGGACTTTGTAAGAGTTTTGGTGCTTTATTATTTATCATTATGGAAAATGACAGTGATTCTGACGATAGTTCAGCAACAGGCCGCTGCTACAATGTAGCCCTACACGACCGATGTACCATGACTGATATGCAACGCATAAAGGATATGTTTGACGCGGCATACAATAACAAAATGACGGCAACAGAATTCAGAAACTTACTCAGAAAGATGTTGAAAATAGAGTATGATGATGACGAATTCCACTTATTATTTTTAAAGGTTTTTAGGTTTCTAATAAGTTAAGCAAGCTATGTATGTACCTATTGGTTACGCCAGTTGTCACACTTGAACACAATAATTCTAATTCGAATCTATGTACGAAATGCAAAGGGGAGTTATTTCTTCACCCTACCAGGCTACCACTTTTTCGTTTTAGCTAGGTACCTAAAACATTTTACCCGACTGCCAAGAAGGGTTAGGTATTTATACAGTGGATCAGAGGACCACTATTGAATCAAATTATTCTCAGTTATGGAAACAGATTTCCAGTCATAAAACATGTCTAGTAGGTTTAGTTGTGGGGACGTTCGCATACGTATTTTAGCCAATTAACATTTTATTTTAGATAAAACCTTATTATCACTGTCACTTATTATCGCACTCAACATTAGATAAACACAAACCGGACGGGTGAGATCGACTGGGACGAGCTGGTTTCTCACCTAATCCTGGGCTACTTCAACAACGACGCGGGGAACCAGCTGGGCTCGCTGCAGCCGCCCATATTGGGCCGGCCCGACGTCCTGCACTCGGAACACAGACATCCTATATCCAGGATATGCTTTTGCCCTGATGTTGCTAAGGTTTTTATCTCAATTCTTATCTTTTCAAGCCACGTTCCGCGTTCCTAATAGTTTACCCACTACGGATTTAACATAATGTTACACCATGTTCCAAATTCTATAAGTATTAGAACTTACTAGTGATCATTCCCTCATGTACAAAACGTATGCCTAACATTATTTGCTTGCTATGAATGTTACTAGTATGCCGATATCACCGTACACAGGATCGCAGTACAGACCCGATGCAAGGCTCATACGTAACGGCGAGCCGCAACGGCGTGATCAACTGGTGGTCGCTCGACATGAAGCTGTTGAGGACCGCTAACTCCTCCAGCCGTTAGTAGCAGTATCCTACTTATTCAATCAGCACGTGTAGCATGACCGCCATAGAAACTGAATTTGTCGACGGAAGAGAAGACAAAATGATAGATTGTATCGTAGAAAAATTGTGTAAAACTGAAGAAAAGCGATGTTTCTATTTTTCAGTCGACAAGAGTACGATGTCAAGTAGATATGATGACTATTTCTCTTTACTATTGATGAGATAGAAACATTTTTACAGAATTAAAATACATAAGGAACTTTTTTTGTTCTTGGTAGAATAGATATAGAATTGGTCATGCTACGCCGGCTGTTGACTATATAATAGGTTGGGGAAAAAGTTTCTTCGCATTTTTTAAGAAAATTCAAAACATTTTTTAATAAAGTTTATTTACATTTAACTAAAGTATGTAGGTACTTACCATTTTGTTCGATAACTTTTTGCCATCTTGTAGGTAGGGACATGATCCCATTGCTATAGAAATTTTGGGACTTCTGGTCAAAATACCGCGACAAGTGGTTTTGGCAGTCCTCTCGTGATGTTAACCTGACACTGCCTAAAGAATTCTGAAGAGACCGAAACAGGTGGAAATCTGAAGGTGCAAGGTCAGGACTATACGGCGGATGCATTAACACCTCCCAGCCAAACTCTCTTAATTTTTGTTGGGTGGCTAAAGATGTGTGAGGTCTAGCGTTATCTTGATGAAAAACCACACCCCTTCTGTTGATTAATTCCGGCCGCTTTCTCTCAACTTCTTGCTTTAATCTCATCAGTTGTTCGCAGTAGAGTTCAGAATCGATGGTCCTGCCTGGTGGTAACAGCTCATAATGAATAATGCCCTTCCAATCCCACCACACACACAGCATCACCTTGTTGCGAGTTAACCCGGGTTTCGCCACAGTCTGTGAAGCCTGACCGGCCTTTGACCACGACCTTTTTCGCACGTTCTTGTCATACGTGATCCACTTTTCATCACCAGTAATCAGCTTCTTCAAAAATGGTTCGGTTTCATTACGTCGTAATAAAGAATCACAAATGAGTACACGGTTCATTAGGTTTCTTTCAGTGAGCTCGTGAGGTACCCAAATGTCGAGCTTTTTTGTGTACCCAGTTTTTTTCAAATGCGCCAAAACTGTTTTGAGGTCAATTTCCAGTTCTTCAGCTACGTCGTATCTACTGGTATGCCGATCTTGCTCCACTTTTTCAAAAATGGCATCCAATTTATCCGTAATAGGGCGACCAGAGCGACGTGCATCTTTGACATCAAAATTTCCGGATTGAAAACGCTTAAACCAAATTTGTGCTACTCTCACAGACACTACACTCGGTCCATAAACATCGGAAATTTTTTTCGCCGCTTGCGTTGCATTTTTACCTTTTTTGTAGTAAAATTTTAAAATGTATCGGATTTCTTCATTAGATTCACTCATCTTGACGGTACGCAAAACAAATGAAAATTCTCAAAATCTTTTTTTATAAATTTTCCTAATTTGAATTTGGAATTATGTTCTTTAAAATTTAAACTTTCAATGATACCAAAACCAGCCAGATACAAATAGTATAGCCAAAGAGATTTTATTACAAGTTCATACATACTATAATGCGAAAAGACTTTTTCCCCAACCTAATATAATTACTTATATCGATTGTTTTATACGGCGTATCACCAGCGGAGTATATAATCCGCCGAATAATAGTATTATCGTGAATGTCCACGTCACGGCATGGCGGCATCACGGTAACACAGGGAAATGAAATGTATGAAATGAACAGGCTAGCAGGGACATCGAAGCTGCCAACTGATACCATGGAATCAGATGATTGAACATCCCCTAGTGTTGATAATTTTCGTCAGTTAAAAAAAAACCACTGCTATTTCATAGAAAAGTGCAATCTCTAAAAAGGACACGTACAAACAGAACGCGTTTTAAAAAAGGGAGTTCACACTTAACGATTTCCGTAAATAAGAAAAAAATGAAAAAAAAAAACCTTCCCATTTTATTGTTGATTCGGGTCGAGAATCACTAACATAATTACCTCCTGAAATGTTTTGCAGATCCAAAACTGCACCTTGTATATGGAATGGCTAGTTATCTTTTTAATAACCCATGAAACATTTTAGACCACGAGGTTTAGAAACATACCTTTGCTGAGTTATGGCTACAGTTTACGCGTCGATGTCCCTGCCACCCTGTACGAAGACGCTTTTTAAGTTCCGTCGACGATAACGTTATACGTGCACGTACACATTTATGGAAGTGGACGTACACGATAATATCGTTATGTTACAAATGATGAAAGCGTACTTTGTGATTCATATGAGTTCCTCCACAGCCCACCTGAAGGTCCGCACCACGTGGGTGACGGACATGGTGTGCATGCCGGACGTGAACATCATCGTCACCAGCTCCACGGAGCGGGACCTGCGCTTCTATGATTGCACCGCCAAGACCTTCACCTTGAAGATCGTCATCACCAGCTGGGAGTACATGGCAAGATATTTTCAATATTTTTGGATTTCCTAAAATTGGATACGATGCACCTGTTTGGACAATAGAAAGTGGTGCAGTGAGCTGTCGTAAGATAAGAAGAGCCGCTACATACGTGTGACGTGCTTCTTCCTGTGGCACGTTAACGGAGGGTAGATATACAAAACTATACCTACTTAGGAAACTATAACTAAACAATTAGGGATTCATCCTTTCTTCTTGTAGTACTGTGCACTTTCGGTAACAGATTAGATAATATTTCTCAGATCTGCACCATGTCCTATTACTTCGATAAGGAAGATGTGGATCAGTGCAAGCTGATCTGCGGAGACGTCGGCGGCAATGTCCGGGTTCTTCTGTTCTCGGCGAAGCTGCGCGGCCCCTTCAAAAGCGATGCTGGACGTGCTTTGAAGAAGCTACGACATGTTGACCTGCAGAAGACGGTAATTAGCAAATTGCCTAGTAACTAACAGCTGTCAGATCGTGGTCAGACCGGATCCTTAAATAAAAGTGGAGTGTTAATGTGGTGCTGTCCCATAAACAATGCGGGACTTGATATCTTGTCCAGTGTGTCCTGTTGTTTATGTTGTTTGCACGCTACGGGAGTTGATGGACACTACTGAAAATGCTAAGCTCATAGTCATATTCTTGGTTAAGAAGAATAAGAGAATAAAAGTGACCGAGTCTTCAGTGCTCCACCCTTAACACCTGGGCTCTTTGTTGCAGCCCCGAATACTGCCAGAGCTTCGTCTGAGAGAGCTCGTGTGCTTGCATCCGGAGTGGGTGCGGCAGGTGTCATACTACGAGTCGATACACTGCGTGGTCTCCTGTGCCACCTGCCCCGACTCACTGCTCATGTGTGACCTGGAGGGCTCCAAGACTCATAATATGTTCAGAGTTGAAAAGGCGAGGCAGCTTTCTTATTGTTTTTTATTTATTTGACACTAAGTGCCGCCCGCGGTTTCGACTGTACGGTGGTCAGACGTGTTCCCATGGAAATTCATTCAGCCTTAAGGGCTGGTGGGTGGGTGGCGTTAAAGGTAATAGACTGACAAACAAAGTACTTTCGTATTATGTAAGTATGGAAGCATAAATTATGTTTATTTAATATTTATTGTTAGATTGCTATTTCTTTTAGTTCTGTCGTGTGTTTGTAATCAACATAAATCTTAACTATCCTCCGATTTGCCTATGCTTTGTTAATTCCCAGATTACGAGTATTCAGCCGTAGTCTTAAAGTACCTACTGAAATAATATACTTTGTTTTCAACAACCGAACTCGGATGAAGGTTTAATAAGTAGCTTTCGCCAACATCACTAAACGGATTTCAAGATTTTTCTTCTTTTAAGTTCAAAAGTATCTTTTAAAGTTTCGTTTTCAATACATTTAATCACTCTCTAGGGTATCGAATGCTTCGCGTTTGATGAGGAGGCACACGTGCTGGTGACTGGAGGACCCGACTGCTTGGTCCGAGTTTGGAACCCGTTTGTGCCAGCCAAGGCCAATGTGACCTTACACGGACATCACGCCGGTGTCACCTGCATTGTGCTACAGAATAACGGACAGACCATCTACTCTTTATCCAGAGATAGAACTATCAAAGTGTGGGATGTGCAAAGCCAGGCGTGTCGTCAGACCTACAACGATATCCCGGCTGTTTTGGGCGAGAGGACGCCAATTTCTGCCGTATATAACCCGGCCACCCGTCAGTTCATCCT
Source organism: Aporophyla nigra (assembly GCA_947507805.1). Classification (NCBI taxonomy): domain Eukaryota; kingdom Metazoa; phylum Arthropoda; class Insecta; order Lepidoptera; family Noctuidae; genus Aporophyla; species Aporophyla nigra. The sequence goes on from OX382301.1 coordinate 990,589, forward strand.
GGCAGCCATTAAGATAGCCATCGTGGTGCTAGACGAGCAGCTGAACCCCCTCCACACTGACGGCTTCACACATTGTCGAGCTGTATCTAAGGTCCTCTATAACCCACTGTTTAAAGTCATCATAACTTGCGGCATGGATAGCAACGTTATCAACTGGGATCCAGTATCAGGTAAAATGACAAAATAATAGAATTAAGAAAATTCTATGAATTCTACCTAAAATGGGCGAAATATTTTAAGCAGCAAAAGTTGCTGTTGTCGTAACGTAACTGATCATTGCGGTTATTAAAGACTCCCACAAACAGGCGCAACGTGACCATCGTAGAACAAGTTCTATGAGAACTTCATGGAAATTGTTCTACAAGAGTATAAAATGAGGGAATCGTAGCTCACCATCACCATTGTTTGGGGTGGGTACAGGTAAACGCAACGTGATGATTCGTGACGCTCACGTACGAATCCTGCAGAGTGCAGTGATGCCGGTAGAAATCACCGCCGCTTGCTTCGACCCTGGCTTCTTGCTGCTGCTCACTGGTGCCAGGAGCGGCGAGCTCAAGGTCATATTACAGTATTCATTTGAATCACCTTCATTCATCAATTAATAGTTATCATCATAGCTGTGCGGCATCGTATCTACCTGCTCTGGTTTTAGTATGTACTATGGTTTTATACCAAATTTCATCAACTTTCTTTGGAATTATAGTGTATCATACATTAAAAGATAAAAACAGCCATTTTTAACTTACTGGCAAAAACTCAAACAATATTTTTAGTTTTTTTTAGATAATGTTTTATTCCTTAATACCTTTGTTAGATCACTGGTTAAACAAGTCGACCTAGGTATAACGGATAAATAGTTGATTATAGTGCAAATCCATTACAGTCACACTTCTACTTATCTACCTCAGAACTAACACAGTGGATAGTTCAACCTTTGAACTAACCAGCTTTTTACCGGAATGAAACGTGTTATAACGTTTATTTAACTATTCTATAACTCTTTACAATAATGTTACTATTTAGTGTTATCTGAATACGAATCTTCCTTGCTTACGTGGTCTAGGTGTGGAACTTCAACACGGGCGTGTGTCTGAGAGTGATGTCCATCGAACACATGTGCGAAGTGACCAGCTGCTTCTGGGTGGAGGGCAGGTCTCGAAATTTCGATCAAACTAGTAGTTTAAGTGATCTGATTTAATATGGATAACAGCTTTCCACGTAGCACCTACACACCTTCACGAACTCATTAGTGGCATCACTTCGATTTGCTATGATTTTGTTGTGAACTTTTATTAATTTAAGTAATTTTTAAACCTAAGATTAGAACATTATAAATTAGGATCCTCGCAGTGGGTTGGAACCAACACGTAGTCGAGTTCGAGGACACCGGCATGTCTACGACCGGCAAGAGCTGGGAGACTCGTCACACGGACGATGTGCTGGCGGCCGCCGTGCGGCAGCCTCTCACGCTGGCCACAGCCAGCTACAATTCAGAACTTATAATGTGGAGACTTGAAACCGGCCAGCTTTACAGGTTAAAGCAGTTCAACATATGAAACAGTCCTGGTAAGCTGAATAAATCCAATGGAACTCGTCAGAATCAGAATTATAAATTGTGTGATGTCCAGGTGCTTCTCGTGTACGGAGCCGACCCTGCGCATCGTGAACTGCAGGCGTGATGGACCCAAGCCTTTCCCTGTCCTAAGCTCCAAGGGAAGTAGTGCAAAAGCTTCTTGCTTCTCGTCTACCATCCGGAAACCCACGTGAGTAGCAAAACTGTTATTAAATCGTTATCTTCAAGAAATATTGCTTAATCTTGTTGCCCATAGTACGGCGGCTGCCGAGAAAGTACTGGACCCAGAGGCGGCCATCAAGAAGGCGGCGGTGCGATGCTTGTCCTCGATGGCTCTGAGCATGACGCCACGCGCGCAAGTGACGCGCCATCTTGCCGCACAAGCCATGATCTTCTTGCACACGCGACCACTACATATGAGCGTCGGTCAGTAATTCAGTACGATACGGTTTTCTGCCGCAAGCAGTATAGTAGTGAGCGAGCGAGCGAGCGAGTATAGTAGTATACGACTAAGTAGGTGTTAGGTAAGTAGGTAGGTATAGGCTTGAGTATTTTGCAAATTTCCAGCACCGCAGATCAAAACACGCTTCGACTCAATTACGAATATCGTAACGAAGTCTTATAAACTACTTAGCAATGACAGGTGTCCGTATCACAAGGGCGGCACCCGCATTTTTTATAGAAATTCCCTTCAACCCTATCAACCCATCTTCTGTCCTATCTCATCTGTTGGCTTGGCCTGACTGCTCATCAACCGATCAACATAATTTTCAAGTATATCCCTAACAAATGGTCTTGAGGATCCCATTTTCCTCTGCCTAGCGACCCCACTGCCCTCTTCGGTCTGAGTGACTCCCTCATCTTGGCGGGATATCTCAATACCAAACATCCCTCTTGGAACTAGAACACGAACTCTACCAGAATTATCATATAGCTATATAGCTCTTATAATGCTCACGACCGCCGTCTTCAATGGCACCCTGAGCAACAATATCTTCTCGAAAGCATAGAAATAAGCTCAGTTATCAGTACCCCAGCAGGCAAGTAAGCCAGGCAAGCCCAAGTTTGTACCCTCAAGCTACCATCCCATTAGTCTCCTCAATGATCTCGGCAAAATCTATGAGAGGCTTATTCATAAGCTTTTCAATTACTATGCCGAAGTAAAGAGCCTCATCCCCAACGTGTAATTTGTTTTCCGAACCCAACACTCGTGTTGAAACTCAACGAGCGCACTGCACTTACACCCACATAAGCGCTAGCTTTCAGCGTAACGCGATTACGGGCGCGTTGGTCTTCGACATAGCGAAGGCTTTCGACAAAGCCTAGCACATTGGCTTATTATACAAGCTTTATCTCGTATGCTCATCTTACGAGACTTAAATTATTGTCGAATTGCAATTTCAATTATCGCATTGATGGTTCTCTCTCCTCCCAACATCCTATTTGCGCAAGAGTCCCTGATAGGGATAGAATAGGGAGCTCTCCTGATACCCCCCTATCCTTCATGCTTTTCACCAGTAAAATTCCCCAAAGTAAAAATTCCCAACTGGCTTTATTCGTCGCCGTCATCGCCATTTACTACAGTGGTCGCTGTCAGAACTATCGCTAGCACTTTCCAGACTTCCGCAAACATCTTCAGCGCTTGGTTCCGGAAATGGCTAGTCGATGTCAACCACGATAAGAGACAGTCGGTTTTCTTGTCGGAGGCATACCGAGACCGACTAGTACCCCACCTTCCCAGTCCGATCTCTGTTTAGTAAGCCGATCCCTTAGGAGAAAACGAGCCAACCTACGTATTATCCTTGACCACCATCTTACTTTCAGAGACTAATTAAAAATGGCTCGATCACGCGCTGCCTGTGCTCTCAGTAGGCTCCACTTCATCTTGACCGCCCGCAGCAAATTGTGCCTTAAGTGCAAATTGAGCATTTACACCGCAGTTATCCGCCCATCATCATGACCATTGCGTGCGTCGTCTTCTAACACGCAAAACCTCACTATCTCCATAGGATACATACAGAGGATATACACTAACCTAACCTAACACGCTTTTATTCATAAAATTGGGACTGTGATAAAACGGGAAGATTTAATCATTAAAGTGTAAAGTTTTAGTGTTCAAAATATATAGTTAAGTACAATATGGAATTATTTTTTCGTAGACGAAGAAGCTTAATTATCGTTAAAGGTTACAAACTTACAATGAACTTATAAAGTGTTATATTTCTTATTAGAGTTCATTTATTTTTAACTTTTTAGTTAATTTTATTGACAAATAATAAAAGCTTGTTTTCTTTAATTTTATTGTACTAATATCTGGAAGCTTCTACGCTACCTGTGAACTGTGGCAAAGTGTCGTGATTATTCCCAAATGTTCTGCTCGGCTAATAAATAGCGGATTGTCGGGCTGAGGGGGCAGTTCGTTTACCAATACGGTCGAATGCGAATCAAGTGATACAGTAGAAGCGAGACAAGTGATTCCTTTTGACGTTTCTTGTTGTTGCTTTATTTGTGTTTATTTAATTAAACAGTTTTTTTGTGTTTCGGTAATATTGGTTTTATTTCATTTATCCCGAACGGAACCCCAGCTCGTAACAATATGATATCTCGTATCTATATTTTAAAGTTGACTCACTATAACGTTTTTAACTGAATATAACTAAATTAAATTAGAAATTAATTCGAACTCTTGTAACCGATTTAAAAAAAGGAGGTCGTAATAAAATTTCCTTATTTTCATCTTTTTATTTAAATTTCACTTTAACGCAATCAAGTTTTTTTTTTATGAATAATTTAATTAAAACATAACATATGGGAATTTTTTGCTAAACTTTTCGACAACAGTTTTCATTAATACGTTTTCTATGGGCCTTCATCATGGCCAAAACATTGAGGCGATTTCCCCCAAATGCTTCTAAACCAGGTTTTCAGTCTGCTAAGGTCCGATTCTCAATCCACCGATAACCAGACAGTTAGGGTTATTAAGATACATAGTAAAAAATCATTTGTTAAATCGTCAAAATGGCTTTATTCGTCGAATAATTACCTACTCATTTAACTGAGGAATAAATTTATTTGACTCTTTATCGGTTTGACGGAATGATAGACGCTTATTCCATTGAGAATCTATTTATCTTATAAATGATGTTCACATTATAATAATAATAAAAAGCCTTTATTAACAATCTTACAAGTTATAATTCATCTTATCTCTATACTTATTTTTTTCTAGGAATGGTTAGATAAATCTAATATTTTTTTCTTATTTGACACCGGTTCCTCGATTGTCTTGCTTTCCAGCATAGGCCTCCCCAAGTGATCTCCACAAGCAACGATCTCTTGCTCTCCTCATCCAATTTGTACCTGCTAACTTTTGAATATCGTCTTCCCATCTACGATACTGTCTGCCTTTTCTTCTAATTTTATATTTTGGACACCATTCTGTCACTTCTTTGGCCCATTTCCCCATCTGACTTCTAATTAAATGGCCTGCCCATTTCCACTTCAATTGTTTTATTGTGTATTTTACATCTATAATTTTGGTTTGTTTCCTTATTGTTGTTAATCTTATTCTGTCTTTTAATTTTATGTTGAGAATACTTCTTTCCATTCTATGTTGGCAAGTTTCAAGCGCTTTCATATTTTTGTTTGTGCAATTCCATGTCTGACACCCATATGTGATACTCGGCAGAATACATGTATTAAATACTTTCTTTTTTGCTCTTAGCGGTATATCTGAGTTTTTCATGACTTCTTTTAAAGCCCAGTATTTCTTCCATCCTAAGGTTATTCTATTGTTAATTTCTTTTGTTGTAAGATCTGTGGGAGATATTATTTGACCAAGATAAGTATACTTTTTTACATACTGCAGATCGGTAACGTTGCGCGGTTTTATTGGGATGTCAGTGTGGTTTGTCATCAACTTGGTTTTACTTGTATTTATTGATAATCCCACCTTTTCACTTTCGTAAACTAGTTCCTCAATCATGATCTGTAATGTCGCTGGGTCTTCACATATCAGGATAAGGTCATCCGCGAATCTTAAATGGTTTAGTACAACTCCATTAACATTAATTCCGTAATTACTCCATTCTAGTTGACGAAATATATGTTCTAAGGTTGCAGAGAACACTTTTGGTGATAAGGGGTCTCCCTGTCTAACTCCACGTCTGATGGAAAAACATTCTCCTTCCCTTTCTGTGCGTATTTTAGCCGTCATATTTTCGTATATGTTTTGTATTATACGTATATATTTATTATGGACTCCTTGTTTGGTAAGGGCCTCCCATATTTTCGCGTGTTTTAAAGAATCGAAAGCTTTGTTGTAATCTATAAACGCCAAGTAATAGTTTATTCCATATTCGTTGCATTTCTGAATCAACTGTTTTATAGTATGAATGTGGTCTATAGTTGAGAAGCCACTTCTAAACCCTGCTTGTTCTTTTGGTTGGTTCTCGTCTAAAGTCTTTGTTAATCGTTCTAGTAGTATCTTAGAGAATATTTTATACACATTAGACATTAGTGAGATAGGCCTGTAGTTAGAAATGTCATCTGTTTTCCCCTTTTTATGAAGTAAGATTATAGTTGATGTCGTCCATTGATGCGGTATATATTCAGTCGTTAGAATTTCGTTAAACAAATTTGTTAATGTGTTCAGGGTAATCTGTGATGTTCCTATCAAGATTTCGTTTGAAATGCCATCTTCACCTGGTGCTTTCCCTCTCTTTTGCGATTTAATGGCTTTTGTAACTTCATCTTTTAGTATGTTCGGAATTGGTTCTTCAGTGTCCAAATAGACGTTTGTTTGAGATCTTGTTCTCTCTGCATTGTAAAGCTCACGGTAGAAATCAGTCGCTGCTTCTAGTATTTCAGTTTTTTTAGTGTTATGTTTTTTTGTCTTATGATGTGTTACGTTACAAAAAAAAAAAAAAAAAGTGGATGAGAAAAAGAAAAAAAAAGAAAGATGGTCACATTATTAGATACTAAATTAGTGGTTAGTTTTCGTACTTTACAAGTGTACTTACTTCATTAAATGGATATTTTGGATAATATTGACGTCATGGCAATTGAGTATGAAGCCATAATCTATGCATACAAATAAATAAATTTTTAGTGTCTGTTTGTATTTTCAAATTAGTGCATATGAAGTATATACGGTTCTTACATCTGCGTCTGTCTGTTTGTTCCGGCTAATCTCTGAAACGGCTGAACCCATTTTGACGTGATTTTCACTGGCATATATTTGATATTATACGAAGTAACATTGGCTACTTTTTGTTCCGGGAGCACGTTCCCGTAAGATAATTTCCAATATCCACACGGCCGAAGCCGCGGGCAGTAGGTAGTAGCTAGTAAATAAATATATGAATCCAAGGGCAAGAAAAGAAAGGAATGTACCTATGTTGTGTAGTGTTGTTAGTGAGATTTGTTGGATCACATTTGTCAGTCTCTAGGGAGAGGCAGCTGCCCCCCTTGCCCCCCCACTGGCGATCGTCCTTGAATAGACATTTGTAGAGAAGCCATACATTATGTCTGCATTGCGGTGACACTTGAGCGGGTCCGCTGGCTTGAAATGAACTTTTAAGAATAAAACGTATTGTAGCTTCCCTCCTACTCGCTCTGGAGAACGGTCAAGTGCAGTGCTGGTCGGACCACTCGGCGGGTGGCTACCAGGGTTCGTTTCGGGCTGTCCACACGGCGGACGACTACGTGTCAGCCTTCGCCACCGACATCGACAACGAGTTTCTCTTCACTGGCACTATTATGGGATACGTCAAAGTGTGGCTCATGAGCAACTACCTCGTAAACGATCAGGTGAGTTAATTTTATTTATTTATCTTAATGTAACTATAAATTCTGCTATTAAAAGAAAACATGCACAAAAATGCACAGGAATGACACAAAAGGATTCTATAAAGTAGGAAGAAATGCCTGCAAGAAGATATTAATATGTATCTATACTAGATTACTATATTAATAATATATTATAGCTGAAGAGTTTGTTTGTTTGATTGAACGCGGCAATCTCAGGAACTACTTGTCCGAATTGAAAAATTCTTTTTCTGTTGGGTAGCCTATTTATCGAGGAAGGCTATAGGCTATATTTTATAACATCACGCTACAACTAAGAGGAGCGGAGCAGTAATGAAAAATGTAGCAAAAACGGGGAAAATCGCACGGACAGGCGATTCGATGCGACGGGAAGGGTCGGAGAAACATGAAATTTAACGCGGACGAAGTCGCGGGCAGAAGCTAGTAATATTATAAAGCTGAAGAGTTTGTTTGGTTGAACGCGGTAATATCAGGAGCTACTGGTCCGAATAGAAAAAATCTTTTTGTGTTGAGTAGCCTATTTATTGAGGAAGGCTATAGGCTGTATAACATCACGCTGCGATCAAAAGGAGCGGAGCAGCAACGAAAATTGGACGAAAACTGGCAGGGAATTCAATGCGACGGGGCGTTCACGTCAGGGGAGTAAAAATTTGACGCGGACGAAGTTGCGGGCATAAGCTAGTATATTTTATTAGTCTACACTACACTGTCCCACTGCAGGGCAAAGGCTTACTCCAAATCATTCCATGCATCCTTTCTTAAGCCACTTCGACTCAATCCTTGCGGTACGTGTATAATTGGTCATTGATCTGGCCCGGACATTCTAGCTCCCTTGTCCCCCGCGGCCCCCGCGGCCACGCCCACACTCGTTCACGCCAGCACAACCGCTGTAGTCACTAGGCACTTGGGGTTTGTCTCTTATTCTTCTATCCACGGGGGTGTATACCCGCCACGCTGTGCCAGTGCATGTTGGCGGCTCGCTATAGCCTCGTTTGTTTGTCGCCAGGGTGCACCACGTGCAGGTAACATTATTGCGCCGACATTATTTCCAACTTCTACTCAGGCGAAGCTGAAGGCAAAAGCTAGTAGGTAATAAAGTAAATGTGGTGTAGGTACATGTAAACATGCCGCGGCTGCGCCTGATGTTCCCGTTCCTGTGGCGCGACCGTATCGAGGGCCGAGCCAAGCGCAACACGCGCGACCAGCCGCTGCCGCTGCTCCTCAACAGCTACCGCGCGCATTTGCGCTCTGTTACAAGCATAGCCTACATCGACGAACTCAAACTTGTATTGACGTAAGTGCTAAAAAGGGCAATATGAGTGTGTGTGTGTGTGTGTGTGTGTAGGGAAAGTTCGCCTTAGGGAAAGTCGGATTATTAAAAGTTACAATGATTAATACTTCATTTCAATGAAATTAGACTTTCCCTAAGGAGCGCTTTCCCTACACACATACATATTGTCCTTTTTATCCCATTTCCTTCAGCAGTGGTCACGTAATGAAGGAAATTATTAATGGTATATGCGCAGTGGAAGTGCAGACTACAGCGCGCGCGTGTGGCGTCTCTCGGGCGAGTACCTGCAGACGTTGGGCAGCTTCGTGCCGTGGAGCCTGGAGGTCACCCGTTTCCCGCCTGACGTTCAGAAAGTCGCCAGCTTCACTACCTTTAAGGTGAAATGCCAGTTTAAAGATGATATATTATTATACTGCTATCTGATATCGAGACTTTCAATGTCGATTCGCTGTTGAATGTGTGCAGGTGTGGCGCGGGGGCGTCGTGTCGCGCTACGTGCCGGGGCATAAGGTCGAGGACAAGCTTCGCGATATCACAGAAAACGAGCTCCGGAACAAGACCTTTGGCAAGCGGCCCATCAAGCCACTTCTGGGACAGTATTACTCGCTGCCGCGTTGGCCTGACAAGCAGGATAGGATCCAGCTCAACAAATCGCTTCCTACGGTCAGTACATGTATCCTTGCGAGAAGCGCACACGGCGGACGATATAAAATACTGCAAGTTTAACGTTCTGTTTTTTTACTAACTTGCACGGAACAGACCGCTAAATGGATATGCAGCGAAATAATCCTCTATTATATCGTTTTGGACTTGTAGTCAGTTTAAATAATGAAATCGTATATTAATACGTTGCAGATCCCGCTGTACAAACATCTTCGGCTGGCGTCGACACAGCCAGTTCGGCGGCCTGCCACGCCCGAGCTGGTGCGTCAGACGCGACTGCGTGAAAAGCCAAAGAAGATGCACTTTGATGCTGACGCGCTAAATCCACACCACCGAGGGCACTCCATGCACTCCAGATACTCCAGGCACTCCACGTTTTCCACGCACTCCAGGCACTCCGAGGTCTCCAGACACTCCACGCTCTCTACGCACTCCAGATACTCCACGATCTCCACGTACTCCACGCATCCTAGGCACTCCACGCAGCGGTCTGCGCTGGACCAGGAAGACAACACCAACATGTAATGCTGCAAGATGTAGGGTGCGTCAAGTTCAAACGGATGATACAGCGCCTAAATAACGCATGTGCCCTTCGACTGGCGTGTTCCCGGTATAAAGGTAGCCCAAACCAGTCACGTTATAAATTGCGTTGCTATTTTCAAACAACTTTCCACCAGTGCGTTTGAGACCTATTAGAACTCATAACCAATTTATACCACAGTGCATGTGAGACCTAAACGGCTTACTAGTTTCTTTGTCGAACGGTCCGCGTCACGTAGCGGTGCTCCTTGATTATCCGGAACAAAGCGTCGCGAGGACCATCCGCCGCGGATGGGGAAAGTAATGCCCACGACGCATAATATTTTCTGCTTTTTGTACATACATAAAGGAGGAATGTTTTTGAATATTGATTATTTTGTAATTTTATTAAGTTTGATACCTTTTACTATTTTTGATAGCTTTATACAAGTTTATTTACAATGTCTGTGATATTTATACAATATATTAAGTATCAACAGTAAAACGAGCTTGGTTATTTAGAAAAATTCTTTAAGGTGGATGCTCCAAACCAGCCCGCTAAATTCAAAATTTCTTACGTTTCTTGCAATTTGCAGGCCAGTGCTAGGTTGTATGTTGATTAAAATATTATTCGCGCCTGTAAGACGTATGTCGTTACAGAATTATAATCATCAAAATCACCAATACAACCCTCCAAGTTCATAAAGGCCTAAGAACAAAAAAAAAGAGAAAAAGACATTCCTATAGCTTTTTTTTTCCCGGTAGATATCGAAATGGTATATGTAGTTGAAAGTGACGGAAAAAATGAGAGAAAGACGTTATCACATGACATAATAAAATAATTAATAATATTAAATAAAACCTATTGTTCCTTGTTTTCCAAAAAAAGAAAAGACACTGGAGTTTTACGATAGAATCAATCTAATGGGCGTATGTGTCTCTTAGCCTACACGCGCGTCTCAGAGAAATACAGGACGTTTCTAAACACTGTTAAACCACTCATTTACAATTTAAAGCTATAAAACAGTTGCAAAATTCACTAATGCGCTACTTAAGCCACTGGTTACGACGACGACGTGCTTAGTCTTTCCACCATTCCATCGTTTAACGCCGCGGACGAAATTCCACAATTTTATAAAGCTATTTTTAGTCGCATCATTGTGGTGATAAGTCATTAAGGTGCAAAAGATCTCGATGTTTGGTTATAGCTAGTAAGTAGCGTATCATTTTCAGTATAGGTACCAATCTTTATTGCATGCCGGTTTTATACCTAAGGTATCAATTGCTGACTTAACTACTTTCAAAGAGCTTTCTCTCACTTCGTATTTAGACTTGAAGTCAGGAATGGCTTGTTGATATAACTCCCGTGCCTCCCGATTTTGCAGTTTCGGCAAGTCAAGATAAAGTAACTTATGTTTTAGGTCTATGAGGTTCTAATTTTGTATTGACAATTCTATGATTAGTTGAGTCATTAGCTTCACGCAAGGGCTTCACGTCAGGTTTGTGTGATTAGAGATCGTGTCACACGAACCAGGCCAAAATCACGCTTTTGAACTATTAGGTAATCGATAAGATGCCAATGTTTAGACCTCGTGGTTTTACTACTCTATCTAGAAAGTACCGGGAAAAGATCAGTAATACACATAATAATAATTTATAATTTATTTATTTCCAAAAAGAGATTACAGACTTAAATTATTAGTTTCACAAAATGGTTTACAACTAGTGGTAGGAAGTAAATACAAATTAAATTTCCTATGCTGTAGAAATCTGTAGACAATTGGTGAGCCCTGCCTCTTAAACTAGGGTTACCTGTATCTTAAGAGACGGTGTTCGGCTATAGGGTTGATACAGAAAGATTTATACAACTCGTGGGTTGTGTCGATCTACCAAGTGATTATAAAAATTTGCTTAGTTTATAATTAAAGTAAAGTAAGGAAGAGTAGTAATTTTTTTTATTTTTTTATTTTTATGGCGTCCATGTGCGCGTTTGTGTGGGTGTATGTGGGGGTGAGGATAAGTGTGTGTGGGTGTGTGGGTGTATGTGTGCTTGTGTTAGTGTAAGTTGTGAAATTGAGTGAGGTTCCTTTGTGAGTATAAACTGATATATTAATGTTATTATTATTATGCGATGTATGTAAGTAGTGATTCCGTTTGTGGGTAATCCTGTTGAAGTAGCCATCCTGTCACCTTAGACTTCAGATTATATCTATTTAGGTCAAGTATGTTTAATGCTTTATGAGTTTTTTTGTATAAGTGTGTGGATGATGTATAGTATTGGTGTCTGGCAAAAGAAGTTTTGTGCTGAGTGCCTGGGGGAATATTTTTTCGCTTTTTGGGATCAGATGGGAGGACACTAGCGTGTCTTCTAAGGACAGATTGTAGGACAAAGAGCTGCCGTACTGTTAGAACCTTGCATTGTGAATAAAGTTTCTTTGTAGGATAACGATATGGTTTTCGTAGCATCACTTTCAGTATAGCTCTCTGTGCTCTTTCGACTCTGATTAGACTTGTCTTAGTTGCGCCACCCCATACAGTAATGCAATACCCAATAACAGATTGACACAGTGCAAAAAAGACCATTCGCAGTGTATCAAGGGTTGCCGACTCTCTAAGCGATTTAAAAATATGTATCAATCTCATAGTTCGTCACATAATTATTGTTATTCATCTTTTTATCACACATACACTTACGCCAACGAATAATCAAATCATCAAAACATTTTTTAAACGCTTTTTCCGGAATTGAATTCAGTTCTCGCCGCGAATTCTACTTTATGTTTTCTACCGAATGAAAACGGATGCCACGAAGTGGTAATTTGAGTTTGGGAAAAAGAAAGAAGTCGGCTGGAGCCATATCTGGCGAATAAGGTGGTTGCTTGATGGTAATTTTGGTCAAAGATTCGTTCACAATGTTGGCCTTGTGCGAAGAGGCGCATTATCGTAGTGCAAAATCCAATAATTTTCTTTCCACAAATCTGGCCTTTTCGTCTAATTTGCTCTCTTAAACGCCGCATAAAGCTCAAACTTAGATTATAGATCAAATAATATTCTTTGTTACCGTTTGACGTTCCGGCAAGAATTCCAAGTGCACAACACCGCGATAGTTAAAGAAAACAGTCAACATTACTTTGACTTTTGATCGACTTTGGCGTGGTTTTTTCGGTTTCGTTTCAGTTGGAAGGCGCCATTCCGAAGCTTGTTGACTAGTTTGCATGTCAAACTCGTAAACCCACGTCTCATCACCAGTAAAAATGCGTTTCATGAATATTGGGTCGGAATTGGCTCGTTCTAGCAAGTCGTCAGCGACTCTTATGCGATTGAGTTTTTGGAGAAAATTCAGGTCTTTTGGGTGGGACTAGCCGAGCTGCAACATGTTTTGTGCCCAAGTGGTTATTTAAGGTACGGAACGGCTCCTGAGACACAAAAAGTTCGGCGGTTATCTCTCAAACTTGAATGAGGATTTCAGTCACTATTTCTTTCACTTTTGCGATGTTAACTTCAGTTGCAGATGTTGATGGCCTACCAGAGCGAAGAAAATCTTCCATCACATGTCGACCGCTTTTGAACGCTTTGTACTACTCATAAGCACGTGTTTTTGCACACCTTCTGTAACATTTTCAGTGACTCCACACAGAAACGAGTAACGTTTCCATAAAATGCTTGATTCGCTTTAAATAAAGATAGAGCAGGATAACCTGTTTTTATATTTAGGAACTTCGTAAAGTAGCTTTTTTTTTGTGGTAATTTAATTTTAAGACAGCACTATCGAATTAGGTATACACAATGGTATACACCTGTGATGATAGTTGTAAGGGAGAATTAAATAAATCAATAAAACCTAATCTTGGAATATTTCATAGAAGTGAAGACTTTAAGAACAACTTTGTGTTTTCTTTCGCTAACAACACAGCTGGATCCAATATTTATGGCGGCTTTGATGTGCGCTACCACTGCTCTGTTTACGTACTTACCCCACCGTGCCCAGCTTCTGTACACATGCTAGTTCAACGCTACTAAGCTGCATTCGCTCGAAAGAAGCATGATTTGTACTAGTAGGTAACATAATGTGTATTCCACGATTTAAGCAGTCGGGCTTTAGGCAGTAAAATTAGAAATATTCTAAACTCAAAGTATCTTTCCCCGAAGGCCGAAAGAACCAGGATTTGATTTTGAAAATCCCAGTTCTTAAAACGACGCAAATTTACGGGATTTCTCGGTACTTGCGGTTCCGGGGTTCTCCGGGACTATTACGTTTAGGGAATGTACGGGCCAATCATGCTAAACGTGCACTTCGTTTTAGCTTCTCCATGTAAGTCGGCGTTAGTATTTATGTTAAAGAGCCTACGATTCTGTGATCACTTCGGGAAAACCGAAGGGTTTGCCTTTCCATCTGACTACATATTTACCTTCTTAGAATTAATTGCTCAACGATAATTCTTTGAATGTACAAAGAGATTGAATGCCAATAAAAATCTATTCAAAATTAGTTATACACTGAAGAAGAAAACTTCTTCCTTTATATCCTGGTCTTATTGTTTTTGGAACGACCGACTCAATTCTTGGCTACTTTGACTGACACTAGAAGCTATTGCAAGATGTCATAATTCTGTTTAGTAGAATAAATCATAATTTTGTTAGACTTAATTATTGTAATCAAAGTATTACCTTCTATCGTTTTAGAATTGTATTTTAGTATAAGCAAACGGCATCTTAGCTAATCATGGCGAGACAAGAAAGTGATCTGTTGAGCTGCTTGTCTATTAAGACGGAAGACAGCGCGACGGCCGCCGCCCGGGCTCGCTGGCGCAACGCGGCGCTGCACGAGAGGTGCAGCATGAAGGACATGGAGAGGATAAGGGACGCATTCCAAGACGCATTCAATAACAAAATGACTATGCTGGAGTTTAGAACTGCTCTTAAGTCCTTGTTGGATGTGGACTACGACGATGAAGATTTTAAAATACTCTTTATGAAAGTAGGTTATTTATTAGGTCATTGAAAGTTAGCAGTTCACCACTTATGTAACAGATGCCTAGAAAAAGCTGGTTGCAATGAACAGAACAGAATATCGTTATAATATACGTAACTGAGATGAGACTTCAGGACGTACTCCAAAATTATCAGTACCTAAATCAAACTAGTCAGATTCCACTCTCGCTTTCTCCTGTAGGTATTCCTGTCACCGAACTGACTCTGTATTTGTGTTCACACTTACTTCATAGGCTGTCGTTACGCACTGTGACATTATTATCTTATAGTTGACTATTACTCGACTAGGTAAACACAAGCCGCACGGGCGAGGTCGATTGGGAGGAGGTGGTGTCCCACCTGATCCTGGGCTACTTTGGCAACGACGCGGAGAACCAGCGGGAGTCGCTGCAGCCGCCCATCATGGGCCTGCCCGTCATCATACGCTCACAACACAGGCACCCAATATCCCGAATAATTTTCAGTCCAGATGTCGACAAGGTTCGTATTTCAAAATTAGGCGCTTAAAATTCCTTGTCAATTTTTAATTCCTTGGTCACCCCAGACACTTGATTTAACCCCTTTTTTGTACAAACAAAAATATATTAAAAATAAATAGAGAAATGTATCGTTAACATTGTAGTCGATGGAATCAGGAATGGATAGGTACGAATAAGAGAGTAAGATGGTGAGTAGGAAGCATCTGCATGCAATTCAATAATTGTGTCCGACGTATTATTACTGTGTGAGACAGGATCGCAGTACAGACCCGATGCAAGGCATGTACATAACGGCGAGTCGCGACGGCATGCTCAACTGGTGGTCGCTCGACATGAAGCTGTTGAGGACTGCCTACTCCTCCAGCCGTTAGTAGAATTTTAGCATTTCAATCAACTTCGAAAGAAAACGGTGCCGGGTAAGGGCACCGTTTTCTTTTAGTTTGAATGGGAGGTTCTAATTAGCCTGACAGCACATATACCATAAAAGTCTACTTGAATTCGTAAAAGTTCGCTACATGGGCATTCAGTGAATGGTCACAAAAGACATTGCAACTATAATATTGGTCACCTGCTGTGCTTACCTTAGAGTACAGGTGAGTTTTCTTTTGAACGAAAGCCATAGGCCCCCATTTGATAGACACACGGCTAAATTGCTGCGCGCATACACTATGGGAATTTTCTAGATGATGCCAAGTTCTTTATGTACTAAAATAGTCTTTATAATATATGTAGGTACTTATGAAATCCACAGCCCACCTGAAGGTCCGCACCACGTGGGTGACGGACATGGTGTGCATGCCGGACGTGAACATCATCGTCACCAGCTCCACGGAGCGGGACCTGCGCTTCTACGACTGCACCGCCAAGACCTTCACCTTGAAGATCGTCATCACCAGCTGGGAGTACATGGTAAGATCGTCATCACCAGCTGGGAGTACATGGTAAGATCGTCATCACCAGCTGGGAGTACATGGTAAGATCGTCATCACCAGCTGGGAGTACATGGTAAGATCGTCATCACCAGCTGGGAGTACATGGTGAGATCGTCATCACCAGCTGGGAGTACATGGTGAGATCGTCATCACCAGCTGGGAGTACATGGTGAGATAATGCATTATTGTAATAGATTTCAGGTTTGGCTGTGTGCAAAGGAAGGAACTTACAAGTAGCTACGACTAAATTTGTGGTTACCATAGAACATTCTGGCTTGAGGACATTTATTTATTTTATTATGTTGACAACAACTCTGTTGTTTACATTTTACAGATTTGCACTATGTACTATCACTTCGGGAAAGCCTTGACGGAGCGGTGCATGCTGATCTGTGGCGATGTGGGCGGCAACATCCGAGTGTTGCTATTCTCTCCGGTGCTGCGCGGGCCGTTCCAGAACGAGGCCGGGCGTGCCACGCAAACGCTACGACATGTAGATCTACAGAAACGGGTGATTATCTCATCATTTGAATCATCCTGCAGATACCTATACATATAATATTGGGACGTTAAGGGACCGATCATACGTTCCTCTAACACACCACAAAGATTACACGTGGTCAGACGTTAGTCAAAACCGACCAAGTCACAGCCACATCGAGGCCACAACGCGACTAACAGCAAGGCTACCCATTAGCGGCCGGCCACATCGCAAACAACGTACCGCCGACAATTTGATTTTTGTTACCACAACGAGATTGCTCGCAGCGAGATTGAACGAGAAGCTGCAGCAAGTGAATCTGCAACAACACTATTCACTGGTAACAACCGCTTACCCACCTTTTGTCGCTGCGATGTGGCGTGGTTGTGGTAGGTGTGAACGGGCCCCAAGGGAGGAGGAGATGCACAATATGTGAAGTTATTTGTGAAAGGTTATCGGCCTTCGTGCGCTCACTTTGAGCAATTCGATTTGTGATTGCAGCCTCACGTACTCCCAAAGCTGCGCCTGGTGGAGCTGCCCCGCATGCACGCGGAGTGGGTGCGGCAGGTGTCGTACTACAAGTCTTTGAGTTGTGTGGTCTCCTGCGCCACCTGCTATGATTCACTGCTCATATGTGACATATATGGCTCCAAGACACGTAACATGTTCAGAGTTGAAAAGGCAAGTTTTTGTGTATGGTATTTTGGTTTTTAAGTATTTCTTCGCGTACTCTAGACAGAAAAAGACATGTTGCGCCGACCCTAAATATTGGGATAAGGTCAAGAGAATGATGAGTGTAGACAGGGCAGGGCTGAAGTATCTCGTGTGTCTGTCATTACCCCGGCATCCATACCCAGGGCTGAAGTATCTCGTGTGCCTGTCATTACCCCGGCATCCATACCCAGGGCTGAAGTATCTCGTGTGCCTGTCATTACCCCGGCATCCATACCCAGGGCTGAAGTATCTCGTGTGTCTGTCATTACCCCGGCATCCATACCCAGGGCTGAAGTATCTCGTGTGTCTGTCATTACCCCGGGATCCATACCCAGGGCTGAAGTATCTCGTGTGTCTGTCATTACCCCGGCATCCATACCCAGGGCTGAAGTATCTCGTGTGTCTGTCATTACCCCGACATCCATACCCAGGGCTGAAGTATCTCGTGTGTCTGTCATTACCCCGACATCCATACCCAGGGCTGAAGTATCTCGTGTGTCTGTCATTACCCCGGCATCCATACCCAGGGCTGAAGTATCTCGTGTGTCTGTCATTACCCCGACATCCATACCCAGGGCTGAAGTATCTCGTGTGTCTGTCATTACCCCGGCATCCATACCCAGGGCTGAAGTATCTCGTGTGTCTGTCATTACCCCGGGATCCATACCCAGGGCTGAAGTATCTCGTGTGTCTGTCATTACCCCGGCATCCATACCCAGGGCTGAAGTATCTCGTGTGTCTGTCATTACCCCGACATCCATACCCAGGGCTGAAGTATCTCGTGTGTCTGTCATTACCCCGACATCCATACCCAGGGCTGAAGTATCTCGTGTGTCTGTCATTACCCCGGCATCCATACCCAGGGCTGAAGTATCTCGTGTGTCTGTCATTGCCCCGGCATCCATACCTACCGTTCAAACCGGAACAGCGCAGAAATAGTGCTTTGCCGCAGTGGTGGTAGTAGTACTTCCCCGGACGAGCTCGTTCTCAAACAGCTCTACTAAGTACTATTGAAAACTACAACATCTTCTGTAACTAAATCTCTTTTACTCTTCGTGGCGAAGGATTGTCGTTAACATGGTAGCCATTAATATTTCAGGGCATCCAATGCTTTGCGTTTGACGAGGAGACGCATGTTCTGGTGACAGGTGGTCCCGACTGCGTGGTGCGAGTGTGGAATGCGTTTTTGCCAGTCAAGCCCAGTGCGCTATTCATCGGGCATCATGCCGGTATCATCTGCATCGTGCTGCAGAATAACGGACAGACCATCTACTCGTTATCTAGAGACAGAACTATCAAAGTTTGGGATGTACAAAGCCAAACCTGCACTCAAGTAAGGATGTAAACTGAGTTAGTTTAATCGTTTCCTATTCCAGAATCTACCTAGATAAAGTAACCATGTATTGGCATTCTATATTTATATTTGTTTTATATTAAAATTGCATTTTTTTATTATTCTGGGATATACATACATACATACACTCACGCCTTTTTCCCATGGGGGTAGGCAGAAACCACGGAACCCCACCAGCTATGATCTCTTTTTGCTTCATTTAGGTTCATACCTTTCTGATGAACATCACCAATAAGGTCACTATATGTGGCGTTCCGCGCATAAAGGTACGAGTAGGGAGGTATTGAGTTAAGGCCGGATGTAGAATCTAGAAGAGTCCCTTTATTATGCTGATTACAAAAAAACAAATTTTCATAATACTTTTTTTGTAACAGACATCCCAAGTTGAAATTCTGAAAAAACTAGTTTCGAGAAAATGGAGTTTGAAAGTTGAGGTTACAAACCATTAGCAATTCCTGGCTAATGCCCAACACATTATATGCATCAATGTATCACTAACATAACCGATACTGTTCTGCCAATATACAAATAGTATTAAAATTCAAAAACTCAACATAATAAATTTTATGAAAATATCGACATTTTATAAGACCTACTGACAGCTGGTACCTTTTACTAAACATTTCGTTTTTAAAAAAAAATGTGCTTAGAAATGTTGTCTGTTGATGTTAACTTTATCAAATTGTAGCAAATTTGTTGTAGAACAATATCAGTGAAAATCACAAAATGCCATATTTTCACCCGATTTTACAAAAACACAAATAACTCGGAAACTAAATGCCGACATCTGGTACCTTTAAGCGCGGAATGCCACATATATTCTCCTAGGGCGTCCCGGTGTTTCCAGTCACATCTGCCTTGTAAATACCTTTTGTAAGCCGTTATTCATCCTCTCAACATGACCAAACTATCTAAGCATACTTTTTTAATTTTTGTTACTACATCTTCTTTAATTTATTTATTTTATTTACTTATTTTGGCCAACCAACAACTGTATATACTCATACAATATAAAAATGTTTTTCAATTAACTAAGGTTAGTATTTCAGTTTATTATAGGTTAGCACCGCATGCCCCATAAAAGTAAGAACTATGATACAAATTTACACTATGCTATAAATTAAATGACATTTAAGAGACATATAAAAACCAAAAGAAAATAAAACAAAATTAAGATTAAAACACAATACCGAGGAATGCAAAGATAATATTCAAAGTTCACGAATTAAATCTACACATTGCTAACTGTTGCTCTGTGGAACTTGCCAAATGAGTCAAAATGCACATCAAGTAGATCGCTGTAGCTGTTTAACAGTTTACAAAGCCGAGGGACGATAGCGCCTGAGCCCAGTACCGTTCTACGGGGAGGTACCCACAACGGAGTAATAGGAGCACGAGGAAGTCTAGCAGGAGTCCGAAACCGAAATTTTGCTAGTAATTGGGGACAATCTATTTTAGACCGCAGTATTTTGAATAAAAAAATGGAATCGGAGATTTTCCTACGTTTCTCCAGTGAAACCATCCTGAAATACGAGAGTCTGGCCTCATATGACCGCTTTCTTTTAGCGATTCCGCTGGCATAAGCTAGATGCCATAGAAATCTCTTTTGGATTCGCTCTAATCTTAAATTGTGCGTAGCATAATGAGCTCTCCAAACTGTGCTGCAGTATTCCAAGATACTTCTAACAATACTGTTGTAATTACATTAAGATCTTGGTACCACTGCGCTTGAAGCCAACCACATTCCTTACAACAAAACCTAGCATTCTAGAAGCCTTTTTTATTACGTGCTCGACGGTAGGTACAAATGTTAGTGCATTTTTTTTAAACCACACCGTTCTCCTATCACATCATTCCTCAGCCTATCATTCATAGTCACACCACACATGCTTTGCAAGGAACGCATTTCCACAGCATTTATTCTACTTTCATGCTTCTTTAGCCACACCCAACATTCACTTCCATACATAAACGTAGGCACCAGCACAACATTGTGAATTATTATTCTGGGATATGTATGAACCTATAACAGCTAATTAGGTATTCTACATTTTCTCACTAATTCCTTACTATTCAGCATCCTTATCTCAATTTGAATCATTTTGAAGGTCATTGCTGATCCATTGCTTTATCTGTTCCAAAAAGTTGTCTGACAACGTTAATAACGCTATGAATGTAGTTGAACTGTTAAAAGAAAGCCAATTTTACTGTCCGTGTTTTACGCATTACCCCGCTAAACTGCTTTCCAATCCATGCCCTACGATAGACCTACATCGACATCCCGGCAATTGTGGGTGAGCGCTCGCCCATCTCCGCCGTGTACAACCCAGCCACCCGCGAGTTCATCCTCGCGTGCATGAAGATAGCCACCGTGGTGCTGGACGAGCAGCTGAACCCGCTCCACACTGACGGCTTCACACACTCGCGAGCTGTATCTCAGATTCTCTACAACCCACTGTTCAAGATCATAATTACTTGCGGCATGGATAGCATTATCATTAACTGGAATCCAGTTACTGGTAAGTAATTATTTTTTTTGCTAACATAAGAGTTGCTTTAGTTTAAACGTAGATACAATTCGTTACACATGAGTCAAAAGACCAGAAGAGGAGACGTTAAGTAGGGATTATAGCTAGCTACCTACGGTATACCGGATGAACCACAGAAATATTATATCGATGGGACGAACGTAAGTGCTCATATTGCTTATTGTGGTGTGTGCAGGGAAACGCAACGTGCTGATACGCGACGCGCACGTACGCATGCTGCACGGGGAACAAATCCCCGTGGAGATTACCGCCTCATGCCTGGACCCTGGCTTCCTGCTGTTGCTGACAGGAGCCAGGAACGGCGAGCTCAAGGTTTGATAGTGTGGATCCTTAAAAACACGAGTACCCGCATATCTTATAATTCCATAGTTCAGATTGGCTAACTCCGCTGCGATTTGTGTGTAGCTGCATCTTATCCGCTTAGTGAAAAACTACTTATGCACAGTGATGGTTTTTTACGCAAATACATGATTTGCATTATTATTCTTTTCTACATTTCTTTCGAATTAATTTCACGAAGGTTTCCTAAAACTGTTGCATTCGGCCGGCGAGTCCACACGCATCTTACCTTCTGATCATTTAACGTCGCGATTGAACTTGCTGGGTGATGATGAAAATGCACCCCTACTTGATGCATAAATTACTAATGACGTGCTCGGACAATAATCGCTACGGATGCTCACATTTTTTATGATTGTTGCTTAGGTGTGGAACTTCAACACAGGTACGTGCTTAAGGCAGATGTCCATCGAGCACATGTGCGAAGTCACCGGCTGTTTCTGGGTGGAAGGCAGGTGAGCACTTTGCAGTGAATATAAAAAAATCTTCTAGAATATTCTTGATAAAAGAAGAGAAATTAAACATTTTTTTAAATTTAGATTTCTAAACAATAATGTCAAAACTCATGTACTTACCATGAACTTCTAGTAAACTCGAGATGTGCTACTACAGCAGTAATATTATCAGGATTCTGGCGATTGGTTGGAACCAGCACGTGGTGGAGTTCGAGGACACCGGCATGTCTACGACCGGCAAGAGCTGGGAGACTCGTCACACGGACGACGTGCTGGCGGCCGCCGTGCGGCACCCCCTCACGCTGGTCTCTACCAGCTATAACTCTGAGATGGTGCTGTGGAAGCTGGAGACCGGCCAGCCCTACCGGTGAGCAGCTTAAGGATGTAGATGTTTTTGAGTTGCGTACGTTGGTTGCCGAATGCAGATGATATGACATTGAATTAATTGGACGAGTATAAGGGTCGTTTTCCCAATGATTTTGTTTCTTCACGAACGTATCATGAGCTAACTCACTTGTAGGCGGACGTCCGTGATAGAAGCTTGCAGTGCGTGCTGCACCCCTATTCCGGCGCGCACAACCACTCTTCTCAAAATATCAACTTCTCAACTATGTAATGACCGTGATGCAAAAGCTGTACACCTGCGCAGACCACTGCTGCGACTTAATGAGCAGCTTAACAAGTCGTTATCTGAGTTTTGTGTGTTGCAGGCGGTTCTCGTGTACGGAGCCGATGCTCCGAATTAAGATGGTGTACAACAAGCGCGAGCTTCAGAAAGCAAGCCAAGCTAGCTCCCATGAAAAGTCAAAGAAAGGCTCCGGCGTGCGGAAACACGGGTGAGTACAAGATCGATTTACATGTTCAGTTCATCAGTAGACCCTAGTCAGATTGTACTACCGCGTGAACTCGAATGGGACAACTAATTGATAGAGCGTGGCTCTAAGTGTTTGCAAGTGCGGGTATATTATTATTATCTTTCATTAAACAGGAGATAGCTAGGATAAAAGATTCAGAATCCCCGGCCCCGTTGTATTACTGTCAGAGTTTAAAATGCATAATATTACATAGTATCCGGTAACAGCGACACAGACCAATTGCCCTTGCTTTTACGAGTTCTCTGATTTATACGGGAAATTAAACGAGAACGTAAGCGGGCGCAACAACCTAGCAAAAAATCAAGTTTCAGTCGCACCTCCTTGCCAAATGAAATCAAATTCGACGAAAACAAAACACAAGCTCTTCCCGCCCGCGACAGCAGAATCATTTCGCGAGGCACATATCTAGGTATTTGAATTTCCTTTTCAATCAGCTGTAGTAGTTACGAGGGGCGTTCAATGTATTCTCGGTTTCGGCATGAAAAAAGAAGTTAATTCAAATAAAATTATTTATTATTTATTTATATTTATTTTCTGAAAAATGCGCATTTATGGCCGCATCAGTTTTCTCGAAGATCTTTTTTCAAATTAGGGAACAAATAATTATCACTTGGGGCTAGGTCCGGACTATAGGGTGGGTGGTTTATTTCTTCGAAACTACAAGCTCGCACAGCAGCCTTGGAAACACGTGCCGTGTGGACTGGGGCGTTGTCGTGAAGAAGCAACACACCGGCGGTCAGTTTACCCCGTCTTTTTTCTTTAATTGCCTCCCGTAAATTTCGCAAAATGGATGAGTAGGAAGCTGCGTTTATGGTTTCACCTTTTTTTGTGTACTCAATCAACAAATTCCCTTTTGAGTCCCAAAAGATTGTGGCCATGACTTTTCCGGCAGACGGAATCACTTTGAATTTCTTAGGGGGGCACTGCCCTTCTTGTGCCACTGCATGGACTCCTGCTTACTTTCAGGGTCATAATGGTGAACCCACGTTTCACGATCTGTGTTCTTTAATTATGTATACGGGAACATTATCTGGCCCCACAGTAGAGTTTGTTTTCACTTTGTTTATAGCCGTTTCTACATCACTTACTTTAATTTCATCAATGTGTACAAAGTTTGAATTGTTGCTTAAATAGTTTTTTTTTTAACTTTTATAATCTAGAATCCCCTATTCTACACGGGTTCTGCTCAGCAATGTTCACTGGGCAAGAATTCTAAAAAATCATTTTGACATGATACTTCCTAATATGCTCAAAATGACGCCTGGCTTAGAAGCTATACATATGTTGCCAGAAGACACGAAGATCATGTTAAGTTGGGTTGAATGAGCTTGATGTATTCGTCGTAGGTACGTGAGCGACATTCTTTTTTAACCCCCAACGCGAAAACAGCGGTTTTAAAAGTTTGACCGCTATAGGGTAAAAGCCAGATAGTTGCCCTAGCGGGATTCTTGTCCCGGTTTTAATACACTATGTCGGGGATGTTAGTGGCTTTAGCGCTTTACTGTAATTGTAAGCGGCTTTCCCGCAGACCTAAGTGTCATGTAAACCATCAGTATCTCCGTACACGTTTCGGCCGTGTGAGCGAAAATCTTCTGCGGCGTAACTTCGACAGGTTTGACGCATTTGGTGCACATCTCAACTTGTACACCATGCTCAAATGGTGAACTTAGCAACTGGTGCATTTCTCATATGGCACACTTCGCAACTGGTGCACTTCTCAATTGGTGCACTTCGCAAAAGGAGCACTTTTTAAGATGAGTGGAGATTTGGAAAAATTGTCTAAAAATGAAAGAATCTTTGGTTTTGCGTAGGTCATTTTCTTAAAAAACAATCAACAAATACCTTTCAAGTAGGTACACACTTACTTAAACTTAAACAGTTTTCACCTACGGAGTCGACAGTACGACAAATCGCCTACGGAGTCCCCCAGGGCTCAATCCTCGGGCCATTATTATTTTTAATATACATTAATAGCATCCATAAAATTGGTTTAAGGGCAATATACGCTGATAGCACTATACGCTGACGACACCACTTTATTTTATTCAGGCACCACACTGTGCTCAATTATACAACAAGCAAAACATGATTTAAATGATTTACCTACATACTTGGCTTAAATCATACTTACTGACAATAAACATTTCTAAAACGAATTAGCAGTAAAATAAGGTTATTAGGTCCAAGTACTTAAAATAGGAACTCTAGATCCTAACTCATCTCGTTTATTTATATCTTGTAAGGGTCTACAATGTCCTGCCAAGTTTCATTCATGTGCTTTTAGTAATTAATGAGCAGTGGCATAATTTACTACGACTGGAACACTATATTTTATGACATCCGATTGGAGGACTTTTTAAAGGAAAAGCAAAATGAAACTTATTCCAATATTTAGTGTATTAATTAATGCAACTATTCACATGTAAAATTTCAGCTCATTACACTGAATGATTAAAGAGATATAATAAAAATAACAGAACAAGAGCTAAACATCGATAAACCGACCAAGTTTGAATGGCTACATAAATAATAAACCTTTTTTATTTAACCTTTTTAACTAAAACTAATGTAAGTATACCTAAGTATTTAGGAGTCAGCGCTTTGAGTGATCTCTGTTCATTGAGTTAGAAGCTTATATGTATGCCACATTGCCTTTCATATGGAAGGCTAGACTTCTACGTCTACAATTTTTTTAATTTTAGATGGGAAATCATTAAATGACTTCTCCCGCTCTAGGCGGAGCGGGAGGGCGTGTCAGACTTTTACTGACTAAAACCCACCCGTGTTCCTTCAGTTACCCATACTCCAGGGCGACGGTATCTCGTTTGATCAATCTCGCGACCCTGGCAGCCATCGGTCCTAGCGGACCCCTTTAGTATTGCTGACATCTCTTAGCATCGCTGCAAGCTCGCGCCTACGGTGGCCGGGAGTCCGCTATCGACTCCCGACGCTACGTCTACGTCTTACCTTGCATTTTTGACACCTTTAAGAAACCGTAGATCCAAGTACTCGTATTTGATTACAACTTCAACTTGATACCCACGGGGTAACCCACGTATTTCTGAGAAAAAGTGTCAGAGAGGTGAACTACGAAGTGGTCCTATAATGGTTTTGATTTTCCCCGTTAAGCTATAGAACCCTAAAAAGCCAAAGCAATTACATCTTCCGTTTGTTTGATCGCAGTGATCATCAACCCTATTTCTCGAAATGGTTGTTCAGTTAGGTACAATTTTTAAAGGAAACGATCGTTGCCCTTTCCTTTATTTTCGATGAAATTCTTGAATACGTAAACACATCTGTTTATTTTGCGTTTACTATACGCTAAGTTCGAATTCAGAATCTTAAATACCAAAGTCTTAGCAATTTCACGAAAAATCGAATTGATGTAAAACTAATGCATTTAATAGAGACTAATTTAAATGCACAATTCTCAGTGTCACGCAACTGAAGTCCAACCTACGCTGTGCAGTCCCACGAGCTTGTCTGCGATGTTCACAGAGCTGGGGGTGTCCGCGAAATCGTGGACTCGGGCGCAGCCATCAAGAAGGCGGCGTCTCGGCGCGAGTCGATGGTGATGGTGCCACCGCGCGCGCAGAAGATGCGCCACCTCGCCGTGCACGCCGTGATCTTCCTTAACACGCGGCCTCAGCATATGCATGTCGGTCAGTAAACAGTTGTCCGTAACATCATAACTTAGTAAAATAAATTATCTACATTTTGTTTCCGTCATTGCTATAGTTAGCTATTTACGCAATACGCAGTCGAATTCCTTGTTATTTTTGCCCTAGCTTCCTTTCTGGTCGCGCTTGAGAATGGTCAAGTGCAGTGCTGGTCGGACCACTCCGCAGGTGGCTACCAGGGCTCATTCCAGGCCATCCACACGGCAGGCGACTTCGTGTCAGCTTTCGCCACCGATCTTCAAAACGAGTTCGTCTTCACCGGTACCACACTAGGATACATCAAAGTTTGGCTCCTGACTAATTACCTCACCAACAAAACGGTCAGTCCTCGCATGAACTTATTATCTTATTCTCTGTTCCAAAGTGTAAATATACAAAAGGTTTCGTAATAAGTAAGTAAATATCTATCGTATCGAAGTAGACTGGAAGTCGACACTAACATATTTCGGAAGGGCTTCAGAGACTAACAAATGATAGTTTTGTTGAAGGTTCATATAAACATGCCGCGGCTGCGCCTGATGTTCCCGTTCCTGTGGCGCGACCGTATCGAGGGCCGCGCCAAGCGCAGCACGCGCGACCAGCCGCTGCCGCTGCTCCTCAACAGCTACCGCGCGCATATGCGCTGTGTCAGCACCATATCCTACATCGACGAACACAAACTCGTTTTCACGTAAGTTTTAACTTACCAGAGGGGGTAATTGCGTTAGCAATCTAAGCCAGAACTCTTCCCATGGGCGGCATTCGGCAGTCACGGGGTGGTTTTGCTACGTTTTATCTATTGTGATATGATAACACCTATTTTGGTATGGTAATTATATACTTAGTGGATCGTAAAATATTGTAAAACATTTTAAAAGAATAGGTAACGGTGGAGTCTCTTTTCCATTATTCTCCAATCGAATCTATTTTTTGGAAGGAGCGAATGGAATCAATTCTGTTTATAAATATTGACGTTCAGAGGTGTCTTTTATGTGCCTGTTAGAAATAAATGCATAGCAAAACACATATTGTTATTGCATATAAAACTAAATAAGCATAAACAATATATTTTATTTGCTGTTGCACACGTTCAGTGGCAGTTCAGACTACAGCGTTCGCGTGTGGCGTCTCACGGGCGAGTATCTGCAGACCCTCGGCAGTTTCCTGCCCTGGACACTGGAGGTCACCCGCTTCCCGCCTGACGTCAAGAAAGTGGCCAGCTTTACTACGTTCAAGGTGAATCTATCATCCACCATGTACATGTATAACAAAAATAATCATACAAGACATTTTTATATCTCCGAACCATGCTTGTTTGACAAGTAGACGAGTATTACCAGACTGTTGAATGTATGCAGGTGTGGCGCGGTGGCGAAGTGTCGCGCTACGTGCCGGGGCAGAAGGTCGTGGACAAGCTTCGCGACATCACCGAGAAAGAGCTCCGGCACAAGACCTTTGGCGAGCCGCCCAAGGAGCCGCTGCTCGGGCGGTACTTCGCTCTGCCGGTGCGGCCGGAGCGGCAGGAACCCATTGTGCTCGACGACTCTATGCCCACAGTGAGTTGACCCTTAAACTAAGCAAAACCGAACTGTATGTGTGCGCTTATTCTCAGATCATAACTCAAAACGTTTCGTGTAGCGATTCCAGTATAGCAGAATTTGATGGTATGAGATTTCAAGAGCTGTTGGAAAAAATCTAACATAGCTCATATACCTACTATATCGCATTACAATCCACCATCATAACATCATAATCGGCCTATATTGTTCCCACTGCTGGGACACGGCCTCCTCTCGGTGAGAGGGAGTGGGGGGATCTACCTCACATGTCTTCGAATTACAATCCATACTACTAAATACTATGTACAGAGTTACTTTGAATTTCGTTTATTTTTGTATGTTTGAGTTTGTTTTTGAAGTTAATTTGGATTGTAATCCATACTAATTACGAATACAAAGTATGTTGCCTTCCACGCCTAAACCGCTGAACGGATTTCGATATTTGGCATCCTGGCGAAGGACATAGGCTACTATTATTGTCCCGATAGCAAGTTCCCGTGTTAGCTAGTATTCCAAAATTTTCCATAATAATGAATGTTCTATGTGTTGCAGATCCCGCTGTACACTCATCTCCGGATGGCGTCGACGATGCCGGTGCGGCGGCCCCCCACTCCCGAGCTGGTGCGCCAGACGCGGCTGAAGCGCACCCTGGTGAAGAAGAGGCCGGACTCGGAACGCCAGCTGACGCTGCCTCCGGAGGGCATGCAACCCGACTTCGCGCCGGACCACCGCGACCCAAGCACCTCTTCATGAGACATGTAGTCACTGTTGTTATTGATACTGACCGGACTTTCTTTACTGCTGAAAAGCATGTGACCTCTTGAGATCAATGACAACTACTTCGGTCTCCTTAACAAAAGTAGAAAAGAACTGGTCGACAATACAAATCTGAGCATAGTCTTGGGTTCTTCTATAAAGTATGTTTTTTGTTCAATTGAAATCAGCTTAATTTAGCGAGCATTAGGGTTGTTTTTTGTAGACTCATGTACATGTACGTGTGTACCACGATGGAATAAAAAGTATTTATTGTCTTTTGTCTTTTATTTAGGCTATTCTATTAATACAACTGTCGTCCTCGTCACTTACAATGTTCCACTGCGAGCGGAGACGACAACAAAGATTTCATTCACTGCTCCATGCTTGCACTGACCGGTCGTCTTCGCTTCAGTGGAAATTCAACATCTACCTAAGATAAAAACTTATTTTAACAAATCAGCTAATCCATACATTATATCGAGTTATGCGGACTTATACCTATAAATGTAAATAGATCAGCTGATTTTATTTTAAGGTTTCAGGGTTGATCGTTATAGTAAAAGTGGGTCATAATGATGAGTTAAATGACGCCTTATAAGTATTTTTTATTCAAACTAATTTAAACAATGAAAATGGAACAGTGTAAGGTTGAGTTAACGCAGTGATTCCATCACTGCATTATCGGATCAGTCCCGATATCAGTCACATTTGTATGGGGTGGATACAAATGTGACTGATCTAGGGACTCTGTCGGCTTCCAGTATAATCGAATGCAGCTGAATACTATTTTACATGGAGCGACCCTGTTTGATCTCCACAACCAAGTTACTGGATAATATGATATCCCTTGGTAAGACTGTTTGGCATACTTTCGGGCTTCTGGTGACCCGTAACGACTGTCGAAGATCAACGAATGACAATGACATGAACAACGGCTTAACGTGCTTTGCGAGGCACGGAAGGGTCTCTGTATGTAAAAATGATCACCCATCTACGAAGCAACCGCGGCAAGCGTACCTAGCTTAAACTGTGGGGTAATTGCGTAACATACTATCAGTAGAAATAACTTTCATTTTGACAGTTCAACAACATTGATTGCGTTACGTTGTTGTTGTTGTTGGGTAGATACATAATAATATGCAATAACCCTCAAAATAATTCTGATGTTGATTAATACTGTCCTTATGCAAGTAGGGTGCTGATCGATCTACCTCTGCATCTGTTATTACTAACCCTCAAGATAATCATACACGCGAAATGTACTATACTTCCTATAGTGAGGGAGCGCAGGGCGTTGGCGGTTAGGAGCAATCTGCTCGCCCGCAGGTTTGCTCGCTGCACGACAGACGTTAAAGTAACCCTATTTAAAGCGTTCTGTCAGTCCTTGTATTCGAGTCGCCTGTGGGTGTCATATACAAGCCGAGCCTACAGCGTCCTGCACGTTTAATATAACAACGCCTTCAGGATGCTGTTGCGACTGCCGCAGCGTTGTACTGCTTCGGGCATGTTTGCCGAAGCTCGCGCAGATGGTTTCCACGCTATCATGCGTAAAAAATCGGCATCCTTGCTACAGCGCTTGCGTAACACTCGGAACGGCATCCTGAATATGATTACTAACAGGCCGGACTGTCCTATACAACGGCACTGGGTGGAAGTAGCTATAGATGTATATAAGTAAGAAATGTCACCACTTAATGTCTTGCCTTTGAAGTACCTATGGATCTTCCACACTGAGCCTTAAGGGAGGGTTTAGGCAATTTAATTGTATTTTGTGTCCTTACTAACAATACTAATATAGACGTTAAGTACTTTCTGTTACTAACCCATCACTAAACAACCTTTGAACTATTTATGTCTGAAATAAAGTTATTTTATTTTATTTATAGTACCTAGTAGACCATTACCATAGCGATACCAACGAGATTAACTTTGACACTGCTATTACCTTGCAATAATCATCAAGGTCTATAGTAATTAAATTATAATTTAATATTATTATTCTGCGTCATTTAATATTGATTTAATAAAAAAAAAAGCCATGGCAAGCGAAAAAGAAATGAGGTCTTTGTTATCTTTATGTTCGAAGTCGGAAGGAAGCGCCACTGCGTTGAGTAAGGCAGCAGGCTGGCGGAACGTGGCCCTGCACGACCGCTGCTGCATTGAGGATATGCTGAAGATGAAGGAAGCCTTCCAGGAAGCAGAGAATAACAAAATGTTGCCGAACGAGTTCAGGGACTTATTGAAGACCTTGTTGGATGTGGAGTACGATGATGATGAATTTAAAATAATGTTTTTGAAGGTAAACATAATTTAAAACGCCCTCACTCAAAGTAGATGACAAACAAAATTATACCGATAAAATCTCAGAAATAACTACTTAACACGGATCTGGTGTCTGAAGTCAGTCTGCTCCACAGGTAAGCTACCTGACTAAACAGAATTATATTACATAACGTCACGCCAGTTCCCCGTTACAAAGAGGTGTAGTTATTTCCACATTTATTCGCAACAACTAGTAGCCAAGTTAAGAATTACTTATTCTTAGTTACTCTTAGTAACTTTAACAAGT
Source organism: Aporophyla nigra (assembly GCA_947507805.1). Classification (NCBI taxonomy): domain Eukaryota; kingdom Metazoa; phylum Arthropoda; class Insecta; order Lepidoptera; family Noctuidae; genus Aporophyla; species Aporophyla nigra. The sequence goes on from OX382301.1 coordinate 1,022,180, forward strand.
AAACTAAAAGAAGAACCTGTTGTGACCATTAGATGAATACAAGCCGCACTGGCAAGATCGACTGGGAGGAGGTGGTGTCCCACCTGATCCTGGGCTACTTCAGCAACGACGCGGAGAACCAGCGGGAGTCGCTGCAGCCGCCTATCCTGGGCCTGCCCGTCATGATGAGTTCGGAACACAGGCATTCTATATCTAGGATATGCTTTTGTCCAAGTGTAGAAAAGGTCCTGTATTTTGCAGATATTTTGAATATTTTATGTAGGTAGGTATCTATACAGTCTGGCTGAGTGATGAGAGGCTTGTTTTGATTTGATCATAAATCATTCACATTCATACGAATATATTATAAGTTCATGACACATTTGTAGAGGTCTATCGCAACGACACCTTAAGGCTCAATGTACACATTTAGCTCCAGCCTGGGAGCTTGCCGTCCGTCATGCTCACTATTATAAACTATAAGTTGTCAGATCAGTCGGAGTAGAACAGCGGGCCCTCTAGAAAGGAAACTTTATGAAGAGTATCTTTTTGTGCAACACCACCACTAGCAAGTGGAGTAATACTTATATAACCTAAAAAACCTAAATTAAAATAATTGTTAAATCAATCAAATAAATCACGAAAACGAAACAAAATAAAATGATAAATAAATAAATCATCAAAACAATGAAATGAAAAAAATGGAATGGTTGGATCGACAGAAGGTTATTCAATAATAATGTCAACTATTTAATATATCTGCTTATCGTCTGACACAGGATCGTAGCACGGACCCAATGCAAGGCACGTATATAACGGCGAGCCGCGACGGCATGATCAACTGGTGGTCGCTCGACATGAAGCTGTTGAGGACTGCCTTCTCCTCCAGCCGTAAGTAGCAATTTCCAGAGAAAGTGCCACGGGCAATATACGTGTTCTATGGTATATTTGTGACTTGATAAATCCCTTCCACAGCTCACCTGAAGGTCTGCACCACTTGGGTGACTGACATGGTGTGCATGCCGGACGTGAACATCATCGTCACCAGTTCCACAGAGCGGGACCTGCGCTTCTACGACTGCACCGCCCAGACCTTCACCTTGAAGATCGTCATCGCCAGTTGGGAGTACATGGCAAGAAATAACGTTGATTTTTTTAGTTTAACTGTCACCCGATATATTTTTTATTTATTTTTTCAACTCAATGATAATGATTAACGCTTAACGAATTGACTATATAACAAATTAAATTGTCTGGACCTTGCAAATCCAACTGGACAGTCGGCCAGTTTACAACGTGCCCATCTACTAAACAGTAAATGTCCCTGACTGTACATAAGAATTCCTGTTTAAATCTAATATAATGTGAGCTTTGGCAGCAAATTCAAATTATACAATCTATACTAATATAATATTATAAAGCTGAAGAGTTTGTTTGGTTGAACGGATCTCAGGAACTACTGGAGCGAATTGAATTGTGTTGGGTAGCGTATTTATTGAGGAAGGCTATAGGCTATATAACATTAAGATGCAGTTAAAAGGAGTGGAGCAGCAACGAAAAATGGACGAAAACTGGCAGGCAATTCAATGCGACGGGAAGGGTCAGGAGAGCAAAAATTTGACGTTGACGAAGTCGCGGTCAGAAGCTAGTACTAGATAACAATAGAACACCAGGAAAGCTTTCACCATGAAATTATTGTTTTTACTAGTCGTGTGCACAATTCTTTTCATAATTTTCCAGATTTGTACGATGCACTATCACTTCAGCAAGGAAACTAAGGAAAGGTGCAAACTAATCTGTGGCGACGTGGGGGGCAACGTCCGGGTGCTGTTGTTCTCTCCGGTGCTGCGCGGTCCTTTCAAGAACGAGCCTGGGCTTGCTTTGAGAACGCTACGGCATATAGATTTGCAGAGACGGGTGAGCATCATTATCACAATATTTTTTATTTTCAAACTTAAATGGTTCTATTTCATCACGGTGAAGTATTTTATTCGTCTTCTTTATCGCGTTTCTATTATAGGACAGGTTTTAAAACGGATATTTGTAGAATTATTGTGCTCCTATCATGTATTACAAGATAGGCACTCTGTATTTTTATTAATAACTAGCTTTTACCCGCGGCTTCGCCCGCGTGGAAGTCGGAAATTATCGCAAGAGGACGTACTACCGCGGTTAATGTATTAAGAATGCATTAATCCAAGTTATATATAATGTGATATTCTATTTTTTTTCTAAAATAAAATTTTACTTAGGCTAAGTTACTCCTTGTTACATCAGCTATCTGCCAGTGAAAGTCCCGTCAAAATCGGTCCAGCCATTTCAGAGATTAGCCGGAACAAACAGACAGACAGACAAAAATTGTAAAAACATATTGTTTTGGTATATGTACCGTGTATAATCCATATACACTTAGTAAAAAGCGGTTATTTTAATATTAAAAACAGACACTCTAATTTTATTTTTTGGTATAGATATACACTTATTTTTTTGGTGTTTGAAAGAGAAGAGAATGTATCGGTGTGTGATGTGACAATATAAATGATAAGAGTGTGGAGCAAGTAAGTGAGTTCGTATTTTGGGGAGTTTGTTTACAAGGGATGGAAAGATTGATAAACATGTGGAAAGAAGACTAAATGCGGGAAATATAGTAAACGGTGCGATACATGACATGCGATTGTGAGCAACCAATTAATGTCTGAAAAGGCTCGACTGGCTGTTCACAATGGTGTGCTGGTACCTACACTTATGTATAGAAGTGAATGTTGGGTGTGACAAAAGAAGCATGAAAGCAGAATTAATGCTGTGGAAATGTGGTCCTTGAGTTGCATGTGTGGTGTGACTATGAATGATAGGCTGAGGAATGATGTGATAAGACAACGGTGTGGTTTAAAAGAAGAGAAGAAGTAGTAACAAAAAATGTGAGCCGTCGCGGGACGAAACATCGAAATTGTTTTGTACATAATACGCATAAAATGATAGTTCACGACAGGGAACAAATATGGCATAATCAAAAATTAAGTAATAAGATTTTTTTCAAGAAATTATGACTGTTTATTTAATAAACATTTATATTAATTACATACTTTCGTACTATATACATACATTCGAACGAAACCTTCGAGCGACACAAGGCAAAAGAAACTAAATTGTCGCCAATCCAAAGGCTGACCTCGGGAAGTGTAAGTGTGTAGAAAACCAACCCTTCGAGCGACACAAGAAAAATCAATAAAATTGTCACCCATCCAAAGGCTGACCTTGAGAAGTGTAGCTTACTCTAGCAAACCAACCCTTCGAGCGACACAAGGAAAAAAACTAAATGGTCACCCATCCAAAGGCTGACCTTGACAAGTAGCTTAACCTAGCGAACCAACTCTACAAGTGACAGAAGGCAAAACAAAATAAAACTTAATTGTCACCCATCCAAAGGCTGACCTTGGGAAGTATAACTTAACCTAGCGAACCAACCCTTTGAGAGACACAAAGAAAAATTATTTTGTAAAGATAATATTTATAAAGCATACTTTACGAAAGGAAATAAATATGGTATAATCAAAAATAATATTAAGATTAGAATGTTAATATGTTAATTACATGTTAATATTTTAATTATCAAAATCGGACTACTCTGTACTACCCTAGTCTGAAGCACCAGGTTTCAAAATAAAAAAGAATCTTCAAAATGGGTTCACCCGGTTGAAAGTTCTGAGGTATCAAACATATAAATATTCCATCATATAGCGTGGCGAACCGTCGCACAGTGGGTCGAAACTATGATTTTAGTGACTTAGGGCTCAACTTTGCTTTTTCACTTTTTTTTTTATGCGGATGGGTAGAGCTCATTAACCTCAATAATAATTGTTCTGATGTATTTTTTCCTAAACTTTATACTTTGGGTAGAAAAATGTGTTTTGTTATTTTTTTGTATGGAGCGGCTCAAATAAACTTAAATTCCTGCTAAGTAGCGTGTGATCCCGCGTTGAAACTTTATTTTTCATATACCTTGTCTGGTCTATTATCATTTGATGCTATAAACAAATGCATAAAGTTGCAACTCTGCCAAATAAATGGATCGAAAAAAATGAAAAAATACATAGAATAAAAAGCTTCATTTTTTACTTTCGTAAGTTATTTTGATATGGAATAGTAAGTAAAAGCACGTAATAATACACATAATTACTTAGCAACTAACAACAATACATTTAAAAGGTCCCTAATTAGCTTAAATTTACTAATACTACATATATTAGTAAATTTAAGCTAATTAGGGACCTTTATTTAAAAATGTGGATATGAAATCAATTAATTTCTATTTGTGTGTTTAATTACTGTAATTAGCTTAACCTTTTACCTTATAAAAAAACAATGTTTTTCACTTTTAGTCATTACTGTAATATTAATTAGGATAATTAGTTAATGAGGGTAGTAGAAAAATTAGTAAACATTGTTTGTCACTGGATTCTGGAAGTATAAAATGACCATAATTTATTATATACTAACTAGTGTTCGTTTATTCGTACTACTACTAACATCTCGTGATTCTGATCGTCCCTTTTTCGTTATAATGGATAATTTAGTTAACAATTTAGATTTATTTATGATTTTAAGAGAGCAGGTCAAGTCACTGTCGGATAGTCAAAAATTCTTTCAATTCCTACAACATAAAATAAACGTGACCGAAGAGAACAGTGTTGAGCTTCAAAAATTCTGTACGCGCTTTTGTTCAAATATAAGTGCAAGATGGGAACGAAGTAGTCGCACGTTAGCACAGTTTGTAAGAAAAAATGGTGATTGGTTGGAACGTGCAATAAACTGGCCCGAAGGAATGATACCTGAAGCTGTGAACACTGAACAGGAAAGGCTCGAGATTTGTAATACTGAAGATGTCGAAAATCTACCACCATCTACTACAGAAGCTTCGACATCTACATTTACACCTCGAAAACCTTTCGAGGAATTGGGCTCCAGGCAAAAACGAAGACGCGTTGATCAAATTAACCAATCGCTTTCGTTATCCCCGGATGAACTTAAAGCTACTACAATTGCTAGTTTAAGAAACACCGGAAATGAGGATGTAGGAAAAATTATGAACCATTTACTAAATCACCCCGAAGATCTAGAAAAAGTTAAAGAGTGTTTAAGTACAAGTAAACCGAAAAGTAGTACATATTCACCCGATAAGGCACTGTCTTTATTAGTTTCACTTAAATTAAGTAAGTGGCAGTATATAAGCCTAAGAGAAGCAGCAAGTGAAAATAGGTCTGATTTATACCCTTCTTATTATAAAATAAAACAAGCGAAGGCAAAATGTTATCCAGGGAAAGAAGACATAATTATAACTGAAGAAGGAGCTGCTATTAAACTGCAAGCTTTACTCAACTTGACGGTATCTAGGCTTTTAGAAGTGATTACTTTAGATTTGGATTCGCCAACTGAGTTACTGCTAATAAGCAAATGGGGTTTTGATGGAGCCTCAGGTCAAAGTAATTATAAACAAAAGACTGAAGCAGAGTTTGATGACTCAACTATCTTCATGGCCAGTCTAGTTCCTATAAGGCTTCAACAATGTGATGGAACAATTGTTTGGGAAAACGATCGACCCTCATCAACTTTCTATTGCCGTCCGATAATGTTCAAATTTACCAAAGAAACGCAGTCAACAGTGGTAACTATAAAAGCTAGCATAACCGAAGAAATAGAAAGACTTCAGCCAATCAAGTTCAATCAAGTTGAAGTTAAGCATCAATTGCACTTGACGATGATAGACGGCAAAATATCGTCATATTTGTCAGACACATCTTCAGCTGTCTGTGATATCTGCAAAGCAAAACCGTCAGAGATGAACAATTTAGAGTCACTTGCTCAAAAAGAGAACAACGAAGAAGTGTTCCAGTATGGAATGTCATCTTTACATGCCTGGATAAGAAGCATGGAGTGCTTACTTCATATCGGTAAATATAATTTTATTAGTTCATAATTTTTTTCACGTTATATAGTTACTTGTGAGATTTTTATTTAAGTGATATTTCTTTTTGTTTGCAGCTTATCGTTTGGACTTCAAAAAATGGAGTTGCAGGGGCGATGACAAAGAAAAAATGTCACTCAGAAAGAGCGCTATACAGCAAGCGTTTAAGAAAGAATGCGGTTTACTTATTGACGTAGTCAAGCAAGGAGTAGGCACAACCAATGATGGCAATACTGCCAGAAGATTTTTTAGGGATGCAGAAACAACAGCTCGCATAACAGGAATAGATAAAGATTTAATAGAAAGGTTTCATGTGATTCTTCAGACGGTTGCATCTGGAGAGAGCGTGGATCTTTCTAAGTTTTCCGAATTTTGTAGAGATACTGCACAATTGTACGTTCACTTATATCCCTGGTATTATATGCCTTCCAGTATACATAAATTGTTAGTACATGGGAGTGATATAATTAAGCACTTTGGTGCCATACCTATAGGTAAACTGTCGGAAGAGGCAGCGGAAGCTCGTAATAAAGATTTCCGGAAATATAGAGAGAGTCATTCTAGAAAGGTAAGTAGAACGGCGACAAATGAGGATATTATACACAATCTTCTTTTGTCTTCTGATCCAAAGATCACAAGTCTAAGACCTCGAATGGTGAAACAAAATATAATGGTTCTCTCTCCAAAAGTCAAAGAGCTTCTGCTGATTTTTCCCACAGAATCCGATATAGATTTTATTGATGTAGATAATTTACAAGATAGTCATAGCGATAGTGAATAAGATTTTTTGGTAGTTTGTAAGTTTCTTGTTTTTTTTATTAGTTTATAAATGTCAAACTCATAATTGAAAGGAAATAGTAATGTTTGATGTTGTTTATAGTTAGTTTTTAGTTTGCTTGTGTTAGTTGTAGTAATGTTAGTTTACCTTTACTAATTTGTATTATTATGTACCTATCTTTACTTACTATTCAGTATTAAATCTAACTTAAAATAACATTTCATAAACATGTTAAAGTCATTAAAACAAAGAAATTGAAATTCATAGATCCCTAATTAGCTTAAATTTACTACTACTACATATATTAGTAAATTTAAGCTAATTAGGGACCTTTTAAATGTATTATGATTAGTGTGATTAGCTTTAAATTTACTAATACTACATATATTAGTAAATTTAAGCTAATTAGGGACCTTTTAAATGTATTATGATTAGTGTGATTAGCTTTAAATTTACTAATACTACATATATTAGTAAATTTGAGCTAATTAGGGACCTTTTAAATGTATTATGATTAGTGTGATTAGCTTAAATTTACAAATTTACTAATACTACATATATTAGTAAATTTAAGCTAATTAGGGACCTTTTAAATGTATTGTTGTTAGTTGTTAAGTAACTATGTGTATTATTACGTGCTTTTACTTACTATTCCATATCAAATTTAACTTAAAAGAACTTACGAAAGTAAAAAATGTAGCTTTTTATTCGATATATTTTTTCATTTTTTTCGATCCATTTATTTGGCAGAGTTGCAACTTTATGCACACGTTAATAGCATCAAATGATAATAGACTAGACAAGGTATATGAAAAATAAAGTTTCAACGCGGGATCACACGCTACTTAGCAGGAATTTAAGGTTATTTGATCCGCTCCATACAAAAAAATAACAAAACACATTTTTCTACCCAAAGTATAAAGTTTAGGAAAAAATACATCAGAACAATTATTGTTGAGGTTAATGAGCTCTATCCATCCACATGAAGAAAAAAGTAAAAAAGCAAAGTTGAGCCCTAAGTCACTAAAATCATAGTTTCGACCCACTGTGCGTCGCTCGCCACGGCGATTCTCGCCACGCCAAAAATCAGGTTTACCCTTATCTATAGATGTTTCACATCAAAATTGAAAAAAGTATGCTTAGATGGTTTGGTCATGTTGAGAGGATGAATGAAGGACGGCTTACAAAAGGTATTTTCAAGGCAGATGTGAGTGGAAACACTTGTAGAGGACGTTCTACGACAACTTATAGTGACCTTATTGGTGATGTTCTTCATAAAGGTCAGGTGCGTAGTAGGCACTCTATTGGCGTGTGTGTATGATCAATTGTATGAACCTATACGAAGGAAAAGGATTATGTTAGGATTGAAGCAGGTGGCGTTCCGTAGTTTCTGCCTACCCCCATGGGAAAGGCGTGAGTTTATGTATGTATGTTTGTATGTAATTATTAATAAATGGAGGACAGGGTGTTGTGACGCAACATGGGAGAGGCCTCTGTCCAGCAGTTGACTGCGATAGGCTGAGTTGATTGATACACTTATTTGTTTCCAGCCACACATATTTCCAGAGATGCAGTTGGTAGAGTTGCTTGGCATCCACAGCGAGTGGGTGCGGCAGGTGTCGTACTACGAGTCGCTGCACTATGTGGTGTCCTGCGCCACCTGTCCGGACGCTCTGTTCATGTGCGACATACGTGGCTCCGAGACACATTCAAGTAACATGTTCCGAGTTGAAAAAGTGAGGTTTACTGCACACTGTTCTCTTCACTATCGCACTTTTTCATTTTTCCAACATTCAATTCTTACATCAGAGATGTTTTAACTGCAAGGTTGATATACGTACATACTTATTGCTGGACTGTGGTGGAGTACAGCCCATTTTCAACCATGGCGACTTTATAAATAGGCTGATTATGCAAGATATAGGTGAAAAAAAAACTATCATCACATTTTTCAGGGTGTACAATGCTTTGAGTTCAATGAGGAGTCGCACATACTGGTGACGGGGGGACCCGATTGTGTGGTCCGTGTGTGGAACCCGTTTGTGCCCGTCAAGGCCAATATGACCTTCATCGGGCATCACGCCGGTATCACCTGCATCGTGCTACAGAATAACGGACAGACCATCTACTCGTTCTCTAGAGATAGAACTATTAAAGTGTGGGATGTGCAAAGTCAAGTATGCATTCAGGTAAGAGAAACTTTTATATTACTTCCAATTCAAAATTTGACGAAAACCGGGCAATGTTACCAGTGAGACGATACTGGTACCGATTCCCTTGTTCACAAACTAAACTAAATTTAAGTTCAGTGCATCTTTTTCTTTGTATTTCATTAAGAAGAGGACAAAAGATAATTTTAGTTTAGTCCTGTCAAATTAATCAGCGCCTGTCACTACTCCATACAAGTTTAGACGTGATTAAAAACTTGCCTACTAAAATTACGTCAATTTACGTCAAGCGCTGATTAATTTGACAGGACTAAACTAAAATTTATCTTCTGTCCTTTCCTTAATGAAATAGAAAGAAAAAGATGCACTGAACTTAAATTTAGTTTAGTTTGTGAATAAGGGAATCGGCACCACTGAGGCTGTGTCCGTCTAAACGATCAATGTGTACAAGATGTTAAATACGAAAGTCGTGAGCTTCTCTTTCTACCACTAGTCCATCGTGCCTTTATTAGATAAAACTTTTTTTTTGGTGACGTTTTTCCGTCCTTTGAATTTTCCAAGTATAACTCCACCTTAATCTCTTTCATGATCTTCGGTAGTCCTACATCGATATCCCGGCGGAACTGGGCGAGCAAAGCGAGCGATCTCTCATTTCTGCCGTGTACAACCAAGCCACGCGCCAGTTCATCCTCGCAAGTGTCAAGATAGCCATCGTGGTGCTGGACGAGCAGCTGAACCCACTCCACACTGACGGTTTCACACACTCGCGAACTGTATGCAAGGTCCTCTTCAATCCACTGTTCAAGGTGGTCGTTACTTGCGGCATGGATAGCTTTATTATCAATTGGGATCCAGTTACTGGTCAGTTTTTGAAATTAGGAACTCCATCTGATTATTAAGTGCTATAATAAAATCACTGCTAAGTGTACCTATTGGATGGTTAAAGATTTTTAATTTTGTTACGATTCTGCAAAAGGGATCGGATCGGAACGCCCGATCCGTTCTGCAGAAATCGTAGTGTTCAGAACAAATGGGTGTGCCTCTGCAGGTAAACGCAATGTTCTGATCCGGGAGGCGCACGTGCATGTGCTGCACGGCGAGGTGATCCCGGTGGAGATCACCGCCGCATGCTTCGACCCCGGCTTTCTACTGCTGCTCACTGGTGCCAGAAGCGGCGAGCTCAAGGTTTGATGGCAGTGGTTCCGAACAAATTATAAGCCGCTACATAAAATGCGTCTGCTTACCTTCGAGAAGATTACTCTAGGTAGGCAGGTTTTAATAACCTGCTAACCTGGGGTAGGCAGGTTTATTATTTTTAATCTTAGCACGTTCAGTGTTTCTTAACTTCTTTTACTTAACTATTTTCTTCCACTTAACCAGTTCACAAATAGCGACAATAATTCACCGTACCGTAGCCATTTCGTACGATACGACTGTGACAAAGAATGAATGTGGTGGTTTGAACTTACAGATACTTTGCATTGGATATATTGTATAGATTGTATACATAATGATTTCAATAAGGAGTTTTACCTAGTGCGCAGTCGCAGTAACGGCAAAAATATATTTTTAAACTTGCTTTTGCCCGCGACTTCGTCCGCGTCAAAATTTTGTTCCCGTGACACTTCCCGTCGCATCGAATTGCCTGCCAGTTTTCGTCCATTTTTCGTTGCTGTTCACTCCTTTTGATCGTAGTGTGATGTTATATAGCCTATTGCCTTTTTCAATAAATATGCTACTCAACACAAAAGAATTATTCAATTCGGACCAGCAGTTCCTGAGATTAGCGCGTTCAACCAAACAAACAAACAAACTCTTCAGCTTTATAATATTAGTATAGATGATTAACGTAATTTTTTTCTATTCTCAAGGTGTGGAACTTCAATACAGGCGTGTGCATAAGAAAGATGTCTATCGAGCACATGTGTGAAGTTACCGGCTGCTTCTGGGTCGAGGGCAGGTGAGTTCTGCATCTCGATAAACACTCGAAGGTCGAAGTGTGAGGGGCACTATTATCGTTGATTAATTTATTATGCGACTTAAGGACTTGGAGTTTTTAACGGAAGTTGTTTTTAGGGTTCCGTTGCTAAATGGCAAAAAACGGAACCCTTATAGATTCGTCATGTCTGTCTGTCTGTCTGTCCGAGTATGTCACAGCCACTTTTTGCCGAAACTATAAGAGCTATGATGTTGAAACTTGGTAAGTAGATGTATTCTGTGAACCGCATTAAGATTTTCACACAAAAATAGAAAAAAGACAATAATATTTGGGGTTCCCCATACATAGAACTGAAACTAAAAAAAAAAATTTTCATCAAACCCATACGTGTGGGGTATCTATGGATAGGTCTTCAAAAATGATATTGAGGTTTGTAATATCATTTTTTTCTAAACTGAACAGTTTGCGCGAGAGACACTTCCAAAGTGGTAAAATGTGTGTCCCCCCGTAACTTCTAAAATAAGGGAATGATAAAACTAAAAAAAAATATGTGATGTACATTACCATATAAACTTCCACCGAAAGTTGGTTTGAACGAAATCTAGTGAGTAGTTTTTTTTTTAATTCGTCATAAATCGTAAAGCACAATGTACCTTTCATTCAGTCAATTCAAACATGAAAATTAAAAAAAAAACATTTCATTTCATAAACATAAACCTTATGCATAAACCGTGAATACCTGCAGGTTTGTACGGAACCCTCGGTGCGCGAGTCCGACTCGCACTTGGCCAGTTTTTTTAACAATCATGACGTTATCAATTTATAAAGTTTTTCTGCACTCTTTTTTTTTTTTTTTTGGATGGGAAATCATCAAATGACTTCTCCCGCTCTGGGCGGAGCGGGAGGGCGTGTCAGACTTTTACTGACTAAAACCCACCCGTGTTCCTTCAGTTGCCCATGTGCCAGGGTCACGGTATCTCTTTAGAACAATCACGTTTGATTTTTCTTTATCATTCCTGAAATTCAACCACAATGGTTTAGAATTCTAGCGGTAGGTTGGAACCGCCATGTGGTGGAGTTTGAGGATACTGGCATGGCAATGACTGGAAAGAGCTGGGAGACTCGTCACACGGACGACGTGCTGGCGGCCGCCGTGCGGCACCCCCTCACGCTGGTCACTGCCAGCTACAATTCAGAACTTGTGCTGTGGAAGCTGGAGACCGGTCAGCCTTACAGGTAAACAGCTCAACATATAGATACATAAAATCGATAGCAGCAGCGGTACTATTATCGCGCGAATATACAGATGTCGTCAAGTTTCATTCATTCATTTACTTCTTGAAAGTTAAGAATTATATATCTTTATTCAAGTATCATATATAACTAAAAAATGATAAGTAAGACTTACAACTATATTAGTAAGAATTGACACCTCACAAAATTACAAGTGGATGACCGTTGTGGCAACCCAAGTGAGATCGCACAATAGCGAACAACGAAATACTTTCTAGGCTACTTCAAATCATGCTTAGGATACTGCTGGAACTGCTCCACACTGTGCGCGCCATATGCACATTTTGCGCATGTTTGTGTAGAAGCAATCTACTAAAAACGCTCTTCTAAAGATGCGGGGCAGCCCCATCAGCATCCTAAACGCGTTATTATACTGAACGCGGAGACCGCGCGTTGTACGATCTTTGCACAAATCTAGCCCACAGGCTGCCCGTCTAAAAGTCTTTTTACGTCTGTACGGAGGAAGTGAGCATCGTGCAAACCTGAGAGCCAACATAAACAAAAGAATTTCAGTATCATTAGAAAGTATGATAAAGTTGTATTATTGCATGTTCCTCATATCTAATGTAAGCTATAATCCAGGCGGTTCTCGTGCACGGAGCCAACACTGCGCCTCAAGATGCACTTCAACAAGCGAGAGGTTGCCAAGCAGACGGCAGTTGGTGACAAATCGGAACATAAAGGAAAGAGACGGCTGGCTGTCCCTATCCGCAAGCCTAGGTGCGTAGTAGACTAAGAATCTGATCACAACTTGTACTAGTTTTCAATCATGATAGATTTAACGCAGCATAACAGGTAGGGTGATTAGGCCGGTTTACGACCACTTAGTCGACTTGCAATCTTTAAAATCATATTATTAATATAGTAAGTGTTAATATTTTGATTTTAGGCCTACATTCGAAAGAAGAATGTTTAAACTACACGATCTGATATATTTTTTTGCATTATATTAATGTATAATTTTATAATTTTAAATATATATCGAAAAGTGCGAATTTTTCAGTTCCCGGACACCTACAGTCAGTTTACGTCCGTGTTTTTCGTTAGTTCTCGACCGTTAGGAAGCCACTGTAAAAACAACTCTAGGGTTATCGGATTAAAGTCGAAAATAACATCATTGAAGAAATGTTTTGAATAATCAAGTTCAATGTAATATTAGGGTATAAAACTGGCAGGTATAATCTAATTAAGCTGCTACTATGTAAGGAATATTTTTATATTAGTACATCTTAGATGAAACCAGCGGTGGTCGGCGAACTAGCGTAGTCACCCTATTACACTGCAGTGGCGAAGGGTGATTTTATTAGAGAGCTTTTTAATTCCGGAATTCGGTGTCTTAGGATCTGTATTTAAGGTTTTTTTGCCACCGACTTCCGAAATTAAAGTTATTTTTCACTTTGTAGTTTTTTTTTTTTTTTTGAGGAAGTCGGTTGTCATTTTTTTGTAAAAAGTTTTTATTTTTAACTTTTTAGTTATGGTAGATACCCCGCCTAATCACGTTATTCGTTCATTTGTCGCGCAAATACTTAATGCAAATTTAAGACTTATAGGGTTTTCACATGGACCCCATTGTCCAAATGGAACCAAATTAAAATAATAAATGGAACTATTCGGGAAGCACCAGCTTTCAAATAAAAAAAGAATCATCAAAACCGGTTCACCCAGTCAAAAGTTAGGAGGTAACAAACATAAAAAAAAATACAGACGAATTGATAACCTCCTCCTTTTTTTAAAGTCGGTTAAAAATAAAAAGACTTAACTGTACATACAGTCCAAGATAACATTGAGATCTTTTCTTATTTCAATTCTCTAGTAGAAGGAAGACGGTCACGCGATCAGATGACTGTAAAATTTAAAATTGTTACGGGGATTGTACCAGTTCTGCAAACTATTTGCCCCATACAATTACTGTAATAGCAGAAAATATCGCTTACTGGCGTTCCAACTTGCCGTACTGTTTCACACTCTAAGTCACGTATTCCTCAGACATTATCCGCTATTAACGTTCTCCTGAACTTGAAACACATATCTTGATATGTTTACAAATGACTGGAAGATGATATTGTCCGAATGTGTTTGTGAGAAGAATGCATGACTGTGTTAAATAAATTAGTTATATCTTTAAATAGTGTAATTGGCTTCAGCCGAACTATTTAAGAATAAATAAAAATCACTTATACAGTAAAGGCACTGCTCGGGAAAACGTGGACCCGTCAGCAGCAATCAAGAAGGCGGAGGCTCGACGCGTGTCCGCTGTGTCCATGCCTATGCGCGCACAGAACATGCGCCAGCTGTCCGTGCACGCCTGCATCTTCCTGAACACGCGGCCGCAACATATGCAAGTCGGTCAGTAGCATTCAGTTCCTTTTTATTGTTCGCTTGTCCTGGCCGTGTAAACAATACGTTAATAAATAAAAAGAAAATATTCCCTGTTACTCGAAAAAAGAAATTGCGTAATTTGTCGATTTTCTTCGATTCTGTAAACTAAGTATAGCAGCCAAGACCCCGCAAACAGAAAAAAACAGTAAATAATAATAGCTCCCACCTCATTCTTGCCTTTATTGGCTTAGCAAACGTGCTCGGGGAAAGGAAGAATTCTGTAAGTGCTAGTAGGAATCTTGACCATCTTCCGGGCTCTGGGATTGTTCTGAAAACCGTGGAATAACTCTCCACTTCTCAAGCACCTCAGGAAGTGTTGCCTCCTTGTCCTTGGCCCATTATTGAGTGTGTGGGGGTGACTATCTCCTGGCATTTTATCCGTGTGTATACAAAACATTGATCAGGCAGGGGCTATAGTCCTTCCATAGTTTTTGGTAACCGTGAAATATGCCAACATTGCCCCCAAGGGAAACTTTGCCCGAAGGATCATGTTTAAACATATCTTTGATTTGTGAAAATATCTTAATATTATGTCAATATTGATTGACTTTGGTCGAAAATAGGTTATATTTATGACAATACTGACTAAGGTGTTTGTTGCTAGTGTGGCTTAGTAACTCGTGGGAACTCGTCGAATGAGGTGTGTGTTTTTACGGGCCAATTTTAGTGCAAATTTGAAAGTAAATTCTGCGAGATGGTGAAAACATAGGTTACTTTGCTTTATATCACATTGTAGAAAATTATTTGTAGATTGCATTAAAGTAGTGTCATTGCTCAGGGTTTTTCAAAACGAAAGTTATGTTGATGGGCAAAGTTATCTAGTAATGTTCCAACCTACGATTGACAACATTGCCCGCCATCAAAAAAGGCTTAGGGTTGGCACATTACGGAACTTAGTATTTTTTAACCGACTTCAAAAAGAAGGAGGTTCTGAATCCGGATGTTTTTTTTTATTTATTTATAGCGAAGCTTATTTAATTTTAAACATTTGTATTTCACTAAAAAAAAACAAAGATGACTGTAGTTATAGGGTACTGTGAGAAGCATTTGTGTTTAAATAAATTAAATCGTTTATTTATAAAAAGGACACATTTTTGTGGTTTAAGCAGGCGTTGGTCTTATGTCTGTATGTTGTTTATCTTTAAAAGTATCTATTTATCTATATATGTATGTATATTAGCTCTGGTTCTGCCTCTGGTACCTATTATACAGGCTCTGCTTAGTTTGGGGTCAGATAGCCCTGTGTGAGACACTTACAATACTAATAAGCGCGAAACATTTTCAACGTTTTACTTTTATTTACCAAAATACATATTCTTTGTAGATAAGAAAAAAAAAAAACAGAATAATTTTACCATATGCCAACCCTAGCACTTTTAAAAGGCAAAATATGGATTGTATGAAAAAGATAAAAAATGTCAGGGTAACATTGCCCAGTCATTTTAGTAAGAAACTTTTCATAGTGGCGTTTACATTCCTAAAGTAAACGCTATGTTTATCATAGTTCTTGTACTGGTTTTTATGTCGTCTGCTTACAAGCCTTACTTGCGTCAAAAATCAATGTGGGCAAAGTTGGCTAAAAGTCCAGATAACTTTGCCCGCCAACAAAATCACACAAATTTTGGATTAAATGTTGAAAAATTGTAATTTTAGCCACACTAACACATGCATATGACCTTACAGTTGTAGTTGATGAAAGAAAATATTACGTCTCCATAGAAAAATCCTATTAAAATTGTAAAAAACCGAAAAAAGTGGGCAATCTTGGCATGTTTCACGGAACCAGTCCATTTTAGCCATCAAAACACATATTCCAACATTTTTGTTTCCATAACCTACAACAGTCCAACACCAACCGGAGGTTGTCCTTGGGTGCACTTGCACAGTGCATGTAGGGATAATCGTCGGTTAGTGCCTCACTTCATCTAAATTGTATACGGGGCTTCTGCGAGTTGGCTTCGACCCCTCGTACGCTTTCCAAAGGACCGGGATCCTAGGGTCCCGAGATAAATTATTATAATAAATAATAATAAATAAATAAATGCAGACGTCTCCCAAAAGTATTAGCAGAGCCTTGTGAAAAAGTAAGGTTAAAGAAATCTAGATCTCTATGAGTTTTGTAAGTTACTATGATCAAAAAAAAAAAAAGTTTGAGTACTGAGGAGCTGAAACGAAAAACTTGAAACTATAATAGAACTATACTAAAACATGCAACAGTAACCTAGAACTCTGTCTGAGTTAACACCAGAGCATGGGTAAAGATTAGATTAAACAAGGTTCAAATCAGTTATTTAAATACGAGCGACGCGTTTATGTTTAATGCAACTGCATTAAAAATAAGTTCTTATTTTATCTATGTGCCATCGTTAGTAGGAACCTCTAAAGTTCCGGTAAAAAAAGGAATAGGCGTTGGCAAAGAAAAATTGTCACTAACTATTGTTTGGTTTTCTTTTTTGTTACACGTGTATACAAATGCATACCGTCTCTAATTGGGTGTAACTTGGCAGGCGTGTGGTCTATCGCTGGCTCCGTCTTCGCAGAAGTATTTTCTTAACTGAGCATGCGTAAGTTTTGCCGATAGTACGTTCGGCGCACCCTGCACGTACACTGATTGTAGATTCCTTCGTCGTGGTTCTTGGAAATCACGCTTGGGCTTACCGTACAGCTCTGTGATTTGACCGTTATTTTGTACAAAACAACCAGTTTTCATCTTTCTAGCCTCCTTCCTACTCGCGCTCGAGAACGGTCAAGTGCAGTGCTGGTCGGACCACTCGGCGGGTGGCTACCAGGGTTCGTTTCACGCCATCCACACGGCAGGCGACTACGTGTCAGCCTTCGACACCGATGACAACAACGAGTTCCTCTTCACTGGCACTACTATGGGGTACATCAAAGTGTGGCTCCTGAGCAACTACCTCACTAATACAACGGTTTGTGTAGCTTAATATGCACCAATAGTTGATACTCTTGCCCTCTCGTTTTTGTATCTATGCTTAAAATTGGCACTGAAATTGTCTTATGTGGTCCCCACACATGAGACAATATCAGTTACGATATGACTTGAAAATTTTATATGTTGATGAACAACTAACGTCATGATGTACAAATTGAAGGTTCATATAAACATGCCGCGGCTGCGCCTGATGTTCCCGTTCCTGTGGCGCGACCGTATCGAGGGCCGCGCCAAGCGCAGCACGCGCGACCAGCCGCTGCCGCTGCTCCTCAACAGCTACCGCGCGCATCTGCGCTCTGTTACAAGCATAGCCTACATCGACGAACTCAAACTTGTTCTCACGTAAGCTCTACGAGGAAGAATATTAAGAATGATGTGGCGCATGAATAGAATATAATAGAATATTATTTTATTTGCTCAGAATGTAGTATTTACAATAAGGTGATTATATGATTAAAGGAATCCTTGTACATTCTACAACTTTGGCATGCAAATATTGATGCAGTTCAAACATCAAAGTAAGTGTCAAACATTAATATATTTACAACTAAAATTTATCATCTAGGAAAGCGGATACGGAGTAGTAAGATTTATCTGTAAGAAGTAAAGTTAGTATTTTTTTGAAAGTTGTTACTGGTTCCTTTTTCATGGATAAAACACATTAGCTGCGTGGTTCATTTGTTGCCAGCCATGCATTCATGCATTGTGTGGCCGTGGATTGCAGTGGTGCGGCGGTTTTAGAATGCTAGAAAAGTAAAAGAGTTAGATTACAAGTTAATCTAGGTCACCGTCTAGAAGTCAATCAATTTTGTACCGAACAATAATAAAGGACATTGTCACGGTACATACCGCATATGCGCAGTGGAAGTGCAGACTACAGCGCGCGCGTGTGGCGTCTCTCGGGCGAGTACCTGCAGACGTTGGGCAGCTTCGTGCCGTGGAGCCTAGAGGTCACCCGCTTCCCGCCTGACGTTCAGAAAGTCGCCAGCTTCACTACTTTCAAGGTAGGTATACGTAATACGTATCTTATGGCAAACGGACGTAATTGCTGTAGGTACCCTTGTGGAAATAAGAACTAAAATGTAGATTTTAAATGGATTTGCTGTTCGGCACATTGGTTTTCCGTTCGGATCAATAATAGGCAGTACGTAGTTTCAAAAGTGTCACGCACGTTGCTAGTAAAAGTAGGTTCACTCGTAATTCTGAATATGTGGCTAATACAGGTGTGGCGCGGGGGCGTGGTGTCACAGTACGTGCCCGGGCAGAAGGTGGTGGACAGACTGCGCGATATCACCGAGCATGAGCTGGAGCACAAAACATTCGGCGTCCCGCCCGGGGACTCGCCGCTCGGAGAACACTTCATTTTGCCGACACGACCGGAACGGGTGGGACGCATCATGCTCGACGAGTCGCTATCCACAGTCAGTATACTGTGTAATACTTCGTACATTAGACTGTAATATTAAACGATTAGGTGTGTAATGTCTCCTAATGACACAATGTGTATGTTGTAGATCCCGCTGTATACCCACCTACGGTTGGCGTCGACGATGCCGGTGCGGCGGCCGCGCACGCCCGAGCTGGTGCGGCAGACGCGGCTGAAGCAAGCCAAGATCAAAAAGGCGCACTTCGAGACCGCGCCCCGAGGACATCAGACGCAGGCTTTATCCACGGTGCTGTCACCCTTACCGAGCACCATCTCCAAGTCTGAAGCCAAGACATATTCAATTTACACGCTACAAACGACACAGTACTAGCGTTGTTGTAGAAATGATCGTTGTCATTTAACTTTTTATATAGATAATTATAATAAAATAATTCAAATAAGGTCACGGTTTTAGCATTACTTTACCGTAAATTACATAATTTAAAGATAAGATAAGAAGAAGAAGAAGAAGATTTAAGTATAATTGTGAGCTTGTCTGTTCGGTACAATATTTGCTCAACAACAACTTAACCAGCTCAGGACTTCCTTACATTCCCTTCATCATGCAGGAATTCACATAAATATACTAAATAAATAAAAATAAGTGCATAAACTTAACTGGATAGTAATACCAGTTATTCGAAGCCATACAGTTGCCAACGTGAAAAGCAAGCAACTATTTTAGGATTTAAGTATTTTTTTGATTTTCATCACCGTCGGCAGCACCCTCAAAAACTATGAAGATGATACATATTACGAAAATTAGCATATCATTTACAGTTCTTTTTACTCGCAAAACTCCCATAAAATGTACTAATGAATACAGTATTTATGTGGCCATTGTTAAACAAAAACTTATTATAAAAACAAAACAACCGACTTCCAGAAAAAAAAAAAACATTATAAAATGCCAATACATTTGGGAAATCGTAAGCAAATAATAACTAAAGGTATTTAGTACTATGAAGTGTTTTGCTTTTTTGGCAACAGTTTAAAAAAAATTATGATACCTACCTACCTCACAGAAATACGACCTCGTATCCACTAGGCAACAATTGACGCGCAACACGTGACGCTCAACATGTACGGCAACGTTGCACAACAGCGCGCGACGTTGCCAACTGGCTCGCAACAAGACGAGCGGCTTGTTGTTTGTTTAGAGAGCAGTGTGACCGTTTTTGGTATTTTTAGTACTAAATTGGTATATTTGAGGCTCCGAAGAATGACGACAGTACATTTTTAGTATATTACTAAATGTCGGTATAATATTGGTACAATTCCAACTGTCTTGGTATTTTTTTGGTATATTTACCTGGCAACCCTGGAGAAGAAAATACATGAGTCCAGGGGGTCTAAAAAGGCCACATTAAGCATTTCCTCTAAAACCAATTCATTTTCTGAATTCCCAGCAATACCTTAGCAATTCCTCTAATTTTCGTAAAAAGGTGACACATATTAGCGGTATCGCCCACAATTCAATTCATATCCGAAACATATTTGGTGTAAATGTTGCAGCATGAAAAAAATAAAGACCGTAATTTTACCGGTAAATATTTCTTTGAAGATTTAATAAATACAGTTGATTATTTTTAACTGTTGAAATGTTATTAATTATAATATCCATAAAAACTTATCAAATAATCACAGATAAGCCCTGAAAAGGGAAACTAAATACAATACAAAACTTTATAAGCTGGCAATGCTTACTAATTAAAAGTTTTTCTTTTTAGATATGTGTAATCTGTGGTTATGTCAACAATAAATTATTATCAACAAAACTTGTGTTTATTTTAAAACCTAAGTATTTCATGCAAGTTGGATCGTTTTTTAATACAGAGTAAGTAAATACTTATTTATCCTTAATCAATATTTAATTGCATCGTTGTACAAAAGTATTTAATTGTACGTAATTCTTTGTAGGCATGGAAAAGCGTGCTGCGACACAATGAAACATTCTGCTCGACATTCTGCATTGAAAGTGGGAGCTCTGGCGCTATTGAACCCTTTACCTAGATCACTGCAGCCTCTAGTTCCTGCCAAACTCGTGCGCCAGCACAAACCCTGCCCCGGCCGATGCTACAACAGTGGCTTTGACAGTCGAACTCCGCAATCAAGATACCGCAGTGAGTGGAGTTTTCTAGCCCTACAGCTATTTCTATTGCGACTAAGACTTATGATGATGATTGAAAATGATTATGATGTTATTTATGTAACGTATGGTCGCCCTCTGGCTCGACATAAAATTGAGTACTATCATTAACATTCATGTAATATACCTATAACGAAATACAAAGAGGAAAATAATCTATATTTTACCATTAACTAAACAATAACTGAAGAAAAAGAAGTTATTAGGCTACAAGTCTACTATTGGTGTCACTCTGTCATCAGTGTTGTTTTTAGAGTGTTATAAACAATGATATTATTATTTTCAAATTAATTTTATTTAGATGTTATGTTAATTATAATGACTGATGATTTGACTTTCTTAAAAACCACACATTTTCTTTTTTAGCTGGCAGTTGTTCCAAGCAGTTATCGTTTGCCTCTCCGCAGCTCCGCTACTTGCATCAAGACATAAAATATTCATAGAAAAATAAACTGATTAACTATAGTGTTAGTTTCATTATTTGATTATTGCTAGATTTTTATACAGTATAACATGAGAATTGTAAATTTATTAAAATAATTTAACTTTGTGTATTGTTTTATTTAAATAATAGGTATAAAGATAAAATGTAATATATGTCTTATTTTATAGGTACACACTACCTAATAAAATTGGAATTAAAGTAATAAAAGGCCTATGTCCCACGTAGGTTGTAGATTTTTATTAGGGTTCCGTAACCAAAGAGTAACCAGGACGGTACCCTATAACTAAGCCTCCGCTGTCCATTGGTCCGTTCATCTGTCTGTCTGTGAGTGGGCTGTATGATGTGGAAAATAAATATACCTACATATTTCCTCTGGGAATGTTTATTACGGGTGCAAATCACAAAAATAAGCTAGGTGTGAATAGTGTGTACTTTTGAACAAGTCTTGTTTCAACTGGGCACTGAAGTGTGACCGAGTTACTGGTACAGCTATCACACTGTTTTATAAACTAACTTGGTGTATCATATGGTGTACGCTCTTGGTAACCTGTGGTATGATCCAGATGCTTTAGTACTAAGTGGATCTACTCAGAGCCTGAAATATGATTATAAGATTGTAGTAATTTGTAACATTCACAAGACTAGATGGTAGTGTCTATTTAGAACTGCTTCATTAAAACTGACTACTTCATTACTATTCTTGAAGGTACGTTGTATGTATTTCATGTAAGTTGGATCGTTTTTAATACAGAGTAAGTAAATATATAAATATGTTGTGTTGTGTATATGGTGTGCGCCCATATTAGCCTGTGGTATGATCCAGATGCTTAAGTACTAATTGGATCTACTCAGTGCCTAAAATATGAATGGAAGATTGTAGTAATTTGTAACATTCACGACACTAGATGGTCTATTTGGAACTACCTTAAAACTGACTACTTCATTACTATTCTTGAAGGTAGGTAGTAATCATACCAGCGCGGCAGTACATATGTACGGCTCCAGCTCATGGACCTTATCACGACATATATTTAGCCTATATATCCCAAAAAACCTGGAGGGGACCTCTGGGGGACATTTGAAACGCTATGTCCATTTTTCGAAGTCCCACAATTCATTGGTGACTTTAAATGGACTACATATCACGAGCGTGCTCAAAAAAATTTTCTTAAGGCCTAAATTTGCCATTATTACGATAATTTTTCACAAAATCCCAAATATGATTTGTAAAATGATCCTCTTGACTAACTTCTTATGATTCTGCTATTTGACATTAAACTTCAATAAAGCAATTCATATTAAGTGTACCATTTTACGAATCTCCATACAAAACTGTCAAATAGATGAATTGTGTTTAATGAATTGTACGCAGAACATATTATGAATTGTCAGTTTGTGACCATTTTACGGATTATAATATGATTCATAATATTTTCCTATTATGATTCTACCAAAGTGGCCTTTTTAGACCCCCAGATCGTTTCTTAACGTTAATTACGCTGTCTTTGTCGCGCTCTGAGTTCTCTGTACCAATCTTTCTCTTTTGCACACCGAGCGAATGAAATTGAATGAGTGTTTGTCAGTTTTATTTCAGGGGATTCCATAGGAGTAGTTATTTTATTAAGTAAATTTGATTGTCTATGCTGTCCGAAGATTTTTGCCTTATTTGGTATTTGTGTTTCGATTACTTCGGTCGGTTTATGGTGTTTTTTTCACTATGAAAAGCAAATATGAACAAAAATATAGAGCGGAATGGGAACAAAACCCGGAATTCTCTTCGTGGTTAACCAAAGATAAATATAGTGAAAATTCTATTTGTAAAGCCTGTGGAGTGACGTTTTTAAGTAGAATCGCTACAATAAAGTCCCATGCAGAGAATGCTCAGTGTGAACGAATTTTTCCCAAGTTATTATGGTCAAAACTAAATACAGAAACAGGTTTACATCAAATCACATTTCTTCCACATTACATGTAACACAAGGTTTGACTGACGGTTGTATTTCATTTAATCCGACGACAGACATGCTTAAAGTAAATAAATTTAGTAATAATGATTACACTATTGATTTAGAATAAACAATTTTGATGAAAAAATATATTTTATTTGCAATATTTTCAAAATATGAAGCAAAAATTTAAGTAGTATTTTGTTATAATTGAATTTTCTTTTTAGTATTTTTTGTAGATTTCAAAGATTCTGTTGGTAGGTTTATGAAATTTGAAACGGTCACACTGTTAGAGAGTATCGTTAGTTGAGCATGAATTGTTGTCGAGTGGAGACGTGACCTGCAAAAATGTTTCTGATGCATTTTTCGATACAATTATAACCACTGCAGCTGAATCTCAACACTAGTGCCTCTAGCGACATGTTGTCGACGACTGACGTAGTAGTAGATGCGTAGACAGTCAACGTTGTTACACAGCGACCATATATGGTCGCTGTTGTTACACAAAACTTCTGCGCTGACTTTCAACATGTTGGGCAACATGTTATGCAACATGTCGTGTGCCAAATGTTGCCTAGTGGAAACACGGCTTTATATTAACACGTAGCAACTTCTTTTCACACACCGTACGATAACCCAGTCACAATAGGTTTGTAACTATGGGTACTGGTTGCCATTGAGGAGTTCCGTGACAGTAGACTTTCTTCGCAGTTCATGTTTCGCAAATTGAACAACAACAGCTTGGCAGCACTATGTCCTCCTCGCTGAAGTTTTTTGCGCACATATGGACAGCGGACACCTCGTTCATCACATCCAGCTATGTTGCAGGAACACCAGCCATTTGCCACAAGTTCACTACTCATAGTGAGAAAATTACGAGCGACAGTTTGCGCCGCGCTAGTCGATAGAATATGCAAACAAGTCCGCATTGGAACGCGGCATAAGCAAGCCTGAACATATATGCTTAAGTGGCTTCGCGTGCGTTTAGCAATTATACTTACTTTATGAAATTATTTGAAACAATTGCGTTTCTCATTAGACGTTACATGTTTCACATTTGGTGCGTGAACAGAATTTGTTTGGCGTAGCTGTCGATTTTTCAAAGACGGAAATCAGCGATGATATCAATAATTCTGGGGCAGGTGTGGGCTGGACCTTTTCAAGACTTTTAGTGGGCATCGGCGAATCGAGCAAGTTCGATGGAGTGCTGCCTCGAATTGTTGGAGTGCTTCCTCGGCTTGTTGGAGTGCCAATTGAGCATCTTGGAATTCCTGCGGTAGACGCTGGATGTGATGAACGCGGCTACCGGTGTCCAAATCTGCGCAAAAAACTTCAGCGAGGAGGACATAGCTGCTGCCAAGCTGTTGTTGTTCAATTTGCGAAACAAGCGCGACCAGATGGTGTCCCACCGGCGTGACGGGACTAAGAGAAGCCTGCAAGACATTATCACGCTGTTTGAGGAGACCGACCGGGATGACATGTGCGGCGTTTGTGGGTTGGGTTCCACCCGTCACTTTCGACCGCGTCGTTGTAACCACGGAATAAAGAAAAGTAGGTTGTAACGACTCTTCTGAAGGACATTGTCTTTCTGAAGGCTTGCCTTGCGGATGTTCTAGCGAATGTGTCACACAACACCGTCGCCGATTTACGCAAAGGATTTAGCGAATTGTGTAATAGTGTGGCGGGATCTAGGTCATCAGTCGAATCGACTAATGTAAACATGAGTCGCGGAGCCGGCTTCTATGTATCGTTGTTAAATTCTGCGTCCGTAGTTTCGTCGCCGGCGCATCCTCACCCCCATCATCGAGTGCTCCAGGCGCTCCAACTATGAAGCCCATGTCAGACAATGAGGATTTCGTGACGGTGCAAAGGAGGAAAGCTGATCGCAAACGAACAAGATCCCCTGCGGGGAGCTCATACGGAGTCCCATGTCAGCTGGCGCGCTGCTAAGCCGAACACTCCAGTGAACATTTCCCCCCTACACTACACTACTACACAGGACCCTAACTGCCCCGTTGGTCTCGTGTTCGCAAGCGCGACTGCTGAGCGTGGGGTCCTGGGTTCGATTCCGGGGTCGGGCAAAGTGTTACTGGGTTTTTTCATTAGGAATTTCTTAGTAGCAGCCCGGAGTTTGGAAGTTGGCGGTGTGATACCCCCGTGCCTCGGAAAGCACGTTAAGCCGTTGGTCCTACGCCTGATCTCTCTCCGGTCGTGTCGGATTGCCGTCCCATCGGACTATGAGAGTGAGGGAAGAGTGAGTGCTCTTGTGTCTGCGCACACACTTGAGCACTATAATATCTCTCGCGCCGATGGCTAGTCTCCGTTGAGATTGGCCGCCGTGGCCGAAATTCGGTCTGGAGGACTCATCACAGGACCCTTGAATCCTTGTCCCCAGGAATCTTGACTAGGTAACCGTACGTATGCGGCCAGCCTTGCTTATAGAAATAGTGCTCATGGAACGAATTTATTTTCTTTGACCGCTAGGGGCGCTGTACACGATATTTTATACATACTTATTTACGGAGACGCTAGCGAGTTTTGTAGAGCTACAGATTGTGATACTTGCTGTAACTAAGTGAATAAAAATCTTGGAAATAGAAATAACAACCTTTAATAGTGGAGACTGCATCTGTGTTGTCAATCGGTATGATAAATGGGCGTGCTACAAAGCCTTTATATTATTTATTAGCGTGCGATAATTTGACGTATCAACGATGTACGATAGGGTATTTCTAAACAGACGATAATTTTGAGGTTTGAATTAAAATTTATGAATAAACAAAATCACTCATTTCTTTCTTTCAGATAACAAGCTCGATGAAAGAACGTGTGTAAGAGAGCTCGAGTGTCCTCACTGTGTCTCGAACTCTTGACGAGAGGTAGTAGTCCTGCCAATTGTTAAAATTGTCGTGGCTTGCACTGTCAAAATAATTTTAAATATTATACATACGATTATACAAAAGCGATAATTTCTAATAGGAATTCAATTTCATTTTTTGAGTTGGCAGCTATGGACAGCACGTCAGTAACAGTGTTCTGTGTTCTGTGGAAGCCGGACACAATCAGGCTTTTTCAAAGAGATTTAAGACAAATAGAGAGGCCATCTGAAGAAATGTCTTAGAAAAATTGTGATCCCATAACTTAGTGACGCCATCTAGCATATTATAGCAACATTAGAATGGCTATGAAAAACATTTTTGTACAAAATTTTATTCTCCAGCGTCAGTGACGCCATCTAGCTTTGAATAGCAAACATTCAAATATAAAAACTTATTAAGGATGTAATTTCATCAATTCTCTATCGATATAATGTATCGATAATATTGAGTAGTGTAGTAAGTGACTATTGATTCGTCGGCTCTGCATAATATGGCCGATCACGCGATATCGCGTGCTTGCTACTAACAATTTTGTATGCGCTCTAAATCTGTGGCCATATTGGATTAACCATCAATCTGTGTTAGGCACTCAACGTGTTAAGAAACTAAAACAAATAATATGAGAAAACTACTTACATAGGTACATAAAACAAACATAACATATACATACAGAGTTCTAAAATAAATATCTACGTGAGCGAACAGCACTATTGTTGCTAAATTGATATTTTATTTAAATGACTTATGTTCAAATAGTTTTGAATTTTACTAACCTAATTAAATATTATCGACAACAAAGTCGATAAACATCATAACATCTCTGCAAGGCAGTAGTAAAGTTACTCAGCAATAGAGGGCGTTTATTACAACATTATCGTATGTTCTAGAACTAGCCATGAATATTATTTAATTATAATTACTGAGAAATATTAAAGAATACTTGCGAAAATAAACCAAAGTTAGGTCCAGAGGTTTTATCATAGCGTGATTTGCAATAGCGTAAAGCGCAACTCGGCATATTTATTTAAGAAATGTTTTTCTTTTCTTGTCAAACGGACACAAATGCGTGTTGACATGCAGACATGCCATCCTAGACTAAACGCGATATGACCACTAGGCCATAAGTATTGGATTACGAGTTTGTTCGTTATGTCCCGTCTAGACGGTATTCGGCCTGTCCGGCTTGTTGTTAGGCTTATTAGTATTTCATCAAAAAAATATATACACCGTAAACGTTAAGGATATCCATATTAATTTGTTATTTCAAAATGTTATAAACATTTTAGAAGATTTTATGGTAAATAAACGCTTTGTTTTCCGTTGCGAATTGCAATTATTGAAATTAGTATTTTTATGAATATTAAATGATTATGATGATGAAAAAGACTGACTCATTCAATTTTATTGTTGTTTTATTAGAATTAAAGAAGATTTTATGGTACTTTTTTATTATCGTGTTATACTAAGACCAAAATATTAGAGATGTCCGGTCTTTTTACCCAAATGTCAGGCTAAACTAACTTGTCCGGCTTTTCCACAGACTACAATATAAGGCTTTTCTGTTTTAAGAGCTGGCAACCCTACCTGTGGACATTACGCTATTTTGACATATTAAATTATTGAAAAGTAAGATGGCGATGTGATTACAGATTTGTTGATTACAAAGAAACGCAACGTGTTAATTTGTTGGTAAACGAAGGAAATATTATTAAATAAAAACGTCGTACAAATAAATAAACAAAGCGATGGGTTCCAAGAAACATAAGAAGGACTCAAAGAAGAAGAAGCACAGGAGTCGTTCTCGATCGCCTTTGGAAAACGAGGAAGCTCAACGTGATCGTACTGAGCGCACTGAACGTAAAAGACATCGCAAACACAAGGATCGCAAGCGAGACCGCTCTCCAGACGGTTAGTTGCAGTTATTAATTTTCTAGAATGAGATACGCATGACACCGATGATTATTTCCTATTTTTCCTACCTACCAGTTTTGTTTGCGTGACTTGGAAAATTTGTTGTTTTTGGTATTAATATTTTAACAAATTAGTATGGAAATCATGAATGGTGTCAGCGGTATCCCCATTTGACAAAATAATGGCATTGTTTGCTCGTTATTTCAGACTCGGTGGCATTCGAGTAGTTCCACCGCGTCCCTGTGCTGCTGGCTTCAGGTAGGTATTGTACGGAGCTGTGTGGAGTGGTGCCACTGTGGACACCAAGTAACAGAGCCTAATGCTACGGATTTATGTGATTGTTACAAGCACTACAACGTTGATGTTTACTGAGTCAAGTGATTCATGTTGAATGAATTTGAATCAGTTTATGGGTAGAAGAAACCCATATAATTCAAACATACATAAACTAAATAAAAAGGCCACCGGTGAAGCTTAAACATTGAAAGCTACATGCTACAGCAGATACATCTATCTTTAATGCTGAATGAATTGCTTTTTTTGTTATTGTCTGTCTGTTTGATATTATCCAATACTTATATTACAAATGCCTGAGCCTTTTAGTAAATCGTTTATATATCACACTGAGCGCACTTAGCTCTGTATTGTCATTCAAAATGTCCTTACAGATCTAGTGCAGACTGGATTAAAACAAGTCAGCTATTTTGATGTCTTCGTTTTTTTTTCAAGACTTTATTTTTAATAACACCTCAAAATATTTAAATTAAACAACTAATCATTTACAACAATAACCACACGCAAAAAAAAATGTATGAAAAAATGGGAAACCTAAATAAAACCAAAGTTTTATTGAGAAGGTACAATAATAAGTATTGTACAAAAATATAAAAAGCCAAATATAATGGACAAAAGTGGGATGAAATGTCACTTTCCAAATAAAGCTCTACATGACACATGCAATATGAAAATTGTACTTCAGTATACTGACGACATCAGTTTAAAGTCAGTTAACATGACTCCATTAACTCAATCGCCAACCTGCCTGCCAAGCGTGGCGATTATGGCAAAGACCTTGGGGGAGGCCTTTGCCCAGCAGTGGATGTCTTTTGGCTCCAATGATGATGATGACTCTATTGAGCCGACATCAACACAAAGCATGAAAAGAGCTATTCTAAGTCTCTCTGATCCAGATCCAGTATTTGCCATTTGTTTAGGTGTGTTGTGGTTTGGTGGTTCTTAGCTAATTCATTGGCAAGCCCTAGTAATCTCTTATATCATAAGTAGTGTCCGTGTGCTTCTTCCTTTACCATCTTGGATTTTGGAGTTTCTCACAACCACCCTGCTCCCGATATTGGTCATAAGGCTAGGTTTTGGGATCTCTGCATACCTCTGCATGTATATATTGGAGTTACTGGCAGAACCCCATAGTTCTATACCGTAAGTACCGTAGGGCCACACCAGTTTTATGATGGCTTTATAGACGAGTAGTTTGTTGTATGGAGATAGCTGTGATCTGCATCCCAATTGCCAAAACACGGTCTGATATAATATGGTTGCCTCTCTTTTGTTTGCCTTGATGTGGTGGGCCCATGTTAATCTTTGGTCTATATGTAGACCCAAATATTTTACAGTCATCATTGTTAGTTGCTCTCCTTCCATATAGACTGGTGTACATTAAATTTTTCTTAGGGTAAAGTTTGCCTGCACAGATTTGTTTACACTATTTACTGGCCTGTTAGTCTAGTGGTTAGTGACCCTGACTGCTAAGACTGAGGTCATGGGTTCGATTCCCACCACATATCTTTGTGTGATGAGCACAATCATTTGTTCTCTGTCTGGGTGTAATTTATCTATAATATGTATTAAGAACTATATAAGTATATTTATCAGTTGTCTAGTTACCATAGTACAGGCTCTGCCTAGTTTGGGATCAGATAACGTTGTGTTGGTTGTCCTAAGATATTATTTATTTATTTAGAATTAAGTCAGTAGACATGTTGACTTAGGCACTGATGTGGGTTAACTAATTTACTAAAAATTCTGCTTTCCTCACAATAGTTTAACAAAATACTAAAAAATAATTAATGCTTCTTTGTTTTCCATGAAACTTATTTCGTTAAAAGATTTTTGCAAAGATGGGTTATTGATATGTCAATCATATTTTGTATCTTGTATTTAATATTTCTATTAGTTTGTCAGAATTATAATATCATAATTATTATTTATCTTTGATCATTCTTTTTTATATTATTATAGCAGGTTTCTAAGTAAGGCTACATAATTAACAAATGCTTCCTCTCTCTGAACTCACTTATTTTGCTGTGCCTGACAGGGTCCATATTATGATCTAATTATAAGTTTACCACATAAGAATACATGTGGAATGCAATAAAAGTATTGAGTGTTGTTTAAAAATAAACAAAAGTCAAAGAATATTCAAACTAGGCAGAGATTCAGCACTTTTTGAACATCAAAATTACATAAAACAGTCCCGCTAAATGTCCACCTTTCATCACTACTACTTCCCAGCTAAAGCACTAGCTTTAGTTCGGAAGAAGTATCGCAACAAACTCCCCTCAGCATGAGGACACACGGAAATGGTGTCCACATTGCTGTGGCATCTGGTTGTATTCTTTTTCTTAGATCAATAATTGCATTCTTAAACACAGCAGGATACTAAAAATACTGACAGGTTTGTATTAAGAGTACTCTTGATGTCAGGATATAGTCAATTGGGAACATTTTAATTTTAAATGCAGAACCGAGTTATCCAGTCTTATTAACTATGGTAAAAGCTAAATGAAGACTATGTCTATTATTTAATAATTAAAACTATTATGAGTTTTCGCTGTTGAGGTAGGCCAAAAGGTGGTGTAACAATCTGATAAGGTTTGTAGGGCCAGTATATCGCAAGAGAACGCATAAGACAGGTTCGGAAGGAAAATGGGGAGGCCTTTACCCAGCAGTGTGACACAGTACAGGGTAACAAAACAAAAGGGTTTTGAAAGGCTTTGTGAACTAATCCAGCGCGACACATTCATCAGATTATTGAGTAAGTTTTCATTGAAGTAATCCAAAGAGAAAATAATCCATATCATGTTGTAGCAACATTTCTGTGTTGACGCATGCGTGTGTGGAGCTTAGCTGCACGTGTATAAAGTGTCTGTCTCGGTTGTTATAGTTGAGGAGGTGCCGGTGGAGGCGCAGGCGCCGCGCGAGGCGGCGGCACGCGCGCCCAGCCGCAGCAGCAGCGAAGGCCGCGACAGGCGCGCTCGCGAATTGCACCGCGCACAGAAGGACAAGGATGACGCTGACAATCACAGGTAGTTGACACAGTTGAAACTGAACCTTGAATTTTATCATAACCATACTATTTGGTCTCCCTTGAATTAGCTTACCTTCATAATCCCCTCATCTTATTCCAATTT
Source organism: Aporophyla nigra (assembly GCA_947507805.1). Taxonomy (NCBI): domain Eukaryota; kingdom Metazoa; phylum Arthropoda; class Insecta; order Lepidoptera; family Noctuidae; genus Aporophyla; species Aporophyla nigra. The sequence goes on from OX382301.1 coordinate 1,053,815, forward strand.
GTTTGAAATATAATTAAATATATTATTTCAACATTCATTCACTGTTATTAATTTCGTTTGGGGTTTGCACAGCATAACTGGTTCATACCGTCATCTACGTCTCTCAATCTACCCATCGCTTACTATTATAGCTATAATTTCCAAACACCTTACCAATTGATTGCACATTAACCTACTTGTTTGTTGTGATAGAGAGAAGAGCTCTGAGAGCTCGCGCACGGCCGAGCACACAGCGTCGCCATCATCCGTGGGCGGCGCGGCGCAGGAGAGCCTGTCGGTGGACGAGACCAACAAGCTGCGCGCAAAGCTCGGCCTCAAGCCGCTGGAACGCGCTGAGAAGCCTGGAGGTACAGTCGAGTCTATATCTTCGCCAGTTTACAAATTCTTTTCTTAATCAAGTTAGGTAACAAGGATCATAAAACCATACAAACACCTGTGACCGATGTCGAGTTGTTATCAACTTAAATCTTTTTTTTATTTTAGCCAATATGATATGTTAAAATTGGTGAGATTCTGTCAGTGCTGCAAGATTAATTGTTGCTTAAGATGTGTAGGTTTGTAAGTACTAACAAAATTAGATTTTATGATCTGCTAAATTAATTATTTGATTTGATTTTTGATTTACTCTTTTATATTTGTTTATGTATTCTTAACAATTTTGTGGAAAAATGATGTGTTTCAGCACCAAAGTAATTAGATAAAAAAAAATAACTCATACCTAGGTGGGAATGTATGAGCTGTTCCTAATTAATTGGGATATGAAAACAGTCATAATAAACAAAATAGAGCCAAATACTTAAGGTTAAAGCTTTTCTCATCATTTTCCTAGCCTTTCCTAACTATGTTGGGGTTTTAACTTTTTAACATGGTGCGAGCATATACAGCGAGCATTTGTCAGAAAGTCACATTCATTACGATTGACAGTGATGAAAAGATAATAATCATACTCAGTTAAGTTCCTTGATACCCAACTTTTTTACATGCTTTATATTAGCTTCACTTGTATTTTTGTATGTTTGTTTGTAACCGACTCCTTATAACGCGATTTTAAACAACCTGATTTCATTTAAACTCTGTAGACTTATCGAAGACCGATGACAATACTATAATTTCATAAATTTGTGCCATTATCCTTGCCAGGGTTACCAGGACAGCAAAAAAACTGTCTTCGAAAACTACGCTGACATACGTCACAAACTACGCTGACATACGTCTCAAAATTCGAAACACCCTAAAAAACAGAAAATAAATAATAGTTTAAAAATACTAGAAAACACGCATCCATAGAAAACCAAACTAAAAAGTAGAAAATAATGGAAAAAAGCATGGTGATCAATAAAAAAATACATTAAAAAGCACCCCACGCTTTTTTTACATTATTTTCTACTTTTTAGTTTGTCTACCGGTTGGCGTTTCCCTTGTGCCGTGAGTGTGTCACAAACTCACAAACACAAATCTAAGATACGTGAAAAAGTAATTGTGTGACGTGTTGCAGAGGATGGCAAGATAAAGGATGACTTAGGCGAGTTTTACCACAAGCCGGCCGCCAACATCGCGCAGCAGAAGAAGTCGGAGAAGATCCGCGAGAAGTTGCAGGTGCACAAGGAGAAGAGGAAAATTGAACAGAAGTCAGTATTAGTGAAATAGAAACAATAAACAGCTTATAATGCACTACTCACCCGCCACGCTCACAATGCCGTTCATAGATTACCATTCCTAAAACTAAAAAAACTATAAATTCACTATGAGGTCAACAGTTCATGCACGACAGCTACACTATTATAAAAACAAAATTTGAAGTATTTTAAAACAACTAGAATCTTCAAGAACATTAAGTGAGCTCTTAGACTGTCTCATACAAAATGATATAAATCCTTATCAAAGAGCATGTAAATATGTCTGCTTGTTTTCTGCTACTTGCAACTTTAATAATGCCATGTCCCACAGTTGAAGTCTCAGCTGAAATTATGTTGGATATGCTTCAATGCCAAGACTACCTAACCATACCTTTAAATATTCATTTTTTTTTATCTTTAACAAGTACCTGCTATATTATCTTTCCACTACCTTCGATTGACTGGTAGAGCATGCCTAAGGCTTTAAGTCTGTAAGTCAAAATAACATGAGTCGTGGTGCAGGTTGCAGACGAGGCTGCTGGCCGAGGAGTCCGACGAGGACGACGCGGCGGCCTGGGTGAAGCGCTCGCGAGACATCGACAAGCAGAAGCGTGAAGCTGCTAAGAGGGTATGCATCACTTGTCACTGGCCACAACTATTCCGCTAGCCACCTATCACACAAAATTTACCGTCCAAATCAAATTCTATGTTTCAATTAGACCATTATAAACTTAGAAAAAGTTAATAATGCGTGTCTTGTTTGCTTTACGTGCCCTACGTGCGCAGGCTGTCACTTACATGTAGGAGCGAGTGGCGGGCTTGTATAAACAGGATGATGAGTGCGACATTATTGCGTTTACATACACATAGTGTCAAACAGTATGGAAACTACATATATGCAATAAATGAAACCACAAGTCATACTAGTCCACAAAAGTATAGCAAAATTGAATATTAAAAACCGTAAAAAGAAATTTTCAAAGAAAATGAATATCAAAATAAATGCAGTTAAAGTAACGCTCTGGGGGTCTAAAAAGGCCACTTTGGTAGAATCATAATAGGAAAATATTATGAATCATATTATAATCCGTAAAATGGTCACAAACTGACAATTCATAATATTTTCTGCGTGCAATTCATTAAACACAATTCATCTATTTGACAGTTTTGTATGGAGATTCGTAAAATGGTCCACCTAATATGAATTGCTTTATTGAAGTTTACTGTCAAATAGCAGAATCATAAGAAGTTAGTCAAGAGGATCATTATACAAATCATATTTGGGATTTTGTGAAAAATTATCGTAATAATGGCAAATTTAGGCCTTAAGAAAATTTTCTTGAGCACGCTCGTGATATGTAGTCCATTTTAAGTCACCATTGAATTGTGGCACTTCGAAAAATGGACATAGCGTTTCAAATGTGGGACCTCCAGGTTTTTTGGGTTATATAGGCTAAATATATGTCGTGATAAGGTCCATGAGCTGGAGCCGTACATATGTACTGCCGCGCTGGTATGAGTACTACCTACCTTCAAGAATAGTAATGAAGTAGTCAGTTTTAAGGTAGTTCCAAATAGACCATCTAGTGTTGTGAATGTTACAAATTACTACAATCTTCTATTCATATTTTAGGCACTGAGTAGATCCAATTAGTACTTAAGCATCTGGATCATACCACAGGCTAATATGGGCGCACACCATATACACAACACAACATATATATATAGTTACTTACTCTGTATTAAAAACGATCCAACTTACATGAAATACATACAACCTACCTTCAATAATAGTAATGAAGTAGTCAGTTTTAATGAAGCAGTTCTAAATAGACTACCATCTAGTCTTGTGAATGTTACAAATTACTACAATCTTATAATCATATTTCAGGCTCTGAGTAGATCCACTTAGTACTAAAGCATCTGGATCATACCACAGGTTACCAAGAGCGTACACCATATGATACACCAAGTTAGTGTATAAAACAGTGTGATAGCTGTACCAGTAACTCGGTCACACTTCAGTGCCCAGTTGAAACAAAACTTATTCAAAAGTACACACTATTCACACCTAGCTTATTTTTGTGATTTGCACCCGTAATAAACATTTCCAGAGGAAATATGTAGGTATATTTATTTTCCACATCATACAGCCCACTCACAGACAGACAGATGAACGGACCAATGGACAGCGGAGGCTTAGTTATAGGGTCCTGTCCTGGTTACTCTTTGGTTACGGAACCCTAATAAAAATCTACAACCTACGTGGGACATAGGCCTTTTATTACTTTAATTCCAATTTTATTAGGTAGTGTGTACCTATAAAATAGGACATACATTTTATCTTTATACCTATTATTTAAATAAAACAATACACAAAGTTACATTATTTTAATAAATTTACAATTCTCATGTTATACTGTATAAAAATCTAGCAATAATCAAATAATGAAACTAACAAACACTATAGTTAATCAGTTTATTTTTCTATGAATATTTTATGTCTTAATGCTAGTCACGGAGCTGCAGAGAGGCAAACGATGACTGCTTGGAACAACTCCACCAGGCTAAAAAAGAAAATGTGTGGTTTTTAAGAAAGTCCAATCATCAGTCAATAATTAACATAACTGCTAAATAAAATGAGATTGAAAATAATAATATCATTGTTTAAGACACCCTAAGAACAACAGTGATGACAGGTTGACAACAATAGTAGACTTGTAGCCCAATAACTTCTTAATTATTGTTTAGTTAAATGGTAAAATATAGTTTATTTTCCTCTTTGTATTTCGTTATATATTTCATGAATGTTAACAATACTAGGTACTCAGTTTTATGTCGAGCCAGAGGGCACCTAAAATACGTTATATAAATAACATCTTAATCATTTTCAATCGTCATCTTTAGTCTTAGTCGCAATAAAAATAGCTGTAGGGTTAGAAAACTCCACTTACTGCGGTATCTTGATTGCGAGTCAAAGCCGCTGTTGTAACATCGGCCGGAGTAGAGCTTGGTGCTGGCACACGAGTCTGGCCAGAACTAGACACTGCAGTGATCTCGATAAAGGGTTTAACAACGACAGAACTCCCACTATCAATGCAAAAAGACGAGCAGAATATTCCATTGTGTTTCGGATACTGCAGGTGCACGCCATTCCATGCCTACAAATTATTACGTCCAATTAAATACCTTTGCACAGTTATACAATTAAATATTGATTCAAGATAAACAAGTATTCACTTACTCTGTATTAAAAATGACCCAATTTGCATGAAAAGAAAAATAACTAAGTTTTATTTTGTTGATGCTTATTGTTGACATAACCACAGATAATTATGACCACAGAGTAATTATGACATACACATGTCATATCTGAAGGGAAAACTTTTATGTATTCATTGCCAGCTTATAAAGTTTTTAACAAACACTGCGACAAGAGAATTTTATACATTAGATAAAAGTAGTTTCAAATAGACACTATCATCTAGTATTGTGAATGTTACGAATTACTACAATCTTCTATTCATATTTTAGGCACTGAGTAGATCTACTTAGTACGTAAGCAACTGGATCATACCACAGTCTAATATGGGCGCACACCATATGATGCACCAAGTTAGTGTATCTAATATATGATAGCTGTAGGTACCAGTAATTCTTAATAATAACCATTTCTAAAGGAAATATGTAGGTATATTTATTTTCCGCATCATTATTATTGCTCATAAGATACAGCCCGCTCACAGACAGACAGATGGAACATCAATGGACAGCCTCTGCTGTCCTGTCCTGGTTACTCTTCGGTTACAGAACTCTAAAAAAAATCTACAACCTACAAGGGACATAGGCCTTATCTCACAGTGAGATATGGCCTATGTCCCTTGTAGGTTGTAGATTTTTTTTAGAGTAAAGTGAGATTCTCACTTTACTTTTAGTCCAATTTTAATAGGTAGTGCATACCTATAAAATTGGACATACATTATATCTTTATTATTATAAAATAAAACAATACACAAAGTTAAAATATTTTAATAATTTACAATTCAAATCTTATATTTTATATAGATCTAGCAATAATACTAACAGAAACACTATAGTTAATCAGTATATTTTTCTATGAATATTTTATGTCTTGATGCAAGTAGCGGAGCTGCGGAGAGGCAAACGATGACTGCTTGGAACAACTGCCAGCTAAAAAAGAAAATGTGTGGTTTTTAAGAAAGTCAAATCATCAGTCAATAATTAACATAACATCTAAATAAAATTAATTTGAAAATAATAATATCAGCTGCAGTGATCTAGGTAAAGGGTTCAATAGCGCCAGAGCTCCCACTTTCAATGCAGAATGTCGAGCAGAATGTTTCATTGTGTCGCAGCACGCTTTTCCATGCCTACAAAGAATTACGTACAATTAAATACTTTTGTACAACGATGCAATTAAATATTGATTAAGGATAAATAAGTATTTACTTACTCTGTATTAAAAAACGATCCAACTTGCATGAAATACTTAGGTTTTAAAATAAACACAAGTTTTGTTGATAATAATTTATTGTTGACATAACCACAGATTACACATAAATAAAAAGGAAAACTTTTAAGTAAGCATTGCCAGCTTATAAAGTTTGTATTGTATTTAGTTTCCCTTTTCAGGGCTTATCTGTGATTATTTGATAAGTTTTCATGGATATTATAATTAATAACATTACAACAGTTAAAAATAATCAACTGTATTAATTAAATCTGTAAAGAAATATTTACCGGTAAAATTACGGTTTTTAATTTTTTCATGCTGCAACATTTACACCAAATATGATAAGGATATGAATTGAACTGCGTGCGATACCGCTAATATGTGTCACCATTTTACGAAAATTAGAGGAATTGCTAAGGTATTGCTGGGAATTCATAAAATGAATTGGTTTTAGAGGAAATGCTTAATGTGGCCTTTTTAGACCCCCTGTTTAGAAAACGTATATTGGTACCTTGTGGATTAGGTGTACCGATTAAATTTTTTAGGCAAATCACTAGAATATGTTTCAGCTTTGTGAATGATTGATTACTAGTTTCTGCCCGCGACTTCATCCGCGTCAAATTTTTGCTCCCTTGACCCTTCCCGTCGCATCGACATCCGTGCCAATTTTCGTCCGTTTTTTTTTCGTTGCTGCTCCGCTCCTTTTTATCGTAGCGTGATGTTATATAGTCTATAGCCTTCCTCAATAAATAGGCTACCCAACACAAAATAATTTATAATTCGGACCAGTGGTTCCTGAGATTACCGCATTCAACCAAACAAACAAACTGCGGTTTATAATATGTATTAGTATAGATTGCAAGGTGCCATTGGCAATGGTGCTTTATAATATTCAAGAATTCAAGTTCATTGAATCATTGACCGAGTGATTCAATTCCGCAGTTTTTGAATTTTCTCAAAATTAATAAAATTTTTTTTTACCTAATTACTGCACCGATTTCGTTTATTTTTTGTGTATCGTCGGTAAAGGCGATGACAAGTATATGAGGTTTAGCCCGCGATGTCGTTCAATAACAACATGGACAATAACAATTAAAAGATGCCATGTAAAAAAAAAAGATGCGACGTAAGAAATACGCTAATGAGTTATCCGAATCCGGTTAGACTGGAAGCCGATACCAACATAGTTGGGAAAAGGCTAGGCAGAAGATGATGATGTGATTTTATATGTTTATGCATAAATGGTCAAATAAATTAATAAAATATAATCTGCATCTGTTCAATTCGTGTGTGCCAACAATATGTTTTGTTTCCGCTAACACTGTGAGTGTCCCGCAGGCGGCGCTGCTGGACGAGATGGACGAGGCGTTCGGCGTGTCGGCGCTACTGGCGGCCGACGAGCATGCCTCGCGCCAGTCGCGCTACGGGCAGCGCGAGCTGCGCGGCCTGCGCGTCGCGCACGACATCGACGCGGTGAGACACACGCTTGTAAGGTCACACAGCTGCGCTACGGGCAGCGCGAGCTGCGCGGCCTGCGCGTCGCGCACGACATCGACGCGGTGAGACACACGCTTGTAAGGTCACACAGCTGCGCTACGGGCAGCGCGAGCTGCGCGGCCTGCGCGTCGCGCACGACATCGACGCGGTGAGACACACGCTTGTAAGGTCACACAGCTGCGCTACGGGCAGCGCGAGCTGCGCGGCCTGCGCGTCGCGCACGACATCGACGCGGTGAGACACACGCTTGTAAGGTCACACAGCTGCGCTACGGGCAGCGCGAGCTGCGCGGCCTGCGCGTCGCGCACGACATCGACGCGGTGAGACACACGCTTGTAAGGTCACACAGCTGCGCTACGGGCAGCGCGAGCTGCGCGGCCTGCGCGTCGCGCACGACATCGACGCGGTGAGACACACGCTTGTAAGGTCACACAGCTGCGCTACGGGCAGCGCGAGCTGCGCGGCCTGCGCGTCGCGCACGACATCGACGCGGTGAGACACACGCTTGTAAGGTCACACAGCTGCGCTACGGGCAGCGCGAGCTGCGCGGCCTGCGCGTCGCGCACGACATCGACGCGGTGAGACACACGCTTGTAAGGTCACACAGCTGCGCTACGAGTGACCTTACGTAGAGCCCTACGTTGAGCCTTTGAACCAACTGCATAGCTGTAACTTTTGGTCTTCTCGCGGCGTTTTACGCTTCCCGCCTGGGGGTCTTTTGATCACTTCACCAGTACTATAATACGTGTCCATAACCTAGATGTCCCGTTTTGTTTTGTTCCAATCTCCTCAGAAATTGTCTATTGAGTAACCCCAGCTTGGAGCATGCCCACTGCCCTTTAAATTTCCTCTATCGTTAAATGGCGCCGCTGCATGGTACAAAAAGTGGCATTAATTCGAAATTAATTGCTAACTTGTTTTAAAGCTTTAATATGACACCATAAATTACTAAAACCTTCGAACTTCGCTAAAGTTATGTCGCTCAAATCTTTTGTTTTTCATTTATTTTTTCAAATTCAAAGGACAATGCCCGATTTGTTAGGAGATTTGGGCCCCTAGAAAAACAACGCGGGCAACGGTGGTTTAAACTTGGTTTTGAAGAACAACAATTACCTTTTCAGATCCTGAAAACAATTTTCAGATTTTCACCCTAGATTCAGAGAAATTCATTTTTTTAATGATGATGAAATTGAGGTTATAAAACAATATTTTTTATAAAAATATTTGAAATTAAAATAATAATATTGTTTATGTATTAATATTGATTCCAGAATTAAATAAAAACATTACATAGCATCTTCCGTACGCAAAATACGCGCTCAGTCGTGGAGTTGCAGACCCCAGCCCGTTCTACCTATTACCTACATAGCCTATCTTGAATAAATAACTTTTGATTTTGATACATCTTCTGTTGCTACTGTTGCTAGATATTATGTTGGACTGACCACCCGGCAGCCAGCATTAACTGGGCTGTGCCTTAACCACTTATTAAAAATAAATACTTACCAACGGCTAAAACCTTCGGTTAGAGGAGCTCGTGGCTGTTACAATAACCGCACAGATCTAGCTCATCAAATGGGTGACCATCCATTACATATAAATTCCTCCTGAGTGGCTGTTACTACATTCAAGCTATTGGTTCTGCATGCTATATTTAAACCTTAGATACTCGTTATGAGTAGCCAATCCCGCAAGTGTGATAATCTCTTACCAAGCAGTAATATGTTATAAACTTGTGTATCGGCTGTGGTCAGATGTGCAGTCATTCCTTGAAAAATACTGTATTCAGCTGCATCGGTTAGACTAGAAGCCGACCCCAACATAGTTGAAAAAATGCTAGGTTGATGATGACTAAAGCTAAACAGCATCTTCTGTGAGCGATAGCAACATAGTAAAATCACTATCCCGCTTCCTATTGAGTTCACTGTGCCATCCATGATTAACTGTAGTTTATGTAGGAGGGGCTTAATTATAGAGGAGGTTAAAATACAGTAAGCTGCTATACAACTGTTTAATTATAGAGGAGGTTAAAATACAGTATGCTGCTATACAGCTGTTTAATTATAGAGGAGATTAAAATACAGTATGCTGCTATACAGCTGTTTAATTAGTAAAATAATCAATAACAACAATAGACATTTATTCTTCAAGGAATGTATCATCTAGAAATTGCGCTGGGGCTATAATTGGTATAGGAATCACAACATCTGCAATGATGTTACTGTCTATGTTATCAGACTCTGGTGCAGACTCCACAGTGGGTTGTTTACTGCCAGCAATGGGTGGCCTCTGTGCTACTCTTGATGCAGCTTCCCAACAAGGATGACAAACTCATTCCAAATGCAAGACCTAAAAACAAAAATATTATATTTATACTATAAATTGTTATTCAATTACTATGTACATTAAGTTTATATAAATAAATAAGATTAAACACTTACGTGTCCATCTTAGTATAACATTCCTTAGAGGACAATCTTGACTAACTGTGAGTTCTGCGACTTGCAATTGACAAGCCACATGCAAAACATATGTTTAGGTGTCCAAGAGCAGGGTATACAAGGGATAGACTTGTATTAGATGATGTCCAGTTTACTAATAATACAAAACCTTCTGCACACAGGATGTCATCAGAAGATATCTGAAAAGATAACAAAAAAAAAAAAATCTGTGAATTCCTAAGTATATTAATTCATGTGCTTAAAATTAATTACAAAATAGTTTTACCACAAATGATAGATTATATTGTAAATCTTTAATTATAACAAGGGAATAGTTAAGCCATATATCTAGAGGATGGGTCTGAGACGAATACATGATAATGACATTTTGTTTATAAATGAAAATAAATGTATGATAACATAAAAAGTTCAAGTATGCAGACATAAATCTTACTTTTTACACTATATCTATTACTATTGTGTGCACAATGGCTTAATAACCTTAGGACACAGAAAGCTGCTGTCTTTTCATAGAAAGCACACTTCTAACATTGCTTAAAACGAATTGGAACTTAGCTCCCTGAATATTTACCTGTTTTGTCAGACGATGACTCCTTGATTGACCAGGTAGGCATCGTAAGTATTCATATATATATATATATATTGTAAATGACATAAACTTACCAATGTAGATGTTACCCAGGATCTCAGAAGGCTAAGTATTGCTTCATCTAATTCTTCGATTTGACGTCTACGAAGATTAGGCGCCAGACGTAAAGAGCAATGACACACCGCTGCACCGGCGAGATAAAGAGTAGTTTACCCGATCTCTGCCAGGTGCAGACATTTTTCAGGAGTAAAGCAAGAATATAGGCTTAACTAAAAACGAGTCAATTTGCTCACTTATCACTAAAACAAGAGTCCAAAGCTCACTTAAACTAAATAGAGGCAATATTTTGCTCACTTATCACTAAAAAAACAATTTGAATTGAATTTGAATGATGTATTGATTTGACAGATTAATCTGTCTAGCTAGTCTAGCCTCACGTTCCGAGTTACGCAAAATCTATAATATAAGCGCGCCAAACATTCCTTCCGCAAAGTGTGGCGATTTCTTGACGCGCTAACAGCGATGTTATTTATTGTGATTCGGAACGCGGGGTAGGTGTGGCCATGTGAAATAATTTTTTGATCGATTTACCAAATCGATTTGATAAAAGTAGGTACTATCATTTAAGAATTGTGGTGTGACCGTTTTGTTTGTGCAACAGTTGGAAACAGTTTCTCTTTCTTTTTTTAATGCATTCTTTTTCTTATTTCCATAATTAAAGAGATACTTTTGCAAATGATTTATATTCTTTACTAAAAGTGAATAATTTCAAATCGAAGATAGAAGTGTAGTGAAATATAATTACGACACAAAGCTACGATGTTTGATGTAAATAACTTAATGCAGCTATGGTGCAGTTTTGCCACCGACATCAGTAAATGTTCATGACTCAGGGAGTTAAATTAATAAGTGGACTGTATACGTAAAAAGACTGTAATGATGAAAATAAGCAACGGTACAGTGAGGTGTTAAACTGGGTGACGCGAGTGCCTTGGTAGCCGTCGGATCCAGAAGTCTCGACGCTCGCCGCCGTCCGCCCGCGCTCCTCGCTTGCCCCGTGCCTGCCGTCCGCCCGCGCTCCTCGCTTGCCCCGCGCCTGCCGCCTGCCCGCGCGCACCGCCTCAGCCGCCGGTGACGTCAGTACAAGTCTAGTCTGTATATTCATGCACTCGATGCGTGGACATCCTCCCGCCTGTTGACGTCTTCGAAGGGAAGAGGGCAAATATTGTTGAACCCTCTTGTGATGACTCCTCTCTTTGTCTTCACGTCTGCCACGCGTGTGATGCCATCGACGCCCGCATAGGTCCGAACTACGCGACCCAGGGCCCAAACAAGTGGTGGAAGCGCCTTGTCTCGGATGAGCACAAGTGTTCCTTCTTTGAGCTTCCTCTCTGAGGCAACTGACCATTTGGTTTTCTGTTGGAGTAAGGACACATATTCATTAGCGAACCGCTGCCAGAAGTGTTGGCGGATGTATTCAATCCTTTTGAAGCGGTCTAAGCAGCTGATGTTCTTATCAGGAACCTGTGAATACGGTACAGACGTGAGTGCTCGTCCAATCAAAAAATGGGAAGGAGTGAGGACGGAGAAATCAGATGGATCACAGGACAGGGGAGTTAGAGGACGGGAATTTAAAATGGCCTCTATTTGACATAAACAGGTGACTAGTTCCTCATAAGTGAAGTGAGTGAGGCTTAGCAACTTTCTTAAATGGTTCTTTGTCGACTTTACGGCAGCTTCAGCCATACCATTAAAGTGTGGGGAATGAGGAGGTGCAAAAACAAATGTAATGCCTTGCCGTGCCATTCCAGATGCAACGTCAGTGTCAGTAACAATTCTTAGCAACTCATTATTAGCCCCAACAAAGTTCGTGCCATTATCGGAAAAAATACGTTGAGGTTTACCCCGACGAGACGTGAAACGATTCAGAGCAGCAATGAAACCTTCTTTTGTAAGGTCAGTGACGAGCTCCAAATGAACTGCCTTTGTGGCATGGCAAACGAAGATGCATAGATATGACTTTGTTAGCTTACAACCGCGACCCTTTCGGTCAGCTATCAGTACCGGCCCAGCATAGTCGACACTAGAATTAAAAAATGGAAATTCAATGCTTGTTCTAGAACACGGAAGTTGACCCATGATTGGTTGTATGTTTTGGCTCTTGTATCTAAAACATTTTATACATTGTTTGACGACAGTCTTAGCAAGATTCCTGCCGCCTAAAGGCCAATAGTTGAGTCGCATATTTGCCAACAGCAATTGTGGACCTGCATGGAGCAGTTGTTTATGTTGCATATGAAACAGAATTTTTGTTAGGTGGTGTTTGCTACAAAGTAAGACTGGATATTTTGTATTGTAATCGTACGGTGAATTATCGAGTCTGCCGCCTACGCGTATAATTCCCTTGGAATCCAAAAATGGCGATAATGAGATTAAACGATTTTTACGAGGCAGACATTTTCCTGATTTCAAGGTCTTACATTCATCTGGAAACATTTCCGCTTGTGCACTAAGTAGCAAACACGTTAAAGCGTTATCTAATTCATCACTAGAAAGCGAACCATGCAGTTTGTGATTGATATTTTTTAAATTATAAACAAATCTATTGATGTAGGCAATGATTCTTAGTAGACGATTGAAATTAGAATGATTGTGAATTAATGAATGAATTATTGAATTAGTATACGAGTGATTAGAATTAGTACTATTTTGGTCAGTTAAATGACACACTATTTCAGGCAGATCGTGCTTCACGCTATTATAAGGCGCATTAGGCCAGCTACTTTCACAGCTTTGCAAAAAACTAGGGCCCGACCACCACAACGGGCAGTCACCGATAGAATCGGCCCTCGCCCCGCGAGAAACAAGGTCTGCCGGATTGTCCTTCGATGGTACATACCTCCACTTATCACCGGCAGTGCTTTCCTGAATTTCAGCGACTCGATTGCGTACAAAGGGTTTTAATTGGTTTGGCAATGTGTTAAGCCATCCCAATACGATCATCGAGTCGCTCCAAAATAGACGTTTAACTACAGGCATAGTTACGGCCTCTATTACGGCAGTACACAGTCTTGCACCCAATAGCGCAGCACAAAGTTCTAGGCGCGGAATAGTTACAGGTTTTATTGGTGCTACCCGGTTTTTGGACACTAAAAGTTGTACATATACTGACCCATCACTACATACTGACCGAACATATATGCACGCCCCGTATGCACTTTCAGATGCATCACAAAATATGTGCAATTGATGTTCCACTGCTAGATTGCAGCAGACCCATCGTGGAACATTTAAACTGTTCAAACTAGGCAGTGTGCGAACAAAGGTAGACCACATCTTTATTATTTCAGGAGAGACTTCATCGTCCCATTCGGACTGCTCAACCCATAGTCGTTGCATTATTAATTTTGCTTCAACAATACACGGGCCGACCAGTCCTAGCGGATCGAACACCTGACTTATCACAGAAAGAATGTGCCGCTTTGTTATTTTTTTTATTGTGGGAATATTAATTAAGAAAGACAAGGTGTCAGTTTTACAAAGCCAGTGCAAACCTAAGGTTTTTGATGACTGGGAGTGATTGGACAAGTCTAATGAACTAGATTTATTTGAGTCACCTATTGCTTTGAGGATTTCCGGACTATTAGATTGCCACTTCCGCAAGAAAAAATGAGCCGATGAAAGAATGGAATTGACTCGTTTCGTTAGGTCTATCGTTTCCGAAATTGTCGAACCACCGCCCAAATAATCATCTACATAAAAGTCCCGTGAAATTGCAGATCTCACGTTATCTGTGGTGGCGTTGTCTGCAAGACTAACAAGACACTTTGTAGCCAAGTAAGGTGCAGACGATGTCCCATAAGTAACTGTGTTTAGTCTGTACTTTTTTAACGGTTTTTTGGGTTCTTTCCTAAAGACAATTTGCAGCAATGGTCTTTGTGTATCGGCAACTTCTATGCAGCGATACATTTACTCGACATCTCCGGAGACAACATATTTATGTTGACGAAACCTTAATAAAATTGAAAATAAATCATCTTGCACCTTCGGCCCTATCATTTGAATGTCATTAAGTGACACTCCAGAGGAAGAAATAGCTGATGCGTCAAATACAGCTCTCAGTTTCGTCGACGTACTGGATTCGCGAATTACCCCATGATGCGGGATGAAATATTCGATGTACTCGTTTGAATGAGGCTTTGATTCACTGTCAACTTCACTCATATGACCAAGGCGCTCATATTCATCCATGAATTGGATGTATCTTTCCTTGAATTCCGGGTTCCGTTGAAAACGTCGCTCTAGCGACAGAAAGCGGTGTTTTGCCATGTTGTAGGAGTCGCCTAACACGCTAGGGTCGGCCTTTAAAGGCATAGTAACAACAAATTTACCGTTTTCTTTACGAATCGTGTTTTGTTGAAAACTTAATTCACAATCCCGCTCCTCTTGAGACTGGGAGTGCTTAGAAGAAATGGAGTCTAGCTCCCAGAATGTTGTCAAATTTGGTTGTTCGATTGAGTGGGTAAAGTTACAAAAATGTAGGTCTTTTTTAAGAGCTGAACGGAGCTGAATAACTGGACCAGACACCAACCAACCAAATTTGGTGTCACATAGCTTAGGCATGCGCTTACCTAAATCGATTGTAGCCGTACCTATAACACTCCAAAATATTTCTGCGCCTACTAGGATGTCAATAACCGAAGGAATATTAAATGTAGGGTCAGCCAAACAAAGACGTGACGGAATAGGAATATTCTTAATATCGACATAAGAAGAGGGCAAAAGCTTTGTGATCTCAGGTAAAATAAGGCAGTCCAAATTAATCCTATAGTCACCAGTAGAAGACTCAATATTTAGATTACAAGACTGTGTACTGTAGGAAGACTGTTGGTTGATACCTGTAACAGTGGAGGTAGTTTCACGTCGTAACAAATCCAGTTTTGTGCAGAGGCTCTCCGTTATGAAGTTTGCCGTGCTTCCGTTGTCAAGCAGAATTCGGGCGCTGACTCTTTCGCCGTTGTTGCTCACCACCTTCACGACAGCTGTGGACAGCAAAACATTGGACGTACTAGTATGGTGTATAGTATCAGCAGATAAGACGACACTATTTGAAGTATCGGTTGGCAAGGCGACACTATTTGATGTTGAAGGCATGGGGTCTTGATAAGACTGCTCAGTCGGTTCCACATGCAAGAGAGTGTTATGCTTAGATTTGCAATATTTACAACCAGCCAATCGACACTTCTTGGTTATATGACTAGAGCGCAGACAATTTAAACAGACCCTTAATTCCTTAGCCTTCTGTATTCGTGATTCAGTAGGTAAACCCCTAAACAAATCACATGTATATAAGAGATGATCGTTGGAACATAAAGGACATTTTAATTTATTTTGTACATAGCTAGGTTTTTTATTTTGCAAATTATTTTTTTCCAAGTTGCTATTTGTGTTTTCCTTATGTGTATTGTTATTTTCTCTTGTATTAGAAATAATAAAACTTTTTTGTTTTTGATTTAAATTAGTGTTTGATCTATTTTGGTTAGCCTCTAATGTTTCCAACAGACCAGCCCTGCTACTAATAAATGAAATTAATGTTGATAAAGTAGGAGATTCAGGTAGTGCTTTGCGGTACTCTTCCCATTTGTGGTTTGTATTTGAATCTAATTTTCTAGCTATCATGAAAATTACAAGAGAATCCCAATACTCTGTTGGTTCCTTTAAAGTCTTAAGTGCCCGTATATTTTTATTTATGACATCAATAAGACGTCGCAAGGAAGTCGATGATTCCTTTATAACAGATTCTGCATCAAATAGAGCTTGCATATGATTATATATTAACAGGCGATTGTTGTTGTAGCGATCACATAATAAGTCCCAAGCCATCTCGTAATTGTCGCCCTTAAAGTCAATGTTTTTAATTATCTCCGACGCGCGACCCTTAAGGGATGCACGAAGATAATGAAACTTATTAATGTCATCGATACAATCGCTGTTATGTATTAAGGAGACAAAGGTGTCCCTAAACTCTAGCCAGCACTGGTAACCACCATCGAATTGCGGTAAATCTATTTTTGGTAAGCGAACAAAGTTATTTCTGAACGATGCACCTGATTTGGAGTCCATTGTAGTGCTCGCCTCTGAACGCTTACGCTCTGCACAGCTGATCTGGAGATGACTGCGCGCCTTAGCGATCAATGTGTGGTATCGCTCCTCAATAAGACCTCGTTCCACGTACTCGACTTCGGGGGACTCGGACGCTAACTCGATCTCCATCTGTAAGGCATCGAAGACATCGTATAAAGCTTCTAATTTGCCTAAGCGGCCTTCTAAATCAATCCGTTGAAGCTCAGATAAGAAATCAGAAGAAGAAAGAATAGTTAAGAACTTTTCAAAGTTGGTAAGCTTTGCCTTAATGCCACTGCGTTGTTTAACTAATTTATCAAGATCCATGTTGTACTTTAATTGAGAAATGGAAAGGCTTTAAAATGCAATTAATTTGTAGCAAAATAAACTAAATATTTAAAGCAAAGTCGTTCAACTAATTAGCAAAACTCGAATAAATCAATTCAAAACAATACTCAGCTGATTAAAAATACCATTAAGTTATTTAAAACCGGTTCGGTCGTTAGCGAGCGCACAGCTGATTCGAGAACAAAGAGGTGCGTCACTGTACAAAAAAAACTGGCATGGCCGGTCGGGAAGTTAACGGTATTGGTACTAGTAATCTATCTAATAAAGCACGCTAAAGCTATTGCGACTTATTAAAGGACTGCTTGAAACAGAAAGATTGCACGAGCAATAAGTTCACTTCACTTTTTAAATAGAGGCGAAGCAGGCGATAGTAGGAACTGACAATGATTTTAAACACACTTTTTGTGAACTGGATTATGGTGAAAGGAAAATAATTGGAACGAACTCACAGAGGTCCTTAACCGATTCACAAAGTCGACTTCTTCGTACTGCAACGGTAATTTTGTTGATCGCTGACGGTTGACATTCAAAACCAATTCAACGGTTCACTTGAAGACTGCTTATTCTTCGTTACTCCTGGATGTTTCTCGGTAGAAGGACCATGTTCATGACTCAGGGAGTTAAATTAATAAGTGGACTGTATACGTAAAAAGACTATAATGATGAAAATAAGCAACGGTACAGTGAGGTGTTAAACTGGGTGACGCGAGTGCCTTGGTAGCCGTCGGATCCAGAAGTCTCGACGCTCGCCGCCGTCCGCCCGCGCTCCTCGCTTGCCCCGTGCCTGCCGTCCGCCCGCGCTCCTCGCTTGCCCCGCGCCTGCCGCCTGCCCGCGCGCACCGCCTCAGCCGCCGGTGACGTCAGTACAAGTCTAGTCTGTATATTCATGCACTCGATGCGTGGACAGTAAATACGATTTGAGTTGGAGTACTATTTAACTGTTCCTCAATTTATTACTGTTTCTACTACAAAACATGCCTTTGCTCCCTAAAAAAATAACTGATTGTGCACTAAAATATGCTTTATCAAGTTTTTAAACTAAAATTACCGCATAAGAAATGTTCACTAGACCCCATCATCTCCTTCTAACGTAACCTATCCGAGTCGGGATGCCCCAACTCCCTCAATAATTGTAAAAGTCTATTATTTGGTACACAATTAGTATTTTTAGTTTGATGCACAGTTTAAAATATCTCTTTTAATTCAATTAGCTTTTGATTTGAATGGAGAGTTTTAGTTTTTTTTATTTGAGTTTTAATTGTTAGATTATGTTTGTTCTTACAGAGCAATGCGTAAGTTCCTACTTTATTTAGACTTTTTATTATCATAGAAAGTGTACATTAATTTCAATGGCCAAACGTCGATTATATCATCAAACGTTAATTTTTAAACGATCTAGCCAGTTTTAGTTGGCCATATCATGAAATACAACTAATTCATGAAATGGCTAGTCACGTTATAAAGTGATCAATTCTACGACCTGACCACGACATATATATCCTCAGATTATAATTCTTTCGTGTTTTAGTTTGTTTAATACCGATTTCTATTTTTTATTTTATTTTAGCGCGCCCGCTGCCTATTTTAAAACGCGATTTGAATATACGTCTAATCAGTTACATGAGACCTAGACCGACCGGAGAAAAGTTATTGTAAACATCTCCGATACTTTTAGTCGGCTGAATAGTAATATATCGATATTTTCAATCGATTACCATTTAATTGACATAATCTGTCGTCTATCTTGGCAACATTCAGGTTAAGTTTTAATGGCAGAACTTCCTTTGATTCAATAAAATAATGATTAATTTCGGTTTCTATACTAGGGTGAAAGAAATGTTGATAAAATAAAATTGGACTTATAAAATTACGACATAATTTTTGAGAAGTAAATAGTCTCTGCCCGGCACCAAAAATAAGGGGCCCATTGGCTGGCAATGTCCTTTAGAAAAATCCAAACAGTCCTACAAGCTTTCTTCAAAAGATTTAAAAACTTGCCAGTATTTTTGTTAATTTTTGTTGTATTTTTTAAAAATATCCATAGACAGTGTTGATGTGTGGATCATCAACTTACCTCTTTGAATTCTTAATACGCAGACAAATCCAACTCTCTTGTAATATGGAGTCTCATTAAGCGAGAACATAATTCTCTAGTTCTGTTATTCTGCAAAATGTAAGTTCAAAAATATTGTGTCCTATGTCTCTATGTATTATTATGGGGTACAAAATAATAATGTCGTGAGCTACATGCCTCTAATTTGTTGTGTACAGATAGGAGACGAGCGTGAGGTGGTGCTGACGCTGGCTGATAAGGACGTGCTGGCTGATGATAAGGAGGATGTGCTCGTCAACGTTAACATCGTCGATGACGAGAGGACTAAGAAGGTAACGACTCATTACAATGTCTCACCTAGATCTGGATTACAATAACAGTGTACCAAAGGCGCATTTTAATCCTACTTATAAAACAACTCTTATTTTAGGAAACCTAAGGTAGAAGTTGTTTTATATATTAGACAGAAAACATATCAATATAATGATTGGTTAAAAAGTAAAGGGTCAAGAGATTTTGAACCATATGCGGTGCAACTATTGCTGTCAACTAGACCTGCCCTGCAAATGAGAATAGCACAAGCCAAAAACTTTCCTGCATTTCGAGACTAAAAAAAACCATCCACAGAATCTTCTCGAAGCGAAGAAAGCCAAGGCAGGTTACCGCGCGTACGACGACGAGGCGGAGCTGGAGGCGGCGTCCCTAGGGCTGGCGCGGCCTGTGCTCAGTAAGTACGACGACGAGCTCAACAAGGAGCAGGAGGCCAAGAGCCGGGGCTTCCTCATCGGGGACGACGATGTGCTCCACGCCAAGAAGTTCCGGGATATGATGGTGAGATGCTCGACTTCCATTTTACTGTATAAATCATTATCTAAAGTACATACCTACTGTGTTTTTTTACACCAAAATACTGTGTGAGTGATATATATCATCACAATCATCATCATTCCAGTCACTTGACGTCCCTTCGATTTGGGGGGTTTGCCATCATCGCCACGCTTGGCAGGCGGGTTTGTGATCGCAGTATGATGGTAAAATGCATAGAGAACCAGAGAACGCTGCTGCCCGTTCTCTGGTAAGTCCCTTTTTACGACACCCACGGGAAGAAATTGGATGGAATGGGATGATATATGTATTCCAATTAAATGAAGGAAAATTTAAACCTGTTAACAAGTATATCGGAAACTAGATATACAAAATAAGAATGCTTATAAACGTGTTGATCCTGCTCCTTAGGACAATCAAGAGTCTAAATAAAATCAAACTAGGTGCTAATTTCACTATGAAATTTACTATTTTTACGACATTGATTTACATTCTGCGATTACTTTGTCACACACGTGATTTGACTTGTAAAATGTTAGGAAAATCGTATACCATTACAATTTTTGTAAATATATGAACGCCGAATATCTATTACATAATGATTATTTCATTTGGTTTTCCGGTGCATCGTCTTCACATATAATTGTATAAATATTGTATACAAATACTGATAACTATTTTAAAAGAGTAACGGTGAAGTTTCTTGCCCATTTTTCTCCATACAAATTATTTTTTGGAAGGGGCGACTAGAACCAATTCAATTTTCGTGTAAATGTTGACGTTGAAGTCAAAGTCAAAGCATTTATTTCAATTAGGCCCAAAAAAAGCACTTTTGAACGTCAACTGTTACATGAAAAAAAAAATTGATACTAGTCGCCCCTTCCAAAAAGTAGATTCGTATGGAGAAGAATGGGCAAGAAACTCCACCGTTACTCTTTTAAAATAGTTTTCAGTATTTGTATACAATATTTATACAATTATATGTGAAGACGATGCACCTACAATAAAACTGACCATACCACAACAGATAAAAGAACTGAAAATGAAGCAATGAGAGATAAATTCATTATATGATAGATACATGGTGCTCACATATTTACAAAAACATTGTAAAGGCAAGAATACGAATTTCCTAATATATTTACAAGTTACAAGTCAGTGTATCAATCAACTCAGCCTATCGCAGTCCACTGCTGGACATAGGCCTCTCCCATATTGCGCCACAACACCCTGTCCTCCGCCTTCCGCATCCAGTTTGCCCCAGCCACTTTCTTTAAGTCGTCGGTCCACCTAGCTGGGGGGCGTCCCACGCTACGCTTGCCGATACGCGGTCTCCACTCCAGGACTCGTCTGCTCCATCGGCCATCGGTCCTTCGACAGACATGGCCAGCCCACTGCCACTTCAGTTTGCTTACTCTGCGAGCTATGTCGGTAACTCCAGTTCTTTTCCGGATAATTTCATTTCTGATTTTATCCTTCAAAGAAACTCCGAGCATAGCCCGCTCCATAGCACGCTGAGCGACCTTGAATTTGTGAACCAGCCCAACTGTCAGTGTCCATGTTTCGGCACCGTATGTCATTACGGGCAGGACGCACTGATTGAAGACCTTAGTCTTCAGACATTGCGGGATTGGCGACGAGAAGACTTGACGAAGTTTCCCAAACGCTGCCCAACCCAACTGGATCCTCCTGTCGGCTTCCCTCTCAAAGCTGTGTCTACCGCACTGGATGACTTGCCCTAAGTAGACATACTCCGTCACAACTTCGAGAAGCGAACCCTCGATGTGGATTGGACTCGGCAAGACGTGCGAGTTGAACATGACTTTCGTCTTATCCAAATTCATGCCGAGGCCAACCCGCCGGGAGGCTTCATTCAGGCTATGCAGCATCTGGTCCAACTGTTCCAGCGTCTCTGCCATTACGACGATGTCATCGGCAAAGCGAAGATGTGAGATGTACTCGCCATTCACATTGATACCCTGTCCAGTCCAGTCCAGCGTCTTGAATACGTCCTCCAACGCGTTGGTAAACAGTTTCGGGGATATCACATCCCCCTGTCTCACCCCCCTAAGCAGTTGGATTGGGCTGGTTTTCGTATCCTGGATCTGAACAGTCATCGTGGCAGCGTCATACAAGCATCTCAGCACTTCGATGTAGCGCCAGTCAATGCGACATCGTTGCAGAGAGGCCAGAACTGCCCATATTTCGATAGAGTCGAAGGCTTTCTCGTAGTCCACAAATGCCATACACAGCGGCTGGTTGTACTCCTCGGTCTTCTGTACAATTTGCCGAACAGTATGGATGTGGTCTACGGTACTGAAACCTTTTCGAAAACCGGCTTGTTCTGGTGGCTGGAACTCATCAAGTCTCCTGGCGAGACGGTTCGTGACGACTCTCGAGAACAGCTTGTATACGTGACTCAGAAGTGAGATGGGTCTATAGTTCTTCAGCAAGGTTTTATCACCTTTTTTGAAGAACAGAACCACCGCACCTCTGCTCCACGCTTCGGGCGTTGTACCCTCTTGGATGACGGAGTTGAAGAGACTCGCGAGCTCTCTCAAGACTGGAGCCCCGCCCGCTTTAAGGAGCTCTGTCGTGATTCCGTCATCCCCTGGTGCCTTGTTGTTCTTAAGCTGCTCGAGAGCCGCCCTAATCTCGCCCTGGTCGACATCTGGGATGTCCTCCGTGTAGTGGCGCGTTAATTCGGCTCGATGGTCATTTGCACTATGTCCCGCTGGTCTCGCCGTCCGCGCGGAGTATAGGTGCCCATAAAAATTCTCGACTTCCTCAAGTATCTCGGACTTTAAAGTCACGATTTTGCCATCCTCAGTTTTAAGTTTCGTCAGATGGGACCTCCCTAGTTGCTGAGCGAACACTTTCGACCCTCGATTTTGCTCAATCGCGACTTCAATGTCGCGGGTGCTGGAGCACCGAAGGTCGCGTCGCGTCAGCTTCCTGATCTTTAAGCTTAAGGCCCTCTTATCTGACGAAGACGGCTGCGTGGATGGCAACTCTCGTCTTTCCCTCATAAGTCCGAGAGTCTCCGAGGACAGTTTGGACACCTTACTTTTCCGCTGCGACGGGAAAAGTTTGCGGGACACGTCGCGCAGTGCTTTGACCACCTCGTCGGCCTTCTCGTCAACAGTGCCAGTGGTTTCCAGTAGGGCGAATCGATTTTGGAGTTCCAGTTGGAACTTTTCGGACCCTAGCACGGCTTGGAGGGTGCGTAGGTCGGAGGGTAGGCCTCATCATGCGGATTCTCTCAGCTCGGAAATTGATATTTAGAGTGCCTCGGACAAGTCTGTGATCGCTTCCGGTACTAAACCTACTGATCACAGAGACATCTCTAAATATGTGCTTTTTATCCGTCATGATGAAGTCTATCTCGTTCCTTGTCACGTTATCGGGGCTCTGCCAGGTCCACTTCCTTTGGGGTTTCTTTTCGAAGAACGAATTCATCAAAAAGAGCCCCTGTGACTCTAAAAAGTTGACCAGCATTTGCCCCCTGTGATTTCGGCGCCCCACACCGAACGGTCCGATTTTCGATTCGCCGCGTTCCCGTAATCCCACTTTGGCATTGAAGTCCCCCATAACAACGTTGTAGTGGGCCTTAGTCGTACTATGCATTGCCTTGGCAACATCCTCGTACATGGCCTCAGCTATGTCGTCAGAGCATGTCGAAGTCGGCGCATATACCTGTATTACTTTCAGGTAGTACCTGTCCGTGAGTTTTAGTACAAGGTACGCTACCCGTGTCGACACACTACTGATTTCTACAACGCTGCTAGTGAGTTCCTTGTTGACCAGGAAGCCGACACCGCCTTGGGAGAGCTGATCACCTTCGCGGAAGTAGAGTAGGTGGCCTGACTCCAGAGTTATCGTATCCTCCCCCTGTCTTCGGACTTCGGATAACCCTAGTATATGCCAGTTAATGCGCCCTAACTCTACTTCAAGTTCGGCAAGGTGATGGTCCAGCCTCATCGAACGTCCATTATACGTAGCCAGATGTAGTCGTCGTTGGTAGCCTGCCGTAACCCGGAGATTCTTCGCACCCCCCGTCCCGCCGTTACCGTGACCGCTACCTTGACCAGGAATAGCGGGACCACCGGGAACTGGGGGCCGTTGATTTTGCACCTTTCTCATTTGGGAGGATTAATGCCCGTAGTCACCACGCTGGGCATGCGGGTTGGTGACCGCAGAGCCAATCCTTTTGCAGCGATGACGCTGCTGCCCGCCATCGCTCTGGAGGATTTAGGTTGGCTTCTTGGATGGTTATACCGCCATCAGTCGGTCGCCAGCGCCTCGTCTGTCAGTGGCAGGGTGTACCGCGTGCAGGTGAGGTTGACATTTGGGGAGTCCGGATGTTGTGTGCCCCCCCTTACACCCCCAAGTCAGTGTATGAGTTACAGTAATTACAGAATGTAAATCAGTGTCCTAGAAGAAAAAAAATAAAAATAATATCTATACAATTAAGTTATCAACCAGTTTGATAAACTCTAAGACTGTACTATGGAGCGAGACCAGCATGTTTCCAAGCGTTCTTATCTTGGATGTAATCCTCTAATTTGTAATAAGCTCGTTTACAAAGTGTACTTTTAATATGACTTTTAAACCTCCTTTCATTTAATTGCAATATATCAGAAGGTATTTTGTTGTAACATTTAACACAGTACCCCATAAAAGATGTATGTACTTTTGCTAATCTGAAAAATGGTTGATCTATCTTGTCTTTATTTCTATACTCCATTTGTTTAGGTAGTTAACTAAAGGTAAACAATCTTGATATGTCTTTTTATATAAAATAAATCGTATAAAAGACCAACAAATATTATTTAAATTAAGTTACTTACCTAACATCGGTTTAAGTAAAAACCTAATTGTAAACATTTTTAGATTCAATTTTTAGACAGTTTTTTAGATAAAAGACATGTTAAGATTGTTTACATTTAGTTAACTACCTAAACAAATGGAGTATAGTATTAAAATTATGTCTATCGCTTATTTTATAAAAAGATGTAGATTTTTTCTTACATACATAATATTTTCGTAAATGAATTGGCAAGGTACCGTCATAATATTAATTCTTTTAAATAGTTCCCTGAGGGATTTGCGGCGATTTAGATTATAAATGGCTCTGACAGCTCGCTTTTGCAAAATAAAATGGATTCAATGTCAGCAGCCCTTCCCCACAGTAAAACGCCATACGACATAATGCTGTGGAAGTAGTTAAAATAGACCAAGCGCGCGGTTTCTACATCTTTTAACTGTCTTATCTTTCTAACAGTATAAGTGGCCGAGCTTAACCGCCCCGCAAGAGATGTTATATGAGGTCCCCATTGTAATTTCTCGTCTAGCGTGATTCCTAGGAAAACCGTTTGATCAATAAATTCCAGTTTTTCCCCATTCAATAAGATGTCACATTCGCTACCTCTGACATTAGTCACATTCGCTACCTCTGACATTAGGCAATTGAAATCTAATGCACTTGGTTTTTTTTTTATTAAGTACTAAATTATTTACCGAAAACCAATCTTTTGGACCTGATGAATGGTGTTATTGACGTCGTCAAGATTTTGTGACCGTCTGTCGATTTTAAATATCAATGATGTGTCATATGCAAATAACACCATTTTCGGTTGGTTTGGAAGTAGATGAAAAGTGCCTTTTATGAGCCTGTTGGAACGAAATGTGTTGACGTCCTGTGTGGCGGGCCCACAGCGCCAGGAGCGCCTGCAGGGCGGCGCGGAGCGGCGCCTGGAGTCGCTGCAGCTGCCGGCGCTGCGCCTGGCGCAGGACTACCTGGACGAGCACGAGCTAAACGCCAAGTTCAAGAAGACCAAGAGAAAGGTAACCACTCTCATTATCACGAACATATTATTTTTTACACAAAAACACCATCAAAATATGAAGATAGAATCTGATATTTGCAATAGGAAAAGCAGACACACAAATAACTTAAGTTTTTTTTTATACACGCTTTATATTAGCTTCACTTGTATGTTAGTATGTTTGTTTGTAACCGACTCCTTATAGCGCGATTTTGACCCACTTTAAACGACCAGATTACATTCAAACTCTGTACACTTATCGAGGACCGATGACAATACTATAATTTCATAAATTTGTGCCATTATCCTTGCCAGGGTTACCAGGACAGTAAAAAAACTGTCTTCGAAAACTACGCTGACATACGTCACAAACGTGGGGTACCTGATATCAATAAAAAAATACCTTAAAAAGCACCCCACGCTTTATTTCCTTTATTTTCTACTTTTTAGTTAGGTTTTCTATGGAAGCGTGTTTTTTAGTTTTTTTAAAACTATTATTTATTTTTAAGTGAAATTGCACTGTGTAATAAATTCTTGGCTGTTATAACACTACTTAAAGCGTCTATTCATCGGCTGAATTGTATTTCAATGAAGTAAAACATGTTTATTGTACTGTTTCCGTTCAGGGCAAGATACGCAAGAAGGCTAAGCACGAGCCCATCGACGTGGACGACTACGACGCGACCAACGTGCCGCTCGACACCGACGACACAGGTAGCGTCGCCACTGCCTACTGC
This sequence comes from Aporophyla nigra, assembly GCA_947507805.1. NCBI lineage: Eukaryota > Metazoa > Arthropoda > Insecta > Lepidoptera > Noctuidae > Aporophyla > Aporophyla nigra. The sequence goes on from OX382301.1 coordinate 1,080,367, forward strand.
ACTCTGGGATTAATTTAAATAGGCTAACCATTACTGATGGCAGGAAAATAACCCGAGTATTTATTGGAAATTGATAAAATACTCGTTTTCACTATTTGTTGACGATTCTATGTCGACTGCTCAGTAAAGGGTAAGAATAAATAAAATACGTGGACTAAATAACAATCTGGTGTTAAAAATGAATACGAGTGGAAGACAAACGCAATATGTGTCGTGGTAAGGATTGTAAGTGAAACGCCGCTCGGGGTGAGCTCGCGCTCGACCGCTGCTGATGCCGCACGCTGCACGTCGTAGGCTCGCTAGGCATACACACTATTTTATACGATATCTAATTTACTCAAAATAACGTGTGGTGCCGGACGTAAAGAATAGCACCATCCCATTTCTACCCATGGGTGTCGTAAGAGGCGACTAAGGAACTTACTAGAGAATGGGCAGCAACGTTCTCTATGCATTCTACCACCATACTGCGATCACCAACCCGCCTGCCAAGCGTGGCGATTATGGCACCCCCCTCCTAATTGGGAGAGGCCTATGTCTAGTAGTGGACGTTTTTAGGGTGCTAGTGGATGACTCCATTGAGCCGACATCAACACAAAGCATGAAAAGAGCTATTCTCAGTCGTCTCTCTAATCCAGGTCCAGTATTTGCCCGACGTCTGTAGTGTTTGTAGACGTCTTTCGGCTGAAATGATAATGAAGATGATGACTCAAAACAATGGCAATATAGTTGATAACGCGATTATAGGTGTATATATATATACACTGACCTTTTAAAGTATTATAGCTACGATATTAAACCCGATGAGATTTGCGATAGTTATTAGTCCACGTAGCAGTTCAGGATAGCAACCGAAACGGCGTGAAGTGACGTATGTATGAAGCGGAAACAAGATGGCGCGCACTCATTAGAAGAAGCGCCTATAGATTCCCGCGATGTACGTGAGATGATCCAATCGATTAAGGTCTTTCATCAATGCGCAAACAATATTTGTGGCACATAAATTGGTCATTTAAAAAAAAACGGTCATATCGGTATTCGTTGTTCAGACAACGGTCCGCGTGCCACTGAGTGTCACTGTGTATTGGACTTGGTTCAGTAGGACCGTGTGCTTTGATTAAGTATCTTCCGCTTTAAGGTGAATGCTTCAACCAGCCCGCGAAATTCAATTTTTTTTACGTTTTTTGCAATTTGCAGGCCAGTGCTAGGTTGTATGTTGATTAAAATATTATTCGCGCCTGTAAGACATATGTAGTTACAGAATTATAATCATCAAAATCATCAATGCAACGCTCTAAGTTCATAAAGCTGTAGGAATGACTTTTTCTCTTATTTTTTTGTTCCTAAGCCTTTATGAACTTGGAGGGTTGTATTGGCGATTTTGATGATTATAATTCTGTAACTACATATTTCTTACAGGCGCGAATAATATTTTAATCAACATACAACCTAACACTGGCCTGCAAATTGCAAAAAACGCAAGAAATGTTGAATTTCGCGGGCTGGTTGGAGTGGAGCATTCAACTTAAGTTAAATATATATTTTCAGATTTTCATTTATTTAGGTATGTACGGGTTGTAAGTAGTTAACTCCGTACACTGATTTGTCGTGAAGATTGTTAAGTTGAAGTTAGTATAGAGAAACACCTTTCCACTAAAATGCACAAGTTGAGTATATTTAATGTAAAAGTAAATTACAGCAGTGGAAGGCGATTATTTCTCTCAGTTGTTGATAGCTACCGAGTTATAAGTTTACTACGTTGAAATTCGTCCGTCATGTCATTTTATTATGCGACAGTGTGAGGCGCATCGTTGGCCAAAAGTAGGTTGACGAGTAAGCAAGAAAAATGTACGGCGATGAGACCGTACATATTGGCAACCCCCTAAAGAAGCAAAGATGAGTAGAGAGAGAGAAAGAAACGCCTTTACAAAGTAAAAAAAAATAAAGTAAAGAAGTAAAGATAAATGTACAATTAGTCAAATGAATTAATTAAAAGTAAAAGCAATGTTGTCTTGATGTCCTTGATGTTGAACGTCGCAGCCGTCCGTGGGCGACCGTTGGTTGTCTTCTCTGGCAGTCTGTTGTCGAGATCCCATTGGTTGAAGCTCGATATCTTCATGCGTTGGTGTTTTATTTTTCTTCCTTGGAAGTTGGATTCTGAGCACCCTGCAGTATTTCCTTATTATTATCCACAGGAAAGTGATGACAGCAATTGTTAGTAAAAGGTAACAAATTACATATTGATGTACGTCATGGTCTGTGATAGTGGATGGTAGTTTAGGCTCGTGCTCTTCTTGGAACCGCAGCTTTTTGTCAATTTCCGCGAAGTCGTTTTTCTTAAGGCGGAACAGTTCATGTGGCGTGTTATGTAGTGTCACGTTAACAATGTTGTTTATCGGCGAATTCAGGTTCGGTACGTGCATGTCATAGTTCACGTTGAGGTTGCTGTTGTACTGATTGTGTGAAGTGATGGTGAGATCTTTTGATCGCAGTACGCATCCTTGATTCAATGTAACTATAGCCGTCGATGTGATTGTTTGCGATATTACGTCGTTATCACAAACTGTACGTAATTCGCACCTTCCGCAACAAATAACAAGCCAGCTGTTTGATTCTTGTAACTTAATCCATTCCTCCTCGCATGACACGCTGTGTACGTCACACGGTGACGTAGTAGTACGGTGACCCAGGAGTTTTGCTTCGCACGGAGCATTTTTGTTTTGTAAGTTGAAGACTGGCATGTTTGCGTTACAAATGAAGTTATGTTTTTGTCTTTTGATACATAGCTTGATATCTTCATCTTTTAGTGAGATGTAAGAATTCTTCTCAAAGTTTACGGCAATGTATTGCGAAGATAACTGCATCAGTTTGTAATTCGAGTCTCTCTTGAATGGTAAAGCGATGGCCCGATAGTAGGTGAACTCCACATCCGAAATTAAAGGAATGTGAACTTCAAACATAAAGTAGTTCATTGTTATTCGGGCTTTTACGTAAAACAACTTGTAAAGTTCCTTGATATCTTCTTTGATATTTTCTGTTGGTAATGACAGTGTTCTCGGTAATCTGCCAGCTATATCTTCCAGTTGTTTTAGAAGGTTGACTGGTGATATCAAGTGCACGTCCATATGCCCACTGTATACATTAGTGAGAGTATTCAGGAGCATGGTTTGAATTTCTTTGAGAGTGTGTAGCAGTAGAGATGCTGTGAGTGCAGCAGAGTTGAAGTAACTTGTTGCCATCGATATCTGTATTTCTGTTTCAATACTGGCTCGGTTTGTCTTAGTTTCTTCCATGAATTTTTCTATCATTTTACACTGAAGTTGTATGTTAGCATCATTTTTCTTCAATACGTCATTTTGCAGTTGCATAATCGACGTTTGATTTTTTGCAAGTTCACGTAAATAGTTTTCGTTTTGTGGTATTGCTTCAATGTCTTTGTGGTATTTGTCCGCAAATTTCTGGTCTAAAACACCGAATAAGCTGTTTGCTATCATGCCCACTCCGTCAATCAAGCCGCGCTTCTTGCGCGAAGATAACTGCTTGTGAGGAGCCAGCAGGATTGTATTGTAGAAGTTGAGTAGTTCCATCTCGTGGGAAAGTTGATCGATGGTAGGTTTGCAGTAACTTTGGTGGATCTTCTCGCAAAGGCTATATACTCCGTTGATGTAATTTTCTATATGTTGAATGCCGTTCCAGTAGTTAGTTAAGTTGTAGTACGTAAGCAAAGTCCATTCATCGTGAATCAGTTCAACCTTGCCAACGGTGTCGTAGTAAATCGGTCTCTCAGGTTCCAGGTTGGTAATTTGAGTGCCTGAGCTTTGTTGTGAACCATATGATCCATTCACAAGTATTAACATTGTGAAAAGAGACATTAAAATGTTTGTAAGACATTTTTTTGTAGTTGGTTTTGTTGTGGAAGTTTTTTCAGATGTCTCAGCATTTTGTAAATCTGGTTTGCATTCTTCATCACTTTTGTTGCTAGTATTATTGATGGGTAGAATTGATAGTTTTACAATGGGTCGTTTGATGACACCAGTTTTGGTTTTTAGGGTTGTCACTCGGACATATCCGTCCGCTCCTGGGTGAAGTTTTAGCACCCGTCCCATGGCCCATTTTCCTGGAGGCAAATTGTCGTCCCGGATTAATACGATGTCCCCCTCGCTTAGGTTTTTCCTTGGATTATTCCATTTACTGCGTGATTGTAGTTGAGAAAGATATTCGCTTGACCAAGTCTTCCAAAACTGTTGATGCATGTGTTCCGTTAACTGCCATCGTTTTCTTAAATTTATTTTGTTTTCGTCAGTATAGTCAGCACGTGGTAAAGACATTGTTGGTCCCCCCGTTAGAAAGTGGCCCGGTGTCAGGTAGTTATAAAATTCTTCGGGGTCTTCAGTGAGCTGGCAGAGCGGCCTGGAGTTCATGCACGCCTCTATCTTCGCAAGTAGGGTAGTGAATTCTTCGTACGTCAGTTTTTGGTCTCCTAGCACTCGACGAAGGTGATACTTCATCGATTTGACCGCTGCTTCCCATAGTCCACCAGCAGTCGGCCAGGCTGGTGCATTAAAATGCCATTGCACTCCCATGTCTGCGATGTTGTTGAAGAAGTCAGGCGACAAGATTTGCTTGAAGTCTTCAAATTCTTTCTGAAGCAACCTTGATGCGCCGATGAAGTTCGTCCCACAGTCTGAGTAGACGTGACTTGGTGTACCACGCCTGGAGCACATACTCTGGAAGGCTGCTATGAAGGTTTCAGTACTTAAGTCCGATGCAAGTTCGATGTGCACAGCCTTTGTCACCATGCATACGAATATGCATATTGTATCCTTTAGAAGTACGCACTCCTCTTCCTTTGTTGAGCTTGACTTCGACGTGTCCTGTGAAGTCAACTCCAGTGTGGGTGAATGGTCGCGAAGGTGTGACTCGTTGTGGTGGGAGTTCTCCCATTACTTGATTGAGTTCCGATGGCCTGTGGCGGTGACAGCGCACACAGCGCCGTAGTTCAGCTTTCACAGCTCTATTGCCGCCAACGATCCAGTATCGTTGTCGGATATACGCCAAAGTTAGCCTGGCTCCTCCGTGTAAAGTCGTGAGGTGAGCCTTTTGTATCACAAGGTCAGTAAGTCGCCCACTCTTAGGTAGAATAATTGGATTCTTCATTTCAAAGGGTAAACTGGAGTAGTTTAGTCGACCCCCAACTCGGATTATGCCGTTGTTGTCCAGATAAGGTCTAAGTTTATAAATGTTGCTTTTCGACGAAATATTTTCTTTCTTCATTAGTTGTTTATATTCTTGCGTAAGTTCCGTTTGTTGCACATATTTTATTATTTGTTCCTCAGAATTGTTTAATTCGCAAAAACTGAGGCAACCGGTGTCACGTTTTGTGCTGTTACGTGCATTTCCGATAAATCGTTGTATCCATGCTACAATTCTGATTGCTTTGGTCAATGAACTGCAATTAGTTAATAAGTTATGAATACAATTATAAGTTGAATTGTTTTTAGCGTTCATTTTCGCTTGGCTTTCGCTGCCTAAGTTAGTCGTAAATGTGCATGTTTTGTTTTCTTCACGACTTTGTTCTTGGAATGTAGTCAGAAATGTAGGGCCTTGCCACCACAAGCTGAATGTTTTTAGCTTTGTTGGTAGCAATCCTCTTGATGCACAGTCTGCGGGGTTATCTTGAGACTTCACATAGTGCCATTGCTCTGTTGGTATGCATTGTCGAATTTTTGCAACTCGATTGGCGACGTATTTTTCTCTCTTAGATGTGTCCCCCTGTATCCATGCCAAGACCACTTGAGAATCACACCAAACGCTCGTAGTGATTTCGAATTCATTCAGCGCTTCTTTGATTTTTACGATGAGTTGCGAAAGTAAAAGTGCACCGCATAGTTCAAGTTTCGGTAATGTGATCGTTGATAACGGCGCTACTCTTGTTTTAGCAGCAAGTAATGTTATTGTTGCCTTGTTTTGTTCATCTCTGACGCAGCTGTAAACCACGCAGGAGTAAGCTTTCTCACTGGCGTCGCAGAATCCATATAGTTTGATCTTCTGTTTCATTGAACCGACCCAGCGCTTAATACTTATGTTTTTTACGTTGGGTATGTCAGCTCTCAGTTTCAGCCATTTATCTGCTATATGTGACGGTAACTGATCATCCCAATCAAGTTTGTTGACCCACACTTCTTGAAATATAACTTTCGCCGCGATAGTTATTGGTGATAGCCAACCCAGTGGGTCGTAAAGTTGTGAAATTTCAGAAAGCAGCCGCCTTTTGGTTATTTCCGGTCGACATTTTTCTTCAAATTTCCAGTTAAACACAAATGTGTCGGCCTGCGGATTCCAACCAAGTCCTAGAGTTTTCATAGATTCTTCCTGCTTGAAATCAAAGGTGATTCTGCTTGAAATCTGGTCATCCCTTAAGTTTTTTAACAATGTTGGTTCATTACTGGACCACTTGCGTAAGTTCATCCCGGCTCCTTTTAACATTTCGATGAGCGATGTTTGGAGTTCTTGGGCCGCATTCAGTGAGTTGTGGCCGCTGATGACGTCATCGACGTATGCTTCGTTTAGTAGTACTTTGGCAGCCATGGGGTATTTGTTACCGTCATCGTAGGCAAGTTGTTTGATCGTTCTCATGGCTAACCACGGTGCGGACTTAGTGCCATAAGTAACAGTACAAAGTTGATACTCTTGCAATTTATCTGACGGAGTAGGTCGCCAGACAATTTTTTGCAAAGGTTGTTGTTCCTCAGACAGCCAAATGCATCGGTACATTTTCTCGATGTCAGCGGTAAACACGTTTTTGTAAGTTCTCCATTTTATGATAAGTTCTTGGATATCTTTTTGTAGGTTGGGGCCTTTTTCTTGTAAGCTGTTCAAGCTGTATCCCGTTTTAGTTTTCTGAGATGCATTGAAGACAACTCTGAGTTTTGTGGTAGTAGACTCTTCTCGAAGTACTCCGTGGTGTGGTAAGAAACATTCAGTAGTTGAAGAAGGAATGGGTTTTGCTCGTTTCATATGGCCCAACTCTAGATATTCTTTAAGGAAGTTTTTGTATAACAGCTCAAGTGGACCATTTCTTTGAAACTTTCTTTCCAGCTGTAGCAATTGTGATACTGCGATCGTTTTCGATGTTCCGATTTTATTTTGATAATCCGGACATAAGGGCATCTTCACAATGTATCTTCCATCTGAATCACGGCGAGTCGTTTTCTTGTAGTAAGTTTCACACTGATCCTCTTGTGCTTGATCAGTGTTTTTTATAGTGACATCTTCACACTCCCAAAATTTTGTTATTTCAGTCAAGTCTAGGAGGGTGACGTTACAATTAAAAGTTTCTAGTTTTCCACACAAAATCCATCCCAGTTGTGTCTGTTGCGCAACGGGTGACCTTGGGGTGCCTTTTAGTACTCCGTCCTGGATAATTTCGGCATAAACGTCAGCTCCAAATAAAATGTCAACAGACCTTGAAATATTAAATTCAGGGTCTGCTAGTTTTATGTTTTTCAAATACGACCACTCTGGTCGTTCAAATGTGTTGTTCGGCAGTTCGTTGATTAGTTTCTTCATAATCAATGCTTCAGCGTTGAAAGTATACTCCGAGTGGATTGATTTGCATGTTATGCTTAGTCGTCCCTTACAGTCGCCTGAGACAGATCCAACTCCTGATATCTTTGCAGTTAGTTTGTTTCTTGGTAGTCTCAGAAGTTGTGCTGCATTTTCAGTGATCAGGTTGACTTGTGAGCCCTGATCAACAAGTGCGCGAAGGTTTATGTAAGTCCCGTCTATCGTCATGACCTTAACTTGGACGGTTGTGAGTAAAACTTCCATCTCGTTGGCAGATAGATGATTGGAACTCGGTGTTTCAGCTTCTTTCGATGGTCGTTGACCTGAACGTTGGTTTTCAGTACTCGTTGAGTTTGTTGTTTTATTATTAGATTTGCTATAATGCAATAGCGTATGATGCTTCATATTGCATTCTTTACAAGTTTTCGCAGAATTGCAAGTTTCGTTTTCGTGTCGAAACAGACAGTTTTTGCATAGACGCAATTTTGCAACTACGCTGTTTCGTTGCTTTGTATCCGAGTCAATAAATTGCGGACATCGCATCAAAACATGATTGTTTTTGCAAAGAGGGCATTGCCCGTATGAAGTGTGGTAAGTTTTCGGATGCCATTTCTTATGCTCATTATTTCGAGAAACATGTTTTTCAGTCCCAGCTGCCTTCTCTGAGCTCTGTGAGTCTTTCTTGGAACTCTTCATAGTTTCAAATGCCGTGAATTGATTTTCCAAGAACACCAGAAATTCTTGCAGTGTTGGCACTTCTCTATTATCATGCAAACTCTTTATGTACTCATTGTAGGTCCCACAGTCTAGTTTTTGTGCCATCACGTGCACAATCATGGGATCCCAACTAGATATGTCTAAGTCAATGTTTGTTAGGCCGTTCAGACATTCCGTTGTTACGTCATGCAGCGTCTTCAAGTTATAAGCGTCTGGCTTATGTATTACAGGCAACTGCAGCATCGTGTTCATAAAGGATGAGAACTGTAGTCGACGGTTGTCGTAACGTTGAGTCAGTATCGCCCAACATGAAGAGTAGTTGTCAGCGCTAATGCTCAAGTGTTGCACTAGTCTTTCTGCTTCACCTTTCAGCTTGGTTTTTAGATGCTGCATTTTTTGAGCCTTGTTTAATGACGGGTTTTTGTGGATCGTTTCAAGGAAAAGATCTTTGAAAGATATCCATTTGTTGTAGTGGCCCGAAAACTCTGGGATCTCGATTCTTGGTGCTGATTGTTGATGATGAGCGGTGGACCACATCTTGCTTTTCAGTCGTTTCCTCGCTTCATCATATTTGGCTTCCATGCTGTTGAACATTTCATTGTACGTGTTTTTCGAGCCTTTTAGTAAGGCTTCCAGTTCCCAAAGTGTGCTGTCAATACGCTCCCACTTCGACTTCAAGATTGACAAGTGATCCTCAAGTTCCCATTTTTCGCTTAAGTTGTCAAAATCAATTTTACCCATAGCTCGATCAATGGCCTTAAAGTTACATTCCTGTTGAGTCAGTAAAGTCTTTGTCTTCTCATCAGTTTCTCCCGCCGACGAGTCTGACAGGTCAAATTTCACATTCTCCTCAGCAGCTTGCAAGAGTTTTAACATGTCGGCTTTAGTGGTCTCGTACATGATTTTTGTCTTACCGTAGACATCGTCCATAAAATAGTTCATGTTTTTATCTTCGATTTCTTGCGACAGTAGTGTATGTCGTGCATTAAAATCCACCCATTGAGCTTCTAAAGACGAGAGCCGCTTGTTCAAATATTCCTTTGTTTTTCTTGTTTTGCTATCCTTGTTATAGTTGTTGCATAATGTTTTGATGTTTTCAAAACATGCTGCTTGTAGTGACAGCTTATTCATCTTGACTACAGAAGGTACTTCCAGTTGACGAATGCTGTGCTGGTGTAGTTGGTTCCAGTGGTTGAAGAGCTTCTAGTTGTTGAAGTTCTTCTGGTAGTTAGTTGAAGGTTCTTCCAGTAGTTGAAGATTCTTCTAGTAATTTCAGTTTCTTCCAGTATTCAATGTGCCTGTACTCTGATCAGGTATGTGCGCCTTCTCAATCCAACTGGGGCGACCCGCTTGTGGGAGACCAATTGGACCGATTCGCTACCGTATCAAGAGCCACAAACACACCAAAATACACGAATGCTCGAAGGACCATAAATGTACGGGTTGTAAGTAGTTAACTCCGTACACTGATTTGTCGTGAAGATTGTTAAGTTGAAGTTAGTATAGAGAAACACCTTTCCACTAAAATGCACAAGTTGAGTATATTTAATGTAAAAGTAAATTACAGCAGTGGAAGGCGATTATTTCTCTCAGTTGTTGATAGCTACCGAGTTATAAGTTTACTACGTTGAAATTCGTCCGTCATGTCATTTTATTATGCGACAGTGTGAGGCGCATCGTTGGCCAAAAGTAGGTTGACGAGTAAGCAAGAAAAATGTATGGCGATGAGACCGTACAAGGTAGGTAATACGGACAGTTCTCCGCAACTCCACATCAGTGCGCATATTTTGCGTATGGATATCGGAAGATCGATTATTTGATCCATCCCAGCTCCCTCAAGGGAGGCCAACATCTTTGTGTTACTGAAGATCACACGTAGTGTACCTGGGCTATCGTAGTACTGCGTCCTGTACGTGGGCACCACCAGTCAGATTAGGAGCATGTCTGTCATGCTGAATTTTAGGCTGTCCAGGTCGATATCTCCGTGACTAGACGGCATGTGCAGTACTAAAACTAATGACAATGTTGGGAACATATCGGCTACGTGAATCGTGTTTTTACATCCGTACCCGAATAGAGCGCCTCGCTCGCTCACACCTGTGTATCAGTCATTCTAGAGCTCGTGGTGACTGTAGTGTGGTTTCTGTGCAGACGTGAAGCCCGAGCAATTGTCCGGGCCGCTGCCCGTGGACGACGAGGAGACGGAGCCCGACATGGAGCTGCAGGCCGCACTGGCGCGAGCTCGTCGCCTGCGTCAGGCCGAGCTGGCGGAGCAGGCGCAGTACTACGTGCCCAAGGTGAGGAGACAGTACAGTGCAGGAGACGGAGCCCGACATGGAGCTGCAGGCCGCACTGGCGCGAGCTCGTCGCCTGCGTGAGGCCGAGCTGGCGGAGCAGGCGCAGTACTACGTGCCCAAGGTGAGGAGACAGTACAGTGCAGGAGACGGAGCCCGACATGGAGCTGCAGGCCGCACGGGCGCGAGCTCGTCGCCTGCGTCAGGCCGAGCTGGCGGAGCAGGCGCAGTACTACGTGCCCAAGGTGAGGAGACAGTACAGTGCAGGAGACGGAGCCCGACATGGAGCTGCAGGCCGCACTGGCGCGAGCTCGTCGCCTGCGTCAGGCCGAGCTGGCGGAGCAGGCGCAGTACTACGTGCCCAAGGTGAGGAGACAGTACAGTGCAGGAGACGGAGCCCGACATGGAGCTGCAGGCCGCACTGGCGCGAGCTCGTCGCCTGCGTCAGGCCGAGCTGGCGGAGCAGGCGCAGTACTACGTGCCCAAGGTGAGGAGACAGTACAGTGCAGGAGACGGAGCCCGACATGGAGCTGCAGGCCGCACTGGCGCGAGCTCGTCGCCTGCGTCAGGCCGAGCTGGCGGAGCAGGCGCAGTACTACGTGCCCAAGGTGAGGAGACAGTACAGTGCAGGAGACGGAGCCCGACATGGAGCTTAATAAGATAATCAGATAAGATGATGTTTATTTGCCAAAGGTCACGCTGTTCTGTGTAAAAATAAACTACTTATGTTACAGAAAGCGTTCCTTAAATGTGGGTTTAGGTCACAGTGCCATAGAAGTAATTATAATACATTGAAACATTGTCTAAATTTATTGTGATAGTGTTTGCTTTACTTTGGGTTCTACATATTAATACTTTGTCATAATCATTTTTTTTTATTTTACTACAGCAATAATATATGTTTTATAACCAACCATGTAAGCAAACTATTTATTGCTCATCCATCAGCTCGACTAACGTAAATTATTATAATAATAAAAATCCGATGAATTTCATTAATTTATGGTCGTGGTATACGCGATTGTTAAACATGTTAACAAGAAACATCGATTTTTGAAACATTTCTTTAGTACGGCTTGTTTTTCTTAATTTTTTTTTCTTTTCTGAACGGCCATTAACTAATGGACGTTCAGAAAAGAAAAGAAAAATTCCCTACCATATCCAATAATTACCAGACACTCTGTATAATATGTATTGTGTATGGTACACCACAGACGCAATATTGTCTATCCTTCTCACTTAAACACATGCAAATGTTGTCTTTGCCGTTTAAGACGATTGATTTCACTCAAAAAGAATACAAATATTCACTCCTGTGAGGAAAAACAATAATTAAGCCACCGTTTTGTTGGTTTAAAAACTAAAATTATGTATATAAATAAAGTAAAAACGTAAATTTAATTTAAAAGATCACATTTAGCTATATTTCTATATAAATGCCTGTAATTTTCAAGTAGTATATAATAAAGAGTGGGTCGCAGGTGGAGGAGGTCGTGGAGCCCGTGAAGGAGGAGGCAGGCGCGGAGGGCGGCAGTGCCATGGTGCTGGACGCCACCGCAGAGTTCTGTCGCACCCTCGGCGACATCCCCACGTACGGGCTGGCCGGCAACCGCGACCACGACGCCGAGATCATGGTGACGCTCATTCATATCTACTTAATAAATATCTAACATTCATTCGCTGACAGACAACGTAGTAGCAGTAGACTAAATTTTAAATCAGTATAATATAACAATTATGAGTATTGATTGATTGATCTCCATGTTCTGCAGTTTAGACATAATAGGGTATTTTCCACTTTTTTAAAAACTATTTAATTTTGAAGACTGTGAAGGAATATTTAACAGAAAAATATTTTTTTTGTAATTAATCTCCATTTTCTGCATTAGAAGTGATTAAAATCTAATTTATTTTCAATGTTTGTGTAAACACGTTGTAAACAGTATTTCGATCAAGTAATTTCGTATCTCAAATGGATAGAAAATGTTATTACTGGTGTGTGGTGCCTCTGTGTACAAATACTTTTAAAAATGCGCCACATAAACTATTTATACCTACTCCGTAGCACAAAAATCGGGGTTGTTTGCAAAGAAATTTCCAATTATAAAAACATCAACTGTGGGCAGATTTGCACTATCGGCTTTTATAAAACCAGCTTCCATTGTATTTCCATAAATCCATTCCAAAAATCCTAAATATATCCTAAATCCACTCCGAGATTTACAGATCGAGCACAGATCACATACCTAAGTCAAAATTCAATACACACAAAAGTGACGTCACACGGTAAACGTCAGCGCACCGAGCGTTTTGGCGGTAAATTCAAAACCATTAAAACAAATTAGATTTTTTTCACTTCTAACGCGTAAAATGGACATTGATAAGATAAATTTTATTTTTCTGTTGAATATTTCTTCCCAGTCTTCAAAAAGAAACTGTTTTTAAAAAAAACGGAAAATACCCTATTGTTTCATAGGCATTTTACACAGACCACTTCAATAAAAAATCGCATAGTTATTTCTGATAACATATAATTTTGCTCAAAGTTGTAAACTTATGAAAGACAGCTGGTTTTCTAAAAATGTTTTACTTACTGCTTCAATTCGTAGAAGTTAGTTATTAAGAAAGTGTTGATGTTTGTGTGCAGGACTTCGAGCGCGAGGAGGAGCTGGAGCCCGAGGTGGACAGTAACGCGGGCGCCTGGAGTCGCGTCGACGTGCACAACGAGAAGCCCGCAGACCTCGCCGCAGGTACGCACGACCTTTCTTTTACTGTCTGTTAAAAAAAAATATCTGATGAAAGTGTAAGCAACATTTTTTGGTTTAACTATGCAAGTAATAAGTCAAAACATTCTAATTAATAAAATTAGCATCACTAAGTGGTATCAGGTATGCTTTCAAATTTATTTGCTTACAGTTTCATCAGATTTGTAGTTTTGGAATAGACCATAGACACTGATCGCGACGATAGGTCGTGGTGTGAGGGGCTAAATGAGAATAGTAGTGAACTGTATAACATTGATTAAATAAGGAAGTATGAAATTATAATGGTTAGTCGTCGGTTTATTTGCGAACAATAAAGGTATGAAATATTATAACGCTCGTGCACGTGCGTGGAGGCGTGCAGCCGTGGAGCGTGGCGCGCGGGCCCGCCGCGCGCCTGCCGCCCGGCTCACTGTCGCGCGCCCCGCCACGTGCTGCGCCGTGTGGGCGCCCGCACCGCCCGGCCTGCGCGCCCGACCTGGCGCCCGGCGAGGACCGCAGCGAGCAGGGGATATCGCACGATCTCCTACGAGGCGCCCTGTGTACTGGCCGGATCCCCACCGTGGGACTTCGAGGCGAAAGTACTCGCGTCACTGTATCGGTGGCGCGAGGAAGCGCGGGAGCGAGGCGAGCGACTGACGGAGCAACACATGGAGCTTCGTCGGTCGCAGCTCCGCGCAGCCCTGGTGGCGAGCTGGCAGGACAGGCTTTCACGCCCTACCGCCGGCCTCGCCACCGTCGAGGCGGTCCGGCCAGTACTCGAGCGCTGGCTCGGAAGACGGCTCCCTGTCGTTTCAAGCGACGCAGGTGCTCTCGGGACATGGTTGCTTCGGGAAGTACCTGTGTCACATAAACAGGGAGCCGGACGCCCGGTGTCACCACTGCATCGACTGCCGGGAGGATACGGCGCGACATACACTGGCAGAATATGCCGCTTGGGAGTAACCGCGCCGTGCCCTCATCTCAGGAGTAGGTAGTAACCTATCGCTGCCGGCCATGGTCGAGTCGATGGTCAGCAGCGAGGAGTCCTGGGACGCGGTGGTAACCTTCTGTGAAACAGTCGTGCTGCAGAAAGAAGCTACGGAAAGAGAACGGAACATATCTTCCTCTTCCTATCTGGTGCGTTCACTAATAAAAAAATGCCCAGGTGTTAAGTGACACCAGTCGAGATCACGGAAAACGCATTAGATCCCATGGTCTCCGACGTAGGTTTGGGACAAAACACCGGGGTGGTTTTAATCACCAAGAATCTGACAGACTCCTCCGCCCACCCCAGGGCGGAGGACATCCATGAGGATTTCCGCCCCAAGATAGAAAAAAATACCTATTGATGCCTATTGAGGCACCTTGTATTTGTTATGCATGAAGCTGAATGAATTAGATAGTGAAAATTTAGTATATACACTTATTTCCAACTAGATCGGAATTCGAACCCATATTAACATTATAGTAGCGAAACTAACTACTATATAGCGAAAAATAAGGCGAAAAGCGTAGCGGTAGGATGAAACAATGAAGACAGTAACATGATTGAAATGAAAAATATTATTTAGCGGTTAGAAAATTATAATTGAAATAAATTACACGGACAGTAAAATAAAATGGAAATACAATAATAAGCGCGGCGAGATCCGAATGATTCGGTATGCGGTCGAATGAAGACTAGCTGTGCCGCCCGGCCCACGGGCCCGTAGAGGTGAGTCTCTCAACAGTCCGAGCTCGTTGTCGCCGTCCCCCGCACAAATATTACGCGCGGCGCGTGTAAGCGTCAGAACAGTCGATACTAACATCGTATGATCTGCATGTTAGGCCTAACATTCATGAGCGGAGCGACTTCTCTAAAATGTTAAGTGGTGGTCCAACTGGATATTGTTCCACCATAAGATCAATAAATGAAACGTGCGTTGTTACACTACTTTTTAACCACTTCTCATATACTTCTGGATTAATGATTGATTTATGACAGATTTCTCGAAATTGTAAGTTGGTTCTGAAAAATAACTGATGCAGTCGTGCGATAACGCTGCCCTTTTGTTTTGCGTTACTACATGCCTGATAAACAACTAACTGGCGGCGTGTTGAACCTGCGATGCATGGAACTATTGTTGGGGTTTATTTTTATAGTATTAAAAACAAGAGCCAACACATTTATACACAAACTCGGTTGTAAGCAAAAAGTAACTTCTAGAAACTCTTTACTATCATGACACAGAAGAATTGCTCCACTTTATTGAATAAATCCCACCGCATCATTCCAAACATTTGTTACGAATTTTGTGTATAAAATACAATTTAGTATGCTTTTATGGTTCCATAATTCGAAAGGTAAATTCTGGGAAACTTTGTTTTTGGCGGCCATCAATATTAATTATATAAAAGTACACATTGAACGTTTTAGTTTTTACTATGGAGTCAAATTGGACAATTTAGATTGGGAGATTTTATATGTGGTAAAATGTAGAACATTCCGACCGGAAACAATTATTATTATTTTGGTAATACAAATACGCGCTGCACGTTCCGGTATTTTTTTTTTAATTATAAAAAGAAAAAAAAAGATTTTTGTAAAATAACATATGGGAAGAGCATGCTCTGTTTTGATACCTTTGTTCTATTTTATCGTAATCCATACAATGTCGATGACAACCCTAGTTAACATTATAATCGGGTTCCCTCTATCTGGCAGAAACTTGATGCTCCGAATTTTATTTGGCATAACACACTTGGCATAATCTTCTTTAAACGAATATTTGTACGGCATAAAAAATGTTTAGCATAATCATTGTTTGGCCGAATATTTATAAGTCCGACTTTACGCTGGCATACTTTTCAGATGGCAGAATTTTAGTAAGCATAATTACCTTTGGCAGACTTAACATTCCGCAGAATTTTGTTTAGCATAACATTTATTTAGAGCGACGATTATTTGGTACAATTTCACTTGGCATACTATGAAGATGGCAGAATTTCATTTAGAATAATTTTGTTAGCCATATTGTCATTTCTATAAAATTGCATTTTAACCTTAAATTAAAATTAAAATAGTGTCTCAAAAACTCAATATATGTTGTGCTACAAAAGTTATTGACAGAAACGAATCGCTGCAGAACCGACTTCACGTAGTCTTGTCTGCCCTACCCCTAGAGTGTAATTTAAGCCCGCGTAGGCGCGGAGGGGCGAGGCGGCCCGCGAGCTGAGGAGCAGGTGATTTTGATGCTCGCCGCCGTGGCTAAGCCGAAGCTGCGGCGGTGAGCGTAAAACCATCTGCGACGATGAGCTCGCGTGGGACCGCCGGAGCCACGCAGCGCCGGAGCCGTGACAGAAAGCATGCATGCTGCATGTTGCATGCTCGCCTGCATGCTGTGAGCTTGCTTGCATGCTGCATGTTTACTTGCATGCTGCATGCATGGTGTATGCTTGTTTGCATGTCTGCATGCAGCGTGCTAAATATGATTTTTCTGTAATGTAATAGATGAGCGTTTCAATTATTATGGATATGAAATGTATGCCAAAAGATGATTCTAACTGTAAAGTTTCTGAGATATGATAGTTCTGCCTTTTAAGGACTATCGATATGAAATAATGCAAAGAGACGATTCTGACTGCGAACTTTCTGCGATATGATGGTTCTCCTTTTTCATTATTATGGATATAAAATGTATGCCTAAAGAGGATTCTGACTTATAAAATTATGCGTTGTGAATGTATGATAAATGAGTGTATGCCAAACGATTTTCTTTGAAATGAAGTTTATGCTATCCGTTGTTATGCAAAATAATATTATGACGAAAAAAATTCTGCCGTAAAGGGTGGACCCATTACAATCATATGGGATCTAACACGCAATGGCGGAAGGACATAATTTATTTCATTTAACCATCAACCATTGAGTTTGTTTCGGCCTTTCTTCTTAGAGTAGTCAGTTAGGAACGCCGACCTGCAGAAATGAAATCATTTATCATTATCATCTTTGTTCGCAAATTCTTTACAGCGTTCTCGCCAAACAACTACATGTTCCCACTAATACCACCATTCACATGAAATCCTGGCCGCCGACTTTGTTTTTTGACACAATATTGACGTTGAGTTAATGTTTTTTGACTTAATATAATAACGCTGAAAAGGACATCACCCATTTGATTCATCTATTTGATCTATTGTGTCACATAGATGAATCAAATAGCTGATGTCCGTTTCAGCGTTATTATATTAACTATAGTGTTATGGGTCGGTTGAGGGGCTTGTAACTGTATTGACGGCATGTCTGGTGACAGGATCGTGTGTGGGGTTGGAGGCCGAGCCATCGCTAGGCGCCGGCGTGTGGGGCGCGCTGCAGCTGGCGCTGAGCAAGGGCTACCTGGAGCGCGCCGGCGTGGCGCCACAGCTCAGCTGCGCCGCCAAGCATCTGCTCACCGCCAGGCACTACTCCATCGAGGACAAGACCTATGGCGGGTACGCACACTTCCTATGGATTTGGCTATAAACCACCTATTGACATTAATAAGTTCCAATGGTCCATATTTTGCATCTAACTATAAGAACCTAAAATCATGCGCTAGACACCTCGCGTGTGTCAGCAAATCACGAGACACTAAAAATGCCCTTAATAATTATACACCATTGACATTTCAATCGTCTTACAACGGCAGCCCACTTCATGTATCCAATGACTACTACACATCCATAAGAAAAAAAATGATCATTTGAATAACTAAAAAATAAAAATGTTACTTTTTCAGTATGATGACCAGTGATCGGATATTTGGATGCATATTTACATAATGTTTCTATTTAGCTGTGAAAGCACGGAAGCGGCTTCGTATTGTTTATTAAAGCCGGGTTTCAATATGCATCTGAATAGCCAATCTCTAATGATGACGCATGACGTAGTTTGTAATTGATATTTTGTTTCCTGGAAAATGGAAGGATATTGTCGACTCGTGCGCTGGGTAGTTATGTTATCTACCATCTGATACGTATTAACAGGATGTTTCATAATTCTAATGCATTATTTATTTTTCTTAGACCTATTATCTTAATATTATTAATGGTAACAATCTTTGGAAGACGACTAAAATGTCACGGTGTATTTTGTCTTTAAAGATTCCTCTTGTTTCATGTAAATTTAATAACTACCTTATACCTATAGCCGACCCATTGTCTAATAACAATTCTAGTGAGGATGACAAGTACGGGCGGCGCGAGCGAGGCGGGCACTCGGGCCCGCTGCAGGACTTCCGCGAGAAGAACAACTTCCGACCGAACATCAAGCTGGAGTACGTGGACGACGACGGCCGCCCGCTGTGTCCCAAGGAGGCCTTCCGCTACCTGTCGCACAAGTTCCACGGCAAGGGGCCCGGCAAGAACAAGCAGGAGAAGCGCATCAAGAAGGCCGTGCAGGAAGGGGTGAGATTGTCTTCTACATGATTCCACGACTTATATATAATATTGAGTTAGCCGCTAGGGTAGCTCTCGAAATTCAAATTTTCACAAGTATTTTTTGCAATATGCACGTTTGTATCGTGTTCTATGTTGACCAAAATATGATTCACAAACGTAATTTAACATACAAAATTACATTTGCGGGCTTATATTTTACCCATGTCGCTCGTTTGCGAGAATAACGACATAATTCAAAATTCTGTCAAATTGAATATGCTAAACGATCATAAAGCTTTGATTCAATTTGACAGAATTTTGAATTATGTCGTTATTCTCGCAAACGAGCGATGTGTTGGGTTATCGCTATCGAAAATCACACACGACATCTGCTAACTACGTATTCTTTATGACACAATGAACGAAACCGCGCGGAATGAACGCGAAGTTGGCGTATTTTGAACTGTCAATATTCGTTTTGAATGACTAAAGTGAACTAGATTTCGTGGGCTAACCTAGCGCTTTCACCTTAAGGTTTGCTGCATTCGGAGGCGAAGCTTGGTGCGTACACATCACACGCACGGTGTATGTCTGCTCGCTGCTAACATACGAAACTGTGTCGACAGAGTGATTCATGTGCAGCATGCGTTATTGGCGTTATTGTAAATATAGAATCAATAAAGAAAAGATTGTAACATTCGAGACGAAAACGTATGTGTCCAATGTCGTCATGTTATAAGACTCGTTTTGGTTCCAGCTCATGAAGAAGATGAGTTCGACGGACACGCCCCTGGGCACGCTGCAGATGCTGCAGGACAAGCAGCGCGAGACACAGTCGCCCTACATTGTGCTCAGCGGTGTCAAGCGCGAGAATGCTAACTAAACCACCGTGTACTGCAGTACGCGGCACGATGAGGACACGGCAGCAATCACTTTCTAAATTAAATTCAAATAAATTACGGACTAGTTTTCCGACAACCTCAAATCACACAGAGCAATGCCTCCAAAGAGATCTGTATGTACCCCGTGCCTCATGTTATATTAAGATAACGTGCGAGTGGTGTTGAGCTGTGTCACTTGCATTACGTTCTGATGCACGTTGTTAAGTATTAGTGACGCTCCGGTATAGATCGGGAGGAGCCGTGTGCACTCCTGTCACTGCTATAACAGTGCAAGGGAACCCACTATATAGCCCAGCTCAATCACCAATATAACCTTGTTCGCGATAATGTAGTAACTATTATTAACACAGAACACCCATACATATAGATTATCAACTTGTTTGTATATTTTCGGATAACCTATTTTGTGGCAATAAATACATATTAGACCGACAAAATGTATGTTTCATTTCGAGTACAATTAATTCCCCACGGCACTAACTACTAAATGAGAAACTGGTAGTCTCATTTCAAGATTTAATACTCTTCACTAGACCTCCCCTACTGCGAGCACTCAGACATCTCGTACACTCCTTGTAGACATCACGTAGACGCAACATCCACATCGCGCCTTGAATACTCTGTGTAAACGTTTCGTGTAGGTTTAACAAACATCTTTTGTAATAAAACAGCACTAAGGGTTAACATATTGTTATCTTATAACATGTATTTTTGCTAAGTCTTATCTCCTTTTTTCCTGTAATATTTAAGGGTTGCCCTTTTGGTGAAGTAAAATTGTTGATTATACGTAGATAACCAAATTGAATTAAAACAAATTATCAACTTAAAATGTTTATTGATTTACAAAACTCAACAGCATATAATAATAACTTACAGCACACTCAATCTTTGTTTACAATTAAATTAAAAACGGCAAGAATAAAGTGATTTACTCAAAGTTTAGGATAACTTTATTGAATTTTCTCGAAGTATATGGTTTTTTGGCTATTGAACTTAAATATGTTCAATAACCAATATAACAAATATGTATATGTTAGTTATACACCAGGACGGCAATATAACGTAGTTTCGACATCGGCCGTAAATGCTCAAGTAATAAATATTTAACAACAATCATATCTATGAGAAATACTCAAGAGCTTGGACCTTTGTAGCCTCTAAACATTTGATAGATTACAGTTGGTGTTGAACAACTAACTTAGGTTAAAACAAATAAAAGATATACATACGTAAATGAAGGATATAAATAAATAATGTATACAGTACTCCGAATCCTATCACTATTATTGTATGCGATTTAAAATGCATTCTGAGCAACATTTGCGATTACAGGAATGTTCATACAAAAAAATATTTACAACACACTTGGCATATTTATATATAATAGTGGTCGCCCGGTGGTCCAAATTCGACCATAATTACTTTAAAACTTAATGTATTTCTAATGCAATATATTATATAAAAATATAAGCTTTCCGCACCTTCTCCATATAAACTGTAACTGTGTCTAGTTTCATTTTCCTCCGTCCGCGTAACTTTCGTAAAAATGGGAACAAAGTTTTTGCTTCACGTATTAATATATATCTATATATGTGTTATTGCTCACTTTACTATAATACAAACTATTGAAATTATAAAACAGTCTTTTTACACGTAGGTGAATACAAAATAAATATTTAAAGATATTTTATTTTATATGTTCAATCACAAGTTGCCTACCATTTTATATATCTATACTAATATAAATTCGTAAGATATGAAGCATTTTCAGATTATTCTTATTTAAAAAAAATATTTTTCTCTGCTTAGCTTGCACGGACAGACTCCGACGAAAGTCAGTCATCTTGGTTTAAAACTTTAACTCGAGACAGTCTCGAATCTTTCTTAATTGAAATTTAAATCGAGATGGGCGTTTTTACATAATAATCTATAGTGTTGAGCTGCCTAGTTATAAAATTCATTCACATCATGAATGAGTAACGAAAATAACTACCAGTTCTTCATTCTATTTACAGATCCCAAAAATAATATTTTGGCGTGTAAGTAATTTAGTCATGTGGCTCTTTCAAATATTCTCCGCTATACTTACATCCTAAAATATCTGATTCGTAGCATCCACTCGTAACTAATCGTAAATATTTGGCACAACGGCTACAAAACTATTGCTTTAGTGTTTTACACATACAATACTTATTTACAGGGGAAGACCGCTATTTACTTATTAATAACTGTGGTGTCTTACAGGCTACACAATATAATCCATCTGTCTGTGACTCAAACCTATCTTGCGCATACGGTTGATGCGGTAAACGTATTTTTATCCATTTTATGAAGACACGTGAATCCATTGTAAATTACTTACACTTTACGTCCAATATAATAAAACACACGCAACTCATCGTGAAATGCAACTTCTTTATAATTTAATACAAATAAAAGCAAACCACAAAATGCCTACACAATCTACTGGGAGATTATCGTTGCAGTCTTTAAGTAATTATCACACATTAGCATTACCATGTTCGTCCATTACATAAAATACACATTATTTGGTAGATACTCGGTCGATCAAATGCTGTTTGGTAAATTGTTTTAGAGGTAAAAAGACATTATGAATCATAGGGATATCAGGGCCAGGCAGGCAAGTTTTAAGTGTGATATGACTTTGTGGCGATTTTTTTCACCATTTTTTAGGCTTAAGTATAACAGGCTGTTGCAGTGTGCGCTGCCTGCTCGTCAGAACAGCGCGTGCGCGGGCACGATGCGCACGTGCGCCGCGCGCGCGGGCCCGCCGCTCTCCCACGCCAGCACCGCGCCCGAGCCGTAGCAGCCGAACAGCAGCTGCGAGTCGCTGCTGTACGTCAGGCTGCCAACAGAACAAGCATTTCAATTATTATGCAAGTATAAATATATGCCCATTTAAAGGAAGAGTAACATCTGTCGCCAAACTTACTGTAATTGTTGACAACTGAATATGGATCGGGCGGCGCTATGTACAGCAGTGGGCGCAGGTCCCACGAGCAGAACTCACCTCAGTAGCGGCGCGCGGGTGTCGGGCGGCGCTATGTACAGCAGTGGGTGCAGGTCCCACGAGCAGTACTCACCTCAGAAGCGGCGCGCGGGCATCCGGCGGCGCTATGTACAGCAGTGGGCGCAGGTCCCACGAGCAGTACTCACCTCAGTAGCGGCGCGCGGGTGTCCGGCAGCGCTATGTACAGCAGTGGGCGCAGGTCCCACGAGCAGTACTCACCTCAGTAGCGGCGCGCGGGTGTCGGGCGGCGCTATGTACAGCAGTGGGTGCAGGTCCCACGAGCAGTACTCACCTCAGTAGCGGCGCGCGGGTGTCCGGCGGCGCTATGTACAGCAGTGGGCGCAGGTCCCACGAAGAGTACAGTCGCACGGCTCCCGTGGCGAGGCCGGCCGCCACACAGTTCACACTCACGCCCTCCGGCGCGTTCGAGTAGCAGATGCATGTCACTCGCTCGCAAACCTTTACACTACCTAGAAAGTGAAAAAAATGTCTGATTAAAAATGTTTTTACTTAACTAGGCCTCATGCTATTCCTGATTGATATCAACGACATGTGTAATCTGAATATTGAAAACGCCAAAATTATATCATATGCTGACAACACGGCATTTATATTAAACAATAAACCCGTGGCGAACTGTTTGAAATCGCTCAACTAGCTTTTTTATACTGGTACTAATTGGGTTCAATGCAATTTGCTAACAGTTATTAAATTCGGACTCGACTCTACCTCGCCTCTACTTAACATTACTAACCCTCATCTACCTATATGCCGTCAATGTGGAATCCGTACAGTCAACAAGTGTTGCCTTTTTATCTTAAAAACATAAAATACCTCGGGGAAATAATTGACAACTCACCCTTTTAGAAAATTATAGTGACAAGAGAGTGAAAACTAATATTAGTTTAAAAATGTTGCTTTTTAAATTTTGATTCTTCATAATTAATCATTCACACAAGTTTATTTCGCCCTATGTTAAGACCCTACCTTTATAATAAATGATAGTTGGATTGTTTTCCCCGCACGCGGGGAGTGGCGGATCTATCTTCAGTGGTCGGCCGACACGTCATCGCCAGAAACTTTAATGACTTATTTTACCAGTGGCCAAAAGTGGAACGAAGGAATTATCACTGACCGAAATTAAAAAACGTTACTTAGCATGGCCTTTCGCTACGCATTATTCTTGTCACCGTCGCACAACTGTTAAAATAAAAGTGCAAGATAAAGACGTAAGAAAAATATGCATGCCAAGTGACGTTAATTTGTCTCGGTCTTTGAAATTTTTGCGCATAGTAAACTATGGAGCAGACAACTAATCTATATATATAAAAATGAATCCCTATTTCCCTTGGTCACGCCATCACGCGTGAACGGCTGGACCGATTTCACTTTTTTTTTTTTGTTGTGTTTGTAATTGTATTGAGAAGGCTCTTATGAAAGAATTTTTTTTTTAAAAATCGGGGAAAATTAGAAAATTTATATTTATATTATTTAAGAATACTTAACAACCACTCTTATTTAAGAATACTTAACAACATATATGGTTAGGTTAGGTTAGGTTTATTGGACAATGTAAACTTTTTTAAAGTAACATTATGACATTTGACATAGAATTGACAGAATGCGTGCTCAAATATCATCAAAGAGACAGGACAACGTCTGTCGGGTCAGCTAGTATAAAATATTTAAAAACCTTAAACTTAATTTTGATTAATGGTAAGCATGGGTAAAAATAATTGAAATCGAATAATGGTTTCTTATAGAATTTGAGTTCCTGATTAACGGAAAAATAAAGACATCATTCCATCACGTAAAGTTTTGTAGAAACCTTCATAAATGATACCATAGTACAAATATGATAAATGATAACAATTATTATTTTCGGAAGGGCTTGTGGCTAAGTTACAACAGCTGCACGGGTCGGTCGTTCAGGTTAAGCTATGCTTGCCGCGGTTGGTCCGTGGATGGGTGACCATCTTTACAAACCAAGACCCTTCCGTGCCACGGAAAGCACGTTAAGCCGTTGGTCCCCTGCCAGGGTCGCGAGATTAGTTCGAAAGAGCTACCGTGCCCTGGCATATGGGCAACTGAAAGAAAACGGGTGGGTTTTAGTCAGTAAAAGTCTGACACGCCCTTCCGCTCCACTTAGAGCTGGGCTGTCTTTCGTAGATCTTAGACAGTCGTTAAAATGTTAAATGTCAAATATGACAAAGAAGCTTCAGTGACAAGTGAATAAGGTATTACAAGGATTTATAACAGTTTACTTTGTGAGTCAGGTTAGTGCTAATCATCATGAAAATCGAAATAAGTAAGTAGTAGCTTTGTTTGTAATTTTCAAAAAGGTAAATTTTGCATACCTTTGTTATTTACGACGTATAATTAAAAATAACGAATTAATCTTCTAGAGGTATATAAATAAAATGGATGTTGGTATATAAGAGATTGATAAACTCCAACTTCGTTTCACCGATCACCATACATTCGCTTGGTAAAATCATTACCCTCCTTCGGACCGCAGTCGGATATAAAACCTCACTTTTTAGTCTAGTGGCCTCTGGCCTGTTAGTCTAGTGGTTAGTGACCCTGACTGCTAAGACTGAGGTCGTGGGTTCGATTCCCACCCAGGAAAAATCTTTGTGTGATGAGCACAATCATTTGTTCTGTGTCTGGGTGTAATTTATCTTTAATATGTATGTATTTCGAAATATATAAGTATATTTATCAGTTGTCTGGTTGCCATAGTACAGGCTCTGCCTAGTTTGGGATCAGATAACGTTGTATTGGTTGAATACCTACAAAATGAATGAATTAATTGCCCTGTGCAGGTACTCCTAACCTTGAAGGTACTGTTCAATTTTGGTTTATGGTTCTTCCCATTTTCATACATAATTTAGGTAAATAGTTATAGAAAAATAATGTTATATTATTCACAGTCACGAAAATAGACACATATACAGTCTAAATATAAAGTTTTTGGAAAGCCAACACTTATTATGTTAAATAATTACAGCAAAATACTTCACTACTACCTTTTTCTTTGGACATAAATGTTTAAAAAACGTAATTTTAATCGCACGGATTTGTAAAAAAGTGACAGATCCGTCGTCTATGAGCCCTACTGGGCGACCGATTTATGAACGAACGAGAGTGATGACACTACTTATTATAGGCAAAAAAAGAGATGGCGATAATGTGTATGCGCTTGGCATAAATAACGTATGTGCCAAAACGAATCGTCGTCTTTTATGAATGAAAAGTATTACTAAAACGAAAACTGTTTTACAAAACCTGAGATAAGATTATTATCAATGTTTTAAAGTAAACTATGTTTAATAAATCAAACGCATTGCGCCTTGAGGCTAAAAAAAACCATAAACTTGATAGAACTTTGGGTGTTTTCTTTTTACAGGATACTAGATCATATAGTCAAAAAACATACACTTAAATATTAAGTTCGGCTATCATATTGTAAGAAAGGTACACTTAAAATAAAAAGCACGGTTTTCTCAATCATCATCATCAGCCTATAGCAGTCCACTGCTGGACATAGGCCTCTCCAATTGCACGCCATTCAGCCCGATTCTCGGCAACTCTCATCCAGTTGCTACCAGCCACCCTGCGAAGATCGTCGCTCCACCTAGCCTGAGGGCGTCCTACCTTACGTCTGCCGATTCGCGGTCTCCACTCAAGAACACGTCTACCCAACGGTCATCGGTTCTACGGCTAATGTGGCCGGCCCATTGCCACTTCAGCTTGCTAATTCTTTGAGCTATGTCGATAACTTTGGTTCTCTGCCGGATCACCTCATTCCGGATTCTGTCCCTCAGAGATACTCCAAGCATAGCTCGTTCCTCGCTGAGCAACTTTGAATTGATGGACCAGTCGTACCGTGAGTGTCCACGTTTCGGCTCCGTAGGTCATAACAGGCAGGACGCACTGATTGAAGACTTTCGTCTTTAGGCTCTGCGGAATACGCGACGAGAAGACTCGACGAAGTTTCCCAAACGCTGCCCAACCCAGCCGAATTCTTCTGTTAGCCTCCTTCTCAAGGTTGTTCTTACCAAACTGCAGAGTTTGCCCGAGGTAAACGTATTCTTGAACAACCCTGAGGGTACCGCCATTAACAGAAATCGGTCCCGGAGTTACGTGTTCGTTGAACATAACTTGGGTTTTGTCCAAGTTCATCCGGAGACCAATGCTTTTAGAAGAATCAACTAGGTCGTCCAGCATCTGCTGCAAGTACTGCAGCGATTCAGCCAATATGACGATGTCGTCTGCAAATCTCAAGTGTGAGATGTACTCGCCGTTGACGTTAATACCGCGTCCACTCCAGTTCAGCGTCTTGAACACATCTTCCAATGCGTTAGAGAACAATTTAGGGGAAATTACGTCCCCTTGTCTCACTCCTCGACGCAGGGGGATGTGTTCAGTTCGCTGGTCCTGAGTTTGGACGGTCATTGTCGCGTTTTCGTAAAGACATCTCAGCACTTGGATGTATCGCCAGTCAACTTGGCATCGCTGCAAAGACTCCAAAACAGACCAGGTCTCGATAGAGTCAAAAGCCTTCTCATAGTCCACAAACGCAAAACACAGCGCCCGATTATACTCTTCGGACTTCTGTATAATCTGCCGCACTGTGTGGATGTGATCTATGGTACTGTACCCTCCTCGAAACCCGGCCTGCTCCGGTGGCTGAAACTCGTCGAGTCTCCGCGCTAGACGATTCGTGACGACTCTTGAAAACAGCTTATATACGTGGCTTAGGAGCGAAATGGATCTGTAGTTCTTTAAAAGGGTTTTATCCCCCTTTTTAAAGAAAAGTACGACTACGCTCCTTCGCCACGCTTCTGGAGTTCTCCCAGAGAACAGGACCGAATTGAAGAGCTCTCGAAGCTCTTTCAGGACTGGACCTCCTCCCGCTTTCAGGAGTTCGGTCGTAATCCCGTCCTCACCAGGGGCTTTTCCATTTTTAAGCTGTTTAAGAGCCGCCTCGATTTCGTTTTGGCTGATTTCGGGCAGGTCTTCTGTGTAGTGGCGGGTTAAGGTGGCTCTGGAATCCTCATTTTCGGGATCAGGTCGAAATGCATGCGATGCGTACAATTGGCCATAGAAGTTTTCGACTTCCGAAAGGATCTCCGGCTTCGAAACGACGATATCCCCACTAGATTTAGTCAACTTCGTCAGGTGGCTCCTCCCAAGTGATTGGACGAACACTTTCGACCCCCGATTCTGCTCGATCGCTTCCTCTATGGAGCGTGTATTAGAGCGTCGGAGGTCGCGTCGTACCAATGTTCTAATATTATTGTTGAGCGCCCGTTGTTCTGACGAAGTGACAGGTGGGTTTTCACGTCGTTCCGTCATTAGCTTCAGAGTTTCTACCGAAAGTTTGGACTTCCTGCCCGTACGCCGCATTTTGCAAAATCTCGAGCCTTCTTCCCTGAGGATTCCCACCATTTGGTCGAGGGCCTGGTCGACGTCATTTGTGGTTTCCACGGCAGCGAATCGGTTCTCCAGGTCTAACTGGAACGCTTCAGATCCTAGGTTTTCTCAATATATCACCTTAATCTATAATTCAATACTGTGTCACTTTGATGGTCGGGTCATTTTGGAGTGGTAGACCAAAAACTTGTTTGCTTCGTCTTGAAAGAGCTCAGAGAGCAATATTGAAGGTAGAAAACTTCCATCCCAGCTTCTTTCCCACGAATTTGCTATATTAATCCTGCAACGCACTGACGGTTCGCCAGATTTTCATTATAAAACAGCACACCATGCTACTCTACAATGCTGACAAGATGGAATGCTACAGTGTGCATATCTAATGCAATCTTAAAAAAAATTCTTTGTAGAAAGATTTTTTACTGGTTTAGGCCTATTTTTGTACCATAAATTAAATAGAAAACTGTAAATTTATCCACTAGCTAACTAAAGGGTGTCCAGCGAGAGTTTTTCAAGTTTAAATCATCGTCACTCTTTTGTAAGCGGGGCTAGGGGCGCAGGAGGGGTAGCGTTGGTTGCGTCATCTTTGCGGATTTGTTAGTAACCATGAGTCACTGGTCGAGAGCGCACCGTGCGTTTGCGGTGGAGCAATATCTAAAGTGTGGAAAACCGTTGATTCGAGCGCGTCGTGCTTTCTGTTCCCACTTTGATATTCGGCGGTTAAACGATGGTCCAAGCACGCAGCTTATATGGTCGTGGGTACAAAGATTCCGACAAGACGGGACAATGGTTAATATGCCGCACCCAGGACCGTCCTCGTCAGCCGCAACGCCAGAACGTGTGGCACAGGTGTGTCAAGAAATCATTAGAAATCCAAGAAAATCAGTGAGAATGATTGCCGCCTCTACAGGCATTAAGAAGTCAACTGTGCATATGATTTTGAAAAAAAAAATGAAACTTCATCCCTATAAAATGCAAATTGACAAAAACTAAATGAAAGCGATTATGACATTCGCCCGAACGATGTTGGAACGTTTTCGGACCCCCAGACCGCTTGGAAACATATTGTTTAGCGATGAAGCACATTTCCACATCGGGGGTTACGTAAATAAACAAAATATGCGTTACTGGAACCCCGACAATCCAAGGGAACGGCATCAAAAGAGTTTGCACTGCCCTAAAACGACAGTATGGTGCGCGATTTCTACTCATGGAATAATCGGTCCATATTTTTTCAATGAGAGAGAAACTGTCACTTCCTCGGTGTACTGCCGTATGATTGATGAGTTTTTGGTACCGCAATTGCAAGTGTTTCACGGAAGCAACAATAGAACTCATTTTCAGCAAGATGGGGCAGCTCCATACACTGCCAGCGTCTCAATGTCGAGGTTAAGGGAAATTTTCCCTGGAAAATTAATAAGCAAGTACGGAGACATACCCTGGCCCCCTCGATCGCCGGATTTGACGCCGTGTGATTTTTTCTTGTGGCATTACCTTAAATCTAAAGTGTACTGCAATAATCCCCGTACAATAACTGCTCTGCAAGAAAATATCCGGCGTGAAATCGCTGCTATCCCCCCAGCGCTTTGTTCGCGCGTACTTGCCAATGTGAGGGTTCACTTACAAGGCTGTATTGCAAGAAATGGACGTCACTTGGAGGACATTATTTTTAATAAGTGAAATCCGCAGACCCTGGTTACGTTTTTAAAATATAATAAATATTTAAAATTTATTACTTTATTTTTTATTTAATTTCGAAGTCGAAAAATTTCCGCTGGACACCCTTTATATTCTATAAAGCCAACATCTTTTTCATTGTGTGACGGGGTTTAAGTAACTTTCCACTTTGATTCCACCTCGCATGATATTTTTTTATTTTATTTTTTAAATTTTTTATTATTCCACAGGACACATTACCTTCCCAAGGCTTTAACATCCTCTAACCCAATTTCGTCGCAAAAACTAACTAAAACTTTAAATGTATTTATTTATTTCACACTATTCATTTTGGCCAAATTGTGCTGCATAAGTAACTGCTGATATAATTTTGTTTACCTCGGTTTTTTTCTGAGTATTTGCAACCGAACAGCGCAGCACTTTTGCCTGCATGCATTTCCATAAATGCATGTATCGCAGATATTACCAGCCAGTACGCGTCCGACGACCAATCGCGTAACTCAAATCACACCATCTTAGTGCTAATTTAGATTAGGTTCACCATTTCCTAAATGTAATTAATTGTATCGATCAATATAGCCTTTAAACCATATAATTTCGTATAATTAAATCGGCGGTCATAAACCAACAACCAAACCACAACCAACCCAGGAGTTAGTGCTAAACCAAGCAGGCGCTAAATTCTACACGACTTGTGACAGACAAGTCCACCATTAGCAAGCAAGCAACAAGCATCAATTTATTTGTTCCTGTTCTACACTTTGTTATATCCTCTTTCGTTCTACCGTTCATATCGAGCTGAATAGGTCTGTCCATACGTCTTTCCATTGCGTCTTCATTCATGTGGCCACAAAGTGTATCATCCCTTACAATACGAATGTTGGTAATTGTTGATTTGCAACGTGCGAGCCGCCGCCGGGTAGCCGCAGTTGATATACGATAGCAAAGTATCCGACTGAACACGAGTGTGCGATAAATACGTCTTGATCACACCGCTATCGATAAGACACTTGTCAATTATCATCTTATCTAAGAACGAACAGCCCCTAAGGCAACTGCTTGAAGGAACTAAAACAAACCCAGATATATAACTGCTTTGACTCAAACGATGTGTGTACAGTATGCACAGTATCCATTTCAAGGTATAATAGGCGTCTACGTTTGTGTACATTGTGATTTTAAAACTGTTTAATTGTTTAACTAATTTTGCGAAGAACTCAGCACTAAGTTGAGAGCTGCAGAGAGTTTTAGAGCAGTTAATACAAGATGTTCACTTTATCAGGTTATTCCGTACACAGGGATAATTGTCGGTTTGTATCCTCATTTCGTCAAAAGCGTGAAACGGGCCTCTGTGAGTTGACTTCAGCCTCTCACACTAGACATTTTCCGTGGTCCCGAGACTCCTGGTTCCCGAGAAATTAAGAGATGTAAAAATAATAATACTAAGCGCAGTACTCACCAACAAACCTCGCGTTGACAGTATGCACTCTGATGAGCGACTTGTACTTGTAGGCCGCGTCCTTCTCGTACGCCTCCGAGTGGTTGTCGCCCACGTCAGCGGCGTCAGGCGTGACGTCGCCGCTGACGTCCGTGTTGGTGACGTTGCTCGCCATGTCATGCACTGACGCGATGTCGCACAGCGTGTCGCTGATGGTCACGTGGGTCACTGACAGCATGTCGCGGTTCGGTAGGGTGCGAATGTAGATTAATCTAGAACGACAAGATTTTTTAATGTTAACATATTAGTATCTAGAAAAAACATGAATGTGTGTGATTAATAATGTAGTTGTGGGATTGTTTTTAAATCCTTTCGCAGCGGTCGCTTGGCAACACTGTCACGTTATAAACCTTCTAATAGTGATGAAATGCTAAAAATGTCATTACCACATTATGCTCATTTCTTACAGTGGTTTACAATCTGATACTTTGACAATCTCTGGAAAATGTCGAAATTTATGATATATCTTAAATTATTACTGCAGTGTGGGATGTTAACTCTGCACGATTGGTCTAAAACTTAACTGAAAGAAGTTAATATAGTAATTTTTGGTTAGTTACATTTATTGCATTATAAAATCACGACGTCTTCAACGGCTTAGGTAGCGGTGTAGCTATAGTACACCCACATAATACCCGGTATAAGCTTATTTTACCAGCAATTGGACATAAATTCAAACTGGGCTGCTATTGAGAAAATCTCGATTGAAAAACCCAATAACATTTTGTTGACCCTTTTGTTGAACTCAGGGTCTCATGATCAGCAGCAACGTTTGCAGCCACGACCGAGACCGAGACCGTCATGGAGTGTAGTTATTACGTGCAATACGGGAAATGTGACGGCCCCCACACTGAACTGCCTTAGGAATCAAATGGACAGACTAAATATCTAAAAAGCCATTGTAGCAAATAATCATGATGGTTACTTGTAGAGGTCCCACAGCACGATGTGTCCGTCCGCGCTGGCGCTGACGAGCAGGCCGGCGCGCGCGGCGGCGTGCAGCGCGCGCACGGGCGCGGCGTGCGCGTGCAGCGTGCGCAGCGCCGGCCGCGCGCCCGCCTGCGCGCGCACCGCGCACACGCGCCCCGACGCCTGCCCCAGCACCAGCGGGTACGGGCAGCCCGCCGTCACGCACGACGACGCCACCTTCGTTATCTGCCGGCAGTAAACAGTTCCTTGTAACAACTTGCTCATTAATACAGAGCTCATTTATATACAGCAGAAACAGAGTGGGGCCCAGGATACTCCCTTGTAGAACGCCATAAGAAACTGTATTTTCTTCACTGATGTGTTCAACTATTTTAACTCTTTGCTTTCTGTTATTTAGGTAATCACAAAAAAAATTATGAGTGATTCCTCTTATTCCAAGCTTTTCTAGTTTAGCTAATAGGATTGGGACAGAGACCGTGTCAAATGCCTTGGATAGGTCTAAAAATACACAGAGACAGAAATTTTTAGTGTCTAGGTTTTTCACGACTGCGTTTGTTAGGTACTTTACTGCATCGTCGGTTCAAACACCTGAGTATGTGTGTGTGTACCTGATCGAGCGCACACACGTGCAGCAGCAGGTCGGGCCGCGTGTCCCGGCGCCGCTTGAGCCGCACCACGTTGTCGGAGTGGCCCCACGACACCAGCGCCAGCGCCGGCTGCTCGCCGCTCTGCGGGCTACCGGCTGCCTCGCCTGGAACGGGGATGACAGTTTAATAACTAATCATTCGTAGGCAATTATTACTTAGTTGTAAAATGCAGAGGAGTACAGTCATATCCAAAATATGTTCGTGATCATAAGGCCTTGTGTTGTCTGCCGTTACACGACAGAACCTGCTCTGTCGGTCAGTATATTGCGTCCTAGTGTGAATACCGTAACATCGCGGCCAGTGTACAGGTGAGTATATGACACGCGTGTTACCGTGCAGCGCGAGCAGCGCCGTGGCGCGGCTGGCGACGGCCACGGAGCGCGCGTGCGGCAGCGCGTGCAGCAGCGCGGCGCCGGCGACGCTGCGGCGCGCCACCACGCGCACGGGGCCCAGCGCCGGCGAGCCGCAGTAGCGGCCCCAGCGCGCACCCACCACTCCCGCCCACACCGGCACCTGCGGAAGGTGCACCACACGTTAGCACCTAATACAACTATTTTTGAAGTGATAACTTCTTATGGGAGGGTAAACCGCTTTGTTACGTAACGCGTTACGGCGCTGGTCTGTCTAGCTTCTTTTGTGCCTCGTAGTTGGTTTACTAGGTTAAGCTACACTTTCGAAGACCACCCTTTGGATATGACAATTAAGGTTTTGTTTTGCCTTGTGTCCCAGGTTCGCTACGTTAAGCTGCACTTCTCAAGGTTAGGCTTTGGATGGGTGACCATTTAGTTTTTGTTTTGCCTTGCGACGCAGGTTCGCTAGGTTAAGCTACACTTCTTAAGGTTAGCCTTTGGATGGGTGACCATTTAGTTTTTGTTTTGCTTTTTGTTGCAGGTTCGCTAGGTTAAGCTACACTTCCCAAGGTCAGCCTTTGGATGGGTGATCATTTATTTATTTATTTAACACTTTAAGCACATAAATGTATAGAGGCGGACTTAATGCCATAGGCATTTTCTACCAGTCAACCTTTGGGTGATGCAGAGACAAACAGTTAGTTATTGACCATTTAGTTATTGTTTTGCCTATAGTTGCGGGTTTGTTAGGTTAAGTTATACTTCCTAAGGTCCGCCTTTGGATGGTAAATTTTTTTTTTTGTGCCTTGTAGTTGGTTTGCAAGGAACCCATTTAGACCCAAATATAAAATACAGATTTTTTTTTGAATAAAACTTTATTGGCGTAACTATTAAAGGCTAGTACGACACCCTATTAGAAAAAACTAAAAGAAAAAAACTTCCTTAAAAAAAAACACCGTCCTCAAATGGGGCTAATGGGTTCATGAGTCATTTGAAACACCATTTTTCTATTCACAATGTTTTATTGCATTTCTTATATTGCCAATGTGCTTTTATGTGGCATAGTAGGCATCGTAGTTGGCTTATCAGTTTCTGAGGGAAGTGTCTGACGCCGTCTTGACTCATACTTGGCACCATCGATGAAGGTTTAGTCTTCCATCATATCTCTCTGTGGTTACATTCCTCAAATAAAATTCGGCAATACTGCGGCGAAACTGGAGCTGGTCTATTTTATCTTCATCGGCCAGGACATGGAGACACCAACCAAAAGCCATAGCCAAATCGACAACGGAGGGAACCCACCACCATCACACCACCATTTCTTTCTGTATACTACGATTGATTGATCAACTTGATCAACTCCACCCATGCTTTTGTTATAATTCTGGAACAAAAAAGGGATGTCCACATCTACCTTCTTTCCTTCCGCAGAGGTTTTCGTATTACCCATGGTAGAAAATGTCAAGCCATCGCATGAACAAAATCTTATTCACCGTATCGAATCGGTAATTAAATTTTGTTCTGTCTTCTTTTCATGTCCTTCACAGATACCAATGGGCATTTCTTCATCCTATTGTCCCTCACAGTACCAGTAGAATGATAACCTTTGGTTTGGATCTCGTACCAATGCGTGGCGGTGAAAAAGATATCAAATTATACGATATGCTTATGCGCAATTACATTTAATTTTCCAATAAACTCTTCACCACTTTTGATCTCAAAGGCTCCTTACTGGTTCCCCCTTCAGTTTTACCACAGTACAGATCAAAACTATAACAATAGCCACAAGAACTTGAAATCATCTAGTCTTTATACTCTAAATTGAAGCCATGTGGCTTCCGGTTTTCAACTTCAACTCTTTTTCTTAAATTACCTACCTACATAATGTGACGAAAGTTACGTTAACAGGCTCCGGCGCGGTGATATTGTTTTAAGGAGGCGATTACAAATCTGAGTTAAATAAGCTGTTTTTCGGTAAATTTTGCGAACAAACGAAAATAAATCAAACATAACTAACAATTACCGTTGCAAATACTTGCTGCTGGATTTGCTTCGAAGAATTCGACGATACCTTCTTCTGCTTGTACTGTGTGCCTCGGTAGACGACCACTATCACTGATAGAATTTCGGAATTTCCCGTGATCTCGTAACCGCTTTGTGGCGGCTAGTATTGTCTCTCGGTTAGATATACATACGTTCGGGAATCATATGGCGTATTGGCGACAGGCTTCCGAAACATTGTCATCACACCTAGCCAGCATTCGCACCATTTCCGTGTACTCGACATTGGAATATTGATACGCCGTCATGTAAAGATAATAGGGAACATGCAATATTTTTATTTTTGTTTTCACTTTATAGAATTCCATGTAGAATAGACCACAAATATATTAAAAAATTAAAACATTGTAATTTATCGGAAAAAATGCGGTTTTAAATTGACAGTTTAAATTTTCGCGCGAAAACGGGCCTATAGTTCCGATGACGTCATTCCTGTCACTGGTCGTACTTGTTCGTCGCTGGCTTTCATACTTTTGCATATTTTTCGACTTTCGAAATACTTTTTGTAAAAAATTAAAATGGACTATCCATCAACATCAGGTGATCATAACAATACCACTAATATTCCGAAAAAAGCCGTGTTGACTCATCTTTTGTGCCAATGTGTCCCTGTCTACTTCAACAAAGTTTCGAAATAAATTGTTTTTGACTAGACAACCAAAATTGACCCAAAATTGAGAAAAAAGTGATATCAAGCTGCAAAAAGAAATGACAATTATTCTCCAAAGACCACTATTCGATGCCGTGAAGAACACTTTGACGTAAGTCATAAGGCGAATATACTTGTTATATGTCGTGTGTGTTATACGTCATAAGGCGAATATACTTGTTATACGAGTATGCTTAGTTAATCTGCTTGTACGTAAAAACACGTTAGTTACCTACCTAATACTTACAAAACTTGTCTATAGTAGATTTTTAATTTTACAGTTTGAGATCGACGTCGATAATTGGTGTTTAAAATGTCTGGAGGAAAACTTTTTCTGAAAAAAGATCTCATGTCAACACTAACTCCTGTTAAATAAATTCCTGGAGTCTGCTTTGATAATCCAACTATCATTTTTATTTAAAAAACGCAATTAATATTCCCATAAAATAATATTCACTTTTACAACCATAACCTCAACAAGTCGTCGCAACGGGAGTGACGTCACTAAACGCTGATTGGTGTTTTGAAATACGTTTCGTTTCAAGTAATTTTAATACGTAATTATTGTTAAAAATCAACATTATGTAAAATAAAAACATTGCAGTGGCCCTTCTTTTATGCTTTTTTTAACATTTAAATCATAAAATTTTCATAAATATTATATTTGCATCTTCCCTATTACGTCCGCACTACCGAATTTCACTGCAAGGACACGTAATGACGCGACGCAGGCGCATCAAGGCGAGCGACTGAGGGCCGCCCGTAAATAGGTCAAGTTCAAGCGCGCCGTCGCCCTAACCCCGCTCCCCTCGCTATTGTACTATCGCTTTCTTTTGCTTCGCATAGACTTCATAACATTTAGTGCGTTCAATTTAAATATTTTTATTTTTTTACGAAAAGCTGATGAACTAAGTTATTATGAATTTTTAAGAGTGAGTTGCACCAAGTGAACCCTTAAAGTTACCGTCAAATTCAATTTTGATAGACATTTTGATCCCATCCCCAATTACGCAAACCTCTTAATAACTTCCAAACCAATGGTCCGATTTACATGATTTCGACGATTTGTGACAAGGGGATGGCAGGGGTCCTAAATTCTGCGACGTCACATTTCAAAATCGAATATAATAAAATACGAAATATGAACTATTAAAGAAAAATTAAAAATATTTCCAGCTTTAATAGTGTAAACATAAAGTTCAAATTGTTTTCTTGGCGAGTTTACAGTCACTCCACAGTGACACGCGCCAACCGCCTGAGAGCCCTTTGATTACTGCTGTTTTAATTCAATTTCTAGATGTAAAATTGCAAAATATATGTAGTCACATTATGGGGACTCACAAATGTGACCAGGGTGCTTACTCTGGAATATAATTCCAATAGATCGACATTGGTCAAACGTCAGTTGGTTGAGTTAAACGTCAGGGATTGGCTAGACTCAGTGAGTCCAGCCAATCACTGACGTTTGACTGACAATTCCAATGTCGATCTATCGGAATTATATTCGAGAGTAAGCACCCAGTTGTGACAAGGACGGGAAGGGCGTCAAAAAACATGAAATTTGTGTGACGTAATTTATGGATGAGCCCTAGCCGGAGATTTGACAGCTAGCAAGCCGGGATATGAAAATTGATGGGGATTAAAATCAAACTGTTACGTTACGTTATGTGTTATGTTTAATAATCTATATATTTTATAATCGTTCGTTAGGAGTAAACTCCAGTCGTGCGTTGGACCTGACACACCTTTTTTTTAACTGATATATTCTTATGGGAGGGTAAACCGCTTCGTTACGTAACGCGTTACGGCGCCAGTCTGTCTGGCTTCCCTTTGTCTCACGCATAAGGCAGCGGGAGGCAGGCTCCTCCTCTCTCACTGTAACCCACAGCGCTAGCCATTTTTCGGACAGACGCTTCCCCCACCCTCTACTCAGTGTTTAGTGTGCGATAGACATATACTGTTGACAATGAGCATATAACCTAAAACTATTATCGTTTCAATATTAAATATTTCAATTTAGATTACTTAAATTTT
Organism: Aporophyla nigra; assembly: GCA_947507805.1. Lineage (NCBI taxonomy): Eukaryota > Metazoa > Arthropoda > Insecta > Lepidoptera > Noctuidae > Aporophyla > Aporophyla nigra. The sequence goes on from OX382301.1 coordinate 1,118,300, forward strand.
TGTCGGGCGTCCCAACACGCACACGTTTTTTTTCTTGTGTCGTGTCTGTACGGCTCATGCGGATCAAAGAACCTTGTAGAGAGGAGTGTTCGGTGCTGTGGTGACTTAAAACACCTTTCTCATTTTGATAGTATATGGTTCATTTGGTAAAGTTAATGTCTTGAAAATTATAAGGTGAATAACTGTACTGATTCCCTATAACACTGGGTTACAAGAAAGGGTAAAAATGGTAAATTTTATAATGAACTGATTAGGAAATCTGTGGTAAAATGATAATAATTATTAAGTGCACTGTGTCTCCAAAGAGATCTGATCGTGAACTGGCCCACATTTTGGTAAACGAGTTAACCACGAGTTGCTGTAACTGTTGTTAACCATAATGAACAAAGAAGCATGGCGCACCTGGTCCGTGGCGTGCTGCGTGAGGTCGTGCGCGGCGTGCGGGTGCGGCGCCCGCAGCAGCTGGCGCGGCGCCTGCCCGTACGTGCGCACCATGGCCGCCGCCGCCGTGCGGTCCACCTCCTCCTCCAGCGCCGACGGGTCGAACCCGTAGTACGTCTGCACGGGACAACTGTGTCACTACACGAGGATATGTAGAGGAACAGACTGATCCGTATGTGTGTGTGTGTAACGATGATAAAAGAACCAACAGCCCGAAACATGATAATGTCTCGCTGTCCGTATACGTAGTACGATTGTAGATGAATAGGGTTTGCTACAGGCACTTAATAAAGATTTTAGCGTCATAGTTATATTTATAAAGGAGTGTAGTGCTTGCATCTTTCTTGCATTGGCACAAGCTGATGGCGTCGATCTGCTTGTAGCCGAACACCAGGTCGATCCAATGCGGCAGGTGCTCGGTGCCGTGCTTCGCCTGCTACGTACAACACGCTCTACTCACACAGGCCGGGAACACGTTGATGGCGTCGAGGGCCGCCTGGCCGGTCTGCTTGTAGCCGAACACCAGGTCGATCCAGTGCGGCAGGTGCTCGGTGACGTGCTGCGCCTCCAACGCCTGGCGGTGCATGAGCGTGAACAGACGCGCGTCGGCCGCCCACGCCGGCAGCTCCACGTCGTCCACGGACGCGCCGCACTGCCGCGTGCCCAGGTTTAGACCTGACCGATAGACATAGTATAGTAATGCAAGGCATCTCTCGTACATAAAGGTACGAGCCTGGATCACGCTGCTTGCTCTTGACGGATTGGCGATTTTGGATTCATATTAACTACAAATGCTGAATGTGCAGTTTTGGGGCAGCATAAGGGATTTAGTGAATGGATGTAGAGCAAACGAGAAGATTGTTATGCTAGGTGACTTTAATGGTTGGGTTGGTGTGAAGAGGAATGGGTACGAAAAAGTATTAGATGCATTCGGGGATGACAGGGTGAATGAGAAAGGGATGAGTTTGCTAGAGGTAGGTGTAGAGAAGAATTAGTCTGTTATAAACACTATGTTTAATCATAGAAAGGTTCATAGGTATACGTGGGAAAGGCGAGACAGTAGAAGTATGATTGACTTTGTGATTGTGGACGAAATACTGCGAAATGAAGGTGAAAGAGTTGGTAAAAATGAAAAAGGATGAAAGGGAAGAAAAGTTTAACAGGAAGTTCTCCGATAACTTCAGGGCCAATGTTAAGCTGTTTAGGAAACAGGTAAGATTGGCTCGCGGAGTGACAGGAACATCGAATAGGAATGTCATAAGAGCAGAAGATGGATGTTTACGAAGTGAAGAATGTAAGATCTTGGAGGTCCTTTAGATCCCCAGCTCCGCATGGTTTTTACGACTTGACAAAACATGAAAATCTCTTTATTATATGAACCTATACGGAATAGGAAGTTCCAACTCATAATCCACTCAACAGCAATAATAGCAATCGTTGGCCCACCAGTTGTTGTTGATTGGGAAAGTGTTTTATATGCTGTACTTACTGTACTATGCTGTACTTGGGCTACTGAGCCTTAAAATTATTATGTTTGACACAACAAATTGGTAACAATAAATGTACACAAATATGCAATAAATATATATTTATCCCCACCTAAGTTAGTCCTAAACACTGCAATAATTATTGCTTGCGCCCATTTGCACGCGCGTCCACCTACATTTTAATTCCATTTTATTCTTTACTAGCTTTTGCCCGCGGCTTCGCCCGCGTGGATGTCGGAAATTAATGCAAGAGAACGTACTACCGCGATAAGAATGTGTTATTCCAGAGGGGTAATTGCAAAACTTTTTATCGGTAGGAATTGGTTTAATTTTCATAGTTAAACAACATTCATTGCGTTATTTACGTTGCTGAGCCGACAATTTATTCGAACAAATGACGCAATGGTTTAGAAATAATCTTCAATCCCATTCAGATTCTGATAAATTGTGCGTTTCGCAATTAGGGTGCAGGTTATATAGGTAATATAGACTCTGTGTGCTATTTTCGATCCAGATCCATTCAGCCATTTTTGCGTGATTGAGAAACAAACACCCAATCATACATATTTTCACATTTATAATATTAGTAGTAGTAGGATTATAATTCATATTACTTAAGATTCATAGTTTATGAGAACATCATGTGTGTTGGTGTTTTTAAAATAAGAGTAATAGTATTCAGAGTAAGAAGACTGCGAAATAGGGCTTGGTTTAGTTGAATATAAGTCTTCCTGGTTTTTCTTAACGCTCCTATTTCCTATTCTAGACACTCAATCATTTACCAGACACCGAACATAATTATAGGAATAGTACTTTTGCCAGTGGCTTGGCCCGTATAGCTGTCGGAAAATATCACCCGGGAACCTACTACCGGGATAAAGTAGGTATCCTATCTGTGACGTATACATGATATAATATGTCTTTGGTGCCAAATTCGATCTAAATCCGTTTGGCCGTCTTTGCATCATTGAGAAACAAACATTCAAAAATCTAAACATATAAGCCATTTCGCGGTCTCTTCCTTGAAATAATACTATTAGGTTTATTTTGAGTATAATGAACACACATGATATTCGCAATTACTATGAAGCCAAAGTAATATAAATTACAATCCTACTTATCCTGTACTACCAGGCCGCTGCCAACGGATGGACGGGACGGACGTACGACCCGCCAGCTGATCTGCGCCCGCTTTTTAAATCTCTAATATCTTCTAAAATATTCATTTAAATTACATGCTGTTTAGGACTATATTGATCTATATTGAATGCACAATGTATTTAAGGTATTTAATTGGATAAGGATTAATGCTGTACTGCTTAAAATCGCTTCGTAAATAAGCCCTTATTTCTCTTGAAAAGTAAAAGATAAAAAATGGTTATTGTGGGTTATCCCTAAGAGATAGACATATACCATTGCGACATTTTTGTAGGCCTTTTTAAGGTGTACAATACTGTAGTACATTATTTTGATCTATTTCGTAGAATTCAGCCAGAGTTTTTGAGACGTATATCAGCGTAGTTTATGACGTATGTCAGCGTAGTTTTCGAAGACAGTTATTTTTTTCTAAAATAAAAGAATCTTTCTAAAATAAAAGTAGCCTAAATTACTCCTTGTTACATCAGCTATCTGCCACTGAAAGTCCCGTCAAAATCGGTCCAGCCATTTCAGAGATTAGCCGGAACAAACAGACAGACAGACAAAAATTGTAAAAAAAATTGTTTTGGTATATGTACCGTATATACATCCATATACACTTAGTAAAAAGTGGTTATCTTAATATTAAAAACAGACACTCCAATTTTATTTATTTGTATAGACTTTATAAACTAACATCCTGCTTATGTACGTGTGTCACATTTTAGTTTTTAAATTGCAATGTAGAACGCCTGGGGTGTTTTTAAACTGTAATGTTGTGCATGTAAGCTGAAATCTATACATATAATACAATTCTTAAATTCACTGAGAGGCAACCCATAGCTTAAACCGGTGGGTCTAGAATTGTGAAATTTTGCACAAGATTTCTTCGTATTACGAAAGTAAGCACTATGAAAGGATATTTGAAAATTAATTCCCTGAAGGGGTTTTATAGGGGATGAAAGTTTGTATGGGAGTTCGTCATTTTTGCCGATATTTATTCAAATTAGGCTGAGAATCAGCTATTTTCGACCGACAAAACTACAAAAGACAGTCTCTCAAAAACGCCCACTTTTCATCACTTCCTAGTGCTTTAGCTGGGAAGAAGAAGTGGCGCAACAAACTCAAACACAAAACTCAAAAACAAAATGAACAAATCTACACTAATATTAGGTTGGGGAAAAAGTCTTTTCGCATTATAGTATGTATGAACTTGTAATAAAATCTCTTTGGCTATACTATTTGTATCTGGCTGGTTTTGGTATCATTGAAAGTTTAAATTTTAAAGAACATAATTCCAAATTCAAATTAGGAAAATGTGTGATTTTCATTTGTTTTTCGTACCGTCAAGATGAGTGAATCTAATGAAGAAATTCGATACATTTTAAAATTTTACTACAAAAAAGGTAAAAATGCAACGCAAGCCGCGAAAAAAATTTGCGATGTTTATGGACCTAGTGTAGTGTCTGTGAGAGTAGCACAAATTTGGTTTAAGCGTTTTCAATCCGGCAATTTTGATGTCAAAGATGCACGTCGCTCTGGTCGCCCTATTACGGATAAAATGGATGCCATTTTTGAAAAAGTGGAGCAAGATCGGCATACCAGTAGTTACGACGTAGCTGAAGAACTGGAAATTGACCACAAAACAGTTTTGGCGCATTTGAAAAAAACTGGGTACACAAAAAAGCTCGACATTTGGGTACCTCACGAGCTCACTGAAAGAAACCTAATGAACCGTGTACTCATTTGTGATTCTTTATTACGACGTAATGAAACCGAACCATTTTTGAAGAAGCTGATAACTGGTGATGAAAAGTGGATCACGTATGACAAGAACGTGCGAAAAAGGTCGTGGTCAAAGGCCGGTCAGGCTTCACAGACTGTGGCGAAACCCGGGTTAACTCGCAACAAGGTGATGCTGTGTGTGTGGTGGGATTGGAAGGGCATTATTCATTATGAGCTGTTACCACCAGGCAGGACCATCGATTCTGAACTCTACTGCGAACAACTGATGAGATTAAAGCAAGAAGTTGAGAGAAAGCGGCCGGAATTAATCAACAGAAGGGGTGTGGTTTTTCATCATGATAACGCTAGACCTCACACATCTTTAGCCACCCAACAAAAATTAAGAGAGTTTGGCTGGGAGGTGTTAATGCATCCGCCGTATAGTCCTGACCTTGCACCTTCAGATTTCCACCTATTTCGGTCTCTTCAGAATTCTTTAGGCAGTGTCAGGTTAACATCACGAGAGGACTGCCAAAACCACTTGTCGCGGTATTTTGACCAGAAGTCCCAAAATTTCTATAGCAATGGGATCATGTCCCTACCTACGAGATGGCAAAAAGTTATCGAACAAAATGGTACCTACATACTGTAGTTAAATGTAAATAAACTTTATTTGAAAATGTTTTGAATTTTCTTAAAAAATGCGTAGAAACTTTTTCCCCAACCTATTATTATAAAGAGGAAAAATTTGTATTTTTGTTTGTTTGTAATGGATAAACTTAAAAACTACGGGACCGATTTTAAAAATTCTTCCACCATTAGAAAGCTACATTATCTGCGAGTAACATAGGCTATATAACATCACGGTACAACTATGAGGAGCGGAGCAGTAATGAAAAGTGTTGCAAAAACGGGGAAAATCGCACGGGTAGGCGATTCGACGCGACGGGAAGGGTCGGGGGAACACGAAATTTAACGCGGACGAAGTCGCGGGCAGAAGCTAGTGAGTAATACCTTCGTTGTTGTGGAAGAGCTCGGGCAGGTAGAACATCTCGGGGATGAGCTCCTTGACGTCCGTGGGCGAGTCGTTGGTGATGAGCCGCCAGGTGGTCGCCAGCGAGTGGAACGTGCGGTCCGGCATGTCGAAGTTGTTGTCTGCAAGGGGGAATAAATGTCTTATCTAAAACTCGCAATATCATTATCTGTCTAACCTTTTCCCAAGTTTAACCGAATGCAGCTGAATATCAGAATTTTACATGAAACGACTGCCTATCTGATTTTCACATCCCAGTTATTGGGAAATACGATACCCCTTGGTAAGATCAAATTCAAAAGACACGAATGACAGCGGGGACCAATGTATATAAAACTTACCATATGTACTCAAAATGATACTAAAACTAAAAATCCACGGTGGATGCCCAATACGCGATGATAGAGTAATGAGAGGCAAGAATTATAAACAACGTATACTCAAAGTTTACACCACGCATACAAGTTCTTAGTTTACAAGTTAACATAAATACTGAAAAATAAAGGTTAAATGTTTTTATTCAACGCTACGTCTGGATACGGTATAGGAATACCTTACATTGTAAGGTCTCTTTTGCTTTTGTTTAGTGTACATAAAGAAATAGCATTGCAAAACGATTATTAATCAGAATTAAGAATTATATTCCCAGTATCTATTATAACCCATATATTTATTGGCTTTACTTTTTTTTTCTCCCCACTCACAAACAATGCACTTGTCATTACTTGGTTGACAAGTAGAGAATCCCAAAAACATTAAATCCACGTTTGTTATTTTATTGGGTTTAAAGTTTAAAAAGTGAAATGGTTACCTTGATAGTTGAGGAAGAGCTCAGTGAAGGGCGGTATCCGCACCAGGTAGTGCAGCACGCCGCCCGAGTTGGAGTACAGCGACGCGTAGTGGTGCGGCTGGCGCGACAGCAGCGGGCTGCAGCCCTCGCGCCGCGCCGCCTTCAGGTCCTAACGAGCCAGGTTGGCGATTAATACTCTGATATACTCAAGGTATTGTTTCAAAGTACATGATTCCTATTATGGGTCATTCTTCTATTAAACACGGTTTATTTTGATTTTGGAATGAGATTTCAGAATAAAACAGAAGCCATAAGCGGTGAGTGTCACAACCTAAAGGTATGTTGTTAACAAACTTTTTTTTAATTTTGATCAACCTGTAGTACACTATATTCTATTTAATTTTTCATAAAATTTTACCTCGATTATGGAGAATAGCATTTTAAGAATCTAGCATTACAAAATTTTACGGAACTTTAAGATTTGAAAGCACGATACAAATATATTTTAAGCGAATTGGTCTCCCGTCGATTCATGATCAGGGAAAACTACACAGCAAAAGTTACTCACGTTATAAATACTAATATAATGCTGCTCCCTATTTTTGTTCTGTATCGCCATAGGCCTGCTGAGATCCCTGAACGACGCCGGGTCAGTAAGGTCCAGTATCCTGGAGGTATAGTCAGCGATGACGAAGGGCAGCACGGGGTACTGCATGAGGTCGTTGTAGGAGCGGCCGCCGAGCCCGTTGAGGCGCATGAGGTACTCCCAGTTCGTGATGCTGCCGTTACGCCACTGGGTCATGGCGTCGTTCAAGGTGTCAGGCTCGATTCTGGAAGGGCACAGGACATTGATATTTAAAACAGGTGCTTTCGATTAACTTGCGGTGTGGATAGGAGTACGTATTTGGACGTGGAGGTCGCTGGAGGCCAGCATATACACGAGGCCCTCACTCAGGAACAGCTCCACGGCGCGCTCCTGAGGAATGTGAGTCCTCACCTGGCAGGCGGGTGGTGCGTGGCCGCCAGCGCCTTGAGGAAGGCGGCGCGCTCGTGCGTGTCGCTGAAGGCCAGCATGTGCGCGTGGCCCGAGCTCAGGAACAGCTCCACGGCGCGCTCTTGCAGGCACCAGCGACGTGTCGCCACCTACACAACCACACTCATTAGAGAGCAACTCACTAAGTTAAAACTACGTGGTCAGGTTATATCTCAGCTCCTCTACACGGATGAGCTAAAACTCTATGCCCTAAACAATTTGCACCTGATGGACCTACTGAAAGCAACTGAAACTTCCAGTAGCGCCGTCAGGATGGAATTTGGTATGGACAAAGGTGCGGTCATGCATGTAAAGCGACCTCTCCTAGCCGCCTCCTCAACCGAAAAATACAATATAAGGATTTGGGTATGTCGGAAGCGTTAGGTAGGCATCAACACTGTGTGAGCGCTTCTTTTGCCAACTGCATAAAGTATTGAAAAGTCTTTTATCAGGCGGAAACAAGGTGCAAATCGGATTCATCATCCACGTTCATCGGTGATGAGATTGTATAACCTGCGGAAGTGTGGAGGTCAAGGTTGCTTAAATGCTAAGACCCTGCACAACTGTGAGGTATGCAGTCTCAGCGAATACTTCTTAGAAGTAAATGTGGGGATGCACTGAGATGTGGTTTCAGTGGACAAGCGCCGGAAGATGCTCTGGCTAATGAGAACTGGCGCAAAATTAAAGTACTAGATTCCAATGATCGTAGTAAGGTATGGCAGAGCAAAGAGCTTCACGGGCGCTTTTACTGCATCCTACATGGACCTGATGTAGAACTCTTAGCGTCCGAATTCTGGTTTCGATGATCTTTTTAGGATAACCGAAGGTTACCGGTCTTTGCGATTATGGACGAAGTTATGATGACGAACAACTACCGGAAATCTATTGTGAAGGATAGTACGGTTTAACTAATAGTTAGTTCACGTTACCGTCTACCACCATACAGATATGTCACATTACTTAAGCGTTTTAGAGTATTTGTTTTCAAAAATCTGGCCTTCGGCTGTGCGTTGTCTGTCAAAGAATTTAAGATTTCTATGTGCCTGCAGACAGATTCCAATCTGCCATCGGCTAAAATGACGAAGTTCCATACAACTTCCATTTCCTATTCAACACATTTAGCATCCCATCCCGGTTTTCAAAAAATTCTTCCTTAGAAATTTCATGATTCTGTAAGTTGTTTGTCAATTAATTTCAGATTTTTATTAGTTTTTTAGTTTTTAAATATCTTTATTATAAACATAATATTACAGAAGGTATGCAAAAAGATCTTATTCTAATTGTGTACAATCATAACAGTAACAAATTCTTAGGCTAATTTAACTTTACAGACATTTTACACTGATTTTAACATTTTTATTCCAAAACATTCTTTAATAAGTTCACAAGAACACAGTATTATTTGACGGCACAAAAGTCTTAGTAGCACTGACTTTTAACGCATACCACTATACTATTTACCTACTAAAGGCAATGCATTTAACTAATACAAAAAAGAAAAATATTAGAAGCGCAGGATAGAACATTACAAGAATAAAATATACGTTAGAATATAACATTTGTCATCATGAGTTGAAACAAAGAAAAAAAGATAGATTCTAAGTTGAGGGTAATTTGCGTAATATTTCGCCGAGTTTGCTTATTGCGACCGATTGAGGGCAGCACGGTCGGTCCGGTGGTAGGTAGAAATTGTCATTCACTGAGAAAGTAGTGATGTGGTAAACTATATCGATTATATGTGTTTGAATACAATAAGTTGTTAGATCTACTTTTACCTATGGATGAAATTAATGGATTATTATGTTTGGGATTTTTTACTAAATAGAATTTTCGGGCTGATTTTAAAATGATTTTTTTTAATTGTTGGAAGTTTAATTTGTTCATGAACTCGTTTTAAATTTGTACGAACGGGGGTGTTAAATGATATTTTGATTGCCTTATTTTGGACAACTTGCAACTTATTGTAATGTTTATCAGTCAGGCTACTCCAGGCTGGCGCAGCATATGTCAGACATGGTCGGACGATGGTGGTAAAAAATGTGTAACTTAGTGGCTGCGCTTATCATAGATTTTCTGTTAAGAATAGGTTTTAACGCATTCATAGCCTTCAAACCCTTTTCGCGAAGTGCGTCAGTGTTTTCACTCCAGTTAATTTTACTATCTAACACTACACCGAGATATTTGACTGAGCGGCTCCAGGGTATGGAATCATTTTTAAATTGAATGCACCTGGAGGTTAATGATCAACGTGTAAAAAGAATAGCTTCCGTTTTACTGGAGTTTAATTTTAGTTTCCATCTAGTGAAATACGTGTCAAGTAGGTTTATTGCTAGTTGAAGCCGCCCAATTATTAAATCAACATCCTTTGAAGAAGTGTAGCAGTGTCATCAGCATATATTGCAAGATGAGTTCTAAGTTGCTTAGGTATGTCATTAAGATATAAGATGAAGAGGAATGGTCCTAAATTTGGACCTTGTGGTACACCAGATACAATTAATTTCGCTATAGAACAGTGTTCACATATGAAAACTTTGGAATTACGGTTAAATAGATAGTTTTGGACTATTTTGACAAGTGAGAGAGGAACGCCGTTAATAATTAATTTGTGAAGTAGTGCTCATGCCAGACGGTGTCAAAGGCTTTTTCTACTTTCTAGCATTACCATTCCCGTCGATTTGTCTTCATTTAGGTTATGTGCAATATCCTCCAATACCCTGGCCAACTGCTGAATGGTAGAGTGTGCCTTACGAAATCCAAATTGCTCTGGTAGCAGTAAAATGTTCTGTGACTTTTAACAGACGGGTAAGAATAAGAGACTCAAACAACTTGCTCAGGCATGGTAGCAGGCTTATGGGACGATAATTTATAGGGATGCTGCCGTCTTTGCCAGGTTTTTTTGAGCGCTATTATTTTTGCCATTTTCCAAGCTATGGGGTAAAAGTCTAATCTTAAACAGCCATTACCTAAATATTTTTGTGAGGTAGACCAGATAAGTTTTTGAGAAGTTGATTGCTGAGCCCATCTAGACCAGGGGATTTACGGAGTTTTAATTTAAGTATTATCATCGAAACTTCCCTAGGTCTAACGAGAGGAAAGTGACTACTTATGTCTTTAGAATTTAGTGTCGCCATGGATTCCTAGACAGCAACCTCAGTTGCAACCTCAGATTTTTATTAAGTAGATACTTAGAGAGTTAGTTAACAAATATATTTGGTGACATTTTCAAGTATCAATTGTGTGTGCGGAGTTCCGAATGCATACCTGCAGCACGTCCTCGAGCGCCCAGGACTGCGCCTGCGGCGCGGCCTGCACCTCGGGGATGTACAGGCGGTCCTTGCGCGGCGCGGGCGCGGGCGGCGCGTCGTCGGGCACGAAGTGGATGCAGCGGTCGGTGAGCAGCAGCTCGCCGTCCAGCTCGGCCGCCACCGTGACGCACGTGGCGCGCGCCATGTGCGCCACGGTCTCGTGCAGCTGCAGGCGCGCCACCAGCGCGTCGCGCGCGGCGCCGCGCCCGCCCACCACGCTGCGCAGCGGCGGCCACGCGCTCAGCTCTGCCCCGACCACCGAGTAGATAACACTCATCAAACGTCATTTTTCTTTTGTGTTGTTCAAACGCAAGAGAAAAGAAGAACTGTTTACCAATAAAACAACCGATTTCGAAACCCATAACAATATGAAAAATTACTTTAGTTTCGGAATTCAGTTTAATTTTTTAGTTAGTTGTCACTAAAAAGATAGTCAGTGTAGTAATGGTAGTAACCTATCCCACAAAATTCGTACACTTGTGAACAAAATAATTTGAATAAAAAAAATAACTAACTATACCTCTCAAGCAAAATTAATACAACTTTTTTGGAACCATCGTGCGGACTTTTTGTACCAAATAAATAAAGAATCATGTTAATAGGTGCAATATCGCAATAAACTTCACTATAGTCTTTTCGCCATAAGATGAGTTCCCTGACAGTTCTTGTCTGACAATTGTAGTGACGTGACCTAACGAAATATAATCGATTTTTTTATAATATCGATTCAGTTGGCAAAGAAAATGGAATCGGATTATCGATTTTAGATTTTCAAAATATTTTTTTAATAAACTGGTTATCCTACTTCCTACTAATATTATAAATGTGAAAGTTAGTATGTGTGTGTGTGTGGATGTTACTTACTCTTTCACGCATAAAGTACTGTACGAATTTTGATGAAACTTTACAGTAATATAGCATATAAATCAAAATAAGACATAGGCTACATAACATCACGGGAGCAGAGCAAAAACCTGACATAACGCACTCGTACTGACGCGACGCGATTGCGATTACAAAATGGCCGCTCCGATTCATCTATTTTTTTGTCGATTAGTGTATTGAGTAGTGGCAATCTCTATTGGCCTACGTTCCGTTCAACGCATTAGACATTTTTAAGATTCATACTTTTTTATTTTATTTACTTAATTTATTAACAGTTAATTATAACTACAATAATTTACTTAGTAATTTACGAAAGGCAATATTTTTTTTATCATTTTTTTTTTATTTTTTTTGCCAGTTTATTTTTTATTCGTCTAAAGTAGTATGCGTGCCACGGAAAAAAATGAACTGTCAGGGAACTCATCTTATGGCGAAAAGACTATACATGTATAACCTCTAGTTTTTTTGTAGGTAGTTAATGAGGTCAATCCACACACAATTTTTGTTAAAATATTAACTAAATATCTTTTACAATTTGCAATCGTGTTGACATACCAGCTTTCTGTCGGTGCTGCGGCTTGAGGAACTTGTCGGCGATGTGCAGGTGCGCGCGCCGCAGCCGCACGCGCACGCGGCCCGGCCCTTCTGTCGCGTCCAGCTGCCACGAGCGCGGGTACGAGCGCGGGCAGTGCCACACCGCTGGAGGGGACACACAGTTAGTTACAACACTGGAAATATTATGTAGGCCCATACTTATCATACGTACCCCACGAAATCAAGTCAATGAATGATGCTGATAGCTGCTGTTTACGTGTGAAAGCATACCTTGCTCGTGTGTGTGGGTGTCTATGAGGCGCTGCCAGGCCTGCGCGGCGGCGGCGTGCTGCGCATGCGCGCGGCGCAGGTGCTCCATGAAGGCCTTGCGCTGCGAGTTCTGCGCGTCCACCACGCCGCGCGTCACCGCCATGGCACTCTCCGTCACCTTGCTGGCCAGCCCGTCCTTGCTCCAAACCACTCTACGATGAAAAGGAGATTAATCTAACAACAGGACTATTTTTTGATTTGTCTAAAGCTTTTGACCTAGTGTCACATGATTTGTTGTTAAAAAAGCTGGAGTTAAGTGGGATAAGAGGACATGCACTTCAGTGGATATCGTCATACCTTAATAACCGGCAGCAACGTGTTATTATTACAAGATTGGATAATAACAACGTTATGATACCATACTCATCTGAGTATAAATGCAACCATTTCGGGCGTCCCACAAGGAAGTGTTTTGGGCCCAATATTGTTCCTAATCTATATAAATTCAATCACAGACATAACAAAACATAAATGCATTCTATTCGCTGACGATATTTCCATTATAGTGACTTCCGATAAAAAAACTAATACAATTAACGACCATGAAACAGAAATCAACAACACAATTGATAAATTAATTGAATGGCTTGACATGAATAATTTAAAAATTAATTTAGATAAATCAGTTTACATACAATTCAATAAATCGAATAATAATAAATACAATTTTAAACTTGACATACCAAAACTTAACGCAGTTACACAAACGAAATTTCTTGGAGTAATAATAGATCAGGACATAAATCGGAAAGCGCAAGTCGATGATGTATCTACAAGAATAAATAAATTCGTATATGCACTGCGAAAGGTTAAAAATATAACAAACATTAAAACTGCTATCACTACCTATCATGCTTACGTAGAATCATTAATACGCTATGGGTTCATAATGTGGGGTAACAGTACCGATAGGAATAGAGTTTTTGTTGCCCAAAAAAACTGTATTCGTGCAATATATGGGCTTCAACCTGATGAATCTTGCAGGCCAATATTTAAAGAACTTGGTTTATTACCGCTACCTTCTCTTTATATCTATGAAGTATGCATGTTTGTTAAGAAGCATAAAGACCTATTTAAAAAGGCAGAGGATGTATGTTCTCGAAACCGGCGAGATCCTCACAGGCTTGTATTAAGTGAATTTCCGAGACTAGCTAAATATAGTAAAAGCTGTTTAGCCATGTGTGTTCGAATTTATAATAAAATTCCAAGTGATTATAAAACTTTATATCTGAGATTGTTTAAAAAAAAACTACTCGAATGGCTAAAAACGAAAAAATTTTATAGTATAAAAGAATTTACAGACGGGAAATATTTTTAAATGTAACCAATAATATTTGCATGCTATAATATAAGCTAAACATGTATGCTCTATACTTTATCTTTAACATCTTTATATACCATGTTTTATGCAAATAAATATTATTTCTATTTCTATTTAATGTATTAGTCGAGTAGTATCATTTACTTATAAGATAACTAGCTTTTGGCTAGCGGTTTGCCCGCGTATTATACATATGAACCTTTCTCTTGAATAATTTTGTCCATTGAGGAAACCGCATTCAATTCCGTTGTGAAGTTTAAAAGTTCTAAACGTACAGACGAGGGAAGCGACTTTGTTTTATACTATGTAAAGGTAAGTAGGTTTAGGTAACGTCAACGAAGCAAACGAGTATGTAAATATAGTAGCAGGTGGCTTTCTATAGTTTTTACCTATTCTACCTGGCGTTGCTAAGTTTACGAAGAACAACGCTGTCACGAGGACAGCCACGAAAAGCGACCTAAAGATACCATTTGTATATTGTATAGCTACAAAGTATACTCATTTTTAAATACCTTTTGTAAGCCATCCTTCATTCATCTTATCAATAACTCTTATCACTTCATTTCTCAGCCTATCATTCACAGTCACATCACACATGCTTCGCGAGGAACGCATTTCCACAGCATTATTTCTGGTTTCATGCTTTCACTTCTATGTATAAGCGTAGGTGACCGGCACAGCAAGGTATTATTATTATTATTTACAAGGCAGATGTGAGTGGAATCGCCGGAACGGGATACTCTAGCACAGCGGTTCTCAAACTTTTTTGGTGACGAAACCCTTTTGGAAAGCGAAATATTTGACGGAGCCCTAAAATAAACAAAAATGTTTTTGTAGCATAGGTCGAAAATCTTGTTTCGCACAAGCATGTTGTTGGGAACAGGAGAAGATCATTCCGAGCCATTGTGGCAAGAATTAGATATTCATCACGGATTCTGCACCATATTGAGAGGCATCGTTTTGAACAGTGACGATTCATAAATGTCGGTTGACATACTTTCGGGCTTTTGCAAATTGGGTAAAAAAATATTTTTAATCCATAGATTCGTGGAGCCCCCACAGAGGCTTTGCGGAACCCCAGGGCTCCGCGGAGCACACTTTGAGTATGACTGCTCTAGCAGAACATATAGTAATGTTCTTCAGAAAGGTCAAGTGTGTAGTACTCGCCACCGGAGTGCGTATATGACCAGATGTAAGAACCTAATGAGGCAAAAAGAGTATATAAGGATCCTAGCAGGTGGCGTTCCGTAGATTCTGCCTACCTCCATGGGGAAAATGCGAGAGCTTATGTGTGCAATGTTACCTTTCAACATTGACTCAGCACTCGGCCCGGCTGACGCATGGCTCAGTTAAAATAATGTTTGGTTGCATTGTACACGTATAGGACACAGCTAAATTTGTACATTAGTGTGTATTAAGACAAAATAGTATATAAGTTGTAAAATATAGTAAATAAATCAGATTTAAATTAATATTCTTGTCTCATTACCCCTCACTGTGTTCAAGACACTTTTAGTTATCTCTGATTAGCCTCGTGAGTCTCCGGGACTGGCAGTGAGTGTGCCCCTCCCGAACCTGGAATTCCTACCCATTATCCGTCAGTAAAGTTGGTAAAGCTGCAGGGTACGACAGAGTGTCTGCTGATATGCTGAAGAGTGGTGACAGGGTGGTAGCAAGCCTATTGTCCGGATCTTTAATGTGTTGGAGATATGGCCGTGTACCGGATGATTGGTGTAAGGCTGTAATTGTACCACTATACCGGTTGACATTTTTTACCGTCTCGACCTTCATGTGGTGTGTTGTGTAACTAGAATAGAAGGCAGGAAGGCCTTCAGATTCATCGTGGGTGACTAAAGGAGCGCGGGACGCGGGTGGACAGGGATGCGTGTGCGGCTCGTGCGCCTACGAAAGATCAATGAGGCCGCCTATCGGCCGGCTTCAAAGGGTAGGACCGCGCTCCGAAATCAATGATACATGCCGCGCATTGAGTAGGGTGCGTATGATTTGAGTTTCGATGGATTTTAATTATTATTTTTTTGTTTTTTTTTTTCCAAATTTCTGTTTTTGTTGTTCTAGTATGAAAATGTTACTTTAAATGTGTACTATTTATTACTAGATCAATTTAATTACATGTTATTCAAAAATAAAAAAAAATAAAAATTTCTATGCCAAAAGCTTCTATTCCGTTCACCTATTACCCCCATTTTTTTTCAAGACGCTAAAAAAAGTCACCCAGTATAAAGGAAAAGGCTCACAGCAGGAGTGTAAAACCTATCGCGGCATTAGTCTTTTGAGTGTTGTCTGCAAACTATGCGAAGGTTTTGATAAATAGACTGATAGGAGTGACCGGTGGGAAAATATGGAATGTGCAGGCAGGATTTAGAGAGGGGATGGGCTGTATGGATCAGATCTTCTCCCTAACGTGCATAGCCGAAAAACATCTGGCAAAACACAAGAAAGTCTACTGTGCTTTCGTTGACTTGGAGAAGGCCTATGACAGTGTGTGCAGAAAAAAACTGTGGTCAACACTATCCATGTACGGTGTGGACTGGCGCTTGGTACGGGCACTGAAATCTTTATACAAGGATTCCAGTGCTTGTGTTAGGATAAATGGGGCATACACGAACTGGTCTTGCATCTCGAGGGGTGTTAGTCAGGGCTGTGTAGCGTCACCGCGGCTGTTCAACTTGTACATGGATAGTTGTCTGACAGATTTGAAAGAAGGTGAGTGTGGATTGACAATGAGTGAGATGCCTGTCAAATGCTTTCTCTAAGCAGATGATCAAGTTCTACTTGCATCGTCAGCAGAACAGTTGCAAGACATGGTGACTGTAATGGATGAAGCATTTAAGATGAAGGGGATGAATATAAATGTAAATAAGACGAAGTTCATGGTGTTCGAAAGAGAAGATAATGTATCGGTGTATGATGTGAAAATAAATAATAAGAGTGTGGAGAAAGTAAATGAGTTCGTATATTTGGGGAGTTTGTTTACAAGAGATGGAAAGATTGATAAAGATGTGGAAAGAAGAGTAAATGCGGGAAATAAAGTAAATGGTGCTCTACATGCGATTGTGACCAACCAGTTGACGTCCGATAAGGCTCGACTGGCTGTTCACAATGGTGTACTGGTGCCTACGCTTATGTATGGAAGTGAATGTTGGGTGTGGCAAAAGAAGCATGAAAGTAGAATAAATGCTGTGGAAATGCGTTCGTTGCGAAGCATGTGTAGTGTGACTATGAATGATAGGCTGAGGAATGATGTGATAAGACAACGGTGTGGTTTAAAAGAAGATGTAGTGACAAAAATTTAAAAAGTATGCTTAAATGGTTTGGTCACGTTGAGACGATGAATGAAGAACGGTTTAGAAAAGGTATTTACAAGGCAGATGTGAGTAGAAACACCGGGAGGGGACGCCCTAGGAGGACATATAGTGACCTTATTGGTGATGTTCTTCAGAAAGGTCAGGTGCGTAATTCTCGCGACCGGCGCGTGTGTATGACCAATTGTATGGACCTAAAAGAGGCAAAAGGAGTGTGTAGCGATCGTAGCAGGTGGCGTTCCGTGGTTTCTGCCTACCCCCATAGGAAAAAGGCGTGAGTTTATGTATGTATTCATATTCATATCTTTATTTGCATTCCATAATGTATCCTCAAAGCTTTTAATCGCAGTCCTAGAATCCGTATTCCAAAATATCGATTGGAGTGATATAGGAATAAACGTCAATGGCAAATACCTCTCCCACCTTAGGTTTGCGGATGACATAGTACTGCTGGCGGAAAATCCCCGAACACTGAACCATATGATAGAGTCCCTTAGTCGTCACAGTGAGACCGTAGGGCTACATATTAACTGGGATAAAACCAAAATTATGACCAATCGTGAAGAAATACCTATATCCATACAGTCTAAACCCATTGAATATGTCACTGAATATATCTACCTTGGACATCTAATCGCAACAAAATCTTGTACAGAAAAATAAATCGATCGTAGAATGAAGAATACGTGGAACAAGTACTGGGCTATGAAGGAAATTTTCAAAGGTAGCATACCCACAAAACTGAAAACGAAAGCGATGAACATCTGCCTAACACCGGTTCTTACCTACGCATGCCAGATATGGTCAGTCAAAAAAGGAAGGGTAGACCATCAACAAGATGGAGTGACGACATTGTACAAATAGCAGGAAACTTATGGCCCAGACAGGCAAAAGACAGACACATCTGGAATGATTTGGAGGAGGCTTTCACCGCAATAGGCGGCCCTTACACCTAATAATACTAATCTTATTTAAGTACAAAACTAACATTACTAACAAATAAATAAATAAGTACGCACCATAAAATAATGTAAGGGATAAAAATAAAGCTAATAAATAAATAAAATGTATCTGTCTGTAACCTTAGGTCACATGGTGCAGACATCCTGAATTTATTTATATGTTTATTTATCACACACTAGGTATATGGTAGGTTAGGGCTGTAGGGCTTATAGGTCTTAGGGTTGTAGGGTAAGGTCTTAGTAGATCCTTTAATTATCATATATTTTCATGTACTGTCATACCCTTAACATTACTGCGGCCTTACGTGACGTATGTTAGGGTGGGCGTACATTTTGGTTCTTCGAGCCGGATATGTATGTATATAGACTAACTTGGCGATGACGGAGCGCGTGCGCGCAGCCTGGCGCGCCCAGCGCTCCTCGTCCTGCCTCAGCAGCGCGGCGGCCTCGGGCGCCAGCGCGTGGCTGGGCACGCGCTCGCTGAGGCCGGCCTGCGTGCCCACGGCCCAGGCGCGCGCCCAGTCCGTGATGGGCAGCTCCACCGGCGCCGGCCCGCTCTCCGCCGAGCCGTGGATGTGCTTCAGGATCGTCAGCAGGTACACGGCTAGCTGCAAGGGAACAAGGTCACGTAAAACTTATTTGTTCCGGATGTTTGATGAATTGCAGCTATATGTATAGTTAACAAACTCTGGTTTTGGACAACAGACTTCAAGCAATGAAACGTTATAAATGAAATCCATCGAAATAATGATTGCTAGCTTTTATCACCCCTTTTTACCCATCAGTTGTCTATAGTAGTCCACTGCTATCAATGCAAAAAACTAAAGCACAAAATGTTTTTTTAACTTTTAGTCCATCCAAAGGTTGCTAATAAAGGATCGCCTTGTGGCATAAGATCGCCCTTTGTAAGAATACTTGTTTTGTATAATAATACTGATTTCTGTTGTTTTACAATGGTGTTCCACAAGTAAACTGTAAATGACACTTTATCGATAACAAGCTAATACGTACTAAACAATTTTGACTCATCCACTTTCACCTACTTTTTAACATCTCCTTCACCACTCCATACTATGCTTCAAGACAAACCGTTTATTTTGCTATCATAATACGGTTACAGTTAATGTCTAAACAGCGTTATGGACTACAATATTGTTTAAAAGTTTGGTGTATTTTTCATTTCATAAAGCTGTGTAATATGTGTGTGTGTCGATGTGGTGTTTTGTTCCATTAGAACAAAATAAAATAAGTGTCAGGATCCCCAGTGCTTCGCGTACCTTCCGCAGCTGCGCGGGCTCGCTGGGCGTGAGCACGTGCAGCACGTGCGCGGGCGCGTGGTACAGCGCGCGCAGCACGGCGGGCTGCAGCGCGCGCGCGCCGGCGCCGGGCGCGCACGCCCACCAGAACACTCCTGTAGCGGTTAGCGTACCTTCCGCAGCTGCGCGGGCTCGCTGGGCGTGAGCACGTGCAGCACGTGCGCGGGCGCGTGGTACAGCGCGCGCAGCACGGCGGGCTGCAGCGCGCGCGCGCCGGCGCCGGGCGCGCACGCCCACCAGAACACTCCTGTAGCGGTTAGCGTACCTTCCGCAGCTGCGCGGGCTCGCTGGGCGTGAGCACGTGCAGCACGTGCGCGGGCGCGTGGTACAGCGCGCGCAGCACGGCGGGCTGCAGCGCGCGCGCGCCGGCGCCGGGCGCGCACGCCCACCAGAACACTCCTGTAGCGGTTAGCGTACCTTCCGCAGCTGCGCGGGCTCGCTGGGCGTGAGCACGTGCAGCACGTGCGCGGGCGCGTGGTACAGCGCGCGCAGCACGGCGGGCTGCAGCGCGCGCGCGCCGGCGCCGGGCGCGCACGCCCACCAGAACACTCCTGTAGCGGTTAGCGTACCTTCCGCAGCTGCGCGGGCTCGCTGGGCGTGAGCACGTGCAGCACGTGCGCGGGCGCGTGGTACAGCGCGCGCAGCACGGCGGGCTGCAGCGCGCGCGCGCCGGCGCCGGGCGCGCACGCCCACCAGAACACTCCTGTAGCGGTTAGCGTACCTTCCGCAGCTGCGCGGGCTCGCTGGGCGTGAGCACGTGCAGCACGTGCGCGGGCGCGTGGTACAGCGCGCGCAGCACGGCGGGCTGCAGCGCGCGCGCGCCGGCGCCGGGCGCGCACGCCCACCAGAACACTCCTGTAGCGGTTAGCGTACCTTCCGCAGCTGCGCGGGCTCGCTGGGCGTGAGCACGTGCAGCACGTGCGCGGGCGCGTGGTACAGCGCGCGCAGCACGGCGGGCTGCAGCGCGCGCGCGCCGGCGCCGGGCGCGCACGCCCACCAGAACACTCCTGTAGCGGTTAGCGTACCTTCCGCAGCTGCGCGGGCTCGCTGGGCGTGAGCACGTGCAGCACGTGCGCGGGCGCGTGGTACAGCGCGCGCAGCACGGCGGGCTGCAGCGCGCGCGCGCCGGCGCCGGGCGCGCACGCCCACCAGAACAGCTCCTGCAGCGGCGACGCCCAGTCCGCGCTGCTGCTCACCCACCACTTGGGCCGGGACACGTTAGACCCGCTCACGGCTGGGAATTATCAAGAAATTCGGTCAAAACATACAATAACGTGTAAGTTGAAAATAAGATGCTACCGACATATAATTTTAACCACCTTTACACTGCCAGTCCTCAACACATTTCGAACGTTGACTTGGGTGGATACAAACAATCAATAATCCTACCTTTAATCAAATGAAAGAACTTGATTATTACTTTTTTATTTAAATTTCGCTACATCATCGTGTTCATCTTCTGTTTTCATTATCAAATGTACCAAATACTGTATAGAACTCGATAAAACCAACCAAATGAATCCAAAGTTGATGGGGTTATTAATAATGGTTGAAGAGTTCCACTGTTGGTGGAAAGTGGAACTCTTCAATTGTTACTAGTCAGGAATGATCACTTAACAATGGAGTCAGAAGGTATACTGACTCCATCATCAGACATTGGCGAATCTATGATAATATTGAATTGTAACAAGAACTCAATGTGTGTGCAAAATTTCTTAAGAATCGGTTTAGTAGAAGTTGGATGGCTGTCCCAAATTTAAAGGATATGTAAGAGGTCAAGTTAAGTAAAACCATTAAAAAATATGCTGGGTGGCTTGATTTTGGTGTCCGGGAGTGTATTTGTTATCATTTCGGTTTTCATCCCGTAATTTATTTGCACTGTTACTCACCTAACAACATGGTCGACAGCAGCCTGTCCACGAGCTGTGCGTCAGCGTGTAAGGGCTCGCGCGGAGAGTGCGTGAGCAGGAAGTTGACGGCGCGCAGCACGGTGGACAGGTGGCGCGCCGCCAGCTCGCCGCGCTCGCTGCGGGACGAGCCGTCGCCGCCCAGCGACACCGCGGACGACAGCACTGAGTTGCAATATCATTGGTTTAGTGCTGAAGTATATGTGTCGCAGCTATCTGGTTAAATTTGCCAAGTAATTGGACGTCTAGGCCGGTTATTAAACGCCGGCCATCTAATTAGGTTCTTAGGCCGATAGGAAATTGAACTAGAATCATTTAACGTTTAACAACTTGCCATATTGAAAGTCGGCCCTATGAAGGTGATCGACCAAGACTCAGTGTGATTTAAATTTAGTTCAGTTGTTTCCACTGCGGCGCTAGTGGTGAGCAAATCAAATAAGGCGTCAATAATGCAAACCGTGAAAGTAATTTTTCATCCTTGTGTGCAATTTTACGTGAAATTAAAGTGTGATATTGACAAAATCGTATGAAAACATGGAGGCCAAATAACCCTACGTCTTCTGGAAACTTTCGCGAAATATTTGAGTCTTAACTAACTGAAAACGAACAACAACATCAAGGTTGGTTTACTAATTAATCAATGGTGCCGATTCTGTTGTACACCGAACTAAACTAACTAAACTATCTATAAAATTCCTTACTTTTGGCTATGAGAATTTTAACGCTATTCTGCAAGAAAAAATCTCTAAATTTAAAAATTATTTTGACACGACTAAAAACGTTTTTGGCAATCAACATGGTTTTTTTTCTTTTGGTTTCCCAACGTGGCACTTGTGTGCGCTACGCAATGAATTTTTTAGAGACGAAGGCGCGCTAGGGGGCAGCCTGGACGTGTTTTATATGGAATTTTTCACTTTTTGTTTAAAAAAAAAAATTACCCACGTGTTGAGATTTATATGTTCCGGGGTGTCATAAAGGGGGTCGAAAATTTCATTATTTTTGCGATAGGACACGCCATTTTCGAGATATAAGCAAAAGAAAAAATAAAAAATACAGCACTGTTTTTGCACGTGAAGGCGAGGCGTTGGTGTGAATTTTTGTTCATGACCACTAGTTTTATTCCACACCTTTTTAATCGCGATTAAAAATAGTCAGATTTAGTCTAAATAAATTATTATAGTCTAAATTTTTGGTGAAAACCGGCAAACCCAGAATAGCAAAATTGTCATTTTCACTAAACTAATAACTCAGTTCAAACTTAGTGCTGTCAAACTAAAATATAGTTAAGTTGTATCACTTTAGTCTATTTCAGAATGGGAAATCGTCGTTTGACAGGAATAAACCAAATTTTAGTGATTTTTAGTTTAGTTTAGAGAATTTTGTACAACAGAATCGGCACCAATATCCAGTTTAGCTAAATGACTACACGACATTCAGCCATCTGGTTAAAAATTGCGCTCAATGAATATGCTAGTTTTCTTTCAACTATTTAATTGGATGCCAGCGTTTAATGAACGACCTAGGCATGCAATCAGCTGGCTAGTTTCACCAGATAGCTGCGACATATATACCGTTAGCTTGACAAGTAAAAGATCATACTCGACGAGCGTGGGGTGACGGGTGTGAGCAGTGATGACCGGTGGTACATCTAATTTTTATGACTAGACTACACTACGCTGCGTTCACTCAGTCGTAGATGTAATCAACGCAGCAGATGCAGTAAATAAGCAGGTGGAGCGACGATAGTCTGTTGCCTGAAGCAAGTCTGTTTCTTGAACAGAGAAAGGCCCGTGGCGGCTGCGCGCCGTGTTCCGCGCGCGCCTCTCTCTGAAGGAACTGCGGCCATTCGTGGCCGGTAGGGAGGCTCCGCATGTATTCACGTGGGCCAACATCTAGCCGGGGGAGTGTGACGAAATGCGCAAGCACTCCAGCACCCCGGCTAAAGGTAAAGATTCTGACAGACCACTCCACTCACCCCGGGGTGGAGGACATCCATGAGGATTTCCACACGATAAAAAAAAGGTGGAGCAACGATGTTCGCAGGGTGGCTGGTAGTTGCTGGATGAGAGTTGCCGAGAATCGGGCTGAATGGCGTGCAATTGGAGAGGCCTATGTCCAGCAGTGGAGTGCTATAGGCTGATGATGACGCAGTAAGTATTTAATAGTAGGAGCAAGACTAATGACCACGATCAGCGTCATACAGCCGTAAGACTTCTACTGCTGCACATACACCTCCCCCAAGTTAGAGGGTTTGCCATAATCGCCACGCTTGGCAGGCGGATTGGCGATCGCAGTATGGTGGTAAAATGCGTAGAGAACGCTGCTGCCCATTCTCTAGTAAGTCCCTTAGTCTCCTTTTACGACATCCACGAGATGAAATTGGATGATGCAATTCTTTACGTTCGGCACCACACGGAACCAAGAGTTATGTCTACAGTATATAGAAGTGATGTAGGTACCGGTAGTGAAGTAGTTGTGCTTGGTGTGCGCGTTGTAGGAGGAGTGCAGCTTGTCCTCCAGGTGGTCCAGCTGCGCGTTGTACAGCGACAGCTGCGCGTCTCGCGCCACGCGCACCACTCGCTCGTCGCCCGTCAGCTCGATGTACGTCAGCAAGTGGTGGAGCTCGGATATCGTCTGGAGTTACAATGACATTATCAACTTTAAAGTTCTGAACATCACTCAACGTAGCTATGCAACATTTTATAAAGGCTGGCTATAAACATAGCCAATTTTTTTTATTTAAGTAGTTGTAGTTAAGACCACACAATGTAATGTGCATGTATTATAATACCATACTTAATTTAAAGTCGTTACGGGTCTTCAAAGAGTGGAAAATCAACATTCAGTCTTACTAAGGGGTATTGTATTACCCAGTAACTGGGCTGTGGAGGTCAGATAGGCAGTTGCTTCATTTAAAATACATGTATTCAGCTGCATCCGGTTAGACTGGAAGCCGATACCAACATAGTTGCTAGGCAGGTGATGACTCAATTAAATTCACATAAATAACCGATTTCATCAACTCTAAAGAACAATAGATAGCAACTTGATATGTGTAATACTTGCGAGGACAAGGTCAAACAATCAAATAGTATGTTCATAGTTCATGTTATTAGCGTCGTTATAAATTAGCATAATATTTATTTGTGTAAATCTTAGGATTTAAAATAATTAAAAAACAAAATTATAATTTAAATTAAGTAATGCTATTTACAAATTAAAATTTAGTGCCGAAAAATTCATCCGTATCGCTGTCGACTGGTAATGTACCGAAGAGTAATGTACGTTATAAATTTTAATGTAGCACAGTCCACCAACCTGCATGCTATGCTGCGCACTGAGCGCCTTGATGGCCACCCTATTGAGCAGCTCGTGCAGGTCCTGCAGCAGCAGCTCGCGACCCTCGAACGTGCTGTCGGCCATCTGGCCCACTGCGCGGATGGACCGCACCACCACCTCCACTAGCGATATCTCGCTTAGGACTTTCAGAGATGCCTGTGCAAATGCAAGAAAATTTATATTAGTTTAAGAGCACTAAATGGAGTTATAAATATTGTAAAAATAATTTATCTGAGGTCAAGTCGTTTGTTAAACATTTTTAAACTCGATTAGGGCAGTACTGTTGGGTTACTCAAACTATTGGAGTCTGAATAGAATAGGTCTTTATTTGCTTAGTATGTAGGTACATACATATAAAAAAAAGGTTGGTTGGTTGTTAAATTAAATAATAGGATCCATATACACTCTGCCTTAATTCAGCATGCAAATGTCATACAAAGTAGAAAAACATAATAATATTACAAAAAAATATCATTTAAGAAGTCCTGCACAGAATAATAACATTTGTCTACAAGTAATTCTGTGAAACGTTTTTTAAATTTTTGCAACGGTAAATTTTTAATTTGGTCAGGTATTTTACTAAAAATTATAGGAGCCATACAAATCACATTTCTTTTAAGTAAGCTAGTTTTATATGCGCCCGTGCTTAATAGGTTCTGGTATTGAGATCTCATAGCTGTACTTCGTTTTCTAGTTTCTATTGAAGTTGCAAATAGACATCAATTTGTTCTTACAAATATTTCTATCTCAAGAATATAGAGGCATGGGAAGGTTAGTAATTTATGAGACTTAAATATATGTACGCAACTGTTTGTTACTCTTAAACCAAATAAAGCTCATAGGCAGCGCTTTTGAGCTCCGAAAATGCTCTCTCGTTCACTACAATGACCCCCAAAATATTATACCAAATCTTAAGATGGAAATTACTAGACCATGGTAAGCAACTAATATTGTCGGTAAATTTACTCTTTTGATAGATTATGCAACATAAACGCGGCTGTGCTTAAACATTTACATATTTCTTCTGCTTGTAGCTTCCAAGTTAAATGAATGTCAATTATGATTCCTAAAAATTTTGTAATGTTAGCTTTTTCTAAAGCTCGACCATTGTAGTATATATCCATATAATTTGTGTTTCGTGAATATTCGTTGGTAAAACTGCATGATTTTAGTTTTTTGGATATTAATTATTAAATTATTATTGTCGAACCACTTTATTAAACTACTAATTGTATTGTTAATGTCATAAACATATTATATGATTCTTTATTGATACATGAAACAATTGTTCTGCTATCATCTGCAAATAATACCATAGGATAAAGTATATGACGTGGCAAATCATTTATATATAATAAAAATAATAAAGGTCCGAGGACGCTGCCTTGCGGGACACCATATTTTATTTCTCTAAAAGACGATTTATATTTTAAGATCGCTAAAAGTAAGTTCTTATATGCATTAGAAACAATGTGAACGTTATGTAAGCCAGTGCTTACCTTATCGATGATCCTCCTAGCGAGCAGCGTGATGTTATGCGCCAGAGGCACGTCGCCCAGACAGCACGGCAGTAATGCTAGCAGCGGAGGGCTGCGATGTAGGGACTCCTCGGTCACGTCCACCCAAATGTCGTCCTGAAAACACCAATGAAACACTTGTAAAATTTTATTTATTAGGGTTTTGTTAGTTCATCTTCAACTATTTTAATTTCTTACAAAATTTCATGTCAACTTACTAATTGTATATTAAGAACTTTTTTTTATACCTTATTAATTAATATTTTTAATATTTTATTAATATTAAGAGGGTTGCAATCACATCATAAATGAGATTATTGATAAATTGATAATGCTTTCAGAAAAATTATCATAAGTATCAGTTATATTTCGAGCGTATTTCAAGTATTTTAAATATTTTCTGGTCGAGACAGAAAGTTTTTAAAGTGTTACGAAGCATTCAACCAACTTGATAATAGTTAGTGGATAACTAATAAATAACTCACATCCAGTTGATCTTCTAGCGGCACGTCGCACTTGGTGAGCAGCGCTGCGCAGGCGCTGGCCAGCTCCCACGAGCCCTCGTATAGGGATATCTGTGGGTTTCGTCTAGTCATGTAGATGTATGATGATGCCCTCGTATTAATATTTAAAAAAAAATAGCTACTGTTTCAGTAAAATTATTTAAGAACATGCTTCATTATAATTATTTTCTAGCAAGTTGGTCTACTTGTATATATACCTACTTCCCTATAGGAATGAATTGCAAGTTTACTTACTTTATAATATTGCTGCTTGTAAAAATATGAAAAGGGTTTTATATATTTGTATTGCTAGTCCGTATACCTGTTGCCGGGCTAGTACCTGGTCGGCGAGATGTATGTAGTAGTGCTGCAGCTGCAGGCGGCGCGCCACGTCGGCGCCGGCGCGGCGCGTGAGGGCGGCCAGCGCGCGCACGGCGGCGGCGCGCGCGCGCGCCTGGCGCTGGTTGCTCAGCACCACCAGGCTCTCAGCGCACACCGCGCCCGATATAGCCTGCGAATGTCATACTGTCAAGGTGCTAACTGTCTTATCAGACACTGCAAGAGTGCCTTACTTTTTCTGTAAGTAAGTATATGTTATTTTTTGCCCATAAACACACCGATAATACAAGAGAGACCATTAAATGTGTACAGCGTGTATAGCGTTGTTAAAAATATCATACTAAATTACTACTCCTTGTAATGAGAAGATGCAATATCTTATTGTTATTTATGAATACACAGTAAAATACATAAGAATACGACATATAAATATTAATATACATACATACATATAAATATTAATGTACATACTTACGAATATTATTATTATACTGGATGTTTTATTTTTGTATTATTATTTATACTGATTGAGTGGACCTGTCCAGTCAGTGCACGCATTTGTCAGTAATCGTGCAGCTCAACCCAGAACATAAGGAGCTCAACGATTCGACGAACAATACCAAATACAAGTGTATTTTCCCAATATACACTTTGACATTTGATGATTATTGTTTAAACTGTGACATGAATATGTACTCTGAGAAGTATAATATTATTATTATTTGAATGATTTGAGGACTATGTAGATGATGTTTGTTTTTTTAGGGTTCCGTTGCCAAATGGCAAAAAACGGAACCCTTATAGATTCGCCATGTCTGTCTGTCTGTCTGTCTGTCTGTCCGAGTATGTCACAGCCACTTTTCTCCGAAACTATAAGAGCTGTGCTATTGAAACTTGGTAAGTGGATGTATTCAGTGAACCGCATTAAGATTTTCACACAAAAATAGAAAAAAAGCAATAATATTTGGGGTTCCCCATACATAGAATTGAAACTCAAAAATTTTTTTTTCATCAAACCCATACGTGTGGGGTATCTATGGATAGGTCTTCAAAAATGATATTGAGGTTTCTAATATCATTTTTTTTTAAAACAATAATATTTGGGGTTCCCCATACATAGAACTGAAACACAAAAAAAAAAATTAATCAAACCCTTACGTGTGGGGTATCTATGGATAGGTCTTTAAAAATGAAATTGAGGTTTCTAATATCATTTTTTTCTAAACTGAATAGTTTGCGCGAGAGACACTTCCAAAGTGGTAAAATGTGTGTCCCCCCCCCGTAACTTCTAAAATAAGGGAATGATAAAACTAAAAAAAATATATGATGTACATTACCATGAAAACTACCAACGAAAATTGGTTTGAACGAGATCTAGTAAGTAGTTTTTTTTTAATACGTCATAAATCGTAAACCACAATTTACCTTTCATTCAGTCAACTCAAATATAAAAATTAAAAAAAAAAACATTTAATTTCATAAACGATGATGACGAATGATGATGATGATGACCGGCAGGTTTGTACGGAACCCTCGGTGCGCGAGTCCGACTCGCACTTGGCCGGTTTTTATATCTCTCTTACTCATTTAATTTTAATGATAATCTGGAAGTTTGAGTATTTAATGCGACCTACCGAGATGTCCTTTCTTTGGTATTGTTCGTCGAATCGTTGTGCTCCTTATGTTCTAAGTTGATGACGATTACTGACAAATGCGTGCATTGACTGAACAAGTCCACTCAATCAGTATGGTTCTTTCCTCAAAAGACCATTTCAGACACCATGGGGGTGTACATGGTCCTCAAATGATCAGACAGCGACTATTTCTTGATTTTATATACACATGGACATTGATGAATTTTACTTATACAATGACATGAATATTGACTTTTAAAGTATTATATTGTTTTAATTATCGTAAATGTGAAGAATAATGTTTTTTTTGTTACCTTATCTTCTCATTTAATTTTTAACATGGTTTGGCAGTTTGAATAATTTATGCGACCTCACAAATGTCCTTTCTCTGGTATTGTTCGTCGAATCGTTGAGCTCCTTAAGTTCTGAGTTCAGCTGCACGATTACTGACAAATGCGTGCACTGACTAGACAGGTCCACTCAATCTGTGTGGTTCTTTCCTTAAAAGACCACTTCAGACACCAACCCACATGGTGTTCAAATGATCTGACCTAGATTATGTCTGGACTTTAAAAGAGACTGTAATCTCTGAGTTTGTTTCGGCCTTTCTTCTCAGAGTAGTCAGATAGGAAACGCCGACCTCATCTAGTTTTATAAAATACTAGCTTCCGCCAGCGGCTTCGCCCGCGTGAAATTTCAACCCCCCAATTCACCCTCTTAGGGATGGAATTTCAAAAAACCCTTTCTTAGTGGATACCTACTCTTCACAAAGAATACACCCTCCAAATTTCATGTCTCTACAACCAGCGGTTTAGGCTGTGCGTTGATATATCAGTCAGTCAGTCAGTCACTCAGGACTTTGAATTTTATATATATAGATGATTGACGTGTAAAAGTGTTTGTACAAACCTACTTGCAAAAATAAAGTCATTTATAATTATAATTTGACCTAACAACGAACAACATAAGCAGTACTATTGTATAATTCTAATATAATAGTATTGCTTATTTCAGATTTCTTTAAAAAATCTTCTAGTCGACCTGAGAATAGAAATGTAAACAATAGTGTGATAGAAGAATAAGAAAAAAAATTAATATGTGAAGTCTTTAAACTATAATGTACCTCAATACTTGTCAATTAAAAGCTCTCTGTGATAGATATCTATAAATAAATTATACCGGTCAATATACAATTTATACTGATGCGTCTATCACTAATAATGAAATTGGTGTTGCTTTTTTTTGATTCAGTTACAAATACTTCGATGAAACTTAAAGTCGATTCTGTAATCTCAATAATGCATGCAGAATTAATAGCAATTTTAGAGGCACTGTCCTATATTGACTCAATTGCATGTTCTGAGTTTTTAATTGTATCTGATTGTCGTAGTGCCTTACAGTTACTGAGACGATGCACCTTTCCCAAACGAGGAATTCCCATTGCTTATGTCGTATTGGATACGTTGTGCAAACTTAAAAGTCAAAATAAAAATGTTGTAATACAATGGGTGCCTTCTCATATTGGCATTGAAGGTAATGAGATCGTCGACCGATTCGCTAAAGCGGCATCAACCGAAGGTGAAAAGTATTCCTGTATCCCGTATCACACCGAACTTTACGGTAGACTAAAACACCTTTGCTATGACAGCTGGCAGGAATATTTCAATGAAAGGAGCCGCAGTAAAGGTACATGGTATGCCACTATACAACCGAGCGTCTTTAAAAGTACCTGTATAGACAGTGCCAATATGGGAAGGCAGACAATCATAACAGCACTGCGACTTCGCTCCGGACACATACCCTTAAATAAATTTGCATTTCTAATGGGTAAAGTTCATTCACCAAATTGTGTGGAATGCGACATGATTGAAGACGTATATCATATCATCATGGAATGTGTCCGGAACGAACCGGAAAGACGAGATTTGTTGATAATGTATAACAGTATGTGTGAGACTGGGGTATGTAACAGCGTCCTTGCTGCTTCTGCTTCGGAAGCAGCAAGGATGCTGTACAGACTCGTAAACATAGGTATCAATCGCAGAGTTAGTCTAAGATAAGTTTAAATAATTTTAAGTTGTTTATGTTAAGTCGATTTGTAACGACGAGGGTGGCATAATCTGTCTAGATTAAAACCCTCTTTAAATAAATAAAGATAAAAAAAAACTATAACGTACCTAGCGTTGTAGCTAGGGTATATTTTATGGTTAAAAATCATAATGGTAAGTCATATTACGCTGTGATAGATCCGCAATTACATTGCAGTTAGTATGTAATTGACGAAGATCATAGTTAATTCTATTAGTTCAATATATTCGTATCGAACTTATTACTGCTAAGTGAATTATAAGGGGGACGGCGCGAACGCAGTCCCCACTACCAAAAATAACGCATCCGAGTTATCCACATTAGGGATAATCGCAGGGGTCAACCCAACCGCAGTGCAATGGGAAGGCCTCGCCCTGGGGGAACCGCCTAGTTGATCACGGTATCCCCTATGCCAGGTAAGTATGAATATTTCAATGAAACACGAGAGGGTCGTTCAACGGCGGAGAATCTTAACACCGCGGTATAGAAACGTGACGTAAATGTTCAACGCCATCTATCGGATCTATTGGAACTTAACGGTCGTGACCGACGAGAATAATATCCAGCTCCGTAAAGCGTAGCTCAAATGACAGCTGCCAGTTTGTTATCTCGCTCACGCTTATCGTTTAATGAAACTGATGGAGCGAGATACATAACAAAATACCTTTAAAAAGGTCACGTTGCCATTCAGTACTGGAACGCGCTTTATTGAAGTGGTTTCTGAAATGTGACATTTCGTTTGTTTACTTTGATCTGCTTTACACAAATCATAGTCAATAACATATTATTTGTCGTATTATAAGCCTTCTAGCTAAACGGTTATTCCTTTTCCATTATTATAACTTCAGTATTATTATTTCATACGAATTCTCAGCGTCTCTTTCAAATACCATGCCTCAGCAGCATACACTGATGTTAAAAGAATGTTTTTTGGGTATGAAGTATATTCATAGGGTAAGCATAATAATTACAGTGAATGGAAAAGTTAGTTTAATTTTATTGATCACACAAGAATAAAGATGTGAAATATTCACTCTGCAAAGGGAATAGTTGAGTATTTCAGGGTTAAGTATGTGAGGCGTCAGGCGTGTATTGTGTTGGGTTAAGTTTTGATAAACATTCGTATTTAATATTCGATAGTATTACACGAGTTAAAGATTACTTTAGTAGGTATATTGTTTTATAAAAATAAAGTAAGAATATTGTTGCAAGTGTAAATTTACATTTATTTATTTTATGATTAGTCTACAAACAATGATGAAATGAATTGCACCGATCCCAGCGTGGTTTGATCAGACTCGATTAATCGAATGAACAGCGAGATTTGCACTAGCCCCTGAAGCCTCATGTATCATAGTGCTACATAGGTCATTGCATATCAAGAAGTACACCGGGAGGCGCTGTAATGGTAGGGAAGACGTGCCCATAGGATAGGAAAGGAATGCGAGCCTACCGAATATGCATCCTTGAGTAAGCATTGGAGTAGTGGAGGATGGGTGGTATTTATCTATAGGAGGGCATCTTTTCACGACGTCGTGGGCATGTTGATTCACGTCGAGCTTCATTGGTCACGAATCATAAAAACACGAATAAAAATATGTACGATATGCTTATTCTTATGGACTTAAATGTTTGAGAACAGGCCGTTTCTAGACCTATTAAAACTCGAGATGATATAGTGAAAAACGTTTGATGCTGAGGTATAAAGAATACTCTTCATTATATCCAGTCGGAGTAGGAGTAGGAGTCGCTTAAAGCCGAGATGATGATCCTGGGTAACCTGACCTCCAGAATAAGCATGAAGCCAGAATAAGACGGAAAAGCGAAGTTGTGAAATACGGCCCTGGGAAGTGCATTTCAATGGTGTAAGTGAATACCAGATTGGGTCGCGGCGCATCGCCCGTTCTTACACAAAAACTGCGTTGCAGTGTTACCCGCCTTAATGGCAGCTTGCCTATTGGTGATGACACCTATGACATGGCACGTTACCTGCTGGTGTGCGTGGTCGGGCAGCAGTGCCAGCGCGTGTCGTAGCAGCAGCAGTAGTCCCTCGCACGCGGACCAACCCGACGCGGCACCCGCGCGGACGCGGCGCTGCACGGGAATAAACTACGATTAATATTATTTCAATCATTTTTATGGTCGCCATGCGACTAGTTATAAATATTGTGTAGGCTAGTACAACTTTCATTTATTAACATAATTCTTGACTTTTGAAGAAAAGTCTAGTATTAAATAAATACTAATGTGATTAAAAGTTGGTTGAAGTACCAAAACTCAAACTCAACGTATTTATTAAAATTAAACCATTTACAAGCACCAAGGAGTCAACCAGTTAGTCAGATAGTTGATGCCAGTAGTCCATTCCAAAATGATATTCTGGCTATATTATTCTTGTTGCTTCTACTACTTGTTTTTTAACATTGTTCACACATTGAACAATATTTAAAAAAAAAAAAACAAGTCTGTCAGACCGACGGCGCTCGTTCACGAACTTGATGCATGGATCAGCACTATCCAGCCAACACACGCGCAACCGTCAGTGAGACACAGTGAGCATGACATACTCTCAACTGTCATGCTCATATATTTTATAAATTAAACATACATCATCTTCTAATATATAAAATTCTCGTGTCACAGTTTTCGTTGCCATACTCCTCCGAAACGGCTTGACCGATTTTGATGAATTTTTTTGTGCTTATCCGGTATCTATGAGAATCGGCTAACATTTATTTTTCATTCCCCTAAATGTTAGGGGTAGTCCACCCCTAAATTTTATTTATTATTTTTTAGACAAAATTTTTTATTTCTATTTTTTTATGATACAACATACAAAAATACATACAATCCTCAATTTTCACCCTTCTATGATCAACCCTTATTTTTTAATAGCCATTTTAGTAATTAAATTATTTATATGGCAAAACAACGTTTGCCGGGTCAGCTAGTTATAACAATATATGTTCTTAAATAAACTCACAGGTGGCGATCTGAAGTTGGCTCCATGGTTCTACCATTAACAAAATTTTAAAAAAGTCTTTCAAACCACTTGACATAAGAGTAAGACTGTTATTGGCAGTATTTCAGAATTTCTTTATTCATTGGTCAATCAGAAACTACAAGCTCTTAGGCTCGTATTTTAGACGGACAAGGCAATAAAAAAAATTAAATTTAAAATTTAAAAAACCCCCGACACAAAAACCTAAAATCCCTTTAAAAAGTAAATAATAATAAAAAAACTCAATCTTGAAGTACCCAAGTATGTATTAATAATTTAAAAAAAAATACGTCGCGTTGGGGGACCGCTCCAAAGCTAACAATTTACTTACAAATAGTCTATTACCTAACTGAAGAAAACTTTTATAAAATTACTTCTAAATATTGCATTTAGGATACGACCGTCAACGACGTCTGCCCTCGCAGAGCGGTCCCCCAACGCGACGTATTTTTTTTTTTTTTTTGAATTATTAATACATACTTGGGTACTTCAAGATTGAATTTTTTTTATTATTATTTACTTTTTAAAGGGATTTTAGGTTTTTGTGTCGGGGGTTTTTTAAATTTTTAATTTAATTTTTTATTTTATACTTTTTATAGGTATACTTATTATAATGTAGATTTTGTTAAGTTGTAAATACATAGAACTTCGCCGTGGCCAACAGGAAGATGGGAAGCTTCCAAAAACAATATCAATTCAATTTGATGATGCCACTATCGGCCGGAGTTGTGTTGACGAGAATGGATGGATTCTGATAAGGCCACATAATGTAACTTTTCAAGGTCTTAGAGGATATGGAAATATTGAAAGAACAATGTTTCCTATCATTTTATGGTGGGCGATAACGGCATATAAGTTGCAAGGCACGACAGTTGAAAAAGCTGTGGTTTACTTAGGTAAAAGTACTTTCGCAAAAGGCCAAGCCTATGTAGCCTTAAGTAGAGTATTTTTACTCTGCTTCAGGCTACATAGGCTTGGCCTTTTCCTTGGATGGTGTAGCAGTTTGTGAGCTCGACCAAAGAAAACTATTTAATAACCCACATGACAAATCATCTTTAGCAGAATTGCAAAGACTGAGATGTAGTCATTGATACTCTCACGTGACAATCGGATTTCCATGTCCCAATTTTCCCACCACCAATTTTCTCATCAAGCGAAGCTTGAACATTCTCGATTAAGTCATCAATATTCTCTTTCAGTGCGCTTTCATTTGAGACCCCACTCGAGTATATTTGTAGACATTCGGTTATTCTTCCCCACTTTCACCCCCCACAACTTTTAAACGGCTCAACCGATTTTCATCAAACATGTCTAAGAACACTCGCACATAAGTCACCTTTAATACAAAAAAATAATAATTGAAATCGCTTCATCCGTTCGGGAGCTATGATGCCACATACAGACAGACACACAGACAGACCGACACACAGACAGACAGACAGACCCCTCTTTTTCCGTCGGGGGTTAAAAATAATTGGTATCGCTGTCACCGGATACAGTGAAAATAAAATAAATAAATAAATGTATATTTGCTTTTGATGTCCTAGCATCATTCAAGAATACGGATCGATGTGTAAGTTAGTGTTAGCTCACCTGGTGGTAGATCCCGCTGGTGTACATCTCGACGGTGGTGTGGTTGACGTCGTCGGAGTCTACAACAATGTACTCCGTCAGCTCGGCTGGCGCGGGCCCCGCGCCCTCCGCGCCCTCCGTCACCGCGGGGCTGTCTGTAACCGCCACCACTACTAAGCAAGTGCATCAGCATAGCTACACTACTAGCACTGGATATCGTCAATGTGCACGTATAATCAGTCTATAATGGTCCCACTCTGGGCACAGGCCTCCTCTCTGTGAGAGACAGTGGGCCGTGGGACCCAGTGCGGGTTGTTGGATGTCACATGTCTCCGACTTCTATGACATGCCGGTTTCCTGATGTTTTCCTTCACCGTTTTGAGAGCTGTGTTGATGAAATCATTTACACAAAGTAAAGCAGCTTGCTGGGTTCGAACCTACAACTCATCAGTCGCGGTCCTTACCAGTGAGTCACTACTACTTTTAAGCAACGACCTCAGTTCATCCATCAGAGTGATGTTGCCGTACGCAATACACGCCCTTGAACGTGTCATGACGGACACCAGCCCTACTACTAAAAGTTTACTCCACAGCTTCAGATTCAGAGATCACAATCGTTATAGCTAAAGCCGGAAGTCTCCCTTGTAGATTTAGCGTATCAGTTTTAAAGGTTCTGATGTGTCGATGATTTTTATTCATGCGACATTCTGCTGTCACATATGCTGGCTACGAGTTAACCAAGCTCACAAACTGAACAGTGCAAATCTACTGAGCGTGTTTCACGTTATTGTGTTATCTATACTAAAGCGCGTGAATTATTTTGCTCTAACAGTTATGCTGTGCATTCTACAGTGTTTTGCAAAAGAAGCGTGGAAATCAACTACATTATAAAAGTTCCATGGGCTTTTTTTTTTTTAATGCAATACAGTTGATATTAACAAAATAAATAATAACATTATTTTCAATTTACATAAAGGCGATAGGTTAAAACACTATTGTTTTTAAACTGCATAAATAACTAAGTATCTGAGACCCAAGCATAGATTAAATTTGTGTTATGGGTGCCAAGACTGTCTCCATTAATACATTTTCCACTTTATACAAACCAGTAGGGAGTTACATTGGGTTAAGTAGCTATTGTTTACTCAATAAAATAAAGAAACAATACAAAAAAGAACTTCTAAATAATAAATGTATAGCCTCAATCTAGTGTGAATTTAGTATGTGTATGTATCATGTGTATACGTGTCTTGTGTGTGTGTGTGTCGTGTATACGTGTCTTGTGTGTGCGTGTGTGTATCGTGTATATGTCGGTGGTGTGTGTGTGTGAGTTGTCTGAATAAGCAAGATCTGTTAAAAAATCTTTTCAATAAACTTTTCAATCTCCTCGTAGGTAAAGGTCGAGAGCAATTGAGTCACTTTGCTGTGTAGTAACAATGAAGTCCATTGAAATGATACTTCGATCACCTTAATAGAACTCGCCGTACCTTTGACATAGCAACATTATGAAAAATATTATGAAATCCTACTTATTATGTCATCTCTTTTAATGCACTTACCGGCTACTGGGGTATCAGAATTTTCAGACGTAGAGGACACGGTGTGTTTCCTAAAAATGAAAACATTCGGAGTAAAATTTTGCTATCGACTATTGTACATCACATTTTTTACGAGTATTTCCAGGCGAATATAGTACGAGCATACAATATGCAAGGTTTTTTTCTGTCACGGACCTACTAAAAACCGTCATTAATAGATAAAACGTATTACCTGCCTTCCTTAATCTGTGAATTGATCATAGACTTCATTTGTTTGGTCGACTCAGTGCTACCGCAACTGCTGTCTATCCGATCATCAACACTCGGCGCCTTATCCTTCAGGGAATTAAGACTACTATCGTTCAACACCTCTTCGGTGGAAGTACTGGATATGCTGGGTCTTTCTTCGGTTCTCTTCTTGACTCGCTTGGAAGGTCTTCTCTTGGTGAAGCTGGAGGAGAACTCGCTCATCTCTTGTGTCTCTGATGTGAGCAGGAAGTAGAAGTTGGCTCGGGAGTGAGTCACAAACGTGTCGCTGGCCTAGTGGAACAAACACGTTCTTTATAATGGTGACGGAAATATATATTTTCGACATAATTTTCAATTATTTGATTGTTAGCTTCTATTCAAAATAGAGGCGGCCAACAACACGAATTTCTTAAAGTATGGTCGCTACTATAATAATAAAATTTATGTTGTAACTGACAGTGTCAACAAATAAATTCCTAAACCTGTAATAGAAGAATTCCATCTTCCATAACTACGTGTAATACAAAGCCTCTTTATAACAAGGCAAAATAACAACACTGAAACTAGAATTTTAAATGTTAGCAATTAGATTCTATTGAAGTTATGTGCCGCGTGTACTCTTAGAGAAAATAAAGAATAAAAAACTCCACGGTTAACTTTGCCTTGTAACTACTGCGCTCTCACTAAAAGGTGCCAGTATCGTTAGATCTTTATGCTAATCTATCATTAGCATAAAGGTATTCCTCCGAGGCGCCTGCAGCGGCAAAATCACCACAGATCCTATGACAGTCACTTGCGTTCGGTTTCTTTTCGTGAACAGCACCATAATACCTGCATCACATACCTGGTGCATGAGCAGCAGGAAGTCGCACAGCAGCGCGAGGCGCTGCAGCAGCGGCGGCGCGCCCAGCAGGCCGCGCACCACCTCCACCAGCGCGCTGCTGGCCACGCCGTCCAGCGGCCCACACTCCGAGTTCAGGAACCGCTCCTGGGGACCATACAATGTCATAAGAAACGGTTCTCTATCTGTGTCTGTAGATCGAGGAAGGCTATAGGCTAAATAACAACACGCTATGACTAATAGAAACGGAAAATCAATGAAAAATGTTGTAAAAACGGGGAAAAGTTATTCCTTTTGAAAGCTTCCGTCGCCTTGCCTAAACAGTTAAAGTAACACAACAATCCTTATATACAAGTTCAGCTTGTTCCTGTCCCGGGGTAGCAATGTGGCTGTGGCATGTGTGTGGTACCTTGCAGGCCAGCAGCAGATGGTTGAGCAGCCCCAGGCGGCTCATCTGGTAGTGGTTGAAGGCGCGGCGCGGGTGCGAGTCCCGCAGCAGCGCGCGCACGCAGCACAGCGCCAGCGCCCACGCCGAGCCGCGCTGCAGCTCGCGGGTGCCGTTCGTGTTCTCTACTTCCCAGGTGAGCTCCTGGACACAAAGACGACTTTTAATTTCGAATGCAAAACTATAACGTGGGTTGGGTGAGTGGGGAACACAAGCTTCCTTAACTGCACGTTACTCACATTATTTTAACTTTATTCTGGCCTCAAACGAGCAGTAATTATTCAATACAAAATATTTTATACAGTCCACTGTTCGCATAGTTTGCAAAAAACTATACAGGGTCAAATTAAATAATAGTCCCCAGATGTGTGGAGTATCCACGTCCAAACACGATAAAACCAAGAAAAACGATTTTTCTCTTATTCTAGGAAGTAGCCAGTGAAGCGCATATAAAGCATCCAACCATACAAGAAAGCTATGCAAATGTACCAATTTATCAAACTGATTCATTTTTAACTTTGCGAAGTCGTGCTAAATTATTGCAAAATGAAATGTATGGCAGTTACATTGAGGGATTAAAAAAAATAGTACATATTAATTAATCGCCTAAAGCTTTTTGGTCTATGGTCAAAAGCAAGCAACAGTCTTCAAATACATTTGCATCGGTTATGAAGTATGAACAAAGCTATGCGTTGTCTTTATCAAAGGCCTGTCTCTGATATAAGCTCTATTAAAGTCTGCAAAACTGTTGTACTGAAACTACTTCGACCTATTGACGTCAGTATGTCTGGTCAATAGGTCGAAGTAGTTTCAAGTCAGGGCCTGATAACATTCCTGCTATACTTATAAATCGGTGCACATAAAGCTTAACTTTAGCACTTCTCCTAATATTTCGAAGTTCTCTTGGTGACACAGTGATGCCACATGTTTTAAAGACAGCTTTTATTACCCCGAGCTTAAAAAGGCCCTAAAGACAATGTAGAAAACTACAGGCCAATATATTCGCTTGGTTGTTTGTTTTATAAAGATTTGGCTGTTTGCAAAGGTTTTGGAAAATATTGTTTATTCCAAAGTGCTATTAAACAATCACTTAATCACAATTAATATGGCTTCTTCTCAACAAGTCTTTTGTGTCTAATTTTCGAATCTGTTATGATTAGTTGTTTTGCCCCATGACTGAACCCTCTCAAGTGGATGTGATCTACACTGATTACAGCAAGGCATTTGACCGTATAGACCACGGTGTCCTTTTACGTAAGGTGCTTGTAGTGGGTACGAGACGCGATTTATACAGATGGTTTACATATTATATTGAGAATTGCTGTCAATTAGTTGTATCGAATGGACACAGTTTTGTAACTGCTAAAATACCCTCGGGAATACCACAAGGATCTCTCCTGAGTCCGTCACTTTTTATTATAATGTACCGCGCGTGTAAGCGTCAGGATATTTAACGCATGCATCGGATGGTCTGCATCCTTGGCCCAAGATTCATGAGCGGAATGATTACGCTCTAAAATGTTAAGTAGTGGTCAAACTGCACCCTAATTGCGAAACGTACTATTTATCAGAATTTGAATGGGATTGAAGATTATTTCTAAACCATTGCGTCATTTTTTCGAATAAATTGTCGGCTCAGAAACGTAGATAACGCAATGAATGTTGTTTAACTATCAATATGAAACCAATTCCTACCGATAAAAAGTTACGCAACTACCCCTCTGGTTGTTGTTCCGCCACTAATAAATGACATTGGTTCGTGCTTTACCCGTTCCATAATAATTCTTTACGCCAACGATATAAGAATTTTATGCCCCATATCAGAACTTCCGGACTGTTTTGTTTTACAGCGGGATTTAGATGGAGTACAAAATTATTATCTACCTAATAGTTTAAGATTGGTTACACACAGCAAAATGTTTCACAAACCTAGCTTGTTGCATGTCCTCATTCCAAGTCCGCGTACAAGCAGAATTCATTGCTAATTTTGGACAACTACCAACATGGTCATCAAACGATCAGACCAAGATAATTTCCGGATTTTTATATACACACTGACATTGATAAATTTGATTTATACAATGACATGAATATTTCCTTTGTAAAGTATTATATTGTTTTAATAATTGTGAATATGAAGACTAAGTGGCTATGTTTTTTTTTTATCTCTCTCTATTTGTAAAGTATGTTGTAATCATGATCTGGCAGGTTGAGTAATTTTTGCGGCCTACCCAAATGTCCTTTCTCTGGTATTGTTCGTCGAATCGTTGAGCTCCTTATGTTCTGAGTTGAGCTGCACGATTAGTGTCAAACGCGTGCACTGACTACACAGGTCCACTCAATCTGCGTGGTTCTTTCCTCTAAAGACCATTTTAGACAGCTATCTACATGGTCTTCACATGATGTGACCAAGATTATGTCTGGACTTAAAAAGAGACTGTGACCTCTGAGTTTGGTTCGCCATTTTTTCTCAGTAGGCAAATAGGAAACGCCGAACTCTTCTAGCTTTAAAAAAATGTTATTGACGTATAAATGTGTTTGTACAAATCTACTTACAAAAATAAAATTATTTATCATTTAACAGTGATGACTAACCTGTTCAGTATCCAGGTGTCTCCACGCATTCGCCAGTAACACCAGCAGTTCAGGCTGCAGCAGCACGGCGTCTGTTCGAGATGCAAGTTGTACGCTCTCTCCACACGCACTCAGTAAAGGAGAGCTGCAAGCTTCGTCCAGGATCACCTGGAATATAATTTTTATAAAACAAAATAAACTTTAATAAACTTTCAATCGCTGCGTACAGCATGGCGTGCAGTCTGTTGTCTAGGTGCTGTCAGACATACCTTGAGCGCATGATGCGACACGATGCACTTGGGCGCGGCCAGCACAGTGAGCAGCATGTCGGGCGCGTCTGCTGCGTACAGCATGGCGTGCAGTCTGTTGTCTAGGTGCTGTCAGACATACCTTGAGCGCATGATGCGACACGATGCACTTGGGCGCGGCCAGCACAGTGAGCAGCATGTCGGGCGCGTCTGCTGCGTACAGCATGGCGTGCAGTCTGTTGTCTAGGTGCTGTCAGACATACCTTGAGCGCATGATGCGACACGATGCACTTGGGCGCGGCCAGCACAGTGAGCAGCATGTCGGGCGCGTCTGCTGCGTACAGCATGGCGTGCAGTCTGTTGTCTAGGTGCTGTCAGACATACCTTGAGCGCATGATGCGACACGATGCACTTGGGCGCGGCCAGCACAGTGAGCAGCGTGTCGGGCGCGTCTGCTGCGTACAGCATGGCGTGCAGTCTGTTGTCTAGGTGCTGTCAGACATACCTTGAGCGCATGATGCGACACGATGCACTTGGGCGCGGCCAGCACAGTGAGCAGCATGTCGGGCGCGTCTGCTGCGTACAGCATGGCGTGCAGTCTGTTGTCTACGCGACACGCGCGCAGGAGTATACTCAGTGCCATCGCCTGCTCTGTGGCACTGCCTTCGAGTTCTACTACCTAGGCAACAGAAGGGAAGAGGCAATTGTAGATACAGGATGCATATTCGAGGCTACTTCCTTAATTTAACCGGTAAGTAAACAAACATACCATGTCATATCGTTATTTGACTACACAATGTAACCGCAGTTCGGTTCCTCAGGCATCACTTCTGACTTCTTACAGTAAAAAGTTCGTACAATACATACGTAAACTCACGCCTTCCTATGGTGGCAGGCAGAAATTACAGAACGCCATCTGCTACGATCTTTACATACTTTTTTACTTCGTTCACATTCATACTTCAGATTATTACATGAGAATTGTGATCAGATTGCTTATTGGATAATGAATCTTAATTTAGAAGACATGGTATTCAGGACTAACTAGTATAACTGGTACTAACGCGTTAAACAATGTTCGCCAATTAGACACACTAGTTAAACAATCAGCATGAACTGCGTTCGTGAGTTGCCAAATGGCAAAAAACGGAACCCTTATAGATTCGTCATGTCTGTCTGTCCGTCCGTCCGTATGTCACAGCCATTTTTTTCCGAAACTATAAGAGCTATGCTGTTGAAACTTGGTAAGTAGATGTATTGTGTAAACCGCATTTAATTTTCACACAAAAATAGAAAAAAAAAAACAATAAATTTTGGGGTTCCCAATACTTAGAACTGAAACTAAAAAAAAAAATATATTCAAACCCATACGTGTGGGGTATCTATGGATAGGTCTTCAAAAATGATATTGAAGTTTCTAGTATCATTTTTTTCTAAACTGTATAGTTTGCGCGAGAGACACTTCCAAAGTGGTAAAATGTGCCCCCCCCCCCCCCCCTGTAACTTCTAAAATAAGAGAATGATAAATCTAAAAAAAATATATGATGTACATTACCATATAAACTCCCACCGAAAATGGGTTTGAACGAGATCTAGTAAGTAGTTTTTTTTTTTAATACGTCATAAACCGCAATTACCTTTCATTCAATCAACGCAAATATAAAATTTAAAAAAAACATTTAATTTCATAAAGATAAACCTTATGCATAAACCGTGAATACCTACAGGTTTGTACGGAACCCTCGGTGCGCGAGTCCGACTCGCACTTGGCCGGTTTTTTTTGTTGGAGTTAAACACTTATTAGATAAAGTTCAAGATGGTTTTTTACTTCAAAAATGTTAACACTTCTATGCTGGTAGTTATTCTGAAATCACCTTATTACATGAAATAAATATTCGTTTAAGTGGAAATAATGTCAATTAAAACAAGATTTTGAATGGACTCATGAGAGCACTGCTCACCCTAGCATATAAATACAGCAAGATATCAGCTCCCCCTAGCATGTAGATGGCCGGCGTGACGCCGCGGTGGCGGCTGGCCAGCGGGCTGCCGACCCACGTCGTGAACAGCGTCTCCGGGATGGACGAGCCGGGCCCGCTGGCGGGGCTGGCCAGCCCCGGCGCCGCCGCCGACATCAGGCTCGCTGTGGACGCCACGCGCCCCGCGAATACTGGAAACAATCCATCAAAACTCCTTTATTCAAATTTAGGCCGAGAATCGGCACTTGTTGAACGTCTAAATTACATTAGATAGTCCGAAAAAAGGTCTCTCTTTTTAACTTACGAACCAACCCGTATTGGGCCCGCATGGTAGATTACAGCCCATTCCCTTTCGAAGAGAGGAGGCCTGTGGCCCAGCAGTGGGAACACTGTAGGCTCATTATGACGGTGATGAATTAAAAGAATACTACGTTGTGAATAATATTGTTGGACAAAAACAACAACAGTCAATAAAATTATTGATTATATTATTCTTTAACTTATATAACACAGAACAAACCTGTGGGTAGTGCAACGGTCTGATGGTAAAGGTTCATAATGTTGGGCGCGCTCGCTGAGAACGTCAGCAGTAAGTTGTCGTGCATTTCGCGCAGCGTCGCCGATGATATCTCGAATACCTGCAGAAATAACATAAGGTAGATAAGAAACATATATAACTATGTAACTACATAATTTAATTTCTATAAACAATTTTTTTTGGCAGCCCTGAGTCATCATGAATCGCAGTGGGATGGTGTAAGTTGAAACTCGTAAAGTGGGGCTACCTCGACTGAACAGCAATAGAGTGTGGATGTGGAGCTATATCACAAACTGTGCTTCACCTCCTACCTTGCCCTCTGTACTTAATAAATGCAAATGCAAGGTGACCTCTGCGCTGCCATCGCCGAAGAGGCGAAGTTATTCGTCAACAAAATTAGATGACTGTCGTGCCAGCAACACGAAGAAGAAGATTTATTTTTAGAGATTTATTGTCCAGATCATAAAATCCAATTTGTAAAATACACCATTCACTTACATCAGTTACATACTAGTGTTAGTTATATACGAGTGGCAAATTTTGGTATAAATTACCTGGTCCCAATCAATATTGGAGTCGAGTACATTTGGTGTCAGTAACAACGGATAGTTGGGGGACTCGCACCGCACCTGTGGCAGGAAAACACGATTATTTGTTAAATGTGGATAGAAAACACTAAAATACGTGTTCCCTTTTGAATTTTTAGGAAGTAGGAGCAAGCCGTTGTAGCCAATATATCGTGGAAAAACACACAAGGTCGGTTGGGTACATGGGCCAGCCAGGGGTTTCGTGTGCAGCTTGATTAAGTTTTAACCCTTATCGCACCCAAATTAACATTAGGTATTATGGTGTTCTGTATCAAAAGATATTGTGATTCGGCTCGGATAAAAGTAATTAAACAATGAATAAATATATTTGCAAATTTTACATTCAATTGGATTTACTTACTAGACCTCACACTAGGATTCCCTGTGTTGTGAGATCCAGGCACCTTCGTTCCGTTTACAATTTTATA
This sequence comes from Aporophyla nigra, assembly GCA_947507805.1. NCBI lineage: Eukaryota > Metazoa > Arthropoda > Insecta > Lepidoptera > Noctuidae > Aporophyla > Aporophyla nigra. The sequence goes on from OX382301.1 coordinate 1,163,249, forward strand.
TACTAACTAGCTAATGCCCGCGACTTCGTCCGCGTAAAATTTTTGCTCCCCTGACCCTTCCCGTCACATCGAATTGCCTGCCAGTTTTCGTCCATTTTTCGCTCGCTCGCTCGCTGTTTTGTTGCTTCGCTCCTTTTGATCGTAGCGTGATGTTATATAGCCTATAGCCTTCCTCAATAAATAGGCTACTCAACACAAAAATATTTTTTCAATTCGGATCAATAGTTCCTGAGATTACCGCGTTCAACCAAACAAACAAACTCTTCAGCTTTACAATATTAGTATAGTAGATAAAAATAAAAACTGTTACTAAAACGTTTAAAACCAATATTAGAAAAGAAAGACTTCTTACCTAACCATCAATTTGGCTTCAGGGAAATAGACTCTACAAATGACCAGGTACACAGAATAAATTAAAAATACGCTCGAAAACAAGCAAGTAAGCACCACCGTATTCCTGGATGTCACGCCCATCTTTTGATAGAGTCTGGCATGAGGGGCTAGTTTTTAAACTCAAGACGCATACTACCTCCAAAATTTTCAAACATTCTAAGATCATATATAAGTGATAGAATGTTTAGAATAAGACAAAAGGATGCATATTCCGAACTGAAAAATATCAAACCCTGGGGTACTACAAGGAAGTGTGCTAGGTCATATCCTGTACTTGCTAAACACATATGATATCCCAGAGCCAGAAAACAACACCATTGCGACCTTTGCAGATGACATTGCTATTATGGCTACCAGATCAAGCCACAAAGAAGCAGTAGAGAAAGTTCAACAACCTGTGAAAAAGTGTATGGCTGGACACAAAATTGAAGATCAAACTGAACGAATCAAAATCAATTCATATTGACTTCATTAAAAAAACACTGCGATTAACAGTTAATCTACATAAACGGCATGCAAATGCCTTACGCTAATACCGGTATTGTATATTACTTGGTATAACTCTTGACGCCAAACTGCATTGGATAAATCCTGCCTATCAGCACATAATAAAATTACATTATATAAGTATATTTTTATGCCAATTCGGGCGTATGACATCCAACTTTGGGGCTGTACTAAACGTAGCAACGTTAAAATAATTCATCATCATCATTTCAGCCGAAAGACGTCCACTGCTGGACATAGACCTCCCCCAAAAAGGGGGGGGGGGGTTTGCATAATCACCACGCTTGGCAGCCGGGTTGGCGATCGCAGTATGATAGTTTGCAACACAGAGAACGCTCATGCCCATTCTCTAGTATATATCCCTTAGTCGTCTCTTATGACACCCACGGGAAGAAATGGGGTGGTGCTATTCTTTTCGTCCGACGCCACACGGTACCGTCCGACACCACACGCTGAAAACCCACGAACGCAGACTACGTCATGTAAACATGGAAGAAATTCAGCTACTAGACAGCACGGACATAGTGAGCAGGCTAAACAGAACCAAACCATTTGGGTTAGTGTAGTGTATAAATAGTGAATAATATTAATAGTGCTGTGCTATACATGTACAACGTGCTATAATTAATTATCAGCCTTTTTTCTGTTATAACGTATGTCGTGTAGTGCATATGTTTTTGTGAATTGACAATGTGTGTGGTGTGAGTAAAAACTCAAGCAAAAGTTTAGAGAGAGAGACTGTGTGCGTACCTGGCAAGCGTGGTCGGGCCCGTGCGCGGTGACGTGCAGCGCGCAGGCGGCGCTGAGCACGGGCGCGCGGTACACGTGCAGCGCCGACACGTGGTACGTACCTGGCAAGCGTGGTCGGGCCCGTGCGCGGTGACGTGCAGCGCGCAGGCGGCGCTGAGCACGGGCGCGCGGTACACGTGCAGCGCCGACACGTGGTACGTACCTGGCAGGCGTGGTCGGGCCCGTGCGCGGTGACGTGCAGCGCGCAGGCGGCGCTGAGCACGGGCGCGCGGTACACGTGCAGCGCCGACACGTGGTACGTACCTGGCAGGCGTGGTCGGGCCCGTGCGCGGTGACGTGCAGCGCGCAGGCGGCGCTGAGCACGGGCGCGCGGTACACGTGCAGCGCCGACACGTGGTACGTACCTGGCAGGCGTGGTCGGGCCCGTGCGCGGTGACGTGCAGCGCGCAGGCGGCGCTGAGCACGGGCGCGCGGTACACGTGCAGCGCCGACACGTGGTACGTACCTGGCAGGCGTGGTCGGGCCCGTGCGCGGTGACGTGCAGCGCGCAGGCGGCGCTGAGCACGGGCGCGCGGTACACGTGCAGCGCCGACACGTGGTACGTACCTGGCAGGCGTGGTCGGGCCCGTGCGCGGTGACGTGCAGCGCGCAGGCGGCGCTGAGCACGGGCGCGCGGTACACGTGCAGCGCCGACACGTGGTACGTACCTGGCAGGCGTGGTCGGGCCCGTGCGCGGTGACGTGCAGCGCGCAGGCGGCGCTGAGCACGGGCGCGCGGTACACGTGCAGCGCCGACACGTGGTACGTACCTGGCAGGCGTGGTCGGGCCCGTGCGCGGTGACGTGCAGCGCGCAGGCGGCGCTGAGCACGGGCGCGCGGTACACGTGCAGCGCCGACACGTGGTACGTACCTGGCAGGCGTGGTCGGGCCCGTGCGCGGTGACGTGCAGCGCGCAGGCGGCGCTGAGCACGGGCGCGCGGTACACGTGCAGCGCCGACAGGTGGTACGCGCCCGCGCCCGCGCCGCCCGGGCTTGCATGCCCTATCAAAACGCTCGTGGGCGTCACCTTGCGGACGAGGATGCCTGGGGAGTAGTCAATGATAAATAATTTTATTTCTATAAGTAGGTTTGTACAAACACTTTTACACGTCAATTTTTTTTTTAAATCTATGTGTGGTCGGCGTTTCCTATCTGACTACTCTAAAAAGAAAGGCCGAAACAAACTCAGAGGTCACAGTATCTTTTAAAGTCCATACATAATCTTGATCACGTCATGTGATGACCATGTAGGTATCTGAAATGGTATTTTGAAGAAAGAACGACACAGATTGAGTGGACCTGTGTAGTCAGTGCACGCGTTTGTCACTAATCGTGCAGCTCAACTCAGAACTTATGAAACTCAACGAATCGACGAACAATACCAGAGAAAGGACATTTGGGTAGGCCGCATAAACTGATGAAACTGCCAGACCATAATCAAAAGTGGAACAACGGGGCATTGTTCCACTTAGTCCTACATATAACAACTAGCTTCTGCTCGCGGCTTTGCCCGCGTAGATGTCGAAAAATTACCATTTCAACCCCCCATTTCACCCTCTTAGGAATGGAATTTCAAAAAACCCTTTCTTAGTGGATACCTACTCCTCACAAAGAACATACCCTCCAAATTTCATGTCTCTAGGACCAGCTGTTTAGGCTGCGTTTTGATATATCAGTCAGTCAGTCAGTCAGTCAGGACTTTGAATTTTATATATATAGATATAACAATGCGTTTAGGATACTGTTGGGGCTGCCCCGTTTCTGTAGCGCGTCAGGGATGTTCGCAGACGCACATGTAGATTGCTTTTATGCAACAATGCGTAAAAGGTGTGCCTCCCTGGTGCGCAGGGTGTGGGGCAGCTCCAACAGTGTCTTAAGCATGATTGCGAGTCGCCTGGACTGTGAATACGTGGGTCACTGTTGCGCCGTATCTCATGGGATGTCGTAACGGTGACCAACGGCAATTTGTTACTTTTTTATTTTTTATTTAAAAGAACAAAAGTAATGTTTTTCTTTGTTTTGTTTATAGTCTGTGCTTACTAACATAGTCGTAAGTTTTACTAACAATGTTGTTGAGTCTTGGTTACTCGAATAAAGAAGTATTCTATTCTATTCTATTCTATTCTATACTCCTTAAATTCACAATAATTAAAGAAATATAATACATCAAAATGTAAAAATTATGTTCTTGTAAAAAGAGCAAAATAAAATAATTATGGTGATGTTCTTCAGAAAGGTCAGGTGCGTAGTACTCGCAACCGGCGTGTGTGTATGACCAATTGTATGAACCTAAACGATGCAAAAGGAGAGTATAGAGATCGTATCAGGTGGTGTTCCGTGGTTTCTGCCTACCCCCATGGGAAAAAGGCGTGATTGTATGTATGTATGTAATATAAAAATCAACATTCAGTGTACTTTTTAACCGACTTCAAAAAGGAGGAGGTTTTCAATTCGGATGTTTATATTTTTTTATTTTTTTTTATGTATGTTCGGCCATAACTCCGTCATATATAAACGGATCCGCAAAATTCTTTTTTTGTTCGAAAGGGGTTTATTCCGAAATGGTCCCATATAATTTTCATATAGAACTGATGATGAGTTCGGGAGACAGACACCGGAACTCTTTAAAAAATGACAGCAAATCAACCGCGATTTCTGCTATCGCATAAATATGCATTGTTTGTTTGGAATTAGTGCAGTGTGAATACCACAACTAAAAATTTAAAAATAAAAACTTTTTTACAAAAAAAAAAACAACCGACTTCCTTAAAAACACTACAAAGTGAAAAATAACTTTAATTTCGGAAGTCGGTGGCAAAAAACCATAAATACAGATCCTAAGACACCGACTTCCGAAATTAAAGTTATTTTTCACTTTGTAGTGTTTTTAAGGAAGTCGGTTGTTTTTTTTTTTTGTAAAAAAGTTTTTATACTAGAGCAGCTCAATCCCAAATATCCTTTCAACTGAAATAGACTTTCTAACATAGTTTCCGCTTTATAAAAAAATTGAATTTATTTAAGCATAGTTTTTTAGTGAGGCTAGGAAGTTTATTAATAAAAAACGTAAATATTGACATTTTAACAAGACATCAATTTTTTTGAGCCAGGTAGTAGGAACAAAAAATAAAAGTTAAATGTCGTCTGCAAACAACACTATATTATGTTTACCCTTTATGAGGTAAGGCAAGTAATTTATATAAATAAAAATGGGCCTCTAATTTAGCCTTGGGGGACCCCATTTCAACTACAGATCCAGGTGATCTTTTTTCGTTGACGTCAGCTTTCTGGATCTTATCACTTAAGTACGAAGTTAGAAGATCCAGAGAGGCGTTCCGGATTCCATAGTTGTGAACTTTCCTGATCAATGTTTCATGAAGAACACAATCGAATGCCTTAGACAAATCGTAAAAAATGCCCAAAGCATCGGATTTATCCTCCCATGCATTATAAACATGTCCTAAAAGTTCAACTGCGGCATCGGTAGTAGATCGACTCCATGTAAAACCGAACTATTTGTTATGTAAGAAATTATATTTATTAAAAAAATGTTGCAGTTGCTTTAGAATAAGTTTTAAAAAAATACTAAAGGTACAAAGCACTGAAATAGTTCTATAATTTGTAGGGTCTAATGTACTACCCGATTTAAACAAAGGTATTATTTTACTGTTTTTTAAAAGACCAAGAAACTCACCATGGTCAATACAATTATTTAAAAAAAAACTGCTTAAGTACGTAACGTCCACAGAATTACCGCATAGATCGGTGGTCTGTCTAACATTTAAAGAGTGAAAGGTTTTAATTATTTCTTTATAGGTGACATATTGAAATGTAATTCATTATCACAAACAGGAACGTTTTCTCTAAGTAAAGACTGCAGCAGTGGGTGATGAGTTTAGAGATTTAGTAGTTAATACGGGAATATCTGCAAGGAAATTTTCAAAGGCCTCGGCGACTTGGGACTCTGATTGAATTATCCTATATTGCATGACTTTCCCGTTTCACTATTAATGATATTCCTTTCATTTTAATTACATACTCACACTTCATACAGCTATATACCAGAATTTTATAGGGAGGTGCCTATCTGACCTCCAGAACCCAGTTATTGGGCGAATATAATACGATACCCTCTCTCTTACTGGTTGTCGGACATTCGGGCTTCTGACAACCCGTAACAACTATCAAAGGTCCAGGAGTGACAGCCAGGACCAACGGCTTAGTGCTTTCTGAAGAATGGAGGGGTTTTGGTATGCAATCCTGGTCACCCAGTCCACGGACTAAATTACCAATGTCTGGTATAATATAAGCTTTTGTATTGTAATATAGCGTTTTTACAACGTCCTGGATGCACTCTGTTGGTTCAATGCTCGACTCAACGCCAATAGCTGAAAATGAAGTGCTCGAGAAACCAAAGCGGTAAAGAACACCCGTACCTCTCAGACTTAGAGTTATACGAGTAAAATATTCTAAACAAATATGTACCTTGTATTGGTAGGGTTACTGTCTCGCACTCGTATCCGTTGACGTAAACCGTCACCTGTAAATAAAAGCAGAAATATTTTAAATCTATAAATAAATTGACTTCAGTTTTGGAAAACACATGTTGGAAAATTGCATAGAAAAAGTTTAATAGAAAAAACTTAGTAATTTAACAAGCTTGCTCTCCTGACCGAAACAGGGAGTTTAAGACTAGAATCGTGAGAGCAGCGAGGGAATCAAAATGACGAATGTAGCGCCCGTGACATAAGGCACTGCTCTCCCCTTGATGAATAATTGAGTATTATAGTCTATATTAGTAGTAACCTGCACATAGATGTGCCTCTTGTAGACCAGCTCCTTGACGTTGAGCGCGAGGCAGAGCCAGGCGCGCGGCGGCAGGCCGGCCTGCACGCGCGCCTCGCTCACCACGCGGTTCAGGCCCGGCTCCGGCCGCGACAGGCGCAGCGTCAACGAGCCTGCACATATTGTTTGGCTCATTCATCTATATTCAACTATAGCATGTAACAGTTCTAATTCCATTGTAAGAATACTTTGCTATGAAGAATCGAATTAAACCTGAATTAGTACAAATCTGGATTGTAAATAGCCCAGAGTTAATTTACGATTACGCAAGTGATGTTAAATTATGTACAACATGTAAAACACAAATAAAGGCAACGCACAAAGGTAATATTGATCGGCTCATCAAGAGAGCAGGACACTAAGGCATAAAACAACAACCTTAAAAAGAAATGTAAGATCAAAAAGCGACCAACGGGGCTTTGATGGCAGCCAATAATTAAAATTATACAATGGATTTTAAAATTTTGAAATTTTACCATACCCACACCGGTATGGTAAAATTTCTTATTTCTCTAGTTTTTTATTTCTGGAATTTCGCACGAATCAGAGATTTTGTACTAAGCAGCTTAACAACAATACCTGTGTTAGTATCGAGCCACAGCTCCAACATGAGCGACTCGTGTCCCACGGACAGCACGTGCGACAGCTCGGCCGGCTTGCTGGGGACCTCCTTCTTGGGAGATTTCTTCTTGTTAGCTTCTGTATCTGAAGGCTCGTCGTTGAACTCGTCCATACCGTCTGAAATTAAGTGAACGATTTGTGATAATGAGTGATGTAACCGATGCTGATGTGGACGTTATTATCAGGCTGGTGCATAAGTTCTTGGACACTCAAACACATTTACTAAAAATAAATTTATTTATTATTAAAGAAATATTAATCCACAATATAATGACCGTCATGTTCAACGACATGTAACCATCTCTCTGGCAAAGACATTATGCCGTGTTCCCAAAAAGCAGGAGGCTGGTGGTAAAAAAACTCGGCGATGTCGTCTTGGAGTTGTTCATAGTTTTCAAACTTCTTCTTTCATAGATGTAACTTTAGAGCCCGAAACAGGCAATAGTCCGACGGCGCAATATCAATACTGTATAGTGGGCGAGGTACCACTGTCCAGTTCAGCTTTTCCAGAAAGTGACGGACCGACTTCGCATTATGTGGTCGAGCGTGGTCCTGAAGAAGTGATACAGACTGCCTTTTTGGACGCTTAGTCGCTATTTCTGAGGCTAACTTTTGCAGTTGCTCTCTATAAATAGTAGCGTTAATAGTCTGCTTCTTGTCCAACAATTCCCAATAGATAATGCCCTGCCAATCCCAGAAAATTGATAGCATTATCTTTTGTCCATGACGATCTGGCTTTGGTTCCGTTGGCACCCTTTCTCCGCGTGGAACCCAATAGGCCTGCCACGTTTTGTTGTTGTAGTGAACCCAGGATTCGTCGACAGTGACAATGGACCTGAGAAAGTCTTGTCTGTGTGGTTGCATGACGAGACTTTCGCAGATGGTCACGCGTGCTGCGCGCTCGCTGTCTGTCAGAGCGTGGAGTGTCCACCGACTCATTATTTTGTGGTAGTCCATTGCATGCAGGTGCCGAATTATAGTGGAATGGTCGTACCCAAGTTCCTTCTCCAAGTCCCTGGTAGTCGCATCCGGATGTCTTTCCAAATGTGAGCGTAGAAGGTTTTCGTCGAAGACAACTGGCCGACCGGAGCGAGGTTTGTCTTCATAACTCGTATCCCCCTTATCAAGAGGGTACTCACTGTGGAATGAGCAGTAGTACCTTGTCCGAACACAGTGTTAATTTTCTCGGCCGTTTGCCTTTCACTCGTTCCTAGATTATGCTCGTAAAGCATGATCGCTCGTAGTTGACGCAGTTCCATTTTGAACTAAACTGAACAACTCGGAACGCGCGCACCCTTTACGCCAAGGGGTACACCCCTTGGCGTAAAGCTCCTAGAACATTCTGTACAATGATAGATTGTTCTAGCGTGTAACCGAATTAAAACATAGATTTTTTTTTTATGAAATCCAAGTGTCCAAGAACTTATGCACCAACCTGATAAATTCATGTCATGCATTATGCAATGCTTTTGGTATGTCAGATGCGTTAACCCTTAATCCGAAGAGCTCCTTAGATCTGTCTGCATTCAACCAGACACATAATGTACTCTGCAAAAAAGCAGGTCTTTCTCAATAGAAATTTCTGATTTTCCAACGCCCAGCCCACGCCCTCCACGCCGCGTGGCACGACCATGTAACTACTCACCCCAGTGCTCAGTATCGCTGCTCGCGCTGTGCTGCTCCCGCAGCCAGGCGGTGAGCGCGAAGCCCGCCAGCCACGGCGCCCAGCCCGCGCCCTCCACGCCGCGTGGCACGACCATGTAACTACTCACCCCAGTGCTCAGTATCGCTGCTCGCGCTGTGCTGCTCCCGCAGCCAGGCGGTGAGCGCGAAGCCCGCCAGCCACGGCGCCCAGCCCGCGCCCTCCACGCCGCGTGGCACGACCATGTAACTACTCACCCCAGTGCTCAGTATCGCTGCTCGCGCTGTGCTGCTCCCGCAGCCAGGCGGTGAGCGCGAAGCCCGCCAGCCACGGCGCCCAGCCCGCGCCCTCCACGCCGCGTGGCACGACCATGTAACTACTCACCCCAGTGCTCAGTATCGCTGCTCGCGCTGTGCTGCTCCCGCAGCCAGGCGGTGAGCGCGAAGCCCGCCAGCCACGGCGCCCAGCCCGCGCCCTCCACGCCGCAGCGCACCGCGTGGCACGACCACGGCGAGCGAATACCTGTGTACAGAAACCATACCTATACTAATATCATAAAGCTGAAGAGTTCGTTTGTTTGGTTGAACGCGCATTTCTCAGGAACTACTGATCCGAATTGAAAAATTAATTTTGTGTTCGGTAGCCTATTAATTGAGGAAGGCTATATAACATCACGCTATGATCAAAAGGAGCGAAGCAGCAACGAAAAACTGGCAGGCAATTCGAGGCGACGGAAAGGGTCAGGGGAGCAAAAATTTGACGCGGACGAGGTCGCAGGCAGAAGCTAGTATATCATTAAACAAGTTTTATTGCTCCAATCAATCTGTCTAGCCTTTATAAACTATGTTGGGGCCGGCTTCCCGTCTTATCTAACTGGATGCTACTCGATAGACTAATCAAACGAGATAACCGGAGACTCAAATGAAGCAAGATGACGCTAGGAGACTCAAATGAAATGAGATGACGAGAGACTATAATCAAACGAGATACCCAGGGACTCAAATGAAGTGAGTTGACAGGAGATTCAAATATATACCTATACCCTTCCACTTAAACGTTCTATGGATTACGACTGCCGCGAGTTTTTATTTAATTTAATTTTAAACCGACGAAAAAAAACGGAGGAGGTTCTCAATTCGACGCGTATATTTTTTTTTAATGTATGACCACGCAAAACTTTATACAGAGTAGTCCGATTTTGATAATTCTTTTTTTATTGGATTAAAAAAATTACATTAAAGCCACAAAAAAATATAAAATAAAAACTTTTTAGCAAAAAAATTAAACCGCCGAAAAAATCAATGAACAAAGATCACTCAAAGCGCCGACCAACATTTTAAGGTTTATTATTTGGTGCTTTTCGGTTTAATTTTTTTGTTATAAAGTTTTTTCCATATAGTAATTTGTTATAGTTCAGTGACTCACCAGCCCTGGTGTGTGCTTCGTGGAACCTCTTGGCGCAGTTTTCTGCGTGGTGGCTCTGCGACGTTGTGCTGTTCACCACGAGGTAATTGAGCTCTTCCGCCAGGGACTGAATGCCATCTGTAAACAATATCCTCAACATTACTCAAAAGTGATTTATAACATGGGAACTTTTAGAAAAACAATAGTTCTGAAAAGATACGTATAACCCAAGTTCCCAAGTTTTACCACAACACGGGTTATAACCGACGTATGTCCTCAAGTCTAAACGGAGAAACTGACGAAAATAATTTAGTAATTAACCTGCAAAAAACAAACATAATGCATATTTATCAACGCACGTCAGTGCCTAATGTAATAATAAAATATAATAATTGTGATATAGACCAAGTACAAGTAGCAAAATTCTTAGGTATACTGATAGATAGTCAGTTGACGTGGACACCTTAAGCAGAAGAAGTTTGTAAAAAATTGAGAGTATCCGCGTATGTCTTATACAATCTAGCGAAAAAGGTCAACATCACCACAACAGTAACTGCATACCATACCATGGGCTAGTCGCGTCCATTTTAAGATACGGTATAATTTTTTGGGGAAACTGTGCTCAAAGAGAACAAGTCTTCAAAGCCCAAAAACGCTGCTTAAGGGCAATATTTCATCTGAAAATGACAGATAGTTGCGTACCTGTGTTTAAGTCCCTCAAACTACTGACTTTCCCGGCTATGTATATTTTAGAAGTTGCAATGTTCGTTAAATGTAACATAAATCTTTTCACTGCAGTTTCGAAAGATAGAAAGAGACCTATAAGAAGTCAGTATAAATATCTACTTCATGTTGAGAGTTGTAATACTGCTTTACAAAAAAAAGTGTTATTAGTATGGGCCAAATAATATACAATAAAATCCCTGACTTAATTAAAAATGACACAATTCAAAACTTTAAAAAGAAACTGACAGCACTGTTAATTGAGAAATGCTATTATTCTGTGAATGACTGATACTGACCTTTGTTCATTTTTTTTTTTGACATACGTGCCTAATATTGACATTGTAATTTATGATTATTATTCCAATTGTATTGCAGCTTTTTGAGTTAATTAATTATTATATGAATGTACCATGCCGAATATGTATTAACTGTCTTATACAATAATCATGAATAAACATGTATGATGAATAAACAATTTTGATTTTGATTTGATTTTTATAAAATAATAATATTAATTGTTGATGTGTATTAATAATGTTGCATGCCTAATGTAAGGTAGATTGTACAAGGATCACCCATATTTTTTTGGCACATCTTAATTACTTTACCTGCAATCTATGCAAATAAAATTTTACTTACTTACTATCTTTGTAGGGTAGCTGGTAGCAGCTGGATAAGAAAAGCCGAGGATTTGGTTAAATGGTGTGCGATAAGAGAGAGGCCTCTGTGCCATAGTAAACCGCTATAAGCTGTTGATGGTGATAATCACATTTTTTGCGATTCTAATCTATCCTAGCTTCTCTTTTAATGTCATGACTCATCTAGCCGACACTGAACTACTTTGAACACTTACCAGTATTATCACTATCCACCGGGAACGTTAGAATGCAATCAGGAGTGTTGTACGTAGCCGTCGACACAAGTCGATGTAGCGAGCTGAGCAGCATGCTGAGTGGAGGCTGCTCCGCATTGAAGAGTTTCAGGAAGGCGGCCAGCTCTGTGGGTTCTATGCTCTGGGAAGCCAGCACGTGGATAAGCTCTAAGATGCTGCGTTGAAGATCTGGAGAGAAAGTGTTTTGCGATTGGTTTTTGTCATTTTAGTAAAGCAATCATGCAAATATTAGTTGTTCTGAAAATTGTCTAGATTTCTATATATCAAAGAGTGTAATTTATTTTTATTTTTAAGACATGTAACTGTAAACCACCGTTTTCATACACGAATAATTTGAAGGTTTTGTATCATCGAGGTTGTCATCCAGCATAATTTTGACTTTGTTAACCACTTAGTGCATTAATTGTTTAATGAAACGAATATTTTGATTTAAAAAGGTGTCCTTGTAGTTTTGCCCATATTTGTCCAGCACGATTAGTGATAAATGCGTGCACTGACAGGACAAGTCCACTCAATCTGTGTGGTTCTTTCCTCTAAAGACCATTTCAAATTTGAGGTCCTTGTAGACTCGGCAGTTTTTCTAGGCATAACAGTAGACGCGAAACTACAGTGGGGCCCACATATTTCAAGCCTAGCCGGGAGGCTCAGTTCGGCTGCCTACGCCGTCAGGAAAGTTAGACAATACACGGACGTTGATACAGCTCGATTAGACTGTTTAGTTATTTTCATAGCGTTATGTCCTACGGCATTCTGCTGTGGGGCAAAGCCGCGGAAATTCAAAATATTTTCGTTCTTCAAAAACGAGCTGTTCGAGCTATATACCAACTAGGTACTAGAGTTTCTCTGAGAGAGTTGTTTAAAGATATTGGTATTCTTACGGTGGCATCACAATTCATCTTCGCCAACATCTTATATATTAAGCAAAATATACATTTGTACACTAAAAACAGTGATATTCATAATATTAATACTAGAAATAAGGACAAGCTACGTGCTCCCTTTCACCGGCTTCATAAGGTTCATAATTCATTTGTTGGTCTTGGTATTACCTTTTACAACAAGCTTCCCTCTGCTTTCCTAGATTTGCAGTTTAATGAGTTTAAAGCTAAAGTAAAATCCAACCTTTGTCAAAGGCATACTATTCTATCAACGACTTCTTAAAAGATAAGAATAGTTGGTCGCTGTAATTAACTCAAGACAATGTTTATGTTCTTTCAACCAGAATCAGAATTAGCTTTCCTCATCGTTGTGTATGTAAGCGGGCACGCCCTTTATGCCTGGAGGCTCTTATTTAGGTTTTAAGTTCTATTTACGATTTTATTATTTCAGCTTTAGTTTTTAATGTTTTGTTCGTATATTGGCGTGTGCTAGCTAACATATGACGCATAATTTGAGGTATGTTTTGTTTTGTTTTATAATATTAATTACTTACATAATACTGTATAGAATCAAGTTCTTCTAACTTAACAGACAGCTGTGCTGCTGGGGAGTTTGTTCCGCCACTTCTTCTTTCCAGCTAAAGCACCAGGAAGTGTCGAAGGGCGGGCGTTTTGGGGGGACTGTCTTATGTAACTTTGACGTTTGAATAAATGACTTTTGATTTTGATTTTAAATCAAATCAAAATATTTTTGTTTCACTTAAACCTACAAGGGCACTTATGAAAAGTTACAAGCTAGGTGCACGGTTCCAAATTGTTGATTCCTATTGAGAAGAGCCGACAAGAAACTTCACGGTTATTCTTTTAAAAATAATTGGTTTTTATAATAGTTTCAAATTACAGTGTTAATAGGTATGGGAGAAAAGTGTAGGACTGTCCACAAGTACCAGGTACTTAATAAAATAGAAAATTGTCTACAGTCTGCAAGGTCTACAACGTTCTCACATTCACAAAATACAAAAGAATCTACTTATATGATAGTACTAGCTTCTGCCCGCGACTTCGTCCGCGTTAAATTTCTTGTTCCCCCGACCCTTCCCGTCGTGTAGAATCGCTTACCCATGCGATTTTCCCGTTTTTGCAACATTTTTAATTACTGCTCCGCTCCTTTTAGTTGTAGCGTGATATTATATAGCCTATAGCCTTCCTCGATAAATAGGCTACCCAACACAAAAAAAAAAAATTCAATTCAGACAAGTAGTTCCTGAGATAAGCGCGTTACAAGCAAACTCTTAAGCTTTATAATATTAATTAGTATAGATTCCAAACAGCTATCTACGCGGTCTTTACATAATGTGACCAAGGTTATGTCTGGATTTTTAAAGAGACTATAACCTCTGAGTTTGTATTGGCCTTTCTTCTCAGAGTAGTCAGACGCCGACCTCATCTAGCTCAAAAAAAAAAAAAAAATTGACTTGTAAAAGTGTTTGTACAAACCTACTTACAGAAATAAAATCATTTATAACATAACATAATATTTATTCAAAAAATAAAAGGCTTTAAAAATATGTACAGTTTTGCTTATTTATGTAAATTATATTCTAAGATTCACGTGCCTGAACTAGGTAATCCTGTGTTTCAGGCAAGAAGAGCCTAAATCCACATCCACACTAATATTATAAATGCAAAAGTAACTCTGTCTATCTTTCTGTCTGTCTGTCTGTCTCGCTTTCCTGCTAAAACTACTGAACCGATTTAAATGAAATTTGGTACACAGATAGTGTAGAGCCTGAGAAAGGACATAGGCTTCTTTTTATCCCGGTAGTACGTTCCCGCGGGATATTTTCCGACCTCCACGCGGGCGAAGCCGCTCACAAAAGCTATTAGTCTTATAAAATAAATTGTGAATAGACAAATAATTGTATAAATGTTGAGTAGCTTATAAAATAGTTTCTAAAATTTTATAGAATTAAATACTTAACGTAGGTGAATACTTTTTACTTTAACACAGTTAGTAAATTCTCTGTTTCTTCGTAAGACATACTTTGGAGAGCGTCATTGAGAGTTCTTTTACAATTTGTGTAGTTCAGTGAAAAAATATTTGCTATAGAGTTTAATCTATTATAGAGGAGAGGGCCGAGGTCAGGCCTCCGTCACTCTATGTACTTGCACGCTATAATTACCTACCGCCCGGCCGAGCGGTCTCGGGCCGTTTGCGGACCATTTTCAGTGCGGTTTTCGCAAGCGAAGCGCACGCACGTTGTTCAATTTTAATCGTTCCATCCGTTTGTACGCTTGAGCATTTAGGCACAATTTAGCAAGCGGTTGCCGACGCGACGGAGTAGGCTATTATAGCAGTAGGTATTGTAAATTTTCTACTGAGTGAAGTGTCTGTTACATTTAGTAATCTGTGCCGAGGTACAGATAAAATTTGGATATAAAAGCATGTTTTGTTCTATTTTGTGGACAGACTATATCTTTACGTCTTTTATTAGTAAATTCAGTGCTGTAGGGTAGAGCTGCGTGTTGTTTTAATACAATGCCCATTATAAATAGCTGTCGAACTGTTAATACTTCACAAGATTTGTATAGTACGTTAGTAGGGAAAAGGAAAGGGCGGGAAGTAGACACTTTGAGTATAGCTCTCTGAGCTCTCTCGATAGTTAATAACAATGTTTTACCCGCTCCACCCCATGTGGTAATACAGTAAGTTAATATCGATTGACATAGAGCAAAGTAAACTTGTCTAATTATTTTTGGGTCAGCAATATGGCGTAACTTTTTAAAAACAAATATCAACTTGCGAATTCTGCTATTTCAGGCTTCTCTATGTATTTTGAACGAAAGTGAATTCCATTATAACACCAAGGTATTTTGTTTTATTTGTCATTTTGATGACAGGACAAACACATTGGTTATCTGTAGGCATAGCGCAATAATGAGCATAAATTGTCGAGGTAGGGCAAGTTGATGTTTGCTTGCGCATCGAAAACTTAATGTAATTTGTTTTGTCTGCATTTAGTGTGAGTGAATTATATTGAAGCCATTTATTAACAACATTAAAACCGTGTTGCGCAAATTTGTAGACATTGTTTTCTGAGTCAGCTGAAAATAGTAGCGCAGTATCGTCAGCATAAGAAATAATTTGGCCGTGGTCTAAGTTTAGATTACAAAGATCGTTTATATAAATCAAAAAAGTGTAGGTCCCAAAATACTTCCTTGGGGAATTCCGAAGGACGTGTTTTTTTATCATCACTGAGAACATTAACAACCCTTACACATTGGGTACGGTATTCTAAATAACTCTTAAATAATTTCAGCTGGGTCCCTCTAATACCTATGGCTTCAAGCTTGCGCAACAGAATAGAAATAGAAACCGTGTCAAATGCTTTCGCGAGGTCCAGGAAGATTCCTAGTGTATGGTTACCATTATCAAGTTCTTTGGATAAATAGTCAGTCAGATGATGTACGGCATCGTCTGTTGACATTTTTGGCCTAAATCCAAACTGCCGTTTCGATAAAATTAATTTATCCTCCAAGTATTTGTAAAGCCTTTTTTTTTTAATATTTTAGACATAGAAGGCAGTAAGGAAATAGGTCTATAATTTTTCACTTGTTCTTTGTTGCCTGATTTATAAACAGGGACAACAACAGCTTTTTTAGGCACTCAGGAAAAATATCTGTAGATAAACATTTTTGGAAGATATATGTAAGTGGTGGTATCAAAATGTGTCTAAACTGTTTAATAATCTTATTTGGTATGTTATCCCAGCCTACTGCAGAGTCATCTTTCAAACTCATAATTATCGTCTCTACCTCAGCCTCGTCAGTGTCTAACAACGCAAAGGATGATAAAATAGTGCTACATGGAAATGCTGTGCTTGTGATTGGCCCTGAACTTTTTCAGCTAAACACTTTCCAACATTTACAAAGAAATTATTTGCAATGTTGGCAGATGTTAACTGTGATGAGTGTGCTTGTAATAAACCTGAAGATGATTGATTTTGTTTTGAATTATATGTTACACTTTTAATAAAATTCCAGATTTTTTGCTAATCGTACCAGCCTTTTCAAGTGCAATTTTATTGTAGGTGCATTTTACTTTTTTTAAGAGATCATTACAAAAGTTACGATATCGTTTATACGACTGTTGTAGAATTAAATTATCTGGGTTAGATTTAGCTTTCATATGCAATTTATCTCTATGTTTCATATAACGTATGAGTCCTGCCGTGACCCATGGTTTTATATTATAGTTTTTGCTATTTAGCCAAATTTTGACAGTGTTTTTCTGAATTGCATGTTGCACATTTTTTATTAGGTACAATGTACAAAACTGCGGGTCAGCGGAATCGTAGACTGGGTCAAAGTCAATATTGTGTAAGTCTTCTTCAAGTTTATTTACGTTTAATCTAGTAATAGTGCGAGTGACTACTTTAGGCAATTTACAATTTAAAATGAATAGGGAAGCACTGTGATCGGTTATTGTTGAATTAATTACAAGGGCAAGAATCATTTATCATTATCATTTATCACTATGCTACCTAAATTCTGACTAACCGAACCCTTGACAATTCAAAAGTTCTTGTAACTAGTTTCATTTAAAGGAGTTGATTTAAAAAAACTATCGTCACTATCGCGAATAAAACTTGGAAGAGACTGGCTGAGGAGCATGAAGATAGGAGACAAAAAAATGCCTGACCTGTGGATAATCGAGGTTGTTACCATACCTTCGAGCCTCTCGTCTTTCACGGCCAGCAGCTGTGCGGGCGCGGGCGCCAGCAGGCGGCGCAGCAGCGGCGGGTGCGCGGCACGCGCGCGGGCCAGCGCCGCGCCCACGCGCCCGCACCACGCGCGCGCCACGCCCACGCCCACGCGCCACGAAGACCCATTGCACGAGCCTTCTTCCTTGCAGCGCACTAGTCTGGGAAAACAAGGCTCTCTACATGAATTTCTTGCATAACTTCGTCCTATTTCGGGATCGAAGTCCCATATAACCGGCTGCAGCGGCTCCCTATATCACGACCCAGTTGCTAGGTAACACGATAAGCATAAACCTTCACGACCCACGGGATTCTACATAAAGCTTTTATTATCAACCATTAATGTCCCACTGCTGTCATCATTTTTGATCATCATGGAAGAAATATTAGGTAAACTTTTTGAAGACAATAAATTAGTTTTCGCTTGTGGTGATCTGAATATTGATCTATTCGTTAATTTACCCGAAAAATGCAAGCTTATCTCATTAAACGTAAAATGTATATTTAATTAACCAACTAGAATAACATCGACCTCGGCTTCATGCATAGACAATGTATTTACCAGTTGCAAAATAAAAGAGTCATCCTTAATTGGTGGCGTCAGGTCTGACCATACTGGTCAGTTTGTATCGTTTGACTTAGACACAAAGTTGCTTTTACGTACATAAAACCGTTGAACCGTTGAGGGGTCTCACCCCTCGCTAAAAATAATTTGAAAATGTTTAATAATAATGTTCTTAGGAATCTCTCAACAGAAAGTTTTGATTCACAAGACCCCAATATTAATTAAGGCACTTTATTTTCTACGGTATGCCAAGAATTCAATAAAGCATGTCCTGTAAAAAAGTTACGTTCAATATTAAACCAAAATTTTGTGAATGGGCTACTACTGACATTAGAAAGCAGAGATATTTTATATAATTTGTATCACGAGAAATCATTGACTCCTGATCAAGCCCTTCATAATTATGTAAGAAAATATTCTAAGATATTCAAAAGAGTCTGCGCTCAAGCTAAATCTAAATAAGTAACAAAATTAGTACTTCCAACAATAAAATAAAAGCTGTGTGGCAGATAATTAATAAAGAAACTGGAAACAAAACAGCGAGACCAGAATGAGCTGTCTCTAAAGATTGATAATGAAACATACATATATCTGAAAAAAGTAACGAACTCTCTTTCCTCATCATCTATATTAGCTGAATCTCTTCTTAAAGAAAACTTCAGTAAGAACATACCTAATTTTGAATTCAAACCCATTTCTATTGCCACAATTAAAAAATCATTTAAAAGTCTTAACATAAAAAACACAGAAGACTTATGGGGGATTTCGGTTAAAGTTCTTGAAGATATCATTGGCACAATTGCTCCTGTCCTGACAGGCATATTTAATAAATGACAGCGACAGCGGACACCCAGTAGGTTACACGGTACGACAGCGGTACGTCTCCTGATTTAATGAAACATAGTAAAGTAGTCCCATTTCTTTCCGTGGGTGTCGTAAGAGGCGACTAAGAGATTTACTAGAGAATGGGCAACAGCGTCCTCTTTGAATTTTACCACCATACTGCGATCGCCAACCCGCCTGCCAAGCGTGGCGATTATGGCAATGCCCCCCAAATTGGGGGAGGCCTATGTCCAGCAGTGGACGTCTTACGGCTGAAGTGATGATGATGATGAGTAAACCAATTTTCAAATCGGATCCATCTATGTATAGAACCATATCTGTGCTATCAGCATTGAGCAAAATGTATGAAAAATTCATGCTGGACGAGATGTTAGCTCATTTCAACTCTAATGGGATTTAACATAGTCATCAGTTTGGTTTCACGAAAGGTAGATCGACGACTGACGCAGGAGTAAAACTCATCAGTCACATTTTGGAATCCTGGGAAAAGTCCCAGGATGCAATTGACATCTTCTGTGACCTCTCAAAAGCGTTTGACTGCGTTGACCACAATACTCTGATCTGTAAATTACACCATTACGGAATTCGTGGACAAGCTGCTGATCTTGTTCTTTCCTATTTATCAATCAGGCAGCAAAAAGTAAACGTTAACGGAGCAACGTTCTCGGGGTCTCTAGTAAAGATGAGCGTGCCTCAAGGTTCAATTCTTGGTCTTTTCATATTTCTAGTTTACGTTAATGACCTTCCGTACAAACTTCTCGGATATAATTTTATTCGCTGATGACACTTCTCTTATTTTTAAAATAGATAGAAAAGATAAGGATGTCTTACCTACATGTTAACGAGTAACGAGGGTCTAGCTGTTCTTTCATAATGGTTTGCAGCTAATAATCTCTTACTTAATGCAAACAAAACTAAATGTATTAAGTTCTCATTACCAAATGTACCCCAAGTAGATCTAAATTTAAAACTAGATGGCAAGAAACTAGATGTTATTTCGGAAACTAAATTTCTAGGAAATACTTTAGATTCAAAATTGCAATGGGGTGCCCACATTATAGCTATTTCAGGTAGATTAAGTTCAGTTGCATATGCAGTAAGAAAAATAAGGCAGTTGACCGATATAGCTACAGCTAGATTAGTGTACTTTGCTTATTTCCACAGTATTATGTCTTATGGCGTTCTGCTGTGGGGTTCGGCAGCTGACGTAGATTCACTTTTTATTTTATAAAAGAGGTCAATCCGCGCAATCTATAAAATGAAGCCTCGCGATTCTCTTAGAACCAAATTTACGGAAAATGGTATACTGACTCAACTTTCCCTTTATATTTTAGAATTTATCTTGTATATTCGCAAAAACTTAGGCCTTTTCAAACTAAGAAGCGATTTCCATACTATAAATACTCGCAGTAAAAATAAAATTGTGATACCTAAATTTAGATTAACTAAAACTAGTAAATTATTTCTTATAAACAGTATCCGCTTCTATAACAAGTTGCCAAAGTCGGTTACTGAACTTAGCTACGGAAAGTTCAAATTACACATTAAGCGTGTCCTTATCAAATAGCATATTATAAGATAAAAGACTACGTTCAAGACAAGGAAGTTTAGCAATAACTCTTTCTGCACTTGTGGCTTCCCTGGTAGCTCATTATAGGATGACCATGTAAATGTCTATTAACTGCTCCCAAATGACGATGTACATTTTTTATTTAAGGTTTTTTTTTTTACATGCTTCTTTGACAAACTCTACTCTACTAATTTGACATTTTATACATACAATTCTAATTGACCTCTTTATTATTGGTTATAATATCAACAATGACATTTGGTTTAAATAGGTTATTATGTTTTATTTATGAAATACTATCATATAAGTAGATTCTTTTATATTTTGTGAATGTGAGAACGTTGTAGGCCTTGTAGACTGTAGACAATTTTCTATTTTATTAAGTACCTGGTACTTGTTGACAGTCCTACACTGTTGTCCCATACCTATTAACACTGTAATTAGAAACCATTATAAAAACCAATTATTTTTAAAAGAGTAACCGTGAAGTTTCTTGTCGGCGCTTCTCCAAACGAATCAATAATTTGGAACCGTGCACCTAGCTTCTGACGTTTCATAAGTGCCCTAGTAGGTTTAGGTGAAATAAAAATATTTGATTTGATTTGCTGGGCGAAAGCCTCCCTACTTTCCTTTCATGTCTCTCTGTCCAAAGCTGCCAACATAATGCCCTGTTAGTGTATTATTGTGCTGGTGTATACCGGTTAACGTAGACTTTTCCTAATGTTTAATCCCTTAGCTCTTTCCTAAAACTGTCATCAGAAAATTGAATATCATTCATTGAACATGTTTTCTTAAATTTAAAACATTTTTACAAGCCGTGTGCCCGAGATGATGTCCCATCAGCAAACATTATCCCCTACGGATTTTTGAAAATTCATCCTCGAAAGGGGATAACCCCTTTCAAGGATGAATTTTCAAAAATCCGTCCTTTGAGCACATTTTTATTAAAAAAAAAACTTTTATGCACAATTTCATACTTATAGATCCAGTGGATTCGGCTGTGTCAGTGAATGAATGAATTTAAGATTTTTATTAGGTAGATTGCAATTCACTAGGGTCACTAAGTATTTCGTAATTTATGTACAATTTATAAAATTTACAAATTCGTATCTTAGCACTGTTTTCAAATAATTAGACTTGCGAATCTCTTATCGAGAATCATACAGCAAGATATTTAATTTAAGCATGAATTAATGAAAAGAACCTTCATTTACACCAATCAACAGGCCACGGTTCTCCAAATGAAATAGCTAGTACCAAGAGCAGGACTCATTCTAAAACATGTTTTGAAATGATTTTATTGCGCAATAGCAAAGAATCAAACTCAAAACTCTAGACAGATTTTTTTTTACAGATTACCAAATATCTTTTTCATAAATTTATTAACATTCTATCCATACGATAATAAACTAGTAAAACAACTTTGTTCAACAAGTTGCTTTTAATACTTAAGTTTAGCAAACAGAAATAGTTATGTTAATTGAGTCACACCCCCTTTTCGGAAACCGCCCACTTGTATTGGTATTGGGTCCGTTTAATAAAAAAATATACTAATAATTAGGGCAAAAGACAGAAAAATTTACATTAAATACAAATCTAATTATAGAAAAAAATTGCGAATGGTTTACAACTTATTGCTAAATACAGGTAAAACTAACCTATTATTATTTAAGATTACGACTCGTCATAATGATAGCTTAGATATACAAATAAATGGAGACAGGATTGACAAATGGACAAGGTTAAATTCTTAGGGATTAATATAGATTCGCTTTTAAATTGGAAACCGGAGCTTGCTGTTATTGTATCGTCCACATCGGCATGTTATGCACTCAGGAGCCTTAGGAACTATTTGTTACGCTCTGGTCGAGTCTAAGATAAGGTAATAGCATCGTGCTCTGAGGTTTCATTGATAAGTACGAATAAATCATTTTCATCCAAACCACTAATTCAAATTTAAAGCTAAGAAAATGAATTTGTCATTTTTCACGTAAGGGTGTTTTACATAAATAATCGTGACCTTGAAATATTTTGTAAGAAAAATTCAAACAAAAAAACATATTCGTATGCCAGTTGGTTCTATGAAATAGTCTCATTAATACCCTACAGTTAGGGGACATCAAAAGGAACACCTGTTATAGAGCGTTGTCGCTTTCACTGATGTGGCAGACTCTTTATAAAAATGTACAGAACTTACTACCTTTCTGAGTTTATCCCTGATATTACTGACATGAGTGAAGGAAAATACCATGACGAAACGTGGACTTATAGTTTATACATAACATAGCATCAAGCCTTTGTATCGCCGAAGGGCTGGGTAGAGGTGTAGGTACCTTTATAAGAAACACATTTCTCAGGTTGTGTTTAAAGTTTATGTAAGTCTGAAAATCGACAAAAGGCCATTACAACTTCACGCCTTGTTCCCCGAAGGGTTTTAGAAGTTTACTGGTATTACTGAAGTACATACTTGTGTATAAGCTGTGTGAGTATGTCCACGACGATGACGCACAGCTCGGGGTGCGCCAGCTCCCCGCTCTTGGTGTACTCGCCGCATTCTGCGCTCAGCTCGCCCGGCGGCGACGATATGCCTGAAAAAATTAAATAAATATTTGAAAAAAATTGTGTGTGTCAGCTCCGTCGCATGAGTGGAGTTTACTCCTTAGGAACGATTATAAAATATGTAGATTAGTAAACATAACATAACGCATAACGTAACGGAGAAAGTTTGATATTACTCCCCAAAAATTCTCATACCCCGGACTTATATATGCAAATCGATCCTTAAGGAGTTAACTCTTGGGAATCAATTGCGGACTCCCAGCCATCGTAGGTGCGAGCTTGCGGGCAGTGAGCAATGGTTAGCTCACCGCCCGGTAAGGACCACGTTCGGGTCATCGGCGCATTGTGTTCCACGCGCGCCTCAAAGAGATGTCAGCAACAACTGAAGGGTTTCCGCCAGCACCGATGCGTGCTAGGGTCGCGAGATTTGTTCGAAAAAGTTACCGTGGCCCTGGGCTAGGCAACTGAAGGAACACGGGTGGGTTTCAGACAAAAATTAAACTCTGACACGCATTCCCGCTCCGCCCAGAGCGGGAAACGTCATTTGATAATTCCACAATCAAAAAAAAGTGGAATAAACTCCAAAAATGATAGCCACATCACGTACATTACATTTTTGGTGGAACCCATCTAAATAACTAATGGGCTAACTAATGCACATGACAATTAAGGCGTACATAGCGTTCACCACAATATATTGCGGAATTTTATGAATATACAAAACTCACGGAGCTCGTGACTGAACTAGAACAGACCAGCGATCAGCTTATAATGTTCCTACAGCTGGGACAGAGGTCTCGGTGAGAGGGAGTGGACCGTAATCCAGTACGCGGGCACAGTGTGGGTTGGTAAATGTTGTCTTCGATTGGTTCTAGGACATAGCGGTTTCCTCACGATGTTCTCCCTCACCGTTTTGAGAGCAGTGGCGATGAAATAGTTTACACAAACTTAAGCACCTGTCTGAAACCTACGCCCTACAACTCGTAATTTCAGTCACAGCCGTTACTATTTGGCTACCATTGCAGCCAATCAAAATCCGGGTCACAAAAAATAAATAAGTAAAGAAATAAACTATTAGAAATCACTTTGCAAGCAAGACCACGTTGAGTGTATCTAATTCTGGCATGTTTAAGAATGTATTATAATATTTATTGCCCATTCTTCTGGTGGGAGACTTAAAGCCTAGATTTTAACCGTACTAAGGAAGACGACCCTGAGGTCGGCTCCAAAAAACGAGTAGAAATGAACGTACACATAAACAGTATGAACACGTGTGTATGGACCGCGAGTGCAAGCGCACTCGAGTCGCGGCTAGCGTGGATTACTGCGGTGCGGCTGGTGCGAGGGCCCTTTTCACTCATTGTGTGGATCCGGCCTTCAGTAGTAGTACCAATTTATCAATTGTGTGCTTCTTAAAGCATGATTTGTTTCGGGTTATAGACAACACAGTTCCGTATTTATTAAGGCCGAGCGACAGCCCTCGGCTGGCACTACATCGTGTTATACCATGACGGATCACCTGTTGTTTTTTATTCTTACAGACAAAAGTTACACTGAGAATTTCTCCTCCTTTGCACTGGCCAGCATTAAAATACAACAAGTTCCGTATACTATTGTGTAGCATAACTGCCTTATAAATGTGTATTACATTATGCTGAGTTTTCTATCACACTTTTAAGGCTTGCAATAGAGCATATACATAATCTAACACTACTATATAATAATGACGATAGCTACTGTACATCTTCCAAAACAGTCCAACATTGATATACCAAGTAAATCTTAAAACAAAGTTTAAAGTTAAAGAACTTAACAACACGTGGGTCGCACTTTTAACATATTATTAGGAAGATACGTAGGATGATAACAAGTTTTTTTACCTTCAAAAAGTGTATCAAAATCCAAACTGGTTAAACTATCCACTGGGTCACTACACACTTCCGGATCCATGATCCTCTCACAAAATACCGAACTTAACATGTATTTAAACTTCTCACATCTTAAAACTTAGTTTGGCTATTTTCGAAAGTCGCGACGAAGTTAATGATAGATACCGGTATGTCGGTATCGGTATGCGGGCGGAGAGTCACTGACCACGCACAACGAAAAATAGGCGCGGAAAAAACTAGTAGGTGTACCTCTAAGTTTTGTATTATGTACATTATACTATGTTACGAGGTACGGCATGTCTTTTGGTTGGTTGGAGAAAGGAAAGCTCTCAATTTGTTTATTTATTGTGTTTTTAATAAAACAAATAGATGTTTATAGGCAATCAAGTTCGCATTCACATATATATATATTTTTTTGTATGATTAAAAAAGACTCAGGTATCTGATCCAAATCTTAGATATCTTATCAGCAAGGTTAAAGCAGACTAATTTATTTAAATGAACTCGGAAAAATCTAATAAAGATTCAATTGCGATGCTGTAGCTGTTAAATATCGAATATATAATCAAACAAATATCAAGCCAGAATCGTATTCAAAATACAATTTATAATTATAACCTAATTTTTCCTTACGTAAAACATATACTTCTTCCCCATCGGGGTAGGCAGACTCTACAGACTGCCATCTGCTACGATCCTTACATACTCTTTCTGTCTCTTTTACGTTCATTTATGATTAATGGCTTTTATAAACTATAGGCCAGAAGGATTATATCCTCTTATAGAACACAAGTACCTAAGTGTTAGACGACTAATGCCTTCGCTCAAGATCTGGTTGTGTTGTATAAATAAGGAAATGAGTATTGCAAGATGCCTCAAGGGTGCTAGCTACTGCCAGGGTCGCCAGATCGTTCGAAAGAGATACCGTGACCCTGGCACATGGGCAACTGAAGGAACACGGGTGGGTTTTAGTCAGTAAAAGTCTGACACGCCCTCCCGCCTCGGTCAGAGCGGGAGAAGTCATTTGATGATTTCCGATCCAAAAAAAAAAAGGTGCTAGCTAGTATGTATGTTTATAGTACAAACCTGAAGGTATTGCAGACATGGATCCGGAGAGCTTCCTTGTTCGGTAGAATGGGGGCGCATCCAGTTTACCCACTTCGACATCAGCCTGCCAAAGAATGATTTTAAATAAGCATTTTTGTTGATGAAAACAGAAACGAAAACGCTACTAAGGTATTAGTGAGCACCAACCCAAATATGTGATAAGGTTCACTTTTAAGCAACGGGAGTCGGTCTATTATAGTAAGCTTTTCTGTGTGTTTCAATGAATAAAAAACCTTTAGAAGACGCCTTCAATAAAATCAAGTGCATTCTTTTTGTTACTCGATCGCTGCTTTATCTAACACTAATGTATGTAGACTCTTAAATGTAGTAATACAAAACATGTATTTATTAACCACTGATACTATTCAACGAGCACCCACGATTATCTATTCTAAAAGCACGTGGACAAACTTAAGGACACAGCATTTTTAGGGTTCCGTTGCCAAATGGCAAAAAACGGGACCCTTATAGATTCATACTGTCTGTCTGTCTGTTTGTCTGTCCGAGTATGATCGTGTGGGGTATCTATGGATAGGTCTTCAAAAATGATATTGAGGTTTCTAATATAATTTTTTTCTAAACTGACTAGTTTGCGCGAGAGACACTTCCAAAGTGGTAAAATGTGTGTGTCCCCCCCCCCCCGTAACTTCTAAAATAAGGGAATGACAAAACTAAAAAAATATATGATGTACATTACCATGTAAACTTCCACCGAAAATTGGTTTGAACGAGATCTAGTAAGTAGTTTTTTTTTAATACGTCATAAATCGTAAACCACAATTTACCTTTCATTCAGTAAACTCAAAAATAAAAAAAAACCATTTAATTTCATAATCACCATAATTCATAACAACCTAACCTTATGCATAAACCGTGAATACCTGCAGGTTTGTACGGAACCCTCGGTGCGCGAGTCCGACTCGCACTTGGCCGGTTTTTTTTGCTTTAATTATTATCATTTACTTAAAAATAAGAAGTTTATTGTGCACATCAGCAGCAGTCAGTTTGTAAAGTTTTATACGATGTCTAAAGATTTTGACTTTGAGCGAGCACTGTTAGCATGTTCACGAACGTTCCTTATTGTTGACAAAAATCACAGTTCCCGACTGTACCGTGATATCCAAATCGGAAAACAAATTGTTGATGTGAGCGGTGTGAGTGATTATGACTTAATTCGGAATGTAGCCTTAGTGTAATCAAATGCTGATACATATGTATTTTAATTTAAAATGTTTTTAGAAAAATGTCAAATGTGAAAGTTTAACTCCGGTTCTAATCAAAACATCGAAAAACTAGATTTAGTCTAGTTCTCTATGAAGGTTTTAAAAATACGACCATTCATTCATGCGTCATTTTTATAAAACATTGTGAAACTTTGGCGTCGGTGGCCCACACCTTACTACTATTAAGGCGTGGTCCGGCGGCGAAGCTTACTAGCGCGACCTGTTAACTAATTAATTTGCATTTCATTAAATAATTTCGGGCTTATAAAGAATTGCAATCATATTCCCAAGGACAGTGATAACGAATGAGGCTGGAACCTATATTCGAATTACAAAGGCCGTTTAAATAAAACGTGTAGTCCACAGATCGATCAATGCGTCATAGCACCTATTTCCAAATACAACTAGCGACATTAGTGTCAGCCATACTAAACACGGAAACGGCTGTTGTCATACATCTTATACGAGGATAGTTCAGCTAACTGTTAGTGTACGCACCTCGTAGCCCTCATCCGGCCTGCTGGCATAGGGCTCGCTGTGCTCGCTGGCGTAGGGCCCGGCCACACTGTCCTCGCTGGACGAGCAGTCGGCGGAGCTGCCGCCCGACGCGCACAGCAGCGGCGGCACCTGTCCACACACTGCACTTTATCAATATCACAAGTCCCACACAAGTAAACACTGAGCATCAGGGTACGACAAGCATCAGAGTTCTAAAGGCACCAGAATTTTAAAAGCACCAGCCAACAGGTTACATGGACAAAAAAACTGCCAGCCATCTGCCATCTTCCGGGTTTAAAACAGTTCGTGAACTTTGTACATAGATATTTTTGGGATGATATAGCTTCGCAGTAGTGGTTCAGATGACGGTCTGAACTCAATAGAATTAGGAGGGCTATTGTTCAATTTAAAGTATTGAGGGATCTGTCGAGTCCACTTGAACACTTTGAGATGGATTTATGAGTTCCTTGGTGCTACTAGGTAGGAGTACTTGATAAGGAAATACAGACCGTTTATATTAGAGACTCGAGGAATTTAAAGATCAAGATTATGTAACACAAAATAAACAAAAAACCACAGTATACGACGGCTCGCACTCACACGATAATATTGTCAAACACCCCGACAGCCTTCAAACATTAGGAACGCGGGCGAAGCCATGCAAGTTTAGCTGAACTACTACTAACAAACAACACCATTATAATGAAACGTACTTATATACATAAAGCATATACGTATATCCGAGTATACAGGTATTGTATTATTAGGTATTTACGAATGCGACTCATATTAACATTATCATAAATTATTAGAGTTATAGGAAGGGGAGCACCAATGAGTACTCATGGTTACACAACAAGCTATACATTTCCAGTTCAAGCTCACCTCTCATCATCATCATCATCATCATTTCAGCCGAAAGACGTCCACTGTTGGACATAGGCCTCTCCCAAGCTACGCCACTTCGACCGGTTTTGTGCTTCCCGCATCCAGCGGGTTCCTGCGGCCTTCACAAGGTCTACCTTGTTGGAGGCCTTCCAACTCTACGTCTTCCGGTACGCGGTCGCCACTCCAGAACCTTTCGGCCCCATCGGCCATCAGTTCTGCGAGCAATGTGCCCTGCCCACTGCCACTTCAGTTTAGCATTTCTTCGGGCTATGTCGGTTACCTTGGTTCTCCTACGGATCTCTTCGTTTCTGATTCGATCGCGTAGGGAAACTCCAAGCATAGCCCTCTCCATCGCCCTTTGGGTGACTTTCAGCCTTCTAATAAGGCCCATTGTGAGCGACCACCTCTCATTATACGGTAATCCCATAAAATGTGAGATCGGTGTATACTGGAAAATCATAGCTTGATGTGTAGCCGTGCGTACCTATTTAATTTCAAATGTCGCTCATGGCGAAAGTTCTTTGTAATGTCAAGGATTTTAAAAGCGTCTGTTATTATTAAAAACTATTATTAATAAACTTAGTGATAGCATACACGTGGAACTCAGTAGTCATTGTTTTGATAGAGCTTCGATCAATACGACAAAAATATAAAAAGCAGGCGCATTTGTTAATAAAATAAAGAGGGCTTCTCTATAGGCTTTTTAATTTTCAAAGCAGCCCGGTCGATGGCAATAGGCTCGCCCTGTTACTTACATAGTACTTGTAATTAACTGGCGAAATGGGAGTATAGGTACACACTGCCTGACCCTTCATCCCTGGACCCTGTTAGAGCTGCCTGGTCAGCTGGCTTGATAAAATAATTCCAGCATAGAGCCATAGCGATTCGCCATCCATAGGGCATTCCTACCATAACCTTGAAACCTCATACGATTCTGATGATCTACAACTTCTTATATGAGTAAATTAGGAAAGAAAATAAGTTTATTTGTGGTAAACTTGAAGCAAAGAAAGACAAACACACAAACAAAATAAAAGAAGAAGCTGGGGGAGACATGCATGAGTAGGTTAACTACGTGGCAGGAAACACGTTTCTGGGAGCTTTTTTGTGATGAATATTAATAATAATCTCAGATTAAATTCGATTACATTCGACTACATTAGTTATATGTATTTATTATCAGTGTAATCTAATACTCCATTTATAGCTACAGATGGTTATCTCTCTATTTCCTCACAACATTTTGACGTCATTTTCTTCTAAATCTAACAGACTTGTGACTACTACAGTGTCTGTTTCGGCAACTTTCACCGGTGTTAAGCAATATTTGATGGAGGCTACGAACGATACCTACTTAGTTTATAATTGGTTTGTTAGTCGCTTGAAAGGTTCTTGAATTCTCTTCCTTCTATCTTGTTGATATAAGATACTATTAAGTTTTTCTGTTAAAATAGGAAAGCAACTCAAACACTAATAGACTTCGACAGCTAGGCACTTAATTAATTGAAAGAAAAAAACTATTGGCATATAAAGTCGAATGAATCAATAGTTAGATCTCGTTAAAATATGTCAATTATTATACTATAAATATCCACTGACATAGCAGAACTCAGACAGCCTTACTGTTATCTGGTATCTTATAATCGAGGTGTACAAAGCCGCAAGACATCCGATACTTGTCACCTACATCAAACTTGAACCTTACGTCGATGTGATCGTTCCAGTTCGATAGACGTGATCGGTTCATGGGTGGGCGGGTTTTGTGTCATACTGGTGCCATCATCTGTTATGTAATACAATACTGAAGCTTCCGATTAGAGAAATATGTTTTGGAACGGATCTGTAGTTCCGAAGATTACATACAAACTCACAAATTTTACCTTTTTTTTTATAATAATAATTTACGAACTTATCATTTTGCACATTCATTATAAAGGAATGTGCAAAATTATTCGCTTCTAGACCCAACTGTTTAGCCTGTGTGTTGTCTGTCAGGGAACTTTGAAGATTTGTTTTGTTTTAACACAACACGATCAGATAATGCCAAATAGGTACCTACGTTAGTTGAAGCCATGTTAGTTTTTTATTTATATCTATGTGTTTATTATATTTATTTTTATATGTTTAATATAATTTTACGAAAATTTAAAATAAAGGGTCTCTGTTACCTGACATAAATTACGTTTTTTCTTGCACACCTGTTAGGTTTTCCGAGGTTTTATTTTCGTAGGACAAATAAATTTTGAATTCAAAATTTTGTCATATCCTTGAGAGTACTATGAGTAATTACGGGCACTGGACACGTCATCTTTCAGGAAAGTAGACTGGCTAAGAGCCTGACGTACAGGGAAATAGTTCTAATTGAAATAGGAAAAGATGGTATACCTGATGTTATGCAGTCGCTAGTTGCAGACACCTCCATAATTGTCCTATTGTCCATTTGTAAAACACACACATGCACACAAATCTGCAGTCAAGCACACATACACTAATGAAGTCCTATATTGCACTATAAAACACTAATAAAAATAGACACAAATATAAAACATTGTATGCACCCAAGTGCAAGAGCGTCGCCTCGGTAAATGAATGATCTTCGTATGTGAGCGACCGCACTATTAAGTTATTCCGCATTCTGATATTTTGATACGAGCCGGTCCAGTGCGAGTCGCGACAGACTGATTAGAAGCATTAACGTATTTAAAATTATTTCATATTTTAAATATGAGAAAACCAAAGAAGAATAGGTGACGTACCAGAAAAAATTTAGTAAATAATGACCTAAGAAAAATACCTGAGAAAAAAATATTACTTCTATAGTCTGCTGGATAATCGGAGTTGAAAATAGTGGGTTAGGTAATTGATCGTGATTCTGAGTTTTAAAGAAATAACTTTAACAGAGGGAACTCCATATTTACTGTCAATAAATTTACAATTAAATACAGTATCTATTGTGCGGAAACCGGTCCGGTGAGATAATATTAGGCGACATAGCACACATAGCTATCAATACTTGTTTACAGAAAACAACAAAAAGTAAAACTTTGATTCAACTATTATTATTATTTATGTAGGTAAGACTGTAGCTGTTCCTTTAAATCCAGAGGAATGAACGAATCCAAAGAAAATGAATATAATATGATTAATAGGTAGTAGTACCGCTTGGATGATTGATTGATTTGACAGTTGACACTACATAGTGCAAATGTTCAAGCATTAAAGAATGATCTCGGTACTTGAAAGTCGTTATCATTATTTATGTTCTTTCGGAATGGGCTACGAAAATGAACCTTATTCGTGCCTCTAATCTCTGTACCTACGAACAGACGTGTTTGTAGGTCAAGGCTAACGAAACCTTTCCCTGAGCTCGTGCGGCTGATGTGTGTCGTGTGCCTTAGGGCCATCTTTCACCAAAGGTTTTATTGTATACTGCCTGCGACTTCATCCGCGTGAAATGTATTGTTTAAACAAAAAAATTATATCCTATAGCATCGCATCACCGCGCCGGGCCGCCATATTACTTAGTTTTTCTTATTGTTCTTTTAGACAACTTTTTTCATTCAACGAAGTTCTCAATACTCAATTCTTTATTGCATTCCATATGTTACATAGATGGTAAAAAATTAAAATGGTACAAGATCAAAATATGGACCCTGTCGGGCACGCAAAAATTAGAAGAGAGGAAGAGGGCTGAGTTACAATTTAATTAAATCAATATTCTCATTTACTGTCTTTCATTTGGTATATAATTATATTGTATATGTATATACTCTTTAGTATCGTAGCGTGATTGTAGAATAGCCTACCTTTCTCAACAATTGGGTTATCAAATCCGACCGGTACTTCTAGAGATTACTACATACAAACCTACAAATAAACAAATTTTACTTCGTCATAATATTCGTATAGAGGTGAATTTAATACTTATTTCAGTTTGATTGAGGATAAATCTTACAAAAAATATAGTTTAGCTATCACATAAAAATATGCAAGAAGTAGTGTAGTAGTTCTATAGCTTTGGTCATCCATTAAAATCGTGTTATATTTCACTTTTGCATGGAACAGGTGTTTTATTTTTAAATTTAGGTAGTTATTCTGCTAACTTTAATTAACACGGTTAAAAAAAAATTACAATGGGTAAACCCAGCGTAAATAAGTAACATTTTTTAAATATATAAATTAGCCTACACTGCTGAGCAAAGGCCCCCGTAATAAGTGAAATATACACATTAAACACCCAGGTTTAAACATAGCAAAACAATAACAACACTTGAACCATGAATCCCTCTAACAGCCTTTCTGACGTGCCGGTAAAATCTTCCATTCATATGCAAACAGATTTGTTATTCGATTAAAATCCAAGAGATATTTAATTACGGCCACTGGCCAACGACCATGATCCACGACTATAAAAATTGAAAATTTCTTTACCTAATCATCAGGATCTTGAATTTTTATTTTGACCTCACTATCTGTTTTAGTACCCTCGAAAACCATGGAAACGATGTCTCTCTCTGTCTCTCTCTATTATTAACGCTTTTCATTATTTGACAATTTCGGCTCATTTACTCCTACCACAAGTCGCGTTAAAGAACTTCGTTTCAAAAAGCAAGCAACCATAGCAGACCGATCAGGTGCGTCACTAGTGCTACGGAGCGTCTTGTAGGATATGGAGTTGAAGTTGGACCTTTAGTAAAAGTTGTTCATATTCATGAGCCCTGTGACCTGAAATTAGTACGTTACCTTGGCGTGCGGGCGGCGCGGCATGGCGTGCTGGCGGCTGGGCCGCGCGGCCGCCACGCGGATGAGCGCCTCGCACAGCGCGCGCAGGCCGCCGCCGCCCTCCAGCGCGGCCGCCGGCGCCCCCAGCGCCACGCGCACCAGCGCACAGCTCGTCTCTTTTGAACGCCCTGACGTCACATCTGGGTGAACAAGTCAACTTTTGTCAGTGAAGCCCCGTAAAGTTATAATGTCCCAGAGTCCTCGAACCCCCATTGCGTACCTAGCAAATACCTTGTCCAAGACGAAGACACCTTTATCCCAGAGGAGTATACTTTACTTTTCGGCCTTCTGCGAGGTATTCAAACACAATTCAACTATCGAATTTTGTTTTACTTTCATACGAAAATTTAGTTAAGGTTTTAAATTCAAATAACATTGTTAAAAGCGGGGCAAACAATTGACATTATCATGCAGGTGATGTGAAAAAAATCTTATTCAATATTGTTATTGAATAGTTAACTTCTAGGAGCAAATTATATAAGTGGTCTAAAAGTCATGTTTTGATACCCAAAATCCATCCACACAATTTTACGACATTCGTATGTTAAACTAACATATACTACTACTAACATATTTTAATACCGCATCTTATTTACTGTACCTGTAATCTATGCAAATCAACTTTTACTTTATTAACTTTACGTAACAAATCAACTACGCCAAAATGCTATTATCAGTCGATAAACTCCAATTTCCATACAACAACTAAAAGTTAACGATATCTTGCAGCGGTGTCAATGCCAGTGCATTAATGTCCAACTATTTGTAATCAAATCTACTGTGAAACGACCGGCTGGCGCGCGACATGTGACGGCAAACTGGATGTAACCATACCGAAGTTCATCATGTTCAATAACCAACTTTAACATTAATCAGTTAAAGTAGAAATTCGTTGGAACTTCTATCAATGTCACATTTATACAAAAATGAATCTTAGTCATAACAAGTTAAAGTGCAGTCTCGCCTGTATTTTCTATTTGCAGTATTACATAGTATATGAAACTGTATAGGGCTTCTGCTCTTGAGATTGGGATATCACCTTACTGCAAGTTATTGTACAGTCAACTGCTCGTACATGGTTACAATTTCAGCTTTGACAGGGCCTTTATTTCGTAGCACTAAAGATAGTTTTTGCAGTACAAAATTCCACGTTCACATGTGATTGATTGTACGACTAGTCTATGCTAGTTATGTGATTAGTCGGATCAGTTGATTGGCTTATAGCGCTAGTCATCAACGGTGATACATTGTAATGCAATTAACAGAAATGCAATAATGTACTTATTTAATTATGTTTTAATGACACTCGTTTAAACTGTAACGGGTTTAAAACCACACATATTAATATTACAACCAAGTATGATTTAAAACGTAAGTCTTCACATTCCTCGATGGCGTTCACTTTATTGTTTCTGTACAGCTAAAATGTGTCTAAGGTCAGAATTTCAGTCTTTTATGGAAAGAAAAGACAGGACTTTTTTTTAAATAGGATAATAATCAACTCACCTGACGCTGAAAGCTGCACAGTCAGCAATGCTTCAGTAATCTTGATAAGTACCCTCATTTCCGCCACTCCACACTCGCAGTTGCACAGATAATATAACAGCACCTTCAGCAAAGCATAGCTGTCCAGGAACACACTCTCACTGACCACGTACTCCCTGAACATGGGACTGTACAAACACAAGCACGCACAAGTCTTCCAAAACGTCCACACGTTCTTCAGAATATCTATGTGATCCGCAATCGTTTCTTCCACTACACTCTCGCTTGATGTAAAATTAGACTTTATTGACTGTGGCGAAGAGTGCTTATTTGATCGCAGCTCTGTAGGATGAATGAATGCTAACATATCCCGTTCTTTACTTATGTCACATAATTCTCCGAACTTCTCCTCGGGTAGTTTTAATTTGTATATCTTGAAGCATTTGTCAGTAGCTTCTGTCAAAGATTTGAACAGCATCTGTACTGAGGCCAGTGAACCCATCTCTCTAAAGTAAGTCAGTTCGGAATTTTCCTTAATTAGTTTGAAAACCTCCACGATTATTGCTATCTCTAATATAGAGCAGCACTGGTTGGAAAATTCCGATAATGATACCAATTCTAATACATAACTGAGTCCACCTTTTTGTATGAATTGTTCGGCGAACGAGACTGTGTTTAGAAGATTTGCGAAGATGTTGAGGCAGGAAACGGTGAGGAAATATGTTGATTCTTCCATTCGAATGATGTATCTATGTTTGGCAACGATAAATGTCGGGTAAATAACACTAAAGAGTAGTTCATACTTCATTTCTATCCTACATTTTGGCGTCACCCTTAGTAAGTGACTAACAGTTGCGTGTAGAACATTATTGTGATTGTCTAGCTGTAGCAAAGAGTTATAATGGTACAGAAACGACCACACACTCTTCCTCTCAATAGGGCTGATGCCGTGCGAGCAGAACTTCCTGCCGACATCTTTCTTTTCATCACACGGCTCACAAATAGAACACGGGAGCTGATCTGTCACTTTTTGTATCAGTATACTCGCTCCTAGTTCTCCGTATACAGTATGTTCTAAGACTTGGAGACATAAGGAGGCGACGCTGCTGTGTGTAAGCATCAGTCTTACAATGCTCTCCATTAATAATCCTGGTGAGAAGCAACAACATACTCCACAGTTTAACATTACTTTTAGAATCTTATTTCGCAGTACACTCCGCGCCGATACTTCCTCATCAGTAAGCAATGACGTTAGAGTTCCGTACAGAACTGAAACGCAGCATGCTGAAGACATTGGAAGGCCAGTGCTGGCTTCTCCGAGGATGTCGTGATGATGGTGCATGCCTGCGGCGACGCGCTGTCGACACACTTTGTGCCTCGTCCTAGGACACGCGGCGGAATGTATCACCTCACTGCGCACGCGTTTCATGCCTACCACCAACTTCCCAACAGTCTCTATTAACTTTTTTATTAACACAACACTCTCCTCTTCTTCCGCTGGTATCCTTATCATAAGTTCTATGCATTCCTTCAAGAGCCCTCCTTTCAAGCATTCTCCATACAACTTGAATTGGTCAGTGAACTCCCTTAGTTTGTCCACACTGCGACACTGCATCAGCAAACAATGGAAGAACGCTGTTATAGAATACGCGATTCCAAACACGAATTTGAGCAAATTTTCTGATTCAGTCTTATCCTCTTTACGAGTCTGGTATTCGAGTTTGTTTTGTCGGCACTTCGAGATCACATCTTCTAATATTCGGAGCAACATGGGCAGGATTCCATTATTGATGAGTTTGGCACATAGGTCCGAGTGGATTAACACCTGGTCTAATGAGACCATCAGCAGTTCTGTTAAGGCTACTTTAATTCGCGATACTTCTTGAGTATTATCTTGTTGTGATTGAGGCAGAGAACTAAACTGCAACGAGCATAGGTTACGCAAGGAAAAGTTTATACATTGCATGGAGATCTGCGAACCTTCTGATCCGGACAAACTGCTCTCAGCCTTGCACAGCTCTTGGAGTAAATCAGTTATAATTAAAGTAAATTGGAATGTCGTTATTTCAGAATTTATAATTTCTCTGTGTTTGTCGTTGATGTAATCATCTGCTTTAGGCTTCGCCTTCCTGGGGGTGTAAAAGGGGTCATAGTACGAGTCATTAGGGTACTCGTTTGAGGACCGCGTGCTGTTGAAGTACTCGAAGTCATCGTTGGGCGTGCACACCTTGATGGTTAGAGAGCGGTTCAGGATCTGAAGGTCATCGTTGGAGTCTCCTGACTCTGATGACTGGTCCGTTAGCTTGGAAAGCCTTTTTTTTGTTCTTTCTAGAGAGTCGAGTTTGGGTTGCGTTGAGTGTCTCGACCTGTTGACACGAGAAAGTAAAACTTTTATATTTGGCTATACAATACACGATATCCTAAGAATGCTGTTATTGTCTTTTCCAAGCTGAAATGATCGTTCTGTTTCGGTTCAAAATTAATGAGAGTTAGTTATAGAGATATGTAATGATTTTAGTTTCATCTGGTCCGTTGAGAACCGACATTTAAACTACTATTTTCAAAAGATAAAAGTGTCAAAAACACGTATAGTATTAAAACGATTATGGTAATTATGGCGGTTACCTCCCAGTAACTGATCCCCTTTCAGAAGAGGCGGCGGACTGCACTTTAGACGGCTGCCCGCCGATCGGCTTCTGTTTGGACCATATTCTGAAACAGAACACATAGTTTAGAGTACTTTAAGTTAATAACTTCAAACCTAATGACAATTTGTATTGGCGATCGTAGGAACAGCCATCTTCTGCATGTATTGAATTCTAACGTAAATTAATTCCTATTCAATGTTATATATACTTAAAATCATGCTACTATTCATAGTGTATTAAATTGGTGTAACCAACAGAGTCCATGTGAACTTGTAATTATTATTTAAGATTTTGTAAAACAGATGTGATGTGCAATAGAGGATTGAATTTAATTGATTCTTACAATAAACAATACTAGAGTAACAATCACAGATTGCACGGTAAGTTGCTGACAACTATTTACCGTATGTAATCTTATATTGAACCTACCGCAACAAATTTGTTATATTTACGAATACACCCATTACACAAAATTGGGCATTTAAAATCTTAAGTCTAAAACAGTAAAATGTTATTTAACTCGGACACATGAAAGTAAATCATAAAATACTTTATCATTTGATGTAAACAGGCAATAAAATATATTTATAATTGGGTGCAGAAGGTATTCCGTCTATTTTCGATATGTGTCGCGGTGTCAAGGGCAGACAAGGTCTGTGTGTACAAGCTCCTCCCAGTTAGATTATATTTTATACTTATTTACATTGGAGCAGTGTTTATCACTGTTACAAAGTTTAGCCATAGAATAAGAAAGTTAGAAGCGAAACTTGTGCGGTGTTCGAAGATGCTACCGAAACATAAACCTATCGCTCCATACTACGGTGATAAGACTTACAAGCCCTGTCTCCGATAGGAATATTAATCGGCAAAAAATACGGCCCCCCATACAAACTTTCATCTCTCATCAAACCCCTTTTGGGGATGAAATTCCAAGAATTCTTGCTTAGTGCTCACTTATGAAAGTGATATGTTTATGATGATATAATAAAGAACTTTTGAGCAGATTTTCACGAGTGTAGGTTTAGCGGTTTGGGCTGTGGGTTGTCTATTAAATAATTATTCACCCATCAGCAGCCTATAACGTTCCCACTGCTGGGACACAGGCCTCCTCTCAGTGAGAGCGAGCGGGCCATAATCCACCACGCGGGCCCAGTGCGGGTTGGTAGATGTCACATGTCTTAGAATTTTTGGTTCTAAGACATGCCGGTTTCCTCACGATGTTTTCCTGCACCGTTTTGAGAGCAGTGGTGATAAAATAATTTACACAAAGTAAAGCGCCTGCTTGGGTTCGAACTCACGACCTTACTACTCGTAAGTCGCGGTCGTTAACACTGGGCCAATAATTAATTAATATAATAATTTACCCGTAATCTAATGACCCCTGCCCGCCCATTCTAAACCAGGGTGGAGATATGCTAGATCACTATCCTACCTGAGTTCAACGCTTCTTACACCTCAAAATACTTATCCTGATTTTCATATATACGGAGTTTCACTTCTATAATTTTTTATTCTATGGCTAAGTTGGTACAGATGCACGCAATTTATAGTTTTGTAGCTTACGAGATAAGTAACAACAAAGGACGCGTAATAAGACGTTGTAATATGGTCTTATTTACTCTTACGTAGCAAGCAGGTCATGTCTGTTGCAATAATAACACAGGCGATTGGGTAGGTACTGGGTTTGGGTTTGATGTTTAAATCCGTCTACAGCTTGTGACTTGTGACAAACAGCTATAAACTACTATACATATATTATAATGATAACTATAATGATGAATATTACTATATAGTAGGATAAAGTAATATTCCCTGCCAGGGTCGCGGATTCCTGCCAGGGTCGCGAGATTCGTTCGAAAGAGTTACCGTGGCCCTGGCACAGGCAACTAAATGAACACGGGTGGGTAAAAGTCTGACACGCCTTCCCGCTCCGCCCAGAGCAGGAGACATCATTTCATGTTTTTCCACCCGAAAAATAACATAAAGTTAAATTCAGTAATTACGTAACACACTAGCAGTAGGCATGGCTTTCATTTTGACAGTTCGACAACATTCATTGCGTTATTTACGTTGCTGAGCAGACAACTTTCTGGAATATATGATGCAAAACATTGGCAATATACTTAAAAATGATTCACAATGTGATTCATAGTGTGTTACGCAATTAGGGTGCTGATCTGGAAAACTTTTCTAGATAGGCAGTATTCTAGGAACATCAAGGTGTAACTGATCGGACTATATAACACGGTATGTGTTATTGAGACCGTATGTATTGCACTGACAGAACACATACAGCCGAAACTGCTAGGTCTTTTTTTTCGGGTGGGAAATCATGCAATGACGTCTCACGCTCTGGGTGGAACGGAAGGGCATGTCAGACTTTTACTGACTAAAACCCACCCGTGTTCCTTCAGTTGTATATATGCCAGGGCCACGGTAAAGTGAACAAATCCCGCGATCCTGGCAGAAAATGCTAGACCTAGAAGCTGAAAGGCACAAAACTTCTTTATATGTATAACGTAGGTAACTTGACTTTATAGAACTTTCCCCTAAATGGGTTAAATAGGGGATGAAAGTTATTATGGAAGTTCGTCATTTCTGCCTGTAATAATGCCATCAGGCATACGGCTTGTTCTCAAAGAGAAAACAGCATGATAGTAATGGGTGTAGAATTCCGATTTCCTCGGTATTAAAACGGTTCAGCAGATTATACACACCTATTTGAGAAGAGCTGATGTATAGGCGTGCGCGGAGTGGCTGGCTGCGGCGCATCTGTGTTAGCGTTACTGCTCGCTCCGCTCAGCTCGCCAAACAACCAGATGAGTACGGAGCTCAACTGCCGGCAGCATGACAGACCCTGCATAGAGAAGAAGCAAGTCTTTTGTAAGAAATGTATCGCATTTAAAGGAAAGAAGGAGGAAAGGACTAGGGACTAAGGGTTAGTTTTAAAAAACAGCTAATTCAGCTAAAACCCCAGAAAGACAGCACGTGATATATCATCCAGTTTAACAACCTAGGCAATACAATTATTCAATTCTCTGACAGTCAATCCCAGCCTAAACGGCAAGATCTATACTCCATTTGTTTAGGTAGTTAACTAAATGTAAACAATCTTAACATGTCTTTTATCTAAAAAACTGTCTAAAAATTGAATCTAAAAATGTTTACAATTAGGTATTTACTTAAACCGATGTTAGGTAAGTAACTTAATTTAAATAATATTTGTTGGTCTTTTATACGATTTATTTTATATAAAAAGACATATCAAGATTGTTTACCTTTAGTTAACTACCTAAACAAATGGAGTATAGAAACATTCATTTTTCAACGGTAATAGGATTGAGGTAAATACTACTACTGCCAATCCTGCCATTATTTTTATCCATATCTATCCTTTGACTTTACAGTTTTTTTTTTATTTGAACGCGCTAATCTCTAGAACTGTCAGTCTGATTTGAAAATGTTTTTTTGCCTCCGTTAGCCTAGTTCTTGAGGAAGGATATAGGCTATTTAACATCATGCTACAACCCTTAGGAGCCGAGCAAAAATATAACAAGAAGAACGCTGAGCGAAAACGAAGTAACAACGCGGGCGAGCGATGTGTTGCGATGAGGAAGGGCGGCTCCGAACATGTCACGCGGACCAAGTGCGGGCAGAAGCTAGTAATACAATACATAGCTTCTGCCCGCGACTTCATCCGCGTCAAATTTTTGCTCCCCTGACCCTTCCCGTCGCATTGAATTGCCTGCCAGTTTTCGAACATTTTTCGTTGCTGCTCCGCTTTTTTTTATCATAGCGTGATGTTATATAGCCTATAGCCTTCCACAATAAATAGGTTAACCAAGACAAAAAGAATTTCTCAATTCGGACCAGGAGTTCCTGAGTTTAGTGCGTTCAACCAAACAAACAAACTCTTCAGCTTTTTAATATTAGTAC
Source organism: Aporophyla nigra (assembly GCA_947507805.1). NCBI lineage: Eukaryota > Metazoa > Arthropoda > Insecta > Lepidoptera > Noctuidae > Aporophyla > Aporophyla nigra. Next base: position 1,204,698 of record OX382301.1, read on the forward strand.
AGATGGTAACAGGCTATAATTAACAATCAAAGGTTAGTTACAAACAGGCATGCTCTGCTTCCTTATCATTCGGGTGGCTGGTGCTGAGACTGTCGTCATATCAGCCGTGCAGTCCAACAGAAACCGAACTCTAATAACACGCTACAACAAACATACTAACTGGCAAACATTTCCGGAACTAATTAACAGTGTCTATACTAAGGTCATTTATTTACATCTGTATTTTCATGAGGCTTGTGGCTTAGCAATAACAGCCGCACGGTTTAATCTATCAGGTTAAACTATGCTTGCCACGGTTGGTCCGTGGATGGGTGACAATCTTTACATACCAAACCACTCTGCGTGCTTCGGAAAGCATGTTATGCCATTTTTTGCCGGCTGCCAGTCCTGGATCTTTGCAAGTCGATACTGTTCGTCAGAAGCCCGACATTTTGTCAACCAGCCCTCCCAGAGAGAATACCGAGTTGGAAATGGCTGGCAACTTGATTGTTAGCTCCGTATTTTTTATGGTGTACGTAATAATGACAATTGTATCTATCAATCAACGTGTTATTTTTAACCGACTTCAAAAAGGAGGAGGTTCTCAATTCGGATGTTTATGTGTTTTTTTTTTTTTTTTTATGTATGTTCGGCCATAACTCCGTCATATATAGACTAGGTAGGATTTGCAAAATTCTTTTTTTGATCGAAAGGAGTTTATTCCGAAATGGTCCCATATAATTTTCATATAGATCTGATGATGAGTTCGGGAGACAGACACCGGAACTCTTTAAAAAATAACAGGAAATCAACCGCGATTTCTGCTATCGCATAAATATGCATTGTTTGTTTGGAATTAGTGCAGGGTGAATACCACAACTAAAAATTTAAAAATAAAAACTTTTTTACAAAAAAAACAAAACAACCGACTTCCTTAAAAACACTACAAAGTGAAAAATAACTTTAATTTCGGAAGTCGGTGGCAAAAAAACCACAAATACAGATCCTAAGACACCGACTACCGAAATTAAAGTTATTTTTCAGTTTGTAGTGTTTTTAAGGAAGTCGGTTGTTTATTTTTTTGTAAAAAAGTTTTATATAAAGTGTAACAGGTTGCTTCTGTATACATACTATACCCTTACTAAATAATCAGAGGTCAGTAAACAGACCTACAAAGGGATCTCCTAACATGTTGATTGTATACGTGCATGAAAACACGTTCTATCTGTGACTGTCAAGCAGTTAGTCAAACAGTTTCAATTAGTCGTAAACTTTACTAGATAACATTATCAATTAGACAACTAAGGTTCTATGAGAGTTATTATTTAAAGTAAAGGTATTCCCCGGTAGTGTACTATTTTCAACAGATTGGTTATGGCTAAGATGATCAGATGAATGCTCTGGTAATGGCATCGCGCTGCTAACTCTTGGATCAATTACAGCAGTAAGGGCACTCGTCAGATGCTTATTCAGTGTGCATACCGGATCTTTTTATAGGACAATTCATCATTACAGCCGTAAGACGTCCACTGTTGGACTTAGGCCTCCCCCAATTTGGGGGGCTTTGCCATAATCGCCACGCTTGGCAGGCGGGTTGGCGGTCGCGGTATGGTGGTAAAATGCATAGAGAACGCTGCTGCCCATTCTCTAGAAAGTCCCTTAGTCGCCTTTTACGACACCCACGGGAAGAAATGGGGTGGTGTTATTCTTTACGTCCGGCACCACACGGTACGCAGGACAGGACAATTATATTTTGAAAAACATGTTATAAGATAATTATTAATCATCTTATAAATAATAAATGGAATCGCACTTTACCGAACTGTTAAAAAATGAGGTTTTATAAACATTTGTAGGATTTCAATAGGACAAAAAAATACATGCTCCTAGGATATTTATTGACCACATTTTGCTACTTTGGTAGAGTGGTGCTACCAGTTGCTGTGATTGTGAGATCCTGGGTTGGGTTCCGCATTAAGAGACTTAGGAAGTTTTATATTTATTTTGATGATACGTGTTTAGAATGATAATTATTCAGTTGACCTTATAAAACAAATGTTAAGATCAGTTTTATTTTTCAATGAGCATCTCATTCAAACAGTTTGTTTTCGTAAAATTATCTGTGGATCAGGACACGTGTAAGAATATATTATAGGAAGTGCTTCGTCGGGTCTGCTACAGTTTTAGCAAAAGTATTACGACAAAAAATTATTGTAATTTTATTGTATATTTTTTTCTTATTATGAGCCAGTGGTAGAGATTCCACACAATTATTTTTTAAATGCTTCCTGCCTTATATTATTTACCGACGATAATTTGGCAAGTAGTGGAAGGTAATAATTTCCGCCACGCCATTGTGTTTGTATTGCTCCAACGAATCGTATCGCCATGCAAACAATGCCGTGTTATGTAAGTACGCTGTTTACGTGCTTTTGCATTTGATTGTAAAATGCATTCAGTCAACCATCCACTGCTACACAGGATATGCACGGAGATTTTGTCACAGCTCCAGGGTAACTCACGAAATTCAATCTTTGTTACGTTTATTGCTATTTGTGAGTCAGTGTCAAGCCATATGTTGAACAAAATATGAGACGCGACTGTAACAAATATTTGGCTTTACATAAAAGAGTTAAATCATTTTCATGAAAAAGTCTCATAACATACCTACAGCTTGACACTGATCCGTAAATAGCAACAAAAGAAAGAAAATTTCCATTTTGCTGGCTACTGTGCAGCTTTCACCTGCTACGTGGTTCATTTTTTCAGCAACGCATCCGTGCGTAGCGTGTGTCGCGGTAGAAGGCCCCACCTTGTTTTTTCATACAAAGCGAAACTAAGTACACGTGCGTAGCGTGGGCTGGAGAGCCGCCTTTATGCTGAGCGTATATTTTTCCCATCTGCATTCTATTTTTATATTTTTTGTATTTTATTTTTACTTTTGATGCGTCAAGTGTTGGCGAAAATAAAAGCATTTTCTTTTTTCTTACAAATCAGAGAGCGGATCATTTAGCTAATTTCTTAGAAAGTGTGTCATTGTATTTGTGTCTTCCTCCGTAATTTTTTTTGGATTGTGGAGGCAAAATCAGCTACTTAATCGAGTATAGGCAGATACATCGGTCCGGGGTAAGGACTATCAGCCCGCATGCATGAAAAAGAGATTCGTATTTATTATAGTATTAGTAGCTCCCTATGATAAAGTGTGTACTATGCAGCTCGAGACGCTTCAGATCTTGCAATGACACTCATAGTACACGAGTAGCGACGTTGATCGCGCCGCGCCCTGATAACAGAATGTTTCCGTCGAGGGTGCCGACCCGCCGATAACTGTTCACGTCACTCGAGTCGCAATGCAACTACTATAGGCACGCTACTATCTTGGTAGACCTATCCCAACTTGATGTACATAGTTATTATTAATATATATTATTCTATCAAACATTTGAAATCCAATTAGAATTTGGTTCGGTTCAATCGGTTCATCACTACTATTTAAATTGTTTGAATGTTTATTTTGGATGACTCAAGAAATCAAAATACTTCTCGAATAAAATCATGGAACACGAGACAACCGACGATAAAAGTCCCGGGACGTCCCGGGACCTCGAGACTTATGAGAATGAAATTTAAAGAGATCATTTTGGGCCACATGTTATTTTCATAGCTATGTTGGTGTCGGCTTCCAGTCTAACCGGATGCAGCTGAATACCTATTATTATTTTACATGGAACAACAGTCTCTCTATATAAAATACTGGTATTCAGCTTAAGGGTGAAGGGTTGTCGAGGTCAGCCTCGAAAACTCAGGCAATACGATACCCCATTTAGGGCCACATACATGTATCAATAAAAAAGCAATTTGTTTGTGATTGTTGCCATAGTGCCACCGGACAAGGGGAAGACTCTATTGAAACAGGTGTCGGTTTCATTGTACAATATAAATTTCAGCACGTTTCCCGGTTGCTTCAAATATTTGTATCTGCTTTTTTAAAAGTTGCTCTGGATTTTTTTGTAAGAATTTGGGTACATTCTCTTCGATTTATTTGATTGCATGTTCTGTAAACTGTGATGGCCAGTTTTTCGAGTCTCGATCCAAAAGTCTCCAGACTCGATACAACTCCATTTAGAGACGTCCCGGGGATTACAAACCTAGTTAGTGCGCACTAGTACCGCCAGTGATTTCATTTATTTTTGCAAATATTGCCGTTCTCATTGTATTTTTGAAGCATTTTCTAATGAAAGCCTTAAAAGACGGTTACAAATTGTTTGCTATTACATTATTAAACACAGATACAGGGGTCGGTATAAACAAATGCGCTGGAACAATGGATCTTGCTTGTTAAGCTCTATTTACTTCACATCGATACGTTTACAATCCGATTACTAGCTCGTACATTAATCGATTTAAGATTAGATATATGTAACTTAGTTAACGCGTAGTTATGAAAAGACAAGAACATACGTGAAATTAATGTTAAGGCCGGAAGGTGAAAGCGCGGGGAAATCAGCATCATGCATGACTGGAAGATCTGTGGAACATCGTATATGAAAATCTGATGAACTAAAATATGATGAATTTTTAAAAGTCATAGAACAAAAGTTGTTGATTATGTTGTTAGTAAAGTAGTCCTGAGAGGTTGCCGATGTTTTACAAATAACCCTGTATACGACTTCAATGAGATCACCGATATCTGAGTATAAAGAAGTGTTGGTTCTTACTTAAATTAACCAACTGCAAAAAGGAGGAGGTTCTCAATTCCTCTGTATTTCTTTTTGTATGCATATTCCGCGATATGTCCGGCAATCGTGGATGGATTTCGAAAGTTTTTTTTTCAGTGGTTATGCTTCTGGGGTGGTCCCTTATAAATTTTATTTACTTTGCTTGGGTAGTATTGGCGTTAGCCTTGATAATATGTTTTTAATCCACTTTGTTTATCTAGATGACATTCTATTATTTCCTGTCAATGTTGCTTACATAGCAAGTACTGTACAAATTGTTGTAGGTACAGAAACTAAAAACTAAAGTTTTTATTTATGAAACGTTTTTTTAAAGTTCCTTGCACTAAAGAGTACATTAACAGAACGGTTATCTTAGCATCAGTAATATTAGTGGCCTTTTGACAAAGCTGCACAAATGTCATCTAGACAGGATCAATTTGATACGCACAGAATAGATAAGTATCGATGTATTTTTATGAGTATTATTAACGTAAAAATGATAGCGGGTCAATGGCCAAGGAAATATCATATTTAAATTAGCACCTTTTGATAGGAGTCTAATTTAAATATAGGTTATAGGTAAACGGGCTGGTGTTCGCAACTCTACGTCTGAGCGCGTAGTTTGCGTTTTATTTCAATTTAGTTTACATAATTACACCTGCACCGAGTAACACGTCCGCCAGAAAGAGTGCCAGAATAATCGAAGCAGAATAGAATTAAATTACCCACGTAATAAAAACAATAAAACGCAGTAATAAATAATTACAATTATCTCAGGTCAACAATAAAGAACGGATGTCTCAACCTAGTCAATTGTGACTAGATTTGTATGATTCATTACTTCGCTATTAGACTTTAGAGTGGAAGTTATCAATAAGTGCATTTTTAGGACTTTTTCTGCAATGTAAATAGATGTTTATCGAGTTTGCCACCGAACTCTAAGTACAGGATTTGCCTATTTATCCTGGGAACGTACTATGAACTATCTGTGTGCCAAATTTCATCCAAATCCGATCAGTAGTATTTGTGTGAAAGAGTAACAAACATCCTTGCGTACTGACAAACTTTCACATTTATAATATAAGTAGGATCATAAAACATTATCGTAACATCACGCCTTCAGAGATGTCGGCGTGACCGTGTTGTTTATGTAGGTAAGTATAATACATTCATATTAAACTTAAATTGAACATAGAAAAAAGCAAAAGGAGTATGTAAGGATCGCAGCAGACGGATCTGTAGTTTCTGCCTACCCCCTTGGGAATAAAGCGTGAGCTTAAGTATGTGTGTAGGAAATCTCGATATTTGTCAAGCCGTAAAAACCGTGGGCAGAAGGGATAGGTGGTTGGCTCTAAATAACGCTTCCTCACCTCGACTCCTAGAGCTTTGAGCAGCACCAGGCACCTCCAAGCCACGCCGCCCAGCAGGTACTTCCTGAGGATCTGCTCCGAAGACTGCATGTTGATGCGCGTGAATAGGCTCGTGGGACCCGCTTTTTGCTCTTCGGGCTTTTGATCTGCGGCTGCAGATAGTTAAAAGAGGCATGGTTAGCAAAAGAAAATGCATGATTCGAATAATAGCAGTTAGCCTAGTTTTTATATTTGAAGTAATAAACTGTAGAAAAGTCGCAGTAGAGATAACACAGTCTTCGCATAAATCCCAGTAAGCTATCATGGAAAAAACTTGCTCAATGTTCACTCAGCAACATGTTTTTGCGTTGCGGAAATATATAAGCCTCAACGTCGAAATTGAGTGGTAGTAAGCTTTTTTGACACTCCAACGTTTGCATTCGGCGGTGTCTGTCTGTGTTTTCCTTCTATGAATTCTATAATACTAAAGTAATCTGTCATATACTTACACCCAGCATCATTATGTGCCTCAATATTTGGCAGTGCATTATCAGGGAGCGGCGCATGCGTGTCGATGCACGGCAGCGGGACGGAGTAGTGCGTGTTGATGGATGACGTCACGCGGTGGATACCGCACAGCAGCTCGCAACCCACCAGCGTCACCACACCACTCACTGGACTATCGTTCAACAAGTAGGTAAACAATATAATAATAACGAAATTGACACGTAAAAAATAACCAAACCTGAAGGATTAAAAAATTGGCAATTGCATTCAAAGCGTTTAGTGTTTCTACAATGACTTTCAACAGGGTTGACATAAACTTTTCGGTAGCATATGTTAATCCGATCCATTTTTTACTTTTCTGCTATCGTTCTCGCTGATAGAACGTCGCTTTCTCTGAATAAAGAAATAAAGAATAACGTTTATAAAAGTTAAAAGAAAAAAAGAACAACGTTTCTAAACGTTAAACGAAAGAAAGAAGAACGTTTATAAATGTTAAAAGAAAGAAAAAAATACTTTTATAAACGTTAAAAGAAAGAAGAATGTTTTTAAACGTTATTCTTTCTTTTATTTTTCATAAATTGTGTCTGAATCACGTAAAATACAAAATAACGAAGTGAAAGTCAGGTTTTAACAACAGTATTATGTTTCACGGCTGCGCCAAAAAAGTTAATTTCAGCTTTAATGTTAGACATATGTTGTGCCCCTCTGGTTTGTTTTCCATAGTTGCCGCAGCACACCGTGTGGGATTCGAGTTTTATTTTGAATAATAGCATACAAACAATATTAGTATGATATTAATGCTATCAGTAGATCAATGTTATAGATAATGAACTTGTATCGTGGGAATTAACTTCCAAACACGAAGCAGACGGTGTGGCACTTCCGCCAGACACAATAGATGTTTAGCAATGACCGAACAACGTGTTACCACTTCCTCACCAGAACTTTATTAACTCCTTGGGGTTGGCGCCTTCGTTGACGCGGATCAGAAACTCGGCCAGGAACAGATCCAGCCAGGTCGATTTCTGCAAAATATAATTTATTTAGAACGGAATAAAGATAACATTTTCGCTTCCATTCATTATGTGGCATTATGCAATTTGGTCCACGTGCTATCGTAAGACCATTATAGCACTGGCTGCGACTCACGTTATTTGGTTTATTGTACCAGGGCTTTTTTTGGTTTATTGTACCACGGCTTTTTTGTTTGATCGTCACTGTAAATTCTGCAGCAGCGGTTCGGATTTCTTCGTGCTGGTTATTCCACATCATCATCATTTCAGCCAAAAGACGTCCGGTGCTGGACATGGCCTCGCCCAAGCTCCGCCACTTCGACAGGTGTTGAGCTTCCCGCGTCCATAAAACCATCAGATTATGACGATACTCTTGCTAAAGAAGGTCTCGTTGATTCGTATGGCATACACTAGATAAATACGCCAGTTTTAATACAAAGCCGGTCTACTCGAAACTCAAATGTGGTCGAAGCGCCTCGGTTTCTGGCAAGCCGCAAAATAAAATAGCGTGATGTTGTGTGCAATAGATCATTTGAGTGTGCCAGTTGAGCGTGACCGCGACTCAATTGGATAATAGCTCGGCCGCTTTCGTATTTCGTGGTCTGCGAGCTATGTGCTACAAATGCATTAACTCGTAAGTATTATGTATTTGCGAGTTTATCGATCAAACTGTACCAATGTAGGTTGTAAAACTAATTAGTATTTAGTTTATTTGCCTTTGGAAGGAATAGAACTATAGAGGGTATAGATAATACTAGACATATTGGCGTTGATCACTGGGCCAGCTTTCTTGACCCTTATTTTAGAGTTTTTAGGGTCCATGAAAGTTGTCCTTAAAGTTACTTATGCAGACCTGTTGTTATCTGGATAATATTTAGTGGTATATTCTGAATGGTGTTGATACGAGAAAAAATGAAAAAGCTTTTCGCAGAAAAATGTTTACGACCCCTGTCCTACGAAGTGGGCCGCTGCGATATAAGTTACCAAGGCCATAGATTAGCTTCAGCGGTATAAGTTCAATGACCGTTTACAAGAGCAAGTTTTGTGGCATTTCCACAAATAATCTTCTTAGACAAATGACAGGTGGAATGAAATTATCGAGGTCCACGTCTAGCAATGGATTAATTTGCATAACTTAATTATGATCATCTGTTAAAGTTATCGGGTATCTACCATGTCTCCCGAGGACAGCGACTGTGTTTTTAAGGCGTACCTTAAGCCTACTTCTTTATATCTGATCATTAAGACCTTACCTCATAAGTGCCAGTCTCCGCTTTGAAGAAGTGATCCCAGTATATTTTGAGAGTGTCGATGCCTTCCTCCGCCGCCATTCGCGCTGTTTTCCGACCTATGACACGGTGGTAACGATCAGTTACTCTATCAATCTATTACGATTGATTGAAGCCATACTTATGTACATTAGCTTTTAGTCTCGGGTGATCGGGTCGAATCGTACGATCCACTTACGCGCAATACGAATACAAATATAAACATCTTGAATCGGTCTTTTAGGCGGGAAAGGCCTACCGTCTGAAACTACGATTACAGGAACCATTTCCAACTGTTTTGACCTAAAATGAATCTAAACTGTTATGTAGATTTGCTCAATGATGACAATTTACTGAATCTTTCATAACCTTTCGTTTAGGTTAATACTACGTCTATGTAGTAGTATGCACCTGTAGGTAACTCTCCAGCCAGCTTGGAAATTAGGACTGATTTATATAGGTACTATTAGTATTATTACTGAAGCTATCGATTTCATCTTCGTTTTAGTTTTATAACTATTGAAACTTTGTTTGATCCTTGAGTAAAAGTGTGTAAATGCCTATGGATTAATAGTCAGAATTTTTCCATTTCTTATCTAATAGTGAGCTATCCTACCTAGTACCTACCAGCTTTTTAACACTTCTACTCAATTATTGCCCCTTAGGATACACGAAATAGTCATATCGAATCCTTTCACTGCAAATCCAAGAATCAGAACTGTCCCAAAATGTATGTTCACATTCGCGTACAATACGTATGTACATAGCGTCCGTCGAGTATTGACTGGCGACTGACTACAGAAGCCTTATCAGTGCGGTCACTATTTATTGGAGACGAGAAGAATTGATAACAGCTACTGTTGGCGCACGGTATAACTATCTGTCGCGAGCTTCACTTGTAGTTCAAACATGTACCTACAAGTAATTATGTTAAACAAATGTTACGAATCTAATCAGAGCTGATAGGTTTGGTAAAAAGCTTCTGTTTGATACGGCGTGTTGATAGTTCGCTAACTGACTTAAGATAGTGGATAATTGTACGGTTTTGTAATAGTTGTGTTTGCATTTGTATATGCCACTGTTTCATTGAATTATGTGTTTTGATACGTAGGAAGGGACGCTACAGATACTAAACAGGAGTCATTTTAACCCAAGATTGTGCTCTTTTGGTGTGCTAAACTGAACATGAACATTTCGAATTTGAAATTAACTTCTTAAGAATTTAAAGAACCTTGTATTGAACTATCTAGAACCTAGTAGGCATAGTAATACCTACTAAGTTCTAGATAGTTAATTATATCCAACTAGCTTTTGCTCGCGGCTTCGCCCGCGTGGATGTCGGAAATTATCGCAAGAGGACGTACTACCGCGGTTAATGTATTAAGAATGCATTAATCCAAGTTATATAAGTAATTAAAAACACGCGACTAACAAAAAAGTTTATCGTCCCTTTTTTTTGTCGTGATATTCTATTGTTTTTTTTTTCTAAAATAAAAGTAGTCTAAGTTACTCCTTGTTACATCAGCTATCTGCCAATGAAAGTCCCGTCAAAATCGGTCCAGCCATTTCAGAGATTAGCCGGAACAAACAGACAGACAGACAGACAAAAATTGTAAAAAATGATTTTTTTTGGTATATTAACCGTGTATACATCCATATACACTTAGTAAAAAGCGGTTATTTTCATAGAACAAACTGACACTCCAATTCTATTTATTTGTCTAGATTATTATTGAGCAACTACGCGTTATATTCTTTTATAAATTACCCAACCAATCCCAACTATTGCAATAAACTATAAAAATTAAATAAATAAATTATTAAAAAAAAACGTTTAATAGAAATCTACGTTAGCGCCATCTATGATTTTTATACGAATCACCACGACTAAAAAATGTGTGACAGCGCCATCTTATGACGTTTGCTAAAATGACATAAAAACAGCGCCACCTATTTCAATGTTGCGACAACTTTAGTTTTGCTTGATGAAAATAGAAAGTGTAAAAAAATGTTGCTTACTTCTAATAAACAGAGAATAAACAATGAATATAATGTTGAGAAGTTAACTTTGTCATATTATACACGATTACCAGAATCAGAATCAGTACTTTATTTGTTATGAATGTAGGTACAGGTATAAGATGTTATGCATAAATTAATTAGATCGGCTACAGTCTACCTTACGGCATGCAAATAATTAAATACGTTAAAATATTAATACAAACAAAATAATGTCAACAAAACATAGATACCGCGACCCCCGACTTCGTCCGCGTGGTATTTAACAAAAAAGTTTTTTATTCGTTTTATTTTTTTCGTGAGATCCTATTTTTTTCCTAAAGTAAAAGTAGCCTAAGTTACTCCTTGTTACATCAGCTATCTGCCAGTGAAAGTCCCGTCAAAATCGGTCCAGGCATTTCAGAGATTAGCCGGAACAAACAGACAGACAGACAGACAAAAATTGTAAAAAAATGATTTTTTTGGTATATTAACCGTGTATACATCCATATACACTTAGTAAAAAGCGGTTATTTTAATATTAAATACAGACACTAGACACAGACACTACATGAACATTGGATATAATTGGCTGCAATAGTGCAACTCAAGGTCACAATAGATTTCCTGCTTCTCTATACCTATCATCAGTAGCCACTGATGTTCCCACTGCTGGGAACACGATATATACATACCTAAATCTTCTCTATACCTATACCTACCTATAAATGGGTGCATGTGATTCCTACCTTAATATGAGACCAACTAACATTTGAGAAGGAGTAAACTGATTTATTGAAGAAGGTAACTACACTGACACCATAAGCAATGTAGTTATTTACATAGTACGCTGTACAATCATTCATAATACAAGTGAGCATTGTCCAATACCAAACTTATCATCATGATATCAGCCAGCCGTCCTCATTGTTTATTTTAAAATACAAACAAATACTTTGGGATGCTGTCACCTTACTGCAAATTTTTTTAAATCTTAGACAGTTGACTTGGTACTGTTTATCAACTAGGCGAGAGATAGTGGGATCCAACCAGATGGTAGGGAATTTTTTGTGTTACTTCTTCCCTGCTCAAACACTAGGAAGGGGTGACGGGCAGGCATTTTGGTGGACTGTATTTTGTGGTTTTGACTGCCAAATAGAGCTGATTGTCAGCCAATTTGAATAAATGACTTTTGATTGTGATTTTGAACTAGGTTTCTAAAGTATCTCAATAATAGTAAGCATGCTGAATAATGAATGGAATAATTAGATAAAACACCACATTACACAATTGTTATCTGTGTAATAATAGATTCATTAACAATTTAATTGTCCTAAAGTGCGGATTTGTGTTACAATGAAATAAATAACACAAACACATATACAGACTGATAACAGCAGTGGGAAAGTTTTCATTGTGGCAAAAATTAATTTATAAGTGTTATATTTAGTTATGATTTTTTTTCGTTGCTTTATAGTAGCAATAGCAACTGTTTAAAATCTTGATTGGGATCTGGGATTTTAGTACCATACCTACTTAACAAACAATGCAACGAAAAATTATCTGAATTATACAAGAAATAATTCTTATTTTGTTTCAAATATAACCAAAACTAGTTATAAATTAATAGAATTGTCCCAATATACAGGTTACTGCCCACTGCCATTTTATTGGTGATTAAGATTTACTGCTTTGAGAACTTAAGGCGTTTGTTTTGTACATGAAGTATAAATATTAAAACAACATTGTTTTAGTCAAAATTGTGTAAATAGTCGAATTGATTGATTTATACTGCATGATTGGTCTAATGGTTGCTAGTGCTACTGCTGACAAATTTCTAGGTAGCAGCCAGGAGTCTAGATTTGTGCCTGGTTGATATCAATAGGCTCTTATTACATGGGAACAAGCAGGCAAAATGTGCTCATACTATAGGTACATTTCTGCCCAACCCTTCAGGGAAACAAGGTGTGATGTTATGTAAATAGATTTATAAATACTATAATAAAACTGTTTTGATTTTAATCATCTAATTCTAGATACTAAATTATTAGACCTTAGGAAATGAATGCCGTCTTTCAAACATTTTCCATTAAAACAATTATCAAAACATACAAGGATAAGAAAATTTGTTTACTCATTCTCAACTAGTATTTGTCAATTCATTATAAGATTGCTACAAATATAATAATATGCTTTTAGAATTAGGCAAATGTAAATAAACTGTGAAGAACAAGAAGAACTTTTACAAATTATTTCTACACCTTTTAGAGCAATATTTACATATTTCACTTGATTACTTGGCTTGCATAAATTATAGTGATATAATCCAATTATTTGCATAATCTTAACTATTATAATTTTTAATAAATTCAGTTATGGAATTGTTATATTGGTAAGAACATCTCCAATAAGATTCTTATAATTAAAACAAACCAGTCCTTCAGGAGCAAACACTGTTAATAAGTAGCTAAGCTCTAATTAAACATTAAAAAAAACATTGGAATAGATAAACAGAGCCATAAAATACACAGGTACAGAATAACAAAGTCTTAAATGAATGAACACTCACATGAAACACCTGCTCAAGATCACGAATCTATTTACAGCTTGATTACAAAAAGCTGCCGAACATCAAATTAAAGTTATTATTTATTCTAAAAGTTAATTCATTGCTAGTAACTTCGAAAGAATAATATTTGCGGGTCAAACAACCTTGCACTCGGGTAGAACTTTTTGACAACTTTGACAGTTGTAGTGATGTCTCATCAGCTGTTAACTAAATTGAAACGATGACGTTTACTAAAACTAACGTTTCTGTGTATGTAAAATAATAAATTGTTAATTGTGTCATCGGTTTCCTATTAATTTATTAAAATATGAGTGCAGTCAATTTTCACTGATCTTCTTCCTATTCATAAACACTCCAGTTTTCCGAGGGTAATAATTTCCATGTGGGCAATAACTTTCTAAACTTCACTCACTATCGTAAGCTTGACAGCTGTCATTCTGCGTCTGTCATTGAAAACTTCATAAAACGCGAGAAACTGGTGAGAAAACGGGTGATTTGATTCGTGTTTAAAATAGGAAGTTTGTTGTACATAAATCTTGAGCCTTGCTTATAAAAGACATAGTTCCATCATGTGGGACCGGATCATAGAGTATTTGAAAGATCCACTATTAGTGATTAAAGTGCAAAACTTTTTCGGTGTTACTTACAAAAGTAATGAAAGCACGCAACAAAATGAATCATCTGAAGTGATACATTCAGATAGAGTGGAGCGTCTGAACGAGGAGTCTGATATCAAGCAGCACAAGAGGATTCCTAGTAACATATCGAGTAGTTCTCAGTCATCGTACGACACGGATAGTTCTGGGGACAGTGGCGGGAAGGACGCGGTGGAGTGCAGTATAAACAACAAGTTCTGGTACTATCTATTCGTGCTGGGCACGGAGCTGGGTGATGAGATCTTCTACGCGACGTTTATTCCTTTCTGGTTCTGGAACATTGATGGAGCCGTCGGCCGCAGGGTGGTGCTGGTCTGGACTGTAGTCATGTATATTGGTGAGTATAGCATAGCATTTCTAATTAAACTGGTGTTTGATAATCCAATAAGCAAATATGAAAAAAAGAAAATAAACAACTGAGACATACCCAGCCAGTTCTCCAGTAAACTTCTTTAGTTTATTTAAAAAATAATAAAAGAGTACTTATCAAGCAACTTTGTAGAACTTATTCATTTTAAATTGGCCTTTGCCAGTCTGTAGTACTTTCTTTGGTGGGTAAATATTAAATACTTAATGTAAACAATAAAAATATTCCACACACACTTATCAGAGATAAAGTATATTTGTATTAGACCAAGTAAGAACACGGTTATTATTAGTTTTAATTGAATGCTGCCACAGGAGTAAGTAATCAATGGAAGCAATCTAGTAGCAGTCAGCTGCCTAATCAAAATTATAGCATGGTATATGAATAATGGTAAACATTGCATTATTTATTGTTCCTTCTGCAGTTGACTGTGAAACCTGATCTTACTCAATGATGGGCTGGGGATGAATGGCCTTACGGCCACATTATGATGGAATGTTTGATAATATCAGTGAGCAAACACTTGACAGCCACACTTATGGACAGCCTTATCTGAAAAAGAGCTTCAATTCTATTCACATATATCGTCATTGAGGTACGCTTCATTGAAGGTGGTGCGACAACTGATAATGTTTGCAGGGCTAACTTGGCCAGAGATCACATAATTATAATCTAGATTGACACATTTTATCCCTGTAATACGTTTCCCTGGGGTTATTTTTGACCCCAAACAAGTGAATCCATCACGGTTTCAAAAATAGCCTATCCTTTCTTGAGCTCAAAGTTTTGTCTGTACCAGATGTTCTATGTTCTATGTTATGGGGGTTTGGTTTCCGCACTTAGTCCTTTGAGTGGACCATTGTGCGTGGGCCATGGCGGCCGTCGGTATTTACTCCAACCAGCCCACCTCCCTCCAGAAGTTGATTGCGTCTCCTGGTCTGCTAAGAACGTCCGTGTATGATTTGGGTGTCCCGAGGGTATCTGTCCTAATCTGGGTGACGCCTGTACATTCGAAGAGTACATGCGCAACGGTTTCCTCAGCCTCCATGCAGGCCCTGCACAGGGGGCTGTCCGTTATGCCTATTGTGTGAAAGTGCTTGTTTAGTGGGCAGTGTCCTGTGATGGTGCCCGTCATCAGACGCAGACCATCCCTGTCCAGGCGTAGCAGACGTCTGGTTAGCCTGCCATCCGGGGATGGCATAGCTTCTCTGGACTGCCTGCAGCCCGGTGCCGAGGTCCACCAGCTCTCCGCTTGTGTGTGGGTAAATTCCTGCAGCCACCTGCGTAGCTGGTTAAAGGGGATGGGCACGATGGGCTCGGGGCCGCAGACTGACGCGCTGGATGCCTTTCTGGCCAGTTCGTCAGCAGCGTCATTGCCTAGTGATCCACTGTGTCCTTTTATCCATTGCAGTGTCACTTTGTTGCGATTAGAAACTGTTACCCGTTCTAATGCGTTGTGACATTCTAGTATAAGGCTTGAGGTTATGTATCGTTTGGCTAGGGATTGGAGGACTGAAGCGCTGTCGGAGAGTATACGTATATGACTGTCCGTAACTCTTCTGGCTTCAATGGCATACACCGCCTGTATGATGCCCACGCATTCCGCCTGGTAGACGGTGTTGAGCATTCCCAGCGGGCTGGATATTTTTATGTTAAGGTCGTGTGAGAAAACTCCGACTCCGGTCCCAGAGGTGGTCTTTGAGCCATCAGTGTAGACTCTTAGCTCTTCCGGGCCCGAGTGGTCGTTTTGTTCTTCTGCGAGTATAACGTTGTAGTGCTTTTGAAAGTAGTGTAGTTTTGGGGTTTTATCGCAGGGTGATGCCATCATTGGTTGTCGCTTGATCGCATCGTCCCTAATGCGTGAGTGCTTGACCCTCGAGTCATTGCTTAGGGTCCCTGCTATATTCAGTCTTAGGGCAGCCAGGGCAGCCTCCTCCCGCACGATTAGGTGTAGAGGTGGTAGCCCGAGCATTACCTGTAGGGCAGCGGTGGGTGTAGTTCTCATGCAGCTAGTGATGGCTACACAAGCGAATCGTTGCACCTTTTCAAGGTCTTTTTGGGCTGTGCTCAGGTCTGTTCTGGGCCACCAGACTATAGAGCCGTATGTGATGATTGGTCGAATAACTGTGGTGTATAGCCAGTGGGTGACTTTGGGGCTGATTCCCCAATTCCTGCCAAGCATTCTCTTGCACTGCCACAGGGATATGCTGGCTTTTGTAGTTATGTAGTTGGTGTGTTTTGCCCAATTCAGCTGTTTGTCCAAAAATATGCCCAGGTATTTGGTTTCAGTTGAAAGGCTTAGGGTGGTGCCAAACAGTCGTGGCAGTTCGAGTTTCGCGAGTTTTCTCTTTTTTGTAAAGAGGATCATCTCGGTTTTTGTGGGGTTTACTGATAGTTGGTGTTTATTGCACCAGTCCTCTACTATTTTCAGGGCTTGGCGCATGAGGTGGCATAGGGTGTTTTCATGGGTGCCATTTATTATTATGGTTATGTCATCGGCATAGCCTACGGTGAAGTAACCTTTATCGTTGAGTGTTTTGATGAGGCTGTCTACGACCAGGTTCCATAAAAGTGGCGAGAGGACGCCCCCTTGCGGGCAGCCCTTCGCCACTACCGCCCTTGTAGTGTCGTTCACTGTGACTTGTACAGCTCTCAATTTGAGCATGTTGGTGATCCATCCGCTCAAGGTCGGATTTATGTTGTGTCTGTCGAGGGCCATGCTGATACTATTGAACATAGTTTTGTCGAAAGCGCCTTCAATGTCAATGAAAACTGCCAGTGCTGAGCATTTGTGGTCCACTGCGCATTCAATTTTGGAGACCACGCTATGTAGCGCAGACTCTGTTGATCTGCCCGTGGAGTACGCGTGCTGTTGTTTGTGAAGGGGTTTGACCCTGAGAGGTCCGTCTCGGATATGTCTATCACAGAGTCTCTCGAGGGTTTTTAGTAGGAAGGATGTGAGACTTATAGGCCTATAGGCCTTTGGTTGTGTATAGTCGGGTTTGCCTGGCTTGGGTATGAAAATGACTTTCACTTCGCGCCACGCTAGGGGTGTGTATCTGAGTGCAATGCAGGCCCGATAGATCTCCACCAAGCATGGTATCAGGTGGTCAGCCCCCCACTGTAGGAGGGCTGGAAAGATGCCATCCAGCCCTGCAGATTTGTAGGGCTGAAAGGTGTCAATGGCCCACTTTATCTTTTCTTCTGTCACCATGCTTTGGGCCCTAGACCAATCTAGGTTTGTTGGGGTCCATTCTGGTTCACCTTCCCATGTCCTGACCTCTTGGAGGGTACAACCGGGGAAGTGGGTTTCCAGGAGGACTTTACTGGTTTCGTGGTCACTCAATGTGTATGAGTTGTCGGGTTTTTTCAGCGCACCAAGGGTTCGATCCTGATCAGTCGAGAGGATTTTCCTTACCCTTGCGGCTTCGTTGTTGGTTTCGATGGATTCGCAGAATTTCCGCCAGGCTGCCCTTCTAGCAGTTCTGATCTGCTTTTTGTATGTGTATTGGGTTTCTTTGTATTGCTCCCAGTCGTCCGGGAGCCTAGTGTTTTTGGCCCTGTTGAATTGTTTGCGTAGTGTGTCTCTGAGTTTACTAAGGTTGGCGTTCCACCAGGGATTTCTCTCGCTGTTGTTTTGTGGCGCCCTTAGTTTGCAGCATGCATGGTATGCTTCGGTTAGATATTCAGATAATTTTGTCACGGTGTATTCCAGTTGTTCGGGGGTTTTTATTGTTACCCGTGATAGATGCCTAGCTAGTAAGGAGGCCAGGAGGCGTTTGTACTCGGGCACATTAGTGCGCCGCGGGTTACGCCTCGGTACGGGTTCCCCAGTGTGGGTATTTAGTGTGAATCGGATTCTTCTGTGGTCGGAGCAGGAGAGTTCATCCGAGACGTGCCAGTTTGTGATGAGGTTTGTCGCGCTTTCTGTAGCAAGCGTCAGATCAATGATTGTTTGTCCTCGGACTGTGACCCAAGTGGGCTCAGAGCCTCGGTTAACAATGTTAAGGTTAGTAGAGAATAAATAGGTGGATAGTACCTCTCCTCTGGAGTTCGGCGAGTCGCTACCCCAGAGCGGGTGGTGGGCGTTGGAGTCGGTGCAGATGATCAGGTCTAGTTTTGCACGTTCACAGTGCTGCACTAGGTCGGCCATCTCCTTTGGCGGGCAGCTAGCGTCCTCGCCTGGCATGTATACCGAGGCTAGTACGACGTCTGGAACGTTACCTTCGGTCTGGAGCCTGACTGCTGTCAGGTCTCTGGAACAGAATTGTGTGAGTGGTGTGGTAGGGATATCTTTGGGTATGTAGGCGCAGGTTCGTGGTTTGTCTGCGCCGTGTGTGTTGAGAATTAGCTTACCTCCGATGTTACTGAGGCCGCAGATCTGTACCAGATTTCATCAGAATCGATTTATTGGATAAGATGTGAAAACAAACTCACTTTCGCATTTATATTACTAAGTTTGGAAGTATAGATTATATAATGTGACTAGCATCTGCCCGCGACTTCGTCCGCGTTAAATTTCATGTTCCCCCGACCCTTCCCGTCGCATCGAATCGCCTGCCCGTTCGATTTTCTCTGTTTTTGCAACATTTTCATTGCTGCTCCGCTCCTCTTGGTTGTAGCGTGATGTTATATAGCCTATAGCCTTCCTCGATAAATAGGCTACCCAATACAAAAAGATTTTTTCTATTCGGACCAGTAGTTCCTGAGATTACCGCGTTCAATAAAACAAACAAACAAACTCTTCAGCTTTTTAATATTAGTATGGATTATACAGCAACGCGCGCGATGGCGCGTGGCGATTATGGCAAAGCCCCCCAAATTGGAGGAGGCCTAAGTCCAGCAGTGGACGTCTTACGGCTGAAATGATGATGATGAGATTATACAGAACATATACAGAAACATGGATGTAATAAACATGATGGTGGTATGATCTCATAAGGCCCTGAACTTCAAAATTTTAGGTTGTTGAAGTAAGGCAAACCTAATTAAATATTAATAAACAAATTGTTTATTGTCTCCCAAATGGTTACATATACAATGTGAATGAACCAAACCCAGTAAGTAATTAATAATACTTGTGTAGGGATTGTAACCTAATTGGCGAAAATTTCCGACGTCCATGTGGGCGAGGCCGCAGGCAAAAGCTAGTATAATATTAAATGTACACACAATTGGTGCTGGCTATTTTTACAAGAAATTTTTTAATCAAGTAAATAATGTAATGGACTTATTTTTTACTTAACTTTTCCTGAATAAAAGATTAGATTACTTTAAAGTATTCACTTGTAGATAACTATTGATATTTTTTTCTGTACACACTGTTCACAAAACAAGGTCATATGATTTAGTATCATGGCATTGACATTCTTGTCTATTGAATGACTCACTATTGTATTTTAGAACATTAAAACTCAATGATTAGGTACAGATATAAATCAGAAACATTGTTAGAATTATCAATGAATAATGTGATATGTCTTTTGCTTAGGCAGCATCTTCATGCAGTCACGTAACAAAGAAATAGGTACTATATGTTTGTGGATGGAATCATAGAAACATAAACTCATGCTTCTTGCCATAGTGGTATGTAAAGCAATAGAATGGTACCTGGTATGATGATTAGTAGAAAAAGCAACTTAATATTTGTAGAGGGAGGGTAGGTATGTGTAAGAAAGCGTTTATACTTAGTTACAAAATATGGGCAGAATAGCTAGTTTGATGTAAACGATTTTTTTACTAAAAACTTTAATTCTGCAGGTGCCTTAGCGCATTGGTGGATGTGTTAAGGTATCCCGCTTTTTTTGTATTTTTTTTTGTATTGTAGTCATTTAATGGGATTAAATGACCTTGGAATTTATTTTGTTCAACATACAGCTTGACAATGACCTGTAAAAAACGTAGAAACATTCATATTTCTGGTGCTTCTCTATTAAATGTTTTTACGTATAACATTAGCCTTATGATTAATCTTTTTTCAAAATTCTGCTATCTTGTCATTATCACTGATTCATTCATATTTAAGACAAGGAATGCGTCAATAAATGACAAATTATTAATACACACCCAAATCATACTATGAATGGTCATACTTTCCTTAAATAAAATTATACTAGACTAGCTTTTGCCAGCGGCTTCGCCCGCGTGTAGGTCGGAAATTATCCCGCGGGAACATATTACCGAGATAAAAAGTGCCCTATGTGTTAATCCAGGTAATAATGATTAGGAAACAAACGCTAGTTTAGAACAGTTTATTTCAGTATTTCATAGACAATCCGTGAGTATAGTCACGGATTGTCTATGAAATACTGTAAACTACTGTAAATACTGTATACTGTTCCTAATAATTTAATAGACTATCTCAATATTACATAAAACAGTAAGTAAGTAGGCAAATATGTAAATACACACACTTGGCGTGGCTTGGGGAAGGGTTATGTTCAGCTGAGGACTTCTTTCGGCTGAAATGATGACGACGATGCTCACTTAAAACTACAGAATGATACCAGTAGGAAGTAGCATTCTGTAGTAATACAAAGTAATATAAAAAGTGATTAGGTACTAAAATGCCTACAAATATTTACAAAATACCACACAGCCTGTATTCCTGGTACTGATAGACAGAGGTGTAGTAAAAGTATGTTTGGCTAGTTATGTTTATGTTCTATGTATTACATAGTATGTAATAGAGGGCGAGCGTATTATCATAAACTACACATTTTTACGGTGTCAGAGCTGAGAATGTCTGAATGGAAGGATCCATTAAAACTTAGCACGAGTTGGGATCGAACCCACAACGCTATATAGTCGTAATTGCAGCGACTAAATCACTATGCAATACCTTACTTCATAGTGAAACAAGGTGCTTTCTCATTCCAGGTCAAGGCTTCAAAGACATAATTCGCTGGCCTCGTCCGGGCTACCCGGTCAAGAAGCTGCAAACGAAATGGGCGGTGGAGTACGGGATGCCGTCGACTCACGCCATGGTGGGTGTGTCCATACCGTTCTCTGTTCTGCTGTACACCATAGACAGGTACCAGTACCCCATTCACTGGGGGCTGATTATCGCTGTCTCGTGGTGCACGCTTATCTGCGTCAGCAGGATTTACCTGGGGATGCATAGTGTGTTGGTAAGATTTTATTTTTACTTTCTTCTTCGCTTATTAAATGTTGGGCTTTGTTCATACTGTCGATTATTTGTTGTGACCTCAATTCTGAAGATTTTGTTATTGTATGACAAGTCTTATAATTAAATAATTTATTTCAATATTAACGGGCACATTGTGCATTACTTATGAACTAAATAGGTTTTAATGCTTTTCTTTTAAAGTGCATCGGTCAGGTAATTTGTCCATTTTGAATTTCTTACGCGGAATAGTCACGATCTTTATATAGACTTTTTCTTGGATTCACTGAAACGGAGTAATCTTAATTAAACCCTAGTCATGTGTTCAGCCTACAAGCATAAATATGGTAAATCCACACAACAACCTGCAATATGATGCATTGCAGGGTTTTCCTTGATTGAGGAAGGTTTAAGATTACCGTTAAAAGAAATATTAAGGAAAGTGTAGCTCGGAGTACTTGCGACAATTACGACTTTTTTAACAATAAAATAACTACACACGATGAGTGGGTCAACTTCTCAAGATAAAATAAAACATCTCGCCTTGATAATTTTTATATCTTGGTTGGATTCTAATTTTAACTCGTGTTATCGGACGTAGATCTATGCCAGACACAATAGGGATTGTGTCTATGATTGCAGCATACGAGTGGGTTACAATCGTGGTAAAGCTAACAATGTCAAATGGTTCACGTGTATTAATGGGCCTTTTACCAGACCGTCCTAAGTCTGTATTCATAAATTATGTCACAGTTAAGAAAGAAGACCGAAAAGCGGACTACCACTCAGACTTAATCTACGATTAATTAGGTTGCGGAGGCCAAAGAGCAGTCGTCTCGTTCAAAAAAAAAAAAATGTTCTATCCGACAACTGGTTGGAATGGTACTTGACCCCATTTATACTTCCGAACAAGTTAAGACAGCGTATACTATATTTTTTGTCACACGATATAAAACTCACATTCCAATGGTTGCCGAGTTGTTTAGATGTGCTACGAGGATTAGCCAACAATAGGATTTTTGTTATTGAGATTATTATTACTCTCACTGTTAAAGGAATTTAATTAAAAACTAAACAAAGGGACATGACAATGGTCGTTCTAGATATGCATTATATCGTACACAAATATTTGAAATAGCAACGAATAGTAAAGAACGCCAACGATCACGTGACCGCGTTTCATCATAATCATATCATAACCAGCCTATATTGTTCCCACTGCTGGGACACAGGCCTCCTCTCGGCGAGAGGGAATTGTCCGTAATCCACCACACGGGCCCAGTGCGGGTTGGTAGATGTCACATGTCTTAGAATTTTTGTTGCTAGGACATGCCTGTTTCCTCACGATATTTTCCTTCACCGTATTCATCAGAGCAGTGGTGACGAAATTATTTCCACAAAGTAAAGCGCCTGCCTAGATTCGAACCCACGACCAACCACTCATAAGTCGGGGCGATACCATTGGGCCATCACTGCTCTTCCGCGTTTCCTTTTAACAAATATCTACTTTGGTATTTATTTATTTAGAACTTTGGACTGTGTTATTGGGTTTTGCGACTTTGGCGAAAAGTTGGTTTTCTATTCATAATGTAGGATCTTCCGATCTCTGCACGGAATACATACATATGTCCATAATAAAATATTCTTCATGTAATAATTCTAGGACATTGCAGCCGGCCTGCTACTAGCCACCGCACTGGTGTCCGTGCTCATCCCACTGGTAGATTGGCTGGATGGCTTCCTGCTAACGTCACAACTGTCGCCGTTCCTCGTCATCGCAGCCTCGATACTCGTTATCGTTTACCATCCTAATGCCGATAAGTGGACGCCTACAAGGTAAGAATATTTTGTATACTGTATACTTTTTTATACCTATTGGCACTTCCAAAGTAATATTATAAGAATTTAAATTGTTTGTTTGTCTCTAAAAGATAATCACTGGAAGCCCTGACCTGATTACAATAGTTCTTCCACTGATATAAACCTACACCTTTGCCGAGTGCCATTTGTTTTATGGTATACATATATAAATAGTGGATTTCCACGCCGTAGCGGGCAGAAGCTAGTTGGTAATAAGTAGATCAAGACATAATAAACATCTTCGTCAGTCAGGCTAATGGTGTTCCCCCATGATAGGTTTTGGGTTTGGGTTCCTTACTTTGAAAAAAACCCTTATTAGGATCACGTGTTTCTCTGTCCGTTCGTTAATAATAAGTTCGTTAATAGTAAGTTAAAAATAATAATAAATAAAATCAAATACTCCGGTCTGCAAACCCTTGGCCCTGTGAAAAAAATCAAACTTCTAAGTTAACGCAATCAAAAGATACGGCTGTTTATGCAGCATATTGCGCTAATTTTGACACTGAACAGGGTAAATAATTATTATAAATACCTATAGTTCTTCCCGTTGACTTAGAGTCATGAAATTTGGCAAGAAGCAATCTCTTATAAGCACAAGTAAAGGGAAAAATCGAATAATAACTGAAAAAAGAATAGTTTAAAAACTAAATAACACGCATAGAAATCCAAACTAAAAACTAGAAAATAATTGAAAAAAAGCGTGGGGTGGGGTACTTGATATCAATTAAAAATACCTCAAAAAGTATCCCACGCTTTTTTTCAATTTTTTTTCTACTAAACTCGGAAAAATGTTCAAGGCTCGATTTCCGAACTATTTACATACTTACAAGTTTCTACTTATACTCCGACTCACACTTGGCTGGTTTTCTTTTTGTAATCCTACAGCGAGCAATGATATTAAAACGCATATATACCATTTCCTACTTAAATACGTAGTTTGAAAATGTTTACTTAATTGTAAATACTTATTAAGCAACTCTTTCCTTATCTATGTATTTCCCTGACAATCCAAACAATGAGCAATATACCTAATACAAATAGTTTGTTATCAATATCTTTGACCATCTCGCTATCATGCGTCATGCAGAGGATGTTTGCAAAATAAATGAATCACGGTATTATTTAGATCGAAATTCAATTACTCACTCTGTAAACAGAATAAAATCACTGTTTTCACCCGTTTGTTAATCCGGGAATTAATGTATTCGGTAGTTACGTAATTATATATGCATCTGAAACCGATTTTTAATCGACTTCAAAACGTACTCCTTACGTTAATAATTCGGTTGTTTTTACACGCTTTATATTAGCTTTACTTGTATGTTTGTTTGTAACCGACTCCTTATAGCGCGATTTTGACCCACTTTAAACGACCAGATTTCATTCAAACTTTACACACCTGTCAAGGGCCGATGACAATGCAATATAATTTCATAAATTTGTGCCATTATCCTTGCCAGGGTTACCAGGACAGCAAAAAAACTGTCTTCGAAAACTACGCTGACATACGTCACAAACTACGTTCACATACGTCTCAAAATTCGAAACACTAGTTTAAAAAAACTAAAAAACACGCTTCCATAGAAAACCAAACTATAAAGTAGAAAATAATGGAAAAAAAGCGTGGGGTGCCTGATATCAATTAAAAATACCTTAAAAAGCACCCCACGCTTTTTTTCCATTATTGTCTACTTTTTAGTTTGGTTTTCTATGGAAGCGTGTTTTTTAGTTTTTTTTTTTTTAAATATTTGTTAATTCAGAAGTCCGTCATTTATTAAATTATTTGAATAATTCTTCTCTTTTTCTTTGTTTATGTAAAAAAAACTTTGTTTCACTTAGTTTATGTTGATGATGTTATCATTATTTCCTGTCCTTAGCAAGCGAAGGTATACGAATTTGTGTGAGGGTGGTACCACAGTCAAAGAGTACAATATTTTTTATAATAATTTTTATCAATATCGATTTCTAAGAAAACACTATAAAGTGAAAAATAACTTTATTTTCGGAAGTCGGTGGTAAAAAAACGTAAATATAGCACTAAAGACACCGACTATTATATTTTTGGAATTCGGTTATTCTATTTAGTTTTTTCTGTGAATAAGCTCTGTAAACACAATATATTTTGATTAAATTTAGCACTAATATAATTAATTATGTCTTCTGTTTACTGAGAATGGGAATTTCAATCCGTCATCATTTGCTTAGGAGTACGTCAGTAAAGAAAGATAAAAACGATACTGGTGCCGATTCCTTTATTCACAAACTAAACTAAATTTAAGTTCAGTGCATCTTTTTCTTTCTATTTCATTAAGGAAAGGACAGAAGATACATTTTAGTTTAGTCCTGTCAAATTAATCAGCGCTTGACGTAAATTGACGTAACTTTAGTAGGCAAGTTTTTAATCACGTCTAAACTTGTATGGAGTAGTGACAGGCGCTGATTAATTTGACAGGACTAAACTAAAATTTTTCTTTTGTCCTCTTCTTAATGAAATACAAAGAAAAAGATGCACTGAACTTAAATTTAGTTTAGTTTGTGAACAAGGGAATCGGTACCAATGTTTGTTTATTTGCTTTATTTGGCAGTTTTTTTAAATATATGATGAGTTGTTGTTGTTGTTAAAAGATAATCTAATCTGTATTTAAACTGCATTTTACACACACATGCGTACGTTTTTTAGGTATCCTAATTGGTTATTCCGTCACGTGATTCAGTGTTGAATTAAACTTGCCGTCCTAAAGCGTGCGCCAATGGTTGCTAATCGTAGATTTTGAAGTACACAATACAAAAATAATGCGTAAATTCAGCCTGCGCCTGCATTTGTAGCGAATAATTCATGTGTAATGATTAATTTTACACCTATAAAATAAAATAAAGTATTAGAAAACTTGATAAATTTCAGCCATTTACCTCATCTCCAATCTGAAGCCGTCAGATCAATACGTCTTTGTAAAATATCACCAACCCCAACCTGAGTTTTTTTAATGTCTTCACTATGGGGGCTATCTTCAAAAATGTCGCAAAAGCACACTAACCATTTTTGCGATACCAACAAGAATCGATGAAAACCAACAAAAACCGTCATGACTTTTTAGCTACTAACATTTATCGACGGCTCACCTCGCTGCGCTGTCGTCAGTATAAGACGCTGGCAGAATACTCGATATCGGTTCAGTGCCCAAAAGAGAAGAAAATACTGACCAGTTCCAGTTCAGCTTAGTTATTATAGCATTATATAGCATTATCTCAAGATCGTTTCTTGCCCAGTTCTTTATGATGATGATGAGTAAAACGATTTTATTATTTCAATTTTCAGAGGCGACACAACGATGATAGTGAGCGTGTGTGCGGGCATCCTGTTCGGCTCCTGGACCAACTACCAGCTCGGCAACATGGTGGCCAGCCCGCTGGACCCGCCCTACGAGATCATCTGGCCCTCCAAGGAGATGCTGGGCTGCACCATCCTCAGAACAATCCTAGGATTCTGCGGGGTACTCGCAACCAGAGCCATAGGCAAATCTGTGTCATATGCCTTCGTGTGTGCCCTCCTCGGGAAAGACAAAAACGAACTCAGAAATTCCGAAAATAGCTTAGACAACAAAAACAAAATTATAGTGGAACTCAGTTATAAATACTTTACGTACGGCATGATAGGGTTCAACACCACCTACGTGTTCCCCAACGTGTTCAGTTTGCTGAAGATCAACAGGCCCACGTACTATACTGAGATATAACTTTGTTTTCTAGTCGTAATAGGCTGATTGTTAATATTGCGGAGACTTGTGCGATGGTGCGCGGCTATCGGTCGATGCGTTACGGTGCGATAGCGAAGGAATTTGCTATACTTAAGTATAGAATTTCATTTCAGTTTATATTGTGAAAGTAATTTAACTGAGATGTCTGAAATATACAAAGGATGAATATTTTTGAATGAAAGTATCTAAGCAATATCTGAATCGAAGTTCTTAGATTCAGTTTTAGTCGAACACGAAACAAATTATGTTTGTTGATCGATGTATGAGAGTTTGTTTATGAATTTGTTTTCTATTTTTATAGTTGATGTATGTTTTTGGTTTGGCCCGACCTATACCACGGCTCGTTCGTCTGTAATATTATTACTGAAATAATGGGGAAGATTACCGAAAGTTTGTAGTTAGAACTTGTCCAAAGATTTGGATTGTTTATACAACAATATATGGGCCCTGTTGGATATTCATATGATATTGAAGTTTTTTTCTTGTTTTACTACCTGGCGTATCGCCTAGTTGAATACGCAGTGGAAAACAAGACTCACTTTGTTGCAAGCATTTATGTTTACCTATATTGTTTGACAATTTTCTTGAGGGTTGGGTGTGGCAAAAGAAACCATGAAAGTACAATAAGACTGTAGAAATGTGTTCCAGGCCCCGTGGTGTGGCTATGAGAGATAGTTTAAGGAATTATGTGAAAGGGTAATGGAGCGGTTTAAAACAACTGTAGTTACAAAAAACTAAAAGATGGTTTGGTCATGCTGAGAGGACGAAAGAAGCCGGGACGTGATGTCGCAGGATTATATAAAAGTGACTTAATTGGCGATGTTCTTCAATAATGTCAGGTGCGTAGTACTCGCAAATTTTGACCGTGTATGGCTAGACGCATGTATCAAACTAAACGAGTCAAAAATAGTTTGTAAGGATTGTAATACGTGGCGTTCTATAGTTTCTACCTACCTCCATGGGTATATATAAAAAGTATATAGAAATTGACAGTGCTCGTGTAACAAAATTTTAGCGACATCTAGATGGACCGAACGGAAAATAATTTTCCCCATTGATTGATTTTAGTCAAGGTCTCTGTTCAGCACCGAACGTCTTTCGGCCGAATGAACATAAAGAATGGAAACCGCCGTCGTATAGATCGGGCCTCATAATTTATTACAAATTTCCAGTAATTTTAACTATAGATATTTTAGTTTTTATTCATTATATTGATATGTATGTATACGAATAGTGGGGATTTTAGTTCTACACCGATAGATGGCACTGTTGTGTTATAAAAAAATATAAAAACTTGATGGAGCTGTTCATCAAAAAAAGATATAAAATTATAGTAAATTTTGTGCGATGATAGGTAAATGAAGATGGTGAGACAAAAAATTATCCAGTTATGCATGAGTATGAACTCAATTGATGCACTATTGTAAAAGAAAAGCAATTTATAGAGCAAATAATTATACACATTTACATCACAAGTTACCTATGTAAAAATAGAAAGTTAAACACGAGCTTGTTATATAAAACTTAAACAATATCTTTAAATTAAATGTTTAAAATATATTTTATTCGAGGTAAAGGCTAAATCAGATGAATGCATTTGAAAATATTTGCTTCTTTAAATTTAAGCTTTTATTGATGTGTATTTGATTTTTTAAATCTGTTACAAGGCCAAATTACGATTATTTTATATTATAAAAATGATTATTGATTATTCAGAATAATACCTACCGACTTTATTGATCGAGACATAATTTTCAAAAAGTCAGCTAAAAATGTAATATGATAATATTATTTTTTTCTCGAAATAACAGTAACGCCATATAATATTTGATGTGTTTTAGCATCGTTGTTAAAGTTCCAACACTAACATAATGTACCTAGGTTGTGAGAAGTTTAGGAGGGTATTCCCTCCTACGAAGTGCCTGCAAAAGTGATGACTAGAATTATTACATGTATGTTATTTTGCCACGGATATGTCCACAGGCGTCGCGGCCACTCAAAGTAGGAACTGTGTTATCGAATAAAAAATATCGATATCGATTTATAAGTATTTTGATTTAAATATTTATGTAACCATATTTTTTACTAAAATAAACACTTAATTTATTATGTAAAGAATCTATTATTTAAATTTTGAAACGAATAAATAGCATTGCTATAGGTAGTCGTCGTCAGCAAAATTTCATCATAGTCGTTCGAGTACCATACTTATTCGATTATCCCATGCAAATATACCAAGTATTTTCAAAAATAGTGATACTACTCGGGTATCGTCGGTTTTTAGAATGTGAAGTCATGAGAATACATGGTAACTAATTCAAATTTTGAAATGGTTCGTCCCGTATCTCTGGAGTGGAAGCCAGATAAGAGAGGTTATGACCAAGTTACGTTCAAAATTATAAGAATATTCTGGCGCGTGGCCAACATCAGAACTAACGATCACCCCTCCCCCCAGCTCCCGCCCCTGCGTCAATTCACTCTGTTTACATGCATTTAAGTGCTATCTTCCGAACACTCAACGCAACGGTCTATATTTTGGGTTTCTTGAGAACTGCCAGAATACGGGGTTATCTTCGCTTAGCTTAATTTGTAAACTAAAAGGCGGAATTTAATTAAACAGGTTTTTTTATTATAGCCCGAACACATCAACCTCTTATATTTTATCAAAACTTTTGGTTGGGTTATCTTATATTCATAATAGTAGTTTACGATAATTGTAATCTAACTAAATATTATAAAGAAAAAATTGAACCTTTAGCCTTTAAGTAGGGGTTAAATAATGATAACCTAAAAACTTGGGAAAAACCAAAAAAACTTTAGACATATTTTATTAAGACAACCGGACAAGAGTGAGTTTGACATAACTGTGACTGTACATCTAAAGATTTTTCCAGAACACCATAAATGCTTTCCTGCAAAAACATAACCGACAGACCAAAGGTCCTGTAAAGTTTAATCTCATTATCATTAACAGCCTGAATTTGTGTTACTAACATTTTAAAGTTATAAAAACCTTTCAAAAGAATTTATATTATTTAAAAGTAAGTTTGGTCAAGAACGTTGTTTAGTTTCACATACGCTCATGTGGCGCTGTTTTCAAATCAATTTAATTCGGGCAACAACGACCCATATCATACTTTAGAGACTAACATACATACAATACAGCGCAGCGGTAGCTGATTTTAAGCAACGCGGTTATATCCCAATTCACGTGCTAGTATTTAATTACTATCATATAATTATGCTATATGACAAATTTCTGCCTATTTACATAATGCAATCGCTTGGTAATCTAATTATAATTTACCCTATGGGTATGTGGGTTTTTTAACTGAACAAATTCAAGAGGCAAAGTTTTATGTTACCAACCACGGTAAAAGGAACTATTTTAATGAAAGTTACCCCGTGAATACTGCTGTGGTACCAAATGAGCACACCTTTTCATTGTCAATGCTGCAAAGACCGTTACAATTCGTAATACCATGATTTCAGTGGCATTGGTACACCTGTAAATAGCCTGAAATCTATTCAAATGGCGTTCGCGATGTGGTTTCCAAACATATAAACAAATATGTTTTTGGAAAAAATACTTCATAACGGGTACACATACAGTTAGTTTGCGCTATAAGTTCAATTTTTCATCAGTGTACGCAGCATGACCACTATAGAAAGAACTTTGTCTATTCTTAGTAGAATAGAGATAGAACTGTCATGCTACGCCAGCATAAAACGGTACAAATCTTTCTACAATCTTTAATTTTATCTTTAATCTTTCTACAATCTGTAATTTTGTCTATTCTTCCGTTGACAAAACTCCTTTCTACGGTGGTCATGCTACGCATGCAGTACCTATTAGTACCTACAAGTCATTCTGGAATCAACTTAATCTACAGTCGCATTACGTTGATATTCGATTAAGGGGAAATAACATCAATGTAGCAAGGATATGCAAATATTTTTTTTTTAACATATTTCGACAAGGCCTTGGAAAATATAGGCCAAATAGGTTTCACAATAAATGAATATTTTAATGTATGTATCAGCCATTAAGTCAAGTAGGCTAATCGCTTGCCGGTAGCCTAGTAACCAACATAATGTGTACCTAATAGGTAACTGATATTTTCTCTTTTACTCTTCTTTTGGTAAACCGCAGTGCTATAATAAATTGCAACTAATTTACAGATCAATTTAATCATCATTTGTTTTGGGGGCTTGGGCTTTCCCGCGTGGAATCAGGATATTTTTTTAGAAACTGTTTGGCAGGGCCGATTTCCCATACTTAGTTGCATCGACCAAAAACATACAGTTGGAAAACCCACAGTACTGTGCGTTGTACTCATAATAAATTGGTTTAAACATAGATTTGTGCAGTTTCATAAAAATAGTGTGTACATTGTACATAATGCTGGGTTTTCTTTCATTGTTTATTATTGTATTCCATACCTAATTAAATGGAGTTATAGTCTCAAAAATAATATTATTGACCACACTATACTATCGTCATAAGTGCCTTACATAAGGTCTAAGAAAATGTTTTTAATCGTTTAGGCTTTGAAACCCACACCACGTCATACTGTGGTCTAGAACTGCCTAAGTGTTAGCCCACGAACCCTCGGACGTAATAAAATCACGGCGGATTTCTTTCGCGCACTCGATCTTCAACGCTCCGCTTAGAGCTGAGAATTGAAAATCGATCAGTAAAACACACAGTTCAATATTCGACGCGCTGAGATGTATCTATATGTACAAGTATCTATCTGGATTCTCAGACCTCGGGTCAACACTGAGACATTAAAATGCAGAGTGTGAAAAAATCCCACCGTCACTTTTTTACATCCGATGTACGTCGACTTAAGTGCTGTTACTTCCTCGTATAAAATAATACGCACATATACGACGCTTCATCTGTAGAAAAAACATGATAACTGAATATTGGCTCACATACTTGTCTGTGCTGTAGGTATGTAGATAAATCGATCAAACGCAAAACGTTATTTGTCCATGCGTTTTATTCCTTAAGATTTATTATTAATGTTATTAATTATTAGGGTAATACGATTAGGTGTGTTGTTTCAAGTCTAAGAATAAACGGGCTGAGGATAGTACCTAATGCCATCCATATGAAAAAAAAAAAAACTGGTCTTCGAATGTTCTTTGACCGCTTACCTACAATCTACTTTAACCACACTATTAAATTTCTGTATATTAAAAATATAACAAGTCATGGCCTACTTGTACCTAAAACAAAAGATATATTGAGGAGCAGTTGACCACAAATTAAGACCATGGAAGATTGCCTAATATTTTGTAAAACTATGCTATCAGTCGTTTTTAAATAGCGGTTTTAAAATTAAGCCAATTTCTACCACGGTAATGGGCACAGACCTATTAAAGCATAATCAATTGAATTATATTGTAACAATGTAAAGTGATTTATAAGACTGCTGTTATTAGCAAATATTGAAGTATATCGTGAGTTGGAATTCCTAAGGATCTCAGGAATATTTTTTTTCTAAAACACAAAATCTTAATAAATTAAATGCAAATATGCCTACTCCACTCTATTTATCTCAAATATGTTAATATTTTGGTAAACATTTTATATTTGTACGATAAGAGGGTCATCATTATCAGTCCCGACCGACACGTTTGTATGTGTGACCTTTGCTTTATGAGCAACTAAAGACTACAGATTCTCTTCTTGCCAGTCGACTCTTTGAAATAAATTAATTACCAATATGTAAGTTTAAACACGTAGGTAAATGGGTCTATAGTTCAATTGATCAACAAGTGGCGCCTACCATAATGAGTGAAAAAATTTCAGTAATTTTTGTAGGAACCTTACCCTCAGTCTACCGTCATATTTATTTAATTTAAAATCGAGCAAATCTATGTACTCAATCAAGTGATGGATGTTGTTGATCGTCCAATGGCGGCCCACAAAAATAATTCAAACTACGCGAGTCTTAAATGTTTATCAGACTCGCTCAGTTAGCTCGTGTAACGTCTATATAAATAGCCCATATAAAGATAAACTGTATCATTCGAACAGTAGACGCCGCACCAGCGAGTGAACCATCAATTTTATAATGCGAAATATAAATAATAATCATTATAAATAAATATGGCTGCCCTATAAGTAACTAGGCATTGAATGACTATACCTATGTTTGCTCCCAAAGCAGCTTGTGTATGATTTTCTTTTTTTTTTTTTTTTCATGTGACGCATGTTTTCCCACACTTTATTTTTATGTATACCTCTGATCTTTCTGTGCGTCATGTTTGCCGCAAATAATCGTATTTTCTTTCTTTCTTTTCTAATTTTATCCCTACGTTTACGATAATAATGAGTAATTTACAGTAATTCGTAAATATGAAGCAGATAATTTGATTCAGAAGGAACCACATTTGAGCGATATGAAAACGTAACTTATATTGATAGACGAACAAAATTACCTACATGTGAATGGGCAGAGTTAGCTTAGTCTGTATGGATGAGGGAAATGTATTATCATCCATTGCCTCCTTTACAACCTACATATTTTTATTTCATGATTTTTGGTTGAACATTGTATATTTTAGTAATATTTTGTTACTGCTGTGTGTTCAGCAAACTCGCAAAGCTCCATTTTATAGATTGCGCGGATTGCTCTATTTTGTAAAATTAAAAATGAATATACGTCGGCTGCCGAACCCCACAGCAGAACGCCATAAGACAATACTGTGGAGATAAGCAAAGTTACATACTAATCTAGCTATCGCTATATCAGTCAACTGCCTTATTTTTCTTACTGCATATGCAGCTGAACTTAATCT
This sequence comes from Aporophyla nigra, assembly GCA_947507805.1. NCBI lineage: Eukaryota > Metazoa > Arthropoda > Insecta > Lepidoptera > Noctuidae > Aporophyla > Aporophyla nigra. The sequence goes on from OX382301.1 coordinate 1,238,679, forward strand.
ACCTGAAAGAGCACTAATGTGCGCACCCCATTGCAATTTTCAATCTGAAATAAGTAATTCCTAGAAACATAGTCCGAAATAGCATCTAGCTTCTTGACATCAACTTTAAAAAATTTCAAGATCTACTTGGGGTGAATTTGGTCATGAGAACTTAGGCATTTAGTTCTGTTCGCAGGTTTAAGCTGCAAGCCATTTCGAAAGAACAGCTAGACTATCTTTGTCATGTAAGACATCCATCTCTTTTCTATTTATTTTAGAAATAAGAAGTGTCATGAGCGAATAAAATTATAATAATATCCGAGAAGTTAGCTATCGTGTAAGGGAGGTATTGAACCTTGAGGCACGCCCATCTTATTAACGAGAGACCCCGTGGTCGTCGCTCCGTTATCGTTTATGGTAATCGATTCTGTTTCTAAAAATAATTTTAAAAAAAACACAATCGGACCAAGTGAAACTAGATAAGGTTATACTTCTGCTGTTTGTTCGTCACTTAGTTGGGTAACCATCACTCAAATTCCAGGTTTAATTTTACTTTATTCTTCTAATATCATAGAAAAAATAAAATAAGTACCAAACGATTCTATCACACCTGCGGAAGATGCTCAAATCTCTGCATCAACCAGGAAAGAACTTCAAACAGCACAAAATGGCAGAATAGATTTTTTTAAATCATAGTTAAGAATACTCGATTAAACAACCGTTAAAAAAAAAAATCGGTTCAGCCGTTTTGGAGCTACGATGCCACAGGCAGATAGATACGCGTACACACGTAAAAATTTAATACCTCTCTTTTTCCGGCGGGGGTTAAAAAGTAAGTTGCAGTCTCATTTCCTACGCAATTTATGGAAATAAGTGAACATCTCAAACTCAACTCTGATTCAGATCGGAATGTCTCGAAAAGTTAAGTACCTACAGTCTTCTACGACCGTTTGTCTACAACGGTCAAGATCCACCCCGTATACTATATTCTGTGTAATTTTTGTTCTCAAATACCAAAGATCCATTCCTAGAGTTTTTTTAACCGACTTCAAAAAAAGAAGGAGGTATCTCAATTCAACCGTTTAAAAAAAAATGTGTGTTCGCGGATAACTTCGTCGTTTATGAACCGATTTTGATGATTCTTTTCTTGTTGGAAAGGAGATATCCCAAGGGTAGTACTATGATAAGGAAACCAGGATCGAATGATGGCATCCCATAGAAGTCGATGGGAGCCTGCAAAAATTGTAGTGGCGACTAGTGCGTTTAATATTTTTTCATTAATTATTTTAAAGCACTACTATTTAATGAAGGTCTGAATTTGCTCAACGACTTACAACAATTACCCGGTGTTTGGACTTAATTAATTTTTATTTTTTATGTTTGTTACTTCAGAACTTTCGACTTGGTGAACCGATTTTGATGATTCTTTTTTTATTTGAAAGCTGGTGCTTCCCGTGTGGTCCAGTTTTGACAATGGCATCCATAAGAAAACCATATTAAGTCTTAAATGTCACCTGGCCAGTATAGGAATAGGAACTGGTATAGGAATTAGTGCAGGGTAGGTACCATAACTAAAAAGTTTAAAAAAAAACTTTTTTACAAAAAAAAACCGACTTGTTAAAAACACTACAAAGTGTAAAATAACTTTAATTTCGGAAGTCGGTGGCAAAAACTTAAATACAGATCTTAAGACACCAACTTCCGAAATTAAAGTTATTTTTCACTTTGTAGTGTTTTTTAGGAAGTCGGTTTTTTTTTGTAAATAAGTTTTTATACCGTTTATATATTTACCTAGGTAATAAAATCAAATATTATTCCGTATTCCACTGAAAAGGGGACGGCCCCAAGTTTAGAGGAAGGAAGTGGCATTTGTCATTAGATAACAGTGCGATAGATGCCTGTTATTAACTAATTAATTATCTGACGTCATCTCACGACAGAACAGAAACATCAGCGTAGGTACTGTGAATCATAGAATTAAATAAAAAGTTGTGACTATATCTGTTTCTAAAGTACCTACACCATATAAGGAACTGTTTTGACGGGCGGTTGAATCATTTTAATGCGAAGGCGCCATGCGCCTGCGCAGCCGCCACTTCGATCTCTTCTTAGAATTTGCTTACTATTTATTGTTCTATACATTAAAAAAATAACAGTAATTGTAGTAACGAATTTTTAACTGGGGAGAATCAAATGAAACAATCAATTTGTGTTATAATTTGTATTTATCATCATTATATAAACTGACAACAATATAAAATAATGCGCTTAGTTATGCTACGCTAATTTAATAATTACATATTTCATATAACATGAAGGGTATCCAAATATTATACATAGGTATACCTACAATAATTATTTTCTAATAAATTATAGTAGAGCAAATCTCAGATACTGAACGTCTGACTCGACCTTTCGTTACCTCGCACTTAGTGATAAAATAAAAGAAAAAGTTCAAAATGTAATAAAAGCGTATCACAGCGTCGTTTCTACTTTGGGAGAATCGTTGGGCAGCTTTTAGACTAGTAGAGTTGAGTAAGAGTTGACAGTCTGAGTTCTATCATGCGTACTGTCCCGTTCACTACGAATACTACCATATACATAGACATTATAAAACGAAGTGTATATAAATACCGAAAGCTAAACACTAAAAGCGGTCGTTACCGACGTTAACTGCATAACTCACACGCACCAGTCAGACATTCAGAAGTTGAGTTGCATACAATTGTTTAACGTGTACTCGTCACGGGAACCAGAGCGTCAAATAGCAGCTCTCGACCTACATGTATTGTCCTTACACCTACGAATATACGCTATCCCTATTTGGCATGTGTTGCTTATTTGACGATCAAGCCTCGTGGCGCCATCACTTCGAACATGCAGAACTAGATAAGATTTGCCTCAAATTCCATATAAAGTTTGGATGTTCGGCAGATACGTTAACTGCAGCGATACTCAAGCTGTCTGTGCAATCACATGTCATACACGCATTTTTATAAATTATAGTATTGCAGACCGCACAGAAAATCCCAGCTTCACAGCCGCGCCCCAGGTTGAGTACCACTAGATTACAGTCTAATTAAAAATAAAATATATAAGTGGGCTCTGATAAGGCCTTAAAGTATGTTGATGTACATGACCGGTCATATCCCTGAAGAAGAGATAACTAACAGACTTGACACCTACTTTCACTGGAAAGTTAGGGCAAGACAATATTAATGCTTAATAATTGTCTTACATTCAATATAAGGATTATTTTGAATGTAAAAATTATACCGTCATTTTATTTGCCTAAGTGTCAGCCATGTTAACCAAATTATTATAATATAAAGATTATGAACTTGTTAAGTATATTCTTCACGCTACCTTGTCTCTTTTGTAAACAGCATTGTTTATATTAAGATAATTCGATTCTAGGTGTTCGTATCAAAGATGTTTTGTTTGATAGGTCTGCCGCTCATTATCCTAGTCAAAAAAGATGAACCAACGGATGACATTTAAAACCCGCTAACTCGCAGTTCCGTAATTTAACTTTAACCCATTACAATATTTGTTTTTGGCTCCAGGACATTTCTAAGCCTGATTGAACACCTAAAGACAAGCTGAACTTTTCAGCTTTACTTAATTAACTAGAGCTGCAATATTCATAAAAAAACACTATTCCTCATTTATGAATGTTGTGGGGCAGTTTTATCAATATAGCAGTTACCTGTTCAGTCGCGGAAAGAACATCAGTAGGTAGTATAACATAACAATAAAAACCAAAATTAAATTGTAAACAACATTTATTCGACTCTAATAAATATACAAATAACAGATTTTTACAGGTATTAGACTATTTAAATAATTTTCTAAACTTAACATTCTTTCCACGACTGTACATGAGTCTTACAAATAACTTAAAACTATTTTGGGATTCACTGTACACAGTGTTGGGTTATTCCATGTTGTGTCAAACAGTCTAAAATTCCCAATCACTTTACATTTAAAATACATTTGTCCCGTCAAACAAATAGAGGGCAAATCCGTATAATTATGACTTCATATAATAATTCCCGGAAAATTCCCACCATTGTGTACCGCGGACCGTATTTCCCGTTTCGGCAACATATCTTCTCCTCCCCTCAGTCATATTTACAAATGAGAGTGAAGACTAAATCCTCGCGAAACTGAGCTTAGACCGTCCAAAATAAAACTTGAATTATTTGTCTAAGACATTGTCAAGTTATGCTCTTATTCAAGGCAATCTAGTATCGCCCTTTCGTTCTAATAGTTAGGTACGTCGGTATAACAATTGTGTTTTTACAGTTACGCTCGGAAAAACCTGTAGCATTTAATTGCATGGTTACAATTAAGGCCAGATTCATAGTAACTGTTCGTCGTAACAAAGGTTACTATACGATTTTTATGGCAATATAATCTAACTAGCAACCCATATTTTTAACTAGTTTCATTTTGAATAGCCTAAGCTGTTGTATCGATAGAAAGCAAGGAAATAATGTTCAGATCTACTTGTTGAAAACTTTACTACAATTGACAAAATGTTCAATGACAAGTGAACATAGTCGAGTCGTGACGGGGAATTGTAACTAAGCGCTGGTTGAGTGTTGTCCAGGTAGGTAGGCGTGCTGTGTGGGGCTGGCGCGGGTACTGGCTGCCAGGCGCTAGCTGTCACGGCGCGGCCTGCGGGCTGCGGGCGGGGCGGGCTCTCACGTGTGGCGGCCTGCGGCTGTGTGCGAGCGGCGGGCTCAGCGCGGCCCTAGCAACACCCCGTCAGTGTGCTGTTGCTCTCACTGCGCAGCCTCGTCAGCACCTCGAACATCGTGCTGTCACTGTCACTGTCGTACATCTGAGGGAGATAGCCATACATTAGTAAACGAGTAGCTAACAGGACGCCGCACACTGTAAGAAAATCGCAATCTGACGGGATTTTATTCTTATGATACGGAACGAATTAATTTGATTGATATAAGTTATAATTAAATGTTTTTTTAGTTTTATAAAATAATTTTGTATTGATTCGTGTATTTTTGAAATTTAAAAAACTGAAAAATACAGCAAATAAACATATTACTCATTCGTTGTGGGCAGGGAAAGCAATGACAAAACTTCTGGCTCCAATATACTTCTATTTTTTCGTGGTATGCTCCTTAATCCTGCTAAATAGGGGTCAGATGAGATTAAAAGTCTATTTAGGAGATCTGTATTTGTATCTACACGCGAAGTTTTTCGTGTAAAGAATTCTCTATAGTAACATGCTGAAAAAAAAAAAATGTATGGGTGCCGCAAAAAAGCGCAAAATTTATGAATTGCATCTGTTAGTTAAAACTATCAGCTGTACTGTGATGGTATATACTTTACTATATAATGCTATATAATATGTTTTCGGGACTAATGAATTTAAAATGTAAAAAAATCGAAGTATGTTTCGTGTCCTAACAGAAATGGTTGATTTTAGTATATAATTACTATTATAAATTGAACAAAATATGTATGTACTTACATATGAAATACCAACACTACGACAAATAAAGTAAATAACACTATTGACCCAATAATCACTTCGTAATCGTAAGCGTAATTGGCACAAATTAACACTGCAAAACACGTAGTGAGTGTGACTCAGTTTTGTTTCTGATATGAACATTTCTAATATTTATGTTGACATACCCACATTAAAAAAAATATGGTGTCGTTTTTATTAGAGGGTAAGGAATAAAAAGACACCAATAATTGGTAGATAAAACATTGTTCGGATTTTGAATTAAATACCGCTAGATTGCGATTTTCTTACAGTGTGCGCCGCCGCCCGGACGACGATAACGCACCAAACAGCTCGTGATAACACAACCTATCCCTGTACGTTATGTACAGTTTCAAATAGTGTTTCATGATCTGCTTATTTAAACTGCAAGGTTAGGTACAGGAAAAAATCTACCAATAGTTGGAACGTGGCGCTGTAAATAAATTTTAGCCTATTAATTCTCACAATTGCGATAACTATGGGAACTGCGTATTACCTCCTGGCTACCTACTAATACAGTGATAAACAATTTGCGCCGAACGTAAATAAAAAATATTGTTTTATCATCCATATTCTCGTGACTGATTAGAACCAAATTGTTTTCAATAAAAATGTTAAACAAAGAAAGACCAAACAACGAAAACTTGGGATTTTCCAACACAAGGTTTATAGCCTAATCTACAAAAAATATCAACTATCTTCTCTAAATAAAGATAATCTGTCAAGATTAAAGGATATGGGTATATTTGTGGGCTTCCCCAAGCTTACTATCTATCCAAAAATTAATAAGGGTCCACTCACATCATCGTCTGAGTCGGAGTCTGTGTCGCTGTCGTCGGCCATGTTGAGGAACGCGCGAGCTGCTGCGGTATTCTTGGCGAGCCGGCGCGGCGTTCTGTTGGCGTAGTCGCGGGCTTTCGTCGTCACTCCTGGGCATCTCTCTCGCAGGTACTGGACGAGGCGAGTGTCACCGCGACGGGCCGCAATGTGCAGAGCTGTCCAACCTGCTAGGTTTTCCTGTTGACAAGAGAGAACAGACATCAGTAATGCTATCAACAGACATGAAGAGGGAAGAGATATTGAAAAACTGACATTTTTAATTAATTGCAATGTTTACAATTCATTTCAAGCATTCGATAAAAACAACAAGGATGTCGCATTATCGGTACACGGTAAATCGTGCACCGGGAGCAGCCCGAAGCGACAACAATGCGGCCAGTCTGAACACGCTCCAACTAATCCCTTGTAGTAACGGTAAATAACACTCGCTCATTGTTTGCCCAACACAAATGGGTGCATAAACATAAAAAAACCCCGACGCAAGAGATATGCCACTATCAGCAGATTAACACGAATGGCATGGCAATGGGTTTTCCGCCGCTCGCCAAGGAGACTTGCAATGACTAAAGAATTTGTTAGCTTCGACTCAAACTGTTTACTGTTGGCTGTGTAGGGGTGTGTCTACTAGTTCTTTTTTTGCAATTAGGCCAGCGATCTTGTCACGATTATGTAGGTAAATAGGTTTGTGGTTTCGATAAGCTAACACTTGAGTAAAGTATGTTTATAATTGACTTAACCGAATTGCATATTTTGAATCTGAAATACGTTTGTTAAGCATCTGTAGCTGTTTTCAGAAGATGTTCCTGAAGACGATAAAACAGCACAAACGTTGCCAAACGTCCTTGATTCGAGATAAATCACACGCCTTCCATTGAATCTGGACGAAAGCTGATTCATATCTATTATTTCTCATGTATTTCTGTCGTCCTCACTACTTCGGCTACTCAGATGAGTGTAAACGCCGACTCACTCGCGTATTCCCCCTTCATTATTTCTAATAACTTTTCCCGTCATTATGAATAAGAATCATAACCGCGAATCCGCAATAATGGATTGCCCCGTACTCATGATGGAGTTATTTACGTTCCGGAATAACAAGCCGTGGTAGGACCAGCCCGACACCGTATTGACTCATTTTGAGGTTAGAGATCTACCAGTTCCTACTAACAGCAAATAGAATCACAGTTTACTTTTCCTTTTGTTTGTACCTAGCCTACTTGGGTATTTGGAAGATCCAAAACTAAAAAACCTTAAGGAAATAGTAATTTTTTTTTCACAAGTTTGTTAATATAAACGTACCGCTAAATTGATATTCGCTCCGTAGTACACCAGGGCATGTAGCGCCTCCAGGTGTCCTGCTGACGCTGCTAAGTGCACACACGCTTGTCCTGTAACAAACAACAATACATTGTTAATATATGCATGTAATAAGACAAATAATTCATCACTGGTTCCTGGCAATTGATTCCACTATCAATAGTATTCAAGATATTAATTAAGTTCGCAAAGATACCGAGTGTCCAGATGAAACATTAGACTTCTATGACGTACTTGTGAACTTTCAGTTTGCACTTAGGACTTGAGAAAAGTCAAAATTGTTATAAGGTCATCTTCGTGCGTACGTACTGACGTAGATAATTAGGGTAATAGCTACATATCATGTTGATTTCCGATTAATCGATCGATCAATAAATTGTAATCTAAGTAAATAATTGCGGGGAATTTGTTACACGACAATATTTAGTGATTAGTATCTACGTACTAATCTCTCGAGATAATCGAAGCAGACCCTTGAGCTACACTATTATAAGTTTGTTGGTAACTATTATTGTTACAAAACTATTCCACAGAAAATCATCTTCTAAATAAACTTGTATTTGATAAAACGTCAAAAATAGTTATTGGTGGCTTCTGTGGGTTTTCCCAAAACGACAAATTCCTATGGAAAAAAATAACAAATCTGCCGTTTCGGATTTTTGAACTGAGTTAAATTATAAAGAACGCTCTCGTTTCGAACAATTCAGTAAAATACTGAGATGATAATAAAGTTAGATAACCTTTAACAATATATGACGTCAAAACATCATTCTATAAATTTAATCACACGCAATTTAACTGGTTCCATATTATTTATACATGTAGATTGTACATTTATAAAAGAACATGGCGTAATAAAATTCTGTTCTACAAAAAAAAAAAAAACAATACATTTACAATGTAAATTATTTCTGAAAATATAAGTGACTATTTTGGCTGTAAACTATGAGTAACAAATAAATCATAAAGTCAAATTAAGACCACAACAAAGCTGAAAAAAAAACCGTCTAGTTTCTTATGTTTTTTTTTTTGTTTGTGCTAAGCACTTTTTTTTCTAACAATAAGCTTCATTCAATAAATTCATATTTTGTTGAAATTGGTATGCAAACGCACGAACATAGTTTATAGAAATGCTCTATAATGATCGGTCGGGCGCTCGCGCAGCTGGAACCGATCCAAATGTATTTAAAACGAATCTAAAATAGATCGCTAGCTAAAATGGCCGAGCTCTTTTTAAAGCTCAAGAATTTAGGTGAGCTTAATATAATCCTTTCTGGTATATAGTGGGACGATTTCATCTTATCGGACATTTCGAAAACGTGTTCGGTCCGTAGTAGCAAATCGGTTTATAAGATTTGAAAGCGCAAAACTGTAAGGCGAAGAAATGCAAAGATTAAGTTAGATGGTAACTCATCAAACACAAGGAGGCTCTACGCTACCTAGCAGTGACTTGACGAGAGTTAGAAAGATGTGCTGAACTAAATAAACACCTCGGTTTAACGTAGCTGCTAACAATTTTTAAGTATTTGCAATAACACTTAACACGTGAATATCGAGCTCGTATGAAAATCATGCATGTTCGGTTAACATAATATTAATACCGACTTCCAATCAGTGTGAGAGCAAAGTGCAAGTGGGAGTTCCTAAAAAAAAACACGATTATTAACTTTGTTTCAATAATAATTTGTAATTAACCGCCTGCCAGTCATGCTGGTCATCATTTCCTATCCACTTGGGCATTAATTCGTTAATTTATGACGATACTTCCCCGCGTGTCTGTATGAAATTTATGGCATGGTAAACAACAAAGTCCCGTATTTGCATATGGTAATAGACAATTTGTGCACATTATGCAGACAATTATTATGAAGAAGATATTGTGGAAACTTTTATGGGTGGAAATGTTTAGTACGGAAACATCATTGTGAATTCATGGTGGTACCTATAATGTCAAGGATACAAGACTGTTGGTGCTACGGGGCTCCCAGCAACCTTGACAAACAAGTATTGCGCTTTAGTCGTAACAACAACTAGATACAGGTAAATAGTTCAGTATTCAAAAATTCAAACGACCTAGTTATAAACTGTTAAAGTCTCTAAGAATAGTTCTATGATGAAGAGAAAGCGAAACTATGCATGTGGAAGTCTAAAAGGACTCTCAGAGGTTCAAAAGTAGAAAATTATTGTGCATGTTGTTTAAAAAACAATAAATCGTTGTTAGCTACATTGGTAGAAGTTTCCGAATCATTAGAGTTATGCGGTAGCAACTATTTATAGATCCAAAGTGTAAATATGGATCACCTCAAGCGACAGTGCGTTTGGTTGGACTCATTTCGCTGTCGACCAGTCACACTTCTCTAATCGTGGGAACTGAAAAAAAGTTGTACGTAATCAAAACATTGAAGTCGCGATACGCAGTGTTCATGACAGCTGACGTGACAGCGAGACGGATCAACCGACACAAGTATCTCTGTTCTCTGTAGTGGCATGTGTAAGATGTCGTCACGCGGGCCGCGGGGGCCGGGGGCGAGAGGCGCAGGCGCGGCGACCTGATGGGGTTTTCCCAACAATGTGGCGGCCGCGGCGCGGCGACTGGCAACGCACGCGCGTCGACTGTCCTCGCCAAATATGGCGCGCCTCCACTGTATTTTCACTATTTCCGTATATCACACAGATTCTAACCTTAATTTCCATGACGATTAGCGGGCTATTGGAATCGATCAAGCAATGGAATTTTTTATACTCTAGTTAATGTACTACCTGGTATTTTCCCACAATGAATTTTATCAGGTGCCAATTCTCAAATTATAACAACGCAATAAAAACTGTGTGTTACGTAAGTTTTTGTAGAGGAATGACACTTTTTCCTTATTTACGAGTCGAAACATAAACGGAGTTGCCGAGTGCCTGGCACTAGGTTCTAACCGCAACGATACCCAGGGTATTGCCCATGTGTTGGCAGATGTCATCGTGTGGAACATATTATAAATAAATTCCATTAAGAATTATAGGATGTGTTTAAATGTCAGCTAATTAAAACACCGTTTAGGTTGTACTCATAGGAATATATAACATCCTGCTGCATTCAGTTTATAAATATCTTGTCATGAAATCTGAATCATGCGGCTCACAAATAGGACCCAAAGTTCCTTATGCAAATTATGCATCCGCTAAAAATACCAGCTGCATCGTTCGCACCATTAACTTCTCACAAAGCTGTAACATTCCCAAAAAGTCCATGTGGAACCCTGGCCGCGCGGATGTTTCAACAGGTTTTCGTGTAAAAACCCATAGCCTTGCAGACAGAACTCGCAAGCAGACTCTCAACTTTAAATTTTCTACATAAAATATAATTATTTGACGTGGCACAGCTGTCGTTTGACTGTTTGGGTTATTTCACATAAGCATGGGGACTAACGTCTTACGTTAATTGTCCTAAGCAATTCGAGCTTTGTTCACACCGAGCTAATTAGGAGACAATGTACAGGGTGTACGCAAGCGCTAGCTAACAGACGTCAGTGCGACTTTTAAAGCTAACGTTAGTGTTCCGTGTAGAGCACGCGTCATGCTCGTGATTAGACCTATGGACGTAACGGCGACGGGTTAATATAGTTCCTTACTCCTGCCAATTCAATCATTGGATTTGGTTCAAGTTTTCCTTATGGGTGCACCTTCAACTTGTTCAAATTAAGGCGTGTTGGCTCTAGTCATGCGAGTACTCTAGATGCAAAGATTACTTTGGCCGCTTGTTTTTGCCAGTTGAAGTCTAATAAATATTTCCTCTTAGATTCAAGCTCAATACATCCAGCAATATTCCTAAAAGTAGCGAGTGGGTTTCAGTGATGATGGGAAAAGTCTTTGTTTCCAGTAATAAAACTAAAAAGATCCACAAATGGGAGCATATAGATGAAGTGTGAACAATGTTTACAAGAACGGTTCACAACTACTTGTGTAACGTATACGTCGAGGTGTTGAAATTTTCATGATAATAAATTGCGTCTGAGGACATTGAAAAACCAGGTTGAGCGTCGGAAAACCCCAGGCTTTATACAACGGTACGAGTGTTTAATGCGGACAGATAGCAATGGTTTACGAGCTCTCACGAAGATAACGATCCTCCAAACATGGTTATAAAAGAAATTAAAGTGATACACTACTTTAATTAACACGTAGTGAATTACTCAGGCTGTGTTTCGGTATTCATTATTTTGGGAAAATAACAATAATTTGATTTCAAAGTAATGTTCTAAGAATAATCTAAGAGTATTATTCTCTGTTCTAGTTAAGTCAAAGTCTATTTATTCACTATACGATGCCTGTTTTGTTACTCCTAATGAATACTATTACTGAACTATAGCATAGAAAATTATTGAATTGACGTATGTAGCAATCACACTAGTACGATTATGATTATTAATATCTATTATTTAAATCTGCTATTTACGTCTATGGGAAAACCAAATAAAACAACAACTAGAGTTGTTGTCCTTGGGTGGAAATAAGCAATCGTAAGAAACTTAAAACAAATACAGCACTCAAATTAGCTACCTAACATGTTTATCGAGGCATCCAAAAACCGGATTCTCCAAAATTCCCAAAAACTTGCCCGGTCACCGGCGAAACAGACGCTTATAGCTATATCACTTAGATATACAAACACATTAGAGCAACAGTTCTGTTCCATATGCAGCTCGATGTTAAAGACAGATAAGAGGTTTAATTTAAGAGTTGATTTAGTTAGTGAAGATATAATTAGAAAGTGCGCCAGCGCAGTCCCACGTAACATGTTCATAATACATGCGCTTGGGATTTCCGTCCGTATGTAACCGTGGTGAGGCACACTTTCACGTGGGTATTGCCCAGGCCATCATCAGCATCATAAAAGCCGCCATTGTTCTGACGGTAACCATCAACGCGAGCAACGCCAAACGCTTGCGGTTTTCTTGGGGTTTGCTCAAATGCTCACCTTGGACATCGCTGCATAGCTTTTTAATTTTACTTCCTTAACATACAGCTACTGTGTACTGTGAATAATTTACAAATTCAATCTTAACGGAGTAAAACCATTATTTCACACCACATTTAAGAGACATCCTTCGTCGTACAAAAATAAACGGCGATAAATGTACAAAAAGCGTATACATGTTTGGCGCTACGACATTCATAAGATATTGAAATGGTCCCGGTCAGGAAAAACCATCTCGCCACGCCGCTTACTTAGCATACTCGTAATGGCTTTTCAATTAGCGCTCGAACAATGGTCGGGGTAACCCAAACCGTGTATACGGACCGCTCGTCTGGGGGCGTTACACGGTCAAAAAGTTTGCTTTCACTCGGTGAGCGGCCGCCCGTGTTCGTTACGCGACCGGCTCCTCGTAACGTTGGGAATACCCACCGAGGCAGCGCCGACACCATCCGACTCGATCTCAGACCCAACTTCGACGATCTCTCTAGGCCAGCGAGAATTGTTGACCCCTTGCGGTCCCCAAAACTATTAATGAAGTGAGTTCTCAGGCGTAATAATAAGAAGTTTACTTAGTGTCTCCACAAAGTCAACATATCAGATAAATTCATATGCAAATGCGCGATACGACTGTGGGCCCAAATTCTTTCACATTGGTTATAATATAATATGTATGTGTTGTTTACCAGCTCGGGAAAACCGGAGACAATAAAGAGCGTAAACCTAATATCTTTTTAATGCAGTTTACAGAGGTAGGGAATTCCTAATGTGATTTACTTTGAATTAGAAACGCGACAGAATATTTGAAGCGACTGGAGTTGTTTTCGGCGGGTTATCTGAACAAGCTTAGAGTTTTCTGATGGCATTGAGCGTAATCAAGACCTTGACGAACGTCACAAGCAGCCTCAAGTAGGCCCGGTGCGTTCACACGTAAACAATGTACGGAGCCTTTGTTTAGCGTAGAAAACAGGTTCTAGTTGATCCTAGGCACGACTTAATTCAAGAGATCCTAGAGAAGCTCCGTATTTTTTCTGCAGTTCAAGGCACGTGAGATGTCGTGCCGGTTCGTGTCCGGATCCAGACGTAGCTACTAGCTACTGTAAGGACAACACAGTTGTACATGAAGGCTAACTACTTTACAGGCATTACAGATGACATTACTTACATACATTTTTAACAACTCTAAAGAGAACACGGATGCTGTGCAAAAGGTTTAGCACCTTTTGTACACAGCATCATCAAAAGGTTGACTTAATATTTTACTGTAATTATGTAAGTACATGTTATATTTACTGTAAAATATCAAGTCAATATTTTAGAATTTCTGTTTGTAATCAAAACATTTCTCTGTACATTGCTTATCACTATTGGGTGCAAAATGCAGTAAGCGCCTGGATTGTACAATAAATAGATCAGAGCACCAATAGAGCTAAATGAAAAATTGCGTAAAAGATGATAGTAAACGCAAACCACGTCTGAAAAATTGCATATGGGTCGAAATGTTTAATTACAAATGGTTATAACAATTTTGCCACAGCCTGTACCTGGAAAAACCGTTGAGCGGGTTTTTACTGACACCGTGATTCAGATGAACTGTTGCGAACCTAAATGTTGTATAAGTATGTATTCACATAATAACCTCATATTTATGTTGGGTATAATCATGTAATAGAACTGGTTAGTCAATATTTAATTATTCATCTTCAGCATTCAAAGCAATGGTGCTTTCCGCCAAAATCGCTTGCAGTGTTATCCTAGTTTAAATTGAAGTTACGGACCCTCGCATCATCGCAACCGTTCACTCTGGGTTTTTTCTTCTAGTCATTGAACGAAAGGCTTCAACGTAAAGGGGCAAATAATATCAGGTCTGAGGTCATCGGATGGATGATGTCAGTGGTCTCAGTGGCCACAAAACTTTACATTCCAGCCATAACATATTAAGTTATGCGGACGACACGGATTAAGGAGCAAAGATAAGAATTAGATATTTTCACTTTAAGACACTTGTGTTGCTTGTGTGAAAAGTCTAGCGCTAACATTTCTTCCTTGCCTGAGAAGGCTCCTAACAAGTAGCAAATGATGTCATTCTTAACTATTTGTGTCTACAGCACCAGATGGTGCGAATGGAAAAATGGTATCTACTTTATAAAGAACTTTGATAGTGGAATTCCAGTGTAAGATTATGAACTCCTCACGCTGAGATCATCGCTTACAACGTAGCTCATGCAAAAACTGGCACTTACCTTTATAATTCTTTTGATCAAGTACTGAGGCTGAAGCTAGCTTCCGAGGTGCCTGTTCTGGCACAGGTGCGAGTAACGCTTGTAGGCATTCAACGTGTCCTTTTAAACTGGCTTTGTGTAGGGGTGTCTCTCCACATCTGTCCCTCGCTCCGAGCGAGAGTCCCGCGCGGACCAGCATCCTGGTGACCACGGCATTCCCGCTCATCACAGCGAGGTGTAGGGGTGTGTGGCCATCGTCGTTAGGTACGTCCAATAGCGCTTTGTTTGGACACACCCTTATGAGTGTTCCTACTGACTTTTCACAGCCGTGCACTGATGCTATGTGTAATTGTCTGTAACAAGGGAATGACCTGGTTAGAGAGCTTCTGCTGCTTGTAAAATCAATGACATTGTTAATTTTTCTAAATATAGAGTATGATGGGATGGCTTGTGACCTTTACGATTTCGGACCGGTCGGTGCGTGAGTGGGGCCCGCGTAAACTTAGCGCGTGACACAACAAACCTGTCCAGAAGCCTCGCAGCATTCTAGACCTCTCTAGACGAGAAAGAAATATTTTCTGTGTTAAATGACTCCGATTGTAGTCAACATCTGAGTCATCTTCATTCCCATTTCGTTTTGATTAAGTACCAGAAAGCGATGAGCTTACTGCGAAATCCTAGTAACGCGTATTTAGGTAATCAGTTAGACGGCGTATGCGACGTGGTTCTGTTTATCTACGCGCGTGTAGTAGGAACTGTTTATGAATGCTAATGATGTAATAAGTGAAGGAAGTGTAAACTTCCTAGAGGGGACAACCAATGTGTATGATATTAACAAATTGAATCATAAACACGAAGGAACCTGCTACCAATGACCTCATGTTTATACTTAATTTCATACGAAACAAGAATAAATTACAAGACATGTTTGTTTAAACATTTAACTACCTACTTCTTTTTCATAAATCGGAATAATATCGGTGTTTGTATTTCACGTATTTCATGTGCTTATAAGTACCTAGTAGGTACGTCTTCACTGATCATGCACTGGAGACATTAGGTCAAAGGCACAATAAAAAGTATTGCTGCGTCATCTACACTCACCGGTCTTAATCTAAAAACACTTGCAGTATAAAAAAAAGTTGTTTTCTAAACTAAAAGCAAAGTTCAAATCTGCGTAACTTGACTAGGTTTTTATGTCTACCTCTTTGGCGCTATGACGTAATAAGGCTGAAGTGTCTGTTAACAGTTAGTAAATTCATAAAACAATTAATAAAACAGTTTATCACAATTTAATGGAATTTGTAATGGAAGAAAAATAAATGTTCTATGCGTGAGGCTATTAAATGTAGGCGTTGTGAACAGGGTCGCTCCTTGGGGTTTGCCCAGAGGTCACCGACATTGATCCCAAGCAATATACTGTAATGTACTGTTACAGTAGTGAATACTTCTTGTTTAAATGATGTGCTAGACTTTTTTACATATTATGTGAGACAAAACCCTTCACAGAATACTTCATCAAATCTGAGGGCATTAGATGAATATAATGCATCACCAATTGTTCACAGGCAGCATGTCTGATTGTCTGCAAAACGGCTGGCACAATGTTATCTGCTTTAATAAACATGAACTATTTAATCTAAACAATGGGTTATTCCCAGTTTTATCAGTACTAAGTAGAACAACACAACTCTGATAAAGGGATTTTAATGGACATTTTATATTTGATTGTAATAGGTACATCTCTAAATAGTACTCATTATTATCTAGTGTCTGATAATTGGGACAGTAGTTTTTTTTTTTTTTTTTGTAATAAAGCTTCACTTTACGTTTTGTCTTAATATTTAATTATCCGAGAATACCATGCACAATTGTCCACTCAAAGGACTTAGTGCTGAAATCAAACCCCTATAACATAGAACAACATAGCCGAGAATACAGTTAAGCTAATAAGTCAGCTCGATAAAGGCTTTTAGCATCAAATATTATGGAGTTAAGACTAGTTTATCAATAATTTTACCTTTGCTGGCAAATAATTAAGGTCTCAAATTCATGTAGATAATGTAGGAATACACACACACATCTTACACATTGTGGTCGTACACACATACATAGATAAACTCACACATTCTTCCTACGGGGAGAGGTAGAAACAACAGAACACCATCTGCTACAATTCTTACATACTTGTATGACATTGTACTCGACCAACAAAACTAAAGCAGACCAAGCACCTATGGCACGAACAAGTGTGCGCTATTCAGATTCCGACTTTCACTTTACACAACTAAGCTATCATCACATTATCTTTATGTTTTGATATGGCATCTTTAATATTAATTGATAATTTCTTTTTGTAATCTTTGATTTTGATGAATCATAAAGTAGATTCCAAGGAGCCTCACCCATTAACAATAATTTTCTTTCTTTATCTGTCTACATTTGCAAAATCTATATTAACATGAATTACGATAGGTGAATGAAATTGCTGAAGTGATCATGATTACAGAGCTCGTTACCTTGAAATATGAATTTAAAGGTCCATAAAACCGTGCACTCTATACTTATAAGAATTGACTATGAAATCAATAGTAGTTAGCAAATGAAAAGGTTACATTCAACTTCAGTTCTGGTTTAGTGGTTTTTGTTTACTTGTTCTACATTCAAATTCTACTATGCCATTTGATCAAACGTTGACTATGCACACATTTGCACACTTGAGTATAGAAAAGGCCAAATTGATATACTCACGTATCGCCATCTGCGTCCTGTTGGAAGAATATGACAATAGGTGGGATGTTCTTCTGTTCTGGCGGTAGTATGTTGATCTGCGGGGCCTGCGTGTCAGTCAGCTGCACGTCCGAGAGGCACTCTGATATGCACTGAATACCACTGTCGTACTCATTTTCGGAGGGCTGGGGCTGGAGCACTGCACTCACACACACTTTCTTATCCTCACTCGCGGATTCGGGCTCATGGTCCGATTCTTCGTCACCGGGGTACACGTCCAAAGGTCCCGACAGAAAACCAGAATCGACGTTCTCGTCCTCCGTGATCTTAGTATCGAAATCGCTCCTCTTATTTGCACTCATTTTGTTGCTCTTATTTTGTCACACTTGGGTTTAAAACACTTAAGATTGGAATGCACGTATGTTTTTGTAATGCTAACTATGCGAAATCATGTTATTACCGAAAAAATATGTCGCGTAGTAAACAACCGTTCCACAATGAAATCACATGCGCAATGAATGATCAATTCGCAATGATGAATGATGGCTCCCGTCTCCACAGTTTTTGTAGTGCGTTCGGATAAACACACGTGTGTATCGCTGACCGTTGCAAAGCGAACTGAACGCCATCTACACTGAACTTTTCCTTAAATACTTCGCTTTTGTGCGAAGTTTATTACTGTCGGCTTTTATTTTCGTACCAAAGCGTAGGCAAGAATATTGTTGGGTTATCCCAGTGAGTTCAAAGAGTAGTTTTGATAACTTTGCGATAGCTGTTTCTCACTAATTCTATTTTCAATTCTCATGTAAAGACGTCCTCTAGGAATAGTTTTAACGATCGTTCAATAGTGGCTATACGTACCTGTTTTATGATTTTGCATGTTTTTCGATTAGTTTACTAACTTTTTCACCAGTGTTCAAATCATTACCTAAAAATCTACAGCTGGAAGAATCACTCAGTAGGTGATGTGTAAAATTAATAAGAAATCTAAATTATAAACATAAGGCAAAAACATTTTTAAAGTTTTAAAATCTAACATCCTTCAGATTTTTATCATCATTCAAACGAATTAAAAAATAATGTAATAACTATTGGTTTTTCAAGGCGATTGTTTCTTCAGCGCATTTGGTGTGTATCCAAAAATGCATTAAACTCTGTCTGTGTTTTCGATCAGACTTTTATTTGACTTTGACTGACATACTTCAAAAGTGTCAGTGTCAATGTCAGGAAAGCGGGCTATCTCAAGTTGCCGCCATAAGAAACTTTGATTTTTAGTTTTATACTTTTATTATTACAATTTCATAGTTTGCATAATCTTGGATTTATTTCACTAATAGAACTACTGTATTGGTTATATAATGTTTGCTGAGAAAGTAATAGAATTATTGAAGGAAGCAGAAAGAAACCCTGTTACCATTGACCCATTCAATGTATGTTGTTGCTACATCATTTGTCCCTATTATTTGTTTGTAAGCTAACTTTTAGATAGTACAACTAATTTGTTAATTTCAGGATGATAAGATAAGGCAAATATTAGAGGAAATGCATTCGCTGTTTAGGATGAATATGAACGATGCGTAAGTTTACTATGTTTACTGGTTGTAGGAAAGTTATGCTACAGTGTTTACAAAATACTTTTTGGTAAATAAACACAACAAAGTGACCTTTATATGGTATCTTAGACAATGAACAAAATGTGAAATTATGTTTTTATATTGTTTATGACGAGTTGCAATCATTGTTCTAAAACATGAGAGTTATATTTTACAGTAATGCTACAGTGGAAAATAAAACCCTATGGACAACAGTACAAGTAAGACATTCAGCGTTAGAAAGGAATAAACGCTGCCTCCTCGCATACCTTTACAGCAGAATGGTTAAAATCAAGACCTTGAGATGGGAATTTGGTGCTATTTTACCACCTGATGTACGAGAACTACTTTCTGATGACGAATATGAGTGGTTCTCTAAATATTCTATGAATCTTGCCTCATATATGAGGTCTTTAGGTCAAGATATAGGATATAATGGCATTGACCTTACAGAAAACCTTAAGCCTCCAAAATCTTTGTTCATTGAAGTTCTTTGTATGGCTGACTATGGGAAGCTGGAGTTAGAAGATGGTGATGTGATCTTGTTGAAAAAGAACAGCAGACATTTCCTCCCAACTTCAGAATGCCAAACACTCATCCGTCAGGGAATATTGAAACAAATCACTTGATGTATGTGTTGTATTTGTAATTTTAGTCAAATAAGTAATTGTTTGGTTTTATATTATATTCGTCTAAAAAGTATTTTGTTTCTTTATATTCTAATTCAATTCATGACACAGAATTTGTATTAATGGGTGGAATAAGATTGATTCAATTTATTTTTCAAACATATTTATAAATTCAGTTCATTAAGTTCAGTTTGCACTACAACTTCATGCATTTGATCTTTATGATATAAGTAGTCATTCTGAAATGATATTTGTTATAAGTGGCAATCACATCAAATAGGTACCAATAATATTTTTAAATGTGTTCCCCTGTTATATCTTTATTCCCTGAAGGGGTAAGAAGAACATTTGCCAGTAATTTTTAAGTCCATGGGTTTGAGCCTATTGCCACTAGCCAAAATTTCAAGCTCATGGCTATTTTCAATAAAACAACCCAACCTTGTGGATCATACCCAGCATTTCACGCTTGTCAGTCGCGCTTGCGACATTCAGACCACCAATAAGGCAGTCAATCCTAAAGTGGAATATAGAGCAACCAGTCATTCAATCATTCCAGACAGCAATATCCTAATGCAAGATACTGCAACTTTGGCTATAATTTAATTTTATGTGACACTAAAGTGTGTCCCTGATAAATGCGCGCGGCCGGCACGCCAACACTGCCGGTTTGCCAACGATCTAGTTTTGGTGTTTTTGAATAATGGTATTACATTACTGATTTGTTATGTCGAATGGAGACTATGATGTCCTTGTTCCCTCAGACAGAGGTGTATTGTTCATTCAGCAATTTGTGAGGGCGGTTTTGGGTTACATCATCATTAAACCCTTCTCAGTCTAGGTAGCTGAGAGCTAACAATTGTCCCTTGCCATTTTGGAAATTTGGGCATTTCAGTCACTTATACCTAACCTAGACGATATCAGGTAGACTAGCTTCAAGTAGGAGTTCAGAGTACCTAAGACCTAGTAGGAGCGTAGATTAAAAGATTTTGCTAATAGTTTCCCCTTGTGAATGCGTACTTCGTACACAAATTGTTTCAAACAAAAATAAGTAGTCCTGCTCTAAAAGTTTAAACATTCAAACAAAGTATGACAGTCACCTCTCCCAGACTTTAAAGGAATAAAGAGACAATCCTATTTCAGTTTGTATTTTATTCAGTTGGGTTTGTCGAGCCAACCTGCGTTTTTCATTCTTGGCACATTTTTATTCCGTTTCCAGTTGAGTTTAAGTTTTTTTTTTTGTGACCACTACGAACCGCCTGGCGGTGACAGTTGCCCGTCTGCTTGCCAACTTCGTTATGTACAAAAACTCACAGCGTTTAGCGCGTTCTCGCATTTCGTGAGTTGCAAACTAAACGTAGATTTTCCTGAAAAGTTATATTCTTTTGACAGGTTTTTGTGTTTTTTGCCGAGGTTTGCGTTCAGTTTAACAAAACTTGAGGATTTTGCTAAAAAGATTTCTTCAGTTCACTTACAGCCTTCAGTTTCAGGACGAACAATTTAGGTACTTACTTACTTCTATTTCCAGCGGTTCAGTCGAGTCTTTCTTTAATATCTCCGTACATCTAATCCTGTCAGAGCTGCCTATCTAAGCCGCAATCTTCATTGCCGCCCCTATACCTTCGTAGCTTAGGCTTACTTTTAATTAAAACGTCGAAACGGCCGGCTTTATACGTCGGCAACGTATTTGACCGTTTTCCTTAGGTTTCAATATGTTCCGCCTTTCAGTGGGCGATTACAATGGGTCCGTTAAGCCGCGTACCCGCCAGATCGCCGGGGAGCCAGTCTAGACACGGTGCACGCGGTTTATATCGACAAATTCTGAAATTTACTGCCGTGCTGTTATGCCGGAGTAAAGCCTAGTTTTATAATATAGACTCAATTAACCGCATTTGGTTTGTTTTATCTTGATCTAAAAGTGATTAATGGGCTGGGAGTCAGTTTTGCAAAATTTAATTGCAATTCTGTAAGTTGTATTGATTAACTTATACAATAAATGAGTCTAAGTATGGAGGTACACATTTGGCATGTAGAGTGGTACCATTATGAGATTTTTTTCCATTAGACTTTGCAGTCAACTTACTTTATATTATTACCTATATTCTGAAGGGCTGTTAAAAGATTTATGAATAAAGCAAGTAGTTTACTGAAAAAACAAAATCCCCTTGTGGAGTTTGTAGCGTCGAAACAAAATTAAGTGAGGCTTACGTAGGTACTGTTTATGTAAGTAAACGCAGGCTTCAAGTATTTTCTTAGATAGGCTGAGGTTAGCATAAGGCTTTTAGTCTTTTATAAACTTATTCTACGTAAGATGGCTTTATTTCTAGAGCCTGTTGTTACTTCAGTCCCGAAAAGGCCTGTTAAACGTACCTACCTAAAGCTTACTAGGTTACAGTTACATACAAACCAGTCAAAAACTGATTGATGTTGGTTTTACAATATTTACCTATCAATTTAATAAAATGTATTGATCATTCCTCGCGCTGAAATACATACATAAAATCACGCCTTTTTCCCATAGGGGTAGGCAGAAACTACGGAACGCCACCTCGTTTAAGTTCATACATCTGGTCATACACGCACGCCGGTTACTAGTGTACGCACCTGACCCTTCTGAAGAACATCACCTATAAGGTCACTATATGTTTATTTTCACATCACATACCGAAATATTTTCTTCTCTTTCAAACACCATGACCTTCGTCTTATTCACGTTTTATTTTCATTCCCTTCATCTTAAATGCTTAGTTCATTACCGTCACCATGTCTTGCAACTGTTCTGCTGACGATGCAAGTAGAACTTGATCATCTGCGTAGAGAAGGCATTTGACAGACAACTCACTCATTGTCCATCCACATTCACACTCTTTCAAATCTGTCAGACAACTATCTATGTAAAAGTTGAACAGCCACGGTGACGCTACACAGCCCTGTTTAACACCCCTGGAGATGCAGAACCAGTTCGCATAATATGCCCATTTATCCTAACACAAGCACTAGAATCCTTTTGTAACGATTTCAGTGCCCGAACCTAGCGCTAGTCTACACCGTACATGAATAGTGTTGACCACAGTTCTTCTCTGCACACACTGTCATAGGCCTTCTCCAAGTCAACGAAAGCACAGTAGACTTTCTTGTGCTTTGCCAGATGTTTTTCGGTTATGCACCTTAGGAAGAATATCTAATCCATACTGCCCATCCGCTCTCTAACACATCCCATATTTTCTAGTGTTGCAAAGGACTAGAGTCCTCGAGTCGTAATTTGAAAGACTCGACTCAATTATGCAAGACTCGGTGTGCTCAAAAGGCTCAAAGTCTAGAGTCAAGACTAGAGTGTAGACTCGAGTCCTGTTCTAAGACTCGAGTCCTTTTTAAGACTCGAGTGGCTATTAAATGACTCGGGCTCGGCTTGACTCTTGACTCCGAGACTTTTGAGCACACTGAGTCCTGCAAAATTGAGTTGAGTCTTTAAAATTACGCCTCGAGGACTCGAGTCCTTTGCAACACTAATATTTTTTCAGTTGTCGCTCCGATCACTCTATTTATCAAAACCTTCGCATACAGTTTGTTGACAACACTTAAAAAACTAATACCACAGTATAAAGACATACAGTAGGACGACGCCTTTGATCTCCTTGTAAATGCCGACAACGTGTAGGCATTGTCGCAACAGCTAGGGTTGTCTCAAGTAAACTTTTTTAAATTTATTTTAGATCAATATTATTATTAACAATAATTAACAATTAGCAAAAATACCGTTTTTTAAACAGTTTTATTTAGCTGTTTGTTTATTAATTTGTTTGGGTTAAATTAAGTAATTTATTCTTTAGACTTTCGAAAGTTCTTCCAAATAAATCAGGTCTTCTCCAAGCTTCTAACCATAATTTGCATCTGAAATTTGTAATACAGGAACTATTATATAATATTAATGTGCTTCGTCTATGGTCTGACACGCAAAAATATACAATTCTAGATTGAGGTTGAGACAAACACATGTCACAATCCAAGATGGCGAATATTTCTCTAAATTAAATTTGATTTAGAGAAATATCTGCCATCTTGGATTTGATAATTGATGTTATTTTCATAATCTTCACCCCTAGAAATCACAAAATTGACACGATTAACTATTTTTTTTTTTAAATGTCCTCCATCCTGGGTCAGGTACACTTGCACGATAGACATTTCCGCGAAAGACACTTGACCTCATTTTTGTTTGTAGGGATTTCGCAAATCTTGAAAATGACACCCATGACGAAAAATTTGCAAATTTTCGTTGCGCCACCTTGGATTTTAATTTTGACCCCATAGTCGGTTTTAGCGACCTTCAAAACCATGAAAATTATACCCATGACGAAAAATTTGCAAGTTTTAGTCGGCGCCATCTTGGCCGCCGCACAATAAATAAATTTCGGCTACACGCCGCGCCGCCATGTTGGCTTTCTATCAAATAAACAATATTTTAATTATTTGTTTACCTTTCATCCATGCGCGGTAATTGATGAAATCTCAATTCTTTATTAATGTAAGATGACGACTTGCAATCCTTCACAGCACACGTCGTATCATTTTAATAAAATTATTATAAATTAATTAAAACAAAAATAAAGTGACACACGATAGCCCTGAAAGTTTTCTCCCGAACTACTAACACGGTAGCGTATGCAGTTCGGGAGCGCCCTTACCCCGTCTCGCCCCTCACGCCCCGCACGATTGCCCTGTCTAGACGTCTTCGTCGGACGACTGTACGATTTATAGACTGTGCTAATACGCTGAAACAGTCCTTACCATGGACCTAAAAAAAAGAACGGACAGAGCTTCACTAAGAAACAATTGAAGCACCACAATGGCGGCTGCGTAACTATGTGTGCGTGTGTAAAGGGATGCCAGATGAAGGAAAATTACCCCTTATAAAATAATATTTCAATAAGATCTCCCTTGCACTTGGTTTTATTACAAGTTTTTGTGACGGATATTGTTAAAATAAAGGTAAAATAAATAAAACACATTGGATTTAAAAAATATTTACAACTCATTTAATGTTAATAAAGAAGAATACAATAACGATAAATAGTAACATAAAAAAATAAATCTCCCACTTTTAAAGGAATTTGAAACTTGAAATAGTTGCAACACTGATTGATTGCGAGATTTAATAAATATATTGACGTAAAATCGAGAAATAAGCTTTAAAATGACAAGCTTACCTATGAAAAGTGATACCCTGACTTTTTTTAATTGAACCACTTTGGTTTCGACAACTTTTCACAACACACGATGGGATACTTTAATTTTTATTAAGCAAAATAACACCGAATAACACGCGGGCACCGTTCGAAGCGTAATGGCCGACGGCTGACTTACTATGGTGTGAATGTGTGCGTGCTGGCTTGTCTACATTATTGCACTGACTTACTATGGGTGCTTCAGTTTCTGTTAAAGGAGACGGCGTCCGTTCTTTTTTTTTAGGTCCATGGTCCTTACTAAAAGGCAGCGTTATAGGTACCTACATATTTATACTATAGGCACCTATCTACCTTTTATACAGGTAGTTTGGTAAACGATTAAAGCTGGCACGCGCCAAGAGCTTAGCGCGGGAAAAGTTTTTGTTCTTTGGAGTGCGAAATACCTACCTTAGTAGAAGTAGATACCTACCCCTCCGTTTTTCTCGGATATATGGTGGATATAGTACTTACTTATAGAGTTCTTCCACGGGATAAGGGTAGTTGAACTCAGGTACCTAGTGTCACGTCACATGTGTTACAAAACCCTGCTAACAAATTGTTCGCTAAACAAGGCGACATGGAAAACACGGCCGCTCGTAAGATACGGACGAGTCGGAAGGCACGTAATCACACCTTGCATACACACGTGCTTCCTGTGGAAAACCTAACGATAATTTTCACCTATTGACTGCTTACAACTACCTACGTTTACAAAATAAAAATGCCATAAATATCTACTATTTGGACGGGACCAGCGATTATCCATTTGAGACGGCATTCGGCACCTAATATATATATATATATAGAGTACATAGTGTGAGCGGACTCAGGTCAAATTATACACAGTCTTCCATTTCCTGAAATGCTTTAATCAGTAGACTATAACTTTTCCTTAAAAATATAGTTACAAGCGTTAGGCCTAACGTTACAACCATTAATGCGCGGCCCGGCCCGCTTCGACTATCTGTCAAATCAACAAATGTAATTCTACCTTCACTTATTATATTATTTTTCTTTAAAAGTGAGGATCGCTAACAGACGGCCATTCTGCAATAGGAATGTCCACATTCCTAAATTAAACTCGGCCATTCTACCGTATAAGGTATGGCCTCATACCAAAACAAATAAGAACTGCTTATAAAAAAAGAACATGTCGAATTGTAGTAAGTAATTAAATCAAGTAAGTCTAATTACATTTAGTAAAATTAATTTTCTTTTATCCACAAATAATATCAATTTGAACATAGTTGTAAACATTACATCAATCAATGATATTCTACAAACAGAAAAAAACATAAAATATAAAATAAAATATGATGCACAAAATATGAGAACTTAAACTAATTTTCTAACAATAAGTAGTTATCTTCCGAAGTGAGGTCATCCAACGGCTCGTACTCACGTAACAATGAAGCACGTAACAGTCGTCGGTGCATTCGTTAAATTTTCAGGAAGCTCCCGTTTAGCCATCCGAAAGCCACGGTCTGCTCATCTTCTTAGGTCATCATTCATCAACCACATTTATCAAGCCATCCGAGAGCCATTACCTTGTAATTTCACAAACAATAAATCAATGATCTGCCGTTTAGCTACCCGAGAGCCACGGTCTACCAACAGTCTGTCACCAGCGTTCTCTTAACCGACGCTCAGTTTTATAATAACCGGGTATTGCCGATTTTCCGTTGTCGACATTCATCTAAGCTGTAAATGATATGGAAATTAGGTGAAGGGCTACCGGCCACTACCACTATAAATCTACTTATAGTATCTTCATCATTTATATGTATTTATACCATTACATACACATATATACAAAAAACATA
Organism: Aporophyla nigra; assembly: GCA_947507805.1. Lineage (NCBI taxonomy): Eukaryota > Metazoa > Arthropoda > Insecta > Lepidoptera > Noctuidae > Aporophyla > Aporophyla nigra. Next base: position 1,265,520 of record OX382301.1, read on the forward strand.
ACATATCACACATATAAGTTTTTTCTTTATATACTATTCATCTTGCGAATCCGAATCGCTATTGTCACTTTTATCGCTAACTAACGGTGATAAACTTAAATTAATCCAGGGTTTTAACTGATCAGCCGGGAAAATATTTTTATACTGTCTCTGAGGAAGTCCCTTAATGCTAGATACTTCATACCGGTCTTTCTCTAGCACTGCTGTTACCTTAAATGGACCTTTGAACTTTGAAGCTAACTTTTTGCTCTTGCCCCGGTCTGGATTATTATTTGGAATCATGACGAGATCACCTTCATGAAACGCCTTAGTTGGGGCCCTCGTTTTATCAAAATGTGCTTTCATTTTTTTCTGTCCTTCTATAATTTTTTCCTCCACAGATTTTCTCAACTCATCTCTATTGGTATTTGAAATCTGTTCATCAGTCTCTAGAGCCCCTTTAAGAATTCCTTCCGCCTGACTTGTGGTTCTTTGCCCAAATACCACTTCAGCTGGCGATTTGCCAGTACTTTTATTTATTGTATTATTAAGACTCCATTGTAATTTCGCAACATTGGTATCCCAGTCTCTCTCGTCCAATCCATGGTTCATGGCGGCTAGTGAATTTAGAATTGTTCGATTGTAGCGTTCAATTTGCCCATTGGCTCGGGGCGTCGCTACCGCATTTAGAACATGTTTGGCTCCAATCGATATGACAAAACTTTTAAATTCGCCTGACGTAAAACTTGTGCCTTGGTTTGATATAATAATTTTTGGGCATCCAAATGTTGCGAAAATATCTTCGAGTGTTTTAATTGTAGTCTTAGACCTAGTATTCTTTACAGGTTTGACAAATATGAATTTACTAAACCCGTCGATGACTCCGAGAATGTAGGCATTTCCTTTTTTACTTTTTATAAATGGCCCCAAATGATCCATGTGTATTGTGTGAAATATTGCGTTTACCTTCGGAATCGGGTTTAAGTACCCCGACTTTTTCCCTGACATTTCTTTGTTATAAGCACAGTTGATACAAGCATTAACATACTTCTTTATAAAGCGGTTCATCTTTGGGAACCAGTAATCGGCTCCAATCTTTTCAGTCGTTTTCTCAGTTGAGAAATGCCCCGCTTCATCATGATTAAGCTGACAAATTCGCCATCGTGCCGAATTTGGTACCACCCACTTCAATTTTGACCCTACACGCCTATATATTTTACTATTTCGCAAAACGTAATTATTAGATACATCTTTTATATCCTCTTCGCTAGTTTCTAAAATAGTTTTTATGTGTTTTATTCGAGGGTCTGTCATCTGTACCGTGTGCAGCCAGTCTTCAGTCGTAATATGGAAGACGTCCATATCATCTGAGATAATCTCATCTGAGATGGGATTCCGGCTCAGAGCATCAACATGCTGCATATTATGACCTGGCCGATACTCGATAGTAAAGTTGTATTCCTGTAGCATCAGCCACCACCTTGCAATTTTAGGTATTAAATCTCGCTTAACCAAGGTGGTGCGTAATGCGTTACAGTCTGTTATAACTTTAAATTCTAGACCAATCAAATAAACTCTAAATTTTTTTAAGGTGAATACCACTGCCATCGTTTCCAGTTCATAGGAATGCCAAAAAGCTTCCTCGCGCGTTGTTTGGCGACTGAAATAAGCAACTGGCTTAAAGGGGTATTCTTCATTAGGTCTCTGAAGTAAGATACCTCCAATTCCTAATTTACTGGCATCACAATGAACCTCTGTGGTATATGCTGGGTTATACAAGGCTAGTACAGGTCTAACAATCAATTTAGATTGTATTTCTGTAAATGCACTATCTTGTTCGTGACCCCAGTGCCAGGAAACGTCGGTTTTCGTCAGTTGTGTAAGTGGTCTCGCAATGGAAGCAAAGTTAAATACAAACCGCCGAAAGTAACTGGCCAAGCCAATAAATTGACGAACTTGGTGTACATTTGTAGGTTTTGGGAACTCAGAAACCGCCCGTATTTTCTTACTGCCAGGTTTAAGACCAGCTTCGGAAATCTCATACCCTAGATAATCTATTTCCGATTGGAAAAAGAAACATTTTTTCAGATTGAGGGTTAAATTGGCATTACGTAAAAGCTGCAAAATACCTTCTAGCTTACCGAATGCTTCGTCAAAAGAACTACCTGTTGATAGTAAATCATCTAAGTAAGGGATAGCCAGCTCGAATCGTTGGGCTCCCAGTGCCTTATTGATCATACTTTGAAACACGGCAGGGGCATTCACAAGACCAAATGGCATCCTCATATACTCGTAGTGACCATCAGGAGTCACGAAAGCAGTTGCGTGGCGTGACTCCTCAGCTACGGAAATTTGATGATAGCCGGATGCTAAATCTAAACTTGTGAAATATGATTTGCCGCTAAGTCGGTCGAGCTGGTCGTCAATGACCGGCATCGGATAGCTGTCTTTTACTGTCTTTTTATTTAGTGCCCGATAATCTACGCATAGCCTGTATTCATTATCCTTTTTTCGAACCAATACTATTGGACTGGCATAAGCCGACTGTGATTCTCTTATAATATTGTTAGCCAACATGTCACCTATCATTTCCCGTACCTTTGCGCGTTCACTAAAAGGGAGTCTATAAGGTCTATACATCACAGGCGTGTCATCTTTAAGACGTAGTGTCATTTCGGTTATATGAGTCAGTCCAAGCTCCTGCATATTAAATGCAAAACAGTCCCGAAATTTATTCAGGAGGTCTAATAACTGATATTTTTCAGTCTCAGTTACTTTGGGGCCAATATTTAACATATCTAAAGTAATTTTTTCTTTTATGGTGTTGGATTTATGACAATTATCAGATAACCGGGTATTAAGATGAATAGAATTCACATCCAAGGGTGTGCATGTAAATGGCCCTTCATTATTTAGTTTAATTGCTCGAGATAATAATTTGGAATTGGTTAGAATAATTGGCTTTTCTGACAAATTGATGACTACACATCGACTCCTCCCGTTATGAAATTGGTAGACACCTTGCAATAGAATGTATTGTTTACCAGGTTTCATGCATGCGCTGCCTGGGACAAATAATGATCCTGAAAATTGATCTTGTGTATTTACGTCTATATCCTGTAACCCTTTCACGGAGATATCATTAGTATTATAAACATCCATTCTTTCTATATCGGAATCGTCACAATATAGTACTAGTTTAGTGCTAGTCTTATGAACAGTAACAGTGGGCAGTTCTGTTAAAGACTGACCTATAAGAACATCCGTCTTAAGTAAATGATCAGGTACAATAAATGCTTCTATATCTGCTTGGACCGCATCTACGACAACAGTAACAAATATCCTAGCAATTGGTACGACACTTCCAAAACAGAATCCCCTAATAATAGGAAGTGCCATCTTATTTGGAACTACATTTAGATGTTTAACAACTGATTCTCGAACTAAACTACATTGACTTCCAAAGTCTACGTACGCTGAGGCTGATATGCCATTAACAGAAATGGTTTTAAAATACTTACTGTTTGATTTTTCGTTGGTTGTTATTTGTAAAATATTTTGTGTAGGATTATGGTTCGTATTTTCTTGTGTTTGATCAGGTTTTGGTCGAGATCCTATCAGTTCACAATTATGTGTCATATGTCCTAGCCGTGAACACTTATCACATCTTTTTAATGGTTTATTGCAGTTACGAGCCGTATGCCCAGTATCACCACAATTATAACATTGAAAAGATCTAGACCTTGTTCGGGCAGTTGTTGTAAACGGTTTATTTGACATGTTGCTGCGACTAGTGTCCGAATTTTTTGAATGTTGCAGTTCTTGTTTAAGTAACAAGGGTTCTCTCTTTGAGATAAGATTCCGTTTTGATATTCTGCGTAAATATTTTAGCAACTCTGATGTCCTCTTCAAATTACCTCCTTGGGCGTTTAGTCTTACGCCATTATCAAAGATACCACTTATTATGCAATCCACGGCGTTTCTTCCTTTAATGTCGCACATTTTCACCAGCCTGGCCTTCTCATGGAAATATTCCTCCAGCGATTCCTCTCTCCTACTTCTTCTGCTAAGCATTTCTGTAAGTCGGTCGGCGTAGTTGCGATCGTCTGGGAAAGTCTTTATAATCTTTCTTTGCCACTGTTTCCAGCTCAAATCAATGGTATTCCTACCTTGGTACCATTTCTTAGCATGGCCAGAAAGTTTTGGTATAGCATAATAGATAATTTGCCTCTCAGTCCACCCATAAATTCTTGCAGTCTCGTTCACCTTACGAATCCAGTCTTTTGCCGTTTGTGAATGTGCGTCAGGATCGTATTCTGGGATAACATTTTGCGATCCTTCAAAACGATTGTCTTTAATTATTCTCGAAAATCTTTGGAGAAACCGGTCTTCTTTGTGAATACTGGAACATCTTTCTTTCCAGTGAGAACGCATTCTCGAATGAGATCTTTTTCGTTTTACGGACGACGAATTATCCGAGAGATCGGACGAATCCCGTTTTCGTTTATATCGGTTTTTGTATTCGGAGCCGCTAGACCTGGTAACATCACTGTCATCACGCGATGACAAAGATTTAAGACTGCGACGCTTGTGGTGTCGGGCATGACGAGACCTGCACCTATTTTGCGTATGATAATCTGACTGACTGGTTTTTGAACTGGTACTACTAGTCCTATGAGGCCGATATGATAACGAGGACGAGGAAACAGATGCCGATCTATGACGAGATCTGTTTCGGTAAGTATCACGTTTCTGTTGTCTTGGTTTCGGCCTTGTTGTGGTACGTTTATTCCTTCGTGGCGCCTGGATACGCTCGGGATTCCGTGATGATCTACTCGGTTTATTCGATTCCAGAGGTGGAGTATAATTGGATCTACCACTGGAAGCCATTGTGCAGAACTATGTTTAAAGGCGGAGACTATGTGTGATAAGTTGATAGCCAATATATCAATATTTTAAACAAATAACAGGGTTTTATTTAATTTTTATTTGTACATAGTGGAGTGGCGACGTGGTTTAAGTTAGTATCGTGTAATAGGTATTAGTAAGGAAAAGAGAAACGTAAAAAACAATGATTAGTCATTTTGCACCGTGTCCACACTAACACTAACAGCTGACGGTAGCTGTTTCAAAATAAACCAAGTCGACCCGTATTTGCAAGTTACGGAACCTTCTAACAAACGACTAGTGACACAAATCTCAAACCAAATAATTATTAAAGTACTCGAACAGGTAGCAGCAATAGCACCGTGATAGGTGTAAAATCATCCATAGGAAGACAACAAATACCTACGTAACCAAATCAGCTGCAGCACCCATCATGCCTTAGTAGCTACCTCAATTCAATTTAATGATGTAGGTAAGTAGTCAAAATTCGTAGCTATTGTGCGTGGTATAATTATGTGTAATACCTGTAAGCGGTTAATCCGCTTTATTGCCCCTAAGTACATCTGTACGTGACACAAGAATCAACCAAAACATGAAATGTCCTGTTGAGTCATTCATAATGTTTCTCATAATCAACCCACAAATATCGTTTTTTTTTTTTTTTTTAAATATCGGCGATCTTCATGATCTGATTTAATTAGATATAAGTACCTACTTCTGAATCATAAACACACGTACGTAAACATTATCTTAACATTGACGGGTGATTGATATTCTGTGATGGTAATTTATGTACGTAAGCACAGAGATATTTCGTAGGCACGTTTTTATTTATTTTTATAAACAATCATTCAGTGCCATGTTTGTGGTAACATGCACCTAGGTATAATATTTCAACAGGAGCTAATATCAGAATTTCTCCATTCACCTCACGACATAAACAGACCGGGCGAACACATGACCTACTTTTAATTATGCCCATAGTCTGAGGTACCCACGCCACGCACTTTGCCGCGCGTCGGCGTCGGTGTTAGAGACAACTTATTGCATGATGTTAATTATATACATCTTTTTACATGTAAACAAATCACAAGGCGCGTAAAATATCTGTTTGAATATGCATTAGCATGGCATAAAATATCAACCATACAATTCGGTAGGCGTCAACTACCGTAACATGTTTTGAAAAAATAAATCAAGCAACGTACCTGAAAACTTTCTCCAACACACTTAGTTCTTACCACTTCTGACTGTGAGCGGACTCAGGTCAAATTATACACAGTCTTCCATTTCCTGAAATGCTTTAATCAGTAGACTATAACTTTTCCTTAAAAATATAGTTACAAGCGTTAGGCCTAACGTTACAACCATTAATGCGCGGCCCGGCCCGCTTCGACTATCTGTCAAATCAACAAATGTAATTCTACCTTCACTTATTATATTATTTTTCTTTAAAAGTGAGGATCGCTAACAATAGTTAGGTAAATTAGCTAAGTAATTTGTTTTCTGCAGCTGACAATGAGTAAACCTAATTCTGAATTTCTAAATTCATACCTATGATCATAGTTATATTTCAAAAGGAAGTAGATATCTAATTAGCTACCTGATATCTCGTTTGGTGTCTCATTATTCATTAGGTAGATAGGTTCTTATCTATTAAAAGAAAAATACTTCAGTAGGTAAATTGTATTTTTTCACCGTTACATTAGGTTAGTTTGCGCCTCTCAAACGTAATGGAGGGATTTCAACACCACACTCCTACTTTTGGGACGTGGCCAGCATAGCACGGGCCATCACCAGTCCGGGGCACTGGTAGTCGTATTCGCACTCGTAGCCCCCGACACGCAGGTGTACGAGGGAACACCAGGGTTGTTTTAATCCGTTAGTCTGACTCTGACAGACCCTGCTGCCCATCCTAGGGCCGTAGGGCGTTCATGACTAATCCATGATGATTTCGACCCCCCAGAACTTAGGTTAAGTTCTAGCTACCCATCTTATTATTTGAAATTGAAGAAAATGTCCCTTACACTCGTAGGCTACTAATTTGATGATTTTTGGACAAACCCATTTGATAACCGCTTGCACTACTTTATCGTATTGTTTTATATTTTAAAACCCCAAATATGTATTTATTATATGTATACCCATTTATTCGTAATTACCTACTTTACCTAAACGGAGTTGGTAACACTAACGTATCTGACCTCCACAACCCAGTTACTGGGTAATACGATACCCTTTAGTAAGACTGGTTATCAGGCTTTCGGGCTTCTGACGACCCATGACTACTGTCAAAGGGACCAACGGCTTAAAGTGCTGTCCGAGGCATGGAGAGGTCTTGGTATGTAAATATGGTCACCCATCCAGGGACCAAGCGCGGCAAGCGTAGCTTAACCGGAGCCATCGATCCGTGCGGCTGTTATTCCTTAGAATTTATTTTCTGACTTAAAAAGAACACATTTATTATTATACAGGTGACAATTAATGCGTGCTAATATCTAAATACATACAGTGGACCCCCGGTAGTCCGACAAACGTTTTGCAGGGCAGTGTCGAACTATCGAATTTGTCGGATTGTAGAGTACTGCCTAAGAAGACCCCCTATTGTACGGATTTTTTTACAAAAGAGTACCTTGTAATCCGACAAATTACAGATGCATTTCCCGTTCAATCGTGCATTATCTACATTAGCGAAAACTGTCAAAATATTCAATAATAATACGAGTAGACATGTCGGATTACATAGGGTGCCGGATTAGACAGGGGCCGGATTACCAGGGGTCCACTGTAAAATAATCAAAGACCCAGACCCAGACCTCTTTATCACAAGTTAGGAAAACTTATGTAAAAGGGGTCATGCATCCGTCCATTATGAACGTTATAATAGTTTAAGAAATGTGCTCTTGTATAAAAATAAAATAGATTACTACAATTAATTTTAAGGATAAGATAATGTAATGACCTAACTCTCGTTTGGGACAGCACATGACAAACTACAAAAAGAACCATGATGGACTTGTAGTCCGCCTAGTAACTGTATATGGACTAAGGCTGTAGTCTGCCTGGTAACCGTATATGGACTAAGGCTGTAGTTCACCTGGTAACCGTATATGAATTAAGGCTGAGTAAAACAAGCGGTTCATATACCGTGGGAAGAATATTTCTGTTGATTTGATTACTCAACTCTCTATTACTTGTTAATATTCTAGGAAAATCGAATACATACTTTTACAGTGCTTGTAAATATGTGAGCATCGTTTTCACGTATATATCTATGTAATTAATGTAGGTATGTAAAAAAAAACAGTCTCTAACTTTGGAGTTTCTTGCCCAATCTTCTCCGTTCATAATCATTTAGGTACCTACGTCACGTCATTCACGTTGACACGATTTCCATAAAATGCTCCACTTTGAGGCCTGATTCCCAAAATAGACGCCCTGGTGTAGTTTGGGTATCAGTTTCCGTACCTAATGTAAACATAAATGAATATTGTATCTATGTAAGTACCAAATTCTTGTGAATGCTATTTGTGAAATAACCGTTTTACTTACTAATTTTTCAATTATCAATTATATTTTGATGTGAAATTTGACGTTCAGAAGTGCCTTTTATATGCCTATTTGAAATAAATGCTTTGACTTTTTCAAGTTTGTTGATAAAATTTATTGATGTCGGAATCTCCGGATGCCCAAATATTTGGGCAGACGGCACGCGGAGAAACCCAGTCCGCAGACAAAGGTTACCTGCTGTAGGTACCCTTGTCTGTACAAATGCCAAAGTTTTTCCAAGTGCGGTGCACCCAAAAAAAAACCCGGCCGAATATGGGAATTTATTATTACTTAATTATTGTTAGTCAGTGGCTCTGCGAATACCGACCTGCACTGTCTATGACGAATCGTTTACTCATCGAAGTGGCATCACAGTAGATATAAGGTTCTATATCCTACGATTTACGCATTGTGATGAATATTTCTGTAATAATTGTTAGGATTACATAAAATGTTTTCTCATATTCACGGAAACCACTTTATCTAAGCTCGTAATTGGTTGGTGACATTAAAATCTGCAGAAGAACCAATTCTAGTTTCGATATGTAGTCAAAACGCCCTTATAAATTTTCTATTGTTCTACTGCACCTATCCTAACTTATATTATAATGCGAAAATACCTAAGTTTGTTTGTAACTTTTTCACGTTAACGGCTGAAAAATTTTGGTTGGCACTCAGATAGATAGACTATGACCTGGAACCTGGGTAAGGACAGGCTACTAGGCTACTTTTCATCCTAAATCGCTGACCAAGTCACGGGCAACAGGTACTTAGTAAGTTATAAATCTACCCAGTCAGCACCCTAATTGCATATTACTCTGTCAAATCTGAATCATTTAGAAAGATATTGATAAATCTACTGCTTCATAATTATATTCGAAGAATTTTTCTACTCAACAACGTAGGTAAATAACGGAATGAATGTTGTAGAGCTGTCAAAATGAAAGTTATTCCTAATTTTAGTCTCGATGAATGTGTTGTAAAATACGATTAACCAAGTTGAATTATCAAGAAATCCCCAATGCCTAAAAACAGTGTTTAGTACTACCAACTGGAAATAAAACAATACCCAGTAAATCTATAAACAAATAATTAGGTAGGTAAACATGCGTCAGACTATTTCAGTCGGCATAGTTCTGCGCGGATTTTCTAACACATTTCCCGTGTGTTTATTTATTTTCAATTACTACGAGCTAGACTTTCCTTTGGCGCACGTCCATTGAAATAACCCTGATCCAAAATAGAATGCTGTGGTTTTACAACTGGTAATCTCAATATGTAGGTAAGGTAACTCAAAACACTACAAACCGTAAGTAGGTACTACTCATTAGGTACTGCTAACCGTTTGTTACGAAAAAGTACCTAGCTAAGGCTTTAACGGTGGCAGTGTTGATTGTGTTAAGTGCTTAGGTACCTACTGATTCTTACACCTTTTTTCTTCTGTGTGGGAAATCATCAAACGACGTCGCCCACTCTGGGCGAAACGGGAGGGCGTGTCAGAATTTTACTGACTAAAACCCACCCGTGTTCCTTCAGTTGCCTGTGCCACGGTTACTATTTCGAACAAATCGGTGACCCTGGCAGGCATGCTGATTCCTACACCTGAATATTGTAGGGCGACAAGCTTCGAAGTCTAAACTATTCAGGTGTTCCTGAATAAAGGTAACCTATGGTATTGGTAAACTTGAAATGTAGGAAGACGAAAAGATTTTTTCATTTGAGTAGGTACGGATAGGCTAGCAATGAATACTTTAAAAATATTTTGCAAACAACGTAATAATTGATAGAGACTAGGTAGCGAAAACAACTTTAACCAGTCAAGAGACAAATAGCATAGCATAATCATCAGACTATAATGTTTCTACTGCTGGGATACAGGCCTGTTCTCTGTGCGAGAGACTGGGCCATAATACATGACGCGGTTTCGGTGCGGGTTGGTAGATGCCACATGTCTTCGATTTTTTGGTTTTAGGACATGCCGGTTTTTTCACGATGTTTTCCTTCACTATTTTTAGATCATAGAGAAATTATTTGCGCAGAGTAAACCACCAGCCTGGGTTCGAATCCACCACCTGTAACTGGTAACTGATGCCATATGATTTCAAAGGTTTGGTTGTAGGACATGCCGGTTTCCACACAATGTTTTCCTTCACTATTCTGAGATCAGTGATGAAGAAATGATTTATGCTAAGTAAAGCGCCTGCTTGGATTTGAACCCACGACCTACAACTGGTAAGTTGCGGTCGTTACCGCTGGGCCAGCACTGCTCTTAAGAGGCAAGAAACATATGGGAGCAACGCAAATTCAGGTTGCTGAGATCAGCTGTTGTTCTGTCCAGAAACCTTTTCTATCTTCGACCTTCTTTTTCCTTAAAAAAACGTAAACTGTCGATTGCCTAGTACAGATGCAGTTTACCTACCTGCCTAGTTGCAATTTTTCATACAAAAATTCCATGCACGTTATTAATCTTTCCAATAAAAAACCCAGATTATTAAACCGAAATATTGTATGGAATATTGTTTGTTGTCGCATCCTTTAGCCTTTATCAGCTAAGTATAATGAACTTTAATGACCTACACGTGAGGTTGCATAGTTTTTCTAAGTACGGTAAGTACCTATCGATATCTAGGTACCTATTAACTGAGGTCCGTGCGTGGGCAACGAGAACCACTGAAGTACAGTGATGTATTGAATAAAAAACCTTGGAAACCAACGAATTAAAAAATAAACAATAAATAAAGATTTATGAACCCACCTAGAACACATCTAGAACGAGCACGTAGGTGCTATATCTACTACAGGATCTTCTGTATAGTCGGAACAAAGTTAATCAATATTTATTCACACGGTCACACCACGATTAATGTGAATGAAAAGATACGTCAATGAAGAGACACGTCAATGAATGAGTATTGCGTAAGAAAGTTCGCATGAAATACAAGCTAATAATTAGGTATAAAAGCAGCCATTTCAAGATTAAACTACATAGTGCCATCATCATTTATCGTGCGAATTTCCTGTAGGTACCTAACAATCACAATAACATTAACAACGTCACAGATTCGGTCTTACGATCATGAACGGTTTTCTATAGAAGTAACATTCACCATAATTCCCCAACCTTTATCCCAATTTATTTGGGGTCGATGCTGCATGCTTTTTCTTCCATACCTCTGTTCTCCCTTGTCGGCATCTCGGTAGTCATCTCTATTCTAGCCAATCATCTTTCACATAGTCTATTCATTGTTGCTTCGCTCATCCATTCATACTCAAAACAGTTTCTTGTCCCATCATCAGCGCTTAAATTATAATAACACTTTTCAGTAGAAAATACCAAAAATAAAAGTCAAACATGATAAAAGCGGTTGAGAGTTCTTCATTTCTAAGATTATACGTAGCTTATCGAATCGGTGAATTAAATTTGTGAAAATTGATTGTTTATCTAGCTATAAATAAACCATTTATCGGTACACTCACTGGATTAGTGATGAGTAGGTATAAATGTACCGTGGAAATGACTAATTTTTTAAAATATTTTGCAAACAATGTAAGAATTGATTGAGGGGCGAAAATAAATGATACATCACCTTAACCAGCTAAGAGGCAAATGACCGCAACTCTAAAGCAGGCTGCAGAGAATAATTGTTGTTCTATAGAAACCTTTTTGTTTTCATCCTAACAATTTCTTGCATAAGTAGACCGTAGAATACGTAGTACAGCCCATAGGTATAGGGTTACCAGGCGTTCGGATAAAGCCGGACACAGTCAGGCTTTTTAGTTGCATGTCCGGCTAAATTCGACGGTGTCCGGTCTGTCCGGCTTCTCGGTTTTATGACCTGGCAACCCTACATTACTAACTTGCAGTTTTTCCTACAAAATATCCATGCACGTAATTCAATTTTCCAATAAAAAAAAAACCCTGATTATTAAATATTTCGCATATTTTATGCAATTCGGCATTCTAGTTGTGAATGTTATTGAAGTATTTCCGGCCGTGCGGTATTTGGTCTTTCCCAAATAACAGCTGTTGCGATGGGAAAAGTCCAATGACTCGATGAGTTACCAGTTCTCTTAGTAACAGTTCGCATTTACTAAGAATTAAGTTAAATCATCGGAGAAATCTACGCAGATTAGGCGCCGCCAAGTGCCCTTTTTCAATATCTGATCATACATGTTTAGTGTTAAATTAGGTATTTCCAAGCAAGCAAATCAACAGAAAGATATGGTTTGAAATAATTAGGTAAATAAGAAATGATAGTACATTAACACTTGTGTATTTACTGACGGAAATGGACTTTTTCATAATCCTTTGTGTTTATCATTTGTCATTGTGATCAAGTGATCAACCTGCGTCGGTCGCTGCTGAACATCTTAAGTGGCTGGTGCAATAAGGGGTCGACGATGGGTATGTCAGACTACGGTTTTAAGAACCAAACGGCAGTAGTATATTTCTTAGCGGTTTGTACCGCTTAATGAAGAGGCCTGGCCTACCATCTGGAGCAGGGGCAGCGACTTCTAAATTGTTGCACAAGCCTCTCACATGCAGCAGTGTCATCGCATTGCTTCCAGAAGTGAAACAAATTTTTGTCCAGCAATTATTACGTAGAATGCCACTCCACTACATTAAGAAGGTGGTGGGAGCAGACCTTATGCTGGAGGCGCTGTTACTGGACTGCCAAAGTTGAATTGATTGAAACATCGTGCTCTGTGCAGCATTCGGTACACAATCCCCACGTCATCATCATAGCGTGAGGCGAGAGGTCAACGACCGTATAATCAGTGTGTTCATGCATTCAGTGACGCCACAAGATTACGTCACTGCTCTGACGTCAGGCTTCTCGCGAATCCACCTACTTATCTACTGACACACACCTACCTTTTTGCATAGTTAATTATTACTTGTGCTTCGACGGTGAGTAAATACGTTATGTTTATATGTAGATAGGTAAGATATGATAACTTTGGTGACGTAGACACAGTCATCTTTATGATTCATCTGTGACCTGCACGCGTAGCATGACCACCATAGAAACGGGTTTTGTTGACGGAAGAATAGACAAAATTACACATTGAAGAAAGATTTCTATAATCTTGAGCACGGCGATGTAAAAACTTAAAAGAAGAAATCTTTCTATTCTCTAATTCACAACAGTCTACGGTGACGACGAATTTTCTTCTACTTTTGGAACTTGGAGTAGCAACATTTTTACAGAATTCTTCAATCATCAAATGACGTCTCCCGCTCTGGGCGGAGTGAGAGGGCTTGTCAGAGTTTTACTGACTAAAATCCACACGTGTTCCTTCAGTTGCCTATATGCCAGTGCTATGGTAACTCTTTCGAACAAATTTCGCGACCTTGGTAGATCAATGCAATCATCTAAGTTCATTTAATGGGATTAAATGAACCTAGGGGTTGATGATTTCAATTAGGTATGACTATTTAATGAAAATATCGAATACCTTAACGCACCCAACTTAACTTCATCAGCAGCTACTTCCCCGTTGTTACGGAAAGAGTTTGTGTTAATAGAATCGCGCGTCTACAGCTGAGAAAGGCAGAAGAGATGTCAAATTGTATAGAAAGACCTTGTCTATTCTTGGTACAATAGAGATCATAGAATTGGTCATGCTACACCTGCTGGGAATTTTCAGAATTGCCCAATAATTTCCGTTTGTGAAATCATAACCTTTGCCTCGTGAATAATTTGTTTAGAATAGGATTGCTTGTCTCAAACTCGTTATTCATTTATTTCGGGCAATCCTAGAACGTTAATAGGTATCTAGCATGTTAAAGCATTAGTCATGGCTAAATAAATATACTTATAATATCTAACTTAGAATACATCATCTTTACGTTAAGATAATAAATTAATCCTTCCATCATATTTTCGTTAAGGTGCAAAATGCATTTTCATTTTGCAAAGCATCTAATATCCTGCTAACATGTAACGATTTTAAAATTACGCCGCCATGTTGAATATTGCACGTGAACGTAAATCAATTCCCAACAAATAATTGGTTTTATTCAATGACGTCCAGCATAGTTGTTATTAGAGCAGCTTTACATTTTAATTTGGCTGAATTATCTGTATTAATACTGTTAATATGGGCATGGCATGTGACGTCACAAAGCAGTTATCGATGCGCCCGCCGGCCCTGTAATATGGCTCGAACGTGCGAAAATGGACGAAACAGCGCTGCACAAATGGATTTTTGATTCATAACGAGCCGTTTTATAGACGCGATACAGGAATACGTAATTTGACACCATATAACTGAGTGTTTGCAGCCAGGGAGCGCTTTGTGAACTTCGGCGGAGTATTGTATTTGTGACTGATTTTCAATATTTTTTGTATGTAATTAAATGAAATTAATTTATTTGCCAGAATATAGGTATTTACATAGTAAATTGGTAAAATAATTTGCGTTTCACTATATTAAATAAATAAAAAAAATATAAATATATGTTAGGACAACCAACACACCGTTATCTGATCCCAAACTAGGCAGAGCCTGTACTATGGTAACCAGACAACTGATAAATATACTTATATATTTCTAAATACATACATATTATAGATAAATTACACCCAGACACAGAACAAATGATTGTGCTCATCACACAACATTTGTCCTGGGTGGGAATCGAACCCACGACCTCAGTCTTAGCAGTCAGGGTCACTAACCACTAGACTAACAGGTCAGTCAAAACGACGGCGAACGAACGAACGAACGATTCGACTCATCAGTCGTGCAAATATTTCTAGTGCATGCATAAACATCATGAAATTACATCACCGTCATTAGTCATATACACCATCATCATAAAAAAAGAATGAACAGTCTTGCTTCGTTAGTATTGTAGTTTTGGACAGAAGTCAGTTTTTAACCGACTTCAAAAAGGAGGAGGTTCTCAATTCGGATGTTTATATTTTATTTTATTTTTTTATGTATGTTCGGCCATAACTCCGTCATATGTAGACGGATTTGCAAAATTCTTTTTTTGTTTGAAAGGGGTTTATTCCGAAATGGTCCCATATAAATTTCATATAGATCTGATGATGAATTCCAGAGATAGACACCGGAACTCTTTTAAAAATGATAGCAAATCAACCGCGATTTCTGCAATCGCATACATATGCATTGTTTGTTTGGAATTAGTGCGGGGTGGATACCACAACTAAAAATTTAAAAATAAAAACTTTTTTACAAAAAAAACAACCGACTTCCTTAAAAACACTACAAAGTGAAAAATAACTTTAATTTCGGAAGTCGGTGGCAAAAAAACCATAAATACAGATCCTAAGACACCGACTTCCGAAATTAAAGTTATTTTTCACTTTGTAGTGTTTTTAAGGAAGTCGGTTGTTTTTTTTTTATAAAAATGTTTTTATGTAAAAAAAGATTCTGAATGTTAACTGAAATACGATTTGTGTTCGTCTCATAGCAGATGAAGTTGTGTGAGGCGAGAATCCTTGAGATAGAGACTTACTAAAGATTAATATGAAATGATTATATGGAAATCCATTTAAGGGTGCTGATGACTGTTATGATAAGTTTGATATGGCGCATGTTTCACGTCCAAGCTATCTATTTAAGTAATACTTCCCGTACTGCGGTTAAGATGTCGTAGGTATATGGATTTTTCCGATTTCGGTGATTTTAAAGTTAAAACTTTTTTACAAAAAAAAAAAAACAACCGACTTCCTTAAAACACTACAAAGTGAAAAATAACTTTAATTTCGGAAGTCGGTGTCTTAGGATCTGTATTTATGGTTATTTTGTCACCGACTTCCGAAATTAAAGTTATTTTTCACTTTGTAGTGTTTTTAAGGAAGTCGGTTGTTTTTTTTTTGTAAAAAAGTTTTTATTTTAAAATTTTTAGTTGTGGTATTCACCCCGCACTAATTCCAAAAAAACAATGCATATTTATGCGATAGCAGAAATCGCGGTTGATTTGCTATCATTTTTTAAAGAGTTCCGGTATCTGTCTCTCGAACTCATCATCAGATCTATATGAAATTTACATGGGACCATTTCGAAATAAACCCCTTTCGAAAGAATTTTGCAAATCCGTCTATACAGCGTGTAACGGAAGGGGAGTATCAAGCCTGAAGGAGGTGATTGTGCTCATGAAACTCAACAACTTTCCCCAAAGAACATAGGTCGAAATATGAAAAAAAAATTTGGCCCTCCCATAGTAAATCAATCAGCTGGTAGTCAGTTTTGTAAGGGAGGGCCAAATTTTTTTTTCATATTTCGACCTATGTTCTTTGGGGAAAGTTGTTGAGTTTCATGAGCACATTCACCTCCTTCAGGGTTGATACCCCCCTTCCGTTACACGCTGTATATGACGGAGTTATGGCCGAACATACATTAAAAAAAAAACATATAAACATCCGAATTGAGAACCTCCTCCTTTTTGAAGTCAGTTAAAAATACCGTATATCTATCTGTTTGTGCAGTACGAGAGAAATGGCGACGGATTGTGAAGCTCACCACCACACCAGACGTGACGACCACGACCACTCTATCAAGGGTGTAACGATGTACAAGCAGATTATGTTTGTTAGTGACACAACGTCTCTAAAATAAAGTAATACTGCGAAATACGAAAATTTACGTATACCTCGTAGTCTATACTTTTATACTTACTGAATATTATAAAGCTGAAGAGTTTGGTTGTTTGGTTGAAGGCGCTAATCTCAGGAACTACTGGTCCGAATTGAAAAATTATTTTTGTGTTGGTTAGCCTATTTATGGAGAAAGGCTATAGGCTATATAACATCACGCTACAATCAAAACGAGCGGAGCAGCAACGAAAAATGAACGAAAACTGGGAGGTAATTCGATGCGACGGGAAAGGTCAGGGGAGCAAAAAAATTGGTGTGGACGAAGTCGCGGGCAGTAATTAATATTAACCATATAGCAACGGGTATTGATATAGTCCTTACGTTTCGGTGTCATCTTATAATAGCAAAGAAATAAGTTATTTGGGTCGACTTCCAGTTTCACCGGATGCAGTGGAGGTCAGCGCCCTAGCTGATTGGCTAGGCTTTTTACAAGCTGTTTCTTGCATGGCAAATCCATTAGGGCTATCATGACACACTGGCACACGGTTGTGCCACTTCCTGATAATATGCTACAAGGAAGTTAATGTTCCATCTTGGAATATCATAGAGAAGACACCCATCTGAAGATGCCAGTTATCGTGTTGCCTATTTACAACTAGGAGTCCTTGTTGCGTCTGATACAATCTGACTATGATATGACAGTATCTATGTTACTTGTCATAATAATATTATCACAAGGCACGGTTTTTCCACGACCCAATTATCTATTACTGGGCAATACCCGATAATCAAAGGTAAGGCCACTTTTCAGGACGTAGGCATTTTGTTGTATGGTATTGTTGATATAAATTAATTGCCAATAACATCATTTCAGCGGAAAGACGTCCACTGTTAGACATAGGCCTCCTCAATTTTGGGGAGTTTGCCATAATCGCCACGCTTGGCAGGCGGGTTGGCGATCGCAGTATGGTGGTAAAATGCATAGAGAACGCTGCTGCCCATTCTCTAGTAAGTCCCTTAGTCGCCTTTTACGACACCCACGGGAAGAAATGGGGTGGTGTTATTCTTTACGTCAGGCACCACACGGTACGGCACAAACTTGGTCTTAGATGACTATAAAAGTCTAAAAATGACTCCAATTTATACCTAGGTATTTATATGGGGATTTATTTCATAAAGGTTTTATTGTCAAGCGTGACCTATTTTAGGGGTTGAGTATCGCCGATGTTAGGAAAAATAATCGCCATCAAAGAATTTGCTACTCCAGGAGAGCCGGCAGCCTGGCAGGTATCATGATTTAGTTGCATAACTTTGGTATCAGTTCCATTGTCTGTTGATTTATAGTAAATGGAACGCCGACACACAAATATGTTCGGGTTATGAAACATTATGACTGATTGTCTGATTTTCCAAAACCTACCATTTCATTTCCCTCAACCACGTAATTTCCGCTAGATTCCCCGACGATTGTATACCTATCAGTAGACAATAAAATTGTTCATTCAAAAGACATTTAGTAATTGTGAATAATAGAAGTATTTTCGAATCAGTGCCTACTCTTTCGAAGCGGTAACATGACAAATACAGTGATGTGTTGCTCCAAGAAAAGAATAACTCGTTGAGAAACGCATATTTTCGTTCCAAAGAAATAAAATAAAGTAACAGAATGCCCTGTGATTCACGACATGCGCTGCAGAATCACACTGCTGCTTCAATTAGGTTTTTCCCACCGATAAATATAACATTTTACGATTGTAACCAAACACGTGCTCATTAGGGTTCTTTGAATCTAAAAGATATAGTTTTGCTTGACTAAAATAAAATAATTATATCTTTAGAATACCTCATGAACGAGCTGCCATATAATTTTCAAGGGTTACCTAAGTTATCATGATCTTGACGAACTGACGACAATTTCTGTTTTTGATAAGTTAGGTAAGGGATTAATCAATCGTTAATCGTTCGGATTAATCAATGGTTGCTGGAGCAGACTGAGACTGGCTGACAAGAGTAGGTCGAAACTAATTGGTCTGCTTAAATATCGTCACCTGTGTAGGCCTTAACAGACGCAAAAACGATGAAGTCACTAAATTATTATCAGAGACTTTTATATCGGAAGAAATAGGGGCACATACCTGGACTGTTTTCACAGTCTTAACACTTCATAAGTAGTAGAGGAAGTTATTACTGGTTTTTCTATTTTCCTTGAGTCGAATGAAGTTTCTCTACTTTTCTTTCAGAGCAGCTGTCAGTTTATCGTCGCGCCTTGCGAGGGTGAGAAAAGATTCGGTAACCTATCGTAGTTACGTCCATTTCTATGCATTGCTGCGTGGTCAAACGGTTGTCGGGAGTGCGTAGTTAGAGAAGGTACTAATTGAAGGAGGGATCATTCTTCAACATGAGGCAAGGAACTCTAGTAGCTAATCATAACTCACGCTTCGCTTCTCCACATCTGGCACAGCTGAACACAACTAGAACGTTTATTCTTGTTGAGATAAACAATCGCAGGCTCGAGGGGCCAGACCAATAGCAATACTGTGTGCAGCGACCGTGGGTAAACCCGGCCTGGAAAACCCATCAGTGAATGTAATCAAACAGAGATAGTGGCAACAAATTGAAGGTTATGTTTAACTATTCACTAACCGATCGTGTTGTCGCTGACATGCTCGTAATTAAACATGTTTAAATAACATTTAAGGGAACTGGAGATAAGGGTAGAGGTAATTACGTGATTCATACAGTATCTTGATTGATGTAATTACTGGGTTGAGTGACCGAGTTACTTTTTGGAGCTGGTAGGATAACCGCTGAAACAGCGATACTTGAATGGTCAACAGATATTGAGATGGTCTAGGTTGTTGTTCATACTAGAATTGTTTAGATGGGGGGTTTCTTTTTGTGGGTGGGAAATCATCAAATGACGTCTCCCGCTCTGGGCGGAGCGGGAGGGCGTGTCAGACTTTTTTTGACTGTAGAAGGCAACTGAAGGAACACCGGTTTTTATCCAACTACGGCGAAGCAAAAAGGAAGGTTTTGATTTTGCCCCGTATGTATGTAATTATGTATGTGTGTATGCATATATGAATGTGGGTCTGTATGTACCTACATCTGTTTATATGTTCCCTCACACCTTCTGACTGAATTTGATAAGGCAGACCCATCAAAATATTGCGTTGAATTTATTGATTAATAAATGACATTATCACCTGCAGTATCGCCAGATAATAATAGTTAAATTATCTAAGTGGCTTATAGCAATAATAATGCTACTGATAATAAACGCCGATCAAACGCATGCAGGCACTGCAATCTCTCTGCCGTACCTACCTATTTGTATACCTTGCAGATTAAAGGTTTTCACATGTCATTCTGTTTACATGTATACAAATATAACTGAAGTATCTATTTGTAATGTCAATAAAACAGTTTTTTTTTAAAGCATAAGCAGGTGTATACGGTACTTTAAAGAAAAGAAACTATTATTTTTTGTCGGTCTGTCTCTTTGCTTTGGCTAATCTCAGAAACAGCTGGATCGATTTTGACGGGACTTTTACTAGCAGATAGTTTTTTTTTTTTTTTATTTTTTTTTTTTATTTTTTTTTTTGACAACCAACACATCGTTATTTGATCCCAAACTAGGCAGAGCCTGTACTATGGTAACCAGACAACTGATAAACATACTTATATATTTCTAAATACATACATATTATAGATAAATTACACCCAGACACAGAACAAATGATTGTGCTCATCACACAAAGATTTGTCCTGGGTGGGAATCGAACCCACGACCTCAGTCTTAGCAGTCAGGGTCACTAACCACTAGACTAACAGGCCAGTCAGTATAGTTAATGTTATAAGGAGTAGCATAGGCTCTGTTGTCCTGGTAGCATGTTCCCATGAGATAATTTCCGACTTCCGACACCCACGCGGGCATAACTACGGACAGCAGCTAGTTTGAAAATAAGTACAGCAACTTTGGTATTCACACTGGAGTAAAAGGTATTCCCATATATTTAACATATTTTCAATGGAATACTTCGGGTCGTTATGTGTAGGGAGGGACCGCTTAATAATGAGATAAGCAAATGAGCACAACACTAACTTATGCAATTCGAGTTTACAACTTCGAACCGCTGAATGATGAATGTATTTTACTTCATTCAACGGAGAATAGTTAAAATACATTTACATATTGATTCATTCATATACAACAGCGGCTGGGTCATTCTCAGAATTCAGCCGCACTGCAATATGTCAAGATGGTGTTCACACATAATTTTCAAATTTTCAAGCCCTGGTTTCTTCTACTTTACAAAAATATGGCAATTTCTTTAAACCCAAGATAAAGTTCTAGATGAGGGGTTAACTAAACCATGGAGAAAGTGGAAAGTATAGTTTTTTTTGTTGCTAGGCCTTTATATGTACAGGGTGTCCGGTAATGAATGGATAACCTTGAAATGTCTTATAGTATAACTTATGGCCGTTCAGAAAAAAAAATGAAACAAAATATATGTATTCATACATTTTTTTATACCCAAGATGTTTAAAAATTGTTTAAAAAATAAATTTTGCAAAGTTTTTCTAAAATTAATTAATTTGCTAATTTTTTAATAAAAAAGTGCAATAGCTAGTCATACTATTCACTGTTTATCCATTAGTATAGTTCGTGTTTAATAATAAAATAACAACAAACCGATGGCATCCATTCATTTCTGATCGTAGTGTTCATAAAAGTAAAACAAGGTAAAAAAAATAGACCTTTCTTTAAAAAAAATCATATCTTAGTATACTACTTATGATATATTTTGTTTTATTTTTTTTCTGAACGGCCATAAGTTATCCTATAAGACATTTCAAGGTTATCCATTCATTACCGGACACCCTGTATAAACGTTTTGTTTTATTTGATGATGTAGTTACATTTCGCATATTGTTTTTTTTTTTCTATCTAAAATTGTGATAGGCCTCTCTGGCCTTTTTAGATTAATGTCATATGCATGGAAATGTCTCAATAAATCAGTTTAATTAAAACAAAAAAAAACAAAAAAAACACGCTATGAAGGAAGTGAGACGATATATAAACGTAACGTAAATAAACATAACATAAGCCTTGTTTCCCCGAGGGGTTAGGCAGAGGTAAACTTATCTTACTTCCGGAAACTCACATTTCGTCAGTTGTGTTGATATTATAAAAAAGGAAAAATATTTGAATATAAGTATTTTCATTGTTTTCATGACTAACTAAATTAATTAAATGACCGCTCACTTGGGTAAATCCTTTTAGATTTTCCTTATACTTACTACCATCACGATGCTGCATGTTATTATGGGTTTAGAGTGTGTTAGGTGCCTAAAAATCCTTCAGTCACTACTAAACTGGCTAAAGGGTTTTTTGCCATAAACCACATACACCATGCATACTGGCCTGTTAGTCTAGTGGTTAGTGACCCTGACTGCAAAGAAGAGGTCGTGGGTTCAATTCCCACCCAGGACAAATCTTTGTGTGATGAGCACAATCATTTGTTCTGTGTCTGGGTGTAATTTATCTATAATATGTTTGTATTTAGAAATATATACGTATATTTATCAGTTGTCTGGTTACCATAGGCTGTGCCTAGTTTGGGATCAGATAACGGTGTGTTGGTTGTCCTAAGATATTTTTTTAATTTATAACCTACACCCAATTCTATGTACTTAGAGTCACCAAAAGAGATAAGTAGCTAGGGTAGTTAAGTTATTATTTTTTCGAAAACATACATCGTTTTTCTAATTAAACTTCAACTATAACCTACGACCTTAGTTACTTATTTCTATTGTGGACCGAACTTATTTTGAATTTGAACTCTTGGAACCTTTGACGTCTTGGTGCTCACTACAAATTGTTGATTTACAATCTTTATAGGTAAATATTATATTACTTATGTACTCTAATTTGTTCATATATTTTTGGTGCAAGTGATGACAGCGCATGACAGCACAGACCTTTTTATTGAAAATTCAGATCTACGAACTGTTAGGACTACTCAGCATCAATACCTATAACATTCTAGTAATATTAAAAAATGAGTAAGTTCAAATGTTTAGATGTGTCAATTAAGCCAAAACAGCCTAATGAATTTGTATAAAATTTGGCACACAGATAGTGCCAGTAACCTGAACTATCACACAGAATATGTCATCATCATCATTTCAGCCGAAAGACGTCCACTGCTGGACATAGGCCTCTCCCAAGCACCGCCACTTCGACCTGTTTTGTGCTTCTCGCACCCAACGTATTCTTGCGGCCTTCACCAGAGGGGTAATTGCGGAACTTTTTATCGGTAGGAATTGGTTTAATATTCATAGTTAAAAAACATTCATTGCGTTATTTACGTTGCTGAGCCGATAATTTATTCTAACAAATGACGCTATGGTTTAGAAATAATCTTCAATTCCATTCCGATTCTGATAAATAGTACGTTTTGCAATTAGGGTGCAGGTCATCTGTCCATCTTGTGGGAAGCCTTCCAACGCTACGTCTTCCAGTACGCGGTCGCCACTCCAGAACCTTCCGACCCCATCGGCCATCTGTTCTGCGAGCAATGTGCCCTGCCCACTACCACTTAAGTTTGGCAATTCTTCGGGCTATGTCGGTTACCTCGGTTTTCCTACGGATCTCATCATTTCTGATTCGATCACGTAGGGAAACTCCGAGCATAGCCCTCTCCATTGCTCTTTGGGTGACTTTAAGCCTTCTTATGAGGCCCATTGTGAGCGACCACGTCTCAGTACCCTATGTCATCACTGGCAACACACTCTGGTGAAAGACTTTTGTCTTGAGACACTGCGGTAAGTGGGACGAGAAGATACTGCGTAGCTTCCCGAACGCTGCCCAGCCGAGTCGGATTTGACGAATAGAATATGTGGCGTCACGTATTGTGCATTAGGGAACGCACCTTACATTTTCATCTGTACTATGTTTATTTTGTATGTTTATGTAAGGTTGATCGTTTGCTAAGTGGCAGCACTAAGCGACATTCCGGGACGCTACCTCTATAGCGTCTTTCTCTCTTGCTTCAATCGTAGCGGGAGGCGGATTAGATTAGTTTATTCTATCCCTATTTGTTTTATCTGTGCTAAATAGTGTATGCAATTCCGATCTTTAATACGTCTGTGGCAATTATATTATTATTACCTACGAGTAAGATTTTCAATTCCGGCTTCCACAGCCTCACCCACAATACGAATAAGAGGACACAGGTAGATTATCACCTATGACCCCAAAATACTTTGTATACCGGTAGTAAGTTCCCGTGGCATGATTTCCGACCTACACCCTGACTAAGTTGTCGGCAAAAACAAGTATGTACCCATATCTAATTGAGTGGCATAAAGTTAAAGTCCATACAACACCCGTTAACAAAATAGAATTCTGTTAAAAAAAGCTGTGACGTATGGCATAGGTCATTGCTTCGTACAAAAACTCAATCAGCTGTCCGCGGTCACAGACCAGGCACACGACGTCATTAGGGTTTTACCATACATATGTCAGTTTTTTTGCAGTTGTGTTTAAGATAATAAATCTGCGTTACAGATTAGAGGGTTTGTATCCTTGTTGGGACTTGTTTCAAAGAATAAATGTTTGTTTAGGGTCCTACTTGATATTCTTGATAGTGATCTGATACAATGCTGTGTGTTTTAGGGACTTAAGACAATGTATAGATATACTATACTTGCACAATAATGACGTAATGGTTTATGTTAGAGCTAGTTTTGACTGCACAGATATATAGATTCGTTCCGTGTGGTGAGGACGTAAAGAATAGCACTATCCCTTTTCTTCCCGTGGGTATCGTAAAAGGCGAATAAGGGACTTACAAGAGAATGGGCAGCAGCGTTCTTTATGCATTTTATCACCATACTGCGATCGTCCACCTGCCTGACAAGCGTGGCGATTGGGGAGGGGATGGGGGAGGCCTATGTCCAGCAGTGGACATCTTTCGGCTGAAATGATGATTATAAGATATATAACTGTCATGGTTAGCACAAAATCCAGCGGGATAACTGCGTAACATACTTAAAGTAGGAATGGCGTTATTTACGTTGTTGAACAGACAACTTTTTTAACATTATGAAGCGATTCATTAGCAATAACTTTCAAAATAGTTATATTCTGATGAATAGTTTGTTACCCAATCATGATGCTGCACATAAAAAAAACCCCAAGTACCTAAATCGTACAAACAATCTAGAAGGAAGAAGAAGTAAGTAGAATCCAAACTTAGCAATCATATACAGGGTGTGGCGTAAGTAATGGTCCACTGTTCAGGATTCGATGAACCAGATAATTAACTATAACAATTAAAAATTTTAACCATTTTTATCCAAGGGTTCCGAAAATATTTAATTTTTGTCTTTTATTTACGAAATTTCTACCTTTTATTACATATTTGTTTGTAGTTTCAACAAAAACCATTATTTTTTCATTCTGATTTCTGTTAATTACTGCTGAATACTAGAGCTATCATGATAAATTATGAATTTTTATGTAAATTCAGCTCTTTCGAAGAAAAAGTTGGTTCTTCTCTAATTTTAACACACCATCAATAATCAACGGGTAAAAATGTTTAAAAATTTTAATTGTTATAGTTAATTATCTGGTTCATCGAATCCTAAACGGTGGGCCACTACTTACGCCACACCCTGTATACATACTCATAAACTCACGCCCTTTTCCCATGGGGGTAGGTAGAAACTACGGAACGCCACGTATTACGTGCCACTTAGCAGTCATTAGGAAAAACTTCGTTACAGCATTTGCTAACCAGATAAACTGATGTGTTTACAGCCTCTCCCTAGATCACGGTTTCCCAAATATACAATATTATGTTCTGTTTTCACGGCGCTCGCCCTTGCCTATTTTTGTAGATACTTAAACTACGTAAAGAAAAATAAGACAATTTCCAAAACTTTTGTTGAACCGTCAGATTCAAGAAAACTACTCAATTAAATGTAACTTTTAATAATTTCTTCAACAAACAGTTTGACCTCTGAACTTCATAACTGTTGACTCTTAAATAAATAAGTTTCCTTATGACGGAGCTCCTACCAAGCTAAATGTCAAGAGCTGGGGCGTCCAGCTTGGACCTTGTCATCTCAAAATTAAAGTTTGAAGTTAATTAATTACTGCGTGTCACCAAGTCTTGTTTATGCAGAACTCGATGAAGTTTTGAAGAGTTTTTAAGAAACAAAATTTTTCTATAAAACTACGGCATTTTGTTTGTGCATATTAAATAGTAAAATAATGTAATATTTGTTTACATTTAGATTTTCCTCAAGCTCAAAGCATAAATTGTTAAGAGGTCGGCCAGTCAGAAAGATTAAGCTAGTACCTATGGAGAAGAGTGGGCAACTCCACAGACACTCTATTATACAATTTTTTACAAAATTTGTTTATCTATGGTTACATGATTCTTGTTGAAATTATATATATAGGTACCTTCATGTTAAAGCGATGTAGAAAGAGGTTCACATTAAGTGTCCGTAATTAAAAAAGAAAAAACAATTCTTAAATTAAATAAGCCTGAACAGCTAAGAAATTACCAGTCCTTACTGTCTTTACCTTACACCCTCTCACGAACATGACGTATTGACCTGAACAAAATGACCCAATACATACGCCACCACCAGCGAGACATTTGAGTGAGCATGACATACTCTCAGCCACCAGGGCGCATTCAAGTCCATGAAAGATGTACGTCGATTACAGTGACACTAAGGTCTATGGTTGAAAGATAGCACATGATCCACCCAAACGTCCAAATAATTTCGTCGGTCCAGAATCGCATCGGCCTTCGCAGGCGCGATTCTCAAAGGAAACTGTTTAACGATATCAACACCATGACGGTTTCTTATTGAAATATCTCCAAAAACGGAATGTATGTGAGGAAAAAAATTAAATCTGTTCAGTAAAAAAGGTGAAAGACAAAAATATAGGACTCTAGTCCTCTGGTCCTTATTTCTAAATAAGGACCCATCCAGGTTTCAGACAGGCTAAATTACTCTTCATGGAGTCCTGTTTTAGGCAAGATTTAAGAGCAAGGTTTCATGATCAGCGCAGTCACAAAAACACACACACACACCTTCACACATGCCTCCTCGCCTCGTTCGTCACATGCCTTGGAGAGGTCACAAAAGATTCCTATGGCATATTGGGCCTCCTCCCACGCTGCAAATATCTGTTTTAGTAAGGTGACACCGGCGTCGTACTACGTCCTTTGGTAAAACCATATAAGTGACCGAGTAAGATTTTGTTGGTGGTTAAACTGCGAATATTCAGCATTGCACGCGGATATTGGCCTTTAATTGTCATTGTCTTTGCTGTCCTCAGATTAAAAAAACAATGTTATAACCTTACTGTATTTCAATAAATATGAGATGACTCCATGATCAACACACAAATTAAATATAAAAGCTAGTTTAATGCTATAGTGTCGAATATTGATTATAAAGTTTGACAGACGATCTTCGGTCAATTTGATTTTGATTTGCCGAAAAGCTTTTATAACTATCGTAGGGTTTATATGTTTAAATTAAACTAGGCAGCCTGGAACGTTCGTTCTTAAGAATTAATTTAGACGGTTTAGATGGTATATTAGTAAAGAAATTTACATCCTAGGGCTATTTTAAAGTAAGAGCTTATGGCACAACGTGAAGTGGTTCGTATTTTGTTTCTTACTAGTTTCGTTATTCGTAACTTTACAACGCGTTCTCATTTTGTTTTCTGCTGATTAGTTCTTGTTGCTAAAGCTTAGGGCTTAGCTATCTTGCAAATTTTTATATTGAATATGTCTCATCTTGGAAGTCGCACTCGCACCACCTGGCGTACGAAAGTCGCATCTGCGCTGGAAAAAACAACCAATAATCCGATTCCCGATATCCCCTCTACGATTACAAGACGACTTTGGGCAGGCTTAAACATCGTAAGAGCTTCTTACGCTCTACGCGGGCCATCCAAGACAAACCACCCATTGTGAGAAGCAAACTATGGAAAGAGAAATATACATCACCTCCCGACTTCGTTAAACCACAGGAACATTTTTGCCTTCCGGGCGTCACCTGCAGGGGCCTGTATGGAAAGCTCACAATTGATTACGTACCCAAGTAGGCCGCTATAGACAAAATTTGTCAGAGTGCGGGATTACGGACTCATCCAGCACCCGTACGATACGTCTGATCAGACTATGCCCCACTTGCTGGAGTGTCTCAAGTGCCTGTTCACCTGTACCTCAGATGATCTTAAAAATGCCACTGATGCCGCAATAAACTTGGTCACGTTCTGGACTCAAACGATACAGAACAAAGAAAGTGTACGAGTACCACGACACGAAAAGAAGAAGAATCTTGGATTATGTAGCTAAAAACTTGTTTAAAGTTTCAGTATTAATGTAGCGCTTATGGCTCGAGCAGTCTTTCTCTACCTATCCTTATACCTGTAGTTGCCCAGTCATTAAATTTAAAATTAAGGAAAATATTTTTGAATTAGACAAAACTTTCATTGATTTCGGTGTGCACTACTGAAAAGAAATCCTCATAAAATTTATTTGCATTGTCCATATTTTAGCCCACATTTAACTTATTAATTAGGGTACTATTTAATTTGCAAGTCGTTATTGGTCTAAAATGTATTTACACTTTTTGCACAGCTGTTTTAAATTAGACGGTAGATCATTTACGACGTCTTTCTCTAAATAATAACAATCGCAGAAGACATTATCGATACAAGTATCAAAACTTGGAGTTACTCTAGTCGGTTCTGTAAATACATTAGAGAAATCAAACGATTCAAAAGGGCTAAATAATTTACTTGTTTGAATTATTTTTCAAAATATTAATATAATCATCACAAATAATTTCGGCTTTGTTACTCGATGCAAGTTTCGCTAGGTTATCTTCGATTATTGACTCAGCTAAATAAAAATATGATTATTAGGGTTATCTTGAATAAGGTCTCAGAAGGCCCTCGCAAGATTAGTTAAAACTGAAGGGCTCTTCTTTTCTGCAATAACAGTGGTGTACATACGTATTTCTCAGCGCCAGAGTTTTCTAGATAAGATGTAAATGATTTGGCACGTACGATACTGGGGAAATCCATTTCACACTTGTTCCAGTGTAGGAGTTACATAGTCATTGTTATTTTCCCGTAACACTGAAAATAGTAGGTAAGTACTGAAAAATGTGCTGAGCACATTGACTTCAGAATCTGTAGGCACTGTTGACTGTAGATTTCAGACCATTTTCTTATTTCATTAAGTACTTGCATCGTGTTGACAGGCGTAGGCAGTTCTCCCAAATCTATTAACAGTGGCCAATAATTTTTAAAAGAGCAACCGTGTAATTTTTCCGGCTCTAGGAAACAATCAATTGGAACCGTATACCTAGCTTCTGATGTTTAATATTTTTTTGCCTGATGTCACGCGGCTTAGTGCTGATATTAGTGCGGATGACCCTATAATAGCCGCCCAATGTAGTCTTTATTTGTGAAATATGTAAAATATTTAGATTTATAAAATTCAGCAAATTAGGTAGGTATCTATAACATTTGGAGGTTAAATTGAAAACGCCAGGAAAAATGTTTGGTTTCCAAAAATGGAGGTGCAAACAATTGCTCCCTGTAATAACACCACCAGTCCATAATATCACATGTATTTTCCCTGTAGCTCTCTGCACTCGGGCTGCGGGAAAACCGAACTACTCGTAACATCCTGCTCTTGACCCAGGGTAACGGCCAATGCGCTGAATACGTAGAACTGTGCTCAGTTCAGTTTACAACTGACATTGTTCTGAGGTTTTGTTTTTAACCTCAATATGCTTTAGCTCGTATTTACTTTGTCTATTTTATGATCGTTTATTTTATGTGTATGCCTACCGAGACTGAAATACTTAAAAATGAGATAATGCATGATGAAATGATGCAATTTATTGCTGGGTCATCTGCAAAAAAATAGCGTCAGTTGCCTGGTAAAAACATCCGTGATAGGAATACTACCTATTGTAACAAGTCATTCTGAGAAAGCATTATTGATACCTAGCCGATTCGTCAATTATCACACTGATTTGCATTTATTTTTCAGAAGTCAGATTGTTTCTACCTTGATTTGATTGGCTTCTTCTTTAACAAATCGAAGGAAAGTCCAACTTCACAGTGACCATGACATGGCCTTGTCATTATTCATAGTTTTCCTTCTTTGTATTAAAATACTTCACGTGGGGCGGTTGTATCTAAATATAGTAGTAGTACCTAAGTCACGGCTTGAACAGTCGGCTACCAATTTACCGATTGGCATATTTTTTTTTTTTTGTGTGCTACTACGAGAGAAGATTACTTGGAACTAAGAGAGTCAGTGTGTAGGTGAATTTGCTGAAGGTACAAAATCGTCGTCTCATATAACTTCCAACTTAACTAAATCCCGCGTCCTTAGCTGATCTACAAATAAATCTAATACATGCATAGCTCTCGTTCAGCAATATTTTGCAAGCTCGTGTAACCTATACCAAGGCATCATAAAGCAAAGCGGTGCTATTAAGCACGGCACACGCTAAGCGATTTACGAGCGACACGATATGGTAAGGACCTATAAAGTTTTATGGCGCACCATTGTTCACAATGCGGCCAGCATGGGCCATGCTGGGGCTCCAGCTATTGAATGCAGCGGCTCCGAAGCATTTAGCACGACGACAGCGACGTACGGAATCAATTGAGGACTGCACTAAGCCCGCCCGAACATTTTTCGAAGGCTTTCGTTTGCAACTATTTGTTCATTCGGTTTTGTGTAGATTGGAAATGCATTTTTTTTGGTTTACGGTCGTAGGGAATGGATTTTTTACTGAGAAATTCTAATGAGTTTTTTTTTAATACTTATTTAGAATAAGTGAGATGAATTAAACGGGTAGGACGATTTCGATAACATCACTCAGTCACGTTACCTACTGAAGTGGATTATGTTTCTATGATTGTAGTTTCACTCGACAGAAAGGTGAGCGTCGTAGTTATTGTTAAAAAAACATGTTTACTGTTGACTAAAATATCTTGGAACTTTATGATTAGGTACATTTTGGGTGAATCCCTTATTGCCAAAGAACATTACAGAATACACAGTTTTCCTTGTTATTGTACGTTTTATTTTGTTTCACAACTGATTAGTTATCGTTAAACTAACTAGTAGTTAGGTCAACATATGACCCGGAATGTTAATTACTATTGGACGGCCCTATGACTAGCAAACGTTCACAAATGTGCTATTACCTCACTAGGCTGATGGATTGATGATCGCAGTATTAGTTATGGGCGCTACGCAAGTAACTCCCTAGTTCGTAGTAGTTCTATCGCTGACTTCATGCACAGCTCTTTCATTAAAAATATTTTTAATCACGACCGTATTCTAGAATGGAATGTTTCGCCATATAATAGGGGGCGAGCCTATTACATAGCTGTGCTACTAACAAATTTCTTTATTCACACTTTGCCCATGTTTGGGCACACATCATGCTAGTGAATTGGACTAGAACGAGGCAGTTAAGGCTCCCCCAGATGCAGCGCGACTCTACTTGAACTCTACTAGAACTATTTCTATAAAACTTCATGGAAATTGATCTATTAGACTCTGCAGAAACATTTAACGCTGGTACAATATAACCATAGGAGTAGGTAACCTTATATTAGGTGGGGCCATCAATGCACCCCACTGTTTACTTAACGTGTGGTGAACATTAAGATAATGACGCGTGCTTAGGATGTCTCCAGTCTCCAACACCAGTTCGTCAGCAGGTAATACAAATAGTTTTCCATGTTTTTTCCTCATCCATTGTTACTTTGTTAGTAAACCGATAGTATACCGTAGTATTCTCGTCCTGTTCTCTCGGGGCGATTGACTCACGAGTTCGGCTAAATTGCTCGGAAATGGAGTGCGCTTTTACAAATTACGAGTATTTGTTTACACATATTTTTCCTGTTGGAATCTGTCACAGTGTCGTGTGAGATGTGATACCAACAGATATGATGTTAACTGTTCTATTCTGATGCTGATTGATTGATTGATTGATAAACGATCATGCAGACGACTGATAGCTGATAAATTATTTAACGTTTCTCACAAGACCAACACAAATGATACTATAAATAGAAATGGATATTATCTTGATAAAGATAAGTGTCAAACTATGCGTCTGTTGCTCTTCAAAAATGCATTTAATGCACTACAACAATGTATCCAGAGCTGATGAGTTGGTGTTCCAAATTATAAAAAACTAAAAAACACGCGTCCATTGAAAACCAAACTAAAAAGTACAAAATAATGGAAAAAAGCGTGGGGTGCTTTTTAAGGTATTTTTTTATTGATATCAGGCACCCCACGCTTTTTTACACGCTTTATATTAGCTTCACTTGTATGTTTGTATGTTTGTATATTTGTATGTTTGTATATTTGTATGTTTGTTGGTAACCGACTCCTTATAGTGCGATTTTGACCCACTTTAAACGACCAGATTTCATTCAAACTTTGCACACCTGTCAAGGACTGATGACAATGCAATAATTTCATAAATTTGTGCCATTATCCTTGCCAGGGTTACCAGGACAGCAAAAAAACAGTCACAAACTACGCTGACATACGTCTCAAAATTCGAAACACCCTAAAAATAGAAAATAAATAATAGTTAAAAAAAAACTAAAAAACACGCTTCCATTGAAAACCAAACTAAGTTTTTTTAAACTATTATTTTTAATGATCATTTTCACTTTTACCGTTTAAAAATGGCATATTTTGAACCTGACTTAGTCTGGCCAGTGGTTTATTTATTATTTTAAACGTCTTCATTTGGGAAAAAGATCTTACTAACCGGGGTTTTTTTTTGGATGGGAAATCATCAAATGACTTTTCCCGCTCTGGGCGGAGCGGGAGGGCGTGTCAGACTTTTACGGGTTACATTGTATTTTATGATTCAACACAAAGGTATACGCACTATTATCAACCAAGACACAAATCAGGACAAGGCGCTGTAGATTGATCGTGCGTCTAGTAATGACAATGGCACGATTTCTATTAAACTTTCACTGTCCCAGCAAGCATCAGAGCATGAGAGAGATATTAGAAAGATTTGATATCTCTATGCATTAGAGGGTTTAACCCGTGTATGTTCTACATCTTCATTTCCTTATTAATAATAGTTTGGTAGTCGAGTGTGTTTTGTTTTTGACCGACTTCAAAAAAAGGAGGAGGTTATCAATTCGTCTGTATTTTTTAAAATTTATTTTTTAAATGTTTGTTACATCATAACTTTTGACTGGGTGAACCGATTTGATGATTTTTTTTTTTAATTTGAAAGCTGGTGCTTCCCCAATGGTCTCATTTTAATTTGGTTCCATTCAAACAATGAGATTCATGTGAAAACCATATAAGTCTTAAATTTGCATTAAGTATTTGCGCGACAAATGAACGAATAACGCGATTAGATTAGTGCGGGGTATCTACAACAACTAAAAAGTTAAAAATAAAAACTTTTTACAAAAAAATAACAACCGACTTCCTTAAAAAAACACTACAAAGTCAAAAATAAAATAAAATAAATAAATAATATCTTAGGACAGCCAACACACCATTATCCGATCCCAAACTAGGCAGAGACTGTACTATGGTAACCAGACAACTGATAAATATACTTATATATTTCTAAATACATACATATTATAGATACATTACACCCAGACACAGAACAAATGATTGTGCTCATCACACAAACATTTGTCCTGGGTGGGAATCGAACCCACGACCTCAGTCTTAGCAGTCAGGGTCACTAACCACTAGACTAACAGGCTAATAACTTTAATTTCGGAAGTCGGTGGCAAAAAACCCTTAAATACAGATCCTAAGTCACCAAATTCCGAAATTAAAGTTAATTTTGACTTTGTTGTGTTTTTTTTAAGGAATCAATTGTTATTTTTTTTGTAAAAAGTTTTTTTATTTATCTGCTGGGGAGTTTGTTGCACCACTTCTTCATCCCAGCTAAAGTTCCAGGAAGTGGTGAAGGGCGAGCATTTAAGGGACTGATAAATGTCATTTTGACGTTCAAAAAGTGCTGATTCCAGCCTAGTTTAAATAAAATAATGACTTTTGATTCTTGATTCATTTGTTATTATAAAATTTTCTTTCATTTCTTTAGAGATACTATATACTAAATACTATATTATACTTATCGAATATAAAAACTACGGAACGGGGCGTGACGGAAAATATTTAATTTACTCATGATTTGAAGTTCGATTGGCGTTTTGACTTCTACGCTTTGACTCTCGTTTGGAGAGAGGCAGGTCCCTGCCGACGCCCATAGATACAAAACATGATTTTGAACCCCCTGCCCTGCTGAAATTTCCCGTCGATTATGTAAAAAAAAAACAACCAGCTGTTCCATACAATCCGCGTAGGCCGTATTTCAATTAAACAACAAATTTTTCATACGCTAGGACACATTTGTGTTATATTCATGGTTACAGTTTGCTCAGTAGTAATGCACATCGCATTACAAACGCCTATTATTAAGAAACTAACTAAATTATTTTACCTAAAAGAAACCCGCGTTTGACTGTCTAGACAAGAACAGGCGGTCTAGTGCCTATCTGCAATGCACGTCACTGAGTTTGCTCAGCCCTCTCACCCTGTATTTCTAGGGTCAGCATCCTAATGTCTTTGGCATTGATAGTTTGGCATAGAGCGTTATTATATTAGAACAATAAAACTACCATGCGCAAATAAATTTAAAGACTAGTGCAGCAACATTTAAATGCAAAAGTAATGGCTGCCTACTAACGCAGCGATAAAATACAATGCAGATGAAGTCAGAAAGGCTTTAACATATTTATGTCCGTTAATTGTCGAACGGCGACAGTTCCAGCACATTTATTTTGTAAAAAAAGCCTTCATTCCGGTGATGTAGATACCTATGGACACTATTAAGAATTTAAAATGTGTACCTATGTTACTAACAAAGTTGCCTCTAAAGGCGGACACTGACTCAAAACGATTGTTTGTAAAGATGGAGACTTACGTGAATATTCGCTCGATGGGAGCATTACAAGTCGAATATTCGGCATGTCAGTACAACGAGCCGAGTAGTTTGATGACTAGAGCCGAGCACACGAGCGCGCTCCTAGCGGCTGTCAGTTTTTGGCTAATCCCTTTAAATGTTATGCGACGTCCTGCGTGAGCGATCTAGACGCGAACGCGAAGCGGCGCGGCGCGGCGGGAAAACAACAAACAGTCGAAACCTATTGAAGTGTCCTACGTGGCCAAACGCACGCGCGTGCGGTGCGGAGCGGCGCGAAACGAAGCGAACGCGATCAGTTGGCTTGATATTTTCGCGCGAATTGGATGCGGTGCCGTCGTATTTTTTTTTTTTGGTTATAATTTCGGATTTATAGAAATTTTAATTAATGCTATCCAAGAACGTCCTATATTATAGGATAAAAGGAATATAAAATATCACAACCGGTTATAATCATACCGCGAATGGGAGGATTGGGCCAAATTAACTGGGACCTAAGTATACAATATTAGTCTCACTTCTTCGCCGTTCATACTTCTTGAGTATTTGATATTTAACATATGAATTTTCCAATAATATTTGTTTCCATCCGTCCATGACAAATCCACAGTGCCCACTGAACGTCGGCGTCAGTGGCGGCTGTGCGAGACGATTCGCGTGCACGTAGGACATAGCCGCCGCGTCGCACCGCATCGCGTTGAATTCGCGTGTCACCGCTTCATAATCGCGTTCGCTTTGATCCGCCTACGTAGGACGTAGAGATTACATGTCAGTCGCTATGGCGCGACCACTGCCGTGAGCGCACGCGTTCGGCGTTTCGCACTCGTTGCTCTGTTTGTTTTTTTATTTATTGATTTTTCAGAATATTTATCAATCTTAATCTGCCAACTTAATTTCTCATTTTGAATTTTGCTGTCCAAATACGCTTTATTTTCTTCTTTAAATAGCAATCACGATTAAAAGAAACGGAGC
The DNA here is from genome assembly GCA_947507805.1 of Aporophyla nigra. Taxonomy (NCBI): domain Eukaryota; kingdom Metazoa; phylum Arthropoda; class Insecta; order Lepidoptera; family Noctuidae; genus Aporophyla; species Aporophyla nigra. Next base: position 1,301,558 of record OX382301.1, read on the forward strand.
ACACACTACCTCTATTTCCGTCATTTTGATTTCAAATGCTGGGGATGTAGCACAGTCAAGCGTATATTCGACGTGAAAATTCTGGTGTCATGAGTTTGCTCACAACGAACAAATGCTCATGTCAGTTGCCACCTTAGTCTATCGAGTTTTTGTAATGCGTAACAGTAGTCAGTGAAGCGAGCCGAGCCGCTCAATGAGATCGCCGCATCGGCGTGCAATGTGAGAGCATGTTTACAAAAAAGTCAGTGGAAGTTGAATAAAAATGAAGCACGCTTGAGCCAAGGGTTCCAAGCAAGCGTTCACCACGTTTAGTGTACCTATCGCCGTTTTGTAACAAGAAATGGAGCGCGCTTGAGCCCTGTGCTCGGAGCGAACGTTCGCCGCGTCTTGTGTGTCGCCGTTTTGTAACCAAGCTTGTCTCGAATGATACATTGCAATCAAACGGTGCAAGTCCCTAAACATAGCAGGCGTGATGTGTTATGTTATGTGTTGAAAAGCAGACGTGTATTTTGTGGCACAGCTCTAATAAATCCTTATCTTATCTCCATCTTTCAAAGTGCGTATCTGGTTTACTTTTCTCGAGTTTATTAGCTGATGGAGCTTGAAAAACATCAACAGAAACCAAACAAATGAATTAAGATGGATAAGACACTTCAATCGTAAAGCTTTAGTACCTTACAATACGCACTCGCTTAAAGTCTGCGCTTGTTAGATAATGGTGCCGATTCTGTTGTACAAAATTCTCTTAACTAAACTAAAAATCACTAAAATGTGGTTTATTCCTGTCAAACGACGATTTCCTATTCTGAAATAGACTATAGTGACACAACTTAACTATATTTTAGTTTGACAGCACTAAGATTGCACTGAGTTATTAGTTTAGTGAAAATGACAATTTTGCTATTCTGAGTTTGCCTGTTTTCACCAAAAATTTTGACTATAATAATTTATTTTGACTAAATCTGACTATTTTAATTGCGATTAAAAACGTGTGGAATAAAACTAGTGGTCATGAACAAAAATTCACACCAACGACTCGCAAAAAAAAAAAATACAGCACTGTTTTTGCACGTGAACGTGCAAAAACAGTGCTGTATTTTTTTTTTGCTTTTATCTCGAAAATGACGTGTCCTATCGCAAAAATAATGAAATTTTCGACCCCCTTTAATAAATCCCACACATATAATCTCAACACGTGGGTAATATTTTTTTTTCAAACAAAATGTGAAAATTCCATATAAAACATGTAAAGGCTGCCCCCCTTGCCCGCGCCTTCATCTCTAAAAAAAAATCATTACGTAGTGCACACAAGTACCACGTTGCGAAACCAAAAGAAAAAAAAATTGTCAAAATCGTTTTTAGTCGTGTCAAAATAATTTTTAAATTTAGAGATTTTTTCTTGCAGCTGGCCAAAAGTAAGGAATTTTAGAGATAGTTTAGTTAGTTTATTTCGGTGTACAACAGAATCGGCACCATTACCGTTATTTTATTTTAATAAACCATAATATTATGAACCACCATCTTCTAAGAAGTCGTACTTCGTAATATCGACATTCTGAGTATTAATCATTGTTTTAAATAGCTTTTTTGTTTGTTAATTAAGGTAGGTGCCGAGGTGCAGAAATATGACGGTATGCTTACTTAAAATTAAAAAAAAAAATGCCTTAAAATTCGTTTCATAAATGGTAGTAATGTAATTAACGCAAGACCTCACACTACAGCATAACTTTATGTATATAAAAATGAAGCATAGAAATTAGGAACAAAATACTTTTGCCTATATTGTTATTCAGTTTTATCTTGTTTATTGTACTTCTCCGTTTCCGTGGTGGCCACGAATTACGGGTTGCAGGTTGCAGGTTCGAGTCCACACAGGAGTTTTACGATGTGTTAATTATTTCATTACCACTGCTCTCAATACGGTGAAATCACATGGTGAGGAACTCGGCATGTCCTAGAAACAAAAGTTCGAAGACATGATGACATCTACTAAACCGCACTGGGCCCGCGTGGTGGATCACGGCCTACTTCTTGTAGAGCGGCAGTGTTCCGGCAGTGAGAACATTATAGGCTGATTAGGTTTCAGTATTTATTCGCACTGTAACACAAATGACGTATATCATTTTCTATACGCCTCTGCTTTAGACAGATGTATCCCTGAGAATTATTACCGTATAAAAAAGGCGAGTTAAATCCACGGCAAACCTCACAGTCACCTATTATAGGTACACATGGTAAATACACACAACTTTCTCATATTCATCATCAGACCCGGATTTTCCCCGCACCAACCTCGGCGCCCCAAATTCATCTTCCTCAATTAGCTCACCGCAAAACATACAAAATTCTGTTTTAAAACAATAATTTTTGCCACAAAAAGGTATACATACCCAGAACGCACCTATCGGCAAAACGAGACACGTACTTAGAGTACCTAGCCTCAAAACGAGGCTTAGGAAAGTCTTAATACCCACAAAACTTTCAAGAAAGGCGTGTTAGCTTACATCCAGTAAGGGCCACATCATATTGGCGATTTATTAGCGTGTTATACCGTGTTACCAAGCGACGCGATTGTTTAACACGCTGCTGCATATGCCTAGTGAGCACACCACGTGTGCAACGTGTTTGCCTCGTTTGCGGAACGAGAACGATCGTGAGTGTATGAAACAGAGCGAGACAAGCGAATGTACAATATTGTATAAACGTGGAGAACACGGCGCGTGGTCGCGGCTAGCTCGCGGAGAGCATGTTTACAAATCGCATCGCTGCAAACACGAATGCAAGCCGTCAGTGTGAAAACGCTCTTAACTTATTTTCATTGTAAGTACAGGAAAAAAGTCTCGATCAGTTGGCAAGCCAGTAGGATTACAGAACTGCTGACTCACACCGTCATCTCAGCTTGGACCCGTGCCAAAGTAGTAAGCTACTGTGCGATGAATTATGATGAAACAGCTCCCTTACTTAGCTACTGTTTGACTATCAAGCAGCTTTGATAAATGGAGGACTGTCCAGTCAATGGTTTGCAATAGGTATTTGAAAAACGTCTCGGTGAGAAAGAAAGATATTTTTAGTGAGTGGTTTCGAAGTTTAGCCTTGTATGGAATAGTGTCTTAAAGAACCCTGATAGGAAAAAAGTAGTGATTGGTACTTACATCACGTCGTATTGCAGGAAATTATGACGATTTTTTACGGTCCAATGGCGCCCAACAAACACAAATTATTTACCTATTTGGGTAGAGGAATGCCACATTTAGTTCATTTACGAGACGAAACTACACACGCACATTACCTATATTGATAACGATGAAGTGGTCACACTAAGTCATGTAGGAGTTTCGGACGTTCAGAACGAAACGACACTGACTGAATGGGGTCGGAAAAAAAACCCCTTACCCTGAACCGGCACCGTGCTAAGACAGTCTCTGCATAATAAGCATATGTTATTTCCAATATCTCGGTACGTTTGCCAACAAGGCCATGCCATAATTTTAGAAATAACAATCTGTGACAAATCACCACGCAATAGTGATCCCTATGTTTGAAGAATATGGTCGGTCCGTATCAATATGGAAAAGCGATGAGCTGTTAGCTCATAACCATCGGGTTTTTTGACCGTGCTGCGGCGCGGCGCACAAAACTCATAAGTTTTAGGAGGTACTTCAGATAAAATTTTACTGCAGCATGTTGCACCACGAGAATCAACAAAACTTTAAAATTTAACGGTTATTATATCACAATGTAGGAAACCTATAATACTAACAAAGCACAAAAGCTAAACATTTATGTCCCGACAGTGCCCCCGTTAAACTATAATAAAAGCGCCACAATACAGGCGAAACACCACTTTCAAATTAAGTGCTTTGAAAAAAGTCGTACGGGAATTCCCAGTTTATTTGTAAACCTGCAAATGTAAAAAAAACCAATTCTGTATTGGCTGGGAAAGTAGAGTTGCCATGTTAGCCAGCTATTTTTACCACATTATAAATCATCGCGTATTTCCCAACGTTTGTCTAATTTTTGTGGTTTAAATTAGGTATTTTGAAGCGAGTTTATTAGTGAAATATAATTATTTATAATTATGATTATTACAGTTTATAATAATGTAATGTAGGAATCCGGAATTTCCCTATGGCCTGTGGTTTGTCCAATAGATTAAAATATGCATTCTTTAGGTACGTTATATTCGGGAAACCCTAAATAATCCCGTCTTTGTACAATAAGAGGAAAATGTCGAGTGGAGTTTTATTTATTCATCATCATGATTTGTAAAGAAATCATTAATGTTTTCTTTTGCATTCGTGGGAAGACTGATATTTACTAGTTTATACTACTAAATATCAGTCACGAATGCGAGTCTGAAGTTCCACGAATTTCTTTTATGATTGTCTTTTTATGAGCTCTATATATAGACTGAACTCGTTCCCAACAGGATAATCTTTTACAGCGGGACATTGACTCGGCTGTTGAGGAATTTATACAGGAGAGGTGCTGGCCGGAAAGTGTTATTTAGAGTTGCCTGTCAAGATTCTAATGAACAATGCACCCTGGCTTGGCAGCTAGAAACTTTTTCTATAGATACAGTGGCAAAGTAGTTCACGGTCAATTACAGATAGAAATTATTAAAATCTTATCTTTTCCTAAAATACTCGTGAGCATACCGTATGAATACATTATTTGACAACAAAATCGCATACATCACTGAATACACCACTTTTACTGAACTATATTTTTCGTACTAATTGTTGTCTTGTGAACATTGTGGGTTTAACCGTTTTGTGTTTTTTACTACGCACTAGCTAAACTTTAATTGCTTAAAATAAAAACGTGCGAAAAGAGAAATCGCAATCGTGTGGCGTAGCCATTACAAGTTGTGGTTAGTCAAACACGACGCAGAAATTATATATTTAAACAATTATGCCAAATTGTATGTTAAACAACTAATAGTTACCTACATGTACATATGTACTCAAAGTAGTTATGTAGGTATTAGCTCGGTAGTCTACCATATCTAACAATTTCCCTACAATCATACTTTTTAGGCAACTTTTCAGGCTTCTCTTTTTATCTTGTTCAACTTATTCGATGGAAAAAAACAGCCACCTAGTAAAAATTGCCAGCAAATTTGGTAGCAAACCGAATTGTCATGAGAGATACAACTGCAAGATACAGGCAAATCTTAATGTATCCTAATAGTAATGTACTACTCCGATCTAACTATAAAGTTAATCTCGTTAAATAACACCTGCCTCAGAAATTCGATATATTTCTTTTCGTTTCGATGGAACGTCTTTACATATTACTTTAGCATCTATGTCCAATAGTACAAACTCCCTGTCGCGTATTGTAAGTACCTACGTGCAACATACCATGTGAAGACAAATCATTTCTCAGTTTCATTATTACAGGGAAAAATGTAGCGAAGACGACCCAAACATGCGTTTAAACTATGTATTGTTCTTTGTGACTCATAGGAGGATAATGTATGTTTTTTGATTACTGCAAGTTACCTTTATTGCAGATATAATGCACCATTGTTAGATCCAGACGTCAGTACACCACATCCGATTCCTGGAGCTGCAAACATCGATGCAATACAAAGCTATGACGGCATAAGGATGACCTCAGTGGGACCTTGGCTAACCCTGACACGGCTGTTTGGAGCATGAGGGCCTTCGAGTTTTGGCAGTCTTTGAAAAAAAATACGATTTGCCCCTTATATGGCAAGAAAACCTAAATGGATGTATAGTCATTTGTGGAATGTAGGTGTTCAGCACTAGAATTTGGTAAGTAGATAGATTTTTTTTTACACCGTAGATGTGACTGGACTTGTCGGGAGGGGACACCATAGGAGAAAATGTTCTCAGTGACCTTATTGGTGATGTACTTCAGGTAGGTCACATATGTAGTACTGGTAATGAACATAAACCTGGTCTATGAACATAAACGAAGCACAGAGTATTTAAGGATCGTAGCTGGTGGCTTTCTGTAGTTTCTCCCTACCCCCATGGGAAAAAGGTGAGTTAATGTTTGTAAATATGTTTTACTTTTTAACAACATCGATCTCAACAGGTTATAAATTAAAGCCATACGAAATTGTCGCTTTCGCTGCTGTACCTGTACCTAATTTAAATTAATTAATAGTAATGTTTTCCTAATTTCCTCGTGCAACGTATTTATAACAAAGATAATACGTGACTGCGGTTTACCTCTAGGTACATAACTTCGAAATTTGCATTTACACTCGTCGGAATTTCCAAATAGAACACGATAGGGAAAATCCGATAGCGAATTAGTGACCAATTTTGATTATAGGTAACCTAAACTGACCTGTGGGGCCTCCTGGCTAAGTTATAATAGCCGCACGAGTTGACTGTTTAGGCTAAGTTACCCTTGACGCGGTCGATTCGTGGATGGGTAATCATCTTTACTTATTGAAAAGCTGCGTGCCTCGAAAAGCGTTAAACGTTAAGCCTTTGGACCCGGCTGTCATTCGGAGATCTCTGTCAGTTGTTACGAGTAGTCAGTCAGTAGTAAGAAAGTCTGGCAACCAGTCTTACCAAGAGGTATCCAATAACTAGGCTGTGGATAGGGTTGCCACCAGTACTTTATAATAAAGTATTGTACGTTATTTCACATAACTGTACTCTATACTTTATGAGAACAATAAGGTACACGAAAATACTTACTTTATTTTGCAAGATTTGATTTCTTTGAGATTTTGAAAAGTTTAGCTTTTTCGTTTAACGAAATTGATTGGATACAAACTGCAAAAAGCAATAAAAATGTGTTTTTAAATATAATAAATAAAGAAAAATAAATTGTACTTTATTTTTATACTATGTACTTTTTTTTTCTTACCTATAATAATCAATGTACTTTAACTGCAAAAAAAAGGTGGCAACCTTAGCTGTGGAAGTCACATGGGCAGTGGCTCTATGTAAAATACTGGTATTCATCTGTATACGGGTAGACTGGAATATAGTTGGAAAAACGCTAGGCAGTTAAATTGTATGCATTATATAATATAACACAAAATGCAATAATGATTGCGTGTGCAAAATGCTGATAGATCGCTGCGTCGTTTTTAGTTAGATAAGGTGTGATCTAACGTAAGTATCTGCGGTCTGCGGTCAGCCACCGATACTGTGGGTCAGCTGTCACCGACCTACTTGGTCTGTGTCATACTCGTTGCTATGCTTAATTAAGCTGAGAGTGAATGGTTGGTAACCATGTTTATATCGATATCTATACTAATATTATAAAGCTGAAGAGTTTGTTTGGTTGAGCGCGGTAATCTTAGGAACCACTGGTCCGAATTGGGAAATTCTGTGTTGGATAGCCTATTTATTGAGGAAGGCTGTAGGGTATTTAACATCACGCTACAATTAAAAGGAGCGGAGCAGCAACGAGAAATGTACGAAAATTGGCAGGCAATTCGATGCGACGGGAAGAGTCACGGGAGCAAAAGTTTGACGCAGGCGAAGTCGCGGGCAGAAGCTAGTAGATCATAAATGGAATTAATTGTCATCAATCGTTATAAAAGCTCAACAGCTCGCATAACAATTGATGATAAAATGAAAAATGATTAGATAAACCTAACAAGTGATGAATTTCAAAGACCTGTTCTATGATCCTGAGCCATAGTTTGTCCACTTATTCTTTTTTAGTTTTCACAATATATATGGCGTCTCGTTGCTGCCATATTAATTTTTGACTACTGTCATGTTTTAAGTGACACTCGCAATATTAAGACCAATTAACGACGAATTGACGTAAGAATCATCAATATCGGCCCACGTGTTTGGTCTATAGAGTTCCACAAAAGAACAAGCATACATAGGCTGATAAATACATTACACTCCTTTACATCGCGTAGTCGGGTAATAAAAAGAGTATTTTTTTTAAATATAGTATTTTAGGTTAAAAAATAGATAAAACTTTGCGATTTATTTGTATCGAGAAAATTTCAATGTACACTTTATGAAACAAGCGCTAACCAGTGGTTGCATGATTATATAGCATAATGTAATCCCTGCTTTTCCCCGAAAGTTTTCATAGAGATCCAGAAAAACCCAATAGAATGATTTAAATGCATACTGTTGAAATCACCTTAAAACAGTTAAACTGCTGAGTTAATCTTTCTTATGCTATGTAGGTCAGATATACAAGCACTGATGGTAAATATTCCGATTTCCTAGAAATGGTTTTATAGGTTACCACAAATCAGTCATGTTCCTCGTGTCTAAATCGACATCGATAAATCCGCTTTCTGGTGAGTCCGGAAACTTTCGGTGCCTTGACGACATTCCTTTATCTGTCATGCATCAACGATTTGTAGATTATTTACAAAAATATTATGCAACTGTGTCAGACCGTTTGGGTTTTTTTTTGGTACTTATCTGTGACGCATATCTTCACAGAACTGTAATCTGTTTTCAATGGTTTGTTGTTGTTTTGTAAGCGATGTGAATTTGGACTGTAGACCACGTGCGTCAGCGATTGTTTGCGGAGTGGCATGACGTAATGAATAATAGACGAGCCCCTTATTTGTTATATTTATTGACTAAAATTATTACACCTTCGTTAAGGCAATATTTGGCCTAGAAACACAGAATGACGAAACTTTGTTTTCACGAGATTTTGTCAAAAACATTCCTAATGGGCCTTCGTTACGTACACCGACACTTTAGGAACTTTAGCTGATACTCACAGACAGACGACCCTACCTTTTCGTTAAAAAACTCTGCTAAGCCGGTTGATGGAGCCAATCCAATTTTGTGCGTCTGTACCGGGCGTGAACGCGTGTTAAAAATGGTTGCCATTTTAACGAGGCGAGGCCTAACGCAGTTTGTCATTGTCACCACACATCACCGAGGTTGTTCCTCTACTTCACTCTTTACGGATAACCGTTTTTCATCCCTGAAATCGTAAACATGCGTAACTGCGTAACATATAATGTTGTGTAAACAAACATTTATTAAAAAATCACAAAACCCGACTTCGTAAAAACTGAAACAGATGGAAATTAGAACATCTTATTTTAAGAAGTTGACATTTAACTCAATATTAAAAGAAATCTCATGCAGACGCAGACCACAAGGATCTTTATTCTTAAATGAATTTTTAAAGAAGATGCTTCCGACTGCGTGAATTTCACTTTTTACGTCGTCGATTTCTCAATTTTTTTTTAAATTTTACTTCTTTTCGTTATAATATTTATTTTTCACGTTAATAACACTTATTATATTATTATGTTAGAACTATATCAGTGTTTTAATGAAATAATTGAAAATGTAAGTGCGGATGGTTTCTAACCAACTTTAAATCGTTATAAATCCTAAAAGGTCATTGAAAATGAAAAATAATAACCGAAATCTGTAAATGATTTTCAAAGACCTATTCCAACTGATTACCCACTTGTCTTAGTTCGTAGTCTTTATTTTTTTTTCTTTTCACACTATGGCGACAACAGATGTCGTCATATTGATTACTGTCATGCCTTTAGTGACACTCGAAAGATTAAGATAAATCGATTGACGTAAGAATCGTCAAAATCACATAGGTGTCTACATACATGATAGCCAAATAAACACATTACCCGTCGGGTAAAAACTGAAATGCGCTTTCCAAGAACCATTTGCAAATGTTCGAAAAATACAGTTTTATCTCAACGAGTCATAATCGTAGGAATAAAATTGTTTACGACATAGTGACGTCATTGCTGGAGTGATAGAGACGTAAACGCAGTGATAATTTTATTTCCTTTTAGAGCTCGACAAATAAAACATGTGCACTATGTAGCTTACAAGATTTGTGCAGTTCTGCAACTTGTTAGTCTGGGGAAACCCCATAAAAACGTTGCAACGTGAAGAATATTAAAAAAGCTTTTGCTGTTTGATGTTCATTCCTTTTATGAGGAACATACTAAAGCTAGGACGGCAGATTCTGCCAGCAACACTTTAAATAAAAAAGGTACTATGTAAGAACTTATTTTTACAAAAGATTTAATCATTCTTTTTGTTGGACCTGGCTTAACGACGGTTTTCTTACTTTATTTTACAGCATAGGTAGCGAATTAGCCGGAAGGGTACGCCCTAAGAGAACATATAGTGGTGATGTTTTTCAGAAAGATCAGATGCGTAGTACTGGTAACCGGCGTGCGTATATGACCAGATCTATGAACATTAACGAAGCAAAAAGAGTATGTAAGGATCGTAGCAGGTGGCGTTCTGTAGTTTCTGCCTACCCTCATGGGAAAAAGACGTAAGTTTACGGTTGTGTGTATCTAAAATGTCAATCAAAATATTAATGCGATTGGTAAGGCCCAATTAATTTTGAGTTAGGTACGGTATGCTTACTCTGGTCCCATAGATTACAAATCTAATCTTCCAAGCACATACGTTCAAAATCCTTACCACATAGGAATGTTTACAGTCAGCGAGACAATCTATCGGCGCGACCAACAAGGCGCGTCTCAAATAGGATTTATCCGTTCGGCGATCCTCCCTCACAAACACGAGGGTATCAAATATCTCTGCACATCCCCTTTGTCTGTCGAAGACGACACGTGCACACTATAACGAGATTTTCTCAAACGGAGATTTAAAATAAATAAATCAATGGACTCGTGACAATATTTCGTACACTCCAAGTTCAGTCTCATACATCCAGGGAGCATTTTACTTCTATCTATGTTTGCAACAAACAATGGTGTGCTACAAAACCCTTTGTTTTATCAATGTTGTTTTGCTTCGGAACTAAGTCCAAGATAAATAAAGGACGGTTCATCCATCCCAAGTTTCTGTGAAAGTCAAAGAAAGACATACAATGTACTTATTATTATCTTGTGAATTTTATTTTGTTCTGTCGTGAAAGAGTTGCTGGTTGTCTGACTTAAGACTATCATTTTATTCATTCGTTATTTAATTTCGTTTCTACTATCTGCGTTGTGTTTTATAAACCTTTTTTTAAATTTAATGCAGGTTATAACCGTCGTATAGTGAAATGGTAAAATCTAAATGGATATAACTACTTAGATATATCAAGATTTGCACATCTTACCCATTTTAAATTTCATATACAATTTGTATCCACTTAACCAAATATATACAGTAGGTATCAGGCACGGTTGCAGCCTAAGATTTTGGGGGGGCACCACGGTTACCGAGGATCAGAGGAGGTATATCTCCTCATTAATTAATAATATGTAATTAGTAATTTATCTATAATATGTATGTATTTAGAAATATATAAGTATTTATTTATCAGTTGTCTGGTTACCATATTACAGGCTCTGCCTAGTTTGGGATCAGATAACGATGTGTTGGTTGTCCAAAGATATTTATTTATTATTATTGGTCTAGTTATACTGCTGAGTATGAGGTCCTGAGTTCGATTCTGAGGTCGGGCAAAGTGTTGGGTTAATCCATCAGGTATTTGTGCCCAGTTGATGGCAGTAGGCTCGACGCCTATGACATGATTGATGTAATGTGGATGTTCTATAGGTACACCTCTGTCTAACCTTCTTATGACTATCTTATGGGTTCGTGTCGCCGAAATGCTATCACTTCTTTTCATGACTGCGTATTTTCATATTGTTTTTGTATATGCCCATTGGGATGACCGTGGCTCTCTCAAGTACAATTTTAAGTTAGTGTAGCGGCATCTACACCGTCACATGCGAACTACGCATCACACTGACGTCACATGAAATCCTGCATCGCGCAAGTAGAGTTTACCGCGCAACTATCATAACGTTGACATCAATCGTCGGGCGGTTGCTCACCAGACACAACACTCGTCTGGTCCTCCCTTTTATACGGAGGTTGAGTGAAATTTACATCCTGTTCCTCATACCTCCAAATTACAGTAGAGCGTCGATTATCCGAACTAATTGGGGTACAGGATTGTTCGGAAAATCGTTTTTTTCGGATAATCGAACTGTATTGATTCAGCCATACATGTTTATGTACAGACGAATGAAAAACTTATGTTTAGACATATCATTAACTAGCTTCTGCCCGCGACTTCGTCCTTCCTTCACTCCTCTTAATTGTAGCGTGATGTTATATAACCTATAGCCTTCCTCAATAAATAGGCTACCCAACACAAAAATAATTTTTCAATTCCGACCAGTAGTTCCTGAGATCAGCGCGGTCAATCAAACAAACAAACTCTTCAGCTTTATAATATTAGTATAGATGACAAATAGTTTCTTTCACGCGATTAAATTTAGTTCATCAACTAACGGCTACTTGAGAGTGACATACGAGTACATACAACTAATAGTTCGAGAAAATTTCGCGTGTATTTATTGTAGCGCGGGAGGAGGATAGCACTCGCGAGTGGGGCGGGCGTAGTAGTTCGGATAAGCGGTCGTTCGGTTGATCGACATTCGGATAATCGACGCTCTACTGTAGTAAGAGAAGTAAATCATTCAGGCTCTAGACAGCTCGAAGGACTTTGGCATGGGCCACCTCTGAGATCACGCTTGGTAGGAATGTAGGTGCAAATCGTTATCTAGTAATTTCAAACATTCGAAATCCTTCAGGCGTGGTATTTTTCCCCAAGTTTTTCCTCATGGCGTTGAAAGTCCGGTCAACAAAAGTGATTGATACGAATAGGGAAATGCGTCTAACCGAATCGCGTTTGACCGATGTTAGTCGATTTTGTATCGAGTGAACATTCGCCGGGGCAATCGATATAGTAGGGATGATGGATAACCCTCTTTTAATAGTAATGGACTCGCTCGTCCCCCGGGGCTATCATAAGATATATCTTGGCACTAACGATTCAGCCATCGAACCCGTATTTAAATCGAGTTAGCAGCATCCCTTGTAAATGTTTAAGTTTCAAAGTAAACACAAATGAAATGTCTGAGTAAATCTAGTTATGAAATTCTTAGATGAAGCGTAGTGAAGCCAGTCAATTGTTGATACTTATTAGTTTAGTTTGGTTGTTTATAAATATTGATTTTATTACTTTTAGCATTATGGTATGTAAATAACTTTGGGTAATTTGCATAATGCTAAAAAGCACGTATACCTCCATGAGGCTTCGTTAGTCTTATAATACTTATACCTGCCTATTTAATCGGTGAAGGAAATTGGAGAACGTCACGAGGAAATCCGGACGTGGTGATCGTTATGGAGGACTGTCTTCACTATTCCTGCTTAACTTTTCAGCCATGTTAATAAATTATAGGTATCGACTTGTTCGATTTTTAAGACTTGTTTTCCATTACAGGTCAATTAGGCGATTAAGGACTCAAAAAGTAACTAAGCTGTGATCTCAAATCTAGGAAAATGCTCTATCTTTGAAAGAATATTTCAAATATTCCAACTAGCCGCCGACCGCCATCTGCGAGCGCTGCATCGCTAATCTTATCAACGTTCTGAACGTTTCTGATTAATTCATTTGGGTCAGTAATTTCATACCTAAGTCTTGCGACAAAAGCCGATGGTTCCTTTGATGTAACAATGATGATAATGCCATTCATTGTGGCGTTCACCGACATTGAACAGCACAAGGAGATGAACGGCCGCGGACGCATTGTGTCGACGACCTATTTCGTCAAAACATCATTCACTACTGGAGGTACTTAATGAAGGGATTTTCAAAGAAATTACGTTATTATTTCAGTCAGCAAGGGACATAGGATGTCACAGATTGTTTGAACTTTGACTTTGTTTAAGCAAATTGGCACGGGAGAGGGGAGTTGTAACAACGCGGCTTAAAATGTTATTTTTGCCGGCTGATTATATTTGGTGTCTGTTCATTACTTGAAGGGAGTTGAGAAACAATAATTGGCAACTGAAGGCGCTGAACCATTTTAATTTATTTAAAAACTCGCTTTTGCTAACGTCCTCTCCTTCGTATTATACATATAAACCTTCTCCTTGAATCACTCTGTCTATTGATGAAAATCGCATTGAAATCTAAGATTTAAGCGAACAAACACAAAATGCGACTTTGTTTTACTATGTAGAAATACTCTTCATCTTTCACAGTCTTGCTAATCTGAAACCATTAGTAACCTTACCTTTTTACATGAAAATTAATTCTTAACATGTTTATTGTTCGAGATTATAGAGTGTAGGCATGAGAAGCTAGTGCCCCTACTGACACATGAAGGTGAGTTGTTAGGATGCCAAAACATGACTAATTGGCACCAGCTTGTAACTGACTAAATACAAGGTTTATTTAATAAATCAGTAAAGTCTTCGCAACAGTGATAAACTTATTGCAACAAGTAATTAATAACTAAATTAATATTTAGAGATGTTAATTAATATTATTTGGAGATAGCAAAACCTGGATTTCAGCATAATAATTATGAAAGTCTCAACGAAAATAAGAACTTACGATGACGACAAGTAACTATGACAAGTAATTAGTCATAGAGCCGTAGCCAGAACCTATGTTCATATTGAACATCGACACCCTGTTTTACTCCCTAAGGGGGTGTTTTTGTTTATTTAGATGAAGTTTGTTATGTTTTTTACATTTAAGTGCAATTCGCAATTAACGATCCAGTCGTTGATACTAAACAGTTAATTATTTAAAAAAAAAAACACAATCTTAAAATGAACACAACGAAGAGAAAAATAACTTTTATTCTATTTAGAAGTTGTCACTTTGTAGTTTTTGTTTAAGCCGGTTGTTTTTTGATTCCAATAAAAAAAAAAAATCGCTTTTTTGTGCTTCAATCGTCTGGAAACTATTATAACATCAGTAACATAAACCAAGTGAAATGCAATCGGTTAAAAATATGTAGGTATTATTGAAGCTAACTCTAAAGCCACTAATCAGAACTTGACCACATTTATACGGGACCATTCGGTAAGTACAAATTTCAAAATCGGTTTATGAATGAAGGAGTTCTGAGGTAACAAACATAGGAAAAAAAAATAGACAGCCGAATTCAGAACCTCCTCCTTTTTTTGAAGGCGGTTAATTAGCGGTTCATTTCAGTTCTTACATTAACCAGTACCTACAGATTTCCACCTACAAGTGCTCGGAAGGTGGGTCGAACAGGTTATTGTGAAGATACCTAGGATATCCCAATATAGTGTCAATATGAGTCAAGTGGAACCCTCACATTTGTGATGACTGTTGATGATGATTAACTCGAAAGGTTCTCGGAATAATTGTTAATTATTTTTTCCTTGTATTTTAATTTAAGAGCTTCGTCCTTGAAAGGACTATTGATTGGTAAACACCGGCTTATGTTAGTCATAATTTGCTTAATTTGTACACACTCTAAACTTTACTAAACACGTGGGAAATGTGTTAATAACTCATACCCAACCGGCCAAGCCGGGTATTTCTTTAAAGAACCCAATGTTTCAAATGTTTGTGTTACTAGAAAATGTGTGTCCAGTGAAATAATACATTAGGTATCAGTTCATTATAAATCATAACTCCTTAACACTGAAAGGCACTTTAATTCAATTGAACTGAAAGAGCCTTTTTTTTTTTGGATAGCAAATCATCACATGACTTACCCGACTGACTTTCTTGACTAATTATTCTCGTGTTATCACTACCCATCTACATTTTCCATACAAAGTCCTATTGTTCGTTTTATTTATAAATATCTGAACAACAAAATAACAAGTAGGCTTGCAGGTGTCGTACTGCATAAACTGCGTAATTTCGGTATTTCCATTATTCATCGGTTTTTTCATTGTTTTATAAGGATTATCTAACAACATCTGATTCATTGGGTATTTACATGTCTCTCACTAACAACGAAGGTAAACAATATTTCCTTGCATAGGTATACAATGATTTATTTGCAGGTAGCCATATTGTGAAGCATTTGATTTTTCCAAACTATTTTTATACGTCCATAATGATGTGTGGCCCGGGGTTATCTATTTTTATTCATATCGGCCCCGTAGCGCTCTGTGAGCTGACAGTGTACGGCGCGAAACATATTGCTCACCATTTTATTTCAGGCGTTTCATGTTTTTGTTTGAATAAATATTTTAGGAAACATTTTATTCCAAAAGATGTACTTGTATGCAGTAAACCATTTAAAAAATGGAAATTGTTTTAAATCGTTTTTCTCATATGCTAGTGATTTTCGCTGCTGTACGGTTGATAAATAATTTTAGCTGAAGAAAATCTTACTAACCTATATCACGTACCTTTCATGTCTTATTTTCTCTCCTTTTCGATCCATCAGTCCCTAAAATAAACTTGACACTGCACCCCATTATGTACGGTAAACTTTATCCATCCCTTTTGTACCCAAAACACGTTGTAGATCATTACGTAGTGACGTCACTGGATGGAGTCGCACGTAGCTGCTGGGACACAGTCCGGGGTACAAGGGTACAGGGGAAGGGTACGAGGGGAGGGGGACATTTTTTCTACGAGATGTCAAGTCCAGTTGCACAGGCGTGGATTTGGGAATAGTCAATATATTTTTTTTCATGTCAATGTGAAAGGATCTATTAAACTGACGAAACCGGCAGTGGTCTTTTTTACTTCTGATTTTCGAGGAAATGTTGGAATTTGGAAATTTCGCATGATTGAAGTGGTTGTTTACTGGTGGTTAGCTTTTTAGCACGCGGGCCCGGTGTGGGTTGGTTGATGACATATGTCTTCGAAATTTTGGTTGGTGGACATGCTGGTATCCTCACGATGTTTTCCTTCACCGTTTTGAGAGCAGTGGTGATGAAGTTATTAACACAAAGTAAAGCGCTTGTTTAAGTTACAATCTACTATCTACAATGCTTAAGTCGCGGCAGTTACCACTGAGCCACTATTGCTCTTAAACATATTATGGTCCGCATATTCATGATAGTCAAATCACATCTATATTAAAATGGACTTCACTGCTCCTAAATGTAAGTACCATCTTGATCAGTAATCATATTATGTATTTTAACCCTACGCTAGTATTTTAAAATCTGTAGCATAGCATATGAGCTAGATCTACATATGGTTAAGTTTTCACTGTAATGAGACAAACAGTAGGTAAGTTATTATGCTACACATAATTTAAGTTAGAGCTCTGCCATTAATCATAATTACAACATAAAGACTGTCTTACTATGTATTGCGTGTGATATCACTCCCGATTCCCTAAGGCCATTAGGCGCCGCTAAGACGAACAAACTTCCTTCTCGTGTAGTTCGATTTATCGTATCAGTTACCACTTAGGCCTGGAACACGCGAGAAGTTAATCTTAATGTATGTCTATTCCTCTTAACATTTGCTAAATTGTAGGTTCTTGAAAAACAAAAATTTGGCCGAAAACTGGCGAAATACGGGATAACCGAATATGAATTGAATTTAAACCCCGTATCTTTTAATGATGCAAAACTTTTGTAATGGGTGTAAATTATTACGAAATAATTATTATCATTTAGTTGACCCCAAATGATTCACAGTAATTTTTAAAGGATTAACTTTTGCCGACGGTTTCTCCCGCGTGGAGGTTTAAAATTATCCGACATGAACGTATTACTGAGATAATAGTATCCTACGTGTTAATGCAGATTATAAACTATATTTATGCCAAATATCTAAATCCTTTCAGCCGCTTTTGCGTGGTTGAGTAAGAAACATACAAACCTTCATTTATAACATTAATACAAAGTAAGATATCCAACTTCAGCTGACAGTAGTTTCATATCTTTATCTGCAACAGTTCGCACATATCCCATGATGCCATAGTTAGGCAGCTAAGTCCGGCCCTGAGTTCAAAGCGGCCGCTCAATCGTCCGTTATGATCTTACTTCAGGCCTGCATCATATTTTATCTGGTTATTTTCTCTTCAGCACACACCGATACACTCTGCCTATGGTTTATGGGCTCTCTATTAGTAACTTTTAACTGTTATTTGTAGCTTTGGAACTTTCTCAAATGTGTAGCCGTAGCTGCATGGGGCTGACATATTTTTATGGTTCTATTTTATAGCCTAAACGCATGAGAAATTCTCAAATGCAAAAGATTTTTGTTTAAAGGAACCATCGCACGATCGTTTTTGTGAATTTAGACTATATAAAGTGCGACTATGTCATATGCGTATAAAAAGTGCGACGATCGTATACTTGTGCGACGGTTACTTTTGGCTAGGACGCTGGGGATGCGGTATGCCTTAGAGCAGAATAGACACTAACACAAACAGATAGCATACAGACATTACAGTCTAATAAATAAAAACTGTAATAAAGTCATCTGTAAGCAGAACAGAAGGTAAATAAATAGTTGGAAGAAATCGTGTAAAATGTACAAAATGAAGGATTTTCTTGATAGAATTAGAACGTTTAAATTCATGTCACGTCTTTAGTTTATTCTGAACGTAATAGGTATCCTAGGTATCGCGGTTCGAGCCAACTTAGGTACAACTGTGTAAAACAAAACAAATTACTTTAAAGAAACAGCCCACAAACTGCTGACTTCAGAAAGATATTTTTTGTATTTGATTTGAAATCTTAAACAAATCGTAATGTTGCTTTGTTGACAGCAATTTTACACCCATATAAGCTCATGTTCCATAATAATTATAAATAGATCCCTTATGCATGGGTCCCCTGGGTGTTGACCTGGACAAAATTGTATGCTATGAAAATGACTTTGATTATAGAGCCTGTGATGGAGGCAATAATGATACAGTGACAGATTTTAAATAAATATTTAAAATCTGTTCGTGTCAATAGCAATCTAAAAACTTGAATTTGGCTAAAAGCTTGACACTTTTAGCAGCGTCCATCAACTCCTGTAGCGAACAGACAGCAATCTGTTTGTAAAAAACCAATATTTTGTTTTCTAATTAAACTTAACTGAAAATATCGTAGTTTCAAATCAATTTGGTGTAATGTACGAAAATATGGAAGTAGATCCGGAAAGTTTATTTACGTGGATATTTCAAGCTAAACCTATAAAAAATTCGTTACATTTTAAGCCAAAGCTTTTATTGTGATTGCGGCATGCAGACGTTCTCTCTCCAAAATAATATTTTTAGGGCGCATTCTCTCAACGTGATTTTATTCACACTTTTACGTCTGACCTCGTTTTATTTTAAACTTTTAATACATCGTCGCAGTGCTTAAATTCTAATAACACATCACGCCTGTGTTCCTCGAAGAGTTAAGCAGAGGTATTTAGGTTCGTGAGTTTTGTTTAATTCCCATTTAATAGAAGGACAGTCTGAACTGGGTACACATCCAGTCTGTGTGCTACTTTTGAATTCCAGATGGAAAAATCCTCTAACTCTTTTCCAACCCGGGAATCCAATCCAGTGCTTTAAGCTCAGCAGCAGCGTTAAATTATAATATCTTGCAAAACTTATATTACGCTATTAAATCCGCAGTTCCTGCTAGTAGAAAAAACTTAAAATCAAAAAATAATAAACCTTAAAATTATGAGTCGGCGCTTTGAGTGATCTTTGTTCATTGATTTTTCAGCGCCAACTCAAAATTTTAAGATTTATTATTTTTTGATTTTAAGTGTTTTCGGCGGTTTAATTTTTTGTTAAAAAGTTTTTATTTTTTATTTTTTTGTGGCTTTAATGTAATAATAATACTTGGAAAGGCCTACCTACCCTATCCAATGAAAAAATAATTATCAAAATCGGACTACTCTGTATAAAGTTATTCGTGGTTATACATTACAATCAGTGAGTGAACAATCAATCATCCCCTGTTTTCTGACCCTTAGGGTTTGATTTTGTTTTTCAAATTTATATGGGACCACCCTCGAAGTATACTCTTTCCAATAAAAAAAGAATGATCACAATCGGACTGCTATGTAAAAAGTTATGCGTGGTCATACATAAAAAAAAAAACAAAAAAAATATATTGATAATGCGTCGAATTGATAACCTCCTCCGTTTTTTTTCGTCGGTTAAAAATGAGGGCGAAATATTGCGTTGCAATTTTTAATAACAGGATATCTCGGTAACTAATTTAATTTACGGTACCTTTTATCGCTTTTGGCGTTTTACATTTTAAGTAGGTCTACCTATGCCCATGCCCAGAATCATTTTTAGTGGGTAAGTATATATTTTTCCTTAATATTGTAGGTATAAATATTCTTTTTTACATTTCCTGGAATCACTGGATTTTTATCTTTATTAAAGCCTATTTAAATATTAATTTTCTTTGGGAAATTCTTGGTATAATTTATTCGTATTTCGAATGTTGTGTTTACCTCCCAAAATAACGTTTTACATACACCTTTTATGCTGAGTAAAGCAATAAGGTAAGGCAATAAAAATATCATTCAAATTACCTTTAGTGAAAAAATACTATGTTCAAATATTTCGTATTATTGGGTGCGCTTTGGCAAACGGAACGACACAGGGAAATGATTTCCTTCCAACATATGATGTTTGTATTATCGAATGGAAAAACATGTTTCGATTGAACACAAACTACGAGGTGGTCCAATCGAGCGAGACCTCATTCCGCACTGAACACACAATCAGATGCTGGTTATAAAAACTTTGAAATGGGTTTGAAAACAGCGATTCATTCGTTGATTTGTTATAGTTAGAGCATTTTCGACTGACACATATGGGGGCTAGATAGATCTGTTGATTGCATCGGAGCACACCACCATAACTTTTAATTTTTCCCTCCTTTATTATACTATTCTCATACTACAAAACATAGGTATGTACGCCATCGTATCTTCAAAATATTTACTCGAATAGCTAAGCTAAGCAATGAATCGTAGACATGTTCTTTTTATCTCTAACGCAAAACTGTACTTTAATTGAATTTCTCCTACTCTAACTAAACTCCATTTGCAAATTCTGCTACATAATTGGAATAGCTAACAGACAAAGAAAGTTAGTAAAAGTAGCTAAGTATGGTAGCAGTAGAAGGTAAGTTTTCGTAGTTAAGTCTTTAAAGTTTAACATGAAAAAAGTTTGATTAGTCCGATTGGCTGGAGGCCTGCCCTTGGGGTGGTCCATTTAACAGAGTGGCCGCATTTATTGGCGGCTCACGTCTCCAGCATGGGGGACAAGGAATGGGTGCACTGCGGATATTCTTATACTGCAGTACAGGTACATGCCACTATCATGCACTTGGGTCTTCATAGGTTGTTCATTAATAACGAGCAGCTGAGACAAGGTAAATGATTGGTCGAAATGGAAATTGGTTGAACTGTCTACTGACACTTAAGCTGTGACGACAATGGACATTGGGCTGATAATGAGTTGAGATTAGCTATGTTGATTCCGAAAGAAAACCCAGATAAAATAACATGATAATCTTCTAAGAGTTTCGATAGCAATCTGTATACAGTCAGCCCAGAATTTGGCTACGAGCTTGTCACTTTCAGCAGCGTCCATTAACTCCTGTAGCGTGCAAACAACAGGACACGCTGGACACGATATTCAGTGTGCTATTATTGTGGACAGCATATCAACAATATAATGAATTAAGGGAAGTGAGAAATTCCCTAATACCGCCATCGCTTATCCCTTGCGACCTCACCTGACCGCTAACTCGCAAGCGGCATACAAATTCATCAGCCAGCTATGTTTGTTACCAACTTTGTTCTCCTGATAGCTATAAATTGTAGCAGCGACTCTTTGCTCCGAGCAATCGATTGATTGCCCGGCTATTTGACGGACGTCGGAGCAAGAAATGAGGCTGTAAAGCAGAGGTCATGCGTGTCGTGGCCACTCGACGCCCTGGATATGTATTAAACATTTTGTTGTGGCTTTTTATGATTGGCTTCGGGAAATAGTTTCCTTGTAGACATTTCTTGTCTAAGAATTCTGGTATTGCAGCTTTTCTGATAATGATGGTGCTGAATTATAGTTGTTAGGTACAATGATATATATATAATGAGTCGATAATGTTCCCAATGTTGGGACACAGGCCTCTGTGAACTCCCAGTAGGCTGTAATCCACGCGGGCCTATTGCGAGTTGGTAGATGTCACATATCGTCAAATATTTGGTTCTAGGAAATGCCGATTTCTTTGTGATGTTTTCCTTTGTCGTTTAGAGAGCGGTGATGATGAATAATTTATATAAAATATTTTATTTAAATATCTGGGTACGAACCTACGACCAACAACCCGTAGGTCGCGGTCGTCACTACTGGGCCACCACATTTTTTTTTGGATGGGAAATCATCAAATGACTTCTCCCGCGCTGGGCGGAGCGGGAGGGCGTGTCGGACTTTTACTGACTAAAACCCACCCGTGTTCCTTCAGTTGCCCATGTGCCAGGGTCACGGTATCTCTTTCGAACAATCTCGCGACCCTGACAGGCATCGGTCCTAGCAGACCCCTTCAGTGCTGCTGACATCTCTTTGAGGCGCGCGTGGAACACTACACGCTGTCGTCCCGAGCCTGGTCCTTACCGGGCGGCGAGCTACCCATTGCTCGCCACCCGCAAGCTCGCGCCTACGGTGGCCGGGAGTCCGCTATCGACTCCCGACGCCCGGGGACTCCCGTCTCCTCCTGCGGCACTGGGCCACCACTGCTCCTTGTTATTTAAGTTAATAGTTAAACTTTCAAGGTACCCCGAGACGTTCTCGAAACGAATTTAAATTCAATATTTGTGCCTACCTTTCTGTGAAAAAATAAAACCCAGAAATGAAATATCAAATCAAATCATTCACCAAATTGGAGTAAATGGCTTCTTTTTGGCGTCCAATATTAAATTGCTGGCTCGGAAGCCGAGCGCAGCCGAATTGAAAGCCCCTCAATATTTCCCGAGCTGAATGCATTGGATTCAGTAGCTATCATCCGAAACTACTCATCGCTGTCAGTTGAACTGAATGTTGCATTGTTAAGGCTTCAGTCTAATTATCCTCTGATAATTATCGTATCGGGAGCTCTTATTACTTATCGGTAATAGGAACTATGAAGCTGATAAATGATGAATAGTGGAGACTAGATTTCATCATACATTCCCTTGCCCTTACTACAATTCATTTGGGGTTGGCGTAACATACCTTCTTCTTCCTTACTTCTCTATTAGTTATTTGCAAGCGTCAATAATGGAGACTAGATTCTGTTGTAATGAAATTTCAATCTAACGAGCTCTGTGTTCGCCAAAAAGGTTTACTTTAAATGATGCAATGTTACGAGTAGAATAAAAGTTGAAATTAACGTCCTATCCCGCAGCAGCAGATAAAGATAAATTATAAATAATTTTATTTCTATAAGTAGATTTGTACAAACACTTTTACACGGCAGTGATATTTTTTTTTTATTAGGTGAGGTCGGTAAGTAAGTAGGAACAATAAAGAGGTAAGTAACCACTGGAAAACTAACTTTTACCAAGAAATACAAAAACTAAGAATACATTATGTGATAAAAACTAAGATGGGTTTTTTATGCGACACAACAGTTTGAAGGGGTAATACATAAACTCTTAGTTACACTAAACATTTACGCGTACCCGTAACGTCCAGATCTAGTGCCAATAGCATCCAGTTCGGCGCCATTCTGCAACGTCTGGTAATGTCCGGGAACAGGGCATCGCCACGCGCTGCCAGAAAACATAAACAAGAATTTATTCTGTATCCTGTCTTAGGATGGCGGAAACATACGGGATAGTAATATGAGCGGGCTCTGTCAATATTGGCTAAGATTTTCAGGTACGTAATCGTATTGATGATTAGTATGCATGTATTTTTTTAAGTCAATGAAGCACGTTAATCTAAACCCAAGAAAACTTTTAAAAGTCAAATTTTACTACGGTGCTCAAAAAGATGACTAAAATACAAAATTACTACAGTTAAAAATTGCACAGTGTTGGGGTTGGCTGAGCATAAAAATGTGTGTATATTATAATATTAATTAGACAGATTTGGCCGTAATGACTTTTTAATACCCTTTTAATCTAGGCATTTAGCATTTTAGTAAACAAACATAAAACTCAGAAAGAGTTTTACTATGTAGATGAATTTTAATTTCGTTTGTTTAAATACGTATCGAAACTGGTTTCACTCGTAGACGCCCATTAGCATCATGTAGTGAGCAAAATTTAATTACCAAAGTGAATTTTGTTAGTTGTAACTGAGTTTAATTAAGTTAAAAATACAGTTAAACTTGAAGGGTCTTGCTCGACAGTAGTTAACTCAAATTAAATGCTGGGTTAACTGTTCAGGTTGTGGTTACTGACCAAATTAGTTTTAGTCTCGTTCTTATATGGGTACTCAAAGACGTGTACCCATATAAGAACGAGACTAAAATTAATTTGTGTGTACGAGTATAAGCTGTAAAAAACAGTGCTTTTAAAACGAGATTAAACTTGATTCAATTTCTAGTTCAAGAAAGATTCCAATTCTCGTTAAGAATTTAAACATTCAACTCACATTTAGCTTTTCAATTATGTAAATATTAATATATGGTTAAACTAACTTTTGCCAGCGGCTTCACCCATGTAAAATATATATAAACCTTCCTCTTGAATCACTCTGTCTATTGATGAAAACGGCATTAAAATGCGTTGCGGAGTTAAAACGATCTAAGCGTACAGACGCGGGAAGCGACTTTGTTTTATACTATGTAAAGAAGATTAATAAACGAGTATGTTCTCACATTATAATTGTCAATAAATTCCAGATAGTTAAGAGCTTTTTGAAGGCAAGCGATGTATGAGTTCAAGTACAGTAGACTTCTAGTAATAAATGAAGCGAAGCATCAGCAGACTTTCTTCTCAGAACTCCGCCATTTAAAAACCCATTTGAAAAAATCTTCTTTTGTTTAAAAGAGTCCATGTGGTCAAGATCTGATTAGTGGTTTAACAATTGAACACACATTTATATATTTTAGCTTTATATATTTATTTAGATATATGTTAATTTCTTGCATTATATATGTATAAGTATATTTTAGTTTAAGACTTCACATATTCATATTTTCTCTTCTTGTTTTCACACACTATTGTCTACATTTCTTTTTAATTTCTCCTTTCGCAGGTCTGCTAGAAGAAATTTCTTAAGAAATAAGCAGTACCTTTGTACTCAATTCTATTACTATGCCTTATCACTCTGTATTTTACAGTGTGTACATAAATAATAAAATATAAAATAAATCATCATTTCAGCCGAAAGACGTTCATTACTGGACATAGGCGTCCCCCCATTTGGGGGGGTTTGCCATAATCGTCTCGCTTGGCAGGCGGGTTGGCGATCGCAGTATGTTGGTAAAATGCATAGAGAATGCTGCTGTCCATTCTCTAGTAAGTCCCTTGGTCGCCTTTTACGACACCCACGGGAAGAAATGGGATGGTGCTATTGTTTACGTCAAGCACCTCACGGAACGTGAAAGTGATATTGTGTGTAAGTGGAAGAAATATTTAGTATAAAATATATTTTTATTCCACTTAGTGTATGTTGACGATATTATAAGAACTTCTCACAGCGCTGTAAACTGCAATACTCCTAATCTTCAATGCTATAACAAAAACCAGCGAGCAGCGTCCACTTCACAAACAGTTATTCTCGTACGTTTCATTTCAGTATCTGTGCAAAGATATTCCGCAGCGAGCCATGGCGTTGAATACGCTGCCACGCTGGTCAGGATCCGAATGTATGCACATAGTAAGTGATCCGCCGGACCTCACATCCCGAACTATTACACTACTGTGTCCTGTGGAAGTGGATTTGTGCTGGAGTTTATTTTGGATTAACGGTACATATTCGCAGAGAAATATCCGAAATGAATTGGGTATGGACAGAAGCATTATGATACGTCGTTCGTAAAAACGAACGTGCAGCAACGCATAACTATCTGAGATTTGGTTGTTTGTACACAACATACATAGCCTTGTTTACCCATAGGATTAGGAAGACCTATAGTACCCACATTTCGCCTGTTATGTTTAAAGTCCCATGTAATAGGGGGTGAGCCTATTGCCATTAACCGGGAATAAGTCCATACTCCGGGCTACTACTGAGAAATGTCTATCGTTTTTGTTGTTTTTTTTTTAAAATTTATATAATATAAAAGTTTTCGCGGACATAAATAGGAATGTAGGCGGACTTATGCCTTAGCCCTATCTAGAGTTAACTTGATTTTGCCCCGACTTACAGTTAATGTTTGCCACCAGTTTGTAACTCTGTATGTATTAATCTGTGGAAAATGTAGTGGGTAGTATATTTGTTAACTTTATATGTTAAGTTGTTTCTGTTTATTTTTAGTATACTACTGTTTGTTTTCCCTTATAAAATAAAATAAAATTTCAGATGGAAAAGCACAATAACACTTTGCCCGACCTGGCATTCGAAGTCACACACCTCATACTCAATGAGGCAATTCGAGGAAATACTGCTACGATATATTATTACGTCCGTGGTTATTATAGGTTTTTGGGACATGGACACGAAGTATTCAGTGTTGTTAAATGTTATACTTCCCCCTTAATCAAAATATTCCACCAATTACCTAAATAAATACACCACTTACACAAATAAATATCATTTACCAAACACAATATATGATGTTCATAGTGCACCTTTGTCTGCTATTCTCACACATAATTACTGCTACCTCTTATAACAACACAAGCCGCCATTTTGAAGTACCTACCAACTATTCGCTAGTTATGTTTCAAGTTAAAAACTACGGCGAATGTTAAAGTTGCATCTAATTACATTTTAATGAGACTGTGGCGTGGTTTCAACCAAGAGAATATGAAAGTAGAACAAAAGATTCCTTGCTGTTGTATAAAATTAATGTCGTTATTATTTTTCTATTTGAAATCAGGTTCTTGTCTGGCGTTGGTTTTGTTTGAAACCGGACAAACTGTGGACCCAAGTAGCACAGAACTGGTGTCCTGAGACAGCGATGTGCGGTCGCAGCAGACCACGTAGGAGATATCGGGACGAACTGGATAGGTTCCGTCAAAACTGGAAGGAGCACGGGCTCGCAAAAATGGAAAGAAGAGTGGAGGGAGGCCTTTGTCCAGGAGTGAGACAGTGAAGGCTAGTAAAAAGAAAAATGAAATACACAATGTAATATCAAAAAGGCTTAGGTCCTAATTGTAAACAAACAATGTGTTTTTATTGTAATTGTTAAAATATACATGGTTGCTATTAAAAGATCATGTATATCAACGAACTGTGGTCATCGCTTTGTTTCCCAAACATGAATGCTGCCAATGCCCCATCGACTGTTAATAATTAAGTAAGCGTTACCTACCTCTCTGAATAGTTTCGACTACACTGTTGGCAAAACTGCATGCGCACCTGTTATTTAGTAAACACATATTTTTCGTCAAAAAATCCTAAATAGAATACACAATTTACCATCTTCAAAACTCATCAGCAGAAAAAGGGCGTAAGTGCTTGTCAGTAAACCATGTTAGGCCGCTGCCGAACTTTGCTGAATAAAAACTCATTACTGGAAGCTACTCCTCCGAGGGTTGAACGCGTAAATTACTCCCCCCGTGCTACTTGCGAGGGTAGTTATAATGAATTCTAATTTATGGCGGCCATGATGACGAGCTCTTTAGAGAGGTGACGCCGACATTTTATGGAGATGTATCGGATTTCAGAAGGTATTTTGTTTGTGTATAATGATTGAGGGATGGGATGAAAGCAATGCATTAGGGTTCATTATGAATTGCGGAATCAGGAGAGCCTGTTACTTTATAACCGATAAAAGGTATTTTACCCCAGAATTGGGACGGAATAGAGCTATGTTTAGACAATATTCTGTGATTATTTTTGCACGATTCAAAATAGAGTCAAACAAATAAATCATTCGAGTTTAGATGCACGATAATAAAATATATAGGACTCAATAAACCGATTCCAAATACCATTCATCCAAAGAAAAAACTTCAGAAAATATTTCCTATTCTTACATAATAGTCCCAATAGGTAAAGGTAAGCGCTTGTCCTTGGTACGAGTTCAAGGGCGCCCTCTAAAGAGGGAAGTCATATGACACACAAAGAGGCCCTACACGAGAACACACGGTCGCAGGTGGCAGCGAATCCAGGGTATTTAATAAGCAAAAAACAACTGAAAACAACATGCCTCGTGTTTTTGTACTTTTGTATATATACACACAATTTATCCACAGCCACGCGCTACAATAGAATTAAATGTACCTATGGTAGAACTATGTTTCTCAAAGATTTTGTTGCTTTTATGTGTGTGATAAGTAATTTATGGGGAATGAATCCAAAACAAATATACATTATTATACAATAATATGCAAAAATAATCAATTCCAAACGTACCTTATACGTCAACATAGCTCACAGAGTTAGCAAGCTGAAGTGACGATATGGACCGGCCACATTAGCCTTAGAACAGTTAGAACCGACAGGCTAGGTGGTGCAACGATCTTCGCAGGGTGGCTTGTAGCAGCTGGATGAGAATTGCCGAAAATCGAGCTGAATGGCGTGCAATTTGAGAGGCCTTTATCCAGTAGTGGACTGCTATTTTTCAGATTAGCAAAAGTACATAAATATTTTATGGGGTACTGTGTTAAATGCAACAACAAAATACCTTCTGATATATTGCAATTAAATGAAAGGAGGTTTAAAAATCATATTAAAAGTACACTTTGTAAACGAGCTTATTACAAATTAGAGGATTACATCCAAGATAAGAAAGCTTGGAAACATGCTCGTCTCGCTCCATAAGAGTCTTAGAGTTTATCAAACTTGTTGCTAACTTAATTGTATTAAATTTATTTTTCCCCTATGACACTGATCTACATTTTATGATTACTATAACTCATACACTGATTTGTAACTTTTAAAATAGTAGGAAATTTGTATTCTTGCCTTTGCAATGTTTGTAAGTATGTGGGCACCATGTATCAAATCAAATCAAATGATTTCTTTATTTGTATAGAATGCAGGTGTAACAATAGTGGTGTTACTTTGGATAAAGTATATCTATCATATAATTAATTTATCTCTCTTTGCTTCTTTTTTTACCTGTTGTGGTATGCTAATTTAATTTTAGGTGCATCGTCTTCGCATATAATTATATAAATATTGTTTACAAATATTGAAAACATTTTAAAAGAGTAACGGTGGAGTTTCTTGCCCATTCTTCTCCATACGAATCTACCTTTTGGAAGGAGCAACTAGAACAATCAATTCTATTTTTAACCGACGAAAAAAAACGGAGAAGGTTGTCAATTCGACGCGTATATATATATATATATTTTTGTTTTTTTTTTGTTTTTTTTTTATGTATGACCACGCATAACTTTTTACATAGTAGTCCGATTGTGATAATTCTTTTTTCATTGGATAGGGTATACCTTGCCAAATATTATTAGTACATTAAAGCCACAAAAAATTACAAAATAAAAACTATTTAACAAAAAAATAAACCTATTAAACAAAACATATTTTTTGCTTTTCTGTTTTTTTCGGCGGTTTATTTTTTTGTCATGTAACTGTTGACGTTCAGAATTGCCTTTTTGGGCGAATTTTAAATAAATGCTTTGACTTTGACTGTAGGCTGATGATGAACGTAGCATATAGTAAATATTACGTAGGCTCTTTTAGGAATGAAATTATCTGGAAAAGAACTGGAGTTACCAATGTAGCTTGCAGTGTAACCAAGCTGAAGTGGCAGTGGGCTGGCCATGTCTGCCGAAGAACCGATGGCCGTTCCATCGAACTACCACCACTAGTCCTATCTAACTGTGTACACAGTCTCCATAATCCTCTCCCGTTTATTTTTTGATTTTATGAAGTATTGATGCATGTAGTTTATTTAAATTTTAATCAAACGGTTTGCAATCTTTTTCCGAGGGCATGTAAACGCTTTAGCCGAAATAAAGTAAACACAGCATCGTTAGTTTGGTCTCTTCAAAGTAAAACTTAGCAAGTCAAAGACGGTTTTCGTAAGTTCACACTTGGGATTAATCATTTAAAATTGCTTAAGTTCATTAGTGTTTTGAGAGCTGTAAGATTCTTAAACACAAACAAATCTTGTCTATAATAATCAGTAGAAGAAAAAAAAATACAAGATGAAAAAACCGTTTAAAAGGCATTTCCATCGTCAAGTATTTGGAACCAAAATGTCTCATAAATAAACATAAACAAGATTCCACAATCACAACACTTCCTTAATCTAAAATGGAACAGCCGCCTAGCCGATTGGATTTGGGCATAAATAAATAATTGTACACACCTACACAAAAATCCAAAATTCAATTTGGCACCCTTCTCTTCCTCACCTGAATAAACTCATTTATTTTTCTCCTTACGTCTTTTCCGAAACTCATTGCCTGTACCTAACCCTCCATGGCGTGTCGTGTGGTCCCGGGAAAATGATGGCGACAGCCAAAATCTAAGTAAAATTTTGTAAATATAATTTGAGTGATAGAACCCATGAACCAAAATATTTTAAAAGAGTATCCACCGAGTTTTTGGATTATTATTCTCCGCAGGAACTTACTTGTTGCAAGTCGCAAAAAAGAGCAAGTATAAGGGTTCCCACATAGGGCTGTCGCATAGCGCCTGTCTGCCGTCTAATATATATATAAATACCTTAATATAGGTAGTGGCAGGTATTCAGCTCTGCTATTATTTTGCAGTCTACGAACTAGTCTTATCCAAAAGTTCATAAAAACGTAGTGATTAACAAGAGGTCCTTTTTCAGCATCGTCTAGAGCCACTCCAACTTTGAGCACCGCTGTCCCACAGTATACAAAAACTACTTTCATTAGACATTTGGCCTGTGTTCGAGGATATCTAGTTTCCGTAATTCGTCTGCCCGAGGCAATGGCTCGATTACTGAACCTTTGCACTTATCAGAAACGCGCGCCGTGTTTCTTTCCTATTGTTCGCTTTTCTTTGCGAAGGATCTGTTTCTTTTGAGTGACCGAACTGTGTGTTAGCGATTTGTATGTTTTGGCTAAAAGTAAATGGATTATTTACAAGAAGTATTGTGGGATGGTTGGTCAGTTTTATTGTTAATTTGCTTTAGTAATGAGAATACCGTGAGTACTTAGTTGAATGATCTAAGAATGGCGTGCAATGATGGAGTTTATGGGTCAGTAAAGGCCGGAAAGGAACAAAACTTGTGTAAGCCTGTACCTAATTCTATTACTAGAATGCCTAATTTAACTTATCAAACAATTAACTGTTTACTTTTCCATTGCGAAAAGCAAGAAAATGGCCAATTTACAAGATGTCTACTTACATGATAAACTGACAAGATCGAAGAAGACGAGAATAAAGTACTTACTCGTACTTATCAAACTGAAAACTTCAACCAATAATGACGGCAAACAAATAAACTACATGAGAGCTAGACGATGTTATCATGTGAAACTTTCGGTTCATCAGGGCGGGCGGTCGTTCTGTCTCGATAATGGCGCATTTAACAGTTTTCTACTAACTTTTGATAACATTTCGTTCGGTACACAAGCTCAATACACTAAAAACATGAGAACAGAAGGTAAATTCTGCATACAAAATCTAACTACAGTAAGAACGCCAACGTAAAAGGTACCTATTTTTTTTCATCTGTTCAGATGGACTTGCATAACGCGTGGCGACAAATTAAGCAATATATTTACAGCATAAGTTTGTAACAAAAATCCTAGGTCGAGGCGAGGACAACAAAAATTGGAAATGTAACAACCTATATAATATGCCGATTAAAATTATAGCCTTCATTTAACTTTACCGTAGTTGGGTAAAATTAAAACTTTACAAAAACATGGGATGCCAACTATTAATATGTGAAGGATCATAAGGTTTGCAATACTATAAAATAATACTCATTTATAAAGACCCTACGGAGCTCCTAGAACTGAGCTTCCCACCAAATGATCGTGTAATGTGTTTCTCATTAAGAACTGGGCAAGTATCATGCCAAATGTATGGGACTACTTTGTGTTCATGGTTTTGTCATTTCACTTTCCCAGTTTTTAATTAAATTCATATAGCATAGTCAGCCATTAATATTTCCACTGGTGGGACACAGGCCTCCTCTCTGTGAGATGGACTGTGTTTTATAATCCGAAATGCGGGCCCAGTGCGGGTTGGTGGATGTCACTTTTTCGATTTTTTGGGTTTGGAACGTACCGGTTTCCCCACGAAGTTTTCCTTCACCGTTTTGAGAGCTGTGGCGCCAAAAATCGGTTATTCTAATCATTTTCATAAGAGATGAATCTAATGACGCCGGTCCTGATAGGACGAGAAATGCATCAAGCCGTGAAGACTACAGAGCGTGCCAAAGAAATCACATATATACAGGGTTATTTGTAAAACACCGGCAACCTCTCAGGACTATGTTACTAACATCATAAGCAACAACTTTTGTTCTATGACTTTTAAAAATTCATCATATTTTAGTGCATCAGATTTTCAAACAAAAATAAAAATATTTAAATTGAACGCTCTAAATGTTACGGAGTCTATGCGAAGCAAAAGAAAGCGATAGTATATTAGCAAGGGGAGCGGGGTTAGGGCGGTGGGGGCGCTTAAACTTGACTTATTTACAGGCAGCCGATTTTTGTATGAAAATCTGATGCACTAAAATATGATGAATTTTTAAAAGTCATAGAACAAAAGTTGTTTATTATGATGTTAATAACATAGACCTGAGAGGTTGCCGGTGTTTTACAAATAACCCTGTATATCTACACTCGAAAACATAACCCTCTTTCTGGCGCAGTTGGGTAAAAATATTAAACACAGTCTAACGCGGTTTCCTATATCTATGGTTTTTTTTAGTAAGTACCGAATGTACGTAGGTATCGAAGATATTTTCTAAGCCACAGGCTTATACAAAAAACTTTTTACCAAAAAATTTTACCGCCGAAAAAACTGAAAAGCAAAAAATAATAAACCTAAAAATTATGAGTCGGCGCTTTGAGTGATCTTTGTTCATTGATTTTCCAGCGCCGACTCATAATTTTTTATTTATTTAAAAGTTTTTATTTTATAATTTTTTGTGGCTTTAATATACTTATAATACTTGGCAAGGTATACCCTATACAATGAATAAAGAATTATCAAAATCGGACTACTCTGTATAAAGTTATGCGTGGTTAAACATAACAATCAGTGAGCGAACAATCAATCATCCCCTGTTTTCTGACCCTTAGGGTTTGATTTTGTTTTTCAAATTTATATGGGACCACCCTCGGAGTATACCCTTTCCAATAAAAAAAGAATGATCACAATCGGACTACTATGTAAAAAGTTATGCGTGGTCATACATTAAAAAAAAAAAAAATATACGCGTCGAATTGATAACCTCCTCCGTATTTTTTCGTCGGTTAAAAATTTACTCAAATTGGAAACTATTGAATATAACATCGGTAAGTGATGCAAACATTTACAATACGTCTTCGTTAGTGGTCTTTCTGTTCCATATTATATGGTGCCAATACTCAGAGGACCTAAATGAGAGGGTTTACGGACAGCACAAGCCGGCAGTAGTCACCCGGTATAATTTAATTTGGGTTAAGTGACATCCCTATGTGTTCCGCAGGGTAACCGGCCCTCATATGCCCGCGGGTGATATTTTTTTAACGTTGGAGGTAAGCTTGGGGCTGACAAGGGGCTAACGCTAGTAACGACTATAAGAAAACTAACAGTATTTTTGTTACAGTTGATATTTTGTCTAGACAGATTTTCAGATATTTTCAAAAGTAAATGTGACTTTCTTCAGAACTCAAAGCATGTATTTCAGTTAAACCATTTGATTGTCTTGGAGTCGGTAGTCAGAAATATAAAGCGAGTTTCCCATTCCAAAGCGTAGTAGATAGTTACATAAAGAGAATAAGGGCCATGAAAGTCCATGGAAGCTATTTCTTAGGGTGTTTCGAATTTTGAGACGTATGTCAGCGTAGTTTATGACGTATGTCAGCGTAGTTTGTGTCGTATGTCAGCGCAGTTTGTGACGTATGTCAGCGTAATTTTCGAAGACAGTTTTTTTGCTGTCCTGGTAACCCTGGCAAGGATAATGGCACAAATTTATGAAATTATTGCATTGTCATCGGTCCTTGACAGGTGTGCAAAGTTTGAATGAAATCTGGTCGTTTAAAGTGGGTCAAAATCACGCTATAAGGAGTCGGTTACAAACAAACATACAAATATACAAACATACAAACAAACATACAAACATACAAGTGAAGCTAATATAAAGCGTGTAAAAAACCGTTACTTGTCTACTAAAAATCACGCTCTTAAAAGTATGAAACAAGAAAATATTATCATCTGAAAGTCGTATGCCACTATACCCTAAAGCTTATGATCGCTTACTACTGTTATAATGTATTGTTTTGTTAGGGTAGGTGACACGACCACGGCTTTCAGATGAATATTTTCATGTTTCATACTTTTTGGAGCTTGATTTAACAGCCGGGTTTTGGTTTTTCAACTTACTTTTTATTTGAATTATTTTGAGGTTATAATTGATCGATTTTTGGCATGTTCTAATTAACCCCTTTCTTTATTTTGATACCCAACTCGTAATAATTAAAAAAAGGTTTTTTTTTGTTCATTACTTTATGTCCTCTAGTGGGTGCCATATTTATTTAAATGCAACGTCGCATAGCCTATAACTAGTGGACGAACAGGACGCGTCTAATGATACTTCAGTTGCCAAATTATGATAAGCAGATTAGCCGTTATGGGAGAACAGATGAGCATACACACCGTCCGTTTGCCGTGGTCGTAGTCGGGTCAAAAAGGTTAAATAGGTCTAGGGTTCACACTTATGACAGTGTTGCACTCTTGAACCACTCTGAGAATCGCAGCTCCGTCTCGACACTAGCTCAGTCGCTCTCACCCAGGGATGTCAGACGTACCAACTTCTTGGTAAACATACTAGTTTTCAGTGTCACGTACCATGTACCAAGACTACTCGGTCCTTGTATGCAAAAATACCAAGATTGGCCGTTGACCGACAAAAATACACTGACAATACAGAATAACCGATGAATTTTAGATATACATACGGAAAAAAATTACAATCAGAAATCAGATTTCCTTTATGATTTAAAAGTTTACTATAGCAAGCAGTCTCGATAAGTGGTTACCATTTTCCATCAAATCATTATCTAGATGCAAGGTGGTGTAGTGGTAACAAGCTACTCTCCCGCTTAGAAGGTCTCAGGTGTAATATCACACATGTGTTTTGAACCCTGCTTTCCGATAAAAATCTTCGTTATGAATTTATTTTTTATTTCTTTCAATATATTTTACATTTTATAATATCTAACAGATAATATAAAAAAAAGATTTAATGTGATATTTTTTCGGTGCGTTCAATAATTACTGCCCTCTATTAACGGTACACGAATGTAATATATATTTTTTTTCCCCTAGGATGCGATCTCCGACACAATTTATGTATCAGTATTGGCAGCGCCGCAGCGGAGCACAGGGGTACCAGTTTTTCGTTTTCAATACCAGCTTATAGCCAGCTCGGTACAAGGATTTCTGGGTGGCCGTCTGACATCCCTGCTCTCACCTAGCTATGTCACGTTATCACGTTACGTCGCCGCCTTGAGACCGCCTCGAATACGAATCTGCTATTATTCGTAAACGTTATAACGACCTAAGAGCAGCCTATTGTTTACAAATAGCTTTTTTTCTGTAGTAATAGAATGTTAATGTTTCATTGTGGGGCAAGTCGTTGAATTTCATGATCTTCTGTTATTTGGCAAACGTTAGTGTGCTGCGGAATTGAAACAAAAGACGCCCGAAGAGAAACAAAATGTGAATGTGTGCCAGCGGTAACATAAAGATAGGAGCGAGTTTTTATTTAGGTATCTGTGAAAAGTTTTGTTGCTTAAGATCTTTGTTTCTTTACGTAAGGGCACGCTTATGTGTACTGTTTTATTATAGAAGTAGAATACATTCAAGCTATGTATATAATTACCAAGTAAGGTAGCGCATTTTGGTATAAAACGGATCACCATTGAGATGGAAAGAGAGAGATTCGTTCTAAGGAAACCTATTATTCCCAATATTATGCAAAGCATGTGAAATCAGGATCGAGACTAACACAACCTCAACTATATTCAATCGAGGAATTGACGGATTAATCATGTTTCGATGGTTTAGAAACTCAGCCGCCGCAACAACCATCCCACTTCTGTTTCGCTGCAATGGGATCTCCGCAAAACCAATAGCCTTATAACTTTAGGATGAAGATCCTTAAGTATTCTGTTAAACAACTTAATCAAACTCGTTTATGGGTTAATAAGTTCGTACACAGAGTTGTTAACACTTGAGCGTCTCGATCCTGTATTTGGGGCGGAGTCTCAAGTAATAATAGATTGACAAAGTGATTCCGACAGGCCCTGCAAAGTTGGAGGAAAGGCTTTGGATTGTTTGCATTGATCGGACGGGAGACAATCTAAAATTCTCCTCTCTTTTTGGAGTATGGGAAGAGATTCAGAGGATCTTATGCTTAGATCGGATTAAATTAAAAAAATGGTATGTTTAGGACATACTACGTAGACATTCGATCGGCATTAAGTATTTTCGAAATTGAGTGACCAAATTGCGAAATTCTGAGTGTATCCCATCCACCCCGGTCGTCCCGTCCCGTTAACGGGGTGGTTGGGAAAAATTGTTGCATCGACCCCGGTAGTGTCGACTCGGTCGTTTAACGGGGTGGATAGCACAAATTTAGTCTCATCTACCCCGGTGTGTTTTTAATGAAGCGGACAGCACAGATTGAGTAGCATACGCCCCGGTAGTGTTTAAAGAGATTTTTCATTTTCTTACACATTTTGTATGTCAGCTAGAAAACACTTTATGTCTTTGAAGTACCAGGTGGTCATAACTCTATAGGAGCTCACCTAACCCGTTGTTTCAGCTAGAACACGCCTTATGCCTTCGAAGTACCAGGTTGTCATAACTGGGTAGGAGCTTGCTAAATATAGGAGTGTCAGCTAGAAAACGCTGTATGCCTTCGAAGTACCAGGTAGTCATAACTTGGCTGGAGCTTATCAGACAAAGGAGTGTCAGCTAGAAAACGCTTTATGCCTTCGACGTACTAGGTTATCATAACTTGGCAGGAGCTTACCAAACAAAGGAATGTCTGCTAGAAAACGCTTTATGCCTTCAAAGTACAATTAATTGATTCTGAGGCGGTACGAAGTTCGCTGGGTCAGCTAGTTATTAGTATAAAAATAAATATGAAGTGTAATTATAATATTTAATATTCTCGAAAATGTTATGTTACTATTTATTTTTATTTTTTATTAATAATGGATTATACCATCTAAAATTAGAGACCAACATGTTCATTACTAGTAAGCACCAAGAAACAAATACTGGAACATAAGTACTTTCTACTATGCGACGCGTATGCTACTCAATCTGTGCTGTCCGCTTCGTTAGAAATACACCGGGGTAGTTGCGACTAGATCTGTGCCATCCACCCCGGTAAACGACAGGGTCGGCTCAACCGGGGTCGATGGCACAAGTTTTCCCAACTGCCCCGTTAACGGGGCGGGACGACCGGGGTGGATGGGATGCACTCAAGATTCTGGCCCAAATATTCCGTCATAATTATTGTGTATCTATCTATTTTTAGAAGAATTAGAAAAGATAATGCAACAACCGAATATGGTCGTTTTTACTTGGTAACAAAGTGGAATACAAGTGTTTAATGTTCAATTTATGTTCAGATAAACAGGAGCAGAATTGCAAGGAAAGTTTAATTGTTCATGAAGCTGAGAATTACCTGTGTTTTTCGGCACGGTAAACAGAATAATATGATATGTAATCATGTTTCTAGAACACAAACTAGAGAGACACACAGTGAAAATTACTTCCGCGTGGTAAACTCTTTACGTGTCGTATTTATTATGTGGTCCAAACTGCAAGCTGATGCTGTTTTCAACAAAAATGTATACTATCGTTAACAATCAAAGTAATCAAACACAAACTCCAGACCATGGTAACCGACATAGCCCGAAGAATTGCCAAAATTAAGTAACAGTCGGCAATTCAGTAGCAATTGACCTTGCTTGCAGAACAGATGGCCGATGTGGCAACAAGGTTCTGAAGCTGCGACTGCGTACTGGAAAACGTAACGTTGGAAGGCTTCCCACGAGGTGGATCGATAATCTAGTGAAGACCGCAGGAATCCGCTGGGTGCGAGCATCACAGAACCGATGGAAGCAATGCAAGCCAAGCACCTGGCGGTGAGTCGGTGACCTATATCCATAAATGGACGTCTTTTAGCTGAAATAATGATGATGAAACTCAAATTCAAGTATTTTTATCTCGCACAAACATGCTGCAAGCTGCAGCGTCGCTACCATTCAAGACAATGGCAAAGTCGGAATCGGATCACTTTTGAGTAGCGTCGTAGACGACCTGCCAATAATGTGAAGGTAAGCTGGTAAGGCTGGTAAGGTTGGTAGTATATCTATAATAAACTAGCTTCTGCCCGCGACTTCGTCCGCGTTAAATTTCATGTTCCCCCGACCATTCCCGTCGCGTCAAATCGCCTAACCGTGCGATTTTGCCCGTTTTTGCAACATTTTTTATTACTGCTCCGCTCCTCTTGGTTGTAGCGTGATGTTATATAGCTTATAGCCTTTTTCGATAAATAGGCTACTCAACACAAACATATTTTTTCAATTCGGACCAGTAGTTCCTGAGATTAGCGTGTTCAATCAAACAAACAAAGAAACAAACTCTTCAGCTTTATAATATTAGTATAGATATTATTCTATCGTTATAGCTTGAAAACTGTTAATTTATTTATTTATTGTTCTATCTACAATTGTTACACTTTATAATCTAATAATACAAGCTATAATACACAGTTAATACATCGTACTTCAAATTGCGTCTGGTCACTAATATTTTATAGCGTGGCTGTTGTCTATTAATAGCTTGGACGCTGCGCTATTAATGCGGACTTTACACCATAGTATAGGTGCCAGTGAAATGATATGCACCTCAGATGGTTCAACCTGCCCCTGAAAGTGACAATCCCTAAAGTTGCAAATGTCCTTAGTTGGTCGTAGCTCTTAGGATGTGGGCCTGTTCATCATACTCCAGTCATTATATTTATCGCATTTCACAATGTCATCTCAGGTGGTGGTTTTACAAAGGCGAGAGCATTCTGGAGCCTGTCGGGACAGCAAAGTAGGAAAGAAGAAAAGGGCTTTAATTTGCCAGAATACGTGCTGTTGATCATTCCTCTGCCCTTATATTAATATATTTTGTTTCGGGGTCCTGTTCACTGTTATATCAGTATTCATCTTTCACATAATCTAGTCATCGTTATTCTGGGTTTCCCCTCTAACTGCTATCCACATTCGTATTGTAAACTTTCTTTACGTCGTCTTGTTCACCAACCACGTAGAAAATGCAACTCACTCTAATCTCCTGCCTTGTTCCGCACGAGGGTCGAGTGAGGAGCGTCACCACTAATGAAGCAGGAGTCAGTGAACTAAGTAAATTAATGTACGAACATGTTGCAGCAGGTAAACGACCAAAATTTCATCATTTAATGGCTCCCGTTGAATTTTCTTACTATTTTTTCATTTTAGCTTAGTTAAAAGATAGGGGGAAAACTATGGTGTTGTTGTAGCGTGTTACTATTGAACAGACTTTGCATTTAAAATATGTTCTGCTTGTGAATACATGACTATGGAAAGATTCACAGACTTCCATAGATATAAGACTGTGACTTTGACTTCACTATGTTAAGTAAAGTACAATTTCTATTAACCTTATTCATATTAGATCGTAATGTTTGTGTTCATAAGTAAAAGCGACCATGAGCAAACGTTTCATACAAATATATATTATTATTAACTTTATGCAAATAATGTTGTAATTCGAATATGACGTGTGCGTGTGTTTACTTACCAAAGTAAAGTTAAATTGCGGTCTGTAAATCTTGCCCTTAGTACCAAATAACACAGTGACTAACCTATGAGTACATTGACTTTTATCCTGAAAATGTTATCCTGGGGCTAGAATATTGGTTTTGATGGCTAGACACAGATAAGTTGTGGTCCAGCCGTCTATCGAAAAGATTGACTATCCGTCAAGCAAAGAAATGGTCTTGGATGACAGATGGTCAATCTTCTTTTCGGGTGTAACAACCCTAAAGCCGTGGTGACCTCAGATAGGACGAGCTAGCGTCAAATGCAAAATTAATGTAAACCTTAAATTAAAGGCTTCTGTGAAAAACTTAAGCATTTGTACAGAATTATTCTTGTCGATTTTGCCAGTAGGTTTTAGTAGCTTATTAATTAAGTTCAACTATTTTAACAACAGTTTAACTTCGCAAAAAAGCAAAAAAAAAAGCGGGACATAATAGAACTTCATTTTGAGAACAAAGTGCCTCTTACAAGTGAATGATAGTATCTAAGAATTTATGCTCATAACCGTACTCAGTAATATATGCTGCTGAGACAGAAATACTCAGTAAAATACGCCACTGAGACTAGGAGCTGCACGTTATGCGCCGTTTCAAACTATTACAATGTCTTTTACGTTCAAATATTCAGCATTGTGGGGAACCAGCACGGCTGCATTGGAATATTCTGTTGCAAAACCTATTGATATTATTACACATAAGACGTCAACGTTATTTAATGGTCCTGTGTCGCCCGTACACTGTAAAGAGCTGCTTCCTCTTGGCTGAGTTCTGAGTTCTTAGGAAAGCATATTATATAGAGAATATTTTAAAAGTTTCTGATCACACCAAACTGAATTGGCTTCTAAATCAGTAACTGAATGTTGCTGCATTTTGAGTTTCTTCTATCTAATTTAGGATACGTTTTCGGCTTACTTGTCAAGTGCGATAGCACTAGTCTGAATTCACATACTCGTTTACACATACTAGTTTAGCCAAGTCGAATACGATCCTTAGGGAGACGCGCTAAGGTAGCCCCCAAATTCGACATGTCTTACGTTAAGAGTATAATCTATAATCAAAAAAACCTGAAAATGACCTGCTGATTGCAAAAAACGAGAGAAAATCTGAATTTTCGCTACCTCGAACCTGAACTCGATAGTTAATTTTCAACAAAATGTGGCAGAGGTATTATTTGCCCTTATTAACACAAATATAAGAAGGTGTAATCTATAATTCCCATATTCCCATTCGCATCAAAGAACAAACGCGGTCAAACAGTGGCCATGCCCCACAGAAGGCAAAGGTCGTATAGCCGCGATTACAAGCGCTATTACCGACACATGCGGTGTAATTCGGCGCTATATGATCCTTATAACGATCACAGTACTGCGCTGTTGTTGTGTCATGTTTTTATATGATGGCTTGTCGGTGCTGGGAAAAGTCTTGTCTGTTTTTGTTTGGTGGAGTAATGAAGATCCTTGGAAGGACCGGAGGGGTCGTATTTTTGCCTACTTTAATTAACACTGAAAGGAAAAAGAAGGGTGCTATAAGTTTAATGTGTGTATCTGTGGGTCTGTGGCATCGTAGCTCACAAACGGTGTAATCGGTTTTATGTTGTTCGACTAATAAAAATGCTACAAAGACGAGGTTCAGTAATAATGAATATATGCTATTGTAGTTTGGATAACATTTTCACTCCTTGAAGGCCCAATACGTAATATTGGGCTTTTTATCATTAGGAGAATGGTCATGGTGTGCTGGTATGTCATAAAATTGGTATGGTAAGGTCACACAAGACGAGGCGAGAGTGACGAACTCTAGCTGCTATATGCCAGATGAAGTTTCTGATCTGATAATTTTATTGAGAACTGAAGCCACACGGCGGCGATTCACTGGAAAAAACGTTATATGACGGATATAATTGTTATCCAGGTAATGAGTATCACAGTATGAGGTGATGAGATCATCCATTGGACTTCATAAACTTTCGATTCCACAATAAAACGCTTCGATAACTCCATGACAATAACTCAAACTCTATTTTATCCTAAACCAACCACGAACAGTATCAAAAGTAACATAAATAACGGCACTAGTGTTCCCGCGTCCTCGTAACAGCTTCATATCACAGTTTTTGCATCCGTACAATAAATCTTTGTCCCACCCCTACCACAGTACACGCAGGTACTATCCAGTATTTTAGGGGATTTCCATCGAAGCAGAATTAGATGCAGTCAGCATAAAAAGAGAGACTGTTCGAGCTTTTAATGTGTTACAGTGAAAACTTGCTAGTAATAAAGTGATGGTACAAAAAGTTAAGGTAAAGTAGAATGTACATCAAAGAAAGTAATTTACGTCCCTGGACACTTAACCACCACTAAATTCTGTTCTATGCAAACTGTACTGCAGCTTCAATTTCTGGCAAAAGCTTACACTGTTTTGAAAATGTATTCGTCTTTCAGTGAGGGTTCTAAGCCGGCTGACTTCAGTCTTCGGAGTAATTGGAGAAATCTCTATTCCGCTGAAGATAGTGAATCCGTTGGTAAGGCAGTGAGGCAGGGAGGGAGTGAGGCAGCGAAGCAACGTCCGTAGTTCCGCCATATCTCTGCGGATTAAGTTACTTGCGAGACACACCATCGCTGAACGCTAACAGGGACGGATTTGGGTTGCTACTGATTTTAATTGGATATTGGTTTAGGTGTCAAAATGGAACCAAAAGGAGAATGTGATGAGAAAAGTAGGTAAAAGAAATATTTGGTAGTAAAAAGCAATTGTTAACGGAACACAATATGTTGAGTTAGAAACGTTAATTGAATTACCAAATTCGTTGTTCGTCGATTCCTCGGATTGATATCTTTTATTGTGTTGCAGAATGTTACCACTGTTACCTGAGTAATAGCATAGCCTTTCTCAACTAGGTTAGGCAAAATTTGTGCAATTATCAACCATTTAGGTTTAGAAACTGATATGCTTAAATAATAATAATAATCCTTCCATGCCGTTTTCGGCTACGGCGACGGTTTCCTTACTAACCTATTGGCGTCTATCATGGGCTCTCATGTGGCTAGCAAAACCGCCTTTGCTTACAAAAATTCGTGTACAGAGTGGACACGTGAGAGCACCATTAACATAATTGTAATTGATTGAGTGACTGAAACAGATGGTCGGGCTTTTAGTTCATCGTTTTAGAGTCTAATTTTGAAAGCCGACGAGTCTCATAGTCAGAAACTTTCTGGTGTACCAGTGACCTCCACTCTCTGCGGTTAGACGCAAGCTTTTACCACTAAGATAGATCTACGTCACATCCATGTATTAGTAAATACATTAGGTACATACCTAGTACTAGAGACTTTACATACCAAGACCTCTCGGTGCTTCGAAAAGCACGTTAATTCCTTGGTCCCGGCTGTCATTCGTGAATCTTTGCCAGGAGTTATAGATCATCAGAAGCCCGAAAGACTGACAACCAGTCTTACCAAGGAGTATACTATTACCTAGTAATTGGCTGTGTTGTCAAGGTCAGATCGGCGGGCACTCCATATAAAATATTGATAATCAGATGCATCTGATAAGACTGGAAGCTGACCCCAATATGTTTGGGAAACGGCTTAGCAAATATGATGGATAGCCTCCTGGATTCCGGAAAAAAAGTTGTTGGATATTAAGTATTTGAAACTTAGGTTTTGTGGTATATCAGGGGTCTGTACACGTCCAAAAAAAAAAAATGCAAAAAAAATGACGTTTGGTGCAATGTTGCTAGTTTACTAAGGTTACTCAACTACTATAAAACGATTAGTTCCGAAAACAATTCACAGATGACTTTAGAACAATTTTTTTAATTCTTTATGTAATATAGGTATGACGCTGGCATCCAGGAGGATAGACACAAAACTTTCTCACTGTTCTGTTTTGTGTTGTGTTGTCTGTGAGTCAAAAAGCAGAATAAAGTCGTTTGGTTACTTCTGTGAAAATCTGAAAGAACGTTAAATGTAAGGTACTAGCTTTTGCCAGCCACTTCGCCTAAGTAGAGGTCGGAATATCCACGGTAATGTACTACTGGTACAAAAGTATCATATGTATTAATACAGGTCTGTAAGTTAAGTTTCATCGAAATCCGTTCGAACAACCATCAAAGCTTCCAAACATACAAACTTAC
This sequence comes from Aporophyla nigra, assembly GCA_947507805.1. Taxonomy (NCBI): domain Eukaryota; kingdom Metazoa; phylum Arthropoda; class Insecta; order Lepidoptera; family Noctuidae; genus Aporophyla; species Aporophyla nigra. The sequence goes on from OX382301.1 coordinate 1,345,496, forward strand.
ACATTTATAATATTAGTAGGAATACCTTTCTGTTAGTGATCCAGTTCCCCAAATCCGTGGCGCGTCGCCGTCGATGCTATCTACGTAATATGAATGTCGCTTTGCTAAGCATTATCTTAAGTCCTCGGTTACCGGCTATTGGAAGACGTTGTTACATGTTACGTCACTATGCTGAACATACGAGTATATTGCGCGGTTATTGACTCATATTGTTGTAGTTAATAGCGTTCGGTTGGTAGGCGAAGTAATTCTGTATTTGCTCTGTTAATATGGTTTAGTTTTCTTATGTTATTGATTGGTAAGTAAACAGGTTGTGTTTCTGACATCGTATTTAAGTAAGTCTATTGGTACACCCAATAAATGATCGGAGGAATTGTCTAACAAACTTAAATTTGTTGAAAAGTACTAAAGTATACAGAGTTAATTATATTGTTGTGTATTGAGGCACCTAGATTTATTAATTGAGATCATAGTCCATAATAATGTGTTTGTGTGTGCACATGTGTGTTTTAAAGATTTATGTGTGTATGTTTATTTATTTATTTGCAAACTTTCCTTTAGACTGAAGAATAGAGATTTATTTACAAAAACTGACTACTATAAATAAGCAAATATCGCCGGGTTAAAGGCAAAACCGAATATCTGCGATTTTTTGAGTTTTTCACTTTAATGTACCATTCGATTCGCCATTTGATCCTTTACCTAATGGTAAAACAAACTAAACCGTAGGACTTACCGTTTCCGAGTTACCGAATGTAAAAACCGATTATATAATTATTAGACTGAATTAAAAAACAAATAGAAAACTTTCTAAATGCGCTCACGGAAAATTTTATATTGACTTTTTTGGACTAAATAATTGGTTTTGCCTTTAACCCGGCGATATAATCCATTTTAGAGAGATATAACCAGATGTTTCAGTCTGCACATAATGGGTACCTGAAGATGGACGTGTACCGCGAGGGCTGGTACGGGGTGACGTGGGAAAAGACATCCTGGAAGGACTGGGGGCAGTCTTTGTCCAGCAGTGGGTCAGTATAGGCAAAAAACAACAGGATTCTTATTTAATTACACAAAAATATAGAATATCGTTAATAAAACAACATTACAGCAACAAAATAAGTAGGCATATAAAAAGCTAAGCTAGGTATTGTTTGGTAATCAAGTTCAATAAAAGACTGGTCGGCTGCCAAGTGCTTATGCCACCCAGTGCCAGACCGGGTTTCAAGACTAATGTAAGCATCAGAGGCTTTTAACAGATTTCGATTAATTATTATTTTTGTTGCTGGGTATTTAGAATTGGGAGCATGGACAGGGATTGTCAACATTGTGCAAGCTATAAATTGGTTTGTAGTCGTCGCATGAAATTAGTATGTACTATCTTGAAATATGTTTTGTTAATTAAACTAAAAGGGAATCTTTATTTAAAGAAAAAAAACCATAGGTGCATACGTCGTGAAAACATGCTGCAACTGAAGGAAAAGGGCAAATGTAGAGATATATGTAGAAGCATCTAAAATAGTAGCGTTGCATAGAGTAAGTTTAAAAATAGGTACAGATTAGATAGGTAAGTAGGTAGGTAAAGATTGATGGTAAGAAAAGCTATTAAAAACACAAAAAAAAACTTTCTTTTAAATGGCATAGATAAGAAAAACCCACTTCAAACATTTTTAAACGTTACTTTGTAGTTCTCACGAATTACAAGGTTCTAATGACTATTCGTGCTGTACAGTGCTAATCGCTCCGCAGTGCTCCGCAACGCTTCGTCAATGCTCCCCAAGACTCAGTGGGATTGCACTATGTCAGAAAGTTTTAAATGAGCAATGGTCGTAGTGTGCTCCACGACTAAGAACATATTGTATTTGTTAAGACGGAGAACCAAATATTTTGTACAAAGGTTGGTAAATAGCGGTCTACGTGAACATACTGTATATGTGAAGACATCACCAAAGGATATGCTATTGCATTGCTAAGAGCCAAAATTGAAAAGCCTAAAACATATAACTGTGAACTGAAACATAGCTCTTTACTTTACAGGCAGAAAACAATTCAATTCATTTTACATCATTACAAGCTAGCTATTCTAATCAAACTCGACATTGCAAAATGCCTTCGGTATAAAAACGGCAAAAAACTAAATTATAATTTTAAAGTGCTCGAATTTGTTTTCATAGCCGATTATCCTTTGAGTGGGGATGGCGGCCACCCACGGATGTAGGGGGTAGGGGAGGGGTGTAACTCACCAGGAATGGTTTAAAATAGCTAGTTGGTAGTAGCCGTTTGTTTTTAGAGATCCTTTAAATGCGACGCGATGTGAAATCTGCTAGTTCCTGACGTGAATCCGAATCGTAAATGGTAACGATTTTCAATGTTATTTTTTAGTTTACAATATACCGATGAGTTTTTGTGAGGATGTATGTACCTTTTTTATTAATTAAAACTGAATGAAAACTAAACCACTTTATCACAGAAGCCATAACAACCTTAGGAAGCGCACTGCAGCAAGATAGATTGACGACATCAAACAAGTCAAGTCTAACACCTGCACGCTACTAGCATTTTAGCATAGAACCGGGGTGAATGACATGCAAAAGAGGACACCTCCACCCAACTGTGTGATGGTGGAAGTAGAATATGATACAATAATAACAAACAGTCTAGTAAAATGGCGACAAGAACATAATCTTATGGAGACTGTCCAACAGAAAATTGCATACTTGAACAAGATTGTCTCGCAGACTGCATGCTTGCAAGACATTTCTGATACTTGCCGCATACTTGCTTACCAAGTATGCCACTCGATACATAGAATAGTCGATACAGAAGGTCGGCTCCATACAACGACTGAAATTAGGCGTACGCACACAACGACGCGTGCCTACGTGCGGCGATCTCAAACAAATGCCAGTCGCGATAGATGTCTTTTTTTAAACCAACATCCAGGGTCAAAAAACGTTTTTTAAAGGTTAAAACTATGACTACATAGGCCGTACATTAATCCTACTAATATTATAAACGCGAAAGTTTGTATGTATGGATGTTTGTTCCTCTTTCACACAAAAACTACTGAACAGATTTGGATGAAATTTGGAACACAGTTAGTTTATAACCTGGATTAACACATAGGGCTCTTTTTACCTGGTAGTACGTTCCCGCGGGATATTTTCCGACCTCCACGCGGGCGAAACCGCTGGCAAAAGCTAGTTATTAATAAAAATGTAGTATTAACTTATAGGTACTACTTTTCAGGATGAGACCGACTGAAAACGATCTTGATATGCGCATTTATTAAAATTTGTGGTCGCCTAGTGGTCGAAATTAAACCGTAATTTATTTAAAACTTAATTCATTTGAAATGCATTATTATATAATAAAAATTGCTTTTTGCAGTTCTTCGTCATAAAAACTTGAATAGTGCCAAGTGCCAAGTTTCATACACCTCTGTGTGCGTAATTTTCGTAAAAAGGCGGATAAAGTTTTTGCACCACGTATTACTGTTTAGATTTACGTTTTAAAATATATTGAAGCTATCAATAAAAAAAATCACTGATTAGGTTTATACCCAGCTTCTGCATATTTTTAGAGTGTATTTTTTTTTAATTTCCCTTCATATATACTAAACTAGGAAGTAGGTGTGGTCTAGATTACTTCCCTGTCTGTGAAGCTTGTCTATATGTGAAAGCGTTCCTACTCGCTGTATGGAGCCGGTCTTCTGTATCTATATATTTTGTGCTTGATCGTCTACAACTCTACATTCGCCTTTAGATATTGGTTATATGAATACCACGCTTGACTGGAGGTCTGTTGAACAGTTCGCAAAGAGGATTACGGAGTTTGTGGCTAATTCCTGCATGAATATGAATAATCTTGTTACTCTGTGGTCGTGTTATAGATCTACCTAAATTGCCCTGGGGAGCAAACGGAAGACCACTGATCGTTATAATAATAGAGGGATGGTGATACCTTGTATGCATATCAACCTCTGTCCTGTTTATACAGTTAGTTTTAATAATGCCTACGTTCTTATATTCAAGACAATACTCGTACAATATTTGCTTGTTCAGATACTTGCGTTTTATTCTAGTCTATTGACATTAAAACTGAAACTATAAAACCGCACTGTCATTTAGATAAAAGCAAGTACCAGTTAAAGCTCTAGAATTATAAAAGCGAAATTCTAATGCAATTTATTTTAATTGTGAATATAATTGCGTACAATTAAATTCTTAAAATGCTACTGTTAAGTTAAGGCATGCTTATAAATGCGCTTCAGACAGTAAGCCGTAGTGCAGTCGTGAATGAGCGCCATTTCCTTGAGACGTTATTACGTTGTCGTGACTATGAGGGTTAGTCTCAAAATTTATCATGGCTAAGACTTTAGTGTTAACTATGCTTAATTTTATATTTAATGATTAATTTTATATTTTATGACTAATTTTATATTATAATAGATAGTAATTCCATTTTTTTTTGTTCCTTATGTGTCGGACGTAAATTATAGCATCATCCTATTTCTTTCCGTGAGTGCCGTAAACGGTAACTAAGGGACTTACTAGAGAATAGGCAGCAACGTTCTCTATGCATTTCACCACCATATTGCGATCGCCAACCCGCCTGCCAAGCGTGGCGATGATGGCAAAACGCCCCTATAGGAGAGGCCTAAGTCCAGTAGTAGACGTTTTTTTTGGGCTGTAATAATATTTTTTAAATTAATGTTAAAATATTTAAATTGGACAGTTGCGGTTCTACTATTGAAGAACTTTAATAGATGGTAAAAAAGATCTAATCTTAACAGAGAATAAAGAGAATAAATTCTTCATAAATGAAAAATATAATAGAGGCGAGTGGCTCAGTACACACATCCCCTATACCCCCTAACGCTTTTAAAACTAAAATTCTTTGCAAACTTGTAACTATTTTCTTTTGTACTGAACCCGTGCAAGACAAAAGTTAATATTTGCTCGGTCGCGCTCGCGGGTCGACGAACTCCGAACTTTTAAAGCAGCGCAGCAGAACCCGTCTGTGTGGACCTAAATATTATATTTTTCAATTGCATTTTGTGACTAACGGTAAATGAATTTAGTTTTTGTTTTAAGTTCGTTAGGGTAGTTATTGTTTTGTGCTTTTATTTTGTTGGAAATCGATAGGGGCGTTGACTGTCGTTTGTCTTTCATTAGATAGACTAAAACAACTGCGTGTGTAGAGCAACAGTTTTTGCCTAATCTAATATAAAGGTTTTAAGGCGAGGTTGCAGTACTTTTTAACTTTTTTAAACCTCTGTAAATCTAGCAAAATGGCTAGTTTCTGTAAAAAAAAAAATATTTAGGAAAATTGAACATACTGTTAAGCGCTGTGTGAAGATAGAAACGTGAATTAAAACAATTGGCTTGATAAAAAATAATCATAAAGTTGACACTAAATCGCCATTTAAAACGTGTACCTTGAAGAGATTCCATCATTAAACCATGTAAAACTCATACCAAAAGATAGGTTTTATTGTTTTTTAGGGCATGGTGAGAAAATATTTTATAATTTCCTTATCATTTTGTCTCCACGAAACGATTATACACAAAATCTAGCAGCTCAAGCGCTCGCAACGACCGGCCAGTGTTCGCCGAAACGTCTTCAACTACAAGAGGGCCTTAAGTGAAATACTGGCAGCTTGATTGATATGCGTTGATATTTTGTATGGCGCCGACTCAAAATTAGTTATTTAAATTAATTTAGAAGCTTGGTTAGACCACAAACAGGTAATTTAATGGAGTTTTTTTTTCCGCAATTAGGAGTGGATTTTGTTTTTCGATTTGTGACTAACTTCGTATTCTTTTTTCAATAAAAAAGAATTATCATAATCGGACAGCTCAGTAAAAAGTCATACATAAAAAAAAGTAATACGCGTCCCGTCAATTTGATAACGTCGTCCTTTTTACGTCGGTATAAAATTGAAAACACAACCGTAAAACCATTCAGAACACCACTACTCAATCAGCAGGACAATGTCAGGCAATTCATTTTACTCCCCCAAATTCGTAAATAAGGACGCATAATATTTCAGTTGGTTCTTCACAGCATCAATCAGGGCCACGTCCCATCCCTACTTAGACGAAAGCCCCAGATATCCCAGGTGCGTTTCAACAAAAAAGATGGTATCTGCAATTCGGCGACGCCATTTCCCAGATCCATTCGTCGTGCCACAAAAACCGGCGGTTATTTTTCTTAGGTGGCATTTATCGCGGGTTTCCATCCGATGGGCTGGCTCACAAAAGCGGTAAGTAGCTGCTCAGCAAAAACACTCGGCCACCGGAGATAGCGTCGGCTTTTTGTCGCCCCGAGCCGAATGCGCGTCAATTGTTCGCCGAATTAGGCCGATACCAATTGTTGGTATGCGGCTTATGGCAGGAATAGTTGGGAATTCGGTTAGCAATAAATGAAAACGTAAATTGGCTTTATTTGTGCTGCGTTGTGGCTAACGTTTTTGTGCAAATGCTTTCGATTGAGCAGTTAGATAGTTAAATTATTTATGCATGGGGTTTCAACTAATTTCTATCAATATAAATCATGTTTTAGAGCTTTGTTATTTTAAATGATCAATATTGATAATAGATTTGATTACTAGTCTATATTAATGTTTTCATTGCATGAAAGCTTTTGTTTGCCTGTTGTATACCTGAAAAATTATAACGCACTGTTAGATAAGCTGTAGATATTTTGTTATTTTTGGTATACGTCGATTAAAATTATTCATAGGTAAGAAGAAGAAGAAAAAGAAAAAATCAAAGTCACAGAAATATGTATTACAGAAAGTGGAGAACACATGAAAACCTGAAAATAAGTCAGATTTATTCTTAGAAACACAGAACATAAATGGTCGGCAGCTGCACGCCGTGACTGGGACAAGAAGGCTTCCACTCAGCATGATGCTGTGCTATGGGACCTATAGCACAGCGCTGATTTACAGCGGTCACCTAAAAACAACGCAAGAAAATCAAGGTACGTATTTTATAACCCAGACATCCTAAAATCTTTTATTATAGATAATACCGGAACCAGTTACCCCACTGGTTACTCTACACTCACACTCACTCACACATCCCCCCGCCACTTTATCAAACCACGGCTCGTTCACTAATGAACGCGTGGTTTTTACACAAATTATGAATTGCTACCGTTCGCCATTCCTGCTAGCAACCGTTGCCGGGCAACCGGTCGCCGTCGCGCCGCTTTTTATTCAGACTAATTAGTCACTCTGATTAAGTTATAGGGATCCTGTCAAAGCCAATCAACGGCTTACAGAAAATGATATTAGATATAATTCTGAAAGGTTTTAATTTTTTGACAAAAAAGGGGCTGGCTTTATTTTTGTCGTGGGTTCCCTGAAAGGGTAGGCAGACGTCAGAGGACTATTCACACTCTTATAAATGACCTGAAGTTTGTTAATTGCATTTAATTGTGATGAGTGGACAGTTATAATATTCAATAAAATAAAATAAATGTTACCTGCTGGCTGTCTGCAGTTGGATTAAAGATACTAACGTGGACAAACCATCATAAGCGTATATTTTATAATGTCGTCAAATATTTTATGAGCCGTAATAAAAGCTTCACAACAGAAAACTGAAAACATTTAATTATAAAACTAGAAATTAAAAGATTTAACTATCCATAATCAGTACTTTTTCGCCCTAAATGAGCAGATTAATAAAATAAACGGAAAATTCATTCTCACAAAAGGAAAAATGTAATACACCGCAACAAATTCAGACTAAAAGCAACTAAAAATTGATTACCCCTTAAACTCTAACGAGCAGTTAACTCGGCCCATTAATATTCACCGGCCGTTCCCAGATGAATAAATAACTTTAAAATTAAACTCTATATTCGTATTAACAGTATTCTGGGACCATTCACAGCGGCCGCACGGCCGGTTATGGCAAATTCGGAGGAAACCAAAAGGGTGTTGATTAATCAGGAGCCATTTATATATTTTTTTTATTCCAGCGTCGTCCGCGCGGTGTAACGAGTTAATTTTAATAAATCATACGAAATTCAACGCTGTGTCTTTGTAATGGGGGTTTGTCAGCGTCGAGGGTGTTTTATTGGTGTATCCTTGATGGTAGAAATAAAATGGTGTGTCTGCAATTTGGAAGACGAGGGTAGGATTATTTTTTTTGTTATCTTTTTGGGGGATACCTGCGGTCATGTGAATAACTTCATTGCATCCCACAAAAATTTTGTTCCTATCTACTTACGTTTGTCCTGTTTTAGCTGTATAGTTGCGATTAGTTAAGAATCATAAGTTATTTTTTAATAACGATGCAGAACGTCAATCATTCTATCGTTTCCATGTTCTATCACTTTATCAGAACTTTACCCCTCTTTCATTTAATCTCGATTAAAAATCCAGGTACAGGATATAATTATTAAGTATTTTTATGTCCTAACTTTCTCCCATCACAACGTTGTAAACAGTTAAAAAGGAAACAAAGTTAAATCCAATTAAAACAGAGCCAGACATATCCTTTCAACAAATAGTAAGGAGTCGTTAGCGTTACATGCTATACACGAGTGTCTAGATGCTTCGTACAAATAAAAGTGCTGACATTGCATTCCGTTTGAGTCGAACACAGCTCAACTCAGCGTATTTTTGTGAGCGAGAAACAATTTTGTACTTGCAAAGCTTGGAATGAGTAATGTCGCTCATCTCTTTTTTGTGTACATAGTGTAGGAATTCTGAAGAATATTTTCAGAATATTGTAATTGTGAAGTTTTCTGTCATTTTTTAAGGTCTCCTAATAATCTATAATAGCGATTTTTATAATATTTGGTATAAGCAGCTATGTACTTTTGGTCACACAACCTCCGTAGAAAAAGAAGAACCAACAAAGGCCAGACGGGTGTCGTGTGTGGTGGGCAACTGCCGACGATTGATGTCGGTATACATATATCCTATATTATTGTAAATGTGTCCCTTTTTATTAATAAACAATTTATTATTATTTATATTGCGCGGTAAACTTTGCTTGCGCGGTTAATTTTGCATGTGAGGCGTAGTTTGATGTAGAGGTGTAGATGCACAAATCAACACCACAAGGTTGTACTATTCAGTACTACAAGTTATTTTTTTAAATATTGTAAATTCTAAAACATTACGTTAAGTGCTCTCTCGAGATTTTAAAAGCAAAACATTTTAGTGTAAAATAAAAGTCCTAGAACCATGAAGAACTAGAGTGGTGACACTGATTAATGTCGTTTGCATTCATTACGTTCCGCCGCCATCCACCACGCGGAGCTTGTCGCTATCTCACGAATTATACGTCGTATAAGTAGTAGGTATCTCCGTATTTGGGTCGGATTTAAATATTAATAAGAGAGAATATTAATAAACGGAGAATTGTTAACTATCAGTGCGGAAGCGTCGTTATTAATTGTCACTCTTTTTAGATTGAGATTGGGCTCTGCAATGTTTTGTAATTTTTGTCATAATTTTTGTGCAATATATCAAGTTATTTTCTTCTTATAACCTTATCTCGGAAATAAATAAAATAATAATAAATATCTTAGGACAACTAACACACTGTTATCTGATCCCAAACTAGGCAGAGCCTGTACTATGGTAACCAGACAACTGATAAATATACTTATATATTTCTAAATACATACATATTATAGATAAATTACACCCAGACAGAGACAAAATGATTGTGCTCATCACACAAATATTTGTCCTGGGTGGGAATCGAACCCACGACCTCAGTCTTTGCAGTCAGGGTCACTAACCACTAGACTAAGCCTTTTAAAGATCTGGAAATCTTTTTTATCCCATAATTGGAAGCGCGTAAGTGCGTAGGTTTAATGCTGATCAGGTTAAAGGTGTGGTGAGACAGTGTTTACCTACCAAACCTATTCGTTCCACCTGTTGGATATCTCGCACTTGTACATGAGGTGGATTAGCATACCTAGGAGTCTTTAAATAGACTTCGGACTCAGGCTAAAACAAAGGAAACCTATTAAGGTGGAGATTCACAGATGACTTAACCCTGGAGTGTAAATGTGGTACTGTCCCACAAACAATAGACACTTAATATTGTGTCCAGCGTGTCCTGTTGTCTGTACGGCACAGAAGTTTTTGAACGCCACTGAAGGCACCACACTCTTAGCCAAATTCTAGGCTATATATAGATTGCTATCGACACTCTAATAAGAAAAATGTTGCCATCACGCGTCAAATATTATTAGCACGTTAAAAAAATATTATACTGAACAGAATATAGTTAATGTTATAACGTTAAACCTAGACATAGCAACAGCTACCTTTCAGAAAAAATAAATAAGTAATCCAGACACATCGCTCAAAGTAACACAGAAAATATTACTCAAGATGCTCATTTCGAGGTTGATATCATTTGATCAACGAGGCTGTGTTACTGCCTAAAAATATTATCCACACGAAGGAAAAATATTCAGCCGGAGCTTATATAATGTAGGTAGTTATCTAATAAATATTATAACGATATCTTCCTGGAAATAGCAACCAAAAAAAAGCGGCCTCGTCAAAAAAGTGAGTCGGGCTCGAACACGACGGGTACCGTACATCAACGTGATTCTATTGATATTTTATAACTCTAGGTTATTAATAAGACCATGACAAAGAATCAACTGGCAAATGTTTTTTTTTATAATAAGTTAGAGAAAACTTTTTCTTGGATATGGGTGTAAGTTCATTTAAGTAATAATAATAAAATAATAAAAATAAAAATCTTTATTGATACAAAAAACCTTTGACATTGCTTAAGACTATGATACATAATTTGTTAAACTAAAGGTCACACATATAAATGGTAAACCCTGACTCCTAAACTAGGTGATCCTGTGACTCAGGAGTCAGTGTTCTGTTGTCACTGTGATACCAAAAAAACCTTTTATTTGGTGTTCAAACTTTACAAGAAATAGCCATTTACAATGATGGTTACAAAATATGTAACAAAATATGCATATTAAAATTAATACTTAAGAAATTTTTAAGGAGTTTCTAGTTGTTTAAGTGTATGTATGTTAGAGTGAGGGTGTGTATGTTATTAGAGTATGTATGTGAGGGTGAGTATGAGGTGCGTGTGTAGTAGCGTTTAGGTTTGTGTGAGGACGTGTTGAAGTGCTTGAGATTGTGTTGTGTATGTGGTGGTGATTATGTTCGAAAAGTGGCAAAGAATACTGAGACCGAGAAATTGCAAACAACAAATGGAACAGCATATACGACTACTGCTGGTGGAGCAGTAGTTCTACGTACGAGTAAAACTTTTCATTCAAACTAATAATTTTAATTTAAAGCTACGAAAAAACTTTTTTACAAAAAAAATAAAAAAAACAACCGACTTCCTTAAAATCACTACAAAGTGAAAAATAACTTTAATTTCGGAAGTCGGTGTCTTAGGATCTGTATTTATGGTTTTTTTGCCACCGACTTCCGAAATTAAAGTTATTTTTCACTTTGTAGTGATTTTAAGGAAGTCGGTGGTTTTTTTTTTTTGTAAAAAAGTTTTTATTTTTAAATTTTTAGTTGTGGTATTCACCCTGCACTAATTCCAAACAAACAATGCATTAGCAGAAATCGTGGTTGATTTGCTGTCATTTTTTAAAGAGTTCCGGTGTCTGTCTCCCGGAATCATCATCAGATCTATATGAAAATTATATGGGACCATTTCGGAATAAACCCTTTTCGAACAAAAAAAGAATTTTGCAAATCCGTCTATATATGACGGAGTTATGGCCGAACATACATAAAAAAAATAACATATAAACATCCGAATTGAGCACCTCCTCCTTTTTGAAGTCGGTTAAAAATGCGACGTCATTATATTTCACGTAAGGGTGTTTTACATCTCCCGGCCACCGTAGGCGCGAGCTTGCGGGTGGCGAGCAATGGGTAGCTCGCCGCCCGGTAAGGACCAGGCTCGGGTCGACGGCGCGTAGTGTTCCACGCGCGCCTCAAAGACATGTCAGCAACACTGAAGGGGTCTGCTAGGACCGATGCCTGCCGGGGTCGCGCGATTGTTCGAAAGAGGTACCGTAACCCTGGCACATGGGCAACTGAAGGAACACGGGTGGGTTTTAGTCAGTAAAAGTCTGACACGCCCTCCCGCTCTGCCCAGAGCGGGAGAAGTCATTTGATGATTTCCCATTCAAAAAAAAAAAAAAAAAAGGGTGTTTTACATAAATAATAGTAACGTTGAACTATTTTTTGTTTGAAAAATTAAAACGAAAAAAGAAATATTCATATGCCAGTTTATTCTTTGACATGGTCTCATTAATACCCTCGAATTATGGGGTATCAAAAGGAACAATTTTGTATATATTGGTTTAATACTTGAGTAAATAGACACATTTCTTGTATGGGGACCCCTTTCATTTTTATTTGTTGTTGTAGCGATCATGTTAGTACACACACTGGGAAAGGTGAAAGTGTCTGAAAGTGTCTATCCATTACGGTTCAAAAGATACAGCCCTGTGACAGACGGACAGGAGAGCCTTAGTAATATTGATTCGTTACCTAACGAGCGCTAACGGAACTCCGTTGGCTTTTTTTGGGCACAGAACCCTAAAAGCTGTGTTATTCAGAAACATCGCTTAGACATCTAGAGAGCAATGTAAACCTAAAATCCGTCTGAAGTGATGCGATAAGAGCGGGCCCAGTGTCTCTAGGCAGTCAATTACTGACTTGTAATTAGTACGGCCGCCGCCAGGGGCGCTGTGGGCACGTTCAGTAGCTATCCTATGTCGCAGGATAATTGGAAATATCGAATCGAAGGATTTTGGAGATATTTTGGCGATTTATTTGCAAAAATATTTAGCTTTTCTTAATAACTAATATTTAACTAATATTCAAGTCAAGTCAAGTCAAATCATTTATTTCAATTAGGCCTAAAAAGGCACTTTTAAACTAACTATAAACTATTATAATCTTATTTCCTATTCCTACTTACCTACCAATATTATAAATGCAAAAGTTTGTGAGTATAGATGTATGGATGGATGGATGTTTGTTACTCTTTCACGCAAAAACTACTGTACCGATTTGGATGAAATTTGGAACGCAGATATTTTATAACTTGGATTAACACATAGAATACTTTTTATCCTGGTAATATCTTCCAGCGGGATAATTTCCGACATCCACGCGGGCGAAGCCGATGGCAAAAGCTAGTTCTATATGTAATTATTATTTTTTAGGTTATTTTAAGGTTTTTTGCAAACAACGTCGATGTGCATGATCGCCACCGATTGCCTAACATAAACTTTTAACACTTTCGGATGCGCTGATTCGTTAACAGATAGATTCCAATTTAAAGTTTTCAGCTGCCAGAATAAAGATGATATAAATTTCCAAACGTCCTAGACATACTTTTTTACACGCTTTATATTAGCTTCACTTGTATGTTTGTTTGTAACCTTATAGCGCGATTTTGACCCACTTTAAACGACCAGATTTCATTCAAACTTTGCACACCTGTCAAGGACCAATGACAATGCAATAATTTCATAATTTGTGCCATTATCCTTGCCAGGGTTACCAGGACAGCAAAAAAACTGTCTTCGAAAACTACGCTGAAATCCGTCACAAATTACGCTGACATACGACACAAACTACGCTGACATATGTCACAAACTACGCTGACATACGTCACAAACTACGCTGACATACGTCACAAACTACGCTGACATACGTCTCAAAATTCGAAATACCCTAAAAAATAGACAATAAATAATAGTTTAAAAAAAACAAAAAAAAACCCGCTTCCATTGAAAATTAACCAAACTAAAAAATAAAAATAAATAAAGGATAGCTCGTATTATAACGGAAATCTTTCTGAGTTTTCAATAATCCGGCAGGTCATCTACATCATTTCAGCCGAAACACGTCCACTACTGGAAATAGGCCTCCCCCAATTTGGAGGGGTTTGCCTTAATCACCATGCTTGGTAGGCGGGTTGGTGATCGCAGTATTGTGGTGAAATGATTAGAGAACGCTGCTGCCCATTATCTTGTAAGTTCCTTAACTGGTAGGTATTTGGCAAAAATCCTAGGGTGTTTGATTTTTCTAATTATTCCGCGACAAAGAAACGGGTCTGTCTAGACTTAAGACTAGTTCGTTTTATCTCTGAAACTGTCAATATTTGGCTCGTTTGATGGTATATTTATGAGATGGAAAAGTACCTACTTCAAAGTTTTTTTGGGCGAGACTACTTGAAATAGTTCATGTCAGTTCAGTTAGACTAAGTGCTTCATTCTGCTCTCTGGGAAATAATACTGTCGTCGTAACGGTTATCACCACAATTTTACTGATTTTAACCGACTTCAAAAAAGGCGGATTTCGGTAGGATTATTTATGTTTGTGACTTTAGTACTCCGTCATGTATAAAACGATTTGAGAAAATATTTTTTGTCTTGAAAAACCACTCATCAGAACTTGACCAAATGTAATACCTACGACCCTATGCATTTGGTCAAGTTCTCATGAGCGGTTTTGGATTTAGCTACAAAAATCCTTTTTTTTCCACCTAGTTTGTGTTTATGGTATTATAATAATTTTCTGTTACTGTTAAATACTTAGCAAGTAAAGATATACAATGTGTGTGTCATAGTACAACTAAACAGTGAAAAATTTTAAGTTTCTTAAAAAAAAAAAAACAACAGACATCAAAACAAAAACACTACAAAGCGGAAAATTACTTTGATTTAGGAAGCCGTTGGGAAATACAAAACGAAAGACACTGTTTTTTTGGTAGTCTGTTGTATTTTTGTTTTTATGTTACTAAAATGTTAACCAAAAATTGTCCTTTACAGAGAGCAACAATAATGGACCAATTCTCCAACATTTGGCAGCAAAACAGAGACCTAAGTCTGCAGCTGCTTAAAACCACACTATAGTAGCTACGATTCTGATAAAAAATCAAAATCAAAAGTTATTTATTCAAACTAGGCTGAGAGTCAGCACTTTTTAAACGTCAAAGTTACATAAGACAGTCCCCATAAAACGCCCGCCTTTCAACACTTCCTAGTGCTTTAGCTGGGAAGAAGAAGTGGCGGAACAAACTCCCCAGCAGCACAGCTGTCTATACAATATTGTGTAAGTAATTAATATTATAAAACATAACATACATTATTCGCCATATGTCAGCTAGCACACGCCAATATACCAACAAAACATTGAAAACTAAACTCAAGCTGAAATAAATAATAAAACAAAATCGTAAACAGAACTTAAAATAATCAATCGTCAAAATATGCGAGTTATACAAAAGCAAATCAAACTCGAAACATTATTCCAAATAAACCATTTACAGGCAATAATTTTGACTTGGTAAAGGCATGGGTCAGATAGAAAGGTTGCCCCTTCGAAAGTGTAGGAAGTTCCTATGGAGAAGAATGGGCAAGAAACTCCATGGACACTCTTTGAAATAATTACTTTGATTCAACAGTGTTGAACCTCGCTGAGTAGATGTTGTATCCTATTTTTTTTTTTTTTACTTTTCCTATTGAGTTAAGACCGCGAACGACAGTGGCGTGACTGTAGTTTGAATATAGGCTAGTTTCGACAAATAAAAGTAAAGTTCAGGTGGTCAACCTGATCTTTGCTTATCTTCAACCCTATAGTCTCCCGAACGGAATCTGACAAACCACCTCATGCATGTTCTTGCACGGGGGCCGTCGCCACAAAATACAGTCACTATGGAAACATAGTGACTGTATTTTGTGGGTCATAGCGCGGCTAAAGCACATTGAAAAATGTGCTTTAGCCGCGCTATGACCCAAACGGAACTCATGTAATGAAGCATATCGTATCTCAATCGAAACTTTAGTCATTTTTTTAACCGACGAAAAAAAACGGAGGTTATCAATTCGACGCGTATATTTTTTTATGTATGACCACGCATAACTTTTTACATAGTAGTCCGATTGTGATAATTCTTTTTTTTATTGGAAAGAGGTGGACACTCATAAATTTGGAAAACAAAATAGAACCCTAAGGGTCGGAAAACAGGAGATGATTGATTGTTCACTCATTGATTGTAATGTATAACCACTCATAACTTTGTACAGAGTAGGGTATACCTTGCCAAGTATTATTAGTTCATTGAAACCACAAAAAAATTACAAAATAAAAACTTCACTTTTCTGTTTTTTCGGCGGTTTAATTTTTTGTTAAAAAGTTTTTATATTACTGAAATTGTATTTCGCCGTCAGATTAACTGTATACCGAAGTGTGTCCTTTACATACCCTTTCCCCCACCACAAACCAGAAAGTTCTAGAAAAAAATAGACATTTCACGGAAATGGTTCAATACTTTTGAATCAAGGTATTATATTATTACATACCTACAGATCCAGACAGATACTATAGACTTACGTACAGATACTACGTATAAGCAAAGGCCTCCGGCATTTATTCGGCGTCCGTGTAACCTTACAATTAGCCCTAACAGAGTATCTTAGCCGCCATTTAAGGGTTAGGAACATAAAGGCATGATTAAGGATCCTCTAATTAAGGTTTACTTGTCTTGGAGGACTGCGGGTGCCTAGATATTGTAATGTTTGATCTGGGAAGTACTAGTTATAATGTAAAGTGCGCATTAAATTTATGAATTAGTAGCTATTTACAATAATAGTTTAAGAGGAACTAAACTGCAATTTGACTTATGAGGTTCAAGCGAAATGGCAATGTAAATAGTTAAGCTGTTTGCTATTTAGTATTTGTCTCAATATGATAGCTCCTTAAAGAAACATGCCAACAAAAGCTTAAGCACGTAGGTTTATGTGGGTAGAAGTAAGTACGTACCGTTTGAGTACCAGTCGGCGGTTGAGGCGATCTCGAACATTTCCTAGCTCTGTAATCAAAGTCTCGTGAAAGCCTCCGGCGACGTCGGAGGGTCGCCAAATAAAACGATGGTCCACAGACCTGTAATCAGAGCCCCGCGCCCACCGGACCATGTGAGGGTTAGATTAAACACTCATTCCAGCGTTATTTGTCTTCCGAACCACCGGGTCACGCCAACCTAGAAGGATCTGATCCCTACTGTTGATACATGATTAAAAATACGATATTTCCCATTACTTGAAATATAAATATTTTCCTACATTAATATCGTCTGTCAGATTCGTTTGAATATAACGAGATGGTACATTTGAATGGAATATTTTTTTCTGATTCGACTCTTTTGACTTCATTATTTTGAAGCGGTATTAAGCTTTGTATTAGAATATCTTAAGTAACGATGTTTACGTAATGGAAAATGTGGAAAAGTAGGTAAATCTGTTTGTCACTGATCTGTTTCAGAAACACGCAGTACTCTGTAGATTCTGTCTGCCGTCATGCAGATAGATGTGCTTGCCTTAAAATGAAGGGAAGCTCTGAAACGGGACACAGACTTTAATCAACTCGGCCTATCTGCGATAGGCACCACTGCCGGCTGAACGCAGGCTGCTCCTAGGCTGCGCCACAATACCTTCTCTTCTGCCTACCGCATCTCACGGCCACTTCATTTACTTAACTTAAATATTTATTCACTATTGAAAGAATTAACCGTATAGATTTATTTTTTATTCTTGAGACGGTTTCAATGTATACATTTGATTTTACTTGATTTAGATAACTTAGTAACATTACATAACATGGCTAACTCACAACAAGTACTTAATCTCACGTAATATCATAATCATTGATTTCAAAATGTCTCAATCTCCTCTTATCTTTCGCTTGATCCAGAGTACAGTAACCTTAATCCACGTAGTCGAAACTTGGATCATATTTACATACATAACGGTTTATGTAAGGTGGATCTGTAAATAATAAGAACAGAAGGCTCATGGAAAAATGAGGCCATAGTTATTTAAAGTAAGCACAGAAGAGCCAGGAGCTCTTTATTAATCTGTGGGGGCAATAATTAGAACGCTGTCAATCAAAAATCAATCAATCTTCCGAGCCTTTTCCCAACCATGTTGGAGTTGCTTCAAGTCTAACCGGATGCCGCTGAATACCAGTATTTTTACGGACCTCAAAAAAAGGAGGAGGTTATCAATTCGACTGTATTTTTAACCGACTTCAAAAAAGGAGGAGGTTATTAATTCGACTGTATTTTTTAAGTATTTTTTTAAATGTTTGTTACCTCATAACTTTTGATTGGGTGAACTGATTTTGAAAATTATTTTTTTATTTGAAAGCTGATGCTTTCCGAATGGTTCTATTTTAATTTGGTTCCATTCGAATAATGGGATCCATGTGAAAACCATATAAGTCTTAAATTTGCAGTAAGTATTTGCGCGACAAATGAACGAATAACGCGATTAGATTAGTGCAGGGTACTACCATAACTAAAAAGTAAAAATAAAAACTTTTTACAAAAAATAAATAACAACCGACTTCCTTAAAAAAAATTACAAAGTCAAAAATAACTTTAATCTCGGAAGTCAGTGGCAAAAAAGCCTTAAATACAGATCCTAAGACACCGAATTCAGAAATTGAAGTTATTTTTGACTATGTAGTGTTTTTTTTTAAGGAAATCCGTTGTTATTTCTTTGGATAGAGCGACTGCCTATCTGATTTCAACAATCCAGTTACTGGGTCACATGATTCCCCCCGGTAAGACTTGTTGTCTGACTTTTGGACTTCTGAGTTCGTGTGATAAAGATCCGTATTTTCTTTAGTTTTTAACCGACTTCAAAAAAAGGAGGAGGTTATCAATTCGTCTGTATGTTTTTTTTTATGTTTGTTAGCTCATAACTTTTGATTGGGTGAACCGATTTCGATGATTTTTTTTATTTGAAAGCTGGTAATTCCCGAATGGTCCCATTTTAATTTGGTTCCATTCGGACAATGGGGTCCATGTGAAAACCATATAAGTCTTAAATTTGCATTAAGTATTTGCGCGATGAATGAACGAATAACGCGATTAGATTAGTGCGGGGTATCTATCATAACTAAAAAGTTAAAAATAAAAACTTTTTACAAAAAAATAAACAACCGACTTCCTTAAAAAACACTACAAAGTCAAAAATAACTTTAATTTCGGAAGTCGGTGGCAAAAATCTTTAATACAGATCCTAAGACACCGAATTCCGAAATTAAAGTTATTTTTGACTGTGTAGTGTTTTTTTAAGGAAGTCGGATGTTTTTTTTTTTGGAATACGTTTCTGAGTGTGGTAATTGGTGATTATAAATAAACAACATTGGTTCTGAGAATGCGGTACGCTCGATGATCAAGAAACGGTTATTCTGCATAAGCGTTCGATATTCACATTGGATTCCTTGGGTATGAGACTGAAATAAAAATGAGTCTTCAGTTTGTTGTCTATGGCTCTGATAATTTTCTACTGTGGCCCAATCAGTTTATGCCATGGCTTCACGCGATGCATTGTTTTTCAATATTTTACAACTAAATAAATTAAAATCAATTGCTGCATCTATGAAAGATAATTAGTTGTCAACTGTTCTACTGATATATCTTCTTTATTTTTGTATACGTGTTCGTAATAGTTCAGACAAAAGGTTGAATACAAGAAAACTTTAAGAAAATCCACCGGGAAAGTCGGGCATCCGGACAAAAAAAGATAGTGAACCTTCTACATTCCTTCTTCTTACTTCGCTTCGGTAAATATGTTTCGAACAGTTTGGAACAACAGTAAACCTATATGGCCCATAAAGTTACATGACCTTATGAAGAGGTGGCAGGTATAAGTGTGGCAGTGTTCAAGTTCGATGTCCCGATGTCCTCGAGTTAGTGGCAGTTACTGCCGATGGGTTATGGACTCGGCAGTAACCGTTAAGTGTAGCTTTTAACTTTGTGTGGGATATTACTGAAGGTATTTCGTACCGGAATGTATGAGGAATCTGAAACTGCAGTGTTATTTTATCGAGTGAAAGTTGGGTTGTATTTTGTTGAGATGATAATCTTTATTATTATTGTTGTTTTTTTTATTTTATTACTGAAAGTTAGATGTTTTTGTCGGGATTTAGTTATGAATTTACTCATTTAAACTCGTATCAAATAATTGTTGACTGTTTCTGGGTTAAAACGCTTATATTGCTAGATAGGTGTTGGCTACTGAGATGACGACTAGTAGAGAAGTTTGGAACAAAAATTAGTCATTGTTATCTGCCAAGTCTTTTCCCAATTATGTTGGGATCGGCGTCCAGTCTAACCAGGTGCAGCTGAATACCAGTACAATACAAAGAGCGTCTGCTTATCTGACCTCCAAAGCTGCCATTTATTGGCTAATACGATAAACCTTGGTAAAGACTGGTTGTCAGACTTTTAGACTTCTGACGTCGCGTAACAACTTTCAAAGATCCTCAAATGACAGCCGAGACCAACGGTTTAACGTGCTTTCCAAGGTACACCTTTACATTCCCTCGGTCTTGGGGCTTTGTAAAAATGGTCACCCATCCACGGACCAACAACGGCAAGTGTAGTTTAACTTGATTAATCGAAACGTGCGGCATTATTACATAGACATAAGTTCCTCATGGAAGAAAGAGACATGATGTACCAAATAAGTAATTTATTTGGCGCCTCATGTCTCTTTTTTGATAAGCCTAATAGAACAATGATTTTTCAGAGAAAAACTATTTTAACGAGCACAAAACAAACGATTAGTTGGAAAACAAAGTTATCATTAAATCGTACCTTTATTTAATGTAGGTACCGACCACGTACCAACACATAGTTATCGACTCATTTACACAAAAGTCTCTCCGAAACAACTTAAAATTCCAGTCACACCGAAAATGGTAACAAATAATAATTAACACCAGTCTAATAATAATAATAATAATAATAATCATTTATTCGCAGACGTTAAAGTCCATAGAATTAGTAGAAATATTGACATAACATCATCGGAAACAACAACAACATAATAAAAATAACACAATACACACACATAAGAATCACAAATAGGCATAATAATAATAATAACATAATAGAAATATAATAAAATGCACGTACAGCTATCTAGTCGAGCCGATCTGTGTGTGCAGTCTCACCCATCGACCAAGCATCGGGCAGTCCCACCGGTCACTCAATGCTCTCAACATGCCGTGGGTGCTGGTATCTGTTCTGTGCCGGAGAGAAGCGCATCGTTTTCGAATAATGGCATAAAAATCATCCACTCTCGCATCGGCAAACATACCCGAAGCGCTACAATACCGCGGCAGCCCCACAAGCATCCTGAAAGCATTGTTATACTGTACACGCAGAGCGCTGTATGCCTTCTGCGTATACTTGACCCAAAGGCTGCAGGTGTAAAAAGTCTGACAGTAGGCTCGAAAAAGCGTCATTTTAACGTCGTAAGAACACCCTGCAAACCTACGGGCCAGCATATTACTTCGAACAGACAGCGCCCTACGCTCTCTCTCTATATCTAAATCGTCGCACAGGTCCTCAGTGACCCAGTGGCCCAGATATTTAAATTTTGAGACTTGCTTCAAGGGTGTACCTGCTAATGAGATGCAAGGAACATTTAAGTATCTTTTGGCACCACCATTGAAAACAAGTAACTCACTCTTTGTGACATTATACCTAAGCCCCTGAGTCACCGCATAGTTCTCACAGACCTTCAGCAAACGTCTTAATGCACTGATTGATGGGCTCAGCAAGACCATATCGTCTGCATAGCTGATGTTGTTCATAGCAACTCCGTCAATATGACAGCCGACACCAGTATTGCTGAGCTCAACAATCAGTTGGTTTATATATAAATTGAAAAGGCGAGGGGAGGTGATTCCCCCCTGCCTCACCCCACATTTCAATTTATATTCTTCGGACATAGCCCCTGCCCACCTAACATTGTTTATTTGGTTCTCATACCAGAAACTTAACAATGACGTGACCTGAAAATCTACTTTTTTCTCATTCCTTAGCTTATCCCACAGCTGGTCATAAGGCACAAGGTCGAATGCCCTGGACAGATCTAAGAAGCACGCATTAACAGGCGTTTTCCTATCCGTATAATACCGGACAGTCCGCTTTAAACACATAATGGCACTTTCAGTCGACAGCCCAGGCCTGAAGCCAAACTGTGCATCCTGCAAGTCAATCCTGGGGGCCATGTACTTATCCAGCAGACTATCCAGCACCTTTGCTATGACCGTTGCCAGGGATATTGGTCTGTAATTACTGGGATCAGCAGCATCACCGGTTTTATTTTTTATGACAGGTACAACTATAGTTCGCATAAGTGCACTGGGCAGGTAAGAATGACTCACACACAGTCTAAAAAACATCGACAATACTCTTGGCAAGTGTACACCTGCATACTTAAGGTGCTCGACACTAAGGTGATCATGTCCCGGGGACTTGCCTCTAACCATATTCTTTATCACATTCTTGACATCTTTAGCAGATAAATTCAATCCCTGCGCCATGCCCACATCAGCGCCAGTCACCTCCTGCGTCACATAACCAGCAGAGGAATTTGCCAAGGGCTTCACTTTAAATTGGTCTACAAACATATTCGCAATTTGTGTGGGATCATGTTTACCACCAACACTTACGGGGAGGCTCAACCTAGGATTAAGTTTATTCGAGTTTTTCCAAAAATTTACGAAGTCCTTAGATTTATGATTTTCAGCTATTAAATCTATTTTAATTTGTTTTTCATTACTACGACACCATTTTAATTTACTTTTGAAATTTCTCCGCGTATCACGCATTTTATTATATTCAATACCCGTATCAGGTTTACCACATAACTGCCAACCGTGAAAAGCTACGCGAGCCTCCTCGTAAGCTATTTTTACATGTTTATTCCACCCTGGCACAGGTTTATACGTTCGGGGCTTATTCGCCGCCGCACTACACTCAGCGGACTGTTGGAGAATACATATTATGTTACTGTATAAATCTTCCAGAACAATGTTATAGTTCACATTCCTACAATGAAAGTCCGCACAGTGACTGAATGCGTGCGGGAAATCTATATCCCGTAAACCCTCATTACACATTTCCTCATACATACTTATCTGAGTTGAGTCACGTTGTCCCCAGACAATATTATTACTGTTAGGTTTAGGTAATACTATATTAGGTGTAATTAACTTTAGATTACATTCTACCTCTATAGGCATATGATCCGACCAATATATATCGTACAGTACCTTAACATTAACGAGTGTCCGTTGCGCGGCCTGTGTCGTAATACAGTGGTCAAGCCAGCGCCTACACCCGTGCGCGTCACTCACAAAAGTGTATGAGTCACTCGGCAAGCACTCAACATCAGCACATAACCACTGTTGTTCCTCACAGACCTTAAGTAGTTCACTATGGAATAGCTCGCCAGTATGTGCATTATAGTCACCTAACATAAAAACAGTTTCTATACCATTGCTGTCGATTATAGCTGCGATTTCACTCAAGCAGTCAGTAAACTCGACGAGATTGTCACTGCAGTTGGTAGGCATATAAACCGAAAATACTAGCATATCTTTGTCGCACAAACTCACTTTTATTGCCGCGATACGAACACTGCTGCACTTTATAACACTAACCATCGAGAACAGACTCTTCCGCCACAGAAGTGCTACACCTCCATAGGGTCGACCACGAAGTACACCTGCTGCCGTATCCACTGCCGAGTTTCCGGTGAATGCAAAGTCATTGTGTATGTTTCCCAAAAAGGCCAGATCATGCGGCAACAACCACGTCTCCTGCAGTGCGATAACGTCCGCAGTGTCGCATAGTCGTCTGATACAATCAACTGAAGTCGTAACACTTTTACAATTAAAACTTATTAGCTTAACAGGCTTATCCATTCCACCATGTAGAAGGTAGTAAGATGGCTAAATGATACTGCTGATAATAAAGTAAAATAAGATATATTATTCGGACCAAAGGTTTGGTGATATAAAGGAGCGAGGGAGCACACGCGATGCCCGCTAATCGAGTACTGATTGCTTCACTTATATTAATTTGTTACTTGAGGTAAAATGCACGCGTAAGCAATAGTGCAAGTGTATGGTTTCACCGTACATGCTCCCGGGCCAGAAAGATACAAAAATATTACACGTCTTCTAATCTAAAGCGACACGTTTTAGGTATAGGTGACGTAGCTTTGTCTCGTTTACAATCAGTGTTCGCACTAGTTATGTTCACTTCACTCGGCTGACGGTCAGCCGTACTCTGCTTTCGCGAAAACACAACACTATTTGCAACACTTTGGGGTAGTTCCACTGAAGAAGCTGCTCGACACCTTCTCCATATGAAGTACGCTGCCACCAACACGGCTGCACCCAGCAGGCAGTAACAAATAGTGTACTGATGAATGTCATGCGTGGACAGAGTGTAATCTAGTGAGTTAGTATTGGCAGATTTCAGTTGTTCTATTCGTTCCCCCAGATCCACTAATGTGCTGTTTATAGGATCTTCGTATGCGGTGTAATGCGGTGTAATGACCAATTATTACTTAACACACTAATCTAGTCTGCCCCACGTTGCTCGTATTAGCACTAACAAGCAATAAAGTAATTTTAATTCAGTAAACCTAACATTATTTTGTTACTGTAGCCTTTTGGTGATCGTCAGCCCGTATATTTATGTGCTAATCGAGTTCTAATCTATTTGTCTCGGACTAACGAGCTCAATGACACGTCGGCGTTTTGGAGCTGGATTTGATTAACTAGGTATTGTTAATTAAAAACTGGTATCTAGGTGATGAAATAATATACAGTGTGTATCAAAAGGTGTTGCCATATTTGAGGGTGTGGTACAGATCATCAACCTAAACGACTCCTTTCATGGGACTGTCGTAATAGCGAAACTACTCCGTATTGAATCACAACTGTCTTGCTGGTCGCGTAAAAATGAAGCATTTGAAACAAATTAACCATGTATATCGTAACTATGGTTCGTTAAAATGGTTCCTTTATATGTTTTTACTAGCTTCTGCCCGCAACTTCGTCTGAGTCAAAATTTTGCTCTACAGACCCTTTCCGTCGCATCGAATTGCCTGCCAGTTTTTCGTCCATTTTACGTTGCTGCTCCGCTCGTTTTGATAGTAGCGTGATGTTATATAGCCTTCCTCAATAAATAGGCTACCCAACACAAAAGTAATTTTCCAATTCGGACTAGAATTTTCTGCGATTACCTACCGCGTTCAACCAAACAAACAAACTCATCAGCTTTATAAAAATATAGTATTTAGTATCGATGTTAAGTAATGTAATTGTACCCTTTTAATCCATACTAATATTATAAATGGGAAAGTGTCTGTTTGTCCGTCTTTAACGGCAAAACGGAGCGATGAAATGACGTGATTTTTTAAGTGGAGATAGTTGAATGGATGGAGAGTGACATAGGCTACTTTTTGTCTCTTCCTAACCCCCTATTTCTCTAAAATGGGGGGGGGGGGGGTGAAATTAAAAAAGGGGGGCAAAAGCTAGTTTACTATAAAATAAATAACTCATAAAGTCAAGCCTTCTTCCCATTGGAGTAAGCAAAAATTACAGAACTACGATCCTTCCACACTCCTTTTGCTTCGTTTACATACAAACATCTAAAGGCTATTTCGTAGTTAAAAACTTTCAAAATCAGTAGTGTCATCTTGGCGACAATCAAATGTCAAAAATGTATGGAAACTCGAGGTATTTTTAACAGATTGATACTGAGATTAGACTGTGAACGTTTGTAAAATTATGAGAATTGCCCCTCTGGTTATACAAAAAAAATGTATACCTATAGGTACATCTTCATACACATAAAAAAAAAACAACGTTCGAAAACATACACAACCTATTCAAACTGCATCTATTCTTTGTAAGTTCCATCTGAAATCCGCCATTTATATGAAGTTCGTTTTAACATTGTGCTGCGAAGTCGTAAGAACTTTAATATGATCGCACTATTTAGCAGCTAGCTATGTAGTAGCTATATAGCAGCTTTCTATACAGCTAGTAGTACTTGCAGGAGAATGTGGAGCTATTACGAGACAAGTGATGATATCGAGTTTCTTTGAAAGTATTGAAAGTACGTGTGCTGGAGAGAGAATGTGGGATTCTGAGAGTCTTGAAATGTATTGTAAGCGGCTTTTGATGGCGTTTATATTTTTATATTATAATTTTTTAAACGAAAAATCTTTATTTTAGAGCGCCGGGTGCACGGTTAGAACGCCGGTCGATATGCTTATTTAGGTATTTCCTTTGTCTTATGAACCAATATGATACATTTTAAAAATGATGACAAACATCTAGGTTGGTTATTTTTTTTTTTTAAATGACGACCTTCCGTGAAGTATAACCAGTCAACACTCGATGTTTATGAAAGGAGCTAGTCTAGGACTAGGTGGTACACACTGTAAGAAAAATATTTGTATTTGAAATTCTACGTAGATACCTCAAAAAGTATGTTGGTAAGTATTGGTTGACATAGGTAGGGTACCTATGTCAACCAAGCGAGATAAACGCTGTCCAGTTCCTCGTCAAAAAACAACTTTTGGGGAAAAGCACTTTTACTTTATTGCCCCCCATGTTAACAACAAATTCAATAATTCTATACGTACCTACATAAATTAAGGAACAACAAAGGAAGTTATCTTCTTCTGGCTGTCACAGCGCATAACTAGCGCAGAAGTCGGAAATAGTTTTGGTGTGCATTTTACTGTATATCATTAAAACATTTTTGAATTTTATATTTACGCCGTACTAAGGGTATATCCCGATTTTTTGGTTTTAATAACCTGTAGAATAAACTACGAGTAATCTTGTTTGTAAAGATGTACGATTTAAAGAGTGGATCCTTAAATATCTTACATATTAACTGTAAAACTAATGGCTGAGTATAATAACGATTACAGCAACGGATCAATTATTTCGTGACTCCATATCGCTATCTCGGTACGCTCTTAACAGGGCTGCAGAATGTAATAGAGAGCATATTTTTACACGCTTTATATAAGCTTCACTTGTATGTTTGTATAATATATTTGTTTGTAACCGACTCCTTATAGCGCGATTTGACCCACTTTAAACGACCAGATTTCATTCAAACTTTGCACACCTGTCAAGGACCGATGACAATGCAATAATTTCATAAATTTGTGCCATTATCCTTGCCAGGGTTACCAGGACAGCAAAAAAACTGTCTTCGAAAACTACGCTGACATACGTCACAAACTAATTTGTGCCTTTATCCTTGCCAGGGTTACCAGGACAGCAAAAAAAACTGTCTTCGAAAACTACGCTGACATATGTCTCAAAATTCGAAACACCCTAAAAAGTAGAAAATAAATAATAGTTTAAAAAATCTTAAAAACACGCTTCCATTGAAAACCAAACTAAAAAGTACAAAATAATGGAAAAAAAAAGCGTGGGGTGCCTGATATCAATAAAAAAATACCTTAATTATTTATTAAACACTCAATATCTTGTAGTAATAACATTTCATTTTTACACGCTTTATATTAGCTTCACTTGTATGTTTGTATGTTTGTATATTTGTATGTTTGTATATTTGTATGTTTGTTTGTAACCGACTCCTTATAGTGCGATTTTGACCCACTTTAAACGACCAGATTTCATTCAAACTTTGCACACCTGTCAAGGACTGATGACAATGCAATAATTTCATAAATTTGTGCCATTATCCTTGCCAGGGTTACCAGGACAGCAAAAAAACTGTCACAAACTACGCTGACATACGTCTCAAAATTCGAAATACCCTAAAAAATAGAAAATAAATAATAGTTTAAAAAACCTAAAAAACACGCTTCCATGGAAAACCAAACTAAAAAGTACAAAATAATGGAAAAAAAGCGTGGGGTGCCTGATATCAATAAAAAAATACCTTAAAAGCACCCCACGCTTTTTTTCCATTATTTTGTACTTTTTAGTTTGGTTTTCCATGGAAGCGTGTTTTTTAGGTTTTTTAAACTATTATTTTTCTAGTAGCGGTGCGGTGAAGCTACGAATTCCTAGAAGACCAGTGGCCACCACAGCGTGTCCGCAATTTATTGTGGAATGACGTCACTTTATCGTTATTTATGAAAGTATATTGTGTTTTTTCCTATAGAGTGTTTTTTGACAATTGTGAATTTAAACCCCGGTACCATTATTTTTATGTCAGCCGCCATAGTGGCCGTTTGGCGACTCCCAACGCTTTTCTAGGGAACCGTAGCTTCACCGGCTACAACGTAGCCTGCTCGTTGGTAGGTACGCTGCTGTGCTTGCCCGTTGCTACGCTGCTACGCCGTAGCTGACAACGGCGTAGCAGCTTGAAATAGCACAGTTTAGCTGTTTGAGTATTATAATCTTTAATGTGATAAAGAGAAGGTAACAACGTGTTGATTTCAAAAAGTTCGGTCCGGTTTCGAAATATAAACATTTTGCTGACAAACATAATATTATAATGTTGGATTGGCTTGGAATGATTTAATGTTTTTGTTATTTTAACAATAAAATAACCGAATTGACAACGTTGAAATAATAAAACTTATTTGCACGGCACGATAATTATTGTACATAATGGAATGTCAGTTGTGGTCAAATACTCCGAAATATAATATGTTCTGTAACAGTAGCTTTTTTAAAAGTTCAAAGGTATTGAACTTCATCAAATGTATTTAACTATGATGGTTAAGCTCGATTTACTGCCTGTTTATAATTTGTTTCCCGTAAAAGATGACCAATTGTAGTGTTTTTTTTAGATCGTCGCTAGTTGAAATGTAGTTAGCAAAGCCTTTCGTGAATATTAATAGTAGGCATTTATTTACATACTTGTACACCTACAGCATATTAGATTTAAATAGAGAAAGACTTACATAAAACAGACATAAAATAACTTCACACCTTGTTACCCGAAAGGTTACCCAGAGGTGAAGGTATCTACAGTACACCCTCATTTCGCCAGTTAAGGTAAGCCACCAACGCACACATCCAGATTTCGAGTTACTACTGAGAAATTCCAGATGAAAAAACTTAATAAAAAATTTCCGGATCTAGGAATTGAATCTAAGGACCCTTATACTCGCAGTAGCGCTTACAACAACTGGACGAAAGAAGCAGTCTTTATATAGAAAGAAAGAAAAGAAGAAAGAAAAATAGTTTATTCTGCACAAACAAAACGCACAACATGAAATAAAAAAATTGTTACAAAAAAAGAAAAATGCACGCGTACAAGGTAGCCAAAAGCCAAAAAAAGGCTCATTGATGTCACGGCTACGGACCAAAGACAATGCAAATCATATATCTGCGTTATGACACTGACAGTAATTATATAATAAAAAACAAAACAAAAACAAAATTGCCGGATGCAGAGTGCATTTCTGGCTAGTTTTGTGACAAAAATACCACACAAATAAGAACACTTGATCTGTGCGTCGTATCTGTGCAAGAACAGGTCGTATATAAAATACTATATTTAATACTGACGCTACTATCATAAGCAATGAGGTGCAGTTTAATATGCACTTTCCAAATGAGTGGCCGCATCACAGACGCTCATATAATAAAAGATTTTACGATCCTCTCTCAAAGTAATATTATTATGAACTTTATATAATCAGCTTATGGTTGTGAGAATGTGTTTGAAGCAGTGAGGTAGATGTTTTAGCTTGAGTCTGTCTGATTCTGTCAAGTTTAAATATTATTTTACTACCTTCTGCCCGCGACTTTGTCCGCGTTAAATTTCTTGTTCACCCGACCCTTCCCGTCGCGTCGAATCGCCTACCCGTGCGATTTTCCCCGTTTTTGCAACATTTTTCATTACTGCTCCGCTCCTCTTGATTGTAGCGTAATGTTATATACCCTATAGCCTTTCTCGGTAAATAGGCTACCCAACACAAAAATAATTTTACAATTCAGACCAGTAGTTCCTGAGATTAGCAACGGACAGGCTCGATCGGATCATCCGGTTTTAATAATAGCCGAAATGCATCTATTTTTAACAGTACTATATTCTCAACACGTTGCTTATATGACCACTAGTAATAATAGAACTTTGCTTGAAAATATGTAGTTTAATAATAATAACGTCTAGGTATGGTTTTCCGGGGGAGGCCTATGTCCAGCAGTGGACGTCTTTCGTCTGAAATGATGATGGTTTTAAAAAATAAAATATAAATTCCAGTAGCAATAAACAAACCCGGACAGATGGACTAAGTTCGTTACTCACTAGACGTGTGAGGGGCCCCCTCAGGCGTCCAGACAGTAACATAAACAAGATGCATCGCTGTCAAGGGAGAATGTGGTGAAGGTGGTGTGAACTTGTGATGGTCTGATCATGTCGGCGGGGCCAATATGGTCAGAGACTGCACAACACAGAGAGGCTCGATAGGAAAAAGGAGAGACCTTCGAGAAGCAGAGGAGACTTACAGAAAAAAATAATGCTATAATGGCCACAGGATCAAACCGAGGATGAACTAAGTATGTATCAATAACCGTGCAAAATCATTGGAACAAACTAACAAACTACAAAGCCCTCTAAGTGGTGGACATTTTTTTAATTAGAAACTACGCTAAGAATACAATTAATAAACAAACTTCAAACAGTTCAGGTTTCAGCTCGTCTTTGTAATATTGTAAAAATGTGTCTGAATTGTTCAAAAAGGATAAGAATCACATTTAAATTAAACCTCTCATTATTCACAACCTGCGTATCACTCACATATTTATTCACCAATCGATTCACAATGAAACCGACATATCCCTCGTACAATCACTGAGCCAGCTCAGCATCCATTGATCCATAGAACATCTGCATCAGTATGACGTAATCAGGCGCTCTGCAAACCAACCGTCTTTGATCCCGGTTTATTGCTCGCGCCAGTCGCTTGTCGCTGGTGTTGTTTATACTAGACCAGTTAAGTGGTAGAGTAGAGTCAGCTAGATTGCAGAGCGTAAAACAATAGGGGAGAATAATGTTTCGATCCGAATATTATTTTTATTTAAAAGAGGCACTGACTGACTGACACAGCAGCGCAAAGACAACAACTGGGTTTAGGAACATGAAATTTTGCACAAGGATTTTTTTTATAATGTAAGCGTGCACTCAGAAGGGGTTTTTTGAAAATCAATATTTAAGGGGATGAAAAGGAGATAAAAAACAAAAAATGAATTTCTTTCTTTTCTTTTTTCTTTCTTTCTTTTTTATTATTTCTTTCTTTCGATTTTTTTTATTTTCTTTTGTTTTTTCGCGCAAGTGTTGCACCATTATGCGATGTATTTTTAATTATCATCATTGGCAAGCCTTGTTTCATCCACTGCGGAGTATACGCTTCCTCATTATTGTGGCATATTATTCTTGCCTGATATGTGTGAGTCTCATCCAGATCACAACTCCAATGTTCGTTTTACAGCCCGCTGTGTGTAGCGGGCCCCGTCACAAAGCGCGGCACATCCCATGACCGCACGTCATGCAATATTGCGTGCCATTTCTTTGGGCCTGACAATTCGACCGACGATAAAGTTTCAGTTCCGCCGTCCGTAGGCTCCTCCTTATGGTGCCCAATGCTCCTCAAGCGCCCTTCAACGCCCGGCTGCTCATTTGGTACGGGTGGAGTAAGAGGCATACTATTTATTTATTTTGGCTTCTCAGCAGTGAGTACACTGTTACTTTATAATTATGACATTGTAATCTTAACTCTAAGTGCCTCACTAGTTACAGAAAAGTACCACATGCACTACATTATGCGCAGATAATAACACACAATTAATTAATTAAAATAAGTCTTCTTCCGCCGCCTTTGCATACGCCTCCGTAAAAGAGAGCAGAAAGAGGTAACAGTATACCTAAATTATGTTCTGAACAACGTACATGAAGTTGATAAGTTTATCACAACGCACCTCCGGTGCAACAACATCACTTATGCAAATTTTGTCAAAATTGATCTGACAATGAGTATGAGAAAAAGTAGCTAATGTACCCCTTATTCAATGTTTGCGTTAACTTTAATATGAAGTTCAAAGTTGTAGTTTAAATATTACCAGTTAATTTCTTTAGTCAGTACATTATAATAGGATGTGGAATTTTCAAACGCTTCTCCTGAAATATTACATCTTTTGCATAAGTGACGTTGTTGCACCGGAGGTGCGAATAATTTCAATCGATGAAATTAGATTGTTTTCTTTTTTTTGTATTATTATTTACACGTCTTCATTTATAAAATGTTACAATTATACTCTAGTTGTTCTTTACAATTCCTACAAATATAGCTATTATTAAAAAAATATATGCTTTTACATAAATCCCACAATATTGCTCAAACCTTACATATAGCTTCTTGCGTCTTATTGCTGTAAAATATTCATCCTCGCAGCACGTAGCCACGTACTGCAATCTTTGAGAACATTTCCAAGTGTCCAACCTTGATTATTTTCTTGTTTACTATTCATACAACCTTTCACAAGTTATTTCAGCGAGCAAAAAGTAGGAAAGAAGGCTTTATAATGTTAAAGTTCTTTTACGTGGGGATGATTATACTTTACGTGTTTTTAATAAATAATGTTGTAGAATTTAGCGCCTGCTTGGTTTAGCACTAACTTCTGAGTTGGTTGATATTTGGTTGATTGGTTGTGGTTGGTTGGTTTACGACCGCCAATTTAAATATACGAAAATATATGGTTTAAAGACTATATTGATCGATACAATTGATTACAATTAAGAAATAGTGAACCTAATCTAAATTAGCACTAAGATGGTTTGATTTGAGTTACGCGATTGGTCGTCGGACACGTACTGGCTGGTAATAGCTGCGATACACGCATTTATGGAAATGCCTGTAGGCAAAAGTGCTGAGCTGTTCGGTTATAAATATTGCACCGAACATATTCCCGAGCACAAGACGAGATAAGAAAGTAATAAAGTCATAATCAAATCACCTTGGTTAAATAATAATACAAGTCAAATAGTAAACGATACTAAAGTAATAAACAAAAGTAAAAGTGTTATAAAATGGTAAACGAAACGAAAGTAATAATTAAATGGTAAACAAAAGTAAATTAAAATTAAACATTGCACCGAACAAATGTTGTGATAGTCACAAGTACTTTCCGACCAGTGTGAACGTTACTATTCATGAAAAGTGAATCAAACACACTCTGGAATTAAAAAAAAACCTGGACTATCTAAAAGTATTCATTCGTTAGATTTTAGTCAAACGTGATGATCAACGGTTCATCGGAAATAAATGAAACCGTTTAGCATAGTTCACCGGTATTTTAGATGTGACTCTTCCCATTATGAAGTCGACTAAGCCTGCTATAAAACTTTTCTAGTTCTGGTCACATTTGATTCCAAATAATAATATCTTAGACAAATCCTCTGTGCACTGTCCATGCTAACCGTGAAACTCTTGCGGTTTGCATTTACAGTACACATAAATAAAACCAAAGTTGCAAGCGAACCTCGAGTTGCGAGGTCACACTACTTTAACAAAGTGCACATAATTTAATCTAACATAACAGATACAAGTTTCAGCCACACTAGCAGCTCACGGTAATATGAATGTGGCGCGGTCACTAGCTATGTTTGACCTACTTACACCTAGACCACGATATTAAGCTACGTTTAGTATTTGACACATAAACTATACGATTTTAATGTCCACACAAGTGGATTTGGACAGGTTCATAATTTCATGAGGCCTTTTATACGATGTTCAAAGCTCTATATTCATGGATAAGCTCTTGTTCCTCTAATGGAAGTAGGTAGAAACTATAATTATGTGTATAATTCTTACGCACGACGTTTGCTGCGGGCACGTCTTCGTAATATGTATGAAGATGTATCCGTACGCACACCGCTGTAAGAGCTATGCACCTGATATACAAGCGTACCGCTGTGAGTGCTACGCACCGCTGTGAGTGCTACACACCTGACATCATTCTGTCATTTAATTTTATACATAATTATAACATCTTCAAGGATTTATCCAAGGGGATGCTTTAAGTAAAATTTTTATCATACGAACATTTTAATTTTGAGTTTGGAGCAAAATCAGCAAAATATAGGTAGGTTTCGTTTACAGAGCTTCATAGTCG
The DNA here is from genome assembly GCA_947507805.1 of Aporophyla nigra. NCBI lineage: Eukaryota > Metazoa > Arthropoda > Insecta > Lepidoptera > Noctuidae > Aporophyla > Aporophyla nigra. The sequence goes on from OX382301.1 coordinate 1,379,511, forward strand.
CTTTTAATAAAAAATAAGTGTGCCAGTATGGTGCCAATTAATGTAATTGGGTAAAGGCTATCAAATGGCTTACAAAAAAAGCTAAAACATTTCTAATTTTCAAAACTTTATAATCTTTTCTAAAGAAAATAAAAATGTAAAACAACGTAATTACTATCGAAAATTCTTAATTGACATGAAACGATATGCTTGATAACTTTTAGGCTAACGAGCCCTAAAACCGAGTTACCATAATGAAAAACCAAAAGATGAAATGTTAAAATATTTCCATATTTCCCTCAACACTTCAGGTCCCAAGTTCGCTGTGCGACTGTGACCCACTTCCAGCCAGTCGGTGAGAACTAACGATACTTCGTGATTTCGTTTTATGTCATTAAATTCATTTGCTTAATTACATGTTGATAATTATGTAGTGGGCTTGTTCAGTGGCGCCTGGAAATACAAACTAACATTTTGAAAACCAATGACATTGAGTTAAGGTAAAAATGGGTCATGGTCATTTAAAAACATGATACTAAATAATTTGAATCTCATTGTGTTACAGTATTTGTTTCAAAGGCGGATTGGAGAACTCGGCATTATAAATACGGCGCCGTCCGTTTGTATACGGCACCCATTACTTATAATACCTAAGTCAAAATGTTTAACGCCTAGGCATTACGTAAAAATCCTTATAAACGCTCAAAGCTTTAAATAAATAGTGTTTTATTGCAGGCAGGCTTTACTTTCATGTTAGATTCCTTAGTGATCAATTTTGATTTGTTAACTACCCAGACATCACTGTCCATTAAACCATTTAACTGCTTAGTATTTATTTAATTATCCATTTAAATATTTGTTATGAATTCTACTGCTCATTTTTTTTATGTCGAAGTTGTTAAAAATCATAGTTTTCCTAAAATAGGACTCACGACGAAATGGATGCGATCACTAGCGTCATCGATTTGTCTTAGGCGTTTTACATAACGGCGACAGTATGTAATGAAATATGTATAAAAACGAATCATACAATCTGCCAGCGACAAAAATTTTGGATGATCTAATTTTCTGTAACCTACCTACCGTGATTGCATGATCCCTGGATTGATCCGAGTTTGGCAAAGTATTACATGATATTTTATGAGGAATTTCCCAGAAGCAAGGTTTAAGAAAAAAAAAATCCCCTGCTGTTGTAAAGACACCTTTCTATACAAAATATCCACTTTGTAACCGTCACTTATCGACACCGAACACCCTTAAAAACAAACGTTCCGCGCCAAGGATCCGCCTGACACAGAGCATAAATAATAAAAACGAGAGAAATGCGCCACAAATAGGTTACCTTATTTCAATATCCGCTGACCCGCCCGTCCCGCGGTACAGCACTTTATTTCCTTTCCCTAAACCCTTTGAATGAGGATCAAGTTAAGAGAGTAAAGGGAGATGACGTATGCCCCATTTATTTAGCATTGCAAAGTAAAGTATGTTGTAAGAGCTTCGCTAAATAAGAACCGCACAAAATGAGGTTTGGCTGTATTTCCCTATGTCAATCTTTGGGACTGTTCTGGACCTCAATTGAGCCTTGGCCGGATCTGTTATATATATAGAATTTTGAGCTACTCTAGAAAAGTTATAGATATAGATAGAGATATATATATAGATAGATATAGTGGTTAAGGTTTTTTTTTTTCAAAATAGCAGGCACTTCCTATTACTGATAATCGCGAGAGTGCACCCTACAAAGATCTTCTTAACTAATCAATCAAAGTCAAGTAGGTTGGACCTCGCGTCAGTTTCAGTACGAACAAAATTCAATTGAGTAGTTGGCAAAAAATAATCTATCTTCAATGAGACAAATCGTTTCTATGTTAGCTGTGCGACGCTGTCTCTTTTTGCGTACCTTACGCCACACGAGAGGTGTAAAATAAGAATTTATTATTGGATTCGTGAGCTTTCAGCCACTGACCTCGTTTTATTGGCACGGCCGAATCTCCAACTATTATAGTCCCGGAGATCTTTTGTTTTTTACGATACTGTCCGAAATGTATAGGAATTTAAGCGGGGATTTTGTTCAGTCAAAGATTTTATAGTATTAGGTAAATTCGGAGATGTTAGTTTATTCTATCTCCTTCAAAGTATACTGAAAACTAGACACTGTCTTTATAATTTTACACAAATGAAATAAAAGGTTTTCGTACCTGTATGAGAATGTTTTCTGTTACCATAAGGCTTACGGTGCACAGATTCTGACGAGATGCGTATAGCGATACCAATGTATGTTTATAAGTGCACATTTGACTTTATCGTGTATGGAAATTTAAAAGCGTCTTCATATATCTATACTAATATTATAAAGCTGAAGAGTTTGTTTGTATGTTTGTTTGATTGAACGCGCTAATCTCAGGAACTACTGGTCTGAATTGAAAAAATCTTTTTGTGTTGGGTAGCCTATTTATCGAGAAAGGCTATAGGCTATATAACATCACGCTACAATAAGAAGAGCGGAGCAGTAATGAAAAATGTTGCAATAACGGGGAAAATCGCACGGGTAGGCGATTCGACGCTACGGGAAAGGTCGGGGGAACAAGAAATTTAACGCGGACCAAGTCGCGGGCAGAAGCTAGTTTCCATATAATTATTCTACTTCCATATGTTACTGTGATGCCGTGACGTCATTTGGACGTCACAACAATATCGTTACGTTAGAAATTATAAAGCGCACGTGGTATTGAAATGAATTGACATGTTAATATAATTTATATAATTCAACTCCTGAAAGAAATAACAGAAGCAGTTATTTCTGTGATTATTATTGAACTTCTTAAACCAAAGCTAAATACGAGCTCACGGCATCTTACGCTAGTCCACGAGTTGGACTATGGTATACCTCTTTTCTCTATATATTAGCCATAGTAACGATGGCCGTTGGGGTAGACGTGGTCTATCGTGGAACCGTAAATCAGCAAACGTTAAGTAGGATGCCGACTCGTTGGTGTGACAATCTTCGCAGGGTGGCTGATACCAGCTGGATGAAAGTTGCTGAGAATCGAGCTGAGTGACGTGCAGTTGGAGAGGCCTATGTTCACTAGTGGACTGCTGTAGGCTGATGATGCTGATACCTTTTAAAAATAAAATACTCGTTAAAACACGTAAATAAAGCCATGAACAGAACACCTAAACAATGCTTCCAGAATATCAATCACAGTAACAAACAAGGCAGAGTAATGATTGATAGTTTATCACGCACAGATTGTCCAATATATTACAAAGGCGTGATAGCGCGCGACGTGACGGTGTAACCCTTGCCTATTGATTTATACTTGTTACGACAGGCCTGGGTTTGACATGTGCTATGTTTTAGAAGGAGCACACAACTATCTATAATATATCATCTATTCTGTCTACGGGAGAATACGTGAGATGACGCACAAGCAACCGCTTCCTAAGATCGATTATTCAATTTCTTTTGGATTTCATCTCAGTTTAGTCAGTAGAGAGGTTTTTTATGTGCTTGTTTATAAATAATAAATTAATGTAAATAACCGCACTAAACGCCTCCCCGTTTAGTGCGGTTATTTACATTAATTTGGGTGTTCCAAACGTTGTGTTGAAGTCGAAACCTCGACATCAAGATTTTAAAAAAAGTTGTCTAGGTAAGACACCCAGAATATATAAAAAATATCATAGTAGAGACGTTCGTCTCTACTTTGATTCCAAGTGAGTGATTTAAAAAATATATTTTAACAGATTTTTTAGGCATCGTGATGAATATTTAGCCTATAATGCAAATCATATAGATAAATATGTGCTTTCAGAGTTCTTCTTTTTCGCAACACTCTTGTCAGAGCGGTCGTGGTCCTCATGAAATTTCTTGTCTAGGGGCTGATGTGATTTGCCTCAAGATTTCTCGCCAACAAGTCAGATTTTTGGAATTTATGTGCACTTATACAGTGCATCGCCCACGTTCATCTCATGTGAGCGTCCACGTGGTCTAGCTTTCAAAGTTAGAGGTAGTTAAATACTGTGGCTATATTTGTCACCCCTCTAAATACATACTAAAATGTAGGAGAAATGTTGTTACACTAATATTATACGCTCAATTGTTAACTTTATTTTAGGATAACAAAATGTAATTTGGAGTGGATAGATTTGTCATTTTAATTTAATGAAATTTAATTCTATTAAAGTGTAATTTTAGATGGTACCTACTTTATAGTTATTTGTTCGCCGTCAACGACTACTTACTACATCATTTGTAATTTAATCTTACTGTATTGACCTCGAACTCGACGAAATTATAATCCTATTTAATTCAACTTGACATTATGTATTCTATTGCCTATTTCAAATTATAAACTGAATTTCATCTTGATTTCGTAAACTTGTACGAATTTGATTGAATGTGTTAATAATAAATATTAAATGAGTCAACATAGAAAATAGCTTAAACTGTTTGCATGCCTTAGTTAAGCTGGTCTAGTATGATGACAATTTTAAACTTAACAAGTAACCTGCACCTATATTCTCTGCAAATATAGAACTATTTTATTCTATTCTAACGGAAAAACATCGTGTACCAATACATATTTTGTTTTTTGTATTTTTTAGGTGTACAATAAAGAATTTATGAATAAATATTTTATTTACAATGCCTGGTTTTACACCCACCTATGTTTACAACAAAAAGAAAAAAAAAAACTATGCTTTTGAGTTTGTAGTATATGGTCCACTGCAATTCCCCAAAATGTTTCATGATGCGTTGACAACCTTTATTTGTTGACAAAGTTATAAAGTTTCAAAGTTACCCAAAAGCTTCTGTTTTACATTTCTATGTATGAGGCTATTTTTATTGGACACGCCACAAGTCGGAAAAGTCTAAAGTGAAAGTCTGAATCGAAATTGAGGATCGATTCAGGCTGTACGTATTCTATTGTCGTGTTCTTATTGTCAAATAGCTTGGTAAGAAATGCGAAAATATGAGAAGCTATCTTATATCTCTACGGATATTGGTCCAATCACCCCTCCCAGTGCCACGGTCCCTTAGACCCCGGTGACGACACCCGAGGGTAGTATGGGGTGGTCCATTTGTAACCGGAAACCATACGACTCGGCCATTTGTAACCCCATGGGTATCCAAAACAACGAATGTATCAAATGTGTACGTGTTATAAAAACCATTTTTTTTACGTTTGTATTTATTGTGCACCTGTATTTTGGGTGGTGGATACGACTGCACGCAGTCAAGTAGACATTCCCCAGGATCGGCAAGCCTCACACAGCTTAGAATAAATGTTACTAACATTAGTTCATAAGTTTTCACTGTTACTAACACTTATGGAAGAAATTCTGAAATACATGTTTTATTATTATTTTGTTGGTAACAATACTTGAAAATGATTAAATAAAAATAAAAATAAATATTTGAAATAAAACCTACTCGAATAAAAGTTAAATGAATGCGTTAAAGACTTTTAGAAAAAAAAAAATACGCGCTGTTTAGAACTATTACAAACGATTTTATCCTTTTGGTCCGAACTGTTAAAAAAAGAATACATTTGAAATAAAAGTCGGAGATTATTCGTTTTCAGTGCTCCTACCAAGACGAGCCAAACAACTAGGGGGGGGGGGGGGTGAATACCAGGTTATTCTTACCATTTCTCGAAGAATTTCGAAATCAACATGATTTGTGGATTTGATGGCAGGTTTACTGGAAAATCCTCATAGAATAGGATAGCAAAATACAAGCAATACTTTTCACTGTATGCGCTTCAAAAGACGTGAATTGGATAAAATTTGCAACTACCCGCGATCCCAAAACATAATATCTCCGTTATGCTAATACAACAAGCAGATACAAACGCCAGCCGCTGTTAAACTACAACGCCATTTCGTAAATTCGTTTTCACTACGTCATGATAGGAAACTGACGTTTTCTCCTCGAATTCACGTATGGAAGAGTACAAAAATAAAATAACGTATGTATTCGAAACAAAAGAAATATCGTATTCGAAAAACGGAGCGGTCATAGCTTTGAGTTGTGAGGCGTTGCCAGATAGATGGCGTTGTTATTGTAGCTATTGTTTGTAGCCTGTAAATAATATGTATTACATCCACCCACCCATCTACATATTATTTGGAATATTTAAAGTGTAAAGCTATTGCTGGCATATTTTATGGTACGGCAAAATATTATATTGTAAACGTAGATACATTGAATTTTCGATTATGAAGTTTTGTCGTTGCATATGTATAGAATAAGATTTTGGGACAGTGAAGTAACACATAAACTACTTTTTGTCCCGGCAGCACGTTCCTGTTCGGTAATTTCCGACATCCACGCAGGTGAAACCGTGGGTAGCAGACAGTCATCAATATAAACTAAGCGGAAATAATACTACAAAGATTATATATATGTTACGGGCAATTTGATAAGTCCGGGCACTATTAATAATGGCCGGTCTGTATTCATAATGCCCGACTCAATTGGGCTATGTGATTAAAACAGCATAATTAATCACTTTTCCCGGCAATTATGAATAATGCCCACCCTATCTTGGGCAAAGTAATAAAATAGGCGACTGTAGTGTTTTTGTTTATTCAATGAAATTAAACTTACGTAATTTCTATTGTTCATTACTTAACTATTGAACATAGTAGTTACAAAATAAACAGTTAAAAATATAATGGCATCAGTAGTTACCTACTTTTATTTTGATAAAATATTACTTAAGAACAATAGTTTAAAAATGATTAAACTAAGAAAAATCAACTGAAATATCTAATAATTAAGGACTGTGTAAGAAAGTTATTAAGTTTAGAATTATTTATTCGACTTGGCATCGTGAGTTAAATTCACTACTTTTTATAGGTGAAAAATTAAGTGTTCCATAAAAAGGGCTAGTGGTTAAGCCACTAGCCCTTTTTATGGAACACTTAATTTTTTTTTAACATGGTTCACACAAAGCCAAATACAACGTCACAAACTTTTTAGTAATATTTCTGTACTTCGGTTTGAGTTCTTTCATCATCCTATTTCTACGTCCATGCCCGATAGAAATGTGAGTTTCCTGAATAATATCAAACGTTTCTTCCAAATAATAGTAATATTAAATTGGTTCTCTGTCATTTTTCACTGGTACGATTAATTTTTGAACTGTTCCGATCTTCACTATGTCATACCTCGACAATCGCTGAAATTCCTCCGGAGTTTTGCTTGCGATCTCGTCTTTTGTTACTTGCACTTTGGTTAAAAATGAATAATACTCATCACGAAAAAATAACTAAGTGTTTTTCGCCTTTGTTAATTTTAATTTATGAATTTCTTGAGCGTACTACGTGAGCTCGACAAAAGTATGTGCGAATAACACTTGTGCGACAAAACTGTATTGCGACTCACCATATTTCGAATGCACGCTTTTGCGACACACTGAATCTAGTCGTTTCTACGTGTGTCGCACAAGCGTGCATTCGAACTATTGAGAGTCGCAGTACAGTTTTGTTGCACAAGTGTTATTCGCACATTCATTTGTGGAGCTCACATAGTACACCCGAATTTCTTCGTTAAAACGTCTTTTCATATCCATATATGGATGCCGCCATTTTGCGAGATAAACGTACTCAATGCACTCAAGTGTTCTCGATCCGAACTGCGAACTAATGCGCCCCTCGCATGTTGCAAGGCACGGCTGCGGTCCAAATTATCACATTGCCCGGTCCAAGTGATAAATTCAAGCTATCTCAAATACTGACTTATTACATGGACCACGGGTCGTCGGGCATTATTAATAATGGCTGGTCAAATTGATAAATTAATCACTTTGCCCGACGCTCTTGGGCATTATTAATAATGGCCGGTCCTTATTAATAATGCCCAGTTAATCAAGTTGCCCGTAACATATATATATATATAAGTTAGCTCAAAACTTAAAGTGTGGCGTCATCTACACCGCCACACGTGGACTACTCATCTCACTGACGACACGCAAAATTTTGATGGGGTTACTCGGTAGGTATTAAATTTTTCAATTCGGCTTATAAATAACGCAGTCTTGAGGAAACAAAGGTATAAAATACAAATACAACCGAATTGAGAACTATTTTTGTGAAGTATTTGAAAAGGTACGGGCGTTCTCAACCATTAGTCGACGTAAACACGGACGTAATAATGTCGCGGCGGAATCTTTTTTCGCACTGAATCTTCAGTGCACTGTCTAGAGCTGAGGGTTGAATACTGAACAGTCTTTTTTCGATGCGTTAAGATGCACTCTTTTGAATTCTCAATGCTTCACTCTTTTTTTTTGTGGATGGGAAATCATCATATGACGTCTCCCGCTCTGGGTGCCGGAAGGGCGTGTCAGACTTTTACTGACTAAAACCCACCAGTGTTCCTTCAGTTGCCCATATGTCAGGGCCACGGTAACTCTTTCGAACAGATCTCGCGACTCTGGCAGGCGTCGGTCCTAGCAGACCCCTTCAGATGGAGTTGAAATTCTGAGCATGACAAAACCCCCCGCGATATCTTTACGTCCGCGTCCGTATGTTGACCGAAGGTGGTAATTACATCATATCAACCGGCAAACGTCTAGAGCTAAACATAGTCTCACAATGACCTGGTGCAATGAACGGTCAAAGTCGTGGGTCAAAGGGAAATTGCCTTAATTGCTACCCTTGACAGACGGTCAGATGATCGCAGGAGGACGGCGGGGCGCTATCACGCTACTGCTCAGTCCCCGGCTCATAACGTGAGAGTTAGTTGCCTTTTACAAGAAGGTTTTTCATGTTTTCAAGGAAAATTTAGTTTTCACTTAACACCAAGGAAATATCTTATGAATTAGAAATGACAAAATAAATAAAGTCTTCATTTTAATGCACACAAAAATTTTACTTCTAGTCTATGAAAGGTCACCAAGTTTCAATTCGAACGCCCCGGTTCTAATAGTAAACATTTTTAGAAAATTTTGAATATGTGACGTAATTGGCTACCTGTTTTTGACCGGGCCTTCAGTAGGAGGTAGTCCTCTAGAGACATAACTTAGAAATGTGGACGTAGGTATACTTTTCTAACAGGAAAGCAGTTATGCTGTTTGGTACTTGTATACAGCACGGTTGTAGACCTCTCTTCTCGACCCGCATTGGTCTAGTGGGCGGAAGCGCTGCCGCTAAGCATAATTCAAGCATGAGTTCCTGATTCTCAGATCAGTTTAAGTATTGTTGGGTTTTTTATCGAAAAAATTATCAGTATCAGCTCGGAGTCTACATTTGTGCCCGATTGATGGCAATCGGCTTGCTCTCATTACATGGAACTAAAATATAAATGGCAAAATATGGGTGTACTACAGGAGGATTCCTGCTGAACACTGCACGGAATACAGGCGAGATGTTATTGTGTGTGTTTTTGCATAGAACTACACCAGTAAAATTTTTCACAGACAGCTCTACTTTCATACAGTAAACCGTTTATATGATTCATCAATACGTAAACTGAATAATTAAATATGAAACACGTAATAGTCACATAAATACATGGTTTCTGGTTGAACACCGCTCGGTTGCTCAGTCGTGCGGCCCTTTAACTCGCATTCACTTCAATGTGAGTAACTAATGAAATCATTTGATAACACAAATATCTCGTTACATGTCAAATATGCTTGTTTAGTAATACTAGGCAGGTGTATTAAGTTCCATGTCCTCACTAGTTTCTCAAAGGGCTGAATTTTTTTTTGTTAGGTACAGACGCCAGCACATCAATCTATCCGAAACTGACAAATTTTCCCAATCAATCTTGAAACTAATGCTTTAGCGATAAAGTTGAAAACCTATTAAAGAAATTTGACAGATTGTAGTAGCTGTATGTGCTGGCGTCTGTACATTCAATTCATTTTTTTTATTGTGTTTTTAACCTCGATCTCTCCTGATAGGAAGCGATGGGTGAGGTCTATGATAGTATGAGCGTACCCAAAAGTAGCCTACTGACTCTTGTTTTGTTGTTCATAACAAGCAACGTGATGTCCTTATGTGCAGTTCGCGTAGCTGATTGTTGAGCCGAACTTATTATTTTAACTTTCTGACATTGGTACGCCAACAAGGAAGAGCAACTCTTTAATAAACTTTCTTCCTGGTAAGAATTAAATGTTGACAGAATCATGTTTGCATGACTTTAATTTAGTATTAAGTAAAAAAGCGATGCTCATTTCAAAGGAGAATGATCAAAAGTGGTACCAAAAAGTCTCACGCATCAAGACCAAAATTTTGTAGTAATTAGTTTCATATTTTTTTACGAAATTATGCGTCCGGGATTTTGTTTTTGAACAGGAAATTTATTTTTGAGTTTAAAAGTATGGATATTGTTTTACGTAACTTCATATCCTTATAGATGACGTTCCGTTTCACTTCACACGATATATGATTAACACAACCTTAATTTTTGAAAGTGCCATTATCACTTTAAAAAAAAATACTCTGCCGAATCTACATTAATTTAATAAAACTACAATAGAATAAAATCTCTATTTAAAAGATTATCATTATTGATCTTTAGTTAATTAGCCCTTCACAGCCGGTAAAAAAGATGTAGAATGCAACAGAATCGATTAGTTATCTGTGCATCTGAGTCTGACATTTTGCGTATAATGTACTCTGTGGTTTGCTTTAGCGCTGTGTTTTTGAGAGTTGACATTGAATAATAATTATTGAATTCTTTTTTGAAAAGTATAACTTGTTTGTATTTTATGTACTTTTTTGTGAGTATTTCATTGTGCAAATATCTCGAGTAGACCGATTGACATCATCAGTCACCCGGCAAAACCGACGATGTATCAATTGCTCGTTTTTGATACCCAGAAACCGACCCACATAATCATCAGAACAAGCGTCTACTCCAATGATTAACTTGTTGCAGTCTTGGATAAATCCTACTCAGGTAAGCAGATCTTATTTTACTCTTTGAATATATAATTACTTGTGAATGTCAGGCACCTATTTCCTGACTAATCTTTTAATGACTGTACCAGCTTACAAAACATTATGTTTATAGAATGAAAAAAATCATATTTAGACTCGCACAGGAAATATCCAACAAACAAATAACGAAAAAAACGAATCTGTCTGAGGCCAAAAAACGCTTTACTCTTGATTACTTGTAGGTGTAATTTCTTTGAATATGTTACAGAAGATAGATAACGTCTTATAGGGTAAAATCACACTTTTTTACTCATTGTTTTAATTGCAGGTGTCTTCAGAATGTGTGCTTTGTACAGAGTGTTTGACACTGCTTCAAGATTGAGCAAACACAGTCAATGAAGGCAGTTTATCTTTGGCTGCGCAACTAGAACAGATCCTGTGAGACAAGACCGACAAGAGAGAAACATTTTAGTTAGAAATGTCCCGCTGCATTTGGTAAATATTTTTATTTATTGCAACATAAAAAAACTTTTTTACAAAAAAAAAAACCACCGACTTCCTTGAAAACACTACAAAGTGAAAAATAACTTTAATTTCGGAAGTCGGTGTCTTAGGATCTGTATTTATTGTTTTTTGCCACCGACTTCCGAAATTAAAGTTATTTTTCACTTTGTAGTGTTTTCAAGGAAGTCGGTGGTTTTTTTTTTTTGTAAAAAAGTTTTTATTTTTAAATTTTTAGTTGTGGTATTCACCCTGCACTAATTCCAAACAAACAATGCATATTTATGCGATAGGTCTTACTGGATTTTGCTAAAGGCCAAGTTTATGTTGCGCTAAGTCGTGTAAAGACTCTGGATGGTATTGCAAACAAATTGCTCAAGAAACCGCATGACGAAAGAGCATTGCGTGAAATGCAACGATTAAGGCAATTGTAAATTTGTATAAAAATATAATAAATGGCCAGGCCAAAATGATTAAGGCTGCTTTTTTTTTTATTAAGCAGACAGTAGAGTGGGTAAGAGCCCACTCTAGTGTCTGCTGAGGAATCAATTCTCGATGTCAACGAGTATGTCTATCTAGGACAAGATATCTTCTAACTCCTGATCGATAAGGAGTTGTACCTTCCATCATCAGCTCAACGGAATATAAGAATACAAGTAACGGTCTTAACGTGCCTATAATATGCAAAGAATTATCCCCTAACCTTCTAACCTTTCACTGTAAGTTCCTATATGTACTGTTCACCGATGAGGAGTTCCATGCGGTATCTTCGAAGACTATAATTAGTTCACCACGGATGGATAGATAGAACCAGCAATTATTTTTGATCTTTAGTACAATATCCAAATCACATTACGTGTACTGTTTGTTTTTGAGGAGTTCCTTCGTTTATCTCCCAAAGTATACATCAAATCTTCACAAAATTAATATGGGACCACCTCAGGAGTATACCCTTACGAATAAAAAAAGAATTTTCAAAATCGGTTGACAATTGGCGGAGAAATCGGTGAACATACATAAAAAAAAAAAAAAAAAAAAAAATACATACAGTCGAACATATAACCTCCTCCTTTTTTTGAAGTCGGTTAAAAAAGAAACCTAATTCAACTTATATTACTGTTCTTCTTTTCTCCAGTTTTCTATAGATTATAGTGATAAAATTATTATTAGATGTGTTTAAAATATTGAGTCCTGATAAGTGAAGGTTTCACAAATAAATAATGTAAATATTAGATAGTATCATCTATTTTGACACAATTACTGCCTGATCATTATATATAGTTACTTCATATTACAATACATACTTTTATCAATCTATAACCCATTATGAAATGTTTTGTATTACATATTTAATCATGTTATTTTTATAGATATCAAGATTGGAAAGAGTATGTGCTGCTTGCTGAAGGTAAGCTACAAGAGAAGTTCAACGTCATGATCTGCATGACTCCATTCGCCTAGATCTGCCTGATGCTGGACCATGTGGAGATCTCAATAATCCTGAGCCGCCACCTCTTCCACAACATAACCTACACCCTGCTCAAGTTAGATCAAATCCATGACGTAGATAGATAGCTCAACATTTAGATAGCTTTCCATGATTGACAACAACTGATTTAAAATGGTTAGCTCTTGGGACCTACCAATTCAAACAGGTTAGATCTTATTATGGGGAAAACATCTGTTGAACTGGTATTTATTCAGTTGAGGTAAATAATTCTATCGATGATGATATGTACCTTTGATTTTAGGGCTTTAGGCTTTTAGGGCTTTGCCTCTTAAGAGGTAGGATTAAATCGAGACATGTCAACAGTCATGCTTATCACATGTATTTATTGATTAGCAGAGATGTTGCTGTGGCCAATACATTAGAAACCATAGTAGGTTATTGCTGCAGCTGCCTCGTCGGTAAGCGAACAGTGGGCTGCTGTGCTCATGTAATGATGATAGTGTGGTATTTGAGCTGGGGACGGTATAGTGACGTAACTGCGCCAGCAATAGATTCAGATGATTTTTTTCAGAAATATGTTCAGTGATTTATGTAAAAGTATTTTAAATAAATATTTTTGACTTTGATCCTTAATAAAAACCCAAATGGACTTGTTTGTTTCATTTTTCTATCATTTACCTATCAGTCAGACTGGTCTCCCTTATTTATGATAATGTTAAGTTTAATTGGTATTGGTGAGCAGTGGTGGCCCAGTGGCAGCGGCCGCGACTTATGAGTAGTAAGTACGTCGTGAGTTTGAGAGGAGCCCTGTGTTCCAGCAGTATGAATATTATAGACTGCTGATGATGGTATTAGTGTTGGTGTGGGAGTGTGATCGTGGTGGCGTCCAATGATATGTTACCCATAGATATGTATAGCTCTCGCGAAACTTCTGGGTCACCCTGAAGTTGACTTTCCGAAGCGCACGCATTGTTAGTGATCGAAGAGCGCAAGGCTCGGATCGGTGCTGTTTTTTTTTTAACCGACTTCAAAAAGGAGGAGGTTCTCAATTCGGATGTTTATATGTTTTTTTTTTTATGTATGTTCGGCCGTCATATATAGACGGATTTGCAAAATTCTTTTTTTGTTCGAAAGGGGTTTATTCCGAAATGGTCCCATATAATTTTCATATAGATCTGATGATGAGTTCGGGAGACAGACACCGGAACTCTTTAAAAAATGACAGGAAATCAACCGCGATTTCTGCTATCGCATAAATATGCATTGTTTGTTAGGAATTAGTGCAGGGTGAATACCACAACTAAAAATTTAAAAATAAAAACTTTTTTACAAAAAAAAAAACAACCGACTTCCTTAAAACACTACAAAGTGAAAAATAACTTTAATTTCGGAAGTCGGTGGCAAAAAAACCATAAATACGGATCCTAAGACACCGACTACCGAAATTAAAGTTATTTTTCACTTTGTAGTGTTTTAAGGAAGTCGGTTGTTTTTTTTTTGTAAAAAAGTTTTTATTATTAGATTTAATACTGCGCAGCCATTGTGGCCGCCCAATTCAGGGCGGCCAAGAAGTTTGGTAAGAATTATACCCATATTACCGGCTCACAAATTCTCGCGTTATTCTTCCCTACTAATATAAATGGATTACGCTGCTTTTAGAGCAATAATGTCCGTCATAACGTGCCTTAGTAGGTATATAAAATACGTCGTTGGTAGCGTCGAACAAAATAGACCTAGTTTTTAGGTTATATTGATTTTATAAAATAACTCCGAAACCTGGGTTTATTTTTCAAAAAGAACTTTTGTAGGAGTTAATGTGATCAATTTAGTATATAAAAAATAAAGTTTGATTTTGATGCAGCTTGGTACGGGATTCCATACATCTATGAGCATTGTCCTTTAAATTATTGTTTTAAATCAGTGTTAATAACATACAAATAAAATTGGTTCAGTTAATTATGAATAAAACGCCTAAGTTTCCAAGCAATAAAGAAATTAATCACGAAAAGAACCGATTCACCATTTGTAGTAAAGACTTTATTACCAAAAATATCAACTGATTTTCCGTTTTCCATTTGGAACTATTACGTTTTATTGAGTTTGGTATCTAACTAGATTAAGCTTTGAATAGCAAATTGCTCCAAATAGCACTAATTCGATAAACGACGGCGAAAATTATTTCTAGGAAAATTTAAAAGGTCACCGTGTCTTAATAAAAAGCAAATATTTTTTGGAATTAGGGATTTATTCTTTTATTTGGATGTAACTACTCGGACTGAGAAGTTAAAGGTTGGGTCGGACCCGCAGGCGCTTCACTTTGTGTAATTTTTTTTAAAAAGAAAACATCGTGAGAAAACGGGCATGTCCTAGAGCCAAAATTTCGAAGATATATTAACACGTTAACTGCCATGTCGAACTATGTGTCCTACACTTTTTGTTCCGTTCAGGCCTTGTCGGACTATAAGACCGACAACATATACCAAATCTGAACGTGTCTTTGCTGCTTCGCGGCCATGTTTATTACTCTTTCAGCTATATTAAGTGACCCGCGCGACCCAAAAATCACTGTGTCAATATAATTTTTAATTAAATTATAAAAATAGGCTGTATATAATGTGATAAATATGATATAATATGAATGTTTGGAATAAATAATCTTTTTAAAGTAAAATAACACTAAGTACATTTTTTGACTTTTTCTGATTTTCACCATGGCAGTTAACGTGTTAAATTTACCATCCTGCACTGAGCACACTTGCTGGATTGTAGCTCACTCCTTCATAGAGGGGAGGCCTGTGGGATACATTCCAGAAGTGGGAACATTTTAGGTTGCCTATTCCATGCTATAATTATTTATTTTACGTCAACATCACGAACATCAACATGTTGTTATTTCTGTGTAAAACTAACCTAATTGATTTCTTAATTAGCCAAATAAATATTATTACCTTTTTAAATCGCGCATGAGAGGTACGCCAAAAATAATATAGGCACTGCCAAATCTACCCATCTAGTTCTAGGACTGGCCTGTTAGTTTAGTGGTTAGTGACCCTGACTGCTAAGACTGAGGTCGTGGGTTCGATTCCCACCCAGGACAAATCTTTGTGTGATGAGCACGATCATTTGTTCTGTGTCTGGGTGTAATTTATCTATAATATGTATGTATTTAGAAATATATAAGTATATTTATCAGTTGTCTGGTTACCATAGTACAGGCTCTGCCTAGTTTGGGATCAGATAAAGTTGTGTTGGTTGTCCTAAGATATTTATTTATTAATTACGCATTTACTTTTCTTAACCTTTTCATGACGTTTGTACCTACGAGATTTTTGAGAGTTATATCTACTATACGTACTTTTGGGTTAGCTTCGTTAATGAAAACGGAGTTACCTACACAGAATCCATGATATTGTGTGGTTTATTTCCTGTACTAATTTATTTTAAATTAAAAGAGAAAAGATGTTAAAAAAACAAAAGACATCTAAAAACACAGTACAAAGTGAAAAATAAGTTTTATTTTGGGAGTCAGTGTCTTTTTATTTTCGTTTTGCCACCGAATTCCAAAAATAAAGTTATTTTTCACTTTGTACTGTGTTTTAGATGTCTAGTCCGTTGAAATTTTAATATTTTTTTTTTGTTCGTATACATTCTCTTGCTGAATAAATGATAAATAATTTTATTTGTGTAAGTAGGTTTTGTACAAATGCACAATTTTTTTTTGTACAAACGTCAATAACGAAATAACAGTGACATTATTATAACCACTTTAACCACTAATCAGATTATCAGAACTTAACCAAAGGAGACGGATACGCTTTCATACAATTTTAGGCCTGGGTGTAAAAAGATGAAATTGGTGTCAATGGATAGGTACTATATCATTAAACAATCACTGAAAATTTTGCAGATTTTGGCAATCTGAGAACCGAGTTAAATGAGCTTTAGAAAAAGTGAGGTTACGTAACAATCTACACTTAACAGCTGATTTTTGAAGTGCGATTGTCATTCTTTATAATATAGTTGAGGTGTTAATTATAAAGAATATAATTATAATTCATCATCATCATCATTTCAGCCGAAACACTTCCACTGCTGGTCATAAGCCTCCTCCATTCGGGGTTTTTGCCATTATCGCCACGCTTGGCAGGCGGGTTAGCGATCGCAGTGTGGTGGCAAAATGTACAAAAAACGCTGCTGCCCCTTTTAAGTCCCTTAGTCGCCTCTTACGACATCCACGGGAAGAAATAGGGTGGTGCTATTCTTTACTATTCTCTTTATTCTTTATAATTATATATTTGTAGAAGGGCTGGTGTCTAAGAAATAACAGCCGCACGGGTTGACCGATCAGGTTAAGGTGAATGCTTCAACCAACCCGCGAAATTCAAATTTTCTTACGTTTTTTGCAATTTGCAGGCCAGTGCTAGGTTGTATATTGATTAAAATATTATTCGCGCCTGTAAGACATATGTAGTTACAGAATTATAATCATCAAAATCATCAATACAACGCTCTAAGTTCATATTATTGACATAACAAGAGGTAGTCTTTGATCCAACTACAAGCAGGAGTTGAAGAAAACATCAATAAAACTATAGTAGGAAACACGATACGCACACGCATTAGTCAATACAAAACGAGTGAGAGTCATGTCATGCATGTCATCATTGATGTCAGAGTTAGCACAGACTAAACACACATTAATCGATTAGCAAACGTGGATCAATTTATCTTAATTAATTACATGGATATTTAATTGTTTTAAGCTGTGCAGTATGTTATTTCTTTTCTAATAGATTTAATTATTTTAATTGAATTAATCATCTGGTGAAAGCATCTTCTTAAATAGTATGAACGTTAATCGATTTTAATTTGATCGATATTCCATTTACTTGGGAAGCTTAACTTAATTCTAGGATTTCTCATTTTCCAGATTGTAAATTGAGTTGATTTTTCAGATTTTGATATAGAAAAATATACGATTTTTTTTTTAAACCTTTCTCCAGTTATTACAATTTGGCCCAGAAATGCCCGTCTCCAAATATGGGACCACTCGGTAAGCATACCCTTTCAAAAAACAAGAAGAATTTTTCAAATAAGTTATGACGGAGTTCTAAGGTAATAAACATTAACCGACATGAGAACCTCCTCCTTTTTTTGAATTTGGTTAAAAAGAGTTACTCGTGTTAATTTGACAAACTGCAACCCTAATTTATAAAACATATTTAACATTTAGTTTCCCGAGTTTCCTCGTGTCTTGTCGACATACATAAATGAAGACTGGCCGGTCTACACACAACACGGCGCGACCTGTCGGCACATCAACGCCAATTAAACCGTCCCTTGTTTCACCCTCAAGTTGCCAAGTCCAAATTAAATCTAGCTTCACCCCGTGGACATCCCTAAAGTTTGGCAATTATAAAAGTTTAAAGTGTTTTTTGTCCGTTTCTTAAAGAAACAGGGTGACTCTTTATCGTTATAATACCGGACGCTTAATCTGGAGTCATAGCTCAGAAGGGATGCTGGGAATGGACGTTATATATCACCTCCTTGCAGAGGGTTGAGAAAAAATTCCAGTCGTGAATCATCGGAGAGTTTCGTAACAGTTCGTTTTATTTTTGTTCTAGTTTGTGGGGCGTGCAAACAGACATTGAGACAATAGTAACCAGTTTATTCAAGGCATTGAACGCGTATGTAATTTTACGCCTTCGTTTATCTAAAATTCTAGAGAGTACCTATACATCATCTTATTGCTCTTCGGCACGTAATGAACGATTTTATTCAGGTATAATATTTATTTTTCTTTCCCGGAAAACTTTTGTCAAGAATACTTAACGTTAAGTGTAGATACTTGTTAGGGGTTCGGTCCATTTTAGATATCATACATTTTGTAGTGAACTGAAATATATATGAGATCGAACCTTACGAGAACTTTTGTTGTGAACCCATTCCTATTATAAGCATATTTAGCTTAGTTGGAGAGGGTAAAAGCTTGGTAAGGTGTATAAAAAAAACCTTATATTTTTCCATCTTTATAACTTACTTTTGTACGTAAATAAACTACCTTTTCGTGAATGCTTTTTCTGAATGTGATACATACGTTTTCAGTCCGCGCTGTTCGTGTATTCATGTTTTTAGGAATGGTATGCGTAGGCAGCTATTTAGCTGGCAAGTGCAGCGGGCGAGTGGACGGTGCCAGTGGTCGGGGATAGTTCAGAAGGTTAATTGAAATGAAAAGTGAGTTTGTTTAAAAAAGGTTCTCCTTTAAAAATATCTATCCTCACCAAAAAATATCTATGTTAACCAAATTGATTTTACGCTAATTTATATGAGACTGAATAGTATACAATTAATCCGTTGTTATCCGTTGTTGTTCCGTTGTTCCAGTGACCTACGTGATGATGGGGACATAGAACGCGAGCGCAGGTCGTTGGCGGTGAGGAGCAATATGCTCGCCCGTAGTCCTTCTACACGAGCGGCCTATGGGTGTCATATACGAGCCGAGCCTACAACGTCCTGCGCGTGCAATACAACAATGCCTTCAGAATGCTGTTGCGGTTGCCGCGACGTTGCAGTGCGTCGGGAATGTTTGCTGAAGCACGTACGGATGGCTTTCACGCCATCATGCGTAAGAAAGCGGCCCTACTGCAACGTTTGCGTAGCACTCGGAAGGGCATCCTGAAAATGATTGTTAGCAGAGTGGACTGCCCCATCCAAAGGCACTGGGTAGAATTAGGTATAGGTTTATCTATATATATAAAAATGAATCCCTATTTCCCTTGGTCACGCCATCACGCGTGAACGGCTGGACCGATTTCACTCTTTTTATTGTTGTTGTGTTTGTAATTGTCAGGAGAAGGTTCTTATGAAAGAAAAAAAAGAAAAAATGCGCGGAAAATTAGAAAATTTAAGAACACTTATTTCAGAATACTTAACAACCATATAATAGGTCAATGTAAACTTTTTTAATGTAACATTATGACATTTGACATAGAATTGACAGAATGCGTGCTCAAATATCATCAAAGAGACAGGACAACGTCTGTCGGGTCAGCTAGTGTTAAATAGAATTAAGTACTAACAACAATAACATAGCATGTAAGCACAGTTTGTTACTAACCACTAACTACGTATGGACTGCTTAGGTCTGAAATAAAGATATTTTTTTATTTTTATTAACATTATGTTCCGTGTGGTGCCTCACGTAAAGGATAGCTCCGTCTCATTTCTTCCCGTGGGTGTCGTAGAAGGCGACCAAGGGACTTACTAGAGAATGGGCAGCAGCGTTCTCTATGCATTTTACCACCATACTGCGATCGCTAACTCGCCTGCCAAGCGTGGCTATTATGGCAAACCCCCCTTTGGGGGGCTGCTGGTGCCGGACAGCAGTGGATATCTTTCGGCTGAAATGATGATGATGACAATTATTAACTCCAGACTGCTTACATAGAAGAATCAAGAAAAGAGTTCGTAATAGATAACTTTTTTCACTGCGATCAAGGTAACAAACCTTAACATTCGAACCGATAACTTTAAACCCCAGTAGGTACACACTTGCAAACGAACTCTCAAACTATACGAATGCAAATTGAATACGTTGCACTCATGTTGTAACTATTCGATAGCTTGAAGTATACAAGTACAAACTGAACTGAAGCACGCCGCTATCTTACACAAAGTTCAAATAAATTCTGCCTTTGCAACAAACCTGAAGTGTCTGCAACTTTGGAAATAGTTGAGTGTGCGACGCGATGAGTTTAATGATACACAAATATGCCTGGAAGGGTTGCGTAAGAATACCACCTGCTGCCTCGGCCGTTTGTGATTGAATATTGCCTATAGCACAAGGGGTAGACAACATTAGTCATTGTAATTATGTCGTTAAAAGTTTTTTTTTTGTTAAAAAACGCCGATTTAAAAAAACATGATGGTTCATGATTCTCGTGCTTCTCTAAAGAGATCTATGGACAACAAGCTTCATTTTTCCGACTAATTGATCAACTTTTTGACAAGTCAAAAGTGCCTGTAGGAACATCATTTCATCATCAGCCTATATTGTTCCCACTGCTGGGATACAGGCCTCCTCTTGGTGAGAGGGAGTGGGCCATAATCTACCACGCGGGCCCAGTGCGGGTTGTTAGATGTCACATGCCTTCGAATTTTTGGTTCTAAGACCTTCTGGTTTCCTCACGATGTTTTCCTTCACCATTTTGAGAGCAGTGGTGATGAAATAATTTACACAAAGTAAAGCGCCTGCTTGGGTTCAAACTCACGACCGTAAGTCACGGCCGTTACCACTGGGCCACCACTGCTCAATTGTGCCTGTACACGGTTTAATTGAAAAAAAAAAAATGTTTTGAGTTTGAGTTTCTTGACCCAGATTGCTTGGCGATTGTTTCCATACTGTGTGGTTATGAAAGCAAGGGAAATGTACAGAATGCTACAGGGATATTTTGGTGTCAAAGTCAAACCATTTATTTTTAATAGCCACAAAAAGGCAATTTTGAACGTCAGCGTGTCTAGTTGATATTGAAACATAATGCTACAGACTTAATCTTCTACCTTTTCTTGTGTAATGGCGTCGCCCGCGGAGGCACACAGCCGTAGCGCTGCGGTTGTATTCATACAACAAACAGCGGCCAACGCACTGGATCTAGCGCTGCAGCGCTGTTTGTGAACCAACAACCCTTGAACACCCTGTGATTGTTCCGATGGTAAAAATTTGAGCAGTGCTTGTAATTTCTGTGCCTATTCACACTGTTTATCATTTGAAATTTGCCAAGCACTTTTCGCATTGACATAAGTAATGCAAAATAGCTACAAAAGGTACTGATACATTTCAAAAACGTATATTGCTTTATGGAGTTTGGTAAAAGCATGAAAGAACTTATTCAGGTATCGAAAACTTTTTGAAAAGATTCTCTAAATTCATAGCATCTTAACGTATAATGCGAAAAGTACAGAACCGGTCGAAATGGCGGTGCTTGGGGGAGGCCTATGCCCAGCAGTGGACGTCTGTCGGCTGCAGTGATGATAAAGATGATGATATTACACATATTATTCTTAATATATTCTCACAAATTGTGTCAGAAAATTTTTAAGGTGGATGCGTTCGAATTCCAAAGAACTTAATAAAATCAAACGTTAGTAAGTTTTTTGAAATTTGCAGGTCAGTGTCAGTTTGTAGGTATGTTGATTATAATAAGATTCGTGATCGTAAAAAATACCCTCGAAGTTCATTGAATCATTGCTTAAAGTGGGATTCAATAAAGTTGTATTGGTGAAAAATTGTATTGATGAAATAAGGGCGACCCTAATTTGTAGTGATAAGCTCCTTTATTATTACATTATTCGACAGCTGGCTTGGTTAACAAGGCGAGCTCAGGCTATCTGCCTAAATTACGTTGTTCAAGGGCGACGGCTTATCTTCTTCGTTTGGCCAACCAAAGCAGAAATTGCAATCTTTCTTGGCCTGCAACTTTTAACTTTAGGTTTCAAGACGAAGCTCAGCAATGCTGGTCAGTGACAGAAGTAGTTCTAGTTTTCTACATAAACATAAACTCACACTTTGTGCGCATGGGAGTTGGCAGAAACTACAGAAGACTACCTGCTACGATCATTTCATATTTCTTTTTCTTCGTTTACGTTGATGTATTTTATTTCAAGGTCAAAAGTGCATCAAAAAGCTCTTGTTTCCATCCCTACATGCAAACCGAGCACTGCGAACAACTAACGCGTTGAACACGGTCTGATTGTTTGCTGAACCAACATTGCAGCCAGGCCGCAGTGACTGCGTTGATTGGAAAAATCGAGAATTCAAGTCAGCATGTCCGTCTAATGCTGTTCGTTTTATCATTTTATCATAGTGGCAACTTTATTTCGTATACTTTAAATTATAGGGCCAGTATGAATATTTTTGTAAGATATGAAACTGAATTCTTAAACGTTACGTAGGTTATTGTTTCGACAAAACTTTGAAACCTCTTAGGTCTAAGTGCGCTCTATGAATCTTGCCCTATGTCATAATCCCATTGCCCTTACTCAAATTTATTTGGGGTCGGTGCAACATGTCTTTTTCTTCCATACTTCTCTACTAGACTTCGGTCATCGGGCCTCCTTTCTGGCTATATCATCTTTCACACAGTCCACCCGTCGTTTTTTTGGTCTTCCCTAACTCTTCAGCCAACTTATGCTAAGAAATCGGGGAAAGGGAACCTTTATTTGAAACAAAAAGACGTTCTTCATAATGCTCACTTTCCTGTTCGCACAGCCCTCGAAGCTTCATTATTTCATAGACTTTTTGGCGAGTGCTTCGAAGAAACAGGGATGCTTCCAGCTATTTGTTTTCCTGTAATTACAGATCTCATTTAGTTTTTGCCTCTCGCAACACAAGTAAGTGGAATTGGATTCAGCTTTGCGCAATTGCCATTATTTATTATATAAATCAGTTCTTTGTTTAGTTAAAGGTAAATAAATAAGAAAAAGTTGTCGTAAAGAAACAGAGTATTTCAATAATTAAGCTGTTCTTGTTTGAGATTTTTATGTAGATACGTTTTATTTAAAAACATGTTCAGGAAAACTTGTAGGGTATCGAAATTAAAAGAAGGATAAAACACAAATAAATACCAAATAATTAAAACAATACGAGTAAATATTTAAGAAAATGTCTCCAGGCCTAGTTGGTAACAATTAGTATTCTAAATTCCACCAAATTAATGTACCTTTACCGAGATTCTAATAAAGAGCGTTAATGAGCTGCCTAACTAGATAGGCGCTATTACTTGTTCTAGGACAAGGCTCTGATAAGGGTCATAAAAGTTAACACAACGCTCATTCAAGTTAATTTTCTTGGCATCAACAAATATTTTAGGATTATTAAGATTTGTTCAGGCATTACAGTCGGCCATAACTTTTATTAAATTATTTATGAAGAGAAGAAACTTATATTTTCTATTTAGTCATAATTATGAAGGTTTTTTCATGGTGATGATTAATATCATAATTAATATATATTTTTTTTTTTTTATAGTATCTACGATCACCGATAGAAGGTCCCCCACACAACGTCGTCCGATGACCTCGTGAAATGACTTTATTTTTTCACATTAACATTAAATAGCATTGTGACGCTTTTAGCGCTCGTTAGCTTATCAAAAAAATGTGAACTAGAAAAATATTTGAATGGTTAGAAACCTCAAACTGTTAAGTGATTCAGTATAGAAATGTGATTTCCCTGAGGTTCCCACAGGTTTGCTGCACTGCTTCCGCACAGAACCGTAAACTAGCCGCATTATAGATGGAGAAGTTAGCAGTGCGGTTGTTATTTCTAGAACTATACTGAATGAAACATATTTTACTTGTTATATACGAAGAAACAGCTTGTATGAAAATAACCTTTGATTTTTTAGCTTCGTCCACCTACGATTCTTTATTATTGAAAGTTCTTAAATTAATATAATAATATCTTAGGACAACGAACACAACGTTATCTGATCCCAAACTAGGCAGAGCCTGTACTATGGTAATCAGACAACTGATAAACATTCTTATATATTTGTAAATACATACATATTATAGATAAATTAGATACAGAACAAATGATTGTGCTCATCGCACAAAGATTTGTCCTGGGTGGGAATCGAACCCACGACCTCAGTCTTAGCAGTCAGGGTCACTAACCACTAGACTAACACACACACACACACACTAATTCATTCACTATCAGACAATGCGTTATGTAAGCCATAGGCTTTCTTTTTTTTTTATTGGATGGGAAATCATCAAATGACTTCTCCCGCTCTGGGCGTAGCGGGAGGGCGTGTCAGACTTTTACTGACTAAAACCCACCCGTGTTCCTTCAGTTGCCCATGTGCCAGAGTCACGGTATCTCTTTCGAACAATCTCGCGACCCTGGCAGGCATCGGTCCTAGCAGACCCCTACATTGCTGCTGACATCTCTTTGAGGCGCGCGTGGAACACTACGCGCCGTCGACCCGAGCCTGGTCCTTACCGGGCGGCGAGCTACCCATTGCTCGCCACCCGCAAGCTCGCGCCTACGGTGGCCGGGAGTCCGCTATCGACTCCCGACGCCCGGGGCGTCTCCTCCTGCGGCGGCTAGGGACGTGAGGGCGCAGAGACTGCCACTCCCCCACGCACCCCGCCTCCTCCTTCGCGAGCATTACTGCTTCGCAGAAGGAGGTGACGGCTTCCCAAGCCCTCTCGCTCCGTACCATGGCTCGCACCAGGGCCGGACGCGAGAGGTCGCCGCCGCCGATCGCCTCTACGAGGACACGGCGGTGCTCCGCCCAGGCAGGGTACACCTCCACCGTATGCTCCACCGTGTCCTCCAGACGATCCTCACAATGGAAACACCCGGGCGTTTCCTCCCGCTTTATCCTGAACAGGAACCCACCGAAGCACCCATGCCCGGTGAGAACCTGCGTCAGGCGGAAGGTGAGGACGCCGTGGCGCCTCTCAATCCACTCCTCAAAGAGGGGACTTACCGCCGCAATTGTGGCTTGCCCAAACCATAGGGTCTTGAGACATGATTTTTTGCACAAACATTGTCAAATAATGTACAAGACCATTAAGGAAGGATTTTTTAAAGTTAAGGAGACAGTGTGTGTAGAAGTTCGCCATTTTTGCCGATGGGAAACTCATCGGGCACTGTTTGGTCCCCATGCCGCGTTTGTCTGTCTAAATGCAATAAACTCAAGAACTAACCAATGATTTCATACGATTTACACCTATAGAAGGAGTGATTCCTGAGAAAGATGTAAATGTTTAATTCATGAACCTTTTATGTAAATTTGCTGAAATATGACGATTGTGGTTGAAGATGTTGAAAAAAAAAGAACGTGTCGGCTGGAAGTTTTACTGGCGTAAAAATATATTTTTAAATTCATGCGTCCGAGGCTACAGGCAAAAGCTAGAATCTATACGTCATATTTATGAATTTTGCTCTCCCTCTCGTTTTGACGTTGCTTTGCAGAATCTCAACGTGTCTTTACTCAAGTTTATTGAAACCACTCTAAGTACTTAACGTCAAACATGAACCAAATCCTTCACGCTTCGTCAATGATGTCAACAGTAGGCCGGGAGCTCCCCCCGGCTGATTATTTAAATAGACTCGATTGTATTGTTGTTCGGCGACTGAATAAAGTAACCTATGTAAATCTGTCGAAGTGTATGGGAGGAGCGGGAAGCGAGATACATGGTGTGGCGGAAAAAGGTTGAAAACTCCTGCAACTGTGTTCGTTCCTATATCGGAAGCGCGGTTCTCAGTGGTATTGAAATATGGCTAGAAAGGGTACGGACGGACTGTGTAAAAGATAAAATAGTTAGAAAAGGGGGGGGGGGGCTACCGAGACAACGACTATAGAGAAGTACAGAAGAGAAAGATAGTTGTAATGTTGTTTTGTGTTGTTAACCAACTTCAAAAAAGGAGGAGGTTATCAATTCGACTGTATTTTCATTTTCTTTTTTATGTTTGTTAGGTACCTCATAACTTTTGACTGGGTAAATCGATTTTGATGATTTTTTTTTATTTGAAAGCTAGTGCTTTCCGAATGGTCCCATTTTAATTTGGTTTTATTCGGACAATGGGATCCATGTGTAAACCGTATAAGTCTTAAATTTGCATTAAGTATTTGCGCGACAAATGAACGAATAACGCGATTATATTATATGGTACGGGGTATCTACCATAACTAAAAAGTTAAAAATAAAAAGTTTTTACAAAAAAATAACAACAGACTTCCTTAAAAAAACACTACAAATTCAAAAATAACTTTAATTTCGGAAGTCGGTGGCAAAAAAACCTTAAATACAGATCCTAAGACACCGAATTCCGAAATCAAAGTTATTTTTGACTTTGTAGTGTTTTTTATTAAGGAAGTCGGTTGTTATTTTTTTGTAAAAAGTTTTTTGACGTAATATTTTGCATGTCAAATGTCTGACTTTGTATTAGGAACTTATTACTGACTATAAGACCAACATTGTACCAATACTTATTACAAATAAATGATTATGATTATGCGCCGACCTCAAATAATTGGGGTAAGGACAAAAAAATATGATAATGATTTAAAATTCTTTCAAATTTAAGACGCATTCCCATTTCAGCAACAAGCAATATTAAATACTTCTTAAAATGTACTGAAATGAAATGTATTTTGGAAGATTGAGGCTGAAGCTAGGCGCAAATTCTTTAAAAAAATACGGATGTTGCCCCTCTGCTATTCTATACTTGCTTCATCATGGTCTATAAACAACAAGTCTGGTTACAAGAGACATTCCACCGTTTAGGCGATACCAACAGTTTAATATAAATAACTATTTATGTCTATGATTTCATCGCATGATACCTTCATGATTTGGGACCTTAAAAATCTAAAACCGATGGTTGCGTTTTATGTCATTTGATATTAGATATCTTTTTTTATTACTGAATGGGCTACTCTTGACCTCGATCACGCCTGATGGAAAGCGATTGATGAAGTCTGTGATGGAACGAGCGTGCCCAGAAGATGTATGTACACTCTTGTTTTGAAAATTGACAGGTTAAATGTGGTAGGGAATATAGATATTTAGATTCCATGGCTAACAACGTTTCAAACTAATTTCGTGTTTAACGAACAAGTACAAAAAGGAGACGATTCCGCTTTCATACAAGCTTGGGTTTGGATTAAAAAATATAAATCTGGATGTGCCAATTGATAGCTACTATACTATCAAACCATCATTGAAAATTTTGTATATTTTGGCAAACTCAGCTGAGTTAAAACTGTTTTCGTAAAAGTCATGTTACGTAACAATCTTTAGTTAACAGCTGATTTTTCTAGTGCGATTGTCATGTTTTATGTCTAGATAGGATGTTACATTTGTAAAGTGGGAGGAAGTTAGGAAAAACAATGATTTAAAAATTATCAGTAAGTACCGAAACATAGTCTTAATTTTTGATGCCACTTATAGATTCCTACTTAGGCATATTTCTAATCTCACTTTACTTTACAGCAAAAACACATTATTAATGATATCAAATGATTGATCTACAGTGTTGTATCATTTATCATGTTGCCCTGGCTATCCCCGGCCCTTCCCATGGGTACATGAGCAGCAGTTGAATAGTGATGGGGTAGGTTGTACCATCCCTTTTTATCCTTAAATATAGATAAATTTCTATACGAAATACATACACAATCTGTAGGTTTATTCTATTAATGTTGTCAAAATTACTCTCAAGAAGCAAAAAAATCTCCTCTAAAAGACCTTACTTCGAGAAATACTGAGACACTGATCGGAATGTTGGTTACTAAGCAAAAATATGAGAAATCTGTGTTGGTATTCGAATGGAAAATTCTCAGGCGAATATTCGCTGCAGTGCTGGAAAACCAGCAATGGCAATGTCTTCGATGGGCAGAACATGTCGCAAGAATGGACGAGACTTGAACACCAAAACGTTTACTGGATGTCCAGAAAAGTCGAGAGCGGCCCAACCTCAGATGGTTAGATGACGTAGACCAAGATTTAAGAACTGGGAGTATTATATATATTTATCCAGTGAGACCTTTTTCCGGGTTTTTCTCTCCGATTGAGAAATCAAAAAATACCCGGAAAAAGGTCTCACTGGGTAAATATATTCGATCAGGATCATCCATGGTTGTAAAGTCGTAGTTGATGATAATTATTTTATGCTGGTTAACAAACCATGTCAACAGTTGTTTCTTTGAAACGAATCATTAACTTTAATTTACATCATAATAAGAAGCTGATCTTGGATTTAAAAAAAATGCCAAGGAAGTTGGTTTCGAGGAATCACATAGTCACTCCACGTAAAGTCAGGGAAATTAATTGTTTATCAAATTGACCACTACCTGAGAATAATGAATATGATGACGATTCTTCAGTAAACTATTAAGGGAAAGGCTACACAAATTATGGCGATGATATATCTTATTCTCTTGTATTATCTAAATATAAACAGTTAAGTGAACTCAAACAGTCAGTTGATCTTTACTCCTTAATTATTTATTTAACTCAGTGATTAGTAACTGTACTCCTACTAGCTATACGTCGCTACCCATAATCGCCTCTAACTTCACCTACACACTGAACTAACAATAGCTAAGCTGCGATGGTATTAAGGTTCTGGTTTTAATAGATTTCGTAGGTCAGATTACGTAGGTTTAGTGTGTGGTAGAGCACTTTGCGAAATAGTACCGCTAGCGCAAACAATTATAATGGATCTATTTATAAAAGAACTTTAGTTTACAAGAGAGCATTATTAAAACTTAAGTTTAATATATCAATCAAGCATTTTAATTGTTAGATGTGTAGTGCTAGCAACCAGCGTTCTTGTATGACCAGTTATATAAAAGTAAGCGAGGCAGAACGAGTAGGTATAAGGATCGCAGCAAATTCTCTTCTGTACTTGCTGCAATTGTCATATACATGTCACTTAGTTATTTCTAAATATAGGAACTAAATTGTTGTCGGTCATCATGGGGATTGTAGACATTTGTTTTGTGGGTGGGAAATCATCAAATGACGTCTCCTGCTCTATCGTGACAGACTTTTACTGACTAAAGCCCACCCGTGTTCCTTCAGTTGCCCATATTCCAGGGCCACGGTATCTCTTTCGAACAAATCTCGCGACCCTGGCAGGGGGTTGTAGACATTGAGTTTTGAGTACGTACAACTGAAAAACACATTACGATATTAGGTACTGTTCTATCTTATACAAACTATAACACTGTTCTGTTATATCTACATAGTGTTTCGATGTCTCACTACGTTACCTAATAAACTCCTTCTTTCCCTCGCTCGCTCTTAACTTGTACATCAGGAATTCGAGTCGCGGCAAAGCTACAGTGATTTGTGTGGTTTGTGTGAAACGAATGGAATAGAAAATGAGATCATTCCGTCTTAAGTAAGTAAGTAAGTAAGTATATTTATTTGTTTAAACATGGTATACATACATTGCATGCAAGATATTACAGTAGAAAAGAAAGTTCAAACATGTTCAGCCGCGTGACGTGGCGTACAAATTGTTGAGTGGCGTACAGTTGCTGGGTTTTAAACCGGGACTACACTTATTAAATTCAAAATGATAAAATTACTATAACAATCGTACTACATTATCAATACAATTCAATTATCAATTCTATTCAATGTTAGTTCAATTATCAATTCAATTCAATGTCAAGTTAATTATTAATTCAATTATGTCAAGTTAATTATTAATTCAATTCAATGTCAATTCAATTTAATTATCAACACATTATACAATAAAATAAATTAAAATACATAATCATCAAGAAAAATTATCCTCTTTCATAAATTCCGAAATACTATAATAAGATCTCTCTATTAATAATTTTCTCAATTTCAATTTAAGGCCGGATACATCCAATAATCTCCATGACTTGGGCAATTTATTAAATATGGTCGGAGCCATGTAATAAATGCTCTTATGCAAAAGAGCAGTTTTACCGCCGCGAACACAGAGTAGAGTATTGTCACGTCTATTCCTTGGCACAGCATCAGACAAACGTTGGAATAAGTTAGAATGACTTACAGTGAACATTACCGTTTCCAAAATGTATAATGAGGGTAATGTCAATATTCTATGCTCTTTAAAATAGGGTTTGCAGCTGTCTGTTGTTTGAAGTCGAAACATCGATCTGATGCATCTTTTCTGGGCCCGAAACGCTACTTCATTGTCCGCACTATTTCCCCAGAAAATAACTCCGTATCTAAGAATGGATTCAGCCAATCCATAGTACGCAGTAATTAATGCATCTTTATTGAGAACCGCTGCTAGTTGTTTCAAAGCGTAGGCTGCACTACTTATTTTCTTACTCAGAGCTTCTATTTGGGGCTTCCAACACAACTTATCATCAATTATAAGTCCCAGAAATTTTGTTGTGTCAGTTGCATTTATATTAATATTATTATACTGGACATTAATATTGTTAGCTGTATGTGTACGTTGTCCGAAATGAATTACATTAGTCTTTTTTAAATTAATGATTAAATTATTATTATTAAGCCAATTTATGATAGATATAAGCGAATTATTAATGTCATGTTCATAGGTACTTTTGTCATTACAAGCTATAGGCAAGCATCTTCCACCACGTTTTACAATAACTCCTCTTTTTGTATGGAACTTTGGTCTTTGTTACAATCGTCTTAAGGACTAAAACACCGGGCTAGTTTGTGAACTAAAATAGTAAAAACGCTCTTTGATAAACTGCTAGTTTTCGAAGTTAGGTTCTCATTATGTTGGAAAAATCAGAAGTATTTTTCTGACGTATTCGTTTTTACCTAGGATATTAGTTCCACTTACCGTTATGTTCCTCAAAATAAAGATTCGGGACTCCATAACTGTTCAGATATCTAGAAATGACAAACTTAGAAACTCCTTAAATAATAGGCAGGTAATAATATTAGCGCGGGAGAAGTCGACAGTGACCCAAAAGTCATCAAATTGTTTAAAACATCAATATCTTTTATTACTAAACGTTCACTTGTCCGATGTATATGTCAACATATTGTAAAAATAAGGGCTTGAGGCTAAGTAATAACAGCCACACGGGTTGATAGTTCAGGTTAAGCTACGCTTGCCGCGGTTGGTCCGTGGATGGGTGGCCATCTTTACATACCAAGATCCTTCCGTGCCTCGGAACGCATGTTAAGCCGATGGTCCCGGCTGTCTTTCGTAGATCTTAGACAGTCGTTACGGGTCGTCAGAAGCCCGAAACTCTGACAACCAGTCTTACCAAAGAGTATCGTATTACCCAGTAACTGGGTTGTGGAGGTCAGATAGGCAGTCCCTCCATGTAAAATACTGGTACTCAGCTGCATCCGGTTAGACTGAAAGCCGACCCGGAAAAGGATGATGAGTATGTTCTACTATGTTTTAATTTTTCAAGTTTAGCTGAGACAATTTTTAAAACTATGGAAGACCCTAGGCCCAGCAGTGGGACAGCCTAGGTAAATCAAACAAATAAGTATATTTATTGGCTTACTGTAAAATTGAACGAGTACAAAATTCCTATTTTTATTGCAAATGCTATGCTATTGTTGGTTTCCCAAACTCAAATAAATACTAATTAAAACCAGAAAAATGAGCATTCGTGATAACACCACATAACCACAAGCCACAACTCTCTCTTAATCTAATAAAATAATAATAAAAACGCATTCATTTGCTCCATAAACCTTTGTTTCATAATTAATTTAAATAAAACATGTTAATCGCATTAACTAACGAACGTACTGGCTAATTAAGCAGACAAATAGAAGGGAAATTAAATAATTTTGTTATAAATTAAACGTAGAGAGAATTATTTATACCTCAGTATGAGCATAGTGTTCAATGTTACGTGGGTAGGCTCGAATGCAACCACGAAATTCGACTATGACGTTAAATAATGGTAAAACCGTTTATTTACCAACAGAAGTGTCGTGAGATACATGTTTGCATTTACCAAAAAAAATTCGTGTAAATAAAGAAACCAATTATAAACTCTGTCACTTCCCAAGGAACCCCTACGCACTGGCTAGCAAGTGTATACAAATGGCAAAATAATTGGACGTCAGTCACAGCACAGAATCGGCCAGAGTAAGTTGTATGAAAAATATGGAATAAAAATAAAAATGTTCAGTCGGGGACGCAGATTGCACGGTTCAATGGTTCGGTGGCGTTCGGCGCTCGGCGCTTGTTACCGACGTTCTGATATAGAGAGGACGGAAGTGACTCTTTCGTTAAAAAATAACTGCACCTGGATTGGTCAGGATAGTTAGGAGGTTTATATGAAGGTTTCGGGTTTTTTATTTTACCATTTTATTCACCTTCTACGCTCCACTAATGTAGGTAACAGACAACTCTTCACGACGTCACGCGACACCAATGAAGAGTGCTCATTGGCCACATTTTATCTAGTGAAATTACTCTCCATCATTTCACCAATTAGCACGCATGGGGTAGTGTTAGGTGTTACTAATGCGCTACGGCCTTTAACTTTTTTTCATGCTGTTTCCTTTAGAAACAATCTTTACATTCTAATACCTGAAATTCTTCGCTTATACCTGATAGGCAAGTCTATGCCCTCCCACCTTGCTGCCAAACTAACATCCTGCCCTCGCCATAACTCGGCTAATTCACAAAATCATTCACGTCATTCGTCAAGACACACAAAGGTCCACCATAATTATTTCCAGTTGATTCAATCAGTGCAATCAATCACTCTGCAGCAACAAAGCATCTGAGCTGTTTGAGGTTACTTTGTACCTTCCGCTGCGCGCTTAACCCGTGTCGTGTCAGTGTCAAGTGCACAGAAGCGCGCAGCGGACTGCGACCACGGCGACCGGCGGCCGGCGACCTGGCGGCGACCGGCCGGCTGATTGCGACCGTAGCTGGCAACGCTTCCGAAAGCAAACACTTTGACTTGGTTATAATTAGGAGGAATTTTCGTTAGTGCTTTGTTTTTAGCGTGCTTTGTTTTACGGAAAATAAGGGATGTTATTCTCTGTATCGGTCAATGAAAACGTGAGACTAGACGAGACACAGTAATAATGAATACAAGCTGTTGTATAAAGGATAACATTTTCATTAGCCGCCACGAGTGGATCAAAATATTATCTACAACTACTTATAAAACTTAAAGGGCCAACAGTTATGTATGTATTGTTTTTACTTTTTATCGGGGGTCATTTAATTAAACAAAACACAAGTGTTTTGTTTTACTGTCTCGTAGGAAACTTGTAATAGTAATTAGTTCTTAGTTATTGTCTTTTACCAATCTTTGTAAGCTTACTAGCGTATTTACATTATGATTACCACTGCATTAAAGTGACAGAACTTTGCTTTCAGATTCCATACAGTAAAAGGCCAAATTTGTCGAGGTGAAAATTAGTTACTCGAAAGTTTTTCCAACGCAATGCGCAATATGTGCAGTCTCACTTTTTCAACACGAAAATAGATTCAATTTTTAACCGAAAAACATCTTATGTGTGGAATTATTGAAGACTACTGGCTAAGAATATGCCTCCTACACCGTAATAAGATCTTTCTATGTAAATTAATTATTCGTGAATATCAGTTCTCTACGCCCACGGCACAGACGTACACGAAAGCAGATGAACTCAATATTATTTTGAGAGGCCGTCACACGCCCACCCATGTAGATTAACATAAACGTTTGTGAAGAGCCAACGTGTATGTAGGAATATACCTACATCCACAACCAATGTATGTACCTACCTGCTCCACTTACATTATTCGAAGTTAATTCCGTTCACCAACCTTTGATCAATGGTAGAGGTGGCTTTGAGAGCAGTGGTTGCCCAGTGGTAATGACCGCAACTAACGAGTTATAGGTCATAAGTTCGAACCCAAGCAGACACTTTACACTATCTAAATTATTTTATCCTCACTGCTCTCAGAATGGTGAAGGAAAACATCGTGAGGAAACCGGCATGTCTTAGAATAAAAAAATTCGAAGACAGGTGACATCTACTAATCCGCACTGGGCCAGTGTGGTGGATTATGGCCCACACCCTCTTACCGAGAGGATAGCCTGTGTACCAACAGTGGGCACATTATAGGCTGCTGATGATGATTAACTTCGAACTTATATCATCTAACAGTATTTTCTCTCCTCTATATATCTACAAGTTTCCTTAGGCTCAAAATCATTAAACAAGTTAAGATTCGGACACATCCATAATGTAGTGCTACCCATATACGAATGCATTTAATTTTATCACTGTTCGGCAGATTGATGCAAATATGTTCAACATGGAACTGCATATACTTCCTCCAGTCGATTCGACATTTTGTGCTTTATTATCGACAGTTAGAGGTGAGCATAGGAGCCGTCTACTATCGATGTGATAAAAATACAGAAACATAATTTCTCTGCACCTGATAATCTTTCACTAAATAAAAATCTTAAATTGTTTTATTTACTGACAGATGAATGAACAGCTTAAACCACTAGGTCTACAAGCATGAAACGTTGCACAAGATCTCCTTATACAAGGTGTTCCTTTTTATTATCCCATAACTCTACGGTGTCAATGAGACCATATCGAAGAATAAACTGGCATATGATTTTTATTTAATACACTCTTTGCATAAGTGACGTTAAAGGAGTTATATGAGAGTCTGAATGAATATTCGCCCTTTTTGCCGTTGGAGGTCCCATCACCACATGGCTCGCGTTTGATAAATGTATTTTTTTTTTGCAACTGTTATGTTCAAGATTTTTAATTAACTACGCAGGTACAGCTCGAAATTTTAGTTCTCCTAACACAAGCATAACGAACACAGTATTCAACAAGAACAAACAAACAAAAACCTAGCTAAAGCTTCCCATTCAACACGCGACAACTCCGAACAACTTACAAGTTTAGGTAACGCGAGATGATACGACAGTCGCCGGCGGAATCGCAAGCAGACGGCAACTGGGGCACGTATTATTTGAGAGTTTGTCGCTTGCAAACTTCCTTGTCGCCGCGACAAAGACGCCCAACAGAATTACTCTACGTGCTCTGACGCGCGCGCAACGAATAATAACTGTTTTAACGCGTGATCTAAGTTTTGATGGATGATTTTGTGGTACGAGTTTGGAAACGGGATTTAAGTATTCTTCTTTGATTGTGCCAGGATTCGATTTGAATGACAGTAAGAATCTTGGTGAGGCTAACTGCCT
The DNA here is from genome assembly GCA_947507805.1 of Aporophyla nigra. Taxonomy (NCBI): domain Eukaryota; kingdom Metazoa; phylum Arthropoda; class Insecta; order Lepidoptera; family Noctuidae; genus Aporophyla; species Aporophyla nigra. The sequence goes on from OX382301.1 coordinate 1,415,061, forward strand.
GGCGAGTGTGCTAGCTCTTCCATTCTAAATGGGTTTTGTAAAATTACGGTAGGCCTAGACGGAGATGGCGGAATGAGCTGGACTCTTTTAATAAAGATTGGTTCGTGGTAGCTCTGGTCTGAGAGAGGTGGAAAAAGAGTAGGGAGGCCTCCGCCCAGCAGTGGGTTAAAAATGTCTAGTGAAAATAATAAAAAAAACTGGCCAAGTGTGAGTCGGACTCGCGCACCGAGGGTTCCGTACAAACCTGCAGGAATTCACGGTTTATGCATAAGGTTTATGTTTATGAAATTAAATGTTTTTTTTTAAATTTTTATATTTGAGTTGACTGAATGAAAGGTAAATTGTGGTTTACGATTTATGACGTATTAAAAAAAAAACTACTTACTAGATCTCGTTCAAACCAATTTTTGGTGGAAGTTTACATGGTAATGTGCATCATATATTTTTTTTAGTTTTATCATTCCCTTATTTTAGAAGTTACGGGGGGGGGACACACATTTTACCACTTTGGAAGTGTCTCCCGCGCAAACTATTCAGTTTAGAAAAAAATAATATTAGAAACCTCAATATCATTTTTGAAGACCTATCCATATATACCCCACACGTATGGGTTTGATATAAAAAAAAATTTTGAGTTTCAGTTCTATGTATGGGGACTGAGGAGCTATTAAACAAGCTTGAGCGCCTGCAAAACCTGTGCATTCGCTTTGTTTTCGGTCTTCGAAAGTATGACCATGTTTCTCACCTTCGCAAGGAACTCAAGTGGCTCCCAATCCGCCTTCGCAGGAACACTCGGATTTTATGTCTCCTCTTCAACCTCCTACACAACCCGTCTTACCCTTCCTATCTGCGTGAACGTTTTTCTTACGCTCACCCTAGCGATGCACTGTGCAGATCACACCTTAGATCCCTCCTTAAATCCCAAACCCATAAAACCAGTTATTATTCCTATTCCTTCTCTGTTCATGCTGTTAGATTGTGGAGCTCACTTCCGCCTAGCATTCGAGATCTAAAAACTATTTCCCTTTTCAAATGTCGAGTAAAAGAGCATTACCTTTCCTCATAATTGTGAGTATTTATGTATATATTTACGTTTATTTTTATATTTTAGCTTTATGTATTTATTTAAGTATATGTTAATTTCTTGCATTATATATGTATAAGTATATTTTAGTTTAAGACTTCACATATTCATATCTCTCTTCTTGTTTTCACACACTATTGTCTACATTTCTTTTTCATTTCTCCTTTCGCAGGTCTGCTGGAAGAAATTTCTTAAGAAATAAGCAGTACCTTTGTACTCAATTGTTTTAATATGTCTTATCACTCTGTTTTTTTACTGTGTGTACATAAATAATAAAATAAATAAATAAATAAAAAAAATATATGATGTACATTACCATGTAAACTTCCACCGAAAATTGGTTTGAACGAGACCTAGTAAGTAGTTTCTTTTTTAATACGTCATAAATCGTAAACCACAATTTACCTTTCATTCAGTTAACTCAAATTTAAAAATTAAAAAAAAAACATTTAATTTCATAAACATAAACCTTATGCATAAACCGTGAATTCCTGCAGGTTTGTACGGAACCCTCGGTGCGCGAGTCCGACTCGCACTTGGCCAGTTTTTTTTGCAATAGTATTTTTATAGCACGAAGCAACGCAATTAACTTGTGCTTACCACGTTTACAAATACGTTGTGAATGTGTGTGTGAAGACGATTAGCGTGAGCACATAACACACACATACACACACTCAAACGCGCACACGCATTCATTTTCGACTTCGCTATTGTCTCAGACCCGGAGGGTAACGAGAGCTTCTACTCATACACACACATAACCAACATGTTTGACATACGTGTAGCTTCTTCAGGTTAAAATTCTATTGCATAAAATTCAACAATATAATTATTTTGTTTCTCCATAGAATTAAAATATTTTTACAAAACATATCGTAGTAAATAGTTGCATAAAAGCGAGTTATAAATATCAATCTGCGGGTCACCATTGGCCACAACAGACCACCGCAAACCGTTTGTTAACTCGCTCCAAAACGGTTTGTGATACTAGCTTATAGGATTGGTTACTAATTATGTATTTTATTAATACTACTGCAACGGAATTAGTGAATTTAATGCTGAAATAACACGATGAAAACAGCTGCACAGCGGATTCTAATTTTAATCTTCTTTATATGTTTTTGGTTGGGAAATTATGAAAATAAAAATAAAAAAAAATCTTTTATTTCAGACCCTTAAAGTCCATTTGGTTAGTATACAAACAACTTAAAACTAATGTTAGTACTTATATAACCGGAAGCACTGCAGTAGCGCGGCAACCCCATCAACACCCTGAATGCATGAACGCGCAGAGTGCTGTATGTCCTCTGCGTGTAATTGACCCACAGACTGCACGTATAGAACGACTGACAGTACGCTGTAAACAGTGTAGCTTTTACTTCAGTCGTACACTCGGCAAATCTGCGAGCCAACATGTTGCAGCGGACAGCCAACGCCCCGCGCTCACGCTCAATATCCAGACAGTCTTTCATGTCTTCGGAAACCCAGTGGCCCAGATACTTGAAGGAAGACACTTGCTCTAAGAAACTCCGCACAGTTATTATCAAATGACTTCTCCCGCTCTGGGCAGAGCAGGAGGATGTGTCAGACTTTTACTGACTAAAACCTGCCCGTGTTCTTTCAGTTGCCCATGTGCCAGGGCCACGGTAACTCTTGCGAACAAACTCCGTGACCCTAGCAGGCATCGGTCATAGCGGACCGCTTCAGTTATGCTGACATCTCTATGAGGCGCTTTTTTTAGGGTTCCGTTGCCAAATGGCAAAAAAACGGAACCCTTATAGATTCGTCATGTCTGTCTGTCTGTCGGTCTGTCTGTCTGTCCGAGTATGTCACAGCCACTTTTTTCCGAAACTATAAGAGCTATGCTGTTGAAACTTGGTAAGTAGATGTATTCTGTAAACTGCATTAAGATTTGCACACAATCGGCGGCGGCGACCTCTCGCGTCCGGCCCTGGTGCGAGCCATGGTACGGAGCGAGAGGGCATGGGAAGCCGTCACCTCCTTCTGCGAAGCAGTAATGCTCGCGAAGGAGGAGGCGGGGCGCGTGAGGGAGTGGCAGTCTCTGCGCCCTCACGTCCCTAGCCGCCGCAGGAGGAGACGCCCCGGGCGCCGGGAGTCGATTGCGGACTCCCGGCCACCGTAGGCGCGAGCTTGCGGGTGGCGAGCAATGGGTAGCTCGCCGCCCGGTAAGGACCAAGCTCGGGTCGACGGCGCGTAGTGTTCCACGCGCGCCTCAAAGAGATGTCAGCAGTACTGAAGGGGTCTGCTAGGACCGATGCCTGCCGGGGTCACGTGATTGTTCTAAAGAGATACCGTGACCCTGGCACATGGGCAACTGAAGGAACACGGGTGGGTTTTAGTCAGTAAAAGTCTGACACGCCCTCCCGCTCCGCCCAGAGCGGGAGAAGTCATTTGATGATTTCCCATCCAAAAAAAAAAAAAAAAAAGATTTGCACACAAAAATAGAAAAAAACAACAATAATATTTTGGATTCCCCATATATAGAACTAAAACTCAAAAAAAAAATCATCATACCCATATCTATGGATAGGTCTTCAAAAATGATGTTGAGATTTTTAATATAATTTTTTTCTAAACTCAGTTTGCGCGAGGGACACTTCCAAATTGGTATAATGTGTGTCGTCCCCCCCGTAACTTCTAAAATAACAGATTGATAATACTAAAAAAAATATATGATGTACATTACTATCTAAACTTCCACCGAAAATTGGTTTGAACGAGATCTAGTAAGTAGTTTTTTTTTAATACATCATAAATCGTAAACCACAATTTACCTTTCATTCAGTCAACTCAAATATAAAAATTAAAAAAAAAAACATTTAATTTTATAAACATAAGCCTTATGCATAAACCGTGAATACCTGCAGGTTTTTACAGAACCCTCGGTGCGCGAGTCCGACTCGCACTTGGCCGGTTTTAATACTAGCTGGAAGTTAAAATTACTCTCCATATTTAATTCTGTCACTTTTTTGTTCTGAACTTTTTAAGTGATAGTCTAGTGATAATACCCTGTCATTAACAGACAATTTTCAACCGGACTTATGGAGACAAAACAAGTCCAAAAAGAGCCAAAAGTAATAGCCACGCAACCGGGCTATAGTTAGCCAAATATTATCTTCATAATTTATATAACCCGCGTTAATGTTTACCTGTGAGTTTATTAAGGGTCGGAGGATCACCTGACTGCTATTCACACCAATAAGATTTTACCGTCGGAAAGCGAATATCGTTTTCTTGTGCGTAGACTGATATTGAATGCCAAGAGGTCAAACTTTGTGGGAAATTGCGAAATCTTTCTCACAGATTAACAATATTCGTTGATCAATTTATATTTTGAAAATTCGTCGTCTCGCCAATTAAACGAAGCTTTGGAAATAACGGTTAAATTCTCAGATTCAATCTATCAGGAGGACTCGACTGTTGGGAAAATATATAGTAAAACTGAAACAGAATTACAACGATTATAAAACTTTTTATTTAAAAAATCTCGCATGAGATGGAAAACTGTTAAATTGTAATATTATGAATATCATCAAATTATCGAATTTATGAAATATTATGGGCTTTATCAAAAACCTTACATGATTACAACAGCTAAACCCTTATCCACATCAAACTCCGACACGTAACCATGTTACCTACATGTTTTGAACAATTTGGAAACGGTACAACTCGCTCGGAGTTTGTCCCAAATTATTCGGTTACCGGTGTTCCGCAGTAAGGAACGTTCTATGTTGTGCCGAATCTGGGACCGTCCTATATGTTACATAAATAAATCACTACGGGATTATAACGTGGACTGTCCACCAAAATGTTGTCCGGAATGAAATCGACGTAGGGGAGAGGGGGGCATGACGGGGACGCGAGGCACGACGGGGCCACCCACACTTACAAAAAACGATACGCTCTAGATGTGTTTTGTTTTCGTGAATAGGTAGCCATTTTGTATCTTTCTTTAGTCTGACAGTGACCGGCGACAAGACTGCGCGCGTTTGATTTTTAAAACAAAAAACGATTTTCAACGTAATTTTATGTAATTTTGAGTGACTGCGAATACACATCTAAAAAGGTAAGTGTTTATGTCACTACTATCATGTATTTATTTTGGTTTTGCAGATAAATCACTTATTCATATGTTTTAAACAAAAATACTCTAACCGTCACTCATTTTATTTGGTTTGTTATTTTAAATAATGTCAGAATTGGGGCATAACGGGGACATGGGTGTGGGGTAAGATGGGGTACCCCGTTATGCCCCGCAAGTGTTGTCCCTATTATGCCCCTGTTTTGTTAATTAACTGAGGGATCGTTCCTGTTCATTTGATAATAGCAAATATTTTGTTTTAGGTATAAAAATGGTACGGACATATAAGAAGAAAAGTTCGAGACTTAGTTGGTCCATGGAAAACATGAAACAGGCAATTGATGCAGTCTTAAGCAAAACTGCTGGCTATAGAAAAGCAGCTCACCTGTATAGTGTACCACAGACCACATTAGAGCGTCACGTTGCTAAAATAAGGAAAGGCGAACTGTCTCTTGACTCTACTTCGGGTAATTTCAAGCCCGTGTTTTCCAAACAAGAAGAACAGGAGCTGGTAAGGTACATTATAGAAATGGAGAAACGTTTGTTTGGTTTAACCACTATCGTCCTACGGAAGCTAGCTTATCAGCTAGCGGAAAAAAATGGCAAAGCTCACAATTTTAATCATGATAAAAAGATAGCTGGCGTAGATTGGTTAAAGGGATTCTTGAAGCGCCACCCAGATTTATCTATCCGAAAACCGGAAGCTACATCGGCAGCTCGAGCAATGGGCTTTAATAAAGTGGCTGTGGGTAAATTTTATTCTCTGCTCGGGGAAGTTTATGATAAATATAATTTGACGCCAGACTGAATTTTTAATTGCGATGAGACTGGCATATCATGCGTCTCAAAAACGAAGAGTAAAATTATTGCAGAAAAGGGGAGAAAACAGGTAGGATCGCTTTCTTCAGCAGAACGAGGGCAGACGGTTACGGTTGAGTATGTTTTAATGCAGCAGGAACTTACATGCCTCCTACGCTAATATTTCCTCGACAGAGAATGAAGCAAGAGTTGCTGGATCGTGCTCCTCCAGGGACGACAGCAGAATGCAACGCAAAAGGATGGATGACAACTGAGACATTTATGAGCTGGTTCCAACGGTTTGTCAAGTTTTCTAGTGCGTCAGTAACTAACCCAGCCTTGCTTCTTTTAGATGGTCATGTAACACATACGCAAAACATATCAGTTATTGAATATGCACGCAAAAATGGCGTTATAATGCTTTGCTTTCCCCCGCACTGCACCCATAGGCTCCAACCCTTAGATGTTGGCTTTATGAAACCTTTAAGTGTATACTATGACCATGCCTGCTCTAATTGGTTAAGGTCTCATCCGGGGCGAATAATAACAACATTTCAAATAAGCGAAATATTTGCAAATGCATATATTCAAGCTGCAACAATGTCTACAGCAATCAATGCCTTCCAAAAATGTGGCATATGGCCTTTCAATCAGAATAACTTTACAGATTCAGATTTTTTAGCTGCATCAACCACAGACGTACCGCTAGCAAACAATGAGTCCGAAAGAGGTACTTTAAATGTCGGAATCCAGCAACAACCACCACCACCTATTCTTGAAGAACATCCCCTTGAAGCAGATTTGCCTGCTTTAACAACAACTCAGCCTCAGCCTGGACCATCAACGCTTAATGAACATAGCCTAATCCAATCTCCGATCCGAAAAGTATGTCGTGATTTAACAACTTCGTTTGCAAATGCTTCGCCTCAAGAAATTCTCGCGATCCCGACAGTCGAACAGAGAAATCAAACGAGAAAAATCTATCGCCGAGGGAAAACTGTTGTTCTCACTTCAACCCCCTACAAAATCGAATTAGAAGAACGAGAACAACTTAGGAGAACGAAGAAGTGTTCTAATCCAAATGACCCCAAGTTAAAGAAGAACTCTAAGAAACAGAAGACCCAAAAAGCTCCCTCTGGTGTAGAGAATACCGACGAGGATACCATGTGCCTGTACTGCCTTGACGTGAACCACACTTATTTAAAGTCTTCGGAAGGTTGGGTGGCTTGCCAACAATGTAGACGGTGGGCTCATACAGCTTGTGCTGGTGTAGACGACGACAATACAGAAGAAATCCACATCTGCTTGTACTGTGACGCAAAATAAATACGTACCCCATATTGCCCCTACCCTGGGGCACGATGGGGTTTTTATTATAGTTTCAAAAAATTAAAATTATACCGTCATATGATTATTTACATCACCAAATTCTATGCCAAATTATAGTTTAATAAGTAACCAAACTGTTGTGATTAGTTTTAATTAATAAATACATTACGTTGATTATTTTACTGTGTATTTTCCTTAACGTCCCCATTATGCCCCCCTCTCCGGGGAGAGGGGGGCATGACGGGGACGCGAGGCACGACGGGGCCACCCACACTTACAAAAAACGATACGCTCTAGATGTGTTTTGTTTTCGTGAATAGGTAGCCATTTTGTATCTTTCTTTAGTCTGACAGTGACCGGCGACAAGACTGCGCGCGTTTGATTTTTAAAACAAAAAACGATTTTCAACGTAATTTTATGTAATTTTGAGTGACTGCGAATACACATCTAAAAAGGTAAGTGTTTATGTCACTACTATCATGTATTTATTTTGGTTTTGCAGATAAATCACTTATTCATATGTTTTAAACAAAAATACTCTAACCGTCACTCATTTTATTTGGTTTGTTATTTTAAATAATGTCAGAATTGGGGCATAACGGGGACATGGGTGTGGGGTAAGATGGGGTACCCCGTTATGCCCCGCAAGTGTTGTCCCTATTAAGCCCCTGTTTTGTTAATTAACTGAGGGATCGTTCCTGTTCATTTGATAATAGCAAATATTTTGTTTTAGGTATAAAAATGGTACGGACATATAAGAAGAAAAGTTCGAGACTTAGTTGGTCCATGGAAAACATGAAACAGGCAATTGATGCAGTCTTAAGCAAAACTGCTGGCTATAGAAAAGCAGCTCACCTGTATAGTGTACCACAGACCACATTAGAGCGTCACGTTGCTAAAATAAGGAAAGGCGAACTGTCTCTTGACTCTACTTCGGGTAATTTCAAGCCCGTGTTTTCCAAACAAGAAGAACAGGAGCTGGTAAGGTACATTATAGAAATGGAGAAACGTTTGTTTGGTTTAACCACTATCGTCCTACGGAAGCTAGCTTATCAGCTAGCGGAAAAAAATGGCAAAGCTCACAATTTTAATCATGATAAAAAGATAGCTGGCGTAGATTGGTTAAAGGGATTCTTGAAGCGCCACCCAGATTTATCTATCCGAAAACCGGAAGCTACATCGGCAGCTCGAGCAATGGGCTTTAATAAAGTGGCTGTGGGTAAATTTTATTCTCTGCTCGGGGAAGTTTATGATAAATATAATTTGACGCCAGACTGAATTTTTAATTGCGATGAGACTGGCATATCATGCGTCTCAAAAACGAAGAGTAAAATTATTGCAGAAAAGGGGAGAAAACAGGTAGGATCGCTTTCTTCAGCAGAACGAGGGCAGACGGTTACGGTTGAGTATGTTTTAATGCAGCAGGAACTTACATGCCTCCTACGCTAATATTTCCTCGACAGAGAATGAAGCAAGAGTTGCTGGATCGTGCTCCTCCAGGGACGACAGCAGAATGCAACGCAAAAGGATGGATGACAACTGAGACATTTATGAGCTGGTTCCAACGGTTTGTCAAGTTTTCTAGTGCGTCAGTAACTAACCCAGCCTTGCTTCTTTTAGATGGTCATGTAACACATACGCAAAACATATCAGTTATTGAATATGCACGCAAAAATGGCGTTATAATGCTTTGCTTTCCCCCGCACTGCACCCATAGGCTCCAACCCTTAGATGTTGGCTTTATGAAACCTTTAAGTGTATACTATGACCATGCCTGCTCTAATTGGTTAAGGTCTCATCCGGGGCGAATAATAACAACATTTCAAATAAGCGAAATATTTGCAAATGCATATATTCAAGCTGCAACAATGTCTACAGCAATCAATGCCTTCCAAAAATGTGGCATATGGCCTTTCAATCAGAATAACTTTACAGATTCAGATTTTTTAGCTGCATCAACCACAGACGTACCGCTAGCAAACAATGAGTCCGAAAGAGGTACTTTAAATGTCGGAATCCAGCAACAACCACCACCACCTATTCTTGAAGAACATCCCCTTGAAGCAGATTTGCCTGCTTTAACAACAACTCAGCCTCAGCCTGGACCATCAACGCTTAATGAACATAGCCTAATCCAATCTCCGATCCGAAAAGTATGTCGTGATTTAACAACTTCGTTTGCAAATGCTTCGCCTCAAGAAATTCTCGCGATCCCGACAGTCGAACAGAGAAATCAAACGAGAAAAATCTATCGCCGAGGGAAAACTGTTGTTCTCACTTCAACCCCCTACAAAATCGAATTAGAAGAACGAGAACAACTTAGGAGAACGAAGAAGTGTTCTAATCCAAATGACCCCAAGTTAAAGAAGAACTCTAAGAAACAGAAGACCCAAAAAGCTCCCTCTGGTGTAGAGAATACCGACGAGGATACCATGTGCCTGTACTGCCTTGACGTGAACCACACTTATTTAAAGTCTTCGGAAGGTTGGGTGGCTTGCCAACAATGTAGACGGTGGGCTCATACAGCTTGTGCTGGTGTAGACGACGACAATACAGAAGAAATCCACATCTGCTTGTACTGTGACGCAAAATAAATACGTACCCCATATTGCCCCTACCCTGGGGCACGATGGGGTTTTTATTATAGTTTCAAAAAATTAAAATTATACCGTCATATGATTATTTACATCACCAAATTCTATGCCAAATTATAGTTTAATAAGTAACCAAACTGTTGTGATTAGTTTTAATTAATAAATACATTACGTTGATTATTTTACTGTGTATTTTCCTTAACGTCCCCATTATGCCCCCCTCTCCCCTACTAGATTTGTATGTCCTTAGGTATAAATTCAGTATTCATCAGATACCTACATAGGTTTTAGATAGGCTCTACTCCGATGAATGGATATTGCTAGAGCCTGTTTGTTTATTCAGTAAGCTGGCGTGTTTGTTACAAAAATGAATATTCGCTAGTAATTACGATTTTGTGATGTATGACGCGTTAGCAACTAGGTTTGCGATCATTATTTTCTAGAACACTTTGTGGCGGGTTGAAAACCTTCTAAAACAATATTTTTTACCTAGGTATCTATGTACTTTCTAACTTTTTCTAACTTTGTGAGGAAACCTGTTCTAAATGGTTTTTAAATCGCCAATACTCAAAAAGTTGTAGGTAATATGTGTTCTATATTTGTGAAAAACGCATTAGCCCAGAAAAGGCACGATTATACGCCTACACAAAACAGTACTAAACGGTTACATTACAGTTCGGTGTAACCCTCCACCGCGGAACAGGCCGCAGTCACGTAACGGGTTGAATGTGGTCTGCGCGGCCGACGTAACGAGGAATGTTATCACCTCCACCGCGTCACGCACCGCCTCCTCGTCTCCTCGCCTCCTCACCTCCTCGTCTCTACTTATTAATTATATTTTTCCTTCATTAAGGAGGTTCTTAGCTGTAGGTTTTATGTCCTAACTGTGGTGGGATAGAATAACTCTGAGTCAGATATAATTAACGGGGCGTCTAGCAGGGGTTCCGTTTTGTTTATTGGCCTATTGATTGTTGCATGATCATCAAAAGCCGGTTAACAGTGTATTTACTAGGGTTTTACAATTTTAAATATGTAGTCGGTAAGCATGAAGCATGTTGCTGATTGTAAAACCATTAGGCTGAATTTGCTTACAACATTATTATCTAACATTATATTCTACGAAGGGTTAGGCAGAGGTGTGTAGATATTACAATATATTATAATTTTTCACGGAAGTCAATATTGCACAATGCACAACTGTTGTATTTATAAGACTAACCCAATAATTTCTGGTTGATAAAATAGTAATTGTTAAATTATTAATAATTAAGAAAAGTGACTTTTTACTCGGTAGATGTGAGTGGAAATTCCGGGACGGAACTCCCTAGGAGGAAATAATTATAGTGACCTTATTGGTGACCGTCTTCACAAAGATCCGGTGAGTAGTACTCGCAACTGACGTACGTGTATCATCAGAAGTACTTAAAATTAAACGCCTATCCCTATGGGAAAATGGCGGGAGTTTATGTGAGAAGTTTTATTAACATCCATATATAATATTTGTTAGTAACAAATGGTTTTAAGAGAATAATGTCATTATTGTCATCTTAAAACTAAAATGCTCACTCTCGGACAACACGATACCCGTTCGAGTGTTTACTTGGCTTGTAGTTTCGTAAACTTTTTAGATTCTTACAAATACTTTTCTAGAGTTGACGCTTACATATGTTTTTAACTCATTCAATAATATTTACCGCCCACAAAGAAGCTTTACTTAATTCTCTGATACAATTCCCGCACGTTTCTCCGAGGGAGCTTAATTGACGAATTTTTCGTTAATTAAGCCGCGCACGCCCCGAGATGGGTAAGATTTCGGGTTCATTGCTTACCTCCGATAAGGTTAATGCCATCTATTATGAGTACCAAGAATGGAGGTACAAGTTGCTAATTCTGCTTTAAGATTGTATTGACCTGAAACGGGGATCTTGTGCTAGAAAATATCAAGTAAATGTTTGTTAGTTTTCTTGTAATGGATATGAATACATTTTGGGAAACAGTCGTTACGGGTCGTCAGAAACCCCAAAGTCTGACAACGTCTGGTATCGTATTACCTGGTAACTTGGTTGTGGAGGTCATTAGGTTGTCACTCCATGTGAAATACTGGTATTCAGTTGCATCCGTTAGACTGGAAGTCGACCCCAAAACAGTTGGGAACAGGCAGGCAGATGATGATGAAAATAATGTTGGTAAACAGCTTTAAATAAGGTTTAATATCGTTACTATTACATACATACATACATACATACATACATAGAATCACGCCTTTTTCCCATGGGGGTAGGCAGAAACCACGGAACGCCACCTGCTACGATCTCTACACACTTCTTTTGCCTCGTTTAGGTTCATACAATTGGTCATACACACACGCCGGTTGCGAGTACTACGCACCTATTAATTGTACGTTACTATTAATTGTAGTAAAACGTCGTACATTGAAATGTCTTTGACATCGTTTATAAATTCTGAGATTCTGTTTGTTCATATAGGTCCAAAAACAAAATCAAAAGTTATTTATTCAAAATGGGCTGAGATTCCGCACTTTTTGAACGCCAAAATAATATTAGATAGGCCCCGGAAACCCCAACCCTTCAGCACTTCCTAGTGGTTTAGCTAGGACAAAGAAGTGGCGCAACAAACTCCACAGCAGCACAGCTCTCTGTTCAACCAGAAGAAATTGATTCTATAATGTAAATTACTTACACAATACATTAAATTATTTTCCATATGTCAGCTGGGATACGCCAATAGACAACAAAACATTAAAAAATATACTCAAGTAGAACACATTCATCAACATTAACTGGCTGTAACAGGCTATTATAGCTCTCAGAATTTAAAGATATTCCGATAAGTAATATTGGCTAGTCTAGCAAGTAGCCCTTGAGATATTAATGGTGTCTATAGCAGATATGATACGTCAGACTCACAAGTTTAGTGAGTTAGGACTCAGGAGGAGGCTTCGGGTACATTGTTATCTACTCGACTCAGTTCGGCAGTCGGCTACATATCTAAATGGAGATTAGGGTGAATATTATAGAACTCTGTATTATGCTCGCCATAAGAACAACAAATATAAATGTAGAAGTTTTGTTTTATATAGTTTATTTTATCACTAACTAGCTGCCCGCGACTTCGTCCGCATCAAATTTTTTGCTCCCCCGACCCATCCCGTCGCATCGACTCGCCTGCCCATGCGAGGTCTTCATATTCGCGACTTTTTTTTATTTGTTCGGCTCCTAAGGGTCCTAGTGTGATGAGGCTACCCAACAATAAAGAAATTTTTCAATGTAAACTGGGTGTTCCTGAGATTACCGCGTTCAATCAAACAAACAAACTCTTCAGCTTTATAATATTATTAAGTATATTAAGTATAGATAGCGATATTTTGAAGTCAAACTTTGAATGTATTTACAAGGAGAATATGGGACAATACTGCAGGTAGTATGTGGTGTGCCATTTAGGTACATATACAATCTGATTTGGTAACGTTACAACACAAAATAAAGTTAAATACTTCGAATATGGCAATTAAATTGATGTTCAGCAATTTATTTCAATTATGCTTTTTAGTCACTGCAGCACATTCATTTGTTTGCGGTATTTGCAAAACATTAATTTCACTAATTGCACGCAGCCATGCAAACACCTCACAGTTTAATTTTTTTACCGTTAAAATAGTGCTAACGCTCTCTTTAAAATGGTTATTATGTTATAGTAGCTATATATTAAATGTAATTTGTAGTGAAGTAACTCTTAAAAATGAAAATGTAAACACTATTAATTAATAGAATCTGCAAACGTGTCAATCGATATCTAGTTTAGATAACGCTTAGCCACGATATCTCGCAAACAATCTGTGCTACGCTCGTAGCACCGCAGCTACGCAAACCCACCTGCTACGCCGTAGCAAGAGCTACGATGCTGACACGTTCGTGAAATTATTGGGATGTTGATAATAGGCTGTAGGTTTACAATATGGAGTACCTGGAAATAATGCTTGGTAGAAGATTTAGAAACTAAGATAGATCTACTATAATAGTATAATTTTAAGAGGGAATGTAGGTACCTCCTTCATAATATTCATAAGTGTATCTTTTTGGAACGAAGTTCTTTAACGCAACTTGCGTTAGAAGTGAAGTGGTGGAAATCATCACGTAACGAATTTTGTGTCTGACCCGGGTCCTCCGTTTGCACACGATTTATAATTATGTCAAGGTTTGACAAAAAAATAAATGTTGGCCATCCAAGTAAATGTTTGTTTACCAAAATCAGACTGGCTTCAATATAAAGTGCTTTCCACTAGAACTAGTACTTAATATTAATTTATTGTTATACCTTTACCTTATCTATAAACTTACTACAGGTTAGTCTCTCTACAATATTTTATTTTAAACACGCTTAAAAGTTAAGTATCTAAGTAATAAAGAAACCTATTTTCCTGATTTATAGCAGTAGTTATCCGGAAAGTGCACATTAACATAAATAAGTGTACTGTTTAAATTTTTAAAGTTAAGCTAGTAAAATAATCGGTTTAAATTTTAAGTGGCTTCGCTGTACCGCTTTGTTAAAACCGTAGATTGCTACTTTGATTTAATTCAGAATACTGACTTACCAAGTCTTACAAAGGGGTATCGTATTATCCAGTTACTGGGTTTTGGAGGTCTGATAGGACAATCGTTCCATGTAAAATACCAGTATTCAGCTGCATCCGGTTAGACTGGAAGCCGACTGCAACATAGTTGGAAAAAGCTAGGCAGATTGTCTGTATTAAATCAAAGTACCAATATACTGTTTAAACAACACTTACCCCTAATCAGCTTAGAAACCCCACAAAATATCGACCTTACCCTGAAAACTATCAAAACTCGTCAAAGTAAGACAGATAGATCAAAATAATATTTGACCTTTGAGCCGGAGCCACGGCTTTATGCCACTTATAGTAAGAAAGATGACTTAATCTAGACAAATAAATAAAATTGAAGTGTCTGTTTGTAATATTAAAATAACCGCTTTTTCTAAGAGTATATGGATGTATACACGGTACATATAACAAAACAATTTTTTTAAATTTTTTGTCTGTCTGTCTGTTTGTTCCGGATAATCCCTGAAATGGCTGGATCGATTTTGACGAGACTTTCACTGGCAGATAGTTGATGTAACAAGGAGTGACTTAGGCTACTTTTACGTAAGAAAAAAAAAAAATAGGATCTCACGAAAAAAAACTAAACGAATGAAAAACTTTTTTGTTAAATAGCACGCGGACGAAGTCCGGGTAACATAATATAAAATAAAATAACGGAGGTAATGTTGATCGTGGCACTACCCACCCTTTTTTTGCATATATTACCTGTATAACCTGAATTGACACATTCTTATCGCGGTAGTACGTCCTCTAGCGTTAATTTCCGACATCTACGCAGGCGAAGACGCGGGCAAAAGCTAGTCCAACATAAATGGACATGATACGGTGCTGAACCCTGACCTTATACATAAACATAATTTACTGTTATTGTCTGTGGTGCCGGGCGTAATGTATAGCACCACCCAATTTCTTCCCGTGGGTTTCGTACTAGTAGAGAATCAGCAGCAGCGTTATCTGTGCATTTTACCACCAAACAGCGATAACCAACCCAAGCGTGGCAACCATATTTGGTTATGGTATTTGGCCTATGATAAAATAAGATAGATAAGATAATCATTTATTTGCCCAAACATGAGTACAAGACATACAACACAAATTGTCAGCATGCAATAGATGTTAATAGTGGATATAAATACAGATCTTCACGTTTGCCTTAAACAATGGCATACAAATATTTAACAGTAATTTAAAATGTAAGTACGAGTCAAATTATTTAAAATTGTCTTTATAATAAACGAACATTAAAAATAAAGAATTGGTAATACATTGGTAATCATAATCAAAATCTCTCATCTAAAAACTCACTTTTATATATGTAAGCTTTATCTGCTAGAAAATTAACACGTTCATGGACAGTATTCCCTTACTGGTTAATCGTGTTGAGACACTACAAAATTTAATTTTATTAACATTTTTTTTAACGTACGGTAAGACAGTAAAAGATTAAAACTCTATCCGTTGTGAAACTACAGAATGCCCTTCCGTTTATTAGTTTATAAAAAAAAAGCGTGTAATATAACGTTGCAAGGCGTACTGATTGTATGCAAGTCAAAAGGTTGACGTCGATAGGCGTACTGTCGTATTATTTTATCCAGAGAGAACGTCGAGAGGCGTTCTGTCCGTGAACGTATTAATAACTTTCCGTTTGAATGTTAGATCACTTAACTCCTTCCAGCTTTTAGGTAGTTTGTTATAAAACAATATGTACAACAATGGACGTTTTTTGGCTGAAATGATGATCTTGATGAATTTAATGTTTGTTCTTTACTTCCCAAAAATACAATAAACAAGAAGAAAACAAACTTCAAAACTTAGGTGTGTGCACTTCAAGGCAGTTAGTCAGTGTCTACTAAGTGATAGTTGCGGGTTGTCTACTGTATTTGAAGCGGCGTATGAAAAGCGTCCGCACGCTGTAGCTTTGTTATGGCGGCAACAAATGGTATCAAAAACTTCTACTGTCATGGAACAACCTATATTTTAATAACTCAAAAATTGGTAAAAATGTTAGTCAGATAGCAATACGGTCGAGGGAGGGTATGCACATTTCAGTAACATCACTCGTGAAAAATCATGTACTATACGGCCAATTAAATCAATATCATCATCATCTGCTTAGCCTTTTCCAAACTATGTTGAAGGTGGCTTCAGTCTAACCATATATAGCTAAATACTTGTATTTTATTTGGAGTCAATGCCTATCTTAACTCCACAACCAGTTATTGGGTGTCCATTGGTACTGGTAAATTACAACAATTTGAAAGTATTGTAAAAACCAATTGTTTTTAACAGAGTAACCATGGAGTTTCTTCGTTAGCTCTTCTCCATAGGAAACCACAAATTGGAATCGTGCACCTAGCTTCTGACGTTTCATTAGTGCCCATGTAGGTCTATCATCATTCTCCTGTCTTTATCCCAATTTATTTGTGGTCGGCGTAACATCTCTTTTTCTTCCACACTTCTCTGTAAGCCGTCATCTCAGTAGTCACCCCCTTTCTATTCATATCATAATTCATACAGTCTATCCATCCTTTTTTTGATCTCCCTCTACTCTTATAGCCATCGACATTCATACTCAATGCTTTCCTCACGACATTTTTCTCTTTCCTCTGTAACACGTGACCATACCATGACAACCGATTCCCACACATTTTTTCAGTTATTGGGGCCACTTTCAGACTTCCTCTTATGTACTCATTTCTTATTCTTTCCATTCGTGTAACACCACACATCCCTCTTAACATTCTCATCTCAGCTGCATGCAATATGCAGGTAATGCCCATGTAGGTCTATGTGAAATAAAAATATTTTGATTTGTTATGTCAGACTTTCGGGCTTTTGACGACCCGTGACCAACCCTGGACCAACGGCATAACGTGGTTTCCGAGGCACGAAGGGGTCTAAGATATGTTAAGATTCCATCAACGGACCAACCGGGGTAAGCGGAGCTATACATGATCGATCGAACCGTGCGGCTGATACTGCTTAGCCACACCTCCCCATGGACAGACGTTATACGAACTATTTCTTATATTATACAGAAATTTTAATATGATAGTCAATTTGCTAAACGAATAATATTCCCTTTCTTTGCATTGTTTTTCCGAAAGCCCCATTTCAAAGAAGAAATAACAGCCATCCTTCTTGTTTACTTAAAAAAGGAAACTCTCCAATTATTTGATCCCATCAAAGGATCTCTCGAACAGGTCCATTATCTGTAGCTACAGTCAGGCACAGCGATGCTAATCCCTGGGGCGCTGATAGCGGCTGTGCTCGACGGTACCGGTAACTTTGATCCGCCAGATAAGTGGCTCAACAAGATGTTACTTGGCCTTACTTTAGATTATCTGTTAGGGCATTGATATTTTTGATTAGATCTCTTCTCAGATTTCTTTTTGAGATTTATGAAGGAATTCAAAGGTTGAAAAGCGTGATTATTAATCACTAAATTGGTTTGACGTAACAGGAAGTATATTTTTTTCAGTTTTACTTGTTGTTCCTGTTTTTCAAGAGTCGTCCATTTCTTTTAAAATTCTTTTTTTATCTGGTTTTAACTCCTTCTCATAAATAGGTAGATACCAAATGTATAGGTTTCAAAATGACAGCGTCACGCATTCATTGTATATTGACGACACACACAACTTGTTTTATGAAGGAGCATCACATCAAAGTAGAAACTAACATTATCAAAATATCCAATTTACAACAAAAACTTTACCGTTTATCTACTGAAACAACTCGTTTCACATGTTAAACCGTTGACCGGAAAACCCGAATATTACACTCAAATCGATATCTACGAACACCCCTATTATCAATTATCAATGTAACAGCATTATAATAAAGGGTGGAAATAACGAGGTGACCAAATACAATAAAATGCTAATTCTAATTTGCAAACTAAAGCTATAACTGTTCGTACGTTTCTAACTTAATTATATCGGGACCTATTAAACTTTATACGTGCCCATAACGTAATTTATTTATTCAGTAATATTAGAGGACTGGGCTTTTCGTTAGCTATTGTTTTAATTATCGCTATGAAGTTATGAAATGTTTTTCAGAACGGTTCGATTTTGTGTGTTTATTAGTATGTAATGTCGGTTGCGTGAAAATAATGAAATAAACAATTATTTTAATGAACTGTACAATTATTGTTTGAGCAAGTGCTACAATGTCAAATTTTCAGTTATACTTGTACCCGAATTTATTACATTAGATTTATGTACAGTAATTGCATGCAGGTAGAACTCCGTGGCTGTGACGTTTATATTTCTAAAGGGAATGAAGAAAAACTATGATATCTGTATGACTTAACATTAAGAAAGTACTACTGAGAAAAAACTCCTTAAATCTTTAAGTTGGCAGTTAATAGGTTACTTCTAGGCAAGCGTACTCCATCGTTGACTCTGCAATCAGTAGTAAACAAAACTAAATAGTTTTCAGAAAGATAAAGTGTGTAGTACTCGCAACAGGCGTGCGTCTATAACCAGATGTATGAACGTAAATGAAACAATAATATTATGTAAGGATGGTAGCAGGTGACCTCTTGTAGTTTCTGTCTACTCCATGGGAAAAACGTGTGAGTTTATGTATGTGATATTTAATTACGATATAATCGCAGTGAGCAGGGAACAGTGGTAGCCCAGCAGCATCGACCCTGACTGTAGCAGAGGTGGCCCAAAAGAATCGACCTCGACTGGAACAGTGGTAGCCCAGAGGTGTCGACCTCGACTTACAAGGCGCCTTTTCTAGGTAAATAATTTAGTGTAAATACTTTTATCACTAATGCTCTCGAAACTGTCCAAGAATCAAATTTCGAAGACATGTGACATCTCCCAACTCGTACTTGGCCACGTGGTGGATTACGGCCCACTCTCTTTTACCGAGAGGTGGCCTGTGTCTTAGCAGTGGGGATAATATGGGCTGATTATGATAATCGCAAAATAAACTAACAAACTTTATTAAAATCAAAATCTAAATCTCGATCGCAAAATTGTCATGGGCATTAAAGTGCAAATAATTTGATATGCGGCCAGCGCGAGACATTAAAGTCATTTGAGTGAGCCATCTCTGTGGCGAGACTAACTTCCTTCGATTGACTTCGTATAGTTCTGGTTTCATTACCGTTTCTAACTTCACTTAGTTTCAGAACTGCTTAGTTTCTAAGGCATTAGTTTCCAATACCTATCGAATGTCAGAATGTAGTAGTTCTATTTTAGTTTCACGGTTGATAAAGAAATTTTGTTTGCGGGAAGAAATAGGATGGCGCTATTCTTTACCCCGGCTCTACATGGAATCGTAATGATATTAGGTTTAAATCCTTGAGGCAGATAAATAATTTATTTTGCACTATTTTTAAATGCAATAGTCGTTCAAAGTACTTTTTTGCTAAGTTTGTTCTGTTTTATGCTATTCAATAGCGCTCTTCTACATGTGCTATTTGACACCTCCTCTAAACACCTTTTCACATGTCATTGCTCTCTCAATTTAAAATTTTGAACTACATACATATACATAACATTTTTTTTTTTTTTTGATTTTGGGAAATCATCAAATGACGTCTCCGCTCTAGAATGGAGCGGAAGGGCGTGTCAGACTTTTACTGACTAAAACCCACCTGTGTTCCTTCAGTTGCCCATATGCCCTGGTAGGCATCGGTCCTAACAGATTTTTTTTTTTTTCCTATGTGGGTAGGCTTAACATACATATGTTACTTTTTAGCTTCCTCATTTAATATTGATTTTAAAATAGTTTATTGTAGTTTTTCACAATATATATGTACTAATTAACTAGTAAACGCACCTTCGCTTTTAAATTTCCTTTCACTTTCACTCTTCCACTACCACAACACTTCAAATTCTTTAACTAAACATGGACAGCAAACTTGTGCACAGTATGGAGGAACTGGAGAAATTGTTTAGCTCCCGCATGCACGAATATGAAGATAAGCTGCAGAGAGCTACAGCTGGAACTGACCCTGTCCACTCGGATCTTGCTGCACTTTCCCTGGACTTCTCCGAGTTTAAATCTTTTGTCTGCAAAACTCTCACTCACTTCAAAACTCAAATAGAACTCCTGTCTTTGAGTCTGGACAGACAAGAAACTGCAATGCGGAGGAAGATTCTGCTGTTTCACGGTATTCCCGAGAAGTCTAATGAAAAGCTGTGTGATGAAATTCTTAACATTATATCCAAGCAACTATTGATTGATGACATTAAGTTGGAGAACTTAGACGTATGCCACCGACTGGGAGCTCCACAGGGCAAAACGAGGCCAGTGTTGGTGCGATTTAATGACATGGAGCACCGTCGCTTGGTTTGGGACGGCAAAACTACACTCAAAGGCAGCGGCTTCACCATTTCGGAGTTTCTGACAAAAACACGGCACCAGGTATTTATTGCCGCCCGCAAGCACTTCAATATCAATAGCTGCTGGTCTGCAGAGGGTAAGATTATTGTTTTAACGCCTGACAAGGCTCGCCATAAGATATCGTCCATGGCTGAGCTCGCAACATTAATCGCGTTGTTCCCCGCTCCGGCCAGTGCTGCCGCCCCATCTGATCCCGTGCCTGCAGCTTCTAACTCGCCGGCAGTGGCATCTACATCGGCTGTATCCGCAACCCCCAAAAAGAAGGTTGTGAGGAAGGCTCGTCGTTGAGTTTACCGAGTTGGATGTCTCCTTGCATATCTTACATTGTCTGTTTTGTAACACAATCGTGTAGTGACGGTACACTATAAAATGTTATTGTTCCTTTTGTCAAACTACCCATAATAATTAATTTTAGTTAATTATTTTTCCCGTAACTATGTTTAGCTTGCCGGTATTCGTTTTATTGACATGCATGACATTGACGTGTGTCAGAGTCATGTTTTGTTTTTATGTTGACGTTACGTTTCGTTACACGTTGTGTTCGTCTTAGTCTTTGTGAATGTTGTGGCTGGCGTTATCGAAATTTAATTTAATTTTTATTTACGTCCTTTGTTATTCTAATGTATGCTCTGATTATGTTTTTTTTTTTTTCACTATTTTTTTCCGTACCTTAAACTTACGCATAAAATTGTTGTGTTGAAATCTCTGCCAACAACAGCGAATAGGTGTTTTTATTGGTTGAGTGTTTGTATGCACTTAAGTAGTAATTGTTTTACATTGTTAGTATTATTTAGTTTCTGTATTTCATTTTATTCGTATATATTTATTTTTAATTTATTTTTTGTTAATTATGATCGATGTCGATATTGACGATGATTTTTTCTCCTGTTCTTCCTCTTCTAGCAGTTTCCTTAGTGCGGCGAGTGGTTCCTCCTCTCCTCTTACCCTCGGCGATCAGCTTTCCTCTTTGTTGTCCCACCTTCCCAACAATCTCAACATAGCTCACATCAATGCCCAGAGTGTTCCTGGCCATTACTCTGATCTTCTGGCTTCCTTTAACTGTGCACATATTGATGCTTTGCTCATCTCTGAGTCCTTTCTCAAACCCTCTCTCTCATCTGTCCAGTTTGCCCTTCCTGGTTATGTCCTTATTCGTAATGATCGAACTGGGAAGGGTGGGGGTGGTGTTGCCGTTTATTTGCGTACTGATATTCCCTACAAGATTATCAGCACATCACCTTCTTCCTACTCGGGGTCAGCGGAGCATCTATTTCTCGAAATTTCTTTACATCACACTAAAATGCTCCTTGGAGTCGTTTATAGTCCTCACCTCAGTATCGATTACTTTGACTCGTCTGATACGATTTTAAATGATTTTTGTCCCTCTTATGATCACGTAGTCTTGATGGGCGATTTTAATACTTGTTTACTTAAAAACGACCGTCGTACTCACAAACTCAAATCTCTTTTATCGTCTTTTAACCTTAGTATTCTGCCTCTTTCTGCTACTCATCATTTCCCTAACTGCACTCCTTCTCTGTTGGACCTGATGATTGTGTCGAACTCGAATAATGTATCAGTCCACGGACAGCTCACTGCTTGTTTTTCATACCACGACCTTATCTTTATGTCCTACAGGATTCGCCCTCCCAAGCGTAAGCCGAAATATATTTTCCTTCGGAACTACAAGGGTATAGATCTGGAGGCATTATTGCGTGATGCTGATAGCATCGACTGGACGGACGTCTTGGAGGGCTCATGTATAAACGATATGGTTCACTTGTTCAACAGCACTTTGCTCAGTTTATATGACCGTCATGCCCCCATCCGTAGAGTCAAGGTCAAATATGTTCCGGCTCCTTGGCTTACTGCGGACATAAAAGATGCGATGGCTTGTAGGGACAGAGCCAAGAGAAGGTTTAAGCGTTGTGCTTCTGAGCGTAACCTGAACGCATATAAGGTGCTGCGTAATCGCTGCAGACGTTTGTGTAGAGATGCAAAGAGACGCTACTTTCACAATTCTCTCGACAACCGTAACTCCTCTGAAGTCTGGAAGTTTCTTAAAACTGTTGGTATTGGCAAATCTCCAGGCGTTCCTACTAATGACACAGACGTGTGTGCTCTTAACAAACATTTCTCTCGTTCCCCTGTTACTTTTGATCCACACGTCAAATCAGCTTCATTATACAAACTTTCTTGTTTGCCATTGCCTCAGTGTTCTTCTTTTGTATTAAGGCCAGTGGGTGAAACTGAGGTCAAAAAATCTTTTCTTGCTATCTCCTCTACTGCTGTTGGTAACGATGAACTTTGCTCAAGAATGATTTCTCCTATCCTCCCCTCGCTTCTTCCTATCCTGACCCACATTTTTAATTTCTCCTTGTTCTCGTGTACTTTTCCTGAAGCCTGGAAACTAGCTCATATCATCCCCTTACCCAAAATTGCGAAGCCAGTCTCACTCACCGACTTTCGTCCTATTTCTATCCTACCGTATCTCTCTAAAGTTCTGGAGCATATTGTTCATCAACAACTTTCTGCCTTTCTATCTTCAAATGACCTACTCTCTCCTCTCCAATCTGGTTTTCGACCTGGTCATAGCACAGTAACGGCACTTCTAAAGGTTACTGATGACATCCGCTGGGCTATGGATCACAAATCTCTTACTTTACTTGTACTTCTCGACTTTAGTAGTGCGTTTAACTCAGTTGATTTCGATATCCTTCTAGGGATTCTTAAATCTTTAAATTTCTCATCTTCCGCCATTGGGTGGTTTGACTCGTATCTTCGGGGCCGCTCGCAGCGGGTTCGTCTAGACGAGTCGTCTTCTGATTGGTGTTCTCTTACCGCTGGTGTACCTCAGGGTGGCGTTCTCTCTCCCCTTCTCTTTTCTACTTTCATTAACTCTGTCACCAGAATCATCTCTTCCTACTTCCATCTCTATGCCGACGATCTGCAGCTTTACAGTCACTTCTTGAGGGATGATGCAGAAGCCGCCGTGTCTGCTATGAACAGTGACCTGGATTTAATTAGTGAGTGGTCGCGGTCTTTTGGACTGCAAATCAACCCTAGGAAATCCCAGGCCATTGTGATTGGCGGCAGATATATGCGGAATAGGCTTGATGTTGCGTCTCTGTCTCCACTCTGTCTGAATGGAGTTCAGATTGAATACGCAAATTCTGTTAAAAACCTAGGGGTGATTATGGACTCTTATTTATCGTGGTCTGCCCATGTTGCTCTAGTCAGTCAGAAAGTACACTACACATTCCATTCTTTGAAAGGTCTCCAGAGATTCTTGCCCTTGAACACCAAAATCTCTCTTGCTCAAACACTCATTCAGCCCATCATTGATTACGCTGACGCCTGTTATTTGGATGCCACCGAGGAGCTTTTAAATAAACTTGAGCGTTTACAAAATATCTGTATTCGTTTTGTTTTTAATCTCAGAAAGTATGATCATGTTTCCCAATTTCGCAAGACACTCAAGTGGCTCCCTATTCGACTTCGCAGGAACTCTCGGATATTATGTCTGCTATTCAACCTTCTCCACAATCCTAAAACACCATCTTACCTGCGGGACCGTTTTTCCTACGCCCGTTCTCCAGATGCGCTTTGTAGGTCGCATCTACGAAACCTCCTGAAGACCCCTCTCCACTCCACTGACTTCTACTCCTACTCCTTCACTGTGCACGCGGTGCGCTTATGGAATGCACTTCCGCCTGACATTAGGGACTGCCAAACAGTTGCAAATTTTAAAAGAAGAGTGAAAGAACACTATCTTTCCGTATCGACATAGTTGTGTTTGTATTTTTTGTTTTAATTACAATTTAATGTTATTATTTTAGTAGTCTGTATGTATGTATCTATGTATGTATGTTTGTTTGTATGTATGTAAGTATATTTTTATATTATTAGTTTAATTTTATTAAGTTAATAGTTTTTGATTATATATATTTTATTTTCTCATACTCTTACACACGCTGTCTACATCTCTGTATCTTCTCTCCTATCGCAGGTGTGCTGGAAGAGATTTCTTTAGAAATAAGCATCACCTTTGTACTAATTTTTCTGTTCTTTTCTTCTTGTCTGTTTATATATGTGTGTACATAAATGGTTTAATAAAAAATAATAAATAAATAACAGACCCCTTCAGTTTGCTGGCATCGCTTTGAGGCGCGTGTGGAACATTACGCCCCGTCGATACGGGCCTGTTCCTTACCGGGCGGTAAGCTACCCATTGTACGCCACCCGCAAGCCCGCACCTGCGGTTGCCGGAAGTCCGCAATCGACTTCCGACGCCCGGGGCGTGTCCTCCTGCGGCGGCTAGGGGCGTGAGGGCGCATAGCTTGCCTCTCCCTCACGCGCCCCGCCTCCTCCATCGCGAGCATTACTGCTTCGCAGAAGGAGGTGACGGCTTCCCATGCGCTCTCGCTCCGTACCATGGTCTGCACCAGGGTCTGACGCGAGAGGTCGCCTCCGCCGATCGCCTTCACGAGGACACGGAGGTGCTCTGCCCAGGAAGAGCACACCTCCACCGTATGCTCCACCGTGTCCTCCAGGCGATCCACACAGTGGTACCACCCGTGCGTTTCCTCCTGCTTTATCCTGAAAAGGAACCCCCGAAAGCACCCATGCCCGGTGAAGACTAGCGTCAGGCGGAAGGTGAGGACGCCGTGGCGCCTCTTTATCCACTCCTCAAAGAGGGGACTTACCGCCGCAATTGTGGCGTGCCCATACATACATAACATAAAATCACGTCTTGTTTTGTTCCCCGAAGGATTGAACAGAGGCGTATCCACGTTTCGCTTGTTGTGTTTAAATCCCATATAAAAGGGGGCGGGTTTATTGCCATTAACTAGGTACAAATCCAGACTCGGGGCTGCTACTGAGAAATTCCAGCTGGAAAAACTCAATAACACTTTGCCCGACCTAGGAAAATTACTTACATTTAATATGTTTTCGTTTGTAGAAACTTTTTGTTAGTAAATGAGTGCTTAACGAGTATGTGTCAGCTTAAATATCTTGTCACGATGATAAGTAACATCTATACATTTCACACTTGAGATAACGTTTTGAAATTAAATAATTCAAAGTGGTTTTATATTGTGTTAATGGAAAATGTTTTCAAAAGAGTTTATAGCTGTCAGTGTGTTCTTGGTACAGTAGACATTTTGTTATAAAATGGTACATTAAACATACAAAGGAGCGTACACACTCGCGAATAAATTAATATTTGTTTTATATTTTTAGGTTTGAGTTAGAACGTTACTCTACCTTGAGTCACTTTCCTCAATCTTAAGTTATTTATGTACCGTATCGTATTTTTTAAAAAAGATTGTTAAAAACATAAAATTAATTGGGAAGAGTAATTAAGATTTGGAGTTGGCATTGTGCTTACACTTTAAGTTTATGAAAGTATACAACAAAATTTAGAGTGCTTGTACTGTATTTAAGAATATATAGAGATAAGTGAAAGTATTCTCGTCTTTTAATGCTATGAAAACTCATGAAGGAAACTTTTTCAAAAACTTTATAAATATATAAATAATATATTTATAAAAGTTTTTGAAAAAGTTTCCCAGTGAGCAAATCCCTCTACAAAATTGCAGTTATTTTTTTTTACAGAAATGCTCATACCCGCGCTCCGTCGATTTAATATCGGAGTTCGTAACGAAACAATAGCGCGATTCAAAAACAGCGGGTTCACCTTACAACGCCATCTATCGAAGTTTGAGCCAACCTTTGCACCAATAAGTTCAGCAGCAAACACCACACATCACCTAATTTTTTTAATGGTTTTTCAAATTCTAAATGAGAGATATAGTTTGAGCGGCGAGTATTGCCGAGAGGGTACGGCACGAAAGAGAGACGTCGCTCTACAAAGCTGATAGTTAGCTGAGTATAACTCAGTCTGGAGGACACGGTGGAGCATACGGTGAAGGTGTGCCCTGCCTGGGCGGAGCACCGCCGTGTCCTCGTGGAGGCGATCGGCGGCGGCGACCTCTCGCGTCCGGCCCTGGTGAGAGCCATGGTACGGAGCGAGAGGGCATGGGAAGCCGTCACCTCCTTCTGCGAAGCAGTAATGCTCGTGAAGGAGGAGGCGGAGCGCGTGAGGGAGTGGCAGTCTCTGCGCCCTCACGTCCCTAGCCGCCGCAGGAGGAGACGCCCCGGGCGTCGGGAGTCGATTTCGGACTCCCGGCCACCGTAGGCGCGAGCTTGCGGGCGGCGAGCAATGGGTAGCTCGCCGCCCGGTAAGGACCAAGCTCGGGTCGACGGCGCGTAGTGTTCCACGCGCGCCTCAAAGAGATGTCAGCAGCAGTGAAGGGGTCTGCTAGGACCGGTGCCTGCCGGGGTCGCGTGATTGTTCGAAAGAGATACCGTGGCCCCGGCACTGGGCAACTGAAGGAACACGGGTGGGTTTTAGTCAGTAAAAGTCTGACACGCCCTCCCGCTCCGCCCAGAGCGGGAGAAGTCATTTGATGATTTCCCATCCAAAAAAAAAAGTATAACTCAGTACAGAACATAATAAACAGTAACGAAATATTATGTGGGTGTAATCGTATCATTCTTAAGCTTAATAATAAGGAGCTGATACTTCTCCTCTTCAAATACTTAGAATAATTGTTTCTTTTTCTCAGTTTTTAGACTGGATGGTGTTAAATACTTATTTATTAATGCCCTGCAGATTAATTGCGTAAAACACTATTAATCGAATCTTAATCATTTTTAAGGAATCTAATCCATAGTTAAATATGTTCCAAAATAAAATCTGCTAAGCAACAAATACCACAATGAATGTTGTTGAACTGTCAAAATGAAAGCCATTGCTAACGGTAGTGTGTTACGAAATTACCCTTTGAGTTCCAGGTATGGTGTGTTATCGATTTTTCTATTAGAAATATCTCAGTGGCAGTTTGGAGTGTAAATTTGGGCCCGGTTGATGTTAAACAGCAGCTCGCACTTATTATTTGGGATTTAAACTTAACTTTATGGAATATGGGTGTAGTATAGGAACACCTCTGCCCTCAACCCTTTGGGGAAACATGTGTGGTGGTATATTAGTATTTAAGCTGGTAGATGAGAGACAGACACCAACGGCAATCATCATAATAATGATATTCGAAACATATTTTCCGACCATCACACAAAATCCTAATCAAACGAACTCCCAGACCACAGGAGTATCAGTGATAGTATATGTATAATTAGCATAATTTCTAGTGTGCCACCACCGGATTAATGTGGTGTAATTAGCCCGGGATCGGTAACGAAGCTAGTGATTACGAAGCGAAGGTGCCCACATGCGGAAATTGTAAGTGCATTAACGTCATGTTGATGTGTGTGCGCATGTTTTTAGGGATGGTTTTAAGTTTTTTTGGTATCAGATACTATACGGGCCCTTCAGGGTGCTTGCTCTTGATTTTAATTCCGATCGATCGACATTGGAATTTTGACGTTTCGTATTCTTGAGTTTGACGCTAGCGTCAAAATGTGTTTAAATTGGCTGTTGGTGGCATTTTGGAGAACTAAGTGGAATCGGGATCGGGCGTTGTTGTTGTTCCAATGTTGACACTATTGTTTTGCAAGAGTACCGAATCACGTGTATGCAAAATTAACATTGGAATCTTATTGGCTTTAGACTGGAATTAAAATTAGGTTGAAGAGTAAGCCTCCAGGTTTGTTTTCTAACTCCATAAGTTTTACTTTTCCTTTCCTCACCATTATGATGTCCAAAAGAAATTGAGTGCTGGACAGAAGCATTCCCTGAGCATCAACTTATGAACTGCTTTTGAAAGAAAGAAAGAATGAAAAAAATAATTTGCACAGACTAAAAGGCACACAATAGGTATACAGCAGGAAAGAGTAAAATATAAAATGAAAACAATAAAAACGTGTAAGATGTGATGTCAGAAACTGGCATTAGGTATAGTGTGACGGCGGCAGCGGTCTTCGACGGTAGGTAAATACATCAGAGATCCAGATCTCTTTGCCTCAAACAGTTACTAGCTGACTCTACAAATATTTATTTCATAAATTCAAAAGGCCTATCTACCATTATATCGTAGTCTGGCAGAAAAACATACAACGTTTGCTTTATCAACCGATATGTATATAAAAAATAATTGACGGCAGCTAAAAGTATGCTCCTTTGATGTTAGGTTCACGCCAACATTGTTAAAATTGTGTTGACGGAGGGTTAAATTACTTTTTCCCTGAAATAACCCGTTTGAGTCACTATAATGTACCATATGATCGATTCAGGAATGCAGGGATCTGCAGGACAAACACGGTAACCGACATAGACCGAGGAATTCCCAATCTTCAGTGGGAGTGAGCAGGGCAAATTACTTGCAGAACAGATGACCGATGAAGCTGAAAGGTTCTGGAGTCCTATAAGGTGAACCGATAACCTTGTGAAGGCCCTAGGAATACGATGGATTCAGGGAGCACAGGGCCGGCTGAAGTGGCGGAGATTAGGAGAGGCTGTGGACTTCTTTTGACTGAAATGCTGATAGTGGTATGATAGCGCTTCGAGGCAGTACAACCAATACCAATTCTGGCACCAAATAGAATACCCATGGAAATTACAGTCATATGTTAAATGATTAACGAATTCAGTTCCTTAGGTAGGTTTGTCAGAACGCTTTGACACGCCAATCATAGTTTTAAAACTAGAAGAGGTCAGCGTTTCCAATCTGACTACTCTGAAGAGTAAGACCCAAACAAACTCAGAGGTCAAAGAACACTTTGAACCATTATTTTTGACGCATACAATTTTGTATCTGAGAATGTAACTCTGTCTGCCTATCTGTTCCCTTTTCTTACCTAAACCACTTAAGTATAATGCAGTTTTTAAATTGGATATTTGTATGAAATACACACAAACGAAGGCGCGGGCAATAGCTAGTTAAATTATAAAACCTACGTTTGTAGGTTTTTATCAAACATATAACGAGGGGACAGATGTTATAGACTAAAAAGTAAGCACATACTCGTAGGTACGACGCGTAAAAAGTTTTACGTGTCGCAGACTTTTTGCGCGCCACAGACTTGGTCGCACAAAAAGTTTGCCCCGAAAGGACAACGAACATCGGGTGACCGGATTGCCAGTTACTCAGAAAATTGTTGACTCTTGTTGTTTTGTGTCTGGCAATCCTGATGCTGTCCAATACATTGTGGACATTGGTTTTTAAATGGAAATTCAATAATTGGACAGTGGTTTTTCTTTGAATAGTCGATTACTCTGGTTGACAAGTATTCATATCCGCAAATATTATAAATCATAGGTACATTCTTTCTACATATCTCCTACACCATTATTCTTCACAGACATACTTTCTACCACCAAAAAGCGAAAAATAAAGCGCTTCAGTAGGTTATTGGGAATCCCATTATCCGAAAACAGCACTGCTTAGTGACGCGGTGACGTCACAAAGTTTTCAAATTTTCTTCTTTTTCGCTGGTTAAAGAGATATTATTTTTCTGGAGGTACCGGGTTTATTATCTAGAAAGTGTGTAGCGTTACGTGTTAACGTGCCTAGAATGAATGGATGGTGAGTTTGATTTGTGGTTTAGATCTTTTAAACTACACAACGGATTTTAATGCGGTTTTCATTAATAGACAGAATGATTCAAGAGGAAGTCTTATACGTATTATATGCAGGAAAAGCTGCTTGAAAAAGCTAGTTTATTATAAATCATCATAATTATTCAGCCGTTTTGTAGAGGATTCGCGAAACTAATTATTTAAAGTTGTTATCGTTATTTCTGCTACGAGCATGTAATACATTCCTACTAGATAATTATATTAAATCACAACATCAAAAGTCAAAATCCCGAGCCTGTAGGCGACCTAATTATTGTACCTAATTGGGTACTAATAATCGCCTAATTGCTCAAAGTCGTCGACAATATTGCTTATTAAACTGGAAGGACAAGAAAATCATTACTGATATGAATTTGGCATTACTTCGGTTTGAATCGCGGTAGAAATACTTCATTACCCAGTCGTTAATTACAAGCGTATCAAGTTAAAATCCTAATTAAAAAACGTTATTGAGATTGCGTTCATAAAATAACCCTCTGACTTGTTTCCAACCTAAAAAAGTTAGCTCAAATCGGATTCTCCCCGCTAACCCTCCATCAACTCAAGGTACAGGTTCCAAAACTTTATCCTTTCAACTTATAACAGCTGGTATCCCGACACGACATATAAGTACAGAAGGCAAACTCCATACAGTGAACGAACACAGGCGTACGCAACATTGACACGTGTGTACAGCGATCTAAGACCATATTCGTATGGACGATAAAATATCGCAGTGACATTTTATCGCGCACTGAATTTTCAATTTGCACTGAAAAATAGCGCGCAAAAAACACATTGTTCGGTTTTCAACTCTAGGCGCTAAACAGTGAAGATACAGTGCACGAAAAAATCACGTCTCAATATGTTTTTTTTTTTTTGTGTCGTCGTCTCCCGTTCTGGGCGGAGCGGGAGGGCGTGTTAGACTTTTACTGACTAAAACCCGCCGGTGTTCCTTCAGTTACCCATATGCCAGGGCCACGGTATCTCGTTTGAACAATCTCGCGACCCTGGCAGGCATCGGTCCTAGCAAACCCCTTCAGTGCTGCTGACATCTCTTTGAGGCGCGCGTGGAACACTACGCGCCTCCACGAGGACACGGCGGTGCTCCGCCCAATCAGGGCACAACTCCACCGTATGCTCCACCGTGTCCTCCAGACGATCGTCGCAATGGAAACATCTGGGTGTTTCCTCCCGCTTTATCCTGAACAGGAACCAACGAAGCACCCATGTCCGGTGAGAAGAAGGCGTCAGGCGAAAGGTGAGGACGGTACCTCTTTCGAACTAATCTCGCGGCCCTGGCAAGCCTCAATATGTTTACGTTTGCACTTGCTGTACTTAGATGAGGGTGCGGCTACGTTTTTTCTCGCTGCATAAAACTCTGCTTAAAATGAGGTGCGCGAAGTTCGCGCGTGGTGATTGTATCAACCAACTAGAATGGAAATTTTCAAATAGGCGCGGTTTCATGTGCGTCGCGGGATTCGCCTCAGTTTGAGCCCTTAAAAATTAAGAGTACGTTAACAACTCGTTATGGTGACACATCATCATCATCATCATTTCAGCCGTAAGACGTCCACTGCTGGACTTAGGCCTCCCCCAATTTGGGGGGCGTTGCCATAATCGCCACGCTTGGCAGGCGGGTTGGCGATCGCAGTATGGTGGTAAAATGCATAGAGAACGCTGCTGCCCATTCTCTAGTAAGTCCCTTAGTCGCCTTTTACGACACCCACAGGAAGAAATGGGGTGGTGTTATTCTTTACGTCCGGCACCACACGGTACGGTATGGTGACACATATAACTAAAAGCAGGGAGTCATATATGGGCAGTCCAGCCCGTCTGAAATCATTTTCAGAATCCTGTAAGGGCTGGGCAAGACTCGAGACTATTGATGCTGCGCGCTTTCGCATTATTGTGCAAGAATAATATACACGCGCTGCCGCAAATATCCCTGACGCACTGCAACGTTATGTCAACCCGAACAGTTTTCTTAACACAAAATTAGACACGAACGGCTCCATACGACGCTTGCGAATAATTCTTGCAAAGCATGTTGGTTAAAGCTGGTCTTCTGTACTCATTTATTCAGTGTTCAGTTTTACATTCCTACCGCTGGACAGTGGGCCGCCGCACTCGTACGAACAAATTGGACGGACATTTTCCTTACTTTCAGTGTTTGAAGTTAGTTTAAAGTTAGTTTTACTGCATTTATTACCGGTCCACTCCGAGGTTTGACTTGCAGTGCTACTAAGTTGGCTAATTAGACATTTCTCGGATAATGGTTTATTTTGAAGAGAAATTGTACTATGGCTTTGTTTTCATTCTAACCTCACTTTCACAAAGTGTAAGTATATCAGTGGTTTTGCTTAGACAACATATAAACATGAGTTTGTTTTCCGTAGGACGGTTTGGCGCCTATTTGTAGCTTCTATGGCTTTCATGAACAAACTAGTGTTTGAAGGAATTTAACAAAAAACAAATGTTTTAAAAAAATGCCATCGAGTAATCATTTTCCAAAAAAAAAAAAAAAACATGTAACGTTTGCGGTTTTTGGACCTAAATATTATGAGTCAAATCAAATCAAAATATATAAATATGAATTATTTCACATAAACCTACATGTACACTTATTAAACGTCAGCTCAGTGCACGGTTCTAATTGGTTAATTCCTATAGGGAACAGCCGGCAATAAACTCCATGAAAACTGTTTTAATGATTTCAAATTACACTGTTGACAGGTATGGAAAGACAGTGTAGGCCTGGCAACAACAACCAGGTACTTAATAAAATAGAAAATAGTATACAGTCTATAAGGCCTACAACGTTCTCACATTCACAAAATATAAGTGAAACATAACACATTTATTCGAAACGACACTATTCTTGACAGGACTAAACTCATTACGCCCCAGCAAGGTCTTAACCTCGCCAGCATCAAACCTTGCCGAGCCGTTACACTAAATTAACTCAATCTTACATAACCTTGGGCTCACTGGTCAGGTTCTCGAGAAACCAGACATCGGCCATTAATTACTGTTTCATAATTACAAACCCTTTGATGATGCTCTCTCACCCGGTGCAACCTTTCATTCAATATCTTTGTGTTCTGTGGGCAGATTAAGGAACGAGTCTTCATAAAGAGCCTATTTATATCACTAGCGACCCGTCCCTGCTTCGCTTGGGTGCAATCAAGTGGTGTGGCGACAAGTTATCTAAACATCGAGATGTATACAATAATATCTAATTTAAATATTAATGTTCTGTCACATAAAAGATATGGTAAAATTTTAGTATGAAACCGATGGATGTTTTTAAATAAAATTGCTTTTGCCCGCGGCTTCGCCCGCGTGGATGTCGGAAATTAATGCAAGAGGACGTATAACCGCGATAAGAATGTGTTATTCCAGGTTATATAGGTAATATAGACTCTGTGTGCTATTTTAGATCCAGATCCATTCAGCCATTTTTGTGTGATTGAGAAACAAACACCCAATCATACATATTTTCACATTTATAATATTGTTAGTAGTAGGATTATAACTCATATTACTTAGGATTCATAGTTTATGAGAACATCACGTGTGTTGGTGTTTTTAAAATAAGAGTAATAGTATTCAGAGTAAGAAGACTGCGACATAGGGCTTGGTTTAGTTGAATATAAGTCTTCCTGGTTTTTCTTAACGATCCTATTTTACCTATACAGACACTCAATCATTTACCAGACACCGAACATAATTATAGGAATACCTAGTACTTTTGCCAGTGGCTTGGCCCGTATAGCTGTCGGAAAATATCACCCGGGAACCTACTACTGGGATAAAGTAGGTATCCTATCTGTTACGTATCCATGATATAATATATCTTTGTGCCAAATTCGATGTAAATCTGTTTGGCCGTCTTTGCATCATTGAGAAACAAACATCCAAAAATCTAAACATCTAAGCCATTTCGCGGTCTCTTACTTGGAATAATACTATTAGGTTTATTTTGAGTATAATGAACACACATGATATTCGCAATTACTATGAAGCCAAAGTAATATGAATTACAATCCTACTTATCCTGTACTACCCGGCCTATGGTTATTGTGGGTTATCCCTAAGAGATAGACATATACCATTGCGGACATTTTTGTAGGCCCTTTTAAGGTGTACAATACTGTAGTACATTATTTTGATCTATTTCGTAGGATTCAGCCAGGGTTTTTCGAATTTTGAGACGTATGTCACGGTAGTTTTCGAAGACAGTTATTTTTTTCTAAAATAAAAGAATTTTTCTAAAATAAAAGTAGCCTAATTTACTCCTTGTTACATCAGCTATCTACCAGTGAAAGTCCCGTCAAAATCGGTCCAGCCATTTCAGAGATTAGCGGGAACAAACAGACAGACAGACAGACAAAAATTGTAAAAAATGTTGTTTTGGTAAATGTATCGTGTATACATCCATATACACTTAGTAAAAAGTGGTTATCTTAATATTAAAAACAGACACTCCAATTTTATTTATTTGTATAGATTTCGTCTCCGTCCACGATAACCGACATTTACGCGGACGAAGTCGCAAGCAAAAGCTAGTTAGTTCATATTAATATCAGTTACATATTTGATACTTCTGGATACACTGGTTGAGATTGGACACCGGTGACGACAATGCGCTCCCCGGGCTACAACGCACCCTCTGCGCGCCGTGCGTCTGCCATGCCACGAAGGATTTTCGAAGCTCTATTTGACTTTGTTAGGGGATGATTTTGGAAAAACTGTTATACACGTGTCTCATTATTACAATTGAAGAGTATGTGTACAAATTTTTGTCCCCCATTTCACCCTCTTAGGGGTGGAATTTCAAAAAACCCTTTCTTAGTGAATACCTACTCTTTACAAAGAACACACCCTCCAAATTTCACGTCTCTAGGACCAGCGGTTTAGGCTGTGCGTTAATATATCAACAGTCAGTCAGTCAGTTTCTCCTTTTATACATATATATAGATAATAAAAAACGAAGACTTAATTGAATAAATTGAATTTCAAGCGCTACAACCCATCGGCTTCTTACTAAAAAAACTTCACGTACAACCGACGACTCTGGTTATTTATTTATTTTGGTGACCGTACACAGTATAACATATATAGTCCTCCAGACCGAATTTCGGCCACGGCAGCCAATCTCAACGGAGACTAGCCATCGGCGCGGGAGATATTATAGTGCTCAAGTGTGTGCGCAGACACAAGAGCACTCACTTCCCTCACTCTCATAGTCCGATGGGACGGCAATCCGACACGACCGGAGAGAGATCAGGCGTAGGACCAACGGCTTAACATGCTTTCCGAGGCACGGGGGTATCACACCGCCAACTTCCAAACTCCGGGCTGCTACTAAGAAATTCCTAATGGAAAAACCCAGAACACTTTGCCCGACCCGGGAATCGAACCCAGGACCCCACGCTCAGCGGACGCGCTTGCGATCACGAGACCAACGGGGCAGTTAAACGGGACAGTATAACATATAATGATTGTGAAAAATAAATGGGTTATTTAAAAGAAATTACCAAGGGATCGCTTAAGTAACAAAACGAAAAGCGAATAATTTTTATATGATAAATATACGTTTTACGTCCATTGTATTCTATGCATTAAGGCAGTCATATTTTCCTAATCTAATATTCACTTAATACTAGTAAAAAACGAGCCTGATTATAAATACCAAAAAACCAGCCCAAAACTATATCAACAAAGAAATAAGAACCCGAAAACCCTTACTAATGATAATAGAAAGTATTACAAAACGTTCATACACAAGCAATAACTATAACAGCGGTGGTACAAAAAGCCGGGTTCGACATCAAATAAAGCAGCACCCTGTATAATTTATTATGGCGCTGTATCAGTCAGGCGGATAAAAAGGAGGCTGTACTCCGAGCGCGCGTGACCCAAGTACGGATTGGACGAAAGAGGTGCATTATGAGGAAATATACGGGATGTAGTTCGTGGCAGGGACACGACGAGGACAGAGCACATATACGGCTAGTTTAAGTCTCAAAAGCGAACATTTTTAGCGTTAGGTCATTCAAATGGTCACATTTATTGGTAAACATAAGGCATTTACAGGAAAGCCCGGTTTAGTAAATATAATCAGTGGACATCCTGATAGGCTGACTTGCGAGTCGCCCATCGAAGAAACATCATCATTTAAGACGGACTAATAAGCTGGTGAAGATTGCGAGTATTTACTGAATATGCGAAAGTACGCTGTCCGTGTGATAACGGAGATAAAGACTGGGACCATTACATTTCTTCTCGCGTGTGTCGTAGAAGACGACTAAGGAGCTTACTAGAGAATGGGCAGCAGTATTCTCTATGCATCTTACCACCGTACTGCGATCGCCAACTCGTCTGCCAAACGTGGCGATTATGGCAAACCCCCCTTTTTTAACCGACTTCAAAAAAAGGAGGAGGTAGCTCATAACTTTTGATTGGGTTAACCGATTTTGATGATTCTTTTTTAATTTGATAGCTGGTGCTTTCCGAATGGTCCCATTTTAATTTGGTTTCATTCGGACAATGGGGTCCATGTGAAAACCATATAAGTCTTAAATTTGCATTAATTATTTGCGCGACAAATGAACGAATAACGCGATTAGATTAGTGCGGAGTATATACCATAACTAAAAAGTTAAAAATAAAAACTTTAAAAAAAAACAACCGACTTCCTTAAAAAAAACACTACAAAGTGAAAAATAACTTTAATTTCGGAAGTCGGTGGCAAAAAACCTTAAATACAGATCCTAGGACACCGACTTCCGAAATTAAAGTTATTTTTGACTTTGTAGTGTTTTTTTAAGGAAGTCGTTGTTATTTTTTTGTAAAAAGTTTTTATTTTGGGAAGGCTTATGTTCAGTTGCCGACGTCTTTTGCTTGATATGATGATGGAAAGTGCGAGCTGGTAGATATAGCGATTCCTTAAGGTGTATATCTGGGATTGGACTTATCCTAAGTTATCTTTCGGTAATTTAAATATAGTAAATTTTATTTTCATAAAAGACATTTTAAACCGTTCTGCCCAAGATTCCTTTCCCTATATGAGAACGCTGAAACTAGAAAGCACTCAGAGCACGCCACTCATGTGAGTCCACTCTGCAGGCCCATGAACCGATCGCACCATTCACCCGCTAAGTAACCGCGTGATTTCAAGAATCGATGAAAGGAATCCTGTTCCGTACTTCGGCGAAATGATCGCTGAAAATTCAGCTTGGACTAAGAAAGTTTGAAATTTCTGAAGGGAAAAATATTGGTGTTTTTAATACAATTTGATTCATTTTATTAGAAAATCCTTATTTGTTGAGTTCGAGTAATCGATGACCTATACATACATACATAAATACATGAATTAACGCCTTTTTCCCATGGGGGTAGGCAGAAACCACGGAACGCTACCTGCTACGGTCGATGACCCGTCTGATGAAAATTATCATGTAATAGCTTAACTCTGATAAGTTGGCTGAAGAAGACAGCAAGTTCTTACGCATATCCTTCAGAAATACTGTTTTAAAAGCCCTGGAATTACACTAAAATAAAACTGACACAAACATCGCATTAAAATATTTCATTCACGAGATATATCTCACAAAGTGACAGACTCTGGAATCCTCCGCACTGCTAGACACCGCAAGCCGCTCGCAAGCCCCTGGAGCAAGCTACGGTACCCTGCCGCCGCCGACGTTGTCTCTTTGGGATATTATCGCGACATCTTTCACCCTTCGAAGGACACGATCCTGGTTTTGTGGATAGAATTACCTTCTTTATCTGTAACAATTATGTCTACACGAGCATACAATTTGAATGTTAGGTGGCAGACGAAGTTTGTCATCATTCAAATGGTTGAATTGGAGGTAAGTTAATTGGAGATAGATATAACGCGAATCTAAAACTGTCCCACTGCAAGGCATAGGATTGACATTGAAGAAAATTTAAGATTTTAAAGACTGTATAGTAAAATAATGTATAATTTGTGGTTGTAAAGTGAACTGGACTCTGATAGCGTAAGAAGGCGTCTATAATGTGCCCATTAATTGATCGCGTGGGGTGTTACTCTCCCCAGTGCATCTTTGAAGGTTTAGAACTCTTAAAAAATGATATTTATTGCTCTGATGTTCCCGTTGACTTTCGTTAAAATACATAACCTTTATGATATAGTAGCAAACAGCACTCGGTCGTATTCACTTGTGTTCGAGAGTGCGTTTTATGATGTGTGAGAAGAAAACAAAAATAAACCTATGCTCTTGTTTCAAATATACCATTTGTTTGTTTATGTTTAAGAGTTTAATAATATGGGAGTAAAAATATTCTATAATCAATAAAAGACCGATTTAGTAGATATATTATATATGTCAGCAATAAGTTAGTCGCTCAATTGACAAATCGGGACGCCAGCGCCACCAAGC
Organism: Aporophyla nigra; assembly: GCA_947507805.1. Lineage (NCBI taxonomy): Eukaryota > Metazoa > Arthropoda > Insecta > Lepidoptera > Noctuidae > Aporophyla > Aporophyla nigra. Next base: position 1,453,997 of record OX382301.1, read on the forward strand.
GGCGCTCGACAGAGTCTACATGTACTATTGAGCGACTAACTTATTGCTGACATATATAATATATCTACTAAATCGGTCTTTTATTGATTATAGAATATTTTTACTCCCATATTATTAAACTCTTAAACATAAACAAACAAATGGTATATTTGAAACAAGAGCATAGGTTTATTTTTGTTTTCTTCTCACACATCATAAAACGCACTCTCGAACACAAGTGAATACGACCGAGTGCTGTTTGCTACTATATCATAAAGGTTATGTATTTTAACGAAAGTCAACGGGAACATCAGAGCAATAAATATCATTTTTTAAGAGTTCTAAACCTTCAAAGATGCACTGGGGAGAGTAACACCCCACGCGATCAATTAATGGGCACATTATAGACGCCTTCTTACGCTATCAGAGTCCAGTTCACTTTACAACCACAAATTATACATTATTTTACTATACAGTCTTTAAAATCTTAAATTTTCTTCAATGTCAATCCTATGCCTTGCAGTGGGACAGTTTTAGATTCGCGTTATATCTATCTCCAATTAACTTACCTCCAATTCAACCATTTGAATGATGACAAACTTCGTCTGCCACCTAACATTCAAATTGTATGCTCGTGTAGACATAATTGTTACAGATAAAGAAGGTAATTCTATCCACAAAACCAGGATCGTGTCCTTCGAAGGGTGAAAGATGTCGCGATAATATCCCAAAGAGACAACGTCGGCGGCGGCAGGGTACCGTAGCTTGCTCCAGGGGCTTGCGAGCGGCTTGCGGTGTCTAGCAGTGCGGAGGATTCCAGAGTCTGTCACTTTGTGAGATATATCTCGTGAATGAAATATTTTAATGCGATGTTTGTGTCAGTTTTATTTTAGTGTAATTCCAGGGCTTTTAAAACAGTATTTCTGAAGGATATGCGTAAGAACTTGCTGTCTTCTTCAGCCAACTTATCAGAGTTAAGCTATTACATGATAATTTTCATCAGACGGGTCATCGACCGTAGCAGGTAGCGTTCCGTGGTTTCTGCCTACCCCCATGGGAAAAAGGCGTTAATTCATGTATTTATGTATGTATGTATAGGTCATCGATTACTCGAACTCAACAAATAAGGATTTTCTAATAAAATGAATCAAATTGTATTAAAAACACCAATATTTTTCCCTTCAGAAATTTCAAACTTTCTTAGTCCAAGCTGAATTTTCAGCGATCATTTCGCCGAAGTACGGAACAGGATTCCTTTCATCGATTCTTGAAATCACGCGGTTACTTAGCGGGTGAATGGTGCGATCGGTTCATGGGCCTGCAGAGTGGACTCACATGAGTGGCGTGCTCTGAGTGCTTTCTAGTTTCAGCGTTCTCATATAGGGAAAGGAATCTTGGGCAGAACGGTTTAAAATGTCTTTTATGAAAATAAAATTTACTATATTTAAATTACCGAAAGATAACTTAGGATAAGTCCAATCCCAGATATACACCTTAAGGAATCGCTATATCTACCAGCTCGCACTTTCCATCATCATATCAAGCAAAAGACGTCGGCAACTGAACATAAGCCTTCCCAAAATAAAAACTTTTTACAAAAAAATAACAACGACTTCCTTAAAAAAACACTACAAAGTCAAAAATAACTTTAATTTCGGAAGTCGGTGTCCTAGGATCTGTATTTAAGGTTTTTTGCCACCGACTTCCGAAATTAAAGTTATTTTTCACTTTGTAGTGTTTTTTTTAAGGAAGTCGGTTGTTTTTTTTTAAAGTTTTTATTTTTAACTTTTTAGTTATGGTATATACTCCGCACTAATCTAATCGCGTTATTCGTTCATTTGTCGCGCAAATAATTAATGCAAATTTAAGACTTATATGGTTTTCACATGGACCCCATTGTCCGAATGAAACCAAATTAAAATGGGACCATTCGGAAAGCACCAGCTATCAAATTAAAAAAGAATCATCAAAATCGGTTAACCCAATCAAAAGTTATGAGCTACCTCCTCCTTTTTTTGAAGTCGGTTAAAAAAGGGGGGTTTGCCATAATCGCCACGTTTGGCAGACGAGTTGGCGATCGCAGTACGGTGGTAAGATGCATAGAGAATACTGCTGCCCATTCTCTAGTAAGCTCCTTAGTCGTCTTCTACGACACACGCGAGAAGAAATGTAATGGTCCCAGTCTTTATCTCCGTTATCACACGGACAGCGTACTTTCGCATATTCAGTAAATACTCGCAATCTTCACCAGCTTATTAGTCCGTCTTAAATGATGATGTTTCTTCGATGGGCGACTCGCAAGTCAGCCTATCAGGATGTCCACTGATTATATTTACTAAACCGGGCTTTCCTGTAAATGCCTTATGTTTACCAATAAATGTGACCATTTGAATGACCTAACGCTAAAAATGTTCGCTTTTGAGACTTAAACTAGCCGTATATGTGCTCTGTCCTCGTCGTGTCCCTGCCACGAACTACATCCCGTATATTTCCTCATAATGCACCTCTTTCGTCCAATCCGTACTGGGGTCACGCGCGCTCGGAGTACAGCCTCCTTTTTATCCGCCTGACTGATACAGCGCCATAATAAATTATACAGGGTGCTGCTTTATTTGATGTCGAACCCGGCTTTTTGTACCACCGCTGTTATAGTTATTGCTTGTGTATGAACGTTTTGTAATACTTTCTATTATCATTAGTAAGGGTTTTCGGGTTCTTATTTCTTTGTTGATATAGTTTTGGGCTGGTTTTTTGGTATTTATAATCAGGCTCGTTTTTTACTAGTATTAAGTGAATATTAGATTAGGAAAATATGACTGCCTTAATGCATAGAATACAATGGACGTAAAACGTATATTTATCATATAAAAATTATTCGCTTTTCGTTTTGTTACTTAAGCGATCCCTTGGTAATTTCTTTTAAATAACCCATTTATTTTTCACAATCATTATATGTTATACTGTCCCGTTTAACTGCCCCGTTGGTCTCGTGATCGCAAGCGCGTCCGCTGAGCGTGGGGTCCTGGGTTCGATTCCCGGGTCGGGCAAAGTGTTCTGGGTTTTTCCATTAGGAATTTCTTAGTAGCAGCCCGGAGTTTGGAAGTTGGCGGTGTGATACCCCCGTGCCTCGGAAAGCATGTTAAGCCGTTGGTCCTACGCCTGATCTCTCTCCGGTCGTGTCGGATTGCCGTCCCATCGGACTATGAGAGTGAGGGAAGTGAGTGCTCATAAACGGAATTTTCTAATGAAACTGAGGAGGCAACCGATTGATATAACACCATTACTACTGCTACTGTTAGACTGCATCATCTCACTGATGGGCAAAAGCTTCCCTCTGTGATTTCCTGCTCATTAGATCTAGGACTAAAGTTACCACTAGCCGTTTGTTTTCTCCAGCTCATCTCACTAACTTCTACGAAGACTAACAATAATTGTCCGTATTTATGCAAAATGGAACCACACGACTTTAGACAAGAATTTTGTTTTTTACTTTTTTGAAGAATACTCATTTTTTAGTATTATTATATTATCATTTTTATACAAAATAGAACCACATGATTTGTTCCTTGGAAACAAGGTACACTATTTTTTTTTTTTTTGTATAAGAATTTAGACCACTTTTAAATGAGTATTCTTCAAAAGAAAGTAAAAAAACTAAATTTGTCGTGTGGTTCCATTTTGCATAAATACGGACCATTTAGCAATAAAACATTTATAAGTCAGAACTTAAAACTACGAACCCTATTACACCATCTTTCTCCCTACAGTATACTATCTTTGTACTCAAATTATAATTACTCATGGTCATCCAGTGATCGAAATTCGACCATAATTCACTTAAAACTAAATGTATTTCTTATCTTTAGATAGTATACAACAAAGTCGCATCCCGCGACTGTACGCTTAGATCTTTAAAACTCCGCAACGGATTTTAATGTGGTTTTCATCAATAGATAGATCGATTCAAGAGGAAGTTTTATATGTATAACTAGCTGTTACCCAGGACTTCGTCCACGTGGTATTTTTCCCGAAAAAGTTGTTCGTTCGTTTTTTTTTCGTGAGATTCTATTTTTTTTTTCTTAAATAAAAGTAGCCTAAGTTACTCCTTGTTACTTCAGCTATCTGCCAGTGAAAGTCCCGTCAAAATCAGTCCAGCTATTTCAGAGATTAGCCTGAACAAACAGACAGACAGACAAAAATTGTAAAAAATGTTATTTTGGTATATGAACCGGTTTACATCCATATGCACTTAGTAAAAAGTGATTATTTTAATATTACAAACAGACACTCCAATTTTATTTATTTGTTTAGGTGTCTAGATAAGCAGGGGAAGCCGCTGCGCTTTCTACGCTCCTGCTCCATATACATTTCGACCATGCCAAATTTCATACTCTGTATACTCTGTCCGCATCATTTACGTAAAAAGATGTACAAAGTTTTTGCTTCACGTATTAATTATACATAATGTATCCCGTAGTATTTTACAGTGCGCACATAACTCATAAAAAAATAAAACGCTTCCATAAGCTTTACAGCCGCGTTAGTAAGACGGAATCATCCCCTAGGGAATCCTTCCGAACGTATTAAGAGCTCTACTCCTGCTAATGTTCGCTCCGGTATCGCAGGAAACTTCTCTACGGCCACCGAGCAAGTGAGATGCAACAGTATCACTGTGTGCAGTTTATTGCTTGGATTTCTACTATTTTAAGTATGGTTTTGCGTTCGGTTTTCACGTCTTGGCGCTAAGCAGTGCATTGATATTCCAGTACGTGACAAAATACCACCAAGATTTTATTACGTCAGTGTAAAAGTCGTCTTACATGGAAATTATCCGTCAAAATGTAAGTAGACCTACTATAGAACCCACCCCACCTCACCCCTAGGTTTGTAACTAAGCCTACGGGTATTACAGGCGTTACAGGCGGCAGGGATTATGATATTTTAAGATGTAAACATTTTTTTTAATGTTATTTCGGACTAATATTTGACAAGAATTAAATTGCGTCACCAAAAAAACAAGTTTATATTTAAATACCAATTTTTACTATTGTGACTTCAGCTAGATGAAAGGAAAGGGTGTTATTACGATAAATGAGATCGTTACTGCGAATACTGGTATTGCGCTGTTTAGGTTTCAAGGGAAGAATGAAGAAATAGGTATGGTTGTCGTACTTCTCGGACACTTTCTACTATTAAAGTAAATACTTACCACACTACACGCAGTATCAAATCTACTCACTAAGACTTGTGTTAAAGTTTATTAGACAAGCTTCGACCGAATATCAGGATTACTCTTATAAAACTACATTAGTTACCAAACAGTCTTATTAAGATAGACTTGATACCACATTGGTGTAATAGGCCCTTAAGGCTCATCGTCCAAATCACTACTCAAAACTAACCAGTCAACAAACTCAAGTCACGAAAGAGTAGCTAAAATGTCACAGCACTAGTATTCAACCAGGGTGCACCACCATTAAAATGGCGCATGATAATTTGAACGATTAAGAAAGAATACGTACGTACTCAGTTTAGAACAGAACAACTAATAATTACTCTGGATAATCCAACCATTAATAAATCGACACCATTACTATTATTGTTCACTCCTGCAATTTTACTTTATTTGTCTAATTCAATCACGAATTCACTATCTAAACAAAATCTGCAACGATATTTCTTGTAAGAAAATCTAGCAAACTAGTACTGTGACATTCAGGATTCTCAAACCAAATCAAATCATTTATTGGTTTTCAAACACGGGTCACACAATACATAGGTGCTTGTTAAGTTTTTGAGTCCTCCATGTTCTACCGTCACATGGGCATGCAAATCACATAATTATTCATTATTATTGAATTTACACAAAATACAAACATGATAATTTTAAAATAATATTAAGAAAAATAAAATAACCCAACATATAAATTAATGTCAATTCTCATTACTGATTTAAATTTGTAACACGTAACTATAGAGTAGCATCGTAGACCACGATAGGCCTGACTCACCAACATCGGCCTCACAAAATCTCACCTTACACGTAACTTTTAATTACCGTTAATTATTTTACCCTCATTTAATACCTGCTAATTAGCAGTTTTTAATTACAAAGAAGTCTGAGCCGGCGCGAACTCCATACAAAACGTATTGTTGCGCCGCACAACTTTGTTTACTGAGTTCCAACTTTACTGTGCACGTGTTACGTACGTAAATATCGAGTTTTCATATGTCTTACCTACTTTGTTTTTTGTTTGGCTTTAGAGTTTTAAATGTAGATATACGTAGTAATTTTCGAATATTGATATAATTTATGATTTTTTCAGGTTGAGTAAAATGGTATAATTAAGTATAAGAAAAAAAAATTGGTTGCCTGTAAAGTCGGTATACGGGCGAAAGTTTTACGTGACAACGACTTTGAGTGGTAAAATAATTTTAATGTGAATATTAAAATCACAATAGAAGCGCAAGACATGAACCGGTGTGTATGCCTATCTCTCTCACTCTCTCTCTCTCGCTCTGTCTCTCTCGCTCTTAGGCGGGCTAACCATGCCCGAGTGGAAGGGACGCGTGCCTCTCACTCGCTCTCATTGTGAGCGCATAACGTGAGCGGAGCGTAACGCAGTTTCTTGAAGTGTCACCCGGCAAACTAATTTATAAGACGTTGTCACGTCAAAATCGTTTCCTTTACGCACAGATTTATTGTTTTATTTTTAAATATTAAAAATTGTTTTCCATACAGAAGAGTCATCGTGATCAGCCTGTATTGTTCCCACTACTGAGACACAGGCCTCCTCTCGGTTACAGGGAGTGGGCCGTAATGTTCCACGCGGGCCCACTGCGGGTTGGTAGAGGTCACATGTCTTCGATTTTCTAGATCTAGGACATGCCGGTTTGATCACGATGTTTACCTCCACCGTTTTGAGAGTAGTAGTGATGAAATTATTTATACAAAGTTAAGTGCCTGTCTGGGTTCAAACTCACGACCCAGAACTCGTTAGTCGGAGCCCATACCACTGGGCCGCCACTACGAAAGAATAGCTAAAGACTATCTGCTAGTCACCACAGTAATCCTTGCGCTTCAGTTTAAATCTTTACTAATGCAAGCAATACCTATTTCTTGTAAATAAAAAACTTTGTTTTTTATAGATACTAAACTGCCCTATTAAGCGCAAAAGCGGTATCTCAAAAAAATCGTAAAGTTGATTTTAATGCCATCGGATAGCTTTAAAAAATACGCATCTAATGAACTGACGAAGGTGACGCCTTCTTATAACAGAATATTCAATTTTTAAATAATATTAAATTATATGATGAGATAGAGTAATCTTTCTAAAGGCTTTTATCATAAATGTGTTTTGAACAATATAACGCTAACAGGCTTAGTTCATTAGATGCGTATTTTTTAAAGCTATCTGATGGCATTAAAATCAACTTTACGATTTCTTTGAGATACCGCTTTTGCGCTGAGTAGGGCAGTAAATTGGTTACCACGTTCATTAAATGAGTTGGCCTCCTTACATAATCAAGGTACCAATTCAAACTATAACAATAAAAAACTCAGCAATAGAGTACAACTTTATTGTTCTAGTTTTTAGCCAAGACTCCTTCATTACTTAGCTATTAAAGTTTTGAGCAGAACATGCAGTTAACTTGAAAGTTCGGAGTAGTCGGAGAAAATTGTCTTGTAATGGGTGCATTAACTACCCGAACTTTTATATTACTTGCTTTATGTGCCATGCTTAATTGCTAAGTCGTGGATGAATAACAAGAAGTATTGGTTACTATTTCATCATCATCAATTAAGTCCGGAGTCGCCCAGTGCTGGGTGTAGCTGGCCTCCCCTTCCTTCTACCCAGGTCCGATACATCCCTCATCCAGAATGTTTCCCGCGAATATGACGATATTGTCAACGTGCTTGCTCATTCTTGTATTTCCTCTAAAAAAATAATGGCTAACGACTGGTTCAGAAGCACATAATATGACGAGTTGACTTTGTTGGGCTGGTTATGAAGTACATACATAAGTCGGGACAAGACTGGCCGACTAGATTCTTTCCCGTTAAACATTTTACTGGGTGTAAATGTCTTGCAGGCGACAAGGCTCTTAAATTGATTTTTAATAAAAAAAAATTGCGAGAGTACCAACTCTCGTTGACTCGCACGAACGTCACACTGGACTCTGTCGAAGCCCGCCAACTTCACAGTTGCGTTTCTTTGACAATTGATATCCCGTACTCTTGACTGTTCCGATATATAAATTTATATGGACTGATGTGTAAGTAAGTGGAAAATAATTAACACAATATCTGGTTTCCTAAAAATCCTTTCCTCTTAGAATAGGCAGACCCTAGAGACACTAGAAACCCCACTCATTATGTTATCAGCAAGCAAACATTGTTTTGGATCACCAAATGCTGATGGAAAAAGCCGATTTTCATCTAAAACAGAAACTTGAATCCTTCAGGATTACTTTGAGGTCCAAGATGACAGATAAGACTAAATTAAGACCGGAATTAGAGTTTTCTAAACTAGGCCTTAACTGGTAATCTAAGTTTTAGCCAAGAATTCAGAGCATTATTTTTGCATTATTTTTGAAAGCCTAACTTCTAACCCCTCTAAAGTTTAGGATCTTCGCGTTTATTAATCGTTAGGTCGTAAGGTCAAAAAATTAAGGGTTACGGACTCAGTGATGACACTGACAGCTCTTGAACGCGGCTTAGATATCTACATGTGGTGATTGCGTTCAGTTTTTTGGTGAAATTCGCCCATTATTTCGTTTTAAGTCCCGTCAATAACCTTAAATCTTAATGACACTTGACCTTACGACCTAACGATTAATAAACGCGAAGATCCTAAACTTTAGAGGGGTTAGAAGTTAGGCTTTCAAAAATAATGCAAAAATAATGCTCTGAATTCTTGGCTAAAACTTAGATTACCAGTTAAGGCCTAGTTTAGAAAACTCTAATTCCGGTCTTAATTTAGTCTTATCTGTCATCTTGGACCTCAAAGTAATCCTGAAGGATTCAAGTTTCTGTTTTAGATGAAAATCGGCTTTTTCCATCAGCATTTGGTGATCCAAAACAATGTTTGCTTGCTGATAACATAATGAGTGGGGTTTCTAGTGTGCTTTAGGGTCTGCCTATTCTAAGAGGAAAGGATTTTTAGGAAACCAGATATTGTGTTAATTATTTTCCACTTACTTACACATCAGTCCATATAAATTTATATATCGGAACAGTCAAGAGTACGGGATATCAATTGTCAAAGAAACGCAACTGTGAAGTTGGCGGGCTTCGACAGAGTCCAGTGTGACGTTCGTGCGAGTCAACGAGAGTTGGTACTCTCGCAATTTTTTTTTATTAAAAATCAATTTAAGAGCCTTGTCGCCTGCAAGACATTTACACCCAGTAAAATGTTTAACGGGAAAGAATCTAGTCGGCCAGTCTTGTCCCGACTTATGTATGTACTTCATAACCAGCCCAACAAAGTCAACTCGTCATATTATGTGCTTCTGAACCAGTCGTTAGCCATTATTTTTTTAGAGGAAATACAAGAATGAGCAAGCACGTTGACAATATCGTCATATTCGCGGGAAACATTCTGGATGAGGGATGTATCGGACCTGGGTAGAAGGAAGGGGAGGCCAGCTACACCCAGCACTGGGCGACTCCGGACTTAATTGATGATGATGAAATAGTAACCAATACTTCTTGTTATTCATCCACGACTTAGCAATTAAGCATGGCACATAAAGCAAGTAATATAAAAGTTCGGGTAGTTAATGCACCCATTACAAGACAATTTTCTCCGACTACTCCGAACTTTCAAGTTAACTGCATGTTCTGCTCAAAACTTTAATAGCTAAGTAATGAAGGAGTCTTGGCTAAAAACTAGAACAATAAAGTTGTACTCTATTGCTGAGTTTTTTATTGTTATAGTTTGAATTGGTACCTTGATTATGTAAGGAGGCCAACTCATTTAATGAACGTGGTAACCAATTTACTGCCCTACTCAGCGCAAAAGCGGTATCTCAAAGAAATCGTAAAGTTGATTTTAATGCCATCAGATAGCTTTAAAAAATACGCATCTAATGAACTAAGCCTGTTAGCGTTATATTGTTCAAAACACATTTATGATAAAAGCCTTTAGAAAGATTACTCTATCTCATCATATAATTTAATATTATTTAAAAATTGAATATTCTGTTATAAGAAGGCGTCACCTTCGTCAGTTCATTAGATGCGTATTTTTTAAAGCTATCCGATGGCATTAAAATCAACTTTACGATTTTTTTGAGATACCGCTTTTGCGCTTAATAGGGCAGTTTAGTATCTATAAAAAACAAAGTTTTTTATTTACAAGAAATAGGTATTGCTTGCATTAGTAAAGATTTAAACTGAAGCGCAAGGATTACTGTGGTGACTAGCAGATAGTCTTTAGCTATTCTTTCGTAGTGGCGGCCCAGTGGTATGGGCTCCGACTAACGAGTTCTGGGTCGTGAGTTTGAACCCAGACAGGCACTTAACTTTGTATAAATAATTTCATCACTACTACTCTCAAAACGGTGGAGGTAAACATCGTGATCAAACCGGCATGTCCTAGATCTAGAAAATCGAAGACATGTGACCTCTACCAACCCGCAGTGGGCCCGCGTGGAACATTACGGCCCACTCCCTGTAACCGAGAGGAGGCCTGTGTCTCAGTAGTGGGAACAATACAGGCTGATCACGATGACTCTTCTGTATGGAAAACAATTTTTAATATTTAAAAATAAAACAATAAATCTGTGCGTAAAGGAAACGATTTTGACGTGACAACGTCTTATAAATTGGTTTGCCGGGTGACACTTCAAGAAACTGCGTTACGCTCCGCTCACGTTATGCGCTCACAATGAGAGCGAGTGAGAGGCACGCGTCCCTTCCACTCGGGCATGGTTAGCCCGCCTAAGAGCGAGAGAGACAGAGCGAGAGAGAGAGAGTGAGAGAGATAGGCATACACACCGGTTCATGTCTTGCGCTTCTATTGTGATTTTAATATTCACATTAAAATTATTTTACCACTCAAAGTCGTTGTCACGTAAAACTTTCGCCCGTATACCGACTTTACAGGCAACCAATTTTTTTTTCTTATACTTAATTATACCATTTTACTCAACCTGAAAAAATCATAAATTATATCAATATTCGAAAATTACTACGTACATCTACATTTAAAACTCTAAAGCCAAACAAAAAAAAAAAACCGGCCAAGTGCGAGTCGGACTCGCGCACCGAGGGTTCCGTACAAACCTGCAGGTCATCATCATCATCATTCGTCATCATCGTTTATGAAATTAAATGTTTTTTTTTTTAATTTTTATATTTGAGTTGACTGAATGAAAGGTAAATTGTGGTTTACGATTTATGACGTATTAAAAAAAAACTACTTACTAGATCTCGTTCAAACCAATTTTCGTTGGTAGTTTTCATGGTAATGTACATCATATATTTTTTTTAGTTTTATCATTCCCTTATTTTAGAAGTTACGGGGGGGGGGGACACACATTTTACCACTTTGGAAGTGTCTCTCGCGCAAACTATTCAGTTTAGAAAAAAATGATATTAGAAACCTCAATTTCATTTTTAAAGACCTATCCATAGATACCCCACACGTAAGGGTTTGATTAAAAATTTTTTTTGTGTTTCAGTTCTATGTATGGGGAACCCCAAATATTATTGTTTTAAAAAAAAATGATATTAGAAACCTCAATATCATTTTTGAAGACCTATCCATAGATACCCCACACGTATGGGTTTGATAAAAAAAAAATGTTTGAGTTTCAATTCTATGTATGGGGAACCCCAAATATTATTGCTTTTTTTCTATTTTTGTGTGAAAATCTTAATGCGGTTCACTGAATACATCCACTTACCAAGTTTCAATAGCACAGCTCTTATAGTTTCGGAGAAAAGTGGCTGTGACATACTCGGACAGACAGACAGACAGACAGACATGGCGAATCTATAAGGGTTCCGTTTTTTGCCATTTGGCAACGGAACCCTAACAAAGTAGGTAAGACATATGAAAACTCGATATTTACGTACGTAACACGTGCACAGTAAAGTTGGAACTCAGTAAACAAAGTTGTGCGGCGCAACAATACGTTTTGTATGGAGTTCGCGCCGGCTCAGACTTCTTTGTAATTAAAAACTGCTAATTAGCAGGTATTAAATGAGGGTAAAATAATTAACGGTAATTAAAAGTTACGTGTAAGGTGAGATTTTGTGAAGCCGATGTTGGTGAGTCAGGCCTATCGTGGTCTACGATGCTACTCTATAGTTACGTGTTACAAATTTAAATCAGTAATGAGAATTGACATTAATTTATATGTTAGTTTATTTTATTTTTCTTAATATTATTTTAAAATTATCATGTCTGTATTTTGTGTAAATTCATTAATAATGAATAATATGTGATTTGCATGCCCATGTGACGGTAGGACATGGAGGATTCAAAAACTTAACAAACACCTATGTATTGTATGACCCGTGTTTGCAAACCAATAAATGATTTGATTTGAGAATCCCGAATATCACAGCACTAGTTTGCTAGATTTTCTTACAAGAAATATCGTTGCAGATTTTGTTTTATATAAGTAGTAAATTCGTGATTGGATTAGACAAATAAACTAAAATTGCAGGAGTGAAAAATAATAGTAATGGTGTCGATTTAATAATGGTTGAATTATCCAGAGTAATTATTAGTTGTTCTGTAGTAAACTGAGTACGTACGTATTCTTTCTTAATCGTTCAAATTATCACGCGCCATTTTAATGGTGGTGCACACTGGTTGAATACTAGTGCTGTGACACATTTTAGCTACTCTTTCGTGACTTGAGTTTGTTGACTGGTTAGTTTTGAGTAGTGATTTGGACGATGAGACTTAAGGGCCTATTACACCAATGTGGTATCAAGTCTATCTTAATAAGACTGTTTGGTAACTAATGTGGTTTTATAAGAGTAATCCTGATATTCGGTCGAAGCTTGTCTAATAAACTTTAACACAAGTCTTAGTGAGTAGATTTGATACTGCGTGTAGTGTGGTAAGTATTTACTTTAATAGTAGAAAGTGTCCGAGAAGTACGACAACCATACCTATTTCTTCATTCTTCCCTTGAAACCTAAACAGCGCAATACCAGTATTCGCAGTAACGATCTCATTTATCGTAATAACACCCTTTCCTTTCATCTAGCTGAAGTCACAATAGTAAAAATTGGTATTTTAATATAAACTTGTTTTTTTGGTGACGCAATTTAATTCTTGTCAAATATTAGTCCGAAATAACATTAAAAAAAATGTTTACATCTTAAAATATCATAATCCCTGCCACCTGTAACGCCTGTAATACCCGTAGGCTTAGTTACAAACCTAGGGGTGAGGTGGGGTGGGTTCTATAGTAGGTCTACTTACATTTTGACGGATAATTTCCATGTAAGACGACTTTTACACTGACGTAATAAAATCTTGGTGGTATTTTGTCGCGTACTGGAATATCAATGCACTGCTTAGCGCCAAGACGTGAAAACCGAACGCAAAACCATACTTAAAATAGTAGAAATCCAAGCAATAAACTGCACACAGTGATACTGTTGCATCTCACTTGCTCGGTGGCCGTAGAGAAGTTTCCTGCGATACCGGAGCGAACATTAGCAGGAGTAGAGCTCTTAATACGTTCGGAAGGATTCCCTAGGGGATGATTCCGTCTTACTAACGCGGCTGTAAAGCTTATGGAAGCGTTTATTTTTTTATCAGTTATGTGCGCACTGTAAAATAAATACTACGGGATACATTATGTATAATTAATACGTGAAGCAAAAACTTTGTACATCTTTTTACGTAAATGATGCGGACAGAGTATACAGAGTATGAAATTTGGCACGGTCAAAATGTATATGGAGCAGGAGCGTAGAAAGCGCAGCGGCTTCCCCTGCTTATCTAGACACCTTTTTTTTTTTTTTTTTTTTGGATGGGAAATCATCAAATGACTTCTCCCGCTCTGGGCGGAGCGGGAGGGCGTGTCAGACTTTTACTGACTAAAACCCACCCGTGTTCCTTCAGTTGCCCATGTGCCAGGGTCACGGTATCTCTTTAGAACAATCACGTGACCCCGGCAGGCATCGGTCCTAGCAGACCCCTTCAGTACTGCTGACATGTCTTTGAGGCGCGCGTGGAACACTACGCGCCGTCGACCCGAGCTTGGTCCTTACCGGGCGGCGAGCTACCCATTGCTCGCCACCCGCAAGCTCGCGCCTACGGTGGCCGGGAGTCCGCAATCGACTCCCGGCGCCCGGGGCGTCTCCTCTATCTAGACACCTAAACAAATAAATAAAATTGGAGCGTCTGTTTGCAATATTAAAATAACCACTTTTTACTAAGTGCATATGGATGTAACCCGGTTCATATACCAAAATAACATTTTTTACAATTTTTGTCTGTCTGTCTGTTTGTTCAGGCTAATCTCTGAAATAGCTGGACTGATTTTGACGGGACTTTCACTGGCAGATAGCTGAAGTAACAAGGAGTAACTTAGGCTACTTTTATTTAAGAAAAAAAATATAGAATCTCACGAAAAAAAAACGAACGAACAACTTTTTCGGGAAAAATACCACGTGGACGAAGTCCTGGGTAACAGCTAGTTATACATATAAAACTTCTTCTTGAATCGATCTATCTATTGATGAAAACCACATTAAAATCCGTTGCGGAGTTTTAAAGATCTAAGCGTACAGTCGCGGGATGCGACTTTGTTGTATACTATCTAAAGATAAGAAATACATTTAGTTTTAAGTGAATTATGGTCGAATTTTGATCACTGGATGACCATGAGTAATTATAATTTGAGTACAAAGATAGTATACTGTAGGGAGAAAGATGGTGTAATAGGGTTCGTAGTTTTAAGTTCTGACTTATAAATGTTTTATTGCTAAATGGTCCGTATTTATGCAAAATGGAACCACACGACAAATTTAGTTTTTTTACTTTCTTTTGAAGAATACTCATTTAAAAGTGGTCTAAATACTTATACAAAAAAAAAAAAAAAAATAGTATACCTTGTTTCCAAGGAACAAATCATGTGGTTCTTTTTTGTATAAAAATGATAATATAATAATACTAAAAAAATGAGTATTCTTCAAAAAAGTAAAAAACTAAATTCTTGTCTAAAGTCGTGTGGTTCCATTTTGCATAAATACGGACAATTATTGTTAGTCTTCGTAGAAGTTAGTGAGATGAGCTGGAGAAAACAAACGGCTAGTGGTAACTTTAGTCCTAGATCTAATGAGCAGGAAATCACAGAGGGGAGCTTTTGCCCATCAGTGGGATGATGCAGTCTAACAGTAGCAGTAGTAATGGTGTTATATCAATCGGTTGCCTCCTCAGTTTCATTAGAAAATTCCGTTTATGTTTTTTTTTTGGGCTGTTTTACGATCAATACAAAGAATGTGTCATCCACTACAAAAAACCGGCCAAGTGCGCGTCGGACTCATACACGAGAATTCCGTATCATTATCTATAAAAACGGTAAAAAAATCACGTTTGTTGTATGGGAGCCCCCTTAAATATTTATTTTATTCTGTTTTAGTATTTGTTGTTATTGCGGCAACAGAAACACATCATTTGTGAAAATTTCAACTGTCTAACTATCACGGTTCATGAGATATAGTGTGGTGACAAACGGACGGACGGACAGCGGATTCCTAGTAACAGGGTCATACCCTTTGGGTACGGAACCCCAAAAAGTAAAAAAAAACTAATATCGGCTTTTCTGAAAATCGATGTATTTAAAAATGCGTTTAAAGGCTTCAAAGGCAAGCTTTCTATACGATTCTTTGATTTCACGATATTTTGTGCCGATATAAAAAATGCTACAATATTGGCAAAAGAATTCAAGAGTTTTATTTAAACTTCGGTAAGATTTTTCTGATTTTTCATCACCACATATAAAAATATTTTCTGTAAACCATCACATCCAGTTTTCTCCGAACTTCGGTGAGCCGACCTCGCATGGCCCGCGGCCACAGAGCAATGGTGCTATCAGAGTCTCAGAGCCCGCTCGGCGACATTTTAACTCCCCGGCTACACGCAGATACCCACACATCCGTGTCTACTCTGTGGTCCTGTGTTTGCGGACAAATAAAACGTAATAGTGTTATAGATGGTTATTTACGTGTAGTTTGTGAGTAGATTTACTAATAAAACTGCCTGTTAGGAACGAGTAATTAATAAAACACCCTCTTCTCATACATGAAAGGAAAGGGAAAGTGCTAGGAGGCATGTTCTACCTATTATTATAGATTTTGCTACATTGGCAGAGTAGGATAAAGTGTTATTGGACTTTTCTATCTGGAATTTCTCAGTAGCAGCCCGTAGTCTGGATTTGTGATTGGTTGATGGCAATAGGCTCGCCTCCTATTCCATGGGGCTTAAACATAGCTGGCGAAATTTCGGTGTATAGGTACACCTCTGACAAGCCCTTCGAAGAAACTACGCGTGATGCTATGTAATAGGTTGGGGAAAAAGTTTCTTCGCATTTTTTAAGAAAATTCAAAACATTTTTTGATAAAGTTTATTTACATTTAACTAAAGTATGTAGGTACCATTTTGTTCGATAACTTTTTGCCATCTTGTAGGTAGGGACATGATCCCATTGCTATAGAAATTTTGGGACTTCTGGTCAAAATACCGCGACAAGTGGTTTTGGCAGTCCTCTCGTGATGTTAACCTGACACTGCCTAAAGAATTCTGAAGAGACCGAAACAGGTGGAAATCTGAAGGTGCAAGGTCAGGACTATACGGCGGATGCATTAACACCTCCCAGCCAAACTCTCTTAATTTTTGTTGGGTGGCTAAAGATGTGTGAGGTCTAGCGTTATCATGATGAAAAACCACACCCATTCTGTTGATTAATTCCGGCCGCTTTCTCTCAACTTCTTGCTTTAATCTCATCAGTTGTTCCCAGTAGAGTTCAGAATCGATGGTCCTGCCTGGTGGTAACAGCTCATAATGAATAATGCCCTTCCAATCCCACCACACACACAGCATCACCTTGTTGCGAGTTAACCCGGGTTTCGCCACAGTCTGTGAAGCCTGACCGGCCTTTGACCACGACCTTTTTCGCACGTTCTTGTCATACGTGACCCACTTATCATCACCAGTTATCAGCTTCTTCAAAAATGGTTCGGTTTCATTACGTCGTAATAAAGAATCACAAATGAGTACACGGTTCATTAGGTTTCTTTCAGTGAGCTCGTGAGGTACCCAAATGTCGAGCTTTTTTGTGTACCCAGTTTTTTCAAATGCGCCAAAACTGTTTTGTGGTCAATTTCCAGTTCTTCAGCTACATCGTAACTACTGGTATGCCGATCTTGCTCCACTTTTTCAAAAATGGCATCCATTTTATCCGTAATAGGGCGACCAGAGCGACGTCCATCTTTGACATCAAAATTTCCGGATTGAAAAAGCTTAAACCAAATTTGTGCTACTCTCACAGACACTACACTAGGTCCATAAATATCGCAAATTTTTTTCGCGGCTTGCGTTGCATTTTTACCTTTTTTATAGTAAGATTTTAAAATGTATCGAATTTCTTCATTAGATTCACTCATCTTGACGGTACGAAAAACAAATGAAAATCACACATTTTCCTAATTTGAATTTGGAATTATGTTCTTTAAAATGTAAACTTTCAATGATACCAAAACCAGCCAGATACAAATAGTATAGCCAAAGAGATTTCATTACAAGTTCATACATACTATAATGCGAAAAGATTTTTTCCCCAACCTAATATATTTGCTACTATGGATGAAGTACTGTTTTTTTGACAATAAAGATTTATTTTTATTGTAAAAAAAAAAAAAACACTGAAAGGTAAATTTAAATATCATGATACTGTTGTTATATTGATCCTGCTGTGACCACGAATTGAAGCAAGCGGGTTGGAGAAGCATGCAAGCAAAAATTGCCAAAGGCAATTTCTCTCAGTACTTGCCAACGTTCGTAAGTTACCTTGCCGTCCATCATCCAACTGGCCCTATTTGAGTTCATTAAGGTCTAAATTTAAGGTAAAACAACCCCAATTAACAGCCCCAATCGAGTAGGATCTTGTAATTCGAGACATTTGTAAGTTAATTGGGTCGACGACTTGATACAGTAAGAGGTTTTGGTGTAAATCAGTTACTTAAGTTACGGCATTAATCGCTTCACTGGTTCAACTGTTTTGGTGTGCCCTTGAACTGTGTCGGTATTTACGGCTCGGCAAGAAGCAAATTTTCGGTATTTGACGAGAGCGTATCGCGGAAACCAATAAGGTCCTAGATAGCGATACGATTGATGTTAGTTGAATCGAACTACTACCATAATATAAGTAATTTTGCAATTTCAATTATATCAAAAATAATTCATGGCTAAACCTACCCGTGTTCCTTCAGTTGCCCATGTGCCAGGGTCACGGTATCTCTTTCGAACAATCTCGCGACCCCGGCAGGCATCGGTCCTAGCAGACCCCTTCAGTGCTGCTGACATCTCTTTAAGGCGCGCGTGGAACACTACGCGCCGTCGACCCGAGCCTGGTCCTTACCGGCGGGCGAGCTACCCATTGCTCGCCGCCCGCAAGCTCGCGCCTACGGTGGCTGGGAGTCAGCTATCGACTCCCGGCGCCCGGGGCGTATCCTCCTGCGGCGGCTAGGAACGTGAGGGCGCGGAGACTGCCACTCCCTCACGCGCCCCGCCTCCTCCTTCGCGAGCATTACTGCTTCGCAGAAGGAGGTGACGGCTTCCCATGCCCTCTCGCTCCGTACCATGGCTTGCACCAGGGCCGGACGCGAGAGGTCGCCGCCGCCGATCGCCTCCACGAGGACACGGCGGTGCTCCACCCAGGCAGGGCATACCTCCACCGTATGCTCCACCGTGTCGTCCAGACGATCCTCGCAATGGAAACACCCGGGCGTTTTCTCCCGCTTTAACCTGAACAGGAATCCACCGAAGCACCCATGCCCGGTGAGAACCTGCGTCAGGCGGAAGGTGAGGACGCCGTGGCGCCTCTCAATCCACTCCTCAAAGAGGGGATTTACCGCCGCAATTTATGGCTTAATTGAATAATTTTCAGGTGTTTTTTTTTTGTTGTCATTATAAAAAAATGATAATTTCGCTTAATATTTTGAGAACTATGTGCTGAAAAAGATTGATGTATCATGATAATATTAAATTTTTATTAAATATTTTTGAATATAAACTTATTTTTTCTTTGAACATTTGAAAATACAATGCCCCTAACTGTGTGACAAAAACGTTAGCAGCGAGCGTTTTACGGTGTCCTACGGTTGGGAAGCGAGTTAAATACACACAGCAAAAGACACTACTGGTCGCTCTCACTAGTCTCTCTTTTCTCCCTTGTAGTAACCTTCAGACTCTGTAGTTACTGCTTCACTATATTTTTTATTTTATTTATATCTTTGCAGGTTCCATCATAGTGGAATTATATAGGTACCTGAGTCTGTATTCTTGTCTTGTCTTGTACATTTTATGGTTTGTCAATGTTGATGGCTAAAATATAAGTTTTGGGGAAACTTGTGTGGTGGGATGTTTTATAATTGAAGATTTAAAATATTTTTATATTGTTGTGACCTAAAGAGAGAGTGTATCCTATAAAAATATCTTCCTCTCCATTGAGACTATGTACTAACGTTTGTAAATAAAACTGAAATGTTCCCATCTACATATGTATGTCAATACATCTGATTCTGTTTAAGTAAAACCTCGAATGTCTACGTCATGTCTAACTTCAAGATTGCCTTATTTATATGCAATTCAACCTCAGTTTCAATACAAGTTGCAGTATATCAAAGGGATTTTACTTATTTCATTCTTTGCTCAAGGGAGCTAGTGATACAGTCGCATCTGTGTCACTCCTCATGTATTTTTCTTCTCTCCGCGTCGAGGTTCCAGGAATGGAGTTTCATCAACATTCTGTGATTTACATTAGGTATTTGATGTGGTTGATAAACAACTGTTTGTGTCTTTATACGTAAATACAAGTTGACTTTGAAGTCGTTATAGAGATATTAAAATGAAAAGGTAATGGTTTAGTTGTTAAAATTGATCTTATTTAAACACATTAAAATTTGCAAACACAGTGCTTGCGAGGAATTCGGAGGTTTATCAACTTCGCTTGAAAGTCGGTTGAAATTGTACAAGGGTTAAACAAACATTTTTAGATACTTATTTGTCAAAATGTTTCCGAAAAATATCATCAGTTAAATAAATCAACCACCCAAAATAATTACGAATAATCCGCAAAATTGCCATTAACCCTGTTGCTAAAAAAACCCATTTATCAGCCCATTCGGACGGAAACGGCGCGATATTTTAATGGGCTGCTAATTTCTCGATTTTCACGAGAATCACGACCTGTTGTTAATAACTGAATGTTGGTGAATTTTTGGTCAGTTCCACGAACAGACCGTGTCGGGTCAGTGCACAGACTTTACCTGATGGCATTAAGCTCGGTGTCAGGGAAAAATTTACCCAAAATATACCATAATTTAATAATAATTTTGTTTATATACCATCATTTCAACGCTTGATTCCTAAGACCAAAAGAGTTGGCCAATTAATTCTCGCTCCAACTTTGATTGAGAAAAGATAAGGGCTAAGCCTGCCTAAGCCATTACTGTCTCAAATAAATAAAATTACAGATTTTTATATCTTCGAGGTCGCCGCCGACGCGGACACGTGTAAGCAGACGGTTATTTAAAATTATATAAGTAGCTTTCTGCTTTATTAAGATAGTATTTTGATATCTACTACTTCGTTTACTTGTACTGATGTCATCTTTATACAGGTAGCTATAGTGTTATTTTATTACGTGGTCAAAATTGGAACTAACGCCGCCATTTCAATACATTTCAAGTAACATTTCAAAAAACAATCCTAGTAGGATTCTATTAAACTATTATTATAAATGTGATAGATTATGAGGATGGATATCCTCATATTCTATCACATTTATAATAATAGTTTCTTAATTTCACGTAAAAACTACGCAACGGATTTGTATGAAATTTGGCACACAGATAGTTTATAACCTGGATTAACACATAAACTAATTTTTTATCCCGACAGAACATTCCTGCAGGGTAGTTTTCGACCTCCACGCGGGCGAAGCAGCAGGCAGAAGCTAATTGCACATAGTTATGTTTACCAACAGCCCCCTGTAAACGCCAATCGAGTGCCAAAAAATAAATTTAGCTATGTATATTCCAACATCACAGACTACAGATTTTATTGGACGGATATAAAGTTTCGAACAATCTTGTCGCGATAGGAACAAAACTTCACTATGGCTAGGGACTTGCGGCATCTCAAGCGACCTTAGGGAGAATGGTATTATGTACCTAGTGGCCACGTGCAGTCGCGTACCGCGAGGGTGTAGCCCATTTTCTCTTGGGATTTGTCATCGATACAACCCAGCTCAGCTTCGCATTCGGGTTTCCAGAGAACGATCCAAGTGGTGGCCCACTGAAAACGGATGTGACTTACGAGTTGTATATCGTAGGTTCAAACCCTAGCAAGTCATTTTACTATGTGTCAATTAGTACATCACCACTGTTCTCAAAGTTTTAGTGAGTCAAGTCATTAGTGACATCTACACATACACAATCAGCTTATAATGCTCCCTCTGCTGGGAAACAGGCCTAGTCTCTCCCAAAGGGAGTGGGCTGTAATCCACCACGAGGGTTCTGTGTGGTTTGGTAGATGTCACATATCTTCGAATTGTTGAACATACCGGTTTCCTTACCATGTTTTTTGTGACTATAGGCTAATTATGGTTATGCTAATCCAACACTGTTGAGAAATGCCTCCATCTGTTCTAGCTGGTAAGAGTCTGAAGTAGCACTAACCCAGCTATGTGTTCCAGGTTGTATATTCTCTTCACGTAATACAGCGCCTTCTTTCATATACCCCTGAACTATACGAGGATAGCTATGGAAGATGGTAGTGGAGCTGACAGTCTTACTCTGCACGTACTTACAGCGCAATATCGGCACTCGCCACTATTAACGAAAGTAACTCTGTCTGTCTATCTATCTCAACGGATTTGCACTGAAATTTAGCACACATGTAGACCATGATCTGGGTTAGGACATAGTATACTTTTGTTCCGGTAGAAACTACGTTCCAGTGGGATAATTTCCGACTACCACGCGGGTAAAGCCGCGGGCAAAAGTTAGTTTTTGATGTACCGTGGTGTGAGGTATCAAACTCAGTATCTGTATCTATAGTCTACGCTAAGACCCTCGTCCCTGTGAGTGAAGGGCGCCGGGTCTTTGCATATTCCCTTTCGGTTCCGCTGGTACGAGCTCATGAATATTTCATTCGCTTATGGTTTCTGTTGGGAACTGACGTGTGGTGTCTGATCGTAATCAGGCAACTGATTATTGTTCTCCAGGAAAAAGTTTACTCCATCAGTCTTGTTTAGTTTTCTTATTCCTATTTCTAACCAAATGCTTCACACAAAACATTTTTCCACTGTTTTATAATTGTTATCGACTCGTTGTTTTTAATGGATAAACGCTGCATGACGTCATGTCTGACGGTGGGCCGCCACTGGGACCGACCGTTTAGTAAAAGACGTTTCATGGGTGAGTCAAGTTCCAGTCTTTGAAATAAAACGAAACTTTTATTTATGTAAGTTTAACTTAAAAGATACTTTTACATGTCGGTATTTTGTTGCTACATATTTTAAAAATAAGATGGCATGGCATTTCCTAGGTGACTTATCTATGACAAGAAATGCCGAAACAAACTAAGAGGTCAAGCTCTCTTTTAAAGTCAAAACATTATATTATTCGAATTTTATGTGAGTCTAACAACGCGCAGGGCCATGTCTGGAAGGGCTTGTTGAAGAAAGAACCAGTGCAGCCTTGAGCTGGCTTGTCCCAACAGACCGTATGTATCAGTAATCGTGTAGCTCAACTCTACTTTAGGGAGCTCAACGAGCCGTCACAAGACGCTACCAGATCAGGCTATTTATGTGGGCCATATCCAAAATGCTCAAAACCAACAGAAAGTTATAAAGCCATGTAGTCGATCTAGCCTGCATGGTGTCACATTCACAATCAGTTTTCTCTTTAACTAACTTATACTTTTAATCGATCTTCAAATTGACGTAATAAAATCGCGACGGGATTTTTTCGCGCACTGAATTTTGAACTCTTAGTGTTTAACCGAGTATTGAGATTTCAACCGACTGCATCTCAGTGTGTTTTACTGTACGATTTTCAAATACTACGTTGAAAAGCTAGTAGGTACGCAAGAAAACATTTGCTGCCATTTTATTACGTCCGGGGTAACATGACCTTATGGTTGAAACTATCGATTTTGTCCCCAAAACACTAAAAGCTCCACCATCCAGTTCACAAACAGATCCTAATAGTTCCTTAGTCCGCAACTCGTTCACAACTATATTCATAGAAACACGCCTCACTAATTACAAACCCGTGTAGCAAAGCAATTAATACATTCCAAACGGTTCCACAATATTCTCCACATACAGGGAGTGAGGTAATGCTCAATGAGGAGTAACCTCGTGGCCACGAGCCACACGTGTTCCGACAGCGACTACGTAGACCAAGTCAGGGTTGACAATCTTAGTAGTGGCAAACGGGTAATCGTTCTACTATAAGTATGCAAAATTAGGTTAGACACCAAAAGTACTGCCGGCCGACTATAAAACTGATATTTTAATTTGGTTTCATTAAATTGACCAAATGTAACGTGTTTAGAGCATGCCACCGTGACGTGACTTGCGTGAGTTTTGTTTTTGTGCATGGCATCTTGTAGTTGACTTTCATAGGTCGCAACTACTTAACCAGACTGTCCTATGGCTGCCTTAAGCGAATTCCAAGCGTCCAGCCAGGAGCGAATTTCTTAATATACGTAATATGCGACTGCACGCTAAGAGCATCCCTTGTGAAGTACGAACCTCGGCTTACGGCGTCGGTGAGGGGAAGAAACCAAGATGGGATAGGCTGGGTCAGGGGAATTTATAGCTATAGACTCAGCTACGATGCGAGCTGGCACTTCATCGAGCAACGTTCAGGGGGGACTATTTGGTCAGGTTCGTCGCGAGGGACCTCAGCGGTGAGGTAGACGGAAACAGGTAACGCCCGCGCGTTTTGTAGCAAGTCGCATCGCTCGAGCCCTAAGCCCACATTCGCATGCAGTTAAATAATCTTGGCGGTATTTTTTCGTACATTGGATCTTCATCGCACTACTCAGTGCCAAGACTTGAAAATCCGTGCTGGGATGCACTCTGTGGGATTCTTAGTGCTCGGTTCAACACAGAGAGTTGAAAACCGAGTGCGCCTAAAAATCGTGCTGCGATATTTTGGACTTGGTGATGTGGAGATTTCTGTCTGTTCTGCGTATCTTAGTAGTAAAGAGGTCGCCATTCGATAGAAATTATTCTTTGCAGCTGATCGTGCCTCCTTAATCTTAGAACACGTGTTTTCTGACAACTGAGCAGCAACTGCAAAATTGAAATCGATTCAGTAGTCAATTATGAACAAACTATTTTCAGGATTTTTTTTTGTGGGTGAGGTTTTATCAAATGACATCTCCCGCTATGGGTGGAGCGAAAGGGTGTGTCAGACTTTTACTGACTAACAACCTACCTGTGTTCCTTCAGTTGTCTAATGCCAGGGCCACGGTAACTCCTTCGAATATTTCCGCGACCCTGGCAGGATACGGAACGCTACAGCCCATTCTCTAGTAAGTACCTTCGTCGCCTCTTACAAAAACCACGGGAAGAAATGGGATGATGGTATTCTTTACGTCTCGTCACCACACGGAACATTTAATTAAATAATTGGTCACCAAGTAAAACCTTCGCTGTATTCACGAGTACAGTCAGTTCTACTACAGCAAGGAGGTTCGTTTTAACCGTGCAATTCATCCTGAAAAACTTTTTTACAAAAAAAAAAAACAACCGACTTCCTTAAAAACACTACAACGTGAAAAATAACTTTAATTTCGGTAGTCGGTGTCTTAGGATCTGTATTTATGGTTTTTGCCACCGACTTCCGAAATTAAAGTTATTTTTCACTTTGTAGTGTTTTTAAGGAAGTCGGTTGTTTTTTTTTGTAAAAAAGTTTTTATTTTTAAATTTTTAGTTGTGGTATTCACCCTGCACTAATTCCAAACAAACAATGCATATTTATGCGATAGCAGAAATCGCGGTTGATTTCCTGTCATTTTTTAAAGAGTTCCGGTGTCTGTCTCCCGAACTCATCATCAGATCTATATGAAAATTATATGGGACCATTTCGAAATGAACCCCTTTCGAACAAAAAAAGAATTTTGTAAATCCGTCTATATATGACGGAGTTATGGCCGAACATACATAAAAAAAAAAACATATAAACATCCGAATTGAGAACCTCCTCCTTTTTGAAGTCGGTTAAAAATGCAAAAAGAACCTTCAGAAAATTTAATTTTTGCGGGCTACCGAAGCACATTCTCCATTAACCGTGATGAAAGAGCTAATTGCACTTTTATAAGTCGTCACTCGAGTGTGGAGTCCCTTTTAATGCACGTCAGTGCAATATTATCCGGATGTAAAGTTGGAATCCGCAGGATAGTTAAGCTTAGTTCTCAACACCTAACGTTGCTAGGAAAGGTAATTAAACACGTGCGAAGTTGTTGCGAGTGGTGTAGCCTTTTCCTTTAGTTTGCAGTTGACTTCGTAACTCCTACTCCGCTGGAATTACAAGTACTGCGATGTGTGGGATACACTTTTGTCTATGTATCAGCGGGGTAATTGCGTAACACATATCTGTAGGTATTTTAATTCTGTCAACAACATTCACTGCATTATTTACGTTATTGCGCAGACAAACTTTTCTAACATAGGAAGCTATGCACTATCGATATACTTTTAAGAACGGCTTTATAGTTCGATAAGTTCTTAAAATCTTGACGTGTGGATAGGAAATTAACTGTTTCGTTCGGGAAGGGGAAGACAAGATTTTGAAAGCTGTCTTGAATAGGTTTTCTTTAAAAAAAAAAAATTTGATCATTTTCATGGTCAACGTTTTTGTTATATTACAAGACAGCGCATCACAATTTTATCTTATTTTTACTGACATCTGTTTACTGTAAGCCTCAGCTCAGAAATAAAGTGTTTCGGAGAGCTTAACACATTATTTAAATACAGAAAGTCGTCTCTCATAGGGAATGACAGCCAATGTCATGATAACGAATAATCGATTGAGTGATATACGTTAGTCGATTTATTAAGTAGGATAAGCAAATACTAGCTAACACTACGATATACGCATCATCTGCCTGCATTGGAAGTTGGCTTTCGGGCTAACGGGATGCAGGTATTATTATACATATAAGGACTGCTCATCTGTCCTTGACAACCCTGGGTAACACGAAACCAGGCGGGTGGCAGGAGAGAGGCAGGACTAGTTGTCAGCCTTTGGGCCTTTGACTACCCGTAACGACTGTCAGAGGTCAACCGGATGACAGCCGTGACCAACGGCTTAACGTGCTTATCGAAACCTGGAGAGGTTTCGGTGTGTAATGTATGGTCACCCATCCACGGCCTAACAACAGCAAGCGTTGCTTAACCTCCTCGCTCAACCTGTGCCTTTGTTATTATTTACCCGCGAAGTCTGTCTACGATACACCAATAAAAATAAGTTTTCTTGTGTATAACATTTCAAACTTTGTTGCTTTCTTATCCACATTGATTTAATCCTTGAAACGACTACACTGCGGATTGAATTAATGGAAAAAACAATATTTAATTTAATATTTGATTTAATCATAAAGCGGAGATACCTACAGGTACCTATGATTGTACACTGCTGTGTCATATTTAACGTTGTGCCGTATTAATGGCGTGTTAAATTAATAGAATGGATAAACAAATCATCTAATATGTAACTCGAATTAGGTATTAATGATTAATCGGGGTCGTTCATAAATTATGTTGTGTTCGATGTATTGTCCTGATTTAGGAGTCATGGACTGCAGCGTGGTTTATGTTGTGGGATATTAGTTAGGAATTAAGGAATGATTAGGTACTGAACTCAATGTTCAGGTAAGCCACAAATGAATTCGATGATATTAATTGAAGTTATAATATTCTCATGTTTTGTACACAAATTGTGTGGAGATTTTCATTCCAAAATCAACTTGATTGAGTTTATGCAATCATTCCTAACTTTAGATTCTGTGGAGGTAACTTAGCCAACTTTCAAATAAAAAAAACCAGACCAAAACAAAAAAAATAAAAATAAGAAGTTGTAGGTAATAATTTCTTCAACGGAGTGTCATGTGGAAACTGCTGAACCACCAGTTTTGATAAAACATTTCCAAAAACGACTGCTAGAAAACCAACTATAAACTTAAAAAAAAAACCGGCCATGTGCGAGTCGGACTCGCCCACCGAGGGTTCCGACCCTATTTTTTTAATCATTTAATTACAAATGTGTAGTTTTCAGATTTTTCCCTATACTTGTAGTATAATACGGTATTACTTGCCTCATTTCATAGTTCTAGGTCAACGGGAAATACCCTATGTACATTTCCTTGAGTGTTGAAATATACGTTTTTTTTGGGGGATAAATGGCCGTATCTTTTTTTTCACGTTAACTTAGAAGTTTGGTCTTTTCACAGCTTCAAAAGACGTAGATTTGAGTATATCGTTTTAAGTTCAAGTTGATACCTCTACGCATTTCCGAGATAAAGGGTCTTAACAGACAGACAGACAGACGGACGGACAACAAAGGGAAGGGTTCCGTTTTTCCTTTTGAGGTATGGAACCCTAAAAGCCACACCTAAATCCGTTCACCCTTTCAAGAGCTACGATGCCACAGACAGACACATAGCGGTCAAACTTACAACACCCCACTTTTTGCGTCAGGGTTAAAAATAGCAGTAAGCCCAAAAGTTGATCCTGTCTTTTCATTACGCAGAGTCCGACCCCTCTTTCCTTAATGTACTTCCAATCTTCAGATTAGCACAAAACGACCAACCGAAAAACGAGATCAAAAGGAAAAAGTATTCGCTCAAAATTGTTCAAGGTAAGCGTTTCCTTATACATTTCTGAGTAGATAATGTTTGAAGTACGTATAAGGATTACCTACTTTGATAGGCACGCCGAGGATTATATTAAAAACGACTTGGGAAACTCGCACAGTGTGGCTCGAAGTGTTTTAATTTCCGCGTTGTTCAGAATCGAGACTTTTGTGAAATGTGACACCTGCCACAATGGATGTGACTGACAGGCTACGTGGAATTGGGAGTCATTTTTGGGAGTTGATATTCAATGGAGGGTAAGGGATATCTTCATATGTATGTATGTACACATCATTGGGTGCCGATGTATTATAGATCTGTACATGAGTTACTTTTCGTAAAAAAAACCTGAGTGGTCGGGGGATCCCGTCAGAAACGAAGTACCTTTCGCTTTTTCTTCAGCTCCGATTGTAACCTCGTTTAATCAATCTTTAAAACATTCGAAATTGATTTGACTTCACTGTCGGTTTCATCACCCACGAAAACTATGAAAACGATACCCGTGATGAAAACTTTGAAAATTTTCGCTGTCACCTTTTGGATTTTCATTGTGATCTCACTACCAACTTCAGTACCCTAGAAAACCTTAAAACAACACCCATGATGAAAAATTTCGACATTCTCCGCAGCCCATCTTGGACTTTCTATTTGACCTCACTATTGGCTTCAACACCCTCGGAAACCTTGCAAATTATCTCACTCTCTCTGCCGTCTCTTTCTATGATATATTATAATAAAAAACTGCACGGCATAACGCTTTTCAGTTCCGTGATGAATTCTACAATTTTAATCCCAATATTCTGTCAAAAATACCCATTCCTGACATGAATTTGACTATCATAAACCACATCTTCAACTCATGACATCATTTTCACAATTCCAACTCATATGTTAAATTAATGTTTCATCCAAATCGTGCCATTTTTTAAATTAAAAGCAGTTCCAACATACCTTATCTCTGTTCACAATTTCAGATATTAACGAGTCATGTGATGCACAGTAAAATATTTGAATCGTCCCCAGCGACTTGTTTAACGGGCGCCACCAATTCATACATTGTCCGAATGAACGAATCACGTCCGATCCCATTCGTGAACGAATGAATGTATGATTTATCCCCGTTGTTTATGTAACAGTTCGAGCGTGCTGATTGTAATCGCTAGAGAGATTCGTTTTTGTTATTTTTCTATTATTTATTGGGTTTATGTAGTTGTTTTCTCTTGTGAATCTTGGCAGCGCCATAAAGTAGAGGGTTAAGAACAGCGTTATCTTTGGATATTCTGTCGCGTATTATATTTCGTCGTTTTTATTGGAGCTGTTTCGTACCTAATTTTATGGGCGCTATTTTTCGAGTGACAATATTTTTTCTGTTTTCATTCAAAAAGTACACCTTCGTGACTTATAACACAATAATCAGTAAACAAGCTGGCCTGTGTAAACAAAAATGTAGCAATTTAATCATGTCTCATATGTACATATCACAGTTACGTGTGTTCACAATATGGCGACATTCCCTTAAGAACATTTCAGTCTGATTCAATCTAAGTATCTACATAAAACAATAAACGGATTTTCCGAACCTCCCCGGAGAGTAGTTGTCGAATTTCTCGAGTACAATAACCTCACTTCGGTATCAACTAGTAACTCCGGATTAAGCGATGTAAAGGAATATGGGAGATACTTGTATCAATTAATATCCCGTTTGGATCCCCCATTAAGCCTTAGGATCTATCGTCGATCAACCGGCCAATGACACAGAACCTTAAACTTTGAGATCAATTCGAACTTGAGACATTCGAATAACGAAAATATAATTCGATTGTACTCTGTGAAGACTAACGAACTATGAAAGTGCTTGGAATTTTAATGGCGCAAAAGAAAAGTTTAGATAGTTGTAGAATATTATGTCTGATTTTTGGGTTATAGAACGAATCTGTAGTTTTTTTTTTGTTAAGTGGTGTTTCATTGGTCTATGTGGTGAAACCTCTTGTATCGTTCACACAAAGCACTGTTTCGTATTCCTTGGCTAAGACTACCCACGATCTTCACTATGTCTTCAGGCGTTGTCCTAACATAACTTTGGGCGTACGATAACATCAAACATAGGAGTGTTTAGTATGTGCCCTAATTTACATTCGCGTAATGTATTGGGTCGATTAAACATTTGGTCGTCAAACAGAACATAATAAAGTTCTATCTCGTGGTAGCCCACTGGTTTAAGATCTCTCCTTTCATGCACGAGGTTGTGGGTTAAAATTAAAATGTGACAAGACAAAATTGGAAATTACCAGAGGAGGCCTATTCTCGTCGAGGGATCCTTAATGAATTGAATTACTTACTAACATGATTTAGAACTTATTTTATTGTACTTAAGGAAAAATAAAGGGTTTATTTATAAGGACAGCGCCATTCAGAGGTCCTCCGCATCTGAGTTCGCAAGCATTGTGACTTCTAATCTTATATATATTGGAGTAAGCTAGCTCATAAACCGATACACTATATTCTTTCATTCGTAGATTACAGCCAATAAACACGACTTACATTGGGAATCCAATCTCTTTCGTATATCTGATATTGTTCTCGCATGATCCTAAAATCGAAAAGTCTTAGATTCAAGCAGCGTGCCTTGTTCAAATACTCAAAGAATAAGTTCTTTAAAATCTTAGAATAGTTTAATTTTGAACTGAACAGTGCGAATGTGTTTTTTTCTAGCAATTTTTAGATCGTCGACCTGTTGTTCTCGCTTGCAAAGTTCGCAAATGGCATCGCTGTATTTTTTATTAAAAAATAAGTGGCATGCCAAGGGACTGTGCTTACTCTGTTGACATTCAGTGTGTTCTAAGCAACATCTAAGGTTTTCCAGGAGTGACAATCGTAAACTGTATAACGATACTCACCCTTTTAAGTATAACTTCGTTAAAATAGTACCTAAAGCATCCCCATAGCTCCAAAGTTGCATTACTGCATAGCAGTAGCGTTTTATTACATTAGTATTGATAAGAGTCGCATATGCAATTGCATAATGTATTAGGTTGGGGAAAAAGTCTTTTCGCATTATAGTATGTATGAACTTGTAATAAAATCGCTTTGGCTATACTATTTGTATCTGGCTGGTTTTGGTATCATTGAAAGTTTAAATTTTAAAGAACATAATTCCAAATTCAAATTAGGAAAATGTGTGATTTTCATTTGTTTTTGTACCGTCAAGATGAGTGAATCTAATGAAGAAATTCAATACATTTTAAAATTTTACTACAAAAAAGGTAAAAATGCAACGCAAGCCGCGAAAAAAATTTGCGATGTTTATGGACCTAGTGTAGTGTCTGTGAGAGTAGCACAAATTTGGTTTAAGCGTTTTCAATCCGGAAATTTTGATGTCAAAGATGCACGTCGCTCTGGTCGCCCTATTACGGATAAAATGGATGCCATTTTTGAAAAAGTGGAGCAAGATCGGCATACCAGTAGTTACGACGTAGCTGAAGAACTGGAAATTGACCACAAAACAGTTTTGGCGCATTTGAAAAAAACTGGGTACACAAAAAAGCTCGACATTTGGGTACCTCACGAGCTTACTGAAAGAAACCTAATGAACCATGTACTCATTTGTGATTCTTCATTATGACGTAATGAAACCGAACCATTTTTGAAGAAGCTGATAATTGGTGATGAAAAGTGGATCACGTATGATAAGAACGTGCGAAAAAGGTCGTGGTCAAAGGCCGGTCAGGCTTCACAGACTGTGGCGAAACCCGGGTTAACTCGCAACAAGGTGATGCTGTGTGTGTGGTGGGATTGGAAGGGCATTATTCATTATGAGCTGTCACCACCAGGCAGGACCATCGATTCTGAACTCTACTGCGAACAACTGATGAGATTAAAGCAAGAAGTTGAGAGAAAGCGGCCGGAATTAATCAACAGAAGGGGTGTGGTTTTTCATCATGATAACGCTAGACCTCACACATCTTTAGCCACCCAACAAAAATTAAGAGAGTTTGGCTGGGAGGTGTTAATGCATCCGCCGTATAGTCCTGACCTTGCACCTTCAGATTTCCACCTGTTTCGGTCTCTTCAGAATTCTTTAGGCAGTGTCAGGTTAACATCACGAGAGGACTGCCAAAACTACTTGTCGCGGTATTTTGACCAGAAGTCCCAAAATTTCTATAGCAATGGGATCATGTCCCTACTTACAAGATGGCAAAAAGTTATCGAACAAAATGGTACCTACATACTGTAGTTAAATGTAAATAAACTTTATTAAAAAATGTTTTGAATTTTCTTAAAAAATGCGCAGAAACTTTTTCCCCAACCTATTATAAATTTATGTAAGGCAACTTGCCCGAAGTTAATTTATTTATGGGCGAATCAACAATCCCAAAAACACGTATTTGACCATTTTATTGTTTTGTGTTTTATGTAATAAAGTTAGTGTACTTTTTGCAAATTTTTCATCGTTATATTCATAGCGTGCCTATTGCCTAATACGTATTTCTGGAATGATTGACTCACCCATAAATAAATTTACTTCGTGCAAATCGTTTAGAGAAATATTAATTCAAAATATTTATTTCGGATATAAATCCATATAAAGTACTACAACTTACCCTAATGTTAGTGTTAAATTAAAGAAACAACATTAAACATTTTAAAGCGATGATTTGGGTGAGTAAATTTGTGCGAATTAACTAATAATCCAGAAAACGTTTAAAAAATCAAATAAACTTAACACTTAAATACATGAATAGAATAATAATGTAGATCTATTATTTACTTACTTATAAAACAAAAAATAAATCCGAAAAAAGCTTGCCGCAAACGCGTCTGCGGCAAAAGAAAGGTATAAAAATAAAAACAAAAGAAAATACAAATGATGCTCATTAACTTATTAAATGATCAAGTCCCTGAATACCAGGTGTCGTTAGATAAACCACCAGCGGCCATAACCTCGGGAGAACAGTGCAAAATCTCTGAATTACGTCATTTATGTCTTTCTTAAAACCGCTTCAAGGAATCTTGCGGATATTTGCATGCTAATAGGTAGATTAAATTTCGTCCGAGGGATGTAAAAACCGCGCGACTTAGGCTTTACGCAGACGGCAAAATAAAAATAACGTCGACAAAAAAAGACATTATTTAAAAGTGAAAGAAGTTAAAATACGTCATTAAGAATTTGCACTTAAGGGCCTCGTTGTTTTCCTCATAAGATTTGACCATAAACCCTTAAATGACTATTTCAGGCACTAATCCACAGTGTCTTCACATGAACTGACTAGACATAATTACATCTGAACTTTAAGAGACTTCAAACTTACAACCTCTTGGGAGTTTGTTTCGCCATTTCTTCTCAGTGATACTCAGATGTCGACTCCGTCTATCCTATTTTTTTTTTTTTAATAAAATGACTTGTGGAAATGTTTTCGATACCTTAATTACAGAATAAACAATTTCATTTCATTTTATAATAATATCATCTATTAGGTCATCTGTTCCGTGTGGTGACGGACGCAAAAAACAGCACCATCCCTGTTCATTCCGTGGGTGTAGTAAAAGGCGACAATGGGACTTACTAGAGAATGGGCAGCAGCGTTCTCTAAGCATTTTACTACCATACTGCGATCGCCAACTTGCCTGCCAAGGCAAACCCTCTTTGACGGAGGCCTAAGTCCTAGCTGGGGACGTCTTTTGGATGAAATGATGATGATGATGATTTACAGAATGAACAATTTCATTTCCTTTTATAATTATGAATGATAAGAATATACCAGATGGGCGTGAATACTCAGAATAATTTCGGTATGTTATTGTAAGATTGATCACAAGTTTCGACTGTTAGTAAGTTCGTTAGTGAATTGGTGTGAAACTGAGGGAAATCGGATTAAAATCGGAAATCGGATTTTGTTCAAAGTAAAATGATAGAGGAAGGTGATAGTTCACGTTTGATACACTTGTTATGCACCGTGCATCGGGGCTAGTAGCTGACCAATTACAGAAGAACGGGTCGATTGATTAGGGTAAGCTACACTTTTTGTGGTTGTTCCTTGAATAGATAACCATATTCTCATACTAAGACAAGCTTTCTAAGACACTGGGGGGGTACTGGAATTCAGCTGCATGCGGTTAGACAGGAAGCTGACCCCATCGTAGTTGGGAAAGGCTAGGCAGATAATGATGCCACTTATTGTACACCGTAGTATATATTTTTTAATTCAAATAAGTATTATAGTATACTAATATGTATTGTATTATTAGTATTCTACTTATTTGAATTCACATTTGTGGAATGATTTATCGCGCTTTCAAGTTCAGGTTGGCAACATACTGTCTGGATAATCAATGACCTGATATTTTGATACCACTGAGCTGATTTAAGAGGGAAGGTATGGTAATTTAATAGGCATTAAAGGATATTATTATACAATCAATCAATCAATCATACAATCACGCCTTTTTCCCATGGGGGTAGGCAGAAACCGCATTATTATACATATTAATAAATATATATACGTATTAATTAAACTTATCATCATCCTTTCAACCGAAAGACATCTAATGCTGGATATTAGTAGATCAAGACTGTAGAAGAAAGCGATGCCACACTGTGCTTTCAGCATTTTGCGAATTTCATCGGCTTTCACTAGGGCACGGGAAAAATTAATAACCCACGGTAAACTATAGACAATCAATCTCAATCGAATCGATTCTATATCAAATTTGGTTTTACGTTCTGAATCAGGCACTGGTTAACATGCCAACATAAGCATCATGCATTCCTCGTGTTCCCACTAACCATTTCCAGCTCCATCCCGTGTTGGTACCGGACCGGTGCCGGATGATAAACGTCAATCCGGAGACGGCACCGTGGCGTGAAATCGTGAATATTCGAATCCCAACGGTTGGCAGTTATCGGACTTTGATTAATTCGGTCACCGATGTAAATCGGTCGTCTATAACAATGCCTCAAGGCTCTTAACGTCTAGAAACTCGGTAATAAGGAGTTTTTTGTGAGAATATAAAGTCGAAGCCGTAATGCGATATGAAGATTCTAAGCAAGATGGTGCAGCCTAATTGGGATAACGGCTAACGGATCTGCATTATCAATGACAGAGTTGAAGAGCTTCGAACATGAACAATGTGCCTGGTGAAAAGTAACAGTAGCAGTGTTAAAAAAAACCGGCCAAGTGCGAGTCGGACTCGCGCATCGAGGGTTCTGTACAAACCTGCAGGTATTCACGGTTTATGCACAAGGTTTATGTTTATGAATTTTTATTTTTTTTTTAATTTTTATATTTGAGTTGACTGAATGAAAGGTAAATTGTGGTTTACGATTTATGACGTATTAAAAAAAAACTACTTACTAGATCTCGCTCAAACTAATTTTCGGTGGAAGTTTACATAGTAGTGTACATCATATTTTTTTTTAGTTTTATCATTCCCTTATTTTAGAAGTTCTCCCGGGGAGGAGGACACATTTTACCACTTTGGAAGTGTCTCTCGCGCAAACCATTCAGTTTAGAAAAAAATGATATTAGAAACCTCAATATCATTTTTGAAGACTTATCCATAGATACCCCACACGTATAGGTTTGAAGATTATTTTTTTTTGAGATTCAGTTCTATGTATGGGGAACCCCAAACATTTTTTTTTTTCTATCTTTGTGTGAAAATATTAATGCGATTCACAGAATACATCTACCAAGTTTCAACAGCATAGCTCTTATAGTTTGGGAAAAAAGTGGCTGTGACATACACGGACAGACAGACAGACATGACGAATCTATAAGGGTTCCGTTTTTTGCCATTTGGCAACGGAACCTTAAAAACACTAATAGTGATCTAAATGAAAATCCAAGATGGCAACTCATATTAGGTGTGATTCGTTTTCATGGTTTTCGAAGGTGCTCTAGCCTATAGTGGGGTTAAAATAAAGATCAAATATGGCGACTGCGAAAGTTTTTTTTTTCACTATGCTTACATCCTGGGTTTCGAGAGTGTTGAAGCCGATAGTGAAGTCAAAATAAAGTTTGATTATTTTAAGGATAGAGTAAGCGAAGTAAAATTCGGAGTTGAAGAAACATCGTACAGAACTTCGTTTCTGACGGGGATCCTCGACGTAGTTTTTTATTTGCCTGCCCTACGTACTGAAAATTAAGCTTTCTTTACTGTAAAGTAAATTTCTTTAAAGTAAGTAGGTAAGTCATTTAGTTAACATGTTTGAAGAAACTTATAAATTGGATCAGTATTACCATTAGTTTATTTTTAGAATTACTTAGGCAAATTTTGTTTATACTTAACTAATATGAGTTTCTAATTATTTTTAATCGACTTCAAAAAAAGGAGGAGGTTATCAATTCGTCTGTATTTTTTTTTAATGTTTATTAGCTCATAACTTTTGACTGGGTGAACTGATTTCGATGATTTTATTTTTATTTGAAAGCTGGTGCTTCCCGATTGGTTTCATTTTAATTTGGTTCCATTCGGACAATGGGGTCCATGTGAAAACCATATAAGTCTTAAATTTGCATTAACCCTTTAAGTATTTTTGTATCTAAATATGCACAAAACATTTAAACGCCCATTACACAAAATCCAAAAGTCGCGCGAATGTGCTCCTCTTGCCGTAAGAGTTATCAACCTACAATAGAACGAGAACGCAACACTTCAAGCCACGGGTACTATCTCTTTCCCTCCAGTCACAGCAAAAAGTTAGACGCTTCGCGGCGAAACTAAGTAATGGTGGACGTTTAATAAAATTTTGCTAAAAGTCTTAGTAAAAGTGGATATATTGTAAATCTTTTGGCGTTATATTATTGTACAGGCATCTAATTATAACAAGTAAGTATTATTTTATTTTAAAATTATGTTATTTTACGTATATTGAATGATAAAAGTATTTGTATCTAAATAGATACATTGCGACTTACCTCTATAAATCGAGTTGACTACCGATGTATCTAAATAGATACTGGGCGTCTTTCTCAGTGATTAGCAAATGAATTTGTTTGTGTCCAAAAAGATACAAGAATACTTTACGTTTTTTACAGAAAATGAAGCGAAGTTCAAGGAGTTCAAGAATTTTAGCCCTATTGCCGCCAGCTGACTCATGGTCTGATGATTCTGACATAGATTTAGACCTGTCTTCAGACGCTCCTGATATTCCCAACGACATGATGGATATTTTTGAACAATCGGATAGCGAAGATGACTCTTTCCTATCACAAATACAGCCTCCACCGGAATATCCATGGTTACCCGATGCACCAGCCGCGAGTGTTACGATTCCATCTTCACCTTCTCTTGCAAATCCTTCACCAGGCACATCACAATCCGTTCAGTCGCCAAGTACGCCAAATACCATTTATTCCAATACTTGTAGTCCTTTGATACCAATTGCATCCAGACTTCTACGCTCACACAGATCAAAAACTCAAAACCAAAGCAATAGAATAGAACCATCATCAAGCTTAAGACAAGAAGACCTATTTCAACCCCAGACTTCTGGTGTTGAAGAAGACCTATTTCAACCCCAGACTTCTGGTGTTGAAGTTCAGCGTTCAAGAAAAAGAAAAAAGGAACACATGGAATTCAAATTTAAATCTACAAAGTTTATGTGGCCTGTGGACATGGAAACAAGTGTAGACAGTTCATTTCAGGAACAAGTCACTGGTATTGATACTCCATATCAATACTTCAAAAAATTGTTCGACGATGAATTGATGGGATTTATTTATTATCAATCAAACCTTTACTCCACTCAAAGCACAGGAAGATCAGTTGATATGACAATAGAAGAATATGAAATCTTTTTAGGTATTGATATGCTCATGAGTATTGTCGGTATGCCTTCTTACAAAGATTATTGGTCACATCAGTTAAGGTATGACAAAATTGCATCGGTAATGCCTCTGAAAAGATATCAGCTGTTACGTAAGTACTTGCATTTTTCCGATAACAACAATGTGAACCCTAATGATCGATATAACAAAGTGAGACCTGTTATGGAACACGTAAGAAGAAATTGTTTACGAATAGAGCCCGAAAAAAGTTTTTCTATTGACGAGATGATGATCCCGTACAAAGGGACAAGAGCTGGATCAAGAAGGCAGTACATTAAAAATAAGCCCCATCCCTGGGGGTTTAAGTTTTTAGTCAGAGCTGGAGTATCTGGCATAGTTTATGACTTCTTCCCTTATGCTGGTGAAACCACTTTTGATGACATTAGTTTTACAGACACTGAAAATAAATATTTCGGGCTCACTGAAAAATGTGTACTGCGGTTGTCAAAAACTATTGAAAATCCAGCTTTGACAACCTTGTTTTTTGACAACTGGTTCTCTTCTCTTGAACTTATTTCATATTTAAGAAGTGAGTTTGGCATCCTGTCATTGGGGGTTATCCGTAAAGATCGTTTGAGAGGATGTAATATGATTTCGGACAAAGAATTGTTAAAGAAAGGAAGAGGAAGCTATATGGTTATGGTCGATAACAAAAAGAAGATTGCTGTTACTAAATGGGCAGATAATAAATGTGTTACTTTAGCTAGTTCATATGCTGCAGATAACAAGGAAACTTTTGTGAAAAGATATTGTAAGACTTCTAAGTGTAAAGTAGATGTTAAATGTCCAACGGTTATATCAGAATATAACCAGCACATGGGTGGTGTGGACTTAGCGGGAATGTTTGTTTCTCTGTATCGAACAGGCAGTAAGAGTAGGAAGTGGTATAAGAGAATTTATTACCATTTAGTAGATATTTGCGTCAACAATTGCTGGTTAGTATATAGGCGGCATTGCAAAATGTTGAATGAAAAGAAAGTAATGTCTCTTAAAGATTTTAAATTAAGCATTTCTTTCACCCTTTTACAAAAAGGTAAAACGGTTAGTAGAATGGCCATAAATTCGGTGAAAATAAAACAACCCGTTGTGCCAAGGCCCGAAAAAGATATCCGCACTGATGGCTTACACCATATACCAAGTATAGTAAAGAAGGGTCGGTGCAGGAACTGCACAACAGGACAGACAGTTATAAGTTGTTTGAAATGTGATACGAGGCTGTGTCTTACAGAAAAACGTAACTGTTTTCGTGAATTTCATACCAAATAGTCTATTACGGCTCAATAATTTAGTTTTATTTACTTTTAA
The DNA here is from genome assembly GCA_947507805.1 of Aporophyla nigra. Taxonomy (NCBI): domain Eukaryota; kingdom Metazoa; phylum Arthropoda; class Insecta; order Lepidoptera; family Noctuidae; genus Aporophyla; species Aporophyla nigra. The sequence goes on from OX382301.1 coordinate 1,493,244, forward strand.
CCATTGATCTCTCTTAAATAATGATTTAATTTAACATTTTTTATTGTTTAAAGTTGATTATTGTTTATAGTTTACAAGTTTGAGAGTAATTTTGTGTATTTTTAGATACGAAGTTCTCAATAACCTATTTTATATATTTGTGTTTTTGTATCTAAAAAGCTACAATCTGAAAACTCAGTATTAGGTTCCTGAAAAATTATTTTTGTTTTAAATTTTCTTTTAAGTATTAAAGAAAACTGATTTGGTCTAGTATTTTTTTTATTTACCCATTCCAATATTTTTTTGCTCCCTAAAGGGTTAAGTGTTTGCGCGACAAATGAACGAATAACGCGATTAGATTAGTGCGGGGTATCTACCATAACTAAAAAGTTAAAAATAAAAAACCTTAACCCTTTCAAGACCATAAGATAGTAGGGGTATAATAAATCAATTTAACTATTTCAACTGACTCATTAGGCATAAAAAAAATATATTTAAAAATAAAAATATAAAAAACTCCAGTGGGTTTAGGCGACCATTGGGACGCCGATGTCCCTTTGTGAATAAAGTGTTTTTTATTTACAAATAATATAAATGAAGGTATTATAATGACATAAAATGATAATTTACTTACCAGACAATAATTATTATACACTATTAAAAGTTTGAAAACACTTCACACCCACTAAATTTTTTCATAAAACTTTACGTTTCCGCACCAAACTAACTGTCAACTTTTAATAACCATAGATTAAAATAGACGGTTCCTGTACAGTGTTGCCAGACTAAAATATTTATAATAAAGATACGTTCAGAAACAAACTTATTTAATAATTACGAATGTCAGTCCCTTGGATATTTTTTTTGATAATTTTTTTTGGCAGGGACATATATGTCCCCGTGGTCGTGAAAGGGTTAAATACAGATCCTAAGACACCGAATTTCCGAAATTAAAGTTATTTTTGACTTTGTACTGTTTTTTTTTTAAGGAAGTCGGTTCTTTTTGTTTTGTAAAAAGTTTTTATGTAATAGACAAAACTTTTTCAACCATATCATTTACCAGGCTTAACATACAATTAATTTGGACATCCACATTCACAAACACACATCGCGCCCGTCACAATAAAACCACAAACAACAAAAAGTACGTTCCTAACTACCCTCAACATTACGCGCAAAACTCGACACAAACCGACAAATGTTCCGACAGTTATCTGTCGCTCCACAATCCCGCCATCCCCGCCGACGGCGATTTTTGCAAATATACCAAACCTTTTATAAAATGGTGCCTATTCGTAAAAAATGCTCAAGGGGCGTCACTTGCACGGATTTGAACCTTTCGTTCCACTTAAAAGTTTTCACAGAAATTGCTTTAGAAACTTTGACATTTAAAAATATCCTCGAGAAGTCTTGAGACGCCTTGACTGAGCGAAAGTATCAATAGAAATTCTATTTGATATCGTATTCTCGGAGCTGTGAAAGATAGTTGTGAATGTGAGGACATTCAGACCGTGATACGAATAACTTATTTTTATTGATCTTTTGCTTTCAAATATTATAATAGAGCGTCCTTAAGTAGCGTTTGAATACTTTGTTGAAAACGTCTTCAAATGTACTTATCTGATTTAAGAATTCACAACGCTGAATTTTCGGTGACGTAGGTTTTACAATGGATACTTGTTAAACTGTAAGGAGTAGGTACCTAGGTAAACAAAATTGTTCACATTAAATTTTAAAATTCTTTTTACGACTTTAAGTAAACAGCTTAACTTAAAAAGCCAGAGGGCTATCATTTATTCAGTTAAAAAACTAAATGACTTAGTCTTACATATACATTTTTAAACAATTCATTGACAGACAAAGCACAGACTAAACCACTGGGTCTAAAACATGTTTAGCATAAGAATTCCTTTAATAACAAACTACCCCAATAAGGAACAATGTTTCAAAATGTACCCTCTGAGGAATCCTCCTCAGTGGGTTCATCATGAAACGACTTTTTTATGGAATTTTTGTTTTTTTTTTTGCGCTGAGAAATATCGCACACTCTGCTGATTATAAGTACTTATAACAAAGTCTCTAAAACTATATGCTTAGGAATAGTAATATAGTGGTTATATAACATACTTAAAATAACTTCGTAGACTAGAGAATCTCGATCTATAAATCAAAAATTAGGAACCGTGCACCTACCAATAGGCACCACCACCTTTTGACGTTTCATAAGTGCCTATGTAGATTTGTGTGAAATAAAATATTTGATTTAATTTAGAACGGAAGTAAAAACTTAAACAGCCTCAAATCGCAACCTGCTTTGCTGAACTTTTAAATAATGTACACATAACACACACAACGCATATTCCACGAACGGTAAGGTAGACTTGACAGTATATACCCACATTTTACCAGTTATGTTTAAGGCCCATGTAATAACTTGCCTAAGCCGAACTACTACTAAGAAATTGCAGATGGAAACATCTAATAACTCTGTCCAACCGGAGAAACGAATCCAGGACCAGTAGTAGCGCTATCGACCACAAGACCAACGAGGCAGTAGTTTTAAATAATTTGATCATCATTTCATTTGCAGCAGAAAGACGTCCACTGCAGGACATAAGCCTCCCCCAATTTGGGGGGGGGGGGGTTTGCAACGATCGCCACGCTTGGCAAGCCCGTTGGCAATCGCAGTGCGGTGATAAAATGTATACAGAACGCTGCTGCCCATTCTCTAGTAAGTTCCTTAGTCATCTCTTACAACAATCAAGGAAGAAATGAAATGGTGCAGTTCTTTACGTCCTGCACCACACGGAACATTTAATTAAATAATTAATCATCAGTTAAACCAATAACCTATAAATGTAGGTAGCATTCACCAGTCAACTCATTCAACTTTTTTATACTTGAACTAGTTTCTGCTCGCGACTTCGTCAGCGTTAAATTTCTTGTTCCCCCGACCCTTCCCGTCGCGTTGAATCACCTACCCGTGCGATTTTCCCCGTTTTTGCAACATTTTTCATTACTGCTCCACTCTTCTTGGTTGTAGCGTAATGTTATATAGCCTATAGGCTTTCTCGATAAATAGGCTACCCAACAAAAAAGAGTTTTTCAATTCGGACCAGTAGTTCCTGAGATTAGCGCGTTCAATCAAACAAACAAACTCTTCAGCTTTATAATATTAGTATAGATACGAAGCTTTTGGCTACCTTGTAAGTGTGCATTTTTTTGTAACTATTTTCTTTTTATTTCATATTGTGTGTTTTGTTTGTGCAGAATAAATATTTTTACTTTCATTTTCTTTCTTTTCAGTGCAGCCAGTTCTACATATAAAACAGTGAGATTCGTTTTAACCGTGCAAATCAAGTTGAGCATCCGCCACCCGACGACGCCGGCGCCCCGAGTCGCCCCTATTTGAGATTCGTTCCATTCGTTCGCGCAAACTAAATTAGAGAATCAATAACTATGCTTTTACTTTTATTTTGCGTCGCTCTACATTTTTCAGTGAGAATTTAACTAGCTTGGACTTGTGTTTACTTACTTCCAGAGGTGCTGATTTGAAATGTGAGATTACAAAAGTTTAGTTACAGTGTCTACTTGTGAGTTAAATAGTATGGGGGCCTGTACGCAGAAAGCATCTAATCATTATTATTATTCATACAATAATAAATCATAGTTACAATTTTGTATGTCTTCGAGGATAAAATTAAATGAAAATGAAGCCTTTCTCCGTCGCTCGGTAGGTTTTGACATCACTTAAAGCGTGATTGCCAATAACATTTATCTTACGACTTAGCAAACTAACTTTATTACAAAAATCACGTTAACTTACATAAGTTTCAAAACGAAGAACCACTGGTCTAACAATCAGAAGCTGTAAAATCTAGGACTACTTCTATTCTTGATCGTAAAACCAAATACTACGGTGAAATCTGCAGTGGTGGGCAGTGCACACACTGACGACTTAAATTAAAATAAGACTTTTCGTTGGTGCTGCTAATATCAATTTGAAGAAATCTATACTTCTATACTAATATTATAAAGCTGAAGAGTTTGTTTGGTTGAATATCAGGAACTACTGGTCCAAATTGAAAAAATATTTTTGTGTTGGGTAGCCTATTTATCGAGAAAGGCTATAAGCTATATAACATTACGCTACAATTAAGAGGAGCGGAGCAGAAATGAAAATTTTTGCAAAAACAGGGAAAATCGCAGGGCAGGCGATTCGATGCGACGAGAAGGGTCGGGGGAACAAGAAATTTAACGCGGATGAAGTCGCGGGCAGAGGCTAGTTAGTCATAAATGAGAATCTGGTAAACTTTGAGAACCCGGGCAGATGCTTTACTTTTTGTAATTTATTTATCTCTTCTAGCCTAAAACTGGTGAAAGGAAACATCGTGAGAAAACAGGCACACTGGAACCAAAAATTCAAAAACGTGTGACATCTGCCAATCCGCACTGGTCCTGCAGCTCACTCGTTACAGAGAGGAGGCCGGAATGGAAACTTTATATTGGGAAAAACACCAACAATAAAAAAAACGGTTGAGAAACCCACTCTTAAAGTCTTAAAAGTATTCCATGCATGCCTGTTCCAGGGCACCCTACATCATAACAACATGCATAAATGGTCCTATGTTAAAATATTATCTCATATTTCACGTCGCAGACAAGCTGTGGTCCGACTAGTCGCAAGTGCGCGCTCAGTAAGATATTCTGAATGTGTAAGTATGCCCGAGGGAGCGGGCTACTTATCGGGTCGGGCATAAAAAACTTAACGTCGCCCCAAAGATTTATGTATTTGAATGTTCCAACTACGTCTTTACTTCGATTGAGGTTTTCTTTCCTTATAGGTAGGTTTATGCTTTTAGATTTGTATTTTTTTCGTTTTATTTTCTTTGAGGAAAGGAACTTAGTTTCTAGGGTAAAAAACAATAGTTTCTGATGTCCGACAATAAATTGAATTACGATAACAGAGAATGAATAAATCTGTGTTAGTTTCGTGGCATTTTATTTCGGTATCAAATTCCGATTGTATTTTTTCAGTGTGTAAATATTCTAATGCTATGGTTACACATAGCGATAAAGCGCGATCTCTATTGTACAGCGACACTTCAAGCAGTGTACGAGAGAGATATTGTCAGATTGTAGCCATAGCATTAGAGAAAAAGTTACAAAACTTGAGGTACATTTTCACAGAAGGTACAATGAATACAACTGTTAAGCAACAGAAATAGATCTCATTGTAAGATCTATTTCTGTTAAGAGAATAAGATCTCTGAGCTATTAAAGACGATCTTTTTCACAAGAAGCTCGTACTGTTGTTAATAATAGTACCAAGAGAACCTATCTCGTAACGTGTAAACGTAGAACATTTGTGTTACGTATACTGAAAGACGCCCACACTTCAATCACAGTGGAGCACAGCTGTGATGGAAGGGTTAAGGGTGAAGACCTAGACACGTGTAACGTTTACCCACTGAGCTTCCATTCTATAGGTCTATTGTGCGAGTTAGCTATGTGTTTGTCGGTCTAGACTTTGGACACCTGTGCGTTTCTGTAGCACCTACTACATGAATCAGAGTAGGATAAATCGACGTTCATAAGGACATAATAAAAGAAATCGCGTGATTTTTGGCCCAATTGATTATCAACTCTCGGTATCGAACCGAGCAATGAGAATCCCACGGAGAGCAGCTCAGCGCGTCCAAAATCGAACGTGATTTTTCAATTCTCGGCGCTATGAATTAAAAGCAGCGAAAAATCCCGCTGTGATTTTATTACGTCGTCGTTCGTTTCCGCCGATAGACGCCCACAGCTGGACATACACCTCCCCCAATTTTGGGGGTTTGCCATAATCACCACGCATGGCGGGTAGGTTGGGGATCGTAGTACAGTGATAAAATGTATTGGGTAAACTGTGTGCCCATTTTCTAGTAAGTCCGTTTTTGCGACACCCACGAGAAGAAATGGGTTGGTGCTATTCTTTACGTCCGGCACCACACGTAACTCATAACTTTCAAAATCGACATGATTTTCAAGACAGTCAATCTCATCTTTCCGACATCATCGTCCTCCAAGCATTTCCTCAACTATGTTGGGGCCGGCTTCCAGTAACTATCTGGAGCTCAATACCAGTATTTTACATGGAGCGACTTGGTTGCGGTGGTCTGATAGACATCTGATCTCCACAACTAAGTTAGAGGGAAATACAAACTTACTTTCCAAGACACGGAGGAGTCTAGACATTTAAAAATGGTCACACATCCAAGGACCAACCGCGGCAAGCGTCGTTTAACCTGATCGATTGACCCGTGCGGCTGTCATTACTTTGTCACAAGCCCCACACAATCTCATCTCAGCGACAGTAAATGTCTTTACTTGACAAAGTTATGGTAAATTGATTCATCATGGTTTTTGACTGAAAAAATGATTCAACCGTTTAAAAAAAAAAACGGGCATTGACGTTCAGAATTCTCCAAAATTCCTCATTCAGTTGTGTTTGTAGAATTTAGCGTTTAAAAGACAAAGCTGACTTGTTCTAAGCTCTTCGTTTGTTTTTATTCTAAAATTAAATATTTACGAGAACCATTAAGAAGTTGTCTGTAAGTAATACGCTTAATCATTAAGCATTTATGAACTCGTCGGCAGCCTAGCGTGGTTCAAAAACAGTGCGAATCGTGGGCGGATGCGCACGGTACACGTAGTAGGAACTATTTTTGTAAGACGACGAAGCGGACACGGGCATACTGCTATTTGCACCGCGCGTGGGTGCGTGACCCAAGCATGTACTCAATGTAACCTTCTTACATATACCTACTCTAGCTTATACCTCCGACTTCATCGTTGTGAAATTTCTCGTTTTAACATAAAATATAAGTATCATATAGCATATCATTACATGCCCGCGATATTACTTCATTTTCTCATCATTCTTTTTGACTTTCCTTTTGACTCTGCTCCTTAGGGTCGCAGCGTGATGCCTTCCTCAAGAATTGGGTTATCAAATGCAAAAATATATTTCGCAAATCTTACTCAGGTAGTTTCAGAGTTATCTGAACTACAAACAAATTTATAAAATTTGTATAGAAGTAGAGATGTTTTTGACTCGTCAAACAAAGTTTCGTCAAAATGATCACTGATACAGATCATTGAATCTACTATGTGTCTACCATATCCAACTTTCTTCGCGCAGTGTGCCGTAGACGTAACATTACATTCAAGTCTGCTTTATTTACTTTTGTCCAGTGATAGAAGAATTTGTAATAAAATGTAATAGTCCTTCAGACCGAATCTCGGCCATGGCGACAAATCCGTGAACGCAGGAGATATTATAGCGCACAAGTGTGTGCGCAGACACAGGGGCACACTCTCTTCTCTCACTCTCATAGTCCGAAGAGACGCTAATCCGACACGACCGAAGTGAGATTATGTGCAGGATCAACGAATGTGCGGTATTCTCACGTTCCTGACTTCTGAGGTCTGGGCTGTTACTAAAAAATTCCTAATGGAAAAACTCAAAAATACTTTGTCTAACCGGGGTATGGAACGCAGATTGACACTTATCTAGTTTTAATTATGTAGATAGCACAAATAAGCATATGAATCGCAATAGTCGGCGATACGCTGAGCAATATTGAATTTTACAATTCAGTATTGCTCTTCCGCGAATTAGATGTCAACGTCAAAGAAAGCCATTCTCCTGTCCATTTTAGGTGCCTCACAAGATAATGAAAAAGTTAGTAGAATATGTCAGGAAACTTGGTTACCCTAAAACCGGAAATTTGAAAATATGTGACATTCACCATCCCGCATTGTGCCCCCCCCTCCTCTCTCTCATAGTCAAGTCCTGAACAGTGTGAACATATGTGTCGATTATGCTTAAGATATAACGTTTGTCCGTACTTACGTGTGTTTATTCGGTAAATGCACTTACAATGTGTGTGGGTTTACCTCAACTCTGCCTAACCCTTCGAAGAACACACGTATGATGTTATGTTATGCACATTAAAGTGTTCGCCATATTCCTTTGACAAGTTAACGCCAAAGCCGTGATATGTTTATTATGCTGGTATAGTCAAGCATTTACTGATATAAATCTAATGATAATATGAAATTACAACTAGTTTGTTAAGGTTTAAATATCAGTCACCTTTAAAAGAAACAAGCATAACTAGTTTTAGCATTATATGGTGCTCTCCCTGCCACTTCTGATTGTTTGGTCCGCATGCTACAAAAACGTAAACCATGAAAACCGCGAGTTCTTTTCGCCATTATCCCCCACCGTTACAAGCTATCAAAAGAACAAACTTGTAGCTCAGTTTATTCTGGAGTTCTATTTCTTGCGACATTTCTGATTCATCGAAAGTGTTGCATTGTTTTCAAAATGTAGTTGTATGATTTAAAATAAGCTTCTAACGTTACGTTTTCATAAAAACTTTCGGGTTGGATGTCGTGGTTCAGTGAGTAATTCATACATTTATTACATTTTTTATTCATTTCATAAACTTTTGTTTCGTGTTCTTAAGAAAAAATACTTGGTACGATGAATAATCTTTTTCTGAAAGCAGGTTATGTCGTGTTACTAATAATTTCCAATACAGTCGAGACCGGTGTTCCCGACTTCTTATGAAAATGAACGCTGAATTAAACCTCTTCAATGTTTCAAGATCCCTCGATCCTAACTTAGTCCTGATCTTTAGGTACTCAAAGGTCTAGGTCCTAGTATTATTCAAATACAAGACTTGTGCCCGATGGGATTTCTCACACGAAAAAATACAAACTTTCACGCCCTATTTAACCCGTTTAGTGATAACATTTATAAATACATCCTTAGAGCTAACCTTTCTTATGTAAGGAACTCTTGTGTAGAAATTTTATGCTTTTTTTTAATGGATGATAAGTTTAGGATGAGATCTATGATGGAACGAGTGAATACAGAAGATGCCTTTTCAGTATAGCTTTGGATACAGACGGGTTAAATGTGGAAGGGAATATAGATGCTGGCGGAGAGTTTCACATTTTCGCTATGCGCATAATGAATGTGGTAGGGCTTCCAGCCACCCAGCAGTTTAAGCTATGATTTATTTGACAGTGAATTAAGTAAAGATTTTTATTAAATGGAGAAGATAACTTAGATATGATAACCTCAAAATACTACACTGCATGTCCGGATAATCTTTGTACTAGCTTTCCTTGCGTTTCAAATTTTCCCGATAACTCCATTGAATAGGCTAATTTGGCATTAACTACATTCAAAATCTAGAACATTTCATCGTAACATTCATCGCTAGCCTATGGCTGACAGGATATCAGCAGTCAAATGAGCGTCGAATCGTTCGTCAGTGTTCGATGGCATGAACGATGAGCGATGGAACGTCAATACGTTACCGTCAAATTATGCACGATAAAGTACTAGTTAGACGATGGTGACATTGCTATTTCACATAAAGTTTGAAAGCGAAGAGTCGCTTGTGAGTAGTTGTAAATATTGTAAGCGATTCAAAGTAGGTATATTGAACAATGATATACTTATTTGAACAGGGTGTTTCGTGTGGTACCGGACGAAAAGAATAGCACAATTACATTTCTTCCCATGGATTTCGTAAGAGGCCAATAAGAGTACTAGAGAATGGGCAGCATCGTTCTCTATGCATTTTACCACTTTATTGCGATCGCCTACCAAGCGTGGCGATTATGGCGAACCCCTCTAAACTGGAGCATCCAACAGTGGACGTCTATGATGATATTTGAACGGTGGCTATTCATGGCAATCAGTGAAATAATGTATCACAGCTTCGACATTGCCAAGACTCATGAAATAAACTTAATGCGTAGCGCAATGCCTACTTTAAGAATTTAATACCTGACGTTAAATTTTTTATCACACTGTAAAACGAACGCTATGCTAGACATTCAGTGCCAATATAAATCACAATTGTTGTAATTTTCCAGGCTAACAGAATCTATTGAAGAAAAAATACAACTAATATCGCTGAGATAACACACCATTCAGCTTGGATATTGCTCAATTTGGCTCATTGCTTGTATCGGCACACACATACTGAAACAAACATACACACACACATACTATCACAATTATGTATGTCCCGAACTTCTAATTGAGCTCACTCACTCGTGCATCTGTATAATTTGAGTGCCTGTGAGCATTTTGACTTTAGTACAAACTGAATATGCTCCAATAAAGTTTAATTTATTTTTCAATCTATCAGATTGCGAAATCGTTGCGCGAGGAATTTAGGGTAGTATTTCCAGCGAATTTGCTAAATCAAGCTTCGAATAAAATATTTCGTTGCAATATTTTGAATATGGTAATAATATTTTCATAGCATATATTTTCGACGTATAAATGTAAGCATTTTATTTTGTAACAACCTTTCCATTTTAGATTGCTTTCAATCCATATGTAATGTATATGGATTATATTATATATTGCCTCCTACTAACATTTTAAATATGAAAGTTTATTTTTAGATGTTTGTTACATACTTAATCGCACAAAAATGGCTGAACGGATTCGAATGAAATTTCGCAAACAGATAGTTTATAACCTAGACTAATACATGGGGTACGGGTTTTTATTCCGGTAGTACGTACCCGAGGGATAATTTCTGATGTTCTCGCGGGCGATGCCACTGTCAAAAGCTAGATGTAAATGAAGCTTACTTGATAAAGGGGGTAATAGTATTTGTGACATGTTGTGCTGGACAACAGTATGTTTTATTTTGTTCTCTTAATTTTTCAATTGTGTTGCACTATGTACTTGCGTACAAAAAGACCAGAACCCACATGGAATCGGGATTAAGAGATGCAAGAAGTAGAAGAAGATGCACTTTGCCCAACCATTTCTTATAACCAACCACTACATGTCCCTCTTAAAACCGTATCCCCCAAGATCAGTATGGTAACACGGCATCCATATTCAGCATCTGTGTGCTCGACATTATCAAGTCGATCGCATCGCATCCCGCGTTCAAAGGAATCGTGATTACATCGGTGACTGTGGCGCGTTACATATTTGATTACACGCCCTTGTAAAGGTGTTTATTTTGCACAATTTGAGGCTGTTACTCTTCCAAACGAGTTATAATTCTATCAGTTGTTTTGATTGGTTGCGGAAGTGTCAATTTGGTTGAATGTTGCGTGTTGTAACAATGGATTTTTGCGAAAACAAAACCAATGAAAGGACGCTTCGTCAAATTGATGAATCTTACTAGTATAGAGATAATACAGTTCGTCAGTTTTATTACAATGGACATATAACTGGATATAATAATGCGAATGTGTTAAACATTTATTGGTACAAACTATTTATATAGAAGCATATCGTCTTTTCAAAAGAGGTCAGCCATAAATCAGTGCCGGCTTTGATCTTATTTTGGCGGGAAGCCGCCTCCTCTGTACCCGGGTTTACGGCAAGTTGATAGCTGTCAAAATGATTCCAAAATCAACTCTGTAAATTTACATAATTAAACCTTTGGACGCGCTGTCATATACAATCTTAAAGAATTCCCTGGTTCCTGCGCTAAGATTAATTATATTACAGGAGCCATGTACCTTTCCACTAAACTGTAAGTTTACAGTATACAGATTATGTTATGCGCAAAACAAATACAACACCACAATGTAACTACCGCGTTGTTCGAGTGGTTGTAGGCGATACGGCTGTTCTGGGATCAATCCACAAGTCGGCCAAGTGTTATTAGATTTTACTATCTGCAATTTATCAGTAGCAGTCCGGAGGTGGAGGAGATTGGTGAGCAGAGGTGGGCCAGTGAAAACGGCCCCGGCTTACGAATACATGTGACGTCTACCAAACCGCACTGGGCCCGAGTGGTGGCTTATGGCCCACTCCCTCTCACAGAGAGGAGGCCTGTGTCCCAGCAGTGGGAACGTTATTCGCTGATTATAACGAAATTATGAGTCCAGAGGCTGGATTTGTGCCCGGTTGATGGTAATAGGTTCGCCCTGTTACATGGGACTTCAACACAATTGGCGAAATTTGGATGTATTATAGTTGAGGTACGCATACGTCACAATATCAGGAAGGACATCGAAGCCCTGTATACGTTTCACTAGCGGGGGAATGATGTAGCAGCTCATACTTACCTCAGATAGAAAATACACAAGAGGAGCGCATACGGCCGTCTGCCACCGCGCGCCCGCGCACGCCAAAGTGAAAGGAATGGCGGACTATATCATCGCTGCTACAATAGGTACACCTCTACCCAATCCTTCGGGAAAAAATGGCGTGATGTTAGGTACTTTCTTCGATTAATCGATTACTCCATAATCTGTTTTTAAATACGAAGAATAGTAAACTTTCAAAACCATTAGTGGTGCATTGGTATGTATTTTGAAATCCATTAATGACTCATTAATTGTGCCAATATGTACAATTTAGCTCGAATTGAATTAAGGTTGATTTAAAGCTGGTAATTAAAATTTTGCCACAGCAGCGAACTTCTATAATTTGGCAGATAAATTATTTTTGTTATGGTTCAAAGGCATTGATGAATCAAAACATTTTGTTCTGTGTCATATTTCAGTTCATCATCATCATTTCAGCCGTAAGACGTCCACTGCTAGACATAGGCCTCCCCAATTTGTTGGTTTTGCCATAATCGCCACGCTTGGCAGGCGGGTTGGCGATCGCAATATGGTGGTAAAATGCATGGAGAACGCTGCTGCCCATTCTGTAGTAAGTCTTTTATTGACCTATTACGAAATCCATGGGAAGAAACAAACCCACACGGTACAAAACAACAATTATTTGTCATTACTTAAATGGCATAAATACTGGCGCGTTCACACAACAGACATAATGGAGAATAAAATTAATTTGGTGCCTTCATCTGTAGGGCCTTTCCACCTTGTATGAGCAAAATGTGTAAATTCCTGTTTAACATAAAATAATATCAGAGTGCAGGGAAAATGCCTCATTTACACAAAGAGAAGGAAATAATATCTTTATTACAATTGATTATCCTGTTGCCTATTATGAGCTGTAGGTAAATACAGGTAATTATTATTCTCTCAAAGTTTTTCTTTTGTGTGAATTGGAAAGGACATTGTTTTTATAAGATAATGCAAAGCTTTCTGTCTCTGCAAATGGGCAGCAGTGACCATTGCTTATCAGGTTGATGATCTGCTTGTTGTCAGATTTTTGGTCTATTTCAATTAGATTTCTAACTGATGTGTGTAAATTAAGCCAAGAATTGGCAAAATGTCGCCAAAGCACAGTAACATCTTGGTTACATTATTATTGTCTTATTCCAAAGAAATATCGTATGAATATGTGATGAGATGTTTCAATAAGAATATATTATAGAGCTAGTACTATATATCGTCTTATCTAGTAGAACGACCTCGATATACAGGGTGTGCAATTTAATTCCGTGAAATTTCAGCGGCGTTTTTCACTTGGTTTAAACCGTATTTGTTTCTGGATGAAAATAGGATGCGTTCTAAATTTCATAGACACACCAAACTCAAACATAGAAATAGGTTACTAAAGTTATGTACCTACTACATAATTATGTTAGTACAAGTTGTCTTTTGTAACCCATCATAGCTAGACTGAATTTGATGCTGTTCAAAAATCCGTTTGTAAGAAATATAGGTTTCAGAGCTCACCCTGTATATTTCACACCATTTTAACATCTTATTCTTTAGACACGTTGTAAGTAATAACTTTGTCGAATGTATTTTTGGGTAAAATTTATGTTTGGCTTAAAGTTTGGAATAAGATGCAAAAGAAATTGGATATTTTATACGTTATTCTTGAATAAATTTTATATTTCACGATTATTAAGGACACGTCTAGGTATGCGTTGAAATTATTTATAATCCCTTAATAAAAGTTTATTTTTTTACATCTCAACGGGACCGTTTGAACTGAATTTTACATAATTGAATTTCTTGGATCAGTAAATAGCTACTATTGAATTGAAACTGTTCATTTAGTTTGGTGTTGAATGAACAGATACCAGGGTAGTGCGTGGCTTCACGACATTTCATTCAATTCCAGAACAACAATTAAGGGTACAACGAACGTCTTTAAAATAAACTTTGAACCTTTTTTTTGTGTGTGGGAAATCATCAAATGACTTCTCCCGCTCTGGGTGGAGCGGAAGGGCGTGTCAGACTTTTACTGACTAAAACCCACCCGTGTTCCTTCAGTTGCCCATTTGCCAGGGCCACGGTATCTCTTTCAAACAAATCTCGCGACCCTGGCAGGCAAATCTCGCGACACGGGCAGAACCCTTAACTTTGTTGCACCATTTCTTTTCAAGGGTAGTAACATAGGAAATGTCGACTCCAAAATGGAGTTTTTTTTATTTACAGAACAAATAATTTATATCTCAGCCACAATAAAAATAATCAATGGTACCTCCTGTGGCTAAGGGGTGACAGTCGAAAGGTTTTTAGTCTTTAAGCATACCTACAAGGATATATAAGATACCGTACAGCTATTCTTTCCCAGAAATTACATGGTCAAGCCGACCCTAAAAATAACAAAGGTACGGTCTAAAAAAACCCACAGTGAACTTGGAACAGGAATTTTCTCGGCATTGAAAAATGTGAAAAAAGAACGCTTTTGTTCGAAGGTCTGGCGATTCGGATCCACCACACAAAAAAGTGTTCAGAAGGCTCACATGGTAATGCATTCACATAGAATCGATAGATGTCTTTTTTGTGATCTAAAGAAAAAACCATATTAAGTAAAACAGTGGAATTAAGCATCATTGTTATAAGAATGGATCTACTTAGGTCTTCTCCTAAACCTCATGAAACGCCTTAGATCATTCATAAGCTGTGTCTTATATTTTTCAATTCAATCTGAATCGTACAGAAAAAAAAAACAAAACAAAATAGAAAAATTAAGACATTCCATGTTGGATGGGTATTGTATGATATTTACATACCAAGACCTCTCCGTGCCGCGAAAAGCACGTTAATTCCGCACATTGGTCCCTCCTGTTATTGGTGTATCTTTAATAGTTGTTACAGGTCGTCAAAGGCCCGAAACTCTGACAGCAAGTCTTACCAAGTGGTATCGTATCCTACCCAGTACCTGGGTTGTGGGGGGTCAGATAGATTAAAATATATGTGCAATGTGCATGGTGTTATTTTTATGTTATTTTATGGTATTATCTTATTGGTTATATTATAAATAAATAAAATAAAATTAGTTCATGGTAAATTAGTTATTATGGTTCTACTATAAATTCTAAGTGCTGTTTACTATCACTGTCTAATCTGTAAAAATCTCTAAACCTGACTTGATTTTCGTATGTCGCTTTCGGATGGCCACTGAAAATCAATGCAGTGCTGTGGGTTCCATAGCTCAACATCAAACTGAGTGGTTCTTTTCACAGTCATGGCGTGTAGCTGCCGACTATTGATGTTCTGTTTTCGTAAGTACAAATATATGTATTTATTTTTAATTCGATTGATTTTATTTTTTATAAGTACATATTTCTGTGACAAATAAATCTAATTTTCTTCCTTTTATAGGCAATCGCTTTATTTAAAATACTGGTATTTAACTGCATTAGGATAGATTGGACGTCGACCCTAACATAGTAGGCAAAAGGCAGGCAGATGGGATATAACATCTTTCTTTTAGTGGATTTTCTTCCCTCTTTCTGTTCTGCGATACATCGTTGCGTAAATTAGCGTCCGATATCCATTTCATTGTTGGACAGAGAGGTGGATGATAAATAGTCCGGGTCGCGCCGACCCAGCGCCCGCCATTTGCAAATTGTCGAAACGTGAACTGTGATAACTGGCCGGCTATATTATATGTTTCGATAATTTTATCTGATCTGTTATTTTTTTAGGCGATTGGGTTTTAATTTGGAAACTTATGGTTGGTTAAAGTTCTGTATGATATGAATACATTTTGGTTCACCGTGTGATGTGCGAATTAGTATATTTTTGTGTGATACAACATGGCCGGTCCGATGCCCTTATACATAACCGAATTTTTGAGTAACCAACTCTATGCTTTTTTTATGTTGAGCATACTGCGCTCCATTTCCTATATAGTAGATATAGTAATCTTGTTCCTGATAGGTTTTTGAATGTCTGTGTAAAGCATGGGAGGAGGTTTGACGCCTGGTATGCGTAGAAATAAGGCAGTTATTTAGCGCATAAATAAAAACGTTTCACCAAGCGATCGCTAGAGTAATAACACCGATTCCTATGAAACGACAATTCGGACAATAGTTAAATTCGGAATTACTCACAAATTTTAATTCAAGTTGTTACCTTATTTACTCGTTTATTCCAAGACATTTCTTCTAAACATTTCAAATAACAATTTCATGACCCGATAAAGTAATCATAAAACTTTCAACTGCCATCGCATGTTTATGGTCGTGTCTTCACCACAGACCTTTCATTTTCGCATTTTTCTCCGACCATCCCTTTGTGGGGAGTTCGACGAGCAATAAAACGTGGGTCATTTGATATCTTGCCTAATTATACATACTTAAATACAGATAATGAAAATATAAAAAACATCATAAATTAACCTCAAGCCTTTTACCCACGGGGGTAGGTAGAAACTACAGAACACCAATTTACTACGATCCTTAATACTCCTTTTACATTCATTAAGTTTATTTATCGGGGAGTAGTGGTGTACCAGTGGTAACTGTAGCGACCTACGGATTGTAGATCATAGGTTCAAACCCAGACAAATGCTTTACTTTATGTAAAATATTTTACCACCACTGCTTTCAAACCGGAAAACATCGTGAGGAAACCAGCATATCCTAGGACCAAAAATTCGAAGATACGTCACATATTCCAACCCGCACTGGAGCTGCATGGTGGATTACGGCCCACTCCCTTTAACTGGGAAGAGGCCTGTGTCCCAGCAGTGCGAATAATATTGGCCAATAATAATGATGACGTTCATACATATACCCTAATTATGATTAATTGATCTTTAATTAATGTTATGTGGCTACTGGTAATAACATAATTATGGGGTTCACGTATTAAACTAATACCTAATGAATTGTATATTCCAATTAATTGAAACTTAATTATTTACATCTGTATTGGCAGGCGAAATTGAGGTTAGGATAATTAAATGGCGTTCTTTGAATATCTTATGTATTCAAAAGATGTCTATAAAATACAGTGTATTTAATACAGGTATTTGTAAAGGAAAATTTTACTTATTGAATTTGTTGAGGTTTACCAGAGGGAATGACCGGATTAACCCTTTATAAAGATAAAAAAAAATCTTTTGTAATATTTTAGGGACCAACGATAACATTTTCTCAGTAGGGATTTGATAGATTTTGAATTATCGGTCAGTAACCTTTGGCTTGGAGGTTTAAAACCCGCAACGGATTGTGGGTTCAAAGCCCGGGTAGTAATATTACTGATTCACATTGTTATATTTCTTCCTTTTATGACTTTACGTGAAATAAATTCGTCCTATTCAACCTTTTCTTAGACTTACTAAAAATAATGGAAAATAATGGAATGTGCTTAATTTGGAACATCATCATCATTTCAGCCGTAAGACATCCACAGCTGGACAGCTTACATTGTGAAATCTCAAATTGTGAGGCCTCCCACAATTTGTGGGAGGCCTCACAATTTGTGAGACTTTGCTACTATCGCCACGCTTGTCAGGCGGGTTGGCGATCGTAGTATGGTGGTAAAATGCATGGAGAACGCACGACGACCAACACTCGTTCTCTAGTAAGTCCCTTTTTTTCTGGATGGGAAATCATCAAATGACTTCTCCCGCTCTGGGCGGAGCGGGAGGGCGTGTCAGACTTTTACTGACTAAAACCCACCCGTGTTTCTTCAGTTGCCCATGTGCCAGGGTCACGGTATCTCTTTCGAACAATCTCGCGACCCTGGCAGGCATCGGTCCTAGCAGACCCCTTCAGTATTGCTGACATCTCTTTGAGGCGCGCGTGGAACACTACGCGCCGTCGACCTGAGCTTGGTCCTTACCGGGCGGCGAGCTACCCATTGCTCACCGCCCGCAAGCTCGCACCTACGGTGGCCGGGAGTCCGCTATAGACTCCCGACGCCCGGGGCGTCACCTCCTGCGGCGGCTAGGGACGTGAGGGCGCAGAGGCTGCCACTCCCTCACGCGCCCCGCCTCTTCCTTCGCGAGCATTACTGCTTCGCAGAAGGCGGTGACGGCTTCCCATGCCCTCTCGCTCCGTACCATGGCTCCCACCAGGGCCGGACGCGAGAGGTCGCCGCCGCCGATCGCCTCCACGAGGACACGGCGGTGCTCCGCCCAGGCAGGGCATACCTCCACCTTATGCTCTACCGTGTCCTCCAGACGATCCTCGCAATAGTAAGTCTCTTAGTCACATTTTACAACATCCATGGGAAGAAATAGGGTGATGCTATTCTTTGTCTCCGGCACCACAAAGAGAAACTAGAAGTGTAGAATTTACCGAAGTCAAAATTAATAATCTCTGTAATAGATGACTAAATTTCATTCTAACATGCACCAAATTGATCACAGACATAAATTTTAAATTCCTTTATTCACCATTAAAGAAATTTGACACACCAGTGAGCGTTCACACGTACCGTTAATCATGCATGCATTCCAATATCTGTGATATCTGGCTTCATTTTAGCATACACTGAAATTCAGAAAATTTACCTTCCCTATACATTGCCTCAATCCCTGCTGTTCTGCTCCCAATTGAAACAAAGTTAAATCCAGTGTATTTTATCGTGCAACTGACCTCCGACCGATAATTACCGTTGATTGGGTTTCCTGTGTTGTGGGTGCCAATTACCAATAAATTAAACAAACATTCGAGCTTCAAACCAATGCCTGCAAGCGAACAAATATAAAGTGGTCGGGTGTGGGTCAGCTAAACCTTTTTAAAGGTAAAAAAAACGTTTTACAAAAAAAAAATACCGAATTCCTTAAAAAAAAACACTGCTAAGTGAAAAATAACTTTCATTTCGGAAGTCGGTCTCTTGGGATCTGTATTTAAAGTTTTTTGCCACCGACTTCCGAAATGAAAGTTATTGGTATTTATTACTCTTGCGTATGGCACTCGTGGGTTGCAACTGAAAATCAGCGTCAGGTGGCACACCTTGTGTTGTGTTGTCATCTGACATTATGCTGAGCTGAGGCCCTTTTGGCATTATTATCATTGTTCCGTTTTCTGCTTTTTTGTATAGTTTTAAGTTTTATGTTAATGATATAATGCCAATAAACACATTTTTCTTTCTTCTTTTCTTCTTTGTAGTGTTTTTTTAAGGAAGTCTGTTGTTATTTTTTTTTGTAAAATGTTTTTATTTATAATTTTTAGTTATAGTATGTACTCCGCACTAATTTAATCCCGTTTTCCGTTCATTTGTCGCGCAATTAATTAATGCAAATTTAAGACTTATATGGTTTTCACATGGATTCCATTGTCAGAATGGAACCAAATTAAAATGAGACCACACGGAAAGCACCAGCATTCAAATAAAAAAAAAAATCAAATTCGGTTCACCCAGTCAAAAGTTATGAGCTAACAAAAAAAAATACGATCGAATTGACAAGCTCCTCCTTTTTTTGAAGTCGGTTAATAATAATTGCAAATTCAGTTATCAAAAAAAAAAGCATATAATCTGTCTGTCTGTCTAATCTGTCTGTTCTTTGGCAGTGAGGTTTAGTTAGGAACATGCACCGAGTCTCCCAAGCCAATATGTTTCAGTAGTGGTATGGTAAAGTAAAATTTATTTCACTACTTTGTAGGCGAGAGACTGGTCGACACTTCACGGTACCGGATGGCTTGGTCATTCTTTGGCCCAAGAATTAGCATTGCCATTCAACGTGGCAATGCTGCCAGTCTCCGCACGTTTCTGGATGACAGTGATGCGGACGAGTACTTTGACGCACTTTGTTTTTGGATTAATTTGTATAGTTAGTGATTTATTTTAGTATGATAAATAGTTGTAATTTTTATTATTTATTTATTTAAGGTTTGCCAACAATTATTACATTAATCAACTACATAGATTCGTATAGTACACCTACATTTCGCCAGTTATGTTTAAGTCTCATGTAGTAAAGACAGGCCTATTGACATCAACCGTGCACAAATACAGATTGCGGGCTGCTACTGAGAAATTCCACATGAAAACACCCAATAACACTTTGCAAGACCCAGAAATCGAACCCAGAACCTTATGCTCAGCAGTAACCATTGCGACCACTAGACCACCGAGGCAGTAAATAAATGTCTTTTTTTTCATTGACCTTTACCGGGATACCGTACAGTGAGACAAGATGGCACTATTTCAGTCACAACTATCCATCACTCATTTGTTACATTTTGACTTCAAAAAGAACGAAAAAAGCTGTTATTCGAAAGGAAATGAAAATACTACGTGCGCTCAAGATAAAAAAATGAGATGTCAGTCATAGTTGTGGATCCAGACTTCGTTTGACATTAATACGACGTGAAAACCCCCAAAAAATGTGAAGAAATTGGAAACTAATCCTACTTATTGAATGGAAATGGTCTTTGAAATTGTTACCGAATTGTTATCAGTTTCAAAAGAAAAGAAATACCGTATCTAAAACGAAAATATGATTATAATCTTTAAATTTCGAACACCGACAATGGCGAATAGGTACTATGTAGGTTGTCTGCCAAAGACGACCTTATTTTATACAGGCTGGTGATAAAATAACTTGTATAACATTCGAACATGCAGCCGTTTTTAGAATACGCTTTTAAATTTATTTATTTAACGATTTATGCACACATATAAATAGACAAGAAGAAAGGAACAGAAAAATATGTACAAAGGTAATGCTTATTTCTATAGAAATCTCTTCCAGCATACCTGCAATAGGAGAGAATATACAAAGAGATGTAGACAACGTGTGTAATAGTAGAAGAAAAATGATCCTATAATGTAAATATAAACATACAAAATAGATCTATTCTAAAAAAAAAAATACAGAGTATTATGGTAGGCGTTTGGTTGTTAGAACGAAATCATGAAATAAACGTTTTAATGTGATCAGGGTATTAATTCTGTCCATCACACATGCTCCTACAATATGGCACGTATAAGGATTCTATTAATGTAAAAAACATACGTATATACTATGCACCTAATTACCCATAATTTCGTGAATAAATAATTTAATTAATCATCATCATCTGCCTAGCCTTTTTCCAATTATGTTGAGGTCAGCTTCCAGTCTAACCGGATGCAGCTGAGTACCAGTATTTTACATGGAGCGACTGCCTATCTGACTTCCACAACCCAGTTACTGGGTAATACGATACCCCTTAGTAAGACTGGTTGTGAGACTTTCGGACTTCTGACGACCCGTAACAACTGTATAAGATCTACGAAAGACAGCCGGGACGGCACGAAAGGGTCTTGGTATGTAAAGATGGTCACCCATCAACGGATAAACCGCGGATAAAGCGTAGCTTAACCTAAACGATCAACCCGTGCGGCTGTTATTACTTAGCCATCAGCCCTTCTAATAATACTAAATAATTTAATTAATATATTTTTGTTATATTGTTACCACATAACATAAAGGTTATTTATACACAATCAAGAATTTACCAAACAAATTGTAGAAATTGGCCATTGGCCCCTTAAAGCACATACTGCAAAAATATACACACCCTTCTTAGCATTTCCTTGTGCACAATTCCGAGGACTAGCACATCTCTATTATAGAGTCTGGCTCCCGGGTATCGATAAACTCTATAACGGCTGTATAACGGGTCTATAATAGGCGTTCCCTTCGAGACTATCAATTCCTTTGCTGTAGAGTGTAGAACAAGCGTTGAACATTTTTATAACACTTTATTCTTTTACATTAGCGTTTCATGATCGGGCTAGCGGGGTGTTAGGTGTTCGATGTATTTTAAACTAGTATATGGTATTCCGTTTTGAATGGTTCTTGGGAATATTTAGAGACCACGAACTAACAAAACATTTATTTTCAGGTAACAATGACCCATAGAGATATACCTTACAAACTAACATACATAAGTATTATACAAAATGTTTGTTAATAATAGTATCTTAAACTATGTTAGTAGCACTTAACTATTAAGTTAGCTTGTCCGTGAGCTGTCCGGTAGCACTTGTCCGCGGAAGCGAAGGAACACCACGTGCTGTGGCCAAAAGTCTTCGTCCATGACGACGGGCAGATAGCAATTCTGTACACGCACCACAAACGCCTTGAAGCTGACGTTGCGGTGTGACTCAAGTAACTGTACCCTCGGCATGTACTTCGTTTTCTGGCGTACGTACTCCACAATGTCTTCCGCCTTAGAGGTGTATAAGCTAATTAGCCTATGCTGTTCCCACTGCTGGAACACTAGCCTCCTCCCGGTGAGAGGGAAATGGGCCGTAATCTACCACGCGGGTCCAGTCCAGGTTAGTAGATGTCACATGTCTTTGAATTTTTGATTTAAGGACATATCGGTTTCCTCACGATGTTTTCCTTCACCGTTGTGATATTATTTTGTACAAAGTAAAGCGCCTACCTGGGTTCGAACCCACGTCCTACAACTTGCAAGTTGGGGCCGATACCGCTGGACCATCAGTGCTTAGAACAGTGTACGAATACGGGAAAATTCAATACGAGAAAATGAAAAGGATTCAATTTATTATAGATCATAGAATTCATTTTCGTTATTAATTATCCACATAAACAACTGAAACACCAGTGTTAGTGCATATATTTTTATTTGATTATTCATTTCACGGCTTCGCACACGTGTTTGTTGAAAATTATCCTGCGGGAACTAATACTGGGACCATTTTATCAACATCCGTTCAGTGCTTTAGGCTTTACTGTAATTTAAAACCATTGTAAAAGCCAATTATTTTTAAAAGAGTAACCGTGGAGTTTCTTGCCGGCTCTTGTCCATAGGAATCAACTATTTCGAACCGTGCACCTAGCTTCTGACGTTTCATAAGTGCCCATGTTAGTTTATGTGAAATAAAAATATTTTGATTTGATTGACATTTTTTTGTGGGTGGGAAATCATCAAATGACGTCTCCCGCTCTGGGTGGAGCCCACCCGTGTTCCTACAGTCGCCCATATGCCAGGGCCACGGTATCTCTTTCGAATAGATCTCGTGACCCTGGCAGGCATCGGTCCTAGCAGACCCCTTCAGTACTGCTGACATTCTTTGAGGCGCGCGTGGAACACTACGCGCCGTCGACATGGGTTTGGTCCTTACCGGGCGGCTAGCTACTCATTGCTCGCCGCCCGCAAGCCCGCGCCTACGGTGGCCAGGAGTCCGCAATTGACTCCCGACGCAGCATTACTGCTTCGCAGAGGGAGGTGACGGCTTCCTATGCTCTCTCGCTCCGTACCATGGCTCGCACCAGGGCCGAACGCGAAAGGTTATCGCCGCGCTTGGCAGGCGGGTTGGCGATCGCAGTATGGTGGTAAAATGCATAGAGAATGCCGTTGCCCATTTTCTAGTAAGTCCCTTAGTCGCCTTTTATGACACCCACGGCTAGAAATGGGATGGTGCTATACTTGACGTCAAACACCACACGGAATTTAAAATGCTAGTAGGAATTCCCTATTCAACACGCGGTTACATGATTCAAAAAGCACCAATTTAAAAAGGAATACCTCACGGAATTCTCACTCTTATGTCCCTAATACCTCATATGCCTAAACCCCACTTACATAATTCATCAATAATGTTTAAAATCCCCAAGCTGCCTGTGATAGATCGCTTACGTGCGACATTAGACCCTTCGTTTATCTCCGTTACCCTTCTTCTTTTGTTCTAGAATGTTCAAAGACTTTTAAAAGCGTTTTAGATTACTTTGTATTTGTTTTGTAGATTGCTTTATCAGTAGAGGTAGGATATTTTTTGTTACTAAGTAAATTAATCGAAAAAATGTATATAATGAGTTTTTTCGTAGTATATTTTATTTAGGATTCAATTTAGGAAAAAGTAGTACAATTCAATTATCATCCTCGTTTCAGCCGAAAGATGTCCTCTGCTGGATATAGGTCTCCGCCAGGTCCCGCCACTTTGACCTTTACTTCTCGTTTACAGCGGATTTCTGCGGCCTTCACCTGGTCGCTTATAGATAGTTCCGACAAAACGGCGCCCATACTTTCTGTTGTAACTAAGCCGCACTTTTCTTTTTCGATACTTACCTACATAATATCCAGTTACTTAAGAGTAAAGAGAAAATACGTAGTTATTGAATATCATATTTATTCTATTCTATGAAAGGTATTTAGGTATTTTTTTATAAATTAGCAAGACATTTTACTCAAAGTGCTTTTAATTTTACGCTTTATTTTTATGCAATCCACTAACGAAGTGACTATGTTGCATACTGCATAACATACATGCTAACATACATACATGCTTCGTACATACGGCATATGTACGCAGATTTAAGATTATTAACGTACTGCATTTTTAAATAAGAGAAACCCTCTTAATTCTAGTAGCATACTTGTTTTGTGTAGTAAAATTGTTTGGTACTGGAATTACGACTAATAGATAAGTCTTGATGTTAAAAACTATCTATTTTAGGTTTATTTTAAATAACGTAAACTGTAAATTAACTAAAACTATTTGGGTTTTTTTAAAGATTTAGATTTCAAGTAGCTCTTCAAGTAAATGGGCAATTCTCGTAATTTTAAGAACATTCGCAGTCTGATGTCAGTCTCGATCTGTCAAAAATGCCATGAAGAATACATTCAGAGGCGCGTTCTGGTCCTCCAGATAGTCTTTGGCAACATAGATCTTGTTTCTACATCTTTCGTCTTACATCATTTGTATTACAAAATGATAAATACTGCGTTTTTATAATTGCGCGACAGAACTGATCTCTTCTGCAGCTGTTCAAATTTCTGCACTATTATCCAAAGTTCATAATAATGATGTAGACAAAAACACAAAAATTAAATACGTTCATTTAACGATTCAGTTCAATAAAAATAGTTTTTATAAAGGAGTTTACAATCGAGTTTTGAATTATGCTGGCCTTCTTTAATGAGAATAAAATGATAGCAGCCATAACTATAGAAAAAAAAAATCGTTAAAAGAAAATCCTAATGGCATCTAAAAATATTTTGAAGGCAGATGGCCAGTGACTGTCAGCAAAACGTTAGCTTTAGAAATAAACAGGTTGTAATGTAATCATAAATAAATCAATAAAAAATATTAAGATGACGGACAAATTCGACTATAGAAAGGCTTGTGGCTAAGTAATAACAGCCGCACGGGTCGATCGTTCAGGTTAAGCTACGCTGGCCTTGGTTGGTCCGTGGATGGGTGACCATCTTAACATACTAAGACCCTTCCGTGCCTCGGAAAGCACGTTAAGCCGTTGGTCCCGGCTGTCTTTCGTAGATTTTAGACAGTTGTTATGGGTCGTCAGAAGCCCGAAAGTCTGACAGCCAGTCTTACCAAGGGATATCGCAGTACCCAGTAACTGGGTTGTGTAGGTCAGATAGGTACTCGCTCCATGTAAAATACTGGTACTCAGCTGCATCCGGTTAGACTGGAAGCCGATCCCAACATAGTTGGGAAAAAGCTAGGCAGATGATGGACAAATTCGACTATAGGTACCAGTGGGGGTAATGATGGAACACATATAACATGTCTGTCATTTTGACAGCTCAGCCACATTCATTACGTCACTTAAGATGTTAAACAGACGAACTTTTCAAACTTATGAAGCAATACATTGAGAAGAATCTTCAAAAATTTTTGAATCGTCATTGAAAGAGTATTACGCAAATAAGGAACAGCTGTGGCTGTTTTTAGTGCGCTATTGTCATTTTAAATAAGGTTATAGATTGGAAAACCATTCTTAAACATACTTTGATTACAACTTATTCGGCAAATAACCTTAGTAACATTACACTATAGTTTTACGAAATGTTAAGCTTCTAAGTACACAAAAATAACTATAAAACCGGCCAAGTGCGAGTCGGACTCGCGCACCGAGGGTTCCGTACAAACCTGCAGGTCATCATCATCATCATTCGTCATCATCGTTTATGAAATTAAATGTTTTTTTTTTTAATTTTTATATTTGAGTTGACTGAATGAAAGGTAAATTGTGGTTTACGATTTATGACGTATTAAAAAAAAACTACTTACTAGATCTCGTTCAAACCAATTTTCGTTGGTAGTTTTCATGGTAATGTACATCATATATTTTTTTTAGTTTTATCATTCCCTTATTTTAGAAGTTACGGGGGGGGGGGGACATACATTTTACCACTTTGGAAGTGTCTCTCGCGCAAACTATTCAGTTTAGAAAAAAATGATATTAGAAACCTCAATATCATTTTTGAAGACCTATCCATAGATACCCCACACGTATGGGTTTGATGAAAAAAAAATTTTTGAGTTTCAATTCTATGTATGGGGAACCCCAAATATTATTGCTTTTTTTCTATTTTTGTGTGAAAATCTTAATGCGGTTCACTGAATACATCCACTTACCAAGTTTCAATAGCACAGCTCTTATAGTTTCGGAAAAAAGTGGCTGTGACATACTCGGACAGACAGACAGACAGACAGACAGACATGGCGAATCTATAAGGGTTCCGTTTTTTGCCATTTGGCAACGGAACCCTAAAAACCAGCTAAATGTTTAAAAGGCCAGTAGATCTACCTTTCATACCCAGATCAACCCATGTATGTATTTCTAACATAAAAGAACCACACATTTGTACAGTTACTCATTAAAACGCCTTCCATTCAAAAAGCCCGTAACAAAGTTGCTTCGTACTTCTTTATTTAACTTTAGTCTTTTCTAAATTCAGACTGAGTACACAGACTACGCTTTTAGCTAGATTAAAATAAGGCTTTTCTTCAATATTACTCAGTCGGATTCCGGAGTGGTGTACTGTTTTATTGCTGCGGCAGATTACTGTAGTCTGTGGTTGTATTAACAGGAAACCACGAATACAATATGTTATTAACTTGCTAGTTATTGGATTCGGTAGCGATGTTATGTAATGTGCGGTGTTAGGTACGCGCAAATACGGCTGTGCTTCGTCGTAATTATAAAATGTTACATCAGTCTGCCTAGCCGTTCCAAACTATGTTGAGATTGATTTTCTCAGCTAAATACCAGTATTTTAGTTGGAGCGACTCCCTATCTGACTTCCACAACCCAGAGTCTAGATACTCCTTTGTATGAATGGATGTCAGAATTACGGAATTCCGAATAACCGTAATGAGTGTAAACAATTTACGAATGACAGCAGGGACCAACGGCTAAACGCGCTTTCCGAGACACGGAGGGGTCTTGGTATGTAAAGATGATCACCCATCCACGGACCAACCTTGGCAAGCGTAGTTTAACTTAGTTGATTGACCTATTCGGCTGTTATTACTTAGTCACGAACTCTTCTAATAGTAATTATAATCGGTACAATATACAAAAGTTTATAAAACTTACCCCTTTCAATTATGTTATTTATATGTATGTCATTCCTTGACCTGCGAAACTGTTCTTTGTGACTAGCAAAA
This sequence comes from Aporophyla nigra, assembly GCA_947507805.1. NCBI lineage: Eukaryota > Metazoa > Arthropoda > Insecta > Lepidoptera > Noctuidae > Aporophyla > Aporophyla nigra. The sequence goes on from OX382301.1 coordinate 1,520,766, forward strand.
TCGCTAGTGTTCTGCTTCAAACCGCTTTTCAAATCTCATTTTCACATCTTAAATTTTTGTATTCGAATAGCGAGCAGCAATTCGGTGAGCAGTGGTGGCCCAGTGGTATCGGCCGCGACTTACGAGTTGTTGGTCGTGGATTCGAACCCAGGCGGGCGCTTTATGTGTAAATTATTTCATCACTATTGCTCTCAAAACGGTGAAGGAAAACATCGTGAGGAACGTCGTCGCTGTTGTTGTCTGTCTGTTTCTTCGCTTCCTTCCGATTTTTATACGGTTTTCACTATAATTTAGTGATTGTTTCCGAAAAGTTTATATGCTAATGCTGGCTATACCTTGTGATATAATGTACTACGGAATTGTACGTATATCTGTAATTTAAAATTATAAATTGCTCGTAGTGAAACGGGCGGTCAGCGGGCATGCTGTTGCCGTCCACGCCGCGGGTAGGCATTCTATAGTTATACGTCCACTGTTTACTCGTGTGAGGCCGGAGCGGGTCACTAGTTCGTTCATAAACCAACCACTTCATTAAATAGCCATTAATTAATGCAAAACAAATCAATCCCAATTTGGCTGAGCAGTCAATGTTCTGCACCGATGAAGTGGAAGCGGCAGAAGTTATATGTTGCAGCCATTTGTGGTTCGCTGCCGCAGAGTAATGAGCAATTAAAGTGATATGTTCGCAAATGAACCATCATTTATAAAACTAGTCCTAAGGAGCGGACAACAGTCGCTACAACATTTCTATAAGCTCTTTTCTAATAAATCTACATAATACGCGTATAATGTAACAGGTATAGTAACCCACCCACGAGTTGATTGACTTAGATGTGGGACGGTACATCAGGGTGGTTTTAGTCAGTAAGAGTCTGGCAGACCGCTCGGCCCACCCCAGGGCAGCGGACATCCATGAAGATTTCCACCTCGAGATCAACAAAAAAAAAGGAGTAAGTTAACCCGTGAATTAGTTTCAAAAGTTTATTATTTTAATAATTCATGTTAGACTGGTGAGTCTTATACTTGAAATATTATATAATATTACCCTTGATGCTGTATTCCCATAGTAAAAATATTTTTTGAAAACGTTGACAAAACTTCAGACCCGGTGTCTCTAATACCATCCTTGTAACGGACCACATTACAGTGTTAATAGCACTCCACTTACCATGTCCACCCGAAGTGGAACGATTGATGTGCAGCACCGGTGCTCATGCGGAACCAAACCACAACTTTGAGGTCAGGTAAGGTAGGTGAGTGTAATTGAGATTTTTAATTAAATGCTTACTCGTGTTGGTTAAAGAATTTAATTACAACTTTGTTAAGAACTTAACTTACTTTTTATCAATACGTTTGTCGGTCTTTTATCGACTCCGACCGGTCTGTTTCTTTGTCCTAGACTTGAGAAAGTTTTTGTGTAAGATCTTATCTTTAGGTCTGCTTGTTTTTTATTTTTGTCTTTCTGCCCTTTCAGTTAAATCTTCTTCGTCTTAACTTTTTTTATGATACCATCCAGAAGATAGAATCTGTTACTATTATCATATTTTATTTATTTAATAAATATTTATTTTATTATCTAGGTTGGTATGGCCATTTTGGTGAGGAGGGAAAAAACGTATGTGAATAAAAAATGATGAATATGGATTTTGATGGATTCAGACGGAGAGGAAGGCCAAAGAAATTATGGATGGATTATGTGAGAAAAAGGAAGGAACCCTGAATAATAACGTGACGCCTGATAGGGGAGAATGAAAGAAGGTTGCGCTGACAAGGGCAGAAAGATAATGGTGGTTTATAATAGTGCTAGCTTCTGCCCGCAACTTCGTCCGCGTTAAATTTCGTGTTCGGGTAGGCGATTCGATGCGACGGGAAGGGTCGGGGCCCTTCCCGTCGCGTCGAATCGCCTACCCGTGCGATTTTCCCCGTTTTTGCAACATTTTTCATTACTGCTCCGCTCCTCTTAGTTGTAGCGTAATGTTATATATGTGTTACCTATGTTACTTGCAGATAATGTAGCTTTCTAATGGTGAAAGAATTTTTAAAATCGGTCCAGTAGTTTTTGAGTTTATCCATTACAAACAAACAAAAATACAAATTTTTCTCTTTACAACATTAGTGTAGATTACAAAATATACTTAACCACATATCGGTGCTTAGCCATACAAAAACACAAACAAAACTATTTAAAATTTGCTTCTAAAACTGCAGCCGCCAAGAAATCATAGCAACACGAAGCAAAATCTATATAAAATCCTTTCCTCATGTTTATTCTCGGTCTGAATTCTCATTACCGCCACGAAACAGCCGCGAACTGGCAAGAAACTCATTTATTACACGAGACTTACAAAGCATTGCAAATATAAATATTTCGCCAGTTAGGCGGAGTGCACAACTGCACGTCTCCCATCGAGGGGCTACAAAATACATAGGCGCAGAAGGGCGACTTCACACAACGAGCGAAAACAGCACACATAGGACGCGAACGAACGACGATCTGAAACAAATGACAGTAGCAACTACGTATGCTCTCGCTGTGTGTCAATGCATGTCTATGTGTGCGTACGTTTCGCTCGTTCTTTGGAGCTTGCCTTCTGCATTTATCTACATATGGTGTCGATGGAGGTACCGAGACAACCTCGTTCGCAAATCCGAATGAATTGCTCGTTTATGCATCCTCTGTTTGCATTCTTGGTAATGTGTAACAGGATTTTAGATTTAGATTGGCGTTAGTATAAGGTTTTGTAGTTTTAGGACTGAGTTTTCGATATTCGGTTGACTTCTATCTTAGGAATAAATACTGTGGCTTAACTGCTTCTATATATCAAAATAGCTTCTGCTCCAGCCTTTGTCCACGTGTTTCTTATTACCCTGACTCGGCTGGTTGGTTTTCGGTTACTGTTCCTTGTGACATTTTAAGGTTGTCTGGACTCCTAAGGGCGCTCTCGTAATGGTAAGTTAGCTTATAAAGAATTGGACTATAAAATAAAATATATTTTCAAATTCGACTTCTAGAGATTGGCGCGTTCAAACAAACACACTCTTCAGCTTTATTATTACAAACATATACCTATAGAGATAGATAAATCAAACTCACGTAGTTATTCTTCAAATAACAGTCGCATAAACTGAATATTGTAAAAAGTTTTTTGACAACAACAAGTTCCAATATTTCGCCAACGAAAACCTCTCGCGAATTACGTTGACTACAGTCGGGGATTGTAAAAGAAACGAAACTGTAGTTAATAAATTTAATTTAAACCAAAACTATAAGCTAATTTACACTAAGGTGATTACTGCTCGAAGTGTGAAACAGTAATGTCTTAAAATTCTATCATACAGGAGATTATAACGTTTGTCTCAGTTTGGACTTAGGACGACGTTGGTAACACGTTCACGGTCACACGTTGATCTGCACGTTCAAGACAACTTCCGCAAGAGATGCAGTTCGTGTAAAGATGTTGTTTTGGGTCATCGCTTATGCTAGCGACTTCCGTGAATGGCCTCACGTAACACCTCCCCCCGAAGAACAGCGATTAATTGAAGACGGAAGTCGTAAATTGAGCTGGCGGTTGTTTGGGATCAGCTTGGTTGGAGTCTGGAAGGGCATAGATAGCTTCTTGTTCACGCGGTTCCTCCTTTTGAGTTTTTGAGGAACTTTTCGTGCGCCGTATGTAATAGTACAGACCGCTACCCAGTACGCATGCACTTAATATTACCACGTACATAGGTATAGTGGTATGATAGAGACTGTAGTTGATCTCGTTATCCGTGTGCACAGGCTGTTGCAGAGATAACTTTGCGTTGACTGCATGTAGGTTATTAAGATGAATTGATTGCAATTTTAGTTCTGGTGCTGATGCTGGAGTAATTGCGGTGTCATTTACTAAGTCGAGCAATTTGAGCGCTTGTCCTTGTACACGATCGTTCTGGTTGATTATAGTGAATTGCGGTGTTTCTATATAGCATTGATGCGGGATGACAGCGAGGAAGCTGCCCTGTAAAGTCTCGTAGGAGTCCTGAGTGCAATGTAGGTGAATTTTCGTCGCGAAGGGAAAGCTGACCGTGTAATGTCTCTCGTCCAGTTTTTCATAGGCTGCTCTGTCCAGTGATATTTTTATCGGGTTGCAGTGGTTGTTCATCTGCTGTGTGGTAATAAGTTGCTGGATACAATCATCTGGTGTTCGGCGTTGCGGGCTCGATGTCTCTTCACATAAATACCACTTGGTGGTCTTCGGGCATTCAGCCTCTATGTACCTGAAGTCTTTCTCAAAGGTTGCTAGGAACGGATAAGGTGGTGATAGGATCTCATGGTTTTTATTTGGGACTATAGAAAGTTTATACATATCATATATAGTAGGTAGGACAATGGGGAATTTATATACTATGACTATTTCATTCCCTGTGTAATAGGAACCTAGCTTAATTACATCAAAGTATTCCCTATAGTTTAAATCTACGATTTGATCACTCCCATAAAGTGACTTAAGGCTGCTAATCATAGTGCGTAAGGTAGGCAAATTTAGAACGGCGTGGTGCATAGTGGATGTTTTAATAAAAGCTAAAATATTCTGTAAGGTACTTAATTTTTGGGAGATAGAGTCTACATTATCACCTAATATCATAAGGACTTGAGCTAAATGTGCGTATTTGACAAGTTCTTGATCCCTGCCGGTTTCAGTTCCATTAATTTTATTAATTAAGGTTGCCATTCGATTCTGATTTTCTACGATGTTATCTAATACTTTAGTGTATTCAGAAGTCCAGTTATTAGATAGACTGATATGCATGTTTAATTCTGTAATTAGTTTGTTCTCATTATTCTGGAGGGATTTAAGAGCTTGATCATAACGGATTGCATCAGTGTAATCGAGATTACCTGTTATGCTTTTTATTACCGACCCGAAACCGTCCAAGAGTCCTCTTTTAACACGGATTGATTCAAATGTTTGCAAATGTTCCAATAAGCTGTTGAGTTTATTCTTAAGATGAACCGTATGAGGTTCGAACAAAGAGCTAGTTCCTAGGTGAAATTTAGGTGCGACATTATCTAATTGGGTGGCAACTGAATCAATTTTACGTTGTAAATCCTCTAAGTTGACGTATTGTAGGAATGAGTGGTAATTGGATATAATTCTAGCGGAGCCTAGTTTAAAAGGAAGGACACCAGGGCTATTGTGAAGACTTTCAAGTTTTATTTCTTGCATTAGACTTGGTTGTATCAGAGGAAGAAGGATCAGGAACATCCTGGAACAATTTAGCTGATTTAGGGACACGTTTAAGCCCTAGTTTTCGCTATGGGACCTAGTTTTTTCTTGGTATATATATGGATTGGAAGGTCGGCCGTTACGGTATCTTTAGTATATTTGGATGCTAGTTTTTGGCGGGAAGCAATTGGGTTTTTTAATAAAAATCTGTTGTTCCGGCAAATATTCTGATTCTGGTTCCCTAGTCTCATTACGTTTGATAATCTGGTCCTCACGAGACACCTTCGAGAGTTCTTGGATCGTGCTATATGCTATAAGCATTTTATCCTTATGATTAAGCATATATTGTTGAAGTAGCTGTGAGGAAATATCCATATCAAACGGGTCGCGGGGGTCAAAATGACCAGTTACTATTTCGATTGGTCTGCACTTAGTGTGACTATGAATACTGCTGTTGTAAGCTAGGATTGCGTATGACATGAGGTTTGTAATAGATTCTGATTTATGACTAAGTTTCAGAATGCGAAGATGTTCCAGTACTGTTGAGTGAAACCTTTCAACCATGCCATTTTCGTTAGGTGCGTGAGGCGCTACTCTGTGGTGATGAATTTTGTGAGTTCTAACAAATTCCGCTACAAGTTGGTTAGTAAACTCCGTGCCGTTGTCAGTAACTATGGTGATAGGAATACCGTGATGCGTGCAAAAGATTAGTAAGGCTTGCAATACACTAACTGCGGTACCATCTCTCAGATAGTATGCTTGACCGTACTTAGAGAATGCATCAACAATGGTAAGGAACTTTTCACTTTGAATGGTTAGAAGATCTAAGTGTACCGATTCAAAAGGCTTAGTGGCAGGTGGTACTATCCTAAATTGTTGTTTAATAGGATTGCGGTCGTATTTCGCTTGTCCGCATATGGTGCATTCGTTGATAAATTTGGTGATATTTTCTCTCATTTTTGGCCAGAAATATCTGTGTGATAGAGCTAGGTAGCACTCATTGATACCTCGATGATTTGTTTTACCATCGTGGTATTTATTAATGATTTCCTGTTGTTTGAGGTATTCCTTTACATTCTCTATTTCCCGTTTAGTTAATATAATGTTCATGGATGAATTTTTAAATGTTTTTTGTATGATGGGTATGATGGTATACATGGCTAGTGGTGGATTGATTAGTAAACCTGTCTTAATTTTCGGATGCACGTATTCCTTGATGGCATTAATAACATCTTCCTCTAAGTTAGGGTCAGAGAGCTGAACAGATATACGAGTGTGTGTCTCGAAAGGTTTAGTAATTACGGGTCTACCTTTAATTTCACCTACTACATTAAAGACTAGTTGCTTAGTGAATTTGTTTAGAGGTTCATCAGAAATTGGTATCTCTAAGAAAGGGTTTTCGTTGTCAGTATGCACTGTGTCAGTTCTAGAGTCGGTTTCGCCATTCGTAGCTGTCAAAGTACGTGAGTCGTCTAATGTCGGTGCACTTTCGGATGGATTAGCCACTATGGACATCAATTCCTCATTGTGGATCTCGATCCGGGAGAGGGCGTCGGCATTGGTATTATTTTTGCCCTGTTTATAAATTACTGTGAAATCATACTCGCTGAGTTTCAGTCGCCAACGTGTAAGTCGTGAATTCGGTTCCCTTAGATTCATCACCCATTGTAAGGGTTTGTGGTCGGTAATTACTTTGAATTTGCGACCGAATAAATAGGGCCTAAAGTATTTGGTCGCCCATACTATCGCCAACAACTCTTTCTCAATAGTGCTGTAGTTGCACTCACTGGAGTTTAGGGTTCTAGACGCATAAGCGATCGGTTTATCTGAACCTATAAGTCCCTGTGACAGTATAGCACCTAAGGCTACGTTACTGGCGTCGCATGTCAGTATAAAGTCTTTTGTAAAGTCAGGATAGCATAAGATGGGGTCGTTCGTCAAATGTACTGAGCCTACTAGACGCCCTACTACTACTATTACTACCTAGGCTAGAATCACGTAATCCCCGTGGGTGAAAAATTTTGAAAACCTCCTATATATGCACGCACAAAGATTTCAATATCTAACTAAAAGAATAGAAAAAACATTAATTAAACTCACACCGAAGTTATATCGGTTCTAAAAATAGAATTGCACTATCTGCATAAAATAAATTATAGCAGTGCAAAAAAAATGGAATTGCACTATCCAATTGCAATAATAGTATGAGTCATGAACCTTGAAACGTTAAGATTATGTAATACGCTCGGAAAATAATTCTTGTGGAAGGTCAGTGTACCTATGCTTTTACATAAAAAGTACGTATGATATTACCTACTAATCTAATATGTGAACATTAATTATTATAAATGAATTAGTACGTATTTATATGAAGAGAAATATCATGAAATATATTATTATATAGAATAGGATATAGGTATAGGTAATATTAGGAAAGTAAGGACAAAGAAAGATTCAGAGTGCTTACAACATGATTTCTTTTACTGAATCGATGTCTGGATTCACCCCTGGACTGCAGCCACTGTAGATTCAGGATACTCGACTGCGGAGCTTGATAGCCACCCGGGCGGCACGCGAGCGCGGATGTCTATTTAAGATGTCCCTAATATTCGCGAACCGGCCCGCGAGTATCCTACCGACTGCGCCAATTACGTAGACTACAGTCGGGGATTGTAAAAGAAACGAAACTGTAGTTAATAAATTTAATTTAAACCAAAACTATAAGCTAATTTACACTAAGGTGATTACTGCTCGAAGTGTGAAACAGTAATGTCTTAAAATTCTATCATACAGGAGATTATAACGTTTGTCTCAGTTTGGACTTAGGACGACGTTGGTAACACGTTCACGGTCACACGTTGATCTGCACGTTCAAGACAACTTCCGCAAGAGATGCAGTTCGTGTAAAGATGTTGTTTTGGGTCATCGCTTATGCTAGCGACTTCCGTGAATGGCCTCACGTAACACGCGTGAATACGAGGCGCTTAAACGAGTATACCAACAAAAAACATCAACATAAAAAACAAACAAACTTTTTCTTGGAATTTCTCTATAGTAGAGAACTGGTACTCTTTTCAAAGTTATAATATTTTTACACGCTTTATATTAGCTTCACTTGTATGTTAGTATGTTTGTATGTTAGTATGTTTGTATGTTTGTTTGTAACCGACTCCTTATAGCGCGATTTTGACCCACTTTAAACGACCAGATTTCATTCAAACTTTGCACACCTGTCAAGGACCGATGACAATGCAATAATTTCATAAATTTGTGCCATTATCCTTGCCAGGATTACCAGGACAGGCTTCACTTGCCTGAGCGTCTTTTGTATGTTGTCCGCTAGAGGGCGCTAGTTAGTTAGTTGACGTACGGCTGTGACGCGTTCGAGCGGTAAAAATCTAGCTAATTTGTGCCATTATCCTTGCCAGGGTTACCAGGACAGCAGAAAAACTGTCACAAACTACGCTGACATACGTCTCAAAATTATAGTTCATTCAAACTTTGCACACCTGTCAAGGACCGATGACATTGCAATAATTTCATAAATTTGCGCCATTATGCTTGCCAGGGTTACCAGGACAGCAGAAAAACTGTCACAAACTACGCTGACATACGTCTCAAAATTCGAAACACCCTAAAAAATAGAAAATAAATTATAGTTTAAAAAAACTAAAAACACGCTTATCCATTGAAAACCAAACTAAAAAGTACAGAATAATAGAAAAAAAGCGTGGGGTGCCTGATATCAATAAAAAAATACCTTAAAAAGCACCCCACGCTTTTTTTCTATTATTCTGTACTTTTTAGTTTGGTTTTCAATGGATAAGCGTGTTTTTAACCGACTTCAAAAAGGAGGAGGTTATCAATTCGGATGTTTATATTTTTTTTATTTTTTTTTTTTATGTATGTTCGGCCATAACTCTGTCATATATAGACGGATTTGCAAAATTCTTTTTTTGTTTGAAAGGGGTTTATTCCGAAATGGTCCCATATGAATTTCATATAGATCTGATGATGAATTCCAGAGATAAACACCGGAACTCTTTAAAAAATGACAGCAAATCAACCGCGATTTCTGCAATCGCATAAATATGTATTGTTTGTTTGGAATTAGTGCGGGGTAGATACCACAACTAAAAATTCAAAAATAAAAACTTTTTTACAAAAAAAAACAACCGACTTCCTTAAAAACACTTCAAAGTGAAAAATAACTTTAATTTCGGAAGTCGGTGGCAAAAAAACCATAAATACATATCCTAAGACACCGACTTGCGAAATTAAAGTTATTTTTCACTTTGAAGTGTTTTTAAGGAAGTCGGTTGTTTTTTTTTGTAAAAAAGTTTTTTTAGTTTTTTTAAACTATAATTTATTTTCTATTTTTTTTAGATCATAAAGACACTCCCTCGCCCGGCGCATTCGTCTGTAGCCTTTATCTGCAACCTAGTCGTGTTACGTCTACTTAATTAAATCCCCATTTCTTCCCGTGGGTGTATTCCGTGTGGCGCTGAACGGAAGGAATAGTACCAACTCGTTTCTTCCTGTGGTCGTCGTAATACGTGACTAAGGGACTTACTAGAGAATGGGCAGCAGCGTGCTTAATGCACCCGCAGCCAATCGTGATGATTATTGCATACACCCCTTGCCTGTCTTTCGGCTGAAATGTTGATGTTTTTTTTTCATTAAATATGTATTAACCTATCCTGCTGGTCTTATTTATCTCTCTACACTATACTTAACTGTGGTCGGCTTGCTGTGCTTAAGCTACTTGCAAAGCTCTAACCGTTACAGTGGAAACTTGGATTGTAACATTACAGGCTAATGCTTTCAGTGAGGGATTTATATATGTAACTAGCTTCTGCCCGCGACTTCATCCACGTTAAATTTCTTGTTCCCCCGACCCTCCCGTCGCGTCGAATCGCCTACCCGTGCGATTTGCCCTGTTTTTGCAACATTTTTCATTACTGCTCCGCTCCTCTTGGTCGTAGCGTAATGTTATAAGACCTATAGCCTTTCTTGATAAATAGGCTACTCAACACAAAAATATTTTTTCAATTCGAACCAATAGTTCCTGAGATTAGCGCGTTCAATTAAACAAACAAACAAACTCTTCAGCTTTATATAGAAGATTGAATATATATTAATAAGTTGTTTAACCTTGAAGTGGGTACTTGCGGGAGTGGAAATAAAAGCAAGTGACGCTACAACCTGAAGAAGACAGCAGGAATCCACTGGATACGAGAAGCAGAGGACCGGTCGAAGTGGTGGTGCTCGGGGGAGGCATATTTATGTCCAGTAGAGGACGTTTTTCGGCTGAATTGACAATGATGATGATGAAGTAGATAGACTAACCAGTGATTTAACATACGCACAGCAGTTAGCAACTTAAATAGCTTGCTCATATAATAAACACAGTACGTGTTTACTTCAGTCGAGTTTTGCAAGTGCTGTCTCTATTATAAGTCAGGGATATTAGGTAAATGTTTTACGAATGAACTTATCATCTGCCAACCCTTTCCCAACAATGTCGGGGTCGGCTCTAGTATTTTACATAGAGTGACTGCTTATCTGACCTCCACAACCCAGTCACTGTGTAATACAATACTAAGTAAGACTGGATGTTAGACTTTCGGGCTTTTGAGGACTTGGAACGTCTGTCAATGATCTACGAATGACAGCTGGGACTAAAGGCATAACGTGCTTTCTGAGGCACGCTGGGGCCTTGGTATGAAAAGATGGTCACCCATCCACAGAATAACCGCGACAAGCGTAGCTTAATCAGACCGACCGACTCGTGTAGTTGTTATTACTTAGCTAAAAGGCCCAGTTATTAAAAAAATCACTACCGAATTTAATAAAATCAGAATTATGTCTAAAGGTTGTATGAAATTGCTATAAGTTACACAACATATTGACGTAGGGTGTCACATGACTTGAAAATTAATAAATAATAAAAAAAAGAGTTTTTATTCACTTACCGTAGGGTAGGTGAATAAAAACTCTTATTAACACGATTTACACAATCGTGTTCGCCATTCGCCTCGTCACTCGACGAACATTCGACGACACATTCGTAAACGAGTGCCGTTCACACATTTACGGTGTGAATTATTTTATCATTCGCACACGAACATGGAGGACGTGAAAATAATTGCGTCTACACATCCTGTTGAGTCGGGTGCTAACTTGTCAACTGAATGCAGGTGAATGTATAAACAGTAAGTTCGTGTTCGCCATTCGTGGCCCTTTGATTCGCGTCCGAAAAACCGCTCTCAACGCGAATGCTCCAATCGCGAGGCGAGGGACGAAGCGAATAGCGAGCGCGCTGTTTACATATAAATAATAAATTTATTTGTACACAGAAAAACACTTAAAGTTAGACATAAACTAAACATGATTGTACAAGCAGAGGTCAAAAAGGAGGTTAAACAGCTGGATCCTGAACTAAGTAAAAGGATACTTGTATCTCAAGAGCCAATGTTCCTCTTGGTTAACAATTCAACTGCAATCATCAAAATTAATTCCCTCACTGCACCTACTAATATACTGTATGATTAACAGGAAACATGCACTCTTTCAATTGAAAACACTTTCCATTGTTTTTGAATATAAATTCCCGACAGATTTATTTATTACCTGCATGCACAGCAAGCTAATATAACAACAGCAAGAACTTGTTTCAGTTTTAAAAAAAGAAGAAGAATTCCCAACGTAATTTTTCAAACAATGTTACGAACATATTTATATATTAAGTGAAGCACACACTATGTTATATGACTCGACCTTGTCCGCATTGTGCACCGGAGGCAGCGGCCCAGATGAATTGTTTACGAATAAACCCGGTAACTCGGCAAGGCGAACGGCATGTTTACATTACGAGGCATTCTTTCCAAGTGTAGCACTGGCCGTAGAATTTTGTGTTGGCATGTGTTTATTAGTCAAAATAGCTGGAACTTTGACTAAAGTTCTATACAATTATTTTTTTTGTGAAGTCTTATTTAGTCCAATTATTTATACGTTTCTCGACTCATTTCAATGGGTGTACTATAGATACATCGCTGCTTAAGCCTTCGAGGAATACAGGCGTAATGTAATGCGGTATTTATAGTCGGTTACGTGTTGTCAGAAGACTGTAAATCTGACGAACAGTCTTACCAAGGGGCTACCCAGGAACTGAGTTGTGGACGTTAGATAGGCAATCGTTCCATGTAAAATATTGGTATTCAGCTGCATCCGGCCAGACAGGAGGCCGTCCCCAACATAGTTTAGAAAAGGTAAATTATAGTGTGGCATTTTAAATTTTTGGAGTTTCTCCTTGTTAATCTGAATGTTATACTAGTTGCGACTTAAGTCCGCGTGTATTAATAGGGTTAAACGTTTAAAGAAGTCATAATAAATTGTGATCTCTTATCTTTAAATAAATAACTGCCTTAAACAACTCCATTTAACCACACAATAGTTTTAAAAGGCCTTTATCTAAAGCACCAATTCATTGTTCTCATAAATTAGTCTGTCTGTGTGCCTCACGAGCATGCCTTGTTCACACGAGCCGAATGAATCGTTCACGAATACATTAAGTAGGCTTACATTGCGAGGCATTCTTGGCAAGTGTAGCACTAGCCTTAGCTGGTTCATTATGGTTTGGTTTAGTGTTATCACTTGCTTGTATTGTGAACAGTGTACGAGCGAGTTTAGGCCTTAGTTGCAAGTGGACATTGTAGAGTGCCATGATTAAATTAGTTGGTGCCAGAATGCCGTCGAGCCCCTGCAGTCCAATATTAAGCATCATTCTACCGGGGGTAATGTGACAAACCCCGCTCAACAGTGATGCTAAGAAGAATAAATGTAAATTAATTAACTCCAATTTCTATAATGAAGATCACCTGCTAACCAGTGTAAGGATGTGAACCTTAATGATCTTAACAAACATTTCTCTCTCCTTCCCTTTTCTCTAGATCCGTCTGTCAAAGCTACGATACTACAGAGTCTTGCTAGTTTGCCGTTACCTCAATGTTCTCACTTTGAGCTTAGCAATGTTACTGAGGATGACGTTAAGAAATCTGTTCTTGCGATTACTTCTTCAGCAGTCGGTAATGATAAGCTGTGTTCAAGAATGATAACTCTTATCCTTTCCTCTTTACTTCCTGTTCTCACTCACATATTCAATCACTCATTTACCTCTTGCTCCTTTCCGTCAGTCTGGAAACAGGCTCATATTATACCTTTACCTAAAACTAATAACCCTACTTTATTAACCCACTTTAGACCTATTTCTATTCTTCCATTTCTCTCTAAAGTTCTTGAGCACATAATTCATAGACAAGTATCATTTTTCTTGGCGTCAAACTCGTTAATTTCTCCTTTCCATTCCGGTTTTCGCTCAGGTCACAGTACTGTAACCGCGCTTCTTAAGGTAACTGACGACATCCGCGGGGCAATGGAGAATAAGTCCCTGACTGTTCTCGTATTGCTTGATTTTAGTAGCGCCTTTAACTCTGTGGATTTTGACATTTTACTAAGTATCCTCCAATCTATAAATTTCTCTTCTCCTTCCTTAGCCTGGTTCAGTTCTTATCTCCGAGGACGCTCTCAGTGTGTTCGCCTGGAGGACTCCTTCTCTGACTGGTGTTGTCTCACTGAGGGTGTTCCCCAGGGTAGTGTTCTCTCTCCTCTTCTTTTTTCTATTTTCATAAACCTTGTTACCACGGTTATTTCCTCTAGTTTTCATCTTTACGCGGATGACTTGCAGCTTTACCGGCATTTTACTGTAACTGACGCGGACTCTGCACTTGCTGCAATGAATCGTGACCTGGCTTGCATCAGTGTTTGGGCTAAGTCATTTGGTTTGCAAATTAACCCATCTAAATCTCAGGCCATGATCATAGGCAGTAGATTTGTTCGTAATGCGGCTGATGTTGCATCCCTGATGCCTTTGTATCTAGATGGTGTTCGTATTGACTACACAGAAACCGCTAAAGATCTGGGTGTAGTTATTGACTGCAATCTCTCGTGGCGTGCTCAGGTGAATGAGGTCAGTCGAAAGGTACATTTCTCCTTTCATTCGCTGAAATGCCTTCAAAGTCTCTTGCCCTTGAAAACTAAAATTTCTTTGGCACAAACACTTATTCAGCCGATTATAGATTATGCTGACGCGTGCTACTTGGATGCTACTGAGGAGCTATTAAACAAGCTTGAGCGCCTGCAAAACCTGTGCATTCGCTTTGTTTTCGGTCTTCGAAAGTATGACCATGTTTCTCACCTTCGCAAGGAACTCAAGTGGCTCCCAATCCGCCTTCGCAGGAACACTCGGATTTTATGTCTCCTCTTCAACCTCCTACACAACCCGTCTTACCCTTCCTATTTGCGTGAACGTTTTTCTTACGCTCGCCCTAGCGATGCACTGTGCAGATCACACCTTAGATCCCTCCTTAAATCCCAACCCCATAAAACCAGTTATTATTCCTATTCCTTCTCTGTTCATGCTGTTAGATTGTGGAACTCACTTCCGCCTAGCATTCGAGATCTAAAAACTATTTCCCTTTTCAAATGTCGAGTAAAAGAGCATTACCTTTCCTCATAATTGTGTGTATTTATGTATATATTTACGTTTATTTTTATATTTTAGCTTTATGTATTTATTTAAGTATATGTTAATTCCTTGCATTATATATGTATAAGTATATTTTAGTTTAAGACTTCACATATTCATATCTCTCTTCTTGTTTTCACACACTATTGTCTACATTTCTTTTTCATTTCTCCTTTCGCAGGTCTGCTGGAAGAAATTTCTTAAGAAATAAGCAGTACCTTTGTACTCAATTGTTTTAATATGTCTTATCACTCTGTTTTTTTACTGTGTGTACATAAATAATAAAATAAAATAAAATAAAATGATGGAGAGGTTAAAATTGTATTGATATAATCGATCGCAAAGCTTAAATAACTACATATCAATTACTGTTAAAATGTCGTTGTAATAATACGAATCGGTTTGAAAGCGATTGTCATTTGTCTAGAAAAGTGCCCTGATTTGCAGACTCAAATCAGTTTTGTTGACATCTATTTGCGGCGCGCGTGGAACACAACGCGCCATCGACCCGAGCCTGGTTCTTACCGCGCGTCGAGCTAACCATTGCTCGCCGCCCGCAAGCCTGCGCTGACGCGGACGGTGACCGGGAATTTGCAATGGTCTCCCGATGCCCGGGGCGTCTCCTCCTGTTCGGAACAACCTACAACTCGAAAATCGTCGTTATCACTGGGCCACCACTGTCCACGTCTTAATTACTTACGTAATAATATACGTAATTATTATTACAGTTGTTTCTCTGCGTGTATCGAGTAATATATGTTGCTCTTGTATTTTCTTATTTATGCGGTTCTAAAT
This sequence comes from Aporophyla nigra, assembly GCA_947507805.1. NCBI lineage: Eukaryota > Metazoa > Arthropoda > Insecta > Lepidoptera > Noctuidae > Aporophyla > Aporophyla nigra. The sequence goes on from OX382301.1 coordinate 1,536,351, forward strand.
CTAAATCATAAAAGCTACACAAATGACTTATAACACATATGTACTAAATCTTGAATCAAATAAACAGCTCAAACCTTCAAGACTTTGAGAATTACTTACAGTTCAAAATCCCAAACTCAAATACAGACATAAAACTAATAGTTATATCCAACCTCCTTGCAGCAAACGAGGTCATGATGCGTGCCCTCTGAAATATGTGCGAAGTCACTCGCAGGCCGCATAACGAATGAAGAGGTGAGCCCGTTCAAAGAGGTCAGGTTAAAAATGGGCATGAACTCCTCCCATGGGACGACTTATAGGTGAAATTAAGGAGGGAAGAGTCATTTATTCGGACACCACTGAGTTACAGCAAGTCATGAGGAGGCTTGGACATTTGGACACTGGAACTGAAAACGCTAACTTACGATGGAGATGGTGATCAATACGCGTTTATTTTTTGGAAGTTACAAGCTGATGTATTGTTATTGAAAACTATCATCGATACGAAATATTTTATATAATTATATATCTGTGCACACAGAGGTACAAATAAATCAAATGAAAGTGTCTGTTCGTAATGTCAAAATAACAACTTTTGTACTAAATGTAAATGAAAGTCATTTTGTCTGTCTGTTTGATCGGGCTAGTCTCTAAAACAGGCTGGATCGATTTTGATGGAAAATTAACTGAATGAAATTAAGTGTGTGGCTTTATCATTTACAACTTTCCTAGCTGATGGAAATCAAACAGAACCTAAAAGCTTTTTGCATTTTAACTACATTTCCTTGCAACAATGATCATTTCCTTATTCTCCTGTACCAAACCCAATTTATTGGTGGTAGGCGTAACATGTCTTTTTCTTCCAGCTCAATCAGTTAAAATAATTACATGTTTTAAATATTAGTGGTTGTGTTATTTTTACTTTGTTTTTAATTAATAATACCCCCTTTAAACCTGTTCTCCCTACACAGCAAATGAACTTTAAATTATGTAGAAAACTCTCCGTCTTCGATATTATTTGCACCGATAAGTTCCATTACATCGATACAGGCGCCAGGAAACTTCCTGGCTCATACATTTATTCATGGCCACAATAAACAGCGGAATATTAACGAGGTACTTCCAACTAACACTGGGGAAGAAGTTAGAATGTTGTTGTAAATAATATAAACTATCACAAATAAACATGTGCATTGTTTTCTGTTCGGGCTTAGGCAGAAACAAAATAACCTGTCATCGCTAGTCACGATTCTTATGTTCATTTTCAATTTTCCAGCCGGCACACTAATAAATAATTGAATATAGGCACGGTGTTGGAATTTCAACTTTCAGCGTGATAATAAGTGTTGAAAATGGAATTGCGCGCCTATATTTAGGCATCCATAAAGATGTCGCTTTTGTATCTATCTAGAGATGTGGTGATGGCCGCGACTTACGAGCGAACTACTTGGTCATAAGGTCGAACCATACAGGTGCATTACTTTGTGTCAATTATTTCATCACCACTGTTCTCAAAACTGTGAAAGAAAACATCGTGGGGAAACCGGCATGTCTAAGTATTGATATACTGTAATGATATATTTATGTATCTGATAACTGGTTATGAGAAAGGGAAATCCTACGTTTACACCATAGATGTGCAAACGTGTGTAGCGATGGGTGTTTGATTTCAACTAGAAGAATCGTTAAATTTTCATAGCGTAGCTCGGCTGGTAATGAGTTCTACAAAAGCAAATTTTATAAATACGCAGAAAGCGTATATTACCTTGTCTGCTACACCCTTTAGGTTTGAAGGAAATAGACATTTAGTTTTGAAACTATCTCGCACATCTCTGGCGGAAATGCAGCCTTTTATTCAAACTGAAACTCAAAGCATTTATTTCAATTAAAGCAATTGCAGACACTTTTGAAATTTTCAAGGAGTTGGTTGGGCAGAAATGTGAAGTTAGTTGCCCATCTTTAAGTGTAGTAGGTTCCTCTGGAGAAGAAGAACGGGCAAATGGGCACTCTTTTAAATTAAGATGCTGCTACAAGATAATAAAAGTTACCTACATCATTCATCGTCATCGTGTTGCCAGTGATGACCTATGGCACTGAAACGTCGTTGATCACACTGGGCCTCATAAGACTGAAAGTTACTCAAAGGGCAATGTATAGGGCTATGCTTAGAGTTTCTCTACGTGATTGAATCAGAAATGAAGGGATTTGTAGGAGAATCATGGAACGACATCGACCGACGCCCGAATAATTGCCAAACTTAATTGGCAGAGGGCAGGATATATAGGATATAGGATTGCTCGCAGAACAGATGACCGATGGGTCCGGAAGGTTTTGGAATGGTGACCGCGTACTGGAAAACGTAGCGTTTGAAGATCTACAACAAGATGGTCTGATGACCTGGTGAAGGCCGCAGGAATCCGCTGGCTGTGAGAAGTACAGACCTGGTCGAAGTGGCGGTGATTGCGGACGCTTATTCTTACGACTTACATCATTAATGTTGAGATTATATATGTGTACTTTGGTTGTATGAATACCTCAGTCATAGTTATCTATTTTTAGATAGACTATTGTTCTATGAAAATAATGACGGTTTAAACACTGGCTGGTTTCGGTATGTACATCGTAAAGAACAAAAACAAATGAATAATATTGTTTATTTTGTAAAAATGGTGTTGTGAAACTCAGTTACATAATATCACTTTACAAAAGTTGGAGCCGACGTTTCCTACGAGTTGTTGCAAAACAAATTCAGGGGTCAAGGTCTCTGCGGAAGTTTTGTATTTTATCGTATATACAGAATAATATATTACGATAATAATGTAGGATACACAAAACCGGTTGAATTGGCAGAGCTTGGGGGAGGCCTATGTCCAGCAGTGGACGTCTTTCGGCAAATGAAAATGATGATGATGATGAATAATGTAGGACAAAATTTTGGACGGAGCAGAATTGTTTGTATGACATGCCACCGTATATCGATATACCCTTGGTGCCCGTGGAGACTCAATGACCCGGTAATAACAAATTTGCCTAGCTTTTTCCTAACTATGTTTGGATCGACTTCCAGTCTAGTCGGAAGTAGCTGAATACCAGTATTTTACATGAAGAGACTGCCTAACTGACTTCCACAACCCAGTTACTGGGAAACACGGTACCCCTTAGTAGGACTGGTTGTCAGAGTTTTGGGCTTCTGTCTACCCGTAACAACTGTCAAATGCTCACAAATGATAACCAGGAGCAATGGCTTAGCGAGCTTTCCGAGGCACGGAAATTTCTCAATATGTGTACGTCCTCAAATGGACCGCGGCAAGCGTAGACTAACCTTTTATCGACCGATGCGGCTGTTATATAGTTACGAGCCCCAGCGACCTGGTGCTATCACTAGGCTTAAAGACAGTAAAAAGAGTTCGAAACTGTAACAATTTAATTTTATCTCCTGCTATTTAAGTATTTAGTTCGTAGTTTTAGTTAAGTTAATACATTATTTTGTTATTTTTTATTAATCAATAAATATCCTATCATAGACTGAAAAAAAGTAACACATACATCTAAAAAAACTTTTTACCAAAAAATTTAACCGCCGAAAAAACTGAAAAGCAAAAAATAATAAACAAAAAAATAAAAATGATTTTCCAGCGCCGAATCATAATTTTTAACCGACGAAAAAAAAACGGAGGAGGTTATCAATTCGAGGCGTATATTTTTTTTTTCGTTTTTTTTTTTATGTATGGTCACGCATAACTTTTTACATAGTAGTCCGATTGTGATAATTCTTTTTTTATTGGAAAGGGTATACTCCGAGGGTGGTCTCATATAAATTTAAAAAACAAAATCAAACCCTAAGGGTTAGAAAACAGGGGATGATTGATTGTTCACTTAGTGATTGTAATGTATTACCACGCTTAACTTTATACAGAGTAGTCCGATTTTGATCATTCTTTTTTCATTGGATAGGGTATACCTTGCCAAGTATTATTAGTACATTAAAACAACAAAAAAATTGTAAAATAAAACTTTTTAACAAAAAATTAAACCGCCGAAAAAACTGAAAAGCAAAAAATAATAAACCTAAAAATTATGAGTCGGCGCTTTGAGTGATCTTTGTTCATTGATTTTTCAGCGCCGACTCAAAATTTTAAGGTTTATTATTTTTTGCTTTTCAGTTTTTTCGGCGGTTAAATTTTTTGGTAAAAAGTTTTTATTTTATAATTTTTTACGGCTTTAATATACTTATAATACTTGGCAAGGTATACCCTATACAATGAATAAAGAATTATCAAAATCGGACTACTCGGTATAAAGTTATGCGTGGTTAAACATAACAATCAGTGAGTGAACAATCAATCATCCCGTTTTCTGACCCTTAGGGTTTGATTTTGTTTTTCAAATTTATATGAAATCACTCTCGGAGTATATTCTTTCCAATAAAAAAAGAATTATCACAATCGGACTACTATGTAAAAAGTTATGCGTGGTCATACATAAAAAAAAAACAAAAAATATACGCGTCGAATTGATAACCTCCTCCGTTTCTTTTCGTTGGTTAAAAATGTATCTTTATCAATTCATCCCAAAGACTTAATTCAGTTCAGTATAAACTTTGAATGCCCTGCAAACTTTACTCAAAACATAAAGGAGATAATCTTAATACTTCCAAATGGTAGCCCCCTTTTTATTTGTCGTGGCAATCTGTAACCTGATCAAGCATGAACCCATTTGATTAAGTCACGTAACTTGATATTTCAATATCTTTTCTGTGTAGGTACGGTTGACAAATAAATTACATACAACCAGGTTTTTTTAAACGCAGCAGTGAACTTAACTCTTTAATTATTTCATTTAAATCGCAATAATAAATCACTGCTACATTTTTAAAGAATTAGCATAGTCATTTTACGTGGCGATGCTGTCAGTCTTCTGGACACGTTTCCGGATGACAGCGATGCGGACAAGTACCTCGACGCCTAAGTGTACTTAAATTTAGTACCTAGTCAAAATAATTACTTGTGTTTTCTATATACTAGCTAGTGCTAATGTCTTGTCCCGTACGAAGGTCGAAAACTATCTCACGGGAACATACTACCGGGATAAAAAGTCCCATATGTTAATTCAGGCTCTACTATCTGCGTGCCAAATGACATCCAAATCCTTTCAGTCGTTATTGCGTGATTGAATAACAAATATCTAAACCAAGTAGTTGTAGAATAAGCAGCTTGTATGAATAAATAGTAGGCCTTAACCGTTTATTTTACAAAACAAATATCGCGATCCTTACTGCACTATGCTTGCTCAAGGTTGGCACTAGCGAATTATTGAACGGTTGTGTCGCGTCGGCTGGCGGCAAGCCAAGCGCTTGACACGATGCGACTGACGCGTTCGACACGACACCCTTCTTTGTAGCAGCCCTGGCTGCTAGGACGTCGTTTGTTTTTAGGCTATCGGTACATCGTACATCACCATTTTTTGCTGCTGCGCTGGCCATGTCAAGGGGTTCGGCTAACGATACACTTTTGTAGGTGGTCCGGTAGATTGAAAGTTTTTTGGGTTTGTATGCACGTTTTGAACGATATCCATAGCAAAATAGAGCTCTATCCTGCGCTTGCACTTTACTTTGTATAGGGTTTATGGCACATCACACTTGCCCACTGTGTGTGCGCCTTCAAAGCTGGTTTTTTATGGTGGTTGCCATACACGCTTACAGCAAGATTGATTTCAGTCAACAAAAAGGTGTATGCGGTCTGTCTTTAAAGCGAGAGTGAACAGGGCGCGCTCGTTCCATCATAAACCTCAACAATCACTTACCATCAGGCGTGATCAAGCTCAGTTCCATTATTCAATACTTTTATTGCATTCCGCATGTATATATTCTTAGGAGGTAAACTTATAGTGACATTTTCTGGACCCTGTCGGGCACAGTAAAATAACTAGTGCGTAATTTTCATTCTTATAAAATTAATGCTTGGATCGCGCAATTACACTATAGGTACTATGTAGCTATGATTAATTTGTTTAAGTGGCCAGATAAAACTATGACAGTCTGTGTGACTAATCGATTTTTTTAAACAACTTAATCATAACTAAAGGTACTTTTCAAAGTCTAGTCGAATATTATCATTTCCAAAACTTAGCACTGTACTAAATTTTTGCACCGTATCTTACTTAGTAGTTCGATTCAGTAGGTAACCCGAAACTTCAGTATTTTAGATCCGACATAACCGGTGAATTGCGTGTTGGACCACACACATTAACGTCGTATTTGAAAAACACGTTCTCCCATAACATTGTGTGAACTTCGAAGGTTGATTTTCGAGAGCTCCAAGGGATCGTAGACTTTTTTTTTGATCACGAGGTGGAAATCCTCATGGATGTCCTCCGCCCTGGGGTGGGCGGAGGGGTCTGTCAGACTCTTACTGACTAAAACCACCACGGTGTTCCGTCCCACACCTACGTCGGGGACCACGGGAACCAATATGTCTTCCGCGATCCCCAACTGGTGCCGGCCCGCCTTTGCGGGCCTCCTCACGTTGGGAGGGAGTAAGGTGTTAAACTACGCGCCACCACCTTGGTCCGTAGCAATAGGGGGCGACGGATGTCCCCAGATCCGTCCCTGGACCCATTTAGGGGGGCTGGAAGAGGGCGTTGTCCGCCCTCCGCCGACGCCCAGTGCGCCTGCTGCGGGCTGGGTGAGCGGAAGATATCTCCCGCTCCCTTTCCGCAGCCTCCTTCTGCGACATAACTGATTCGCAGAAGGATACCACCGAAGGGATCGTAGACTTACGCCAACATCATCATTTCAGCTGAAAGATGTCCATTACTGCATTTGAGCCTCCAGAATCCACCTCCAATTTGACCGGTACATTTTTGGAGGGGTTTGCCATAATCGCCAGGCTACCTACATATTTCATACTAATTTCGACTTGATGCACCCACCCGAAAAAAAGCATCTTGACAGAGTTACAGACGGGCAGAAGAACGGACAACGAAGTGATCCTTCAAAGATTCTATTTAATCTTTTTGAGGCACCAACGGAACCCAAAAAAAAAAATCTTTTCAAACACGTTAACATTAAATGAACTATAAAACTATTACTCTCATCAGCATGTTACCATAAAATAAGTGCAGAACTAAATCTTTCAACCCGAAACTGCTGCAGCGGGTCGTGTCGACCGACCGATTAATCTGCCGCGTGTTCTACTTAACGTGAGCCCGAGCTAAGTAAATGAGATTGCTCCTAAATAAATGTACTCTTTACCGTAAATTGCTGGGCTTTTACGTGAAGAACTTTGGCTTTTATTCGCTGTTGGAGCGAATTTTTATAGCTACACGATGTGGGTTGGATGAAATGAATGTTGAGAATTTAAAATAGGGAAATATTTAACTGATCTTCTAAAAACTTTTTGACCTAATGATGGACACTTTTTTAAATTAATGATCTTAAATTAACTTAGTGGCCTTTTCTCGCAGTTAGTTGCAGTACCGTGTACAGTGTGGTGCCGGACGTAAAGAATAATACCACCCCATTTTTTCCCGTGGGTTTCGTAAAAGGCGACTAAGGGACTTACTAGAGAATGGGCAGCAGCGTTCTCTATGCATTTTATCATCATACTGCGATCGCCAACCCGCCTGCCAAGCGTGGCGATTATGGCAAAGTCCCCCAAATTGGGGGAGGCCTAAGTCCAGCAGTGGACGTTTTACGGCTGAAATGATGATGAAATTATGATGAGTTGCAGTAACTTAGCTGGGGAACCCTGACCAAATGGATTTGGTGGCGTACTACGTCCCATGACCCCTGGTACAAGTGTGTGAAGGGAACACCGGGGTAGTTTAGTCAGTAAGAGTCTGATAGACAAAGGGCGGAGGACATCCATGAGGATTTTCGAACCGAAAAAAGTTTAGAACTGTGACCAACCGCGCTAAATCTAAGAGCTCACAGTAACTGGGCCATTAATTATTTTTAGGACGGGAATAAAGTAATTATTTAAGTTTTACAAAAAGAAGCGCACTTATTATATAGATTGTTCAATAACATTTTCAGGAGTGAAATGGGAATTATTATAGGTTCGACTAAATACATGACTTAGTTTATGCTTTATGATTTCTTGAAAATACGTTTGATTTTGACACTCAAGTCCTTAATTCGGTTTAATGGTGCGCATGTAAAGTTATTTATGTATTTCGATAACTAGTTCACATAATAAGACGAAATAACATACAATCACAACATATACGTAATCAGACTGACATATGAAACACGCTCTACTTATTATAGCGAGAGATTTCAAGACGAGATAACGCAAAACATCGCTTAGACGTGTCATACGACTCCCTGCGATTACAGACTATAAAATAGGGATTTTGGTATTTTGGGACAGTTTTATTCAAAACCCAACTTTGAAACATTAGAATAAGGTTTAATTTTGAAGTGACGAGGCATTTCTGAGCTAGATCGCCATCCTACGACGTTTAAATTTGGGCTAAGCTGTAGATAATAGATATACTGAGATGAGCTCGACTGTAGTATAATGAGGAAAGCGGTTAGTGTTATGTGGTTATTAAATATGGAAATGTTGTCTTTGTACTTTTCGTGGCTCAAGTACAAAGCCCACTTGCTATGACTTAATTAAATTTTCTTGTCGAAGCCGGTTTACACTGAAAATGTTTTGCTAAGAGTCTTTCGTAAATCTAGGAGAACCGAGCTTTTGTCTCGTGTTTAAGATTTACTAACAAACACATTTTTATTGGAACAGAACACAGATTCATAAACTTTTAATTTATTAACATACATTTAAGTAATTAATGACGCTTTTTCATGCACATTTTGCAAGAACAAATATAGCTAATCATTCGTAAAATACAAGAAAATGAAGGTAAGTAATGGTAATTTCACGAGCTTCACGAGACACTGGCTCTTACATCAAATAAGGCGCAACAAATCAATGTGACAGATTTAACTAACGAGCTGTCGTTATCTCGTGCTTAGACATGCGTGTTGTATGTTATTCTATGTATAGATAGAACTGACGATCATAATATATATATTTATAAATATAGTTTATTATAAGAATTTATTTTAGGAACCAGAATAATAATACAAGTTAGCACATGAGGTGGTTGTCATGTGGGACGCGGAATCTGCAAGCACTGTACCGATAAATCGTTACAGTTAATATCCTAATATAGTATTATTGACTAACACCTCGAGAGGCTGTCATTGTGCGACTGGGTCTAGCGTTTGATTCGGAAAGCAGTACTCGTGGACACGACACGTAAGTTCTTGTCAAGAGCCCTGACCAGCGTCAGCTTCGACCCTGTTCCTGATACCGATGGCGGGCCTATTATTACATTTTTTTTGTTTTTTTTTTTTTTGTATGGTTTTGTAAAAATATTTTGAATTGTATTTAATAATTATGTAAGATTAATGGACACGTTTACAATAAGTCACTTAACAAAAGCGTGGGGTGCCTGATATCAATAAAAAAATACCTTAAAAAGCACCCCACGCTTTTTTTCCATTATTTTGTGTTTCTTAAAAAAAGCGTGGGGTGCCTGATATCAATAAAAAAATACCTTAAAAAGCACCCCACGCTTTTTTTCCATTATTTTGTGCTTTTTAGTTTGGTTTTCAATGGAAGCGTGTTTTTTTAGTTTTTTTAAACTATTACTTATTTTCTATTTTTTAGGGTGTTTCACAAATTAGTTTGTGACGGTTGTCAGCGTAGTTTTCGAAGACAGTTTTTTTGCTGTCCTGGTAACCCTGGCAAGGATAATGGCACAAATTTATGAAATTATTGCATTGTCATCGGTGCTTGACAGGTGTGCAAAGTTTGAATGAATTCTGGTCGTTTAAAGTGGGTCAAAATCACGCTATAAGGAGTCGGTTACAAACAAACATACAAACATACAAATATACAAACATACAAATATACAAACATACAAACATACAAGTGAAGCTAATATAAAGCGTGTAAAAAGGGCAAAGTTGCTTATTTGTCTGAACCTGTACTTTCGGTTAGCAAATGCATACATACTGAATGTATTAAACTAACAATGTGTATATAGTAAAACTAAATTAAAAATGAGTACCTAAAGAAAATTTACATTATATGTTAGCAGTTCTATTAGTAAATCATTTGTTTGCGCATAAGTGATGGTTAGTTTTTTGCAGCTGAAGTAATTTAATTTATAGATACAAAGTGTTCTATTTAATCTATGCATTCCACAAAAGTGGGCCTGTGGATGTAAAAATATTTCTACAAAGACATGTTTTGAGGTTGGGTCTCTCGTTTGTATTGTGGCAGCAGTGGCGTGCATTGCATAAAGGCACATAAGCAGTGCCTACCTTGAAAAATCACCATAAGTCTATCAATTACATTTTAATGTGTGTCCCGAAATTATTAAGAAACTAGCTAGATAATCATACCTAAAAGAAACCCGTTGGCTGCCTAGAAAAGAACAGGCGGCCTGGTGCCTACCTTTACAGAAAAGCAATGCACGCCACTGGTCAGCAGTGTTGGTAAGCATCGTGTGCTGCTTTATAACTAAATGCATAATGTAAATCTGACAAACACTCAGCACAATTTAAAACTGAATCTATTTTGTCATTTCAGCATTCAATGTCTGCAACTTGCTTAAAAGTGCAATTAGTCACTGTATTAAAACTTAGTTGAGCGATTTGGAAGTTACCGCAAGCAATCACTTCACGAATTTGTTGTGCACACATTCGTTGCACGATCGTTTGTTACGAAACGAAAATTCATTTGTGAAAAGAATAGCTTGGTTGGCATAATTTTAAGCACTGTGTTCACGAACGGATGTTTGTTTTTCGAATGAATATAATACGTTGCGTAACAAACCCGACACGAATGTTTGCACGACTTTGTGAAGCGAATGCACACGATGCCAATACAATAGTTTTGCTAGTCTCACCATTATAGTTTGAGTAAATGTAAATTTAGACAATGGCTATGCCTAAAAAAGTAAAATTAATGAAAATCTTTACCTTCACAGAGAAGGTTTAGATATTGATAAGGGCGGTGTGAGGGATAGTTGACACTAACCTAAGACTGATAACCGCGCCATCTGACGGTAATTACAGCTTCGGTTTGTATGAGGTGAGCCAAGCAGGTGAGGTTGACTTTTAGGAGATGAATGTTCCTCAGAACGTACAGCTTTATTAATTAGTAAGAGACATGAAAATATTACAAGGCCCAATTGTCCAGTGTTGTAAGGCCAACCGTTTCTAATCTGCAGTAGTCGTTTGTGTTCTTAGTGAGATCAATATTCGTCAAGTAGACTTGCAATGCAGTCATACGACATGTTGGGTTTGGTTATCCATTAGTGATCAATAAATAATTTGTGTCTACAGTTAGAAACATCAGTATAGAGTCTGGAGCCGGGGTGAGAGCCTGGTGAGCGTCAGACAGAGTATCCTAGTATGCTCGTCACTCTCTCAAATATTTTGTTAGTAAAATGTTATATTTCTTGTCCGTATTTATCACTATGTGAACTTTCGTGAAGAGAGAAAAGAAGGTACTAAAGACAAATTGTTTATTTTCTTCATTAGACATTTGTGATCTTGGATTGCCTTAGAATTGCATTGCAAACAGTCCTACGTCACCAACACGTATCGTAGGTTCCAATCACGTAAGTGGCACACTGACACAACATTAGTTTTGTGACGTCATGGTAACCAATACTTAGGCAATAAGCGAATGAGTCAGCTGATCGTTGATGTAACCGAACTGGGAACTAGTAACTAATGCGAACTAGTGACGTGCCTCCGATCGCGCGACAGCGACTTCCAACTTGTAATTAATAGTTCCAAACTGGAACCGAACTTGTTCCGACATAGTTCTGGAGTATGTTACTTGGAATTGGAATGACCGTCATGCAAGTGACTAACGTTCTAGCTAACGTTAGGAAAATTGCAAGCGAGCAATTTCAAGTTGATAGGAATTATGCATGTGTCTATCATCATTTGCCTAGCCCTCTTAGTTTCCAGTCTAACCTGATGCAGTTGAACACAGGTATTTTACAAGGACCGATTGCTTATCGGAACGCCACAACCCAGTTACTGGGCAATACGATACCCTTTGGAAAGACTGACTTTCGGTCTTCTGACTGTCAAAGACCCTCGAATGATAGCCAAGACCAACGGTTTAGCGTGGCACGGAGGGATTTTGGTAATATCCTTCCATGGAATAAGCGGCAAACGTAGTAAATACTAGTTAGCCACAAGTCCAAGTGTTTTCTTTATAACTGTTAATTTTTTGAGGTAGGTAATCTCTATAAACTTGACAACAACGGCGAAAGCCTTGCCTTGCTGTCCAAGACAATACGAAGCTTCCCTCAACTATGTATCGCATCGTTATGGATGCAAAAACTGGGGACTTCATGGGAGGCAGGCGTTATGAGTTTGACCTCGCTCGTTGACTCAAAAGTAGCTCATCAATTTGTTTCTAATTTCACAAGCTTATTTTTGTTACCGATTCATTTTTTTAATTAATTTTGCAAATTATGTATTATATAATAAGTTGTGTTCCTTTTAACCTGTGCAGAATAAATGTACTTTATAATTATAACACAGGTTTTTCGTAGCATAGGGGTCATTGATCATTTATCTTGCACCAGTCTATTTGCACATAGATTAAGTGTCACCCTGTATCTGTGTACTTTATGTCAAATAAATTCTATTCTATTCTATTCTATAAGTTTACCTACACGAAAACTTGATAGCTGTCATTTTATTATAGCTTTTCTGTTCTTTTTTTATTAAAATTTAAGGTGCAGTAGCTGGAGAGCGTTAGAGTAGTCCGAGAAATTAAATTTTCTTACAGTTTTTGCAATATGCAGGTCTTTGTCAAGCTCTATATTTAACAAAATATGATTCACAAAGGAAACACGTATGTATTTACAGCATGATTATTGAATGACTGTTTCGTGAAAGTCACTCAATGGGATTAAATAAACTTAGAGGGTTCTATTGATGAATTTAAGGACAATAAATTCTGTAATTCCATATTTTTTACGATCACAAATATATTTTAATCGACATAAAATCTAACACTGATCTGCAAATTACGAAAAACGTAAGAAACTTTAAATTTTCCGGGCTATCGTGGTGCATTCACCGTACGCCCTTAGCAACAATTTGATGATGTGCCCATTCTATATACCCAGCAACGAAACCTTCCCATAATCAATACCAGCACTTCCCAGTACCAGGACAGTGGTGGCACCGAATTAAAGGACGACAATCGATAATCTTCAGTTGCTAAGGAATAACCCGAGATGCTCAAACAAGCGGCGGTGTACACAGCGATTGGTTAATCTAGGCCAACTGCGTAATCTGCCTCCAGCGGTGAAGATGTTGACTATCGGCGCTAAATTTAGACCGGGTTCGTGGATCTTACGGTTAAAGATATTTTATTTTCTCAAAAGAATATACATTCACTTATAAATAGAGAAAACGTAAATATGAGTTTAAAATAATGTTATCCGCCAGTAAGCGTGGATAATAAGCGGAAATAATAACAAAACATAAATACGAAAACTTAATTGACTTTTGGACATACTGGACATAATTAAATTTATTTTTGACTATAATATACTTATACTATAATATCTTGTCATCAATTATTATTTATTTCTTTTGTATTTTGTAATGAAATTTAAAATGACTAAGTAAATTCAAATGAAATGTAATTTTTATACCTACAAAATTTGTACGCCGTTATTGGGAAAACATAGACGCTCACAACATATTAATCTAATACCTTGCATGACTGATTAGTCAGTTTATGTAAACGCATGTTTGACAAATAAATGATCTCTTTCTTTTTTCTTAAAAACAAAAACTAAAATTTTATGAATACTTCGTCTACGAAACTTAAAAACTAACATTACACTAATACAAAATAAACAATCTTGGTATAACTTTACCATCTGCTAACGTACTGGTGGAGTTTTAACTCTTTAGTAGTAGGCGGAAATAGGAGTTTGACTAACCTGCTTACCCATCATTGAAAAAGGACTCGGTATTTTAGGAAAGTACATAACATAATGTAACATAACGCTTTTAATTCCCAAAAGGTCAGGCAGAGGTGTATCTATAGTACACCCTCATTTCGCCAGTTATGTTTAAATCCCGTGTAATAGTGGGCGAATCTATTGCCATCAACCAGGCGCGAATCCAGACTCCAGGCTGCTATTTAGAAATCACAGATGGAAAAACATAATAATATTTTGCCCGACCTGGGAATTGAACCCCATGGTCAGCAGCATCGCTTTTGACCACTAAACCAACGAGGCAGTCTAGCAAAATACCTATCTTTAAGATATTATATTGACGCCAGTGTTTTTCTGCACCGGTCGTCGTTGCAGACAACGGAACAAATTTTGACATTTCAGCTAACGACAAGCATTTAGACTAACACTAGCAGCGTTACGCCAAAACCTTAAGATAACCCAGGACAAATGTTTATGTGATGAGCACAATCATTTGTTCTGTGTCTGGGTGTAATTTATCTATAATATGTATATATTTAGAAATAGTATGTTTATCAGTTGTCTGGTTGCCATAGTACAGGCTCTGCCTAGTTTGGGATCAGATAACGTTGTGTTGGTTGTCCTAAGATATTTATTTTATTATTTCATTTTTATATAGAAATAGAAAGCATTTTGGTGCTCAGATAAGATTTTTATTGATTGTGATTTAATTTTATTTATTGTAATTTTTGTATATGGGTAAAATGCCTGAAATAAAACACTATTTATTTATTTATAAGATGGATTTTTTGTTTGTCCCAATATATTTTACTTTCCCATATGGAAAATTATCGAAAATTTAAATTTAATGTTACATCAACAATATTAACTCTTTTCTGTGAAGGTATATTTAAGAAGCCCTATTTAGCAAGGACGTAGTTATACAAATCGACAGTTAGAAGTTACAAGACAGACGTTTGCTTGCGTTATTGCAGTACTGCAGTGAATGTTAAAATATCTCGAATAAGGTGTATTTTACATAAAATAATCAGAACCACATCCATCAAATAAAAAAACAATCAGTCTCTTTTTCACTTTCTTACACATAATATTATATTAATGGACCATGACACGTAATATGCCGATGTAATTCAGAGAAACACATAACCGTAACAGATGATAAAACTTGGCATTTGTTATTTTATCTCGTAATAAAACATTGGGAAACTACGGCGTCTGCTGTGTAGGTGCCTACGCATAAATCTTAGGAAGAAAAACAATTTTATTACTTGACTCTCTCACTAAATGGATTTGGTAGATGCTTATCCAAAAAAATTCGTGAAATTTGTTTTTTTTTTTGGACCATTTAATCCCAGAAAAGCACTTCGTTTTTTTATTAGGCCATACGAATGATCAAGCCGAGAAACTTTTGTTAACCGACTTCAAAATGGAGGAGGTTCTCAAACCGTCTGTGTGTGTTTTTTTGCAAGACCATCGTCATCATTTTAGCCGTAAGACGTCCACTACTGAAAATAGGCCTCCTGCTGTTTGGGGGCTTGCCGTAATCGCCACGCTTGGCAGGCGGGTTGGTAATCGCAGTATGATGGTAAAATGCATAGAGAACGCTGCTGCCCATTCTCTAGTAAGTCGCCTTTTACTATACCCACGGAAAGAAATGGGATAGTGCTAATCTTTACGTCTGGCACCACACGGACCATAGCTGTCCTATATCAACGCCTTCTAAGCAAAATCAATTAAAGAGTCAAGAAACAAATCGACGATAGATTGAAAATTAATTAACAGCACTCACGAAGAGGCAACGATCGATTACCCGTCAAAGCCGCCAATAACCGCCGCTCCACGCTTCAGCGCCGAGAATTGACGCGAAACTTTAAAAAATTCTCGCCAAAACACTCTAACTAAAATTCGATTAAACATTTCAAAGCCTAGAGGTGCCTAAAGCGGCCGCAGCGACCAATCTTCAGCACTCAATAAAAACTTGGCCAACTTTAATTGAAGCACTAAATCATGCAGATTTTTTGCACTAAACGCTCTAATGCGACTTCTTTCTTTATTATTAGTAGAGGTAGTTAATATAACTGGGAGAACTTGTTTAAACTTGCTCCTTAGCTTCAGGGTTCAGGGCAAAAAACGGACAAAAAGTCGGTACTTTTTTTACTGGATGCTGCTTTTTGCGTTGATTTCCGTTTGTCATTGATCTTTTTTTTTGTTTTACAGTTAACGTCAATAATATTGGGAACGAACAG
Source organism: Aporophyla nigra (assembly GCA_947507805.1). Lineage (NCBI taxonomy): Eukaryota > Metazoa > Arthropoda > Insecta > Lepidoptera > Noctuidae > Aporophyla > Aporophyla nigra. The sequence continues at coordinate 1,552,583 of OX382301.1, forward strand.
AGTGTTCGAAATGTTCTGAACCTCTACGAAAATTAAATATTAACTCAATGATATAAGGAATGTTTCAGAATGAACACAGTACACGACAACTGTTATTTTGACAAGAACGTTATCCATTTGAGGTAAATCTTAATTTTATTAGGTGTTAAGATCATTGTGAACAGTCTGTTTGTCCCAATATTCTTGACACTTATTGCACCTACTACCGACAAACGTTACTATACAGCCTACTACCACTATTTTATACCAACGTAAGAACGTCGAAGCGATATTCCCAATATTGCTTCGATAATCGCTTTTATTGCCAACCGTCACGTAAGAAATCTGGAGATTTCTTACATGTTCAAAATACATAACAGTCTCTCGGGCTCGGCTGTTGCAGCTTTGAATGCAGATCTTAGCCATTGAATAATATTATAGGAGACATTCTTCAAGATAACCAGAGGAGCACATTTTTCTCGGAAAGTTCTGATTCTGTAGATGTCGATATCCAATGACTGCTAGGATTATGCTTTTATAAAATAACCTAAACTCAATAATCGTAAAAGCAATTTCCATGAAATAAATACATGAAGTTCTCTTCTGCTGTAAAACTCTATATAAGGACGTCTACTGTTGTATTTAATAATAATATGCCCTGAATTTTTCTCCCATATAAATATTTATCAGAAGTGGCTGCAGAGATATTACAAGGCAATATCTGCAAGAATTTATTCTTCTAATAAAAACTAAAGAAAACATTTACATTGTTCATTTAATTATTTTTCTCTCATTCAGTGAACTGAAGACAAAAGATAATTAAGCAACAACTTTTAAATCATTTTGTCCTGTTATTTATTCATTGTAGTTCATTAGTTTTACAGAATCAAACTTCTATAAAACTACTTCTTTTTATTATCTATTTGAAATTGTGATGGCTCAGTAGTTAAACCCTTGCCTCTGGTGCACGTGATTGTACATTCAAATTCGGACAGTCCAAACAATGTAGAATAATCAACTTATAACGTTCCCACTGCTGGGACACAGACCTCGTCTCTGTGAGACAGAGTGGGCCGTAATCTACCACGCAGACCTAGTGCGGGTTGGCAAATATCACATGTCTTCGAATTTTAATTTTTAGGATATGTCAGTTTCCTCACGATGTCCCCTTCACCGTTTTGAGAGCAGTGACAATGAACTAATTTTACACAAAGTAAAGCGCTTGACAGGGTTCGAACCTTCGATCAACAACTCGTAAGTCGCGGTTGTTACCACTGAGCCAACTCTGTTCTCCAACCAATGTGACTGATACAATTCAGATGTACTTTCCGAGTTTATCTAGGGGATTACTGACATCGGTGAAGGAAATCATCGTGAGGAAAACTGGACTTTGTAGTTCATATAAGTCTTGGTATCGCCAACCCGTCGTGGGCAGGCGTGGTGATCACGTGCGTTTGCTGTATGAAAAGAGGTCTTTACCCTGCGAGGGACCGTTGTTGAAATTAAATGTTAATGTATGTAAGTGGATCTTATAAGACAATTTTACACATCAGTATTTTGTTGGTAAATATTTTAAAAAATAGATGACGCCGGCATTTCCTCCTTGACTGTTCCCTGAGAAGAAATGCCGTAATAAATTCAAAGGTCATAACGGATAGACGTATGGTGGATCATTAAGAGGTCCGTTTCAACCTTTTGAGGTATTGCCGCCATATGATCCCACCATACGTCTATCTGTTATGACCTTTGAATTTATTTCGGCATTTCTTCTCAGGGAACAATCAGGGAGGAAATACCGGCGTCATCTATTTTTTAAATATTTACCAACAAAATACTGATGTGTTAAAGTGTCTTATTAGATCTACTTACATACATTAACATTTAATTTCAACAACGGTCCCTCGCAGGGTAAAGACCTCTTCTCATACAGCAAACGCACGTGATCACCACGCCTGCCCACGACGGGTTGGCGGGTATTGTTTTGAGGTACGAAACTCTCAAAATTCCTAGGCAAAACACAGATACATTTGCCATTCCAAAACTTACGCAAAAAGAAACTTCAAGCAAAGAAAGTGCAACGAACAAGCGGACGCTAAAATTATTCATTCAAAAATAGGAGAATGAGGCAACTGTGCAACGGCAAAGAAGATGGAATCCGCCTGTAAGCTGGAATAAATAAAAGTTTTATATTTCCTACTGATTGCTGCAGACGTAACAGCTCACACGAACTGGCTGAAAGCATAATACCAACACTGATCAAAGGATGTTTGTTTTATTTGTGCACAAACCACAAACATATTCATTTGTTTCTTGGCTCATACATTATGACTACCATTAAAACTGTGTTAAAGTCAGAAATATGATATTCATTATGATTATTTTACGAGTTAGGTAGGTTTATTCCGAGACATTCATCTATACTAATATTATAAAGCTGAAGAGTTTGTTCGTTCGTTTGTATGTTTGTTTGTTTGGTTGAACGCGCTAATCTCAGGAACTACTGGTCGGAATTGAAAAAATATTTTTGTGTTGAGTAGCTTGTTAATTAAGAAAGGCTATAGATTATATAACATTATGCTACAATCAAAAGGAGCGGAGCAGCAATGAAAAAGGGTCGAAAACCGGCAGGCAATTCGATGCGACGGGAGGGTCAGGGAAACAAAAAATTGACGCTGACGAAGTCGCGGGCAGAAGCTAGTGCTTTATAAAATTCATTAGCAACTTATAAAAAAACATACGCACAAGTCCAAAATAAGAATTACTGTAATTTTCTGAGAGTTGAATGAAGTGGGTATGTCAATTTCACTTGTGCAAATTGACGTAGTTTGTCACTTGTGAAAATAGCTCATGCAGTGGGGAAATGATTTGCCACTTAAAAATGTAGCCTATAATAGCCAGACCAAGGCAGTTAAACACATCTCTCACAGAGACGCGTAGATCTATTTATTTTCAAAATGAAGACATGATACCTACTTAAGTATGTTAAGAACTTCATCCAACTTTAATATGTGCATAGAAATTACTTATCTAAGTATTCATCGCTTTGTCAAAAGTTATATTAAGTTCTCAAACACATCGTGAATTATGCATGTGATAAAGGGAGCTAATAGTCGTTGGAGGCATCGACGACCTTGTAGATAGGTCAAAAGATCGGGAGTCAAGGTTCAAATCCGACCCTTGATGTTATTATGGTGGACAAGGACATTTAGTACTTTTCGAGAGGTCAGTGTGAGTAAAGAACTTAAAATGTAATCCCAAAAAGATGTTATGTATTTTTTCTTTCATTGTTAGTCCATCAAGATTTTGAAAGACTGAAATAAATCATAAAAGAAAAATCGGAGCTATTTTTTGCCGCATAAATTCTGAGGATTTAACGAACTTGCTTAATGGTGAGCAAAGTGAAAAAACCAACCAGTCTCAGGCGTCCTAAAGCTTCGTTATCGAACGGATCGTGACCACTAAGCTACCATCTACCACAAAACAAACTGACTTGTCCATGTGAGTTTGGCCTGAAATCCACTCAGCTTCTCCTTTATAACCCTATCTCTATTTCTCCATATAAGATAGAACGAGAAGCAGGAACTCGTTTGGAAAACGCTACGGTGTCCAAGTTTATGGTACCGGTCGGGATTTAAAGGGTATGTTTACGATTTAGCGAAGTGTCCAGCAATTTTTCTCGTACACATTTCCTTGTCCGAGATTTTAACTAGGTAGCCGTGTGCATTGACATTTTCGTTAATTTATGTTGGAGCAAAGTTAACGCTGACGGTTTTAAAGTGGTGCGGTTTTAAATTGTGTTGGAAGGTTAGACTGGAGCTTTTTGGACATCTTCCGAGTTAGATTAATGGGTGTATTTTTCGGGTTTTATATTTAAGTAAAGTTTTGGGTAATGTTGGCAAACTAAAACACAAAATAGCTTTTTTGGTTAATTGAACAAAACAAAACTTTCTCTTAATTTTTGTGCTGTATTATCTAATTATCTGGGCCTGACTTCCTCTTACTAATTGAATTTATTTATGATTGATGTATATGGTAGAAGCAGTAATCTTTGTAATAAGTCCTGTTAATTTAATGACTCGCATTTAGAATTATAGCTAGGCGCATACGAGCCACCGGCCACAGCTATCAGTGGCTCAGTGGTAAGCAATTCACGTACTTTTTCATACATTTTGTATTGGGCTTGTATAGGCTGCAGTAAGAAGCGACAGCCACTGGAGGTTTTGGCTTGGCATCCTATAAGTAATGTCTGCATCTGGCGTAGATGTATCGACGTGGAAACCTTCAATGCAGCACATGATTCTAGACCACCGAAAAATTTCAATGTAGGAGGGTTCAGAATCACGTACTGAATACATGGTATTCGCTTACGTGTCGATATCCCTAAGTGGGTGTTTTTTGTTGGCTTTCTTTTTATTTTCTCATTCAGTTTTAATCATTGAATGGCGGTATGAGTAATTTATGTAGTCTATTCAAATGACTTTTATTTTATCAAATCGTTGAGCTCCTTAAGTTCTGATCCTTGAGCTGCATGAATAAATGCGGGCTTTGAGTTTTGGCCTTTTTTCTTAGAGTAGTCACATAGGAAACGCGGACCTCCATCTAGTTTTAAAAATATAACCTACTTGTAGAAATACAATTATTCATTAGTAAGAACACTGTGCCAAAAAGAGTACAGTACCTTTAAAAAAAGTGACAACAGCAAAGTGTATATTTGTTTTACATAACTGTATCTCATTTTCAAATAACTCAAAGGGACATTCCATACTGGCACATAGATCATAGTGACCATGCAAGCGGTGCTCTAATTAGTCAGTTAGTAATTAGTGGAGTCAGATCCTAGTTAGCATTAGTTTACAAGTGTACTAACCAAGTTTTGATCGGTCGCTGTATGGACTAGCGCCCGTTAAGTTTAGTATATCTATAAGTCTCTTGGTATGTTGATGATGTGGACAATTTAAGTAACTTGTGGAACATTCTAACTGTTATATTGGAAAGTGGAAAGAGCTTAGTGTGGCTTTGCCATGTAATGGGACAACACAGGCTTATAATAATAAAGTAAAAAGGCATTTTCTTGGCACGTTCTTCCTATCTTGACATCATACATCGTTTTCCATTAAGCGTAATCGAAGTCAATAAGAAGCCCATTCGAAATTAAAGAAAGAAAAAACTTTTTAACAAAAAATTAAACCGCCGAAAAAACAGAAAAGCAAAAAATAATAAACCTTAAAATTATGAGTCGGCGCTTTAAGTGATCTTTGTTCATTGATTTTTCAGCACCGACTCAAAAATTTAAGGCTTATTATTTTTTGCTTTTCTGTTTTTTCGGCGGTTTAATTTTTTGTTAAAAAGTTTTTATTTTGTAATTTTTTGTGGCTTTAATGTACTAATGATACTTGGCAAGGTATACCCTATCTAGTGAAAAAAGAATGATTAAAATCGGACTACTCTGTACAAAGTTATGCGTGGTAATACATTACAATCAATGAGTGAACAATCAATCATCCCCTGTTTTCCGACCCTTAGGGTTCGATTTTGTTTTTCAAATTTATATGGGACCACACTCGGAGTATACCATTTCCAATAAAAAAAGAACTATCACAATCGGACTATTATGTAAAAAGTTATGCGTGGTCATACATAAAAAAAAAAAACAAACAAAAAAAAAATATACGCGTCGAATTGATAACCTCCTCCGTTTTTTTTCGTCGGTTAAAAAACAAATATGTCGGATTTTATCCCACGTGATTGTGCTATCAGGGTAAAAAGCATGTTTTGCCCCATCATCATTATCATCCGAGCCAAAAGACGTCCACTGCTGGACATAGGCCTCCCCCAATTTAGGGGGGTTTGTCATAATCGCCACGCTTGACAGGCGGGTTATCGATCGCAGTAAGGTGGTAAAATGCATAGAGAACGCTGCTGCCCGTTCTCTAGTAAGGCCCTTAGTCGCCTCTTACTTCACCTACAGTTACAGGGATAGTGCTTTTCTTTACCGCTGGCAGCACACGGAACTTATAACCTAATTGTGTCCTATAACCTAACTCAAACACAGGTCATGGTCTAACCTTAGACCAAACTTTACCGCCAGTGCCTAAACTTTATCAAAATCCGTTCAGCCCCTGAAGCTTAATAGAAAAGACAGACATACTTACTTTCGCATTTATAATAACTATTTCGGTTGTATTGGTTTTAAAATAAATATCAAAAATAAAATGGAAAATAAAATAAAATTAATATCAATTTAATAATTGAAAGCTGATTTCAACACTGGTAAACATCGTTAAATAAACACGCGTTGTTGACGTGGTGGTTTTACAGTTGATCAAAATTAAATATCGAAGCAGCAAAATATTTTCTGATACAACAAAACTTCATTAATGTTAATATTAAAACTTATAGCTTTGTATGTATTGTCTGAGTTTAATAAATTCTGCGTTTGTTAAGAAACAAAAGAGCATTTATCCTTGCCAAAACCCAGACACAACATGTGTAATAAATCTTAGCCTCAAACATTAAACCTAATCTTTTCAAGTCAGCACGAACAAACAAATACCTGCGTAGCAAGCTCTACGAGCCGCGTAGCAGACGCTACGGAATTCGTAGCAAATTCCGTAGCCCTTAATGCTTAGTCCAGTGCACATGCAAATTACTTGATGTTCTACTGGTTTGTGCTGAAAGCAAGTAAATAGACTATGCATACATTAACACTAATTCAGTTGAGCGACACTTGTATTCGTCAAAGCGAAGAGGTATGCAAGCTGTTACAACGTGTCTTTGCCAAAAGGGACATCCTCTCTGGTAACGGGTTAACGCAATAGTTTACTGACCACTCAAATGTTATTGTAGTATTCATATTTGAAACATAATCAGAACTGACCATTTTTTTTTCTCTATGTAAATGTTGGAGGAAAATTATATTGTGAGTTGGCAGTAATTAATTAATTATCTCTCTCTATCTAACCCACAATTAATCATAATTATGATTATTGTTGACAATTTTCCTTATCTTTCTCCTTAAACAATTATATAGATCAAAATATTTTTATGGATTCCGTCTATTACATTCTACAACAGATTTTCATTAAACTTCAAAAGATTCGACAAAACCTCGTTTTCAACACAGCCCTTGGAACATTTATATATGTCTGCGGAACCCTAATAAATAAATCGTACCTTTGTTTGACTTGTAAAAGGCCCGAACAACCAATTAGAATCGAAACAAAGCTTCTGTTACAATCTCATTATAGAAAAAAAAAGTCGAGGAAAAAAATCTAATTTAGCATTGTGAAAATGCTTATTCTGAGTCTGATAATTATCTGTTGGGTCAGTTGTGCGTGTTCGTTTAATTAATGGGCAGTTCTGGGGATTTTAACGCGTTTGGTTGGTGAAATCATTTACTTTTTTCTTTCTTTAAAAAAGGAACATCATGAGATAAATTCGTGTTCAAAAATGTATGGCTTTGTGAACGTGCATTTTCCTGGCATTTTCTGACTAGATTTTCTAGGAAATTTTGCGTATTCGTGCCACAAGGAATCTTTATGTTGTTTTATTTGTATGAGGAAGGGAATTTAGAAGTGATGCTAACTACTAGCTGAAGTTAAGGACACTAGATTTTTTTTTTTGACGAAGTTACGCCAGGCAGTCGATGTTTTCTGCCACGGAGAGAATTATTCGGTATGTATAGTCGAATCAGCTCATTATGGATGTCAGTGGTAGCCGTCGTGTCTTTCCATATTTTGAGCGTAACGTCTACCAGCAACGTCTCGAGCATATGATATCCGAAAGACCCTAAGAGGTTTTTGTTGGAAAGAGGATGGTGTAACCGAGAAATTCCGGGAGTATTGATACAAACAGCTCCTTAATTCAGTTTAAATGTCATCATCAGCAGCCTTTTAACATTCCCACTGCTGGGACACAGGCCTCCTCTTGGTGAGAGGGAGCGGGCCATAATCCACCACGCGGGCCCAGTGCGGGTTGGTAGATGTCACATGTCTTCGAATGTTTGGTTCTAAGACATGCCGGTTTCCTCACGATGTTTTCCTTCACCGTTTTGAGAGCAGTGGTGATGAAATAATTTACACAAAGTAATGCGCCTGCTTGGGTTCGAACTCACGACCTACTAATCGTAAGTCACGGTCGTTACCACTGGGCCACCACTGCTTAAATGTACATGTGTTGAAATTTACCCTTACTCGTTATACATAACATTTTAAATAGTAACAGAGAATCTGAATAATTTGATAATTATTACCATGAATTTCTTGATTAACTCCCTGTGAACAGAAAGGCAAGCAGCTTAGTAATACGAGGTTCTGTTAAGGTGGTGCTTTCCTGGAATCCATTACCTCCACGTTACTTCGTATTAGTTCAAGGGGCCCGGGAACTACTTATTCACCTGGAACTACTATTTCATGTCTTTGTCTTGTTCGTTGCGTGTTTACTAAAGGAAATGTGAAACCAACCGTTATGAAATTCAAAGAAATAAGTTGAGTGTGTTAAACATCAAACAACTAAATACGGTGACTAGAGGGGTTTCGTAAAAGCTAAGTACGGTCAACGACATAAGTCGGTGAACAACAGTCCAAAGTTTCTGAAGAGGAAAAAAAAATCTAGTAAATTACTACGTGTTTGTTACAATTTATTGAAGAGTAAAGAAGACTTCAAAGACGACCGTTATGATGTATTCAAAATAAGCCGTTGGGGGTCAAAAGGCTTGGATCATGGGGCTCGAGTGCACGTCTATTTTTTAAGAAAATTTGTCACCGACTGGTCGACTCTTTATGTGATTAGAGGGCTGGGTTTTTCTTTGGCTAAATAATTGCCTCAACGTGGCAGTGCTGCCAGCCTTCTGGGCATGTTTCCGAATGACAGCGATGCGGACAAGTACTTTGACATGTACGTGTCCTCTAGTTTTTGTATTTATTTGTGTGCTCTCAAAATGATGAAGGCAAACATCCTGAGAAAACCGGCATGTCCTAGATAGAACCAAAAATTCGAAGACATGAAACATCTACCAACCCGCACTTGGCCCGCGTAGTAGATTACGGCCCACTCCCTCTCACCGAGAGGAGGCCTGTGTCCCAGCAGTGGGAACAATCATTGTGTTAAATACTGTAAAAGTGTGAAGTGAGTAAACCAATAAAAAATACATTTTAAAGTTATAATTCGGTTGTACAATATTCATCATAAAAAGTCCACAATGATCATCGACTTATTTCACTAACAGTGCTTACCGCTGATTACAATGAACTGTGATCAGCCTTCTGCCAGACGACGTAAGATGGCTCCATACAACGTAACTAGTCAAGAATTAAAGGTTTGTTTACTGTCCAAAATACAGACACTAACATTCGGACCAGGACCAACTCTTAGGAAGAGTTAAAATGTTTGATCTGTGAAGAAATCTATTTTTGTTGTGGGTGTGCGATTCTGCAGAGAAAATCGTCTGCTTTTAGGGTTCCGTACCCAAAGGGTAAAACGTCCGTCCGTCTGTCACCAGGCTGTATCTCATGAACCGTGAGAGTTAGTGAGTTGACATTTTCACAGACTTCGTATTTCTGTTGCCGCTATAACAAAAAAACCGGCCAAGTGCGAGTCAGACTCGCGCACCAAGAGTTCCGTACAAACCTGTAGGTATATAAGTAAAAGTTCACCCATCACGACAATCGAGTCGTAGTTCTGTTCTGTTTCTTGGCTTGGTTTTATTTCTGTCTGTGTTTTGTTCTGTTTATTATATGATGTAACAAAAAATTTACGGTTTTCCCAATTTTTCCTTTATCTGTGCGACGTTATTTAGACGTTGCTTCGTACCAAATTTCAAAATTCTAGATCGACTGGAAGTACCCTTTAGGTTTTGATTCTGTTTTTTTCACAGATCCAAGAGACAGTAGACTTGAGTATTTGATATAAATTTCAGCTTGATACATCCACGCGTTCCTGAGAAAAACGGTCTTGACAGACGGACGGACGGACGGACGACAAAGTGATCCTATAAGGATTCCGCTTTTTCCTTTTGAGATGCGGAATCCTAAAATACGAAAAAATCAAATAAAATAAATATTTAAGGGGCTCCATACAACAAATGTGATTTTTTTGCTCGTTTTTGCTTGATATTGATAACGGCAACAGGTAGAAGCTTGAAATATTCACAGAATATTAAGTTACATATTCACTTTAAAAATAAATAATTAAATTAAAATAAAACATATATTTAAGGGGGTATGGGAACACAACAAACGTGTTTTTTTACGAATAATGGTACGGAACCCTTCCTGCGCGAGTCCGACTCGCACTTAGTTATTATTTGTTATCATTTTATGTGAGCTAGGTATATTTTTCTTGGTTGGGTTCTGTGTAGGGAATAATTTTCAGCATCTTTACCTTCTTTCTCCTTCGTCGTTCCCTCAATGATGAGGATTGCAATATCAATAATTATGATACCTTTCCGAGTTATGCGGTCATTTCCAGTGTAGACGCTCGGTAGATGCTGCCTCCAACAGCTCTCTCGATCGCCAATGATCGTCATCATCATCACCATCATTTCAGCCGAAAGACGTCTACTGCAATCGGACAGATTCGGAATTCTGCCTGGTTAGTGTCAATAAGCTGGCACTGGAATTGTAGATATTTCTTCATATATGTTTTCAATTCTATATCTTATTAACATAGAATTTAAACCAGAACTCACGAAATATGGGTATCATGTGAATTGTGCACATCTGTCTAAAAATTGAACCTACAAGTATGCTGTTATATTTGTGATATTATATGGAGATCTTTTTACAAAAATCTCTGAAAGCAAAAACAAAAGTAACCATTAATCTAAATTACGGCCATTTGGAGCTTCCGAGAAAAAGTTGGAAAGTGCTCAATAAGTTTGAGTACAATAAGTAGTTAGTGTCATCGGGGTGAGTGCGTCGGTCACAATTAGGAAGTTAGGCGGCGGCCCGATAATGCCCGACATTGCCCGACAACGCCCGACTCCCATCAATACTGGTTACCGTGGAAGAGGATACAAGGACTTTTGGAAGACTTAGGTAAGTTCTGGATTTTTATGTATGTCTAGATTATGGTGTTGATGCTGTGATAAGTTTCTGCTATTTTTTTAGGACTTATAGTTTCACCACTGACGTCCATTTCTCGGTATGTATGTTCGCAGCTTAGTTCTGTGTCTATATAGACTGGCCTGTTAGTCTAGTGGTTAGTGACCCTGACTGCTGAGGCTGAGGTCGTGGGTTCGATTCCCACCTAGGACAATTCTTTGTGCGATGAGCACAATCATTTGTTCTTTGTCTGGGTGTAATTTATCTATAATATTTATGTATTTAGAAATTTATAAGTATATTTATCAGTTGTCTGGTTGCCATAGTACAGGCTCTGCCTGGTTTGGGATCAGACAACGGTGTGTTGGCTGTCCTAAGGAAGCAAGGATAAGGATATATTGGAGACTCAAACCAAGTCAGTTAAATTTAAACTGCTTCTTGGGGCTTGTGGTCACAAGCACTGCTGCTGAGCATGAAGTGTTCCAGTGTTCGTTTATTTATTTATTTAAACTTCTCGCGCACAAAAAGGTATAAAGGCAGACTTAGTGCCTTAGGCATTCTTTACCAGTCAACCAAGGGTGCTAAAGAGATCAGATGGCAGGTGCGGTTCGATTCCCGGGACGGATATTGTCCGATTGTCCTATTGGCTTTTTCTATCTGGGACTGCTTGGTAGCAGCCTGGAGTCTGTATATATGCCTACTTGATGCTAATAGCCTCGACCCTTACCACACGACATTTAATAATTGTAAAGTGAAAATAATAGAGATGTAGTGACAACATTTCTTAAAGAGTTTGAATGGTCGATTTGGTCTGAAGGTATTTACAGATGGCAGATGTGAGTGGAAACTCCCTTGGAGGACATATAGTGACCGTACCGGTGATGTTCTTCAGAGAGGTCATGTGCATGGTAGGTACTCGCAACCAGCGTGCAAGTATGACAAAATGTATGAACGTAAACGAGGCAAAAGAAGTATGTAAGGATCCTAGTAAATGGCATTTTCATTTCTCCCTACCTCCTATGGGGGCTCCAAAAGCGCGAGTTTATGTTTGTAAAAATAATATTCGTAAACATATTTGAGATGTATAAAAAACAAGGTAAAAGCTTGTCTTGTTATCTTCGGTTATCAAAATCAACAAGCTTACGTATCATTATCTTATCTATAATACTTCATCAATTTCCGTATCCAATTACAAAATATTTACTTATGTAGCCTTATTTTAAAGTCTTAAGTTAAACAAGGTACTGTAGAACTTACCAAGAAATACAACGTTATAAGCAAGCGCTCTTTGAATAATAAGGTGCTCAAATATTCATAAGTATTTTAACAGTAAGCAGATTAAGTAATCATTGAATTATTAATTTAATAATTTAACCGTTGTGTATATTAATCTTACATAGAAACAGTCTTCAACTCTACTGAAAGCGTATTAAATTTAATCCGTATATAATTGCCATGCCGATTTATATAGTTAGATGTTAATATTTTTGTCATAACATTACAAAAATGACATATGTCAGCAGATGATCTTAAATTTGTAATACGAGTATGTACAGATGTATTACTTATTTAGTTTACTATAACATAACGTCGTAAACGGTCTAGTGAGTATTAGTTACCAGCATCTGTGGTCCAGTGTGCACCGAGCTAATATAAAATATTTCAAAGATTTTATAGCATGTTCAGGTTACTTCAGGTCGCTAGTTTTCAAGCCGTGCCTAGTACCAAGTGGCTTACATTTCGGTGGCAATTAGACATGTCATACTTTTGGTACATTCAATATTGTTTCCGGCGGAAATACGTTAAAAATACTATTCTATTATTTTTCTGGACGACATGCAAAATGCTCTTTTACATAAATCTATTTAAAAAATATTGAAGGGTCTGTTTGTAACATCAAAAGACCAACTTTTTAATAAGAAAGTATAAATGGTACCTAAAACAAATATCCAATTTTGAAAATATTTTGGCTGTAAGCCTGTTTGTTTCGGATAACCTCCGAAAAGGCTGGACCGATTTTGGCGAGACTTTTCCTGGCAGACAGCTAATGTTATAAGGAGTAAAATTCGCGTTTCGTCGCGGGCACAGCTAGTTGTTCATAAAATACCTAGCAGAATCCGTACGTGTTTTATTTTCTAACAGAATTGCTGTCTAAATTCGTTAATCACGTGTCAATATAAGCGCAATCAGTGCTACAGAGGGGCGTAACCCCGGTGTTTGTTCAACTCTCCATTAAGTTATATAAACACCTAATCACGATGTTTCTACTAACAAATCGTCCCTTGTTATTTATCTAAGATGTCATTCCTAAGATGCCCATTCGAAAGATTTGAAATACTTCATTAGTCTCGTGGTCACAAGCGCGACTGCTGAACGTGATGTCCCGGGTTCGATACTCAAGTCAGGCAAAGTATTATTGGGTTTTTCCATTAGGATTTTCTTAGTAACACACAACACGGAGTATGAAAGTCGACGGTGTGATACCCCCGGCAAGCACATAAGACGTTGGTCTTGCACCTGATCTCTTCGGTCGTGTCGGATTGCCGTCCCATTGTACTATCAAATCAAATCAAATCAATTTATTTCGGGCTATAAAGACACATATCATAAATACCTTACAAACTAACATATGAAGGCAGAGGGTCATATTGTAAAATAAAAGAGGTTCTTTCAATATTAAGGAACTATTTATTCAATAGACCTTATACGAAACTGTACTTAATCAGTTTCCATAATTATTAATTTAACACCTTATTAAAATAGCCATGACACCCAGTAATACAGTCACAGCATTACAGTTCATATAAAAGAGTATCAATGTACAGTGAGGCAGAGTTATAATAATTGAGAGCAATACGACCTGTGCACCGGGCCACGCCTGAACTTAGAATGCCAATTCGCTTTTTTTTTTTTTTTTTTTTTTTTTTTTTTTTTTTTTTTTTTTTTTTTTTTTTTTAGTAGGACATCTCGTAGTTAATCTGAAAAAGATTCTGACTACTTAAACGGATTTTTGCCCGGCGATTTCTAAAAAGTAAACTTTTTAGACCTCCAGCCGGGCCATAGTAAAATTACAAACTAAAGCGAAAGTCCTAAGGGTAACCCCGAGGGGGGTTCGCACCTCGGCTTAGGCAATCACTGGGGGAGGGCAGCAAGGGACATGCTGGATCTGGTGCCAATTCGCCGCCGTGCGGCGTCTTTTATACGGAAGTATTGGAGGTGGGGCAACGACGTAGCAGGCTACGACGTAGCGCGCTCTAACTCCGCCCACCAGCAATGAGGTGGGAGAATGGCGTAGCGTGCTACGACGCTACGGCGCTATCGCGTAGCCCAATGCACGTGCCACTCACAATATAATGACGCCGACACGGCCATACTGACGTGCGGACGTCCTCGTACGCTCAGCTGACAATGTCTCATCTAGAACTTGAAAAACTGATTAAGTACCGTTTGGTCATCCTGATTGTTTCTGGTCCGGTCTACTTAGACCCTTCAGATATTTAACCACTTGGTCCAGTCTATTATGACTCTTCAAGGGTTATCTCTTGGTCCGGTCAACTTCTGACCCTACAAGATCAGCCTCCTGGTCCGGCAATTGTTTTGCCCTTCAGGTGTATCCCTTCAGTTAAACTGGACCGGATCTAGCTAGGCCGAACAAGTATCGTTTCTTTAGCTTAATTAACAAATAGCTCAATACTTTGGTTGATTTACAAGTGCTTCTGTTACAATATTAACTGATTCAGGGCCAATAGATTCTACTGAAACAGCACGTTAACCACGGTTTCTACAACCTGCACTGGTAGATATAGTGTCACTTTTGGCAGACATGGTATCATTATTGGCAGAGATAGTACCACTATTAGGAGACTGAATATCATCATTGTTAATCTGTTCCCTAGTCTCGTGGACAAGAACATCTATGTTATTCTTCGCCGACACGTCATCCTTATCATAACATTCTGCGAATTCCAGAAAGAATGACTGACCACGGGGTACTCGTAAGTTTTTTGTGAGAGTATTTGTAGACTATTCTTTCCATTAATGTGTTACAATTCGTACCAATCGTTTTCTTCCAAAATAGCGGTGATTTTAAAGGGGCCTTTGTATTTACGGTCCTGTTTCATTTGGTGTCTTTTTTTGAATTTAACAAAGGCAAAATCACGTACTGAAAAGCATTTTACCATAGCTTTATCCTTGTTAAATGATAAATGACTTTATTTTTGCAAGTAGGTTTGTACAAACACTTTTACACGTCAATCATATTTTTTTTTTAACTAGATGTGGTCGGCGTTTCCTATCTGACTACTCTGAGAAGAAAGGCCGAAACAAACTCAGAGGTCACAGTCTCTTTTAAAGTCCAGACATAATCTTGGTCACATCATGTGAAGACCATGTGGATTGGTGTCTGAAGTGGTATTTTAAAGAAAGTACCACTCAGATTGAGTGGACCTGTCCAATCAGTGCACGCATTTGTCAGTAAATCGACCTGTGTCGTATTGGACCAGCTTTTTTTATACCAACAGAAGAATCGGATAATGGTTTCGAGGTTTAAACGAGATCAGGATGATTAGTAGAAACTCTTGTTATCTCTAATGAACCCTTAATACCAAAAAATAATTCCAAGGGCGTGAGCCCTGTTGCTCTACAACGAATACCAGCTACTAATTGGATATTGTCTACATGATCTTACCGTAAGCTACCAGAATCTATAGCAAACATACTTTTTAAGGTCCTCATGACACGCTCGACCTGGCTATTGGCCAGGCAAACCAGTGGATATTAATTGTAATTCGATACGGTTATCTTTACAAAAATTCTTAAATTCAGTATTGTCATATGAACTACCGCGATTTGCAACTATTCTTTTAGGAGCGCCAAACGAGGTCACTGCATTTTTTTTTTGTGATTTAATAACTAACAAGACGGATTTTGTAAAGCCATCAATAATCACGGAAAAATACTCCTTGCGCTCGCTTTTTAACACGCTTTTTCCTGTGAGTTTACCAGTTAAATCTAAATGAATTATATGCCATGGAACGGCAAATTTAGGGATTGGATGTTGACCGACCTGCTGGGCATACGGGGGACCTTTGGAAGCCTTACAAGCGACGCACGAACCTCCATAGGTTTTAACAAGTATTGACATATTTTGAAACCAATAAAGATTGTATAATTCATCGAAGATTTTTTTTTATAACCTAGGTGTGTTATTTCGCTGTGTACTCGATTAATTATTTACCATGTTAAAGGGTGTGGCAATATTGGTGACCATTTAGTGGTTTTATAACATTCGATTTTACGATGCCCTGTCTAATATCGATAATGTGCGTGATATTTCAGACAGCAAGTCATTTGAGCGAAATTTGGATATAATGTCTCATATTTCGGAATCACATTATCTACAGATAACGAAATCCTCTCCAGTTCAGACAAATTTACAATTTTAGCTGCCTTATGAATAAAATATGTGTCAGCATGATTACGTGAAAGGAAGTCTAGATGTGCCATATTTTTTCCCTCTTTATAGATCATATCAAAGTCATATGACTGCAAAATTGTCCACCTATGTGCTCAGGGGTTAGGTCCTTTTTGTACTGAGAGGCCTTTAAGGCGTTACAGTCAATAAAAACCGTAAATTTACGCCCATATATATAACCCATATCGAAAATATGTGGCTAGGCCATATAAATTGTTGGTACTGAGCAGCAGTGCCTGGAGG
The DNA here is from genome assembly GCA_947507805.1 of Aporophyla nigra. NCBI lineage: Eukaryota > Metazoa > Arthropoda > Insecta > Lepidoptera > Noctuidae > Aporophyla > Aporophyla nigra. The sequence continues at coordinate 1,569,320 of OX382301.1, forward strand.
AGGGATATTTTTTAGAGCTTCAATCTTATGGGGATTTGGTCTAATTTTTCCAGGGGATATTCCGAAACCCAGATATTCAATTTTCGGCTTTATACATGAACATTTTTTTTAAAGTTATATCTAGAAATCTATTTAAACGAGACAACTTTTTTGAACGGTCTCTAATGCAGAAAGTACGTCATCCATGTAGATCAGTATTTTATCGTCATTTAGAGGTTTAAGTCCAGTATTTAGAGCTCTTTGAAAAACCTGCGAAGCATTTCATAAACCAAATGGCATAGTGAGGTACTCAGACTGACCCGTTATGGACGCAAATTTGGTGATCGATTCGATCACTAACTAGTAGTAAAGGATAGCTGTCTGGTCGAGTATTGCTATTGAGTTCCCGGTAATCAACGCACATACGATCGGTACCGACCTTTTTTTATTTATTAATAATGTAGGACTCGCGAAAGGCGAAGAACTTTCACGAATTATGTTAGCATCTAGTAATTCTTGTACTTTGTCATTAACGATTCGTAACTCGAGATATGAGGAGTATTTAGTGAGTATTTCAATCAAAACTTCATTTTCTTTACCGGTAAGATCTGTGTCAATAGAATTAATGTCAAGAGACATTTCTAATATAGAGCTAAGATTTGCTTTTTTTTTAAGTTAAGCAGCTTTATTATCCACAACGGATATTGCTTGTCTAAAATGTCGTGACCTATTAATAAGTTAACGTTTTCATTGAAACATTCGTCAGACAATACTTGATATGTAACGTCGAGAAGAAAGTTTTGTACCACGGTTGGGCATTGTATTTGGATTGAGCAATTAACATCATCATCAGGAGAGTCTCGTCTGAGTGACTATCGGGAGATACCAGCCTGACGGTACATCTAAATGACCATCAACTTAGATCAGCTTGACGAGAACTGACTTCTCTCGAGAACATTGGACCAATTAACATTATTACAATCAATCCCCTTTAAAGGTTCATGAAACTTTTCACCAGTAAGAAGACCACAGTTACCTTCATGAAGATACACCCAGATCCAGAGTCAAATATGAAAGGAATTGCATACCACTTATTTCCAAAACACCACGCGCTGCTCTGCACACAGGTTCAATTGTTTGCTGGTGTTGCTCGGTGTGGGGATCTCTTTTCTTCTTCCAGCGTTTAAGGAAAATGGTGACCACGTGGCTAGCCTCACCACATTTGAAGCAGGTTATTCCAGAGTTCGTCTGTGGGGTTTTTGCTAAAACAGGTACCTTTTGAAGCAACGTGCCGACATTCCTGCCTTCGTTGACCGACCTTCCCGCAGAACTTGCGGTTTCCCCGAAATTGAGTTGATGGACAGGACTTTTTCGTGTCTGATTCGGACGTGCCCGGTTCTTCGTTTCTTTCACGGTGAATTTTGTCATCGCATCATAATAGGACAGATAGCAGAACCGGTCCGGTAAATTTGCATCAGGAAACTTTTCAACAAGTTTTCCTAACTCGCCTGGGGTTTCTTTGTTATCAATTTATGATTGTGATTAAATTCAAATTATCTTGCATTGTCATGGGTTTGGAAAATTTAGAGACCAGCATTTTCTTAATAGTATCTCATGAACTATTATCTGGATTAATTCTTGTAAAACACATGGCGGCGCGGGTCTTTAGAGAGTGAGCGAGGGCTAAAATAAGGTCTACACCTTCTGGCTTCTTACTGTGGATTACAATCTCACTTAATGCACACCAGTTGATAATGTTGGTTTCAGTTACATCAGGATCGAAAGGAACCAACATCGATTGCATACTGGGTGTCATGTGGCGAGGTGTCAAAGTATCTGCACTTATTTTTTATTGATTCCATACTACCCAAAAAAATTACATTTGTTCCCGTATTAGATTGCCAGCAGTCCCAGATAAAGGTGGGAGTGGGCTTCATCCCACTTCTGATGAAGGCAGAGGGTCATATTGTAAAATAAAAGAGGTTCTTTCAATATTAAGGAACTATTTATTCAATAGACCTTATACGAAACTGTACTTAATCAGTTTCCATAATTATTAATTTAACACCTTATTAAAATAGCCATGACACCCAGTAATACAGTCACAGCATTACAGTTCATATAAAAGAGTATCAATGTACAGTGAGGCAGAGTTATAATAATTGAGAGCAATACGACCTGTGCACCGGGCCACGCCTGAACTTAGAATGCCAATTCGCCGCCGTGCGGCGTCTTTTATACGGAAGTATTGGAGGTGGGGCAACGACGTAGCAGGCTACGACGTAGCGCGCTCTAACTCCGCCCACCAGCAATGAGGTGGGAGAATGGCGTAGCGTGCTACGACGCTACGGCGCTATCGCGTAGCCCAATGCACGTGCCACTCACAATATAATGACGCCGACACATACATACAAATAAAAACAATGTAAACATAAAACTATTGTACACGAAGTGACGGCGTCGTGTTGCGCTGCGTGGTGTCGCGTAGCCTTCCGCGGAATCGCCGATACACGACACCCTTCGGCCAAAACTCTTCCTTGAAGAAGGTCTCGATTTAAAGAGTTGGAACTCGCACTACGAAAGACTTGAAGTTCGTGTTATGGCGTGGTTCCAACTTCTCGACCCTCAAGGTCCAGTTAGTCTTCACTCGTACATACTCCACGATCTCCTCAACCTTCGTGGTGTAATGTAGACGGGACACATAGAGCTGCGTCGTCGGTGTAGCTGGACGCAGCAGCATATTGGGTCCTGCAAGCGCGGTCCCGCACTGGTTCCGACTAAGACGCTTCCTCCTATTCTTCCTCTCCACCTTCACGAAGCCATCCTTGTCACACGTGCCTGAAGCCGGGTCTAACTGTTTGGAACCCCTGTTGTCAGGTTCACAGCAGCTCCTCTCATCCCCCTTCCTGGTTCGCGACACAGGTTTGTGCGTGGCAACGATAGCAGCGTAGGCACGTTTAGGGGTCGACGTACCTACACGAGTCACTACCTCGACCGGTGTCGAGTCAGCGACGGCGGCGGCGCATGTTGCTACGCGCGCAATGGAGCTCGCCGACTCGAAACTGCCGATACTAGTGTTACTAGCTCCGCGACGTGTGCCCACGTTGGAGGCAACAGGCGACCTATTTACCTTGACAGAGTTGCGTAACAACTCTACTTCGGCACGTAGTTCACCAATGGTGTTATTCGACACCTCCAATGTTGACTTTACCTCAGCCAGGCTTGCCTTGAGAGTTGTAATGTCCTTCAGCAACCTGGTGACATCGACGTGGTCAAACGTGACTGGGGGCAACTTATGTAGCTCCTTCGCCACAAAAGCAGGAACGTCGTCCGGGTCGGTGCTCTTCAACATCGTGCTGATGTCTTGCACACACTTCTGGCCACCATCCCTGCGGCGGGACTGCATCTGCTCGACTTTGCTGAGCGATTGGAACAGCAGTAGCTTGGCACTACTGATCTCTTCCTCCTTGAAGCTGGGTTTGCAGATCTGCAAGATGCTGACTTCGTCCATATAATCGATGGCATGATTGATAAATGCCAAGACCTCGTTGGCTATGAGCTGTTGTGAACTCATAGTGACGTTAACCGGGCAACGGCTAAAGCCACGCGACACGCGAATATAATATTCGTATCGAGCAGCGCAAACACGTCCGTACTCGACCGTGCATTGCGCGCTTATGAATGACTATGAGAGTGAGGGAAGAGTCAGTGCTCCAAGGTGTGTCTACGCACACACTTGTACACTATCATATCACCCACGGCGATGGCTAGTCTCCGTTCAAATTGGCTGCCATGGCCGAAATACGGTCGAAGTATGCAAGAGAGTCCACTGTCCCATGTTAGTTTGCAATTTAATATTTTATCATATGAGAATTATATTTTACGTTAATTAATGTAATTGTTGTACCGTTTTAATTATTTATAAAGAAATAAATAAATATTAAGAGGATTTTTCTAGCCAGCTATATCGTTTATTGTAGGGATGACTAGGATCTTGGATCGATACATTTGGAACAATGAATCAGTTGTATTAAAAATGATAAAGCTATAAATTAGGTCACAGCTAACGTGACGGCAGAACCCAAATAAATTGGGATAAGGGCTAAAAATTATGTTGACCCATTGTTTTTTATGCTTATTAATTCTGAGTTACACGTGTTTCCCCGTCGAGGGTGGGGACTGTCCGGGCCTTGAGGTTTAAACTGACCTTGGATAGAGCCACTCTTGACAGAAATACGCAAGAGATCTTCATTAATTGAAAAGGGTTTCCGCCTACAGGAACAATTTATATTTATTTAAGTTGAAAACACGTGGTTTATTTTCAATAACAAAATGTTATCGTTAGTTATCTTTTGTACCTGTAAAGCTTCCTCCGCACTAATTGAATTCTAACGTTTTTAAAACTACTTATATGTATTTTTATCGAAAAAACGGGTGAGGTCGGGGGCACACCCATCAGAAACGAGGTTCCCTACACTTTTGCGTCGATTATATTAATGTATATACTATTTCAGCATCCTCGTAAACCATGAAAAGGACAACCACGATGAAAACTCTGAAAATTTTCTCAGCTGCCATCTTGGATTTTTATTTGGACCTCACCATTAGCTTCCTCAACCTCGAAAATCATGAAGACTATCTCACTCTCTTTCTGACTCTTCCTATCTATACTATATAATATTATAAAGCTGAAGAGTTTGTTTGTTTGTTTGGTTGGTTGAACGCGCTAATCTCAGGAACTACTGGTCTAAATTGAAAAAATATTTTTGTGTCGAGTGGCCTATTTATCGAGGAAGGCTGTATAACGTAACGCTACGATAAAAAGGAGCGGAAAAGCAACGAAAAATGGACGAGAACTGGGAGGCAATTTGATGCGACGGGAAGGGTCACGGGAGCAAAAATTTGACGCGGACGAAGTCGCGGGCAGAAGCTAGTTATATATAATAAAAGTTGCATGGAGAGGGCAACACGCTTTTTAGTTACGTAATGCTTTTTCCGTTACGTGACGATTTCTACAATTTGCTGCATTAAAGAACGTCGATTTAATAAATTAAAAACAAAATGGTCGAATTACTTGTTACCCTTAATACGTGTGCAGCTGTGTGCGTGCGTAGATTTGTAATGTGATTACACACAACAACAATGCTAATTTTGTTCAACAATCAGTATTAATGATCGGTTTCGGAGACATTTATTTCTCAAAAAACAAGAACATTACAGTTCACTTAAAATATTGAGAAATGTAAATATAAAACTAAAAGTAAGTGTGATTCTCTGTGCTCACAATAGAAAATTAGGCAATTAAGGTGACAATTGATATTGTTAGTGTTGTATTCTAACGTATTTTTCTAGGGCTTTTTTAAATTTTAATATGGTGTCACTATTGGTTATGTCATCAGGTAGTGCATTATACAGTTTTGCTCCCTCGCACAGTATATTTTTCCTTCCATAGTTAGTTCTGGGTTGTCGCAATTCTAGTTTGTCTCGTCGTCTTGCGTTGTATGTGTAAGTTTTCTTTTTAAAGTTCAATTGTGCATGTTAGCATGAGTGCAGTGCAACATAATAGTATAAATTGTGTATGTATTATGATTTTACCGTAATATTCTAATTAGGTTATATAATGATGGACGTTCATTCCGTGACATGTTGTTTATGTATAAATAACCAGAAAATGTGAATAATTTTGTCGAGAATCTTTTATCCAATTTCCTGTTACACGAAATTTGTTCTAGTAAAGACACACTCTTATAATTCCATTCAAAATTAATATTCGATATTGGGTCAACAGCTCATTGGTTTAAAGGATTAAAGTTTTAGGTAAGTATATTTCATAAGCTAAAAGTATTACGATAAAGTACTTCAGTAGTCTAAAATTACACAAAAGCTCCACAGGTTCAATATTGTACGGCGTTTGTTCCAGAGCTATTATATGACGAAATATAGCGGAGTTCAGCCGAAGTTATATCCGATGAAATAATTGAGCCAGTATAAAATGTGAATGGAAAGTAACGATATTACGTAAAGTTAATAAAAAATCAAGCTCCTTAAGGTTTAATAGAAGACTGCAGTTTTTGTATCTTGTTTCACAACGTTTTACTAAAACATTTTAAAACTGCGTACCTATACTACCATTGTATAAAATAAATCAAAACCTCATTGAAAAACAATCTCCAAGCTATTTCAATATTTCAGCCTATAATAATAATAATATAATAATATTCCACAATAATAATCATATTCCACAACTATCACACAACGCCATCTAGTCCCAAGCTAAGCAGAGCTTGTGTTATGGGTACTAGACAACTGATAAACATACTTATATATTTCTAAATACATACATATTATAGATAAATTACACCCAGACACAGAACAAATGATCGTGCTCATCACACAAACATTTGTCCTGGGTGGAAATCGAACCCACGACCTCCGGCATAGCAGTCAGGGTCACTAACCACTAGACCAACAGGCCTGTCAAAATACGTCTACTGCTGGACATTGACCTCCCTCAACACTGGGGTTTTGCCATAATCGCCACGCTAGGCAGGCGGGTTGGCGATTGCAATATGGTTGTAAAGTCTTTAGAGAACGCAACTGCTCATTCTCTAGTAAATCCCTTAGTCGCCTTTTACGGCATCCACGGGAGGAATTAGGTCTGGAAGTTTTAGCACAGTGTTATAAAGTTGATTAAGTAAAGAAAAGCTGCGGGCCCAGACCCGACCACAAACAATGCGACCAAGGAAGAAAGAAGCAGTTACTTATAAAGTTAATAAGACTGTGGATTTAGGTCCTTATGTTTCTTAACACATTCAATTATTAAATAAAATAGAGTGTCAACGTTAGAAGCACCCATTAATCAATTAAAACTCTCTACAAAGCCTATGTTTATTTCGCGAGTGATATCAAAATATGTCAATTTCACTAATTGATGGATGTGGATAATATGTCATCAGTACTTTACGGAATGCTCGTACGCCGTAGGCGCTAAGCCTTTTATTTACCAGATGGAGTTAGGACTCATGTAAAGGGGGCAAACTTGTTGTGATATTCTATGTTTTATGGTTGGTAATAGCGCAATGGTTTTCGATACTGATTAGCCCAAGTTGGTGACTTTGAATACCAGTCTACGCAATATTGATGTAAACTCCATTTGCGTTGAGCAGAGCTGGTCCAGTGGAAACGGTTACGAGTTACGTTTGTAGGTCGTAAGTTCGAACCCTGAACAGCGCTTTTCTTTGTGTTCATTTCATCACCACTGTTCTTAAGACGGTGAATGAAAACATCGTGAGGAAACTGACATGTCTTTGAACCAAAAAATGGAATACATGTGACATCGTGTGGTGGATTACGGCCCACTTGTGTTCCAGTAGTAGGAACACTATTGGTTGATTTTACTTATGCACTTACATTTGTAAAATTAGATTCGGATAGTTTAACACTAATGCCTTGCATTTTAAGTTTTACTGGAATCAATTTTTTTAAGCAACTTTATGGTATGATTTTATCGTAGTCTTGTCTCTAATAAGTCGTGAAATTTTTTAAAGCAAGCACAAAATAAACGTAATATTGTTATGCTAGCATTAAAACTTTCAACACAATATTATAATCACATACACTTTACCCATTACCCCCCAATGTGAAAGCTAGCAATACAATTAGCTACAGACGAAAATGAGATCATAACAATATGAGGTTATGACTGTAACGTGGCTGTTTGGCCGCAATTAGACTAAACAAGCCGTAATCGCACCATTTGCGAATGTGAGAGTTTCGGCTTAATAGGGCACAGGAGTAAGTATGCAACCGAATCGCAATATAGTCGCAGCGCGATAGACAGGCATTTGCGTGATGGTGGCGACATTATGTACTTTATACTTATCACGTATGAGTGTAGTTACGCACACGTGGGTAACTGATAGCCAATATATTGAGGTTTGGTCTCCATTGTATTATAAAATATTGTGCTTATGGATTTGAACTAGGAACTGGAAATAAGGGTAATAAAGTCAATGCATACACGAAAGTAATTGAATGGACATTGATTGTTGTGGTATAGGCATGTGATACGGAGGAATGAGGAAAATGTTGTGAAGAACGTTTTGAGCATGAATGTCGATGGCTATAACATAAGTGAGGACCACAGAAATGATGGATGGACTGTGTGAATAATGATATGGTTAAAAATGGGTGACTACCGAGATCACGACTAATAGAGAAGTATGGAAGTAAAATATGTTGCGCCAAGCCTAAAAACAAATGGAAATAGGGTAGGACAATGATGATGAGGATGCATGCATAAAATAACAAAGCATTAATTACAAGTTAGTACTAATTGTACTTTTCTGTGTCTTTCTTCACCAATGTTAACTGTTTCATCAATATATACTCCTACGTCAGATTAAATACACGTAAATGGAGTCTTCTTCAGGATTCGTCTATTATTAGGATTCTGTCTAGGATTTGTTTTTTTTTGGATCGGAAATCATCAAATGACTTCTCCCGCTCTGGGCGGAGCGGGAGGGCGTGTCAGACTTTTACTGACTAAAACCCACCCGTATTCCTTCAGTTGCCCATGTGCCAGGGTCACGGTATCTCTTTCGAAAAATCACGCGACCCCGTTCTATTAGGATTAAAATGATGTTTAAACTTTTCTTTGCGTTTTCAACATTGTTGGCAATCAAACGCTTAGGAAAATATTGCGTAACAAACTTGTTTACAGTTATTTAGATTTAAAATGATTATGAGGATTCTAGGAAAATAAACCACTGGATAAATAACTCAGTTCCACATACAAAGTATAAACTATTTGTCGCTTGACACCAGCCATGGTAACAGCGAGACATGTCGCAAAGTTGCAGTACAAACATCGTGGAGGTTGCGACAAGATTACTCGTTACTAATGTGTCCCATTTATTACTGCAGTGTGCATATATCAGGCTGGCAAATAGTTTAGACAAAACTGGTTATGTGGTATGGAGCGAAGTCGAAATGGGTTTTAGTTTCATATAGCAGTAAATGGTAGGATGTGGAACCCACGTGGTTCTAGTCGGTAGGAGTCCGACATAACCATACGTTCTCTCCAGACGGGTTTCCTAAAAGAAAGAAAACTGGCCAAGTGCGAGTCGGACTCGCGCACCGAGGGTTCTGTACAAACCTGCAGGAATTCACGGTTTATGCATAAGGTTTATGTTTATGAAATTAAATGTTTTTTTTTTAATTTTTATATTTGAGTTGACTGAATGAAAGGTAAATTGTGGTTTACGATTTATGACGTATTAAAAAAAAAAAAAACTACTTACTAGATCTCGTTCAAACCAATTTTCGGTGGAATTTTATATGGTACATCATATATTTTTTATTTTTATCATTCCCTTATTTTAGAAGTTACGGGGGCGGGCGTTTTGGGGGGACTGTCTTATGTGACTTTGACGTTCAAAAAGTGCTGACTCTCAGCCTAGTTTGAATAAATGACTTTTGATTTGATTTGATTTGGGACACATTTTACCACTTTGGAAGTGTCTCTCGCGCAAACCATTTAGTTTAGAAAAAAATTATATTAAAAACCTCAATATCATTTTTGAAGACCTATCCATAGATACCCCACACGTATAGGTTTGATGAATTTTTTTTTTTGTGTTTCAGTTCTATGTATGGGGAACCCCAAATATTTTTGTTTCTATTTTTGTGTGAAAATCTTAATGCGGTTCACAGAATACACCTACTTACCAAGTTTCAACAGCATAGCTCTTATAGTTTCAGAAAAAAGTGGCTGTGACATACTCGGACAGACAGACAGACAGACAGACAGACAGACAGACGGACAGACAGATATGACGAATCTATAAGGGTTCCGTTTTTTGCCATTTGGCAACGGAACCCTAAAAAAGGACATGATTCAATTTCAAGATTGTTTTCTTTCGAAAAAATGATTCGTTGACAATAGAAGCAAAAACCGGCTACGTGTGTGTTGGACCATGTACAGGAACGGGTTCTGGAGTACAGATTAGTGTTTACGCATGTTTGATTTTATCGGCCGCAAAAATAAGTTATTCCTGCGGTTGTAACCGAATAAATCCCAGATCACAAAAACTATTGACTGGAAATTCGATTTTCTTACGTTTTTTTTTTGCAATTTGCAGTGTCACGTAGTATTTTGATTAAAATTTGATTCGCGATCATAACAAATTTGACTGACTTTTTAATTAAATAGTCATTAAATGGGAATATAATGAACTTAGAGGGTAATTTTGATCATTTAAATATATACGGGCTACGGTCGCGAATCATATTTTGTTCAACATACAGCCCGACACTGACCTGAAAATTAAAAAAAAAAAAAAAAAAAGAATTTCGCGGGCAACCCAGGCGCTAACCCGTTAATTACATGAAACCTGAGACTCTTAAAAACGTCATAATCTTTTGAATTATGGAATCCAACATATGTTCCTCCTCACACTCCTTACATATAGCAGAGAGAGGGTTGAAAAAAAAACTATGTACATAAGCGTATGAGGGATACACGTTTACATACATTGATGTTGATATTTTGTGAAAAGTACCATAGATTTATGCATTTTAGTGCTAGAAAATGTTCTGATTGATAACTGCAGCAATGTCGCAATTGTTTGACAGTACATGTCAGTAACTAGCGTGTGTATTCCTAGATTATCTGAAGCTTTCTTTTCGCAGTTATCTTGTTTCTAGCGCAGCTTCTCTATGATCTCACACACTTCACAATAATGATTGATGACAAAGCTCAAGTTTCGCACACAATGCTAAATGGACTCGGCCATTTTGATAAAAATGTATGAAAAATAACTATTAGCTACAGATTTTCAGACATCATATCTCTGAGTTGGTTTTTGTGTTTGCTCTAAGTAAAAAATAGGCTAGATTTTCTTAATATATTACATTATGGAGAAAATATTTCGTAAATTTAGATATGATACTATACCTAGGTCTAAGTACCTACCTAAAGAAAATGGATTGTTTTTTACATCTAATATTACAGATAGATTTTTTCAAGCATCACATAAAACATATTAGGTACGAGTTATACTTGAAACCACTTAGCTTATACATTGTAGAATATTGTTTACCCTTGAGATTTCATAGCGGTCAAAGTAAATCACATCTGTGCAATGTTTTCAGTTGTCAATAATTCATATTGATAAGAAAAATCATAATCAGGACTAGCCTTTTTCCAACTTTGTTAGGGTCGGCTTCCAGTCTAACCCGAACCTTCACAACCCAGTTACTGGATAATATGATAACCCTTAGTAAGACTGGTTGGCAGGCTTTCGGGCTTCTGATGACCCGTAACAACTGTCAAAGATCTACAAACTACAGATGGGACCAACGGCTTCATATGGTTTCCGAGGCACGGAAGCATCTTAGTATGTGAAGATAGTCACCCATCCATGAACTAACCGCGGCAAGCATAGCTTAACCTGATCGATCGATCCGTGCGGCTGTTATTACTTAGCTACAAGCTTCTCTATATTGACAAGAAAATATGGTTCAAGAATTTAATTCAAGTAACCGTCCAATCATATCGCACGATTTCCCACGATCGTGTGAACCTAACCTTGTAATTGATTCTGACTATGAATAAATTATTCTAATGACCCATTTCATTCCACGTCAGAATTATTCAATCTGTTATTTTCAATTTAAATTCTAACCCTCCAATATTTTAAAACAGATATTTTTATGCCATCGGTTTTGAATAATCATTAACTGTATTCATCAATTGAGAATTAATCAATTATTTATTTACAAAAACAAAAACCAAATTTAATAAAAATGAGAGAGGGATTTTGATAATATTGTTGTTAACTTTTATTTAATTGGAAAGTTCGTTTGAAAGTGACACGGCCATGTTTAATTGAGTGACAGTGTTTCTAATATAATTATTTATTAGTATGTGTGCTCTCACGTTACACAAAGTTGAAATAATTTATTAAATTAATGACATGATAGGAGATCTAAGGGGTTCGTGACTATATAATAACAGCCGTACGGGACGATCGATCAGGTATCTATGCTTGTGTGGGTGGCCATCTTTACATATCAACTGTGCTTGGGAAAGTACGTTAAACCGTTCCCCTGTCATTCGTGAATATTTTACAGTCATTGAGGGTCGTCAGAAGCCCGAAAGTCTAGCAACCAATCTTACGAAGGTGTCTCGTATGTCCCAGTCACTGGGCTATGGAGATTAGCTAAGCAGTCGCTCCATGTAAAATATATGTATTTAGCTGCACGGTTAGACTGGAAGCGGATCCCAACATTGGGAAAAGGTTAAGCAAATAAATAAATAAATATCTTAGGACAACCAACATACCGTTATCTGATCCCAAACTAGGCAGAGCCTGTACTATGGCAACCAGACAACTGATAAATATACTTGTATATTTCTAAAAACATACATATTATAGATAAATTACACCCAGACACAGAACAAATGATTGTGCTCATCACACACAGATTTGTCTTGGGTAGGAATCGAACCCACGACCTAAGTCTTAGCAGTCAGGGTCACTAACCACTAGATTAACAGGCCAGTCAACTAAAAATGAAATGATATATGAATAAAAATGTAAATGAATAAAAATGATGAAACAATGATGATAGGAGACCTTAGCGGTCATGCCAAGGTGATACCATCCCTAATATACAACTACTAGCTTTTGCCAGCGGGTTCACCCGCGTGGAGGTCGGAAATTATCCCGCGGGAACATACTACCGAGATAAAAAGTACCCTATGTGTTATTCCAGGTTATAAACTATCTATGTGCCAAATTTCATCTAAATCGGGTCAATACTTTTTGCGTGAAAGAGGAACAAACATTCACACATCCATACACCCGGACATCCATACATACAAACTTTCGCGTTTATAATATTAGTAGGATTACGAAGCCTTTATTACTGCATGGTTCTTTATGGATTGAGTCAGATTATGTCTGGTCTTTAAATCGGGCTCGGAGTTCATATCTGAATGTTTCGGTGTTTCTACTCAGAGTAGTTGGTGAGGAAAGACGTGTAAAAGTGTTTTTGAACCAATTTACAGAAATATAACTTACCCTTGGTAACGGCCCCGACTAACAAACTGTAGGTCGTTGGTACGAACCCAAGCTGGTGATTTAGTTTGTGTAAAAAATTTCATCACCACTTCTCTCAAACAGGTGAACGTTGAATACATGTGACATCTACCAACCCGCACTGGGCCCGCGTGGTCCATGTTTGCGGCCCACTCCCTCTCACCGAGAGAGGGTCTGTGTCCCAACAGTGGGAATGGTATAGGCTGATTATAGACGATGGTCTTTGTTGCCCCACGTGAGGGCGGATATGAAGAGAGGATGATTACTTTATTACTGCTTGAAAATACACAAACAACAATAACACTTACATTACCAAACATTGGCGTGTACAGTTTCCCATTAGTTCATATCTCAATCTCATTACACATGACACGTGCCCTCCGTATCGAATGTTATCAAACCATCAGGTAGGCACAAGACGACGCAGATCTTGAATTTAATTCAAATCCACGCCATATCTACTAGATAAGTAGATTACGGGGTATCGGGTGACCCTTGTCATTCCGTCAGCCGGTACAGCTGCTGTAGGTAGGCACGAAGGCAGAAGGGCCACGTCTATTTATAACTAAAACATTTACATCTGTACACTAGGAACAGTGATATTCATAATATTAATACTAGAAATAAGGACAAGCTACGTGCTCCCTTTCACCGGCTTCATAAGGTTCATAATTCATTTGTTGGTCTTGGTATTACCTTTTTCAACAAGCTTCCCTCTGCTTTCCTAGATTTGCAGTTTAATGTGTTTAAAGCTAAAGTAAAATCCAACCTTTGTTCAAAGGCATACTATTCTATCAACGACTTCTTAAACGATAAGAATAGTTGGTCGCTCAATGTTTATGTTCTTTCAACCAGAATCAGAATTAGCTTTCCTCATCGTTGTGTATGTAAGCGGGCACGCCCTTTATACCCGGAGGCTCTTATTTAGGTTTTAAGTTCTATTTACGATTTTATTATTTCAGCTTGAGTTTAGTTTTTAAATGTTTTGTTCGTATATTGGCGTGTGCTAGCTGACATATGACGCATAATTTGATGTATGTTTTGTTTTGTTTTATAATATGAATTACTTACATAATACTGTATAGAATCAAGTTCTTCTAACTTAACAGACAGCTGTGCTGCTGGGGAGTTTGTTCCGCCACTTCTTCTTCCCAGCTAAAGCACTAGGAAGTGTCGAAGGGTGGGCGTTTTGGGGGGACTGTCTCATGTAACTTTGACGTTCCAAAAGTGCTGACTCTCAGCCTAGTTTGAATAAATGACTTTTGATTTTGATTTTCCCGGGCGTAAATATGGCATGTCGAGTTATAGAAAAAGTTTGGCATTATCGTCGTTTCTACCACACATACCTGCAGGTCTATTTTGTATCCTGCCAGGGTTGCGGATAAGTTTGGAATAGTTACCGTGGCCCTGGCAAAGGCAACTGAAGAAACATGGGTGGGTTCGGCTCCATCGAGAGCGGGAGACGTAATTTGATGACTTCCCTTCCAAAAAAGGTATATTCAGTATAAATTTCACAGTGAAAGCTTTAGTGAAGAAAACTGTCATTTCACCGGTGCTTGGGATTAAAACTTTTGACATTTCACTTCAAACTCACTTGAAAATTAACTTCACTTAAGTTCATAGAGAGATTGTCACAAAACAAATCGGCTGTATAGTCTCTTCTCAAGCTCGATGTCTTGGTATCAGTGGGTCAATAATGAAATTTTTGTCTTTTTTTCTAAAGTAAGTCAATCAATAGTATTTTTTTAGGTAATGATATAAACCAGTAAGTACTTAGGTTATTTCAAAGTTTATTTTTTAATAAACACACAATCTAATTCAAAAAAAGAAGTAGAAGTATCAGCTGCAAAACACAATAACTGCCAAAACTTACTGACAATTGAAAAATACTTAACCTGCCAGCCACAAATTCATAAAACGGTTTTCCACCTTCTCCACTACATCTTCAATCCCCTCAGTACAGAACAGAATTACTGCTCAATCCTCGTCGCGACATGTTTACTTGAACAACACGGAGTTACGTCACGCGCCTCGCAGACTCACGTAATACCTTCTTGATAGTTATGGTGCCCTGGTACACGAATGGTGAAAGTAAATGTAGTAGCCATTTGAAAAAGAATATTGCCATGAAATCATAGCGCAAACCGAGAAAATAATTGCTGTTACCTACGGAATTTATGGTAATGATTGATTATTTTAATTGACTTTAAAAAATAAGGAATGAATGCATTCTTGTCCAAACGTAATTACCTTTTTGAAGGGGCAACTAGAATCATTTCTATTTCTTGAAAATGTTGATATTCAAAAGTACTTAAAAGTATCTCATCATCATTGTCATTCCCCTCCCTTTTTTTTGCCAGCCTGCACCGTCCCACTCTTGGGCAAAGGCCTCCCTCCACTTCTTCCAACTATCGCGAAGCCGCGCGTCCTCCTGCCAGTTTTGATGGAACCTATCCAGCTCATCCCATCTCCTACGTGGTCTGCCGCGACTCCACCTCACTGTCTTATCCCAATTTATTTGGGGCCGGCGCAACATGTTTTTTTCTTCCACACTTCTCTACTATACATCATCTCGATAGCTACCCCCTTAAAATTACCTATAAGAAATCAATGATTAGACTTTGACTATGCATTTGGTGTTGTGTGTACACCGATTCCTGCATGAATACTTGGCCGATTTTTATGATTTATTTGAAAGAAAGAAAGCATTTATTTGTTAGAATATTGTACAAAGTTGTTATGTGGATTATTACGTTCAAAATATTCTGTTGTTTCCGGCGTACTAATATGGTTTTGAATTTATGGGTCATCATTACATTGAAATTTAGTTATTAATCATTAAAATTATGGGTCATCATTACATTAAGATTTAGTTATTAATCATTAGAATTTATTTAAACAAAACATTTTTTTATGTAAAAGATATTAATTATATATCAAATTTGCATGAATTCAAGGATATAAAATATGATTTTTACAGAATAATGTCAAATCTTTAGGTAAATTTTTCATTCATAAAATCTTCAGTCGAGTAATAATTTGGTAAAGGAAGCCTGCACGATGTCCCATATTTTATGAAATTTGCTTGAATAGTTTATGAGTTAGATTTCCGATCCACGTCATCTATGAAAACTATTTTGATTCTGTATTGTATGCCCACAATTTATTTCGTAGAGGAAGCCTGCGCGGTTGTCCCATATTTCAAAACAATTGTTTGACTAATTTATGAGTTACATTTAAGTTTTTAATCTACGTCATCTATAATAATCTGTATTTTATGCCCACAATTCGTAGCCGCAGTCATTGGTTTCTCATCGTCCTCAACCCTTGCAATGAAAATGCAATAAGAAAAACAAAAGTTTTCTTTTATCAATGTTTTTATGACCTGAAGAGTACTAAATAAAACACACGATAACTTAGAACTTTTATATTACCTCAAAAGCATGAGGCATGAACGTCCTTCTTATACGAAATTTCATAAAATAAATACGTAACTAAATAAAAGGTTTTAATAAAAAGTCATCAATTACCTTTAATAGCAATATACTTCAAACTAGAATGAATTGCTTCCCTACATCCCCTCGGATTAGAATGAACCAATAACGAAATTAATATTTGATCTGTTTTGCATAGAGCGTGCCAGCAATATTCCGCGATGTATCTCGTAGGTTTTATTTTAAAGCTAAAATCAATTTTATCTAAAACCTGCTCCACGATATTGCAGAACGTTCGGGCTGTTGTAAGGAGGTTAAGTTCCAGATTTATAAGGTTTAAAGGTTCCGTCTACTATCTTACTTTGGAAAGTGAAGTACACTTTGTTGTCCCATTTTTCTTTAAGTATTTGTCTACCGTTTTAGGTATTTGCTTGCTATAAAAAGGTTAGTCATTGTGAAACATAATATTCATAAGTAAGTATAAATTAAAAGAAATCACACCAAGTTTGTAATTAATTAGTTTATATATGTTATCTCGTAATATGTTGGTAAATTATATAGTTATTTTTCTGTAAGTTCGTTTAAAAAACGCATGCACGTTAAAGTCAAATCATATTTAAACTCGATGATATCAGTGTTTCTCTAACTACTCTGACAAGAAAGGTCGAAAAACATTAAGAATGTATGGATTGAAGTATAATAATGTTATACTTTCAATGAAGTGTCACCAAGTTTTGATGGATCACAACCTTTCAAGGATTTCTTAATTACAAAAAAAAAAAAAAAAAACAATTATTAACCACAGTGTTTGTTTCTCCGACAACGACATTAAACTAACTGGTTTAAAACAGAATTTGCAAAATAAAACGAAATAAACAGATAAGAAATTCATATTCTAGCTTTCCAGACATTTCCGATCACCCATGGAACCCTAGACGTGGACTATAATAATGTAGATGGTAATAAAATATCATCTCGTCGTAGCCAACGACCGACCTTTTTGCATACTGACTGCTCACATTTTCATATTTCTCTGTTAGATTCTTGTGGACCTAATGCAATTTATATAATGGACGATAGAACAGAAGTTATGTTGGCTGGGGCTAGTTGAACTGACTTGGTTCTATGTAGAAACCGAGGATAGGAAATATGTTAATTGTTTAAGAGTTTTTCTGTGCTAGAGAATACAAAGATGGAAAAGTTTTGTCATTACTAACACCAGTGTTTGCTGTTTATGTTTCTGTTTGTTCAAAATGTTCAACTGTGATTACAGATAGCCAGAATGGTTTAGCATTAGTATTTCAATGGTAGTGCGTACATGACGCTACTTACTAACGCATTATTAACTAGTTCATTATTGGTAACATTGACATGGTCTATAATGTTCCCACCGTTGAAACACAGGTCTCCTCTCTTTAGAGGGGCCGTAATCCACCACGAGGGCTCAGTGCGGGTTGGTAGATGTCACATGTCCTCGATTTGGGTTCTCGAACATCAGTTCCTCATGATGTTTCTTTCGTAGTTTTGAGAGCAGTGGTGATGAAATAATGTACACAAAGTAGAACGCCTGACTGGATTCATACCCATGTCATATAACTATAAATTTTGATCGAAACTATATCTATAACTCGTTAGTCACGGCCGTTAGCACTGGGCCACCACAGCTCAATGAGTGGACTATCTAAAACTAAGAGAAACTTAAAATCGGATACTAGGGAATCTCTTCCTTATCTTGCTAGGATGCTACTTTAATATGCATAAGTCTACAATTCCTAGCGAACATTCTGGCTACACGTCTCCTTCACTACCTGCCACAACTCCGGTGCGATAATAACTGCCTTAGAAGCTAAGCTCATATCAACTTAGAAATTCTATTCACCGTCTAGTTAATCTACTTGGATTAATAATTTTCTGCTTGAGTAGAAACTAGGATACCTAGATTTTAGTGTTAGAGTTTATACGTTGAGAAGTAGTTGCTTAATAACAGCATTGTTGACGATAGGTTCGTCCAAAGTCATAGAATTTTATCGGTCCACGTTTGATGGAGAAATCGGTGAACTTTACTTGGCGTGAAATTGGAGAGCCCTATGTCCATCGGTGGACATAATGCTGATGATGATGATATTAAAACAAAATACATATTCGAAAATAGAACCTCCTACTATATTTTTTAACTCTATTGAAAATCTAACAAAAAAGGAAATGTCACGCATTAAACAAAAATGTACCAGGCCATCATAGCTTTACAGCAACTGTTCCGATCCCCAAGTTTTGAAGCGTCTTCATTATCCTGAACCGTTTCGTTCCAAATGACCTTAAATATCTTTTATTTGCCCAGATCACGGCCAGTGCTATTCTGCAATATAACGAGTCCCTTACACAATCACAAATGAAGTAATTTAGAAAAGCTTTTATTTCTTAAGTAGCTCTTTAAATTCTTAAGAGCGACGTTGTTATCACTGAGTTAAGTGCCCTGAATGCAGCACGAAATGAAAAATACATGTATTTTATATAAAATTGTAGTTACGGCTGGATTTGCGGTGTTTAGTGTACATTGTTACATATTAAACGTATTTGTTTGTCGGCGCTTTACAAAATTATCATTATTTCTCAAACTTACATAAACGCACACCGTCTTGTCATGAGGTGGACAGAAACTATACTTCAGAAGCTGCTACGCCATGATTTCTCATCTTCCTAACTAAACGAGAATCGCTCAGACTTATTCCAACTTATTTCAAAACGCGTTATATCTTTAGTTCTAGTCTGAAGCCTTGAGCAAGTTTTTGCATTTCCAATTTTATTATGATTTGAGTAAAGTTCTTAATATAAAAAAAAGACAACTTAGCACTGGACTAAGTTGTCAGTTTTGTAAAATGAACTGTATTTATATACATAGTGTGTTCTTAATAGAAATATTGGTTTTGGAGGTTCAAATCTGATATATTGTGTTTGCAATTTTTCAATTAACTTGCTTTTTAAATTAACTTAAAGTTTCTGACCATTATTTCTAAAAGTATTCTTCACGAAAACCTCGCACTTCCACATCTAAACAAACACGTTACTTTAACACAGAATTAGAGTTCTAAACGCCACACATGTCGCAAGAATTAAAATAAATCCACGAGCAAAGCCGAGCGAAATCTATGTCTGCAAAGAAATAAATTGCAGAATGTCCCACCGGCTCTGGCGATAGTGTCTGTTTTAAAAGCGAAGGATTATTCCCAGGCGACACATTTTGAATTTGATTTCAGTTTTATCCCTTTACGAGTTTTAACCAGTTTATTTTCATGTTTATATTGTTCATCTAAATATCCAGACGGTTATAATACTTGACGTGACTTTGGCAGGTTACGTAAGCGGAATATTTCTGGGAATATTTTGTCTATTTCGTAAATTTATTTGTGTTGACGTGTTTGTTTCGAGTTTCTCTTACTAGTAATGGCCTCTTATGTAAGTGTTCTTCAGCATCACCTTCAGATGAATTTTGTGTTTCTTGTGAACGACGACTAGTGTCCAGAAATATCTGCAATTACGTCAATGTATTCCAATTTATGTGTATCAATGTATCCATTCTGTGTTTTGTTGAAGTATTTCGTGGTACTAATAATTTGCGAACAGGCCCAATGGTATCAGCCCTGACTTACGAGTCTTGGGTTCGAACCTAACCAGGCGCTTTACTTTCTGAAAATAATTTCATCACCCCTGCTCTCAAAACCCGTTGAAGTTTTCATCGTAAGGAAACCGACATGTCCTAGAACCAGAAATTTGAAGACCTGTGATATCTATCAACCCGCACTTGGCCCGCGTGGTAGGTTACGGTCCACTCCCTCTCACCGAAAGGAGGCCTGTGTTCCAGCAGTGGGAACAACGTAGGCTGATTATGATAAATAATTTGTGTAGATCCTAATGAATATTCTTACAGTGTACATCTAAAGTTTTTTTTTTTTAACCAGTGCGCAAATTTTTTTTAGTGGTTCAGTATCAGTAATAGAACACATTTCAACTATTTTTTCAATACTTTTTTTTTTTTCTTTTTTTTTACTTTCGTTAAATTAGTAAACTGTGGACACTTTAGATATTTCGTAATATGACATCGACAATAGGAATAAGTCAGTGACTGCGCGCCAGCGTAGGTACTTCGAACTTCTTCGAATTTTGACCGATCGAACAGCTGATAGATACTTCTAGCTACGCTCGGTCGTTCACCTTCACCGCCGCGCCGGCGCTGCGCGCAATTTACCACTAAAACCAGTTTCAAAAGAAACATCTTTCGTTAAAGATAAATTAATTTTTTTGTACTAAGATATATCAAAATAAAAATTGCATGGTTATTATAACTCGTTTAAGTTTTTTTATTTTTTATTTGCGCACTGGTTAACCACTTATCCTGTATAACCATATCATTTGTTTAACAAACAACTGCAAAGCTGAGTTCCAACTTTCGATTCAACCCAACACAGCCTCAAGAGACATCTGTAAAACAACTACACAAAAATGTCGTGAGCTCAATAAAGTAAACCACTATTGAGACGTAGAATACAGCAAGTGTCCCTATTTTGTCTGATTTAAATATCAGAGGGAACGTCTGGCGTGTTTGTGCGGCGACCAACCCCGCGGGGCGCGCCGTCTATTGCAATAAATTTACATAGGAAAGATTCTTAGTGGGAGCTCCCGAATATAGAGATGTGACGTTGGCAACGATGCTTGAATTTCAGTGTCGATAATTTCGAATTTGATGGTATGAAATTATTTTGTAAGTTTTAAATGTGGAGTAAGTAATACACAGATTGCTAAAAATAACTGACACGGATAACTGTAACGGACGAATATATTGTTATAAAAGAAATCAGGTATCAGTAATATTGACTACACTTTCTCCAATTACTGTTATTACAATGAATGAGTAGCGGATTAATGAACGTAATAAATTGTTGTTGATGGTACACTTAATATCATTGTGACTTGGGAATTAATAATATAATAATAATATCTTAGGACAACCAACACACCGCTATCTGATCCCAAACTAGGCAGAACCTGTAGTATGGTAATCAGACAACTGATAAACATATTTATATATTTCTAAATACATCATATTATAGATAAATTACACCCAGACGCAGAACAAATGATTGTGTTCATCACACAAAGATTTGTCCTGAGTGGGAATCGAACCCACGACCTCAGTCTTAGCAGTCAGGGTCACTAACCACTAGACTAACAGGACAGATTGTAACAAAGTAGTAACACCCGCATTGGGTAATCGATAAGGTTAAGTTACTCATGCCGTAGTTGACCCGCAGATGGGTGACCATCTTTGCATAGGTACTAAAACCGCTCCGTACATCAAAAAGCACGCTATTTCTCGGTTGTCATTTGTAGATTTTTGACAGTCGTTCTTTCGGGCTCCTGACGGGGTCGTCTGACAACCAGTCTTACCAATGGGTATCATATTACCGAGTAACTGTGTTGTAAAGATTAGATAGAGAGTTTATATGGGGGTCGGCATCAGGTTAGACCAGAAGCCGTCCCCAATATAGGTGGAAAAAGTCAGGCAGATTGATTGGTGTAATAAAAGCAGAGCATTTTATTTTAGTGGTAACTTCAAATAAAATCTTTAGCAAAGAAAAAAGGCTTTTTCCAGTACCTTAGCTATTTAATTTTATTAAGGCCACGCTATACACTCAAGTATACTTTTGTCCCGATTAACATAAAACAATTCTCCCGCCTTTTTAACTGTTCAAGAATAGGGGCCTTTTGTTGGTATTAAAAAAATTCTTAGTAGATTTTTGAATACTGAGAGCCCTATTATAGCCCAAGTGCGACTAACTAAAGATCTTGGGATCATTTAGGCTAAGTGGTTGGTGTTAGGTACTTAGGTAGGCTGTATCCGTAAAACGTTCAAGTTTTTATGCTTTTGAAAAAAGTCTCTTTTCTTACATGAAGGAAAATACTTATGAGGGTGCGATAAAGTCCGCAGAATCCAAATGTTCTCTAGTTCTTTTGCAGGTCAATGTCATGTCATATGTTGATAAAAAATTTAATTCACGACTACAAGAAATATGGCTTTAAATTATTGCTATCATTAGAATCACCAAAAGAACTCTCTAAGCTCATATAATTCCATAGAAAGGCTTTTTGACATGAAAGAGACTGTAAAATTAAAAAAAATGTAAAACGAAAATAAAGAAAAACGTGGGCTATCCAGAAGGTTTTCCCATAGCACGAACATGGGTGCTGTTTAAGTTTTAATTAATAAGAAGCCAGAAACAAAAATTCACGTTTATAATATAAAATGATATTATGTGCAAGTAGTCACTTGATAATTTTTGTATAAGCAAAACAAATCGTTTAAAAAACGTATATCTACATTCATAATTATCTTAAGAAAGTTTGTTCATAAAGAAATAATAATACCTTATACATATTTTGTTTATCGACACATCGACAACTTACTTACGCACATCACTACTCGTAACCGTCTTTTTGTTAATCCGTGGATGATCAAATGGTTAAGGTTAAGTTCAGTGAATTATGGCGGAATTAGAGCGAGATTATAGCCGCGTACATTGCTCCGCAGTGTTCCTTTACATAAATACTTAGTTCGTGTAGCAAGTTTCACGTTTTACGGTAATCTCTGCCTTGAAGCTTGATAGGTTTTGGAGTAAATTTTAGTGACGTTGAAACGAAATGTTTATTAAAATCACGCTTTAAATTAGTCAGCTGGCTCAGTTATAATTAAATGTGACTAAAATAATACAGTGTATTGACATTTGAGAGATTCATTCATAATTGTATTATAATTTAATGTTGAAGTTACTAACGTAGGTTTTCAGAATTTATTTCGGACTATCAAGAAAATCTAAAAAAGAATATCTAAAAAAGCTGAAAAAGTACGTGATAAATAGCAGTATAACATTGATAATTACGTACCTATACTCAGTATAGTCAGTATCATAACATTACAAAGATTAATTAACCCGGTAGGTACATAAAATTAAATGAAGCAATTTTTTAATGAGTGCCTACCCTGAAAATGGAATTCATTTCCTTTGACCAAAAATACGCGACTACGCAGAAACGGATCAAAAATACCCGTGTCGTGTCTTTCGGAGATAATCAATTGTTCCACAAAGGGAACTTTATTTCATCCGAGAATCGGAGCGGCAAAAATATCGTACAGTTGAATAACTTATACCCCCACTTAAAAGGAAAAAGGGAAATGTAAGAATTGGGTCCTTTTCGCATTAGAATGTTTTTCCGGAATATTGGATTACAAGACAAACGATATTTTAAGTCAATAGGAAGTGGTTATGCCGCGGCCCCGGTAGATAAGCCGACATCTTTTCCTGTAAGTGTCGACAGAACCGAATAAGGGATTATATAAGGTGGCCGCCCATTCTACCTGGTATTTGTAATTTATTGCGAAAAATGTCTCCCCTTTAAAGGTTAGGCAAAGGTTAAAGTTTAAGGAAGATTATATCCTGATACTGGTATTATTTTTTTGAACTAGGAATAAATCAAACATTAATTTTTTTACATCAGCCTCAACTCCTAAGTAACACGAACTTTAATACTGTCTACATTATTTTATAGTCAGATATTTAAAAAATAGACCTCTGTATTAAGCCTTTTACGTTTTACTCGTAAGGATGTTGTAAAAGACTTTTGGTGAACTAAATTATTATATATCCGAAGATAAAGCCTTCGAGTGAGCGGTCGAACAGAAAATGGCCATAACCACTACACGCTTGGTAGAGTGGTTTAGATCGGCGTTTGTTATTAGCAGACCGGTCGACCGAACTTCCATCCTTTTGACTTAACTATTTTGTCAACTATTTCCAGCTCTACAAATCGGGTAAAGTAGTGACAGAGCAGTCTGTAGGTTATAGGGTGTCCTGTCAGTTCACCAAAAATTAATTAACAAATTTTTACTTGACAAGCAACGATTGACAAAAACATGATTTGTCATTTCATTACTATACAACAACAAGTTTGTCAAATAATTCACTTAGTAACCCGATAACCCTTTTTTTAAAAAACGTATTATTTGACAAACAATTCATTTTATTTTTCACTTTATCACATAAAACAACGTTTGGAATATCATTCATTCGGTCAGTAGGCTATTTAGGATGTGGTTTTTTTTAAGCCTTGAAATACCCTTCGGGGCAGATCCGGCGTGGTGTGGGGAGGTTAGGTTAGGTTAGGTTGAAACTGTGACTTCCAGAAACAATTTTGTCTAATAAAACAACGTTTGGAATAAAAGTCATTCGGTCATTAGGCTATTTAGGTTGTGGTTTTTTTAAGCCTTGAAATACCCTTCGGGGTAGATCCGACATGGTTTGGGGAGGTTAGGTTAGGTTAGGTTTAAACTGTGACCTCCTACGTACAACATTAGTGAACCAGGTTATAGATGTAATTTATTTTATAAAGATTATTCCCTTGACATATATCGTTGATAAGACACCAGTCTTCAGCAGAGACAGAGTGGGGACAGAGATTTCAGCCCAAATATGTCTACTGCTGGACATAAGCCTCCCCCAAGTTCCACCACTTCGACTGACTTTGTGCTTCCTAAATCAGGCTGATTCCTGTCTCCTTTACAAGTTCATCGGTCTACCTTGTGGGGTTACTTCCAACTATACGTATTCCGGTATGTAGTCGCGACTTTTGCCACCTGTTCTGCCATCAGCCACATAGTGTAGATTAAGAGTAAATCATTGTTATTAAAAAATGATTTCATCTTAACATTACCACAAAAATAGTTTACCAAATGACCTTGATGACCTTATCAGTAATATTCATTTCATAGTTATGTTTTAATTAAACCTGGATCCCAGGAAACATCAATGAACTTAAGAGGCAGTGATCCAATGATACTGGCTTGGTAAAATCATCTTTAACATCTCACTACGCCCATGACAGGATCTAGATAACTACCTAAGTGATGAAGTGACATAAAATAAATACAGTGTCCTAATACAATTTATAAATCACCACGAGAAACAAAATTTAAACTAACAAGACAAATTGAAAAATAAATCATGCTGAATACTTTTTCAGAGTACAAGCGTTCCTTAAATTACGCTTTATAAAATAAAGCGCTGTTTTTTCAGCGAATGTATCTGTGTCCCCGCTTCGTCGTTTATCATTTTTATACTGTTTTGTACTCAGTAGCGTAAAATATCGCGAAATGGTTTTGAAACAATTGCAGTTTGTAAAGGTTTTAATAGTTAAAAGGATTTTTTTGGGTAAAAGAGTGACTTTGAGGTGAAGTTTCATTCTATTATTTAAAATTATAAACGAGTCATTTTAAATCGTTTTAAGTAAAACGCTTATTATTTCAGCTGGAAGACCTCAACAGCTAGACGTAGGCCTCCTACAAGCTCCGTCACTTCAACTGGTTTTCTGCTTACTGCATCCAGCGGATTCCTGCGGCCATCACAAGTTCATCGGTCCACCTCGTGGTTGGGCTTCCAACTCTACGTCTTCCGGTACGCGATCGACACTCCAGAACCTTTCGGCCCTATCAACCTTCTGTTCTGTGACCAGTGAACCCTGCCCACTGCCACTTAAGTTTGGCAATTCTGCGGGCTACGTACGTTCCTTGACAGAAAAACGGCTATTTAAGGAATATCTCTTGTGCTAACCACTAAACGAATGCATTGTAAGATGGAGTGTGTACTTTTAAAGTGTCGATGGGTTTAGAAAAGCACATACCTAGCCCAATTTGCACGGTTGCCCAAAGGTTGGTTGGTTCTTTATTGATCGCCAACCCGCCTGCCAAGCGTGGCGATTATGGCAATACCCCCCAAATTGGGGGAGGCCTAAGTCCAGCAATGGACGTCTTACGGCTAAAATGATGATGATAATGATTATAGATCTGCCTGAAATTAAATAGCCTGTCAAGTGGAAGGTCGGTGCAACCGAACAGTTGAGCACTTTTATAAGTAACATGCTTTCCTATTTTATCCATACCTATCAACTATGCAAAGTCGATAACAAATTGTATCAACTGTCATAAACATGAAATCAACACATATAAGTTTATTTCTAACAAAAAAAAAAAAAAAAAAACAATCGTCTACCGAAAAAAACCCTACGAAATGAAAATTAACTTTAATTTCGGCTTTAAAGTTATTTTTGACTTTGTAGCCTTTTTTTCGAAGAAAATTGTTTTTATTTTTTTAATAAACTTGTACCTAATTTTCACTCTTTAGCTGTGGTGTCACTTACCCCACATAAATTCGTTTACCTTCACATGCTAAGTAAATAACAGTAGCAGGAAGTTGTTATAACATCATCGACATATAGGCACTAAGTGGAAAAAATAAGTCTTATGAAGCTGACTCAAAAACCACTCATCACAACTTAACCAAACATATTGGGGAGCACTCTGTAAGTATAGCCATTCAAAAGAACGAATATTGTTTCCCATCGGTTCGGAAATGATGGAGATCTAAGGTAACAAAAATAAATAAGACATCTGAATTGAGAACGTCCCCCTTTTCTTGAAACTGGTAGAAAAATTAATCATCTTGCTTTTTAAAATTTCATATTATTATCATTCTGGACTATAAACATATCGATTATTTGCAAATTATCCAACTGCCAATCACTATCAATATTTCCCCATGGACACATAATGACTTCCCCTAATGTTTCTTACGAAACAAATCCTATCATACCAAACAGAACTCCAAGGCTGAAATCATTAAAATTTCACAGCTTATTTTTAATCCTGAAATTAGTATGGAAATGGGCTCAGCCGAGAACAGAGCAAAATTAAAACTGTTCAAATGTATGTAAATTCCAAACAAAGGAACGCAATATTCCGCAAACTTAGTTTTCCTGGGATTCACATTTTCATTCGTAGTTTGGTATAAATATCAAATAACTGCAGCTCGTAATTAGCTTGGCAAGATGTTTTAATGTAACTTCATTAATATGACTTTTGATTACAGTGCAGAAATTTTATAACAGAGTTGTTATCGTACTAAATTTATAGAGACATAATCAAGCTTGGTATTTGTCGATTCTATAGACTTTTATAGGTTTTTTAGGTTCGTTCATCCTACATTGCTGGACTAAGCTCCATTCCTCCCAAGTCTTTCCAAGAACTCCTTTCCCGGGCCACCACAAACCAACGTGTCCAGGTCACCTTATCACTACATCCAGATACACACCACTAGTCCTTAGGGAACCCCAGATATTTCTTTATTTATTTATTTGCAAAAATTGAAATGAAAACGATACGTTCCATTTTTAAGTTTTTGCATGGTGTATTTGAAATACAAAAATAGATTTACTTATATCACAACTTAAAAGTTGGAAATGGAGTATGTGGACGACGAGTATAGAAACCCACTCTAAGAATATTTTTGGCATAATGTATTACAACGGAAATAGTAGGTTGTTGCCATACGTCTAGTATTAAAATGGTTATAGTCTAGTATTAATAAGTTTATTGTTAACTTTGTTGTTTCGGAGAAGGAAAGACCTTGCGTATCATTTATTTAGCATTATAATTATGACTTGGTGAAAACTATAGCTTCAGCATTTTCTCATTTTTATTTGACAATATACCGCCAGGGGATATGAATTGTTAAAGAAATTTATACCTTACTAGCTTCTGCCCGCGACTTCGTCCGCGTTAAATTTCGTGTTCCCCCGACCCTTCCTGTCGCGTCGAATCGCCTACCCGTGCGATTTTCCCCGTTTTTGCAACATTTTTCATTACTGCTCCGCTCTCCTTGATTAGCGTAATATTATATAACCTATGTTACTCACAAATAATGTAGCTTTCAAATGGTGAAGGAATTTTTAAAATCGGTCCAGTAGTTTTTGAGTTTATCTATTACAAAAAAAAAAAAATACAAATTTTTCCTCTTTATAATATTAGTGTAGATATCAATTACCATGTTATAACCATTTCATAGGACCATCAAATAATTACAGTTGTGATTTGAATATACGAACACTTTAAGTTGGTCGTTGTTCTACTCATCATTTCAGCCAAAAGACGTCCACTGCTGGACATACGCCTCCTCCACTCCACTCCACTCATCGCCACGCTTGGCAATCGCAGTATGGTCGTAAAATGCATAAAGAACGTTGCTGCCCATGTTGTAGTAAGTCACTTAGTCGCCTCTTTTTTTTGTATGGGAAAACATCAAATGACTTCTCCCGCTCTGGACGGAGCGGGAGGGCGTGTCAGACCTTTACTGACTAAAACCCACCAGTGTTCCTTCAGTTGCCCATGTGCCAGGGTTTACGACACCGAACTCACGGCCTCTCGATCAGCACCCTAATTGCGTAACACACCATCAGTCATGATCAAATTATTTGAACTAGCTGTGCCCGTGGCTTCGCCCGCGTTGATGTGAAAATGGACATATTACCGGAACAAAAAGTAGCCTATGTTACCCCTTATAATATTTGCTATCTGCGTGTGAAAGTCCCGTCAATCGGCCCAGCCGTTTCAGAGATTAGCCGGAACAAACAGACAGATAGACAAAAAAAAAGAATAATACTTTCATGTATATGTATTTATTGAAAAGATGTTAATTTAAAATTGCAAACAGACAATTCAATTTTATTTATTTGTATAAATGATATTGCTAAACCATCGCTTCATATGTTTGTAAAAATTGTCTGCTCAACAATGTAAATAGCGCAGTGAATGTTGTTGAAATGTCAAAATGAAAGACATTCCTACTGACACATTAGTGTTACGCAATCACCCCGCGGGTTATTCCCATTTCTCAAAACAGTTCACGAACGGTTACCGTTGAAGGTTACCAAAATATTACTTCGGCAGAATAATTTGATTTTCTAACACATGAATAATATAACGAATAGCTTATAATAACGGCTCGAAAAAGCAAAGGCTTCTAATGTTTTCGTATGACTATGCGAAAACATAGGAGCCTTTGAGTAAGTTGATGAAGAATGAGTTCACGTATTTTATCTCCTTTAAATGTTTAGAAGTTTTAATATTGAATGAAGAAGACATTTTCTTATTAAAATGTGTTATGCTAAAATATTGATTATTAATTGCAAATTATTCGATCACTCGCGACCATTATTATCATTGAAAGCCTTATTTTGCTCACTGTTGTGTTTAGATTACCTCCCTTTTGTACTTGATGCCGTGCACCCTAATTGCGAAACGCACAATTTATCAGAATCTGAATGGGATTGAAGATTATTTCTAAACCATTGCGTCATTTGTTCGAATAAATTATCGGCTCAGCAACGTAAATAACGCAATGAATGTTGTTTTACTATGAATATTAAACCAATTCCTACCGACAAAAAGTTTCGCAATTACCCCTCTGATCTGTACGAGTCTCTTAACGAATATACTTCCACTACACCAATTTCTGAAATGTCTTATAATATGTATTTTACTTACTGACGATATTTTGTATATCTTTGTGAAGTTATTAAGTACATACACTGACTTTAAACACACACACACACACACACACAACATCAGGCCTTGTTTCCTCGAAGGGGTGTGCCTATAGTATAGATATATGTTAAGTCCCATGTAGTAGAAGGTGAGCTTACTACCATCAGCCGGCCACAAATTTAGACTCCGGGCTGCTACTGAGAAGTTCCAGATAGCAAAAGGCTTTGCCCGATCTGGGATCGAAACCCAAGACGTCGTGTTCAGCAGGAGCGCTTACATCCACTAGATCAACGGTTTTAAATAATAATAATTTAAAGTTTAATCACAGCAGCAGATTTCAGACGGATCGAGTACGCCAATTCCCAGAAGGAACTGGTAATGAATACTCATATGATATAGTAATCAGGTATACTGATTACTCCCTTGGGAAATTATACGCGTAAATATACCTACTTGTAAAGCCACGTACTGCAGTGGCTTGTCGTTCGAAGTAATAATTAAAAAGCCTACTCACTTGGGGGATTCCTTGTATCTTGGGGTATGGTATGGAGCTTTTTTAGGGTTCCGTTGCCAAATGGCATAAAACGGAACCCTTATAGATTCGTCATGTCTGTCTGTCTGTCTGTCCGAGTATGTCACAGCCATTTTTTTCCGAAACTATAAGAGCTATGCTGTTGAAACTTGGTAAGTACATGTATTCTGTAAACCACATTAAGATTTTCACACAAAAATAGAAAAAAAAAACAATAATATTTGGGGTTCCCCATACATAGAACTGAAACTCAAAAAAGAAAAATTTCATCGAACCCATACGTGTGGGGTATCTATGGATAGGTCTTCAATAATGATATTGAGGTTTCTAATATCATTTTTTTCTAAACTGAATAGTTTGCGCGAGAGACACTTCCAAAGTGGTAAAATGTGTGTAGCCCCCTAACTTCTAAAATAAGGGAATGATAAAACTAAAAAAAAATATATGATGTACTTTACCATGTAAACTTCCACCAAAAATTGGGTTGAACGAGATCTAGTAAGTAGTTTTTTTTTAATACGTCATAAATCGTTAACCACAACTTACCTTTCATTCAGTCAACTCAAATATAAAAATTTAAAAAAACGTTTCATTTCATAAACATAAACCTTATGCATAAACCGTGAATACCTGCAGGTTTGTACGGAACCCTCGGTGCGCGAGTCCGACTCGCACTTGGCCAGTTTTTAATACATATAGATTTTTCCACTTCCTTGGTATGACTATTGTACTAGACAGGGATTTTAGAGCAGAAAACGCGTCGTCACGTGATTGCCATGTTGATTTAGTGGTAGCAAACACTATTACTGAGTATGTGGTCCCGGGTTCAATTTCCAGGTCCCGACCTGGAAATTGAAGTGTTATTGGGTTTTTTGATTAAGAATTTCTCAGTCGC
Organism: Aporophyla nigra; assembly: GCA_947507805.1. Lineage (NCBI taxonomy): Eukaryota > Metazoa > Arthropoda > Insecta > Lepidoptera > Noctuidae > Aporophyla > Aporophyla nigra. The sequence continues at coordinate 1,600,689 of OX382301.1, forward strand.
AACCCAGAGTCTGGATTTGTGCTCAGTCGATGGCAACTCATATTATATTTAAAAAAACTTTAGAGGTATCAAGGGACACCCGGATGGAACGAAGTTCCTGTCCAGGATTCATAATAGTTATAATTTTTTAATTATTTATTATGTACAAAAAACCTGTAATCACTCAACAAAAATATTCTCTCTCTCCCTATCTCCTTCTCTCTCCCTCTCTCTCTCTCCCTCTCTCTCCCTACCTCTCTCTCTCTCTGCCTCCCCCACTCCCCCGCCCCCATCTCCCCCTCCCCCCTCTCCCCCTCCCCCTCTCCCCCTCTCTCCCTCTCGCCCTCTCTACTCACAACAAGAAAAACAACAACATACAAAATATATACGGTCGAATTGAGAAACCTCGTCCTTTTTTTGAAGTCGGTTAAAACATGTCGTGACAACTTTTCGTAAGATTTTTTTCCGTTTAGCCCCCTTTCACAAAGCGCGATAAGGAACTTCGTTCCAAAAAAAAAAAAAACAGAAGTATTTATACATTAATAATAATAATAATAATATTCCACAACTATCACACAACGCCATCTAGTCTCAAGCTAAGCAGAGCTTGTGTTATGGGTACTAGACAACTGATAAACATACTTATATATTTCTAAATACATACATATTATAGATAAATTACACCCAGACACAGAACAAATGATCGTGCTCATCACACAAACATTTGTCCTGGGTGGGAATCGAACCCACGACCTCCGGCATAGCAGTCAGGGTCACTAACCACTAGACCAACAGGCCTGTCATTCCTTCCAAATGTGAACCACCCTGATCTCATTGTGAGCAAATCCACCCTTGCAGTAATCCGTGCTTATGTATTCCACGTCCTGACTGATTGGCCCATTTGTTATAACGGGAAGAAGATACGCGAAGGCGTTCTCACACTCCTCCATGCAAATAACAATGTATTTTGTTTTACTTTCAAGTACGTGTCATTTAGTGACATTCGAATCATAAAAAATCCCAAGTCCTAAGTCAGTCCGAGCAAATATAACATCCAAAGATGCGGGTTCACTGATGGGTCAGCTCTCTGGTGCGTAAGTGGCATCTTCCCATAGACAATGGCCCACCTTCTAACCTGCACTGCTTGCCCTGTCACCTGTGCATTTGATGATCTTATGACTGCGTCAGTGAGCGGAGTTGTACGTGCAACTGAATTTTGGGTCAAAGATGTTTAAACTTTTTCATGCTGTTGTGGACTAGCTAAAATACCTAGCGTTTTATCTCTCTGTAGAAACCCAAACAATATATAATATCGATTTTTAGGGTTCCGTTGCCAAATGGCAAAAAACGGAACCTTTATAGATTCGTCATGTCTGTCTGTCTGTCTGTCTGTCCGAGTATGTCACAGCCATTTTTTTCCGAAACTATAAGAGCTATGCTGTCGAAACTTGGTAAGTAGATGTATTCTGTAAACCGCATTAAGATTTTTACACCAAAATAGAAAAAAAAACAATAATATTTGGGGTTCCCCATACATAGAACTGAAACTCAAAAAATTTTTTTTCATCAAACCCTTACGTGTGGGGTATCTATGGATAGGTCTTTAAAAATGATATTGAGGTTTTTAATATCATTTTTTTTTTAAACAATAATATTTGGGGTTCTCCATACATAGAACTGACGCTCAAAAAAAAAAAAACATCAAACCCATACGTGTGGGGTATTTATGGATAGGTCTTCAAAAATGATATTGAGGTTTCTAATTTCATTTTTTTCTAAACTGAATAGTTTGCGCGAGAGACACTTCCAAAGTGGTAAAATGTGTGTCCCCCCCCCCCGTAACTTCTAAAATAAGGGAATGATAAAACTAAAAAAAAATATATGATATACATTACCATGTAAACTTCCACCGAAAATTGGTTTGAACGAGATTTAGTAAGTAGTTTTTTTTTTAATACGTCATAAATCGTAAACCACAATTTACCTTTAATAGTCAACTGAAATATAAAAATTAAAAAAAAAAAAAAACATAAACATAAACCTTATGCATAAACCGTGAATTCCTGCAGGTTTGTACGGAACCCTCGGTGCGCGAGTCCGACTCGCACTTGGCCAGTTTTTATTAATTGGAATACGTTGGAGATCACAATTAATATTTATTCAGGATGTTAACGGACTTTTTTATTGCTATCGGCTAACATACGAGTTGTGGGTCATTGACTCAAACCCTGGCATTCGCTTTACATTATGTTACTAATTTCATCACCAATGCTCTCAAAACAGTCAAGAAAAACATTTCGAGGAAACCGGTTTGTCTTAAAACCGAACATTCGTTGACATATGACATCTACCAACTCGTACTGGACCTTGGCAATGGATTGCAGCCGACTGCCTCTCAAAGAGACGATGCCTGTATCTCAGCAGTGGGAACGTTATACGCTAATTGTGTTCTGGTATCACGTCTGATAGATAGCGATGGCTATGATGCGTGCCAAGTAAAATCCTACTACCTTACTAATATTATAAATGTTAAAGTTTGTGAGGACGTATATACGTATAGACGTACGGATATTTTTTACTCTTTCACGCCAAAACTACTGAACAGGTGGAATGAAATTTGGTATACGGATAGTTTATATGTAACAATACACTGACTGTAATGACATACTAAAACGCGGCGACTATATTTAGATAAAATACCCTTTGCCTACCGATTCTCTCATCATTAGACATTCTGCTTGATAGCTCTGCACAGAAGAAATTATCTTTTAAAATGAAATTAACTCTGCAAAAACTCTCACTTCTACCTACTGTTCTCAAATATAGTCGAATGAAATTCAAGTTATTGAAATCAAATTTCTGAAACTTTACGGAGTATGCCGATATAGATATTTAATAAAATTGAAACTCATTCGACAGGTTTTTACTCGTTCATAGTATTTATTAGTAGATTTCATCGCGAGTTGAATAATAGTTCTGGAGTTGTTTTAATAAAATGTTTTTGAAATCATAAAGTATTAAATTGGCATTTATTGAGTTGTTTATGAAAATAGTACCAAAACAATTGAAAATATTTTTGAATATTCCTTGTTCATCTAGGTATATTTAACAGATTAAAAGACTATCTAACAGACTAGAATCACTCAACTCAGCTTATTTTAGTCCACTGCTGGACATAGGCCTCTCTTAAGGTGCGCCATAATACAATTATCCTTATTTATGTTTTATTAAAAAAAAGTTTTTTATTTATTTTCTTTTTCTGTCCTGCACCTTCCGCAGCAAGTAAGAATCAAGCAGAAAAAACTATAGTAAGCAGAGGGGCAATACTCGTAATTTTAAGAAAGTTCACAGTCTGCTCTCAGTCTCAATCTGTCAAAAATACCTCGAGTTTCCATAGAATATTGACTAGATTTTGACATTTGACTGTCGTCGAGATAAAAATACGACTAGATTTTTGCCATGTCTGTTTACTAGAATCGGCCTTCTGATATATAAATTGAGACCAGATTACAATTTGAAGGTCATCTGATGCCATAAGAAAAATACTAAGACCTTAAGAAAAAGCAGCCAACCACTCCAACCTTGGGAAGTCAATTTTTCGATATTGCATCACATCTCCTAACCCTCCTAACTACGCAACGTTTAATATCAATTCATCTGGATCTGGAGTACTACCCCAAATGAATGATTACAAGGTATTAGTGACTCACATAGATGAATGTGCCCAATCGAATCGGGTTCAACCGGCCCCCAGCCAATTGTTACCTTCAATCTTCGTACCCCAACGTCCCCAACTTTTCGGGGACTGAGTTTTATGGGCTTTCTTTTGTCTTTACGTTTAATGCCTTAAAGTCCCCCCTTCGTTCAGAAGTTATGCGTCGTTTGTTATTGTTTCTACGTATTTACGGCGTTTAGCTTGCTTTATTGTAGTTTAGAGTTTGGTTCGATTTAACTGTTTTGATAGTTATGCCAGTAGGTAACTTTAGTGGCGATAGAAGTAACAGAAACAGTTTTCGGAAAATTTTACCGATTCTATTTACAAAAATAACGAGTAAAAGTTGCAAGGAATAAGTATTTGTTTACTAAAACAGTTTATTATTTCTGAAATAACCTCTTAAATTCCAAATACTCATTGTAAGCTTTTGATATTTCGATATAAATTTCAAACTATCTATGCAAAATAACAATCCTTTTTTAGTCCGCCAAGCATTAGCATTTCAAATCTTATAATAATTCTCTTTGTCCCAAAATTATCATCCGATACAATTTTTTGTGAAAAAGAAACAAAAAAAAATTACTAATTTCTGTTATTTCTTGGAACAATGAAGTAAGAGGGGATCAAAGGATTATGTGCGACAGAGCAATTTCTTTCGAGTAATTCCATTGAAACTGAAAACCGTAGGGGTCTGCTTTTATTTTTGGTCAATTGGTTGGAAAACGGTTTATTGGAAACATTAAGACCTTTGTGTCACTTTTAGAGATAGTTAGTGTCAGTCTCTTTTCTTTTAGGTTTGCTCATATTTTATGTCTCGTTTGTATTTGTAAGCAAATACAAAAAAAAGTAAATATCATTAGTATTGCTGAATGTTGCACGTAACCACCATCATGCCTGATGGAAAGCGATAGACGAGGTTAGTGATGGAATGAGCGAGCCCAAAAGATGCCTGTTCGCTCTTGACTTGAAGGCAGACGGTTTAAATGTGGAAGGGAACACATTATAAATGTGGAGAAGTGCTGAGTACGACTGGATGGGATATCAACCAAGTGCGGCTCGTACCCTGCAGTACGGTTGGTACTAGAGGGGCGATTATCATGAACAATAATTACGGTATCACTTCTTTGAACTTCACTACCGGTACGGTACCGATATCTTGCCTATCTTAGACCCCAGACAAAGAAGTTTCATTTACCAATTTCAAATACCATAAGCTTCTTCTTTCTAGCAGTTCCACTTCCACAAATCCTCCCAATCTATTCTCACCATCCGGATTCCATCTCGCATCAGCTTCACAACAGCCACTAAAGCTCACAAATTGGCTAATAAATCCCCCCAATTAATATTGTGCATAAATCATATTTATTACAACCGATTCAAATTGGGTGAGAGCTCTAAAAAGCACAGGCTGTGATAATCGATACGAGAGCACTTAAATATCGAGTTAGTAACTGTTCGTATTAGTGAAACGGTTTAACTTGCTAAAGTCGTTAAGCTGGGCCGATTTTACGAAAGTGTACTCCGAACGTTTTGATGTTTTTCTTTGGAGTCCTGGACTGAATTTAGCTAGCGTTTGCAGTCGTGAAATATAAGATCAGCTTTTTACATGCTTTGTATTAGCTTCAATTGTATGTTTGTTTGTAACCGACTCCTTATAGCGCGATTTTGACCCACTTTAAACGACCAGGGCCTGCAGTCTCGACATAGATAGCGACCATTTTAACAAACGAAAAAGTTGCAAAGTCCCGAAGATCGGAATGGAACGATATTTGGTAGTCTCGACACTCAAAGTTATCAACTGTCGTTGGTCTGTCGCAACTGAGCTCGGTTGATGTTTACGAGTCGTTTTGCGGCCATTTTGGATAGCCCGTAAAGCAATTTGTTAGCATCATAAACTATGTTTTTTAGGTGTTTGGAAGTAAATATAAACAAAAATTATGAGGAATGGGGGTTCTTGAAAGTATGTCTGAGTGTCTGTACTGATGAGGCTTGTAGTCCACTTATTTATGGGTTCCGGATAATCTACGTGCAAACGAGCGTCGCCAACAAATACTGCATAAGAAGGAGCCTTATATCTTTTTGTAGGGAGCGAATCGTACGATCGCCTCTTCTAAATAAATAACAAACAACCACGAATCATGTTTCCAAATTTATTAAATCTCCATGTATCATCATCATCTCACACAATGATCTCCTAATTACACATATTCTTATAATCTAGATGCTGCTTATATATGTTACATTCCTATTCACTTGACATTACGAATGCATTCTGTAGTTCATTACAACAATCAAACTGTATGAAAACTGAATAAATAAAAAGTATTCATCACTTCGTATATAAATAACAAACAACGGCAAATCATGTTTTCAACTATTATTAAGTTTCAACAGTTCATCACACACAATCATCTGATTACACACATTATTTTAATCTAAACATTTTACATGGCACATGTTGCATTCATAGCCGCATAACATTTCCACACTTAACTAAAATAGCTTGACAATAATAATTTAACTAAAAATATCCCAAAAACTGAAATTATTTTATTAATACATTGTTATTTTATAATTTAAGCATTACAATCTTAAGTCTAATCTCCTTACTAATTACAAAAGAGCAACATATGCACTATATTATGTGCAGACTATGAAGTAGTTAATACATAAAAATAAAAAATCTAGCGACAATATGGGTGGCTTTTCATATTTGGGTACTTCTTTGTCTCCTAAGAAGAAGCCATACTTGTAGCTAACCAACAATATTTTCTACCTCAAATGTAACTACCCATATAGTTAACGTTGGATCTCAATATGAAAACTAATTGTGAATAAACATCGGTGCCCAAGAAACATTTTTTTTTTTTTTGTTTTGCACCTGTTGTTCTAAACTTCTAAATAAAATACCTAAGAAAATTGAAAGACATACCATTAAAAACAACAGGTACAATAATTAAACATAACTTTTTAGTATTTTGCACAAGGTTTCTTAACCGACAAGAACTATTAAAATTTTGTTTTTATTATTTAAATGTACTAAATTTGCTTACTTAAATAGGTAGAAAGTACATAGATTCCTCACAACTGTTACAACTGATATTAGTTTATACATTCTTTGCAATTAAATATATCTATTCTATTGAAAAATACATAAATAACACATAACCGCAAATCATGTTTTCAACTTTATTAAATGTCCATTAGCAGAATCATCTAAGTTCACACATTCTTATAATTAAGATACTGTTTACATGAGGCATGGTGCACACCTATTGAAAAATCTTCATCAATTGTTTCCACTTTCACCATCCACTTAGTTCAAACTGTTTTCTTCCATGTTGTGCCTTCCTTACAGCAGACAATGACTCAGGTACCACAAATGATGCATCTCCAAGCATAGTTCAAGCTGTGGGGCCTTTCAAAGTGTGGACCGCATGTTTCACAATGCCTGTCCTCCGACAGTCTTGATATGGCTATGAGACGGCAAATCTCACGCAAATGAAAATCCTTTGGACTTGTTCATATCTGTACATTTACAGAATAACAGTAGAGGCGTTCACCAAGCTCTTAACTAAACATTAACCATTTCTTCGAATACAACAACCTCTCGGAGTTCTGTGTCTGTACGCAGCTATGATATGATTTATTAAGAAACAATATGAAGAGAAGTCGCCGCTTGATTAAAATGGGTTAGCCGAGTAATATTATGCTGTAACTTTGGCTATCTATGAAAATATGTGTAAAATACACTTGAGAAAGAAAATCATTGAAAACAAATACCAAATAGACATTAAAGACATGACTTCACAAGTTTGGCATTAGTTTTATAGTGTTGCAAGGATGCAGATTGTAATGACCTCAGATTTTTAACAAGTTATTTTAATCCTGTAAAACAGTTATTGCTACTTAGTAGATTCCATAAAAAAACGAGTATTTGCAAGATATGATTAACAATTCCACTGCACAATTTTCTAGAAAAATGGATTTTTTATTAATAAATGTTCTCCAATTTTCCGTGAATTCAAGGAGAAATTCTTACGGCCGCTACTATGTCATCGAAAATTCGGATCACTAGATAATACCGAAAACACCCCGCTTGCCGTACCGATGCATACGACAAAAGCAAGTCTCTACATCGGAGATACCTCGCAAAATCGTATAAAATGATGTTGAGACACTACCGAAGACTACTATTTATAGTTCGACTTCAATTATTGGCCGCGAGAAATTTTCCTTGAATTCTGAAAAAAATTGGAGACCATTGATTAGTAAAAAAATATTTTTTACTACAAACTGTATAGTGACTTTTTAAACCATATCTTGGAAACTGTTTATTAAAGAAACTTAGAAGGAGTGATAAACATTATAAAAAAGAAATCTCGGGCCACCATGTTTGTTACGGGTAAAATCCGAAACTACTGAACAGATTCATAACAAACTTCTTAGTTATTTATAATTTGATCCAACTTAAGAGATAGGATAGTTTTCATCTCAATTATTACTGTCCTTTATATTTGAAAAAAAAAAATGTTTATTATACGAAAATAGTTTGTATTTATTGGTTAGTTCTAGGAATTCCTAAAAGATGGTGATGTAAGTAATGTTCACGACATAACAATACTATTAGTGTGTATTGTATTTTAATTGTGCAATTGCGCTTAAATGATACTATTTTCCAAACGATACAGTTTGGAAAATAGTATCATTTAAGCGACAATAGTGTTTATTTATTGGTTAGTTCTTGGAATCACTAATAGATGGCGGTGTAAGTTCGATACAACTCTCTTACATCGTTGTATAATTGTGAAGTGTATTATTTTTTAACTTAATAGACACATTTTTTTGTTTATTAATCTCCATATTACCTCAAAAACGTGTAAGTATTTCATGCTTGTTTTTTTTTTTGTATTTAATTTTGATTTTTATTAAAACGATTTCATTGACTTAGTATGGGTGTAAGTATGTAAGTGTGTATGTAACGGAATGTTTGAAAGTGATTTTCATCTCAAAACATCGGAATTATTTAAAATTTACTATAAGATGCTTATTACCCGATGACAATACATTAATTTCATAAATTTGTGCCATTATTCTAGCCAGGATTATCAGGACAGATAAAAAAAAATATACGCTTTTGTAGCTAGCTGAACTAAAAAATTACAAAGTAAATAATAGTTTTTCGTGTGGTGCCGGACGTAAAGAATAGCATCATCCTATTTCTTTCCGTGAGTGTCGTAAAAGGCGACTATGGGACTTACTAGAAAGTGGCCAAAGCGTTCTCTATGAATCTTACCACCATAATGCGACGATAGCCAACCCGCCTGCCAAGCATGGCGATAATGGCAACACCCCCTGTAAATGCACAGAACCGGTCAAAGTAGTGGTTTTTGGGTGAGGTCTATGTCCAGCACTGGACGTCTTTCGGCAGACATGATGATGAAGAATAGTTTAAAAAAACATGATTAGACTTAATCAAGGTAATGATATCCTTCGATATTAACACTGTGTTGGCGCCACCTTTTCGGGCGACCTAACTTAGCCCCAATATCACAATTTAAGCGACGCACTTTGGGGCGCAGTGCTGCCATCTGCACCGGACCGGACGTTTGAACACGCTGGCGAGTGATTGGCAGTCTGCATCGGCTGACGTCACTTCGGCGGGAGAATACAAAGTCTTTAAAAGATCCTGAGCTCAGGGGACTGGACTTACTGGGTGCTTACGCTTCGCCATAGAAATATTACTATATTGTTTATCATTGCCATATTTGTTTTAATTATTTAACTGACGATCAGTTAAAAAAAAAAAAAAGTGAAAAAAAAATTAAAAGTGATCAAGTCTATTGCCTATTTATTTAGTTATTCTTATTTAAAGTGGTATTGACTTACAACTGTAATTTGAAACCATCGTAAAAACCAATTATTTTTAAAAGAGTAACCGTGGAGTTTCTTACCGGTTCTTCTCCATAGGAATCAACAATTTGGAACCGTGCACTTAGTATCCGACATTTCATAAGTGCCCATGTAGGTTAATGTGTTTTTTTTTTTTAATTTGATTACTAACTAAGATGAGATAAATGAAATGTTAATTCAAAAAGAGTATATCTGAGTGCTCAATTTCAACATTCCGATACTGTACCTACTTATCACTTTAAATTATGGCCGATTTTTTTTTTCATGAAATGGTTTTAAGTCGGTGAATTTGATTGTATGAAAATAATGAGTGAAAAATTTTTAGAATCTGTTATTACTACTGGGTCAGCTAGGATTAAAAAAAATATATGGTCATTACAATCTGCCTCCTTGCAACATTGTAAACAAATAGAAAAAGAAAAAGAAAGAAAAATTGTTTAATCTGCCAAACAAAACGCACATAACAAGATAAAAATTTCAAAAAGATACATAAAATGCAACGGAGCCAAAAGTCCCGTATTCAAGTCATTAAAAAAATTAAACAGTTGACATAATGCCAAAGTTGTCAAGTGTCAAATAATTATGGAAAAAGTGTCATAATTTGTTGATATAGCAAATTTTGTGGTATTTAACATGATAATTTTTCATTAATAGCCAAGGTTACAGCATATTATTACTCGGCTAACCCATTTTTAATCAAGCGGCGATTTCTCTTCATATTGTTTCTTATTAAATCATATCATAGCTGCGTACAGACACAGAACTCCGAGAGGTTGTTGTATTCGAAGAAATGGTTAATGTTTAGTTAAGAGCTTGGTGAACGCCTCTACTGTTATTCTGTAAATGTACAGATATGAACAAGTCCAAAGGATTTTCATTTGCGTGAGATTTGCCGTCTCATAGCCATATCAAGACTGTCGGAGGACAGGCATTGTGAAACATGCGGTCCACACTTTGAAAAGCCCCACAGCTTGAGCTATGCTTGGAGATGCATCATTTGTAGTACCTGAGTCATTGTCTGCTGTAAGGAAGGCACAACATGGAAGAAAACAGTTTGAACTAAGTGGATAGTGAAAGTGTAAACAATTGATAAAGATTTTTCAATAGGTGTGCACCATGCCTCATGTAAACAGTATCTTAATTATAAGAATGTGTGAACTTAGATGATTCTGCTAATGGACATTTAATAAAGTTGAAAACATGATTTGCGGTTATGTGTTATTTATGTATTTTTCAATAGAATAGATATATTTAATTGCAAAGAATGTATGTACTACAATCAGTTGTTACAGTTGTGAAGAATCTATGTACTTTCTACCTATTTAAGTTAGTAAATTTAGTACATTTAAATTACAAAAACAAAATTTTAATAGTTCTTGTCGGTTAAGAAATCTTGTGCAAAAATATTAAAAAGTTCTATGTTTAATTATTGTACCTGTTGTTTTTAATGTTTGCAATGGTATGTCTTTCAATTTTGGAAGGTGTTTTATTTAAAAGTCTATAACTACAGGCATAAAACAAAAAAATAAAATACAAAATGTTTCTTGAGTACAGATGTTTATTCACAATTAGTTTTGATATTGAGATCCGACGTTAACTATAGTTCTTACCAAACTTCTTGGCCGCCCTGAAGTTGGCTACAATGGCTGGATCGAATGAAAAACAGCACCGATCCGTGCCTTGCGCTTCAGAAAGCCAACTTCAGGGCGGCCTAGAAGTTTGGCGAGAGCTATACATAGGCATTTACATTTGAGGTACAAAATATTGTTTGTTAGCTTCTAGTATGGCTCCTTGTAGGGAGACAAAGAAGTATCAAAACATGGAAGGCCACCCATATTGTCGCCAGATTAACTTTTTTATTTATAAACCAGTTTATTGCATTTCTTTATTGTCCGCGCATAATGTAGTGAATATGGTGCTCTTCTGTACGTAGTGGAGATTTAAGATTGCAATGTTTAAATTATAAAGTAACAGTGAGTTTGACTATTGTAATTTATGTCAGGACTCTCATGGCTATCCTTTAGTACCTAATATGCATGATTTCAGTTTTTTTGGATATTTATAATTAAATTGTTATTGTCAAGCTATTTTATTAAAGTGTGGAAATGTTATGCGGATAGGAATAACATGTGACATGTAAAGTGTATAAAAGAATGTGTGTAATTATATTATTGTGTGTGATGAACTGTTGAAACTTAATACAGTTGTGTGTGACGAACTGTTGAAACTTTATAGAATAGAGAGAGAATAACTGTTGATATTTAATGGAGATTTAATAAAATTGAAAACATGATTTGCCGTTGTATGTTTTTTATATACAAAATTATAAATACTTTTTATTTATTCAGTTTAACGGTTTGACTACTGTAATTTATGACAAGTCTCTCACGGCTATCCTTTAGTAATAGTGCATGATATCAATTTTTTGGATATGTATATTTAAATTATTATTATCAAGCTTCTTTAATAAAGTGTGGAAATGTTATGCCGATAGGAATGCAATATGTGCTGTGTAAAGTGTTTAGATTAAAATTATGTGTGTAATCAGATGATTGTGTGTGATGAACTGTTGAAACTTAATAGAGATTTAATAAAGTTGAAAACATTATTTGCCGTTGTGTATTATTTATATAATCATCATCAATCACTAAATATTATATTTTTAGATTAATAATGTCGAGCTACTTTATTAAACTGCAGAATGCATTGGAAATGTCATGTGGGTATGAATGCAACATGTCTCATGTAGAAATTCTAGCTAAAACGAACGTGTGTAATTAGGAGATGATTGTCTGTGATGATACTTAACTCTTCATATGCTGTAAACGTGGATCCTCGCCAGACAAAATGGTTTTTTAATTGTGTCTGTAATTACTGCATTCAATGGATTAATGGAGATTTAATAAAGTTGGAAACATGATTTGCAGTTGTGTTATTTATTTATATGTATATTAAAACTGGACGATCGGCTTCCTTCAAAAAGATACTAAAGGTATTTGGCTCCCTCTAATACGATGGTTGTTGGCGACGCTCGTTCGCACGTAGTTTTGTCGGAACCCATAAATATATGGTCTTAAAGCCTCATTAGTACAGTCACATCCTTCGGGTACGCCATTTTGTTAGTTTGCGTTGCTAACGAATCACTTTGCGGGCTTTCAAAAATGGACGCAACACATGCTCGTAAACATTAAGAAAACACGGTAAAGTTCATCGAAATGTCGATGTCAATCAATAACTTTGAGTGTCGAGACTACCAAATATCGTACCATTGCTACTAAACCGAACTATGAATACGTTTTGCGCCAACTGACATCGTTTTGTTCAAGTTAATGTATGACTTTGGTCCTTATCTCAGATGTCGAGACTTCCATTTTGTCGCTGGCATCGTTACGGCAACCGTTTTTTTTCGGTTTTATTTAGCAATCGGTATTTTGCGATAGTGTCGCTTTCTATGTCGAGACTGCAGGCCCAGATTTCATTGAAACTCTGTAGACTTATCGAGAACCGATGAAAATACTATAATTTCATAAATTTGTGCCATTATCCTTGCCAGGGCTACCGGATAGCAAAAAAAACTGTCTTCAAAAACTACGCTGACGTACGTCTCAAAATTCGAAATACCCTAAACCCCCTATATACCCCTATGGAAGCGTGTTTTTTAGTTTTTTTAATTCTATTTAGTTTCTTTTATTTCAATTACCAGTACATATTATTATATCATGTATGTTATTCCCAATGGGTTAGGTAGAGGAGTACCTACAGTATACCCACATTTCGCCAACATCATCATCAGCCGAAAGACGTCCATTGATGAATATAGGCCTACCCCTAAATAGGGGGCGGGGGATTGCCGTAATCGCCACGCCTGGCAGGCAGATTGGCGATCACAGTACAGTGGTGAAATGTATAGAGAACGCTGCCCATTCTCTTGAAAGAAACAAATCTGTCATTACAACTCATTTCGCTATTTGTGGCGTGCCGTGCATAAAGATACTAAATGTCGGCATTTTGTTTCCGAGCTATTTGCGTTTTTGTAAAATCGGGTGAAAATTTGGCCTTTTGTGATATTTACTGATTATTGTTCTACAACGTAATTGCTACAATTTGATACAGTTAACATCTACAGAAAACATTTTTAAGCACATTTTTTTTTTTTAAAGGAAATGTTTAGTAAAAAGGTACCAGATGTCGATAGGTCTTATAAAATGTCGATATTTTCATAATTATTATGTAGTATTTTTGAATTCTAATGCTATTTGTATATTGGCAGTACAGTATCGGTTATGTTAGTGATACATTGATGCATATAATGTGTTGGGATCTATGTGGAAAAATCTATTTAACAAACGAGTAGAACATTGTTTTTTCAAACACCATTTTCTTGAAACTAGTTTTTTCAGAATTTCAACTTTGGATGTCTGTTACAAAAAAAGTATTAGGAAATTCTTTTTTTTTTGCTATCAGCATATTAAAGGGACTCTTCTAGATTCTACATCGGGCCTTAACTCAATACCTCCGTACTGGTACCTGTATGCGTGGAACGTCACATTTATGTATTAAGTCTCATATAATAGGGGTCGAATTGACTATGTAAGAATAAAAGCAACATTGTTTAGTTTCAAACGATTATATCGCACGAGGTACTTTGAAAATGAAAGACTGTTTCTAAAATAAAGGTTTTTTTTTTAACAAAAATGGTTTATGTAGCTATCCTTTTTGCCACAAGAGACAAAAGAGTTTATCCTGGGGGATCAGAAGGTGAGGTCTACATTTTACGTGTTTCTTCATGTGTACAGACTGAGCAGGTCAGATCGTCTGTCCTTGCTATTTTTATAGGATAAGGTTACTACGACATTTTTTTAAGGTTTTTGAAAGGTTAATTGTATATATTGTAAGTGTCTGGGTACGTGTCTTAATTTTAATTTTAGTGAAAATCTTTTCGTAAAACAAATTACCCCGTTAGAGAGATATCGAAGATATTTTGTGAAGATTCAAAATTGAAGAAATGAAATTGAAAAATTGTTTTGAAAATCATTCATGAGGCTGATTTTCAGGCAGTGTAAGTGAGTAGCGAAATTTTCTTTTTCATATTCAACGACTGAAAATCGTGAGCCTCGATTTAAGAAATATTTATAAGATATTTGACCTTGCTTCTAGCCTTGGACTCCTTGAACAACCTAGATGCTTCAGACGATGTGAATTAATTACAGGAGTTACTGTTGGTTTAGTGCTTTTCCAGCAGGCAAGACTATCAAAATAATTAATGTTTACTATCATCTGCCAACAAAGTTAGCTTGATGGCTTCTATAAAAGGACAGGCCTGTAACGGTTATGCTATAATTTATAGTACCAAATAACACACCTATTTGTGACCATAGCACACCTCCCTTAATACTCCGAGTATATATCTTCATCAGACAACACCACCGGTTTCGATGATCATTTAAATACCTTCGTAAAAGTTGTCCTGACAGAATTAAACCACGTTAAGCGGCCCCATTACCTACAAGAGCTTTAATTTCTCTCTCCACAAACGTAAAACACCTCAAACCACCGTTAGACTCGAACATCTTGCACTGTGACACCACCATTAACTTTAACGGCAGTTCTAAGTAGCCGAAATCGCGGCCTCAGCGTAATACCGCGGTCGTAACATTAGCAATGTTCCTGCTACATTGCGCGCCACACGCAATGAATCACTGTCTTTATTGCCGTCACAACCGGCAATGGTTCACGTAATTTATGTTTGATTAATTAAATGTACTCGCTTTATGACTTGTTTGCCAGATTAGATGATGTTTCATTAAGTTGATTCCTTGGTGTTTTGGCTCCGGGGTGAAGCAGATGTGTTTTGAGGTGGTTATATTAATTTTGTTTTGCTTCTCTGTATCATGTGGTGGATTAGCGAGTTAATCATTTTCGCCCCTTGGCGTTGAAAACTCTGAAATGAATATACATTATTCATAATTAAAAATAGGGTTTGCGTGAATATTTTCGAATAAATTAATACGCCCATTAGACGAATTTTTTGTCAACTTTTAGTATTACTGAATACTCTGAGGAAAAGCTGAAACTGTCATGAGGTTCATAATTTCATACCAAACCCAAACGTTCCATCTTTTACAGTAAAACATTTCGCAGCTGGACATGATTTGCTTCGGGTAACCTGGAAGACTATAAACAGACTCCGGACCCAGGTTGGCCAAAACAAGGAAAACCTGTACGTGTGGAAATTCATAGACGGCTGTCTTTGAGTGTAAATGTGATGCAGTTCCACAAACGATGGGACACTTAATATCATATCCTGCGTGTTTTAACAGCTGCACATTACAGAAACTGATGAACGCTAGCGATGGTGCCAACAGACACACTAAGAAGAAAACTAATCAAGGAAGCAGGATAGTCAGTATTTTGTCTGTTCTCGGAATATCAGTTGCCGCTGGTCGATAATTCTATTGTGAGTATATTCTGTCAAAATTTACAACACTAATTTAAAAGACATGTTGTGTTGACCCCAAATAAATTGGGATACTGACAGTAGAATGATGACGACCAGTATTGTTAAATCCACTAGACATATTAAAACATCTTAATTCGCCTATCGGTACACTGAAAAATTAAAGTAATTATTAGGACTTAAAATTTATTACAAAGCATACATGTCATTGAATTTATTTGAATAGATATTTAGTCATTTAATATACTACCTACTGTAAATGATAAGTTGTGATATATATTTTACATATAGGTAAGCATTTTAAGTTATATAAAATAGCTTCTACCCGCGACGTCGTCCGCGTTAAATTTCTTGTTCCCCCGACGCGACGGGAAGTCGCGTCGAATCGCTTACCCGTGCGATTTACCCCGTTTTTGCAACATTTTTCATTACTGCTCCGCTCCGATTGGTTGAAGCGTGTTGTTATATAGCCTATAGCCTTTCTCGATAAATAGGCTACCCAACACAAAAATAATTTTTCGATTCGGATCAGTAGTTCTTGAGATTAGCGCGTTTAATCAAACAAACAAACAACCTCTACAGCTTCATAATATTAGTATAGATATAGATACAACGAGCTCGTTTTTATGCCATAGGTAACTAAAAAATTTAGATTTTGAAACTAATTAAAATAAACAAAGCCCACACATGGTTTCAATAATCAACTAATATCTTAAAAGCACTAAAACACAGAATTAGACTGATATTGATACGTAACATCTAGATCAATAACATTGTAGCTACTATTAATCCCGGATAAACATTGAAAGCTATTCCATAATTGCCCATTAAAATATTACACCACTTTGCCTTGCCGGTAATTAATATAAAGTTACACGTTGATCGGAAGCCATACTCGTGTGGAACATGGAATAGTAAGTAAATGGAGTCCTTACAATATTCTTACCTGTTCTGTTACATAAGCAGTTATATAACGTGTTCAGTTCGTAGGTTTAACGTTTAGATTCTCAGGCATATTTGTTTTTACGAGCACATTATCATCAACTACCTAGCGTTTTCCAAACTATGTTGTTGTTGGTGTCCAGTCTAGCCGGACGCAGCTGAATTTCCGCATTTTACATGGTGCGACTATGTACCTCACGTCCTCAACCCAGTGTGAAACTGATACGACGCCCCATGGTAAGACTGATTGTAAGACTTTTGGTCTTCTGATGACCCATAACGATTGTTAAAGATCCACAAACAACAGCCGGGACCAACGGATTAACATGCTTTCCGAGGCAGCACGGTTGGGTCTTGGTATGTAAAGATGGTCACGCAACCAAGAAACAACCTACTGAAATGAACTATTAAAAATTACTTTCACAGACGTATAAGCAACGTGTTTCTAAATTAACGTTATTACACCACCATATCCTATTGCTTGATCTGTTATTACATAAGGCATACATTTACGTATAATCTGTCACTTAAGCATAGACCACATTACTTCGACACTGTTTAATTTACCATTAAGTCTCCATATCCTACCTCCTCCATGTCTTAAAAGGTAAATATGTTCTCACGCCTCGCCAGCCATGTTTTATAGCTGCGATACGTCTCCGTCGCGCGAACGAACTTATACGGATGCCATTAAATATAACATTACGTTAAGGTGTTGACCCTGTTGCAATATGGAGGGCTGTAAAAGATGCCAGAGTTTTAACGTTGGTACAGTAATTAAATTTTCCGTGTAGAGCTTGGCGTAAAGAAAAGCACCATCCCATTTCTTCCCGTGGGTGTCGTAAAAGGCGACTAAGGGACGTACTAGAGAATGGGCAGCAGCGTTCTCTATGCAAATTACCACCATACTGCGATCGTCAACCCGTCTGCCAAACGTGGCGATTATGGCAAAGACCCCCATAATTGAGTGAAGCCTATATCCAGCAGTAGACGTTTTACGGCAGAAATTAATGAATGACAGTAATTTAAAGGGAGTGATGTTTACATTTTCAAAAGTCACTAAGTAAAACTGCAAAGGTTATGTTTCTACTCTAATCCCTCCTCCAGTACATGGTATCGTTGTAAAGGACAGCTCTGCTGATTTTTGAAAATATATTTAATTTCAGTCAGCTACTTAAAGGGCAATGGAGAGGGCTATGCTTAGAGTTTCCCTACGTGAACGAATGATGAGATTTACGGTAGAACTAAAACAATCAATTTAGCCCGCAAAATTGCCAAAAATAAGTGGCAGTAGACAGGGCAGTTTGCTCGCAGAACAGTTGCGCAATGACGCCGAAGCGTTCACGAGTGGCATTCGCGAAGGTACCGGAAGACGTAGCGTTAGAAGGTCTCTCACAAGGCAATAGGAATCCGCTGGATGGTCCTTATACCCGGTTGACGTGGTGGAGCTTTGGAAGGTCTACGTCCAGAAGTGTCCGTCTTTCGGCAGAAATGACGATGATTATGATAAACCCTAAGTTTGTTTCGTTATGTCTTTTGAGGGGTAGTCAAATGGAAATGTCGACTCCATATGTCTTATTTTTTTTAAGCATGTCGTGTTTTTTCTGTTTATCTGAAATTATTTCGGTATTTTATTGATAGAATAAAATATTTCACTTCATTGAATTTCATTAAATTAGATGCAATCCAAAGATGTAGTTAGATTGCATGGAATCATTCAATTGAATCTACTCGATACTAAGATGATAACGTAGTTAGTACACAGGTATATGCTGGGATTATACCCCAGTGATGGGATTGTTCCGTGAGAGTAATCCCTTAGTTACCTCTTATGACACCCGTGGGAATCAACTGTATGTTACTAACTAGAACTGAAACTAACTAGAACTGTTTGAAACTGTGTAAGACACACAACTTAGTGAGTTGGAGGTGTGCTTTGGTTACGCTAATAAATAAATCATTCGTGTTAACACATTATCTTACTGTCATACAAGATTATTGTTGAAAACATGAATTTAATACCTTGATAACATACCTTTATACATTTATATCTGTACTAGCTTTTGCCCGCGGCTTCGCTCGCGTTAAATTCGGGGGAATTTATTTTATTATTCGTTTGTATCATAGAAACTGTACTAATTTTGCGGAGTCTCACATAAATTTCCATCCCCTACTCAATTTTTTTGCTCCATACAAACTTCCACCCCCATTTTAGGGAAGTGGGGGGTTAGAAAGAGACAAAAAGTAGCGTATGTCACTCTCTATCCCTTCAACTATCTCCACTTAAAAAATCACGTCAATTCGTCGCTCCGTTTTGCCGTGAAATACGGACAAACAGACACACACACTTTGCCATTTATAATATTAGTATGGATGACACGTTACCTAATAATTTTTAATCAACATTTCAGCCGAAAGACGTTCCGCCCCAAGCTCCGCCACTTCGACCGGTGTTATGCTTCCCGCATTCAGCGTATTCCTACAGCCTTCACAAGGTCACCGGTCTACCTTATGAGAGGTTTTCAAACTCTACGTCTTCCGGTACGCCGTCGCCACTCCAGAACCTTTCAGTCCCATCAGCCGTCTGTTATATTATTTTAATATTGGAAATATAATACCTACAAAATTTGTCAATAGTAGTCATTTATATTAAATTTTTCACAATAGTAAGTAGACGATATAATGGTCGTTGAGCTCCCTAAAATAGGGTTGAGCTACACGATGACTGATACATACAAGCCGTCTGTTGGGGCAGGTCAGCTCAAAGCTGCAATGGCTCTTTCTTCAAACGGCTCTTCCAGACATTGCCCTGCATTGTTAGACTCACATAAAATTATAATAATATAATGTTTGGACTTTAAAAGAGCCTCTGAGTTTGTTTCGGCGTTTCTTCTCAGGGAACAGTCAGCTAGGAAATGCCGGCGCCATCTAGTTTTAAAATAAAACATTGATAAAAAAAGTGCTTATTTGTAAAAGTAGGTATCTTATAAGATCTACTTACAGAAATAAACATTTCATTTCATAATTACCATAACTATGAGGGGACAACAACCTCCGCTTGGATAAATCAAAATAAATAATTAAACAAAACTTTTCTTTACTTTAACATTGGAGCCCTACGGAAAAATTAACCAACAAATCTAGATTAAGACAGTTGATAAAAAGTTAAATGAACATTTTTTTCTGTCAAAACGATATTAAAAAACTTTTTGCTACCAAGATGGTTTGGAGTTCAAAGACTAAGGGGCTATTATGGAAACTCTTTGGATCTGTCAAAATAGCGAACAAGAATCGACTAAGAGAGGGGGTTAATGGTCAAAATTAAAAGTTATTAGAGTAAGTGTACTTAAGGTGAATTTGAGACTAGAATAATTGCCCTCTTGGCTATGAGAATTTAAGTAAAAGTGTAGTAAATTGGTCTTTAGAGGACTTCAAGTATCTCTTGAGATCTATTAATTTTATCGGTTTTGAGAACAGAAGTCTGAATTGGATTATTAAGCTCCACTTAAATAAAAGGAAAGTGAACAATTCATTTTAATTTAATAATGCGTTTCAACATCTACCCAGCCACTACACAATCTGTAAAAAAATCCCTCGTAAAATGTTGCAGAAAATCAAATGGACATACATAAAAACATAAACTTACGCCTTCTTTGCATGGGAATAGGCAGAAACTACAGAAAGTCACCTGCTACCATCCTTACATACTTTTTAACTTCGTTTCATACATCTGCTCATATACGCACGCCGGTTGCCAATACTACGCACCTGACCTTTCTAAAGAACATCACCAATAATAATAAAAATACCGATCTTACAGTTCTTGGTATTTCAGAACAATCTGCGTTCAAGCATTCCAATTTCAAGAAACGCAAAATTAAATATGCCAATTTTTTTTTTAATGCGAAACTCGCAATTAAAACCACAGACCAAATAATTCCTGCTAACTTATTTTGTTCAAAAATTAATCTGAACATTGGCTGAAAATAAAATTAAAAATATGGTAGCCTGGTAGGTACGTAATCGTATACACAAATAATATGAAGGTTTGTACATAATTGTGTTGCCTCATATTTGGTTCCCGACCACCCTCGGAATAATTACTTGTGGCTTTTGCATAATATCTGCGTGAGTTCCACTTTGTAAAGGCAATGTCATAAAGGACTTTGCGTCGGTGTATTTTGTGTGTGTGCGTGTTTATAGTTTTAATATGTATGTGTTTTCACTTAGCCAAGTTTGTGGGAGTGACATGTAGTGCGTCGGTGTAATTTGGAGTGAAATATAGTGACAATGGGTAAGGCAGCTCGACTGTTACAGCGTAAATGCGTGTTATATTACTGCGGACAAAAATACTTCAAGTTTAGCAATAATATGTGATTTAAGTTTTTTAAAAATCAAGAGATTTATATGGTCTGTTGTCTTCATTAACCGATAGCTTAGTTTAAACAGAATATAAACTTTGTGAGATTCATTTCCACACCAAGTCTAATTCAAATGAATTATAGATTAACCTACGTGAGATGCAGTTGAGACTTTTGAGACCTCATTTGTTCTTCATGATAATCACCCTAAAATATTCTCTGTGAGAGGGAGTAGGCTATAATCCCCACGCGGATCCATTGCAAGTTGGTGGATGTCACATTTCTTTAAATTTTTGTTTCCAAGACATGTAGATTTCATTGTGATGTTTTCCTTTGCTGTTTTGAGAGCAGTTATGAAATTGAATACACAAAATATACCTAGGTACAACTAAAGACCTCGTAAGTCGGGACCGATACAACAGGACCACTACTGCTCCTATGTATTTTTATAAAAGACAAATAATTTCCGTTAATTCTATGCCGTGAACTCACCCCTTTAAATCAATATCTCAAAAACGTCACTCCATTTTCATAAACAAAGCCATATAATATTTTTTGCCATACATGCACCAATGACCACCATAACAAAAATAACATGGCCGGCATTATGAACGCGGCCTTATGGTGGCGATGCCAAATTGAATATTATTTTTGTCCCCGTTTATACTTTTTATTTGCAGCTTTATTTTTTTATTCCACGAATTCTAATATGGTTATACTTTTATTATGTTTTTATCCGGGTGTTTTGGTCAAGCGGCGGTGTGTATTGTTTAAAGGAGGGTAGAATACAATTTTACGTGAAATTCAAATGGGTTTTCTTATTTAAGATTCAATTAAAATGGCGTGCATAAAATACAGGTGAGACCTCCATGCTACATTGAAATGAATGTTGATGTAAAATTTTCAATTTAGAATCGACTCATAATTTAGATTTACTGTTAACAAAACATTTCGCACGTAATGCCACATTGCCTTCTGAATGTGCAGGCGGCCAAATAGGTTCATGTTCAATGTACTGAAGCAGTTTATTACCACAGCTAAATTTTGGGAGGGAATCGCATTTGTGAACGAACTGAGACACTCGTGAGTTTTATCTAAAACTTCGTGATTCAAATGGAAAACAGAGCCATACCCTAAAACGGCCTATAAACTATAAATGAATTTATTTCTGTAAGTAGGTTTGTACAAACACTTTTAGACGTCAATCATATTTTCGAAACTAGATGAGGTCGGCGTTTCCTATCTGACTACTCTGAGAAGAAAGGCCGAAACAAACTCAGAGGTCACAGTCTCTTAAAGTCCAGACAATGTTGATTGGCATTTTAAGACCATGTAGATCAGCCTTTCCCAAAGTTAAAAATTGGGGTGTTGTGTAGAGTCTACACACCCCACACAGTCTTTTCTGGGTCTCTTACCACCCCCCTTTAGGCCTGCAGCGTCCACAAGGGGGCGTTATCGCCCACTTTGGGAAAAGCTGATATAGATTGATGTCTGAAATGGTACTTTGAGGAAAGAACCACACAGATGGAGTAGACCTGTCCATTCAGTGCCCCCATTTGTCACTAATCGTGCGGCTCAACTCAGAACTTAAGAACTGCAACGATTTGACGAACAATACCAGAGAAAGACGAAGAGAGAACAAGTCTTCAAAGCCCAAAAACGCTGCTTAAGGGCAATATTTCATATGAAAATGACAGATAGTTGCGTACCTGTGTTTAAGTCCCTCAAACTACTGACTTTCCCGGCTATGTATATTTTAGAAGTTGCAATGTTCCTTAAATGTAACATAAATCTTTTCACTGCAGTTTCGAAAGATAGAAAGAGACCTATAAGAAGTCAGTATAAATATCTACTTCATGTTGAGAGTTGTAATACTGCTTTACAAAAAAAAAGTGTTATTAGTATGGGCCCAATAATATATAATAAAATCCCTCATCATCATCATCATTTCAGCCGTAAGACGTCCACTGCTGGACTTAGGCCTCCCCCAATTTGGGGGACTTTGCCATAATCGCCACGCTTGGCAGGCGGGTTGGCGATAAAATCCCTGACTTAATTAAAAATGACACAATTCAAAACTTTAAAAAGAAACTGACAGCACTGTTAATTGAGAAATGCTATTATTCTGTGAATGACTATCTTAATGATACTGACCTTTGTACTAAATTTTTTTTTTTGACATACCTACCTAATATTGACATTGTAATTTATGATTATTATTCCAGTTGTATTGCAGCTTTTTGAGTTAATTAATTATTATATGAATGTACCATGCCGAATATGTATTAACTGACTTATAAAATAATAATATTAATTGTTGATGTGTATTAATAATGTTGCATGCCTAATGTAAGGTAGATTGTACAAGAATCACCCATATTTTTTTTGTCACATCTTAATTACTGTACCTGCAATCTATGCAAATAAAATTTTACTTTACTTTACTTTACTTTACTTTAAGACGCATTTGGTAGGTTGCATAAATTACTTAAACTGCCAGATCATGATTACAAAACGTAATAACTTCATAATTTGCACATTTTTAGCATCATTATCAGCACGAAACATTAGAAGCCATTGGGCGAAACAATCATTCCATGTACACAATAAAAATAAATTTAAATTAAGCCGGAGTGCCCGCCGAGTTTTGACTAAAAGTAATAACGGCTCCATTCCAATTTATAGCCTTTTATAATGTATAAGGCTAGACTTTTGTTGTGCGTAATGTCTGCTTAACCGGCATTACTTGGCTTTTAATAACTTGGAACAGGCTCCCGTGCGAAACCTTATTAAGTTTTTCAAAGTATCAGAAAATGTGAGGCTAAAATTATGCTAATAAATTTTATTTGCTCTTCTGTGTTCGCTGAAAGTGGCTAAAAGAAACTGTAATGGAAAAGTTAGTACGTAACAGTGTTCGTAGTTTACTACTTGGAATTAAGTTTGGTGGAAATGGCGGTCGGTTAGCAGCAGCTGGCAACAGCCTAATAACTAGCAGTTAGCTCACTGTCGATATTTCTCTCTCTCTCCCTCTCTCTCTCTTATTTGTTTTTACCTCACATGGCACATGGTACTGGGATTAGCCATTGTCAATCTCTACAAATAAGTAAAATGATGTGTCTATTTGTAATGTCAAAATAATAGCTAATTACTAAATGCATACTAAAGTATATATGGTACTTTTAAATCCATTTTTCTTATTGTTTGTCTGAAAGAAAGAAAAGAAATAAAGAAACATATTTTGTTTGAGACACGCACAGGAAATATAAACAACAAAAGAAGAACATTAAAACTTTTAAGGTAAAAATATTAAAATGTGTGTATTTGTGTGTACGTTTGTTGTGGCTAAACTCTGAAATGGATGGACCGATGTTGACACGACTTTCACTGACAGATAGCTGATAATAATATAATTAGTAGTAACATAAACTACTTTTTGTGTCAGGAGCATGTATCAGTGGGAAAATTCCTACAAACACGCGGGCGAAGCCGTAAGTAGCAGCTAGTTAAAAGTAAATCTACTACGTAATCGGTAATATACGGATCACATATCCGGTTAATCCATTGGGAATCCATCGGTAATGATTCAAGTATTAAAATAAAAACAGTGAAATTTTACTTGCATTTCAACCTGACATATGCACGTAGGTAAATTCGAATATCAATAAACACTCCGGTAATAAAATACGATACCTATACCTCGTTCAGGTACAAAATTATTTGCTTTCATATATGGATTCGAGAATGATTTGACTGGCCTGTTAGTCTAGTAGCTAGTGGCCCTGCCTGCTAAGACTGAGGTCGTGGGTTCGATTCCCACCCAGGACAAATCTTTGAGTGATGAGCACAATCATTTGTTCTGTGTCTGGGTGTAATTTATCTATAATATGTATGTATTTAGAAATATATAAGTAAGTTTATCAGTTGTCTGGTTACCATAGTACAGGCTCTGCCTAGTTTGGGATCAGATAAAATTGTGTTGGTTGTCCTAAGATATTATTATTATTAATGTTTGAAAACAAAATCCTTACTAACACATTTTTATTAGCTAGGTATGCATGTATGTATGTGTGTAACAGAATCTTTGAACGTAATTTTCACTTCCTTTAAAACGTCAAATTAATTTAACACCTTGCACACTTATCAAGGACCGATAACAATAGATACAATATTTTAATAAATTTATAACATTATTCTGGCCAGGATCACCAGGATACCAAAAACTGGCCAAGTCACACATTTTACCACTTTGGAAGTGGTAAAATACCCCAAATAATATTGTTTTTTTTTTTCTATTTTTGTGTGAAAATCTTAATGCGGTTTACAGAATACATCTACTTACCAAGTTTCGATAGCATAGCTCTTATAGTTTCGGAAAAAAGTGGCCGTGACATACTCGGACAGACAGACAGACAGACAGACATGACGAATCTATAAGGGTTCCGATTTTTGCCATTTGGCAACGGAACCCTAAAAACACCCTTTCATAGAAAACCAAACCAAATAGTACAAAATAATGGGAAAAAAGCATGGGGTGCTTGACATCAATTAAAAATACATCAAAAAGTGTTTTTTAGTTCTAAAAACTATTGTTTTGCGCTTTAGTCTCCATTTAAACAGGTCAGAGGTTACCGACCGAAGGGATAAATAAGGCTTTGTCCTGGATTTGTGGCTAAGCGCTGAAAGTTACGCGATTAAAACTATAGTTGCGACTCAAAATTAACGTCGGGTTCTGTGAAGTTACACTTATAACAAACTAGCTATTGCCTGCGGGCTTACCTGCATGAATTTTGATGGTAAAGTTCTTTGTTGTGCTCTTTTTCTGTAATCATATCATAGGTCTTACTACATAATCTAAAAAGTGCAAAATATAAAGTCAAATTCGAAAAAAAAAAACAAATTATTCATCTGGGTAAAAGTTAACTATATATAAAAAGATGGAACAAGTAAATTTTATTTTAAGAGGTTGTCTATTAAAATTAATACTATTAACAATTTCATGCAGTTGAGGTCAATACATTTATGTCTTTAATGTAAAATTTAAGAAGTTGTCTCGAGTTTAGAAATTTACTTTTTATGAAATATCATAGTTTTGGCTGCGTTACTGCTTTATTATATGTAGGTATAGAAGATAAACTCAGATATGGCACTATATCGCATAAAAATTCGTCGTAAATAAAAGGAATTTCATCATGTTTACTATGCCAAGAAATAATGAACATAAATTGGTTTCCTCTTCGCGGCACAAAAACTAAGACAGCATTGCGTCGCGCCAACAAAAGCCAAGAACAAAAAAAAGTACACAATACTATTTCATATTCTCTACGATGTTCCACATTCTGCAACAGCTATAATGAATGGAAGATCCTCACATCGTCACGTTTGATATTCACTTTTGTAGTGAAAACTTCTTTACCTTGCTCTGTTTCAGAACAGTGAACGAAATTGAGCCGTCACCTGAACTGGGTATACTCGGTTCAAAACGGCCGGTGACGCCGAATTACGTATATTTGGCGCTGAATTGCGTATATTCAGCACTGAAAGTCGTCGCTGAAGTCGAAAGTTTCCACATGTATCGTCGTCTTCATGGTTTTCGAGGGTGCTAAAGCCGACAGCGAGGAAATTCAAAAATGGACACAATTTTATTAAAGCTTCTAAAAAGGTGTCTGAGTATTGCATAAGGAATTTCGTTCCCGATGTAGTATGGTCATATTATTTGTGGGTCAACAAAACGGTATAAATGCGGATCAGTACCTTTTTTACATGTGCGCGCGTTTGGGAGACTGTTGGTTATCCTTTATGGAATCTAGGGGGAAGGATTGTGTGGCCAACGGTGTCGATGAGATTGATGATTTAAGATTTATTTTCCATTCTATTCACGTGTGTTTTACAAAAGGAGTTTTTATTTTTTGTTGTTGCGGATTAAGCCGCCTCTTGACCTCGCCTCCGGCCACCTGATGAAAAGCGATAGATGAGCTACAATTTACACACAACACAACACAATTTTATACATTTCATGTTGAAGTTTAGCCACAGATGGTTAAACCTTATCTTAACTATACTACGCTGGGAAAGAATAACCAGAAAAAAACAAATTACAATGTGGTGTAATTACATAAAATGCCTGTATTTTTTTTTCATAAATTTCGGGTAGATGTCAACAAAAAATATTGACGGAATCGTACTACTTGAATAAAAGCATCGTATGTGTTAATCCAGGTTATAAACCATTTGTGTTACACATATCACTAAAATCCGTTCGGCCGTTTAAGAAACAGGCAAACATCCAAAATCCAAAAATACAAAGTTTTTTAATATGGGAAGACTATCCACACTACAAAAACTCAATTCAAGTTTTTTAGTAGTAGGAAGACTCCACACTATAAAAAATAAATCCTTATCCAAGTCGCATCAATTTCTTTTCACTCCGTCCAACTCGTATTTGCTTAGTCAAGTATTGTCACAATCTAACCGTAACAATGCTGGCCGCGTCCGTCCCAAATCTTAACCCGTGAAACTCCGGCTTCCCCTCTCGTACCCGCGCGTGAAAAACGCTGCGTGATTTATATACCCAGCCGCGGCCATCTCCAGATAAATTATAGTAGGACGCAGATGCATAGCTACACGTGAAAAAGTGACTAATGTGTGAGACACCCGTGTAGACTCCTCACTAATAAATGGTCGATGAAGTGTGGATGGACCTTGTCTATTCAAGGTTGTTGTAACTATGAGAGGAAAAATACACTATATCGAGGGATAGTACTGTTAGGTAAAGGGTTTTAATTACAAAAAAAAAATAAAAAAATACCGACTTTCAAAACAAAAATAACAAAGTGAAAAAAAAAACTTTAATTTCGGAAGTCTGTGTCTTTGGATCTGTATTTTATCTTTTTGCCCCTAACTTAGAAATACTTAATTTTGGATTTAAGATAATTTTTCAGTTTGTAGTGTATTGGTAATTTTTTTTAGTCTATTTTTTCACTTTTGTTATGGTACCTACTCCAAACTAATTGGTATAGTACCACTACTTACTATGTAAACAACCGTGAGAGAATGTAATAAAACATCAAGAAACACAAACTGGATACACTAAGTACCATCGAAGCTCACGCAAAAACTACCCAATTAAAGTTAATTAAATTTATATGGGACCACCCTTGAGGTATACTCTAAAATAAATTAAAATAACGTTTTCGAAATCTAAATATGTTCCTTTTTTACGAGGGTTAAAATGGAAACGCATACGCCAAATTCGATAGTTATTATTTAGGATGGCTATGAGCCATCGGGGAAAATTCTTGAGTTTTTCTTCTAAATGTCTCCTCATTATACTAAAACATTCATCGAGGTCAGTTGACAAATCCATCTAGATTAAACCTCTATAATAGAATGATACCATAAAGATTTTTATACCGTTTTAAAGTTGTAAATTAAAGGCACTCTAGAACGACGTCTGGCTAAGTATACGGTATTTAACCGTAGTACCTTCCTGTCGTCAATTTTGTTAGATAGTTTCCCTCTAAGTGACGTTTCTTTTTCCTCCCTATAACAATCGGCAGTTATGCTTGAGCTTGAGAATTTTTTAACGGTTGCGAACCACATTTTGTTTTACTCATATATTCTTATCAGCAATACCATGATAATGACGAAGATATATTATGTAACGTTAATGTGTGGTGCAAACTGTGGATATAACTTCATTATTCATAAAAATAATATTACTATATGTATTTAAGAAAATTAAATGTATTATGCAATATAATACTTTTTATAATGAACAGCATATCCTCTACAATTATTCATTTTTTCTGTTTGACTGATGGCTGATTTATAAAACCCCGTCGACACTTCTTACTGACATTTTAAATTAATGGATTGAACAATAACTAAAACTTTGAAGATTCTACGTTACAATGCCTAAATGCAAAGATGTCGAAAAGTACACCCATTAAAACCTAAAGAAAAATGGTGAATGAGGCTGCATGAATTTTCTTAAAAACTTTTAGCGGCAGCTGCATTTTATTACTCTAGAATTTTATGAAAGAGTGTGCGATGCTATTTAAAAACATGTGGAGTAATGTAATCATTTTTGAATCACTGAGTTGAGTTTATCAAGGTTATCAAGGTTGCCTTTCCCAGCTATTTTGGGGTCAGCTTCCAGCCTAACCGGATGTAGCTGAATATCAGTATTTTACATGGAGCGACTGCCTATCTGTCCTTCACAACCCAGTTACTGGGTAATACGATACCCCTTCGTAAGACTGGTAGCCAGACTTTCGGGCTTCTACCCGTAACGACTGTCAAAGATCTACAAATGACGACTGGGAGCAACGGCTGAACGTGCTTTACGAAAGTATTGCTAGCTAATTTAATTTGATCCTTTAGGAATCACCATGATCTGTGAAATTGTAAAACCCGTGCGGAACAGGGACGGATCGCTAGTATAATATGAAAATATGCAACTAGAATAGGTAGCTACCAATTCCTTTTGGTTTGCTTAGTAAGCATAACCATAGTCTCCACAAAGAAACCGGACGTACTCTTACATCTAGGAACACTTTACACAAACGTGTCAAGGCTAGTACACTCACCCACAACACATAGTGCCTTTGTTTTGACCAGTTCCTGAGAACGCCAGCTCATGACGTTATTAATACACAAATTGATACTGCTGTAGATTTCCACAATTTAATCACTTTGTCGTCTCTGGGGGACATTTACACACCTACGAGTAGGTTCGAAGATGAGATTGTAGTTGTTAGATATAGGATACAAGGAGATTGCCTGCATTTTCGACATAGACTAAGTATAGGTTGGGTTCGTTATTAAATTATTAGGCACATATTCTATTCCATACCATAACAGTATCAGCCAATAATGTTCCCATTGCTAGATCGTAATCCTCTACAAGAGCTCAGTTCGGGCAGGCGAATATCACATGTCTTAAAATTTTTGGTTCTAGTAATTTCCTCTCGATGTTTTCCTTCACCATTTTGAGAGCAATGGTAATCATATACCGGGTGACATTTTTTAACGTCTTGAAAAAAAAAATGGGTGTAATAGGTGAACGGAGTAGAAGCCTTTGGCATAGAAAATGTTATTATTTTTATTTTTGAATAACATGTAATTCAATTGATCTAGCAATAAATACTACACATTTAAAGTAACATTTTCATACTACAACAACAAATACAGAAATTTGGAAAAAACAAAAAAAAAAACAATTAAAACTATCGAAACTCAAATCATACGCACCCTACTCAATGCGCGGCATGTATCAATGATTTTGTAGCGCGGTCCTAGCCTTTGAAGGCAGCCGATGGGCGGCCTCATTGATCTTTCGCAGGCGCAGGAGCCGCACACCCATCCCCGTCCACCCGTGTCCCGCGCTCTTTTAGTCAGCTGCGATGAATCTGAAGGCCTTCCTGCCTTCTATTCTAGTTACACAACACATCATGTGAAGGTCGAGACGGTAAAAAATGTCATCCGGTATATACATATAGTAAAGTGACCATTTGGGTTCGAATCCACGACATGCAGCTCATAATCCGCGGTCAATACCACTTCTATATTTTGCTATCCCGTGATGTGCTACAAACGCACATAAAATACTATCAAGTACGTACAAGATAGTATTAGTGAAAGTGTACACAAGTGGTACGATTTGAAAAGTTTCAAAATGTCTTCATGAACATAGAGTTAAGCAAGTCAGTGAGTTATTCAATCCCAAATGATCTTTATTGACACTACCACGAACAGAAATTGCTTTTGTGTAACCTAATCAAGCTCGAAGTTTGCCAGCGAACTATGGAGCGCAGTATCCTGGGTGTTTGAATTTCAGACCGTATAAGGAACACAATACTGCGCGCCAAAACCAAGGTCACAAACGTTATCCACAGAGCTGCTCAGCTAAAGTGGGACTGGGCCGGACAAGTCTGCCGGATGTCAGATGACTAATAGAATAATAAATTGGGTCCCACCATATGCACGACGACATTTTGGCAGGACGAGACGATGGCGGAACGAGCTTGAGCCAAAAGGACTGGCCAAAAGAAAAGTAGGCTTTTGACCTGCAGTGGAACAATACAGGCTGGTTAGATTAGATTAGATCAAACTCCGATATTAAATTTGAGTCAATAAAAATGTAAATACCCACGGGTAGGTTATATTTTATTCAATATGGGACGTAGACAGTGCGTAAATATTGATGTATAAGATCAGATGGATAAAAATCAAACAAACCTACACTAAACTGACCAAGTATTTATTAAGCTCTGGCCAAACTGAGGTGAATCCCGCGCAGGATGCGGGACGGAATTCACGCACGCATTTTGTGTTAACTAACTTGTAAGGAGGTGTTGTGTTTAAGAAGTCATAGGACGTTAAATTGTTTTTTTTTTTTCGTAATGAAATTGACAATCAATGGAATTAAATGAACTTAGAGGATTGTGTTGTTGAATTTAATGATCATAATTCTGTAAATATTTACGTGTTGCGGTGGCGAAACATATTTTAATCAAGTATGGGGAACACCAACAGGAATAGGACGTAGTTGAATAATAATATTTTATGGTTATTCGTAATTTACAATAAAAGGAATGCACAAACAAGAGTCAATGCATCAAAACTTCAGCATAAGGTACTCATAAAATCTAACTCAACCTATCACTGCCAGAGCTAAATTTTAAGAGAGACCGCAACCGGCCTGCTGTTTTGAGCAGGAACAAGCGAGTTTTCTGATTACTTCCCGCCATTTTACATCAACCAGTCACAGAGCGACCACGAACATAGTAAGAGGTAAAGTTGCCAGCGTAAAATATTAGAATGAAAGTTCTATTAATACGAATATCGATTAGCAAATTCAAAATTCACAAAACCTAACACAACATATTAACTGACTTTCTTAGTGGCCCACTGGGCCTTTCACTTCAAAGCAAAGACCGCGTGCAGTCGCGTCCCGCAACTCTGCGGGATTCGCTTCAGTGTAGTCAGAGTTTTACAGAAAAAAAACTAAGGCAAATAATACTATATTACGAACAATGAAAGTTAAATAAAAACTTGTTATAATAATAGTCTAATGAGAAAGAGAAACAAATTAAATATCTCGACTTAGCACACGAGGTTGTTGACATGTGGAATGTTGACTCGGCTGACATTGTGTCGATTGTCGTATCGGCCGAAAGCTTCGATTAATATCTATCGAGTCTCTAGTTAGGTAGGTGGATTAAGAGCCTGATTTAGAAGAAATTACTCCTCGATACGGCTCGCATCGTGAGGAGGTTTCTGTCTCTGGAGCCCTAAGCAACGCTAGCATGGACCTTGCTCCCGGTACCGGTGGAGTACTACTTATTCTATTTTTTAATGTTCTGTGTATGTTTAATTTGTAAAAAATATTTAAAAATGTAATCATATGTATAAAATAAATGAACGAAATCAGCTAATAAAGTAATCAAATAAAACAACACATAAAATACGTCGTTACAGGTTATTAGTAAAGTTTCTTTAGACTTCAGACTAGATCAGAAATAATTGAAATATTAATTAGACTTCAGAGAAGCTTTTGAAGACTAATTTGTTTGTTATAGGTAGAAGGTCGGAATCTAATATTATTTACGCACAGAAATTTTATCTAATCTAGAAACTTATAATTGGTGGTTTATAAAGTGGGATAAATAACTAACCTTTTAGTAATTTTCAATACATATTTAACCTCGCATTCCTTGAAGCTATTAATTCGTCATTCGTCGTCGTTTCAGCCGTATGACGTCCACTGCTGGCGTTCTCTATGCATTTTACCACTATACTGCGATCGCCAACCCGCCTGCCAAGCATGGCGATTATGGCAAAGCCCCCCAAATTGGGGGAGGCCTAAGTCCAGCAGTGGACGTCTTACGGCAGAATTGATGATGATGATGATGAATCATTAGCATCCCTCCTCCTCCTCAACCCAAAATTTGGGATGTTTTGCGATAATTGCCACGCTCAGCAGGCAGGTTGGCAATCGCAGTATGTTGGTAAAATGCATAGAGAACGCTGCTGTCCATTCTCTAGTAAGTTCCTTAATCGCCTTTTACGACACCGACGGGAAGAAATGGGGTGGTCACTGCTCTCAAAACGGTGAAAGAAAACATCGTGAGGAAACCGGCATGTCCTAGAACCAAAAATTCGAAGACATGTGACATCTACCAACCCGCATTAGGCCCGCGTGGTAAATTACTGCCCATTCCCTCTCACCAAGAGAAGACCTTTGTCCCAGCAGTGGGTAAATTGTAGGCTGATTATGATAGTCTATAAAAATTAAATACTGAATGAATTTTCGTATAACAAAATGCTGGCCAAGTTATATGCTGACGGTACCTATAAATCCGTATCGGAAATATTGTCAGCTTACGAAGCGTTTTGTGTAACAATACAATATGACAAACTAGTAGTAAGCTAGCTTGTCATCGACGGGGCGTCCCATAAATTACCCACGGATTTATTTATTGTAGCCCATCGACAAAATTAATACCAGTCCTTAGCCTGCGGTGGGATTGTTTATGTACGATTTCTATGGTTCTATTTGTTGTATTAGGTATTTAGTTTAGAGTTGGTTATATTTTGACAAAATCTATTTATCTCTTTTATCTATCTTTTATTATTCTAATTGTGTTTGGTATCGATATCGAAAACTAATTAAATTTGACCTGGTTTTGACATAATCCTCTATTTTGACGGGGTTTGCCATTATCGCCCCGTTTGGCAGGCGGGTTGGCGATCGCAGTACGGTGGTAAAATGCATAGAGAACGCTGCCTATTCTCTAG
Source organism: Aporophyla nigra (assembly GCA_947507805.1). Taxonomy (NCBI): domain Eukaryota; kingdom Metazoa; phylum Arthropoda; class Insecta; order Lepidoptera; family Noctuidae; genus Aporophyla; species Aporophyla nigra. The sequence goes on from OX382301.1 coordinate 1,634,857, forward strand.
TAATTAATTTATTTTGAACCTGTATAATTGTGCGTAAATAAATAAATTTCATATACTAGAGACTTTATTATAAACTAGCTTCTGCCCGCGACTTCGTCCGCGTTAAATTTCTTGTTCCCCCGACCTTTTCCGTCGCGTCGAATCGCCTACCCGATTTTTTTCCGTTTTTCCATTACTGCTCCGCTCCTCTTAGCTGTCGCGTGATATTATACCGGATGACATTTTTTACCGTCTCGACCTTCATATGGTGTGTTGTGTAACTAGAATAGAAGGCAGGAAGGCCTTCAGATTCATCGTAGGTGACTAAAGGAGCGCGGGACGCGGGTGGACAGGGATGCGTGTGCGGCTCGTGCGCCTGCGAAAGATCAATGAGGCCGCCTATCAGCCAGCTTCAAAGGGTAGGACCGCGCTCCGAAATCAATGATACATGCCGCGCATTGAGAAGGGTGCGTATGATTTGAGTTTCGATAGATTAAAAAAAAAAAAATGTTTTTTTTTTTCAAATTTCTGTTTTTGTTGTTCTAGTATGTAAATGTTACTTTAAATGTGTAGTATTTATTGCTAGATCAATTTAATTACATGTTATTCAAAAATAAAAATAATAAAAATTTCTATGCCAAAAGCTTCTACTCCGTTCACCTATTAGCCCCATTTTTTTTCAAGACGCTAAAAAAAGTCACCCAGTATAGCCTTTCTCAATAAATAGGCTACCCAACACAAAAATATTTTTTTAATTCCGACCAGTAGTTCCTGAGATTAGCGCGTTCAATCAAACAAACAAACAAACTCTTCAGCTTTATAATATTAGTATAGATTCGAATTGGAATGCCATCATCATCATCATTTCAGCCGAAAGATGTCCACTGCTGGACATAGGCCATCTCCAATTTGAGGGGGTTTGCCATAATCGCCGTGCTTGGCAGGCGGGTTGGCGATCGCAGTCATCATTCTCCTGCGGTCGCAATATGGTGGTAAAATGTATAGAGAACGCTGCTGCCCATTCTCTAATAAGTCCTGTAGTCGACTCTTGGGAATGGGGGAAAAAGATGGTGCTATTTTATACGTCTGGCATAACATAGAATGTAAGAACGGGTATGATTTTAAGCAAAATATACTATTCTCCCCATTCATTCTTATCCCAATTTATTTAGAATCGGTACAACTTGTCTTTTTATTCCAACAAACAAAAACTACTATTTGTCTTGAACAATATTAAATTAGCTGTTTATTGTAAATGATAAATGATTTTATATCTGTAAGTAGGTCTGTACAAACTCACACGTCAAAGTCTAGAAGCATCTGTGTCTCGACTGGCCTGTTAGTCTAGTGGTTAGTGACCCTGACTGCTAAGACTGAGGTCGTGGGTTCGATTCCCACCCAGGACAAATCTTTGTGTGATGAGCACAATCATTTTTTCTGTGTCTGGGTAATTATGTCGAACGCTGTCGGAGGACTCAAAGAAAAACCGAAGTTTCTTAAAATAATTTAATTAAAAATAATTACTACAAACTTTACTTAAAATTAGAATAAAATCTAGTGTCCAGATTCGAGGTAGGAATTTGAATGAACGAGCTTCATGGTCACGTAGGCCACCGCGCCTCGCGTCGCTTACACGTGCCGCACAGTCAGCGTTTCCGTCAGTTCGTTCTATGTGTGTCATGATGGTGCATTTCCACCGTTGATGCACCGTCGGCGATATATGTATAAGGCCCGGGTGCGATCGTCAGCGAGCGATAGAGGTATAAGGCCGGTGCGCGACCGTCAGCGATACAGGTATAAGGCCGCCGCGTAACACCTCCCCCCGTAGCTCAGCAACTATTTTAAGACGTTTAGTGAAAATGTTGCTGGTATCTGAGTTATTCCCTGGCGTTGCGTTGGTTCTGGATCTTCATAAGGATGATCTTGATTTGCAGCAGCAGCGTTGGGTAGTGATTGCCTTGCAGGTGGCTTGAGCCTCCAAGCGTTACAGCGGTGACGCAATACTATGGTAGTGGTTAGTACAAGTGCACCAAATAAGATCACGTAAAATGGTATGGTTGTATGGTAGAGTGATGGTGTCTCCAGACTTTCCAGTTGAACAGGTATTTGAAGATTAATCTCGTCTTGTAAGTTATGTAGATTTCTAAGGTTGATAGAGTTTATCTCGAGCGGGCGTTGAGGTGCGTGATCTTCATACATTTTTGTAGTAATTTCGGTTATCTTCACTGGCTGACCATTCACTCGATCATTGATGTTAACTATGGTGAATTCATGTGTTCGTAGCAGACAGTTACGCGGGATGGTAACCAGGAAGCTGCCGGTTAATGTGTTAAATTCATCTCGTTCACAGGTGAGTTGCAGTTTCGTAGGTTTTGGGAAGACGACTACGTAGTGGCGGTCGTCCAGCTTATCCATGGCTTGTCTTGAGAGTGAGATGGTTGTCTTCACGCAGGAGTCATTCGTCGTTTTGCCATCTATTATACGTTGTATACAATCTGGTTGCGATCTTAGCTGATGATTGAGTTTTTCTTCGCATAGGTACTGCTCGGTTAACTTCGGGCATTCAGCCTCTATGTACACGTGAAAATTTCTAGTGATAGCTATAAAGGGGTAAGGGGGAACTATGATCTGCTTTCTTCCATTCGGTACTATAGCTAGTCTATATAGAGTATATTTGAGGGGAGATAGGATGGGGAATTGAAATGCTATGACAATATGTTGACCGTTATAAAATGATCCTGGTTTTATGACGTTATAATAATCCCTAGTTTCTAGATCTAACAGCTGGTCCTTATCGTAGATACTACTAAGTTTGCCTAACATAGTATTCATTGTCTCTAACGTTATCATAGAATGGTGCGTGCTTCCGGCACGACTGAAGGCTATTGCATCTTCAATTCTATGTAACTCATCTAGTAACTTATCTACGTTATCGCTAACTATACCTAAGATTTGCGCGAACTTCGCAAATTTAAATAGACTGTATTGAGTATACTTTTGTTTGTTCAGTAAATCATGCAGAGTGTTATTAATTCGGGATTGATTTTCAACAATTTTGGTTATAATTTCGGTATGGTGGGCCATCCAGTCTTTGCTGAGACTGATATGATGGTTTTGTTCAGCAATTACTTTATCCTGATTATCCTTGAGAATTTTAATGGCATCATTGTACCTCATGGCATCTGTATAGTCCAGATTTCCTGTTATGCTTTTTACTACGGATCCTAGACCGTCAATAAGACCTCTTTTGGGGCGGTTAGGCCCTAAGCTACTTAATTGAAGCGAAGCCTTATTTAATTTACTTGTTAAATGATCAATCTGTAACTCGTACAAGGCATAAGTATAGTTATCTAGAGTGATTTTGATTTCAATGAGTTGTGTTCGTACGGAGTTAATTTTATTACTTATATCTTGAAGTTCAATGTATTGTAGAAATGTATGATAATGAGTTGTAAGTCTCATAGGTCCTAATTTGAAAGGTAGGATCCCTGGTCCATCGTCGAGTCCCTCAAGTTTTATTTCTTGCGCCTGTATCAGGTGGAAGACCAACATCAGTAGTGGAATCCTGTAACAATTTGGCACTGTTAGGGACTCGTTTGAGTCTCGATTTCGCTACTGGACCACGTTTTTTAGAGGTGTATATGTGAATTGGGAGATCTGCCAGGACCGTATCCTGAGTATATCTCGTTGCGAGCTTTTGACGGCTAGCACTTGGGTTTTTGACGAATATCTGCTGTTGTGGCTGGTATTCTATGTCTGATTCACGACTTTTGTTCCTATTATCTATTAATGCAGTTCTATTAGAGAGAGATGTTTCATTAATTAGCTCGTAGACTTTCTTCATTTGTTCCCTATGTGTATGTGTGTATTGCTGTAGCAGATGTTCTGTTAGGTCAATATCTAATGGATCTCTTGGATCTGTATGTCCTAAAATAATATCGTATGGCCTACATTTCGTGAAACTATGGACTGAGCTGTTATACCCTATCAAGGCATATGGCATTAGATTAATGACAGATTCGTCCCGATGCTGTAGTTTTAGTATGCGCAAATGTTCTAGTAAGGTTAGGTGAAATCTCTCGATGTTGCCATTATCATTCGGCGCATGAGCCAAAGTTTTATGATGAGTTATTTTGTGTGTTTTACAGAACTCCGAAAACATTTGGTTCGTGAATTCTGTACCCTGATCGGTTATAATGGTGAGTGGTAAGCCGTGATGGGTGCTGAATGTTAGTAGTGCTTGTATAACGCTTAGTGCAGTACCATCTTTAAGGTTATATGCCTGACCGTACTTAGAAAACACATCTATAAGAGTTATATACTTTTCATTTTGTGCTGTAAATAAGTCCATATGGACAATTTCGAACGGTTTTGTGGCTGGTGGAACTATATTGAACATGGGTCTGACAGGGTTCCTATCGTATTTTGCCTGCCCACATATGGTACAGTCGTTGATGTATTTAGAGATGTGCTCCTTCATTTTTGGCCAGTAATACCTACATGATAAGGCCAAGTAACACTCGTTAATACCACGATGGTTGGTTTTGCCATGGTGGTAATGACGGATAATTTCCTGTTGTCTAAGGTACTCTTTGACATTTTCGATTTCCGTTTTGGCTATTACTAGATTCATGGCTGAATTTCTAAATTTTTCCTGTAGAATGGGCACAATTTTGTACATGCCTAAAGGCGGATTTATTAAGAGGGCTGTTTTAGTTTTTGGGTTAACAAACTCTTTTATTGAATTAACTAGGTCTTCCTCTAAGTTCGACTCGGATAGATGCACAGATGTTCGGTGGTGAGTGTCAAAAGGTTTAGTCACTGTCGGTCGTCTCTTAATGTCCCCTACAATGGTCAAACATAATTGACGGTGGAATTTGTTGAGTGGATCGTTAACAATAGGTATCTCTAGTATAGGGTTTTCAGTGTCGGTGTGTGCGGTGAGAGTATCTGAGTTATCTAAGGTTGGGGGTATGTCAGTTGGATTGGCTATCATCGAGTTAGTCTCCTCATTGTTTAACTCAATGCGGGATAGGGCGTCTGCGTTAGTGTTGTTTTTGCCCTTTTTATAAATGACTGTAAAATCGTACTCGCTTAATTTTAGCCGCCATCGAGTTAACCTTGAGTTTGGTTCTTTAATATTCATAACCCACTGGAGGGGTTTATGATCCGTTACGATTTTGAATTTGCGCCCAAAAAGATATGGCCGAAAGTATTTAGTGGCCCAGACAATCGCTAACAATTCTTTCTCTATCGTGCTGTAATTAATTTCGCTCTCATTGAGAGTACGTGAAGCGTACGATACGGGTCTATCTGATCCTATGGGTCCTTGTGATAGCACCGCGCCTATTGCATAGTTAGAGGCATCAGTCGTCAGTACGAATTCTTTTGTGAAGTCAGGGTATCTCAAGATGGGATCGTTAGTCAGTAACGTCTTGCATTTCTCGAAGCTGTTAATGTAGTCGGGGTCAAATTTAATTTTCTTTCCTTTCTTTAGACACTGCGTTAGGGGTTTTGTAATCCGGGCGAAGTCGGGAATAAACTTCCTGTAGTATCCTAGAAGTCCTAAAAATTGCTTTATCTGTTTAGGGGTTTCCGGTAGGGGATATTTCTCTACGGCTGCTATTTTATCGGGATTAGGTTTGATGCCTTCACTGCTTATTACGTGACCGAGGTAGGCGGTCTCTAACTTTAAAAATTCCGATTTATCTAGCTGAATTTTGAAGTTGGATTCACTAAGCCTTTGGAACACTTTCTCTAGGTTATCCATATGCTCCTGTAATGACGTGCTGAATACTATGATATCATCTAAGTACACAAGACAGATAACGTTCTGGAGTCCTCTGAGGACATTGTCCATTACACGCTGGAACGTCGAGGGTGCGTTCTTAAGTCCCATGGGCATTCGTAAAAATTCGAAATGCCCATGTTCTACATTGAAAGCGGTCTTGGGGATGTCGTTAGGGTGCATTTCAACTTGATAAAATCCTGAAGCTAAATCAAGGGTTGTGAAATATTGGCATTTTCCTAACTTGTCGAGTACGTCATTGATGTTCGGTATTGGGTACTTGTCGTCGATCGTCTTTTCGTTTAGTTTACGAAAGTCGATGACGAGACGCCACTTTTGTTTCCCTGAAGCGTCAACCTTTTTTGGTACTACCCAAATGGGTGAGCTCCATGCTGACTCCGATGGCCTAATTATCCCTTGTTCTAACATTTTTGAAATTTGGCTAGTAACTTCTTCCCTATGAATAAATGGATATCTGTAGCTTTTGGTATACACGGGGTTTTCATCGGTAGTTCTGATGCAATGCTTTACTTTATTGGTGAAAGTTAATGGTTCCCCTTCGATATAAAAAATCTCAGCGTATTTAGCACACAGTGATTCCAGATTGGCCTTCTCTTCTAAATTTAAATGGCTAGTGCGCAACTTTGACATAATTTCTTTTGCACGGGGCGTCGATTGTGTCGAATAAATGCACTCAATATTAAATACCGATGCCTGTGCCGGATGGTCTAATGAGAATATTATATCGTTAGGAGTAGGGTTCTCAACTTCTACTATACCACGGTTACTTATAACGGTTGTTAGGCATTCGTGAATAATGCAGTTGCAAATTATCTGTTCGTTAACTAAGACTTGTCCGTCCTGTGTGTTAATTGGTAATCTAAGTAGTTTTTTGCTTTGTGCTGGTATGATGTTTTCATACAAATTTAAGTTGCTGGAGTTATATATACTAATTTGATTTACCGCGGACTTCGTGGTCAGTGTCAAATCTTTAAGGTCCAATTTAGCATGCCATTTTGCGAGTAGATCAAATCCTATAAGACCGTCAAAATGGTTATGAAATTTATACACAAATAGTTTTATGGGCTCTGGATCATTGAATTCGGGGAAGCATGGTATATTAATGGAGTGACTGTGCCTACTAGTTGCGTGTACGTTAGTGACCTCGAATGGATCATGGTTCAATGGTAAATGTGCAAAATATCTCTCCACAGCATCCGGGCTTATGAAGGACTGATTAGCGCCAGTGTCTATTAATAAATTTAGGTTAGTGTTAGCAATATGAACGTACGGTAATTGTCGTTGTGTTTGTAGGTTTAATTCTATTTTAATCTTTTTGATTTCGTGGCCCCCTGAAAATCCTCCTTGCTGGTGGAAGGCTGGGGCTGTTCACTTACCTGGGTGCTACCGTCGTCTGCCATGTCAGTCGTCACCTCAGTCTGCAGAATGCCATCGTACACGCATGGATAATGGTCGTAATGATTCATAGGATAATAATTTTCATAGTAGTTAGGCTCCTGCCCATATCCGTAATACTCGGGATAGTAAAAGTCTTCGAAACTTGAACATTCGTTAACATTTACATCGCGCGTTCTGAAGTAATTAATAGGTGGCGGGTTGCCCTGCCTAGACCAATCCCAGTTACTACGAGTAGGAGGTAGTGGCTTAGCAACAAAGTTGCTCACACCACTCATGGGCTTGGGCCTTTGGTTTTGGGGTCTTGGAGCCATACCGAACGTGTTACCTCGCGGATTGTAGTTTGGAGGTGGGGCGCCAAACATTCGTTGCGTATGCGAAGGCATACGGGGTTGATTATAAGGTGCATTAAAACTATTAAAACCTGCATTAAATCTATCGTTATTTGGCTGTGGTTGCATCATGCGTGGTTGCATATAAGTGGGCATAGCGTTATTATTGCGTGAATTAGGGAAGCCTGCATGCATGGGTGACGGGTTATGTGGGATCGCGAACTTGGGATGAGTGTTAGTGAATTTAGATAAACCGTCGTTTCTCTGCTGCAGATGCATTACATTTAGTTCCCCTTGTACGTACTCTAAAGCTGTCTCGATAGAATCTGGTCGCATGCATCGTATTCGCGAACCTAAAGGTTCCTTGAGCCCGCGCACAAAGGCCTGCATTGTTAATTTTTTATACAAATCGCGCTTAGCGTTAATAGTCGTAGTCACCGCTTCATGAAGTGTAATATATGTCATGATAGTGCTGAATAAGGTTTGACACCTATCATAAAGTTCTTGCGGCGTATCGTTACCCTGTGTCTGCAAGGAGAGGTCATTATAGAGGGTGGTTTCATCCCTACGGTCAGCGAAATTATTTATTAATACGGTTCTGATGCCATTCCAGTTCTCGGGGATACCGTTAGAGTTAACAGTTCGAGCAGCATTGCCTGTTACTTTATTTAATATGCCACTAATTAAGGATAAGTTATTTAATTCATGCTCAGGACCCTCACGAACATAAGCATTCACTAACTTATCGCAAATTCTAATAAATCTCGTCAAGATATGGGGATTCCCATCAAATTCCGGGACCAGGCGGATGGCCTTCAAAATGCCTTCGGGGTCGTGTGCCATTATATTATCTATATCTATGTTCCTATTACTATCCACTAAATCTTCCCGTCTCAACTGCCTATAAGAAACAGTCTCGCGGGTCCCTAAATTCCTAGGGTAAAAAATCTTGAAGTAAAGTAGGTATCAAGGGTTAAGGGTAAGGGAAAGCGACACTAGAAAGATTCTCGTGCACTTACTTGTACATCTCGGCTTCTCCTGAGCAGTATCAATGTCTGGATCTCCGCAGCTCTTCGACGATTCGGGATACTCGTTACAGGTGCTTAATACCACCCGGGCGGCCCGCCTAATTTCGATATTCGGGAATTTATATCGCGAACCGGCCCGCGAGTATCCTACCGACTGCGCCAATTATGTCGAACGCTGTCGGAGGACTCAAAGAAAAACCGAAGTTTCTTAAAATAATTTAATTAAAAATAAGTACTACAAACTTTACTTAAAATTAGAATAAAATCTAGTGTCCAGATTCGAGGTAGGAATTTGAATGAACGAGCTTCATGGTCACGTAGGCCACCGCGCCTCGCGTCGCTTACACGTGCCGCACAGTCAGCGTTTCCGTCAGTTCGTTCTATGTGTGTCATGATGGTGCATTTCCACCGTTGATGCACCGTCGGCGATATATGTATAAGGCCCGGGTGCGATCGTCAGCGAGCGATAGAGGTATAAGGCCGGTGCGCGACCGTCAGCGATACAGGTATAAGGCCGCCGCGTAACAGGGTGTAATTTATCTATAATATGTATGTATTTAGAAATATATAAGTATGTTTATCAGTTGTCTGGTTACCATAGTACAGACACTGCCTAGTTTGGGATCAGATAACGGTGTGTTGGTTGTCCTAAGATATATATTTTTTTAATTTATATTATATTTCACATTCCAACAAATATTATGTTCTATCTATTTAAGTCATCTAAAAGTGGCTAGTATTGTCTTAAGTCTAGGATATAGTCGTGAGAGAACTTTAACCGCAATACTCAGATATAGCTATCACGCAGTTAGCATGCTCAGCTAAAACTTTTCATTCCTTGCATAAGAAGAAGGCTATGCCTGACATCTTTGTCAAAATCTTCCTAAACATGTTTGACATCCACTTTCATAAAGACATAATAACACTTACAAGTTTGTTACCATGTCATAGTCACACAAGTGCGAAGTCATTTTTATGTGAAAACTATGAAGTGGGGAAGTTTCGCGGCTCAGCAGTCGATGTGAGAAGTTTGTCCTGTTATGTTTAGTGATGTTTGTAACAGCTGACGTTGTGAATTCTTATCACGTGACTGTGTGCGTAAGGCCTGATAATTTGAGTGAAACACTTGGTAGAAAGAGCACTTTTGAAATCTCTCTGGTGTACCGTTATCAAAAGATATATGTAACTAGAGTCGTCGGATACATTTGAAGTTTAGTAAAAAACAGATGGATTTTTTGGAATGAAATTTAATTAGATAAATGAACTGCTTGTTTTCGATTAATTCATTTTTTTTAATTTTCTAAATTCGTTTTTAGGTTAATAATAATTATATTTTTTTAACTTTTAAATAGTTCATATCTTTAAGTCCAATGAATTTATTTACATTATTATTTTTATTAATAAAAAAAAAAACAACAACCTTGCAAAAAACCCCACTTAAATGTACAAACATCAAGATCCAAATCATCCAAAATTCGCAAACTCCCAGAATCTAACTTATAACTAGGTCTTAAAGTTCACTTTGATAAATTGTACCCGCCGGCTGCGAATATGATCTTAATTAAAAAACAATTTGTTTCACTTCTTTTGAAAACTTCTGACTTCAAAACCTTCAGCACAGAGTAGATAGAGATACAGAGGTCGGTTTCATAAACAGGCCCATATTAACATGTACAATCACCAAAAGAGAGAGATAAGCAGTTTCGGATATAGTTGAAGTTTAGTAAGAAATCGATGGTTGTTTTAGAATGAAAAATTTCTTACGTGAACCGTTTATTTAGACTGACTCGTTGGTCTAGCAGTAACACTATTGCTGAGCATAAGGTCCTTAGTTCAATTCCTAGCTCGGGCCAAGTGTTATTGGATTTTTTCTATATATTACATGGGACTTAAATATATCAGGCGAAATGTGGTTGTACTTTAGGTACACCTCTGCCCATCCCTTCGGGGAAAGAAGGCGTTATGTTATGAACTGTTTATTTTGTATATATTTGATTTTTATTCGAATATATCCATGGGTTTCTTACTAAACTTCAACTATAAACGATGACCCTGGTTTCTTGTCTCTTTATATGACCGTACGTACGGCGTGAGATCACCGTCTATTTCGGTCGGATGTTAGTCGACAGTGCGCTTGCACTGACTGTACCTACGTGAAGCGCATCTATGTGTGCGTGTGTTATCGCTCGTCAAATAGAGCTGATCTTCTGTTATCTTATTTATTCTTTGCCTCGAAACTACGTTATGAAATCTGATCAGAAACAAAACAATCAAATCCTCAGAACTTATTAATTAAAGTCGAATAAACTTTGGCAAGTTAAATCTATTTCTAAGTGATTTAGAATAGTCTACAAAACTTCATTAATAAAATAGTAATCAATGGTTGTGTTTGATAAATGGATGGAAAGGACGAACGGACGGACGGTGGATGGAATGGAGGTTCACCCAGAAACGCACGGGTTTTTCTCCGCGCATTGGAATTTGAACACACCGCTTAACGCCTACAGTTGAAAATCCAAGTGTATTCTTTTGACGCGTTGGAATGCGCTTTGCTGCATTCTGAACGCTTGGCATAATTCCGAGAGTTGAAAATCCAGTACACCATAAAATCGTTCGTACGTACCTTGCTAAGTTGCACGTTATTCAGTTAATAGTAATTGTCATGAGATTTGGCGACATGATGTAATAACCAATTAATTAGCTGATGATTGAATACGTAATTCTTGTATGTTCTAGCTTAAAATTGATAAAAATTACTAATTGATGTAATATTACCAAACACAGGTGTTTAATCATAGACTCTCGGCTTTATTATCCCCAAAATTAGGCATAAAGCATTTTTATTATTCCCGTGGGTTACTGTTTAATCATAGGTCATTAAGAATGAATATAGGATACCGTAGCACAGTGCGTATCATTTTTACTACATCTGTGTAACGTTTTTTTTTATAAGAACAGCTTGTAGCAAGACAGTTCACGCGTAGCACATTCAGTAACTCACCATCGCCCATTTACTATCGGATTACCAGACGCACTGCAGGGTTTCGCGCATCCGTGCTTCGTAGATATCCCAACCAGTCGTACTCAGTACTTATCCTCCACATTTATTTTGCACACAGCCAAATTATGGAACTCACTGTATTCCCGTCTACATTTAACCCGACTACCTTCAAAACAAGAGTAATCAGGTATCTTCTGTGCACGCTTATTCCTCATAGGCTCCATTAAACGTTATGCATCCGACTTGATCAAGGTCAAGTGCAGGCCCATTCAGTAACAAAAAAATAATATAGAAATAAGAAGCCTGTCCAACCGATTAAATCTCTCATGGGACAGCATTTCGCCCTTTTGACCCATTCAGGTGTGAAGCTTGCAAACCACATTAAATTTCTTAGTGATTAACTCTACAACTTCAAAGGATTATACAGGGAGCCATGTTCACAATGGAGAATGTTTCATCTGTTCGTAAAAATCATATTACTCCGCCATATATTTTCAATGGAACACCATACTTTTTTTGGCAAATAATGTGAATTTTACTCTAAGGTGGGTATCTAAAATCATGTGTTGAGTTTTTGCGCTGATGATCCTGCTAACCTGTTATGTGTTGCTGGTTAGATAGACTGTCAATAATTCAATCACATACTGTTGTACATTTCATTTAGTCATAGAAGCAACACCGAATCCAAATCCCCAATGTACATCACAAAGCGATGCCGAAAACTACCCGCCACTACTCATAGTCGGCACTACGATGCAAATCCCGCACGTGAAGCATGCGTGTCGGCATAATTACGTCATTTGACGTCGTGACGCAATGCATAGTGATGTGCCGACGATTGGACTTCGCAAGTACGGTGCATGAGAGACGAGTGCCGACTGTGAACGAGGTAGACCGATGTGGAGTTTCATAGTTTAGTACTCGCTGCATGGAGGAATGGGTGTCTTGCTGACCATGGTTTTGTTATTGTTATTAGTATTAACTGTTAATTTATTTTACTGCAAACGTCCTAGTTTAACATTTGTTACTGCAAGTTTTAAATTAGCTAACATGTTGCAGCATTATTTATGTAAACGGGCAAACCATTTATACCTGGAGGCTTTAAGTTAGGTTTTAAGATCTGTTTACGTTTTTATTTTTTTCTGATTGAGTGTAGTTTTCAATGTTCTGTTGTTATATTGGCGTGTGCTAACTGACATGTGGCAAATAATTTAATTTAACTTTTTGTATTTCTTAATCTTAATAACTGACATATTATTTTATAGAATCCCGTTCTTCTAACTTAGCAGACAGCTGTGCTGCCGGGGGGTTTGTTGCGCCACTTCTTTTTCCCAGCTAAAACACTAGGTAGTGGTGAAAGGCGGGCGTTTCTGACGAGCTACGTATATCTTATGTAGTTTTGACGCTAAATGCTTAGTGATAACTCTCTAAATTCTTCTGTTTGAATAAATGACTTTTGATTTCGAACTGAGTCCCTTCGATGAAAACGTACTCTTACGATACCTTTGGCATCGCATATCTGCATAAGTGTCGGTGGCCACTTACCTTGTAGTGAAACATTAACTTACTTGCTCACTCATTGAATTACAATACACTCGTATTATTTGACTTCTAAACTTGAAAGTTACCGAACAAAGAGGTGTAAATAAGTGTAATGTTTTACCAGAATCACGTGTACACTTGTTTCACAGTTTTTAAGTTGGCATACCGTAGTGACCGGACATTCAGCTTTCGTGAATCATGACCGCAGAGTGAACTTAAAGCGGAATACTAATCGGTTCACACCTGTAACGATTCCTCTCCAGAATTCTCACACGTATACCGCATTTTGTGGGATGGGTTGTTTAGGAAGTTAGAAGCGAAATGGTTTACGTGAGCTCACTTCGACATTTACTTTAGTAGTTAATAATTTTAGTTTTTATCCAAAAGGAATCCAAGGCTTCCTTATAAAATCATCAACAAACGTTCACCACAATCTTAAGTAAATATTCTTTGAATCTATACTAATAAAGGTGAAGAGTTTGTTTGTTTGGTTGAACGCGCTAATCTCAAGAACTACGGGTTCGAATTGAAAAATCTTCATGTTTTGGGTAGCTTATTTATTGAGAACGGCTATAAGCTATATAACGTCTCGCTATAACCAAAAAGAGCGGAGCAGCAACGAAAAAGGACGAAAACTGGCAGGCAATTCGATGCAACGGAAAGGGTCAGGGGAGCATAAATTTGACGCGGGCAGAAGCTAGTCAACATACAGCCTCAACCGTTGGGTCTAGCTAGAAGCACGAAATTCTGCTCAAGAATTTCTTATATATAAAGTGAAAACTAAAGATGGAGGTATGACATTCATCCCTTAAAGGGGGAAGTTTGTAATTTTTACTCAGTAGTTTAGGCAACAAATAAAAGCACTGCGCAACAATATTTCAACCTTCTTCTTAGAGTGTCGATAACAAAAAAAAACCGGCCAAGTGCGAGTCGGACTCGCGCACCGAGGGTTCCGTACAAACCTGCAGGTCATCATCATCATCATTCGTCATCATCGTTTATGAAATGAAATGTTTTTTTTTTTTAATTTTTATATTTGTGTTGACTGAATGAAAGGTAAATTGTGGTTTACGATTTATGACGTATTAAAAAAAAACTACTAACTAGATCTCATTCAAACCAATTTTCGTTGGTAGTTTTCATGGTAATGTACATCATATATTTTTTTTAGTTTTATCATTCCCTTATTTTAGAAGTTACGGGGGGGGGGACACACATTTTACCACTTTGGAAATGTCTCTCGCGCAAACTATTCAGTTTAGAAAAAAATGATATTAGAAACCTCAATTTAATTTTTGAAGACCTATCCATAGATACCCCACACGTAAGGGTTTGATGAAATTTTTTTTTTGTGTTTCAGTTCTATGTATGGGGAACCCCAAATATAATTGTTTAAAAAAAAAATGATATTAGAAACCTCAATATCATTTTTGAAGACCTATCCATAGATACCCCACACGTAAGGGTTTGATGAAAAAAAAAATTTTGAGTTTCAGTTCTATGTATGGGGAACCCCAAATATTATTGTTTTTTTTCTATTTTTGTGTGAAAATCTTAATGCGGTTCACTGAATACATCTACTTACCAAGTTTCAATAGCACAGCTCTTATAGTTTCGGAGAAAAGTGGCTGCGACATACTCGGACAGACAGACAGACAGACAGACAGACAGACAGACAGACAGACAGACATGGCGAATCTATAAGGGTTCCGTTTTTTGCCATTTGGCAACGGAACCCTAACAACACGAAAGCTTGTATTCCAATTAAACATTTTAACAAGACTGAAGATAGAACAAGCTCAGTAGATACTGTAGGAAACACGTACATAGGTAACTGTTTTATCATTCAAACATGCAAATATTACAATTAGTCAAATCCTTTTTTAATCAGCGCATAACAAAGGGATTGTATTCAACCAATTCACACTCACCTACTTATATCGACCCCCAAACCGTGCTTGCGTGACAATATCTAGCTTATATACCCCAGAGAATAAATTACGCTTGTGACATCACGATAAGAGCATTTCTATTTGGTCGCATTATAGATTGCTTCGGTACAATCACGTACAACGAATATATTATGCGTATGTGAGCTCCCCAAGCCCTTATATATCAGCCAAATTAAGAGGTCCTGCAAAGGGTTTGTGTTTGACCGGCCATTTGGGGACGTAGCTGTTTTTTATGTGATATCGCTGATATTGTGAAGTAGGTTTGTAGGTAGTTGTGTATTTATATGACGCGGCGTTTTTGTAGAGGTTTAATTTTGGTTTTGTAGGCAGATTTTATTTGATATTAGTTTTCTATTTGTACAATAGGTACCATATTTATGTATTAACGTAAACAACTTTCAGTTGGATGTCCTTAAAATGTGAAGGTACTTTCATGTTTTGAGAATGGAATCGTGTTATCGACCGATAGTTACAAAGTCTTCCTAATACAGTAACTATAACCTTGCTACGAAATTTTACAATGGTTAACGCTACGCGCCTACGGTTGGCGCTACGAAAGTCTACGAAAGCGCTACGACCCCCCACGATCCATGCTACGGATACAACTTTTACTCGTTCCGTATTCAGTATTAGAAATTTCAGCTTATGTGAAAAGACAGTAACCCTGAAACATTTTTTATAAAAGAAATATCGTATATTACATCGATTTTCTCAACACAATATACTACGTGCCTGATTATAATGGGGTGCGGGCAATAAAACGAATCCTTTTGCCATTCCTTTAATAGTCTGAAAGTCTGGACCGTATATTACGACCAATAAAGGCATTAACAAGAGTTACGAGTGGGCACATTAGACGGTTTTCTGATAACTTAGCTAATTTGACCCGACGGGACTTGTAATGACCTGCAGTCGTTAAATAGAAACCTATGCTAAGCTGTTTCATTTTATGTATAAATTTATTAGTCCGAAGTGGGTTGATTGAGAATGGCTTTTAAGCATTTGTTGGTTGGTATGGTTTAATTTTTATATTTGAATAATGATTTAGACTTTGTACAATAATATTTAGTGTTATAGAATAACGGGACAAATTATACCTTCAGTTAGAAAATATTAATAGCTAGAACCTTATGCATATATAGCTTTTGTCAGCTGTATCACCGGAGTGGTGGTCGGAAATATTTCCGCGGGAACGTACTAAACGTACGTAAACGTACCCTATATGTCATTCCCGGTTAAGAACTATCTGTATGCGAATTTTCATCCAAATCCGTTTAGTCGTTTTGCGTGAAAAATTAACAAACATCCATACATCCTTAGTACGAGTGGTAAACTAATCGTTTTACAACAAAACAAATTCATCTTTTTCAGAATTCGGGTGATTTTTTGAATAACTCATTTATTTTCAACTTATCAGCATCAACCCCCCAACTTAGTCCAGAAAAGTTTTCCAGTTTAACTTGATGCAGCCGAATGACACTATTTCATATGAAGCGACTACACAATCCAGTTACTTGGCAACAAAGATCTCTCTTAATGATACTGGTTGTGAATTTTGGGCTTCAGACGATTGTCTAGGGTCTAGGAATGACAACCGGGTTCAACGACTTGACGTGCTTTCCGAGACACGGATGGAATCTCGACATTAAAAGTATTGTCACCCATCTACGAATTCACCGTGGGCAGCGTAGCTTAACCTTCGATGATCCGTGGGGCGGCTATCGTTTAGCCACGGACACTTTGTAAGAACATTATTACCAACTTGCATGTTTCCTTAATAATAAAGCTGTCACTGCCAAATAGCACAGCAAATCAAATTGTGAAGTTCTATCTCGATTGCCGGAACATATAAACTACATAAACTCATTTGAAACTGAAATGTGTACTGCATGTTGTGTTTGTTTGAAACGTTTTCAAGTTATGAAACTTGTTCAAACAATTCTAGGAATAATATAATGTATTTTGTAGCAGGAGACATGCAGGTTAACTTTTAGTAATCTGTTTCTGTCAACGAGTAGTCGAGATTTTAGAAAATATATTACTTTGAATAGTTTATTTTAAGTATACATAGAAAAAGGTGGTATGGTATCGGCGCTGATTTACAAGTTGTAGATCATGAGTTTGAACCCAAACAGGCAGTTTACTTTGTGTATTTAATTTCATCACTACTGCTCTCAAAACGTCCAAGGAAAATATCGCGAGGATACCAGCATATCCTAGAATCGATTGTCATCCACCAACCCGTAATGTTTCCGCGTGGGGGATTATGACCTATTCCGTCTCACAAAGAGGAAACCTGTGTCTCAGAAGTGGGAAGATTATAGTTTGATTATGTGAATATGAAAATAAATTATAAGAGCGATAGTAGTTTTAAGTTGACCGGATCTGACATGTATCAGTACATGGACCGATCTTGAAGGATAATGTAAAACAATGCCGCTCCAAGCCAAAGGCCGGAGTGCGATGATAGCAACCCGACATCAGATATTATCGCATTACGTCACAGACGCGGTCCTAAATAAGCAACCGACCAACATTAACAATGCACACCACATTTCCCTCCACTCGGCCGAATGTTTGGAAGTTATTGAACTCTCAAAACTTCGGTACAAATGTTGGGTTCGTACTCAATAAATCGTTCAAGTCCGATGCTTTCTGTCGAATCGGAGCACGTCCAACGGAACTTCTGCCTCTAAACTTTTTATCTCGAAGCAAAACGTATTTTCCATTAGCCCCAAACTCGAGCCACCCACTTCTTTCTTAATTTGTCACAAACTTTTTCTTCGAGATAAAACTCGTCCGTTAATGACACTTGTTTTTCTGATATTTTCATTACCCAACGTCCTTTTAGCTTGTTACCCCTTGTTATTCTCATTTACTTTCATAAAGTACTCAAAACAAAGTTTTTGAAGAGAAATATAGGGCTTGTTGGAGGAAAAAATTCTAATAAGTATTATTATTTTTGTGCTGGACTCATAACAGATACTAAGGGTACCTATTCCGGTATGTTATGATCGTTTGGTATTCGAAACAGAGTAGCTCTTATTATTCCAGAACAATGGCACGAACAGTATTTTTTTTCTTTATTGTATTATTTAGATTTGTCCACGATAAAGGCACGTTACGCCTATCTGTCCGAATACGTAAGATAGATTTATTCTCCGTTTTAGTTTTTCGTATTAAAAGGATTTATTTGGGTTAAATCAAGTTTTACTAGGGCTTTTTCATGTTTTGTTAAAGTAAAGCCAAGAAATTTTTCTACTGTTTTGTTATTTCGAATCCATATGTTTTTGTAAGTCACGCGAGATTAGCCTTTACTGTTTTACATTTTGTACGTTCGCTTTTCATCTTCTTCAAGTTGATATCTTATAAATGTTTAAACGTACGAAGGTTCTAGTAAAATAATGGTAAGAAGACAACCTTTATATCTCACCAAAATACGTACGAACACAAGTTTATGGTAAAGGTAGTTCTGCCCACCTCCTACACGAAACCGTTATCAATCACGGACCACAGCCTGCAATAGCTACAAAATACTTGAAACCCTCAATCCAGCAACCAATCAATTCCAAATACCTCGCAAATCTGGCCCAATGCACGCCGCAAGTCGGTTTCAGTCGTCAGCTTACCGAATAAAGCCGAAATAAGCCGAACGCGCGTGCGAAGCTTCATTCGACTCGACTTTGATCGTAAATTCGACATTGACATTTATCAGAATAGCACCCAAGGCCACCTGCGACCGTAGTTCACATTACTACGCTCCGCGCTATCGGGAAATCGATTTGAATTTTTTTCTTGTTCTCGTAAAAAAGATATAGGATTGTAATCCTTAAACCTTTGTGTTATTGGTCGCGGTCTGCGCACTTATTTTTTGTAAAATTTGAAACGTTATTTATCTCTAGGATATTCTTTTACAGCAGTTGATGTTACAGAATATGTTTCAGAAGTTTAAGATAGCAGGAGTATTTGTGCACGGTTTTATGTATGAAATAGGTTGTAGACCTTCATTTACATTAAAAAAAAAAACATCATTCCTCCACCTCCAAGCTAACATCCAATGCAACAGGTTTTGTTAAAATAAAAACACAATTTTTATGACAGTTTTTAAACCACGTTTTTAATATAAGTTGACAGCATATTTAGGCATACTATCATGGACAAAACAATCATATCCACATAATCTTATAATATTATAGACAAAAATTTGCAAGGAATCCTTCACTGCTTGCGAACTTTTCTTCTAAATATGAAATACGTAACGCACAACTCAGTTTTGCGCAGTCGGATTCCGGGTCTATCGATTTCATATCCGCGGGTGCCGTAAAAAGATAGAAGGCCCATAGCTCTGTAATGTTTCATCAGTTTTCAATTCAAGACAAGCACTTTTAGATAGCGTGATGGTTTACTGATAGCTTTGTTGTGTGTGGATGAATTCATTGAAATTGTATGAAAAGTTTTGTTTAGTTTTTTATTGAATCATTTTGAAGTCATGGTTTTTGCTGCGTTTTTTTATCACTTCAGATTTTAAATCTTGGAACTCAAGACTTTTTTTTTTGCCTATAAATATAATCTTTTAACAGAATCGACTCACCAAATAATCATCATCAGCCTATAACTTTCCCACTGCTAGGACACAGGCCTCCTCTCAGTGAGAGGGAGCGGGCCATAATCCACCACGCGGGCCCAGTGCGGGTTGGTAGATGTCACATGTCTTCGAATTTTTTTTAGTTCTAAGACATGTCGGTTTCCTCACGATGTTTTCCTTCACCCTTATGAGAGCAGTGGTGATGAAATAATTTACACAAAGTAAAGCGCCTGCTTGGTTTCGAACTCACGACTCGTCAGTCGCAGCCATTACCACTGGGCCACCCCTGCTCCTAAAAACTACATCCTACTAATCTATACATCTATACAAATAAATAAAATTGGAGTGTCTGTTTTTAATATTAAGATAACCGCTTTTTACTAAGTGTATGTGGATGTATACACGATACATATACCAAAACAACATTTTTTACAATAACATTTTTGTCTGTCTGTCTGTCTGTTTGTTCCCGCTAATCTCTGAAATGGCTGGACCGATTTTGACGGGACTTTCACTGGCAGATAGCTGATGTAACAAGGAGTAACTTAGGCTACTTTTATTTTAGAAAGATTCTTTTATTTTAGAAAAAAATAACAGTCTTCGAAAACTACGGTGACATACGTCTCAAAATTCGAAAAACCCTGGCTGAATCCTACGAAATAGATCAAAACAATGTACTACAGTATTGTACACCTTAAAAAGGCCTATAAAAATGTCCTCAATGGTATATGTCTATCTCTTAGGGATAGCCCACAATAACCATTTTTTATCTTTTACTTTTTACGAGAAATAAGGGCTTATTTACGAAGCGATTTTAAGCAATACAGCATTAATCCTTATCCAATTAAGTACCTTAAGTACATTGTGCATTTAATATAGATCAATATGGCCCTTTACAGGATGTAATTTAAATGAATATCTTAGAAGATATTAGAGATTTAAAAAGCGGGCGCAGAGCGCGTTGGCAGCGGCCGGGTAGTACAGGATAAGTAGGATTGTAATTCATATTACTTTGGCTTCATAGTAATTGCGAATATCATGTGTGTTATTTATACTCAATACTTAAAATAAATCTAATAGTATTATTCCAAGTAAGAGACCGCGAAATGGCTTAGATGTTTAGATTTTTGGATGTTTGTTTCTCAATTATGCAAAGACGGCCAAACGGATTTAGATCGAATTTGGCACAAAGATATATTATAATTATATGGATACGTAACAGATAGGATGCCTACTTTATCCCGGTAGTAGGTTCCCGGGTGATATTTTCCGACAGCTATACGGGCCAAGCCACTTGCAAAAGTACTATTCCTATAATTATGTTCTGTGTCTGGTAAATGATTGAGTGTCTGTATAGGTAAAATAGGCGCGTTAAGAAAAACCAGGAAGACTTATATTCAACTAAACCAAGCCCTATGTCGCAGTCTTCTTACTCTGAATACTATTACTCTTATTTTAAAAACACCAACACACATGATGTTCTCATAAACTATGAATCCTAAGTAATATGAGTTATAATCCTACTACTAATAATATTATAAATGTGAAAATATGTATGATTGGGTGTTTGTTTCTCAATCACGCAAAAATGGCTGAATGGATCTGGATCGAAAATAGCACACAGAGTCTATATTACCTATATAACCTGGAATAACACATTCTTATCGCGGTAGTACGTCCTCTTGCATTAATTTCCGACATCCACGCGGGCGAAGCCGCGGGCAAAAGCTAGTATTATAAATATGAATATAAGTTTGTTTGTTACGTTTTCACGCGAAAACTACTTAACTTATTATCATGAAACTTTGTACCTACACATATTCTTGGAGGTATTAGAAGTAACATAGGATAAAAAAATTGTTTGTCAAAAATTCTCAAAATCTAGCTACTTCAACGCCATCCAGCATTCCAGTAATAAAATTCCAAAAAAAAAATTTCGCGGACGAAGTCACGGGCTAGTAATATATAATTTAATCAATCATTTCAAAACAGATATAAAATTAGAAAAAAAAATAAAAACCTGTAAATCAGCTGCATCCACTTAGACTGAAAGCCGACCCCTACATAGTTGGGAAAAGGCTAGACAGAATTTTTTAGGTCTACGTTTTAATTATAGAAAATGTTTCATAAAAGTCTTAAACAGACTTTAATTTTTCTTGAGAATATTTCAATATAATACTGAGTCATTATGTAATTTTCTCATTTTAGTTATGAGGTAAATTTTATTACGCTTTTAGAACTCTCAAAGGAATTTTTGGACCACGCTCATTGGTCCATTGTAATTTGTAAGTAAAAGATCTTCATTTCACTCAATTACTTTAATATTTAAAGAAGTAGGTACTTAACGGTTGAAATAATGGTAAACTGAAAATCTTTTAACAACATTTTTTTATAACAAAGACCCGATCACAGACATTCAAGAATTCATATATTGTTTGGGAAAGGCAAAATATTCAGATTATTTACTAGCGAAGAATAATCAGCCTTTATTATTCCCACTGATGGAACACAAGCCTTTTCTTTGTGAGTGGGCATACTGTGGGTAGTTGGTTCCCATGTCGTGGGATTTCGTTCTAGAACAACCCGGTTTCTTCACGATGTTTTCCTTCACCGTTTAAAAACAAATGGTGGTGAAGAAATTTACGCAAAGTAAAATGCTTGCCCGAGTCCACATTCAAAGTCAAAGTCAAAGCATTTATTTCAAATAGGCACATAAAAGGCACTTTTGTATATCAACACATATTTAACAGCTGATGGCTTATAGTATCAGAAATGTCTAAAAATCAAGTAAATATTTTGCCTTCGGGCACGTAACCCACATAAGTACACCTAATAATGAATAGGAAAACATTCCCATTGATTCTCGGTAAAATGAATTGTCAATCGCTACGTACATTTGTTAGAGAAACCTGACTTGGTTCCAGAAATACCATTGGAATGCTAATAGAAGTAGCTTTCCAGGATACAATTTCTTTAGGTCGTTTCTTAGACTCAAAGCTTTAACTACATCTCTGAAAAGTGGAGGAATAAAGAAACACGGTTTCTTTGAGTAGATTCTCATATTAAAATCAGCTATCAAACTAATTTATAATTGTACACTGTACTACGATATCATAACAAATATAAATAAATATTTAATACTTTAAGAACACAAGTGTACAGAGGCGGCTTTAATACCTTGAGACATTTTCAGCTAGTCAACCTTTGGTGACGCAGAGACAAAACGTGGTAGGTGGTGCCATAAAGCAAAAAGTTTTAAATATAAAATATACGTATAAACCTATTTAAACTATGAACATAATATATACTTACCTCATTATAATATAAATATAAGATTAATCAATAAATATAAACAAAAATATAATACATAAATAAACGAATATTTAAATCGTATATATTATTATATATTATATTTTAATTGATTTTTTACTTTCATTACATAAAAATTATAAGAAAATATAAAAAAATAGCTTTATAAAGAATAATAAGCCTGTGATGACCCCATATTCCCTGAATCTGCCACGCGGGCCCAGTACAGGTTATGTAGATGTCACATGTCTTCGATTTTTTGGTTCCAAGACATGTCAGTTTCATGATGTTTTCCTTCACTGCTTCAAGAGCAGTGGTGATAAAATTATTTACACAAAATAAAGCGCCTGCCTGGGTTCGAAACTACGACCTACAGATCGAAAATCGGGACAACTACTGCTCACAAAGCCCACTTTTTATAATCGTATTTGATGAATTCGTCTGCGCCTACGAAAAAGAGTAACCGTGGAGTTTCTTGCCGGCTCTTGTCCATAGGAATCAACTATTTGGAACCGTGCACCTAGCTTCTGACGTTTCATAAGTGCCCATGTTGGTTTATATGAAATAAAAATATTTTGATTTTTGAACGTAAATAACACAATGAATATTGTTGAGCTATAAATTGAAGGAATTGCTGTTATAAGTGTTTTACACAACTAGACCACTATCTATATAATTATATAAAAAAATAATCCCTATTTCCCTTGGTCACGCCATCACGCGTGAACGGCTGGACCAATTTCACTTTTTTTTTGTTGTCAGGAGAAGGTTCTAATGAAAGGAAAAATTTAAAAAAATGCGCGGAAAATTAGAAAATTTAAGAATACTTAACAACCATATAATAGGACAATGTAAACTTTTTTTTAAATTACAGGACAACGTCTGTCGGGTCAGCTAGTTCTTTTATAGAATCAAATAGAGACATGTTTAGGTATATTCTCGGAAGATTTACCTTAATTTCTTCACTGGTGAGACGTGACATCTCTTCCATATTGTTAAGATAGGCATAATATCGCAACATTTCGCGAGCCCACCGACACCCGGTGCCGGAACACTAATGGCCTCATACATACTTAATCCAGTTTTACCTTTTTACGGTCTCGAGAATTCCCATCTATTCGATTCCCCTGCATATCTCGGGCTTATATAAAAATTCTGCTTGCCAACATTTTAAGAATATTTCCTGTTTCCATGGTCACGAAGATAAAATTGGCGTGTTCAAACCGGGAATAGGATTACCATGATAAGAGGAATAGAAAACCTTCCACCTACATTAAATTATATTAATCTTTCGTAGAAGATGATGAAGCTAGTTTACATTTTGATTTATGGATATTAATATTTATGATTCCAAGACTATCAATGATTTGTAATAATGGACTTTAAAGCATATACAGGATAATTTTTTATCCAGTGCGCAAACTGTAACCATGAATTCAGCATATCATTCTAGACCCACAGCACAGAAAATTTTCGTCGCTTATACAAAAAAAAAAAAACTGCTGTTTCATAGAAAAATGCAATACCTACGGGGTCAAAATGTATGGAACAGCTGATTTGTTTTTTGTATAACTGACGAAAATTTTCTACGCTGGGGGGTCTAAAATGATATGCTGAATTCATGGTTACAATTTATGCACTGGGCAAAAACTTATCCTGTATTTAGCCAAGAGCGATGGACTGAGTTTTTCTCATGCGTCTATTGCCTCTAGTGTATGCGTCCCTGTGGTATTCGTCTGGTGCACAATTTTGACGCCATTTCGCTTATTAGAACCTTTGTAACTGCCTGAACTATACAATATACCCATAGTTGTATTTTTATTTTAATAACTATCGATATAAGCTCAGTTTAATACTTATACGAAAATAATTGATCACCATTATCACTGCATCTTAAAGACGTCAACTGATGGACATAGGCTTCCTCCAAAGTGAGTGTTTTGCCATAATCGTCACGCTTGGCAGGTGAGTTGGCGATCGCAGTATGGTAGTAAAATGCATAGAGAACGCTGCTGCCCATTTTCTAGTAGGTGAACACCCATGAAAAGAAATTGAGTAGTGCTATACGTCCAGCAACACACGACACGGAAATAATTGAGGTCCAGAAGTTATAGAGGAGATAAAGATTCAACGCTAACTTGTTGTCTGAGCTGCATCTTACCCGCTACATAAACAGTTTTGCGAAATTACTTTATACCATCCCTACACAAAATACGCGCTATGACGTTGAAATGCGGACACCAGCCCGTATTACCTTTTTTATCATTGAATTTCAGTATTTTCAAACGTTAAACATTGTTCTCTATGTTGACAGTAGTAGCACGCACTTCAAACTTCAGTGAGCAGTACCCAGTCATGCGTAGCGGACGTGTGGGCGGGCGCTCCGCCACAAATATTGGTATTTACACCTTCGAGCAAAGAGGTTCAACTCAAATTGTAACTTTGTGGGCTTACTTTTATCTCCTTTTTGTCGGTGACAAATGAATCGTTCACGATACGTTTTTTG
Organism: Aporophyla nigra; assembly: GCA_947507805.1. NCBI lineage: Eukaryota > Metazoa > Arthropoda > Insecta > Lepidoptera > Noctuidae > Aporophyla > Aporophyla nigra. The sequence goes on from OX382301.1 coordinate 1,660,295, forward strand.
GGTCGACGAAATGTGAATGTTCGGAGATAAATCATTTGGTCTACATGATGTTTGGGATATATGTAACTAGGATGCTTGGATGCAATCTCTAGTATTTCCGTGGGAACCGGAAGTATTTGAGGATTTCTCCAGGTTAACTACTGTTAAACAACGTCAGATACAGCTCTTTAGGGTAAGATGAACTAGTTACGGTCTACATTAGCAAGTTTTAATGTGGCCTACTTGCAACGTAACAACAAAATATTTTCCCCATTCAAAATTCATACACATTACCTTCCTTTTTAGCTTAGCTGCAATCGGGTAGAAAGATAACTTACAATAGTTAATTCAAGCAATCAAACTAACGTACATAAATTATGCGTGATATAATAAAAAATTACGTGTTTATGACCAGAGGCAAAAAGAGTATATATATACTCATATGTATGTAAGAATCTTAGCAGGTGACGTTCTGTCGTTTCTGTCTACGACCATAGGAAAAAGCGTAAGTTTATGTATATATGTTTATGTATTTCTAATCTCTAAATAGTACAAATTCAAGTCGTCAACCATTTTCATCTTTTACATATTACAAATATAATGGGTTATTTACGAATCTATTTTAAACAATACAGTATTAATCGTTATCAAATTGAATTAGATGTGTTGTAGATTTAATTAAGATCAAAATTGCCTTTACCAGTACATCATTAAAATGAAAATCTTAAGAGATATCACAGATTTAAAATTATTAATCACTGGCAGCAAAACGGGCGATCGGCCGGCATACCCCGTTAGCGTCCATACCGCAGAAAATCATTCTATAGCTGTACAACCTCGGTCATACTCACGGTACACCCATGTGAAGCCGGAACGGGATGCTTTGTGTAATAAAGATGGGATGTTAAAGAAAAGAAACAATCTAAAAATACACTTTTATTCCAATGTCATGCACATCTACAGTTTGTTTCCACTAAAGAGTAACATTGTGATATCATGTGCTAGTCAACTCGTGAGCTAATCCAATCCGCCGGCTCCAACCTGGTTTATACATAACGTGGAAATCACTACATCTTGCGGGTTGTGGTGAAAAGATGATCCTAACTTTGGAAATTAATATACTTAATAATTTATCTTTAATTCAGATATACGGCCATACATTTTACAAAGTTAACGTTAGTAGGGTTGTTAGTAGTACACACAAAGAAAATAATAAAAAAGGAGTTAGTAAACAAAATAAGTTATACAATATAATAACAACTAAATTAGATACTTATAGACATTTCAGAAGAAAGTAACTGTGGTGAGGTATCAATAAAACATAACACGTAGACAGTAAACGCAGATTTCAAAATTGTTTTACTCTAGTTGTGTTAAAATCAAACTAGATGATTCAAATGAATTTTCAACATGAAACGCGTAAGAAAACACCTATGTTAAAGCATAAAACAATATACATAATACACTGTAAACTGATACTGCGAAAATACTCGTAACAACAGAAACCTAGGGTATCGCATTCTCTTTATTGCGGATTATTCCAATTCAATAAAAGAGAACAAAAAATAACAAACTTGTAACATAATATTACTAATAATTTCAACTGCTCAATAATTCCGTGATTGTCGCTTTGATACGCCTCGTGGTTTATCAAAACAATGACGCTTAAAATTTTGAATAAAACATTTTAGCCCAGTTTTTTGAAGCCACTAATTGTAACAAAAATAATTATGTGTTCATATTCAAACATAATAACAAATTACCACAATGAGCTCAAAACGTAAAATTCTAACATTTCACCAAACATTCATTATACCTAAATTAAAATACAAATTACAATTTGCTAATACAAGTCACTTCACAAAAATATCAAAAGGCTTACACTCCATGTCCAATAATTTGTAAACAATTAGACAGTTTACGAAATTCAAAATATTAGATGTTTACGTTTGTTTATTAGTATGCAGCGTCGCCTTTATGAACAAAACAGTAATAAATGACAGCTTAACTTTCATAAACTCTCATTTTATCGACTGTAAAGTACAGTTTTTATTTCTGTGATGTAAAAGTACTACTTGTGCAACAATTAGGCGTATTACGAAAAACATATTATAAATAAATTAGATATTACTAAATAATATTAGATATTAGAAACAAAACGGAAATATAACAACCGACTATCATAGACGGCCAATTTTCGTATTTCAAAACGTTCAAAATCTGATCGCAATGTCATATCAGCGCCAATAAACGTCAAAAATGTAGGTAAGCGGTGTTTTTGATAGATTCGAGACGGAGAAATGAATGCGACTGTTCTTAAAAATACGGGCATTGCCGCTCTGGTATTCTTGTGTATGACATTTTATGCAATTTTCGTGTTAATAATTCGTGAATCATTGTAGTGGCCTTTCTGTATTTTTTTTTCTAATACAAAAACTTTTCACCACAACTCACAATAGTTTTCATTGTTTAAATCCAACTTATTATATAACTGTATGTATTACATAAAGATAGACTGCATAGATTTATTTATTGCTATGTCTTACCACGATTTAAAAAAATGAAGTTATTAACTAATCGTCTTACAAAAGATAGTGTTACATTTACAGTAATAATATTATGTCCCTATTCTGGTGTTTCTTTGACTGTGTTTCGTAGTACACAAAACATATAAAAAAAAAAAAACACAAACATTATTTTATACCCACTAAAACTTTTACAAATTATCCATAAAGGAAATAATAACATTGGAACAAGAAGTAACAAACTGTTTCAAGTTAAGGAAATGCTATCCCTTACAGCGGGGTCTCCTGGATAGGAAATACGATCTTGACACCTGTCAGTTTCATACAAACGAATACGTGATTTGGGAATTTGATCTTCATTGTTTACTAGAATTGTTGCACTGACAGGGATCAAGAAAGTTTTCTGCCTGTACAAGTCGGGAAACAACAATTTATTTTGAGACCATCTTTACAGTTCTGTGATGTGGAGGGGAGCAAGGAATTATACAATTAAGGAGTATAATATATTGTTACATCGCATAAAACATGTGTTATCATGCGAAACTAACTACTAAAATATAGGGCTTAGATCAGGTTTAAGAAAGTCTTTGAAAAGTAGGATGAGCCATGTAATGAAATAACTGAGTAAACAAACATTAGTAATAACAGTAAAAAATAATGTAGCTTTGGTTATTGCTTAGACGATAAAGGATTCTGAGCAAATTCTCACGATGCTTTTGATACGAACACATTTACAGCATGTTCTAATTTGCACGCATTTAGCTCACATTTGTATCAGTGAAAATGCAAACGTGCAGAAATTTCGATACGAACGCAATGCCGTTTAGTACAAAACGGCTATCTGAATAGACTTGTAACCATTTACTATAGAGTACAGCGGTACCAGAATCTTTCGGCGCGTGCCCATAATTAGATCTGTCATCGCCATCATTTTCAATACAAACTTTGTGACATTTTCACCGATTGGTTAACTTAGAACTGTCCCAGTAAATGTCATTCAGGCGATTAAAGAATATTGTTGCACTGTATCTAAATCTCCCTAGATATTTCCCATGTCGGGACCGCCTTCTAGTCGATACGGATGCCTCTGAATACCAGTATTTTATACGGAGCGACTTGACCTCCACAACTCAGTTCCTGGGTAATACTGGTTTTGTAAGACCCGTTAGTAATATTGGTTTGTCAAACTTTCGGGCATCTAACGCCCCATTATAACGAAGATCCGCGAATAACTGACAGGAACAGCCTAACGTGCTTTCCGAGGCATGGAGGGTCTTAAATGTAAAGACGGTCACCCATCCCAGCTTAACCTGATCTATCTACCCGTGCGGCTGTTATTACAATATTATAATTTATAATTATCTTGCAGTATGTTATGTGTTGTATATTATTGATAATGTGTTTTATTGATATTCATTACATGCTTTATTCATATCTATTTCTCGCAAACATTTTCAAAACGACGTTTTTAATATTTTTTCCGGAATGAAGGAGCAAAAACAACGCCCTCGATGATCGTCTTAAATCTTGGTAGATCTGGGCGTAATTTAATGAGACTAAAGCTGCCGGCTTCAGTCTAGACTGAAGCTTAGCCTATACTATCTTTGTAATTATTTTCCTTTGTGGCAAGCAAATAAAATGTTTTCCGTGTTTTACGAAAAACACAGATGAATTGCAACCTACTTACTTGAATAAATATATGAAGGTAAACAAAAATTCTACAAAAGAAAAAAATCAAATTTAAAAGCGCGATAATCTTCTTTAAAGGAATAAAAAATAAACCCGGTAACGTTGAAAGTCGAATCAATGTTAATCACCTCCTCAGACCACCATCAAAAGAAGCAATTACGTTCATAAAAGTCTTTAGCATCACATAACGAGATCCGACGTTGAGTAATAGAGTCGCAGTTATCTCCGAAACTTTGGACCCGTGGCCCGAAGTTACAATAATCATTGGCCATTACACAGAGCCGGTCCTCATTTATCCTGATGTAACTTTTCTAACTTAATTTTTCATTCACCTGTCAGTTTTTCCTTCTAAATTTTCTCTTATACCATGTTATTTTTAGTATTGAGAAAAGTTGAAACACCTTAAAGTTTTAAGTCCTTGTTAAAATATACAAACAGAATGTTTAAAGAGTTATTCAGAAGTTCAGGAACTACTCTACAAGAATACATACCCGGTACAGCTCACAATCCTTCCCTATCCTTAGGACACGTCTTCCCTACCATCACAGCGCCGTACGGTCTACTCATTCATATGCAATGGTGTTTGTATCACCATGAAACATGAGGCCTCAGGGGCTAGTGCAAATTTTGGGGTTCATTCGATTGATTTAGTCTAAGCCACGCTGGGGTCGGTGCATATCATTCTTTAATTCAGTTACTTCAGGTTGAAAACCTGTAGGATACTAAAATTGCATCAAGCATAGATTCTAAACTTGCCTTTACGTTTGCTCTGGGTTTACCAATAGTTGCTTTGTATTTATAATCCCTTTAGCGCTAGATTTTCCCTTTGGCGGTCTATGAACGTTGAATTTTGTAAATCCAACTACAAAGCCTTCAGAGGCCGGCTTTCTCTCTAACAAGATGTGCATATAAATCAAAATACTGTCCACAGTACCGTAACGCACAGACCGATACCCCAACTTTATACTGGTTTTCAGTCTCTATCTGTGGCGGTTGCCATTAAACAAAGGAAAGGCTAAAAACCCTGTAAACGAGAAATAAAGACTACGAGAATAAGGTTTACTGAACTAACAAAACACTAGTTTTAGGTCGGTGCGAATGAACCATACAACATTCCCGTCTGTCACTGTGATAACGCAGTCCCTTTGACAAAGTCCCAGCCGTCTCACTGAAACTCTTCAGATTACATGCCAAATAAATATCAAACTTATGATCCAGTAATTAAGGTTGTTACTCTATTAATTAATGAATAAATTAAGTTGAAGTGTCTCTTTAATAGTTGGCAGTATTATTAATGAGCTTGGCTAACATCCAAACCCCGTATTACTCAAGGTTATGGGAATAAGTTTACGTAGTCGTAAATATCGTTAATTTCTGGGCGGGTTGGGTTGCGAATCCTCTCAGTGCGGCGGTTTTCGGTATCGATTTAAGTCCGGTTTTGAGTATTGCTGGGGTATTTTTTAGTCTGTGTCAAAAGGGTTTAGGGTTGTTTTAAAATACCTATCACAATTATATAGAATTCTTTTTTTCTTTAAGGGTGAGGCGCCAGGGTAGCACAAAAGATTCAAATTTTCTTTTTTTTTTGCAATTTGCAGGTGAGTCTCGAATCATAAATAATTAAATGACTTCTTCAATCATTGCAAGGATTTAATGAACATAGAGAGTTGTAATAATGATTTTAATTCTGTAAAAACGTACGGTCGCAAATCATGTTATCTTCGACATACAGCCTGACACTGAGCTGCAAAATGTAAAAACCGTAAGAAAATTCGAATATTACCGGATACCTCAGTAAACTGTTTATTATTGTCTAAAACTTATATTGAAACGACGACACAAATTTTATTTATTAACTTCGACGCAAAAAGAGGGGTTAAGGTAGACGCAATAAGTTCAACCGCTATGTGAATTTGTCTTTGGCACTACCGTGCTCTCAAACGGGTAAACCAATTTGGGTGTGTTTTTTCAAAAGTAGGGTTTCTAGAGGTGGTTCTTAGACAAGTTTTATCAAAATCAGTTTGGCCGTTTCGACACGACGTTCCGTTGATCAAAATATTACAGACAACTTCTTATTAAACTTAAAGGGCCAATACGTCTAATAAAATGTATCTACCCTTCCTATCAATTTACTAAAGAGTTTATAACATGTTTAACGTTAAGGAATTTCATATTACAACATCATTAATTATTACATTTTAATTAGTCATTAGGCAAGTTCAAACCTCTATTATTAATGTAACTACCTGCTTATTGAAATTGGTTAATTTCACACGTGGAGGCTTGCGCAAACAAATTAAATCGTTTAAGCCGTTCAAACATTACAGGGAATGTTCCACACTTGATGACTTGCCATCAATAATATTCAGTGCCATCCTTTATTATTACCATTATATTGGGAAGTGTAATAATATTAAGGTTTCTATTTAAGTATACTATTTATAAATAACGATGTTCATCAGTGAGTGCCGTTTTACGTAGCTCTGACGCATGTTTTCCTCTAGCTTTGTTTTATTTTTGTGTTTGGTTTTTCTTTGCGTCATATTTTCCTCATATTATCCGCTTATTTTCTTTCAATACATTTCTTGGTTGTACTTTAAAAAGTAAAACTATAATATATATTGGCTGTTTAAGTTTAATATAGGTTGTAGGTAATATTTTAATCGAAGTTTCATCACGGCGTTGGGACGGCTAATAAAATGTTATCCTTTCAACAATACATATATTCATTATTGCCGGGCCTTCTCGGCTTGGCGTTTTAGTTCACCTCTCTGTTTCTGTCGGTGGTTAAAAACACCTATACGAACGTAACTGATCAATCATTGTTCTTGTCTAGGGTTAAAACACTGGGAAAATTTACTAAATAGATTTGCCCTGTCCTTATTACTTCCATATGAAAACCGGCCCGATCCACAGCTGGCCACGGCTAAGCTACCCAAGTGTACACAGCTTTGCTTTGTATGAAAATGTACGCGGATTCGTCCACTACGACCAACAGCTATATTTCGCACGAATACGTAGCTGACAAACATATGAAGCCACACTCCACTGCTGCGCACGAAGAGGCAACGCACGTGTGTCTAGCTTTACTTCGCAAGAAAAAGAGTGTGATAACATTCATTGCAACCTACGAACACGCTACACATGAATGCGAGACTTATGACGTCATTTCTACACGCGTAGCTTGCTCAAATATGGAGCCCATGCTCAACCTGGTCGACGTTATGCACGTGGTACACCAAAGCGTGTGTAGCTTCACTGACGGGCGTGGAAGCGACGCCTGCGCCATTATGTCATTTTGCGCCATTTTGTGAAAACGTAGACCCACGTTGTGAAACAAACAAATTCACGGTTCTAAATTCCGCAGCGACCCAGAGCTTTGGAAGCGCAAAAACGTGGAAAACCTTTTCGTGCCGATCCTACGTAGTAGTGGACGATCGCCTTTATTCATTTAACATGACAACAGTACGTAGTTTAACATAGGTATGCCTGGACTTTTCCGTACATATAAAATTAAAAATACATCAATAAATTCCCATATTTATTCCAGAAAAAATATTTTACAGACCGTACATAAACAATATAAAAAATGGGTATCGGACTGTGAAATACTTATTTTGGAATAAATGTTGCAGTTCATGTGTTTTTAATAAAACTACAAAGTGCTGAAGTCTTTTTCACTGACAAAGCTTTGTAGGCTTATGTACCTGTCACACATGTATTTGATTTCGTGGCCCGAGGAGGAAAATACAATGCTGAAACTATTTTCAATTGATTCGTGCTCGACAGTACCTTCAGGAAATTGAAATGGTTTTGTTTACTGGCCATAGACAATGAAACTGATACTCAGAAATTTTGTTGTTGTATTTTGTTTGTGATTTGATTTTTTATTGTTTTATCCTTACAGATAATGTACTAAATATTATTTTGTATCTAAAAGTTGACTCTCCTTTTAATGAATTAAAATTGTGTAGTTTTATGAGACCCACATTGTAAGAAACACATGCTTATTATTTATCATAACAAAACATAACATCATGGCTGGTTCTTCACAAAGGTTAGGCAGGTGTATTTATTTATAGTCCACCCAGTGCGTCTAATTATATTAATATTATTATCTAAAATTGTAAATGCTCATATCATCTTGCACCTTTTGTCACCACCGTTTAAGTCCATGGCAAGATAGTATGGATTCAGAATATTAATAAAGTAACATATTGGAAGTTAATCCTGTCGTACCAAGTATCATAAAGGCTTAAAAAATGAGTAACAGAATTAATAACAATTTTGTTCTAGTAAATTAATCTTATCTAAGAAACATTCGTCATTGAAACACCACCTCTATTCTTAGGGGATACCCTGATATCAATTTAATATTTAACATCAGCTACTTAGATTACAGAAAGTAAGTAATTCCTAATATTTACATCTATTTACATTATTACTTAAAAATATTACATGTATGTGCCGGAACAGAACATTATGTCTTGATGGTACATTATAACCTTCAGAAATGGTTAACTAATGATACGTTTGCATCACTGTCAAATAAAGGCGATTAAATACATTGTTTGAGTGATTTGGTAACAGTGCTACAAAGATCTTCCCACGTAAAACTAGCGGCTGAATTTTATCGTCCCAGTCAATTTTCAACTCTTGGTGTTTAGCTGAGGGTTGAGAGTCGTCACAGAGTGAATCCTAGACTGTTGAAAAAGCATACTGTCGTATTGTCGACTCTTGTCGTCAAGCAGAGCGTTAAAAATCTAGTGCATGATTAACCTCTCGAATGTCTTATGTTACACAGTGCGACATAAGCAATTGTCTTTCTATTGTGTCTCTAATTAAGACATTCGACGAGTTAAGTCCCATGGTGATATTGTTACGTGCGTGGGAACGTTGGCTTAGCGCTTGAATCACGTTAGCAAGATGGCACTATTGGCGCTGAGCAATGGGTAGCTCACCGCCCGGTAAGGACCAGGCCCGTGTCGACGGCGTGTTGTGTTCCACGCGCGCCTCAAAGTGATGTCAGCAGAACTGAAGGGGTCTGCTAGGACCGATGCCTGCCAGGGTCGCGAAATTTGTTCGAAAGAGATACCGTGACCCTGGCACATGAACAACTGAAGGAACATGGGTGGGTAGTCAGTAAAAGTCTGACACGTCACGTCTCCCGCTCCACCCAAGAGCGGGAGACGTCATTTGATGATTTCCCACCCAAAAAAAAAGGATGGCACTATTGGCACACACGGCTACACATCAACCTATACATTTCCAGTTATTAGATAAGCTCGCATTATATACATTTTTCGTACAGTGAAAACTCAGCTTAATTGTAAATGTGTAGCTTGATTTGTGGTTGTGCGTACACATTTTGTGAAATTGTATTACAAAAACAAGATGGCTGTCCCAGTTTCTCTTTTGGCCACGTGATGAAAGATCTTTGTAGGCACTCCTATATATCAATGTTTTCCTTATTTTGTTTAAGTTAAGAAGCAAGTCAGTGTTTCCTAAAATTTATAGACAAATTTTAGGAAAAAAGTATACCATTTCCAAATTCCAATTTTGTTACTCAGGAAGTGCACACATGTGGGGTATATCTGGCTTCAATAACGAATTAAAAGAAACCATCCGATTAACTTTATCATAAAATAAGATAACATCACGCTTTATTTCTCCAAAGGGTCAGGCAGAGGCTTACCAATAGGACACTGACTTTTTGCCAGTTATGTTCCATGGTTGTAGGCACCAATCTGGACTATTTTAATGTCCTTTATTTGACATGATAGCTCACTTAAAATGAATAAAATGATCGGAGAGTAAAAAATAATGCGTAAAGAAATATTTATATACCTTTCCGGTACAGTCAAACTACGAAAAAATTGAGTTATTTTGGAACAAATTCCTTTCGGGCAAAGCGGGTGCATGTAACCAAGTATTGACTTTTTATTATCGTTCAAAATATTAGCAATGACGTTATCGGAAAGTTGTTTATCGGTTGTTTAAGGTGAAAGTAGAAATTAACCTAATGTGTGCTCCTTGACTGTGTATATTAGATAGACAAATACATAAAGTCAAGTAAACTGCACATGTGCGCATTCCTTGAGACATATCTACAGTCAGATTTAAAACAACGTTTATGAATATTAACATCGATCTAGAGAGGTTGCTTAATTATTTAGCGTAGGAACAAAACATCTTTACGTGTTGGAATCATCTTGGAGACAAATTTTATGAGGATTTAAAATTTTAACCAGTTTTTAAACAGCATTTTGTAACATACAGAATCCAATTATTTTTTTTGGGATATTTAGATGTTCGTCAGATAAAATAATAACATCGAAAGTTATTAAACAAAACAGTACCTATTAATAACATTTTGATAACAATGAATCGACATTTTGTTAGAATTAAATTTGCATTCGTCATATTATTCAACTTATCTAATTTTATTATTTCAATAAAATTTGTCCGGAATGTTTTGTTACAAAATGCTATTTGATAAAATAAACGTTTTCAGGTGTATTGAATTACAACAATATTGATATCTGTATAAATACAATGAACTATATGTAAATACAAAACATTTGTAATCAACGATACTATAGAACTTTATGTAGAAAAATTAACTATATTATTCTGTAGTGGATTTAATATTATTCTAACATAATTGAAAAACACCATCGTCTTAAAAAATAACATGAATTGGTAATGATATTTGGTTAACCATTATCGACGACTGCCGAACAAAGGCGGTATCAAACAGACTTACACTATAAAATATACAAAATTGCAAAACAGGGATCAAACAGGATCGTTCGCTAAGTAATGGAATTCCGCCTCCATTCGGCGTCGCCGCGAGCTCATATATTTACAAAACTACTTTATACTCAGTCGCTTTATCACTTTGTTAGCGTCTAAATTGCCCTGTTTAAGCGTTATCGGTCTGGCGTCGTCGTCAGATATCGTTAGCGTCACCAACGTAACCCTCATCGGGGCTTTCCGAACATATGTCAGCGGCACACTTCGCGTTAGACACTTGCGGTAAAGGTTTGAGCACACTCTCGGTGCCCTCGCCGGGCATCCGAGCGTCCGTGGTCTGAGTGTCCACGCACCGGGTCTCCACCTGGTAGCAGCGACCCGGCCCCTCCGCGACGCTCATCGGCACCATCACTGCACACGTTCCCTTCGGGTTCACCCACGAACTGCACGCCTCCGTCGGCGCGCAACACTGCACCGGCTCCGTCTTGTAACCCTCTGGTGGCGATGGCACGAACTCCTCATTATAATACACCGTCCCGTTTCCAACAAAGGCGATCTGCCTATTCCGCGGTACCGGGTACCCTTCCAACGTACGCCGCACGTTTCCCGGACCAAATGGCATTTCAAAATTAGGACAAGCGGGAGGCGTGGACGCGTTAAACTCCGTGTCTTTCGCAAATTTACAAACAAGCTTCTGGCCCTTCGGCCGATTGTGCGGTAACGTTTGATAAAACGGGCCGACTACCGAATAGTTGGACATTATCGGCGGCCGGCAGGGATGTTTCGGGAGACCGTAGTCGTACGGGTAGCCTTCGTTATCTAGGAAGCATCCCGGATTTAGGTGGACATCCGCCGAGTGCTGGTACATGTTGTTGATAGCGTTCTGCGGCAAGTTGATGGTCTGTTGGTCCTGCCACGTAACCTGTCGGGGTATTGTCGGCGCGGTAAATGCGGTTTCCTCTTGGAAACCGTCGCCATTCGCGGTTTGAGCTTTGTATACTGATAACACCGTGTTCTCGTTTTGCGCATTGTTGGCTACAGTTTCCGCGTCGCTAATTAGGTCGGGGTTCCTGTCGACAAAGCCTTTCATGTTATTGCTTTGATACACGTCGCTCGACTCGTAATCACGGTTTGTTTGTACGGTGTAGTGCAGTGCGTGATGAGAATGCGCGTTCACAATCACACTGCCGTTATTTTTAGGCATCCCGTTCCCCCGGTTCGAAGGCAGAATTTGATTACATAACGCCACGTCCTTGCCGCTCTCTTTTTTCTTACGGCTTCGCGTGTCCGTTTTAAATTTTAATAATACTACGGCTATTATTGCTATAAGTAAGACGATAATAAGAAAGACTACTGTGACTATGACTACCAAGTGTCTCTGCGGGAACGTGACCACTATAACGACGGGCTCCTCTTTCACTAGTATTCGTATCGTGTAGTTGGCGCGAGACCTGCCTGCGGGGTTCTCGGCGACGCATGAATACGTGCCATTACCGTCGTTCCCGATATTGAATATGTACAATTCGCTCTTTTTATCCGTAACGCCGTTCTCCACATAATACAGGTCGCGACCGTCCGGTAACATGCTCGAATAATTATGAATGATCTGGCCCTGATAAAACCACGTTATTTTCGCTTCGGGTATCGCTTTCACTAAGCACTCGAGGGTCACGTTGTTACCCGTGTTCGTCTCTAAGAACACGGAGGTAGGGCTCATTTTCGGTAAGCATGCCAACTCGTTTTCCGCGACGCTCGTGATCGTCTGTTTCCTCAAACGTTCAGGGAGGGAGCAAATTGGTTCGACGGCGTGCGGCATATTGAAATTCAACAACCAACTATGTAAATCCCTGAGATGGCAATCGCAATTCCAATTATTATTTTGCAAGTTGATCCCTCGCAGCGTATCGGGGAATAAATTTTCACCTTGAATATTTGATAGTCTGTTACCGTTCAGTCGCAGCCACTCCAGGTGGTTGAGGCCGGAAAAAGCCTCTCGCTCTATTGTTTCTATTTTGCAATCACTCAGTTCCAAAGTGTTCAAATACGATAAATGTTGAAAGCAGTGAGTTTTTATGCTCGTTATTGGGTTGTTGTTGAGCGAGAGCCTCATTAGCGACGGGAAGAAAACAAAGTTGGTCGACGGTATGACAGTCAAGTAATTGTTAGAGAGATCCAACTCGACGAGGTTCGCGAGACCTTTAAACGCGTGGTTATCGATTTTCTGCAGTCTACATCGTTGTAGGTAGATTTTCTGTAGATTGAGCAAGTTTAATTTGTGAAATGTTTCTTTTTGTAGAACTTGTAGGTCGTTGCCCGTGAAGTCTAGTACCTGTGTTTCTGGATCGAGAGTGTTTGGGATTGTTTTGAGGTCTTTTTCTGAGCACTCAACGTACCGTTTCCCGTTCTTCCACTTGCAGATACATTGTGAGGGGCAGGCGATGGCAGGCAGCAGCAGGCACGTGGTGCACAGGACAATCAGCCTCACGTCCAAACTCTTTCTGACATTCATATTGCCTCAAGGCATCCGAGTGTGGACCGCGAACATTATCTGAAACAAAGAAAAAAACAATAATTATAACTTCAACTGAAATATTATTATTTAATTAAGAAATAAAATTGTAATGATAGAGTAAAACCGATCATTAATTTGCAATACGTTATCCGAACGGCACGCTCGTGTCATTAATTTCTCAATAATATTCCGTTTCGCATTGTTTGTTCATGTATATTTAATTCTTATAGAATGTAAAATATAAATTTTGTCATTTCGCAATATAAATGAGAGTACAGGCTCGGCTCTCATTACAGTCTCTTGTTGTCAAATATATTTTGTCGAGCTATCCGCCTGTTTGTCGGGCGTGATTCATAACGACGGGAATTCTTCATGGCAAATGAATGGAAATGTTTTCATTTAATCCGTAAATTCGTTTGAATGGGAAAAACTGTGAGTGTAACTTTCGTGAATTGTTTGTTTGCTGTTTCGAGTGGAATTTGGCTTAATGTCATGTCCAGGACAATTCGTTTTTGTTCGTTTTTGGAATTATAACCTTTGAATTGATTACAAGGCTTGTGGTTATGTAATGATAGACGCACGGATTAATCTGGTTAAGCTACGTTTGCTGCGTCCATGGATCGGAGAGCATTATTAGATACCAAGACCTGTCTATGTCTCATAAAGCACGTAAAGCCGTTGGTCCCAGTTGTCAGTTGTGGATCTTTGACAATCGTTACTGGTCGTCGGAAGCCCGAAAGTCAGAGTACCAAAATACTGAGGGCTGCATCCGGTTAGACTGGGAGCCGACCCCAATGTACTTTGAGAAAAGAAAACAGATTGGTTTGTTTACCCTGCTATTATATGAATCATCTACAAGAAGAGCTTAAAACTTTGCGTAAACATACATACATGATCTATGTTGTTTATAAATGCAGGTGATATTGCTGTTTTTTCTATAGAGTTATATTTTATCAAAACAAAGAAAAACCCACGCGTTCCCATTGTATTTACGCTATCATTTACGCAAGAGTGAATAATTAATTTCATTTCGTTGAATAACAAAAAAAAGATGACATTTCCTGAACAATGAAAGTCAGGTATTTTTATTCGCTTCGTCGATTATAAGAGAACTGAAACAAATTCTTCCCACGTCAAGCCGGTGACAGGACGACAGACATTGAAATGACTCCCGAAAATACGTTAATAGAGGCCTTAGTACGAAGGTGCGTCCTGAACCTACCGTAAGTTCGAACGATTTTTATCGAAAATCGATGTGCAATGGACCGCAGTATTCTAGGCGTCAAATTGACTGACCATATTTGCAACAACACACTGTGCTCCAACACACAGATTAATGAGATTGTTCATTAAGCCGCTAAGCTGAAGCCCACGTATGTCGTATGTCCAATGAGCTGTCGGCCAAAATAATCACTACGTAGAGCCCTGACACAGCCAAAAGGTGTCGCGGTACACCCTGTAGACAAGACGAGTCGAGGAAGAGAAAAATTCCACTAGTAGTCCACTTTAACCCTGAATAAAAAGAACTGGAAGTCATGGAGAGAGGCAGTTCTTCAGCAGTTGACTTCTGGGCATTGGCTATGACTTGATGCGAGCTAACAGTAACCACTATCCTATAGTATATTCATACGAAAAATGGCGACTAGCACAATAAGTATAAGTCATAAGTATTCTTATTAACCGACTTCAAAAAAAGGAGGAGGTTATCAATTCGACTGTTTTTTTATGTTTGTTACCTCATAACTTTTGAATGGGTGAACCGATTTTGATGATTTTATTTGAAAGCTGGTGCTTTCCGATTGGTCCCATTTAAATTTGGTTCCATTTAGACAATGGGATCCATGTGAAAACCATATAAGTCTTAAATATGCATTAAGTATTTGCGCGACAAATGAACGAATAACGCGATTAGATTAGTGCGGGTTATCTACTATAACTAAAAAGCTGAAAATAAAAACTTTTTACAAAAAAATAACAACCGACTTCCTTAAAAAAAACACTACAAAGTCAAAAAAAAAAAAAATTTTGGAAGTCGGTGGCAAAAAAACCTTAAATAACAAAGACACCGAATTTCGAAATTAAAGTTATTTTTGACTTTGTAGTGTTTTTTTTAAGGAAGTCGGTTGTATTTTTTCTGTAAAAAGTTTTTTTTCAATTTTAAAATGGTTCCAGTTTACGTTACTTTAACTCCGCGCGTTCGAGCGGCCCACAGATCTTTGGGCCGAAAAAAGGTAAAGGGAAATGTTAACTTTTCCTTCTTTTTGCCCCTGTCAGGAAGAGAAACGAAACAATAGATTAAAATTCTTATCTTAATTATACTTAATGAATTTGGCAAAGGGTGCATTGGTACGGTATCTTGCAAACTTGCAAATGAATGTTAGCAATGTTTCTCGCTGAAATATTCGGTGCTACATTTTGAGAGGGGCTTTTGTAAATGAACAAAATATGTGTTTTGTTTGTTCGCTCTGCTGTTGGAAATTATTTTAAATTAGGTCGTAGCAACAGTTTTTTTGTTTTTGTCATAAAATAAGTAAAACTTAATTAAAAGCATGTTCTGTTGACCGTTAAGCTTAACATTCAGAAGTTTCTGCCGAAACTTCGTTTCATTGTTCGCAGTTCCATTGAATTGAGCTAAGTTTAGATATCAAGATACTGTCTGAAAGCAAATTTGTGTAAGCATAAAAAACCAGATACATAATATAACGTCTCTTTTATGCGGATCTCATTCGTCATGTTTATGTTTGTTTATACTATTTAATAATATTCGACCTCCACAGCCTTCATCATCGTCATCATCATTTCAGCCGAAAGACGTCCACTGTTGGACATAGGCCTCCCCCATTTTGGGGGGTTTGCCAAAGTCGCCACGTTCGCAAGCGGATTGGCGATCGCAGTATGGTGGTAAAATTCATAGAAAACGCTGCTGCCCATTTTCTAGTAAGTCCCTTAGTCGCCTCTTACGACACCCACGGGAAGAAATGGGATGATGCTACTCTTTACGGCCAGCACCATACGGGACAGGATATACATATGTGTAATATTATATAACCAATCCGCACTGGGCCCGCGTGGTGGATTATGGCCTACTCCCTCTCTCCGAGAGGAGGCCTGTGTCTCAGCAGTGGGAACAATATAGGCTGCTGATGAATAGGTAGTATATAGGAGTTGGAGGTAGGATCCGGTAAGCTATACATTTCTTGCAGAACAGATGGCCGATGGGACCGAAAGTTTCTAGAGTGGCCACCACTATACACCGCAGTAGGTCCTACTTAATAATAATGCTTTCCATTAAATTTTCACTTTGTTCAGGAGTCACAAATTGGGATTGAACCACCTCCCCCTCCCCCCCTACACAGTTCTAGTGACATCGCGAATTTAACGGACTGGCAAATTAAAAGTAGGTATCATTCGGACATTGACGAGGGTACCAATGTTTGTTTTTCCTTGTTTCCGTTGATAGAACCAATTATTGGCTCAGGGTAACGAAATTTTGCGTTTTAAAATTAAAATGTTGTATCCACGCGCGGCGCGGCGCTGCCTGGTTGCATTTTATTTGAGAAGTGTAATGATTTATTCAATGGTATACCATTCCATGCTTTTGCACTTACCTGGAAAGGAATGAATTGCTTCTTTTTGTTTTTTTTATTGCGTTCTATTAATCGTGTAATTAGTTATTCATTGGCATTAAGTAAGGGAAAGGAAAGTAGTATTCAGAAAATTCGATTAAAGCTACAGTGGAGATTTTTTCAAATCGAACTAATTTGACCTTTAAAATAGAGATAAAATAGATCCACACATAAATTTAAACCTTTCCCCCATGGGGGTAGGCAGAAACTACAGAACACTACCTGCTACAATCATTACATATTCCATTTGCCTCGTTTATGTTCATACATCTGGTAATTTATAATCATGAATTATTTCACACTTGCCACCCAGTTTACTTTCCTAAAAACATTGCACTCTGCATTCATCAAAATACATTTCACGATTCAAATCCCGTGTCCACTTTTTTAAATAAAACTGGTAAATCTAACTGGAAACTGAAATCAAATGAAATCCATTTTGCAATAAAAATAAAAATAAAACATTTCGAGGAACGAATAGACGGTGTTAGTATTAATAGTGCTTTGATTCAGTGGCGCTAATAGCGTCTAAAGTGCTGTAAAAGTCCTATAAGTGCTGCTATATACAATTACGACACCGCCAGCCAAATAAAGTAGAGCACTTAGTGAAATCAAAATGTGGATTTCAGATGTGGCGTTTCTATTTCTTTATCCTACTTCGGCGAGGGTTGTGACTTAAATCACTATGTATGTTTGTGTGTATGTATGTACTAGCTTTTGCCAGCGGCTTCGCCCGAGTGGATGTCGAAAATTATCTCGCAGGAACGTACTACCGGGATAAAAGTACTCTATGTGTTACTCCAGGTTATCTGTGCGCCTAGTTTCATCAAAATCCGTTGAATACTTTTTGCGTGAAAGAGTAACAAAATCTCATACATATACGATCACATCATCACAAAACTTTCACGTTTAAAATTTTAACAGGATGTTCATCTGTGCCCTCATGAATGCTAGAATATTATTGTATCTTATCACCTCTTTTAAACCATCACCAAAGTATCTTACTAACTTAGCTCTGAGATATTCGTTCCGGGCACACTCCGTTCATATTCTGTGCAGTTGGGGGAAGGAACGTCTTTTGGCCATATTCTGTGCAGTTGGGGGAAGGAACTTTTTCCAAGAAATATGCGAACTTCTTTTAGGGAATATGTCCATTAAAATAACTGAACAAAAAGTCAAACTATTGCAGTTAGAACCAAAGGTAACAAGTTTTCCATGGCACTGGTCATATCGCCCACAATCGCCCGACTGGCAAGTTTCTACGGCAGTTCTCAAACAAACCACTTTGGTCTACGTACTTTTTTGCTCAGAATATTGTTGTTTCGTTCAGTTTTACTGTTAGCGAAGTGCATATGCAACCTATTATCTGCCACTATTTGTTCGTCGATTCAATTTCAAAGTTATGAAAGGGGTTGGACCTTGTTTGCTTTTATATATTTTTAAAATTATTTAAACTTTTTTGAAACCTAATATGTAAGCTAACCATGTACATGTATACACCGTGACATTTTAATTGTCTTACAACGGCAGCCTACTTTATGTTTCCAATGACTACTACACATCCATAAGAAAAAAATGAATATTTGAATGACTAAAAAATAAAAATATTATTCATTATGATGACGCAGGACGTAGTTTTACATTGATATTTTCTCGTGGAAAATGGACATGGAATGATCTAGTCAACTCGTGCGCTGTTTAGGTATGTTCTCTACCATCTGTTACGTACTTAAACATTATTAACATGATGTTTTATAATAGAATTATGCATTATTTATTTTTCTTAGTACTATGATATTATGTTAATTAATAGTAACATATTTTAATCACGCCTAGAGGTATATTATGTTGGATACATTGAGTGGACAACCTTTGTGAGGCGACTAAAATGTCAAGGTATATAAACAAGACGAAAAAGAATAACAGGGCTTCAAGGAAACTATCGGCATCACTGTCAACAGGAAAAGTGCTCAAAGTATGGCAGCATTGCCACGTTATATGGTGATGGTGCCACTTTATAATTAAGAATTTACCTGCGGCAACAAGAGTTTTTCAATGACGTTGTCAGTTTAAAATATGTAGATAAATAAGATATAGTTTTCGATGCGTTTATTTGGAGGGATTGGCGAAGTGGCGGTGCTTGGGTGAGGCACAATGGACGTCTTTCGACTGAAATTATGATAATGTATGCGTCAGTTTTGTCACCTTCAAGCCAGAACACAAGCTTACTTGGCATGCCCTAAAAGAGTTTTTGGCTATGTTACGCCCTAAAACAAATTTTAGGTCATGGTACGCCCTAAAACATTAATTCGGTTATGGTATTCCCTAAAACAGTTTTTCGGTCAATTTATGCCCTAAAACAGTCATTCGGTCATGGTACGATCTACAATAGTAATTCAGTTATGATTACTTAGGTATCTATTGTGATTATAATAGTTTTCTTTCATGTGCTGGTATTTTGTCTCAATTTCCAGTGGTAGAAATATGGGCATCTTCATAATATCTATTTACCTATTTGTGAAACAGCTTTTTCGACAAGTATTTTGTTAGTTCCCGTTAGATTAAATGGCTACAGTTCTTTCCCCCAGTCTGTTCACTGTTATTATCAATTTTCTCGGTACCTATTCATAAATTGGAATAATCTTTCAATAATTCCGTAACAAAATATTCTCAGAGAAAAGTGACTAAATTTTTCCTAGAATTGAGATCGTAAGATGACCTAAATAATATGATCGAATATCTTGGTCTGATGTTTTTTGTAGGGTTACAAAACCATCACACGGACGACCTCTCGTTAGTAAGACTTGAAATTCCAACATATTTACGAACATGCGCGATATTTGGTTCACGGGACATTGACGAGCAAACTTTTACCATGAGTTTTTGGTAGGGTATTTTGTCAGATCGAAAATCATCGTTTCCATACATTTGACCGTCTAGGTAACACTTTTATATAAAAACACAGTTTTGTGGAACGAAGTTCTTTAATGCAGCTTTCAGTGGGAATAAAATTGTAGAAATTGCCACAAAACGAAAAAAAGCGTTACGTACCGAAGAAGCATTACACCCTCCCCCCCCCAATGTGAATTTTTATTATATATATTAGAAAGAGACAGAGAGAGAGATATTGTAATAATTATCGAGGTTTTCGAAAGTACCGAAACGAACACTCAATGTTCAATGTCAAAATGAAAATCCAAAACGCTGCAAAAATATTAGTTAGTTTATTTCGTCGTGTGCGTCGTTTTCTTGGCTGAGCTAGAGTCAGGTCAAAATAAAGTTTGAGTATTTTAAAGATAGAGTAAACGACATTTGGCGATGAAGAAAAAGGGTTAAGGAACTTAGTTCCTGACGTGGGCCTAAACACCCATGTCTTTTTTAAATAACCGACGAAAAATTGCAACGCTATGAGTCTAGAATGATGTACGGACCTACTGAATTCATGGTATTATACATAGTTTGCGCATCAATGTCCCTTACTACGTGTAAAATAAATTAGTACTCATATCATTTAATATTTCTTTGTACATTCTATTTTATCATGCTAAAACCTAACCTATTTACATTTACTTCGTTATCCAGTTCGGTACTGGTATTGTGGTTGACCGCGAATACTAATAGGTAATTAATGCAACATGGAATAGACTACATTTGTGTTGCCTATATTGTAGTGCGATGAAATTCTAAACCCTCACGCTAAAGGTTATTAGTTATGTAACAACACCAACCCATAAACAGTTTTTTACGTCTTGGAATTTGTCCAAATGAACGGTTTCTTTCTTCAATTCTTTAAATCTCTTCACACAAAAAAAGGTTATATTCTTTTAAGAATAATATTGTTTTCTATATCATATAATAACCACATAATCTTTTATGGCTTCGGCGTAGAATCTCAAAAGCGCTGTCAAAATAAAACGTAACCTACTTGAATTTCTTACTTCAGATATTTCTTAAGCCCGAAAATTCTATTATGATCTCAAAGAACAGTGATACCTACAAAAAACCACAATACAGCTTTCTGTTACCGAGCCCAGCTTACCTATAACTGTGAGCTTTTTTTTTTGTTGTTTTACAGTCGTTAACTTTTTCTAATCTTATTTTTGCACAGGGTTTCTGCAACTGACCTCTGGTACTAAAAGTACCGTCTCGACTTCAGTTTACTAAGCACAATAATATTTTATTTTCAAAAATTACTAAGCATCTGTTTGCCCTTTTTAGGTGAAGATGTCAGTGCATTTCCTGTAGAATAAAGAGTTATAACGAAATGCTGCTCGTTTTCTAGTCCCAATCTGTTCTGATTTCCTACACAACAAACACTAACACACTACTACTAACCAGCATGTCCAACAGCGGATATCCATAAACACGATATATCCCCAAATATCCGCCACTAATGTGCCATGTCAATGTATTTGTTGATCCCTGCGTCCATAATGCATGCTGCTCCATTATGTACAAAGGCATCGACCGCGCCGCTCCGTCCACGACTATTTGTACGGACCACGGAGATCTGATCTCACATTGTGTTCAAGAATTGTAATAGAAGCTCTGATGGCCGATATTGGAGTTTGCCGCCTTTATTGGGGAACACGTTCTGTTTTTTGAATTTCTTGAATCGTGTTTATTGATTTTATGAAATGTTGGTGTTAGTTTGCACTTGACTACGATACGTAGCGGGTGGGGCAGGAGATTCCTTTCACAAATTATGTTTAAAAAATAAACCTTATTTTACGTAACCAGTCTTTGAAATGTTCACAATACAAAGTACGTAGCATCTGCTGCATTGGATACTACGTACTTGTTATTTACTCAAAAGAAATTAGTACTTACGTTACTTGCTCGAGGCTTTTGAAACATATTTTTCATCCTAAATGAGATGACAACCTACAGGCAATCAAATAATCCTCTTTTTTTTGTAAAAACGGTAGGTACAGACAGACCATGCCGAATTTCAAACAATTCCTTTCTTTCTTATTCCTTCCACATCATTCCGAAAATCCTTTTAAATATTCGTGGAACATTGAAATAAAAGCGTACTAAATTCTCTAAAACATGTAGCAAGCTCCAAAAACGAACTAAATGTCGGGTAGTCGTACATTTCTCTTCATGCACGGTTTCAAGACTCGCGCCTGTCTCTAAAAGATTTCGTTGGAAAAATGAATAGCTCCACAGTAGGAACATTTCAGAGAAACTGGGTGAAGTAGGAACAGTGATACTCTTAAAAAGTAATGTATTATGTTGAAATAGAACCAGTACAAGGACTCGCTGCAAGATGGTGAACTCACTGGCCACTCAGCTGTAAGTGGCACAAGGCTGTTAAAGAAGAAACTTATTATGAAGTATCTCAATGTGACACTGGAATAACTAATGAGTTTGGAACGCTATCTGTGTGGCTACATATACCTACTACAATATACAGACAAATTATGAAAGCAAACTAAATGAGAGATAATTTTGCAGATCCTCATAATCTGCTCAGCCTTTTCATAACTAGGGCATCCAGTCTAACCAAATGCAGATGAATACCAGTATTTTACATGGAGCGATTTTCTATCTGATCTCCACAACCCAGTTATTGGGTAATACGATAATCCTCGGATAGACTGTTTGTCAGACTTTCGGGCTTCTGGCGACCCATAACGACAGTCAAAGATATCCGAATGACAGCCGGTACCAACGATTTAACATATTTTTTTTTGGTTTGGTTTGTAAAAATGATCACCCATCCACGAACCGACCGCCGCAAACGCAGCTTAACGTTTGATTAACCCTGAGGCAGTTATTATTTAGCTACAAGCCCCTAGATAACTTTGCAAATGATAAAGCGAAATCATGAACGAATAAATATCCGCAATATCCGAATAAAGCATAATCCGACAATCGACAGTCGCTAGCTGACAGATGCACAACATCGCCCTATTGAGCCTTGCTGGGGCATAAAGACAGGCTTTTGTGACTAAAGGAACCCTATTACCGGATTTCATTAACAAAATATCCGGCAACAACTCAACCAATCTTACCTTTGGAATCGAAAGAGTTCTAAAACAAATCAAGGTCATTTATTAAAAAATTGATATTAAAATTCTAAGAACTAAAAAAAAACACGTGCGTCATAAAATTCGTCTGCATCGTTGTCAACAGAAAAAGTGCCCAAAAGGCTGGCAGCATTGCCACGTGGTATGGCATTGCTGATTCTTTGGCCAAAAAATATGCCAGCCCTCTGGACACGTGAAGAGTGATGATTCAATTTTTTTTTTTTTGTATATATAAATGTACATATTTTTTTCTTTAAGCATTAGCTTTTAAAATATACTATTTCAAGTTTTAAACGAGATGGTATTCTCTTTCCAATTTGTAAGGGATTCTGTGAAATTGATCTGTCGTGTTCAAATTGAGTTTAGTTCGCTGTAACAGTCTTTGATTAGTTGAAGATTGTCTTCTTATTCGTTTTTGAGAGGGACTCATTTGTTGAAATTATATAGTTAATGTTGGTCTTTATTTTCTGAAAGTTTATTGACCTGGTGATTTATGTTTATATATTTTATCCTTTAAATAGATATAAAAGATTATGATTTACAAAAACACGGTTTGATCAAATAATCTCAGTTTAATTAATATCTCAGTTCATTATTCGCCTAGCCTTTTCCCAACTATTTTTGGGTCAGCTTCCAGTTTAAGTGGATACAGCTGAGTACCAATATTTACATGAAGCGTCTTCCTATCTGACCTTCAAAACCCTGTTACTGGGTAAAACGATACCCCTTGGTCAGACTAGTGATCAAACTTTCGGACTACTAACGACCCGTGACGACTGTCAAAGATCCACGGATGACAGCCGGGACCAATGGCTTAATATTTGTAGCACGGAGGGGTCTGTGAATGTTGAGGTGATCAGCCATTCGTGGACCAACCACGGCAAACGTAGCCTTTTTTTATTTCGAGATGGAAATCCTCATGGATGTCCTCCGCCTTACTGACTAAAACCACCCCGGTGTTCCGTCCCACACCTACGTCGGGGACCATGGGAACCAATATGTCTTCCGCAATCCCCGACTGGTGCCGGCAAGCCTTTGCGGGCCTCGTCACGTTAGGGGGGGAGTGAGGTGTTAAACTCCCCCCCCATACATCACAGAGAGGCGCGCGTGGGACACTACGCGCCACCATTTCGGGTCCTAAGGAATAGAGGGTGACGGATGTCCCCAGATCCATCACCCCCCTTGCCCCTGGACCCATTTAGGGGGGCTGGAAGAGGGCGTTGTCCGCCCTCCGCCGACGCCCGGTGCGCCTGCTGCGGGCTGGGTGAGCGGAAGATATCTCCCGCTTCCTTTCCGCAGCCTCCTTCTGCGACATGACTGTTTCGTAGAAGGATACCACCGCGTCCCAGGACTCCTCGTTGCCAACCATGGACTCGGCCACAGCTGGCAGCGATAGGTCACTGCCTACTTCTAAGACGAGGGCACGACGCGGCTCCTCGGCAAGCGTAGCCTTACCTGACCGATCGACCCATGCGGCTATTGTTAGTTAGCCACAATATCAAAGTTACTGTCCTCTAAAACATGTTTTAAAACCAGCAATCTCAAGTCGTATGAAAGGATACCTATGGAGTCCCAAAAAAAGCGGGAAAAAAATATAACTAGCTTTTGCCCGCATCTTCATCCGCGTGGAGGTCGGAAATTATCCCACAGGTACGCACTACCGAGATAAAAAGTATCTTATATATTAAGGCAGGTAATAATCTTTCTGTGTGCCAAATTTCATCCAAATCCATTCGGCCGTTTTTGCGTGATTGAGTAACTAAGATCCAAACATACTAACTTTTACGTAATCCCATCACTGGTCAGAGTTCTGATTGCATTTATTATCTCTAGAATTACAACATTTATCAAAGTAACTGATAAGATCTAAGGAACCAAAACTGATATATTGAGCCATTCGCGGTATCGCCTTGCTGTATATATTTAAAATAATTATTATATATTATACGAGGATTTAAATTAGACTGATTCTCCTGACCTCACCAAATACGAACTGAAAATAGCAGATACATAATGTAATTGAATATAGCAAGGGAATGGTCTGTAAGAACAGCCGAATTTTGAAATAGAACCTAATTTGAGATCTGGGATTATGAATAAAAAGAGCCAGTAGAGATCGTCTGCTCTTAGCCAAATGAAAGCCAGTAATTGAATTTGCCTGGAAGATGCCTAGATGGGTATTGGAATATGAGAAAATATGCCTATACCAAAAATCTGAAACTCTGTGGGAGTATTTATGGTTATGGAAAATATCTGTGTACAATGATTGATTAAACAAAATGATTTAAAATCAAATATTTTTAGGACTTGAAAAGTTAAGCTACATAAATCGGTACAACTCATAATTTTGAAAATGTTTTTTATGGTTATGATGTTTTACCTCTAATTAGTTACTTTCAGCAACTAAACTAGATTAAATCAGTGATACATTTTAATTACAGCAAAATATCGAAAAAAGAAAATTGTACTAATAGAATATTTTACTCCAGTATACGAAAACGAATGTCTATAAATACTTAGTATCTATATGAAAGTATTTAAAATAACAGCGCTCGATATGTAGCTTACTGTACCAGAAGTAGAAAGAATTTCATATAAAGGTGATAATTGATAATAATCTTTATTGACATAAATTGATATAAACATTTTTGTGAATTCCCTAGCTCCTGCGCTAGTATACACTATATTACAGGAGATAGTGTCTTCCCCTAATTATTAAGTAACACGTAAATTATGGCATACAAAAATTACGATGCGAAGCAAGGTAAGAGAAATAATAAAAATTAAGGCATTCGATCTATCACCTTTGAGACCCTATAACAGTGTTCTGTAACTCTTTGTATTTAACATAACACAATAATAATTAAATATTCACGCACAAAAAGGTTCTGTCTATTTTTAAAAGCATTCCATTTATTTTAAGTGACACGTGTAGTCTCAGTACGCGACATGTCATGTCAGTCAGTCAGTGTGGGCTGTGTACTGAGACTACACGTGTCTAACAAAAGAAAAAACGTGTTGTTTGCCTAGCTTGTGATTTTGTTAATGTCAATAGCCTTGTAAATATGTAATCGTCGTTGTAGATTTTCATTTTGCGAGTTTTTCTTTTGATAGGTTGATACGCTGCTGCGTACGGTGGTATCTTAAAATAACCCCTATGAAGTGTGGTCCCTCATAGGGGTTATTTAAAGCATACCTTTTAATAGTGTCATCTACATTGCGGTATACCGGATGACATTTTTTACCGTCTCGACCTTCATAGGGTGTGTTATGTAACTAGAATAGAAGGCAGAAAGGCCTTCAGATTCATCGCAGGTGACTAAAGGAGCGCGGGACGCGGGCGGACGGGGATGCGTGTGCGGCTCGTGCGCCTGCGAAAGATCAATGAGGCCGCCTATCGGCCGGCTTCAAAGGGTAGGACCGCGCTACGAAATCATTGATACATGCCACGCATTGAGTAGGGTGCGTATGATTTGAGTTTCGATAGATTTTAATTGTTTTTTTTTCCAAATTTCTGTTTTTGTTGTTCTAGTATGAAAATGTTACTTTAAATGTGTAGTATTTATTGCTAGATCAATTTGATTACATGTTATTCAAGAATAAAAATAATATAAATTTCAATGCCAAAGGCTTCTACTCCGTTCACCTATTATCCCCATTTTTTTTCAAGACGTTAAAAAATGTCACCCGGTATATTTGAAATTATAACTTACACAAAATTGGACACGTCACCTTAGACTATGGAAATGTGATAGCGGTTATTTTCGTTTTTTTTTTGTACTATTAAGAAACCCATGTCGATCTTTGTTTATGAACCCAACATACAATGATTACCGTAACAATGTTTTTTTTTTTCGAATTAGATCTATCCACAACCTTTTTCTAGGTCTAACGAGCCATATTGAAAACATGAAAGAGACAGATCTGATTAATTGTACTATAATAACAATTAGAATAACCCAAAAACATATATATCTAATATGATCTGGCTCAGTAAACTGTGGGCCACCGTCCTCGGGGATGTAGAACAAACATAATCCGGGCTTGTGGCAGCATGCCAATTGGGCTGCTGGTGCTATCAATAAGTAATAGTGTTAGTCTGTGGTAATCAGTTATGTAGGCCTATGTTGCCTTGGTAATGTTGAGAGGAAAACATTGTTAATGGTGATTAGAGAGCCATTAGGTTTATGTAATTTCTATGTTTTTCGGTGGCAAATAATTTGATTAAATGTTTTTTGTTTCGTTATGTTAATATTGCTTTTATATAGAATGTGCCCTGCCCACTGCCACTTCAGTTTAGCAATTCTTCGGGCTATGTGGGTTACCTTGGTTCTCCTACGGATCTCTTCATTTCTGATTCGATCGCGTAGGGAAACTCCAAGCATAGCCCTCTGCATCGCCTTTTGGGTGACTTTCAGCCTTCTTATAAGGCCTTGTGAAGGCCGCAGGAACCCGCTGAATGGGGGAAACACAAAACTGGTAGATGTGGCGGAGCTTGGGGGAGGCCTGTATCCAGCAGTGGACGTGTTTCGGCTGAAATGATGATGATGATGATGATGATGGTTATATAGAATGTTGTGTATAAATATCATATAGAATATTCCGTGTGGTGCCGAACGTAAAAAATAGCGTCATCCCATTTCTCCCCGTGGGTGTCGTAAAAGTGGGCAACAGCGCTCTCTAAGCATTTTACCAATATACTGGGATCGCCAACCCGCCTGGCAAACTTGTCAAACCCCCCATAAATTGGGGGAGTCTTATGTCCAGCAGTAGACGTCTTTTGGATGATATGATGATGAAGATTATTTAGAATCCACTCCTTCTAACTGTAGTATGAGAAGTGTAGAGTTTGTAGCCCTACTTCTTTACAGCTACAGTACTAAGAAGTGGTGAAGAGTGGGTGTTTTGGAGGACTTTTATGTAATGCTGACGTTCAAGTTCAAATTCTCAGCCTGGTTTCAATAAAAGACTTTTGATTTTGACTTTCAGAAACTCATATTTTTCTTAAAATTCAAAATAAATGTTGGTAATACTTGAACATTAAGGGAAAAAAATAAGTGACAAAATCATTATATCTAAATACTTATAGTTACCCCGCCTACCGCTAGCAGAACAGGTACTGTAGACGATTTAGGTATCCAAAAACACCTTTATTCATTACGAAACCATGTGATGTTACCTCTGCCCATGTATCGAGCGATGAAAAGCTTTTTCATTAAAATATCGGCAAAAATTCGACTTGTACGTACAAAAAAGGCAACATCATTCATAAAATTGGTTTCGTTTCAATGAAGTTAATTCAAGCATGAACTAAAAAGAATTAAAAAAAAATATTACGTATATATTCTGTGGGTACAAATATATAAAAAACTGGCCAAGTGCGAGTCGGACTCGCGCACCGAGGGTTCCGTACAAACCTGCAGGAATTCACTGTTTATGCATGAGGTTTATGTTTATGAAATTAAATGTTTTTTTTTTTAATTTTTATATTTGAGTTGACTGAATTAAAGGTAAATTGTGGTTTACGATTTATGACGTATTAAAAAAAAACTACTTACTAGATCTCGTTCAAATCAATTTTCGGTGGAAGTTTACATGGTAATGTACATCATATATTTTTTTTTAGTTTTATCATTCCCTTATTTTAGAAGTTACAGGGGGGGGGGGACACATTTTACCACTTTGGAAGTGTCTCTCGCGCAAACTATTCAGTTTAGAAAAAAATGATATTAAAAACCTCAATATCATTTTTGAAGACCTATCCATAGATACCCCACACGTATGGGTATGTTTTTTTTTTTTTTTTGAGTTTGAGTTCTATGTGTGGGGAACACCAAATATTATTGTTTTTTTTTCTATTTTTGTGTAAAAATCTTAATGCGGTTTACAGAATATAATATAATAATAAAAGTTTATTTATTTCTCTCACAATGATTTGTAGCATAACAGTTTTGACTATAGATAACAATTCACATTGTGAGAGCTGGTGCCTGATGGAGGTTTCAGAAAAACCTGTATTACAGGTCACCAGACCCCATTTTGTGGCATGATACTAGTAGACAGGTGGGTAAGATGTGTTTCTTACTAAACTATTATTACGTAAAAATGCAATTAAAACCAAAAAAGAAAATAATAATAAAAATAAATAACTAGCACAATTCTCCTGACACAGTTTATTTTTTGTTTATATATATGTAAGTATGTATATATGTATTAGTATTTATACTTGTATTTTATAGTTGTTTCCGATGTATCTATCCCATTTGTTGCACCTGCCATGTTTTATCTCTGCACCACCCTAAGGTTGACTGGTAGAAAATGCCTCAGGCATTAAGTCCGCCTTTGTACAGTATTTTTTTACTTGTGCATAAAGTTTTAATAAATAAATAAATAAATAAATAATTAAAACAAAAATAAAAAAAATTAACACAAGATAAAATAGAAAATAAAATAACACAACTGAATACATCTATTGTACTTACCAAGTTTCAACAGCATAGCTCTTATAGTTTCGGAAAAAAATGGCTGTGACATACTCGGACAGACAGACAGACAGACGGACAGACATGACAAATCTATAAGGGTTCTGTTTTTTGCCATTTGGCAACGGAACCCTAAAAACCGGCCAAGTGCGAGTCGGACTCGTGCACCGAGGTTTCCGTACAAACCTGTAGGCATTCACGGTTTATGCATAAGGTTTATGTTTATGAAATTAAATGTTTTTTTTTAAATTTTCATATTTGAGTTGATTGAATGAAAGGTAAATTGCGGTTTACTATTTATGACGTATTAAAAAAAAACTACTTACTAGATCTCGTTCAAACCAAGTTTCGGTGGAAGTTTACATGGTAATGTACATCATATATATTTTTTTTTTAGTTTTATCATTCTCTTATTTTAGAAGTTACAGGGGGGGGGACACATTTTACCACTTTAGAAGTGTCTCTCGCGCAAACGTTTAGAAAAAAATGATATTAGAAACCTCAATATCATTTTTGAAGACCTATCCATAAATACAGGTAATGATTTGATGAAAAAAAAATTTTTGAGTTTCAATTCTAAGTATGAGCATCCCCAGAATTTTTTTTTTTTTTTTCTATTTTTGTGTGAAAATCTTAATGCGGTTCGCAGAATACATCTACTTACCAAGTTTCAACAGCATAACTCTTATAGTTTCGGAAAAAGTGGCTGTGACATACGGACGGACAGACAGACAGACATGTCGAATCTATAAGGGTTCCTTTTTTGCCATTTGGCACCGGAACCCTAAAAACGAAAACAATACCATCTTCTGTTTTTTCTAACGTAATACATAATATGATTAGAAAATAACAATTTTTTTTTAACGTTAGTTATGTAGTTCGGAGCCAATGCCAATGAGCCACAACTGTTCCTTTATGTATATTATGTTCGTTTCACAATTTCTATTTTCTTTGACAACAAAAATATCTTTAAACTTATCAACGAAAATGTTTTTACCTCTCAACCACGTGTTATTACTACTCAAACTTAAAATAATATCTTGAAACAAACGTATTATGATAATATTAGCTTTTTTTTTACCTTCTACCCACATTTTGAAACACAGACTCTTACATGTTAATAGAAATGGAATCCTAACATTGTTTTCAGATAAAATACCGCAGCCTGTGCCGAGCCTAGAGGAAACCTACAGAAAGCTCTGAAAGAACATTGCTTTGAAAAGCAGCTGAAATATTAAACAGGTCCGACTCGTGTTGGACTCAGTCTGGTAACTCTACTGTAGGTAGACGAGCGATAGAACTTTGTGTAATAGGTAAAGCCTTTGCTTTGAATATAAAAGTGAAACAGATAATATTGTTTATACAATCGTCATCATGATCTTTAGTTTTGGCAATAAGTAGAAAACCTATATTATGTTCTGTTGTCTTCGTATTTTCCTCATTCAGATAAGTTTATTTCACCTTATATACTTATTTCCAAGGTTGCCTGGAAGAGATCGCAATAAAGAGATAAGGCTGCTCGTTGTTTATATTTTACCTAGTGTTAAATGTATTTTTTGTAGAATGTTACTTCTGGCTTGCAGTAAAGTATATAGGTATAAATAAATAAATGATACTTCGTCCATAATTTCCACTGTTTGCCTATGTCAAAAAGTGGCCATACTGAAATAGTTTGCGTAGGTACGTCAAATCTCCTCATGCAAAATTGCACGTATAAATACCCATGACACGTCATTAACAACAATTTGTCGGAACAAAGTGGCGTCCAAGTTGCTCATCTGCTTTTACGACCAACTTCATCTCTATTGAAGAACCCATTTAATAAAAAAGCTAGCGGCTCGATTGTCGTCCTCACCCACTTCGCCAACCGTTTGTAACGAGACTTTATATTGTTCTTCAGTTTTTATAGACATTTACTATCGCTCCGTGTATTGTTACTTTATTCTGTTATATCGACTGTAAACTGAATATAGGTAGTAAAAAACTTTGTGAATGATTTCAAGTGACTTTGAAAGAAATGGAAAAGGTTTATGTGATAAAGTACCTGTTTTCTGGTTTTACTACAGCTGCTTAAATTGAGTACCGGTAACTATTTCGTACACTGGGTGAATTGTAATTTAACGTAGTCCTATTTGGACATGATAATGTGACCCATATACAACAATTAAGCACCCCTTATAGACGAAAATTAATGGGTTTCGAAAAAACAATTTTTATCAGTATTTTTGAATATTCTCCAAAATTTGTCATTGATTGAAAGGGATTGATTGAGGTGAAAGACGTCTACTACTGTATATAGGCCACTTAAATTTGGAATTGCCATTATTTACAAGCTTTGCAGGCGATTTGGCGAGTTTGGCGGAGTGGCAAAATGCGGATAGAACGCTGTTGCTCATTCTCTAGCAAGTTCCTTAGTCGCCTTTTACGACACCCATGAGAAGAATTGGAAAGATGCTATTCTTTACGTTCAACACCATACGGAACAACACACTAAATATCACTTATGTCTAAACTTTTAAATCACAAGACCTTCATTGCAACCTAATACTTTAACACTACATACTTTTCTATTTTACTGTATATAAATGTAAAGTCGGCCATACAAACATATTAAATCGATATAACATTATCCTACAAATACCACAGTTTATTTGAATCTAACAAACCCTAACCACAGAAATTCTCAACAGCTCGTCAAAAATTCAAAGCGCTTTCAAAGAATATTTAAAGCAAAGGAAAATTAAGACAGTTGAATAATCTTCTCAGAAGTACAGCGTGAATTCCAGCAGACGTCTGAGACAGTGGTCTGTGCAAGTGCCTGCAATTTATGTACATTTAAATGGATTCCCGGCAGGTAAGACGGAAGAAATTTCTTATAATATTACCGACAGTATCGAGTAGATTGAGATGCAAATGTGGCTGTGAAATTGTCTTGGAATCCTTGGATTGAGTAACTTCGTATGTTTGTTTTTTTGTTGTATTATTTGTAAGGTATGTATGAATCATTTTGTAAGTGTTGTTAGTAAGTTTGTAATAATTTTGTTGTTTTTTTGTGTATTTTTTTTTTTGTAAATTTTTTGTAATGTGCAAAAAAAAACCAGAAACCAAGTGGCCATATTTCGAACAATTTTTTACGGGTTGTCAACAATTGGGTTTACGGTTTGATTTGAGAGGCTTAGAGTTAGAGAGACTGTGGATTTTTAATATTGCATGAGACCTCCAGATATTTATTTATTTATTCACACCAAACATACAACATCCTTACAGGCTAGACCCAATGCGACATTGTGGTACACTTAAAAATTAAACAGTTTCACTATTTATCAAGTACCATAGCAAATTTTATAGGCAGCCATTCTATCAAATTCACCCAAAGTGCAACAGAATATGTCGACGTCATCAGCAATGAGGTTGAGAGTGCGGAGTGCGCTCGTCAGCGGCGGCTCACGCAGCAAGTTAGTTCGCGCGCGCTGTACTGCCAGCAACTGCGGCCGACGACGACGACCTACATACCTGTCTGGCACGACTAGTTCCACTCTTCTCAATATATCCGCATTGTGTATCTTCCCCCTAATTATCTTAAAGATATAAGTAACGAATGCGAGTTGCCTCCTGACCCTTTTTTTTTGGATGGGAAATCATCAAATGACTTCTCCCGCTCTGGGCGGAGGGCGTGTCAGCCTAAAACCCACCCGTGTTCCTTCAGTTGCCCATGTGCCAGGGTCACAGTATCTCTTTCGAACAATCACGCGACCCCGGCAGGCATTGGTCCTAGCAGACCCCTTCAGTGCTGCTGACATCTCTTTGAGGCGCGCGTGGAACACTACGCGCTGTCGACCCGAGCTTGGTCCTTACCGGGCGGCGAGCTACCCATTGCTCGCCACCCGCAAGCTCGCGCCTACGGTGGCCGGGAGTCCGCAATCGACTCCCGGCGCCCGGGGCGTCTCCTCCTGCGGCGGCTAGGGACGTGAGGGCGCAGAGACTGCCACTCCCTCACGCGCCTCGCCTCCTCCTTCGCGAGCATTACTGCTTCGCCGAAGGAGGTGACGGCTTCCCATGCCCTCTCGCTCCGTACCATGGCTCGCACCAGGGCCGGACGCGAGAGGTCGCCGCCGCCGATCGCCTCCACGAGGACACGGCGGTGCACTATGGGACCAAACGGTATTTTCCATCTCAAAAATCGATAACTCTGTTGTTTTGTGATTTATCTCCTTGATTTTTTTTTCACGTATTTATGAATATTTAGGCAATGAAAGAAATCAAACATCATCATTCTAAAAAAATTTTTTTTCCGAAAAAAAATGACAAAGATAAAGTTATACGAAATTTCATACAAAAAATTATACAGTTATATTAAAATAGCAATAAAAGTTACACTTATGCTTAAAATAAGTTTAAAACTAAATTATTATTATTAAGCAAACAGTTACATGACAAAAAAAATTTTTTAGCGCTTATCCTACACATCATTTTCTATTTCCAACAATTCTTTAGCTTCGTCGAATAATTCTTTGGATATTAGAAGAATTAGTTTATTTAAGCTAGATATTTAAGGATCAGATGTATATAACAAAATATGCAGAACGTCTTCGTTTGTTGCTGATCTGGAACACTTCCTAGCGTGATGTAACCTATTTTTCTTGTAATCTTTATTTCGAGCTTCCTGGGCATCTTCGGATAATTGTCCTAGAGGCAAAACTGCATAATGCTCTATTATTTTAGTACCATGTATTACCAAGTACTTTATGGACCGAAGATGGCATGTAGTGACAGTTATATTTGCTTACATATAATTGCGCGGTTACCAATGTATACTGACCGAATTTTTGTGCGTTTACAGGGAATCCCGATGACATAATTTAAAGAATTACATATAGTCTCTTGATTAATTCTTCATCGATTCCGGTTATCTCTGCAGAACATTGGTAATTTTGGAAAAATCTGTTTGCCGTATTACCGTCATTGCTATTACCGGAACCTAGACGTGGTTTATCAATGTGCAAGCCAAGCACTTCTCGGAAACGTTTTTGGACAAATTTTTTCTTGTCTTCTTTAAGTTGCTTGTTTTCTGGAGTTGTTGCAGACCACTTCTCAAAACCTAAATTGTAAGAAATATGGAGGATCATTTCCATAAATCTTATCCATGCGTGTAGTGTCGACAATTAGTATTTAAACGAATTTTCATTTTCAACTCTCGTTGTAACTTTTAAAAGATCATTCATTTGTCTGGGAGTTGCTCCACAAACAGTGCAGGTAGCACTGGATGATGTATTCGTCAATACTTGAGCAACTTTCCCATCAATCATTGTCATAAACAGTTGATGTTTAACTTCGATGACTTTGTCTTCTATTGACACAAGAGTTGGAATCAATTGATTAATTTTGGCTTCAATGTCACTGACAACCGCTGTAGTTTTTTCGCGAGTTTCTTTTGCAAATTCTAATGAAATTGGACTGCAATATCTAACAGATGAGCAAGTAGGGTTTTTCCATATGACCGTAGAAGTTTCTTCGTCTACTAGTCGCAGTGGTACAAGGGACACTATAAACAAATTAGCGTCCGATACTTGTTCGTTTTCTTCCGGTAGAGTTTGTTTACACTCACTTTACCCGGAGGATCCATCACATCCCCATATAGTGAAAAGCTTGAGACGATTGTAAGTCGATCCTGACTTTATCTTTATAATACGGCAGACTGTATGGTCTAAGAGATCTTGCAGGTTTATTTTTGCGTTTATATTTGTCACCGTAATGTTGGATGCAGGCGGATAGCAAGCCTTATTGCTTCACTTAGTGTTTGATACGAAGCCAATACAGAACTTAAATTCTTATCAACGAGCCTTTTTCTTAGGTACGCATATTGTGCTTTGGTTAAATCTGTTTCAATGCATATACTCAATGCTTCCTCTTTTGTAAAGGAAAGTGCGTTATCTGGATTGAGTATGTTTTGTAGAATAACTTTTTTCTCTTCTTTTTCCTTATTTCTGATAATAGTCACAATCGACGCTTCGTCACTTTCCCCCATGGATCTTAAACCTTGCACATAAGCGTTACGGACATGTTCCATTCCATACACCTGGACCAGCTCCATATTTTTTCGTTTCTTTGTGTTTTCCGAGTACTCGTCATATGGTTTTGTTGGTCTTCCACGATCACCAGAAGTATTCAAATCAGAATTTTCAGTGGTTGAGGTACTGCAAGAATTCAATGATACTTTAAACTCACCATTTAACTCAAATTGGTTAGGTTAGGTTATAGTATAGGCTCTCGAACCGGTCTGGCTTTCTTTGAGCTTTGGTCCATTTCTGGTTGCAACTCGATGTTAGATTTTTTTAAATACTCTCTATTACAGTATTAACGTCAGTTTCCGATAGTTGAAAGTTGTCCAACAAATATTTTTGGAGGTCTGAAGTACTTTTCCCTTTTATTATTTGATCACAAAGATCGCGAATTCACTCATTGTTAGATAATAATATGTTTTTTGTGCGTTAATTGCTATTGAAAAGAAGTAATCGTATGCTGAAACACGGGCATTTAAAGGACTAATATTTTAGTGCCTTGTGCAAAAACCATGGGACAATTGATTATAACAGTTCTCATCGAAATAGTGTAATCAGTACTGATTGTAATTAAGTACCACAACAGATAAATAGATATTAGAATTAATAAGAATTAGAATAGACTTCCGCAGCAATATAGTTTATCATACTTGTGGTGACCACCCCAAACAAAAGTGCCATGGGAAAATTCTTTCAAATATAATAGCAGTTTAATAATTTGTAAATGTATGTTTTTATCATAGAAATATAAAAAACAAGATAGACATAAAAGGATAATAACTAAATATATTTCATAATAGTTCCACTTATGCGGCACTATTAATGGCTTTATGTTTTGTTGATTCTTTACTATTAACATTCCCCTTTTTTAGGGTTCCGCACCTCAAAAGGAAAAAGCGGAACCCTTATAGGATCACTTTGAACGCGTGGAGGTATCAAGTTGAAATTTATATCAAATACTCAAGTCAACTATCCCTTGGAGCTGTGAAAAAATAGAACTTTTTAGCTAACGCAATCAAAAGATATAGCCGTTTATGCCGCAAATTTCCGCAAATTTTCGAAACTCGCAAGGGAATCAAAACCTAAAGGGTACTTTCAGTCGATCTAGAATTTTGAAATTTGGTACGAAGCAATGTCTTATAGCACAGATAAAGGTAAAATTGGGAAAACAGTAAATTTTTTGTTACATCATATAATAAAAATATTTTTTTAAATTTTAAACTTTATACCTTCAGGTTTGTACGGAACCCTCGGTGCGCGAGTCCGACTCGCACTTGGCCGGTTTTTTTAATTGTTAACCACGCTAGTCTTAAAAAAATCCAAATTGTCTTATTGTATATCTGTGGAGAACGTGGTTGATTTCACATTTGTATCATTTCTGTATCCTATTTTTTTTTGTATATATCTTAATTTGAAATTGTTTGTTTCCCCGAATAAATAAAATAAAAAATAAAATAAAATAATAAAAAAGAAGAACCGTATTTTTCGAGGATTTTTCCCCGATTGACATTATTGCTTCAAAATCACCTCTGGCGCAAAAAACGCGCAAGTTTTTTTTAAATCCTCATATTACTGAATAGATAAGGTCTCTAATAGAGTAATTAACTTGACACCGGCTGCTTTCGGCAACAACGAAAACTCCAAGTGAAATTAACAAAAATAAAATTTTCTTTACTTCCCTAAATAAATATTTAAAAATTAAATAAAAATATGTTTTTTACAAAAACTGAACGTGGTTGCAAAGTGTATATTCTAAGCTATCTAATGATGTATAACACTAATATGTTTTCTTGGAAAACCTCCGAATAATTTTGTGTTGAACTTCCTTGACGGTAATTTAATTGGCATGAAAATATTTATGCCCAATGTTTGAGGTTCATTTTATAAACGTAAAACTTTTTATTTTTTTATATTTTGTAATTTATTCGTAAGTTCCATTTTTTGAGAGTATAAAACCATAAAACAATCTATGGATTTACGACTTTCGACAAAACCATTTTTGAGATGGAAAATACTGTTTGGTCCCATAGTGCGGTGCTCCGCCCAGGCAGGGCACACTTCCACCGTATACTCCACCGTGTTCTCTAGACGATCCTTGCCTTAAAGATATAAGTAACGAATGCGAGTTGCCTCCTGACCCTCGGTTCATTATATCCGACCATACCTAAGATAAATAGTGTTGGATACATCAATGGATAAAATGGATATACCCCGTATTCCCTCATATAAATTAGATATAAATTATGTAATAAATTTATTTTGTACGCGCTCCAACATGAGACTATATTTAGTTTCATGTGGAGCCCAGATAACTGCATTGCATTCTAATTGGCTCCTTACTAAAGCATTATACAATGCCGTTATAGCTTTCATATTTGTGAAGCCTTTAACCATTCTCAGGACAAATCCTAGGTTTCTATATGCTTTTTTGCATACTTTAACTATGTGATCACGAAACGTTAGCCCAGTGGTAAAATGGACACCCAAATCTCTCACCTCAGTGACCCTAGCCATCGATATTCCATCTACCGTATAACTATGTGTAATGGGCGTGCGTGCGCGCGAGAAACTAATGGTCACACACTTAGATGTGTTAAACTGCAGGAGATTACTCTTGCTCCAGGCTACTACTCTGTCTATATCTCTTTGCAGTTTTTATGTTCCTCTGAATACAGGCGTATTCAAGCAATAAATTTGTCTAGCCTTTCCCCAACTACATTGGCATCGGCTTTCAGAGTACAAGATAATTACAATAGTAAACATAAAATGTAGGCGGTAGGCATTTCAACTGAAATTTTCAGATAAATAATAAATGTCCTTCCCGACCTAGTGTTCAAAAATAGACTAGACGGAATATAAATGGAGTTTGTTTCCTTTTAGCTAAGAACCATTTGTTCTGTCCAAATGAATTTTTGCGAGGGCTCTTAAAGTAACTTTCTATTTACTTTATATGTACTGAAATATATATTTTTATTGTATCTGAAGGCTACCTGTAAAAGCTCTGTGAAATAGGCCACATAGTGTTGTATATTATGTTGTTTGTTTATTTGCTGACCTGTCTGGGTTTTTGAAGTGGGATTTCTGTCTTTAACCGTGTTCACGATAATAACAAAAATAATAATAAAAAACTCATGTTAAAAAGTCTAAACTAGTAGAGACTCGTAAACGTATCAGTTACAATAAGTATTGTCGTTAGTCATAATTTTTCGTTCATAAAAATAAATTCTCTGTATCCCAAACCGTTAATTTGCTATGTAAATTTATTGAGACATAAACCTGGGACAGACCTACTCAAAGTCAGAGTCAAAGTCAAACTTTTGATTTGTAAAACATAGGTGAGCGTGAAACAAGTATTGTAAATAAAATATGTATTGGTACACTATGTTTTGCCGTTGATAGCAAATAAAGTATTTAAAACTACTACTACTATGTTACAGAACTAAATTCCGATAAAATTTTATAACAAACTTTATCCACGCTAAATTTCATAAAACTTATACAAGAACTCATAATAATACTTTCATAGTGTGGTACTTACTATGCTAACAACTACGTCTTAAAGTTCAACAAAGATTCAATACGAATAACATCATAAAATTAACAAAACAAAAAGATGAAATGTGACACTTTCTAGATATTTGTGAAGCACAAACATAAAACTTTAAATTCGTTATGACATCTAAATATTAGGAGCATCAACTTACATTACTTGATTTTGTTTAAGGTCATCCAGGTTTTTAACATTTCACTTTCAAACTAGAATAATTAATAAAACTTTCTGTAGTATTTCCATAATATCATCTACACCTAGACCTATAATTCGAAGGCTTTATTTAGAATTTTCGTGCAACTACAAGTAAAATGGTCTTAAAATGGGGCTTTTAATTGAGTTTATCATGCTATTTTTTGGTCCATCGTAATATTTACAATTACATCTTTGGGTAATTTAACTTATATTTGAACAAGACTTCTCCTATACCTTTGTATTGAAATATTTTCATTTTTAAGCTTTATCTTATTTTATTTCTACTATTTTTAAGTGTTTCCTCGAAAACACTTGTATTCAGAAGACGAGTAGAAGAAGTGATTTTTAGAAAAATCTACTCAGATTTCATGAAAAGACTCACAGAGACGACAGTCAGTCAGTTGGTTTTTACAATTTATCCATACGTCACCGAAAATATTAGATACACTAGCACTTTGCCCGCGACTTCATCCTCGTGGATTTCGTACTTTTGAAAATAATTCCTTCTCCACCTGTGAAAGGTAGTTTTTGAAAGTTAATATTTATGATCAAAGGATGGTAAATAAGAAATAAGTTGTTAAACAAATCTTTTGTTGTATTTTATTTTTCCGAAGATTTACAACTGTTTTTAAACCCTTACAAAATAAACATTTCTCAATTCGTTTGATAAGGTTCAATATTATAAAATAAGTTACTGCTGGCTTTAAAGAGCTTATTCATTTGTATACCCATGTTTTGATATGACCCTGTTTAAAAATGGTTTATTTTTTAATTGCTCAAAGCCTGTTTTTGGAACACCATCGTCCAATTTATTTTGTCCATTTTGGGGAAGCCATGAAAAATCACCAAGACTACCGCAGCTGATTCGTCTGATTGTGATTAATCGAGGATCAGCGCCGGCTCCGGATAATCCTTTCATCTCGTTCCACTTACAGCTATAGCAGCTGATGGGCTTTGTGCTGCGGCCCGAGTGGAGGCGGCCGGCGAGTTAATAGCCTGTTACCGAAATTACAGTTTCGAGTGGTTTGGTGAATGAAGCCATGGTTTTTTTTATTAATATAGTCATTTTCCAGAAGGCAAAATAGCGTGCTGGATTGTGAATGCTTAAACTATCCAAAATTCCATTTAGGAAAACTGACCTAAAAGCAATAGGTAATTTCTTTTTATGTGCGAGTTTCACATGATTAAGAGTCATCTTAACCGAATCAGGTTTTTAGTGTATTTTATATTTTTAGATCTTTAAAGACATTCAATGTAACAAGTTCGTCCAGTGCAACGGAACATTAACATGCTAGCAATACACGTATTCGTATTTAAACTATCAAAAAAAAAAACGTAACTCACAGCACTATTCATATTCCAACGTCACGCCCAACACTAGTGAGTAATGGAAGGTTATCAACTGTAGTACTCTCACCGTTTAACTGCGTTCCCATAAATCACTATCCGTTTAGCAACCACGACACTATGACCTCGATTCGAAATGAATGTCCGCCGCCAGTTCATAAATTGCACTAAACAATCGAAAACCGGCCCAAATTGCTATCAAGACGTGATTGGCATGAATGTTTCAGTAAATCGTTCAAATCAGATTACTAAATCCCATTGCTGGACATGGTAAACTCTTATGTTAGCAATCGATGCGAAGCCTTTTGTTCCAAAGGAACGTTTGAATCAAAGGAGTGATAGGATCTCATTTATTTGCTCTTTAGTTTCGTACGATACTCGCTCGAATAGTATCGCTGGAAAGGTTTAGCGAGCAGATCGACAAATTCTTGAGACGAAATGTAATCTAGACTGCTAGAAGTAATCCGAAACCGACTTGTATTGGCGCTGGATCAATATTAATGTCGTACAGTATAGTCTTTAGTTAGTTGTATACAATATCTTAGCGTAAAGACATGATAGATATTTTGATAAAAGATAAATACAGTACGTCCAGTGACTGTCTAGTTTGTGACATAGCTATCGTAGGCATTTCTACTAACAACAGCTGCAAAAATTCCTTTTGTATACAGTCTTTTGTTTATCCATTTAGCATTAAAAGACAAACAAGTATTATCAGCATATGCTTGCCTTTCCCAAATCTAGATGCAGCTGAGTACCAGTGTTTGGGGTGGGATTTTGAGATGTTTTCTCCATAGGTATTGTTGTAACTTTGTCCTGAAAATTCTACCA
This sequence comes from Aporophyla nigra, assembly GCA_947507805.1. Lineage (NCBI taxonomy): Eukaryota > Metazoa > Arthropoda > Insecta > Lepidoptera > Noctuidae > Aporophyla > Aporophyla nigra. The sequence continues at coordinate 1,701,878 of OX382301.1, forward strand.
ATTGCATATTTAGTAGATTAGTAGATTCCTCTACGAAGTGTAAATCAATTACTGAATCATCTGCCTATTTCGGTCACTCTTGTAGTGTAACGGTCTTCAATTCTCTGGTAAACATTTACTTTGTCAATGTTAGTGATGGAGCAATGAACTCAACCCAATGCCTTTGACTGACCGTCCACAGGAATTCGAGTTTGCGTAGTTGTTTTGCAAGCTTCGCCTGATGACCGTTGAATGACGTGTCTTGTAGGTTAAGTAAAGGATTGAACAAGGTATTGCATGTGGCAGATTTCAAGAGTATTTTAATAAGAGATTTCTGACCCATATCAACTATAAGTACAGGTTTTCTCACGATGTTTTCCATTACAGATCTCAGTAATGTCCAAGATAAACTCGGACAGCACATTTATGAATTGAAAAAAGAAAATGCTAAAAGTGAAAAATCATTTTAATTTCGAAAGTCGATGTCTTAGAATCACTACTTTAGTTTTTGGCATCCACGTGTAGTGTAATTTTTTGGAAGTTGGTTGTTTTCTAAAATGAACTTTTATTTTTCAGTAAATAGTTGTGGTACCTACAAATTCGTATACCGTGCTACGTTAGTGACAGTGAAAAGAAGTTATTGCGTTATCAAGGTAGAGGAAAAAATACATATAATTGAACCTAACTCAAAAACCATTTATCAGATATAGACCAAACTTATATGGGATTACTAGGAAAGTTTATTCTTTAAACAAAGTTTTTTTTTTAAATCGATTTATAAATAACGGAGTTCTAAGGTAATAAATATTTACAAATACAACTGACTTGACTTCGGGAAACTTCGTCGTTTTAGGTTTGAATAAATAATTGACAATGAAACATTTAAAATTGAGCCTATTACCGAAATTACGATTTGATAACTCCTATTTATTTATTGACTCTCCAGCAAGAGCGATACAATTACACACATGTTTAGTATAATAGGAATAGATACTAGAGTGCTCTACCAATATAGGAAACCACATCTTTCACATAAAATCTAGGTAGGTACATAACTTTTATTTATGCGTAGAATACTAAGCCGATAATATTCCTACTGCTAGGACACAGACCTCCTCTCCTGGAGAGTGACGGAGCTTAAATCTACTGTGCAGGCCCAGTACTCGTTGATAAATGACACATGTCTTCGAGTTTCTGGTTCCAGGCTGGCGCTTTCAATCAATCAATCAACTCAGCCTATCGCAATCCACCGCTAGATATAGGCCTCTCCCATGTTGCGCCACAACACCCTGACTTATTTTGCTTTGTGTAAATTGTTTTATCACCACTACTCTCAAAACTGTGATGGAATGTCTTAGAACCAAACATTCGTAGACATATAACATCTACTAACCCGCACTGAGTCCGCGTGGTGGATATCAGCCCTCTCCCTCTCGAAGAGAGAAGGCCTATGTCCCAGCTGTGGGATGATAATAAACTGATTATGCCGAAAGACGTCCACTGCTGGACATAGGCCTACCCTAATTAGGGGGGTTTGACAATATCGCCACGCTTGGCAAACGGGTTGGCGATCGCAGTATGCTGCCCATTCTCTAGTAAGTCCCTTAGTCGCCTCTTACGACTTCCTCGAAGAAGTGGGATGGTGCTATTTTTCATATCCGGGCACCACACGGAACCACAAGGGCCTTTTATTTGCTGATTATTGTCAAAATCTTCTTGGAAATTTAAACCCACAGTACATACAGTAGTAAAACCCGAAATAAATTAAAAACCGTGATACAAAAATACATCAAACCCAACATGATACCCGGATATCCAAGCGGAGGGAAGCTAACCAAATTATTTTGCAACGTGCGATGATTTACGAAACAGCGCGGGAACTAAGTTTGTATCGTAAACAAGTCGTATGGCACATGTGCTACGAATTGCTGTTCCCTCATAATTAACTAAGATTTACATTTTGTTTACATCACGAATTTGATTAAATGAACATGGCATATCCATGTAAAACAAATGAAAAGCATTTATTTTCAAATAATGACTTCTAGAATCCATCCACCAACTAGCCTTTTCCGAACTATCTTGGGGTCAGCTTCCAGTCTAACTAGAAGTAGCAATATTTTACATGGAGCCTATCTGACCTCCACAACCCAGATTGGGATAACACGGTTAGCTTTGATAAGACGGGTGGTCAAATTTTTGGGCCATGAATGACAGCCGGGACCACCGGTACCTATATTGACTTCTAGAATCCGCCATATTGAATTTCTTGTGACGTATCTGGCTATCCTAAGATGTTTCGAATTCTTTACAATGAAACTGAAAATTTTTTGTTCCTACTAAGAAGATTTTTTAAATATCTTTAGTTTTAGATATTTAAAACAAGCCTAAATGGTACATGGTATTGAAAAAGACACGTTTGTGGTCGTTGTAAAATCAATTATAAACTGGATTGAAGTCGTTCAATTCATCTCATGGAATAAAATGGTTAAAAGAATAAATAATGTGAAGAGCAATAAGAACAAAACGTAAAAATTGTTCAATAATAAATAACAATTCATTCACTTAAATAACTTTCCGTTCAATATTTCAGAACCGGCCACTTAATGTCTCAATACTGTTCGCACTATTTACTTTTATGAAGACTTTTATTTTAAGAAAAATTCACTCTCAATTAAACTTCAATACTTAGACTTCAAAATAAATCACGTTGGAGCAATACGAGAGGACTTACGACATTATTATTTGATGTACTAAACATCAAAGTATACTTTCGTAAAGTTCTCTTCGCTTCAGATGTGAAATTAATGGAGCAGAAAATAGAAATAAATCAGAATTTCGCTTAGCAGCGTTTGAACGCTCATGCGATATTTTTTCGTGTATTATCTTAACATATCTTCACTTAAGCCACAATTAACGAACCAGTTGATGTGAGATAAAGTTTCAGTTCTAATAAGTGATTTTTGAGTTAGTTTTGGAGTAGGTACTTAGTTAGTAGAAACTACCTAAAAAATCACTCATTAGAACTGGCTTAAATTTATATGGGACCACTTTATAAATATACTTATTATTTAAACCTTTTTAGGGTTCCGTTGCCAAATGGCAAAAAACGGAACCCTTATAGATTCGTCATGTCTGTCTGTCTGTCTGTCCGAGTATGTAACAGCCTTTTTTTTCCGAAACTATAAGAGCTATGCTATTGAAACTTGGTAAATAGATATATTCTGTGAACCGCATTAAGATTTTCACAAAAAAAAAACAATAATATTTGGGGTTCCCCATACATAGAACTGAAACTCAAAAAAAAATTTCATCAAACCCATACGTGTGGTATCTTTGGATAGGTCTTTAAAAATGATATTGAGGTTTCTAATATCATTTTTTTCTAAACTAAATAAGTTGCGCGAGAGACACTTCCAAAGTGGTAAAATGTGTCCCCCCCCCCCCCCGTAACTTCTAAAATAAGCGAATGATAAAACTATAAAAAATATTTGATGTACATTACCATGTAAACTTCCACCGAAAATTGGTTTGAACGAGATCTAGTAAGTAGTTTTTTTTTTAATACGTCATAAATCGTAAACCACAATTTACCTTTCATTCAGTCAACTCAAATACAAAAATTAAAAAAAAAAAACATTTAATTTCATAAACATAAACTTTCTGCATAAACCGTGAATACCTGCAGGTTTGTACAGAACCCTCGGTGCGCGAGTCCGACTCGCACTTGGCCGGTTTTTTTATAATTGACAGAGCTCTAAGTAAAAACTTTATAATTTTTAAATCTAATGGCTAAGCAATCAAATTCAAAGCAAAGCAAAGCAAGCAAGCAATATATTTGAAATTATTTTTTGAGGTGCAATTTAAAACATAATAATTTTTTTTTCAAATTGTTTTATAATTGAAGGACTTCTGAGTAAAAAAATTATATGGCTATGCAGTACATTTGATGTTTATTTTATTTTTTTAATATACATTGATCATGAATATTTAAACATCATTGTCATACAATTTTAACGATAATGATTCCAGATTAGTGTAGCTAAGTATTAATAAAATATTCAAAATCAAACGTTAACGTCAATCTATGTTGTTTGTACAATAATAACAATGTCAACAAGCTTAATTACATGTATTTCTTATAAATAAACATTTTATATTAGTAGGTAAATATCTACGTTATTATTTGTCAGAGCTCTCGGCTTAGTATTATTAATTCAGCTTTCAATGAGAAGTGTATTCGGTCTGCACATAAAGTTTAATAAGGTACTTTTAGTTTTAAAAATAATTAAAATGTTATAAAGATAAAAGCACTTTTTTGTTGAAACCCTTCAAGTTAATTACAAAAATGAAGCCTGACGGTGAAGATTCATGCTATCCAATATTTCTAAAGTACAAGCCAGACAGATTTAAATTAATTGCCAGTAAAAAAAAATATTCATGCTTAAGTTTTAATAAACACGTAACAATTATTAATTTTTAATATACACAGGCATCAATTTTCACATCTAAAATTACCTTTAAACAAGATATTGTATGAATTGCGTACAATTCATGAATTTTAATGGGATAATAAGTTCAAATGAAGGTGACCTTCAGGTCAAACGAAATCAAAATATAATGCAATGTAAATAAAAGTCAATTCTATGTTATTAGAATTTATTACACTGAACTGTAAGATTTGATATTACAAAAGGTGTAGATTTTAACATTTTCATAAAATATGAATATAGATTGGTTTTTGACAGTTTATTATTTTATTCATACGATCATTTGATATGAATGAACCCGCAAAGTAAAGAGGAATAACTGAATTTTCACTTCAGTTGCTGATATTCTTTTAAAATATTTAAAAGTTAACTGTCTTACCTTTAGAATATTTATTTAAAAACTTCACATGTTTCAAAAACATAAACCCACTTAGCCACAAGAACGCTGACAAAAAGCTCTCAACTAAAGAGATCCAATGTAGATAGAAATGAATAATGAAACTCAGACCGCGATACAACTGAGTAGAAATATTACTATCTTTATTTCAACTGATTAAGATGCAGACACCACCTCGACACGTAAAGAGAACCCCGATAGCATCAACTTTAGAGAAAGAATAAGTATTGTGGTAAGCCTCACACAATATCAGTCGAGACTCAGACGTCCTGTTCTAATCCACCATTCTGGACCCAACTGGGAGTAGACGTGACTGAGATTCTGATGAAATTTTTATCTGTGGGCTTTAAAATCTTTTGTAGTTGCTTTTTTAATTTTATCGTCTATAATCAGAAATATGATGACAGTTTTGTATGCAATTAATGAGACAAAAATATTATGTCACCCATTTCGAACTGAAAGCATAATAAATGATATCTGAAAATGTATTTTCATGTCATTTGCAACATATTAATGGGATAATTAAGCAGTGTATATTTTTGACATTTATAAAAAATAGATAAATATTATACACACTCCTTCTTCCTAGGGGGTAGGCAGAATCTACAGAATGCTATCTGCTACGAATCTTACATACTCCTTGCTTTGATTATGTTCACACATCTGATTCTACACGCACACCGGTTGCAAGAACTAAACACTTGACATTTCCGAAGAACATCACCAATAAGGTCTCTTTATATCCTTCCACGGCGTCTCCTTCCAGCATGGAAAGTATCGTCTGCAAACCTGAATTTAAAGGCCTGTAATCGCAAACACCCAGAGACGGTCATTAAAGCTCCATTTGTCTTGGTATTAGGAGAGGAATTTGCTCTGCACTAAGACAAAGGCGAACCAAGCCAAGGTTTATTACTAAACAATAATCTGTATAGTCCTCTTGGAGACAAACAAGATGTTTTCGTCCTAGACGCTGTCACAACAATTCCGGGCACTCAAAAACTTTAGGCCATAAACAAATGAGTTCTGGAGATTTATTACGTTATCTACCAGAGTGGAATCGTAAAAATTGCTTATCTACGTACTGAGAAAGAAGGAACATAGGATTTTTTTATTGGTTATAAACTAGAGCTATCTTGAAAGCTTGAAAGATAAGTAATACTGAAGAAATTTTTAGAATCAAATAAAATTCAGTTTAACATTTGTTATCAGGGTTTTTATTACTTGCATTACTTTGACTCGTCGGTTAATCGGTTATCGAAAAATTGATGTTAAAAAATTACCTCGGTGAAAATTTGTTGTAGCGTTGTCGAATGAAAAGCTCTTTTTATATCAGCTGAAACATCATTTTGCAAAGCTTTATAAAAGATAACAGTTTTCGTTCTGACCGACGGCAATATTGCAAAAAGCTGATTAAACTTTCATTTCCAATCTTCCATTTAACTATACTTACAACAAATTGCTGAAAATCATTTTGAATTCACATTAGGATTTTATTTATTTTGCTCTTTCATGTGGTAAAAGGTTTTATAAACTGCTTGATAAGTTGTGATTTATGAAAAATATATAGTTTTCTTGTACCATTATTAAACATTTTTAAGTGCCTACATTAATTATATTATTCTTTTTACAAAAATGATACAAAATAAATAATGAGGCCTCTCAAAAAGGAATACCTGTATTTACCTGAACTTGCTGATAAAAGCCCCTTTCCAGCCACTTAATAATCACTCCGGGGACAAGATCATTCATGTTTTCTGCCAGTCCAAAGTATCATGAACTTGGTGAATCCCCGGTGGAAAAATCGGGGTTCCGTTTCGGAAGTTGAAGACTTCAAAGGCTCCGAAGGCTCAAAAGTAGCCAACTAAGACGGGAAACGGTCGTAAGACTTTCATAAAGATTAATTTATGACGATCACTTCGATACTGTAATTAAAAGATTTTTTTCTGGACTTTTTAACAAGTTTCATAATGAAGTCTTTGGGGAATCGAGTTTTGAAGAAAAAACGCAAATTAGTCTTTAGTTGTTTGCTGTCTGGTGGCTCAGTTTATTAAGGCTTCTGTTCTCACAGGCTAATAATAAAGTTCAGTTTTTATACTGAAAGCGAACGTAGTTGTTAGTAAAATGAGGGGTTTAGCTATCGGAAAGTCTTGTCGGTTCAGCTGCTGATAAAAAATCAGCTTTTGTTTGAAAATTATCTGAAAGCTTTTAAATACAATGTTCAGAAGTTCCTTGTTTTATCATAAGAACAAGCTCCATAATCTCCTTTTTTTTTGTTTATGTTTTATTCCATTATGTGAAACTGCTCAATATTATTGTATTACCGTTATTAAAGATCCAATAAAAAATACTACAAGCAATAACACCGACATCGATATTGTCAACAAATATTTGTAACGAAAACTTTTTTCCGCGCAGTTTTGTTGAGATACATGTTGTTACAACATTATTACTCAACTCACATACGACGAATCAATTCACAAACAAAACATTGAAATATTCACAGACACGCTTCTCACTAACACCGCACTTGTTATACCATAACTCAGTGCGAAAATTGAAACCCAATTTTCGTCGGCCCCCATAGTTACAGCCCCCGAACTATAAAGCCCCCATGACCCCTTCTCTCACAACGAATACCTGGTATAGGGCGCTCCGCTCACGTAGTTGCGTGTTCGTGACGGATTGCGATCCAACGTGACCTGCACCTGCACTGAGGGAGTGCAGAGTATTGGCGGTTTTATGTAGGTACGTATACCTTGCAATGAACCGAATACAAACTATTCGGTTTATTGCGATGCGAAAGAGATAATTGAAAACTTCGGTGCGAAGTATTTGTTGGAATGTTGGGGTTGTTTATTAAAGACAAAGACTGCGTTTTTCATTTAAGATATAATGAACCTCTTACACAAATGTTGAAATAATAGTGGCAAAATGTGAGTGTATTTTACACAACAGCCTAACCAATAAAGAATACACTGGTTGGGAATACAATTATGTTGGCATTAATCAATTTTGATTCTAATAGAAAGTAAGTTGAATACGCATATGTGATGTTTTTGAGTTGAAAATGTTTACAGGAAACATACATTTTTTTTTTCATGTTTTTATTTTACAACTTTATCGGCGTAATTTTCCATGCCAAATTACAATACATCTTTCTAATACTGAGGGTCTCTGATTTAAGCTATGGACAGACGGACGGACATAGCGAAACTATAAGGGTTCCTTGTTGACTACAGAACTCCGAAAATGAATAGTGTTTTGAAACGCTGGAACTCGATTGTGATGAAAATTGCAACTGTGACAAAACATATTGTTAACATCGCATAACTTTCTAGTTACATTACTTTCGAACTTGTACCACGGTACTGATACATGCGACGGTCATACTGAAAGTCTTAGAATAGGCCGGTAAAAAAGCAGCCAATGAAAAATGTATTGTACTTTCGAATTAAGATTTCTTTGGCAATCTGTAGATGTGTAAAGAATTCGTGTGTTATTTGTTTTTTACAAATTGGCGCCAATTTTAACAGTGTCTGTCGTGCGTCGAAATGGAATTGAATTGTATCTTGCAACAACTGTAGTAGTCCAACAAGTTTTAAATTACTCGCCGAAGTCTTCCAAAACTTATTTCTACCTTCAAAATATATTTATAAGCGAACTCATATCGTCTAATACTTACTAAGTCCTTCCACTAGCAATGAGGTTCGTGACGGATCGCACAGCTCTACGTGACCAGTCTACCTGTCGCCTTGAGGAAATTATGGATATTCCGGAGAAGACTGATGGAAAGTTATGGGGGCTGAAAAGAAAAGATTTATGGGGCTTAAGGTGTTGGGGGCTTAGTCGTAATGAAATTGGGGGTGTGGGGGATAGACAAATAATATACAGTGTGCTTGAAGATTCTTTCATATTGCTTAATTCTACACTGTTACGCGATTAAAGTTTCTTCTTCTTTTGTTATTTTTTAAAGGATTGGTTGACTGATAGATTAAAAATTACTTCAAAAACCAGTCAAGTACAAGCTAGACTTGCACCTAAAATGGCTGCGTACCACCATAAGATATTGATTAAATATTAACGTTAATTCTCCTTATAAAAAACACGTTTCTTTTATGGACCCCCTTAATTTTTTTTTATTGTGTTTTATTTATTTGTTGATAAAGTGGCAATAGAAATACACACTGAAAATATCAACTATGTACCTATTACGGCTCATGAGATACAGCCCGTTAACAGACAGACAGACGGACAGCAGAGGCTTAGAGTGATAAGGTTCCGTTGGCACCCTTTGGCTACGAAACCCTAAAAAGAAGGATGTTCTGTGTTCGTATGTAGGTATATATTTATGTATATTAATAAGTTCATCGATATTTTCACCAATAGTGGACAGATTTTGAAAATTCTTTGTCGTGTGGCTATCATCTTTGCATGTCTTAACTTTCATCTTGAACTTTTTTTGACGCATTCAAGCCAGTAAAAAAAAAGAATATTAACTGCTGGATGAAATAAAGATGGCTCCACATATTAGCTACATCATCAGAATAGTGAACAGTGATTTATATACTAATAACTCATTTTCCCTCAGCTTTATAAAATAGATATTATCAACAATATCGAGAATCCTAATAACGCCTTTGGGGTGTAAGCCGGTTATTTGTATCAATAAGAATGTATGTATGTTTGTTTACATACAGAAATCCCGGCCTGTGTACCCTTGGTTCAAATAGGTTTATATATTATCATCATCATTCATCATTTCAGCCGTAAGACGTCCATTGCTGGACTTAGGCCTCCCCCAATTTGGGGGGCTTTGCCATAATCGCCACGCTTGGCAGGCGGGTTGGCGATAGCAGTATGGTGGTAAAATGCATAGAAAAAGCTGCTGCCCATTCTCTAGTAAGTCCCTTAGTCGCCTTTTACGACACCCACGATAAACTCTTTTAAAAATAATTGGTCTTCAGTATGTTTTTAAATTACTGTGTTATTAATATGCCTATCAACAAGTACCAGGTACTTAATAAAATATCTCTTATATTATCTCTGCGGCTCAAGTCACGTTCACTCATTTATTTTTCAAAATAACAACAATTTCATCGAGAAAGCATGAATATAAACTAAACAGCATCTTAAAATTCTGCCGAACTGACAACCTTCTGAGGCAGTTCAATGACCTGAACGTTAATTCTCATAATGAAAAACGTTCAAAATTTAGTAGCTGTCTCATCTCGGTGACAATTAAATGTCAAAAACTTGTCAAAAATGTATGGAAACTCGAGGTATTTTTCACAAGATTAAGATCAGACTGTGAACTAACTTAAAATTACAAGAATTGCCCCTGTTCATTGACCTGCTTCAGAAGGTTGGCGAAATAATGATGTTATCTATATTTGGCAAGAAAAACTGTCAACTCACTCACCCTCCAAAAATACATTAAAAATGAGTTATAAGTGACAAATGAACGAAAATTTGTATAATACATCTTTTGGAGGAAACCGTACACTCATGGTGGAAATTACTTTCATTTGAAATGATGACGTCATGTTATATCTTTTGTTTATGTTACGTCATGTAATTTATTATACAGGACTTTACCATCTCTTCTCTTGTCTATGTTTTGGTTAAAACTAAATAATGTCTTTGCCAAAGACAGATTTTTCACATCAAAATAAACTATAATGTTCCCACTGCTGGGACACTGGCCTTTGTTCAGCGAGAGAGAGCAAGGTCAGTGCGGGTTGGTAGATGACACATGTTTTCGATGTTTTGCTTCTGGAATATACCGGGCTCCTCACAATGTTTTCCTAGACCGATTTTTTCTCATACAGAAGCGCAATACTACGCTTTTTACACGCTTTATATTAGCTTCACTTGTATGTTTGTATATTTGTATGTTTGTATATTTGTATATTTGTATGTTTGTATATTTGTATATTTGTATGTTTGTATATTTGTATGTTTGTATATTTGTATGTTTGTATATTTGTATGTTTGTTTGTAACCGACTCCTTCTAGTGCGATTTTGACCCACTTTAAACGACCAGATTTCATTCAAACTTTGCACACCTGTCAAGGACTGATGACAATGCAATAATTTCATAAATTTGTGCCATTATCCTTGCCAGGGTTACCAGGACAGCAAAAAAACTGTCACAAACTACGCTGACATACGTCTCAAAATTCGAAATACCCTAAAAAATAGAAAATAAATAATAGTTTAAAAAAACTAAAAAACACGCTTCCATGGAAAAACAAACTAAAAAGTACAAAATAATGGAAAAAAAGCGTGGGGTGCCTGATATCAATAAAAAAATACCTTAAAAGCACCCCACGCTTTTTTTCCATTATTTTGTACTTTTTAGTTTGCTTTTCCATGGAAGCGTGTTTTTTAGTTTTTTTAAACTATTATTTATTTTCTATTTTTTAGTTGTATATTGACGTTCAATAAACTTCAATACCGTCATGTAGTAAATACGTACCTTGAAGACAAACACCGAAATAGTATCATCATCGTTATCGTTTCGCCAAATTTTGGGGATAAATCAGCCAGGGGCATCATTTTGGTAGTACAAAGTATCTCGACAATAATATATATAGCAATAGCTTAAGATACGTAACATTACATAGAACCTTGAAGTGTTTGTACTAAAGGCACAATCAAGGGTATGTATTTATCTATACCGAGTACATTGACACGCAAACGGTAACCATGAATTCAGCAAATAATTCTTTTGATAACCTACAAAAAAATCTACGCTCGAATCACAATATATGCTGAATTCGTAGTTACATTTTGCTCATTGTTGTCCTTGACACCCGGTATAATTTTAGTTCTCAGTTCGACCTTGAATTTGTGCAACCTTGAAATATTTTAACCTTGAACTTGTCAGTCTTTCCTAATGAAGATGTGCTCGTAAAGTGGAAAACCGTGTCATTGAAAATCAATAATTCCCACTAATTACTTATTAGTTAGTCTGGAATAAACTAATTGTCCCAAATTTTGTTCGACGGGGAAAATCTAATCGAATTAGCAATTTGCTCATCTTAGTACCGAAAAATAAATGAGATGTCAGTATCGTTAGGTATTAATATAGATTACCGTAATGTAAAGTTTTTAGGCAAGAAATAAAACAGGATCTGAATTTATATTTTACTAGCTTCTGCCCGCGACTTCGTCCGTGTCAAATTTCTTGCTCCCTGACCCACCCGTCGCATAGAATCGCCTCGTGTGAATACCTACTTCGTTTTCGTGTTTTTTTTTTTTTGTTCAGCTTTTAAGGGTAGGACCCTTAATAATAAATAATTTTATATAGCCTATAAGCCTCCCTTGATAAATAGGCTATCCAAAACTATAAGAATTTTTCAATTCGGACCTACAGTTTATGAGATTACGCGTTGAACAAAACGAACTCTTCAGCTTATTTTATTAAATTATTTTTAATTCGTAAAGGTTTGAGTCGAAAATAATTATGTATAAAGGAAAAACGTTAAAATCGATCGCTACCAAAATCAAAAGTCATTTATTCAAATTAGGCTGAGGATCAGCACTTTTCGAACGTCAAAATTACAAAAGACAGTCCCCCCAAAACGCCCACCCGTCGCGCACTTCCTAGTGCTTTAGCTGGGAAGAAGAAGTGGCCAACAAACTCCCCAGCAGCACAGCTGTCTGTCCAGTTAGAAGAACTTGATTCTATACAATGGTATATAGTAAAACATTAAGAGACACAAATTAAATTAAATGATTTGCTATATGCCAGCTAGCCAACCCAATATACCAACAAATAAAATGAAAACTATACTCAAGCATAAGCAAAAAAAAATATGTATATAGAAACATGGCTGCAAAAATAAAAAACTGGCATAAAGGGCGTGACAGCTTACATATGCAATGCTGAATGTTCACATAGCTGTTACGACCTGAGTTACAACTCGAGGCCACAAATGATAAACTAGGACCATCGACGTAAAATAAATTAAACAGGTAAGTAATATTAATAATAATATCAACATCAAAGTCAGCAAGACGACCAGTCACCACAAGCAGCACCCGTTCACGAGCATAACGCAAAGATCAGCCATTGCCAAAAACAAAAAGGATTTTTCCTTCAAAAAAGTGGGTCCCCTTAAATTATTCCACGGAACTTAATCAGCTCAACTTAATTAAATGCGCATTGAATGTCCGGTTGAGGCAAAAAACACCTTTTTAATTATAAATAAAATTACACCCGGTTTGGCTTGAAAAATTACTCAGTTGTGAAAACGGAGTGGTTAATTTAAAGCAATGTCCAGGGATCCGTTTTATCCGACAGACTGATTGGCTGGACACAATTTAACAGAACATGTGTGCTGTGTTTTGAAAGGCTTTTTTTATTTTAAAATATATGCGTATGATTTTAATCGAGTTTTCTATAGTATTAATAACATAACAACATGCCTTTTATCCCCGAACGGTTGGGCATGGCAGTTCTTATTGCTTTTTTAATCCTACCAATATTCGAAATGCGAAAGTTTGCATATTTGTTAAGGCTCGTGCAGACTAGTGCAACGCGACATCACGTGCGATTCGGCGTTTTATATCCGTAGAACAATTTCTATGACCGTGTCGCTGTGCGACGGGTCGCCCCTGTGTGATCGGTCGCGCACCTTTTCATAGAAATTGTTCTACGGATATAAATAGCCGATTCGCGCGCGAGTGACGGTCGCGTCACGCTAGTGTGAACGAGCCTTTACTCAATCATGCACAATATTTTTTAAGTGACACCAAGGAGAATTGGTTGGATTGGTTCGATTATCATAGAGTTGTAGAATATTTAAACAGCTTGCAAATTCGGTTTTTGCCAGCATTATTGACAGTTTCGTCGGCACCAAATATTTTTAAATCTTTTGTGCCCCGTGAGATAGCTGATCATATGAGGATGCCTTCCCCGAAATTTATACGCTTCATCATCATCATCATCATCATTTCAGCCGTAAGACGTACACTGCTGGATACAGGCTTCCCCAAATGGCGATTATGGCAAAACCCCCTAAGGGCTTTGCACGCTTGGCAGGCGGGTTGGCGATCGCAGTATTGTGGTAGAATGCATTGAGGACGCTGCTGTTCAGTCTCTAGTTAGTTGCCTCTTACGAAACCCACGGGGAGAAATCTGATGGTGCTATTCTTTACTTCGGGCACCACACGGAACTTTTATACGCTTAATGTAATGTAATGTTGAATTTATGATTCATCTATCATTTATTTTAAGTAAATAAAGTAACACCTATCTTACAATTGCCTGTAGTGTATAAATGGTTTAGTTTATTTCAGCTTTTGCACTACCTGTCAAAAAAAAAGAAACGATTTACTACTGCACAATTATCTTCGTAAAATGTCAGCACATATTTTTTTATTCCTCTGTAATTTCAAACCCACAAAAGCAGGCCTGAATTTTATACGGTCTCAAATACATTTCCCATTTTTATTTATTCGTTCCAAGCCTCATTCGGATTCCGTGGATAATCCTCATCTTTAAAATAAGTCTGTGTGAACATCAGCGACAAAATGCAAATACATTACAACTGTCTTCGGAGCATGATTGATCGTTCTCTTTGACGATAAAAAGGGAGATTTGACGCAGCGCAATTCCTCGCAATCCTCCAGCTTTACGACGGTCACCTTATAAAATAGGTATTTGTAAGGTTTTAGTATCTCTTTGAGTTGAATTACGGACGACTGTCGACCGTTGATAAACTTGCAGCGATATTTTTATAGTGTGTGTACTTTATTGCACGTATTTCAATAGCTAGTTTTGTTCTGAAGTGTGTATTTGAAACACTTCTTTATATTGGACTATGTATGTGGTAATTAGACTTTCAGTGCTGCATGGCTGCATAGAATGGAGTCTTAGTTTTCCAAAGCCTATCCTAAACCAGAAACTAATTTTGTAGTTTAGACACAGAAAACAAAAAAAAATCATGACTAGTAGGATGTATTGCAGACTATTGTTGCTGTTTCTTATATCTATATATTTACTTAATTCGACTAAATTGACTCAATGCAAAACCTATGTAAATGGGAGGAAATATTTCTTTTTTCACAATAAAACACGGAAATACTTGAAATTTTAAGTCAGGAGATAACGCAGCAGTCTCATTCATCTAGCTACATATAGCGGACACTATAAAATCTCCATATGGATGGTAACACGTCCCAACAGAGATTTACCGACTCGTAAGTGAGTAGGTGCCGTAAATAGCAGTGCGTATACGATGAATTTCAGCCATAACGTGATGTAATAAAAGGGGGTTTATTTCAGCATTTTCAGCGAATACTTGACGAGTAAATCAGGTTTTTGGATTTTATTTTCTCTACTTGAAGTTCTACGTTGAATAGGCTCATTTGGTCTAGAGGTTTCGTCTAGAGCCTAGATTTTGAAGTGTTATTACAGACGCGTCTAGAATGGTTCTGTGGAATGGTTATTGTTGCTCTCTCTATTAGTTAGAGCCTATGGATTAAGCAGAGAGTCTCGAATAAAAATAGGTACCTACCCTGAAATACGAAGTGAAGTTCAAAAAACTTTTTAACTAATTTATTATTTTTTGCTTTTCTGTTTTTTCGGCGGTTTAATTTTTTGTTAAAAAGTTTTTATTTTCCAATTTTTTTGCGGCTTTAGTGTACTAATAATACTTGGCAAGGTATACTCTATCCAATGAAAAAAGAATTATCAAAATCGGATTACTCTGTACAAAGTTATGCGTGGTTATACATTACAATCAATCATCCTCTGTTTTCCGACCCTGAGGGTTCGATTTTGTTTTCCAAATTTATATGGGACCACCCTCAGAGTATACCCTTTCCAATAAAAAAATAATTATCACTATGTAAAAAGTTATGCGTGGTCATACATAAAAAAAAAACAAACAAAAAAAATATATACGCGTCGAATTGATAACCTCCTCCGTTTTTTTTCGTCGGTTAAAAAGTAAAACAAAGCCTTTTTAGCCTAGGTTTGCCCGGGATATAGATTTTTCATGCACTGGATTTTCATTGCACTGCGCCGAGGATTTTAAATCATATAGTGTGTTTTTTGACGCGCTGGTATGCGCTATGACGGATTCTTAATGTTCGGAACATCACACTCAGGAATGAGTTTGATAGTGAAGTTACTACCACTATACCTAAATATTTATACAGTCAACATGACTGTGTTCTATTTACAGTTGATATCACAAAGTATAAGACAGGTTCTACACACATGTATTTTTTCCGTAAAAAACTTCGGATGACTTGCCGTGTGTAGGAATGGTCGTCAGTGTTGTGTGGAAGTTTATTACACATCGGCACCAGGTATCTCCTTGAAAGATCTAATCTAATCTAATTAGCCTATATTGTCCCACTGCAGGGCAAAGGCCTCCCTCTCCCTTTTCCACATAATTCTGTTTTTTGCTAGTGTAGTGTATCTAGATATTATTATGATTTGTCTCGAGCGCATACGTCACAAGGTGCGGGCTGAGTGGGGGTCATTCTATGCCCAACCGCCAGCCCGCAAGCACGTGGTGGTGCGTAGGCGAGCCAAATACCATTTTAATATCGTGTAGCTATACTAGCTACTACATTTGGCGACGAGGATAAAACAAAAACGGTGCGTAAAGTGATCTATAAAAATTTTAAATGTGAAAAATAAAGGGAGGTACATGTGACTGTGGCAAGATAAAATATAATAGAATACAAAACTTTACTAAGTATATTATTGGAATGATTTACTATTATAACAAAATACATTTTAATTGTTTACCTTTTGAAAACAAGGTAGGCACTCATTAAATGAACACATTAACTCCGCTATCTAGATACAAAAGTTAAGAACGTGAATCGTAATAAATTATGCTGCAGTCAGTGGTGACAATAACAACGGATTAATCTTTTGTTGAAGTTGTAAGCAAAAATGTGCTATGAATGCTGCACTGATAACTTTAATGAATTATCAATTGGTTATTAACGATTACGCACTAAAGGAATTCTTATACTTACGCTTAATAATATTTTGACTTAGTATAGACACATTTCGCCATTATGTGCCTACCTACTAGTAAGCAATGTAAACGCATAAACATTTGATTATTAAAATTAAATTGTGGAACCTACTTGCTTAATAAACAATAAAGAATGTAATATGATATTATCCTGTACTTACCTGGATAAGATTTGACATAATAATACACCCAACTAAGGTTTTAAATTGTTTCAGTAGTCGATACATGTTCCGCTGCCTATTACCTAAATAAATTCGTGTATTTACGATTTATTTCGGTATTTAAAGTGAGATATTTTATATCTTAAGAAAACTTACAGCTAGGTTATAATTAGGATAAAAATAGTGAAAGAAGGCCAATTACAAGTATATAGATCATGATCGCTTAGTCCGACATGTGTACTGTACTAGTACCTTCGTTGATTATGTTTGTTTGTAAGAATACAAACATCAGACTTAATATAATCCAAAGTATAGGCAGACGTATTTTGTTAGTAATATCTTTTCAATACCTACTGCAAACACAATTCATGATTGTTTAGTGACTCGAAGTCTTATAACCAGTGTAGCCTAAATCCATGGAATATAGGTAAACCAGGTGGGGTTGCCAATTTTGATATAAAATAATGGACAGTAAGTTTTTAATGTTTCGTACAAGTAGATACTTAATTTTTAGAATTTGAGGATACTATAAATTTTGGCAGGGGCTTGTGGCTAAGTAATTACAGCCGCACGGATCGACTGATTAGGTTAAGCTACGCTTGCCGCGGTTGATTCGTGGATGGGTGACCATCTTCGCATATCCGTGCCTCGGAAAGCACGTTAAACCGGTGGTCCCGGCTATCATTTGTGGATCTTTAACAGTCGTTACGGGTCGTCAGAAGCCCGAAAGTCTGACATCCAGTCTTACAAAGGGGTATCGTATTACCCAGTAACTGGATTGTGGTGGTCAGACAGGCAGTCGCTCCATGTAAAATACTGCATCCGGTTAGACTGGAAGCCGACCCCAACATAGTTGAGAAAAAGGCTAAGCAGATGATGATGATGATGATGATGATAGAACAGTACAAAAGAGAACACAGTAAAATACGGTTAAATCAGCATGGTTCAATCCTGAACCTAAGTAATAACTTCCACGTAAGCTGGCGAAATGCCTGGTCATCAAATTGACAGTTGAAAATACAACAAAACTGATCATTAAATTGATACAACATTAATATTGTGATGTGAAAGCAGCACTGCTGGTCATTAAATTGATTCATTTTGACAATGTTCAGAGTACAATTAGTCCTGAACAGCATTAATGGTCACTAATTGACAACATAAGAATTTAATGAGCCCATAAAACAATAGAAAATAATTTGCCTGTAAAAAACAATAATATATTACAATATCTTACGTGTATAATGTAGATGTAATCATTGTGTTAATTCATATTTAGTATTTATGTCAATTAAACTTGACATCAATGGGTATAAATACACAACATGTCACGCCATGGAAATGTTGTCAATTGATGATTAAAAATAAACAGAATTATCTGATCATTAAATTGATATTGGAACGATAATAACCTGGGTGGCTCCAGGTTAATGCTGCGTCCCAACTCATGCTTGAGAAATTAAAATAAGCAGAATTTTCTGATCATTAAATTGATATTGAAAGAACAATATACTTGTTAGTTCCAGGCAATTGCAATATCGAACTTATACGATAGCGAAAGAGAACCTTTTTCGGTTAGAGCTCGATGGGAGCGTTGGTAGCCAGCACTCTTTATATATCTCGATGCTTCTGGTATTGATAGGAGTGAGAAGAAAAGAGAAGCTTATTACATTTTGGTTGTTTAGAATTGCAAGAAATATTCTACAATATTCCTGACATCAATGTATCTGGGACATTTGAATCAGATATATTCAAGACGGCAATTCATAAACTTGATGCCTATTTTACACCGAAGCAAAGCAAGGTGTTTGAGCTTTATTTATTTAGTTTAATTAAGCAAACATCGAATGAAAAAAAATGCTTAGACACAATCCAACAAATATCAACTTACAGAAAAAAAAAACATATTGTTGATCAGGTAACTGAAAAATGTTCGTTACAAGAACTAAGAAATGAAACACAGACATGTAACCAGCAACGGATAAAGATTATTTAAAATGTGGATTAAAAGGGCATTTTAGACAATATTGCAGGAATAGACCACCAATGAAAAGGAAAAGTGAAATGAGTTAACACAAACAGGAATAAATTTACAACTAAAAAAAAAAAAAAAAAAATTGCAGTGCCGAAACAAATAAGGATGCGTGTAGATGACATACATTAAGTATTCAGAAAAGATGAGACAGCGAGTTAGAGTGTGACATAGATGGGGTAAAAGTGAACATGTTAGTGGAATCTGGATGCAAATGTAATTGAATCACAGGCAAAACATGGCAAGACTTGAAAAACAATGAAATACAAATAAGTTACCAGACAAAACACCCTAATCAAACATTTTATAGATATGTAAGTAACGAACCTTTAAAATTAAGTGGAGCTTTTGAAGCTGATGCCAAAATAAGTAACAAGCCTAAAGGTGCAACTTTCTACGTAATAAAAGATGGAACCAGGAATATTTACGAAAACAGACAGCTATAAATGGTACTATGGGATTTCTCCTAATTGGACTGCAGGTTAACCAAATGGAAGCCGAAAAACTATCTCCTTTAAGCATATTCAAACTTAAATAGCTATGACGATAGTGTACAACCAGTTATACTTCTTTTCACTTCAGATAATATCTATACATCTCGAAGAAAACATAATACTAAAATTAAAGAACTACGAGTAATAGACAAAGTATAACTGGAGAGGTCTATAGCTCTTCGAAGTGGGTATCTACTATAGTGCCTGTCTTCTTTATCTTTACATAGTACAAAACAAAGTTGCTTTTCGTGTTTGTACGCTTACGCAACGGTTTTTATTGCGATTTTCAATAATAGACAGAGTGATTCAAAAGGAAGTTTTAAATATATAATACGTAGGCGAAGCTGCTGGCAAAAGCTAGTATAGTATAAAACAAAGTTGCTTCCCGCGTCTGTGCGATTAGATCTTTTAAATTACGCAACGGACTTTAATGCGGTTTTTATCAATGACAGAGACATTAAAGACAGGTTTATATGTATATTACGTGGGAAAAGCTGCTGACTCGTAAATGATAATGGTGAGGTTTGCCTATGCGTGGACATGAGGCGAGCTAACAGAGCAATCTTGCGGGGAAACCATCTGTTACCAACGATGAACAAGCTGATTATGTTCTGAAAGGTTTATTATGAATGACTGAGATACAATGTCTTGGACATGAATTTTCAGACAGAGATTTGTATCAGGTATCCAGGGATTTGACTACCTACTAACATAGGTGAGCTTCAGAGCTTCTTGCGCTTCTTATAAATGATATCGGGAAATGGATTCCCAATTTAGCGATCACACTGAACCTCTCAAAGAGTTACTTTGGAAAAAGCAAGAAAAGGGATCCAAAATTACTAAACTCTGGGGTTCCACACAGGATGTTGCGTTTAATGAACTGGAGTCTGCTCTATCCTGTATTTCTACTTTGGGTTGCTGTGACGGGAAAGATTGGAAAGTGGTTATAGACGCTGCTAGTCCAGTAGCATTGGGTGGTGTCTTGATATAGATAGACCACTTGATATAGATAAGACCCAAGGATTATCGCATATGGGCTTAGGACATTGACAGACTGTGAACCGTAATACTGCCAAACAGACAGGGAAGTTTCAGCATTAGTATAGACTGTAAAACACTTTCACGTTTCTCTATATGGTTGTCTATAAATCAGGCAAAAAGAACTTTGCAGATAATTTTCTAGGTAATGCCACTCAAAGAAGTCCTCGGTAAATGAAATCGAAGATTACGTACATTGGATTGTGGAGAAGGCTAAGAACCGCCGTGACACTAGGTAATAAATTGGACGATGAAGTTAAAAATTACAATTATTTGAAAATAAGCTGTGCTTATATGAAGGAGTTTTATTGAGAGGAACTAGAATAGTAATCTCAAGTGACCTATGTAATCAAGTATAACGGCAGCTCACGACGGTCGTCCTGTGATAGTCTAAATGAAGGCTAGATTGAGATCCAAAGTGTGGTGGCCAAAGGGCGATAAAGATGCTGAGACTTTGGGAAGGTCTTACAAAGTTTACCAATGGTCAGAGACATAAAAAAAAGACTTACAATTAGAGGTGAGAGATATGGAAAAAAAAAAATAGTTAGGAAAAAAAAGTACAAATAGAAAACGAAAAGCAAAACGGTGTGATTTAGTACCAAGATTTGAAAAATATCATTTTAAGATAACAAATTAATTGAGTTTAAATTATGACACTACTCCTCACATGGCTGAAAAAGCAGCTGGAGGAGACATCAAGGTACGAAAACGTTCAACAGGGCAAGTTCTTTAGAGAAACGTAGTTCATAAAAAATTGGGTCAGTGGAAAGTTTTAATGATAAAGAGCCTGAAGAACTACATTTAAGAGATGCTTCTACTTCGAGCAATTAAAAAGAGATATATTAAAAAAAAATGAGGGAAAGGAAAAGGAAGGAGCCGGGACATAATAAACAAAGTAGACAGGACATTGTATTATGGGAGTTATATAAAGCGATTACGTACTAACAACGATTTATTTGAAATCTTATTTTATAAAAGATGCCTAAAGGTCCTACTTAGTTAGTAAAAAAGTAAGTGATTCAATACAGAAAAATAATATCATTCAGAAAACTTGTAACTTAATAAATACCTAAAACTTATTATTTCTTCCTAAGATCCTTATTATTGATGACAGAGGTATTTAATACTGATGTAAAATAAATTAAAATAAGGAAGGGATGTAGTGTATCTAGATATTATTATGATTTGTCTCGAGCGCATACGTCACAAGGTGCGGGCTGAGTGGGGGTCATTCTATGCCCAACCGCCAGCCCGCAAGCACGTGGTGGTGCGTAGGCGAGCCAAATACCATTTTAATATCGTGTAGCTATACTAGCTACTACAGCTAGTTCTGGCCAGTTCTTTCGATAGGAGTCAAGCTCGTCCCTTGAAAGATATCAAAGGAAAAACGAAATTGTTCGCCTTGCTTTTAGATATAATTCTGATTAGCTCTGAGCACCAGATTTATCAAAATCAAAAGGTATTTATTCAAATTAGGCTGAGGATCAGCACTTTTCGAACTTCAAAATTACAAAAGACAGTCCCCCAAAAAGCCCGCCTTTCACCACCTACTAGTACTTTAGCTGGGAAGAAGAAGTGGCGCAACAAACCCCCCCAGCAGCACAGCTGTCTGTCTAGTTAGAAGAACTTGATTCTATACAGTAGTAAACATTAAGAGACACAAACCATTAAATTTAATCATTTGCCATATATGTCAGTTAGCCAACCCAATGTAACAACAAATAAAATCACAATAATACAAAATACAATATCCGGAAACCTTGCATCCATATCAGCACAAACAAGGCATGAGCTACATACACATAAAACCAGTCAGTCTCGTGACTTTATTAAAAAAATCCCACCATTTTAAAGCGAAATATCTCGCGGTAAATTTTCATGGATCCTCAAATTTAAAATAGCTTCAATATAAAACTGGAATTATATTCGTCGTCCGTAATAGCCGGCCATCATTGTAGTTATCGGATTCATTATATTAATGTTTGTACAAATAGCTCCTCGTTATAAATTCTGTAGGTTAGGTTTGATTGTTCTTATTACGTAGCTTTTCTATTTAAACTTCGTGTTCCTGGAAGCTGTATTTTTGCGTAAATATTTTTTGATATTTTCAAATATATTTTTGCTAATAAAAACACTTATCCTGCTTATCTTATAAATGTGAAAGTTTGTGAGGATGTGTGGTATGTTTGTTATTTTTACACCCAAAAACCAATTAATGACTGGGGAAAAAATTGACACACATACAGTTTATAACCTGGATTAAAACATAGGTAACAATTTATCCTGGTAGTACGTTCCCGCGGGATAATTTCTGACCTTTACGCGGGCGAAGCCGCTGGCAGGAGTTGGTAATGAATAACGCCGTGTTACTTTAGTTATCAAGTTCAGCTACTTTATTATTATTTTTGAAAGAGAAACTGTAATGAAAAATGACATCAGTTGAATGGTATTTAAAAAAAATGTTTTTTTTACGAAATCAATACGCTGTAATCTTTTGTGTTTTTTTTTTTTTTTTACGAAATCCGAATGATATGTGAATATCTCGCTGTTATGTCGCTCTAACTTTAGTTTCATCATGTGCAAATCAAATCAAATCAAATCAAATCAAAAGTCATTTATTCAAATTAGGCTGAGGATCAGCACTTTTCGAACGTCAAAATTACAAAAGACAGTCCCCCCAAAACGCCCACCCGTCGCGCACTTCCTAGTGCTTTAGCTGGGAAGAAGAAGTGGCCAACAAACTCCCCAGCAGCACAGCTGTCTGTCCAGTTAGAAGAACTTGATTCTATACAATGGTATATAGTAAAACATTACGAGACACAAATTAAATTAAATGATTTGCTATATGCCAGCTAGCCAACCCAATATACCAACAAATAAAATGAAAACTATACTCAAGCATAAGCAAAAAAAAAAAATATGTATATAGAAACATGGCTGCAAAAATAAAAAAACTGGCATAAAGGGCGTGACAGCTTACATATGCAATGCTGAATGTTCACATAGCTGTTACGACCTGAGTTACAACTCGAGGCCACAAATGATAAACTAGGACCATCGATGTAAAATAAATTAAACAGGTAAGTAATGCCTGCCGGACCTTCAGAATCAAATTACTGGGTAATGTGTATACCCCTTGGAAAGACTGTTTATCAAACCAGATCGATCGACCTGTGCGGCTGTCATTAGCTATCGACAAAAAAGTAATTCCGTTTTACTAATTGTAAAATTAATATTCTTTGATAAAATCCAATCTTCCACTAAAACCTTGCCTTACCATTGTTTGTAATTAAGAGTATTATGACTAAGACAAGACAGAATTATTCAAACAACGTCACGAATAAAGTTTCGTCACGGTCGGTGTTGTACCGAATATCCTAATTGTTCCCATTTTCATGAACATCACAACAGAACTGTTGATTGTAACACTTTACGTGTTTGTTATTTTGATTCGGCTTTGTTTTGATATTGTTTGTCTGAATAAGAAAATATTTAATGTTAAATAAATAAAAAATAACCTTGAAACTATACTCTAATTACATAAAACTTTTTCAATCACAATTTGAACGGTTTTGGCGGAAAATATTAATGCATCCTTCTATATATTTATATATTAAACAATATTAAAAATATGAAAGCACGCGTTACAATGTGAACTTACATGTTTCGGTGCTTCGAAGCATGAAATGAAAGGTTTATTTATGTAAGTTGATCTTATAAGATACTTTTACACGTCAACATTTTGTTGTAGAATAATATTTTAAAAATTAGATGGCGCAGGCACGCCCTAGCTGACTGTCAGTTCCAAGACAAGAAATACCGAAACTAACTCAAAAAGCTATTTCCAAACGGAATGATCCCTGAGAAGATGTGTCGAAACAAACTCAGAGGTCATGGTCTCTTTCGCGGGCTTGCGGGCGGCGAGCAATGGGGAGCTCGCCGCCCGATAAGGACCATGCCCGTATCGACGGCGCGCAGTGTTCCACGCGCGCCTCAAAGAGATGTCAGCAGTACTGAAGGGGTCTGCTAGGACCGATGCCTGCCAGGGTCGCGAGGTCAGATCGAAAGAGGTACCGTGGCCCTGGCATATGGGCAACTGAAGGAACACGGGTGGGTTTTAGTCAGTAAAAGATCTGACACGACCTTCCGTTCCCCCTTAGAGCGGGAAGACGTAATTTGATGATTATCCACCCCCAAAAAAAAAATGGTCTCTTTTAAAGACAAAACACAGATTCATATCTGGAATTCATATCCCCTTTTGAAGAAAGAGCCTATTCAGCTTTGAGCTGACCTACCCCAATATACGATATACGTATGTATCAGTTTGCTATTAAAGCACGCACAAAACGTGCTTATGTAACTAACGCAATGAATATTGTAGACCTGTTAACATGAAACCTACCTGTAAGTGTGACAAACTCATCCTCTTGGTTAGTTTGAGAGTAAAACAAGTTAACAGTCATATATGTACCTACTTTGTATTTCCAATCTAGGTCACCTCGTTTCTTCCATCTGCTTGGAAATATACAAGAGTAATTCACTATGACAAAGGAAATTCTAGAAATATTGTCATGCTGACTATTCATTAGTAAGTATTTTATGTTTCATTATTGGAAAATACTGTTCCATTCTATGATTTGAAAGCTTTAACGCTTATCATAATACATTTATGTACGTAGAAAATGAGACATAAAGTAATATTCACCTAGCATTCGTGACGATTTATCTAATAAATGTGGAATAAAACGTCATCTTTTTTTCTTACACGCGAGTATAATTGTATGTTAATATAATTATGTCAGCACTATGTACATATTTATTTAAGAATATTTTAGTGGCTATACTATAAGTTTGTTATTTGTTATTATTTATTCGTTATTACTTGTTACTAACGCATATCGTGGTCGTTATATCTTATTAAATAAATAGTTTATGTAATTTTTTTGCATATCATGTACAGGTCATGGACTTCATATATTTATTCTTTTCTCTTCTTCTAACACACTTCTGTCTACATTTTTTTTTCATTTGTCTTTTCGCAAGCTTCTTCCAACAGGAAGAAATTTAGTACCTTAATAATCAAAAAATATATTATTTCGTATCCCCATATATTTCATTGTGTGTACATAAATAAAACTCTAAACATAAAAAAAACTACAAGCAAAAACACAATCAATCCTGTCCACAAATAAAAACCCTTTTAGAACAAAAAAACATGTTCTGGCCGAGACATTACATAGATATGTCATTATTGAGGACCCAATTTATTTCTTTTAGGCTAGACAGTGTGGCCAGAGAGCCGGCGGCGATTTCCTGTTTACTGCCGGTACTGGAGTTATTACTACTGGCCTTATGTAAGATAGTCTAGTCTAAGTTTTGCGTCATTTTGCGCATATAGTCTATTTGAATACTCTGGGATGTTTATTTGAAAACATGTAGTTATAATAAAATGTTATATTTTAAGCAGGATTCGGCTTCATTCAGTTTTTTTTTGTAGAAGTAATAAGAAATTTATATGCGCCACTTAAAATGCTAACTGACTCGTTATTAAATTGCGCTAAATTTGATAATTTAGCGCAAATTTCAGTTTCCTGGCCACACACTTGGTTTGTTTTTGATGATAGATATTTTGTTGTACACGTTTCTTCTTACGCTATTTTGTGGCATTCGTATCTGGAGCTTTGTCAATTATTTAATTTTCTTACACATGTTTCCTTTGCTATTATAAAAGTCACTGTTGTGTTAAATTCTTTAAGAGGCTTGTGGTTTAATAATAACAGTCATACGGGTCGAACGATCAGGTTAAGCTGCGCCTGTGAAGGTTTGTCCGTGGATGGGCGACCATCTTTTCATACCAAGACTCCGCCGTGCCTCGGAAAGCACGTCAAATCGTTGGTCGTGGCTGTGGTTCGTAGAAGACAATCGTTAGGGGTCGTCAGAGGCCTGAAAGCCTGACAACCAGTCTTACCAAGAGGTATTGTATAGAGGTATTACCTAGTAACTAAGTTGTGGAGCTCAGACAGGCAGTCGCTCTATATATTTTAAATGCTGGTACTCAGCCGCATCAAGCCTCTCAACATAGTTGGGAATAGGTTAGGTAGATGATGATGATGTTTTATCGAAAAACAAACAGTTCTTTGACACTTATTTTACTGCTAATTTCGAAACACTGTCAGAACCAAAGTGATCTTTGTTGCCGTTAAAATAAGTTTGCTTTTGGGTTGCTGATATTTCCAAATCTTTCAATATCACAGTGATCTTTATTCTCGTTACAATAAGGTTGTTGTTGGGTTACTGCTGTTAGTCAATTCTCGAATGAAATAATTTTTACTAGCAATTAAAAACGAACAAAGTGACCGGAATGTGTCATTGATGCCATCCATCATTCATAGTGACATCCACAATAGTGAGATGAGCAGTGTTGTTTCAGTTGAAACCGCCGCGACTTACGAGTTGTAGGCAGTAGGTTTAAACCCTGACGCTATTTTTATTTTACTATCCTGTACTGTCCCACGGCTGAGCAATGCCTCCCCCAAATTCCTCCAGATTTGCTTTTCCAGGGCCACCTCCATCCAACCCTTGCAGTACGAGTCTAATTAGTCGTCTCGCCACTTCGTCTTGGGCCTGCCTCGACGGCGCCGTTCATCCGAAGGCACCCACTGTGTGGAGACAGGCGCTATACAGTGTTTACACTGTTTTATCATCACTGCTCTCAAAATGGTGTACAAAAACATCGAAACCGGAATGGACTAGAACCAGAAATTCGAAGACATGTACCAACCCGCACTAAGCCCGCGTGCGGCTCACTCCCTCTCACAGAGACGAGGCTTTATGCCCCAGCGTTGGGAAAATTACAGGCTGGTTATATATGATGAATATGTATGTGTTTATCTCATAATTGCGGAGGTTACACGGAAACATGCAGGGTAGTTTCTACAGTACCTATGAAAATCAAATAAAAATATTTTTAATTCACCTATATGGGCATTTATGAAACGTCTGAAACTAGGTGCGCGGTTCCAAATAGTTGATACCTATGATGAAGACTCGGCAAGAAACTCCACGGTTACTCTTTTAAAAACGATTGGCTTATACAATGGTTTCAAATTGCAGTGTGTGCAGTTATGGAAGAACACAGTAGGCCTATCAACAAGTACCAGGTACATAATAAAATAGAAAATTGTCTACAGTCTACGTCTAGGCTATGAATATCATAGCTTACTTTCTATGCGTCTGTTTTGCTAGTTGTTTCAATTTCCCTTTGCTAAAGCTATATTTCTGTAGATACATTTATTTTTCCGTTTGCAACTAACGAAGTTGAAGGCGCTCCTTTGGTGTACATCTGTATTGCAGCTGCGGTTACTTTGATGGAAGTTCCTTTTTGATTTGCTATCGTGTATATGCAACTGGGAAAACATTTATTAAATGACAAACAACGAAACCCGATATTTTTTTTTAAGTTTTCTCAACTTTGTCATGAATGTTAATAGATGCACAAAATATGTTTGTGTGGCGTGTTTGCTGCACTGCTGATTGAAATCAGCTTTTCGATCATCATCATCGTCAACCTGACTAAACCCACTGTTGGCCAAAGGCCTCTCTTTTCTTGTGCCATTCCCCACACTCCTGTGCTAGCCTAACTCAAGTTTTGCTTGCGATGACAACAATGTTGTCCACCTATCTCGGGTTTGATTACCGTCATTTGGTCTTTCAGTCCTTGGATGCCACTCTGTCACAGCGTTACTCGGTGCTCCACATGTCATCACTGTGCCTTGACAGGTGTACTGCCGAATTCCATTATCTCTTCGTTTGGATCTCGGTTTGTTAGCCTAATGCCAAGCATGGAACACTCCATGGCTCTCGCTTTTCGATAGCTTATTTCAATACAATACAGTTTTGAGTTTACCGTCATCGCAATCACTGATAGCGTGACACATTTTTCCAGACCCTCTGGTCCCAGTTGCACGCATCGTATCCATAGATAAGCAATGAATATGGCATGCGAAACAGCAATTCGTAAAATCAGAACCTAGATCCATAAACATGCCTTATAAACAGAACACATTACATTGCGTGCTGCGAACTAACGCGTGTTTGAATAATGCCTTTTGATTAGAGAACGCGTGCAAACACATAATGCGTGTCGACAGGCAAAAGTAACTATAGTTTGTTTTGCTTAATCTGGCATAAAATGGGCTGATTATTGTAATGAAGTTGTGATTTTAATCTTAATTTCCAACTAATATTATAAATCCAGAAGTAAGTATGTTTGTTATGTTTTGGATAAAAAATGGATACTTGTGGTATATATTATTTTCTAACAAAATTGAATTTTTTTTTTTTTTTAATACAGCAACCACTGTCTGTCCCTGCATTCAAAGGTATTAATTTCACATATTTTACTCATTTATTTAATACTTCAATTACATTTATGTGTGTGCGGTCGGGGCGTAGACACGGGTAAGTGACAGTGTACTCGTTTCTGAACTACGTCTATGTTCAGTTTATTCATGCCTCCTTTGTATGCATCTTGCACAATCTATACTAATATTATAAAGCTGAAGAGTTTCTTTGTTTGTATGTTTGTTTGGTTGAACGCGCTAATCTCAGGAACTACTAGTCCGAATTGAAAAATTCTTTTTGTGTTGAGTAGCCTATTTATTGAGAAAGGTTATAGGCTATATAATATCACGCTTCAATTAAAAGGAGCGGAGCAGCAACGAAAAATGGACGAAAATTGGCAGGCAATTCGATGCGACGGGAAGGGTCACGGAAGCAAAAATTTAACGCGGACGAAGTCGCGGGCAGAAGCTAGTATAATATAATAATCATTTATTCTCCCATCAAAAAGCTGACTTAAAGTTAGTGTGTACAAAAATAATGTACACACTAACTTTAAGTCAGCTTTGTGAAGGTGTTACGAAGGTTGCCTAAGGTTATCATCAAATAAGTATGGGGCTGTATCTATTCTGCATGGCCGCTAAATAATTAGATATAGATTCTCTCTTTCCCATTCACAATATCGTGTGGAACGTACAGTCTTGACCTCGAACCCGTAAACATTATCAATTACGAACACCAAATGACCCTCCCAATAGGTCTTCAGGGCTCTACAATAGCAATAAAGACAGATAACGTATTGTTTCACATTCTAGTACCAACAGCGGGCATTAGTAGCATTTAGGGCTAAAACCGCCGGTCGTTACGCATACCTACTTATACAATATTCAAGGATCCTAATTATTATCCTCACTAAAAAGCTCGTGTTTACGCTAACTCCGTTTTTGCTTTTAATCGGTCGTGAACCTTGTGGTTTAATGGCGGTAGGGGCCGATATAATTTATCAGTTAACTATTAAATGTGAAAATAGTAGTCCACTCATAGACATAACAATAATTAGCCTTTAAAGATCCCACTGATTAGACACAGGCCTCCTCTTAGTGAAATGGCGTGGGCCATGATCTACTACGCGGGCTCAGTGCCGGTTGGACCTTTAAATGTTTCGCTTAGTTAGATTTAAAGTTTTATTTTTGCTTTTCAGTTTCTTCTTTCCTCAGTTTAATGTTTTGTTTAAAAGTTTTTTATAATAAATAAAATAAAAAATCTTAAGACAACCAACACATCGTTATCTGATCCCAAACTAGGCAGAACCTATACTATGGCAACCAGACAACTGATAAACATACTTATATATTTCTAAATGCATACATATTATAGATAAATTACACCCAGACACAGAACAAATGATTGTGTTCATAACACAAAGATTTGTCCTGGGTGGGAATCGAACCCACGACCTCAGTCTTAGCAGTCAAGGACACTAACCACTAGACTAACAGGCTCAATATTTCATTATCATCATATAAGCTGTATGCCTTCCACTGCTAGACATAGACCTCCGCCAATTTGAGGGGGGTTTGCCTTAATCGCCACGCCTGGCAGGCGGGTTGGCGATCACAGTATGGTGGTAATATGCATAGAAAACGCTGCTGCCCATTCTCTAGTAAGTCCCTTAGTTGCCTCTTAGCACCTACGGGAACAAATGAGATGATGCTATTCTTTACTTCCTGCACCACACGGAACAATAAATATTTATCTACGCTTAATAAATGTCATGAAGGGAGCCATTGGAGAGAAAACGTATTTTTAATGATTTTACTTTTTGAGAATCAAACATCGGTTAAAATCGGTGTAACGAATTCGGTAAAACGAGTATTAACTTTTTATAATAAGGATAACATATTCCAAATAAATAATTAGCGAATACTTTGTTAAAATATTAAAATGGTTGAACCCCAATTATGTTAATCAAAGCATGAATTCCCAGACTGTGCCAGTATTAAGTATGATTACAGTAAGCCTAGTGCTCTGAAACAATGTGCATTTCGAGTAATTTCACAATTGCACGTTCCGTTGTGAAATGAACTCATATTGCAGTGGCTAAAGACATTTTGTGTTAGTTGTATGTAGTGTGTGAAATAGACTGTATTTTCGATTATGTGTTTACGCCCATTTTAATTTAACAGAGTATATTTTTCGCAAATTTACATGGGGATATTATTTTATTGTTGGTAAAGACTAAAAGTACAGAAAGTAAATAGTGTTGGTACGGTCAGCAACGATACTGAATCAACTCGAATCGATCAAATCGACCAATCAACACTTAAGTTTTTTTTGCTAATGGTAATTAATATTGAAAAATAAATTACAAAACTTTGCAGAGTACCCACCAGACCGTAAGTAATTATGATAAGTAGGTACTTAGTGTGTTGTTATAAATTAATACAACAATTACAATATACCAATATGAAGTAGTTAGTACTAATATACCACTACAACAAAGAAAATCTTTCAATTGATCCGAAATGTTCGCCATTTCTTTTGTAATTGTTACATAAGTTATTACTTTTTCAGACATCGCTATCTCTCTCAATCCCGTATTAAACGTGTAAGAGTAAAGAGTACAACTGAATCTCATTATTCAATCACAAATGGATTAAACCTCTTTTATCTGGTTGTTGGTCTAGTAACAGAAAATAGGTGCAGAAGTTCCACTTATAACAACAGCCCAGTGTCGATGGGATTCCTGAGCAAGCGGTTATGTCATAACAGCGTAATGAAAACATTTAATTGCCATAAATATTTGACATTATCCTTAAAGTTATTATTCTGTGATTACTCACCACTTCCTTAGGAAACCAAAGCTTCAGACTCAATAAAATAATGTACAAACTAGCAAAAAATCATCGTTTTTACGGTGTCTTGGTATAGTTTAATAAAATTCTGTCTTCAATATTACTGCTTTAGGCGTGATGTCGTTACGACTGCTTGTACAAGAATGCAAGCGTGGCGCATTGCTCCGTTCTCCTTGTACAATGCAACCCAGCACGCCTAATGTTTCTATTAAATATCACAGTACGCTTTATTATTAATGTGACAGATAGTTCATCAGATTCAGATTCAGAATAGAGCCTATTAAGATGTGACTATAAAAATAATCGACGCTAACCTCAAATTTCAATACAGATATACTAAAATAAATAACTAACTAACTAAACAAATAAAAACAAAGGACATTTAGGCGTCAAAGTACTCATCCGCATCACTCTCATCTGGAAACATGCCCAGAAGACAGTGATGTGGATGAATACTTCGACGCCTAAATGTCCTTTGTTTTTGTATTTATTTGTTTAGTTAGTTAGTTATTTATTTTAGTATATCTGTATTGAAATATCACAGTTATCATTCGCATTTAAAAAAAAAACTTTTTTTCTTCATCATATTTTTGTCAATAACCAACGACAGAAGTAATGGACTTCTATAATGGGGAAACAGTGACTCTCAAGTCGTAAATATAAGCCTAATCACTGTTAAAGTAGTATTATACCACCACCACCACCACCAGGTTTCAGAGCTAGGGCGACCTGTGCTTATAATACAACTTTTGCATGTTGTAAATGTTATGTACTGACATTACATTTACAGCGTACTTTCACTGTCATTTTTGTGTAACAACTTTTATTTTCCCACAAAATTGTCATAGTTTCACGTTGAATGGCGTTTAGCTTCATTTTGATTCCAGCGGATTCCAAATAACCCAGTAAGATGTTTTTATGTTCCACTGGACGATCAACCAAGACTTGTCTGGGCCAGGCTAGGAAACCATTGGTTTTTGCATCGCTTAAAAAATTACAACATTTAGGAACTTTTTCCAATTATCACTTACAACAACTAGGTTGGTTTTTACTGAATTTTTTTGGAAGTTAAACTTCTTAGGGGCTATTCGATAATATTGGACGAGAATTGAGAGTGGAACTCGATGGACATCTAACGTTTAAGCATATTTCGTTAAATGAAAGAGAAGAAAAATAACGCATCTCTCTTGTTTTTTATTTAAGAAGTTACACTTCTACCACTTGTACCAAGCGCGTATTTTTTTTTTACTGATTATTTCTGTACCAAGCGCGTATTTTTTTTTTTAATGATTATTTCATGAAGCATTGTTAGTTAGCCTTCTGATCCTATTCCTATTTGTACTGCTGGTGTTACAAAAAATGTTTGCCATACCCTCGTGTGGAACTCGAAAGTTCAATATCCGGGAGTAGCCTCATAATACTTTCTTTGTTTTCCTTTCTCCTAAACCTTGGGGTCTTCAAGTTAACAAAGATACTCCTTGAGAATAGTATGTGATGTTTGCTTAGAAACTGTGAGTGTTATTGGTAAAATGTGATCGTGCAATAGGTTGAGATTTTTTTTGTTCATGGATAAGATAAATCTCACAGTTAAGTATCATAGTCTGGAAATATTTTATATTAATTTTTGAATTTTCAATCTTAATGCAGTGTTATTATTTAATGTTTTTGTAGTGTATTTCGTATATTTTACGAGTAATATTGTTATATTTTAAATACGTGATGAATTCTAAATATGAATGCAGTAAATGTAGTATTTTTTATTATTATTTATTTTATTAGATCTATGATATGCTTAAAATGTTTCAACATAAAGTATTTTGTTATGATATAAATGACTTATGACTTATTCAATTATTGGAGATGTAGAAACTTTAAAAAACCATAGTTATCTGCCTAGCCTTTTCCCAACTATGTTGGGGTCGACCTGTAACAACTGTCAAAGATTCTTAGATGGCAGCCAGGACCAACGGCTCGACAAGCTTTTTTTTGTGGGTGGGAAATCATCAAATGATGTCTCCCGCTCTGGGCGGAGCGGCAGGGCGTGTCAGACTTTTACTGACTAAAACCCACCCGTGTTCCTTCAGGTGCCTATATGGCAGGGCCACGGTAACTCTTTCGAACAGATTTTACGACCCTGGCAGGGCTTGACATGCTTGCCCGTCCGTCCGAGGCATGGACGGGTTTTCGTATGTAAACATGGTTTCACCATCATTCACGAACTATATGTCGTATATTTTAGATTAAGAGGGTTTCATCACGTTGCTCCATCTCTTTCACACATCTATGTTTTTAATGAACTTATTTATTTGCTATTCAAATTATTAATTGATACAATGTTATATTTTTTACTTGTAAAGGGTGAATCAGAGAGGTATACACCATTAAACTGAACAACTATATCCCTGTAACCAACATCGAAATCCCAGAAAGTTGGTTGGTCTATACCATACCCTTCCTTTGGACTACATTTTTCTGAATCACTCTGTATAATGTTCATTTGGGATACGTAGAAAAAATCTTAAATTTTATACTCTAGCTGTTTATTGTCCCTATCCTATACCAACGAAAAATATACAAATTATTAACTTGTCTACTCTAGCTGTACCTGTCTCTCATGTAGGCCTATTCCTTACATTATTATTTACTTTTACAACTTCAACTGACAACAACCAAAATAATCGTAATATTACGTGTACAAACTTCCCTTATCTAAAACTTATTCCGACTACCACGTCACAAGCAGGCTGCGGCGGTAATTCCAGCAATCGTATTTGATACAAGCGTAGAAAGATCTTCAAAGTTCAATCTAAGTTGAGTACAAGTGTACAAGACAGAGACTTTGAAGTCCCGTGTAGTGGGGGGGAAACAGCTTTCTTTATTCCTTTTGTGTGAGTTTTGCGGGTAGATAGAGGTTTTGTATGCTTGTGTGAATGTCATTTCTTGTATGAGAATGTTTGACTAATAGTATCATTGATCTATAGAATGTTGAAATCGGATCCATTCTTAACAATGATAATTTTGTATTTGTCCTTTTGAACGAATCATCATCATTACAGCCGTAAGACGTCCACTGCTGTACTTAAGCCTCCCCCAATTTGGGGGGGGCTTTGCCATAATCGTCACGCTTGGCAGGCAGGTTGGCGGGTTTGAACGAACACTTAATAGTATTAGCATTTATTGTAATTTTGCCTTAATTATTTATTATTGTTTTAATGGGAACTAAAAACAGGTACATGCCAAATAAAAATATAGGAAATCTGGAAAATTACAGTAACAAACATTCAACTCACACCACTGTCCAAGTATTGCACGCCTACGCGTTATCTACGCCGTAGCGACTTGCTACGACGTGGGTGCTGGCTACGGCGTAGTTTCTTGCTACGCCAACTGCGCAGTCGTAATTATATTTTAATACCTTTAAATGACCTGCCAGGGTCGCGAGATTTGTTAGAAAGAGATACCGTGACCCTGGCACATGGGCAACTGAAGGAACACGGGTGGGTTTTAGTCAGTAAAAGTGTGAAATCAAATCAATCAAAAAGTAAAATCCAACCTTTGTTCAAAGGCATACTATTCTATCAACGACTTCTTAAACGATAAGAATAGTTGGTCGCTGTAATTAACTCAATGTTTATGTTCTTTCAACCAGAATCAGAATTAGCTTTCCTCATCGTTGTGTATGTAAGCGGGCACGCCCTTTATACCTGGAGGCTCTTATTTAGGTTTTAAGTTCTATTTACGATTTTATTATTTCAGCTTGAGTTTAGTTTTTAATGTTTTGTTCGTATATTGGCGTGTGCTAGCTGACATATGACGCATAATTTGATGTATGTTTTGTTTTGTTTTATACTATTAATTACTTACATAATACTGTATAGAATCAAGTTCTTCTAACTTAACAGACAGCTGTGCTGCTGGGGAGTTTGTTCCGCCACTTCTTCTTCCCAGCTAAAGCACTAGGAAGTGTCAAAGGGTGGGCGTTTTGGGGGGACTGTCTCATGTAACTTTGACGTTCAAAAAGTGCTGATTCTCAGCCTAGTTTGAATAAATGACTTTTGATTTTGATTTTGTGACACGCCCTTCCGCTCCACCCAAGAGCGAGAGACGTCAGTTGATGATTTCCCACACACAAAAAAAATGCCTTTTAATTATGTGCGGTTTACAAGACTTATTAATGTTTAAAATAAAATCATCATCATCATTCATCGTTTCAGCCAAAATACGTCCACTACTGGACATATGCCTCTCCCAATTTTGTTGTGGTTTGCCATTATTACCACGCTTGGCAGGCGGGTTGGCGATCGCAGTATGGTGATAAAATGTATAGAGAACGCTGCTGCCCATTTTCTAGCAAGTCCCTTAGTCGCCTCTTACGACACCCACGGGAAGAAATGGGGTGGTGCTATTCTTTACTTCCGGCACCACACGGAACAAAATATTATGAATGAATTACGCACCCTGCGCACTCGTTATAAACTACTTATCAATGCCTTTCGTTGAACTCGTATTTAAGTTTTTTAATAATACAAATAAGAAAATCGGTATTTACTCTATTAAGCCTACGCGACTTTCTAATTGTATAATTTTTGTTTGTAATAAATTTTGATATTTTAATTCAAGCCATCAATATTAAAGTATCTGCGAACTTTATTTAATGACTTAATAACATAGCACACTCAGAGCTAATTTCACTGAAACTGATCTCGATATGTACATCTAAACTACGTTCAAGAGTCGTAGTCTCATAATTGTTAAGAAATATTGACACTGACAACTCTTGAAGTTATTCGCCCTTTGTAACGTGATTGCGTTCCTCAAATGTTTCACTACGTTTCACAAACACATACACACTCACCAACGCAATTACTGTTATGCCTACAGTGTGCAGTGTAGACCATACTAATATTTACACAAACCGATAATATTACACATGACATTGCATACAACTTAATCACTCAACCAAACTTGCTTAAGCATAGTATATTCAGCAAATAAAGTTCACACTGAACATTATTAATATTCAGCAGCCTATAATGTTCCCACTGCTGGGACACCGGCCTTTTTTCTGTGAGAGGGAATGGGCCATAATCCACACGCGGATTCAGTGTGAGTCGGTGGAAGTCACATGTTTTCGAATTTTCGGTTCTAGGAATGCCGGTTTCGTCACTTCTTTTTTCTTCGCCTTTTTGAGAGCCGTGGTGATGAAATAATTTACACAAACTAAAGGGCCTGCTCCTAGATTATGTTTTTCTGGAAAAATAAGTCCACATTTAAAGTTGAGTTCGCCCAGTGACCCAGTGGTAAAGGCCGTGACTTTCGAGTCGGTCACATTTACCAATCCGCATTGGGCCAGCGGCAGCGTGGTAGATTACCAGCTTTGGGAACAGTGTAGATTGAGTATGTACAAAATCGAAATTGAATTTCTGAACATATTAATGTTTGGAAATTCAATTGCGAACGCAGGATACTGAATACTCTATTTTACACGCTTTATATTAGCTTCACTTGTATGTTTCTTTGTAACCGACTCCTTATAGCGCGATTTTGACCCACTTTAAACGACCAGATTTCATTCAAACTTTGCACACCTGTCAAGGACCGATGACAGTGCAATAATTTCATAAATGTGTGCCAATATCCTTGCCAGGGTTACCAGGACAGCAAAAAAACTATCACAAACTACGCTGTCATACGTCTCAAGATTCGAAACACCCTAAAAATGGAAAATAAATAATTGCTTACAAAAACTAAAAAAACACGCTTCCATTGAAAACCAAACCAAAAAGTACAAAAAAATGGAAGCGTGGGGTGCCTGATGTCAATAAAAAAATAGCTTAAAAACCAACCCACGCTTTATTTCCATTATTTTGTACTTTTTGGTTTGGTTTTCAATGAAAGCGAGTTTTTTAGTTTTTTTAAACTATTATTTTATTATTGCTTTCCACAATTAAACACATTTACATTTTCAGTGTATCATAATCTACGTATCTACATATATGTCTGTCCTGTCGGTTCCTTGTCTGGTCAGTCTGATTGTTTCATTGGGCGTTGTCTGGCAATGCGGTTAGCCATATAACCATGTTATTGCTGGTTCTGTCTACAATACACACTGTGTTCACTGCTTGAGTGGAATTGTCTGATGTATTGACTGAGCTACATACACCTGCATTAGACGTTTCTATTGAATGCTTCTAATTTTGATATGGTGACCGTGATTGGTTAGTTTGAAATGGGATTGGATAGAAGAATTTGTCTTCATTGATTAATCTCATTTCTAATATTATAATAATAATATATTGATATTAATAATAATATTTTTAATATTTATTATTTTAAATGTCTTTATTTTTATATAATATATTAACTCATGCTTTCTTTCCAGGGGGTTAGGCAAAATCACACAACGACATCTGCTATAAGCCTTACGTACTCCTTGGTTATTTTCTAAATGATCAATATTGTAATGAGTTTATAACGTTCGTAATCCACCAAAGGGGCTTGCATGGTGGATTACGGCCCAATCCCTCTCCCCCAATGTTTTCCATCACCGTTTTGAGAGCAGTGGTAATGAAATTAAACACAAAATGGTTGACCTGGCTTTATCTCATGACCTAGAACTCATAAATTGGAGCCGGTATTGAACATCACTGTTCATAAAAAGAAAAAATAAAGCTCTGGCATGATAATGAAACAAAATGATGAAATTCCCCTCTATACTAAATTTACCAATCAACACTACTTTGTTGTCGCAAAAGCTGCATTCGCTGGTCCTCAACAGTCATAAGGCTTAAAATATAATACAATTTATTAAAATACAACCCGCGGGGAGTTATAAAAACACCTACCAATACTGATAAAACACGTGACCTGGTCGTAACTAAGTTCAAAAGTTCACAACCCTTATCTAGCTGTCTGAACCACTTTCATAAGCAAAACTATGTAACAAAAACTATTTTGTATTCCAAAGAACAACACAGTACATTCATCTATTACTCATGCTTTCACAATAAAACTGATGACATAATCCGAATCTCCCTTTCATTGCTGAAATGTATAACGTATTACAAAGATTTATTTACTTGTCACTCAATCTGAAAAAACCAGCACATTTTCTAACAAAACCTAGGCATTGTCGGTGAAAAATGGTCTGATAGAAAAAAATGTGGCGTCTAGTGTACATTTATATGGCAACGTAGAGTTGATTTAGTAAACGATACTCTGAAGTTGATGGATGGAACCTTAGGATCCGGGTACGGTAGATAGTCAGCGGTCATTTTTCAAAATACAGATAGGGAGGGAACATATTTTTTGAGCTGTTGTGGTGTCTGAGTTGTTTTTGTTGCGTTTAGGATCAGGGAATTCTGATGCTGTGTTGAATTGAGGAAAATACATTGTGTGGTTGCAAATCAAAACGACAAGCGTGAAACTTAAATGCTTCTTTTTATAAGTAATTGTAAGAATTTATTCGTCTGTCGCTGAGTGATATTTTATGAAGCACTCATATTTATTTAAGTAACACAGAGAGGACTCTGTGAGAGGGAGTGGGCTGTAATACGTTACACGAGCCCAGTGTAAATGGATATGTTAAATGCTTTCAATTTTTGGGTCGACTTGGTCATGCCGGTTTCCTCGCGATGTTTACCTTCACCATTCTGGGAGCAGTAGTTATGAAATAAGTTACACAACGTAAAGCACTTGGTTTTATTTGAACCTATGACCTACAACTCGATAGTCGGGGTCGTTGCTACTGAGGCACCACTGCTCAACTGAATACATAGGTAAGGCGCTATTAGCAAATATAAATGAAAATGAAATCTATTCGAAATAGTAAACCTTAAAATTATGAGCCGGCGCTTTGAGTGATCTTTGTTTATTAATTTTTCAGCGCCGACTCAAAATTTGAAGGTTTATTATTTTTTGCTTTTCAATTTTTTCAGCAGTTTAATTTTTTGTACTAATAATACTTGACAAAGTATACCCTATCCAATGAAAAAATAATGATCAAATTCGGACTACTCTGTATAAAGTTGTGCGTGGTTATACATTACAATCAGTGAGTGAACAATTAATCATCCCGTGTTTTCTGACCCTTAGGGTTCGATTTTGTTTTCCAAATTTATATGAGACTACTTTCGGAGTATACTCTTTCCAATAAAAAAAAGAATTATCACATTCGGACTACTATATAAAAAGTTATGCGCGGTCATACATAAAAAAAATATATACTCGTCGAATTGATAACCTCCTCTGTTTTTTTTTCGTCGGTTGAAGACGATCTCAATATGATGGTCTAGAAGTTAGTCATGTTTTCAAAACACGAGTCACAATATTCATATTTCTGACTATAATTAAGTTTCATTTCAAAGAGTTCAGTATAATATCGAATGATACTACTAGAATGAAAATAAGTTTTAGAAATCTCCTACTCCTCTTCATCCTCCCCCTCCCACCCTCCTTAACATTTTTTTTTGTTTCCACACTCAATACGGATTAACTAAACAAAAAAAATGTATTTGGTAAAACTATGTGTTTTGGAATGTTGAAGTAGTCTATTCAGTAGCAATTAAATTTAATTACCATTTGACTCTGTAATTATGAAATGAGAAGGACCGAGAGAAAAAGAAACATGTTTATGAAAAAGAAAATTCACCACAGTCATGTTAAAAAGCAGATCAGCACATAAATAGTTGAGCTCCAGTAATTTACCCAATTCATTTAACCATGTTTTGATAAATTGCCGACCGTTTAGCCGTAAAAGCACAAGTTTTAGCTACATTCGCGCGAAAGTTTAGATTTTCAGCGAGAGTTTAGCGATTTATTTACTAAACTGTGCGCAGTTTGCAACTGAAGAAGTTTAAATGTAAAGTATTGATACTGGCGAACCAACCTAACGATTAATGTTTTTGGTGTTCGTTTTAACTTCATTTTGGCAGCATTCTCTGCAAAATTTAATCGTTTGTGCGAGAGAGTCAACAAATTTATATTTTAACAATATTTCCCTACCTGAATATGATACAGTTTAAGTATAATATGAAAACAGTTATCTGTTGGTAGGTAAAATGTAGGAGATATACAGTAACTAACACAAAAACTAAACATAAATTTTAAAGGAGGATGCTCCGTTCTACATCATTCAAAAATAGAAAATGTGATATGATCTTGAAATGATGTGATATTATGTTTTGAAATAGTGGATGACTATATAATACATATACAAGAATATGTACATTACTCCTAACAAGATCTAAATTGAACGTTCTTCCCGAAATATCGAATTGGCATGAAACGAAGATCTCAGTCACGATAATGTGCGCTCATTTTTACACCATCCCCTTAACCAAGCGGTTTCCTACGCTGGTTGAATTACTAATACTTTTCTCACCATTTTCTAAGTGCTAGAGTCGGTTTCAAGTCAGCGTTCTGCGAAGACAGACTAGTCGGCTTTTGAGAAATGTGCTCCAGTTTCCCCATATGGATGTAATGGGCTATTAAAATTGTGACGATGTGTGGGACTGAAAATATTAGGGCGATATTTTAAGTCCGAATTGCTGGATCAATTTTTGTGTGTGGCGTTTAAATGTTGAACCGATTTATTCCTGTCGTGATCGTTTTACGTAACATTTTAACAATTATGACATTGTTTAGTGTTACTCTCCTTTATAAAAGAGTTGTTTATGTTCCCTATTTTTATGTAACGTTTAACGAACTCTTCACACCTAGAAAATTATTAAAATCCTCTGTTTCCTTACTAACATTTTTAATTTTATAAAACAGTTTTAAAAAACATTAAAGCAGAACATGCATAAAGTCTCTTTGGTCTTCTTTTCCATAAATCTTTAACTAACGTCATTTACAAAGGAGAATTTTCGATAAAAACCTGGAAAATACTACCTGTAAGTACCTACATCGGTCCACTATAGCTACGTCCCTGCAACTTTAGTTGTTATTTTTTAGTTTTGCAGACGAGTGCATTACGGAGACATCAAAGTAAAAGTTTTTAATGAAACCCACACTTTTTAACTAATGGCGGGGTATCGTATCATTCACAAAGTTTTAAAATTCATTTAGTTTATTCTTGGCAAAGTTTTTTTTTTTTTCAGGGAAAATGTAGTAAAAATTGAATTACGTTGAACGGGAAACTGTAACTGAATTTACTATAAAGACTTTTTAATAGCAACGCCCATTGTGTTATTAGATTTTTACCCGATTGTGCGACACAACGGAAAGTTATGTGTTTATCAGCCGATGTATGTCAAAATTCAATATGACAACTAAACACCAAATAATATTTTTTTTTTATTAAAGTCTACGAGAAAGAAACTATGCCAAGTGATGTACCACTGAAAAGGTCTTTGAAAATGATTTTTAGGTTTCTCTAAACATTTCTAATTTTGAATGGAATGTTATAACTTTTATTAAAGTTTATAGGGTCTTATTAACCTGAAAAAAAATATATAATAAATACACAGATTAAAATAAAAAAGGTAATTTAATCATCAAAAAACCAGACATCGTAAAAAAATTACTTTAAAAATATCGAAAAGAAAATTTTACTAGGCAATAAAGGTCTCCGACTGCTTGAGATTGCTTGTAATATTACGTTGAATATTCAACCGCTAAAAATAAAATAAAAATCTTTAAAAGTTCACTTTTTATGCAGAAGGGTTTTTCCATTTTTACACGCTTTATATTAGCTTCACTTGTATGTTTGTATATTTGTATGTTTGTTTGTAACCGACTCCTTATAGTACGATTTTGACCCACTTTAAACGACCAGATTTCATTCAAACTTTGCACACCTGTCAAGGACTGATGACAATGCAGTAATTTCATAAATGTGTGCCATTATCCTTGCCAGGGTTACCAGGACAGCAAAAAATCTGTCACAAACTACGCTGACATACGTCTCAAAATTCGAAATACCCTAAAAAATAAAAAATAAATAATAGTTTAAAAAAACTAAAAAACACGCTTCCATGGAAAACCATACTAAAAAGTACAAAATAATGGAAAAAAAGCGTGGGGTGCTTTTAAGGTATTTTTTTTATTGATATCAGGCTCTTATGTTATTAAATAGTTGGCAAAATGTAGACTTATCGTCTTAGCCCCCATGTAGACTTAGTCCCAAGAAATAGAAGGCAAGCTTTACGTTATTTGACAGACCTAAAATCCAACTGACTGCAAATGAACGCACAAAACATACCAACCAAAAAGGTACCAACACCAAACAACTCGAATTGTTCCGGTTCCAACTAGGATTCCTCGTTCAGCAGTTTTTCTTGCGGTTTGTAGACCATTCAGTATAGGTTAAAGTTATGAAAATGAGTAGGTATAAATTACTAAGCTATTACCTGGTAGATACCTGTTGAGAGGCCTATAACACTGTCCTCCCATGGCTATTAATGCTGAAATTTGAAAACATTATAAAAGCCAACCATTTTTCAAATATAGAGAAACCGTAGACTTTCTTGCCGGCTGTTCTCCATAGGAAATGACCAATTGGAACCATGCACGTAATTGCTGGCGTTGCCTATTATGCAACCATAGGCAAATTTGAAATAAAATATGTTTAGTTGATTTTGAATAAAAGACACTCGAGCTCAATTTTTACAAGCTTTTTACTAACTTGCTTGACCGTATCTATCCGCTTACTCTGTTTGTCATACGGATTTTTACACTACTATACATATAACACGTGTATAATAGCCATCAAAGGGTAAACAAACAATTATTTTGATTGTATTACCAAATAGGTCATTCATGGTTTTGTTCATAACTTTAATTGAATTTTGAATGGGCAAAGTTTAGTTGGCAAGCAAAAGTGTGGCTGATTTATGGTTCGTGGCTATTATTATGATATAACGAGCGAATTTTAATGTTTGTGTAACCTGATGGTTATTTGTTTTATTGATTCGTTTAGTTTTGAATGGAATAATTGTTTGTTTTCATAGCAATTCATTTTGTGGCCCAATAACCGTAGTAAAATAGTAGCATACTACAATCAGAGTAAAGGGATAATCATTATGTTTCATCAAATATGTTCTCTGTAGTCTGTTGAATAAAGTTTTAATGTGTTAGTATAGGTTAAATGTGTACCCTTCCACATGTATCTCGTCCAAAGTCAAAGCCAAAAACGTTTATTGCGAACTAAGTGTACAATGTTGGTGTTATCCTATGTCAATACTTATGACTTAGTAGAGACCACCTAGAAATGAAGAGTGCCCAAGCAGCTATTTGGCACGCTCGTTCCATCATAGTCTTCATCTCTTCCTATCAGGCGTGATCGAGGTCAAGAGCAGGCCATATGCAGTAATAAAACAACGATGGTATATTATTTTTTTGTATGCATTTTTAGGGTTCCGTACCTTAAAAGAAAATAGGGTTTCACCCTTATAGGATCACTTTGTTGTCGGTCCGTCTGTCCGTCCGGCCGTCTGTCTGTCTGTCAAGG
Source organism: Aporophyla nigra (assembly GCA_947507805.1). NCBI lineage: Eukaryota > Metazoa > Arthropoda > Insecta > Lepidoptera > Noctuidae > Aporophyla > Aporophyla nigra. The sequence goes on from OX382301.1 coordinate 1,746,127, forward strand.
CCCTTTATCTCGGGAACGCGTTAAGGTTTCGAGTTGAGATTAAAACGATACACTTAAGTATACGATACATTTATAATATTAGTGTGGATTAGTAGTAGGATTATAACTCATATTACTTAGGATTCATAGTTTATGAGACCATCACGTGTGTTGGTGTTTTTAAAATAAGAGTAAATAGTATTCAGAGTAAGAAGACTGCGACTTTTCTCTTTTTCTCTTGAAGCTGTGAAAAAATCAAACTTCTAAGTTAACGTACAAAAAAGATACGGCTTGAACAGCCGTATCTTTTTTGTCTCGCGTTGCCTGGATATAGGGAGAGTCAAAGTTCCGGTTAATTTAATAATATAATGGAACGGGGTATTTTGGATCATTGTTTTATTTATGAAAAGAAAAGCTATGTATTATGCTCGACATGGCCAATTATTTCATAATAAGGCCCTAATATCCTTTGTGAACGTCGCCAATTTCCGTTAGACACAGCCATAAGAATTTCCGGTGATAGGTCGTTAACCCCCGCTCTAATAACGAGACTGGGTTCTTGATTCTACAAATACTAATTCTAACGTAATAAAGTAAATCTATATACATATTACAGATATATTTAAAGTCACTTTTCCTATTTGTCTGTGTGACCGCGTTGGTCTTTTAAAGTGTGCAATGAGTAATGATTTGAATTTTATTATAATTTAGTGAATTTATTCGGGAAGGTTCATGTGCGTAATATGCTTAGTAATTTATACGTACTCATTTTCATCACGTTTACCTATACTGGGTGGTCTACAAACCGCAAGAAAAACTGCTGAACGAGGAATCCTAGTTGGAACCGGAACAATTCGAGTTGTTTGGTGTTAGTACCTTTTTGGTTGGAATGTTTTGTGCGTTCATTTGCAGTCGGCTGGATTTTCGATCTGTTAAATGACGTTAAGCTTGCCTTCTATTTCATGGGACTAAATCTACATGGGGGCTAAGACGATAAGTCTACATTTTGCCAACTATTTAATAACATAACTGTCGAAATTTGGTGTCGGTGCTAAACACCTTTGTCTCACAAGAAAGGTATTGTATTATTTGTTTAGCTAGTCATCATCTGCTTTCTCCCAATCATTTTGGGGTCAGCTTTCAGTCTAACCGGATGCAGCAGAATACCAGTAATTTACATGGACCGACTGCCAATCTGACCTCCACAACCAACTGAGTAATACGATATCAAAATCAAAATCAAAAGTCATTTATTCAAACTAGGCTGAGAGTCAGCACTTTTCGAACGTCAAAGTTACATAAGACAGCCCCCCCAAAACGCCCGCCCTTCGACACTTCCTAGTGCTTTAGCTGGGAAGAAGAAGTGGCGGAACAAACTCCCCAGCAGTACTGCTGTCTGTTAAGTTAGAAGAACTTGATTCTATACAATATTGTATAAGTTATTAATATAATAAAACAAAACATACATTACCTATTGGTTATACCTCTTGGTAAGACTGGTTGTCTGACTTTCGGGCTTCAGACGACCCGTAACGATAGTCAATGATCCACAAATGACAGCCGAGACCAACGGCTCATTGAAATTTCCGAGACAGGGAGAGGTTTTGGTATGTAAAGATGGTCACCCATACACGGACCAACCGCGGTAAGCGTAGCTTAACCAGAAAAATCAGCATCATTCTCCTGTCCTTATCCCAATTTATTTGGGGTCGGCGCAACATGTCTTTTTCTTCCACACTTCTCTATTAGTCGTCATCTCAGTAGTCACCCCCTTTCTATCCATATCATAATTCACACAGTCCATCCATCGTTTCTTTGGCCTCCCTCTACTCTTATAGCCATCGATAATCATACTCAATACTTTCCTCACGACATTCTTCAGTATCACGTGACCATACCATGACGACCGATTCCCACACAACTTTTCAGTTATTGGTGCCACTTTCAGACTCCAATTCCAGCAAGTAAAAAAAATATTTGGAAAATTTACTCCAACTTCCCTACACCAATAATATTCCACTAATCTCCGAAGCACCTTATATCCGCGCCGAGCCCACCCGAAGCTATTCTATGTATGTATATCTCTACCGCTATACCGACCTGCATTGTCAAGTCTTCGTGCGACGACGTCTCGATATTTAGGTCAAGTCGATCCCACCCTGCCTTAATAAAGTCGGCTTGTTTAATAGACAATATTTGCTATGCAAGGGGGATCGTTGGAGAAACACCTGCTTTGGAATTAGAAAATGCCGGTGGATGGGTGGTGAGGTATTCCTGGAGGCAAAATTGTAGGTATCTAAACCTACAGATATAATGAAAACAACCATAGGTACTTTAGTTATTTTTAACCACGCTCGCAGAGATATAAAAATACCGTGACGGGATTTTGTCACATACATATATTACATGGTCAGCCTATAACGTTCCCACTGCTGGGACACAGGCCTCCTCTCGGTGAGAGGAAGTGGGTCATATTCTACCACGCGGGCCCAGTGTGGGTTGGTAGATGACACATTAGTCGTCATCTCCGTAGTCACCCGCTTTCTAACCATATAAATTAACACATCCATCCATTTTTTGATCTGCCCTACTTTTATAGCCATCGACATTCTTACCCAAATTTTTCCTCATGACATTTTTCTCATTCCTCCGAATCACATCTCCATACCATGACAACCGATATCCGCACAACTTTTCAGTTACCGAGGCCACTTTCAGACTTCCTCCCTTTTAGCAATCTCATCTCACCTGCATGCAATTGTCTTTCATTCATCCCTTTTGTGGTCATACAAGACAGGAGGTCTGACCATTGGATTATACAAGGTGTAACAAAATATTGGGAAATCCTAAAAATAGTTTGTTCATAATCGACTACTAAAACAATTTCGGTAACATTTAACACGGGTATTATTAAAAAAAAATGTGTATTTTTCTATATCTACAGCCCATTGAGTCAAACAAAATTCTATCTAATTTCAAGGCAGTAAGACTCAAAGTTAAATGCATAAAGTTACGTTAGGGTAAACACGATTTTTTTAATAATAAAGTAACCGTTAAATCATATGCTGCTTTGAAAAAATATTTATTAACTCATTGTATTGTGCTTTTAACTCAATACTCTAATTGAGATGGATGAGGCGTTAATTAAATGTAATGTTGTATATTTCCCCGTAACTTTAAGAGGAATGCGTCGCAAATTTTTCCCGTGAAATGCCGCCATTTCATCATAATCAGTAAATGAATCAGATCATTATTAACTCATATTTAAGACCTATCCAAAACAGTTCATCATAACAACTATCACACTTTAGTGTTGGCCCAAAGGGTTGATTAGTTAGTATAGTCCATCGATCACTAATAAAGAACGTATAGCTAAAAAAAGCGATTATATTTTTTAACATTTTTCTTGAATTCTGACAATCATGTTCAGTATTCTTATTGTAACTGAACTCGAACAAGCAATTGCGATGCGATGTATCATATAATATTTAAACGTGTTGAATATGTTTCATTTATTTCGTATCTTATATTCCGTGCAGACTTTGTTTCTGCAAAATACAGTTTAAATCTTAATCTTTATATTATTTTGTTTGAACAGCAATTTGTTTCAATTACAAGGTAGAAAGGACAAGAAATTTGGGTCGTGAGTCATTTGTAAGCTTTGGCATAAGGATAATTGTACATCGTGTGTACAATTATTATTATTATTACCACAATAACGAAATGTCCATTCAAATGAAATTGGCGTTTAACGTGGAAAAGTAAAACGTTACAGAATAAGATAAAAATAAAGTTCACTGATTGTTTGCTAAAAAAAATGTGGGAGCGAGAAACAACAAAATCTTTGAAGGTGGTTTTGCTTGTCACTATAGAACTATTTTTTTCCTTGCATGAAACTTACCAAATTCCGGAAAAAGTAGAAATCTGATAGAGTAAGTTCCGAGGAGTAACATAGATACTCTGCGACATGTAAATTGAAACTCCTCTAATTTAGCGACCGTCTGTTGTGCAGTGTGTAGTCTAGCAGTGTCCTGAAGCAACAGTGGACTAGAGCAACTCAACAGTTTCGGTTGTAAGACGTTTAGCTATTTCATCATGATTTTCTATTGTTGACCTGCCGATCTACCGTATTCCTCTGACCTGATCTTAGGAAGCTGTAGTGGGTGAAACTAGCACTGGACAACCGGAAATTTACCAGTCCATTTTTCTGAGTCAACTTCTGCTGGGGCGAAATTTGGCTAGTTCAGGTGGGCCACTCCTCCACGACCGTGGAAAATGCTCACCATAATGGTGAAACACTGTGGTGGGCAGTTCCCACTATCGTAAAGGAGCAATTTTCCATCACAAGTAACAATCCGACACAAAATCCTCTTGTTATTGTGTCGGGTGACTAATGTCACGCAGCAGCTCAACGTATGTTTGTTGGTTTGCTTCACTAAACATTTGCGGTTCCCATTTTTAGAACAATTTACTTTTCAATTTGTTTTTTAGGGAGTTCAAATCATTTTATCACTCACACCGAAATCCGCCTTTAACTCTGACGTCGTTTGCGATGAATCTATCCGTTTCCAAGATCACTTTTAATTCTTCAGTGTCAACTAGAATCTCCGGCCGTCCACGGTGTTTGTTCTGTAGGTCTAAATTTCCAGAAAATAAAACATACTGAGGTTTCATTTACAGTACCTTCTTCATACACATCATTAATATTATTAATCCTTCGAGCTGTTTCTGCAGCACTGGTGCTATGGCGGAATTAGTATTCGTAAGTAACGCGATATTTTTAGGTTTTCATATTGTGAACAGAACATAGTCGAAGAAAACTCAATTGACGCGAAAACAAATAAATGACTAAATTCGAAACACAAGTACATTCGCCAAATAATTTGATATTTAAACTAAACGCTAGAGATTTAAGATCATAGTTGCCAGTTCGACAAAACGGCATTTTTATATGCCACGACCTAATATTATTAATCATTTATTATTGAACTAACTTAGGTTGCAAATGATAGTATAGGATTTTTTGTATTCTCGATTGATTCAATAGTCACTTTAGTCGCAATAGTCACTGAATGACAGAAATATTTTATTAAATGGTTTATAAAGTTAAAAATAATGAAATGAAATGAATTGCACCGATCCCAGCATGGTTTGACCAGACTCGATTAATTGAATGAACCCCAAGATTTACACTAGCCTTTGAAGCCTCATGTTTCATGGTGCTGCATAGGCCATTGAATATCAAGAAGTAGACCGGGGGGCAATAAAATTTAAAAATGAATATTGTAATTTTTAAAATTTCTTATTGGTTTATTCGTCATCTCCGCAGTGTAACAAAAATCTTAAAATTCTAGGCGATGGAAACTCCATTGACATTCATGATTTGAGTCATGAGTCACCATTTGATGGGATTGGCACATCTTAAACTGCCGATTTCACCGACCGTCACTTGAAATCGAGCCAATCTACCTTTGACTTTATTAACTCGCCCAGGGATAAGTGTTCACCGTATTTATTAATCACAATACCATAAGGTCCTTTGAAATAAAAATGGAATTTTATATGGAACATTAAAACCTTTGAAAATAAAATAAAATAAAATTGCATGAAACTTACCGAAATCCAGAAAACGTTGTTAACTTTAAGAGCAAGTTCCGGTGTCTCCAATAAATGGCAAAGAATTTTCAAGGGCAACTCTCCAAATTCAGTGACCGTCTGTTGCGCATTGTGTAGTCTATCGTTGTCCTGAATCAGCAGTGGTTCGGTTCTTCCACGCCTAGCTTTTCCAGCATAGTTTGCAAATGATGACATTATAGATCAATCATCGTCTGGCCTGATCTTAGGAAGCCGTAATGGGTGAACTAGCACTGAACCACTGGACCACTGGATACTTGCGAGTGCCTTTTTCTGAGTCAACTTCTGCTGGGGGCTGGATTTGGCTGGTCCACACGGGCCACTCCTCGACGACGGTGGATAACGCGCACCATAATGGTGAAACACTGTGATGCGCGGTACCCACTATCGTAAAGGGGCCATTTTCCATCACAAGTACCGGTCTGATATAAAATCCCCTTGTTATTGTGTCGGTTGCCTAATGTCACGCAGCAGTTCAACGCGTGTTTGTTGGTGTGCTTTACTCAATTCATGTGGTTCCCGTTTTTATACCTGTTTTCCGTTTCAATTGTTTTCAAATGAATTCAAATCGTTTTATCACTCACACCGAAATCCGCCGCTAACTCTGACGTCGATTCTGATGAATCCATTTAAACGATCATACTTAATTCTTCAGTGTCAACAATGTGTCTCCGGCCGTCCTCGGTAATTCTTCTGTAGGTCTAAACTTCCAGAAACAAAACATACTGAGTTTTGCTTCTTCATACACGTCATTAATCGTTCGAGATGTTTCTGCAGCACTGGTGCCATGGTGAAATTAGGAGTCGTAAGTAACGCGATATTTTAAGGTTTCCATATTATAAACAGAACGAAGTCAAAGAAAAATTAACTGACGCGAAAATAAATAAATTACTAAATTCGAAATATAAGTACACAAAACTTATAGATTTCCCTTCCAACTTCGTATATACATTATAGTACGCAATAAAGGATTAAGAATTGAGAATAAAACTGACAATTAAACTAAACGCCAGAGATTTGAGATCATAGTTGCCAGTTTGACAAAACGCCATTTGCATCTTACGTAACTGCCGATTTTGTTGAACGTCACTTGATATCGAGCCAATCTACCTTCGATTTATTAAATTGACCAGGGAAAAGTGTACCCCGTGAGTACTAACCACAACAACATTAGGTCCTTTTTTTTCTGGATGGGAAATCATCAAATGACGTCTCCCGACCTTGGGCGGAATGGGAGGGCGTGTCAGATCTTTTACTGACTAAAACCCACCCGTGTTCCTTCAGTTGCCCATGTGCCAGGGCCACGGTATCTTTCGAACAAATCTTGCGACCCTGGCAGGCATCGGTCCAAGCAGACTCCTTCAGTACTGCTGACATCTCTTTGAGGCGCGCGTGGAACACTACGCGCCGTCGACACGGGCCGGTCCTTACCGGGCGGCGAGCTACCCATTGCTCGCCGCCCGCATGCCCGCGGCTACGCTGGCTGGGAGTCCACGATCGACTCTCGACGCTCGGGGCGTCTCCTCCTGCGGCGGCTAGGGACGTGAGGGTGCATAAACTGCCACTCCCTCACGCGCCTACCTCCTCCTTCGCGAGCAGAAGGTGACGGCTTACCATGCCCTCTCACTCTGTACCATGACTCGCACCAGGGCCGGACGCAAGAGGTTGCCGCTGCTGATCGCCTCCACGAGGACACGGCGATGCTCCGCTCAGGCAGGGCACACCTCCACCGTATGCTGCACCGTGTCCTCCAAACGATCCTCGCAATGAAATCACACGGGTATTTCCTCCCGCTTTATCTGGAACAGGAACCCCCCAAAGCACCCATGCCCGGTGAGGACCTGCGTTAGGCGGTGGTGAAGGTGAGGATGCCGTGGCGCCTTTCTAACCACTCCTCAAAGAGGGGACTTACCGCCGTAATTGTGGCGTGCCCAGCACTGGGTTGCGACAGTCGTATCCGCAATGTTGCCATGAAATCACACCGGAGCTCTGTCCGCTGTGTCGCGGCAGCCCCAGCCCACTCCAGTCTGGGAGCCAAACGTCGTCCATGGGTTTTCATGACAATCTTAATAATAAAAGTAGACAGCAATAAGTTCAAATAATTAGTGTCAATACCCTTGGTTTAAAAATAAAAATGGGTATTTCACTAGGGTCGATACTGGGTCCTATCCTCTTTTAAATTTTTTAATAATGATCTAGCACATTTATTAATTTAAAAAAATCTTAATTTTTAAATTATATAGAAGTGCATAAAATCTAGATGACATAAATGACGCCCTATTGCAGTTACACAATTGGTTCACTGCTAATAATTTAGAATTAAACGGGGAAAAAAAAACAAAATCTTTACCAGGTGTTTAAAGTACTGATGAGTAAAAGTATTGTTGATTTTTTACAATTCTCAAAGGTGTCCGTGATTTTAATTTAGTTTCAATCGAATATATGCAATATTTAGAACTCAAAGTTAATTCACGTCTCTGTTTGTTCATAGGCGAACTATATATGGACGCATAATGTCCTAATTTCCTTTCACAAAATCATGAAACTATAAAAAAGAACAAGGTTAGAAGAGTGAAAATTGTGAAAACCATATAAATTTTGAATGAAAAAGCATTCACAATTTAATATTTCATGACCTCAAAAGAAAATGAAGACTACTAAAATCATTACAACATACAACTTAGAGAGCATAAAAAGAAAAAAAATACAGACAAAATCTTTTCACAATGGCCGAAGAGCAGTAAAACAAAAATCGCTTCAATAAAAAAATTATTCACATTCAGTAAAAAAAAAGGAATCTCTGTGGGCGCAATAAAATGGAGTAAATTATAATAATAGTGAATATCACCGTTTTTGGTAAAAACTCTGCTTTTGTTTATAATAGTCATAAAAACTATGCTTTTTGGCAACTGGCTACAAAAAGTTTTTGTGGAAATAATTTTTTGCTTGTAGAAGAAGTAGGTATTGCGTAATACGTTGCTTTGTTAAATAATAAATGATTTTATTTCTGTAAGTAGGTTTGTACAAACACTTTTACACGTCAATGATATTTTTTTAAACAAGATGAGGTCGGCGTTTCCTAACTGACTACTCTGAGAAGAAAGGCCGAAACAAACTCAGAGGTCACAGTTAACTTACGTACCGCATGTTTCACATATTGTATGTAATGTTAGACCTTGTGGCTAAGAAATAAAAGCCACACTTGCTGCGGTTGATCTGTGGATGGGTGACAATCTTAACATATCAAGACTTTTCCGTGCCTTGAAAAACACGTTATGCTGTTGGCCCCGGCTGTCAGACAGACAGAATCTTTGACAGTCAATACAGGTCATCAAAAGCCCGAAAGTCTGACAACCAGTCTTACCAAAGGGTATCGGGTTATCCAGTAACTGGATTATGGAGGTCAGACAGGCAGTCACTCCATGTAAAAACTGATATTTAGCTGCTTCCTGTTACCCTGGAAGCCAACCTCAATATAGTTAGGAAAAGGTTCGGCAGAGGATGTTTCATAAATGAATAAATTCGATTTTTAGGGCTGGAAGTGGTATTGGGTTTTTTATTAAGAAATTGTCAGTAGCCTGTACTTTGGAAATTGGTGGTGTGACACCCCCGCGTGTCTCGGAAAGTACGTTAAGCCGTTGGTCCTGTACCTGATCTTTTTCCGGTCGTGTCGAATTGCCTTCCTATTGGACTGTAATACTGAGGAAAAAGTGATTGCACCTTTTTCTGACACACACTTATTTACTGCTAGCTTTTACGTGCAACTTCGTCCGCGTAAATGTCGGTTATCGCGGACGGAGCCGAAGTCGTGGAAATAAAAAGTACCCTATGTAATTACTTTGGGGTTCAAACTTACCCCTTATCAAATTTCATCAAAATCGGTTCAGTGCTTTACTCGTGAAAGCGTAACAGACGGACAGAGTTACTCTGGCATTTATAATATTAGTATAGTCCTATCACCACTACCGCCAATATTTTGTCATGTTTAAATCCTCCATCATGGTAAACATCAAAATAAATAGATCTTGAGCCGGCACTGTAACCATAACTTTGCAAACATTTTAACAACTATGTAAATGACGAGACAGATGAAAATGTTTTGGTCTGTAATCCAAAGAAAATCTTAATTTTAGACTTTAGTCGCACGTCTACCATTAGCATTCCTCTCCGAATAATTGCGATGAGGACCAGAAATGTTCTGAATTGTAAAGTCAGGCGATAATTTGCAGGAATTGGCAGCCACTATGTTGAATTCCGGGAATTTTCATCTAAATGAAATATAGTTAAGGAAAAAGTTCTTGATATTTTTTTCAGGATTATTTTTGTAAAATTTAAATATTAAATAAAATAATTAAAAAAAATATCGCACACTGTCAGGAGAACAAAACGTGTGTGCCAAATTGCAGCTCGATAGCCTGAGTCGAAGTGGGTGAAATAAAGGTTTATGTAATAAATAATAAAACGAAATGCGTTTTTTCCTGTACTAAAAAGATGAAATAATAAGGAAGTTATAAAACACTTTGCAAGTTTCATCTGCCGTACAAAGTTTGTAAAAATAAATATCACAATTTATAGCACGTTGAATATTTGCCTACTTTTCCAGATTTAATATTGGGTGTTAGACTTTTATAAAATCAAATCAAAAGTAATTTCTTCAAATTAGGCTGAAAAGTAGCACATTTTGAACGTCACATTTCTTAAGATAGTCCTCCATAACCACTTCATAGTACCCGCTCTTAACCACTTCATAGTGCTCTATCTAAGAAGAAGAAATGGTGCCCCAGCAAATGATAAAAACTATAACATTCTTTACTTTGGTTAACTTGGTGTAATATTTATTTTTAGATACAATTTTTATACATAAGTTATGACAACAAAAACCCACGTCTCACAATCAATTAGGAAGGTACTACGAACTTGGCTGCATTATGGGCGTAAACCAAGTATTATGGCGATGTCATCAGGTGTATCATACAATTTATGGACGAATAAGGTTACTCTCAGAAAAGAACAATGCGTAAAACTCCGTCAAAAAGAGACGAACAAGAAAACAAACAAATTATCCAAAAGGTCATCTTCAAAAGTTTCACAATACACTGTAATAGAAATATAGCCCATTACGACATTTACAAGACATTGTTAGTGTGACTGTTCCTAAATTAACGTAGGCTAATAAAATTTTCGTTTTTGCTAATTATGTTAGTAATAGTATTTAAGTCGGTTTCTCCTTAAAGGGAAAGGCCGTACTCCACCCCGTACGGCCCTGTAGAGCTCGTCTCCAGACCTGGTCACTCTCCCACCGACAGAGATAAAACGAATTCCGAATATCAGGAAGTCCGATGTGTCCCTTGTCACATCAAAAGAGTAAGGAAAGGATTGAAAGAAATAGTAAATAAAATTTAGTCATTCATAGTTATGGAAATATTTTTGATGTGGTTTTAGAAAGCTAATAAATAAGAGAGAGAGAGAAGCTAAAAAGTATATTATTATATAAACGTTCGAGTAACGCGTACGCTAGCGTAACAGGTATTAGGTAAATGGTAACTCACATGATACCTCACATCGAAACTTGGAGTACGATAACTCTTTCAGCGGCTTCACGTCGGCGTCATGCTTTTTTGGAGACGTGGTTCCTAGCAGTTCTCTCGAACTGAAAAACTTGACAAAGCTGCTTTTTAGCGGCCTTTCGTTGTCATCATGGTCGTAAGGAGCCATGAACCCCATCAGTCCTTGGACTGAATATGAGATAGATGTGGTCACTCAAACCCCTAGAAGTTCCCCGTTGCACAACAAGCATATCTGTAAGACACGTGTTCATGTCAGTTTAACCGAATTATCGATGTGAGATTCAGAATGAAACATTCAAGAATTTATAGACAATAGGCTGAGAATTAAACGTCTAATTAATTTAAAAAGTCCCTCATAATGCCCGCTCTTCACCACATTCTAGTGCTTTATCTGAGAAAAAGAAATAGTGCCCCAGCAAATTCTAAACAATGTACAATTCTTAACTTAGGATAACTACTATCTGTAACATTTATTTTTTTAAACGATCTTTAAACATTATCGACAAGAAAAACCCACGTCTTACAATCGACTAGATATGCACTATAGACGTTAAACAAATCTCTTCGTCACGTCTTTCTAACAATTTTCGGACGCATAAATGTTACTCTCAGAAAAGATCAAAGAGTAAAAACTTCGTCCAAAAGAGACTAACAAGAAAACTAACAAATTATCCCAAAGGTCATCTTCAAAAGTTTCACAGTACACTGTAACAAAAATATAGCCCATTACGACTTTGACAAGATATTGTGAGCTTTAGAAAATCCAAACAAACACGAAAAAATAATCTCTATGGCGAAATCCTTATAAATCAGAGTACGTGGTCGAACCTCCTTTGTAGTTCAGTGCGGGCAAGCATAGGTCGAGGTCTATTTGTTTTACATTATCTACCTGGACCCTCTGCTTCAATGGAGCTACGTATTAAATGAATAAAAGATAACATGTATGAAATGTATCGTCGGTGGTCAAAACTAGGTCGGTTTAGACAAGGATTTCACTGCCTTTTAGTTGATGTTTTAGGAGAATTGGAAATGACGTCTATTAATGAGTTGTTTTAGTTCAGATGGAGTGATTGGACCATTTATTGTTATGCTTACTACCCGAGAAATTTTAGTGGGCACAGTAATGATAAAAGTGGGTCGGTAAATGTATATGCTCTTGCCAGCACCTTCACCCGCGTGGTTGTTTACTGTACTACCGGCATAAAAATACTCTGTTTGTTAATCCAGGTTATAAACTATTTGTGTGCCAAATTTCATCCCAATCTATTTCGTAGTTTTTGCGTGAAAGAGTAATAAACACCTATACATCCCATACATCCACAAACATTCATACACGATGCATTCACATAATATATTATAACAGCGGCATCGCCCGCGTCGAGGTCGGAATTATCCCGCGGGAACGTACTACCGAGATAAAAAGTATAATTTATGTGTTAGTGCAGGTAATAAAGTATCTGTATTCTAAATTTAATCCAAATCCGTTCAGTAGGTTTTGCGTGAAAGAGTAACAAACATCCATACATCTATACATCCATACTCACAAACTTTCGCATTTATAATATTAGTAGGAAGTAGGATATAAGGCGGATATTTGGCTGACGGAAATTGAACTAGTAGACACAAAGTTTTGTTGTTAATACATTGAGGCGTTTAGTTTCCCGCAATGAGTAATAACCAAAATTCACTAAAATAACAAAACGCCAACATTTTGGATGAATTCTGAATTAACACAGCAAATGAGCCCAGGGTTCCGATACGATACATAATCTGCATTCCGGCCTGCTCACCAAGGCACTAGATCTGATGTTTGTAGGCCTACAAACATCGGGCCGTACATTAACAGCAAACGAGGGAATCCCACGCCATTTTGAATCCAGGTGCAGCTTTAAGACTGCCGGAAAGGATTATGTTTTGTATTTGTTTCATTTTTAGACTAAGTAATCCATGTAGTGGTTCCTAATAAAAGTTCCTAATCTAGGTTACGAATATATCAGCTATAGCAAAGACAAAACCTGAAAGCAGTGTTGATTTAAGGATCTAACTAACTACTTCCTTAGCTGGTTTTTACCTTGACGAGAGGCATTGCCATACAACGTGTAATGCCAAAAAGTAATGTAAAAAATGTAAAGTATTTTTCTTCGTAAGCATTGTTTTGTTTTTTTTTTTTAGAACTACAATACATCATTTCGTTCTACTAGGGGTGGATTTAAAGTATGCTTGTGGTTTTCTTTGTTATCTGCTATTTTTTAACCGGAATTAAATGGGTCAAGTTGTGAAAGCAAAGCACGCAGACAGATATAAACAATTTGGAAGTTATAATCATTTTAGTTCGGATTATTTCCGACGTAGAATGATACGTGTATGTGTAACGAATGTGTCATTTTAATTAGAAAAAAAGAAATACTGAAAAATACTTTATTATCAAAAAAGGAGACCAAATATTACAAAATCATGAAATACAAAAATTACATTTAGTCATTAAAATAGTGAAAATAAGAAAATAAAAAAGAATTTATCTCTGGCGATAAATAAAGTAAGGGCTATCGACACAATTGTTAAAATCAGTAACTGTCTCAATGTAAATTTACGTCAAGCACGTCGGTAAACTGTTGTAGTATACCAGGTAAAAATATTGATGAATAATATTAACTTTTCACACTTTGAATTAATTAATTAATAATAAATTGATAAAACATTTTGGTAAAATTTGTTTGACTCGACTCTATTGTTCTGAATTGACTCTGAATTATAGAACAATAAAGTTTTTAATATTAGTCTTGTAATAATGAAACAATTTAATTATAATGCCTAGTTTAATTAAATACTATTCACCTTAAAGATAAAAAGTATTATTCTTCTTCTTCAGAATTTGGCTACGAACTTAGCACTTTCAGTAGCGTCCATCAAATCCTGTAGCGTGCAAACAACGGGACAAGATATCAAGTGCCGTATTGTTTGTGGGACAGCACCACATTTACACTCCAGGGCGGAGTCATCTGTGAATCTCCACCTGAACAGGTTTTCTTTACTTCGGCTACTTGCTTGCACTTTGTAACCTAGTTTAATACAAAACATGATTTTGTGTCAGCGGAAATTGGTAAGTGGCTTAAAGACAATATTGCGTAAACTTAAATAACGCTTGAGGCTATGTGTTTATTCGATTTTTATTGAATGAGCTCACACATTAACAAATTCCAGGGTTTATAAGTAACGCCATTATTAAATTATAGGGAAGCTGTTTGCCATGAATTGTTAAATAAAGATGTGACATTTACGGACGGACAAATGTTTCCCACTGCCATTGTTCTTGCCAAGTTGTCTTTTATTGAATAAGTAATCGTGAAAGTAAGAGTGAAACAATGATTCGATCTATAAAGTTAAGCAACGCTTGCCGCTGTTGAACCATGGATGGGTGAACATCTTTACATATAAAGACCATACCATGCTTCGGAAAGCACTTTAAGCCGTTGGTACCAGTCCTCCGCCACCGCCGTCACCGCTGCTGCCACTGCCGGCGCGACATCTGTCGCTGCCGGTACCGCCACAGCAGGGCCCTCACAGGGGGCTCGGGAGGGGGCTGAAATGGACTGCCAGTAATGGCTGCTCCACTACGCCTCCTCCAGGCGAATATCAACCACTGCGCCTCTGCTCAGGATCTTTTGCTCCAGAGCATGGCGCAGTGGTCGATCAACATCGCCGTGGTCGCTGAGCCGTACTTTGTCCCACCCAGGGATGACTGGGTGGAGGACCTGAGCGGCTCAGTGACCCTCATTTCGTCGGCCGCCGCCGGAACCCCGACCCTCGAGGCTGTCAAGAGGGGACGGGGTTGCGTAGCAGCACGGTTCGGGGAGATTGTCGTGGTAGGAGTATACTTCTCCCCGAGCCGAACTCTCGCCGAGTTCCACAACTCCCTTGCGGAGTTGAGAGTTGTCGTCGTCGGGTTCCGTCCCCTCCCCGTGCTCGTGCTCGGGGACTTCAACGCCAAGAATTTGGCTTGGGGTTCCCGGTATACGGACACACGGGGCAGGATGGTGGAGGACTGGGCTCTGGAGACAGGCCTGGTCGTCCTCAACCGGGGTTCTGTACCTACGTGTGTACGGATGCGGGGCGACTCAGTAGTGGATATTTCGTTCGCCAGCCCCGCTCTGTCGCCGCAGGTCATTGATTGGCGCGTCATGGAGGGGGTGGAGACGTATTCCGACCACCGGTACATCCGGTTTGACGTCTCCGCTCAGACCACGAGCGCGCCGATCCGGCAGACCCCGGGTGGTCCGCGGTGGGCGTTGAAGAAGCTGGACCGGGAGCTTCTCCTGGAAGCCTCGATCGTGCAGGCCTGGGTGTCACCACCGGACAGGCCTGCTGACATTAACGACGAGGCCGAGTGGTTCCGGGAGGCCATGTCCGAGATCTGTGACGTGGCTATGCCCCGAGTCCAGCCAGGACGGGCTTGGCGCCAGGTGTACTGGTGGTCGCCGCAGCTGACAGCGTTGCGCGAAGCGTGCGTTGCGGCGCGATGCCGGTACACCAGGCACCGCAGGCTCCGTATCCGCCCTCCGGATACAGAAGCCATTCAGGCGGAGCTATATGAGGGGTACAGAGCGGCGAAGACCGCCCTCCAAGAGGAGATCCTGCGGGCCAGAGGACTGGCCCGCAAGGAGTCGCTGGAGACTCTGAACAGGGACCCATGGGGACGGCCCTACAAGGCCGTCCGGGAGAAACTCCGCCCATGGGCTCCCCCGCTGACTCAGAGTCTCCGGCCCCAGCTCGTGGAGGGCGTGGTGAGCGCTCTGTTCCCTTCGCGAGGGGAACATAGTCCCCCACCCATGGCTCCGCCTCCTGCGGTGCCCAATGCTGCGGACCACACCAACGATGACGACGACAACGCTCCAGAGGTGACCGAGGTAGAGTTGAGAGTGGCGGTACGTCGGCTAAATGCCAAAAATACCGCCCCAGGACCCGACGGCTTGCCTGGCAAAGCATGGGTCCTGGCTTTAGAGGCTCTCGGGCCTCGACTCAGGGGGCTCCTAAGCGCATGCTTGGAGAGGGGCCAGTTCCCACTTCGTTGGAAGACAGGGAAACTGGTCCTCATTAAGAAGCCTGGGCGCCCAGCGGACTCTCCGTCCGCTTACCGGCCCATCGTGCTGCTCGACGAGGTGGGCAAGCTCTTTGAAAGAGTGATTGCAGACCGCCTCGTCGGGTGGCTGGTGCGGGAGGGGCCGGACTTGTCGGAAGGCCAGTACGGCTTCCGCAAGGGGCGCTCTACGGTGGATGCCATCATGCGCGTGCGAGCCCTCACGACGGGGGATGCAGTGGCCCGGGGTGGGGTCGTCTTGGCGGTGTCTCTAGACATCGCCAACGCCTTTAATACCCTGCCCTGGAGTTGCATCAGGGAGGCACTCCGGTATCACCGGATGCCGACCTACCTCTGTCGGGTGGTCGAGGCTTACCTGACGGATAGGGCCGTCATCTACCCCGGTCACCAGGGAGACTGGAACCGGCGAGAGATGTCGTGCGGTGTCCCACAGGGATCGGTCGTTGGGCCGCATCTGTGGGACATCGGGTACGACTGGGTGCTGCACGCCGACCTCCCTAGCGGCGTCAGCGTAGTTTGCTACGCTGACGACACGCTGGTCCTGGCGCAGGGGAGGTCGCACGAGGCGGCGGCCGAACTAATGACACGCGGGGTTGCGACAATCGTCGATAGGATCCGGCAATTGGGACTCGAGGTGGCCTTGCACAAGTCCGAGGCCATGGGTTTTCATGGTCCTCGGAACGCGCCACCTGCGGGTTCCCAACTCACGGTAGGAGGGGTTCACATCGGCGTCGAGTCGACGATGAAGTACCTGGGACTTGTCCTCGACAGCCGGTGGAACTTCGTCGAGCACTTCCGACGTTTGGCCCCCAGACTGGAGCGGGCTGGGGCTGCGTTAAAGCGGCTCCTGCCCAATCTGGGGGTCCAAACGCCTCCTGCCGGAGGCTCTACACGGGGGTCGTGCGGTCCATGGCCCTCTACGGGGCACCGGTGTGGGCGCCCGCATTGAGGCTGCGCCCAGCGCGCCGGTTGAGTGCGGCCCAGAGGGTCATGGCCATCCGGTTAATCCGGGGATACCGCACGGTCTCCTGCGAGGCGGCGAGCCTCCTTGCCGGAGTGCCGCCATGGGATCTGGAGGCAAAGGTCCTCGCTCACATGTGGAAGTGGCGCGAGGATGCGAAACGCCGGGGCGAAACTCCGCTGCCGCGACAAATCGCGGCACGGCGGACAGAGCTCCGGCAGGATCTCATGGCGACATGGCGGGTACGATTGTCGCAACCCAGCGCAGGGCACGCCACAATTGCGGCGGTAAGTCCCCTCTTTGAGGAGTGGATAGAGAGGCGCCACGGCGTCCTCACCTTCCGCCTGACGCAGGTTCTCACCGGGCATGGGTGCTTCGGTGGGTTCCTGTTCAGGATAAAGCGGGAGGAAACGCCCGGGTGTTTCCATTGTGAGGATCGTCTAGAGGACACGGTGGAGCATACGGTGGAAGTGTGCCCTGCCTGGGCGGAGCACCGCCGTGTCCTCGTGGAGGCGATCGGCGGCGGCGACCTCTCGCGTCCGGCCCTGGTGCGAGCTATGGTACGGAGCGAGAGGGCATGGGAAGCCGTCACCTCCTTCTGCGAAGCAGTAATGCTCGCGAAGGAGGAGGCGGGGCGCGTGAGGGAATGGCAGTCTCTGCGCCCTCACGTCCCTAGCCGCCGCAGGAGGAGACGCCCCGGGCGCCGGGAGTCGATTGCGGACTCCCGGCCACCGTAGGCGCGAGCTTGCGGGTGGCGAGCAATGGGTAGCTCGCCGCCCGGTAAGGACCAGGCTCGGGTCGACGGCGCGTAGTGTTCCACGCGCGCCTCAAAGAGATGTCAGCAACACTGAAGGGGTCTGCTAGGACCGATGCCTGCCGGGGTCGCGTGATTGTTCGAAAGAGATATCGTGACCCTGGCACATGGGCAACTGAAGGAACACGGGTGGGTTTTAGTCAGTAAAAGTCTGACATGCCCTCCCGCTCCGCCCAGAGCGGGAGAAGTCATTTGATGATTTCCCATCCAAAAAAAAAAAAAAAAAAAAAGCCGTTGGTACCGGCTGTCATAAGTGGATCTTTGGCAGTCGTTACGGGTCTTCAGAATCCCGAAAATGTAACAACCATTCTTACTAAGGAATATCGTATTATCCAAAAACTGGGTTGTAGACGTCAGGTAGACAGTCACTCCAGGTAAAATACTGGTAACCAACCCCAGTATAGTTAAGAAAGATATTTTTCGTGAATTGATTTGAAAAGTTTGAGCACAAATCAACATTTTCTTAAACAAGTACAGCGGTATGGTTAGTTTAATGTTCATTTTAGGCCACCGGCGCTGCTTAGCTACTAACAAGGGTTCCCTAAATTTTCTAGGCTTGAAAGGAATCAATACATCTAAGTATAACTGCGCGTCAAGTTATTACAACGCATTTAGTGGTGATAGATGAGCCATCCAATGCCATTCGCCGGGAGAGTAGGCACCATAATAATCTATTTTTGTTCAGTGATTGATTGACGCACACTTTTCGATGTTTACGTACTTAAAATATATATGAAAAGCTTTTTCACGCGGCGTCGGATGCATGGAGGTCGTAACATACCTCACGGGAATGTTCTCACAGGATTTTATTGAGAAACTTACCAAGACTTGCTAAATATAGTAAAAGCTGTTTAGGCATGTGTGTCCGGATGTATAATATAATTCAAAGTGATTTAAAAACTTTAAAGCTTAGATTGATTAAAATGAAACTATATAAAAACACATATAAACGTACAAACATACATGTTTTAACTATATAAATGATTAAAACATGTATGCAATATATTTTTTTAAACAACTTTATACAAGTTGTTCCTTTTGATATCCCATAACTCTAGGATATTAATGAGACCATTTCAAACAAGGAAAATAGCAGAAATTTATAAAGTTATTGTAATGTCATCGGTTCTTGATAAGTATGCCAAATTTCGAGTTAATCAGACGTTTTTAAGAGGGTCAGAATCATGTTCAAAGTTTTCGTTACATATATAGTCCTCCAGACCGAATTTCGGCCACAGCGGCCAATCTCAACGGAGACTAGCCATCAGCGCGGGAGATATTATAGTGCTCAAGTGTGTGCGCAGACAGAAGAGCACTCACTCTTCCCTCACTCTCATAGTCCGATGGGACGGCAATCCGACACGACCGGAGAGAGATCAGGCGTAGGACCAACTGCTTAACGTGCTTTCCGAGGCACGGGGGTATCACACCGCCAACTTCCAAACTCCGGGCTGCTACTAAGAAATTCCTAATGGAAAAACCCAGTAACACTTTGCCCGACCCGGGAATCGAACCCAGGACCCCACGCTCAGCGGTCGCGCTTGCGACCACGAGACCACACACACGCACATATTAACTGGCATATGATTTTTGCTATCATTTTAATTGAAACGTAAAATATGATATTCTCGCATTTTTGTAGCTTTAAATTTGAATTATTGGTCGGTATGAAAAGATTTATATGTACTTATCAATTAAACTTGTACACACTAAATTATTCCAGAAAAAAAATAACTACTTCATTTAAAAAATAAAAACCTAGGCCAGTTGATTCTTTGGTATGGTCCCATTATTTATATTATTGGATATCAAAATCTTTTATGCAAATCAATTTTATTTTTATTTCTATTTACGTCGGGATAAAATGTATCCTCTGTCCTGTAAGGGCTACTTGTGTCCATAATTTCGTTATAATCCATTGGACTATTAAAGCGTGAAAAGGGATTAGACATACGGGCGGAGTTACTTTCGCATTTATAATATTAAATGTGTGGATTATGTAAGTTTCCTTTACGTAATGTTCATTTAGGGTTAATTTCATAACTAACGTTCCTGTCCGTTAGTTAACTAATTCGGTCGCAATTATTTCTACCTCGAGGCTCTGCATATATTGCTTGGTGTCACTTTTGTCTGTGCTAACTCTATAGATGCGAACGACTGAGTATATCATGACTTCATGACGTCTAGCGTCCGCCATATTAACGAACATAGCAAAATAGAAATAGGTTGAATGGTTTAGGCGGTTAGACGAAACATTTATGTACATAAAATCAGCCAAGTGCGAGCCGCATACAAAAATTTCCGTACCACTGTGCTATATATACCGTACTACATACTCATAAAAAACAAACATTTTATATAGGGAGCCCCTAATACCAAACTTTAAAACATATTAAAATAATCTGTGAACATTTTAAGGTTATTCCCATTACGGTTCAAAATACACATACCTATGACAAAAGAATGGACGAACAAACAGTGAATCTGTCATCCTTTGGGTACTTAAACTTAAAAACCTGCAAGAGACCTACATTTTTCACATATCGCACACAAATAAACATAATTCTGTCTTAGCACATAGGCGTAGCGGCATCTACACCACCACATGCAAACTCCGCATCAAACTGACGTCAGGCAAAATCCTACATCGCGCAAGTAGAGTTTACTGCGCAACTAGCATATACCGGATGACATTTTTTAACGTCTTGAGAAAAAATGGGGGTAATAGGTGAACAAAGTAGAAGCCTTTGACATAGAAATTTTTATTCTTTTTATTTTTTAATAAAATGTAATGAAATTGATCTAGCAATAAATACTCACATTTAAAGTAACATTTTCATACTAGAACAACAAAAACAGAAATTTGGAAAAAAAAACCATTAAAATCTATCAAAACTGAAATCATACGCACCCTACTCAATGCGTGGCATGTATCAATGATTTCGTAGCGCGGTCCTACCCTTTGAAGCCGGCTGATAGGCAGCCTCATTGATCTTTCGCAGGCGCACGAGCCCCACACGCATCCCCGTCCGCCCGCGTCCCGCGCTCCTTTAGTCACCTGCGATGAATCTGAAGACCTTCCTGCCTTTTATTCTAGTTATACAACACACCCTATGAAGGTCGAGACGGTAAAAAATGTCATCCGGTATACAACGTCCCGACATCAGTCGTCGGGCAGTTACCCACCAGACACGACACCCGTCTAGTCGCCGGTACCTCCCTTTTCTACGGACGTTGATTGAACTTTACACCCTTTTCCTCATACCTCCAAAAATTCAATCCAAACACCCCAATGAGGGTGATTGTATTAAGAAATACCTACACAACAATAAATCATGTATAGACATGTAAAAATTTCCACCCTCGACATAAGCTGTTTGAAAAAGTCCCCCTCAGCCGTTTCAATTAATTTTCCACCATGACTGAGAAATTCACCTCCACCTGTGTTTAAACACGATTCGATCGTTCAACTTGGCAACGCATTTAAGCAAGTCAAACTAGTTAACGTAGTGTGAAAAGCATTCGCTATAAATGGTTCACATTTGTACCTAACTCTTCGTATTTTGAATCACTTTCAACAAAATTAAATACTGCAAGGACTCATACAGTTAATACTTTGCACCGTTAAATAATAAAATTGCAGAGTTAAAGCTGTACTGTTGAGTTTATAGTGTTTAATTCAAAACTTTTGTACGTGATTATTATTTGACCCTCGGTACTTGATATTTAAGCAGTTTCCACATACACTCATTCCTCGTGTACCATTTACAAACATGTCTTTGTCTACCCGCATAGTTTCCACATTGAAGTATTTTTTTTTTTTACTATATTTGCAGCTAATATAGTTAAAATCAGATTTCTTAATTTCCTAGACTAGCTGCAATCGACCTTTTTTGTCAACATGACAGTTGAGCGGTAGTAACAGCTCTCATTTGGGCCAAGCAAATAAAAATCAGAGTCAGTATACGTACATATGCCTTGTAAATGGCGCATGTACCTAAATTACCTCTTTATTAATTATTAGGTCTGTAGGTAAGTAAAGGCACGAAACATTTCCATTTTGTTACTGTACAGTAAATATGGATTAATAATTATTAAAATAAACACGGGTCTAAGCTGTGTTAGATATTAATATAAATACCTACAACGTCGAGACAAGTACCTAAGAAATATAATCCAATACATCCCAGAGAATTCTCGGGAATATTTAGACAGACGCAGACGACATTGCGGCCCTTCGGGGAGTCTAGCGAGGGGGTTGTTATAAGGGTAGTAAGGATTTTTTGCCGTCTCGACGTCCCCTCACGCACACTTAAGCCACCCCCTGTATTTATCTAGAGCTTCAACGTTACGCTGTACGGTACCTACACTGATTTCACTTGCTAATCCAATTCGACCTTTTTCAGACTTTGTTAGTCAATTCCTTTGGAGTAAGACGAAATGTCCTTTGATAATCCCGAAAGAAGTTCTGTAAACTGCTTATTTGATTTAGGTTTGGTAATTTGAAGATTTAGGTATTGAATAGCAAATGATTTAGCGTTAGTATGAGAGGCGTAATACATAATAATCAATTCTTCTCTTGAAACCCATATCTTGCTTTCAAAGTTTATTATTTTTCCAGCCAGTTTTTGCCAGTATAATATTATTTTTCGGAGTATGATAATAAAAATTGTCTATGTTTATTAAAATGAAATGTTTAGGTTACGTTAAGTTTTTTTTTTGACATAGGCCTCCTCTAATTTGAGGGGTATGCCAAAATCACCACGCTTGGCAGGCGGGTTGGCGATTGCAGTATGGTGGTAAAATGCATAGAGAATGTTGCTGCTTTCTCATTCTCTTGTGTTCCGTATGGTGCCGAACGTAAAGAAATATTTTCGGAACCCTTGGGTAAAAATGTTTAAAATTTTAATTGTTATAGTTAATTATCTGATGCATCGAATCCTGAACGGTGGACCACTACTTACGCCACACCCTGTATATAACCAAGCTGACTGATCCCTGAGAAAATCTCGAAACAAACTCAATAGTCATGTCTCGTTTTAAGTCTCTTTAATTTGCAAGACACAAGACAATGTTAACAATTATCTTTACGTGTATCTTACTTGTGTACACAATAGGGATCCTATATCATCCCCACGATCTTCCCATTTCTCTTAATTAACTTTAATGCCGACCGTAAGTCGTCTCTTACGATACACATGGGAACTCGCTCTTAGAACTGACTACTAGGATATATCGCTAAACTAGGAAGTAAGTAGAAACCACTTTAATTTTGTGGTTGTATAGGGTCTTATTGTTGTTTTAATCAAAAAAGAATAAGAGTTACTTTCCCCAGTCGTCATTAACGCCTAAGTATCGACTGCTAGATATACCTTTTTAATTGCATGACACAAACTCTTGGCTGCCATATCAGTGTGACCGTACCAACTTCCAATATTAGAGCATTTTCTTCAGCCATCATAATAGTTAGTAGGTATTCGATGTTTAAAATAAACGAGCCCATAAACTATGTAGTTAAAACGGTTGTCTTTATAACTTTAATTATTTTGATTGGAATATTTAAAATTAACAATTTTACATTTTTCAGGAAAGGAAGTGGGCCATTCTACTATCCTTATCAGTTATGGATTCCACATGACGGATTGAACACTCGTAAAATTACTCAAGTCTTAGTATCAATATCCTAGAGGCACAAACGACAAAACAAAATTAGTGGTACTGGATGTTTATTAAACTTCAAGGTTGCCGATGGAAATTAATAATTACTTTATTATAGATACAGTGGCATTAGTCGCAAATTGAAATATACCAATTTTACTGAACAAACAAAAACTCTACACTCTCATTACAAATCAATGAACGCTACCACAATCTTGAGACAGCAAGAAATACAACATCACCCATATACTATTAGTTTTCCACTCAGCCCCAACTAAGATAAATGTGCGAGGGGGTGGTCCCGCCATTTGTGCAAAAGTTGGGGTGGAAACTTTATGATCACAGCCCATAGCCAAGGGCAACACTTCCGCTCTGCTGAATATTGTTTGATGTGAATTTAAACCAAATTTCAGTGTAAATACATCTACTAGATATGTGCGTGTAAAGTACCTAAACAATAAGTTTAGTTATTTCAGGTAAATAACACCCATTTTAAAACATAAATGAATAGACATCATATAAAATAAATCAAATAAAAATAAAACAAATGATATGGAAATAAAAATAATTAATAGTAAAGGAAGTGTGCATAGTGTTGGGGCGTATAATTACTAAGTAGTTAGCTTTTTGGAACGTTTTATTGGTATCTGGTAGGTCGTCGAAATATTTCAATATCCTAAGGTAAAAAAACTATCGTCAAATAGTTTTAAATAAAGTGTGAAAGAGGGGAAGTACAGTCATAGTTTAAAAGAGATATATCTTGAACCACTATCATTTCTTTTTGTACAGCAGCATAACCCAACCCCTTTAATTTTAAATGTCTTTAAACCCTTTTAATTATACATTTCTATAAACCCCTTATAATTATAAATTTGAAGAACGTAGGAAGCATTTTTTTATGTTTTATAAATGTCAAAGACAGAATGTGAGCGCAGTATGTCACTTTTACCCGAATAAAGACATTATGTAAAGCACGTTTGTCGCACACAGCAGTGAAGGTAAAATAGCAATTCACATAAATACTAACATTTCGTTCGAGCGAAAAGGTTAACCTCTTTCTAATAAACACTGGATAAAGCTATTCCAAGTTTAAACCTATGAAAATGGATGGTTATTCCTGGTATAACTTTATTCCTTGTTTATTAATGAGATGGTAAGACATTAGACATAGACACATTTTTAGAGAAAATCTTGATCGAAAAGTTGTTAGAATCAGATATCAACTTGTGAATAGTTTGATGAAAAACATAGTTCTATTGATTCGGCGAAAAATCTCTATCTTTATTTATTACCTGAGTTCTTTTGAGATTTCGTAAATCAGCCTATAATATTCCCACTGCTGGGACACAGGCCTTCTTTCTTTTAAAGGGAGTGGTCTGTAATTTACCTCGTGGTCCCAGTACGGGTTGGTCACTGTCAGATGTCTTCGAATTTTGGTTCTATAACAAGCCGGTTTCCTCACGATGTTTTCATTCACCGTTTTGAGAGCAGTGGTGATGAAATATTTTACAAAGTAAAGCGCCAGCTTGGGTTCGAACCGACGCAAGTCGAGGCTAATACCACTGGGCTACCACTGTTGTTCATAAATAACTTCGAGTTGTAATTAAATTATGAACATTGTACTTGTATAAGCATAATTGATTACGATAAGTTTTATAAGTCGATCAAGCAATTGGCACCACTAGTTTAATTAGTTCTACTAGCGATTGACTGTCAAATCGAAAGTATGAGACCCATAGTTCAAGACAACATTCAGACTGCGACATTGCAAAAAAAAAAAACGTGTTCGTCCCTTTTTAACCAACTTAAAAAAAGGAGGAGGTTATTTCGAGTGTATTTTTTTTAATGTTTGTTTACTCATAACTTTTGACTGGGTGAACAGATTTAGATGATTCTTTTTTATTTGAAAGCTAGTGCTTCCCAAATGGTCCCATTTTATGGGATCTATGTGGAAACCATATAAGTCTTAAATTTGCATTAATTATTTGTGCGACAAATGAACGAATAACGCGATTAGATTAGTGCGGGGTATCTACCATAACTAAAAAGTTAAAAATATAAACTTTTTACAAAAAAATAACAACCGACTTCCTAAAAAAAAACACTACAAAGTGAAAAATAACTTTAATTTCGGAAGTCGGTGGCAAAAAAACCTTAAATACAGATCTTAAGACACCGACTTCCAAAATTAAAGTTATTTTTGACTTTGTATGGTTTTTTTTAGGAAGTCGGTCGTTATTTTTTTGTAAAAAGTTTTTTTTTTATATTAAGACATAGTCACGTGATCAATGAGGTCACGTTTGAATGTCAAATTGGATAAAATCAATTCCGCTGATCGTGTTCTCGTGCTTTTGCTAAAGAAATAGGGTAAGACCCAAGTAATATCTCATATTATTAAATGTTGAGAGTATATTTGAATAGCTAATCTCTTCTTACGCAAATACAAAAAAAAAAAACGATAACACGTAACTCCACAAAAATATGTGAACGGTCACGTTACGCCAAAGATAGAAAATCAAGAAGGCCATACTTTTCTAGAAAAGAAAGAAACCAACAGTCGTTGGGTCAAAAGACTCTTTGAAGAGAAAGGGATTGAAAATGATGTTGTGTTTAATTTTGAGCTAACTTCATAGTTCAAAGTTTTAAACTGTATCAAAAACTGGCTTCTGCCGGTGACTTCCTCAACTTCCCACCGCGCCTACTTTGTTTTCGGTTGGCATACATTCTTTAAAAAAAAATGAGATAGGCGCGGTCAAAGATACAAACTATGCAGTTTTATTATATAGGTATACGATATAATTATATAGATTACTCTCAAATCGTAACATTTTATAATGCCTTAGATAGTATATTGACATCTTCAATTGTCCAATGAGTACTTTCAAAAGCCTCACCCGCTCCTCTTTATTAAAAAAAAACCCATGTGTATTCCTGATGACTATCGAATTCACTAAGGCCACATGGCCATACTTTGTATTGTGCAATCTTTGTCTTTTTAATATTATTGATGCTCATTATAAAATTTACTACTACATGTACTGCTACTAAAGCGTCTAGCGATTACACTTCTTTCCTTTTTTTCTAAACCACTATGTCTACCTGCGGACAGCGTCGTGGGTTACATCATTACCAAAATTGTTTTTGTTAAATTAGTTGTACGTTCTCATAATGTAACTGTTTGCTGTTCCTTTCAATACAAAAATAATAATAAAAGTAGTGACTTGCATGAATGCGTATCCTTAAATATGAAATTAGCGTTGGAGCTATAAGAGTGAAATAGGAGTTCTTTACGAAGATGATAAAATCATAAAATCAATTAAAATAAAAAGTCATTTATTCAAACTTATCTGAGAATCAGCACTTTTAGAAAGTCAAAAACCGAAAACGGCAGTCTACCTAGTGCTTTAACTGGGATAAAGAAGTGGCGCAACTAACTCCGCAGCAGCACAACTGTCTGTTAAGTTAGAAGAACTTGATTCTATACAGTCTTATTTTTTTTAACAGTTTACCAACTAAAAACTAAACGTGAGTTACCGTTAAATTGAGATAGGTATAATTCTATCTCTCTAAAGTGCGACGTGAAAACTATTCAGCATAAAGCGCATGTGCAAATTTATACTTAAAAGCAAAACGAAGCGCAATTACTGTTCAGAATTTCCTTTAAACTTAATAAAAGTTCTCGTTTTGAAGTTTAAATAAACTTTCGTAGCATACGAAATGGAATACACACAAATTAAATTCTAAACCGAATTATTAATGCTATTTTCGAGTATCCAGTAACTGCATTTAGCAGAACTCTGGCACTGGCACTTAGGTTAATTACCTAATTGGTATGTTATCACGAGGTCGTTTCCGTTGCATTTGTAGGATTTTGCGGCCGGATCGTGTGGCGGCCATTTGCAATGGTCATGTTTGACGTTTGAGCGAGAAATGTCAAATGAAGTTGGAAATAGGAAGTGAAAATAGAGGAGTTTAATTAGGATTCAATTGGCGCGTAATAATTTGGACCTAAGTTAGTTTTGGTACGTTATTCGAAAATGGGAATTTATTTAATAGTGTTGCATTTTTTTCGTCATTAATGACGTCATGCATGTCACTAGTTAAGTTCCTATGCTACAAGAAATTGTGTATTCAGTCACGTTGTACAGAGCCCGATAAATAAATACGTGAATAGGTAAAACTACTCAGAAACACTAACAAACAATTTCCATCATCAAAATATGAGAAATCCATCAAACTTATGCCCAAATAACATACCATTACTAGACTTTTACTTTACTTCCCAAAACGTAATAACATAGTACAGAAACACAACCACTTTATTCGTTCCACAGATACTAAAAACAATTTCCTCGTACAATAGACGAAACAAAATTACAGTTTACGAATAATAATGTAGTTTCGCATTATTATCCCTTTTCGTTTAAGAGGCAATTGAGGGCAGACAATAGGTAGCTAGGTTCCGACCCGGCTAGGCCGGAAGTGTGGGGCTAGGCCGGAACCACCTACCCGGCTAGGATTCCCGATTCATGGGAGTAACCGCAACTTTAGCTTTGTTTTAGAAGTAGTTTTCTCAGGTAATTACGAAGAATTATTATCGTGCTTGCTCCTTGGTAGTGTCGAAGTTTTGTTGTAGCATACAAGTGTCAGACTACTCCAAATTATACTAGACAGGTATTACTTTTATTAAATGAAACGAAATTTTTATTTGTATATGTAAGTAGTCGTCAATAGTGGACTCCCGGCCACCGTAGGCGCGAGCTTGCGGGCGGCGAGCAATGGGTAGCTCGCCGCCCGGTAAGGACCAAGCTCGGGTCGACGGCGCGTAGTGTTTCACGCGCGCCTCAAAGAGATGTCAGCAGCACTGAAGGGGTCTGCTAAGACCGATGCCTGCTAGGGTCGCGAGATTCGTTCGAAAGAGTTACCGTGGCATATGGGGAACTGAAGGAACACGGGTGGGTTTTAGTCAGTAAAATTCTGACAAGCCCTCCCGCTCTGCCCAGAGCGGGAGAAGTCATTTGATGATTTCCCATCCAAAAAAAAAGTAGTTCTTTTAAGACCCATTTACACGTCAATGTTTTGTTGGTCACTATTTTAAAACGCCATCACTATTAAGACGACGCCGGCATTTTTAAGTTGACATGCGAAATAGAGAAAAAACTAAAAGGTAATTAAAGGTGGTCTGTTTAAAGTCGAAACATTATCATCATCATCATTTCAGGCGAAAAACGTCCACTGCTAGACATAGGCCTCCCCCCATTTGGGGAGGTTTGCCATAATCGCCACGCTTGGTAACCGCAGTATAAATAATAATAATAATAATATATCTTAGGACCACCAACACAACGTTGTCTGATCCCAAACTAGGCAGAGCCTGTACTATGGCAACCAGACAATTGATAAACATACTTATATATTTCTAAATACATACATATTATAGATAAATAACACCCAGTATGATGGTAAAATGCGTAGAGAATGCTGCTACCCAGTCTCTAGCAAGTCCCTTAGTTGCCTCTTACGACACCCACGCGAAGAAATGGGATGGTGCTAATCTTTGCGTCCGACACCATACAGAACTAACATTATATTACGAGGATGTTATGTGAGTCTAACAATGCAGGGCCCACAGACGGCAAGCATGCATCAGTTATCGTGTTTCTCCAACCACATTTTAGGGACCCGTCATCAGACGCCACCAGATCGTAACAACCCATCACCAGACGCAAAGAGGTCGTAACGACCTACTAGATCTTCAGGAAATTTGCGTATTTATCTATGTATATATTAAGATAAGTAATGAAGTGCACGTAGATATAAATAAAATTAACCGGTCACATCAGCAGAAACACGTAGCCACTCATAGCCAAAGATCTTGCGAAGATAAAAATATGTAGGTACCTATACAAATCAAGATAACTCTGTTTTTTGACATACCCGACCTGATAATATGATTGCCTATTTAAAGCGATACACTTTATGCTGTGTCCTGAAACTGATAAATAAACGAAAACAAAGCAAGAAAACTGTGACGATAAATTAAAATTCCTTCTTTAAGAAAAGGCAGTGCAGTTACTCATTCCACCTAACATTATTACGTCACAATATAGTTAAGTACTTCAACAGCCTCTATTCCCAGTCCAAGGGTTATATCTGTCACCAGATACGAAACTGTTGGCCGCTGTAATCTTACCAAAATAATCCCTTAGTCGTCTTACAACCCCCATGGGGGATGACAGTCGCGTAGTTTCAGCTAGTTCCGAGGACATTACAACATCCCATTTTCCTTAAGAGTTCCTTGAACCCTTGAGTTATTATCTCACAGCTATAATGAGCAGCTTCTTTGCGGTAATCTTTATTATCTTCGTTAGTAAAATAAAGTGTTGTATAATCTAAAAAATTCGAGAACTAAATGCCATAAGGCTTTCACTCCTGTACTGTGTATTGTCACGTGGGTTCCAACTATTTCCCATTCATAGAAATAGACAGTTCAACTGTCTATTGCAAAAAGAAAAAAAAGAAGACATAGGGTCTGAAACCGATAACATTTTAGGGCCAGAACAACATAATACACAAACAGATATAAAAATATGTCGTTCATATGTTCAAAATTGGAACGTTTACGATGATTACCCCAAATTGGTACCCAATAGTGTTTTATTTCGTACAAAAAAAGCATTTTTCTCTATAAAACAATTGACGTTATTTTAGTTTAATTGTAGGTTATCCTACAATTAAACAAACCAAAAAAACCTTTTTTTATATTTAGCGGCGTTGGGTAACATATTTCGATTTATTTATGTTTTATTCACCGAATTTATTCAACAATAAGTCGGTATTTCATAATTGTAGGGACACATTTCAAAATATTTTATTAATTTGTTTTTTTTTTCGCAACATGAAAATTTGTATAAAACGAGAATTTATAGATCTTCAACAAAATAATGAGTTTTCTAGATTTCGATTTTGGTTCATTTTTAATTCAAAACGTTTTAGATTTCGTCTGCGTTTAGTGTTCACCTATCACATTTTTTCTTTCCAATTCTAACAGAATGATGATAACTTTATCACTGAATTTGTTAAAATAATTCTCAAATATAAATTTTTTTCAACATTAATAAACCATTTTCATAAAACAACAATTCCTTAATTATAAAAATAAATCATCAAGAATACATACGTGAAACACATCCCGGGATAGAATCCACACCAAACGAGTATTTGTTAGTAAGTGCATTTATGTATGAAACATCACTAACACACACACTGCATACACTTCGTATTCATTCATCCAACACTTTCACAGTACTATACAGTCAACATATTTGTGATTTTACACACCGTGTATTAAGGGTTATGATTTAAAACGACACGAAGCGTCGTTACCATCCGAGGGTTGGTTTTGACTGAAGGCGGGGTGAGCGCGGCGCGCGGGGGTTGGCGGCGCCGCGCAGGCGGAACCCCGTGTCTCCCCTCGCTCTCCGTCCACTATCGGGCCAACTTTATTTTTCTGTTTTCGGATCGGCCACTTATCTTAGCTGGTACCGATTGATACAAAAGCGCAATTAAAATACGTAAGTTTTTTCTTTTTAGTGCGCTTCCGAATAATTAAAGTTTTTTGCTAACAGCTGGGTACAAAATAGTTCCTAAGGATTTATTGTTCAGATCGTATTTTACCTGAGTTGGACTGACTTGCATATAAAATCAATATTTACAAAACAAAGTCGCTTCCCGCGTCTGTACGCTCAGATCGTTTAAACTACGCAACGGATTTGAATGCGGTTTTCATCAACAGACAGAGTGATTCAAGAGGAAAGCTCATATCTAAAATACGCGGCATTCGCTGGAAAAAGCTAGTATAAAAAAAAAAACATATAATAATAATATCTTAGGACAACCAACACACCGTTATCTGATCCCAAACTAGGCAGAGCCTGTACTATGGAAACCAGACAACTGATAAATATGCTTATATATTTCTAAATACATACATATTATAGATAAATTACACCATATAAAATGCTTGGTAAACATTTTTTTATCACAGTCAAGTCAGTAGTCAGTTAAAGACAGGAATCTAAAACCTATTCCCATTTTGAACTTGAGGTGGCCCGCAATGGTGGGTTGGCACCAGTCGAGGATCATGGAAGGCACACTAGTTCCCATGATCCCTGGTCCAAGTGTGGGAAGCGAAGAACACCGGGGTGGTTTTAGTCAGTAAGAGTCTGAGAGACCCCTCCGCTCACCCAAGGGTGTAGAACATCGATGAGAATTTTACACACCGGAAAAAAAAAGTTGACTTGTACGAATGCTTAGTAGACATTATTTACCACTAAATATAAGTTAAAAATATTGTCCATCGTTCAAAATTAATAGAGATAACGATGTCATGCAAAGTGACCTTAGATTAGATTTAAATTAAATACGTTTCATATACATATATCTTAAAATTACTAAGTTACACTCAAAATGTATTTCAAACGTGAACAGATCATTTAATCGACACTATATTGCTTTATTGTCACGGGGGCTTAAGTAATCTCTATGTAACCACAGATTATAATTATATTAATCAACCGATTGCGTGCGCAGTCGTGTTATTGAAACCAATGAATTAAGACGATATCGAATAATTCCAGTGACGATCGTTGCGAGTCATGATGCTGGTGGTTTATTTGAGTTGTATTTACTCGAAAGTGCAATTAGAAAATAAATAGGTTACAATTGTTTTCAAGAACCCAATGGTTTTTCAAAAACACAGTATTTTATGTTTAAATAAAAAAATTGCCGTTTATATTCGTTATCTAAACAAATTTTATACGGAGAAGGTATTCGATTTATTGTGAGTTTATTTATTACGCTTTCACGCTCAAATAGCTGAACGGATTCGGATGAAATTTGGTACATGGGTGGAACATGATGGGACTGAGGACCTAAGAAACTTTTATTCCAATATTCGCACGGGATCAAGACGCGAAAGCGCCGAAACTGCAGGGCGTAGCTATTGCTATCGTTTATTTATAAAAAGGGACCCATTTATAGTATACATATACAATATATATTTTAACAATTAAAATAGAGCCGTAACTGAAAAAATATTTCTCTTTTGAATTTATATAATGCGTCAATTCAACCAGCATATTTCACTTACTCAAAATGAACGAAAAAAAAAGACCTTTTAGAGAACTAATGATGTTAAAATGAAACACTAACACAAGATAATTCTTTCAAAGAAAATGAATTAGATACTACTCACCTTCTTCTTCGAATAAATTTGAAAATAAAAGAAAAGTATACAATTTTTGGAAGGTCTGTGATTTTGCTTTTGCAAAAGGTCAGTTACAAAGAAAGAAAGAAAAATTGTTTATTCTGCACAAATAAAATGCACATTACAAGATAAATACTAAAAAAAGATACATAAAATGCAACTTAGCCAAAAGCCCCGTATTTAAGTTAATAAAAAAAAAACAGTTTAGCAATATTGACATTGCCTGTGATGTCAGGACTAGTGACCAAAGACAAAACAGATAGGTATATGTGACGCCATTGACAATTACATCATACAATCAAAACAAAAACAAAATGCCGATTGTAGAATGTATTAATATCTAATCTTGTTACGAACAAACTACAATATTAAATAACAATTAAGCTATGCGTCGTATCTGTGCAAGAACAGGTCGTTGCAAAAGGCGGATTGTATGTATCTTGTAATTATGTAGTTTGACAGAAAACGAAAACTTATTTCAAGTTACGATTTTTTTAAATCATCTGTTCTTTTCTTATATTTTTTTTTTGTTTTATGTCAGGGGCGTAGTAATTAGTACGTATATATATATATATACATAGCTATATATCGCCGGGTTAAAGGCAAAACCAATTATTTAGTCCAAAAAAGTCAATATAAAATTTTCCGTGAGCGCATTTAAAAAGTTTTCTATTTGTTTTTTAATTCAGTCTAATAATTATATAATCGGTTTTTATATTCGGTAACTCGGAAACGATAAGTCCTACGGTTTAGTTTGTTTTACCATTAGGTAAAGAATCAAATGGCGAATCGAATGGTATATTAGAGTGAAAAACTCAAAAAATCGCAGATAGTCGGTTTTGCTTTTAACCCGG
The DNA here is from genome assembly GCA_947507805.1 of Aporophyla nigra. Taxonomy (NCBI): domain Eukaryota; kingdom Metazoa; phylum Arthropoda; class Insecta; order Lepidoptera; family Noctuidae; genus Aporophyla; species Aporophyla nigra. The sequence continues at coordinate 1,779,957 of OX382301.1, forward strand.
CGATATATCATCAGTCGGAGCCGTAGGGCTGGGAGGGAACTCCCTCGGAGGACATAATAGTAACCTGATTGGTGATGTTCTTCTTAGAGAAAAATCAGGAGCGTAGTTCTCACAACCGGCGTGTGAATATGACCAGATGCATGAACGAAAACGAAGCAAAAGGTGTACGTAAAGGTCGTGGCAGGTGTCGTTCTGTAGTTTGTGCAAGCCCCTATGAGAAGAAAATTTGGGTTTAGGTATGTGTGTCCATCATCATCATCATTTCAGCCGAAAGACTCTACTGGAAATAGGCCGCCCCCAATTTTTCGGGGCTTAGCTATAATCGACACGCTTAGCAGGCAGGTTGGCGATAATAGTATGGTAGTAAAATGCATAGAGAACGCTGTTGCCCATTCTCTAATAAGTCCCTTAGTCACCTCTTACGACACCCACGGGAAGAAATCGGTATGTGTGTATTTTAGTAATATTCATACAAAAACTGAAGTGTTAATAAAAATTCGTTACTAGCTGTACCTAAAGTTGGTACCTATAGGCTATGGCGTATCGTATGGAGACTCGAACGAGCGGCCACGAGATTGATAGCCGAGCATTTTAAACTATCAATATTTGTCAACTATTTCCCTATTTGTGTTGCCCCAAATAAGTTTTACCGTGGTCTAGAAGTGCCTGCAGAGCAAACTGATACAATAGTTGACAAATTCCTATCGCTTGATATTTCGATGGAATATTGAATTTTTTTCCTGACGGTTTATTTTCATTTGTATCGCTCTGATATTGGTACAACTTTAGTTCACTTTTTGACCATGTCTTCCATACATAAAAAAAAACCGGCCAAGTGCGAGTCGGACTCGCGCACCGAGGGTTCCGTACAAACCTGTAGGTATAAAGTTTTAAATTTTAAAAAATATTTTTATTACATGATGTAACTAAAAATTTACAGTTTTCGCAATTTTTCTTTTATCTGTGCTATATGACGTTGCTTCGTACCAAATTTCAAAATTCTAGATCGACTGGAAGTACCCTATAGGTTTTGATTCCCTTGCGAGTTTCGAAAATTTGCTGAAATTTGCGGCATAAACGGCTATATCTTTTGATTGCGTTAGCTTAGAGGTTTGATTTTTTCACAGCTCCAAGGGACAGTAGACTTGAGTATTTGATATAAATTTCAGCTTGATACTTCCACGCGTTTCTAAGAAAAAGGGTCTTGACAGACGGACGGACGGAGGGACGGACGAACAACAAAGTGATCCTATAAGGGTTCCGCTTTTTCCTTTTGAGGTGCGGAACCCTAATAATAAATTGAAGTGTCTGTACGTATTATCAACAAAAAGAAAACCGTTTACTAGTAAATGCATATTATTATACTATAGCAAAAACAATAATATATGGATCTGTTTGTTTGTCTGTCTCTATGTTCTTCCGGTTATTTTCTAAAACTATTTTTCAGGTTTTGACGGGACTTTCACCAACAGAAAGCTTATGTTGTATAGACATAGGCTACTTTTGCCCCAATCCCAGCAGTGGGAACATTATAGGCTGACTAAAATGACGTAAGCAAAGCCGTAGGCAGAGCTAGTCTTTTTTAATTTACTTTAGGCTTACACAGATACATATACTAAACACTAATTCTCAAAAAGTGTCCCCCACACATCAGTTATTCATCACCACTGGCAGTTACTATGCTATCTTTAAATAGAATAGTAAATGCAAGTAAAGTATCTTTCTTCATACTTTACTTAGCCTTGCCTCGACTCGCGAACATTTCAAACAAATAAACTTGTCTTGCCAACAGGAATTCCGTATCGCACGGAACCCAAAACAGCGGTACTTTCATGAATTTCAAGAAAAAATAAACAAATTCTTCTAGTACTGTAAGAAAATAGCTTTCTCTAGTTGTTTGCTCGAACTAATATAGGAAATTAGATCGCTTTTTCTTACTTTTAAGTGCTTTTATGTTTGTTTATTTTGTAGTAAAAGTATCCTGTTGCCGTTAGTTGGGTGATATTGTTTTAGAGACATAGATGATTTTTTGTAGGCAAACAGTGGAAAAAGAAACCAGAGTAAGATGTATTGGAGCACACTGTCAAATTCCAAAATATCATAGCCACTTCTTACTGAGTAACTCTACGAGTATTCAATTCTGTAGGATTTATATACTCGTGGATTAAGTAAGACGGTTCCAAACTAACAAGGATTCCTTAAAATTTAGAATATAATATAGTTATCATGTACAGTCACCAATAGAAATAACCGGGCTCATGGGATACTGTTTAAGTTTACGATGAAACAGATAGATGTATTCAAATGAAATTTAATTTGATAAATCCATTGTTTATTTTCCATTAATTAGATTAAATTTTATTCGAAAACCCCTATTGGTTCTTCCTGGTTGCTTATCTCTTTTGGTAACCGTTCGTGTATAATTGTATGTCAACCCGGTGAGCATGCGGCAGGAAATGACACACCCAGAGTCGTACGAAACTATGTATGTTGCGTTTATCTAAAATATAATAAAAAATGTTTATCTAGTTATCTTTGTTTTTATTTTTTGCAAAATAAATAATTCAAAATAAAAAATCACAAAAAAGTAATTTGAAGTCTGGCTCTGGAATCCTGGACCCTGCTTCATATCTAATTGACACTTCTATCTCCACATGCTAGCCGAGTTAAAAAACAGACATGGAAATCTTTCAGAGGGTACCTGTGTCGTTCTACTTTTCTACCGACAACGGTCTGTCCTTCGTCTTGTTATGGCATCTTTTTGGAGTATTGATATTTACGGTTTTTTAATTTAGTTCAAATAAACTTCCGTATTTTTCTTATCTATTAATATTATGTCATTTTTCATTTGCTCTAAGCAGCATATTTAATACGTCTTTTTCCCGTAGAATGCCGTGACAGAGTGGTAAGCCGAAATGTGGTCTCTACAGAAAAAGGCCACTATGTCACATTTTTTTTTCTTAAACAAACAATTAAAAAAAATATTAGCCGGAAAGAAAATTTTAACTCCTCCTAATGAAAACACAGATGCATTTTTTTTTTAATACACACAGAAACCACAATTGTTGATAGTTCAAAAACTAAAAAAACAGAAAAATTTCGTTTTACTGTCGGTAGAAAAGAAGAACGACCCACCTATGTTCTCCGGCCTATATTGATTTTGACTAATAAAGTTTCCTAATCTTTCAGTATCCTCCTTCACAAGCACATACATACAAAATTGCGTAACAATGGTAGGGAAATCAATTTGTTAGATATACACTTAGAATCGTGCATAGAGTACCAGATGCATTCTGAACATCAATTACAGCGTATACGTAGATCACCTTTCCCGCATTTAATTGTTGCATGAAATTCAAACGAAGCTCAGTGAGAAATGTTTATTCGAGATGCGATCATAAATTCTTACTAAGATATTTGTTTTACTGCATAATGTCTTGAACTATATAGACGGCTTGGCTCGTTGCCTACATCTGATGTAGCTGTACATCTATAAAATACTTCGAAACACTTCTAAGACTGATTTATTATTTTAATCTTTGTATTTTTAGAAATAATACCTACTACAATTTACTCATTTATATTTCGTTGAAAGTTACAACTTTTCATTTCTCGTTGCCTTTTCGAACTAAGATTAATTTTAAAACTGGAGCAGCGACCCGATTTCAAATTAATTTTGTGTCAACCTGATGAAAATTTTCCGCAAAAAGTACATTGTCACGTTATCCTATAAGTCACTTAAAGAGCATACCTTACTATGTTTATGAATATCCACATTTTTTAAAGTTTGTAATAAAGCTGTTTCACATATTATGCCATCCTAGATTTTTATTGTAAACCATATAAAACAAAACGGACAAACAACGTTTAAAACTGTTGTACAGTGGGCGTTATTATTTGTTGATCCGAAAAGAAGAAAGAACCTTTTTTTATCATTCCTACCACGTAGCCATCACGTAACAAACCGATAACTAATTATACTATCCTATGATTATCCCAATGTTAAGCATAGAACGCTTCATTTAAATAAATGGAACGTGCAAAGAATTTTACTTACTACATTATGTATATATATATAATCAGCCTATAATGTTCCCACTGCTGGGACACAGGCCTCCACTCTGTGAGAGAGAGTGGGCCTTAATCCACCAAGCCGGTCCAGTACGAGTAGGTAGATGTCACATGTCTTCAAATTCATGGTTCTAGTACATGCTGGTTTCCTCACGATGTTTTCTTTCACTGTTTTGAGAGTAGAGGTCATAAAATAACTTAGACAAAGTAATCCGCCTGTCTGGGATTGAACCCACGACCTATAATTCTAAAATCAGGGGTGGTACCACTAGGCTACCACTGTTCCGACATGTAGACGTTTTGAAACCACATATCCACGGTCTTTACCATCAGTTAGTTCGTACGTATACTGATGTACAACAACATCAAAGTACCATCAAAACAAATTGCTTTTTCGCCTCATCGTCGGTCCCAGGGAGCAAATATTAAACTCTTAATAAGGACTTAGTTTCGAAGTTTCACCGCGATATTCTGGCAAATTACTCTATACCCTTAATATTCTGTAATCTCTTTAGGAGTTATTAAAAGAGCGTTCGATACAAATTGTTTTATAATACCCTTGGGGAAGCGGTACATTGAGTAGAATAGGAAAGTATGCAAGTTGAAGGACGCGGGGTGTGTTCGATGACCTACATATTTTTATTCCTGACTTGGGGAGAAAAAACAACCCGAGTTTGTGGAAAAGTTCGGTGAAGTTGTCGATTGAGTTGAATTTTGGTTCCAAGCGGTGAGAGAAAATCAGTCGAGTTTTTGGTTAACAACCTCATGATGTTCAACAGCTTGTGACCACTACGTTCTTATGCCTAACGCAGGTAGATGAATTAGTGTTCCTTGCTGTCCTGAGCATTAGAGATAATTCCTTAAACTCAGCGCATTTGACGACAGGTTCGTCCGAAGTCACAGCATTTTGCTGAGCTACAACCAGAGGGGTAATTGCGTAACTTTTTATCGGTAGAAATTGGTTTCATATTGATAGTTAAACAACATTCATTGCGTTATTTACGTTGCTGAGCCGATAATTAATTCGAACAAATGACGCAATCCCATTCAGATTCTGATAAATAGTGCGTTTCGCAATTAGAGTGCAGTTCTTACTCGGATGCGACGTACGCCACGGTTATTCTTATTATTTTTACAAAGTTATTATTTTTCACTCTGCAATCGGAATCTTGTTTTTTTTTTTTATGGTTTGTTTGATGTAATTAGCCGATGTCGAAACATTTATGTGTATTGTCCTTGGCCCTGATATCAAGCAAAGTTTAATTGGATAAATACGAGGCATTTTGCTACTAAATATGTGTATGCTTTACGTCTTATTTTTTGTAATGTACGTTTTGTTTGTGCAAAATAAATAACTTTTCTTTCTTTCAATAATTCAGCCTATGATAGCCTACTGTTTAATATGCGTCTCTCGCAGGTTCTTTCATGAATACAACGCTTACTTCCGAGCCTATAACATATTGCTACTAAAAACTCCGGACAAACATAGAAGTAGGTACTAGGTTTAGGAGCTAGGCATAAAACTGACGTTATTTATGTGACGCTAGTATAAGAGCTTTAGAGAAAAAACTTTTTTACAAAAAAAAAAAACAACCGACTTCCTTAAAAACACTACAAAGTGAAAAATAACTTTAATTTCGGAAGTCAGTGTCTTAGGATCTGTATTTATGATTTTTTTGCCACCGACTTCCGAAATTAAAGTTATTTTTCACTTTGTAGTGTTTTTAAGGAAGTCGGTTGTTTTTTTTTTTTGTAAAAAAGTTTTTATTTTTAAATTTTTAGTTGTGGTATTCACCCTGCACTAATTCCAAACAAACTATGTATATTTATGCGATAGCAGAAATCGCGGTTGATTTGCTGTCAATTTTTAAAAAGTTCCGGTGTCTGTCTCCCGAACTCATCATCAGATCGATATGAAAATTATATGGGACCATTTCGAAATAAACCCCTTTCGAACAAAAAAAGAATTTTGCAAATCCGTCTATATATGACGGAGTTATGGCCGAACATACATAAAAAAAAAAAAAAAAAAAACATATAAACATCCGAATTGAGAACCTCCTCCTTTTTGAAGTCGGTTAAAAAATTCGCTCAAAAGTTAAGCCGTTAGTGTTTATAACAAGTGGTTTACACACGCGTTTACATAGTTTAGCCGTTATGTTTCCACGTTACATTATTTATGGAACACAGGCTTCGGAATAACAAAACTCGAAGAGGTGCCTAGGCAGAGATTTTAACTGCGCCCACATTTCGCTTATAAGTCCATGGTCCGTAAATAAATTACCCATTCCAGTTACTAATTTTTTTTTCATGTTTATGGTATTTTCCAGAATTTCAGTTAAACCTTATACGTATATTATGTGAATTCATTCATTCATTCAGTTATGCGGTAACTGGAAATTATTGATCTTACAAAAATAAACAAACATTTTAAATTAACTGTCAAAATACAGAAATTCACATTTTAATGGTTTCACCGTTGGAGACCAATATAGAAACTACATTTAATTTATAAATGTTTGATGATTACATTTTCCTAGAACTGTTTATTCGAGAAATCTGTTTTAATATTATCGTCACAGTCATAATGCTTCGTTTTTTTTTTTGCTCTTACTAAACTTGAGCAATATTCCAAGAATAACTGAGGATTTTAGGTCATGAAGATTTAATAACACGTACAGATGCCAGCACATCAAGCTACCCGAAACTGTAAAATTTTCTCAATTTTGAACTTAATACTTTGGCGATAAAGTTGAAAATCTATTAAAGAAATTTGACAGATTGTAGTAGTTTAAGTGCTTGGCGTCTGTTCTTTCGTATCTATTTTATTTAATTCAACCTTTCTATATTATGATTTACCTTTGCCAATCGCTGGTTGTAGACATGTCGTAGCCATCTGGTTAAATGAGCCAGCAAATTGTATGCCTAGACCGTTCATTAAACGCCTGCATCCAATTGAATACCTAGGCCGAAAATTAACTGAACAAGAATCATTCAATGTTCAACAACTTGGTGTATTGAAGTAAGTATTGTCAGTCTTGCCTAGCCTTGAATATGTCTAACCAAGACTCAGCCAAGTGATTCAAATTCAGTTCAGTATTTTCCACTGCGGCGCTAGTAGTCACCAAAACAAATATGGCGTCAATAGCGCAAACCGTGAATGTTATTTTGTGTTCTTGTGTGCAACTTTAAGTTAAATTAAAATGTGATATTATTTAAACAGTATAAAAACATAGAGGCGCCAAATAATCCTAAGTTAAGTTTTGCAAGTTTTGTCGAAATATTTGAGTCCAAACTATGAATAAGAAAATCAAGGTTAGTTTACTAATACATCAATATCCAATTTCATTAAATGCCTACAGGACATTCAGCCATTTGGTTAAACGTTGCGCTCGATAACTTGGCTGGTTGTTTTTTAACTATTTAATTGGATGCAAGCCTGAACGGCCTAAGCGTCCAACTACGACAGATACACGAACTTATTTTTACGTTGAATATTAATATCAGCTATACATCCCTGCTTACTAAAACTCGATCTATTGTCAAGCTATAAAGACATAAAAGGACGAAAAAATATGTGTGAGAATGTTTTTTTTTATCTTACCTATATAACATAGTATACACAGTCAGCCTATAATTTTCCTATTCCCAGGAGTCAGGCCTCCTCACTTCAAGAGGAAGCACCACGCGAGCCCAGTGTGGGTTGGCAGATACCACATGCTGCCACATCATCCACTGCTGCAGTCTTCAATGAAATTGTTCTTATTTTTTTTTTTTTTTTGTGGTTGGGAAGTCATCAAATGACGTCTCCCGCTCCTGGGCGGAGCGGGAGGGCGTATCAGACTTATACTGACTAAAACCCACCCGTGTTCCTTCAGTTGCCCATGTGCCAGGGTCACGGTATCTCTTTCGAACAAATCTCGCGATCCTGGCAGGATATGTTCTCGTATAAATTTAATTTCCAATATGTTGTAGCGGCATCTACACCGCCACATGTGAACTACGCATCACACTGGCGTCACACAAAATCCTGAATCGCGGAAGCAGAGATTACCGCGTAACTAGCATATATACAACGTCCCGACATCAATCGTTGGGCAGTCGCCCACCATATACGATACCTCTATGGTCGGAAGATCCTTCCTCATCTAAAGAGGTTGAGTGAACTTTGCACCCTGTTCTTCATACCTCCAAAATGTCACCTCATCATTTCAGCCGTAAGACGTCCACTGCTGGACTTAGGCCTCCCCCAATTTGGGGGGCTTTGCCATAATCGCCACGCTTGGCAGACGGGTTGGCGATTGCAGTATGGTGGTAAAATGAATAGAGAACGCTGCTGCCCATTCTCTAGTAAGTCCTTTAGTCGCCTTTTACGACACCCACGGGAAGAAATGGGGTGGTGTTATTCTTTACGTCCGGCACCACACGGTACTGAACCGGCACCACACTGAACGACATACATCGAAAAATTCATACCTACATAAAAATACGTAGTTCTTCTTTAATGGGGATTTATAGATAAGATGTCTCGATATATGCAGCGATCCCTAGCAGCGAAAAGAATCGGATCTAATTGAATTCTTTTTCTTTTCTTTTTATTAAACGCGGTGAGTTTTCTGGTTTTATGAAAAGCAATAAACTTATACCAATAATAACATATTAGTATTTACTAACTCACGTTTCAATATGATCATGGTCTGGCGGTTTGAGTAGTTTATGCGGCCTGTCCTTTCTCTGGTATTGTTCGTCGAATCGTTGAGCTCCTTAAGTTTTGAGATGAGCTGCACAATAATTGACAAATGCATGGGCTGACTGGATAGGTCCAATTAATCTATGTGGTTCTTTCCTCATGACTGTTATACCGTTTCAGACACCAATCTCTTCACATTTCTGACCAAGATTTGTTTGGAGTTTAAAACAGACTATGAGTTCTGAGTTTGCTTTGGCTTTTCTTCTCAGAGTGGTCATATAGAAAACGCTGACCTCGTCTAGTTTTAAAATACGATCGACGTGTAAAAGTGTTTGTACAAGCTTAATTACACAAATAAAATTATTTATCATGCCTTAAAATTTTTGCTGTCGATATTCTGATAATGTTTCGTTTTGAGAGCAGTGGTGATGAAATAATTTATACAAAGTTAACCGCCAGTCTGGGTCCGAACCGACGACCTACAAAACGTAAGTCAAGGTATTTACCAGTAGGCTACCATTGCTTTTTTTTTTTTTTTTTTTTTTGGATGGGAAATCATCAAATGACTTCTCCCGCTCTGGGCAGAGCGGGAGGGCGTGTCAGACTTTTACTGACTAAAACCCACCCGTGTTCCTTCAGTTGCCCATGTGCCAGGGTCACGGTATCTCTTTCGAACAATCGCGCGACCCCGGCAGGCATCGGTCCTAGCAGACCCCTTCAGTGTTGCTGACATGTCTTTGAGGCGCGCGTGGAACACTACGCGCCGTCGACCCGAGCCTGGTCCTTACCGGGCGGCGAGCTACCCATTGCTCGCCACCCGCAAGCTCGCGCCTACGGTGGCCGGGAGTCTGCTATCGACTCCCGACGCCCGGGGCGTCTCCTCCTGCGAGGCTACCATTGCTCACAGCACAGTTTTCTGTCTGGTAAATTTAAATTACACACAAATATTTCGGAAAATTCTTAAAATTGCTTGCGTGGTTTAATAGAACTACGCAGCCATACAGACAGACACGAATTGAAGTAGGTAAATATATTGAAATAGGTAAACATGTCATGTCAAGGCACACGTTGCTATCCGGCTACCTGATATAATTCCTTGGTTTCCCTTTACGTCACCCACAGGAGACGTCGACGCCTATTAACATACAAGACGGTGTGATACTACCGTCATAAGTGTAAGTACAATACCATATCATTAAATTACCTGGTTGACGTGTACATAATTTTATTGAATCGACACAGACTTCTTATAAATATGTAAATATAAAGACTTCTGTAAGGTTACAGGGTTCTGCTATTTCATTTAAGGTACATAATATAAATATTATCTAATCTGTATCAACTCTCTATCCATACATTTAGTCCGTAATGTCCCATTGCTAGGCAAAGATCTCCCTTTCCCTTTTCACCACACTTCCATCTTCTTCTAGTGTAGGCCAGTCCTGTCGGTGGTAGTCTAGGACGACTTAAAACGCACTATTGTATACGAGCATTCAGCTCATAGGTATTCCATTAGCGCTAAACTGTCTAAGGTTTGGTACCCTGTCTAGCTAAATAAAGTTAAAATCTAATAAAAAAATAATGAATCCAATGTTAACTGTTGGTCTCGAAGAAATATTTAATAATAAACGTGAATTCAATCCAATTACGAATATATTACATTATTTAGTTAAGTTGAAAATCGTAATGTGTATTTACTAGTGAATTATTACATTAGGTACATCAAATCTTGTTATGTAAATTCTCAGAACAAAAACAATAGTTAAAAAACTGACCAAGTGCGAGTCGGACTCGCGCACTGAGGGTTCCGTACAAACCTGCAGGAATTCACGGTATAAGGTTTATGTTTATGAAATTAAATTAAAAAAAAAATATTTTTATATTTGAGTTGACTGAATGAAAAGTAAATTGTGGTTTACGATTTATGACGTATTAAAAAAAACTACTTATTAGATCTCGTTCAAACCAATTTTCGGTGGAAGTTTACATGGTAATGTACATCATATATTTTTTTTAGTTTTATCATTCCCTTATGGGGGGGGACACACATTTTGCCACTTTGGAAGTGTCTCTCGCGCAAACTTTTCAGTTAAGAAAAAAAATATATCAGAAACCTCAATATCATTTTTGAAGACCTATCCATAAATACCCCACACTTATGGGTTTGATGAAAAAAAAATTAGTTTCAGTTCTATGTATGGGGAACCCCAAATATTATTGTTTTTTTTCTATTTTTGTGTAAAAATCTTAATGCAGTTTACAGAATACATCTACTTACCAAGTTTCAACAGCATAGCTCTTATAGTTTCGGAAAAAAGTGGCTGTGACATACACGGACAGACAGACAGACAGACAGACAGACAGACAGACAGACGGACAGACAGACATGACAAATCTATAAGGGTTCCGTTTTTTGCCATTTGGCAACGGAACCCTAAAAACACTAATTACGTTTTTTTCTTGAATATGTGTAACATGAGTAATTTTTTTTTTATCATCGCTTCTTCCAAACGACGTCCACTGCTGGACTTAGGCCTCCCCCAATTTGGGGGGTTTGCCATAATCGCCACGCTTGGCAGGCGGGTTGGCGATCGCAGTATGGTGGTACACTGCATAAAGAACGCTGCTGCCCAATCTGTACTAAGTTCTTTAATCACCACTTAGGACGCCCACGGGAAGAAATGGGTTGAAGCTATTATTTACGTCCGGTACCACACCACATGGTACACTTATTAAACATTGGTGTAAAAACATCGAAAAACATATTTCTTACATATGTACATTAATTTGTGATATAATTTTTGACCTCAAAATTAGTTTAGCAATATCCCAGTACCTAAAGTCACTTAAAATTAACCAATATTTCTAGGAACCTATTTATCTATCACAATTATTTTTTTTAACAAATTCCTAGCAGGCTTGCTTTCCAAACATACCTGCTTAGCCGGAGCCCATATGGATATTTTGCTTACTAATATATCTTCCAATTTTTACTAAGGACATAACAGTTTCTCTTTACGACACTACCCAAAATATAAGGACGCTACAAAACAAATGCAAATCAATACACTTCCAAGTAAACCTCCACCCTTAACACCCACTCAAACTTTAGATTCGGGCTCACGGAGTGACGGCCGGATCTGTGACGTCACACCTCGCCAATTTACTCACATCCCGAAGTTAGCCGGGGCTTAAAAGTATTAAATATAGGAAGGTCGGAAACAAGAGCATTATCTTTATTCAGAGATACATTTTGTGTAGGCTTTGGAAGTTTAACTTTGGGATTTTTTTTGCGTTTGATCTACAACATCCTTGCATTATCATCGCCATCTTTGCTCGTCATAGCTAGCTACCTATTATGGCGTATTCCCCAAGGATAGTGTAGTAGAAAACCAGCGTTAGGAAGCATCTGTCTGGCATTAATGCTGAAATGAACCTTTTTGGCGCAGCCGTGAGACACGCTTTGCTGTTCATAATATGAAAACTTTATATCACTTTTTTATTTTGTTTTTTAGGGTTCCGGTTCACTTTGTTGTCCGTCCGTCCGTCCGTCCGTCTGTCTGTCAAGACCCCTTTTCTCAGTAACGCATCGAGCTATCAAGCTAAAATTTATATAAAATACTCAAATCTACTGTCCCTTGGAGCTGTGAAAAATCAAACTTCTAAGCTAACGCAATCAAAAGATATAGCCGTTTATGCTGCAAATTTCCGCATATTTTCGAAACTCGCAAGGGATTCAAAACCAAAAGGGTACTTCTAGTCGATCTAGAATTTTGAAATTTGGTACGAAGCAACGTCTTAGATATAGCAAAAATAAAGGAAAAATTGCGAAAACCGTAAATTTCTAGTTACATCATATAATCTTTTTTTTTAAATAATTTTAAAGGTACTACAACGTTTATACGGAACCCTCGGTGCGCGAGTCCGACTCGCACTTGGCAATATTATTCTTTCTTTCTTTCAGATACAAAACATGGCAACATAAAAATGGAAATTGTTTATAAAGTATTTATTTATTGTATTATATATAAAGTGTTTAATTCTACTACAACTTTTTACAAGATGGCATCCGCTTTTTGATATCTCATAACAGTACAAGATTTTTCAGAATTTTCGATCACGTTATGGCTGATAGGATGTCACTTTATCTAGGTGCTCTGGTTTAAAAGGTTCTGTACCCAAGGGATGCCAATGGAACTCGATTAGTTAACTTTCCGCTATTCGTCCGTCTGTCTGTCAGCGGACTCAGCGGGATGTATCTGATGAAACGTAGTAGATAGATAGTTGAAATTTTCACACTGTGTGTATATTTATTGCCGGTATAACAACAATAGAAGGTGAAATTTAAGGTGCCTTACAAGAATCGTATTTGTTTTCGGTATTTTTCGCCGTGTGGTACTGAACCATTAGTATGCATGCCGACTCGCACTTGGGCGGTTTTAGGAAAACACAGACAGACACAGTTAGTTACAGTCTATAAAAAATATTTGGAGATTAATCTCCTGAAAATTGCAGAGATGGTGGTTCAATATCCAGTTGTTCTGGGAATGTATGAAGAAGACAAAGACACATTGTTTGGGGGCTCCGAAGTCGGCAACGCAATTGCAACCACCTCAATGTTATCAAGCCTGTTCAATGACCCGCAATATCAAGAATAAGTTTGTACAAACTTAACAATACAGGATTATCAAACCAATATTTATTATTATTAATGAATGAACTACTAGTGTCCGTAGGTTCATCCGCGTGGATTTCGGAAATTACCCCACGGGAATGTGCTACCGCGGAACAAAGTCACAACACACAAAGTAAATTATGTTTTTCCTTATAATATCAACTTCAATTATCTACCAATGAATGTCACGTCAAAGTTGGTCCAGTCATTTCGGAGATTAGACGGAATAAACAGAAAGACAGTTGAAAATGCGTTGTTTTTTTGTTTAAAGTACCGTATATACTTTCATATGCGTTAAGTAAACAGCTGTTATTTTGAGATTACATACAGTAGTTTATTATTCGTGTGGCGAGTAGGCAAGTAAATTCGCACACTAGAACGCAGCACCAAAATCACGCCACCTTGTTTAGCCGCGCCTCTAAGATAAGGATTTTAACTATGTGTGCGTAGCGAATAGCACACACGGACAACCGCCGCCTGCGATCCTTTGTCTAGCATGATGACGCGCGCACATAAGCCGCTCGCAACGGTGACGCATTTGTTTACTAGTTAGTATAAATACTGTGTTCCGATCGTGTTCAAAAACACTCCGCTTTGATCACCTGCATTGTTAATACATTCATTTTACTTAATTAATATATATTCATCAGTTCGCTTATTCGCCTTTTCGTTCAATAAATACCTGCTTACCTACTTGCTAGTGCTCGCACAGTAAGTGAGTTAGTGTAGCGTATTTTCATCGCTTACGCATACCCACTTCATTGGTGACCCCGAAACCGTTGTTTGAGGAGAAGATGGAGCCTAGTAAGAAGACCGAGACCAGCAAGGACAGGGACGTGTTTCAAGAATCTTGTCGCGTCGGAGTAAGGACGCCGACGTTCAACCCTGGTGATCCGGTACTATGGTTCGCGCAATTGGAAGGGCAGTTCGCGTTAACAAATATAACGACGGATTCCACGAAATTCTACTTCGTCCTGTCACAGTTGGAACCACAGCATACCGCGGAGGTTAGAGACCTGGTCGTTACTCCACCGGCAACCGGCAAATACGAGAAGCTGAAGGCAGAACTTATCAGGAGGCTGTCTGCGTCACAAGAGAGGAAGATAAAGCAGCTGATAATGCACGAGGAACTCGGCGACAGAAAACCGTCGCAGTTCCTGCGCCACTTGCAACACTTGGCCGGACCGACAGTTCCTGAGGAATTTATCCGAACAATCTGGTCAAGTCGCCTTCCCACCAACCTACAAACCATAGTCGCGTCGCAGACCACCATGTCCCTGGAAGATGTGGCCGAATTAGCAGATCGTATCAACGATATCGTTCCAGCAACAGGGCAAGTAGCAAGTACCAGTACTCGCCCGCCAGTAACGACTGATCCGCAAAATTCCGCTATGGACACGCTGACTAAAACCGTAGCGGAATTAAGCCGTAGATTGGATACCATGAGCATGGAGCTGCGCAGTCGTCGTCGGTCGCAGTCGCATAGATCAAGGAATGGCTCATCACACCGTTCCCGCGGTCGTTCCAGTTCCAGACCCCGAGATTACCCGCAGTGCTGGTATCATTACCGGTTTGGTGACAGAGCACGGAAATGTACGCAGCCGTGCAACTACAGCAAGCAACCGGAAAACGCCAGAGGCAGCCATTAGTGGCGGTACAAGACTGCCTAGCCGTAACAAGCCGCCTGTTCATCACGGATCGCAGAACGAAGATACAATATCTAGTAGATACGGGTTCGGACCTGTGTGTATTCCCGCGATCCGCTGTTCGGGAGCCACGCTGCAAAACCAAATACGAGTTGTTCGCAGCAAACGGAACAATTATAGCCACATACGGTTACCTGCCACTCACTCTGGATTTGGGCCTTCGTCGAGCCTTCACATGGCAGTTCATAGTAGCGGACGTTTCAAAGCCTATAATCGGCATCGACTTCCTAGGTTATTATAACCTACTTGTTGACTGCCGCAACCAACGCTTAATCGACAATGTCACAGCACTAACGGCCGCAGCGACATTTAAAAAAGCAACTGAGGCCATATCGTCAGTCCGCACAACCACAGATGGCACAGATTACCAACAGCTGTTGAGAGAATATCCAGATCTCACACGCCCAGCTGGCAGACCTGGTGTCACAAAACACAGCACAGTGCACCATATTCGCACTACGCCAGGTCCACCCGTATACAGTCGCCCTCGCCGCCTTGACCCTGAGCGATTGAAAATAGCCAAACAAGAGTTCGAGGAAATGCTACAACAAGGAACAGCACGCAGATCCGAGAGTGCATGGTCGTCACCGCTTCACCTAGCACGCAAGAAGAACGATGGCTGGAGGCCGTGCGGAGACTACAGATCTTTGAATGCACGCACGATTCCAGACCGCTATCCAGTTCGGCATGTGCATGACTTTGTGCACCAGCTGGTAGGGTGCACAGTCTACTCCACTGTCGATTTGGTTAAGGCCTACAACCAGATTCCAGTCGCAGAAGAAGACATATCTAAGACCGCCATAACGACACCGTTTGGGTTATTCGAATTTCCGTTCATGACGTTCGGACTTCGCAACGCTGCACAAACGTTTCAGCGATTTATGGACGAAGTACTCCGGGGCTTAGACTTCTGTTACACCTACCTGGATGACATCCTAATCTCCAGCAGCAGCATCGACCAGCATCAACAGCACCTCAGACAACTTTTTGAGAGGTTGTCTGAGTATGGAGTGTTGATAAACACAAGCAAATGCACATTTGGACAAGCAAAAGTGAATTTCCTGGGCCACGAGGTTTCAGCAGCTGGAATTAAGCCTCTGGACACAAAGGTCCAAGCAATCCAGGACTTCCCGGTGCCCAAGAACATCAAGGAGCTTAGAAGATTTCTCGGAATGATAAACTTCTATCGGAAATTCCTACCAGCAGCAGCTTTCATACAGGCACCGTTAAACAAATTTCTAACGGGCCTCAAAATGAAGGGATCACAGCCAATAGAAATGACACCAGAGCACCTGGAGGCTTTCAACAGATGTAAGCAAAGCCTATCAGAGGCCACACTGCTAGTCCATCCGGATTCAACAGCAGAACTCGCCGTACAGACAGACGCCTCTAATACGGCAATCGGTGCTGTATTACAACAAAAGCAGGGTACAGAATGGCAACCCTTGGCATTTTTCTCCAGGAAACTGAGCCCTGCCCAGACAAAGTACAGCCCATATGACCGTGAACTCCTAGCCATATATGAGGCCATACGGCATTTCAAGTTCATGGTGGAAGCGAGGACATTCACAGTTTTGACCGACCACAAACCTCTAACATTCGCATTCAGCAAACCACGTCAAAACTGCTCCCCACGTCAGTTCAGATATTTAGATTTTATCAGCCAGTATACAACAGACATTAAGTTCGTGGCTGGCAAAGACAACGTGGTAGCAGATACATTGTCACGCATTGATGAAATCAATTCGCCCATCGATTACAAGTCCCTAGCCAGAGAACAGGAAACCGACCCGGAACTTCAAGATCTCATACAAAATGGCTCCAGTCTGAAACTGAAGAAAATCAGACTGCCAGAAGCAGAAGTAGAAGTATACTGCGACACCGCATCGGGCACACGCCCGTATCTCACCAAACGTTTTCGCAAACCAGCATTCAATATACTTCACGGCTTGAGCCACCCTGGTCGTAAAGCAACAGTCCGTTTGGTGACCGATAGGTATGTTTGGCCTGGCATAAGAAAGGACTGTCGACAATGGGCCAAGGAATGTGAAGCATGCCAACGAAGCAAAGTGTCCAGACATACGTCAGCACCTTTAACAGCTTTCCAAACGCCGTCAGCTCGGTTCCGACACATCCACATGGACATAGTTGGCCCATTACCACTATGTTCAGGCTACAAATACTGCCTCACCGTGGTCGACCGCGTGACGCGTTGGCCTGAAGCTTACCCGCTGCAAGATATCACAGCGGAGACCTGTGCAGCCGCTTTAACGTCAGGATGGATCGCACGGTTCGGCAGCCCCGAGCACATCACTACCGATCGGGGCAGGCAATTCGAGTCCCGCACCTTTAAGGAGCTCGCTACCTTAATCGGAGCATCCCACCACCCAACTACAGCATACCATCCCGCAGCAAATGGCCTGGTGGAAAGGCTACACCGCCAGCTGAAAGCCGCCATCACCTGTCACGCCAAGTCAAACTGGTCCGAGGTGTTGCCTTGGGTCCTACTGGGCATACGCAGCGCTTACAAGGAAGACCTGCAAGCATCCGCGGCAGAGCTGGTGTATGGTGAACCACTCCGTCTGCCAGGACAATTCTTCGCGTCCACTCCTGAGGAGACAGTCGATATGACCAGCCTGATCAGCAGACTCCGCTCACACATGAGCAGGCTAACACCACAACCTACTTCCTGGCACACTAGTTCCACTCGACCGTTCTATGTGCCCAAGGACCTAAACACAGCTACCCATGTTTTCTTGAGGCAAGGACCTGCACGAAGGTCGCTGGAAGCTCCGTATTTGGGACCATACAAGGTCCTGCATCGAGATCAGAAAACTTTCGACCTCGAGGTGAAGGGAAAGAGACAAAAAGTCACACTTGACCGATTAAAGCCAGCATACTTGACCAATGAGCAACCTGTCATGACGTCACAACAGCAACTTCCAGAAGACCAGGTCACTGTCAGGAAGACGAGAAGCGGGCGCACAGTCAGATTCCCCAACTACTATCGTCCGTAGCCAAGCTACGACTCACCAGGGGAGTGGTGTGGCGAGTAGGCAAGTAAATTCGCACACTAGAACGCAGCACCAAAATCACGCCACCTTGTTTAGCCGCGCCTCTAAGATAAGGATTTTAACTATGTGTGCGTAGCGAATAGCACACACGGACAACCGCCGCCTGCGATCCTTTGTCTAGCATGATGACGCGCGCACATAAGCCGCTCGCAACGGTGACGCATTTTGTTTACTAGTTAGTATAAATACTGTGTTCCGATCGTGTTCAAAAACACTCCGCTTTGATCACCTGCATTGTTAATACATTCATTTTACTTAATTAATATATATTCATCAGTTCGCTTATTCGCCTTTTCGTTCAATAAATACCTGCTTACCTACTTGCTAGTGCTCGCACAGTAAGTGAGTTAGTGTAGCGTATTTTCATCGCTTACGCATACCCACTTCAATTCGTATGGATAAAGTAGAGAACAAAAACTAAAATTGTCCAAGTGGGATTAGCGACTGCAACCCACCCGTTCTTGTATATTCCCTAAACTCATCATTGTAAGTTGTTCAAACACGTTACAGTCCGAAATGTGTACCATCTGCTTCTGTTTATATAGTTCAGCTGCTAAACTTTTGAGTTCTTTGGTTTGCTTATACTGTAGGTTGATAATATTATATATAATTTACTAGCTTCTGCCTGCGACTTCTCCTTGTTAAATTTCTTTTTCCCCCGACCCTTCGCGTCGCGTCGAATCGCCTACCCGTGCGATTTTCCCCGTTTTTGCATCATTTTTCATTACTGCTCCGCTCCTCTTAGTTGTAGCGTGATGTTATATAGCCTTGCTCGATAAATAGGCTACCCAACACAAACAAAAATCAATTCAGACCAGTGGTTCCTGAGATTAGCGTGTTCAATCAAACAAACATACAAACAAACTCTTCAGCTTTATAATATTAGTATAGATTGCTTAAAACTGTGTCAAACGCTGACTTAGATGTATCATCATAATCAGTGTTCGTATATTGGCGTGTGCTAGCTGACATATGACGCATAATTTGATGTATGTTTTGTTTTGTTTTGTTTTATACTATTAATTACTTACATAATACTGTATAGGATCAAGTTCTTCTAACTTAACAGACAGCTGTGCTGCTGGGGAGTTTGTTCCGCCACTTCTTCTTCCCAGCTAAAGCACTAGGAAGTGTCGAAGGGTGGGCGTTTTTGGGGGACTGTCTCATGTAACTTTGACGTTCAAAAAGTGCTGACTCTCAGCCTAGTTTGAATAAATGACTTTTGATTTTTTTTTTGAGTCTTAATTGCTCCCTCTGCTGGGACATAAGTTTCCTCTTGGTGAGGAGGAGTGGTTTGTAATTTACCACGCGGGTCCAGTACGGGTTGGTAGATGTCACATGTATTTGAGTGTTGGCTGTAGGAAATGCCAGTTTCCTCACAATTTTTACTTCACTGTTCTGAGAGCAATGGCATTTTCTAAAAGCACCTGTCTAGGTTTAAACTTGCGACCAAGAACTTATAAGTCGCAGTCGATTCTTGCACATTCTTCTCCATATGAATCTACCTTTTGGAAGGGGCAACTAGAATGAATTCTATTTTCATGTAACTATTGACGTTCAAAAGTGCCTTTTTGGGCCTATCCTACTAATATTATAAACGCGAAAGTTTGTACGTATGGATGTATGGATGTGTGGATGTTTGTTCCTCTTTCGCGCAAAAACTACTAAACGGATTTGGATGTAATTTGGCACACAAATAGATTATAACCTGGATTAACATATAGGGTACTTTTTATCCCAGTAATACGTTCCCACGGGATATTTTCCGAACTCCACGCGGGCGAAGCCGCTGGCAAAAGCTAGTTTGAAATAAATGCTTTGACTTTGACTTTTGACTTTACCGTTACAACTGAGCCACCATTGCTCCCAAATGCTACTGCAGAGTATGAGATGGTTTTTTTTTCAACTGGAATTTTTCAGTAGCAGCTCGGAGTCTGAATTTGTGCTCGTTTGATGGCAATAACTTCATCCTCGTTACATAAGACTTCATCAGCTCCCTCATCTCCCTAGCCTTTTCCCGACTATGTTGTGGTCTGATTCCAGACTAACCGCATGCAGCTGAGTACCAGAATTTCATAGAGCGACTGACTATCTGGCCTCCTCAACCCAGTTACTGAGTAATACGATACCCCTTCGTAGATCTTAGACAGTCGTCACGGGACGTCAGAAAACCGAAAGTCTTACATAAGACTTTAACGAGCAAAATTGGCCTGTTAGTCTAGTGGGTAGTGACCCTGACTGCTAAGACTAAGGTCGTGGGTTCGATTCCCACCCAGGACAAATCTTTGTGTGATGAGCACAATAATTTGTTCTGTGTGTGGGTGTAATTTATCTATAATATCTATGTATTTAGAAATATATAAGTATGTTTATCAGTTGTCTGGTTGTCATAGTACAGGCTCTGCCTAGTTTGGGATCAGATAACGGTGTGTTGTTGTCCTAAGATAAAAAAAATATGGATGCACTGTTGGTACAGCTTTGCCTAACCCTTTAAGGATTACATACGTGATGTTATATTATGTCTAAAAAAAAATATATATAGTTTTACATGCCGTGCGCCCACGTGATGGGATTTACCGTCGGCTAAAATTACAAAAATAGACAGCAAACTATTACATCACGAATAATTTTAAGCTAAGAAAGCAAGTGCTACGAGATCGTAGCGCAGTGCTACGCCGTAGCACAGCGCGTAGCATAGTCAGCTCAGAGAGGAGTTTGTTTTCCAACTACAAATGTGTTGTCTCATTAATTAAGTGGAAAATGGACTGTTCTAAATGTAATTATGAGTCTTTCGGCATCCTATTATTTTATAATCTCATGATTGTGTCTAGCTGGAGCGAAATGCGATCTATTTAACTTATTAAAGATAATTATTTCTTCATATTATTCCTAATCAACCAGTCTTAGTTTAGTTTAGAATTATTACGCAACACAATTAATCTACAGTAAATAGTTAGTTGCGTTATATATTGTATTACTAACAACAAGTAAATAAATTACTCTAATATCTATTTACTCCGTCGTTTTAAATAAACCGCAATCAAAGAAACATCAACATGAAAATTGAAAACTTTCTTCGTACAATTATTTCGATTCCAAATTCCTTGATAACGAACGTCGTCGAACGAAATTCGATAAACCGTAAAATGTGACGGTACCATAAACATTTTACATCAAAATAAATTGACAAATTTAAGCCCCAGATGGATAAAAAAATAAATATAAAAATATGTTCATTGTCATCGGTCGTAACTGGGTAGGTAAGCCTAAAACCAAACAAATGAATCGTTTGAACGAAACAGGGATTTTTAATACTTTTTTTTTTGTTTTCTGAATGTTTGATTATAAAAGCCTCGCTCTGAATAACAGTCGTGTGGGAGTTGGAACAGTAACTCAAAAGGGTTGATTGTGATGTTGGTGGCGAATATGCCATGGTGTTGTTTTAAGGCGCGGTGTTACCTCAATATTCACAAAACACTGGTGTCTTTGACAATCGAGTATGACGTAACGCAATGAAAATATACGACACAAAAAATACAGTGGACAGAAAAGGGTTTAAAGAAAAATTCTAACCGAATAGAATAGTGAAAAATTGTTTGATATTCCCAATAAAAATTGTTTCACAAAAAAAACTTTGACGTCGAACATCTCTGTATTTTCAGCGATAACAACATTTTTTTTTAAAGAGTTCAATAGAATAAACATTACTTTAAAACTTTAACCAGACAATTATTTAATTTAATGTGTGTAGTCCGAATAATCTAAATAAAACCGTAAAATAAATGCCAATTCGCAGCTTAGTCACATCGTCAATCCAAATATTTATTCAATTTTCAACCTTATTTGTTGGAGCTGTAGCATGTAGTTGTAGCATTTAAAATCGTAGTCAGTCCGCGCCTTAACAGCGAGAGTTTTTAAGTATAGTTGTGTATTTTTCAGGGTGGTTGTACATTGACACGCAAACTGTAACCATATATTCAGCACACGATTCAAAATACTGTAGCGTAGACAATATTCGTCGTTTATCCAGTAATTACTGGAAATAATTGATTTCCAATAACATGGTTTTCCACTTTGAGAGCTCGTCTTCACTTTAAAAGACTGACAACTTCTAGGTTATAGTAGTTCAAGGTTACACAAGTTCCACGTCAAAATGAGAACAAAATAAAAGTAAAACAGGCTGTCAGGGACTTTGATGTGCATCTTGAAACGAAGTTGTTAATACAGCACATGATTCTTAGCACCCTAGCGTAAAAAATATTCGTCGATTTTCAAAACAAAAAAAAAAATCTGAACAGCATTTTTTTTAAATGACCTACTAAAAATGTCAACGCAGAGTGTCCAGAATCATGTACTTAATCAATGGTAACCGTATACTGTATATAAGCTATTCACGCTCTATTACTCTGACTAGGGTGATAGAAAAAACTTTTTACCAAAAAATTTAACCGCCGAAAAAACTGAAAAGCAAAAAATAATAACCTTAAAATTATGAGTCGGCGCTTTGAGTGATCTTTGTTCATCGATTTTCCAGCGCCGACTCATAATTTTAAGGTTTATTATTTTTTGCTTTTCAGTTTTTTCGGCGGTTAAATTTTTTGGTAAAAAGTTTTTATTTTATAATTTTTTGTGGCTTTAATGTATTTATAATACTTGGCAAGGTATACCCTATCCAATGAATAAAGAATTATCAAAATCGGACTACTCTGTATAAAGTTATGCGTGGTTAAACATTACAATCAGTGAGTGAACAATCAATCATCCCCTGTTTTCTGACCCTTAGGGTTTGATTTTGTTTTCCAAATTTATATGGGACCACCCTCGGAGTATACCCTTTCCAATAAAAAAAGAATTATCACAATCGGACTACTATGTAAAAAGTTATGCGTGGTCATATATAAAAAAAACACACACAAAAAAAAATATACGCGTCGAATTGATATCCTCCTCCGTTTTTTTTCGTCGGTTAAAAAGATGTGTGAAATTGATGTAACAGTATGGGCATGTGATGAGGAGGAATGAGGAAAACGCCACGAAGAAAGTTTTAAGTATAGGTATGTTTGGTAAATATACGCTCCACAATCCAGTTACTGAGTAATACGAAACCCCTTGGTTAGACTGGTAGTCAAGACGTCTATTAGAGAAATATGGAAGTATAAATAAATGTAAATAATAAAAGAAATATGACACGATACAGGTCGCTGGAGAGATCTACGTACTGTGGCAACTAGCTTCATTATTCTGACTCACCGCCACTTGACAAATCAAAAGTGCCTGTAATTGGTTTATTTGAAATAAATCCTTTGAGTTTCAGTTGAAAGTGTGTCTGAGCAGATAGACCAGAGCGTACGTTGAACCTGTGCATTTCATAGAACGCGCGACGTATAGTCATCTAACTCAGGCATATCGGTATACGTTTTCAGTGGACTGTGTCGAGTACGACCATCTTTGACAAAAGTCGAGTGGACTCTGGTTTTATACTAGATACTTTTCTGTATCGTTAGTGTGATAACAGCAACCAATCTCCAAGTATAAACACCGGAACCACTATTGGGTGATGTACAAATGTTGGTTCCATCTCAACAATCGGACACGGAACAACTCTATCTGTGGTCCCAACAAATGTTTGTCCAATCCTGGATCCAATCAGCTATTGTGCCAACCGTGCTAAAAAAACTTAAAGGTTTTTTAACTCTAAAATATTATCAAATATTATTTGCATTTAGTTTCTTCACCGGTTTGAATTTTAGGAACTATGTTTTATGAATAAATAAAACTTAGTAAAAATACAACCCACTTCCAGACAAAAACACTACAAAGTTCAAAATAACTTTAATTTAGGAAATCAATATTTTTTTATACTTATTTTAGTGTTTTGTCATCGAAACTTTGTAGTCAAATATTTTTTTTTTTAAAGTACTTTTTAGTTACGGTACCTACCCCACACCTGATGTCACAGGAAGCAACAGCATGTAATCTAGATAAACAAAATGGATTAAAAACGTATAATCAATGCGAACGTAAAAGATATCCAAGTAAAGTAAATACAATTTATATGAAGCCAC
Organism: Aporophyla nigra; assembly: GCA_947507805.1. Lineage (NCBI taxonomy): Eukaryota > Metazoa > Arthropoda > Insecta > Lepidoptera > Noctuidae > Aporophyla > Aporophyla nigra. Next base: position 1,804,238 of record OX382301.1, read on the forward strand.
CTCTGAAACATCCACCAAATTAGAATTTTTGAAATTCATCTACAATTGCCGGAGATATGGTGGAGATATCTCCTTCTTTTTGAAATCTATATATATAAAATTCAAAGTCCTGAGTGACTAACTGACTGACTGACTGACTGACTGACTGATATATCAACGCACAGCCTAAACCGCTGGTCCTAGAGACATGAAATTTGGAGGGTGTATTCTTTGTGAAGAGTAGGTATCCACTAAGAAAGGGTTTTTTGAAATTCCATCCCTAAGAGGGTGAATTGGGGGGTTGAATTTTCAAGTGGGCGAAGCCGCTGGCGGAAGCTAGTAGGTTATAAAATGTGATTACTGCAATGAAGGTTAAATTAAAGATCTATCTACACTTACATTTCTATTTACTTTTTTCCCTATAATTCACGGTAACTCATCGCGAACTTCAATTTATCGAAAATATTATCGTTCACTAACTATAATACGGCACGCATTATCGATAAACGATATATGTGTGCTCACTGTAATACATCACTTAAATCCTGAATAAATAATAGCTTTTTAAAACTACTCCGGAACTGAGGGGAAACTGGTTTACGTCGGAAAATGTGCAATTAAATTGTTATAATTTTGTTATAAGCTTCACGGAAAAATTACGACGGTAGATTTATCTGCTACATTTCATTAATGTCTTATCCGACCAGCAACCCATAATCCCATAATCTATCATAATCCGAAGGATTTTTGAAAGATTTTCGAATACATTGCTTCATATGTTTGAAAATAGTGTCTGATCGACAGCGTAAATGACGCAATAAATTGACAAAATGAAAAGCATTGCAGTTTTGAGTGTGTGACTTAATTATTTTGCAGTCAGTTTATTTTATTTATTTAATACTTTAAGCACACAGATGTTTAGACTCCAGCACATCAAGGTACCCGAAACTGTCAAATTCTCCCAATCAACCTTGAACCTAATGCTTTGGCGATAAAGTTGAAAATCTATTAAAGAAATTTGACAGATTGTAGTAGCTCGATGTGCTGGCGTCTATACAAACGCATCCAGTCTAACCAGATCCAGCTGAATACCAGTATTTTACATGGAGTGACTGCCTATCTGACCGCTATAACCTAGTTAATGGGTAATACGATACCCCTTGGCAAGACTGGTTATCAGACTTGTCAACCTTGTTCTATGTAAAAAATATGTAGTCCCTTTTTCACCAACCTGCATGTGTCGCATTCGAATTATAAGCAAACTCCATCATTATTATATTACATAGAACCTCCTGCGATCTCAATCCACTATACTCACTACCGAAGCGAGTAAAGCAATTTATTTTTTCTTTAATTTTCCAGAGGGCCCTCTGGAACGGTTGCCATAGCTATAGGATATAAATTCACTCATGAAATATGTAATAGCCACGGCTAGCTCGAATTTTTGGGGTGACTCGTTCCAGTATCCATGGTGACTGGAATGGATACGAATTTTCCAAGGAATCAACTAATGGAATTAGATCAATATGGAGTATAGAGTGAACGTACATTTAACATCCTCGTGAATCCTTTAGTTCATTGAAATTGATGAAATGTAAACTAATATTATAAAGAGTTAATATTTTAAAAGATTTGATTTTTTGTATGTATGTTTGTAAAGGATAAACTCGAAAACTACTGAACGAATTTAAAAACATCTTTCACCTATAGAAATCTACATTATCATCAAGTAACATATGCAATATTTTATCCCGAAAAAATGCACAGTTCCTGTGAGTCACGCGGACGAAGTCGCGGACGAAGTGTTAGTAGTAAATATATTTGGAGTTTGTCTGTCTGAGATGTTCCTGGAAATTCAGTCACAGAACTTAATACTTAATTAAAAACGGTAAGAACTAGCCATTTATTTCCATTTTCATTTCACTACTACATATCATTGTTTTATATTATTGGCTTTTCATACCGAATTATCTATTAATTTAAAAATGAAAAACTAAACCCTCTGCACTTTTGAATAAGCGAACAAAATAAATGTGAGCCAATATAAAAGAATTTAATAAAACAGCTCGAGGATTTTTGTGTATCAGCATAATATTTTTGTTTCATTTCTTTTTAAATACACATAATGTTTTCGTGTTATTTTGTTTAAAATATTTTACATTATTGTTTAATCTGTAGATGCTGAATAAATGAATTTTATATATTAGGTTGGGGAAAAAGTCTTTTCGCATTATAGTATGTATGAACTTGTAATAAAATCTCTCTGGCTATACTATTTGTATCTGGCTGGTTTTGGTATCATTGAAAGTTTAAATTTTAAAGAACATAATTCCAAATTCAAATTAGGAAAATGTGTGATTTTCATTTGTTTTTTGTACCGTCAAGATGAGTGAATCTAATGAAGAAATTCGATACATTTTAAAATTTTACTAAGAAAAAGGTAAAAATGCAACGCAAGCCGCGAAAAAAATTTGCGATGTTTATGGACCTAGTGTAGTGTCTGTGAGAGTAGCACAAATTTGGTTTAAGCGTTTTCAATCCGGAAATTTTGATGTCAAAAATGCACGTCGCTCTGGTCGCCCTATTACGGATAAAATGGATGCCATTTTTGAAAAAGTGGAGCAAGATCGGCATACCAGTAGTTACGACGTAGCTGAAGAACTGGAAATTGACCACAAAACAGTTTTGGCGCATTTGAAAAAAACTGGGTACACAAAAAAGCTCGACATTTGGGTACCTCACGAGCTCACTGAAAGAAACCTAATGAACCGTGTACTCATTTGTGATTCGTTATTACGACGTAATGAAACCGAACCATTTTTGAAGAAGCTGATAACTGGTGATGAAAAGTGGATCACGTATGACAAGAACGTGCGAAAAAGGTCGTGGTCAAAGGCCGGTCAGGCTTCACAGACTGTGGCGAAACCCGGGTTAACTCGCAACAAGGTGATGCTGTGTGTGTGGTGGGATTGGAAGGGCATTATTCATTATGAGCTGTTACCACCAGGCAGGACCATCGATTCTGAACTCTACTGCGAACAACTGATGAGATTAAAGCAAGAAGTTGAGAGAAAGCGGCCGGAATTAATCAACAGAAGGGGTGTGGTTTTTCATCATGATAACGCTAGACCTCACAGATCTTTAGCCACCCAACAAAAATTAAGAGAGTTTGGCTGGGAGGTGTTAATGCATCCGCCGTATAGTCTTGACCTTGCACCTTCAGATTTCCACCTGTTTCGGTCTCTTCAGAATTCTTTAGGCAGTGTCAGGTTAACATCACGAGAGGACTGCCAAAACCACTTGTCGCGGTATTTTGACCAGAAGTCCCAAAATTTCTATAGCAATGGGATCATGTCCCTACCTACAAGATGGCAAAAAGTTATCGAACAAAATGGTACCTACATACTTTAGTTAAATGTAAATAAACTTTATTAAAAAATGTTTTGAATTTTCTTAAAAAATGCGAAGAAACTTTTTCCCCAACCTATTATATTATAACTTAGACATAATAAATAATCTTACTTCCTTATCGCAGATAACCGCATCATCGTCTGATATCTTAGTTTGTTATAAGACCTTGAAAAAGCCTCAAAAAATTACTCCATTCCAATCCACATAGCATCATAAACACATTTTTTTTACTTGAAGGTCAAATAGAAGACCTTACCAAGTAGGTAGTAAATTAGCTTTTTATTACATCTATTACTTAGGATAAAGAGACATTCACTTGACCTAAAAGACTACGTTTCCATGGCAATGCTAATACATTATACAAATCTTAACGACATTCAACTAAAGCGTATATTATTTCATATTTTTCCGAAGCATTTCGAGGCTACGACCCGAGACTGGCCTAGAATTATTAGATATTAAAAGATAAGCCCCTCTCTGCTGTATCTAAAATGTACTCTTACATAGTTGAAGATTGGTGATAACGACGTTATTCGGAGATACGTTCGCGTTCGATATTGATTTGAGGATTAATGTCAATGGTGTACCAGTTTTGCTATCTGAGCTCGTGAAACAGTTTGTTATTTAAATTTTTCGCACACAAAAAGAACACTGTTAACTTCAGGCATTCTCTACCAGACAACCAAGGGTGGTAAAGAGATAAGATGTCAGGTGCTTTGATTGAGCAGACAGATTAACAGGAAAGAGGTATTGAGATGACTACGCTATTTGTTATGAAAATAACGTGGCTATTTCCGCTGAAATGCATACTGACTTGTGGCTCTCATGATGTCGAGAGGCAGCACAACCCAAAGAAGAATGTATTGAATATGAAAAGAAAAATGAAGAAGGTCATAAATATAAGAAGACCAGAGTAGAAGAAGATTGTTAGAAAAACGCAGATTGACTGGAATGGGCATTTTGAGGGGTTGAGTGCTTTCAAGTCTGGGTTTACATCTTCTATAGCGTTCGATAAACCCGTTCTATCCAGTCAACAGTACACAATCGATGATCATCATCATAAAGGTGATATGAACATCGAAGACAGTAAGTTTTAAAATGAATAAAGATGGAAAATAACAATGGAGAAAGAATACCGCCGTGTGGAACACCAGCATCCAGGTCACGCCATCTCGACGAACACTAAACGTGAAAAGACTGCTGACATCCGCAAAGATAAGAAAATTCCAGCGCCTCGACCGATACCATATGATGAGAGAGGATAGAAAGGAGAATAGTGCCTGACGGCGTTAAAGGCATTAGACAAAATGTGTAACGTGACAAAATGTCATTACACGCTTTATATTAGCTTCACTTGTATGTTTGTATGTTAGTATGTTTGTTTGTAACCGACTCCTTATAGCGCGATTTTGACCCACTTTAAACGACCAGATTTCATTCAAACTCTGTAGACTTATCGAGGACCGATGACAATACTATAATTCCATAAATTTGTGCCATTATCCTTGCCAAGGTTACCAGGACAGCAAAAAAACTGTCTTCGAAAACTACACTGACATACGTCACAAACTACGCTGACATACGTCTCAAAATTCGAAACACCCTAAAAAACAGAAAATAAATAATAGTTTAAAAAAACTAAAAAAACACGCTTCCATAGAAAACCAAACTAACAAGTAGAAAATAATGGAAAAAAAGCGTGGGGTGCCTGATATCAATAAAAATACCTTAAAAAGCTACTACTTTTTTAGTATATTTTTAATAAATTTCAAACAAAGCGCATATCGACTATTTTTCCCATGTCAAAAGTAAAAAATAAGTCTGCATAATAAAACACAAATACAATAAAATTCCTCGATTGTTGTAACAATTGAACGCAGTGGTAAATAATTTACTGGGCAATATCGAGCCGTTAACGTGAACTGAAACAGATGAAGAAAATGCGCATCACTTATTTTTATTGCTACAGCATCCTAAAATAAGCTTAAGCTGTCATGTTTACAAGAAAAGCCTAAAGTTGACAACCTAAGTCCTTAAACGTGACTCGTTCAACAAACTTGAATGTTTTTATCAATATTTATGTTTTGATTAGCATGACAAATTTTAGTCTTACGAAAAATATTAGCCCGATATTTTTAGGACGTAGTAATGAAAAAAAAAATGCATAGAGATTAGGTTATTATATTAATTAATTAATCTAGAATTTTTATCTAGCTAGTAAATATTTACGGTGAATAATATCGTTTCGAAAGGCAAAAAAGATTGAATTTGAAACTGGACAAGAGTATTTCAAAGGAACTGCTTTGAAACAGCAGTTGTTTATTGTAGTTTCAGTAAATTACAAAATTTATGTTTATAAACAAGTTTAGAAGTAAAAACTTTTAACAAAAAATTAAACCGCCGAAAAAAAAAAGCAAAAAATAAAAAGCTTAAGTCATTTTGAGTCGGCGTCAAACACTAATTTGGTTTGGTTCTTTCTATTAAAAGGTTGTTTGGCGCCGACTCAAAATGACTTAGGCTTCTTATTGTTTTGGTTTTCAGTGTTTTCGGCGGTTTATTTTTTTGTTGAATGTTTTTTTTTTATCTACTAATTACTATATCCATGCAAAATGGGATTTTGCTGTAAGAAGTTATGCGTGGTCATACTTTACAATCAATGAGTGAATAATCAATCATCCCCTGTTTAACCTACCCTTAGGGTTGGATTTTTTCTAAATTTACATGGGACCACCTTTAAGATATACCTTTTCCAATAAAAAAATAATAATCAAAATCGGACCACTCTGTATAAAGTTATGCATGATTGTAGATAAATAAAAATAATATACGCATCCACTTGAGAACCTCCTCCGTTTTTTTCGTCGGTTAAAAACTGAGCAGTAAATTCATGTTTAAAAGAGTAATTCAATTAATAATGAACTGTGCGTTTACGTGTGGGAAGTTAACAAATCAAAAATTGTCGGTAAGAAATGTTTGTTACTTGGAAGTAGCGCTCGCCGACCGCTGCTGCGGCACCGCCCGCTATGCTCGCTCTAACCCTAACCCGTCGTAGTAACTAATACTGCGACCAATTCAGCTCGCACATGGTTGTTCACAGTTCTAACCTAATCTATTAACTACTGAACTATTTATCTAACCGCCCATTCCAACATTTTTACCGTTCATTCTTGCTCGTCTTGAGTATTGTTTACTGAAATTGTAGGATGAATTAAACGATCAATTTTCCTTTTACCGTTAAGCATCGTTACACACTGGTAAAACTTGTGTAAAAAAATAAAATGTAAATTTTGCGCAAATTTATATTAAACGTGTTTCGAGAAATAATGTGCAATAAAGGAGTTTTATAATATTTTCTTAAACACATTTTAGTACCGTGTGGTGCCGGACGTAAAGAATAACACCACCCCATTTCTTCCCGTGGGTGTCGTAAAAGGCGACTAAGGGACTTACTAGAGAATGGGCAGCAGCGTTCTCTATGCATTTTACCACCATACTGCGATCGCCAACCCGCCTGCCAAGCGTGGCGATTATGGCAAAGCCCCCCAAATTGGGGGAGGCCTAAGTCCAGCAGTGGACGTCTTACGGCTGAAATGATGATGAATGATGAAACACATTTTCGTTTATCCTCAGAAAATTTGTGAAATGTGTAGATGCCAAGCTCAGTTTACGTAGTAGGTTACGACCAGTATAAGTTTATCGATTCTAATTAACTAACAGGATTCTGGAATCAGAAACACAATACACTGTGGAGACAATAACCTTATCAGCCCATAAACTAAACTTTCAAACTCAAACCGAATAAATTAGAGAAATCCAAATGAGGAAACAATCCCTCTGCCATTAGCTGGTGACCCTACAAGATGTGATTAAATCGAATCAAGAGGGGGTTTTCAAGTTTAGAGCACAAATGGTGAACGAAGGGAAGTTATAGAGGGATGGAAGGAGTGAAGACAGACTTCCAAGCACAAAATAAATAAGTACAGAAGGTTGACTTTATGAAACGAGTGAAAATGCACGCAATAATAGACACGATTTACGTATAGCGAGTGCAAAGGCACTTGCAACTGACGTTGTTTGAGATGGTTTGATATAAAAAAAAGCTAACCTAATTTAATTTATTGTATGTTATTTTATTTATTTTATTCAATCTTAATGTTTTGTAATCAATTAATCAAATCAATTTGCACATTTTTTATTTTATTATAAAATATTTATTACTTGAATTAATTAAATATATTGTGTTATATTATAGGTATGTGTGTTCTGTGCATAATGTAGTAGTGCATGTGGTGTTTTTCTGTAAGTAGTGAAGCCCATATACTTAAGATTGCAATGTATAAATTAATCAAATTATTAAGTCTTCCACTGCATACTTCAGCTGCCGTATACCGTAGGCTAGCGTTAGAAGGGTTAAGTAAAAGAGAACTCATTGTTGAGAAGCCTATTAAATGAATAAAATCTTTACTTTATTACATAGGTACTAGATAAAACAAAGTCGCTTTCCGCATCTTCGCAGATCTTTTAAACTACATTACCTATTTTAATGCGGTTTTAATCAATAGACAGAATTATTCAAGAGGAAGATTTATATGTATGATACGCGGGTTAGGCCCCTTGATAAAGCTAGTAAGAAATCAGGAGCAGCAGGACCAGCGCTGGCGTTCTATCATGCATTATGCACAGCATTATGTTTAGCGATGGCCGTTTTGCGTTAGATGTGACGCATGTTTTCCCCCTGTTTTTTTTTTTTTTTGTTGATCATATGTTTTGGTCTTTCTGTGCGTCATGTTTGCCAAATAAACGTATTTTATATCTTTACTTTTTTTTCTAATCGCACGTTGGATGAACCAACCTTCTGTACTAATCTGTTTTGTGGTTCATCACTGATATCGAACACAATGGAACATACAATAATCAATTCATTAAGCAACAATGCTCAGAGCCGCCTGGCGGATTAAGTCTTACTTAAGAGCGAACCATTTTAACAAGATGTAAAACGTTTCATACAAAATTCTCATATTGTAATGAGATCAAAAGGAAGGCTTTACAGCAACGGAGTATTTAAATTGTCTCTCAGAATTATGGGATATTGTTTGAGTGATGTAAGAGAATGAATATTTCAGGGAAAATTATATACGGTATATTTCATGAAGCAGCCACGATTTCAGGATCGTGTTTTATCAGTTTTTACGGGAGTTGTACTAAGAAGTCAATTTATAGCCTGAATAAGAGGAAATACAATTTTGTTGTTTATATACCTTAACTAGCTTTTGCCCGCGACTTCGTCCGCGTAAAATTTTTGCTACTGTGATCCTTCCCGTCGCATCGAATTGCCTGCCAGTTTTCGTCCATTTTTCATTGCTGATCCGCTCCTTTTGGTTGTAACGTGATGTTATATAGCCTTTCTCAATAAATAGGCTACTCAACACAACAATATTTTTTCAATTCAGACCAGTAGTTCCTGAGATTAGCGCGTTCAACCAAACAAAACAACAAACTCTTCAGCTTTATAATAATATATAATACAGATATAGCGTTGCTCCAATTAAATTTCGATAAACCCCTTTATTTTGGTTCCTCGTAAATCATTGAATAAAATCTTTTAAATTTAGTCATTCGAAATACGTGTTTCACTTTAGTTGAGTACATGATTTACATTTAATTTAAATACTCAATGTGAGTTGATCAATGTCTTAACTATCATGTAATAAAATAGTAAGGAAGTAAAAAAAAAGTAATTGCTTTATGCTGTGAACGAGTTCAATACCGTAAATATCGTTTTGAGAATTTTTTATCCGTTTGTCTGGATGCATTATCCGAAATGGCACAAAAACGGATTCGGATGCACAAATAGTTTGTGACACATACATAGGGTATTTTAACCCCGGTAGTAGGATCCCGTGGAACATTTTGTCATATCTACGCGAGCAAAGCCGCAGGCAAAAGCTAGTTTTAAATCCACAACCTACATTCTCATTGAAGTTTGTAGGTAGGTTTTAAAATGTCTGCCTCTGACTCGCTTTTCCACATTCATATCTCTATTTTGTTTAGTCAGTGCTGCGAGAGTAACGTTTTACTTTTCATAAAACATTTATCTTTGTTGACTTTCAGTTTGTTATGAATTAACTACGCAGCCGAAAGTAAACATAAATCATTGTAAAATATCATAAAAACCAGCTCTTTTAAACTTTGTTCCCGAGTGAGGAGCACATAATATTACGTTCGATCGACTTGCTTATTTTGTTCAACATCCGTCTTCGCAACACTTTTATAAACTTCACATAAATGTTTCTCCAAAGAACAACACGAGCTATGTTGTTCTTCTACCCTGAAATTACCAAGAAAATTAATCATTTTCCCTGAAACTTTATTTTCATTAACTTTTTCTTTAAACCCCTAATATGCATTACCAAGTTCGATGCTCAATTTTGCCTCGCCGACGGTTAATTGGTTTTTAAATTTCAAATAGAGTTTACTAACAGCGGTCAGTTTATATTGGACAATGATGTATTTTCTAAGTATCCACTTTATAGTAAAACTTTGAAAATGTTGAGGGAATCTGTTTACATGTTAAGTGGTCAGTTTAATCTAAACTGTTGGATAGCTGAGTAATGAAGAGTATATTTTTAAAGCCTATTTTAGGTGGATTGCGCACGAACTACTTAACAAACAAACGTTAGTAGATGATTTTGAACTTTACTAGTTGAAAGATAAGGATTAGATTAGCATGAAGGATGAAACGCGACAAAATCGATGAAAGGTTGATGAACGGAAGGTGTCGCTAGGAAAATACGAAACTGCTTTCGTTTTTAACTGCTGTCATACATTATGTAAGAGGAAGATGGAATACGCGTGCTCCTGCACAGAATCAGGCTCGTACAGATGCTTTTAAGTCTGCAAGTATGGCTGAGTTCGGATAAAACGCGTTTCTAGTTCAGTCTCAGATTATTTCATGTAGAAATGATGTATCATTTTCCGTGAAAAATCGGCTGGCATGAAAGCTTATGTATCGACTGAAAGAAAGCACTTTTGCGTTCTGAAAGACATTTGACAACCTAAATTGAGTGATGGAATACGGGTATAGAGCCACGGCATTGATACTCGCAGGAACAAAGTTCCATGTTTTCGTAAATTACTCACATTTCTGTACCTCTTTGAAATTATTATTATTTCGATTTTATTCTTTTACCTATTGTAGTTTAGTAATTTTATACTAGGCGCGTCGTCTTCACTTACTATGAAATAATTAATGTAGGTAAATAAAATATACAAGTATGTATAATAAATGGTTTAAAAGATTAACGGTGGAGTTGCACATTCATACTGCATACGTATGCCATGGTATGGTCACGTGATACCGAGGAATGAGAAAAAAGTCGTGAGGACCATTTGAGTATGAATGTTGATGGCTATAAGAGCAGAGAAGGCCATGGAAACAATGGACGACTAATAGAGAAGTTTGGAAGAAAAAACTTTTTTCAAAAATTTAACAACCGAATTCCTTAATAAAAAATAACATCCGACTTCCTTAAAAAAAACACAGATCCTAAGACACCGACTTCCGCAATTTAAGTTGTTTTTGACTTTGTAGTCAAAAACAACTTTAATTGCGGAAGTCGGTGTCTTAGGATCTGTTTTTAACGTTTATTTTTGCCATCGACTTCCGAAATTAAAGTTATTTTTGACTTTGTAGTGTTTTTTTAAGGAAGTCGGTTGTTATTTTTTTTTAAGTTTTTAAATTTAACCTTTTAGTTATGGTATGTACCCGCACTAATCTAATCGCGTTATTCGTCCATTTGTCGCGCACATACTTAATGTAAGTTTAAGACTTATATGGTTTTCACATGGATCCCATTGTCGGAATGGAACCAAATTAAAACACGAGAACCACCATTTTCAAATTAAAAAAAAGCATCGAAATCGGTTCACCCAGACAAAAGAAAAGGTTAAAAACATTAAAAAAAATACAATTGAATTGAGAACCTCCTCTTTTTTTTAAGTCGGTTAAAAAGACATGTTGCGCCGATTAAATAAATTGGGATAAGGGCAGACGATTTATTAATAATGATGATGGTATTTGAAATAATATAAATGATTTTACTTTGATTTTGAATTTACCAAGATTTAAACTACATTGTTATTTCCATTAAACAAAAGAAGAATACACAAGCCAGAACACAAAACATAATATGCAGATCAAAACAGTTTTATACCAATTCAATATACAGATGTTACACTGCTCGAGATGAAAGCGTTAAAAATGCATTAGGAAGATTTTCTTTGAGTTTGTAAGATTCTGAAAAAATCGCTTCGCTTCTGAATAGTAATGACGAAGTACGCGTGCGGGACGTAAGTTTAACTGTGTCAGCTTAGGAGGGAAAGATTGTATGCAGGGAGGACATTATGGGTTTTTCATTGTAAAATTTTGTATGAATCGTCTTTTTGATAGCAGCAAGCATTGTAAAAGGAAAGCTAGTATAGTAAGCCAATAACGTTCCCATTACTGGCAAACATCTCTTTTCGAGAGCCTGTAACCTACTACGCGAGCCCAGTGCGTGTTGATAGATCTCAGATGTCTTTAAATATTTGGTTGTATTAAATGCCGGTTTCCACAAGGTGATTTCCATTCACGTTTTGAAAGTAGCGGTGATGATAAAGATGTAAAAATTAAATTTAAATGTTTGTACATATATAAATAAAGCACATGAAGTTATCACTCATCACCAGAGGTCGGAGTAGGTAGACTGATTTTACGTACTCGCATCATGAATAGTCATAGAAATCATAACAAGGATAAGCCTTTTTTCCAGGATTTCATTTTGGTACTTACGGGATTGAATCAAATATTGTGAAAGTAAGGATTTTTAAACTAGGTACTACATTAGAAATTTATAGAATGCGATAGATAAACTTTAAATATATTTTTTTTTTTTTTACTGTAGAAGTTCGGTCTCCTGTATAGTACTATTAAAAAGACAGCAAAAGGATAAACATTTCTTATTCATATTGATGCATTCTTTATTCTACACATTACAACATTTGAAATTAGTTTCAAAATACCGGAATCCCAGAGGCTTATCCGTACTAATATATACGTGCCAGTTCATTGATCCCATTTCAATCTACCTACTCTGACCTCTGCTCATCATGGTGTAAGTGAGTAAAAGACTTGCGTCATGTGGTATGTCGTCCCAGTCACCTGACTACTCGGGCCGTCTAGGCTGCACAGTACCTATCTTTTTTCGCGGAAGTTATAATGCACTAAATAGTACTTCGATAGTAAACAGACTATCTTATATCATTATGTGCCTAATCTTTTCTCACCTATGTTGGGGTCGGCTTTAGGTCTAATCAGATGCAGCTGAATAATAATGATTTATTTGTGTAAAATATGTACAACAATTTAGTAGTATGGTCATACTCTTTATGGTACTTGTATCTATGGACATTCATTCCATTATTTCCATTACCAGTATTTTGCATGGAGTGACTGTTTATCTAACCTCTACAACCCAGTTAATGGGTGTCGCACAAAATGCCTAGGTTAGACTGCTTGTCAGGCTTCAGACTACCCGTACCGGCTATCAAATATTGACAAAAGACTCAACTGCTAAACATGCTTTCAAAGGCAAGGAAGGCTCGATATGTTATGGACGGTCACGAAACGAACTCGGCAGAGCCTCTCAATGTATTACTAAGGTATCTAATGAAATAGAAGGAATGGAAAATGATAAAACACTCTGCCAAGCTATAAGTATGATAGGTTAAAATTTGATGATACTGAACCACTAAGACATAACGTGCACGTGCTTTGTTCGTGTAATAGTTTATTTAAAATCCTTTTTTATACGGATCAGAGAACTTTCTTAGATATAAAAATAAATGACTAAGTCCTCTTTATTCATTTTAATATCAGTATTACAGTGAATAAGACGAGTAAGGGACTTACTAGAGAATGGGCAGCAGCGTTCTCTATGCACTTTATCATTATAAAGCGATCGCCAACCCGCTTGCCATACGTGGCGACTATGGCAAACCCCCCCAAATTAGGAGAACCTATCTCTCTTTCAGCTTAAATGATGATGACGATGATGGTGATTACACTGTATTCTGTTTATAAGTATTCTTTAACCAAGTATGCGAAATTTATTGCCAAGCAAAATCCCTACAAACTTAAATTATTCGTTTATTCAAAACACAACCGGTGTCATTCTTTATCACTTGTGTGTATGAAATGGCTATAACACAGCAAACTGACGAAAGATGTCAATCTGATAAACAATTAATTACCTTGACTTCACCTATATGGTTTGATCTTTAATTAAAAATATTTGTTCCAGGTCGTAAAGTCGTTGATTATCAAGGATTATTTTATAACCAAGTTGTGAAAAAACTCCTTGAAAATTCTGCGCTTAAGCACATTGCGTGTATCATTTATGCTTATCTTTAATCACACGGGCGTAGCTTCAAGCTTGATTTATATACCAGCTAAGGAAAACAAGTTTGATTTAAAGATTGTGATAGTGCAGTCAGAATTAATGGCTTGCTTATAGCTGGATATAACAATCCGTTCTTTAGATTAAGCTTTTAAAGTGCTGACAAAACCTTTAAAGGATTATGTTTTTTGTTCATTCGCTTTTTGTAGAATCCTTTTGGGCTTTAGAAATGATATTAATCACATAAGACGAAGGTTGTTAGCTTTTTTCTATCTATGTCTTCAACATCAGTTTTTGTCTCGTCATCATCATTTCTACCGAAACACGGTGCCATAATCGCCACGCTTGGCAGGCGGGTTGGCAGTCGCAGTATGGTTGTAAAATGCATAGAGAACGCTGCTGCCCATTCTCTAGTAAATCCCTCAGTAGCCTTTTACGACACACACGGGAAGAAATGAAATGGTGCTATTCTTTAAGCCCGACATCACATTTTTTTTCTACTGTTATATTGTACAGACATCGTTTAGAATTAGAGGCCACTTTAGTGGCAAAAAGGGTGATTTAAAAACAAGTAAAACACACGAACCTACACGTGTATTTTTTAGTTTTTCACAATTTTGCTTACCCACCTCCATGTTATGAACATTTTATGATCGGCTTACAGATAATGTCGACATCGTTTAGTTTCCAGCAACAATGTTTATAACATGTAACATGGTCAGCCTCTCGGCAAAATATAAGCTGCCTTAAATTGGGAACCTTTCACGTGTAACATATTCATGTTACCTACACATTTTCTGAAACAATTGTTAGTTTTAATAGTAAATATAAAATTGTAGGGGAATATTTAATAATAGCAAAAGTGATGACTTTGTGGTATTGGCCCCAACTTACGAGTTGTAGATCGTAGTGTAAAAACCAGGCAGGCGCTTTACTTTGTGTGAATAGTTTCAACACCACTGCGCTCGAAATTTTTAAGGTAAACATTGTGAGGAATCCGTCATAATACTAGAACCAAAAATTAGAAGACAGGTGACACGCACTGGACCCGCGTGATAGATTACTGAATCCATAGGCTGATTATGCTATTTAGCCTATTACTGTCCCACTTCAGGACAAATGCCTCTCTTACAGAAATATGTTTTTTTTGGATGGGAAATCATCAAATGTCGTCTCCCGCTCTACGGTGGAGCGGAAGGGCGTGTCAGACGTTTACTGACTAAAACCCACCCGTGTTCCTTCAGTTGCCCATGTGCCAGGGCCACGGTAACTCTTTCGAACAAATCTCGCGACCCTGGCAGGCCTGTTAGTCTAGTGGTTAGTGACCCTGACTGCTAAGACTGAGGTCGTGGGTTCGATTCCCACCCAGGACAAATGTTGTGTGATGAGCACAATCATTTGTTCTGTGTCTGGGTGTAATTTATTTATAATTTGTATGTATTTAGAAATTTATAAGTAACTTTATCAGTTGTCCGGTTACCATAGTACAGGCTCTGCCTAGTTTGGGATCAGATAACGTTGTGTTGGTTGTCCTAAGATATTATGTTATGTTATGTTATCGGTCGTAGAAGACCCCTTCAGACAGGAATAGGCTTGAGTGTTGATTAATAGACGAAGTAGATTGGTGATTTCAGACTGATATTCATTATAAAGTTCCGGTTTCCTCATCAATTTTTCCTTCGATGATGTAGCTATTTTCCAAGATAAACTTAAAAAGTCCTCCACCCAAGCAAACCAGCAAGCAATCATAATTCACATCAGTACTTGTCCGTATTCGAACTAAATTGAATAGTTATAAGTCCTCAGATTTCGCCTGCAGTCTCTGCAACTCTCTATTCAACTGTGAAAGCTTAAGCACTCGCCATCAAATTAATTTCTGAACTATTCTTGTCTGAAATCTAAACTGAACTACTGAGAGCCTTAATTCCTATATAAAGTTGTCGTGTCTAGCCAATATTGCCGCATAATTGGCCAAGCTTTGAGCCGGCGCTCGTTAAACGATATAGATTAAGGTGTAGTGCTCCCCCCGATGTGTTTAAGTGTTTATCCTCCCGGGAAGATGGGTAATGCTATCGCTTTTACTGAATTAGTGATGTAATTTTAATTGGGGGGAAAGAATTATTTTATTTCTTGAATTTCTTTTACTGAGTAGATAAATGATGAAATCTTACCGTTTGCCCGCCGCCCGAGTTTAGATAAAAAATTATTCCACAGGAAAGTACTCCGGGGTAAAAAGTATCCTATTTGTTAATCTAGGTTATAATCATCTCTGTGCAAAATTTCATCCATATCCGTAATGCCGTTTTTGCGTGTTTGAGTGACAAACATCTAAATGAGCTATTGTAGATTGTAAAACTACCTTTGCATTGTGTTCACTCAATCTCCTTTGTGTTATATACTTTCATAGCACAGGTCGAATTCCTTGTACTGTAGAACTACTATTTACCGGGTAATATGTCTTTCTTTGACTTGAATGCACCCTGGCAGCTGAGAGTATATCATGCTTACTCAGGTGTCTCGCTGATAGTGGTGCGTGTGTTCGACCATTTAGCTGCTTTCAAAATGGTAGATAGTTAAATATACATTCTAATAATTAAATCATTTATATTACTGTCTACGGAGTTTCTTGTCCATGGGTTGTTCTACATAGGTACCTACCCTTTGGAACGTGTAACTAATTTCAGTCTGACTTACTCCTGTTCAATTTAGATTACCTGCTTTATACTAAAATAAATGCATTGAAATTAAGAAATTTTGAAATAACTAACTCGAACATAGTACTTAACATTATAAATAATTAGTTTGGGTTACAGCTTACCTAATTGAATTGAAAAAAGACGTCGAACTAAAAGAACTCACTTAAAATATAGTAAAAATCCGTTTTAACAACGGGCTCCAATAGGGAAGAATTTTATTAATAAAATCTTCCACCAAGTGTAACTTTTATCAGACGAAAAATTGCAAAACGAATTTGAGGAATCGTTCTCGAAGGGAATATAATATTATTATATTATTCCCCCATTAGATTGGGAATTGAATTTCTATATCATTACACGGTAAGCTGTGATAGTGGAATTTAGTACAATAAGGTCTCTCCGATAAGGTTTAGCCCCGATGTACAAATTAAGCATAGTATAGAGTAACAAACGTTTAAACAAATGATTTGCTGTGTGCTGATTTAGGCCTTCCGTGCTTCAGCTCGATTATTTTATTCTGCGTCATTGTGTGATAAATACTAATAGAGAGATTTCTTGAATATAGAAACAGCATCTGTTTGTCGTCACAAACAATTAGTAAGAGTAAACCATCTGAGGGACACCGCGTTCTCTACTGAACTGGCAATTTGTCATCATTTGTGCACTAATTCCATTGTTCAGCTGAACGCATTTATGAAGTAAGTACAACGCTAACACAAGAATTCTACATGTTTTGCTGAAAATGTATAAGGTAACGCACGTGTATAGAATTAGAAACAAGTACTTGAATACGAAATGCATGATAGTAGAAGAATCGTGAATATATTATACATTCATCCACATACATACACCATACTAACCTAATACCTAGTAGGAACAACATCCTTTGTCTAACAAACAAATGTTTCATTTCCGGATTCCTCTTCCATTATCAGCTCAATATGTGAAAATAAAACGCTCAGAAACACAATTAAGCGGAAGAAAATCTACAAGCAAACCACTCGTACTTGATAAAAACCTTTTCCCAGATCCGAGCGGGAATGCGGGATAAAGTGATCGGTATTTGCATACTCAGTGCATTTCTTTTGATGGTCGATGTAGAGACAAAGGCTTGTATAATCAGAAGAAATGTCCCGGTCACTTGCGTAAGTGGGGCATCGTGTAGGCAGAGTTTGAAATGGGGTAATTATGGGGTGAAGTTTAGTACTTGAGTGTTCTAGTTTCTAGCATTTTTTATGCTGGCTAGCGATGATATCTTTTGGGCTCAAGCCAAGTTGTTGTGCTTATTTTTGAGCCCTTTCCGATGTTGAAATTGATAACGATAAAATGGTCTTCTTTTCCTAGCTATTATTTCGATTTATTTGAGGTTACATCTTGTAGTAATTCTGCGCCTAACACCACCATGGAACTATGAATGACGCACATGATTCTAGACCCTAGTCAGACCTAATCAGAAAACCTACATGGTCAAAATAAATGGAACAGCATTTTTTATAAATAACCAAAAAAAAAAATAGGGCGCGGGCGTACTGCATACAAGGCAGCGCGTCGCTTTCCCTGCCACCCCGTTTAAAGAGGTATCTGTATTTTGGTTGCTTTAAGAAATATACCTATTTATATTACTGTTATTTAACGCTATACTGATAATACAAAAATAATTATGAAAGAAAATATAGTAACGAACTGAGAGTTAAGATAAAAGTACCTAAGATTCATTTTATTAAAAACATCGAGCTTTGTATTATAAAATTCTGTGAGAAAAAATTAAAGTGGCGACATACACGATGCGTATGTAAGCTAAGATGAGCTTAGCTAGGGATTTTTTAACGCGAGAGAGAAATACGAGAAATACACATTCCATAGGCACATTTCCACGCATCCCCCTAACATTTATGAGGAAAAGCTGAAGAAAATTTAGAAGATAAGAAATCTCTTCGTTTCATAAAATTTAATGTTAAAAAGTCCAACCTAGATGTGAAAAGAAATTCTCGTGAAGCACAGCATTATGTATAAAATTAATTTTAACAAACTGTGTCTGCTATAAGAGCAAGTTTTTCATAATATCGTCTTTTATTACCTACTAGCTTTTGCCCGCGGCTTCGCCCGCGTGGATGTCGGAAATTAATGCAAGAGGACGTTTAACCGCGATAAGAATGTGTTATTCCAGGTTATATAGGTAATATAGACTCTGTGTGCTATTTTCGATCCAGATCCATTCAGCCATTTTTGCGTGATTGAGAAACAAACACCCAATCATACATATTTTCACATATATAATATTATTAGTAGTAGGATTATAACTCATATTACTTAGGATTCATAGTTTATGAGAACATCATGTGTGTTGGTGTTTTTAAAATAAAAGTAATAGTATTCAGAGTAAGAAGACTGTGACATAGGGCTTGGTTTAGTTGAATATAAGTCTTCCTGGTTTTTCTTAACGCTCCTATTTTACCTATACAGACACTCAATCATTTACCAGACACCGAACTTAATTATAGGAATAGTACTTTTGCCAGTGGCTTGGCCCGTATAGCTGTCGGAAAATAACACCCGGGAACCTACTACCGGGATAAAGTAGGTATCCTATCTGTTACGTATCCATGATATAATACCTATATCTTTGTGCCAAATTCGATCTAAATCCGTTTGGCCGTCTTTGCATCATTGAGAAACAAATATCCAAAAACCTAAACATCTAAGCAATTTCGCGGTCTCTTACTTGAAATAATACTATTAGGTTTATTTTGAGTATAATGAACACACATGATATTCGCAATTACTTTGAAGCCAAAGTAATATGAATTACAATCCTACTTATCCTGTACTACCCGGCCCCTGCCAACGCGCTCTGCGCCCACTTTTTAAATCTCTAATATCTTCTAAGATATTCATTTAAATTACATGCTGTAAAGGGCCATATTGATCTATATTAAATGCACAATGTATTTAAGGTACTTAATTGGATAAGGATTAATGCTGTATTGCTTAAAATCGCTTCGTAAATAAGCCCTTATTTCTCGTAAAAAGTAAAAGATAAAAAATGGTTATTGTGGGTTATCCCTAAGAGATAGACATATACCATTGAGGACATTTTTGTAGGCCTTTTTAATGTGTACAATACTGTAGTACATTATTTTGATCTATTTCGTAGGATTCAGCCAGGGTTTTACGAATTTTGAGACGTATGTCAGCGTAGTTTTCGAAGATAGTTATTTTTTTCTAAAATAAAAGAATCTTTCTAAAATAAAAATAGCCTAAGTTACTCCTTGTTACATCAGCTATCTGCCAGTGAAAGTCCCGTCAAAATCGGTCCAGCCATTTCCGAGATTAGCGGGAACGAACAGACAGACAGACAGACAGACAGACAGACAGACAGACAAAAATTGTAAAAAATGTTGTTTTGGTATATGTATCGTGTATACATCCATATACACTTAGTAAAAAGTGGTTATCTTAATATTAAAAACAGACACTCCAATTTTATTTATTTGTATAGATAAACTTATTCATGGCAGCCATTTGTGCTCAGATTTATGTCCGTACAATAACGTAACAAAGTGGAGATCTATTATTGTGGCGTCTTCGATTTATCGTATGATGAGTATTATTACGAAACCTTAGATTGTATTTCATTATATTAATACGTTTTGTATATAACGTATTCCTATTGATATCCTGTAACTCTAAGGTATTAATTGATTCTTTGATATGGTCTTATCATATCAAAGAATCAACTGGCATATGGTTTTATTTCTAAATTAAGTAATGGTTTTTTTTTCTTGGATTAATAAGTAGGTACTCGGAGTAAATCTTTTCATTAAAACCAATAATAAAAATTTATTGCTAAGAATTTGCAATGTTATTATATTTTACGTAACGGTGTTTTACATAAATAATCGTGACGTAGAATTGTTTTGTATGATAAATAAAAACGAAAACAAAGCTTTTTCGTTTGCCAGGTGATTCTTTGACATGTGAGACTATGTCACCCAATACTCTAGATTTAATTTTAGGAACATTTTGTATCATCATCATCATCATCATTTCAGCCGAAAGACGTCCACCGCTGGACATAGGCCTCCCCCAAGCACCGCCACTTCGACCTATTCTGTGCTTCTCGCATCCAATGTATTCCTGCTTCCTTCACCAGGTCATCGGTCCATCTTGTGGGAGGCCTTCCAACGCTCCGTCTTCCAGTACGCGGTCGCCACTCCAGAACCTTCCGACCCCATCCGTTCTGCGAGCAATGTGCCCTGCCCACTGCCACTTAAGTTTGGCAATTCTTCGGGCTATATCGGTTACCTTGGTTTTCCTACGGATCTCTTCATTTCTGATTCGATTCGATAGGGAAACTCCAAGCATAGCCCTCTCCATTGCTCTTTGGGTGACTTTGAGCCTTCTTATGAGGCCCATTGTGAGCGAGCACGTCTCAGTGCCATATGTCATCACTGGCAACACACACTGGTCAAAGACTTTTGTCTTGAGACACTGCGGTATTTGGGACGAGAAGATACTGCGTAGCTTCCCGAACTTCCCGCACTTTGTATGCTTATAGATTTAGCGATCAGTGAGATCTCTCAGCTTCTTATGGATTCCACGATTCTATCAGTTCTAACTGTTGAAATCGAGACAGAAGTCCACAGTGTCGATTGACAAAAAATACGGTCACTCATACATGTTGATCGTCCAAAATCGAGCAACTCTGTAGGCATCTTTACCCTTAACAGACCGATCTACTGTCGTATATTTTCATTCTACTGGTGTTCGGATGCATTATAATTGGGGTAGGTACAACCTTTTTTCGTTTAACGGGCACAGCTCCAAAGTTCGGGCTGCTAATGAGAATTTTCTAGCAGAAAGAACGAAAAAAAAAAATACTGCCGAATCCGGAATTTTACGAATCTAAACACTGATTTAATTTTCCTGAAGTAAACAATCCCGAGTTAAACATGAAATACCGTTTGTAGCACTGGATTAAACAAACTAGATTTTTAATCAACGTTCATATCCGAATTAATACTTAAAAATGAAATTTACAACTTTAGTTCATTTATTTAGTATTTTGCAATATGCATCATATTTATTCAGTCAAGATTAAACTGCAGATTTAGCTGCCATATTTTCGTACGCAAGTTAATACAACTTCACACAAGAAACTTTTGGCGCATCAAAAAATACGCAATACAACGTATTTACTTTGGCAAAGCTCATCTAAAGAGATGAGCTGATCACATACCTACGTCTTGCTGCATTTTCGTAAACACATTTACAAAAATACCCTGTCCCACGTCGCGCTATCAAAAATTACAAGCCTAACTTAATAATTAAACGGAACCCAATTTTAAAATCATTAGTTTATGATTCATTCACGAAATTCCGTAACTACTGAAAATATGAAGCATACATAAAATACGAGTTGAATGACAAAGGATAACATATGAATAAATGATGCTGATGCAACTTTGAAGAGCTTCCGTGTTGCAAGCGACCAGCCAAAGTATGGCGTAAATTCATAAATGAATCTCTGAATATTTTAAACACAAGTTCAGTTGAGGAACTTGCGAAGAATTAACAAGTTTTTTTCACCGTTTTTTAGCCCGTTGATTGCATTATGCATGAAATACAGTGGAAAAAGGAAGTACGTAAGTTTTTTATCTGTCTTTTGTCGAAATATTAACGTTCAACGTTTCTCTTCTGTCCGTGTTGAATGTTCCAGTTTACTTAGCTAACAGAGCTCTGATAGCTTTGTCTGGGAAATTTCTGGCTGGTTTAGTAATTAAGTGTATGTATTTAGCCGATGGTTCAAGTTATTTCTTTTTGGAAGTATTAATGAAAGCAAAAACAACGGGACAAAAATATATATAAAAAGGGTGTGTCAGCTCCAACGCACGACTGCTCCTTACGAAGGATTATAAAATATATAGATTAGTAAACATAATATGTTTAACACAGAACGTAACGTAACATAATGGAGAAAGTTTGACATTACTCCCCATATTTTTTTATATCCCGGGCTTATTGTATACGAAAGAAAAAAAAAATCTATAGGAGTGATCTCCAAAACGAAATTGTTAAAAAACGTTCCAAAACTATTTTTCAGTTTAAAAAGTACCAGTAACATATCATTAACTATACCTTATTTTTTTCTTCTGTTTTTTTCGTCTTTTGATACTTTAGGTTTTTATAATTTGTATACCGTTTAACAATAATGTTAACCATTCGGGGAAGCACTTCTGTTACCCGTCGTATGAACTCACATTATTTTCTGCTCTAGAAAACAGATAACAATGTATTGCATTCCCGTGATCAGAAAAAATGGATATCGTTATAAAATTATGCGTGGAAAAGCAGAAAATAATTCTTCCATCCCATTCTACTAATCCTAATTTTAATAATATAAATGTGTAAGTTTAGATGTTTGTTACTCAAAAAACGACCGAAAGGATTAAAATTTAAAAACTTATGTGTTAATATAATAGACTTAATGGCTAAAGATTTTTCATTAAGACTGAACAATAATTTATTATATTTACTGAGAAACTTTACTTATATAAAATTTTCATGAGCGTACAAAAAACACAGTCAAAGCAAATATAGGAAAGTTAAAGTAAATATCAGTTAATCGCCAACTAATTTAACACTGTTATAAAGATAAATGTTTTACTAAGTCATTCATCATCACCATTTCAGCCGATAAAAATATGGATGCTTTTCAGCTCCCATAATTTGGGGGGCTACAATAATCGGCAGGCGGTTTGGCGATCGCAGTATAGTGGTAAAATGCACAAAGAACGCTGGTGCTCATTCCCTAGGAAGTCCCTTAGTCACTTTTTATGACACCCACGTGAAAAATGGGACATAAGAAGGTACTAACTAATAAAAAAAATCTGACTACCTATGTATTTTTAATTGCTAAGCATAATAATACACTTAATAAGAATCACTATACTTTTTTTAAACAAGCGAGAGCTGTTCAATAAAATATAAAAATAGCTTCCCAAATATTAATCATCAAAGAAAATGAACAATGCAAACACGGGTTCAACGATTACCTTACAACGCGTGAAGTGTAATAATCAAATAAACCAGAGCAAGCCAACGGTAAATCCACATTGAAATCAATCACTTTGTTCAAATTCTGTGAATTATTGATTTATAATCGGGTTAGTGACGAAATTGAATGAAAAAAAAATGTATAAAGGGTGGCAGGGACATCGAAGCGAAACCTGTCACCATAAATTCAGTACATGATTCTTAACGCACGGGAGGTGCGTGGAAAATATTTGTTGTTTTTTTTTTTTAATTGCCTGTTCCATACATTATGACCGCGTAAGTATTATACGAGTAGTTTTCTATGGTACAGCTGATTTTATTATGTTATATAACTGACTAAAATGTCTACACTGGGGGTGTTGTTAAAGTATGCATGTCGAGGTCCCGGACGCCCTGTATAGATGGTTTATGCCTATTATTTAAATTAGATTAACACTAACACAACAGCACTACTGTTATCCCCATTGCTTAAAATACATTTTTAACACACCGTTTTTAGGGTTCCGTTGCCAAATGGCAAAAAACGGAACCCTTATAGATTCGTCATTTCTGTCTGTCTGTCTGTCTGTCCGAGTATGTCACAGCCACTTTTTTTCCGAAACTATAAGAGCTATGCTGTTGAAACTTGGTAGATGTATTCTGTGAACCGCATTAAGATTTTCACACAAAAATAGAAAAAAAACAATAATATTTGGGGTTCCCCATACATAAAACTGAAACTAAAAAATTTTTTTTTTCATCATATCCATACGTGTTGGATATTTATGGATAGGTCTTTAAAAATGACATTGAGGTTTCTAATATCATTTTTTTTCTAAACCGAATAGTTTGCGCGAGAGACACATCCAAAGTGTAAAATAAGGGAATGATAAAAGTAAAAAAAATATATGATGTACATTACCATGTAAACTTCCCCCGAAAATTGGTTTGAACGAGATCTACTAAGCAGTTTTTTTTTAATACGTCATAAATCGTAAACCACAATTTACCTTTCATTCAGTCAACTCAAATATAAAAATTAAAAAAAAAACATTTAATTTCATAAAGATAAATAACCTTATGCATAAACCGTGAATACCTGCAGGTTTGTACGGAACCCTCGGTGCGCGAGTCCGACTCGCACTAGGCCGGTTTAAAAAAAAAAATTTAACACAATAGAAAGAATTAATCATTTAAAATAAATAAATAAATAAATAAATTGTTTATTAATAAAAAGGGTCACATTTACAATAAATACGTTAAGCAATTAAAATAGAGCAGATTTGCTAATTTGCCTGAACTAGGTAGAACCTGTGTTTCAGGCTACAAATGCAAAAATTCTTATAATGTAATAAATTAAAGGAATTAAATTAACAATTTATATCTTGTAAGACAAACTAATCTATAAAATATAAAGTCAGCAATTAAGAAACTAACCTGATAACAAAATAAACCTTTGTACAATCATGATGTAGCAATAATGATACAAACGACATTGCCGTCCAAAAATCTTCAGTACTACGTAACCTCTTAAAGTGGAATTACCACTAAAAGTAAGACAAATTGCGTGCTCAGATCGCACAAGCACACACATACACACAAACTAACTCATGTACACACACGCTATCCCACACACACACACAGCGGGCAGTCGGTCGAAATTGCTCGTCATTAAAATCGGCTTTTCACAGCCGGGCTACACTTTGCCTTAAAATAAAGCCTACTTTTGTGTCCCTATCTGTTATATCCTTTGAGTACCTAGTCCAAAATGTTGAAAATCTTGAATTATTTATTTCTTTTATTTATTAAAACTTTATGCACAAGTAAAAAAATACTGTACAAAGGCGGACTTAATGCCTGAGGCACTGAATTACAGGATTTAATAAAAAATATGAAAATATTTTTCGTAGAATCATGAATGCGATTTTGTTGAATGAATCCATCCAATGAATGTCATATAAAAATATCATCCCAACCTGCTATTCGGGTTTGGATTTTCCAAAAAAAACTATTTCATACAAACCTTCTCCTGACAAATACCTTTCAAGTCCTGTCCATCAAACTAGTTAATAATCCAATAATGTAGGTCGGAAATTTACAAAAAGCCATTAAATTCAATGTAGTTTTAATGAATATGTGTTAGTATGAAATTAAGTACAATTAAAATGTGTGCAGTCAAACTTTTGTACGAGGGTTACTAAGAATTTGTTAGTTTCTCTTTTGTTTGTTTGAACGCATTAATCTCTGAAACTGCTTATAGGATTTGCAAAATTCGTTTTGCAATTGATAGCCCATTTTTTTTAAAAGACCATTGGCTATTCAACATCTCGCTAGAACCCCTAGGAGCCAAGCAAAAAATCAGAGAGAACGCTCAGCCAGTACGAAGTAATCGTGTGAGCAGGCGATGCGACGGTGTGGTTCGGGGGAGCAAAGGAGGTCGCGAGCATAAGCTAGTATAGTATTACGGAACGTTCGTCACTCCACGTCCAAGCGCGTATTTTACATTCATCATCATCATCATCATTTCAGCCGAAAGACGTCCACTGCTGAACATAAGCCTTCTCCAATTTAGGAGATTTTCCATAATCGCCACGCTTGGCAGGCGGGTTGGCGATCGCAGTATGGTGGTAAAATGAATAGAGAACGCTGCTGCCCATTCTCTAGTAAGTCCCTTAGTCGCCTCTTACGACACCCACGGGAATAAATGAGGTGATGCTATTCTTTACGTTCGGCACCATTCGGCACATTTTACATTCAGTAGTAAATTAATTACAATACAAACAACAGTATCAAGATACTGTTATAAAATTCAATCATTTTAAAAGCAACCGTTCTTTTTTTCTACAAAATGAAATACTCCGGTAACCAAACTTGGCAGACGTATTCCTCGCTAATCGAAAATGTATATTTTATGAATAGACAATTTCGCGGAAACCAGATGCTTGCTTTCGTTCCTTCCAAGGAAACCTGCAAGATGTAAATAAATAAACTTGCAGGAAGTTTCCAATCTATCACTAAATCAATACCTACCTTTGCATTGCATTGAAATTTTCATTACCATTTCTTATTAAAATGTTGCATAGTATCACGTTTTGTTTTCCCGAAAGGTTGGACAGGTTGGTTGAGTATGTGTACCTATATTACACATATTCTCCAGTTATATTTATATCATCATCAGAGATCGGAGTAGGTAGATTGAAATGGGATCAATGAACTGGCACGTATACATTAGTATG
The DNA here is from genome assembly GCA_947507805.1 of Aporophyla nigra. NCBI lineage: Eukaryota > Metazoa > Arthropoda > Insecta > Lepidoptera > Noctuidae > Aporophyla > Aporophyla nigra. The sequence goes on from OX382301.1 coordinate 1,831,031, forward strand.
GATATGCCTCCGGGATTCAGGGATTTTGTAATCAATTTCAAATGTAGTAATGTGTAGAATAAAGAATACATCAATATAAATAAGAAATGTATAACCTTTTTGCTGTCTTTTAAAAATATATAGGTGATCGGCCTTCTACAGTAAGAAAAAAACAATTTTAAATGTTAATCTATCGCATTCATATAAATTTCTAATGTAGTACCTAGTTTAAAAATCCTTACTTTCACAATATTTGATTCAATCCCGTATGTACCAAAATGAAATTCCGGAAAAAAGGCTTATCCATGTTGTGATTTCTATGACTATTCATGATGCGAGTACGTAAAATCAATCTACCTACTCCGACCTCTGATCTTCATCATCAATTCAGCCAAAAAGACGACCACTGCCGGACGTAGGCCTCAAAGCTTCACCACTTCGACCGTTGTTGTCCTTCCCGCATCCAGCGGATTCCTGCGGCCTGCACAAGGTCATTGGTTCAACTTGTCGGAGGCCTTCCAATTCTACGTTTTCCGGTACGCGGTCGCCACTCCAGAACCCTCGGCGCTTTGAGTGATCTTTGTTCATTGTTTGTTTGGCGCCAACTCAAAATTACTTAGGTATACTTACATTAGTTTTAGAACTTAGTTATTAAGGTTTAGTAAAAACGGTTTATTATTTTTTGCTTTTCAGTTTTTTCGGCGGTTTAATTTTTATGTTAAAAAGTTTTAGTCAATAAAAGTCTGACACTCCCTTACGCTCCACCCAGAACTGATAACGTCAATTGAGGATTTTCCACCCACAAAGAAAAAAAAAGCTGCTACTGCGAAATTCCAGATAGAAAAAAAACAATAACACGTCGCCCGGCATGGAAATCGAACCCTGGAGCTTATGTTGCGTGTTAAAATGTAATAGTTCTAAAAAGGAGCTTTCTTCAGAAGCATGTCAAACGACTGTAATGATTTTGGGACTCCGTTTTATAAATTGACATGTTTGCGCTATATCACTGAGACTAAGTAGTTTATTTTCGGCCAAAACAAACAGACATCTAATTATTTTCGCTTGTAACTTAACATAATGTAGGTAGATAAGTACGGATTGATAGTGATCATAAAGTAAGGACTACCATTTGTACAACGGTTGATAGACACTTCACGGAGCTGTCTGTCTCTATGTAGTGGTTTTATTGTCACAATGTTGTAGCGTTGCCAGTTAGCGGCGCCATTTTGTTTTACAAGATTGTTTGGAGTTTTGAAGAAGAAATGTTTTTGCGTTTTCAATTTTATGTTATTATTATTATTCGTTTTTCGTGAATATTAATCATACAATGTAACACAATTCTTCTGCCAAACTGCAGTACAGTTTGTCGGCAGTGTTCTCGTGGATACAGCTTATGCGAGACGATACGTATTATTTGGTGACTATGTGTTAGATAACTTTTCTATCATGCAACAAATTAATATGATAGTATCACGCGTGTAATTCCCGAAGGATGAGATTGAGGTGCATCTATAGTAAAAATATTAAACCTCAAATAATTCATTTTAAACTAGCTTCTGCCCGAGACTTCGTCCGCATTAAATTTCTTGTTCCCCCGACCCTTCCCGTCGCGTCAAATCGCCTAGACGTGCGATTTTCCCCGTTTTTGCAACATTTTTCATTACTGCTCCGCTCCTCTTAGTTGTAGCGTGATGTTGTATAGTTTATAGCCTTCCTCGATAAATAGGCTACTCAACGCAAAAATAATTTTTCAATTCGGACTAGTAGTTCCTGAGATTAGCGCGTTTAATCAAACAAACAAACTCTTCAGCTTTATAATATTAAGTATAGATAAACTAGGCACCTTTGACTTGTCAAGGGGTTGGTCTGTCAGAAAGATCAAATTAGTTGCCCACTCCAAAGTGAAGTCGGTCGCTATGGAGAATAAAAGGCAAGAAACTTCACAGACACGCTTTTAAATCACAATATTGGTGACAACATTCATGTTGTAATTATGCATGTGAGAAAGATGTAAAAAGACGTGCACATTAAAAATGACCGAAATAAAAATTAGAGGTGTCAAGGGACACCCGGATGGAACGAAGTTCCTTTCCAGGATTCATAATTTTTATATTTTTTTTTATTATTTATTATGTACAAAAAACCTGAATATACACTCAACAAAAATATTCTCTCTCTCTCTCTCCCTCTCTCTCTTCCTATCTCCCTGTCTCTCTCCGTCTCTCTCTCTCTCTATCTCTCTCTGTCTCTCTCTCTCCCTCTCTCTCTCCCTCTCTTCCTGTCTCTCTCTCTCTACTCACAACAAAAAAAACAACAATATACAAACAAATACAAACAACAAAAAATATACTGTACACTCGAATTGAGAAACCTCGTCCATTTTTTGAAGTCGGTTAAAAAGTGTCGTGACAACTTATCGTAAGATTTTTTTCCGTCTAGCCCCCTTTCACAATGCGCGATAAGGAACTTCGTTCCAAAAAAAATACAATACAGATATTACAAGTAGAGGAGAGCAGTTATAGTACACCCACACTTCGCCAGTTATGTTGAAGTCCGATGTAATAGAGGATAAGCCTAAAGGAGGCGCTGTTCTATTATTCCAATGGTCGTAATTTACTCATATTTGATGGTTATAATACTTTGTTTTCTTGTCCTACTGTGTACGCAATGGAATATTGTGATGTCAAATAAGCTAACGCGTGACCGGGAATCTACTACAGCGCTTGTCATTCCCATAGTGAGATGAAACGCGATTAAAATTTGCGTCGCATATTTATTCAAGATGCGGTAAAGCTGTGTTTTGAATACTAAACCAAGACTTGCTTCACCAAATAAAAATAAAACGCAGAAACGGGACTATCAAACATTTCCGAATTCACAGGCCGGCTATAATCTGAATTTTAAAGTGAGAATTAAGAAAATAGCTCCAACTTTTCCAGAAGTCGAATTTCCAGTCTCCCCATTCGCAGCCGCGGCTTCATTACCAGAACGACTTCAACTTCAAACGAACATTTTCTCACAATCCACTGAACATCAGTCAGGGGCCGAACTATTTTTACACGATGACTTTAATCTCAATTACGGCGAATTTATTCAATTTAGAAAAGCTGATATCGGGTCAAAAGTTTCAATGGAATTTGACTGAGCTTAAAGTATCTTCAAAGTGTATTTTGTCTCACTCTAATCGAGTAATAAATCTAAATATAGCTAGAAAAGTGTAAGTAACTTAAATACAACTTTTAATGATGTGGTTCGAAATTGAACTTGGCTTGAGAATAAATATGAAGTTTTGGTATACATTACATAATACCAAAGATGATCTTTGTTGAGTTATAAATGGGGTGGTTTTAACAGAAATTTATCTAGAATTGTTGAACTGATATCGATGAAATTTAACTCACACATAGTTTATAGCCTGGAAAGGGTACTTTTAGTCCCCGAAATACGTTTCCGTGAGATATTTTCTGACATCGACGAAAGCAAAACCGTGAAAAAGGAAAAATCTATTGGTAACATCACCCTTCTTTTATTTATTTTATTTTAATTTTAGCGAAAGTAAGTCAGGTGTACCCATAGTACACTCTCATTATGCGATGTTTAAGTTCCATATAACCAGTGAACCTATTGCCATCAACCGAGCAGAAATATAGACGCGTGTATGACCAGATGTATGGTCAAAGGAGTATGTCAGGATTGTATTATACTGCGTTCTGTATTTTCGTGGGAAGAAAGCAGGATGTACGTAAATCCAGATTACGGACAGGTTCTGATAATTTATTATTGGAAAAAAAAACACAAAAAACAGTTTGACCAACCTGAGAATCGAACACAAGACTTCATGCTTAGCTCCTTGTGACCACTGGACCAGCGAGGCAGTCATAATATTAAATTAACGTTTATATCGCAGCACTATAAATTCTTTTTAGGTTCACCTGCCCGATTATTTCATATTCCGGTCAGCAACTTATTCAAAGCTAACGTTGAGGTATTTGGTAGATTAAATTACATTTGTTCAGCAACTTATGTTGTCGAGTTCTGTATGTCGAAACCACGTTTAATTCATAACTTAATTGATGCTGGTTTTAAAGATATATAGGTATATCGCAGGTTTTTCATAAAATTAGGTTTTTGATAAAAAATCTAGGTTTTTGATGAAAAACCGGAAGATGACACATTTTAAACTCAATTTCATCATAAACCTGTAACAATCCAGATTTTTGATCAAAAACCTGAACTAGTTTGGGTTTATGATCAATCTGATATACATTTCTGTTGACAGGGACTTAGGGACTACACCTGCTTTTGTTTCGCCTGCGCTCGCGCGCGCCCCGCCCTTTCCCCGCTTGTTCATTCACAAAATATAACTCAGACGGGCAAAACCACGTTCATTTTTGCGACAAATAATTACGTAAAATATAATTATGTGAATAAATCTCATTAATATTGTGCTAGGGCTTACTACAAATGGCATTTATTTCATTTAAATTAGATTTATCTGTCATAAAATCAAGCAAACCCGTGATTTTGACAAGATTTTTATCATAAACCCAAACTAGTTCAGGTTTTTGATCAAAAATCTGGATTGTTACAGGTTTATGATGAAATCGAGTTTAAAATGTGTCATCTTCCGGTTTTTCATCAAAAATCTAGATTTTTGATCAAAAACCTAATTTCATGAAAAACCTGCGACATATATAAACGTTATTACGAATCCATTTACAGCACTACATGCTTACATTTTGAACTGTGAATGTATAGAAAACTATTTATTAAAATTGATTTTTATACCTTCTTGTTGAAATTAAAGATAGGTCGTCAAATAGGCAGTCGCTCCAAGCGAAGTACTGGTATTCACTGCATCTGGTTAGACTGGCAGCTGACCCTAAAATAACCCGAAAAGGCTAGGCAGATGTTGGTGATAAAATACGAAACCTTTTTACACGTTGTACACGTGCCAAGAATTTTTAACATAATTTCAAGCAAAATTATATAGGTACTCTTTCATTCAAATTCAATAGTAAAGTGATTGAAACTAAAATCCCATGACTACGATCGATATGAATGCGATGTATTCCCAAAAAATAATACCTCATTTAAATTCCCACAATCAGTACTCAAATGACGCCCAATTAAATTGGAATAATGTGGCATGATAGACTTTTATGATAACCTACTACTCTATAATACAGATATTAAACGTGAAAGTTTGTTTGTATGTTTGTTACACAATCACGCAAAAACAGCTGAACGGATTTGGAAGAAATCTGGCACACAAATAGTTTATAACCTGGATTAAGACATAAGTTCACATGATCTGACCAAGATTATGTCTGGACTTTAAAAGAGACTGTGACCTCTGAGTTTGTTTCTGCCTTTCTTCTCAGAGTAGTCAGATAGAAAATGCTGTCCTCATCTTGTTTTGAAAATATGATTGACGTGTAATAGTATTTATACAAACCTAATTGCAGAAATAAAATCATTGATCAATTTTACTTTATATCCCGGTGGGGGTGTTTTTATGATTATTGGATGCATTATAATCTGACTATTTAAGATCGTTTTTTTTTATTCGTGCTTTGGTGCTAACGAGAAATTTTGCCCAAAATTTAAAATTTAAAAAACCCCCGACACAAAAACCAAAGTTCCCTTTAAAAAGTAAAAAAATAATAAAAAAAACTCAATCTTATAATACCTAAGTATGTATTAATAATTCAAAAAAAAATACGTCGCGTTGGGGGACCGCCCTAAATTATTTATTATCCACGATTTTTTTCTTAAGTATCACATGCCTACCTATTTAGTCTTTTACTCAAGACTTATTATTATTTTTTTATGTTAAAGTAAATTGATGTTAAAAAGTACATAACTACAACTCGGAAAGAAAATAGGAATATTGCGGCGCCGGCGCGGCGGCGGGGCGGTGGCGGCGGCGGAGTCAGTCGGAGTGCAGTACGTATTTATGCGCAGGCAGTGTGCGGCGCGACGTGCGGGTGGGGAGTAAAGTGGACGGAGCGTTAGGTAGAACGGGCTGGTGTCCGCAACTCCACGTCTGAGCGCGTATTTTGCGTACGGGTGGGAAATCGGTCATTCGATCCACCCCAGCTCCTCGAGGAAGGCCAGCAACGCTTTGACGTTGCTGACTATCTCGCGTAGGGTACCTGGGTTACCGAAGTACTTGGCCCTGTATGTGGCGATCGCCGGGCAGTTTAGAAGCACGTGCGCTGCTGTCTCGTCGTCCTCAATGCAGGCCCTGCACAGCGGACTGTCTGTAACTCCTATGACAAATAGATGTTTATTAAACGACCCATGGCCAGTTATTGCTGCTGTAACCATACGCAGCTGTCGTTTGTCTAGCCGGAGGACCTGTTTTGTGAGGCGAGCATCTATGGTAGGAAGTGCTTCCTTGGCCTGCCTGCACTCACTTTGGTCCACCCATAGCTTAAAGTGTAGATCCCTGGTACGTTTCCTTACCAGAGAGCGTAGGAACCCAAAGGGGAGTGGCGCGATGGGTTCTGGTCCCACCGGTGTAATGCTCGACCCCCTTCTGGCAAGTTCATCGGTGGCATCGTTACCTAGCGAACCGCTGTGTCCTTTAATCCACTGAATGGTTATATTATTGAGGCTACCCACCTGGTTGAGGCGCTGGTGGCACTCGTATATTAGCCCAGAGGCAATCGAGTGACTGTCCAGCGCTTGCAGAACAGCCATACTATCTGAGAGTATGCGGATCGAGTGGTCTTTAACCGCCCTGGCCATAATGGCTGAAGCGGCAAGAGTGATCCCAATGCATTCCGCCTGGAACACTGTGTTGTAGACTCCCAACGGTGTGGCTATATGTATGTTGAAGTCCTGCGAGAAGACTCCAGCACCTGTGCCACTGTCTGTTTTTGATCCGTCCGTGAAGATGCGCAGCTCAGTGGGGCGCAGACCCTCACACCGGCGATCTTCGTGAAGCTGGATTCTGTATTTTTATCAAAAATAAACTGTTTGGGTACCCGGTCATTTATAGCCTTAGTGATGGGGAACTCATTGTTGAGTTCCTTAAGCAGCGCGGTGTGTTGTGTGTCTCTCTTTCTCCAGAGGTTAGTTGCGTCCAGACGCGCTGCCGCCAATGTGGCTTCCTGCTGTATGAATAGGTGGAGCGGTGGTAGTCCCAGCATGGCGTCCAAGGCTGCAGTCGGAGTAGTCCTCATGCAGCCCGTGATCGCCATGCAGGCTAGTCTTTGCATGCGTTGCAGTTTGTTGCAGGCTGTAATAAGCTTGGTGCGGGGCCACCAGACCACGGCCCCGTAGGTGATCATGGGTCGGATCACTGCGGTGTACAGCCAAAGTATGATTTTGGGGGATAGGCCCCACTTCTTACCTATCATTTTCCTGCATTGCCAGAATGTGATGCAGGCCCTGTTTAGTTTGCTGTCTAAATGACTACTCCAGTTTAGCTTACTGTCAAGAATGACCCCGAGGTACTTGACTTCGTTGGCCAGCTGAAGTTCTGTATTGAACAATTTCGGTAGGCAGTGTGCGGCGCGACGTGCGGGTGGGGAGTAAAGCGGACGGAGCGTTAGGTAGGTTGTCAAGTTTCGTTACCCGAGCGGGCAGTCACGCGAGGGTAGTCGTCGTTGATGGTCGTATCCTAAATGCAAAATTTTGAAGTAATTTTATAAAAGTTTTCTTTTCTTAATTTTGTTTTTAAATTCATCTATGTTGCTTAGTTAGGTAATAGACTATTTGTTAATAATTAAATTGTTAGGTTTGGAGCGGTCCCCTAACGTGACGTATTTTTTTTAGAATTATTAATACTTACTTAGGTATTATAAGATTGAGTTTTTTTTTTACTTTTTAAAGGGAACTTTGGTTTTTGTGTCGGGGGTTTTTTAAATTTTAAATTTTGGGCAAAATGTTCTCTTTAGCACCAAAGCACGAATAAAAAAAAAACGAAATAAAAAGATTTTATCCGATGTGATACGTTTATTAAATAGGATAATCCCATTTGTAAAAATTGTGAAACTTAGTGGTCGTTTTGGACAGCATGGTTTCCATGGGCAAGCCGTACTTTTCGGTCAGGATGTTGAAGAAATTGCTGAGCAACTTCCATTTTGAATGAGTAGTGCTGGCCTAGTAATTGTTAGTGAGCAATTAGAGTCAGTTCAAAGATTACGTCGCTTTTCTGTGAATATTCAGAATTTGCGAGCTGCACTAGATTGGCTTATTTCAAATAATCCTTAATACGGAAATGTCACGATAAACTTTAATAATGATAATTACAATATTAATGAAATTTGTCAAGTTCATCATAACGATATAGCAGTAGAAGAAAACGCACAAGAAACTAATAATGATTGTTTCCAAGATATAGGCAATGAACGGCGTATATTACGAGGTTCATTTCATCAAAGTCATAGTAAATTTAACGATTATTCTAGAGGAAAGCAGTGTACCGCAAACGCAGCTGTAGCTATTGCCGTTTCAAAAATTAAACGATCTGAGACTTGGTCTTCAAATATGATTGATTCAATCCTGATTTCCAGTGATCGTTTATACACAAATAGTATACAATCTCGAAGGGCACCAAATTTGGCCGAAGCTAATATTGAATATTTACGTGTACATGAGTTACAGGTCAATTTTGAGGTATTAAATCATTCATGTTTATTACAAATTCACGATGAAACTTCTTCGATTTGCGGTTATTTGAGTATAAATATTGACGGTTTTCCAAATCTAAAGAATGGCTTAATGGAATTTTTCACGGAATGTTGTGATGGTCAGGGAGCTATTATTACTTGTAATGGCATATCAGTCGCAATTTGGAAAAATGGTAATTTATATTACTTGTTTGACTCCCATTCAAGGGGGCCGAAAGGTCGTGTAGCTCAGAATGGAGCAGCTTGCTTGATATCTTTCACCGATATTACGGCCTTGTGGACGGTTTTAAAATCAAACATACCTAAATCACAGGAAAATAGACCCGACAATGACCAATACAGTATTACAAAAATTACCCCTGATGTACATACATTGATTTAAAATGTAAATGAACCTGATAACGATATTAACGCTATAAGAAATTCTCATCTTTCATCACAATCATCCAATGACTTCAACAATGACAATATTGTTATTACCTCGTCAGTTTTACGTGTCATAGATGAACCTATTCTTGAATTATCTACTGTAATTGCTAACGATAATTGTAGTCAATTACCAGTGCATCAGCTACGAAGAAAAACCGAGCCGCCCTTACAAATAACAAGAGAAAAACGAGCAGAAGAACTATCTTGGTTCCACTTATTTCCTTATGGCAGAAATGGATTACAGGAAAATCGACCTCATCCGATTTCACCATCAGACTGCTGTCAAGCTAGGATAATGGCAGCTGATACAAGATTTCAAAGAAATGACTATCTTTTTTATGCATTTTCGGTAATGGAGTTCTATAGCGCTAAGCAAAACATTGGTGTAGTTTTAAAAATGCGCCAGGGAGAAAATCGACCAGAAAATTTAGTAGAAAACATTCATCTGAATATGCGGAATGTTCAAATCTTATTGCGATGGTAAAGAATTTGGGCGCTCCTACATGGTTCCTTACATTGAGGTGCAACGACCTTAATTGGGACGATATACTGAGATCACTACTAATTGCTGCGGGAAGACCCGATGGAAATCCTAAACATTTAAGTTTCAATGACAGACAAAAGTTGGTAGATGAACATCCCGTGACTTTAAGTCATCAATTTATGATTCGTGTGAATGCTTTTATGAGATTGTTAAAGAACGACGATCAAATTTTAGGAGGAAAGCTAACAGATTTTTGGTGGAGGATTGAATTCCAAAACCGTGGAAGTCCTCATTTGCATATGCTGTGTTGGATAGAAAATGCACCAAATTTTGATACTCGTGAAGGCAGATCTCTGATCAATGAGATCGTATCATGTTCTTTACATAATGAAGATGATGAGTTAAATGAAATTGTTAAACGGGTACACTCAAACAAACAAATACACTCGCATTCATCAACCTGCTACAAAAATAGACAAGACCATCACTGTAGATTTAACTATCCAAGACCAGTTAGCGATCAGACAGTTTTGTTAGGACCTGATGAGACTTTGCAAAATAATGGACGATTCTGCATTTTGCGACGACATTCTGATGAACAGTATATAAATAATTATAGTACGCAGATATTAAAAATATGGAAAGGTAATATGGACATCCAACCCTGTGGAAATGTAACAGCTGTATCTTACTATATAGCCAAATACACATCAAAGCACGAGCCCCAGAATGTAGGTCAAGCTGTAAAAGATGCCGTTAGTAAAGTCAGAGCCTGTCATGGAGATTTCGGTCGACAATTGTTTGCTGTTTCTATGGCATTATTAAATCATCGCAGAGTGTCGGCATGTGAATGCGCATATAGATTATGCCATTTGAAACTGAGAGATAGTTCTCGAAAAGTTGTTTTTGTCAACACATGCCGACCTCACGAACGTTACCGAATTTTAATATATGACAGTAATGAAGGTCAAAGCTATCAAAATATATTCGACAGGTATATTCAAAGGCCGACTAATCTGGAGAATCTTATTATGGCGGAATTTGCCATAAATTACGAACACACAAGTCGAGCTGTTAACGACGAAGAAGACGGTGATTTGGAAGCGTATGCAGAAATAGAAGACGGCGAAATTTCACGAACGACTATTCGACTTTTAAATGGAAATATCATGAAAAAACAAAGAAAGCCTGCTATTCTGAGGACTCGATATTACACGCAAATGGGAGACAGAGAAGGCTATTTCTACAACTATCTTGTTGCCCATGTGCCTTTTAGAGATGAATCTGATTTGTTAACAGGTTACGAACATGTGAAGAAGCTTTTATGGCCCAACGGCATAGGTTACGTCCGGTTCACGGAGATACTGTTGAGCAATTTCAACACATTGAACGTGAGCACCAGCAAGTTATTGGCCAAGTATTAGCATTAGCCAAACCTCCAGTATTTAATCATTCCAATGACCGAGAATTCGGTCCAGTAAATCACAACGTAGGAGCAATTGTTGATGGATATGATCCAAGAATGGCTGATGTTGATATCGAAGTGGAAGAAATTGAAGATTCAATGCATGTGAACATAACAGATGAAGAGTTTCACTCCATGGTAGCCAGCATGAACATAGAACAAAAAAAAAAAATTCAACGAAGTTACAAAACGTATTCGCATGGAAGTAACTAATCAATCAATCACAAATGCTCCCTTAAAATTATTTGTGACGGGAGGAGCTGGCAGTGGCAAATCGTTTGTACTTAAAACTTTAGATCAACATATTCACCGTTGTTCTGCTCCCACAGTAGATCAATTGTTGCATGCAAGTTTTGTCGAAATTACTGCACCTACTGGAGTGGCAGCACGGCTTGTCAACGGAAAAACCCTCCATAGTGCGTTTTCTTTAGGAATCGAGAAAAGTCGAGCCACAGTATACAGACAATTGACAGGACAGCGTCTGGAAGACATGCGGAGAAAATGGCGCCATATTCGATGGCTTGTGATAGACGAAATATCGACGGTGTCGTATTCATCTACGTTTACTAGAATTAAAAAATTCTCAAGAAGTTTTTGGTGGACTTAATATTTTACTTTTTGGAGATATTATGCAATTGCCACCTGTGAAGGGCAGCTGGTGCTTCAAGCAACCGACTATATTCGAAGGAGAGCCCCATTTATGGCGTTACTTTGGGTTTTGTGAGCTGCAAACTAATGTCAGACAACAAAACGATAGTCAGTTTATAGACATCCTGAATAATTTACGAGTAGGTGAGCTGAGTATGGAGCAATATGAAATTTTACTTGAGAGAAGGCGTGTGACTTTGGATAAAGAATTTGCTGACGGCGAAGCTATAAGGATTTTTCCTACGGTGAAATTAGTAAATAATTATAATGATAAAATGGCTAAATCGGTAAAAATTTATACCGTTAATGCTCTCGATGAATCGAAAGAACCTGCAACTTATGGACAAAAACCGAATCAAAATTTTGTACCGCAAGATCCTAACTGTACAGGAGGGTTGCTAAGTACAATCAAAATTGCAATCGGGGCAAGGGTCATGTTGAGAGTAAATTTAAACGTTTCTGAAGGGCTAGTTAATGGCAGTATGGGCATTATTAAAAAAATTGAATGGAATGGACTTCGCCGTGACCAACTGGAAGATGGGGAGCTTCCAAAAACGATATCAATTATATTTGATGATGCCACTATCGGCCGGAGTTGTGTTGACGAGAATGGGTGGATACTGATAAGGCCACATAATGTAACCTTTCAAGGTCTTAGAGGATATGGAAATATTGAAAGAACAATGTTTCCTATCATTTTATGTTGGGCGGTAACAGCACATAAGCTGCAAGGGACGACAGTTGAAAAAGCTGTGGTTTACCTAGGCAAAAGTACTTTCGCAAAAGGCCAAGCCTATGTAGCCTTAAGTAGAGTAAAAACCTTGGATGGTGTAGCAATTTGTGAGCTCGACCAGAGAAAACTATTTAATAACCCACATGATAAATCATCTTTAGCAGAATTGCAAAGACTGAGATGTAGAAATTGATACTGTCACATGAAAATCGGATTTCCATGTCCCAATTTTCCTACCATCAATTTTCTCATCAAACGAACATAAGAACACTCTCGTTTAAGTCATCAATATTCTCTTTCAGTGAGCTTTCATTTGAGACCCCACTCGAGTATATTTGCAGACATTCGGTTATTCTTTCCCACTATCACCCCCCACAACTTTTAAACGGCTCACCAATTTTCATCAAACATGTCTAAGAACATTCGCACATAACTCACCTTTAATACAAAAAAATAATAATTGAAATCGCTTCATCCGTTTGGGAGCTATGATGCCACAGACAGATAGACACACAAACAGACAGACAGACACACAGACAGACAGACACGTCAAACTTATAACACCCGTCTTTTTGCGTCGGGGGTTAAAAAAAAGAGCGGGTGTGACCACACGCTAATTGTGAAAACTTATGACTGTAGCCATGTACACGAAATTCAGCGTCATTGATCACTGGAGCCGAGTATACGCGATTCAGTATCACCAACCTTGGTGCACATATACAAGAATCATTGTCACCAAACCGCGTGACGGTTCAGTTTCATTCACTGTTCAAAAAGAACACAAAACGCATCTATAGAAGTTTTCAGTTCAAATACATTTTTATATTGTTAAGCTGTAGAGTTTGTTTGGTTGAACGCGCTCATCTCAGGAACTACTGAATCGATTTGAAAAATTCGTTTAGTGTTGGATATCCTATTTATCGAGAAAGGCTACAAGCTATATATATTTGTATATATAAGATCACGTAAGGGCCCGTAAAAGCCAAGCAAAAAGAAAAAGAGTAACGAATTTATATTACTCGCACGGGCAGGCGATTCGATGCGACGCGGTGGGTTGGGGGAGCAAAAAAATTGATGCGGACAGAAACTAGTATTCTTATCTTTTCGAAGGTCACCACCAATTGCTGCGTCACCATTACATGACATAAACATAATCTGCCTATTATGTTCCCACTGCTGGGACACAGGCCTCCACTCTGTATGGAAATCACCATACGGACTACTTTTACAAAGCAATCTCTGAAACCAAAGCACAATTTGAAGAATGTACGCTACCGTAGACAGTTTTTCCGGAATGAATTGCATGCTGCATTTTGCATATTACCGGCAAAGGAAACAAGTTCGCACAGGCACGGCAGATGGTACATAAATGGGGAACGTTCTATGGTTGACGTGTTTTTTAAGGGGCATTGCACTAACCATCAAGTATTGAAATGAAGAGCAATAAGGGTCAATGGTTTTGCTCTGTGTAAGTGAACTGTCTTGAACCCTGGCTATGTTATAGTTGTTGCGTTTTAGCATAGCAACAGCGGTCACTGGCTCACCTACGTTTTTTAGCACTTTAGAAGTAAAATTGTAAACATCGTCATGTGACGGCAAAGCGTTATTCCCCTTCTCCATACGACTATTTATTACTAGCTGTGCCCGCCCACGTGAATGTAAAAATGGACATGGTATCGGGACAAAAAGTAGCCTGTATTACTCCTTATAGCTAATGTTATACTTGCAAGTAAAAGTCCCGTCAAAATCGGTCCAGCCGTTTCAGAGATTAGCTGGAACAAACAGACAGACAATTTTTTTTTTTTAAGTTTTAGTTTTCCGTAAATGTATTTACTGAAATGCTGTTAATTTGAAACGACAAAAAGACACTTCAATATTATTTATTTGTCTGTATAGACTAGCTGTGCCGCCGCGGCTTCACCCGCGTGGTGTTTAGAAATTATCACACAGGGACGTGCTACTCAGACAAAAAGTAGCCTATGTGCCTTATAGCATCAGCTATCTGTCAGTGAAAGTCCCGTCAAAATTGGTCCAGCCGTTTCAGAGATTAGCCGGAACAAACAGAAAGACAGACAAAATTTAAAAACAATTATTTTTGATGATGTAAGTACCATATTATATACTTTCATATGTATTTAGTGAAAGACTATTAATTTGAAATTACAAACAGACACTTCAATTTTATTTATTTGTATTGTATAATGTATAGATATAGATGTATAGACAATAGAAAAATACGGTGAGAGAGTGAGATAGTTTTCATGGTTTTCGATGATAACAGAGGTCAAAATGAAATTCACAGCCTACGAAAATTTATTTTAGTAATTAGTTTTATACTTACAGGTCAGCGTGATAAGCAACATTTTTTTTAAATAAAGTTATGAAGAACCTCATGTACCTACTAAGATCACCCTTTACTGCCGATATAGTACTACTATAAGTATATTCTCATATACTAACTACTGGCTCAGTCCTTGTCCATCTAAATTTCATGAGTTCGCGCGTTCATTATGGCATCGGTGCGCTCCCAGTCAAAACTCATACAATATTGATGCTACAAGGTGCGGCCAGTCCTTGCTGCTTTATAGCTGATAAATTATACGAGCAACCGAAAAGTTATGGAATTGAACGCTTGATAGTGGTGAATTAGTGATCCAGTACGGCTTGATCTAGCTATGGTGTTAGGGAAAGCGTTGTGTTGAATGAAATTGAAAAAAAAATGTCATAAGATTGCTTTTATTTGGTATTTGTTATTCTAAGACTGAAAAGTCATTTACACGTCACAAAACAACAGTTAGATTCTTTTAATCTTACAAGGAGACGGTAAGAGTGTGGGGTCCTTAAAGCAAACGGAGGTTCCGCGTGTAGTTAGTACTCAGTGAGTGTATTCATATACTCAAACACTAGAGCGCACTACTTCGTCATTGCCGAGAAAATATCCTGAAGTTTGAAAAAAAAAAACTTTTTTAAAATTAAAATTTTATAATTGTTATAAACAATCCTTTTTGAACTTTTATACATTATATAATTGCGAATTTAATCATTTATACCTTACCTAACACAAGGAAATTTTAAAATCTCATTTAGTTATTATGAAATAAATGTAATATATCAAAAATAATAAGAAGATGAGAATTTAAAATTTCCATGTGTTAGATAAGGTATAAATGATTAAATTCGCAATTATATAATGTATAAAAGTTCAAAAAGAATTGTTAAATTGTCTCTAGAGTTTGAGTATATGAATATACTCACTGCGTACTAACTACACGCGGAACCTTCGTCCGATTTAAGGACCCCACACTCTCGCCGTATCCTTGTTAGTTAAGTTTAGATTAGAGTAGTGGTGGCTCAATGGTATCGGCCCCAACTTACGAATTGTAGATCGTAGGTTCAAATCCAGGATTTGCTATGTGCAAATTATTACATGGCCACTGCTCTCAAAACGGTAATGGAAATATCGTGAGAAAACGGAATGTTCTAAAACAAAAATTCGAAGGCATATATCATCCACCAACCCGTAACGGATCCGCCATGTGGATTACAGCCCACTACGTCCCACAAAGAGGTGGCCTGTGTCCCAACATTGGGAACATTATAGGTTGACAATGCTAGTTAAGTTTCAACTGACCTTGACATTGTCAAAAGTGATAAAGCATTGACCACTGTACCAACACATACAAACACTATTTTACTGACTAAACCCACCCGTGTTTCTTCAGTTGCCTATGGCGATTATCACATGGCACCGCGCACCGCCGCGGTGGCGGTGGTGGTAAAGGGAATAGACCGCGCGATCGGTCGGTGTACGTGTGTTAGGCATCAACGGATTTAATAGAGGGCAATGCGACATAAGATCCGCTTCACCGCCTACCGCGGCGGTGCGCGGTGCCGTGTGTTAATCGCCTATAAGAACTATCATTCGATACCTTGCGACGGTATTTTTTATCATTTTGTATAATAATTATAAGTCAATTTTTTTTTTCTTCTGTTACAATAAATTTAAATATTAAGCACAATTCTTTATATTAAAAAATCTGAAGTGTTGATTGAATTTAGTCGCTGACTACTCTTTAAGTAGGTATTGGTACTAATTAAAATTGGTAGGGACTAGAAAGTCAAGCATACTTCCGAATTGGGTTATTGAATCAGTTTCAATACAAAATAATCAGAATAATTAAAACGGGGTTAACAGAGTTGTATTTTAATTTAGCTGTTAGATCGACTAAAATTTTACCGATCTAGGTCGAGATTGATTTGGCGAATTAATTAACATGTGGAATATAAAGATTGATTATCGGTAATTGAAACCCGATCTTTCTATTAAAAATTTTCACATGAGAACGAAATGTTTTTTTTTTTTTTGTAAAAGAAAGCAAAAAAGTAAAATTCGACACTGATTAAGGCACGCTGTATAGGGATGCTAGTATTATAGGACTGCAAAACACCATTTAAGATACTAATCTATATAGTTCTCATATGATCTGACCAAGATTATTTCTATTCTTTGAAAGAGTCTTTGACCTCTGAGTTTGTTTCCGACTTTCTTCTCAGAGTAGTCGGTTAGGAAACACCTAAGACTTCTAGTATTAAAATATATTTTTACTTCCTTACAGAAATAAAATAATTTATGATTATCATTTACTGTCCATAGCCGTAATTCTATCATATATATATCAGCATCTTTTATTGGTTGCCAATTATTTATTTTTTGAGTCCCTCTAATTCATTTAATTAAAGCACTATCACTGACCAAAGAGTGGTACACATAACATTATTTTGACAAATTGTTTTTATAAGTACAATACGTTATAACTTGACATAAAGCCAGCTATCCGTCAAACCCATTTAATCAATTTTAACAGAATATTTTACTTTAGAAACTTCTAGAAATGCACAAAACTTTACAAAATCATTCAACTCATACCCGTGTCAACACTTTTATCAGTCGACCGGTATTATTTTGGACGTTAACCTATTTCTCTGGGACAGTAAAACTCATATTACCTGATATTCGACCGACTAATACCGTTTAATGTTTTACGGGGGTCATAAAAAATACCATCGTACTGCCTGCTCTCTTAATGGCGAGATAAGGTGTTTACTATGACCCTGTAGATGCCTGATAAAGTGACCTCTGACCCAACACTTTTTAAACGCTTATTAAAAAATATGCGCTCATTATATCATAAATAAACCTCTCCTTTTCTGAATTTGATAAAAAAATATTTTCTTGGCTAGGATTTGAACGCCAAATCCGTTCAAATCCTAGCCGAATGATAATATACTTTTCTCCGAACTTTTTCCGCAAAATAGTAATAGATTTATAAACTATAACCCGACTAAGAAATTGAAAGTAGGGATAAAAATTGACATAATTACATTTATAGTCCGTGTGTTATGCAATTACAACTCAGGTGGAGTGGCAGGTCACTTCAAAATATCTTTTCTATAGTTTCCTAAAGCTTTGGTATTCTAGGACTATGGTTCCACCATATTAACAACGGTCGTCAACAGAACTATAATTTTCAACAGTATACCTACCTATTTGACACTATGGTTGCAAAAAACCCTTTGTGTCCTCGATGTTTTTGGTTCTAGGAGATGCCGGTTTCCTCATAATATTTTCCTTCACCGTTCTGTGAGCAGAAATGACGTACGCAAAGTGAAGTGCCTGCCTGCACCTTAATTGCGAAACGCACTATCTATTAGAATCTGAATCGGATTGAAGATTATTTCTAAACCATTGCGTCATTTGTTCGAATAAATTATTGGCTCAGCAAAGTAAATAACGCAATGAATGTTGTTTAACTATCAATATGAAACCAATTCCTACTGATAGCAAGTTACACAATTACCCCTCTGGGTTGAAACCTGTGATCTACAACTCGTAAGTCGGGGCCGATACTACTGCTCACACACAGCACACACGTTTGTCTTTCAACTGACGTTATTGTGTGACCGTTTTTAGGAAACCAAAGCTTACGCAACAGACTGTCACATATGTACCTGTGAGGTACAGACGCCAGCACATCAAGGTACCCAAAACTGTCGAATTCTCGCAATCAACCTTGAACCTAACGCTTTAGCGATAAAGTTGAAAGTCTATTAAAGAAATCTGACAGATTGTAGTAGCTCGATGTGCTAGAGTCTCTACATACACCTTTCTTTTAGCGTCAACTCTATACCACATTATTATTATGTTCATCAAAAGACGATTATATTATTTAATTAAAAATGACAACGTCGAAAGCCGCAACAAAGCATCGGAAGCATTAACATCGAACAATGTAGGTGATAGTGCAGGAGTGAAGATTGCTGAAAAAAATAAGGGTTTACTTTACAGTAGTTGGCCCTGCATTGTGAGCAAACACAGAAGTAAATGAATTATTTTGTTGTTTTTATATTTTTTTGTTGGAAAAGTTTAAATAATATTTCCAAGACCGCACGTTACTAACCACTGTCTGAGTTTTCATAGTATGACTGAATGGTTTTAATATCACATAATATTGCAATTCAAGGCATTCTGATTAGGTAGCCGATAAGCTCCGCATATATATATCCGCCATTTTGAAAAAGAAGTACGTACGTTCATCAATTAACACAAAATTTCTCGACACTCAATTCCCCTACTGTTTATTCGACATTGGGCTTACTTTGGTACCTCCATTGTGGATAAAAGTGCAAAATAAATCACGGAAACTTCACATTCTAGAAGCCTCACTCCTGTGTCATCAGTTTCTATAATAGCTTACTTCCTTCACTTATTGTCTAATAAATGCTGAGAAGACAATGGAACTTTTTCAATGGCTTCCGAAGCCTTTACGTGAACGTAATGAGAACCTGGAAACTCTTCTTTCTTATGTTGGCAAATTACATTAATATTATAATGTAGTTTATCAAAGGTTCTTCGTTGTGTTTTGAAATCAAATCATTGCCTCATTTTCTTTTTTATAGCAACATTATAAAATTATTAGAATGCGATAAAATTTTCTATAAATATTTTTAAATTCATGAAAGAAACATATTCCGTGTGGTGCCAAACGTGAAAATAGCACATCCGTCGTAAGAGGTGACCAAGGGACTTACTAGAGAATGGACAGCAGCGTTCTCTATGCATTTTCCCAACAACTGCAATCACCAAACCGTCTGCCAAGCGTGGCGATTATGGCAGACCCCTATATTGGGAAAAGGGTATGTTCAGCAGTGGTCGTCTTTTAGCTGAAATGGTGATGATGATGATGACAAAAAACTTTGTGCTATTTTTTCTTTTAAATAGCTATTTTGTTTAATTATGAGCTACAAAATATTAGAATACGAGAAAATTATCTGAAAATACAAACTAAAATCTTTACTTTGAACCTGAAATACATAAACTCATTAAAAAAACGTCGGACTAAAAGAAAACTCGATGATCCAAACTTTTCTCAGTCAAACGTTGCGCAACTGACTGTGAGACGGTTCCCATAAATTCAGCTCCTAGTATTTTGAGTCCTCTGTTATTATGAAAATGAAATCAGAAGTATTACTTGAGAAATATATGGTTAAAATATAGATATTTTTTTATTTTTGTACAAGGCCTGTAGGATACGCCTTTGGAAAAAAAATACAATCTTCCACAGGAAAATTCATCCTCTGTTGAACTAATTTAGGGAAAAAATATTAAAAGTATCTTTCTTTCTTTTACGATGAAATAAGATTTTCTCACTGGTTTTATATGTATAAGGATCTCGCTCAAGTTTAATAAACCTGGTGGGTCAGGCTGCATGCATTTTATATTATGGAGATTTCTTCGTACGATAAACTTATGGTGTCGTTCTCATTGTTCGTTCATTATCACTCAAATTATTTCTGGCATACAGTTCGCGGGATAAAAATAAACCCAGTTAGTTCACAGCCGATAATGCTAAGAATGCGTAGCAATGCTACGTCGTAGCAACTTGTAGCAACCATGCAAGGATACAACCCGAAAACGAACTTATTCAGAAAATACTTTGTCCGATTCGTATTCAAGTTGTTCTGTGCGGATATCGAATTCAATTAGATCCGATTCTTTTCGCTGCTAGGGATTGCTGCGTATATCGGGACATCTTATCTATAAATCCCCATCAAAGAAGAACTACGTAATATTATGAAGGTATGAATTTTTCGATGTATGTCGTTCAGCGATGATATGGGTGGGTAGGACTTGAAAAAGTCAAAGTCCAACCATTTATTTCAAACAGGCCCAAAAAAGGCACTTTTGAACGTCAACAGTTACATAAAAAAAAACACGGTTCCATAGAAAACTGCTTTTTAGTTTGGTTTTTTTATGGGAGCCTGTTTTTTAGTTTTTTTAAACTATTATTTATTTTTTAGAGTGTTTCGAATTTTGAGACGTATGACAGCGTAGTTTGAAGACAGTTTTTTGCTGTCCTGGTGGCAAGGATAATGGCACAAATTTATGAAATTATAGTATTGTCATCGGTCCTCGATAAGTCTACAGAGTTTAAATGAAATCTGGTCGTTTAATGTGGATCAAAATCGCGCTATAAGGAGTCGGTTACAAACAAACATACAAGTGAAGCTAATATAAAGAGTGTAAAAATGGAATTCATTCTAGTTGAATGAAGGCGTGTTGTGATTAACACAAGAGAAGAGAGCCTTATGCTCAGCAGTTGGTGAATTTGAGCTGTGGAAGTTGTTAATGATGAATTCTTTCACAATGTTGCCCTTCTGCTTCCAACCTACATTACACCCTGGTCGTGACAAACGCAGGTTCTCTAGACGTTGATATTGCCCATTACGAGCGTCGCCGTAACCTTTTTGCTTATATCTCCCATTTACCTAGTCTCCAGTGTGTCTGGTACTCAGTCTCCGATATTTCTAATGCTAACGTTTGTAACTCGTGGGGATTAAACAAAGATGGCAGATTATTAAAATGTGAATTTTAATAATTTTGTGTTTTGTTTTGCCCCTTTTGATATCGTAATATAGTAAAACTAGATTAGGTATTTATGATTAGCATTGCCTTATTTAGTTTTTAATATTATTTTCAGGAATATCTGTGTACTAGCCGGGAGCCTGAATTTGTGCCTCATTTTTGGCAACAGGGACTTCCCTTGTTATATAGGACTTAAACATAATTATTTTGCGATATGTGACATTTACCGGATAACTTTTGAAGCGTAAGGCAGGCCTTTGGAGAATATGCCGTGATGTTAGGTTATTATTTTGTATAGTACTTTTTATTATCTTGAATTTCTCAAGCATTAACTGAGGCAAAGCACACGTGTGTTGTTTCAAATTATTTTCATGCAGCACTAATAACTTATTTACGAAGAACTTATGATTACATAAGTTTTAAAAAGAATACGCTAACTCCATTCTGAGAAAACTCAAACAGATTACTCAAACTAGATAATTACACATTTGGTACAATAAACAAGGAGAGCTACAACAAGAATATTATTATGAAAACAGTTATTAAATTAGCAAAAACTACACTGTTTCTCTTTGCCGTTCCAAAGTCAGATAGAACCGAAACAAAAGTCCCATGGGTGACTCTCTAAAACTCTAAATAAACACTCGAATGAGAATGCTTACTTTTTTGCGTACTGAGGGTTTTGAATACTACAATATCACAATGACAACTTGTCTCTTATAATATTTGAAGTACAACAAACCATTTAGTTCAAGTATTTTGAATTTTTTAGAGTAGCGCCTCCAGCTGTCAATATAGCAACCGTAATTTTGCTGATTAAGTTAAGTATAATTTTAGATGTTGTTTATGGTCTATTCAAAAGTCGAATAACTTTTTGTACGGTTTAATCTGTCTGTCTCTTTTCACGCAACTAAAAGATAGAATTAACGTAACTTAGCACAGCTAATGAGCTGACTATCTTTTTTATTAAATCACTAGTCTTTGACAGCGATTTCGCCCACGTATAAGGCGAAAATTAGGCCACGAGAACGAACTACCGGGATAAAAGTTTCCTATGTGATAATCCAAGTTATAGACAATCACATTATAATCACCATATATTGTTCCAACTGCTAGGACACAGGTTTCCTCTCCGTGAGAGGGAGTGGGCCGTAATCTACCATCACCTTTTGCATGATTAAACATACAAAACTTACACATTTATAATTTTCGGCTTCGCCCGCGTGGATTTCGGAAATTATCGCAAGAGGATTTATTATCGTGGTTAATGTATTAAGAAAGCATTAATCCAGGTTATATAGGTAATTACTCCGCGACTTTATCCGCGTGGTATTTTTAAGAAAAAAGTTTTTCGTTCGTTTTTTTTTCTTCATCGAGATTCTATTATTTTTTCTAAAACAAAAGTAGCCTTAGTTACTTCTTGTTACATCAGCTATCTGCCAGTGAAAGTCCTGTCAAAATCGGTCCAGCCATTTCAGAGATTAGCCGGAACAAACAGACAGACAGACAGACAAAAATTGTAAAAAATGTTGTTTTGGTATATGAACCGTGTATACATCCATATACACTTAGTAGAAAGCGCTTATTTTAATATTACAAACAGACACTCCAATTTTATTTATTTGTCTAGACTAGATAATTAACACTATCCGGCGATATGTGAGTGATGATGATAATTATGTTATATATGTGTGTTAAATCATTAATTAATTGTAAAATTACGACATTATCTTTGAAGCCTTCTCAACCATACATGCTTAATAAAACACAATCCAAAAAAGTCACAACATCTCCCTAAGTATTCTTTCACCCCTTTCACAGGCTCACAGGAACGCGTGTATTATAGCGAGGCCTTACAATCAACGCCACGCCTTTCAGGCTCCTTTCAGGAACAGGACCGCCAGGATTACTCCGTCTTTGTCAGCTGTATGATGAAAGGACCGAGCCTCCACGTGAAAGGCTTGAAGCCTCTGCAAAGTCTTGCGAGATGGAATATTTTACACGTTTGCAGTAGAATGAATTGGGTAAGGCATGAATGGGCAGTTGGTTGTCATGTGGTCTATGTTTTGGGAAGATAGTTTTTATATGAAGAAAGAGGATATGCAAAATAAACTTAATTAGCTAGGGACTTCAATTTTTACACTGCAGGGTCAATTATTCTTAAAAATAAGGTAGTACGAGTACTGATTTCTACGCATGTTTACTATTCCAGACGATAATATAATAATATTCCATCCACAGTAGTGCAGGTTGAATACTATGTAAAATGTTGATAACAGAATAATAGTACATCACGCCTGTATTTAGTGTAGAATAGAATATAATAAGTTTATTTGCATAGAATGTAGAGAACCAGGGAGATGTTACAAAATAATGTATGGTTCCAGGTACATTCAAACCAAGTGACAGTGAAACATTTAGATAAATAGGTAATACCATACTGAGTTGGTGACTTTTTTACTGTTTCCTGAAGAAAAGGCATAGAATATCAACTGTGACTCGACTTATATAAACGAACTAACATAAAAAATAAAATGTCCACAATGTATGTACGTAACTTAACTAAAAAATTAATAAAAACCAAAATGATATAGTTAAGTAAGGCTTAACTAAAACTATTTACGAACTAAAATATAGCTTCGAAAAGTTACTAACATGAAAGCCAATGTAACTATTAATTTATTTTGACTGGCCTGTTAGTCTAGTGGTTAGTGACCCTGACTGCTAAGACTGAGGTCGTGGGTTCGATTCCCACCCAGGACAAATTTTTGTGTGATGAGCACGATCATTTGTTCTGTGTCTGGGTGTAATTTATCTATAATATATATGTATTTAGTAATATATAAGTATGTTTATCAGATGTCTGGTTACCATAGTGCAGGCTTTGCCTAGTTTGGGATCAGATAACGGTGTGTTGGTTGTCCTAAGATATTTATTATTATTTATTTATTATTATATTTATCTAGTTCTTAACTTATCTAGTTTTCTAACATTTGTTTAATATTTAATTATTTTTGGAGTGATTTCTTTTTTTTTTTGTAATTTTAGTGATTATCGTAGTGATAGCAACCAGACATAACATCAGGCGTTGCAACCTGATAAAAAAAAAGAAAAACAAATTACTCAATATCTTTATTGCTTTACCATAATGTGTACTTAGATGGTAACTATATATGTAATCATAAAGGTCAGGTGCGTAGTACTCGCAACCGGCGTGTGTGTATGACCATTTGTATGAACCTAAACGAGGCAAAAGAAGTGTGTAGAGATCGTAGCAGGTAGCCTTCCTTGGCTTCTGCCTACCCCGATGGGAAAAAGGCGTGATTGTCTGTATGTGTATGTATATATTTAATTTAGATCATTATGAACCTAGTGCAAAAGCAATAATTTGGATCTCATAAAACTTATTAGTTTATCTAATTGAACACATTACACATTGAAGCCAAAAGATCACGCTTTTGGCTTCAATGTGTAATGTGCGTTCTATGTCAGAAGGACATATTTTTTTGTTCAAGCATTAAATCCCAATACTGTTCCACAAAACTGAATTATTTAGAGTCGGGCACAGTGTCGAAATGACTCCCGCTGCACTTTATCGAGTTAATGTACTGAAAACTGATTATGTGAGAGCGAGCCCGCGTAATAGGTTTGACACCATTACTTTGTCGATACTATGTACATATATTCTGTCATATTTATAAATATATATGTATTGGTTGTATAACAATGGACAGGAGTTAATTAATTTTATGTTATAAATACTAGCGGCTACCCGTGACTTCGCTCGCGTGAAACTTTAGTCTCCCGAATCGTATCTCATCGCCCGCCCGTGCTAGTACTTGGTTAACACTTCGTTTATTCCGACTTTTTTTCTAATTTTGTTTGGTTCCTAATAGTCGTAGCGTGACTTTAGCCTTTATAATTGGGCAATCAAATAAAAAAAGTTTTTCAAATTAGACATCACTTAGACATTACTTCCTACAAACTCGCAATCTTACAAACTTGAGCTCTTTATAATTAGTGTAGATGTAGATAATAAAAAAAAAAAATAGGAATTGTATAGAGATTTTGATGGTAACGCGTACTTAAAGTTGTTAGTTTGTTAATTTTCGTCTTTATTTCAAAGCAAGCATAGTTGAAATTGGCAGTGAAAATGCGATGCATTTTGCGAAATGTGCAACACCAAAAACCTATTGCATTAAACCCAAAAATTACAAATAAGACACGAACAAAGTAACATACAACACTAGCCCACCTAATTGCATGTTTGCAAAATAAAACCGACTGTTTCCGGAACGAACGCTTTTTAATGAAATTGTTTAAAGGTAACATAATTTGGAGTTACGTTCCTGTAATTGAAATATTTCCTACCAGCTAATGTTAAAATTTGTTAATTTTTTCGAATTTAAATATTTATATACAGTTTATTGTGTGTTTTCTAAATGGTTCAAGACATTGTGGTTCTGATTTTTTATGTTGACACCTGGAGGAGTTACTACGGTACTGAAGTGTATCTCTAAATAATTATTTAGACCCTGAGGAGTAGTATTTGTACAACATCAAAAATCTATAACACGTCGCGTTCATGTTTAACTAGCCCAACGTTGAAGTAAGGGGATACGTCAAAAATACTCTCTATTTATAATTCAAACTCCACAGTGTTCTTTCAGCTCATGAAAAGTTGGAAAGCTTTTTTTATATACCTGAAAGAGTATTATGAAAAACTCTTCAAACTAGTTAAACAGCGTATACAATATTCCTGCCATTGTAAATATTTTCAGTGGCGAGTCAAAGTTTGTTGCAAACTCTTACAAAATGCCTCAGGAAACTCTAGATGTTGGCAACAACTTACAACTACCCACATAGGCACGATCGGCGATACAAGTTCTAGAATAATTTTGTATGCTAATTTTGTATAGGGAATTTTTCAAACGAAATAATATAAACAAATCGGCGGGGAGGTTTTGTAGTAGTTTTTGTCGTTTAGATAATTCAATAAAATTCATTGCGTTACCTTTGTTGTCGAACAGACGATTTTTTTAAACATCTAATCCTTCAGATCGTATTTCGGTCATGACGACCAATCTCAACGGAGACGGGAGTCATCGACATAGGAGATTTTATAGTGCACAAACGTGTGTGCAGTCATAGGTGTACTCTATTTTACAGTCCAATAGGCCGGCAATTTAACACGACGAAGGAAGATCAGGCACAGGAAACCCGAGATATCGTGCTTTCCGAAGCACAGTGGTATCACACTGCCGACTTGCAAACTCCGAGCTTTTACTGAGTAATTCCTAATAGGAAAATCTAATAACATTTGCCAGATCTGAGAATCGGACGCCCCACCCCGCCTCGCTCAGTAGCCTTTAAAATCGTTCGGACTGTTACTGAAAGTATCTATATATATAAAATTCAAAGTCCTGCCTGACTGACTGACTAACTGATATATCAACGCACAGCCTAAACCGTTGGTCCTAGAGACATGAAATTTGGAGGGTGTATTCTTTGTGAAGAATAGGTCTCCACTAAGAAGGGGTTCCTTGAAATTCCATACTTAAGAGAGTGAAATGGGGGTTGAATTTTCTGTAAAATATTTTATTCTCTGGGTCGATTGACTCGCGGACGAAGTCGCGGGCAGAAGCTGGTATTACATAATTGGGATACTGGTGTGCATAATATTTTTGTCTACAGTCATGTCTGATTGTATTACAATAATAAGTGAACGTCTAAGGCAGTTGAGCATGTGTACCAACTGTAACGAAGTAGATACAAGCTGCCCCGTTTTAGTGCTGACATAGTAAGCAAGTTAAGTAATCTAGCAATCTGCCTACCCTTTCACAACTTTGTAGTGGTTGGCTCCCAGTCCAACCGGATGCAGCTAAATACCAGTACGTGGAGTGACTGCCTATCTGACCTCAAAAACCCACCCTCTGGGTTATACCATACTTCTTAGTAAAACTGGGTTACGTGCTTTCCATGGCACGGAGGACTCAATAAGTAAAGATGGTTGCCCATCCACGGACCAACATCGGCAACCTTAGTTAACTTAATCAATTGACCTATGTGGGTGTACTTAGCAACGAGCTACTACAACATAAATATATCATTTATTCATTTTAAGTAAAAAACAGAATTGACTGGCCTGTTAGTCTAGTGGTTAGTGACCCTGACTGCTAAGACTGAGGTCGTGGGTTCGATTCCCACCCAGGACAAATCTTTGTGAGTTGAGCACAATCATTTGTTCTGTGTCTGGGTGAAATTTATCTATAATATGTATGTATTTAGAAATATATAAGTATGTTTACTAGTTATCTGGTTGCCATAGTACAGACTCTGCCTAGTTTGGGATCAGATAACGTTGTGTTGGTTGTCCTAAAATATTATATTAATTTAAGCTGATTACACGCATACACGGTTTGTGATTTACGAGTAAAATATTTTATTTTATTTTCATCTTCATTAGTAGCATTGTTCAACTGTTGAGTATTATATAGGTCTCTTCTCTTTTGTGCCATGCTTTCCTGGTCTAAAATTTAATTACTGAAGAATAATAATTCTTTATAAATTAAATTACAGACAGACCAGAAAAACAAAAGGCAGCAAGTGCAAATAACATAAACTAGCATCGGGTATTCAGAACTACATACGGAATATGATATTTTAAACGCCCACTAGCCAAGAATAGTTTTTGCATAACAATTATTTGTGTGGCTGTTACATTTTGCGTTATTTTTATGTCTGCTATAAATATACATTTGATTATATCTAAAACATTTGGGTCGAAGCTGATATGATTATTTAGCATTTACATGGATATCTACTAACTTAAATATAACGGAAATGAAGACTGAGTTAGACATTGATACTAATAATAAATTGAAGAGTTTCTGTGTTTATTTCAACACGCTAATACCCGGAATTAACCGTCAAATTTGGAAAAATCTTTTAGCAATTAGTAGCCCAATTATTGAGAAAACTTATAGGCAATTTAACCTCAAACTAGGATCATCAAGACCCGAGAAAAACGAAAAAAAAACGTAGAAAGAATACGCTGCGAAAGGGTGATTAGGAGGCCATGAAATTTCACGCGGACATTCAATGATAATATCTAATTTATCTCTTGCAATAGTAATACAACGATCAAAAATATATTATCTATAGAAGGGTGACAGAGTAAATAAGAGGCTGATTCCATGCAGCGAATTGCGATAGTACATTGACATCAAGTAAAATAATAAATCTCACACACTTTCTTCAAAACTAAACAGTGATAATACATTTTACATGCACAAACATAATAATAATATGTATAATACAATATAATTATATACCAAATGAAAGACAGTAAATGAGAATATTGATTTAATTAAATTGTAACTCAGCCCTCTTCCTCTCTCCTAATTTTTTGCGTGCCCGACAGGGTCCATATTTTGATCTTGTACCAATTTTTATTTTTTACCATCTATGTAACATATGGAATGCATTATAGAATTGAGTATTGAGTACATTTACTAGCTTTTGTCAGCGGCGCGTGGAGGTTAAAAATTATCCCGCGGGAACATACTTCCGGGACAAAAAAGTACTCAATGTGTTAATCCAGGTTATAAACTACCTGTGTGATGAAATTTCATCTAAATCCGAGCAGTAGTTTTTGCCTGAAAGAGTAACAAACATACATCCATACTCACAAACTTTCACATTTATAATATTAGTAGGAATCATCCCGCCACATATCAACATCAATTTACTAACAAGCAATCTATCTTACCTTTTTCTAACTTTGCTAGGTTCAACTTCCAGTCTAACTGGATGCAGCTTTATACAAGTGCGAGTCCAAAATTTTAAGTGGATCGACTGCCTATTTGATCTTCACAACCCAGTTACTGGGTAACATTTTACCCCTTGGTAAAGTGTTTGTGAGACATTTGGTCTTCTGACGACCTGTAACGATGGTCAAGGTTCCACGAATGACAAAGCCGACAGCTTAACGAGCATTCCGAGACACGGAGGATCTCAATCTATAATGATTTGTCACCCATCCACAAATCGACCTTGGCAAGTATAGCTTAACATCGACTCGTGCCCTTGTTATCGTTGAGCTACCAGCCCCTTTGTTCCAAACTAGACGATCATTAAAAATGTATTCACCCCGCCACATAGCAACATACAATTTACTAACAAACAACATTTATACGAAAACACAAACATGGCGAACAAAGAAAAATATATCTGGTATTTTATTTCTATTTCGATACTGATACGAGAATATATTGTTAAAATTTTATCTAGGAGCGAGAAGAAAAATCTGAAAGTAATATTTCTCAGACAATTTATTGGCAACGGTGTCAAAGACAGACGTTGAAAATCGTTTAGATTGTACAATGTACAGGCTGGATATTTTCTGGCTGGCCAGACTTTGAAGTAAAGCTGTGTTTCTCTAAATCAATATGTTCTTGAATAGGTTATGAGATTGAGAGATACGACACGGAATATAAACGTTTATAGATGATAAATAATAATAATATAATAAGTTTCGGTTGGAGATCGGAAATTGTCCCACAGAAACTACGTTTAGTATTTATTTTTAAGAGCTTTGATTTTAAAATATGTAGTGAAACATACAAATTTAAATAAAAAAATTGTTTCGAAGAAGTTTCATTCGTTTCCCTGTATGTATGTTCCAGAATGGCGCAAAAACGGATGAACGGTTTTCGATTCAATTTAGCACACAGGTAGTATTTTACTTGGATTAACATATAAGGTACACGTTGGGTACTTTCAATACCGGTAATATCCCGTGGTATATTTTACAACGACCATTAAATATCTAATAGTTATTAAATAAAACTCAATTGCAGTAAGTACCTACCGACGTGGGAGATGTACGGTTCTCAAAATTATGTGTTTATCATTTCTAGGTGCTGTAAAACTACCGGCAAACAACGTACTCAATAGTAAGAAAGTTGTTTCCCGGTAAAATGGGACTGTAATTTACCCAATTAAAGGCCAAGCCAGGTAAACCACGTGACTCTGTTTAAGCTCACTCGTACTTAAAACACCCTGTATTGTAAGCCTCTCCAATGTACTGAAAATATTTAGTTTATTTTTAATTTTATCAAAACTTTGGCAAGGCCACCAGAATCCATATAATTTAGATTCATAAAATAAATTAAGATTTCAATGTTGATTGACAAAACCGTCTGTGAGTAAGATTTAAATATAAATTAAAGAATAACAGATACAAATACACAGTTTGATTTTATCTCGATATATTTTGACAATCTCAGCATATTTTATGAAGAACGACCACATTGATTTTAATATATTTTTATTAAAACAAAAACACAATCAACCCAATATTAATAATCACCATATCCACAGTATAACTAATTGCATTTCGGCCAGTATCACAATGGGTTCACAGAGTAATAAATAAAGCACAGAGACTACTAACAATGGTCGGGGTGCGAGGACAATTGAAAATCGCTGTAGCTACAAATCTATTTGCCAGCTCGCAGTTTTCCACGTTGCCATACCGCTGAATCGTCAACCCTTTTATATTTTTATTACGTTACAAGTAAGGGACGGTAAGCGGGTAAATTGAACATGTGGCCAAATAAACTGTGTTTAATTGATACGATTTAGGAGAAAGTCTGTGCATGGTCCTTAACATTCAAAACATATACTTAAAACCTTAACAATTATAATTTACAAAACTTTCTCTTTTGGAGCAATAAATGTTTAGCATCCTACTATTATTACAGGACCGTAATCAGTCAGTTATCATTTAAGGTGAAAGTACGAGAACATATTCAGAAGAAGTTGACAGAATCATCACAGCGCTGATTTGCTGGATTCGTTTTCTCCTCTACCGATTGTTATGTCTCCAGACAAAGATCATTTTCGTTGTGTGGATATATCTATGTATGTATTTATTATTCATTATTTTTCGAGTTATCTATCCATTATGTTGCACCTGCCATGTTTTCTCTCTGCATCACCCTAAGGTTGACTGGTAGAAAATGCCTCAGGCATTAAGTCCGCCTTTGTATATAGTAGTTTTACTTGTGCATAAAGTTTTAATAAATAAATAAAACTAGCTTTTGCCAGCGGGTCTAACGCGTAGAGGTCGAAAATAAACCTACAGAAACGTACAATTTGGGTATCAGTAACCTATGTCTAATCTACTCTCAAAATCTATTATTCGATGCCCAGTTATTTGTAATACATCCAACATTTTGTTTATTTTAATTATGTCTAGTTTTAGTTATTCTCATGTAAGTGAATGTAATTCTTATGGGAATAAATGATCTCTAACCCCATGTGTTATTACAGGTTATAAACCATCGGTGTGCCAAATTTTATCCAAACCCGTCATCAACCGTTTTTGTGTGATTGAGTAACAAACATCCAAACATACAAATTTTGCGATTAAAATTTTTAATTAATAAGTAGGAGTAGGATGTGAAAGTTTGTATGTTTGGATGTTTGTTGCTCAATCACGCAAAACCTGCTGAATATATTCGGATGAACATTAACTTTATAGATAACTTGGCTCAAACATGCAAAGTTTCTGAACGGATTTAGATGAACATAAACTTTATAGATAACCTGTATAAACACATAGGGTACTTTTTCACATGGCTTACCGATTGTTTTCAATTTATGTGAAAACTGGGCCCAATCCTGAAGCTAGTAGTGTTAATGAGGGAAGTTGAAAGTATATTTGAGTCATCCCGTGATTCCAAATTTCAGAGTAGACCATGCTAAATGTAGTCATTTTAAAAAGTAAACCTGTTGGCAAAAGTTGGAAGAAGTGGAGAGAGGCCTTTGCCCAGGAATGGGACAGTGAACGCTAGCAAAAAAAAAACCTGTTGATATTAAGCTTTGCATTTTCTTTTAAACTCTTATTGCACTAGATAAAAATTGTTTTCCTACAATAAAGGCAAGATTTATTTAACAAAGAAATAAAAAAAAACCTTAATCCATGACATTCTGCAGTTAAAGGAAATGAGAAATTGTTAACTGCTACCTTTTCTAACAGCGCGACAAGGTTTCTGTTATTGCATGCTCTGTTTGCGACAAATATAGTTTTATTTAAATAACTTCTACCTTGAATAAACAGGAAGAAGAAAATTCTAAGCGCTCTAACGAGAGATTCGTAAGGATTTTAATTGCTTTGTATTGGATCATAACTTAATAAATTCAACTTTATGTACATAAAATACATATATAAAATCAGTCTATAGCGTTCTAACTGCTGCATAATGTACCATGCAGACACAATGCGGGTTGGTAACATGTCGGTAGTAACATGTCTTCGAATTTTTGGGTCTAGGACATGCCGGTTTCTTCACAATTTTTGTCTTCACCGTTTTGAGAGCAAGAGTGATGAAATTGTTACACAAAGTAAAGCGGGGTTCGAACCCACGATCTACAACTTATAGGTCGGGGTCGATACCACTGGACCACCACCGCTCTCCACTTTGTATAGAATCAAAGAAATTGACTGTGAAACAAACTGACTACCTACTAACTTAATTTGAACGTATATTCGAATCGAAACTGTCACTATTTGACAGTTGTGCGATATAGCTTTAACACATCTGCGGGGTACTTGCGTAACACACTATCAATAGCAATGGCTTTTATTTGAACAGTTCAAAAACATTAATTGCGTTGTTTACGTTGCAAAGTAGACATATATTTTTGTTTTACATAAAGCTCTTAGATTAGCAATATCATTCAAATGATTCAAATTCTGATGAATAGTATGTTTTTGCCAATCAGGTTGACGTAAGATGTAAATTTACTTAACAATTACTTTCCCCGACTGTTTATTATTACA
Source organism: Aporophyla nigra (assembly GCA_947507805.1). Classification (NCBI taxonomy): domain Eukaryota; kingdom Metazoa; phylum Arthropoda; class Insecta; order Lepidoptera; family Noctuidae; genus Aporophyla; species Aporophyla nigra. Next base: position 1,864,188 of record OX382301.1, read on the forward strand.
GTTACTGATTTATTGAAATTAATATCTCTCCCAGTCACATTTCAGATTAAGTCATTTTAATAAGACGATACAAAACTAGATTTCTCAATTTACTTAACAATAGGTATTTGCTTTGCGAAATAATAAACTTTCATAGAGCAAGTTTCGGCATTGTTAAGTGAATTATTCTATTCCACGTTGTAAATAAGACAAGTCCAACTAAGTTACCGATTCACTTAATAAGTACAGAAACAATTTAAGTTTTTAGTAAGACATCTAGGTAAAGTTGGGACCCAGTAAGTGATTCGTGATTGTTTATTTTTCAATATCGAATCATAACAGTGACGAGTAGCGCCTACAGCCATTTAGAAGATTTTGATTTCTTGCCTGTGGCAAACAATCAAATTGAAGCAACAAAGTAAACCGCATTTACATATAAATTTATGCAACAATAAAAGTTGTTCTGTCCGAACAGTATCACTACATATTATAATCCAAATTACCCGCCGCGTCTGTCTGTTTGAACATGGTAAACTCAAAAACACCTGACCACAAATTTTCATACGATTTTCACCAATAGATGGAGTGATTCATGAGGAAGGTTGAAATGTATTATTAATTAAGGTTTTGTGTAAATTTGCCGAAATAAGAGGAGGATTGTTGGAGGTGTTAAAAAAAAACGTGCTGAATAGTAGGTACGTTTGTTGGCGCGCGCTGCGTAAACCAATAGAGTTATACAAAAACAACGTAGATATTCCAGAGATAATGCGTTATATGCGTAGATTAACATGAAGGGTACTTTTAATCGCGGAATTATGTTCCTGAGGGATATTTTCCGAAATTCAAGCGGGCGAGCATAGAACTGGTCAAAGTCGCGGTGCTTACGTGCGGCAGCACTGACGACACAAGCGAAGCCGCGGGCAAATAGTACTTTATAAATCGAAACTATAAATAAACTAACAAGTTGCCAGTATTTTATTGTATGGCATGGGCAATAAACTTGTAACGCGTGAATGACACTTAACAGATGTATGTGTGTTATCCATGCTTCTCAGGCTTATTTACCACTACTCTTACTTAATAAATGACAAATGCTTTCATTTCTGTTAACAGATTTGTACATTATACGTTTTACACGTCAATCATATTTTTACAACTAGGAAACCCCGACCGGGTTTCCTATCTGACTACTCTGAGAAAAAAGGCCAAAACTAACTCAGAGGTTACAGTCTCTTTTGAAGTTCAGACATAATCTTGATCAGATCGTATGAAGACCATGTAGATGGATGTCTTAAATGGATTTTTGAGGAAAATAAAAACACTAATTGAGTGGTCCTGTCCAATTAATGGACGCATTTGCCAGTAGCGAAATGAAATGAAATGTTTGTTCATGTAAGAATTTTAAGACACTTTGAAACGTCATTTTTTTGTTGGTCAAATTAGATGGCTCCGGTAATCACACAGCTCAACTCAATGCTAGTCCAGACGTCCTCCTGTATTACTTCCACCCTTCTTCCACAGTCACTTACAGAACATTTCTTTAGACTCGAACCCCAAGTTTTTGTATGTGCGAACCGCTCTCGTTAGTAGGTAATTAATGTCTATAATAATTGTGTTGACCCTCATTACGCTGCCGGTTACGGCCACCTCTTTAAGAATGCTTTATTATCCATCTGAAAGTTCCTGAGTGCCCACCTGTCTGGCGATACATTTTTATTTAGGGAGCTTACCGACTTGGTTCAGAGAGTTCTATCTTAATTTTTATTGGAAAGAAAATTCGATGACTGTGTGTTGAAGACTTGTAGATGTTTATATAAGATAGGATAAGATTTCTTTATTCGTTTAAACATTGTATACATACAAGAGCATGCAAGATATTGCATTGTTTTAGTCCAATCATATTTAGCTGTATGTACCGGCGGCGGTGTACAAATATTCTTATAACATCAAAATAATTTAAAACATTAAAGAATTAACAATAAGAAAAATCGAAAAATTACACAGAACTATGCATTTACAAAGTTTATAAATTAAAAATTATTGTATTTTTATGTTAAAATGTCAATAGTTTCAATAAAACGATAAAATTATTCAAATAAAAACTATATTTTCGTTATTAATATTGTTAATATTTATACTTAAATGTAGGCATTTATTTATATCCTCTCGCTGGAACGCTATACAGAAATTACAGCAACGGAACAAAAAATTAGTTCATGTGCTTCTTTCCATCCATCTTGTGCGCGGTGGATGGACCACGCACACTCACGCAGCTTCATGACACTTCTTCTAGTTCTGCATCACTTTTAAATAAATAAATAATATCTTAGGACAACCAACACACCGTAATCTGATCCCAAACTAGGCAGAGCCTGTACTATGGTAACCAGACAACTGATAAACATACTTAAATATTTTGTAAATACATACATATTATAGATAAATTACACCCAGACACAGAACAAATGATTGTGCTCATCACACAAACATTTGTCCTGGGTGGGAATCGAACCCACGGCCTCAGTCTTCGCAGTCAGGGTCACTAACCACTAGACTAACAGGCCAGTCAATTTTAACACGAATTTTTCGAGACTCTTTTTTTTAATTTCTTCATTGACATTGGAGAATCGGAATATATTGATGTGCGATCACCAAAAGAGATAATTAACCAAGGTCGTCGGATATAGTTGAAGATTATTAATAAACCGATGGATGTTTTTGTATTAAAAATATTTAATTTTATTAATAGAAAACAAAAAGTTTCTTTATGAAATTAAATTTCATTCGAAACCATCCATCGGTTTGTAACTAAACTTCAGCTATATCCGACGGCCCTAGTTACTTATTAATTTTGGATGATTGTACATAAACAAATATTCTTGGAAGAGAAATATCTGTGTCTGGAGGATAAATGTATATCTATTTATGGTTATTTATAGTCAGAGCAGACACTATTATGAATAATTAAGGGGCTATTCAAGGTATTCTTAAAGCTTTACTTATAAATCTGTTATTATAAACAAAATAACGTTTGGTGTGGTACCGAACGTAAAGAACAACACCATCCCATGTCTTCCCGTGGGTGTCGTAAGAGACGACTAAGAGACTTACAAAAGAATAGGCAGCAGCGTTCTCTATGCATTTTACCACCATACTGCGATCGCCAACCCGCCTGCCAAGCGTAGTGATAATGGCAAACCCCCCGCAATTCGGTGAGGCCTATGTCCAACAGTGGACGTCTTTGGGCTGAAATGATGATGATGAAAGAAAATAATCGAGACAATTGTCAAAGACTTTAATTAACATTTTGGTTTTGAAAACAAAGCAAAATTTAAACCAACAACTTTTCCTATTCCCACAAGATTTTAGCATCGTGTGAATTTCCTCATCGCAAAACCACAACAAATTTATTAAAACCGATACAACGAGAAAACATCTTCTATCGAATCCAATTCCAACGGAAACGATCTTATCCCGTTCTATTAAAACCTCGACCAAAGACAGTAAAGACACTCAATTGATTTTAAACTACCCCGGATTCCGTGTTAAAATTAAATCGTCTCTGGCGCCTCGCCTCGGTCGGAACATTGGGACATTTCCTCGGACATTGTGCATGCTCCTTTACAAGTACGGGTCATTGTTCCAGCGAGACCTTTTCCTAAATAGTACGGCACAGGTGTATTGCTCTATATTTCTTTGGATAGCATAGATCGATGATGTTACTTTGAGTAGAAGCTTTTCTTTGGTAGCTGCTGTTAGATATTACGTAAGTAAATACATTTATTTTTTTTATAATATAAATCCGGTTGGTGTGAGAGCAGTCCGTTACCACTGGGCCACCTGCCCAGTAGTAACGGCAGCAAATTACTTTGGTCGTGGGTTCAAACCAAGCTGTCAATTTACTTTGTGTAAATAATTCATTCATCATTAATCACTGCTCTCAACACGGTCCCACATTGGCTAGGACGGAAAACATCGCGAGGACACCGGCATGTCTTAGAACCAAAAATTCGAAGACATCTACCAACTTGTACTGGACCCGCGTGGTGGATTAAGGCCCACTACCTCTCACACAAAGGAGGCCTGTGTCCCATCAGTGGGAACAGTATAGGCTGCTGGTGATAAGTCCGGTTGATGGCAATAGGCTCGCCTTCTATTACATGGGACATAGACGTAAATGGCGAAATGTTAGTGTAGGTACTGTAGGTACACATTTCCCTAGTTCTTCGCGGAATGCAAACGGGATGTGATGCTTAATTGCGTTTCCCATCTTTGTTGTCTACTTGGCTACGCTCAATCTTATGTAACCTTATCTCATCCGGGCTAAGTTCATTAGTAACCACATCAGTTCCACATTGGCTCGGGCGGAAAATATCACGACGGATTTTTTTTGCGCACTAGATCTTCAACACAATGTTTAGCGCCGAGAGTTCAAAATGGAACAGTCTGTTTTTACAACGCACTCGAATGCACTTCAATGGATTCTCAGCACTCGGTTCAACACCAAGTTGAAAATCAAATCCCGCCCCTATATTTATATTTCCATACGAACCTGGTATTATTACTGTCAGTAAAAAAAAATCACCTAAAATTATTTCCCACACTAGTTAGAAATATATGATGGAAGTTTCGATTTGTTTTTCGCCATTTTAGAAGCCAGTCATGGATAGCCATTTCGTCCACAAATCCATAGTTTGAATGGACTAGATTGACATTTCATCAACGAATCGCTCTGTTGTGCCTATGATGGCATGACTGCAATTTAATCGAATTAACATCGGCGATACGCGCGTGTTTGAATTTACGATTGAACGGTCGGGAATTCAATTCCGAACTCGCTGAGTTGTTGCGAAACGTTCACGTTTAGTACTAGTTTCTATTTAACTTTGTTATTGTTTAAATAGGATTTATTAATTTAGACAATGTCTCTGTGTGAGATTAATAAACTTCCTATTAGGAAGAAGAGGACAGCTCGGTCGTATCCCTGATTTTTCCGGCGTCTACATGCTCCACAAAAGAGGTGACTTTTGCAATTTGTTACTGGCTAGTATCCATTCATCGTACATTGTACCGTATGATGCCAGACGTGAAGAATAGCACCATTTCATTTATTCCCGTGGGTGTCGTTAGAGGCGACTAAGGGATTTACTAATGAATGGACAGCAGCGTTCTCTATGCATTTTACCACTATTCCATTTGCGATCGCCAACCCACCTGCCAAGCGTTGCGATTATTCTACCATAATTGGGGGAGGCTGATGTCTAGCAGTGGACGTCTTTCGGCTGAAATTTTGATGATGTCTTTTCTGTGAGACTCTAACGAACTTCGTATTAGGAAAGAGGAGAAAAGGTAGTTTTTATCCTGGTTTTTTCTCTTCGTCGACAAGCTATTATAAACTTAATTCACCAATGAGTACCTATTGAGTAACCGGAATGTCAGAGTACTTGTATGTTAAAGACGATCTATACACCATGCAACCATAAACTAGTTATTAACAAGTTAATAACTTATTAGTAGCGACAGCGCGCGTATTAATCGGGCGCTTTTGGTTTCGATTAACTTCTGGAAATTATGCTTTTTTTTTTGGATGGGAAATCATCAAATGACTTCTCCCACTCTAGGCGGAGCGGGACTGTCAGACTTTTACTGACTAAAACCCACCCGTGTTCCTTCAGTTGCCCATGTGCCAGGGTCACGGCATCTCTTTCGAACAATCTCGCGACTCCGGCAGGCATCGGTCCTAGCAGACCCCTTCAGTACTGCTGACATCTCTTTGAGGCGCGCGTGGAACGCTCTTGCAAAAAAGTCTATACTACAGAGTACCCTACTAATTTAGTGCATTTCTACTAGCGTTCTAATGTGTATGTTCAAATCTCTCTAATTTTGACCCTAAAGTCCGCAATTCATGATTATAGATCATCAAAAGCGGTGGAAACATACATTAATAAAGATGGTAAGTCTCTTCGCCAACAATTAAAATTGACCTAACAGCATTGGTTAAATCGACCTAAGTTTTTTTGACCTAGTTTATTTTATGCTTCTACAGATATTTTATTTTATTAGAACCGATACTTCAAAATCTTGTAAACCGTTTTTAAAAGTGGTATCACGATTTTTCTATATGTTATTTTCCGGCGTCATACTTGGACAAATTAAAGGATAATTACAAAAATAATAACTCAGCTGAAGTTCGTGGCGCTAACGCGCTTGAAAGCGTTGAGCGACTTCATTACTATCCAGTACGATACTAGCCAGGAGCAACTGATAAGCTAGCACATGGATTTATGAAGATCCTTTCATATATAATTCCAGTGTGAATAACGTACGATACGAGAGTACTTACTAATTCCAAGTAGTTTGACAGTTGATGCTGGTTTTGGGTGATATTTTATTTGACGATACACTCTGTCATAAGTTGACTAGATGGCCAATTCTCAATAACAATGAAATCATTAAAAATCTAGTCGCAGTTTCCTCTCGACGACAATCAAATGTCAAAAACTTGTGAAAATTTCAGGGAATCTCGAGGTATTTTTGACAGATGAAGACTGAGATTAGACTGCGATTAGGTTTTGATGAATTGCCCCTTAGAAGTAATCTTGAAAACAGAAATTAATATAAGTATTTAACTAATCTCAGGGATGGCCGTTGTTTAAATTTATTTTCGGTCGAATGTAGTAATAATTCATAACACAATTAAAGAATTTACGAGGATGTTGCTTCTTAGGTCAACAATGTATGGGATCACTGTTACCTTATTACATCTATCAGTTAAAGCGTACGTAATATAATGCGAAACTCCAAACTATCCAAAATAAAGCCTTAAGGCTCGTTCAGACTAGCGCGACGCGACGGTCGCGCGCGAATCGGCGATTTATATCCGTAAAACAATTTCTATGAAAACGCGCGCGATCACACAGGGGCGACCTGTCGCGCCGCGACACGGTCGCGCCGCGTCGAGTAGCGCGACAGCTTATTAGTACATTTTGTATGGCGTTGCGGCGATTTCGCGGCGATATCGCCGCGAATTCGCGGCCGCGACGCGACGCGACATGAGAGTATAAAAGACGGTGCTATCCAAGCTGAGCTCAGTAGTAGACGATCTTCGTCATAGGACGAAGGCAGGTCGGTGCGTGTTTGCTTAGCTTGGGGTCCGAGGTTCTATACCCCGGTCGATCGACATTTGTAGCTATGTACTTAGGTTAGGTGTTAGTTTTAATAGCTATGGGAGGAATTGTCCTCGTAAGTGGGCTGTCAACAAGTACCAGGTACTTAATAAAATAGAAAATTGCGTACTGTCCTTAAGGCCTACAACCTTCTCACATTCACAAAATATAAAAGAATCTATTTTAATGATAGTAGGTATGTCATAAATAAAATATAATAACCTATTTAAAACAAATGTCATTATGGCCATGACAACCAATAATACATGGTTCAAACTACATAGTTGTAGGTCTAGAATCTATAGACTTTAATATTATAAAGCTGAAGAGTTTGTTTGTTTGTTTGAACGCGGTAATCTCAAAAACTACTGATCCAAATTGAAAAAATCTTTTTGTGTTGAGTACCCTATTTATCGAGGAAGGCTATAGGCTATATAACATCACGCTTTAACCAAGAGGAGCGGAGCAGTAATGAAAAATGTTGCAAAAACGGGGAAAATCACACGGGTAGGCGATTCGACGCGACGGGAAGGGTAGGAGGAACAAGAAATTTAACGCGGACGAAGTCGCGGGCAGAAGCTAGTGTCAAATAAAGAGTACCTAGATTATGTGATAGGTATATGTAAAAAAAAAAAAAAAAATATGTACATCGTCGTTTCATCAGCAGCCTATAACGTTCCCACTGCTGGGACACAGGCCTCCTCTTGGTGAGAGGGAGTGGGCCATGATCCACCACGCGGGCCCAGTGCGGGTTGGATGTCACATGTCTTCGAATTTTAGTTCTAAGAGATGCCGGTTTCCTCACGATGTTTTCCTTCACCGTTTTGAGAGCAGTGGCGATGAAATTAATTTACACAAAGTAATGCGCCTGCTTGGGTTTGAACTCACGGGTCGTGGGGCTTTAGGGACCGGGACCGCGGTTCCAGAATCAACCTATTAATAAAATAAATATTTTTAGTAGTAGGTACTTTGGGACCACAAGTAAAATAAACAAACTTATGTCTTGGGAAAGTACGATCAACCAAAAAATTTTGAATTTATACAAATAAAATTATTTTTATAAAACGATATAATACTTTTTTTACAATGGCAGCCTTTTATAAGAATTAAACCTTAAAAGAATACAAAATAATATTTAAAAAAAGTAATCTTGATTGTTTAAATCACCTATCGTCCCCCTAATCACCCACCAAAACGTAACAATAAACTTTTAAAAAACTTCACAACTTTAATTTGGCACATCAGCAGCAGTCATATACATTACAATTATTGAATATCATTATTTTTGTAAATTAAACATAATCAACTGACATTCAAAAAATGCTATCATAATATACTAGCTGACCCAGCGAAAGTACCGACTCAGAGTCAATAAGTGATGTGTTGACTTACGAGTAGTAGGCTCCTACCAAGTTATAACAACCTGGTACTTTGAAGGCATAAAGCGATTTCTAGCTGACACTCCTAAGTTTGGTAAGCTCCTACAACCGTACGCAAAATACGCGCTCAGACGTGGAGTTGCGGACACCAGCCCGTTCTACCTATTCCTAAGCTCCTACTAAGTTATGACAACCTGGTACTTTAAAGGCATAACGCGTTTTGTAGGTGACACACCAAATGTATGAGAAAGTGAATTATTATCTTTTGTTCTCGTAATTTTTTTGGTAACAGTACTTTAATTTCAATTTTCTTGTGGTCTCAAAAAACTGCTGCAAAATGATTATTGTTTTTTAGATAGAATCCGGGACCGGGGTCCCGGTCCCAAAAGCCCCACGACCCGTGACCCGAACTCACGACCTAAGTAACTCGTAAGTCGCGGCCGTTACCACTGGACCACCACTGGTCTCATCGTCATTTGAGAGCAGTGGTTATACCGTCGATGAGGTACAGGGAAACTGAGAAATGTAGGGTAGTTACCTATTTGGTGGTTACCAAATAGGTAGTTACCCTACATTTCTCAGTTTACGGTCTCTATTTTCGATTTCGATCATTGTAATCTAAAATCATTGAATTTAATATAATATGTTAGTATGAGTAAATTCAAACTGACTGATTCTGCTACAGTACCGAAATAGTATAGGTTGCAATGGCAGTATAGTTTGGAAATATTTTTGCCTTTAAACATCCACATTACATATTATGTACATATATCTCATCATCAGCCTATAATATTCCCACTACCGGACACAGATCTCCTCTCGCAGAGAGGGAGTGGGCCTTAATCCATCACGCGGACCCTGCGGGTTCATAGATGTCACATGTTGTCGAATTTTTTGGTTCTAAGACAGTTTGACACCGGTTTGAGAGAAGTGGTGAGGAAATAATTTACAATAAAGAGTCCGTGAGAATAAAGCGCCTTTTATTTTCATTTTTGCAATTATGCTTTGGCATTATTCAATGATTACAAGATAATACTTTGTCCAACATTTTTATTCGTATCTGCAGCGAGTTTAGTTGTTCAATAATTTAAATGGTGCTCTTCAATATTACAGTCAGCAGTCTGCCTCCAACGCCTGTAAATTTTTTGTCAATATAAGTAATTTGTTTGTCAAATTAATACTTTGTATGTAGGCTAAGCAGCGTATTTCCAATCTGTACAAGGCTAGAACGCAAGGGTGTGAAACTAGTCGCGTATAGATTGGAAATCACTTTTTAATCAAGTTCTTCCAATCTATACAAGAGTAGTACGCAAATACTCGTGTATACTTTGTAGTGGCCAAAGTAACTAAATTGTTCCATAATATACAGTGCTACTCCGCATGCAAACTAAACCTGTAGGTATAGACGAGCGGCCGGCGAGTGTCAGAAACGACATGGTTTGGGGAGTTTAGGTTAGGTTAGGTTAGGTTAGCGTAGGGCGGAGGACATCCATGAGGATTTCCACCTCGTGATCAAAAAAAATAAAAAAAGGTTAGGTTACAAGGATATATATTAGGATAGGTTACACAAGTTTAAAAAATGCATTACAAAATATACGCGAGCAGATTCCTATGGTTGCGTTTTGGCCTTGTACAGAATGGAAATACGCGGCTAAGCACGTGTTGTACATCCTCTTACTATGCAGTAGGTATGCACCTAGCAAAATACCGCGGGCCGCCAGCGGAGCCCCAGCATTCGCTCGGCCGTAGGCCGCTTCTTTCCTACCGACCGAACATTACCGAACCGCGAGGACCATCGGACCATTGCGTTGAGTCGCTCCGGCCGCCGGCCGCCCGGCCGCCGCGTCTCCCATGCACGGCCCGCGCTCTTCGGACGCCTTCGCCAGTCCACTAAATCTAGAAACCTCAGCCGTGAATGCATGCCATTCCTAGATTGCGCCGTGTATGTTACATAATAGTGATAATAATAATTTTATAATACATATTTTAAAGTACCTAGTGTTTAATTACGTAGATAAACCTACCCCGAACACACAACTTATTATATATCACTAATAATAATACCTCCTTAATACCTCTGAATGGGCTGGTGCACCTCGAGTTGAAATGGCTCGCGGCGGAGCGTGCGCCCGATTCATAGTAAGAGCGCTAGGTCTCCGCTAGCAGTCAAGTGCGTGATGTCAGCTGCGGGAGGGTCAGTTCGAGTTCAAACGTCAACGTGTGAATGCGAGCGAACGACTGTGTGTGCATATTACAAGCCCCTGGACCGCACGCGCTGTTGTACGTGTGACCGCTAGACCAACGAAGCAGTTTGTTAGAAGTTACTATATTTACAACTAGCTTTTGCCCGCGGCTTCGCCCGCGTGGATGTCGGAAATTAATGCAAGAGGACGTACTACCGCGATAAGAATGTGTTTTTCCAGGTTAAATGGGTAATATAGACTCTGTGTGCTATTTTCGATCCAGATCCATTCAGCCATTTTTGCGTGATTGAAAAACAAACACCCATCCATACATATTTTCACATTTATAATATTAGTAGTAGTAGGATTATAATTCATATTACTTAGGATTCATAGTTTATGAGAACATCATGTGTGTTGGTGTTTTTACACGCTTTATATTAGCTTCACTTGTATGTTTGTTTGTAACCGACTCCTTATAGCGCGATTTTGACCCACTTTAAACGACCAGATTTCATTTAAACTCTGTAGACTTATCGAGGACCGATGACAATACTATAATTTCATAAATTTGTGCTATTATCCTTGCCAGGATTACCAGGACAGCAAAAAAACTTTCTTCGAAAACTACGCTGACATACTTCTCAAAATTCGAAACACCCTATAAAATAGAAAATAAATAATAGTTTAAAGAAACTAAAAAACACGCTTCCATAGAAAACCAAACTAAAAAGTAGAAAATAATGGAAAAAAGCGTGGGGTGCCTGATATCAATAAAAAAATACCTTAAAAAGCACCCGACGCTTTTTTTCCATTATTTTCTACTTTTTAGTTTGGTTTTCTATGGAAGCGTGTTTTTTAGTTTTTTTAAACTATTATTTTTAAAATAAGAGTAATAGTATTCAGAGTAAGAAGACTGCGACATAGGGCTTGGTTTAGTTAAATATAAGTCTTCCTGGTTTTTCTTAACGCTCCTATTTTACCTATACAGATACTCAATCATTTACCAGACACCGAACATAATTATAGGAATAGTACTTTTGCCAGTGGCTTGGCCCGTATAGCTGTCGGAAAATATCACCCGGGAACCTACTACCGGGATAAAGTAGGTATCCTATATTCTGTTACGTATCCATGATATAATATATCTTTGTGCCAAATTCGATCTAAATCCGTTTGGCCGTCTTTGCATCATTGAGAAACAAACATCCAAAAATCTAAACATCTAAGCCATTTCGCGGTCTCTTACTTGTAATAATACTATTAGGTTTATTTTGAGTATAACGAACACACATGATATTCGCAATTACTATGAAGCCAAAGTAATATGAATTACAATCCTACTTATCCCGTACTACCCGGCCGCTGCCAACGCGCTCTGCGCCCGCTTTTTAAATCTCTAATATCTTCTAAGATATTCATTTAAATTACATGCTGTAAAGGGCCAAATTGATCTATATTAAATGCACAATGTATTTAAGGTACTTAATTGGATAAGGATTAATGCTGTATTGCTTAAAATCGCTTCGTAACTAAGCCCTTATTTCTCCTAAAAAGTAAAAGATAAAAAATGGTTATTGTGGGTTATCCCTAAGAGATAGACATATACCATTGAGGACATTTTTGTAGGCCTTTTTAAGGTGTACAATACTGTAGTACATTATTTTGATCTATTTCATAGGATTCAGCCAGGGTTTTTCGAATTTTGAGACGTATGTCAGCGTAGTTTTCGAAGAAAGTTATTTTTTTCTAAAATAAAAGAATCTTTCTAAAATAAAAGTAGCCTAAGTTACTCCTTGTTACAGCAGCTATCTGCCAGTGAAAGTCCCGTCAAAATCGGTCCAGCCATTTCAGAGATTAGCGGGAACAAACAGACAGACAGACAGACAGACAGACAGACAGACAGACAGACAAAAATTGTAAAAAATGTTGTTTTGGTATATGTATCGTGTATACATTCATATACACTTAGTAAAAAGTGGTTATCTTAATATTAAAAACAGACACTCCAATTTTATTTATTTGTATGTATAGATTAGATCACTCATTGGACATCCTCATCATCAGCCTATAATGTTCCCACTGCTGGGACACAGGCCATGATCCACCACGCGGGCCCAGTGCGGGTTGGTAGATGTCACATGTTTTCGATGTTTTCCTTCACCGTTTTGAGAGCAGTGGCGATGAAATAATTTACACAAAGTAATGCGCCTGCTTGGGTTTGAACTCACGACCTACTACTCGTAAGTCGCAGCCGTTACCACCTGGGCCACCACTACTCATTGGGCATATTAAGTTATTACTGAATATTTCTTAAACACACACATAACATCGCCCCTGCATTCCCCAAAGGGTTACACAGAGGTAACGGTACGTATAGTACCTACACCTACATTATGCCAGTTATGCGTATTTTACGAGAGTGTAAATTAAGATTACAAAATCACAATATGTAATCTCCTCATAAAAATTGTTGTGTCGGAAAATACACTTAACATGTAGAAAACAAAGTCATTTTTTCGAAATCACATGAATTGGAAACTAAAAAGTACGTCAAAAATCAACGATTCACACCTAGACTTAAAATCTTGATTTTTAAGGCTCCGTTGCCAAATGGCAAAAAACGGAACCCTTATAGATTCGTCATGTCTGTCTGTCTGTCTGTCCGTGTATGTCACAGCCACTTTTTTCAGAAACTATAAGAGCTATGCTGTTGAAACTTGGTAAGTATTCTGTGAACCGCATTAAGATTAGAAAAAAAAATCATCAAACCCATGCATGTGGGGTATCTGTGAATAGGTCTTCAAAAATGATATTAAGGTTTCTAATAACATTTTTTTCTAAACTGAATAGTTTGCGCGAGAGACACTTCCAAAGTGGTAAAATGAGTGTCCCCCCCCCCCCCCCGTAACTTCTAAAATAAGGGAATGATAAAACGAAAAAAATATATGGTGTACATTACCATGTAAACTTCCACCGAAAATTGGTTTGAACGAGATCTAGTAAGTAGTTTTTTTTAATACTTCATAAATCGTAAACCACAATTTACCTTTCATTCAGTCAACTCAAATATAAAAATTAAAAAAAAAAAACCATTTAATTTCATAAACATAAACCTTTTTTTTTTTTTTTTTTTGGATGGGAAATCATCAAATGACTTCTCCCGCTCTGGGCGGAGTGGGAGGGCGTGTCAGACTTTTACTGACTAAAACCCACCCGTGTTCCTTCAGTTGCCCATGTGCCAGAGTCACGGTATCTCTTTCGAACAATCTCGTGACCCTGGCAGGATATAAATAATAATAATAATAATAAACATTACTGGTGCCTGCACAACTCTCACGCAGACAGACTACACTCATAGACACAACCAGGTAGCAAATGTCATTCATCAAAAACTAGCACTGAAACACATACTCATTCAAAATACCAACACTCCATACTACAATTACACACCTCAAACTATCTTAGAAAATACCACACATAAGCTCTACTTCGACCGTGCCATCCTTACTGATAAAACAATTCACTATAACAGACCGGATATAACCTTACAGGATAAAATTAATAAAATTACTTACCTAATAAATATTGCCGTCCCCAATACACACAACATACAAAAAACAATCACTGAAAAAATTTGTAAATACACAGAACTCAAAGATGAAGTTACTAGAATCTGGCGCCAAGAAAAAGTATTCGTAGTTCCTATAGTCCTTTCCACCACTGGCGTTATTCCGAATCATCTTCTCCATAGCTTAAAACTATTAGACCTAAAAGAAACCCTTTACGTTACACTACAAAAAGCTGCAATTTTAAATACATGTAGAATTGTGAGAAAGTTCTTGCAGATAGAAGAGAACGAGGTAGGACAACATCACAACAACACCTAAACAGTTAAAATTTTACACACACATGCTACATTTACTTGGTATCGACCCGTAAATGTAGCTCAAAACCAGCCAAAGAGCTGAGACGAAAAAAAAAATGTTTTCCCAAAATAATAATAATCATTTCATAAACATAAACCTTATGCATAAACCATGAATACCTGCAGGTTTGTACGGAACCCTCGGTGCGCGAGTCCGACTCGCACTTGGCCAGTTTTTAAACAACTACTACGTAAAAGTACTTCAAGCTTAGGTACCCCTAGTTGGGTTGAGTTATGTGACATTACCTAACTTAAGTAGGTACCTATGTCGACCGACCAGGGAATCGATCCTACGACCCGCAAACACCCACATACCTGCCGTCGTCCTCTGATTAAAATCGCTTACTACTGAGCTCAGCCCGGATTGTACCGCCATTTATACCATTTTTGTGGGGTCGCGGCGATATCGCCGCGAAATCGCTGCGACGCGGCGACGCCATACAAAATGTACTAAAAGTTGTCGTCGCGCATGAGTGGTCGCGCCAGTGTGAAAGGTGTTGCGTCGCGATATATCGCAGAATCGCCTCCGCGACAGGTCGCGCGACATGTCGCGCCTGTCTGTACGAGCCTTTAAAACTATCATATAATACACGATTTCGTACCAACCTTAGAATATTACACAACCGTATAAAATATCCATTCTTAAAAGATTTCATTTTAAAAACTTCGCGTAAATTTTATTTACATAAAAACCCAGCACATCGTAACATTTTAATATCGTCAATCGCACGTACAATCGATACCGACTGCCCCATCACTATTTCCTCCGTGACGCATCATGACGATAGCTCGCTTACTAGCCGACGCCGCTCGTACGGTCGAAGAATGCGTGATCTTTTGCTAACTACCTGCTACCTACCTCATATTGTTATAACAGATTATAATAAAGCGTACATTTTGTAACTCAATCATTTTAAATTTATGTGGGTCTATATACTAAGATTTGCACATATTTCGTAGTTGAATAATAAGTACTCATAACTATAAGTCTAATCATTGTAAAATAATATTAAGTCATTTCATGTTTATATGTTTACTAGCTTTTGCCCGCGGCTTCGCCCGCGTGGATGTCGGAAATTAATGCAAGAGGACGTACTACCGCGATAAGAATGTGTTTTTCCAGGTTAAATGGGTAATATAGACTCTGTGTGCTATTTTCGATCCAGATCCATTCAGCCATTTTTGCGTGATTGAAAAACAAACACCCATCCATACATATTTTCACATTTATAATATTAGTAGTAGTAGGATTATAATTCATATTACTTAGGATTCATAGTTTATGAGAACATCATGTGTGTTGGTGTTTTTACACGCTTTATATTAGCTTCACTTGTATGTTTGTTTGTAACCGACTCCTTATAGCGCGATTTTGACCCACTTTAAACGACCAGATTTCATTTAAACTCTGTAGACTTATCGAGGACCGATGACAATACTATAATTTCATAAATTTGTGCTATTATCCTTGCCAGGATTACCAGGACAGCAAAAAAACTTTCTTCGAAAACTACGCTGACATACTTCTCAAAATTCGAAACACCCTATAAAATAGAAAATAAATAATAGTTTAAAGAAACTAAAAAACACGCTTCCATAGAAAACCAAACTAAAAAGTAGAAAATAATGGAAAAAAGCGTGGGGTGCCTGATATCAATAAAAAAATACCTTAAAAAGCACCCGACGCTTTTTTTCCATTATTTTCTACTTTTTAGTTTGGTTTTCTATGGAAGCGTGTTTTTTAGTTTTTTTAAACTATTATTTTTAAAATAAGAGTAATAGTATTCAGAGTAAGAAGACTGCGACATAGGGCTTGGTTTAGTTAAATATAAGTCTTCCTGGTTTTTCTTAACGCTCCTATTTTACCTATACAGATACTCAATCATTTACCAGACACCGAACATAATTATAGGAATAGTACTTTTGCCAGTGGCTTGGCCCGTATAGCTGTCGGAAAATATCACCCGGGAACCTACTACCGGGATAAAGTAGGTATCCTATATTCTGTTACGTATCCATGATATAATATATCTTTGTGCCAAATTCGATCTAAATCCGTTTGGCCGTCTTTGCATCATTGAGAAACAAACATCCAAAAATCTAAACATCTAAGCCATTTCGCGGTCTCTTACTTGTAATAATACTATTAGGTTTATTTTGAGTATAACGAACACACATGATATTCGCAATTACTATGAAGCCAAAGTAATATGAATTACAATCCTACTTATCCCGTACTACCCGGCCGCTGCCAACGCGCTCTGCGCCCGCTTTTTAAATCTCTAATATCTTCTAAGATATTCATTTAAATTACATGCTGTAAAGGGCCAAATTGATCTATATTAAATGCACAATGTATTTAAGGTACTTAATTGGATAAGGATTAATGCTGTATTGCTTAAAATCGCTTCGTAACTAAGCCCTTATTTCTCCTAAAAAGTAAAAGATAAAAAATGGTTATTGTGGGTTATCCCTAAGAGATAGACATATACCATTGAGGACATTTTTGTAGGCCTTTTTAAGGTGTACAATACTGTAGTACATTATTTTGATCTATTTCATAGGATTCAGCCAGGGTTTTTCGAATTTTGAGACGTATGTCAGCGTAGTTTTCGAAGAAAGTTATTTTTTTCTAAAATAAAAGAATCTTTCTAAAATAAAAGTAGCCTAAGTTACTCCTTGTTACAGCAGCTATCTGCCAGTGAAAGTCCCGTCAAAATCGGTCCAGCCATTTCAGAGATTAGCGGGAACAAACAGACAGACAGACAGACAGACAGACAGACAGACAGACAAAAATTGTAAAAAATGTTGTTTTGGTATATGTATCGTGTATACATTCATATACACTTAGTAAAAAGTGGTTATCTTAATATTAAAAACAGACACTCCAATTTTATTTATTTGTATAGATAAAGGCGATAGCCTGCGTAACAAAATAAATCGGGACTTGTGAACAAATAGAATAAGATCATTTGTAAACTGTATTTGTGAACCATATGCACTAATAAAGACCTTGAAAAATCAATCAATCAATCAATATAATGTGAACAGGAATCCACCTAGCAATTATAATCCTGCACATTTCAAGAGAGATGATCTATTGTCCTCACACGGTACAAAACCGCTCGAAATCAAACTCGATACATTATACCCAATAAAAAAAGATTGCAATACAAAAAAATCATAATACAGACATATTCCTGGCCCCCTTTGGATCGTACCCTCATCTTGATAAAACGTAATGCGCCATCTGTTACTATGATGTAAGAGATACAGAGATGCGGTTCAAAATGTTACATTGTATAGATATAGCCATCTGTATGCTGATCGTGGGATTGAGGAAATATCTTGCTTATCTTTCGAGCTGTGTGTATTGAGAATTTTTCTGGTTCACCATACGTGACGCCTGAAGGCTTCGCTTTTCAAACAACATAATCAGCTTTTGACGTGCCTACTGTTGGAACACAGGCCAGGAAAAGAACATTGGGAATAAAATAGAACCGCTTGTTTTTCTTCTTTTTTTTTGGAACGAAAGAAAGAAAAAGTATTTATTGGGACACACACAGAAACTATACAAAAAACAATACTTAATAAAATAAAATAAAAAAACAATTATAAACAAAAGAAACAAATAAAAAAAAAAATTTAAAAGAAAAAATTTAAGTATCGCAAAAATGTAATTGCTTTTGCTGCGTTTTACATTCTTCTTTGACATACTCTATGCATTATTTGACATTACATAATACATACAAATTTAATTTGAATTCTTTATCATTGGTTGTCATGGCAACAATGACATTTGGTTTAAATTTGGTAATATTATGTTTTATATAAGAAATACTATCATATATAGTATAGTAGATTATTTTATATTTTGTGAATGTGAGAACGTTGTAGACTGTAGACAATTTTCTATTTTATTAAGTACCTGGTACTTGTTGACAGTCCTACACTGTTCTTCCATACCTATTAACACTGTGATTTAAAACCATTGTAAAAGCCTATTATTTTTAAAAGAGTAACCGTGAAGTTTCTTACCGGCTCTTCTCCATAGCAATCAACAATTTGGAACCGCGAAACTAGCTTCTGACGTTTCATAAGTGCCCTTGTAGGTGTATGTGAAATAAAAATATTTTGATTTCATTTGATTCGATTTGTTGCCAGCGTAACACGATGACAGGTGCGTTATACTCCAACATAGCTGAGTACTTAACAAATTCTGGGGCAACCGCTATTATGTACAATGTATATATTTCTTTAAATGCAATGACATAGACTTTTGTTTAAGCAGTTACATTTTTCCCACAACGATTTGAGCGGTGATATGGCGGTTATTGCCATAGTAACAAATGACAGTCATACGGATCTCATCTGCATTCAGCACCATCTTTTCTCGTATTATAAACACGCTTTAGCCCGCAAAAGTGAGGTCTGACCAATTGTATCGAAAGCCGTCCGTGTTTGTTAGCGTATTATGGCAATACTGCAATATTCTTTGGCTGTGGTCATTTGGGATGGGATCTGAATATATTAGAAGCAAGACGTAATGTAGATGTTTTAGTGTTGGAGAAGTCATTTGTTATCCTGGTGTTGTGTTTTTTCTCCACAGGAATCAACAAATTAGAACCGTGCACCTAGCTTCCGACGTTTCATAAGTGCCCATGTAGGTTTATGTGAAACAAAATATACATTTTTTTTAATGTAGATAATATTAGCCAAAAATTTTAAACGACAGAATTAAAACTGGGCGTATGACATGCCCTAAAAATCCAGGCTAGCTGTATGATTTTGAACGCTTTTGAAGCAAGAGTGGACAAGAACAGGGCAAGAATTACGATGGATAACAAAGGCTGAAGTACCCTTGGGACCCATCGTAATTTTTCTGAACCTACAATTTCACAACCGATTCTTTTTTAGGGTTCCGCACCTCAAAAGGAAAAAGCGGAACCCTTATAGGATCACTTTGTTGTCCGTCCGTCCGTCCGTCCATCCGTCCGTCCGTCCGTCTGTCAAGACCTTTTTTCTCAGGAACGCGTGGAGGTATCAAACTGAAATTTATATCAAATACTCAAGTCTACTGTCTCTTGAAGCTGTGAAAAAATCAATCTTCTAAGCTAACGCAATCAAAAGATATAGCCGTTTATGCCGCAAATTTCAGCAAATTTTCGAAACTCGCATGGGAATCAAAACCTAAAGGGTACTTCCAGTCGATCTAAAATTTTAAAATTTGGTACGAAGCAACGTCTTATAGCACAGATAGAGGAAAAATTGCGAAAACCGTAAATTTTTAGTTACATCATATAATAAAAATATTTTTTTAAATTTTAAACTTTATACCTACAGGTTTGTACGGAACCCTCGATGCGCGAGTCCGACTCGCACTTGGCCGGTTTTTTTTTAAGCCAGCAAGTGTAAGTCAGACTTGTACAGTAAGAGTTTCGTAACACCAGGCAAATAATGGCGAAAAAGACATGGTTTTTGTATGGAGATTCGTTTAATCTATTTTACTTTTTTATTATTTGTTGTTATAGCAGCAACAGGAATACACAATCTGTGAACTATGTACCTGTTACAATTCTTGAGAAAGACAGACAGACGGACGTACGGACAACGGCGGCTAAGTAATAGGGGCACCGTATAATGGCAATACTGCAATATTCTTTGGCTGTGGTCATTTGGGACGGGATCTGAATATATTAGAAGCAAGACGTAATGTAGATGTTTTAGTGTTGGAGAAGTCATTTGTTATCCTGGTGTTGTGTTTTTTCTCCACACGAATCAATCAATTGGAACCGTGCACCTAGCTTCTGACGTTTCATAAGTGCCCATGTAGGCTTATGTGAAACATTTTTTTTTTTAATGTAGATAATAAATTAAAATGCCAATGCATTCTACAACTTTCTTCGATAAATCCTTTACTGTTCAGGCTGCTCGTTTGTGGAATGCATTGCCAATTCATATAAAACGCGCGCAATCTTTACCTGTATTTAAAACACTCGTGAAGGAGCATTACTTGTTGTCGTGATCTTGTTTCCGTAGCTGTGATAATCTGTAGTCGTCTTTTATTTTCTTAGCTCATATATTTAGTATGTATGTATATAAGTATCTATTATACAGGATATATATGATTATTCTATGTATTTATTAAAGAAAATTGTATTTTGCACCAGTGACAACCCCATTTTAATGTCCACGCAATCACTGTCCATTCCAAGGTTGCCTGGAAGAGATCGCAGAAAGCGATAAGGCCGCCCATTGTATGTTTTTTTTTGTGTTAAATGTTCTTGTTGTTATGTATTTTCTGGTGTACAATAAAGCATATATATAAATAATATTGGCTAAAAATTTCAAACGACATAAGTAAAACTGGGCGTATGATATATGCCCTAAAAATCTAGGCTAGCTGTATGATTTTGAACGCTTTTGAAGCAAGAGTGGACAAGAACAGGGCAAGAATTACGATGGATAACAAAGGCTGAAGTACCCTTGGGACCCATCGTAATTTTTTTGAACCTACAATTTCACAACCGATTCCTTTTTTTAAGCCAGCCAGTAAGAGTTTCGCAACACCGGGCAAATAATGGCGAAAAAGACATGTTTTTGTATGGAGATTCGTTTAATCTGTTTTACTTTTTTATTACTTGTTGTTATAGCAGCAACAGGAATACACAATCTGTGAACTATGTACCTGTTACAATTCATGAGAAAGACAGAGAGACGGACGTACGGACAACAGCGGCTACGTAATAGGGGCACCGTTTGGGTGTGGATCCCTATAAACCTACAACTATTTTACAAATAATTTTGTCTGTTAGAATATTTTAGAACATAATTCACAAAAAAAGTTGCTAACATATATAGTACCAAAAATACCAATCCAACACAATCCATCATGTAACACACACATCGTTTCGTGTTTTCACTGTAAAGCCACCAATTTCGACAATATTTTCATAGCCGCGATGACGTTTGATTTTGGTGACGTCAGTGCGCTCCCGGGGGTTTTACAAAGCGTTGGTTGTTAGTTGGCGGTTTGTTCCTATTGTTTTTGCTTTTATTGACAGAACTGTCAAAATAGCGTGTAACTGTCAATAGTCTGTCTATGAATGGCTTACGGCTCTAAATGTTAATAAAATTTGATTCAAATCGATCTAAATAAATGTACATAATAAAATGAAATGCTATTTGTTTGATAGGCGCATCATTTCATAACGGCTGGACCGATTTGGCAGATTTTTGTTTGATAATGTTTGTATTAGTCCGAATTTGGTAAGAAGTTACTGACATAAAAGCTGGCGGGAACTGGACAAAATCTCTCAAGTCAACTAGTTTATTATAAAAAACTAAACTAAAAATATAAGTAAGTTATATTAAGTCTTTTATTGCTGAGCTAGTATTAAGTAATCGGTTATTTTTAAGTTGTGTAGTGTTAGCTTTTAATTCTCTGTTTAATTTAACTTACCAACATTTACAACACTACAGTGATATGAAAGAGAAATCTCTCCTAACATCAAAGAGTCGAACATTTCATACGGTATGATTTCGAAACAAAAGGACTGTTTATAATAATATTAGTTTAGATCTCCCATTAATTCGTTACCCGTAAACGTCTTTGAACGTGCCCTACATATGTTCACATAGGCCTAAATAAATAGTGTATCTATGTATCTCTAATGTACTGTATAAATTAGTCAGTATCGATTGCTTAATATTTGCTAACATCTTTGTTATAACTAGTAATGTGCCGGATATCCATATCCGCGGATATCCGAGGAAGAAAAAAGATCCGAATCCGTATCCGTTACTTTTTCGGCAGTTCTTTCACGAATCTTTTACCTTATTAATTTTCAATACATAGATGGAATGCTATGTATAGGTGATGATTAGGTAGCAACGAAAAACTATTAGATTCTATTCAGATATTTTTTTATTTCTTAAAATCTAATATTTAGTGACCAAACTACGTATAAACAAAACAAAAGAAAAACTCGCGCAATGCAAGCCGAATCATGTCCTGTGGTGTCAAGTGGCAACAAATATCGTTTTAAGGTCACGCCCATCAACACCGATTGAGTTAGAAAGTAAAGATGCGTATCCGTATCCGCGGATTTTGACACCAAATATCCGTATTCGGATCTGTATCCGCGGATATACATTTTCAACGATCTGCCACATCACTAGTTATAACATAACAAAAGGAATACTTATCTAATACGGGCTTAAGATGTTTATTATTAAGCCCCAATTATGATCAGGTTATCAGAAAATGTTGTGGTTACTATTTTTGGACGGGTCTTGCGAAAACCGGTAATGGAGGAAAACAGGAAAAATTATAGTGTATTCCTGATAATCCATCACGCTTTGGTGAATGGATTGACGACATCATTGAAATGGACTGAATGAAATGGATAAATAGAAAAAAATAGGGGATAATAATGGGCCGGTGTAATGTAATGGGGTGCTTGGTTCATGACTAAGTGATAATAGCCGCACGGGTTGATCAATCAGGTTACAAGCTACACTTGCCGCGGTCGGTCCGTGGATGGGTGACCATCTTTTCATACCAAGAACCCTCTGTGTCTCGGAAAGCAAGTTTGTATTTCCTACTAACTCGGTACTGGAGTTCAGGTAGTCACTTGACTCATATAAAACACTAGAATTCAGCTGCCTCCGGTTAGACTGGAAGCCGACCCCAATCATCTGCCTAGCCTTTTCCCAACTATGTTGGGGTCGGTTTCCAGTCTAACCGGATGCAGCTGAGTACCAGCAGTCCAGTATTTCACGGAGAGACTGCCTATCTGTCCTCCACAACCTAGTTACTGGGCATTACGATACTCTTGGTAAGACTGGCTGTCAGACTTTTCGAGCTTCTGACGACCCGTAAAGATTGTCTAAGATCAACGAAAAACAGCCGGGACCAACGACTTAATGTGCTTTCCGAGGCAAGGAAGGGTCTTCGTATGTAAAGATGGTCACCCATCCACGGACCAACCGCAGCAAGCGTAGCTTAACCTGAACGATCAAACCCGTGCGGCTTTTATTACTTAGCTGGAAGTCGACCCCAATATAGTCAAGAAAAGGCTAAGCGGATTTTACAAGGGTGTCTACGTCAAGCAGAGCAGCAAGTTTGGATAAAGTAGAACCTAGTTACAGCCTAATTACTAGCCTATTCTTTCTACATTCGTTATTAATTCTGTAATTTTTCACATCAAAGAGTTAAGCATTTACAAGTGATACAGCATTTTTAATCTATAAAGAGCAGCGTTTGAACATACAGGGTAATCTTCGGAGTCGCTAATCCGTATCTAAAAACTCTTTCATTAATAGTACTTAGGCTCGCAAGTGCCATAGGATTTCATGTTGAAATACGATACAAAATAGCTAGTTTATAAAAAAAAACCCTGGTTTCATTCAAAATTACGTATATTTTCCCAAAGTTCCTTTTATATCTTCCACATTAAATAACAATAACCATACATTAACAGGTGCCTTAATTTTCTTCTAGTGTGCAGAATATGTGTTAGAATGAACATTAAAACAATTAATTTGTGCAATAACCACGTTAAGCCTGCGTTATTACTCAAATAAAACAATGGTAATTATCATGTTGGAAAACATAGTTTTCAAATTATACGTAATTTATATCACCATTATTAACGTTATATTATCTGAGTATTATTATAACATTATTATTTGATTCATGTTGCTAAATAAATGTAGCAATATTTTGTTTGTTTAACTAATACAGTCGTGCATTCAGTGTGCTTAAAATCATTGTAATAATCATTTGTTGTTATTATTTGTAAGGATCTAACAGCTGTGTTCAATTTTAAATTACACTCGATAAGTATCTACTGTAATTGGGACTTGTGGCTAAGTAATAACAGCCGCACGGATTGATCGTTCAGGTTAAGCTACGCTTGCCGCGGTTGGTCCGTGGATGGGTGACCATTTTAAGATACCAAGATCTTCCGCGCCTCGGAAAGCACGTTAAGCCGTTGGTCCCGGCTGTCTTAGAAAGATCTTAGACAGTCGTTACGGGTCGTCAGAAGCCCGAAAGTCTGATAACCAGTCTTACCAAGGGTTATCGTATTACCCAGTAACTGGGTTGTGGAGGTCAGTTAAAATACTGGTACTCAGCTACATCCAGTTAGACTAGAATCCGACGCCAACGTAGTTGGGAAAAGCCTAGGCAGATGATAACGCATCTACTGTAATATTTATGTTTTCTGGACCAGAAGTGGCAAATACTAGAACGAGTTTCTTGGTGATGTATCTAAATTGAAGGGAAAAAATATATTTTGACCAGGAGTACAACTCTTTTGGGAAAACATCTCGCAGGTCTATCGGTTGTCGGTTGCTTAAATGGAATTGCCTGGAGCTATTAAGGCCTCCAGCTAGGGAATAATAATAATACACTAAAAAACTAAAGCGACTACTTGTTAAGGGCACACCATGTGGAGTACGGACCTCGGCTTAGGGGATCGCTGGTAGACATCAACAAGACGGTTGGATCGGAATGAGGGTTAAACTCATTATTTATTAGCATTTTCCATAAATGCTAATAAATAACCCTTAACTGGAATACAGCTGCACTCAGGGCGAATTCCACCGACGAATCTAAACGCGATTTGCCCAAATCTAAACCATGTTCAAGAGCTGTCAGTGTCATCACCAGCTCCCTCTATTCGAGAGGAGACCTGTGTACCAGCATTGGGAACAATTAAGGCTGATTATGTATATGGAATTCGTCCTTTCTGGTAGAAAATTTGTCCAAAGAACACAAAATAAAACGCTTCTTTTTTTCCAAACGGGTCACACAGGTGCATACAATATTATCGTGACATTTCCTACACTTGTATTGTACTGTTACAAATCACTGCCCACTCTTCAAACTTATGTAGTTACTAACACTTGTCGAGGAAATTATCACGAGCGCAGTGACACCGAATCACATGTCAATGACGTGTAAGGATTGTTCGCAACTAACTTCGTATGGTTTCATTAGTTATAATGAATGTATGTCTAAATTACTGTTAAGGGAATAATAAACACACAGTTCATAGCTATTTGGTTGTTTGAAAGTTGTAAATCTGAGCCTGTTTATGGAGATATAACAATGTTTGATGTTGTAATAAACATGTTGAGGAACTTATCAAAACTTTTATGAATCTTTGCTTTTGTTTAAATACGTTGTAACTTGTTGTAACATGTCAAGATCTGACGTTATCTAAACTTATATTTTAAAGAGAAAATATTCGATTTTATGGATGTCTGTTTGTTACAATTTCACGCTATAATGGCTGAACGGATTTGGATGCAACTTAGCATATAAGTAAAACATAACTTGGATTGCGACATTCGATACTTTTATCCTGAACTTCCCACGGGATCAAGACGAATGCGCGAGAAACCACGGCGCGTATATAAATTCAGAGAATTAATAAGTTATAACCAGGAATAGAAGTTCATATTTTACTCTTCTGAATACGCTTGCAACGGAACATACGTGAAGCCATTAATCCCGGCTGTCATTCTCAGGTATTTTACAGTCATTACGGGTATTCAGAATACCTGGGTTGTAGGTACCAGATCGCTCCATCTAAAATACCGGTATTCAGCTGCATCCAGTTAGACTGGGAGATGATCCCAACACAGTTAGGAAAAGGCTAAACCAGATTTGATGTTGGCGTGTGTATGAATATCGTACTAATCATGATCGTATGAACAAGGCCTAACTCATTAAGCTAATATACGCTTCATCATTTTTCAGCCGAAACACGTCCACTGCTGGACAAAGGCCTCCCCCAAGCACCGCCACTTCGACCTATTCTGTGCTTCTCGCATCCAACGTATTCCTGCGGCCTTCACCAGGTCATCGGTCCATCTTGTGGACGCTATACGCTTACAATGATCATATTAAAAGGAGTAATATCCCTAAAACAACGCTATTAGTCGCAAATATTCCCACTCGAGACATAAATCTATTTGGTTTGAATTCTTGAGGCTATTCTCAACTGAATCCGATAGCCCTAACAGGATTTATAGGGCATTATTAATACTTGTAACCATAGCAACGGGTATCGGATGAGCAATAATAGTATTATAATGAGTTATGCTAATCATGTGTATGTGATCATTTAATTATTGAATAGACACTGAACTGGGCAATGAATAGTAATAATATCTATGGTATGCTGTTACATCAGCGTTAATTTGCATAATTGGTTAGACAGTCCTATTATTGTTGCTACTAATAAGTATGAGGTCTAAGGTATCTGAAGAAGGGTGCATAACCTGCCCTGCTGCGGTCCGTAGCTCGTTAGCGAGAACGGGCCAAGTTGATGAAGAGGGTTTTACGAAAGTGGAAAGGAAGAAGAAGAAGCCCTGTTCACGAAACCAGTGTGGTACAGCTCCGAGTTGACCCAACATGCTGCTGCGCCCTGCTGTGCCTACGACGCAGCTGTATATTTCACGTCTGCACCACTCCTCGACGATTGAGAAAATTGTGCAGTATTTGAAAGTAAAGACCAATTGGATTTTGAGGGTCGAAAATTTGGAATCGCGCCACAACATTAATTTTAAGTCGTTAGTGGTACGAGTTCCAACCCAACATTTACAGACCTGCTTAAGAAAGGACTTTTGGCCGAAACGTGTCTTGTATCGTCGTTTCCGAGGACGGTTATGCGACACCACGCAGATATAGTATATAGTAAAAGTCTGACACGCCCTCCCACTTCGCCCAGAGTGGGCGAAGTCATTTGATGATTTCCTATCCAAAGAAAAAGGTATAGCTACGCTTGCTGCGGTTGGTTCGTAGATGGGTGACCATCATTATATACCAAGTCCCCACCGTGCCTTAGACAGCAAGTTAAGCCGTTGATCCCTGCTGTCATTTGTAGATTTTTGACAGTCGTTACGAGTCGTCAGAAGCCCGAAAGTCATGCCAAGGGGTATCGTATTGCTCAGTAACTGGATTGTGGAGGTCAGATAGGCAGTCGCTCCAGGTAAAATACCGGTATTCAGCTGCATCCAGTTAGACTGGAAGCCGACCCCAACATAGAGGAAAAGGCTGGACAGATTTTGATGAGTTTGCGACAGGTATGTTTTGGATATTCGCATTCACAATTGCGGATAGCTGCATCTGCATCCGTATCTTTGTCGATGTCATGTCGATGTTCATGCAGATGTAGCGCGATTACGGTAAGAAAGAAATGAGTGGGGCCTGCGAGTGGTACCTGCTGGGCACATGCTGATTAACCAATAGGAGTGAAGATTTTGGTGACAAGATCCGACACCTAAGTTATTGCTTCTCGTAAATCAATTGTTTCGTATTTGTTTGATTTTTTTAGTTTTTGAATGTTATTGTGAGTATTGTGTGTTCAGTGATTTTTTTGCAGTTAAATGTTTATTAGATATGTGAATGCGTCACCACTGATGTGAAGTGAGATTTTCTGCACACATACGAAGTTTCATTAAATACTTTAGTATCTGCAAATGCGCAAAAATCTTCATCAGGAACAATTATATCTTTAGAACTAGATTTAAACCATCAAAATTAAATAAGGCATACAGATTTAATTATGAAGAGCATTCGTAACGCACGGGCTGGCAACGTTTCATTTCAAGTAGTTTTGCGTGATTATTTTATTAAATTTAAATCTAAGTACCATTTTTTCAGCCATTTACTAGATCGTTGGTAATTGACAAATAAGTCGATTTTTATGAGTATATTATACCAAAATAGGATACAAACTTTTATATCACAACGAATTGGTCCGTAGCTGAAAACAAATAATACTTTGATTTAAACTTAATAAAATAATACGAAAATCCACTTCAAATGCGACGATGTATTAAAACTAACCCCAAAAACTCGTTGTTTATTGAGACGGATGGAGTTTTAGACAAAGACATTCAATTCAATTGTATTTGGCCGCGACATTGGTCTGAAGAGTCCACCTTTTTTACACGCTTTATATTAGCTTCACTTGTGTGTTTGTATGTTTGTTTGTAACCGACTCCTTATAGCGCGATTTTGACCCACTTTAAACGACCAAATTTCATTCAAACTTTGCACACCTGTCAAGGACTGATGACAATGCAATAATTTCATAAATTTGTGCCATTATCCTTGCCATGGTTACCAGGACAGCAAAAAAACTGTCTTCGAAAACTACGCTGACATACGTCACAAACTAATTTGTGCCATTATCCTTGCCAGGGTTACCAGGACAGCAAAAAAAAACTGTCTTCGAAAACTACGCTGACATACGTCTCAAAATTCGACACACCCTAAAAAATAGAAAATAAATAATAGTTTAAAAAAACTAACAAACACGCTTCCATTGAAAACCAAACTAAAAAGTACAAAATAATGGAAAAAAAGCGTGGGTTGCCTGATATCAATAAAAAAATACCTTAAAAAGCACCCCACGCTTTTTTTTCCATTATTTTGTACTTTTTAGTTTGGTTTTCAATGGAAGCGTGTTTGTTAGTTTTTTTAAACTATTATTTATTTTTAAATACTTCGTGCTCAAATCACCAGACGTATATATAAATGTGTGCACGCGATTTATATTGCTGGTTGTATGAAGCTGACCTTCTGTACTCATTATTCTGTGGTAAGACGTTGGTTCGCGGACGTGATTAGTACGTGGAGATATACTACAGGTATATAGTAAGTACAGAGTCTCGCCTTTGTCCCGCCAGACGCTCATCTTGCGAAATGAAACGCACCGGTACATGCTGCCGCCGTTTTTGTAAGGAACGGCGCATGTTGTGCTGCTGAATAGTCTTGTTAGTAGTTTAAATTGTTTTTTCAAGATGGCAGTACCTAAGGATTCCTGAAAGAGTACCTAGTGGTTCGTACAGACATTGAAGGAGAATCCATTAATATTCGCTCCATAGAATACTTGCTTCAATCTTTTGCTTTCGCTCACTTAGGTTTCAATGTTTTTTTTAATATTAATGGAAAATAAAAACCATAAAAATAAACAACGATAATAGTTATATAGTATTTTATGTAAAACTATATAACTATGTTTGAAATCGTGTTTGGCCACCTGAAGCCGCAGACACTCGCAAAAAATTACACTGTACCAAGTACCAATACTGTTTTTACACTACTGGTGCAGTGTAATTTTTTGCGATCAGTTGTGAATTTAAATCAGGTGGTATATTGAAAATAAATAACAATACAACAAAATAAACATACAACAACACAATATTGACCAAAAAATTGTTGACGTGTAAAACGGTCTTATAAGATCTACTTACATGAACAAACATTTAATTTAATTTCACTAAAATGTCAATTATTTTATCTATAAGAAGTATTTTTAGTATTAAATATATATCCACACAAATAGTATACTCCTGTGCGGCGTATCTTAACTACAAATGTAGTTTCTTACCTCCGTAGTTTGTAACAGTGATGAGTTATAGCTGTTTAAGTAATAATGGTAGTCTGTAAATAATCTTTGTAAGCAGGGGCGGGTTAATTCGTTCCCTTGTTTACGGGGGCGACGTGGTTTAGATGCGGCTTACGATTTATGGTGTAAATTGATCTTTTACGAAAGTACTTAATGGGTGAAACAATCAGTGATCTTTAACGGGGGTCGAGGATAAACATTTGGTGGAGGTCCCGAGATTGCTTTAAACTAAAGTTATCATCAACAATACATAGCATTGTAAAATTGCATGGCACTGTTGCATAGAATCAAGTTTTTCTATCTATGCTGCTGCAGAGTTTTTTGCACCCCATCTTCTTCCCAGCTAAATCACTAGGAAGTGCTGAAAGGCGGGCATTTTGGAGGACTATCTTATGTATTTTGACGTTTGAAAGGTGCTGACCCTCAGCCAATTTTAGTAAATTTATTTCTGATTTTGGTTAGGTAAAGCATGAAAGTCAGGCTTATGTTGTTACCAATGGGTTCAATGCCCTAGTGTTGGCAAATAAGCTAGACGACAATAGTCCATGTTGTGGTGAGAATATCCGGCAACCAGTTCAGTAGCGGGGATAAGTGATCAGCCCTCACCGTGAAATCTTAGGTAACGAGAATTGTCAAGTGTCAGTCCTAAATTTTCCAGTGAGTTGTTTTTAAAGAATAGACCTCAGTCCTATACTAAAAAACTTTACAATTACAAGTTATAACTTTCTAAATCGTACAGGTATTACAAAACTCTAAGCCAAATAATCATCATCATCATCATCATTTCAGCCGTAAGACGTCCACTGCTGGACTTAGGCCTCCCCCAATTTGGGGGGCTTTGCCATAATCGTCACGTTTGGCAGGTGGGTTGGCGATCGCAGTATGTTGGTAAAATGCATAGAGAACGCTGCTGCCCATTCTCTAGTAAGTCCCTTAGTCGCCTTTTACGACACCTACGGGAAGAAATGGGGTGGTGTTATTCTTTACGTCCGGGGCACCATGCGGCCAAATAATGGTATAACAAAAATACCTTACAAATATTTACGTTGTAAAGACAAGTCTACAATTGACTTAATTGTGATTTCTGTGTTACACATTGTTTTCTATCAATAATTACATTACATCACGCCTTATTTCCGCGAAGGGTTGGGCAGAGGTGTACCTATATTTCGCCTGTTATGTTTAAGTCCCATGTAATATGGGGCGAGCCTGTTGCCATCACTCTGACTGGCCTGTTAGTCTAGTGGTTAGTGACCCTGACTCCAAAGACTGAGGTCGTGGGTTCGATTCCCACCCAGGACAAATCTTTGTGTGATGAGCACAATCATTTGTTCTGTGTCTTGGTGTAATTTATCTATAATATGTATGTATTTAGAAATATATAAGTATGTTTATCAGTTGTCTGGTTGCCATAGTACAGGCTATGCCTAGTTTGGGATCAGAAAACGTTGTGTTGGTTGTCCTAAGATATTATTATTATCAACCGGGCACAAATCTAAACTCCGAGCTGCTACTGAGCAATTCCAGATGGAAAAACCCAATAACACTTTGCCCGATCTGGGAATCGAACCCAGGACCTCAAGCTCAGCAGTAGCGCTTGCTACCACTAGACCAACGAGGCAGTTACTAGACGAACGAGGCAATAATTACCATTTTAGATCATCATCATCAGTTCAGCCGAAAGACGTCCACTGCTGGACATAGGCCTCCCCCAAGCTCCGCCACTTCGACTGGTTTTGTGCTTCCCGCATCCAGCGGGTTCCTGCGGCCTTCACAAGGTCATCGATCCACCTTGTTGGAGGCCTTCCAACTCTACGTCTTCCGGTACGCGGTCGCCACTCCAGAACCTTTCGGCCCCATCGGCCATCTGTTCTGCGAGCAATGTGCCCTGCCCACTGCCACTTCAGTTTAGCAATTCTTCGGGCTATGTCGTTTACCTTGGTTCTTCTACGGATCTCTTCATTTCTGATTCGATGACGTAGGGAAACTCCAAGCATAGCCCTCTCCATCGCCCTTTGGGTGACTTTCAGCCTTCTAATAAGGCACATTGTGAGCGACCACGTTTCGGTTCCATATGTCATCACTAGCAACACATACTGGTCAAAGACTTTCGTCTTGAGACGCCATTGCCTTTTTAGATGAAAAACAATATTTTACATAGAGCGACTGCGAACCTTACCTCCACAACCTAGTTATTACGAGTATACGATACACCTTGCTAAGACCGACCAGTCTTTCAGGCTTCTGACGACCCTTAACGCCTGTCAAAGATCCACGATTGATGACCAGGGTCAACTGCTTAACGAAGGAGTCTTGGTTTGTAAAGTTGGTCACTCATCATCGGAGCAACCACAGCTAATGTCACTTAACCTGATCGATCGCCCTGTGCTGCTGCTATTTCTTAGCCACAAGTATCATCACTTGTACAGTCTATTTTAACTCTATCAAAACTGACCTTGAAACCTACATTCAAACAACATTTTAATTACACGCTTACATTTAACACAACAATTTAATTGTTAGTTAATTGTTTTGTTTTCATAACACTGGTAGTATTTCATATTGTAGTGTTAATATTGCAGACAGGGCAGTGATACTATTTGCTCAAATTATAGTGGGAATACAGAGCGTTTCCACGAATTTGAAATACGCGTGATTGACACCGTATATGCATATACGCTACCATGTGCTAGAGGCCTCTTCCCAGAAGTGTTCGAACCAGAGCTCTTTGTGTTAGGATTTAGCCGTATATGTGTGTTCCAATTTGAAGAGGTGATGATGTTACACGCAGGTGACATTTCAACTTCGCCATGTACTTATCTAAATCTTTCCTCAAAATCTACAACAAAAACGGTTTGCAATTGCGCAAAATCCTGTCATCAAAACCAAATATTTTATTATACGTAAACCTATTTATGGACTTTTATGAAACATCAGAAGCTAGGTTCCCAGTTCCAATAGGGAACATGTATGTTTTTTTCCTCATAATCAATTAAGTACGCTAATGTTAGAGCCAAGAAAAATACTAAAAGTCTAATTTTACGATTCGTTGCTGAAATAAGTTTCTAAATTTAAACAATTTTCTAGTACAGTTCAAGCGTTCGTTATTTTCGAGGTCAAGTTATGACGTCACTTACAACGATACTACTTTGCTCACATCTCTGTTATAGCCCCAAATCATGTATATTAAATTATTATTTTGTTCGAGTAAGCAGAAATCGTACTTACTACCTTGCCCACACACGCCCATCACGCTAGACGAGAAATTACAATGGGGACCTCATATAACATCTCTTGCGGGGCGGTTGAGCTCGGCCGCTTATGCTGTTAGAAAGATAAGACAGTTAACAGATGTAGAAACCGCGCGTTTGGTCTATTTTAGCTACTTCCACAGCATTATGTCGTATGGCATTTTACTGTGGGGTAGGGCTGCTGACATTGAATCCATTTTTATTTTGCAAAAGCGAGCTGTCAGAGCCATTTATAATCTATGTCGCGGCGAATCCCTCAGGGAACTATTTAAAAGGATTAATATTATGACGGTACCTTGCCAATTCATTTACGAAAATATTATGTATGTAAGAAAAAATCTACATCTTTTTAATAAAATAAGCGATAGACATAATTTTAATACTAGAAATAAAGACAAGATAGATCAACCATTTTTCAGATTAGCAAAAGTACATACATCTTTTATGGGGTACTGTGTTAAATGTTACAACAAAATACCTTCTGATATATTGCAATTAAATGAAAGGAGGTTTAAAAGTCATATTAAAAGTACACTTTGTAAACGAGCTTATTACAAATTAGAGGACTACATCCAAGATAAGAACGCTTGGAAACATGCTGGTCTCGCTCCATAGGACAGTCTTAGAGTTTATCAAACTAGTTGCTAACTTAATTGTGTAGATAATATTTATTGAAGTGAAAACTTCTTTAGCGGCGTTGAGCACTTTTTCTGTAATGGGTATAAAATCTTAAACTCGCGTCAGGACACGTGACCTGATCGAAAAAGCGTAGGACGGATGGAGAGTAGACAGCTATCCCCTCTCTACGGCGCGGCGAAAATGTATGCCTGGGCCTACTGTTTCGTTTAGGCGGCGCAGGGCGCTTGCGCGAATGTTTGTCTATGTTACAGCGTGCCACGCGCATCCATGGATGGTGACAGCTGATGGCTCGACCGTCTGTGTAGTGATCACATTGTTGTGTATTCGTAAAATTCGTGAATATAAAGTGCTTAAAATATGGAAATTGACCAACAAATTATTCCCTAACCATTCCAAAATATCAAACATGCTCAACGTTAATAATCAAGTTTTCACTTCTGCCGGCACTCCGGGAGTGCAATTTTTTTTTTCTTCTATGACACTATTTTACATTCTGTAATTACTGTAACTCACACACTGACAGTTTATATGGGTAGTTAATATAATTGTTTTTTTATTTTTTTTTATTTAACTGCTTTTGTTAATTTATTTTTATTTTCTTTTAATTTCATTTGTTGTGTATATGTATCATTTGCATCGTTGTATATGTAAGCGGGCACGCCCTTTATGCCTGGAGGCTTTAGTAAGGTTTTAAGTTCTGTTTACCATTTTTGTTTCATTATTCATTTCAGCTTGAGTTTAGTTTTCAATGTTTTGTTGGTATAATGGCGTGTGCTAGCTGACATATGGCGAATAATGTATGTTTTGTTTTATTATATTAATAACTTATACAATATTGTATAGAAATAAGTTCTTCTAACTTAACAGACAGCAGTGCTGCTGGGGAGTTTGTTCCGCCACTTCTTCTTCCCAGCCAAAGCACTAGGAAGTGTCGAAGGGCGGGCGTTTTGGGGGGACTGTCTTATGTGACTTTGACGTTCAAAAAGTGCTGACTCTCAGCCTAGTTTGAATAAAGACTTTTGATTTTGATTTTGCCGTGGTGAAAATCCGAGCAGTTCGCTAAGAAAACATCCACCAACATCCATCCATAATAAATAAATAAATAAATAAAATCCACATGGTCTTTGAGGTCACTTCCGCCGTTTTCATTCCACCAGAAAAACGTAACATAAAATATAAAATTAAAAAATAAGTAATTCATTAAAAAAAATACAATTTATTTTTTGGCTCTTTAACAATATACGTATATTTAAATAATGAAAAATTTTAAATAGTTCACATAATCCTAATTGGTCGTTTCTTTGGTAACTGAATCAAAATTTCAGCGTTTACTAAGTATTCGTTTAAATTCTTACGTTCCTAATAAAGTAGATAAACTACTAAGTTCGTCGACGCTCTAATACAGTGCGTTGTAGGTTCATAATTTCAGACAAAGGGTCTAGTAAATTTCCATTCTGACTTCAGATTTAGTCCATTTACGAATTCCATTGTGGTTATTTTAGTCCTTATTTAAGCAAATCATAACCTTCAAGTCGACTGATTGTGTCTAATTATAGAATAAAGCCCTTTGAAGCTATTTCTAGGTACTACAAACATGTTGATTGAGTGAAGCACGTAAAGCAAATAAATGACTCAACTTGAGAAGACACAGAGACAAAATACACTCCCATTACCCACACATACACAACCTACACACGTATAAACACACCCGCATACAATGGAGGCCAAATAAACCGCGTCCAGTTCTTCAAGCACTTTCCCGGGGTTACTTTGAAAATTTATTTGTCCCGGGGCGCGGTTAAATACTTGCAATACTTCATACTTTGCTGAGGATCATTTAGGCTTCGCTCGGCTTTTGTTCTTTTCAAAAATAAAAACCGAATGTATTCTTTTTTTTTTGTATTATTTTTTCTCCTTGCTTTTTGTACCTGGAGTGTTGGTCCGTTTTCGACGATAATCTCTTGAGAACTTCACAATACAATGCGAGAATATTATTGTGTACGAAAATAATGTTGTTTTGGAGGACTGACCTGGATGGCAAATGTATTTAGATTTATTTTGTCTACTTGAAGCTCAGTGAGTAGACAAATAATGGTAATTTTATGCATCTAAATCGATTTGGTTTTCAAAACGGTGTTTCTGTTTTGTATTGGTTATGAGTACGAGCGTGTCTCTTCCATATGTAAGAGTAGAGCTTCCTTATTTCTAATTTATTTACGAAGCACATACAATTTAACTTTGAACGATATTCCTGATTGCCGGATACGTTAATTCAATATGCAAATATTCCTCAGACATCTCTTGCATCTCTAACTGAGTGAGGTTCTCTCTTAGATAGCGGGCCGACTTGATGCTTGACAGCTAGACTCTGACAGACTGATTATGCAACTCTGTGTCAATCTCCAATAGTGATATTTAAAGGGGATGTTTCTATCATATAATATTAGAAAGACGAACACCAGCTTGTTCTTCTAAAATATTAAAATAAACTTTTGTATGTAACATATAGGTTACGTGTCTCGTCATTCATGCATTTTTGACAGTCGCTACAAATGGTCGGAACCTTGAAAGTCTGACAATAAGTCTTACCAAGGGGTAGCCTGTTACCAAGTTAATGGGTTGTAGAGGTCAGATAGGCTGTCACTGCATGTAAAATACTGGTATTCAGCTGCACCTGGTTAGACTAGAAGCCTGAGATGATGATGATGATGAAGTAACTTATACGTTATTGATATAAACTTCGATAGGAGCTTACATTAAAATATATTATCTAAGTCATCAACCTCCAGTCCTTACCAAAATTTTAAACACAAGTAAAAGTATATATAAAAAAAAAATACTATCTGAAAAATAACTGCAATTTCGGGACGTCGGTGTTTTTAGTTTTTAACCGACTGTAAAAATAGGAGGAGGTTCTCGCGTGATTCACAGGAACTGTGCATTTTTTTAGGAAAAAATATAGCTTATGTTACTTGGTGATAATGCAGCTTTTTACAGGTGAAAGAATTTTTTGAAATCGGTTCAGTACTTTTCGAGTTTATGCATTACAAACATACATACATCAAAGGGTATCGTTACTAAGTGGTCCCATATAAATTTGGTAATGTTCTGATTCGTGGTTTTTGAGTTAGTTTTAATAATACGTACTTTTTCCATTATTTTATGTTGATGATGTTATAATGGTTGACATGATTACCTCTTTGAATTGCAATGCTAATGTTTTGCCTCTGGTAACGTATAAAGACACGAAAAGCTTGGCGATTTTACGAAATACTTGATGCAATGAGTGATGTCATAAATCACGCAGGAATCAAGAACATATCTTCAAATGTATCAAAACAGTTTTTTAATAAATCTTATCTTCACAAAAACACAAACAAAGCGTTAAATTAAAGAACAGAAAAAGAATAAAACATTTGTCCTACAATTTTCCATTGAGAACTTTGTTCAAAAGGTTCTTTTATTCAAAAAATGTACCGAAAATGTTGTATAAAGAAATATGGCTAATAAAAGAGTATTGTAGGAAAAGGCCAAGCACGAAAGAAAGTTTCAATGTTGCCAAGTAATGAATACTGCCGCCAAAAACAATATATGAGATAAAACTTTTTGATACACTTCCCAACAAAAGGTCGTGTCTAAATATATATCATGGGGGCGTTTATGTATCTACATAGAACTTGTATATTGTATGTATATGTTAGATATCTTGCTCTCATCCCATATGTATGAGTAGGTAGAGTATTGATGTATTTTTAACAACATACTTGTGGCTAAGTACTACCGTGGCCCTAACTGGCATGTTAGTCTAGTTGTAAGTGACCCTAACTGCTAAGACTGAGGTCGTGGGTTCGATTCCCACCCTGGACAAATGTTTGTGTGATGAGCACAATCATTTGTTCTGTGTTTGGGTGTAATTTATCTATAATATGTATGTATTTAAAAATATATAAGTATGTTTATCAGTTGTCTGGTTACCATAGTACAGGCTGTGCCTAGTTTGGGATCAGAAAACGGTGTGTTGGTTGTCCTAAGATATTATTATTATTGTTATACGGGTCAATGGATGAGATTGACCTTCGCTTGCTCGGTTGTTCTGTGGGTAGGTGACCATCTTTAGTTACCAAGACCTCACCATGTCTCGGAAAGAACGTTAAGCTGTTGCTTCCAGCTGTCTTTCACGGATCTTTGACAAGAAATCCGAAAGTCTGACAACCAGTCCCATCAAGGGGTATCGTCTTATCGAATAAAATACTGGTAATCTGCATTCGGTTAGACTGAAAGCCGACCCTAACCCCATGTTTAAA
Organism: Aporophyla nigra; assembly: GCA_947507805.1. Taxonomy (NCBI): domain Eukaryota; kingdom Metazoa; phylum Arthropoda; class Insecta; order Lepidoptera; family Noctuidae; genus Aporophyla; species Aporophyla nigra. Next base: position 1,902,451 of record OX382301.1, read on the forward strand.
ATCAAATCAATTTCATTGATGCGTTCGCCATGGGAATTAGAGTTTTAACACTGAATGCTGCGGAATACTGAAAGGTTTGATACGATTCCATTTTTTTCTGAATTGGTATGTAGATCTATATGCGATGCCTGTGAAAGCCTCCATCTAGCGTTGACCAAATAAAAGTAAGTTTTTACCAGCCTTGCAGCCCAACTAAAGATATTCATGCCACTATAAAATGCTTAAATTGAAGACCCAATTTCGCATCACACATAAATACCATCTCTAACCGGAATTCTGGACACCATAAAATGTTACACTGCAAAACATAACGTAAAGTTACGTCCCACCATTCAAAACATGACTAACGATGGCCCCAGCTTAACAGACCACACTTAATTCTTACAGCTCCCAATTTAGGATCAGGTACTTCCGAATTCACAGTAATGGCAGCTGAACCGCACAGCAGCCATCCCACATCCTTTGCTCATGCTAAATTCATAACCTCCCTTTCAACCCCAGACTTGGACAATAATTACCGTCTGATAAATGGTAATGGCTATACTTTATAACCCTATTTACACCCCCAGTAACGATATTGAAGGATAAGATGTCGGGAAAAACATAATATTATTATGGGCCTTAGAGTAATAATGTCTAGATGGAGCATGGAATTAATGTACCCTCATGAACTTTGTTGTATATGGCACAATTGTCCGTCAGCCTATAACATTGCAACTGCTGGGATACAGACCTCTCTTCGAGAGAAAATGCGCTGTAATCTACCATTCGGCCCCAGTGCAAGCTGTTAGATGATGCATGTTTTCGATTTATTGGTTCTGGGACATGCCGAATTTCTCACAATGATATCCTTCACCGTTTTGCTAGCAGTGGTGGTCTTCCAGGGTTCAAACGCGTGACCTACAATTCTTAAGTCGGGGTCGACACCAGTACTCTCTTCTAGGCCACCACTTCTCTGTATAATATAACTGTTAAGGCGCGGACTGACTACGATTTTAAATGCTACAACTACATGCTACAGCTCCAACAAATAAGGTTGAAAATTGAATAAATATTTGGATTGACGATGTGACTAAGCTGCGAATTGGCATTTATTTTACGGTTTTATTTAGATTATTCGGACTACACACATTAAATTAAATAATTGTCTGGTTAAAGTTTTAAAGTAATGTTTATTCTATTAACCTCTTAAAAAAAAAAATGTTGTTATCGCTGAAAATACAGAGATGTTCGACGTCAAAGTTTTTTTTTGTGAAACAATTTTTATTGGGAATATCAAACAATTTTTCACTATTCTATTCGGTTAGAATTTTTCTTTAAACCCTTCTCTGTCCACTGTATTTTTTGTGTCGTATATTTTCATTGCGTTACGTCATACTCGATTGTCAAAGACACCAGTGTTTTGTGAATATTGAGGTAACACCGCGCCTTAAGTTCCGAATTGAGCCAAACGATTAGTGACAAATGCTTGCACTGACTGGACAGGTCCACTCAATCTGTGTGGTTCATTCTTCAAATGACCATTTCAGTCACCGATCTACATGGCCTTCACTTGTTGTGACCAAAATTATGTCTGGACTTTAACCCTTTTTAAGACGGCTCATACAAAGTGGCCAGTAAACTGAACAGTGAAGAGTGAAGAAGTGACCGTCACTTCAAGGTCCTAGGTACCTTGAAGTGACTGTCCAGTTTACTGGCCACTTTGTATGAGACGTCCTATAAAGGGTTAAAAGAGACTGTGACCTCTGAGTTTGTTTCGGCCTTTCTTCTCATAGTAGTCAGTTAGGAAACGCCGACCTCATCTAGTTTAAAAAATATTTAATTGACGTGTAAAAGTGTTTGTACAAACCTACTTACAGAAATAAAATCATTTATCGTTAAAAATAGAGGCAAATGTCCAGGGATAGGGGAAGCCAGGCTATGGCTGATGATGCTATGGGACTTGTTACATAACTGGCGATCGCCACAATTGCGAATCACTTTCACACCTTCTCATTCAAAGTAAACAGGTTACATCTTATGTTTTGTTACTTTAGTGGCAGCGCACAGCTACGGACGTTCCTTCCAGATATTATTACTCCAAGATATAACCATGATTGATTCTCATTTTGAGGCGCAAGTCATTGTGGTAATCTTTAGGTTATTGAATACTGTAGGCGTAAGTAGGTTGAGATAGATGCTGGCGATATTTGAGCCTCTTAGTACCTATGTCGTTTTTCAATATTATTATATTAGAGAAGTCCATAGTTATCGCGTACGTTTATGTTACATTTATCTTTGTAAGTACATAGGTATCAAAGATAACTAGAATTCTGATTGTTTTATGTATTGTCTACGTTTACACAATGTTGTTAAATAACAAAGTCTATCCAATCCAATTGTACCTACCTTATGTAGGTAAGTGGATTACATAACCAATTGCGTTACATATTCTATATTTTACGGTATGAGAATTTAACTGAATTCTGCTTTTCATATTGTGTATCGAAAAATAAAACATATTGGGGTGAACTGCCGAGCCCAAACAAATTAGAATAAGGCCTGAAAGATGAATGATGACGAATTAACAGCTAATTCACATTACAATAGGAACGATCCCGTTCAGCTTGTATTTATGATCAGTTTTACATGAAAAGGAAAATAAATCCGTATTCATTCCTAAAACATGTAATAAAATCTACAAAAAAACAAATATAAAAACCCTGAAAAGCTCGTTCACTCACAGACAAAGTGACTAAATGCATCAGGAATGGCACACAAAACGTACCGCATTGAATATTTATCACTGCAGTCAGCATCACACTGAATATTGCAGGTGTTGCGTCCAGACGGCTGATGGTCCTGTTGAATTACTCAAGCACTACGCTTTCAACTGTCCCGGGTAAAAATATTGGCTCTTTTGAAGCTTTAGAATGTGGCGATCTTAAAAGAGTGGCTGAGGTATTAAACCCGAGGTGCCAATTTTATTATTGTTTGTTTTGTTTTAATGTACTTTATTTAGATTTGTTCAAAAGAGTTACCGTGGCCCTGGCTCAGGCAACTGAAAGAACACGGGTGGGTTTTAGGCAGTAAAAGTCCAACACATCCCGCTCAGCCCAGAGCGGAAGAAATCGTTTGAGGATTACCCACCCAGAAAAAAAGTTGCTACCGAGAAATTCCACTTTTAAACACTTTGCTCAACCTGGGAGTCAAACCCAGGACTTCATGCGCCAGCAACAAGGAGGCAAGGTAGCAATAAATAATTTTCGCCAGTTCACTTTCATATAACTAATACAATATTCTGCGCATTAAATTTTATTAATGTAAAAGCGTGAAAATTAAAACAAAACGTCAAAGTTCTAAGACCTTTCAACACTTTAACAATATCTACTTAATGTCGAAATTCTTCGTCACTTCAATACTACGGGGTGAGACTTGAACTTTTAAACACTTCAAACTTGAATAATACATCTAGCCAACTTAGTGAATAAATATTTTAACTTTAACTTCAAAATACGAGTGTTGAAAGAAAACTTTCTTTATTTTTTTTAAGTTTGAAGTTACTATGTCTTACTTTTAGCTCAGATTTTATTTTAAGAATTAATGTAAAGAATTATGTAGTTGTGGCCACGCGTTATAATTTAACTTAATTGTCACAACAGAATTACGATAGTTTTGACTGTATTAAATATTAATTTCAGGTTGAATATTATAAACCTGGATTATGTTAATAAAACCATCGTTATTTTATTTGGTAAAAGCTATCGTTGTATCATCCATTTCTCGTATCAAGATGAATAACTGTATTGACGTTCAAATGGTATATTGAAGTACGAAATTACAGGCACAGATTTAAATCTTTTGGTGTTACCAGATTTCACTTAAAAATACACACTCCACGACCAGTTTTTTTTTTAAACATTCCGAAAAAATAATAATAGACGGATAAATTCGAGAAACGTATTTCAGCCCCAAGAACCCTTTCAGAGACTATTAAAAGAACAGTCCTGAACAAAAGAGTTGATTGAAATAACGCTAACTTTTGGTACAAAATTCAACACTGATTGTTTCATTTTCCGCTTACGGCTGCGGTCTGCGGAAAATTTGTTGAGTGTTATGCGATGCAATCATTAAAGTGTCACTGGATACATTTTTGGAACTGTGTATGTGTTTGTGTATGCAGTTTGTGGGTAGGGCAGTTTAATTTTACATCGAACTGATACTCAATTAACTAAAATACAGTTTAATTAACGCCAGATGATGGGGTGCTTTTCAATTCGTGTGGTTATACTTAAATGTACTTTCGAAAAACCTTGTTGTCTGGCAAATATTTTAACGTGATGTTTTTTGAAAAGAAGACAAAAACCATTACCAAAGTAAAAGGTTATAAAAGCTGAAAGCTGATGATCATAATTCCTCACTTGCGTTTCAAATGTGACCATGTATTTGTTTTGCCAGTTTTTGACTGCTGCAAACTGCAAACTAGCACTTCGGCCGCGACTTTTTTCGCGTAAATTTTTTAGCTCACTTCAGAATAATGTAGCTTAGTTACTTCAGAATAATGTAGCTTTCCATAGAAGAAATAATTTTTAATACTCGTTAAGTATTTTTTGATTTTATCTAGTACAAACAATCGAATCATTGCTCGTTATACACACATATATTATTTCGTTTATTTCATTTTACAAACATATAAATTATATTTTTAAATATTAAAATAACAAAAATCATAAAAACATTTAAAAATATAAAAAATTGTAGCCCACCGGTATCGGGAATAGGGTCCAAGCTACCGGTGGTCAGGGCTGCTGAGAGAGGAACCTCCTCACTATACGTGCCGTGTCCAGTAATACCGCCTTCTGGATCAAGCTCTTGATCCAGCTGCCTAACGAGTATTAAAGTGGCTATATATTATTTCCTTTATTTCATTTAAATACATATTAATTACATTTTTAAATATTAAAATATAAAAAAGATATAAGAAAACATTTAAAATATAAAAAATAGTAGCCCACCGGTATCGGGAACAGGGTCCAAGCTACCGGTGGTTAGGGCTGCTGAGAGAGGAACCTCCTAACAATACGCGCCGTGTCCAGAATTACTGCTTTCTGGATCAGGCCCTTGATCCAGCTGCCTAACGAGAGCCTCCTGAGATGTTGATCGAGGCTCTTGGCCGTAACGACTATCGGCACAATGACTGCCGTATCCACATCCCACATGTCGACAACCTCGCGAGCCAAGTCAAGATACTTCATCTGCTTATCTTTTTCAGCTTTCACGAGGTTCTCGTCATGCGGGACTGCTATATCAACAATCATTGTGCGACGCTCTAATCGATCTATCACCACTACTATATATTATTATTATTAAAGTGTTAATAAACAATATGATATTTTATATACGTCGCATCGTATTTCGTAAACAATTTCAAATATTTTCTTCACATACACATCTACACCTTCCTTTTCCACAAGACCCATAAAGATACCAACATAACGCCACAAAGATTTAATCACCACACAAGGAAAAAAGACACGAACATACAACACAAGAGGAAATAACGGCGACATTTTTCTTGCCAACCTTACCATAATAGCGAACATTTACGAGAATCCTTTGGATTTCTTTTTTGTTACTTTGGCGGCTATAGCCTTCCCGAGTCACGGTTTAGACCGGTATTACCGCGTGGTTTAGACCCGGGTATTACTGCGTTACGGCCTGCAATACGATCGCTTAATTCCGCTAAGGAATGGGAAGGTGAGATGCTGTAATTTAAGACGAGAGGAATTTATATTATGTTGTTGTTCTGGATGGAAATGAATAAATTGTTGGCAATAAACTTGGGAAGTCAAGTAGCAAATATTGTTTTATTGTTTACTATTGGACTTTTTAAACGTTTGGTTATAAAACTTAGAGAAGTTCGTGGGTAGGTAATAACAGCCGCCTGACGGGTCGTCAGAGACCCGAAAATCTGGCCACCAGTCTTACCAAGGAGTGTCGCATTACCCAGACACTGGTTGTGGAGGACAGATATATGTATGTGGAGGTATTCAGCTGCATCTGGTTGGACTGGAAGCACTAACATAGTTAAGAAAAGGCTCGACAGATTGATTAATACAGTTATACAACTAAGGAATTACTGCAGATTCTCGGATGAATAGCAGCAGGACTACGTATAGACGTATTCCTGCTGCAGTTGTCGTATTTCTAAGAATGTTGCTATTATAAACTCGTTGAATTATTTACATTAATAATAATAATATCTTAGGACAACCAACACAACGTTATCTGATCCCAAACTAGGCAGAGCCTGTACTATGGCAACCAGACAACTGATAAACATACTTATAAATTTCTAAATACATACATATTATAGATAAATTACACCCAGACACAGAACAAATGATCGTGCTCATCACACAAACATTTGTCCTGGGTAGGAATCGAACCCACGACCTCAGTCTTAGCAGTCAGGGTCACTAACCACTAGACTAACAGGCCATTGATACTGAGATGAGGTAACAATTAGATTTTGAACGTTTTTATTTAGATGAATGGGTCTTCAAGAGTCAATCTCGTCGATGCTGTGAAATTCCTTAACTTTGTATCAAATAATTCTTCACCTATTGTCAAGCTTACAATTATTGTATTACCAAGAAAATCACAAGTAATCTATAAAACGCAACACAAGTCAATCTACCTGAAAAATACTAATAAGACATTCAATTTCCTAGTTTCTCACACTATATAAAACAATTTACACCTACCGCCAACAATGACGCGGCAAAATAAGGCCGTTTCTCACACACATAAGTTAAACATTGTTACTTCACACGCCACCCGCCGCGTCCCGCGTATAAATGCCGCCATTCCCGACAATGAGTAGCTACCTTTATATTAACCTCGTTTGCCGTAATGACGTTGAATTTATTATTGTTAGGCTCGGTGTACACGTGAGGTGAAGGGCTGAGCGGAATATTGAGTTGGTTTGAGTTAGTTAAGCAATTCTCGGATTAAAAGAGCAGACTGTCTATTTATGAAGGTTGTTTAGATATTTTAACAGGTTATTCTTATTATGTTTGTATGAAGGTTATTCGTCATATATCAGCCTACTTGGTGGTGATTTTTCAAGTGTCAGATTTGTTAAGAGAAACTTAAATTATAATTTGGAATACTAGAAATAATATGTCAAGCCGCCATATTTATTTTTCAGGTGATACTTACATGACGGTTGAAAAATCTGCCCTAAATGTGATAGTTTTAACAATACATACTAAATCCGTGTTAGTTTAGTGCTTTAGCATGCCTCCGCTGCGAAAATAATGATGGGAAAGCGCTTTACCAATTCCACTAACAACCATTACTACATTATATCGCTATTCGAGTAGCTGAACATCATGACAGTCAGTTGAATTGTGGCAAACTGAGCAAAATGTCGTCGGTTTCGCCTTAGTAAATATAGAAGAGGTTTACTACGGACGTTGTTTGGGTGGGAAATCATCAAATGACGTCTCCCGCTCTAGGGTGGAGCGAAAAGGCGTGTCAGACTTTTACTGACTAAAACTCACCCGTGTTCCTTCAGTTGCCCTTATGCCAGGGCCACTGTAACTTTTTCGAATAGATCTCGCAACCCTGGCTAGGACTATGGACCTCTTAGATTAGTTTTATCCATAATAGCAACAACTATTTTAAAACAAAAAAAAATGTTTTATAAACTTGTCACAGAAATGTGTGAAACAGACGCAGCACCGCTAGATCGGCGAAACCACGCGAGAAAGAGATAAAATCATAATCTAATTCGTGTATTAGGCAGTTTCGCTTTTTTCGCTTGTCATACAACGGACAAGCCATAAATTAATGCGGTTTCGCTGCTATGGTTTGACGGCAGAGATACGAGTATGATAGCCGCCATAAAGATATAAACTTGCATGTCTACTTCGTTGAAGGTCACAAGAGAAACAAATGTATGTTCAGCATAGTATGATAAGTCTCAAACGATCCTGTTTCCTTTCCATCTTCGGTTAAGATCCGATGAAAATCCGAGTACAAACCAAAAGTTAATGCATCGACGGCATCTAACGTAAGTTCTCCTTTCGAAATGTTCTAACAACGTTGAAAGTCGACGAGGCGATGCTTAACATCGGCAGATCGACGTGGATGTCGGAGTATTCCCAGCGTGCTTACTTACGTAATGCGTACTTTGGTAATGGTTCTAGTCATTCTTGTGGAACCTTACGGATTCCCGAGCGTTATTGGAACTGATCGTATGCCGCAGTATGATCATGTCTAGTGTATCTACTATGTTAGTGTGCAACATATAGCAATATTTGGGAAACGAAATGACTATGGCAGTTGTGATTGCCACAATCACGTTCATAGGCATGTAACTTAATTAAAACAATTAGAAACCTTTTGAGTTCGAAATAACTCAAACAGCGTGACAATAAGCAACAGTACTTGGTCGCAACATACTTTACGTGTGTCTGATTAGAACTAAGCACGATTTACAGTCCAAATGAGCCGTATTACACGTCACGTTTCACGCTATAATAATGTCTATATGAAGTTCTTTTACGTGACCAATCTATTTTAGACTCAATTTTACTCAAACAGCGTGAAAATAAGGCCCACTACGTCACAACACACGTATCAACCGTCTTGAACCGGGCCGAGCACGATTTACAGTTTAATTGTGTCGTGTCACGCGTCACGTTGTTATAATGTCTGTATTATGTTCTTCGCGCAGCCAATTTGTTGTGCGGTTGAAAGTCCAGGTAAATGGACGTGCAAAATATAGACATTGTAATAAAAAAGGCACGGGAATGAACACGTGTAATTTTGACGCCTTTTTAGTGCTCCGTGCAGAATACAGGAAAAAATGTAAACACGTATTAACGGAATTGTACTTTCGAATGTTTTTTTTTGTCACGCAGACAAAGCAAAAAATATCAGACACATTTTTTGCTGATGCTGAAAAATGTTACGTAGTTTTTCGGAATTTTATGGATTGCATTTGACAGTTTTAAACAATATTTATTTCATTTTTGCATTATTATTTAAACGTGACTGGCGGTATTTTACAGTGGAGGTACATAAAGAGAAATTACGACGAAAAAATATTGTACGCGGATCATTATTTTGAAATACTAGCCTTAAACTTTTATAGACCGAGTTTTTTGATACTAAGCTCTCACAAATAAACACGTGCAGCTCCATAAAAATAAATCATACCCTCAAAAAATATAGTTTCACAAGTTTGCAAGTCTCAGTCGAAAACATGAATCCGTTAAAGGCTTTATTTTCATACCGCTTGAGTTCTGAAGAGTGCGCCTGGTACGAATATCAAAGAGGGATCAACGTCAAAAATGAAACTTCACGGTGCTCTAAACTTCAGAGGACGTTCAGAAGCACTCGTACACAGTTATGTTTTTGTATGGATTCAAATCCGGGTTAGAGTACTTAGAGATTCAAACAGTCTGCATAGAAATTTGGTTGTTTCTATTTTCAGCTTTTTAGGTCATAGCTGAGTACAATTTACTTAGCATGAAAAATACAAAAGGAACAGATGTAAATTTTCGATTAATCCTACTAATATTATAAACGCGAAAGTTTGTATGTATGGATGTATGGATGTGTGGATGTTTGTTCCTCTTTCACGCAAAAAGTACTGACCCGATTTAGATGAAATTTGGCACACAGATAGTTTATAACCTGGAGTAACACATACGGTACTTTTTATCCCGGTAGTATATTCCCGCGGGATAATTTCCGACCTTCACGCGGGTGAAGCCGCTGGCAAAAGCTAGTATAATAATATATTTACTGCGTAAATGCCCGAAAGTAATTGTATTGAGTAATGTTTACATAACTGAGGTAACGAAATAGTAATCTTTACAAGTGCACAGGTGCCATACGGCGCAGGATGGAAGCTTGTCCATTGTCTTTAGGGAGATGCCGCACGCACTTGAGATCTGAGTTGTCGATGAACCCCCATCTGTGGACATTGTGTTTGCTCCTGTGCCCTGATGAGCGGAGTTCTTGATTTTCGATTTTCTGTGTAATTCGTAAAATTGACCAAGTACATGTATTGTTTTAACTACAAGTATGTTGTTTTTACTATTTGATTTCATTTATTTTATTTTTTTAGCATTTGCAAAGCAGTACAACCCATTTCGATTCATGATATTTTTCTAATATTAATTAATAATTAATTGTAGCAGGCGTTACAACATTGCTGCATATTCTTCAGAGATTCTAGTATTATAAACATAGACTACCTGAGCATTTGATTTAGCAATAGTAATGTAATGTAAGCACTGTAAGCAGTGTATATTAGCAGTTCCGATAAATAATTATCGAATTCGATTGACGCTCTAATACTATTGAAGAGCGTCTGCCGATATCGAGTAGTTACTCGAGAAAGTTCTGAAGCAATCGACTACTCATGTTCAAGTCCTATCGGGTGCAACTCTACAAATTATCGATTCAAAATCAAATCGTCAGGCCAACAAACTCGATTCCAACTGAATTTAAATCGTGGCGCAATTCTAACAATGGTTGAACTTTCCCTAAATTCATTTGCATTTTAACGCATTCAAATAAAAATTAAATGTAGAAAGTTGTAAACACAGCGGAGTCTTTTGATCCAATTAACCTTTGTTTGACGAAGGGAAAAATGGAAATGTTTTTGACATTTCAGACAGTTTTAAATGTTCCTGAAAAGTTAATGTCGGGATACTTTTTTTTTTTTGCGAGAGGATTCCGACCCATCTATTGTAATTAACATTTTTTTTTATACTAGGCAACACGTCGAAGAGAAAAAGTAAAGTAATACAAATCAGAATCACTACCGTCGTTTTCAATGCTTCGGAAGAGATCTGATTTACAAGCGTATAAATAGGAATTTAACCTGGTTTTCGAAGTATTTCACACGTAGTTTAACATCAGAATTTCATGCAACACGGATGCATTACGTACACAAATCGTATGCACAAACATCCGGCGGAGGCACGCGTTACAACGTTACAGGAGACGGCCCAACGAAAATAGAGACGCGAAAAATACGAATATTTAAACAAGAATCTGAGAACAGGCTGGTTATATAGAATGTTAGTATGTATAGTCACAGCGCAACCATTTCTTCTCACTTCCAGTTTTGTCTATCGTCTTCATCTAATAATGAACGGTCTAATCTTAAACTTCGATAAGACTGGTTTCTGAAATCAATCTCTATACCTATAGAAACAAAACTACTGACGACGCTTTCAATACAGACGCAAATCAAAGCATCCTCCAACTTAACAACTGAGGCTCGCCGAAAGGCTCACTAACAACCTGAAACCGAGCTCAACACGAAGGCCTTTCAAAACAATCAACACTATCCTCCTACCCAATTACGTCGTACCAGTCTCGACGTTACTGCAGCCCACAAAACAAGCCTCTGATTTCACATTTATATCGACCACACAATTAAGATTAGATCCTGAACCCTTTACGTCCATTATGGCCCATTTGGCCCACCTTCCACGATAAATTGTGGCCAATTAAGATTGTAAGCAGAGGCTATTCTAGATTTGCGGAGTCTTGTTGCAGTGGCCATTTTGTTTGGCAGCCGCCGATTTGTGAAATTGATTTTGTTTTGGGGTTGTTAAGATTTGAACGCTATTTTGGCTATGTTTGCATTGGTGTAGGTTTTGTAACAAAATTTGTTTTATACAGAAAAAACCTTTTTTGGTGAGGGTTTAAAACTAACACTCGTGTTTTGATGAATTTGCTGTCAGACAACGCAGCGCCAAAGTCGCTTCGCGGTTAGAACCAGGAAATTTTGCACACGAGTACCTTACATGTTGAAAGTAAGCAGTAAGTAAAGATTTTAGAAAATTCATGCCCTGAATAGGGTAGGAATTCCGTAATTTTTGGCAATGGGAATTTCCATCAGGCACCTGGCTGATATTGTATTAAAATGTGAATTTAAAATTCCTCTAAATGTTCACTCTTCTGGTGAGTTTCCAAGTTCTTTTTTTATCAAGATTACCTAAAAAAAAAAAAACCAGCCAAGTGCGAGTCAGACTCGCGCACCAAGGGTTTCGTACAAACCTGTAGGTATTCACGGTTTATGCATAAGTTTTATATTTATGAAATTAAATGTTTTCTTTTTAATTTTTATATTTCGGTTCATTGAATGAAAGGTAAATTGCGGTTTACGATTTATAACGTATTAAAAAAACTACTTATTAGATCTCGTTCAAACCAATTTTCGGTGGAAGTTTACATAGTAATGTACATCATATATTTTTTTTTTTTAGTTTTATCATTCTCTTATTTTAGAAGTTACAGGGGGGACACGCATTTTACCACTTTGGAAGTATTTCTCGCGCAAACCATTCAGTTTAGAAAAAAATGATTTTAGAAACTTCAATATCATTTTTGAAGCCCTATCTATAGGTACCCCACACGTATGGGTTTGACGAAAAAAAAATTTTTGGGTTTCAGTTCTAAGTATGGGGAACCCCAAAATTTATTAGTTTTAATGCGGTTCCAAGAATATAAATAAATAAATAAATAATATCTTAGGACAACCAACACAACGTTATCTGATCCCAAACTAGGCAGAGCCTGTACTATGGCAACCAGACAACTGATAGACATAGTTATATATTTCTAAATACATACATATTATAGATAAATTATACTCAGACATAGAACAAATGATCGTGCTCATCACACAAAATTTTTTCCTGGGTGCGAATCGAACCCACGACCTCAGTCTTAGCAGTCAGGGTCACTAACCACTAGACTAACAGGCCAGTCAAAATCATCAAGAATACATCTACTTACCAAGTTTCAACAGCATAGCTCTTATAGTTTCGGAAAAAAATGGCTGTGACATACACGGACAGACAGACAGACAGACAGACATGACGAATCTATAAGGATTCCGTTTTTTGCCATTTGGCAACGGAACCCTAATTACCACCACATTATACAATTGTTTTCACATTAGTAAATAATTACTATGAAACCAAGAAAATAATACCTTAAGCAGTTTTTTATATGCCTAATGTAAAACAAATCTCTCAGACCCAAAATACCATTCCGTTAACACGTAAAACGTTTTCAATTATCAACAAAAACCTAATAATTTCCATTCAACAGGACACTTGTACAGACAACAGCGCCATCTGCACGACGTCACGAATATGATAAAACGGTATTAGCAATGCAGATCACGGGTTTGTCCTTCGCAAAAAACAAAGCACAAATTAATGCAATTATGACGTTGGCAGATGGGCCGTATTCAAATCTCTCCACAGATTTGGTTTTATTTATATTAATGATGTAAACAAGTTGTACTTGCAAACTGTTACAAAGACTACTGTTTTGCATACTTTTTGGTGGGAAAACGAGGATATTTTTCTTTAGATTTAACTTACATTTTTTTTAATTGATTTAATGATGCTTAATAGCTTGTCACTTGACAAAGTCTGCAGTGTCGTATACATGTACATACTATTAATATTATTGTACGTCTGATAATTTATCTATACTAATAATATTATAAAGCTGAAGAGTTTGTTTGTATGTTTGTTTGCTTGAACGCGGTAATCTCAGGAACTACTGGTCCGAATTGAAAAATTCTTATTGTGTTGGGTAGCCTATTTATTGAGGAAGGTTATAGGCTATATAACATCACGCTACAATGATAAGGAGCTGAGCAGCAACGAAAAATGGATGAAAACTGGCAGGCAATTCGATGCGACGGCAAGGGTCACGGGAGCAAAAATGACGCACAGCATACAGCCTTATAGCCTTTCTCAATAAATAGGCTACCTAACACAAAAAAATTTTTTCATGTCGGACCAGTAGTTCCTGAGATTAGCGAGTTCAACCAAACAAATAAACTCATCAGCTTTATAATATTAGTATAGACAAGCTTCTGCCCGCGACTTAATCCTCGTCAATTTTTTCTACCTTGACCCTTCCCGTCGCATCGAATTGCCTGCCAGTTTTCATCCATTTTTCGTTGCTGCTACGCTCCTTTTGATTGTAGCATGATGTTATATAGCCTATAGCCTTTCTCAATAAATAGGCTACCCAACACAAAAATATTTTTTCAATTCGGATCAGTAGTTCCTGAGATTAGCGCATTGAACAAAACAAACAAACTATTCAGCTTTATAATATTAGTATAGATTACAAATGCGAAAATTATGTGTTACGCTTTTACGCTAAAATGGCTTATTGTATTTCGATGAAATTTGGCACACATACAGACACCATTAACTTGATAAGGATATAGGTTATCTTTATCCTGTATCACAGAAAATATCGTGGGCAGCAGTTAGTAATGAATAAGTTGAACCACTTTTGAATTACTACTGCTTACAGTTAACGTGTGTTCTGCATCATCTGCCTTTTCCCAATGGTGTTAGGGTCAGCTTCCAGTCTACTCGGAAGAATACAACTATATCACATCGAGCAGTTATTGACATTCACAAACCAGCACTGACTGGTTTCAGTAAAAGGTTTTATATCCATTTCTTCCAGAATATTGGTTAACTTGGTAATATTGTATATATATTCTGACCTATTGAAATATTTTCCAATGCTTTACATGAAAGTATATATTTTTTTATAAATAAATCTAAATAAATAAATAAATATCTTAGGACAACCAACACACCGTTATCTGATCCCAAACTAGGCAGAGCCTGTACTATGGTAACCAGACAACTGATAAATATACTTATATATTTCTAAATACATACATATTATACCCAGACACAGAACAAATGATTATGCTCATCACACAAAGATTTGTCCTGGGTGGGAATCGAACCCACGACCTCAGTCTTTGCAGTCAGGGTCACTAACCACTAGACTAACAGGCCAGTTATGTCGCTTTATAGACATGAAATTTTATGTTCTATATTTTAATACGAACAAAAGCAACTTTTTTAGTTCAAGTGGTTTTCTCAATATATTTTCTTGGTTGTATTGAGTTCTTTCTTAGAATTTTATTGAATAGTTAGTGTATAAAACAGTCCACCAACAGAAATTCACACCATTTTTAGGGTTCCGTTGCCAAATGGCAAAAAACGGAACCCTAATAGATTCGTCATGTCTGTCTGTCTGTCTGTCTGTCCGAGTATGTCACAGCCATTTTTTTCCGAAACTATAAGAGCTATGCTGTCGAAACTTGGTAAGTAGATGTATTCTGTAAACCGCATTAAGATTTTTACACCAAAATAGAAAAAAAACAATAATATTTGGGGTTCCCCATACATAGAACTGAAACTCAAAAAATTTTTTTTCATCAAACCCTTACGTGTGGGGTATCTATGGATAGGTCTCTAAAAATGATATTGAGGTTTTTAATATCATTTTTTTTTTAAACAATAATATTTGGGGTTCCCCATACATAGAACTGACACTCAAAAAAAAAAATCATCAAACCCATACGTGTGGGGTATTTATGGATAGGTCTTCAAAAATGATATTGAGGTTTCTAATATCATTTTTTTCTAAACTGAATAGTTTGCGCGAGAGACACTTCCAAAGTGGTAAAATGTGTGTCCCCCCCCGTAACTTCTAAAATAAGGGAATGATAAAACTAAAAAAAAATATATGATATACATTACCATGTAAACTTCCACCAAAAATTGGTTTGAACGAGATTTAGTAAGTAGTTTTTTTTTTAATACGTCATAAATCGTAAACCACAATTTACCTTTCATTCAGTCAATTCAAATATAAAAATTAAAAAAAAAAAATTAATTTCATAAACATAAACCTTATGCATAAACCGTGAATTCCTGCAGGTTTGTACGGAACCCTCGGTGCGCGAGTCCGACTCGCACTTGGCCAGTTTTTTTTATAGTTTCGTACACAATATGATGTTCTATGTTTAGATGTTGAATGGTTTTGGAAGAAAGGGTCTCACCGGGTTTCCATATGAAATCTGCACTGGCGTCTTTTTTGACATTGGTACCTTAATTATGTTGCTAGTTGTTGAAAAAAATTTTAGGCCAATAATTATCAAACCCCTAGCTTCTTTAGTATTTGAAAAATATGGGTTGCAACCTCAAACTTGAATGTTTTTTTTCTACGAAACTACAATAGATTTTAAAATGAAACCAACGCGACATGAAAGCTACTTAATAGATTTACATTTCAATTTTTTTTTTTAATTTTTCAACCACCTGTAGGGCAGAACCAAATGTGTTTTAAAAATTAAGGGTGGTTTTTCGTGGCCATTTTTCGAGGTACACCGACCAAATAAATTACATAAATTACGTATGTATCCAACTATAATATATAACAATTACATAGATGTGTCATGGGTGGAACATATTCAAAACAATAAAAAAATTCAATAGATAGGTACACACGGCTACAGGTCAAGCTGTACTTTTCCAGTTTTAGCTGACCTCGCATTGCATAGGGGTTTCCTACAATGAGATGTCAGCTTATACTGGTAATGTGTGGCCGTGCGTACTGTAATCATAGGAATTATAATCATTTACTAGTTTAGACTCATAATATACTGCGCTATCGAAAGTTAACACAATTGCGTTATATGTATCAGTTGAAGTATTGTGTTACACTTCTTCCAAACGTTATTATGTCAAGTCGAAAATATAAACGAATTCGAACAGACGAAAAAGTTCTCACATATCAAACTGTTGGCGAAAATACTGTTCAAAAATTGGCTCTTTATTTTGCAATAAGTGTAGATTATTAGTTTATAAATAGAAACAAGAAGATGAATTAAACGTAGTGATGGTGATCCTATATAGTTTTTACGTACAGGAAAAAAATCTGCCTGAAAAAAAACTTAAGGCCTGTGTATTTTAAAAGGTTTTCTTTACATAAAGAATATTAATTAAAAATTCCATAGAATTTTTTTCCCGTTCTATTACAGTTAATGCATCTTCTAAGTTTGTCAGTGTTGTCTGCCGTTCTGAAGGTTTCAACCATATAAAAATGTTTGAATCATACACAAACAAATGAAAACTATTTTCTGCTAGATACAACACGATATTCGAAAGTTAATTAACGCACAATACCATTTTTTTTTTTTTCAAATAAAACGAAATGGTTACGACTTGACATAATAACGTTTGGAAGAAGTGTAACACAATACTTCAACTGATACAAATAACGCAATTGTGTTAACTTTCGATAGCGCAGTATATTATGAGTATAAACTAGTAAATGATTATAATTCCTGTGATTACAGTACGCACGGCCACAAATTACCAGTATAAGCTGACATCTCATTGTAGGAAACCCCTATGCAATGCGAGGTCAGCTAAAACTGGAAAAGTACAGCTTGACCTGTAGCCCTGTGTACCTATCTATTGAAAACTTTTATTGTTTTGAATATGTTCCACCCATGACACATCTATGTAATTGTTATATATTATAGTTGGATACATACGTAATTTATGTAATTTATTTGGTCGGTGTACCTCGAAAAATGGCCACGAAAAACCACCCTTAATTTTTAAAACACATTTGGTTCTGCCCTATAAGTGGTTGAAAAATTTTGAAAAAAATGTGGAATGTAAATCTATTAAGTAGCTTTCATGTCGCGTTACTTTCATTTTAAAATCTATTGTAGTTTCGTAGAAAAAAAACATTCAAGTTTGAGGTTGCAACCCTTATTTTTCAAAAACTAAAGAAGGGGTTTGATAATTATTGGCCTAAAATTTTTTTCAACAACTAGCAACATAATTAAGGCACCAATGTCGAAAAAGACGCCAGTGCAGATTTCATATGGAAACCCGGTGAGACCCTTTAGCATAGGTACAGATAACCTGGATTAACACATAGGACACTTAGATCGTAATACGCTCTCATTAGATAATTTTAGTCCACCACACAAGCAAAGCTGCTGGAAAAACCTAGCAGTTAACGATAAAATATGTTATAAAAAGTAATGAAATTTTTTAATTTAGTTGCTGTGCATGTATAATTATGTCTACCCACTTGACGTCGACCTATTATGTAATTAAACAGGTTTTTGAGCAACATTTAGAGATGCCAATTATTTATTTTTTTTGATCCAGTGTCCCCGCTGCGCTGTGAGTAGAAATGTTTCACGCATACGATGAACATAGTCATAAGGAAGCTTACCTGCTTCAGGGAAGGTAATACACGCCTAAGGGTGATGTGCTCTGTGAAGCGGTCGTTCTTGGGAACTATTATTAGTTTTCGAGAATATGTATCCCGTACCTATCACAGAGCGTATCGACTTTCTCAAGCAGAAAGTTTATGCATGGGCAAACTGTTTCCATCGGAATAGACGAAGAACGCATCGGCACATTCCGAACCGCATGTTCCAGAGCGATGAAAAGTGGGTATACCTAGCTTGGGAACGGCCTATACCTACTCAAGCTGTGACTAATGTACTTGCTTCGGCAGTGCATATATTAAAATTGGAACGATACAGAGAAGATTAGCATGGCTCCTGCGCAAGGATGATACGCAAAATCGTGAAGCGTTCCACATTTTTCTGCGCCCTCGCGTCCCTAGCCGCCGCAGGACGAGACGCCCCGGGCGCCGGGAGTCAATAGCAGACTCCCGGCCACCGTAGGTGCGAGCTTGCGGGCGGCGAGTAATGGGTAGCTCGCCGCCCGGTAAGGACCAGGCTCGGATCGACGGCGCGTAGTGTTGCTCGCGCGCCTCAAAGAGATGTCAGCAGCACTCAAAGGGTCTGCTAGGACTGATGCTTGCCTGGGTCGCGAGATTGTTCGAAAGAGATACCGTGACCCTGGCACATGGGCAACTGAAGGAACACGGGTGGGTTTTAGTCAGTAAAAGTCTGACATGCCCTCCCGCTTCGCCCAGAGCGGGAAAGTCATTTGATGATTTTCCATCCAAAAAAAAAAAGCTGTGACTGATGCACGTCCACCGGATAGCGATGCACCCATGTGCGTTTTAGTGAAGAATTGGGTCGGTGTCCATCAGTCACACTGAAGGTTACTGTGTGATTCAATACCAGATATGGAGGCTATTAATATTAGTTCTATGGATGTGGCCAGTGAAATCTGTCCGTTGCCCAACTGGAAATCTCTGGGACCGGACAGATTGCACAATTTCTGGATTAAATGGCTACAAATATTACCCGCTGAACCTTGCACTTTCAGTCATCTTTAGAGACTGGGACCCTACCATTTTTTTTACGACAGGAATTACTCACCTGCTCCATAAATCAGGTACTACTGCGGAACCGAAAAACAATAGACCAGTTTCATTTTGACGGACGGTGGATACACCTTCTTGATCTCATATTTTAGGCAGTGGAAGATGGTACTCTCTCCAGGATGTCAACTGTTCCGGGGGATTGGTTAACCGATTATGATTGAGCGCAGAACATTTCAGGGCGATGGTTTGAATCCACCTTCATTTTGCTCAGCCTTCAATTCTCTTAAAACACTGCTGGAGGATTCAGCTTGCTATATAAAATATATCTTATATATAAAAAGATTAACAAGCGGTAAGAAAGCTACTTTAACATACCAGTACTTTATAACATAATTGTTCCACTAAATAAAAATGTTATCTTACAAGCCTTAACCCTAAAATAGTATGTTCATGTTAGACTGCAATCTAGCTCTCCTCAGAGACCTATATACAAGCACTAAAAGGCTCTCCTTGCGAGTATAACAGTTAAATCTAGTAGTATTTACTTGCATGATGCTTTTTAGGAAAGAATTATAGTCTAATTTGTATTAATTGATAGCTATAAAAAAGTATGCTAAGATGGTCTGGTCATGTTGAGAGGATGAATGAAGGACGGCTTACAAAAGGTATTTACAAGGCAGATGTGAGTGGTAACACCGGGAGGGGACGCCCTAGGAGGACATATAGTAACCTTATTGGTGATGTTCTTCAGAAAGGTCAGGTGCGTAGTACTCGCAACCGGCGTGTGTGTATGACCAATTGTATGAACCTAAACGAGGCAAAAGGAGTGCGTATAGATCGTAGCAGGTGGTGTTCCGTGGTTTCTGCCTACCCCCATGGGGAAAAGGTATGAGTTTATGTATGTATGTATGATAGCTATACAGGATAAGTTTTTATCCTGTGCGTAAATTGTAACACCCCTTAAGCAGAAATTTTTCATCGGTTTTACAAAAAAAATTTGCTGTTTCATAGAAGAATGCAATATCTACGGGGTCAAAATGTATGGAACGCTGATTGATTTTTTTTGTATAACCGACGAAAATTTTCTATGCTTGGGGTCTAGAATGATATATTGAATTCATGGTTACAGTTTGCGCACTGGATAAAAACTGATCCTGTATAAATCGTTTTTGCTGAACAATTTAAAAATAATAAGTTAGTTTGGGATAGTCTGAATAGAACATAATCGTACTGTTGATCGTTTTATCGAACGACCATCGATCTAAATGAACAATCTATTATGTATATGTAACAATGAACAGACAACTTTGATCGTTAGCAATTTATTTGCACTTTTAAGATGACGACACGACAAAATTGGCAAGATATTTAAACTATAGTAGTGGAATATAATATCAAAGTAAACAACACATAACATCACGCCTTATTTCTTCGAAGGGTTGGGAAGAGGTGTACCTATAGTACACCCATATTTCTCGTGTTACATTTTTAAAGCCCATCTAATAGGGGGCGAGCCTATTGCCATCAACCGGGGATAAATCCAGACTCTGGGCTGCTACTATAAAATTACACATTGAAATACTCGATAAAACTTTGAACGAACTGGGATTCAAACTCAGAACCTCATGCTCAGCAGAACTACATGCTACCACTAGACCAACGAAGCAGTCAAAGTAAACATTTACAAAAATTTTCATTTCATTTATTCTTGAACAATTTACATTGTGTTGAATGTACATGCAATTTACATAAAATTATAAGAACTAAGAATTATTCATTAACATGCCAAAAAAAAAAATGCTGATATGCCCCTACCAATTTTATATTAAACACTAGCTACTGCCGGCGACTTCGTCCGCATTACATTTTTTGTTCCCCGACCCTTCCCGTCGTGTCGAATCGCCTACCCGTGCGATTTTCCCCGTTTTTGCAACATTTTTCATTACTGCTCCGTTCCACTTGGTTGTAGCGTGATGTTATACAATCTATAGCCTTCCTCAATAAATAGGCTACCCAAAAAAAAAAAAAAAACAATTTGGACCAGTAGTTCATGAGATTAGCGCGTTAAATCAAACAAACATACAAACAAACAAACTCTTCAGCTTTATAATATTAGTATAGGTAAATCAAAATTCAGCTACACTGAAATTCGTTCTATACAAGCTGACCCCATGCAATATGACAATATGTTCGAATAACCGAAGATGTTACCGTTGCATCGTAAACCTATGTTTATACTGCAGTGAACAGAGCTCGTAAAAAATAGTGTGCGCTTCACTTTGATACGAGAACTTTGTTACGGCTAGGGAGGGGGAAACTAGGGCTCCATTATTTTGTAGGACTTGGAAAATGCAAGGAGTTATAGGTTATAGGCATTTGGCAAAATTGTCAGAGTTGCGTCAATAATAAATTAGGTAAAATTATAATTTATTTAAACGACAATTTTGTCCGGCAATAGTGAAAAAACCTTGTAACATGTTAAATTTCTTTCTTTTCTTTTTTCTTTCTAAAACTAAAAAAAACATGCTTCCATAGGAAACCAAACTAGTTTTAGTTTGGTTTTCCATGGAAGCGTGTTTTTTAGTTTTTTAAAGTATCATTTATTTTCTATTTTTAGTTCGGTTAGCTACAAAAATGTGGTTTTTTTTTTGGTCTCCAGGTAACCCTGGCATGGATAATGGCACAAATTTATGAAATTATTGTATTGGTCCTCGATAAGACTGCAAAGTTTACATGAAATCTGACTTTTTGAAGTGGGTCTGAATCAAGTACAATGGAGTCGGTTACATACAAACATACAAGTAAAACTAATAAAAGCGGTTTTAAAAGTTTGGTGTAAAATAATAGTTTAAAAAACTAAAAAACACGCTTCCATTATTTTATATTTTTTAGGGTGTTTCGAATTTTGAGACGATGTCAGCGTAGTTTCTATGTCAGCGTAGTTTTGGAAGACAGTTTTTTACTGTCCTGGTAACCCTGGCAAGGATAATGGCACATATTTATGAAATTATTGCATTGTCATCGGTCCTTGACAGGTGTGCAAAGTTTGAATGAAATTTGGTCGTTTAAAGTGGGTCAAAATCGCGCTATAAAGAGTCGGTTACAAACAAACATACAAACATACAAGTGAAGCTAATATAAAGCGTGTTATAAGCGGTACCGCGCATCGCTTTTAAGCTACGACAGCGTAGCTGCGTAGCAAGCGTAGCGCCATCTCGTAGTAATCGCGCAGATATTCGTTCTTAGCACTATTCTGCAACAATCGATTTAATCTCATCGACTTTATCCCAACACTAGCTACAGTACGGTACAGATAAATGAGTATTTCGGTTCTTAGTGTATGAACATCGACTATCACCGCGTACTTATTTGTTAGTGCTTTTTTATCTCGACTTAGCGTCTTACGTTGAAGCTTTTATCTGCTGTTTTAGTTCTATTTTTGGTCACAAAGTTTCGTTGATTTTGTGTATTTTGCTTTAAATTAAAGTAGAAGTTTACTGCTTTATTTCTGCTTTCAATATTTTTGCTGGTATATTGGCGTATTATATGGGAAAAAAAAATATATTTAGTGTCTGCTTTGTATTGAATCAATTTTTCTTAGATAACAGACAGCTGTGCTGCTGAGATGTTTGTTGCGTCACTTCTACTTCTTCCCAGCTAAAGCACTAGGAAGTGGTACAGAGCGAGCGTTTTGAGAGATTGATTGATGTTTATTTACTTTGCTTGGGTATTTTTGGCGTGAGCTTCTATAATAAGTTCTTAATCCACTTTGTGTATCTGTTGCTTACATAGCAAGTAGTGGTACGCGAATTAGTGTGGGGTAGGAACCATAACTAAAAAGTGAAAAATAAATACTTTTTCCAAAAAACTAAACAACTGACTTTTTGGAAAATTATCTAATTTTATATTGTTTTTGCCATCTTGTAAGTTTTAACGTTAAATGAACAAGTTTTAATGTTTGTTTCTTTATAGTTGGTTATTAAATGGTCTTCTAAATTGTTTTAATTTCCTGTGCGTTTCTCAAATAAAATATTTTTCTTTCTTTCTACAAAATCAAAATCAAAAAAATCAAAATCAAAAGTCATTTATTCAAACTAGGCTGAGAGTCAGCACTTTTTGAACGTCAAAGTTACATGAGACAGTCCCCCAAAAACGCCCACCCTTCGACACTTCCTAGTGCTTTGGCTGGGAAGAAGAAGTGGCGGAACAAACTCCCCAGCAGCACAGCTGTCTGTTAAGTTAGAAGAACTTGATTCTATACAGTATTATGTAAGTAATTAATAGTATAAAACAAAACAAAACATACATCAAATTATGCGTCATATGTCAGCTAGCACACGCCTATATACGAACAAAACATTTAAAAAAAACTAAACTCAAGCTGAAATAATAAAATCGTAAATAGAACTTAAAACCTAAATAAGAGCCTCCGGGTATAAAGGGCGTGCCCGCTTACATACACAATGATGAGGAAAGCTAATTCTGATTCTGGTTGAAAGAACATAAACATTGAGCTAATTACAGCGGCCAACTATTCTTATCGTTTAAGAAGTCGTTGATAGAATAGTATGCCTTTGAACAAAGGTTGGATTTTACTTTAGCTTTAAACTCATTTAACTGCAAATCTATGAAAGCAGAGGGAAGCTTGTTGAAAAAGGTAATACCAAGACCAACAAATGAATTATGAACCTTATGAAGCCGGTGAAAGGGAGCACGTAGCTTGTCCTTATTTCTAGTATTAATATTATGAATATCACTGTTCTTAGTGTACAGATGTATATTTTGCTTAATATATAAGATGTTGGCGAAGATGAATTGTGATGCCACCGTAAGAATACCAATATCTTTAAACAACTCTCTCAGAGAAACTCTAGTACCTAGTTGGTATATAGCTCGAACAGCTCGTTTTTGAAGAACAAAAATATTTTGAATGTCCGCGGCTTTGCCCCACAGCAGAATGCCGTAGGACATAACGCTATGAAAATAACTAAAATAGACTAATCGAGCTGTATCAACGTCCGTGTATTGTCTAACTTTCCTGACGGCGTAGGCAGCCGAACTGAGCCTCCCGGCTAGGCTTGAAATATGTGGGCCCCACTGTAGTTTCGCGTCTACTGTTATGCCTAGAAAAACTGCCGAGTCTACAGTTTCAAGCACCTCATTATCTAAGACGACGTTGGGTCCCAGATGCCTAACATTCGGTAAAGCGAACTTTATACATTTTGTTTTCTTAGCATTAAGAACTAGGTTATTTGTGGTAAACCAATCCGTAACCATTGAGAGCGCACTATTCACGTCATCAAAATCTTTTCTATTCCTGTCTACTTTAAAGATAAGTGAGGTATCATCAGCAAATAGTACAATGTCACAGATATTCTTTAAATAGAATGGTAAGTCGTTAATATACACTAAGAATAAGAATGGACCCAGTATTGAGCCTTGAGGTACACCTAACTGAACTAGTAGCCCGGAAGATTTTACTCCATTGACATCTACACATTGGTGCCTATTTTGCAAATAAGAACTTATGACATTGAGAGCTTCGTTTTGAACACCGTAATGACGTAGTTTTCGCAAAAGTGTGTCATGGTGAACGCAATCAAAAGCTTTGGAGAGATCACAGAAAACTCCAATAGCATTTTGCGAGTTCTCCCAAGCATTGAAAATGTGTTTCAGCAGAGCAACACCCGCATCTGTTGTCGAACGACCCTTTGTAAAGCCATATTGCTCATTATGAAGGAGGCTATTTAAATTAAAATGTCTTAGCAATTGCTTGAGTATTAACTTTTCAAATATTTTACTAAATGCAGGTAAGATAGAAATGGGTCTGAAATTACCAACGTTATTTTTATTACCTGTTTTAAATAATGGTATGACTTTACTACTCTTCATGAGGTCAGGAAAAGATCCTAAATCAACACATTTATTAAAAGTAACAACTAGATAGGGGGCTACGATGTCTATTATATTACTTAACAGTTTAATGGAGATGCCCCAGACAAACAATTGTACAAATAATTGTAGACTGATCATACTAATTTTTACAACTCCTACGTTTATGACGTTTCGGCTCTAAAAACACCTGAAAGTCACCATGTCTAATGAATATTAAAACATAAACCCTCGTGAAAATCCACAGGATTTACATAAGATTTTACTCGCTGATACTTTTAAATATTTTCTGACGTATCGATTGAGAGGTCAGGGTCTCTTCAAGGTCAAGTTCACGAACACTTTAATGGCCAAGATCCGGCAGATATCTTTGAGAAAATGCGCGTTATCTTATTTATTTTATACGAGATAGCTGTTATTTAGGTAGTTGTAAAGTGATTTTAGAAATAATAATTTAGTATTAGGAGCATGGGCTAAGGTACCGAAACATTTAATTTTTCTTTCGTTTTTTTGTATTTCAAGGTCACTGTTAGGTTGAATGTTGATTACAATATGATTCGCGACCGTAACATAAATATGGTTTTTCAGATTTATAATCATTATAATAATCAATACATTCCTGTTAATTCATTAAATCCCATTTAGGGATTAAATCAAACCAAATCAATTTCTTTTGAAATCCAGCGTCAGACAACATCTTTCTGCCGTTAATATTATAATGAAATTTATGGCGCAGCCGTGAGACACACATGCACTACTGATATTAATACCTTTTTTCGTTTGTCTTTTGTTTTTTTTTGTGATTCATGAATTGCGTCGAAATAAACTCAACTAATGGACTTTCTATCTTTTAAGATAATAATTATTTAAATACGTACTTTTAACGGCCGCAAACCATATTTAGATCAACATATAGTTTGGGACTAACCTGTAAATTGCAAAACATGTAAGACAATTTGAATGTCATGGTTATCCTGACTGTTTTATCTTAAGGTGTGGTTAGGATTAGAATAATTGAACTGACAGGTCATTCAAGAATAATAACTAGCTATAATGAAACATCGATCTGACTTTGCTTGCTGCCATTTATCTAGACAAATAAGTGTCTGTTTTTAACCCATTCCATGCCAGCAACGCACTCGGGTGCGTTTTCTTGTTTTTTTTTTGTTTGTGTGCCTACAACGCACCGTTATGGTTTATGTTTTTCTAATATTTACCAACATTTTTTTTTATTTGTTCTCATTATATCATGAATAATCTATTTACAACCTTAATACATAATAAAAACTGTTGGCACCTGGCGAACAATTTTTCAAAAGTGGTGGCATCGAATGGTTTAATATTAAAATAACCGCTTTTTACTAAGTGTATATGGATGTATACACGGTAAATATACCAAAACAACATTTTTTACAATTTTTGTCTGTCTGTCTGTCTGTTTGTTCCGGCTAATCTCTGAAATGGCTGGACCGTTTTTACGGGACTATCACTCGCAGATAGCTGATGTAACAAGGAGTAACTTAGGCTACTTCGATTTTAGAAAAAAAAAAATATCACGCAAAGAAAACGAACGAAAAACTTTTTTGTTAGTCGCGGGTAATTACCTATATGTATAACTTGGATTAATGCATTCTTAACACATTAACCGCGGTAGAAACGGTAGAGGCGGGCGAAGCCGTGGGCAAAAGCTATTTTATTAATATAACAATATTTTTGTATTGACACAAACATACATAGTCAGCCTATAGTGTTCCCACTGATGGGACCCAGGACTCCTCTCGGTTAGAGGAAGTGGATATCCACCACGCGGACCGCGGTTGATAAATGTCATATATATTATTTTTTAACCGACTTCAAAAAGGAGGAGGTTCTCAATTCGGATGTTTATATATTTTTTTTAATGTATTTTCGGCCATAACTCCGTCATATATAGACGGATTTGCAAAATTCTTTTTTTTTTCGAAAGGAGTTTATTTCAAAATGGTCACATATAAATTTCATATAGATCTGATGATGCGTTTCGGAGACAGACACAGGAACTCTTTAAAAAATGACAGCAAATCAACCGCGATTTCTGCTATCGCATAATTATGCATTGTTTGTTTGGAATTAGTGCGGGGATATCATAACTAAAAATTTAAAAATAAAAACATTTTTACAAAAAAAAAACCGACATCCTTAAAAACACTACAAAGTGAAAAATAACTTTAACTTCGGAAGTCGGTGGCAAAAAAAACTTAAATACAGATCCTAAGACAACGACTTCCGAAATTAAAGTTATTTTTCAATTTGTAGTGTTTTTAAGGAAGTCGGTTGTTTTTTTTTTTTGTAAAAATGTTTTTTGGATTCTAAGACATTGTGAGGAAAGCTCCTCACAATGTTTTCTTTCACCTTTTTTTAAAGCAGTGGTGTTAAAATAATTATCACAACGTGAAACGCCTGCCTTCAACTCGTGCTGCGGCCGCCACTGTTTTCCAGGGCCATCACTGCCCCGTTTCAAAAGGAAAGCTTCTTCTGAAGTAAATAATCATCATGATCAAATTCTGTACATTCGTGTTGTCTCTGTCATACTCGACGGTCTTTTTGGCAATATAATAAGAATGAAAACTAATTTCGACGAGAAATTAACCTACGTATACTATAAAGTTCTTTGTCTGTTTCTTCGCAGCATGAATATTATGGCAGCCGATCACAAGAGACACCTTGTTTTAAAGTATAATTCAAAGTATCAAACTCTTCTCACCTACTTTAAAAACGCGCCAGTATAAGTAGGATATAAAGTACTTAAGTACATAGGTAGGTATAAACTTAGTGTGATCGCTTCCCGCACAATATTCAATCTCGCGCGCGCGCCTGAAAGTGTTAAATATTCAATGCTTCGTTTTAACTCAATTTCAGAACTTTTCAATGTACTTACCTACACATTTACCTTTATGGTAAGCGCCACAGGGGTTTAGCAGTGTTATGAGTAGCGTTAGTAAGGACTCGAATACTTAGGTTCATATAGAAATTTTTAGGGTTAAAAATACTTTGGTATTCGAACTTGAATGATGGTAAGCTGAGATCGATGTAACTACAATGAATTGACTAACTGATATTATTCAGCAATTTGTGTGCATAGTGTTTGAAACCGAGGGGTGACACAGTACTATAAAGGTAATTGATGTGTTTTTGCTAATAGAAAGACTCCACACACTTATTTTGTTTTAAAACACTACTAGTACCTATGAAAGGTATATTAGAGAATTTGAATATGTACTAACATGTAAAAAACTAGTATAAGTATGATATGACTTTACACAACAAATATTCATCAAAATAGAGAAATTTCAATTAGAATTATAACTTTTTACACGCTTTATATTAGCTTCACTTGTATGTTTGTATGTTTGTTTGTAACCGACTCCTTATAGCGCGATTTTGACCCACTTTAAACGACCAGATTTCATTCAAACTTTGCACACCTGTCAAGGACCGATGACAATGCAATAATTTCATAAATTTGTGCCATTATCCTTGCCAGGGTTACCAGGACAGCAAAAAAACTGTCTTCGAAAACTACGCTGACATACGTCACAAACTACGCTGACATACGGCTCAAAATTCGAAACACCCTAAAAAATAGAAAATAAATAATATTGTAGTTTAAAAAAACTAAAAAACACGCTTCCTTTGAAAACCAAACTAAAAAGTACAAAATAATGGAAAAAAGCGTGGGGTGCCTGATATCAATAAAAAAATACCTTAAAAGCACCCTACGCTTTTTTTCCATTATTTTGTACTTTTTAGTACGGTTTTCAATGGAAGCGTGTTTGTTAGTTTTTTTTAAATTTTGAAGTAATAAAACTTAATACGTTGCTACAACTCTCGTCAATGTACGGCTCTCGTGGTCGTGGTTTTAAACTATTTCAAACTTTATAACGGGTTTCAAGACCATGGATTTCTGTTATCTACGAGTATAAATACGTCACAGGACGACGGGTAGACGTGAAACATCAAAAAGAGCGGCGGTGGAGAGGGAGCATGACGGTGACATCAGAGAGCATCATAACGTTTGTCGTCACCGTGTATTGGGTCTGTAGATGTTTCACATAAAAATGGTGACACTAGATGATAGTTGTCATGAACTAAACCAACGGGGCAATAACATTTATAATCTTACAATAATACCTGGTATTATTGTAAGATTATAAATGTTATTGCCCCGTTGGTTTAGTGGTCATGTTTGGGGTTGGGGTGAGATTAAGATAAACTAAGTTTAAGCAATATGCTGACTGATTGTTTTACTTAGATTAATTATACATAAAAAAAATTACAAAAAAAATAACAACCGACTTCTATCTATCCTATCGACGTATTTAAGGTTTTTCGCCACCGACTTCCGAAATTAAAGTTATTTTTCACTTTGTAGTGTTTTTTTTAGGAAGTCGGTTGTTATTTTTTTTTATTTTTAACTTTTATTTATGGTAGACACCCCGCACTAATCTAATCGCGTTATTCGTTCATTTGTCGCCGCAAATACTTAATGCAAATTTAAGACTTTTATGGTTTTAACATGGATCCCATTGTCCGAATGGAGCTAAATTAAAATGGGATCATATGGAAAGCACCAGTTTTCAAATAAAAAAAAAGAATCATCAAAATCGGTTCACCCAGTCAAAAGTTATGAGGTAACAAACATGAAAAAAAAAATACAGTCGAATTGATAACCTCCTCCTTTTTTTGGAGTCGGTTAAAAATATCCCAGTCATAGAGCGCGGTGTCGCAATTCGGCTGCCATGTTTGTTATTGTTCGGTGATTGACCCGAAAAGAGGGGTAATTGCGTAACTTGTTATCAGTAGGAATTGGTTTCATATTCATAGTTAAACAACATTCATTGCGTTATTTACGTTGCTGAGCCGACAATTTATTCGAACAAATGACGCAATGGTTTAGGAATAATCTTCAATCCCATTCAGATTCTGATAAATTGTGCGTTTCGCAATTAGGGTGCAGGTCACAAGCGCTACTGCTGACCATGAGGTATTGGTTTCGATTTCCAAGCCGGGCAAAGTGATATTGGGTTTTTTATCTGGAATATCTCAGTAGCACCCTGGAGTCCAGGTTTTTGCCCAGTCGACGCCAAAGGATAGCCCCCTATAACATGGAACATAAACATACTTGTCTCAATGTGGGTGTAGCATAGGAACCCTTCTGCCTAACTCATAAAGTCGTGATGTTATATGTGTGCGTATAAGTATTTATAATATTGATGGTGAACCTATGTTTTTTTTGGGATGGGAAATCATCAAATGACTTCTCCCGCTGTGGGCGGAGCGGGAGGGCGTGTCAGACTTCTACTGAGTAAAACCCACCCGTGTTCCTTCAGTTGCCCATGTGCCAGGGTCACGGTATCTCTTTCGAACAATCTCGCGACCCCGGCAATGGTGAACCTATTAAATAAATAAGTAAGGTCTGAGTAGTAATATTGACTTAGATATGTAGCTTTATATTTGCACTAGTTCGTACATACCGCTTCGCTTCCGCCCCATTCCTATTAAATTGACGGCCGTTGCCATAGGCAGTACATTAATAATTCGTCAATTGTACACAGGGCTCATTCCAATTAGTGAGATATCTCTGCGCCTACTCTACTATTGTACATTTGTCTCACTATGTCTAGTGTTCTGTTTGGAATTAATGGGATTGCTTGTTGTATGATGAAGATTAAGATTATGTGGGTAAAGGAGTTATATTACATATAACACATACTTAAAAGCATGCTTTCTTCCCATGGGAGTAGGCAGAAAGCACACAGCGCCACTGGCAACAATCTATACTTCTATACTATATTACTATATTTACTATATAATATTATAAAGCTGAAGAGTTTGTTTGTTTGTTTGTATGTTTGTTTGATTGAACGCGCTAATCTCAGGAACTACTGGTTCGAATTGAAAAATTATATTTGTGTTGGGTAGCCTATTTATCGAGAAAGGCTGTAGGCTATATAACATCACGCTACAACTAAGAGGAGCGGAGCAGTAATGAAAAATGTTACAAAAACGGGAAAAAACGCACGGGTAGGCGATTCGACGCGACGGGAAGGGTCGGAAGAACAAGAAATTTAACGCGGACGAAGTCGCGGGCAGAAACTAGTTCTTCCAAACTCCTTTTGCTTCGATTACTTTCTTACATCTAGTTATACACGCGCGCCGGTTGCAAGGACTAAGCACCTGACCTTTCTGAAGAATATCACCAATAAGGTCACTATCATTCTATGGCATTGTTTTCACATCTGCCTTGTAAATACTTCTTGTTAGTTGTCTTCATTTATACTCTCAACATGACCAAATATTCTTTTCAATTTGTGTCACTACATCTTATTTTAAATGGCAACGTTGCCTTATCATATTATATTAAAACTGAGATAATATCTATTGTACCTGGTGGTTATGCACTCTTCAGTGAAATCTTAGAAATGGATCTCCTCATAACTTAATAGACCAAATATAGTGTCCATGTTACTTTTATAGCAAAACCTTCAGGAGCTCCAACCAACGAATGGTAATGTCTTCTTTTAAAACGATTTTTAAAAAGTTTGAGGTTCATTCCATTATATTTTATATTTCTTACCTCAGAACTCCAGCGTTTGAAAAAATAAAAATAAATAAATACTTAACCCTATTCTTGGCAAAAAACAAAAACTTATATTTTCAAATAATTTTCAAATATGATGTTAATTATGAACCTCGGATTTAGGGAAAAATATATAAAAAAAATCGCACATAACCAGATTATGATATCCTATATGTATCTTTGAAGATACATTGCCAGCTTAGCAAAAATCTTTGACCTTACGTGTAAGTGTCTTTGAGGATACTTTGCTAGGTTTGAGGAAGTAAAATACACAAAATTTTCTTACTAGTATATGTATAAAATTTGCATGTAGTAACAATTATAAAAACCAAAATCGACTTACAGATTAATTAAAATTAAAATTTTAAGTTATCGAAACATTTGAGGTGTACTATTAGCTTAAATAATTACTTATCAGTATGGAATTTTACAAAAAAAATATTGCTGGCTTAAAACATAAGCGAAACGAGCACATGGCACACATTACCGTAGTTTCGCCCTTGATACAAAATTTACATCACCCTTTCGAACCATACATTGGAAAATGGCCGACCTTATCGTACCTTACATCCGGTGGAGGTCGTGGTGCTACAGGTGCCTGTATTATTTTCGACGGAGTTGGTCCAGAAACTTCACAATGTCGACCGTATCTCCTCGGCCAATTTTCAGGAGGCTCTGTGCTACTTGGTACCTGAACATTTTTAGAGGCATTGTCTTTCCCGCACTATGACGTCTGTATAAAACCCAGCTATTATTTATGCAAATATCCAGAACTTGTGACACTGATGACAAATACCATCGATGGCCTCCGAAATCTGTTCTATACAGGGCGATCAACATGTCTGCTAAGTCTACGCCCCCCATATGGGCGTTATAATGTTTAATAATGTCCGGGCAGGGTACCGCTAATCTTCTTTTTGCAATTTTGTCATAACTTTGTATGGTACTGACAGACTCAGCTGCCACTTAACTACTAGCTGTGGCGAGACTGTAGCGCAGCTCACGCGACCAATTATCTGTGTAAGCGGGTAAATCGAAAATTTTCATAAGAAGAATAAGAGCTACGAAACATCTTATGTCTTCTTTAGTTAAAGGATAATGTTCTGCGTCCATAGATCGTTCGCCTCAAAACCAACAGCGAATAAAATTTATTTAAGGTATTCTAAATTACAAGTACATACCCATGAAGATAATTTTTGATGACGGACAACTTGCAGAAAGCATTTATTTAAAAATAAAACAAATATTTTGAGGTTATGTTTAGTAAGAAACAATCATAATACATGCTACTAGATACCTGTCAATAATGCTATTTCTGTTACCTGTACCCATGTGGCTGGTTAAGCTTAAAGATCCAGGTACCTACTTATCTTGTTTGGTGTAAAATATCCTTATTATTTACTTTTAGTGCAGTAGTGGATTAACTTGACAGTTTCATTGATTGACAATATTGACATGACAAGGATTAGGGATGTCCATGCATTAGATCCGTATCCCTATATTTTGTAAAAAAATCGATACCGATCGATATTATTTGAAATATAACAACGTATCTCACTTATGTGTAGTTATTGTTTTTTTCTATATTAATTATTTAGGATGGATGGATTAGGATATAAAAATCAGTTTAGTTATTTAATTCTTTTTACACTATTAAGGTTGTCATGATACCAATAAAAACGTCGCAAGTTAGTACAGAGCGTTCTACCTTGGAAAAAAAACGTGTTACAAAGGTTGAAAAGAAAAGTACGAACGAATGCGTATGCCGTCCCTGAGCAGGTGGCCAACCAATGCAAGCAA
Source organism: Aporophyla nigra (assembly GCA_947507805.1). NCBI lineage: Eukaryota > Metazoa > Arthropoda > Insecta > Lepidoptera > Noctuidae > Aporophyla > Aporophyla nigra. The sequence continues at coordinate 1,935,893 of OX382301.1, forward strand.
TCTTTTTCTCGATGTGTGAAATTAAAGATTGGGCATCACTAATTGTCAAAGATGGCGGTATCTAGTGTGATGTCATTTCTCGTTAGTCGTTGCAGCTCTTTTTAATGTTCATTATGATACGCAGAGTGTCCGTTTTATACAAATATTCGCAATTAGTATAATAAAATACATTTATAATTATTATGTACGTCAGAGGTTTGTTGGTCCTGGGGCCATCTTTAGCGATGTCCTTTAAGGTCTTTCCTTTGTGTTGCACATAATACAGGTTAGATTGCACGGTTATGTAATCAACAATTTCGTCTGTAAAAAAGTCTATAAAATACTCGTAAGGAGTTTTGGCTATTTCAGATTGCGGAAGATTTTTATCTGAGATCTGGGCGAAATGCAAATAGTTCGCCCAGAATTCAGCCTCTAAATTTTCAGTGTTTAAAAATAAATTCAAAAATGTATTTTTAATCACTGAAAATTTAGAGGCTTTCGAAAAATACGTCGGGGTGTGACTATTCTTGTAGTCCTTCTGGATGATGTAGATCTTCTTGGTCGGCAGTTAGAGGCAATTAATGGAGATGGTGGCAAATAAAGTGGTAAAGGAGAGCTATTTTGCGTCAATAAAAATGGTAGTTCGAGCTAGAAGCGGCTGAGGTGAAGGCAGCACGGGCGAAGGCAGCAAAGGAGACTGAGTAACAGCGTCTTGTATGTCTACTATTTTGGCTATTCCTTCATCAGATAGCAAATTTAAGTTTTCTATAGAAGAAGGCAAAGATGGTGCAGGTGAAGAATCGTGTGGTTTTGGTACTAGAGCACAAATTCTTTTTGCTCTGAAAAAAGATGGTTGCGTCCCTGCCTGAAAAACATACTAATTAAATCTTAGTGCACTTGGCAATGTATCCTATAAGATACGCTAACCTTGTACAAAGAATCTTAGTACGCCTAGCAACGTATCCTGTAGGATACATTCACTTTATTTGATATTTTGCGAAGGCAAGCGTAATTATTTCTCCTGTTTAATTACTTTCCAGCATAAGTACAAACCTATGAAATATTGTAACACCAATTACTCATGCAATTTTGAAAGAAAAAGTATTAAAAATAATAAATTCTTACCTTCGTGCGCGGAATTGCACTCAATCGGTTCGCCATTTTGACAAGTTTTGAAAACGTCGTTAACGTATGCTATCATTGTGTAACTAAGGTGCGTTCAGAAACATATATTTTAAAGATAAATAAGTTAACGTTCCACTTTACATTCATTATAAAAAAGATGTATTTTTTTTTTAAACTATGTGTCTTCCAAGATACATTGTCAAGAAAAGGGACAATTTGAAAAAAAAAAAAAACATTGTATCGAGTCGACCGGTATAAAGAACAATGGCGAGCAAATTGTTGATGACATTATTAATATCTACTGATGTCACCATGATAGGTATCGAAGAAATCACAACAACTCGAACTCGAACTCTGGAATGAAATCGTCATTAATGAAAACTGAACTTTCTAGTTTATTAATGATTTTCGTTTGTTTTTGGAACGAAGTTCCTTATCGCGCGTTGTGGAAGGGGGCTAGACGGAAAAAATCTTACGAAAAGTTGTCACGACATGCTTTAACCGACTTCAAAAAAAGGACGAGGTTTCTCAATTCGACCGTATATATTTTGTATGTTGTTTTTTTTGTTGTGAGTAGAGAGGGAGAGAGGGAGAGAGGGAGAGAGGGGGAGAGGGGGAGAGGGAGAGAGGGGAGAGGGGGAGGGGGGGAGAGAGAGTGGGGGGAGAGAGGGGGGGAGAGAGGGGGGAGAGAGGGGGGGAGAGAGGGAGGGAGAGAGAGAGAGGGAGAGAGAGAGCGAGGTAGAGATAGAGAGGGAGAGAGAAGGAGATAGGGAGAGAGATAATATTTTTGTTGAGTGTATACAGGTATTTTTTACATAATAAATAATTGAAAAAATATAACTATTATGAATCCTGGAAAGGAACTTCGTTCCATCCGAGTGTCCCTTGACACCTCTTAAGTTTTTTTTTTACAGTAAGTAACATCTTATGTGCTAAGTACGTAATTATTTTCCTTGCCTTAATATTAGCATTATCAAAAATATACGTAGATACGTCATTGTCCTGACCTTGATATCCTTATTTTCCTCTGTGGTTGCTGAGGAAGTGGCCAACGTAAGTGCGTGTCAGACAGAAAACAATGATCGATCTAACAAAGGGCGGTATTTTAAGTAAGGTCGGAGTCTTCCATCAAATAGATATAAGTACCTATCACCTTGTAGTATTTACAGTGAAGGAATGACGTCACCATTCAGAGTTTTGAATATAAGAAGTGCATTGAATGACCAACTTAGTAATTATGAACTTGTTGCAGACAATTTACTACACGTGCTTAAATTCAACGTTCCAAATATACAAACGGTATAACTTTTTTGAAAATAATTAACTGTCCGACATTAAAGAAAATGTTAGTAAGCTTGTTAATAAATAAAATTAGAAAGAAGTAAGACAAACTATTCATTTATTTAAAAATAATTCGCAGAAAGGAGTCAAAGCGAGTAATAATCTAATAAATCTACAGCACCTGTCTTTGACAAGCTGATACTATTATACTCAGGAATAAAATAATTAAATAATCGCAAATATTAACTAGACACTGTCATAAACAGTACATCATATAATTAATTAGATTTCGGCCTTAAATCTCTTTTCTGCCTAACTAAATAACCTACATAGAATTAATTAAAGTGTGTATATAAAAATTTATTCATCCGTGTGGTGTCGGACGTAAGTACTGAATAGCACCACCCCATTTCTTCCCGTGAGTGTCCTAAGAGGCGACTAAGGGACTTACTAGGCAATGGGCAGCAGCGTTCTCTATACATTTTACCACCATCCTGAGATCTCCAACACGCCTGCAAAGCATGGCGATTATAGCAAAGTCCCCCAAATTGGGAGAGTGCTTTGTCCAGTACTAGACGTCTTACGACTAAAATGATGAAACTGTGTGATCGCGATGTTTTTCCAATCTAAGTTACCGTTTTGCCTAAAATTATCTGCTTTATTGAGCTGTAAAAACATATAGCAAAATTCGCTTGCACCTAGTGTTGAAACAAAACGTATACAACCTAAATTACAGCATCAGTACGCGAGTGCAGCAGACGTGCGATAATGCAGAGCTCAGCTGGTGAGGCGCTCATCTGTTCAACGAAGCGGTCATGTGCACGAATATTGAGCTAATCTCCTAAGTGCGCGCAATGCGGGGCGAGCTAAGGTGCAGAGCAAATTAATTAGCTATATTATAGCTCTAGCTTCTGCCCGCGACTGCGTCCGCGTCAAATTTTTGCTCCCCTGACCCTTCCCGTCGCATTGAATTGCCTGCCAGTTTCCGACCTTTTTCGCCGCTGCTCCTCTCCTTTTAATTGTAGCGTGATGTTATATAACCTATAGCCTTCCTCAATAAATAGGCTACTCCACATAAAAATATTTTTTCAATTCAGACCAGTTGTTCCTGAGATTAGCGCGTTCAACCAAACAAACAAACATACAAACAAACTCTTCAGCTTTATAATATTAAGTATAGATTGGTTGATATTACTGATTGTTCAAACTCAAATTCAAAGCATTTATTTAAAAAAAAAAAAAACAATTACAGGCACTTACGAATTGTAAAGTGGCGGTGAGTCACAAAAATAAAGCTAGTTGCCCATACCAAAGTGTAGGCACCTATGGAATAGAACGGGCAAGAAACTCCAAGGACATTCTCTGTAAGTAAAGATAGAAGATGAAATTATGTATTCTTGGAGATAATGACTTTTGGACATAATATAATTTTAACTTGATGCCATCCATATAGCGAACTGCCAGGGTCGCGAGATTGTTCGAAAGAGATATCGTGACCCTGGCACATGGGCAGCTGAAGAAACACGGGTGGGTTTTAGTCGGTAAAAGTCTGACACGCCCTCCCGCTCCGCCCAGAGCGGGAGAAGTCATTTGATGATTTCCCATCTACAAAAAAAAAAAAAAAAAACCATATAGCGAAAGTTTAAAGCAAGACAGGGTTAATTCCGCTAGAAAAAACATGAGATTGTTGTTATTTCACGGGTCTTTTAACTAGAACGCGGCTATTAATTACAGTATAGTCTTCCAGACCGTATTTCGGCCATGACAACCAACCTCAACGGAGACTGGCCGGTGCAGGAGATATTATAGTACACAAGTGTGTGCGCTGACACAGGAGCACTCAGTCTTCCCTTACTCTCAAAGTCCGATGGGACAGCAATCCGACACGACCGGAGAGAGATAAGGCGCAGTACCAACGGCCTTACGTGCTTTCCGAGGCACGGGGATATCATACCGCCAACTTCCAACTCCGAGCTGTTACAATGAAATTCCTACTGGAAAAGCCCAATAACACTTTACCCGACCAGCAACCCACGCTCAGCAGTCACGCTTGCGACCACTAACCGGACAATTAAATACCTACATAACACTTCCTTTTTCACTCTTACCTCGGTGTCATATAATCACAGTCAAGTCGGCTTTTCAGAGTGTCTTTGTAGCGAGAATTCGTTCAAGAACCGTGTTTAATTCATTCCTAAACCCAATTAAAACAACCAAAGGCGTATTTCACTTGTGCACTACAATTCTAATTCTATTACCATCGCAAACAGTTATCAGAGCCAAGCTCATCACGTACTAAGAACCAACCAGTACAGACAGAAAATTAAGTACGAAAAGCGTAACTACTTAAGCTAATATAAGCATCCTAACGAATGGAACACAGTGAGAGACGTAACAGCACTGTTTGTATGCAAATTTTTATTTGCGAAGAGACAGAAAAAGTGGGGAACGATCCCGGGCTGGGTTTAGGGTGGTGACGTATAAATGTACGCGAATTACGTCGCGCTTTAGTTTTTTGAGTGTTTTTTTTTTTTTTGTGATAGCTGTTTTAATTTTAATTTTGGAGTGCTTATTTGGAGCTGGTTTATTTTATTCACTTTCTGACCATGGAACAACGATCTTTTAGCATTCGAATGACCCGAGGGGTGCTGGTAAACATAGGTACAATTGTTTTTTGGAACGTCTTGACGAAGCCTGATGGCGCCATTGGTTGGAGCAATGGTGGTGGTGACCGCGACTTCAAGTTGTGGGTCTTAGGTTCGAACTAAGGCAGGCGCTTTATCATCATCATCATTTCAGCCAAAAGACGTCTAGTGCTGGACATATGGCTATACCAATCTCTGCCACCTCAACATGTTTTGTGTTTCCCGTATCTAGCGGATTCCTGCGGATACCTTCCAAGCGGCAGGCGTGTTACTGTGTATACATTATTTCGTCACGACTGCTCTCAAAACGGTGAAGGAAAACATCGTGCGGAAACTGGCATGTCCTAAAACCAAAGAGAGCACACCGACACATGTGACATCTACCAATGCGCATTGGGCCTCCGTGGTGGATTACAGCCCACTCCCTCTCAGAGAGAGGAACATTAACACTAGAAGTGCGGGCGTCCCAAATTTGACCCATTTCGATGTTCTTCCTGCTCTAATTAATATTTTATTATGCATATAATCGTAACTTTTTATGACTTTTCATGAAATATGATGATTATTATATTTATTATTTATACGGGACTTCAACCACGTAATTGCAATATACATATTATTTCCGATTCTGTTCTCTACATTTCAAATTTCAACTCTTAATTTGTGATAGCAATTATGTAATTTGGTTTGAATAGGTGTTTATGTTTTATTTCTATTAAATGATTCCTTTCCTTTTAACGTTTTATAAGTGCCCATGTAGGTTTATGTGCAAGAACTTACATAGAGCTTATAAGTGATTTTTGGTTACGTTTTACGTCATTATAATGACAGCTTAGGGTGTTTTTATAAGGTGCAGTTCGGCAAGATTATTTTTCACCAAAAGTCAAGGGATACCATGGAGTTTTATTCTTACCAAACCCTCTATTCGACCCAGACGGAGGTTCGGACCGTCGAGGGAGTTTTCTCGTCGTTTTTGAAGAGAAAACCCATCGTTATTTTTTCTCTTCGATCGTTTTTGTCACAGCTGATTTTAGGAGACTTTTCCAGTTAAATTGTAAAGCTTTTATGTATAGGTATGTGTTCTCTCGTAGATACTCTGTTCACACCTCTGTAGGTTTCGGGCTATTTGTTAAGACAATTCTAAACATTAACTAAGCTCGGTTGGTTCGTGTTTGGTTGTAGACTCAGGTAGGTTCACCGCGGTAATCCGAGCTATTCAGAGTTATGCGTAAACATAGCGTGTCTTGATCGAAGCACAGATAGGCAAAACGCAAAGTTTCCTTCGCATTCTTAGCTTTATTCTGTCAGATGGACTTATCATAAAAAAGTTCTTCACTGTTTTTGTACGTACTTGGGGAATTTTAATTAGATAAGTGTGCTTTTTTCTTTTTTATTTCTTTTGTTTTTCCCTTGTGGCCTCTAATAGGTTCTTAGTCCTTATAAAAAACTTTAGGAAAAAAGATTGTTCTTCATTAAAATGCTTACAGTTATTTAATCTTTTATCTAAAAGAAATCTCTCCTGAAAATCAAAGTGATTTGTAAAAAACCTTTCCGATTCCACCCCTCGCATAGGTAGTTTTTCAATTTTCCTTTTAAAAAAGCCTAACAAAAGAATCAAGAAGGCGAATGTAAGATTAACACATCACCACCTCCCTAGGCTTCCCCTTACATCATAACATAGTAATAAGGAAGCAGTTTCACGTGACATGGAGGCTTAGGTACTCAAAACTTAATAGAAATTCTATCTACCAACGTGGGCTGGGTATTGTGGGCGTAGAAACGCATCAGGCATCGTTCACACTATGTATGTCGTGAATTATCTCGATGACGTAGTTATCGTAGGAAGACTGACGTTTTGAGCTGTTTCATTTCAAATCATGCCGTCGTATTATTGCGCAAAAACTTATTAGCTTCATTAGGACAATTATTTGTTGTCAGGACATGGTTTAATCATTCGCCAATATAATCTATATCTATACAAATTATTTAAATAGAAGTGTCTGTTTGTAAAATCAACAAATTTCAACAGTAGGTTTTACTAAAGGCATATGAAAGGGTATGCGGCACTAAGTTACAAAAACGGGACAAGTGCGAATCGGACTAGCCCACCGAGGGTTCCGTAAAAATTTGTAGGTAGGTATATATTATCAAGAATAGTTTTTAAACTACTTAAATATTTTTTTTATGATTTAGTTACAAATGTATAGTTTTCAGATTTTTCCCTATTCTTGTAGTATAAGATGGTATTACGTGCCAAACTAGGTTAACGGGAAATACCCTATTCATTTTGATTCCCTTGAGAGTGTCGAAATAAACGTTTTTTGCGACATAATGCGTATCTGTTTGGGTCCATCCGTGGAATTTTTCGTTAGTCCTGTGATTGAAAGCGCGTCTATCGAACATGAGGTTCTGGGTTTGTGCCTGGTTGGTAGCATTACGATGGCCCATTATTACGTGGGTCTAAAACAAAACGTACTGAGTGATTAAGGGCGTATACGTCATCTCTACTTTACCTCCTAGTAAAACAGGTGTGATGAAATAATAGGTACATTAAAAGGTTTTGGGACACGCTCCGGGCTATCCAAACAGAATAAACGATTCTAGGAATTTCGTAGAATCAGGAACTGAGCCTCGAATTTTCGTTTATTATTTCAATACGATCATGTTCTACCTATTTTAAGTTGGAATTTCGAAATTTCTTGTAATTAAATTTTTGCTTTATAATTGGGTATAATAAGGTTTTATCTGGGTTTATCAGAAATTAAAAGCAAAAATTAAGTGCATTAAAAAGCTTTCTATTAATACTATAGGCTTATAGGTATTACTTGACATTATTGATTGTGCCATGGAAATCTATATCAACACAATATTATGAACAATTTGTTCCAAATACAAAAGTCATAGTTTACCCAAAAAAAAACCTGTATTAGCCATGAGCCTGTCTAAACTTCTATTACCAATATTCATCGCAGTTCTTCTAAATTTTATATTAAATCGCTATCGCTTATAACCCTGTCCACACCTCTAACACTGAGCTGCAGACAATCTTAATCGCGTCGCGTTCTCTCAGTAATAGAGTAGTCGTTACTAGCTATTCAGATCATTGTATATTGACTGATCTACTGCAGTTTCTCTCAAAATTATAGAGAGGTTTATATATATAAGAAATTGATTCATCGCCTTGTCTAAGATATAGATTAATAACTGAAAGTTCAGCGTAAAATATTGATTATTTGGAATTTGTATTTCGACTAAGCTTGATGCCCAATTGTATCTAGTATATTGACAGTGCAGTCGACACTGTAAAAATACTTTTGATAAAATGTTTCACATAACGAATAAGCGTTCTACATGCCATTTTTTGTTTAAGTGTATAATAGAAAGAAACAGAAAGATCGTTTTCGAGGTTTTTGAGAGCACTGAAACCGATTTAATGTATAAGGATTGATTAGGCGTTAAAAATTACCATATTCCCTAAACATCATCAGTCACACAATGACGTATGTACATACATTGTGTAACAGATGATAGCTTGCACCTAAACGTGACCTACTGACAGTATCTATGGTACGAGCTTCCTTTTCTCTCGTATCGATAACGATAGAAATTTTAATAGCCTTGTAAATTGTGCCTTGGCAAAAATATTTGGCAACTTGCTGGTTGGGTAATATTATGTTGGTGAGTTTACGGCCCAATCCATGTACACCCTACGTTTATTGATTGGTCGCCACTTCTAGAATTTGTAGCAGAATCTGCACCGCGCAAGTAGAGATTACAGCACCACATACGTCGTCCCGACATCAATCGTTGTGCAGATGCCCACTAGACAACACCCGTCTGGTTGGAGGATTCCCTCTAACCTTCGGAGGATGAGTGAAATTTCACTCAAACTTCTCAGATAAAGGAGTATTCCTCATACCTCCAAAAGGATACTGTTTTAATTCAGACATGGATTCATGGTAATAGTTTGCACCTATGTCTTTGCCACCTTATATCATCATTTCTGCCGGAAGACGTCCACTGCTGGACATAGGCCACCCTATAGGCTATGGATATTTTATTCATAAAAAATAATTGTATTAATATAGCTACCGCCTTAGTTTCAATATTAGCTCTCGTGATCACATGTATTTTATCCAATATCGATAGGAATATTCGAAAGACACTAAGTGGTATCTTGATTTTATTCTTTAAAAATCCATTTATTTTATGTGGGTCCGTGAGCTGCATTCAGAAGGAATTTAATGTTTATTTCTCCTTGTTTTCTTTTAACTTTGGTAAAAGTATCTACTGAGTTTTATTTACTACTAGCTGACCCGACAGACGTTGTCCTGTCTCTTTGATGATATTTGAGCACGCATTCTGTCAATTCTATGTCAAATGTCATAATGTTTCATTAAAAAAGTTTACATTGTCCTATTATATGATTGTTAAGTATTCTTAAATAAGTGTTCTTAAATTTTCTAATTTCCCGCGCAATTTTTTAATTTTTTTCTTTCATAAGAACCTTCTCCTAACAATTACAAAAATAACAACAAAAAAAAAAGTGAAATCTGTCTAGCCGTTCACGCGTGATGGCGTGACCAAGGGAAATAGGGATTCATTTTTATATATATAGATTTGTGAATCTGTTGAGGATCTAAATTACATATGGCTAAGTTACAGATAAATAATAGCAAGGTCAAACTAAGATGACAACAAAATTATTAATTTTTGTTCTTCTGTTGCAAATACTGGTATTCATCCGGTCAGATTGAAAGCCGACCCCAACATAGTTAGCTGAATTGCATAACTGTCCGAACTTACAAAACAATATAAATAAAACATCCTCTAACTAACTTCCTTAATTAATCCCTAACTTGTGCCCAAAATATTTAACCCTTCAGCAAAAAAATAAACCATTACATAAAACTACGCTCATTAACTAAACCCGATTGGTTTTAGAACTAGTTTATTTAGATTCTAAAGTGAAGGCGATCGGAAATTCCGAACTTGTCCAAATTGGAATAGTTAGGAGTCCGGAACCCGAATTGTTGGGGAAAGAGTCACGCCCACTAGCTAGATCATTATCATATTAAATTACGTTGTGTTTTACACCTAGATTAATGATTTACCGTTTTAATTAGGGATTAAGAATTGACTAGTTACTTTTTAAGTTTTTAAAAAGAGATAGAATTTAGAGATCAACAGTTAGCAACCCTCTGCTTTAAACTAGAACTGAATTTTAGGCCACGTGCACCAGAAATCACTAAATGCTTTGATACAGAGAGCAGGTCCAGCGGTATCGACTCTCACTTACGAGTTGTAGGTCGTTGGTTTAAACACAGGCAGGCGCTCTACTTTGTGTAAATTATATCTTCAGTAATCATTGCTCTCATAACGGTGAAGAAAAACCTCATGAAGAAACCGGCATGTCCTTAAACTAAAAATTTGAAGACATCTGACCTCTACCAACCCGCACCGCGGGCCTACAACGTGGTATATAACGGCCTCAAGTCTCCCTCTCACTTAGAGGAGGCCTGTGTCCCAGCTGTGGGAATAATATCGGGCGATTATGATAATGATGACTTTGAAAGCCGATAACGAGCCTATGTCGTGACGCCCAGTTTTGCTTCGTGTGCCAATTATGAAGCCAGCGCGTCATCGGAATTACTTTAATTAATTTTATAATACGAGCTGCGGTAGATATTGGCATTTGTTGCATTGTGTAGCTACGTTCTTTAGTTAGATCTGAATGAGTGTCTACTCATAGGTAGCTATTTCGTAATTTATTGATAGTAAAAACATGACTACGGCCATGATACATCGATTTTACATAAACTCATTATCAGGCTCTCCGATAAATAGGCTATAGGCGACCATAATTCACAAATTACTCTGACCATTTACATTTGCGTTACAACCAATACATCACATGGCAATCGACAGGTTACCTATTATCCCACAACCATCGCCACCGAAAGTGATTGAGCTCAATTCCACTAAACGCGGACCGATATTCAATAACCCGAGCTATTGTTGCAATATCGTGTCAAGTGTGCATGCTGTACGGAATTGTATTATATCGATATGGCTATCTGGTTAGATAGGATAACATGTTTTCATTCCATTAGGTACTGAGAAACAGTGGATTACTAGATTTATATCAGTAATTCGTATGGTGTATGTAAAACAACGACTTCAGAGTAGTACAGTTACGTTAGGCTGTAGATCGTGGGTTCGAACCCAGGAACGCGCATTACTTTGTGTAACTAATTTCTCACCACTGCTCTCAAAACGGTGAAGGTGTAGGTGAAGGAAAACATCGTGAGGAAACTGGCATGTCCTAGAACCAAAAACTCAAAGACATGTGACTGAGCTCACGTGGTTGATTACGGCCAACTCCCTCTAACCATGAGTAGAAAGGCACAGTCCCAGCTGTGGGAACAATATAGGCTGATTATGATGACGTTCCCGTTTTTTTTTAATTTTCGACAACCACACGGACTAAACTGCAGGAAAAATCTAGTTTACCCTTTTCAGCACTGATGTGAAATCCAAATGAGAGTGGTATTTTGCTCTTTTGTCTACTTTTTGTGAAGAAGTATCAGATTCAATAGAAAAAAAGACCGACAGAGTGCGACTCAGACTTGGGTAAGAAGTACCTACCACAAAGCAAAAAAAAAATACCGATTCCGTCAACTATACGGCTCTCTGCTCACAAACGTATTAGCGAGATAAAAATTATCCTATGTCAAGTCATAAACCATTTGTGTGCCTAATTTGATCCATTTCCATGATGTGTGATTAAATAAAAAATATCCAAACATTCACATTTTATCATTTAGTAAGATACTTTACAATGTCTGTAGAGAATAATGTTTTCAGTTGCGATTTAAATAATTTCCAGTCAACTCCACAAACACAGGCTTTTGATAACAAAGTCAGAATTAACTTGTAAAATACATTTTCAGTTTACCTCTTATTTTGAAACAGAAATTAACACGAACACAATTCATTTATTAAATACAACATTTTGTGAAATAATAAATTCTCGGAATACTTTAGTAGGAAATAAATGGAAACAGAACTGTCATTCTGTTACGCTCTAGTGAATTCAAGGTTTTAGAGAGCGTTATTTTTTGACGTATGTTACGTAAACTTGTACGTTTTGTTTTTGCATACGAAATAATTGTATCTTGTCATGCCAAAGGATTGTTTCTGAAACAAACAAAATAGCAATGCTTGAAAATTTTAGTTAAAATGAATCAAAGGTATATGTGTCCAATTTAACTTTATACTGCATGTATAAAATGATACTGTAATGGGTCGTTTATCACTAGCAAACGATACAACGTATCTTCTTGCCCGTTTCCATAACCTACAATTCTGAGTTACTTCTGGTGCCGGACGTAAAGAAAAGCACCATCCCGTTTCTTCCCGTGGGTGTCGTCAGACGCGACTAAGGAATTTACTAGAGAATGGGCAGCAGCGTTAACTATGCATTTTACCATGGTGGTGGTGCTTAAATTAACAAACAAATTAATTTTTCTGCAACAACGAGGTATATCAAAATCAAAAAATCAAAATCAAAAGTCATTTATTCAAACTAGGCTGAGAGTCAGCACTTTTTGAACGTCAAAGTTACATGAGACAGTCCTCCCAAAACGCCCACCCTTCGACACTTCCTAGTGCTTTAGCTGGGAAGAAGAAGTGGCGGAACAAACTCCCCAGCAGCACAGCTGTCTGTTAAGTTAGAAGAACTATATAATTATGATTAGCTAGTATGCAATTTTGGTCGAAGATATTCTCATTTTGTTACTATCCACTTTAACAACCAAAAGCTGTACTGTCATTTTGAATTACGCTTTAGTGAAGTCGTAGCTTCAACAGGTCTTATACAGGGTTTTTTTTTAGATGGGAAATAATCAAATGACGTCTCCCGCTCTGGTTGAAGCGGAAGGGCGTGTTAGACTTTTACTGACTAAAACCCACCCGTGTTCCTTCAGGTGCCCATATGCCAGGGCCACGGTACCTCTTTGGAACTAATCTCGCGACTCTGGCAGATACAGGGTCAAATTAAATAAACTAACATTAGTTTACCCACAAGCTCGGTATCGATATCGAAAATGAATGGACCAAAAAAAAAAACAATATATGAATGCCCGCACTCGCAGAGTGTAGAACGTCAATTCGTCATATCAATTCTATCGATTCCTTTAATCGATAATAGGTTACCTTCCGTTATTCGGTTTTTGAATATTTAGTTGTTTAATATATTTAAACAATTGATGTATCTTACATTGTCTACTATCAAACTGGATGGAAAAACTAGACGGCCAACGTTGCAACCAACGTACTGGTAGTATCTTTGACGATTCAAAAGTGCATGTAATTGTTTTAACTAATATTTTTTTTTGTTAAAATATTTACAGGCACTTTTTAACTATTGATGTTTTCAGTTTCAGCTTGAGTTGTAGTTCGTGGTTTAAAGAAGTTTCTCAATTAACACTGGATTAGTCGCGTGGGCTACATATGTAGCCCACTCATACAAAGAGATTTTTATTTTTGTTGATTATTTGGAACACAGAGGTTGTGATTAGTTTATGTTGATCATATTTAGTTAAGAAAACTGTACTGATAATATTTTCATATATCTAATAAAACGTTAATGCTGATGAGTTTATTTATTTCAATTTGAAATTGGACACTCCCGTTACTTTTAGGTGCGCGACTACTGCAGGGTTAAGTAAGTAAAATAATAAATTAAAATTTAAGAAAATCTACATCATTTCATTTAGTTACCTGTTTGAATAAAAATTATGGCAATGCTTTTTCATGGCGTTATTAATACGTTCATGACATATAAGGATGCTATACTGTACTAAAGCTCCTACCCTAGTACGTTAATCCATTTCAGAATCGGTGTTGATCACTCTATCGACAATTGATTGATTACTATTCGCTTTAATGGATCTCTAGATGAACAAAGCACTAGCAAATTGACTATTGATATTAATATGTCTGTTTGTAATGTCAAAATAACAGCTTTAACTAAATACATGTGTATAAATCTAAAAAATAATTTTAAATTATAGTATATCGCAGTCTGTCTGTTTATTTGTTACCATTAATCCCCAAAACAGCCGGACTGATTATGACAGGATTTTCAACATCAACGCGTCTGAAACCGCTGGCACTGCAAGTAGCCTATATTCAAATTATAGAGCAGTACTTTATTTTTAAGATGTTTGTTTGTAATCTGTCATTACCAATGTTTTATACATCAAAGTGCAATTCCTTATTTTTATGATCTTTGTATACAGGATAAGTTATTATCCAGTGCGCAAATAGTAACCATGGATTCAGCATATCATTCTAGACCCCCTTCCGCAGATGTTTTTCGTCGGTTTTACAAACAAAAATCAGCAGTTTCATAGAAAAATGCAATACCTACAGGGTCAAAATGTACTGTACGTAATGTGCAAATGGCACAGCTAATTTTTTTTGTACAACCGACGTTCATGGTTATAGTTTGCGCACTGGATAAAAGTTGATCATGTATATTTAGCTATGTTTAACAAACAAATTATTCTTTTGCTGCTTCTGTTATTTCAAGCTCCAGTTTAGAGTGTGTTAAAAAGCTGACTTGATATATTATATCAAAGCCAGCTCTATAGCCCACTCTGACACACAAAACTTTAGCTCACAAATTACAAACAAAGATCATAAAAATAACGAAATTAGTAGTTTGTTTTTTGTAAATACATATTTATAAGCTCTAAATATATCAGTACGCTTTTTCTGGAACGATATTAATAAATTACTGTTATATTTAAGAAGCTGATATTGGTAACTTTGAAAAAAGAAACCTCAGTAACTTTTAGTTCGTGTTACACTTTATGAGTCCATTCCTTAACATTACATTACGATGTGCGACGGTACCGCCACGTTACAACAACATTTATTTTATTCAGAGTAAACTCGTTTGTTATTTCAGTTTGCAGCGAATGTGTGAGAATTCTTTCATTGATATTCATAGCGGTTGTTAGAAAAGGAAATTCATTGACGTGTTATTGAATGTAACGTTTTATTGCAGGGTTATTGTATGGGTGCGTGGGTGTGAGAGTGTTTAGGATGTGATTTTGTATTTTTAGCACACTTGTGTAAGTAAAATATTTACAGTGCTGACATGAATAGGGTCGCTGATGACGATATTAAGTTTGCCCGGCACACGGAAGGATGTGGGGCCTACTACCGATTTTGAAATCGAATATTTACGAATATATAATTACTGTTTTGCTATAATGCTTGACTGCCTGGTTAGTGTAGCAACTGCAAGCACTACCGTTGACATGAAGTCTTCAATTTCCAGGTCGAGCAAATTTTTATTCGAAAAGTTAAGAGTTCTTCTATCTGCAATGTCTCAGAAGCAGTCAGGTCTTGGGATTTGTGTCCGGTCGATGGCAATAGGCTCGTCCCCTATTACATGGGACCTAAACATAACTGGTAAAATGCGGGTGTATAGTAATTATGGGCATGATTCTATGTTGGTAATGGTTCCGAGTGCTGCCAGACGTAAAGAATAGCATCCCATCTCTTCCCGTGGGTGTCGTAAAAGGCAACTAAAGGGCTTACTAGATAATGGGCAGCAGTGATCTCTGTGCATTTTACTACAATACTGCGCGCATACGAAGCGTGGCAATTTTGACAAATCTTCTAATAATCTTTTTTTGTGGGTGGGAAATCATTAAATGATGTCTCCCGCTGTTGGGCGGAGCGGGAGGGCGTGTCAGACTTTTACTGACTAAAACCCACCCATGTTCCTTCAGTTGCCCATGTGCCAGGGCCACGGTATCTCAATCTTCACCCCTTAGGGGAGGCCTGTGTCCAACAGGGGACGTTTTTCGACTGAAATGTTCATGATGATGATAATTCTATGTTTATGTCATGTCATTGGTATTTTTTTTTTTTAAGTTTTTCACCTTGTGGTGCGTAGCACAGAATATCCGCGCACCTATAATATTGAAATTCACTCTCTCTGTTTAATAATATCACACCATTCTATCTCCAGATAACCGGACAGCCATATTGACATAATACAATTCCGCACAGTATACATATGTATAAGTATTCCTCTATCTAACCCTTCGGGGAATGAAGGGGTTATGTTTGTTATGTATGGGGAGTGTAGGAAAATATTTACAGTTTTGACTTGAACAAGGTTCCTGCTGACGAAGTCTGTCTTCACATCCAAGGCTATGAAGCCTGCTACTAATATTGATAGTGAATAGTTATTTACTGTTTTGAGTACATACAAGATGGCGATGTTACATACATTTTGACTTGAAAACTGGAGATTTGAGCTCATGGCATTAAAGGATCAAATAATAATAATAATAAAATCATTTATTTTCAAAATTACAAAGTAGTTATGGGCAGCATTTGCAGCTTAGGACTTACAGGTGCACAGATATTTGATCAATGACCCCCATGCTAGGTGGAACCTGTGTTACAGGGGTCATCCATCCGTCCATTATACCAAATTACAGGTAAGTAAGTAGTATTTATTTTTAAGGGATACAATCATGTTTTTAATTCTAGTGTGAAAAAGATGCGGTAAGAGAGTGTGCGTGTGTGTGTGTGGGTATGAGTGAGTGAGTTTGTGTGTGTTCGTGTGTGTGTGTATGAGTGAGTGAATTTGTGTGTGTGAGTATGAGTGAGTTTGTGTGGGTGTGTATATAGTTGTTGGTCATGTATATTGCGATTTCAATAGTTCTTCTGTTTTACTGTAGTCAAGAGTTAAAAGATAATCAAAGGTACACTTTTCGTGGTCTGTTCGTGGAGTGGTGAATATCCATACATAACGTATGTTATTCCGAGAGTACTTCGTGCATTACAAAGAACGTTAAATCTCCCCGTCTTGGCTATTATTTGTACATCTTTGACAGTCCCTACGCGTTAGTCAGAAGTCTAAAAGTCTAACAACTGATATTACCAAGGGGTATATATGAAAAGTATAACTAACAAGTTTATAAACTACTAGTTTCTGCCCGCGACTTCGTCCGCGTTAAATTTCTTGTTCCTCCGACCCGACGGGAACGCCGCGTCGAATCGCCTACCCGTGCGATTTTCCCCGTTTTTGCAACATTTTTCATTACTGTTCTGCTCTTCTTAGTTTTAGCGTGATGTTACATAGCCTATAGCCTTTCTCTATAAATAGGCTACCCAACACAAAAAGAATTTTTCAATTCAGACCAGTAGTTCCTGAGATTACCGCGTTCAATCAAACAAACAAACAAACTCTTCAGCTTTATAATATTAGTATAGATCTATATAACGCATTTCATGTCTGTTTTTGCGCGATTGAGTAACAAACATCCAAACGTCTAAATTGTCACATTACTATTATTAGTAAGACAGTTTATTAATATAATAATAATAGGTACCTGTATTTGTATTCCCTTCATCTATAATAAAGGATGTCTCGTTAGAATCCTGAATGACAAGGATAAAACAGGAAAATCGTTATTTCTGCTCCTATTACAAATATAATAACTCGATGTAGATAAAGAAAATTATTTATGTATGCACACGTAATATACAACGTTTCGTTACTCTAATATGGGAGTAAACAAAACAAGTTAATATAATATTTTAATATATTATATTGAAAGTCTATTAACACGAGATGAATCTAGCCTCTCCACATTTTATGAGCTACCTTTGTTATAAGCCGCACAAGTAAATCCATCAGGACAAGCTATGATGGCCGCGGTTTAGACGTGGATGGGTGACCATCTTTACATACCAAGACCCGTCCGTGCCTCGGAAAGCACGTTAAGCCGTTGGTCCCGGCTGTCTTTCGAGGATCTTTGGCAGTCGTTACAGGTCATCAGAAACCCTTTATTTTGACAGTCACATAGTCTTACTAAGGGTATCGTATTCGCCATGCAGTAACTGGGTTATAGAGGTCAGATAACCAATCGCTTTGTGTAAAAAAACATCTGGGAATGAAATCATCTCAACGTTAAGTCACGTGGTTAGAACACATGAATAGAAAATTCGTAGCCAAGTACACATCGTTCAAAATGATAGAATGAATTGTTATCGTTTCTAAAATGTTCAACGCTACATCTTTTGTTATAATGTCGTTTTTCTAAAGACATTGTAGAACTAGCGGCCGACTCAGGCGCGTCAACATGGCTACCTACTTATCGTTTTCTACAATTGCTGACACCGAAGCGTTACCGATTGGAGAATGGAATTCGACACGAAACGGTTGTAACTTGGCTAGGGGGGCTGGTATTCAGCAACAACCGATAAGACTGGAAGCGGACCTCAAAATAGTTAAGAAAAGGGATTGAAGGATAAAATACTGAGAGGATATTTTATCCGATTTTAAGGAAAATAACCTTCCTTAGCTTTAATATTTGGATGGATTTCTTTAAAAAATATCAATAATTTTAATGTATGTATTCCATCGAAAATATTCATTACGCTGAAAATTCAACGGTGTGAGCGATGTTTCAAAATAAGAAGAACTTTCAGGTTATAAATCAGATATAGCTATCAGTACAGATCATAGAATAGGTGTAATCTATCTAAATCTCAGCAATCTGAGCTGCGTAAATACTGATATTAATTGAAATTGGTTCGCTGTGAAACATACACGCTTGTCTGGACTAGCAAGATGTGAACAGTGTAAATACATATCTAATCAAGTCAGTCTTCGATATTCATGTTACATATTCTACGATTAACAATTCTCGTAAAGCCAGGGAAATTAATAGTTAACCAAATCCATTACCAACTTAAATTGTCCATATCTTCAAATGACAAGTAAAGGGCTTGTTACTCTACCAGGGTCGCGAGATTGTTCAAAAGAGATACCGTGACCCTGGCACATGGGCAACTGAAGGAACACGGGTGGGTTTTAGTCAGTAAAAGTCTGACACGCCCTCCCGCTCCGCCCAGAGCGGGAGAAGTCATTTGAAGATTTCACATCCAAAAAAAAGGGCTTGTTACTAAGTAATAACTAGAGAATGGGCAGCAGCGTTCTCTATGCATTTTACCACCATACTGCAATCGCCATACCCGCCTGTCAAGCGTGGCGATTATGGCAAAGCCCCCCAAATTTGGGGGAGGCTTATTTTCAACAATGGACGTCTTTCGGCTGAAATGATGATGTTGATGACTGGTATGTTAGTCTAGTGGTTAGCGACCCTGACCGCTAAGACTGAGGTCGTGGGTTCGATTCCCATCCAGGACAAATCTTTGTGTGATGAGCACGATCATTTGTTCTGTGCCTGGGTGTAATTTATCTATCATATGTATGTATTTAGAAGTATATAAGTATGTTTATCAGTTGTCTGGTTGCCATAGTACAGGCTCTGCCTAGTTTAGGATCAGATAACGGCGTGTTGGTTTTCCTAAAATATTATTTGTCCTAAGATATTATAACAGCCGCACGGGTCAATCGATCAGGTTAAGCTACCCTTGGCGCGGTTGGTCCGTAGATCGATGAACATCTTCAAAAGGCAAGTAAAAGTTATTTAAGTCGTTAGTCCCCGCTGTCATTCGTAGAACTTAGACAGTTGTTACGGGTCGTCAAGAGCACGAAAGTCTGACAAACCAGTATTACCCAGTAACTGGGTTGTGGAAGTCGGATAGGCAGCCACTCCATGTAAAACATTGGTATGCAGCAGCATCTGGTAAGACTGAAAGCCGACCCCACAATAGATGGGAATAGGTAGACTGATCTGCACAAGTGTAATTCTTTAGCAGCTGACGTTGACGTTGTTGGTGTAATAATTGAGTTAACGTCAGCAGGAACACAAGTTAAATTAATTTCAAAATACTCAAGCTTTTTTTAAAAACACATTCTGTGGTATTAAAGTAAAAAACCGGCCAAGTGCGAGTCGGACTCGCGCACCGAGGGTTCCGTACAAACCTGCAGGTCATCATCATCATCATTCGTCATCATCGTTTATGAAATTAAATGTTTTTTTTTTAATTTTTATATTTGAGTTGACTGAATGAAAGGTAAATTGTGGTTTACGATTTATGACGTATTAAAAAAAAACTACTTACTAGATCTCGTTCAAACCAATTTTCGTTGGTAGTTTTCATGGTAATGTACATCATATATTTTTTTTAGTTTTATCATTCCCTTATTTTAGAAGTTACGGGGGGGGGGACACACATTTTACCACTTTGGAAGTGTCTCTCGCGCAAACTATTCAGTTTAGAAAAAAATGATATTAGAAACCTCAATTTCATTTTTAAAGACCTATCCATAGATACCCCACACGTAAGGGTTTGATTAAAATTTTTTTTTGTGTTTCAGTTCTATGTATGGGGAACCCCAAATATTATTGTTTAAAAAAAAATGATATTAGAAACCTCAATATCATTTTTGAAGACCTATCCATAGATACCCCACACGAATGGGTTTGATGAAAAAAAAATTTTTGAGTTTCAATTCTATGTATGGGGAACCCCAAATATTATTGCTTTTTTTCTATTTTTGTGTGAAAATCTTAATGCGGTTCACTGAATACATCCACTTACCAAGTTTCAATAGCACAGCTCTTATAGTTTCGGAGAAAAGTGGCTGTGACATACTCGGACAGACAGACAGACAGACAGACATGGCGAATCTATAAGGGTTCCGTTTTTTGCCATTTTGCAACGGAACCCTAAAAATATTACTCACTCGTTTGGTGTATATTTTAACCTGTATTTATATTTTTGAGTGAAACTGGCACAATGGCGCGGTAATCTAGGGGTAGCCTCGCAAGTGCCATTGTTTGTGAGCAGACTAGGTCGCGCGGTACCCCGTAGTGAATGGTCACCTTTATAACAACAAAAACGAACGAAAAAATACACAAAATATTATATTTAGGTTTTTGAGTGAAATTATGGTGTAAACATTTTGAACGTAGAATTTAAAATTTAGAGGAAATTTTGCCTAGTTGGCCTAATGGTTGCAAGCCCTACTGCTTGTGACCACTAGATCAACTATAAGGTCCTGTGTTCGATTCTCAGGTCAGGTGAGTTTTTCCAACAGGAATTTCTTAGTAGCAGCCCGAAACCTGAATTTGTGCACGGTTTATAGCAATAAACTCACCACTATTAATTAAAACTTAATAATCTAAAAGGTATATCGCACATCCTCTAAAAAACTGTCATAAACCAAAAAAAAAGTAATAACACAGGTAAAAACACAGTCATAATATGACTGTGTTTTATCTGTGTTCTTAGTTTTTTCCTCTAAAAAGCTGTCTTAACACAAAAACACAGTCATATTATGACTGTGTTTTATCTGTGTTCTTAGTATTTTTCCTCTAAAAATAGAGGATGTGCGATATGCACCAGGATGTAAAATTACACATAATTCCACATACATACTGAGTAAAACATATCGATCTTCATTTCTGAATAAGAACAGGGTACAACCGTTAGCCTATATCAATATTTTCTTAAATAAGAGAACAGTAGTAATACGCGCGTTACAATGTAGAGGTGGTACCCTTCGTGTTAGATTTAAGAAAAACATGTTCTACAGTAACTCATGTTATTCAAATGTTTTACTCATTTGAATTGGCTACCTACTCTGTCTTCCTGACATACGTACTTTTGAATTATGAAAAATATCAAATTCATATTCAACTGAATACGAATTTGATATATTTAATAAAAAAAAATTGCTTTGATTTAAATGTAATATCAATCTGCCTAGCATTTTTTTTTTTGACTAGCCTGTTAGTCTAGTGGTTAGTGACCCTGACTGCTAAGACTGAGGTTGTGGATTCGATTCCCACCCAGGACAAATGTTTGTGTGATTAGCTCAATCATTTGTTCTGTGTCTGGATGTAATTTATCTATCATCATCATCATCATTGCAGCCGTAAGACGTCCACTACTGGACTTAGGCCTCCCTCAATTTGGGGGGCTTTGCCATAATCGCCACGCTTGGCAGGCGTATTGGCGATCGCAGTATGCTAGTAAAATGCATAGAGAACGCTGCTGCCCATTCTCTAATAAGTCCCTTAGTCGCCTTTTACGACACCCACGGGAAGAAATGGGGTGGTGTTATTCTTTACGTCCGGCACCACACGGTACTCTCTTTATTTATATTCTCTTTTTATCTAATTTATCTATAATATGTATGTATTTAGAAATATATAGGTATATTTATCAGTTGTCTGGTTACCATAGTACAGGTTCTACCTAGTTTGGGATCAGATAAAAACTTTTTTACAAAAAAAAACAACCGACTTCCTTAAAAACACTACAAAGTGAAAAATAACTTTAATTTCGGAAGTCGGTGTCTTTGGATGTGTATTTATGGTTTTTTTGCCACCGACTTCCGAAATTAAAGTTATTTTTCACTTTGTAGTGTTTTTAAGGAAGTCGGTTGTTTTTTTTTTGTAAAAAAGTTTTTATTTTTAAATTTTTAGTTGTGGTATCCACCCCGCACTAATTCCAAACAAACAATGCATATGTATGCGATTGCAGAAATCGCGGTTGATTTGCTATCATTTTTAAAAGAGTTCCGGTGTCTATCTCTGGAGTTCATCATCAGATCTATATGAAATTTATATGGGACCATTTCGGAATAAACCCCTTTCAAACAAAAAAAGAATTTTGCAAATCCGTCTACATATGACGGAGTTATGGCCGAACATACATAAAAAAAAAAAAAAAAAAAATATAAACATCCGAATTGAGAACCTCCTCCTTTTTGAAGTCGGTTAATAACAATGTGTTGGTTGTCCTAAGATATTATTATTATTATATTATTTTCCCAATTTGTTAAGTGACTTCTAGTCAAACAGAATGCAGTTGAATATCAGTATTTACATAGAGTGACTGACCTTAGCACCTAGCCTTTGGGTAACACTCGTTGCCTGACTTTCGGGCTTAGGACTGTCAAAGATATATCAGGATATATGTCAGGATTGGCAACCGTGATCAACGGCTTAACGTGCGTTCCGAGGTATGGAGGAGTCATGGTGTGTGAAGATGATCACTGATCTATGGTAAACCGTGCCAAGTATAGCTAGGTGTCGTTTATCGACGTTTCCGAGAACGGTTACGCGACACCACGCAGCGGAACACGACGCCGTCATCATTATGTCTTTAGTGATAGTTTTAGTTTATTTTGTTTTATACAATATGTATTAGTTTATAGTTATTGTTTTTATATTATTTATGTATTGTTTTTATGGGCCTTAGTAGCCTGAAATAAAGGATTGTATTGTATTGTATAGCTTAACCTGAGCGATCGACCTGTGCAGCTGTTGTAACTGAGCCCTTCGATTAAAACTTGCGATCTGTCATTCCGCCCTAAGCTATGCATCATCAATTGCGAGAATCGTCTGGAGGACACAGTGGAGCATACGATGGAGGTGTGCCCTGCCTGTGCGGAGTACCACTGTGTCCTCGTGGAGTTGATCGGCGGCGGCGACCACTTGCGTCCAACCCTGGTGCGAGCCATGGTACAGAGCGAGAGGGTATGGGAAGCCGTCACCTCCTTTTGCGAAGGAGGAGGCGGGGTGCGTGAGGGAGTAGCAGTCTCTGCGCCCTCACGTCCCTAGCCGCCGCGCGCCGCAGGAGGAGACGCCCCGAACGTCGGGAGTCAATAGCGGACTCCCGGCCACCGTAGGCGCAAGCTTGCGGGCGGCGAGCAATGGGTAGCTCGCCGCCCGGTAAGGAACAGGCTCGGGTCGACAGCACGTAGTGTTCCACGCGCGCCTCAAAGAGATGTCAGCAGGACTGAAGGGGTCTGCCAAGACCGATGCCTGCCAAAATCGCGAGATTGTTCGAAAGTGATACCATGACCCTGGCACATGGGCAACTGAAGGAACACGGGTGGGTTTTAGTCAGTAAAAGTCTGACACGCCCTCCCGCTCCGCCCAGAGCGGGAGAAGTCATTTGATGATTTCCCATCAAAAACTTTATAATGTGATAAATGTATTATTACATTATAAAGTTTTTGATTTATTAGTGATAATTTATCGAAGGTACATTCTTAGCAGTTATTCCCCGGGATAAACATGTTTTCAAGTACTCTCTTAAGTACAAAATACTTGTCATAAATTACATTTTGAGTTCACTAACGAAATATTAATTTTCCACGAGCCTCTTTATGTCTAGTCAGGCGTCATTATAATCTTCTCGTAGATAATATGTTCAGTTTTAAATATTCAACAATGGAGAATATTCTCTTTATTTCTATTTTGATACAAAATGCGAGCGCCATTGTCTTTCGTTCCATCTAATGACTGTTATTTTAAAATTATGAAGAAGTTTTTTTATTACTCTTTTTTAATTAGAAATGGTGCTGGCTTTCAAGGGCTATTAATGAAATGTAACTTGAGCTATTTTCAGTTGATTTGTATATCTTTAGGGTACTTTGAAACAGGTGAATTAAAATTTGTATACCAGCAATTAAAATTTTCTTGGCACAAATAAATATTTATAAAAATAATAAAATAGATTATTTTAATTTCATCATCATCATCATTTCAGCCGTCCACTGCTGGACTTAGGCCTCCCCCAATTTGGGGGGCTTTGCCATAATCGCCACGTTTGGCAGGCGGGTTGGCGATCGCAGTATGGTGGTAAAATGCATAGAGAACGCTGCTGCCCATTCTCTAGTAAGTCCCTTAGTCACCTTTTACGACACCCACAGGAAGAAATGGGTGGTGTTATTCTTTACGTCCGGTACCACACGGTATTTTAATTTCATGTTGTTTGAAAATTTATCCTACAATTTTTATCCCATATTCAACATATAAATGCCATTGGTATAGTTATGCTGACTACAAAGTCATCTTTATGTATCTATATATCGTGCAAAATGAAATGAAATTTGCTAACAAAACTCCGCAGTTGTGTTGGGACACGAACATGATGAAAAACTAGCTTCCGCTTGTTAATTTAATTTGACCTTGTATAAAATGTAAGGTGTAAGGTAAGTATAAGGGCCACTTTTTTGTAGTTTCAACGTAAAAAGGACGTAATGTTAGATCGGCTCGTATTTTACAATCTTCTTCCCAGTTTATTAAGGTTGCTAAAAAACAATAAACAAATAAACGAAAACATAGGAACATATAATAACAATAAAAATCAAAACTGTAATTAAAACTACATTATATATTTCCTTTAGGACCACAAAACCTTTCTAAAAGGCAATTTGCAAACTAGCCCGAAGCGTTTTGTTATAATTGACGGAGCAACGATGAGGTTTCGTTCACACCGTCAGCTCACCAATACAAATACGAACTGATTTCTTTCAGAGCTGACTATCACACCGCAGCGTATCATTGTGATTTCTTTTATATCGAGCACTGATCTTGAATATGGACCCAAGGACTAAAACCAAAACGTTTCTCTTACTTTGTAATTAAGGCCAATTCTATTTAAATAAAAAGTTAAAAATCCAGTCAAAATCTCGTCTCGGCGACAGTCAAGTATTTTTGACAGACTGAGACAGATCAGATGGTGAACGTTTTAAAACTACGAGAATTACCCCCCCCCCCCCCCCCCCCCTCCCATGTGTAACCAAGTAGGCCACAACCAGGACAACCTCTACAAGTGGTGGTTCATGGATGGCTCAAACCTCCGAACATGCGGCGTTTCCTGGTTTTCCAGGCAAGGGCTCACCTCCCATCTTGTAACGCTTGCCATGTCACCTACACAAGTGAAGACCAAATGGTTGCGTTAGAAAACGGTATTTGCGTTACTGATTTTTGGGCAAATAAATTTAAAAACTACGATATAATTAAATATTTTGTTGTGTTACATAATCCAATTTCTGGGAAACACGATTCCCTTTCATAAAACTGGTAGTCAGATTTCTAGGTTTTGTTTTCGTACTTGTACATAGCCGGAGTATCTTGGTTAACAAAATCATGAAAGAAGGTCTGATTTAAAAGGAAAATAAGAATAAAATCCAAAGGTTTCCTGTAGCTTTGATCTCGCGAATTTTCTTTCGCAGTAATTGACTGTGATTTACCATTTTATACGGAATTATATGAATCTGCAGCATTACCTGGTATTCCTTTGGTATTGGGAAGTCAATTTAATAAAAGGAATTAAATAAATATTTCATCCACCGTTTGCAGCTTTCGTTTTTAACCTTTGATCTAAGTTAATCAAAACACTGAAAGAGTGTGTTTTAAAATTTGGTATAGTCACTTCTTAGAGAACTTAGCAAAAAAAAAAAAAAACAATATAAAGGCGACCGACCACTACGGTGTAACAAAGTACGTCGCCGCCTGTCACACAAGTAAGCAGCTTTATCCAGTGCACACAAATGAGGCACATTTTTGGTACTTCCACACCGAGAGAAACGTACAAATATATTTTGAACGTTCAACGTTGAGCATAATCATAAAAATGTATGGAGAAGTAGTTCTTGTGCGAGTTCCAAGAATATGTTTTTTTTTAATTTTTATTTAATGTAAAGTGATGTACACCGTGACATTTTTGTAGTCTTACAAAGTTTGTACACTCAATGTATCCGACATAATATACCTCTACGCGTGATTAAAAAAAATGTTACCAATTAATAGAATACGAATTAAGAAAAATAAATAATGCATTAGAATTATGAAACATCCTATTAATAATGTTTACGTATCATATGATAGAGAATATACATACCAACCCGGCGCACGAGTCGACTAGATTATTCCATCTCCATTTTCCATGAGACAAAATATCAAACAAACTACGTCATGCGTCATCATAATGAATAATATTTTTATTTAATCAAATGTTAATTTTTTTCTTATGGATGTGTAGTAGTCATTGGATACATGAAGTGGGCTGCTGTTTAAGACGATTTAAATGTCTCGGTGTAGACTTCATATTGTTGCTTTTGTACTTAGTACTTTTTAACCGACGAAAAAAAACGGAGGAGGTTATCAATTCGACGCGTATATATTTTTTTTATGTATGACCACGCATAACTTTTTACATAGTAGTCCGATTGTGATAATTCTTTTTTTATTGGAAAGGATATACTCCGAAAGTGGTCCCATATAAATTTTGAAAACAAAATCAACCCTAAGAGGCAGAAAACAGGGAATGATTGATTGTTCACTCACTGATTGTAATGTATAACCACGAATAACTTTATACAGAGTAGTCCGATTTTGATAATTCTTTTTTCATTGGATAGGGTATACCTTGTTAAGTATTATTAGTACATAAAAGCTACAAAAAATGATAAAATAAAAACTTTTTAACAAAAAATTAAACCGCCGAAAAAACTTAAAAGCAAAAAATTTTGAGTCGGTGCTGTAAAATCAATGAACAAAGATCACTCAAAGCGCCGACTCATAATTTTTTGCTTTTAAGTTTTTTCGGTGGTTTAATTTTTTGTTAAAAAGTTTTTATGTACCTTTACTTCTGTGGGTTGGACAATCACTTTTACCGTCCTTGTGAATTTAAGAATTTTTATAATCTCTTAGGCAACTTAAAATTATATTGGCTCAACAATAAATTTGCGAACCATAAAATTAGCACTGAGTAGGTTATATAAGTAAGTGTGATTGAAACTAAAGAGTATACAGGATTTTTTTTTAACCAGTACGCAAAATGTTTTTGGTGGTTCAGTATCAGTAATAGAACACATTTCGATAATTTTTTCAATACTTTTTTTTAAATTTTTATCCGACCTTAAATCAGTAAACTGTGGACACCCTACATATTTCGTAATATGGTATTGACAATAGTAATAGGTCAGTAACCGCGCGACGGCATAGGTACTTCGAACTTCTTAGAACTTTGACCAATCGAACAGCTGGTCGGTCGTTCACCTTCGCCGCCGTGCCGACGCCGCGCGCAAGTTACCATAAAAACCAATTTCAAAATAAACATCTTTCGTTAACGATAACTAAATTTTTTTGTACTATGATATATCAAAATAAAAATTGCACGGTTATTATAACTCGTTTGAGTTTCATTTGTTAAAATTTGCGCACTGGATAAAAACTTACCCTGTATATATATGTATAGAGAATAATATGGTTCAGTGACCAGTATTTCAACTCTCTCCATGATTTGAACGTAGTTCTAGATATTAGTTTGGCTGAATATCGAAGCTGCAGAGTTCTGTTTGCACGTATCTATCAATATTGCTCAAGATTATATTACTCTAAGCACACTTTGCAAGCGTTGGATAATATTCACGTTTGTTCAAGGATATGTGTTTCTTGGATGGAAAGCTTTGCTTATTAAAACAATGATGAGGTCATTAATTATGTAGGTAGAAAAAGCATTAAGTTTCTCTTACAGGTTTATTCCTATATTCTATATTCAAATTATAAATAACTTCACGCCTGTTTGCTTTGAAGAGTAAAGCAGACATGTACCTTAAGTAGACCCCCATTTTGCAAGTTATGTTTAAAACGGAATGTGGGTTGAATCAATTAAAAGGTGTACCTTTGCTTTACCCATTCTGGAATACAGGTGTTTTGTTTTTTTTTTTCAGTATATTATATAAACTGAAAGAGTTATCTTTAAAATAAAAAAAAAATAAAACATCTATAACCAGAACCAGCAAAAATATATACGTGGCCCTTTAAGTTTAATAAGAAGTTATAGGTTGCTTTGGATCAATACATCGTCGTGTGGAGTACGGCTGCAAAAAGGTTATCCTTCTATAATAGCACAAATATTCAATATTGCTGGGCCTTGTCAGGGGGCCAACCACCAGCTCTTAAAACAGTATTATTATAATCTTACTTTGACTTTTCGTACCATAACCTCCATAAAATAAGGTTATTATAAGGTTGTAATAATGTTGTTTTCTTAGCGGTTTTGGTGACGTCACCTCTAAAACTTCATTCAATTCGTACCACGACGTGACTTTTGACAACCAGCAAGATTGTTTTTATGTCAAATTTAGCAATCATAAAAAAGTTCCTCGGACTCGACGGAAGTATTCTTGTTTTGCAATTTTATATAAAAAGAAACATTTTCGTGTCATATAAAATATAAAGTAAAATGTATTTATTTATGTAAACTTGCCGATTGAATTGTGTATCAAGAGATCTTAGTACATGGGTAGTAAATTTCTTGGTTGATTCTAGATGGCGAATGCATACGACATACGACATATTTGAGTTTTTGGAAGCTGATAACGCAGAAGCCAATTGTACAAGAAAGCGGGGTCGTATGCAGATTCGTAAGGAATGCGACCCTTTCAATTTAGATGAAGCGGAGTTTTGCCATTTCCTTCTTGAGTACTCCTTGGCTTGCAGAGAGCGATTGTGAAAATTCCCATAGTATCTCTAGCTGCCGCCAGGAAACACGACTAAACTCTTCGGTTGCAAAATTAATAACAAAACACCAATCACTGAGTCTGACGACATATAGTTTACATAAACATTATAGAAAAATATTAACTTATTCACTGAGTTACGGTGTTTAAACTTACCTTGATTCCATGTTGATTTTATAGGCAACTGGCTTCTAAAATGCTGGCGACACACAGATCTTATGCAATTAAGATAAAATAAGTTCAACCACTTAGAAAATCACTTATAAAATTACATCGAGTTTCAAATTTCGTTTGCACTACACAGCTGATAAAAACACAATTTGTTCCGATTCCTATCATAGCACAACTTAGCCACAGCGTTTTAAAATTTTCAAATAATTTTTTCTCAGTTTTCAAAGTATAATCTTTTAATATTTGTATTAATTTCATGAAAATTACTCTTAACAATTATCTTTTTATACAAAGTAACCTTTTTATGTAAAAAAATAATAATAGTTTGCTTCGAAAGCTTATTCCATATTTGGGATTCGGACCGACGTGTGAAAGAGACAGCGCTATACAGTTCAAATAGCGTTGTTTCTTTTCTATTATAGCAGGCAATAGACAAATCTTTCAAATAGTTCGTTCTTTTTCAGCACTAAGCAGGATTAAAACAATATTGAACGATGAACGTCATGGTACTAATATGAGTAATGTTATTATAATCTTGAAACAAAACTTTCTTGAAATAAGATTGTTTCGTAAAAGATGGTGGTAGGCCCCCAGTTTGTCATTTTTCATTAACCCTTTTGACAGATACACATGTTAAACTTCTAGCACACCTCCACAAAAACTACCTTGAGTTTCAATACATTTTTGACAAGTTTTTGACATTTTAATGTCGCTGAGACTGCGACTAGATTTTGAACGTATTTAATTACGAGAAAAGGCCTTCTATTTGCTTCGGGGATTAAACAGAATAGAATAGAATTTATTTGACATAAAGTACACAGATACAGGGTGACACTTAATCTATGTGCAAATAGACTGGTACAAGATAAATGATCAATGACCCCTATGCTAGGAAAAACCTGTGTTACAAGGGTCATCCATCCGTCCAATATAAATGTTATAAAAGGTACTTACAATTTAGTAATGTGTACATTAAAAAACATAGACTAGACTAATACAATT
The DNA here is from genome assembly GCA_947507805.1 of Aporophyla nigra. NCBI lineage: Eukaryota > Metazoa > Arthropoda > Insecta > Lepidoptera > Noctuidae > Aporophyla > Aporophyla nigra. The sequence goes on from OX382301.1 coordinate 1,966,379, forward strand.
GATTTTAGTATAAGAAACGGGGAACAAGGTTAAAGAAGTTTCAGTTAATTAACAACAAGGAGAAAGGAGTGTCTATTTGGGTGCCTTGTGAGTGTGTTAGTGTAAGTTAGTTGTGTATGTGTAGGTGTAGACGGTATGTGTGAGTGTGGATATGTGAGAGTGAGTGACGGTGTGTATGTGTGAGTGGGTGCATGATTTGTTTCAGTTATGGTTTAAGTAATTCTTCCGTGTCGTCATAATTTAGGGTGAGCTGATATTCTTAAACAGAGGAAGGAAAACAGGAAATTTGCACATTTAGTTAAAAATGATATAAAGGGGCCGTGCCTCTATTTAAATTGCCGTAACACTGACAATGCTTCATCAGCTGAGTTGAGTAAGCACGCAAAAATTTCTTCAAAAACAGATTTTAAGTAAATAGTATCAATCCCAATCGTCATTTCAAAATGTCGTCAACTTTCTCAGCAACCCACTACTGTTTAAGTTTGAAGTGCTCTGAAGTAGGTTGGGGCCCCACCATTATTCAAACTTTCATTTAACTTTGAATTATAAAAGTTATACCTTTCAAGTTATCGCTTTCCTACTCGTAAGTTAAGGCTTTGACGGTGCGAGGAATTGTTGGTTTTAGGCAAGAGGCGCTTTCTCCGAGAATTACAATAAGGTCCATTATGGTGACAAAGTGATGATACATTGTATTCAATAATTGCTGTAAAGATTGTCTTGTCGGCTTTTTATAAAAATATGCAGTTTAAATATTTCGTAATTCTGTCTGTTCCAAAAATCATCTTCATCGAATAGTTTGACACAGAAATCTAAAATGATTCGTGTTTAATTCTTTATTCTCACAATCAAAGCTGCTACAGTTCTATTCCGAAAACTAACATCACATCAACCATTCCACACTAATCCTCCGACAACGTCCCTTTTCATAATAAAACCAGTAGAATTTCACTTTTAAATTCACTTGTGTCACCGTCGTTCTCGAATCAGACTCACTTGAAGTCTTTCCAGCGTTTTGCCACATCGGCAGTTTCGTTTAGCATGTGTTTACTCTCGAAGGCGCACGTTCTATTTTATTGTCGAAAGGTTTACATTCATGTTCATAAGGAGGTTTATTTAATACTAGCTTTTGCCCGCGGCTTCGCCCGCGTGGTATTTGACAAAAAGTTTTTCATTCGTTTTATTATTTTTCGTGAGATCCTATTTTTTTTTTCTAAAATAAAAGTAGCCTACTTTATTAAAAATGTTGTTTTGGTATATGTACCGTGTATAAATCCATATACACTTAGTAAAAAGTGGTTATCTTAATATTACAAACAGACACTCCAATTTTATTTATTCGTCTAGATGTCTAGATTAGCAAGTGAAAGCTCGTTTAATGATTCAAGTGGAATAAATAAGAGATTCTGAATCAGCACAGCATAGCATAATCAGTTTTTAATGTTCCCACTGCTAGGACACAGGCCTCTTCCTGTGAGACGGAGTGGGCTTTAACACGTTAACTGCCATGTCGGACTATGTGTCCGACACTTTTTGTTCCATTCAGGCCTTGTCGGACTATATGACCGACAACACATACAAAATCTGAACATTTAGTTACAGCCTGGCGGCCACGTTTTTGGAATAAATAATGTTTTTATGGAATAAAATTAAATATTCTATTTAAAATGAAATAACACTAAGTAAATTTTTTGACTTTTTCTGATTTTAGCCATGGCAGTCAACGTGTTAATACACCACGAGGGCCCAGTACGAGTTGGTAGACGTCATATGTCTTCGAATTTTTGGTTCCAGCATAATATATGCTTCAGTTTCTTTACGATATTTTTCTTTGCCGTTTTGCAGAACAGTGGTGATGAAATAATTCACACAAAGTACCTCAGTCAGGGTTCAAACCCATGATCTAAAACTCAAAAGTCACGTCCGTTACTACTGGTTTACCACTGTTGTTCAAACAACACAATGATGATGAATTCTTCTAAGCATGAATAAATGTCATGTTCAATATTGCGACCAGTGAATAACGCTTTAATATTCTATGGCAAGAAATGAATCCTCCTTATTTAATCTTTAATTAACTTAATAATCCCCATGATACATCAACCATTTTCCGCCACAACCCCCGAACGCTTAGAATATCGCAAAGGTATACAAATAAATAATAACACCTCTCCTACTATCACCGGTCCCTAATTCTCCTACACATCGCAAAAATAGGGACGCACCTCCTTACATAGAGATGTTGAATAAAATTCAATAGCGAAGGGTTAAGGGTCTCGGGTCCACATTACTTTATAGGTGGGATCCTGGCCGCTGACACGTCTACGATTTTCGATTCGCCAGAAGTTTATTTTCCGAACCATCTAAATGTATTGGCTAAACGACGTCGAGAGGTACAACAGGGCGAAGTGTACCAAACTGCGCTTGTTTATTTTCGGGATGGGTAATGAAATGGACCTAACCCACCCCCAGAGCCTTTTTATGGATAGGTAAAACAGAAATAAGATTTTAAACCCCTCTTTTTTGTAGTATCAAATATTCTTGAGACGTCTCTCTCTCAGAGTAAAATGCTCGCAAGAAAGGAGCGATGAACGTAAAAAGCGAAATTCATGAAATTGTAGCGCTGTTCTATTTGATAGATCTAAAGTGGATCTAGCATGAAATTATACTGCCATTTATTTCTTTAGGTAAAATGTCAAATGATTTGGCTATTGCTTTTGTTGAACACTTTATTCAGCTAAATTTAATTATGCGGTGGATGAATAACATTGGCAAAAGTGCCTTTTTATAATGTTAATGACAGTTTATAGAAACGAGGGAAACATAACTCAAAGGAGGAGGGTAAAGATTAGAACATTTTTCGCCTATCATAGTCATGAAAATTTAAAGTATTTATTGACGTCATGTTATTATGTTTATGTGAAGTTTAGGTATGCGCTTTATGCACCAATATATTTTTTAGTCTCTCAAATACTACAGTAAATAGGCTTTTTAACTAGCATTCATTTGTTTTGGTGCATCAAGTGCTTAACAGTTTATTTTTAATGAAAGTTAGAAAAAGTGCCTGAAATAACAAAACTTTAAAGAATTTGCCAAGTTTGATGATTTTTTTTTTATAAGACTTGCTATTTTTTTCTTACTATTTTAGAATAAATGTAAAGGTCGGTACCTATACTTCACATAAACACAATAACATGACGCCAATAAATACTTTGAATTTTCATGACTATGATAGGCGAAAAATGTTCTAATCTTTACACTTCTTTCTCCTTTACAAAAGGGAGAGGTAATAATATATTTCATCCACATTTCGTCAATTTATTGTTGTGTAATATCATGATTTTACTAGATTTTTTCTGATATCATGAGTTGGTTGGTAGGTTCATAGGTTGGATGGACTGTGTGAATGATGACATGGATATAAAGGGGGTAACTACCGAGATGAAGACTAATAGAGTAGTTTGGAAGAAAAAACATGTTGTGTCGACCCCAAATAAATTGAGACAGGGGCAGGATAGTGACGATGATGTTCAGAAGTCTAGTTTTCGCTGTATGTACAGACGCCAGCGCATAAAGTTACTACAATCTGTTAAATTTCTTTAATAGATTTTCAACTTTATCACTGAAGCATTAGGTTCAAAATAAATTGAGAAAATTTGACAGTTTCGGGTAGCTTGATGTGCTGGCGTCTGTACATGACAATGAAGGAAATTAAGTGATCCAACTTTGTCAGTACAAATCCTGACATTTATAGACATATTATTAACGATGGCTCGTCTGTCTCTTCCCTAGCAATTAATACAAAAATGGCTCGGCTAGTCACCGTTCAAATCTGACATCCTTCATTTATAATCGTCAAATAAGAAATCAAAAGCAGGTGCGAATGAAGAAACTCGATCAATCTATAGAAGGATAGCCGCTTTTGTATAATATAATGTAGACTTACGTAAGTGGTGTCATTTTAGCTGAAGCTAACAACAGTCTATTTACATAATACACCCAGCTAAAAATAATATCAAATCAAATCAAATCAAAATATTTTTATTTCACATAAACCAACACGGGCACTTGTGAAACGTAAGAAGCTAGGTGCACGGTTCCAAATAGTTGATTCCTATGGAGAAGAGCCGGCAAGAAACTCCACGGTTACTCTTTTAAAAATAATTGGCTTTTACAGTGGTTTTACAATATGAATAGGTATGGGAGAACAGTGTAGGACTATCAAAAAAGTACCAAGTACTTAATAAAATTCAAAATTGCCTACAGTCTACAAGGCCTGCAACGTTCTCACATTCACAAAGTATAAAATAATCTACAAAAAGAATAGTATTTTATAAATAAGACAATACACTATTAAAGAGTATAAATTAATATGATATAGTTAATAGTCTAATTATAATAAACCTATAATGTTCCCACTACCCCAGCAGTGTCCCAATACAGGCTACCTTTTGGTGAGAAAGAGTGGGCTGTTATCTACCAAACGGGCACATTACGAGCTGGTAGATACACATGACTTGCAATTATCATAAAAAAGTATCCTATGTGGTAATTTAGGTTTTAAGAAAACTGTCTGTGAGCAATTGAGTAAGAAATATCGAAATATACAAATTAAAAAAAATACAAGTAATAAAATAGGATAGTAGGATCTGTAAATGTATAGGTCAGGCAGTCCCCCTTCTACCTTTCTGATTGACTTACATTTGTACCATGATATGAAGTATTCTTATATTTTTCGTGCTACATGAGACAAGAAGCACAATCGATCATATTGTGTCAATGTCAATGATCCCTCAATCTATCAGTATGAGAGGGTGATGAACTCACGAATAACCAAGTATACTATGATCAAAGTGTTGGCGTGACAACCAATATGTATGCGACAAATATTTGCTCAAAGGACCAATGCGAGAGCGTTCCTTGCTGATACTGAGACAATTTTATAGCTTGCGGTTCTATATCGTTTTGGAATATTATATGGGGTGTCAGTTCTAAGCTGATTTACGATAAATAAAATAGAACAAATGTGGTTTGAAATCTTACACAAATGAAGCTGAGAAGTTTTTTTTTAAATCGTATTATTAAAACAATTTAATTCATTAATTTATTAGTTTCTCTTCAGAATATTGGTTACCTTAAAAATCTACAATGTTTTTAACTAATGTTATATTCCACCATTTTAAGAAACTGGTGCCTGATAAAGGTTTAAAAAAAAGTCTGTGTTGCAGGTCACCAGAGCTTCCCACGGCAATACAATAATATAGGGGTTTAAGGGCTTTTTAATAACAGTGCAGATGATTTTTAATTTTATCGCTTGCCGTTGCTTAATGGTTTGTAAAACGTTGGGACAATTCAGCGCAAGCTCTGTTTGCCTTCGGAATCGGTGAAAGGTCACACAGTACCAGCTGTCGAAATACAAAGCATTATTTGACACCTTTGACATCATAACGACCGCTGTTATATTATATAACAGTTTTTATATAAAACCAAAGCTTTAGAGAGTTAGGGAAAGCAGTGTTGTAAAAATCGGCTTGAGAAACATTACGAATCGCTTCACCATAAGTTAAATAAGTATGAACAGGGCCATTAGGTTATTTACTAAGTTGGAAAGTTATATTTGACTTCGATATTCCTATAATTGTGACTTCATTCAACAGGACTGAAAGCCAAAATAAAATAAAGCTACGTAAAGGCTAGGGATATCATTTATCGCTTCAGTTGACTGGCAAAGAGCTTATAATTCAGCGACCGAACGTCGTTACGATATTGATTTTTCATCTCTAAAAATAATCCCTGTATAGCGAACTTCCTTTTCTCCACGTGTAGGTATAGTCAGCCTCAAACTCAAACCCACAGAACTTATGAACTGACAATCAAAAAAATTAAGCTGCCCATTCTCAACGTGTATTTTCATTCATCCCACTGGCGTCGTCTCACTGGTGGGACGAACGGGAATATTATGTTTAATTCCCATTCGTCCTACTAAACATTATGAGTCTGGTTGTTCAATAGTGAATAAAAATATATTTGTCCTAACTAATAATAATATTACAAATGCGAAAGTGAGTTTTTTTGTTTATTTGTTACGCTTTCACGCTAAAAGCTGAAAACATTTTGATGAAATTTGGCACATGGGGAGACAATGACTTGGGTAACAGCATAGGATACTTTCATCCCAATTAGTGGGACGAACGTGAATACACGATTCCAAAGCCATTCCATCCATCCAGTCTACTCCTCAAAAAAAAAATGCACGACAAGAATTTTCGTCGTTGTACCTGTAAAAAGAGAAAGAATTTTTTTTTTGTTTGTTTGTTATTTTATATGTTGGGTAATGGATGGGATGAGTGATCTCTGGAACTACTAGTGGGTTTTTTTTTTTGTTTTTGATAACGCATTATTTATATAATAATATTGCGGGCGGTCGATGCTTTGTTATAGGTATGTTAAAACAAGACATTTTGAAGACGCGGGTAGAAGCTACCTACAGACCTACCTGCTAGCTCGAGCTAGTAATGTGTAGCGCCAAAGAATTACCCTCTAGGTACATAATTGTTACTACACATTGATGCACATAATTGTGGCATCAACAAGTTGATAGTATCTAATACGTAAGAACACATTTGTAGACAATCAAAGTCTTGTCGATGTATTTAATTTTTTTTGAGACGACTTTATCTTATTTTGCTGAGAAAGGTTTGATTAAGAATAAAAGCTGTATTTACTTGATGCATTAACAAGTCCACTTTTCCATGCATTGAAAAAAATCTGATTACTACTTATCTGTAAATGTGCTGTTAAATCTCATCTGCCGCCAGTTCACAGTTAGTTTACCTCTGACAGTTGCAACCCAAAAGCAATCTTATTGTAACAAGAATAAAGATGATTACGAAATTAACGAACTCATTAGTAGCAACAATCCAATATCAACCTTACAGTTTCAAGAACAAAGATCATTTTGATATTATCAGTGACGTAGAATCAGATGTCAATTATTTGTGAACGAATTGAAAGATGTTAACTGATATTATGACAGCACTCAATCACTTGGTTGACAACAGATTAATTTTAGTATCTTACTGAAACCCTACTCAGAAACCAAGGGGACCTATATCAAGCTGTTATAAAACGATAATTGTTTTTTTTTTGTTTTTTATTTTATTTTATTTTATGAAATGAAATGAAATGAAAAAAACCCGTGGAATTTGCCCTAGATTTCTAGTCTAGGTGTTTAAACACGAAAGTGTGCTATTTATCTTATTTATAAAACTAGCTTCTGCCCGCGATCTCGTCCGCGTCAAATTTTCGCTCCCCTTTCCGTCGCATCGAATTGCCAGCCAGTTTTCGTCCATTTTTCGTTTGCTGCTCCGCTCCTTTTGACCATAGCGTGATGTTATATAGCGTTCCTCAATAAATGGGCTACCCAACACAAAAAGAATTTTTCGATTCCGACCAGTAGTTCCTTCGATTCTTGTCATTCCCCTTTTCGTACAAACTTTCATCCCCTATTCCCTATTGTTATTTTACCCCCTTAAGGGTAAAAATTTAACAAACTTTAAATATAATTCATAAATAATAAAAGCCAAATAAAAAAGTTTCTTCATTCTAGCTTTAAAAATGACAATACTTCCCTACAACCTTTCATCCTCCCTTTCAACCCCTTAAAACCCCTTTTCCGCAATAAACAGTAGCCTATGTCCTTTTTCAGACTCTAAACTATCTGTGTACCAAATTTCATTTAAATCGGTTCAGTAGTTTTAGCAGGAAAGCGAGACAGACAAACAGATTTACTTTTGCATTTATAATATTAGTGTGGAAGTGTGGATTATGAAGTTTCCTAAGCAATTCTTAAACATTTTTATCACACATATCAAATTAATTTCAATCTATGCTAATCGTTTTCACTACTCATCCTAAGTTACTCAAACGTAGTTTACAGGTAATAAAGTTATACCAAAGGGTCGCCCACCCATCGGTCAGGGAAGCAATTAAATCTATACAGATGTGCGATCGTGACTTCATTGATTATTCAATTCGGTTGAATCAACTGATTGATTACGCGATAGGTCAAGTGGTGTAGCGATATCCGTGTGAGGTTGTTTTGTCAGTAGGTTTTAGAATGTTTGTTTACTTGCATAATATACTACGTTCGTGTTATGTGTGGTTTTGGACGTAAATAATAGCACCATCCTATTTCTGCTCGTGGTTGTCGTAAGAGACGACTAAGGAATTTTCTAGAGAATGGGCAGCAGCGTTCTCTATGCATTTTACCACCATACTGCGATCGCCAACCCGCCTGCCAAGCGTGGCGATTATGGCAAACCCCTTCAAATCGGGAGAAGCCTAATACGGCCTGGTACGTCCAGCAGTGGACGTCTTTCGGCTGAAATGATGACGATGATGATAATATACTATATGTCATCATCTACCTAGTCTTTCCCCAACTAAGTTAGAGTCTTCTTCTGACCTCTACAACCCAGTTACCGAGTTATACAATACTCTTTGATAGGTCAGACTTTCGGGCTTCTGACGACCCTTAACGACTCTCAAAGATCCGCAATCGACAGCCGGTATCAACAGCTTAAAGTGCTTTCTGAGGGACCAAGGTGTCGTGGTATGTAAAAACGGTCCCCCATCTACGAACCAAACCGCGACAAGTGTAGCTTAGCCGGATCGATTGTCCTGTGCGGCTAGTATTATTTAGACATAAGGGTCTCGATCACTGTAAGAATACCGTTTGATAGGCAATGATCACGGTTATGATGATTTCTTAAAATATTTTACTTTAAAGGCCTTAATAAATGTATTTTCTTCTTTCTTACTACACATCAAGGTTTTCTTGTTGATTTAGTTTAAACCACTGAATCTGTTTTAGTAATAAGTGACTGTGATTGTAATAAGTACTTTATACAATACAAAATTGACAACATATTCCGATATTCAGAGAGTTCCTGCGCGGGCTGGCAACATCGCAGTGGTTTTACATGATTATCTTATTAAGTTTAATTCAATGTTCTATTTTTTTCAGCACTATCTCGTTGTTTTTTGATGTTTATAATGCAATGCTAATTTCTGTTTTCATCATAAAAACGTAATTTTTTGGAATAAGGAAACCTACTTGTTTACTTTTGGTCATGAAACACTGCAAAGGATCCTTTTAAATCACAATTACTTTGTTGACGTATGATTGACTGCAATTTTAAAACATATAACTTGATTTCAGTTACAAATTACTTCAAGTTACGTCTCACCCTAGACCCGCCCTCCACTCTAACGCAATATCACAATCGACGTCAAAGTTCTAAAGACAGTCTTTTGTTTCGAGTACGCACGACCAACTTTTTGTCCCAATAAAAGAAAGTCGCGATCCTCCAGTATATTGCCATTAATATAATTGAAAAGGACGGAAACTGTACGGTTTGCAAAAAAGGATGGGAGAGCGTTGATATGATTTATATCTAGATATCTTGTAATGCCAGCAGTAGTCTGCTGGCATTATCGTGTGACGAAAAATATTGCTTTTTTAATTTTTTTGTCTAAAGTCTATTCGAGCTTAAATTCAATTAGGTTTCTGGCTAGTTATTATCCTGTTAGATATTTTGAACTAACTGATTGAAACCGTTGAGGCTAAAAAAAGCTAGTTTTATTATGTCTGAAGAATTTAGCGAGGGTAAATGATTTTCTTTGACATTCATGTTTGAATGAACTTAATGATTTTCTTTGACATTCTTTTGAGTTAAAGTTGTAAACAAGATATTACGCTGGTCCTAATATTCAATCAGTCTGTACCGGGAACTCATCTTGATAAAGGAAGAATATTCTTATATTTTACAGTGATCGTCCTAGAAATATGACGATTACTTGGATTTTGTCGTGATCAAATCAATAATGATTACAAAAGCTATTGTTAACATGTCTAGTGATAACTCAATACGCTCAGTTAACAAATTCCAGTTGGGTTGGGCAGCGTTTGAGAAACTTCGTCAAGTCTTCTCGTCGCCTTTCCCGCAATGTCTGAAGACTAAGGTCTTCAACTAGTGCATCCTGCCCGTAATGACATACAATGCTGAAACGTGGACACTGACAGTTAGGCTGCCCCACAAATTCAAGGTCACTCAGCGCGCTATGAAAAAAAAAAGAAAAGTGTTTATTCACAATGTTTTGGCTTTTTACAAAATATATTGAGCGGGCTATGCTCGGAGTTTCTTTGAAGAATAAAATCAGAAATGAAATTATCCGGAGAAGAACGGGGGTTACCGACATAACTCGCAGAGTAAGCACATTGAAGTGGCAGTGGGCTGGCAATGTCTGTCGAAGGACCGATGGCCGGTGGAACAGACGAGTCTTAGAGTAGAGACCGCGTATCGCCAAGCGTAGTGTGGGACGCCCCCCAGCTAGGTGGACCGACGACCTAAAGAAAGTGGCTGGGGCAGACTGGATGCGGAAGGCGGAGGACAGGGTATTGTGGCGCAATATGGAAGGGGCCTTTGTCCAGTAGTAGACTGCGATAGACTGAGTTGATTGATTGAACAAATTTTTACACCAACACAGTAAAAAAGACTGGTCAAGTGCGAGTCGGACTCGCGCACCGAGGGTTCCGTACAAACCTGCAGGAATTCACGGTTTAGGCATAAGGTTTATGTTTATGAAATTAAATGGTTTTATTTTAATTTTTATATTTGAGTTGACTGAATGAAAGGTAAATTGTGGTTTACGATTTATGACGTATTAAAAAAAAACTACTTACTAGATCTCGTTCAAACCAATTTTCGGTGGAAGTTTACATGGTAATGTACATCATATATATTTTTTTAGTTTTATCGTTCCCTTATTTTAGAAGTTACGGGGGGGGGGACACACATTTTACCACTTTGGAAGTGTCTCTCACGCAAACTATTCAGTTTAGAAATAAATGATATTAGAAACCTCAATATCATTTTTAAAGACCTATCCATAGATACCCCACAAGTATGGGTTTGGTGACATTTTTTTTTGAGTTTCAGTTCTATGTATGGGGAACCCCAAATATTATTGTTTAAAAAAAACGATATTAGAAACCTCAATATCATTTTTGAAGACCTATCCATAGATACCCCACACGTATGGGTTTGATGAAAAAAAAAAAATTTGAGTTTCAATTCTATGTATGGGGAACCCCAAATATTATTGTTTTTTTTTTTCTATTTTTGTGTGAAAATCTTAATGCAGTTTACAGAATATATCTACTTACCAAGTCTCAACAGCATAGCTCTTATAGTTTTGGAAAAAAATGGCTGTGACATACTCGGACAGACAGACATGACGAATCTATAAGGGTTCCGTTTTTTGCCATTTGGCAACGGAACCCTAAAAATGACGGGGACTGATCCGTAGAAAAACTTTTTTAAGAAAGCGATGAAGCAATCACACAATAAAGGCCAATCAAAGCATTTCATCATCATAATTTCAGCCGTAGGACGTCCACTGCTGGACTTCGGCCTTAATCGTTACGCTTGGCAGGCGGGTTGGCGATCGCAGTATGGTGGTAAAATGCATAGAGAACGCTGCTGCCCATTCTCTAGTAAGTCCCTTAGTCGCCTTTTACGACACCCACGGGAAGAAATGGGGTGGTGTTATAATCAAAGCATTTACTTCTAATAAACCAACTGGAATTGTCAAGGGGTCGGTCAGTCAGAAAGGTGGAGCTAGTTGCCCATTCTAAAGCGTAGTAGGTACAGTTGCCACAGCACATCAAGTTACACGAAACTGTCAAATTTTCCCAATTAATCTTAAACCTTATACTTTAGCGATAAAGTTGAAATCCTATTAAAGAAACTTGACAGACTGTAGTAGCTTTTTGTTCTGGCGTCTGTACATAAATAGAGACTAACAGGCCAGACACTTAACATAAACTCTTCGAAATCAAATGATTGGTAACATAATTCATGTTGAAATGATACTTGTAAGAACGATGTAGAAAGGCGTGCATGTTTATTTATTTAAAACACATACAACTATCATCACAGGCTTACTTAATACAATAGTGAAGTTATAGTTATAATAGCTTACAATGATTGGACTTACGAGTGTTATTGTGAATAACCAAGAGTAATCTTACAAAATGCGGCCCGTGTGAATTCGCTCAGAGTGCAATTGAAGCAGTCAATCTGTTGTGACACCATATTGAGTGTACGTAGGGCGCGCGTCAGCGGCAAACAGCATCCGTGATAAATAAGGTTAAAAATCAATTCAGAAATTAAAGTAAACCGGCTCTAGAGTCAAGAACTGGCGAAAATTACAATTTTTTATGATGACATAATGGAACATGTCTTCTAGGGAACGGTAGCTTAAGTGATGACAAACCTACGGCTAAGACAAGGATACTTCAAGCCCTGCTCTAAACAGCCTTAAATTCTGCTTACTCTGTAATTAGAATATCATGAAGCCGTAAATGTGAAAAGCAAATTCAAATTCAGTCTTCAACTATTCTCAACGTGTCGTACTTCAAAAGATTTCTTGTTTAATTAATTGTCCTGCCGAGTTTGGAGTTCTAAACAAACTTCGAGAAGGTGGATCTTGACATTCAGACCTTACGAATTTAAAGTTGTGACTTCGTGAGTTCGTGAGGCTGTGTGACGCTAAGTAGCTTACGTAAAAGGAATCTTTTGTACGCATCTAATGCTTTGGGGATGTTGTTGTCTTATTTTTAGATGGTTTATGATATATGGTATGGTTTTGAATTATCTGATCAATAACTTTAGCATATGTAAAGCTCAATTTCATAATATTATATAACCACGAAATATCGGCTACTGCTACGTTAATAACTCATATTACATTTTAAACCAAACTTTGTATGTACACGCTTTGAAAAGTTTACGGAAAAACACGGTGTTAATACCCCCAAAATAGAGGTAAACATTTTCGTACGTACCTTCATTATTTTGATCCCTTTTGCTTCAGAGACGCAGGTGTTTATTTCGCATCCACAAAATCAGATGTTTTTCAATCCATTCCGTATACATCATTATAACCAATATGACCTACTTTCAACATTTTCCAATATTTTTATCACATTTTCGTGTCATGGGAATCGAAGTTTTGAATTATATTAGAGTAACGAGTGTGTGGCTAATCGGTGATTATTGAAGCTACATGGCGTGTCGCTAGATGGTGTTGTCGCACCCATTATGGTTGTTTGATAATAGATGTGTGGGGCGACCCTAGTCGGTGATTCATCGTAATTCATCTTCCCTAATCGAGGCTGTGTGGAGGTCATGTCTATGGTTGTCACACTAAAGTTATAGATAAATATTCTGTAAAATCGATAAGTTATAAATACCGCAGTGACAATGAGAACAGTCAGTGAGGTCAAGTTTACAAAAGTTATATTAAATTATATTCACAATGCTTACTTTATTTCGCAAACTTAATTGTGATCGCTCAAATCGGCTTACTCCCAAAAAAAGTAAAAGTATCAAATTATTTCGTTACAATGAAACTTTTAAAATAAATTCTAAATCCATTCAGATTCGAATAAAATTTCTTTAAAAAAAAACTCTTGATTTGAATTCGAGACAATGTCATTCATCTGCAATCAACTCCTTTTCAGTTTTCAACTCTTACATTAAAATCGTTGGCTACAAAAATATAATACTAAAATTTTTACGATTCCCTTTAACTTTTTTGATTGAATCGCCCATTTTGGATATCTTTATGACTGAAGTTTCTTACTCGGCCGGCAGTTAAATACCCCAATTTGAGCTGAACATTACTGAAAATATTTGAATAATGAGCACTTAAATGTGGGCAGAGCTTTTTGGTATTCATATCCTCTTAATAGTCGTCATAAAGAGAGGGGAGATCTACGTAAATATACTAATAGGGAAGGAAAAAAGATGCTGTGAAGGCTTTATTAATACTTAATTCTTCGTTCATTGCTTTTTATGTTTAATAAGCTGGCATTTAATTAGTGACTTTCATCTGATATTAAGCGATGATATGGTGGTCAATATGCGTATGTGTGAAGAACTAAAAATGTACCACTTTTATATTACCAGAAATCTGCTGAGTACCTAGCGTCTATTACCTGAAATTAAATTAATTAATTATGGAATATTCTCAGTTTTACACGTCATTAGAGCCGTTAATGTTGGGGTTGATCCAAGATTCAACTTCATGAATTTTTTTTAACCACTATATGAAAAAAAAATTACGACGCAAACACAACAGCCATAATGTGGGTTGTTGGACTCAGTGAAGGTAAAGGAGCTTATATTTTACGATAAATGCACAACGAATAACTACACGGATAATCTCGCGTGTGCCAACCCTATTATTCTGCTCTACTACGAATTCGGAACCCATCTCGATTCGATCGGGATGAGAGTTAGATGCGTAGTTTTAGATTTGTTTTTGATTTGACGCTTTGACGGGCGACGTGTGTGTGTATGTGCATGGGAATATGTGTGTGTGCGTGTTATGGGGAGCACTTATCTTTATTAGTTATCGTTCAAGATCTTCGAGGGAAGAAGCTATCAGCGTGAAATGGTTTGGGGGATAGTAATGATTATGTTCGATTTGGTCGGTGTTGTGGTTCCTGGGTGGTACGAAATGAGAAAATGGGTTTTGTGGTTGACGACGACGAATTACGGAAAAAAGAAAGAAAAAGTTCTTCATAAAACCCTATTATTTAGGTGAAGCTACATAACATACACACATAATCAGACTCAAATGTGTCTACTACAAGGACACAGGCTTTCACTCTTCGAGTGCAGTCTAATCTACCTTTCGGGCACATTGCGGGCCCAAACCAAAAATTCTAAGACATATGTGACATCTACCAGAGATGTCACATCTACCAGAGATGTCACATATTTTCGAATTTTTGGTTTTAGGCCACGTCGGCTTCTTCGCGATGATTTCCTTCGCCGGTTTAAAGACAGTGTTAATGAAATTATTTACACAAAGTACTGCCTGATATCCAACCTATGACCTACAACTCGTGAATCGGGGCATTTAATGGTAAAGGCCACCACTGTTCTGTGTATACTTATGAATTAAAAAAATATGTTAATTATTTTTAATCGATATTACTTTCAATACAGACTACATGTAGCTTAAATAAACACACAAGCTTAAATTTAAATACACCGTATTCACAGACAATTTTCAAATATGAACAAGTCAAACATCAAACATTTGTTCAAACTTTGACTGACACTTGACGCAAAAAATCTTTCACTAATCCCGGATCAAATTGACAACAAGAAAGGGAGATTCCTAATCCAAATGTTGGCAGAGTAAAAACCCGCATCCGCAAAACCGGTGAGTATTGATTGGTGGCACCGGCGGCGGGTGACTGAATCAAACTCCCGCGGCTAATGAGGCACCCTGTATATACGTAGATAGGTGCCTCGTTCATAAGAAGGTAGATACAGTTCTGTAGGGTTATACGGGATAAAGATGAGGGCGGAAGCGTTGAAAATGTTATGTCGATTTTGAATTTGATTGGATTGTATGCGGAAGGTGTTTTTATGATCTTTCTGATGCTGTTTGTTTCAGCTAGCGAAAAGTACTGACTGGAGTTTAAAAATAATATGTATAGGATAAATTTTTAGAACACCTTGAATATATTTCTAATGTAAATTAGTACTACGGGGTATTGTCCTAAGACAATACCCCGTAGTAATAGGTTGGGGAAAAAGTTTCTTCGCATTTCTTTAAGAAAATTCAAAACATTTTTTAATAAAGTTTATTTACATTTAACTAAAGTATGTAGGTACCATTTTGTTCGATAACTTTTTGCCATCTTGTAGGTAGGGACATGATCCCATTGCTATAGAAATTTTGGGACTTCTGGTCAAAATACCGCGACAAGTGGTTTTGGCAGTCCTCTCGTGATGTTAACCTGATACTGCCTAAAGAATTCTGAAGAGACCGAAACAGGTGGAAATCTGAAGGTGCAAGGTCAGGACTATACGGCGGATGCATTAACACCTCCCAGCCAAACTCTCTTAATTTTTTGTTGGGTGGCTAAAGATGTGTGAGGTCTAACGTTATCATGATGAAAAACCACACCCCTTCTGTTGATTAATTCCGGCCGCTTACTCTCAACTTCTTGCTTTAATCTCATCAGTTTTTCGCAGTAGAGTTCAGAATCGATGGTCCTGCCTGGTGGTAACAGCTCATAATGAATAATGCCCTTCCAATCCCACCACACACACAGCATCACCTTGTTGCGAGTTAACCCGGGTTTCGTCACAGTCTGTGAAGCCTGACCGGCCTTTGACCACGACCTTTTTCGCACGTTCTTGTCATACGTGATCCACTTTTCATCACCAGTTATCAGCTTCTTCAAAAATGGTTCGGTTTCATTACGTCGTAATAAAGAATCACAAATGAGTACACGGTTCATTAGGTTTCTTTCAGTGAGCTCGTGAGGTACCCAAATGTCGAGCTTTTTTGTGTACCCAGTTTTTTTCAAATGCGCCAAAACTGTTTTGTGGTCAATTTACAGTTATTCAGCTACGTACGTATCTTGCTCCACTTTTTCAAAAATGGCATCCATTTTATCCGTAATAGGGCGACCAGAGCGACGTGCATCTTTGACATCAAAATTTCCGGATTGAAAACGCTTAAACCAAATTTGTGCTACTCTCACAGACACTACACTAGGTCCATAAACATCGCAAATTTTTTTCGCGACTTGCGTTGCATTTTTACCTTTTTTGTAGTAAAATTTTAAAATGTATCGAATTTCTTCATTGGATTCACTCATCTTGACGGTACGAAAAACAAATGAAAATCACACATTTTCCTAATTTGAATTTGGAATTATGTTCTTTAAAATTTAAACTTTCAATGATACCAAAACCAGCCAGATACAAATAGTATAGCCAAAGAGATTTTATTACAAGTTCATACATACTATAATGCGAAAAGACTTTTACCCCAACCTAATACTAAAGTCTATAAGGATGTATGCATGTTATTCTTTAACACAAAAACTACTGAACGGATTTTGATTAAATTTGGCACAGAGATAGCTTATAACCCAGATACACACATACACATATCGATACCAGAAGTATCAATTAATGTAAGGGACAAAACACGGTTTTTCAGGAGAGCCAAAAAACGATTTTATTTTTTGAAATCTGTCTATAACTTTTTACTGTCTGCTCCAATTTTAATTATGTCTAGAGGAAAGTTTCTTAGAATTTCTTCTTCTTTCATGCTATAAACGCAAGATTTAGGAATACCCAGCGGTTTAAAATATAGCATGTCCCTTACATTAAAAAAATATGTTTAGTTGTGCCTTACATTACTAATATTTTATGTGTAAACCGCCAAGCATAGTGTAAGCAGCAAGAGCAATAGAAAATTATACGTAATTCTATTGTAAAGGACTTTTACAGTGTTGCAATTTGATGTAACTATAGATTATCTACTAAAATTATGGTATTTTAACACCATGGAAATAGGTTCTTTTATGATTAATGTTAGTTTCAGCTCAGCTATCACAGATTTAATTGAAATTTAGGGATACAAAAATAAAACGATTAATTGTTAATAATTTTTTTTTTCGACTTTTATGTCTGCGTAATTATTATAAATTCAACACACTAATCAGTCTATAAAATCTAAAAAGTCTATCTTTTTGTTAAATTTAAATAAATGTTCTAAAAGTAACAGTGATACACACCTAGTTATCAATGTAATAATAATTATGTATAATTGACTCCATGATCTCTTTTAATTAACAGTCCTACAAACTCTGTGCTTTTAATAATTACGTTTAATCAGCTTTATAAGTATAATCACTAAACGAATAAAAAAATATGTTTTCTCAGACTTAATCAACAGTCTTATTTATTAAGTAATTGAATGAATGTACTGGAAACGAAAGACAGATGAAAAAATATGAATTTCCTGAAAGATGAATGAATAAAATAATATAAATGATAAGAAATTTATTACAGACAGCATTGCAGACGGATTATGATGATAACTATTAGTAAATTAAACTATTTTAATGGTGAAATGTTATTTAAATCGACTGATTTGAGGTTTAAGGTAAGGGTGTAAATTATTTAATACTATGACTTACTTTATTTTTCAGAGAAAAAAAAATTGTAAACGTCTGTTACATCATTTTTTTTGTCATAAATCGTTTTACGCAGGATTTTTTTTTAACGATAGAATTTTTTCAATAATACCAATCGATAGAGCTGAAAATTCTGAATCCAATGACATATATAACTCATTTTCGCCAAAATGTCCCTTACGTTAATTGATACTTCTGGTATCGATATAGTACTTTTTACCTTGGTAATACGATGCCGCAGGGATAATTTTTGACCTCCACACGGGCGAAGCTGCCAAAAGCTGAGTTTGTTGCGCCACTTCTTCAGGTTGATGGGCGGATAATTTGGACTGTCTTATATAATTTTGACGTTTAAGTAGGTACTGGACTGGACTGGAGAATTTTTCAATAGACATCTTTTGATTTCGTTGTCATTAGTAAAGGTTTATCTTATGGGTAAGCACAATTAATGGACAAGTCCACGTTTGTCTGATTTTCAAATATTATATTCGGATTACCGTACGCAAAATACGTACTCAGACGTGGAGTTGCGCACACGAGCCCGTTCTACCTATTACCTTGTCGGATATTCAAATTTAATATAAGCCCTCTTTCATGCACCCATAAAAAATACCCCTTAAAAACCTCTTCAAGCCATAGAGCACAGTAACTAATAAACCAATACATTCAATTCCATCACAATACTCACTAAAACTCCCGTCTTTATGTTTCCAACTTATACTGTGACGGGTTGACAGCCGCAACTATTGGTTGGCAGCTCTGTTAGATAACTGTCACCTTACTCGGCGGTAAGTATGGAAGAAACGGATCGTTTATTTGGGCTTATGTGGGTGACGCTTCACTGGTCCTGCGGCTTTGGTAAGCGCCTTTGAATGACACGTTCCTGAGTTCTGTACTTGCGAATGGGAATTATTTTATAGAGGTGTACGGGCAGTTCGTCCGTACAAGGAGATGTAGTATGTAGATGTTGATCTTATCACACGGGATGTATCAGGAAATAAAATCACTGTTATGTATCCGTTACTGATTGTTCGATTTATTGGGTAAAATGTTAAAATATACCGGATGACATTTTTTACCGTCTTGACCTTTATTTGGTGAGTTGTGTAACTAGAATAGAGGGCAGGAATGCCTTCAGATTCATCGCAGGTGACTAAAGGAGCGCGGAACGCGGGCGGACAGGGATACGTGTGCGGCTCGTGCGCCTGCGAAAGATCATTGAGGCCGCCTATCGGCCGGCTTCAAAGGGTAGGACCGCGCTACGAAATCATTGATATATGCCGCACATTGGGTAGGGTGCATATGATTTGAGTTTCGATAGATTTTAATTGTTTTTTTTTTCCAAATTTCTGTGTTTGTTGTTCTAGTATGAAAATGTTACTTTAAATGTGTAGTATTTATTGCGAGATCAATTTCATTACATTTTATTCAAAAATAAAAATAACAAAAATTTATATGCCAAAGGCTTCTACTCCGTTCACCTATTACCCCATTTTTTTTCAAGACGTTAATATTGTCACCCGGTATATACTTAAAGCAGGTTACTTGTGGTGGGCGCGACAGCTTATTCAGCGAATGTAAACAAGTAATCGGCGAATAAGCAAATGCTGGTTAAAGTAAAAACTAACACAATGCATTTCATGTGGCGATGCTCGTACAAAAGGGATTCAAAAGTTGATCTTAGATAGGGAACGAAGGTTGTTATTCAGTAGCGATCGGTTCCTGGTTCGTATAGTGTTTATTGCGTGACGTAATATCAAGTTTCCGTATTGTATGTCATCATCAACATCATCATCATTTCAGCTGAAGACGTCCTCTGCTGGACGTAGTCCTCCCTCAAGCATTGAGGCGGTTCTGTGCTTCTTGTATCTAACAGATTCCTACGGCTTTCACCAGGTCATCAGTCTACTTTGTGGGAGGCGACGTCTTCTAGTAAGCGGTCGCCACTTCAGAACCTTTCGGCCCCATCGGCCATCTGTACTGCGGGAATATGCCCTGCCCATTGCGACTTAAGTTTGGCAATTTTTCGGGCTATGTCAATGTCCTTGATTCCCCTTCTGATCTTCGTTTCTGATTCGATCGCGTAGAAGAACTCCAAGCATAGCCCTCTCCACTGCCCTTTGAATAATATATGTTTAGTATATACATGTTTATTCTATATAGAAATCCTTTAAATGATGGTGAAAACTGGGTTAAAATCGGTTGAGTAGTTTAGCAAACAATTCTGTCACATGAACACGATAGGTGAAATAATATAGATGTGGAATGTTGTTTTTTTTTAGAGCAGTTCTGACCAAGTGGCTTACGAGTTGTATGTCGTATATTCCAAGCCTGAGAGGTGCTTTATTTTGAGTTAATGATTTATCACCACTACTTTCACAACGTTGAAGGAAAACATCGTGAGGAAACCAGCATATCCTGGAACTAAAAATTCGAAGACATGTGACAGCTGCCAATCTGCACTGGGCTCACGTGGTAGATAACGGCCCACTCTCTCTTCACTTCTTTTTCTTTTCTTCATACCGAGAGGAGGCCTGTGTCCCATCTGTGGGGACATTATAGACTGATTATGTTAGAGATTTTGTTTTTTGAGAATTTGCAAATCCGGATACTTCTAATGGAATAATTATTTATTTATTTATTTGCTAAGGCACAAAGTCCCAATAACTAAACTAACTAAAACACAAATACATCAAATTCATTACAACATTAAAACAAAATACATTAAATTCGTTACAACATTAAAATAAATTAAATTAAAATACATTAAATTAAAAAATAATGTTTAATAATATTTCATGACTATAGAAATTATACATTTCGTGACAAACAATGGTCAAACAGCTCATACGTAAAATACAAACATTTCCAGCGACCCAAAAGGACTTTGACAAGCAAACTCTCAGAACTTTTGCCAAACAAAGCCAAAACAAATGACAACATTAAACTCCTTAAACTTCTCAAACTCGATCCAATACGTCCATGCAATTACGACTTTTGCTAACAATACGAGAACAAAAGAATCCACCATCATAAAATCAAAGAAAAACAATTGAAGGCTCTCGCCGCTCAAACTGCGTACACAAAGTTGACTAACAGTCGCAAAATTTGAACAAAACCAATAAGCTAAGTACCAAATTTAATATTCGGACCTAAGAATTTAATGCGTACCTCTCGGAGAAATACTGCAAAAGTTAGACCATTTCTAAGGCCAGTGTGGAAAGAAAGTTCACGCGAACGTATCGGGGGGTGGCGGTGACCTATTCATTAATCAAGCGAATCAGTTTGATTGATGGTAGAAAGATTGTCGTTCATTTTTGCACCACCCCCCCTTTCTTGGTGTAATGAATTATACCCCTAATCGAAGATTGGTTGGATTGAAATAGAATCCAGTCAGTGATCCTTTGCTTTTTGTGAGTGTCACGGTTTTTGTTCATTCTTATTACGCTGGTGGAGTAACGCTTTCTAAATTAATCTCGCTAGAGATATTATTTTGTTTCTAACCGAAATTTTAGACCCTCTATGGACATCTTTCACCATGATGGGCATGTTGTATACAAACCTTAGCCAGCAAGTCGGGCAACGTGTTATTGGTTTACCATTTCTTACAACACATTCTTAGTAACAGCCCGGGGTTGGAAGTTGGCGGTGTGATACCCCGTGCCTCGGAAAAAACACTAAGCCGTTGGTCTTGCGCCTGACCTCTCTCCGGTTGGGTAAGTCTACCGTTACATCGGACTATGAGTGTTAGGGAACAGTGAGTGCACCTGTGTCCGAGCACACATTAGTGCACTATATTTCTTTCAAAATAGCGTTAGTTACTTTTACTACATTATATCCCTACCTACAATCTGATTCTTCATTTGTGGCTGTTATAGACATGATATTTATCATTCGATTTGTTAAACATTTTCTATTTTGTTTAGTACTTGTTGCCAGGCCTACACTACCATACGTGATATAACTGTGATTTGTAAATCAGTATTTAAAATTATCTGCCTTTTACAATTATAAGGCAGATAATTTTTAAAAGAGTAGACATGGAATTTCTGGCCGACTTTTCTCTGCAGGTAGGTTCGTCCAACAGCAACAGTGCACCTGGCTTCTGACATTTCATAACTGCTGTACGCAACAAATATATCGAATTGGAATTTCCATTATTTTTTTTTAAAGTGGAAGCTCCATGTAATAGCAAAAATAATGTGAAATTACAGTTTACAGATTATTATTTTAATAATTATAAAGAACATGTATAAAATCGGCCAAGTGCGAGACGGACTCGCGCACCGAGGGTTCCGTACAAACCTGTAGGTATTCACGGTTTGTGCATAAGGTTTATGTTTATGAAATGAAATGTTTTTTTTTTTTTATTTTTTTATTTGAGTTGATTGAATTAAAGCTAAATTACGGATTACGATTTATGACGTATTAAAAAAAAAACTACTTACTAGATCTCGTTCAACCCAATTTTCGGTGAAAGTTTAGGACCATGGTAATGTACATCATATATTTTTTTTTAGTTTTATCATTCTCTTATTTTAGAAGTTACTGGGGGGGGACACACATTTTACCACGTTGGAAGTGCCTCTCGCGCAAACCTTCAGTTTAGAAAAAAATGATATACCAACTAACATAACTTCAAAATCATTTTTGAAGACCTATCCATAAATACCCCACACGCATGGGTTTGATGAAAAAAACAAAAATTGACTTTCAGTTCTAAGTTTGGGGAACCCCAAAATGTATTGTTTTTTTTTCTAATTTTGTGTGAAAAATCTTAATGCGGTTCACAGAATACATCTACTTACCAAGTTTCAACAGCATAGCTCTTATAGTTTTGGAAAAAAGTGGCTGTGACATACGGACGGACAGACAGACAGATAGACATGACGAATCTATAAGGGTTTCGTTTTTTGCCATTTAGCAACGGAACCCTTAAAAGGGGTGCTGTAACAAAACACTAATATAAATAAAACAATATCAACAATCTTTTTATTTTAGTTATATCGCAGGTCTAAAATTAAATAACCTTTCTTTATCGGAATTCGTGGAACATTGGAATTGAATAATATTGGCATCGTTTGCAGTTTAGAAACTCCTGTTAAACTGTTAAAAGTTTAATTTTAACTAGATCCAATTAATATATATTTTGAGAACGACATAAGAATGGACGAAAATGTAATTTAATCATTTTTGATATTGGGTTTAAGCTTCCGAAATTTCGTTGAATTTTTTAAGTAATATTGCTAGGAAACAGCGAAGTGAATTTCAGCGTAAAATATACTACGAGCTCCAATTACTCTTGAACATTTTATATGAACTGCAAATTATATTGGAGTGGCATTATGGCATGCAGTACTGATCAGTTCGATGAGCACAGAGGTGGTCTTTATTCAAGTATTACGTTGCATGAATTTATGTTTGAAACTCACGTGGGATTGATATTTTATTTGATCCATCTGGGATTGGTATTTCGTGCCAACGCTCACGCTCCTGTGCCAGCTTCATCCAGGTTTTATTCGCAATGAAAACAGTTTCGTTCGCCCATCACACCGGCGGACGACTGACATTTTATCTACCGGCTCTTGGACGCCACAGATTCACAGCTTTTTTTTTTTTTTTTGGATGGGAAATCATCAAATGACTTCTCCCGCTCTGGGCGGAGCGGGAGGGCGTGTTAGACTTTTACTGACTAAAACCCCCCCGTATTCCTTCAGTTGCCCATTTGCCAGGGTCACGGTATCTCTTTAGAACAATCTCGCGACCCTGACTCACAGCTTAAGTCCACCTGCCATCACTGCACCTCGCCGGGTATCCTGCTCAACTCCATTTGAATTCCATTATACGGTTTCGATATCGAAAATCTTCGTACGTTTTCGTATCTCGACCTTTGGAACTCTGTCTATTAGCCTGATGCCTGCATGGAGAGCTATATAGCATCCACTCCTAGTACATCTCAGCACCGTACCTCAAGGTGGATAGAGCGCACTGGTTATTATAGGCGGAAATCTAAAATACCTACTTGCCTTTTATGATGCAAACAAATCTGCGACGGAGAAGATGTATGAGAGGGCCCGATGACTTCTTGGATGACTGGAAATTATTATTCCAATTCATCTCTTATATTAAACGACTGTATGATTAAAGGGACACACATCTAACTTTTATAAACGTCATAGCCAAAAACTGCGGTCACAATTTACAATAAGCTCTTGCCACTTAAAAAGTCATTTAACAAACCACCCACCAAAATAATCTCAATTTCTAAAACGCGAAAAACCCGCAGGGCTATCCATAACAATAAGCCTGGCCAGTGCGTCACCATTCACTGTAACTATAAAAGTCACCGGCAGAGAGAGACGCTCGAATTATGGCCGCTGTCATATTCGTTCGCAAACCACTGCGTGTTTACTATGCACTACTCGTAGTTGGTTCGTGACTTTACGGAGTTACCAGTAGTTAGGTTTTAAGAGATGGGAAATGATGTTAGTGATCATTTTTTATAAAAATAATAAATATCTTACGACAACCAACACACCGTTATCTGATCGCAAACTAGGCAGAGCCTGTACTATAACTAGACAACTGATAAACATACGTATATATTTCTAAATACATACATAAATTAAAGATATTATAAATTATACCCAGACACAGAACAAATTTAATGATCGTGCTCATCACACAAAGATTTGTCCTGGGTGGGAATGGAACCCACGACCTCAGTCTTAGCAGTCAAGGTCACTAACCACTAGACCAGGGGTCGCCAACTGGCGGACCGCGGTCCGCATCCGGACCTCCGAACCATTTTGTGCGGACCGCGAGAACACAGCAACTTGCACTACAGAGTACGTAATTTAGTAAAAATGTATCCCCCGCATTATCTTTGTTGACGTCAATCCAAAAAACGGCCGGGCGAAGTAACGAGCTGACAAATACCTTTTTTTATTTTCGCAAATACATTTGTTTAATTTTTTTTTTTTTTTTTTTTTTTTCTATAAAATGTGGTGCGGACCGCGATGATGATTTCATTTCTTAAAACGGACCCCGAGCAAATTTTATTGGTGATCCCTGCACTAGACTAACAGGCCAGTCAAGCCATTTACTGATCAAGTGGCTGGTTAGACAATTTGGGACAGTCAATTTACTAGGTTAATTTGCATTTGCAGCGGTAAGACCAAATGTGGATAAAAAGTTTTCATATCGGTAATCATCATTGACTTACAAAGATGTTTTGTCAGGTAAGTCATGTTTAAGTTCCATATAGCAGCGGACTACGGAGTCTTGTTTTTGGGTTCTCTAAAAACCTCTAAAGGAAAAGCGGAACCCTAATAGGATCACTTTGTTGTCCGTCCGTCCGTCCGTCCGTCTGTCAAGACCCTTTTTCTCAGGAACGCGTGGAGGTATCAAGCTGAAATTTATTTCAAATACTCAAGTCTACTGTCTCTTGGAGCTGTGAAAAAATCAAACTTCTAAGCTAACGTAATCAAAAGATATAGCCGTTTATGCCGCAAATTTTCGAAACTCGCAAGGGAATCAAAACCTAAAGGGTACTTCCAGTCGATCTAGAATTTTGAAATTTGGTACGAAGCAACATCTTATAGCACAGATAAAGGAAAAATTGCGAAAACCGTAAATTTTTAGTTACATCATATAATAAAAATATTTTTTTTTAATTTTAAACTTTGTACCTACAGGTTTGTACGGAACCCTCGGTGCGCGAGTCGGACTCGCACTTGGCCGGTTTTTTTTATATTAACCTATATTGTCTCACTGCTGGGTAAGGGTCTCTTAGCTTCCCCATACATCCAAGTTTCTTTATCTGCTTTGAGAAATTAGTCGGGAAAGAGACCAAAATCATTTCGATATCGTTTCTGAGGTCTGTCTCGGTGACGACGCCCATCTGTTTAGCATGTGCGCAATTTGTCCATTATTTATTCGGTTGCAAGTTTAGAGTCTGAGCTGTTACACCTGATGGTATATCCAAAAAACACTTAGCTTACGAGTGTGACCCCCTTGTTAAGCAAACATATCCTGGCTAGTGGCTCACTATTCTATGTTACAATAAACGTCACTGGCAGAGGGCAAGGCGCAAAATATCACCGCACCATAGTGATATGCGATCACACGCCGCCTTTGTTAACGATCTAGCAGAGAATTTACTTCGCTTGTTTCAGAAGAGATGGTGACATTGAGTATATACTGAAGCCTGTTTTAGATAATTATAGTTGTCCAAATTGCAAGCTTTAAAATGCATTTTCATTTTGGGCAGGGCACATTACTCGCACAGATGGCCGATGAGGCCGAAAGGTTCTGGAGTAGTAACTGCGTACCGGCGACGTACAGTTGGAAGGCCTCCCACAAATTGGACAGATGACCTTGTGAAGGCCGCAGAACCCGCTGCATACGGAGACCACAAAACCAGTTGAATTGGCGAAGCTTGGGGGAAGCCTATGTCCAGTAGTGGACGTCTTTTGGCTGAAATTATGATGGGAATGTCCATGACATTTGCGACCATAATGTACAAACAATGGCATATCGAGCTATACATTTCCAGTGTGAACTGATCTTTCAATATACGAAACTCCTACAAAATGCGAGGTCAGCTAATGCTGTAAAATAGATTGATAAATAATGTCGCTGTCACCAATTCACGAATAAATGCAACAAACAAAACAAATTTTTCATACCTTTGATAGGTATGCAAAATTTGTAGAAGAAAAAATCTGAGGAGGATCTGGTACACTTGCGCGGATGCACTTGTGTAAAGAGACATTTCCGTCAATGGACTTTTGCACAAATGGATATTTGCGCGGAACATAATTGTGCAAAAGGACAGTTGTGCAAAAGAGTTGCGGAACTGAATATGAGCCCTGTATTGTCAAAAGGTAAGCGGTAAAAGACAAAGGGTAAAGGCAGGGCCGTAGAGTATGGGGCTATGTTCATGTTTCAGACAGTCTGGTAGTAAATAATCCAATTAAGCGTCAATTATAATACCTGTCGTAGTTTTTTTAATGTTACTTTTTGTTATTTATGAGCATTTTTTTTTTCATTGGTGTCATTTTCATGGTTTTCGTGGCTATTCACAGAATTGTCTTTTCACTCACGCGTCTTTAGTGTAACACAATCAGTGTTACCCACTGCACCAGCTGTGAAGCCGTGGAGTATACTGTAACCGAAATCAACTCCGAAGATGAAATACACATTGTTAAAAACTGTCTGAACAACATAGATACTACGATTAAAATTGTATTTTGATGTTCTAACATCTTACTTCATTTACATGAAATTGAAAATGAGCATGAATAAAGAGTTTATAATCCTCACTTCCTTTTAATAACCATTTTCCATCGCCAAAAACTTCCGTAACAAATCGGCGTCCCTACATTTCCAAAACGTGTTTCTTGTTGTTTATATTTACAAACGTGGAAAACTCGTCAATTTCAGGCACAGTGTACTAGGGTACATTCATGTAGGCAACGGACACAGTACCCTTCTATCACAATGAAGTCACAGCCAGCAGGATGTACAGAGGACGAGCATGGACAATAACCGTACAGAATGGCCCACAGTGGCCCTTGATGCGACACTAAGCTGTGTTATCAGACAGGTTTATATGGCTTGGAAAAACTATATTTTGGTAGGACGTGACAGTTAGTTGTAGTGTGCGAGGTTTCAGAGTAAATTGAGATATAATGTGTTTGTCAGGGACATTGAGCTGATCTAAGCTTTTATTTAGGATAGAGTTATAAACAATATGGTATGTGACATGGCGCAACACGCTTACACGCCCACATTTAGCCGGGTATACTTAATAGAAGTTTCACGTAAACGGCGACATTATGGTGGATGGTACCATCGATCAGACTTAGCTGCGTTTGTCGCGGTTGTGCCAAGGATGGGTGACCCATCTTTCTGGAAAGATGGTCACCCATCCTTGGCAGAGGCGTCTTGGTATGTACCAAGGCTCCTCTGCCGTTCGGAAAGCACGTTAAGCTGTTGGTCTCGGCTGTCATTCGAGGATTTTAGGCAGATGTTACGGGTCGTCAGAAGACCAAAAGTGCGATAACCAGTTTTTCCAAGGGGAACCGTATTACTCATTAACTTGGTGGAGTTCAGATAGGCAGTCACTCCGTGTGAATTACTGGTATTCAGTTGCATCTGGAAAACCGATCCCAACAAAGTTGGGAATAGGCTAGGCAGATGAAGATATTGCTGATGTGCTGCTTCCTCTTATAAAACATTTAAGATTGTCTTTCTCTTGTTTTCGCCATGGCTGGGTCATCATCATCATCAGCAGCTTATAACTTTCCCACTGTTGAGACACAGGCCTCCTCTCGGCGAGGTGAGGGAGTGTGCTATTATCCACCAAGCGGGCCCAGTGCGGGTTGCTAGATGTCACATGTCAGTCATGGCCGGGTATTCTAAGGAATTTAAATAATAATTAAACAATAATAAACGGGGAACATACGAAGGCTCCACTAACATAAAAACAAGCGCAGTTGACCTACTTCGCGATACTTCCCAATTAAATTCAAAACTCCGTATGAACTGTCTCGTATATTGGATTCAAGCGATGGCACAGTAGTACAATGAAAACAGTGGTCTAAGTTAGGATAATACATCGAAGCTTTCAGTATCATCACATTGAGTTTTGAATCAGGACTTATCTGTATTTATTCCTTGCTTGTGTGAGCAATATCTTCCCAAAATCCATATTACAGATTTAAAAAAAAAAGTAAAGTAAAAGAGATTGATCTTAACGTAAAAAAACTTTTTGACTCGCCATTTAAAGTGGCGGATTTTTTTAGGGTTCTGCATTCCATATAGAGAGGGTTGTGAAAAATATATAATTGGCCATTTTGCTGCGAGGACTACATTTTTTTTTTTCTAACGTACTCTGTTGTATTACTCAAGTCCTTTCATATTGCTACTCATAATGAGGGGGTTGTGAAAAAAAATAAGGCGTGTGAAAATAATTAATAAAATAAAATTAAAGGCGTAAGTTCATGTATGTATGTAAAATCAACAAAGGGGGCAAGTTAAATAAAACCGTTTAAGATTAGGACGTTGATATTTTATACAAGATGAAACCTATACAAATTATATCATCGTGGTTTTTGGAACAAATACAGATACTTAATAACGACAGTGGTACTTTTTGGAAAGGCACCGCTCCATTGTTCTCTAAGAGATTTTGTAAAAAGACTAGAGAAATTACTTAGTATGACAAGTATTTCTCGTTGTATCAAAAATATTGTTTAAAATACGAATGTGAGTTGAACTACTGTTTTAACACTTCTGTGGCCTCATCAGGCTTAGGAAAAAACCTCGTTTAAAATCAAACGGGCACAGCACGCAAAGTGCAAACGTGCGCGCTATGAAAATACTGAAATAAAAATATAAAAGTGTTTGCTTGCTTCATGAAATACCTATGTATGTCCAATCGCTCTTGCTGTATCTGTAGGGTATACTACTAATGTAGTTTACTGTAAGTGCTTCTTAAAATAGTATCGGTAGTAAGTTTATTTGGTAAGTTAGCATCGAAGTAATTAATTACTTTTTTTTGGATATATTTTTATTAATATTACTATTTATTCGTAGAACAAGGTACTTATACTAGATAATATTATCTACGTTTAATTCTAGCAATGTGGTACCGTGTGGTGCCGGACGTAAAGAATAACACCACCCCATTTCTTCCTGTGGGTGTCGTAAAAGTCGACTAAGGGACTTACTGGAGAATGGGCAGCAACATTCTCTATGCATTTTATCACCATACTGCGATCGCCAACCCGCGTGCCAAGCGTGGCGATTATGGCAAAGCCCCCCAAATTTGGGGAGGCCTAAGTCCAGCAGTGGACGTCTTACGGCTGAAATGATGATGATGAATTCTAGCAATGAAGGGGCTTGTGGACTCGATCAATCAGATAAGTTACGTTTGCCGCGGTTGGACCATTTACATACCAAGAAGCGGTCTTGGTATGTAAAGAAGCCTTCGATAAAAACTTTTTTTCAAAAAAAAACAACCGACTTCCTTAAAAACACTACAAAGTGAAAAATAACTTTAATTTCGGTAGTCGGTGTCTTACGATCTGTATTTATGGTTTTTTTGCCACCGACTTCCGAAATTAAAGTTATTTTTCACTTTGTAGTGTTTTTAAGGAAGTCGGTTGTTTTTTTTTGCAAAAAAGTTTTTATTTTTAAATTTTTAAATTTTTAGTTGTGGTATTCACCCTGCACTAATTCCAAACAAACAATGCATATTTATGCGATAGCAGAAATCGCGGTTGATTTGCTGTCATTTTTTAAAGAGTTCCGGTGTCTGTCTCCCGAACTCATCATCAGATCTATATGAAAATTATATGGGACCATTTCGGAATAAACCCCTTTCGAACAAAAAAAGAATTTTGCAAATCCGTCTATATATGACGGAGTTATGGTCGAACATACATAAAAAAAAAAAAAAAAAAAAAAACATATAAACATCCGAATTGATAACCTCCTCCTTTTTGAAGTCGGTTAAAAATTCATTAAGCTGTTGGTCTTAGCTGTCATTTGTGGATCTTTAACAATCGTTACGAGCCGTCAGAAGTCTGGAATTCTGACAACCAGTCTTACCAAGGGGTATCGGTTTACCCAGTAATTGGATTGTTGAGGTCAGATAGGCAGTCTCTCCATTCAGTTGCATTCGATGAGATTGGAAGCCGATTCCAACATGGTCAGGAAAAGGCAGGTAGATAATGATGATTTAATGCTAACAATGCATATTGAAAAAGTTTCTTTAATCCTTATTTCTTTACAAAACATAGATGTCATAACATCGCACTTGTAATCTCCGAACGGTTAGGCTGAAGTGTACTCAATTTAATACACCCATATTTCGCCAGTTCTGTTCAACTCCTGTATAAAACGGGGCCAGCCTATTGCCATCTAGCGGGTATAAATAAATAATAAATAAAAGTTTATTTCACTTACAATGGTTTGTAGCATAACAGTTTTGTTTTGTTTTGATTTGTTTTGATCACATTGTGAGAGGTGCCTGATGTAGGTTTAAGAAAAACCTGTATTACAGGTCACCAGACCTCATTTTGTGGCATGATACTAATACACAGGTGGGTAAGATGCGTTTCTTACTAAACTATTATTAAGTAAAATGCAATTAAAACCAAAAAAAAAAAAACTAGCACAATTAAACAATTAAAACAAAAATATTATTTTTAAATGAACACAAGATAAAATGTATGTAAGGCATAATATAATAATATAATATCTTAGGACAACCAACACAACGTTATCTGATCCCAAACTAGACAGAGCCTGTAGGTACTATGGTAACCAGACAACTGATAAAGTTACTTATATATTTCTAAATACATACAAATTGTAAATAAATTACACCCAGACACAGAACAAATTATTGTGCTCATCACACAACATTTGTCCTGGGTGGGAATCGAACCCACGACCTCAGTCTTAGCAGTCAGGGTCACTAACCACTAGACTAACAGGCCAGTCAAATGAATCCTGACGGGGCTGTTAGTGAGAAATTACTGATGGAGAAAGCCTAAAAACAGTTTGCCTAATCTGGGAAGCAAAGCCAGGACGCCATGCCCAGCAGTAGTGCTTGTAACCTCGAGACCAAAGGGACAGACAAACAACATAATAACCCTATAACGTTACCACTACTCGATCTCCTTCTCAACAAAAAATCTTTCAACAAAAACTTTTATTAAATAAAAGGCTTCACATTTTTAGATAGCAACAGAAAACACATCTGGCTAGCTATTCCAATGCCATAATAGAACCTATTTTGCAACTCTTAACGCAAGAAAAACCTAACAAATTACAGCAGATAGCGCAGGTGCTTCTTCCGCAGATATTTACATAATTACAACCACAAAATACTACGACTTTATCCCCCAGACGACGCGATTTGGTGTGCAAGCCGGAAAGTGGCGAGACCTGCAAGCATCGCCGCATGTTTGGAAAGCAATTTCACAAATATGCGAATATTTTACGTCGTATGTGGGTCGACATTTTATGCTAACAGCTATGTTTGGGAACACTGCATCGTAGAACAAATAGGAGGATTTTTTTTTTTTTTTTGAGGATTGCTTCTTTAATTTAATTTTTGCTTCTTTAATTTAGTTGAGTAATAGCCGATTTTTGTAATGATGCTAAATTTTTAGTTTCGAGTATTAAATGAGTATATCTAAGGGAATTTAGAAGTGACAATGAGTGCGCCAATGACGGAAAAATTTAAAGGAAATCGTACGGTTTGCTATGGGCACATGATGAGGAGAGAAAAATATAAATGTTATTCTTCTTAGCGTGTCGTCATGGCAATATAAATGTATTCGGCCCAGAACTCGGTGACGTGATTGGCGTTATCACTAGCGACCATCAGTTCCAGTGATTTACACGTTTGTGGAACAACACTGCATTTGCATTCTAAAGTGCAGTCTTCTATGAATGGAGATTTAAACAAGTTTTCGTTGTTACGGCCAGACAGATTGCCCAGATAGAAGATCCTCAGCAGGTAGAACAAGAGATATAGATAACGAAGCACAAGTTCAGTCTCTAGTTTAATCGTTCACCAGTGGGTGAGACACACTTTATAAGATGTTTCAGCTTTTCAGCCTGTGTGGCGCAATAATGATATTGTGCAAAAGGTTTCATGTGTCGGAACTTACCACCCCTCTGCAAACTTCTAGTGGAATATAAATGTTAATGGATCAAGTGGGAGAGAAAATAAAAAGGAAAGATGGATGTGAGCAAATATATGAAAGATAAGGAATTGCATATCAGCGTGACGGGTTCCCGGCAGGTTCAGTTGTCACCCTCTTAGATTTTTTGATTTTCGATCAACCTAACTTTACTGATAATATTTGGGTGCTGCTCGTGGTACACCTCTATCGTGCCAACTCGTGTTAAATATTTAAGCTCCTAAATATCATTCGAGAATCCGCTGGATCGGTTTGTAGACTTTCTCAAACGCTGAATTATAAAAGATCATTTGATTTTATGTATGAGGCCGTTGAATATTACCTTTGTCAAGTATTTTTTAAGATATTCAGGCAAAGGGTGATCAATGTAAAGGGAAATAGATTGCTAAGCCAATTTATTATCAAATTAAATTGCCCATATAACAAAATCTTTTTTTGTCAGTTGTAAAAATGTGGAGTGTGATTTGCTTACTAATAAATTGTCCTCTTTCTATAAAAGTCAATTTTACTCTTACTGTTAGCTAGCATCATCCTAATGCTGGGCAAAGTGCTCCCCCCATGACTTCCAGCTCTTTAAATCTACGGTTAGAGTGGACCACTGGTCGTGTGTTTTCTCCAGCTCATCCCACCACTTTCTACAAATGTGGTGTTGAATTAACATTATTTTTTAATAACACAGGATTTGTGCCAGAGTGGCAGCATATATTATTTCAGGTATTTTACA
This sequence comes from Aporophyla nigra, assembly GCA_947507805.1. Classification (NCBI taxonomy): domain Eukaryota; kingdom Metazoa; phylum Arthropoda; class Insecta; order Lepidoptera; family Noctuidae; genus Aporophyla; species Aporophyla nigra. The sequence continues at coordinate 1,999,917 of OX382301.1, forward strand.
AATAACGTGCGCATTTCACGCTCACGTTCATGTGAATATCATATTTTTGGCCTGAAGCTTCGAATAGGCTGCCAAAAAACCATTTAATAAAACTCCAAACATTGTGTTGCAAGTCATAATAACAAAAGCCTCGTAATCTACATATTTAAAATCTAGACTATGCTAACTTAAGCTCAAAGTTTTACCAAGTGTTGACATGCGGACAACTATACAATATTTTAGTATGAGGTACCTACCTACAACTTAATAAACATTTACTAGCTTCCTTTGGTGAATTTTGAACTGTAAAAGGAGGAGGTTCGCAATTCGTCTGTTTTTTTTTTTTGTTGTATTTCTTCGACATTAATGGATCTATTTAAAAATATGTACAGGATATACCTCAAGGGGATTTAATTTTTTAACATTGTTTAGGTAGGTACATGTTGCGTTAGCTTCGACAGTTCGATTTAAATCAACTTTGTGTATCTTGATAATATTCTAAAACTTTCTGCCACTGTAGTTTATATACCAACTCTTGATGAGGCGTGAGTCACTTAACTAAAAAGTGAAAAATTTAAATCTTAAAAAAAAAACAACTTCCTAGAGAACACTAAAAAGTGAAAATTTATTTAAATTTCGACAGTTGGTGGCAATATACTAAAATAGGTGTTCAAAGACAACAACTTCCAAAATTTAAGTATTTTTTGAATTCGGTCTTTTTTGTGTAAAAACTTTTTTTTAAATCTGAATTTTTATCGAGTCCTTGTACAGAACTTCCATTAAAATTTTCTTTCTTGAAGCTTTATACTGTAATGTCGTTGTAACTAAACAATAAATTCGCATATCAAGATTTACGCCCCTGTATAATTTTATTACATCGGCATGATTTTTATATCTCTCAACATAAAACTGCACGGTTTGAAATTTTATTGCCATGCGTTTCAATATTTTAGTACTTGTAGTTCAAATCTCTAACCGTTTGGTTTTTAGTGGTGCCTTATGTGCAATATTTGTGGTACACTCGTGGATTCATTTGAATTTGCCCTAAAACACTTCTAACCCAGGAGAAATGAAACCAGACTTTCCACTAAATACTGTTGTGTGGAAGTCGGTTATCATGGTATGGACACGTGATAAGGAGGAATGAGGAAAATGTGATGAGGAAAGTTTTGAATATAAATGTCAATGGCTATGAGAGTAGAGGCAGACCAAAGAAACGATGGATGGACAGTGTGGATTATGATATGGATAGAAAGGGGGTGACTACCTGACATGACGACTAATAGATAAGTGTGAAAGAGAAAGAAATGCGGCGCCGATCCCAAATGAATTGGGATAAGGCCAGAACAATGATGATGAATGATGGAGGACTGTCCCTGCCAGGGTCTCGAGGTTGTTCAAACGAGTTACCGTGGCCCTGTCATATGGGTAACTAAAGGAACACGGGTGAGTTTTAGTCAGTAAAAGTCTGACATGGCCTCCCGTTCCGCCCAGAGCACCCGATGAGTCATTTGATGATTTCGCATCCAAAAAAAAAAAGACGGATGACTGTTTTTTAACAATTTTCCATGACTTTTAAATCCCATTTATACGTTGCAAGTTTTTCAACTGTGGCATACAATAAAATTGACGCAACAAATGAATTGCATCATTTTATCGTCTGAATAGTATTTAGTTGCAAACATTTTTTTTGTCTCATTGTTTAAACACTGCAGAATAGAATAGGCGAGCAATGGTGGCCCAGTGGTAACGGCCAAGACGAAGGAGTTGTGCGCCGTGCGTGGGTTCAAATCCAGACAGGCGTTTTACTTAGTATGCATTATTTCATGAAAACTGCACTCAATATCGTGAGGAATCTGGCATGTCCTGCAAGCAACAATTCGAAGACATGCGACTGGCCTGTTAGTCTAGTGGTTAGTGACCCTGACTGCTAAGACTGAGTTCGTGGGTTCGATTCCCACCCAGGACAAATCTTTGTGTGATGAGCACGGTCATTTGTTCTGGGTCTAGGTGTAATTTATCTATAATATGTATGTATTTAGAAATATATAAGTATATTTATCAGTTGTCTGGTTACCATAGTACAGGCTCTGCCTAGTTTGGGATCAGATAACGGTGTGTTGGTTGTCCTAAGATATTTATTTATTTATCTACAAACTCGCACTGCGCCCGTATAGGGATTAGACAGGGGGTCTGTGTTACGTTTACAGCACTGAAAACTTTATAGGCTCCTTATACTTAGACAGAGCAAGTTTTACTTCCACTACAACTTATGGTATATCACAGTTAATTAAAATGCATCTTATAAATCAGTTTTTAATTATGCAATGTATTCCACTGCACATCTCATTTATTTCGGGCCCCTATCAGTCATTTTCCAAATCCGATTTTCATTTAATCCGGTTTAGTCCGGGTCAAACTAGTTTGACAAACTTTTGTTGTGTGTATCTGTAGTTATATCGACATTCTATAACCCTCTTCACACCTCGCCAACTAATTGCGTTAAATGATTCCTCATCGAGAAAAGGACAAAGATTTAAATCACGTTCGCACCGGTTTAAAATCGGGTTAGGATTTTATGGAGCTCTATTTTCAACTCTATGTGTCGAACCGAGTACTGAAAATACAACAGCACGGGGAAAAAACACACTGTTCGATTTACAACCCTCGACTGCATTGAAAATTCGGTAGGATATAAATATTGTTTTTTTATTGACATCTTGCAGGTCAACCTATGAGGTTGTCGGTTGTTTAACCGAACTTGCCTGTGGCTACCTAAATTAATTAAGACCTCCAGCCAGGGCTTTTAAAACTTAAAACTAGAGCGACTACTCACCAAGGGCACCCTCTGTGGGGTACGGACTTCGGCTTAGGGCATCGCTGGTAGAGAGCCGCAAGAGACGGGCTAGATCAGAATGAAGTGGGTTAATAACTTGTGAATCCGTGTGAACGAGGAATTCGATTCACACAAAAAATAGTAGTGTTTTTGTTTCGTTATGACACTTCTGCCACTTAATGAGTCAGTGACTTGATTTGATGGTCATGGAAACGCTAATTAATAATGTGTGAGCTTACTCGAGTGCCAACACTTTTTCGGGAAACTAACACGATAAGGGCAAATCCCTTTAAACTTTTGGAAAAAGGTCATAAAACTATCTGGTTACTTGATGATCTAAAACCTTTTTTTTTCCGGGTGGGAAATCATCAAATGATGTCTCCCGCTCTTGGTGGATCGCAAGGGCGTGTCAGACTTTTATTGACTAAAACCCACCCGTATTCCTTCAGTTGCCCATATGCCAGGGCCACGGTATCTCTTTTGAACGAATCTCACGACCCTGGCAGGATCTAAACCCTTTATTGGTATATCAATAAATTTAATTTAACTACCCTCAAAATCAAAATTAATCCGTATTCGTGACTTTATTTGTTTAAGATTAATTTCTCGACGAGTGACCCAGGCCGGGCAACACGAAAACAATTGGATTAATTTCTAAACTAATTCAGTTTCGTCTCGGCCCGTCCTCTCAAGTCTAATTCATTATAAGGGGCTTCGCGATCGAGTGGTTACACAAACTTCTGTATACTTAAGAAGTTGGATGTATTCAACGGTTGGCGGTTGCAATCCCCCGTAATGCAGTTTTATTCTTTGTCTTTCAATTTTCTCGGCTTGTGGATGTTTTAGTTAGAAAAGTTGGTCGTGTTCCGATATTTTTACACGCTTTATATTAGCTTCACTTGTATGTTTGTTTGTAACCGACTCCTTATAGCGTGATTTTGACCCACATTAAACGACCAGATTTCATTTAAACTCTGTAGACTTATCGAGGACCGATGACAATAGTATAATTTCATAATTTTGTGCCATTACCCTTGCCAGGGTTGCCAGGACAGCAAAAAAACTGTCCTCGAAAACTACGCTGACATACGACTCAAAATTCGAAAGTCCCTCAAAAATAGAAAATAATTAATAGTTTTAAAAAACACTAAAAAACACGAAGAATAAGCGTGTTATTTAGTTTTTTTTTTAACTATTATTTTACTAACCGCCTTCAAAAAATGAGGAGGTTCTATGTAACACTGTATTTTTTATGTACCTATGTGCACCCGTTTCTCCGCCAACTGTGGATCTATTTCAATTTTTTTTTTTTTAATTAAGCGTTGCAGAGCCAAAGTGTGGCAAGTGCAATATACGGGACAGATAGTTCGGAATCAACTATGAAATACAAGCAATAAATACTTGTACACAAACATGTAAGCAAAATCTTTGCTCTTAAAGTAATAAACTTGCTGTAACAAACATAATGCCTCGCGGGAACGTTAAGTTAATTTCCGGATTGTGAGTAATTATTGAATGCTCACATTATAAGAAAGAAAAGACAAATAATAACAAGACAAAAAAAAAATTGAAGACAAAAATGTTCCATTTAGCACTTTTAAAATGCATACAAATTCTGTTTTCGCATAAAACACAATAAGGGAAGTAATTTACATAGCAACATAATCCGACGGTGTTGTATCCACCTCTCTTTTATTTAATTTCTTTATTTTGTTTTAGCTACCACCTAGCTTAACAGGATTTCAATCCTTTGTTTTTTTATTCTGCATTGCATTCAACATCATCATCATTTCAGACGAAACACGTCCACTGCTGGACATAGACATCCCCAGTCTGGGGGTTGCCATAATCACCACGCTTAGCAGGCGGTTTGGCGATCGCAGTATGGTGGTAAAATGCATTGACAACGCACTGGAACTGCATTGCATTAAGTCTAGATATCGATTTAATTTAAGTCTAGATATCGATTTAATTTAAGTCTAGTTATCGATTAAGTCGAAGTATCTTGTCGCTCAAGTTAATGCCTGTGTTTAAATGGCAGTAACACCCTTTCCGTGGCATTCACATGACACGTGATGTGTTTAAGAAAAATGTGTATAATATGTGTGTTTTAATTTATAATGACATACCGTATACATAATTAAAATATGCACGCTAGCTTGCAGTCAGAATACAATTAGTTCTTGCAAATACACATAAAAAAAAATAAATAAAAAAATAAAATGTTTTTATTGCATCTACAAACATTGCATTTATAACATAAATTGAGGCAGCCCCAGTAAGTTACCGAAGTACTTGTGTTGGGGCTGTCTCGCTACTTCCCTTACAAATCTAACACAACAATGTTGAGACCACATACAGTGCAAAATCTCAAAATTAAAATAAAAGAAACTAAAGTAAAATAAAATTTAAGAAAATAAAAATAAAAATGATATAGGTGCATGCATATGGGTGCGTAGGTGTGGGAGTGAGTGTGTGAGGTGGTGTGTGGGTGTAATTGTGTATGTGTGGGTGTGGGAGTATGTGGGGGTGCGTGTATGTCTGGGGTGCATGTGTGCTTGCGTGTAGTGTTTGTGTATGTTTAGCCAGATCTGACAAGAATTTCCTCCGTTTCGTCATAAGTTAAGGTGTGAAGCCATTTAGTTATAGCTTGCTTGCAATCGTACAACGGTAGGGGGTATATGCGTAATTTTAGGTTAATTTTATTGTATATGTAGGCCGACTGTGTTACATATTGACGTTTGGCAAAAACTGTTCGGATTCCTGGGGAGTGAGCTACAATGTCTTTACGTCTTCTGTTTTGAGTAGTTGGGTCAAAAGGGATGGCCTTATGTAAAGTCAAGGTCACATTTAGAATGTATAGTTTTCTGACTGATAGTAGGCTACTTTCGCTATAGAGAGTGGTTGTGGGAAACCTAAAAGGTTTAAAATACATAACCTTAATGACCGCTCGCTGAGCTCTTTCAAGATCGAGGAATTTCATTTTTGAAGTTCCACCCCATACCGCAATGCAATACGTTAGTACTGATTGTGTCAGGGCAATGTAGATCTTATTTAGAAGCTTTGCAGACATCAGGTGACGTAAGGTTTTGAAAATCCAGATAAACTTCCTAACTCTTGCCATAAGTATCTCAATATGCGAGTACCACGACAATCTTTGGTCAATGATTACTCCCAGATATTTTGTGGAGCTGACTTGTTGGATGTACTGGCAATCACAATTTAAGCCACAGTTATTTCCACTCATGTGTATCCTTACTCTAAAATCAGGTCCAGGTTGAGACCTTTGGCTTGGAGAAAAGCAGATGAAATTGCTTTTTGAAGTATTTAGAGTTAAGAGGTTATTTTTGAGCCAACTGGCAATTTCTGTAAGGCCCAATTCAGCAGCAGTTTGTACCTCAGACCAAGAGTCCCCTGAAAAAACAACCGCAGTGTCATCTGCATAACAGAAAATCCTACCACCATTACTTTGCAGGTTGCATAAACTGTTTATGTAGATTAAAAACAGGGGCGGGCCTAACACACTTCCCTGCGGGACTCCATAAAAGACGTCGTCTTCAGCGCTATATAAATTATCAATTTTGACTTTTTGTTTCCTATCCTTTAGGTAGCTTTCAAACAGAGAAAGTGCTGTACCTCTTATACCTATATTTTCAAGCCTGCGCAAAAGGATTGGAATCGAAACGGTGTCGAATGCTTTTTTAAGGTCTAAGAATACTGTTAGGCATTTTTTACCCTTATCTACCTTAACTACGATTTCGGATGTCAGTGCCGTAACAGCATCTTGTGTTGAAAGACCTCGCCTGAAACCAAATTGTGAGGCCGAAATGATGTTATACTTTTCTAGGTAACTTATTAATTTTCTGTTAATTATTTTTTCCAAAATTTTTGAGATTGATGGTAGCACAGATATGGGTCGATAGTTGTTGACGTCACTCAAGTCCCCTCCCTTATGCACAGGAGTTACTACGGAACGTTTGAGGACACCAGGGAAAATTCCTGTTTTAAAACAGAGGTTGGCTAACTGCGCAATGAGAGGAACCACATAATCTCTCCCTAGTTTAAGGAATTTGATAGGTATACCATCCCAACCAGGCGCGCTATCAGAGTCCAGGCCCATGAGGACCCTATCTACTTCTTGTGGCTCGGTCTCGGTTAAGAAGAAAGAGGATGTCCAGGAGTTTGGGTTACAGCAAGGAATGGCTGGTAGACCAGTTTGGGCTGTTATACATTCAGCTAGAGATTGGCCTATGGTTATGAAAAACGAATTGATGCGGTTTAAGGAGTCTAGTGGCTGTGGTGTAATTTTAAGAAGATGTGTGTTTGAAGTTTTAGGTGTTTTAAAGTGGGTAATTTCATTTATCGTTGACCATAGATGTCTTGGATTCTTACTTGAATCTACTATTTGTTTTTTGTAGTACTGGCGTTTTAGTTTTCTGATTAAATTGGAGCAGAAATTGCGAAAGCGTTTATATGTTATTATTAAAATTAAGTTATATGTATCAATTCTGGTCTGTCGCTGCATTTTGTTTCTAAGTTTAATACATTTTAATGCACCGGTAGTAATCCAGGGCTTTAGGGTTTTTTACTACAAGAAACAGACTTAATATAGGAATTAGAGTGAAGGGACGTCCTGATGATTTCAATTAATTTGGTAGCGAAGACTTCCGGGAGTGTGTAGGTGTTAAAAATTGCAGCATCTATATTTATAAGACATTTATGAGCATTTTCAAAATCAGTAGTAGTTATAGACTTACATTTCGTTTTTCGAACGCTAAAAGGGCTACTGGTCATGTTCAGGACAACCATAGCATGGTCAGTGATAGTTGTGTTTAGTATGGCCACAGACGCTGAGTATTTAGCTTTATCAAATTTCAAGAATACATGGTCAAGGCAGCTTTGCTCCCTAGTGGGTAGGCTATGTCCTGGGAGAAGACCATGGACACAGAACATATTCAAGTAATTGAGTCTGTTTTTTCTTTGCTGGGATGTTTCTCTGTGTTTATCAATTATGTTTATGTTTATATCGCCTGTTACAATTATGTTTTTCTGAGTACATGAAGCCAAGTGGTTGTCAATTGAATTAATAAAATCTTCTGCACACGTATTGGATGGGGAACGATATATACCGATAATTGTAAAGCAGGAAACAACAATTTGAAGAGCAGACGCGTGTGTTAGTTTTATCTCTGTAACTATAGGCACGTGAATATTCCTAATATAAGCTACCACTCCATCATTCTGGTTAAGGTGATGTGTAGTGCAGTATGCCGTGTAGTTCTTTAGAATAGGTAACTGTCTCTCATTTGTTAATCTACATTCGGTGAGTATGAGCACATCCACATCGAACTTCAACTGCGATAAATTAATTTGCAGGTCATCGAAATTTCTATAAATACTTCTAATGTTTTGTGTCAAGACCGTTATATTAGAATTTTCCAGTCGGAACCAGGTGGAAACATGCTCAATATTACATATCGTAGAGTTTCCAGTTTCAGCGCAATCCAAGTCATGTAGTGTGTTTAGGTTACTATCCATTTTATGTTATTTACGAGTTCTAGTGGGCATAGCTTATGATTCACATTGCTTAAACTTACGTTTAACCAGTGAGGAAAATGAGTGGTTGTCAAAATGTTTATATAAATATTATCTAAAGTAAGTGCATGTATAGATAGGCTGATGGTGTATAAGGATGTGTTTTGAAAGCGTGTGACATTTAATTTGATTTCAAGGTAAAAGATTTATTTATTTATTTATTATTAATAACCAACTTATACTAACAGTTTGCACTACACATACAAGTTATCGGTTAATACTAGTTATAAATAATACATACAATCACAGAATTCAGTAAATTACATTGGATAAAATTGATTTGTTTATCCAAATTATTTAGTTAAGGCATATTTGTTCAGCCAATTCAATCCATAATATTTTCCAAACAACTATCAGTATTGAGTTGAACCAAAAGCAAGAAACTATTCGTAACAACACAGATAAAGGTTCTGCGTTCAATGTTGAGTACCTTAGAATCCGTTTCCAAAGAGCAAGAAATGAGTAAAGAAGACAATCTTTATATTCGTTACTTTCTCGTCGTCTTCACGATTTTGCGTTCGGACCGCGCGTTTACTCGCTAAATCCTACATCACCCTTCCGATAGTTTATCTTGCTCCGATGTTTTATGACACCCAAACTGATTCGTGAAAGTTGCGATCACTTCGGCTACAGTTTATGTGGTCCATTTTATTGCTATCACTTGTACAACTCGATTGTAAGCAACTTTGTTTGTGCCCAAGTGTAGTGTTTGATGTACTTGCTTGTGTCTGTTTTGAGTTGTGTATTGTTTTCGTTTTTGTAAAATATATACCACAATTATAAAAAAACGAATGTTGAAGCTGTTAGAAATGTTATGATAATATTCTATCACGTCATAAGATAGTGTATAATCATCCTATGTTCCCACTGCTGGGATACAGGGCTCCACTCTATGAGAGGAGTGGGCCGTAATCTACGCGTGCCCAGTGCGGGTGGGTAGGTGTTTTTGGTTCCAGGACAAGTCGGTTTCCTCACGCTGTTTTCCTTCACAGTTTTGAGAGCAGTGGTGATGAAATAATTTACACGAAGTTAAGCGCCCGCCTGGCTTCAAACCTACGACTTACAACTCAAAAGTCGTGATCGTTACCACCAATCCACCTTAGCAGGGGTGCCTTCTTGGCTAATACTGGTAATTTTGAGCTTCATCCGTTTAGACTGGAAGCCGACCGTAATATACATAGTTGAATAAAGGCTAGGGCGATGAAGATGAATCTATAAGGTGGTTGGATTTAAATTCAACTTGATACTGAACCTCAACATTTTCTCCGTTTGCAGTTACCCATATCTTGCAATTCTCTTGAATCCGAATACTTTATAGACCTCTCTCTACACACACTACACACTGTTCTGACTTGACCTTATTTGTTATGTTCCTCAGCAAGGTCAGGTAGGTACGTATTCGGCTCGTAACAAGTGTGCTTCTCTAACCAAATGTATGATTGTAAACGAAGCAAATGGTGAATATAGAAATCGTAGCATCTATCAGGTGGCATTCTTCGTTATTTCTGCCTATCTTCATGGGTAAATCCGTGACTTAATGTAAGTATGTGTCTCACAAAAAGATAAGAAAAACTTTCCCCGCCATCAACTTTCAACCCATAACAGAACTACACAAGCCTTCAACAAATGGCAAGCCAATAAAATAGCAAAAAAACAAATCAACCACGAATCCAACCAATCCAGAGCAGGTCTCTTCGAAATTATTCGTTTGTCAGTGACTTATGTGACTCCCGCGCCAATCGGAAGATAAATGTGTCGTTCATTGATGTGGACCGTGGTTGCCAAAGTTGAGAGAAAAAAATGAGCTATTTTATGGCTGTCTGAGTCCTTTATTTGGTATGAGAATTTGCTGGATGTCCCAATTTTTTGTGATGAAAAATGATTTATACTAATGCGGGCTGCATATTATTGGTGTTCCTGTTAATCCTTTAACGAAAGTTGACATGATTGTTCTTGCAGATGGGTCACGTTAAAAGACTCACTCCGTCAACTCTGTCTGTAAAGCTGGTTCAGGCAAAACTTTTGCATGGTGTTTTAAAGATAACAACTGTTACCAATAATCAACATATTGTTTAATAATATTACATAACATCATCATCATCTTCATTATTGCAGCCGAAAAACGTCCACTGTTGGACATAGGCCTCCCTCAATTTGGGAGGATTTGCCATAATCGCCATGCTTGGCAGGCGGGTTGGGGTCATGGTGATAAAATGCAAAGAGAAGCCCACTATCGCCCATTCTCTAGTAAGTCCCTTAGTCTCTTCTTACGACACCCACAAGAAGAATTACCTGCTGCTGTTATAGAATGACACGACAGTTTTTCATTACCCAGTGTTGATAGTGTGGCTGAGATGAGAATGTTAAGAGGGATGTGTCACACAAATGGATGGAATAAGAAATGAATATTTACATAAGAGGAAGTTTGAAAGTGGCACCGGTAACTGAAAAGTTGTGTGGTAATCGGTTGACATGGTATGGGCGTGTGATACGGAGGAATGAGGAAAATGTCATAACGAAAGTTTTAAGTAAGAATGTCGATGGCTATAAATGCAGGGGAAGACGAAAGAAATGATAGATGGACTGTACGAATGATGATATAGTTACAAAGAAGGTGAATAGCGAGATGATGACTAAATAAAAGAGAAGTATGGAAGAAAAAGACAAGTTTCGCCGACCCCAATTACTTTGGGATAAGGTCAACAAAATGATGAAGATGTTGGTAAATAAACTATTAATACCAGAATTTTACTTTTCACAAAATACTGCTCCATAACTCAGTCAAGTTTTTCAAAATAATAATTGTCGTATTTTCAATAATTATAAAATAACAATTAACACTATCCATCCCCAAAAAAATTGAAAACAGTACGAAAACCACAAAAAACCAATATGTAAACAAGCCAGAATAATAGGAGACGTAATCGTAGATTCGTTTTAGATACGAAATGATTTATGATTCGTCGTCTACCATCGGAAACGTCCCTTGTATGTCGCGTAATGGATTCTGAAGACTCCCCGGGGAGGGATGGAAATGTTGAGGGCCGCTGTCATGGGATACGCATAGCCGCATGTCCTGAGAATTTCTCACTTAATGTAGCTACGTCTATAAGTGGAATTATGGAAAGGTTTCATTCTTTTTTTGGTATTGTTGCCAGTTCTTCCTTAAAACATCTTGTTTAGGGAGGCTATGGATTAATTGCTTAACATACCAACAGTAGAAATAGCTTTCGTATTGACAATTCAACAAAAATCATTAGTTTATTAGTTAGTAGCTAGAGGATTGTTTAATTGCATTGCTAAATCATCAAGTATTTTTGAATTTCGTTTAAATAAAATAATGGGACTTATTATATGTGTATAATTAAACCAATAACTTCAGCAGAATTAACCAAATTCCTGCAGAGATATAATAATAATATTCCACAACTATCACACAACGCCATCTAGTCCCAAGCTAAGCAGAGCTTGTGTTATGGGTACTAGACAACTGATAAACATACTTATATATTTCTAAATACATACATATTATAGATAAATTACACCCAGTATTAGTTATCCACCTACAGAACCAACACACAATTAGCTATAGTAACTAACTTTCTCCCCTCTCGATTTGTCTGAAAAACGAACAAACACTCCAAATATTATTATATATATTCTACTCCAAACACTACTTTAAATCACAAGAAAATAAAAGCAGAAATTTAACAATTCGCTAAACAAAATGATTTATTCAGAAACTTTAAAATTAAATTCAGATTGCCCTCTCTGGGGTGGTATGACAAGATTGAGCATCTCTGTCATAGGACCTAGAGCCAAAGTTTGCCATTTAGGTCTGCTTCACCCGTCAGATAGGTGCCGATCCGTCGACGGTCTGTCTTTCAACTTGGGCAACATTAATATTTATTTCTACTTAGCTTAGAACTTAGAAATTTCTTTTGTTGAAACAGGTTTTTAGGATTCAAAATATCAAAGTTATTATGCACTGGGCTTAGCTGTCTGCACGTTGCTGTCAGTCATATTTTTTGCATATTGTATGTTATAACGGAATAATTCACACATCCGCCAGCCAAAACAATGGTTTTTTTTTTAAAGAAAATTCGGTAAGGCCTATTGTGTCCACAACAACAGTCAAAAATCAAATCCCGACTTTTGAAAAATCACGTTCTAAAGAGAATGATATAAGATAATATTGTTATCTGAAAGCCACGGTAGTCTGCCACCTAAACAATATATTCTAACAGTAGTAACCAATCATAAGCAAAGTAGCATACGACTACTTACGGCTTTGTACCGTGTGGTGCCGGACGAAAAGAACAACACCACCCCATTTCTTCTCTGGCTGTCGTAAAAGGCGACTAAGGGACTTACTAGAGAATGGACAGCAGCGTTATCTATGCATTTTACTACCATACTGCGATCGCCAACCCGCCTGCCAAGCGTGGCGATTATGGCAAAGTCCCCCAAATTGGGGGAAGCCTAAGTCCAGCAGCAGACGTCTTTTTTTTTTTTTGGATGGGAAATCATCAAATGACTTCTCCCGCTCTGGGCGGAGCGGGAGGGCGTGTCAGACTTTTACTGACTAAAACCCACCCGTGTTCCTTCAGTTGCCCATGTGCCAGGGTCACGGTATCTCTTTCGAACAATCACGCGACCCCGGCAGGCATCAGTCCTAGCAGACCCCTTCAGTGTTGCTGACATCTCTTTGAGGCGCGCGTGGAACACTACGCGCCGTCGACCCGAGCTTGGTCCTTACCGGGCGGCGAGCTACCCATTGCTCGCCACCCGCAAGCTCGCGCCTACGGTGGCCGGGAGTCCGCAATCGACTCCCGGCGCCCGGAGCGTCTCCTCCTGCGGCGGCTTGGGACGTGAGGGCGCAGAGTCTGCCACTCCCTCACGCGCCCCGCCTCCTCCTTCGCGAGCATTACTGCTTCGCAGAAGGAGGTGACGGCTTCCCATGCCCTCTCGCTCCGTACCATGGCTCGCACCAGGGCCGGACGCGAGAGGTCGCCGCCGCCGATCGCCTCCACGAGGACACGGCGGTGCTCCGCCCAGGCAGATCGTGATATTTCAGTAGTCGGGTTTACATTTTTGAAGGAACTTTTTATTTATTTTATTTTGGGTTTAGCTCATAATATATAGTTTTAAAAAGTGGTATGTAAGCCCGACCGCGTACTGCAAGACATAGTGTTGGAAGGCATCCCACAAGGTGACCTGGTCTTTCACCAGGAGTACCGCTGGATGCGAGAAGCACAGAACCGGTCGAAGTGGCGGTGCTTGGGGGAGGCCTAAGTCCAGCAGTGGACGTCTTTCGCCTGAAATGATGATAATGGTAGATAAAAATTGTCAGTTTGTGTCTTCTAGATAGCGCAATATTCTATTTAATTACAAACTCAAATTACGAATGAGTACTCGAGCCATTGAACTACTAGTGCTGTAACATTCCAACTGCCTACTCATTTGCAATCTCAGGTTGTATCTGATTAATGTTGAGTAGCATCGTTATCGACAAACCTAAGTTGTGTTTTGAAGTCACAAACTTTGGAAAATATTTACATAGAAGCCTGATGATTTGAGTTGACACAAAAATATCAAAAGGGCGACGCGACGCACCGCTATATTTAAGTAAAATATCACAAAAATCCGCCGTGGCACGGAACCCCTTGAATTACATATTCAAGCAACTGACGAGTGTTTGCTTTGTACGCCTGGTACGTGACCTTCTACCGCTGAAAACACGAAATATAGCTAATATCTTGATTTTCTCTCTAAAATGCCTCCGGATTTACGAACGTAATATTTTGAATCCCGTGATTTGTGAATATATTTTTGTACACTTTCAAAATAAAATAATTTTATGAAGGAATAAGCGGGTTTGTCTGAAGGTGGTATTTATCTGGAATTGGTAAAAACAGTTATCGATCGCTAAATCTGTAAATAACTACAATATAGACTGACTGCCTCGTTGGTCTAGTGATCCCAAGCGCTACTGCCAAACATGAAATGAAATGTTCACTTATATAAGTAGATCTTATAAGTCCTAGGTGTTATTTGATTTTTTTATTTGGAATTTCTCGGATTTGTGTCCATTTGATGTCAACAGGCTCACCTCCTATTACATGGGACTTAAATATAACAGGCGAAATTTTGGTGTACTATACGTAGGTACACCTTTGCTGAAACGTTCGGGAAAACAAGATATCAAAATGTGGTGTAGCTCATTGTGGCCAAATTATGACGCTAGTGTCGCCAGGTTCAGCGAATCCCATCGCGCGATCCGAAAGGCGCGCGAACAAAATAGCCACAGATACTAAAATATAGAAAACGAATTAATTATTGCTAAAGAAATGACCTAATACTTAGGTATAACAGAAATAAGTATTAACAAGTCAATTTGGGTCACTTAAGGTGCCCAACCAAAATGTTATGTTTTTAATAATAACACTCATAATCTTGTTGAATATCACCCACCTCTTCATACTACAAACTAAATTTCCAATATTTATGTTTCATAAAGTAGTGAAACTTTAAAGTTTAAGCCCATGTCTTGAAAGTGGGTTTGAAGTCCTCTCAAGACTAACCGAGTAAAGAAATTAGTTAATGTGTTAATATTTAACTTAGTTATTTACTTCTAAAGGTTTGGAGATTCACTGGGCAATGACTCAGAATCCTTTTGCCATGTTTACTTTTCGAGGACTGATCGTAAATATGTACCTTTTATATGTACAGGTGGACTTTTGAGATGAGGCAGTAGGGGCAGCTACCCCGACCTTCGTTTTTGTAGCTACAGGAGAACGTACTTAGAAGACCGTCCTTAAGTACTCTTTCGAATAATTTTTAAATTATAAGTCCAGGATCCATGGTACATTTTTGCACTTGATTACTATCAAGCTAATTTTCCGTGAGTAGCTTCATTTTGAGCAGACGCCCAACAATTTCCTGTACTTACGAAACTATTTCACTTTCCTCATCCGTGATATCTGACTCTGTAATAACATGAAAAAATTTAGTTAATTATATAATACTGCATAATCAATCAATAAAAAACAATAATATTAATAAGGTACCTTGTATGTCAGAAGATAATTCTTCAATAGATGGACTTTGGGGACAATCAAACCAATAATACTCATATTTGCCATCAATTATCGTCCATCCAAAACTTTTTGGCAGTTTTTCTATGGGGCACCGCAGGTGGGTGTGTGTGTGGCCTGTTAGTCTAGTGGTTAATGACCCTGACTGATAAGACTGAGGTCGTGGGTTCGATTCCCACCCTGGACAAATCTTTGTGTGATGAGCACAATCAATTGTTCTGTGCCTGGGTGTGTTTTATCTATAATATGTATGAGAAATATATAAGTATGTCAATCAAATCGACATATTGTATCCTTGCTAGCTCTGTTAGCTACCACAATCGAGAGTTTCGTACAGGAATTATTGGGCGTCTGATCAAAATGAAGCTAATCACGGAAAATTAGCTTGATAGTAATCAAGTGCAAAAATGTACCATGGATCCTGGACTAATAACATTACCAGTCGTTTTATGTAATTTACCATTGACATGCGTGTAAAAAATAAATTATTATTGGTGAATTATTCATTTTTTTTTTTTTTTTTATTATTTATCATTTAAACCGGCGTGTGTGTATGACCAATTGTATGAACCTAAACGAGGCAAAAGAAGTGTGTAAAGATCGTAGCAGGTGGCGATCCGTGGTTTCTGCCTACCCCCATGGGAAAAAGGCGTGATTCTATGTATGTATGTATGTTATCATTTAACTGACAATACATACTCGAACATGGCTTTGTATTGTATAGATTCAGATTTATTTATTAAAAAACGAATAAAAGTAAAGACTCTGTAATAACATGAAAAAATTTAGTTAATTATATAATACTGCATAATCAATCAATAAAAAACAATAATATTAATAAGGTACCTTGTATGTCAGAAGATAATTCTTCAATAGATGGACTTTGGGGACAATCAAACCAATAATACTCATATTTGCCATCAATTATCGTCCATCCAAAACTTTTTGGCAGTTTTTCTATGGGGCACCGCAGGTGGGTGTGTGTGTGGCCTGTTAGTCTAGTGGTTAATGACCCTGACTGATAAGACTGAGGTCGTGGGTTCGATTCCCACCCTGGACAAATCTTTGTGTGATGAGCACAATCAATTGTTCCGTGCCTGGGTGTGTTTTATCTATAATATGTATGAGAAATATATAAGTATGTCAATCAAATCGACATATTGTATCCTTGCTAGCTCTGTTAGCTACCACAATCGAGAGTTTCGTACAGGAATTATTGGGCGTCTGATCAAAATGAAGCTAATCACGGAAAATTAGCTTGATAGTAATCAAGTGCAAAAATGTACCATGGATCCTGGACTAATAACATTACCAGTCGTTTTATGTAATTTACCATTGACATGCGTGTAAAAAATAAATTATTATTGGTGAATTATTCATTTTTTTTTTTTTTTTTATTATTTATCATTTAAACCGGCGTGTGTGTATGACCAATTGTATGAACCTAAACGAGGCAAAAGAAGTGTGTAAAGATCGTAGCAGGTGGCGATCCGTGGTTTCTGCCTACCCCCATGGGAAAAAGGCGTGATTCTATGTATGTATGTATGTTATCATTTAACTGACAATACATACTCGAACATGGCTTTGTATTGTATAGATTCAGATTTATTTATTAAAAAACGAATATATATATGTACACTAATTTCATTGATATTAATTTCATCGAGCTCGACTAAAATGCATTCATAAGCCCTTTATTGTAGAACAGAACGTATGAAGATTGATTGAACATTTTGAGAAATTTTGATTTACATTCACACATTTAAACAGAAAATCTACAGTCAGCAAGGAAATTGTCAAATTTTACAAATCTTTTATATTTCAATCGATCCTGTTTCTTAAAAGGATCAAGAACCTATAATGAATCATCGGAGGTCAACTAGAAATAAATAGATAAATTATTTCATCATCACTGCTAGAACTAAAAAATCTAACCCGCACTGATACTATGTGGTGAATTGCGGCCCACTCTCACAAAGAGGATGCCTTTGTCCCAACATACATTTGTCCATACCTGATACTTCAAGCGACCACACCATAACGTGTTTGCAGTCTAAAAAATCCAAAATAACGAGACATGACCATAAAATAAAAGGTCATTCCTATCAGTTGACTGCAAAGCATCCATGTTGCAAAGTGAAAAAAACTTTTAAAAAAAAGGCACGCTATGACATCGTTCCGTTCAAATTTCGTGATTCTAACGCACATACGTACTCGACAAAATTGTAAAAATAAAGTATAGCCCAACTAGCTTCCCGTCTATACGATAAAAACAAACGGGTGCATTGAGAATATTTGTGAAAAAGATTTTTCAGCCAGTTTTTTTGCAGGGCAGTTTTTAGAAGCGGACTGGATTTTTGGTGGCCCGTCGGTAGGATACCTAAATTGCTCGATATTTGAACTGTTTTAATGATGTGGCGCTATTTCTACATACCATATTCGTATTTGTACTGAAATACGTCATTTTATATAAAATTTGCACCGATGTAAATTAAATAAAACTTGGATATTTTATTTCTATGAAGCATTATTTGAACGAAAGCATCAACGGTCAAGATGACATTTTCACATTATAATATTTTCTGACAATAATGTTGTGAATTAGGTATTACCTTTCGGCCTCTATTAGCAAAACCAGTATAAGCAAGCCTCTTAATCTATTGAAATGTAAACGTATTGTTTTCTTCATTACGCTAGCTAGGCCAACCCACTGTCAAAGTATTACGAGTACTACCGCATTCGCCTGTAGGTACCTATGAGTACGTATTTCAAAAATGTATAGTAGTAAGAGGAAGTTTACTCGACCTCCATAAAAATAGGGAGTATTCTCCGACCAGACGGGTGTCGTGTATGGTGGGCAGTTGACCAACAATTGTTTTTTTTTTTGGGAAAATGACTTCTCGCTGGTATCAACTTATGAGTTTGCCGGCTGCTTAACCAGATTTGCCTCTGATTACTTTAATAAATTAAAGCCTCCAGCCAGTGCGTTAAAATTTAAAACTAGAGCGACTAAACGCTAAGGGCACCCCCTGTGGGGTACGGACCTCGGCTTAGGGCATCGCTGGAAGAGGGCAGGAACGGATGGGCTGGATCGGAATGGCCAACGATTGATGTCGGGACTTTTTATATATCCTGGTTTCGCGGTAAACTCTGATTGCGCGGTGCAGGACTTTGCGTGAAGTCAGTATAATTCATAGTTTGCATGTTGCAGGCGATGTTGATGCCGCCTCAAATCTGTCCAATTCCGTAACTTTTCTCAGCAAAAGAGCCATTTCGCTTTGGTTTACGTCAAGCCTGAAACTAACCTCAGGTAAACAAATATTCAGCTAAGGTTACGGATAGGAAGATTCTGGCCTTTGCACGGCAAATACGAGACGCCGCAATGAATGTAACGTGCCCCGCATAGTTCTACGGATTTGTGAGTTTTGACTTTGAAAGAGATTGAATATATATATTAGAGAAAGTAGATATATTTTTTTTGTTTGTTTAAATTTTACTCCTCATATCTTAAGAGTAAGCTCATTGGAAGGCCTCCCACAAGGTTGAACGATGATGTTGTGAAGATCGCAGGAATCCACTGGATGAGTGGAGCATAAAACCGTTCAAAGTGGCGGAGCTTGAAGGCGGCATATGTCCAGCAGTGGACGTCTTTCGGCCGAAATAATGATAATGATGAAAGTAAGATTTTTGTGAGCCGTTTCGACCAGTTTTCAGGGACTAAAAGGTTCATGCACTTGCCGATTCTCTATGTAATGACTCCGAGCACATTATCAGCTACTACCCAATTTATAGTAATGAGCGTAAACCTATACATACGTCAAAATATCTACTGTTTTGAGCTCCTCATATATGTCTAAGATATGAGGAGTAAAATTTAAACAAACAAAAAAAATATATCTACTTTCTCTAATATATATATTCAATCTCTTTCAAAGTCAAAACTCACAAATCCGTAGAACTATGCGGGGCACGTTACATTCATTGCGGCGTCTCGTATTTGCCGTGCAAAGGCCAGAATCTTCCTATCCGTAACCTTAGCTGAATATTTGTTTACCTGAGGTTAGTTTCAGGCTTGACGTAAACCAAAGCGAAATGGCTCTTTTGCTGAGAAAAGTTACGGAATTGGACAGATTTGAGGCGGCATCAACATCGCCTGCAACATGCAAACTATGAATTATACTGACTTCACGCAAAGTCCTGCACCGCGCAATCAGAGTTTACCGCGAAACCAGGATATATAAAAAGTCCCGACATCAATCGTTGGCCATTCCGATCCAGCCCATCCGTTCCTGCCCTCTTCCAGCGATGCCCTAAGCCGAGGTCCGTACCCCACAGGGGGTGCCCTTAGCGTTTAGTCGCTCTAGTTTTAAATTTTAACGCACTGGCTGGAGGCTTTAATTTATTAAAGTAATCAGAGGCAAATCTGGTTAAGCAGCCGGCAAACTCATAAGTTGATACCAGCGAGAAGTCATTTTCCCAAAAAAAAAAACAATTGTTGGTCAACTGCCCACCATACACGACACCCGTCTGGTCGGAGAATACTCCCTATTTTTATGGAGGTCGAGTAAACTTCCTCTTACTACTATACATTTTTGAAATACGTACTCATAGGTACCTACAGGCGAATGCGGTAGTACTCGTAATACTTTGACAGTGGGTTGGCCTAGCTAGCGTAATGAAGAAAACAATACGTTTACATTTCAATAGATTAAGAGGCTTGCTTATACTGGTTTTGCTAATAGAGGCCGAAAGGTAATACCTAATTCACAACATTATTGTCAGAAAATATTATAATGTGAAAATGTCATCTTGACCGTTGATGCTTTCGTTCAAATAATGCTTCATAGAAATAAAATATCCAAGTTTTATTTAATTTACATCGGTGCAAATTTTATATAAAATGACGTATTTCAGTACAAATACGAATATGGTATGTAGAAATAGCGCCACATCATTAAAACAGTTCAAATATCGAGCAATTTAGGTATCCTACCGACGGGCCACCAAAAATCCAGTCCGCTTCTAAAAACTGCCCTGCAAAAAGCTCCTGCTACGTAAGTTGGAATGACGGTGCAACAACAATTACATTAATTAATATGGCAGTTGCGCAAAAAGATTGTGCTGGCGGCTCTGACGGTCGCCAATATATTTATCGGGCATAAATAATCGGCAGAAAAATCCATGGAGCTCTGGACAGTCGATACGTTCCCATAAATAGCAAAAAGTACCTGCTTGGGTTCTAACGACCTACAACTCATAAGTGAGGGTCGATACCACTGGGCCACCAATGGTCGATTAATCGATAAATTTTTGTTTAGTGGGAAATTTCAAAACAAGTTCTTAAAAGTTTGGTACTAAGGAGTATTGGTAGGTAATAGTCAGTAAGTGTCGTCCATAATGGTCAGACGGTCTGTAAGTACATAAGAAAAAGTAATGTAAATAACCAAAACGTTTTCTTGAACAAACTGATAGGTACTTTTCGAAACCACAATTTGTAGATATAGGCGAAAGGAATCATTTGTATTGATTTGCATAAAAGATATCCGAAATAAAACTTGAAGCCTTTGCAAATACCAGAAAAACGCCGCAGGCATTGCCAATTGCCAAAGTTGATTTTATTTCGGCAAATAAGAACTTGTAATAGCATCCCTAAAATCGAAGTAATAGAGTCTATTCCCGAATGCAATGAAATTGGTAAAGAGGGTGAATTTGCGGTAAAGAGCCATGAACTGTAAATACAAACTGTTCGTAATCTGAGATTGCTTCGACTTGAAGTTGAAGAGTATTGCTATTAGATATATTATATGAATTCTTATAGCCTTTTAAAAGACGTAAGTAGTTCAGCCTTTCAACTTCCGATAATTCTGAGTTTGTGGAAAGTGCATATCAATTATCGAAAACACTAATATGTTCAGGGAAACAGTAATAAACAAATAGCTAACTGTCCTATTGAAATTCGAATCAAATAGCACATGGAATTCATAGCTACTCTGACATACAATCTTTACAGGAAGATTGCATTAAACAATACGGTTTTCTAACCTCAATCGAAACAGGCAAAATATATCTACCTATCCACCACAAGGTCTCCAAGGAGACCTCCAGTGATGACCCAATCTTGTCCATCCAGAACTCCAATTTACCCTTCCCAGTGATCACTGTGCAGAGCTTCGTTACTTTTATATGTAAATGACTATCTGTGTATTATGCAGTGGAAATGTTCCAGTTGGCTCGACAAACCCGCAAACTGGTAAACTATTAATTGGCCAACTGGGAGCAAACAATTTGGATTACAGATTCGGAAAGCTACAACCGGCTACAGGCTGTCTCCAGTTTTCCAATGCAAATATCGCTGGACTAAGCAAAGCTACATGTAAGTTAGTTGACTGTAGCTTTGCTAAAGTTAGGACTAAATGGTTTTTGGGTATGGATTTTCTAGCTTATTGGAATTACGAATGCCTATTGACTTATAGAGGGATTTATTAAATTTGCTATCGAAGGGAGTAGGCAGAAACTAAAGAACGCCATCTGCTACGACTCGTGACCTTATAGGAGATGTACTAGAAAAAGGCCAGGTGCTTATTATTCGCAACCGGCGTGCGTATATTATCAAATGTGTAAATGTCAACGAGGCAAAAAGAGTACATCTAACAAGCATAATCAGCTTATAATGGTCCCACTGCTGGGACACAGACCTCTGCTAGGGTCGCGAGATTTGTTCGAATGAGTTACCGTGACCTTAGCATAGGTATAGGCCACTGAAGGAACACGGGTGGGTCTTAGTCAGTAAAAGTCTGACACGCCCTCCCGCTCCGCCCAGAGCAGGTGACGTCATTTGATGATTTCCCAGCCACAAATAAAAGGGGCACAGATGTGTGTTAATTTGAACCTGCAGAATAGTGGATATATTTCTAACAATTATGTTGCAACCGCTTAAATTTAGTGTGATCATCGAATAGAAGTATACGAAGGCTATCATCATTTCAGCCGTAAGACGTCCACTGCTGGACTTATGCCTCCCCCAATTTGAGGGATTTGCCGTAATCGCCACGTTTGGCAGGCGGGTTGGCGATCGCAGTATGGTGGTAAAATGCATAGAGAACGCTACTGCCCATTCTCTAGTCAGTCCCTTAGTTTCCTTTTACGACACCCACGGGAAGAAATGGGGTGGTGTTATTCTTTACGTCCGGCACCACACGATACGAAGGCTATATACGTAAGTAAAAGAAACATTGATTTATAAGTCGAGAAAAGTACCGAGATTTAATCTTACATAAACACCAGTTTATTTACTTTTCTAGTAGATACTGCATGATAAATGCCGTTATCGAACCGAACTAAGTGTCGGTTGGCCATATTGGATCATTGGTAAGTCAATTTTCACAATGCTTTCATAGTTTTAATCAACTTTGTCCAAAGTAAACTTCGAAAATCAACTCTATTCCCATTTATATA
The DNA here is from genome assembly GCA_947507805.1 of Aporophyla nigra. Classification (NCBI taxonomy): domain Eukaryota; kingdom Metazoa; phylum Arthropoda; class Insecta; order Lepidoptera; family Noctuidae; genus Aporophyla; species Aporophyla nigra. The sequence continues at coordinate 2,022,879 of OX382301.1, forward strand.
GGGTTATTTTATATTTGCGAGATAAACTAAGTAGATATTGTGTATAACGATATCTGAACACTATAAACGATTATTTTTGTGGGAGTTCAAAGACTGCTGTTTAAGATATTACAAAAACTTTTACTTATGTTTACGTGTTTATATATGGAGTACATACCAAGTCTATGAAGCTTACACCCAAACAAAAAAAAAAACAGATTTGAAACTCATATTTAAAGGGACTCCAATAAATGCGGTCGATGACCCAAAATTTTATTTTAATCAAATAAATTATTGTTTTGGTTTAACATGTTGAGTTATTGATGCCTACCGCGTCATCGGAGCTCAGCCGATTTCAAATACCCTGTAAACTTGTAAAACTTTTCAGCCCAACATCATGGTCACTTTAAAGTTATGAAACTACGACCATTCTTCGAAATATGTGTATATTGATTAAAACTTAACATCTCATACAAGCTCCGTAAAAGTTGGGACAACTTTACAGCTAGCTTGTTCCTCCAATCCTCAAACTTGGCCCGATATGAGGTACCGAGCGTTATCTCGGTACGTGCACGAAAACTTACGAGCATTCACGAAAACTTGCGAAAATTCGCGAAGATTCGGAGTAGGATGACTCAGCGTTTGTTTTATGTCGTTTGACCAAAAGGAAGATGGTGGAATGCTACGTAGGCATGTACATATACGATTTTATTTTCTATGAATTAGATATTATTGCTTGTTGTTGTATAAGGATTTTGAATTTTCGCTCAACTAAAGCTGCCCTTTAGCCTTTTTTTAAATGGGACTTAAACCGGTGAAACAGGATATAGAGTCACATCCAAAATCGTCAACACTTCCAAAAGTGTGGTAAAACTTTACGTCTAAATTCTGACTTTGTTTCTTTTTAAAAACAAAAAATCTTATTTGTGATAACCATGATGCAACTACGCAGACAAACGACTAAGCCTATGGTGACATGGTGCTACCAAACACTTTCGTTCCACCTGCTTAAAATCTCGCACCTGGACACGAATTGCCTTGGCTTTCCTGGAAGTCTTTAAATCGGCTCCGGACTCAGGTAGGCCGAAGTAAAGAGAACCTGATCCATTGGAAATTCACAGATAGCTCCTGGAGTGTAAATGTGGTGCTGTCCCACAAACAATGCGGCACTTAATATTTTGTCCAGCATTTCCTGCTATTTGCACGATACTGGAGTTGATGGATGCTTCTGAAAGTGCTAAGGTAGTAGCCAAAATCTGGGCTAGCTATATTGAGATTGCTATCGACACGCTAAAAAGAAGACCATGAGGCAAAGAAAGACCATACAGACACAAAAAAAAACTGGAGAAAAACATGCGTCACATCCACTCTACGTGTTTACCTTTAACCAAATTTTAAAAGGTTTTTACTAGAAAAGTGCTATTACAGCGTAGATAACTTTTTAAATGATAATCTTCTGCAATAGAATTTGGAATGTGTTATTATTTTTTCTAATATGTATTACTTAAATTGAATTTAAATTGTTGACATTTCAAATTAATCCAATGTTTTTTTTTTCTTTTTAAGTCATTGTTTTAATTCATTATTAACGATTTTTATAATTATTGTAATAGTTGTCTTAGTGCGACTAATTTTGTACGCCATGATTGGCAAAACACGTAGCTACCTCTCATTATTTTTAAGACCTGTATAATTCTGCACTCATGTTTTACAAAATAAAAATCTTGTATCTAAACGGCCATCGCTCAGCCTAATTCTGTGACCCTATGCGACACAGAGCCCCAGCGCTGGTATTTATTCAATACACCATAACGTCATGCCTTGATTCTCCGAAGAATTGAGCACCTATATTCCACCCACATTTCCCCAGGCATTTTTAAGTAACATGTCATATCCACAGCAAGTCTCGCTCCCGAACCTACTGCACTCACTATGTATTCTTGGAAAGAGTTTTTTTGGATGACTGTAATTTATACAACAATAAAATGTCTAATAATATCGGGTATTCACCTTTATAAAGATTTTTATGGAGTATAATATTATTTGTATAAGGAAATGTAAACAATGAACCTTATATTAATTCCGATCGCTTCCATAAGTGAGCTTTGAAGACAAAGAGAGATCAGTCTTGAAATAAATCACCATCCTAATTGCTTATCACACTTTCAGTCACACCAAAAGATATTAAAGAATATTCTTAACCCATTACTTTAACTATAGGTTTGTTCAACAACCTAAATAACGCTGAACTGTGAAGTTAAAAGAAATGAGAAAGAATTGTCAGTTACCCCGCTGAGTGTGTTAGTCTCGATTTTTCAGGACTTTGGTTTTCTACAAATTTTTAATTAAACAAAATGAATACGCAAGAACCATTGGTATATTAATTTGGAATTCTGGGCTAACTAATAATAATATCTTAGGACAACCAACACAACGTTATGTGATCCCAAACTAGGCAGAGCCTGTACTATGGTAACCAGACAACTGATAAACATACTTATATATTTCTAAATACATACATATTATAGATAAATTACACCCAGACACAGAACAAATGATTGTGCTCATCACACAAAGATTTGTCCTGGGTGGGAATCGAACCCACGAACTTTGTCTTAGCAGTCAGAGTCACCAACCACTTGACTAACAGGCCAGTCAACTCTATTTAGATTGCTATCGACACGCTAAGAAAAAGAAGAATTTGGAATAGTATTGTCTTATATTTCTACACCATTCTGTTCCGTGTGATGATGGATGTAAAAATAATACATAGTCTAAAAAAAATAAAAAACACGCTTTCATAGAAAACCAAACTAAAAAGTAGAAAATAATGGAAAAAAGTGTGGGGTGCTTTTTAAGGTATTTTTTATTAATATCAGGCACCCCACGCTTTTTTCCATTATTTTCTACTTTTTAGTTTGGTTTTCTATGGAAGCGTGTTTTTTAGTTTTTTAAACTATCATTTATTTCCTATTTTTTAGGGTGTTTCGAATTTTCAGACGTATGTCAGCATAGTTTATGACGTATGTCAGCGTAGTTTTCGAAGACAGTTTTTTTGCTGTCCTGGTAACCCTGGCAGGGATAATGGCACAAATGTATGAAATTATTGCATTGTCATCGGTCCTTGACAGGTGTGCAAAGTTTGAACGAAATCTGGTCGTTTAAAGTGGGTCAAAATCGCGCTATAAGGAGTCAGTTAAAGGCGGCTAAGGGACTTATTAGAGAATGGGTAGCAGCGTTCTCTATGCATTATACCAGTAAACCACGATCGCCAACCCGCCTGCTACGCACGGCGATTATGACCAACCCCCCCAAATTGGGGGAGGCCTATGTCAAGTAGTAGACGTCATTTGACTGGAATGATGATATTTCTAACATTGTAAATATTGAAGACTTAACTGTGAACTTTACCTTTTTCTCTTGACCCCGGCAAGTCAAATATAGAATCCCGAGGTTTTCATTCCACCTTTAGCCCCCAGAAACAGAAAAAGAAAACACTCAATTCAAATTAAATAATCTCTTCGTAATAATCTCGCCGCTGGTAAATCTGTTGCAAACATAAAGAACAACAATAATATTAAAAACAACGAAACTCAATTTCATGCTCAATTTCCAGCCAAATGAATATGACAGAAATCTCTTTAAAAATCATCCGTTTCTTCCGACGATGTTAAGGGAACAAAGTGATAAATTGCTAAGTGTTTATTTACACAGTACATGAGTAATAGGTCTGTTCTAGCCAGGAATAAGTCAGGCTATACCGACTGCGCGGAAATGGTGTAATGTGTTACCGTACTTTGAGGGACATTGGGACTGTTTGGCGCTAAGGTCTGTTATGCGTCGGTATACGTCGTAGCTTTTGCTTACTGGTGTTATACTGATGATGACGTTTAAGAATATCTTCTATATCTGAAGCTACCAAATCTGACTGACTTCCAGCTAGAGTTCTACTTCTTAGCCAATCGATGACAAAAAGTTCAAACATCTTTAGCTCAAACTTCAGCTGAGCGAACCCCGCTCACTGAGGTAGTCATAAGATCATCAAATGCACAAGTAACAGGGTATGCGGCGCAGGATGTAAGGTGGGTAAGTCTGTGGGAAGGTGCTGCATACGTACTTGAGATCTGAGCCATGCGTGAACCCCGAATCTGTGGAGATTATCTTAACTCCGGCTGAATTCAGTTCGAAGTCTATTCAGTGATTTCCAAGTCAGTCACACGGTAACGCGTGCTCAGGCAGAAGGCTCTCAGGTGGTTCCATAAAGTTGTCAGTGGGATTATACAGCTCCTACCTATCATATCTTGGTATGGAGGTGTAACTATTGGCTGGACTAGCTGGACTCACGCACCCTAGACAACTTTGTACAGCTGTACTGTCTACGCCAACTATACTGACTGCCTCCTTGATCTGGTGGTCATTTGCGCTACCGCGAAGCATGAGGTCCTGGGTTTAATTCATAGACAGAATAGTGTTTACGAATTTTGAGAGTACTACAGGGACAGCGCTGTCTAACTCTTCGGAGAATAAAGCTGTGATGGTGTTATTAGATTCCGATGACTGACTTTTATTAAAAATACAGAAGAAAAATGAGCAATGTCACTAGCGGCCAATTTCTGTGGATGCAAGAATTGTAAATTAAAATCTAAGTAACTAAGGGCCTACGACGCTGCTTCGTTAGTTAGTCAGACTGTCGAAATCATTTCGAACTTTTAACTGCACATACTCGTTTTAGGTACCAACATAGTGTGATTTTTCAACTTTTTGTTTTTCAGGAAAAATTCAGGCATATTGACTACGAACTTAAATTTGTGTCCGTATATTCAAATCACTAGTCTCATTCTTTGACAGATGTATCTATACGATGGCTTATCATACGGCAAATTGAAGAAGTGTATAATTCACAATAAATTTCCCTGACTGTACATACATATGAATATTTGCAAGTCTATAAAGACGCTTATCCAACAAAATATTTTTCTTGTTATTATGAATGTAGCACATGTGACTTACTCCTTAAAGATTCGCCGAAGTGTGTATAAGGAACGTGTTTAACGGCGTGCCGCTCATTTCCACGATGGAAGACGAAACGTATTACATGATTATCTTATTTTTTTGTACATAAGTCACCTGACTCTCGACGATACTGGGTTCTTATTGTATTTGTATATCAGAGATCTTCTGATTATTATATTTGTGATGTTTCTGCTTAGATAGGTAAGCAGATGAACATAACAAAGTGATTATAAGTAAGAGGACAGTAATAAACGCAGATGTAGGAGTAATGTTTTACTAACTATTAAAACAACAATAGATATTACTCGCAGAGCTTAATTGTTCGTTGCTATGCAGCGTAAGTTAGTTGATCATAAAGATTGCCCGACGAGTAAGTGAGTCCTGGAACTTTGCATATACGTTGTCATCGTGTGGTGAAAACTAGCAATGCGATCTTGCGCTGGAGCCACGTTTGATGTTCAGTAGTCAAAGATGACGTACAGCAAACGGACACTGATGACTAATTACTGATGCATGGATTAATTAGATAGATTTCTGTAGATCATGATGATAATGTTCGAAAGAAAAGACACATCACGTTATATTCAATACTTTTCAATCCCTGAAGACTGTTCCAATCGATGCTTAATATACTCGAATTTCCGTTAAATACGAAACTGAATGCACAAATCGACTAATTACACTTACGCAAGACATGCATCTCGCATACCTCAAACGCAAGTAGAAAGCGCAAGCAGAACTCCCGAGTGCAATTAGCAGTAGGTAATAGGTAGTTCGGTAGGTATTTCATTTGTAGTACAAGTCAAAGTTGGGTGCTCGTTTAGGAGTTCGATTCTTAATTGGAAACCGGGTCGCTTATACTTCAGCGTCAGTCTGCCTGTCTATCCATGGCTCTTTTAATTCTCTGAATGTTCAGCGTAGTCTGTTAAAGTTTCCTAAAAAGAGTGGTAGGGACTTCGATGTACGAACTGTAACAATGATTTCAGCACATGATTCTAGACTCCCTAGCGTAGAAATATTTAGTCTGTTATCAAAAAAATGTGATGCTTTATAGAACAGTTTAATACCTTTTAAAATAGCGCTGTAATGGTCACTATTAACATTGTTAGGGTGAACAAACGCTCGGGTGTTTCCATTGCGAGGATCGTCTGACGGACACCGTGGAGCATACGGTGGAGGTGTGCCCTGCTAGGGCGGAGCACCGCCGTGTCCTCGAGGAGGCGATTGGTGGCGGCGACCTCTCGCATCCGGCCCTGGTACCAGCCATGGTACGGAGCGAGAGGGCATGGGAAGCCGTCACCTCCTTCTGCGAAGCAGTAATGGAAGAGGCGGGGCGCGTGAGGGAGTGGCAGTCTCTGCGCCATCACGTTCCTAGCCGCCGCAGGAGGAGACGCCCTGGGCGTCGGGAGTCGACAGCGGACTCCCGGCCATCGTAGGCGCGAGCTTGCGGGTGGCGAGCAATGGGTAGCTCGCCGCCCGGTAAGGACTAGGCTCGGGTCACGGCGCGTAGTGTTCCACGCGCGCTTCAAAGAGATGTCAGCAGCACTGAAGGGGTCTGCTAGGACCGATGACTGTCAGAGTCGCAAGATTGTTCGAAAGAGATACCGTAACCCTGGCACATGGGCAACTGAAGGAACACGGGTGGGTTTTAGTCAGTAAAAGTCTGACACGCCCTCCCGCTCCACCCAGAGCGGGAGAACTTATTTGATGATTTCCCATTAAAAAAAAAACAAAAAAAATTGTCACTATTAACATTGTTAGGGTATACCTTCATTGGTCCAGAGGTCGTAATCGCTGCAGCTGAACATGAGGCCTTGGGTTCGATTCCCGGGTCGACAAAGTGTCATTGGGTTTTTCAATCTGGAAATCCGAGTCTGAACTTATACCCAGTTGATGACAATACGCGCGTGAGAAAATAACGTTATGAAAACTTGACGAGGCTTCTAAAAAAAAACTGCATACAAAAAAAAAAAAAAATTTTTAATACGTATACATTAACGTCACTTTACATGTCTGTCATAGATTAAAGTCATGACCGCGTTCGCCCGCGACTTTGTCCGCGTAAAATTTATAACTCATGTTACTTCAAAATAATGGAGCCGAACTTTCCTCTAAATAGTATTAGTATTAATAAAAATACAACTGCAGTAGTACAAGAAACAAAGGCACATATTCAAATCAATTCCCAAATCAGAAAATAAATCCCGTTAAAACATTAAACACTGCACTATATTTAAACATGCAGATTCCTCGCGTGAATTACATTCCTATATTAAACGGGAACTCTACATCTTTCTGCACGTAATAAAATCTCCGATAATAAAGTTAAAGCTTTCATTATGAGAATCACAACCTATATTGTGTAGTATTTAAATGTAGCCCAGGTCTGAGGAATGGGACGAAGCGTTGACGGTCTTAATTGTCATTTTATTAAGCCTTTATTGCTAAAACCTAGCTAAACTTTCAATGTAAATAACTTACTTATACTACTTACTTATAAACTAACACATCATGTTTTCCAGTTTAGTATACACCGTGTCTTGTGATGCATAGGATTCTTCTAGCTGCTTCCATTCCTTTTTATCTTTAGCCTTCCTCTCTAGCCTTCCTAATTGCATCAGTCCATCTTTTTGCCTGTTTGCTTCTTTTCCTTTTACAATCGCGTGTTTGCCATTCTGTTATAATGTTTGTCCATTTATGTCCTTTACTAGCTTTTGGCAGCGACTCCGGCCGCGTGGAGATCAGAAATTATCGCACGAGAACGCATTACCGGGATATAAAGGGCCCTATGAGTTAATCCAGATTATAAAATATCTGCGTGCTAAATTTCATTCAAATCCGATCAGTAGTTTTTGCGGGAAAAGTAACAAACATTCATACTCACAAACTTTCACATTTATAATATTAGTAGGATATATTGTCATACATTTTTATATTTTTAAACGACTTCAAAAAGGAGGAGGTTCTCAATTCGGATGTTTATAATTTTTTTTTATGTATGTTCGGCCATAACTCCGTCATATATAGACAGATTTGCAAAATTCTTTTTTTGTTTGAAAGGGGTTTATTCCGAAATGGTCCCATATAAATTTCATATAGATCTGATGATGAGTTCCTGAGATAGACACCGGAACTCTTTAAAAAATGACAGCAAATCAACCGCGATTTCTGCTATCGCATAAATATACATTCTTTGTTTGGAATTAGTGCGGGGTGGATACTACAACTAAAAATTTAAACATAAAAACTTTTTTCCAAAAAAAAAAAACAACCGACTTCCTTAAAAACACTACAAAGTGAAAAATAACTTTAATTTCGGAAGTCGGTGGCAAAAAAACCATAAATACAGATCCTAAGACACCGACTTCCGAAATTAAAGTTATTTTTCACTTTGTAGTGTTTTTAAGGAAGTCGGTTGTTTTTTTTTTTGGAGAAAAGTTTTTAAATATTGGCAACATAAATAAACTTGGAATGATGTCATGAGACAACTGTGCGGTTTGAAAGAAAATGTAGAGTGGAAACGCCGGGAGAGGGCGCCCTAAGAGGCCATATAGTGACCTTATTGGTGATGTTCTTCAGAAAGGTCAGGTGCGTAGTACTCGCAACCGGCGTGTGTGTATGACCAGATGTCGGAACGTAAACAAGGCAAGTGAAGTTTGTAGCGTTCCGTAGATTCTGGCTACCTTTATGGAAAAAGGGCGGGAGTATGTATATAGGTATGTATGTCTCCATAAACCAAAAGCGGTATGTAGTATCTCTCTGACAGTTACAAGTTTCTATTAAAAAAATAAGAAATAACTATGTAAAATCTAATTTAATTGTGTAGGTAAAGAGGAGGCTTATGCACAGCAGTCGAACACAAAAAGGCTAACAACAGAAAACACTGTACAAACGACGACATAATATCAAGATTTATCTTTTGTAGCTAACCTTGCATTGTAGAGGCTTTTCGTTCGATGTGAGAAGTCTGCTTATACCTACTGGAAATATACTATAGCTTGAGATGTCGTCAAACATAATGGTAATAGAGTTTCACAGACGAGAAACTTGTCTTACGTGCAGCCAAAACAAGTGGCATATATACAGTGACATAATATAAAAAATATTAAAGCAAGAATGAAAACAAACTACATGCCAGAAACAATAATCATCAAATACTATAACAAAAACCATGGAAATATCTTTCACCTTGTTCTCCGTTTTCTGTGTTTTAGTTTTATTATAAACAGTAAAAGGAAAACAAAGTTTTTGAAGTAAACAAAAATGTTTTATGGAACTTTTCCTGCTCGCGTTTGAGTTGACCTCGACTTTCTGTAGACACGTGGAGGTTTGCCTACATTCTGAAAAGGTTGAACAAAATCTGCGTAACTAGAACACCTACGTAGATGTAACAAATGCAATCTCGACTTATGAACTTATAAAAGCTTTGGTATTCGTTAAATGGCTTTAACGACGTAAAATTGATAAAGCAGACTTTACTGTATGTACAATACCAATTTGAATACATACATACATATATTACATAATTATAATAAAGTTACTTGCGTCAAATATTATAATTAATTTGGGTATAGTCACTGTGTTCTGAAAATAATGTTACATTAGTATCATTCTTATCTCTCTCTAGTTCTTAGTTCTTTTCCTCTAAATTCGGTGTGGTGCCGCTATTTCTTCCTGTGGGTATCGAAAAATGCGACCAAGGGGCTTATTAGAGAATGGGCAGCAGCGTTCTCTATGCTACTAACCACCATACCGCGATCACCAACCCGTCTGCCAAGCGTGGTGATTCTGGTAAACCCCTTTGTTTTACTATACATTTTATTTAAAAAAATTTGGACAGTTTGTGGTCGTTATTTTATTTTATTACCGCGAAAAATCAGACAACGATCCCACCAGTACAAACGTCAAAATGTCACACCACGTCACAAATTGGGGGAGACCTATATCCAGCATTGGACGTGTTTTGGTTGAAATCTTATTTAAGGTTTCCGCAGACAGCCGCGGTGCGACAACTCGACGCGACTCCAGTAGTAATAATTTCTATGCAGTAATGATCGGTAAATGTTCTACCAGAATCGTTTCGCACCGTCACGTTACGCGTGTCCTTGGGAGCCTTGAAATCATCCCACATATAAATGAAGTTCCAATGGATTTCATCATAAATAACTCTCAAAAAACAGACCAACTCATTATTTCTAAACGGGAACCTTTTAAACGATGTTCGCATCTCTCAAGTATTGTCAATTTATTAGCCCATCGGCTATGAACAATGAAGGGCCATTCCCCTCGCCAGGTACTTAAGGAGAGGCCTATTTAAAATCTCAAGCCTACGGTTCGTGCTCACCTTTTAATATTCCTGATTAAATTAACGTTTCCGAAACTGCCGCCTTAAATCCTTACTTTTAATTATGGTGACATTTTTCTTTTTAGGAAATGACTGTCGTTTTTGTTTGTAAAAATATTGTTGAGCGATGTAAAGGTTTTTGCCGTTGTATTGTATTTTTATTTGAAATCGTTTCATTTTTTCTTAAATAAATGTTGCTTTGTTTATCATTTAATGCTTTTCTGTTTTGTGAAAACGAAATTTTCGAAGCGGTTGTTTGTTTGGTGTTTTTAAGTTAACTAATTTAATATTGCGTAAATTTTAAGACATTTTAGTGGAATAAGGACAAGCCCCCGTATTGCGTAACATACTTTCAGTCACAGTCCTAGTGCTTTGAGGAATATTCACAGTCTATTGCTTCACTATGTTTGAAAAGCTCTACCGCTCAATAACGTAGAAAACGCCATGAACATGACTGCACTGTCAAAATAAAAGGCGTTGCAATTATGTATGTTAAGCAATTACCTTGCCGGTCATATTTATTCATACAAAAATAAAAAGGTGTGGTGGGGAACCAAGATCCTGACGCCAAAATTAAAAATTTGATAAGTCTTACATTCGCCGTCTTAGATTTTCATGGGTACTGGCTTTGGATTCAGCACCCTCGAAGAACATACAACGCTTTTTCGTTTTCATCTCCTCTTTTCCATTTTGTCTAAAATTTTAGTATGTTTAATATTTTTACTATGTTTTTTTTTTTTCATATGAAAGTATAAAAAAGTGATTCCAACATAGATGACTATCACAACAATACAAAATATTTATGACATACCTAAACGTTAAAATGATTTGTAAATATATTCTAACCTTCTTATATCAAAATTCTCTAAACAGTTACCTGTTTGTGGTTGATGAATCAAATAATAAAAATAAAAAGTAGCTCATTCATTAGATCATAATTGAAATCATATTTCATGTGGTGCGTTAAGACTTATAGAAATATAGTATTTTAACTCTAAATTAATACAATCGGAAAACTTTCGTTTACAGCATCTTGAAAAACTTCGTTCCAAAAACACAAATCAAATTCTATAGCACATTTAATTCTATTCAACTCAACTCGTCTTCCAAAACAATTCCTTCAATTACGTAACTCGAAAACATTTTAATCGTAAATCGTGGTAAATCAATCGTATAAAACCCCGTTCATTCATCACTTGTACCCAATGCGACTGCGATGGGGGTCGGGGGTGTTATTATGCAAATCTATCGGCGACGGCCCAGCCCGCAGATTGAGCAGGGCTGCGACCTTCTCGAGTGTTCGACTTATACCTATCTCTTATATATTTGGAGACACTCTCTTTTGATGTCGAGGTATAGGAAACTCGTAGATGGGACGTATAAACTTGTCGGAAATATGTCGGAGTAATTGGTTGAAATTGAGTTATTGTATTTATCTATACTGCTAAAAAGAACTGTTAAATTATACGTTTTCAACCTTTTTTTTTTATCACAGACTCAACTAAAATTAAAAATTATTGACAAATAGCGAAGACCCAGTGTCGATCTGTTTTGCACCATGTGTGACGTTTATTATCAAGTTTATCTAATCAGGGGGGCAATTCTAGATAAACTTGATAGTAAAGGTCACACATGGTTCAAAACAGATCGACATAAATGTCATGCGAAACTGGGTCTGGGTCATGGGCAACTGAAGGTACACGGGTGGGTTTTAGTCAGTAAAAGTCTGACACGCCCTTCCGCTCCACCCTGAGTAGGAGACGTCATTTGATGATTCCCACCCACAAAAAAACGGGGCAGTTCTCGCAATTTTAAGAACCTTCACAGTCTGATATTCTCAATGTGTAAAAAAAACTTCGAGTATCCATACATTATTGACCAGTTTTACATTTGATTGTCGCCGAGATAGACTGCGACGATATTTTGAACATTTTGCGACAATTGACCTCTAGTCATCATGAGTATGGTGAATGTATAAAAATTATACATTTAGTTATACAGGGTGGCTGGAACATAGTCGGGAAAATGGTTACCAAGGATTCAGTTCACGATTCTGAACCCAACTGCGTAGAATTTTTGCGTCGGTTATTTAAAAATAAATTGCTGTTCCATACATTTGGAATGTGCGGGTATTTCTGATTTCTATAAAACAGCAGATTTTTTTATAACCTGTCAAAAGTTGCTTCGCCATGGCGGTCTAGAATCATATGCTGAACTCATGTTAACCAGAGGGGCAATTGCGAGACAATATCAGTAGAAATCACTTTGATTTTGACAGTTCCACAATATTTAAGGGGCGTCGTAAAAGTTGCAAAGATTTTTTTTTTTCGAACATATGACTGAAATGTTGCAGTAACTTATAAAATTATTCAGATACTATTTAATAGTTTGTTACGCAATCAGGGTGCTGCTGTGCAATAGCAATAGCGATAATGATAGACTAAAGTGGAATTTCTAACCAACAAATAAAACCACCTTATTTTCTTGCGAGTTGTAAAATATTATTATGATGAATTCAATATGAATGAACAACGGTCGTGGTAATATCTTATGCGCTAATAACAACATTCTGTGATCAGCAATGCGATGTCGAGGTTGTTATTATGCAAATCACCAGGGATACAAAAGCGTCCGAACAGAACGGGCGATCCAACAGGGCTGCTACGACATCTGCAGAGGTATTACAACTATTTATTACACCACCGAAATTGTGAAACTTATACAACGGCATAGCTTCCAAAGAATAGCATTACAAAGTGAAACATATTCGTTATTTCGTTTTTGCCACCGATTACTGTAATAGTTATTGTACCACTACTGCTATGTAAATAACACTGCTAGGAAGTTATCACATCATTAAAACACACCAAGTGAAACACGTATTACTGAAGCTAACTTAAAAACGAATTATCCAAATAAATTATTCTTAGAACCAAATATCATTAGAACAAATTATGATTACAATTTATTATCCGTATTCAATAACCCTTAATGAAACAGGGAGGCGTTATTTCTGTGAAACTGTTCACCGCTTTTTTTTTTCTGGATGGGAAATCATCAAATGACTTCTCCCGCTCTGGGAACCGCTCTAAAACCCACCCATGTTCCTTCAGTTGCCTATGTGCCAGGGTCACGGTATCTCTTTCGAACAATCTCGCGACCCTGACAGGCATCGGTCCTAGCAGACCCCTTCAGTGCTGCTGACATCTCTTTGAGGCGCGCGTGGAACACTACGCGCCGTCGACCCGAGCCTGGTCCTTACCGGGCGGCGAGCTACCCATTGCTCGCCACCCGCAAGCTCGCGCCTACGGTGGCCGGGAGTCCGCAATCGACTCCCGAAACTGTTCACCGCTGCACTGGAAGATGTCTTCAAGGTTCTGGACTGGAAAGGGGCTGGCATCAACATCAATGGCGAGTGCATCATTCACCTTCGGTTTGCCGATGATATAGTTGTCATGGCTTAGACTAAGGAGCACCTCAGTACAATGCTCGATGACCTCAGTAGAGCTTCCTAAAGAGTGGGTCTTAGGATGAATATGAACAAGACAAAGGTCATGTCAAATGCTCATGTAATACACACTCTCATGAAGATCGGGGGCGCTACGCTCGAAGTTGTGGACGAATATGTGTACCTAGGACAGACTATCCAGTTATATAGGTCCAACTTTGAGAAAGTGGTCAATCGTCGAATCCGACTCGGCTGGGCAGCGTTCGGGAAGCTACGCAATATCTTAGCGTCCCACGCAGTGTCTCAAGACGAAAATCTTTGACCAGTGTATTGTCAGTGATGACCTATGGTACTGAAACGTAGTCGCTCCCAATGGGCCTTATAAGAAGGCTGAAAGTCACCCAAAGGGCGATAGAGAGGGCTGTGCTTACAGTTTCCCGACGCAATCGAATCAGAAATGAAGAATTCCGTGAGATAACCAGGGTAACCGACATAGCCCGCAAAACTGCTAAACATATGTGGACTGCCACGGTAGGGCACATTTCTCTCGGAATAGATGGCCAATGTGGCCAAAAGGTTCTAGAGTGGTGACCGCGTACCGGAAGACGTAGAGTTGGCAGGCCTCCCTCAAGGTGGACCGATGACCTTGCGGAGACAGCAGGAATCCGCTGGATGCGGAAAGCACAAAACCGGTCTAAGTGGCGGAGCTTGGGGGAGACCATGTCCAGCAGTGGACATCTTTTGGCTGAAATGATGATGATGATGATGAATTATCCTTATTATTAACTATCTTTGTAACCAATTAGCCTTGTAACCAAGTATTCCTGTAGTCAAGTATAAAGTGTTTGTATTGTAAGCAAATAAAGTTAATACAATTTATATGGGACAACCTCTGAGGCATCTTCTGTACAGTAAGAAAAAGTGTGAAATTCAACCACAATTGCCGGATATAAAGCGTAACAAATATACAAAACAAAAAAAATCGAATTTAGATCTCGTCCTTTTTGAAGTCGGTTAATAAATGTCCTCTCGTAAACTGCGTGATCATAACAGAAACTGTTTGAATCTATACGTATTAGTTAATGTGTACCAAGCCAATCAATCACTTTAACAGATGAATCGGTTAATACTCTCGAGAGATTAGCTAACTATTATGTTGGATATTGCGAATTGAATTGATGTGGGACCCCACGAACATACCTAATGGATATTTGAAAAGCAAAATTGATGGTTCAATTTTATTTGTTTTATGTTTCTGATTTAGAATCCCTAGAATTCTATTCCGTTTATTCTGTACCACGTGATCAAACTGTCGATTTATTTTCTTGAATAGTTAATACGAATACCTACCAAAAATATTTCAAGATAGTGTTATTGTCAAACACAAAAAAAAATTTTGGTGTCAAGTAGGAACATAGATACTCAGATTGTCTTCTTAGATAAATATATGTTATTAAACATTATACAGAGTGGCAGGGACACGCTGATAATAAAACCATGAATAATTCTAGAGCCCTTAGTCTAGAATTATTCGTCAGTTATTAATAAAAAAATCTCTGCCATACATAATGACCGCGTAGGTAAATTTCATTTTTCTATAAAACAACAAACTTTTTTTTTTACTTAATTTAAATTGCTACGCTGGGAGGTTTAGAATCATTTGCTGACTTTATAGTTAGAGATTGCGCATCCACGTCATTGCCTCTCTGTATACCTATTAGGTACTTATTGTATTGGATACTTTCACCATAATTTTACATCCAAAACCATAAAATAACCATAATTTTCTCAACTTCACCTGCCAGCCCTTACGGCATACTGATTAAGCGGGGCCTTCTAAGTCAGCTGTTAGATACAACTCCAATGGAATGATTTAGACGTGATTTGGAAACAGATCCCTGTAATTTTGAATGTTAATTTGCCTTAATAGGCAATTGATTGCGTTTGATCGACCTCATTTGCAGTCCGGGCTTGTAAGATCGGAATTGCTTCCCCAAGACTATTTCTCGTCTTAATCAGGGAACAGTCGTATAGCGATCGGTATCTTTTATCTATATTGCACAGGGGCAATTTAATAAACTGACAATATTATACCTACGTGTTGGGTACCTATCGATATCGAAACGAATGGAACAAAAATACATGAATAATATTAATTAGAATCAGTCGATAAAAATTGTGTCACTACTGGGAAGTTGCGAGCCATACTGTGATAGCCGACCCACCTGCCAAGCGTGGCAATTATGGGAAACCCCTTCAAATTGGGGAGGCCAATGTCCAGCAGTGGACGTCTTTCGGCTGAAATGATGACGATGATTACTGGGAAGCTATAGTACTGTTGACTTTCAAAGGCATTGATATTTATACACAAACTGTAACCATGAATTCAGCGCATGATACTAGAAGCGTTTCATCGGTTATCAATTGCTATTTCATAGAACAGTTCAATGCCTACGTGGTACAATTGTATGGTTCCTTTTTTGTTTGATAAAATTAGCGACCAAAATTTTCAGCAAAGGGTATTCAGAATCAATGGTAAGGTTGTGCGACGATGTACTAGTAAACCTGTTTAATCGTATTAATACAAAAATTACACGCGGACAAAATCTAGTTTGCAATAAGATTCAATTTTGTTTCAAAAGCTTCTAGAAACATTCGTTCCATATAAAAAGTTCTGAATTTTGAATTAAAATTTCAAAACGATATTATGTGCTGTAGTTCTCGATAGTCCGGTTTCATAAAAAATAACATATATGGAGATTAAAGATAACAGAGATTGGTTTAGTTCATGAACCTGTAAACTTTAACAGCAAAGCTATGTGACAGATATAGGTTTAGGTATGAAAAAGATTTTTTCATTAAAACTCCCGAAAAATATTCCCTTCATAGGTTTTAGGACCATTAAAACATTTTATGGGCCTCTTTTCCTTTCATTTCTAGCCAGAGTATTGAAGCCATTAAATTTGAACTTTATCCACAAGTCACAAAAACTTTTCGCTTCTAAAACGATAGTTTATTATACTTCTGTGAATCTTGATGTAGAAGTTTTACCTAAAGTGTTTGTAGGTCAAGAAAGTCTTCATAAAGAATCATGTCTTTGCTTCAAACGTTTTACAAGTGGTACTTGGTAACTAAGTAGGTACTTACTAGATAATCGCTCGTACTAAATAATTACAGCCTGACGGGTTGATCGAAGCTACTCTTTTCGAGGTCGGCCCGTAAATGGATCACCATCTGTTACATATCAAGACAGCAGTAAGGGACTGCCTCGGAAAGTATGTGATCCCCTGCCAGGGTCACGGACTTTTTTCGAAATAGTTACCGTGGCCCAGGTACAGGCAACTGAAGGAATACGGGTGGGTTTTAGTCAGTAAAAGTCTGACACTCCCTAAAGTCATTTGACGATTTACCACCCAAACGACGGACGGACGTTCCCGTCTATCATTGTCTTAGACAGCCGTGACGGGCAGAACGTTACAACCAGTCTTACCAAGGGGTATCGTATTACTATGTAACTGGGTTGTGGAGGTCAGATGGGCAGTTGCTGCATGTAAAATACTGGTATTCAGCTGCATCCGGTTAGACTGGAAGCCGACTCCAACATTGTTGAGCAAAGGCTGGGCTGTTTTTTTTTATTTTTATTACTAGGTAATATTTTAAACACCATGTTAGATCTGCAATTAGCAAGCAAGTGTGGGGGTAATTTTACATTGCTGGTTTCTGCTCTGTATATGAATATGCCGGAGCCCGATACTGGAACATAAAAACTTGTTTCACGCGACTTCTGCAATCCAGGTTGAAAGGAACTTATGTACTAACTATATCGTGGTCTTTCTGTGTGCCAAATTTCATCTGAATCTGTTAAGCTGGATTAACGTGAAATCGCCATAATCATACAAAATTACTGTTCAATTTATAACATTAATTAGAATCTGCATTTATAGTACTCGTTAGGGACACAACTTACCATGGCCTACTTGGAAAGCTTTAAACAGACTTCGTACCCAAGTAGGCTGAAGCAAGGACAACCTCCACAAATGGGGGTTCATGGATGGTTCAGCTCTCGTTGTGTATGCAGCGTCTCTCCACAGACAATGGCTCACCTCCCATCTTGTACCACATGCCCTGTAACTTGCACACGTGAGAAACTAATGGCTTTTCTTTTTTTTTCCTCTGTATGGGAAATCATCAAATGACGTCTTCTGCTGTGGGCGGAGCGGGAGAAAATTACTTTGGCCCAAAATTTGGGCATAATGATCACTGATGCAGTCATTATGCCCAAATTTTGGGCCAAAGTAATTTTGAAAACAATACATTTACATACATTTTTCCGTGCTATTTTTGCCATCGATACGCTTAGACAGAGATTAGGATGTTAATGAATATCTCTTTAATAATTCAGTGTTTTAGGTTTAGAATTTAATGATGGCTGTGAAGGGGTCTTATACTCATAAATCAAGTATAAATAATTATCAACAGTGTTCTTAACTAACGACTTTTTAAAAATCATCTCCATCTTATTTCGCTTACAGAATCTTATTTCGCGTAAAGCACTAACTCTAACCACTCCCTCAATGTCTTTGACACTCAATACTTGTTTAAAAATTCAAACCCTTCCACGGATTTTTATGAATAAATTAGAAATCCATTAAATTGCTCGAAGCCATTTGATCCGATTAGGGTTCCGTTGAAAGGTTCCCTATATATATATTTACGCCACAATCTTGAACATTATGACCATCTTGCAACCCCTTACTACCTCCTAATGAGTAATAAATATTTATCGGCGTCTCACCTCTAAGGAAGAACCCGCGTTTCTCCGAAATATATGGAAGTGGATGGATAGCATCGGATTAGCTGGCAGGTGAAAATAGGTCATACGTGAAAGTAATGTCAATATTTAATGGATGAAAGTTTGACTGGTGTTTAAGGGATTTACCGTCAACTTCTGACAGGATATTCAATTTAATCTCTAATCAAGTAATATGATTGGTTGTAATCAATTCCTCTTACAATCACGAGACAAACAGTTTTTAATTGAACTACAGTAGTAAAATTGCTCAACTTTAACAATAACTGTACGTTAACAGAATAAAAAACTAGCAACTTTTCTGCAAACAAAAAAAAGATGACTCAATTTAACGCATTAACAAAACAACTTAAAATAAAGAAAGAAAGAAAGAAAATACATTTATTTAGCACAGTTTAAAAGGCACACAATAGGTATACAGCAGGAAAGAGTAAAATAAAAATAAATTTAAAAAGTATAAGTTGTAAAGTCAGAAACTAGCATTATATTGTGCCTCGCGGCTGCGCCAAAAAGGCCATGAAGAAAAAAAAATACAAAAAGAAAAATCGACATGACATACAATACATATGTTTTATTCCATACAAAAATATAGTGAGTACAATATACTAAATATAAGCCGAATCCAATATATCAAGGAGTAGCATCGCCTAATTCTGAACTTAGTACTCACGAGACAGTTTCAATTGTTCACAGTACGACGGTGACATTGATCGGCGTATTATACGTCAGGAATGTCCTTGACTGTTTCCTTCTGATATAAGGTTACCCTAATGCGAAATTCATTCGAATGGGTAAGCATTTTAAAAAGAGAATGCGATTCGTAATCGAAAGTTATTGAGGGAAATAGAATATCTATAAGAAAAAGGTTTTTATCGTTCACCAACACGTTATTATATCTATTTCCGTTTACACGTACTTCCTAAAAGATAAGCGCGAAATTAAACTTCCATTTATATTCAACGCTCTCTTCTAGACCGTTACCCTACACCCTTTAAGTCCTCTAACCAATATCAATAACCACAAAAATCGTTGTTCTATAAAATTTTATCGTCACACTAAGTGTTTTATTTTTCATACGATGACTGTGTTCCTTTTCTTTGCGGAGGCACTGGACCGATTTTCGTTTTTATACTAACACACGTACCTACTTGCGTAGGTGCTTTAAACACCCTTTCACGAGACAGGAAATCTTCCCCTTTCAATGAAGCCTCCAAACCTCGTCTACATAATAATATACTTACTGAAAGTGGAGTCTTCCACGAGACGACGTGATACGCATACGAAATACTTCGTTTGTGCACTTTTGGCGTGGCGTTTCAACTGTGTGTACCTTGCTTTATTAGCGAGTGTTTCAAGAATTAAATAATTTTCTGGGAACGTTTGTTTTTGACGAAGACGCGTGGAGTTTAAATGAGCTAAAGAAAATAAGAGGAACACAGCTGAAAGGTTTTTTTTATTATTCTTATTAGTGAACACAGTGCAGAAATGAACAATCATAACAAATAAAAGAAAAAGGAACAGTATTTGCAACGTCATTTTCTATAAACTCTGCTTTCGAGCGACGATTGAGATTATTCGGAATCACAGATTGTCGCCACAGAACGTAAGCTCCAACCGAAGCAACCACAACATGTAGATTCTCTCATTCTCAGTTCCGACCACAATTCCTCCAATTTCTCACACTTCCGATTGCACACCAGGAAAATATTTTTCTCTTGCTTTTCCCCAGTGATAAAATATGTGGTGATTTCTCTACGCGGTTTTCTTTTCCTGCTGTCTTACTTATGTCTTTTATTCCTGACTAGCTTTTATCCGTGGCTTCGTCTGCGTGGAGAGAAAAAAAAGTATCCTATGGTCGTAGTCTACTTGTGTGCCAAACATAGAAATCCGTTCAGCCGTTAAGGCGTGAAAGGGTAAAAGGCAGAGATTACTTTCGCTTGTTTAATATTAGTGTGGATGGCTTTTTTCGCTCGTAAGCAATGAGTATGACAAGATATGTAGATAGATTAGTTTGGAATGGTATTCACTGCCCAAGAAAGTAGCTTATACCCACATACTTTGATAAATAAAATCTCACTCGTGGGCCTGGTTCCAACGCGCTGTCTAAACGTAGTGTCTGCGAGTTTACACCTCAAATCTTCATCAAATAATCAACTCTGTTGGTCGTAGTCCACTGCTGGACATAAGCCACTCCCAGGCTGGGCCACAACACCCAGTCCTCCGCCTTCCGTATCCACTAAGTCCCAGCAACATTCTTAATGTTGCAAGTTAACGCCTACGCAACGTAAATTAGAACATTTTTATAACTTTATTTATTTACATACAATAGTTTGAAGAGTTGACTCATATAAGGGTGTTTAAATCAAAAGTCATTTATTCAAACTAGACTTAAAGGTAGCACTTTTTAACGTCATGATTACCCTTTACCACTTCCTAGTGCTTCAGCTGGGAAGAAGAAGTGGCACAACAAACTTCCCAGCAACATCGCAGTGTGTTAAATTAGAAGAACTTGATTCTACACAATAGTAGTTAAGTAATTAACATTACGATACACAAAAAAGACATATGTAAGCTAGCAAACGCCAATATATCAACAACTTTCGGACACACGGAGTAAAGAAAAACAGTTAATACTAATAACAATAACAAAACCATGGTCAAGATAACCAGTCACCACAAGAAGCACCTGTTCACGAGTTCACGTAAACATCAGCCATTAGCTCTGTTTTTTTTAGGGTTCCGCACCTCTAAAGGAAAAAGCGGAACCCTTATAGGATCACTTTGTTGTCCGTCCGTCCATCCGTCCATCCGTCCGTCCGTCCGTCCGTCTGTCAAGACCCTTTTTCTCAGGAACGCGTGGAGGTATCAAGCTGAAATTTATATCTAATACTCAAGTCTACTGTCCCTAAGAGCTGTGAAAAAATCAAACTTCTAAACTAAGGCAATCAAAAGATATAGCCGTTTATGCCGCAAATTTCAGCAAATTTTCGAAACTCGCAAGGGAATCAAAACCTAAAGGGTACTTTCAGTCAATCTAGAACTTTGAAATTTGGTACGAAGCAACGTCTTATAGCACAGATAAAGGAAAAATTGTGAAAACCGTAAATTTTTAGTTACATCATATAATAAAAATATATTTTTTAATTTTAAACCTACAGGTTTGTACGGAACCCTCGGTGCGCGAGTCCGACTCGCACTTGGCCGGTTTTTTTTTATGTATGGGAAATCATCTAATGACGTCTCTCGCTCTGGGTGGAGCGGAAGGGAGTGTCAGAGTTTTACTGACTAAAACCCATCCTTGTTCCTTCAGTTGCCCATATGCCAGGGCCACGGTACCTCTTTCGAACAAATCTCGCGACCCTGGCAGGGTCATTAGCCCTCTCGCCGTATTTTATTGTACTGATCGCAAAAATTCAAAACATACGCGTAGACTAGTTGTATTTTATTTAGACATTGATCCAACTGACGCATCTCAGTTCACGTCGAGTCGCGCCTAGGCCTGGGCCTCCGATTCAGTAAGTAGTTAATTCATTCCTGTACCTACGCGTTCTTATAAATATACATAAACATGTTCAAGAATTTATCCCAGCATCAAACGGTTAGGGAAAACATCACGGAAACCTGAGGTAATAATACATTCTGAACGTGTGCTATTTTGTGTCGGATTTCCACTATTTATGTTACATGTGGAGGTTTTTCAGATTTATGGGTCAAATAATGTTAAATATTAGCCAGAGCTGTGGTGTTAAGACCCACTACTAAGATGACCTGCATTCTGATGGCGAGAAACACTCTTAATCATAGTGTTTTTGCTGATAATTCATCTGTCTAGCCTTTTCTCAAATGTTGGGGTCGGCTTTCAGTCTAACTGAATGCAGCTGAGTACCACCATTTTTACATAGAGCGACTGCCTATCTGACCTCCACAACCCAGTTATTGGGTAATATGATACCCGTTGGTAAGACTGGTTGTCAGACTTTCGGGCTTCTGGCCACCCGTAACGACTGTCTAAGTTCTACGAAAAACAGCCGGGACCAACGGCTTAACGTACTTTCCGAGGCACGGAAGGGTCTTGGTATGTAAAGATGGTCACCCATCCACGGACCAACCACGGCAAGCGTAGCTTAACCTGAACGATCAACCCGTGCGGCTATTATTACTTAGCCACAAGCTCTTCCTGAAGTTTATGCTGATAATTGTAGTTTGTCAAAACATACCTTCAACAGATTCTGTTTCTATATAAGGTGCGATACGTTATTAATATAGATAGCTGTACTCCAGTAACTGTACTCTGAAGTAAGTTCAATGCAATGTAGTAAGCCTAATCAGCCTGAAATGTTCCCACTGCTGGTACATAGGCATTTACTCTATGAGTGGGAATGGGCTGTAATCTACCACGTGGGCCTAGTGCGGGATGGAAGATGTTACACATCTTTGAATTTTGGTTATAGGACATGCCAGTTTCCTCACGATGTTTTATTTTACTGTTTTGTGAGCAGTGGTGATGAAATGGTTTGTACACAAAGAAAAACACCTACCTGGGATGGAACCCACGACCAAGACCCTCCCCTTCTAACTGCGCCTTCATTGCCGATCAATGTAGTTACATTAGCAAAATAAAAGCGACTGTGGGGAGCACATGTGGTCCACAATTTGGTAGCTATGCATCGAAACTGGATATTTTATAGGCCGATATTTCAATATTTATAACCTGATAGCACTTTTGTTGTATTGGGAAAACTCAAGAATGAACTCCAAACCTCAATACCAGGTGCAAAATTGAAAATCTAAATGTTAAACAACATAATTTTAATACAGATCTATTTTATTACTTATTGGATAGTATTAGAGTTCATTTACGAGTTTTTATGTTGAAGGCCCTTACAATTTCGTAAAATGTACGAAATTTTTTCATCTTTTATCTCAATAGTATTTTTGAAAAGCTTTCATTCAATTTTGGTGAAAAAAAAAATTGCTGGCGCGAACACTGAGTCGTATCAATGTTCAACTAAGTGACTAGAGCAGTACTTATTACGCCGGGTGTAATAAAATGGAAAGGTATGAACGAACTTTCACGATTTCAGAGCCCAGTGACATCTTTTGAGGATTACAACGATCAAAATGTTACGGGTTATGCCTATTGCTTATTATCCGGCTCGCAGGACCATTTGTTAGGGACCTTACTAAGGACTTGATTAAAAGCAGTGGACTGTAAATTGCTATAATAATATACTCCAAAATAGGTACAATAAAATGTCGGTAAACGTATGGAAAGTGCGCGCGCGTCGTCTTCGGAGGATCGGTAGTGAAGTGCCGTGGCCCGCGTCCCGCACGTCGCACGCCGCACCTCTCTCCGCCGCCCGCCGTCGCCCGCTGCCATCCGACAGCAGCCGAAGATCGCCGAGTGGTCGGAGGCGCCTGAACACATGACTTAATAAATAACTATTGAATTGGTGTAATCAAATACGCACAAAGTAAGATTATATAAAGGTCTGTAGACTAAAACAAAAACACCAGCTCCTTTCACCTAAAAAAAATAAACTTACATCTCCAACTCTAATGCACTATACAAACTCATAAATTTTTCATAACTATTAAGAAGTATAAAAAACTGATATATTGCAAGAATAATATAATAATACTTTACTTTTCTAAAGTGGCTGCCAACTGGATCGGGACCGCATCTATTTTTTGGCTTTCATCCAAATCGATCTATTGTGCGACAACTTAATACTTCAGGTACATTTAAAAGCCATTTCTGAAAAATAGTGACATAACTTGCTTCATTGTGAAGAACAGATGACATTTATACAATTAACTAAACCATTTTACCTTTGCCCGATAATAAAAAAATTGACTGATTAGCCCCTTCAAGGTATGATGTAATCTCAATGTATGTTTTGTTTTATAATATTAATAACTTACACAATATTGTATAGAATCACTTCTAACTTAACAGACAGCTGTGCTGCTGGGGAGTTTGTTGCGCCACTTCTTCTTCCCAGCTAAAGCACTAGGAAGTCTCGAAGGGCGGGCGTTTTGGGGGGACTGTCTTATGTAACTTTGACGTTCAAAAAGTGCTGACTCTCAGCCTAGTTTGAATAAATGACTTTTGATTTTGATTTCACGGTAAACTGTTGAGGAATACGGACGTATATTGCTAATTCTCCATACCAACTAGCTTGATAATATTATAGCCTATTCGATGACGAAATTTTTATAAACTATATTTATGCAAAATAATTTTAATATGATCTATTCAGTCGTTTTTAAGCTAATTCGGAACACACACATCCAGACAAAGACAATCGGACAAAAAATCTGAAAACTGTAGGTACTTTCCGGCATCAGAGACATTTTTTCCATATTCAATGTAGTGTTGATTTTTTAGTGTAGTGGGCCATTAAAAATCCGGTATACGTATTATCAGCATGTCAGCCGAAAGACATAATTCTGGACATATCCCTGAAGCATCGCCACATCGATCGGATCTGTGCTTCCCGGATTCCCGCGGCCTTCACAAGGTCATCGGTCCACCTTGTTGGAGGCCATCCAACGCTATGCCATTCAGCACGCGGTTACCTATCTTAAGTATTAGAACAGAACCCATGTAAGCACCAATATAACACTTATACCAATATTATACATATAATCTTTTTATTTATCGCCATAATTGTCGTTTCCCTATCCAAGCTTCATAAATTTTAACTTGCTATACATCCTTCTCAACTTAGCGGATATAGTAATTAGTTAAGTGCTAGAGAGTAAGTTCTCAAATTCTCAGTACTTTACCAGGTTTCTACCTGTAAGGTACACTATATCTCACTTACTTCAAGTTTGGGTATCAAATGCTGTTATCAAAAGTTGTTAGATGTAGACTGAAGTGCTTACACATAACATTATATGTTGGAAAGTGCAGATTAAGTAATAAACAAGAAAATTCAACGAATTTTCTACTTATTTTCTACTGTTAATGAGTGAAGATCCTGCTGTTTTAATGGGCACTTACTTCAAGATTCTTGGAAAGAACCATAACTTATAATATCGTGCACTTTTAAAAGCTGAGAATTATAGTTATCTACTATAACTATATATAAAACGATAATACCTGATGTCACGTTGAAAAAAGGTTCAGGACTGAAAAACAACAGAAAAAGCTATACCTTTTCAGTCAACATTTCTCCATTTAACTTACTGAAGTTCTATAAACCACATAACATGGCACACACAACGGAAATAAAGAAAAGAAATATTTTAATTAAATCTTTTTGTTTTGAGAAGTTTCTCGAAGCCTCTCTCGAACACTCCTGTCGCATTCCACCAAAGTTCGAAAGAATTGAGGAAGTTAATCCGATTTTGCATACCCTCATTCATTATTTTTGGAACAGAATTCCCATCATATGTCTGAAGTTAGTTTTTGTGTAATTGGGGTTACAGGCAGTTTCAACGTTTTATTCATTTTCAACATAGTAAAATAATGAAATTTTAAATAAAGCCTCTCACCGTGACATTAATGATGGCGTTGATGGACTTTTTTCAGACGAAATACCAAACAATACAAAGTCCCGTTAAACAGCCGGCAACCTCTTAGGTCGAGATGCGAGTAGTCATTCCCAAAAAAAAAAAAATAGTTTTGTCGATTCAAAATCATTCCTGACTGTATCTTCTAAGTTCCACTATATTACTTTTATTTAAATAAACCCACCATGAAATTATGTTGGAGGAAAACACGATGCGAAATCCTGAAGTTAATGATCTGGAGCAAACATTCCACGATCAAAGGTTTTTCTTTCTCTGTGTGAAAAGACTCCGTAACCAGTATTATTATGAAGATACACGCATCACGTATGAGTTTAATCACCTGTAACAGGAAACATACGAACACGCTTTTGTTAATATATTCCGAACGTGTGTTTCTGAGGGAGCAGCCGGCGCGATTTGTCACGGCGACCGTCAACTGCCTTGACAACTGGTACACCTTGCAAAGTTTATGTACGTTTATACCAGATTCGTATGCCCATTTCTACGTACTAAACCCTTGGCTGTATAAAGAAAAACGGTTTCTGATCTCTACTATTTTTTAGGGTTCCGTTGCCATATGGCAAAAAACGGAACCCTTATAGATTCGTCATGTCTGTCTGTCTGTCTGTCTGTCCGAGTATGTCACAGCCACTTTTTTTCGAAACTATAAGAGCTATGCTGTTGAAACTTGGTAAGTAGATGTATTCTGTGAACCGCATTAAGATTCTCACACAAAAATAGAAAAAAAAACCATAAATTTTGGGGTTCCCCATACTTAGAACTGAAAATCAAAAAATTTTTTTTCATCAAACCTATACGTGTGGGATATCTATGGATAGGTCTTCAAAAATGATATTGAGGTTTCTAATTCAGTTTTTTCTAAACTGAATGGTTTGCGCGAGAGACACTTCCAAAGTGGTAAAATGTGTCCCCCCCCCCCCCGTAACTTCTAAAATAAGAGATTTATAAAACTAAAAAAAATATGTGATGTACATTACCATGTAAACTTCCACCGAAAATTGGTTTGAACGAGATCTAGTAAGTAGTTTTTTTTAATACGTCATAAATCGTAAACCGCAATTTACCTTTCATTCAATCAACTCAGATATAAAAATTCAAATAAAATAATTAATTTCATAAACATAAACCTTATGCATAAACCGTGAATACCTACAGGTTTGTACGGAACCCTCGGTGCGCGAGTCCGACTCGCACTTGGCCGGTTTTTTTAGGGTTCCGTCGCCAAATGGCAAAAAACGGAACCCTTATAGATTCGTCATGTCTGTCTGTCTGTCTGTTTGTCCGAGTATGTCACAGCCACTTTTTTCCGAAACTATAAGAGTTATGCTATTGAAACTTGGTAAGTAGATATATTCTGTAAACCGCATAAAGATTTTCACACAAAAATAGAAAAAAAAAAACAATAATATTTGGGGTTCCCCATACTTAGAATTAAATTACATAGAACTGAAATTAAAAAAAAAATCATCAAACCCATACGTGTGGGGTATTTATGGATAGGACTTCAAAAATGATATTGAGGTTTCTAATATCATTTTTTTCTAAACTGAATAGTTTGCGCGAGAGACACTTCCAAAGTGGTAAAATGTGTCCCCCCCCCCCCCCCGTAACTTCTAAAATAAGGGAATGATAAGACTAAAAAAATATATATGATGTACATTACCATGTAAACTTCCACCGAAAATTGGTTTGAACGAGATCTAGTAAGTAGTTTTTTTTAATACGTCATAAATCGTAAACCACAATTTACCTTTCATTCAGTCAACTCATAAAATAAAACTTTTAATTTCATAAACATAAACCTTATGCATAAACCGTGAATACCTGAAGGTTTGTACGGAACCCTCGGTGCGCGAGTCCGACTCGCACTTGGCCGGTTTTACTAGCTTGGAACCGCCATCATCATCATTTCAGCCAAAAGACGTCCCCTGCTTTGACTTAGGCCACCCAAAATTGTCGCTAGGTCCTTCACCAGATCATCAGGCTACGTTGCAGGAGACCTACATACACTGTTTTCGTGCAATGCAAATGGTTGTGATGTTCACTTTACATATTAGCAAGAATTTGTTCTAGAGGACAGTGGTGACCCAGTGGTATTAGCCCCGACTTACGAGTCGTAGGTGGTGAGTTCGAATCCAGCCAGGCCCTTTACTCTGTGTAATTAATTCCATCCTCATTGCTCTCAAAATGGTACAGGAAACTTCGTAAAGAAACCGATATGTCCTAGAAACAATTCAAAGGTATGTGACATCTACCTACTTGCAATAGACTAGTGGTGGATCACGACCCACTCCCTTTCACAGAGAGGAGGTGTGAGTCCCAGCAATGGAACAATACAGGCTGATTTTGCTAAGAAAAACTTACTAATGGGTTTGCCTTGAAAGGCGGTGCAGCAGTAGTTGAGAGAACCGTCTTTTGTTGGTTGATCTTCTAGTTATATATTTCACAATATTAACTAACTTCGTTTTCAGTACAAAATACAGAGATTTATCTCCAAGTTATCCCGCTGAGTTAACAATACTCCATGGCACGGCTAATGGCAGACGTAGAGCTATAATAACAAAAATAGTCACTCGTACAACTGAAATAAATATAAATAAAATCATGTTTATGCACTGCAGAATTCTAAGATGGAATTCTAAATAAGATTAGTTACTCAATAAATCAGGCAGTCGCAGTGATCCGAGCTCAGCTGGAGTTAATACAATTTATATACGGCTTTTGCTGAGGGACTGAGTTTGATTCCCGCGTCGGATCCCGCACTTCAGATTCTGATAATGCTTTGTGACTGTTATAATAATATATTGTCCATCTATGCTATAAAATTTATGATAAATAATAATAATAATATATCTTAGGACAACCAACACAACGTTATCTGATCCCAAACTAGGCAGAGCCTGTAGGCAACCAGACAACTGATAAACATACTTAAATATTTCTAAATACATACATATTATAGATAAATTACACCCAAAGACAGAACAAATGATTGTGCTCACCACACAAAGATTTGTCCTGGGTGGGAATCGAACCCACGACCTCAGTCTTAGCAGTCAGGGTTACTAACCACTAGACTAACAGGCCAGTCCATGTCATGCCATGTCCAGGCCATGTATTGGAAAGGATCACTGTGGTCTTAGGTTGAGGTTTTGGCAGAGTGGCGTCCAAGGAAGACTAGATGTCGGGCGGCCAGCGACGGGAAGTGCGGACGATGTTGTTGCATTTTCGGGCAAAGTCTGAATGAGGCTGGCACTGGAGCGTGGGCATTGGTATAAGAAGAGAAAAGCCTTTGCCACCAGTGATAAAAGTTGGGCAGCGTATGGTGATGATGATTACTGTGGTCTTGACATAATACTAAGACTACCCATCACATTAAAAGACACTGGCTCAATTAATTAATTGACTTAGCCAATCACAGTTCACTGCTGGCCATAAGATGTTCTCAAGTTGCGCTATACCCTTTATATTCCACTTTCTGCATCTAATCTGTCTCAGTCGCCTTTTAAAATCTTTGGCTTTAATGGTTCTTTTATGACCTGCTTAAAAACTTGCAACTGTCATTTTAAATATTACTATCTGGATGGACAGGTGCACTCAAATCTGCGTGGCTCTTTCGTCAAAAGATAGATTTTAGATACTTATCTACATGGTCCTCACATTATCTGACCCAGATAGAAAGAGAAGGTCACAGTCCGAGTTGGTATCGCTGTTTGTTCTCAGCGTGATCGGATAGAAAACACCGATTTTATCTAGTTTTTTAAGACTCCCACAGTCAGGCGCGATGCGACAGTGCGACGCGACTCTCGTAGAACAATTTCTATGAACTTCTTGGAAATTGTTCTACAGAGATCGCGTCACTCCGTCGGGTTGCACCTGTCTGAAAAAGCCTTAAAATTTGTTTGACGTGTAGAAGTGTTTCTAATCTACTTACAGAAAAAAAAAAATTGTATAGTATTTGTCTTATTGAAAAACTATCACAAGGATCAACCAATTCAGTATCGTTAATGGACAACAATAAGAAGAACATCTCAAAACGTTTAACCTTTTCTCTTCTAATTAATATCAAACCAAAGCCTCCCAGAGGTAGAACATTTTATATCAACTGAAATACAAAGGCTGAAAGTACTAAATCAAGTGCTTGTGCCTACGCCCTAGATTTAAGAGATTAGGTCTGTACCTAATGCTTAAGCGTGAAATATTACTTATGCTCCTTGAATTAAATGCGACATACATTATCATATAAGGGTTGAATGGAAGACAGAGGGTTTCAAATTATATTCATATTCTAGGGTTTAATGTTTGTTTTTGAACAGAAAATTCATATAGACGCACTTTGCCCTCTTTTGGAACAGTTACTGTAAATAACCTAAAGACGAAAGTCTTCAATCAGTGCGTCCTGCCTGTTATGACCTACGGAGCCGAAACGTGGACACTCACGGTACGGCTGGTCCAACAATTCAAAGTTGCTCAGCGAGCTATGGAACGAGCTATGCTTGGAGTATCTCTGAGGGACAGAATCCGGAATGAGGTGATCCGGCAGAGAACCAAAGTTATCGACATAGCTCAAAGAATTACCAAGCTGAAGTGGTAATGGGCCGGCCACATTAGCCGTAGAACCGATGACCGTTGGGGTAGACGTGTTCTTGAGTGGAGACCGCGAATCGGCAAACGTAAGGTAGGACGCCCTCAGGCTAGGTGGAGCGACGATCTTCGCAGGGTGGCTGGTAGCAGCTGGATGAGAGTTGCCGAGAATCGGGCTGAATGGCGTGCAATTGGAGAGGCCTATGTCCAGCAGTGGACTGCTATAGGCTGAGGATGAATGTAAATAACCGGCACGCTTGGGCGGTGGTGCTGAATCGGATACACTGGACTTCAGTCAGTCGGTGACGTTGAATCAGGTATACTCGGCTCCTCAGAAGTAGGCAGCGACCTATCGCTGCCGGCCGTGGTCGAGTCAATGATCGGCAGCGAGGAGTCCTGGGACGCGGTGGTATCCTTCTGCGAAACTGTCATGTCGCAGAAGGAGGCTGCGGAAAGGGAGCGGGAGATATCTTCCGCTCACCCAGCCCGCAGCAGGCGCACCGGGCGTCGGCGGAGGGTGGACAACGCCCTCTTCCAGCCCCCCTAAATGAGTCCAGGGGCGACGGATCTGGGGACATCCGGCGCCCCCTATTGCTACGGACCCGAGATGGTGGCGCGTAGTGTTCCACGCGCGCCTCTCTGTGATGTATGGGGGGGGAGTTTAACACCTCACTCCCCCCCAACGTGAGGAGGCCCGCAAAGGCGGGCCGGCACCAGTCGGGGATCGCGGAAGGCATATTGGTTCCCGTGGTCCCAGACGTAGGTGTGGGACGGAACACCGGGGTGGTTTTAGTCAGTAAGAGTCTGACAGACCCCTCCGCCCACCCCAGGGCGGAGGACATCCATGAGGATTTCCACCTCGTTATCAAAAAAAAAAAGGTATACTCGGCTCCAGTCGGTCGGTGACGTTGAATCGCGTATACTCGACTCCAACAGTCATCATCATCTGCCTAGCCTTTTCCCAACTATATTGGGGTCGGCTTCCAGTCTAACCGGATCCAGCTGAGTAATAATACTTTACATGGAACGACTGCCTATCTGACCTCCACAACCCAGTTACTGGGTAATACGATACCCCTTGGTAAGACTGGTAGCAAGACTTTCGGGCTTCTGACGACCCGTAACGACTGTCTAATATCTACGAAAGACAGCCGGGACCAACAGCTTAACGTGCTTTCCGAGGCACGGAAGGGACTTGGTATGTAAAGATGGTCACCCATCCACGGACCAACCACGGCGTTATACTCGACTCCAGTAAAAAAATCATAGTTTTTTCTTCTTTCGTATATTCGTAAGTCATATGAGAGGGACAACGAAGGGAAAACTCTAACTATGAATTTAATACATGATTGCTACCGTTTTTAGGGTTCCGTACCCAAAGAGTAAAACGGGACCCTATTACTAAGACTCCGCTTCCCGTCAGTCCGTCTGTCACCAGGCTGTATCTCATGAACCGTGATAGTTAGACAGGTGAAATTTTCACTGATGATGTTTTTCTGTTGCCGCTATAACAACAATACTAAAAAAAAAAACAGAATAAAATAAATGTTTAAGGGGTGCTCTCATACAACAAACGTGATGTTTTTTGACGTTTTTATAGTTAATGGTACGGAACCCTTTGTGCGCGAGTCCCCCTCACACTTGGCCGGTTTTTTCCAAGTTCAGAATCATGCAGTGAGTTTATAGTTTGCGCGACGATGCTCCCCCATCCCATTGATAGCTCTATTGTTTTATGACTGTTTTTCGCTTTACTCGAGTAGAGAGTTCATTCTGAATTGGTCGACTAATGAGCCCTTATTTTTAAGGTCTGTTTAACATTCGTATTAGTTAAGTATCAAGTTAAGTGCCTTGACGTCTATAAATGAAAATCCGATCTTAGATAAAACCACGCTCAAGCACTCACAATCACCCACACTCACCCTCACACACTAACACACACATGCACTCACCCTTGTTTGTACAGACACCCTTACGAGGACCTTGGTAGTTCTTGACCGTACCGAGGACCCTCCAAAAAACTGGTTTTAATACTTCGTTGGCCTTTTTGAATAAGATAGAAAGAGACAGATGACTAAATATATAGTGATAAGCTTATTGGCATAATGCTATCTCAACATTTTTCTGTATGAATTGCGGCTATCCTGAAATACACAGCCAAATGTGACCAGCGATGCACATACGAAGACTTTGTGTATGTCAACCGAGGACTTCTAAGTCAGCCCTGCGACACCCTTCCGAGGACGTATTTTTACACAATATATCTTATATCTTGTACTAACTGCGGACGCTGTGTTACACTTTATATCACTAAACTGAGGACAGTTTTCCGAGTAGAACTTGACCACAGCGAGGACATGAAAAAACTTCGTACCTAAATACCATTAGATAATGTAAGTAGAATGTTCCGAATTATTCCTTACACACATTTTCTAAAAATGAATTACCAAGCGAGGACGAGTCGATTATCTTTACGTTTGTAGGCGCTTTTCAAAGTATTATGTTATACCAACATAACTGGCGAAACGTAGGTGTACTTTTGGTATACCTCTACCCAACCCTTCGGGGAAATAAGGCGTGATGTTATGTTACGATTCAATGTTTATTTACACAATATTTTCACGGAAAGTCTCTTTTCTCTAACATTATACATAAATAAAAAGGAAGAAATTAAGTCACATAGCAATGTATAAATCACAAAACGATGCTTTATGTAGGCGGATGCATCGCGTAGTATCTTGCCAGTTTGTCCCTACAAACTGGTAGAAACTGGAGATACCGGGTTCCGAAACATTTTCAACTACTCTTCTTATTTCATGGAACTATTTTGCAAATATTATATGCATAGAACGACCTAATAGTATTTGATATGTAAGCTCCTTAGTGATCAAATTTACGTGCATGGATACCGACAATGAAAAACTGTGAAAGTATGAATGATACACATCTAATTTGGTATTTCTTTATAGTGTAGTGACTCGCGACTTGCGAGTCACTGTAGTTGTTTGTTTTATTTAGTTCTAAAAAGACTTTCAATCAGAGCACACGTTATTATTTTCGTAATATTGTGAATACCTACGTGAGGACCGCGAATAAGAAAGGTGTGGAGGAAAGGTAAGTTTTGAATTTTAAATGAGTGTAGTACATGTGTGGTATCAATGCTTTGCCGCGCTAGTGATAACGGCAGTAAGTACGTGTTGCATAGTATCGTTCGAATGATTAGCGCGCAAAGTTTTCGTCATAGTTTTACCTTTTAGCTTCTGCCCGCAACTTCGTTCACGTGGAAGTCGTAAGACACCACAATAGTATACTAAAATAACAGCCACAACATTTTTATAAATAACTGCCTCGTTGGTCTAGTAGTCGTAAGTCGCAACCGCTACTGCTATGCATGAGGCAGGTTCGATTCCCGGTCAGGCAAAGTGTTATTGGGTTAACCATTTAGAATTTCTCAGAAACAGTCCGAAGTCTGGATTTGTGCCCAGTGCCTCAGTAATTTCCTGTTTGAGGTGATGCGTAGCCAGGGTCGTTTCCTCATGAGGTATCTTCTTAACAGTTGACAGATTGACAATTAAATATTTTCGAGTCAATATTTTCAACCACGAAGACATAGATATGTGATAATAATACATAGTATCATTAACGCAAGTTCTGTTATTACAGGTTTTTTTTAGGTTTATATAATAAAACTAAAATAATTACTAGTTTGTGGTGATGCGCAGCCAGGGTCGTCTCTTCATGAGGGAACTCCTCAACAGTTGATAGCATCGTCTTCAAACTTGGCGTACGCGTTCGGTTTATCTAGTAAAACTAAAATTGATAGCATCGTCTTCAAACTTGGCATACACGTTAGGTTTGTCTAATAAAACTAAAATAATTACCAGTTTGTGGTGATGCGCAGCCAGGGTCGTCTCTTCATGAGGGAACTCCTCAACAGTTGATAGCATCGTCTTCAAACTTAGCATACTCGTTAGGTTTATATAATAAAACTAAAATAATTACTAGTTTGTGGTGATGCGCAGCCAGGGTCGTCTCTTCATGAGGGAACTCCTCAACAGTTGATAGCATCGTCTTCAAACTTGGCGTACGCGTTCGGTTTATCTAGTAAAACTAAAATTGATAGCATCGTCTTCAAACTTGGCATACACGTTAGGTTTGTCTAATAAAACTAAAATAATTACCAGTTTGTGGTGATGCGCAGCCAGGGTCGTCTTTTCATGAGGGAACTCCTCAACAGTTGATAGCATCGTCTTCAAATTTGGCATACGCGTTAGGTTTGTCTAGTAAAACTAAAATGATTACCAGTTTGTGGTGATGCGCAGCCAGGGTCGTCTTTTCATGAGGGAACTCCTCAACAGTTGATAGCATCGTCTTCAAATTTGGCATACGCGTTAGGTTTGTCTAGTAAAACTAAAATAATCACCAGTTTGTGGTGATGCACAGCCAGGGTCGTCTTTTCATGAGGGAACTCCTCAACAGTTGATAGCATCGTCTTCAAACTTGGTATACTCGTTAGTTTTATATAGTAAAATTAAAATAATTACCAATTTGTGGTGATGCGCAGCCAGGGTCGTCGCTTCATGAGGGAACTCCTCAATAGTTGATAGCATCGTCTTCAACCTTGGCATACGCGTGAGGTTTATCTAGTAAAACTAAAATACTTACCAGTTTGTGGTGATGCGCAGCCAGGGTCGTCTCTTTATGAGGGAACTCCTCAACAGTTGATAGCATCGTCTTCAAACTTGGCATACTCGTTAGGTTTATATAGTAAAACTAAAATAATTACCAGTTTGTGGTGATGCGCAGCCAGGGTCGTCTCTTCATGAGGGAACTCCTCAACAGTTGATAGCATCGTCTTCAAATTTGGCATACACGTTAGGTTTGTCTAGTAAATCTAAAATAATTACCAGTTAGTGGTGATGCTGCAGCCAAGGTCGTTTTCTCATGAGGTATCTTCTTAACAGTTGACAGATTGACAATTAAATATTTTCGAGTCAATATTTTCAACCACGAAGACATAGATATGTGATAATAATACATAGTATCATTAACGCAAGTTCTGTTATTACAGTTAATTTGACACCTAATGTCTGCAGATGAAAATTCTCCGATACTTAAAATACAGCCCCGGATCCGAGTTTCAAGAGACGAATTGAAAAACCAAGTTCGAAAACATTTATATTTCCGTAATATTGATATGGAGATTTACGACTCGTCCGAAGAACTATCACTGACATCTGAAATTAGTTCTTCTGATGATAATGATGCGATAAAATAGAAGATAAAATATTTTATGGTTGAAATCATAATGTTGTGTAATCTAGAAGGCCTAGGTAGTTAGCACAAACAGCAGAAGAAGCCTCCTTATTCCTCGTGCGCCAAGTAGCTATTAACAATTTGCTTAAGGGTTCACCTTCTTAAGGGTATACCTTCGATTTTTTCCTCCATAATTTTATTTAAATGATAGCACATAACTCGTCTTCTACACACGAGGAAAACTGTCTAAACGAGGACTAGAATACACATTGTTCGGAAAATCTAGCAAACCGAGGTCTCAAATACACATTGTTTGGAAAAGCTACCTAACCGAGGTCCTTTGTGTTAAAGTTAACACAAAAGTCCTCGAATAATACAACCAACGTGAAATGAGTGTAAAGAGGCTGTGTATGAGGTGACACAGGTGCCACCTGGTGGATACACAACGCGTGTGTAAGACTATGAAAAATTTTGATCAAACCGAGGTTCAGACAACTTTTTCCTATTAAGTATACAGAAAGGCTCAAAATCGCTTGCAGAATACGAATCTTTGGTCAAATCAAACCGAGGACCCTCGAAAAGGTCCTCGCTTTGAAAAGGTCCTCGGTCGTGCCTTGCGTATTCATACGCACGTCCTCGGATGGTACTTAAAACAAACGCACATCACTTAAACTCCACATAAATCACGTACACATCTTCACACACTCACAAACACTTCACAACACTTTATTATTGTATAGGTAATATAAAAATTATCAATTAAGTTAGGTATAAGTTATTCCAAATTAATTAGTAGTACGAGCAACCCGTTTGCTCTGTTGTCATTTTATTGTTAAAATATCGAGGGAAAGGTACTGGAAACCGAAATACAGGCTTTGCCTAGTTCGGTTACAGTAGCTACATCCATTTGTTAGAAAAATATACTGCCACACTATTTTCTGTAAAATATTATTAAGTTTTTCTAGAAATAAAATTTACTTTACTATTACTTACTTTACTATGAAAATCCACAAAAAAAAAAACTCACTTGAACGAAGCAAAAGGAGCATATAAGAATCGTTGCATCTGACGATCTGTATTTTCCGCCTAACTCCATAAAGGAAGAGTTTTATTTATTTAGAAACTTACTTTTGGACTGAGGTTTTGATATTCTGCCGTCCTTTAACTAGAGTGCCGTTAAGTACAAAAATCATATTTTGAGATACGCGCGAAAAACGGTAAAATAATTTGAAATTGATGCTACTTCCTAACCAGTAGTCTGATGCGAAACTTTGAAATACCAAAAAATATATCTTAAAAAGCTCTTTTAGTCTGTGCAGCTGTCAGTTAAAAACGTTTCCGTAAATTGAAGAAAAAAAATATTTATCATTTTGTTAAAGTAATCTTTACAATATCCAGCCCTGAAATCATGACTATAATGCCGTAATACATACCTTAACGGCATTTTTGCTAATGGTTATGAACAAATAATGTAGTTACATACCACACTTAAAAATGTTGTAATAATACTAATCTTAAAAGCCGCTAAAAACGCTAAATGTCAATATAGGTAAGCATTATTGCTTAAACAAGTAGACTCGTACTATGCTATATTGCCGCTAAGACACTTAACGGCAATCAAGACAAGTAAATTTCAATAATAACTTAAAGTATTTTTTTACCGTAGAAATTTTTTATTTATTACATAGCTTAATTATGGCTAAATACAAAACATTTCATAATAACGGCATTTTAGATATGCATTGCGTTTCATAAATTGATAGAGAATCAAAGAAATTGAAGTCAAACAAAAATAAAAAAACAACAACTCATTTAAAATCTTCGTTTATTTCTTAAATCAAAATGAGATCAGTAATTATTTCAAAAACTCTAATCAAATAATTAAACACTTATTTATATAACAATATTCAAAAAAAGGTACCTAAAATATATTCTATTATGTAATTAAGTCAAAATGAGATCAGTCATTATTTCAAAAACTCTTATCAAAAAATTAAACACTTATTTATATAGCAATATTCAAAAAAAAAGGTACTTAAAATATATTCTATTATGTAATTAAGTCAAAATGAGATCAGTCATTATTTCAAAAAATCTAATCAAATAATTAAACACTTATTTTAAATATGGCAATATTCAAAGAAAAGATACTAAAAATATATTCTATTGTGTAATTAAATTACACAATTTATTAAAAAAATATATAAAAATAACGTTTAAGGAACGTTTTTAAAGGTAAGGAACTTTAAGTTATAGTTAAGGTATAAAATAATTAACAATTATGCAGTCTTCAGTTACTTAAATTTACTCAGTACTTTTTAATTTACTTTTTTATTATTCTTAGCACCACTTGTGCTTGCCTCAACATTAGATTGAGTGGTTGGCAAATTGTTCCAAAACACCAATTTGTGTGATGGTATTATGCTGGATAATTTTTCAATAATACCAGCTTTTCTCTGTAAATCTATACCTTTAGGATTGGTACGAAATTCTAGCTTCAACACTTTTGGATTTTTTATATATTTGTCACTCATGAATCTCAATAGTGTGTATTCGTCTTCAAAATTGTTTTTATACATGAGATCATAATTATTCCGACTAAAACACACCTGCGTCATGTTTTTTAAATATGCTCTCGGATTAGAATTCTGTATTCTTCTATCTGATACATAATTCGGCACTTTAAGAAAGTTTTCTGCGACCAAACATTTGACGTTAACTTTTCCATTATTTATAGATGCCACTGCTTCTTCAAAATCGGTGAAGTCGTAGAGTTTACTTTTCTTTTTCATGGCGAGCTCTACTTGGTGGTGCACTTGGTCGGCGCTCATAAACGTATGGCCAGGCTCTAAATAGTGCAGAATTATTTGTTCTGCACTAATCTCACTGCCATTTACCAAGTGTACCAGCAACGAATATAGTAACCAATTTTTATTCTGTGCGGTGCAGTTGTCCAGCCAAATGTGTATGTTCGGTATGTCTCGGTTTCGAAGGAGAAAATAATAAAATCCAGTCATGATATCTTCTTGCTTCCGTCCCGCTTCAGCATCATGCCATAAGACAGTTAGCGGTTTTGATTCTGATGTTATTTTACCCAGAGGTGCGAAGGTATGATTATACGCCACAAGACGCTGGCAAAATATCGCAGCTTTGAAAGATTCCAGCCTAGGCAACATGATCACTTTCTCTAAATCAGCGCTGAAATAAATTGTAGTATGATCTTGTGGCATTTTTTTGTGATTTTCATAGAGCTGCCTCGCTTTTAAGTATTTCTCGTGATGCATAATCCAGTCCATACACACAGCGCAACCATCAGTCTGATCGTGAGAAGTTCCTATTTTATGTAAATTGTAGGCTTCGCACACTTCGCATTCTTCATTGCCGAGGCGAGCAAAAGATATATTCATACTTTTTAAATGCTTTCTGTATAATTCGTAGCTAACTTTCTGATCTGGATGTTTTTGAAGAAAATCTTTATGCATGTGAACAATATTCAAATCGCTTGGAAGATAGCGTCGCAATGGAGCATGTGCTCGCCTGTAGTGAGGTTCTATTGGATTAAATGATTCTACGTGTTGATTTAACATATCTCGATTAAATGCAGGAGTTTTTTGATGTTTCCCTCTTTTGTCACATGTGGTGTTTATTCGGTTATCTTGAAGAATCCGGTCATTTGTTTTAAGGTAGCCTAAAGTGGTCAAGAAAAATGTTTTACAGACTTCCACCTTAGTGCCATCGACTTTTTTTAAATAGAATGTTCTTCTTGGCTTCCTCTTTGGATCGGTTGTGATTTTTCTTTTAGGGAGTGCTACTGCAGTGTGTGTGTTCACAAACAAATGTTGATCTACAAAATTCATTTTCCAGTAGTTGCTGTTGATTTCTTCTCGATCTTCTTGTGATACTTGAGTGGTACATTTTTTTAAACATTTTTCATTACACCCCGGATGAACTAAGTGTTCTAAACGTTTTTTGTTTTGTGTGTCTATTTTTCTTTGAAGAACAGATGTGTTATATTTTTTACGTTTTCTTTGCAAAGATGGTTCTTGTTCCAAGTTATGTGATGTATCATATGTAGGAACAAAATCAATCGTATTTCTACGTTTACGAGTAAGTTTTTGCATAGGTTGCACAGTTCGCCTGATATCAAATGAACTTCTTCGGTTTTTATGCAAAAATTTTCTGTTTGCAATAGAGG
This sequence comes from Aporophyla nigra, assembly GCA_947507805.1. Taxonomy (NCBI): domain Eukaryota; kingdom Metazoa; phylum Arthropoda; class Insecta; order Lepidoptera; family Noctuidae; genus Aporophyla; species Aporophyla nigra. The sequence continues at coordinate 2,063,047 of OX382301.1, forward strand.
AAACCATGTTATTATAAATAGGAGGAGAACTTTCCGAAGCCAAATCAGTCTTTTTATTTTTTTGTAATTCTCGGAAGTTTTTTCGTTTGACCTCACCAATACAATCGTCACTTGATGTATCAGACTCAGATGGGTTATAATCTTTGTCACGGACTGAGTCATCCGAATCATAATAGCATGTAGTATCTAAATCTTGTGTTGGGTAAATTGGTAGCTTTTCGATTTCGTTGTGACAATCGGTAGATTCTGGTGATTCTTCAATTATAGGCATAACTTCTTTACATGTCAAGTCGATAGATGAATTATGAAGGTATGGATTGTTTTCCTGGGTATAGATCATATCGTTACATTTTTTTGGGACAGTTGTTATATTCAAACTGTCAAAATTTATTAAATTGGGCAAATAGTGTGAGTTGTTAGAAATTTGGGTTTCGCAAAATGTGTCAAAAACTCTGTTTGTCATTGAATAAGGTCTATTATAGATATTGTCGAAATAGTTGGGGTCACCGGGGTTAATAACCTGTTGTGTTAAATCCTTGTGTGAAGTATTTTGTATTTTTTTCGTACTTGATTCTGTTTTTGTGACCATATTAATAATGTTTTTGGTTCTTTGTGTTATCGCGGACCGTCTGTAACAAAGTAACCAAGTTATAAATGTCATGACTATGTTTTGAACACACACAGAAGTGAACACATTGTTGCGTAAATTAGAAGCACAATAAAGTTAGTAATATAATCTTATGAGTAATGTTTTAGTTACATTATTTTTATTGCAGCAGAAATTGACCGAGAAACGAGGGAACATACATACACACATAAGTGCCTATTTCCCAGTAGATTTAAAGATCAAACTTTACTAAAAACAAAAAAAAGCGCGCTTTTGATAAAAGTAGGTACTAACCTGGATGTTATTTTATCCATTTTAATGAAATTCGCGGGAAACCTCGCGTGCGAGGCGTCGCGCGACCGTCCTGTTTGAATTCTTACGCCGCACTAATCAACCGCACCGCGAGCCCCGTCGCCCGCGCCCCCGCCGCGTGAGCAGAATCAGTCGAACTTGTACGCTCACGAGAATACTTAGCGGCATTTTAGATTAGTTATGTTGGATAGCGGCAATTTAGTCTTGAACAATAATTCAAATATTTTGCTGGATCATTAAATAACTGCCGCTGTATACGAATTCCAATTGTAAACTGTCAAATTAATATCTTTATATAAAATTCTTAAATGCAGCAAAGGGCTTTTTGCGGCATTTTTGATTAGGATTCTAATTTAGTGGCTTTAAAGTTACGCATTTGTGTATATCAATTATCAAAAAACCTAAGTTAAAAAGCCGTTAAAGTACTTTTACTGCACTATAGGATAGGAAAAGCATTTAACGACAATTTAGCTAGGCAACAAATCGAAAATGATTGTTAAAATCTTTGGTTATGTAGCCTTAGTCGCATTTTAGCTTTGCAATGTCACATAACTACGTTTTAGCGTAGGTTTAGTATATGATTCGTGCATTTAACGGCATTTCTTTTTTTCTTATCTCGAAAACTATAAAAGCTATTGAAACTGTAATTAGAAGGATCGATAGAGCTTTTTTTTCTGATAAAAATGACTTCAGAAAAGTGAAAATGCCAAAATGTCACTTAACGGCATTCTAGTTAAAGGACGGCAGTATTGCTCTTCGTACTCATCTATACCAATATTATAAAGCTGAAGAGTTTGTTTTGTTTATATGTTTGTTTGTTTGATTGATTGAACGCGCTAATCTCAGGAACGACTGATCCAAATTGAATTTTTTTTTGTGTTGGGTAGCCCATTTATTGAGGAAGGCTATAAGCTATATAACATCACGCTACAATCAAAAGGAGCGGAGCAGCAACGGAAAATGAACGAAAAATTGCAGGCAATTCGATGCGACGGGAAGGGTCATAGTAGAAAAAAAATTGACGCGGACGAAGTCACGGGCAGAAGCTAGTTAGTCATAATCAATCAACTCAGTCTATCGCGGTCGCTGGGCATAGGTCTGTCATATGCTGCGCCACAACACCCTGTCATCCACCTTCTGCATCCAGTCTATCCGGGCCACCTTTTGGAGGTCATAGCTCCATGTACCTGAGGGGGGGGGGGGGGGCGTCCACACTATGCTTGCCGAAACGCAGTCTCTACTGCAAGACTCGTCAACTCATCGGCCATCGATCCTTTGACAAACATGGCCAACCCACTTTTTTCCGAATAACTTCGTTTCTGATTTTAAAGAAACTCCAAGCAAAGCCCGCTCCATAGCGCCTTAAATTGGTGGACCAGCCCAACTGACAGTGTCCACGTTTCGGCATCTTATGATATAACGGACAGGGTGCACTTGTTGAAGACCTTAGACTTCAAACATTGCGGTTTTGGCGACGAGAAGACTTGACAAAGTTTTCCAAACGCTGGCCGACTGTACTGGATCCTCTTGTCGGTTTCTTTCTCGAAGTTGTTTATACCAAGCTGGATGACTTGTCCTAGGTAGGAATTTCCGTCACAACCTCGAGAAGCGACCCTTCAGACATGGCCAGCCCAAAGTCAACCTTAAGATGATGCAATAAATTCAAGTGTCTTACTTCAGTTCTGACTGAATTTAACACGGAGGTGTCTCACGTTCATAAGTAGAACTAAAAGGTAAAATATGATTTACATGGCTGATGTTTTAAATGTGGGTCATTTCGAGTTACCTATCCACTTTTAAATCTTTAGTCAGACTCCTCAAAAAGTAGATCTAAGTAGCTCGACTATTAAATTAAAATGAAAGCTCCAGATTTGTGCGGCCATTTATAAAATTTCATTTGGGTCCAATTTGGAATATCATCTCAATTTCATAATATTCGGCTTTAGCTTTTTATTAAAAAGCTATTCAGTTCTTTGATTTAACCTCTCAGATATAATCAATAAAAAAAACCTTTTTTCATTCAAAGAGAGCGAAAAAAGTACGTAAACGCGTATTCTTATCAAGTTATCATTCGAACAAAAGAGATATTTAATTTTTTTACTTACTATACTTTTATCTCTTGTAGGTGAATTTCACTGGGATTTATTTTTAAATGCCACTATCTTTTGAACGCCCTCACAAGCATTGTATTCAAACACCTTAATTATGAGTACATTCAATATTTAGTCAGGCTGAGTTTCTCAGAAAAACGCTAAGTCTTAGATTTAATTTTCAAGAAAAAAAACTATTATGCAGTCTTTTCTTTAAATGAAGCACTCAAAACTTTGGTGCTTTTGATTTAAAAATCCCTGGGTACCTACAAGTAGATGCTGCCCACACGTTATATTATTTCTCTTTGAGATATAACGGAGCACTATATGACCCAAAATAACGAGTGATTTCAAGCAACTAAAATTTCAGCCGACAGACGGCCGCGGCTAGACATAAGGCAATAAAGTATTTTTATTTCGTTTTATTTTTTAAGACTTCCACTCACTTCCAGCTAATTTCATCAACCTTCACCAAGTTTTCAGGTAAACAACACCCGTTATTTCCGCGACTGGCGGGACAGAGTTGTACCTATAGTAGGTACACTCATAAATATGAGTGAAATACCAATGTTGGTGAAATACCAATTATGTTTAAAATCTCATGCAATAGGGCGAGCCTATACGAAAACAATAAAGTTGCCAATTCCATAAAATTAAATTAAATAAAACGTGTTAATTGATAATTATGTCCCATTGTAAATAATGAATATTAATTTGCAAATCAGGAGCGATCAATTACTATGAACTCATTTTATCGACAGCTTATCTCATTTTCAGTTGTTGTTTTCAGCAGATTCTGTGAAAACATTCGTTATTTTTATGTTTATTTTAATTTTGTTACTGAAATCTGCATATGAGATTGCTAGTTTGACATAAAAACATTTTAACTGAAAATTTACACGTTTTATGTGCAGTGCATACTATTTTACTTCATTGCCCTTTTTCTAAATTTTATTGTAATTTATAACTAGGTACATTTCCACATGAAAAAAATAGTAGGAGTATTAAACTATCCTCTTCCTGGTCCGCTAAAAACAAAACATGCACGACCATCAAATCAAAACCCACTCGAACCCAAGACCCGTAACTCACACAATAAAATCCCCATAACTAATTGAAACATCCACACATCCATAAACACAACATCCATCAGCATCCAACGCCAGAAAATAATAACACGCCGATAATTTCTATATAAGTTGTGTCATTGTGTTCGGCCCATTTAATAGGCGCAATGGGCCATAAATGTCAGTTTACTGTGAACGCTGGCCGTAACGACATTGTTTAGAGCTCAGCCGTCACGCCAAGACCGTTCGCGTTTTTCGACTTAATGTGTCGGAGAACTCACACGAACACTGTTTGGGTAGAAAACTTGGACTTTTGAACTGACCATTGAATAAATAAAATTTAGAATAGGGATGCAAGTATAGGTACGGTACAGCTAGATAAACTCCTCACTAATTCTACGGTCAAAACTCAAAGTCACCAAGTAAATGATTTTTGCTTTTTAATAAAAATGCTAATTTTGCTTCCTATGGTTACGGCCTAGGAAACAAAATAAGCATTTACGTCGCCCTGATGCCCTGATCCTCCCTGACTTTGCTTTGTTAGGTAACTAATAATTTGAACCAACACGACATGAGGCTATTAACTATTGGATAGCTCTTGTCAAAAAAGTAGCAGATCATATTCATGTCGAGTCTTCAAAATCGTATTGACCCATGTTCTAAATATCTAATGGCTTTTTGTCAAGATAATACTTTTATGGACTAAAGTTAAACAGTTTATTGACATCAACTTTGCGTTTATTACTCAAAACACATTATAACTCAAATCAAGTCCACATTGCGCCTATATAATTTAAAAGATAATTTATTATCCAACACTTCAGAATAATAAAGTATATTATGACTGTGCGTTCACTTTACTAAATTGCTAATATTCAACTTAGTAATCAATTAATTAAATTTAAGACCTCAGTGCACTCAAGATAGTTTTCTGTCAGTTAACTTGATTGATTTAACAAATAATTATTAAGATTTTAAGTGTAACTACTACTTATATTTAAGCGTAATTAATTATTATGCATGCTAACCGTCAGTCAAAAACAGACGCGTCATTAATTATTTAGGTATGTTAAATAAACTTAATTATTTAAATTTGGGAGCTCACGGTTTCTAAGAAGTTCATAGTAAAAGGTATTACAAGGTATTTGGCAGATTTTTCCTGGTATCCCGTTTCAGCAAGAACCCAATCACTTATTACTGAACTTTCAGGTTTTGGTTCTTGGAACGACGGTCTTTTGACTACTTACTAACAACATACCCAGTCATACATATTGAATGAAATAATAATGTCGTTAGTCTTCAAAACATAGGTAAGCTTTTGGTCTGAATATGTAGTCTGTTAAAAGGGCCACTTTTTATATTAAAAATTACATGAAAAAGCCGGCCAAGTATGAGTCGAACCGAGATTTCCGTACAAACCTGTAGGTATTCATGGTTAATGCATAAGGCCTATATGTTTAAAAAATAAAATGTTTTTTTTTATATTTGAGTTGATTGAATGAAAGGTAAATTGCGGTTTACGATTTATGACGTATTAAAAAAAAACTACTAACTAGATCTCGTTCAAACTAATTTTCAGTGCAAGTTTACATGGTAAACACATGGTACATCATATTTATTTTTAGTTTTATCATTCTCTTATTTTAGAAGTTAAAGGGAGGGGAGACACATTTAACCACTTTGGAAGTATCTCTCGCGCAAACTGTTCAGTTTAGAAAAAAAAAGATATTAAAAACCTCAATATCATTTTTGAAGACCTATCCATAGATACCCCACACGTATGGGTTTAATGAAAAACCCCCAAAATGTATTGTTTTTTTTTTCTATTTTTGTGTGAAAATCTTAATGCGGTTCACAGTATACATCTACTTACTAAGTTTCAACAGCATAGTTCTTACAGTTTCGGAAAAAAGTGGCTGTGACAAACAGACGGATAGACAGACAGACATGACGAATCCATAAGGGTTCCGTTTTTTGCTATTTCGCTACGAAACCCTAAAAAGTACATTGAATTTTCCATTTCAAAAAGAAATTTCAATGGAGAAGAAATTTCAGTGAGCAAGTAAATCCATGGTTAGTCTTAATAATAATCATTTTGCAGAAACAGCTACGACACTAAAAGTTAAATATAACAACAAAAAACTAGTCTGTCTACAAATTATGCGGTCTAAACCCGTCTGTGTGAGGCAGCACTTCCCCTATTTCACTTTGTTTCGTCCGCGTATATCTTTGTTTATTCCTCTCACATAACGCATAATTCTGTGTTGATCCCAACGAAAGTGAAATGTATTGGCTGCTCGTTCCAAAGCAGAATTCTTGTAAATGTCACCAACTAATGTCAGCAGTAAAAATCCAGATTTATTTATGAATCCTACAGACCTAAGAGATTTAAGATATAATATGAGGTAATCAGAAGACATGTATGTTGTAGAAAAACTGTAATCCTAGACGTCCGAAATTCAGACCACCAGTCTTACTAAGAGGCATCGTATTATCCAGTAATTGGGTTGTAGGGATCTGAAAGCCAGTTGCTGCATGTAAAATACTGGTACTCAGCTGCATCCGATTAGACTGGAAGCTGGCCCCAATATCGATGAGAAAAGGCTAGACAAATAATTACTCGGTATAATAAAAAATACTAACAAAAATAAACCGTAGTTAAGTATCGTCATTTTATCACTACAAGATTTGGAATACCACAATAAACGACGGGCCCCATCATAGGACACAAACACTTTTACAGAATAGGCACAACGGACAGCCCCCAGTAGAGTGCCTGCATGACGGCTGAGCAAACCGTTGCCCATGTAGTTTTAGAATTTACAGGACCCAGATTAGGACAAAAGCCTTCGGGACACGCAGATCTTACAAGGACTTTATCAACAGACTAGGAGATACAATCATCTTCTGGAGAGAGGTGGGCTGGTTGGAATAACCACCGACGGCCGCCATGGCCCACGCACAATGGACTAAGTGCGGAAACCAAACCCTTATAACATAGAACATATCACAATAAACAATTCGTCATATTTTCTTCGAAAATTATTCTCTTTGCCCACAATACGATCTGTCATGTGGGGCGTATGGCATCAGACATACACTAAACTGACCGAAGTGTAATCTGTAGTTACCTACCTAGTAGTTTCTGATGTTGTTCGCTTTGTCACTTACATCGTAAATATATTTAAATGTCTTTGTACAGACCATTATCATTAGAAAAATGTATAGTAAAATCTGTTTTTCGCAAATAGCCTGACTCCTTTAAAGAGCATTGTTATGCAAATGTGGACGTGGAAAAATACCTGCGATTTGTCTTCGAGTATCCTCGGTATTTTCTAGAAAATACTAAGCTAGCAGTCTGCACTGTGCTGCATGTAATAAACGATTGGTCGACGCGACAGGATACAAGTTTTCCGAGAAAATGGTAACAATTGTTGCGATCTCGTTGTCTTCCTTTAACTTTTTATAGGACATTGTGAAAGTAAATACTTGGTTTGCTTGTCACATTAAAAGGTGATTTTATTTAGCAATTATTGATAGAAATACATATCTATTTGAAAGGTATTTTTAATACAGCCTGTACTTTGATATAGATAATTACTTAGCTTAACGTATCCACTGCTGGGACACATAATCCCTTTCTTAGATAAGGGATGGGCCATCATTCCACCACGCGGGCCCATGTGTGGGTAAATGACACATCTACTTATCCGCACTAGGTTAGTAGATGTCACATTTTTTTGAAAATTTATTTCTAGGACATGTCGGTTCCCTCAAAATGATTCCCTTAACCTTTTGCGAGCAGTGGTGATGAAATAACATATTAAAGTAAAGCGCCGGTCTGGATTCGAACCTATGATCTGCAACTTGTAAGTGGGCCACTTACTGTCCACAGTTTGATGTAACGAAGACGATTGATATGACACTGAAAAATTTTGTTTAGTTTATTGTGCAATATTTACATGATCTATAGGCTAACAGAGATAAAATATTATTAATAATACGTACATGTAATAAACACAGGGTATAAAAAACTTGTCCGCATCGCTACCAATAGAAAAAGTGCTCAAAAGACTGGTAAAAAAATTATTACAGTAAAAAAATAAAGATTGAAAATGAAATGAAAATGGATGGAGGTTAGTGACCCTGACTGCAAAGATTGAGGTCGTGGGTTCGATTCCCACCCAGGACAAATCTTTGTGTGATGAGCACAATCATTTGTTCTGTGTCTGGGTGTAAATTATCTATAATATGTATGTATTTAGAAATATATAAGTATGTTTATTAGTTGTCTGGTTGCCATAGTACAGGCTCTGCCTAGTTTGGGATCAGATAACGTTGTGTTGGTTGTGCTAAGATATTTATTATTATTTACTATTATTATATGCCATTTTCTTGTGTTCAATTTATAATTTTTATTAAGTCATTTATAAAAATAACACGCGTGTTCAAACAAGGGTAAAAAAAAGCTTACTGGCTAGACAATCGTTTTTATTTAGTTTAGTGTTGTTATTTTTACTGTCATACACATTTGTCGAAAACTACAAAAACAGTTTTATTTGAGTTTTCGGTTCCGACTGTAATTTTTATCGATATATAGGCACGTAACATTCAAAGCGATAGTAAAGATGCTTAGCATAAACCCATTTAATGCTGAAATTAACGCTCATGTGATATTTCGCCATTATCTACAAACTTGACAAACAGATTTGATTTCTCATAAGATGTGTTGAATAGACACGCAGACAACTAAGACAACAGACCATATGAGATCTTCCTGACGACAAAATCATTTTTACAAACACAATATAGATGATGTATTCTTTGCAAAAGTCACACGTATTAATGACTAGCTTCTGCCCGCGACTTCGTCCGCGTCAAATTTTTGCTCCCCTGACCCTTCCCGTCGCATCAAATTGCCTGCCAGTTTTCGTCCATTTTTCGTTGTTGCCGCTCCTTTTGATCTTAGCGTGATGTTATATAACTTATAACCTTCCTCAATAAATAAGCTATCTAATACAAAAAGAATTTTTCAAATCAGACCAGTAGTTCCTGAGATTACCGCATTTAACCAAACAAACAAACTCTTCAGCTTTATAGTATTAGTATAGATAATGAGTATGTTTTTTTCTCTTCACAAATGTACGTATTAGTTAAAACTAGCTTATGGGCAAGTTTACGTTTGTGAAAGATTGGTGCTTGAAAAAAAGATTTCGAAGAACGCCTGTGATAAACGCCACCAGGGCCCCACTACTCTCCATATGTACAAAAATACATAGATTGGAACATTCATCAGACTTAAAACAAATAACAATAATATGTTATACAATTGGGTAGGGAAAATAAGACGTAACACATTGTATCATTTAAAGGTACACCACACACCTCATTTATTTCAAATAGGCGCACCTTTAAATAGAATTGACTCTAGTTGTCCGTTCCAAAGAGTAATCACACGGTTGGAGAAGAAGGACAAGAAACTCCATCGCTACTCTTTAATAAATGTTTTACAATGTTATAAGTACTTAATATTTAAGAATATTATGGTAACAAAACTTACGTCCGTCTTCGATGCTGGCCCCGAGCGAATAGGCCGAGTGCCATCCCGTGTTCCCAACCGTTGTCTCAAAACTGCGCCATTTCAAAACTAGTGTTACCAGTATTATAAATCAAAAGTCCCAATAATCGACTAAGACAATATTATAATTTAGTATATTATTTTAAAACCTAACAATAAGAACGAAATAAATACAAATAGGATAAAAATCACGTAATTAAAATAATATAACTATAGAAATACTGGAACTATCAGGAGTGAATTTTAGTATGTGTTGTATGCATGTGTAAGTTTAAAATTTATATCGACAAGATTTTAGGAAGGTGCTCATTCTAGAGTAATTTTACTTCGGTAACAGTTGCTACCACATTCTGTTAATTGGTTAAGACATCTTATTTGTCTGGAAAATCCACACGGCTCTTTATGACACCCCAAAACTCACATGCTTCACAAATAGGATCCATTGCGCCATGACAGATGGCGAGAGAACACATAAATAAGATGGCGTCGAACAAATAGTAAGGCGTGCGCTTTGTCTCTACGTTTTGTATGCACATGACCGTAGTACTGAGTAGGGAAGACAGAAGTATCGGGGAATATCATCTAGATTATTCTTTGAAACTTAAAAAAAATAACTGGTGGGACGGGGTGAAATACATAAAAGGTTCTATAGACAGACACGACGCGACGGCGCAACGTGACACTGGTAGAAAAATGTCGATAAATTTTTCATAGATAATGTTCTACGAGAGTAGCACCGCGCTGTGGCGTCGTGCTGTTGCGTCGCACCTGTTTGTGGGAGCCTTCAAACTGACTGACTAAGCCAGATCACACCAAAATCCGTTGCCACACAAACAGACCCGAAAAATGACTTGAATGTTATATATTATTTATTTAATATTAGGGTTCCGCACCTCAAAAGGAAAAAGCGGAACTCTTATAGGATCACTTTATTGTCCGTACGTCTGTCAGTCTGTCAAGACCCTTTTTCTCAGGAACGCGTGGAGGTATCAAGCTGAAATTTAATTTATTCGGTTTGGGATAATGTTTTACAGCTAGCCACCCACAACAAAACCATCTCCTCGAGTTATAACACACATACATAACGTGACAAAACGCCTCTATTTCACGAAAGATTATTAGGCAAAGGTACACCTATACCTGGTACACTACCAACATTTCGCCAGTTATGTCCCATTGTTTAAGTCCTATGTAATACGTCTATAAAAGGTGGCGAGCCTACTGCCATCAACCAGAATTCGAACTGCTACTGAGAAATTCCTGAAGAAAAAACCTTTTGACACTGCCCGACCGGGGAATTATATCCAGCTCCTCATGTTTAGCATTAGCACTTACGACCTAAAGACCAACGAGGCAATCAATTGTCAAATTATCTCGTACTCTTTTTGAAACCATTCAAAAGGGGACATTACCTACCCTATTTCACTACTTCGTCCCAACCTAACCCACTAAAACTCCTTGATATTCCGTCCAGCGCCCAAGTATTAGGAAAGGTCATTTATCTAGAGATTGTGCCTCCCGTCTCAAAATAAATCACTATTGACGTAGAGACGCTTGAATAATATCTTTCTAAAATATGTTTGACTAGTCTTGCAGCAAAGTTTCCTTTGTTAGTAGTAGCGGAGAAACGGAAAACGTATGAAAACGTTATATGGATGTGTATTGGTTCAAACTCGCCAATTTGTCTGTCTTTAGGATGTAGATGTGGTATCAGCAAAGCTACATGAGTTTTAATGTTTTACATTTTTCAATTCGTATGAATAAACAACAACGTAAAGCGCCTGTTTGGGTTCCAACCTAAGACTTGGGTTCGATCACTGGGCTACATGGCACAACATGGCATAGTTAGGTCAGGAGTAAAAGAGGAAAGCACTAAAGTAACATAGAGCCATGTTATATATCTGTTTTTGAACAGAACAAGTCGCGGTGTAAGAGTCAGATGAATTTATCTATATTTCCTCAATTTTACAGAAGAAAATTACAATAATACATTTGACTGAACAAAATTATCTCGTATAAAAAGCTAGTAAACCTTGAAGAGGTGAATTTTCACAGAATTTTAATTCTCCTGTAAAATTGAGATTATGTAGACACGTTCAACTGACCCTTAAATCGCGAATTAACCATTTAACATTGATAAACAGTTACGTTTCATAGCAAAGAAAAGTTATTACTACAGGTTTAAAAGGGAGTGGCCATTCTCTAGGGAATGGCAAACGCTATGGCTTTAAAATCATTTTATTATACACATACCTCAGTACATTTGTAACATTCAAAACGAACTTGCTAATACCTGTACATGGTAATCAGCGCGATAATAATACCACAATTATTGTACAAAAACGTATAATCCACCTCGTCATCGCTTTGCTACTTATGACATTTCCTATTAAATTAAAACTTTCCTAGTGACAAAAATTGAAAAAAGTATGCTTAGATGGTTTGGTCACGTTGAGAGGATGAATGCAGGACGGCTCACAAAAGGTATTTACAAGGCAGATGTGAGTGGAAACACTGGGAGGGGACGCCCTAGGAGGACTTACAGTGACCTTATTGATGATGTTCTTCAGAAAGGTCAGGTGCGTAGTACTCGCAACCGGCGTGTGTGTATGACCAATTGTATGAACCTAAACGAGGCAAAAGAAGTGTGTAGAGATCGTAGCAGGTGGCGTTCCGTGGTGTCTGCCTACCCCCATGGGAAAAAAGTGTGAGTTTATGTATGTATGTGTGTTAAAACTTCTCTATGGATGAACGTATCAAACTGTCATAGGTATAGACAAATATACATTGTCATTTAATAACGTTACAGACAGACGCTTCACTTTGTGTTAATAATTTCATCACCACTGCTCTCAAAACGATGAAAGAATACATAGTGAGGAAACCGACATGTCTTAGAACCGAAAATTCGAAGATATGTGACATCTACCTACTAACACTGAGCGTGCGTGGTAGATTATGGCCCACTCCCTCTCACAGACAGGAAGCCTGTGTCCCAGCAGTGTGGACATTATAAACTGACTCATCTGCCTAGCCTTTTCCCAACTTTGTTGGGGTCGACTTTCAGCCTAACCGGATGCAGCTGAGTACTAGTATTTTACATGGAGCGACTGACTATCTGACCTCCACAACCCAGTTACTGGGTAATACGATACCCCTTGGTAAGACTGGTTGTTGGACTTTCTGGCTTCTGACGACTTGTAACACCTGTCTAAGATCTACGAAATACAGCCGGGACCAACGGCTTAACGTGCTTATTGAGGCACGGAAGGGTCTTGGTATGTAAAGATGTTACCCATCCACGGACCAACCGCGGCAAGCGTAGCTTAACCTGAACGATCAACCCGTGCGGCTGTTATCACTTAGCCTTAAGCCCTTCTTACTTTCTAAACTGACTATGAATTTTATTACGTACAAGAAGCACTTAACCATGCTGATAATGCAATTATGAGGTGTTAATATAATTACGAATAATAATGAAATTACTATATATCAGTTTGGCGCCATACCGATTTCATAGTAATTTTAATTCACCAAATGAAGTGACCATGGAACTCACACGGGCTACTAATGATGGATATTCGCTTATTTCCATTCATTACAATTGATTGCCAGTCCATTCTTTTTAACCGACTTCAAAAAGGAGGAGGTTATCAATTCGGATGTTTATATGTTTTTTTTTTTTTTTTTTTTTTTTTTATGTATGTTCGGCCATAACTCCGTCATATATAGACGGATTTGCAAAATTCTTTTTTTGTTCGAAAGGGGTTTATTCCGAAATGGTCCCATATCATTTTCATATAGATCTGATGATGAGTTCGGGAGACAGACACCGGAACTCTTTAAAAAATGACAGGAAATCAACCGCGATTTCTGCTATCGCATAAATATGCATTGTTTGTTTGGAATTAGTGCAGGGTGAATACCACAACAAAAAATTTTAAAATAAAAACTTTTTTGCAAAAAAAAACAACCGACTTCCTTAAAAACACTACAAAGTGAAAAATAACTTTAATTTTGGAAGTCGGTGGCAAAAAAACCATAAGTACAGATCCTAAGACACCGACTACCGAAATTAAAGTTATTTTTCACTTTGTAGTGTTTTTAAGGAAGTCGGTTGTTTTTTTTAATGATTAATTTTGATATTTAGGTCGTTATGAATTTGCTTCCCAAGAGGGAATTTAAGGAAATTGAATCTGTCAGCTCGTTCAATAACTTTTACAATCAATTTGAGGAATTGATTCAATGTTTCTAAGTCGTTAGTAGGTATGAAAGCAGCTAAGTATAGAAGGAACATTTTTAAATGGACTTTTTTGGAAGAATAACGCGAATTGCGGTAGGGGGAACAGTAAAAAATCGTCACTTAATCAAAAAGCGTTATACACCCTCTATGCCACTTTCTATAGAGAGAAAGAGAGACGGATTTCATGGTTTTCGAGGGTGCTTTAGCCGATAGTGAGGTTTTGGGAGTGATACTAATAAAGGAGTAGAGTCGGCTTCGATCATTTTAAAAGTTTTCATCAAGCTTATAGTTTTGGCCACTAATAAAGTCAAACTGAAAATCAAAGATGGCGGCATATATATGAGTGCTTTTAAAAACTTAAACTAGTAAAGTATCCTATGTCGTAACCAAGGTCTTCCCATGTGCGAAAGTTGCATGTAAATGCTGGTTAGCGTAAAAGCGTAACCCATAAACAAACCATTTCACTTTCGCATTTATAATGCCTCTTATAAGTTAGGATTTAGAAGTGTTTTTTATCTTTAAAGAATCACTCAAAGTATTTAGATGGACCAAAGCCGAATCTACAATATATATATATACCTAATATTTACATAATATAAAACGAGGTCGCCCGCGTCTGTATGCTTAGATATTTTAAACTACGCAACGTATTTTAATCCAGTTTTCGTCAACAGAGAAAGTAGAGAGAGTAATTCATAAAAAAGGTTTCAAAATCAAAATCAAAAGTCATTTATTCAAACTAGGCTGAGAGTCAGCACTTTTTGAACGTCAAAGTCACATAAGACAGTCCCCCCAAAACGCCCGCCCTTCGACACTTCCTAGTGCTTTGGCTGGGAAGAAGAAGTGGCGGAACAAACTCCCCAGCAGCACTGCTGTCTGTTAAGTTAGAAGAACTTGATTCTATACAATATTGTATAAGTTATTAATATAATAAAACAAAACATACATTATTCGCCATATGTCAGCTAGCACACGCCATATACCAACAGAACATTGAAAACTAAACTCAAGCTGAAATGAATAATGAAACAAAAATCGTAAACATAACTTAAAACCTTACTAAAGCCTCCAGGCATAAAGGGCGTGCCCGCTTACATATACAACGATGCAAATGATACATAGACACAACAAATGAAATTAAAAGAAAATAAAAATAAATTAACAAAAGCAGTTAAATAAAAAAAACAATTATATGAACTACCCATATAAACTGTCAGTGTGTGAGTTACAGTAATTACGGAATGTAAAACAGTGTCATAGAAGAAAAAATAAATATTATCTACACAATTAAGTTAGCAACTAGTTTGATAAACTCTAAGACTGTCCTATGGAGCGAGACCAGCATGTTTCCAAGCGTTCTTATCTTGAATGTAGCCCTCTAATTTGTAATAAGCTCGTTTACAAAGTGTACTTTTAATATGACTTTTAAACCTCCTTTCATTTAATTGCAATATATCAGAAGGTATTTTGTTGTAACATTTAACACAGTACCCCATAAAAGATGTATGTACTTTTGCTAATCTGAAAAATGGTTGATCTATCTTGTCTTTATTTCTAGTTTAAATGTATCTATAATACGCGGACGAAGCCGCTGGCACTAGTCTTCTATATATTATATATATAAAAATGAATCCCTATTTCCCTTGGTCACACCATCACGCGTGAACGGCTGGACCGATTTCACTTTTTTTTTTTGTTGTGTTTGTAATTGTCAGGAGAAGGTTTTTATGAAAGAAAAAATTTGAAAAATTGCGCGGAAAATTAGAAAATTTAAGAACACTTATTTAAGAATACTTAATGTAAACTTTTTAATGTAACATTATGACATTTGACATAGAATTGACAGAATGCGTGCTCAAATATCATCAAAGAGAATGTTCAAAACAAATGCGTCAATCGAAGTTATTTTATTGATAGTAAATACATGTAAAATAATTAATTTATTATTTCCCACAAAAAGGAAGTAAAACTGTCAAAATGAAAGGGATTCCTACTGATAGTGTATTACGTACCCTCTGAGTATGTGTCAGGTAAAAAACGCTTTATGCCAACGACGTTCCAGGTTAGGGGGCGTCCATTAATTACGTGAGCTGTTCTAGGGGGGGAGGGGATTAAGCTAAATCTTTCCAAATTTCACTTAGGGGGGAGGAGGGGTCTTGGCAAATATCACGTAATTATATTTCTCGCAGAAAACGGGGTAAAATTGCGTGAACAATTATTTCTACAATAAAATACGCTACCACCATTTTGAAGAAAATGATTTTCTTGAGTCAAGAGAATAAATTCTTGAGTTAAGAAATTATTCTCGGTCTAAGAAAATTTGTTGTTTTTTTTTTTCTCAATAATATAACACGTTTACAGCCCAAATAGAAGTATGGAAGTATTGAAGATTCTCGCGTGAGATTAGGGGTGGGGGGTGGGAGTTGGGGAAAATCTTACGATATCTCACCAAGGGGGAAGGGGGGGTCGAAAAATTCTCAAAAACGCCTCACGTAATTAATGGACGCCCCTTATCATAACTTGGTAGGAGCTTACCAAACATATGAGTGTCAGCTAGAAAACGCTTACCAGACCACCACCGCGTACCAGGTTGTCAAACTTGGTAGGTTTATTACAACATTTATTGAACCTGAGGCGATACGAAGTTCGCTGGGTCAGCTAGTTGAAAATAAAATAGTAAATTATTCCCGTTCGTCTCACTAAAAATATTGAGAAAAACGGGATTACTTTGTTATTTTATTTTCAACTAGCAGTGGGACAAGCAGGAATAAAAACATAATTTATTTAATTTCCGTTCATCGGAAATATACGAAACTACATGAAACATGGAATGTCAGCTAGTGTGAACAAACAACTTCACAGTTTTCAGAATATCAAAAACGAAAATGCTTTTATGTTTTCGTCCTTGTCAAGAGTATTGTACTTACCTAGATGAAAAGGGAATAATGTGGTATCCAATACTTGGAAGCTATCTGATCCCAAACTAGGCAGAGCCTGTACTATGGTAACCAGACAACTAATAGACATACTTATATATTTCTAAATACTATTATAGAAAAATTACACCCAGACACAGAACAAATGATTGTGCTCATCACACAAAGATTTGTCCTGATTGGGAATCGAACCCACGACCTCAGTCTTAGCAGTCAGGGTCACTAAACATACATGTAAACATGCATGTAATTGTATACCCTCTGTATGAGATCCAATAGATAAATCAAAGAAACCAAATAAAATAGCAAAATTTGTGAATCGAATGTACAATTCTGTTAACTTCCAGCATTTCGCTTCCCTGAATAAAATACAAGTCCTCATTTCACTCATAAATAAATCTATCAATTATTTCGCGAAAACCTTTTCAATATTCTCCAGAAACCACGAAAAAACAATTGAAAAAGAAATTCGCGTTATTCTGCCTCCAAATCGCGTTAACCATTCCGCTCAATAAAATAAAGGGGACCCATAGTCGAATAAACATAATAATATCTGAATTCAATTTCCAAGTACCCTCAGTTTGGAAGCAGATAATATGGAACTTTCGGATGGCCTTCCTTCCTCTTTATGTCCTTATTAACTGCTTTCGACTTTGTTATTGTTTTTTTCTTATGTGTAGCTGGCTGGTACACTATGTAAGGATCCCTTAATGTGCAATTTGATAACTTGTTAATGTTTTCATTACTGCTTGTTTGGTATAATTTTGCAAGTCAGTGTGTTTCGGTTTTTGCATTTTCGTTTTTTGCCACCGTTTGCCGATTTTAAACTTTTTTTTTAGATTGTAGGGTTCATTTTTGGACCTGAGAAGTTTTTTTTTGTTTTTTAATGTTTTATTTTCACTTTTCTGCTGTGGCAACTTTCCCACACAAATTCGTATACCTTCACTTACTAAATAAAAACGGTGACTGGAAGTTATTAAACCATCATCAACATAATTATATTAAATGGAAAAAGTCAAGAAGCTAACTCAAAAATCACTGATCAGACTTGACCAAATTTATATGGGTCCACTCGAGACGTAGATATACCATTTCAAACATAAGAAGAGTTTTTGAAATCGATTTATAGACGACGAAGTAAAAAAATAAAAAATAAATCACAAACGAATTGAGAACACAAAGTACTTTTTCTTTAAATCGATTAAAAAGCAGTTGCCGCCATTTGTAGCCCTACGCATTGCATAACCACCGTAGACACTAAAGATAAAATGACAGGTTATACAACAATTTTATAGCAAAGATGTCAAAAATAAAGAAGAGATATGTATGTCACTTTAAAGTACGGATAAAAGTGGACAAATACGTTCGTTGTACGGGGTTATACACGTCTCATTTTCTATAATATCAACAGAAAAACCATATTCTTAAAAACGGAAAAATACATATATATGAACGAAAATAAGGTAAAAGGAGTATCTAAGGATTGTAGCAAGAAGTTTCTGTCTACCCCATCGGGAAATAGCGTTAGTTTGTATATGTATGAATGAAATATAATAATACTGCATGGTGACAGAGGTAGGTATGTACACACTTTGATAAATTAGAGAAAGCAAATGTTTTTCAATTTATCTGTAAGCGACGATTGAGCACGTTCTAGATATAGATGGTCGGAACCTAGAACTGGCATTGCAGCTGTAATAGATTTAGGTAACGAGGTGGTGGACACAACATGAGGTGGGCAATCTGCCAGTTCCATTACTTACCTAAATAAAAAACTACCTAGCGTAGTGAATTATTTTACGATTTTTATACCACAACGTGGAAGCTCTTGGCCTTCATCTCACCTGGTGGTAAGTTATGTTTAGGCCAGAGGTGGAAGCTAGCTTGACTCAGAAACCATAACATAGAAGAACTGGCTATACAAGGTGTGGTTTTGGATCTGCAAAACATTTCAGAAGGTAATTATGTTAGTGATTCTCGACCCGAATCAACAATAAAATGGGCAGGTTTTTTTTTTTTTCATTTTATTCTTATTTACAGAAATCGGTAAGTGTGAACTCCCTTTTTTAAAACGCGGCCAGTCTGTACGTGTCCTTAAACTGCGCTTTCTCACATACAAATAAACGCAACCGACAATTATTTCATGGATCCAAAGCCGCGCTCCCCATCCAGAGTTGATCTGGAAAACAATAAAATTGAAATATCTTATCCTATTGTTATATGATTATTAAATAATCATATAACAATAGGATACCAAGTGAATAATCAATAATACTTTTTATTTAAGATATTTCAATTTGTTTTGAACCTGCAAAACATTTCAGGAGGTTGTTATGAGACTTGTAAATTTTACAAGTCTCATAACAACCTCCTGAAATGTTTTGCAGGTTCAAAACTGCATCTTGTATTATTAACTGCCGAAACCTAACAAAGCTGTTAAATTGTTGTTATGGCGACTGACATAGTTAAGATAGTGTTAGCTAGTCAGGCAAAATTAGGACAAGCCCTACCAAAACAAGCAGAAAGTTTTGCCTCCGCTGGTAATGGAACCCGCGACATTCTGGGGTACCGGAGGTCATACTACTCAACCACAGAAGTGGTCAAAACCTACATTTGCCATGTAATGTGGACCGAGAGTAAATAATTGTCGAATAATATCACACACAGGAAAAGTAATATCAGAAAGTTCTCAGTTATTTCCTTTTTGTTACATATATCCATACATATGATATGTAAGAGTAACAGAAAAATTTAGCCCACCTTCAGCAGTCGCCTTTGCGAATACAAAAACCAAATTTCTTCTTGCAAGGTGAAAAAAGAAATTTAGTTTTACTTGCACCTTGTTCTTTTGCAAACTTCTTAGAAATTAACAAACAATGCAGACACAACAGCTTAATCAAATCCCTCCTAACCCAATTCCACAAACAATAACTACAATCTCGACCATAAACTATTTAGTGGCAAACTCCATTCCTATTCCGTACTGCACTCATTAATTAGATTGAGTACAACACTAGCAACCCAGTTACAATACTCTGTTAAATAGGTTACGACTATACACTAGACTTGGATGAACCAAATTGTATTGTCGAGATACAATCTTGTGCCGTATTCATGGATTATGTGATTACGTAGGTGCTAAACTGTTTAGATGATATCTGGGGTAATAAGGATGGTAATGCAATAGCTAGTGCCTTTGGAAGGAGTGGTTATTTAGGCAATACTACCTCTGCTGGTGTAAGATAAAAGATATAGATGAAACGATATAGATTTAAGAAAAGAACTATATCTTTTTAATAAAATAAGTGATTGACATCATTTTAATACAACCCTTTTTCAGATTAGCTAAGGAGCATAATTCTTTTATAACCTTACGATATATTTAAATTAAATTTTAAACTCATTCTAAAAGTATTGTATACAAATTAGAGGATTGAATATTTATCATCATTTCAACCACAAGACGTACATTGCTTAACATATGCCTCCCCAAATTGGTTGCCATAATCGCCACGGATTTGACGAATTCGCGGATTAGCTACCGCAGTATAGTAGTAAAATACATAGAGAACGCTGCTGCCCATTCTCTAGTAAGTCCCTTAGTCGCCTTCTACGACATCCACGGGAATAAATCGACGGTGTAAGAATAGCGTTGTCATAATTGTAACCTTGTGATATATTGCACTTAAATAAAACAAAATTTAAAACTCCCTAAAAGAGTACACTTCGTACACAAGCATCTAACAATGAGAGGATTATATCCAACCTAAAAATGCTTAGAAACGTGCTGGTTCTGCTCCATAGGACCATCCAGACTGTTGACAAAATCAAACGGGGTACTAATTACATTGTATAAATTATTAATTGTTTATAACATCGATTTCCAGTCTTTGATTACTACAAGTCATTCGTGGTGCGAGTTCCAACTCTTCAAATCGAGACCTTCCTTAAGGAAGAGTTTTGGCCGAAGGGTGTCGTGCATCGGCAATTCCGCGGAAGGCTACGCGACACCACGCAGCGCAACACGACGTCGTCACTTCGTGTACAATAGTTATGTTTACGTGGTTTATAGTCTGTAAGGTATTTATGATATTGTTTTGGGTCTTTGTAGCCCGAAATAATTTGATTTGATTTGATTACTGTAACTTACACACTGACTTTTTACTTTTTCAAATTTTAGGAGATATTCAAATGTTTCGAATTAATTCTCATATTCTCTATATGATAATTAATTTGAAACATTTGAATATCGTCCATTAACTATCTTAAAGTAAGTACTAGTATAGGTAAACAAAACTAGTAAGTCAAAGTACCTAATGCATTTAATTTTAAGCATAATTTCCACTCTTTTCATTAAAAGTGAAATCTAACTAATGTAGTTTCACTGTGATAACTTCAAACCTCATCCTAGTAATAAGATAAATATAATCAAATCAAATCAAATCATTTATTCGCATAGAATGCAGGTATTTTACAATATAGCTGTTACAAAAATATAATGAGCCGGGTACACTCTGCCTGAGTTTCAGCATGCAAAAAATTTTACAAATAATTAAACAAATCTTGAACAAAATTATGAAAAAGTTAATCAATGAATAAATTATTATTACAAGATTAGGTCATGCACAAAGGAGTATTAAAGAATGTCAATAAAATTATATAAAATCAATAAAATTAAATAGTGTCAATAAAATTAAATAATGTCAATAGAATTAAGTAATATCAATAAAATTATACAGTTGACATACACTTACATATATGGTGAATAAAAAAACAATCTGATACAAAGTTAAAAGTAAATAAAGATAAGTGTGGATAATGTGTAGCATTTAAGAAACCATTAAGAAAATCAAGATATTCTGAAGACTTAACACGGTCGGCGAAGGTATAATAAAATTATATGGTATGTGATGAGATCTGTGATAAAATCCAACGGTGCTCACTGACGGTCTATTTGATACAATCCTGTGCTTTATATTTTGACGATGTTTCGAGTTGGGGATTTTCTGGAAAACTGGATGTTTTATTTTCTTGGATGGTTTCACTGAAAATGCTGTCTGGTGGACTTTATACACACATAATTATGTTAGCGGTTGGTTTTAGTGTGTCGAATTAATAATCAGAGAGTTTACGTTAATTGTATAACTTTCGGGGGTGCACTAAAGACTATTGCCACTTGTCCCAAAATCTACTACTCTACTGACACGGATGAGAAAAACATTTATAAATCATCAGACAAAATACCAAAGTTTCAGGCCTGCCAACAAACCCGTGTACTTTGGCTTTTAACAAAACTATTTCGACTTCGCCCAATATAAATAAAAATTCGTCGGCTGCAGAAAAATCGCATCGAATCTCCAAGAATCCTTCAAAAAATGTAATATCACTGCGTATTAAGTTGAAAGTCGAAACTCCGTCCGGAGGCAAGTCTGCAAAAATATATTTATTTACAGGGAGAAGTTTGTCCGTCTTCCGAGCTAGCGATTTTAATCGAAGTTCGAGATAGTTCGATACGGACGTTTTATCTTTGTAGGTATCGCGTACGGAAATTGAAAGGAGATAAAAATGTTTTGCAGTGATGCCCCCCACCTGCCTCGCTGTCTGCCTTGCCTGCAATTTCTGCGGGGAAACGCCTCAATGCACTTTTGTATTGCAAGATTTGAAAGGGTGAGCCGGACTGTTGTCGGTAACAGCGGCTTAGTAATATATTGGTAAAATTTGTAAGAAGCTACGAATTTTATGAACAAATTTTTAATGTTAAACATAATTCTTCTTCACATTTAAATAATATTAACGTGAATTCAATATAAGTAATAATCTTATCCGACAGCGAAAATATAGTTTAAATAATAAAATAAGTAGAAAAGCATAGACAGAGTGTACTAGACTAAATTAAATAGTTATCTAGAACTAGTAGAATATATTATTTATTAAAGCATTACTTTATAACGATTCCTCAGAACCTCACGTAATTAAAAAGATGACTCAAAGTGTATGTATGATATTAAGTTTAATAAATTTATGATTGTATTATTTTCTTGTACAAAAAGGTAACTTGTACTGCAGATCGTACTTTTATGTAGTTAAGCTCCTCGTTATATCATTATTTTTCTAATAACACTCAAAATTATTTTGAATAAAATTTTAACTTCGCTTGCATTAATTATTGTTCACAAAATTTAATAAAATACCACCTTCAAAGAAAGTCATACTATCTAAGTAATAAAATTTAAGTTTCTTTAATTCAAACTTTTAAACCTATTAAAAGTTTTTGTGTGATCAATATTAATTATTTCTAATTCACTTTAGTTCACTCCATTTAACGTTTGACAAAGACTCAGGTTGCTTTTTGCTTAACAGGGTCATTCCTTGCATAGCTTTATCGTCAACATTATTTCAGCTCAACTGCAGGACATTGACCTTCTTTTTTTTTTTGATCACGAGGTGGAAATCCTCATGGATATCCTCCGCCCTGGGGTGGGCGGAGGGGTCTGTCAGACTCTTACTGACTAAAACCACCCCGGTGTTCCGTCCCACACCTACGTCGGGGACTACGGGAACCAATATGTCTTCCAGGATCCCCGCCTTTGCGGGCCTCCTCACGTTGGGGGGGAATGAGGTGTTAACCTCCCCCCCATACATCACAGAGAGGCGCGCGCCAACATCTCGGGTCCTAAGGAATAGGGGTGACCGATGTCCCCAGATCCGTTACCCCTGGACCCATTTAGGGGGGCTGGAAGAGGGCGTTATCCGCCCTCCGCTGACGCCCGGTGCGCCTGTTGCGGGCTGGGTGAGCGGAAGATATCTCCCGCTCCCTTTCCGCAGCCTCCTTCTACGACATGACTGTTTCGCAGAAGGATACCACCGCGTTCCAGGACTCCTACGCCTCTTCGACCGGTTCTGTGCTTCGCTCATCCAGTGGATTACTGTAGCCTTCACAAGGTCATCCTTGACGGACACCTTCCAAGACTACGTCTTCTGCTATCCAGTCACCACTCCATAACCTTTTGGCCCCATCGGTCATCTGTTCTGCGAGTAACGTATGGCTTATCGTAACCTACTTCCTACTCCTATTAATACCATTATATCTTTATTTATATAATTCTACTGTACGTGTGTATGTCACTGAACTCCTCCTAAATGGCTGGACCGATTTGTTTTTTTTTTTTTTGTATGCGTTTGTGTGGCTCCCTGGATGGTTTAGATTCACTATTGGACCCGGTTGGTGGCGCTGCTATCGAGTTCTAGGAAACAAGACAACGTCTGTTCGGTCAGCTAGTACCTATATTCTATAAATATGGAAGAAATGTGAAGTTAGATGGATGTTTTTTTTTTATTAACTACCTCCTTAACACCATACGAGTATGATAATATACCGTCCAATGGCATCCATTTTGTAAACCAATTGACCGCATCGCATAAAAAAACAATCGCAACTATTTATTTATTTCAAATTCACGATCGCCAACGATTCCCCGCCCCTATAATATTTATTTATCGAAAACCACGCCGTTTGCTCTCGGCACAGATTGGACGCTGATATTGTTGTACGCGGCTGTGATTCTTGTGGCCAGAAATGTTTACTGTACAGCCTTTTATTTGCTGACTATTAATGCAAAGTTTTATTGTTTTTGTTTTGAAGACCAAGATTATGTCTGGACTTTGAAATAGACGAGGAGTTTGTTTCGACCGTTTTTCTCAGAGTAGTTAGATAGGAAACGCCAACCTCACTTAGTTTTAAAAATTATTTTTGACGTGTAAAAGTGTTTGTTTAAACCTACTTAGAGATTCGATTAAATATCTTCATTTATTATTGCTAGTTGCAGGAACTTTTTAAGTCTCATGAGTGCTATACCTATACAGGGTGTCCGGTAATGAATGGATAACTTTGTAATGTCTTATAGTATAACCTATGGCCGTTCAGAAAAAAAAAATGAAACAAAATATATCATAAGTAGTAGGTACCTAAGATACGATTTTTTTTGTAAGAAAGGTTTTTTACCTTGTTTTACTTTTATGAACACTACGATCAGAAATGAATGGATTTCATCGGTTTGTTGTTATTTTATTATTATACACGAACTATGCTAATAGATAAACAGTGAATAGTATGACTAGCTATTGCACTTTTTTATTAAAAAATTAGCAAATTAATTAATTTTAGAAAAACTTTGCAAATTTTATTTTTTAAACAATGTTTAAACATCTTGGGTATAAAAAAATGTATGAATACATATATTTTGTTTCATTTTTTTTTTTCTGAACGGCCATTAGTTATACTATAAGACATTTCAAGGTTATCCATTCATTACCGGACACCCTGTATATGTATAATTCGATTCCATGTTTGGTAAGGTGCCTATTGAATTACTAATTAGATTAAAAATGTTTATGTTTATACTACCCATTAAAACTTTGGAGTTTGGTCAGGATTACAATAGTTAACTAGTAGTAATTTGTTAATTTAATACATCATACTTAATAGAAAATATTAAATTAATTCGTTTACACGAAATTGTAGGACCTTGCATGCTTTTTTTTTTGTGGGTGGGAAATCATCAAATGACTTCTCCCGCTCTGGGCGGAGCGGGAGGGCGTGTCAGACTTTTACTGACTAAAACCCACCCGTGTTCCTTCAGTTGCCCATGTGCCAGGGCCACGGTATCTCTTTCGAACAATCTCGCGACCCTGGCAGGCATCGGTCCTAGCAGACCCCTTCAGTGTTGCTGACATCTCTTTGAGGCGCGCGTGGAACACTACGCGCCGTCGACCCGAGCCTGGTCCTTACCGGGCGGCGAGCTACCCATTGCTCACCGCCCGCACATCTTGCATGCTTCACATCATTGTAATGCTGTGTTTTTAAGTTCATGCTATAAAAGGGATTAAGTACGGGTAACAGTTTGTTATTTTTGCCGTGGGGATATCCCATCGGGTTCACGATGTGTACTTCAATAACATATAAAAAACATCAAGCCTGTATTCCAGAAAGGTTTAGGCAGAGGTTGGGTAAGGTTGTAAATCTTATTCATTACACGCTTTATATTAGCTTCACTTGTATGTTTGTATGTTTGTATATTTGTATGTTTGTTTGTAACCGACTCCTTATAGCGCTATTTTGACCCACTTTAAACGACCAGATTTCATACAAACTTTGCACACCTGTCAAGGACCGATGACAATCCAATCATTTCATAAATTTCTGTCATTATCCTTGCCAGGGTTACCAGGACAGCAAAAAAACTGCCTTCGAAAACTACGCTGACATACGTCACAAACTAATTTGTGCCATTATCCCTGCCAGGGTTACCAGGACAGCAAAAAAAACTGTCTTCGAAAACTACGCTGACATACGTCGCAAACTACACTGACATACGTCTCAAAATTCGAAACACCCTAAAAAATAGAAAATAAATAATAGTTAAAAAAAACTAAAAAACACGCTTCCATTGAAAACCAAACTAAAAAGTACAAAATAATGGAAAAAAAGCGTGGGGTGCCTGATATCAATAAAAAAATACCTTAAAAAGCACCCCACGCTTTTTTTCCATTATTTTGTACTTTTTAGTTTGGTTTTCAATGGAAGCGTGTTTTTTAGTTTTTTTAACTATTATTTATTAACAACTTAAAAGCTGTACCTAGCACGACTACCTTAAAAGTAATCGGAGATAAAACAATTATCATCATCATTTCAGCCGAAAGACGTCCACTGCTGAACATAGGCCTCCCCTAAGTAGGCGGGTTTGCCATAATCACCGGTAGCTTGGATCCTGCCTTCGATACCGGTGGATCGCATTTTTTTAAATATTTTTTTTATATTCTTTTATAAAAATGTAATGGTTATGTTTAAAATATAAATAAACGAACAAATAAGTAATACAAAACAGTATTTTAATATTAAATACTTACGCCTTACAGTTTTACGAAAATACTGGGAGAGCTGAACACAGACACTAGCCTGGGAATAATTTCAGCAAAGCTATGATAATGCCTGGATAATGAAAGATTGCAGCGGACGCCGCGAAAATCTTTTAGTACGAATAATATCTTAGTAGTTCCTGGCAAACAAGAAACTACACCTTGTATTACGGAGTAAGCGCTTATATTTATTTTATGCCTTTTAAATTGCTTGCTAGTGTACTTTTTGGTTGGATACATACGTATTTTGTTTACATAACTTACCGAGTACTTTGTGTACGTTGTTATCCTTAATTTACAGTTGAAATAATGCCTCATTTCAAACTCTTTAAGTTAAAACAGAGTAATGCTGCGTGACTCTGAAATTTGCTACTTACAGTATGCCTGCGTAGAGGTTGGAAATTGTCCCGGGCGAACGTACTACCGGGATCAAAATCAAAAATATTTATTTGCTCGAATAATAATAATTAATGAAAATATTTATTTGCTAGAAATAAAAGTATACTATGTGTTAATCCAGGTAATAAACTAGCTGTAAGCCAAAATTCATCAAAATCGGTAGAGTGAATCCGTTAGGTTTAGCGTGAAAGAGTAACAAACATTCATAAATCCTCACAAAATTTCACATTTATAATATTAGTAGGATTAAAGTTGAAGAGTCTGTTTGGATTTTTTTAGTCTTACCGCACTTTTTTCTGGTACTACCAGAAGTATTTATATCGAATATTTGATATTATAACTGTTGAGGAAGGGTATTCAACATCACGCTACGACCCAAATGAGCCAAACCAAAAGAAAAAAATACAGGAACCGGAATAATAGGGTAGGCTATATGATGTGACGTAGACATCACAGGCAGAAGCTAGTATTATAGAAAAGGACTCTGTGGAGTCTTCAAAAGAAGTTCTATAAATACACATTGAAGTGAATTTATATTTGCGATGAACCCCTTTCCTGAGAGGCTTTTCCTTTAGTATACTTATACAGGAGACATTCATAAGGTAAATATCAAAACTTTCCGCACGGCACGTACACAGAGGCGGCTAGACATAATATTTCCGACATAGTCCACACACTTAAGCTTTAGTAGACAAAACATTACTTTTCCTAGTTTACAAGAGTAAATATCCCCCATGCCGATACCTTCTAACGCCGATCCGTCTAATGTTCTAAGGTCCTAACAAATGCAAGAAGAAAACGTAGCGTAAATTAGATTTTGTTTAATCAAAAATTATAACCTATAATCCCATACCATTTTTATTTTAATTTATTGATTACCACATGTAATAGCACCCACTGACATGTCAAGTCTTAAAATTAAATAAATATCATACAAGACGATTATTTTTTTAATTAAAATATAAAAAAAACACTTAATTTTAAGCGCCTACACCTTCACTTTATGTATTACAACGCTATGAAATCTCTGCTAGATATACTAGTAGTAGTAGTGTTAGTATAATTAATAGGTATTTTACAACATGGAGTGAAATGCTCCAGCATTATCCAAGCGCTGAACAGATTTATCTAACGATGGGTTAGTCTGTCATTGTATGAATGGAGTGCATCCAGTCATTCCAGTATAAAAAAATAGAGCTTTTTTGTATTTTTTTGTGTGTATGAGTGTATCTTTTTGTTTTTATTTTTTTTATTTTTTGTGTGCAAAACTGTAATGTTTTTAACAATGGACTTACTGATGGTTTGAAATAAATTTTCATTTATTTTATTATTTTTAAAAGAGAGGAGTCTTTGAATAACTTTGATTTGATATACCTGGCTAAGAACTGGGAAGCATGACTAAGGGATGCACGCTTGGAGGTATGGGGGTGTAAAGTTCACTCAACCTCCGTAGAAAAGGGAGGATACTCCGAGCAGACGGGTGCTGTGTCTGGTGGGCAACAGCCCGACGATTGATGTCGCGACGTTGTATATATGCTAGTTGCGCGATGCAAGATTTTACGTGACGTCAGTGTGATTTGTAGTTCTCATGTCGTGGTGTAGATGCCGCTACACACGCAATCGGGAAACCAAAGGATGCGCGGAACCGATAAGCGAGATAAACAAATTAATGAGAAAGTAAGGAAGGAAGTGAGGAAGTAAGTAACAGTTTCTCGTGGAGGCGATCGGCGGCGGCGACCTCTCGCGTCCGGCCTTGGTACGAGCGATACGGAGCGAGAGGGCATGGGAAGCCGTCACCTCCTTGTGCGAAGCAGTAATGCTCGCGTAGGAGGAGACGGGGCGCGTGAGGAAGTGGCAGTCTTTACGCCCTCACATCCCTAGCCGCCGCAGGAGAAGACGCCCCGGGCGACGATTGTGGACTCCTGGCCATCGCAGGCGCGGGCTTGAGGGCGACGAGCAATGGGTAGTTCGCCACTCGGTAAGGACCAGGCCCATGTCGACGGCGCGTAGTGTTCCACGCTCGCCTCAAAGAGATGTCAGCATTAACTGAAGGGGTCCGCTAGGACCGATACCTATCAGGGTCACGAGATTTTTTCGAAAGAGATACCGTGGCCCTGGCATATGGGCAAATGAAGGAAACGGGTGGGTTTTAGTCAGTAAAAGTCTGACACGCCCTCCCGCTCCACCCTAGAGCGCGAGAAGTAATTTGATGATTTCCCACCCACAAAAAAGGGCGTATACCTAGTTATCGGTCGTCATCAGACGATGTCGGTTGAAGAAATGTAAGCACTCACTTTCTGTTTCATGATAATGTTTGGTTTAATCAGCCGAGTTTGGCCAACAGTATTCGAGCGCAGTAATTCGGCCAATGACGGGTTAGGTGTACTGTACGCAAGCCGTGAAACATAGTAATCTACTTGTAGTACTACACTGATACGAATTAATATCATCATCAGCACTTCAGCCGAAAGACGTCCACTGCTGGACATAGGCCTCCCCATAATCGCCACGCTTGGCAGACAGTTTGGTGATCGCAGTATGGTGGTAAAATGCACAGAGTACGTCGCTGCCAATTCTCTAGTAAGTCCTTTTGTCGCCTTTTACTACACTCACGGAAAGTAATGGGGTGGTTCTATTTTTTACGCCCGGCTCCACACGAATTAATATTCTAAGTTCTATTGGTTTCATTACAGAACAGGGTCTTTATATTAATTTATAGGACAGGGTTTCTGTAGAATGTTCTAAGTTTTGTTTGTACTGTTAGATTGATCTTTGTCTCGCAAATTGGCAGACAATGGAGGGATAAGTGGTTTGAAACTTAATGTCCTGTGATCCCTTGTAAGTATTGGTACCCTTTGTCTTGTCGATATCTATCCTCCCAAATCGACTATGTCTAAATATTTGCTAACGGCCATTTTGAAAACTTGTATCATTTTCTGTTTACTGCAATTTATATAAACTACTAGCTTTTGCCCGCGGCTTCGCCCGTGTGGATGTCGGAAATTATTGCAAGAGGACGTACTACCGGGATAAGATTGTGTTATTCCAGGTTATATAGGTAATATAGACTCTGTGTGCTATTTTCGATCCAGATCCATTCAGCCATATTTGCGTGATTGAGAAACAGACACCCAATCATACATATTTTCACATTTATAATATTATTAGTAGTAGGATTATAACTCATATTACTTAGGATTCATAGTTTATGAGAACATCATGTGTGTTGGTGTTTTTAAAAGTAATAATATTCAGAGTAAGAAGACTGCGACATAGGGCTTGGTTTAGTTGAATATAAGTCTTCCTGGTTTTTCTTAACGCTCCTATTTTACCTATACAGACACTCAATCATTTACCAGACACCGAAAATAATTATAGGAATCGTACTTTTGCCAGTGGCTTGGCCCGTATAGCTGTCGGAAAATATCACCCGGGAACCTACTACCGGGATAAAGTAGGTATCCTATCTGATACGTATCCATGATATAACATATCTTTGTGCCAAATTCGATCTAAATCCGTTTGGCCGTCTTTGCATCATTGAGAAACAAACATCCAAAAATCTAAACATCTAAGCCATTTCGCGGTCTCTTACTTGGAATAATACTATTAGGTTTATTTTGAGTATAATGAACACACATGATATTCGAAATTACTATGAAGCCAAAGTAATATGAATTACAATCTTACTTATCCTGTACTACCCGGCCGCTGCCAACGCGCTCTGCGCCCGCTTTTTAAATGTCTAATTTCTTCTAAGATATTCATTTAAATTACATGCTGTAAAGGGCCATATTGATCTATATTAAATGCACAATGTACATATTTAAGGTACTTAATTGGATAAGGATTAATGCTGTATTGCTTAAAATCGCTTCGTAAATAAGCCCTTATTTCTCGTAAAAAGTAAAAGATAAAAAACGGTTATTGTGGGTTATCCCTAAGAGATAGACATATACCATTGCGACATTTTTGTAGGCCTTTAAAGGTGTACAATACTGTAGTACATTATTTTGATCTATTTCGTAGGATTCAGCCAGGGTTTTTCGAATTTTGAGACGTATGTCAGCGTAGTTTTCGAAGACAGTTATTTTTTTCTAAAATAAAAGAATCTTTCTAAAATAAAAGTAGCTTAAGTTACTCCTTGTTACATCAGCTATCTGCCAGTGAAAGTCCCGTCAAAATCAGTCCAGCCATTTCAGAGATTAGCGGGAACAAACAGACAGACAGACAGACAGACAAAAATTGTAAAAAATGTTGTTTTGTTATATGTACCGTATATACATCCATATACTCTTAGTAAAAAGTGGTTAACTTAATATTAAAAACAGACACTCCAATTTTATTTATTTGTATAGAGTATAGATTATTAGCGGAGAATACTGCGATGGTAAGCGTCATGGCTGTAGGTATGACGTTGCGAGGGACAAGAGTGGGCCGATGGATAGCTGCAGCGGCGAGCTCCTTTCATCGTTCGATTCATTTTGGGCACTCGGTTTGCAGATAGACGTATTTGGATACTTGTGTGTACTGGTTTAATTAATATCTATGTTTGTTAATTATTCCCTTAATTAAAGTCTAACATTTATTTTGGGGTCTTTATCTTGTTTATTTTTTTTAAATTCCTACTCGTACACTCTGATTACAATATTAGTATTTTTATTTTCTTAGCTTCGTTTCCTTTTATATGGGACTTTAACATGACTGGCGGAATGATATGGCGCACCGTAAGTTTACCTCTGCCCAACCCTTCAGGAAAATAAATCGTGACGCGCGTGACATGTGTGATATTACAATATTATGCTGATGATATCCATGTTATATTAAATTTTTGAGTATTTTAATTTATAGCATTATACTCGAGTACATTAGTGACAGATTAGTAATTTCACACTGAAAGTTAAACAAATATCAACAAATCAAGCTATACATTTCCAGTATTACCTGACTTTTCGTTGTACGGAAGGCCTATACAATGCGAGGTCTGTTTAAACTGGAAATGAATAGCTTGATATGTGTACTACCTGGTAATATATTTTCGAGTTCCGCCTCACAGCTCACTATTACTATTTCCAACAAATTGGTTTTAAAGCAAACTGACGCTGACTGTAACTCATTAGGGATTATTAACGTTAAACATGTGTAATTAAATACAAACACTACCTATACATTCACGTTTTAATAACAAACCGTGCTAATGGAGCTTGATAGACATCATTCAATGTATAACAAACTCATTTGGAATCACGCGTCGCTTATTCTGTACATTACCGCTATTGTTTGTTGCTCAAATTGACAAATCAGATAACACCGTATTCAGTGAATTGACGAGGGGACGCTTACGCTGATGTGAATGTTGTAATTTGTGGGACATTATTTTATTTGTCAACTGGTTTGTGTTATCAGGAATTTGGTCAGATTGTGGCAGAGATTGGGAACGTGTTCAATGTTGGGACATCGAGTTAATTCAATATTATGGCATATCATAATCACAGACTGTGAGACTTTTTGCGTGAAGTGAAAGCTTGTTATAAAACAAATAATCTAAATTTCCAGATCTACAATTCGTCTTATAAGTTGTAGCTTCATAGGGAGTTATAAACCTCTGTCACCACAGCTAAGGTTCAACTTGTGTTATGAGTGACAGGGCCCTCAAGTTAACACCAGTTAGACTAGTACAAATTCGGAACTTCACAGTGTAGGCACGACGTAGACAGAAAAGATAGACAAAATAAAGATTTTATATCGAAAATAAAAAATAAAAAAACAAATTAAGGAGAGCATTATATTGTATTGTGTATGTGTTGTGTTTATCTGTATATGTGTGTGTTATTTAGTGTTGTGCAGTGTTATGTTGTGTGGTGCAGTCTTCTGTAGTGTTGTTTTTTGTGTTGGAAGGTGGGTGTATTCGTTATAACCAATACTCCAGGCAGCAGTGGTGGCCCACTGGTAAGGGCTGCGACTTACTTATTGTAGGTCGCAGGTTCGAATTCAAGCAGGCGCATTACTTTGTGTACATTATTTCATCATCACTGCTCTCAAAACGGTGAAGGAAAACATCTTGAGGAAACCGGTCATAGAACCACAAATTCGAAGACATTTGACATCCACCAACCCGCAATGGGCCCGGGTGGTGGATTGTGGCCCACTCCCTCTCACCAAGAGGAGGCCTCTGTCCCAGCAGTGGGAACATTATAGGCTGATGATGAAAAATGAATGAATACTCCAGGAGTTGGGCCTGACATCTTATTATACACAGTTAGAGATATTGAAGATGAATAGCGGTGGTTCCCTTGCTGTAAAATTTAGTCATCATCATCATCATTTCACCCATAAGACGTCCACTGCTGGACTTAGGCCTCCCCCAATTTGGGGGGCTTTGCCATAATCGCCACGCTTGGCAGGCGGGTTGGCGATCGCAGTATGGTGGTAAAATGCATAGAGAACGCTGCCTCCCATTCTCTAGTAAGTCCCTTAGTCGCCTTTTACGACACCCACGGGAAGAAATGGGGTGGTGTTATTCTTTACATCCGGCCACACGTTACCAAATACGGTACGGTACAAAATTTAGTGTATAAACTGAAAGATTTAGTGAGACGTTGCGAAAATGTGAAAAGTGAGATCGGTTGATAGTTTTAAATATATAGTTTTAGTGGCACTAAATTAATTCCAGGCAAATATAATCAACTCGCGAAAGGTACATCAGAAAAAAATTTAGTTATTGACGTATAGTAGACTTTAGAAGGCTGGCTCCTTACCTTTACTGCAGAGGTAATTTATGAAGAAGAAGGACGAAAGATGACATAAAATCGGCTCACGGTAACCGAATTAAATAATGGATATCTATTTGACAGATATTAAAATTATTTTCAAACGCGGTTCTTCGTAACTCGACTACCGGTTTTTAGGGTTCCGTTGCCAAATGGCAAAAAACGGAACCCTTATAGATTCGCCATGTCTGTCTGTCTGTCTGTCTGTCTGTCTGTCCGAGTATGTCACAGCCACTTTTCTCCGAAACTATAAGAGCTGTGCTATTGAAACTTGGTAAGTGGATGTATTCAGTGAACCGCATTAAGATTTTCACACAAAAATAGAAAAAAAGCAATAATATTTGGGGTTCCCCATACATAGAATTGAAACTCAAAATTTTTTTTTTCATCAAACCCATACGTGTGGGGTATCTATGGATAGGTCTTCAAAAATGATATTGAGGTTTCTAATATCATTTTTTTTTAAAACAATAATATTTGGGGTTCCCCATACATAGAACTGAAACACAAAAAAAAAATTAATCAAACCCTTACGTGTGGGGTATCTATGGATAGGTCTTTAAAAATGAAATTGAGGTTTCTAATATCATTTTTTTCTAAACTGAATAGTTTGCGCGAGAGACACTTCCAAAGTGGTAAAATGTGTGTCCCCCCCCCCCGTAACTTCTAAAATAAGGGAATGATAAAACTAAAAAAAATATATGATGTACATTACCATGAAAACTACCAACGAAAATTGGTTTGAACGAGATCTAGTAAGTAGTTTTTTTTTAATACGTCATAAATCGTAAACCACAATTTACCTTTCATTCAGTCAACTCAAATATAAAAATTAAAAAAAAAACATTTAATTTCATAAACGATGATGACGAATGATGATGATGATGACCTGCAGGTTTGTACGGAACCCTCGGTGCGCGAGTCCGACTCGCACTTGGCCGGTTTTTTTTTTATGTTGTTCTGCTTACAAATGGACAAAATAAATTCACATAAACCAGTAGGCATATGCACTTATAAAACGTTAGACGTTGCATGATTACAATTAGTCGTTTCCTATGTGAAAGAATGGTAAGAAACCCCACTATTACTCATCATCATTTCAGTCGTAAGACGTCCACTGCTGGACTTAGGCCTCCCCCAATTTGGGGGGCTTTGCCATAATCGCCACGCTTGGCAGGCGGGTTGGCGATCGCAGTATGGTGGTAAAATGCATAGAAAACGCTGCTGCCCATTCTCTAGTAAGTCCCTTAGTCGCCTTTTACGACACCCACGGGAAGAAATGGGATGGTGTTATTCTTTACGTCCGACACCACACGGTACACACGGTACACTACTATTACTATATTTTTATTATTATCGGAAAAGAGTAACCGAACAACATAAGTTACAGTGCATTTTCAACTAAATGAAAACCAAACGTCATTTATTCAAATTAGGCTGAAAATGCCGAATCCGATGAAAGCCCGCCACTTTGTAGTGCTTTAGTTGTGAAGAAGAAATGGCGCAACAAACTTCCCAGCAACTATTCATAATTTCCCAAGAAATAGTCTACTGCAAACGTAGACTATCAGTTATTTCCGACCTGAATTAAACAGTAGCAGCATCAGTCTTAATCAGTCTAGATCTGCATCCACACTTGACTGGAGTCTGGCAACACAATGGAGGAGTTTATTCTTACCCTCAATCGATAGCTTGATTTGCATACTGACTGCATTGCTAACTGAATAGCTTAGCACGTCTACAAGGCGTATATTTAGCTTGGAAATATTTTAGCTGTATTTTGCTGTTTGAACATAAGGAATAAACTTTGTTATGTAATTTTGCTTGAATGGCTGAGAGCTTATCGTTTCTAAATTACGTACATAATTATGTAAGCGTACCATATACTTACAGCACGCGTAGCATGACCGCCGTAGAAATGGGTTTTGTCTATTCTTGGT
Organism: Aporophyla nigra; assembly: GCA_947507805.1. Classification (NCBI taxonomy): domain Eukaryota; kingdom Metazoa; phylum Arthropoda; class Insecta; order Lepidoptera; family Noctuidae; genus Aporophyla; species Aporophyla nigra. Next base: position 2,098,904 of record OX382301.1, read on the forward strand.
AGAATAGAGATACAATTGTCATGTTACGCCCGCATAAAACGATACAAATCTTTCTACAATCTTTAATTCTGTCTTTAATCTTTCTACAATCTGTGAATTTGTCTATTCTTCCGTCGACAAAACCTATGTCTACGGTGGTCATGGTACGCGTTCAGGTTACATTTTTGAAATTGACTACTTAATGCAGTCATAAAAAAAACATAAAAACTTAAAAAAAAAATAACAACCGACTTCCTCAAAAACAGTCCTTTTATTTCGGAAGTAGGTGTCTTAGGATCCGTATTTACGTTTTTGCCACCGACTTCCGAAATTAAAGTTATTTTTCACTTCGTAGTGTTTTTAAGGAAGTAGGTTGTTATTTTTTTGAAAAAGTTTTTAGTTATGGTATCTCACCAGCTTTCAAATAAGAAATAATCATCATAATCGGTTCATCCAGTCAAAAGTTCTGAGGTAACAAACATAAAAAAATAAAAAGAATACAGTCGACTTCAGAACCTCCTTCTTTTTTGAAGTCGGTTAAAAATAATTTTTCACATTGAGATTTAAAAGAAAAAGTACCTGATTATGGGTAATGTCATCTAAATTTGTGTAGTTTTATACAATTTCATCTAATTATGTGTTCGTGTAATGTAATGGCCGATAACTTGCATGTGTGAAGTAAACTGTAAGTACACGATAAATGTTAACCATTGCGCAAACTGTATCATGAATTAAGCATATGATTCTATACCTCCCCTTCAGTAGATTTATTTTTTTCTGTTTGAGTTGGTTCATAAAAAACAAAAAGCTTAATTTAAAAAGATTTTCCTTCCATTCAGGACGTCAGTCAGCACTCAAACTCAAATGGATCCCAACGTACATTTAAAATTAAAGTATTATCACACATACAACAGCTTTTACCCCAAACATGCCTTTCGTCAAGCGTAAAAGGCATAAAAAACATAAAAGTGAAGAGAGGATGGATGATAATGAGAAAAAGCAAAATAAAGTAAATAAAGCAAGCGCGAGAATAAAATAATAAGCTCATCCGGGCTGTGAGCAAAAATTCTCTTGTTAACACCATAAAGAGAAAAGATAATCTAGGGGCTGTCTTGTACCTACGTATTTTCTGGGAACACGACTGAAGCATTGTAAATGTCATTGTTATTTATTAAGTTTCTGCATTGTTACGTTAAGCTAATATACTAATAGTAGTCGCTGGCAGAAGGTATTCTGCCATTTTCGCTCAGTGTTCTTTCCAACTTTTATTTTTATTTTTGCTGGACTCCTAAGGATCCTCAAGAATAGAGCTTCCGGAACATTTGTTTTATAAATCTGACTTGTAACTTCAGAGATCAGCTCATTCAAACAAATAGAAACCAAATAAGCTCCTCAGCTTTACTATAAGACCATAATCAGCCTTTAATGTTCCCACTCTTCTGGAAGAGGGTTGTTATCTACCACACAGGCCCAGCCCCCCTAGCCAAGTTACAACCGTTTCGTGTCGAATTCCATTCTCCAATCAGTAACGCCTCGGTTACAGCAATTGTTCAAAAATGATAAGTTGGTAGCCATGTTGACGCGCCTGAGTCGGCATTGTAGAAACGATAACAATTTATTCTATCATTTTAAACTAGGTGAACTTGGCTAAGAATTTTCTTTTCGTTTGTTCTAACCACGTGACTTAACGTTGAGATGAATTAATTCCCATACATTTGATTAGTTTTCGACTAGCGTTAACGATTGCAGATTATCAACTTGGCTAGGGGTGCAGTGAGTGTTCGTCAATGTCACATGTCTTCTATTTGTTGGTTTCCTCAAGATATTTTCCATCGCCGTTTTAATAGCAGTGGTAATGAAATTATTTATTCAAAGAAAAGCGCCTTCCTGACTTTGGACCCACGTCCTACACAAAGTCGCTTTATTAATCAAATTATTATCCCGGACAACCTACAAAAGATTGAAGGGAAGTCCTGAATGACATTCGAACTTACCAGGGTAGCATGGCACAAAAGGGAGGTGGCTTAAACTCAGTAGGGAAAAGGGCCGCCAATGATATGATGATCCCAGTGAATATTTCATCATCATCATCATCATCATTTCAGCCATAAGACGTCCACTGCTGGACTTAGGCCTCCCCCAATTTGGGGGGCTTTGCCATAATCGCCACGCTTGGCAGGCGGGTTGGCGATCGCAGTATGGTGATAAAATGCATAGAGAACGCTGCTGCCCATTCTCTAGTAAGTCCCTTAGTCGCCTTTTACGACACCCACGGGAAGAAATGGGGTGGTGTTATTCTTTACTTCCGGCACCACACGGTAAGTGAATATTTACTATCTGATAAAATGTGATACTAAATGCGTGATATTCTAGTCTGGGATTGTAAACAGTACATAAGTGGGGTTCCGATTATGCATTGGGTTCTTAAAATGCTTCTTCTTTTCAGTACAGTGCGGTTCAGGCTCTAGTTCCAAATTATCAGTTCCAAATACAGGTTCCGTATCATCTGATTCATAGGTTCTCTAAGAAGTGTTTGACGCGTGCTTTGCGTTTTTTTTCTCGCAGGTTCCCTCCAAAAATTTTCTGAGTTCAAGTCTGTACTATAGTGTTCGCAAATTAATATTATCGTTTATTATTATTAGTAGTTTGAATAATCTATACTTAGGTATTGTAGCACCGTGTGAAATCGTTCCAACTCTATTTGAAGAACAGGATCCTGTTCCGGTTCGGGCTATAGTAACGGAACCACAAAATACCGGTTCTAATCTGTATTTTAGGATCCTTTTCAATCCCTGATTCTAGCATGCCTAGTTAACTTTTCTAATTAACCTGATAAATCATTCAGTTACGAAATACACAATAAGCCACTTCCACGCTAAATGAATGGTTAAATTCAGACATTGTTGGATGTTAGTTAATATTTCAAATACTAACAAATATTACAGTTAACTATTGCTACGCACTGCAAATCAACTGAATTTTGGCAAACCACCGCAATCGAGATTACTCTAGTTTATTATAAAATGAGACTGAATATGTTCGGAAAATGTAGCGTTAAATTGCATGGAATTATTTGCACCGACAGTTTAAATATAATATTAATGAAGGTAATAAATTGTAGCGCAGCATAAGTGTTAAAAACATATCACTTTCAGTTTTAAACAAAACGCGATACTATGTGTTAATATATATTTCTTTATTCAGACAATAAAGATCCATAGTGTTAGTAATACCTTAAAGCTAGTATTAGTAGTACATTAGTATTATTACTGAACTTTGTAAGTTCAAGCAGTTTGCACAGAAGATGACCAAGTAAAATACGACTTTCTCACCTGGCCATCCTCTCCACAACATGCCTCAATATGGGAGAATAAAAACTCTCTGATACTGTTTTCAGAATACTATTGCTACTGGCCCGTGTTCTTGATACTAACGATACAACTTTTTTACGAATGACCGCATGAAAACAGTTCGATTCTGTGCAAACATTTCCGACGCGCTACAGAAACGGGGCAGTCTCAACAGCATTCTGAAAATATTATTATATAGGACGCGCAGGTTATCTAGCGATCTTATGGTGTAGCTGGTCCACAGACCCCCGTGTACAGACCCTGACAATATGCCTTGAATAGTGTTATCTTGACCTGGTTGGTACAGTGGAAGAAAACTGATTTCATTTACATTTCAACCTTGTCCCAATTTTATTTAAGGTTGGCGTAACATATCGTTTTTTATCCATACTTCTCTATTAGTCGTCATCTCGGTAATCACCAGCAATATCATCTTACACACAGTCCATCCATGGTTTCTTTGGTCTTCCCCTACACTTATAGCCAAAACTTTCCGTCATTTTCCTGATTCCTCCGTATAACATGCCCATACCATAACAACCGCTCTTCGCACAGCTTTTCAGTTAACGTTTTTTTTTTTAATATTATCTATGATGTATTGAAAAATCCAATTTGTACTACAAACTACTTGATTCCTGAAGCAGAAGGTTTATGCATGGGCAAATCGAACCCGACGAAGGTATAGCGACTAGTGGTTCGATACGCATGCTTCGAAGTGATCAAAGGTAGAGCAATATCTACATACGAGTATGTGATAAGTTTTGTTATAGACTGAAGTTCAGACCTATATCTATACTAATATATTTTTTTTTTCAAAATTAAAGGGCTTTGTCGCTCATGCGATTATGCCGCCCTGGTTGGTTTAACATATTTATACTTATATCTATTTAATGTAATCTTATCATAACTAGTTTGTAAAGTACTCTAGCTGCATCAGAAACTATACTAATATTATAAAGCTGAAGAGTTTATTTGTTTGTTTGTTTGATTGAACGCGCTAATCTCAGGAACTACTAGTCCGAATTGAAAAATTCTTTTTGTGTTGGGTAGCCTATTTATTGTGGAAGGCTATAGGCTATATAACATTACGCTACAACCAAGAAAAGCGGAGCAGTAAAGAAAAATGTTGCAAAAACGGAAGAAAATCGCACGGGTAGGCGATTCGACGCGACGGGAAAGGTCGGGGAAACAAGAAATGTAACGCGGACGAAGTCGCGGGCAGAAGCTAGTGAACACCTATTTCTTTAAATTGGTATTTCATATTCATTATTTTGTTTTGAAGTTAATTGTAACTGAGTCTCGATGACCTTTCTTAAGACCTTAACTGAAAAGTGAGACGGTGTAATTGTTTGATATCAAGTGAGTAATATGGAATACATATATGTACAGGAAAAGAACTGGAGTTACCGGCATAGCTTGCAGAGTAAGCAGGTTGAAGTGGCAGTGGGCTGGCCATGTCTGTCGGCAGACCGATGGCCGATGGAGCAGAGGAGTCCAGGAGTGGAGACCGCGTATCGGCAAGCGTAGTGTGGGACGCCCCCCAGCTAGATGGGCCGTCGACCTCAAAAAGGTGGCTGGGACAGACTGGATGCGGAAGGCGGAGGACAGGATGTTGACTGCGATAGGCTGAGTTGATTTATTGATTGATATGAACAGTACAGATTTGCTGAGTACTCGTTTATAACACGGTACTCAGCCATTTTGCTAGTATCTACTCGTTATCTGCCAGCCACTCGGTTTGACAGTCGAGGTACTCGAAAAGACCTTATAAATATACTAGCTGAACTCTTTACAATATTAATTTATTATAGTATTGTCAAAAAAAAAAACACCCCCAAATCAAACGAGCATAACCCATTAAAGGACTCTGAACGAGACACAATAGACGTTTTATTGTTATTACGTCGCGAACGTTTAGTGTTCCTCAAAGTGTTAATTAAATAATAAGTCTCTTGCCCTAGTAAATTTTCGCTTCGAAATAAGTATATGTAAGTTTACAGTGTCATATTCTATGTCATTTTTCCGATCTCCATGCTGTTGTGCCGCTGTAGGTGCCAAACTCCTCGCTCCAAGCAACGACTAAACTTGCATGAGATTCTTGTATAATATTTGAAGCGTTTCAAACGTTCCCAATACTTGCAACAACTAAGCACAGTTACTCGGCAGAGTACTCAGTTCGGTAAACATAATACCGAAGAAAACTCGGTACTCATTTACTCGGCGCATCTTCAATACACAGCAACAAAATCCAATCAAAATTCTACCCAACACAGCTCAAAACTATAATAAATAATAATCACAATCCATTGTCTTTTTACGGACCCAAAAACAGACCTTCCTATATTCACGTCCGACCCCGCCTTATTGCCCCTTATGTACCCTTCGCTGGCAGACCACCCATCTCATTAACGACTCCGTTGGACCTGACATTCACACGCCACTTCCAAATTAAAACGATATTCTGAACGTCGATTCACGAAAATGAAATACAACATGGCTGCTGTTGTTAGGGTTCCGTGCCCAAACGGTGATAACGCAACCCTACTAGTAGGAATCTTCTACACGTCCTTATGAGCTGGCGGCCTACTCTCTAAGTCCGTCAACGAAGATACGGGCCCGTCCGAAAGTAATTTTATGCTGCCGAATTAACCCAATGCTCAATTAAATAGCTTATTCTGAAGGGCGAAAACACATTGGTAATAATGAAAACTGTCAAATGGTGATGTCAGATAACTTCGGCCTAAACTACGGATTTAGTGCTTAGAGAGTAGACTAAAGTATTCCTGTATCGTTTCAAAAGTAAAAAAATAGACACTTGAACTTTTACAATACTACTACGGCCGCTATAACCAATTGTCATGATCATTTCAGCTGAAAGACGTGCACTCCTGGACCTGTGGAAATGACCGTTCTCGTACGCAGCCACTTTCACAAGGTCTGTGCTTCTCGTACCTCTCTATAACCAATAAAAAAATACGATACAAACTAAAGATTTCATTGTCTTCCATATAAGAGAAGTATTCAATACTGTACGGTGGTACGGAACCCTTTGTATGCGATTCCGACGCGCATTTGGCCGTTTTTTTACAAATTAATTTCTTTTCGGCGGAGGGATTCTTGTTAAAATAAAAATGGCGGGCCTTGGATTAACAATAAAGATTAGGGTACCTAAATGAAAGTTAAACAAAAGGTGTCGTTTGACGGCCTCCCTGGGCACAGATAAAAAATATGAATAAATTGTCCGGTTAATAGTGCTGGAGAGGTCGCATTGGGTTGCGCCCTTTTTTGCTTGAGTTGCGAATAACTGGAGCGAGCAAATACTGTGACATGATATCACTGACTGAAAAAAATATGTTGGAAGTTATAGCTGGAAAATGTTATTTATAATTAAATAAATCTAATTCTAAAACATTCGTTTTGTATTCAACTTTAGCTCATTATTTAACTATGCCTTGGATTAAAGTAAATAAGATTTAGATTTTATATAAGTTGATTACTTTAAGTTCTATTTTGAAGTAGAAACCATCTGTTGTTAATTGGTTTTTTTTTTAACTTTAATTAATATCAACAAATTTGAATGAAAAATTCAGAAAAGCGGCCAAAGTTAAGGATTCTCATTCAATCGAATAATTTATTTAAGTATTCCAATAACTGAGCGTTACCAAACCCTCTCGAGAATTCTAAGGCCTGCTACAAACTTTAATCTCAAACAAAGTGCATAAAACAATCAACAAACGGCGCATCAGGATCGTTTGTAAGCCGTTTTATTATATGTACAGCTGAAACCGAGTGAAAATAATCAGAACTTTTAATAACCTTTGTTCGTGGAGGCTGTATTATTTTAGAGCAGGGGTGGCAAACATGTGGTATACTTTCCGTAGAATCATCTCAAGTGAAAAAACGAAACTGATCGTTTCTTCAGCCTCGTTTTTTTAAAAATCGTCTTATTCTTGATTTTTTTAAATGTAATCCTATAAGGAAAACACTGTTTTGAAAAATAAGTTTTTTCAAGTTATATGTAATAACTTGAAAAAAATAAAACTGCTGGATCGATTTGGATATGTTTTGTTTTGCAATATACAAACATTGCAAAACAAAACATATCCAAATTATAGTCTGAATGGGATTAACTCATTTTTTTTTCTATGGAATTTTTGACGGAGGTATTGTTTGGACAGAACGACTCGAAACCTGTCTGGTTGACAAACAATTTAAAAAAAATATACCAATTTTTACATTCCGCTAATGAGCACCGCAATTTTAATTGGTATCGGCTAGGTACCAATTACAACTGCAACTCAAAGAGATTTCTATAGAAATAAGCATTACCTTTGTACATATTTTTCTGTTCCTTTCTTCTTGTCTATTTTTATGTGTGCATAAATGGTTAAATAAATAAATAAATAAATAAAGCAAGTTTTGCTTAAAAATCTACACCTGTCAAAATTATTCTATTCTATTTTTTATTATGGCAAATAAAGCCGATGTCGACTATTCTACCAATGTCAACTCTTTCAGAAAACAAGTTTTGCTTAAAAATCTACACCTGTCAAAATTATTGTAACATGAAAACAATTAAAGTATTACGTACGTTTATCTCTGATGGAAATAGCTATTTCCTCGAAGGTATCTTTAGTTCTTAGCTATCATCAAAAATATCTGTCATTTTTTTTTTTTTGTTTGTTAGTAGGTAAGGAAAGTAATAAAAATAATAATAAACCCACAGGGCAGCATGTGGCGTGCTGTCGGGCAGTAGTGACACCACGGATTTTATCTCCCGGGAGAATTCTTGTTTTTCATCTCTGGCTTGCCTTTATTGGCCGGCTGGAGTGAACACTGATGAGGTTTAGAGCTCCCACCTCATTCTTGCCTTTATTGGCCGGCTTGAGTGGAGATTCGCAAGAGCAAACGTACTCAGGGAAAGGAAGTACTCCAGTAAGTGCTCGTAGGGATCTTGACCATCTTCCGGGCTGTGGGATAGTTCTGAAAGCCGTGGAATATCTCTCCACTTCTCAAGCACCTCAGAAAGTGTTGCCCCCTTGTCGCTGCGTCACTATGTGCCAGCGACAGTTTCCGGGGGTCCTTATTGTGTGCAAGTCACCCCCTGCCATTTAATCCGTGTATATACAAAACATTGATGCGGCAGGCCATAGGCCTTCTATAGTTCTTGGGAACCAACATCTTGGTTTCCTTATCCTGCAATAGTCCAACACCAACCGGAGGTAGTCCTTTTTTTTGGATGGGAAAACATCAAATCACGTCTCCCGCTCTTTCGTATCAAACTTTTATGTACTAAAACCCACCCGTGTTCCTTCAGTTACCCATGTGCCAGGGTCACGGTGTCTCTTTTTCGAACAATCTCGCGACCCTGGCAGACCGGAGACCTTGGGTGCACTTGCACAGTACATACGGGGATAATCGTCAGTTAGTGCCTAACTTCATCTAAATTTTCTAAGGGGCCTCTGCGAGTTGGCTTCAGCCCCTCGTACGCCTTCCAAAGGACCGGGATCCCAGAATCGCGAGCTATGTTAACATATATCAAAATAATAATAATAATAATCTTTATTGACATTTTATACATATATTTTTATGAATTCCCTAACTCCTGCGCTACTTTATTACAGGAGCAAGTGTCTTCCCCTAATTATTAAGTAACATGTAAATTATGGCATACAAAGATTACGAACCGAAATAAGGTAAAAGAAATAATAAAATAAAAAGTAATCTATTATGCATTATAAAAAATAAATAATGAAATGACTAAAAAAACCCAAAATATTTTAATTAATACAATACAATACAATCCTTTATTTCAGGCAACTTAGGCCCATAAAAACACAATAAACAAATAATATAAAACAATAAAACTATAAACTAATACATATTTAATAAAACAAAACTTAAACTATCACTAAACACTTAATGATGACGGCGTCGTGTTCCGCTGCGTGGTGTCGCATAACCGTCCTCGGAAACGACGATACAAGACACCTTTCGGCCAAAAGTCCTCTCTCAGGCAGGTCTGTAGATGGTGGGTTGGAACTCGTACCACAAACGACTTAAATTTGATTTTGTGGTACGATTCCAACCTTTCGACGCTCAGAGTCCAATTGGTCTTTAATTTCAAGTACTGCACAACTTCCTCAACCGTCGTGGAGTGATGCAGACGTGATATATACAGGTGCGTCGTAGGCACAGCAGGGCGCAGCAGCATGTTAGGTCCACTCGGAGCTGTACCACACTGGTTTCGTGAACAGGGCTTCTTCTTCTTCCTTTCCACTTTCGTGAAACCCTCTTCATCAACTTGGCCCGTTCTCGGCAAGGAGCTACGGACCGCAGCCAGGGCAGGTTGTGCACCCTTCATCTGGTTAATGTGTTATGTGAGCGGGCAGTACGTGCTCGTGATAGTTGTAGTGTGTAAGGGACTGAATGTGTGTGGGGAAGAGAGTATGAGTGTGAGTGATACTCTTCATAAGAATTTAATTCGGACGAACGTAAGCATTCAAAGCATACAGACGTGCACGTCAGTGCATTTTAATAATTAAATAAATTAACGTTCGCATAAATAGTGACCTAGTTTTGGTGTATTAGAGTGTTATACAGAAAACATTTTAAGTGACAAGTTAATACAATGAACTGATTGGATTATTTTTGAATCTTTCCTGGTTTATGGAAGGCAGCCCCTTTAATCGGAGCGCGATGATACGTCGCAGCCCTCCACCGACACCAACTCCGATCCCAGTACCAGCCCCAGCACCGACACCGCCGCGACAAACAAGAAAAGACCAAGATGAGGGTATTGAAGTAGTATCCACTCCGGAGATCCAGTCCTGGATGGGTTCTATTGAGCAGTGCCTCAATGAGGTATGTGCTATTACTTCTGAAGGAAAACTAAACTCTGAGCAGAAGTTAAAAATTAGTAGTCTCTGCCGCAAAATTGGCCATGGAGCTGCGCAAATGGCTGTTCAATACCAGTCGCTTAAGCAAAAAGCCATACAGACCCATGCCTCTCTAAAAACAATGGCCGAAGCTCGAGACCTGTCTGACTGCCTTACCGAGATGAACCGAACAATTCAGGAGTCCTGTTCGAAACAGGGTGCGGCTACTGCATCTTTTGCCGATATGGTGAAGAAGGGGTCCAACAACTTTGTGCGCCCCAATAATCTTAGCTCCGTGGCGATTTATCCCTGTGATAACTCGATAACCAGTGATGAAACCAAAAACATGGTCCAGAAAATTATAAGTCCCGGAGAAATGAAATTAAAAGTTCGAGGCGTGCGCAAAATTGGAAAAGGAGGCCTGATAATCAGCACTGAGACCAAAGATGACCTCGATAAGCTAAGGCAAAAAGTACAACTCGCTTCGTCAGGCCTTACCGTAGATGATCCTCAAAAACGCAAACCACGCATTATAGTCATAGGAGTGCCCACTTCAATGGCTGAAAATGAAGTTTTCAAATGCATTTTCGAACAGAACTTGTCTGAAAAACTGCCGACTATGTCCCAAGATATATTTTTGTCCTCTGTAAAACTGAGTCACAAGTCCGGTAGGAAAGATGCAGATAATTGCAACTTTATTATAGAAGTTCCAGCCGTAATTCGTAAGGCCCTCATCACACAGGATAGACTATTTATAAATTGGACGTCCTGCCCGGTACGAGACTTCACTCTGGTAACTAGATGTTACAACTGCCAGCAGTACGGTCACGCAGCCAAGACTTGCAAATTAACTGTCCCCACCTGTGGGCATTGCGCTGAAGAAGGACACTCAACACAAGACTGCGCAAAGAAAGACAACCCGCCTAAATGTGCTACATGCTCTCGTTTTAAAAAACAAGCCAACCACAAAACGGGAGACACAGATTGTCCGGCTAAAAAAGCTGCCGAATACAGGTATATTAATTCGATAGATTATGAAGGCGCCTAAGAGCGCCGCATACTTGATTATATTTTAGACTTAATTTTTATTATTATTTATAGTTAAATATGGATGATAAATTAATTACAGATATTGATAATACATTTTTAACAGTATCAAAGACATGTGACGTTGAGGACTGCATAAAATATCTTTCCGACTATCAAAATTCACTAACTGTACTAACTCAAAATATTCGTAGTATTTTTAAAAACATAGATAACTTTAACATTTTTCTTCATAGACTTAACTTTGACTGTGATATAATGGTACTTACCGAGTGTTGGCTAGCCAACCGCTACGATAATATTCCAGTAATACCTGGGTACAACGTATTACATTCCACTGTAAACCATAATCAAAATGACGGTATCGTAGTATTTGCTAAAGAATCATTAAAGGTCACAGTCGAGGAACATAGTCTACAAGAGTGCATGAGCAATTGTTTAGTCATCAAAATTGGTACAATTACAGCGGTAATCGCTATGTATAGGTCCCCTTCCGCTAGAAACTTAGATTCTTTTAACAAATCCTTAAACCAGATTCTCCAAGCACTCAGTTCATTTAAGAATGTTATACTAACAGGTGACTTAAACATAAATATTGGTTCTGAGAACTGCGATGCAGGGATCCAGGATTACCTTAACATCTGTTTATACCATGGTTTTCTTCCCGCTCACACATTGCCTACACATCAGAGCGGTTCCTGCTTAGATCATATGATGATCAAAACTAGCCTATCATATATTACGCTTGTTACTAACTCAACAATTACTGACCATCACGCAGTTCTACTAACACTAAATTTATCGCTGCCTAAGCTAAATCGTCCTCCGACAATTAGCAAATTAAATACAAACAAACTCGAACGTGATTTATGCAACATAGACTTTAGCGTAGTTTACAATACTGCTGACGCTAATTTGGCTTTATTGTACTTAATAAAACAGGTCCAACAAGCAATATTACATAACACGACAGTTTCTACAGTAAATAAGAAACTTTATAATATTAAACCGTGGATTACTTCTGGTTTAATTCGCTGTATAAGACACCGGGATAAACTTCATCAGAAAACTAAGAGATACCCTGATAATGTTATAATTCAAACTACTTATAAAAGATACAGGAATTTCTGTAACAATCTCTTAAAGAAGGTAAAAACTGATTACGATAAAAAACAAATAAATAGAGCAGGTAAAAATAGCAAACAACTTTGGAAAAGTATTAAAAATATCACCAATATGTCAAAACAGCGTGAATCAAGTTCGAGTTTACTACTTGCAAATTCGGCACCACTCATAACAGCTAACAATGTAAATAACTTTTTTATAAATGTTGGGAAAACTCTTGCTGAGCAGATTTCACAATACTGCGTCCAATCATCTGTCCAAAAATCAAGCAATAGCCGTATCTCAAAATCTTTTGCTCTGTTAGACACTGATGAAGATGAAATATCCCGAATAATTTCCGGGCTAAATGATGATTGTGCAGCTGGCTGGGATAATATAAGCAATAAGATCCTTAAACTTTTTAACCATATTTTGATACCTCCCTTAACGCATATTTTTCGAATCTGTCTTTCCGAAGGAATTTTCCCGAGTTGCCTAAAAAAGGCAGTTGTAATCCCTATCTTTAAATCCGGTAGTATAGACGTAGTGAATAATTATAGGCCAATATCCTTACTACCGTCGATTTCAAAAATACTAGAGAAAATTATAAACACTAGACTAGTTAATTACCTAGAAAAAAATAACATTTATTCCCCTGCGCAATTTGGTTTTAGAGCGAAATTATCGACTGCCGATGCGGTGCATAGCCTGACTGATTATATTTCACTAGAACTTGGCAAAGGACACCAGACCCTGGGAGTCTTCCTCGATGTAGCCAAGGCATTCGACACGGTATCTGTTTCTCTTCTTCTGAACAAATTAGAAACCATAGGAATAAGAGGAACGCCGCTGAAACTTTTTACTGACTATTTAGAAGGCCGGTACCAATGTGTTAAAATAGATAATATTATGAGTAATGAACAGAAAAATACTAGTTTCGGTGTACCCCAGGGGAGTATTCTGGGCCCCACACTATTCCTAATTTATATGAATGAATTGTGTAATCTAAATATTAAACACGGTAAAATAATATCATATGCCGACGACACGGCGTTAATATTTACCGCAAAAAGCAGAAGCGAACTGTTCGAAGTCGCTCAATTAGGATTAAATTCTGTGACTAACTGGCTTCAAAGCAATTTATTAACATTAAATGCCGACAAGACAAAATATATTCACTTCTCCATGCGCAAACCTCAACCTAACATTATTAACCCTCATCTATATGCCCATAAATGCGGAAACTGTGCAGTTAGTACGTGTAATTGTCCTTCTATCATCAAAACGAGCAACATTAAATACCTGGGGGTTATAATGGACGAAACACTCTCTTTTAAAATACATATTGAAAGCCTTAGTAAAAGAGTGCGTAAACTTATATATGTATTTAAGAAATTACGAACATTAGCAGACAAAAAATTAATCACACAAGTTTATTTGGCCCTATGTCAATCTATTATTCAATACTGCATCACTTCTTGGGGCGGTGCACCAAAAACGAATTTGCTTCCTCTTGAAAGAGCTCAAAGAGCAATTTTGAAGGTAGCAAACTTCCATCCCTTCTTTTTTCCCACAGATCTACTTTATAAAACTTGCAACGTGCTGACTGTTCGGCAGCTTTTCATTATGCAGTTAGTATTAAAACAGCACACCATGCTTACCTACACTGCTGACAATACTAACAAGAGACGGAATGATATAGTATGTATAACAAATGAGACCTCAAAACATGTCTTTGTAGAAAGATTCTATACATTTTTAGGCCCATTTCTGTACAATAGATTAAATAGAAAACTAAGTATCTATAAATTAAACTACTATAGCTGTAAAAAAAATATACTTCAATATTTACTAACCATAGATTATGCACAGACAGAAGATTTACTAGTTGTCTGCAAATAAAACCGCTAACTCGCTATTTTACTTTTGTTACCTAAGTTTTAATTTTAGTTATTACTACACCTTGTTAATTTATTACATTATAAGAATTTTTGCATTTGTAGCCTGAAACACAGGTTCTACCTAGTTCAGGCAAATTAGCAAATCTGCTCTATTTTAATTGTTTAACGTATTTATTGTAAATGTGACCCTTTTTTATTAATAAACAATTTATTATATTATTATAATTAAGTTTTCTGTGGCGTCATAGTCCAAACCTTTTAGCCAGGGCAGGGAAGTTTTCGAATTTTGTATTTGTATTTGTAAATAAAAATACAAAATTCGAAAACGCATCCACGCATCCATAACACTCCTCGCATCTATAACACTGTAATGTTATAGATGCGAGGAGCCAGAACATTAAAATGTCTTTGTGCAACTGATGTTTTATGACGGGGTACAGGGCAACATTCTACTCTTTTGGACAGTACGGGAAGAGTAGGAACGATTCTTTTATGGGACCTATTAATTAGTTCGTAGATATACAATTTCCTAACCGATAGCACGTTAGCCTTCTCGTACACCAACATAGTTGCATGCTGGAATGGCAGATACATGAGTATTTTGAGTACCGCCAGTTGAGCGCGTTCAGCAGCAATAAGAAAGGATTTCCCGGCACCACCAGACACATATACAATACCTAATTAAAGGAAAGTATAATGCTTTTTTCGGTTGAAATCCAAAAATAATAAGAAAACAATCATTATCGAAAAAAAGGGTTTACGTAAAAGTAAATGAATATTAAAAATTCTTTCCATCGAAAGATAGCAAACACAAACAATATTTCTCAAAAAGTTAAAAAGTCAACATTAAAAGGTTTGCCATCCCTAATCCTCAGGCTTGGGCGTCTGCAAACACTACGAAATTGAAATTGCAACTCTGTGGGCTTTTGACCTTCGTTGCAAATAATAATTATAAGTAATTACAACGCCTCCTCTAATTATTATTTTATTATTCATGCTAGTTACTATGAAAGTTGCATTAAGATTTTAGTTTTGAACAGAATTTGATGGAACTTTTGACGGAGTGAAGTATAAAATGAATCTGGCTTCTTTGAATAATTTAAAGTTAATTTAGAAAGATAGTGGAGTAATTTTAGTTTTTCATTCAATTTTGAAGTTTAATATTATCTGGCACAAGATTTAAAGTAGGTAAGTAACTTTGCAGTCGATCTACAAAATGAATTTCTATGATAATACTAGTTGTCGGTCTAGTGGTCGCAAGCGCTACTTCTGATCTTAAGGTCTCGTGTTCAATACCCGGGGTATTGGCGTAATATACTATCAGTAGGAATCGGTTTCATTTTGATAGTTCCGCAATATTCAGTAACAATTTTTTGGAACATAATTATGAAAGAATTGATGACAAATAAGCTTTAAAATGATTCAGATTCTGATTGATGAGTTTTGGCAAACTGGCAAAGTGTTATTGGGATTTTTCATCAGGAATTTCTCAGCGGCAGCTTGGAATCTGAATTTCTGAACGTGTGCCCGGTTGATGGCAATAGGCTCGCCCCCTGTTACACGGGACCTAAACATAACCGGCGACATGTGGGTGTACTACAGGTGAACCTCTGCCTTACTCTTCAAGAAAGACTGCGTGATGTTATTTTATATAGAATAGAATAGGAAACCAATATTATTTGGTCACATTTCCAAATTGTCATCGATTTCTGAAACGAATTCTAAAGGCATTAAATTAAATAGAATAAACGATAGAAAATAATTTTATTAGACCCAGGGTAAATCTATAGTATAAAAAGGTACTTCGTTGTAAATTATTAGTTAGTTATTTATCCGTACCCCATTTTCAGGATATTTACTGATCAGAGACTTATTAGTCTTTCAGCATCTATTAGAACAATAACTAAACTATAATTTCGTCACAAATAAATTAAGAATACATTTTATTTCGGTTACGAAGCCTCAGCCTAACAATCTTTTGAAGTTTAGAGAATAAGGTTACTTATTTCTAACTATTAAAAAATAATTTATTCTATCTGTAACGTTTCTGTCTATTACCTACAGCAGGTATTTGTCGAAATATTGCAATTTCGTACACTTCATGCATATGTATGCATGTACAGACGCCAGCAGATCGAGCTACTACAATATGTCAAATTTCTTTAGTAGATTTTCAACTTTATCACTAAATCAATAGGTTCAAGGTTGATTGGGAGAATTTGACAGTTTTAGGTACCTTGATGTGCTGGCGTATGTACAACGAAACGAAAAAGGAAAAAAGGCGAGAGTTTATGTAAACTCACGCCTTTTTCCCATGGGGGTAGGCAGAAACTACAGAACGCAACCTGCTACGATCTTTACATACTCTATTTACTTCGTTTTTAGGTTCATACATCTGGTCATACTCGCACGCCAGTTACGAGTACTACGCACCTAACCTTTCTGAAGAACATCACTAATAAGGTCACCATACGCTTCGTCGGGAATAAAATACGTTTGGATAGTTAATTTAATTTAAATATGATATTAAACTACAGTTTAGAATAAAGAATATAATTCGTGTGGATTCCGAGACATTCTAGTCAAACAGATGCGTAATTATTTGATATTAAGTGGCTTGCCAAGTTATTTACTTGAAGGCATTTAGATATAATTTTTACTAGCTTCTGCCCGCGACTTCGTCTGCGTCAAATTTTTGCTTCCCTGACCCTTCCCGTCGCATCCAATTGCCTGCCAGTATTCGTAAATTTTTCGTTGCTGCTCCGCTACTTTTGGTCGTAGTGTAATGCAATATAGTCTATAGCCTGCCTCAGTATATAGGCTACCCAACACAAAAAGCATTGTTCATTTCGGACAAACATACAAACAAACAAACTCTTCAGCTTTATAATATTAGTATAGATTATTATATAATTATATAAATATAGTATAGACTACGATAAAATTCAATGCTTGGCTTAGCGACGATGATTAGAATGTGATGATTAGAATGCTTGTAGCTAAGTAATAACAGCAGCACGGGTCGTTCGATCAGGTTAAGCTACGCTCACCGCGGTTGATCCGTAGGTGAGTAACTATTTTTACATGGCAAAACCCCTCCGTGCCTCGGAAAGCACGCTCAGGCCCGCTCAGCCTACGGTCCCGGCTGTCATTGGTAGATCTTTGACAGTCGTGTCGGATCGTCAGAAGCCAGAGTCTGACAACTAATCTTACCAAGGGTATCTCCCAGTAGGTGATTCGTAGAGGCAGTAGGAGCAGCAGACAGTCGCTATATAAAATACTGGTATTCAGGTGCATCCGATTAGACTGGAAACCGACTCGAATATAGTTAGAAAAAGGCTAGGTACCTTAATGATGACACAATAACAAAATTAATGAAAAGTAATAACCATGTTTCATTCCCTTTCTCCTCTACAAATCGAATGATCGTTGGTATTCAAAATGGCACATAAAAACTTTTTAATTTCTGATAGGTAGACCTTTATTGTCAATCGTCCAGGTAAAGGGTCAAACTGCAGTTAAGTGTCACCACGCGTGACGATTTAAGCTTATTAACCAGTTTCAGTGTCTTGCTTCCTCACAAATGTCGTGTGTAATGGCCTAAAACCCTAAACGTGTGGCCACAAAAATAACGAATTGTCGTCCCCGTTGTGAGGCTTATTATAAAACAGTTAAAATATATCTTTTAACACATACCGTATAAATAAATAAAAAATCGAGACTTTTATTTATAAATGCGATAGTAACTCTGTCTGCTTCTCTAATAACCAGCACAGAAGAATCAGAAGTCAACCTATTTTCGAACCTGGGTTAACAAAGAGCATACTTCTATCCTGGTACTACGTTTTCAAGGGCGAGGGCGGGAGAAAAGTTCCTGTACCTAAGACACAACTGTGTGAACATGCATTCAAGATCACGGAAGTCTGCGAAGCCAGTCTCCGATCTCTCTTACGGTTATACCCATGCAACATAACATGAAATTATGAAAACCGTGAAAATAGGAAGACTAGTAATAGGGAGACTAGTCTACGTCATCGCCGCTGTGTTTCCAGTGGTGTGTAATGAAAAGTCCCCAACCACCTTTATTACCTGTGCGTTCGATAAAACAATGAGATTTTAATGAACAATTATGTTGGTAAATTGAAATTTTTCGTTTGAATAAATATATGTATAATCAAAACGACAACATAAATGCTTTACACATATTTTTATCTGAATAGTGACTGTTTTCAGTTTTCAATTTACCAACATAATTGTTCATTAAAATCTCAATGTTTTATCGAACGCACAGGTAATAAAGGTGGTTGGGGACTTTTCATTACACACCACTGGAAACACAGCGGCGATGACGTAGACTAGTCTCCCACATGACCACTGTGTCTTGGAATAATATACCTGATGAGTATATTAATGAACCAAACTTATCTATACTTCTATGCTTTAATATTATAAACCTGAAGAGTTTGTTTGGTTGAACGCGCTGATTTCGAAAACTACTGCTTTGAATAGAAAAAAATATCTTTGCATTGGTTAGCCCATTTATCGAGGAAGGCTATAGTCTATATACATATATACATCAAGCGACGACCATGACCTTAGGAGTCGAGCAAAAAGAAAAAACGTCACGAATACGAAGACTAGGGGTTACGGGCAGGCGATTCGATGCGACGGGATGGGTCAGGGGAGCAAGAAATTTGACGCGGACGAAGTCGCGGGCAGAAGGTAGTACTTGGACTATAGTCGCAACTTTATAAAGTTGAGATGGCGGTCGCTCTAAATACAAAACAAAGATAATCAACTGCTTCTAGTTAATCCAATCGACCTCAACTTAGTTGGGAATAAGATAAGCGGATGAAAACGTTCCCTACGGATCCTGTAGACGCAAATAAACTCACATGTCAAAATATAGCGTATTTTTATCGATTCACGATCAAATTTTATCATTACATACGAAAGACGTCCACTGCTCGACACAGGGTTCCCTCAATTTGGGGGCTTTGCCATAACCGCCACGCTTGGGAGGCGGGTTAGCGAAAGCATGCTGCCATTCTCTAGTAAGTGCCTTAGTCGCCTCTTACGACACCCACGGGAAGAAATGGGGTGGTGATATTCTTTACGTCCGGCATGACACTGCACCACGATCAAATTGGAATGACGTCAAACCGTAAGTTGCAATTGCAATGAAACTCGTATCTCATTAACTATAAATTAGAATAATGTTCCTGAGTTTGATAAAACTCTCGTCAATCATTCTAATGAATACCTTTTTTTTTTTGGATGGGTAATCATCTAATGACTTCTCCCACTCTGGACGGAGCGGGAGGGCGTGTCAGACTTTTACTGACTAAAACCCACCCGTGTTCCTTCAGTTGCCCATGTGCCAGGGTCACGGTATCTCTTTCGAACAATCACGCGACCCCGGCAGGCATCGGTCCTAGCAGACCCCTTCATCTAATGTATACCTTACCTTACCGATACATTGCTATGACTTACCTACTAACAGTTTCATGTGGATTGCGAATTACCTACCGTATCTCCAATACGCTTACGCTGTTCTTCCGCTGTTTTAGCGCCCTCCGTACATTCGATCCGGTTCACATTCATTAGCTGGATTGGGCAGCGAGCTTAACGTTTATGTGTCCTGACCCTACTGTCATGCTGATGACCACCTCTGTTATAGCTGGTCTCTTATTGAGTTTGTCTGGAATGGAACATGAATTGTACCTTTAGCCTCAAAAGGATGTATACCTCGACAAGAGTTCATTTATCTGTCTGATAACTTAGCAGCCACATTGAGTTATGATGGCCCAGTGGACGGCTTTGACTTACAAGTTCTGTATCGCTTTACTTTGTGTAAATTATTTCATCACCATTGCTCTCAATACTGTGAAAGAAAACATGTGAGGAAACTGGCATGTCCTGGCACCAAAAAATTTAAGACATGTGTCAACTTGGTTCCGTGTGGGGCCGAACGTAAAGAATATAGCACCATCCCTTTTCTTCCCGTGGGTGTCGTAAGAGGCGACTACGGGACTTACTAGAGAATGGGCAGCAGCGTTCTCTATGCATTTTACCACCATACTGCGATCGCCAATCTGCCTGCCAAGCGTGGCGATTATGGCAAGCCCCTTCCTCCCTTTGAAGGAGGTCCAATAGTGGACATTTTTCGCCTGAAATGATGACAGCTTGGTAGCTGTCCCCATCTTCGAATTTTGGGTTGGTACCCATACTGGACCTGCGTGGTGGATGACCGCCCACTTTCTCTCCGAGAAGGAGGCCATTGTCCCAGCAGTGGGAACATTATAGGTTGATTATGTAGCCCAAAAACAAATTACAACATTGGAACACAAAATTGTAGGCAATCAAATAAATTCTTCTTGTTGTTTCTTTATCTTATAAAAATCTCACGGAAAGTATAGTACCTAACTTGCTACTATTTTATTTACTATACTTTTGTTTTTCAGGTCTGCTGATAATTATTAACTCTGTTTTTATTACCACTGAGCAATGGCGATTACAATACAATTGTTGTAATCTGTATTTGTACTTGTCATCATTTATTTCCAAATGCGATGACACAGGACGTGTGTAGGTATTGTTTATATACACAAAGTGAAATTCGATTTCTGTTTTATTTGGTTAGATAAGAGTAGGTAAAAAATATCTTCAAATTCTTTTCTATTGCTAACTGTCAAAGAGACAGGTATGATGAAATAGGGATACTCATTTCGACTGTGGACATACTTATGTAATTCCTCCAATGAAAATGTACTAGGCAGGCAGGCAGGGTAAGTTTTTTACTTTTTATGATATTAATAGCGTTGTGAGTTGTGTTGCGTGTGTGTGTGTGTGTTTTATAAGTGTTGTTGTTGTTATTGTGTCTTGTTGTTATTCAACCTTATAAATAATTACAAAAAAAAACAACCGACTTGTCTTAGGATCTGTATTTATGTTTTTTTTGCCACCGACTTCCGAAATTAAAGTTATTTTTCACTTTGTAGTGTTTTTAAGGAAGTCGGTTGTTTTTTTTTTGTAAAAAAGTTTTTATTTTTAAATTTTTAGTTGTGGTATTCACCCTGCACTAATTCCAAACAAACAATGCATATTTATGCGATAGCAGAAATCGCGGTTGATTTGCTGTCATTTTTTAAAGAGTTCCGGTGTCTGTCTCCCGAACTCATCATCAGATCTATATGAAAATTATATGGGACCATTTCGGAATAAACCCCTTTCGAACAAAAAAAGAATTTTGCAAATCCATCTACATATGACGGAGTTATGGCCGAACATACATAAAAAAAAAAAAACATATAAACATCCGAATTGAGAACCTCCTTTTTGAAATCGGTTAAAAATATAATAAATGGCCAGGCCAAAATGATTAAGGCTGCTTTTTTTTTTTATTAAGCAGACAGTAGAGTGGGTAAGAGCCCACTCTAGTGTCTGCTGAGGAATCAATTCTCGATGTCAACGAGTATGTCTATCTAGGACAAGATATCTTCTAACTCCTGATCGATAAGGAGTTGTACCTTCCATCATCAGCTCAACGGAATATAAGAATACAAGTAACGGTCTAAACGTGCCTATAATATTCAAAGAATTATCCCCTAACCTTCTAACCTTTCACTGTAAGTTCCTATATGTACTGTTCACCGATGAGGAGTTCCATGCGGTATCTTCGAAGACTATAATTAGTTCACCACGGATGGATAGATAGAACCAGCAATTATTTTTGATCTTTAGTACAATATCCAAATCACATTACGTGTACTGTTTGTTTTTGAGGAGTTCCTTCGTTTATCTCCCAAAGTATACATCAAATCTTCACAAAATTAATATGGGACCACCTCAGGAGTATACCCTTACGAATAAAAAAAGAATTTTCAAAATCGGTTGACAATTGGCGGAGAAATCGGTGAACATACATAAAAAAAAAAAAAAAAAAAAAACATACAGTCGAACATATAACCTCCTCCTTTTTTTGAAGTCGGTTAAAAAAAAATTAAAACGTTCACGTTTAGTAAAGAAGCTATTGTTAAAAACTACGAAACGAGTAGGTACGAATACTTTTCACTGACTCCGTTACTAAGTCCAAGCTTTCCTGTGCTTAAATATTTAAACATCTACAATTACACGTCTGTATACAACCTACAACATGTTGCCTTTGTTTCTGAATGCAACTAAAGTAATTAATTCTAGTGTAAGTTAATACCGACGTAATTATTTCGCGAATTAACGCAGTTGTTTACTGTACCTGAAATTAGGTACTTTGAGAAATGTGAATGAAGGAAACGATAGAACATTATTTGTTGCAAGTAGATAAAGTAATTATTATATTATAGTGTGTATCCTCATGCATACTATACTTTTTTTTTTGTGGGTGGGAAATCATCAAGTGAAGTCTCCCGCTCTGGGTGGAGCGGGAGGGTGGCTGGTGGAGCGTGTCAGACTTTTACTGACTAAAACCCACCCGTGTTCCTTCAGTTGCCCGTATGCTGGGGCCGCGGTATCTCTTTTGAACAAATCTCGCGACCCTGGCAGATGCATACTTTACCTAATGTAATAATTAGAGACTATGACTTTGGCCGACTAGCTGACTAGCCGATTAGTCGGTTGTAAAGAGACTGACTCATCGGCTGACTGGTCGGCCAAGCCTATCCAGGTATCAGGGGTATTCGGCAATTTCCGTGACACTTCGTTTACAGCTAATTCACGCGAAAGTCGTATGTCGGTGATCCTGCGCCTGGTCTCTCTCCGGTCGTGTCGGATTGCCGTTTCATCAGACTATGAGAGTGAGGTAAGAAGTGCCCCTGTGTCTGCGCACACAGTTGTGCACTATAATATCTCTCGCGCCGATGGATATTCTCTGTTTAGCTTGACCGCCATGACTGAAATACGGTCTGGAGGACTATTTATATGTTATAGGTTTAGGAAAAGCATATTTCACAAAAAATATACTTACCTGCAATGCCTCCACTGCTTTAATTTACCCAAGCTCATAAATCTTGGTGGAATTGGGTAGTGACTAGTAATAGTAAATACCTATTCCCACCCGGTGATAATTTTCTAAAGAAACTCCTTCACAACAAAAAATATTCGTTGTCTTTCTACAAAATAAGACAAAGAAACCTTTCATATACATAACTAAGCTCAATAGTACCTCCAGATATACAATACTCCTATTGAACGAACCGAGTAATCCCTTAATGCAATATTTTATGTAATCTATTCCACAGTCCAATATTTGTTCGCCAAGTTTGTTCTTACGACTCCGCCAAAGAATAGATAGATTCAGAAGTACGGCCCCGTAAAACATGCGAAAAATGGCGTACACGTAAATATGTATCTGCACGACGAAGATAAACGAATGCTTGAGACGATGGATTGTCATTGCCAGCGGCTTTTGTCGAGGTCGGAAATTATACCACGGGAACGTACTACCGGCATAAAATAATCATAATCTAGGTTATATACGCTTGAATATAAAAATGGGAGACAGCTATGTCTCCCATTTTTTTTCTAACCCGTTCAGTCGTTGTTGCGTAACAAAAATCCAATCGTACAAAATTTTTACATTTATAATATTAGTAGGACTAAGTACAGTTACAGTACAAAGAATAACACCACCCCATTTCTTCCCGTGGGTGTCATAAAAGGCGACTAAGGGACTTACTAGTGAATGGGCAGCAGCGTTCTCTATGCATTTTAACACCATACTGCGATCGCCAACCCGCCTACCAAGCGTGGCGATTATGGCAAAGCCCCCCAAATTGGGGGAGGCCTAAGTCCAGCAGTGGACGTCTTACGGCTGAAATGATGATGATGTTGATGAAGTACAGTTGACAGCCCTGCGGGGTAATTGCGCAACACACATGGGCAATGCTTTTTATTGTGACAATTTGACAACATTTATTGCGTTATTAACGTTATCGAGCAGAATTTTTTTTTCGAACATAAAAAGCAATTCATTTTGCTTCGGATTGCAATTTGAAAGTGTGTTACCCAACAATTGGGATGTTGTATTTTACTTTGTGTGTTTCTTCTTCTTTTTGTGTCGATGGTATTCGTACACTTTGTTGTTTTACTGCTTTGTTGGCGATATTGTGCCAAGTAGTCGGTACGTGCAATCCAGGCATAACTATGGTGTATTGAGTTTCCACTTATTGTATAAAGCTAACCTTCTGCACCCATCTTTTTTTGTGGCTCTACTCTGTTTGCTTGGCACAAGTACGTACATGGCAAATACATAAAATGTATTAGGTACATAGAGGTAATAGAAACGTTTTGGTAGTGAAGCAAGTTAATTGAAGTTGTTAATTAAAATTAAACTAGTGTGTGGATTTAAAGGATTCTGTTTATGAGAGATGCAGATATTTGGTTTGTATAACTAGAGAAGGTGTGTTCTACTATTTTATTCATGTCAGAATACGTATAGGATAATAATAGGATAGACAATATTGAATCACCAGCCTATAATGTTCTCACTGCTGGAGCACAGATCTCCTCTCGGTAAGAGGGAGTGGGCCATAATCCACCACGCGGGCCCAGTACGGGTTGGTGGATGTCACATGTCTTCGAATTTGTAGTTCTTAGACATGCCGGTTTCCTCACGATGTTTTCCTTCACCGTTTTAGAGCAATGATGATCAAATAATTTACACAAATTAAAGTGCCTGCTGGGGTTCGAACCTGCAAGCTACAACTCGTAAGTCGCGGCCATTACCACTGGGCCACCGAGTTTTTATAAGCCCTTGATGGAGGCTTTAATTCATAAAGGTAGCCCCAGACAAGTCCGGTTAAGCAGCCAAGAACCTCATAGGTTGCTACGTGCGAGATATCAAACCCAAAAAAAAAATGGGCAGTTGAGTTCGAGTGATTGTAGAGCGCGCTTCTCGGAGTCTAAAAATATTCCACACAATTTAAAGTAACATGAATAGGTTAGATTGTCCTACAAAAAAAGAATGACACACTGTCCTAAAAAAAAAACGTTGAAATATTATTGTGCAATACAGCAGAAGCATCAGGTCACTGAACCTCCAAGCTACACAATACCTTATTAAAGATATATTTATTCGTCTAAAAAATCTAACAATTATTAGCATTTCATGTTTAATGAGGTGAAACCCTAGGTCTTTATTCACAAGGCTCAGACTTTGAATTGATGAGACCTAATCGTTGTTCATGCTTCGGCGGTTCAGACTACGTTTTATGATTTTTATCATAAAATAGGGGCTCGCGTTTTATTTCAAAGAAAATTTAGAAAGGTCAGTGCACTGTGACTGAACATTGTAGATATAGATTTTATATAATGAGATTATGTGAGTTTTGCTGAATTGAATAAAATTAGTCAGACTGGAATCAGACCTCAAAATTATTTGCGGTCAAACTGAATGCAGCTGAATATTAATATTTAACATTGAGCAACTGCCTTTTTTTAACGTGGAGAAATGCACATGCATACTGCACTACCACGGCGAGAAAGTGCAGTTATGTGGGATTCCAACCCACTAAAACTCCACGGTGTCCTCCTGTGCCGCTTATGGCGGGAACACGGGCACACGTAATTCTTCCGCGAACTCGCCGTGGCTGTCCGTTACCGGACCCTCCTCTGGGGGATAAGATACTGGGGGTCGCGGGGGCAGCGCGCCAGAACACACATAGCACGCCGTGACTACCCACGGACCAATAAGCACATGGGCACCAGACGACCCCGTGTATGGCACCCTTGGTCCCCTTGCAACGGGTCAGGACTGTGACCCCGCCGCCTACCACTTTTCGCCCGCAGGAGATAGGGAGAGTGGCCAACATTATGCCAACACTCCTCTTCCCCTGCGACCACACCGTTTCCGCCATCGGACGGTGGCGACCCTGTTCAGGCCGCGGAAGGTAAGGAGAGCGGCGGACCTCAATACCGGCACTCCTCTCCCGCCGCGGGCTCCAACCCTCAGCCACGATGCCTCAGATACTACGACATCGCAGCCCGCCTCAGCACGCACCGCAACCTACGTGTTGGCCGCTACATCGTCGGCTTTGGCAGCAAAAGCCCTGACGAGCGGCCCCTCCTCGGGTTCCCCTTAGCTTCACCGTGGGTGTCCAAGCCAAAGCTACTGAACCCCCCGCCTCTACAATGCGGGAACCCACCGGGTAGGGGGGTTGAGCAACTGCCTACCTGAACTGCACAACCCAATTACTGGGTAACACTATACCCCTTGGGAAGACTGGCTGTCAGACTTTCGGGTTTTTGATGACCCGTAACAACTGTCAAAGATCTACAAATTAGAACCGGGTCAACGCCCAACTATAGATACTCAACCATCCACGGACCAACCGCAGCAAGAGAAGCTTAACCTGATCGATCGATCCTTGCGGTTATTTTACATAGCCAGAAGCCCCAAAATCCCTGCCGTGAGCCTGGCAAATGGGCAACTGAAGGAACACGGATAGGTTTTAGTCAGTAAAAGTCTGACACGCCCTTCTGCTCCACCCAGAGCGGGAAAAGTCTTTTGATGATTTCCTACCCACAAAAAAAAAGGCCCCACTATAAATTGTTAGAATCGTGCGAAGCAGGAGCGGGTCACTAGTTTTAGAATAATGTAGGTTAAAATTGAACCAATTTAATTAAAACGACTGCCACCAAACAAGGAAATTAAACAATATTTTTAAACGAATATTCATTTTCTATTTTAAAGTTTGGCTAGTTACAAAAGAGTGTTTTTTTTTTTTTGTTTTTGTCTATTCTGGCCAGGATAATGGCACAAATTTATGAAATTATTGTATTGTCATCGGTTCTTGATAAGTGTACAAAATTGCAAACTAATCTTACGTTTTGATGGGGTTGAAAATTACGTTCAAAGATTCCGTTACATCGATACATACCAAGCTAATAAAAACAAAAAAAGATCTAAAGAAATCTCAATCTTTTATCCGTAATCGTTCCAAGCAGAGGCGAGTCACTAGTGTTAGAATAATACAGGATTAATTGTACCAATTTTATTACAACGACTTAAACCAAACAAGGAAATTAAACAAAAAACAACCGCATACTTGTGACCAGACCATACAACATACAGAATGATAAACGGGGGCCACTACACGAAATATTAACGTCGTCAGTCCGAGTCCACATTCACTACGTAAACTTTGCATTCCCCAGCGTGGCCGCGACGGGATTAATATTATTCCGACATTTATGCAGTTACAGCTGTATTAAAACTTCACTGGTTATTGCTATATGAATGTCGGAATGTTCTTGTGACTTGAAAGGTGGTTTTCGTGTTATTACGAAAGTAATTTGGTTAAGGTAGATACCAATCGTGTTCCCGCTATAAGCGGCATAGGAAGATACCGTGGAGTTTTGGTGGGTTGGAGACCCACATAACTTGTGTCTCCCTGTGGTGTCGCAGTGTGCATGCGCATTTTTCCACAAGAGAAAAAAGAAAAAAGATATCAATCAATCCGCCTACCTATTTTTTTTTTTTTTGATCACGATGTGGAAATCCTCATGGGGCGGAGGGGTCTGTCAGACTCTTACTGACTAAAACCACCCCGGTGTTCTGTCCCACACCTACGTCCGCGACCACGGGAACCAATATGTCTTCCGCGATCCCCGACTGGTACCGGCCCGCCTTTGCAGGGCTCCTCACGTTGGGGAGTGAGGTGTTAAACTCCCCCCCATACATCACAGAGAGGCGCCCGTGGAACACTACGCGCCACCATCTCGGGTCCTAAGGTATAGGGGGTGACGGATGTCCCCAGATCCGTCACCCCTGGACCCATTTAGGGGGGCTGGAAGAGGGCGTTGTCCGCCCTCCGCCGACGCCCGGTGCGCCTACTGCGGGCTGGGTGAGCGGAAGATATCTCCCGCTCCCTTTCCGCAGCCTCCTTCTGCGACATAACTGTTTCGCAGACGGATACCACCGCGTCCCAGGACACCTCGCTGCCGACCATCGACTCAACCTATCTATTTTAGATGAACCTTCTGCCTATCTGACCTCCACAGCCTAGTAAGTGGAAAATACGATACCCTTTGGAAAGGCTGGTTATCAGACATTCAGGCTTCTGATTATCCGTAAAACAGCCAACAAAACACACATGCCAAACCAAACACAAAATCCACAAACAAATCATTGAAAGACACAGAAAAAATACACGTTTGAGTCATCCAAACACACAAAATCGGTACTAAAATGTGTCCGGCAATACAAACAAGACCCCATTCTATAAGCCATCGACATAACATCACAAAAAGCAATTACTTGCTATATCGAACACGCACAGTTAACACGCCCGGCTTTTGTCCTGACTCTGCCAATAGCGAGTGGAATCGGCACTGAGAGGAGTACGGAAATATCCCTTATAAAATATTCCATACTCCTCTAAAAGCCAATTTAGGGACATTCAAAATTAAAATCAAAAAATTTCAAAAGGTATTTATTCAAAACACTTATCGGACGTCAACGATAGTGCTCCAAAAACGCTCGTCCTGAACCACTTCCTAGTATCTACCTACTTTAGCTGGGAAGAAGTGGTTCAACTATCTCTCCAGCAGTACAGTTGTCTGTTCAGTTACGAAAACTTGATTCTATAAAATCGTATATAACGTAAGTGACATAACAAAACACAAAGTCTTAAATTAAATTATCTGCCACATGTCTGCTAGCACACGCCAAATATACCACCAAACAATTTGAAAACTAACTCAGGCAGATTTTTTTAACAAATGGTCAAGAACAAGGACTCGCTTACATGCATTCCACAAGGCGAAAAACTCCGACAAAAACACGGTTCCTTGTATAGAAACCTCTCTATTTTTTACGTTATTTTATTTTTATTATTTATTATTACAGCGGCAGTAGAAATACATATTCTGAACATTTCAACTGTCTACCTATTATAGTTCATGAAATACGGACAGCAGACAGATAGACAGACGGGCGGACAACGGACGCTTAGTAATAGAGTTCCACTGGCAACAATTTGGCCACGAAGTCATAAAAACAAAATCGGCTAAATACTTCAGCTGCCGTATACCGTAGGCTAGCGTTAGCAGGGTTAACCTTCTAACGCTAGCCTACGGTATACGGCAGCTTAAGTATGCAGAAAAATTTTCTTGGCCGTACGAATAACGTTCGTACTTATATAAAGGCATCTGTGCATAACGAGTGTGTTTTTTCGTTGGCTTTTCGATTGTTGAAAATCAGGCCCAGGATGTGCAATTAATCAGCATGTGTTAAAATGACCAAAATTTAAAGCCAATTTAAATAGGCCTACTACAGCAGCCGTTTACCAGGCCTTCAAAGCATACTACAAAGGTTTTCACCATTACTCCCCGTCTGTCGAACATACCGAGTTCCAAACAGTAGTAAAGCGAACGTAGCACGTCATCCGTATTTCCGCGCTCGAGGAATTTTCATGATAAATAAATAACGTTTGGTATCGTAAAATTAATATCGCCATATTATGCACATAACAATTACTGTTAATTGCAGGCGGTAGACTGGATTTTAATTGCAATTCAGTCGCCTCTGACGGTTAGGACACAATGTGGAGGGAAGTGAAGAAGATTCACTACGAACGCTGAAATACGTAAACTCAAACAGATAACAAAGATTTTTTTTTTAATAAAAAAAATATGACTTATTATAATGGTAGGTACGCAAGGCGACAAATCAGGCTATACTAACCAGTATAAGCTGACTTCTCACTGTACGGAAGGACTATACAATGCGAGGTCTGTTAAAACTGGACATGTATAGCTTGATATGTAGCGTGTGTACTACAGATTTAATTAATAATGTATTTTGTTTCATTCTAGATTAAATACAAAAACTAAATAAAAAAATCAAAAGCCTTTATTGCTGTTCTTATTTTTGCATGCTATAAGAACTATAAAATAGGTGCTAGCGGCTTCACCGGCATGGAGGTCTGAAATTTTCCCTCAGAAACGTATTAACGGAATAAAAGTATCCTATGTGTTATCCAGGTAAATAGCTATTTCGTTAACTGTCTGTCATGAATATCTGTGTGTCAAATTTCATCCTAATTCGTTCGGCCGTTTTTGGGTGTTTGAGTGACAAACATCCAAACATACAAACTTTCACGTTTAAAATAATGTAAGTTGGAGTGCCTGATAAGTATCATAAATTCATAAGTTAATGAACAAAAGAAATGAATATCGGCAAAACGGTCGTTAATTGGAAAAAAAAACCGATAAAAGTCTACTCTAAAGATTTCCATTCTGTCCTGTCTTTTGCTGTTCATATTGGACCTGCTGTTTCCAGATGCCTTCCTTCCGTGTCTTAGTCTGTCTGCCGCTGTTTTTTGCTATCTCAGGGTACCTTTCAGTGATGTATAAATCTTACCCATTTTTTCTTCTACTAAGATTACCATACTTAACGATTGTATAAATAACGACGGAAACTGTATGATTTCTAGAAAAAACAAAGTTCACGTCTTTTTTGCGTTTCACTGTACGCACGGGGACAAATCAAGCTGTACATTTTCAGTATAAGCTGACTTCTCATTGAATGAAAAAGTCTATACAATGCGAGCTCAGCTAAAACTGGAAATGTATAGCTTGATATGTAGTCGTGTGTGCATCCCTAATTAGTTCGGCCAGTGTGCCACGCGCTGTCATTGTGGTCCGGTGTCATCTCCGTATTGAGTTATAGCAAACAATATGTGCCATGTTCCTGTCTAAGTCTAGAAAATTAACAACAAATTTTTGCATGAAATGCAAAAGAGCCGTATATATAGGCGCAGAATATAAATGTGTTCAGTGTAGAGTAAAAAAAGGAAAGTGAGATAGAGTCACGGATAGAAAGATAGTGTGAATTGAATTCGCGTTTTTAAAACAGTTGCATCAAGTTTAAGTTATTGTTATCTAACAATAGTGTTTTTTGTATTTATTTTACTGATTGTTTGCGGCACCGGTCGACGTCATTACGTCAGCGCCGGCTGTCACTGAAAACCAGCGCTGGGACTCTGTCTCGCATAGGGTCACAGCATTATGCTGAGTGATGGTCGTTTTTCGTGGATGTGACGCATATTTTGCCACCCCTTATTTTTTAACCGACGAAAAAAAACGGAGGAGGTTATCAATTCGACGCGTATATTTTTTTTTTATGTATCACCACGCATAACTTTTTACATAGTAGTCCGATTGTGATAATTCTTTTTTTTTAATTTGGAAAGAGTATACTCCCAGGAGGGTCCCATATAAATTTGGAAAACAAAATCGAACCCTAAGGGTCGGAAAACAGGGGATGATTGATTGTTTACTCATTGATTGTAATGTATAACCACTCATAACTTTGTACAGAGTAGTCCGATTTTGAAAAATTTTTTCATTGGGTAGGGTATACCTTGTCAAGTATTATTAGTACATTAAAGCGACAAAAAATTACAAAATAAAAACTTTTTAACAAAAAATTGAACCGCCAAAAAAACAGAAAAGCAAAAAATAATAAACCTTAAAATTTTGAGTCGGCGCTTAAAAATCAATGAACAAACATCATTCAAAGCGCCGACTCATAATTGATAAATGAGAATTGATTTTATTATTTTTTGCTTTTCTGTTTCTTTCGGCGGTTTAATTTTGTGTTAAAAAGTTTTTTTTATTTCTGTATGTTTCTGGTCTTTCTGTACATCATGTTTGCCGCAAATAAACGTATTTTCTTTCTTTCTTTTATTGGAGGTATGAGGAACGGGGTGAAAAGTTAACTCCGTAGATGGGAGGATCCTCAGACCTCAGGGGCAGTTGCCGACCAGACACGACACCAGTCTGGTTGGAGGATCCTCCAACTTTTACGGGGTGACCTTTACACCCTGTTCCATCATACCTCCAAAAACTTATTTGCAGTTGGTAACCTAACCGTGACCTATGTCGATGTATGGGGACAACAGTTTTCCAAAGGCCAAGTTAAGTTCGTTCCTCAGTACAAGAAATGTGTATTTTTTATGTATAGTTTTAAGTATTGTACGGTGGTACAGGATCCTTTGTTTGTGAGTCCGACTCGCACTTGACTGATATTTTTTTTTTTCTAATTTTTTTATTTAGGTATGTGGATAGTTTATGATAGAAAAATAAACATTTCGTAAATAAAACACATTTACGTTTAACGATTTATGTGATTACAATTTACACATACATACTTGATTTTGTTAATAGTCTTATCTAGGTGTTAAAATCGATTTGTTTCCTAGTCCAAAATTGCGTTTGTTCTTCAATCGAAATACTTTCAGCAGTTAAGGCGTGAAAGAATCAATTTGGCGTTTATTGGCATGGAGTAGGATCCGTTCATCTGTTAGAGTAGATTTTCTGTTCTTGATATCTTTGTGACGAGCCGAATGGAGTTAACTCTTGAAACAAAATCGATTTTAAATGAATTGCCAGGTTTTGGAATCGAGCTAGAATAGATAGTGATTTGTTTAGAACGAAGTTTGGAAGTTCGTTATAGTGTGCTGGTTCTAGTTCAAAGCTTTGATTAGTATTTGTTTTGGTCTAGTGTTTGGATATTTGTGACCGGCACTGGTGTTTTCATTTCCATTTCAGTATGAGTATTTGTGTACCGTGTGGTGCCGGACGTAAAGAATAACACCACCCCATTTCTTCCCGTGGGTGTCGTAAAAGGCGACTAAGGGACTTACTAGAGAATGGGCAGCAGCGTTCTCTATACATTTTACCACCATACTGCGATCGCCAACCCGCCTGCCAAGCGTGGCGATTATGGCAAAGCCCCCCAAATTGGGGGAGGCCTAAGTCCAGCAGTGGACGTCTTACGGCTGAAATGATGATGATGATGATGATGAGTATTTGTGACTAAATAATAACAGCCGCACGGCTCGGTATCACTTGAGATCGGAGGTAAGATATTTAGCAGCCAAATGTAAAATACTGGTACTCAGTTGCATCCGGTTAGACTACAAGCTGACCTCTGACTACAACCTTTCTCAAGAATTGGGCTATCAAATACAAACAGATTTTATCAAATTCGACTGGTAGTTACAGAGATTACTCCCTACAAACAAACTCACAAACTTAACCTTTTTTTATTATAATATCTTTACATAGTATAAAAACTATAAAACAAAGTCACATTTTGTGTTTGTACGCTTGTATCTTCTAAACCAGGTAACGGATTTTAATGCAGTTTTCGTCAAAAGACAATGTGATTTAAGAGGAAAATTTATATGTAAAAACGCGGTTGAAGCTGCTGGAAAAAACTAGTTCTTCTATATACAGCAAACACAGACAACGTTATATTTATTTAGAGGTAGTTCTCACATAGGTAACATCGTTTATTGCATTGAAATGGGGTTGGACAAAGAAACTGAGGCAATAACCGCGGGCGACACGTCGTGACTGTGGCACTGTTTAGAACTACACAGGAACCTACATAGTGCCTACTGTTAGTATACGAACGCGATAAAGTGAGAACGTAAGTGCGATTACCTATGTTATGCCCCATCAACTCTATGCAAGTTTCTTGTTTGTGGAATATATTAAAATTTAAGCAACAAATAACTTCATTCATCATTTCAGCCGTAAGACGTCCACTGCTGGACTCAGGCCTCCCCCAATTTGGGGGGGCTTTGCCATAATTGCCACGCTTGGCAGGCGGGTTGGCGATCGCAGTATGGTGGCAAAATGCATAGAGAACGCTGCTGCCCATTCTCTAGTAACAAATAACTTGCACTATCTAAATGCCAGAAAGCTTTTACTTTAATATTGTGCTGTGTGTATATTTTCAATGCTATTTTTTTTTTTGTTTCAGTATAGTTTTCATTTTATTTGTTGGTATATGGTAGATGTTCCGTGTGGTTCCGGCCGTAAAAAATAGCACCATCCTATTTCTTGCCGTGGGTGTCGTAGAAGGCGAGTAAGGGACCTACTAGTGAATGGGCAGCAGCGTTCTCTAAGCATTTTAGCACAATACTGTGATCGCCAATCCGCCTGCTAAGCGTAGCGATTATGGAATACCCTCTCAAATTGGGGGAGGGTTTTGTCCAGCAGTGGACGTCTTTCGGCTAAAATGGTGATGATGATGTTTGTATATTGGCATGGCTAGCTGACATACTAAAAATGATTTAATTTAATGTTTGAACCTCGTAACGTTCATTGCTTACCTACTATTGAATAGAATCAAGTTTATCTAACTTAACAAACTGCTGTGCTGTTGGAGAGTTTGTTGCCACTTCATCTTCCCAGCTAAAGCACTAGGAAGTGATGAAGGGTGGGCGTTTTTGGAGGACTGTCTTACATAATTTTGACATTGAAAAGTGCTGATTCTCAGCCTAATTTGAGTAAATGACTATTGATTTTTGTTTTTTATTTTTGTAATACTTTTTAGACGGTGCAATTGTGCAGCAGTTATTGTGCTCCATCGGATCAGGGTTTGCCACATGTAATTAAATTGAGGTTTGAGATCATTTATTCTCATAAGAATTACATTCACTTAACATGAGAATAACTAAAACTAGATATATCATTAAAATAAACTAGATGTTGGACGTATTACAAATAACAGGGCGTCTTATGAAATGTTTTGAAGGTAGTTTAAAAAAATTTGAACAAGTGTTAGTTCGATACACAGATACAACTGTCAACTCAAAATAAGTAAACAAAACAAGTTTCCGTGTAACACAGATCAGCGGTAGCTGCATGTGGCTCGTCCCTAGTGTAGGGAAGATGATTTTTTTACTATAAAGTGTTTTAGTAGTTTTTTAAAAGTGGTTATGGATTTAGATTCTATGAGGTTTCTTGGTAATTTATTAAATATTTTGGATCCTTCATATACAATAGTTTTTCTTCCGTAGTTTGTGCGGGTTGGGTGTAGTTTTAAAAAGTTGTGTTCGCGTCTCAGTTTCATTTTGTGTTTTTTTTTTTATATTTTTGGTGAATATATGTTTGTGTGTATATTTTTATGAAGTATTTTTCGAATTAGTAGATATGCATGTATTATATATGTATGTTTGTGTTATATTCATTACTTTAATTTCTTTGTATAGGGTTTCTGTTGAAGTTAGGTAGTCATAATTAAATAATGTTTTTAAAAGTTTGATTTGAGCAGTTTGTAGTAGGTTAGTGTGTGTTTTGGCAGCGGTACCCCATACTTCCATTAGGTAGTCAATATGTGGCTTAACAAGGGAAAAGTACCTAGATTGTTTAACGAACTTGGCGTAGTAAGCAACGAACGATACCCCGTAAAGAACCCGTGAGTGATTGTAATTTTGGTTTAATTTTTTGAATATGTGGAAGCCACGTCAGTTTACTATCTAAAATTAGCCCTAAATATTTTGACGTGACAACGTCTTATAAATTGGTTTGCCGGGTGACACTTCAAGAAACTGCGTTACGCTCCGCTCACGTTATGCGCTCACAATGAGAGCGAGTGAGAGGCACGCGTCCCTTCCACTCGGGCATGGTTAGCCCGCCTAAGAGCGAGAGAGACAGACATAAAAAGTGAAAGGCACGCGTCCCTTCCACTCGAGCACAGTTAGCCCACCTAAGAGCGCCTTAGATGAATAAATTGTTACTATTATTTCATCCTTCTTCCTACTATACGAATGAATATTCACATTAAAATTATTTTACCACTCAAAGTCGTTGTCACGTAAAACTTTCGCCCGTATACCGACTTTACAGGCAACCAATATTTTTTTTTTTTGATCTACTTTGTTTATGACTTGGTTGTTTATTTTAAGTGGTGTATAATTGCCAATTTTTTTATTTTTTACTGTGAATATGAATATGTTAACTCACTCGTTTCTCTCAACACACATACTCACCTACACACACACACAAATCACACACAAACCCACTCTCACAAACACACACACACAAACACTTGAATAATTATTGTTTTTCACCAACTTTTAATTTGTATATTTTGTACTTACTTGATATGGAAGAGCGGAGTCTCCTAATACAGGCATTGTTTGCTTAAAAGGAGGCTCCAATCACTAACATGTTTATTTGAATGTGGTTACAAAATATTAGGTTGGGTAAAAGTCTTTTGCGCATTATAGTATGTATGAACTTGTAATAAAATCTCTTTGGCTATACTATTTGTATCTGGCTGGTTTTGGTATCATTGAAAGTTTAAATTTTAAAGAACATAATTCCAAATTAAAATTAGGAAAATGTGTGATTTTCATTTGTTTTTTGTACCGTCAAGATGAGTGAATCTAATGAAGAAATTCGATACATTTTAAAATTTTACTACAAAAAAGGTAAAAATGCAACGCAAGCCGCGAAAAAAATTTGCGATGTTTATGGACCTAGTGTAGTGTCTGTGAGAGTAGCACAAATTTGGTTTAAGCGTTTTTAATCCGGAAATTTTGATGTCAAAGATGCACGTTGCTCTGGTCGCCCTATTACGGATAAAATGGATGCCATTTTTGAAAAAGTGGACAAGATCGGCATACCAGTAGTTACGATGTAGCTGAAGGACTGGAAATTGACCACAAAACAGTGTTGGCGCATTTGAAAAAAATTGGGTACACAAAAAAGCTCGACATTTGGGTACCTCACGAGCTCACTGAAAGAAACCTAATGAACCGTGTACTCATTTGTGATTCTTTATTACGACGTAATGAAATCGAACCATTTTTGAAGAAGCTGATAACTGGTGATGAAAAGTGGATCACGTATGACAAGAACGTGCGAAAAAGGTCGTGGTCAAAAGCCGGTCAGGCTTCACAGACTGTGGCGAAACCCGGATTAACTCGCAACAAGGTGATGCTGTGTGTGTGCTGGGATTGGAAGGGCATTATTCATTATGAGCTATTACCACCAGGCAGGACCATCGATTCTGAACTCTACTGCGAACAACTGATGAGATTAAAGCAAGAAGTTGAGAGAAAGCGGCCGGAATTAATCAACAGAAGGGGTGTGGTTTTTCATCATGATAACGCTAGACCTCACACATCTTTAGCCACCCAACAAAAATTAAGAGAGTTTGGCTGGGAGGTGTTAATGCATCCGCCGTATAGTCCTGACCTTGCACCTTCAGATTTCCACCTGTTTCGGTCTCTTCAGAATTCTTTAGGCAGTGTCAGGTTAACATCACGAGAGGACTGCCAAAACCACTTGTCGCGGTATTTTGACCAGAAGTCCCAAAATTTCTACAGCAATGGGATCATGTCCCTATCTACAAGATGGCAAAAAGTTATCGAACAAAATGGTACCTACATACTTTAGTTAAATGTAAATAAACTTTATTAAAAAATGTTTTGAATTTTCTTAAAAAATGCGAAGAAACTTTTTCCCCAACCTATTATATTTTTTTTTTAATAAGTACCTGCGTTTCTCATACATCCGTCCCTGGCTTAAGCCTTCAATTTTTCCTAATGCTGTGTCATAATTCTTAAGTGAATTAGAAGGAACACCGTGTTGCTATTCCGTCTTCATCTTTAACCAACTTAAACAAAGGTTCTCCCTGTCGTAGACAATTGATCACCAGCGGTATTAGCACGGCTGACTGTGGTAGGCCTGAGTCACACATTTTTATCACAGTTTGGGAACAAAATCTGTGATAAATTGCGCGAGTCATAGAGGCTGTGCTCGCCCCGCTGGGGGACAATTTCAATTAAGTATAGACAATATATGTTAGTATAAACTCCAAACATACAACGATACTATAAAAAATAATAGTTAAAAAAATCTAAAAAACACGCTACCATTGAAAACCAAACTAAAAAGTACAAAATAATGGAAAAAAAGCGTGGGGTGCTTTTAAGGTATTTTTTTATTGATATCAGGCACCCCACGCTTTTTTTCCATTATTTTGTACTTTTTAGTTTGGTTTTCAATGGTAGCGTGTTTTTTAGTTTTTTTTCACTATTATTTATTTTCTATTTTTTAGGGTATTTCGAATTTTGAGACGTATGTCAGCGTAGTTTGTGACAGTTTTTTTGTTGTCTTGGTAACCCTGGCAAGGATAATGGCACAAAAAGAAATTATTGCATTGTCATCGGTCCTTCACACGTGTGCAAAGTTTAAATGAAATCTGGTCGTTTAAAGTGGGTCAAAATCGCGCTATAAGGAGTCGGTCAAACAAACATACAAACATACAAATATACAAACATACAAACATACAAGTGAAGCTAATATAAAGCGTGTAAATAGTGTGTCATTGTAACAATAAAGCTTAGCGTGTCGTTTACCTGTCTAACTTAGCTAAAGTTAGGATCCAACTTATTTTACTTACAAAGAAGTAAGCAAACTCTTCAGTTCAATAACTTAGATTGCTTGAAACTTGAGGGTACTTTGTCGGAGAATCGACGCTATTGGAGCAGAGGAGTAAAGTGGAGGTATTAATATACAAGGTGTACCGGAATAAACGCAAGTCCTGAAAGTAGTTCGTTCATAATTACGAACTGAATTGATTTCAGTCATTTATGTATTTTCACAAAAAAATATATGTATTTTGCCATACCTTTAACTCAATACTCTAATTGGGGTGTATATGTGTATTGCGTTAATTATGTTACATGTTTTATTTATTTCTTTTAACCGTGTCGTAAAAGCAACTACTACTAGTTTCATTGTGCAACAGTACAACAGCGAATTCCGTCACCAGTAACCAGCCAGTGTCATTCTTATACCAGCCAGTGTTATTCTTATGCCAGTGTCATTAATTGGTATTACCTTTTACAACAAGCTTCCCTCTGCTTTCCTAGATTTGCAGTTTAATGAGTTTAAAGCTAAAGTAAAATCCAACCTTTGTTCATATGCATACTATTCTATCAACGATTTCTTAAAAGATAAGAATAGTTGGTCGCTGTAATTAACTCAAGACAATGTTTATGTTCTTTCTACCAGAATCAGAATTAGCTTTCCTCATCGTTGTGTATGTAAGCGGGCACGCCCTTTATACTCGGAGGCTCTTATTTAGGTTTTTAGTTCTATTTACGATTTTATTATTTCAGCTTGAGTTTAGTTTTTAATGTTTTGTTCGTAATAGGTTGGGGAAAAAGTTTCTTCGCATTTTTTAAGAAAATTCAAAACATTTTTTAATAAAGTTTATTTACATTTAACTAAAGTATGTAGGTACCATTTTGTTCGATAACTTTTTGCCATCTTGTAGGTAGGGACATGATCCCATTGCTTTAGAAATTTTGGGATTTCTGGTCAAAATACCGCGACAAGTGGTTTTGGCAGTCCTCTCGTGATGTTAACCTGACACTGCCTAAAGAATTCTGAAGAGACCGAAACAGGTAGAAATCTGAAGGTGCAAGGTCAGGACTATACGGCAGATGCATTAACACCTCCCAGCCAAACTCTCTTAATTTTTGTTGGGTGGCTAAAGATGTGTGAGGTCTAGCGTTATCATGATGAAGAACCACACCCCTTCTGTTGATTAATTCCGGCCGCTTTCTCTCCACTTCTTGCTTTAATCTCATCAGTTGTTCGCAGTAGAGTTCAGAACCGATGGTCCTGCCTCGTGGTAACAGCTCATAATGAATAATGCCCTTCCAATCCCACCACACACACAGCATCACCTTGTTGCGAGTTAACCCGGGTTTCGCCACAGTCTGTGAAGCCTGACCGGCCTTTGACCACGACCTTTTTCGCACGTTCTTGTCATACGTGATCCACTTTTCATCACCAGTTATCAGCTTCTTCAAAAATGGTTCGGTTTCATTACGTCGTAATAAAGAATCACAAATGAGTACACGGTTCATTAGGTTTCTTTCAGTGAACTCGTGAGGTACCCAAATGTTGAGCTTTTTTGTGTACCCAGTTTTTTTCAAATGCGCCAAAACTGTTTTGTGGTCAATTTCCAGTTCTTCAGCTACGTCGTAACTACTGGTATGCCCATCTTGCTCCACTTTTTCAAAAATGGCATCCATTTTATCCGTAATAGGGCGACCAGAGCGACGTGCATCTTTGACATCAAAATTTCCGGATTGAAAACGCTTAAACCAAATTTGTGCTACTCTCACAGACATTACACTAGGTCCATAAACATCGCAAATTTTTTAGCGGCTTGCGTTGCATTTTTACCTTTTTTGTAGTAAAATTTTAAAATGTATCGAATTTCTTCATTAGATTCACTCATCTTGACGGTACGAAAAACAAATGAAAATCACACATTTTCCTAATTTGAATTTGGAATTATGTTCTTTAAAATTTAAACTTTCAATGATACCAAAACCAGCCAGATACAAATAGTATAGCCAAAGAGATTTTATTACAAGTTCATACATACTATAATGCGAAAAGACTTTTTCCCCAACCTAATATATTGGCGTGTGCTAGCTGACATATGACGCATAATTTGATGTATGTTTTGTTTTTTTTAATAATATTAATTACTTACATAATACTGTATAGAATCAAGTTCTTCTGACTTAACAGACAGCTGTGCTGCTGGGGAGTTTGTTCCGCCACTTCTTCTTCCCTGCTAAAGCACTAGGAAGTGTCGAAGGGCGGGCGTATTGGGGGGACTGTCTTATGTAACTTTGACGTTCAAAAAGTGCTGACTCTCTGCCTAGTTTGAATAAATGACTTTTGATTTTGATTTTGATACGACCTTTTTGGCGATTCCAATAACTTCGTAACATAACATGGTACCGCCACTTACTGCGCCGACAGACACGCAATCTTATTATGTAGATATTCCTCAAATTACAAAATTCATCATTAAAATCCAAATCCTGTTTCAATTACAGTAATTATTCAGGGTGTCAAAATCTTCGCAAGCGGTAACCTTGTTAACATATGCGTAACAAAATTCGCGGTTCTTGAAAACCTTGTGTACATAAGTAGATATATATTATATATATATATTATACAGTACATTATACGTCACTTCAAACTACGCTGTTAGGCTTTATTTACATAAGCCCGACAATGTTACTTGACGGAAAATTACACTTAATTCGTCTTAAACGTAGGCGCACAATTCCAACCAATTTAAATGTTTTATATGTACCTTATTATGGATCAGATGTACAACCATCAGTTTAGTATATAGATGATCAAATGTGCATTGTGCAGTAAGGACATCCAAAATTTGTCTTTAAAAGGTCACATATAAGTTGTGTCTCCCTGTGTATACTTTTTACGGTTTGTTCTAATTTTACATCATGGTCTTCTTCCTAGTCTTTTTCCAACTATGTTGGGGTCGGCTTATTTTAAAAATTAAAAAAAATTTTGAGCTTCAGTTCTATGTATGGGGAACCCCAAATATTATTGTTTTTTTTTTTTCTATTTTTGTGTAATAATCTTAATGCGGTTCACAGAATACATCTACTTACCAAGTTTCAACAGCGTAGCTCTAATAGTTTCGGAAAAAAGTGGCTGTGACATACTCGGACAGACAGACAGACAGACATGACGAATCTATAAGGGTTCCGTTTTTTGCCATTTGGCAACGGAACCCTAAAAATGTTGTGCAATAAAAACCGGGACCATGGGCTTAAGGTGCTTTCCGAAACATGGCGGGGCTTCATATGTAACATGGTCACCCATCCACAAACTAGTTAAGGCAAGCGTAACTTAACCTGATCAATCACAAGCCCCTCATGTTTATATCTAATGTATGAAGTTGTACATAATAAACAGTATAATATTCTAAGGCAATTACCTTCTATATGCGTCATACGTAGCTTTAAAGCAATTTCATGCAATTTTGGTTGTACAGTGTACATTTACATCGTACGTCTATTGACCCCGGCCATAATTACTGAATATTTATTCCTGTGCTACCTTTTTCCAGCAGCCTTACCAGCGTGGCGGTCGAAAATTATCCCACATGAACGTACTACCGGGACAGAAACTATCCTATGTTTACACATAGAATGCTTTGTATTCCGATATTGCAATTATGATCACTATTTATTCAGATTATGAACTATCTGTGTGCTAAATTTCACACAAATTCGTTCTGTCGCTTTCACGTGATGAAGTAACAAACATCCAAACAAAAAAACTTTCACAATTATAATAATAACTAAGATTTTGATATATCAACTGAATTAGTTAAAATAACTTTGCTTATAAATACAGATAAATAAGAACCTCGGATTAACACAGTGCACTGGCAATGAGTTCGCTACAAATGGAAAGCAAAGCTCCCGTTACAGACAACAAAATCAAACAACGAAGTACATATTGACTTCTAGAACATAAAACAGACGCAATTTCTCTTCCACGTCAGTTAGGTGAAGCACAGAAAATGCGCCACAAAATGCTATTGTCCTTGCTTGTTATGTAAAGCGAGGGAGTTGATTTATCGTTCCCCGTTGGAAGCGGTGTGCTGAGTCAGTGGCGCCGATTCACTATAGCACAGACTTAATTAAAAACAGAAGTCGAGGGGCGAAACTTAAAAGAGGTTCTTGTGAAAAGAAAAGGTGATCAAGAAAGTCGTTGCTCCAGGATTGACATTTTCATGAAATCGCCATTCAATGGGATTAAATGAACTTAGAGGATTGCATTGATGATTTTAATTATTAAAATTCTTGAAAATACGTGTTTGGGTCGCTCATATTTCAATCAATATACAACCTGATACTGACCAGCATATAGCAAAAACAGTAAGGAAACTTGAACTTCGTGGACTATTCTAAGAACTTTCTGCCGTCAAGAAGCTTTCACAGATTCCTGTCAATCTGAATACACGAAAGAAAAGACATACTAAAGATTTGATTCAAATGAGCGCATTTTTCAAAACCATGCCAACAGTCGCAGCTCCTCTACAGAAAACACAGTTTTTTTTTTGTACATTTGCTTATGCAAAGTAACCAAGTTTATTTTACTTCTGCGAGAAAAGCTCCAGTCGCGCTGAAAAGATTAGCGTCAGCAAGTTTGGTGAACAAAACTGTCAGTTCTATTTACCAGTTTCGCTGACAGTTATGACAGTGCCAAGCCTGGTTTACTATGTTAAAATGTCACCGTGAAAACTTAAACAGTCGGCCAATTCTCGTACTTAAAAATTGACACTGATATAAAAATGCAATCCTTGTTAAAAATATGTGAATTGCCTCTTGCCTCACTTGATCTGGGCCCTCACGGTGAGATTTTAAAACACTTCATCGGCGAGACTAGAGGTTCTAAAGTAAGTACCTATTGTCGCTCTTGAATGCCCGTCACCTTAAAATTAGCAACAATTTTAAAACATCTAAATCAGCCTTTACTTAATGTTTACAGTGTTGCGACACAGGCTTCCTCTCTGAGAGAGGGAGTGGGCCGTAGTCCACCATTCGGGCCCAGTGCGAATTGCTATGGATGTCACATGTCTTCGAGTTTTTGGTTCTAGGATATGTCAGTTTCCTCACGATGTTTCCTTCACCGTTTTGAGAGCAGTGGTGATGAAAGAACATATTCAAAGTAAAATACCTGTCTGGGTTAGAACCTACAACTCGCAACTCGAGTTACCACCTTGGCCACTACTGCTTCAGAACGCCCACTACAGCATCCAAATTGCGTAACACACTGTTAATCTGATTCTGTACCATTTTGAAGGCTATTATTAATTCATTTACATATGTTTAAAAAAATTGTCTGCTTAGCAAAGCCATGGATGTTCTGGAACTATCAAAATGAAGGCAATTCCTACTGATAGTGTATCAGGCAAATACCTTCTCATCCTAAAAAATCAGTCTGTACCAGCCTGATTTCAAATAATAATCCTCTATCTACAATTTAACCTTCCACAGAATACCCGCTTCAATCCAGCTAAACAGATGCAATTTTTCTCCACAAGTCAGCGCTTACTACAACACGGCACACGGCACAAACTGCTATTGTCTCTGGTTGTTATGCAAAGCGACCGAGTTGATTTATAGTCGGTTGACTGTGTCTGCCGTTTAATGTCGGATCCACGGCGGC
Organism: Aporophyla nigra; assembly: GCA_947507805.1. Taxonomy (NCBI): domain Eukaryota; kingdom Metazoa; phylum Arthropoda; class Insecta; order Lepidoptera; family Noctuidae; genus Aporophyla; species Aporophyla nigra. Next base: position 2,143,001 of record OX382301.1, read on the forward strand.
TCATTAGGGCAGGCAAGTATGTTTACTTTGAAGGAAATTGTGCTTGCAGATGCTTTGAAAAATGTTCGAAGTCGTTTTTGAAATTGATTGTTTGAAAGTTAAAGATAGGTTGATAGAGTATTTATTATTGGTTATGTAAATTAGGTACTTAGGTATTTTTTCTTCAGTAGGAAGCTTGAGAATACCTATCCATTATAATAAAATGATTGGCGTTTTGAACGTATCATCTCATAATGTCAAACTCTCAAAACGACAACCAGACGCAAAATGTCCACTTCTCAGAATGTCAACTTCTTAGAATGTCAAATTCGCATAATGTCAATTTCTCAAAATGTCGAATTCTCACAATGACAAATTCGCATAACGTCAACTTCTCAAAACGTCAACTTCTTAAAATGGTAAATTCGCTTAGTGACACTTCCACGTAGTATCTATTTTAACAAGGTCTTTTGAATATAGCTTTTTTCCATTATTTTCTACTTTTTAGTTTGGTTTTCTATGGAAGCGTGATTTTTTGATTTTTTTTTAAACTATTATTTATTTTAAATTTTTTAGGGTGTTTCGAATTTTGTGACATATGTCAGCGTAGTTTTCACAGACAGTTGTTTGCTTTCCTGTTAACTCTGGCAAGGATAATGGCACAATTTATGAAATTATTGTATTGTCATTGGTCCTTGATAAGTGTGGCAAATTTCGAGTTAATCCGACGTTTTGAAAGGGGTCAAAATCATGTTCAAAGTTTCCGTTATATAGGCACATACTAACATACAAACATAATAGAATACGTATGAAGCCAATAAAAGCGTGTTAAAAAAACTGGCCAAGTGCGAGTCGGACTCGCGCACCGAGGGTTCCGTACAAACCTGCTGGTATTCACGGTTTATGCATAAGGTTTATGTTTATGAAATTAAATGTTTTTTATTAATTTTTATATTTGAGTTGACTGAATGAAAGGTAAATTGTGGTTTACGATTTATGACGTATTAAAAAATAACTACTTACTAGATCTCGTTCAAACCAATTTTCGGTGGAAGTTTACATTGTAATGTACATCATATATTTTTTTTAGTTTTATCATTCCCTTATTTTAGAAGTTACGGGGGGGGGGGGGGACACATTTTACCACTTTGGAAGTGTCTCTCGCGCAAACTATTCAGTTTAGAAAAAAATGATATTAGAAACCTGAATGTCATTTTTGAAGACCTATCCATAGATACCCCACACGTATGGGTCTGATGAAAAAAAAAAATTGAGTTTGAGTTCTATGTATGGGGAACCTACATATTTGGTATTATTGTTTTTTTTCTATTTTTGTGTGAAAATCTTAATGCGGTTCACAAAATACATCTACTTACCAAGTTTCAACAGCATAGCTCTTATAGTTTCGGAAAAAAATGGCTGTGACATACTCGGACAGACAGACAGACATGACGAATCTATAAGGGTTCCGTTTTTTGCCATTTGGCAACGGAACCCTAAAAAAACCATTCATCAAAATGACAAAAAAAAGAAGCAAAATGTTGGGATCAGAGAATAACGAACCGTCTTTTTATAGTTCTAAGAAATAGGAAAGGACTCCGTGACATAATTTTTATATTGAATAATATAAATATTTAACTGCACTGCAAAATGCAAGTCTGAAAATGGCATATTTTTTTAAAGATTACAGTTTAGCGGTTATCTTTATTCAAAAAGTAAATTAAAACAAGCAGCTTTATGCAGGTTTTTCTATTCCCATGGAGAACCAAATTTTTCTATCAGTTTTGTTCTGATTTTGGTATATTTTCGTCATTTCGATTATGGTGGTTTTTTTTTTTTTTGTATATGTTTAAGGTGACACAACATACAGTGGATTGATTTTAAATTTTAATATTTTATTTTGAAAGTCAACAAATATTTTAAACCTACTTTAATATGCCCCTTTGTATACCTGCGTAAATAGACACTACGTGGAGGTGTAGTGACACTAAGCGAATTTACCATTTTAAGAAGTTGACGTTGTGAGAAGTTGACGTTATGCGAATTTGTCATTGTGAGAATTCGACATTTTGAGAAATTGACATTATGCGAATTTGACATTCTAAGAAGTTGACATCCTGAGAAGTGGACATTTTGCGTCTGGTTGTCATTTTGAGAGTTTGACATTATGAGATGATACGGTTTTGAACTTGTCTGTGTTTAATTAATCATGCAGAAATAAAGTTTTTAAAGAAAGGTGAAAAATTTATTTGCTCGAAACAAGTAAAAAAAATACCCACATTTTGTACTTCCAAAATGTAGGTCAAAGGGGCTAAATATAGCAGTGGTCTACCATTTTGCTGTATACTTAGGATTTCGTATTCAAGACCCGCTTAACACAAATATTAGTCAGGGATAAATTCGGAGACTACATTGACATAGGCAATCGTAGGGATCTTGAAAAATATTAAGTAAATACCCTCTTTTTGGGCTTCACTGTGGTCAGGTAAGGTTTAAAACTTTTAAAGAACTGGAATGGTAAATTAAAATTTCCATTTCAGTTTTACATAGACCTGCAATGTTATTGGTGATATAGGGTCTGCATGCGATGGTTGACACTAGCCGTAAGGAGAAAACGGAAAACGGCATTCTCGCAGCTGTTTTAAAACTAGCTATATATATACTACAAACAGATACTATTGCACAGAGATATGCGAAGTAGAGAGAAGATAAAGGCAGGCTACCCCAGTAACTTGTGAGATTAATGGGAGCTAACATTTGTTCTTACAGGAACGTGTGTGAAAGAGAGGAATATGCTCAGCAGTAGGTGAAGTCTGATTGTGGATGGTGATTACACCGGTTGACGCGATTCGGCCGACTCGGGTGGAAAAATTGAATATTCATACTTATCTTTATATATATAATTCTACTGTACGTATGTATGTCACTGAACTCCTCCTAAACGGCTGGACCGATTTGTTTTTTTTTTTTTTTGTGTTCGTTTGGGTGGCACCCTGGATGGTTTAGATTTACAAATCAGCCCGACAGATGGCGCTGCTATCCAGTTCTAGGAAACAGGACAACGTCTGTACGATCAGCTAGTGTATATATAATTATGACGAGACAAGAGGCCGATTGGAGCTGGATTCTTCACCGTTGAACATTTTACTGGGTGTAGATGTGTGTTACGGGTGAGAAGACAAACTCGGAAGATGATTTTTGGTTTTACGTTATATTTGAACTTACCAAATGAAAGCTGGACAGTTTCTAGACACTTGTTGCCCACACGATGTCAGATAGCCAAGAGAGCTGCATCACGCCACTGTAGCCGTTCTTGTCAACTCGCATGCCCGATAGACTAGACTCTGTCGAAGCGCACCAACTTCACATTTGCGTTTCGTTGCCCATTGTTATCCCGTACTCATGATTTTTCCGACATATGGGGAAAAAGCTACTCGGTTTAACTCGAATTGTGCCTAGCCAACTCCAACATGATTCAGCGAGGATAGATTCCAAATGAAAACCAAATATGTGCTTTACAACCAAATCGAACGTGCCGAGCTGGACACCCCTTCGTAGCGCTCCAAACAATTGAGAAACGAGAAAGACTTCCCAAAATATTGGCGCAGCGTAAAATAGGCGTATTGTCCCAAAATCGTAAGCATGAGACAAAGAAGGGTCGCCAAAACAATTTGAAGAGTATATCGTAACTCCCAGTATACAACCCTAGGTAATATTCTTTTCTGCTTTGCTTAGCATGTTATATAATTATGACGATATTAAGACTTAGATCTGATAGAAAAGGAAGTTGGCTTCCTTTTCTATCAGATCTAAGTCTTTTTTCTCAGAGTCTGAGAAAGTTTTTTTTTTTGTCAACATATTGTGATTCTAGTCTGTTACTTCTGAACTACCAATAGTTCAAAAGTAACAGACTAGAATCACAAATACCACTAAAACCACTAATATAAACTTTCTCCCATCCTGTTAAACTCCTTAGTATTTGATGTGTCGATGTTGAAATAAATAAACGTCAACTCAGAATCTTCAGTATATCAATTTTATGATCATCCATAATGTTTAATACCACAAGAGATGCCAGAAAGTATGACAGATTTACGACAGCTTGCTAAACCAGAATAATCATAATATACCAAACGCATTTTATACGCATTTTATCATACTTGCAAGACATAAACACAAGGTCACATGGACTGAGTCAAGTCAGTGAAAAGCTAGAAATAGAACATGCAAATAGGTACTGTAACATTATTTGGCTTACTAATTGACACTGATCCTCATGCAAATTCTTTATGTAGCTAATCTTCAAAAAATGGAGGGGCACTGAATCCCTTCATCATTAGGCTGAACTGTGCGACTCTCATTCAGGACATCTTCACAATCTGTATGGCTATGACTGGCCTGTTAGTCTAGTAGTTAGTGACCCTGACTGCTAAGACTAAGGTCGTGAATTCGATTCCCACCCAGGACAAATCTTTGTGTGATGAGCACAATCATTTGTTCTGTGTCTGGGTGTAATTTATCTATAATATGTATGTATTTAGAAATATATAAGTATGTTTATTAGTTGTCTGGCTTTGCTTAGTTTGGGATCAGATAACGGTGTGTTGGTTGTCCTAAGATATTATTGTTATTGTATTCTGATGGCGTTACACATTACTATCAATCGAAATCTGAATCATATTGAAGGATATTGCTTCTTAAGATCTTTTTTTTTCTGCTGGTTCAATGAACTTTTTTGAACCGTCAAAACGAAAGTTTTTCGTATTTTTAGATTGTTAAGCAATTTTTCCCTATTAAGCAACCCCTGAGCGACCTCAATCTCCTCAAATCAAACACTTGACACCTTTTCACAAAAAAAAAAAACCAACATTTTTCTTCACATCACAGCCGTATTAACTTTATATCTTCACTTTTAACTTAAACAGACATAAAAAGCTCACGTATTTTGATCCATTCAAGTATTCATACCTACAAACGCATCTAAATCGTTAATGTAATCTTCGTCGTTCGCAGATTGTTTTCTCTTTTACGACTTCAGCATAATGCTGTGTCTACGAGACGCCTATAAAAATATTATTATAGCGAATAGTATTCTGCGTTTTATTCCAACTGTACTAAGACTTTTTACATGAAGGTTTTATATTCTATTTTCTTGAAGGGCTTTCCTTTTAAGTGGCAATTGCGCTGGAGTGCCAATAGTTCGCTTTTGAAATGTTCTTGTGATAAAACTATTCGGGAGTAAAATTTAAATTGTATCAAATGTAAATTTTTTCTCGGATTTCTTCTTTAGTTTTTGATTTATTTTAGCGTCTGAAGTTTTAGCTGCGACTCGCTCATAATAAAAAAATTTAGAGGTGTCAAGGGACACCCGAATGGAACGAAGTTCCTTTCCAGGATTCATAATAGTTATAATTTTTTTATTATTTATTATGTACAAAAAATCTGTATACACTCAACAAAAATATTCTCTCTCTCTCCCTATCTCCTTCTCTCTCCCTCTCTCTCTACCTCTATCTCCCTCTCTCTCTCTACCTCACTCTCTCTCTCTCTCCCTCTCTCCCTCACTCTCTCTCTCTCTCCCTATCCTCCTCTCCCCCTCTCCCTTCTCCCCCTCTCCCCCTCTCTCCCTCTCTCCCTCTCTACTCACAACAAAAAAAACAACAACATACAAAATATATACGGTCGAATTGAGAAACCTCGTCCTTTTTTGAAGTCTGTTAAAGCATTTCGTGACAACTTTTCGTAAGATTTTTTTCCGTCTAGCCCCCTTTCAGAACGCGCGATAAGGAACTTCGTTCCAATAACATAATAATATTTTCTGTATATTTATGTAGCCGCATCTATAACACCGCATCTGAACTACGCATTATTCTGACGTCACGCAAAATCCTACATCGCGCAAGCATAATTTCCCGCGTCGCTATCATATTTACAATGACCCACAACCAATCGTCAGGCAACTGCCCACCAGACACGACACCCATCTGATTGAAGGATCCTCCCTCTCCTACGAATGTATGAGTGAATTTTGCCTTCAAAGCAAAAACCATACCACTCGTAATTCAGAGACAAAAGTGCTTAATTTTCGAGTTCCAAATGCATCTTAAAATATGACTACAAGGTTTCATTTTAATGACAGCAACTTACTACAAATGGATGCCAACATAACGCTTTAAAAAATTTTTAAATAATTAACATTGGACCCCTAAAAACCAGAGCTAATCGAACTAGCCAGTTGAACCATGACATGTCACAGCTCGCTCACAATCGCATCTAGTAGATAAACATGTTACAGCTGCACGCTCTGTTTTAACGTGGTTAGGATAATCTCATTGAAAAACTGCAACTGGTGAACGCACAGTTTTGTCTTTGTAATGACGTTTGATATTTTGACAACAATTCGACGTAAATTGATACTTTACTAAGGTCGAAATTATCTAACTGTCTACTAACTAAAAACGTTCAAAATCTAGTTGAAGTCGCATCTCGGCGACAATCAAATGTCAAAAACTTGTCAAAATGTTTGGAAACTCGTGGTATTTTTGACAGATTGAGACTGAGATCAGACTGCAAACGTTCTTAAAATAACGAGAATTTATCCCCCTGTTCATTGATCTGCTTCAGGAGGTTGTCGAAATAATGATGTTCTCTTTATTTGGCGACCCACTATGTATTACAAACTATCGGAAATTAATACGTTATATTGTAAGCAGTATAGTTACAGTTCTCAATCATTGGATAGTTTATAATCTCGCGGGATAATAATATATTATAAACTAAAGATGTTCAGTAGTGTTCAGAAGTACCGTGTGGTGCCGGACGTAAAGAATAGTATCACCCCATTTCTTCCCGTGGGTGTCGTAAAAGGCGACTATGGGACTTACTAGAGAATGGGCAGCAGCGGTCTCTATGCATCTTGCCACCATACTGCGATCGCCAATCCGTCTGCCAAGCGTGGCGATTATGGCAACGCCCCCCTAATTGGGGGAGGCCTATGTCCAGCAGTGGACGTATTAGGGCTGAAATTATGAAAGATGTTCATAATCATACGATATCATATACAGGGTCAAATTGAATTTGTTTTCTGAAAGGTGACTTTATCGAAAATCGAAACAAAAAATATCAAAATCAGTTCATCCATTCAGAAGCGATGATTTTTCGTCGAGGGTTAGAAATAAAGTTTAAGACCATACCTACTGTAGTTGTGTTATTATTGGTAGTGTTTTTATCTGAAGTATTTCAGTAATTTCGTTTATTTTTATTTTATTATGTTAAGATGTCGATACCCGTCACATCCGGGAAGTTTCACCAGCTTATTATTTTGACCCTAAATAACAACCGTGTCCCAGCGGTGGGAACGTAATGGCTGATTATGCTTATTGTTATTAAGCTTATAACAAACATCGTTATCGCAAATAAAAGAGCAACGACAATACAAAAATGTACAAGACGGTTGAAATTTTTTTCGCTATGACTATGTTGGTCCCACGGAAAAAGTTACTCAGCTTGGTGGCCTGTACCACAACCGCCTTTTACATTTACATGCTTCACCTAGAAATAGCAAACAATCGTTATAGAGGATCTAAAATAAAACCTAACTAACCATAAAGTTAGCACTAACTTATTCAAAAACTGCACCTGCGTGGAACAAATTGGATTCGACACTGATTGTCACAACTGATAATGGATTTAGGAGTTTGAATATTCTGATTTATTGAATAATAGATAGATTCTGGATGGATGTTGTTTTAAATTAACTGTATCTTCAGGTGATTCATTTTACCTGAAAGTGATTTCAGTCTGTAAAACTTTACTGTAGATTACACTTTAATAGAAATGATTAAAATAGTAGATTTTTGCTCATTTTATTATTCTATGGTTTTATTAGACCCATCCCTCACCTAGTGAGAGTGTCGACGGTTAAAAGGTAATAGGGTATAAGCGACAAAAACCAAATTGTTCAGGAGAGCGGTTTAAAGTTTGAAATTGTAGAACAATTGACATAACTTTTTTGTTTATTGTCATATCGTGAAAATTTTAAAGACATCGTAGACCCATGGTAGTAAGCGCATTGGATAAAGCAGAACATTTTAAGTAGGATGGATATTCATATGTCATTTTCGACCATAATGGCGCTTATGCCCTATTACCTTTTAACCGTTGGTGTGGAGCTGCTAATCAGTGGCGAGTGGAGCCTATTGTTAGTTTCTGTAACCTATCTCAAATTAACGCATCGATCGCGCTCCGATTGGCCCTGGATTGGTGAAGGTCTCAAATCGTGGCGCACTTGCTGAAGTATCCTACTTTTCCGTTAATTTGAACGTTTGAAGCCCTTTGTCACTTACTAGGCTCAAACAGTTAAATAGTAATGAACCAAACTACTGTACTACAAGAAAATAAGAAGACGTTTAAATTATTATTGTATTGTTATTCTGTATTTTACATTCCTGTTGCTTACTGCTTTCAGCAGCGGTTTCAAAATCTCACGTTGAAAATGTGTAATTTTGAAGTCGCTAGATTAACAGTACCTTTACTATTTAAATAGAACCTGAATCTGCACTGAAACCTTTCTTAGCCACTTTTTCTAAAACCTATCTCATTACAGAATAGTAATTGTTACCATCACAGTTGCTCAAATGGCACTTTTTGATGTCAAAAACTTACAATTAACTGGAATTGACAAAAATATCCATCTTAATACCTATACATAGATACCAGTTATACTCAGAAGCTGGTATAATCTAGTGTGTTACGGCCTTATTTTCTTTTCCCCTCGTGAGAAATGAGCGCGATGATGCATACATAAATTGTTTATTTTTTTTTAGCTCGCTTCGGTGGTTGTTCGTATGTTAAAATACATGGATTTTTCGACTATTTTTATTTTTTATTTAATTTATTGAGGGATAATTAACAACTACAACATAATATATAATACATTAGGTTAGCAAAATTTTAAGAGGTAATGTTGCAGTCAACTGATTGAAATATTTTAAAATAAATAAATAAGTTACTATGAAGCGAGCTATAGCTAAAAACCAAATCGGATCAGAAACAGTTTCATTTACTTAAATTATGCAATAAATAAATTATGTTAATACGATTACAAATTAAGATATTTTTTTTATAATATTAGATTTAAATTTATTTTTCGAGCATGCAAGTATATCAATCAATATCAATAAAATTTTAATTATAGGATTCCAACAGTCTATGAATAGGGCAGCGTAAGCCAGAGTTCGTACGACAAGAACTAATCGCGAACAGAGTACGTGCACAAACCTGACACACATGAACTGTTCGGGGGACAGAATAACACAGCTTACTCGTTAAATCATGGCATCAAAATTATTGTGAACAATATCATGAAGCACGTTGGCCTCCAGGTATTTGCGCCGATTCTCCAAGCTAATAAGCTTGTACTTATCAAGAAGTTGGGAGTATGACAGAAAAGTCTTAGTCCCATAACATCTGTAGTACATAGCACGGACGTACTTGCGCTGGACCCTTTCTATTCCATCTAAGTACTTTTGGTAGAAAGGGTTCCAAATAGGGACTGCATACTCTAATTGAGAGCGAATGAGCGTCTTATACAGATGGAGGTAGGTAGAGGTACGCTTAAATTCAGTTGACGATCTCATCACAAATCCATACATTTTAAAAGCACTATTCACTATGGCTTCGATATGCTGGTTTAAGGAAAGCTTGCCATCAAAGAGAACACCTAGGTCTTTCACTATAGAAACATTATTTATGGGGATACAGTTAAGGTTGTAATTGAAATTGAAGATGAAATTATTCTTAGTAAAGTGTATATAATTACATTTGGGGATACTAAGGTGCAGTTTATTGTCAATACAGTATGCAGTTAATCTGTCTAGGTCCTTTTGAAATGCATAGCAGTCGTCTATATTTCGTAACGCTTTAAACGCCTTCAAGTCATCTGCGTACATCAGGAATTTTGACTTTTTAAAGCTTTTCTTAATATCATTGATATAAATAATCAATAATAACGGTCCCAGGATAGAGCCCTGTGGAACTCCGGAGGTAATATTCACAGAGACAGACTGATGACCATTAACCACTACCCTCTGTGACTACTTTTTCTGTTTATTTATTGAACATTTTGTTTTTCAACGAAGTTTTCTTAAAAAAATGAAATCGTTTTACTTTTGGTGTGATTTAAAGCGCTGCCTAAACGTAGGGCAACGTAAATTGGTCAGTTTTTTGTTACAAAGATAGGCATTGGTACATGTTTCAAGTAACAAAAAAAGTAATGTACTGTTAAATGATAAAAAAAACACTCTATTCAAAAGTTTATACGATGAAACAATCGTAAAACAAAAAACGAAAAATATTTTTTTGTCGAATAATTCTCAAAATTTTGAGCATAAACTAGGTATTATGATACCTACCTTTATGTAATGATAATAAAAGATATTCAATCAACTAAAGAAATACATAAAAAATATTCCAATAAACAGTGCATTTATATTTAATTGAATTAAAACGGAAAATTTCCTTTATCTTGTTGGTGATTTGATTCAACTAACATTGAACGCAACGCTGTTTGTTGAAGTTTATTAGTTGGACCAATGCTCTATTGTCAAATATTTAAAAAAAATTGCTTCTACCGCACCTTAAGTCGAGTCTAATTTTCTCTTTATAACCGACTTCAAAAAAAGGACGAGGTTATCAATTCGACTGTGACTTTTTTTTATGTATATTTCCTCATAACTTTTGACTTGGTGGACCATAACTAAAAAGTTAAGAATAAAAATATTTTACACAAAAATAACAACCATCTTCCTTAAAAAAAAAACACTACTAAGTCAAAAATAACTTTAATTTCGGAAGTCGGTGGCAAAAAATCTTTAAATACGATCTGTATTTAAAGATTTTTTGCCACCGAATTCCGAAATTAATGTTATTTTTTACTTAGTAGTGTTTTTTTAAGGAAGTCGGTTGTTATATTCTTCTATTATTTACCCTACAGTCTAATATATTCCACGTTCATTAAAGTGTCTAAATTTATGGTAAGGTTCTGATGACCATCAAAACATAGGTTATTTCCGAAGGATCAATACCCAACCTAAATCTTTTTGTCCCGAAAATCCGTTTGAATTCAGAACATTTTTGACAAAATCGCTTTGACTGACGTGACGTTCAGTGGATTCGAAGAATGTCGGTGTAACCATTTAAAATACGGGTTTGAAAAAAAAACTGCCACAAAAATACCGAAAAAATCTTACGTAAGTGTACATAGGGTACGTGGATATCTAAAAACAAGCCAAGTGCATGTTGGATCACGCACAATGATGAGTTCCGTAGTTGGGATGAATTTATCCCAAGAATAAACTTAACTTTGTTGTTAAAAATGTTCTCCTACTATTTATGTACATCGATATAAGTTATGGCCAAACAACAACTAAAAAAAGAAAAGGGAATTTTAAATTTTTCGTTTGCTTGTTATGTGAGACCTTAATACTTACTCAATTTTATGATTCTAGTTCAACGGGAATTACCTTCTAGGTTTCAATTTATTTGGAAGTATCAAAATATGTGTGCATAAACAATCGTATTTTCCGTATTTGGTATTGATTTCAACTTGTTACTTCTACGCGTTCCTGAAAAAAAAGGTCGTGACAGAGAGACGGACAACGAAGAGAGCCTTTATGGGTTTCGTTTTTTCCTTTTGAGATACGAAACCCTAAATATACTGGGAGACATCGTAAAAAAACTCGAGCAAAAATAATACATTTCTCCCTTGGAACTAATAAAATGTTGGGGCAATGGCGTCGCTGAGAAACAGGACGAAAAGGAAAGTGCATAAAGCGCCGCGACGATTGAATTTCCAGTGTTATTTTTTCCAACTTGTTGAAATTGTTCCCCGTTCTTTGTTCCAATTATTGTTATATTGTTCTCGGGATGTTTTCTTAATTGTTCTATATTGAAGTTTTTTATTTTATACTCCATGGATTTCTTGTTTGTTACGACATTCTTTTCTTTTGGATTTATGAGTCTCATTGGCGCCAGTATATTATAGATTATGTTCTTATTATTTTATTAAATCTGGATTTGTTTGACGTAAGGATAATCTATACTATCTATACTAATATTATAAAGCTGAAGAGTTTGTTTGTTTGTTTGATTGAACGCGCTAATCTCAGGAACTACTGATTCGAATTAAAAAAAATTGTGTTGAGTAGCCCATTTATCGAGGAAGGTTATAGGCTATTATCAATACGCTTCAATCAAAAGGAGCGGAGCATCAATGAAAAATGTTGCAAAAACGGGGAAAATTTATTCCTTTTGAGAGTTTCCGTTGCGTGCGCTGCGTATACGGTTAAAGTAACGCAACGATCATGTACCTATGATGGAATTGTTCCTCTTAAAAAGTTCTAAAAAAAACTTCGCGAGAGCATAATCTATCATTTAAGGTTGACTCACTATAACTCTTTTCGTTGTAATCAAAGCTGAATACTATACTATCTCTAAAGTAATATTATTAAGCTGAAAAGGTTGTTTGGTTGAACGTACAAATCTCTGGAACAATGGTAATTGTTGGATAGCTCATTTATCGAAAAAGGCTATAGGCTATATAACATCACGCTGCAACCAATTGGAGTGAAGTACCAATGCAAAATGTTTCAAAAACGGGGTAAATGATTAGAGCTTTCGTTGCGAGCGCTCCGTAAACGGTTAAAGTAACGCAACAATGATGTAAGCCGGAATTATACCTTATAAAAAGTTCCAGAAAAAGTCCGCAACAGCATATGTCTATCTTTTAAGGTTGGCGCACTAAGTTTTTTTCAAATTCGTTAAAAAAAATGCATTATTTGCGAAGGTGTTTTCATAAACATGGATAGAATCCTTCTCCATCACAAGTATTTCATTTTTAACAAAGTTGCCCTTACATTATTTGAGATTAATGAATATCTTACGAGATATAATAATCTGATTGCTCAACACTACGTACGGGCCGGCGATTCGATGCGACGGGGTGGCTTGCGGGAGCAAAAAATTTGACGCGGACGAAGTCGCGGCCAGAAGCTAGTAATATTATTAATAATAATAATATGTAATATGTTAGTCTTACAAATAGAAACACAGATTGGGTTTTAAAAAGAATTTAATGGCCTCCGGCCAAACAAATTATTACAAACAAGTAAAAGGTTTGAATAACGACAATTGGTAGGTATTCGGACAGAGCTTCCGTACTCCGTGATGACCAATGGAAAAAAAGGGGCGAGTGCCGCCAGCCGCCTTCCTTATAAAGCCCGCCGCGCCGCAGTGTTGCTACGCTCGATTTTGATTTTCTTCTAATACGGCTTCTCCTGACGGGGCTGCGTGCTCGAAGCCCTCAACTGGAGCTCGTGGATGGGCCAGCAACGCTCGGCGCGTCCAACGGCTGATCGGCGTCACCATCATCGGACTCTGAGAAGATATACACGTTCTAAGAAACATTTCATTTACATCGTTTATCAACAGTTGAGTTCTAGATTCATATAGAAGTCAACATGAGCAGTATTCAACGCTACACATCAGCGTTTCAAGTCATAGGTTTTACACAGGTCTGTTCCCACGCAACCGAATACCCGCACATACTCGCGTGTGCAAACTGGATTTACATCAGTCTCTAGTAGGTCACCCCAGATACCTAATGAGGGCTGGATTTACACAGGTCTGTTCCAACGCAACCGAATACCCCACACATACTCGCGTGTGCAAACAGGATTTACATCAGTCTCTAGTAGGTCACCCCAGATACCTAATGAGGGCTGGATTTACACAGGTCTGTTCCAACGCAACCGAATACCCCACACATACTCGCGTGCGCAAACAGGATTTACATCAGTCTCTAGTAGGTCACCCCAGATACCGAATGAGGGCTGGATTTACACAGGTCTGTTCCAACGCAACCGAATACCCCACACACTCGCGTGCGCAAACAGGATTTACATCAGTCTCTAGTAGGTCACCCCAGATACCAAATCAAGGCTGGATTTATACAGGTCTGTTGTCGGCTGCACCACCGACTCACCCCAGAAACCACCAATGTCAGGGTCAACCCAATACCATGTGCATAGGATTTACACGGGTCTTTTCCACTGGACATAACACACAACATAGCCAATATCAATAAACATGGGATTGTTTAGTACATACGTAATCTAGCTCAACAATCGGGAAAAGACTAGTAGGTATGTAAATTAACAAAGCACACATAATAGCAATTGTACAACAAGTACCTTCAAAAAAATGCAGCACATATTTCGGGTGTCCATTCACCCTTCCATAACACCATGTAGGTTGCGGCTGCCTGACTAGTCTTTCCGTAAGCACCGGCTAATAGTAAAACCTGTTCGACATTACTCGGTCGCGGTGATTTTACTAATGCATCAATCTTATAATTGCTCGGCCTAACCTGACCATCTATTATAATCCTACCTAGGTATTCTATTTCGTTGCTAGGAAAGGTACTTTAAATTAATTGAGAAACCTGTTTCGGTTAGCGTTTTTATAACCGAATCTAATAACATGAGGTTTTCGTCGATCCCGTTCGTCATTATTAGTGCGTCATCAATATAGACCATGACTTTTCCATAATCGATGAGGGATTTAAGGGTTTTAGAGATAGTTTTCTGATAAAAAATCGGCGCGTTAGCTAAACCGTAGGGTACCTTGCAATATTCATACTGGGCATCTGGCGTAACGAACGCAGTCTTATGAATAGATTCCTCAGCAACCCTCAGTTGATGAAAACCGGAAACCATGTCCAGAGAGCTAAACCAGCGAGCATTGCCTAACCTATCTATATAGTCGTTGATCAAGGGGAGAGGGTATCTAGTTTTGACGGTTATTCGATTCAGTGCACGATAGTCCACGACCGTTCTATCAGAACCATCCTTTTTTACTAGCAAGATCGGACTAGCGTATTCTGAATCAGACTCGCGGATAATTCCTTTATCGAGCAAATCCTTCACTATAGTGCGTACTTTTAATTTTTCATCATGCGATAATTTGTAGGGTCTATAATACACGGGCACATCAGTTGTTAACTTGATATGCATCTCACTAACTTTCACCGTTGTATTCGCGTTGCCACTTGCCACTTAAAAAGAATTCGGAATACTTCGTGAGGATCTCTAATAATCGTTCCCTATAATTTCCTGATACCGACGTGTTTACTTGATCGGACAAAGAAATCGAATTTACTTGCAGAATATCGTATGCGGTCGCCTCACTACGAACTATACGTTAGCAATCACCGGTCCTAACATAAGTGATGCCTTTCCTGTTTAGTACGTCTGTACCGATAATGACGGGTACATTAAGATGTTTGCCAACCACAACACAGAAATCGATTTCTATTGTTATATCTCTAAACTCAACGGGTAATGTTACAAATGATTCCGATCTAACTTCCGTACCACCCAAGCCGCGTAATAACTGATTAGTAGGCTTTTCTTGACACTGAAAATGTTTAACAATATTTTGACATTATGGAAACGCACGAACCACTATCGATTAGTACATCTACCGGTATTCCCGAGATCACCGCAGTCGTCACATCACGATTTTTATAACTACCCGCAATTTCGCGACAAAAGTTGACACCATTATTATTCCGTGAATTTGCGCGTTCCTTAGCAAAACAATTAACCTCGGAATGACCTACTTTTTTTACAAAACGTACACTTCAACGGATCGCCGCGAGATGTCGTCAGTGACGCGATGGCTTTTTCGTCACTATTATTCGGGGTTGTATTCGACCGTTTGTTACAATTAACACTCTTATGACCAAATTGATTACATGTATAACACTTTACTGATTTTAAATCTTTAGAGTCATATTGACGTTTTAACGGTTTGCGAGTTGAGTTAGCACTATTGAAAGACTTGTCAAATCGATTGAGACTATTAGAAAATACTTTCTTATTATGGCTGTTAGAAGGTTTAACAAAGCTCGATAAAAACTCCACTATAGAATCAGGTGATAATTTAGCGTTAGTAGTCATAGCGCGAATTTGTGGATCTGCAATTCCACGAATAATAATAGCGGTAAGCAGCTCGCCACTTAAACCTTTAACAATGCGTAGCCTTAAAAGCGATTTACGGGTCAGTGGGTAGTCTTAGGGGACGAGCATACTCAGCGTATGTGGAGTATTTATCGGACTCTGTCCGCATTACATCATAAAGAATGTTCGCGACATCGACAGAACGTGGGCATAGTGCTTTCAGTTCGAATTTGAAACTGGACCACGTGCGAATATTGCTTGTCCATTGGCTAAGCCAGGTGCGAGATTCCCCCTTTAGACAATGTCCGACACGAGCAAGGCATTCTCTGTCGTCCCAATGGTTCGAAATACGGGCTCTTTCTACTTCTTCGCACCACGTGTCGAAGTCATGAACACTCGGATCAAAATCAGAGACAAAATAACGGTTGGATCTGACCTGTGCACAGCTGATAGCGGTCAAAAGACGCTCTGCGGCGTTCGTCACCACATCTTCAGGCTGCGTTGATTCCACGTTGCTGGAGTGTGGAGTCAGCGGCGGCGTCCCCACTTGCGCGGACACAAGCTCACGCGGCGGTGTAGGTGCCTCGAACACTGATGCCGTAGGTGTCGTGTTTGGCAGCTCGACGGCGTGGACAGGGGCACTGCCGGTCGTTGCAATGGCTTGCGTCTCCACGGACGCACGTGGCTGGTCCTCCAGCACGCGTAGCCTCCTCAGAATCTCCTCCATCGGATTGGGCGAAGGAGTTCCGCCACGGCGTTTTCGTTTGTTGCGGTGGTCGCTGGATGGCATCACGTATACAAAAACTCCGCCCGAATATTAAATGATTAAACCACGTGGAGGAATACTAAGTTTTCCTTTATAAAACCAGAAAGGTAGGCGTACAGTGGCTTTTCAGCCTTCTGATCCCACTTCTGATCTTACAAATAGAAACACAGATTGGGTTTTAAAAAGAATTTAATGGCCTCCGGCCAAACAAATTATTACAAACAAGTAAAAGGTTTGAATAACGACAATTGGTAGGTATTCGGACAGAGCTTCCGTACTCCGTGATGACCAATGGAAAAAAAGGGGCGAGTGCCGCCAGCCGCCTTCCTTATAAAGCCCGCCGCGCCGCAGTGTTGCTACGCTCGATTTTGATTTTCTTCTAATATTAGGACAACCAACACAACGTTATCTGATCCCAAACTAGGCAGAGCCTGTACTATGGCAACCAGACAACTGATAAACATACATATATTTCTAAATACATACATATTATAGATAAATTACACCCAGACACAGAACAAATGATTGTGCTCATCACACAACATTTGTCCTGGGTGGGAATCGAACCCACGACCTCAGTCTTAGCAGTCAGGGCCACTAACCACTAGACTAACAGGCCAGTCAAGATCAAGCGAGAGATCGAGATTAAGCTGAAGAGTTTGTTTGTTTGTTTGTATATTTGTTTGTTTGTATATTTGTTTGTTTGGTTGAACGCGCTAATCTCAGGAACAATTGGTCCGAATTGAAATTTTTATGTAACCAACACAAAATTTTCAAATTATTAAGGAAGACTATAGGCTATATAACATCACGCTACGATCAAAAGCAGCGGAGCAGCGACGAAAAATGGTTGAAAAATGGAGGGCAATTCGATGCGACGGGAAGGGTCAGGAGAGTAAAAATTTGACGCGGACGAAGTCGCGGGCAGAAGCTAATGTAAGTATATAAAACTAGCCTGAAAACCTCTCGCAAGATATATTAGATATATTATAGATATAATTCACCAAAATAGTTTAACTGAATGTTCTCCGTACTTTACATAAACAATGCTCCCACATTATTTACGTAGCTTAGCTTAACCACAGTCTGATCTCAGTCTCAATTTGTCAAAATTATCTTGATTATTTCGACAAGTTTTTGACATTTAATTTTCGCTAAGATGAGACTTGCGACTAGATTTTGACCATTTTTAACCGACTTCAAAAAGGAGGAGGTTCTCAATTCGGATGTTTATATGTTTTTTTTTTTTTTATGTATGTTCGGCCATAACTCCGTCATATATAAACGGATTTGCAAAATTCTTTTTTTGTTCGAAAGGGGTTTATTTCGAAATGGTCCCATATAAATTTCATATAGATCTGATGATGAGTTCGGGAGACAGACCCCGGAACTCTTTAAAAAGGACAGCAAATCAACCGCGATTTCTGCTATCGCATAAATATGCATTGTTTGTTTGGAATTAGTGCGGGGTGAATACCACAACTAAAAATTTAAAAATAAAAACTTTTTTACAAAAAAAAAACAACCGACTTCCTTAAAAACACTACAAAGTGAAAAATAATTTTAATTTCGGAAATCGGTGGCAAAAAAGCCATAGAAACAGATCCTAAGACACCGACTTCCGAAATTAAAATATTTTTCACTTTGTAGTGTTTTTAAGAAAGTCGGTAGTTTTTTTTTAAAGTTTTTTTAATTACAAAAATAAGCCTTATGATCTTTTAAAATGATTCCACAAAGAAAAACAAGACAAAACCTTCTCAATACCCGGATATTTCACACCTCAAAAAGCCATTTACGAGAACCGATCGCTTCATCATCTGCTAACTCAGAACTTCCATAGAACACGACACGTCTATTTGTCTTCTCTTACGTCACTTCGGATCAAAAGGACCAAAAGTTTCCCTGTTTGCGGGGAAACTTTGAGACATATCCCCTGACACTAATCCCGGGAGAAAGGACCGGGAATTATAAAACGGGAAAGTATGTTTCGAAAGAATTTCTGCTATCAATCTATTATTATAATGTAGGTCGAGCTGTCGAACCGTGTTCACCAATCCGTCTTCCGGATGAGATTATAGTCGTTTACTGTGTCAGGCTTTAGGTCACCCGGAAATTCGTTGCCGTGTATGGTATCGGGTAGACTTCTTGATACAATATAGTTGAAATCTGTATTGTTCAGCCACATAATTTGTTATTAAACAAACTTAAGTGAAGTTCTATCATATTTATAATATAGGGTCAAATTAATTTGGCGAGCGAAACTGCAGCCATGATGGATTTACGCTTGCTGTCAGTTTTATTGCCCACTAGTTATAGTTATCGTGTTGATTCATCTATCTTGAGACGATACTTTTGAAGCAAAACTGCTAGCGTGGACAGAACCTACGTAATGTCACCGAATCAAAAATCTACACTTTGGTATACGTCGACAAAGTGTGCTCCATTTTGCATACATTTGCGAACTTTCATAACGCTGTGTTTAGTAATAAGTTTGTCTGTAACTGTAAGTTAGTAGCTAACACCACTATGCAAAAATTAATAATATTTTTCCAACAAATTGTAACTGTAATGTACGTGTATACTACTAAAATGCACTTGTTTGTGGACGCCATGGGTTTACCTGTAAGTCTACAATATGTTTAATAATAATAAATAAATAACCTTGATGCCGATCGTTTGCAACTTGTCTTGGTTTTCGTCAATATTGTTCTATTCATGCTGGATATACAAAGCTAGGAATAATAACAACAAACATTGTTTAAGTATGAAGCTAAAAGCAATAGCGAGTCTGATACCCAATTACGTTCCCAGCTCAGCAAAGTGCAATTAAGTTATTAAGTGATTAATTTTAGTTGTACCCCGTAGTGGAAACTGAACTCAATCAACATTGCAGGCTCGCCTTCCCAAAACTACGGGCATAGGCAAAGTGTTGATGCATAATACTTCATAGTTTATAGTCCAATACGGCGGGAGATCGATGCCCGAACGGAACAAATATTTGTATAACCTAGTACAGATGCTTCCTGGTTTGGATGTTTGTGCATATGAGATTTGTGTCAGTGAAGGCACTCACGATATAGGAGAAATCGTAGTGACCCCATAACACCGAAATATTCGGAGGTTTTGCAGAACAAAAGTATATTTTTTATGCATTTTTCTTAAATAAGTGTGGACGTTAACTTGGATGGATGACCATTTTTATATAATAAGAGCACTATGTGCCCCGGAAAGTACTTTAAACCGTTAGTCACGGGTATCATTTGTGAATATTTGACAATCGATACGGGTTGTCAGAAGTCCGAAAATCTGTTAATCAGTCTTACCAAGGGGTATCGTAATACCCAGTAACTGGGTTGTGTAGTTCAGACAGGCAGCCGCTCCAAGTAAAAAACTGATATACAGCTGAATCCGGTGAGACTGTAAGCCAACTACAACATAGTTGTCTTAAAGGCTACGCAGATGATGAGGTGTGGGGGTAAATTTGTATGATTCCAACTTACGCGGATGTAGGAGCGTCACTAGTTTTATGATCAAAGTGAATAATGACATATTTTCTCTTTTATAAATCAAAAATCATCCCATTTATTCCTGTGGGTGTTGTAACTGGGTTCTAAGACTAACTAGAGCAGACTTAAGACTTACTAGGGCAACAGCGTTCTCTATGCATTTTACCACCATAGGTACTGCGATTCCCAACTCGCCAGCTAAGCTCCCAAATTGGGGCTGGCCTATGTCCAGCAGTAGATGTTTTTCGGCTGAAATTATGATGATGCTAATGAAATCAAAGATTGGGAGGTTTCGCATTGTATTTCAAAATTATACCATACTAGCTGACCTGTGCCCACTTCGTTGGGCGGTAAAGGGTTTTGTTTTTATTGCATACCAGCTTCTGCCCGTGACTTCGACCGCGATAAATTTTTTGTTCTCCCGACCCTTCCCATCGCGTTGAATCGCATACCCGTGCAATTTACCCCGTTTTAGCAACATTTTTCATTACTGCCCCGCTCCTCTTGGTTTTAGCGTGATGTTATATAGCCTATAGCCTTCCTCGATAAATAGGCTACCCAACACAGAAAGAATTTTTCAATTCGGACCAGTAATTCCAGAGATTACCCCCTACATACAAACTTACAAACATACAAACTGGCAAACAAATGTTACCTCTTTATAATATTAGTTACAAACTTACAAACATACAAACTTACAAACAAATGTTACCTCTTTATAATATTAGTATAGATAATCATACCAAATACTGATTTAAAAAGGCCATTGCCCGTGTGGGCAGTTATAGGCTGGTATTATTACAATATTATTAAGAGTTACCGTCATTTCTGTCACAATTTGGTCTTACGACTTCCGGTCCTCTATCATTTAGTACGAGTCCCTGTTTTAATGTGAAGAGGCCGTAGTAATAACTGTATGTTCAGTATATAGGTCAGAAGGTACATACGTCCGTCTACATGGAACCGTAAGATGCGATTAGGTAAAAGCTTATATAAAGTGGATGGGTCACAAAAGTCGTCTTCTACGGGAATAATGTAGAAGGTTATGTCCTAGGGTAACTTAACTGTTTTGTTTTTATTATAGACACGAATGGTAAGTATAGTTTGAACTTTGGATGATCTTATATAGTTCCGCGTGGTACCAGCCGTAAAGAGAATATCTAAATAAATAAAATATCTTAGGACAACCAACACACTGTTATCTGATCCGAAACTAGGCAAAGCCTGTACTATGGCAACCAGACAACTGATAAATATACTTATATATTTCTAAATACATACATATTATAGATAAATAACACCCAGACACAGAACAAATGATTGTGCTCATCACACAACGATTTGTCCTGGGTGGGAATCGAACCCACGACCTCAGTTTTCGCAGTCAGGGTCACTAACCACTAGACTAACAGGCCAGTCGAAGCACCATCCAATTTTTTCCCGTGTGTGTCGTAAGAGGCGACTAAGGGACTTACTAGAGAATAGGCAGCAGCGTTCTCTTAGCTTTTTACCATAATTCTTCGATCGCCAATCTGCCTGCCAAGCGTGGTGATTATGGCAAACCCCTCCATATTGGAGGCGGCTTATGATCAGCAGTGGACGTCTTTCAGCTGAAATGATGATGAAGATGACATTCTTCTTATTTATAGCAGTTTCATAAGCAGCCAGGATAATAACTCGGCTATAAAAAATAACTAAATTCTCGATTCGTCTGTACTTCCTATTTTTAATCTATGTTTTGCGATATCTCCAGTATTTGTGAATTGATTTCGATAATTATTTTTATAAAGGATTGAGTATGCCTCAGGGATAGTCTCATATTAACTTTATTAACTTTGTTTAGTATATTTTTTGCGATAGCTTCGATGTAATGTAGATATTTAATCTACTTTGTGTGTCATGATCATCTAAATATTTCCTGATACTGTTGGTTACGTAGCAAGAAGTAGTACACACGAATTAATGTGAGTTAGGTGATGGCACCTAAAAAGATTTTCAGTTATGGAACTAAAAAACTTTTTTGTAAAAAGAGCAACCGACTTCCGAAAAATACAGTCGCTGGTAAAGAAACAAAAAAGAAAACACCGATTTTCAAAATTTAAGTTAGTTTTCACTTTGAAGTTTTTTTCAGGTCGTCGAAGTAGATTTTTTAATTCTTTTTTTACTTCTGTGTTTTATCAATCATCGTTAAATTAAAAGAGAAACAAGGAATTCGATTATTTCTACTTTCCCACGACTTTTGTTTCCCCATGGCTACGCGTGAAAGCATACACATATGTACGTTCCCTTTTCTTCGTTGTTTTTCCTCCATTCTTGTTCCCATACGACTGAACCGTCATTGGCTCGAGATTCTTTTATTTTTAGGGTTCCGTACCCAAAGTTTCAAAGGAATCCTATTGCTTAGGCTCCGCTTCCCGTCCATCCGCTCGTCTTTCACAAGGCTGTACCTTTGGGATCGTAATAGGTAGACACAGTGTGTGCAACTATGATCACTATAAAAACATTTCAACAGATATCAGCCTATAATATTCTCACTGCTAAGACACAGGCCTCCTCTTGATGAGAGGAAGTGAGCCGGACTACACCACGCAGGCTTAGACTGAGTTGGTAGACGTCATGTCCTCGAATTCTTGGATCTAGTTCATGCCGATTTGGTCACGGTGTTTAACCTTAACCGTTTTGAGAGCAGTGGTGCTTAAATAATTTACACAAAGTAAAGCGCCTGTGTTGGAACGCACCTTCGACTTATCCCTCGTAGGTTACAGCCGTAATCAGAACCTAAAAACCTATAATAAGGTTAAAAATTCATCATAGAAGAAACGAGTAAAAGAAATATTATTAGTTAATCCTACTACTATATTATAAATGTTCAGTATTATAAAAGTTTGTGAGGATGTATGGATGTATGAATGTTTGTTACTCTTTCACACAAAAACTTCTCAACAGATTTAGATGAAATTTGGCACACAGATTGTGTATAACCTGGATTAACACGTAGAGTATTTTTATTCCGGTAGTACGTTCTCGCGGAATAATTTTCGACCTCCACGCGAGCGAAGCCGTTGGCAAAAGCTAGTGTTAAATATTCTACGTAAACCTGCGTGTGCATATCCAACTCGAACTTGGCCGTTTTTTTTTTCTTTCTTCACTCGTGTCAGTAATGTCGCGTGGTGACATGTTGCCTCTAATATATGTCCCGTAGCAACACAGATTGTTCTACGATTTTATTTTGTGTTCGCCTGTGTTGCAGTTGTTGTTTGTTTATGTTGAAGACGAATGCTGTGCCAAATCTTTTAAGCGAAATTCAAAAACAAAAAATTTGTGTATAATGTTGCGTGTTTTTATCTAAAATATGACAATAAAACCGCACCCCCATTGCGTCCTGCCAGGGTCGCGAGATTTGTTCGAAAGAGTTACCGTGGCCCTGGCATATAGGCAACTGAAGGAACACGGGTGGGTTTTAGTCAGAAAAAGTCTGACACGCCCTCCCGCTTCGCTCAGAGCGGGAGACGTCATTTGATGATTTCCCACCCACAAAAACAAACCATTGCGTAATACTCTGTCAATCACAATCTCTTCGGATTTGAAGGAATTGAAATGAATCAATGAATGTCTACCACGTTTTGACAAAAAAATTGTCAAAAAGTGGGAAAAGCTTTGACAAAAATTCCCAGTTCATTAAAACTCCACAAAGGTTGAAAATATCTAACTATCACAAAGATAAATAGATCTTGTGGATTTATGACGTGCAAGTAACATTCACCCTTACGAAGTTTATCTCGCGAAGCGAAGCGCGCTTTACTTGTGGTTACCAGCTGTAAAAACACGCTTCGCTTCGTGAGATGAAAATTCTGTAATTAGGTTCGAAGTGGACTAGCAGTACCTACAATAATTTCAAATTAAATAAATCCGAATTACCTGTTCCTGATAAATGCAAAGCAATTACACTGGGTCCCTTCTATGTTCTCATCGATTGCCAAGCAACAATGCGTTGTGCCATTTAATTAATTTCTGAGCACTGAGTCCGGTCTTTGAGCTGCGAATCCCGTAAAGGTCCTTTTGTGCGGCATAAAGTTGATGCTTATACCTTTTGCTGCAGTATTCTGTTTAGTTTTGTGTGGGAGTGAAATATTTAACCTGTTTATTATGTTGAAATCATGAAAACAAATATATTTTACGGTAAATCTACAAGATAGTACTAGTGGTCACCCAGTGGTCAAAATTCAACCAAAATTCATTTAAAACTTAATGCATTATTATACAAAAATATTTAATAAATATCAGTTTTTGTCCATAAAACTTCAACTGTACCAAATTTCACACTTTTCCGTCTGCGTATTTTTCGAAGAAAGGAGTACAAAGTTTTTGCATCGCGTATTAGTATATAGATAAGCTAAATCAGTTTAAAAAAAAAACTTCATTGAATACTACTACTAATACTATCACAGATCAGAAATTCCTCGAATTCAATATTACATGGAAATAATAAAATCTCACTGAAATTGGGCTTCACGGAAGGAGAGACAAATAACTTAAATTACTTATGAACGAATTATTTAATACCTGTTACTTAATCTAGGTAATTGTGGTGTAATCTCCGACTAATCTAAGTTTTTGATGACTTAAATTTTTTAAGTTTTGGTAAATATTAATTACAATGATGGTATTAAATATCGACTGTCAACTTTATTTGATGAAAATCAGATCCATTCGCAACACAAAACCCTGATTAAATCTGCATACGTATGAACAACTACAGATATTTAAAACTTTCCTTATCCTAGGATACGAGCGACGAGTCCAAAAAGCGACTATTCGCCAAATTACCGAGCCGGCACGAACGAGCCCGCGGGAGGACGGTAGTCTTTGAATAAATTTACAAACCCTGCCATTTTTCATTTCCGCCAACTTTGAATAATATCGTTTCTTGACTTGACTTTATGACGTTGATTTTTAAAAACGGTTTTTCCTTCATCAATTTCTATTATGATATTATCATGGGAAATCATCACACTGAATTCTAAGAGGTGGGTCCAAATAGACCTGTATACCGTTTCTGGTAATGACGTTATAACTTGGATCCTGAACCAGATTTAGAACCGCCGAGCGCACCGTGTGTAGTGAAATAGTCAAAAGGGAATAGTTAAATGAATTCAAACTGCACGTCGCAACAAACAGCTATTTGTTGGCCATAAATTAAATATGTATTTAGGTATCTGAAAAATGCACTAGTCAGCACCCGTTAGTATTTTAAAAATACAGACTGTTAATTGAATTCAGTATCTTACGAAAACGTAGATTTAAACTTGTAGCTATGTACAAGATCGCCATTAGAATACAATTTTTTATACACTCGTAACTGGGCCCGCAATTTCACCCGCGTGGATGTCGGAAATTAGTCCACGGAAACGTGCTACCGGGACAAAAGTATGTTCATATAACTCCGTATAAGATCAGCTATCTACCAGTGATAGTCGCGTAAAAATCAATTCATCTGTTTCAGAGATTAACCAGACAAAAATTTTAAAAAGTTTTTTATATTAAATGTAGGTAGGTACCGTTTATACTCTCATGCTATGCATATAGTAAAAACTGAAAGCAAAAAATAATAAACCTTAAAATTATGATTCGGCGCTTTGAGTGATCTTTGTTGATTGATTTTTCAGCGCCGCGCGCCGCCTCAAAATTTTAAGGTCTATTATTTTTTGCTGTTCAGATTTTTCAGCGGTTTAATTTTTTGTTAAAAAGTTTTTATTTTATATTTTTTTTGTGGTCTCCTCCGTTTTTTTTTTCATCGGTTAAAAAGGTGTTACTTCGACATTAAAACACACACATTGTTTAGTTTTATAGACGAAAGGCAAATGCTAGACATGCCTGATGACGATTTTCATAGGCTGTCTGTACCTATACATAAATATTCAATATTATACGTAATAGGTTGGGGAAAAAGTTTCTTCGCATTTTTTAAGAAAATTCATAACATTTTTTAATAAAGTTTATTTACATTTAACTAAAGTATGTAGGTACCATTTTGTTCGATAACTTTTTGCCATCTTGTAGGTAGGGACATGATCCCATTGCTATAGAAATTTTGGGACTACTGGTCAAAATACCGCGACAAGTGGTTTTGGCAGTCCTCTCGTGATGTTAACCTGACGAGAGATGGCGCTGCCGTCACGTAAACATTGGCTCCGCGTATAAAAATATTTTTTAAATAGTATTACCGAATATTTAACGTTGAAAGTGGTGTTAAAGTGACAATATCGCTTGGAATTAACTGTCCTATCGTTATCTGGACTCCAACATTACCCAAAAAAAGTGAAAAAGTGATCTAAATGTGACGTGTAAATCGTGCTTTCAAATAAGACTTATAGGTGCAAATATCCCTATAAAATACAGATTAAAACATTTAAAACAATATCTCAACAAAAGGGAGTCGTAAACTATTTAAAAAAACTATAAAACATAGTGTCTAAAACGTGCAGCAATTCTAGTTTGACAGTGTGAACATTTTTGCAGCATGAGTCACATAACGACTGTTTAATGTTTTAAATTTAATAGAATTAGGAACAGACACACTATTTCATTACAAATAGTATCGTTCAGTTGGTGAAGTACGAGAAGAGCCGACATCACATATCGTGTGAACGAGGTGCCGCGGGTTCGATACTACCATCGGATTTCTCTTTTTGGTCATCTACATTTGCAAAAATATTTAATTAGGCACAAGTTCGATTCTGACATACTCATTCTAATTTTAATTTTCAAATTATTTTGATACAATTTTTTATTTTTATTTATTTTACTATCAATAATGGCGAGTGGAGACAATAGTAATATAACAATGAGGAAAATACGGAAAACAAACTCTCATAATAATGTGTCGGTTATGAACACTTCAGACACATCACTCTTTGATACCACGATGCAAAGTCTACCTGACCAATGCGAAACTGTAGAAGTACATGAGTTACAAGAAAAAATATTATCTGTACAGGAGGAATTACTGATTGCAAATAATGAAATAGACAATCTAAACACCGAAAATACAAAATTAAAAAGGGAATTGGAAAAGAGTAATAAAATCGTAGAGTTATATAAAAAGCTCGGATATGGGGAGTCTTCTTCCACCCCACCAACTTCAGTGCGAAAGAATAAAAAGAAAGTTCAGAATGAGACTAATACCCCGTCTAAGAAAAATAATAATCAACATATTATTATCCCTGAAAAGCCCATAAATGTAGAACAACCGAAGCAACATTCTAAAAGAAATTCTACTATTATCCAGGAGATTTCTGTAAAACATACCACCCCAAGTGTGTGCAAGGAAGGCGAGCTGCCGGCCGCCAGTGTTGCCCACAGGAATAAACTATGCATACTGAGCACGAATATTACGAATAAAATACTATCCATAGCACAAAATACCTTTGCAAACAAATTTGACTGTTGTCATTATTTAATACGTAACGGGAAAACTGAACATCTCTTGAAAGGTTTAAAAGAAAAACTTGTGAAATTCACCATGAATGATTTTTGCGTAATTCTTTTGGGTGACGAAGACTTTAAAAATACTAATAATTATTTTAAAATTATATTCCGTATAAGAGAAGTTATTCAAAACATAAATTACACGAATGTGATGATCTGTTTACCGACATATAAAAATGGATACTATGCTAATTTATTTAACAGTAGAATAGAAACTTTTAACAACCTTTTGTATCTAGATGTACTGACATATGAACATTTATATCTGTTAGACAGTAATTTAAACTTATCCTTTGACAACAAAATTTATAATAAACAAACTGGCTTAGTAAGTAACCATGGAATGTATATAATATTTAAGGACATAGATAGTTTAATAATTGACATACAATACAATAATACTATAAGTGATACAATTTACATTACCACTGATAACAATTTGACAAATAAGGACACTTTTTTTCGTGACTAAATATTTATGTATACTACATCAGAACATTGCCGGTCTCGTTAGTAAATCTGACGCTCTCTCGGTCTGTTTATGTGAACTTTCAGAACGAGATTTTGATGTAGATGTAATATGCATTACAGAGCATTTTATGAAGGCTGGCTGTGAGAATGCGCTCCACCTACCTAATTATGGCTTAGCTGCTTGTTATAGTAGACAGACAAGTAAGCGAGGCGGTGCATGTATACTTGTTAAGCATGGTATTCAATGGAAAGGTTTGACCAATGTAGCAAAAATGTCCTTGCAAAGTATATTCGAGTGTTGTGCCGTTAAATTGACGGACTATAACATTATAATTGTCTGTATTTATAGAGTACCTAACTCAAATAATATCAATGAGTTTTTTGATAACCTGGAAACTCTTTTAAAATATTTATCCAAAGAACGATGTAAGAATATAGTTTTAGCTGGTGATTATAATATTGACATTTTGAAGAGAAGTAGATTGTCAGCCGAATTTGAGTGTATCCTTTTGAATTTTAATTTACAACTTGCTTTGAGACAACCTACTCGGGCGGTGAGCCAAACATGTATAGATAATTTTGCTCATAATTTTAACAAGCGCCGTTGTACGTCAGAAGTATTGGAATTCGCACTATCCGATCACACAGCACAACTGTTAAAATGCCCCGTTAAAAGAAAGGATGTAATTAAGTATTATCGCAAAAGTACACGAGACTACAGTCACGTAAATATAGAAAAATTCAAAACCTATTTAAGCAGTCTATCCTTCTCAGATGTGTACGAGATGGACGATCCTAATGCAGCCTACAACTGTTTCATTGAAACGTTCCAATTAATGTACGAATTGTGTTTTCCCAGCAAAATGATTACCATTAAGACTACTAAAAAACCCTCTTGGGTATCACGTGGGATTAAGTTGTGTAGTAAAAACAAACGGAAGCTTCTGTGGCAATATAGGTTAAAACCAAGTCAAACTAATAGAGATAAATTCAAAAGATACTCAAAATTACTCAAAAGAATAATGAATTTAACTCAGAAAGCACAAAACAATTATAATATTAAAACCTCTAATAACAAGTCTAAGACTACGTGGCAAATAATTAATAAAAGTAAATGTAACGCCCCAAAAAACTCAATTCCTTGCATCAAATTTGAAAATAAATACATTACACACCCAAAAGATATTGCCAATACATTTAATAATTATTTTATTGATAAAATACAACCAACAATTAACGCGGGAACGCACTCAACGTCATTAATTCTTAGTAGAGCACAATCTATGTTTATGGCTCCGTCTACGCCCTATGACATATTAAATATTATTATGAAGTTAAAAAACACGAATAGCGTTGGCTACGATGGTATTGCTACAAAAATATTGAAAGCAGTTGCATTTGAAATATGTACTCATTTGTGTTTCATTATTAACCTTTGCATAAGTGCAGGTGTATTTCCTGATGCATTAAAGAAGTCCATAGTGAAACCACTATATAAGAAAGATAATCACGAATTAATGATAAATTACAGACCAATCGCGCTTATACCAGTTATGTCTAAGGTGTTTGAAAAATATATATATGGTGAAATTAATACCTATTTAGAAAAGTATAATATATTAAGTGACGAACAAAAGGGATTTCGAAAAAATAAAACTATAAATTTGGCTATTTATGAGTTTTTACATAATGTCATGCTAAATGTAGATAGGAGAACACCAGTCTGTGCCATATTCTGCGACATGACACAGGCCTTTGATTGTGTCCATTATAATTCCCTGGCAGAGAAACTTGAAGCCTATGGTATTAGAGGCAATGTTTTAGAATTAATTAAATCGTATCTTCATAATCGTAAACAAGTTACAGAAACCAGTAAAATAAATAAAAAAACAAAACGTGAAGAACCTTCAAGATCGGAGGAACGCGAAGTTATATACGGAGTACCTCAAGGCAGTGTGTTGGGACCTCCGTTATTCACTTTGTATGTAAATGACTTGCCTAAAGTAACTGAACATCCGATGACACTTTTTGCTGACGATTGCACTTTGACAATAGCTTGTAATGACATAAACACATATGAATTCGACATTAACAATTCAATCATATCTATTATAAATTGGTTAAATGATAATAATTTAAAAATTAATTTAAAAAAGACTAACGTAATGCACTTTAGACAGCGAACACAAACAATTAGCAATCCTAACATTCAATTTAATAATATAAATATCAATGAAGCTGACACAACAAAATTTCTGGGACTAATAATAGATTCTAAATTGAATTGGAAACCTCAAATAGAAGCACTTAGTAAAAAATTGAGTAGTGCAGCCTTCGCTCTGCAACAGCTTGCTGAGGTTCTCAACACAGATGCGCTAGTTACTGCTTATTATGGATTAGCCGAATCAGTTCTTAGATATGGAGTCATCTTCTGGGGGAATAGCACGGACATTGAAATAGCGTTTCGGGCACAGAAAAGATGCATTAGATCGATGTTTAGACTGCAAACAACGGACAGCTGTAAGTCTTATTTTATAGAGCGTAAGATATTGACATTACCCTCATTATATATCCTGGAAACAATAATGTTTATAAAATCCAATCCTCATTTATTCCAGCGTTTGTCTGATGTTTTCCCTAGGAATAGACGTGATAATTTCAAACTCTGTGTTCACGGCGCTAAAACAACTCTTATGCATAAGAGTATCTTTTGTATGGCTCCGAACATTTTTAATAAAATGCCCAAATCGTGGAAAAAATTAAATATTTCTGCTCTAAAGAGTAAATTGAAGAAAATACTAACTGAAAGAGCGTATTATAGTATATCGGAATTTATGAAAGAGGACAATTTTTTTCCGTTTTTGAGATGACAATGTTGTTATTTTATACATTATTTTTGTTAACCATTGTATTTTATGGAATATTTGTAATTTTAGTGACATTTTATTTTATTTCTTATTTTTATTGACCAACTAATTTAATCACTACTTTGACATTGAATTGTAATAAAAATACCTAATCTTTAATGAATAATGATGAAATGTAATTTTGATGAATATTATAACGGTTTATGCACCATCTCTTCCTACCAATTTGTACGCCACGATATGCGGCTGAACATGTCTGATCTTTTCTGTATCTCCCTATTATCTTGCATGCAATGTATGTACACCATGTTTAAACAAATAAAATTTACTTACTTACTTACTTACACTGCCTAAAGAATTCTGAAGAGACCGAAACAGGTGGAAATCTGAAGGTGCAAGGTCAGGACTATACGGCGGATGCATTAACACCTCCCAGCCAAACTCTCTTAATTTTTGTTGGGTGGCTAAAGATGTGTGAGGTCTAGCGTTATCATGATGAAAAACCACACCCCTTCTGTTGATTAATTCCGGCCGCTTTCTCTCAACTTCTTGCTTCAATCTCATCAGTTGTTCGCAGTAGTGTTCAGAATCGATGGTCCTGCCTGGTGGTAACCGCTCATAATGAATAATGCCCTTCCAATCCCACCACACACACAGCATCACCTTGTTGCGAGTTAACCCGGGTTTTGCCACAGTCTGTGAAGCCTGACCGGCCTTTGACCACGACCTTTTTCGCACGTTCTTGTCATACGTGATCCACTTTTCATCACCAGTTATCAGCGTCTTCAAAAATGGTTCGGTTTCATTACGTCGTAATAAAGAATCACAAATGAGTACACGGTTCATTAGGTTTCTTTCAGTGAGCTCGTGAGGTACCCAAATGTCGAGCTTTTTTGTGTACCCAGTTTTTTTCAAATGCGCCAAAACTGTTTTGTGGTCAATTTCCAGTTCTTCAGCTACGTCGTAACTACTGGTATGCCGATCTTGCTCCACTTTTTCAAAAATGGCATCCATTTTATCCGTAATAGGGCGACCAGAGCGACGTGCATCTTTGACATCAAAATTTCCGGATTGAAAACGCTTAAACCAAATTTGTGCTACTCTCACAGACACTACACTAGGTCCATAAACATCGCAAATTTTTTTCGCGGCTTGCGTTGCATTTTTACCTTTTTTGTTGTAAAATTTTAAAATGTATCAAATTTCTTCATTAGATTCACTCATCTTGACGGTACGAAAAACAAATGAAAATCACACATTTTCCTAATTTGAATTTGGAATTATGTTCTTTAAAATTTAAACTTTCAATGATACCAAAACCAGCCAGATACAAATAGTATAGCCAAAGAGATTTTATTACAAGTTCATACATACTATAATGCGAAAAGACTTTTTCCCCAACCTAATATTACTGTGGGTATCTACTTCTCATAGGTATGACTTGATTATCAGAATCAACAAGAATATCCCTCTCTATTTTTTTATTTTTTATTTTATTATCTTAAGAAAACCCACAGCTAGGTTCTATATAGGTTAACAATAGTGAAAGAAGGGCCAATTACAAGTTTTCACTGATAAAAATTAAGATAGAACAAGAGACAGTAGACAAGTTAAATGAAAGTAAGAACTAAAAGAATTCGGAGCGAATAAAAGTTGAAAACAACAAGTGTCAGTGATCTTCAAAAAAGCGACTACATAGTGTTTTTTTAAGTTCACTGACACTAGTGGTGAATAAGTCAGGATCATCAACACTCTGACACATCGAGTTGTATGCCCTGCTAGCTCTTATAGTAAAACAGTTTTGTCTATAGATACACCGTACAGAGGGAACATGTAGTGGTCGATGATTCCTAAAGGAAAAGGATGGAACTCGTAGTCCAATTTTGCTAAGTAGTTCGGAACAATCTATTGAACCATTAGCTATTTTAAACAAAAATGCCATGTCTGAAATTTTTCTCCGCTCGATTAGTGGAAGAATGTGAAACTTCCTGCAGCGACTGTGGTAGTTAGGTAAATAGATTTTAGATCTGTATTGAATGTACCTCAAAAACTTTCTTTGAATACTTTCAATGCGATCAACATAAGTAACATAAATGGGATTCCATACTGGTGAACAATATTCGAGATGACTGCGTACAAAGGCACAATAAAGGATTTTTAGTGTTTTTATATTTTTAAAATCGGCAGATATTCTCAAGATGAAACCCAATGCCTTGAGAGCTTTTTTAATAATATTGTCAATGTGTGTGTCAAAAAGTAGTTTTGAGTCAAAAGTGACGCCTAAATCTCTAATCACATTAACTCTGGATATTGAAGTGTTGGATAGCTTGTAATCATTAAGAATAGGTTTAGGTTTGCGAGTGAACGTACATACGTAACATTTCGATATATTTAAATCCAAGCGGTTGGTCACACGATACTCTTGGAATCTGTCCAGATCAAGTTGAAGATGTTCAGCATCTTCTTCAGTTCTAACTTTACATAGAATCTTCATGTCATCCGCAAACAAAAGAACTTTTGAATTCGAGAAACACGAAGAGACGTCATTGATGAAGATGTTGAACATCAAGGGCCCCAGTAGGGATCCCTGAGGAATCCCTGAGGGGATAAACATAGTCCAGGATGTATATCCATTCAGAACAACAGTTTGACATCTGTTGGCTACATACGACGAGAACCACCTGAAAAGATTTCCACTGATACCTATAGCCGATAGCTTACGCAAGAGTATAGAATGATCCAGGCGATCAAAACACTTGCTATAATCTGTGTATATTACGTCTACTTGTGTGCGACGGGACATACATTCGGTCAAGTAATCACTGCAAAGAATGAGATTGGTAGCTGTGGACCGACCTCGCAGGAAGCCATGTTGGCGGTCAGTAATACTTAATATAAGAGTAGCATTTAGCTGCTTGTATATAATTTTTTCGAGAATTTTAGCAAAAAGACACAGTTTGGAGATCGGTCTATAGTTTTCCACGTTGTCTCTAGGCCCTTTTTTGTGAATCGGAGTAATCAACGCTGACTTCCAGATTGCAGGTACCTCACCCACAGCTAGAGATCGCCTGAACAAAAGTGAAAGAGGGGTAGTCAGACTTTTCGCACAATTGAGTATGAAAACAGGCGGGATATTATCTGGTCCTGCAGATTTAGTCAAGTCGACGCCTTTCAGTAGTTTAAATACCTCCAACTCACTAACTTCGATCGAATGTATGTCAGAAGTAATATCGCCCAAATGCGTGTCAGAACTCTGCGCACGGTAATTAGTACTGTCGTTGGTGCTACCCTGAGGATCGAGAAAGTTCGAGTAAAAATAGTCGCCAAACATGTTGCAGATATCCTCTCCGTTACTCGAAGTGCAATTTCTATATTTAAGTAAGGATGGATACGAATTAGTTTGGTTTTTCGATTTGACGTATGACCAAAACGCTTTGGGTGTCTTAAATATACCCTCTTCAATTTTTTTTATATAGCTGCTAAACATTTCACTTTCTATCAACTTCGCACGTTGTCGCAGCAAAACAAAGGACTCATAATCGTACTGGTTTCCGTATTTCTTGAATGTAGCGTGGTGCTTAGCTTTTTCTCTAATTATTTTTATTAGAGGCAACTTATGCCAGAGAGGATACCTACTGGACGGGAAGACCGTTTTTACTGGCACAAAAGAATCTCGCAAATCACTGAGCGTGTCGTAGAAAAATGATACAGCATCCTCAAGCGTTCTCGTGCTAATTTCTCTGTACCAGTCGATCCGGCTAAGCCGCTGATTAATGGCCGTGTAATCGGCCGACCCGTACAAGAATATAATCCGAGAGAGTGCAGGAAGAGTATGAAGTTCCACGAAATCGGCAGACACACAGAGAGCTTTGTGATGCGAATCTTCCGGCACCAGAGGAACACCACAACTCGCTACTGAGACCTCACTATTTGACAAAACGAGGTCTAGTATTTTGTTGTTCACATTTACATGCGAATTATATTGCGAGAAATTGCAGACGGTAAAATTATCAAAAAGATTAATCTGAACATGACCTTGAATGTTACTAGGCCGAACCGACTGACCGTCATCATCTGGATTCCAGATTATGTTCGGAAGGTTGAAATCTCCGAGAACTAAGAATTTATCAGCGGGATGCTTCTGAACAATGTCTGTTAAGTGATTAGAAAAAGTAGTTAACTGACCTGCCTGGGAGTGGCCAAGCTTCTGATCACAGATGTACACTACTCATAGATGCATTTTGTATGATACACGCGGTCTTTTCCTGTGAAGTGTGATAGTGATCCACAAGTCTTCAGCAGACGAGAACCATTCACTGCGTAGATCACTGACAAGTTCCCGTCGCACTGCAATAAGCACACCACCCCCCAAAGTTTGCTTTGTACTAGAGTAATTTCTATCGCGCCTCCACACTATGTAACGGTCGTCAAACAATTCGCGGTCATTAATACCTTCAATAAGCCAAGTCTCAGTTAAACAAATAATATCATAGAAATTAACACACACGTTTCGATAAAATACTGACGTTTTTGTACGCAGTCCTCGAACATTTTGATAAAAAATACTAATAGGTGACATCGCAAAGAGAAATAATACGCATTAGAACTTCAATAGAAATTTTTAAGGAAGGTACATTCGGTTTAAAGCAAAAAAATAAATCATAGTACATTTGAACGAGCGAGATCGAACTGATTAACCTAATGAAAGCCCTAATTACAATCAAATAAGATTCAATAGAGTAATAACCATGGTAAATCATTTAGGAGATATATCATCTAGGATCTATCATCTAGGAGATATATTTATCATCCAAAAATATACCGCTCTATAACCTTGACCATGGCCAAATTACTTTCATGAGCAGAATATTTTGCCATCCATAACTTCACACATATATAGCATACTAAGTTGATGGATGTTGGAACCGTTGGCACGAATCCCGGCTCATTCAATAAGATTTCTATTAGCTGATAGTCATATAGCTGTATTTCATACAATAATATGTTTATTTAGGTGTAAGAAATTGTTACAATGTATCTTCTTCCTAGAGCAGTGCTGGCTCAGTAGTACCTGCCGCCACTAACAAGTTATAGGTCATGGTTATGAACCCAAGCATCATCACCAAAGCAGTGGTGTTATAAAAATTTTAAAACGGTAAAATAAAATATCATGAGGAAACGGGCGTGTCTTAGAAAAAAAAAAAAATGTTGCGCCACTTCATCCCAGCTAAAGCACTAGGAAGTGTCGAAGGGCGGGCGTTTTGGGGGACTGTCTTATGTAACTTTGACGTTCAAAAAGTGCTGACTCTCAGCTTACTTTGAATAAATGACTTTTGATTTTGAAAAGTTCGAAGACATGTGACATCTACCAACCCTAACTGGGCCCGCGTGGTGGATTATGACCCACTCCCCCTCATCGAGAAGAGGCTTGTGTCCCAGCAGTGGGAACATTATAGGCAGCTGATGATGATGATACAATAACCATTAATACAACAGAATCATTCACCCAATCGCCCGTCACATACCTATTGAAAACTTACACTAAGTACAACTAACTATATGTATAATAACCTACTCAAGTAACACACAGTCCTGCTTTAACCCGGCTTTAACTTGATAATACTTAGCCAAGTTCAAAGTAATGAACTAATAGTTTACTACCTACTACATAAACTTTACGGGTTACAACATTGTCAATTATTGCTAAATAGGTGTGTGGTTTAAGCTAAGAGTTTGTATGGGTACGTTATTGGGAAAGGAATGGCACAATCTAGGTCAAATTTTTCTTCTTAAAGTTTATATTAACCTTATTGCAATATATAAACTAATAAATACATATGTATACACATACATACAGAAATTCAAGCCTTATTCCCATGGGAGTAGGTAGAAATTACAGAAGCATCGTGTTACGATCCTTACATACTCTTTTTGCTTGGTTTATGTTCATACATACAACCAACCACCAACTTATACTAACAGCTTGCACTACACATACAAGTTATCGGTCAATACTAGTCATAACACATAAAATCAAAGAATTCAATAAATTACATTGGATAAAATACAATACAATGGGATAAAATTTCGTGAAAGTAAAGGATTATATAAAAAAACAATTTGAAGTAAGTAGATGAAAATAGGTACATAAAAAAAAGGATACAAATTAGATACTGATCCGGTCACACACCCATGCTTATGTATGGAAGTGAATATAATTGACTTTGACAAACATTGAAAACAGTGTAGGGTTCCGCCTGCCAGAGTCGCGAGATTTGTTCGAAAGAGATACCATGGCTGACGTGATGACGTCGACCGATGCAGCAAACAATCAGTGAAGATTGGAGGCCGCGGCGGGAGACGAGTGCCACTCTCCCTACGTTCCGTGGCCTGAACGGAGTCGCCACCGCCCGATGGCCGTCGCGGTGAGGCCGCAGGGGAAGAGAAGTGTTGCTATACCGTTGACCGCGCTCCCTATCCCATGCGGCCGAAAAGTGGTAGGTGGTAGGGCCACTGTCCTGACCCGACGCAGGGGGATCCTGCAGAGGAGGGTCCGGTAACGGACAGCCGCGGCGTGTTCGTGGAAGAATGCTATTGCGTGCCCGTGTTCCCGCCATAAGGGGTGTAGGAGTGCCCTGTGGAGTTTTAGTGGGGTTAGAGTCCCACATAACTGCGCTATCTCCCCGTGGTAGTACAGTAGGCATGAGCGTTTGTTCACGTTAAAAAAATGTGTATCTACGAATAGTAGGTACTCCCAGGTTTTTTCAGCTATATTTAGATCCCATGTAGTAGGGGGCGAGTCTATTCCGATCAAGTGGGCACAATCCGGACCCGTGCTGAAAAATTCCTGATGCAAAACCGATAACCACGTGCCTAATGTGAGTGTTCTTTAGGTACTCCTCTGCTTAACCCTGCAGGAAAATCACATGTTATAAGACTTATGTAGGTTTCATCCTGTCATATATATGCAGTGAAATACGAAAGCAATTTTCCGAAATCTATTTTCATGTATTCTCCAAATCGTTTGATTCAAATTTGAATTTCGTATTGGCTTGCAGATATACGTTTACAATTTCACCGGCGACGTTCAATACATAGTTTTGAAGAAAATCAACTTTGAATTTATATATTTTACAAGTTGCTGTACCATTCTTCTTCTTGTATCGAGCACCGACATCGTTGTACCGCTTACTGCATAACGCTTTTATAAGTATGATATATTAGTTAAGGTTTGGCTTGGATTATGGGATTTAGCGTAATCAACCTAAAATATTCCCACTGCTGGGACACAGACCTCCTTTCTTCGAGAACAAGTGGGCTGTAATCTACCGCGCGGGCTCAGTGTGGGATGGTAGATGTCAGATGTCTTCTAAGTTTTTGGTTCTATGTCATGCCGGTTTCCCCAAGATATTTTCCTTCAACGTTTTGGGAGCGTTATAAACGTTAACGTTTCCTTCAACGTTATAAAATGAGTTACACAAAGTAAAGCGCCTGCCTGGGTTTCGAACCCACGATCTAGAACTTGTCGGGGCTGAAGCCACTGGGCCACCACTGCCCAATGGTTGGTTAAACTGAAACAATTGATCGTATTAAGTAGGTACCTACTGCAAATAGAAATAATTGATAACTGAGAATAACAAATAATGTCGTTTGATTTATTTTCACAAAATAATCACAAAAAACCACTACAGATGTGACGTTGCCAGCTCGTGCGGGACGAATGCTCTGAACAATTTCAGGTTTGTTGGGTTTGTAAACAACAACTGGACTACCCACCTAAGTTTTCACTTGCATTGTCGTCTATCACCATACAAACAAACAAACCATTTACGTAGCACCCCATTGTCTCGACATCGTTACCCTTGCTTGCCCCACTAACCTATTTCACACAAACAAGTTACTATACAAATTAACCAACGAATGTTACTGACAGTTTGAAACATAACAAAGCTTTGACGTGTCTCCTTGTGTTTCTATCAATGGACTAATATTAAGGGCACCTCTTAATCTTAAAATAGATTGTAAAATCGATTTTGGAGGTATTAGGAACAGAGGGGTAATTGCGTAACTTGCTATCAGTAGGAATTGGTTTCATATTGATAGTTAAACAACATTCATTGCGTTATTTACGTTGCTGAGCTTACAATTTATTCGAACAAATGACGCAATGGTTTAGAAATAATCTTTAATCCCATTCAGATTGTGATAAATAGTGCGTTTCGCAATTAGGGTGCAGGGTGTAAAGTTCACTCCACCTCCGTAGAAAAGGGAGCATCCTCCGAGCAGACGGGTGCTGTGTCTGGTGGGCTACAGCCTGACGATTGATGTCGGGACGTTGTATATATGCTAGTTGCATGATGAAGGATTTTGCATGACGTCAGTGTTATGCGTAGTTCGCATATAGTGGTGTAGATGCCACTACATGATGATAAAGGCTGCCGAGAGGAATCTAAAATCCCCTAGAACCAAAACATCGAAGGCATGCGACACCTACTAACCCACACTGAGCCCGCGTGGTACATTATAGTCGACTCCCTCTTGAACAGTGGTGGCCCATTGATATCGGCCTCGACTTACCGAGTTCTAGGTCGTAAGTTCGAACATAGGCAAGACTTAACTCTTGTATTTCATTTCATCACCACTGCTCACAAAACGGTGAAAGAAAACGTCGTGCGTGGTAGATTACGACCCACTCGCTCTTGCTGAGAGGAGGCCTGTGTCCCAGCAGTACGAACGCTATGCTGATTATGCTATGATGTGTCCATCAACCCGCACTTGCGTAGGGGGTTACGTTCCACTCCAGCTCAAAGAGAGAAGGTTTGATTCCCACTGATAAAACAGAATAGGCTGGTAAAGTTTTAAACATAGTCTTTTTTTACCATACTAATTGAAACTTGGGCAACCATAGTAATTTATGCCACTAGTTACTAAACCATATGTAGCATGGCTACAATTGCTTTGATTTAACCAAGCCCTCGACCAGAATAAATAACAACACACAATACATAACAACATAATGAGCCAATGATGTTTGTGACGTTGGAAAAAGAGTGGGCAACAGCCGACTTTTTCCAACACACGGGCCCATTGAGGGTTGGAAGATGTCACATTTGTCTTCTAATTTTTTGTTCTAGGTTATGTCATTTTCTTCACAATGTTTTCCTTCACCGTTTGAGAGCAGTGGTGTTGAAATAATGTACCCATTTAGCCCACTGGTAACCGCCGCGACTTACGAGTAGTAGGTCGTGAGCTCAATCCCAAGCAGGCACATTACTTTGTGTAAATTACTTCATCGCCACTGCTCTCAAAACGGTGAAGGAAAACATCGTGAGGAAACCGGCATGTCTTTTCTTTTTTTTTTGGATGGGAAATCATCAAATGACTTCTCTCGCTCTGGATGGGCGGAGCGGAAGGGCGTGTCAGACTTTTACTGACTAAAACCCAACCGTGTTCCTTCAGTTGCCCATGTGCCAGAGTTACGGTATCTCTTTCGAACAATCTCGCGACCCTGGCAGGCATGTCTTAAAACCAAAAATTCGAAGACATGGTATGTGACATCTACCAACCCGCACTGGGCCCGCGTGGTGGATTATGGCCCACTCCCTCTCACCGAGAGGAAGCCTGTGTCCCAACAGTGGGAACATTATAGGCTGATGATGATGATGATGAACCCGCCAGTTTGGGTTGAATCTAAGATCTACAAAACTCCTAACTCGCGGCCGTTGCCACTGGGCCACCACCACCATTTAATTACATAATATCACGCCTGTATCGATCGAAAGGTTAGACTGAGGTGTACCTATAGAAGGTACTCTCACATTTCTCGAGGTATGGTTAAGTTCTATGCATTAGGGCAGAGCCCATTGACGGCAAACGGACACAAATCCAGGCTCCAGCCTGTACTAAAAAATCCTAGTACAAACCCATTAACAACCACCTACACGCGTAGCATGACTACGGAAGAAATGGGTTTTGTCGACGGAAGAATAGACAAAATTACAGATTGTAGAAAGATTAAAGACAGAATTATAGATTGTAGAAAGATTTGTAACGTTTTATGCTGGCTTAGCATGACAATTCTATCTCTGTTGTACCAAGAATAGACAAAGTTCTTTCTATGGTGGTCATGCTACGCGTGCTGGGAATCGAACCGTCCTGAGGTCGATTCCTAGCTGATTTAAATTGTTGTTGCTCCTCTTAAGCTAGACCTCACTAGACAAACGACGCACAAAACAAAATAGTAATAATATTATCACAAATATTATTATTATTACCTCCATCTTCATTTACCTTACAACCAGTCTACAATCTGAGTGTAAAGGTTGACAATTATAAGCGTCCATTAAACCGGTCGTTTGACTTGAAGACCGTTAATTGACTATTATACAGCATTGTTCTGACAACCTCTAATGTCACAACATAATGGCGGTACTACAATTAGGAATATTGTCAGGTGGAAAGGAAATCGAGTGATTACTATGATGAAATTAAATACTGTTAAATTAGTAGGTGCGTTGAAAGAAATTGGTGTGCTGAAAGGAAAAACAGCGGAGTTATTGCGTGACAAACCTTTTTTTTGCGTGGGAAATCATCAAATGACGTCTCCCGGTCTATGACAATGTCTTTTATTTTCAGTTGGATAACATTCTTTGCGTCACTGACGTAGTGGAGCAGACCAATTATTCAAACATATGAAACAATGGCTTGATAATTTTTTTTCAATTCGTCGGATCCTTCGGATTTTTATTAAAACTGTGTAACACAATTAGGCGGTGGTTTGGCTTGCTGTGTTCCTTAATTAAAGAATTGATTTACTTTTTTTTAACGCTTATGATTTCTTATACATTCCGTCCACCGGCCCTTCTTTATCTCGCCTCCACCAGCTGTTTGTTCGTCATGTGCATATTTTCAGATCCACAATTAGTAAGCTGTGCTAAGCCATAGCTAAAGGACTCAACATTTTTTTGAAAACCCTTCCAAAATTTTCTTTCTGAAAGAAAAAGTATATTAATATACTTAATCAGTATACTATTCCAGCCAAAAGACGACCACTGCTGGACATAGGCCTCCCACATTTCTCCCCTTTTCTCCCAGTTAAAAGTGAATTGAGAACCTCCTTCTTTTTCAAATCAGTTAACAAGCATTTACTATCGTATTTTAAATCCTCATTTAGAACCTTGCATTTCAATGTCAGTCCATTTTAGATTTGCATTTCATCTGCACAAGAGAGCACAAAGAACCAATACCTAGCGGTGAACGATCGGGTTTTGTTCTCACAACGGATATTACTTTCTGTCTGCAACATTGCCCAATTTCGTTCAACAACCCGAGGACTAGATTATTTTTATGAAAATTGCTGTGAGTCTGTTGCTTTGGTGGCTTTAATTTTTATGAAGATTGTGATAGCTCTCACCATGACTTCGGTCATAACGTGTGATTGGAAAAAACAACAGGCGGATGTGTACATTTGAACCCAGAATTAATTATTCTAATGTTTACGTCAATAGGAGGGGCTTGTAGCTTAGTAATAAGAGTCGCATGGGTCGGTAGATCAGGTTAAGACTATGGTTGCCGCGGTTAGTCGGTGTATGGGTGACCACCTTTAAACCAAACCCCTTCCGTGCCTTGGAAAGCACATTTACTCGTTGGTCCTGGCTGGTATTACGTTACTGGTCTAATGGCTAGTCTTACCGAAGATTATTGTATTATCTAGTAACTGAGCTGTAGAGGTCAGATAGGTATTCTGCTTGATTGGAAGCCAACTGGCATAGTTGGGAATAAACTAGCCTGATGATGATGATTACGTGGATAGAATGTTATCAGCAGTATGATAGATTAAAAAAACGGGCTTATACAAAATGTTCCTATTCGTTGAGTAAAAACAAATGAAATACAAGAGTAGCAGTTGACTACACATACACATGCTTCACTCTTAATTCTATTTGTGACTCAAATAAAACTTGTATAACCGTAAAAACAATGTAAAATTGGAATCAATTAGCCTGTACCTTGGGTTAACTGATTCCAATTTTACATACACAACAGCTCATAAATAGGGAATAGGGAAAGGGAAATAGTAAAATACTCCCAAGCTATTATTTTTATGGTAGCTCAGAAAGTTCTCACAGTTAGAGTTTATAGCTTAGCTCCAGACGAATATGTTAGAACAAGCTGTAAAGTGAACAGCTCTGCTCATGTTCTAGTGATGTGCTGCAGCGCTTCACTAGCCGGCTGTAAAGCGCAGACAGCGTGTTCGGGTAGACTCTCTAAATTCAGTTTTGTCTTAACTGGGTTTTAAGAATGTTTACCCTACGTCGGAGAAAATTTGTTATGCTACCTTTTATATTTCATACCAAAACATAATATTTTTAACCGACGAAAAAAAAACGGAGGAGGTTATCAATTCGACGCGTATATTTTTTTTTTGTTTTTTTTTATGTATGTCCACGCATAACTTTTTACATAGTAGTCCGATTGTGATAATTCTTTTTTCATTGGATAGGGTATACCTTGCCAAGTATTATTAGTACATTAAAGCCACAAAAAATTACAAAATAAAAACTTTTTGACAAAAAATTAAACCGCCGAAAAAAACAGAAAAGCAAAAAATAATAAATCTTAAAATTTTGAGTCGGTGCTGAAAAATCAATGAACAAAGATCACTCAAAGCGCCGACTCAAAATTTTAAGGTTTATTATTTTTTGCTTTTCTGTTTTTTTCGGCGGTTTAATTTTTTGTTAAAAAGTTTTTTATATCTGAAAGTCATAAAACCTCCATCATATAGAGCAGCTCAAAAGCTTCTTTCTGAAATGCACATTGTCTTTATAATTTGCAATTCCGTTTTATAACTGAAATTTTTC
This sequence comes from Aporophyla nigra, assembly GCA_947507805.1. Classification (NCBI taxonomy): domain Eukaryota; kingdom Metazoa; phylum Arthropoda; class Insecta; order Lepidoptera; family Noctuidae; genus Aporophyla; species Aporophyla nigra. Next base: position 2,186,957 of record OX382301.1, read on the forward strand.
ATTTCATTGTGCGTCAAATATTAATTTACAAAACATTTTTTTACAAAATAATGACGACCTACTTCCAAATTGAGATTATATATTGTACTTTGTAGAACGTATAGTACCTACCAATTTGTATAACACTAATTACTATGTGAACAACAGTGACAAGATTTTTTATAGCATCATCAAGATACGCAAAGTGGATTAAAAGTTAAAGATTAAAGTAAAAAGATTAAAAGTAATTTTATTTATGGGCCAACAGCGCAAACTATCTCAACCAAACGAAAAAAAATATATTATCAAAATCGGTAAACAAATAACGAAAAAAACTGGCCAAGTGCGAGTCGGACTCGCGCACTGAGGGTTCCGTACAAACCTGCAGGTATTCACGGTTTATGCATAAGGTTTATGTTTATGAAATTAAAAGTTTTTTTTTTAATTTTATATTTGAGTTGACTGAATGACAGGTAAATTGTGGTTTACGATTTATGACGTATTAAAAAAGAACTACTTACTAGATCTCGTTCAAACCAATTTTCGGTGGAAGTTTACATGGTAAAGAACATCATATATTTTTTTTACTTTTATCATTCCCTTATTTTAGAAGTTACGGGAGGGGGACACACATTTTACCACTTTGGAAGTGTCTCTCGCGCAAACTATTCAGTTTAGAAAAAAATGATATTAGAAACCTCAATATCATTTTTGAAGACCTATCCATAAATACCCCACACGTATGGGTTTGATGAAATTTTTTTTTTCGAGTTTCAGTTCTATGTATGGGGAACCCCAAATATTATTGTTTTTTTCTATTTTTGTGTGAAAATCTTAATGCGGTTCACAGAATACATATACTTACCAAGTTTCAAAAGCATAGCTCTTATAGTTTCGGAAAAAAGTGGCTGTGACATACTCGGACAGACAGACAGACAGACATGACGAATCTATAAGGGTTACGTTTTTTGCCATTTGGCAACGGAACCCTAAAAAGCTATATCTTAACTACCTACTTACAAGTAGGTAGTTAAGATATAGCTTTTTGAAGTCTGTTAAACATATATCACAACACACGCACACATCATCGTGATCATTGTTCTCAATTCGATACGCACTTCATATCCATTTATTAAGTGGTCAACAAACACAATTTCTATGCACTTTGATCTCCTACACAAATTCGCCAATATGGTCCGACTACCCACAGAACCAAAACGTTTCCTCTTCCCCAACAAAGGAAAGAATAACATTGACTTAGTAACATCAGGGCTATTATTGACTCTCTTCTCGAGTAGTTACTCGCCGCTAGAAGCCTAGTTACTATCATAGTGCCGCAGTTTCCTGAATTTACGCTCAAATGTAATTAGATGTGCAATGGAACTGGATATTTTTAATGGTCAACTTTAATTTTAGCTGAGTTTAATTTAGATTTCTTTCTTACTCAGTAAGTTGCAATCATGTTTGAGTAATTTATGCAGCCTACCCTCCTTTTTCAGTCCTTTCTTTATATTTTTCGGGGAGTCATTGAGCTTTTTAAGTTCTAAGTTGATCTGCACGATTAGTGAGAAATGCTTGCACTGACTGGACAGGTCCACTGAATCTGTGTGGTTTTCTTCTCGTAAGACCATTTCAGACACCGATTTACATAGTCTTAACACTTAATTTTTAGAAAACTTTTGACATTATATAATTTTTAGATACTTTTGACATTTTATTTGAATTTACTTGACACTATTTTGGGAACTGGTTGACATTATATTTTAAGCTTGTTTGACATTATATTGAAAACTGTTTGACATTACATTTAAAATTGTTTTTGGCATTATATTCGAAACTGTTTTTGCGCTACGAATACTTGAATTTCACTGGGAGAATAATTAATAGTTCATAGTTCTCTGTATTTTAATTTTTTCTATTTTTATGTTAACTGCATGTGTATATATATTCAACACAATGTAAATTGTTTATGAATAAATGAAATGAAATGAAACACGATGTGATTAAACTTATGTCTTTAAAAGAAACTGTGACGTCTGATTTAGTTTCCGCCTTTTTTCTCGGACTAGTCAGTTAGGAAACATTGACCTAACCTAGTTTTAAAGATATTATTGACGTGTAAAAGCGTTTGTACAGACCTTCAGAAATAAAATCATTTATCATTAAAAAAAATATATAAAACACTTTTTAAAATAATGATAATAGTTTGTTTTTTTTTTTTTTCTTTTCTCAACACACTATACATCGCTTAATAAATTAAGTTATCTCGGCAGCGCATTCACATAGAATACCATTTTCACGAAATCAAAGTTTCAACCAGACAAAAACAGGTCCAACCCGTAGTTCCACCCGTCACATCACAGACAGGGTAAAGAGGTCATGAATACGTTTGTAAAAAAGCTCTCATTCAAATTAAGTCCCCTTCTGAATAATTCATACAATTTGACAGGAGTGCCACTTTACTGACACAATTTGAATCTAAAAACGTTGTATCTAGAAAAATCCCCGTGATCCTGAAAAGTGGGTTCTTGGGCGGCTCTTGACGAAACTACATTACCATACATGGCTTATCTTGTGCCAAGGAACAGAGCTTATTCGTGCTGCGTACAAAATTCAAGGAGGAATAAGGATAAGTGCTCACAATGGTTGTGGGATAAATATTTTCACGTCACAACTGTGTAGACGTGGCTTTATGACTGTGGTGACTACGTGTTATGTTGTCGTGGGATAGTTTTGTTTCAAATGACTGTGGAGAAATGATATGGGGAAATTACTACTCAGGTAATTTACTCAGTTTGATTGACTAGCACACCAGAGTTGATTCTTTTTTTATGGATTTTCTTTTACTTCCGTGTGGACGTAAATAATAGCACTATTCCATTTTTTCCCGTGGTTGTCATAAAAGGCGACTTAGAGAATAACTAGAGAATGGACAGCAGCGTTCTTTAAGCATTTTACCACCAGCAGATCGTCGCAGTACGATCGCCAACCTGCTTGCCAAGTGTGGCGATTATGGCCAACCGCCCCAAATTGGGAGAGGCATATGTCCAACAGTGGACGTCTTTCGACTGGAAAGGAGGATGATGATAAAAATATTCGAGTAAACAATACAAGACTAAAACAAACCAAGAATAAGTAAATCAAATAAATGCTAATGGGAATTTTTAGTACATTAAATAAACATATGCCACATCCACCGAAGTAAATCATAATTTTATATTACTGTGGAGGATAAAAATTATCAGCGCCACATGCAGTTGAGCAGGGTCAGCACGGCCTCTGTGATAGAGTTGAGTCACACATTTGTATCACAGTTTGGGAACGAAACCCGTGATAAAATGCGTGACTCAAACCTATCATAGAGGCCGTGCTCGCCCTGTAGGAGAGGAATATGTTAAAAGGGAGGAAAAATTTATAGAAAGAAAGATTTTAAATTGAGGGAGACGACTATATTCTACGGGTGTACTACGTGAGCTCGACAAATGGATGTGCGAATAAAACTTGTGCGACAAAACTGTACTGCGACTCACAATAGTTAGAATGCACGCTTGTGCGACACACGCGAGCTCACGTAGTACACTAGGTTAGATTAGGTTAAAACTGTGACTAGAAACGACTAGATTCAGTGTGTCGCACAAGCGTGCATTCGAACTATGGTGAGTCGCAGTACAGTTTTGTCGCACAAGCGTGCATTCGAACTATGGTGAGTCGCAGTACAGTTTTGTCGCATAAGTGTTATTCGCACATCCATTTGTCGAGCTCCCGTAGTACACTCTAATTCTACCGGTTGGTGAGCAACAATGGAAGGATGACATCAACATCATTCTCTCATAGCCAGTTCGGTATCTAATACACAACAAACAAGAGCACACCTAAATCCTATTTATTTAACACTAGCTGACCCAGCGAACTTCGTATCGCCTAAGATTCAAAATGTTGTAATAAACCTTCCAAGTTTGACAACCTGGTACGCGGTGGTGATCTGGTAAGCGTTTTCTAGCTGATACTCATATGTTTGGGTAGCTCCTACTCGGTTATGATAACCTGTTACTTCGAAGGCATAAAGCGTTTTCTGGCTGACACTGCTGTTTAATAAGCTCATACCAAGTTATGACCGCCTGGTACCTCGAAGGCAAAGTTTTTGTCATACCACGTTTTATAGTGAAATGTATTCTCTTTGACGTTTTATGTCACATCACACGAGAACGCGGTCGAAGGGGATAAAAAGTATCCTTTGCCAAAAGCAAAAAAAAAAAAAAAAAAAGTATCCTATGTCCTTCTCCTGGCTCTAAACTACCTCCCTGCCAATTTTCAGCTAAATCGGTTCAGCCGTTCTTGAGTTATAAGTGAAGTAACTAACACGACTTTCTTTTATATATATAGATTTACGATGATGTCAAAGTTACTGACGTATAAGGAACATAACTTTTATATCTTTGCCTCATAGCACATAAAAAATGCGTGTGTCTTTAACCTCAAAGTTTTTACGAGCTGTGTTGATAGGCAGATCTTCGGCAAAGCACTTAATTCAGATAATTAAGCGCATGTTACACTTAACTAAGTACATGAGGTACCTATTTTTACGTGCGTACCTTCAATTACTAGGTATTACCTACGGAAGAACTTATTTTTAATGTGAATTAGCCTGTTTGAAAATGACCTATTTGTTGGAATAATTTTATGATGATTTTGGATAAAGTGTTTTTTTTTTTCAGATCATGCGGTTTATTTTCTTGATGTCATTAATTATTGTTTTATTCTTCATGTTTTTGTTGTGTTCTATTGCATGTTTTGTTGTTTTCTTCTACTTCTACTATTTCTTTCACAGAACTTGTTGAGAAGAAACCAACGAGCCCAAACTGGATGGGGTTGCGCCATCTAATAGCAGAGCCACATCACAGCCTCAGCACACGTTCTAGCTCCATCATCACAACCTGGATATCATCTAAGATCAAACGACACAAAAACTGATGGGGTTCCATTTTATTACAAACTTCCCATGGTTTCCTGCTTCATCATCAAATCTGTTCCAATATAGCACTGTCATCCGATTAACCATCATTTCAGCCGAAAGACGTCCACTGTTGGACATAAGCCTCACCGAGGTTTGTAGTAATCCCCACACTTGACAGGCGGGTTGGCGATCGCAGTATGGTAGTAAAATGCAAAGAGAACGCTATTGCCCATTCTCTTGTAAGTCCTTTAGTCACCTTTTACGATACCCATGGAAAGAAATGTAATCCAATTAACATATGCATGTAAAAATTCAGCACAATCGGAAACTAGTAAGTGGGTCTTATTTAACTTGCAAGATGTGATTACAGAGAGACAGAAGACACATGTGAAAATAAATAAAAGTTTGTAAAATTTATTTTTTTGTCAACCTTGGCTTTTTTGGATTCTGAAATAACAGACGAAAATAAACAGCAGAACAATAATTGACAATAAGACCGTGACAGCCACAAATTGTCCCGTTTAAATCAAAACGGTTGTCAGCCTTGTTCATAAAGCTCCTTACTGCAGTAGCTTGATAGACAGGTGGCTCCCTCTGGGATAGCATGCAGGTGTAATGTGCACTAGGTGTATGTAATACGTTTCTAGCTGAATAATTCTATAAGCTGTATGCTGTTTTCTTTATTCTTTTAAATAAGTTACACTACAAATTATTTTTTCATTATTTTCTGTTCATTTTTCCAATTTCGTTGAATGTAGGGGGCTTCTAGAATTCCTGTGAATGACTAACGTTTTTTATAAGTTTATCGAACTGTTTTTCTTTTTAACCGACGAAAAAAACGGAGGAGGTTATCAATTCGACGCGTTTTTTTTTTTTTTTTGTTTGTTTGTTTTTTTTTATGTATGACCACGCATAACTTTTTACATAGTAGTGCGATTGTGATAATTCTTTTTTTATTGGAAAGGGTATACTCCGAGGGTGGTCCCATATAAATTTGGAAAACAAAATCAAACCCTAAGGGTCAGAAAACAGGGGATGATTGATTGTTCACTCAGTGATTGTAATGTATTACCACGCATAACTTTATACAGAGTAGTCCGATTTTGATCATTCTTTTTTCATTGGATAGGGTATACCTTGCCAAGTATTATTAGTACATTAAAACCACAAAAAATTATAAAATAAAAACTTTTTAACAAAAAATTAAACCGCTGAAAAAACTGAAAAGCATAAAATAATAAACCTTAAAATTTAGAGTCGGCGCTGAAAAATTAATGAACAAAGATCACTCAAAGCGCCGACTCATAATTTTAAGGTTTATTATTTTATGCTTTTCAGTTTTTTCGGTGGTTTAATTTTTTGTTAAAAAGTTTTTATTGCTTCTACTTTTTAATTTTACATCATTTCTTTACATAGACTAAGGGCTTTTTTTGTGGGTGGGAAATCACTAAATGGCGTCTCCCGCTCTGGGTGAAGCGGAAGGGCGTGTCAGAGTTTTACGAACTATAACCCACCTGTGTTCCTTCAGTTACCCATAAGCCAGGACGTCTAACGTTTTTTCTAAGTTTGTCGAACTATTTTTGCTTCTTCTTTTTTTTCTTACATCATTTCTTTACATAGACTAAGGGCTAAATTTCATCTTTCTATATCTGCCAGTCGTATGAAGATGTCAACAAAAGAATGATATTTTAATTATGTTATGTAGTGATGTGTGATAGAAATTGATCTTTCTTTAATGACATCTCGCAGGCAACCTATAAGGTTGTCAGTTCCTTAACCGGACTAAAAAGATATAAATGGACTTAGGTCCATTTCTATCTTTTTAGTCCGGTCTTAGGACCGCGTTTTATTTAAAAGCGAATTTCGCGTGAATATGCGATTGTCACGTTCATATGTCACTTTTGTTCGGAGAAACTGGTGAACTTGAACGCGTGGTGGCGCCTTTAAAGGACGCTTTCTAGCTATCTGAAGAAAAACTGACATATGAACGCGACGGTCGTGTATTCGCGCGGCGATCGTTTAGACTAAAGATCCTATCTGTATTATTTTCAATTCACCTATCATAAAGCCACACAACAAAGCCTAGCTGAAGAAAATCTTCAGGCCTTCAAGTTCATTATTAGATAAACAAGTTATAACAAACTTATACTGTATACCCTTGTAGATATAGTCTTATAGTTGCTAGAGATACTCGTATTACTGAACAACTTAAAGAAGAAGTGAGCGATGAAACTTGACGCACGGAGGGAATTACGCACTTACCAAGTTTTATGAAAGGACAGCCTCTTTATCCGGGCTTGATGTGTTATTTATTTGTTATTGGATTTGTGTTATTTGTCTTTTTGGGCTATTTTTAGTGCTTGAAACTTAATAGAAGCGAGAATGTAACTTAAACAATTTTATGATGTTGTAATATTTTTCAGCCTGAAATTTTAGTAACCTATGATTTTGCCGGAACAAGACCCCTTCTTATATTGTAGATAAAGAATAGACATACTTACTATGCGGCACAACTAGCGCTGCGGCTCTGTTTTGTGTAGGATTGCAGCATTATACTGAGTGATCAGCGTTTTGCATGGATGTGACGCATGTTTTCCCACAGCTTTTTTTTGTGTCTGATCTTTTTTGCGTTATTTTTAAATACACGAACGTGAATTTGTGAAAGGAATTTCAGAAATTCAGGTTCGTGTATTTAAAAATAAAATGAAAGTTTTTACACCATTTTGTTTCGCCAGTCCAGTGACGTTACAAAAGACGTGTTATTTAATTCTAACTAGAAACAGCAACATATTGTTGAAAAAACGCGTTCATAGCTGCCCAGCACCCCAATTACGTAACACACTTTTAATTACAAAGCAAAGTTTTTTAAAGTAAATTGTTGCATAATGTTTGAAATATTTTGTCTGTACATACAACAAAGTAAATGATGCACTTAATATTGTAGAATGATCAAAGTGCAAAGCATTGCTATCGAACTGTGTAACGTTATATCCCATCAGCAACTTAAGACCTATTTATTACAAAATATCCCCTTTTAAACTCAAAACTCCTGGACTCTCAAGCTGTATAAACTGACAGACAGCACCATCCCCAGACGGTGCTTACACCACCGACCATTTACAAACCGCTTATAAACGGTAAAACACAAGTATATCCCCTAGTTTATTCAAGGCAGGGTATAAAACGTTGGAATTATACCACCATTTTATTTTGTTATGTTGGTTCCACATGTTGGTCAAAACATTGGCCTCAACACCACGCGTCCAACTTTCGGGAGGTGAAAATAGCATTGGCCCCAACGTTAGGAAATGGTTTATCTTAGATTCAAAAGTTGGAGCCAAGGTTGGGACCAGAGTATGGTGCCGCTTCCACGTTTACCACATCCATGGTTATACTGCAGTTTAGATATTGTTTACTGTGGCAGTAGGAAAGCATTGTTTTGCAGCATAATGCTTGGTAGAAATGTGCTAAGATTGTAAAAGCGCTCTTATATTGACAGCTGTGAAATGAAGAGGGATGCACACAGATAGACAACACAAAACGGCCAAGGACGACTTATTCTGAGGGTTTTGTTAATCTTGGCATATAATAAATTTTATATTGCAGCAGTATTTCATAAGGAAATATGTATGTGATATTGTTATTAAAGAATTATGTCAAAAGAAGTCAGTGATACATATTATATTTTACTGACTTTGATTTACCTATTGTTTTTCGTAGCTATAGCCTGGCGAATAATAAGTAATAAATAGTAGTAATAAAAGAGTAAACATTAATTATACATAAATATGAAGCATATAATTATAGTTGGGCCTTTACCACAAACAGTAAATTAAAAATAAATATCGATACATTACCTCAAGTCCCGCAAAACATGAGTTTCCTCAAAAAGCTACCTTATAAATAAATACAAACATCATTACTTTTAGCTTTTCCTCCAAAGTAAAACATCATGAATAAATAAACAGGTAACTATCTCTTTACTAACAATTTCAAATATCTCACCTCTTACCTAAATACGAATAAAAATATTTCTTTCTTTACTTGAGGACCACATGTAGGTAGGTATACCGACGCAATCGTCCTCAAGAGATCTCATTTATCTACTTTAATCAATGACCTAACTTACAAGTCCACATGCGACCCTACTATGACGTTAAGTTACTTAATAACAGTCCACTAGGCTAAGAGCTAGCGGCAATCTTTTTGTTTTTGCTTTGTTTACTCTAAAAACACACCTTCTGTTTTTGGTCGACCTCAAAAAGGTGGCTGGGACAGACAGGATGCGGGAGACCTAGGACAAGCTGTTCTGGCGCGCATGAAAGAGGCTTATGTCCAGCAGTGGACTGCGATAGGCTGAGTTGATTGATTGACACTTTCTTTTTTTGACGTAAAAATAAGTTTTTCCCCGGTTTATCGGTGGTAAGTTCAATATTTCTAACCAACAATTTCATGTAAGATTTCAACCGCTAATAATTCCGAGGCTTTTTTGCTAGGTACTTGTGATCGTTATCATGGATGTATACAGCCTTGAAGTGACGAAGGAGTTGACAATATTTTACTAAAAAAACTTATTAACAAAGCAGTGTTTTCTAAATCTCATTTGACAGTGGAGAGAGAATATCCATCCGTTGTGCATTCTCAACTCAAACGGAACCCTAAAAAGAATCTTATTTTCACTAAGATAAACCATGTTAACATAGGTAGGTATTATATATTGTTACGTAGATCGTAAAGTCTAGAAACATCGCGCTAACTCCATCTCAGAAAGAGACAGCGTTACGTAGATCGAAAAGTCTAGAAACGTCACGCTAATTCCATCTAAGGATGGGGCAGTGTTCGAAACTTCTAGAGACGACACGCTAACGCCATCTGTTATCAAGTAGCAAGTACTACGAACAATTGTACGTAGACGCCACCGCCATCTATCGTCGAATAGCGGGATTAAACAGTAAATAGATGTCTGTGGAAGGTTCTCGAAGTTTCGAATCTACTTGTAAACTGTGGAAAAGTGTTGAATGTTCGCGAATGTTCTGCTCGGGATATAAATAGCAGATTGTCGGCCCGATAGGCAGTTCGATTTCGGAAGCGAGCGAATACGAATCAAGCGATACAGTACAAGCGAAACAAGTGACTCTGTTTGACTATTGCGATATTGTGATTGTTTAATTAAACTGTGGTGTGTTTCGATAATTTTAGCTTAAATTAATTTATCCCGAAACCCCGCTCGTAACATTTGGTGTCAGAAGTGGGATAAATTATGCCAGTTTTACCGAAGGAGGACACGGAAGGTATTCGTACCAGGAGTCAGCGCCAGCAGGAGGTGGATCAGAGGCGATCAAGACACACATCTGGGGGTAATCAGCCGACGACGGAGCCAGTTTCCCAAGCGTCTGGTGTTCCTACAGCATCACCAGCCATGGATCTTTCTGCTCTGATGGCGATGCTGCAGGAGCAGGCCCGTCGACAGGAAGAACAGGCCTGCCGACAGGAAGAACAGGCCCGCCGCCTACAGGAATAGCTGCAGCAGGACAAGGAGGAACATGCTCGCCGACAGGAAGAACAGGCCCGTCGACAGGAAGAACAGGCCCGTTGACAGGAAGAACAGGCCCGTCGACAGGAAGAACAGGCCCGCCGCCTACAGGAACAGCTGCAGCAGGGTAAAGAGGAGCAGGTTCTCCTTTTGAAAGAACTTCACGCGACTTTTTGCAAAGAGATCAAAGCCATAAAGGAGAAGGTTCAGCTACACGAAAATCGTATCTCCGAGGTCGAAATCCAGGTTGCAGATATAAAAAAAGCGTTTGAAAATCTGAAGACAGGAGACGGGATTGTGACTTCTGTAGTTGCTGCACCTTCCGCGCGTGGGTTTAAAGTGCCACCCTTCGACGGAACATCTTCCTGGTCGGCATATAAAATCCAGTTCGAAGCTGTCATAAATGCAAATGGGTGGACAAAAGGGCAGGCCATGACCGCGCTTACTTTGGCCCTTCGTGATCAGGCCTTAACCGTGTTAGAGGCTCTCGGCAAATATGTTACCTACGAGCAGCTCGTTGAGGCTTTAGAGGCCAGATACGGTGACGCGCACCTGGAACACGTTTTTCGTGCGCAGTTGAAGGATCGTGTGCAGCGCAGTGGTGAAAACCTGCAGCAGTGGGCCCTGGAAATTGAAAAGTTGGTCCGAAAAGCGTATCGGTCTGCGCCTGCACTCATCGAAGGGATTCTGACTCAAGCATTTATAGATGGCATACGGGACCTGGAAATAAGGGCTGCCGTGAGACTTGGGCACCATGAGAAGTTGAAGGACGCCTTGGCCCACGCGTTGGAGGTGGAGGCAGTGAGGCATGATCATCGAGCCCATCGCTTCAGGGAGGTTGTGGAGTCACCTGTTCGTGACCGTATTAGGCACAGCCCTAAATGTTACACTTGCGGAGAAAAGGGCCACCTCCGGTCGAATTGCCCGAAGCGAGACACTGCCACCGAATATCACACCCAGGTTAGAAGGGTGTCTGATAGCACAGTGCAGCAGCAAGAGAAATTCGTAAGCGATAAAATTACAGGGCGAGTATTGGCTAGTGTGAATAGAGCCCCAAGGATTTCGATGTCACAGGCCAATGACGGCATATCCCACGGTAACGCGGACACTTTATCAAGAAGAACTTCTCCTGAAGAGTACAAACAATATGTCAGACAGGAAGCTAAGGAAGTAGTTCCTGTCAGGGTGCTAAGAACGGACCTTCATGACAAATGGAAGGAAACGCTACGGCATGCCCAGCAGCGTGATACAGATATCAGGCCAATTCTCGAGTGGATTAAAGCTGATGCTCCCAAACCGAAATGGTGTGATGTTGCAGCGATGAGTACCACCACAAAGAATTATTGGGCACAGTGGGAGAGCTTGACGCTCCAGGATGGTGTCTTGTGCCGTAAAAAAGAAAATGGTCGAGGGGATAGCTGTCACCTGCAAATGGTCGTCCCGAAAGCAAAGGTGCCAGATGTTTTACAGCACTACCACAACGGTTGTTCAGGAGGACATAGGAGTGTAAAAAGGACTCTATTGAAGATCAGGGAACGTTTCTACTGGATCCACTGTCGACAGGATGTTGACGATTGGTGTCGCAAATGCAACAGCTGTGCGGCGGTAAAAGGGTATGCGCACTGCGTCTAGAGTTGTTCATGTGGATGGATTGGCGCGATGTTGCGGGAATGATGATGCTCGGGACGAGCATGTCTAAGGAGGGGGCAGTGTTACGTAGATCGTAAAGTCTAGAAACATCGCGCTAACTCCATCTCAGAAAGAGACAGCGTTACGTAGATCGAAAAGTCTAGAAATGTCACGCTAATTCCATCTAAGGATGGGGCAGTGTTCGAAACTTCTAGAGACGACACGCTAACGCCATCTGTTCTCAAGTAGCAAGTACTACGAACAATTGTACGTAGACGCCACCGCCATCTATCGTCGAATAGCGGGATTAAACAGTAAATAGATGTCTGTGGAAGGTTCTCGAAGTTTCGAATCTACTTGTAAACTGTGGAAAAGTGTTGAATGTTCGCGAATGTTCTGCTCGGGATATAAATAGCAGATTGTCGGCCCGATAGGCAGTTCGATTTCGGAAGCGAGCGAATACGAATCAAGCGATACAGTACAAGCGAAACAAGTGACTCTGTTTGACTATTGCGATATTGTGATTGTTTAATTAAACTGTGGTGTGTTTCGATAATTTTGGCTTAAATTAATTTATCCCGAACCCCAGCTCGTAACAATATCATAATCACCACACTTGGCAGACTTGGTTGACAGCATTTTATAGATATTTGCGAAGACGCGACAATCCATTTAGCCTCTTAGTCCCCTATTACAACACCCGAGTAATGAAGGGCTGATTTATTATTCCACTAAAACGGACCCACACAATACACGGAACGTTGTAAATCAACATAAAGTTACAGAAAACGTTTAAGAAAATTCCCTGTTCAATAAACATTGAGTAAAGCGTTTTGTCGCCAGCTCCCCGCCTATAAAGAATCATTAATGTCCGCATTTTATATCGAACTGTCTGCTGAAAGATTCAATTACTACACTTTCAGCGCTTAGTATTGACTACTATTTCTGTCTCGCTACTAAGTATATTTTAAATTGTGTTAAAGTACTAAATTTTTATTGGAGAATTGAAAATAGCAGTAGTTTATTGTATCTTGTGATGTCTATTCTGTTGTTTACGATCTAACTCCCTACAAAATATTTTCCTGAGAGTAATTGACAGTCAACATTGTACTGTAAAATGCACGCAGAATAAACATTCAAATTGTTGCTGGCAGTGTAATTTTAGTACTCAACAGAATTCCAAAATATCGGCTGTAGCCGATATTCGGGAATTCTGCTTGTCCGTAAAATTGTCTATCAAAATCATCACTTCGGTTATTACACTGACAAGGATTTAGCATATTCGAAATTCTCACTGCACTATTTGTAGTGCTCATATCATTAAAGGAACATTCAGCTTATTCATAGAGATTACCAAGAATATGATCACGTTTCTAAATAGAGTCTTTAAACAGACTCCGGAGTTCCGGACCCAGGATGGCCGATGCAAGGAAAACCTGTTCAATTCAAGATTCAAAATCAAAAGTCATTTATTCAAAGTAGGCTGACAGTCAGCACTTTTTGAACATCAAAATTATAAGACATAAAACCGTGCTGCAAAACGCACTTCACCACTTCCTAGTGCTTTAGCTGGGAATAAGAAGTGGCGCAACAAACTCCCCAGCAGCACAGCTGTCAATTAAGTTAGAAGAACTTGATTGTAAACATAAATATGTAAGAAATTAAAATTACGAAAACAAAACATTAAATTAAATTATGTGCTAAATTAACAGCTAGCGCACGATAATATACCAACAAAACATTACAAACTATACTCAAGTTGAAATAAATAATAAAAAACAAAAACGTAATTAGAACTTAAAACCTAAATAAAAGCCACCAGGCATAGAGGGCGTGCCCGTTTACACAATGTTGCATTATTTTCATATATTGTAGCTAAGAAGAAATCATAGATGACTCCGCCTTGGAGGTAAATCTGATGCTGTTCCACAAATGATGAGACACGTGTTCTGCTTGTCTTGTGATCTGCATGTGATTGAAACTAATTGACGGTACTGATGGCATCAAACACATAACTGAATTTTGGGCCAAGTTCGTCCCCTAAGAAGAAGAAGAAGACCACGTTTCTAGTCATATTTATAAAAAAGAGACTGCAATTCGTCTGTTACTACAAGCTAGCCACCCCCTGAATGCTCTAGGGGCAGCTGTGATTAATCTGTTAAATACATTGTTCGCTTGCACTAAAGAAAAATGGCGGCCATTAACTTTGCTCGCGTAAGTTAAGAGGCGATTTAAAAGTAATGTGGTTTGATTAACGATGCGCTTTGCATGTGCTTTTTATGTTTATAATTCTTATAGTTGTTGCTAAAACTGGATTTAAAGTGTTTAATTACTTGTATCATTAAAGTGGAATTAAAAGGAAATGGTTTTTTTTTTTGTCGACTGAAGAAAATGTCTTCATCATCGTCATATCAGCCGAAAGATATCAGCTGCTGAACATAAGCTCCCCCAAAGAAGGGCTTTGTCATTATCGCCACGCTTGGTAGGCGGGTTGGCGATCGTAGTATGGTGGTAAGATGTATAGAGAACGCTGCTGCTTATTCTCTAGTGAATCCCTTAGTCGCCTTCTACGACACCCACGGGAAGAAATGTGATGGTGTTATTCTTTACGTCCGGCAACACAAGGAATGAAAGAAGAAGAAATTATATCTGTATCCAAAAGACTTTAAATTTCTACTTTGGATGTAAATTTTCAATAACTTCATCCAATATAATAGGCGTATCTAGATTTCCAAGGATATAACCGAATGTATACTATATTAAATTTACAATAGAACACGTAGACACCGATATATTCTATTGTTCCACTTAGTTCAGTCAGCCAATACGTTCTCAAACTCTTATCATATGTCCATACTTATATCTCCACAATAATTTTACCTACTCCATGAAATTGCATCGCATTTGAAGCTCAATACTCCCTCCCCCCTCCTCCTCCACGTCAATTCTTTCTATTGTGCTGCTCCTCTTCACTGCAGCACCCTCAACCGGCCGCCCATTATTGTTCGGTTCAGCAGTATACTACTCGAACATTTGTTAGCAATAAAGCAGACATAAATATTGCGTCGTCCTAGGTGAGGGAATGGAGCGATGGAATGCTATAAGACACGATGTCAAATTTCACAAAATGAAAATGGCCGCCAGTCTTTCTTGATTCCTTGGTTGATAAATGGAAATGAGGTATTCTACTTAGAAATTTCTTGGTCTAATATTAGCATTCTCGTCACGTATTGAAATTGTCCCCTTACTTAAGCGACCTTTGAAAAAACTATTAGCAAGGAGTTGTAACATTATAATTAATGTCAGTTTATGCTGATTTTTTTTTTTGCGTGCCCTTGTCTTTTGCATGTAAAATTGGAACCGACTTCAGAAGACCAATTCTCGTAATGAAAAAACGGTCATAATCTAGTCGAAGTCTCATCTCGGCGACGATCAAATGTCAAAAACTTGTCAAAAATGTATGGAAACTAGCGGTCTTTTTGACAGATTGAGGCTGAGAACAGACTGTGAAATTTCTTAAAATTACGAGAATTATTATATTTTTGCCCCTCTGATATTAAAACTCTATCTACAAAGTATAAGATAATGAATACAAAACCCAAAAAGGAGTTTTTTCATATTTGAGCACTGTATCAATTTCAGTCAATTTTGATACTTGTAGGTTTTATGCCAATGCCCTATGTACCGCCGACTGAGCCAAAGAAAATGTAATCTTATTAGAAGGCAATAAGACAGAATTTTTAATGTATAAAGTCGATTTTCTTAATAACAACAGTTGTCTTTAAAAGAAATAAATTATGGTTATTGTATTATGCATTTAACTCAATACTCTAATTGGGGTGTATGCTGTCTTACGTTAATTATGTTACATGTTCTATAAGTTTTATAACGTAAAACACCGCCTAGCTACTAATAACCTACCCAAAGCGATGCAAAATATCAAAGTATGCTCCTACTTTGATATTTTGCATCGCTTTGGGTAGGTTTGCTGCATCTGTTTCTCACGTAGAAAGTTGAGCAAACTTCTCTTGAAATGTATTGTGTCAAATAACATAAATGTGGAATGCTATTTTCTTGTGTGTCGGACAATAAATTGTGTTCTACTTCATAGACTGCTCAGTTGGACACTAACAGTTGTATTTACAAAATGTTGTTGGTATTTTGTAAGAAAATATACTTCATTTTGTTAGCTGAAAATTATTATTAACAGAATACCGGAGAGTCTCAGGCTCAGTCACCTGGTTAGCAACGTTCCACAGAATTACAATTATTCTTATTAATTACTAGCTTTTACCCGCGGCTTCGCCCGCGTGGATGTCGGAAATTATCGCAAGAGGACGTACTACCGCAGTTAATGTATTAAGAATGCATTAATCCAAGTTATATAGGTAACCCGTGACTAACAAAAAAGTTTTTCGTTCGTTTTTTTTTCGTGATGTTCTATTTTTTTTTCTAAAATAAAAGTAACCTAAGTTACTCCTTGTTACATCAGGTATCTGCCAGTGAAAGTCTCGTCAAAATCGGTCCAGACATTTCAGAGATTAACCCGAACAAACAGACAGACAGACAAAAAATTTAAAAAGTATTTATTTATTTGTATAGATTTACCAGACATCCGCAGATCTATAATTTTACTGTGACAATGACTGTGGGTTATTTGCTGCACCATCATTCTTTTAATTAAAAAAACATTAATGCAAAAAAATAATATTAGCTTTAAATTGTGCCAAATTGTCCCCGTGATTTTTGTAATAAAAGCCGTTTAAAGTTTTTGCTTTACATCTTTAAACTAATACGTGAAACAATAACTTTGTAACCCATTTAGGTATATTATTTTTACACAGGAGTGCGGAAAGCTAATATATTTTTTATATTTTATTATTATAAAAAATTTGAATGTATTGTGGTCGAATTTCTATCACAGAGCGAGCAATACGTACATACAAACAAAAATATAAACCCAAAAATTTTATAAAGTTAAAACATCTGATCATACAGAATGAGATAAAGCGAAAGAAAGATAGAAAATAGATGTATTTAGCACAGTTTAATGTTCACACAATAGGTATACAGCAGGAAAGAGTGAAATTAAATCAAATTAAAAAAGTGTAAGGTTTAAATGTCAGAAACTAGCATAAGAGTGTGCATCACGGCTGTGCCAAAAAGGCACAGCCGTGATGCACACTGTCTGACGCTGATTTTCAACTGAGCCTGAACTACACTTTTTGGAGGTCGTAAAGCTTGAAAGTTGTACTTAGTACATTTCAAAAAGTATTCGCAAGTTCCTCCCATTCAATACCAGCAGTAGTCAAAACCTAAAAATACACGAAATTATAAATTCCAATCCCAAAGTATCAAATAAACATCACTAATAAACTCAAAATAGCGTTCGCTCCAAACGCAACCGCACTACCACGACCGATGACGTGCGATCCCGTACGATCACGTACGAAGTAGAGCTAAAATCGTCTGCAACGCAATCACGCTTGATTTTGCAGTCTGACTGTCATGATTGAGGGCTGCATTTGTAGTCAGCTTTGAACCTTAGTTCGTAATTAAATCGGCTGCGAAATGCGTTTTCATCGTGATATGCCAACCGTAGTTAAGGGATATTTTATTTGAATACGGATTATAACGCTAAGAATATAGCAACGTTAGTGTTGAGATACTGAATTCAGTCAACCCAACCAGCAAAAACTCTTTTTTTATTGTTTTTTTTTTCTATCTAAAGTGAAATAAAACATAGATATAAGTTGCTACAATCTTGATTATAAGTGATATTATCTTGACTATTGGAAACCGTTTTTAGGGTTAGTTCGCAAAAACAGAACTAATATAGAATTACTTTATTGTCCGTCTGTCCGCCTATCAAGATCCTTTTTCTCAAGAACACGTGGAGGTATCAAGTTGAAAGTAATTTCAAATACTCAAGTCTGCTACCCTTAGGAGCAGTGAAAAATGGAACTTCTATGTCAACTCAATCCAAAGAAAAGGCCGTTTATGCTCTGTTTATGGTGCATATTTAGGCACTCGCAATGGAATCAAAACCAGTGGGGGACTTCCCGTTGACCTAGAATCCTAAAATTTTGCAAGAAGCAATACCATGTAGCATAAGTAAGAAAAATACGAAAAGCGTAAAGTTACATCACAAAATATTTACCTTTTTGCGCTTATAAACTCACTCGCAGTTGGTAAAATAACCGCGACCTATGTTGATGCATGGGGACAACACTTCCCCAACTGCAAAGTTAAATTTGTCCTTCAATGCAAGAAATGTTTTTTATGTGATATATTAAATATTGTACAGTGGTACGGGACCCTTTGTGTGCTAGTCCGACTAGTACTAGGCCGGTTTTACTCAGTAAAACGACTACCAATTGATTTGAAACAAAAACTGTTTTTACAATCTTTCTTTGTCAAAACCGACCACAACATAATAAGTGCCGAAGAACATAGATTTAGACCTCCCCAAATTAAATACCCACCCTAATTTGGAACATTTCCCTTTCAAAACCGCAACTGCAAAACATTGAATATTCTATATGAAACTCATCGCCTATAAACGCTAATCACTGTAAGCGCTCGCGAGGGAACTGAAACCCATATTTATCTAAGCTGCTTTCCCGGCTATAATTGATTAGATTAGATTAGATTAGATTAGATTAGATTAGATTTATTTATTTGCCTGAAATATGGTATTTTACAGATTTTACAACACACTCAATAGTTCTTCATATTCCGCCAACTAAATTCGGCATGCAAATTTTGTGATAATAACGATGATTCTAATTTTATAATTTTAAACAAAATAATTAAATTGCAATGTCAAAAAAAATAAAATAAAATTGCCTACATATTAAATTACAAATGTCAAAGAAAAATAATTAAATTACAATTGTCAAAAAAATAAAAAAAATAAATAAATTACAAATTTCAAAGAAAAATAAATAAGTTACAAATGTCAAAGAATACTAATTAAATTACAAAATTTCAAAGAAAAATAATTACAATTACAAATGTCAAAAGAAATTACACAAGCCAAAGAAAAATAATTAAATTACAAATTGTCACATTTAATTTTCATCTCATGTAACTTCCCATTAGTCTTAAAATCTAGAAATTCCCTAACAGTGTAGAAACAATTTTCGATGAGCCATGCTCTGAGATGCTTTTGAAATAAACTAGTTCGCAGTTGTGTGCCAGACATGTCTTACGTCTAGACTGATTCCGTCTCCAATTACGTAACACGGCTTGGCTTGCGTCGCCTAAAACGCGATCCGCTTTTGGAACCACAGATGAGTTTAAATGTATTTCCCTCTCACACGAATGTTTCATCAACGTCTCAGAGTATTTCGCCGTGTGCATTTTAAGACTATGTTTTTATTTTTTCCAGAGCCCAATTAGGGAATTTATTTTATTTATCAAAAACTAGCTTACAGAGGATGCAGTGCTCTCAACATTTCAATAATTCGTGTAAAATTCCCATAGAAATGCAATTTCATTTTATCCGACTTTGAGATTTTCTAACTTTCTTAATAAAGCAAATAAATTAAAAATCAAGTCGGTTAAGCAGTTTTGAGTTTTAACGAGACCTACGACAGCTAATTGTTTTTTTTTCTTTCTAATTACATGCAATTATTATTACAGTAGATACAAAATAAGCTTACAGTATTTATACTGCACATAGAATCGCTTTTCTCTAGAAAAGAAAAAAAAGGAGACGTAAAAATTACATTGAAAAACAACTAGATGTTACATTATTAATAGTCATGTCTAACGAGAAGGTAGAGTCTTTTCCTTCAAATATTTTGCCGGTTTCAATTCATTCAATCAGCTTTAAATTTACCTTAAAACGTGTTAACTTAGTACTCCATTTGCTAACAAATCTGTGGCTAAGAACATTAGAACCATTTATATGTATAGGATAAGGATTTCCGAGGAAACTTTATGGGTCTCTTTAGATTTAGGATCCCTGAAAGAACCTGTGTTAGGTTTTCTTGTACCTACTTAGAAAACGATGCGGAGGACATACAAAATCGTCTCATAAACTTGACAATAGCCTTTCGAGTTCTAATTTATATGAACGGTCTTGTATACTGGTACATTTAGCACATGTCAGAAACGCTGGGTAATCGCAACATAATAATATTAGGGCTTATAAAATAGGACATTTATGTTCGAATGGGTTGAAGAGCCGTATCTCACATTCAAATGCAGAATTTTTAAAGTCTTATTTACGTGTAAATTTTCCAATTTAAGACCTGAGGAGTAATTGCGTAATACTCTATCAGAAGAAATCGCATTCAATTTGACAGTTGCGCAACATTCATGACGTTGATTACATTGGTAAGCAAATAATTTTTTCGAACATATAAAATAATGAATTAGCAATAAGCTTCAAAATAATTCAAATTCTAAATGTATACGTCCCATAAAAAGTTACAGGACGTTTAAAGTGGCTTCTCAATTCAGATGTCTGGATTGAAGAGGCACATTACAACTCGAAAACTAGTTGATGGATATTTATGGAAATTTGGTATGATTTAGTAGTATTTATGCGTAATTTGTACAAAAATATGGGCTTTGTACGGTTGAATTTGATGCTTGTAAAATGATTTGATTTTTATTGAAAATACCTAAATTTCACCGCAATGGTTTTTTCGAAATTAATCCGCCAAATAATACAACTGTTTAGTTTTATGTAGTTATCAAACTAGTACTGTAAAGGATAAATTAAAATATGGGTGACGCACTGGACAAATAAACTATGGCGGTAATGTTACTGCAGAACAATATGACTTATTTTACTCGATCGTAGCAAGGCTTACCTGCCATTGGAATATCTACTGGTGGACGTCCCAGATTCCCGAGCAGATTAAAAGACAGATTATTAATTACAAGTGAAAGCACGTGAGCATATTCGCAAGAAGTTGGTAGAATCATCCCAGCGCTGATTTGCTGGATTCGGTTTCTTCTCTACCTATCGTTATATCTCCAGACAAAGTTTTTTCGTTATATGTATGTATTTATGTATTTAGTATTCTTCCTTTTTCGAGTTATCTATCCTGTATGTTGCACCTGCCATGTTATTCTCTGCATCACCCTAAGGTTGACTGGTAGAAAATGCCTCATGCATTAAGTCCGCCTTTGTACAGTAGTTTTACTTGTGCATAAAGTTTTAATAAATAAATTATTTTACACGTTTACGGCACGTCGGATGCATTGTGGGCTAAGACCACATTATGGGTCCCCGAAAATGTGCAAAGGCATCGCGAAAGACTCAGGAGTAGATGGTGGGACGAACTTGACGCATACATGAGGGATTAGACCTTATTAGCTCAAGATATTAGGTGTTGAGTGGAAAAAGGAAAGGGAGGCCTTTACCTACAGTGGGAACATACAGGCTGATTATTATTTACAGAGAACAACATTAATGAATTAAGATCAGTACACAAAAAATTAATATCTTTAAATTTATTAACATAAAGTGCAGTTTTTAATTAATAGCCTACGGGCAAATTATTACACGTAGTGCGTCATTAAAGTAAACGAATGAAAAGATATAAAATTTCAAATTTATTACCACAGATTCATTTCAACAGGTGTAACGACAATGCTTTTTGCAGGTTTATTTGTTTTTTTTTTTAAAGCAATTTGTAACACAAGGTATGAAAACGAATGTGAATATTAAATAGCAGAAGTTTTTATGATAGTTGGCAAACAGTTGCTGCGCTATTCGATTTGGTACCTTTTTATTTGTTACGTTAAATAAACTTATCAGTTTTTCAACTACTGGTTTGGTTTTGAATTCACGTAACTGTCATATGTTTATATATATCCTCTGTCAGAAAAGAAGAATCTCTGAAGAAGATGCATAATCAGACGTTGTCACTGCTGGGACACAGACCTCGCTGGCCCAGTATGGGTTTGGTATAAATATCACAAATGTCTTAAAATTTTTGGTTCTGGGACATGCTGGTTTCGTCACGTGTTCTTCTTCACCGTTTGGAGAGTAGTGGTGATAAAATAAATTACACAAAGTTAAGTGTCTGCCGTTACTCAAACAACGAGAACAAACGACACGTAAATAGGAGCCGTGAACATCACAGTTGAAGAAGATACACTGGAATGAAAATAGATCACCGCTTAAATTCCAAAAAAAGCTGAACTGATTAGAAACGCCTACACTTAGATAGATAGATAGATAGATAAATCGTTTATTTGGTGCACACAAAAGACATAACAACATACAAAGCACGATTAAATAATAACACAAAGTGCCAGTATACAACAAGAAAAAAAAAAGAAGACATAAAATAGTGATGATGACACTTAGTGTCACAAATTAAAATATAAATGAAAATAACGTGCGGTGGAATACAAAAGTGCGGTGTGCGTCTCAGAGTGGCACC
The DNA here is from genome assembly GCA_947507805.1 of Aporophyla nigra. Classification (NCBI taxonomy): domain Eukaryota; kingdom Metazoa; phylum Arthropoda; class Insecta; order Lepidoptera; family Noctuidae; genus Aporophyla; species Aporophyla nigra. The sequence continues at coordinate 2,209,464 of OX382301.1, forward strand.
AAATGGGAGTCCAGCTCAGCATGTGTCAGGCAAATATACCTGACGCTGATATTCTGCTGGATCCTTGTAGTGACCCACGGACGTCGAGCAGATGAAATCAATACACGAATAATTATTATAGGTGTTGTGAAATGTGCGGAGTGATATTATGTAAGTACCCGCAATGTTCATACAAAGTATTCTACAGTTTAGTTTAGCATTTCGAAGCGTTTTTGTACGATGATGAATGTTTACACGATTACTTGATTGTTTGAATATAGTATAATACGTAAATGAATGTTCAAAATATTACTCTATTAATGTAAATAAATAATAAATTTGACTGGACTGAAATGTGTTTGCAGTAAATTAAAATAGGTAATTAAAAATAGGTATGTGTATTATAACTACTATCTATCTCACAATAGATCCACAAATCATTCAATAATTGTTATTCCATTTGTATGCAGCTATGTGACAAAGATGCGCTCAGCAAACGGGAAGAGTTGGGAATAACACGACAGCCAGTTATATTATGGACGTATTTGAAATCGTCATGCCCAGTTTTATCTGCGAGGCGATAAGAAACATCCGAAGTCTTATTCTGAAGATGCCAAGAGATTTAAGATTCCTTATCGGCGGGGGAATATTGTTCCAGCATTTGGATGCGGCATATCTGAAACTTCCCCTGAAGGCAGCCGTCTTGTGCGATTGAGTGGATAGTTGTTGGGAGCACTGCCTACTCGCGATTTCTCTTTTACTGGCGACCCAGCTCAGTTTATTGTACAGGTAGGACGGTTGCTTGTACTTTACAACTCCAAATAGTAGGCATGCTAAGTGTAACTTACGACGTGACTTCATCTTGAGGATGGAGTGCTTATTTAAGAATGGCGTTACATGACATCTTGGTGGGATTGAGAAACAGAACCGAGCGCAGGCGTTTTGCACCCTCTGGATCAGTCGATCAGTTTTTGCCAGAAGTCGAGGACCGATAACTGTATCCGCGTAGTTTAGGTTGGACAGCACAAGTGACTCAACCAGCTGGATCCGAAGGTCTTCTGACAGATAAGGCCTTATTTTATAAAGGACCTTAAGCCGATAGAAACAAGTGCGCACTGACTCTGCCACGTGCGCTTCGTATCTCAGCCCTTCGTCCATGGTCAGACCCAAGTTACGTGCTTCACTGACTCGACTGACCGACTCACCCAGTAGGGTAACGTTGAGTGTTGCCGGCACTGCACTGATTTGGTACCTAGTTCCAAACAGCATATATTTAGTTTTTGTGGGGTTAAGTACCAAACCGTTGCTTTCAGCCCAACATGCTATCCTGTCAATATCTTCGTTAAGGTCCTTTACTGCGCTGTCATAGTCACTCGGCTTAAAAGATATATAGACTTGCACGTCATCAGCATAAATGTGGTACCTACAGCTCTGTAGGGAATTTATTATATCCGCACAATATAAAATGAATATGATGGGACCTAGTATTGAACCTTGTGGGACTCCTCTATTGATGGATACAAGAGAAGAAACAAGAGAAGAGCCATTACTTAATTGTATTTCTACACGCTGCTGACGGTTGGTGAGATAACTTTGAAACCAGAGTATCGTATTTTGATCAAATCCGTAATATTTTAGCTTTGATAGAAATAAATCAATATTAATACAATCAAAAGCGCGAGAAAAATCAAGTAGGACGAGAAGTGTGCATAGGCCCTTATCCTGAGCTGACAAGATGTTATCTGTCACGTCCAAAAGAGCCGTAGAAGTACCACGCCGTTTACGAAAGCCTGATTGTAGCTCCGGTAGAATCTGTTTGTCCTCAAGATATTTTGACAGCTGCTCATATACAGCCTTTTCCGCAATTTTGGATAGGCAAGGCAGAATACTAATGGGCCTAAGGTCTTTTAAGTCAGTCGGATTCGGTTTTTTAGGTAATGGCCTAACGATTGCGATTTTCCAGATGTCAGGGAATGTTGCAGAAATAACTGAGTAGTTCACAATGCCAGTGATGGCTTCAAGTGTATGTGGGAGGGTAAGCAAAATCATGTTCAGGGTCATCTCATCACAGCCTTCAGCGTTAGATTTAAGCTGGCGGAAGTATTGCAGAATTTTATCAGCACTTACGGGTTGTAATGCGAATGCGAAGCTTTCATCGCCATAACGATGCGACTCAAAGAAATGGCGAACTGATGTATTGCAGACGGGGTTACCGGGAACATTCAAAAAGTGATTATTAATTAAATTTGGATCTCGGAAGTGAGTAGGAAGGTCATCAATTTGTTTCTTCGGCAATACCGTGCTTTTTAGATTTTTCCATAGTAACTTAGGATCTTTGATTTTGTTATTAATGTTGAATTTGAAGTATGCCACTTTTTCCCTAAATAGGGAAATTGTTACCAGTGATTTCAGCTGCTTGTAGTATGCCTTTTTGGACTCGGATTTCGTTTCCTTTTTACGGTACTTGGTGAGGGCGTCGTTTCGTAAGTGCATCATTAATTTAATTGTCTCAGTTATCCAGGGATAAGATGGTTCCTTAATTAAACATTTCTTGACCGGAGCATGCGCATCATATAAGTTTAAAATTTTTATATTTAACTCCTTCACCATGTCATTTACATTAGGTAGGCCACAAATGTTATCCCAGTGTATTTGCGACAAGTCACGGTCTAGTACTTCTCTATTTATTTGCTTGATGGGTCTGTACGTAACTGTATGGGGTTTATATTTACTACGCTTAATATTAAATTCGCACACAACAAGTGAGTGGCCATTTATTGAGCCATAGGGCTCAACAGATATTCTTTTGTGGCTGAGATTCGTACAGACAAGGTCGATCAATGTTTCACTATGGTCTGTGAAATGGGTGGGTGAACTTACTAGTTGTTTTAGGCTCAGGCTATTAAAAAACTCACAGACTTTCTTACTTTGCGCATTCGAATTCAGTAAGTTAACATTGAGATCGCCGAGCAGCACGTAGTGATCACATTTTACCAAGGAAGTAATGGAGTCGGTTATGGCGTCGAGGAAGAGATCCAAGTCACAGCGTGGGGGACGATAAGCTGTGCCTATTGCAATTTTATTCCCATTTAGTGTAAGTGTAATCCACATTTGTTCGATAGTATCGTATCTAGGGTCAATTTTGGTGGACCAAGTACGAGCAGTCAGGCCGCGTTTAAGATAAAAACCTACACCACCCCCGCGACCCCCACGTACACACAGCGGTCGCGGCGTGTGGCGCAGCCGGTAACCTGGCACAGTGGGCGCTCGCGCCTCCTCACCCGGTCTTAGCCAAGTCTCATTAACCGCCAATACATCGAAAGAATGTGTTTCCACTGCAGCTATAAAATCGTCGTGGTTAGTGCCAAGGGAGCCTACGTTTAGAAAACCAACTTTAAGGTATTTGTCAAGCATTTTTGTAATGAAATATACAACAACACAGAGAAGCACCGTCACAGACGTAGAATGCTGACGGTTTTGCAAATGTCAAAGGAAATAAAATCAAATTATAATGTTTTATGAAAATAATGCAAATATGTGTCAGAAGTAACAAAGAATAGAAATTCATAGTAACCATAAACAAAGCCAAAAAATGTAAATATAAATAAAAATGTAAATATAAAAACAACATTCTATAAATTAAAAATTGTTTTGTGTTAGTTACTGTAAATAATAATTGCAAATAAATTGTAAATAAAAACTGAGAATTAGACATTGTAAATAATAATTGCACTAACACTTTGGCTCTTTCTATCAACTCTGATGCTTTTAAATAGTATTTGAGACTCATGGTCCAAAATATACCACCTACTTCGTGTTCTTGTAAATATCAAAGTCATATGTATACAGTCAATAAGCCTAATTCCCTAGTCGAAGTTTTCACATTATAAAACATTGAAAAACAAATCATTGTTTTCCCAGAAAAGCCACAATTCCATTCCGACAACATCTTTATAATATTAATCTCCATACTCTTTTATATACGAGTCAATTTCACAGCAACATACTCCGACTTCTTCATTCAAAGGAAAACGGTTTTATTGCACTGTTTTTACATAAACCTCACATAAAACTAATTTATTGCCGTTAGAAGAAAGTATCAAACATGCTTGTGTGAAACAATTTGGGTATAACTGTTGTTTCTGAGAGTAGGACAAACAAGCGGTTGGTATGTAGGCTAAATACATCGGTTTTTGAGTCTAGGCCGAGAATAATGTTAGGGACAAACTAGAAAGTAATTTCAAGTCTAGTCCAGTTTTTCACAGCAAATTCCTTCAAAAACACAATATAACTTTCGCAGACCAGAGAAGCATGGCACGAATCGGAGCAATGATAATGATGGTTACATTGATAGGAATCTTGATATTAATATTGTCCACTGTGATACTGACGTAACTGATGCACATTTTGTCCAATATACTCTTATAGACAGACCAGTGAAACACCCTGACTTTTTCTACTTCACACGGGTGTAGAGTGTATGTGACGGATAAGTATAGAATGCCTCTCCGTGGCGTGGACAGCAACGGGACATGCCGGCGGTCACCTATCACGCTGCGAACTTTTCTGTAGACCTTTTAAAGATATACAATTCTCTATTGCTTACATAATTTCGTAAGGGTAATAATAAAAAAATCATATTTTGGACATTACTAACGCTGGCTAAGCGTTAGTAATGTCCAAAATATGATTTTTTAACGACATCATTACAAATCTTTGAAATTGTCGTCTTCTCTCTACTAAAACAAGCATGTATTATAAATAATACATAATTATAAAGCTGTATCAAAATCCGTTCCGTGGATTAGAAAAAGTAGGCGGAGAAACAGACCGTTGAAAACAGCGACTACACTTTATACTATATATTTAGAGAAGATACTAAAAATACCATGGCATTCGACGCAGTGTGATAAATAAAAAACTATGTGACGAACCACAGGGCCATTTCAAGCAAACTAAAATGCACTTTTTCCACCACTTACCCATGAAAGTGAAATCAAAGAGCAGCAAAATAGCCTGTCATGTAGAGCATGTGTCAGAAACTAGTGGTCATAATTTTTTTACCCATTAAATTGGGTCTAGTATTTTGTAGTATGTATTGTATGGGAAAGTTGATAATTTTGTCACAATAAAAACATTGGTTCCATGGAGAAAGTGGTTCTGTTACATCACCCTCACCACACTCTTAATCTATGACCATCTACATGCTATGGAAACGTTCAAAGTCTCATGTTTTAATTAGATGGCATTTTTTAAAGGCAATATATCTATTATCTAATTAAATACATGTATTAATAGCCCCATTGAGGCATTATTAATCGCATCTCCTTTCCACGCAATTGTACCATGTAGCTTGGTTTTGTCGTCATAATCGCCAATTGTGGGGATAATCGCTACACTGACTTTTGATTGCCATAATAAGGGGATAATATTAGATTTCAGATTCCACAATAAAATCTGTATCTCTGGTTTCATTTTACAGCCCATTGTGGTGTAGTAAACGGTTTTGTAAATATGTTATTATTGCGAATTGTTTTTGATATTAAATAGAATTAAAGGATTTGTAGTAATACAAAAGCAACACTAAAATATTTTTTAAATTATTGTAAAAAAGTGACAGTTTCACAGAATTTGAAAATGGAACATTGAAAGATTTTCATAACCATGTCAGTTGCAGGTGACAGTTTTTAATTTGAAAAGAAATAGTCTTTTGATAATATAGTAGGTTGAATACACACAAAAACAAAGCAAAAATTAATCTTTTTTTTTAAGTTACAGCGTGTCTAAACCTTTAAACGTCCTACTTAAAGAGCGTGACATTGGCAACACTACACACTCGCAAGTCTGTAACCGCCTTAACATAAACTCCTCCGTCTATCCGTCCATGTTTCCGCAGTTTTCGCTCGATATGACTCCTATTCTCCGAAACAATGGACTTTCGCCTATAAATAAGACACATTACGCTACATAATACAGTTTTCTTAATAAATAACATAGCTTGGATGAGGATTTCTGCTGATAGTTTTAGGGAGAGTATTTGTGAGAGGAAGTGTTTGGTTATACATAGAAATCCTTTTATATCAAGACTAGCTGCTGCCCGCAGCTTTATTCGCATAACTATTAAGTTCAGAAATCGAAGTTATCTTATATCCATAAGTGAATCGGAATAATAAATACCCGTAATTTCATCCATAACTATACGTGCTTACGAACTACACCCCAGTTGTCAGGGTGAACAAAGAAACTCCTTGGAATTTTCTAGCATAAGTTCATCTCGTCCAGCATTACCAGAACCTCATCTTGAAAGGGTGAATTCAAAAACCCATAAATATCAGTACAATACATATTTCCTATTTCGCGAATTGCGTTCTGAATATAGCCACTCGAGCAACAAAAGCGAAGCCCCCCCAAGTTACACGGAAGGTGCTGGGGTATAATTCCTTTGGTGGAAGCCACCGCCATTCGCTTTCACTTCACAAATAAATTGTTTCGCTCTTCAACTGTTATTTCGTAACACGTCGTCAAAAGTTTTTGTGTAAGGTAATAATACAGGATACAGGAAGCATGATAGCATATTTAAAGAGTGGATTGTTTACTGATTATTAAGACCTGGGTCTTAACTACTTTCAGGCCCATTAATATCATGGTCTCTGAGATGACTCCCGAAATCCCTCTAGTTATTGCCGTCGCAACTGCCGTGTCCATAGGCAAACGTAAGCATGTGTCGCGGAGCCGGCCTCGATGTATCGCCGTCAAATTCTGCGTCATCAGTTTCGTCGCCAGCGCATCCGTCGTTTGCTGAGCTTGCAGAACGCCCTGCCCGCGTGCCTCGAAGCCCCGCGCCCCTCAACGCGGCTTCTCCACGCACCGCCGCCCGAGCTCCTCGCCCCGTCCCGCTGTCAGTGACTGCAGCCTTGACGAAACCCTCACAAAAGGATTTCGCTAGCGTCACTGCGTGTGCTCCAGGCGTTCCAACTAAGCCTAAGCCAGATAATGAGGGTTTCGTGACGATGCGAAGGAGGAACCGCCGTTCGCGAACGAACAAGAACCGCTGCGGGAAAGCTACTGCGAAGTCCGATGTCAGCTTGCGCGCTGCAAAGCCGAACACTCCGGTGTACATTTCTCGCCTACACTACACCACTAAGGCGGAAGACATTGTGGAGTACGTACGCCAGAAGACGAAGTACATGCCGAGGGTACAGTTACTGGAATCACACTGCAACGTCAACTTCAAGGCGTTTGTGGTGCGTGTACCGGATTGTTATCTGCCCATCGTCATGGACGAAGACTTTTGGCCTCAGGACGTGATGTTCCCTCGCTTCCGCGGACAAGTGCCACAGGACAGCTCCCGGACAAGCTAGTGAAGTGTTACTAACATAGTTTAGGGTACTATTTTATTAACACAAGTTTTGTATAATACCTTGTATGTTAGTTTGTAAGGTATATGTCTATGGGTCATTGTCACCTGAAAATAAATGTTTTATTATTATTATATAGGCGGAAATCTTTGGGCTGTTTTGTTCTTGAAGTAGTAAAGTACTGAGTGTATGTCAGTACTTTTATCATGGCAGCCTATACTAGCTTAAACAGCTTGTTCTAAGTACAAGTTTAAGTTATTTTTAATGAGATCAAACCATCTTCAAAATTTTCAAGAAGTCTATAGGCGTTTATCCTCTTGAAACACAGATTTTGACCGTCATTTTGTAAATCCAAAATGTATAAACCAAGTAAATATCATAGCACCTACAAATAAAAATATTTCACGTTCGTAATATAATCCTCAGAGGTCCCTCATTGGGATTCCACCCCGATTGTCGGGAACTCGTAAAGATCCGCTAAAGTTAAATTAGGGCCACTTGTTACTGTCACCAGGCTTATCTGAGCACCGTTTGTTTTTCGATAACACCATCCAATGACGAGATAAAAATAATTTGCGAACCTTAGAGTGAAAAGTTTAATTAATTTTGTAGGCGAACCGTTTGGGCGGGATTGATTGGGGAAACTTGACCTTTTGCGACAAGGACTCAACGTTTATAGTACATGGGTGTTGACCTATATTTGGGGGAATTGTTTGTGTAGAGGACAGATACGACTACTTGTTACTGTTATGATTCCCTACTGAGTTCGATTCAACAGCATGGTCATAGTTCAACGTCTAGTCTCGACACTCGAATTATTCTTCTAATGAAAAGCCACTTATACCACAAAAGTTGCTTTCCTATAAGAATATTTAATTTACTCCAAAAATCATATAGCTGCCCATTTATCGATTTAATACAGCGCTATTGAAATGGTTTTTAGACAAATTATGTTCTGTGAATGAATATTCAAACTTTAAAAATTCTCACTGATCTTTTACTCGTACAAAAAAGCAAACACATCTCATTTTTCATTTAATAACTATGATTCAGTCACTCATTTTATTGAATTAATAAATATAACAATCATCTGGTATACTAGTTTTAGTGAACCCCGACCATCTGCAATGAACTACAATTCTTGCAAATAATTTCATTTCATTTAAAAACGTTCGAAACAGATGCCAGTTATTCTAATCCTTTATGTAATTTTATATTCACTAGTAGCTAAGCTTTAACACTGCAGTTTCATTATGACTTTTAATTATTCTCTCTGGGTCACGGGCGCCATATTTTGTTTGGACCAAACAATGGTGAATATGACCTAAAGATTGTAATGTACAATAGTTACAATTTAGTTATTATTCTTGACCATCAGCCAGCACTATGATTTATTGACTACTCACATAAAAAAGCCATTAAATAATACGAAAATTACGTAAAAAATAACCATTTAATCTAACATCCCAATTTCCTTAAGGACAAACAATTTGCTAGGCAGCAATTTCCTTCCCAGAAACTATTAGAACAGATTTTTGTCTTTCCCCCAAAATTGTATGTTGATCGGAGGATGAATAAACATGTGTCGGCAGTTTATCATCACGTGTGAGTCGTAAAATTGGGGACGAGAGGGTTACGGCGAGATAAGCCGACGATCTGTCACCGGAATATTATCGTATCTGCGGCCTGACGCTGCTTTTCGTTTATAGGATCAGATTGGAGTACCTACCGAGATGTTTTTCTCGCTCTTTCCGTAAAGGGATTAGCTTTTGTTTTTTTTTTCAATTACATTTAATGTGATGATAATGACTAAAAAATAAAAATAAAAAACTAAAAAACACGCTTCCATAGAAAACTAAAAAGTAGAAAATAAATGGAAAAAAAGCGTGGGGTGCTTTTTAAGGTATTTTTTATTGATATTAGGCACGCCACGCTTTTTTTCCATTTATTTTCTACTTTTTAGTTTGACTTTCTATAGTACCGTGTTTTTAGTTTTTTTTAACTATTATTTATTTTCTAGGGTGTTTCGAATTTTGAGATGTATATCAGCGTAGTTTTCGAAGACAGTTTTTTTTTACTCTTCTGGTAACCCTGGCAAGGATAATGACACAAATTTATGAAATTATAGTATTGTCATCGGTCCTCGATAAGTCTACAGAGACTCTTCTGGTAACCCTGGCAAGGATAATGACACAAATTTATGAAATTATAGTATTGTGATCGGTCCTCGATGAGTGTACAGAGTTTAAATGAAATCTGGTCGTTTAAAGTGGGTCAGAATCGCGCTATAAGGAGTCGGTTACAAACAAACATACAAGTGAAGCTAATATAAAGCGAGTAAAAACAAAAGCTTTTCTACTATAGTAAGTATAGCTCATTTTATATAGTACTAGCTTTTGCCCGCAACTTCGTTCGCGTGGAATAGTGACTTCCGGCAGATTTTTGGTTTTACCCACATAGTTCCCGATCTCGCGGGATCTCTTAAAAAATGAAAGTGGAAGATATTCTAGGTAACTCTTCAAAAATCAACATAATGAGCTCTGCGTTTGAATTGAAGATATGTATACTCACTTAGGGCATTAAAGCCGTTATTGCCGATCGAAAAAGGCGAAAATGTTATTTTTCCCTTATTTTCAAAATATTATTTTGATTTGCCATTTCAGAAAAAAATAGGTACTGTTTCTCCCTTGACAAATTTTCTATTATTTTAGGCTTTAAAGATTATTAAAGTTTCTTACACCAAGACATTTCTGTATACCACGTTTTTAGTTTTGCCATCGTTTGCAAAAATATATAGGTCTTGTGGTTTTGACACTCTTGAGCACGCAACGTAGAGTTGTCCATGGGAGAAACAGTCTTTTTCAAGATGTACCCCCGCAACTTTAAGCGTTTGCCCTTGGGCTTTATTTATGGTCATTGCAAACGCAGTTTTCAGCGGAAACTGAACTCTTTTGAATTGGAATGGCAAATCAGTTGGAATGATGGGAATGCGGGAAATAATTACAGTTTCGCCTTTTGCCATTCCAGTCATAATAACGGCTTTAATGACATTCCGTCCTAAATAGGTTACTTGTAACCGTGTGCCGTTACATAGCCTTGGTGGATCTAGGTTTCTCGTAAGCATCACAGGAACTCCAACTTTCAGCCTCAACTTGTGAGAAGGCACTCCTGATAACTCTAAGGAGTTGAGAAACTCTGTTGGGTAAGATGTCACTTGCTCGGTATCCACGACGTTATCTACTGATAGCCTCACCTCTTCAGTCTCAGCAGCTCTTTGAGCAGCGTGACGCTCGGCGTCTAAAGTTAAACGGGCTTGAGTCTGTTCTTGAGACTCTTGACTTCTTGCAAGTCTTTTAGCTCAAGCTCCGCTGGAACGACGTGCTAAATCGGACTTGCGTTTTCTCGTCATTGAAAAAAGTAGTTTAAAAAAGAACTTAAACTAAAGAAATATTACAATCTTTCCGAACTTAAATTGAAAACTAACTGAAAACAAAAGAATTTAAAAAAAATACGAATTACGAACTTGATAACAATTTAAAAGAAATTATATTACAACCTATTCTCTTAATAATCAAGCATAAAACTGAATAATTTAAAAGGAACGATCTAATTAATCTAAAAATTAAAACGAATTTAGACATACAATTTTAGTATCTACTAATAATCGAGATCAAACTAAACTTACATTTAGAGATGTGCCCCTCACTCATGAGGTGCCTCGTTTGAGGTACTCATGATTGCAGATTGAAAGAGTTACTCGAATTTCAACATTGAACCACCTCACTCGTTCACGCGTCCTCACTTAAAAATTGACGCGAATACTCGTAGAGTTTCTGTCATGTCTATGTAGTCTGTGGTTTCTGTGCGAGGCGTTGGCGAGGCGAGAGCGAGGAGAATGAGTATTGAGGTATTGAGAGAATGAGCGAATGAACCGACTTATTTCTTGTACAGAATTTATAGAATGATTGAAGAATTTTGGTATGTAGGTATACAATGAAATAATGATGTTTGGTATGTGTGTGATACTGATGTTTTGTAGAATTTTATTTAGATTGTGAAGAGATACAAAGAAATATGTGAAATGAGTTGCAGGGTAAATAAAAGACACGAAGCAAATAAAAAAAAAACTGAGTGTATTCATTGAGATCAAGTGTCATTGAATCGTTTATTTTGGCCGTTTAAAATTATGAGCGAAAGAAAAGTATGCGTGAGGGAGATGTCATAATCGGAATCGTGACTTCGTGAGTCGTGAGTACTTTACGAGTCGACGCTCCCCTCCGCCCCGCTGCCTCGGACTGTCGGCTGAATTCGGCTGGGGCTCGGCTCGTGAGGTGAATACGCTGACAGACGACTCCTCACCTCAAATGAGGGGTACCTCGTGAGTACCTCGCGACGTAAAATGAGGTACTCCCTCAATCTCATTTTAAAATGACGAGTTACCCATCACTACTTACATTATACAATAACCAGACAACCTAACAAATAAACCTTTTAGTCGACAAATACAACGGAACCAATTTTGAAAACAACTACCAGACAACCCAACAAATAAACCTTTTTAATCTACTAATACAACGGAGCCAATTTTAAATTTACGAAACGATCAATCCACAATTCCACGACAGTACCGAAGCGCTCGGCCGATACCCAACCAAATGCGTGTAACGAAACCATAGCGCAATCTATTTCGATCCCAACGCCATCTATCGAGCATAGTGACAACTCGGATTATTTATCTATACTCCGTTCGGGCATTTTCTTTGTACTAAAAGTTTTATTATATTGGTATTATTTTTTTCATACCTTTTTACTATTTATTTACTTTTTTCCGATGAATTAAAACAATAACATGAACCGAACTCGTGTAACGATCGACACCATTGCGCGATCACCAACTCGACATATAGTACTAATAGAATTATCTATACTCCGTTAGAGCATTTTCTTTGTACTAAAAGTTGTATTATATTATATTTTCATACCTTTTTACTATTTATTAACATTTTTCCGATGAATTTTCAGTACTGAATTGATGCCGACTCTTGACCAATAGATGGCGCTGTATGTCCGGAATAAATTTTATTTTATATTTTATTTTTTGTAATAAAAACTATCCTATGTCCATTCTCAAGTTCCAAACTACGTCTGTACCAAATTTCACACAAATTGGTTCAGTAGTTTAGGCGTGAAGCAAAGACAGACAGACAGACAGACAGACAGAAAGACAGACAGACAGACAGACAGACAGAGTTACTTTCGCATTTATAATATTAGTTTGGATCTAGTGTGAATATTTATTTGTATGAAAATGTATGGAAGGACTTACTAGAGAGTGGGCAGCAGCGTTCTCTATGCATATTACCACCATACTGCGATCGCAAACCCGCCTGTCAAGTATGTCAATTATGGTAAAGCATCCTAATTTGGGGGAGGCTTATATCCAGCAGTGGGCATCTTACGGCTGAAATTGTCGGGAATCATATACTGTATAATAACGGTTTGCGCGTTTTTGTTTATCACTGCCACCTTTTCTAAGCATTACCTGTTCAAAAACTTAAATAAATAGGCTAAACAATGCGATCGATGTATTTCCTTCTTTAATAGGTATGTGCGTCAAACAAAATAACGTATGGCTTATTAAATACATATAAATCATTTTCCAATTTCAAGCGACGTCGTTAAAAAACTCAAAATATATGTAAATCCATTTTACTCTAGGTAGAATAATATTTTAAATGACATATTTATATTTAACCTTAATCGTTTTTTTAAATGGTTCATTTTCTATACTATTTGGGTTGGTTTTTGTGAAGGATTAATTTATTCAGGGCTCATTTTTCATCTGTTTAGATTCAAGAAAAATAAGATATTTATTTATCTTCTTTACTTGACGGATTTAAGAGTTGATATTTATTAGCTTTGACTGTCATACATGAATATATTGGATTCTTTCACTTTTAGATCAGTCGCTGTCCACGACTTATGATAATGCTTGAAAAGTTATTAGGTAAGTCCTAATACAGGATAAGTTTTTAACCAGTGCGCAAAATTTAACAAATTAAACTTAAACGAGTTATAATAACCATGCAATTTTTATTTTGATATATCTTAGTACAAAAAAAAAAATAGTTATCGTTAACGAAAGATGTTTATTTTGGAACTGGTTTTAATGGTAACTTGCGCACGGCGGCGGCGAAGGTGAACGACCGAGCGTAGCTACAAGTAGGTATTTACCAGCTGTTCGATCGGTCAAAATTCTTAGAAGTTAATAATAAACTTTATTGCTAAACAAATTTACATAGATTTTGCATTGGCCCCAAACTAGGCAAGCCTGTATCTTGGGTACCAATCTGGACGGTTAGCCATTTAAACATTTATTTTAAAATCATGTTTGATATAAAAGCTAAATATTTACTAAGAAACTAAAGATAAAAATTATAATTAAACAAAACAAAAACATTGCGAGAATAAAAATAAAAAAAATACAAAACTAGGAAAAAAACGCTATTAATTAAATTAGTGTGAGTGCGTGTGATGGTGAGTTTAAGTGTGTTTAATGGTGTGAGTATGTGCGTGTGAGACAAAAATGTGAGAGTGACGCAAACGTTCATGTGCACAGATTATTTGACCACTGTAATTAACTTTTCTGCTTCGTTGTTAGTTCAAAGTACCTACGCCGGCGCGGCGGCGAAGGTGAACGACCGAGCGTAGCTACGAGTAGATACTCGGCTGGTAGGTATCAGCTGTTCGGTCGGTCAAAATTCTAAGAAGTTCGAAGTACCTACGCCGGCGAGAGGTTACTGACCTATTCCTATTGTCGATATCATATTAGGTACGAAATATGTAGGGTGTCCACAGTTTACTGATTTAAGGTCGGATAAAAATAAAAAGTATTGAAAAATAGTTGAAATGTGTTCTATTACTGATACTGAACCACCAAAAAAAATTTGCGCACTGGTTAAATTTTTTTCCTGTATATGAAATTGTTGCTGAAATAAATTAATAACACAGCGCAGTAGAACCCTTACCAGAAGTGGTTATCGGATTAGTGGTTCAGCAGATTCAAAATCATTCGGGTTGTGCCAGAAGAAGTTCGTAGTGGATGTGGTATGACAGTGGCTACCTGACATCATATCTGCCATCAGAAGACACCCGCTACGTAACCATTGATGTGACGCTCTGCCAGACAGTGTCACTTTTATCCGACGTCTTTGGTGATTCCTATTAACTCCATTACGAAACTAGACGGTAACATTTGGTGAAGCTAGCAAGCGAATTGTACGTTTATTTAATAATTTACTAAAACTTTATGCACAAGTAAAAATATACTGTACAAAGGCGGACTTAATGCCTGAGGCATTTTCTACCAGTCAAACTTAGGGTGATGCAAAGACAAAACCTGGGAGATGGGATAGATAGCTCGGAAACAACTGTAAAATACAAGAATAAATAGGTACTAATATATAGACTTTTGTCGTCAAAGCCATAGAAATTGATTCGTATTGGGTCGTCTCATTCAAAAAGGAATTAAAAGATTATACCATTGACAAAGAAGATTCAATTCTGATCAAAGACTTGGAGTTTCTTCAGTCATTAGACCAACTCATTAAATATCAAAAGGCGAGCCATTTGAAGTAAGTCAGTGTCAGTGCTTCCTAATTCTGATTAAAATTAAACGTTAAATTAATTAACATTTTCCTCTAACTTTCAGTTTAAAAGGTAGGCAAGATTAAGCAATTAAGTTTAACTAAATAAGTCTTATGAACGAGGAATAGTAAATTAGGAAGCTGAAGACTGTTTACTGACTAAAGTGCGAGGCGCTGTTGATCCTACCGCTCAAAGTTAGGGAATTGACACGTAGTGACACAGACACGCTCAAGTAATTCCCTGTGATTAATTAGGCACACTAATTTCCTTGCTTTACGGGCTCGAGTTTAGTTGAAAGCGTTTAAGATTTTCGAGATTCTGAGAAATGACGTCAGCAAATTGTTATTGCGCAAGATAAAGTTACGAGTAAATGATTTTCTCTAGAGTCTTTAAATTAATAGATTTTCAGTTCAAAATTGTTTGCTATTGAAAGGTTTGAATGGGGTTTTAGCGATCTTAGATCACAGCGCTTCGCAGTAATGACGCTGCTTCCCGTCACTAGTCACCCTTTTATACACTTTTTTTCTATTTGCATTTAGAAATGGTTATCTCGCCTTATGTTTCGGTTGTCAGGGCCTCGTTTGTTATTTAGCAGGGTGCACCACAAGCCGGTGATAGTGCTGATGGTAAGTAATACTTAGTTGTTGTTGACAGGGGTTTAAAGGAGGCATACTTACTAAGTATGCCTCCTTAAAACCCCTGTCAAACTTATTTATCATAGTATTGTACTCGAAATATAAATAAATGCAATAAAACTTCGCTTTAACAAATCCGACAAAAAAGTGGTAACATTGAACAAAATGTACATTTATTTATTACAATTTTTATTATAAAACTTATAGAACAACACGAAAATAATTCATACACGCAAGCAGCTCCACGGACAAAAACAGGTTCAAACATAAATCGAGAGGGAAAACCCATTTTTATGACGCGTAAAAAAAATCTTTATCGAACAATTTCGCCTTTAGTTTTCTGTGAAATAAACGAGTACAGTTTTGTTCCAAATAAATTTATGTGCGAACCACTTTTTGCTGCGGGTTGGGGTCGTGTGGGCGTCTATTTTTTGGTACCCAATCTGTTGAAATAAATAATGGCTTGATATTAGCTTCATGTTTTAGTCGGCCAATGGTTCGTGGACCTACTTCTGCAGCAATTTGTTGTGGGTTCAAAACCTGACAACCACACAAACCTACATATCAAGCTATAATATACATTTACAGTTTTAGCAGACCTCACATTGTATAGGCTTTTCGTACAATAAGAAGTCAGCTTATACTGGAAATGCATAGTTTGATTTGTCGCCGTGCGTACCAATTTAAACTTGATGAATGTTCTCTGTCTCTTTATTGATTGATCTCATAGACACAAATGCAGTATAACTTTGCAATAAATGACTAAATAGATTTGATAACTAATAATTGATTTTATTTCTGCAAGAAGGTTTGTACAAACACTTTTACACGTCAATCATATTTTTAAAACTAGATGAGGTCATCGATTGATTTAAATCACCTTACACTCATATAACATTACTTGTTCATCAAATCATTTATCACCTACCAGCTTTTTCCAACTGTGTTGAGGTCGGCTTCCAGTCTTACCGGATGCAACTGAGTACCAGTATTTTACATTCAACGACTGCCTGACAACTCATCATCATCATCATCATTTCAGCCGTAAGACGTCCACTGCTGGACTTAGGCCTCCCCCAATTTGGGAGGCTTTGCCATAATCGCCACGCTTGGCAGGAAGGTTGGTGATTGCAGTATGGTGGTAAAATGCATAGAGAACGCTGCTGCCCATTCTCTAGTAAGTCCCTTAGTCGCCTTTTATGACACCCACGGGAAGAAATGGGGTGGTGTTATTCTTTACGTCCGGCACCACACGGTACCTGACATCTACAATCTAGTAACTGAGTAATACCACATTGCAGCCCTTTGGTACAACTAGTTGTCAGGCTTTTGGGCTTCTGATGACCCGTAATGACTGTCAAAGATCTACGAAGGTCAGCTGGGGGCAGTTTAACCTGATCGGTCGACCGGTGGGGCTGACATTACATAGCCACAAACCCTTTTTTGGGTTCCGTTGCCAAATGGCAAAAAACGGAACCCTTATAGATTCGTCATGTCTGTCTGTCTGTTTGTCTGTCCGAGTATGCCACAGCCACTTTTTTCCGAAACTATAAGAGCTATGCTGTTGAAACTTGGTAAGTAGATGTATTCTGTGAACCGCATTACGATTTTCACACAAAAATAGAAAAAAAAAACAATAATGTTTGGGGTTCCCCATACATAGAACTGAACCTCAAAAATTTTTTTTTCATCAAACCCATACGTATGGGGTATCTATGGATAGGTCTTCAAAAATGATATTGAGGTTTCTTACATGTTTTTAGGGTTCCGTTGCCAAATGGCAAAAAACGGAACCCTTATAGATTCGCCATGTCTGTCTGTCTGTCTGTCTGTCTGTCTGTCTGTCTGTCTGTCTGTCTGTCTGTCTGTCCGAGTATGTCGCAGCCACTTTTCTCCGAAACTATAAGAGCTGTGCTATTGAAACTTGGTAAGTAGAGGTATTCAGTGAACCGCATTAAGATTTTCACACAAAAATAGAAAAAAAAACAATAATATTTGGGGTTCCCCATACATAGAACTGAAACTCAAAATTTTTTTTTTCATCAAACCCTTACGTGTGGGGTATCTATGGATAGGTCTTCAAAAATGATATTGAGGTTTCTAATATCATTTTTTTTTAAAACAATAATATTTGGGGTTCCCCATACATAGAAC
Source organism: Aporophyla nigra (assembly GCA_947507805.1). NCBI lineage: Eukaryota > Metazoa > Arthropoda > Insecta > Lepidoptera > Noctuidae > Aporophyla > Aporophyla nigra. Next base: position 2,227,237 of record OX382301.1, read on the forward strand.
TGAAACACAAAAAAAAAATTTCATCAAACCCTTACGTGTGGGGTATCTATGGATAGGTCTTCAAAAATGAAATTGAGGTTTTTAATATCATTTTTTTCTAAACTGAATAGTTTGCGTGAGAGACACTTCCAAAGTGGTAAAATGTGTGTCCCCCCCCCCGTAACTTCTAAAATAAGGGAATGATAAAACTAAAAAAAAATATATGATGTACATTACCATGAAAACTACCAACGAAAATTGGTTTGAACGAGATCTAGTTAGTAGTTTTTTTTTTAATACGTCATAAATCGTAAACCACAATTTACCTTTCATTCAGTCAACACAAATATAAAAATTAAAAAAAAAAAAAATCATTTCATAAACGATGATGACGAATGATGATGATGATGACCTGCAGGTTTGTACGGAACCCTCGGTGCGCGAGTCCGACTCGCACTTGGCCGGTTTTTTTTTTTCTAAACTGAATAGTTTGCACGAGAGACACTTCCAAAGTGGTAAAATGTGTGTCCCCCCCCCCCCCCGTAACTTCTAAAATAAGGGAATGATAAAACTAAAAAAAATATATGATGTAGGTACATTACTATGTAAACTTCCACCGAAAATTGGTTTGAACGAGATCTAGTAAGTAGTTTTTTTTTTTTTAATACGTCATAAATCGTAAACCACAATTTACCTTTCATTCGGTCAACTCAAATATAAAATTTAAAAAAAAAACATTAATTTTCATAAACATAAACCTTATGCATAAATCATGAATACCTGAAGGTTTGTACGGAACCCTCGGTGCGCGAGTCCGACTCGCACTTGGCCGGTTTTTGTACTTAAACAGCATGTATCGGAAACGTAAATCGCGAAAAAAATATTTATTACTCGACTATAATAATATACTACGACCCATACATTTGTGTCAAGTAGGCATTGACATTTTGTGTGAGCAGTGGTGGCCCAGTGGTAACGGCCGTGACTTACGAGTAATAGGTCGTGAGTTCAAACCCAAGCAGGCGCATTACTTTTTGTAAATTATTTCATCGCCACTGCTCTCAAAACGGTGAAGGAAAACATCGTGAGGAAACCGGTATGCCTTAGAACCAAAAACTCGAAGACATGTGACATCTACCAACCCGCACTGGGCCTGCGTGGTGGATTATGGCCCACTCCCCCTCTTACCGAGAGGAGGCCTGTGTCCCAGCAGTGGGAACATTATAGGCTGATGATGATGTGAGATGCCTGATTATTTTCGGATGTTGATCTCACGGAGAAAGTTTCTCAGCTTCATGGTCTGTGCCACATCCTTACTTTTGACCACACCTTTCTAATTACAACTTATATATAATTCCGTGAAAGAAAAACCATCTAACGATAAACACTGACATGAATGATGGATGCTTAAGTGGTTTAGCTACGCTCGCATGAATTATTTCCCCACGATCCCAGGGGCACTACATATTTCCTCACGATAAAATGCTGGTATGTCTCTCTTGTAGCCTTGAGGAATCTGTATAAATTATGTTTCACGGAAATTCGCTTTCATTCCCTTGTTTATATACTAAATGAGCGGAATAAGTACTAGAGATTAGTGTATAGGTTATATTTTACGACTTGGTATCCATTTTTGTTGTCATTGTCTGTGTGTAACAAATGTCTGCCCTTTTCTGGTTCGTTGGAATTGTATTGTGAGTGTAGCTTAATTTTGTCAAGCTTATTTTGTTGTAGATATACACTAACGCAGTAGTAGGTAAAGATATTTCTATCTTTTCATAGGTATTTAAAACCTATAATTGATCCAAGTAATCTACGTTTAAAAGGCTCATAATTAAGTATTTACTGACGCCTTTGTTTGAGTGGTTTGTGGCTAAGTAATAACAGACGCACGAATCGATGAATCAGGTTAAACTACGCTTGCCGCGGTTGGTCCGTGGATGTGTAACCATTTTTACACGCTTTATATTAACTTCACTTGTATGTTTATATGTTTGTTTGTAACCGACTCCTTATAGCGCGATTTTGATCCACTTTAAACGACCAGATTTCATTCATACTTTGCACACCTGTCAAGGACCAATGACAATGCAATAATTTCATAAATTTGTGCCATTATTCTTGCCAGGGTTACCAGGACAGCAAAAAAACTGTCTTCGAAAACTACGCTGACATACGTCACAAACTAATTTGTGCCATTATCCTTGCCAGGGTTACCAGGACAGCAAAAAAACTGTCTTCGAAAACTACGCTGACATACGTCACAAACTACGCTGACATACATCTCAAAATTCGAAACACCCTAAAAAATAGAAAATAAATAATAGTTTAAAAAAACTAAAAAACACGCTTCCATTGAAAACCAAACTAAAAAGTACAAAATAATGGAAAAAAAGCGTGGGGTGCCTGATATCAATAAAAAAATACCTTAAAAAGCACCCCACGCTTTTTTTCCATTATTTTGTACTTTTTAGTTTGGTTTTCAATGGAAGCGTGTTTTTTAGTTTTTTTAAACTATTATTCAAGACCCCTCCGTGCCTCGGAAAGCACGTTAAGCCGTTGGTCCCGGCTGTCATTTGTAGATTGACAGTCGTTACGAGTCGTCAGAAGCCCGATAGTCTGACACGCAGTCTTACCAAACGTAATCGCATTACGCAGTGACTGGGTTGTGGAGGTCAGATTGGCATTCGCTCCATGTTAGACTGGAAGCCGACCCCAACATAGTTGGTAAAAGGTTAAGCATATGATGATTTCGGAGTAGATAGACATGCAGTAGTAAGTAATCTACTTCTATCTTTTCATACGTATTATACTGGGTGACTTTTTTTACCGTCTCGACCTTCATATGGTGTGTTGTGTAACTAGAATAGAAGGCAGGAAGGCCTTTAGATTCATCGTAGGTGACTCAAGGAGCGCGGGACGCGGGTGGACAGGGATGCGTGTGCGGCTCGTGCGCGTACGAAAGATCAATGACGCTGCCTATCGGCCGGCTTCAAAGGGTAGGACCGCACTCCGAAATCAATGATACATGCCGCGCATTGAGTAGGGTGCGTATGATTTGATTTTCGATAGATTTTAATTTTTTTTTTTTGTTTTTTTTTCCAAATTTCTGTTTTTGTTGTTCTAGTATGAAAATGTTACTTTAAATGTGTAGTATTTATTACTAGATCAATTTAACTACATGTTATTCAAAAATAAAAAGCTTCTATTCCGTTCACCTATTACCCCCATTTTTTTTCAAGACGCTGAAAAAAGTCACCCAGTATATACAATACAATACAATCCTTTATTTCAGGCTACTAAGGCCCATAAAAACAATACATAAATAATATAAAAACAATAACAATAAACTGGTGTAGCGTGTGGTGCCGGACGTAAAGAATAACACCACCCCATTTCTACCCGTGGGTGTCGTAAAAGGCGACGTAGGGACTTACTAGAGAATGGGCAGCAGCGTTCTCTATGAATTTTACCACCATACTGCGGTCGCCAACCCGCCTGCCAAGCGTTGCGATTATGGCAAAGCCCCCCAAATTGGGGTAGGCCTAAGTCTTACGGGTGAAATGATGATTAAAATGATGAATTATAAACTAATACATATTCTATAAAACAAAACTAAACTAAAACTATCACTAAACACGTAATGATGACGGCGTCGTGTTCCACTGCGTGGTGTCGCGTAACGTATATTAACCTATTTGATCAAGTAGACTAAGTAAAAAGAATTATAGATTGCTTGCTTTTGCCAGCCATTTCGCCCAGGTGGAGGTAGGAAATTATCCCGCGAGAACGTACTACAAGGATAAATAGTACCCTATGTGTTATTTATTTATTTTATTATTTATGTACACACAGTAAAAAAACAGAGTGATAAGGCATATTAATACAATTGAGTACAAAGGTACTGCTTATTTCTTAAGAAATTTCTTCCAGCAGACCTGCGAAAGGAGAAATGAAAAAGAAATGTAGACAATAGTGTGTGAAAACAAGAAGAGAGATATGAATATGTGAAGTCTTAAACTAAAATATACTTATACATATATAATCCAGGTTATAAACTATCTGTGTGCCAAATTTCATCTAAATCCGATTAAAAGTTTTTGCGTGAAAGAGTAACAAACATACATTCATACTCACAAACTTTCACATTTATAATATTAGTAGGAAGTAATTACTAACTAACGCCTTTAATTACTTTCATAAGTACAATTTATTTCTGAAAAAAAAATGCCATATAAATGAGGGTGAACAATAATTAATGTCGCTCGTAATTATTGTGTAGATATGTGTACAACGGTACCTTCTGTAATAAACAGCAACCTTATTTAGAATATGCGGCAAAAATGAACAATTTTCTGAACAAACCCAACTGATACGTAAAAGATACTTTGTTTTAACACTTAGAATGTATTTAGGTCAGGGGACAAGAAAACCGCTTAACGCTTAGGACTATAATATTCGACGTAAGGCGCAAATTGCCTAAGGCTAGTATTTCGCCACTATCTTCAATATCGTAACCTTAGATACCACCAACCCTTCGGAAAAATCTTCGACCCGAATAATTGAAAACGGGTCAGAAATAGACACACCCTTGAATATTGAGGTTCCTTTCTTCTTATTTCCATCGAGATTCGAAATTCTGTTGTTCTTACAATGGAAAGTTTCATCTCGGTGAGCCACTGGCAGGCTTCAGTATCATCATTTCAGCCGTAAGACGTCCACCGTTGGACATAGGCCTCGCCAAATTTGGGGGAATTATCCATAATCGCCACGCTTGGCAGGCTGGCTTGGCGATCACAGTGTAGTGGTAAAATGCATAGAGAACGTTGCTATCCATTTTCTAGTAAGTCTCTTAGTCGTCTCCTACGACAGCCATGGCTAGAAATGGGATGGTGTTATTCTTTACATCCGGTACCAAACGGAACCTGACAGGCTTACAAACTTAAATAAGCAAGAAGATTTACATAACCGCTAGTTTCTATAAAATACCCGGCGTACTACGTAAAGGTTCAAGTTTTACTCGCAAGGTAAAGACTGTATTTATTTTACGCGTACCACAGTGGAGCCGCTGAGTTATGTTCGCTATAGAGTGTTACGCTACACGCTCGGTGCTAGAAGCTAGTACAATCGAACAGACTGTGTATACAAATGTACGATACAATGATCGTATTTGTGTTTCAAAGTGGAGTTTGAAGGAACACTATAGGGTTTGTTGTTGATAGATTCATTATTATTGTTTGTTTGTATATGTTTATGTTTCGCGAAATCTCAAATTGGTTTCTTAGTATATTATCAAGTGTTCTTGCAACATTGTACGTAGGATATTTATATTTAATTTTATATTTATGAGTTAATCTCATGGACAGACTTATGGAAATATTTCAGCCTTGCATGCTTGCAGCCTTAAATATTATATTATTATCTCGACACGGTAAAGAATTGCTAAATAGCGAAAGTTACGTTTAATGTTCCCACTGCTGGGGCACGGGCCTCCACTATGATAAGAGTGGCCCGTAATCTACCCCGCGGTCACAGTATGGGTAGGTAAATGTCACATGTCTTCAAATTTTTGGGTCTAGAACATGCCAGTGTCCTCTTGATGTTTTCCATCACCTTTTTTCAGAGCAGTGATGATGAGATTATTTGCTCAAAGTGAAGCGCCTGCTTGGGTACGAACCCACGGCCTACAACACGTAAGTCATGGCCGTTACCACTTGGCCACAACTACTCCCAATCGCACCCCGATTGCTTAATGATCATAAAAAATACCTGCAGATATTATGCTACATACATACAGGAATAATTCTCCACCAAAACGCCCCTACGTTACGATATGCAGAAAATGTGCCCCACCTTACATTAACTGTGGCACGTTGATAAAAACGATAAGTATATCTGCCTAATATTTTCCTCTATAAGGCAATTAAAGCGATCGCTTTATCACCTACCAAGCTAAAACGGCACCGACTCCCTTATCTTAATTACCCCATAAAAGTAGCCGATTTACACACTTTCAACAAAAAAATACTCTCTTTTGAAAGTAATTAAAAATCAATATAAAAAGCATTACTACCCGACTTCTCAATAAACGGAAAAGCGGTATTAAATAAAAAGCTTAATAAAATTTTATGCCGATCATTATTACATTCGTAGACTATAATAAAATTGAGGAAAAAGTTACGTTGATCGCGTAAAATAAGTGGTGGCTTTATCCAATATATTATTCGTGGTGGGATACCTGCAACTTTTTAACATATATCGTTGCATTTTATAAGATAAGCAGAAAGTTCAGACTTGAGATTTATGACAACCATTTCTACACGCCCTGTAGTTTTTGAAATAGTATGAAACTAGTTATAGTTCAAGAGCCAGCAACTCAAGACAAGTTCTACAAAACAATTGTTGAAAACTGTGAGGAAAGTTGTTTTGAAATATTTCATGCCATCTTCCTGCTGTTATCTCATTTAAATCAGGGCTCCGGAGACCATGACTCTTTCTAAATTACCTATATTTAAATATGTCATATATGTGTAAGTAAAGCGCGCTTATAAAATGATCAACTTGATTTTAAGAATAGAAAACATAACAGATATTACACCATGTGAAATACAGATACCTATAAATTAATGAGGAAATTCTACACTGGTAGTCACAATGGGCGGTATTTTTGGTAAAAACGAGATTTTACAGACAACTATTGTATGGATTTAAAGAGAGAAGAAGAGATATAGTGGTGTACCAGTAACGTCCTTATTAATATGATAAATGGGGAAATAAGTTTATTGCGCTTTTACGTTAAAACGGCTGAACGAATTTGGAACCCAGATAGACCATGACCTGGATAAGGGCATGCAACTTTTTATTCTGGATCACAGACTAAGTTGGGTAACAGCTAGTATATAATAAATACATACATAAACTTTATACTGATATAACAAACCTAAACAGACGTCTATTGGCAATCGCAATTAATTATTTAAGTACCAAAATGTTCATCTATCGATAGACCCAAGAACCCATCTTTCGTATTTTACGATGCAACTTTATACATCTCATATTACGTTGATAACAGTAATATTTTAGTAGCGAGCTCTCGAACTATTGCAACTAGGTTACGAATTGCTGTGTGCAGGAAAAAAAAAGAAAATTTACGAGTGGACGTTCCACGGAACGAACAGACATGCTGTGGTCTTTGCTTGTTTGTGTTTTTTTCTCAGATTTTTTGTTTGTTGTTTCAGAGGTTATCTAGTGATATTTTTAGGCTGTTGCTTTACTTTACGTTTATATTTACAACTTTATTGGTACTTTTTTAAAGACAGTAACATATTTTCCCTAAAATGAACTGCCATGTTGCTCTAGTGGTCGTAAGAGATACCACTGAGCACGCGTTCCGTTTTTTTTTTTTTTCTGGGTGGGAAATCATCAAATGACTTCTCCCGCTCTGGGTGGAGCGGGAGGGCGTGTCAGACTTTTACTGACTAAAACCCACCCGCGTTCCTTCAGTTGCCCATGTGCCAGGGTCACGGTATCTCTTTTGAACAATCTCGCGAGCACGCGTTCCTTGCGTTTAATTCCCAGGTGGGGCAAAGTAGTTTTTACATCTCAGTAGCAGCTCGTAGTTTGGATTCATGCCCGATTGATGGCAATAGGCTCACCCCCTATAACATGGTACTTTCACATAACTGGCAAAAAATGGATGTACTACTATATACTATACGCACACATCTCCCTACTCCTTTAGGAAAACAAGGGGAGACGATGCTGATATAAACTATTCTGCTCGAGTGTTTTTAGATGTTATTTCCGAGTGATTGTAACTTGTTCATAATTACTCCAAAATACTGCCTGATAAAGGCAAACCTTATCTAGATCTAGGCAATTTGTCAGCATAAACCAAATATTGAACCTCATTTTGTACAAGTGTACGTTATAATTATTAACTTAACCTTTAACTGAAACCTTCGCCATGGGTACCTAATCAAAATTCAAACCGTGATTCGCAAATGAATACCGATATTATTTTAATTAATCATAAGTCACATACCATGTATTACACCCCTGCTGAACACAAATCAATACAGCCGCCCCCCCTCCTTCCCCCACTCAGCTACACACAACACATTAAACAACTTTGCATACATACTATTTCACTTTCGCTAACATCGTTGAATCAGCGGTTCTCAATCTTATATGAAATGTGATCAGACTGGTTTATTTGTTCATCTTTTCTGCGAATATTGTATCTATTTTTTGTCACTGAGGGGCTGGTGATTAACTAAAAACAGCCACACAGGTCAATTGTAGGTTTAGCTACGTTCATTGAGGTCGATTCGTGGGTAGGTGACCATCCTTAACATATTGAGATACCTCCGTGTGGAGGCGTATAAGTTTGTGAGGACAGTGTAGGCCTCTCAACAAGTACGATGTACTTAAAAAATAAAACATGATCTACAAATCAAAAGTCTACAAAGCCAACCACCTTCTCATCACAAAATATAATAGAATCGACGTATATCTATACTAATATTCTATTTTATCTATAATATGTATGTATTTAGAAATATATAAGTATGTTTATCAGTTGTCTAGTACCCATAACACAAGCTCTGCTTAGCTTGGGACTAGATGGCGTTGTGTGATAGTTGTGGAATATTATATTATTATTATATTATTATTAATATTATAAAGCTGAAGAGTTTGTTTGTTTGAACGCGGTAATCTCAGGACCTACTGGTCCGAATTAAAAAAATCTTTTTGTGTTAGGTAGTCTATTTATCGTGAAATGCTATAGGTTATATAACATCACGCTACAATTAAGAGGAGCGGAGCAGTAATGAAAATGGTTGCAAAAATGGGAAAAATATCATGAGTAGGCGATTCGATGAGACGGGAAGGGTCGGGCAAAGAGTCGATAGCGGACTCCCGGCCACCGTAAATCAAAATCAAAAATCATTTATTTGCGTAAATAAGGTACAGAAGGTTGGTAAAATATATGAATTTGTTCTCTTATTCTGCCTTTAATTTCGGCGTGCAAATATAGGCTAAACTTACACATTTCTTATTTATTTAAATTAATTATATTATCACAATCATGCTGTCATTAAGCAGATAATCCCATTAAAATTGTATTACTGAATTAAATAAATGTCAAAATAATAATAAAATAATGATAAAAGTAATAGCCATAAATGTCAATCATAATTATTTCAATAATGGGAGAGATTCGCCACCCAATAATATAACAAAAAAAATAATTAAAATGACCGTGCAGTTTACAAACCTTACAATTTATAACCTAACAATTTATAACCTAAAAGCTCATGTACACTGTATTTTTATTTAAATGAATTTATTGATCCTAATCCTGTAGTCATTCAACAGATAATCCCATTAAAATTGTATTATAGAATTAAATAAATGACTATATAATAATGAAAAAGTAATAAGCATAAATGTCAATAATAATAATGTCAATAATGGGAGAGGTTCGCCACAATAATTATTTGAAATGACCGTGCAATTAACAAAACTTACAATTTATAATCCAAAAACTCATGTAAACTGTAAAAGCATTTTTCAATTAAAGACCTCGTCAAAGTAGTTTTAAATCTAGAAAATGGTAGCGTTTTTATAGAATTCGGTATTTTGTTATACAGTTTTATGCACATAATATAGCTGTTGTTATCTGTAAGTGTGAGATTCGTCCTCGGTTTAAATAACTTATTAGTATACATAGACCGTGGGGCATAGTAGTTTGTTGCTTGCTGGAAAAGTCTCTTATGTTTGAAAACAAATATACAGCATTCTAATATATAAATACATGATAGCGTTAGTATTTTATATTTCCTAAAGAATGGACGACATGACTCTACTTGCTTCAACCCAAATATAGCTCTTAGACACTTTTTTTGCATTACGAATGCTTGATCTCTCTCCACACAACGACCCCACAGGATAACACCATACCTTAGAGTGGAGGTTATATAGCCATGGAAAGCCGTTATTGCGGCATTTCTGGATACCTCGCAGCTAATACGCCTCAGAGGATATATAAATTTATTTATTTTAACACAGATGTCATTTATATGATTTTTCCACGAACAAAATTTATCTAAATTGATTCCAAGAAACTTAACAGAGTCAGTTTCTGCCAGGGCGACCCCTTTATAAGATATATTTAGGGCCAGCGGTTTTGATCGATAGGTATGAAATTGCATGAATTTAGTTTTATTAATATTAACTTTTAAATTATTAGCCTCTAGCCACTCTATAGTTCTTTGAAGACCGATGTTTATTTCTTGTTCGTAAGAATTTGTATCTCTTCCTTTAATTATAATCGTAGTATCGTCAGCGAACAGTACATATTTATGATTTATAACTTCTGGGAAATCATTTATGTAGAGCAAAAACAATGGCGGCCCCAAAATACTGCCCTGTGGCACGCCATATTTATTACACATAAATGAAGATTGGAATGATTCTAAGGTTTTAGTTTGTTCATTATAATTCGTTAGGCGCGAGGCGCGAGTTTGCGGGTGGCGAGCAATGGGTAGCTCGCCGCCCGGTAACGACCAGGCTCGGGTCGACGGCGCGTAGTGTTCCACGCGCGCCCTAAAGAGATGTCAGCAGCACTGAAGGGGTCTGCTAGGACCGATGCCTGTCAGGGTCGCGAGATTGTTCCAAAGAGATACCGTGACCCTGGCAGATGGGCAACTGAAGGAACACGGGTGGGTTTTAGTCAGTAAAAGTCTGACACGCCCTCCCGCTCCGCCCAGAGCGAGAGAAGTCTTAAAATAAAGATACAACAAATAAAAAAAAACATTTAAACCAAATCACATGATTGCCATAACAACCACTAATAAAGGTACATGGTAACGGGCGCATAGTTTAAAATCCGCCTGTTTTATCCCACTTCAGTGCAAAGGCCTCCCTTTCCTTTTATGGTTACGATAAACATACTACAGTGGTATTGATAAATATTCTACGGGAGTAAAGAAACGCACACACATACATTAATACAGATACACAAAAAAACATAACCTATATTTTCAGTTGGGTAAAAAAGTAAGTTCAAAAACTAAAACTGGACTACTGAAAAATCACGCTCTAAAAACACTTTTTAGCCAGAAAATATTCTTATCTGAAAGCCGTAGCTCGTATGTCAATCAAGACGCTTCCAATGATATCTTATTTTTAAAACTATGATAAGCAGTTAAGAAGTTAATGAGGGAACAGATTAAAATAACATACATACCGGTCAAATGCATAACGCACCTTCTTGCTTTGCCGTAGTCGGCTCAAAAATTAAAAAGCTTCACAATCAGCGACCCCCACCATTTAACTTTGAGCACCGCTGAACTAGATACTTCTCACCGTTTCTCAATATTCAGTGAACGAGGCGGTCTCGCTGTCACCGACACCCGTCAGTTAATTAATGTTCATATTAAGAGAAATAATTATGTAAACTGTATCGGTAGCCGACAGATGAAGCCGCTTTGGCAGGATTTATTTTTAAATTGAAGGTTTCTGTTAGACTTAAAAGCTGAGTATAGCTAGCTTAGTCCATAACTACGTTTTTGCCAATTCGATGAAGTATATAAAATTATTCTTGATACTTATTTCCATACATCCACTTCCAGTGACGCCCTAAACCGAGGTCCGTACCCCACTGGGGGTGCCGCTAGCATATCGTCGCTTTAGTTTATTTAATTTGAGAAACCTGGCTGGAGACCTTAATCTATACTGTATACTAATATTATAAATGCGAAAGTAACTCTGTCTGTCTGTTACGCTTTCACTACTAATCCACTGAACCGCTTTTGATGAAATTTGGTTCGGATTAAGTTTGAACCCCAAGAAAGGACATAGGCTACTTTTTAACCGACTTCAAAAAAAGGAGGAGGTTATCAATTCATCTGTATTTTTTTTTTTTTTATGTCGCGACTTCGTCTGCGTCCGCAATAACCGACATTTACATGGACGTAGTCGCGGGCAAAAGCTAGTTTTTAATAAATATGGTAGCCACAGGAAAGTCCAGTAAAGCAGCCGACAAGCTCATAGGTTGACGTAAGCTAAGTAATTCCCAAATAAAATAACTTTACACTTGTCACTCGGCGTTGGTATGCTAACGGCAATGGCGATGACCAGCCCTTATTATGGAATAAGATATGCAATTTTTGTAATTTTTGCTCATTATATTTGTAATGTAATGTAATTTTTGCTCAGTTTTTGTAATTTCTGCTCAGTTTTGTTTCTTTTCTTTCTATTCTATTTTGTGTGTTTTTTTTATTGTATTTTTAGTTTGTTACTTAATTCAATCTTATTTAATTTAATTCATTTATTTTTTTATTTTATTTAATTCAATTCAATCTTATTTCATTTAGTTCAATCTATAAAATGTTGTTGATCTTAGTTCTGGTTGCTTTGTTATTTTGTTATCCATCTTTGTATTAATTATTGTTTAGTGAGATTTTAATAAAATGCTATGCTCACCTATAGTTTAGATGCATGCAATGCTATTACATTTGAAAATGATATGTACTGTGAATGTCTTTGTGTGTATTTAGCTGGTTTGCCTAAATAAATAAAATAAATAAATAAACTACACAATTGTGACAAAACCGAACTGGTTGCTTATATTTTCATTGTATATTTTTTTATGACGTAGAGTTCATGCTCTGGGATTACTACGTTAATTCACAAACTGAATGATTGTTTGTTAAAATATTAGGAAAGTCATTTTCCTTCATAATATTTGAAAATATATGTAACTACCATGTACCACATTAATAATTTACTTATTATTGCTTTATGTTTTATTTTTTTAACCTGTTACTGTGGTATAGTAGTTTTATTCTAGGTGCATCGTCTTCACATATATTATGAATGTATACAATATATTGAGAAACATTTTAAAAGAGTAACTGTGAAGTTTCCTGGCCATTCTTCTCCAATATCAATTCTCTCTTTTGGCAAGGGCAACTACAATCAATTAATCTTTTTGGTAATTTTGACGCTCAAAAATGCTTTTTCTGTGCCTATTTGAAATAAATTATTTGAGTAAGTCAAATAATTTATTTGGTTTAGATTTAGGTTAATTTTTAAATAATAACTAACTAAAACTCGTAGAATCTTATTTTGTAAACAGTAGCGTACTTTTAAGTTGAAATTGTTAAGCTTACTAATGAGCTTCCCTTTATTTCTTCTAGGAAAGGCGAAAACAAAACAAATGTAAGACTATCCAACAACGCTAACAAATTCAGAGCATGCATAGCACGTAGCGCGATATAAATAAAATGTTTACAACGGTTGTTTACGTCTTGTGCACTTATGCACTTGTGGCCCCAACACATATTATTACGGTTCTGCAAAGGAGGTTACAATGGGTTAACTTTACTCTCATTTGGAGAGTAATGGTTCGACACAAGTCTATTCAAGATAATAATTACTATCATCTGCATCATAGCCATATTGTAGTCTCGTAGCGCTACGTCACGACGTAATCCGTAGCTGCGCAGCAAATGTGCTACGACGTAGGTTGTTTAGAATCAAATCAAAGACAAAGAAAACCGTTCGAAGTAGTCTTATTCTATCTAGGCTAAAGAAAAACGGTATATTTACATACAAAAACGTACATATTACATAATCACGGGGCCTTGCTTTAAAATGAAATAGAACAAAATAATTAACTCACCAAATGTGCTTTATTCCCCAAAACGAATTTCAACACTCAAAGTCAGTTTGATCGATTAAATTGTCGGCATTAGCAGGAAACAAATTAGCTTGTAATTCTATGTAGGTCAGTTTAAAGCCCATCACTTGTAATTAACTAAATGTAGATTAGTCAACAACGCAATTTCGAGCAAAATCAAATCATTCGTTTCTGTGAATTAAGTAGTGTTGATTTTTTAATAGATAACAGTTTAAATCTGAGAATATATTGTTGTGAAACTAATAACGATTGATAGTTTACTGCTGAAAAACAACATTGTTGTTTTCGGGTTAAAAATTATAAATGCCATTTATTAACTCTAGAAACTTGTCTGAGCTAGGTGTAGGAGTTTGTAAGCAAGGTTTAAACTTTTGTAATAAAATATGTTTTTTTTTTTTAAGATTTGGACAACCACACGCCAATCATGTTTTTTAAACTAGATGAGTTCATCGTATCTGTGTATACTCTGAAAAGAAAGGCCGAAAGAAACTCAGAGGTCATAGTTACTTGTATAGTCCAGACATAATCTTGGTCAGGTAATTTCCAAAATGTTTGACTTATTTTATCATTGTTTTAGCCACACAATGAAACTCTCTCAGAGTTTATCTGTGTGATCGGGAAACTAAAATGAACTTCAGTGTCACATAACAAAGATGATTTCGCAATGCTAACATAATTGCAATTCAATACTTTATTAAACATAATGACAATTTATTTCAAAAATATACGCTATTGGATTTTTTGTATTAAAAAACATGTTGGTGGGTACTAATAACTTTCTAAACTTGTTTAGTACAACCACAGTATAAAAACTTACAGTAGGACGACGCCTTTGATCTCCTTGTAAATGCCGACAACGTGTAGGCATTGTCGCAAGAGCTAGGGTTGTCTCAAGTAAACTTTTTTAAATTTATTTTAGATCAACATTATTGCCTAACCATAATTTGCATCTGAAATTTATAATACAGGAACTATTATATTAATGTGCTTCGTCTATGGTCTGACACGCAAAAATATACAATTCTAGATTGAGGTTGAGAAAAAACACATGTCACAATCCAAGATGGCGGATATTTCTCTAAATTAAATTTCATTTAGAGAAATATCTGCCATCTTGGATTTGAAAATTGATGTTATTTTCATAATCTTCACCCCAAGAAATCACAAAATTGACACGAATAACTATTTTTTTTTTTTCAAAAAATGTCCTCCATCCTGGGTTAGGTACACTTGCACGATAGACATTTCCGCGAAAGACACTTGACCTCATTTTTATTTGTAGGGATTTCGTAAATCTTGAAAATGACACCCATGACGAAAAATTTGCAAATTTTCGTTGCGCCATCTTGGATTTTAATTTTGACCCCATAGTCGGTTTTAGCGACCTCTAAACCCATGAAAATGATACCCATGACGAAAAATTTGCAAGTTTTCGTCGGCGCCATCTTGGCCGCCGCACAATAAATAAATATCGGCTACACGTCGCGCCGCCATGTTGGCTTTCTATTAAATAAACAATATTTTATTTATTTGTTTACCTTTCATCCATGCGCGGCAATTGATGAAATCGCAATTCTTTATTAATGTAAGATGACGACTTGCAATCCTTCACAGCACACGTCGTATGCACCATTTTAATAAAATTATTTTTAATTAATTAAAACGAAAATAAAGTGACACACGATAGCCCTGAAAGTTTTATCCCGAACTACTAACACTTTAGCGTATGCAGTTCGGGAGCGCCCTTCCCCCGTCTCGCCCCTCACATCCCGCACGATTGCCCTGTCTAGACGTCTTCGTCGGACGACTGTATGATTTTTAGACTGTGGTACAACGTTAGGCACTCTTCTGGAAAACTTTTGCAATGTTTGCTGGTAATTTAACTAAATTGCTTGTTTCTGTCTTAATAATGGAATCAAGCTTCATTCACGTATTATTTGTTTAATATTTGTATATTAAGCAAGAAGATATGTTTATCAATAGGTTAAGGTAAATTATATGCCTCATTATAGAACAGCATATAATTGCATAGGCTTAAGATTCAAATTGAAAAGTCTGTGAAGTAATAAACAATTCTGGATGGATAGAAATCCTCTAATTTTATACGGTTTTTCTCAGACTCTAATTTATAGTTCGTCTCTAGATCTTCCGCATTTCGTTTTCAAGAACATTCAGGACAAAGAAAATTTATGAAACAGAATGAATTAGTTCTTTAAGATTAAGGTGTTTTTTTTAAAAATATTTAACTATTTATTTATACAAGTAATAGACATAGATAATATTAATAATATGTACAAGTATCTAAAAACAGAGATAAACGAATCATACAACATCAAAAAACTCGTCCGCATCGCTGTCAATGTCATCGTTGTATAACAATGCTGATTCTTTGGCCAAAAAACCGGCCGAGTGCGAGTCGGACTCGCGCACCGAGGGTTCCGTACAAACCTGTAGGTATTCACGGTTTATGCATAAGGTTTATGTTTATGAAATTAAATGTTTTTTTAAAATATATATTTGAGTTGACTGAATGAAAGGTAAATTGTGGTTTACAATATGACGTATTAAAAAAAAACTACTTACTAGATCTCGTTCAAACCAATTTTCGGTGGTAGTTAACATGTTAATGTACATCATATATTTTTTTTATTTTTATCATTCCCTTATTTTAGAAGTTACGGGGGGGGACACACATTTTACCACTTTGGAAGTGTCTCTCGCGCAAACTATTCGGTTTAGAAAAAAAATGATATTAAAAACCTCATTGTCATTTTTGAAGACCTATCCATAGATACCCCACAAGTATGGGTTTGATGAAAATAATTTTTTTTGAGTTTCAGTTCTATGTATGGGGAACCCCAAATATTATTGTTTTTTTACTATTTTTGTGTGAAAATCTTAATGCGGTTTACAGAATACATCTACTCACCAAGTTTCAACAGCATAGCTCTTATAGTTTCGGAAAAAAGTGGCTGTGACATACTCGGACAGACAGACAGACAGACAGACATGACGAATCTATAAGGGTTCCGTTTTTTGCCATTTGACAACGGAACCCTAAAAATAGGCCAGTCGTCTGGTCACGCGATCAGTCCACGTGAGTTGTATTATTTTGATTAAATTATTGTGAATGTACCGATTGAAGTGGCGGTGCTTGGAGGAGGCCAATGTCCAGCAGTGGACGTCTTTCGGCTGAAATGTTGATGATGATTGTGAAAGTTAAGACGATATATTTTTTAAGTTCTGAGTTTAGCTGCATCACCATCACCATCATTTCAGCCGTAAGACGTCCATTGACTGGCCTGTTAGTCTAGTGGTTAGTGACCCTGACTGCTAAGACTGAGGTCGTGGGTTCGATTTCCACCCAGGACAAATCTTTGTGTGATGAGCACAATCATTTCTTCTGTGTCTGGGTGTAATTTATCTTTAATATGTATGTAGGAGATAGCATGCCTATCTCGCTCTCATCAGCCATATTTTTGATTTACTGTGGGCGCACTATGGGAACTGTTGGTTGATGCGCAATAGAAAAACCGTTATACTTCAAATCAAATTATAATTTAAACGAACAAAGTAATTGCACTAGCTATTCATACACAATAGGTACACTTCACAACTACACGGAACGCGCGACAGTTTCTAAACTTGTTCACTGCTTGACCGCTACCGAGAGACTGAAGCTGAACTTAACTCTGGTCGAGCGTTAGGTTGTAGAGTCTGTCGAGCGTCGCTTGGTGGCGCTGGCGATGGCGTCCCGATTAGTCAATTGAGCGACTAACGTATTGCCGACATGTATGTATTTAGCAATATATAAGTATGTTTATCAGTTGTCTGGTTGCCATAGTACAGGCTCTGCCTAGTTTGGGATCAGATAACGGTGTGTTGGTTGTTCTAAGATATTTTAAATTGCTGGACATAGGCCTCCACCAATTAGGAGGATGGGTACATTAGCCATAATCGCCACTCTTGGCAGGCGGTTTGGCGATCGCAGTAAGTTGGTAAAATGCATAGAGAATGCTGCTGCCCATTCTCTAGTAAATCCCTTAGTCGCCTCTTACGACACCCACGGGAAGAACTGGGAAGGTACTATTATTTACGTCCGATACAAACGGATAGTTGCATGTTTAGTAACAAATTCCTGCACTAATTGGACAGGTTCACTTAATCGGTGTAGTTCTTTCCTTAAAAGACCATGTCAGACACCAATCCACATGATCTTCACATGATCTGACCAAGATTATGTCTGGACTTTAAAAGAGACTGTGACCTCTGAGTTTGTTTCGGCCTTTCTTCTCATAGTGTAGTCAGATAGGAAACGCCGACCTCATCCAGTTTAAAAAAATACATGAAAGACTAGCTTTTGCCAGCGGCTTCGCCCGCGTCGAGGTCGGAATTGTCCCGCGGGAACATACTACTGGGATAAAAAGAATCCTATATGTTAATCCACGTAATAAACTATATGTATTCTAAATTTTATCCAAATCCGTTCAGTAGTTTTTGCGTGAAAGAGGAACAAACATCCATACATCCATACATCTATACATCCATACATACAAACTTTCGCGTTTATAATATTAGTAGGGTAGTAGGATGTGTAAAAGTGTTTGCATGAACCTATTAGCAGAAATAAAATCATTTTTCATTTGACTAGCACGTTCAAGACAAACCTTTATTACTTAAAAAAAAATACATCATTGTCATTATGATGATAAAAACACTTTATTTTTTAATACAACCGTGAAACGTAATTATTAAATGCAAACGTACCGTAGAAGCACAATCGCACAAAATGGGTACGTAATTAAAAATCTAAAAGAATAAAAACATCTGGAAGAGGAAATAATTTAGCACCAGAATGAAATGAAAAAGGGAAAAATGTAGGAAGATCCGCCCCAATGAATAGGCTATAAGAGTTATATTTATTCAAGATCATAATTAACGATGTTTCGTAACGATTTCAGTAATTATTCATTTACTTTTGAAAATTGAGCTTTTAAAAGGGGTTTGTAGGTAAAGAAAGAGGGTTGGATCGATGGTTCTGAGGTTCAACAGTGCTTACTGCGGCCAGTGTATGAATAGATATTATTCTTTATATCAGGGCTGTCCAAGCTACATACCTTCGCGGGCTAATTAAATTTACTACAAAAGCTGGAGGGCCGCAGAAACAGATATTTTCAGTTTTCGAGTAAAAAAAATACAGGGTAACCAGGGTTCATTATACAGGGTTCTTTATACGTTTATTGGTTCTTAATTAATTAATTTATCTAATAATAGTAATTTATCTAATAATAGGCCGCATGCGGCCCGCGGGCCGTTGTCTGGACAGCCCTGCTTTAGATGATTTTCTTTTTAACGTATTTAAAAAAAAAAAACTAAAAAACACGCTTCCATTGAAAACCAAACTAAAAAGTACAAAATAATGGAAAAAAAGCATGGGATGCTTTGCAATGGAAGCGTGTTTTATAGTTTTTTTAAACTATTATTTATTTTCAATTTTTTAGGGTGTTTCGTCAGCATAGTTTTCGAAGACAGTTTTTTTTTGCTGTCCTGGTAACCCTGGTAAGGATAATGGCAAAAATTAGTTTGTGACGTGTGTCAGCGTAGTTTTCGAAGACAGTTTTTTTGCTATCCTGGTAACCCTGGCAAGGATAATGGCATGAATTTATGAAATGATTGCATTGTCATCGGTCCTTGACAGGTGTGCAAAGTTTTAATGAAATCTGGTCGTTTAAAGTGGGTCAAAATCGCGCTATAAGCAGTCGGTTACAAACAAACATACAAACATACAAGTGAAGCTAATATAAAGCGTGTAAAAAGGAGGATATTGGTCCACGAATTTTCAAAGACGGTTGGACAGATTTAGATTTTTTTTTTTGTCTGAAATGGTATAAGCACTTCCGAGGTGGTCTCATTGTCTTTAGGTCAGGATCTGATGATGGAATCATGGCGAAATCGAGGGAAGTCTTAAAATTTTATGGGCATACCTTTATCGAAACAGTTTTTGGAACGAAGTTCCTTATCGCGCGTTGTGAAAGGGGGCTAGACGGAAAAAAATCTTACGAAAAGTTGTCACGACATGCTTTAACCGACTTCAAAAAAAGGACGAGGTTGCTCAATTCGACCGTATATATTTTGTATGTTGTTGTTTTTTTTGTTGTGAGTAGAGAGGGAGAGAGGTGGAGAGGGGGAGAGGGGGAGAGGGGGACAGGAGGCGAGGGTAGAGGGGTAGAGGGGGAGAGGGAGAGAGAGGGAGAGAGGAGGAGGGGTAGAGGGAGGTGGGAGAGAGAGAGAGGGAGAGAGAGAGGGTGAGAGAGAGAGGGAGCGAGGTAGAGAGAGAGAGGGAGAGAGAAGGAGATAGGGAGAGAGAGAGAATATTTTTGTTGAGTGTATACAGGTTTTTTGTACATAATAAATAATTAAAAAATTATAACTTATGAATCTTGGAAAGGAACTTCGTTCCATCCGGGTGTCCCTTGACACCTCTAAAGTTTTTTTTTAGATGAGGTACCTCTTGAAAGTTTCCGAAGTCGGTCTTTGTATTTGTTTTTTTTTTGTTTTTGCCACCGACTTCCGAAAATAAAGTTTTTTTTTTTTAAAGGCAATCGTACGTAGCCTTAAACTTTGTATAACAAAAGTTGTTTTTGTTGTAAAAAGTTTCAGGCTAGAGAACGTATCGGTGTCTGATGTGAAAATACTCTAGGCACGACTGGCTGTTCACAATGGTGTACTGGTGCCTACGCTTATGTATGGAAGTGAATGATGGGTGTGGCAAAAGAAGCATAAATGCTGTGGAAATGCGTTCCTTGCAAAGCATGTGTGGTGTGACTTTGAATGATAGGCTGAGGAATGATGTGATAAGAGAACGGTGTGGTTTAAAAGAAGATGTAGTGACAAAAATTTAAAAAGTAAGCTTAGATGGTTTGGTCATGTTGAGAGGATGAATGAAGGACGGCTCAAAAATGGATTTACAAGGCAGATGTGAGTGGAAACACCGGGAGGGGATACACTAGGAGGATATATAGTGACCTTATTGGTGTTGTTCTTCATAAAGGTCAGGTGCGTAGTACTCGCAACCGGCGTGTGTGTATGATCAATTATATGAACCTAAACGAGACAAAAAGAGTGCGTAGAGATCGTAGCAGGTGGGGTTCCGTGGTTTCTGCCTACCCCCATGGGAAAAAGGCGTGATTGTATGTATGTGTGAAAGTTTCAGGTTACGTGCGATTGACAGCTGACTTATTTAGTGCCTAGGGCCTAGTAACATAACATCGTCTGTATTCTTCAAAACACGCTAAGCGACTAGGCACAAGCCTAAGTTTTTTTTTTTTAATAAATGAATAAATATCTTAGGACAATCAACACACCGTTATCTGATCCCAAACTAGGCAGAGCCTGTACTATGGCAACCAGACAACTGATAAACATGCTTATATATTTCTAAATACATACATATTTTTTAATTATAGATAAATTACACCCAGACACAGAACAAATGATCGTGCTCATCACACAAAGATTTGTCCTGGGTGGGAATCGAACCCACGACCTCTGTCTTAGAAGTCAGGGTCACTAACCACTAGACTATCATGCCAGTGAAGTTCAGTTTGCACGTTCATGCACTTTCTATATCGTGTATTATTACAAGATACTTACACTGGGAATCCAAGCTTCCACAGACGTATTTAAATAAGATACATAAAGTGTGTATAGTGCCAAATCTCCATGAACAAATTTATGTTTTTTAGACTGTTATAAGTGAATGATAAATAAATCGTACATAGGTACGATTTATTTTTCATTCACTTCTTCTTCCATTAACTCCTAATTAAGTAATATTCCGTATTCAAGAGCGATCAAGTATACGATAGCACACAACTTAAAGAGCTTTGTATTTACTGTATTGAATTGAAGGCTCTTACAGTGCATGCTTAACATTGAAACCAGCACGAAGTGGTAGACGCCATATTTTTTTATGCATAGAGATCCGTCTTTAGAATATTGCAAACTGGTGATATGCCTTGAAAAAAGGTACTTCCGAGAAGATGACAAGTTTTGAGCATGAATTTCGATGGCTGTATGAGTAGGGGGGATACCATAGAAACGAAGGATGGACTGTGGGAATGATGATATGTATATAAAGGGGGTGACTACCGAGAATAATTACATAAACGTAAAACACGTAAGTATAGACTTACGTGTTTTACGTTTATGTAATTATTTTTACAATGCACTACAATATAGTTTTCGATTTATGACGAAGAATGAAAAAAAAAAGTATGATTGGATTAGTTAGATTCAAAGATAACATAATATAATTTGTACAAATAGCTTCACTCGGAAAAAACAAACCACGCGATCTTTTCACGCACGCTCGTATTATTTTGATGGGTAGTTGATCGTGTTCCCGCATAACAAATGAACAATCAATTTACAAGCAATCACGTGAACTGTACTTTAAACCAATGTTTTGTTGAAACACAATCATTTCACATGCTCTTTCTGCATAAGTAAACAAAAACTTTAATTGTTCACAATACTACGTTATACGGATTTCATGTTCATTTTGAAAAACACTGCGCAATTTTCAGTTATTTTTTAATTATGACTGTAATATTTATGATGTAGAATTGAGTTACAACTGAGTTGGAAAAATTAGAAAGCATGAGCATAATATTACCTATATTCTAAAAAATAAAAAAAAGATGTGTCTGTTTGACATGTTAAAATAACAAATTTTTATTAAAAGCATATGAAAGTATATAAGGTGTATCTATTCATACACTAAATATTTTAAGAGGCACACCTGTAGGTGGTAAAGAACCTATAGAAGCATTTTTTTTTTTTATATAAGCGTTTTTGAATTTTCGCAATGATTATAATTTTAAAACTGCTTGAGACGTTTTGCATAAAACCTTTACTCCAAATTCTATAAATGGCCCGCCTGATGCTGCGAGGTTGGTGACCGGACAGCGCGAGCGTGGTCACTATAGAAACTAGAGTAATGGATGTTAAAAATAAGAAGGATCCAGTATTTCTTATATGCGTCAAATAATTTATAAATATTAAATTTTGAAAAAAAATACATTTCGACAATTTTTTTTTTCTTTGCTATAGCTTCTTTACCACCTACTGGTGTACCTCTTTAAATATTTCGTGTATGAATAGATACACCATAAATACAATATTTCAGCCGAAAGACCTCCAATGCTAGGCCGCGCCTGAGGGGACACCCACGGAAAGAAATGGGATGGTGCTATTTGTTACCTTCGGCACCACACGCATAGGACGGTAACCACACGGATGATATGGCTAGTCTTCGAAAATGCAGGTCCGATTTTGACTGGAGTTTCACTGGTAGATGTCTAATGTTATATGGAGTAACAAAGGCTCGCTTTGTCCTGGAAGGACGATCTCGTGGGTTTCAACATTTCCTTTATATTATAATAATATCTTCGGACAACCAACACACCGTTATCTGATCCCAAACTAGGCAGAGCCTGTACTATGGTAACCAGACAACTGATAAATATACTTAAATATTTCTAAATACATACATATTATAGATAAATTACACCCAGACACAGAACAAATGATTGTGCTCATCACACAAAGATTTGTCCTGAGTGGGAATCGAACCCAAGACCTCAGTCTTAGCAGTCAAGGTCACTAACCACTAGACTAACAGGCCAGTCAATTATATATAATATAATTATATATAATATTCATTAAATAATCATACAACCAAGAAAAAAAACTGGTGAAATATGTGTTTACGGAACCTGCGCCGTTATAAGCATCAGTCAACACGCCGAAAGTTTTATGAAGAACTAGTAGTTCTCCGTAAAAATATTTACTTTATGTACTCAAAACTTTAGTGGTACAAACTGACATCACCGATGAGTTGCTACAATGTCACAAATCACTAGTATTTTAATGGCATATACAACATGACTTACCAACGCGTTAGCAACTAGTTTGCGATTAGTTGTGCTATCTCAGTTTTAAATCGTCACCATTATTGTCTCTATCATTTTAAAATTTATTGCAGTGACATTAAGACTTTCAAAGATATTAAATGTTTAATGTCGTCTGAAAATCTGCAGGTTACTCATACCGTAAATCGTAAAACAGTTAAGCATCTACAAACGAAAACGCTGACAGAGAACCAAAAGCCTTTATACAACTTACCATTATCAGCTTAAAACTTAAATCCAAAAAGCGATCCTCCTACTAAAAAACAAGGACGGGTCCTGTCGCCCTTCCGTCTGGCGGCGACTTAGTAATTGAAATGATTAATGTCTCTCTCGGATGCGTGCGGCCGAGTAGCTAATTATAAATAATGAATGGATGGATCGCGACAACGATGCAGGAATGAGCAGAGTTGATTATGAAGGATTAGAGGGTAGATACTGATTTTAGGGAGTTATTTTGTGTGAAATATTAATATTGCTGAAGACGCTTCGATCATTTTGCTGGCTTTTATAACAGACGGGAATACATCAATGGATCTTGGTAGAAGTATTTCATATTTCGGCGTACTAGATTTTTAAAACAGCGAGGGATCTAAGGTGACTCAAGACGAAAACACCTATATCCTTGAGGAGAATACGTTTCTCATCTACCGCAGGGATTTCAAAAATTGGAAGAAATGTGACATCCACCAGCCCGCACTGGGCCCGCGTGGTGGATAATGGCCCACTCCCTCTCACTGAGAGGAGGCCTGTGTCCCAGCAGTGGGAACATTATAGGCTGATGTTGATGATGATTAGTTTACCTACATAACTTTTACAGTATTTGACACAAATAACTACTTATAGTAGACCGTACTATAATTGAGAGACAAATCCGGGTGATCTTTTTCCGCTGACGTCAACTCTCTGAATCCTATCACTTCAGTACAAAGTAAAAAGATCCAGCGAGGCATTTGGATTCCGTATTGGTGAAGTTACCTGGTCAATGCTTCACGAAGAACTCAATCAAATGCCTTGGACAAATCGCAAAAAATGCCCAAAGCATCGTATTTTCCCTCCCATGTATTTAAACATATCCTAGAAGTTCAACTCAATAGTTGATCGACCCCTTATAAAACCGACCTGTTTGTTATATACATAGTGATTTATGTTTAACAAAGACAACGGATTTTGTAAAATTTTACTTTACTAAAAGTAGGCAACAGGTAGGTAGGAACACAGGAAAACAGCCCCTTTATAACCTTCTCTTCACATCACCAGTATTTTTAAATTAAGTTCCCTCGTGTACCTTTACAACTTGCTTACGATCTTAGTTAAAAGAGGAACGTACCCACATAGCCCGCGGGTACACTTGTACCATGACTCTTTTCGTTCTGGTTATATCCTGCAAGGATTTATCATTTAAAACGACATGAAATATAAGTGAAGTCTATAGAAGCGTGTCAAAACACTGGGTTTAATTTTATATTCTACTTACAAAGCGGATTTGTTACTTGAATTTATTTGAGAACCCTTCATAGACCGACTTGATATTGATTCTAGCGACTGCCCCTGTTTACCACGAAAATGACTACACTACACACACACACTACACTATATTCATTTGGATTTCTTTATTATAATTATATTAAGTTTAATGTAAACGTTACTATAGAATGGGCAGCAGCGTTTTCTATGCATTTTACCACCACACGCGTGCCAAGGTAAGGATTATGGCAAAGCCCCCCAAACTGGGGGAGGCCTAAGTCCAGCAGTGGACGTCTTACGGCTGAAATGATGATGATGATCATCATTTCAGCCGTAAGACGTCCACTGCTGGACATAGGCCTCCCCCAATTTGGGAGGCTTTGCCATAATCGCCACGCTTGGCAGGCGGGTTGGCGATCGCAGTATGGTGGTAAAATGCATAGAGAACGCTGCTGCCCATTCTCTAGTAAGTCCCTTAGTCGCCTTTTGCGACACCCACGGGAAGAAATGGGGCGGTGTTATTCTTTACGTCCGGCACCACACGGTACAAAAACCAAGAAATGATGATGATAAAACGTATTATACACCTTTTAAAATTAATAATTTAAATTGAGGTGAAACTTTATGTTAATCATGGTTTAGACGAATAGCACGTATCCATACTAATATTATAAATGGTAAAGTGTGTGTGTCTGTTTGTCCATCTTTCACGGCAAAACGGAGCGACGAATTGACGTCATTTTGTAAGTGGAGATAGTTGAAGGGATGGAGAGTGATATAGGCTACTTTTTTTTCTTTTTTAGGTGGCTGGAATGAACTTAGAAAAGCCGTGCTTTTCCCATGGACAATTGTATGTAGCATGTTCGCGTGTATCCAAATGGAAAGACATAATATCGTCTACAGTAGCGTATTAAAATAACATTTGGTTCCGAGTTCTCTTCTGTGTTCTAAATCAGGAAAAGGGAACCATGTTACCCCGAATTTAACGCGAGCAAAGCCGCGGGCAAAAGCTACTTTACTATAATTTATAATATAAACAACAACACACATGGTTATACATATATCGGTAGAATTAAATCTTTATATTATTATGTTGTGTTGTGTGGACATCTTCAGAGGCAAATTCATGTTTAATTTTCGAAATGTTTCTGACATCGTATAAAAACACCATTAATGAAGATGTTAAAGTAAATTGTTCCCTCTATCAAAAATAAAAATAGCAGCGAACAAAAATACAAACACGTCCAAAATTTCATAAATCCACGTTTTCGTCACCGAATCATTATTTAATTAGCAGCCACCCACCACGCTCGTATCTGGACATCCATCCTCATTAGTCACCCGCCTTTTTGGCCACCGAAGAAATCTAGTGTCAAACCTAAGCATTTGTGAAGTGTCCCACTTCACCGCGTTAAGTCATGTCGCAATTTAGCAGGCTTTAGAGGACTGAAAGGGTTCTCGTGATTTTAACGTACGAGTAATAAATTGTTTAGTATATGAAACCGCTGTAAATATTTCATTCATTAGATTTTCCTTTACACGTGTTTTATACCGGTTAATCCAGAGAACCAGAAGGAACAGCAATTTATTTTTGAAACATATGCTTGAATTACAAAAACTTATTTGGAATGTAAGCCTGGCACTTGGATCAAGCAACGTAGACACTGTGATCTCATATCTCTGTGAGACCATCTATCATTTAACAAGATGTTCCTTTTGATATCCTTTAACTGTAAGGAATTAATAAGAACATATCAAAGAACTAACTGGATAATATGTTTTTCGTTTAATTTTTAACACAAAATATTTCGACGGCTCGATTATTATGTAAAATATGGTAAAGTCGCATTTACTTAGCTTCAATTTAAATTCACATTTAAGTGAATGGTTGGATGTAAATGATTTACTCGTAATTATCACTGATAATTACACCGGTATTTAAGAAAAGAAAAACTACTTTTTTTTGTATTTTTTTTTTATTTTATTATAGGGTGCTAGTTGATTCTTTGACATGATCTTATTAATAACATCGACTTTTGGAATATCAATAGTAGAACACGTTGTTAATAAGTTTTGGGCTTGTAACTTAGAGTTAAGAATTCACAGCCTATCCGCATTTTTTTTTACTTATTCCTCACTGGCTCACTGCTGGGCAAAGGCCTCCCCCAAATCCCACCAGAAAGTTTCCTCTCTCAATCCGCTTACAAATTTAAAATTCAAAACCCCAAAAAAAATCCATTACCGCGAAAACCGAGCCACAAAAAGCTAGTTAAGATGTAAATCACGAATATTCACACCAAAAGATACTGATAACACAGTTAAGAGGTTTAAATGTAATCCTTCCGAAACAAAGCGCGCCTGAGTGCTTCAGGAAGAATTTCAGGTAAACGAGAGATTAATCTTTCAAATCTTGTCGCTTTCGCCTTTGAGTCCTGCCTTTTTGTCAGAAATTATCACAGCCTCATTTGAATTAATGAAATTTTGCATTGAGAATGATGTTGTTGATATTTACATCAATCAGCCTACGGATTGTAAATTCCCACAGCTGGGCTACCAGGCCTCTTCTCTTTATGAGGGAATGGGCTGTAATCTACAACGCGGGCCCAGTGTATACTAGCAGATGTCACGTGTCTTCGAATTTTTGGTTCTAGAGGATACCGATTTCCTCACGATGTGTTCCTTCGCCGTTTGAGAACAGTATTGAGAAAATTATTTACACAAAGTTAAGCGCCTGCCTGGGTTCAAACCCGATCTACAACTCGTAAGTGGGGCCGATACCGCTGGGCTACCACTATTTCGCTGGCCACTATTCATTCAGAGAAGGTATGAGCTAGATCACCACGCTGGCTCAGTACGAGTTGGGGATCCAGAAAGTTCAGGGTTTACTCACGATGTTTCCCTTCATCAGTCAGTGATGTGTTAGGAAATTAACCAACTTAGAAAAGTACGTATAACCATGAAATAGTCACATTGGTCCTTACTGGGATTTGAACTCGCTTTTGGGGCGTTAGATGCGGATAAATGATTAATGATTTTATTTCTGTAAATAGGTTTGTACAAACACTTTTACAAGTCAATAATAATTTTTTTGAGCTAGATCAGGTCGGCGTTTCCTATCTGACTACTCTGAGAAGAAAGGCCAAAACAAACTCAGAGGTCATTTTAAAGTCCAGACATAATATTGGTCACATTATGTGAAGACTATATAGATAGCTGTCTGAAATGGTCTTTAGAGGAAAGAACCACACAGATTGAGTGGACCTGTCCAGTCAGTGCACGCATTTGTCACTAATCGTACGGCTCAACTCAGATCAGGTAAGAAACGGACCACTACGATATATTTTTAATAATATTCGTGGTTAATTTAAAACATCACTTAAAGGAAGGAAAGCAATCAAAATTATTTACAATACTTCGGAAAGCCTAGAAGGAAATTTTAATTTCGCTACCCTCCGAATTCCAATCAAACCACTCCATTAAGAAGCTATTAAAACATGTTTAAACAGCAATAACGAGTCAATCAACTTCGAAGAAAGTTAAGAAGGTTATTATTTCTGTAAAAATATTTATAAATAAATTTAATTTCGGAAAGGAAGACTTTAACTACGATCGGAAGTAACTTTCAACTTTCAAAACAAGCTTTTGGGAACCTACAATAAATATTCTTGCAAACTCCGTCCGCCATCGAACTAAAAACTTACAATATCCGCGATAACCGGTTCAATCCGCCTTAGACCGGTCCGAACTTACCCAAAGCGGACCAAACTTGTATTAGCCAAGTTCATTTCACGGAACTATGGGCGGAGTATAAATTTTTCATAAAACTGACGTCAGAATTAAGTGGTTCCGTACTTTTTGATGAGGGTTTGTAACTTGCTGGCAAGTTCCAAGTTGCTAATTTATCTGAGGAGCGTCTGTACCCGACTCAATGTTGTGCGCGAGAATTTTGAGTGTTTGAACGGTTTTTACATATGCTTGTTTGATGGTGTGTCTGATATGTGAAACTTGTGTGTGGCTACTGATTTTGATGTGATATAAGTTTGTAAAGTTTTGTGGTAGGGTGAATTGTAAAAGGGGTTGTTTATTCTACGTTCATCTGAATTTTGGCCGACAACGTGTGTTACGTTCGTGTTTCAAGAGTTTACTGAAAGCTAACTTATAAGGGCATTTTAACTTATTTCATCATAATCAGCCTGTATCGTTTCCATTACTTCCCAGTAATGGAGCAGTGGTGGCCCAATGGTACCGACCGCGACTTGCGAGTAGTAGGTCGTGAGTTCGAACCCAAGCAGGCGCTTTACTTTGTGTACATTATTTCATCACCACTGCTCTCAAAACGGAAAACATCGTGAGGAAACCGGCATGTCTTAGAACCAAAAATTCGAAGACAAGTGACATCAACCCATACTGGGCCCGCGTGGTGGATTATGGTCCGCTCCCTCTCACCGAGAGGAGGCCTGTGTCCCAGCAGTGGGAACGTTATAGGCTGCTGATGTTGTTGTTGATGTACTGGGATAAAGGCCTCTTCTCGGTGAGAGGGAGTGAGCCCTAATCTACTACACGGGCCCAATTCGGGTTTGGTAGATGTCACATGTCCTCAAATTTTTCGTTCTAGAACATTCTGGTTTTCTTCACCGTTTTGAGAGCAGTGGTGATGAAATTGTTCACAAAAACCTGGGTTCGAACCCATGAGACACAACTCCTAAATTGGACTGATACCACGGGGCTACTACTGCTCTCAAAATGTTTTTATTTAACTTATTTACTTCGGCAAAAATGCGAAGAAGCGCAAACGTAAAATCCCAACGAAATTAATAAAAGTATCTTATGACTTCAAGAGGCTACCCTTGAACGGTGGAATCATAGGCTTCCAGGAAGATTTGTCTGTTTATGTAATTAAATTAAATACCTGCAAAGGTTAAAATTGTGTAACAGATATTTTTCCTTAGTACACACTTGTAACGAGCTACTTGACTGATTATTTAAGTGTATAAAATTAGAAATCTACTAAATACTCATGTTTTGTGACTTTTCTAGTGTCAGAATATTACATTCCAAAATCCATAATGATTCGCTTCGCTTAGATACTATCGAAAATCTTTGTTATACTGGTATGACAAAACCAATTGTGCTTAGCAAAACCCACCTTCTCCAATTCGCCCATGGACATATATGCAACTTTGTCTCTTCACACAATACTATATTTACTCAAAGGGTGCCTTCCATGTTTATTTTAGTAAATCGTAGTCATTTTCTTCGGTATCGTAGATACCTTCCTATTTATACTGCGCTCGTGTTTTATTTTCTAAACATGTTAACTAATAATTATGTGTATTTGGAAAATCAA
The DNA here is from genome assembly GCA_947507805.1 of Aporophyla nigra. Classification (NCBI taxonomy): domain Eukaryota; kingdom Metazoa; phylum Arthropoda; class Insecta; order Lepidoptera; family Noctuidae; genus Aporophyla; species Aporophyla nigra. The sequence continues at coordinate 2,257,712 of OX382301.1, forward strand.
CGGTAACACTAACACATAAAGTTAAATATATACTAAAACTCTTTTTTTATCTTTTACTATTGCACTAGTAATTCTGAAACAACTTTGGCACATAAATAAAGTTGACATTCGTTCAATAGGAAATAACATCAATTTGGAAACAAGGATGTGAATAGACTTAAGGCACAAATCACACATACAAAAACATGTATGAACTATTTGACCAGCCAATACGCCAACTGTATCTAGGTACCCTCAAAGACGATCTCAATTCCCAAAGCAAGCTTTAATACACCATTTTATTCAAGAAAAACTATTAAAAACTTTATATAATAAAGTAGAGAGTACCAGCTGGGCCTTATTACACAAGTGTCATAACTATCCAAGAGCTTTATTGTCTTCATTATAAGTGTGAAATATTAGCTATCAAATAAAGAAAATGAACATTCAATTAAATTAAATAAGGCGATGCTAGGGGCTGTAACTTATAAAACGCCAAAGGAAACAGAACCTTCGTTATAAAAGATAGAGTTTATTTTCCAGTGGGAGTCTCCCCCCATCAGTTGCCGTCGAGATAAGGAAAGAGGCACTCGAGGTCTAATTCCAACCGTTAATTATTTTTGTATCCCCTGTCAAAGTAAAACAAAATTAAAGAATATTTCATAACTAAATAATGTATCTCAATAATGAGGTCGCCGTTATTAATGGGGAAGTTAAAATTATATAATTGTACTTTGTTTTTGTTTAAATGTTGGATTGTCATTATTATTTCATTTCTGGTAAGCCTTTGCTTATGTGGCATAACCCCCTCCGGCTTCATGTGTCATTTGGTTAATTCTGAAATAATACTTGAATCGGTATTCCAATTAATGAAAATGTTTTCATACGTATGTATCTGTTTACATTTTTAGTTTGTTTTCTTTACTATGACGCTTTAAACAGTTATTGGCATTTAATTTTATGGTTTGTTTGTTTCCATACTCATAAAACTCCGTGTCCAGTAAACTTGTTAAGTTGTTGGTCCCAGCTGTCAATCGTGAATCTTAGATTGCCGTTATGGAGCGTCAGAAGCCCGAAAGCCTGACGAAACCAGTCTTACCAAGGTGTCTCTCTAGTCTTATCGTATTACCCAGTAACTGGGTTGTGGAGGTGAGATAGGCAGTTGCTCTACATAAAATACTGGTATTCAGCCGCACACTGTTAGACTGGAAGCCAACCTCAACATAGTTGAGGAAAGACTAGGCAGATTGTGATGACTCATAAAACTCGTGCTGTTAGTGTTTGTAAATGAAAGACGTAACTGGCAAATTATTAAATCATATGTTGGATGAAACCCGGTAAGATTAACATCGGCAAAAAAGCCAAACTTCCGTAAAAAAAAAAAATTATCCCCTATTTAACCTCTTTAGGGAATAAATATTCAAAAATCTTCTCATACTGCTCACTCTCGGTATGCAGCATTGACATACAAGCCATCACCATGAACTTTGCATAATTATGATTCTAGACCCTCTACCATAGAAATTGTTTATGGGTTACCATTAAAAAAATCTGCTGTTTCATAGAAAACGCAGGGGATACAGAATCATGAACTTAATCTAAAGTAACAGGTTGCATATTGACGTCCTAGCGACCCTATAGGAGATCGTATAGCAAATGCCATGCTTTTGGCATCATTGGTTTATGCTGTGCGTAGTCTATCAGAGATTTTAACCAAGGAGATGCAGCCAAGTAGCCAGAGAGCAGTGGTTGCGACTTACGAGTTCGAGGGTACGAACCGTATGTGGGTTCGAATCTACGCAGGCACTTTGTGCAAATTATTTCGTCACCACTGCTCTCAAAATAGTAAAGGAAAACATCGAGAAAAAACCGGCATGTCCTAGAACTGAAAATTCGAAGACATGAGACATCTACCAACCCGCACTGGGCCCGCGTGATGAATTATGGCCCGCTCCCTCTCACAGAGATGAGGTATGTGTCCCAGCAGTGGGAACTTTATAGGCTGATTATGCTTGTGCTACCTAGGAGATGCGATTAATCGAAATATGGTAACCACCAAATGCACCTATTGAAAATAAAATCATCTAACACGAACATTGCTAAAACATGTTCACCCTGTTCTCTCCCTTATCAAACAGCGAGCGTGTGTAAAAACAGGCCGATACTGAAATAGCTCGTGTATTGGAAAGGTAAAGACAATGACAAATACAGGCGGATGTATATCGTCCCAATTTTTGCACTAGTGTTGTACCAGTGTGATGACTTTTGTGGGACATTGCACTTTTTATTGTTTTATCACGGGCATTTGAATTTACTGTCTAACTGCCGTGAAACCATTACCCTTCCCTATACACCGTGACATTGTACATACATCATTGTACATGTTCTATATAATATACCTTTTGGCGTGATTAAAACTTATTACCATTAATTAAGATAATAGGTACTAAGAAAAATAAGTAATGGAAATGGATGGATGTAATTATGAAATATCCTATTAATAATGTTTACGTATCATATGGTAGAGAACATACTTACCCAGTGCACGAGTCGGCTAGATCATTCCATCTCTATTTTCCATGAGACAAAATATCAAATTTAAACCACGTCCTGCGTCACCATAATGAATAATATTTTTATTTTTTAGTTATTCAAATGTTAATTTTTTTCTTATGGATGTGTAGTAGTCATTGGTTACATGAAGTGGGCTGCCGTTGTAAGACGATTAAAATGTCACGGTGTATTATGTGTTCCGTGAGGTGCCGGACGTAAAGAATAACACCACCCCATTTCTCCCCGTGGGTGTCGTAAGAGGCAACTACGGGACTTACTAGAGAATGGGCAGCAGCGTTCTCTATGCATTTTACCACCATACTGCGATCGCCAATCCGCCTGCGAAGCGTGGCGATTATGGCAAAGCCTCCCAAATTGGGAGAGGCCTATGTCCAACAGTGGACGTATTACGGCTGAAATTATGATGATGATGAATAAAGTTACTAAATTGTAAGTGTCTATTTCTATTACCGCATAGTATAAGTTATAACGGTGCAACGGAACACTTCATTCACTAGGTTTAATCTAAGAGCGTATGTTATTATCATTGCACCAGCTTTTTAGCCTAAGTACAAGGCCTAAACAAAACATTTTCAGGAGTGGTGGTGTTAAAGTCAATGAAACTCATCAGCGTTGATTTGACCACTAATTAGTACCTACTTGAACAACCTCAATGTGAATAGAACTATGTTTATGTGGCAACATGATGTCATCGGTCGTTCTGAGCTATTGTAAAAGGGGATTATGGAACACGAGCTTCGAGGGAGGTAAGCAGATTTAAAACAAACGACGATCACTATTTTTCATCAGTACCTATCACCAACCTAAAAAGCACATTTCTGAACAAACTACTTCGCAATGAGCCTTTGTATTGCTGCTTGGTTTTTTTTTTTACGGTTTATATCTGCTTGATGTTTCTAATCCAGCTCCAGAATCCGGTTAAGCTTTACTCCTATAAACCTTTATTTACTACTTCCAAAAGTAAAGGCATTTGATTTCATATTAGTCAGGTAATAGGTAATACGGGCTGGTGTCGGCAATTACACATCAAGCACGTATTTTCTGTAACTTTGGGAAATTGATAAACGATCCATACCAGTTCCACGAGCGAGGCCAGCAACGCCTTGTTGTTACTGCCAATTTCACGTAGGGTAACCAAGGTATGGTTACCGAAGTTTTTCGACCACCGCACAGTGGGGCCAAATCGAAAAAATCCGGACAAAAGTCGAAAAAGGCAAGTGATCGTTATTAAACTGATTACTCGGGGGTTTTTGGGGTCGCTGATCACGAATATGAACTCAGAATCGGAAAATTCAAGATGGCGGATCCAATATGGCGGACACGTCTTCTGAAAACCGTCTGAAAACAATAAATTTTCATTTTTTTTTTTAAATTAACGAGGTTTTATTCAAACATTAAATAAAAATCAGTCAATAAGTTAGACAATTACATAAAATCTTTAAAATTTTATATAAATAGGAAAAGAATCATGCGTTGGGGTCGCTGATCACGAATATGAACTCAGAATCGGAAAATTCAAGATGGCGGATCCAATATGGCGGACACGTCTTCTGAAAACCGTCTGAAAACAATAAATTTTCTTTTTTTTTTTAATTAACGAGGTTTTATTCAAACATTAAATAAAAATCAGTCTATAAGTTAGACAATTACATAAAATCTTTAAAATTTTATATAAACAGGAAAAGATTCATGCGTAAAACTGAATTAGTTAAGTTAAAAAAATAAAAAAAATAATTGTAAGTTACAATAATAATGAATATCATCAGTTGATATTGACTAGACTTGACTATTCTAAGAAACATTTTAAATTTAGCACGAGAAAAACGAATATACCTACAGAGAAACATTTACGTCCAGGTACAAAGTTTAAAAAAAAACTTTTTTACAAAAAAAAACAACCGACTTCCTTAAAAACACTACAAAGTGAAAAATAACTTTAATTTCGGAAGTCGGTGTCTAAGGATCTGTTTTTATGGTTTTTTTGCCACTTCCGAAATTAAAGTTATTTTTCACTTTGTAGTGTTTTTAAGGAAGTCAGTTGTTTTTTTTTGTAAAAAAGTTTTTATTTTTAAATTTTTAGTCGTGGTATCCACCCCGCACTAATTCCAAACAAACAATGCATATTTATGCGATAGCAGAAATCGCGGTTGATTTGCTGTCATTTTTTAAAGAGTTCCGGTGTCTATCTCCGGAACTCATCATCAGATCTATATGAAATTTATATGGGACCATTTCGAAATAAACCCCTTTCAAACAAAAAAAGAATTTCGCAAATCCGTATCTATATGACGGAGTTGTGGCCGAACATACAAAAAAAAAAATTAAAAAAATATAAACATCCGAATTGAGAACCTCCTCCTTTTTGAAGTCGGTTAAAAAAGAAAAAAAAAGGCTAAGAAACCAGGTAGTCGTTCAAAAGTCTTCCAAAAGTAAATAGAGAAAAGAGAAAGGAGGATATAGAGGTACTACCTACAGAAAGAGATAGAAAGAGAGAGAGAGAGAGAGAGAGAGAGAGAGAGACAAGCTAAAGAGGGGAACAGACATTTGTATCAAAGGTCTTTCAGTGCTCACTACTACGAGCTCATGAATTGGATAAGGGGAACCAAGAATTTCTATATACTCGTATACTACAGCAACGTCTGTTATTCACGCGACACGCACATGTTCACACGAAAAAATCGATTATTATTAGACGAGCACATATGAGCAACTGAAATTCAGATATTTTATTCGTGATATGATTATCTACAACCTCGTATCAATCGTAGGTCGGAACAATGCGGAACATTTTACTATTTTCATTTCAAGCGAATATTTTTTATTTATTTTTAAGATTATAAATCAAACATGCTTATTTCAATCTCATAATTTTTTTGGTAATGAAATAGGATTTATCAAATGGTTATATTATTATACATACCTGCAGGAATCGATTCCATTTTATTTCGAATAAAAATAATGATTTTTCGAAAAATGGGGCTTATTAAAAGATTAACTACTTTCTCTCACTTGCAAACACAACACTGATCGCTCGCTCGAGAGCTACGTTCCAACTGCCTTCTGCGCTTGTATAGTCGAGTTAAGGGCCTATTATGAGTGAATTCTACTTTACTAGGGACTACTTTATCCAACCCTGCATAGAAAAATCCCTATTAAAAACTTTCATTTTTAGACTTTTGTCCGGATTTTTTCGATTTGGCCCTTCTGTGCACCGGTTAGTTTAGCAGCATATGCACTGCTGTCTCGTCATGCTCCATACAGGTCCTGCACAGCGGACTGTCTGTTACTCTTATGACAAAGAGGTGTTTATTAAATGACCCATGGCTAGTTGTACCTGCTGAAACTGTCCCTTAGTTGTTATTTTGTTAGACGGAGAACTGTTTCGTGATTCATAGTGCTTTCTTCATTTCATATTGGTTTAAAATACGAAATTATTATCATCTTACGACCTACGATTAAGCTCAGGAATGCTTATATTATGAGTAAGTAGGTTGTATACTTTGATGCATAACTTAAAACGACCTCCCAAGATCTTGGCCTTGACCGACATTTTCGCCTCTCGAGTATATTATGTCGTTGTCAAACAGGGGTAGGTCGGGTAGAGAGGGTGCATATTTAAATAATTTTACCACAATGCTTTGAAGGTTTGAGAGCTCAGCTAGACTGAATCACTTAAAAATTTGAGAATTTCATCTACATTGACAACATGGTTGAAAATGTTACTGATTAGGATTATTGAACAAAATAGGTACTTGCATTGCCTTAACATTAATGTTAGGAGTGTGAGTTTCGGTACAATTAAGATTTTGGTAGAATCCAAAATAAAGGTTAAATCAAAGGATAAGGAAAGGTTTAAAAAATGCTGAATATAGAGTTATTTGTGTTCATTTCATATTTGTAGGGATCAACAAACTAATAGTAAAAAGGCCCCAAAGGGTCCCAGAATTGCCCCAAATATCTAGCAGGCAGATAATCAGAAATTCAAAACTATTAATTTATTTAGGGATGTGTGATCAACAACGTTGACCTTAAAATTCTATACTTGTCAGTACCTCAACCAAAAACTTGCCGCTGCCTGAAATTGTCAGAATACCTAATGGAGTTCCTAGAGTGCGCGTAAGTAAACAATTTATGAAGGTTATTGCAATATTTACCTGAAAAGATAGGCTTTGAATGTATATAGTTCAACTTAATCTCGAGTAAGTGCCTAAGGGATGTGACTGACTGACCCGAAAACGTAATCACCAATACAGTAAATACAACAAAATCCAAACAAAAACCAATAAAATAGGAGGATAACATTGAGTAGCTGACCTATTTATCCAAGCTTTATCGGAGCTCCTATTTCCATCCTAAAATTGATGTAAATTTCGCCCGCCAAAAACCGAATGTCCCAAAATTGTCCAATCACATATTCACACAACACTATTCGGGGCTTGTTTCATGTGGCCCACAAAATGGCTGCGGTCCGGCTGTGCCATAAATACGAACAATAGATGCATTAGCACCATTTTTCTGTTCCCACCGAAAATAATGGACATTTCGATTGGCTTGGGACAGTTCGTAAGCAATTGTTTGTAGTAAGTAAGACTTTAGTAGTCTTTTGTTGTCGTGACGAGAATAAACCTCGATGGCTGAGTAATTTGGAGGACAATAAGGAGTAATGGATTTGTCAAAAACAGATATTAGGGAAGAATGGCGAATAATTCGATTTGTAAAACAAGGGGCTGAGAGGAATAACGTTGTTTGACAGTGAGTCTAAAAGCTGTGAATTGTTTAATTGGTGTTGAAAAGATGTTTACTTAGTGCTCTCAAAATAAATGTTACAAGCAATATAATGACGCTCTAAAAATATAACTTACTTTGCGATTAAATCTTGTAGAATTTTAATTAGCCATCTATAGTACCGTGCTCTCAATGTATATATATTACAATATTTTTATAACGTTCTCTGTTCTATTCTTTTCTTCTACAGTTAACAATGAATAACATCGTGGAATTCACGTCTCTCATTTATATCACATAAATTATTGATTGAATTATTACGGTTTTACCCCAAAGAACATTTTAGGTTCAATATCAAAATCATCGTTTTAATCGTATTTAAAGTCATCTCATTTTAGCGGTAAGACGTCCACTGCCGGATTTAGGCCTCCCCAAATTTTGGGGGGCTTTGCCATAATCGTCACACTTTTTTTTTTTTTTTTTGGATGGGAAATCATCAAATGACTTCTCCCGCTCTGGGCGGAGTGGGAGGGCGTGTCAGACTTTTACTGACTAAAACCCACCCGTGTTCCTTCAGTTGCCCATGTGCCAGAGTCACGGTATCTCTTTCGAACAATCTCGTGACCCTGGCAGGATAATCGTCACACTTGGCAGGCGGGTTGGCGATCGCAGTATGGTGGTGAAATGCATAGAGAACGCTGCTGCCCATTCTCTAGTAAGTCCCTTAGTCGCCTTTTACGACACCCACGGGAAGAAATGGGGTGGTGTTATTCTTTACGTCCGGCACCACTCGTTACTCGGTATGATGATGATGAAAGTCATCTAGCTGAACTGGTGATTTTGCAATTAATGCCTCATCTTTTTGACGTTGCACATTATCCAGCGCTTTCAATCAAAATAAATTTTGTTTGTTACATCATCTGGTTCAGTGCTGATTATTGGCCGTCATTGAAAAATCAAAGAGGAAAAGTAACAAAGACCAAGCTTGGTATCCTACCAAGCATGGTACCTATATGTTACTTTTCCAATTCATATTGATGATGGTAGTTTGTTGCAAGATCCTTATTGACATATTGCTTCACTAGTGATGCTACTTACCAACAAACTTTTGGTACTTAAAAATTATTGGCTTAATCCACACTAATATTATAAATGCAAAAGTAACTCTGTCTGTCTGTCTCGCTTTCCTGCTAAAACTACTAAACCGATTTAAATAAAATTTGGTACACAGATAGTTTAGTGCCTGAGAAAGGATATAGGCTACTTTTGATTGCGGAAAGGGGGGGGGCGGTAATCTCTCTGATTTTTGTGTTGGGTAGCCCATTTATTGAGGAACGCTACATAACATCACGCTACGGTCAAAAGGAGCGGAGCAGCAAACGAAAAATGGACGAATACTGGCAGGCATTTCGATGCGACGGGAAGAGGAGCGAAAATTTGACGCGGACGCAGTTGCGGGCAGAAGCTAGTTATTTATAGCTGGTGGCGTACTAGCGTGGCGGTGGCGTATAGTTTCTGCCTACCCCCATGGGGGATGAAGCAGTGAGTTTCTATATCATGTCTGTTTCTGTGTGTGTGTGTATTTGTGTCATTTAGTCTAAATAATATAATTCAGTAAGAACCAAAAGTTTGGACTTTCCCAATACAAAGCTCCTGATATCCATAATGAGATTGAACATTCAACCAGAAACTCAAGTTCCCAAAGGAATTAACCTTGAATGTTTTCAAAAAATGTACAAATCAATCTTATCATTCAGCTGGAATTGAAGGCTTCTTTACGAACCGACAGACCATTGATTGAAGGGTCTTGATTATTATTAAACTGTATTGAATCCAACCGAGCAAACATGAGTATTTGCACTTCGGAAATATCGAATATCTTTATATTCCCTTGGATTTTCCCCGCCAAATTGAAAGAGATGATTTAGGTCAGAAAGTAGGCTTTTTCGGATAGACCTACGCTCTTATTTGGGTTGAGAAAAATATTTGATTTAGTATTTGGCAGTCGATACCTAAGCCACCGGCTATGTCAAGGGATTTCACATAAAAATATCAGCTCAGATGTCGATAGGTACTGAAGGTTTTTTTCGGCACAGAATATAAATTTTCTTACGGAATAAATTACTTGTCAGAATGTGTATATGGCCTGGCATAACAAATTTTCAAAAAGCCGCCATTTTGTCTGCATTGGCACTCCTCACAGTGTATTTTCTGTTTTGTTAAGCACCTGGTATTAGTTGACAGCCCTTCACTTACCATCCATACAATTTAAGAAATTAGTATATTTTTTATAAAAAACTACATCACACCTGAAATCCATGAGGAGTGAGGCTGTTCCAGATGCACCTATACACCCACATTTCGCTAGTTATGTTTAAATACCATGTATAGGGGGCGAGTCTACAGCCAGCAACCGGGAACAAATCGAGAGTCTGAACTGCTACTTACAGAGAAATTTCCCAAAGAAATACACAAAAACACTTTCTCCAAACCGGGAACCCAGGACCTCATCGTCAGCAGTAGCACTTGCGGCCACTAGATCAACGAGGCAGTCATATTATGTATTTGTTAGAATTTAATTTTAAAGGAGTTTCTGGCCAGCTCGACTACATATTATGTAACGCCCAATTGGTATATGTGAAATAAAGATTTTGAATTCGATTGTGATTTTTATAAATTCCTGTTTCACAATAATTATTTATTTGTCGGAATTTATTTTATAACATAGTCATTAATATCCATTATATTCACTAAGCACTAAATTAAATTACTAACTACTCAAAAAAATGTTTTTTTTTTTTTGTGTAGTTAGTAATTTCATTTAGTGGGCACTTAAGACGTTGAAGTATTAGTCCACATTGCTGTCAACTTGCCCAGAAGACTGGCAGCATTACCACGTTGTATAGAAATTATAAATCTTTGGCCAAACACACTGTAAAATTTTCGTCACCAAATTACGTACGCCAAAAAAGCTGGTACCAATTAATAAAATAAAATCGTTAAAATGGATGACCGCAATACATTCGTTGAATGAATAAAAAGAGTTAGCCAGTTCCGGACGTAATCTAAAGCTTTCAACGGAGGGATTAGTCGAGGTTTAGCTAATGTACCTAGCATTTATGGCTGTAAACATTTAATCAACTAGGATTACTGATTGGTTGGCAGATTTATGAAGTCTTGCCTAATTGTTATTATGATGATGATTGGATTTAATGCCACGCCTGTTTTCCTCGAAAGGTGACCTCTAGTAAGCGTTATTGTATGCTAAACGATATTTGTTTGTAAGTTCTTACAAATAGGTACTTCGAAAGTTCATAGTATTTCTATAACCAAATAAGGACGGTGTTTCCCATGCCAGTACTCTGAGCAGAAACACTTTAAGACACTCATGATAGAAAAAATAGAACGAATTTCATAACGCGGTTTGCGGTAGGAGTAAACTTATAGAAAATGTCACGAAACGAAAAAGTGTAAAATGAAAATAGAAAATGGTGGTTGCGAAATTTTTATTCGTTTTCGTCATTGATGTTATCGTTTATTGGTTTTCAAAGGCGTTAAAGCCGATAGTGAGTTTAATGTTAATCCAAGAAGGCGCCTTCGAATTTTTTTTTTGTCATGGATATTTTTTCATTGTTTTCGAGGATGCTAAAGCCAATCTAATAAAGAAAATCCGAGATAGCGACAACTTTATGTGAGCTTCTTAAATCATAATAATAGATGGGAAACGCGATGTTTTTCTCAATTTCTCTCGCTCTGTCTCTTTCTATCATATACGTGTGTGTGTGCATGCGAGTATTGCATTTGGAACTTCGTTTTTGACAGGGGTCCCCTAATCTCTCCATTTTTTATGTACAATTAGAGGCTATCTTGTAATGCAGAGCGTGAAGTTAAAAACGAATTTAAGAAACTCGAGACAATACGTTAAAACATGCATCAAACCGTTCTGGATAGAGGAAAATAGCCCTCCCTTTGTTTCTATGACAAGGTCTGTGTCCCAACAGTGGGGACATTATACGTTAATTATGGTTGTTATTTATTAGGAAGGATCTAGTGGGGTTAGGCAGCGCTTAGGAAACTCCGTCAAGTCTTCTCGTCGCCAATCCCGCAATGTCTGAGAACTAAGATCTAATAACTAAGGGCTACAACAAACAAAGGTGCAAGTAGGTCCCTGAGGGTTCTGTGTCAAAGTTGTGCCCAGCTTCCCGCGGCTTCACACAAGTGATACCTACCTATAAAATTCTAATTCCGGAATGGAGGATATACTTAAAATTGTAGTTGATTACAGTTTGTAAATTACAGGACCACTGTGGGAAGTCTGTCTTATAATATATTGTGCATACCAACTTACATTTACAGTAGGAATGTATGCAAGAACATGTTTTTCAACTACAATGTTAATTGGAAATTTGTTTATATTACTAAAATTTTAGGGAGTAGTTTCGGAGATATAGAAATAATTTTACATTTATTTAATAACAATAAAACGATTTATTTGAAAATATATTTTGAGTCCCTCGCAACAAGTTCTTTCATTTAATGTCACACGGTACAGCTTGAAAATCTATTGGAACGAAGTTCCTTATGTCGCGTTGCGAAAGGGGGCTAGACGGAAATTAAGAGAAAAAGTTGTAACGACACTTTTTAACCGACTTCAAAAAAAGCAGGAGGTTTCTCAATTCGACCGTATACATATATTTTGTTGTTTGTATTTGTTTGTACGTTGTTGTTTTTTTTTGTTGTGAGTAGAGAGAGAGAAGGAGAGAGAGAGGGAGAGAGAGAGGGAGAGAGGAAGAGGGGCAAAGCGAGAGGGAGAGAGGGTGAGAGTGAGGGAGAGATAGAGGGATAGAGGGAGAGAGAGAGGGAGAGAGGGCGAGAGGGCGAGAGATAGGGAGAGAGGAAGAGAGAGGGAGAGAAGGAGAGGGAGAGATAGAGAGGGAGAGGGAGAGAGAGAAAGAGAGGGAGAGATAATATTTTTGTTAAGTGTATACAGGTTCTTTGTACATAATAAATAATAAAAAAAATATCAATCATGAATCCTGGAAAGGAACTTCGTCCCATCCGGGTGTCCCTTGACACCTCTCAAGTTTTTTTTTTTTTTTCAAACATTTTTGAACTTGCCCTCAAAAGTGACCTTCATATTCAACATTTATTTACTTACACAGGGATCACAGAAGTACTTACCAAAGAACTTAGTAAGTCTAATAGATTTGGAAGGACAGAGTCACACGAATGATCCTAAAAGGGTTCCATTTTAGATTCGAACGTACCGAACCCCAAAACTTTAGGCAATTTTGTCGTTTAATTTTCCTTGTAATACAAAAACTATTTTTCCCTTTCTATTCATATTTTCATTTCAACAGAGTCATACCTACGTCAGTTTCATAAAAAAGAGGAAATACATAAACGGTCTCGCATACTTTTCGTAATTACTCAGAACAAGTTCCGCAAAGGAATGCCTTTAAAAGAAACATTACATGCGGGCAATCTTTTAAAAAGGGTCGTAAAATAATGATTGTGTAATCTCTCTCGTCGAACCGTGGTACCGACTACAATTTACGGGCTGGGAATAAGTAATATTGAAAGGTTCCTGGTTTCATGACTTACATACTAAGCGTACGCGATAACCTCATTGATATTGTTTCCGACTGCCATACTTTGTCGATATAGCTAATTGGCAGTCTTCTTGAGTAGTGATATCTTTTATACAGGGTCAAATGAAGTTAGCTGGGAATACTTTACTGATGTCTTGGGTATCGAGATCGAAAATGAATGGGAAAAAAAAACAGCAAAAAAAAAACGTTTTGCATCCATCATTGGGCGAAGGTCAATAGTACGTAGTCGATCAGCTGATTTTGTAATTTTTCGTGGAATACAGATTTTTTTTACGAATTTTCGAAAACCTAAACATAACAGTCCTTTGGATGTCTTAATGTACATGCAAGTGTCATGTAAAGTTTTGAACAATGTTAAAAATATGAAGAAAAAAAAGTTTTTTTTTTCCTATTTAATTTGTTTTCCATATGAATATCCAACACGTGGATAAAGTATTGCCAGCTAATTTAATGTGACCCAGTATAATACTGATACCGACTGTCATTTGAAAATACATTAATCTTATCAGAAAGGAAAAAATCTTTAGAAAGCCATGTGGCTGCAGGTATAGCAATGCCAGACCAAACTAAGTAAAAAAAAATCGTCATCATTTCAGCCCAAAGACGTCCACAGCTGGACATAAGCCTCCCCAAATTTGGTAGGGTTTTGCCATAATCGCCACGCTCTGCAGGCGGGTTGGTGATCGCAGTATTGTGTTAAAATTCATAGAGAACGCTGCTGCCCATTCCATTGACTAAGAACAAATCATCATTCATCATCATTTCAGCCGTAAGACGTCCACTGCTGGACTTAGGCCTCCCCCAATTTGGGGGGCTTTGCCATAATCGCCACGCTTGGCAGGCGGGTTGGCGATCGCAGTATGGTGGTAAAATGCATAGAGAACACTGCTGCCCATTCTCTAGTAAGAACAAATACATACACATAATGTCACAAAAATAGATTAGCTTCTTCTATCCTCCTCCTATGGGTAAATGTTGAATTAACACTGTATTTTAGCCATCTCATCAAGGAACACATGGCCCTAGAAAAATAATTAGTTAAGAGAAAACCAAAACCAACATACACAAACTCGAAATGATGACTAAAGAATACCCTCAATGTTTAATTTCCGTAATTAGAGGAAATTTTGTATCCGAGTTTCGAATTTAATGCTTCATGATAATTATCGCGGCACGCAGAGCGGAAATTGTGTTTATTTATTCGAAACTCTACTTTATTGTCTTGGATGTATCGCTTATAATCGATTACTAATTACTTCATCGGGTAGTAATCCATTTCTCGAATTTTATGTTAAACCATTAATTCCAGTTATCATTCAATATAAGGTGTAATATAGTTGCAATACCCAACCCAAAAAACAGCTACTAGTATTTCTACAGAATATCGGCACTGCCGATTGAATGGATTGGAAACTAATCGTATAACAGTGTTAGTTTGAGTAAAAATTAGCAATCTGGAAGTTGACTTAAACCATACATACATCCTGCCAGGGTCGCGAGATTTCTTCGAAAGAGTTACCGTGGCCTTGGCATATGGGCAACTGAATGAACACGGGTGGATTTTAATCAGTAAAAGTCTGACACGCCATTTCGCTCCACCCTAGAGCGGGACACGTCATTTGATAATTTCCCAACCACAAAAAAAGAAAATAACCATACATACATAAACCCACGCCCTTTTCCCATGGAGGTAGGTAGAATCTACAGAACGCCATCTGCTACAAACTTTTTCTTCGTCTCCGCTCATAGAGCAGAGGGGCAATTCACGTATGATCACATTTTCACCTGTCTTATTCCGTCTAAATACCCTCTAAATTCCCCACATTTTTGACAAATTGCGACACTGATTTTCGCTGTGAAAAGACTGCAACTTGTATACACAGGAGATTTGGGGTTCTAGTCACACATACACGTCCATAGCGAGTACTGCGCACTTACTGAAGAATAACACTAATATGGTCATTACATTATCTTCCTTTCACAGAGATAAGGCCTGTTTCCCAGCAGTGGAAACATTTTCTATAGGCCGTTTATGAAAAAAAAAAACAGTTTTCTAGTAGGCTGTCCCCCCACACCGGGGCATCTTAAATCTACTTAATTAAATATTAAAGTCACTGAAAAACAATGCACAACCTAAGCCACAGCAGTCTAGAAGCATAAAATTATGCACAAGAGTTGCTTAATTAAACAAGGAGCACAAAGAAAGGATTCTTGAAAACTCATCCCGTAAAGAAAATATAGGAATAGGATCAAAATTTGTCATGTTTTCCGATAAGAAATCCCATCGGGCGCACGGTTTCTGGCTAAGAAAACGCTATCCGAATTAGAAATTAAAGACAACATTTCGCTACAATTCCCCTAACTTTTCCAGAACCATCTGATGCTTTTCTAAATCAAATTAACTCCCGAAAACTTCGGGAGGTCCCTTGGTAGTGCTAAACATTACAAGGACACAACTGCTTTGCTTGCGGGTCAGTTGCCCCAATTTCTTTTATTGCAGCCGACATGCGTGACGAGACCAGCTGTATTAGAAATCTGTGGAGACACATTTAAGATGTATGAGTCACAGATTCCTTTATTGGATGCGTAGTGAGACTTGAGGAATACGGATGTATAATGTTGTCAGGCTGTTTCCTTGGAGATTTAGGAACGTAAAAGCATCTTTTTCCGCGACTGGAAAATGTTGCGATTGTTTTTACACGCTTTATATTAGCTTCACTTGTATGTTTGTATGTTTGTATATTTGTATGTTTGTTTGTAACCGACTCCTTATAGCGCGATTTTGACCCACTTTAAACGACCAGATTTTATTCAAACTTTGCACACCTGTCAAGGACCGATGACAATGCAATAATTTCATAAATTTGTGACATTATCCTTGCCAGGGTTACCAGGACAGCAAAAAAACTGTCACAAACTACGCTGACATACGTCTCAAAATTCGAAATACCCTAAAAAATAGAAAATAAATAATAGTTTAAAAAAAACTAAAAACACGCTTCCATTGAAAACCAAACTAAAAAGTACAAAATAATGGAAAAAAAGCGTGGGGTGCTGATATCAATAAAAAAATACCTTAAAAAGCACCACACGCTTTTTTTCCATTATTTTGTACTTTTTAGTTTGGTTTTCAATGGAAGCGTGTTTTTTAGTTTTTTTAAACTATTTTTATGTATAACGTTCGCGAGCTGAAATAGAAAGTAGTTACTACTGGTTACCGATAACGATTGTCGAGCGACAAAATCGAAATGTCTACCGTCCTCTCCAAAGCGAAACTAAGCAATTCATGCTAGCACATTTCATTTTATTTCACTTCCCCAGACGGATACTTTCACACGGACTTATCTTAACTGCTAATATCTATTTTTGGGAAACCTTTTGCCATGCTTTGTAAATCTTTCCCAAAAAATTATCCCATCCAAAACAATCAACTAAATCCCATCAAAATTAAAAATCCATACAATTACGACTGAAGTCCTACAAAGTTGGATGCAAGCCGAAAACTATACGACGTCGGACGGCATACGATATTAAACAACTACTTACTCCCCCCTCCCCCTACAATTTCAAATGAAGATGAGTAGCACTCTAGTCATAACTCCGAAGTTCTACAATACGAAGTTTCTCGCACTAGATATTCAGATGCGAACGTAGTCTAAGATCACAGTGTAACTAGTAGCAGTGATTCAACTCGCATACATTTGATTTTTGATTTTTTATTTCTATACCCCAGTACATAGTACATACTTATGCCTTGAACTTCAGTATAATAGTTTGGGATATAATATTTTCCACTAACTTACCCCCGACGCGTCGTACAAAGCGCTTCTGTTGTATCACTGCTTGTAGCGACACTGGACCAGAAGCTAGACGTTATGCACTCACAAATACAAGGAATTTGTTATGTAAACAGCTCATTGCCGTGGTTTCACTCAGGGAGAATTAGATATCATTCCTCCTTAGGGAACGGGAATTAGGGCGGAAACACACATACGAACATCTATCTGAATTTGGTTGGGTTGATCTTGATTGAAAATCTAATTTCCTAACATGATTTGTGGGGGCTTAAATTCACAGTCGAGACCCGTAAAAGCATTTTTGGTGCAAGTATTTTTACTTTTACTTACGGTTTTACTGAATTTTGAACTGTACTACAGCAATAATGAAAACTTTCGGACTTCCAGAATTACACACTTTCGTTAGCTTGTAGGAACGCAATATTTTTTTTTTTGCTATTTAAGTAATGTACTTTAGACATTTTTACTATTTTTATGAATGTAACGTAACTTTTTTTTTTGTATTTGAATCATATTATTACTGTATTTGTTCGCCTTTCTACGCAAAACATGCTGAAACTTTTTTCTTTTGTAATCGATTTGATTTTAAACCATTAACTTATCTATTTTAACATGCAGAATAATTTGTATCCACGTGGTAAACTATTTGTGTGCCAAATTTCATCCAAATTAATATTCTGCGTGACATACATCCAAACATATAAATTTTCTCAATTATAATTTTAGTAAGATTTTAATATTTGTAGGATAGTAGGATATGACAAAGGAAGTGATAATCCTTTTAGTTTAAAACATTCTCATGTTGACCTAGAAACCGAGGCAACAAATACCTAGCCTTTTGCTCATATTATTATGCAAGAAATGTTTATTTCACACAATGTACACATACATACGGCTTCTCTTCATCGTAATTTTCTTGAAGCTTTATCTTCAAAGGTCTCATACAACTTTAGATGAAGTTACTCGTTCAACTTACGTGTCGAGGATATCAAAAGTGAGCGTACTTTAACCAACTTTAAAAAGGAGGTTCTTAATTCAAACGCGGAGAATAAAACTTTAAAAAGGAGGTTTCACGGGGAATCTATACTAATATTATAAAGCTGAAGAGTTGTTTGGTTGAACGCGCTTATCTCAAGAACTACTAATCCGAATTGAAAAATTCTTTTTGTGTTAGGTAGCCTATTTATTGAGAAAGGCTATAGGCTATATAACATTACGCTATATTTAAAAGGAGCGGAGCAGTAACGAAAATTGGACGAAAATTGGTAAGCAATTCGATGCGACGGGAAGGGTCACGGGAACAAAAATTTGTCACGGACGAAGTTGCGGGTAGAAGCTAGTAATACATACATAACATCATACCTGTATTCCTCGAAAGGTAAGACAGAAGTGTACCTACCTATAGTACATCCATATTTTACCAGTTATTTTAAAGTCCCATGTAATAAGTGGCGAGCCTATTGCCATCAAACGGGTACAAATCCAGACTCCGAGCTGGTACTAAGAAATTTTTGATGGATAAACCCAAAGACACTGCCCGACAAGGGAATCGATCCCAGGTCCTCATGCTCAGCCGTAGTGCTTGCCACCACAAAACCAATGAAATAGCTCGGAGAATAAATGCACTACTGTACGTTCCCAGTGGGGTTCTAAAAAGCACCTTATGAGTTAATTACAAACAAAGCTCGATCATTGAATATTGTGACCAGTAAAACAGCAATACATGTCCACTGCAAGTTGCATGTGAGCCTTCCAATGATCTTCAATTTTTGTCTATGTAATACAAAATGTTGACGTATAAACTTAACCTAAAAGATTTACTTCATTTAGGACACTTTTACACGTCAATGTTTTGTAAGTATTCAATTGTTTTTAAACAGATGGCGCCGGCACATCCTACCTGTTCCTTGGTAAGAAACGCTGAAAAAAACTCAGAGTCACGGTCTCTTTAAAAGTCCAAACATTATATTATCAGAATTTTATGTTAGTCTAACAATGCAGGGCCATGTCTGGAAGGGTCTTTTGAAGAAAGAGTCATTGCAGCTTTGATCTGACCTGTCCCAACAGCCGTCTGTTGAGACAGGTCAGATCAAAGCTATTTCTGTATCAGTCATCGTGTAGGTCAACCCAATGTTAGGGAGCTAAATGATACTGCTATCTTTCTTCTTGCAATTAAAATGACACCATTCATTTCACAGTAGGGGATGACGTAACCTTATGTCCTTTGCTACATTCTACAGCAAAAACCGAAATAGCATTAGGTAGTGTGAATTTGTTTTCATGATCAGAAGCGGGACTGCCAAGGTATTTTCACTCACAATAAATTCTGTAAAACATAAAATACACGTGTGTTTATCTGTGTTTCTGCTTCAATATTTACGTAATCCTGATAAAATGTCTTCTAACCAAATAAACGTACCAAAATATCAATCAGGTTTCTACCTGATCAGGAATTAAACACTCCAGCCCCAGCGACTGAATGCAATCAGTTCGTCTCATTTCCAAGTGGGATGCGTCGTTTGCCGCGTACCTCGTGCCACAGGACACTGAGATACAGAAGTCTGACTCCATTTGAATTCGTTATAAATTTATTTAGAGTTTGTTCCACACTCCTTAAGTGGTCGTTTTTTTCTCATCATCATTACAGGCACTGATCAATACAATACACAATCTTAAATAGAGAGGATCCTGAGTTACAGATCACTTGGCTCTTCCCAAGTCAAGATTATCTACATCTACACTATTATAAAGGGGTAAAGATTTGGGGAGGCCTATGTCCAACAGTGGACGTCTTTCGGCTGAAATGATGAAGATGAAAATTTGCTGGTTTGTGAATTTGTTTGAAGGAAGTTATTTCTGGAACAACCAGTCGGTTGTCAAAAAATCTTTTTTTGGATTTGGCAGCCCAATTGTTAAGGTCTACTTAACATTACGTTACGTTTGGAGCTGAGAAGAATGAAGAAAAGTCGTAGAGAACTCTAAGTGTAGACAAAGTAATAGCACGGACGGGTTGATGAGATACAACACGACGCGGTTAAAATCTAGTATATAATTAAAGAAAAATACAGAGAAGTGTTTAAGTAAGTAATAATTAATAGGGGTTTTGCCCACGATCGTCAATGAATCAAGTAATTTTTTTTTCTCCTGTCCTATCTTGCAAATATGATAACTAGTGGTAAAGCCTCTCTTTTATTGATATCATCATCAGCCTATAATGTTTCCACTGCTGGGACACAGGCCTCCTCTCGGTAAGAGGGAGTGGGCCATAATCCACCACGCGGGCCCAGTGCGGGTTGGCAGATGTCACATGTCTTCGAATTTTTGGTTCTAAGACATGCCGGTTTCGTCACGATGTTTTCCTTCACCGTTTTGAGAGCAGTGGCGATGAAATAATTTACACAAAGTAATGCGCCTGCTTGGGTTTGAACTCACAACCTACTACTCGTAAGTTGCGGCCGTTACCACTGGGCCACCACTGCTCTCTTCTTCTTTCTTCTTTATTGATATGCATTCTGGCATATATCTATAGCTCTTTATTACGACTTGCTGCGACCACGAGCTGCGACTTACAAGTTGTAGACCAAAAAAAAAAAAAACTAAATTTATATAAACAGTTAAATCAATAAAGTAAATAAATATTACTATTACCGTAGGTTCCAACCCAGACGGACAATGTAAATTTTATTTTATCGCCACTGCTCTCCGAGCGGCAAAGTAGAACATCGTGAGGAAACCGGCATGTTTTAGAACCAATAAATCGAAGCTATGTAACATCTGCCAACCTGCACTGAGCCCACGCGGTGGATTACGGCCCACTTCCTTTCACTGAGAGTGTGTCCCGGTAGTGAGCACATTATTTCGTATTAAATTTGAACCAAAAGAAGCGCTTTTAAGAGTGATCCTTCTGGATTACTTTATTTCCTACTTATAGGTACGTTTTGGTGTATGTACGTATGTTTACAGAATTCAATTTACCTGCAGACAGGCGCTTGCCCGCGGCTTGGCTTCGACATTTATGTTAATATTACACTTTTATTGATCCGTCTGCGTGTTATATTCGATGTAGGAAAATGTATTGAGTTTATTTAATTTTGGGTCGAGAGTGTGGGTTAGTGTACGTCCTATTACATCTGTGCGTTTAGTAAACTGTGATACTTCTTTTTGTAAATATATTTGTGAAATGTTGCAACTATTATTATACAATGGAGTATTTGCGCTGTAACTATACTTTATTTTTTGGAACAAGGTGATGTTTTGTTTCAAAGAAAAGAAAGAAAGAAAAATACTTTTATTGGCATTACAGTATGAAAAAAACAGAAAACATTGTTAATAATGACAAAAGGGGCAGCGTAATACCGAATGGCAACACAAGATGCACCATCTGACGCTGATTTCTAGCTACAAACCACGTCTTGTTTCATCAAAGCTGCTACAAATCTAGCTGTTTGTGATACTATAAAAAGTTTTCAACTATTTCTGCATTTTGATGTATCTTCTTTGATATCGTATGTAGTTAAGCACCACTCAAAACTATTACATATTTAAAGTTCTGAATTTCTGTAGCGTACATGTCAGTACTTATATCGAATAAATTAATATTTATTTAACGTGAGTGGTGCTACTTTTGCGATTCTAAAAATTACTTAACACCGAACAAGCTAGCAACCCACAACCGGCTTACCAACGACAAATAAAATCAACCTTTTTTATAAACAAAATAAATGTAAGCCACATCCCTGTCCCTTTAAAGGTACAGCCAGTTTGAGTGGTTCATTCGATTTTCAATTTCAACCCAATCACTGCGCAGCCGGGTTGAACTCCGGCGACAAATTGGGTTCCGTACCGTGCCGTCAAAGGCGCATGTTATCGGGGCAGGCAGAGATGTAGAGATATGAAGATTTAAGGATTAATGACAAAGTTGTGTTGTAAATAAGGTCTATTTTTGGTAAAATTATCATTCATGACCAACACCTTTGGTATTTTGCTAGAATATTGATTTGTAGTGGAACGTTTTATAGTCATCACTTCATCAGCTTTCAGATTATGCATGTAGCGAATCACTTAAGTTTGAATACAGAGCCTAACTAGTTCATTTGCATTGTGAAATAAGATGTTTTCGATCATGTTTTGTGATGGCGCCCAACTGGGACCAATTGGACCCCAACCTGTATTGGCGCTAGGGTTGCCACCTTTTTTTCATGCAATTAAAGTACTTTGGTTATTATAGGTAAGAAAAAAAAGTACATGGTATAAAAATAAAGTACGATTTTTTTTCTTTATTATTATATTTCAAATCATATTTTTTTATTGTTTTTTGCAGTTTGCATAACATAAATTTCAAGTTGCAAAAAGTATTACGACTAATCTTTTGAAAATCCCAAAGAAATCAAATCTTGCAAAATAAAGTATTTTCGTGTACTTTATTTTTGTCATAAAGTACATTTATGTGAAATAACGTACAATTCTTTATTATAAAGTATGGGTGGCAACCCTAATTGGCGCCCAATTTGGTCTATAGTGGCGTCCAACTATCTTTAGGTGACGACCGTCTATCTTAGGATGGTGCCAAACTCTTTATTCTTAGCGTATCGCTATTGACGGCAAAAACTTAAACATTTTTATCCCAACATTCCGCTCCGTGAACTCTGCTCACCGTCACAGTTATAAGATCATCAAATGCACAGGTAACAGAGTTCAGGGGATTTGGCGCCCAAGTGATACTGCCCAAAGCCCATCTGCATAATTCTGCAATGTTCAAAGTTCGGAAACATCTAAAAGTCGGTATAAATAAATTAGTTTGACAACTGTTCTTCAAAACTACATCAAGCAACGGGAAGAGCTTTCAGATGGTTCCAAAACTCAATTACAGCAATCGAATATACAAGATATAGCAATGCATCCGGTATTTCCAACCAATTGACAGTCCATTCACTCAGTATCCTTTCCTTGATAGAGCGAATGAACTTCCTACCAACTACGAAATATCTACCCTACTATAAGTTATATGTTTCTAATTTCAACCGGTTATTACAGATTCATTTATCACTGTTATATTTACAATTTAAATGCAAGTCACCTTTCTAAGCTGCTAGTTTTAATAATATTAATCACGCCTGCAATTCCCAAAGGGTTAAGCTGAATTAAAAATAAAAAAACACCCTCATTTTGCCAGATATATTTAAGTCTCATATAATAAAGGGCGAGCCTAGTTAATAGGTAGAACGGGCTGGTGTCCGCAACTCCACGTCTGAGCGCGTATTTTGCGTACGGATGGGAAATCGGCTATTCGATCCACCCCAGCTCTTCGAGAAAGGCCAGCAACGCCTTGAAGTTGCTGACCATCTCACGTAGGGTAAAAGCGAGCCTATTGCCATCCGCAACCGGGCACAGATCCAGACTTTAGACTGCTATGGATAAATCCGTGACGGAAAAACCCAATAAGACTTTGCCTGACCCGGGAAGCCTTTGAGCCAAGCCCAGAATCCATTTTATAGTAAAGAAAAGCTATCAATCTGGCTAGCCTTTTTAACCGACGAAAAAAAACGGAGGAGGTTATCAATTCGACACGTATATTTTTTTTTTTTTGTTTTTTTTTATGTATGACCACGCGAAACTTTTTACATAGTAGTCCGATTGTGATAATTCTTTTTTTATTGGAAAGGGTATACTTCGAGGGTGGTCCCATATAAATTTGGAAAACAAAATCGAACCCTAAGGGTCAGAAAACAGGGGATGATTGATTGTTCACTCAGTGATTGTAATGTATTACCACGCATTACTTTATACAGAGTAGTCCGATTTTGATCATTCTTTTTTCATTGGATAGGGTATACCTTGCCAAGTATTATTAGTACATTAAAACCACAAAAAAATGTAAAATAAAAACTTTTTAACAAAAAATTAAACCGCCGAAAAAACTGAAAAGCAAAAAATAATAAACCTTAAAATTTTGAGTCGGCGCTGAAAAATCAATGAACAAAGATCACTCAAAGCGCCGACTCATAATTTTAAGGTTTATTATTTTTTGCTTTTCAGTTTTTTCGGCGGTTTAATTTTTTGTTAATTACAACTATGTTGGGCTCAGCTTCCAGTTTAACCTGATGCAGCTGAATACCGCTATTTTACATGGAGCGACTGCACATATGACCTTCACAACCCAGTAACTGGGTAATACGTTACTCCTTACTGAGAGTGGTTGTCAGACTTTTGGGCTTTTGACTACCTGTAACAACTTCAAAGATCTACGAATTACAGCAGAGGACCAATGGCTTATCGTGCTTTCCAGGGCACGGTGAGGTATCGATATACAATTGATGGTTACTCATGCACAAAGCAACCGCGGTAAGAGCAACTTAACCTTCAATCAACCTCCGGGGCTATTATAATTTAGCCATTAGTCACTCTTGCTATGCTGAAAGAAAAGCATTGTCACGTAACCTTGTTTCGTCGATTCTTAGCTGACAATATAAAAACAGTGAGTAAAAATCGAAAGCCCAGGCAATTATCAGAATCAATGCAAATGGCACTCAAACAACAACTCGAGTCCAATAAATATCTTAACTTTATTTAACTGCACAATAAAAACAATTGTACTTTATTTAATGGCGACCTTTTATACGTTATTGCTTACGTGGGGCGCGCCTTACTTGCATTGGTCCCGCTTGGTAAGCAATTCTTGTTCCGCAAAGGAAAAAGTGGTGAATTAAATAAATGTCTTGCACAACACGCTTTATTCTTATAATGCTTCTTTATGTTTTGGTTTCCGGCTTGGGGAAAAGTCCTTTTCTTAGACTTAGAGATTGCAAGGCATATTGTGCCTTGACGACAATTTGCCAATCAAGGAGGACTCATGTGATATAATGATCCAACCAGAGTTTGCAATCTTATTGAAACCTAGACTTTCGTCTACGTCTTACAACTTTTAAAAACTTAGTTTAGCCCATATGTTAGTGGCAGACACATCGACGCGTACCTATACTCACCATGAATTCAGTACACGATTCTGAACATCCCAGCTTTAATATTTTTGAAAGCTAGGAAAAAAATTGCTGCTGACATTTTGACGGCATAGTGCATTTTCTATGAAAGATACCAGATTTTTTTGATAACTGCCGCTTAATTTCTTTGCGCGTTGATATCCCTGTCATTCCATATTAGTTTTTAAAGATAATATTATAGATACCTGAAATATCCAGGCACAGTACGCAAAGTTCATCATCATCATCAGCCGAAAGACGTCCACTGGTAGACATAGACCTGCCCCAATTGAGGGGGTTTTGCCGAATCACGCTTGACAGGTGTGTTGGCGATCGCAGTATGGTGGTAAAATGGATAAAGAACGCTGCTGCCCATTCTCTAATAAGGTACGCAATGGGACGTCATAAAATATTAGTTCAGCTCTCATAATAATTATTAAGATTACTGCAAGAAGAAATATTTTAACTAAATTCAACCCCAGCTTATATTCCTACATTTGTCGAAGATGGACCCGGAAATGGCTTAGCGTTTGTGGATTTTACTTCAAAGGTTTCGACATACTTAGGTAAATACAAGGCTGTGTATGTGGCCTTTTACGTCTTTTGATGATAGAGAGAGATGGCTAGTGATCCCTATCTCACTCATTACGCACTTTTGATAAAATCTTAAAAATGGTGACAGTAGCCCCAATTCGGAAACATGATTACGAATACAACTTTGAAAAGGTGACCATCTTTTTTTTTTGCATGGGAAATCATCAAATGACGTCTCCCGTTCTGGGCGGAGCGGGAGGCGTGTCAGACTTTTACTGACTAAATCCCACCCGTGTTCCTTCAGTTGCCCATGTGCCAGGGTCACGATGTCTCTTTCGAACAATCTCGCGACCCTGGCAGGCATCGGTCCTAGCAGACCCCTTCAGTTCTGCTGACATCTCTTTGAGGCGCGTGATAGATTAAGTAGTATAAAACTATAAGCATTATATATATGTATATATTATGTATATACATATATATACCAAATATCTAGCTTTAAATGTCAGAATGGTTACGGCTTATTTACTGTGTATGAAGGTTCTTATTAATATGGTTTCTTGGGAAAGGGTTTCATTAAGTAAAGCACAGAAAGACAAGACTAGACATTTATTTCAATTAGGCTTGTCAGCAATTAATCAGAAAGCTAGTCGTCCGTTCCAAAACTAGGTCTTCATGGAGAAGAAGGACAAGAAACTCCATGGAAGCAGTATTGAAGTATTATATCAATATATTTCTTACATTGCCATAAATTATCATTATCTCAAATTCATTAATTCTATCTCTTGGACCATTGTCCAAGAGAACTCAGAATAATATCAACATATTATCAATAATAACAATGTCTGGGAAAAGAATATGAATATTCCATTTATATGATTTAAAATACTAGTAATATTGGCAACAATATAAACGGTACAACAACACTGTCATAATAAGCATTAATAGGGATATAATATCAAATCACTTAACTTACGTGACCTCTGGTCGATCTTTTCCACATAACAACAGCACTATAACTCACTGAACATCTACCGAGCAACTTCTCGTTATAAACGTGTTTATAATCTAATGGTTTTATGGTGTAGGATTCATTACCAAGGTTATCAAAAATTCTAGAAAGATTTATTTACTACATAGCTATATGATTCTTGCTATAAAAAGAACACGTGGTTCCTTTACAAATTATAACAAAGATAACTTGACGTAAACAACAAATGATCTTTATTACCTATTTATCTTTATTGAATTATTTGTATTAATTCAATAAATCATCTAATTATTTAAGATATTAATTAAATACATTCATTGCATAGAACATCGTAATCAAATTATTACTATTTTATAACACGGCCATTCTGAAATGTACTACGTTCTCGGAGTACAACACAAATACGTCCATTTAAATTACTTACAGTTTTTCATTTTAATTCATCATCATCATCACAGCCGTACGTCATTTTAATTAGGTATATATAAAGAACACCATATACATTAATAATGTGTTTAGGCGCTACACAGTTTACGATATGATTGTTTTTTTTTTATATATATACATATATACAAAGGGCACAGCCACAGAACCAAGGCACAGCCAAAGCACAGCCATAGGTTCACAGGCACAGCCCCAAGGCCAAATGCACAGCCACAGAACCAAGGCACAGCCAAAGCACAGCCATAGGATCACAGGCACAGCCCCAAGATCAAAGGCACAGTCACAGAACCAAGGCACAGCCAAAGCACAGCCTTAGGTTCACAGACACAGCCATATGATCAAAATGGCAAAACCACAGGCACAGCCACAGGCAAAGCCACAGGCACAGCCACAGGTACAGCCATTGGCCCTCAAAAACAATTCTTTATGATGGCAGATTCAACAAACAATACATAATACGTATACATTGATTTTCGAATCAAGTACTCTTAACTTAATAAAACTTATCTACATAGGTATCGAAACCTTTTGTTTTTCTTTACCTCCCTAATTTAATAGGAACAGGCTTAGTACTTTAACAATTTTCACAAATAATGAATCGCTTATCGGTATAGTTAAATTTACAAAACAATTGCTAAAGAAATAATTCAAAGAGCCATTCCTATTCAACAGCACTAGCTAGCTAGATTATAAAAATAATTCAAATAATGAATCGCTCGGTCAATCTGACAATATTACTATAAACAAACAAATTTTCTATTAAAATTTTAATAAATTTATGACATGGCCACCCCGACCAATACTTTACTTTGGGAGCAATACCTTTAAATAATACGTCACAAACCAAAGCAAAAACCATTATTTCACGGATATCAATCTTATGAAAAAGTTTTTTTTTTTTAGTTATGTTTTTAAAGCCCAGAAGAGGTGTCTAAGAACCATGTCCGGACTCCATGTCACTGACAGTTATAAACCATTGTTTAGAAAATATAAGATTTTGACCCTTCCATCTATGTACATTTTTGAAATCATTATGTTTGTCAAAATGAACCCAAACCTATTTCCCGTATTGTCACTGTAAAGTAATTCGAAACAGACGCGACAATAGCAAACTTTTCATTCCGAGATCTCGAACTGACCTACTCAGTAAGAGTGTGTTCTGTATGGCGCCAACCATAAATAAATAATGAATTATCAAAATATTGGAGAGAAGATAGAACTGCAAAATTAAGAAATAGGTTGAAAAGGCTCTTTCTTGTTAGAGAATGCTTATTACAGCACTAACGAGTTTTTGACCGATAAACTAATATAACCCTGACTTTAAATTATTTTTGACTTATTATGATTATTTATATAACAAATTGTCAACCTTAACATGTACCTACAAGTTTTTTTTACAAAAATTATTTTTACCGTGTCATTATGTCATTTTTTTTTTTGTTTACCTACCTTATTTCAAATAATGTTGTAAATGTAAGTAAGATTATTTTGCTACTAAGAAAATTGATTTTGTCACAAGTCTGCTACCATAAACTGTACAATTACAGAGAAAGAGGCAATCTGTTCCACCGTAAGACAGCCCATACCAGCACGGGGCACAGAGTGAATCAGTTCTGTGCTAACAACCATAATATGTAGGTACTCACAGATACTTCAGACAAGAATTTTACCTACCTGTACCGCTCACTGATACTTATTGACATTGTGCTAGGTAGTTTTTTTTTTTAAATTAATTTTGACATTATGCAGTTTAGCTTTAGAACTTTTTGACCTTTTTGTTAATAGTGTTGTGATCATTTTATTTCAACTCATTTATATTTTGTACGCCATTAAGGCAAAACAAGACAGTGTTTCAATCGAACTTTTATGTAACATCTTGCATTTATGTGTATACTCATGTTATAGCAAAATAAATATCTTGTATCTCAAGTATCTTTTTTTTCGTACTCTGTGATACTCACTACTTTGGAAAATAAAGAATGAATTCAAGCAAAAGAAGACACGTCCTCAAATTAATTTCGGTAGGTGGCGTTAGCTAATTTAAATATACTCAACGGAGCCCGACTGTCCGCTTAAATGGGTTCAGTGACCACTGTTGAAGAAGAGATGGAGAATCAATCCGAAGCATAAATTGAATTTTCAGGACGTTAAACTAACAACTGTTTATTCCGAATGTTGTTTTCTTCGTTAAAATTATCTCCAAAACAGTTTGTAAGCATCAGAACCTAATTCAAGTAATTTTTAATCACCGTGAGCATTTGAATGACATTTAAATATCTCTCAAACAACATTGTTTATAAAGTACTTGTACAGTCAGACCAAAAATATGTTACAGCTTTACCGACTCAACATATTTATGTTTGTAACGTCAAATGGCACAGAATGACATTCAGCCACCATCTTAACATTTCAAACCGAATCAATAGTGTGACACTGACAGCATCAATGTTTTATTTTCATTGTTTTTATTTTATTTCATAAAATGAAAGATGTGGGTTGATTTATCGGTTATCGTCATAATGCAATTAAATTTTATTTTTTGAAATTGATGTTTACGTGTAGGTATCAAAATTATTATTTTTAAATTAATTTTGTGTCTATGTTTGAAAATTAAATAGCAAACGCAGATAAGACAACAATAAAAAATAAAATGTAGAAATAATGTCTCAACATTGTGACGTTTTTAGCATCTTACTTTTCCCAAACGACATTATGACGTTTTTAGCATCTTACTTTTCCTAAACGAATTTCATGTATTTAACGGCAGATAGGGCATGTCTTCGCTACCTTGTTGGTCGGTCATGATGGAACGTGGAGACCGACGTGAAATAATACACAGGCACTGTTCGGTACACTAAACTTTACTGTTTAGATCACTTCACAAAAAAATAACAAAAGATTGAAGAACTATTCTCGGACTGAAATAAAATAAAATGGAATGTAGTGAGGTTAGCCAAGTCAACCGTTCGTCGCCACGATTACAATTTGAATGTGTCAACTGCACAAATCTACCGCCTTTTTATTCACATCAAAAATGACCAACGACAACTTTAATCGACTAAACACACTCAAGCATTGCCATACCAAAAAACAAATCAAATTAAACTAAATTAAAAAACGCTTGACATTCCATTATGGGATCTGCGACACGGCCATTTCTGACCTTCACACGACCTCGTGGGAGAAGACAAATAATCCAGAAAAGTAACTAGTTCACTCGGCTATCCTGACCCACGTCAGGGATATCATCACAAAAATAATTGGGTCAAATTAAACCGTTCAGTTTAACGTTTAATGCTTAATTGATTATGAACCAAACAAAACAAACTAAAATGAAAGAATAGGGCACATAATAGAAATAGGCACAAAATTAAGAAAGTATTATGACTCTACCAAACAAATCCACAGCACTTAACCAGCACCATGCTTCACTACTTACCCAGTAGTGTAAATCACTAAAGTACTTAACCAGTACTTAACATTGTAGCGCTTAACCAGCGTTACAAATCCTATCACTTAACCAGTGATAATAATAACGCTTAACCAGCGATATTAACCCACTAACGCTTAACCAGCGAAAGCACACATCATAACACGCTTAACCAGCGATTCAACAGCTAACGCTTAACCAGCGAAAGCCCACAATATAACACGCTTAACCAGCGATTCAACAGCTAACGCTTAACCAGCGAAAGCCCACAATATAACACGCTTAACCAGCGATTCAACAGCTAACGCTTAACCAGCGAAAGCCCACAATATAACACGCTTAACCAGCGATTCAACAGCTAACGCTTAACCAGCGGAAGCCAACATAAACCGCTTAACCAGCGATTACACTACTAACGCTTAACCAGCGAAAGTCAACATAACTCGCTTAACCAGCGATTACAAAACTAACGCTTAACCAGCGATAGTCAACATAACTCGCTTAACCAGCGATAATACCACTACTAACGCTTAACCAGCGAAAGTCAACATAACTCGCTTAACCAGCGATTACAAAACTAACGCTTAACCAGCGATAGTCATCATAACTCGCTTAACCAGCGATTACAAAACTAACGCTTAACCAGCGATAGTCATCATAACTCGCTAACCAGTGATAACACCACTACCGCTTGACCAGCGATAGGTTATTGGGAAAGAGTAATGACCGAAATAAAAGATTTACAATTTCAAAAATCAACCAGGTTCATTCATTAAGTCTCTATATCATCATTAATTTCCATTGGAACATTATAATCAGGCAATTTCCTGAGACGATCGTGAGGATATTTATAATGGCGATTACTTGTTAACGATTTTAAGTTGTTTCTGTCACCGTCTAACACTTCAATGACCTTAAATGGAGCTTTATACTTAGGGTCAAGCTTTGTCTGATTTCTCTCTTCATTTTTCAAGAGAACAAAATCACCTTAGGCAAATCGATCAAACTTAGCTTTATTTGAATCAAATCTTGCTTTCTCATAATGTGTACTCTTATCCATGTTAACGATAGCGTCAGACCTTACTTTGTCGATACTTATTTCGGGCTCATCGGAAAACATTAAATCTAGAGGACGTGCGACTTTGCCTATGAGAAGTTCTAGAGGGCTGTGTTTGGTTACTCTATTCATAGTGCAATTAAGAGCTAACTGCACATCCGGGAGAGATTCCTGCCCAGAACGATCCTTGCTAGTCTCGAGCATATTTTTTAGAGTGCTCATGTCCCTGATCTGCAATCACTCGCGTCGGCGCTCCGAACAAAGTCACACAATTTTTTAAAGCACGAATAGCACTAGCACTATTTATGTTCAGGGTGTGATGAAGCAGCACATATTTTGTGAATGCGTCAATGAGAACAAAGACGTACTCTTTCTTATCATTTTTGCCACTTAACTTGCCTGTAGCATCAATATGAAGAGTATGCCAAGGTATCGCGATTTTAGGAATGGGATGTAATTCCGCTGTAACTTTGCCTGAGTGCGATTTGGAAATTTTGCAAACAACACAACTCTCAACAAATTTCCTAACAAATTTAGCCATGTGCTCAAACCAATACAAATCGTACATTTTTTTTCGAGGGTTTTCTCCCATCCTAGGTGCATAAGGGACTCGTGAGTGGTGCTAACGATAGACCATCTCAAAGCTCTAGGAACTATGGGTAGACATAGACTCCTATTTTTGCGCTGTATCTTACGATGCAAAACACCAGACCTGATCTCGTACGTTTTTGCGATATCATTGCCAAGATTCTCATCTTTAAGTTTAGCCATAAGCTCAGAAATCTCAATATCACGTTGTTGCTCAGCCAGCAACCAATTGGCAGAGACATTTGTGATATTGTCATGCTTCTGCTCTACTTTTGTGAATGGGGTCTTGTCTTGTGGGGTATTTTGAGACAAATAGTCGGCATGTTACATCCGCTTACCATCAACATGAATAATGTTGAAGTCAAACGACCGCAAAAATGCCCACCACCTATGAACCCTAGGTGTGAGATCCAGCATTTTACGAGTAGATTCAAGAGCGTGACAATCGGTCATGACTGTAAAATGATTACCGTACAAGTAGTGCCTAAAATGCGTAACCGCATTCACAACTGCGAGAGTCTCCAACTCATATGAGTGGTATTTAGACTCCACAGCTGTGGTGCGTTTGCTATAGTAGGCGACCACACAACGTTTGGAATCCTTTTTTTTGGATCTAAATTGCACCATACCCTAACGAACTTGCATCTGTGTGCAATTCAATGGGACAGTTTGAGTCAAATATAGTCAGAACTGGGTGGTTGGTTAAGGCAGAGATAATTGTTTGCCTAACAGTCTCGTGAGAAAGTTCCCATTTGAGGTTACCTTTAGAGATACTTGTCAGTGCATAAAGAGGTGCCATGATCTGCGAGAACTTTGGGATGAATTGACGACAGTACGACGCCAGACCAATAAATTGTCGTAACTGAGTTACAGTCTTTGGGAGAGGGAGAGCAACGAGAGCTTCTATCTTTTTAGGGTTAGGTCTAATTTCACAACAGCTAACCTCGAAACCTAGGCACTCAACCGATAAGGACGCCGATAAACCGTTTTATTGGGATCTTTGAGTCTTATTTCCATAGAGTCAGTATTTGCAGGAGAGCTAGGTGTTCCAATAATAAAACCAGAGAAACGTCGGTATCAATGCCATTAAATTTAACTGTATCTGACTCTACATTTAAAATAGTACGTAATTCGACACATGACTCTACATTCGACTCTACATTAAACTCTACATTCGACTCTACATTCGACTCTACATTCAACTCTACATTCGACTCTACATTCGACTCTACAATCGACTCTACAATCGACTCTACAATCGACTCTACAATCGACTCTACATTCGGTATTCACGTTAGGTAAATTTTTCGAAAAAGTTAAAGTTCTAGACGTCATGTTAATTACCAAGTCATTAATCAAAGTTTCACGTCCAATCACTAAGTCATGTTGAAGATATACATCAGGTAAAACATGAAAAACAATATCCAAACTAATGTTACCAATATCAACATTAACTGAAATGTTCAGGTTACTATTCACGGAATTTTGACCTATACCCGTCATAGTAACGACACTATAATTACGCTCACCATTTAATTTACACAAAATAGAATCTCTCATTAATGAACACTCTGCTCCAGAATCATAACAAAAACTAAAAGACTCACCAGAGTGACGGAGAATACCTGTAGGCGCGTTAACCATGCACTCGGCGTTGTTCAGGAGCTGCACCAGCGCCACTACCAGCGCCGCCGCTGCCGAAACCCTGGGCTGCTGCTGGACAACGGTTCGGGTCGAGAAGCACGTGGGCACCCCACTTCTGATAACGGCAGATAGGGCATGTCTTCGCTACCTTGTTGGTCGGTCATGATGGAACGTGGAGACCGACGTGAAATAATACACAGGCACTGTTCGGTACACTAAACTTTACTGTTTAGATCACTTCACAAAAAAATAACAAAAGATTGAAGAACTATTCTCGGACTGAAATAAAATAAAATGGAATGTAGTGAGGTTAGCCAAGTCAACCGTTCGTCGCCACGATTACAATTTGAATGTGTCAACTGCACAAATCTACCGCCTTTTTATTCACATCAAAAATGACCAACGACAACTTTAATCGACTAAACACACTCAAGCATTGCCATACCAAAAAACAAATCAAATTAAACTAAATTAAAAAACGCTTGACATTCCATTATGGGATCTGCGACATATTTATTTATTTGTAATCTAATCAACGGTTTCTCCTGATACTTTAATGCTATGTTAAATAATTAAATACGTTACCAGCCAAGTGTGTATCACAGCGCTAACGTAACGGCTTCTTGTTTTAAGTACGTGAATCATTAAAACTTTACGAAAAACGGATTCACTTTGCTATTTAAAAGTGGCTAGGTTAACCTAGCATCTGTAACCGGTACCTCCTTTTTGTAAAAATAAAGAATTATTGTATTTTAAGAATCTCAGATCGCAAAGTTTCACTTTTGTGACTTGTTTTTTTTTTTTTTTTGTGTGGTCTAATAATATTTTAAAGCAGCTGGTTCAATGATTATTAAGTAGTTAACTTAGTCACATATTTACATCCCCAATAATCCAAGCATTAACCAGATGCCTTGTAAACATAATAATGGTATTTGATTATATACTGAATAATGATGTAAAAGTGATTGGCAATACCTAGTCTCTAAATTTAATCATCTCATCCATTTGTATTTCTTTTTAATGTAAAAGAGCCTCTTAGGACTTCACGTTACAAATGTTGAGGTTCCACAGACTCAAACCTCACACAGCAACTTGCAGCATCGCAGCACCGATGTCAAAGGCAGCGTGATGTTATTGTTGCGGTGAGAGTGAAGTCAGCGATACGCCAACCAACGGTTTCCAAAAGAGCGTTAGTAGCTCCACCATCGAACATGAAAATAACAAAATAAAATTCATTAGTAAGTGGTTTCAAAAGGACAGGGAGCAATCCCACTTCTGATGATAGATTAAGTAGTATAAAACTATAAGCATTATATATATGTATATATTATGTATATATATATATATACCAAATATCTAGCTTTAAATGTCAGAATGGTTACGGCTTATTTACTGTGTATGAAGGTTCTTATTAATATGGTTTCTTGGGAAAGGGTTTCATTAAGTAAAGCACAGAAAGACAAGACTAGACATTTATTTCAATTAGGCTTGTCAGCAATTAATCAGAAAGCTAGTCGTCCGTTCCAAAACTAGGTCTTCATGGAGAAGAAGGACAAGAAACTCCATGGAAGCAGTATTGAAGTATTATATCAATATATTTCTTACATTGCCATAAATTATCATTATCTCAAATTCATTAATTCTATCTCTTGGACCATTGTCCAAGAGAACTCAGAATAATATCAACATATTATCAATAATAACAATGTCTGGGAAAAGAATATGAATATTCCATTTATATGATTTAAAATACTAGTAATATTGGCAACAATATAAACGGTACAACAACACTGTCATAATAAGCATTAATAGGGATATAATATCAAATCACTTAACTTACGTGACCTCTGGTCGATCTTTTCCACATAACAACAGCACTATAACTCACTGAACATCTACCGAGCAACTTCTCGTTATAACGGTCGGACACAGAATGATCCACATCATCCGAATACCTCCTCTTTTATACTTTGTAACAAACAACTCTAAAAGAACACGTGTTTATAATCTAATGGTTTTATGGTGTAGGATTCATTACCAAGGTTATCAAAAATTCTAGAAAGATTTATTTACTACATAGCTATATGATTCTTGCTATAAAAAGAACACGTGGTTCCTTTACAAATTATAACAAAGATAACTTGACGTAAACAACAAATGATCTTTATTACCTATTTATCTTTATTGAATTATTTGTATTAATTCAATAAATCATCTAATTATTTAAGATATTAATTAAATACATTCATTGCATAGAACATCGTAATCAAATTATTACTATTTTATAACACGCGCGTGGAACACTACGCGCCGTCGACCCGAGCTTGGTCCTTACCGGGCGAGAAAGTACGTTAAGCCGTTGGTCTCAGCTGTCAATCGTGGACCTTTGAAAGTTCTTACGGATCATCAGAAGCCTGACAGTCTGAGAACCAGTCTTACCAAGGGGTATCGTGTTACTCAATAATTAGGCTGTAAAGATCAGATAGGCAGTTGTTCCATGTAAAATACTGGTATTCAGCTGGAACTGTTAAACTGGAAGCCGACCCCAAAATAAGTGGGAAAAGGCGGACAGATTATGATTCTTAGAATACAAGCTGTCAATCATAACGTTTATGTGAATAGACTAAGGGTAGTCATTTATTTCAGAAAGGCACTTTTGAACGTCAGCTTTTACATTAAATTGAAATTATAAATACCTATCTATTTCAGACTAAGCACAGAGTACTTGATACAAGTGCATATGGTGTTAGTAGGTAGATATTTATAGCTATATGTTTGTAAAATTTCAAATGGTTATTAAAATTGAATTGATTCCAGTAGCCGAACAAAGTGTTCACTGTTCTATATCTGGGGTTTATTACCATAGAACAACTGACGCGTCTTTTGTTCGCGGTGCCGTCGGTGATCTAAAATTCAAATTGGTATAAAAATTGATAACGCATAATTTAACATCACACCCGTATTTTACGAAGGGTTAGGCAGAGGCGTACCTACAATACAACTACATTTCCCCAAGTCGCATGTAATGGCACTAATCCAGACTATGGGCTACTAATGAGAAGTCAGGTACAAACTCAATAATATATTGCCTAATCTTGGAATCAAACCCAGGTCTTCATGAAAATGAATATAATGTGACTAATTATGGGACGCATGAATGTTAATAATTTCAATATACCAGCCTACACTGCTTTAAAATAACTTCAAAAATGTAAAGGCTATTCCACAAATTCATGCAACCAAACAGCGACCGCTTAAATCATGATAACAACAACAACAATCAAAAACCCCAAAATTTATTCAAAGCTAAGTTGGCAAACATCTCGAAAGGATCAAAACTACAATAAAATCTGTAGCACGTGACCATAAAATGTAACAGTACAAACGTAAACGAACTCGCAATGGCGGCTGTAACTCGAATGTGGCAACTTTGTTGTTGACGTTTAATAAACTGTCAAATGTTGCCAGACTTCGGGTTAGTGTTGTAACGGAGCGGTTATTGTGGTGTTTATTTGTTGTGTACTTTCTGAATGCTGTTGTGATGATTTAAAGAGTTCTTACTTGGCGTTATTGTGGTTTAGCGTCATGATATTTTATAGTAGTTTATGATCTATCATTACTTCTAGGGAGCTCTTACTAACGAGCTGACGTAAAACGTTGTCCTGCCCTGTTCGATAATTCATACAAAAAATCCCTTAGGAAAAAGAAGGTTTCCCCGAAGATCTGAAAATGTTACAATTTTTCTTTTCATAAAAACCTACTTGGAATTAGTAAATATCCATACTAAAAATATAATAAAGCAGAAACTAGTTTTAAAATAAAATTAGCCAAATCGGTCCAGTCGCTCTTATGGCTTGCGCTTACCAGCGAACAGCATTTCATTTTTATTATTTATGCATAATATGGATGATGTTATGTAAGTTAAAGGGGATTGCCAAGGGTGAGTTAAGCCTCCTTTAATGCACTTAGCGGCGATTTTAGTCATATTATTTTATCTCTACAAAATTATGCTAACTGAATTTAAAACTGTTACAACGACCTTCACCCAAAAACCATTCAAATAAGATTATAAATCCGTTAATATATCGCAAATTGGGTGAAAACTATATTCGGGGCAATGATGAACAGATTAGTGAAGTAATTAAATTTTAATAATAAAGTTAATTTTGTACAAGCCCAAATAACTCTCACAAAATGTACCAACTCCAATAGTGAACAAAATCAATTTCATTTTAGTAGAGTTGTTTTCTGTTCCGAGGATTTCAAAGGTCAAACGAAACTGATTAACATAGAAATTACAAGATAAAACGAAGTTTCTTATGTAAATGTTTTATTTCCATGCTAATTTCACAACGGGGAAAAAAGTTTTAAAACTCGTAAGGATTCCTGTGGTATTTGGCAGGAGGATTATTTTATTCTAATTTGTACTAAAGAAGTCTGAACATGAACCTGAAATGGAGATGGGCAGGAATCAGCTAGATGGAATGATAGAGTAGAACTGAAGTTTAATGGCGAGCGGGAATAAAAGAAAGAAAGAAAGAAAAATATTTTATTTGTGACACGCACTGGACATAAAAACTATAAGAAATACATAGAAAAATTTAAGACACAAATAATAAAATATTACTAAAAGATATAAGAATAAAGAGTAAGACCTGTGTGAGGCCAAAAGGCTCCTATCTCAGCGAGTCGGACTCGCGCACCGAGGGTTCCGTACAAACCTGCATTCACGGTTTATGCATAAGGTTTATGTTTATGAAATTATTTTATTTTTTAAATTTTTATATTTGAGTTGACTGAATGAAAGGTAAATTGTGGTTTTCGATTTATGACGTATTAAAAAAAACTACTTACTAGATCTCGTTCAAACCAATTTTCGGTGGAAGTTTACATGGTAAGGTACATCATATTTTTTTTTTTAGTTTTATCATTCCCTTATTTTAGAAGTTACGGGGGGGTCACACATTTTACCACTTCGGAAGTGTCTCTCGCGCAAACTATTCAGTTTAGAAAAAAATTATATTAGAAACCTCAATATCATTTTTAAAGACCTATCCATAGATACCCCACACGTATAGGTTTGATGAAAAAAAAATTTGAGTTTCAGTTCTATGTATGGGGAACCCCAAATATTATTGTTTTTTTTTCTATTTTTGTGTGAAAATCTTAATGCGGTTCACAGAATACATCTACTTACCAAGTTTCAACAGCATAGCTCTTATAGTTTCGGAAAAAAATGGCTGTGACATACTCGGACAGACAGACAGACAGACAGACATGACGAATCTATAAGGGTTCCGTTTTTTGCCATTTGGCAACGGAACCCTAAAAACAACTACCGCAGCGCTGGTATTCCGATAGGGCCCGCTGTGATGCTACAGACGCACGACTAAAACGACTATTAAAGACAATGATGGAATTACCAGCAGCCTGAGTAAGCTTGAGCCTAGTGCGGCAGAATTTAGGGGCACCTTTGGGGAACCAAACTTGTATTTTTGTTTACTTGCAGGGACTTCTTTCTTCTTGTAGACACTAGACATTTTTCTGAAGACATTTCCCTTTTCCATTTCACTGTACATTCAACGACACCGCAATCTTCCACATTATATGGTAAAACCTCCAATTCGCGGCCTCGCCAAGGCCCAACCAATAATAGGCTTCTACCTACAATTTGTAGGAGTGAGAAGAGAGCGAAATTGCGGAAAATAAATTTCACATTAAGAAGAACATATATACGTATATTATACATTGTAGAAGTGGGCGGTAAAAAAATTAACAGCCTCTTGAGAAAAGTGTAAATCCGCCACTGATTAAAGATGACTACACGCACATGGAGTGTGTGGATATTGTCATATCTTTGAAGACATGCTCTCCTGGTATCGGGCTGCCTTCATCATCAAGAAATACAGTGAAAATTCGCCTTTTCCATAGTAAAACAATGTGTTTCATTACTTATATTATATTCAGACGTAAAGACAGTAAAAAACTGCTTCCTCATAACACTATCTCTTCGAATCCCCAACAATGTAATCTTCAGTGCTAATGCAACAAACTTTGTAGTTGTCAGTAAACAGTGGCTGTTCCCGGGAGCTCAAGCCACAACGTTTATCTTTTTATCTTTGAACCTCTGCACTCCTGGTACGTATAAAAGCGCTCCTTACTTTTTCCAGTTCCATCTTTGTTTTAATGTGGTTTAAAAGTGGTGGGAAGAGAACCCTTGTTAATATGCGGTGAAAAGGCACGGGGAACTTGTGAGAAAATGTGTGTGGTTGGGATGTGTGGTTTTGACCTCGAGTGCGGTATTTTATTTATTCGCATGGGCGTTTTAAGGGGTGTTATTTCGACATCGTATGGATGGAGTTTAGTACAGACGCCTGCCCACGAAGCTACTACAAACTGTCAAATTTCTTTAATAGGTTTTCAACTTTATCGCTAAAGTTTTAGGTTCTAATTTGATTGGGAACATGTGACAGTTTCGGGTAGCTTGATGTGCTGGCGTCTGTACAATACCTACCTATGGTTAAACACTAGCTTCTGCCCGCGACTTCGTCCGCGTTAAATTTTTGCTCCCCTGACCCTTCCCGTCGCATAGAATTTCCAGCCAGTTTTCGTCCATTTTTCGTTGCTGCTCCGCTCCTTTTAATTGTAGCGTGATGTTGTATAGCCTATAGCCTTCCTCAATAAATAGACTATCCAACACAAATTTAATTTTTAAATTCGGACCAGTAGTTCCTGAGATTACCGCGTTCAACCAAACAAACAAACATACTCTTCAGCTTTATAGTATTAAGAATAGATTAACAAAGGTAATCCATAATCTGTCTGATAACCAATCAATTCTGTACGCAGTGTTATGTAGAAAGGTGATTTTGGAACGAATTTCTTTAAGGCCCTCTTGTAGTTGAAGACGTTTCGGCGAACACTGATCGGTCGTTGCGAGCGCTTGAGCTGCTAGATTTTGTGTATAATTGTTTCGTGGAGACAAAATGATAAGGAAATTATAAAATATTTTCTCAGCATGCCCTAAAAATAATAAAACCTATTTTTTGGTATAAGTTTTACATGGTTTAATGATGGAATCTCTTCAAGGTACACGTTTTAAATGGCGATTTAGTGTCATCTTTAAGATTATTTTTTATCGAGCCAATTGTTTTGATTCACGTTTCTATCTTCACACAGCACTTAACAGTATGTTCAATTTTCCTAAATTTTTTTTTTTTTTTTACGGAAACTAGCCATTTTGCTAGATTTACAGAGGTTTAAAAAGTTAAAAAGTACTGCAACCTCGCCTTAACGTAGCTTGCTGTAGAAGTAAACTTGTAGAAATCGTCAAAATAACGATAAGGTTGTCGAGGGTGCTGAAGCCGATAATCAGACGAAAAAGGCAAACCGACTGCGTTATTTTTTTAAATTTTCGTCATTTTCAAATTTTCGCATCCGCCGCCGTCTTGGATTTTCATTATGTACTTCGTTCCTGACAGAGTCCCTTGATCTGAATAAGATTTCTGGTATTTTGTAATACAGTGGCAAATTGAGTAGTAGACAGCTTCGACCACAAAAGAATCTACGCTACATGGATCTACGCCAAATCATCCCATGCTTAGTGGTTAGTAGAGGACGCATATTAAAATATAAGGTGATTTAATGAAACAATGACTCTTGCAACGCCTAACCTACTATAGCACATGTGACGTTTAATAAATAAGTTATGCGTGCTGGAGTGGGGGTTACGTTGGAAGGAGTAGAGAGCGATACGCCGCAGTCTCTAATCCGAGCAACTGCTCGCTAGACAGCACAGCAGAAACAGTATTTTATTGTACATACCTAACCTAACCACCGTAGTACCGTGTGGTGCCGGACGTAAATAATAACACCACCCCATTTCTTCCCGTGGGTGTCGTAAAAAGCGACTAAGGGACTTACTAGAGAATGGGCAGCAGCGTTCTCTATGCATTTTACCACCATACTGCGATCGCCAACCCGCCTGCCAAGCGTGGCGATTATGGCAAAGCCCCCCAAATTGGGGGAGGCCTAAGTCCAGCAGTGGACGTCTTACGGCTGAAATGATGACCTAACCTAAACCTTGGCACCACAGCACCTTCAAATATGATAATTACCTTATGTCGACGGTGTCCTTTCCTGTCATCGCAATATCCAGTACCTGAGCCCGTTGCTTAGCAACTCGTCATTAAAGTTAACGCAAATATTGTGGTTTTCACCCCAACACTTACTTAGCAGACAGCATACACGTGCTCTTTGAAGGTAATGTGGTTTACTACGGTTAGTGCTTAGGTATTCTATATTACCGCAATAAGGACTAAATTTGGAAATCACAAATGCCAGCCGTGAGGCATCCACTATTGTTGTTATGACATTAATTTCAGATTTTTTTTAGGTACCTAATACAGGAATGAATTATGAAATAGTGTACGTAGAAAATATCTTCCACCAGTTTTGTTTTTATATTGCCGACCATAGTTTCTTACCCACTCACTATATCGATGGTGATATTACGGGACAAACATCTTGAAGTTGTACAAATATTTAGTACCCACCAGCGACCTGAGGCAGACCAAGCCATTACAGGCAGACAAATATAAATCGACTCTAACATATCATGCGCACATCCAATCACATTACAAATGAACACATGACAAATGGGTTAACAGACAACCATAGGTTCACCATAATTCACCACTATCCACCCTCGGTACTAATTGAGGAACGTGACGTCATAATATTAATTTACAACCGCAACCTGAAGGAAATCAAGGGTGTTAAGCTCAATAAGCAACTCATCGCACCCTCATTAATCCGTTCGATTAAAGCAAGGTCCCCATCGATAAATAATTATTTGATTCAGTTAAAGCAGAGGTATCTAATCGGACGCGCGTGCCGGAAATGTCCTCGATTACAAATTAATCGAGTCCCGAGCGAGCGAGTGTGAA
Source organism: Aporophyla nigra (assembly GCA_947507805.1). Taxonomy (NCBI): domain Eukaryota; kingdom Metazoa; phylum Arthropoda; class Insecta; order Lepidoptera; family Noctuidae; genus Aporophyla; species Aporophyla nigra. Next base: position 2,300,008 of record OX382301.1, read on the forward strand.
TTTGCGAATGTATGGGCGTTTAATACAACGAATCATTAGTTGGTAGTTTGCGTTCTTTTAGTTGGGTAGAAACTTTTTACTTTAGTTTAGTATATTTCAAATGTACCTATACGATGAAGTGTAGGTAAAAAGACACAGTTCAGGGTAAATTCTTACGCAATCACCAACTAAAGGAAATTAGTAAAAGATTTATCTGTATTTATAAGGTTTCATGTTTAAATCTAACCACTGTTTCAACAATCAATCTTTGAATAACATACTTTTTAGCCTATAATGTTCCCACCGCTGGGACACAGGCCTTCTGTCTTCCAGAAAGAGTCGGCCATAATCCAATACGCGGGCTCAGTGCAGATTGGTTGATGTCACATGTCTTGGATTTATTGGTTCTAGAACATGCTGGTTTTCTCACGATTGCCAGGCGCGTTGGCGATCGAATTATAATGGTAAACTGCATAGAGAACGCTGCTGACCATTCTCTAGTGAGTCGCCTCCTACGATACCCACGGGAAGAAATGGGTTGGTGCTATTCTTTAAGTCCGGCACCACACGGAGCTATAAATATAACAGAAATTATAAACCAATAATATACTTACTAACCTGTTCATAATGTAGTCAGTGTGAATGCAGGTATTTACCTACTTCGCTAAAATGAGTATTGCTGCCATGTAAGTAGGCTAAAAACATAGCCACCACCTTTCTCAATTTGCTTCATATGTATCCTTTTTTTCATTCTTTCAATCCATGCTACATGTGTAAGGTGCTTTACTGCTGCAAACAAATCCTTGAATGACTATTCATTTGTTTGCAACAGCGACCCAACATCTGTCGTTCAACAACTAAGTATTGTATCTAGGTATTAAAACTAAAATACGAAGTTGCTATCAGCTCAGGACCATGCAAAGACTAAAGCTCTCCTGATTCCCCTCATATAAATCCCCCCAATAAGTCGTCCAAACACAACACATCCTATAAACATACATAAGCACACACCTCTACACACCACCCACACACACCCACCCACTTTACATTCACTCACATCACATACATTTAAAAAAATACTAACTCATACCCATATCAATCATCGTCACACACACACACGCGCACATTTGCAACTATCATGAATTTAATCTTATAAATTAGGTTTGAATTAATGTTTAATTTGTGATACCTCTGCTTAATAATATTATCGGTTACCTGTGAAACACTACGTGCACTAATACATATGTGTTACTACCATGAGATTACTAGATCCCACGACACAGGGTATCCTAGTGTGGGGTCTAGGGCTATTCCATTGCACACAAAGGAGAATCAGCAAATATGTATGATAGCTGGTCCTAGCACCAATTAATAACAACCACACACATACCATTAGATAGGTATTTCAGAAAAATACAATAAATAGTAAGGCCGCTCATTTGAATTTGCTGTGTGGAAACAGTGATAGCGTTGTTTGGTAGGACGTAAGGACGTAGATTCTGGTCGGTAGATAATGGAACAGTCAAATCATCTTGGTTTGCACATTTGCAAATGTATTTATTTCGATGATAATACAATGCCATAGTTTCGAGGTGGTCTGATTAAGGCCCTGATCGCTACATAGCAGAACCCTTGAATAGCTTTTAGTAAACCCATCGAGTGTGGGCTCATTAAATGTGTCTCAGCGAGTCCTGTTCATTTTGCCTAATGACGATGACTCGATGACTGACCTGGACGCTAGACATCTTAACCCTTGAATAGGTACTTAGTATCTAAACCTATCGTTAGGTATCCGTTCATCTTGCCAGGATCGCGAGATTTGTTCGAAAGAGATACCGTGGTCCTGGCATATGGGCAACTGAAGGAACACGGGTGGGTTTTAGTCAGTAAGAGTCTGACACGCCCTTCCGCTCCACCCTAAAGCAAGAGACGTCATTTGATGATTTCCAACCCACAAAAAAAAAGTATCCGTTCATCATCAGACCAGCTCGAGGGTACCATATTATTTTGCTATCATCGGAGTGCTTAAATTAAGGAGTTTTTTTTCCATTTTCAAACAAAGTCTAATAGAATTGATTTACAATTTAATTGAACTGTTTCTTAATCTAGCGTCCGGTACGTACTACAAAACATCGCAATAACTTTTTTCACACAGCGATTCATAACAAATCGCCATAGTAGTTATTGCTCTGTATTCAAATGCATATCCAAAGAGGTAAATATTAGGTTTTTTTTATTACCTATTAAAATTACCTATGAAATTGCCGTTCTGCAGTACTGGCCATTTCAAATCAAAATAATTGTTGTTTGTCTAAAAATTCTAATTTCAAAATTAATTTTATTTTAAAAACATGGAATTCTTTTTCCAAAAGTAGTCATTTGTTTATTGATTAGTGTAACATTTTCATCGCATTTCAATCTTTTTCGTCATCATGGATACGATAAAAATTCGAGTAATTATGGAATATGAGTACCGTCCTGGCAGCAACGCGGCACAAGCGGCACGCAACATCAACGACGTTTACGGAGCTAACACTACAAACCAACGCGCCACCTGTTATTGGTTTGCTCGCTTCCGTTCTGGAAATTTCGACCTGAAAAATGAACCTCGCGGTCGTCCTAAGACTTTGGTCGACAATGACGAATTAAAGGCGAATGTGGAAGCTGATGATACACAATCTACGGCTGAATTAGCAGCAGCTTTCGACGTTAGCGTCAAAACAATATTGGTCCATTTGCGTCAAATTGGCAAGGTAAAAAAGCTTGACAAATGGGTGCCCCACGAACTCAATGATCGCCAGCACGAAGTACGCGTCGAGACGTGCCTTGCACTTCTCAACAGACACACAAATGAAGGAATTTTGAACCGCATTTACCTGCGATGAAAAATGGATTCTGTTTGATAACCGCAAGCGCTCAGCAAGTTGGTTGGATCCTGGTTCAGCACCTAAACAATGCCCTAAAAGAAAACTTACCCCTAGAAAAGTGATGGTCACTGTTTGGTAGTCTAGCGCCGGTGTGATTCATCACAGCTTCTTACCAAACGGGGTGAGCATTACTGCAGATGTGTACTGTGAAGAACTGAACTCAATGATGGAGAAGCTGGCACATCTCCAACCAGCATTGGTCAATCGCTCGTCTCCGCTGCTCCTGCACGACAACGCGCGACCTCATACCGCACAGCAGACGGTCTCCAAGTTGCAAGAACTGGGGTTGGAAGCTCTCCGTCATCCACCCTACTCACCAGACCTTGCGCCTACAGACTACTACTTTTTCCAGAATTTGGATAACTTCTTGGCGGGAAAAAAATTCAATACCCGAGAGGCAGTACAAAATGCCTTTGAAGAATTTGTTGCCTCCCGTCCAGCTGATTTTTTTAAGAAGGGCATCAATAAACTGCCACTGCGTTGGCAAAGATGCATTGATTGCATGGGTGATTATTTCGATTAATACAAATAAAAAATACATGAAAAAAATTCGTTTAATTTTTTTCATACAAAACGGCATTTTCATAGGTAAAGACCTATTATATATTTTAATGTCTTTGTGCATATCTAATGACGAGTGTCATCCTGAATTTCGACAGTTAATTATTTCGACACGGTCTCAATTTCGAAACACACTAGTTCGAGTACTCATTGCTTCGATAGAACATAATATTCGACATGCATTAGTCCGACAGAACATACTTCGACAATACACAACTTCGACAAATACTACTTCGACAAAACCCTTCTTCAACATGCACTTGTTCGGCGAATCTCTATTTCGACGGAACATACCTTCGACACCCCTTCGGGTCTTAAATGTGAAAATAATAATTGAATTTCGCTTTATGGTTTTAGGTGGGTACAAAATAAAAGCATAAATAATAATTAATTATGTTTTTAATTATAAAGTAGTCATAAATCATTGTACAGTTTAATAATTTCTTCAGATAATTTAAATCATATGTGTGGCTGTTATTGGTCGTGGGGACCATTTTGTCCGGTTCTCCTTTGTTTTACAATCCAGTCTTGATGCTTCCAGATTTATTTTGTGCTTATTATAACTAGAAACGTGCTCTAAATAAATTTATTTCTTCGTAGTTCTTAGCTACCTATTTTACTGACTCAGTTTAATAGTAATTTCAGTGTAGCCAATCCTTCTCTAGGTTATTAATAATGTTAAGCAGAGCACACAGTATGCACAGATTAGGTACCCTCTATTGTCGTATGCACGGCACAATCAGCGTTCTACTTGATACTACGGCCAATTAGTTTTAATGTCTAGTGGTTAGTGACCCTGACTGCTAAGACTGAGGTCGTGGTGGGTTCGACTCCCACTCAGGACAAATCTTTGTGTGATGAGCACAATCATTTGTTCTGTGTCTGGGTGTAATTTATCTATAATATGTGTCAGTATGTTCGACGTTTACTCATTTTCACAAAGTAATTATTACGACATTTAATAAAATAACAACTAATTAGTTTCCATGATCGTACCTACTATGTGTTTTCTTAATAGGAACGTATAGAATTTTTCAATCAGAAATCTTGATTACCTAATGTATTTTGCGTAAGTCATAAGTAATTTATTCATTTATTTAACATAGGTACAATAATGATGATATTTAAAGAAAATAAAAAGTGCGCTATGTCATGCCATTGGGCGTACAAATGTTTGTGTTGAAGTAGGGGAAAGGAAGGCAAAACGGACCACTGAACAAAAAACAAGTATAGAAAAGAAACTATTAATGTTATTCAACTTCTTAAAAGTCAAAAATAATCAACATTTATAACTTTATATTACGTATGAATCAGTCTTTGATAAAATCACAGACAATAAAGATATTAGATGATTTCTAATACCTTCAATATGTCCGTTTTGCCTTCATGATTGAGGCAAAATGGGCCACACATGAAGGCAAAATGGCCTTACATACAATTAATCAGTCAGCACATTTTTCACATAATAATACTGTCTCATCATCTTCATCCTCTACTCTGTCGTTTATGGGCTGCGCTTGCGCAACGATGTTTTTGACATTGCACCTAACTCCGCTTGATTCCGAATACAAATAAGAACAGTAAAAAGACACTCAGTGTCATCGTCATCAGACAAACTATAGATTTTCCTAGTTTTTTATCTTTTTATATAAGACGAGCTTCTAGCTTGCCTCCCCTTTTTTGAAATTATTAGCCTGTTTCCACTGTCCTCCTTCCTGATTTCCTTTTTTTCGGTCTTTTTTGCTTTTCTTTTTTTAAGGTTTCGTGTCTTTCTCGAAACAAAGTGCTTTTTTAATCATTTCAGCCTGTTTATTTTGAGAAGTTTCCAGTACAAAGCGATAGGGCGATGACGTAATAATTGCTTTTTTCCTCGCTTGAAGTTAGCTCTTGTAGTCCTTTCTGTTTTCGGGAAAGGCATTATATCTTTAGGTTCAAAATGAAATACACTGCAAGGTTCATTGACAATCATAATTATGGTGGATGTTGGAGATTCCGTTTCACTTTGATTAAAAAATAATGGCTGTAATACTGTTGGTTCACCAGCATTCTTTGTTGATGTGGAAGTCATGGCAGGTTGGCTGTCAATTTGGCTAGGCGAGGTAAAACGGTGCCCCAGTCCATTTTGCCTGGGTTCGTTTTGCCTTTTTGTTATAAAAAACAAAAAATAAAATTGTTTATAAGTTGAGGTATAGTCGACAAACTTGATTATTAGCTTAATCATATGTCAGTTTACATACAGTTATCATCAGAACACACTATCACAAACCAAACCAAACCGTAAGCTAATCGAAAAATGCAAATTTTATATCTAAATCTAAAAAAAATAACTTACCTTGCTAAATCAGTGCATGTGCGGTCGGTGGAATTAAGTATACTGACCGAGAGCGGGAACATGGTGGCCAACACTATGACGTAACAAATTCATAGATAGCGTTTCAAAATTATTAAGGTGAATCGTTTTGGCCACAGGGTCCGTTTTACCTGCCTTTCCCCTACCTATCAAGCCAGCCAAGTCTCAATGATAAAATAAATACAATAGTTCATCAGTTAAGATTTTCTTTTGCGTACTGAGATCTCAAAACCATATCATTTACAATTCTATGGTTACCTGATTTTGTACCATAATTGTGTTCCTAAATAATTATTTTATCAATAAGAGACATCTGTGGACAAACTCGTGAAGCGCAACAACAATTCAACGTCGTTTATGGTTTCATTTTGAAAGCTTACTTAGACAGCAATAGCTGGCGCTGTATATGTCTTTGGTACTAGACTAAACTTTATAATTGGGCAGTCAATAGTCAAGGAAGTCCATCTGAAATTTTTATTCATCATCTTGCCTCCCAACCCGACATTTTATGAGTCAAATACGTGATTATTTTCAAAACGTTATCTTTCCCTATGAATTAGGCTAATAAATAGTCAAAGAGTTCAACCGACTTCCACAAAGAAAAGATGCTAAATACCTCTAATTTTGGAAGCCCGTGGCAGCTGAAAATAAATAGGTGGATACCCACTAAAACACACCAACTTATCTTTCTGAAAATCGTTTGTATTTTTTTTTTTTTTTTGTAAAAAGTTTTATTTTATCACAAATTCTTGTAGGTAACACAATAGTCCTACCTACACGAATTTATGTTACACGCTAAAACGTTGTCTTTTATTATGTTTAATCATTCCTAAATGTTTCCATAAGTGACATCTGTCGGCATAATCGTAAAGCGTAACAACAATTCAACGCCATTGATAGTTTCGATTGAAAAGTTTACTAAAATAACAACAGATGGCGCTGCATTCAATGTTTTTAGCACCGAAATTAAATCAATATGGCCTTTATTGATTTAAGTTCCGTGTCGTGTGGCGCAACGACTAGTCAAGCGGGTCCATAAAAGCCATAAGCACCCCGCTTTTGCATCATCTTGCTTCCCGACCCGACATTTTATGCGTCAAAGACGTCTCTTTTTAAACAATAGATACCTACAACCTACTTCTACAAAGGAAAAACTACTAAGTGCAAAATACCTGTAGTTTCGGAAGTGTTGCAACTGGAAATAAGTAAAAACAAACAAACACACCAAATTTTTGTTCTGAAAATCGTTTGTAACAAATTCGTGTAGATAACACTAATTGCTATATCAGCAACTTTATTTCATTACACAGCCACAATAGTTCCTTGACTAGGAACTCCACGGGGCGTCCAACTTCATGATTAGTTGACCACCGATAGGTAACTAACCAGCAATATCATTTGATCTTTAGTACAATAATCAAATCACTTTAGGTCCGTGTTCTGTACATTATTAAGGAGTTTCATTTACTATCTCCGAAAATCTTCATCGGGTCTTCACCAAACTTAAACAGAACTACCTTGAAAAATATTCTTCCAAACGATATATATTATGAAACATGAAAATCGGTTTACAATTAAAAAAGATATCGCTGAACTTCTTCCAGTACAAATGTTAAAAAAAAAAACTGTTGGCCATGTTACTTGATACCGAAGTGCTATTATTCAATAATAATCTTCAAATGACACTACTTTTTAGATATAATATTTGACAATGCTCGGTCAAAATTCTAGATATCATTTTTCATTTTATTATTCTTTGTCAATTCAAATTTTAGACTTGTTTTTTTTTTAATTCTTATTCAAAAAATATTTACATGCCTACTCTAAGGTAGATTGCACAGCAATCTAAGGTAGATTCCAGCAACTTGCTGTGCGAGCGAGATTAGCGAGCATTACTGCTTCGCAGAAGGAGGTGACGGCTTCCCATTCCCTCGCGCTCCGTACCATGGCCTGTACCAGTGCCGGTCGCCGCCACCGATCGCCTCCACGAGGACACGGCGGTGCTTCACCCAGGCTACACCACCATCGTATGCTCCACCGTGCCCCCAGATGATCCATGTAAGTGTAACACCCGGGCGTTTCCTCCCGCCTTATTCGGAACAGGAACCTTCCGAAACAGCCATGTCTGATGAGGACCTGCGTAAAGCGGAAGGTGAGGACGCCGTGGCACCTCTCTAGTCACTCCTCAAAGAGGGGACTTATCGCCGCAATTGTGGCGTGCCCAGCACTGGGTTGCGACAATCGTACCCGCCATGTCGCCATGAGATCCCGCTGGAGCACTGTCCGCCGTGCCGCGATCTGTCGTTTTGCCTCCTCGCGCCACTCCCACATTTGCGCGAGGACTTCTGCCTCCAGATCCCATGGCGGGCTTAGACACCCCTAAGCACCTAATAGAAACTTTTTACAGTCACTCTCTGGTTAATACTAGTACTTATTCAGCTGTATCCGATTAGACTAAAAGCTCACCCCAACATAGGGGAGAAAGGGCTAGGCAGATTAAATTTCTCCCGCCTGTTGACGTATCCAGACTCCATATTGTTTTTCTTATCCAAATCAATCAGTCGGTATCGTTTTAATCCCTAATAGGCTACTTAATTCTTTCTGTAATCTTTTCTAGCTGATTTATTCGTACTGGTAATAAACTCTATGAAGATGTTAGTTTCTGTAGGACTCATAATGTGTGAGGGTTAGGTATTGATTCAAACAAAAACATTATAAAAATCACAGTCGTTTATTTAATAATAAATACTGGTAATTAGGATAGACATAGAGATTTACGAAAAAATCTTTAGCGTAATGAAAGGTACTTTAAATTACTAATTAAATACCTAAGAATGTTGAGTACATACAAGTAGATATCGCCTACGCGTGATGTTATAAATGAATCATAAACTAACGTATGAAAAATCACTAATTAAGGAACTTAAAAATTAAGTCATGGGCCCGATTTCCTATAAAACCTTAACGACTATCCCCTATGGGTACGTATAAACAATCTATACTTTATCTGCGTACTAAAAAGCTAAAGTATTTCGAAAACTATTTTTTATTATTAAGTATAACTACAAACTTGCTATCAGAATCCGTGATGATCAAAGAATTTTGGAATAGAATCGGACTTAAGACCGTTGAGCTAAATGGGGCATACCCATTGAGTACATCCCTAATATTAAAGCATAGCTAGCTGTGACAACACGTTTTCCTATATTAAAAAACAAACTCCCATTAACTCTACGAGCCGAAACACCTCATCAGCAAACACACGAAGCTCAAACCAACTTAAAACATAATAATTTATCCTTAGGAATGATTCATTAATATCCTTTTGGTACACACACACCCTACGGAACCACGCAAAGATTCACTTAACTCCGATTCCATCAAAATCGACAAATTTAAAGAAATAGTCATCGCCAACGAAGCTGATCGTCCTGATCGTTTTGTGCATGCGCTTACTGCATCATCTTCAATTTGAACCTTAAAACTAAGTAAGAGATTACCCTAATGAAGACGAAGAGTGCGATTAGTGCACCGACATCGATCCAGAAATTCGCCTTATCCATAGTCATTTCCTTTAGGAACAAGTTAGGATTCCGGAAGTGGCAGTAGGCTTCGGAGCAGTGAAGTTTTTCTCTTCCGAAGCCATAGACTGAGAGCATGGCTCCTTCGAATCCGTAACGAACGTAGCTGAGGTAAGTAAGCCATTGCAGGTAGCTGGGTATTGCGTTGAAGTTAACGAAGAACCCTGAGAAGAGTACTACGGGAATGGTAGTGACAGGTCCCAGGTAGACCCCTGTCTCGATCTTCATGGCGGCCCCGATGAGCAACCCGAGGGATTGCGCCACCAGGGCCGTCAGGATGTTAATGGTCGTGAACATGAGCACCCGGTCAGTCTGCATTGGTTGGCCTGTCATGAAGTAGACTATCATCACGTAGACGCCGCTGAAGACAATCTGGAAAAAAGAAGAAAAGGTTTAGTGAGATTAACTTTTAGATACAACCATCATTACAATTTACATATGAAATAAAAGTTATGCTAGATATGCCTACGCCTGCTTCATAGATGTGTCAAATTTTATTTGCCAATATTTGAGAAAGATCTTAAATATAATGTTTGCACGAACTGTAAACGAAAAAGAATACGGAGCAACATTATATTAAAACAAATATAGTCAAATTAGTTTAATATTTTTTTGCCTATCGGTCGATAAGACATCTTTTATTATTTGTTAGAGTTGATAAACATACAGCTGCACTATTACGTCTTTTGTTTATTTCTTTAACAGCAGATATAATAACAGATGTTACTTTAAATACGCTATTTACTTTATCAACAAATATATATTTTCTTATAAATTGTGTCTCTTCCATTGTCGACTCGTTATTTGACATTGACCGGCGCGTGTCAATGTTTAACTTCCAGTTGTGGCTTGATTGTATTCAAGTACCTAATAAATAAAGTAGCGTGCTGGTCAATTGAGGCCATGTCACAATCGAACGGACAACTATTATTGATCATAAAACATTTTTGTCAAAGTTCACCGGCTATAATCAATGTTCGTATATTTATTTGCAGGTTGGTAGATGTCACGTGTCTTCGATTTTTTGGTTCTAGGACATGTCGGTTTCCTCAAGATGTTCCTCTACCGTTTCGAGAGTAGTGATGAAATAATGTTCACAACATAAAGGGCCAGTCTGGGTTCGACCTTGTGACTCGTAAGTCGTGACCGTTACCATTGGGCTTGTGTGGTAGATTACAGCCCGCTCCCCCTCGAAGAGAGGTGGCCTGTGTCCCAGCAGTGGGATCATTACAGGCTGATTATGTATCTCTATCTAAATCTTTTAAGTTCATATTATAAAGAGATAAAAATATATTACTATTTACGTGTTTGTAAGAGGGAATCTCGGAAAGTGATGAACCAGTTACAAAAAATCTATCACTGAGAGAAAGTTATTGCTGAGTGTCATAAGATTTAAATATTTAATACTAGAATAAAACATGAAATTTCACGCGAACGAAATAGTGTGCCTGCCACTAATGTAACTTTCTAACGTGGCCACATTTATTATAATCCTACTGTATTAGAAAGTTAGCCTAGCTTAGTTAACATAAACATCACGGCTTGTTTCCTTGGTTGAGCTGAGGTGTGCATGTAGTACTTACCACGGGCGTAGCCAGGTTTTAGTATTTGGGGTTCAAGAAAATAATACGACTAAAAGTGTATGAATGACAGCGCGGCGGCGGGTGGTAAAGAGGCCGAATCCAAAATACATATTAGTGTAATAATTAGTAATAAATTGTGCCGCTCGCCTCTCCTTATTTTAATTAACCGACTTCAAAAAGGAGGAGGTTCTCAATTCGGATGTTTATATTTTTTTTTTTTTTTTTTTTATGTATGTTCGGCCATAACTCCGTCATATATAAACGGATTTGCAAATTATTATTTTTTGTTCGAAAGGGGTTTATTCCGAAATGGTCCCATGTAAATTTCATATAGATCTGATGATGAGTTCGGAAGACAGACACCGGAACTCTTTAAAAAATGACAGCAAATCAACCGCGATTTCTGCTATCGCATAAATATGCATTGTTTGTTTGGAATTAGTCCGGGGTGAATACCACAACTAAAAATTTAAAAATAAAAACTTTTTTACAAAAAAAAAACAACCGACTTCCTTAAAAACACTACAAAGTGAAAAATAACTTCAATTTCGGAAGTCGGTGGCAAAATAATCATAAATACAGATCCTAAGACACCGACTTCCGAAATTGAAGTTATTTTTCACTTTGTAGTATTTTTAAGGAAGTCGGTTGTTTTTTTTTGTAAAAAAGTTTTTTATTATTATTGCTAATAACATGGTACTTACACCTACATTTTGCTAGTTATGCTTAAGTCCCATGTAACAGGAGGTAATGGCCTAATGCCATCTATTGGCATAAATCCAGGCTCTGGGCTGTTACTGAGAAATTCTAAATAGAATACGCAATAATACTTTGCCCAACCCGGGAATCGAAAGTTACATGCCCATACTATAGACGATAACTAATATTTGAGCCGAAAACTGTCATACAATAAAGACGGTTTTGAAAAAATACATAAAAAATGTTGATCGGCAAAAGTGTAATGTTTCAATGTGTCACAAGGCTATCACAAATCCACAGTTTCGTTAACTTTATGAAAGGTTTATATATCAAGGTGGATTATAAATTGCGTGTATTATATTTATGTACTGTATGCTAAACACATATTTGTTTAGTTTATATTTCAGTAAGTAAGCATTGTGTAACGTTTAGCATGGACATGCAAGTATGCTGCATCGCAGCAGGTCCAGACGGAAATAGCGGGATGAGCTGGACTCTGATAATAAAGATTGATCCTTGTCAGCTCTGGATAGAGACGTGGAAAGAGAGTAGGTAAGCCTTCGCCCAGCACTAAGACATTAATAGTTACTAATAATAATAATTAATGCGAGTATGCTGGAAGAGATTCACTAGATCATCATCACCTCATCAGCTTTGTACATACTTTTGTGTGTGTCTATGCTTGTCTGCTTATACTGGCTGACATGGCTTTGACGTGCAAATTGTAACTCATCTATTTTCAACGCGTAGGTAGCAATAACTAAGAAAAGTGCAAACTTTTCTTTGAAACAGCACATTTTTTTTTGCATCATACGAAAAATTACAAGGCAGGAGGGTTCAGAATCCTATACTGAATCCATGGTAACAGATTGCGCGTCGATAAATTATTTATCATCTACAAACATGTCAATCCCACTGAGATTTGTTGTTAAAATACCAAATTCCGAGTTAAGCTCTCGTTTGTACATACGCTGTCCGTATTATGGTTAAACATTGTTAAAAGAAATTAGTTGTATTTACCTGAAACGGTAGATCCGCCATTGTTTTAGCGAAGTAGAATGCTTTCAACGAGTACCAGTAGTTCAAATGCTCTCTCACGAATACGCTCATCTCAGTAGGGACTATAACAAAGAACAAAACACAATCGTTATTACAATTTTACAGAGGAAAAGATTGTCTTCATGTGATTAAATTAATGCTTGCGTATATACTCATAGTGGTTGTAGAAGTTCACCAAGGTATTGCACTAAGCCCACCTATGCTTTGCAGCAATTTCATAGTTTTAAAGAGATTGAATGATATTTTTTAGAGTGAATAACAGTTTCACTATGTTCATGAAGGAAATAACGATTTTATTGACTATAGCAACTAGTAAACAGTAAATATTTACAGGCAACATTAAATCACTGACAATAGACAATGAAGAATTTGTGAACTTATGAATAGTTAAAATACTCACATGTAAGAATAGTAGGCATCATAGCAGTAAACATAGTGAACATCACAGTAAAGAATATACAGCCAGCATTGCTCATCACTTTCGCGGCATCTCTTCCAATATCATAGTACAGGAAACCAATCAGCAGCCCAACCACCGTATGAGAACAGAGCCTTAAGTGCGTCAACATCTGATCACGCAAAATGCTTCTAAAGGTACGTTTCAATAAGATCCAGAATTGCTTCCACCCTGATGTAGGGAAGCCGGTCTTGATGGGTTTCTTCGTGAAGCTTTCGCTGGAGTCGAGAAGTGATGTGGTGCAGGTAACTGGTGCGAGGTTTGTGGAGTTGGGTAAAGCGATTTGCTTTTCTGTGTTAAGGACTGGTTCGGACATGTCTATCACAGTGCAGGTTGGTTTGTCTGGAAATGAGAAGAATAGAATTAGCACCACTGTCTAGAAATGTAAGGAATTTTAAGTGTCTCTTGTAATAGAGTGAAAAACCTTGGTGATTCCTGAATATAAATATTTGGCATCAACTAGAGTTATGCTCGTAGCAATGATGTTATATTACAACGATTTTGTATTAATATCTGTGTCCACTTATGCAAAGAATAAAATTTTCTTCCATACCTATCACAATGGCAAGTGCCTGTTGCTCCGCCTTCTGAGCGTTGTTCTTGCTAGTCTGGTTGTTGTAGTTCAGGTTCTGAGGTACGGAGGACGATGACGATGAGGATGAGGACTGGCCGCGGCCACAGTTTCCTTTGTTGACTGCCATCACTAGCTTGTGTACCCAGTCACCGTGCTCGCCAGTTGCTACTTCCATCACTGGAATATACAAAGCATAGATGGTTAGTACTGGAAATAGTCAAGCGATAGGTAAATGGCACAAAATGATTCTATTAATGCACGAGACTTTAGTAGACAGTCTCGTGATAAATAGTCTGACTTTAGAAAGATTACTTCAAAGGTGGAATCTTGTGAAGCTTCACCAAACCTGTTGCTGTTCGCCATTATTATAAGTTATCGAACTCGAACTTTTGTCTTCGAAAAAAAAGTGGTCGTACGTACAGGAACGCCAATGATAACTATTACGACGTAAAGGTGCTGTCAAATTGTTCCCACTGATGTGCAGTTGACTGTACCAACTAGAATTATAGTAATTCATAAATCACAAGTAATTTTCATTCCATCATAGATATAACATTCTTCCGATCGCATGCCATAAATAAAGATCTCTATAATGTTGGAAAGAAGTAATGCTGAATAAATATACTTTCAGTATCGTTGATTCAAGAGTAAAGTGAACAAACAGTGCAAACGATGAAGAAAAAAAAACAAGCCAAGTGCGAGTCGGACTCGCGCACCGAGGGTTCCGTACAAACCTGCAGGTCATCATCATCATCATTCGTCATCATCGTTTATGAAATTAAATGTTTTTTTTTAAATTTTTATATTTGAGTTGACTGAATGAAAGGTAAATTGTGGTTTACGATTTATGACGTATTAAAAAAAAACTACTTACTAGATCTCGTTCAAACCAATTTTCGTTGGTAGTTTTCATGGTAATGTACATCATATATTTTTTTTAGTTTTATCATTCCCTTATTTTAGAAGTTACGGGGGGGGGGACACACATTTTACCACTTTGGAAGTGTCTCTCGCGCAAACTATTCAGTTTAGAAAAAAATGATATTAGAAACCTCAATTTCATTTTTAAAGACCTATCCATAAATACCCCACACGTAAGGGTTTGATTAATTTTTTTTTTTGTGTTTCAGTTCTATGTATGGGGAACCCCAAATATTATTGTTTAAAAAAAAAATGATATTAGAAACCTCAATATCATTTTTGAAGACCAATCCATAGATACCCCACACGTATGGGTTTGATGAAAAAAAAATTTTTGA
Source organism: Aporophyla nigra (assembly GCA_947507805.1). NCBI lineage: Eukaryota > Metazoa > Arthropoda > Insecta > Lepidoptera > Noctuidae > Aporophyla > Aporophyla nigra. Next base: position 2,315,037 of record OX382301.1, read on the forward strand.
GTTTCAATTCTATGTATGGGGAACCCCAAATATTATTGCTTTTTTTCTATTTTTGTGTGAAAATCTTAATGCGGTTCACTGAATACATCCACTTACCAAGTTTCAATAGCACAGCTCTTATAGTTTCGGAGAAAAGTGGCTGTGACATACTCGGACAGACAGACAGACAGACAGACAGACAGACAGACAGACAGACAGACATGGCGAATCTATAAGGGTTCCGTTTTTTGCCATTTGGCAACGGAACCCTAAAAACCGGCCAAGTGCGAGTCGGACTCGCGCACCGAGGGTTCCGTACAAACCTGCAGGTCATCATCATCATCATTCGTCATCATCGTTTATGAAATTAAATGTTTTTTTTTTTAATTTTTATATTTGAGTTGACTGAATGAAAGGTAAATTGTGGTTTACGATTTATGACGTATTAAAAAAAAACTACTTACTAGATCTCGTTCAAACCAATTTTCGTTGGTAGTTTTCATGGTAATGTACATCATATATTTTTTTTAGTTTTATCATTCCCTTATTTTAGAAGTTACGGGGGGGGGACACACATTTTACCACTTTGGAAGTGTCTCTCGCGCAAACTATTCAGTTTAGAAAAAAATGATATTAGAAACCTCAATTTCATTTTTAAAGACCTATCCATAGATACCCCACACGTAAGGGTTTGATTAATTTTTTTTTTTTTGTGTTTCAGTTCTATGTATGGGGAACCCCAAATATTATTGTTTTAAAAAAAAATGATATTAGAAACCTCAATATCATTTTTGAAGACCTATCCATAGATACCCCACACGTATGGGTTTGATGAAAAAAAAATTTTTGAGTTTCAATTCTATGTATGGGGAACCCCAAATATTATTGCTTTTTTTCTATTTTTGTGTGAAAATCTTAATGCGGTTCACTGAATACATCCACTTACCAAGTTTCAATAGCACAGCTCTTATAGTTTCGGAGAAAAGTGGCTGTGACATACTCGGACAGACAGACAGACAGACAGACAGACAGACAGACAGACAGACAGACAGACATGGCGAATCTATAAGGGTTCCGTTTTTTGCCATTTGGCAACGGAACCCTAAAAATGGATGTTTTATGCTCAAAGGAAGTTATAAAGTCAAACAGACGTAACTAGGTTATTACAGTGCTAAAAAGTTATTGTTTTGCTATATTTCCCTTTCGTGTTCTGATCTGAATAATATAGGACGTTCTTTTGGAGTAATATTAGTAATATACCCAGCAGTAGTAGCTAAATCCCTAAACGCGCAATTTAGATCAACCTAAAAAATGGAATAGGTTATTTCATTTTTTGATACTGATGATGATGAGATACCAAGTAGTTCTTCTAGTTGGTTGAAGTATTTTTTCCATATTTGGATAGTTTGTAAATGATTGCAGTAAAAATCAAAACGTAAAGGCTCGTGCAGACTTGCGCGACGCAACGGTCGCGCGTGATTCGGCGATTTATATCCGTAGAACAATTTCTATGAAAATGCGCGCGACACTTCACACAGCTGGCGTCAAGCAGCGCGACGACATAAGGTATATTTTGTGTGACGTCGTTTCGCAGCTGTGAAGGTGTCGTCGCGACGCGCCACAAAAAAAAATGTACCACAAGCTGTCGCGGCGCGACGAGTGGTCGCGCCAGTGTGAAAGGTGTGGCCGTCGCGATAAATCGCAGAATCGCCTCCGCGGCACGTCGCGCGAAAAGTCGCGCCTGTTTGTACGAGCCTTAATTTACATTCCTGCGGAATTTCAAAGCAGCTTTGGCCAAATTTTTTCACAAATAAATATTATATATTTTATAAATGTATATATTTTTGTGATATATAATTTTATATATGTATATATTTTTGTAGCTATTAGGCATCTACTCGTAATACAAAATCTCATAGAAGAAATAGATCCAGTCTGTTTTAAATTTCGCGCTTAGTTTGTTTTACTGTTGCTGAGCGTATAAAAAGGCTATTTTTAGAAGTACATTTCGAAGATGAAGGGTTTGATGCTCGCACTTTATTTAAGGTTGAATTTGAGTCAGTTGGGTAAAGAGATACAAATGTGGATTGATCAAAAAGGTTGCCTTACGTATAGAGAATTTTCCTAGTTCAGAGTCTTAAAAGATGCTCCCTACACTGTGAGTACGTATAATATCTTTAGACAAAACTTTTGCGGCCTTGTTAATTGTGTAGCCACACAATATTGTAGACGAGACAGATCTATTTAATTACCCGCATGATAACAACGATTGACGGTTTTTGTCTTCATGTCGTCAGACAGTCTGTTGTATGTTTAAAAATAAACCTTAATCAATTCAACCTTCATCATATTACATCAAAGCGAGGCCGTCTTATGGTGTACAAATTAAACAGGTTCCATTATGTTTTCTTGTATTTCTACTTCTCGTTTTATTGTTATGTTTGGCCATTTTTATATATTCTTGTCTAAAAATATTTTAGAAATATACAATTTAGAGATGATTATTGTCCTGTTGTTGCTAATACATGTTATTCTTTGCTCCCACGGCTTTAGTGCCCGAATATAAATGTTTTAGCTGTTTCATATTCCTATCTAACCTTTTTCTGTTATAACGGGTTGGAGATCCTCATAGATATCCTCCGCTTGGGGCGAACGGAGGAGTCTGTCAGATATCTACTGATTAAAATCCATGCTCCCTCGCTCACTTGCACTTAAGGCTACAGGGGCACTTAATAACTCTTCAACGCAGCCCCCACTGACCCATCGCATATTTCTTATCTAACCAATTTTTGTTTTCTTTTTAAAAACTCGAGCCTTGAGATCATAATTAAATTGAAAAATATATCATCATCACCATCATCATCAGAAGCCTATAAATGTTCACACTGCTGGGACACAGGCCTCCTCTCGATGAGAGAGAGTGGGCCATAATCCACCACGTGGGCCCAGTGCGGGTTGGAAGATGTCACATGTCTTCGAATTTTTGGTTCTAAGACATGCCGGTTTCCTCACGATGTTTTCCTTCACCGTTTTGAGATCAGTGGTGATGAAATAATTTACACAAAGTAAAGCGCCTGCTTGGGTTCGAACTCACGACCTACTACTCGTAAGTCGCGGCCGTTACCACTGGGCCACCACAGCTCTTACCACTGGGCCTCAACTGCCAAAAAAAAAATCTATTAAAATGTATTTCTTTGTCATAAAATAATATCTGTAACAAGTTTTGATCAATACCATTTATTTACTTTACTTGGTATTGATCACCGAAAACTAGAGCAAAGAAGTATAAAGACAGAGATTCAAGTGATCTTAATAATCGTAGTGATCATTTTGTTTACGACTCAAATAACTCGTGCTATTATAAGTGAGACTGAACTAGTTGCCCCAATGAAAACAAACTGAATTCACTTTCAGCTCCGTATACTATTTTGATACCAACTGATCTATATTTGTATGAACTAGACACGAAATATTTTCAGATGTCGGTATAAACTGTTGAGGAAATATCGATACAGCTACAATTTTATTTATCTATTCATGTTGAATTAAGAAGGTACATCATCAGCACCCACATAATATTCACAATAATGTTGTTTTTAATTTTTTAAACTAAAATAGAACAGTGAACGCACTTTCTTTCGCAAAATACCTAACATGTTATAATACGCACAATTTGAAGATGCGTGTTATAGAAAATTATTGCAACTGAATTTAGATTTACTACTGTACGAAATGGAATATATAATAGTATGTATATATAACCCAATAACTGCAAAAGAACAGACAGTAAAAATACAATATTAAAAAAAAAAGCCATCATCATTATCTCTAGAAAATTTGATGGTTCTTGTAAAGCAAACCAAAGACACGACCTGGAAAATGCAATATATCGGCACAAACATAATATTTTATTTTAAACAATCAATTGTTGAACAAAGAAGCGTGTTAATTTAATAACATTTCCATATAATTTACTAATTTAACAAGCCTTTGTTTAAGTACAAGGTATTGAATTTCCTTCAACTGAGTTTTATCGAGTCCTTCCATGTTTAACGGTAGTAATATTATTTCGATAACTGATATAATCAATTATGGTTAATGAGTAGAACAACACTAGGGAAATCTTAAACGGAGCATATTAATGTGAAATATTATTAGAAAGAACCGAATCTTGATAGCAAAGCTTTATAGATTGGCACTGAATCTCATAAAAGTACTACTATATAATAACTGACAACTTTCTATAACTGTTTGCCTTTAATTTCAAATCAACATGATTGATCTATCTACGTTAATAAGTTAGTATTTTTTAACACTTACCGTAATCAGCAGGATTGTGGTAACTCGGACAGTGAAGACCCATCGATGACAAAAACGGCACTAAACCACTAACTCTTCCTTGATATATACACTGCCCGTCGGCCAAAGTGTACAAAAAGTCAAACATCTCAAAAAGCCTTGCGGAAGGCTGATGTATAGTGCATATGATAGTTCTACCGCCTCGCGCTAGTGACTTCAGTAGTGATATACATTGGAAACACGATGAGCTATCCAGTCCAGATGTAGGCTCATCGAAGAACATCACAGGTGGGTTGTTAACTAACTCTAAAGCTATGGACAGCCGTTTCTTCTGGCCGCCTGATAAGTTTATAGTCCTCGTATCTTTCGCTTCTACGAGCCCCAACATTTCCAAAATTTCATCTATGACGATCTTCTTGGCAGTGACTGTCATGTCTTTCCCTAACTTTAGATTCGCCGCGACGTGCATAGCTTCCTTCACGGTGAGATGTGGAAGCAAACAGTCGTCCTGCATTATGTAACAGGACAACTTTCTGAAACGTCTCAAGTTCCTCTCCTTGCCATTTATGAGTATCGATCCGCTGACATTGGACGTTCTGAAAGTAAAAAGTGTACCGTGAGCGTAAAAGGAATCTGGAACATTTTGGCAATACTCCAATAGTAACATTCCGCACGTAATTCGTCATTTTCAAAGCCACGAACTAAAGGAAAAACATTCTAGTATATACTGTGTCTGAGTCTACGACGTACATGGTGACACTTAGGAAGATGACGTAGCTCAACTTTTTGTGAGAACATAGATACTATAGATGACCTTAAGTTCATCTTACATCAGTATCAAACCCGGAATATTTTCTCGGTCACCAAATACTGATAATGTTACTCACAAAGCTATTTATTTATAGAGGATTAATTCATTTACTTACTTGTATCCCGCTAAGATATTCATAAGCGTACTTTTCCCAGCCCCAGAAGGTCCCATTATGGCCGTAAGTTCACCAGATCTAAATGTGCCATTAATGCATTTGAGCAAAGCTTTGTAGCCTCTTTTTCTTCCCTCACTGACTGAGTAAGATAAGTCTGAGAACTCGATGTCTACAGGAGGGCGTTTGGGCAAGTGTGTGAGTGTGGCCATGGGTTTCTTCTGGTCTCCATACCCGTTGGGTATTTTTGGAAGGCCTGTCATGGCTGTTGTGCCGGCACCACCGTTGCATAGGTTAATTTGCGAGCCTCTGTAACAAAATTGAAGGAAAAATTAATAACTGAGGTAATACAAATATCTTCACATAATAGTTCATTATGCACTGTCGTAACAAAACAAGGTCAGCTGTTGATTCCACTTTTGTATCAGTACATGCAAAAAAATCCAATAAAGTGAGATAAGCATTCCAATGCTGCCACACATGACGCTTCTCTGTCAATAATGCCTTTTTCTTTCTCGCCATCTGCGAGGGACACAGTTTTTTCTCTTACAAAAACTAATAAGCAATGCCTAGCTTTGGCTGTAATAACCTTATTACTGAAATAACCTAACAGAAGTTTTCATTTTGTTCTTAATACAATTTTGGATCGACGAAAGAGGTTTATCCAGGTGTATGTCGTCGAGAGAACGGTTTTTGTTAAAGTGGATAAACGTGCAAGTGGCTGATACAGCCAAGGCAATTAGAAATGGAGCTAAAATAAAACGTTTTGTCAAATTAAGACCGTCTAGACCACATCATAGTTAAACTAAACTAGATACAAGTGTTTCGGTTATGGAGACGACATCATTATTGTTTTCACTGCTGCATTCATTATAATTATAGGTATGAATAAAACTTTAAATGCTGCTTAATTAGATTCAGATCTTCTTTTTATAGGATCCATATTACTATAGCGGCAATACCTATTTTCTTTCCACTAAAGATTACGCAAACGTAGTATAAACCTATTAGTTTTACACGTCTAATGTTTTCATTAGTTTTTATTAAATAATTTACGTTAAGAGTACAACATTTGGTAACCAAATTGACAAATTTGTTTTCATACATAATTTGCGTCGTTTTATTACGGCTTGCCACGTTCCCCGGACAGGTATGAAATTTTTCAGAATTGTTCCAGTGTTTGCCATTACAAAATTTTGCATAAAGTGTGATCATGTCAGTTCTTCAATTATTTACAACGCGTTGGACTGTTGCCAACTAGCATTGTTGATTTCGCGAAACAATTCTACGGAATCCAGCAGCATAGGTACTTTAAACGTTATATATCTTCGCTGAAGATCGAGTAAGAGTGTCAGTTAGCGTTAGAGTACCGGATTCGAAAACGAATGAAACAAAAAAGGGTGTTTTATTTTTCATAATTCTTACTTTGTTCAAAATTTGACTTGACAATGACGCTGTAACATATATAAAGTAAAGTAAAAGTAAAAAAAATCGTTTATTTCAACATTAAAATTACATTTTTGAGGTAGCGTTGGTCCCAAACTAGGCACAGCCTGTATCTTGGGCACCATTATACATAATAACATTTGGTTAAAACAATATGTTGAAATTTGCGACAAATAAAAGTAGTGGTTAGAAGTAGTTAGCCTCTTCGAGACTACAAAAACTAAAATAACAGAAATAAAACTACTTCAGGCATGAAAAGAAAATAGAACAGATTCCTATATTTATAAAATAAACGTAATAAATAATGCAAAAAGGATCAAACTTGCTATAAAATGTAAGTATTGCTGCTGTTCTTTATTGTGTGTGTGGTGTGTGTGAGGGTGTGTGTGTGTGAGGGTGTGTGTGTGTGTGTATGTGTGTGTGTGTGTGTGTGAGAGAGAGAGTGTGCGCGCGCGCCTCTTCGGTGTGTCAGTTGATTTTATTTAATAATACTAAGAATTGTTTCAGTATAAGTGTATGATTGTTCTAAGAGCCATAATTTCACAGAATGTTTCATTTGGGTGTAAGGGGAGTTGTGGATCTTAAGAACCGAGTTGACCTTATTGTAGACGTGGGCAAGTAGGAATGCTGGAAGTCGTTGGGCGTACGCAGACTTGACTGCTGGGTTCGGGATTCTAAATTTTCTCTTATTTTGTAGGGCATTTAAGTCTGTTCTTTTTGGAAGTTTTGATTGTGTTCTAGTTACAACAGTAAAAATATACAGTTTGCGTACCCCAAGAAGTGCTGCCTCTCTATACAGTTTGTCAGTAGAGTAACGGAAGGGCTTGAACAGCATAACTTTTAAAACAGCACGTTGCGCCCTCTCCAGCTCTAATATATGAGTTTTGGCGACGCCGCCCCAAACTGTTATGCAATACAGGAGTAGAGACTGACAGAGGGCAAGGTAAACTAATTTACGGGTATCCACTGAGGCACATTCACGTAGTAGTTTCATAACATAAATAAGCCTGCGAACTCGTTTTGCCGTAACCATGATATGCTGTTTGAAAGAGAGATGCTGGTCCAATGTTACTCCGAGATATTTTAGGTGATCAATCCTTTCGATCTCGTTACACGGACACGTGGAGATAGACCCACCGGCAAGCTTGTTAGCCTTGCATCTATGGATTTTTACCCTCCAGTGAGGAATTTTAGTGGCATTTGTTTTCCTAAAGGTTATATATTTCGTTTTTTTTTCGTTGAGCGTGAGTAAATTTAAATCCAACCAGTTAACTAACGTCCTCATTCCAGACTCGGTTTTCTCATGCAATTCTTTCCAGTCGTCACCGTGGAAAATGATAACTGTATCGTCAGCGTAACAAATCAAGTCCGCGTTAGGAATTTCATTTCTTAAAATATCGTCCATGTAAATTGTGAATAAAGTCGGGCCCAGCAGGCTTCCCTGAGGTACACCAAAAGAAACACCCAATTCATCGCTAATCTCATTTTCGACTCTAACACACTGCCGGCGATCAGTTAGATAGCTACGGAACCAGTTTAGGGCTACACCTCTTATGCCAATCGACTCCAGTTTCTTTAGTAGTATCTGACTTGAGACTGAGTCGAATGCCTTTGCGAGATCTATGAAAACGCCTAGGCATCGACGGCCTCGGTCGATGTGCCCAGAAACAATGTTGGTTAAGAGCTCGACAGCGTTTTCCGTGCATCTTCCCTGTCTAAAGCCAAACTGGCGTTCCGATAATAAGTTATTTTCTTCAATAAAGCTAACGATACGTTTGCTGATTACTTTTTCGAGTATTTTAGAGAAAAGGCTGAGCAAGGATATTGGTCTATAATTATCAGGAGTCTCTCTTGGCCCTGCTTTGTGGATTGGAGACACCATGGCAGTTTTCCAGTTGTCCGGGAAGACCCCTGTTGACATGCTTAAATTACAAATGTGTGTGACAGGATCCAAGATTGAGTGCCTTATGTGTTTGATTAGTGGTGCCCTGTATCCGTCAATTCCTGGAGCGCTGTCACTTTTTAAATTAAGAATAATTCTGTCCACTTCGTGTACGTCAGTAGGCGCCAAGAATATGGAGTTACTATTAGATACTTTACATCTGATTTTGGAGGCTAAATCTTCCTCAGTCGTGGACAGGCTTTGCAATATCTTGTCTGCAAGGGTCTTACCCACCAATGCAAAGTAACTATTGCAGGAGTTCAAGGATTCCTTGACGGATTTAGCGGCGGTCATTAGTTCTTGTGGAGGAGCGCTTTTTTTCTTTGGCATCTCGGTTATGTCTTTAATGGTGCTCCATATTTTTTTAGGGTTATGTTGATTTTCTTGCAGTTGTCTGCTGTTGTAATTGTTCCTTACTTTTCTAAGAAGATCGACCAGGAAATTCCTATACCTCGTGTAAGAAAGTTTTAGCGTTTCGTTGTTCGGGTCTTGTTTGACTTGCAAGTGTAGTTTATCTTTGAAGCGCGTGCAACGCACCAATCCGGGTGTAATCCAGGGCTTCATTATAAACTTTTTTCGACTTTTCTTATTATTTTGGGTATTTCTTGAGGTAGCTGCACTGAGGATATCTTCAAAAGCTTTGAGTGCTTCATTGACATCTTGACTACAAATGACAGGAGACCAATCTTCGTTGTCAAGATCCAATTTCAATTTTTCAAAGTTAACTTTTTGGGAACATTTTCTGGTGCTTTTGTTACCAGTTTCCGTTTTGGTATTAATTCCAACCATAACAATATCGTGATCTGTTAATGAAGATTTGGCAACGATACCAATCGCTGAGCCACAGCTTTTTACGTAGGCATGATCTAGGCAGGTGTTTCCTCGAGTTGGCTTTGTGATCGCAGGTAACAGTGCGTGCTGTGCCATTAGGCACTGGTACTCGGCGTTGTCTCCACTTGGGTTGTCCGCCAGTATGTCAATGTTTAAATCGCCCGTGATTACCAGCACCGACTTCGACTTGACTTGACACAAGTGCTCATCTAGTGACGATAAAAAATTTGTTAAACTACTAACAGAAGGAGAGCGGTAAATCCCGAATAAATTAACAGACCCAGCCAGACGAATCATGAGGCAGTTTGCATCAGTTTGCATATGTATATTTAAGCATAAAAGCGACTGTTACGGTTTTTCGAAATTCGAAAAATATCTATGTTCTGTTAGTTTTCGACTTTCGAGAACGATATCCAATACGTGGATAGAGTATTGCCACCAAAATTATTTTGTCCCAGTGTCCCAGTATATAAATAAAAATCATAAAAAAATACCTGACTCTGGAAAAGTTATTATATGTAACAGGATACATTCGTATGACAGAACAATTTAACTAGAACTGACACTGATTAAAACACTCACTACTTCAACTCCACGAAAACAACACGCAAAGATATTCAGAGAGCAAAACTTTATACAACCGGTGACAAGTAAAATCAATTTTATACTAATAATTTTACTTGACATGATACTCTTAGTAAAAACGATAATATTACTAATAGGTCACTACGCGATATCATTGTTTGCGGAAACCGAACCAAGGGCGATATCGCAATTCGCGTAATGGATGGGTTCCATTCAATTATACTGACATCATGACATAGAAGCATAATATTTATGTTGGAGAAAGGTCAACAATGTAAATATAATTATTATTATCTACTTTTAACTTTGTTTCGAAATATTATTGTAAAACGTCATCTAAGTCATGTTTCTCATGTTCATATTAAAATTATCTTGATGAGATGACGACTAATATAGAAGAAATAGACAAGTTGCGCCGACCCCAAATAAATTAGGGTAAGGATGATGATGATGATAATTGTGTTGCCTTCAAATGTTGTGCTTATGGCATTTTTTTTTTAAATGAACCGAATGAAAACCATCTTGCTCTTTATACAATTGTTTGTATAACGCCAGATAAAAGGACTAATGATACTGGGGCTTTATGAAGTACAAGTAATTACTGCTAATGCACCATTGCATGTTTCAACTGATGAACCAAGTTTCCCCATGGGACTTCTAATGCCACCATTAAACCCAAGTGTACTTGGCAATCAACTTACAACGAAAGATATAAAAGTGTTGGTAAATATAAACACCAGTGACGACAGTGGCCTGAATACTGGGCTTATAGCTATCTGTTTTTCGGGCCGTGATTTCGATTTCAGTATCGTCCTAAATATTTCTAGCACAGAAACTTTAAGTAGTATAGAATTATGTGAAGTTATTACTCACGTATCCATTTTGAGATTTCCTGATAACTTTCGAACTCGTACGGAGCTCATAGAAGAGCTTATCACGCGTCGAGATCACGAATGGAACTGAAAGCATCTGTTCCTGTTTACCCTAGATGACATTGCATGATCTGATTTAAATCAAATACCACACCAAATTGATGTTTTATGTATTTAGAAGACTATGTTCAGCACATGTGACAGAAAAAAATCCAATATTCATAGATGCCTACGATTGTACAGCTTTCATATTAATAGTGTTGGAGCCTTTGACGTCAGAGTTGTATTCGATTCACAAGTTACATCTGAATATTGCATCCGGAGCGATCCCGTTATCAACACAGTTAGTGAAGTAGTTTTGTTTTGAACAAGAGATTTTGGAGTAAAAAGCAACGATATTGACTATATATTTACGAATAGTTATTACAGTATAAATGTCCGTTTAACTGTGTATTCCATCCGGGTTCTTGTTGTTGGTTTCAATATGATATGTATGTATTTCAGTGCGTCATGAATTTATTTCAGTTCTCCCCAAACCGTTGTCAAGTTTTATCTTCGCATAGTGACAGGATTTTATTACGGTTAGATATTTTGCATTTTGATTTTCTTTTCATTGAATATCTCTTATCAGCATATATTATAATATAACCTAACATTTAATTTGTTAAACATGTCTGGCGTGTATCCTTATACATAATTTAAAAATACTTTAGTATCTAATTGAATTAAGTCATATTTTAATGATAGCGATAAAATTTCAAAGCAATTTATAATAAAAGTCATGTTCTATTTTTAAGCAAAATTTTTATGATTTTAATTTATGCCTGACCTTATCCCATGCTATCTATCTGTTATACCCGCACCGGTCGTTTTAAGGTTAAACTACGCTCACCACGGACGTTTTATGGGTGGGTGAACAGCCATTATATATCAGTACTCCTCCGTACCTCCGAAAATACTTTAAGCCGTTGGAACCGGCTGTCATTTGTAGATGACAATAGTTACTCGTAGTCAGAAACCCAAGAGTCTGACAACCAGTCTTAGCAAAGGGTGGGAGTTACCCACTATAAACTAGATTATGGAGGTTAGATAGGCAAGCGCTCCATGTAAAATACTAGTATTCAGCTGCATGCGGTTAGACTGGAAGCTGACCCCAACATAGGGATAGATAATCAGTCAATCTGACTAGGGAAAAAGCTAGTCAGATTGACTGATTATCCTGTGCAATCACATACAAAATAAGTACTTAATGATGTTAAGTTTTCGTAACTATAGTCTTACTTTTTCATCATCATATCCTACATATAATTAATGGTATTCTTACGGTGGCATCACAATTCATCTTCGCCAACATCTTATATATTAAGCAAAATATACATCTGTACACTACGAACAGTGATATTCATAATATTAATACTAGAAATAAGGACAAGCTACGTGCTCCCTTTCACTGGCTTCATAAGGTTCATAATTCATTTGTTGGTCTTGGTATTACCTTTTTCAACAAGCTTCCCTCTGCTTTCATAGATTTGCAGTTTAATGAGTTTAAAGCTAAAGTAAAATCCAACCTTTGTTCAAAGGCATACTATTCTATCAACGACTTCTTAAACGATAAGAATAGTTGGTCGCTGTAATTAACTCAATGTTTATGTTCTTTCAACCAGAATCAGAATTAGCTTTCCTCATCGTTGTGTATGTAAGCGGGCACGCCCTTTATACCCGGAGGCTCTTATTTAAGTTTTAAGTTCTATTTACGATTTTATTATTTCAGCTTGAGTTTAGTTTTTTAAAGTTTTGTTCGTATATTGGCGTGTGCTAGCTGACATATGACGCATAATTTGATGTATGTTTTGTTTTGTTTTGTTTTGTTTTATACTATTAATTACTTACATAATACTGTATAGAATCAAGTTCTTCTAACTTAACAGACAACTGTGCTGCTGGGGAGTTTGTTCCGCCACTTCTTCTTCCCAGCTAAAGCACTAGGAAGTGTCGAAGGGTGGGCGTTTTTGGGGAACTGTCTCATGTAACTTTGACGTTCAAAAAGTGCTGACTCTCAGCCTAGTTTGAATAAATGACTTTTGATTTTGATTTTAATATCCCTAATAAAATTCCATCGAAAACTTACGTCAGTATATGACCTCCAAGCTGATATAAAGGTCACACCACTTTTCAGCCACCCCTTTCAAATAGCGTGTGTAATACTGACGATTCGTGGAATGCCGAATATTCTACATACCGACTGACACCTTATTTGTAATGGCTGTTTGTATAACAGGGGAAAAGATTTGGGCTAAAGGGTTAGCACGTTGTTATTGCAAACATGGAATTTTCCGATAGAAACAGTAGGTACCTATTCTGGAATTGGACACCCATGCCTAAAACCACAACCTAAGGTCACGAGTTGTGAAGTGTTTATAATAGACTAGCTTTTGACAGCGGCTTCGCTCGCGTATTATACTTATAGCCCTTTCTCTTGAATCACTCTGTCTATTTATGAAACCGCATTATAATCTGTTGCGTAGTTTAAAAGATATAAGCGTACACACGCAGGAAGTGACTTTGTTTAATACTATGAAAAGACGAAGAGAGAGGGTGGCTATTTAAAAAAACACGTCTTAGTGGAAAACCAAACTAAAAAGACGAAAATATTTTTTTTTTTTAAACTAAAAAACACGCTTCCATAGAAAACCAAACTAAAAAGTGGAAAATAATGGGGTGTTTTTAAGGTATTTTTTTCTTGATATCAGGCACCCCACGCTTTTTTTCCATTATTTTTTACTTTTTAGTTTGGTTTTCTATGGAAGCGTGTTTTTTAGTTTTTATAAACTATTATTTATTTTCTATTTTTTAGGGTGTTTCGAATTTTGAGACGTATGACAGCGTAGTTTGTGACGTATGTCAGCGTAGTTTTTGAAGACAGTTTTTTCCTATCCTGGTAACCCTGGCAAGGATAATGACTGTATAAGAGTTTAATGTATAAGAGTATTTTTCATATGGCAACAGTCGTTTATAATAAATTGCCAAAAGACCTAAAAAATAATCATGTTAACTTGTTTAAGCAAAAATTAAAAGCTATGTTATGTCAAAAATGTTATTATAGTGTCTCAGATTTTTTAGCAGACAAATTTTGACATTCTACATTAAATACTTGTTTTTAAATTGTATCTAAATAATTTGTAATAATGAATTCTATTTTAGATTGCATGACATAATTGTACTATAATATTAATTATTTTTATTTGACTGTTGACATTTTTGAAGTGAAAACTTCTTTAGCGGCGTTGAGCACTTTTTCTGTAATGGGTATAAAATCTTAAACTCGCGTCAGGACACGTGACCTGATCGAAAAAGCGTAGGACGGATGGAGAGTAGACAGCTATCCCCTCTCTACGGCGCGGCGAAAATGTATGCCTGGGCCTACTGTTTCGTTTAGGCGGCGCAGGGCGCTTGCGCGAATGTTCGTCTATGTTACAGCGTGCCACGCGCATCCATGGATGGTGACAGCTGATGGCTCGACCGTCTGTGTAGTGATCACATTGTTGTGTATTCGTAAAATTCGTGAATATAAAGTGCTTAAAATATGGAAATTGAACAACAAATTATTCCCTAACCATTCCAAAATATCAAACATGCTCAACGTTAATAATCAAGTTTTCACTTCTGCCGGCACTCCCGGAGTGCAATTTTTTTTTTAAATTTATTATTGCTTGATGACATAATTTTTACATGAATGATATTGACTAGAAATTAATTATAAACAATCACTTTTATTCATATTTGTACGCCATGTTATGTGGCAAACATGTCAGAATCTATATTATTTTATAATATCCTGCATGCATGTCTTTATTCTTGTATGTGTACACATGTTTTTAGCAAATAAATCATATCTTATCTTATCTTAATGGCACAAATTTATGAAATTATTGTATTGTCATCGATTCTCGATATGTCTACAGAGTTTAAATGAAATCTGGTCGTCTAAAGTGGGTCAAAATCCTGCTATAAGGAGTCGGTTACAAACAAACATACAAGTGGAACTAATATAAAGCGTGTAATGGGATAGAGTGATTAATAAATACATGGATAAAGGCGAAGATAATAATATCGTGTTAAAAAGATCCAAATTGCTTTAATACATTAAAAATAATGGGTAATAAAATCGCCAAAATCTTTAATATAAGACATCTAACACCTGATTAAGAAGATGATTATAATTATCTTAATAACGAAGAAACCCATTAACAATCATTATTAAACGAAGTTTCGTAGAATTTGAGTAATAATTATACTTTCTTTAACGTGACGACGGGTATTATGTACAGCCTTGAAACATATAATAGTGGAGCATCATACAAAATTAACGAACTAAGCAATGGGAGGGACAAAGGCGTCGTTCCAACAAACTGAGCCGACGCCCTTAATAATGTTTACCCCGAAACTTGTTCATGAAAATATAAACGTGCCTGTAGATAGGAACCAGAATATCTGAAAGGAAACGTTATTAAACTGAGACCCTCCAGAAACTGGCGCAGAAATAAAAGATAATTGCGCTCTTAGTACATTTGTTTTAGCATTTTAAATGCACAGAAAGCTTTTTAGGGTTTAAATAATAGCACTTTAAAGTCATTTATAATATCTGTTTGTGGCGACGCGGCGTTCTAAAGAAAATGCTGGATATTTTAAAAATTAAATTTGTAAAATCTGCAAACTGTCGGAGCAAAATTTTTTACTGCTTACACATTCATTAATATGGGTGACCTGGGCTCAGCAGTGAACATTTATATTCTGGTTTCATTTAAAACAATGGCCGCCCGACCTCTCCTACGCAACCTTTAGCAAAATTAGGTTTCTGTTGGGCCAGCATACCTGGGTAATACTGTTGCCTATTTACCTACACCATGTTGTCCCAGGAAAAAGGTTGGTTTATCAATTAAGAGATGAATACTACAAATGTATTTATTGAATGACTCTCAAGTACTCCTCATGATTTCAAATCGTACTGGACCCAAACTTGATTACTAAATCTTCAACAAGATTAGAAGAAGAACATGTAACAACACAGCTTTATGTATATGTAAGTGAGCACGTAAGTTTACAAGGAGGGAAGCCTCTGAAGTGGTTCTTGAGAATCGTCAGCAACCTTTAGTGTATGAATCAGCTGATGTGTTATAGGTGGCGAATAGAGGAAGCATAAAAGAAGAAATGTGGTAGTAACACAAAACAAAATAGTGATCTGAGCTGACTTTAATATAGGCTTATACATTTTATCCTGTATGTTATTTTTACATCGTCTAACAATGTTTCATGGAAATCATGGTCATTTTCTTTTTGTTTACGAGCATTATGCCTATCACTAATCATTTTCAAATTGTGTTTAACGCAAAAGTGAAATTAATTAAAATTTATTTCAAAGTACCGTTCAATTAATACCGCAGTCGGCTGAATTTACCGTTTCAACAACTGACGTCATACACTTAGCAATATCATACAAAATAATTCTGTTACCAAAGAAGAGCAAACATAATTTCATTCACGCACATAGCACGCTTCTAAAAATACTCCTATCATTCACCTTTTAAGGTGCTAATTGTAGTAATTAAAAGCCAATCATAAAGTGCTTCACAAGAGTGCTCTAATGGTAACGTGGAGAGCACTTAGAACTTAATTATAGGATTAGACTCAACTAGCCATAATGGTCCGTATATCTATCGATAGATATGTTGTTCGGTTAAGTAACCTTTGAATAGAATCTAACTAAGATCTTAAGGGCACGCAATTATCCTGATTGCCTTCATCAAGCAATGAACGTGAATGAAATTACACAGATTTTGTAATCGTTAGATAATTCGTTTATCACTTTTCGATTTGATTAACTTTGTCTATAGAAAATAGATATTTTTTACAGTAATAGAGCAGCAGATTCGAACCAAATTATTTATTGTTAAAACCAATGTTAGCTGCTATACAATGTGTAACAGAATAAATGCAAGTTCCTTTAGTACTTTGTTCATAATTCACTACTGAATCGATTTCAGTAATTTTTAATACAAGTAATTTTTTTAATAAAATATTTTGGCATCCTTACCGCCGACTGACGCAAAGAAAATTCAGTCTTATTACAAGGCAATAAGACTAAATAATAACAGTAACAATAGCTTCAAAAAAAAAGTTTAATTCATTGTATTATACTTTTAACTCAATACTCTAATTGGGATGTATGTGGTCTTGCATATATTATATTACACGTTGAATAAGTTTTATCATTTAGATGTGTCCTACTATTCATATTTTCACTAAATTCATCACCTTAACTTATTAGTTATTACAGTTATTATTCTTTTACGAAACCAAAAGCAACAATATTAATGAACGGTGTGTAAAAACCAAAGCTAAAGCTTCATAACTAAAATTTTTGGCTGTTTTCCAAATATGACGTCAGCCAAGTCTCACCATCACGTTTATTTACGCTCGCTTTCATACGGAGTAGGTGGAAAATTAGACCTCTTAACCTTTTCCCTAGACAGCACTATTTTTTACACAAAATGTGTTTGCCTTAATTAAAATTCTACACCAGGATGTTGGTTTTAAATTTTACGTCTGCACTAAAGTGTACATGTTACAGCTACCCTTGAGATAAAATCTGTTTGAAGTTTTAAAAGATCTTCTCGTGTATACGGTGTATAAGTTTTATACATAAAATTAAGAATTTTGATGTGTTGCTTGTCTTATTAAACTGAGTAACTAATATTAATTAATTAGGAAATCCCGTCATGAGTTCATGACGATACAGTTAGAATATTAATAAGATTTTTACATACCATGACCCGTCTGAGCCTCAGAAGGCACGTTTAACCGTTGGACCCGGCTGTCAGTCGTGAGGGGTTGTCAGATGCGTGAAAGTCTGACAACCAGTCTTACCCGATATTAGCCAGTAACTACATGGTGGAGGTTAGATAGGCGGTCGATTTGTGTAAAATACTGGTCTTCAGCTGCATCCGGTTAGATTGGAAGCCGACCCTACCATAGTTCGGAAAAGAGTAGAGCAGACTATTTGCTCTTCTACAATATTATTATCTTCTGTATTATTATCAAGACTCTGATATACCTAGACGTCTCTACAAAAACGACAAAATAATTCCGCGTCTCTGTAACTTTAAATAATTCTCGCCTTGAACCTGACTTCGACAAAAAAAAAACGTGAGCGAGCATAGCAAAACGAACAATCTAATATTTATACTTGTTTGTTACCTAGCTAATAACATACATCAGATGAGCGAATGACGGTCGTAACGTGAAGAAGAAACGGCTGAGTACGTTTTCCAACTTTTTGTTAGCAGCAAAAACTTTTGGGTACATTCGCACTGCGAAAAACACAAAGAGTACAAAGTTTGAAGACCCCTTTTTTTAGTCGATCTTGTATTGAATTCAGAATGTCTAGGTTCTAGCTACTTTATTGTGTTTGTGTGTGTTCATGCGACCGTTTCCGACTATGAAGTGAGCCAAGTGTCTACGATTGAGATGTCTGCACAGTTTTCTATATTTTTTTCTTATAAATTTCTTTTGATATTTGACGAGACAATTCTTATTTATTCTTTTATAATAAGTCTGTAACCTTTCCGAAAAGAATGTGCTATTGTACTAACTTATGTAATTAAGTTTACATCTCCAAACTTTCTGTCCCAAATTATTCTGATTCCGGACATATTTTGTCGTGTCCAAAACCGTTATTTAACTTAATATACAACACCAAAACATTGGCCGTCCCATTTTCATTTCATTCAAAAAGTTATAAGTAAACTGAAATTGGTTTTGGGCTTTTCCAGGATGCTAAGAATTATTATTCTCTGTTCGTATCTCACTGGGGAGTTCCGAAAGTCTGCGTATATGTTTGATAAATTGTATCTTGGTCTTTGGGTGTTTTCATCGGATAATTTTATTATTCTGAGTGATATAAATTACCAAAAGCACCTAGTACATATATTTATTGGCTTTTGGCTTACCAAAGGCAAAATGATGGCATCATATTCTGCGTCAATCTTTGATATTACCAAATCTTAACATTTATTATTAGTTACGATACTTATACATATAATATATTTGGGTCTAAGTTAAGCCTCAGAAATTAGCAGATCTGCAGATAGCAGATTCGTATTCTTCCATCACTTCGAGAGCTATATTGGACTTACCAAGCAGACCGTTCCAAACCCATTCGCACTTAATCCTATCGAATAAAATATAATAAAAAGATATTTACCCCAACACCTGTCCATTATTGAGTGGCTCAGTGTACGGCGGTGACTTGACCTGGGCAAAGGTCACCTTGTCGTTAAGCTCTCCTCGGCTGCCGCGACCCATCAGCGGCAAGTGGATCTGGGTGCCTTTCGACTCCATCTTTAGGCCAGACGTCATCGCTGCATTGACATCGTGTGATTTGGGGCCCTGGAAAGAAAGAGACAGAAGATTTAATACCAGGGAAGGATTTCGATGATGGTGAATCTTTGAAGATTGTAAATCTATTATCGGAGCTATTGACATAATCACGTTTTATATAGTCATAAACATTCTCAGTATTCCTATATATTATGTAGGTTCGGTGCGTTAATTGTCTGTTTCGTTCATACATTTCCATTAACTGTCATCTCATTTACCACTTATCATCTTAACAGGCAACCTCTCAGCTTATTATCTTAACAGTCCAATGATACTAAGGCGATTTATTAAAACACACTACTTATTCTAATAATTCTCTGAAAACGAAATAGTTAATAAAAACCAGCAGGTTTTATTTACCATTTAAAACAAATGTTGGATAAATACTAAATAACCAATGATGTTGGGTCGGATTCAAAAATATCAAATGCTAATTCCTAAAACTACATTTAGATAGATATACTTATTTTATTTGCAAGTGGTAAGATGTACCTACCTTGTACAGGTTTAAAAAAAAAGTAAAAAAAGCAATGTTGTATAGATATTTTTAAAACACAAATAAAAACTTGAGCGCGAGACATGTTACTTTTTTGGCTACTCTGGTCTTTGGAATGAGATGCAACTTTTATCCTTTTTACAATCCACTTTAAAATTATACAAGTTTTATTTTTGAAACTGTTTTAAAAATAAAATGACTGAGATAATTAAAAGATTACTATTCAAATACGCAATTGTAGTAGATGATTTAGGCTTAACCTTATCGACGATTTAAAATTAGGATAGCTTTACAAAAGATAAATTAAAAATATGAATTTTCCTTATTGAAGATAAGAACCGTATAATAATATAAATATTGTGATACCAATGAAAGTGAACAAAATCATCCCAACTCATAAATGCTCCCAGATAACTAATTGGACGAGGTGAAAAAAAAATTTAAAAAAAATATCTAGCCATGAATGTGTAGATGGTAGCTCTGTATAAGCTAATGGTCTTAAAGACAAAAAAAAACTACCAGCTTTTCCAACTGCATAAGAAAAGTAATAACTTGAGCAGAGCCTTGGATCGTCAACCGGGTGGATAACAACTGCCAATCAAAGTGAAGAAGACTGATTCATTTCAGATGTCACAATATCTTCTAACGTCCGCAAAAAGTGAAGCTACGGCGTTTTGACAACACACAACAGATCAAATGAGAAAAAAGATGCGAGTACATAAATCATTTTCAAAGCAAAAAAGACTTTTTATATCACAATGGCACAGACATCAAACTATATCTATATTTCCATTTACCATGTGAGAACAGATCTAACTGGATTTGTTTAGCTTTATGTGGCTGTCTGTATGTAAAAGTTCCAAGGTTTACGACTCCCATTGGGTTAATCAATTACAATGAAAGCCTTAGTTAAAACGGTGTTCATTTGGCACAGGTGCTATTAAAAGTTGATGAAACCACGCATTTTAGTGACAACCTTTACCAGTATTACAAAACCCTCGTTACTTTATGTTTGATCATTATTGTTTAAGCATCATATTTTGTTTTTTCCGAAATACCATCATATTGTAAATGAGGCACTTCTATCAGAGAATATATTAACTAGCCAGGGCCTAAGAGAAATACTTTTCTTTTGCACTAAGTAGGTTCGATACCAGGTTATTTTTTGTCTTTTTCAATTTTCACACGAATAATCACTTGATTGGGTCTGCCAGCCGCATCTTTCACAATTAAACTTGTAACCTTAACAGCATTTACGTTCAATGGATCACAATTGAATAGTAACTGTGACGCAATTCGTATGGGAGAAACAGTGACCGCGACATTTGTTAAACGTAGAAGGACTATCGACTTTCTTTCGCATGACGTCACACTAACAGAATTGAACAGCAATATGGATCGGACCAACATAGAGCTCGTTTGTGATTTATTGGTAGGATTAGAGTGGCAATTCCATTTTTATATTGCTGAAACAGAACAGATTCCAACAAAGGATGTAAAAGAGACGTTTAAAATGATAAATGGTTCCATGAAATTGGACTTCCCTTGAGAACTTGCAGAGCCGTGTATATATTTTACAAAATTTTGCCAAAATACTGCAATAATACCAGTGACAATTGTGTTTGATTGAGACTTATAATTAGGATACAACAATCCAACAGATACCTACCATACATTGGCAAATCAGATCGTCAACAATTGAAACCCTGAGTAGTACTTGGGAAAGTACCAGACCTTATTGATGGCACTAAAAGGTCTACAAACAACAACATCAAAAAATAGAAGTGGAAGCCAAACAAATCAATTAACGAAATCATTGTGGCCACTCCCACGACGGGTACGAACAATATTTTCACGACGACAGTTTTATATATAGTTGGGTCTTGTTGATTTTAGTTATTTCTAACTACAACGTGGGTTTTGACAAAAGTAAGGGCTCACAAAAGTTCTACTATTACCAACATGCGAGATAGACCTAACGCGTTTTGATCAAAATGGTCTACTACCAATTTCATCGCAGATAGCGTACTGTCAAAATATTTCATAACCACGTGTTCTTTTATACACGTTATTTTTTATCTTTATCATTGTGTACGAGAGTTCTATCTTATTTCTTGTTTAGTGGATTCAATTGTACTTCTGTATTCACACTATAGTCTTCCGTTAGGCCTTAAAATATGTATGTAGTACCCACACTTGTTTGCTGGCTACTGGCTATTTTGGGCACGGGAAAATGTATTAGGTTATTCATGTTACAACCAGGAAATGAAAATTCAATTATTTACTTTCCTATCGTCGTAAAAGATTAAGCGAGTTAACGAGCCGTGTTTAATTTAGTTCTAAATATTCAAGACACTAATGGTACTTTTGTTTAGTAAAAAGACGAGTGGTTGCAAATACCGACTTCTTAAGTCGCTACCGGTGAGTATTTTCTAATACCACGAATCGTTGATGGTACGTTTCAAGGCTAAAGAACTACGCGTGTACCTATGGTGTACGTCATTTGTCACAAAACCCCTTAATACTTAGTTAAAGTTGTTTGTATGCCATTTAATTAATATGCGATAAGTTGCTACAACCATGGCGTTTGACAGGTAAATTATATCTTTAGTACAACCTTATATGATATCTTCGGAACATTTCCTATGCTTCTTACCATCATCCTAGTTGTTTATTTGAACCTACTGTAACGTAAGTAAAGTTATATAAAATTTTACCCAAACCATCCAATGTCTAGTCAGTTCTCAAACCTCCATAGCAACAATATTTAGAGGTAAATCCATAGTAAAGTATCCAGCTACTATCACGTATGACATTCAATGAAACTGTCGGGAACAAGTACTTAGTATTCATAACAAGGCGCAAGGTGACACGTCAGAGAGTTTGAAAAACGATGGCGATCAATCAATTTTTATGATGCTCATCTATGATCATTGGGGACCGTTCCTCGGACTTTTATTACTTTATTATGTGGGCTGGTATCGACGCTGCGGAACACCGTTTTAACTAAAGTTCGAAAAAAATTAGAGCTGCTTATGAAAGTATCAAAGTTCGAAATGATTTTCTTTTGATATTCGATACAATACTTCAAAGTCTTTAATGAATAGTTCGAGTTCTAACTTTTTAGTTCACGAGTCTTTTAAAATTTTCAACTTCTGGCCTTTCTCATCTACCAATTTAGTTAAGATTATTTTGGTTATTTCATGTTTAGTTTTCTAGCTGAGGACCAGTATCGATAGATGCTTCAAACAAATCCCAAAAGATCACATGACAACAGATTTTAAATTTAGCAAATCCTGTTTTCAAAAGTCAAATATAATGTTAAGTCATAAATCAAGTCCTTCATCTCTTTGCATAATTTTTACTCACGTGTTATATGTAACTGGTTTCTAAGACTAGTATCACCAACAACTGTTTTTGCTTTCAATGACCGGTTATCGGTTATTAGAGAAAAATAAAGATATGTTGTGTTATATTAATTAAACGTCTTTTAAACCAACTTTAAGAAAGGTCGAGGTTCTCTGTTTTTTTTTAATTTATTTATGTTCCCCGATTACTCGAAGACGACTGGACCGATTTGGAAAATTCTTGAGTTAAAATTTAAAATAAATGATGTTACTTCTATGGGTAGGTTTGTAAAAACATTTTTAAATGCCAATTATATTTTTAAAGCTAGATAAGGTTGGCATTTCCTATCTGACTCCTCTGAAGAGAAAGGCCGAAACAAACTCAGAGGTCACAATTTCTTTTTAAGTCCAGACATAACACATCATGTGAAGACCACTGTAGATTGGTGTTTGAAATGTTTTTGAGGAATTAATCATACAGATTGAGTTGACCCATTCACTCGGTGCTTGAATTTGTTACTAAGCGTGCAGCTCAATTCAGAACTTAAGGAGCTCAACGAAGAAGTTTAAGAAGAGTTTTAGTAAGTCAGACCACTTTATATTATTCCAAAATGAAAGTCTTTAGGTAGAAGAAGAAAAAGTCGATGACAGAGATAACAAGGCTCTAATGATTGAAAAATCTTGGGATTACGACTAATAGTACGTGAGCAGCATTAATAGAGGATAGGAATTGCCTGTTGTTCCCCTCTTTCTTTCGGAAGACGGCAATACTTACTAAGAAAAAGAATATCATAGGTTAAATAGATCATGAACCAGCATCACTGCTTTTATATATATATTTTTTTTTACTTTTAACTGTAATATAAATTGTCACCTTCATTTGTTAAATTATCACCTTCATTTATGTAAGTGTGAGGAGATAACTTTTAACACTAACAATAATTTCCTCAAATGGCCTTACTGTCTTTCTTTCTCTCAAAGATGTAAAATCATATAATTGGCGTTTGACCAATACCCACATAGAAATAACTTTCCTACATACCTACATAGGTATTGGTTATAGGCCAATTGTTCCGTGTTCCTTCCTTTTCATATAAATCGGACCTATCATTCAGGTCTGCCCGACTGCCTGAACAAACGAAATTGGTTTCGTGCATTAATAATGCCTGCTTTATCGTTTTTCGATAAAAACACCGGATTTATGTTAACATGGGAATTGTTCTAGAGATCATTAGCCTTTTGGACTTAGACAACAATGATTGTTAGATAGTTATCACTTGCTATACCAAATTAAGATTTCACACCTGTGCCATATACACAAAGAAAAGTGTAGGTTAACACCTGTGTAGTGTTACAGGATTAGACTGATAAATTGTGTAATTTATGATGATAATATTTAGATACCTAAGATGATACTTGCTATGATTGTAATCATAGTATATAATCGTCGCAACAACAGTATCAAAATCATGAAGATTATTTTTACAAAATTGTCTGATAGTAACTCCGTTTCCGTATGTTGCCGGACGTAAAGAACAACACAATCCCATTTCATCCCATAGGTGTCATAGAAGGCAACTAAGAGACTTACGCACAAGAAAATGGGCAGCAGTATTCTCTATGCATTTTACCACCATACTGCGATCGCCAACCCGCCTGCCAAGCGTGGCGATTATGACAAACCCCCTTTTCGGGTAAGCCTATGTCCAGCAGTGGGCGTCTCCGGCTAAAATGATGATGATGATGAACTAAGAACAAAACAAAATAAAACCTCTGTAAATGAATTATAAAACGGTCTAAATGCGTTATCAATGAACTTGTAGATAAAACGAAACTGATGACCAATTCAACTGATTAGTTTACAACTCCAACGATGCAGTTAATTCGATTGCGCTACCCACTACTGACCACACAGTTGTCATACGTGGGCGTTGCTAACCAATCACAGATGTTTCGAATTTTGGTATTTTCACAGGATTTTATCAACAAGTGCTACTGCACTTTATGTTTCCCTAACGATACTCCGTTTGGGATACTATTGTTATTGTAAAGATCGAGCAACCTCTGTGTTTGTTTCCGTCTTTCTTCTCGGAGAAGTCGAAAGCCACCGAACTCTTCTAGTTCTAAATCATTATTTTTAATTTTGACGTATAAAATTGAGTTTTTTTTTTTGTGACTTCACACAAGTACTTAAATATTAATCAACTACTGAAAACATAGAACTAGCAACAGCTAATCCACGTAAGCATGAAATTATAAGGAAAAATAATGACGTCATGAAAGTTTTGAAATGTTCTTCCAATTAGGCTTAGAGACACTCTACTCTAGCGAATGACGTTCATTCTTTGTATTGTAGGCTTGTCGCGTCATAGTCATGAGGGTAGGGGAGGCTTATAAGAGAGGCGTGGAAAGCATTTTACATATATCACTACGTAGACGTAGACAGGTATTTACAAACTTATGAGAATGGAAATAGTTATTAAATTTCTTGTTAGTAGTTATCATGAAAATAAAAATATAAACTAACGCCTGGGTATGCGGAAACCACAGAACGCCAACTGCTATGGTCTTTACATATTATAGGTACTATAATTATTTTATTGTAGTTAAATGTTGCTTAGTTAAATGTTGTTAAATGCTATTTGGCTACTTTCTTCTTCAGAGCGTTATTCAAAGATAACGCTTTGAGGATATCTTATATATATCTTATCGGTATATATATATATCTTTGAGGAAGAAAGTAGTTTGACAAAATAAGAATGTCTGGTTTATTGAAATTTATTATGTATATAATTCACGTTGAAACCGTTGTTTTAATATCCGTGAAAACCAGATTAATAAAAGAAAAAAAGCAGACTTGGCATTAACTAGAACGACAAAACTTTAACTCCAAAGACCATCATAGATTTCTCCTATATAATTTAATCATCACCGTGTGGTGCCGGACGTAAAGAATAACACCACACCACCCCATTTCTTCCCGTGGGTGTCGCAGCAGCGTTCTCTATGCATTTTACCAACATACTGCGATCGCCAACCCGCCTGCCAAGCGTGGCGATTATGGCAAAGCCCCCCAAATTGGGGGAGGCCTAAGTCCAGCAGTGGACGTCTTACGGCTAAAATGATGATGATGATGATGAATTTAATCATCGACATCATCATTAAAGATTGAATCAAGCCAAGGTAAAATTCATCAGTAGAAATATTAACGGTAGCCTAATGAGAATCATGTTTTCCAGAATCGATAAGAAATAAATGAACGACTGTGTCAGTAGGTAGGAAGATAACCTTATCGTACACAGCCTTTCTTTGTTTGAAATCTGATAAAGTCACTAATTACCAAAGGTCGACGATGATTAACCTGATTTTAGAGTCTTGAAAGCGTTCCTCTTTATGGAAATCCAATGAAAGGAAACTTTGAGAATGAAATGATTGAAAATGAGATTATTAGGTAGAAGGATAAAGCAGATAAAAGCTTTTACTTGAACTCTATCAATAATATTTTCGCTAAAAAGTTCAGTTTATAATATCAGGCTGAATTCTCCCAGAAATTTAACATAATGACAAAAATATAACAAGATCTTTCCAGAAAAGATGTCCTTCAAAATCACACATAAACAAAATCAGAGACGTGATAAATTTTAACACATTGTCTTGCTTGTTAACTAAGATAATGATAAATGTTTATTAATAAGCGACGTGAGAAGAATAACAAACATTCTACTGATTATGCTGCACACAATAATGTATTACGTAAGGAAGTGTAAGGTAATACATCTGTCTGATCTAAAAGTTTACATCATGTTGATACTGAATAACATAGCCAAGTGCATAAAGTAAATAGACGAAATACAATAGACAAAAGATAACAATGGCCGTATATACTAGACAATGAACTAGTAGGACAAGAAACTAATATTAATAATAACGATAAATTAAAACAAACTAACAACATCAAGGTAGAAGTTGGGTACCAAATTGCTGTGAAAGCTAACTTTAAAACGATTCCATTCACGATTCAAAACGATTCAGACGATTCGCCTCCTGAAAAACTTACTCAACTAAAATACCGTTAGCATTTCACGAATAGTTGGATGGCAGTACAATAACTTTGCGCAGACCTGGTTCTAGACAGTTTGGAAAGTAAACTCGAATCTGTTTTGCCTACTGAAATTACGAAAATGTAAATATTTTTTCTACGTACCTTGCCTTTACCTTGGATCGTGTAACAAAATTAGTCCGACCGTGCAAGTCTTTGCATTTTGTGAAAGCTACATTAAAGTTGTTACTTTTAAAGGCATTTGAAGGGTAAAAATCGTAATCTTATTTACAATTCGGAGTACCTATATACATCTTTGTTATAATGTTTATATAAAACTATACAGCTATCATTCATCAGCCAAGCTTGTTTGAAATAGCAATATCTCTCAGAGACATTAATATTGTGGCTTGACAACCTTCATACTATTTGTAAATGAAATATTTTTGTAACAGACGTTATAAGTTCTATTAAAAGAACATATGGCACAGTTATCAGAACACAATCTGTATTTTAAAGATTGTTAATGTTGACAAATGAATAGCTATAATATTCATTATTTTGTTAAAGAATATCGTCAAGCTAAACAGTATTTTGTAAAGTATGCAGGGAATAATTACAATGATTGATCGCTATACTTCGCAGAACCCGGCGAGCTAATGACTTGGGTAGGCACTATTTATAATGTTCCAGCAATTTCTATTAGCATCCATCATATTATGTTGTTTGTAAGACTTCAGTAAGTAGTTACAGACGTAGAAAAACAAAAAAAAAGATTTTAAATTAAACACAGTTGGCAATTATAAATTTAAATTCTCAAGGTCAATGCAAGCACTTTTATTGCTCGTACCTACGTTTATTTCTTATCAATATATACACACGTTAGTAGTTAGAAGACTCCGCGCTTCCACAGCATGATAATTTTACGTAATAAAATTATAATATTCGGGTCCTTGTGTATATGTGTATGGGGATTAGGGTGGGTTTGTGTGTGCGTTTTGCGTGTGTGGGTCAAGGTGAGTGTGTGTGTTGAGAGAAACGAGTGAGTTAATTTATGCGTTACACTAGCATCTCAGTATCTTCGTAAGTAAAAGTAATTCAAGTATAAAACTTTAATAATTATTATCTAGCTTCTGAATTCACTGACATGTTCACAAAACCATTATATCAATCAATCAATCATTATTATTGTTAAAGAGTATCTAGATTATTTTAAGAAACTAGAAATCTTAAATGTTGAAACTACCTTCACAGACCACTATTGGTTGTCCGCAGACACAGTGACCTATATTTCTAAAATATTACTCGAGCACTCCCTATTTTCATTGACCCACTGCATAGGAGTAAACAACATGACAAGCAGAAACGGGAAAACATATTATAAGTGTAATGAAAATAATAAACTTTAGGCTATATCAGTAGGACCTAGAAACCTTTGGAATCAAGCCAGATGCGTTGTGATAAAAACAATACCACCGAATGATTTAGTATACCTACCCAAATACGATTGTAAGAGATCGAGACGATTTGAGTTCACGTACGGATTTTATTGTCCAGCCCAACTAATCTCTGTATACAACTCCTAATATGAGTACTCTAAAAGACGGCACAAAATTTTAAAAATAAAATCTCACAAATTGTGTGTAATTTTTCTTGTTAGACCAGCATGGATATTCACAACCATTCAATACACTCGCGTTTCCTATCGAACATCAATGAATGTTTTCGTAGGAGTCCTATAAACGCTGTTCACAAATCCAAAAACCCGTAAGTTTTAATGACACAGACCATCGCTATTTACCACCAAGCTGCTGGACATCACGGAACCGAGATGTATGGTGGAAAAAGGGGGAGGCTTATAAGCCTCTCTTTGGGTATACCCAGCAGTGAGTGATTCTGGGCTGAGATGACATGACTGCTCAAGCTCCGCCCCTCTGACCGGTTTTTTGCTTTCTGTCGAATGGTTGTGAATAACTTTGCTGAGTTAGGTCAAATTAGTACAGATTTTCATAATAAAAACGTGAGTGTTGCGTGAGTTTATATGTCTGTGTATTCTCCAAAATACTCTTACCACGTACAAATATAATTAAAACAATAAACGTACATCATAATACTAAGAACAGTAATACGATCTTAATCCCCAAAAGTACAATAAGCCGGAGTCAGCACAAAGTTAATTTCCTAAGAAACTTGTAAGTTAAACCACATTGTTGAATATTACAGAATGATATGGAGCACGTTTCGCCCGTGATTTAGTAAGTAAAGGTAAAACAGGATTACCTATTTTAAACGTAGTACGTGGAACAAAACTAATTAGATTATGCCATCGCGTACTACGTTAGCCGTATTTTTCGTCGAAATATTGTTTGCCTCGAAAATCTGCCGTCCGACGACGCCGACGTTTACTTGACGCTTTTTTTTTGTTACGATAAATGGTCTGTGATACAACTGTAATATACGTTTAAAGGGAGAGATTCCCCTATTTACAAGCTCCTAAAAGATACGTCGCCTGATTTCATCATCATCATCATTTCAGCCGTAAGACGTCCACTGCGGGACTCAAGCTTCCCCCAATTTGAGGGGCTTTGCCATAATCGCCACGCTTGGCAGGCGGGTTGGCGACCGCAGTAAGGTGGCAAAATGCATAGAGAACCCTGCTGCCCATTGTCTAGTAAGTCCCTTAGTCGCCTTTTACGACACCCACGGGAAGAAATGGGGTGGCGTTATTCTTTACGTCCGGCACCACACGGTACTCGATCGCCTGGTTTATTGAAGAACAATTTAAAAAATATTTCAATATGTAACGGATTAAGAACTTGTACAAATTTTCAAAACATAGAGACGGAAAATCAAGTCCTGATTGTTTTATTTATCATCATTACAATGTTTCAGTAGATACTCTTTAATCAAAATAATCCCCATTCCAACCCAATGTGATACGATAAGTCGGTCACTATTTCGTATTTGCATACGATAAAAAAGCATTGCACAAAATAAAAGCATTGCATATTTCAAAACAATTTTAACTAATAACATTATTCCTTTAGAAAGTAAACTAACGATTGATGCATTTTTCATTCGCCTGATGAGGAAAAATTTCGAACGTTCTATAGAAATAATTCTTATTCACCAGCCCAACAACAATCAAATAAAACCTTCAAACTACGACCTCCGCGTGTCATTGCTCCTAACTGAACAAGAGAGCACGTTGCTAAATAGCGAAATAAACAGTTAAGTACTCAAAATGTAGGATTTCTAACAACAAGCCACTTTGCCGCTAACTATCTTGACGTGAACCAAAAGAAACACAATAGTTTAGCAATTTACTCCCTCAATATTGTTCAGTTTAATTTACTGTTTATTTTTTTCAAATTCAAAAATAAACAGTAAGTTGAACTGACAGTTTTAACCTTAGACCTTGGCAGTTTTAAAATAACAGCAGTGGACATGGTAATTCTGAATTAAACAATATTTTATGCGTTTTCTTTCTAAACAAAACCCACCGACTAAAAAAACTAAACAAAATGAATGCTACAGGACCTATAAAAGCTTTTCAAACGCAAAGCTCTGATCGTAAATCAACGACTGAAATACAAATTTTGGAAAACTGACCAAAAAACAAAGAGGTATTCCTAAACGATTCAAATCGGACCCTGAACGGAATTGCAGCTTTGAGCCTAAATCTCTTGCTATATTACGATCATTCCAATGCATATATTTACTATCTTAGCTATTCTGACTCTATATTCACAGGGAATTTAACGCTTGTCAATTACTTCAATTTTTATGCCATTCCCACGACATACTATCATTAATGAATCAGGAAGATTGTCTTGTATAGATTGTTCAACTGCTTCTATTGTAACAGACATATAAGTAATTAGTTCCCTCTTCTTTGGACAACAGCGAAGAAACAACAATGACAAAAGCATAATTACTTTAGTTAAAGAGCCAAAAAGGTTAATACGCATTCCAAGCTAAAAAACAATTTAGACCAACAACATTGAACTCACTTCTCCATTAACGCTACTAGTAATTCGTTTCATCTTAACTAAACTCGATAGATCTAATAATTTCCGTGTCTTATGACTAAGGTTCGTGCACGATAATTTCGTTAAAGATCGACTCCCGAGGCCTTTCCAGTTCATTGAACGAAGATAATATTTAATCTACTTGAGAGGCTAAGACACGAAATAAATCCATGTTTAGATTTTTTCAATGCTCTTTGTCTAACCTAATCTTTTGTCTTGCTAACTAGTGGCTGGTAAACTGACCTAATTAGAGTCTCTGAATTATGAATTCGTCCTTTTATGTACTTTTAATCTGATGCTTCAAAGATTTTAGGTGAAACTTGTTCCGTTTTTCTTCGTCTTTGAACAAAATATCGATTTCACAATAAGCGTCTAACAATTTCAGCTGAGTTTCAACGTTGTTCAAGTTTACTATTAAAACAACTTTAGCTTTCACCATATTAGCTTTTGTAGTTAGAAACTGAAATTAGTCTTGTAACCAAGTTTTATCATTAGAGCTCTCATTGTTTCCATGACTTTGAAGCAGTTTAGAACAATGTTTTGAATAAAATAGTAATAGTTTTTGAGCAACCAAAATGGTGCTAATTGAAATGGGCGAGCCTATAAAGGTTGACAATATACTACGAGGTTATGATTATTCAGATAAGGAAGCGCCCTTAAGGAAAGTATTTAGCCGTATAGATGAAGGTAAAAGAGATTTTAACAACAAGGACTTAAAACATAATAAGTTTGAAAAATCTATTGAGTTTACCATTATGCGGCTCAGTTTTGGTGAATTAATCAAAATCTAACTTTTATTTCAAACATGAACAGTGTCAAAGTCTCTATATATTTTCCAAACAAAATCATATACAAATATTCACATTGTTGAACTTTTGTGGGCGGATACAACCATCCGGATGAGAAAGTTTCATGTAAAGAACGTATGTATAAAATAGATATTAAATGAAAAGAAATCAGTTTCTTCTCCCACGCATATGCCAGGAATAAACTGAAGAATAATGATATTTCCACAGTGTTTGCAGAAGACTACGTGATAATAAAGAATTTAAATGGATACCACACGTTATATTATGCAAGAGTACATATGCATGCATAGCAAGTAACGAGTCCCCCTGGAAGCGTTTTATTAGCCTACTTTCATACATTGGCGCGGGAGAATTAACTAATACAATGTAGAGTTTGCTTTTATATCATGTAGAAGAAAATATAGCTTGAAATATATAGCAATTCTGTTGGGGCCGGTTTCCAGGCTAGCCGGATGCAGGTCAATAAGAAATATTTTACTTGGAGCGACTGATTAAGTGAACTAGTTAAGCTGATGAAAGGTCACAAGGAAAGGATCTTCAACGAATGGATATTTTTGGCGGCGGTAATGTCTTTCTTTAGGGAACTACAACAGTTTTTTAAAGCGATGCATAATCGGTGAAAGTAATACTACATAATATATATATAACAAAGCGGCCAGTTACAGCCGCACTTTCAGCTTCGAACTGCAAGATTTATACCTTTTTGCTCACAGAGACATCAAAAAGCTGTTAGTCCCGTTACGAGAGACATAAAACTGAGCTATGACGCAAACTTAATGGCGCACTATGTTACGAAAAATTACAATTTCGAATTTGTCAACACAACATTTAGAATTTGTGTTGTGTATTGAAGAGAAGAAAGAGATTAACTTACTAACCTCATCAAAATCCGTTGCATAGTTGTTTAAAAGATCATACAGACCGTATGGACGCGGGATGCGACTTTATTTTATGCTATGTATAGATAAAGATAATTTTTATTTGAAGATCTCCGTAATTTTTTAACAAAATAGTTTTTAATTAACAAATAATAAAGACCCACCTGCACCCAAGTTGCGCTTAAATTCAACATTGCACAATTCGGAACCACAACCACGTCCAACACTTGCGAGACATCGACACTAATTATGACAATTGATTACATATCGATTGCTCTGAATAAATTACCGATACTCGCGTGCCCACTTAGCAACTATCCAAAATCTTTTGATAACAATTCACGTCAGATCGGATAGTTGATAGGGAAATGCGTATTGACCATTGGGGATTAAGGATTAACGGTACATGTCAGACCTTGAAATTCTAAAGATTATATTTTGCAAAATTTTAATGACGCATCAGTTGCCTTCACTAATGTCTTCAAATCAAATCATTTATTTGCATAGAATGCAGGTATTTTACAATAAAGCTGTTACAGAAATATAATGAGCCGGGTACATTCTGCTTGAGTTTCGGCATGCAAAAATTTTACAAATAATTAAACAAATCTTGAACAATATTATGAAAAAGTTAATCAATGAATAAATTATTATTACAAGACTAGGTCATGCACAAAGGTGTATTAAATAATGTCAATGAAATTATATAATATAAATAAAATTAAATAGTGTCAATCAATTTAAATAATGTCAATAAAATTAAGTAATGTCAATAAAATTATACAGATGATATGTCACACATAGTGTCATTCAAAAATTCACTTAACGAGTAATAACACCTCTGTATCATATAACACCTATGTCTTGTCACTAATGTATTGTCTTGGCGATGTGATGTGAAGATAAATGAGCGGTCGAACACCCTAAAGAATATTACGAAGAAACATAGATAAAAGAAACAAAAATACTAGATTTCATGGCAGAATCTCCACTTATTAATATACAATATATTTGAGAAAACAGACCATAGCTCGGCAAACAGTGACTACATATACCAACATAATCTTCTTTAAGCTCACCACATTCATGCCAAATGTAATTTCAAGTAGTGCTCTGGCAAGATCTGGAATTCTGCTTATCCCGTCTGGGATCATAGCCGTAGCTGTATGTATATAGGTCTGACATACATCGAGAAGGGTGAAATTGGGGGCGGTGGTAACACCTGGCCCAACATCCAGTGCCAAGCATTGATTACAACTATTGGTAATCATGAAAGCAATTTAGTATATGAGATTATGGAAGCTAGAATTCAAAATGTAATTACTTAAGCAAACGTGGAAAAATTTATAATTATTCAAGGTCGAATACAGAAATCAATCTAGAACATTATGCAAATGAATAGCGATAACTCATTAGATAGATATAAGTTAACAATTAGTTAAGCAACCAATTATTTTAAAAAGTCACTGCTAAGTGTAAAGTGAGAATAGACAAAGATTATAAAACAGACAAGGCAAAGGTTTAAAATCAAAGAAATGGATAGAAAGCTATATATCCATCCAGTCAAATATCCAATAAAGACTACAGAATTAATAATAAATATCAATAATTTACTTAGCTAGATAATAAATTATCACCAGAAAGAGTACAGTCATCAACACAATTAAGAGTTAATATCAGGTACCTTTTGTTTCTATTTAATGTCGATTCAGCTAACAAAGACGAGATAATAATACTTGAAACGAGAATAGCATTTCAATTGCTTTCTTCCCACGCCCAATATATGTATGTAACTAGCTGCGCTCCGCACTTTCACCCTCACAAGTTTCGATCCAATGGGGATATTAGGCTGAAAACTTCAGTTTATATGTCACATTCTTATATACGAGTATATACATCACATTGCCCACCTGTAATATTACTTTATCTTATCGTTTTTTTCTGTTTTTTTCTCGAGTTCTTAGGGTATAGCCTTCCTCCAGGATTGAGCTAGCAAATGCAAAAACAGTTTTTTTTTTTTTTTCAAATCTGACGACTGTACGACCCACGGTGTGGTAATTCCAGATATTACCCCCTAAGTACAAACTAACAAACAAACAAATTTTGGTGATAACTATAATGTTAACAGCGGTGATAACAATCTTTTGCCATGACATGGGTGGTGATTGATTTGATAAAGGTCAGGTTAACAAGGTAGATTAGATTACATATATTGTTTGATCATATCGATAAGACGTTATGAATGAATTTATCAAAAATCAATGAGTAAATCAATGTTTCGTTAGATTTTGTTTTAGGTAAATTAAAGTTTGAGATAGCCTTTACGAACTATACCTATTTCACTCTCCTATATTTTCAAAGATTATAAACTATTTAATGAAGCTAGATAATGTTACGAATTTATTTTCTACGATAGTTTACCGAAGTAACGACCTACTAAAACTCTCCTATCCTCTCATTTACTCGTAGCTAGCAATTTATCACTTGCATACCGATGGGATTCACTAGCTTACTATTATTATTGGAAATAGTATCAATAATTTTGAATATACACCAGTGCTATTTCGAAATTTGTATCGACTTTATTTTACTAGTATGCCCTACGAACATATAATATTGCTACTATCCAACAACTTCATACAATTCTAAGAATAGACTAGGTACCCTATTTCATCACGAAGGTGACATAAGGGGCAACTTAGGAAGTATCCACCGTCGCGTTGGCGTGTGTGGTTTTATTAAGTTAAATTGCAAAACGTGGTTTCCTTAAGGGTAGTTGGTTCAACAAGAACTTTGCAATGACATAATTAAGTGTACTATTTCTACTCAGAAATCTGCCTATGGAAAAATATATGACACATAATATAAAAAAAAGAACAATATTGGAGATAGTCCCCTTGTCTAGATGTATGTTCTGGATTGGCGCAAAAAGTGCAGAACAGATTTAAATGAAATTTGGCATACAAATAGTTTATAACCGGGACTGATAAATACATTACTTTTATCCCCATGGGATAGTTTCCGACATCCCCGCGAGCGATGCCGCGGGCAGAAGCTAGTTCTATATACGTATTATTAAAACCACGACTGCTAAATAAAATAACAAAATTATGGCCTCAACAAAAAACTTACATAAGGTTCTCACAAAATATGAGGTCTTAGCATCATAAAAGGAAAGATGGAGGTAAGGTCGAAGCAGCAGAATGGAACGGATCACAATTTCCATAACTAAGAATCTTGGGTAGGTATTTTGATTGTAAGAGCGAGCTCATGTTTAACTATACCTATATATACAAGACATTCTTTCATAATATTTGTCCTACGTAACAAAATAAAACATGGCAGCTTTACTTAGATAACAAGGCCGACATAATATTATAAACCACACCTTTGGGAATTAAACGTACATATACAACGTGTTCCTATTGATATCCCATAAAACTAGGGCATTAATGCGACCATGTCAAGGAATCAACTGGCATTTTTTTTTATATAGTACCTAATGTGCTTTTTTTCAATAGGGTATAATTTTATTGATAAATACGAGTAAATCTTTTAATTCAAATTTAAAGCTAAGAAAATATGTTGTATGGATGTTTTAGATAAATAATCGTGACGCAGAATTATTTTGTATGAAACAGGAAATCGAAAAAAATCATATGCCAGTTGATTCTTTGACATGATCTGGGACGGACCATTAATACCATAGATTTGTAGGATAACAAAAGGTACACCTTGTATAACACCACGGAAAAAATTCAAGCTGGGCATAGATAGCTGACCGCAGTTGTATTTTGGAAGACGCTAATAGACGAGCCTAATAAGTAGGTACACTGAAATAGTCTAGAACTAAATTCACCCTTTTCATCTGGTCTAAAAGTTCTCACAAAATGCCAAAGATGTGTAGAGCAAGAGCAAAACCAATACGTTTTTAAAGATTTCTTTTTGCCTGTAGTCTTGTCTCATCCGAAATGAGATTGCCCACATTTTTTTCATATCATAATGGCCAACCTTCAAAGGTTAAGCCAATATTTTACCTGTAATATCACCACTTGTTATCTATCGAATTTATATAATGGAAAATATTAAATAACCAAATAAATTGGTTTTTATGAATAGCCTACAATATCTTTATGCTCCGCTTTAAAGTGAACTTTCAATGAACCTGTTAAAAATACATAAAAGAGAGTCATGGATCACGAATCCATTTCTTTTCGTTTCCTGGAAACAGTATCAATTTTAACAGGACAGTTAAAATAAATTTTAAATTGATTCTGAATAAAACCATCTGCTTTTGTGGCCGGAAAGTACAACACATGCGTCGGAGTTGACACACACATTTTTTTTTCTATCTTTTCTTTTTATTGACATTATTTCACAGAATTATAAGAAAAGCAGTGAATAAATGAACATGGTAAGCTATTAATGGTCGCTTCTTTGTTTCATAGAGGAAGCGATAGTTTTAGCGTCTGCCAGGAAGTTTCCGGCTGTGCCAAGGCCCTATCGATTAAGTCTCGCATAAATATTATGGCGTAAACAGATGACAACCAGCTCAGTCCGGCTGGGATTTATAGTCCCTGTTTGGTATAGGAACATTAAAAAATAAAGGAAAACTGAGATTTTGTGTGTCAGACAAAGAGGGTTAAGTATATCTTTCTTCTCTCCTGCCGGCGTAGCATGACCAATTCTATATGTATTCTACCAAGAACAAAAAAAGTTCCTTATATATTTTAATTCTGTAAAAAATGTTTCTATCTCATCAATAGTAAAGAGTCATAATACTTGACATCGTACTTTTGTCGACTGAAGAATAGAAATATCTCTTTTCTTCAGTTTTACACAATTTTTCTACGATACAATCTATCATTTTGTCTTCTCTTCCGTCGACAAATTCCGTTTCTACGGCGGTCATGCTACGCGTGCTGTGACGAAATGTAGTTAAACGTGACGCGTCCTCAATCAATTATCGAATCGCCGATTAAGCAGTTTCACTTCAAAAACTGCTTTTGTAGAATCTGGGACACATATACTGTATTACAATTAAATTACTAAACTTACGAACAGTTCATTATTGTTATCATATCACTCACAAATAAATCGTAAAATAATCACGACGAAATAGATAAAGATGCAAAAATCGTTAAAATTAAACCGCTGAACCCTTCATCTGATATTAAAATTGTTTCAAGATTTTTATCATCTTATGTACTGAAAAATAATTTTGCAGTAACAAACACAAGAGATATCTTGGACTAATCCTTGAATACTAAAGAAGATAAAATAGCACCAGACAAAATATTTGTTTGACACATTTTATTAACATTATCTCAAAATTATATTTCAAATGTTGTCGATGATTGTACATCGGATAACGTCACAATATCAAATTATTGCCAGCGCATCAAAAACTGATTTATTACTTGTAAAATTGTTGGCTTTATCTGTGAAATCTGTTTTATCTCTTTATGTAGGTACTTGAAGTATCTCAGATGTATGGGCTATAAATTAATGGTAATCAGTTTTGATATCAACTCGTGAAATGACGTTACTGATAAGAATTATGCTATTAATTATATACATATTAAGAATTTCGGTTATGATTGGAAAAGAATCAGAGCAGGCAATAAGAACTCTTCTTGATATCAAAGCGGTTGAAGCTACTATTGATAATCCAACGACTGTTGATGCTAATAACAATTCAGAGCATGTCGTGAGAGTTAGAGATATGGAAATGACTTCAGTAGTTTTACTTCTGCTACATTGTAGGCAAAGTGATAAGATAATGAGATTGCAAAGTGTTAGTGAACTTAACAATGGTAGGATTACAAATATCCATGTTTACCCGCGCGAAGACTGTGTTCTTACTGTTCCTAAGGCAAATGAGATGAATGCACTGAACGAACGACGCATGATCGCAAGATCATTGTTGGTGGATGAATCATTGATTTAAAGCCTTAGATCCTCGGAAAGAGGCGAGTCTTCTTCTATTCTTATCTCTTCTTGAAAATTTTATTCGATATATTTCCACGCTTGCTAATTTTTCCGAAAGTTTGCTACAAGATAATAATGATTTTAGTTTTCAATGGCATCAACTTTTTTTTGTGTTGTTGATTTTCTTTTTTGTCAAATGATATTTTTGCTTGAAATGTAGTAATAAAGGCATCGTTTCAAAGTCGTTCAACAAAAGTAAATACTTAACAAAGAAAATTCTTGTATAAGAATAAACGTAGGATTGCCATAATTGGTCAC
Source organism: Aporophyla nigra (assembly GCA_947507805.1). Taxonomy (NCBI): domain Eukaryota; kingdom Metazoa; phylum Arthropoda; class Insecta; order Lepidoptera; family Noctuidae; genus Aporophyla; species Aporophyla nigra. Next base: position 2,354,199 of record OX382301.1, read on the forward strand.
AAAAACTCGTAGACGAACTGAAATAAACAATTTGTACCTCAACTATTCAGGTTCGAGAAACAAAGAAAAATTTGAAATCTGAGAATGAAAAAATCGCTCATGACGTAAATTAAATTCCTTCGAATCATACCGATCAAAATACCAAGATAATAAGTAAGAAACTCGTCGGTATTTTAATAGAGGTTGAGAACTCATATGACTTTACAATGGAGTTGCTTTTAATTGGTCGTTGGCACGGACCCTTTATTTAGAAGGGTCCTAACCTTGACAAGAATCCTGTTTAATTTGTTTGAACAAACCTTAGTAAGTAAATAAAATAGGCTGGATATTACTTTGCAGCTGCTTTTGTACAAGAATGTAAAAATACATAGGTAGAAATAGCAAGGCCAATTCGTAAAATATTAAATGATAGACTCGACGACGCCACCGAAGCTATATTAATATGCTCCATTCTGCATTTAAACTAAAATAAAAAACTATTTAACTGTTGTAACACTCTATTACAATTTCAAAGTTAAAACACGATAAGATACGGATGTAAAACAGGTAATAAAACGAGTACAAAGAACTCAACGTAATTTGGAAAATAATGTTTCATACATCGAACAACCAATGGGAACTGCGACAATAAAACCGAATGGCCATTGGCTAAACTCACCCCACACATACTCCATAGCACAAATCGGTTTGTTTAAAAGCTCCAATCAAATTCCATGATAAAACAGTAATCCCCGATTCTCGCTAAAACAAGATGAAATTCGAAGCTGTAAATGCAAATGAGGGCAGAACAGTCGTAGAGTTGCCGACTGAACATGAAAGCCGGAATATAAACGTATTCCATGTACGGTTTATTACCTAGGTAGTATATGATTAAGTTCAGGCTGACTGTTCGTTGGAGCGATGGTTGGAATTCATGAAATCTTGTTCAAGTCGAGTACGGAATTGACAAGAAATTCTTTCAAAATATGATTATTCATGAAAAGAACAAAATTGAGTTGTTCATTTTGAAGTTTCTATTAATCCATAGATACGGAAAATAATTTTGGTGTTCCTTAGTTAAGACAATTATTCAAAAATAGGTTAAGCTACGGAAGGTAGGCAGCTTAACGACTTAACTGAGCCACAGTTTACGCCGGCATGTTTCAACCACGTTGCTATGCCAACTAGTTTATTGCCTGAATAATGAATAGATTTGATTTATTAATACCATTACGAAAAGCCTTATGTAACTACTGAACACAAGGGATCATAATTCAATGTCTATCGCAAAAACCATTCATATATAGCTTTGGTTGACAAATGGGCCTTATGAAATTGAGGTCTGTGTTGAAGACTTTTCGGCAACAGTCAAACTACACGAATTTGAAATTGAATAAAGTAAATTAATGGTTTAAAATGATTATGTTCTAGAACATAATCTAGTTGTTGTAAATAATCCATGAATGAACGTTTAAATGTAACCAGCATCGGCTACTGTAGGCAAGAGTCATAATAATAGAAGAAGCCACACGTTTTCAAGATCAAGTATAATGACATGCAGTATTATTTCATAATACCTACACTATTTTTGTACTCATACATATTGTCTCGTTTTCTCTGGCACGAGTAAAATTTGTAATTTCTAAGTTTTTCTACAGAATGTATGTATGTATATCTTCCAGTAACAAATATAAGAATTCGTGACATAATTCCGAGTTATACACTCGAGCTATTTGTTAAAACATATTCCATTACAATTATGAGATAATAGCGTAAAATCCATGATATGTATTTACCGATGAACAAGCTCGAATTACTCGATCACGAGGAGATATTTAGCCCGAGACTTTCAAAATTTTTCACTTTCTTCAATAACAATTATTAATTCTTCCTCATCACATGTTTACATAATAATTCTCATTGTAGCTGACGTAATAGAAACACTACTAAAGCCACTGTAACAATGTTGGCGATCGATACGCTTTTGACTGCTCCAGAGCACGCTACCCTTACACGCAAATTCTCATATAAAAATTCTGACCTTCGTACAAGTTCGAATAGGTTCAGTTTTACATAGGAATACCAATCCTTGCTTACCCGTGGAACTCACGCAACTGTTACCGTTATCGGTACGAAATGAAAGCTTTAGATTCCTGTTGCTATGGAACAATTTCATTAATGATTTACAAAATAAATGCTACGGCAAAATTAAATGGTATAAATTTATACTGTTGGAGACCAAGGTACTAAAACACAGGTCAAAGACAAACATAAAGATGAAAAAGTCAAAGATATAACGCTAAAGGAAAATGTTAATGGAACAAAATTTGAAACACAAGGTATTAGTAATTTCATTTCGGTCACAAAAAGTAAAGCAAAATATGATTTCTTTGACATAATTTCAGCGCAAATGGCACCCCAAATTAGATTACTTTTTTCATTTTCTTCAAGACTTAGAGGCCGTATAGGTATTATTGTGTCGCTTTGAACAAGAATTCGTGTGATTGTGGTTCGATCATATACTTCATATTCCTGTATCGTGCTTTATGATTGCAAGTAGAGCGAACAATTGTGCTAGTTACGGGAGACGCGAAATAATCAATTTCAGTTGGAAATTGACGATGTAATTTACTTTGATTATTGGAACGTCTGCATTCCGTTTGATTGAAATGTTTGGCTCCATTGGGGTACAAAGTTCAAAGAACATATTACGTATGCTAAATAGTATTTGAGGTGTATGTTTAATAAGCAACCACTTTAAAGTGTAATGCTCGTTTCTGTTGACTACTTGGCAAAATTAGTTATTAGAACTAGATTTCTATTTCGTTGAGATATTTTATATTGTCTTTGTTGCATTGTTTGACTGGCCTGTTAGTCTAGTGGTTAGTGACCCTGACGGCTAAGACTGAGGTCGTGGGTTCGATTCCCACCCAGGACAAATCTTTGTGTGATGAGCACAATCATTTGTTCTGTGTCTGAGTGTAATTTATGTATAGTATGTATGTATTTAGAAATATATATGTATATTTATCAGTTGTCTGGTTGCCATAGTACAGGCTCTGCCTAGTTTGGGATCAGATAACGGTGTGATGGTTGTCCTAAGCTATTTATTGTCTTTCGAAACCTTCTACCTTTATTTAAGTAATATTTAGTTTATTAACAATATGGCGTCTTTTCCATTGTCTGTTTTATTTGCTCTCACAAGTTATATCGCGTTGTCAGCCCGGAATCTACAACTATAGGTTTCCCGTTTCTATTGAGTGTGAGTATTTGCGCAGGAAACTAGTCAACAGATACGGCTACACTTCGCCCCGACTCCTATTAGTATTTTATTTTTATATTAGCTTACTTAGGTCTCGCGGAGCGCTACTTAGGTACTAAGCTTGCTATTTTGTCTGCCTCCAGAGAATCTCAGTCTAAGACTGCATATACTAGCTGCCAGGGTCACGAGATTGTTCAAACGAGATATCGTGGCCCTGGCATATGGATAACTGAAGGAACACGGGTGGGTTTTAGTCAGTACAAGTCTAACACGCCCTCCCGCTCCGCCCCGAGCGGGAGAAGTCATTTGATGATTACCCTGCCAAAAAAAAAAGAAAAAGACTGGGTTTGTTATACAATGTCAACCTTGTTATACAAAATGGTACAATCTCTTAAGCACCTCTACATGAATCGTCGCTTTTTTTCCTGAATTCCAAACTGATCTTATAGTAAAAGTTACTCTTGTTGAGGCAAATTTACTAATACATAGTTATCAATATCCAATGACACGTCCATGGTCATTAAAACGCCCCAAAATCGACATACGGCTCTCAGAGAAAACTCATTAATAGCTCATCAAATTCCAGTGATAATCCATCCAGCAATTGTGAACGTCCGACCCTCTCCAAAAGCTCGGAAACTAGCGTAGTTTACCGTGATTGATTACTTCACCAACTTTCAGTTGGTACCCTACTTATGTGGAGTTGGGTCTCATCCTCAACACGCTGGTACTGTAGCTACAACTTCTGTAACGTTTACGTAATAGCATTTAACGGCTTCCTACCCAGTTTGAGGGATTATAAGAACGTTTCGGTAAGTTTCACCCTTATTATGTAAGCATAACATTGTTATAACCATCTTCAGAGTCAGGCATGAGAAATTGTGCGATTATGGAACGGTGCCAGGTTCTCAAGGTAATTTCGGTGCATTGTACTACGAATTCTGTACCTAAAGTACTCGGTGTCTGGTGAAGCACCTGTATATACATTAGGAAACTGTAATTTCGTGTAATGTATAAGATGCTGCTTATTATGAAACTTGTTGTTACATTCGGTTTATTATAAAGGTCAGACTAATATATGTGTATTGCTGGATTCTTCTTCGGCTGAGATTATAAAGCAAAGGAAAACATCAATCTGCCGCCTTTATTGAGCCAGAACAGTCCAACCAGATGCAGCTGAACAACAGAATTTTTACTTGGAGCCTATGCAACCACTGTCTATCTGACGACTACTGTCTTATTACGGGTAGCGCCATGATACTCCTCGGTAAGACTAGTAGTCAAACTTTCGAGATTCTGACGACTTGTAAAGATTGTCGAAGATCCAAGAATGCCAGCCGGATCTTTCTGTCTTGGTCAAAGTACTGACCGCATCAAGCATAACTTAACCCGATCGATCGACGCCTGCTACTGTTATTACTTAATCACACTACTTAGTCTTAGCAAAGCATTCACTATGCAACGATGTATCTATACTTCTATACTAATATTATAAAGCTGAAGAGTTTGTTTGTTTGTTTGTACGTCTGTTTGTTTGGTTGAACGCGCTAATCTCAGAAACGACTAGTCCGAATTGAAAAATGATTTTTGTGTTAGGTAAACTATTTACTGAGGACGGCTATAGGCTATATAACATCACGCTATAATTAAAAGGAGCGGAGCAGCGACGAAAAATGGTCGAAAACTGGCAGGCAATTCGTTGCGACGGGAAGGATCAGGGGAGCAAAAATTTGACGTGGACAAAGTCGCGGGCAAAAGCTATTCGATAAAAAAAGTAACGAGGAATCCAATTAAAAAGAGATCTTAAAATGTTCGTACCAGACTCAAATGGCAGAATGCCCAAAACTTTGGCACCATTGTTAGCTTAGCTTACCCCGCTGATGAAAAAAGACCTATCCATCCAAGTCTACTTAACTAACATGCCATAGCAATGAAAATCCTAAACCAACGACTTAAGGAAACGTTTTGTTAAACGAAGCTTGGCATTCAGACTCCGCGGGAGATTCGACATTCACTTTGCTCTGCGTCTGGTGTCACTTTCGATTTTCAATCATCGCTTGAAAATACGACAAATTAATATTTCGAATTTTGTGGTTAATGACTTAATGAGCGAAGAAATCTAGTTTAAACTAAACTAGTATATTTCGTTAGCACACTAGAATTCATTAGTTCTTCTCACTCCCTCGCTTCTTGTTGAATAACGTCACTCGGCGCTAAAGTCTAGACACTGATATACATTACTGCTCTAGTATAAGACAACTGTATTAAGGCATTAGTAACTAAGAAATGGATGCTCTGTTTTAACGTTTTATGGATGAAAATGAAGCTGGTTTAGCTCAAGATGCAAATATAATTTCGACAAACCAAATAAAAAAACGACTAAGCCTGAATCGGACTCGCACGCGCATTTTTTACATTTGTAAAATATAGGCACTTTTCATGTTGATTTTATTATTTGCTGTTATAGTAGCCAACACATTGTAAGAATTTTAACTGTCTACCTATTACAGATCATCAAAAGGTCCCTATGACGGACTGACGAATAGAGAGCAGAGGCTTAGTAATAGGGTATCCAGTTTTTTGCTATTTCTTGCAGTGCAAAGCAGCAAATTTTAGGAGAATACTAACGTAAAACAAACGAATGCCAGTAAAAAGCATATTACATTTATGTTCCACAATTACGATTCTGGCTGTTACGTGCTCGTTTCCGATCTCCGATAAAATCTCATATCGATTGCCTAGTTTCCACTGCTTGTACCTAATCGTTAATTCTAAACACGTTATGCAAAGCTTCTATACTCTTGTATTCCGAGAAATTTCCTCCAAGGTCTTTGGTTTAGTGGTAATATTAACGACAGAATTGGTATCAATGTCTACATTTCTACAGACAGTGTTACTAGGGATCTGGTATGTTTTTCTTGTGATTTATGATCAATCAACAAGCTTGTGGGTAACTAGCATCATCGCATTGCATCACCTCTAGTGATGCAATGCGATGATGCTGGTGAATGAAACTCAAAGTCAAAGCATTTATTTCAATTACACCATTTACATGCTATTTTGAAATGCCAAAAAGTTGATCAGTGAGGCGAAAAGCTGACGCTAGTTACTCATTCCAAAACAGAGAGTTCTAGAGATAAACGTGGAAAAATCACCCAGGACACAAACATTACAAAATCTTGGGTAGATTGTTCTTGTTGCTTCTGTGAAAACAATTTAAAAAAATGAAGTAACAATTCTAAAGATATGATTAAAAAGAAGCCCTGGAAGTAGGAGGTACCAGTCTCAACCGACGATGCCCGTTTACGTACATGACACGTGTATCAGCTCCATTCAGCTCAACCATTTTGTAGGGAACCGAATAATCCAACACACGCGCCACCATCAGTGAGACATTTAAGTGAACATGACAAACTTTCAACTGTCATGTTTTTTCAAGTTAACGTACATCATAATAACATAGTAAACTGATCCATGGTACTCATATTTACAGAATATAAAAAAAAAACGCTTCTAAATCAAACACAACAATAGTTTGCAATGTAATCTGATAGGAACCCGTCATCTTACAGATGACACTAAAAGCGCTAACAATGCACGTCATTTTTTTTTAATATTAGCTAGAGTACTTGTAACTGGTGTGCGTGTATGATCAGATGTATGAACGTAAACAAGACAAAAAAAGGTATGTAAGGATCGCAGCAGGTGGCGGTCCCTATTTCCCTATGGGGCAAAAGCGTGAATTTATAATATTTATGTATATTGTCAAGAGACTCTGTCTGGCCCTGAATCAGCTCATTTCCATCATTAGCACCACCATTTCCAAATATTTAAACAGTCCTCCCAAAAGCCCATCCTTCACTGACATTCCTCCAGGATCGATAAATTCTGCTTCATCCCACATTGATCAAATACCCGAAAATTTCAGTATATGATACGAAGACCCTAACATAAATTCTAGTACCGCAAAGGACGAGCTACGAGCAACCTACAATTATCGGAGAATGTCCTTTTTCGAGTAAAACGTGTATCCTTTTGAGGTCAAGGGCATAGAAGGGCGTGTTTTAGGGTTGATCCTTAAGCCCTCGAAAGTACTCGAATTTTACATGAGAAGGGATATTATATTAGCTAATGTTAGGTTAGTGTCATTATTTCAGTACAGAAGAACTTGCTGATCCCAAAAAGTAAACGATTTAGAGATTGGGTTGAAGATTATGTTTCTTTTTTCTCAGAAATGTCAAGAGTTTGTAAAAGATTTTGTATTTCTAACATAAAACCTAATTTGAGTTAATCTAGATGAGAAAATTATATTAGTTTCATAGAATCCAAAATAAGCTTAAGCTAATTATATCCTCGGCTAAGCCCTCAAAACTATTATCATCCTACTTATAGTATATGCAATTCGTTTGTTTTCTTGATGATTGTCAATTCACCTAAATTAAACTCGGGTTGGATTCTATCCAAATGAGCACTTTTTAATTGTCACTACTAATAGCGTGGAAGTTGATTTTTTAGTAAACACCAATAATAAAATAGCAGCGATTAAAATAACCTGCGTTGCTTTCAAAATGTTTGTAGGTGTTTTCTTATTTCGAAAGATAATCAATACGTGACCCTTATTTCTTCGAAAGACAAGGATTCGGGCCTATCGGTCTCAGGAGCTGTCACAAAAGGGATTCTGCGAAATCCTAAGAGATTTGACCGGTTTCGAGATACAGCTAGGATATCTTTGCCTTTATGTCTGATTAGTACTGAAATCTTATAAGCTGCTTTTTTTCATTTTAATAGTTAGGGGTAATGGTGTTCTGATTTCTGTGTATTGGATAGCCCTTACCTTTGAAGGAAAAAATACTATGGAATCATTAAACTCTTAATATGTTTGTGATGTCGAGTGTCGTTGATTGAATCTATACTTATATTAAGAAGAGGTAAAGTTTGTTTATTTTGTATGTCTGTAGAAAGTACGAGAACCAAGGTAACCGACATAGCCCGAAGAATTGCTAGTGGGCAGGGCACATTGCTCGCAGAACGGATGGCCGATGGGGCCGAAAGGTTCTGGAGTGGCGACCGCGTACCGGAAGACGTAGAGTTGGAAGGCCTCCAACAAGGTGGACCGATGACCTTGTGAAGGCCGCAGGAATCCACTGGATGCGGGAAGCACAAAACCGGTCGAATTGGTGGAGCTTGGGGGAGGCCTATGTCCAGCAGTGGACGTCTTTCGGCTGAAATAATGAAGATGATGATGTAGAAAGTAATCTGTGGAACTACCACTCAGATATGTTTTTTTTTTAAATCTGTTTGTAGCTATGCAATACGTTACGAAGTCGAGCGAAAAAGTCAGAAAGGACGCTAAGAGAAAACAAAGGATTATCGCCCGCGAGCAATATGTTGCTATAGGACATTAAGTTTATGTTAAAACAAGATATTTCAAGTGGGCGAGGTTGCAGGCAAGGAAGATAGTGGAAAACAAAATGAGTATTATGAAGAATTCCAATGAAATTGAGCTGATTTCTTTGAAAAGAAAATCAACTATATCACTCACTGTTGTTTACTCGTATCTCGAAGTTATTTACGTGGAATCGCTGGATATTATCCAAACTTCTAATAGTTACTCTTTCCAATATTTTGTTGATGGCTGAGAATTTTTTTGAGAAGGTCTTAGGTAGGTACCTATCTTGTTAGCTCAAGAAAAATTCTTAACGATAAAAATGCGTATAACTGATAAAAAATTTAAAAGAATTTTCATTTAATGAAAAGTCAAGTTATAGTTCAAGAGCTAAGCTTAAATTTTCAAAATTAAATATTGTAAGTGTATAAATGGAACGTACATTTATTCGTTTACTTAAATCAGATCATATTATATTCGCTTTCAGTTTCTGTTCTTGGGAGAACAGCATGTTTGACTGCTCTTACCATTATTTCATTAATGTTGACTTTGTAGAACAGACATCAAGAATATACAATTACCACGTGGCAATATTATTATGCAATTTACGACGTTCCTAACCTTGTAGTCTAAGAGCTCTCTCTTAGATGCTTAATAGCATCTATGCACTTAAAGTCATCAACACATTTAAGTGCTTGAAATTGTGCCTTGTGAATTTTAAAACAGTTCATTTCATTTATTTTTTAGCACGTGCTGCCTTTGTTAAATCTTTTACCGTTATTAACTTGAAGGCGTATTAAATGAATTTATAAATGTTATTACTTTAAAAACATATTGTATATTAGAATTGTATTAATTATTTTTTCCTTTCTACATAACATTAATTTATTTTTTAAACATCCTGCATTATTTTGTATTAAATAATAATTAATAATTTGATTACATAAATCATTTTAACTAACAATACAAATTCTTAATTACAGTTTAATGTTAATATACATTAGACAGAACAGTTAATATAAATAACAGTTGTCTAATTTACATTAACATTAAGCTTATTGTTTGGTGGTTTAATGAGTCATGAACTCATGACAAAATCACCAATAGGCATAAACATATGAAAAATTTCACATACCTACTTACCTACCTATTTGGTATATAAAAAAAAAACATTGCTTGGATGAGACGCCCCTTGTCATGCTCCCAAAATGATAACAGAAAAACAAAGAGTCTAAGAGAGCTTGATGCGTTGGCAGACTGAAAACATTCTTGAACAAAATTTCGATGAATAGAAGATCAGCATCCTAGATTCATTCTTATTATACATGGCTAAAGGCATTCTACATCAAACCAATTTCATTTATATTTTCTACGTTGTATCGTGAGAATACGACCGATGTGGACAAAAGCATAACTTTCTCCTTGATTCAGAATATTCAATGACTGGAAACAAAAGTAGGGAGGAACCAATTTATAGCAACACTGTGAAGTCACGATATCGAGGCCAGGCCAAGTCCACACTTTTCATTTATGTGACAATCCTGTCCCAAAAGAGTACATCTCTAATTGTAAAGTCACAATTTCTCAACCTTCATCAGTTCAACTGTAAGTGTTATTTCATGTGTACTCAGACAGAATAAACAATTTCTGTACACTTGTTTTTCACAGATTTCGCAAAATGGCTCAAGATTACGATCTATTTGCACTAAGGTGTTTTGATGTAGTTAGGTCATAATGACAAAGATAGTAAAAAACATTCTTGTGTTTTGAATGAACGTCAATTTTGTTAACTTGGTTTCAATTTCAGTGCTTTCAGAAAAAGTAAACCGAAAGTAAAAATAATTCAGCTGCTACCCACCCAACTTGACTCATTATAATCTGACTAATTACTTCTACGCACGCTCTTTTCACTGCACTGAAATTTGTTAATTTATTTAATATTTTTTCTACGTTAATTTCTTCTTTAAGTAGCTCGATTTGCATTTGTTCCTTTGCAACTAATAAACGTGGCCAAAAAAAAAAACAAAAACATTACAGTCATTCTCTTTTACTCGAATGGCGTTGACCAATTTTTACACTAAAATGGACGCAGCCTTAATTTCATAGCAATAAATAAAATAATTAATATTCATACGACCTGTTTAACACAAAAGCGGACATTCTACCATTCATCATGAACGAAATATTTGAAAAAATAAATAAACATTTCTTACCCGAGTCTCAATATGGCTATCCAAATCCAGGGATCATAAACAATCTTCTGTCACAATATGCACACGCCTGTCACACACATTGACATTAAAAAAAAATTAAACGAAATGTCTACGCACTACAAAGGATTTGGTTAATATTTTATTGTTGTGTGCGGCAGCTCGCGGCAACGCGCTCTCTCACTACTAACGCTCATGTGCTACTGATTCATCACGACAACGAACTCAACACGGCGGCGCTTGGACTATACGTACTGGATGTACTCGTGTGTCCCTGGCACCGAACAAAGACGATGGTGGCCGAAGCTCTACAGCTGTTTAATGTTTGTGAATCCGACACATCGCCAATCGATTGTCAATTTCTAACATATTGTGACGTAATGTAACGCATTTCAAATTAAAATGTCAATTTTGGCTTTACGATTCAGTAGTTTCTACGAATTTAACGATTTTTTTTTCTATTCTTTTAATCAGTTCGTAATTTTATTTTTTGTAATATTGATCCAGTCTATAATCAACGTGACTAAACCACGGAAGTCAATTTAATTCTAACATAAAAAAATCAAACCGATTCGCAACGCTGATTACGTTTCAATTTATCGTTTCCAGTACGTTTTGGTTACATCAGAATGAGTGCGAATCGAGTACACCACGCACTGTCGCTCGGCGCGCGGGTGCATTCTTAGTGCGGGTGTACCGGCGGCGAGCGAGACAGGTTTATGTATCACTCGCTCTTTCTAACATCGATTTCGGTCATTGTGCCCGTCCTTTTCTGGCGCAATGTGCCCCTCTTTCTGGCGGAGCGGCCGCGCACTGCGGATGTAGTGGCTCGGGAAATAACTGCCCTATTTTAGGATAAAGTTTTGAATGCATTCTACAACCACGTCAGTTTTTGTTAAAAATAATACTAGTAATATCGTAGACACGCTCGGCTCCATAGATAAATCGGCTCATTCGTTTTAAATTGAAATTATTGTAGAACAAATCAATACTGCCTGTTTCGATTTTTGAAGTATGCGTGATCTTGTAATACAATTGTTTGCATAGTTTGTTCACTAATTTAGTTTTAGAGTAGAAATTTTATTCGATTTTCTCATTTTCAGCGCTGTGTGTACGGAAATGAGAAGGCGCTTGTATTCATTAATTTATTTCTTAATTTTACGGCCCAAACTGCTTTTGTTTATTTTATTGTAATGAAATCGTTATTCTGTGTTATTTGTATGCACAAATATACTAATCTAATACACATAAATAAAATATTTTTGTCTCGTTAAAACCGGTTTCACGGTATTTTACAATTTATTATTATTTTACAATTTTTGCAATAAACGTATTGTAGATACTCAAATGGTAAATTTATGCTAATTAAAATAAGAACAATTTCCTTCTATACACACTTTAAACTTACTTTATTTTGTATAAATAATTGTTACATTCATTCTTTTAAAGTATGCACAAAAAAAAAGTACAGAACTGAACAGTCTAAAATTATTAAAGATTAATAAAAGTAATCTAGGTCGAGTTCCTAAACTAGGACAACAATTTTATTTTAAAAACAATATCGTACACATTGATTATAATCAGAAATAAATAGCCAACATAAAGGCATAAAAACAGGGGTATAATTATTATGTAAACTTATGAAAAAATAGAATTGGGTTGGGTTTTAATCAGAACCTCATTTATTTTCGTATGAGTTGCTCTTGCTAAGTTACCTAACTCGTGCCTAACTTAGATATTTCTTCAGCAACACGTAGGTATGCCTTGAGTAAGTAGTAATTAAGTAGGTACCCTAAATACACCTAGAGTAAGTAGGTATGCCCATAGGTCATAAAATATGACAACACCAAGTGGGTAAGCAGCCGCATTAGTCTGTAAAGATAATGTAAAAAATGATTTCATCACGTTGACCAACACCAGACGTGTTCAATGCCAAAAAAAGAACGATTACCAAAAAGATGTTTCACTCTACATTTTCAAGCTAAAAGAACAATCAAAATTTTAAAATTATACGACCATTTGTACGCAGAAAATGTATCTTGGAATGACTGAGTTGGCAACTTGGCAGTCACTCCGCGTACATTTTATATAAGATTAGAATATCCAATGAGGATGTCTGAAATTACTTTTCATTTCTATCTGGATGTCCAGTTCCTACACACAAACATCACGCCTGTAATGCCGGAAGGGTGAGGCAGTGGTGTACTCACCATACACTGGACTGGCCTGTTAGTCTAGTGGTTAGTGACCCTGACTGCTAAGACTGAGGTCGTGGGTTTGATTCCCACCCAGGACAAATGTTGGTGTGATGAGCACAATCATTTGTTCTGCGTCTGGGTGTAATTTATCTATAATATGTAAGTATTTAGAAATATATAAGTATATTTATCAGTTGTCTGGTTACCATAGTACAGGCTCTGCCTAGTTTGGGATCAGATAACAGTGTGTTGGTTGTCCAAAAGATATTATTATTATTACACAGGACGGGACGAGCCTATTACCATCGACTGGAGACAAATCCAGGAGGCCAACTCCCTATGCACGGAACTCGTAGTTTCGTACTATCTTTTCCTACTCCGTATGATCTTAGAAAAAAGCCGCGTTCGCTTTTTAGGGTTCCATTGCCAAATGGCAAAAAACGGAACCCTTATAGATTCGTCATGTCTGTCTGTCTGTCTGTCTGTCCGAGTATGTCACAGCCATTTTTTTCCGAAACTATAAGAGCTATGCTGTTGAAACTTGGTAAGTAGATGTATTCTGTAAACTGCATTAAGATTTTAACACAAAAATAGAAAAAAAAAACAATAATATTTGGGGTTCCCCATACATAGAACTGAAACTCAAAAAAAAAAATTTCATCAAACCTATACCGTGTGGGGTATCTATGGATAGGTCTTCAAAAATGACATTGAGGTTTCTAATATCATTTTTTTCTAAACTGAATGGTTTGCGCGAGAGACACTTCCAAAGTGGTAAAATGTGTCCGCCCCCCCTCCCCGTAACTTCTAAAATAAGGGAATGATAAAACTAAAAAAAAATATAATGATGTACATTACCATGTAAACTTCCACCGAAAATTGGTTTGAGCGAGATCTAATAAGTAGTTTTTTTTTAATATGTCATAAATCGTAAACCACAATTTACCTTTCATTCAGTCAACTCAAATATAAAAATAAAAATAAAAACATTTAATTTCATAAACATAAACCTTATGCATAAGCCGTGAATACCTGCAGGTTTGTACGGAACCCTCGGTGCGCGAGTCCGACTCGCACTTGGCCGGTTTATTCATACATCTGGTCATACACGTACGCCGGTTACCAGTACTACGTACCTGACCTTTGGGAACCTCAACATCACGAATAAGGTCACTATAATTATGTTCTCCTAGTGCGTCCCCTTCCGGAGGGCGTGTCAAAAATATATCCCTATCTAATTTAATTTATGTTATTTGATTTATTTTATTATTTGATTCAATCCATTTTTTTTTTGTATAATCAAGAAAGCTTTTAATTACATAACTTTAGTTTTCTCAATCTATGTAATACTTGTTTTAATTAATTCATTGTGTGTCATCTGCGAATAATGTAGTGCATGCTGTGCTTTTCTATAAGTAGTGAGTGGCTTAGACTTAATGTTGCAATGCTTAAATTATGAAGTAACTTAACTCATTGTTAAAATAATAGTAAAAAAACAAACTAAAAAACACGCTTCCATAGAAAACCAAACTAAAAAGTAGAAAATAATGGAAAAAATCGTAGGGTGCTTTTGAGGTATGTTTGAATTGATATCAAGCACCCCACGCTTTATTATTGTTTTTTTTTTTTACTATTATTTATTTTAAATTTTTTAGAGTGTTTCGAATTTTGTGACGTATGTCAACGTAGTTTTCGAAGACAGTTTTTTTGCTATCCTGGTAATCCTGGCAAGAATAATGGCACAAATTTATGAAATTATTGTACTGTCATCAGTCCTCGATAAGTCTACAAAGTTTAAATGAAATCTGACCGTTTGAAGTGGGTCAAATCGAGTCCAAAGGGATTGGTTACAAACATACAGATAAAGCTAATAAAAGCGTGTTAAAAATCATAATAAATATAGTATCACTACGATTAATCCGGGGCCTGAAATAAAAATGAATCACAACACGATTTGACAATTGTCCATACTCTCGATGTGTTTTTGCCCGTCTGAAAATTTAGATTACTTGTGTTTACTCCTAAATAT
This sequence comes from Aporophyla nigra, assembly GCA_947507805.1. Classification (NCBI taxonomy): domain Eukaryota; kingdom Metazoa; phylum Arthropoda; class Insecta; order Lepidoptera; family Noctuidae; genus Aporophyla; species Aporophyla nigra. The sequence continues at coordinate 2,369,263 of OX382301.1, forward strand.
CGACTACTTTCGGACCGGCCCTTATCTTCGTTGACTTAGAGACTAGGGCCCAGACTCCAGGCTAGTACTGAAAAAAATCGGTCCAATTAATGTTGTTCCTTATTGCCTTCGAACAGTGCATCGACCTCTTCGATCTAATATCGACGAGCAGTGAACTGTGATATGATATTACACCTCTGTCACGCTCCGAGGATCAGAGGGAAGCCACTATATAGGTGATGGCTAGGTTAGCAACAGATAGAGGGAACTTTCACTCTGTCTGTTGCTCCTTAGACCTCCTATAGTACGTTAAATAGGAGTAGGGTTGCCATCTTTTTTCATGCAATTAATGTACTTTGGTAAGAAAAAAAAAAAATAGGTAAGAAAAAAAAGTACCTACATGGTATAAAAATAAAGTACAATTTATTTATCTTTGTTATTATATTTGAAATCATATTTTTTTATTGCTTTTTGCAGTTTGCATCAAATAAATTTCAAGTTGCAAAAAAGTATTACGACTAATCTTTTGAAAATCCCAAAGAAATCAAATCTTGCAAAATAAAGTATTTTCGTGTACTTTATTTTTCTCATAAAGTATAGAGTACATTTCGTCGCTTATCTTACTAACTGACGGAACTAACTTTGAGGTGATTTTTTTCAGGACAAGCTTTTTGCGGTTTCGCACTATGTTTGTTGAATTGTAACTCTGATAATAAGCGACTGATCAAAATAAAACGGTAACGCTTGAAGATACAGATACGTTTATTAGACCGATCGTTTCGTCTTCTAAATTGTTTTAACTAGTATGAATAACTCATTTTTGACCAAAATACAGATACGTCTGTTAGAAAGATAAGCGACGATTTATGTGAAATAACGTACAATACTTTATTATAAAGTATGGGTGGCAACCCTATATAGGAGCCTTAGGAGCTCCATGTACTGGAATAGAGTAATAAAACACCATTATCGTGCAATTTTGAAAATTATTTTTCTAGAAAATCATTCAACGAGTCTATTTTAATCTTTCCATTTTCTTGTCAACCAAGTTTCACGCCTAGGTACTGTTTTGATCTGCAATTCTATTTTTAAAATTAGCTTGACTGTTCGAATGTGATTAAAGTTTTTTTTTTAATACCGCCAGCCTGTTTAATGTAAGACCTTCAAAGTAAATACTTTGTTGTTTAAAACTTTAATGTTAAAACGACTTTTCGTGAGGAACTGACCTAAAACTCAAAGAAAAATAAAATCAACGAGTCTGTATGAACTGAAAACATGAAACTCCTTCCCAAAGTTGAATTTGGACACAGCTCCGAAACAATTAATTACTATAATTGAGACTTTAAAATTCAATAAAGCTATTTAACTCTACAACTAAACATTGCAACACAATGACAAAACTTGTAACAATGCAAAACACAATCAAGACATATCGATTGATTTAGAGTAAACAAATTGTTTGTTCACTAAAATGTCGTAGGCGTTCTGAATAGAAACCTGTAGGCATATAATTGGCATGAGTAGGATTACGAGTTGTAAGTCATAGTTTCGAAATCAGACAGATGAATTACTCGTGTCAATTATTTCATTACCGCTACTCTCAAAACGATGAAGAAAACCATCGTGAGAAAACCGGACTGTACTAGAACCACACATTCTAACTACATGTGACATCTACCAAGCTTACTGAGCCCACGTGTTGGATTACAGCGCAGTCCGTCTGACCGAGACCCCATTTTCCCAGCAGTGGAAACAATAAGCTGACTGTTATGCAGGGTGGTTGGGACATCAACTAAGATACTGAAACCATGATTTCCGCACATAATTCTGAACTCACTATAGTAGACATTTTTCGTCGATTATCAAAAAATATCGGCTTTTTCATAAAAATACCAAATACCTATACGGTCAAAATACTACACATGTATGGCAGTGCAATTTCATTTGGTAATAACTGACGAAAATCTTCAACTCATAACGGTTCACAACACAATCATGTACAGAATCCAAGTTGTGCGCTGATGTTGACAACTTGACTTTTGGTTGGCACTTGAATTTAGCTCCGACTCAAGACTAAAACAAGTGAAACAAAACAAGTCTAAAAGTATCAAGTTCTTATACCTATAATACAAATAACACTAACGACTGGTTGCCAGTTGCATAACCCAACATCGTCGGTACAACAAGTACGATTGCAATGTTATGCAATTTAAAAAAGTGATTGTCATAGTGTTGTGTAGGAAAAGTACTAGATGAAGTGATTGTCAGTACACCTCGGAGACACGAAGTTTCTTTGGTGCGAAGGTTGCCATATTATTGTATAATTCACATTAATATGGCAATTAACACCTACCTACTACTGAACATAGGCTTCCCAACGGTTGATTTTATGAGGAACCACATAAACATGATCATGCCTGAGCCTCCGAATGGATAGGCAAAAGTGATTTTAGTACAAAAAAAGAAAGAAAAACCAGCCAAGTGCAGCCGGACTCGCATACGAAGAGTTCCACACCATAAGATAAAAACGCCGCAAAAACAACATGTTTCTGGTATGTATGGTCTCCATACATATTTTTTCTAGTCTTAATTTTGTTTTCTTATTTTAAATACTTACTCCATAAAATGTCAACTGTCTACCTATTTCGGTTCATGAGATACTGCTCTCTGGCAGACAGACGGACTGACAGCAGAGGGTAAGTCATAGGGTCCCACCGGCACCTTCTAGCTACCAGAAGCCTAAAAATTGGAAAATACTATTGCAACCACATTTGATAGACAGATTAGCGAATGTCTTTTGTTCATATTATTATGAGTCAACAAGAAGAACATTTTATACGTAACACAAAGAAATACTCCAATTATTTGCAATCGTTGTAGGTCATAACGTTTGCGACTAACGTAACAATCGATCGATATTGCGAACACAGCTGCTAAAGACAATAACCTATAAAATACGAGCGTACGTTTCATTTCAAATGTTCTGGAAACCAATGTTGGAGCTTACAAGGACAAACGCAATGCAATTGTTGCACGATTATCATTAACTTTAGTTATACGAAGATCACAGAAAAACCGACGTCGTTATGTAGTCACTCCCTAGTACTATCGTAATAAAGTACACTTGTGGAGACTATGGGTCTTGGTCATGATCATCATCATCTGCTTAGCGTTTCCTAGTGTTGACTTCGAGTCTGCCCGGATGCAGCTGAATAGCAGTATTTTACATGAAGTGACTACCAATTTGACTCTCACAGCTCAGTTATTGGGTGAGACGATACCCCTTGATAACCCTAGTTGACAAACTTTCGGGCTTCTGACTACTCGACACGACTGTCAAAGATGTACAAATAAAAGCCGTGACCAACAAGTTAATGTGATTTTCGAGGCACGGAAGAGTCTTAATATGGTGACCGATCCACAACCGACCGCGGCCAACATTGCTTAACCTTCGATTGAACCGTGCGGCTGTAATTTTTTTGCCACAATCTCCTTAAGCCTGAAGCTCTTCAAGCCTCATTCAAGCTTAATATATACCTACCAGTATTTATATGGTTCTGTGTGGTGCCGGAAATAAAGAGAGGTGGTATTTCATTTCATTTATTCATAAAACAATTTACATTGTGTTGAATATAAATATACACATACAATTTACATAATAATACAAGGAACTATGAATTATTGACTAACCTCCAAGTGAAAACTCAATTAATTAAAACAGTTTTGAATATAATGCTAATGTCAAATAGTTTTAAAAAAAATTATCAAAACAGCTTTCAAAAATAATGACAAAGAGGTTAAAATATAATGTCAACCAGTTGCTATCACCACCCCATTACAAACATACTGCGATCACCAACCCGCCTGCCAAGCATGGCGAAGTCAAAGTCAAAGTCACAGCATTTATTTCAATTAGGCCCAAAAAAGGCACTTTTGAACGTCAACTGTTACATGAAAAAAAAGAATTGATTCTAGTTGCCCCTTCCAAAAAGTAGATTCGTATGGAGAAGAATTGGCAAGAAACTCCACCGTTACTCTTTTAAAATAGTTTTCAGTATTTATATACAATATTTATACAATTATATGTGAAGACGCTGCACCTACAATAAAAAAAATACCATACCACAACAGGTAAAAGAACTGAAAATTAAGCAATGAGAGATAAATTGATTATATGATAGATACATGGTGCTCACATATTTACAAAAACATTGTAAAGGCAGTAATACGAATTTCCTAATATATTTACAAGTTACAAGTGTATGAGTTACAGTAATTACAGAATGTAAAACAGTGTCATAGAAGAAGAAAAAAAATGTAAAAAATAAAAATGTAAAGTAATGGCGATTATGGTATCCCCCCTTCCCCCAAATTGGGGAAGGCTTATGTTCAGCAGTGTACGTCTTTCGGCTGAAATGATGATGATGTTAAAATAGAAGAATCGAGTTACTGAATAATACGGTACCCCTTAGTAAGATTGATTGGTTGTTGAGTACAGGTCTATGCTATAAAAAACAATAAGAAATATTTAATAATTTGTAAAAATTATGATATATTGATAAACAAGTTACGTAAGACGACGAAATTAGTTCGAAGTACACCACAAGCACTCATTCCCAAATAATTTCTTGAAGATAGACAAATATTGTGTCCTAGCGGAGATAGAACCCTTGTTTAGTAGAGTAGAAAATTAAACTTTCTGCGTGAGATGACCCAAACCCAATTAGGTTCATCTCACGGGTGTTTGATTAGTCTTGTGCAACCTCGTCACCTCTTCACCTAAATATCGAAAAAGGAAAGTTAGGGATTACGTCAAGAAGACAAATGTCGTCGACGAACTGAGCCTCTTATCGCAGTCCACTGCGGGACATGAACCTCTCCTTTCAAATCAGTCCCCAAAGTCAGCTAGGAAATTTCGGCGCCATCTAGTATTTAAAATAATTACCAAAAAATATTGACGTGTAAAAGTGTGTTATACCTGCCGGGGTCACGTGATTGTTCGAAAGAGATACCGTGACCCTGGCACATGGGCAACTGAAGGAACACGGGTGGGTTTTAGTCAGTAAAAGTCTGACACGCCCTCCCGCTCCGCCCAGAGCGGGAGAAGTCATTTGATGATTTCCCATCCAAAAAAAAAAAAGAAAAAAAAAGTGTGTTATAAGATCTACTTACATAAAAATAAACATTTAATTTAATTTCAAGTCGCACTCCAACACTTGCACCCTAATTGCGAAACGCACAATTTATCAGAATCTGAATGGGATTGAAGATTATTTCTAAACCATTGAGTCATTTGTTCGAATAAATTGTCGGCTCAGCAACGTAAATAATGCAATGAATGTTGTTTAACTATGAATATTAAAGCAATTCCTACCGATAAAAAGTTCCGCAAATACCCCTCTGGTTCCATTAGGTCCGACTTTCACATCCAGTCTATCCCAGCTGAACTCCAATGGTCATCAGTCTTTCAAAAGACATGGCCAGCTCAGTACCATTTCAACCGAACTCATCATGATCTGTCTAGCCGTTTCCCAACTATATTGGCCTTGACGTCGTCGGCTTTCAATCTAACCGGATGCAGCTGTATACTAGTATTTTACATGGAGCGACTGACTATTTGACTTCCACAATCTCATAATTAAGTTACTGGGTAATACGATATCCCATGGTAAGACAGGTTGTCAAACTTTCGGGCTTATAGCTACCCGTAACGACTGTCAAAAATTGTAGAAAAGACAGCCGAGACCAACAGAATAACGTGCTTTACGAGGCACGTCTCGATATGTTATGGATGGTCACCCATCCACGAACTAACTGCGGCAAGCGTATCTTAATCTTTGATCGACTATTTTTTTTATTTTGTGGATAGGAAATTTTCAAAAGACGTCTACCGCTCTGGGTGGAGTGGGAACGCGTGTCAGACTTTTAGTGACTAAATCCCACCCGTGTTCTTTCAGTTGCCTATATGCCAGGGCCACGGTAACTCTTTCTAACAAATCTCGCGACCCTGGCAGTTGATCGACCCTTGCGGTTATATTATTTTTCCACAAGTTCGTTAAACATTAAGCCCTTCCTTCTGTTCAGCTGAACGACGTTCGACGTTCAGATAACTTCAGACAACTTCAGACGTGCAACTTCAGCAGAACGTCGTCTTGTCTGCTCATAACAACAATCTACGATCACCGAGCCGGCTGGTAATCCATCAAGTGAATATCTGTGTCGTAGAGCATACGCTACGACACAGATATTCCCTTGTTGACTTTCATGTCTGTTTCTATATTCACGCACAGATAAGGAAGAAACAAAATCTTCGTATTTTCCTATTCCAGAATGTTATTTTAATAAAATGTCTTCCTGTTACATTTTTCTTTGTAGTACGTTATAGTTTGTTTATGTGTATTTTGGTATTTTCTTATTTCAAAATTTCGTTTGTTATTTGCCAAAAATCTATTGCCCTATTCATGCCATATTCAACACCAGTCTATTGCCCTATTTCATAGCAAAGGCGAACGTGTTGAGCTATGTTCGTCTTTAAAATAAGAATATTTTAAAGACGAACATAGCTCAACACGTTTGCCCAAGATGGGTTGGCGATTTGAGACTTATTCAGGTTTTCTCACGATGTTTTTCTTCACCGATGTCACCTCATCATTTCACACGAAAGATGTCCACTGCTGGACATATGCCACCTCCAATTTAGGTGGAGTTTGCCATAATCGAAACGCTTGGTTGCGGGTTGGCGATCGCAGTATGGTGGTAAAATGCATAGAGAACGCTGCCTCCCATTCTCTTGTCCTTAGTCACTTCTTACGACATTCACTGGAAGAAATAGGATGTCATTGAAAGAACATTATGAATTGCAAAGTCACAACAAGGTACATGAGATTACCCTGATAGAACAAATGTCTTCGTGCATGAGAGGCGAGGCCTTAACCACTAGGCCCCCACGACAAACGTTTTCTTTGGCAAACGTTTCAATAAAAGCTGTGACCCTTATACAAATGCTTTGTAAAGACTTCATTATTCTTCGGTCCTACCCAAAGCTTAAGAAATGTTTAAAAGGCATTATTTTGGCTTCTAAAACAACTTTGTTAATTTCCTTCAAGTACAATTTCTAAGAGTTGGAAGGCCTCCCACAATGTGGACCCAAGACCTTGTGAAAGCCGCAGGAATCTGCTGGATACGGGAAGCACAACACCGGTTGAAGTGGCGGAGCTTGGTAGCGGACTATGTCGAGCATTAGACGTCTTTCTTCTGAAATGATGATGATGATGTAAATTTCTTAGACTATGTTCGTATTGTACTTAAACATATCCGGCAGAGTGTAATCGCGCACTGGATTTTCAACTTTCTGCGTTGAAATGAGCATTCAGAATCCAACAGAAGCATCCCAGCGCGTCGAAAAAATACACTATTCGATTTTCGACTCTCGGCACTAAGGAGAGCGCTGAAGATCCTTTGCGCGAAAAAATCCCGCCACGATTTTTTGCATCCCTAGGAACGTGGGCTTCATAATCATCTCAGCCCAGAATCACCCCCTGCTGGATATATGCCTCCCCTTTTTTCCGCCGTACATCTCTTTTCCGTACGTCTCTCATCCACGCGTTTCCAGCTACCTTGACGGTATCGTCAACCCAACGCGCTTTTGGACGGCCTTGGTTTCTTTGGCCTAACCTTGGCCACCATTTGGTCCCTGCATTACTCCATCGGCCATCTCCTCGTCTTACTAAATGTCCTGCCCAACTCCCGTGGAACGTGGGCTTAAAGTATTTTTTATTTATTTATTAGGGACAAAAAACAGTTACATGCTAAGAGCAATACAATACATCCTTAACTTATAATTACAAACATGTAACCCACACCATTGTCCACATATTAATAAAAAGAATAAGAAGAAGTGAGAGACAAAATGTATACAAAGAAAAATATGCGTGTGATAGCTATAACATAAATTAATTTAAACTAGCCTCCATTTACACCATTTTAGACAGTATATCTATAGCCTTTTTCTTGAAAAGTTGGTTTGAGAGACTAAATAAGAATAATTAAGTAACTTGAAAGGTTAACTTAACGAGGTGTACTTATAGCTAGTTCAAAACGTTGGCATTTGATCTAGATTCCTGACTAAAGTCTATTTCCGACCTAGATCCACTCAGTTAAAGATGGCGATTACAAAATGTAATTACTTCAGCATTCAGCTATTAGCCTGTCTGTGATAGGTGACGTCATTTGGTCATGGTGGGTGTGTTTTAATGGTGGTTGCTTATACGAACTTTGTTGAGTATTAGGTGACCTACTCACCTACGTCATTAAATAATAGTTATTCTTATTACTTACCTCCAATCGATCATCAAAAATGATTTTGGCGAATCCTGACTCATCATCTGCCTAGCCTTTTCCCAACTATTTTCGGGTCAGCTTTTAGTGTAGCAGAATACCAATATTCTACATGGAGTGACTGTCTATCCGTTCCCGACGTAAAGAATAGCACCACCCCATTTTTTCTCGTGCGTGTCGGAAGAGGCGACTAAAGGACTTGCTATAGAATGGGCAGCAGCGTTCTCTATGCATTTTACGACCATACTGCAGTCGCCAACCCACCTGCCAAGCGTGGCGATTATTGCAAAGCCCCCCAATTTCGGGGAGGCATATGTCCAGCAGTGGATGTCTTCTGGCTGCAAGTATGATAATTATTGCCTATCTGATCTCCACAACCTACTTACTGGGTGATACGATTAACGATACTCCTGGGTATGACTGGTTGACAGACTTTCGGGCTGCCGTAATGACTGACAAAACTCCGCTGGAAATGATAAATGGTAGTTATTTCTGTAAACTAAAGAAACTAGATATACTGAAGGATACTATTATCATTTATCACATAATATTTGTGGTTATTCTACTACTTCAATAATAGACTGTGTCTTTAGCAAGAACGAGCAGCTAAGTATATAGAGTATCAATCAAAAAGTTGGTAGGAACATCAATCAAATGCTAATTAATGAATCATTATTAAGAGGACTACTCATAAAGCCTACAATACTTGCCGCCACAAGAAATAGCTAATCAGCAATTAATGGGTACGTTTATGTCATTTATACGAGCCGGATCTTGGCATAAAGCCGAGGAATTGCTAGAATAGAGGAAATTACCCACACTATTATAATTATATTCTAATTAAGTCAGTCTAAGGTAGGGCTGCGGTAATAAGATTTGCTTAGCGCCACACACCTGCTGCTTCCGTAACATTTAGTTACAGGTTAGAACATAGTTTTACAGCTGTATGGAGAAAAATACTGAAGACAATTCGAAATTAAAAGGGATACATCCAAGAAGTCAAGACAGATTTAGATTAAAAGCATCAGTCCTTACAAGAATATTAATGTTTTTGTGTGTAATGTCTGGTGATAATCATACTCAGAAGAAAAATAGATTGCAAAATACACTCGTCTGCCAAGTTTAGTGATTATATCAGAATCAGTCTTTAGGAGATCGATGCTCAGCGTTAAAAGCTGAGCAAAAACGCTAATGGTACAAAGAAAATCATCATTCAATTCGATCGTTCAGCTGGTTTTGTAATTTCTCGTGGAATTTATTTTTTAAATTCCACGAGAAACACACGATTATACAGTTTGTACGAATTTCCAGGAACCATAACATATCAGTCGTTTGGTTGCCTTAATGTATATGTCAGTTTCATGTAAAGTTTCGAACAAAGTTGGAATATATTTTTTGTTCTTATTTATTGTATACCCATGGCCATCTTTAGCAGGATGTGCTAAGGTAACCCACGAAATTCATATTATCACCCATTTTCTGCAATTTGCAGTAAACTGTAAACATGTGTCTTTACAAATATGGCTTTACAGAATTATGCTAATTAAAATCATCAATATAAACCTCTATAATCATTTATAATCCCATTGAATTAAATTTTCATGAAATATCCCTGCAAATTGCAAAAAAACTCAAGAAAATATGAATTTCGCAGGCTATATAGCGCACCCTTAACGAAGAAGATTCAGTCCATTACATTATTCCAAGAAAAACACAAACAAGTTTACTATCATTTTAACGAAGTTCAATAAACCTGTTTGTATTTATAAGTAAAACGTTCACTTTCATATATTGTCAACATCAGTCCACCTGAAAACAATTCATGAATTCATTCACCCTCTCTCGTTACATACTTGTAAATATGAAGTTGGTACTTTTATTAAACAAGCGAGGGAAAATACAACGTTGACTGCCAATAAATACTTAATTTATCTGAAGTCGCCAACTACCACGTCGACATTACCACTTCCCTTATATCTGTACATACTTAGTATATCAGCCATTAGTTTGTTCTACTACTGCAAATAACGTGGGAGAGTTATCACCTGGTATCTTGAATTAGAACTGAACTTGGTACCCGTACGACATTTCCTGGTTCAGTTTCGCGGCAAGTCACTTTCCCTCATTTCAACTTATTCCAACTCTATTGAATGCTATGAACCCCACGTGTCCTAATTTAATACCTCGTAAAGAATATGATAAACAACTAAATTACTTACGCTGTCACCACCACTTTGCCTGAAATATAACTTCGTTCGTATTTATTACCATAGACTTGCAGACATCGCAACGATACCCCTCCATAATCTCACCACCATTTATATGGGACGGGGTTATGACGACAGGTCTCCGATACGATGACGACATGACGTGTTGGCTTTCTTGAAGAGACAATTTTTTTTAAGATTATGAAGATAGTACTGGACGAAGAAATACCAATAAATAATCACCTACTGAATATCTTCTATTGAAAATAGACTCATTCCTACAGAACAAACTACTATCTTTAGAAATAAAACACTTGTTGTTAAAGGTGAAGCTCGGAACAGTTGTAATTGTTTTTTGCAAAGAGTCACGACACAAATTAAGATAAGAGGGTTCCATTCCTTTTTTTTGTGGGTGGGAAATCATCAAATGATGTCTCTGGGTGGAGCTCAGGGCGTGTCATACTTTTACTGACTAAAACCCACCCGTGTTCCTTCAGTTGCCCATATGCCAGGGCCGCGGTATCTCTTTCGAAAAAATCTCGCGACCCTGCCAGGGGTTCCAGTCCTTAGGATACAATTAAACTAACAGACGTACTGCAGATACTCTTAGATCTAGCTGACTCTGCCGGGAATAACTACGGTATATAAGTGTGAGTAAATGTTCCTACAAAATGTTCCTGGCTAAATGCCTTATCCTTGTGTCAAGAGAAGCCTCAAAGAATTGCAAGAAATATGCTTCTTTCATCAAATGACCGTTGAGCAAATTATGGTTACACTAAGCCAAAAAGGAGGGTTGAAAAAAAACAAATAATCTCATTGTATTAACATAGAGGTTACACCTTAGGAGGACACTTAATGACCTTATTGGTGATGTTCTTCAGAAAGGTCAGGAGTGTAGAACTCGTAACCGACGGGCGTGTATGACCAGATAGATGTGTTAACGTAAATGAGGCAAAAAGAGTCTTTTAGGATCGTAGTAGATAGCGTTCAGTAGTTTCGGTCTACCTCCATTGGAAGAAGGAAGAGTTAACGTATGTATGAATTAACATTACCTAAAACTAGTTTGTAGAACCTAGGTCACACTGAAACAAGTCTTTTAATTAACATTATTGTCTCAGTATTTTAAATGTTTAACATCCAAATGAATGACTTGTAGTGACTAACAATTCTAGTGAATCCTTGAAAATGAGGTTAGATAAACTGATTACGTAATTGGGTCGTGGAAGCCGGTTTAGAACAAATTATTCATAAAATAAATACGGTCAGCTGATACTCTATTTAAAGGGACTGTAACCTCTGAGTGTGTTTCGGCCTTTTGTTTCAGAATACTCTGATAGGAAACGCCGACCTAATCTACAGAGACTTTCATCTTTCTATTAAGGCCCATTGGAAGCGAGCACGCTTCAGTACCATAGGTCATCACTGGCAACACACACTGGTCAAAAACTCTCGTCTTGAGACACTGCGGTAGGTGGGACGAGCAGATATTTGCGTAGCTTTCCTAACGCTGCCAGCCGAGTCAGTTTCGACGATTAAAGAAATCCACAGGCGAATCAAGGCAACCGACATAGCCCGAAGGATTGACAAACTTAAGTCGCAGTTGGCAATGTGCCCTTGCTCGCAAAACAGATGACCGATGGGATCGGAAGGTTCAGTAGTGGCGACCGCGTACTGGAAGCCGTAGAGTTGGAAGGCCTCCCACAAGGTGGACCGTTGACCTTGTAAAGGCTGCAGGAATTCGTTGGATGCGGGAAGCACAAAACTGGTCGAAGTGGCGGAGCTTGGGGGAGCACTAACTCCAGCAGCTGACGTCTTTTGGCTGAAATGACAATGATGGATAAAGACTGTAGATAATTTTCTATTTCATAAAGTACCTGGTACTTGTTGACAGGCCTACACTGTCCTCTTATACCTATTAACACCGTAATTTGAAACCATTGTAAAAGCCAATTATTTTTAAAAGAGAACCATGGAGTTTCTTGCCGGCTCTCTTCTCCATGGAAAACAACCAGTTGGAACTGTGCACCTACATTCTGACATTTCATAAGTGCGATGTAGGTTTATCTGAAATAAAATATTTTGATTTTAAGATTTCACGGTGACATTTCTAATAGACCGGCTGAGGACAAATTCTTTTATATTAGAACATCATATCTCCATCCTACATCGTACTCGCCTCGTCACCGTACCGTCCCCTATCAACAAGCCATACAGACAGTGCAACGACCCTTACGCTTCAATTTACATTGTAGGGGCCGGAAAACGCAGCGGGGATCGATTTACCTGCGCACTACAGACTAGCACAGACGACGCGTGAACGGCTGACATTGAACTGAACAAAGTTTCAGAGAGCCAGTCTAGACCTGTCTATAGCAGCATATTTATTGAATTATTGTGAGAGGCTGTATTAATGGCGTCCGCTTCAATGAAGTTGAAGAGATATCCTTTCAGGATCTGTACATTTAAATAAATTGTTTTGTAGCTAAGGCAGACATGACAGTTTTATTTATTGTTATTTTTTACATTTCAAAGAAGGAAGACGTTACTGACTAAAAAACTAATTGAGACCCTGCTCGTAACTTATCGTGATGGAGTAGTCTAAAGGCTTACTTTTTAGAAATGTATACGTAAACGTCCTGTAAATAAGCCTCCCAGAAAACGCGAACACCCAATATGAAACGCTTTGGCTTTGAAACATTTGAGAGCCTAGAAAAGACCATAGAAAAAACCTGAAGGAATTTCTGAAAATTGTTTAATTTCATTTCTTATCAGCGCAGCCTTATCTTACCTATACTGGGTTCGGCATTAAGTCAACCGGATGAAGTTGAATACCAGTATTTTACACTAGCCTCTTCCCACGTCTTCGTCCTTGTCAAATTTTTGCTCCCCTGACCCTTCCCGTCGCGTCGAATTGCCTGTCAGTTTTCGTCCATTTTTCGTTGCTGCTCCGCTCTTTTTTATAGTAGCATGATGTTATATAGCCTATAACCTTCCTCAATAAATAGGTTACCTTACACAAAAATAATTTTTCAATTCGGACTAGTAGTTCCTGAGATTACCGCGTTCAACTAAACAAACATACAATGAAACAAACAAACTCTTCAGCTTTATAATATTTGTATAAATGGAGCAACTGTATATTTAACCTTCACAACCTAGTTAAGGGGTAACAAATGATACTTCTTGATAAGACTGGGAAGTCTAGTACTAGCAACCGACGTGCGTGTATGACTAGATGTAGGTATGAATCAAAACGAGACAAAAAACTTTTTACGAAAAAAAAAACAACCGACTTCCTTAAAAAAAACACTACAAAGTCAAAAATAACTTTAATTTCGGAATTCGGGGTCTTAGGATCTGTATTTAAGGTTTTTGCCACCGACTTCCGAAATTAAAGTTATTTTTGACTTTGTAGTGTTTTTTTAAGGAAGTCGGATGTTTTTTATTTTTGTAAAAAGTTTTTATTTTTAACTTTTTTGTTATGGTAGATACCCCGCAGCCCGCACTAATCTAATCGCGTTATTCGTTGATTTCTCGCGCAAATACTTTATGAAAATTTAAGACTTATATGGTTTTCACATGGACCCCATTGTCCGAATGGAACCAAATTAAAATGGGACCATTCGGAAAGCACCAGCTTTCACATATTTTTTTTTTATCGAAATCGGTTGACTCAGTCAAAAGTTATGACCTAACAAACATTTAAAAAAAAATACAGACGAATTGATAACCTCCTCCTTTTTTTGAAGTCGGTTAAAAAGGAATATTTAAGGATCGTAATAGGTGGCGTTCAGTAGTTTCTGCCTCATGGGAAAATTGCGTGAGTTTATGGATGTATGTTATAACTTAGTAACAACAATAAAAAACAATGTTCTGACCACTACAATAGAGTTGAAAAATGCTCGCCTTAATATTTACATATAAGAGAGAATAAAATAAACTTCCTTGTTATTAATAACAATGAAATTTCATTTGCAAGCCAGTTTGTATTGTAAATAATAAAGTACTTCGGACGCTTTGTTCTATTTATTATAGGTTTTGTATCAGAATGTAAATGAAACAGTAAATGTGCTTCATTTTCAACTCCTGAATCGAGTTAATCCACCTATTCTGTATGGTATGGTCACAATCGCCAGTGTTGAGCAAAAAGTTCTAGGTTCGATATCCAGGCCGAGCTAGTGTTATTAAGTTTTTTCATATGGAATTTAGCTATAGAAGGCCGGTGTCTGTGATAGATTTCTGCGCGGTTATACTATAACTAGTTAAGGGGCAATAGGCTTGCCCCTTAACTAGTAAAAAATTTGTGTACCTCTGCCTAACCCATTTTTTGGTAGTGGGGTGGAAATCCTCACCGCCCTGGGGCTGACAGGGGGTCTGTCAGACTTCTACTGACTGAAACCACCCCGTGTTTCCTCGCACACTGGGGCTACGAGGGCATTTAAGCACTTTTCAACATAGCCCCCGACTGTCGCCGGCCCACCGTGCGAGCACCGTGTGGTCAAGCAGGGGAAGTGAGGTGTTTGATTTCCCCGCCTTTCTTAGAGAGTCGCTTTAACCTAACCTATTATGACGCCTGTAGGTATTGTTCTAATTTGTTGCAAAACTAAATAGCTCTTCATAAGCATTCGTCAGGCTATAGTATAGTACTGAAAATTTCGATAATGTGATGTCCCTACATTCAACGCATTTTTATTTCATTTAAAAAAAAAGCCTTTCATTACATTCATTTAAAGTTCATTATCATCATTCTCCTGCCCTTATCCCCAATTTATTTGTGGTCGGCGCAACATGTCTTTTTCTTCCACACTTCTCTAGAAAGAAAGAAAGAAAGAAATAATTTATTTGCCTTGAATGTGGGTACAAAATAAGATGTAAACATTGTAAAAAGACAGTTCCAACACACTCTACCTTACGGCATGTAAAAGTAAAAACATATTTAAATCTACTCAATTGTACAAATAACCAAAACAAAAAAAAAAAAACATAAAAGGTACCAAGAAAAGTCCTAAGTTATGTGACACTACAGCCTTTACATAAACTAAACATCAAAAACAACAATATTCATTCTGTATTTTACACATTATGATTGATTAATTAATTATTTAATTTGCCTACATTAACAAGGTATACATAATAAAATATAATAAATTAATATAAAATTACAAACTTTTATCATTCTATTAGTCGTCACCACTGTAGTCACCCCCTTTCTATCCAAATCAGCATTCACACAGTCCATCCCTCGTTTCTTTGGTCTCCCCCTAATCTTATAGCCATCGACATTCATATTCAAAGCTCTCCTCACGTTATTTTTTTAAGTTATTTTAATAAAAATATACGCATTCATAATTTCAAACTAAGTGATGACTCGGCAAAGTATTGTTGAAACAGCTTTTATATGTATTTGTTCTGTGGTTGAAACATAAGGGCCTCTTTTTTAAGCATTTCATTTTATCAGCAAAATAAATGCTGAATGTGGGATTTTTTTATGGCCCGCATTAATCTAGTTTAATTTGCATTGCACGGACTTTTTGAGAGACCAAAACTGCAATTTAAAATTTAACGTACACGTGTGTCACTTATACACACACGCACATAAAATTGTATTAGAACAGGTATTAGGTATTTTTAACCGAGTTCAAAAAGTAGGAGGTTCTCAATTCGGATGTTTATATTTTTTTTTTTATGTATGTTCGGCCATAACTCCATCATTTATAGACGGATTTACAAAATTCTTTTTTGTTCGAAAGGGGTTTATTCCGAAATGGTCCCATACAAATTTCATATAGATCTGACGATGAGTTCCAGAGATAGACACCGGAACTCTTTAAAAAATGACAGCAAATCGACCGCGATTTCTGCTATCGCATAAATATGCATTGTTTGTTTGGAATTAGTGCGGGGTAGATACCACAACTAAAAATTTAAAAATAAAAACTTTTTTACAAAAAAAAAAAAAACCGACTTCCTTAAAAACACTACAAAGTGAAATATAACTTTAATTTCGGAAGTCGGTGGCAAAAAAACCATAAATACAGATCCTAAGACACCGACTTCCGAAATTAAAGTTATTTTTCACTTTGTAGTGTTTTTTAAGGAAGTCGGTTGTTTTTTTTTTTTGTAAAAAAGTTTTTTATGTAAATCCTCTATATCTTATTAAATAAGTACTTACATATTCATGTTAAATTAATTCGCATGACTTAATCAGGCAAAATATTGACTGTAAATTAAATCGATAACCTTTACTTCTTCTAAATGATTTTTATTCTAATTCTTATTCAATGAAATGTATATCAAATGATTTAAGATGATAAATTATGCTTATTATTGTAAATTGTACATAGTAAGTAACAAATACAAATACATAATAAGTTTATATTTAATTTAGACACATTGTTTATCAATATTCCTAAAGAAACTTGTAGTACAAGACATGACATCAATTACATGATCATCAAACCTATTATGTTTATCAGTAAACAAAGCCGAATAATAGCACATCGTAATAATATTGTAATGTTTAATATCAATATTTACTTACGCGGAACATAATCGGATGTTACGTGTAGCGGCGAAAATAATCGTCTTCGCGAATAGGTAGGACATCAACATTTTAATGCCGGATCATCATCATCATCAGTTCAGTGGTAAGATGTCCAATGCTGGATATAGCCCCCCTCTATGTGGGGGGGCTTTGCCATAACCGCCACGCTTGGCAGGCGGGTTGGCGATCGCAGTATGAGGATAAAACGCATAGACAACGCTGGTGCCCATTCGGACCAGACCGCGGTTAGCATAGTGTACTTTTAATCGACCTGTGCGGCTTTTTTTCATTTAGCCATGAGTCCATTTTTTTTCCTGAGTCATTTTTCAATAGTACAGGAGTACCGTGTGGTGCCGCGGTACCGTATGGTGCCGGCCGTAAAGAATAACACCACCCCATTTCTTCCCGTGGGTGTCGTAAAAGGCGACTAAGGGACTTACTAGAGAATGGGCAGCAGCGTTTTCTATGCATTTTACCACCATATTGCGATCGCCAACCCTCCTGCCAAGCGTGGCGATTATGGTAAAGCCTCCCACATTGGGGGAGGCCTAAGTCCAGCAGTGGACGTCTTACGGCTGAAATGAAGATGATGATGAATGATATTCCTTAAATTCTTCAACTGTATAATAGGCCTTTCTATAAAAGAACACATAGCCATCGTGCGAACATTATCCTTTTACTTGAAAAACTTTTTCCGGAGTGCAACAGTGACGATATAAGTATTATAACATCAACACTTTGAAAACGTAAAATTGTTGTAATTTTATTTAAAATTAACAACAATTTCATGTGTCCTATTTATAACTATTCCATGTATACACGGAGACACGTTTAGTCGTGCTTTTCCCAGTATAAGCTGACTTAAATTCTCATTGATAGAATCAAGTTCTTCTAAATTAACAGACAGCTGTGCTGGTGGGCGAGTTTGTTGCGCCACTTCTTCTTCCCAGCTAAAGCACTACAAAGTGGTGAACGGCGGGTGTTTTTGGGGACGGACTTACACACATAAAAAAAAGTTTTTGATCCCTAGCATAAGCTGATAATTTTTTTTTAATTGAACTTTGTCAAATAAATTAGGTGTTGTGTGTTTTCTTTAAATAGAAATACCCTGTTTGAAATTAAAAAATAAAACTATTTTTTTATTTTATATAAAAAAAAAGATTAGTAATTAATCATAATGTAATTGTAACAGAAATTTGATAGAAAGAAAAAGACTGTTTAACCAAACTTAAACAACAATTAATTAATAAAAGATTTATATTCAATATAATATAAGTCCTACCCTGGTTCGAACACATGCAGTGATCATCCTGGGCATGCTGAGAAACAAGTTATCCAGCATTTCTTGGGATAACTTGTCCCATTCTTGAATAGCGGCTTTTCTGAGCTCTGGCACTGTCTGGGGACGTGGCTAACGGTTCCAAACAGCTCGCTTAAGAGCATCCCACGCGAGCTCTATTGGGTTTAAGTCAGGCGAGCTGGCAGACCAGTCTAACCTTGTGATGTCGTATTCTCGGAGAGCAGCAGTACAAATTGGTGCCCATGGTTTACTCGGAATGGTCTGGCAATTACATCAATAACAACTGCTCTATACATGTCTGCTGTCATGAAGCCTCGATATGGGATCAAAGGCGTTCTAGCTCCAATCACAATACCACCCCAAAACAAAATGAAACCAATTTCCCGCTTTGCTGAACTGTTCTAGAGGCAGTTCTTTGTCTTTCTGGGTCGGTATCCTGGTTTTCTCCAGACATGGACACGTCGGGTATCTGAATGAGTACTGATTCGCGATTCGTCAACGAAGAGACAGTTTTGCCAAATGTTTTCTTCTTCATTTAGCCGAAGCCTAGCCCACTGCAATCTCCGTCGTTGTCGTTGCCGGGGATTCAGAGGAGCTCGCCAAGACCTCCGTGCTCGTAATCCAGCCTGGTGCAGCAAATTCCGAATGGTCTGAGTGTTAACTTCAAGCCCAGAGGCGGCCCTAACTTCTGCTTTTATTTTAGTAGCGTTGATTGTTGGGTCACAGGCTGCCAGCAATCAAATATAGCGCTTTTGGGCAGCATTCAAAACAGTTCGGCAACCACTGCGGGGTTGGTCAGCAAAATTACCCATTCCGTGGTACCTCTGCAACGTGATCACGACACAATAGCAATTCTTCGTGCTATTTCTCTCGTCGTGTATCCGTCTTCCCTCAAAGTTACTATTCTTGCTCGTAAAACTTCTGATAACTCTCTTGGCATTTTTTCAATCACAACTTTCAGCGAAAAAGTATTTTAAATCCGTTAAAATTTACTAAATCAGATTTCTGAATGAGCAAAAATAATTGGACTGTTTTATTGTTTTGTATTCTAAATCTATATTTATAAATAAAGAATTTAAAAAGAAGAAGAAATTATAATATAACATACCGTAACAAAAAAGATTTCGATTTTTCAAATTTCACTTTTTTTTTATGTGTGTATGTAACTTTGACGTTCAAAAAGTGCTGACTAGTAACCTAGTTTAAATAAATGACTTTAGTTTTTGACTGCATGAAAAGCAATGCGAGGTCAGCTGAAACTGAAAATGCATAGCTTGATATGTCGTAATGTGTACGTCGTACTAATCATTATTTTTGGTCAAAATATGTAGTTAATGTTGATTTTTATCAGTATCGTTGTATGCTCGCAGATTCAAGGTCAACTGAAAAATACAACTTTGTTATCTATTAATAGTTATTTAAATATTGTTGGAAACAACATAATATTTTTTTATCTTAATTCCAGAGTCCATTTTATAAATTATTTACTCATTTGACATATGTACCTACCTATTTACTGTTTGCATTTAACTTTAGTAAAAAAAACTTGTTTGAAAAAAATCTTATTAATAAAGATTTACGTCAATAATATTTTGCCTTGTCGATGCTGTCGAATACAGTCATAAATTATCAAGGACAATAAATAAATATGGTTCTCTTATAGTCTTAAGAGTTCTCACAGTTTTAGCTACATATTCCTCATCATTTCAGCCAAATGAAGCCCACTAAGGGTGCACCGAGGATGTATGCCATCATTGCCACGCTTAGCAGGCGGACTGGTGATTGCAATATGATGATAAAATGGGTAGAGAATGCTACTAAGGGACTTACTAGTAATTCCTTTACTTTGTACTTTATGCATTTAACCTTTTAATAACTGAAATATTAAAATTTACTAAAACTCAAAAGAAAGCAATAGGCTTCCATAACAAAACGGAATAAGGGGCCCACCTTCGACCCTAGACTGCTGCTGATGTCCTAAAGGATTTATATCCCTTTTAACAAAAATAAATAATCAGCCTATAACGTTCCCATTGCTGGGACACAGGTGTCGTCTCAGTGAGACAGAGTGGGTCGTAATCCACCCCGCCACGGGCGCAGTGCGTGTTGGTAGTTGTCACATGTTTTTGATTATATTTTCTTCGTTCTGGATCATGCTGGTTTCCTCACCATTTTTTCCTTCATTGTTTTGAGAACAGTGGTGATGAAAATATTTACACAAATTAAAGCGCCCGTCTGAGTTCGAATTCGAACCTACGGCCTACAACTCGTAAGTCGCGGCCATGACCACAGGGTCATCACTGCTCTAACACTTGGCAACTCGTAAATGTCTAAATAAAAGCGCGTTGTTTAATGTTTTACAATGTTTTATTTTATCAGGATAACTTACAGCTAATAACAAAGAATTTTAACACAAAATCTTAATATTTCTTCGTATTCTTTCATTAAAACACACGACGCGTTTTACTGCCACATATTCCAATATTTTGCACCGATAACTTACACCAAATAACAAAGACTTTTACCAGAAAAATATAAATAATTCTTCTTATTCTTTCTTAAAAAGACACGCCCGTTTTACTTACTGCCCATAAATATCCCAATATTTTACACCTTCGTTTTGAAGAACGAATGAAAAGCATCATCGTCAAGCAGACCAAGCTAAGGAGGTCAACCTATTTCGCTTTGAGAGGATGCAAAGAAGGCCTCACAGAAAGGCTATGTAAAGATCATAGCCACAAGTCCACTACGCATCGGCTTTCATGCCTGAGAGGCTTATTTTAACGGATATACTTCGTTATTCAGGTATATCTACGGATTTTATTTGTTATTCTTGGATATGAAGTCGAGGTTGATAAATATAGGTGGGGTTTTGTTTCAGAAATCTTCATGTGAAGGATTGAGGAAAATGTCATTGGAAAAATTTTGAGTATACAACATGTCCCGTAATTAACGCACACCCTCTTAAGGGGTCATTGTACTCATCATTATGAACAACTTTTACTATGAGACCAAACCTGAAATCGCGAAAAAAAATCAGCTGTTTCATACATTTTGGTCGAGTAGGTATTGAAAGAAAGAAAGAAAGAAAATACATTTATTTAGCACAAACTCAAAAGGCACACAAAATAATACAGCAAAAAATACACAATAATTAACAAAAAATTAAAAAGAAAATCAATAAATAGTGCACAGTGCGATATTATAAACTACTACTACTTTTGAATGAAACAGCTGATTTTTTTTCGCGATTTCAGATTTGGTTCCATAGTAAAAGTGGATCATAATGATGAGTACAATGACCTTTTAAGAGGGTGTGCGTTAATAACGTTACATGTTGTTTATGTGGATGGGGAAGACTAAAGAAATGATGGATGGACTGTGTGAAAAATGATATGGTTAGAAAGAGGGTGACTACAGGGATGATGATTCCTACTAGCAAAACTATTTAAGAACAAAATAAGAAAAATAAATAACATAGGTACAATTTAAAAGAACTTTAAACAATTGGCTTTGTGATGGTGTTTTTCTTATATAAATGATTACTTAAATTTTAAACAGACATGATTTATAATAACTATAATATAAATAAAATTTACGAACACTTATTTAAATTATAATTACAGACATTGTGTATAAATCTAATTAATAAATGGATGGACTGTCTTAACTATGAGATATAATCTAATAAACTTATTTATTCTATTTATTTTAATAATGTCATGTCTCTAATTAATATTAACGAAGCAAGGCTGTAAATTTTATTATGAATATGATGTGTATGACTAATGACACTGATGAAACTTCTTGATATTATTATGCATGTACTTGAAATATTTGAATGACTGATAAGTCAAATGTACTAAGATTAAAAATATTTTACCATTTATTATGTAAGAACCTATATTCTGGCAAGTAAATGAATTTCAATTTTAAAAAAAGACATGTTGCTCTGACCCCAAATAAAATAGGATAAAGACAGAAGAATAATTCAAATCTTGGTAATAATAAGTCTGATTTTACGTCAAATGACTGGTTTGTATTTATTGTGATTAAACTCTTGATTCTTTGTCCAGTATCGCAGTATTCATATGAAAAATGTAAAATGAATTACATTTCGAGTCAAAAAACCAGTTAAAGATAACAATCATCCAAATACTATTATTAGTGAACTACCTGTGCCCGCGTCTATGTCGGTTGTTATCTCCCAGGAACGTGCTATCGAGACAAAAGCCTATGTCACATAACATCAGCCTGTAATCAGCATCTGCCTGTGAAAGTCCCGTCAAAATCAATCCTGCCATTTCGGAGATTAGCTAGAACAGATAGACAGACTAACAAAAAATTAAATAATAGTCATATGCATAATAAAAAGCTTTTATTAAGACATTACAAGCATACAATTCAATTGTTATTTATTTTTATGAATGTGTGTGCATGTGTTTTTATGTACTCAGATACTGTATAGTTTCATAATTTAATGTTTAGATATAGATGTACGTACATATTAAACTATGCGTGTTCAACAAAGGAAACGGGTATTACGTTTTATTGAGAAAATCAAGAATACAAGAATGATATTGCGTGAAAAAAGTTTCATGAAGTCTTTACCATCGGCCAATGAACTCGCCATGTCGTGCTAATAAAATGTTCCCAATGAAGTCGAGACCAATAATAATTAGTCGTAGCCAACAAGAGATGACCCAGACGTTAGGGGATTTGCGTCTTATTCACCCAGAAGATTTAAGATCTAAGCCTGCAAATAACTGCCAGGGTTGCGAGATTTGTTCGAAAGAGATACCGTGGCCCTGGCATATGGGCAACTGAAGAAACACGGATGGGTTTCAGTCAGTAAAAGTCTGACACGCCCTCCCGCTCCGCCCAAGAGCGGGAGACGTTATTTGATGATTTGTCACCCACAAAAAAAATAAGCCTGCAAATATCATTTTATAAAGTCGTTCATTGCAACTCTACTATACACGTACAGGGTCAAATGAAATTAGCTGGCAATAGTTCACCTCATTTTTTAATGTGGGTGTCGTAAAAGGCAACTAAGGGACTTACTAGAGAATGGGCAGCAGCGTTCTCTATGCATTTTACCATCGTAATGCGATCGCCGACCCACCTGCTAAGCGTGGCAACTTTAGCAAACCCCCCTTTGGGGGAAGCCTGCCTGAAACCAGCATGATGATGACTTTACCCACGTGTTGGTGTTGTTGTTGGTGTTGGTTGGATATCTTTAAATGACACTGACACGTACATTGCTGATTATGCTAGATGCTGGTAATGATATTTTCTTCGAGAAACAATCAACGTGTAGTTACTGCGTATCTGTAAACAATAAACTAAATCGCGGACTAAATATAAAGTCTGTACGAGTGCACTTAGTGCGGGTGTACTTATTGAGTTTATATTGTACACTATAATGATGCTTACGTTACGGGCTGTTTAAAAATTGGTGCAATAAGGACGTGTTCAGAGGAAAAATGTAATTTAATTATTACTTCATGTATTCTTATAGCTTAGATAAAATTATTGCGATATAAACGTAATTAAGTCATTCCTACTAGATAAGTCTCTCTACTCTGTTGACGACATGTGATATATTGTAATTTGACCATGCGTATTTCTCCGGTTAACTTAACATATCTATGTTGGTATTTAAAGTCGTCTGAAATTATTGTTTATTAAATGTTATGGACATTATTTTTAAATGAAAAATATAGGTAGTATTCCTTTTATTTATTTCAGTTGACATTAAATATTTTACTTCATGTACTGTGTTGGCACAATTTTCAGTTCAGCAGTTTTTTTTAGGGTTCCGCACCTCATAAGGAAAAAGCGGAACCCTTATAGGATCACTTTGTTGTCCGTCCGTCCGTCCGTCCGACTGTCAAGACCCTTTTTCTCAGGAACGCGTGGAGGTATCAAGCTGAAATTTATATCAAATACTCAAATCTACTCTCCCTTGGAGCTGTGAAAAAATCAAACTTCTAAGCTAACGCAATCAAAAGATATAGCCGTTAATACCGCAAATTTCCACAAATTTTCGAAACTCGCCAGGGGATTAAAACCTAAAGGGTACTTCCAGTCGATCTAGAATTTTGAAATTTGGTACGAAGCAACGTCTTATAGCACAGATAAAGGAAAAATTGCGAAAACCGTAAATTTTTAGTTACATCATATAATAAACAGAACAAAACACAGACAGAAATAAAACCAAGCCAAGAAACAGAACAGAACGACGCCTCGACTGTCGTGATGGGTGAACTTTTACTTATATACCTACAGGTTTGTACGGAACCCTCGGTGCACGAGTCCGACTCGCACTTGGCCGGTTTTTTTTTTTGTTTGATTGAAGCAGACCAAAGGTTATCAGAAAAATTTAAATGCATGGGGCATTTAATTTTTTCTGATAACCTTTGGTCTGCTTCACATTACACAATCATGATCATTAATTAAGTGCAATGTAGCTATTATTGTACACTTATTGTATTGTAATCAATAATATTTATTTTACCTTATAATCAATCATATTATTACAACAAACGGCTATCAAAATTATTGTAAAATAATTATTGCACTATGACCCCTTTATCTCAATTACAACAGAACAATTCGCACGTACTTCCAATGATAATACCTACATATTACCTAGGTAGTTCAGTAAATCAAAATAAGGAAAATTCCGAAGAACAGTGCTGCATGGACCTTTTGGCTGCTAAATGATATTGACAGGAGAGAGTCAGCGGTACACATTTTGTGAAATTGTTACTGTCAATGTGTACCATTTACCAAAATGGCGGCGAAACAAGATGGTGGCGTTAGTTCAGTTATTTTGGCGCGCAGCCAATGTTCGTAACAGCGTTGTAGAGGCTAGTAGGCACTGACACAAAGTGATAAACAATTTGAATGCTGACACACACAGATCTGTCTGTTTATTTGCTGTGTGAATTGTGAGCCATGTATCTGACCACGTGTGACCTATATTACATTGCAACGTTATCAATTCCTTACATAGAATGAACTACATTTTATCAGTCTGTAATTAATTATACTTTAGGTATAAATAATTAATTGCTATTAGATTCGCTTTCTTTTTGTTTGTGACAAAGAGGTGAGACGATTATAATTAACATTTTATGTACTATCGGCGATTTGCC
Source organism: Aporophyla nigra (assembly GCA_947507805.1). Lineage (NCBI taxonomy): Eukaryota > Metazoa > Arthropoda > Insecta > Lepidoptera > Noctuidae > Aporophyla > Aporophyla nigra. The sequence goes on from OX382301.1 coordinate 2,394,793, forward strand.
AATTGGTGTTAGGTTTGTATACTCTTTGTCCTTACGAGATTAAATCTAACGTTGATTAATGTTAAAACTACGACTCATAGTACCCTTTACAAACTCAAACTCACTGAAAACTGGCCCCCACCCGCATCTGTACACGACTTTACCTCATACTGTTATTAACAAAAAATCCACTGTAATTTTGCTACACAGCTTTATTAACGTTCAGAATAAGGTACAATTTGGAAAGTTATTTAATAAATCAAAAGTAAAGATAAGTTGGTAGAGTTTTGTTTTGCAAATCAAGGCGAGAACGCTCATGTAAGTAAACAGCACAGAACGGAGTCTGTAAAGAATAGTACGTCCTTCTTTACTACGAAAATGTGATAATATTCTTATGAAAAATTAGTGTTGTGCTACGGTTCATAACTGAAATAGCGAATGTTGGAAAAACACGTCGCGCGATTGCTCCCGGAGAGACGGGTACTGATCATCACTTTGGATGCCTGAGGAAGGAGTCAAGGACGTCGCGGTCGCAGTGATGGTGAAATGATGATCTGATAAGGTTTCCAAGGCCAGAGATCTCATAAGACAGGGAGCTTTGGAAGGAGAATGGGAGGACTTTACCTAACGGTGCAGCGGTGGGACAAAATATACGCTAACAAAAAAAAAGTGTTTTACTTCGGTTACTATGAAAAACAGCGTCTAATTAGTCTGACATCAGTTGGATCTTACTGAAACATGTGGAAGAAGGTAAGAATAAAAATGGCTTTTGGTAATCAACCAGGTAAAGCTCTAGTATATTCAAGTGACCATATTCGTATGCTGAAAAGATTTTCCATTCTAATGTTTATTCAGCAACTGGCACTCCGCCTGTGACTTCGTCCGCGTGAAATGTATAGCTCACTAACTTTTGCCCATAGCTTCGCTAGCGTTACAAATAACAATAAATATAGGAAAAAAAAAATGTTAGTCATTCACACTTTTCCCTCATCGTTGATAGCCTTTGCAGCATTATTTTAGTCTTCAATAATGTAAGAACATGATGTAGTCTTTCTTCGGCAAGTCGGCTTTCTAAAATAAAAAAATAATAGTTAAAAAAAACTAAAAAACACGCTTCCATTGAAAACCAAACTAAAAAGTACAAAATAAGGGAAAAAAAGCGTGGGGTGCTTTTTAAGGTATTTTTTTATTGATATCAGGCACCCCACGCTTTTTTTTTCCATTATTTTGTACTTTTTAGTTTGGTTTTCAATGGAAGCGTGTTTTTTAGTTTTTTTAAACTATTATTTATTTTCTATTTTTTAGGGAGTTTTGAATTTTGAGACGTATGTCAGCGTAGTTTGTGACGTATGTCAGCGTAGTTTGTGACGTATGTCAGCGTACTTTGTGTCGTATATCCGCGTAGTTTGTGATGTATGTCAGCGTAGTTTTCGAAGACAGTTTTTTTGCTGTCCTGGTAACCCTGGCAAGGATAATGGCACAAATTTATGAAATTATTGCATTGTCATCGGTCCTTGACAGGTGTACAAAGTTTGAATGAAATCTGGTCGTTTAAAGGGGTCAAAATCGCGCTATAAGGAGTCGGTTACAAACAAACATACAAGTGAAGCTAATATAAAGCGTGTAATAAGAAATATATACTACTTTTGTTCTAAGTCGTGGTGTTAGATGAGCAACTTTAGCTCAACTAAGCCTAACCCAAAATTCAAATACCCAAAATTCAAATTCCCAAAATCCAAGGAGAAACTTGGATCCAGTGTCAAGTTTGCAGGGAATGGGCACATACAAAATGTGTGCCAGGAGTTGGTCTTACTTTAATTTGTATCAATTGCAACAGCGACAACGACGATTTCTTAAAAAATATAAATATTTTCTTTTATTAAATATTTAAGTCTGATTTTGAACAGGAAGACTGCATCTAACCCTAAAGTTAATCTTTAGATACGTTGATATTTTGTTGATTCTATTTTTAGATATTTATTCGAAGAAAATTATTTTCAAGTGTTGCTGGTTTGTCACTATAAGACTATAAATAAAGAGTATTGATTGTCAAGCAGAAATTTTATTTCATCTCTAGTTAATAATTATAACCCATGGTTTGGCTAGACATTCTAAGTGCTCAACTTGCCTCATACCCTTGCTCAACTTACCTCACCTATGGGGTACGTTGAGCATGTTCGACTTTGTGCATTTAAACAGCTGTAGCTTTTAAATGTGACTTATTAGCAATAAATTACATAGACAGTTTTGCAAAGGGATAAATTACTAATCTATCAGGTAGCATAACAACCCATTGTGACCTATTCTTGAGGAGGAATATCGACTCAAGTGAAAAATTGCTCAACTAGCCCCGCCCTACCCTACCTTGAAGATAGCATAAGCCATAAAAAAGAAAAGTTACATAACTCATTGCAATTAAAATAATTACATAACTAGGACACTATGGTATAAATTAAAGATAATTATAATAAAAACATTGTTTTTACAGCTACTGTCACTTGAGCACTGTGACCTGTGATAGTTATAATGTTATGTTATTTATAAGCGTCATTATCTAAGGTAACAAACACATGAAGTTATTCTATATACACGCGGTAAAAGGTGTGAGACAGCAGTTTGAAGTACAGTGTTCAATGCGGATGCAACATTGTTTTACATTGTATGTCTGAGTTCATTCCTAGACGAACTTTGGTTGTAGTTTTATTATTTTGTAAATCAAATTAAACGTCATTTATTTAAACTAGGCTTATTTAGTCAACACTTTTGAACTTCTAAGTTACCTACGACAGTCCCCCAAAACGCCCGCTCTTTACCACTGTATCTTTGACATATCTCGGGCCCGCGGACATTTGGAAGACGTACGAGGTGCCCGCGCCAAAATGCAGAAGCCCGTAAGACGCTTTTAATATAATGAGGGGCGAACTGACGATGTTCCCTGTCCGCACTATGCAGGTGCACCCATGTAGAAGACTATTGCAGGATATGGAAACAAAGATATTGGACTATGGATTTGTGGATTGTTTATCTAAAACAATAAAGGGCTATGGCCCTTTCCTGATCTATGTTTTAATAAATACGGATAAAATAAACAAGGGGTGACTTGCAAACTCAATAAAGGGCCTTTGGAAACGGTCGCTAATACATAGTGACGTAGCGACAAGGGGCCAACACGTCTTGAGGTGGCTTGAGGAGTGGGAAAGTATTTCACAGCTATCAGAACATCCCAAAGCCCAGCAGATTATCAAGATCCCTACGAGCACTTACTGGAGTACTTCCTCCGAGCACGTTTGCTCTTGCGAATCTTCACACAAGCCAGCCAGTGAAGGCAAGAATAAGGTTGGGGCTCTAATCGTTATCAGTGTTCACTCTGACCGGTCAATTAAAGCAAAGAGATGAAGAACAAGACTCCACTCGGGAGATAGGGTCCATGAGGTCGCGACTGCACAATATCTCGCCACATGCTGCCCTGCTGATTACTGTTTCTGTCTTGGTCTGGCTCCTCGCTTTTGAGCTGTTCCGGTAAAGAAAAAGCTACCAGCAGTGACCTACAGTTCAGTGCGTGAAACTCCACCAATACCATCATCATCATTCATCATTTCAGCCGTAAGACGTCAACTGGACTTAGGCCTCCCCCAATTTGGGGGGAGTTGCCATAGTCGCCACGCTTGGCAGGCGGGTTCGCGATCGCAGTATGGTGGTAAAATACATAGAGAACGCTGCTGCCCATTCTCTAGTAAGTCCCTTAGTCGCCTTTTACGACACCCACGGGAAGAAATGGGGTGGTGTTATTTCTTTACGTCCGGCACCACCAATACCACTTAGCTCAAAATACGGCGATGGGACATAATATAAAACAAAGTCGCCTCTTGCTTCTGTACGCTTCTATCTTTTAAACTATGCAACGAATTTTAATGCGGTTTTTGTCAATAGACAGAGTAATTGAAGAGAAAGATTTTTATGTATTATACGCGGGCGAAGCCGCTGGCAATAGTTACTTAATATTATTTCATTAAAGTATTATATGTATAACATCATTGTCTTCCTCATAATACACTGAAGTGGTCCTTGTATATGAAAGCGCAAATCAAAGGTATATGAAAGATTCTTCCATGCATCTCTGATAAGCGTGATTTGAAAGCTTGATTAGCTTGGCGGTGTAATTGCGTAGTAGGCTCACAATAGGGCATTATTCATTTGGCTATTCGATTGGTAGGGCAGACGAATTTTTCGAAGAAATTAAGCAATGAGTTGCGGATTGTAATAGAAAGTGTGTTTCACAAGAAACAATCAACAACTAAACCAAGAAAAGAACAATTCATCATCATAATCATCATCATTTCAGCCGAAAGACATCACCACCGCAAGCTCCGCTTTGACCGATTCTATGCTTCCCACATCCAGTAGATACCTTTTTTTTTTTTTTTGGATGGGAAATCATCAAATGACTTCTCCCACTCTGGGCGGAGTGGGAGGGCGTGTCAGACTTTTACTGACTAAAACCCACCCGTGTTCCTTCAGTTGCCCATGTGCCAGAGTCACGGTATCTCTTTCGAACAATCTCGTGACCCTGGCAGGCATCGGTCCTAGCAGACCCCTACATTGCTGCTGACATCTCTTTGAGGCGCGCGTGGAACACTACGCGCCGTCGACCCGAGCCTGATCCTTACCGGGCGGCGAGCTACCCATTGCTCGCCACGCGCAAGCTCGCGCCTACGGTGGCCGGGAGTCCGCTATCGACTCCCGACGCCCGGGGCGTCTCCTCCTGCGGCGGCTAGGGACGTGAGGGTGCAGAGACTGCCACTCCCTCACGCGCCCCGCCTCCTCCTTCGCGAGCATTACTGCTTCGCAGAAGGAGGTGACGGCTTCCCATGCCCTCTCGCTCCGTACCATGGCTCGCACCAGGGCCGGACGCGAGAGGTCGCCGCCGCCGATCGCCTCCACGAGGACACGGCGGTGCTCCGCCCAGGCAGGGCACACCTCCACTGTATGCTCCACCGTGTCCTCCAGACGATCCTCACAATGGAAACACCCGGACGTTTCCTCCCGCCAGTAGATACCTGCGGCGAACTTCAGAGCGATTAGCAAATAGGTATTAGATTCGTGTCGATAAACTGACAAAGTGCACCCAATATCAGTGGACTCAAATACAACGCACTTCACTGCATTACTGCGGAAGTGTGAAACACAGTGTTCGAGATAAAGTGAAAGCGACAGAGATCTAGACGTTCTATGACGTTCGATCTAGATGTTCTAGGTAATGATTGTGTAACCTGAGAAACTATAAAAAAACTGGTCAAGTGCGAGTCGGACTCGCGCCCCTAGGGTTCCGTACAAACTATTTAGAGATCTTTAACGGACAGATAACTGTACTGAGGGATAAACTTAACTTTGCCGTTGCAAAACAGTTACCCATATACATTGGCATAGGTCGGGGTTAGTTTACCAACTGCAAGTGAGTTTATAATAGTAAAAAAAGTTATTATCTTGTGACGGGACAGCAAAACGGTTTTCGGATTTTCTCCTATACTTGTGCTTCCAGAGGGGTAATTGCGTAACTTGCTATCAGTAGGAATTGGTTTCACATTGATAGTTAAACAACATTCATTGCGTTATTTACGTTGCTGAGCCGACAATTTGTTCGAACAAATGACGCAATGGTTTAGAAATAATCTTCAATCCCATTCAGATTCTGATAAGTAGTGCGTTTCGCAATTAGGGTGCAGATCAATGGGAAGTGTCCTATAGGATTTGATTCCCTTGCGAACGTCAAATTATGCGCAAAACGGCCTTACATTTAAATTGCGTTGACTTAAAAGTTTATTTTTATCACTGCTCCAAGAGGTAGCAGACCTAAGTATTTGATATTAATTTTAGCTTGATTGACGGGTTTCTGAGAAAAAGGGTCTTGCCCAATGAACAGATAGACGGACAACAAAGTGATCCTATAAGGGTTCTGTTTTTGCGACTGAGATACGTAACCCTAAAAAACTTATATTAATGCCTCACCGTTATAACGTTGGTTGTGTGGTTTTAGAACATAACAAACATACTTTTAACTATGTTAGTGTGTTAAAAATGAAATAAAAATCATAAGTTTATATTTGTTAGTGTTATGTATTAATATTTTCAATGTTTATTTATGTTTCTTCTATGTAAGGACTGCAATGTTTCCATTTGCCCGCAGTCTGACTATTCTTGCCCGAAATTTGCACAATTTTCTCAATTTCTTCCTCCCACCTTTTGAATGATCTGTCCACGCAGTACTGAGAAGCAAGTACTGAATTCATGATTAGTTTGTAAGTCGAAGTCTCTGCCACCCTGTATAGAATGCAGTCGCTTTTCGTTTCTGTCTTTGTGACCGCGTTGTTCTTCTAAACTCCTTAATGGATTCCGATGCATTTTCAAAATCATTAAGACTCTAAATACTGATGCCAACTGTGGATATAATAAAGAAATCTCAATGTGTATTCAAGTCGTAAAAACCGTGCGAAACAGCACGCGTAGCATGACCGCCATAGAAACGGAATTTGTCGACGGAAGAGAAGACAAAATGACAGATTGTATCGTAGAAAAATTGTGTAAAACTGAAGAAAAGAGATGTTTCTATTCTTCAGTCGACAAGAGTACGATGTCAAGTATGATGACTATTTCTCTTTACTATTGATGAGATAGAAACATTTTTCCAGAATTAAAATACATAAGGAACTTTTTTTTGTTCTTGGTAGAATAGATATAGAATTGGTCATGCTACGCCGGCAGAGCACGTTAATAACAGGGCCACGATACTACTAATCTAGTTTTTTTTTTGGTTTATCAAACACTAGCTTCTGCCGACGGCTTCGCCCACGTGGATGTCGAAAAATATCCGACAGGAACATACCTACTACCGGGATCAAAAGTACCCTATGTGTTAATCCAGGTAAACAATGTCTTATCGCCCTAGAATAAATAGTTTCACAGAAAATTCAACCACACATTTCACCCTCTTAGGAATGGAGTTTAAAAATAAAACCTTTCTTAGTGTATCCACTAAGAAAGATTCTATATCTACTCTTCACAAAGAACACACCTTCCAAATGTCATGCCTCTAGGACCAGCGGTTTAGGCTGTGCGTTGATATATCAGTCAGTCACTCAGGACTTTGAATTTTATATACCTATATAGACAAATATATATCTTGTTTAAATTGCTTCGTTTATGTTAGGTTTTAAAATAATATTAATACGTGATTATTTTATCGTCCTTAGTTATGTTTTTTTTTTTATGTTTATAGAGCATTTTTCGAGTTCTCTGAGTTCTTTCAACACTTTTCCGTCTTGTCACTAGAGGCTGAATTGAATTGGTTGAGCATGCATTGCATGCCATACTTGTAAAAAGTTCTAAAGTCTGACAAATGATTTGCAAAATCATGTAATAAGATCTCTATTTATAGACCAATTTTATGAGCACTGTGTAGCAACAACATAAACGAATTCTCTGGTCACTGACCCAGTTCACCTTCTTTATAACAGCTGCCTATGATATATTTCGGACTATGAACTATGACAGAGCTGTCGACATCAAGTGTGCCTATAATTGACAGCATTATCAATAAATTAATCTATACTATTAATAATATTACAAATTCGAAAGTAACTATGTCTGTCTGTTACGCTTTCACGACTAAGCCACTGAAGCAATTTTCATGAAATTTTGGTACGGGGTAACTTTGAATCCCAAGAAAGGCTACTTTTCACTCGGCGACTTCATCTGCGTCCGCGATAACTGAAATTTACGCAGACGAAGTCACGGGCAAAACCTAGTTAATATTACAAATGCGAAAATAACCCTGTTTATTATGCTTTTACGACTAAACCACTGAACCAATTTTGATGAAATTTGTTACGGGTAAGTTTGAACGCCAAAAAAAGGACTACAACTTTCCACTCCGCGACTTCATCTGCGTCCGCGATAACCGACATTTACGCAGACGAAGTCACGGGCAGAAGGTAGTTAAAACTAAACTTCAGACGATACGTCAAACATTAATTGAAAACAAAGTAATTGATACAAAACGAATACCAATTGCTTCTCAATTGGTTTTAGTTAACACAAATACTACATCAGTTAGCGGCAATCAGATCAATTTGCGTGTTCGCAGCGCAGCTGTTCTGTGGATCAACATGACTTTGAGCTAACGAATACTAGTTGTTGTTTATAAATAGGTTGCGCATTGTTTTTGCGGTTGTCAATTGAACTTTGTTCATTTGATTAAGATTAATTTTATGGCCTGTCCTTTGAATATGATCTCTGACCAGAAATGACATTTGAGCGTTGACAGTGACATATTCTTTTTTTGAATCTACGTATTACGTTTTGAGCAATAGTGACAGTACCTATACCATATCATAATGTGCCTTTTCTCACCTATTTTTGGGGTCGTGTTCCTGTTTAACGGCTGCTTATCAAAACTCCACAACCCAGTTACTGGGTACCACTATGCCATTAGGATGCTTAAGGTCATATTTGGGATTGTCAGACTTTTGACGACTCATGACGTCTCTCAAAGATCCTTGAATGACAGCCGAGACCAACGGCGCACAGGAGTCTTGGTATATAAAGATGGTCAACACCCATCCACGGACCGACCGCGGCAAGTGTAGCTTAACCTGATTGATTGACCCGTGCGGCTATTATTATTTAGCCATAAATCCTCGGTACCTAACGATATAAATGCATTCATAATTGCTACGCGGCGCTGGTTGCCCATAATTATAAATAAAATAGATATCTCAGGATAACCAACACACCGTTATCTGATCCCAAACTAGGCAGAGCCTGTACTATGGTAATCAGACAACTAATAAACATACTTATATATTTCTAAATACATACATATTATAGATAAATTACACAGAACAAATGATCGTACTCATCACACAAAGATTTATTCAGGGTGGGAATCGAACCCACGACCTCAGTCTTAGCAGTCAGGGTCACTAACCACTAGACTAACAGGCCAGTCAAAAGCATCTGAAATGTGCTTATTAAATTGTGTTAAATTACACCCAGACACAGAACAAATGATTGTGCTCATCACACAAAGATTTGTCCTGGGTGGGAATCGAACCCACGACCTCAGTCTTAGCAGTCCGGGTCACTAACCACTAGACCAGCCTTTCCCAAAGTACATTGTGTAGAGTCTACACAACGCCCCCATTTTTTTCTGGGTCTCTTACCACCCCCATTAGGCCTGCAGCGCCCACAAGGGGGCGTTATCGCCCACTTTGGGAAAGGCTGCACTAGACTAACAGGCCAGTCAATTATGTACAACCAGCGATCCCAACCTTACTGTCTGGGTAAACCACTACTTAATTTATTGCTCATGCATATCATCATCATCATCATTCGAAAAACATCCACTGCAGGACATAGGCCCCTCAATTTGGGGATTGCCATAATCGCCACGGTTGGCAGGCGGGTTGGCGATCGCAGTATGATAGTTAAATGCATAGAGAACGCTGCTGCCCATTCTCTAGTAAGTCCCTTAGTCGCCTGTTACGACACCCACAGGAAAAAATGGGATGGTGCCATTGTTTACGTCCGGCACCACACAGACAAATCATACATATATAGCGCACACATAACTCTCAAATTAATAATAAATAAATAAATATCTTAGGACAACCAACACACCGTTATCTGATCCCAAACTAGGCAGAGCCTGTACTATGGCAACCAGACAACTGATAAACATACTTATATATTTCTAAATACATACATATTATAGATAAATTACACAGAACAAATGATCGTACTCATCACACAAAGATTTGTTCAGGGTGGGAATCGAATCCACGACCTCAGTCTTAGCAGTCAGGGTCACTAACCACTAGACTTACAGGCCAGTCAAAAGCATCTGAAATGTGCTTATTAAATTGTGTTCTTTAATAAGCACATTTCAGATGCATAGTCGTTCCACTGACCTTTTACTGAAAGACGTGAAAATAATTTCAAAGAACCTTTGTTTGAATTCCCTGAATAGTTGAAAGGTGTATCTATGGAACATAATGTGACTTATCGTAGTACAATTTCCGCTTAACAAACCACCATGGCGTTAATACCCCAAGCATTCACTTCGCCACTCCACTTCTAATTCAAAGACAATTACTATCGACAATCAAAACTATTGGTTCTCGATAATGTTCGTCTCCCATCCCTCTCTTCATTTACAGGAATGAAAGAGACAGCAGACAATGGATAACCCTGCCACTACCACAACAAAGGAATGAACTTTACACTATTATGTAAAGTTGGAGTGTAGTGATTAATCTTTCATACTTTGTTACTACTCGTTGTAGATACTTAGTCTTGGTAGATAGTTGTATCGCCTCAGCACACAATGGCTAAAGCTGGTAGTTCAAGATTCAATTATACTTGATATTGTACTACTATCTTACTACTATGTGGCTCAAGGCTAAACAATAGCAGCATAAAATCAAAGGTTAAACTACACTTGACAGGTGGATCTGTGGATGGGTTACCATCCATTACATACCTAGATACTCAGACCCATCCGTGTTTCGGAACGTTTGGTTGTTGGTTCCGGCTGTCATTCATAAGTAGATCTTGGACATTTAGAGGTCGTCAGAAGCCTGAAAATCTGAAAATCATCCTTATCGTGTTACCCGAAACTGGGATGTGGAGGTCAGATATGCAGATTAGGCAGTGTAGTCGCTCGATATAAAATAATTTTATTCAACGACATTGTGTTAAACTACGCCAACACTAAGTTGGAAAAATCCTAGGCATGATGATTATCTCACAGATTACTCATTAAGTACCTAAATGAGCTATAATTAAACCGATGGTCCTAATTTATCGGTCCGTTCAAATATTTTTATTAAAAATATAACCATCACTTTTGACTACGCCGTAATCGCGTACAAACATTTCAATGTCGAGATAAATCAGGTTCAAATTTTGATTCTTCTTTTGACCGTCTCTCTTTTTCTGACTTCCAAAATAACTTAAACATCTCATCTTCTTTAGGCTGAACATGCAGGCTGGTGGAGTTCTTCCTTGCTGAAATATATTCGCATGACATCCTTCCTGACAACTCAAACCAGAATTGTGTTTTGTGCATACATATATTACTCACAGGATGTTTCCCAGAACCCAGGAGCAATTGAAAGAGTCTAAAGGGGAAAAGCTAGGATAGCAAAAACTCACTCGTTGATATTAAATGAACTTAGTGTTCTTTTGAAGATTTTAATGATTATAATTATATAAATACATACGTATTACGGTCGTGAATCATATTTTGTTCAACATACAGCCGTTTTTTTTGTGGGTGAGAAATCATCAAATGACGTCTCCCGCTCTGGGCGAAGTGGCAGGGCGTGTCAGATTTTTACTGACTAAAATTCACCCGTATTCCTTCAGTTGCCCATGCGCCAGGGTCACGGTATCTCTTTCGTACAAATCTCGTGACCCTGGCTCAACATACAGCCCGACATTGACTTCCAAATTCCAAAAAACAAAAGAAAATGTACGGCGCTTTCCACACATAATATTATGTATGATAACTGATAACAGAGAGGGGACATATAACAAGAAACCAAGCCTGTATAAATAAGAATAACAAAGGATTGTTTGAAACATGCGCAGTTATCATTAATATGAAGTTCTTCGAAGCTACAATGAGCATTGTCATGTCGCTGACGAAGCCGTAACAAAGAAGATAGATGCAAATGTTTCCAAAATCTTTACGAATGAATGTTAAACATTATAATATTATGAACAGTGTATTACGGATCTGTTTTGTTTTTAAAACAATAACCACTACCTTAGTTGAATATCAGATTCTAAACTGTAAATTACAGAAAAATGGCAAATGAAGTAAGGTCTAGGTCAGGTAGAATCTAACTATATAAGGTGATATCTTCGCTTCGACCACAATTTAACACAGCTCCTATCATCATCATCATCATCATTTCAGTCTAAAAACGTCCACTGCTGGATATAGGTCTCCCCTAATTTGGGAGGATTTGCCATCATCGCCACGCTTGGCAGGCGAGTTGGCGATCGCAGTATGATGGTAAAGTGCATAGAGAACGCTGCTGCCCATTCTCTAGCAAGTCCCTTAGTTGCCTTTTACGACACCCACGTGAAGAAATGGGATGTTGTTATGCTTTAAGTCCGGTACCGCAACGGAAGCTACATATTATAGCTTCATGATCTAATCAATGTGGGGTATCATTCATTTCGCATCCAAAAATGAAAGTAAAAATATAGAAAATAAAAATGCTGTTTCCTTTAGGAAATGAGTAGATGACATTTTAAACATTCTGTAATATTACAACGAAAGTCTAATATTAAGGCTCATTAAAACGCATAGAGAACGCTGCTACCCATTCTATAGTAAGTCCCTTAGTCGCCTTTTACGACACCCGTGGGAAGAAATGGGTTAGTCCGAAACCACACGCAATACACAAATAGCTTCTATATTATCAGTTAACCGTATTCATTAAGCATTATTTGTTTCAAACCTGCCTCCACGGCCCAATTACCTAATCAGTTTATCTAACCTCCTTTTTAAAGATTCACTATAAGAATTGTTAGTCGCTTCGCTTCAAGTAGTTCATTTGGATGTTAAACATTTAAAATACTAAGATAGTTATGTAAATTTAAAGACGTGTTTCACTGTGACCTAGGATCTACAAATTAGTTATAGTTTATGTTTTTTCAGTGAGTTTATTTTGTCTGTTCAACTCTCTTTTTCGTTGTGCTGTAAGGAACCACATAGTATGAATGAAACATATACAGTGTAAACTACACAATAATTGAACACACTATTAATCTGAATCTAAAGCATTTTTAAGGATATTGCTTGCTGTGTTCGAAAAATTTGTCTCACCAACAACGTAGATAACGCAATGAATGTTGTAGAACTATCAAAATGCAAGTTATTCCTTCTGTTAGTGTGTGACGCAATTAGATGCAGTAAATTAGATAAGAGATGCAGATTCAAAACAAACTTCTTCTGTAAATACTACTATTACTTAAGTAGATCAAAGCATTTATTTCAAATAGGCACAAAAAGTCACTTTAGAACCTCAATATTAAAATTAAAATAGAATTTATTCTAGTTCCCCCTTTAAAAGGTAGATTTCGTATGGAGAAGAAACTCCACCGTTACTAAAAGGGTACTTGGTTAAGAGGACTTGTGGCTTAATAATAACAGCTCCACGGATCGATCAATTAGGCCACGCTAGCATATCCAGTGGTGGGAGTGGGATTGATTGATTGATTGACATGCTGTAATAGACACCGATTCGGTATCAACATTCATTCTTTTCACCGTTCTCATAAACTACCCGAACCGAAACATCTTCGTCACATCAAACTGAGCTAGGAGAGCAAAGCGCTCCTCCCAAGGGTGTTACTAGTGAACTTTATGGTTCACTAATAAGGTAGGTTTATACCTATCTAGTTATCTACCTACTTCCCATTGCTGGGATACAAACCTCCTCTCTGTGATAGGGGCTCAGTGCGAGTTGGTGGTTGTCCCATGTCTTCGAATTTTTTGTTTTAGGATGTCATTGTGACCTACTCCTTTACCTTATTTTATGCAAAACTAGTAGTTTTTTCCCGCAACTTCGTCCGCGTAAATGTCGGTCATCGTGGACACAGACGAAATTGCGGAATATGTCCTTTCTTGGGGTTCAAACTTACTCCGTACCAAATTTCATCATAATCGGTTCAGTGAATTAGTCATGAAAGCGTAACAGACAGACAGCATTTATATTATTATTAGTTTTAGTACATATTAGTATTAATATAGAGTATAGATTAGTATAGAGTTTAGATTTTTTGATGCTGGCAACTTTGTGTGGTGTTATGTATCTCCACCAACTTAACGATATTCGTCACACCTAGGCACAACCGGTATTGGCCACACCTAGGGTAATAATCGTAACCTGGATTTGTCTCGACAATTTCTAGGTACTTGTTAGAGAACGAAGTAGGTGTCGCTATTAAACTTTCAAGTGTGAAGGACCGCAGATTTTGAAGTTGTATTAAGTTTAAAAGGTTTCAGAAGGATCATGTTGCTTGTTAGTTTAAAAGTGGTGTACGTTATCAAAGGCTTTACTGAAAGTAAAGTTTAACAATTTCTTAGTAGCAGCCCCGAGTCTGGTTTTGTACCCGGTTCGTGGTAATATGCTCGCCCATTATTACTTTGGACTTGAACAGAACACCTGCCAAGTGATAACAGGTGAAGTAAGACTGTGATAGAGTGTAGTCCATGGACTGGAAGACGAAATGTTGGTCGTCCGGCGGCGAAATGGGAGAATGTCATGGTTGGACGCGGACAAAACCTGGATGAGGTTGGCACGCTCCTGCGTGGTGATTGGTACAAGAAAATATAGACCTACACCCAGCTGTGGGGGAAGTCAGGCTGTAGATGACGACATGTCGGTGTACTATTATGTACACCTCTCAGGAATTTCGTAACCCTTAAATGCGTGATTTTTTATTTATAATAAAAAAAATATGTAGGTTTGTAATGTGTATGGAAATTCATGGAAAAATAATTTAAAAAAATATTTGACAATGTTCAGTCCGTCAAATTCTTCATTTTGCCTCTGTAGGATAAAGCCTACACTGTGCTACATATGGCCTACATAAAAGAATTTCGAAGATTTTGTGCTCATTATCTACTCAATATTTATCATTTATGAAAACGTTATACAAATACAAAAGTATAACTTACCATGTAAAATCCAATCAAAAAGTGTTCACAACAATAATTCATCAGCAACTTTTTCAAATACCAGTCCGCCAAAAAGTTGCAGCTGTCAATATCAAATATGCAAAAGTGATCCAGTACCGCTGACATAAGAATTAAAAAATAAGTCTATTCTCGATCGACAAGTGACAATTGTTTTTTTTTAAAGTAACGATGCATGACACTCTGCTACCAGAATATTATGTAGTCTGCATCCTACATCATGAATTTAAGGGTTAATAACAGCCTGGAGTTTGGAAGTTGGCGCTGTGATACCCCTGTGCTTCGGAAAGGCCATTGGTCCTACTCCTGATCTCTCTTGTGTCGGATTGCCGTCCCACGGGATTATGAGAGTGAGGGAAGAGTGAGCGCCACTGTGTCTGTGCACACACTTGTGTACTACAATATCTCCCGCGCCGATGTCTAGTCTCCGTTCGGTTTGGTCGCCGTGGCCGAAAAAAGTCTGGAGGACTATTATGTTACACTGAAAGATAATCATTACTGATTGAGCTTTCACTCAGTAGATTGTCTCTTAGAGTGGTATGGAAATGTATCCTAGAATTTATTAAAAAGCATAAAATTCTCAATTTTCTTGGTAATCTACGGACGCTAACAATTTCAATATCAAGCTTACCACCCATAGTTTTTATGAATCATATCTGATGAACGGACATATTTTTCCACTTACAAAGAATAATGACGCTGAACTAGACAATGTGGGAATATTATCATTAAACTCATTATCTTGTATTAACACCATATTTGATGACTGTTTTTTTGCGTAACATTCTGCTGGCGGGGAAGAAATTACTGAGTTCTTAGTAGCCGCAAGTAATCTAGAAATAATGACTCGGTGTCGGTAGTTAGACCATGATATATGTGATTTTTAGGACCAAGGTTCACATTTTATAATAACTTAAATGTACACTGTAGTGTACTATAGTATTTAATTTTAAATATAGATGTCCATCCATCCTCACAAACATCTATTCTCTTCTCCAACTCATTCGCAGAAACAACTGAACAGATTTGGATGAAATTTGGCACACTGACAGTTTATAACCTGGATACACATACTTTTTATCCCGGTAGTAGGTGCCTGCGGGATAATTTCCGGGCACAATTCCAGATTTCTGGGAATTTCATGATGGAAGACCCCAATAATACTTAGCCCGACCTGTGGATCGAACCCAGGACCTCAAACTCAGCAGTACCGAACTAGCAACCAATATACCAACGAGGCAGTCAAACAATAACAGATGCCATAGGAATACAGTATATTAAGATACATTCCTGAGAAGACAGTGACGAGTATATAATACAAAAGCCTAATTGATTATTTATTTATGTATTTATAAAACGTGCAGTGTTTTACAGCATGATCGAATATTTCTATAATATTGTTGAAGTCATTAGCAACTAATAAGTATTTCTGTAAACATTTCTTTCTTTTAGCGTTACACGAATAAGAACTATATAACAATATGTCTAATACCTAATCCCATTCTATCTATAAAATATCTCTATATCATAAGTTTTCCTACGGGTATAGATTGCATCTGTTCATTGTTGTCTTCACCTCTAGGGTCATGGTAGACGAGTTACAATAACTACGAACGTCGTCATATCTAACATTCACGAGAATGACGCAAATTTAGTGGGATTGAACAATAATGCAGACAGATGTAAAGCAAGCAAATATGAAATGAAAGCGAATGAAGTCATTTTGTTGTTTAATGAAACCAAAGCATTGTATCTTGAGAGCAACGGTGACCCGATGGTAAAGGTCGCGACTTACTAATCGTAGGGCATAAGTTCGAATTCAGACAGGCGCTTTACTATTTGTACATTATTTCATCAACACTCCTCTAAAAACAGTGAAGGAAAACATCGTAAGGATACGGCATGTCCTTAAAACAAAAATACGAAGACATGAGACATCAACCAACCCGCACTGGGTCCGTGTGGTAGATTACGGCCCACGGAGAGGAAGCCTGTGCCCCAGCAACATAAACTTTAAATCCTGATTATGATGTCATCTTACTTGTACGAAATTGATATAATGGAGACGAATCACGTATTTTCTGAAACAATTAAAATACCTGCTTCCTTAAGTTCTCAACACACCAAAAAATCACCAGTCCGACTGGTGATTTTTCTAAAAATTATAAAGAGTTCTGGCTTCTAAAAGAATATTAAACAGAATTCTCGATTGCTCTCTAAAATCTAAATTTCTACATTCTTGTCATGTTGATTTTAACGAATAACTTAACTTAAAATTTTCAGGAAATACATAATGAACACAAACAACCCACTGTGAAAGCCTAAATGCCACTAGGATTGCGGAAGCGTGGCGGAAGTAGACCCATGTCTCCCTAAAACCTGCTCTATGACTATCTAGCAGAATACACCGGTAGTCCCCTCGTTGGGTGTACAACAATGTCTGTAATGAAGTGTTTCTTGGGTACAGCAGGTTATACACCATTACCCTGGGCCCAAATACGATAAGCCTGAAAAAGATATAAACATAGAGACACAGGAATTACAAGGTATGGTTTTGGAAATTTAGGTTCTTGAAGGAAATTTTACGGAACTCTAAACTATCGTTGTATACAACAATCTATCTCCCCGTTTTTTGTTTCTTATTCCGTGTTAGTGGTGCCTGCGGCGTCGCCCGTGTGGATGTCGGAAATTATAATAACTTCAGCTATGTTAATCTTTATTACATCAGCTTTCTGTCAGTGGAAAGCCAGTCAAAATCGGTCTAACCGTTTTGGAGCTGAAACAAACCGACAGACAAATTCAAAATTCCGTATATACATTCATATGCATATAGTAAAAAGCTATTCGTTTGACATTACAAGCACATTCTTAAATTGTATTTATTTGTAAGTATATAGAATATCAGTTTACAAGTAAATCATAAGAAAAGTGATCACCACCACTTATGAACAACCAGTAATAACAGTAGATATACCAGACACCTCACAAGTGCGTTTCCATATTAGAAACACAGCTTAAAATTCCTCAAGGGCGTACTCCATTTCCTATTTAAAATTCAGACAGTACATTCACACTTAAACCGAATCCCACCTCCAATATCACAATTCCGAAAAGAATAAAACGACTCACTATCGACAATTTCTATGCCTTAACTTTTAACGAGCGTACTAAAACAAAACTAACATAAAGAGACCGTGTTATCAAGTCCCGGGTTTTAGGCAATCATGGCCACTCTACCGTGACGTACTCAGTACAAAGTTAAGCGTAATTTAAGTACACGTGTACTTAACCACGTGTACTTGGGATGAGGAAGATTTTGTTGTTGGTTTTTTGCTTATTTTTGTTGTTAAGAAAATATTTCTTGAGTGAAGATGATTACAGGGATTTGACCTATGGAGATAGATGGATAGATATATCATTAATTTCGTACTAAGAAAAAAAAAACAAATTACAGTAAGCCGTAAGGTATCTGATCTGGAAACCAACATCATTAACGTTACGATCAGCAAGATCATCTCAACCTCATGGATGAGTGACCATTTTTAGATTAATGTTTAAAAAATAGTCCTCCATCCACGTAGATATTTTTTTCTCATATTTAGTAGACTACTTTCTTTTCTACGGCTTTATATATTTGCTGAAAAAGTACATAGATGTTACCACAAAAACAGCTGTTTATGAGCAGCCAGAAAGTTCAAGGTCAGCTGAACGATCTAACGTTTCAGTATTCCCAAATGCCCACTAATTGGGTTGTGTAGCGGTCCTGCGGTCCGGTGGAGGTCACTGAGGTCAGCTAGTAAATTGTTGTTGGTCCGTGTGGAATAACGCTAACCGATTTTTATAATTTGTACTGAGTTTCTGCAATAAAAGGCACAAAGCTATTAATTAGGTTCTAAAGTAATCAGACAGTAAAATTCATTCATTCCACTCATATCATAATTATGAGTAATAGTGACATTATTTTCAGCTACTTTTAATACAAATTCAACAGTCGTGGACTCGTGATGAATTAGTCACAATTCATACCTATACCTAATCGCGAAGCTGACTAAATAACAGATATAAGCACCTACGTACGCCTAACAGCCTAACACAGTACACAAAACCACAGGAAATTTACAATGAAAATTATAGTAGAGAATATAGAGCTGCACATAGAAAGCGCATTCCTCAATAACGCCCCCGATTTAGTTATTAATAAATCATCAACATCATCATTATTACAGGCAAAAGACATCCACTGCAGCTGGACATAGACCTCCCCCAAGCTCCACCACTTCGATGGATTCCGTTCCTCTCGCATCCAGTGAATTCCTGCGGTCTTCACCAGGTCATCATTACATCTTTTGAGAGGCCTTCCACCGCGTAGCGTTCCAGTACAAGTAATACATAGGGTAGGTACTTTTTATCCCGGCAGTAAATTCCCACAGGATAATTACCAACCTTCACGCGAGAAAGCCGCGGGCAAAACCTTGTTAATAATATAACTAAACAACATCAAACTACCTCATACAATGATTTGCACAACAGCACTCATTACAGAGTGATCATTGCATCTACCGTTACGCATTTTAATTGAGTGCAAAGGTAATCGTCCGATCCAGTGCACAAGCACTTGAAATGCACTCGGCTAAACGAGACGAATTTTGTTGTTTGACGATTGAACTCTTTCGGACAAAATCGTGAGGTTTTTTTTTTTGTTACTCTTTACAAACCGGTGTTAGTCATTTGATACAAGTTTGAGATAATAATATCATAAAACGTTATTTGAATGTAATTTAATCGACTGAATACGAAATGATATAGGTACAAACTTTTTGATCAGTCTGGTACAGGACGTAAAGAATAGCACTCTCCCTATTTATGCCCGTGAGTATCATAAGAGACTTACTAGAGAATGGGCAGCAGCGTTCCCTATGCATTTTACCACCATAATGCGATCGACAACCCGCCTGTCAAACGTGGCGATTATGGCAAATCCCCGCAAAAACTGATGAACAGTGGACGTCCTTGGGCTGAAAAGATATTGATGATGGTACAAAATTTATGAAAGTACAGAGTAGTACTAAATATTAAAAGTAATTTATACAGACTAGGCTGATAGCAGCACTTTTTGAACATCATAATTACATGAGACTGTCCCACAAACCCAATAATTAGCAACCTAGTTTATAAAAATATGATTGCGATTGAAGTTTTACACATTTTGTTATACGGTTTAGCCTATCCTTTCAAAGGAAAAGATAGGTCCCATGATAGTAAAAGTAAAAGGGAAAAAGATTTAGCGATCGAAATTTAAAAAAAAAATTGAATTTACTAAGCTCATCCCGGAATAGTTAAAGGAGAAATTAAATAAAAAAGACAAAAGCCATTTCAATGAAAAGGGAGTTCGTGAGTAGGCTAGGGTGACAAACCTCGCCTCTATTCCTTTTTGCCGCTTCCTTTTTTTTAATTTGTCGACCTTTAACCTTCCCTACTTAAACATCTGGTTTTTTAGGTAATCGATATCTTTTCGAATGGATTACGGGCAGTCGTAATATAATTCCAATTGTATGAACCTAAACGAGGCAAAAGGAGTGTGTAGAGATCGTAGCAGGTGGCGTTCCGTGGTTTCTGCCTACCCCCATGGGAAAAAGGCGTGATTGTATCTATGTATGTATGTAATTTAAGTTTTATATTGCTTTCGACCTTCCACGTTCCTAAAATCACGGACAAACTACACAGGTAATAATTCTCAAACGAATCTCCACGCATCTAAATAAAATAAAAAACAGATTACACAATATTAATATTTACTCAAACCAGTTTTAAATACAAGATTAGAATCTGTATAACGTCCGGCTTGGGAATTGCAACACAATCCTCCATTATTAATTGACATAATTAACTGACCGATTAATTAAAAAAGGCCCGACTGGCTGTTCACAATGGTGTGCTGGCCTATGCTTATGTATGGAAGTGAAGGTTGAGTGTCCGCCAGGGTTGCGGGATTTGATCGAAATAGTTACCGTGGCCCTGGCATATGGGCAACTGAAGGAACACGGGTGGGTTTTAATCTGTAACAGTCTGACACGCCATGATTCCGCTCCACCCCAGAGCGGGAGAAGTCATTTGATGATTTCCCACCCAGAAAAAAAAAAGGTTGAGTGTGCCAAAAAAATAGCATGAAAGTAGAATAAATACTGTAGAGACGCGTTCGTTACGAAGTATGTGTGGTGTGACTGTGAATGATTCTCAATTCTTTAATGTGTTATAGATTGAGGAATGATGTTATAAGACAACGGTGCGGTTTAAAAGATGTAGTGACAAAAACTTTAAAGAGTAGGTATGCTTAGACGGTTTGGTCATGTTCAGAGGATGAATGAAGGGCGGCTATAACTTTTTATATACCTTTGAATTTACAAGGCATAGGTATGTGACTGGATACGCCGGAAGGGGACTCCCTAGGAGAACAAATAGTGACCTTATTGGTGATGTTCTTCAGAAAGGTCAGGTGCGTAGTAATGGCAACCGACGTGCGTGTATGACCAGATTTACGAACATAAACGGAGCAAAACAATGTATGTATGTAAGAATCGTAGTAAGTGGCGTTTATTTATTTATTTTATTATTTATGTACACACAGTAAAATACAAAGTGATAAGGCATAGTAAAAGAATTGAGTACAAAGGTACTGTTTATTTCTTAAGAAATTTCTTCCAGCAGACCTGCGAAAGGAGAAATTAAAAAGAAATGTAGACAATAGTGTGTGAAAACAAGAAGAGAAAATATGAATATGCGAAGTCATAAACTATATACTTATACATAATATATAATGCAAGAAATTAACATATACCTAAATAAATATATAAAGCTAAAATATATAAATAAACATAAATAATTATGTATATAAATATACAAAATTATGGCGTTCTGTAGTTTCTGCCTACCCCGATGGGAGAAAGGCGCGAGTACGTATGTATAATTAACTGAATGATGCAAATTAATTACAATGCCATCAGTACATTTAGTACACAAAGAGTCTAGTACAACTTAGTACACGTGCACTTGATTTAACATCTTTTGTTTGCCAATTCTTTTTTTGCTTGTCAAATACGTACATACTTAGGTACGTGTTCATTATAATTTATGTAATATACGTCAGTACTTTTAAGCCATTGAATGCAAATGAATATGATGTGAAATAAGTCAGGTAACAGTGGATTGTCTGTTTGGCAGGCCGCACAAGTAAATAGTGGTAGGTAGAAATGTAAACCTGTCACTCTAAACTAATTTGACTCCGATCCAACCCGTCCCTTTCTGCCCTGCACCCTAATTGCGAAACGCACAATTTATCAGAATCTGAATGGGATTAAAGATTATTTCTAAACCATTTCGTCATTTGGTCGAATAAATTGTCGGCTCAGCAACGTAAATAACGCAATGAATGTTGTTTAACTATGAATATCAAACCAATTCCTACCGATAAAAAGTTCCGCAATTACCCCTCTGTTCCTGCGACGCCCTATGCCGAAATCCGTACCCCACACGGGGCCTTGAGCGTGTACTAGCTCCAGTTTTATCTTTTTAAGCCATGATTGGACGCCTTAATTTACTAGGTAGCCACAGGCAAGTCCGGTTAAGTAGCAAACAACCTTAAAGGTTGACTTGCAAGATGTAATTTCCAAAAAAAACCTCTGACCTAACCAATGACAGTGATGATAACTTGAGGCGCCAGCGGCACCCTAATTGTGTAACACACTATCAATTACAATCTAAATCTTTAAGAAGGATATTGCTAATACATTGCTTGATATGTTCTAAAAATGTGTCAGTCCAACAACGTGAATAACGCAATGAATTGTGTTGACTTGTCAAAATAAAAGCTATTCATACTGGTAGTGTATTATGCTATTACCCCGCGAGTTCTTATTTCTCCAAGACTTTTCTTGCTACTCTTCCGGAAAATTCTTCTACAATTTTCCGAGAAATCGACCAAGTCTTGACGATTATCTGCCACTTAGTAATATTGTTTGGTATGATGGTGGAACTTCCTTGGAAAACTTCCAACTCGGTTCCAAGTTATCTCGTAGTTTCTAATTTAAACGGATGAACATCGTGATGCATGCCATGGTCAAGGGTTTTTCAAACCACTATCACAGAATGTGTTTAGTCATACTAAATGATTAGTTGATTCCACGTATGAATAAATTAAAATACATATCATCATAACGGTCACACGGTTCGGTGCGCGCGCACTCAATATGTACTCAGATTGCCATAGCAACATTTATGTTCCACAAATAACTTGTATATTTTTTTCCGGTTTTTTTAATATTATAAACAAGAATATCAACAGGTACAGTATGTATATGAGTCGTTCGGATGCTTCCTTGCACTGTTTTATCTTAACAAGCTTTTGCCCGCGGATTCACCCGCGTGGATGTCGGAAAAAATCCCACGGAAACGTACTACACGGATTAAAAGTATCTTATCTATCTAGGAGTTCGCCCGCGATGCCTGATATTTATAGCTAATGTTATTCCGAAGTAACATTCCATACGTGAAAGAATTTTTTAAATCGACTAATTCGTTTTTAAGTTTATCCATTACATATATCTAATTTTACAAATAATCATCTTTCATCTTCATAATATTAGTGTAGATGTGTTAATCCAGATTTTATATAAATTATCTGCATGGCTTTGATTCCAATGCGTTTTTACGCCAACCAGGAACATACTGGTACATCCAAATAAACGAACAAAAATTCTTGAAAGTGTTTTCGCCATCAGACTCGTACCCGCACCTCGTAGCAATTACTTTGTTTCAATGTCAAATCTGAACATTAAATATTATTTTATTATACAGGGTGGTAATGTGATAACCGACGAAACATTTACGAATTAATCTACGCTAAGGGGTCTAGAATCATGACTGAATTCATTGTTACAGTTTGTGTGTCGATGTTCCTGCCACTCTGCATATGTATACATAGGTATAGATTTTAAAACGATTCTGCTCTGGCATAAAAGTCGTTTTAAAAATGTCAAAATCTGCATTAAAGTGAAATAAACTCGAAACAAGTTTGGATCTTGCAAGTTTTGAAATTGTCAAAAACTTACGTTAAACTAGTTTTCAATTTGAATTGGATTTTGGTAACGTTTCCGTGAATCGCAAGTTACATGATTACCTGCACTTGGTTACGATTCTACTTTGCTAAGAAGTGTGAATCCAGCCGGCGTTTATTGCCCCCATAGTCTGTTTTGGACAAGCAAGCACCGTCGTGTCGCCTACCGCAGCGTCTACCACCCTAATTACGACTGTTAATCAGAATCTGAAACATTTGAAGGATATTGGTAATATGTACGTTGCTTCCTAAGTTCTAAAAAATTGTCAGCTCAACAACGTAAATAAGGCAATTAATGTTGTTGAACAATCAAAATGAAAGGGAATCCTATTACCTAAGTGTTTCGCAATTACCCCTCGTTTGTTTGACAGAGCAAACGACAACCAAACAATTAATAAAAGAAACTTTCGAGATTTTTCCAATCCACAAATAATGTCCATTACTCTAGTAAATCTAAAATATTCAAATTAAAAAAAAATAACACATAAACCTACATGGGAACTTATGACACGTCAGAAGCTAGGTGCACGGTTCCAATTGATTGATTCTTATGGAGAAGAGCCGGAAGAAGAAAAAGAAACTCACAACTGTTACTCTATTAAACATAATTGGCTTCTACAATGGTCTCAAGTTGCAGAGTTAATATGTATGGGAAGACAGTGTAGACCTGTGAACAAGTAAGTACAGGAACTTAATAAAATAGAAAATCCTACTAATATTATAAACGCGAAAGTTTGTATGTATGGATGTTTGTTCTTCTTTCACGCAAACAATACTGACCTGATTTAGATGAAATTTGGCACACAGATAGTTTATAACCTGGAATAATATATAGGGTACTTTTATCCCGGTAGTATGACGGGATAAATCCCGACCTCCTCGCGGGCGAAGCCGCTGGCAAATGCTAGTGGTCTATAAATCCACAGTCTACAAGGTCTACAACGTCCTCAAATTAACAAAATATAAAAGAATAGGTATATAAAAAAGTATATGTATATAAAAAGTCAACAGAACTTGATTTTAGTTGGGAACTTGCTCATTTTGTTATAAATCAAACAACAAAGAAGCCATACGAACTATTAGGAAAAATTATATAGTTTTCGAAACAAGTCCCAGCCACAGCCAGGTTTCGAAGTAATATAACGTGAAATCGGGGTGTAAACGCAATTTAGTCCGAAAACTGCCTCGTTGGTCTAGTGGTCGGAAACGCTACTGCTGACCATGACGTCCTGGGTTACGATTCCCAGGTCAGGCAGTGTTATTGGGTAAGTAAGTAAATTTTATTTGTTTAAACATGGTGTACATACATTGCATGCAAGATAATAAGGAGATACAGAAAAGATCAGACATGTTCAGCCGCATACCGTGGCGTACAAATTGGTAGGAAGAGATGGTGCATGAACCGTTATAATATTCATCAAAATTACATTTCATCATTATTCATTAAAGATTAGGTATTTTTATTACAATTCAATGTCAAAGTAGTGATTAAATTAGTTGGTCAATAAAAATAAGAAATAAAATAAAATGTCACTAAAATTACAATTATTCCATAAAATACAATGGTTAACTAAAATAATGTACAAAATACAACATTGTCATCTCAAAAACGGAGAAAATTGTCCTCTTTCATAAATTCCGATATACTATAATACGCTCTTTCAGTTAGTATTTTCTTCAATTTACTTTTTAGAGCAGAAGTATTTAATGTTTTCCACGATTTGGGCATTTTATTAAAAATGTTCGGAGCCATACAAAAGATACTCTTATGCCTAAGAGTTGTTCTAGCGCCGTGAACACAGAGTTTGAAATTATCACGTCTATTCCTAGGGAAAACATCAGACAAACGCTGGAATAAATGAGGATTGGATTTTATAAACATTATTGTTTCCAGGATATATAATGAGGGTAATGTCAATATCTTACGCTCTATAAAATAAGACTTACAGCTGTCCGTTGTTTGCCGTCTAAACATCGATCTAATGCATCTTTTCTGTGCCCGAAACGCTATCTCAATGGGTTTTTCCATCTGGAATTTCTCAGTAACAGCCCGGTCTGGAATTGTGCCCGCTTGGTGGCAGTAGGCTTGCTTCCTAATAATATACATGGCACATAAAACATAAGTGGCGAAATGTAGGAGTACTATAGGTACACCTCTGCCACCCGTGATGTTATGTTATGTAGTCCGAAAAGGGGTGTAGCCTAATCAAGGTCATTGTTAAACTTTCTAATTTTGTCATTTGAAAACTCGCCAGGTTAATGGATAATACTAACTTAATAAAATATATAAAAACCAAATGAAATGATAGCTTTTATTCTCATCCAACTTCGAGTTATACCTTTAGCCATTTAGCTAATCCTTTACCTCAACCACTTATTATGTAACGCTACATCTAGGTACAAAGGTGACGCGGTACAGCTCAGTGCACGCGCACCGAACGCACTCGGCTCGAAGCAACCGACTTAACGACAAACACGCTGTCGTAACCACGTTCTGTGTTATTTCATAATATCCGCTACCCACGGACAATGGAGCCTCATCTCTTTATGTATATTTTGGTGTGAAACTTGAAAGGACAGAAGCTGTAACATTTTAGTACTTTGACGGTATAAGGAAGAGGGTGCAAAGTTCACTCTGCCTCCACAGTAAAAGGAGAATCCTCCCATCAGACGGGTGTCGCGTCTGTGACAGCCAGAGATACACACCCAGTTACTGGGTAATATGATAGATACCCCTTTGTACGACTGGTTGTGAGACTTTCGGAATTCTGACGACTTGTAACGATTTATTTTTTAGCATAGGTTTGAGGAAGGCGGTTGATCACTATCTGACCCTTATCACCAAAAACCAAATGATGGCGGTCCGTACATCATACGGAAAGGCGTTCCAGAATCTTTCCGCGCTGCGGTTGCCACGAGCTCTTGAAAATTGCTAGGGTATGACCCTCTTTCTTACTGGCTTACTTAAATCTGGACGTAACCATCTTCAGCACACGTCATATTGTCAGGAGTTCCCAAAAAGTTTGTAGCGGAGTAATACATAATCACGATTTACTTGGAAAAAGACGAAAACAGTTCTTCAAGAATTCTTGGAAGTCCTAACAATAAGTCCGTACCCTCAATAAAAATAACACAAATAACAAAGGTGAGCTGTGCGTTTGCGGCAGATTCAGTGCATTGCGTGCGTTCGCACTGAATGCACTGGCTCTAGATGGTGGCAACAGCTCTCTTGTTTAATAAACTAAGCTTGTGGTTTCATGTCCGACATTGTTTGAATAACTGTATTTATCATCAGTTTGGTTTGTATAAAAGTGCGTTTGATTATAATATTCAACTGACTGTAGACTCTATCTAACTAGTTGCACAAACGTGACTCATTCTATAAACGCTGAAAAGTTTATTTATTTGTTTGAACACGCTGAACTCTGGAATGATCAACCCCACTATTAAAATCTTTTTGAACTTGGTCGTCCCATTCCTAGGGAAAGCTATAGGCTATTTAGGCTTAGACTCTGAGGAGCCGAGCAAAAACAAAAAAAGTTAGAATAACGGTAAGCGAAAACGACTAACAGCGCGGGCAGGCGATGTGATACGACGGCGGCTCGGGGGAACAATAAACACAGTCGCGGGCAGAAGCTAGTATACTACAAATGCACAGTTATTTAGCCGTCTGACGGGTGAGGAGGGGCAAAATAGGGTGGTTTTTAATTCTATCGAATGTGTAGGAATGTTCTGAAGTAACTGGGCTAAAAAATTATAACGCGGACGCGAAATCATCAGCTGTAAAATATGATGCTTTCGATGGAACAGATAAAATTAAATGCTTAATGGGCCAGTTCTTGACCTCGATCTCCCCTGGGGGAAAGCAATACATCCAATCTATGATAGAACGTGCGTGCCCAGAATTTGCCTATTCGCTCTTGCTTTGAAGGGAGATGGGTTAAAATGTGGAAGACAACACAGACGCTGGCAGAGACTTCCACACTTTGTCCTTTATAACATCATTTGCCAGACCTTTTCCCAATTATGTCGTGGTCGGCCTTCAGTCTAACCGGATACCGCGAAATACCAGTATTTTACATGAAGCGACTACTTGTTTGACCTCCACAACTCAGTTACACATGATGTGTAAAAAACTTGGAAGAATCATCTATACTTAATATTATAAAGCTAAAGAGTTTGGTTAAACATACTAATCTTAGGAACTACGTTCAGTGTTGGATAGCCCGTTTATCGAGGAAGGTTATAGACTATATAACTTCACGCTAGAACCCTTAGGAGCCGAGCAAAAGAAAAAAAGACACGAATACAAAGACCTCGCACGGACAAGCAATTCACTGCGACGGGGAGGGTCGGGGGAGCAAAAAATTTGATGCGGAGGAAGTCACGGGTAGAAGCTACTATTAAATAAAATTGACGCTTGACTCTTATAGAAGACATAGAAGCTGAAGGTCGAATCTTTGAACGTTATCCCGAATAATTCTCCAGTCCGAAAAACAAGCTAACCTGGCCCTTTAGTATCTTCTTGATGAACGTTTTCGTGAAAACAATAGCCTGTTACGACGTTCGTCATGATTAGAGCACTCAATTTCATACATCGTATGAAATATCGAGTGATCTCGATCTTTCAAAGTTATATCTTATTGGAAACGTTGTGGGTAGACAGAAGCCCGAAAGTCGCATAACCGGCAACCGTTTGTTGCAAAGGTCACATAGACATGTAAACTACTGGAATTCAGCTACTTTCAGTTAGACTGGAAGCCGACCAAGGAAGTTGTAAAAAGGCTACGCAGATTGTGATGAATGTGATGAAGATGATACAAGTATTAGGAACTAAACTTCTCATCTTTTATTTTTGTGTTTATATTTTTCAATGTTTCAGGCTCTCCTTTTTTAGTGGTTCAGTTGAAAAGAAATAATTCCATTAGCATTCTGAATTTTAGCCTTCCGAGCCTTCGTACTTCGTACGGTACTCCTCAATAATGTAAGTAGGTACAGAGAGGTGAGTGGCCTCAGTGCGCGTGCACCTAACGCACTCGACGACGCAACTTTTGTTTAATAACTTTGCGGCGCGTTGTGGTTTCCCAACTCATAAAGTTATGTGGTGAAGACTGAAATGTGTTTTGATTATCTTTTGGGTATCGATTTTAAACAACCCCAATTGTTTTGAATCTTGTTCTTTTAGTTGTTTTGATCTTTTATGTAAGTATTATGATGTTTCTAGAATAACCTGCGGCCGCAAAGTATAAAGTGACAACTGTATATTTTTCGAAAGACCGAGAGCTACATACTTGGACAGTCGGTTCAGAATGCCTTATTCTTTGGCTCTACATTAAACTATACATATTTATTCCCAGTCATAGGAAACATATTCAAAAATTGTGCATCTAGTAGTGTTGTCCTACCTAACCAACTTATAATGTTCTCACTCTTGGACACAGCCTCCTCTCAGTGAAAGGGAGTGGGCCATAATACCTCACGCGGGCCCAGTACGGGTTGGAAGTTGACACAGTTTTATTCAAGGACATGCCGGTTTCCTCACGATGTTTTCCTTAACCGTTTTAAAGCGCGGACTGACTACGATTTTAAATGCTACAACTACATGCTACAGCTCCAACAAATAAGGTTGAAAATTGAATAAATATTTGGATTGACGATGTGACTAAGCTGCGAATTGGCATTTATTTTACGGGTTTTATTTAGATTATTCGGACTACACACATTAAATTAAATAATTGTCTGGTTAAAGTTTTAAAGTAATGTTTATTCTATTGAACTCTTTAAAAAAAAAATGTTGTTATCGCTGAAAATACAGAGATGTTCGACGTCAAAGTTTTTTTTGTGAAACAATTTTTATTGGGAATATCAAACAATTTTTCACTATTCTATTCGGTTAGATTTTTTTTTTAAACCCTTCTCTGTCCACTGTATTTTTTGTGTCGTATATTTTCATTGCGTTACGTCATACTCGATTGTCAAAGACACCAGTGTTTTGTGAATATTGAGGTAACACCGCACCTTAAGAGCAGTGGTGATGAAATAATTCACACAAAATAAAGCGCCGAATAATTGCTAAACTGAAGTGGCAGTGGGCAGGGCACATTGCCCGCAGAACAGATGGCCGATGGGGCCGAAAGGTTTTGGAGTGGCGACCGCCTACCGGAAGACCGATAGAAGGTGAACCGATGACCTTGTGAAGGCCGCAGGAATCCGCTGGATGCGGGAGGCACAGAACCGGTCGAAGTGGCGGAGCTTGGCGGAGGCCTATGTCCAGCAGTGTACATCTTTCGGCTGAAATGATGATGATGATGAAGAAAGCGCCAGACTGAGTTCGGACTAAAGGTCGCGGCAATTTCCACAGCGCCACCACTCCTGTGTTGCCGTTCATTAACATTACAACCAACAATACCTAAGAATGTTTGCTACCGTGTTAACTATCTACAATAGTCACAATTCCGTATTAGGTATTAACACCTAACAACAAAGACTAGACAGCTTAAAGACCTTGGAAGTTTTTTATAAGGAAATAAAAAGGAAATACCTAATAGGTACTAACTACTAAGTATTGTAAGAATTACTAAGTATGTAAGAATGGCTTGTGACTTAGTAGTAACAGCCGCAAGGGTCGATCGATCAGAGTAAGCTACGCTTGCCGCGGTTAGTCCGTGGATAGGTGACCATCTTTAAATACCAAGACAGTGGCACGTTGGCCGCTGGTGTATTCGTAGATCTTCGACAGTCGTAACGGGTCGTCAAAAGCCCGAAAGTCTGACAACCTGCAGTCTTACCTTACTAAAGGGTACTGTCCAGTAGCTGGGTTGTGGAGGTCAGGCAGGCAGTCACTCCATGTAAAATACTGGAATCCAGCTACAACCGCGGTAAGACTGGAAGCTGACCCCAATATATTATTATGTAGTTAGGAAGAAAGAAAAAAGTATTTCTCAGGACTCGCACAGAAACTAAACTGAAACATTACTTAATCAATTAAAAAATAAATTATAAACAAATGAAAAAAAAAAATTAAAAAAGAAAACAAAGTCCTGTACGAAGTCAAAACACCCCCCCTATCTCAGCATGGTGCTGCGACATTTAAAAATAAGTGTTGCAAAGCTCGTATTCTGATAGGGCCTAATGTGGTGTGAAATAAGTTGGGAAAAAGCTACACAGATGAATGTTACCTCCATTTATCCATCTGCCTACCTTTTTCCTAACTGTAGTTTAAAAAAAAAATATGAAATAGGTCAATCTTCGGCCCGAGGGCGTCGTAAACAAGTGATGCCTCTACGGGGAGGCCTCAATTAACTATAATGGCTCATTATGTTTCAGAGGGCAGTCGTTAGGGATCTTGTCAAGAAGAGGGGCAACAGTCTTTGGTAGGTACTTATTTAAAAATTAGCAATGGTTTGCCATAATCGCCACGCTTGGCAGGCGGGTTGGCGATCGCAGTATGGTGGTAAAATGCATAGAGAACGGTGCTGGCCATTCTCTAGTAAGTCCCTTAGTCACCTGTTACGACACCCACGGGAAGAAATTGGATGGTGCTATTCTTTACATCCGGCACGACACGGTACGGTGAGAAATTAAACAGTAACTTATGTTCATAAAAACGTCCTCAATTCGTCACAGAGAGGAGTGCCTCAATAAGGAGCATTAAAACAGTAACAAGTCCAATACTTTCTCTTTTATTACAGGTCGACTGGCGTAGTGCAAATTGCAGGCTAGGTCGCTGTAACTAGGTGACTGTTGCCACAGATAAATAGAGGTAAAGAAAATATTTAGTACGGAAAAAACATTCAACTACTATCTGCTCAAATGCCGCTCGTGACTATTACTGCGTTATTGATTTGGGCTTCTATAAGGGTATTTGTACACCTGTTACTAATAATGAGAACGAAGCCTATTTCTGGGAACTTTTGAGCATCAGAAGCTGGTTGGTCGTGCTCTTTATATATATTTTTTTCGTCCTGCGTGTCTCACTCGATCCACACACCACATACAAAAATAAATCAGAGATCAATTCTAATTTTAAGAACGTTCACACTCTGATATCAATCTGTCTAAAATACCCCAAGTTTCCATACATTTTTAACAAGTTTTTTTCATTTGATTGTCGCCGAGATGAGACTGCGACTAGATTTTGAACGTTTTTAATTATGAGACTTGGCCTTTTGATCTCAGTTTCAATCTGCCAAAAATACCTCTAGTTTCCATAAATGTTTGACAAGTTTCTGACATTTGACTGTCGCCGACATGAGACTGCGACTAGATTTTGAACGTTTTTATAACGAGAATTAGCCTTCTGATCACGTTAGCGTTACTATTTACTTACATAATAACACAATAATGCCTACATACAACGATAAATACCGAAAATCAGGTCACAACTGAAACAAAACCCAATCAGTTTTGCGGTTTTTAGACTTATCCATAACTGCGAACAAAGAAAATGAACAAAAAACAGCATTTTTCAGTAGGCCTAAAAACTCGACTGAAAAGACAATATTAACATTCAACAACAGACAGATTTTTCAGTCCCTTTTTAATTGAATTTGACTGAATATTCAATGATGACGACCTTGAGACATTACAATCACAAGACAAGGAACTTTTTGCAGAACTTTCAAACAGAACTTTGATTTGAAATAAGAATCGTGCACACAAAATCAGTTTATACCGATCCCACTGATGGCACACAGGACTCCTCTCCGTGAGAGGGTGGGAGGGAGTGGGCCGTAATCTACCACGCGGGCCCAGTGCGGGTTGATAGATGTCAAATGTCTTCAAATTTTAGTTCTAGGACATGCCGGTTCCCTCACGATGTTTTCCTTCACCGTTTTGAGAACAGTGGTGATGAAATTATTTACTTACACAAAGTAAAGTGTTCCGTTCGGTGTCGGACGTAAAGAATAACACTATCCCATATTTCCTGTGGGTGTCATAAAAGGTAACTAAGGAATAGGCAGCAGCGTTCTCTATGCATTATATCACCATACTGTGATCGCCACCCCGCCTGCCAAGCGTGGCGATTAAGGCAAACCGCCAAAAAACATGTATCGATTAAATTTGTGATGCTTGAGGGAGATCTATATACAGCAGTGGACGTCATTTGGCTAAAATGATGATGAAGATGACGAAGTAAAGCGTCTGCCTGGGTTTGAACCTACGACGTACAACTCGTAAGACGGAGCTGATACCACTAGTCGCAAAATCGTGCATTAATACCTAATGTTGTTTCAATTCTGTAAGACAACCACCAAAATAACTAAGAAACAAGTAAAAAAAAACAAGTTTGGCGAAATACTTAATGTGGATTTGTATGTCTGGACTGTACATTGGTGCCGATTCTGTTGTACAAAATTCTCTAAACTAAACTAAAAAAAGCGATAAGGCCGCCCATTGTATGTTTTTTTTTGTGTTAAGTGTTCTTGTTGTTATGTATTTTCTGGTGTACAATAAAGCATATCTAAATAAATAAATAAATAGAAATCACTAAAATTTGGTTTATTCCTGTCAAACGACGTTTTCCTATTCTGAAATAGACTAAAGTGACACAACTTAACTATATTTTAGTTTGACAGCACTAAAATTGCACTGAGTTATTAGTTTAGTGAAAATGACAATTTTGCTATTCTGAGTTTGCCGGTTGTCACCAAAAATTTAGACTATAATAATTTATTTTGACTAAATCTGACTATTTTTAATCGCGATTAAAAAGGTGTGGAATAAAACTAGTTGCCATGAACAAAAATTCACACCAACGCCTCGCGCCTCGCCTTCACGTGCAAAAACAGTGCTGTATTTTTTATTTTTTCTTTTGCTTATATCTCGAAAATGGCGTGTCCTATCGCAAAAATAATGAAATTTTGACCCCCTTTATTAACCCCGGAACATATAAATCTCAACACGTAGGTAATATTTTTTTTGTTCAAACAAAAAGTGAAAAATTCCATATAAAACACGTCCAGGCTGCCCCCTTGCGCGCGCCAAAATTCATTGCGTAGCGCACACAAGTACCACGTTGCGAAACCAAAAGAAAAAAAAAACCATGTTGATTGTCAAATTCTTTTTTAGTCGTGTCAAGATATTTTTTTAATTTAGAGATTTTTCTTTGCGGAATAGCGTTAAAATTCTCATAGCCAAAAGTAAAGAATTTTAGAGATAGTTTAGTTAGTTTAGTTCGGTGTACAACAGAATCGGCACCATTCAGTATTTAAAACAAATCTAAACAAGTGAATGAATACCTACAGTCTAGAATGTTCAGTAAATTCAGTTCCATGTATTTATTTGTTCAATGAATGTAGGTTTATTAAGTACTAGCTTTTGCCCGCGGCTTCGCCCGCGCGGATGTCGGAAATTAACGCAGGAGGACGTACTACCGCGGTAAGATGTGTTAAATCAGGTTATATTATAGGTAATAGTTGTTACCCGCGACTTCGTCCGCGTGGTATTTAACAAAAAGTTTTTCATAAAAACCGTCTTTGAAAACTACGCTGACATACGTCACAAACTACGCTGACATACGTCTCAAAATTCAGCGTGTTTTTAGTTTTTTTTTAAACTATTACCTATTTATTTTTCTAAAATAAAAGTCGCCTAAGTTACTCCTTGTTACATCAGCTATCTGCCAGTGAAAGTTCCATCAAAATCGGTCCAGCCATTTCAGAGATTAGCCGGAACAAACAGACAGACAGACAAAAATTGTAAAAAATGTTGTTTTGGTATATGTACCGTGTATACATCCATATACACTTAGTAAAAAGTGGTTATCTTAATATTAAAAACAGACACTCCAATTTTATTTATTTGGATGTGCCTTATATCAGGGCTGTAGCTAGACTCGAATTTGAGGTAGGGCAGCATTGGCTACAGGTAGGGCGGAAGTAAAAAATACACTAGTCACAAAAATTACGGGATATTAAAAAAATCCAAATTTTTGGGTGCTTTTCAACAAGCTGTAACTCCGAGGAAAATGATCGCACAGCAAAAAATAAAAAAGCAAATTGTAGTTTTCAGATACGGCCATGAATTTTTTTATCATGTTTGGGTTTGGAGAAATAACAAGGAAACAACCAAAAATTTTTTCTCGTCTTAAAAATGGTATACGGGCTTCAAAATTTTTTTTCTACTGTTTTACTCATAAGTTTTTTTTAGAAAATTTTATGCCCTTTAATTTGACGTATCCAGAATGCCTAAACGATGATTTGCCGCGGAGTTATCGTCAGTCAAAGCAAAAAAGTACTTTTTAACTTTGACAATTAATAACTCTAGAAATAATGATTGTATAGAAAATCGAAGGAGGGTTTTGGAAACTGCACAACATTTTCTTTAAGATACCTTGAATGGCTTTTGTTGAAAGTTTTATTTTGACTTGAAAGCTTTGACTGAAAAAAGACAAAAATTCGCATAATTATTCGCATAAGTATATTTGGATAACTTGGTATAACTTTGGATAAAATGGATGAACGAAGGATATCGTCGGTAATTTTTCAACCTCAAAGTGTCCCCTAAAATTCCTGAAAAATTCAAAGGGCTACGATTTTTTTTTTATAGTGCCCCGAAGCTTCAAATTCTTTGTTTTTGCAAAAATCACCATTATGAACAATTTTTATTCGTTTTTCGATGCAAAAAAATTTTTTTCTCAAAAATCTTTATTTTTTCGATCAAAGAGATTGATTTTTCAAGAAATTTAAAAAGAAGTATTTCTTTTTTTTTGCTAGGTCTTATAATGCTCTACTATTGTCAAAAAAGTTTACTCGATATTTTCTGACCGCTGCAACTGTCTTAGTTTCAAATCTCATTTAAAAAAATCGATATACGGATTTCGGTTTTTCTTCACACAAAAGGGCTACAGTCAGGTGGAAGTACCAGCTTCTATGGGAGTGAGCCAGTCCTTTGTCAGTCGTGCTTATGCCCGATTTAACGCGACTCAAAGTTACGATCGTCGTCCGGGTCAAGACAGACAACGAATCACTACCGACTGTGATGATCAAGCTATTCGGGAAGCTCGTCGAAATCCTACTGCGCACGCCCACACGATCGCTAATCAGTTCCGCAATCGTCGACAACGTCCTCCCCAAAAATACATTTCGGCATCAACGGAAGATTTGTAAAAAAAATTTCATTTTTCAAATTTCTTGAAAAATCAATCTCTTTGATCGAAAAAATAAAAATATTTGAGAAATAAAAATTTTTCATCGAAAAATCTAATCAAAATCGTTTTGTGTTTTTTTTTTGCAAAAACAACGAATTTGAAGTTTCAGGGCACGATGAAAAAAAAATCACAGCGCTTAGTTTTTTCAGAGAGATTTTAGGGGACGCTTTGAGGTTGAAAAATTACCGACTATATTCTTCGTTCATCAATTTTATCCAAAGTTATACCAAGTTATCCAAATATCCCTAATTATGCGAATTTTTGTCTTTTTTTCAGTCAAAGCTTTCAATTTAAAAAAAATATTTTCAACAAAAGCCATTCACGGTATCATATCGAAAATTTTGTGTTATTTCCAAAACCCTCCTTCGATTTCCTATACAATCATTATTTCCAGAGTTATTGATTGTCAAAGTTAAAAAGTACTTTTTTGCTTTGACTCACGATAACTCCGCGGCAAATCATTGTAGAGGCATTCTGGATACGTTAAATAAAAGGGCATTAAATTTTCTAAAAGAACTTTTGAGTGAAACAATGGAAAAAAAATTTTGAAACCCGTAGACCTTTTTTAACACGAGTTTGGTTGTTTCCTTGTTATTTCTCCAGACTCAAACATGATTAAAAAAATCTGAAAACTACATACATGGTGCTACAATGTACTATTTAATTTTTTGCTGTACGATCATTTTCCTCGGAGTTACAATTTGTTGAAAATCACACAAAAATATGGAAAAAAAAATATATCCCTTCATTTTTGTGACTAAGTATATCATAATTGATCTGCTCTGAAGCACGGGCAACTAAATCAATCAACATCACCTCTAGGTCAGTGATGTACATTCAATAGCTATTCATAGCCAAATAATTTCTGTGATAGAACATGAGCATGGATCTAAGGACTGCTATTATATCCTCAATGATGAAGAACAAGCGAACAAGACGGTTGAATTTTTTGTCTGCATAATCATTATGCTTTGTTTTATTATAATTAAATAGACCCATTGCTTCACGTGATGGCGCTTCAAATGCCATCTATACACAGAGAAAATAATTATTATAATTGAAATGAATGTCGCAAACTATGGTATGTTCGGAAAAGTTTAGATACCTATTGCTACATTTTTTTATCTAAAACTATAAACATACAATCCAATTCTAATAGGTTCTCTTCGGTTTTGGTATTTTTAAGGTAGGGCATTGTGATTTCAAGGTAGGGCATTGCCCCACAATGCCCCCCCCTAGCTACGGCCCTGCCTTATATGAATAAGCGTTTTAATTACATACCTCAGCTAATATTAATATTTTTTCCTCAACAAAGGTATTCATTTAAATAGTAACTAATCTTGTAAATATTATAATATTTGTTCAGACATAGTCAGTTTCTTAAAATAGATTTATGAGCTTTAGACAAGAAAAAAGCAGTGGTTTTTAGTCAGATTTGATGGTATAATCAAGTGTCAAGCTAATTTATTAATGAAAATCGCTCTTCCCAACTTACAGGTGTAGGTATGTGCACAATACGGCAGCGCGGTCATTGTTATACAACTCTATTATTAACTCATTGTTTAGGTATACAATTTAAATTTAATAAACTAAATCATTTTTTTTTAAGTAATAGGAACTTTAAGTCAGACAACACACAGATATAGATTCAACACAATACAGGATTTTTTTTAACCAGTGCGCAATTTTTTTTTTTTTTGGTGGTTCAGTATCAGTAAAAGAACACATTTCTATTATTTTTTCAATACTTTTTTTTTATGCGACTTTAAATCTGTAAACTGTGGACACCCTACATATTTCATAATTATGATATCGAAATAGTAATAGGTCAGTAACCGCGTGCCGTAGGTACTTCGAAAGTCTTAGAATTTTGATCGATCGAACAGCCGGTAGGTACTAGTAGCTACGCTCGGGCGTTCACCTTCACCACCACGCAGGCACCGCGTGCAAGTTACCATAAAAACCAGTTTCAAAATAAACATCTTTCGTTAACGATGAATTATTTTTTTTGTACTAACAATAAGATAATCAAAATAAAAATTGAGTTTAATTTGTTAAAATTTGCGCACTGGTTAAAAACGTATCCTATATACTGATCTATGTATGTAAGGAAATGATTACCTACTTACATAGTTATAATTTCTCTTATTTTTTTTTATTTTTTTTTACCCGCGCTCATTCAAGCGCGAGTGATTAATACTGACAACTGACATAACATGACGTATGTCATTGTGATTTGGAGGTTATGAAAAAACTTAGATTCAAGGAGACGATATTCGTAAAATTATAAGCTTTGAATGTTGTTTCTTTATTTACAGGTAAAGTAATATTTTGTAAAGCAGTAAGTACTTACCAACTTCATAAAACAATACTTTGTAAAACAATAAAAACAACTTTATTTACAGAAACGCAATCGAGTTTATTTTCGGACGTCGAACCTTATAAAACAACATTCTTTGCAAAGGACATCTTACAGAAATGGATAAACTAAGATTCGAGTTTACTATTAAAAGTTTCGATGACCAAAAAACAAATGTACTGGCAGTAACCTCAATAACCACAAAAGAGGGTAAAATTTACCGCATACCACAAGAACTGCAGTCAATAAAATATCATGTGAAATTAATGGAAACTGAGACTTATAAAACATTAAAAACCACATTGCAGAGAAGACATGAAAAAAGGTGTTTATGGATAACTTTAACAGAGGAACTAAGAAATACTTACATGGATGCTGATGAAAATATACAATTCAAGAATTATTTCTTGGAAGAAGTGATAAGTACAACTGAAGTTACACAACCTATAATAAATGAGGGTTTATCTGAAGAATCACTTTCAAAAATCCTAGCAAAATTTGCAAATGTGAGTCAACAATTACCAAAGCAGACCAATTTAAAAAAAATCTCAGACAAATTTGTAATCGAGAAATTTAATGGAGAAAACTCAAATGTAACTCAGTGGATGGCTATTTTTGAAAAAGAATGTGATCGATTCGAAATATTTGAGGATGAGAAAAAAATCGAGATTTTTAGACTGTTTTTGGATAAATCATGTTTGAATTGGTACAGTTCTATGCTGATAAGGCTTACACTAACTTCAGAATGGAAACAATGGAAAGAAGATTTCTGCGATACTTATGAGAATAAAGGTTGGACACCAATAAGATACGCTATAGAATTTAAATACAAAACAGGATCACTATTAGACTATGCAATAAGAAAAGAGAGAATATTGTTGGAAATGGACAAAACAATAAACAAAAGTACTCTAATTGATCTCATTGCAGTAGGTCTACCTAATTTCATAACAGACAGGATTGATAGAAAGAAATTAAACGAGACTAAGGATCTGTTTAATGAAGTGAAAAGCATGGAGCATTTATTGAACAAAAAAAGTTTTGATAGAAAGAAAATGACCAATTCTTTGATAAAAACAAAAGAGGTTAAAGAACCATGCAAGATTTGTAGAAAACTTTACAAAGGAAATAGATATCATCCAGAAGACTCGTGCTGGTTTAATACGAATGAAGGAATTAAAGAAAAACCAAAGGTTATCAATTTTGTTAACAATTCAGAAGTAGAAACAGAATTAAATAAAATGGATCAAAAAAACTAATAGTGCCACCATTAATCAAAGTCAAGTTAACATTAAATAACACATTAGATGCATTCGGAATATATGATTCTGGTTCAAATATCTCATTAATAAATTCAAAACTGCTAAAGTTAAAAGATGAGGAGATAAATAATGCACAGACAGTGAAGTTAACTACGATTAATGGTGTGAAAAAAACAAATGGAATAGTAAAAATTAAAATTAAAATATTTGAAATAGAAGAAGAAGTGAATGTGTTTGTAATTAACAAGAACAATTTTGACTACGACTTTTTAATTGGATTGGATTTGATAAAACAATTTAAGTTAATCCAAAATGAAAAACTAGAAATTACACAAAAAACACGAGGAATAATTAGAGATACAGAAATGGACCCAGGAAAAGAAAAAACTGAAAGTTGTGATCAGTTCACAGTGAACTTTAACGAACATGTAGATGAAACAAAATTTAAAATTTCGATGAACCAGCTTGAATATAAACATGAAGCAGAAATAAATAAACTAATTGAAAAATACAACTCAATCTTCGCAAAAGATAAGTACGATGTTGGAACTGTCAGGGATTATGAAGCCAGAATTGACTTATTGGTCGATAAATATTGCAGTAAACGACCTTATAGGTGCAATATTGAGGATAAAAAGGAAATAGAGAGTCAGTTATCAAAATTATTAGAGAAAAATCTCATTGAAGAATCATACAGTCCTTTTGCTGCTCCGGTAACGTTAGCATTCAAAAAAGAAGACAATAGAAAATCTAGACTTTGTATTGACTTCCGCGATTTAAATAAACTTGTAATTCCACAGTCACAACCT
This sequence comes from Aporophyla nigra, assembly GCA_947507805.1. Classification (NCBI taxonomy): domain Eukaryota; kingdom Metazoa; phylum Arthropoda; class Insecta; order Lepidoptera; family Noctuidae; genus Aporophyla; species Aporophyla nigra. The sequence continues at coordinate 2,435,235 of OX382301.1, forward strand.
TTCCCGTTAATTGAAGATCTGATAGTAAAAACAAGAAATTGCAAATATTTTTCAACGCTGGATTTAAATTCTGCATTTTGGTCGATACCATTACGAGTCGAAGACAGAAGAAAAACAGCTTTTGTAACGCAAGACAGCCATTTTCAGTGGACCTGTTTACCATTTGGACTAAAAACATCTCCAGCAATATTTCAAAGAATATTGAGTAATATTATAAGGAAACACGAACTCACTGAATTCACGGTAAATTACATAGATGATATATTGGTTTTCTCAAAATCATTTCCGGAACACATGGGTCATTTAACAAAGTTATTAGAAGCAATAAAGAAGGAAGGCTTTAGACTGAAATTTTCTAAATGCACATTCGCATCGGATTCAGTGAAATATTTAGGCCACATTATTCATAACAATTCAGTACGCCCCATAAAAGACAATTTAATATCAATAAAAAAATTCCCAGTGCCGCAAAATCAAAAAAATGTGAGACAGTTCTTGGGAAAAATAAATTTTTATAATGAATATGTACCAAATAAGGCAATAACATTGGATCCACTACACAAATTACTAAGAAAGAATCAAAAATTCATTTGGACAGAAGAATGTCAAGAATCCTTTGAAAAAATGAAACAATTACTATGTTGTCAGCCAGTTTTAGAGATATTTGATCCAGATCTACCTATACTAATTTATACAGATGCAAGTATATTGGGTGTAGGAGCAGTATTAAAACAGAGACAACAAAACACAAAAGAAAAACCAGTTGCATATTTCTCCAAGAAACTAAATGAAGTACAGAAAAGAAAAAAAGCTATTTATTTAGAATGCCTAGCAATAAAAGAAGCAGTTAAATATTGGCAGCACTGGCTTATTGGCAAACGGTTTACAGTCTATTCAGATCATAAGCCACTGGAAAAAATGAACATTAAATCAAGAACAGATGAAGAACTCGGAGATTTGACATATTACCTATCTCAATATGACTTTGAGATAAAATATTCACCAGGAAAGAATAACCTAGAAGCTGACTGTCTAAGCAGAAATCCTGTATTAGAAGCACATGAAAATGAAGAGGAACAGTTGAAAGTGGTCAATTGGATAAAACTGGAGGATATTATTGAGGATCAAGAAAAAAATGAAGATGTACAAAAGGAAAAACACAAATTAATATCAAAGCAGTCCATATACTACAAGAAAATCAAGAATAAAAATAAAATTGTTTTAACAGAAGATTTCAGTATAAGTTTCATCAAACAAATACATAAAGAATACTGTCACATTGGAATTAAACAAATGCAGAATAAAATTACACCATACTACACAGCTAAGAATTTAAGACAGAATATAAAGAAAATATGTAAAAAATGTGAAATTTGCATTATGAACAAATCAAGAGGCCAGGATAAATTTGGACTAATGTCTCATCTAGGACCAGCCACACGTCCTTTTGAAATAATGTCTATTGACACAATTGGTGGATTCGGGGGCTCAAGATCGACAAAGAAGTACATGCACCTCTTAGTGGATCACTTTACTAGACATGCATACATTGTCAATTCAAAAACACAGAATTCGAGTGACTTCATAAAACTTATAAAAAATGTAACAGAAGATAATAATATTGGTATGATCTTAACAGACCAATACCCGGGAATAAATTCAAAAGAATTTAAACTATTCCTAGAGGAAAAAAATATTCCTATTATTTTCACAGCAGTAAATGCACCTTTTTCAAATGGAATTAATGAAAGACTTAACCAAACCCTGGTCAATAAAATAAGGTGCAAATTAAATGAAGAAAATAAAAAAATTGCATGGACAACGATAGCTCAAAAATGTGTAGAAAAGTACAATGAAACTGAGCACACTGTTACAGGCTTTGCACCAGTGTACTTATTACAAGGAAAAAATATTACATTAACACCAAAAGAAATAAAAGAAGAAATAACAGAAAACGAATTATTGAGAGATAGAAAATTGGCACTGGAAAATAGTATAAAATCACACAACTACAATAAAAAACTATTTGATAGAAATAGAAAATATTATGAGTTCAATGTAGGAGACATGGTATTTGCAGAAAATGGCAATAAATTAAACCGAAAAAAACTGGATGAGTTGAAGACTGGACCTTATGAAATAATACAGAAACTGTCAGACTCAATATACAGAATAAATACAGGACATAGAAAATCCGAATCAAATCTCTTCCACATCACCAAACTAGTCCCAGCTCCTGCATTTGAAAACAATAGCTTAGAGAATATTTAGTGATACAATTTTCTCCCCGAAGGGGGGGGATGTAAGGAAATGATTACCTACTTACATAGTTATAATTTCTCTTATTTTTTTTTATTTTTTTTTACCCGCGCTCATTCAAGCGCGAGTGATTAATACTGACAACTGACATAACATGACGTATGTCATTGTGATTTGGAGGTTATGAAAAAACTTAGATTCAAGGAGACGATATTCGTAAAATTATAAGCTTTGAATGTTGTTTCTTTATTTACAGGTAAAGTAATATTTTGTAAAGCAGTAAGTACTTACCAACTTCATAAAACAATACTTTGTAAAACAATAAAAACAACTTTATTTACAGAAACGCAATCGAGTTTATTTTCGGACGTCGAACCTTATATGTATATTATTATTACAATAACTTAAAATAAATAACAGAGTGCTTGTAAATTCAACAAAATGACTGAGAAACTGTCAAATGAGATACTTTTTAAACGTCACTACCTACACTGATACAAAATCATTTGAGTCATAATTACAGACATTCAATTTCATAATAATAATTAGTACCTATTTAAAATCACTACAAATAACACACAACTACTACTAACAAAGTTGACAGGAAACTTGCGTGTCTTTAATTACACTGGGGTGCACAGGGGGCACAGACTATAATTAGATACCTATACCTATAATATGTACTGTAGAGTTTGTTTGCTTTAGACAACCTTACGATTTTATAGGCTGGCTTGGCATTGACATTAATACATTTGAACTATCAAGAAGATCTAAAATTCTTCAAATCTTTTGATACTTTCTAGAAATATTGTTATTCTTCGTTTTTTTATGATTAGTGTGTGTTTGTTTAGTTTAGTATGTGATTTCCTGTGCGAGTCACTTTAAATAAATTTTACTCTAAACTTTAATAATTGTTATTATAACTCCTTTGAAAATTTTATTTGTTAAAATTTGCGGACTGGTTAAAAATTTACCTGTATGCATGAATAGAAAAAATTCCGTAGGTAAGTCCTTATGTCTTGTTACCTACCATAAAAGCTATTAAGCGCAACAACCTCGAAGACCAACCGACTTAAGTTCAAGTTGCAAGGTCCATCGTTTAATAGTATTTATGAAGAACCCCTGGACAACAGTAAAAACACAATAAAAAGCAATCTTAGTTTTATGTTAGGATGAAACTTTAAAGCTTGGATTACAGTTTACGGGACAAGGATTATGTGTGATAATTAAACGTGCTGACTTGCTGAGCGGTATAAAGATTTTGTCATAAGTGCTCACTCATTAGCGAAATTATAAACACTTTTCGGGCGGCTCACACAATCTACTCGGATTCTACTGTTTTGTGTAAAATTATTATCAGAGACAGCCTGCCTGGTCATTATAAACCACACCTTTATGTCGTGGGGACCAAAGACATAAGAAAGAAGGTGGGAACCAATTACAACACGTAGATCACTACAAGGCTCTTTCGGCGCGCGACTTAATCTGGAACTAGCCCCATCATCTTGTTTAACCCGACTACGACGAAGCAAAAATAAGAGTTTTGGTTTTGTATATTTGTATGTAATGTATGTGGGTATGTATGTAAAGTAAAATAGTTTATTTCAACATTAAAGTACAATATTGAGATAGCGTTCGTCCGAAACTACGCACCGGCACAGCCTGTCTTGGGCATCATTAAAAACGCAATGAATGTTGTTGAACTGTCAAAATGAAACCCAATTCTACTGTACTGTGTTACGCAATTACACCATAGTACGTTAAAAAAAGTACTTCCGACACACCCTAAATAGTCCCCCCAACAACCTTGAAAGCCATTTCATGAAAACACGAGTTATTCTCGTATCGAAAGTGCTGACACGAGATAATAAGTTGAAGACGCTAAATTAGTGTCTAAACATTTATAAAACTACTCTAAACCATTCTCTAAATGTAAATGAACGCCAAACAAAAATACGCTACAATTTCCCAAACAACATCTGTTCAATATTAGATAGCAAAATTACGTATTAGCTAACAACGGCCCGAGTTCACAGAGCAAACGCTATATCTAACCAACCGTTGCCAGTAAAGGAAACCAGCCGTATGTTTAGCAACCCGCCGGTCGTCGGTGCACGCGTACCGAACGCACTCAACCCGCCCCAGTACAACGTCTGAATTTGGTGCAAGTGATAAGCGAAATTATGGCACATTTTATCGAGGTTTTTTGGGTTATCGGTGAAGGTCTCTCAGGCTATTTCAATGTTTTTTTTAAATGTAATAATATACTGTGATTGAGTAAGTAAATAAGGAAAATGGTATCGAAATTAATTATCATAAAGTTTGCATACTAGATTATTTTGTATGGTGGATGGATTCGATAGTACAATATAATGATTCCCATCAAAAGATCTTCAACGAGCGCTGATACAGAATTTATTCTTTCATTTCTAAGGATTTGCGATATGCAAACTGGCTAACTAAGTTCCATTTACACAATGCATAAGCTCAGCTTAGCAAGCTGAACTTATTCAAGGGATTTTTGGCTACAGCCCAGGACCCTGTAGATGTATAGGGCCCCCAGTTCAATTGAACACCATGGACAATACTGTACATAATAATTTAAAAAAAAACTATCACAATCTAAGTTGTTTTTTGACAAAATGGTAATCATTTGATTAACTAGGCAGGCCACAAGTAAAACTAGCCTCGGGCCCTCGGGCCTCACAAACTCACGGTCTGCCCCTGCGTGTAGCTTGTGCAGACGAGAAAGAAAAGAACAAACTTCTGAAGTTTCCTCATATTCTCCAGCCTAATGTATACTTACAGCATACAATATTGGCCCAATCAAATTAGCAATTAATAGTGATAAACATAAAAGAGTTTCAATCTTTCACAAAATTCCGCCTAGCTGAAAAAATGTTCATGTCTTGGAGATTAAATTCAATTCATAGTCAAAATAAATCAAGATTTTGCATTGCGAGCTTTTCCTTAAAAGATATATCAACCTTCTTTTGTTCCCAATACGTTGCACTCTGTGCATTTTTTTTATTACAATTATTTACTAGATAGGTACTAAAATTCTTATAACGCCAATAAACCAGAAATTTTGAGTCACACTTGCTTTTAAGATAACATTATCTAGATGCAGGTGCAGTTTTCTACCTACTGAAAATTCTCAAACTTTCAATTTCATTTGATAAAGATGCGCCAGCTGTGACGATATCAATACAATGTAGTTTCTTATCACTAATCTTTATCCCTATCTGTTGATAAATACAAGAAAGTTATTTTCATTCTTCGCTACAATGTTGCATGTCATTAACTTTTTGGTTATCAAATAATTTCATTATTTTTTTGCTGCTAGTATTTCCGATTTTGAGTGGAACAAAGGATAAACAATAAGTTTCGTCATTGGTTCAATAGCTTTCTTTACTACTGTTGCTAATGTTGTGATATTTTATGTTAATGATCCTGAGAATCCTGAGTGCAGCAAAGGATTCAAGCTTGTCCAAGACGAAGACTCCTTTGAAGCATTGTCAAGTTTTTGAACCTACTAGTTGCCTAGTTACGTGCAGTTTAATATACTATAGAACTGACTACTTGAGAGAAAATGCGAAGGTCTATCGTCTATCTATGTATCTTTTCATGAGGAATTTTTGATACCCTCGAAGCATCCTAACGGTCCATAGCTCCTTTGGGTCGCGCGATGAATAGAGACTAGGTTTTGTTATTATTAAATGGCGGATTTAAGACCTATAGCGACGAAGTAAGGTCTTGAAAAAAAAATGTACACAGCATTGTACCCATCAATTTCAATCTATGAAGTGAGAACTCTTTGGTCGACCTGTACATTAATTGTTTTTTTTCTTGTCTTTCTGAAAGTTTCCATAGTTACGATTTTCTCAGTTGATGTTCCAAATTCAAACCACATTAATGACCAACGAGCGGGCGATAATGAGATTTAGTACAATATTAATGGCTGGCTAGCGCCTAGGACTAAATGATTTGCTATAGATTAGTTTTGCATCACATACAATGTGACGAGCAGGTGAAAAATTTAGAACCTACAGTCAAAAAAATGTCAGTTCTTCGATAGCGTAGCACGTCCCAGTGGAGAAGAACGGGCAAGAACTCCAAACCGGCCCGCTGTAGCCCGTAACTTGGGCCAAATCAATATGTACTAACTCGTCACCCGGCAACGGTGAGTCAGTTCGGATCCATTGCGAACATCCGTCTGTGATACATGCCTTTGTTTTGCATATTAGGAATCACTGATAGGACATACGGACGCTATAAGACCATCTTTGTACTGACGGGATCATAACATGACCTGTTTTGACACCGAATACGTGTAGTGAGCTGTAGTTTTTTCCTAAATAAAATTAGGAAAGTTTATCTGCTTAATTTCCTGGAAAGAAAAGCACTCAACAACTTAGGTTAACAAGTAGTTGAATTAAGAAAAAACAAAAGCCTGGAATTAGCTAAAGAGCTAGGTAGAAGAATGAGCTCAATCATGAACCATGGTACATTGAACTCAGATATTTTGTTCCTCTATAAAAAAAGTAACGCACATACAGCTGTTGCATAATTCGGTGCTCCCTCGCGAATTAAATACCTTAGAAAAAAGGGGCCAACCCATTAATTTATGCGTTCGTACATAATTATGGGTCTTGTACCGTTATGATATTGACACAGGGATACCTCTGGTCAGCTTCGCGAAATGCCTACATTACATGAAACAATAGCTATTTTGTTTAACGATTTGCCTGCTCTAAGACAACAGGGCACAGAGACAACACGGTGATTTCGTGCGCTATGTACCAGACAGAATTCGTTCCGGCCGTCCAAGGCGATCGATCTTGGGGGCGTAACAGCCCGCCACAGACGGCTTGGATTTTGGTGAGACGAACTAATAGGAATTAAAACTGAGTATTTTGAGCTAATGGATAAGTGAGTTTACATAACGTAAGTGGAATTGAAGGAATCGCCCGCGAAATTCTAAATTTAAATTGTCGTAACCTTTTTTATTTATTTGCAAACTGTCATATATTTTGTTACGGTGGTGAATCATATTTTCATCGACATACAACCTGAGACTGACCTGCACACCTGAAAATTAAAAAAAAAGTAAGACACTTGGAATTTCATCCACTACCTTAGCGCATACACCTTAGGGGTCAACCATAAATTACGTCAGACAAATTTCATGATCCCCCCCCCCCCGTCTTTGTCACAGCTGGTCACATTTGTGAGACCCCCTCCTGGGATAGTGTGACGTCACATATTTTGCAATTTTACATCTAGACATTGAATTTTTTTTAAAATTTTTCTTTCATAGTTCGTATTTCGTGTTTTAATAGTACTTTAAATATGTTTATTCAATTTTGAAATGTGACGTCACAAAATTTAGGGCCCCTCCCACCCCCTTGTCACACAATGTCTTAATTCGTCGACCCCCTCCCCCCCTTAAAGTGTGACGTAATTTATGGATGGCCCCTTGAGAGTAAGTCCTGGATCAACTATTTATGGTGATAATTAGCATCATACCTACGTTGCATGATACCCACACATGATAGTGCACAGTGCTTCACCATCAGTAACCCAGAACAATCCAGGGAGTTGTGTTGTTCGTTCATAGGCCGTATTTACGCCCGGGTATAGTTCCCAGTAACGCCGCTGTTACAGAATACCAGGGGCGTTATTAGGGATCTATAAATGATAATATTTCATCATAGTTCTCAGTAACGCCGCCTGCCAAAATATACTGAGCATGCTGTTGTCATAGATTTCTGTCTAGCTAGAGTAATCATCACTATTGTTTTCTAGTAGGTCACGATTTTTTATTTATTTCTACCCTGGTATTACGTATTCAATTCGTTCCAGTCTTATTTTGTTTTATTATTGTTTAAAACACACGGTCAGTTTAGTGCGTAACTCTGTACACAGACTAAACTAAGAAAAGTAGATTCTATTTTACTGGTAGAGACATAGAGCGATATCAATACAACGTTACTAATTATTAATTGAACAGAAAATAGAACCAACCTGTGGCCACAGACACTGTCCTTCATGGTCATTGACGTGCTGGATTTTTTGACCCCTTTTTTATTTTCCTCTTAGAAAAAAGAGATGGCGCTAGTATTGTTGCTATTTCCTTTAGCAAAACAAATTAAACTAACCAAGATGTGTCGTGCGGATTAAATTAAAATTAAAAGGTGCTTATAATAATCACTGAAACTATCAAACTTAGTTAATCAATTTAAATTATGTAATTAAATCATTTCGTTTTAGCTACTTCCATGAACGCTATTTCTTATTGGTTTTTATATTGGCTAAATTGAATGGCGTTAAGGTTGGCACTGCTGTTTTCGTGTTGCAAGAAAAAAAAAATTACCCAAGTTTAGAGATCATTTCATTCAATATAGCTACATACATACAAATCGGTGACATAAATTATTTAAAAACTTCGAATAATTGCTGATTTGGATTGACATCCATGTACACTGCATTATATCTTTCTTATTTTTGCTGAAATAGATTATTTTTGGTTTGTCACTAAAACTGTTGATAAGAACCAGCGACCCCACACGTGGTAAAATCTTGTCCTTAATGGTAATAACAAGTGCCTTCAAAATAAAGAATAACAATGTTTATCTTTATTGCATCATCATGATTATATTCAATTTATTGAAACAAGTGGTGCTTCAAACATACATTACAGTAATTTGCTTATAAAACTGTTTATCTGCAACAAACCTTTAGAGTGATAGTAAGCAGAAACTACAAGACAAGTTAATCAAACTCGTATAAATAGAAAAGTTCAGTTCAGTTTATTTTAATACAGATCACTCGAATGGAGTTTGCAGTCTTCTTACTCTTAGTGGCTAAACAAAATTTTCAATATGGACCGTGCTCATCACGACCTCGGTCATTCGCATTTTATGAATGAATATTCCTCGCGTAACAAAAATATATAAAAATAATGTTTAAAAAACAAGCGAATGCTTACGGTGAGTTAGAGACGTTCCCTTAGAAAAAAAAAAAATCTCCATTTTTTGTAGATGTAGAGAGATAAAAGATTTCTGTTAGTCAATCTCACAATTTAAATTGAGAGTTTTACACTAATAGATAAATAGCCATATTTTAAAAACGATATTTACATTTATTTTTAACCGACTTCAAAAAGGAGGAGGTTCTCTATTCGGATGTTTATATTTTTTTTTTTTTTTTTTTTTATGTATGTTCGGCCATAACTCTGTCATATATAGACGGAATTGAAAAATTATTTTTTTGTTTGAAAGGAGTTTATTCCGAAATGGTCCCATATAAATTTCATATAGATCTGATGAGGAGTTCCAGAGATAGACACCGGAACTCTTTAAAAAATGACAGCAAATCAACCGCGATTTCTGCTATCGCATAAATATGCATTGTTTGTTTGGAATTAGTGCGGGGTGGATACCACAACTAAAAATTTAAAAATAAAAACTTTTTTACAAAAAATAAACAACCGACTTCCTTAAAAACACTACAAATTGAAAAATAACTTTAATTTCGGAAGTCGGTGTCAAAAAAACCATAAATACAGATCCTAAGACACCGACTTCCAAAATTAAAGTTATTTTTCAATTTGTAGTGTTTTTAAGGAAGTCGGTTGTTTATTTTTTGTAAAAAAGTTTTTATCTAATAAAAAGGGAATGCATTATTTGAAATTCGGGGAAATATTTTGGTCACAAATAGGAAAGGAGGTAGCTTAGGTAGTTCTGTTCACAGTCTGGCAACATTTTAAAAAGAAAGTGAAGTGAAAGAAATGAATTTACGAGAATAGGTCGCAAGTCGCATAGATTTTTGGTTGATTTCCTTTTCACTTTTCTTTCGTATTCTCCATAAGATCTAATAAACTAGAGCTTATTTGTGTTTCTCGTTATATTTTGATTCAACGGACTCGGCGCCGTACCACCTAACGCAGGATAAGTACAAAAGTGAACAGCATCTTATTGATTTTCTTCCCTTGCATATGCTTTCAACCAACGCGAAGTGGTGGTGTTGTTATAACTAGCCAAGAACGTGGATCTATGTTTTAACTCATCCGTTTTATATATTTTGTAATAAGTCACAGATCCTGTGACATTCCACCTAATTTGGTGTAAACATAGAAATAGGAAAAATGATGGCAAATACACTCGACGGCGTAAACGCGAACCAGCCCACGCAAAATGGTAGCAAGGTCCAACCTTGCAATAATGAGTCTAAGACCAACCTAATAATTAACTATTTGCCGCAAACGATGACACAGGAGGAGATTAGATCGTTGTTCTCGAGCGTCGGCGAAGTAGAAAGTTGCAAGCTTATTAGAGACAAAGTGACAGTATTCCCCGACCACATTCTGAACGGGCAGAGTTTGGGGTACGCATTCGTGAACTACCACAAGGCGGAGGACGCGGAGAAGGCTGTGAACACGCTCAACGGCCTGAGACTGCAGAACAAGATCATAAAGGTATCGTACGCCCGCCCTAGTTCCGACGCGATTAAAGGCGCCAATCTTTACGTGTCGGGCTTGCCGAAGCACATGACACAGCAAGAATTGGAGAAGCTCTTCAGTCCGTACGGAACCATCATCAGCTCGCGCATACTTCACGAGAATGTGAATGTCGGTCATTTACTGCAAGTGGGCAGTGACGAGCCGAACATCGTCGGGCCTTCCAGGGGCGTCGCGTTCATCCGCTACGACCAGAGACACGAGGCTGAGAACGCAATACGTGAGTTGAATGGCACAGTACCTCCAGGTGGTACAGGGCCCATCACAGTCAAATGTGCCAACAACCCGAGTAACCAGAACAAGGCGCTGGCCCCACTGGCAGCTTATCTCGCGCCTGCTGCAGCTCGCCGCTTTGTAGGTCCTGCTGGAAAGGCTCTGCTGGCTATCAACAAAGGTCTTCAAAGATTTTCTCCTTTAGCCGACCCGCTCATACAAGGAAATGCCATCGGCGGCTCAGGTTGGTGCATCTTTGTTTATAACATTGGAGCTGATACCGAAGAGAGTGTGCTTTGGCAGCTCTTTGGCCCGTTTGGTGCCGTCCAGAGTGTTAAAATAATTAGAGATCCCACCACCAACAAATGCAAGGGCTATGGATTTGTCACCATGACTAATTATGATGAGGCTGTCGTTGCCATCCAATCCTTGAATGGATACTCGCTAAATGGCCAGGTACTCCAGGTCAGCTTCAAAACGAACAAGAGTAAATCTTAAATGAGCCAGATTCTAGTCAATAAATTGTAGCTAATGCAAAAATGTTGATCATTACTTTGTCATGGTTTGAAGTTTGACTAATTACTGAGTGAAATACGGAATAAATGGGATTCAAATCATGACATGATGTCAGTTTGAACCGATGTTCATACATTATAAGTACAAAATAAAATCATCACAATAATATCTAGAAAAATTTCAAAATGACTGACATTATACACCAAGTATTCTACAAAATTGACCTAATTTTAATTTACAGAGTCCATGAAATACCTGTCTAGTGAAATACCTGTTATAATATGTCCTAAGATATTAAAGTTAGTAACAAGTGATGCAGTACTTAGATGGATAAACTTTGTGTAATATTTTAACGGCTTACCTGACTAACTGAATTATAAATCAGATGGAGTCAGTAGCTTAGTCATACTCATATAAATTGAGAACAATGACATACATACATATAAATAATTAACTGCATACTTTTTGCTAACTCAGTGTTTATGTATTTATTAACATTTATGTCCATTGGTATGAGTCTTTTTTTAAAGACTAACCTGTAGAGTTCTGGTATTGTAATAGGATAATAATGCCAACAAGATTCTAATATTTAACCGTAATTCAGGCAATAATTATAATATGTTTAACGATTGACAGTGCAATATTAAACTTTTTTTACTGTAAGTAAAAAATAAAAAATATTTTATTAAAATATGTATATTGAAATGCAGTGCAATTTTTATTGTACCAACAACTATTATTATTTTTTCTTTTGAAAAATAGTTGCAATAATAAAACATAGTATATGTAAACAAAATGTTCATTGTATAATTATTACCAAAGATGTCAGAAATGCATTGACTGATATATAAAATGATGTTTGTAAGTAAAACTTTTACTAAAAACTATACTTCCATTCATTTTGATAAAATAAGGATGGCCCCATTATTATAATAATATTGGATAATAATATAATTCTGGAGCTTGAATTGTGCACAAAGTCATATGTAAGGTGGATACATTTTATATAGAACAATTATAATTAGGATCATAATTATTATTTACTTATATATAATTTGATTCCATTCATAAAATCTACTTGAAATCTGACAAGAAAATCTCTATTAAAATTATGTATAAGGACCATGACATTACAACTAAATTAGTTATTGATCAACATTTTATTATGACTTGGATACCTCCATGTATCACATTGGGCACATAATTATTATAGTGATTGTATAATAGTGAAAGTCAAATTGATAATGATTACTTGGACATTTTTCGTGTGCGTTTAAAATCGAAATTTTAAAACTTAAATGCAATTTTCTCCAGAAAGTTTGCATATACTGCACAAAGCAAAATCCCATGACGTTTGACTTTCACATCATGATATTGTCTCTCTAATTTGATTGTATAATCATCACTATTTATTATTAAATTTAAGTAACTTAAAAATTCATTGTAAACATAATTTATTGTCATAATCGTAATAGAAATTATAGATTTCATTTCGATGTTTATATTAATATATTGAATGTAGTGTAAGTTCAAAATTAGTTGGGTAATTTACTCAGTACTATACCTTATCCAACTGTTTGTATCGTTTCTGATATTCATTATAGTAATTTCTGTAATAGTTAAATTATTGATAGTCAAATGCATATCATAATTAAAGTGGAATAAAAACCGTGGCGAGATATTCACAGACACTTAAATGGGCTTGTATAATGCATTTTGATTAAGTATTTTCTTTAATTTCTATGGTAAGGATAAATGTTTCATTAATATTAATTATTTATTTAAAGTACTTAAAATACGCGAAACTAGTCAGTTATAATTTTGCGCAACATTTAAATCTTTAAGTATGTATACTTAAGTATTTAAAGAAAACTGTGTTCTCTAATTTAAAATGTAGATTAGGATTTTGGTTTAAAATTATGTTGGTGTGGTGTTTGGTTTAATATAAGTAATATACCCATATAAAGCACACAATACATAAAAATACTAAATGGTGTGTATCAAACTAGTCAAAGGTAGATGTACCTCTGAGTTATATTGCTATGGTGTGGATGTGCTGTAATTGTGCGCGATTGTACACGCCAGCTCTGCGAGTGGCAATTAGAAGCGTCTAACTTTTAATTGAAGATAAATTAGAAAGGGTTGATACATAGTCGAAATTCGGCTGGAAGGAAATGGCCAAAGTTTATCAAACCCAATTTATAACTTGAATTTTATTGCCGCTTTCGGCCTCCCGTGCTAACAGTGCTAACATGCAAACATTCGCGCATAAAATAAGCAAGAATCCATTTTACAATTACTGATAGTCTATGTTGTGTCGTCCCTGAATGGTATAAACAAATACGCTTGCTTTCTCCACCGAAAATAATACCAGTACACACCTGTCCACTTATTCGTTTTGTTCAACTTTAGTATTTTGTGTTCTAAGTTGTGGTATTTTATTTATTTAGAATAGTTTCTGTTTAATTTTATATAAAAACTAACATCTTTCTATTTAGTGTTTATTTATCCCATGTTTAATGATTTGGTTTAGTTTTTTTTTTCGTTTGTATTTTACTTTGGGCAGGTTTGGGTATTGTAGGGTTTGGCCTAGAATGTAGCTAGAATTATAAGACAGAGTACAAATCGCCGATAATGTATGAAAAAGTGTTTGGCTTACTTACATTTAATTTTTGAAATAATGTCAACGAATGTAATCTGACGTAGGGGATATTGATAGAAATTAAATATTGACCTTAGCAATAATACATATAAATAATGTTTTATTTCAAAGATTATTTTTAATTTCCCAAAATTCGCTTTAACTTCAACCCAATCTAAGTATTTAAAATCCAAAGCATTTCCTCTTTTGGGCTTATCTGCGCCATCGGTCGGATTACGCCATTTACTAGGGTGATTTTCCTGAGATATGGGTTACGATTATCGTCGACTCGTGGCACCCCCTGGAATTAAAACAAGTCTGATTTTACTTCACTGAGTAAAAATTCACTTCTATTTGACTAGATAATATGTCCTCGGCGAATTGCGGAAGACGCCAAAAGTGGTACCTAATGTAAACCGGGGGTGTTTGTACGCAGTACGCATGCATCGATCCAAACTACAGACAGCGAGGCGCCACGCCCGTTTTACTTAGCTGGAAACTCGCGAATTTGATTCCAAACAAAGGTTTGAAGACTCATTCAGTGGTTAGTTCGTATAAAGCTTAGTTCTTTATACTTAACGTATACTTAGCTACTTTAATAAGTAGCTACATACCTATACACATTGTAATGTGTTTTTCCGAAATTAAATTTCTTATACGGCTATCGCTCCCCGTGGCGCTTCGATTTTTTGGAAGGGTCCGTTTTCGTTAGGGGACATCTTGAAACTTGAAATCGAACGATGCCTGAGATAATATGAACGCTTATTGCGTTCATATTGTTAGGTAAATGTTGTAATCCGGACCTATGTACGCCTACGACCAGGCAATAGGTAGGTACTTATATGGTTAATATTTACGACATAAGATGTTGACTGTAATAACTTAAAATATCTAGCTATTATTTCATCGTTTATTTAATAATTAGACGCACGTTCAAGCGTTCTCAAACTCCTACTTAATTGAATAATCATCTACATAACTATAATGTAGGAATCCTTGAATACCTAGTCTTGCTTGCGAAATCTCGAAAGGGACTTGAATGAACTTATTAATTACCTTCTTCATTCGCTACATATGTTTGAAACCAATACCAATCGTGTTTCATTGGCATAAAACAATTTCAGCAGTCTTGTTAGCGATTCTGATACAACCATTGTAAAAATGATGTCGATGACCAACTAAGGCCAATGACTGGATAACTCAAAACAATAATTGCGTGCTACATTTGGACATAGCATTATAACAACATGTGCATTAATTAAACCAGGGGGTGAATTCTACCCCATTTTTAAATCGGAGGGTCAATGACCTCGCATAAGGATACTACGAGTGAACACATCGATAGCGCCTGCTATAATTCTTATAGCAACTATGTGTATGCTGGGATTTGCAAAATGGTTGCGGTGTCTACACAGGAATTCATTCGAAAGATGGGAATTTATTTGATAATGCAAGAAACTACAAAACAGTATAGAAATGTATGAGTAACGTTTCAATTCTTATATTTTCATTGATTGTAGGTATTAAATCACAGTTTGAAGAAGAGAAACAGAAATAATACCCATGGTTCACCTTTATTTTTATAAAAATATGACTGAAGTGTACACGGGTAAATTACTGTTAGTTAAATTAGTTTATTCTTGCAGTAACCTTTGTAGCTTTTCGAAAACTATAAAGTTCCCGGTTGTGATTTTGATATCGTCATCCCACGTGGTTATCGATTCGACCTACCAGAAGTATTATGTTGCCAATTTACGTAAATACCTACGTACTAACACGAATAAAAAATGTAGCTAAGCGTACAAAATTCTTCCATTTACAAAACTTCTAAATATATAAAAGACTTCAATCGCAGGATTGAGTATTATGCGATTAAGCGATACCTAATTTGAAGATAGTGTTGTGGAGCAGCCTGGGAGAGGTCTATGTCCAGGCGTGGACTGCGATAGGCTGAGTTGATTAATATTTTTCCTAGCATTTTTAGTAAATAACTAATAATTTATAATCTCATCTCATTTCAATTGCACAGAGCCGAATTAAATGTATTCGGGCTTAGAGAAAATGAAATCATAGTTCATTCATCATGGCACGTCACTAAATGTCACATTACGTTACGTCAGTCAAGAAAATATTATTGAATAGCGTTGAATAGCAAGAAAAATAGTCAAGCAACTAAGCAAGCAGTGGAGAGAAATAAATAATTATAGTGTGAGCAAAAATGCAAAATAACATAATTAAATTGTTTTAAATTAAGGTTTCACGACGTTTATCATATTAAAGTCCTAAACATCAGTCATTCGTGTCCAGAGTGTGATTCTTACGTGTGTCTATCATACAATATTGGTGGTGAAAAATCATGGAATCACTATCGAAACAAGAATTGATATCGACTATTACCAAACAAGCTGATCAAATCAAGCGATATGAAGGTCGTCTCCGAGGTAAGTGGATATAATTGAAACACGAATACAGTACCATTATGTTTTTTAAATGTTCCAATTCATATGTTCCCGAAAAGGAGTGTGGTGTTTTAATATTTTATTAGACTTGACACTTATATGGGATTTCTGTTTACTAAGCTCAATGATGAAATGAATTAGAAAAACTGGTTTTTGTATTTATTTTTGTATTTTTTGTATTTATTGCACAATTCCTGTAAGGAAGATTTAAACAATTGCCATTATGTCCTTGACCTGTCCAAGATCTTGATGTACTTTTACTACAATATACAAAAAAGTTTTAAAGTAAAACAGCAATTTTATGCGGCAACAGTTTGCCAATTGTGTTTATTAGATTTTTAATTAAGATAATTGACTCAGACTTGATAATCATAACTGAAGGCCCAACTGGTCCTGACAGGTTCGCGAGATTCGTTCGAAAGAGATACCGTGGCCCTGGCATATGGGCAACTGAAGGAACATGGGTGGGTTTTAGTTAGTAAAAGTCTGACACCTCCTCCCGCTCCACTTAGAGCGGGACAGGTCATTTGATGATTTCCCATCCAAAAAAAAAGCCCAACTGGTTTTGATTTATTAGAATCAAATCATTGATCTTCTCAGAATGAAGAAATTAACATAAAACCACACACCATGAATAATATAAATATGACAGTAACTGTCTTTCTGTTACCTTTTCACATATTTTCAACTGAACAGATTTCAGTAAAATTTGGTACACAGGTAGACCATGACCTGGGTTAACACATAGGCTATTTTATACCAGTTATATGTGCTTGGGGGATAATTTCAGACTTTACATAGGCCATAGCTAGTTTTGTGACAAAGTAACTAGTAGTAAAGTTTTCTCAACTATCCTGAGCATGTGTCTAGGTAGGAATCCACGCTCAACAACTTCTAAGTGTGGGACACAGTGGGGCACTACTGCTCCTGCACCTGCATAATACAGTGTTGAATACCTTGCATAACAAAATCCCTTATTAGCTTTTACCAGTGGCATTGCCAACATATGTTATATTTAAACCTTCCTTTTGAATCACTCTATCTCTTTAAATGAAAACTGCATTAAAATCCATTGGGGAGTATAAAAGATCTAAGCATACAGACGCGGTAAGTAACTTTTGTATACTGTGTAAAGATCTGAAAACAATGTATAATTCATTTTTCAGATGTTGTTGCTGCATACAAAGGACTTATTAAAGAAAAGGAAGCGTTGGAGATCAGTTTGAAGGCTTTGAATAAAACTGAAAGCCCTGCTGAGGGAGGAGGAGGAGGAGGTAAGAATGTTACTTCTTTGACTGCCACTATTTAAATTTTAAAACAAATTTCAAAAAATAACTAGTATTAAGATGAATACATCTATATGTAAGAAAACCCTATGGTTTTGATACCTCTGTATTAAAAGCCTATATTCTTTACCTTGGTACATTGAATCTTATGATGATTAGAGTTTGTTTCAGTTAGGTACTATCCACCACCTAAATTGGCATAGGATTTTGTACGAAAATAACGATAATTTCATACAAAACCTCAGTCCTGCCTGGGTGCTTACTTTTGACTTTAATTTCGATCGATTGACATTGGAATTGGAACTTTTCGTATTCTTAATTTCGACACTAGCGCCAAAATGTGTTTAAATTGGGTGTCTATTTTTTAGAACTAAGTGGAATCGAGATCGGGCGTTGTTGTTGTTCTAATGTTGACACTATTGTTTTGAAGAGTACCGAATTACGTGTATGCAAAATCATATTGGCATTAGATTGAAATTAAAATTAGAAGAGTAAGCCCCCTGTTCTGTCCTCAGTCAAGTTTTGCTTACTGCTTGAGTGATTCTTTATTGACTTATTCGACAATTGATAGTTCTGTTTTCTTATAATTCAGATACATGTAAGATCTATATTATGACCAAAACTTGCAGCGTATGTGTTTAGTTGATTAATAAATAAATACAATATCCCTTTATATATTGGCTTATTCTTTTCCTGCCTGCTTGATTATTTATGTTATTTCTATTAAGATTTTTGTCTTTCATTTTCAGAGGAAATCAGAGATGAGTCAGTGTCAGCACTCATGCTTTCACTATCCACCTTGACAGCAGAGAAGTCACGGATGGAAGAGGCTTTTCAGGCAGACAAGAAATTGACGAGGGATAAGGTATGTTTAAAGAGTAGTCTTTCAAAGTGTCTAAGGGTGCTCCCTTGTAAAACAGTATAGTATTGTTTGAAAGAAAGACACTTTATATTAAACTAGCTTTTGTCCGCAACTTCGTCTGCGTGATATTTTAGCCCCTGACCCATGACCCCGCGCTAATACTCCAATGACACTTAGCGTCCTATCCGACTTTTTTCAATTCTATGTTGTTTCATTAGACTGGAGAAAATCCCATTATGTGGAAAAGGTAAAGATATTAGTACAAAGAGTCATTTACTGAAAAATCCCATGAATTTACAATTCTATGTTGAGGAGTTAAACCAGTCATTCTAATTGCTTGACATTTTTTGAACATGATTGAATGCTTATAGGTAATCAGCGGTTGATATCATACTCAAACTGTTATGTTATATTTAAACACATCAGTAAGGGTTCAGTCATAACAAGATTGTTATCACACTATATTAACTGAACATATTAATTTAAATGGTTTACAGATGTTATATAAAATGATTAAGTGAGATTGTAATGACTTTCTAGATTTATGTTTGAACAAGATTAATTATTTAAACCTTATATTAATAGCAAAGCAAAATTAACCTATAATGTTTCCACTGCTACCACTGCTAGGAAACAGGCCTCTTCTCTGTAAGACGGAGTGGACCGTAATCCACCACGCGGGCCCAGTGCAGGATGGTAGATGTCACATGTCTTCGAATTTTTGGTTCTGGGACATGCGGTTTTCCTCACAATGTTTTCCTTCACCGTTTGGAGAGCCGTGGTGATTAAAGAATTTACAGAAAGAAAAGCGCAACCCAGACGGGTTCAAACCTACGACGCAGTGGTACTGGGCCACCACTCCTCATTTTAATGGGTGTCCACAAAATTTTCTAAATAAAAACATCTTCCTATAGTTGGTGCCATTAGGATTAAAATAGAGGTCATTCGAGTCATCGCACATTTAGTCACATAAAACTTATTTATCTGATAAATTTTGACAAAAATGATAAATATCGCTACAGACTTTATTTCTGCTTTTACATTAGACTCTGTCGCTTACCGGGTCGCAAACTGCCGCCTAGAAATTTGCCAGAGAGCTATGGAACGCAGTATTCTGGGTGTAAGAAGAGAGTTTAAAATTTAGAACACCACGCTGCGTTTCAAAACGGGTAAAATAGACGTAGGCAAGAAGGCTGCCAGGCTCAAGTAAGATTGGGCGGGTTGCATCAGCCGAATACAGCATGAGTGCTGGGTAAAATTGTCCATACTAAGGGTGCCTGAAGATGGACGGCGCTGACGCGGTTGGCCTAGAAAGCGGTGGCGAGATGACCAACGCATACCTCGAGGGCTGGTTCGAAGTGATGCGGGAAAAGAGTTCCTGGAAGGAAGGGGAGGCCTTTGTCAAGCAGTGGGACATCATAGGCTAAAAAAAACTAAATGAATGAAACCGCGTCAATAACAGTTATTCTGCCGCGTTAAGCAAAAGGGGTGCATCTGCGAGAAAACAAAGAAAAAGAAAAATAAAGCTACTAAGCTTACTACACAAAAAATAAGGCATCTACGAAGACATTTGCGAAGATTGAAGATTGTGTTCAATTTTCGAAAATGTCTTCGTTTTCACGTCGATAGTATGAAGTCGCTGCGTACTACGGATGGTGTATAGCGTAGCTACTTGTATAATATAAAACCCTAATTGCATTACTTGCACACTTTACTTTCCACAATCTGAATAATTTTCAAGGATTCTGCTAATCCATAATGTCAAATATTCGTGTGTTTCATTAGCAGCCTATATTGTTCCCACTGCTGGTGTACAGGCCTCCTCTCGGTGAGAGGCCGTAATCTAGCACGCGGGCCCAGTGCGGGTTGGTAGATGACACGTCTTCGATTTTTTGGTTCTTCAACGTTTTGAGAGCAGTGGTCATGAAATTATTTACACAAAGTAAGCTGCCCGTAAATCGGAGCTAATACCGCTGAACCACCACTGCTTCTCATGTGTTTAATATAACGTAAATATGACATAAATAACTAGTTAAAATGACTTCTATATGACGTAAATAACGCAATGAATGTTGCTAAATGTCAAAATGAAACCCATCTCTACTGTAAGTGTATTTCACCACTATCCCGCTGGTCAGTGTTACAGCGGCATTGCCACATAGTATTGCAAAAACCTTACCATGATTCATTCACAACGGGCTTAAATAATTTATCCTTAAACATTTTTATCAACAGTATGAAAACCAAATAACTGCAATGAGAGAAGAGACCAGGACATTAGTACAGCAACACTTGGCTGAGATGAACAACTTGAAGGCTAAAGTGTCGTATGAGATACAGGAGAGAGAGAAAGAGAGGGCTGATCATCAGGCTATGATGAAGTGAGTATTAGAGTAACATAACATTACACAGTTTCCGTGTACGTACGGACGTAAAAAATAGCATCAACCCATTTCTTCCCGTGGGTGTCGTAAGAGGCGACTAAGGGACTTACTAGACAATGGGCAGCAGCATTCTGTATGCATTTTACCACGATAGTGCAATCGCCAAGTCGCCTGCCAAGCGTGGCGATTATGGCAAATCCCTCCAAATTGGGGGAGGTCTATGTCTGCAGTGGACGTCTTTCGGCTGAAGTGAGTGATTGAACATTACACTTTGTTTTCTCAAAGAGTTGGGCAGAGGTGTAACTATAGCACACCCACATTTCTTGGTATATTAGGTTGGCTAGCTGCCATATAGCAAATCATTTAATTTAATGTTTTGTGTCTCTTAATGTTTACTGCATAACATTGTATAGAATCAAGTTCTTCTAACTGGACAGACAGCTGTGCTGCTGCGGAGTTTGTTGCGCCACTTCTTCCCAGCTAAAGCACTAGGAAGTGGTGACGGGTGGGCATTTTTGGCGGACGTCTTATTTAATAATAATAATATCTTAGGACAACCAATACACTGTTATCTGATCCCAAACTAGGCAGAGCCTGTACTATGGAAACCAGACAACTGATAAATATACTTACATATTTCTAAATACATACGTATTATAGATAAATTACACCCAGACACAGAACAAATGATTGTGCTCATTACACAAAGATTTGTCCTGGGTGGGAATCGAACCCACGACCTCAGTCTTTGCAGTCAGGGTCACTAACCACTAGACTAACAGGCCAGTCAAGTCAGTCAATTTAATTTTGACGTTCAAAAAGTGCTGATCCTCAGCCTAATTTGAATAAATGACTTTTGATTTTGAAAACACTGGGCTGTTACTGAAAATTGCATATAGAAAAACCCAATATAACACTTTACTCGACCTAGT
This sequence comes from Aporophyla nigra, assembly GCA_947507805.1. Taxonomy (NCBI): domain Eukaryota; kingdom Metazoa; phylum Arthropoda; class Insecta; order Lepidoptera; family Noctuidae; genus Aporophyla; species Aporophyla nigra. Next base: position 2,457,308 of record OX382301.1, read on the forward strand.
ATTCGAACCAAGTTCACCAAGCTCCGCAGTATTGCTTTCCACCTCTAGACCAACGAGACAGTCAGTATTCGAGTAGGTACTACATTTATTTTTTTCTAGTGGTGACCTATTCGTCGAAATTCGATCATAAATCATGTACAAATTAAAGTATTTCTTATGCATGTACACCTTATGCTATAAACTTTAATTATGCCAAATTTCATACTCCTCCGTCCACATAATTAATAATATATAATAATAATATTCCACAACTATCTCACAACGCCATCTAGTCCCAAGCTAAGCAAAGCTTGTGTTATGGGTACTAGACAACTGATAAACATACTTATATATTTCTAAATACATACATATTATAGATAAATTACACCCAGACACAGAACAAATGATCGTGCTCATCACACAAACATTTGTCCTGGGTGGGACTCGAACCCACGACCTCCGGCATAGCAGTCAGGGTCGCTAACCACTAGACCAACAGGCCTGTCAATTTTCATTAAAAGGAGTACAAAGTTACGTGCTTCACTTATTCATATGAATAAATAGTTGATACAGACAGGAAATTAGAAGATTAGTGGAAAATGTGGACCGATGTCACACATACGAGACAAGGTAATTGCACTAACGAAGTAATCTTGTTGCAAATCTTATCATTAAACGACACGATAAGCAAAATAATATGATATCAAAAAATATTTCTTTTATTTCCGCATTAACTAGTTCTAGGCTTTGATGCAGTATCTAGGTTTTGCGGCAGTAACTAAATATCACTACATAACATTATGCTTCAAAACACAAATCGCCGACGTCACCCAAATAGCAGCTAAGGTAAAGTAGGACTGGGCCGGACACGTTTGCTGCATATCGAACTGGTCATGGGCTAAATCTACAACTGGGATCCGTATCCCAGAGAACGTCTGGTAACATCGAGGCAGACCCAAGATAACCTTCTCTTGAGTCTGCCTCGATAGGTAATAGGTAGAACGGGCTGGTGTCCGCAATTCCACGTCTGAGCGCGTATTTTGCGCACGGGTGGGAAATCGGTTATTCGATCCACCCCAGCTCCTCGAGAAAGGCCAGCAACGCCTTGATGTTGCTGACTATTTCACTTAGGGTACCTGGGTTACCGAAGTACTTGGCCCTGTATGCGGCGATCGCCGGGCAGTTTAGAAGCACGTGCGCTGCTGTCTCGTCGTCCTCAATGCAGGCCCTGCACAGCGGACTGTCTGTTACTCCTATGACAAAGAGATGTTTATTAAACGACCCATGGCCAGTTATGGCTGCTGTAACCATACGTAGCTGTCGTTTGTCTAACCGGAGAACCTGTTCTGTGAGGCGGGGATCGACAGTAGGAAGTGCTGCCTTGGCCTGCCTGGACTCACTTTGGTCCAGCCATAGCATACAATGTTGATCCCTGGTACGTTTTCTTACCAGAGAGCGTAGGTACCCGAAGAGGAGTGGCGCGGTGGGTTCTGGTCCCACCGGTGTCATGCTCGACCCCCTTCTGGGTCTCCCTCGATGTCACCGGACGTTCCAATCCTATATGTAAAGAAAAAAGAAAGAAAAAAAGAAAGAAAAATAGTTTATTCTGTACAAACAAAACGCACAACATGAAATAAAAAATTGTTCCAAAAAAGAAAAATGCACACGTACAAGGTAGCCAAAAGCCACGTATTCAAGATAAAAAAACGTAGGAAACGAAAACGTCAAGCTTTGTCCACATACATACAGGACATACAGGATTGGTCCACACTAGCTCAAGACAGAGAGGAGTGGAAACGAGAAAGGGAGGCCTTTGCCCTGCAGTAAACGTAGGCTAAAAATAAAACATCATAGTCATCGTCATTATTTCAGCTGAAAGACGTCCACTGCTGGACGTAGGCCTCCCCCAATTTATTTGCCATAATCGCCACGCGTGGTAGGCGGGTTAGTCATCGCAGTATGGTGATAAAATGCATAGAGAACGCTGCTGCCTAATCTCTAGTAAGTCCCTTAGTCGCCTGTTACAGGAATAAATGGTATAGTGCTATTCTTTACGTCCAGCATCACATGGAACAAATAACATTATAGTGTCATGGATTTTTGTAAAGTAACGTCTGATTATACAATTTACGACAGCCAAAGTCTACAGTTACACTTTGCATCTGCGTCAAATTTTTGGAAGAAATCTGGTTAATCGTGAATCTAATAGAATATTTGTTTCGTTTTCAGAGAACTCCACCTGAAATTGAATAGTGAGAGGAAGACAAAAGAGAAGTTAGAAGACAAGGTTGTGCATTCCAGTGAAGCACAAGGTAAGACCTATTTTAATACAGCACACATTTTTCTGAGGCCTAAAACTAAAATACTTATCTAGGGTTTTGCTTATAACTTTTAACTTCTCTAAACACAGCCACAGTACTACGTGGTCTCAACGATGGTCTAGAAGACAGATGTGATAAGTTTTTCGCTTCCTACCTTTTTCAGTTGGCACGTTATATTAAGTAACAGCATGGTCTTGACATGCGACCTGCTTACTAATTTGAAAAACATCTTAACTGGTTTATTATTTTTGGCGTTCGCCAATATTTCTGTTTTCAATTGTTTGAAATAAGAATAAGTATCGGGTATCACCCATCCACGGACTAATCGCCCGACCATCTTTACACCAAGTCCCAACCAAGACCCCTCCGTGCTTCAGAAAGCACGTTAAGTTGTTGGCCTCGACTGTTATTTGTGTTTTGACAGACGTTACGGGTCGTCTTAAAATCGCCTCCGACGCCTGAAGTTCGGACAAGCAGTCGTTCTAATGGGTATCGTGTTACCCAGTAATCGTGTCGTGGAAGGATGATAGGCAGTTGCTCCATGTAAAGTACTGGTATTTAGCTTCTTCTGGTTATATTGGAAGTCGAACCCAACATAGTTGGGAAAAGGCTAGGCAGGTGGATTGCTGATGTAATGATAGGTTACACACTCCATATCTTTGAACAAATACGATCTCACCCTTTCAAAGCACGGTGGAGCATTGCCCAACTCAGATTAAGATAACTACTGAAAGATAGTTGCAGTTCCAACATACTTTGTCGCCTCACATCCGAGAGTATCGCCTCAGATTCGTCACACAAGTAGAATATATTTTTTCTACTGCGAAATTTTTGTATCCAATGCGGCATCGTTACGCTGCCGCAAAGATATGTAGCTGTCACTCTCTTTGCCCGCTTAAAGAGTAAAGCCAGCTGCTAGAGACACTGGTGCTTCTAGGAAGACAGAGCAGTGAATTAGAGATGCGACTTACACTCTGGAAGTACCCATGGACAGGAACTGCACACACTCACACAGAGGGAAAACTAGCCATAACTGGTTTTATGGAGTATGTTTATCATAAAAACATTTCATGTGAAAGTCTTCACAGGATACGTCGAACTTTCTTTCTGCCTGCATATTTTTGTGTAATGGCATGCTAAACTTTCAGCTTTCTTAAAACTGCTCTCCTGAAAACTTACCAAAACTGCACTAATAACGTCCGTCTTCTAGACCATCAATAAGAGAAAACTTGAAGCAGTTTACACCTTCAAGTTTTAACTGTAAAAATAATAATCTAAACTGTCAAACTTATTTGACAAAGCCATGTTTAGGAAGCATCTTTGTTTGATTACTTACTTGCGACACGCCCCTGTTGCCCACAGTTTTTAGGACTTGAGATTTCATGATTACAAGTGATTTTAATATTCACGAATTATCCACAAAAACGTTGTGGACTAATTCTATAAATGATAGTAAATACCGCATCAAAATCCGTTGCGTAGGTAAGAAGAATAACGTAGTTACACAGACAGAAACGAAATTCGACTTTAATGAATAATAACGTATTGTTCAATCACATTCTCTGTATGAAAAGAGGCCTTTGCCCTGCAGTGGGACATTAAGAGGTTGGTATTAGTGATTGACACAACTTTATACCTTCCAGCATCACAAGCAGATCTAGAAAAGCGCGTCCGTGACCTGAGCAGTTCGCTTGAAGCGGCGCAGCGCCGCCTGCAGCGCGCCGAGGCTAGGACCGTGGAGACACCGGCGCATCTAGTGCGGCTGCAGCAGAAGTTGGCGCTGCTGGAGCAGTCGCACTCTGTTGCTATACGAGAGGTTGGAGAAAATAAAACCCATCCCATGCCAGGAGAGATGTAAAGAATTCTACATTCTCTTATTCGCTAAGTTTTGGACATGGGATAACCTAACATTTCCGCCGTGAAGTTCAAAAATGATCGAGCTCGCTTCATGAAGCTGAAGATACACCCTTTCGCCAGGGTGGTATGTTGATAAAAGTAGCCTGTGCCCTTCCTCAGGGTTCAAAGTATCCCCAAACCAAATTTCCGGTCCATACGTTCCGCTGAAAACCCCTTACAAGCAAATTTTACTTCTTTTTTATATTAGTATCGAAGTACAGACAATATCTTGTTCAGATGTATATCCAAGCATTACGTTCATCCGTCTTCGAAACTTTAATGCTACAGTTTTGTAGAAAAGAAGTAAAAATTAAGGATAAACATGTATTATCCTCATTTTCCAGGAGCAAATAAAAGCGAAACGCGCCGAAGAATCAGCCCGCAAGATATGCGCCCGTCAGGAAGAAAGGGTGGCCCTGCTAGAGAGTAAGATAGCAGAGTTGTCTGAAACTGTGGGTCAGTACGACTTGAGACGAAGACATGACCAGCAACTTATACAGCAGCTGAAAGATTCGGTCAATGGCAGGCTGATGGACAAAATAGCTGCTAACACTGATTTTGGTAAGAATTTTAGTACAATATTTATATTGTTATTATAGTTGTAGTAAGTAAACCTCTTTGTGACAAGCTTGGTCGAGGAAGTATTATTACTAGAGATCGGATATTCAGATGCATATTCACGTAAAGTTGAAATGTTGGCTAATATGGAATGCGCGTTTTTACCGTGTTTTGTGTGTTGTTTTAACAAACACGTACCACCCTACACACATATGTATTTGCATCTGGGGTTAAACATTACTTTTAAATAAATATGATCCAAGAAACCCGGCTTTAATAAAAAATACGAAGCCGCTTCCGTGCTTTCACAGCTAAATAGTAACATCAGGTAAATATGCATCCGAATATCCGATCACTGATTATCACAGTAATTATTGATTCATCTGTGAATGATTGATGATGTGAATAAACACGATTTCTTCAAAACCTTCGACACAGATGCAAGGTGTAACTGTAGACTTTGGCTGTCGTAAACTATAAAATCAGATGTTACTTTACAGAAATCCATGACAGTATAATGTTATTTGTTCCATCTGATACCGGACGTAAAGAATAGCATAATCCCATTTCTTCCTGTGGGTGTCGTAAAAGGCGACTAAGGGACTTACTAGAGAATGGGCAGCAGCGTTCTCTATGCATTTTACCACCATACTGCGATCGCCAACCCGCCTGCCAAGCGTGGCGATTATGGCAAAGCCCCCCAAATTGGGGGAGGCCTAAGTCCAGCAGTGGACGTCTTACGGCTGAAATGATGATGATGATGATGAATGGAGGCTTACTTCCAGCAGTGGACGCCTTTCGCCTGCCAAGCGTGGCAATTAAGTCCCCCATTTTTTGGGGGGAGGCCTAAATCCAGCAGTGGACATCTTTCGGCTAAAATTATGATGATATCGAATCTTTTGTGAAAAACATTTACAAAAATTGAATTAAATTTTATTCTTGAAATACTTAACTACTGGAATAACAGCTGATTTGCAAACTATTAAGAATACTTTTTGTACACATATGTACTTTTAACCTTTCACCTTAGGTTGTGAGTTGTTCTGTATGCCAGTCTATCAATAAAATAATAATCAAAATATCCCATTTTGAAATCCTTCAAAACGTACAACATGGTTTTCAGAAACGTTAATTTATGATGACTAAAAAAATAACATGTGTGCAATTGATTTACAGAAGAAGCAAAGGAAACATCACAAAAAAGCGAGACAGACAATGAAAAGCTAGCCGACAGCGAGTACCTACAAACACTCATAGACAAAATACACATTCTAAAAAAAGAACTAATAGCCGAAAACGATAAACTAGGTAGTCCCATAGACATATCAACAGTCTTCAAAGTCCAAGGCTATGAAAATGTCCACTTGAAGTGTAGAGAAGAATATGAAACGTTGAAAGTGGAGTTTGACCTCTATAAGCAGCAGATGAAAGTGAGAGATGCTGGGAGTGAGACGGACGATGTAGGAGACTTGAAGAATGAGTTAGCACTCTTGAAAGAGAAGTTGGAGACTTATAAAATGGTTTTGGAGGAAGAGAAGCAAGATAAATTGGATACTTTGAAGTTGTATGAGGAGGTAATTGTTTGATTTTATATATTTAAAATAAAAACAAAAATAGAATTTTATTGTCCAGGTGATACAGTAAGCAAACATAGGCTCTGCCAGGGTTGCGATATTTGTTCGAAAGAGTTACCGTGACCACTGAACTGAACATGAAGGATCACGGGTGGGTTTTAGTCAGTTAACGGCTGACACGACCTCTCGCTCCGCCCAGAGCAGGAGACGTCTTTTGATCATTTCATACCCACAAAAAAAAAAGCAAACATAGGTTAACATCGATTTGAGACGACGTGAGTAGCTTAAATATTACCTTCAGCTAGTTAAAGTATATTTTTTGCCAGTGAACCCCAAAACTAGACCGTTAGTCTGTATCTTGGGGCTCAGAATTATTTACAACTTCTAATGTATGCCTTTGTTGACATGCATGGCACATAGCTACTCCAAAATATCCTAAGTGGATTGATAAATTGTCAAAGTGAGTCTTCATAGCATGTCGTTATCAAACATGGTATATTTAAAAAAAGGGATAAATATAATGACCACCATAAAATGCTTTGATACCCTTAGTTTTGTAACCAAAAATATCTACTTAACACCAGAAAAATAAAGTCTAAAAATACAATAGTGGTACCGATTCCCTTGTTCACAAACTGAACTAAATTTAAGTTCAGTGCATCTTTTTCTTTCTATTTCATTAAGAAAAGGACAGAAGATAAATTTTAGTTTAGTCTTGTCAAATTAATCAGCGCCTGTCACTACTCCATACAAGTTTAGACGTGATTAAAAACTTGCCTACTAAAATTACGTCAATTTACGTCAAGCGCTGATTAATTTGACAGGACTAAACTAAAATTTATCTTCTGTCCTTTTCTTAATAAAATAGAAAGAAAAAGATGCACTGAACTTAAATTTAGTTTAGTTTGTGAATAAGGGAATCGGTACCAGTACCAGCTATTTTAGTCACGACTCCACTTTAAATTGTATTCGACCACCAAATTTAGTAAATGATCACCAAATCTTAATAATTGGGTGTACTACGTGAGCTGGACAAATGAATGTACGAATGCACGCTTGTGCGACACACTTGAGCTCACATAGTACACTAGGTTAGGTTAGGTTAAAACTGTGACCTCCTACGCACGAGCCGAGCGAGCGAAGCGAGCGGTGCCGCGGCAGCGGCCGGCGAGTGCTAGAAACGACTTGATTCAGTGTGCCGCACAAGCGTGCATTCGAACTTTGTCAGTCGCAATACAGTTTTGTCGCTCAAGTGTTATTCGCACATCCATTTGTCGAGCTCACTCTTAATAATTTGGTGTTCATTAACAATTTTTGGGTTAACAATGATTTTTTTGGAGTCAATTTACTTAAATAGGATAGCAAGATGTAAAAACTTTGGTTATAATTTTAAATTGAAATGCTGGTTTAATTTTGGTGATCATTTACTACTTTTGGATTAACAATGATTTATTTGGAGTCATTTTGCTTAAATAGGATAGCGAGATGTTAAAACTTTGGTTATAATTTTACATTAAAATGCGGGTTTTAATTTTGGTGATCATTTACTATTTTTTTCTGTTATAAATGTTACTATATCTGGTGGTAAGTTAAACATAAGCCTTTAAAAAATATCTGCTTAAAATTTAAACAAAAGAATCAGGAAACAAACCTCTCAATGCGAATTCGTCATCATCACTCTCCTGTCCTTATGGCAATTTATTTGGGGTTGGCGCAACATGTCGCTGATTGTCGAGATGCCAATTTGTTGTTTATAACCTGGATTAAAATATAGATTATTTTTGATCCTGGTAGTACTTTACCGTGGGATAGTCACCGACCTCCACGCGAATGAAGCCGCTGTAAATAATGAAATAAATGACAAAAGCTGTCGAGGTGGCACGACCCTGAAAATATTTGTCGTATTAATCCGACTGGCCCTTACAATAGTTGACCTATCCTATGCGCCGGTCAGCCCAGTCGGTCCATACCACTGCAACCCATATCTTCTTTTCATAGTATAAAACAAAGTCGTTTCCCGCTTTTGTACGCTTAGATCTTCTAAACTACGCAGCGGATTTTAATGCGGATTTCATCAATAGACAAAGTCATTCAAGAGGAAGGTTTATAAGTAATACGCGGGCGAAGGCGCTGGCAAAAGCTAGTCCTATCTATAATTTGTGGTTCTATGTTTCAGAAAATAAAAAACGAGCAAGACTACCAAAAGGAGATCGTGTCAGACCTGAAGACTCGCATTCTAAGCCTAGAGAAACAAGTACAAACCCAGCGCGACCGCTACTCGGCTCTGTTGGACGAGACCGACAACTACATCCGAGCTCGGAACGACCGCTCGCGACGGGTCAGCGCTGAGGAAAACACACATTTTAAAGATGGAATGCTAACGGTAAAGTCAATAATGTATTTTAATTTAAAAACTTCTAGTATTTTTCCTGGAAACATAGGTAGACCTGCCTTCATACAACATTGATATAAACCGATATAGAATACCCTTTTGGACGTAAAATTTTCAAACATGAAGTGCCCATTTCAGTAAAGTAGAATTTATTCAAAATTAATTAAAATATGTGAATTGCTTGTCCACAAAAACTCACGCTACAGAACACCACCTGCTACAATCATAACATACTCTTTCTGCTTCGTTTAGGTTCATACATCAGCACCCTAATTGCGAAACGCACAATTTATCAGAATCTGAATGGGATTGAAGATTATTTCTAAACCATTGCGTCAATTGTTCGAGTAAATTGTCGGCTTAGCAACGTAAATAACGCAATGAATGTTGTTTAACTAACTAAACCAATTCCTACCGATAAAAAGTTCCGCAATTACCCCTCTGGTCATACACGCACGCCGGTTACGAGTACTATGCACCTGACCTATCTGAAGAATCACTAATAAGTTCACTATAAAATAATATAATCACAATATCTTATTTCACACTAGCTGTTACCCGCGACTTCGTCCGCGTGGTATTTTAACAAAAAAGTTTTTCGTTCGTTTTTTTTCGTGAGATTCTATTTTTTTTTTTCTAAAATAAAAGTAGCCTAAGTTACTCCTTGTTACATCAGCTATCTGCCAGTGAAAGTTTCGTCAAAAGTCGGTCCAGCCTTTTCAGAGATTAGCCGGAACAAACAGACAGACAAAAATTTAAAAAAAAAAATTGTTTGGTATATGAACCGTGTATACATCCATATACACTTAGTAAAAAACGGGTATAACGGTTATATGGATACGGCTATTTTAATATTACAAACAGACACACCAATTTTATTTATTTGTCTAGATAAACCCACATGGGCATTTATGAAATGACAGAAGCTAGGTGCAGAGTTTGAATTGGTTGCTTCCTCTGGAGAGAGCCGGCAAAAAAATCCACAGTTACTCATTTAAAAATAATTGGCATTTCCAATGTTTACAAATTAAAATAAAAACAAAATAAAATTTTACAACGAGGAAGGTTAGTGTGGGCCTGTTATCAAGTACAAAAAGCTTTTGTTTTCTTCGACAGTTGTGCCGTCACATAGCGGTCCTAACGACGGCCGTCCTCATTGATACCGTTTTTGCCGTTGTAAAATCAAACACCGGTGCCGTCATTTTCATTTCGGCCGTAATGTTTGGGCCAGCGTTAAGCTATAAGTATTTTGTGAAATCAAAATCAATTTATTCAAATAAGGCTGAGATTTAGCAGTTTTCTAAAGTAAAAAATACTTAAGACAGTCCCCCAAAACGCTCGCTCGTCACCACTATTATTGTTATGATAATTGGTTTTAGTTTATGACTTTATCTGTCGCGAGTAACACATTGTGAGGCGCCATATTCAATTGAATGTGACGTCATATTAGTCTATCGAAACGCTTCCAACGATACAAACCGGTCAAAATTATAACCCCCGTTTCTGCTCCGCCGTAGTCGAGTAGTAAAATAAATAAAAAAACTTTTTACTTTTTTTTTTTTAATTAAACCGCCGAAAAAACTGAAAAGCAAAAAATAACTCTCATAATTTTAAGGTTTATTATTTTTTGCTTTTCAGTTTTTTCGGCGGTTTAATTTTTTGTTAAAAAGTTTTTTATTTTATATTTTTTTGTGACTTTAATGTACTAATAATACTTGGCAAAGTATACCCTATCAAATGAAAAAGAATGATCAAAATCGGACTACTCTGTATAAAGTTATGCGTGGTTGTACATTACAATCAGTGAGTGAACAATCAATCATCCCCTGTTTTCCGGCCCTTAGGGGTCGATTTTGTTTTCCAAATTTATATGGGACCACCTTCGGAGTATACCGTTTCCAATAAAAAAAGAATTATCACAATCGGACTACTATGTAAAAAGTTATGCGTGGCGATACATAAAAAAAAAAATACGCGTCGAATTGATAACCTCCTCCGTTTTTTTTCGCCGGTTAAAAATGAACATATCAATAAGGCTAGGAAAGTGGTCAACATAAACAAGGTTTATAATTTAGCTATACATATGCTCTGTAGACTCGAGACTCAAAACGGTGAAGGAAAACATCGTGAGGAAACCGGCATGTCCTAGAACCAAATATTCGAAGACATGCAAAATCTACCAACCCGCACTAGGCCCGCGTGGTAGATTACGGCCCACTCACTCTCACTGAGAGGAGGCCTGTGTCCCAGCAGTGGGAACAATGTAGAGTGATTATGATGCACTGTAGAATTAAAGCCGTGCCCAGAGATTTCTTTGACAGATAAAAATATTAACTCTTAACAATTTTCAGGACGTAACAGCACCGCCGCATATGCTACACTATGCGCACGAGTTGGCTAGGAAGGACCTCGACATATCGCAGCTGCGGAAGGAGAAACATATAATGGAGGGACAGTTTAGGTATGGACCATCATATTTATATATTTCAGTCATAGTAGATGTTGCTGACTATGGACTGTTCCAAAGCTGCTGCTGGAAATTCACTTCAATTAAAGAAAATATCCTGAAGAAACCGGCATGTCCTGGAACCAAAGCTTTCCACACATCTATCAACCCACAATGGGTCTGTGTGTCACTCCCTCTCACCGAGACGAGGTCTGTGTCCCTGGAGTGGAAACATTATTCATTCAAGGCACATATCTGCCTAATTCCAGCTGTGGTTTATTGATGTGACGAAGTACTATTGGATAGATTTACCAGTTCTTATCAATACACTACATAACTGTCAAAAAGTGGGTATACATACTACACATATCTGCATAACCCCAGCAGAGAATTTTTTGTATTTATATTATGATACAGTCGTCCTGATGTTAATTGATGTGGGAGTGGCAAAGTACTGGATTGGGCCAGTAAGACGTATCAGTCAGTTAGTACCATAGACACGAAGTAGACAAATTGATCGTAGTTTTAATTTGTGCTATTATTTTTTACAGAGATTGTCAGCGAGAGGCTACTATAGAAAAAGAACGCTTCAAAGAAGTTATTAGGACACTGAAAGAGGAGATTGACAGGTAATATTTGTCAATACTTAAATATATTTCTATGTCCGAAACGGTGACTTTTTGCAAATTTTGGCATGAATTATGAGGGCAGTTTTAGTAAAAGTTGCGAGTCGGAACACGAAAGGGTTTCATACCACAAAACATAAAACGCAGAAAAATACATGTTTCTTGTGTGTTTAAAATTTAAGGAGAGCCCCTTAAATCTTTCATTTTAAACAGTTCATGAACAGTAATAGGTAGACAGTTGTTTTTTTTTTTTTACAATTAAAAATGTTATAGTAAGCCAACCTTAAAAAATTGGCATATGCTATCGTTTTTTTGAACTTTTTAAGAGGAACATTTCCGTCATTCAGGATTGTGGCGTTACTTTAACTGTTTACGCAGCGTTTGCAACGGAAGCTCTCAAAAGAAATAACTTTTCCCCGTTTTTGCAACATTTTTCATTGATGCTCCGCTCCTATTGGTCATTGCGTGATGTTAAATATAGCCTTCCTCAATAAATGGGCTACTACACACTAAAATAACTAACTAAGAATTTTTCTATTCGATTCAGATACTACTACTGAGATTAGGGCGTTTAACCAAATAAAGAATCATTTAATACTTTAAGCACACAAATGTACAGAGGTGGATTTAATGCCATAGACATTTAAAGACGTTTGTCTCTGCATCACCCAAAGTTGACTGGTAGCCGTAGGTGCAATAAAATTTGAAGAATAAATATTTTAAATATAAACGCATAAACCTATTTAAACTTAACTTGTGTAATAAAATAGGGTACCCTTGCTCTAAAACCACTTATTGAATACCTAATATGTTTAACATCAAAGTGGAAACTTCTGGATGGATACCCAAATGCATCTAATCGTCATTACTCGATAATCTCAACTATAAACTGACTTATAGGACTTATATTACAGGGTAAGGAAAATAACACGTAAGACATTGTATCATTTAAAGGTACACCACTCACCTCATTTATTTCAGATAGGCACACCTTTAAATAGAATTGACTCTAGTTGTCCGTTCCAAGGAGTAATGGCGATTGGAGAAGAAGGACAAGAAACTCCATCGCTATTCTTTAATAAATGTTTTACAATGTTATAAGTGCTTAATATTTAAGATATTATAGTAACAGAAACTTATATGAAGTGGTGGTCACCAATGTACCCTACATTGCTGACCACTCATAACACGTCCGTCTTCGATGCTGACCCCGAGTGAATAGGCCGAGTGCAACCCCGTGTTCTCAACCGTTGTCTCAGAACCTCGTTATTTCAAAACTAGTGTTGCCAGTATTATCCATTAAAAGTCCCAATAATCGACTAAGACAACATTACAATTTAGTATATTATTTTAAAACCTAACACATGCTTACCCTAAAAATATTCGGACTAATAAAAACATTCTAAAACAAAAAACAGCCAAATTCTTCTCAATTGATGCTGTTACCAACGAACAGCATTTCATTTCTATTTATATAATAGATTGTCTAGCTCAACAGATTTTTTCATATAATCAGATTTCATATTATGTAATATCTGGGACCTATCTTTCCTGGCAACCCTGTTACTAAAAACTTCGACCGTGTTTAGTCACAGTTAATGTCGATAGTAGAAGTAAACATGTTCAAGTATGAACAGTATACCTACCTAAAATTAAATTGGAGCATTATTTTCGTGATTTCATTGTGTTTAGTTAGTCCTTGTTTTACTAAACTGATAAAAAAGGATACAGCTGTTCTAATCTAATTAATTCTTCATATCAATTTCCAGGTTACGCCGCATCCAGTCCCGAGAAGGCGCGAACCTAGAATATTTGAAGAACGTTGTAATGGCGTACCTAATGTCAACGGACTACGCTGGAAGAAAACACATGTTAAACGCCATAGCGGCCGTACTGCATTTCACTACGAACGAGAAGAATTTGGTATCAACTAACCTTTAGACAATGTGATTTGAGATGAAAGATTTTGTTGGTATATTCTTTTGAGATATGGAAGTGCTTCCAATGCCGTTCAAGGTTCCCCAGTTGAAAAGGAAACATGACTATTCCAAAGTGTTAATTTCTTCTATAGGGGGTATCAGAAAAGTGTGGTGAAAATTAAGGGTGTGGTACAGATTATCAAACTAAGCAACTTTTGCCTTGGGATCAACATGGTAATTGAGAAAATAGAATCACCCGTCCCATACATTTCGGTTGAGTAATTAATTTTTAGCCATTACTGATAATGAGCTCCTTAAGTTCTAAATTGAGCTGCATGATTACTCATAAACGCTTGCACTGACCGGACAGGTCCATTCAACCTGTGTGGTTATTTCCTCAAAAGACTATTTCAGACATCAATCTACATGGTCTGGATTTTAAAAGAGACTGTGACCTCGGTGAGTTGTTTTCGGTCTTCCTTCTCAAATTAATCTGATAGGAAACCCCGACATCATCTAGTTATTAATATGATTGACGTGCAAAAGTACATAACTACTTACAGCAATAAAATCCTTTATGTACCACATCCTAAAATCTGATCACACTTCAGATACATTCTGTATAAGTAGTAATTACAAATTTTTGTTCCTTCAAAGGTTCCTAAAAATTAGCAGAAACATTTTTGCTTAAAAACTTTTTTGTTCATCTTTCAAGTATTTTTATTCCCAAATTGTAACCGCATTTAGTTTTTATTACTGACAAAATTCACTTTATGATGAGTTTATGAGTGCTTGTAGATAGTCTGCTAAAAAAATGTATGTACTTTCTTCATTTTGTATGCTGAAAAAAGTGGACGATTTTGATTGTACCGCTTCCCGGATTCATCTTGCCTTGACACTAAAACCCGATCTAGACGTGTTCCATGATAACTGTGTATGTATTTTAAAACAAAGTTAATAAAGGTTGCGAGTTTTTTGTTTTCTGTTACGACTTGATAATACATCGAAATTTCTTTGTTACTTTATATTAATATTATTGTAAAATACATTAACCGTCTGGAACAAATTCATTAAATTAAGGTGAAAACCGCATCAAAACGTGTTGCGGAATTTAGAAGAAGAACGCGGTCTTACAGATATATTCGAAAATCTATCATTAATAATTTATGTAAATCGCCACATGTATTATAAATTATAGCGTTTCGTGTCTCAGGGCCTAGTCCTCAAGAAACATAACGTGATTATATAACAAGTTCATCATTCATTATCAGTCTATTTTGTTCCCACTGCTGGGACACAGGCCTTCTGTCGGTGAGAGGGAGTGGGCCGTAATCTACCACCCGGCCTAGTGCGGGTTGGTAGATGTCACAAGTCTTCGAATTTTCGGGTTCTAGGACATGCTGGTTTCCTCACGATGTTTTTCTTCACCGTTTTGAGAGCAGTGGTGGTGAAATTATTTACGCAAAGTATAGCGCGTCTGCCTGGGTTCGAACTTGCAACTCGCAAGTCGGGGATGATACCACTGGGCCACCACTGCTCGCCCTCTGTAACAAGTTACAAAACATATAATAACCATTACGAAATCACAAAAATACGTTATTTAATCATTTTAAGTACGAATTAGAACATAGAACAATAACCTCTCTAGAACGAAATGCGAATTAAAACAATTTTGACGATTGTATATTTTGTTAAGAGATTTATTATAACCGTGTTATTTACAAATAATATTATACTTGAATTAATCACAATTATATTTAACGAAATATCACAAGATTTTCTATTTAAAATACAAAATGTATAGGAGCACTGTTAGAAACTGTCAAAATGTTGGTGTTTTAGATATATCTGCCTAGCCCTTCGGGGTAAGCAAGCGTGATGTTATTATGTATGTAAAGATTAATATTATGATCTGCACCCTAATTGCGAAACGCACTATTTATCAGAATCTGAATCGGATTGAAGATTATTTCTAAACCATTGCGTCATTTGTTCGAACAAATTGTCGACTCAGCAACGTAAATAACGCAATGAATGTTGTTTAACTATCAATGTCAAACCAATTCCTACTGATAGCAAGTTACGCAATTACCCTTCTGGATGTATAATGAGCATAGTAGAGTTCAAAATATTGTACGAATTTGTTCACCAAGTTTTCTGTAAAATGAAAAGACATGATAAATGAAACGAAGAGTAATTGCTTAACTTGATAATTATATTCCTACGAAGACTATGGATCATAATAAATAATATTTAAATATCACAAGCTCACAACTTAAGAGGGCCATTCCGTCTATCGTCAACGCGAGCATGGTTGCTAAGCTTGTTGTTTCACCCAACGTAATGTGAGCGAGTGAGCACTCGATAACATCTAACAAAAATTAGAGCACGTAGATTTTCATACTTATTATTCAAGGAAATACGTGTTTTTGAGAAAGTTTTTGGGAAATATGTTCGTCGTTTAGAATCACATGTGCGAGGTTCCTATAAAGATTTTTTCTTTACTTTTTCAATGTATGAGTACATTATGTACGGCCAAAGTTTAGATAAAAAAAAATTTAAAGCTTATTTCCAGACTACTGTATTTGCTTTTTTTTTTGTAATAAATAGGAACCTTGATGTAAACCAAAAAATACCGTGTATTCAAAATATCTGCATGAAAATTATTTATAACGCCACAATCAAATGTGATCAAATTCGCTCTAAATAATTCGATCTGTACTTTGCTAGCTGTACGTGATACGGGTATAATCTTGGGTTGTATTTGGAAAGGGTCCTATTTAACACATTCCTGTTGTCTATTTATAGTAAATTAAAATTTATAAAATTACAGTTACAAAACAAAGTCGTTGATTTGTTTCATTACCTACCTCCTTGACTATGTACGTATGTCTAGTATCATCTGCTGAGTGCTTGCTATTTATCATGCATGTGCCATTGTAAGAGTATAGTGATGAGTGAAGCTCGGACTACGTCGGTACAAGGATCGGATATAACGCTGTTCTTATTTTTAATACAGCCTAGGCTTTTCCCAACGATACGGTCGGCTTCCAGTAAAATTGGTTGCAGCTATCAGTATTTTATATGGATGGACTGTCTGAACTACACAACACAATTCTTGTGTAGCACAATACAACAATACAATCCTTTATTTCAGGCAACTTAGGCCCATAAAAACACAATAAACAAATAATATAAAACAATAACTATAACTAATACATATTTGATAAAAACAAAACGGTACCTAAGCCTGATTTTCAGACTTGGGCTTGTGACTACCCGTAAGGAATGTCCTAGATTACGAATGACAACCGGGTCCGATGTCTCAAAGGATGTACTGAACGGTCATCCATCTACGAAGTATTCGCCCTAGCGTAGCTTAACCTTTGACTACACGTGCTGCTGTTAATTTTTAACTATTAATCTCTCGAATGTGACAGTTTCAAAAATACCTCCCTTTCATTGTCGTTCAGGCGCCATGTAGCACCAAACCACACAAATCTACATGTAAAAATAATAGTTAAAAAAAAAACAAAAAAACATGCTTCCATTGAAAACCAAACTAAAAAGTACAAAATAATGGAAAAAAGCGTGGGGTGCTTTTTAAGGTATTTTTTAATTGATATCAGGCACCCCACGCTTTTTTTTCCATTATTTTGTACTTTTTAGTTTGGTTTTCAATGGAAGCGTGTTTTTTAGTTTTTTTTAACTATTATTTATATTCTATTTTTTAGGGTGTTTCGAAATTTGAGACGTATGTCAGCGTAGTTTGTGACGTATGTCAGCGTAGTTTGTGACCTACGTCAGCGTAGTTTGTGTCGTTTATCAGCGTAGCTTGTGACATATGTCAGCGTAGTTTTTGAAGACAGTTTTTTTACTGTCCTGGTAACCCTGACCAGGATAATGGCACAAATTTATGAAATTATTGCATTGTCATCGGTCCTTGACAGGTGTGCAAAGTTTGTATGAAATCTGGTCGTTTAAAGTGGGTCAAAATCGTGCTATAAGGAGTCGGTTCCAAACAAACATACAAACATATAAGTAAAGCTAATATAAAGCGTGTAAAAAGCAGAAACAGACTTCTGGAAACTAAGTCGTTTCAAAACAGAACTTCGTTACGAGCGCTACCTGTCATACAAGTTTCGCAACTCTCAACTGTCTTAAGTTTTGGCAGTCATGCAAGCTTCATTAATAATTGTCTCAATGGTAACAGTGTAACGCAACATTGTGGAACTGAACGGGAACAAACGAAGATTTTATAACAGTTCCACTTTACATACAGAGATGGCGTTTAAAAATATGTGGTTTGACCAACTTAGTAAAGAGGAGGTTTTCACTTCGTCTAGGGTTCTTTTACAATTTTTTATATACCAATCAGTTCAGATTTATCTTCAATTTACGGATTATCTTTAGAGGGGCTAGCATTCTAATTTTCCAAAACTATCTTTAGAGGGGTAAGCATTCTAATTTTCCAAACCTATTTAGGAAAATATCCTCTCCTTTTTTTATGGGTGAGAAATCATCACATGACGTCTCCCGCTCTGGACGGAGCAGGAGGGCGTGTCAGACTTTTACTGACTAAAACCCACCCGGGTTCCTTCAGTTGCCTATATGCTACGGCCACGGTAGACATATCCTAGCCTACTATCATAAATATGAAAGATTGTGAATAAATGACTTTTGATTTTGATTTTGTGAGTGCTGTACGGATGTTTGTTACTCTTTCATACAAAAACTACTGAACGGATTTGGATAAAATGTGGCACACAGATTGTTTATAACCTGGATTAACACTTCATTTTATCCCGCTAGTACATTCCCGCGGAAGTATTGTCAGACCAATCGCTTGAATATTTCTGTATCCTGCAATATAGATCCATGTTCAGACCCACTTTCAGTAATACATGTGTAAAGTTGAAAGTTGACGGATAGTGCCTATAAAAGTGTAAGGTCATGGATGTAAAATTGGCAAAGTATGAAATGAGATGGGGTCTTAGAATTGGGTACCTACCTAGAATAAACATTTAGAAGCTATCGCAAATAGGTAGGTACACACAGCAAGTTACATGGCTAAGATTATATTGGCAAACGTATTTTTTAACAATCATTATGTTTTGAAGGTGTGGTAAGTGCCAGGTCAGTGCCAAATTTAAAGATTTTACAGAATTATAATAATTAAAATTATCAACACAACTCTCTTAGTTCATTTAACCCCATTTAATGATTTTATCATGAAATAGGCATTGACTTTTTTTTCTGGGTGGGACACCGTCAAATGACGTCTCCCGTTCTGGGTGGAGCGGAGGAGTGTGTCAGACTTTTACTGACTAAAACCCACCCGTGTTCCTTCAGTTGCCATGTAAAATACCAGGGCCATGGTATCTCTTTTGAATAATTCCGCGACCCTGGCGGAAATGGGCATAGACCTGCAAATTGCAAAAAAAAAGTGTAAGAAAGTTTGAATTTCGCGGGCCAACCCGGCGCTTCTGCGCTGTAGGTACCTTATTTTTTTTTTAACTATTGCCTCTTGAGCTTCGCAGACCCCAAGTAACTAATGTGGGACAAGGCCAGGAAGACAATGATTATATTTTAATCATGAGGGGCTGAGTGCATAAGAGGAAGTCTGAAAGTGGCACCGGTAACAGAAAATTTGTGTGGAAATCGGTTGTCATGGTATAGACATGTGATACGGATAATGATAATGTAACTGGTATAAGAGTTGGAAGAGATTAAAGAAACGATGGATGGTCTGTGTAAATGATGATATTGTTAGAAAGGGGGTGACTACCGAGATGACTATACTTATAGATAAGTATGGAAAAAAGACATAATACGCCGACCGCAAATAAATTGGGATAAGAGCAGGGAAATTATGATGATGATCATGAAGAGGGGTTCATACTGCTCGAACCTTTACTCCCGGGATAAACACCTCTAGATACTCCCGTACCTAGGTCCTGGCGGTTTAGCGCTGCCGGTTTAAATTCATCGTTTACAGCGATCTATATAGTTGATATAATTCTTTATACGGAAACTACCTAATCTTGTTCAATGCTGTCAGAATGAAACCTCACAAACATACATTTCATTAAAAAGTATTAGAGAACAGAGTACTCAGTGTAGAAGCGTCTCAGACGATACCGCTCATCCATCATCGCTCTTTTGTAGGTGACATCCATGTAGGGCGACCATGGTCGTGATACTGGCGAGAAAATACCTAGTAAATAGGACCGGATAAGTATTTAATTTGAAAATATTTGAATAAAAGGAGAACCAAGGGACCCGATATAGTCCAAAAAGTTGCCAAACTTAGTGACAGTGGACTGGGCACATTGCATTCAGAACAGCTGGCCAAAGGGACCGAAAAATCCTGGAGTGGTCACTGTATACTGAAAGGGGTTCCCTCTATCTGGCAGAAACTTGATGCTCCGAATTTTATTTGGCATAACACACTTGGCATAATCTTCTTTAAACGAATATTTCTAAGGCATAAAAAATGTTTAGCATAATCATTGTTTGGCCGAATGTTTATATGACCGACTTTACGCTGGCATACTTTTAAGATGGCAGAATTTTATTAAGCATATTTACCTTTGGCAGACTTAAAATTCCGCATAATTTCGTTTAGCATACCACTTATTTAGAGCGACGATTATTTGGTACAATTTCACTTGGCATACTATGGAGATGGCAGAATTTCATTTAGAATAATTTTGTTAGGCATAGGTATTGTCATTTCTATAAAATTGCATTTTAACCTTAAATTAAAAATAATATGTTATGATACAAAAGTTATTGACAGAAACGAATCGCTGCAGAACCAACTCCACGTAGTCTTGTCTGCCCTACCCCTAGAGTATAATTTAAGCCCGCGTAGGCGCGGAGCGGCGAGGCGGCCCGTGAGCTGAGGAGCAGGTGATTTTGACGCGCGCCGCCGCGGCTGAGGCTGGCCGGCGCAGCCGGCCAACAAGCCGAAGCTGCGGTGGTGGGCGTAAAACCCATCTGCAACGATGAGCTCGCGTGGGACCGCCGGAGCCACGCAGCGCCGGAGCCGTGACAGAAAGCATGCATGCTGCATGTTGCATGCTCACCTGTGTGCTGTGAGCTTGCTTGCATGATGCATGCTTGCTTGCATGCTGCATGCTTACTTGCATGCTGCATGCTTGCTTGTATGTTGCATGCTTACTTGCATGCTTGCTTGTATGCTGCATGCATGGTGTATGCTTGTTTGCATGTCTGCATGCAGCGTGCTAACTATGATTTTTATATAATGTAATAGATGAGTGTTTCCATCATTATGGATACGAAATGTATGCCAAAAGATGATTCTAACTGTAAAGTTTCTGAGATATGATAGTTTTAATGACTATCCATATGAAATAATGCCAAGAGATGATTCTGACTGCGAACTTTCTGCGATATGATGGTTCTGCTTTTTCATTATTATGGATATAAAATTTATGCCTAAAGATGATTCTGACTTATAAAATTATGCGTTGTGAATGTATGATAAATGAGTGTATGCCAAACGATTTTCTGCGAAATGAAGTTTATGCTATCCGCTGTTATGCATAATAATATTATGGCGAAAAAAATTCTGCCATAAAGGGTGGACGCTACTGAAAGAGGTAGCGTTGGAAAGCCTCAAGGTGGATCGATGACCTGGAGAAGGCCGCAGAAATGAGCTGGATGCGAAAAGCAAAGAACCGTTAAAGTGGTGGTGTTTGGGGGAGCCCTACGTCCAGCAGTAGACGTAGTTCGGCACAAATGTTGATTTAGTTTGTACTTTAAACATAAAGTTTTCTTAGGTGACCAAATACACCGGTGCTATGCTGCTATCTGAAATTCACTTCTTTTTATAGTTTTTTAATTATTTTTTAAAATTATGACGTGAAATACTGAAACAGAACCGGCCTGCTGTTCAAACACACACAGGCACAGGTTTTATTTGATACTCTAATTCAATGGTTAGTCGTTATTCGATTTGGTTAAACCTATATACTTTGTTAATAAGATTGTTCGTAAACAATATCGTTTGCTTTTGATGTTTCCTTAATTTGGCTTTATTTATCTGCGTCGTTTCATTTATATGGAATCCACAAAAGCTTTTGCCAGTGGCTTCGCCCACGTAGTGCTCGATAATTATCTCATGGGAACGTAATAGCGGGATAAAAAATATCCTATCTGTTAATCCGGGTTATAAACTATCTTGGACCTAAATTACATGCAAATCCGTTGGGCCCTTTTTGCGTGACTGAGTAACAAACATCCATGTATACAAACTTCCAATTTTATTATAAGTAAGATTTAGTAGATTTCTATAAAAACTGGTGCTCATGGTCACCCTAGGAAACACGAAGCGTTTTGCGGGCACCGCGCGATTATATCGATTGTCTACCAACTCTTTTGTCCCGCGAACATTTACTAATGGACTTGGCGACTTGATTAATACACTGCTACTTACCTTTTGTTCCTTAATTAGTACGTACCTACCTACTCCGTTAGTTGGATTTTTAACGACCTTTAAAATGGAAAAGGACTGGGAAACTATTAGGTTCTGTCTTATTCGATTTTTAACAGAAAACAAGCTACATTTTGTAGTGATATTTATACCTAAACACAGCAAATTAGGCTTCACAAACATAAAATTAGGTTTTATTGAATATGGTAGATACTGAAATAGCTGATCTATTTATCTATGTATACGAGTCGTGTTTTCAATGGGATTTCTTACCGGCAAAAATTACGACCATCCATACAAACTTTTACCTATTTAACCCCTTTTAGGAAATAATTTTCAAAAATCTATCTATAGTTAACTTGTGGAAAATTTCGTAACCACTTAGGCACCAGTAAAACCATACTTTGTGTGTAACGTAAAACTCTATTATTCAGTTGCGGGGACGACTTTCCCATCGTGTCTGTGACCCTCTTTGTGTTGCTTTCCCGGATAATCCTGTAGAAATTCTGGGCTTTTCTTAGGCGTCACACCAGATCCTAATCCTACCGTGGCGACGACACTCATCCGCATACAACTTGTTTATTTATTTGTTCGGAGACCTATTCACTAAAGCATTCATCGCTTTTACTTTTGCGATGGATAGTAAATCTAGAATTTCTATTTACCTACTTTTCTTTTGTAGTAGCCATTAAGTAGTTGTTAGCATTATTCTAATGCCACGATTCCACGGACCGTTAAGTGGTGGCTCCACCGCACCTGGCCATGGAACTGTTACCGCCGCGCCATGCCCGATCCGCTGGGAGTTGGAGTCGTTCAAAAGTGCGGCGTGGTGCGATGCGGGGGCGCCTGTCGCAGGCTATACGGATTATAAGGGCGCCGTCTTTTTGCTTTGTTTGAATGCGAATACACGGCTCAGGCTGCGATTGGCGACGCACGCCTCCAACGGCATGTCAGTCAGCAGGCCGTGGATTCGCGGCCAATTTTTGCCGTTAAGTAATCTTACTAAATTTCAGTTTGAACAGGAGCGGATAAAACTACACCCACATACGATTTCAACTTTCTCTTTAACTGAGCAACTTATCAGCAAAACATCGATGATACAAAAGACTGAACTTGGATGTAGGTATCCATTTTCCATCCATCACATAGACCATTGACCTGAAACATATTTCATGAAAAATATAAACTTCTAATGAAATATGTTCAATCCACTTCCTACGTAACAGGCAAGGAAGTATACTAGCATCCCCTGGGTCTGTGCCTATCCAGGCGGTACAAAAAATGTATTTTCCGTTGAGGAGGTTACTTCCTCTGCGCCCACTCTCTGGTCTGTTGTGATTTGATTGAGGAAACGACGAGTTTTTTTGTTTTTATGTAAGTAATGGATCCTTTATGCTGTATTTTTTAAAAGCTTTTATCAGGAAATTAGCATCTGCCCATGATTTTCGAGCACGTGGAAGTCAAATGTTATTTACCACGCTATTACATATTAAAATAATCTAATAATATTAATACATAAAAATTAGAAATATTTTATTACTCTGTAACTGATTCATAATTTACTGTTATTAAATTTTATTTAGATTTGGACCTCGTAATTTAGTTTATTTTTATATTTATAATGTTCATAATGTTTTTGCATGCCTTAAAGGCAGAATAAACAAAGACTAAAAATTATTTGTAACATCTGTAATACCTACAATATTTGTAAAAAATATATTCTATTATATTCTAGTAACTTAGCTTACTACTAAGATTCTAGAATGAAAACTAAACATTGAATTAACTAGAATGTGGGTAAAACTCCTTCGCGTCTCACACTTACGCCGAATCCTAGACGTCTGAGATAAAAGCGACATCGTAATAAAATTGTCTGTCTGTCTGCGACACTTTTATTCTTTTATCCTATCGTAGAAATGATTGACCTTCTATGACGTAACGTACGTAAGTACATATCGTATAGTATATCTTATCGTATCGTAATAGGTACCTTGATGGCTATTGTTGTTACAAATAATCTTGTAATTTGCATCTAATTGTGACAGGACTATAGGTGCCAAACGGGTTATAAATGTTTTAAAGTATTTGGTTTACAACGACTTAAAAGTACACTTATGTACTAGTTTAATATTAATAAATTATTAGTAAAACTAGCTTTTGCTAGCGGCTTTGCCCGTGTGGAGGTCAAAAATTGTCCCGCGGGAACGTACTATCGGGATAAAAAGTACCCTATAATATTAATCCAGGTTATAAACTATCTGTGTGCCAAATTTCATCTAAATCCGTTTAGTCGTTTTTGCGTGAAAGAGTAATAAACATCCAACCATATATACATACTTAAAAACTTTCGCATTTAATAAAACTACACTTAAGTACTAGTTTAATATTAATAATCATTAGTAAAAAAACTATTTGATACGGTTTGATTTACCTTTGCTTACTTTATCTAGCTTTCTGTGAAAATAAATAGCCAATAATGTCATAATTTCAGTCTCGCTTGTCAATGTTGTTTGATGATTATAATTTAGACCAATCTGTCGAATTAATTTTAGTACATGTCATTTGAGACCCCTAATTCATTCATTATATTAATCTTAATTAAGAAATGCCCTAAATGTCATCATTTATAACGCCTATTCAAAATGTTTCCCAATCCAAACAAAACCATATGTTCCAGCTTTCCATAAAACAAATACGAGAACATTCAACGTCTCTTTCAGTCTTGTGCGTGCTCAAAGTCTCTCTAATTAAAATTAAACTTTGTTACATTTATAAATTATGTTGAACTGTCGTATGTTATCTGTTTTGAGTTCCAAGTAGGGATAGTGATGAAGGTTTTAGTATTTCAGTGCTGTGTGAGTTGGTTCATTTCAGCTGTAAGTTTTCTTCGACGAAATAAACTCCCTTGAATTTGGCGTGACTTTAAAATCACGTCAAATTCGAAGGAATCGAGATATAATTTAGTTTGACAATACTACAGCGTCTCTAGTCTTTTTTTATCGGTCTGTCAGTAAGAGATAGCAATACAAAACAAGAAAATTCTCGATCAAATACAACTAACAATAAACAACGAAAAAATAACAAAATCAAACAGCGAACGATATTTAGGTCTCATTTTAGACAAAAAGTTAACTTGGAGACCCCATATTGATCATATTAAGTCTAAAATATCTCCTCTCATAGGAGCGATACGCCGAATGTCTAGTTGCATCCCTAAAAAATTTCGCGCAATGATCTACAACTCTCTCGTTAGACCCCATATTGAATATCTCGTTGAGATATGGGGAACTGCAGCTAAATCAAACCTCCAAGAAATACAAGTTCTGCAAAATAAAGCAATAAAAACTCTTTATAACTATGAATATTTAACACCAACAACCAAAATTAACAATGATACAAAAATACTTAAAATTAGCCAATTATACATACTTAAAACATGCACTCTAATACATAAAATCATAACACAAGGTACACATTCACAATTAAACTTTAAAAAGAAAACTTACCCATACAATGCAAGACGACGAGACAAACTAGAATTACGACAACCCAAAACTAACTATGGAAGGAAAAATGTACTGTACGAGGCAGCAAAACTGTATAATGCACTACCTGACGACATAACCAATAGTGACACCATATTTAAATTTAAAAAGCCCTAGAAGAATACGTAAGAATACAACACTAACAATATCATTTGTCACCTTTGTTGCCTAATTCTCTTATTGTGAGCACAGAGAATCACACTTACTTTTGGTTTTATATTTACAATTCTCAATATTTTAAGTGAACTGTAATGTTCTTGTTTTTTGAGAAATAAATGTCTTTAAACCGAATACTCTTATTTTAATTTAGGTGGTGTACAAAAGAATCGGCACCTTTATCTCATACAACGCTTCATACTCAGATTTAAACCAGCTGTGCTCATACATTCTGCAGTCTTCTAAATATAAAGCAGTTGCCAAAAAGCCTCACACCGATTTGTAAAACACGGTGCCATGCCAGGGCCGTGGCAATCAGTCAATGTAACCACAAAGTGGGTGCATAGCCGGGGCTCATTGATCACTGGCCTCCTATGACGATACCTCGACGCCATTGTACTTTGGCGCCGACTATGAATACAGAAGCGCCATAATGCGTTATGCGACAGGTTACGAATGTCAACATTATACGAGGATTTTTTTTTATACAAATGTACGATGGATTTTTGTGGGGTGGGTTGTGAAAATGCTTTTTTTGTCGTATACCTAGTATAGGGGTACGAACTAACTATTATAGCATTGCATACCAATGCAGTCTTACTTAATTTGTAACGCTCTTTCGATCTGTGTAAAAATAGTTTCTCATTAACATTTTTTTCTCAAGAATATAGTGCAGACAACGCGTACTGTAGTGAAAATTATCATTAGATGTTGTAGCAGCCTGTTTCTGCTTCTGTTACATACTTTAGCGTACTGCTGGTCATACAGGCATGTCCCAAAATCTCTTTCCTTCCTTGCCTGCTCCAAAGTTTTATGTGAGGCCCCCTTAGATTTTTCTTAGATAATAACGTTTTAAAAGAATCATTTTATCATTTGATCTAAAGTTTTAATCATACACAAACCATTTATTTCAATTAAACCATTGACAAGCACTTTTATACTGTAAGGAGTCGTTCTGTTGGAAATAATATGAAGATAGTTGCCCATTCCAAAGTGTAGCAGGTAACCTATGGAGAAGAACGGGCAAGAAACTCACAAGACACTCATTTAAATTACGTTACAAAATATCAAGAAGTTTTCCTATCACCGGAATAAATCCCTCAAAGATATAAAACGCCCACTATCCAACAATTATGAGCTATAACAAGGAGACATGAGTGA
Organism: Aporophyla nigra; assembly: GCA_947507805.1. Taxonomy (NCBI): domain Eukaryota; kingdom Metazoa; phylum Arthropoda; class Insecta; order Lepidoptera; family Noctuidae; genus Aporophyla; species Aporophyla nigra. The sequence goes on from OX382301.1 coordinate 2,484,342, forward strand.
CGGCGCACACTTGCGTTTCTCGTCACGGCGCGCGCCTAAATCGCCTCATTGTGGCGCGTGTGGCGCCGATCCAAATCCGATACTCGTCATTGTCTTTAAACTTACGATATATCGTCTAAGTGTGATTCACTTTAGTTTTTCCAGGGAATGTTTTTATTTTGATACTGTGAACGGTAAAATTTCTTCATCATGTGTTATTGTGGCTTTGTTAAGGACGAAAGGTCATGTTTGGTAAACTACGGGCACAGATAAGATAACTGGTTTCAGCTTCAGATTTACACGTATATTGCATAGGTAATCGTTTCATCCCATTAACAATTATTGTGATAACTACATTACGGTAAGAAAGTAATAGTAATGTTACTCATCGAAATCTTCATTATTCCAGCCGATTTGTCCGATTTGTCCTCCCCTATTTGAGGGGGGGAGGTCTTCATCCGACTAGATGTATAGATGTATGGATGTTTGTTCCTCTTTCAAGCAAAAACTACTGAACAGATTTGAATGAAATTTGGCACACAGATAGTTTATAACCTGGATTAACACATAGGGTACTTTTTTTATCCCGGTAGTAAGTTCCCGCGGGATATTTTCCGACCTCCACGCGGGCGAAGCCGCTGGCAAAAGCTAGTTTATTATAAATTAGGAGCAGGCCTTGGAGGCTGGGGATAATATTGCGCATGTGCTCTTTGATGCACTGGCGTCACCCAGATTAGGACAGAAACCCTCGGGGCACCCAGATCTTACACATATGTTTTCAACAGACCAGGAGATACAATCAAGTGCTGGAGGGATGTGGACTGTTTGGAATAACCACCAACGGCCACCATGGCCCACGCACAATGATCCACCTGCTGGAGTAAGCGCGCATACCAAACCTTCTAGCATAGAATATAGAGACAGGGCTTACCAATTCTCTACGTGTAACGGTAATCGAGTTAAGATTGAAGATGTGTAAATAACTAGCGCAATCCCTCAAACATGTCTAGCGTAACGAGTGAGCTAGATTTATACAAACGACTCTTTGATACCACCATATGAAAGAGTACTTAGACGTACTCACTGCTCAGCTCTCAACGCAACATAATCATAAACTTCCAAAAAAAAATTCATAAAACATCAGCTTTGTAAAACTTGGTAAAAAAACCGGGACATGTGCGGTCGACATGTTGTTGGGCGACAGTTTCTTGGCACGAGAGGGTTTAATTACAATCTGGCCGGCCACTCGGGACCACAAACATCCTGGACATATAGGACACTTGGCAACCGCATGGCCGAAAAAAAAAAACGTAAAATTGTCCCCGTAATTGCGATGTGAATTTGTGAATGGAACGTTTTGTGGTCTTAGCGTTTTTAGTGGGATGAATTGGCAAGCTGGACGCCGAATGTTGGGTTTGAAGTGCGCTTTTGTTATGTTGTTCGGGTTGTAGATAGGAGATAGGTATAGAAAAAAGTTCTGTATTCAGTAGGATGGATTTATTTCCTAACTAAAGTTTATTTTTTGAGCGAAAACCATCTGTATGACTGGGACTATTTAACTGGGGGTCTTACTAGAGAGTGGGCAGCAGCGTTCTCTATGCATTTTGCAACTATGCTACGATCGTCAAACCGCCTGCCAAGCGTGTCGATTATGGCAAACCCCCCCAAAATGTTTGGGGGGCCTATGCCTAGCAGTGGACGTGTTTCGGCTGAAGTGAGTGTGTGTGTGAATGTGTTATTCAGACAAAATGTAAGTTACTTCAATGATCCAACAAAATTGTGATTTATTTGGTGATCGGTCACTTGCTACGACAGCGCAGCGGTAACTACTACGACAGCAAAGCTTGCGTAGCATCCGCTATGCCGTAGCCTTTTGTATTTACGGTGCTCAGGAATGATTCCTCAAAGCATTATAAGCTATGTGTATGATAATTGGGCTTGAAAGTATATACAAAACAAAACCAAAGCATATAGCTCAAACTTGGAACTAAGCCTATGAAACAATGCTAATTAATTCAAAATTATAAGAATCAACAACAAACTGATGCAAGACGGAGGCGCCTTTCAAAACTGAATTATCAACGGAATTTTGTACCGTCAACGCAAAACCTACTCTACCATTACCATTCAAAGTTCATTATCGTTTGCCAAAGCTAGTTTTTGAATAAGATTTTCCCGGCTATAAGTCTTTGTTTCGTAAATTCGTACATAGTTAGGGACAGACAACTCACGTTCTGTCGTCACATGTACTCGTGAGTAAATTGTACTTTTATGAATGTTATATTTTGTTCGCTGGCTCCTAGACTATGTTCAAAGGATGATTAAGAGCTTTAATTTGGAGGACACGCGTGTGTGGGGGAGCTTTGAATGGCCGAAACTAGGTTTTGTGTGCTGTTCAGACAGTGACAAAATGGTGGATATTTTGGATGCTAATTTTGGGAAAACGTGGAGTCGTGCGACGTAGAATCATGTATGCATTTGAATTTAAATCTTTTCAGATATTAGAGATGAATTATTCAGTTTATGGTAAAAATGATTCACTTACAAATCAAATTTCTGCACACAGGTAGTTCAGGTGTAACATTATTATAAAGTGAGCATTACTGTGTCCTGCCACAGTAAATAGAATACAAATATATGTTTATGAGAAGGAGAGTAGTGGTAGTGTTCACTTTTCTCCTGACCTGTCCTCCAGATTATGATTAATATGATATGATTGTCTACATAATTACAAAACCAGACTGTTACACCTTTACACCATATTTCAGGCCAATAAAAACTAAAAATTTACCATAAATATAATAAATAAAAAAACCGGCCAAGTGCGAGTCGGACTCGCGCACCGAGGGTTCAGTAAAAAACATATTTTTATTATATGATGTTACGAAAAATTTACGGTTTTCGCAATTTTTCCTTTATCTGTGCTATAAGACGTTGCTTCGTACCAAATTTCAAAATTCTGGATCGACTGGAAGTACCCTTTAGGTTTTGATTCCCTTGCGAGTTTCGAAATTTGCGGAAATATGCGGCATAAACGGCTATATCTTTTGATTGCGTTAGTTTAGAAGTTCACAGTTCCAAGGGACAGTAGACCTGAGCATTTGCTATAAATTTCAGCTTGATACCTCCACGCGTTCCTGAGAAAAAGGGTCTTGACAGACGGACGGACGGACGGACGGACGGACAACAAAGGGTTCCACTTTTTCCTTTTGAGGCGCGGAACCCTAAAAAAGGATTGGATACTGGATTTCACTGTACAATAATTTATATTTTTTTATTTATAAAGGGGTCCATAAACTCACCAGCCACAATTCAAGCGTGTTCTAAGTCTGAGCCCGCACCATAAACTTGGAATTGAATTGGATAACTAAAATGCATTCTGGGTGAAGTGCAAAAGGCGTTGCTGTGCTGGTATCAGCGGGCGCACTCAACATGCAAAGTACGCGTCGCCTTGAGAAGGCAGCGCTAGTGATGTGACATGACAAAGTGAGCTGAATTATACAGTGATACAGTATACAGGAGTGTGATTTGACTTAATATTCGTAATATCTGATAATTAACGTATTGATCTAGTTGAAAATCCGATAATTTCGTGCATTTTGTTTTTTATTCTTATTTACTTAATGCGCCTTACAGCAGGAAAAATACATACACGGATTGCGTGTGAGTGCATTGTCATTTATCTGTAAAAATATTTCACTCATCAATCAAATATGGCACATTTGATTATTTACATACGTCTAATTTTCTTTCGTGACTGCCCCTGTTTCGGGCAAAAAAGTATTTTACACTTTCTTTCTTTATGGTGTTTTGTGAGTATAGTGGCAAAAGCTACGAATTACAAGCTTACACTCAAATCTTTTTCTAACACACATTATAAACTTTCTTTTTATTTACATACCCTTTCAAAACTCAATTTTTCTTTTCTGTCTTGTTTTTACCTCACCGTGTCCCATCCCTATCATCCTTAACATATTAGGGATCGTTCGCTACAGACGCAACACTACTCTGGATTTTTCTGCACCGTCTTGTGTTTGTGCAACTTAAACTGATTTACAAATAAATTGAAACATTACGACTTGTAAATTTCGACGCTCCACTCTCTATGTAAGTTGAAAAAGCAATTTACTTTTGAAACAGCTTCAAGATGAATGAGAAGTGACAATATTAATATCTTTAAAAGTTGATTTTTAAGATAAGATCTCGAACTAATCTTAATAATGAACGTAGTAGTTTAGGAACTAGGTATGTAGTTTAATACTTATACTTAATGACAGTGAGCTAAGCTAACAGGTTCTGCCAATTAACTTATTTATCAAAAAATCGTCAATCAATCGATAAGCAGGGTTCATAATTTTTTGAAAACCTATTAGACCAGATCCTACTTCCTACTTCCTAGTAATATTATAAACGCGAAAGTTTGTATGTATGGATGTATGGATGTATGGATGTATAGATGTATGGATGTATAGATATAAATTGATTGTTGTGTGGTTCCGAGTGGTGCCGGAAACCATCCCATTTCTTCTCGTGATTGTCGTAAGAGGCGACCAAAGGACTTACTAGAGAGAGTTGGCAGCAGCGTTCTCTATGTATTTTACGACCATACTGCGATCTCCAACCCGCCTGCCAAGCATAGCGATTATAATAAAACCACCTCTTGGGGGAGGCCTATGTCCAGCAGTGGACGTTTTCCGGCTGAAATGATACTGATGGCGGTGGTGAGGTATGAAAAATGAGCTTATGCCAATTTATAAATTGGAAACGCCTGTAATTGTTAAAAAAACTATTCAAATATTTATTGCGTGACATCAGATAAACTAATTGAAGAAAAAAGATAGACTGAAAATACGTGATGCTTATGCGTTAAACATGACGCAGAGAAAGAACAAAAAAAAAAAAACTAGTTGGGGCAAAATATGAGTCACATCTACGAAAAACGGCCTATAAGAAACAGAGATCCAGCGGTGGTCCAGCGACAGCTGGCTTTACAGCAAACAATATGTTAAAAAAAGAAAATTAGAAACTGATGTTTAAAGAATTTAAGCAGAATTTCCTAGTACTGTGCTCAGACAGATCTAGCATCGACCAAACGAAACTCTGTACTAATTCTTCCTCTTATTCATTTTCACCCTACAATATCCGCCATCTTGGCACTGCCTCCAATCCGTGCCAATACATAAACACATCGTTTATTTTATCATTCTATTGAGTACCGTCGCGAACAGACAATCCATCAACAGCGCAGTTAAAATCCTTTCGTACGACGCGCGTTACATTGTCGTTTACGACTAGCGGCCGACGGAGTGCGGCTAAGCGATGCGTTAATGTATATGTTGGTAGATAAAAATGACTTTGTAAGCTGTATATGTCGCGAAGTCGGGCTATAAAGGTGCGGTACATACTGGTGGGGAATTTGGGGGATTTTTGATGAGTGTTTCGGAGTCTCAACATCACTACGAAGGCATGAACAATAAGCAAACCTATGATTGACTGTTTCTGTACGTCTTTAATATAAAATGAAGGTCTATGCTGTTATTAAGATACACATTACAAAGCCCATCAATAACTAGGGCTCGTTGCTCAATTATAAGTAAAGGACAGAAATGATTTACTTCCTAATGTCTAGTCTAGAGATATTAGTGGTGACCCAGTGGAATCGACCGCTACTTAGGAGCTGTAGGAAATAGGATCAAACCCAGTCAGGTGTATATTATTTCATTACCACTGCTCTGAAAATTGTGAAGGAAAACATTGTGAGGAAACCGCCACGTAGTAGAACCAACAGTTTTAAGAATAAGTGCCAAATTCACATATGAAACTGAACGCAATCAACACATCGTAAACTGCGTTCAAGAGCTCTCATTGTCAATTCTCTACAACAACGATGACACTGACTGCTCCAATATTCAATTTCATGTTACTTAGAGATTCCTACACTTTCAGGCTATACAATTTTTTTATATTTTCTTTGATACTAAGAGCATTCATATCAGTATTCTATATACCTGTGATATAATATGCCTTTGAGCAATGTTGCATAACGTTATAACCTATGTCCATCTACCTAGACTTAGCCCAGTTTAGTTTGGGGTCGGGTTCCAGTCTAACCGGATGCTGCTGCATACCAGTATTTTACCTGGAGCGACTGCCTATCTGACCTCCACAACCCATATAGTAGGTAAAAGGATACCCCTTTGTAAGACTGGTTTACAGACTGTCGTGTTCCTGACGACCCGTAACGTAATAATTTATTATTTACTCACATGCTATCACTTTTCCACAATCTATGTCACCAAACTTAGGAATACAAAATGTTTAACCACGCTCGTCATAAAACCGTATCTTGCTCAACGTTCAACTCTGGACAAAGCGACGCGATAAACTCGTGGCACCTCAGGAGCTAATAAAGTAACGCTGAAAGATTAGGATGATGAGAACCTGTCGAGAAGATTTTGTAATGGATTCTTGGCATGAGTTATACAGCTGAGAAACCAGATAGAATGTTTATAACGATTCTTTCAACTTTCTCGTGCTGATAGCAACTAAAGAAAAGAACGAAAAAGTAGTTTATGAAACTGTAATATAATAAAATAATTCTCGTAATTAAAAACGTTCAAAACCTTGTTACAGTCTCATCTCAGCGACTAGCAAATGTTCAAAATGTATGAGATATTTTTTAAAGATTGAGTCTGAGATCAGGCCGTTGACCTGTCACCTGTGCAAATCAAATCAAATCAAAATATTTTTATTTCACATAAACCTACATGGGCACTTATGAAACGTCAGAAGCTAGGTGCACGGTTCCAAATAGTTGGTTCATTTTAGTAGTTAGTGCATTTGATGATGTTATGAATCAGTGAGCGGAGTTCGCTTAGCTGAATTTTGGACCAAAGATGTTAAAAGTTTTGCCATCGATACTCTAAGAAGACGAATCATATTTCCCCAGCAACAAAATCTACCAAACCGTTTGTGTTACAACATTTTCCTCTATTATCAGAATATTCTTTCAGTCGAACAAAATGAAACAATAGCTCGCAGTCACCTGCCAAGTTTACCGTTATGAGCCTACAGGCTTTGCACAGATATTGACAGTTTCTTGGCGCACACCGATTTAATTATAGACCACTTTTTACCGGCCGCCGCGGTTCCAAGCCGGAGCCAAACTGCTGAGGAGTATAGGTACGGCTATTATGTAGGAAAACGCTGTGATTATTATGAACATTGTGTACGAAATACTTTGATACTTCCAAGTAACTTGAAATGCAGCACGAAAACGATCGAGTAGGTATTTTTTTTCTGTTCACATATAATAACGATCATATAAATTCATAAGGTCCTATGTTTAATGATTAGCCAGTGAAGATAGGATCTTTTGAATTTAGATCTTAGTTTTTATTTACCTACTAATAAATATTCAGGTAGGTGAATAGTATCGTATGAAAAGTTTTATGTGAGTTGAAGTAGAGCTTATGATGTGGTAGCATTACATCGCTACATGCGGACTACCAATCACACTAATGTCACGAAAAATTTTGCATCGTACAAGCAGATTTTACCACGAAACTAGCGTGTACAACGTCCAAACATCACTCGTCTGGCAGTAGCCGACCATAGACAACACCCGTTTGCTTGGAGGATCGTCTCTTTTCTATCGAGGATGAGTGAACTTTACACCCAGGGTCACATATTTCAATAAGCTATTTGAGAAAACTGTGTACGAGGTGCCATCTTACCTATTTGTGCCGCTAAGCAGCTTTCTTGAGATATGTTACTGACACATGAAAAAATCCAGGTACCAACCCGCGTGGCTTCTGGTTTCTGCGTCACTTATTGCAGATGTCCTGGTAAGTCAATTAGGCTGCCTGTTTATTGTTAAACAATAACATATAAAATTATCATTTCAGAAGAAAAGTTCTCATGTCACTTTTAAACCATTTGTCGCGACGTGACTGCTCACAATATTCTCCCGTATATCCACCAACTTTTCTGGCACAACCAAATCGCAGTGGCGAATGTTTTCATGCTCTGTAATTTATACAACGATTGTCTCCTGTACAACCGGTAGTGCAACTGTTGCTGTCTACAACGATTGTTTTATTTGCAACCGTTTTATGAGCACCAGTTGCATTTCAATGGCTGAACGGATTAAGTGGTTTTGTTGATTGTTTGTTTGATTTATATAATAAAAGTAACTTGATTTTATGAGCTTATTTAGTCTACAAGACTTCTTACTTTTATGGCAATGTTTAGAAGATATACATTATTTTACCTCCCCTTAGGCAGCTGTTCACTGTGTGTGTAAAACACACACTGGTACATCATCAGACTTATGCCCAGGAGTTTCTTTCTGACAAACTCACATTTATAACAAAAATACAGAATAGGACATAAACTCAAATTCAAAACTGAACATGTTTAAAAGTCGATTTGTTAGTCAGACAGTTGAAGCGAAATGCCAATTTCTAAACGTAATTTTCTATGGAGAAGAACGGGCAAGCAACTCCAAGGACACTCTTTTAAATCAAGATATTACAAAATGCTGAATACATTATTCGTTTTGCTTCCATAAGTGAGAGCAATGTAAAAAAAAAGTTATAATTCTAAATATGAGATTAAAGTAAACCCCGGAATTTAAGAGATGACCAGTCTCAACCGGCGGCACCCGGTCACAAACATGTGGTGTGGATAGATCAGTAAATAAATCACCCCATAGCAATCGACTGTTGGCATAGGTAGGCCTCTCTTAAGATCAGATCGCAAGCTATCTTGCAAACTCTTTTTATATCCCAGCTCTTACATCATTGACAGACAGGTACTGCGAGCCGGACTTTCCAAACAGTCTGTTTAACGAACTCGCCGATTAGTTCTCACAGAACACAGCCACATTACACGTTACAAGCCCCGTTGCACCAAAAACAGGAACCAAATGATCCCCAATCAAGCTTGTTCTAAACACATATTAATAGCCGATGTCCCTTCGGTCTCATTATACTCCACGATAAATAGTTGGTAGCACACACAATCGGTTGCCGCTCAGTCACCGATGTAGATGGTTCCCGGGATTAATCGCGTGTCGGCCGATGTAATGGTTGCTGCAACCAACGAGTGATGTGTTGCAGTGTTCGGATAAATACTGGCTGTGTTAGATAAGCGTTGGATTAGCTGCTAAATGTTCGGTTCGTGTTGTCGTTTGTTTTATTGTGGGGCGGTTGATTTGTGTGTGTTGACACGCTTTCTGACACAGTTTTGATTGTCCTCAAGAGTTGTCTAAATAATTATGGTGGCCTTCGAGCTGCCCTTCAATAGTTTAATTTGGAATGGCAGCCACGCAACATTCTTTTAACTTTGAGCACCTAAAGAATATATGTTTGTAGTCACCTCCCAAATTCACAAAAGTGAAGGATATAATATAGTAATAAAAATGCAAATGATTAATATACCTTAACGTTTTTACAAAAAATCTTTGTCAGTCATTCGGTCGTTCATATGAAATGAAATGAAATGTTTATTATGTAAGTAGGTTATATTTTGTTCGTCAGTACTTTAAAAACTAGATGGCGCGGGCATTTCCTAGCTGACAGAACTCTGGGAAGAAATACCTAAACTAACTTTAAGGTCATGGTCTCTTTTATTGTTCTGACATTATATTATTAGAATTTTATGTGAGTCTTACAATGCAAGACCGTCTCTGGAGTGGCCTTTTGAGGAAAATCCTATTCCATTGCAGTTTTGAGTTGACATAGTTAGACATCTTAGTAGATTTAACCAACCTTCCTCCGATGGTATCTTTCGATCGTTCTATGTATCTTTGTGTACAAAATAACCACAACAAAGCACAAACTATAAAGGACATATCACAAGACTGATGTACATCTAAAAGCTTTGAACATCACCTGCAAATGGCGGAGAACGCCACCATTGGCGTCATAAAACAATATCGGTGCGACATCACATTGGCTGCTCAAATCCGTTACATTGTCAGTTTACGATGCGGTGTAAACCGTGTATGTTGCAGTTATGGTACCTTTTACCTAATCTATCTGTTCGTAGGTTTGATAGAAGTATTGTATATGTAGTAGTGGTGGCCCAGTGCGTGGCATCACAGTGGGCCCTATCGGAAGACCAGCGCTGCGGTAGTTGTTTTTTACAAATATCGCAGCATTATGCTGAGATAGGAGCCTTTTGGCCTCGCACAGGTCTTACTCTTTTATTTTTTATATATCGTTCAGTAATATTTTGTTATTTGTAGCTTAAATGTAAATGTTTCTATGTTTTTCTCATTGTTTTTATGTTCTGTGCGTGTCCCAAATAAAAATATTTTTCTTTTTTCTTTCTTTCTTTCTTTCAGTGGTATCGGCCCGACGGTCGTGGGTTCGAATCCAGGCAAGTGCTTTACATTCATCACTACTGCTCTCAAAACGGTCTCAAACGGACATTTTGAGGCAACCGGCACGTCCTAGAACCAAAAATTCGAAGGCATGTGACATCTATCAACCCGCACTGGCCCGCGTGGTAGATTACGGCCAAGTCCCTCTCAACCGAGAGGCGGCCTGTGTCCCAGCAGTGGGAACAATAAAAGCTGACTATGATGATGATAGTCTGTTCGCAGATAAAATTTAACTCAGATAAAAGTACGATCGAGCCTAAAGATTACTGTGATTTTGACATAATTGTGATTTTGACAGAATTGTTAGTGGCAGCAACCCCAAAGCAACCTTATTATAACTCTTAAAGATCACTTTGATTTTGATATTGACATAAAATCAGAAATAAAATACCTAACTGTGAACAGACTGTAGAGGTATAGCTGTCCAAGGGTCATTTGGCACGTGGCGAATATATGAACTGACTCCCATCATAATTAGGGTTCCGTTGCCAAATGGCAAAAAACGAACCCTTATAGATTCGTCATGTCTGTCTGTCTGTTTGTCCGAGTATGTCACAGCCACTTTTTTCCGAAACTATAAGAGCTATGCTGTTGAAACTTTGTAAGCAGATGTATTCAGTGAACCGCATTAAGATTTTCACACAAAAATAGAAAAAAAACAATAATATTTGGGGTTCCCCATACATAGAACTGAAACTCAAAAAAAAAAATTTCATCAAATCCATACGTGTGGGTTAGAGGATAGGTCTGCAAAAATGATATGGAGGTTTCTAATATCATTTTTTTCTAAACTGAATAGTTTGCGCGAGAGACACTTTCAAAGTGGTAAAATGTGTGTCCCCCCCCGTAACTTCTAAAATAAGGGAATGATAAAACTAAAAAAAATATATGATGTACATTACCATGTAAACTTCCACCGAAAATTGGTTTGAACGAGATCTAGTAAGTAGTTTTTTTTTAATACGTCATAAACCGTAAACCACAATTTACCTTTCATTCAATCAACTCAAATATAAAATTAAAAAAAAAAAAACATTTAATTTCATAAACATAAACCTTATGCATAAACCGTGAATACCTGCAGGTTTGTACGGAACCCTCGGTGCGCGAGTCCGACTCGCACTTGGCCGGTTTTTTTTTAATACAATTCCACAGAATACATTCACAAATGTTGACCGCCCCCTTGTCAATGTCATTCAACAGTCTGAACTGTTTCGTAAAAGCCTTCTGGATCGCGTCTGACAATTTTACTGGTAAAGTACCTTGAGCGCGATTTCCTTTCACACGTCTTCTAGAAATATAGTTCATCGTCTTCATCTTCCCACCTTAGTTCCCATATGGACGTAAAGAATAGCACTATCTCCCATGGGTGTCGTAAGAGGAGATTGAGTGACTTACTAGAGAATTGGCATGCAGCGTTCTCTTAACATTTTACCATCATACTGCGATCGCCAACCCGACTGCCAAGCGAGGAGATTATGGCAAACCCCCCCAATCGTCGCCCCCCATCTGTTGGCTGAAATGATGATGATGATGCTTGATTCGTACTATCTGTAGTTCACCGGCTGTACAAAAATGCTGGTTAACGGCTGCAATGTAACTTCTTCGTATTAATTTCCTTCGACGGCTTAGGTAAAAACCAGCGAAAATACTTTGTGCAAAGAATCCTTTCGTGCATAAAATTATACACGCGCAACATCTTAATTACAAACACAGGCCTTATTTATCGGGTCTGCCGTGCTTACTATCTTTTGTATCTCTTAAAAACTCATAAAAATTCAAGACTTACCGTCGGGTGTTATAAATATTTTTAATGACTATATTTAATTAAAGTTTGCAGAGATATCGTTGCGTGATAGCAATTGCTAATGAGAATATTTTTAAGAAAACTTCTTGTTTATTTCGTAAGAGGACGCTTTTGTAAATAATTTTGTTTTGTTTTGATTAAGACTTTGTACTGAATAATGGTGGACTCTGATAGAATTAGGAATTGATTCAAAAGTAGCGATAGGTTCTTGGTATCAAAGGTGTGACGATCCTTACCGCTACTCGAAGACTCAATGCATAAGCATTGAGTCCGAGTAACAAGGTTATTCAGAATAGACTGCATGAGCAGTCTATTCTGAATAACTGTTACATACGTCAGCATTTCGACTAACTGTTTTTCTCTTTCTTTGGAAGACCATTAATTTTAATCTTTTCTTTGAAGCATTAAAACAAATTACTATTCTATTACATATATATTATACATATTCTATATATTTTGTTTTGTTTTTGTTTTATAATATTAATTACTTACATAATACTGTATAGAATCAAGTTCTTCTAACTTAACATACAGCTGTGCTGCTGGGGAGTTTGTTCCGCTACTTCTTCTTCCCAGCTAAAGCACTAGGAAGTGTTGAAGGGTGGGCGTTTTGGGGGGACTGTCTTATGTAATTTTGACGTTCAAAAAGTGCTGACTCTCAGCCTAGTTTGAATAAATGACTTTTGATTTGATTCTTTTATAGTGTTGTGCAGTTGTCTTTCATTAACGTAACGTCTATCTCGTTGGTCTAGTGATTGCAAGCGCTACTGCTTAGTTTGAGGTCCTAGGTTCGATTCTCGGTTAGGGCAATGTATTTTGGGCGACGGGTTTATCTATCTGGAATTTCCGAGTAGCAGTCCGGAGCTTGGATTTGTGCCATGTTGATGGCAATAGGTTGATGGTTATTCAAGAAAGTGCCGGTTCCCTCACTATGTTTTCCTTCACCGCCTGTTTGGGTTCGAACCTACGACCCACAACCTGTAAGTCGCGGCCGTTACTACTAGTCCACCACCGCTCTACTACAAAATAATACATTTGTAACACGACAAACATTTTTTCCCGCGGGTGTTGTAAGAGGCGAGTAAGAGACTTACTAGAGAATGGGCAGCAGCGTTCTCTATACATTTTACCACCATACTGCGATCGCCAACCCTCCTGCCAAGCGTGGTGATTATGGTTCCTATAAACCCCTCCAAATTGCGGTAGGCCCATGTTCAACAGTGGGCGTCTTTTGGCTGAAATGACTCGAGATAACACGAGACACACACAAGTATATAGCTCTAATAAATATGATCTAAAAAATATGATCTAACGAATATAACAGATAGGACGTAGCAACTAGTATCACTGTAATTATTCTCCGTACTACTTCGGAACTGTCGTTAAGTAATTTGCAGCGCCTACCTGTCCCGCGCGGGAGTGTAGACAAAATTTCTACACTACATTATAGTGAGAAACTTTGGTATACTATGGGTGGACGACAAGTTCTCACTATTATGGAACTCAAAAACAGTCTGATATCAAGAAGTCATAAGGTTGCTTCTTAAAGTGCCTGGTACTGTCTACCAGATGAACCGAAGACCATGCATGAATACAAACCTCTGGATACCAATTGGTGAGGTGCGTTGATTTGCAATCATGTCAGTTTTGCATGGACATTATAATTATTAAGTTTAAATGGTTTTATTTCTGCCAGTAAGTTTCTTCACACATCAATCGTTTTTTTAAAACTGGATGAGGTCAGCGTTTCCTATATGACTTCTCTGAAAAGAAATGCCAAAAAAAACTCAGAGATCACAGTCTCTTTTAAGTTCAGACATAATCTTTGTCAGAACATGTGAAGACTATGTAGTGTCTGAAATGAACTTTTGAGTTAGTTAGTGAGTATAATACTAATTTGTTATGTTTGTGCGTCTTCATGATTAAGTTTATTTTCAATAGTTCTCTGTCATTCGAAACACTACGCTAGCTAGATGTATGATGCAGCTTAGCTTCACCGATCATTTCACTATCTATAGCCATTGTATTCTTTGAGATTGAGTGATGGGTGGCCGTAAGTTCTGCCAGTACAATTTCATCATCAATGATTTTGTTTACCAAAAAAACCGACAAATCACTGCGTGATAACTTCTCGCTTTCCCAGCCGATATTGCATCGAGTTCTCACGTTATCCCTCCTCAGCTAGGTATTCATTTTAACATAGCTTGGGACAGTTTAAGAATTCGTGCCAAGATCCGTGTAGCCGGGACCTTTCAGGTACGGATTACATTTGGCCGCTGATCAAAGTTTTGAACGCTATTTCCTTTTAGAGTTTTGTGGTCTTAAATGCATCGATTCAGCTACTTTTGTGTTAAATTGTGTAGGGATAGTCTGGAATGGTTGGAGGATCTTTTGTTGTTGGCGGTTTTTGTGAGGGTGCAGTTCTCTATTCTGGAATTCCTCCCAGAAGAAAGATAAATCTATGTGGTGCAGTTTTACACCACATTATTTTTTATTAATAGAAAGTGACTTATATTTATTAGCTAGGTATTTATGTATGAATATTTAAACGTGATTTCCACCCCCATCAAAACGTCGGATTAATTTGCAACTTCGCACATTTATGATCAAGGACAGTCTCTCAAAATCATTTCTTTGTGACATTATCGTGGCCAAGATCACCAGGACAGCATAAAAAGCACCCCACGCGTTTTTACATTAAAATATCTTCATGTATAATTGTATTAATCACTCTATTCTTATTTTGAATCTTCTAGAAATTATTTTCTACTCTTCAGTTTGGTTTTCTATTAAAGTGTGTTTTTTAAACTAATAATTTAAATTAAACTATTATTACACTGGCATTGTTTACAGAGCTTGTAGTTATTATTACGTTCATTTTATTGACTAAGCACTTTCTATGGTTACCTGATTCACCTTGATTCAGCCTCTTTCAGCAGTAGTTGTTCATCTAATAAAGCGGTAATAATAATAATCTACGAAAGTAAGCTTTCAAAACTCCTGAAACCAACAGTCCTGTGTAATTTCATATAATATAGTAATTTAAACTTAGAATTTAGAATAAATGGTGTTGCCATAAGCTGCGTACCCTTGGCCGCTTATTACGACACTCATGGGAAGTAATGGGGTCCCTTTTATTAACACATCCCGTAATTTATCATAGAACATTTTCAAGGAAAATTAGTAGTTTGAGGTACCCTACATAATTGAGTAAGTTATCATTATTTTGTATGCCATGTTATTAAAAAAGGCAACATTTGTTCAGTAAAAAGCAAATTTTGTAAACCTGGCTTTCGATGTTTTTTTTACTGATGGCTGCGTTTTCCATTACAAATATTTTCATTGACAGTGTATACACAGCGTATTTTAATGTTATCTGTAACTATTCAGTCATGTTGTAGGTACTATCTGCAGTTATCAAAAGTGTTTGGTATGCAGGCAAGAAAGAACTAAGCAACTTTGAATATTCATAACTTTTTAACATAAGACGAACAATGTCAAAGACTTGACTACATCATGGGTTAAAAAGAAAGCCTTTTGCATAAGGTATATGAAGTTTGTGTACCTTCATAAGGTGAAGATGACAATATAACTAAACTTTGTATATAATATTTAAAGACGTTGACAATGTGCATTCAAAAAATCAACCAACTACATCCATTAGTTTAGTCATTATGGTCCAAATGGCTTGTGCCAAATGTTCGAATGAGCGTTTACTTTTTTTTTGTTGTATTGCAGTTTCCAAATCGACTGTCTCGTTAGTCGCAAGCGCTATTTCTGAGTATGACGTCCAGGGTTCGGTTCTCGGGTCGGGCAGTGTTATAAGGTTTTTTTAATCTGACATTTCTCAATAGCAACCCGGAATCTGGATTTGTTGCCGGATGATCACCATAGGGGGCGACCCATATTACATGGGACTTTGACATAACTTGCGAAATATGGGTACACCTCTGCCCAACCTTTTAGGGAAACAAGGCGTGATGATACGTTATGTCTTTCGTTCGTTACTTTTTTTTTCAAAATGTTATCTATTTCTTTTGTTCATTCCACATAAACGAAACGACACAGACAAATAAAGCCAAATTAAGGAAACATCAAAAGCAAACGATATTGTTTACGATCAATCTTATTAACAAAGTATATAGGTAAACAAATAAATAGAAAAAGTACCAACCATTGAATTAGAGTAACAAATAAAACCTATACCTACGTACTGACAGATCCCCATCAAATTCATCCGTACGTAGGATCGTTCGTATAACGTAAAACCATTTTACTGACAAAGTTATTAGCGTTGTTATTGGCTGTAAAAAGCTACTTGGGAGCCGACAACGGCCCCTCATTTTACAACGCCTAACTTACATGTTACACATGTCAAAGGAATAAAACAGAAGGTTAAAAAACTGATTAACAGGTGAAACGGAAGGTTCAGATTGCGAGCATATCCCATGGGTTTCGAAGGCGTCGGGTTAGTGATCAATCCAGTCATCTTCGTATTGCTGTTCAGTATTTTAATTAGACGAGAAGAAAGAAAAGAAAGAAAGAAAACACGTTTATTTGCAGTAAAAATTACACAAAAACAAACTATACACAACATAAATATTTAAATAAAAAAATTGCTGGGGAAAATATGCATCAAATCCACGCAACACGGCAGAAGAGGTGAATTCAGTGGTAACAGCCCAACTTACGTGTTGCCGTACTGTACACACATAGTAAATTATTCACACATAGTAAAGCTGTAGCTTTTCGTCACCAGTGCTATCGAAGAAAAACATCGTGAGGAAACCAGCATGCCCTAGAAACAAAGTCCTTGCTGACATTTGACATCTCACAACCCGTATGTTTCTTCAAGATGGAGAAGAGGCCTGCGACCCAGCAGTAGGACCATTATCAGCTGATTATGAATTAAATTGAAATTTTTATGCCATTTAAATTTACACATACGAGGCATGACATTATCGTCACTCTCGCTAAAATTATTATCGACCTGTTAGCTAGTCTTCCAACAAAGTAGACCTTCTCTTAGTCCTGTTGCACATTTTGTGCTATCTAAGCTAATAAAATTGTTTGTTCCCCCGTATACAGTTTGCGAATTACCAAATTTATGTCAAAGACATGTTCCGGTTGGAGTAATTCAAAGCGAAGTGAGGTCAATTCACAGTCCTGAATTACGAAAGGGAAGTGCGCTGTAAAAATTATACCTGGAATAAAAAGTAATAGAAGTTGTTACTATCATGACAGGATATATCATGTCTGTTATGTTGGTAGTAAACAGACTAATATAACTCAGCTTTTTTATCGTTTCTTGAGGTACTGGAGAATAATTATTACTGTGGTGCAAAAAATATAAAGTCACAAGTTAGCAACGCCTATTCTTTCCAGCCTGTTTTTTTTTTCATAATTTCGTTTCACTTTTGGCCATCATAAGCTAAAAAATTGGTTTTCTTCAAATTAATTCAATATATCGTCGCTGATACTGCAATACCGCGTAACTAACAGTGGATAATACCGCGGAAGTACAAAAGTATCAAATTTGAGATTTCGCGGCAATGAGCTAAGGATGCCGATTGACTACGGGCTACAATCACAGTTCAGCGTATCGCTCATTCAATATGCGACAAATCACAACTAGTTAAAACCGCGAGAGCGAACCTGTCAAAATAATTTGACCAATACCGCGTATTCTCGCGATCATAACAAGAAAACGTATTGTTTTTGTGTGGTGCTCCGGTAAATAAAAGTTTTTCTATGGTATACGAAGCTGATCGATAAGTTTTTAATATTTTTATAAAGCTTGTTTCTCAATCAATTTAGTTACTAATTGGAATCTGTAAATTCACTTATTTTACGTGTAAAATTTGCACTAATTGTTGTGATGGTAGTTACGCGGTTTTGAATTTTGATGTTTTACTTTACGTGTTAGCTAGTTACGCGTGTTTGTTGATTTTGTTTCGAAAAATTTGTCGTTTCAATGTATTTAGAAAACACTTTAACTCCAAGTATTTTCATTATTGAGCAGCCCAATAGCGGCTGGTATTTAAATATACATAATACCAAATTGTGGGTAGCTTTCAGTGTATCTCAATATCTATTAAGTACTTTTGTTTAAGACGATTATGGAAGAAGAGTCAGGTATTGACGAAGTGGTAGTATGGAGAAATGCCGACGTCAGTAGTTATGTTGTCACATTAAAAGAGCTCCAAAATCGACGTCAGGCACTTGTAAATAAAAGGAAGCAAATTTTGGATCAAAAGCGTGCAGGTAACCCACGTATATTTGAAAAACCTGTCGAACAAACACCATGTACAGCTACGAATACCGAAATCTCTATTGCTGAAAGTAATACTTTGACCACAGTTTTAGAGCCAGTTCCTAGCACATCAGTTCTTCCGGAAGTAGTTACTGAATCACTCTTGGATTTTTCTTCAGATGACTCTATCGGTGACCCTGATTATGTTCCACTATATCAAATCACAAATGTACAACCGATAGAGTCATCAGTTCATATTGAATGGTTTCCTGAGAGAGATACTGAGGCAGAAGTTGGGAGAGAGTCAAGATCAAGAAAAAGAAAAGCTGACAGGTTAACATGGAAAAGAGAACATAGCGGGACAAACAGAATGTTAGGGAAACACAGATGGAGGTGGACTCTGTCCATTCTGTCCTTGAGAGAAAGTTAAAAAACATAGAAATATTTTTACCATCGCAGTACGCATCATTAACTAAACAAGCTAGAAAGAAGCCGGATTCAACCGGATCATACTTTTTTCAAAGACTACGGGATTAAAGAATATCAAGTGTATGATTCGATACGACCTGGCCGTACTGCTGGCGAGGATTGTGTGGTGGACCTGCGTGTATTAAAATAAAATTCTGATGGGACTATTCAGTATTTTATATTGTTTGTATTGTATTTCAGTATTTTGTATTTTATATTTCGAGATCTTCGTGGCAACGAGGTTTAGTCATGTTTTTACATTTCAAAGATGACTTAACCCCATTGCCACGAAGACCTTGAAATATCTTAACGCTTACAAATAGCGTTCCATTGCTGTTTTAATCTAGAGTGCCAATATAAGAAAGCAAAACTCTGCACTTACAGCAACTAAAAAACGTCATTCCTGGTGATTGTCATCAGTTTTATGATAACTTACATTTTAAGAAGACTGCGTTACCTGTCGAGGATGAATCGCTTTTTGATGTTTATATTATTTCATTGATTTTTGACTGACTATTTTCAGCCTTTAATTATTTGATTTGTAAGCTCTTTGTTTTTTATGTTTGTAGTAAGATCGTAATTATAATTATGCTAATAAGTAACATCCAAGTTGATATGACGACGAATTAATGACGAAACTGTTTAAGCTAGTTACTACCAAAATTAAAATGATGAGACTGTGATTACTTGGGTAAAAATAACTTCTTTATGATAATATAATTCTGTTTTATTCTCCCTTTAAATTCCGCGTAAATGCCAAAAAAGCTCAAATAACAAATGCCACGTGAAATGAAAAACAGCGTAAGTGTATTTTCTAGCTAAATATTGATTGGATTGAATTAAATAATAATATATAAGTTAACTAATACACATATCTACCTAGCTTAAAGTTCAGTCACGAATTGGATAAGTACAGCAGAAGTTATTCAGTTTTTTTGCTCTCCTGTAAAATTAGCCACATCTAAGTTACGCGGTATTGTCTGTTGTTAGTTCCGCGGTATTGCAGTATCAGCGACGATATGACTTACTCGTTGGTCTTCTGGTTGGTACTGGGTTCGATTCTGAGGTCGGGCACCGTGTTATTGGATTTTCCACCTGGAATTACTTAGTAGCAGCCCTGAGTCTGTATTTGCGCCCGGTTAATGGCAATAGGCTCTCCCCCCTATTACATGGGGGAAATGTGATGTACTATAGGTGCTCCTTTGGCCAACCGTTCGGAGAAACAAGGCGTGATGTTATATTATATAATTATTTCACTCAATAATTTTGTACAGTACAATGATTCTGACATAATCCTGCATTTTATACAGGATTTTTTATAACTAGGGCGCATATTTTTTGATGGTTCAGTATCAGTAATAGAACACATTTCAACTATGTTTTCAATACTTAAAAAAAAAATATCCGACCTTAAATCAGTAGGTAAACTGTGGACTCCCTACATATTTCGTAATATGATATCGACAAAAGGAATAGGTCAGTAATCGCGCGCCGGCGTAGGTACTTCGAACTTCTTAGAATTTCGACCGATCGAACAGCTGAGATGTACTTGTAGCTACGCTCGGTCGTTCACCTTCGCCACCGCGCCGGCGCCGCGCGCAACTTACTAAAATCCAGTTTCAAAATAAACATCTTTAGTTAACGATAACTTGATTTTTTTGTACTAAGATATATCAAAATAAAAATTTCATAAGTCGTTTAAGTTCAATTTGTTAAAATTTGCGCACTGGTTAAAAACTTATCTTGTATGTGTTACAAATTATTATGTCTCGGACAGCTTTCCGTGGATTGGTCGCTGATTTCGGTAGGGGTCGTAGATATTTTACCCACCTAGGTAAAATTGACCTCAGCGTTTACGTAGGCAATTGGTTTTTATTTGACCGATCATGAAGTATCCAAGACTCTTGAGTTATGTTAGTGCTAGGGTCAGTTTTACGACTGACGATAGAGAAGAAAAATATGGTAAGTATACCTACTGCTCCATAATTTCAGGTTATCGTGTTATCAACTCTTATGGATTGGAAGAATAATGCTTGGGTAGGTTTTAGTTCTTTTTGGGGTTTATTGAGTGAGAATGAACGCAAACAATATTATAATCTATATATATAAAAATGAATCCCTATTTCCCTTGGTCACGCCATCACGCGTGAACGGCTGGACCGGTTTCACTTTTTTTGTTGTTGTTGTGTTTGTAATTGTCAGGAGAAGGTTCTTATGAAAGAAAAAAAATAAAAAATTGCGCGGGAAATTAGAAAATTTAAGAACACTTATTTAAGAATACTTAACAACCATATAACAGGACAATGTAAACTTTTTTAATGTAACATTATGACATTTGACATAGAATTGACAGAATGCGTGCTCAAATATCATCAGAGACAGGACAACGTCTGTCGGGTCAGCTAGTATTAAATAAAAAAATGGTTTAGACTGCAAAAGTATGTTAAAATAATACTAGCTTTTGTTCATGGCTTTACCCACGTGGACGCGGTCGGAAAAAATAAGGGAATCCGGTGTTCAATGTGCCGAGGGTAAGTTGTTCCGGCACGAATAACCTCTTTAAGTAAAGAGGTAGCAGTAAATGTGAAATGCATCACAGAACATTGTACCATCGCGCTTCTTCTGCAGCCATTTTAGTGACGTTATAAGGACGTGTTCTAATATGGACTACCAAGCGAAAACCTAACCTCAAATGTTCGCTCTCACAATTTTTGGCCATTTTCAATACATTTTATAGCTATTTATGTGCGAGTTGCACTTATCAGTTGGAATAATTATAGGGTATGTCACACAATTGATAATATTGGTTGCTTGTTTAATTTAGCACTTCAGAAAATATAAAAAAAGGAATTTAATGCTTAAAGTTCCGCTGGTGAGTTGTGCCGAGAAAAACGTACACAAAATGTAGCAACTTATAATAAAATGAAAAATTATTTTAAAATAAGTACAGAAAGAAACGAAGAGGAGAGGGGTGGGGGAAATAAATAAGTTGAACTGCGGCATTAAGTGGCTGACACTGTCATCAAAGACGATAGAAAGTGGTGGTGGCTCGATGTCGATCAAGGAATATCTCACTTTTTTTAAACAGTAATACTTTGATCCCTCCACTAGATATTTTTACATTAACTTATGTAAATTCATTTTCAGTTACTGAATCAAAAATTACCAAAATTGCCAATGGAAAATGTTGCCTCAACAATGTTTTGTCCACTTTTTGCAAAAAAAGGTTACTGGCTAACATATACCATAGATTTAATATATATATATATATAATAATAATAATAATAAAATCATATATATAATCTGTTATATACATATTTATATACCAACATCCATTTTTACATATGTATTTAAGTATAACGCGCGCACGTATATTTCAATACGCAATTTCAATTAGTAGCGCTTACTGATAGCTCGCATCCGGAGCAGATTAGGGTATTGAAGATTTTCGCCAAGAAGCATTTCTGTGTTGTGGTTCCAAAGGTGTGACGGTGAAAGCGAAATAAACAGTTCATCTTTGTCTCTGCGAGTTTGTTTCTACACTAACTGTCGTCGATACATAGAATGTCATCATCTTTATCCTGGCCATATCCGTCTTTTAAAATTAATTTAAAGAATACATGCACTATTTAAATTTGGTCCAGCGTAATCGTGAGTCGAAAGTATTTCATGACCTTTGTTGACAATAAATATTTTGGTTGAGTTTGTGAGCCTAGAAAGTTATATCGTATGTGTTTTTATGACCAAACAATAAAAGAGGTTTTAATCGGTTACTCACTGTGTAATGTATAGCCGTAGTAATGCTGGCTGATAAGAATTTATGGGTCGTCGTGTGTCAAGGAGATCGGATGAATTTATGTTTTGTCGTTGAAGTTGATACTGGTTGTACAGAAAGATTTGTTTTAAATTTAGAAGATTCTGTATTTGTATATAAAGAAGTACTGGAACAACATTTTGAACTGTATGCTTAAACACGAACAATGATCATCAATAAAATATAGGGAGCTACATGGAAATCCTGAGTATTTTTCTCTATGGCCGTTCACTGTAGCAGTTAGAATTTTGTAGCACATTTTATTCCCAACAAAATAAATTGCTCGCTCAAAAAAAACTATCTATACGCAAACAGGCTTTAATACACTTCAAACCATCACCGGCCATCATAGCCGAAAAACAAAAGCCTCATACATATTGCATCGAAAACTTTATCAATAAATAACGTTACGCCATGAAATACGGCACTTTTACAGAACCGGGTAATTCACGTGAGCTTTGGAAATATTTTAGAGTTCAATGGTAGAATGGTAGGATGGTAGAATTATGATATAGTGTTGCGCTGTGCGGGCACGGGCAACAAATGAAAATTTACGCACGGCGGCCAAGGTATTGTTGTTTATAGCGCCGTCTGTGATGCGATTATGTTATAACTGAGCCACTTTCTGGTAAATATGATTTAAGAGCACTTCAATAACGTTGTTTTATGAAGTGTGGTTTTTTAAAACTCGAATCGTGCTTTATTTTCCGTGTGTGAAGAAAGTTAAAGAAATATGAAGCTGTTTTGGTTTCCAGTTGGTCTTACATTACATTAAGTAGTCGTTTAATTTTAGAGGTTATTGTTGTTTGGTAGTTTAATCAAGATTAATTTGATATATCTATCTCTTCTTCCCGTGGATGTCGTAAAAGATGACTAAGGGACTTGCTAGAGAATGGGTAGCAGCGTTTTCTATGCATTTTACGACCATACTGCGATCGCCAACCCGTCTGCTAAGGGTGGCGATTATTGCAAACTCCCCCTGAATTGAGGGAGGCCTATATTCAGCAGTGGACAGTCAGACTTTCGGGCTTCCGACGACCCGTAACGACCGTCTAAGATCTATGAAAGATAGCCGGGACGGCTTAACGTGTTTTCCAAGGCACGGAAGGGATTTAAAGATGGTGACCCATTCACAGACTAACCGCTGCAACCGTAGCTTAACCTGATCGATCGTCCTGTACGGCTGTTATTACTTAGTGACAAGCCCAACAAACATAAAGAACATAACTAATTAAGTGATAAATAAATAATTTCATACCTTATATCTAATCTTACATAAAGGTACTGAGCAAGTTCTATACTTAAACAATCTCTTAATACACAATTTCGAAGAACAATTACTCCAAAATGATTTTCTAATCAACCCAACTTGATAATAAACTTAGTACGAAGACGCGCACATTTTAATAGGACTCATGTTTCACCACAGCTTCGTTAAAACTTAATGAACCGCAAAAAAGAAACTTTAATGAAGACATCTTAATCATTATTGTTTTAATACTCCGTCTTATGTTGTTAAAGTTAAGTAAAGCAATAAATTGTGAGCGTTTGTTTTTATTTATTGGCGGATTTTTTAATTTAGGAGTTTTGAAAAATATGGGAGTTAGTTTATTCAGTACCGATATACCGCGGCTTCGCCCGCGTGGATGTCGGAAATTATCGCAAAGGGACGTACTACCGGAAAAAGATGTTATGTGTTAATCCGGGCTATGTACTATCTGTGTGCCATATTCGATCAAAATCCGTTCAGCGTTTCTTGCGTGATTGCAAAACAAAACATCCAATCATACAAATTTTCACAATTCATATAACTATGTTCGTATCTTCGACACTGACGAACTTCCATACAAACATTTTTACCTTTTTCGCAATAAAAGGTAGCCATTCCCATGGTCTAGTCTAGTCTATCTCTGTAATATTGTTTCTGTAGTTTAAGCGTGAAAGCGTAACAGACAGACATCGTTACTTTCGCATTTATAATATTACGTAAGGATTTTAAAAGTTGATCCTAATTTTTCTCTAGATTCAATTCTTTATTTGGATAAGTGGACAATATAAGGGCCTCTATAATACCTACATTTGGTAATTCACAACATTTTGATTCAAATTAACTTACATTAGGGCATTGAAACCTTCTGTAACATCAAACGCCGAGAGCAAGGTTTTAATTCAGCATTAACGAGCTTCTTCATCCCTTGCCAATGTTGGTATCCTTTAAGGTTTTCAATGCATCGGCAGGTTGAAAATTATATAATATTATACTTGTAGTATATACGTTAGTCGGTATTACTTGCCAAATTTCATAGTTCTAGGTCAACGAGAAATATCCTATATATTTTGATTACCTTGAGATTGTCGAAATATAAGTTTTATGCGGCATAAACGGCCATATCTCTTTTTCACGTTAACTTTTAGACTTGAGTATATCGTTATAATTTCAACTCGATACCTCCACGCATTCCCTTGACAGACAGACAGACAGACGTACGGACGGACGGACGGACGGACAACAAAGTGATTCAATAAGAGTTCCGTTTTTCCTTTTGAGGTACGGAAGCCTAAGAACTAATTGAACATTTTCTAAAACCTCGACATTAACAAAAACCTTTAAACTCACGTCGGGGGGTGGCCACTGAAAATAGGAAGTTAACTAGCAGCTATCCTTTCTATAATAGCCGACGCTGGGTATAGGCTTCATCTGTTTGGCATTTTCATTAGTTCTCTGTTTTCTTCGGGGGTTAAAATAGACAAAGTATTCAAAGCTAGTCGAAAAAAGATTCTAAGAATCTACATATATATTAATCATCATCATCATTTCAGCCGTAAGATGTCCACTGCTGTACTTAGACCTCCCCCAATTTGGGGGGCTTTGCCATAATCGCCACGCTTGGCAGGCGGGTTGGCGATCGCAGTATGGTGGTAAAATGCATAGAGAACGCTGCTGCCCATTCTCTAGTAAGTCCCTTAGTCGCCTTTTATGACACCCACGGGAAGAAATGGGGTGGTGTTATTCTTTACGTCCGGCACCACACGGTACATATACAGAGTGTCCCGAAAATCAACGTCAAGCCGAAAACGGTTGATAGGCCAGGTAGTGACAGTTATCAAAAAAATAATTAAAAAATCTAAGTTAAGTACTTTTCAAATTATTGTGACTACAAATCTTTACTTTTCATATTTTTTTTTGTGAGTGATGTAACCCTGAATAAGCCTTCTGTAAACTACAGTCCAAAATTAAAACACAACTACCTTAGTTTTAAAGAAAACATCACTTTTTTGCTCCACCATGTATTAAAAATTATTACATCGCCCAACTTTAACTGACTGTATTGAAAAAAAAATTGCACTCCGGGAGTGCCGGCAGAAGTGAAAACTTGATTATTAACGTTGAGCATGTTTGATATTTTGGAATGGTTAGGGAATAATTTGTTGTTCAATTTCCATATTTTAAGCACTTTATATTCACGAATTTTACGAATACACAACAATGTGATCACTACACAGACGGTCGAGCCATCAGCTGTCACCATCCATGGATGCGCGTGGCACGCTGTAACATAGACGAACATTCGCGCAAGCGCCCTGCGCCGCCTAAACGAAACAGTAGGCCCAGGCATACATTTTCGCCGCGCCGTAGAGAGGGGATAGCTGTCTACTCTCCATCCGTCCTACGCTTTTTCGATCAGGTCACGTGTCCTGACGCGAGTTTAAGATTTTATACCCATTACAGAAAAAGTGCTCAACGCCGCTAAAGAAGTTTTCACTTCAAAAAATGCTTAACTTTGATTTTTTTTATTATTTTTCTGATAACTGTCACCACCTGGCCTATCAACCGTTTTCGGCTTGACGTTGATTTTTGGGACACCCTGTATATTAATACGTGAAGCAAAAACTTTGTACCCCTTTTCACCAAAATTATAAGGATGGAGTAGTATGAAATTTGGAACAGTTAAAGCCTATATCGAGAACCTTATTAACGTTCAAACTTGAAATGTTTGAATTATGGTCGAATTTCGACCACTGGGCGAAAACTAGTTATAATAGATCTACAATCTATCGTTTCAATAGTTTTTATTGCTCTCACCTACGCGAACAACTGACGCTGAAACGAAGTCAAAAACATCCACAGGAAAGGTATCGCTGCCAATTTTTCACCAGGAACTACACGCCATGTGTTACAAAATTAAAAACAATATCTCGGCAGTTGCCAACTAAAAATATTCCAAACTTTAAATTCTCAGAGAACAGGGTATTTGGCATAATGACACAATTTTGCCAAGATTGCCAGCAACATGCATAATGGAGGTAGGCCTTGCCAGAGAGTGTTTCCGACAGTATATCATGCCTTACCGCCGGTGTCTGTTGCTAATGTTACTACATTTTTATGGATAAACTTATTTGTAGTTTATTTTTATGTGGGACGGAATTTGGTGACGGATTTTAACTTTAGAATAGAATTGAATAGTACAGAATATAATATATATTCAAAAAATTGAAATAACAACTAAACCGACTGAATTTTAGCTGTTTATTGGACTGATATTGTTTTGTCCAAGAAATTATTACGTCTCGCAGTAAAGAATAGCATTACTCCATTTCTACCCGTGGGTGCCGTAAAAGGCGACTAAGGGACTTACTAGAGAATAGGCACCAGCGTTCTCTATACATTTTACCACCATACTGCAATCGCCAACCCGCCTATCAAGCGTGGCGATTATGGCGAATTCTTCCAAATTAAGGGAGGCTTACTTCCAGCAATGGACGCCTTTCGGCTGAAATGATGGTGATAAATGATTATATCGTTTTCTATCCAGCTCCAGATCTTGTTAGTTAAGAATGTTACTGAGTAAATCTGCTATCTATTGACTCATAGAAACGTATCGTCCTCATTGAATACCTCATACTATTCTGGGATCAAAGACAATGAAATACCGGTAATCTCAGTCAAAGAGTAAAATCTGGAGGCGTCGTGAATGAATACTGAAACTATACATCTAAGTATGAAAATAATTGATGTCATAAATGGGCTTATCATCATCATCATTTCAGCCGAAAGACGACTGGTGGACATAGGCCTCCCCCAAGCACCGCCACTTCGACCTGTTCTGTGCTTCTCGCATCCAACGTATTCCTGCGGCCTTCACCAGGTCATCGGTCCATCTTGTGGGAGGCCTTCCAACACTACGTCTTCCAGTACGCGGTCGTCACTCCAGAACCTTCCGGCCCCATCAGACATCTGTTCTGCGAGCAATGTGCCACCACCAACTGCCACTTAAGTTTGGTAATTCTTCGGGCTCATAGCTCTTGCCAGTTCCACAATTAAAACTTTATTCTATCACCGTCATCATCCATCTGCCTGGCCTTTTCCCAAATATATTAGGGACAGGTCTCAGTCTAACAGGATGCAGCTTAATACCAGTATTTAACTGACTGACCTCTGGTTAACACGATACCACGATGGTTAGACTGGTTGTCAGACTTTCGGGCTTCTGACAATGCGTAAGACTGCCAGAGATCTACGAATGACAGCCGGAGCCAACGGCTTAGCGTATTTTCCGAGGCACGAGGGGTTTCGGTGTGTAAAGATGGTCACCCATCTACAAACCAACCGCGGCAAGCGTAGCTTAACCTAACTGATCGACACGTGGATCTGTTATTACTTAGCTGGAAGCCATATTCTATCACCGTACAAACATTTTAAAAATGTACACTCCACAACATTTTGCTGACCTCTCCAGAATCGTGTGAAATGTGCACACAAAATAAAACTTTGTACAGAAGTGTAGACTCTTGTGTACTGGTAAAAATTAACGTCAGAGCCATTCAACTAATAGTCAGCGGGAAGAGAAGTAGTTTGTTGCATTAGATTTGTATGAAGCGGGCCGATTGTGTGAGCACACGATATGGTCAAAGCGCGCGGTTTAATATGTCGGCTGATCTGAAATCAAACAAAAATGCTTTTATTAGTGTCATGTGAAATACTGGGCATCGCGGCTAGCAAAAAAATAAGCAAGGGTATCGTAAATAGGTATTTTCCGGAAAGTTCCGGTGTTTCTGACATAGCTTGCAGGCTGAAGTCATCTGGCCATGTTTGTCAAAATATCGATGGCCGATGCAGACGACTGGAGTGAACACCGCATGTGGTGTGCGTCACAAGTGGCTAGGACAGACTGGATGACGAAGGCGGAGGACAAGATGTTGCATCGATAGGATGAGTTGATAGCCAGTAACGTTAGTACTATTTAGAACATTCTTAACACTGCTGAAGGAAAATATTCTCAGCCTATCGTTGGTACTAAATGAATGCTACACTTAACAAGATTTTTCAGCACGTAACCTTTTTACTTGTAAAAATGTGTACAAAGATAAAATGTGTGCAAAAAGTGTAAATTGAGTTTCAGGAATTGCCGACATTTTGTGTAAACGTGCAAATATTTTTTGTAGGAATTCAACGTGTTTTGGATACGATTTAGTTTTCATAAATAATGAAAAGGATTGTAAAATTAAGTTATTTAAGAAAAGTCATAGCATTTGAAGCCACTTGACAAATTAATTAATGGGGCGCTCTTAACCCGGATCTCGCTTGATGAAAAGCGAAATATTTCCTGTATTTTTTCCAGTATTTGCCCAGCAGCTCAATCTCAAATTTTTACAAGTCGAAAACTTACTAGCCAAATTTAGAAGACATGTGACAACTACTATACTACGTTCTGGTCCGCGTGTTAGATTACAACTCTGTCACTCTCGGAGAGAGATGGTCTGTGTCTCAGCTTTTGGAACATTCAGCTATTCCGACAAACTTGAAAATTATCGAATGCTACAAGAATTAAAGCGCTTTCAGCCATTGCCGCGCAACTCAAGTTGCGAGTCTAAGTTTTTGTGACAAGCTAACTCTGTCCCGAAATGTTTGAGTTAACAGCAATTTCGCAGTTCGCTACTGACGACGCTTGCGACATTAGTACTGGTTAAATTGAGTTTCTCGCCGTATTCATGTTAGTAATCTAATTATACACGTCTTCTCTATTTTCAGTTTTTATTTTTGAAGTAAATTGAAAATTTGTATCAGTTTTAAGGTTGTGAATTGTAGATAGTTTGCTTTTTGGTATAGTGCTTGGTTTTGTAACTGTGGTGTTCTTTTGTGGGTTTAATTCTCAGGTTACGCAAAACCTTATTGGCTTATTAGTCGATTCGCACTAATTTAGTCCTCGTCCGAGTTGGGCGAATGGATAATTTTAAATTGATATTTTAATTGACATGGTTCGAATGTCAACCAATACAATTATCAGAAAACATCAAGCGCATGCAATAACAGCGTATAATTCAAAACGGCGCAGTTGCCTAATACGTATTCTGAATTTGTTAATTCGCCCACAAATAAATGAATTTCGTGCGAGTCGCCTATACAAAATATTATATAATTTAAGAATACTTTGTGTCGACTCATCCGATTCAGGCGAGTAAATTCGTGCGAATCCACTAATAAGCTGGAGTCAACCAGGACTATAAATTTTAAGTCCTACATCCTCCAGATTCCCGCGATGCAGAAGGCTGTCTTCCTTAGCTCAGATTTCTGGCCAGCAGGAGTTGTGTACAGACGATACAGGGAAGCACGACCGAAACCAAGCTCCCAAGTGTAGTGTGTTTTTATGGTTTTTATAATTATGTATGTTAGTCTATAAGGTATTTATATTATGGGTCTTTGTTGCCAGAATTAAATGATTTATTATTATTATTATTTATTATATCTATCATTTCAACCGTGGACGTGGGCCTCCCCAAATTTGGTGGGTCTGCCACAATCACCACGCTTGGCAGGCGGTTGGCGATCTCAGTGTGGCCCATTATCTAGTAACTCCCTTAATCGCCTTTTACGACACCTACTGAAAGCGATGGAACACATGGAACCCACCTTATCTCCAGGGTCGCGAGATTGTTCGAAAGAGACACCGTGACCCTGGCACAAGGGCAACTGAAGGAACACGGGTGGGTTTAAGTCAGTAAAAGTCTGACACGCCCTCCCGCTCCGCCCAAGAGCGGGAAACGTCATTTGATGATTTCCCATCCAAAAAAAAACCCACCTTATCTATGTATGAAATAATTTTAAAACTTAAAACATCATCATTATAATTCAGCCCTTCTACACCTACCGAAACGGATTTCAACTCAAGTTTACATACCAAACATAAATTAAGTACGTCTTTTTTCAATATCGCGATAAAACAACCTAACCCGACACCTGAAAGGATCCCATTAATCTATCCGATAATTCACTCCATACAAACTTCAGTATACAAGAAAAAAAAGACCGGAATTTCTTCGACAATCTCCCCCCCACTTCCCCAATCCACTCTATTTAGAAAAACATCCTTACGTACACAAAATATCCGCAAAATGAACCGAACACGATTTGAATATCTAAATTGGCAATCCTTCGGTATTCCCAACTTTCCTCATTACAGTCGCGTTCACCTGTTAATTTTTCGGGTTCCGTAGAAAAAGGGGATGGGGAATTAACGTAATATCGCAGAAAATGTCTTTGTTCATTTCCTATAGGGTATTCACAAGCATTATGGTTTTTAACGTTAGGTATTTACTAGTATCTATTGTAATCAGTTAGACCGACAACCTTCCTGCCAGGGTCGCGAGATTCGTTCGAAAGAGTTACCGTGGCCCTCGATTATGGGCAACTGAAGGAGCACGGGTAGGTTTTAGTCAGTAAAAGTCTGACACGCCCTCCCGCTCCGTCCAGAGCGGGAG
Source organism: Aporophyla nigra (assembly GCA_947507805.1). NCBI lineage: Eukaryota > Metazoa > Arthropoda > Insecta > Lepidoptera > Noctuidae > Aporophyla > Aporophyla nigra. The sequence goes on from OX382301.1 coordinate 2,515,810, forward strand.
AAGTCATTTGATGATTTCCCATCCAAAAAATAAATAGACCGACAACTTTAAAGAACCGGCTGGGATAGACTGGGTTCAAAAGTGGAGGACAGAGTGTTCTGCCGCAGCCTGGGATAGGCCTATATCTACCAGTTGACTGCGATAGACTGAGTTGCTTGATTGATCGTAATTAATTAATTACTATAGAAATTGAGGCAGCTGTGGGGGTTATGCAAAAACAGAATTCCCATAGTATTTCATTAATGTTTTTCTGTGCAGGCACTGTTTAGTTTTAATTATAAAACGTTTGTTTGTTTATCTTTGTGTAGTATTTACAAAAAGCTTTTGGCTCAGAATAGCTATTCGTAACCATAAGATCTACTTCCATGCAGAATCGAACATCAACCCATATTTTCAAAAGAATTCTATATAAGCTGTTCATTTTTTCACAAATCTAAAACTAGAAAGTTTTGTCAGTTTAAAAATAAAAAGACGATCGCCATTCTTTTGACAGCTGTCAGGGGCAAGGCAAATCAGTGTCTGGAAAAGTGTCTATTTCGATACAAAAAATTCTTTGTCGAATGGTTGAGAACAGCCATGTAGATAGGATTAAGTGTAGCGAAGATAACAATATTAAGTATTGGGGATAAGTAGGGTATGAGTCCTTAAAAAAGTTTTATTAAGGTGTCTGCTGTTAAGTAAAACGTCATAATTCTTATACACTTTAAATACATCGAGTACACTGATATGGCTGTAAAAATTCTTTCACCTATAGAAAGCTACATTATCACTAAGTAATACTATAGGCTATATTTTATCCCGAAAAATGCACAGTTTCTCTGAGTCACGCGGACGAAGTCGCGGGCGTAGAGTACTTATATAAAGTAATAATTTTCGCGCCATGACAGCTGAACGGATTTCGATGAAATTTTACACACAGGTTGTTTGTTCCCGTGGAATAATTTCTGACCTCCACAAGGCTAAAACCGACCGAAAGTCACCGGATGCTATCAATCACTCCTGCCTAACTAACACCTGCGGGCAGCATCCATTTTGACAGTTCAACAACATTCATTGCGCTATTTACGTCTTTGACCAGACAAATATTTTGAACAATTGAAGCAATGGATTGGAAATAATCTTCAAATTGATTCAGATTTTGATTAATTGTGTTTTACGTAATTATGGACCTACTAAATAAATAAATAAAGATTTTTCGACAGTGGTCGGGCGTTGAATCACAGAGAGAAACGGCCTTTACTTAAAAAAGTCTCACAAAAACAGTACGGAACTCCTACACCCAGCACTCACCCACACTTAAAGAATTTCTCCCCACTTCGGTTCCGACTATCTTCACGTTCCGCGGGTAATTTTTATTGTAATTTATCGAGACCACGTGACTAGGCACTTTAGTTAGTACATAATAGTCTGCCAGGAGACAGAATTATAATTGTACTTCAAAATTTCATGTGGACACTTTGTGGGAGCGTTTTATAGCCTTTAGTGGGTAGTTTGTAATGGAGTAAGTTTTTGATAGTGGTTGTAATATGTTTGAAAAACGGTTTTTAGTGCGAATACGTGTGGAAAAAATGGTTTAAATGGAGTAGTTTTAATATTTACATTTCTTTTTGGGTGGAGTAAAATGGCAGTGCATAGGCAACAAAAGTCGATTAACATCGTTAATTTTACTTGTCTTGCTGATACAAAATGTTTCAATACATTCATTTTAAGTATTAAATTGTCCTCATTCTAGATTTTACATTAGTTTTTTATTTATTTGTCAGTTTACAAATTTGAGTTAGTGTAGGTAGTGTAAAAGTGTAGAAACAATGGTGGCAATGACACACAGAATAAATACTACATGAACAAACTGATTTCATCATACTCTAAGAAAGTGAAAAGGACTTGTGTTACGTACAATCAACACTATTCTAAGTGTTAAAATAATTATCTCGTAAAAAATAAATCAGAACATAATTGCTAATTACTCATAGAAGCAAGATTGTAATCAATTATTAAAACCCCGTTTCTCTTTATAATATCTATAAAAAAATTGTAATTAATTAAGATTTTAAAAACTGAAGTGTGTTTTGTTTGGTATGTAATCGACTTTTGTTGATGACCGTACCCCTTTTTGCTTCTTAGTAATATGTAGAGTACAAAAAAGAGAGCGTGGAGTGCTTTATTTATTTAAGTAAAGGCTTAACAACTAAACGCATACACAGGATTAATCTAAAGTCTTTGTCTTTGTGGGAAATCATCAAATGACGTCTCCTGCTCTAGGGTGAAGCGGACGGGTGTGTCAGACTTTTACTGACTAAAACATCCGTGTTCCTTCAGTTGCCTCTATGCCAGAGCCATGGTATATTCTTCCCATCCTCACATATAGTTCTTAAACATGGTCTTTGACAATTCAGCAGAGGTTCGCGTTCGGGATAACTTGTGGACCGGGTAAAGAATACAACCATTTGTTCCATTACTAAAATAACAGATGTCACTCGGAACTGCCTCGCTTATATTGAATTGGACTGGACACATCTGCCGTATGTCAAACGATCAGTGGGCCAAACTTACGACCCAATAGGTCCCGTTTAATGGCAAACGACATCGTGGCAGGCCCAGACGGAGATGGCGGGATGAGCTGGACTCTTTTAATCAAGATTGGGCCTTGGCAGCTCTGGACAGACAGACCCACCAGTGGGACATTATTGGCTTATAAAGATAAACAAAAATCGCTTAATAAATGCGACGGTCGTCAATCAAATTTTGTTCAACATACACCGACTTACAAATTGCAAAAAAACCGGCCAAGTGCGAGTCGGACTCGCGCACCGAGGATTCCGTACAAACCTGTAGGTATAAAGTTTAAAATTAAAAAAATCTTTTTATTATATGACGAAACTAAAAATTTACAGTTTTCGCAATTTTTCCTTTATCTGTGCTATAAGACCTTGCTTCGTACCAAATTTCAAAATTCTAGATCGACTGGAAGTACCCTTTAGGTTTTGATTCCCTTGCGAGTTTCGAAAATTTGCGCAAATTTGTGGCATAAACGGCTATATCCTTTGATTGTGTTAGCTTAGAAGTTTGTTTTTTCTCAGCTCCAAGGGACAGTAGACTTGAGTAATTGATATAAATTTCAGCTTGATACCTTCACGCGTTCCCGAGAAAAACGGTCTTGACAGACGGACGGACGGACAACAAAGTGATACTATAAGGGTTCCGCTTTTTCCTTTTGAGGTGCGGAACCCTAAAAAACGTAAGAAATTTTCGATTTCGCGCGCAATTTGGTAGCGCATCCTCCTTAACGCGATTTATTTCACCTCTTCAAATATGCTGTAGAAGTGCTGTTCCGTGTGATGCTGGGCAAAAAGAAAAGCGCCAACCCATTTCATCCCGTGGGTGTCGAGTCGGTCTCGGTGAGTTACTAGAGAACGGGCAGCAGCGTTCTCCATGCATTTTACCACCATACTGCGATCGCCAATCCGCCTGCCAAGCGTGGCGATTATGGCAAACCCGGAGGGGCTGTTGCCTATGTACCGCACTGGACGTTTTATGACTGAAATGATGATGATGATGAGTGCTGTTTTAAACAATATGTTATTTAAGTAAAAAAAAATAATGTATAATAAAACATAGATTTACAGAATTAAGGTTCAATATTAATTATTAGACCATTCACCCTTTTCACTTTGGCGCTCAGACATTCAGTGGAAAAAAGGCATTAACTCGACTCATATCACCCCATTTAATCCTACGCTGAAAGTTACTATTTATTTTAATAGGGATGCGGTCTCACGATTAAAAAAAAGTCCAATTTGCTACGACATTGCTCTCGGGATTCAATGCATCTAATTCGTTCGCCTTCAGCGCTTGAGGTCCGCCCTTTATTGATTCAAAAGCAAAAAGTTAACTGGCAGCAGATTAACAGCTAGATGGGTTTTAATCTTGATTCTATTTCAGTGTAAAATTTACAGTATTTCAGGTGAGGTTGTCGTCAAATGCAAGCCTTTTTAAAACAATAAATGAGTACCTAAAGAATAAGACAGCTTAAGAAAAAAGTGATAAAAAATTGCTTCAATAATACATTTTGAAGTGGTCTTCTTGGTTCTATTTCAGAGTAAAATTTACTGTATTTCAGGTGAGGTTGTCTTCAAATGTAGCCTTGTTAAATAAGCATAAAAGTAAGTAAATAATGATATAGCTAAAGAAGAAAATAGTAAAAATATTGCTTCAAGTAAAAACTATTTGAAGTTGTTATTTTATTTTTGAAACGGGTTGACTAGTAAATGATAATTCAAATTCAATATCCGACGAAAAAAAAAACATATTTTTAATGTTCTCATATTCATAATATAAGTCAAGCACGTCCAACAAGTTCCAGACTTCACGTTTCCGCGAAGGACAGTAACAGAGTCCTACATCAATTGACATTGCACTAAAAGTCATTTCAAAAACATAACTTTAGACTACAAGAACTAAAACACTAAAACTAAAACAGTGAAAACTCGAATATTCGACATTCGTCACGAGATTGTAGTTCGATAGAGGGCGGGCGTTCCCGAGAACGTTCTCAGTACCGCGTGACTCCACAGCCGCCACGCACGCGCCACGCGTGGCGGTGACGTCACAAGACACATGTACCGCGTAAACCGGCTGTTTCACTTTTAGTTCCCGTGCGTTTGTTTTGGATGTACCACGGTAAGTAGCTGTGCTTAGAGTGATGTTTTGTTTTTAGGAAAGTGAGGTTATGTTTTGTAAACAATGGTCTAATATGATAAGCGTGGTGAAAATGAATGGGAGCGCTTGTTAATTAATTAATTGGTTAAGCTGATGGTGCTGAAATAGTTTTTCACTGTACGATGTAGTGATAAGAAGATTATTTTTTAACTGGACATGTATTGGCAGATTTTAATTATATTTACGCTGCAATAGGTTCATTAATTCTACATAATTATTGAGTAAATGCATGATGCTGTCTACGAAGCTGAGAGATAAATAAAAGAAAGAACTACGGATACTTAACTGTTTCGCGGTTCGGTTTTATTAACAAAATCGATATTTTGTTTCAAGAAACAAACAGTGCACATTTATAAGTTACTTTTTCTGAAGGTCAAGTGAATAGATTCGTGGTTGGTTAGGTATTGGGAGAAAAGGCTGCGTTTGCACTTTTATCTCTTCTACAACACCACGTGTTTACATGATGTTATACGATTTTTGATTAGAATATAAAACTTTTGTTTCAAACTGGAATCCACAGGGTTTGTAACAATTTTACTTAGCTTCTAGTGATAGTACTTTACAGACATGGCTAAAAATATACAATTAAAATTCAATGTGGAGCTGCGTCCACCCCCGCAACATCGGTACTGTTAATACTGTTCTGAATACTGCTGGTGCTGCCATGAATTTCCATCATCAGGGATGTACGTCTGTTCTTAATAATAGCGGTAAAACCATTGATATTATTCTATGCAAACATCACAACGCCACGGCAGCCGCAACTTTCATTGCACGTGCATTATTGGTAAATAGTACACATTTATATCGGCCTAAAGAACCTCATCAATACACAACAATATAATGGCATGAATACCACGATAAATACCCCCGCTGGGTTTTTAGTTTTAATAACACCTAGTACACACATTAAGTTCAATACACATTAATGTGGGGGCGGTATAGAACAGTTCTGCTCTTGACCACTGTCTTACTGTGAAGACATGGACTCCCCGAATCATATTGAACACGTAGGTCGCTGTATGCCTGCTGAGTGAAGTTGACCCACAGACTGCACGTGTAAAAGGACTGACAGTAAGCTTTGAACAGCGTTATTTTAATTGGCTTCGTACATCGAAACATTCGTCGTTCATCGTATCATCATATAGTTTATGTAGGTAAAGGATACAGGATATATTTTGATGAGAGTTTCTTATTAAACTTGAATCATATCCTTTGCCATTCGACAATTTATAATGTAAGTTTCTACTAGTTAAGGGTTTAAAAAAAAAATTGATTAGGTCTTTTTTTACATTACCTGAGATATGCTGGCTACATTAGGATAATCATTTTACAAGGATCTATACAAGACTACTATATTATATTATTTCTATTTTTATATTTAGGTACTAGGAGAGTGAGAGAAGGGAGAGGGTACCTTTCTGCGGCTACACGCCTGCACTATAATATTTCCTGCGCCGTTTAGCGTCCGTTGAAATAAGCCGCCATGACCGTTGACATTAAGGCTTTTTCAGACAAGCGCGACGCGACATTTGTACAATAGTTTGTACGCGACAATTTCCTTATACAAATAAATTGTTCTACGAGAGTCGCGTCGCGCTTGTTAGTGGGTGCTTTTACGGTCTAGCGCACTATTTCTAATTCTATATTTCTAGATTCATCGATATGTTTTGCATGTAGGTTTCTACAATTGAACAGCTTTATCTGTTGATAACGAGATGAATGGTCCTGAGCATCATCAGCCTATAATGGTCCCACTGCTGGGACACAGGGTTCTCCGTGAATAGATGTAGCATGTCTTATTTTTTTTTTGGTTTTAAGACATGCCGGTTTCCACAAGATATTTTCCTTCACCGTTTAGACAGCAGTGGTGATGAAATAATTTACACAGTCTAAAGCGCCTGCTTGGTTTCGAACTCACGACCTACTTGTAAGTTACCGCATGATCACCACTGCTCATATGTGGTCCATCCACGGACAAAAATAAATAAAATCAATTAACATTGTTTTCGATTATTGGTTCGTTTATTATGGCGTTTAAGGTTTGTGTAGATTGTCTCTGTTATCAACAGCGAGAGGTGTCGTTATGATAGCATTGTTTAAGCACTTACAAAGGACCTGGAACAATAAGTTTGTAATCATTTGAAGTAATCAAAGTTGGACCGATAGTTGGTAAGATTATTTTGAAGTTAGATTAACAATATACGTGGGAGTATTGCCGTTTAGACTTTAAGGTACAAACTCGTTTTAATAATAGGTATTGTATGTTCTTTGCTGGGATTTGGAGGTCAGATAGGCAGTCTTTCCAAGTAAAATACTGGTATCAGCTTCATTTTGTTAAACTGAAAGCTGAGTCCAACGTTGTTGGGAAAGAGCTGGGTAGATGATGAAGCGACGACACTTTAAGGACCAAACTGGCTTATCGTGCCTCACCAAAGGGGTAGTTGCGTAACCCACTAACACTGGACTGGCTTTAATTTCACTGTTTAATTATATTTCTTTTACTTACTGTTCTCAATGAAAGAATGAACTGTATAAATATAGGCAATGTTTTATTTCCCTGCTTTTTACAAATTATGAAACTGTCCCAGATAAATAATTAAAAAAAAAATTAGAGAGGGAATCTTCCGTTGCGGTGGAGTCTGTTGAGCCCAGTGATCGTCAGGCAGCGCCGAGCCGCGCTTCAGCGTACCGCGTTGATCACGTCGCTTGTCCCTGGAGGTCGATTCCCAACAGTCAGGCGATTAACACACGGCACCGCGCACCGCCGCGGTAGGTGGTGAAGCGGATATCATGTCGCATTGCCCTCTATTAAATCCGTTGATGCCTAACACTCGTACACCGACCGACCGCGCGGTCAATTCGCTTTATCGCCACCGCCCACCGCGGCGGTGCGCGGTGCCGTGTGATAACTGGCTTACGCTGGGTAAGTTTTAACAATAATATCTGGGTCAATAATATCTGAAAATGGGATATGATGTATTAGTAGATAATCTAAAGGTCGCGAAACAAACCATTTGCTTTGTGTAGCAATAGTCGAAAGTTGTATTCATCATCATAATTTCAGCTGAAAGACGTCCACTGCTGGAAATAGGCATCTTCCTAATTGGAGGGAGGAGGAGCGTTGCTATAATCATCACGCTTGACAGGCGGGTCGTCAACGCTCGTCGATCTAGTTAGTTCCTTAGTCGCCTCTTACGACACCGACGGGTAAGAAATGGCACCAAACGGAACTGTCCGTTGTAAAGTTGTATTGATACCTACTAAAACCTAGTTTCGACACAAGAAAAAACTCTAAATAATACAACTACCATACCATTGCATTCAATTACCTCAAAAAACATTTGCCAAGTAAACCTGTTCAACAATAAAGCACAACAAGACCCAACTAATTGAGTTATTTGCCACCAACAAGCTGTTTTTAGGCTCAGCCTGCTTTGGTAAATCGTTTCCTAAATGCCTTAACTACGTTTGTATGGAATATAAATCATGGTTTGTTCAGTTATTTGGTTGTGGTGAGGAGTAACATTACAATAATGTGTTATAGGAAAACGTACATGTATTTAATTTATAACGGTTGGTATTGTTGAAATAGTTTTTAATTCCACCTTCTTATATAGTTTAGAAGTCCAAAGCGTGACTGATGAAATGGTCGTGAAGCTTAGGTTTTTATCCATTGATAGGGTAGACCATTTATAGGGTTGTCTATTAGGAGTTCCTTTGGAATCTCAGCGTATTTTAAAGACGAATAAAAATACTTTTTTGTTTATTTCCACTCTACGTGTTGAGACGAGCATTGAGAATCGAACAGAGTAAATGCTAACACGTAAAAAATACTCTTGTCGATTTTAAACCCTCGCCGCTAAGCAGACCGTTGAAAATCACCCGTGGAGACGAGGACTAACAGTCCGGAGACTAGATTTGTGCCCTGTTAATGGCAATAGGCTCGTCACCAATATATAGTCCTAACTGGACTTAGGATTTGGAGACTAGCCATCGGCGCGGGAGATATTATAGTGCACAAGTGTGTGTGTAGACACAGGGGCACTCTCGCATAGTCCAATGGAGGTAAATCCGACACGACCGGTGAGAGATCAGAGTCACAGTACTCAAACATAACTGGTGAAATATCGATTTGCCTAATACATAATTATCCACCTAACTATTCGGAAAATGGAGATGTTATTCAAGGAATTTTATCTGTATGTAAATCTATCCTACTTTCACATGTCATCTGCCAACGACGTTGCCAATACAGGCGTGGTGATATGTAATGAACAGAAAGATTTACGGCAGAAAGACGCAATAATAAATTAATTTAATACTTTTAAAATAAAGAATATATATAGTCCTCCAGACCGAATTTCGGCCACGGCGGCCAATCTCAACGGAAACTAGCCATCGGCGCGGGAGATATTATAGTGCTCAAGTGTATGCGCAGACACAAGAGCACTCACTCTTCCCTCACTCTCATAGTCCGATGGGACGGCAATCCGACACGACCGGAGAGAGCTTTCCGAGGCACGGGGGTATCACACCGCCAACTTTCAAACTCCGGGCTGCTACTAAGAAATTCCTAATGGAAAAACCCAGTAACACTTTGCCCGACCCGGGAATCGAACCCAGGACCCCACGCTCAGCGGTCGCGCTTACGACCACGAGACCAACGGGACAGTTAAAACAAATAATACGTACCTTAGGTACCTTCACTCCTGGAGTGCTCTTTTTTAATTCCATTTTGCAAAAAAATACGTAGTTTTATAACAAACACCAACTGCTAAATTTGTTAAGTCTTGACAGGCGTCAAGACTTAACAATTTTAGCAGTTACTGTTTCATTCACAAAAAACAAAAAAAAAAAAAAAAACCGGGCAAACAATCAGTTTTAGAAAAAAATAAATTATTCATCAGAATGATAACATATTTCCATAGGTATTATTTTTTAACGTAAATTAAAAAACAAACATTTTCGACCCACCGTACAGAGCACCGCTGCCGTTTTCTGTGGATGAGATGAGTCAGCAAGACAAATTAAGTCAAATTATTCTAGCATCCTAAAGTACACATCAACCTTTCCAAAAGACCCAACCTTCACGAAACTACTAATTAAACTAAAATAATATATTAATATCCGCGCCTAAAGACACCGGCACACCGAGCGGTATGCAAATTGCAGCTTGTTTACAATGAATCAACGTACGCAGCTGCACAAATATGTGTGTAAATATAATTTGTAATTGCGTCGCTAGATGGCGCTGCACGTTGCCGCTCTGTCAGGATTAGGAGCCGGGCTAATTGGATGAGGAGACGCGTTCAGTGATTACGTGTGATTATGTATTGTATGGCGTGACATGTTGCTTATGTCGCATGAGATTAGATGGTAGTGCATTTAAAGGCCCTTGTGAACAGCATTCAGGCATGAAACTAGATTGGAACCTGACAGATTACACGTTAATCTCTGAGTTTATTTGTTTTTAAATCAATATTCTTCCTGGAATTATGTTCTAGAATCCAGGCGATATGTTTATGACAATAAATGTTTCTAACGAGTTCTATTGTTCTTTTTCGATTGATATTTTGTCTTATTTACAGTATATCTAAATCCATGAATGACACAGCAGTAGCCCAATAATCAAACGAGTCCTATTCTCAGCACCAAAACCTGAACAAACACCCGTCATTTGACATCAGAATTGAAGTGCGAGCATCAATCCACGACGTTGCGATACATCGATGCATAATGCAGTATGCAAATCTGTTGCCCACAAACTAGCGACCGACTGATTGCTAGTTCTAACGAATTTACATTTTTTTCCATGTCTCGTATTGCCGATTGGTCGTTTGAAACAATTGGATTACTTGTATTTGTGCCCGGTGTGCCAGTGACAGTGAAGTGCGGACGATTTTAAATTTTATGTTTAATTTTTAACCGACGGAAAAAAACGGAGGAGTTTATCAATTCGACGCGTATATTTAATTTTTATTTTTTATGTATGACCACGCATAACTTTTTACATAGTAGTCCGATTGTGATAATTCTTTTTTTATTGGAAACAGTATACTCCGAGGGTGGTCCCATATAAATTTGGAAAACAAAATCAAACCCTAAGGGGCAGAAAACAGGGGATGATTGATTGTTCACTCACTGATTGTAATGTATAACCACGAGTAACTTTATACAAAGTAGTCCGATTTTGATAATTCTTTTTTCATTGGATAGTGTATACTTTGCCAAGTATTATTAGTACATTAAAGCCACAAAAAATTACAAAATAAAAACTTTTTAACAAAAAATTAAACCGCCGAAAAAAACAGAAAAGCAAAAAATAATAAACCTTAAAATTTTGAGTCGGCGCTGAAAAATCAATGAACAAAGATCACTCAAAGCGCCGACTCATAATTTTAAGGTTTATCATTTTTTGCTTTTCTGTTTTTTTCGGCGGTTTAATTTTTTTAGCTAGGAGGTGGAGGTGGGAGTTTAGTATTGAGTTCCATTCTCAAATTAGACCCATTAAGGTTACTTCGTCTGTCGGCCTAAACCATTTTAACTATAAAGGTACATTGTTAAGGAGTTTTCGTCATAAATATTTTGCGACATTTTATTAAAATACATACATACATTATTTTCACTGACCTTTAGTAGCAACAATACGAATATCGAATAAATAAACATACACTAGGTATAAAACAATACCAAAATCCCCTACTGAAAACCTATCATCACAAAAAACCAAACCGAACCACTGTTCTATATATCGAGCCAAAACTCTCATCATTCATAAAACACAGAATTTATTCGCACGTTCCCTTCGGTACCTTGCGAAATCCGTCCCCTATTCGATTCGGGCAAACAATACGAATTTATAGAAGCGACACTTTTGATCTGATCACATTGTTGCCTATAGTTTCGGGACGTTCAAAACATTCAACGCAGCTAGAATTGTATCGGCGTGTAGTTGCGGTACATGTTATCTGTTCTGCGCTTGCAGTGATCATGGTCAGAATTGACAACTCCGTTTTGCTTTGGGCTAGTACCTGGTTGTAGTTAGAAACGGTTGGTGATTATTTCGGTAGTATCGGCACACGCACAAAGGAATGTACAGCTCTCAATATGAGCTATGCGTTTTGTATAAGTAGACTTCCGGTCTGAAGCTGCATTAACTGATTTGCCTCTATTTATTTTTTTAGTTTTAAATTTGATTTTAGCAATAATATACATTTTTCAGTCTAATTTCGTTTAGGTATGATTTTGTTTTTTTATTTAATGTTTCTTGTTCTTTGTTTCTAATATTTTTTTATCTTTACTACGAGTTTAAAATCTTGTTACAACGTATATGTAAGAAACTATTTTTATGTAAGTGCTGTGTACACTTGTGTCACATTTACCATAACTCAAGTCATATAGCATTTTTATGTTAATATTTCTAATGAATACGTCGTTGATGTACCTTTTAAATAAATAAATTTGTGTTGTACTGCATTGTGAAGTACCTAAAGCGTAAAATTCACTCCTAAAAGCAAACGAAAAAAAAAACTGCTGAAATTAGTTTTTTCTGACCTCTTCCACAAAACACAAAACTCGTTCCTCATCGTGCGGTTCAACAAGAGTGCCATATCTATACGTATTGCTTAGTCTTTGGCACGACGTATCGGTACATTATCTTACACATTTTTGCCACACTGTCACATAAAGTGACAATACATTATTGGTACCGTTAAAATGGATACGTAAATGTATCGAGACGTTCTGGTTAGGGACTGTTATATATCTGCGCAACATTATAAGTCGTTTGAGTGTGTTTTATGGGAATCGATGATCAGAGGTGGAGGTTATGGAATCTGGGAGACAGAATATAAGATTTTAATGTCAAGGTTGCTTCAGACAAACACAGCGATTAACATTGTGTTTGCCAAGTATTCCTCTAATTATGCAATGAAAATCATCAAGTTTTCAATGCATAATTAGAGATAATATCTCTGGCAAAGACAAATACGAAATGCAAAAGAAATTAGAGTAGGTCAGCTGTTTGTAAGGTCCAGTTACAAGCGGCACTAGTTATCTGGCATTTTGCTGAACTGGGCCTATTTGTCGCAGCCGTGAGGCAAAATGATTTTTGGAACTAAGTTCCTTTATTAGGCTTGTGGTGGGAATTGACTGGTAAGACATCGGCTCGTAAGGAAAACGCCTTAGGCCCACTCCACAACTTTCTCTTTCTTTGACTCTTCTTCTTACTATAGTATAAAACAAAGTCACTTCCCGCGTTTTTACGCTTAGATCTTTTAAACTGCACAACGGATTTTAATGAGGTTTTCATCGATAGACAGAGTGATTCGAGAGGAAGGTTTATATGAATAATACGTGCGCGAATCCGCTGGCAAAAGCTAGTCCTATTATATACAAGTGTGTGTGTGTACGAGCGGAATTGCAGTCTTGATAGGGGAACCTTTACATAAACGAAGATAAATCTTCAGAACTAAGCTCCACGACAGACACTCGATAAATATGACAATCAAAAATTAATATCAACATGAAATTCCATGACAATTTTACTACCGAGTGCTCGACATTACAAAAGACAGACACAGTGCAACGAACTATGCAGCAGAACTTCACATTCCATCTGTTCAACTTTGCGGTTGATTGCGAAATAAAACAGTCGTAACCGAACGAATGTGTTTAGTCTATAAGGCTGTGGATAGATACGAGTCAGTGAGGCTAGCTGTGAGGAGACAGAAGTATTTTTCTTCTCTAGTGTCAGTTCCAACTCTGTAGGGATAGGAAGACTGAAAGTTTACTCATCAATACTCTGCGTTAACGAATGTAATGGAAATGTTCTTAAAATTACCTCCGCTCCGCCACCGATTTCGTTGTGAAAGTCGTAAACTTCTGGGCCAAAATTGTCTGAAGTAATGTATTGGTTATTTGAATTTTAATAAATAAATTTAAATCAATAAATTTAATTTTACTTAATTGATTTTAAATTTGTTATTGGAAAATTTGTCAGTTGCAGTTCGGGGTCTGGATTTATGCCCAGTTCATAGCAATGGCTCGCCCCCTATTATATGGAACCTAAACATAATTGGCGAACTACTATATAGGTCACTGCCCAGCCCCTCGGGAATTACGGCCTTGGTTTTAAAGATTTTAATACTGTCGCGCAAGCGACAAGAAGAAGATGGAGAGAAGTAGCCAGTCAGCAAGATGGAAGTGGAGCTGACAGCCTAGGTATCGTCAGCGGACATTTGAAAACCATCAGTAGACATAACGCTTTTATTCCTCGAAGAGTTACCTGAGGTACGTACACCTACATTTCACCAGTTATGTTGCACTCCCATGTAATAGGGAGCGCCTATTGTCATCAACAAGACATTCCCGATAAAACCAATAGCCCCTTGCCCGACCTGGAAATTCAACCCAGAATCCTAAGCTCAGAAGTAGCGCTTGCGACCTCCAGACCAACGACGGCGACGCTTTAATGCAGGTACTTAAATTTACTCTTGTTTCGATAAAATTGAGTTTTAGGTTGAAACTTGGGAAATTACAATATGATATATTGAACTCTTGTTCCTTAGTTAATAGTGAAGTACCCTGTAGATTAAAGTAAATAAATTAAAAGCAAGTTAGGTGTAAGGTAACTTGATTCCCAAAATTCTTGTCGTCTAGTGCACACGCAGCTTTACCGTGACTCATCTATTCTCAACCTAAGGTTGTTCAATGTCGGTCACTGCGTGACTCTACTCGATACAGACTGTTATAGTAACAGATAATACAATATTGTTCTTATATCGCAATAAGATAGGAACATTGCGAACCAGATGGGCTATATTATATGGCTATATTGCTTTTTATGGTGGCAACATTGGGTTACTGCGTTTAAATTTGGAATCCTCCGTCCTTTACATACTTATGTGTTTTTGGTGCCGTCTAATACAATAATCATAGATATCCAATTTTTGGCACTAAACTACCAAAGCAACAACTTATCTGCCAGGGTCGCGAGATTTGTTTGAAAGAGATACCGCGGCCCTGGCATGTAGGCAACTGAAGGAACACGGATGGATTTTAGTCAGTAAAAGTCTGAGACGCCCTCCCGCTTCGCCCAGAGCGGGAGATGTCATTTGATGATTTCCCACCCACAAAAAAAGCAACAACTTATTGCAAAAAAAAAACAGTCGGTTGTTTTTTTTTTTGTAAAAAAGTTTTACACTAATGGTACCCTACTACTACCCAGATAAATAACAGTGACAGGAAGTATTAGAATATCCTCCCGACATACAAAGTAGATTAAATACCTATTATCGATGCTGACGCCCTAAGCAAAGTTAATTTACGTGTATAAGGGACCACCCCTATCCATTAAAACGAATTTTCCAAAACGACCCACAATAGCCGGCCAATCGCAGAATATTCAGAGAAAATGGGAACCTTCTCTTTTTTGAAATCTGTTAAAAAGCAAGCACGGCTTTATAAAATCTTCGGGATCTGCCACCGCCAATCTTTCAGGTCACCTCTACCAGGAAACTCTGCTGACTCCCGTTGCAAATTGTGGCAGAATATTCTCCCTTAATCCACGCTTCCTTCCGCGGGGTCTAACTTTCTGAGGTCCACTTGGAAATCTCGTTGGATTCTAAGTCCACATAATTTTAATCTATTAGCTTCATTAATCTGGGAAAACTCTCGAACACACAGATAAGTTTTTTTTTGTAAAGCTTACAAAGTATTCAAGAGATCTCAATAAAAGACACACTGTCTTATTACTAGACTCATGTTTTTCTTCCATTCTCTAGAATTTCTTTAGGTATATCTTCTAAATATTCTATGAAAAAAGTAAAAAAAAAACAGCTGTATAGGAAGTAAGGAACATTATAATAAGATGGGACAGGACAATATTTCAAATACAAATTGCTTGGGACGCCGTCACATTTTTTATCATTATTTGAAAGACGCGGTCACATTTTTTCTTTTAATTTATTGACGATCTAAACGTGGTTGGCAGGTTGAGGGGTACAGATGCTTAGAAAAATGAAACATAATGAGTTTTGATCTTGGAAATAAGGAGTTTGTTAGAATGGTAAATAGATCGTCTTCTTATTTTTGATTTTTGAGTCGACGGCAATAATCAAAATATTTAACTGTGATATAAGTATGAGTTGGGCCCAATAGGTGGCCACGTAAAGGCTCCCGTAGAAAGGCGCGACGCGACAGCGTGACGTGACTTTTGTAGATCAATTTCCATGAAGTTCTGAATTGTTCTATGAGATTCGCGTCACGCTCTCGCGTCACTCCTGTTTTAGGGAGCTTTAAATCCCGGCGTATGTTTCGTGTTTTAGGTCTTCAAGTGCAAGTGTATGGCCGCTAAATATATAGATCGTAAAAAACCACTGCTACACGGTGACATTAAATTGTTTTAAAACTATATGAGGTATCCTATTTTCTTTTAGCAAGTCGCCCACCATGGCATGTGGGAGGCCTTCCAATCCCACTTGCAAACACCAATTCATAAAAAATCTTGTGCCGGTTTACGATTCCATTGAACATTTTTACAGCATAACTGCTCAGTGATTTAAATAGGTGTAGATAATTCGAACTTTCTACAAAAAGCTACTACAAAATCAATTAAAACGCAGCCAGATTACCAGCACAAAACGAAAAATCCTCGACACATAATACACTCCAGTTCATTTTCAACTTACCAAAATTTCGTTAGCAAGTCTGCAAGTGCCTACAAAATGTAACACAAAGATAGGTAGTCCCTACTAATGCGGCCCGCCGTCACGAGAATTTTGGCACTGATGTATGGTTTGTTTTGGCTTTGAAACTACGTCGCCGCTTCAAAGAACTTTACTCACTAATGGACCCTGTTTTCACATTAAAAATTTCTCGTAGTGAATCGTAAAATTTGTGACGGATTTTTATAGTTTTGAATGTTTTATGTTGACAATATTTTTCGATGTTATTTGGTTTGTAGTTGTTTGCATTCCTGTTTGTGTGCGAGGTAAAAGTTTTGTGTGGGTTGGGAATAAAATGTATTGACTTATTTACTTACTCGTGTTCATAGGTATCTAGGTTAAACATCAGCTAGTAATACATAATATTATAGTAGGATATATAAATTAAATAATATATTAACTTAACTAAAACTATAAATATGTACACAAACTAAAATAAGGCGTCGAAAAATTCATCCTCATCGCTGTCGACCGGCAATGTACCCAAGAGACTGGCGGCATTACCACGCTGTATAGCAATGCTTAGCCGCTGGCCAAAATAAAAACCAGCCCTTGGGTCACGAGAAGTGTCAACCAGCCGTTTCGATATTTCTTTAAAGAGGCCATGAGCACTCTGACCCCACGGCCCGAGGGTTTCAACCCCAAACGGCTCGAAAATATAATTACCAATAAGGTTGCTATACTTTCGCCGCTTGAGGTTTTCCGCAGCCGCAGCGGCAGCGCCAGCGCAGCAAGCCGAGCTAGGAAGATGGGATGGCGCAAGAGTATCGACACACGTTGCAACCCACACTAAAGGCCTACCCACCTTCCAAGGAAACAAAGACATACCGTCCGGTCTCTTGCCATCGTCGCGTGCCAAGCCATTGGGTTCTAATAGTTGATAATATTATAGTTGACCCAAATGTCGTTTCTTTGGTATTGTTCGTCGAATCGTTGATCTTCTTAAGTTCTGAGTTGAACTGCACGATTCGTGACAAATACATTAATTGACTGGACTGTCCCACTCAATATGTTTGGTTCTTTCCTCAAAAGACCATTTCGGATCCGTAACCACATGGTCTTCACAAGATGTGACCAAGATTATGTCTGGATTTTAAAGGAGAGGGTGACCTCGGAGTTTGTTTTGCCCTTTCTTCTCAGAGCAGTCAGAAAGTTTCCTATCTTCCGCCAATTTCATCTCATTTAAAAAATATTATTGGCATGTAAAAGTATGTTTACAAACCTACTTACAGAAATAAAATATTTTACTTTGATTGCAGATAAATATAATATTACGCCAGTCACCGCAGACGCAAAAATCGCGTTCGGTCGTAGATTAGATTAGGTTATTTTTTGGGATATTGTTAGCAAACACATACATATATACAAAATCAATCTTTACCGTTCCCATAGCTGGGACACAGGCTACCTCTCGATGAGACGGAGTGGGCCGATGGTTGTTAGCATATACCTATACTAATAATGCAAAACCATGCTTGCAGCTTACAAAGACCTATGCTAACTGCGTGGTGGTCGCTAAAGTCATCATTTTCGAACTCCTTTCAGCTTTTGTATTTCAACTTTTTAAAGTAACGAACTCATTTTTAAAGTATGCAAAATTTGCTACAATTTGTGTATTAAATGACTGACCTATATACTTATTTTTTGTCAAAAATGAAACGATGCCTTGCCACGATTTCAGATATTATTGGTTCTATTGTTTTTTTTCACTATTGAAATGCTTAACCATAACCGAGTCTGCTTCATTCTGTAATGCCTATATTTTATTATTTACCGAGCCACCAAGACGTAAGGCGATAGCAAAGGTAGTGCACTAACTTACATCCACAATTCTCTGATGACGGTAAAGGTCCCTTTATTATTAGGGGTAACCTTATCGCAATTTATCGGCCACCATTTCAACCCTAGGCTATAATAATGTCAGTTTATATTACGGAAAAACTAGGCCTCAAACTTATGAAGGTACTAGGATTGCATAAGCGGTAAGGATTTTTTTTTCTTCACCTCATTTAAACAAAGAACTTACTGAAATGAGTTTACTGCAACATCCAATCAGATCCACAATAATTCGTACAAATTAAACCGCCAGTCTTTCACAATGCCACCGTTTTATGGCGCCCTGGTACATCTAATCAGATTCCCCGTCTTTATTGCCAGAGCTAATCAAAAGACCGCATGATTAAAATCCAAAACAGGCGGGGAATTAATTAAGAGAGACATCCAAAATCCTCCGTAAAAGTGTAGATTTTGAAGGCTGACGTTGAGAATAAAATTGTGATTTTAATAAAATGCAAATGCGGTGTTGCGGCGGGCTGTCGTGACGGAGTGAGCGCGGCCATGTTTTATGTGTATGTTGTAAGTTTTGTCTCGAGATGCGCTTCAATGTTATGTTTGTGGAGAATTGGGATGTGTCAGCATTTCCTGGTAACCCTGTGTTATTTTTGTTGAACTAAAATTAACGAGTTAATTTTTCTTTAGACTTCACACTGTGTTTGTTTGATGATGAAAGCTTGAGTAGGTATTTTTCAAGTGTGCATTACTGCAGTTTTATTTTTTAAATTCGGACATTCACGATCGACGTACAACCAATTGTAAGTCATTGCAATATAAACATGTCTCGGTAAGACAAGGTTTAAGTTAGATAGAATTGCCGAGACTTTTATTTAAATTACGACAGTCATGCTAAACTTTATTAAAATGAGATAATACGTCATTCTAATTTGATTGTGAACGTCTGGCTTGGTGGAACTCAGACGCATGATAGATTTCATTATTTAACTTGATTAGGCTTTCCCCTGTTACATTCATCTTGCTCAGACATTTCATACGAACCACTTAAAGGAAGAAATTGCATGGCTTATGCTCCCCGGAGAACCACAAGTCTAGGGCTAAGAATAAGCCACCCAATCTCTTCCCCTAAGTGTCCTCGGCGACTGAGGAATTATATTAGGTGGATGGCACAACGACCTACTTTGGCTTGGGATGCATAAAGCCTAGCATGGTAAATATTATATGGAGTGCATGCACTGTAGTAGGATTGCATGGACATTAGGTAGAAAAGGGTATTATTAAAGTGAATTCATCTAAAACGAATAAATATAAAATTGTGAATAGCACCCTCTTAATTAAAAATAATCTTTGTTAAGTACACCATGCGAATCACAGATATATTAAAAAAAATATTAAAAATAAATAGTTATAATTATTATGTTAAGTTTTCTTTAAAAAGATGATTATTATAATTGATTTGTATTTCTGTAACTAGGTTTGTACAACAATCATATTTTTAAAACTAGATGTGGTCGTCGTTTCCTAACTTACTCTACTACTTTATGACGATCTGGCGGTTTTGAGTATTTTGTACCTACACGGCCTACACAAATGTCCTGCAGATCTGATAGCATCTTGTGACGAGTCGTTGAGCTCTCTAAAATAGGGTCGAGCTACACGATGATTAATGCATGCCTGCCTTCAGTTAAGACAAGTCAGTTAACAGCATTGGCTCTTTTTTAAAAGGACCTTCTAGACATGGCCCTGCATTGTTAGACTCACATACATACAATTCTTATAGTATAATAATATTTGGACTTTAAAAGAAACCATTACCTCTGAGTTTCTAGTACCATGTGGTGCCGGACGTAAAGAATAACACCACCCCATTTCTTCCCGTGGGTGTCGTAAAAGGCGACTAAGGGACTTACTAGAGAATGGGCAGCAGCGTTCTCTATGCATTTTACAACCTTACTGCGATCGCCAACCCGCCTGCCAAGCGTGGCGATTATGACAAAGCCCCCCAAATTGGGGGAGGCCTAAGTCCAGCAGTGGGCGTCTTACGGCTGAAATGATGATGATGATGATTACCTCTGAGTTTCTACTAGGATTTCTTCTCTAGGTCATCTATTTTAAAAATGTTGACCAAAAAACAGTGACATTTAAAAGTTTTTTTAAATGATTTACTTACATAAATAAACCTTTCATTTCATTTCAGACTTTAAACACATATATTATTATGGTCACTATTGCTAAGCGCTCTAAAACTTTTCTATATGTACTCAAATTAAATGTGTTATCTTGTACGTAACTACTCACCTATTCAAGTTCAAAAGTAACTTAGAATGTTTGTTTACCAAAGGTTAGACCAGATTAGGCTAAGAGGGTAAGCAAAGGTTAAAATAATGTTGAAAGGGGACTGTTAACAAGTTAAAAGGGCTTTTTTCTCGCTTCAAAGTGATATTTGCGTATGGAATGGGTGAATTAGTTTTTTTGGGGTTTGCTACTTTACTCTTTGCCTGCCCCTTTGAGAGATAAAATCGTGAGGTTATATTTATTACATTTCAGTCTTTTATTTAGGAACTGTATTTGTGAGGTTTATAGGTCTCACATCTATTTATTTGCTGGATTGGAGGAACTACTATTCGGTTCACTTATTAAAACTCACTTTAAAACTTGAAGACGTATTTATTTCTTTAATCAGTCGCCCATGGCGTGGTTCTTACAACTAACTTAAAATTCGAACATGCCTATATTTATAGTTAAAACACATAGGTGCAAGTTGCGCCGACTGCGCCGAGTTATCAAATTTTAAATTATCCAATGACATAACTAATTAAGTTTTAGGTTTTTGCGATCGACTCCGAGTCCACCAATCAGAGGCAGGCAAGAGCGTCTCGAGGTTTGGACAGGTTTCGACACGTTCTGATTTGACCAAACTTGACTCCGGAATAGATCGCAATTACAAAGATTCTTAGTTCCTAAATTGAATAGAATCAAACTATATCTAAACTAACTTATAGGTGCTATTATTTACATTGATCATACATAGTTACATATTATTACAGTACATAGAATGTATATTATCACATAAGCGATCTATGCTATGGGTGTCCTGTACAATACACATTATTACTTAATCAATCTATGGGCGTCCTGCACATTCCTCCCGCCGTGCGTCGTCCGCTGCTGGCGTCGCAGTCGTAGCTTCCGGTGCAGGATCGTCGTGGTCTATTGATAGCACCACTATCTTCTTCACTGCACGTCGCAGGATACCTCCTTTCGTCGATACGTCCACTGTGCGCACCACTCCATCAGGGCCGGGGAATGTAGCACAGATGCGTCCTCTGATCCACATGTTTCTTGGGAGGTTGCCATCTACGATGAGCACTAGGTCGTCGACCTTGGGAATTATGCCTTTAGTGTGTGGCTCTCTGCGATTCCTTAGTTCTGGGAGATATTCTTTCAGCCATCTGGCCCAGAATATATCGGCGAGCCTTTGAGCTGCACGCCAACTGGCTCGTAGACGTAAGTCACTGTCGTCGAATTCCCCTGGAGTCGCGATGCGACCTGGACCGCCCAAAATGAAGTGATTGGGCGTCAATGCTTCAGGATCTTCGGGGTTCACTGACACGTGTGTAAGTGGTCGGCTGTTCACTGTGTGTTCGGCTTCGATGAGGAGTGTGTTGAGCACTTCTTCGCTCGGGAACCGCTCGTTCATTGTGGTGGCTAGTGCTGTCTTCACCGACCTCACCATACGTTCCCAGGCGCCCCCCATGAATGGTGCCCCAGGTGGGATGAATCGCCAGTCGATCATCTTCTTCGACGCTTCCTCTGCTGTAGCCGCGAAGATGGCTGCTCGCAGTTCCTTTTCGGCGCCGTGAAAGTTCGTCCCGTTGTCGGACCACAGCTGTGCTGGACATCCTCGACGTGCCATCATACGTCGTAAAGCCATGATCGCTGAATCTGTGTTGAGCGATACCACAAGTTCAAGGTGTATGGCGCGCGTTGTCAGGCACGTGAATAAGGCAACGTACCTCTTCTGATGACTTCGTCCCACTGTGATTGTTAATGGTCCGAAGTAGTCCAAGCCGGTGTAAGTGAATGGCCTCTGATGATGTGCTAATCGACAGGAAGGGAGGTCCCCTGTCATTGGTTGAGGGGGAGAGGCTGCCTTTATACGACATCGCAGACACTTGCTTATAATGTTCTTCACGGTTGGTCGTAGACGTAGCACCCAATGTTGCTGACGACACTCGTTGACTATGGTCTCTGTACCCGCGTGATGTAGTTTACGGTGGACGTGTTCGATCCATAATCGTGTCGTGGCGTGGTTTCCATCTAGGATCATGGGTTTCTTCAGGCGCTCTGTGATGTCCGTCATGGCGGTTATTCTGCTTTTCAGACGAATCTCTCCTTCGATGAATTCTGTGCACAATGGGTGTAGGCGACTGCTTCGTGAGATGGGCTTCTTGTTCTTCAGGGCTTCTATTTCTTCCTGGAAGGATTGTTGTTGTGAAGCTCTCAGTATCAGACTTTCGGCGCGGTGTAAGAGTTCAGCAGTGAGAGGTAGGTGATTATTTGTGACCTGTAGTCTCTCTTTCGGTTTGACCCGCACCATCTGCTCACCCCTTCTCCAATCAGGGTCGTTGCTATTGTTCTTCTTGGTTCTCTTGTAGTTAATATTCTCCCCTGATTGGCCGCAGAGTTGCAGGAACTGTAGAACTCGTGCTGTGGCTCGTAGGTACCTCTCCCAGCGCGAGAATCTATTGACTTTTGGTATAGCCTCGCTGAGCTGCACTTTCTTGTGTACGACGCTGCAGGTTCTTTCTTCTCCTGTGATTATGACAGGGTTCTTCTCATCAGCTGGCCATGTATCTGGGGGTCCTCGGAGGAATTCGGGACCGTGGAACCAGCGGTGATCTGCATCATAGTGTTCGGGTACATCTCTCGTAGCGTCATCTGCTGGGTTCAATTTGGTCGGGATCCAGCGCCATTCGTTGGTGGAGCTATGTTCTTCGATGGCTGCAATGCGGTGAGCGACATATGGTTTGTAAGACCTGGCTCCAGTCCTGATCCATGACAGTGTAGTTCTGCTGTCGCTCCAGAACGTGGTTGATTCTGGTACTCTTTCATGTTCTTCCTTAACCGCTGTCGCCATTCTTGCACCAAGCACTGCTGCTTGCAGCTCTAATCTTGGAATTGACATTAGCTTCAGTGGTGCCACCTTGGCTTTGGCTGTTATCAGGCAGACGTAGGTTCTTTCGTCGCTGGTGACCGTTCGCCAATATAATGCTGCTGAGTATGCAGATTCGCTTGCGTCGGTGAATATGTGCAGCTGTAGTGATTCCGTAGCGCTGAAGCCTGGATAAGTTCGGGGAATGGAGACAAGTTCAAGTGCTCTGAGATGAGCGAGCCATTTCCTCCAGCTTGCGGCTAGGTCACTGTCTAGGGCTTCGTCCCATGCTGTTCCACGACGCCAAACTTCTTGCAGTATTTGCTTGGCTCTGATGGTCACCGGCGATACAAGTCCCAATGGGTCGAATAAGGACATGACTATTCGGAGGGCTTCCCTTTTAGTAGGCGTGTCGTTCTGTAGGACGTTCTGAGGTATGCGTGTTAGGTTTAGATTGAAGGCAAGTGAGTCTACTATTGGTCTCCATATCAGACCGAGAACTCGTTCTGTCTGGATGTCGTCTTCCAGCTTGATGGTGTTTTCAGTCTCGGTTATCTCCCCTAGTGCTTCAAGAAGGGCGGTAGAGTTTGATGACCATTTCTTGAGTTCGAAATGTGCTTCGCTGTGAATGCTACGCACTGCTTGTGAGACTCTTACTGCTTCTTCTAACGTGTCGAAGCTGTTCAAATAGTCATCCATGTAATGTTTCCTTTTGATGGCTTCGACTGCCTCTGGTTGGTCATGTTGGAATCTCTCGGCGTTTGTGTTCTTCACATATATCGCTGTAGCTGGCGAGCAAGAGGCTCCGAAGATCAGCGACTTCATACGGTATTTTTCAGGTGGCTGGTTGTCTCTTCGGTCTCCTCGCCATAAGTAGCGGAGAGCGTCCCGGTCTTCTGGTCGAAGTTCTATTTGTAAGAACATCTCAGTAATATCAGCGGTCACGGCGATTGAGTGCTGACGGAAACGCATTATTACTCCTGGTAATGATTGCAGAAGATCTGGACCAGTGAGCAGTTGATCATTTAGCGATATTCCTCTGGTCTTGGCTGCAGCGTCACAGACAATTCTTAACTTGTCCGGTTTCATTGGATTGAAAACCGCGAAGTGAGGTAGGTACCAAGTCCTATGTTCTGACGTGGTCGATGGAGCTGGTTCGGCGTATCCCTTTGACACTAGTGCTTCCATTTGTTCATAGTACCTCTTCTTTAGTTCTGGATCTTTATCGATTTTCTTTTCCACACTGATGAGCCTGTTCATAGCGCTATCGTAGTTGTCTGGCATTTTTATGTTCTCCTCTCGCCATAATAGAGCAGTTTGGTACCGTCCTTCTGTGGTCCTCCTCGTATGGTGCTGTAGAATACGAAGTGCCTTTTCATCCGGATCATTGATGGGTTTCCTTGGATTGACTTGCATGTTATCCATTGTGATGTATTCCTTCACAAGTTCATGAAGATCGTCGTCTGTGTCAGCATGTCTGATGAAGTTCACTGTGTGGCCAAGCGCTCGTGTGTGGCTGCCGTGCAAGACCCAACCGAGTGGCGTTAGTGATGCCACTGGTTGGTTCTTCTTTCCTGTTTTGATTTCTATTGTGATGAGAAGATCCCAGTTGTCTTGGCCGATCAGGAGTCTGGGTCTTGCATCTTCAGTCACTATATCTTTGGCTATGCCTCGAAGATGTTCACAATGCCTGACTGCTTCTCCAGGTATCCTCTGTGCAGCCAACTCTAGCTGCTTCACCGTTCTTGCCTGTAACTTGCGTTCAACTGTTTGGCGTCCCTTGATGCAGAAGTTCACTCGACGAGATGTCACGTCGATTGTGGGTTCGCCGTCGAAGGATGATATACGTAGTGGTTCATATGATCCTTCTGCTCCGATCTGATTGGCCAGGCTATCGTCGATAAGTGTTACCGTGGAGCCATCATCCAGGAGCGCGTAGGTATCCACAGCTCCCGCCGGTCCAGAAAGGTGTACTGGTATTATTTTCAGGAATGACACCTTAGGGGTCCACGCTGAATGTACCTTCTCTTGTTCTTCGTTGGGGCACTCGGGTTCTTCTTTCTTCCTGTCGGCGTGTAACATCTTGTGATGTAGGTGGACACAGTCGTTTATTTCGCATTTCTTTGGTTTACAGCTGTGTTGCTTTGTTCTGTATTTGAGGCAACGAAAACACAACCGATTCTTCTTAGCAATGTCCCATCTAATATCGACAGTTGCTTTCTTGAATTGTTCACATTCTATGATGCTGTGTCCCTGTCGTTCACATAAACCACACTTCGGCTTGTTAGTTTCTTGCGTGGCATGTACCCGTTGCTGGCGTCGCTGCGTGTTCTGTTGAGTAGGTTGTGCGGTTGCAGCGATGTTTTCAGGCAGGGCGTACGGGCTGCATATTTCAGCTTCGATCTTGATGAATCGGGTGAACTTCAGTAGATCAGGTTCAGTTCTGGAGTTCATCGCTGAAAACTGGTACCACTGTCTCTTCAAGGTAGGTGTGAGCTTCTCAACAATAGCTTTAGTTACTTCGGGATTGTAAAGATAATGTCCACAGTTCAGTGCTTGCAGAGTTCCAACTATACTTTCAACTTTAGTAGCGAAGGTGCAAACATCACGCGGAGATTCGGTGAGGCGCGGTAGAGTTCGTAGACGTTCTATCTCAGCCATTGCAATTGAGTCTGAACGTCCGAAGCGTAGCTCGAGTGATTTCATAACTTCACTTGGGTCTGCATTCACTATTAATAGACCCTGTACAGCTTCCTTGGCTAGACCTCGAAGGCTTCTTCTAAGTCTGGACATGTTCTCCCCTGCTGTTAGTCTATGTGCCGTCTCATAGTAGGCGGCGCGAAACGTGAGCCAGTCTTGATGAGCTCCGTTGAAACAGGGTAGTTCGGTGTATCTCGTGGGCTGCTGGTACTGTGTAGATTGCACAGCGTGCGTGATCGCAGCAGCAAGTTCTTTCAAGTCCGTCCTTGGTTCTTGGACGGCCATTGTTGTAGGCTGACGTGCGGCGTACGTAGTTGGCATAGACTGTGGCACCCGGGTCCCGGCGGCGTAGCCCGTCGTGTAGTCGTGATGTGATGCCGTAGTGTAGATCGGTTGCCATGGTGTGTTCGTAGTTACGTACGTCGAGTTCTGTGGCCAGGGTGCGGCGGGTTCCGCCGACGCTGACGTTGGTTGCGGCTGCGCAGGCACATAGTTCGGTTGCCAGGATGCGGATGTGTACACTGGTTGTAGGTTCGGGTGTGGCTGCGTAGGCGCTGCGTTCTGCTGCCAGGCGGCCCTCACTGGCAGCGGGTTCAGGTGCGATTGTTCGATCGCAAGGTTTGACTGCCAGGCGGCGATCACTGGCGGTGGGTTCAGGTGCGGCTGTTCAGTCGCAAGGTTTGACTGCCAGGCGGCGATCACTGGCGGTGGGTTCAGGTGCGGCTGTTCAGTCGCAAGGTTCGGCTGCCAGGCGGCGGCAGTGATCACTGGCAGCAAGTTCTCGGGTTCAGTAGTGCTGACTCCCGCCGGTAAAGTCGCCGGGATGTTCCAGGACACGGCGGCGTTCACTGGAACTGCAGGTTCCGTCGACGACTTTATGTTAGATTCATGTGGTCGATCGGCGATAGCGAGTAGCTGACTTGTTTGTAGCCACGTAGTCACTCGTTGATCATTGCCAGTTTCCGAGGCCACTGAGGATAGATCTTCATCGGTAGATTCAGCTTCGACCTCGGCGAGGCGCGCGGTAGCTAGTTCTACTAACCTTTGTGCTAGTTCCACCTTGGCTTTAGCTACGCGACGCGATTTCGACACTTTTTCACTCGTAGGTTTCATACGGCGACCACTTTCTTTGTTCTTAGGTTCATCGGCGACTCTTTGTTTAGCTGTGCGTTTAACTGTTGACTCGGTCGCGGCGGGGGCCTCCGATGTATCAGCTGTCGTTATCGTAGGCTCCGTAGTGGTCGTCTCAGTCGTAGTCTCAGTAGTGGCTTCTGTAGTGGCTTCCGTAGTGGTTTCAGTCGCTGCTTCATTTGCTTTTTCAGTAGCGGTTTCGGTTCGTTCTGTAGCTGTAGTCGACGGTTGTCTACCCTTTTTCCCTGTAGACCTCGTAACTGGCATTGTTCTTGATGAGTTGTTATAAATATTCTTCAAATAAGTTCACACTGGAGTCTTGTTTAATAGCGTTTTCACTCGAATCCGGCTCGCGAAGGACCAGACAATGTGAGGTTTATAGGTCTCACATCTATTTATTTGCTGGATTGGAGGAACTACTATTCGGTTCACTTATTAAAACTCACTTTAAAACTTGAAGACGTATTTATTTCTTTAATCAGTCGCCCATGGCGTGGTTCTTACAACTAACTTAAAATTCGAACATGCCTATATTTATAGTTAAAACACATAGGTGCAAGTTGCGCCGACTGCGCCGAGTTATCAAATTTTAAATTATCCAATGACATAACTAATTAAGTTTTAGGTTTTTGCGATCGACTCCGAGTCCACCAATCAGAGGCAGGCAAGAGCGTCTCGAGGTTTGGACAGGTTTCGACACGTTCTGATTTGACCAAACTTGACTCCGGAATAGATCGCAATTACAAAGATTCTTAGTTCCTAAATTGAATAGAATCAAACTATATCTAAACTAACTTATAGGTGCTATTATTTACATTGATCATACATAGTTACATATTATTACAGTACATAGAATGTATATTATCACATAAGCGATCTATGCTATGGGTGTCCTGTACAATACACATTATTACTTAATCAATCTATGGGCGTCCTGCACAGTATTATCATTCAGATACTATTCGTTAAATTAGTTAAAACTAACCAATTTTAATATTTATAAATCCATTTTATTAATAGTTAACTTTTCCAAAGAAATACAAGTCACAGTGGTTAATTGAAATAATATCGTGTTTAAATATTAAAGGTGGAGCTGTAAAGCTTGTCGTGAACGAGTGTAATTAAATATCTCTTTTAGTTAATTGCTACATTAATAAAGAGCCCATGTGTGTATGATGCCTTTCATCCGCAGTGCAGGATGGAACATTCGTGAAAAGGGAAAAGATTTAACAAATTAAAAACACAGGTCAAATAAATGTGTTTTATTTCAGGGCAAATAGTTTATTTCCCATTTAGAAATTGTTAATATTGTGATGTCATAAATTCATTACTAGGTATGGTAACATTTTTAGGGTTCCGTTGCCAAATGGCAAAAAACGGAACCCTTATAGATTCGCCATGTCTGTCTGTCTGTCTGTCTGTCTGTCCGAGTATGTCACAGCCACTTTTCTCCGAAACTATAAGAGCTGTGCTATTGAAACTTGGTAAGTGGATGTATTCAATGAACCGCATTAAGATTTTCACACAAAAATAGAAAAAAAGGAATAATATTTGGGGTTCCCCATACATAGAATTGAAACTCAAAAATTTTTTTTTCATCAAACCCATACGTGTGGGGTATCTATGGATAGGTCTTCAAAAATGATATTGAGGTTTCTGATATATTTTTTTTTTAAAACAATAATATTTGGGGTTCCCCATACATAGAACTGAAACACAAAAAAAAAATTTAATCAAACCCTTACGTGTGGGGTATCTATGGATAGGTCTTTAAAAATGAAATTGAGGTTTCTAATATCATTTTTTTCTAAACTGAATAGTTTGCGCGAGAGACACTTCCAAAGTGGTAAAATGTGTGTCCCCCCCCCCGTAACTTCTAAAATAAGGGAATGATAAAACTAAAAAAAATATATGATGTACATTACCATGAAAACTACCAACGAAAATTGGTTTGAACGAGATCTAGTAAGTAGTTTTTTTTTAATACGTCATAAATCGTAAATCACAATTTACCTTTCATTCAGTCAACTCAAATATAAAAATTAAAAAAAAAAACATTTAATTTCATAAACGATGATGACGAATGATGATGATGATGACCTGCAGGTTTGTACGGAACCCTCGGTGCGCGAGTCCGACTCGCACTTGGCCGGTTTTTATTTACTTTTTCATTGGCGATAATTAAATTTTTCATTATTATCATTTCAGCCAAAAATCGCCACGCCACATTGGCGATCACAGTATGGTGGTAAAATATATAGAGAGCCCTGCTGCTCATTCTCTAGTAAGTCCCTTAGTCCTAACCAAACCCACGGGAAGAAATGGGATGGTGCTATTCTTTACGTCCGGCATCACAGCTAATATTGAATTATTATTTAATATACAATAAAATTTTTGCGAAGTCGATACTTTAATGAAATTCAACGAAAATAACACTATACAGATAACACACACAGCGTACGTCAAAATAACTTCCATGATTAAAGACTTTTTTGTCCATGAAATTTTGAGTAATACAATCAATAGTTCTAAATTAGTCGCAGGTTTAAATTAGATCACATTTTGGAATTCAGTAGCTACTTGAACCATGACATGGTATTGACGAGCCGTTTCGTTAGTGCTTAAATACACGGTCCCTTGTGAACAGTCGAGATGAAGACGATTAACTCCAGTCAATTAAATTGTCTGGAAATGGATTTCTATATTTAGCTGACTTCGTCTTTATTTTTCAATACTCAATATCTTTATTGCTTTAACATAATGTGTACTTAAAAGAAAGAAAAAAGGAAAGTCGATAAGAAAAGAAAGAAAAGGAAAAAAAGAAGGAAAGGAAAGTCTTATTTGGTACCTTATGTCAATAATAACAATGAGAAGCACGTGAGAATTAATAAAGTAAATAAATATCTTTACGATGATGTCTTAATATATAATAACAGCAAACACTGCGGAGCAAATAAATGAGTTCATTTATTTGGGGACTATGTTTAAAAGCGATGAAAAGATTGATAAAGTTATGGAAAGAGGGGTAAATGCTGTAAATAAAGTAAATGGTGCTCTGCATGCGATGGTAACTAACCAGCTGACGTTTGAAAAGGCTTGACTGGTTGTTCACAGTGATGTGCTGGTGCCTATGCTTATGTGTGAAGTGAATGTTGAGACGCGATTATCAATCAGATAAAAAAATTAATTCATTTAAAACATGTAGTAAATTGTCTATCATGGGTTCAGTTCCAAAAGAATTGGAAAAAGGAAAGCTTAGGTTTTGTCCCCTTAGAAACCTGTATGACACTCACGGCGAAGTTTCCACCTAGACTTCCATATAAATATAGATACCTCAGTCTGGCCCGAACCTAATAACTTCTTAAATATTAACTGACCGGACAAGACATGAATGACAGGCAGACAATTTTAGATATCGATTCCCAGCAAATGTCGCCAGACGGCAATACGAGAAATAATTTAGTGAAACGAAGACAGATGGTTATGTTAGAGGTTTATTTTCAAAATTTTTGAAATCTAATACGTTGTAGAATGTTGACTTTTGTGTGGCTTGCAAGGCAATTTCGGTATTGGCTACGCATAAAAGTAAATATTTTGGTTAATTTTGTAGTGATAGAGCTACTATTTGTGAAAAGCTAAGTTTGAAGAAAAGTTAACTAGCTAATAAAGTTAGCTATGTTACTTTCTACCACTAAACAATATTCCCAAATTATATTCATACATAGTGCATACGTTGCCTAGTTTAGAAGAACTAAGCGGAGAAACAGACAGACGAAAACGGTGACTTTAGAATATAATAGTTTATTTGTGAAACAAATATAATTTCATACAAAGATCTTAAAAAATTGGCTTGCAAATGATCAAAATCAATTCAATGAATTCACGCTTATTTTGAGCACAAATTGGTGTTTTTTTTAGTACACATACATTTTGAATGAGATGGGTTTTCGCAAATAATGCAATTACTTTATACCATCTAGAAATAGAGATCAGTCCAGTTTCCTCATAATGTTTTCAGTTTTTAGCGATGTCAGTGTTATCCAAGATAAACATAGAAAATGCTAACATTGCACAAAACTATTTCCTTCTTTGTAAGGTATAATAATGGAGTTTTTATGAACTATAGTATTATTTAATTACGGTTATAAACTACGCATCAAACCAAAGCCGAAAGCGCCATGAATACACGTCATTGCTATAAAAATGCAACATTCCCTGCCGTGATAAAAGCATATTTGATTCGCCTTTTACTTTATAAGATTATTATGGTATGTGTTTTTACGGCAATTATGCTCAGTAAGTACCGTTTTTAATTCTTGTTCAGTGTTATTAAAATATTCCCGTTTTTCACGATAACTTATCGGGCGTGTTTTGTTTTATAAAGGTCTTTGTTTTAATAGGCGATAGAGGATAGGTTAAGGGCGTTATGGAGGCTTGAAATAAATTCACGTGTTATTTTTGTGATATAATGCAGTTTTAACATTATAATTACTAGCTTCTGCCAGCGGCTTTGCCCGTGTACATACATATAAACCTTCCTCCCCTCATCAATATGAAAACCGCATCAAAATCCGTTGCGTAGTTTAAAAGATCTTACTGTACAGACGCGGGAAGCGACATTGTTTAATACTATGAAGAGTTCTTCACTATTCTCTCATCATCTCACAGTGGTAATGGCCGTGACTTACGAGTTGTAGCTCGTAGGTTCGATCCCAGACAGGCGTTTAACTTTGTATATATTATTTCATCACGACTGCTCCCGAAAATGTTGAAGGAAATAATCATGAGGAAACTGACATAACCTGAAACCAAAAGTAAAAAACATGTGACATGTACCAATCGGAACTGGTCCCGCGTGATGGATTTTAACCCACTCCCTTTCATCAAGAGGAAGCCTGTCTCTTAGCAATGGGAACATTATAGACTCATTATGCATTATCCTTTTTTTTTTTAGGATGGGAAATCATCATATGCCTTCTCCCGCTCTGGGCGGAGCGGGAGGGCATGTCAGATTTTTACTGACTAAAACCCACCCGTGTTCCTTCAGTTGCCCATGTGCCAGGGTCACGGTGTCTACTTTCGAACAATCTCGCGACCCTGGTAGGCATCGGTCCTAGCAGACCCCTTTAGTTCTGCTGACATCTCTTTGAGGCGCACGTGGAACACTACGCGCCGTCGACCCGAGCCTGGTCCTTACCGGGCGGCGAGCTACCCATTGATCGTCGCTCGCAAGCCCGAGCCTGCGGTGGCCGGGAGTCTGCCATCGACTGCCGACGCCCGGGATGCATTATGCTTTCACTTATCATCGGAAACATAGTAAAAAGTCAATTTAACAGTTATTAAACTGGTGTCTGTTGTAGGTAAAAGTTGTTTTACAAAAAGTGGTTTCCGAGCATGTGTCGACGGCGCGTTGTGTTCCACGCGCGTCTCAAAGCGATGTCAGCACAACTGAAGGGGTTTGCTAGGACCGATGCCTGCCAGAGTCGCGAGATTTGTTCAAAAGAGTTACCGTGACCCTGGCATATAGGCAACTGAAGGAACACGAGTAGGTTTTAATCAAAAAAGACTGACACGCCTTCCCGATCCGTTCAGAGCGGGAGACCTCATTCGATGATTTCCCACCCAAAAAAAACATGGCACATAGCATGCTAAATAATTGACAGTCGAATTATAATGTAGTCACATAATCCCCGATAGTGTTTCCTACAATCTTAATGTATCCTATCTTAGACAATCTAATTGGATTACCATAGTTATAAAATTTGGCACAGTGATCAACAATTTATCGTGTTTTAATAGAGTACCACAGTCATCTAGCGTTAGTTATGGAATTATTAAGTCTCTGTCCAAGGTATAAGCGGATAGCGGAATGGTTGGCTGATAATATTCTGTAAACGTGCTTCGGCCAAGAAATGTTCCCGACTTTGTCCGTCACTTGAAGTTTGATAGTATTGTGACATTGACAGGAATAACGCTCAGCCAAAGTGAGCACTCCGCAAGATGACATGCTCCGTGTTTGACAATTCTTAAGGGTTTTCAATGAAGTAGAATTTTTTATTCGGAAATGAAAGGTAGAATGTGAACCATGCCTGTTGGCGCCTCAATAAAATAGGGACTAGCCAGGGCCTCAAAATCTAGTAAGATTTGTTCAAGAAAGATTTTTTACCATTGAGTAAACTTATGCATCTATCAATGATGTAGCGTTTAAGATTCTGCATCTTAAAATAATTTTAAAGATGCAGAATTTTAAATTATACTATGCTGGAATATATAATATAATAGTATTTTATTTCTCTCAAAAAAGGTACAAGTTTGGTACATGGTTTTAAGTGACTGGCTAAATTACTATGCTGGAATAAATGTGAACTAGATGGGCAGCCCTATTCTATTCATTCAAAAGACACTTCTTTACCTGACCCGTGATGTTTATTCAGTTTATGTTCAAATTCACCATTGCTAAATAAACGACTTTTTGTATTCTCCCCTATCAGTGTATCGCTTACACCACCCCCTAAGAGGTTAATATCCCGAACATTCCAGGTCGCAGCAAGTCGAGTAAGCCGATAGTTCGGGAATCTCAAGACCTCGCTAAGACGCTCCAGGGTTTTAATTAATTACCCCTACACACTCGGATAATTTGATACGCCTATCATCCGTGAACACTTCTTTAACTTTCCAAATGAGTTTTGTTGAGTTTCTAGTGGAGTTTGGAGGTATATGGAGTTACGTAGTGGATGTTGGCTCACGTTCTATTTTAAGGTAGGTTTTATAGCACCTGTGTAGAGTAACAGGCTTGCCGAGGTTGGTCCGTGGATGGGTGACCATCTTTACATGCTCTAGCGTAAAGAAAAAGGAAAACACTTTACTGCCACTTTTAAACATTTAATTTGTTATAAATATAATAAAAAAACACCGAATATATAAAAAAGTCAGGAAAATGTATAACTGAAGATTTGAATGTAAAAAAATAACGAGTCAAACTTTGTAGTTAATCAGGTTTTACGAAGATTATTTTGGTACATGACCTATCCCAAGCAATTTCAAGAAATTAAATATAGGCCTATCACTCAAAAAATACTTTTCCTTTTATGGTATAGAACACTAAGTTAAACCGTGGGACAATACAATATTATATTAAAACTAGCTTCTGCCCGCGACTTCGTCTGCGTTAAATTTTTGCTCCCGTGACCGTTCCTGTCGCATCGAATTGTCTGCCAGTTTTCGTCCATTATTCTTTGCTGCTCCGCTCCTTTTGATCGTAGCGTGATGTTATATAACCTATAGCCTTCCTTAATAAATAGGCTACCCAATAAAAAAAGAATTTTTCGATTTGGACCAACAGTTCCTGAGATTAGCGCGTTAAACTAAACAAAAAAACTCTTCAACTTTATAATATTAGTATAGATTACTTATTAAACTAACAAATAGAAAAGAACTAATAAGTAATATATTTACTACCGTACAACAGAAAATAAGTAGTGTGAATACGAATCGTCCATTCAACTAGCCGAGAGTTGCGGTCCAGAAGGGTGCCGAGTATAAAGACGAAAGTTTCTATACTTGAACTCGTTTCTAGGCGAGTGTTTCTGAAAAAGGTTGTTATAGAAATCGAAAAGGTTTAATCGTAGCGGTTAACGCTGGAATACTCAGACTTCTCTGTGATAAAACACATAACTGACCAACAAGCTTTCATCACTCCTGTATAAAGTCTATGTAGAAATGCTTTTAAAACGATTGCTTTGTCTCCAATCAATCTATAAATTGTTATAATGTATAGGATCCAGCATTATGTGACTGTGATCAGAAAGCCAGACCTAATAAAAACAGAGTGACGAAATTCAACCTCAATTCATCAACACCTCACATCCTGAAACTAATCTTTACATCTAAACAAACATACAAAAAAATTTATAGAATATAAGTGACTGTTTGTAATTTCAAAATAATAGATTTTTACTTATGCATATGTAAATATGCATGTACCGTGTGGTGCCGGACGTAAAGAATAACACCACCCCATTTCTTCCCGTGGGTGTCGTAAAAGGCGACTAAGGGACTTACTAGAGAATGGGCAGCAGCGTTCTCTATGCATTTTACCACCATACTGCGATCACCAACCCGCCTGCCAAGCGTGGCGATTATGGCAAAGCCCCCCAAATTGGGGGAGGCCTAAGTCCAGCAGTAGACGTCTTACGGCTGAAATGATGATGATGATGATATGTTAATATATAATATACAGTGCTTATGTAACAACAAAAAAAATTTTGTGCCCGAAATGGCTACACCGATTTTGACAGGTCTTTGTTTGGCAGATAGCAAATTTTATAACTATAATAATATAGATTACTACTGTGCTAATACTGTTTGTCCCGCTAGCACGTGCCCGTCAGATAATTTTCGACATCCACTCAGGCGAAGCCGCGGGCACAGCCAATAAACTACTATAACTTGTCCTCCTTTTTGCGCCTTTTTGTTGTGTGCTAAAACTTCCTAAACTTTCTGCGATGGCCGGCAGCTAAATTTCATAATATACATTTTTTGCTCACAGCCCGAACGTAATTTTGGGACCACACTGCATACCTATTCAGATAACCAATTTTTGGGAAACATATCGTTTGTAGGTGGCCTATAAAATTCAATAGTTCGAACTAGGTTTTATCTATGAACCGTTTTTGTTCTTGTCTATTGACTTATGAATACAGAGGGATTGAAAATAGTTTGTTTGCGGAAATTGTTATTGGTTGGTCAGTTTTCATTGAAATAATAATAATATTTCAGAAAACGGTACTTTTGGACCCGGCTCGCATTGTTAGGAGGTTCCTCTCTCTGGATCCCTGACCGCCGGTAGCTTGAACCCTGTTCCCGTTACCCCACCGGTACTACAATTTTTTTTATATTTTTAATGTTTTTTTTTTCTAATATTTAAAAATATAATTTATAAATTTATACGTTGAAATAAAGAAGAATAATATTGTACGTAGGTATTGAAGCAATCTTCAAGATGTAAAATGCTCATTAAAAGATCTAGTTGACTACTACATTCTTGTTAATTAAAACACAAGGTCGAAAAAGTAGTTAGGTCTTTAGGGACCCGAAGATTTTATTGCGACATTTAAATTCAAATGAACTCATTTGGTTAGAAATTAGATTTTAAGATTCCTTACTTAATATATTCATTCTGCACCAGGCCAAGATTTTTCAGGTGTTCATCATCAATTTCCCCCTACTTGGACACAGGCTTCTTTTCTGTGAGAGGGAATCTACCATGAGGGCCCAGTACGGGTTTGCGAATGTCACATGTCTACGAATTTTCGTTTCTAAGACATGCCGGTTGTTTTCCTGAAGGAAAACGTTTTCAGTATTTGTGTTTGTTAGAATTAATTGCGACCTCAAGGGAAACTATAGCAAAGGCTTTGGTTTGAGTTACACGTGCCACGCATAAAATATTCGCCAACTACTATGTCAGTCTCTTGCCAAAATTCACGACAATTCTTCGCGTCACTGACGCGTAAAAGCAGGACAAACAAACTAATAAAACAACTCGTATTACTAAGAATTTGTCAAACCAATCACTATCTTTGGATCGCTACTCGCTCGCAGTTGTCTATAGAATAGGTCAGGCCAAAGTCCAAGCAGCGCTTATTGAAGGCTCGGTGCCAAGAAATCGGCCTAAATGCTATCTCCAGCCGACACTCCGTATCACCTTAGGCCTCAGGCTGGAGGCCTCGGAATTATTCACACTGGATTACATTACAGCATTATGTATGAAAATTTTAAGACCTCAACTGTATTGATGTTGTGGAATTGTTAACACTACAATCATTTCTTGTTAATTTTTTTGTAAGAATAGCATAAGCCTAATCAGCCTATACAGTTCCCACTGCTGGGACACTGTGGTATAAACTATTACGCGAGCCCAGTGTGAATTGGTGGGTGTCTCATGTCATCAAATTTGTGGCTCTGGGACATGCCATTTTCCGCACGATTTTATCTGTCAACGTTTTGAGAGCAATGGTGATGAAATTATTTGCATAAAGTGAAGCGTCTGCCTGGGCTCGAACCTTTTAAGTCGGGGCCGTTACTACTGTTTGTAGAAGTAATCCTCCTGAGAAAAAAATAATAAAGATGCCATAAGTAGTCCATGACTCACTGTAAGTTCTCGGTCTGACGAAGTAGACTATAATTAATTACGCGAGCTCAGTGCAGGTTGGTAAATGTTACAATGAGTCTTCGAATTGTTAGTTCTAGGACATGCCGGTAGTTACTGAGGAAATCGTCAAATAACTTTTCCCGCTCTGGGCGGAGCAGGAGGGCGTATCAGATTTTTACTGATTAAAGCCCACCCGTGTTCCTTCAGTTACCCATATGCCAGGGCCACGGTAACTCTTTCGAACGAATCTCGCGACCTTGGCAAGCATCAGCCCTAGCAGACCCCTTCAGTGCTACTGACATCTCGGCCGGCCGCGTTATGACGGCCGCGTCTTACGAGTCGTAAGTTCGAACCCAGACGCACTTCCAGCGCCAGGTTGCTTCACTCCGTGAAAATATTTCACCACTGTTACCAAAACGGTGAAGGATTTGTTTTGAAACTCTTATTGATTTGTTCTTGGTTAATGGTAATACGCTCGCTCCTATAATTTAGATGGGACTTGAATATAACTTGCGAAATGTGGGTGTACTACCTCGGAATACAGGTGTCATTATCATTATCATTTCAGCCGAAAGACGTCCACTGCTGGACATAGGCCTCCCCCAAGCACCGCCACTTCGACCTGTTCTGTGCTTCTCGCATCCTACCTGTTCCTGCGGCTTTCACCAGGTCATCGGTCCATCTTGTGGGAGGCCTTCCAAAGCTCCGTCTTCCAGTGCGCGGTCGCCACTCCAGAACCTTCCGACCCCATCGGACATCCGTTCTGCGAGCAATGTGCCCTGCCCACTGCCACTTAAGTTTGGTAATTCTTCGGGCTATGTCGGTTACCTTGGTTTTCGTACGGATCTCTCTTTTGTGATTCGATCACGTAGGGAAACTCCAAGCATAGCCCTCTCCATTGCTCTTTGGGTAACCATGAGCCTCCCAATAAGGCCCATTGTAATACAGGTGTGATGTATTGTAATATCAATTAAATATTTTTAGACCATTGTTGGTTGACAAAAGTTTCAACGTTCAAACATTAAATTGTTGAAAGACACATGATTTCAAAAGCTGTGTCGTGTGTAATAATATGAAGCTTGAATCTTTCCACATTCCTACATTTGTAAATATCCTCATTACCTCTGTTTCGATTTACAAGGCTCATGAAAAGTTTACATTATAGGTCGGTAGTTACTTTGAGCGCTCTTCGGGAAATAAAAATATTATTAAAGTGCAAAAAGTAAGCTTTATTTCGCTGAACTATAGGAGTTTGTCTGTATTATAATTGAGAATCTTCACAGAGGTACTCAATCAAATCAGCCTATCGCAGTCCACTGCTGGACATAGGCCTCTCCCATGCTGCACCACAACACCCTATCCTCCGCCTTCCGCATCCAATCTGTCCCAGCCACCTTTTTGAGGTCGTCGGTCCATCTAGTTGGGGGGCGTCCCACATTACGCTTGCCGATACGCAGTCTCCACTGTAGGACTCGTCTGCTCCATCGGCCATCGGTCCTTCGACAAACATGGCCAGCCCACTGCCACTTCAGCCTGCTTACCCTGCAAGCTATGTCGGTAACTCCAGTTCTTTTCCGGATAACATCGTTTCTGATCTTATCCATCAAAGAAACTCCGAGCATACCCCGCTCCATAGCGCGCTGAGCGACCTTAAATTTGTGTACAGACACAGAGGTACTCGTAACTAGAATATACAGGGTGGCAGGACACCGGCACGCGAACTGAAACCATGAATTTAGATCATGATTCTAGACCACCAGAACGCTGTCTGTCTGTCTCGCATAGGGTCACAGTATTATGCTGAGTGATGGCCGTTTTGCGTGGAAGTGACGCATGTTTTTCAACACCTTATTTTTTATTTCTGCATGTTTCTGGTCTTTCTGTGCGTTTTGTTTGCCGCAAATAAACGTATTTTCTTTCTTTTTTACACGCTTTATATTAGCTTCACTTGTATGTTTGTATGTTTGTTTGTAACCGACTGCTTATAGCGCGATTTTGACCCACTTTAAACGACCAGATTTCATTCAAACTTTGCACACCTGTCAAGGACCGATGACAATGCAATAATTTCATAAATTTGTGCCATTATCCTTGTCAGGGTTACCAGGACATCAAAAAAACTGTCTTCGAAAACTACGCTAACATACATCACAAACTAATTTGTGTCATTATCCTTGCCAGGGTTACCAGGACAGCAAAAAAACTGTCTTCGAAAACTACGCTGACATACGTCACAAACTACGCTGACATACGTCACAAACTACGCTGACATACGTCACAAACTACGCTGACATACGTCACAAACTACGCTGACATACGTCACAAACTATGCTGACATACGTCACAAACTACGCTGACATACGTCACAAACTACGCTGACATACGTCACAAACTACACTGACATACGTCTCAAAATTCGAAAGACCCTAAAAAATAGAAAATAAATAATAGTTTAAAAAAGTGTGGGGTGCTTTTTAAGGTATTTTTTATTGATATCAGGCACCCCACGCTTTTTTTCCATTATTTTGTACTTTTTAGTTTGGTTTTCAATGGAAGCTTGTTTTTTAGTTTTTCTAAACTATTATTTTTCTTTCTATACCCTAAGTATAGAAAATGTGTAATAATATAAGCCCTTATCTGTTTAGGATTCATTGAACATTCATTAAACTTCACTCGTGGAGAATATTGTAATCTTTTTTCTTCGTCACAAGAGGAACTCTTAAGTATATTCTGGATATATTAAAAAAGCTCCCTAAAGGACTGCTTCACTAACCCAGCTTTTGGACCTTCTGATGACGCGTAACGACTATCAAAGATCTTTATCCCACAGACTAAACTATCCTAAACCTTTTATTCTCAAAAGTGTTCAATAAACCCCAGCAACACCCAATGAATGGTAGCAGACCAGTCGGCATCGGTAATAGCTGTGGAATTATTCATGACCAGCATCTTGGATCATATCTTCATCTCGCGGTAATGGCGGCTGTGCGGGGTGCAGGGGGGAAGAGGGGGGGGGGGCAGGCCACCTGCACGTAATGATGCGATTGTTGCAAGGATAGTTGTTGGGGTATAATGTTCAGACTGGCATAGTAATGTTTGAGATATTTAAACTAGATTTTACTGAATTAGGTTTTTTTTATATTAATCTTCAACAATAGTTCCTTGCTCTTTTAATTCCTTTTCAAAAAGGAAACGTTTAGAAATTAAATTTAAACGATTCTGAAAACATAAATCTCTTTCTCTCTCGTCTTCCTATTCAAATGTAACTATTTAAGGACGATATTCATAAATACTTCTCTTCACTTCATGCGAATAATTATGAACAGCAAATAATAACACAGAAACGGCACTATACAATGTCTAAGAAATCTTTATGTATTACAACACTATTCATTCAAAACAATTTCAACCCGCTATAACAATATGACCCGATTGGTTTAATTAAATCATCGTAATAGTATAGTGAGACTTATTTAAACAAAACAACACAATAAATAGACGATTCACATAAATTTCAATTCAAATGAAACTAAATCCGATTGTGATGAAAACGAGCCGTGAATGACAAAGCACAATATTGCGTTGCTGCGGCGTAGTTTCGTAGCACTCGTAGCGCTTGCGTAGCAGATGTGCTACGGTGACTAACTATTTTAAAGGTAAACTGAATTTGCGTCTTTAGCTAGTGTAGTTGACATGAGAAAATGCACGATGGAAATTATTCGTAAGAAAAAGTCTTTTATGAAAAGAATGGTAATCACTGATAGACGTTATTATTTACTTACGGAAATTAAATGATGTTCATTATTTTGAGTTTCTTTTTTTAGGCACCTTTTGGTTCAATGTTTATATACTAATTAGAATCGACACTGATCTGTGAGAAAAATTTAAATAACTAACTCAGATTTCCCTTTTAAAGTTTTTACATATTGTTACCATTTTATTTGAGTCTAAAATACAGAGTCAAGTCTGGAAGAGCTTTTTGAAGAAAGAGTATTTGCAGCCTTGTTTACCGAATCCTTCCATAATTTCTTCCAGCTATTGAATTATCCATGTGGTGCCATTATGTCCCGTGTGGTTCCGGACATAATGAATAGCATCACCCCATTTCTTCCCGTGGGTGTGGTAAAAGGCGACTAAGGGATTTACTAAAGAACTACGCGTGCACTCCGCACTCTCAACCTCATAGCTAGTGACACGGACCTATTCTGTTGTTCTCTGAGTGAGTTCACAAAGGCTGCAATGTTTGTCGTATGTTACAAAATATAGATATTGTAAACAAAATAATAATAAGTTAGTAAGTAAGAATTTAGGTGTTACACTATCGCATTAGGTACAAACTTGTAATGGTAGTCGTAAGTTGGAAAGTAAATAAATAAATAATAAAACTTTTTTACAAAAAAAAACAACCGACTTCCTTAAAAACACTACAAAGTGAAAAATAACTTTAATTTCGGAAGTCGGTGTCTTAGGATCTGTATTTATGGTTTTTTTGCCACCGACTTCCAAAATTTAAGTTATTTTTCACTTTGTAGTGTTTTTAAGGAAGTCGGTTGTTTTTTTTTGTAAAAAAGTTTTTATTTTTAAATTTTTAGTTGTGGTATTCACTCTGCACTAATTCCAAACAAACAATGCATATTTATGGGATAGCAGAAATCGCGATTGATTTGCTGTCATTTTTTAAAGAGTTCCGGTGTCTGTCTCCCGAACTCATCATCAGATCTATATGAAAATTATATGGGACCATTTCGGAATAAACCCCTTTCGAACAAAAAAAGAATTTTGCAAATCCGTCTATATATGACGGAGTTATGGCCGAACATACATAAAAAAAAACATATAAACATCCGAATTGAGAACCTCCTCCTTTTTGAAGTCGGTTAAAAAAGAATGGGCAGCAGCGTTCTCTATGTATTTTACAATTATACTGCGATCGCCAACCCGCTTGCCAAGCGTGGCGATTATGGCAAAGCCCCCCAAATTGGGGGGGGCCTAAGTCCAGCAGTAGACGTCTTACGGCTGAAATGATGATGATGATGATTACAATGCATGTTCATGTCTGATGGGGATTTTTGAAGAAAGAGCCTTTGTACCTTTAAGGGAACCTATCCTGACAGATGGTACGAAAAACTACCAGTTAGACATTTTATTTTATACCAAATTCCTCCATATTTCCTTCCAGCTTTTGAATAATAATGCAGGTACACAATTTATGTGAACTGATGATACAATTGGTCATTTAAAACATACAAATACTTACAAAACAAGTGAAATACCACCTAAAAGCTTATTACACTGTAATTACATCGTATTCATTTGTATAAACATTACATCCATTCAAAATATTAATTACCTGCCGTTCAACAGGTAACCTATGCTAATTTATCAATTCATTGCACAGTTCAAATAAATATTATTTCAAATGTCCATTGATATTATTTTGACAAATTAATTTGCAAATATTTAATCAGTATGATTGTAATGCTTAGGTCACGTATATCAATTAACGAATGTGCTATATAAATAACGGCGCATTGAAATAAGTCTAAATATAAATCAAAACTCATTTATCAAAATAAATTGAACAGTACAAAAGAGTTGAAGAATTAGTAGAGCGTCTCGAATGATGTATTCTGGTTTACCGTTCATGCATAGCAGTTTTAATTTTCCGCGACGAAAATATGCTTCATTTTCCTTCATAATATGTATCAGCATTCATATATTTTCGATATCTTATTACCGCACGTGTATACGAAGGTTGATCGTCTATGACGCTACTTAAAGGTGATGTTTTATTAACTCAAATGACGAATGAGTAGCCAGAATGTCACAATGTCACATCAATAGTGTTTCTAAAGCGGTCTCTACACGACGCAACAAATCACAAACTAAATAATAATGCAATAAT
Organism: Aporophyla nigra; assembly: GCA_947507805.1. Lineage (NCBI taxonomy): Eukaryota > Metazoa > Arthropoda > Insecta > Lepidoptera > Noctuidae > Aporophyla > Aporophyla nigra. The sequence goes on from OX382301.1 coordinate 2,559,090, forward strand.
AAGTAGCGTCGTGTTACATATTGCTTTTGAGTAGCTTCATGGACGATGTGCTCTAGATTCTATACTATTAGACTACGAAATCGAGCCTCTATGCACTTATATGTAACGTTATGCCTAGAACATCAAAATAGTGTTAATTCAAATAAAAAGAGTTGATGCAGATTTGAAGTGACATCCGTTTGGTCCACATTATTCTAAATTTGAATTCACAATCTTAAAAGCTGTACCATAAAAGTTTTAAAATGTATAACAAAAAAGCGGGGTGGATAGATTTGAGAATGCGGGAGTGTATAATGTAAAACAAGACAGCACGAGATTTGGCAAAAAGACAATCGCTTTCACACAACCATTTAACGCTGAAACGGTTGCCAAAATTAGCATAAAAACAAAAATTCAATTCGCTCACTTACACGGCTGTTACTGTTTAACACAAGTACCAGGCGACTGTCCTTGCCAACCTACTCCTTACTGGTGGCCATGGAGCCGCCTGCCAAAATTTCTGCCTGCTATCTTCCACACCACACTCCGACCCACGATTTATATCGAAACTTGCTGGCACGGAAGACAACCTGCACGTATTAGCCCACAGTACACCGTAAAGCCATATAAAAGTGTTCAAAAGTTAGTTTTCTGGCACAGGTTTCGGTTACAATTTTTGGACTGTCTTTTTTTTGCGGGTTCGAAAATTATGTTCTTTTTTAAGTATGTTGGAGTTATTGAAATATAGTGTGTCTAAGTAGTTTTGTCATTTTCGTGGAAGAGAAATTCTTGCTATAAAAGATTTTTGTGTAGAAAACGATTAGTTGTAAATCGCTGCAAAGACTTTTCAATGGTGAAGTTCTTCATCTTTTTCTTTACATAGTATAAAATAAAGTCACTTCCTGTATCTGTTCGCTTAGATCTTTTAAACTATGTAAGGGATTTTAATGCAGTTTTCAGCCATAGAGTGATTCAAGAGGAAAGTTTATATGTATAATATACGCGGGCGAAGCCGTTGGCAAAAGCTAGTAACTGATATAACTTGACAGGCCAGACATGGTCAAAATTATGAACATGAGTCGTCTTTTAATTTCAAAATCAAGCTCCTCTTTGCCTTCGTAAGCTTACTTAATGAAAAGTTATAGAATATAATATAAATATTTATTACAATAACCAAGACTTAATAAGATTTTAAGTAAAACTTTCGACTATGTTAGTAAGCAAATACACTAAACAAAAACAAAGAAAACAATTCAAGAAATATCGGTTGGTCCCCGTTACCACATCCCACGAGAACCGTAGCAACAGTGACCCATGTATACACAGTCCAGGCGACTCACAACCATGTTATAGACACTGTTGGAGCTGCTCCACATTGCGTACCAGGGAAGCGCACCTTTTTCGCATTGTGGCGTAAAATCAACCTAGATGCGCTTCTGAAAACATCCCTGACACACTACAGAAATGGGGCAGCCCCACCAGTACAAAGCGATATATTAAAATAAATGTCTTAATGACATAAAAAAAGTGTTACATTTTTAATTGAAGCCCTGACTCCTGAACTACGTGGTACCTATTAACGTCTAGAAATGTTTGTACAAACCTACTTATAGAAGTATAATCGTTTATCATTTCCCTATGTTAACGGAGTTAGTGTCATCGTTCGTGTTTGACACATTAACAATTTATGCAATAAAATTAAAATAATGTAAAATTAAGGGGCTTTAGTTCTTGTTTTAGTTATATATGAGCGATTGAGTAAGATGGCTGGATTCTGGGTTGCATATATATGAGATATTCTTTGCCTACATCACTTCTACGTTCATTGGCAAATGCTTATTGCTAAAATCACGTCAGTATATTTGGTCCACGTGTACCGTTGTCTTAGGCTCACGTGAAAGGTGACCCTTAAGTCAGCCTTGACCTAACCCTGTCTTTAAAGGTACTATTTCGTTGAAGTGAAGGTCAATAGCATTGGCTACTGAGTTACAAATGGCACGGAGCCAGATAAAAACCAATGTAATTTAAAGGAGGTAAGAGGACAAGTGGAATTTATTGAACGTAGTTAATCGAAGTATGTAAAAGAAAGACAGAAAGAAAGAAATAAAAATGTTTTATTGGCACAGAAACACATCTTTATAAAAACCGAGTACCACAGTATTTAGATTTACACGAGATATATATGTATTTAAAACATGTTTTTTCATTTGGAGACCATATTTTTCTTTTTATTTATATTTTTTGTTATTTTATCGCCCATTAGCAGTACACACTCTGTGAAAAGTTCAAGAATCCTACCTGTAATGGTTCATAAGATGCAGCTCTGTGACAGACGGACGGACAACGGAGCCTTAATAAAGGGTGTTTTTACTAAAAGAGCTAACTTGTCTTCTTACTTATGTACTTAGATGGTTGTTGGCAGTTTAAAATATGAAATGATATAATTTAAAAGTAGGTGATGATGATAAATTATTTTTATTTTCGAAGTATCTGTTTTTTTACAAACTTTGTATGCTGGTAGTACGTTCCCGTGAGATAACTTTCGACTCTACAGGGCGAAGCCGTTGGCATAAGCTAATGTAAATTTAATCAATATTTAGATCAATGTGAAAGTGAAAACTTAAATTATAATAAATTAAAATAAAACTTAATATGCACTGAGCACAAAATTATTTATTTTATTTTATTTTATTTATTTAAGGAAAAACAAACAGTAACACAATAAGAGATAGACATATTATCTTAGATATTAAATTTTGAACAATTGTGCTACCCACAACGTTCTCCACAGATTACAATGCAAAATATTTAAAACTAGCTGGTAACACAGATACAATACCTATACAACAGTAATTGTCTTAGAACTCTGAACTGGATTTTGAAATTTAAAAAAAAAGTAAGAAAAAGTAAGTTATACATGATTAAATTATATTGAAACGTGATTAAATTATATTGCGCTATTTTAAATTACTATGCTGATCCTTTAGGGTTGCTCGGATTTCATTCTTAAACAAAATATTAAACAATTGAATATAAAATACACCCATCCAATTCAGATTCATCTATTGTCAGAATATATATCGCATAGATTCCGCTCGAGCACAAATAAAAGGTTTCCCTACCTAGACAGTTTAATCGAGGCCGTATTTGACCTAAAATGGTTTCTAGACATGTCTCGATGTGATTGCGAAATATCAAGGCCTTCACTATTATTTGTTTCTAGAGTTCGTATCTTTCCAAGTTACATGTACACGTGACAAAAAACTCGTAGGTTGGCGTAAATATGTTTAAATGTGTACTAACAATCCTACAATGTGAAGGTTTGTAAGTTCGAATGTTTGACTCAATCCTGAAAAACCGCCGAACGGAGTGAATGAGGCACAGAGATAGTTTATAACCTGAATTAGCACATTTCATACTTTTTATTCTCGTGGTACTTTCCTTAAAAACAAAATAACTAGTAATAATAAAAAAAACTTTTAATCAAAAAATTAAACCGCCGAAAAAACTGAAAAGCAAAAAATAAGAAACCTTAAAATAATACTTGGCAAGCTCTACCCTATCTAATGTAAAAAGAATCACCAAAATCGGACTACTCTGCATAAAGTTATGCGTGGTTGTACATTACAATCAGTGAGTGAACAATCAATCAGCCCCGGTTTTCCGACCCTTAGGCTTCGATTTTGTTTTCTAAATTTATATGGGACCACTTGCGGAGTACACTTTTTTCAATAAAAAAAGAATTATCACAATCGGACTACTATGTAAAAAGTTATGCGTGGTCATACATAAATAAAAAATAAAAAAACAAAAAAAAAATATACGTGTCGAATTGATAACCTCCTCCGTTATTTTTCGTCAGTTAAGAAGATTTAAGAGGTATCTCTGGAACTACTGTTCCGATTTCAAAAATTCTTTCACTGATAGTAAGCTATACTATTGCATAGCTATACGTTGAGTGCCATAGCTGCTATATATGTACTAAACTCGACTATCACGCGGGCGAAGTTGCGGGCATAAGCTAGTATAATATGTTCCAATAGCGGTGATGCAATGCAAATAAGTATCTTACGGCTTATTATTATAAATAAATAAATAAATATCTTAGGACAACCAACACACCGTTATCTGATCCCAAATTAGGCAGAGCCTGTACTAGACAACTGATAAACATACTTATATATTTCTAAATACATACATATTATAGATAAATTACACCCAGACACAGAACAAATGATCGTGCTCATCACACAAAGATTTGTCCTGGGTGGGAATCGAACCCACGATCTCAGTCTTAGCAGTCAGGGTCACTAACCACTGGACTAACAGGCCAGTTAATAACAGACAGTAATTATACAGACAGGTCCACTCAATCTGTTTGGTTCTTTCCTCAAAAGTCCATTTCAGACATTATTCCACATGGTCTTCACATGATCTGACCAAGGTTATGTCTGGACTTTAAAAGAGACTGTGACCTCTCAGTTTGTTTCGGCCTTTTTTTCTCAGAGTAGTCAGATAGGAAACGACAACCTCACCTCGTTTTAATAAATATATTTGTCGTGTTAAAGTGTTTGTACAAATCTAATTGCAGAAATAAAATCATTTATCATTTATCAATATTATGACACACAGCACAACATAAACCCTGTATTCCTCGGAGGTGTAGGCAGGTATGTAGAATGTATGCATGCACCCCTAAACTCACCCTTGAATTGTGGTTGTATATAAATATACAATATCCCAACCGAACAGATTATGTCGATTGTTTTTCTAATACTTTGTTGCTAGGTCTAAATTCAGCTGTCGACGTTTATTGGCAGTATTTTTTTTTTAATATATAAAATAATATCTTAGGACAACCAACATAACGTTATCTAATCTCAAACTAGGCAGAGCCTGTACTATGGTAACCAGACAACTGATAAACATACTTATATATTTCTAAATACATACATATTATAGATAAATTACACCCAGACACAGAAAAAAATATTGTGTTCGTCACACAAAGATTTGTCCTGGGTGGGAATCGAACCCACAACCTCAGTCTTATCAGTCAGGGTCACTAACCACTAGACTAACAGGCCAGTCAATATGGTGACCCATCCTCGAACCAACTGCGGCAAGCTTAGCTTTACTTGGTCCATCGATCTGTGTGGCTGGTATTACGTAGCCACAAGGGCTTGTCTACTTGATTTACTTGATCAATGATGATGATCTTGGGGCCTCCAAATAGCCCTTAGGTATATGTCTACTTGATTAAACTATAAAACTCATTGACTCATACTCTGAGTAATAACGCACAGTCCAAACCACTCCATCTAGAAGCATGAAATTTCCACCATCCAATCTAGACTCAAAATAAGACTGAAAACTTTGCTTAAACCAATGAAACGCGTACCTTGAATAAGTCTCTGAACAAGTAACAACCCGTCGCGCTGCACGGCCGAGCGCTGTATGAACTTGTATGAAACTTAGCTAAACTTGCGCTAGGCGCGTGTCATACATTCTAACAGTATGCAGCTTTTGGCAGGATTCTTACATGTTCCTGCCAAAAGGTTGTATTGTGGTAGAGAAGGTATTGTGTGGTAATCTATGAGAAGAAAAGTAGTGGAGTTTTATTTTATGCATAGGTGAGTTATACAAAGTTAGGTACGAAACGAAGAATTCGTAGAAGAAATAGGTTCTTTGTAGCAAAATATAAAATTAGAGTCATGCTTGAAAATTATGATGTTAAAAGCCATTGATGTACTGGTGCCTACGTTTATGTAGGTGAATGTTTGCTGTGGCAAAAGAAGCATGAAAGTAGTAATGCTGAGGAAATTCGTTCCTTGGGAAGTAAGAGTGGTGTGACTACGAATGATAGGCTGAGGTATGATGTGTCAAGACAACGGTGCGGTTTAATAAAAGATGTAGTGACAAAAATTTAAAAGAGTATACTTAGATGGTTTGGTAATGTTGAGAGGATGAATGAAGGGCGGTTAACGAAAGGTATTTACAAGGTAGATGTGAGTGGAAACACCCTAGGACGAAATATAGTGTTAGGGGCGTAGTACTCGTAAACGATGCAAAAAGAATATGTAAGATCGTAGCAGTTGGCGTTCTGTAGTTTCTGCGCATCCCATAGTAAGTACGAGTATGTTAAAGTATAGATACACATTGATAACAATGGAACATTAATCATAATTGTATATGGGAGCAGTGGTGGCCCAGTGGTAACACCCGCGACTTACGAGTTGTAGATCGTAGTTTCGAACCAGACAGGCGCATTTCTTTGTATACATTATTGCATCACCACTGCTCTCAAATCGGTGAAAGAAAACATCTTGAGAAAACGTGTTGTCTTAGGACTAAATATTTAAAATTCGAATTTGAAAAGATATGTGATCTTTACAGACCGTACTGGACCTGCGTGGTGGATAACAGTTGCTCTTGAAGAAAGGAGGGCTGTGTCTTAACAGTGGGAATATCGTAGGTTGATTATGTACAGTGTTGCAGGCTGACTGTTAGCGATTTCAGACTTTGACTATTTTTCATTTCCTAACGAGGTTCTCTTTTACCACATAAAGTGATATCCAAAACTCCTTCAGAAAGTATCGTTATTTATTTTATTTTATTCATTTATTTAAGCACAACCAACAAAGCTTACAATAAAATATTTCTAACAAAGCACTTATATTCGACATAGCGTAGCGTTATCGTATTTGTATCCCCAAAATAATGTTGAATGACGTTCACTGCTGGACGTAGTCCTCCCCATAACATCACCATAAGTCCTTCTCTGCTTTAATCCAGTGGATTCCCAAGACCATCACCAGGGCCTTTGACTATATTTACTTTTGTATTAATCCTTCAAATAGTATAAAAGAGAATGTTTCGATGTTTGTCACTCAATCACACACAAACAGATAAACGGATTTAGATGAAATTATTTAGACGGATGAAATTATTTAACGGATTTAGATATACAGATATTTTTATAACTGGATTAACACATAGACTACTTTTTATCCCAAAATTCTTACGGATTCGAGATGTATGCAGGTGAAACCGCGGGGTGCTGCAAGTATTTGAATAAAATTAAAAAGGTCCCCTTACCAAACCTCAGACACTTTCTTAAAAACTTATTATCTTTTCAAAAAAGTGAGAAGAAAACAGTTAAGATAACAAATTTTAATTAAGTCGCTTTCGCTTCTGATAATAATTTCGCAGGTGTTCGCCAAACTTTTGATTTTTGCTTAAAACTTTAATGGACGCGACCTCGTTTTGAACTTCACAACTTTAATTAGGTACGATGTTCGATGAACTATGTGGGCGGGTTTTTTATCTATGAAATATTGTTATTTTTGTGTCAAAGTTCATCATAAATGGTTCATCTTCCGTGGTTCTTCTTTAATGACAGCTGTATATAGATTAACAGTGTTTCTTTTTTTTACTGTATAAAAAGTTGATTGACATAATTTATACAATATTTAACAGAACTACTTATCTACACTACTGACAGTCCCCGTCAATAATAGTGGGATTAAAAGTCTGTTCAAAATGATCTACACAAATATGATTTAAATTAACAAATGACACAAGGAATGTTTCAGAATGAAGACAGAATACGACCACTGTCATTTTGACAAGAATTTTATCCAATTGTGATAAAGTTTAATTTTCTTAGTTGTTGAGATCATTTTGAACATACTCTTTGTCCCGATGTTTTTGAAGCTGAATAAATTAAATGACTAAAAGGTCACATTAACTGTTGACCATTAAGCCAGAAATATTTTTAAAAAGGAGACGCGCACTTAGGCCCCATGACCCGAGCATTTCGATCCTAAACGGCTCTAAACTGAAGTTACTCATTAAGTACTTGCACCATTTGAGGGTCCCAGCAGAAACCCTGTTTCTAAATGATAGCCAGTATTTATGGCACCCCGGGTTAAATAAGTACCCCTTTACCTCGAAGACTTTTTTCTATTTTAGACCAAAATACCTATTCAACATAGCCTTTTAGAGTCCACAGCTAGAGATAGACCAATATTCTATAAATTTAATTTTAAACGACAAATATAAACTTTTTAACTTATTAATTTTTTTCTCAAATACTGGGTTTAGTACATTGGCTTTAGTATTACCGTCTATATTTTAAATAATTTGCGTTTTTATTGTGCAGAATAAATTCTTTCTTTTCATTTTCTTCAAGTTGCATCAAAACGTTTTTCCATTTTCATATTCCAGACTGCACCCTTCATCTTCAGCATCTTCAAAGTTGTCTTTTCTTGTGCTATCCTGTAAATAAAAAGAAAAATTATTAGTCCAGTACATTCAAAATAGGTAAAGAATCCATCTAAATCGTTAACCCATTACCCGACCACCCACTGAATGTCTGAAGACTCCATTACCCGATTTGCATACTGAACATTGGAGGCTCAAACAATTAACGGGCACTACATGACGTCATGGCAATGACGTCGTCGGCGCCGCACGCACGTTCGTCTCCACCATAAAGAACCATGGCGCCTCCATGCCAATACTATTAACGGTAACCATTTAACTTGACCCCTAGCGTTGGTTCTATCAACCCCTGTGTCACCTTGATGCGGTCAGTGGGGAAAGGTGAGGAGGGTCAACGTAAAATAGTGAAGTAAAAATGTTTATGCCTCTGAGCGCATTCTCTCCGTGCTTGAGTACAATGATGCTTCACGTGGAGTGTGTCTCGTGAAGGTAAGTGGGAATGTATGGCGATCTGAATTAGGTATTAACGGTATTATTTACTGGATGGATTATGTTGTGGTAAACTTAAAGCATTTATTTCAGTTATGCCATTTTCATGTACTTTTGAATTATCATTGGGGTCGGTGAGTCACTAATATGAAGCTAATTGCCCATTTTAAATCGTAGAAGGTACGTATGGAGGAGAACTGGCAAGATACGTGACGGATACTCTTTCAAATTATATTGTTACAAAAATAGTTACGTCATTAATGTTGAATTTATAATTATATGTGAAAAAGATGTACAAAAGACACGTGTCTAGAGTGCAGCAAATAGAAACAAAAAAATCCAAAAATAAAATAATTAAAATAGACCGTGCCAGCTAAGAGATGACCATTCAGGGACTCACGGCGCGGCGACACCCGTTCATGAACATGATGAACGGACTAGCATCATTAATTATATTGGTAAGGGTATGTTGTATTAAAACGGTGTGGGGATGACAAAAAAAGTAAAATAGTTGGATAGTCGGTAGGGCTGTGTGTTTGTCATGGGAATTGTAACTCAGTAAAAAAATAAAATAAGACATAAGTCACTTATAGCATCAAAAAGATTTAAATTATTACATTATTAGATTTATTTATTTTCTCCCACAATTCAATATCTTCTAAACGAAAGAACATATTTAAAGAAAAACCGGCCAAGTGCGAGTCGGACTCGCGCACCGAGGGTTCCGTACAAACCTGTAGGTATTCACGGTTTATGCATAACCATTCAGTTTAGAAAAAAAATATATATTAGAAACCTCAATATCAATTTTGAAGACCTATCCATGGATACCCCATACGTATAGATTTGAAGAAACATTTTTTTTTGAGTTTCAGTTCTAAGTATGGGGAACCGCATAATTTATTGTTTTTTTTTTTTTTTCTATTTTTGTGTGAAAATCTTAATGCGGTTCACAGAATACATCTACTGACCAAGTTTCAACAGCATAGCTCTTATAGTTTCGGAAAAAAGTGGCTGTGACATACGGACGGACAGACAGACATGACGAATCTATAACGGTTCCGTATTTTTGTTATTTGGCAACGGAACCCTAGAAAGGAAAAATATAAAACTCTCTTTTTGAATTGCTGTAATAACATTAAAGGCTCGAAGCACTATCGTTTTCAGCGAACAAAATAAAAATTACAGAACTAATTTCCATTTTAATTTGAAAACGTTATTGTTGTAACTCTTTCAATATTATTCTGGGCTACCGTCCGTTTTTTCGTTAAAAAAAAAACCACATTTTAGTTGTTAGACGTCCATATTATCGGCCGATCCGTGGCTCACTATTAGGTACAGTTAATATTCACTGATTTGGTGCAAGTGACGCGCTTATTAATGTTTAATTATTTTTAAGTTTTGTGAGACGTGCTTGTTTAAAATATGTTTAACTAAAATAAAATAGGCCTCCTCAAGCACCGTCACTTCAACCGGTTCTGGGGTTCTCACATCCAACGGATTCCTGCGGCCTTCACCAGGTCATCGGTCCATCTTGTGGGAGGCCTTCCAACATTACGTCTTCCAGTACGCGGTCGCCACTCCAGTACCTTTCAACCCCCCATCGGCCATCTGTTCTGCGAGCAATGTGCCCTGCCCACTGCCACTTAAGTTTGGCAATTCTGTCCAGCAATGGACGTCCTTTAGCTGAAATGATGACAATAAAATAAGTGCAAGTCGGACAAAGATACAAAGGTTTATGTACCACACTACACTTGTTTACTCTATTATAACGAGGTTAAGTTTGTAAGTGTGTGAGTTTGTTTGTGAGACGTAATCTCTGGAGCTATCAGTTGCATTTGAAAAACTCTTTTTGTTTTGGTAGTCCAATTTTTGACGAAGGCTATTTAATATCACTTCACGACCCTTAGGAGCCGGGGAAAATGAAAAATAGTCGGAAAGAGTGCTAAGTGTAAAAGAAGTAAAAGCGATTTATGTATAAACAAGAATTTTCACGCGGACGAAGTCACGGGCTTTTAGCTAGTAAAATTTAAGGTCGCGTCTCAATTTGGCTCAACCTTTCCATCTTACTCAAGTAACTTTATAAAGTTGGTAGTTGGTAACTTACAAAGGTCGAGGCGATTATACTATTAACAATTCAGCTCAGAATTTCTTATAATTATTTTACTAAAACATAAGTAAGTCGCTTTGGTTTAAGATTTTGTGGGATTTTGAGGATCGAAGTAAAACGTTGTTAATTATCGTTACTTACTTTTCCAAAATCTACTTTTAGAGTTCCGTTCCAGAACGTGGCAATGGAACCTTATTACCTACTTAGCTTCCGCTGTCCGTCTGTCCGTCAGTAATATTAATCGTCGTTAGTAATATTAATAGTGTGCGGTTTTCTGCTTCTGGTATACCTTTCGTCGTCGACTCACATTTGGCCGGTTTTTTTACTCATAAATCTAACACACCTGGATGCAAGGAAACACCTGGATGCAGCAGCATACTGCATAGAACCAGTTGCTGTGACCATGCTTTGTGGAGGCTTATGTCGGCCTATATGAAGCCCGTGCAGTGGGCGTCTGTCGCCTGAAAGTGACTTTATTGGCGTGATTGATAACAGACTCATGTAATGTTCTTATTCAGTTTCACCGGAATCGTCCCCTTCTGGATTAAGGGCTCTCTTTTCCTCTGCCTTATATTGAGACGAAGCTCCTTAACGTGACTTGCAGTGGAAATCGTCATGCAAAACAAAAGCGTAATGTCCTCTCAATGCTACTTTCTCTGCCACTCTCCGTCTTTTTCTATTATACAGGGTTGCAAGGAGATCGAAACACAACCTACTACCGTGGATTCCGAACATCATTCTGAATACTACTGCGTTGAAATTATTCATCGTTTAATTTAATAAAAGACTCAGTGACCATAGTTTAACCATAGATTTTTCTACGAAACAGCAGTTTTTTTTTGAGAATTGACGGAAAATTTGTACACTCTTAGTCTAGAAACATGTGCAGCGTTTATAGTTTCAGTCCCTGCCACGCTGTTTACGAGTATGGGCGTGTGAGCAAAACTTCGTTCCTGTTGTTACTAAATGATATTCCCAATTTTATTAGTACGTAGTAGAACTTTTTTTTAAACTCGCTCCGCTTATAACTCAGAGCACCGTCCTGCGTCTATCGCGGAGATTGTCCTGGGACGTATTCAATTTTGCACGGTGCCCTATCTGCAGGCTCTATTAGTTGACTTTGATGTTGCAGATTGCAAGTTCCTACTTGTTTGAATAACCGTATGGAGATCGGTAATTAAGGAACACTGATTGGATGCTGAACGGTACGTTACTAGGGGGCGGATATTGTGAATTGCTTTTTAGTTGTTCCATGCGAAAATTGGCAATATCGAACGGTTATGGCGTAGCGTCTATCTCTCATATTTTTTGTTGTAGAAGCTGATTTGATTTTCACATTCAGGTCAGCCATCACATTCTCTGCGTTAAATGGTACCTCTATTTGTTACAGAGATAATGTGATGGCTGAATAAGTGTGACTGAAAAGAAAACGATGTTTTTATAAACAAGGAGGTTAAATTATTTCTGGTTTAACAGCAAATAATTATGGTAGGTACAAAGTATAGTAGGTAACGGCAGGAATTAATGATTAAGAAAATTGACAGCCAAATATTTTTGTTGGCTTTTGATGAATTATATGAGGACACTGCATGTAGGTTGTCAATTGAAATAATAAATAATTTCTTCGACAGTACCTACTAATATACTAAGAGGATGTTATTTGAAAAACTACAGATTTCATCTAATATACTGTTTACCAGGAATACTTATCCGTCATAATTATGATACAAGTATATTGAAATGCAAATCTACATATTAGAAACAGCAAAACAACGTACACGTATTTATGGCCTTGTAAATAAACTGTAGTGAGAGGATGTTGATTGGATATCAATTCTTGAAATTAAAAACGTCAATCACTTAATAGGCAGGTAATTGGAGAATGATATGATGGGAACACCTTTAATGTCATTTACTGGGAAACCGATAGGTAATTGCTTTTCAATCAGATATTGACAGGAGTTCTCATAATCTGGGTTAAACATGTTATTGGAAACACGAAGGTGATGAAGGTGCGGTCATTATGATTCACTAGCTGTTCCAGGATGAGAAGCACCCTATGCCCTTACTTAAGTCTTAGTCTACCTGGGAACCAAATTTTATCCAAATTCCTTCAGCTGTTTAAGCTTGACAGCGTTACAAACAAACTTACTTTCACATTTATAATATAAAGTAAGAATTATTTAACAGTGTTATTATCTGAGCATAATATTGTGCATACTATGTTTTTTTTTAAGTAATCGGGCACTTATTAAGTGTTCTATGTACAAGTTGTTAAGCAAGAGTGTGTTGACGAGCCTAATTCAACTAATATTGTAAATTTGAAAGTTTGTGAGTATGGATGTTTGTCATTCTTTCACGCACAAACGACTGATCGGATTTAGATGAAATTTGGCACACAGGGAGTTTATAACCTGGGTTAACACATAGGGTACTTTTTATCTCGGTAGTATGTTTCCGCGGAATCATTTCTGATCTCTGAAATATAACCAGTCATAAAGTTAACAACAAACACAACAACACAACATTATAATAACAATAAAAATTGTAAGAATAGAAGGAAAGAAAATTTGTCTGTTTCTCACAGAAACTCTTCTCCTTTTTCGGCGCGCTCTTGACAGCGGTTGTGGAATCACGTTGCAATATGATTTCGGGTGGCTGACATTTGCCTCACGATGCGACGCCATGCTTTTCTGTTGGCTGTTATATGTTAACCTAGCTTCCGCCCACGACTTTGTCCGCGTCAAATGTTTGCTCCCCTGACCGTTTCCGTCGCATCGAATTATCTGCCAGATTTCGTACATTTTTCGTTGCTGCTCCGCTCCTTTTGATTTTAGCGTAATGTTATATAGCCTGTAGCCTTTCTCAATAAATCGGCTACCCAACACAAAAATATTTTTTCAATTTGGACCTGTAGTTCTTCATATTAGCGCGTTCAACCAAACAAACAAACTCTTCAGCTTTATAATATTACTGCCCTCGACTTCGTCCGCGTCAAATTTTCGCTCCCCTACCCGTTGCATCGAATTGCCTGCCAGTTTTCGTCTATTTTTCGTTTGCTGCTCCGCTCCTTTTGACTGTAGCGTGATGTTATATAGCCTATAACCTTTCTCAATAAATAGGCTATCCAACACAAAAATATTTTTATAATTCCGACTAGTAGTTCCTGAGATTAGCGCGTTCAATCAAACAAAAAAACTCTTCAGCTTTATAATATTAGTATAGATAGTATAGATGTACAATTCGTGTCATGATATTTAGACTAAACTTTTCCCAGATAAGTTTTGACTAAATAAGGGCTTGTGGCTGAGTAATAGCAGCCGTACGGGTTGATCGTTCAGGTTAAGCTACGCTTGCCGCGGTTGGTCAGTAGATGGGTGACCATCTTTACATACCAAGATCCTTCCGCGCCTCGGAAAGCACGTTAAGCCGTTGGTTCCGGCTGTATTTCGTAGATCATAGACAGTCGTTACGGGTTTTCAGAAACCCGAAAGTCTGACAACCAGTCTTACTAAGGAGTAAGTCTGGGTATTGTATTACCCAGTAACTGAGTTGTGGAGGTAAGATAGGCAGTCGCTCCATGTAAAATAATAGTACTCAGCTGCATCCAGTTAGACTGGAAGCCGACCCTAATAAAGTTGGGACAAGGCTAGGCAGACGATGATGAAGTTTTGACTAAATAATGTGCCAAATATGGTAGACATTCCATTTTTATACGCTTTATTTTATTGTATTTGGCAGATAGTGCTTCTCCGATAACTGAAACGAGCCCTAAGTTTTCGTACAAAAAATGGAAAATTGAACCAAAATAATCAATATTTTCGTTTCTATCACACTCCTATTAACAGGATTGATTTTTCGCCTCACCTGCTGTTGTTTATAGTTTCAATTTCGCTGAGAGGTTGCCATGGTGTTTTTGGGGTTCCGTGTTCGAATGACAAAACCCTTATTTATTGGACATATCAACTAAATCATTATCTGCCTAGCCTTTTCCCAACTATATTGGGGTCGGCTTCCAGTCTAACTGTCTAAAATAAATTCAATGTTTTATGCAATTCTGACATCTTTACATTGGTTGTAAACGAAAATAAGGAACAGATGACTATTCAAGGATCGTAGCTGGAGGTGTTCTATAGTTTCTGTCTATCCCTATGGGAAGAATGCGTGAGTTTAAGTACGTGTTAAATTGATTATATTTTTGAAATTGTATAGGTAGGTTAATGTAAACGTTTTTTATTTTGAATACGGGGCTTTTGGCTACTTTGTACGTGTGCATATTTTTTATACACGCTTTATATTAGCTTCACTTGTATGTTTGTATGTTTGTTTGTAACCGACTCTTTATAGCGCGATTTTGACCCACTTTAAACAACCAGATTTCATTTAAACTCTGTAGACTTATCGAGGACCGATGACAATACTATAATTTCATAAATTTGTGCCATTATCCTTGTCAGGGTTACCAGGACAGCAAAAAAACTGTCTTCGAAAACTACGCTGACATACGTCACAAACTACGCTGACATACGTCACAAACTACGCTGACATACGTCTTAAAATTCGAAGCACCCTAAAAAATAGAAAATAAATAATAGTTAAAAAAAAAACGAAAAAACACGCTTCCATATAAAACCACGCCTTTTTTCCATTATTTTCTACGTTTTAGTTTGGTTTTCTATGGAAGCGTGTTTTTTAGTTTTTTTTAAACTATTTTTTAATACATATTCTGGTGTCTCGTTGGATAATCAACCCATGTAAACACTTTTTAAATACATTCAACACAAAAAATATTTCACATGATCAGTTTAGTGGTGGTCTAGCATCGCTTAGACCTGCAATAAAATACGGAACCCTGAGATATTTGTGTGTATACGCACTTGCCAGATTTTTTTATGTTACAAAGCTATGGTTCTGGTATCGAATGGGTACGAAATGTGGTCACATGTGAAAAAATTCGCAGAGTGTCGTGTATTTTATGGAGGGAATCCATCTGGAGATGGGCTGTATATCTTGATAGGGTATTAGGATGGGGTGAAAAATGAGTACTGTGTTGTATTGTTCGTTTTTTGTTGATATTTTGTGTTGGTTGTTGAGCAAGAATGTTGTTGGTACTTAATGCTGTTCTATATATTAGTTACTGACGTTGTTTCGTCGTTGAATGGTCTCAATACGAGGCAATAGTGACCAATTCGACTGGCCTGTTAGTCTAGTGGTTAGTGACCTTGACTGCTAAGACTGAGGTCGTGGGTTCGATTCCCACCCAGGACAAATCTTTGTGTGATGAGCACAATAATTTGTTCTGTGTCTGGGTATAATTTATCTAAATTAAGTATGTATTTAGACATATATAAGTATATTTATCAGTTGTCTGGTTACCATAGTACAGGCTCTGCCTAGTTTGGGATCAGATAACGGTGTCTTGGTTGTCCTAAGATATTAAAAAAAATATATTAAGTAGGGTTTGTTCAAAATCATCGTCCAATGTTTGCCCACAATTTTTTCCCGTTAATTATTCTAAATCCTGTTGTGATGTATCCTTCTATACTCGGAAAGACATTGTCATTAGTGGAAGAATTTTCGGAGTTGGATCAGCAGTTCTGAAGATTACTCGCTACTCACAAATGTATGCTCTTTTTAATAAATATTAGAAAGAATGATCTCAGCGTTGCTTGGATGGAAAACCTTTCATAGTTTCTTTAATTATAATTATCTGGGAATGAACCTTAAATGGGTAGTAGCTTTTGCCTACAGCTTTACCAGCGTGGTTGTCGGAAATTATCACACCAGAACGTACTATCGGGGTACAAACTATATGCTAGTCCAAGTCATAAACCATCTGTGTGAAAACAAACATCCAATTCTATTTAGTCCTTTTTGCACGATTGGGTACAAAAATCTAAACTTTTATATAAATACCAACATGTGGCATACATTGCTCATTAATTGGCACATTGCTCGCAGAACAAATGGTCGTTGGGGCCAGAAGGCTCTGGAGTGGTGACTGCGTATTGAAAGACGTTGCGTTATGAGGCCTCCGACAAGGTGGACCGATGACCTGGTTGGTGTAGGCCGCAGGAATCCGCTGGATGCGAAAAGCACAAAATCGGTCGATGTTGTGGTGCTCGAGGGAGGCCTATGTCCAACAGTGGATGTCTTTCGGCTGACATGATGAAAAAAAAGTAAAAGTAAAAAAAAAAAAGCCAAAAAGCCAAAGCCAAAGTAAGTCAAGCCAAGATAAATGGCTTATACTATATTATTTACTTCAGAGGCTTAAGACAAAACTTTCATAATGCAATAACCTAAATATCGAGCGTATTGAATAATAAAAGAGTTTGAAAAGTAAGTTTTGGTGAAACACAATGAATAATTCAGACTAAATGACTGGCTGCTGATTTGCAAGAGAAAGCAGTGAATGGTTATATAAATTATAACATTTTCTCGACTTTGTTTGTCGCCACAATGCGGGCTTATTAACATTTCTGAGGTAGTTGAAAAGAGATAGATTTGCAGTTTAGTTTTCTAGTGTTCGCTGTTTCTTATGTGGGAGGAGTTATGACGTCGTCTTGTTCTATCAATTTTATGTAGCCAATTAAAAAAAGGGAGGGGCTTGAGGCTACGTAATAACAGACGGATGGGTCTATCGAACAGGTTAAGCTACGCTTGCCGCGGTTGACCTATGCCTACCTTTATATACCAAGACCCCTCCGTACCTCGGAAAGCAGGTGAAACCGGCGGGTCCCGGCTATCATCCGTGGGTCTTGACAGTCGTTATACTCGTCAGAAGCACAAAAGTCTGACAACCAAAAAAATCAAAAATCAAAAATCAAAAGTCATTTATTCAAATTAGGCTGAGGATCAGCACTTTTCGAACGTCAAAATTACAAAAGACAGTCCCCCCAAAACGCCCACCCGTCGCGCACTTCCTAGTGCTTTAGCTGGGAAGAAGAAGTGGCCAACAAACTCCCCAGCAGCACAGCTGTCTGTCCAGTTAGAAGAACTTGATTCTATACAATGGTATATAGTAAAACATTAAGAGACACAAATTAAATTAAATGATTTGCTATATGCCAGCTAGCCAACCCAATATACCAACAAATAAAATGAAAACTATACTAAAGCATAAGCAAAAAAAAAAAATATGTATATAGAAACATGGCTGCAAAAATAAAAAACTGGCATAAAGGGCGTGACAGCTTACATATGCAATGCTGAATGTTCACATAGCTGTTACGACCTGAGTTACAACTCGAGGCCACAAATGATAAACTAGGACCATCGACGTAAAATAAATTAAACAGGTAAGTAATATTAATAATAATATCAACATCAAAGTCAGCAAGACGACCAGTCACCACAAGCAGCACCCGTTCACGAGCATAACGCAAAGATCAGCCATTGCCCCCCTCGCCATATTTGAGGGAAGGGGGCAACCCGACCCCCGACGCTACCGCAAGCATTGACATCTAAGGGAGCATGACGAACTTGCTGCCGGTTGCTCAAGCAAGAATTGAATGATTACTTGTCGAGGTCGCTAGCAAACCACATTATGCAATACTAATAAAATAAAATTGGCATAAACAGGAAAAAAAATATGGAAACAATTATATTGAACCTATCACTAGGTACGCTAATACTGGAGAAAGAACATAAACATTGTCTTGAGTTAATCACAGCGACCAACTATTCTTATCATTTAAATAATCGTTGATGGAATAGTACGCCTTTTGACAAAGGTTGGATTTTACTTGAGCTTTAAACGCATTAAAAGGTAATTCTAGTAAAGAAGGTGGTAGCTTGTTGTAAAATGTTATACCAAGCCCAACAAATGAGTTATGCACCTTATGAAGCCGGTGAAAGGGAACACGTAGTTTGTCCTTACTTCTAGTGTTAACAGTGTGAATATCACTGTTTTTAGCGTATAAGTGTATATTTTGCCTAATATATAAGATGTTGGCGAAAATGAATTGTGATGACACCGTAAGAATACCAATATCTTTAAAAAAGTCCCTTAGGGAAACTCTGGCACCTAGCTGGTAAATTGCTCGAACAGCTCGTTTCTGAAGGACAAAAATATTTTGAATATCAGCTGCTGTACCCCACAGTAGAATACCGTAAGACATAACGCTGTGGAAATAACTAAAATAGACCAACCGAGCTGTATCAACGTCAGTATATTGTCTTACTTTTCTGACGGCGTAGGCAGCTGAACTGAGCCTTCCCGCTAGGCTTGAAATATGAGGGCCCCACTGAAGTTTGCCATCCACTGTTATGCCCAGAAAAACTGCCGAGTCTACAGTTTTAAGCACCTCTTTATCTAAGACGATGTTGGGACCTAGATTTCTAACATTCGGTAAGGCGAACTTTACACATTTGGTTTTCTTGGCATTGAGAACTAGGTTATTTGCCGTAAACCAATCGGTAACCATTGAGAGTGCACTGTTCACGTCGTCGAAATCTGGTCTGTTCCTGTCTACTTTAAAAATAAGAGATGTATCATCTGCAAACAGTACAACGTCACAAATACCCTTTAAAAAGAATGGTAAGTCATTGATATACACTAAAAACAAGAATGGGCCGAGTATAGAGCCTTGAGGCACACCTAACTGAACCGGTAGCCCGGCAGATTTTACACCATTAATATCTACACATTGGAACCTATTATGTAAATAAGAATTTATTACGTTTATAGCTTCGTTATGGACACCGTAATGACGTAGTTTACGCAAAAGCGTGTCATGGTGCACGCAATCAAAGGCTTTGGAGAGATCACAGAATACTCCGATAGCATTTTGCGAGTTCTCCCATGCGTTAAAAATGTGTTTCAAGAGTGCAACACCCGCATCTGTAGTTGAACGACCTTTTGTAAAGCCATATTGCTCATTATGAAGGAGGCTATTTAAATTAAAATGTCTTAGCAACTGCTTGAGGATTAACTAACCAGTCTTATCAACGGGTATTGTATCACACAGTAAATGAGTTGTGGAGTTGCGATAGACCGTAGCTCCATGTAAAATACTGGTATTCAGCTGCATCCGTTAGACTGGTAGCTGACCCCAAAATATGTAGTTGGAAAAACTCTAGGCAGATGAATATAAAAAATAATTTAATTTTCCGCACGAAAGATAATAATTTTCATATCTCTATAATACGTATTTAAATTACTTATTAGCTAATCGGCTAGATTGTAATGTGAATAAAGTATCACCTAATGTGATACTTTATAAAGCAAAAAAAAAAAAATATAATACCTACGTGATAATTTATATTTAGTAAAAGCTCCCATGCGAATTTTATTTCCTCTAGGTAAGTTCTATGGAATACATAATGTACAAAATTCACGATTTTTTGTTACTAATAAAAACCAGGATATTTCCCACATAATAAATATTTACATTTCATCGCTACAAAATAAGTGAAAAATAAGCCTTTTCATTACTTCACTGAGCTGTCTATATTTTTTTACGATCCAATTTATTTCAATATCCAGGCTTCGATATCAATTATTTATTTGCCGATGAAAATCATAGCCGAAAAAATGACGTATGCTGTAGCTAAAGTTTCGGGCAGTATACCAAACATTTTCCGTGTATTTTTATTGCTTTATTTTTTAACTACACAAAAAAAAAATGATACAGCGTGTAAATGTTATCCAATACTGAAGTCAGTTTTATTTTCGAATATTAAAATTATAATACAAGGCTACGGGTATTTTCTGAATACTTTTCTCGTTTTCTCTTTTTAAATCGGGAATATCCATTTGTGCTATAGTTATATAATTTGTGTTAATATCTGGACTTATGGCGTTTTAGACATCTACCTATTCAAGTACAAATAAATAAAATTGAAGTGCCTATTTGTAATGTCAAAATAACAGCATTTTTTAAACGCATATGAAAGTATATACACTACTTATAAAAAAAGATTGTTTTGTCTGAATGTCTAACTGTTTGTTCCGGCTTATCTCCGAAGTGGCTAAACCGATTTTCATGGGACTTTCACTGGCTTTATGTCAAGGTAGCGCGTTCTCTCTCTTTTACTTCCGGGCGAAGCCATGGCCATTCCTAGTCCATCGTATGAGGGACTATGCCTTAATACATAAAAATTAAGTTAGTAATACTTATCTCTATCTAGTTCTAATTAGATAGTAAAAAAATATCTTAACATCTCAAAACACAAATGAAAAAATATAATTAAATAAAAATAAGATTAAACATAAATGTAAAAACACCACATGCCACAATTTTTTTATCCAGTACACCAATACGTCACACTAATCGTCACACCGCATGTGACAGCTAAATACTGCGTTGTATCGAGGCAAACCGAGTAGCTGGCCTGACGGATCTGTATAGATATTTCAGGCTATTGTCCGACTGTGCAGCGTGTTGCGGTGTTATCACGGTGTTTCGGGGTGCCCGGATTAATACTGGGTTTTGGTAGACTGATATTTGTAGGCTGTGAATTGGAGGATGATCTTTGAAGAAATTTGTGAGGAATTTTGAAAGATTTTTTAGTTAAATTCAAGTACCTTCGTATCAAGTATTGTAGTAAGGTACCGAATATTAAGGTATATGAAAATAGGCAGAGCTGACTATCCCTTTTCAAAATGATTTATGTTTTCATAAGGTATTACAATCATCATCATCATCATCATTTCAGCCATTGGACGTCCACTGCTGGACTTAGGCCTCCCCCAATTCGGGGGGCTTTGCCATAATCGCCACGCTTGGCAGGCGGGTTGGCGATCGCAGTATGGTGGTAAAATGCCTAGAGAACGCTGCTGCCCATTCTCTAGTAAGTCCCTTAGTCGCCTTTTACGACACCCACGGGAAGAAATGGGGTGGTGCTATTCTTTGCGTCCGGCACCACACGGTATTACAATACTTTTCCTTATTTAGCCATGCTGACTCTCATTTTTCATTCTATACAACTATCCTACTTATATTATATTTCCTGCTCAGTTTTGCCAAGTAAAGAGAGAGAGAGAGAGATGTGGTGAAATTTCTAATATTGTCAGTTATTTTTTAAATAATATAAGTTGTTTGTCTATGTTAGGTCAAGTGTTATCCATGTTCTTTTAAAGTTTGCATGTTTGGATGTTAGAAGTTGGGACGTTTGTCACTCAATCGTACAAAAATGTCTGAGTGGATGTAGGTGTTTGGCAAACAGATAGTTTATAACCTGGATTAACACATAGAATACCTTTTATCCTGCAAAATGTTCCCATGGGATAATTTCCGACCTCCGCGTGAAGCCGCTGGAAAAGGGTTGCGGCAATAATATGTAGGTATATATTTAACATAGACCTCCCTCCACAAAATCTTCACAAAATCGTAACAAAATCGTAACAAACTCGACTGAAAACGTACACTCAAAAATACTTAAAAAAGTGTAACACTACAAAATGTCTGAACACGTGTTACACAAAATTAGATTTACACTTCCCTAAAAATCCAACAGTCCCAATAAAATTCACAACGGTTACGAAGACTGATCATATTATAACTGACGAAGCTTAAAGGTTCAGACCTTTCAGAATGAGTCATCTAAATTCCGTGGAGGGGCCAAGGTGTCAGTCTCCATACCTTCAATTTGAGTGCTCTTCTAAATTACAAAGGTCTTCTCATAAATTGTTCCAATATTCTACGACGCCAACGGCATGTTAAGCTTAAGTAGGATGGCTGTCACACCGGTGTGAGCGTGGCAGACGATAGAAAGAGTTTAGTAGTTTAGATTTTTACTTAACTTTATGGTTTGTGCAGTTTAGATTTAAGATTTCACATGGATATGTAGGTGTAATAATTAGAAAGGGACTGACTATTAGTCCTTCAGACCATATTTCGGACATGACGGCCAATTTCAACAGACACCAGCCATCGGTGCAGGATATTATAGTGCACAAGTGTGTGGGCCGACACAGGGGCACTCATTGTACTCTTACTCTCATAGATTGATAGGACGGCAATCCGACACGACCGGAGAGAGATGAGGCGCAGGTCCAACGGCTTAACGTGCTTTCCGAGGCACGGCAGTATTACACCGCCGGCTTCCAAACTCTGGACTGTTACTAAGAAATTCCCGATGTAAAATCCAATAACAGTTTACCCGACCTGGGAATCGATTCAGGATCCACTCAGCAGTCGCACTTGCAACCACAAGACTAACAGGGCAGAAAGAGGCTGACTACCAAGATAACGACTATGAGAGAGGTATGGAAGAAAAAGACAAGTTGCGTAAACCCTAAATAAATTGGAATAATTGCAGGAGAATGAAGATGATTTAGGTGTAACGCAAAATGCGACTACAGTTTACCTACCTATTATGAGTTTTCATGCATCTAGGCGTATTTATTTATCTATATATACTGATATGACGTGCAAAATTACGAAGCCGGAGGAGTACGAAATTTGACACAGATAATGTTTATATTGAGACAGGAGTGCAGAAAGCTAATATTTCATACAATTATGCATTAGAAATACACTAAGTTAAATAATAAAAATCGTTTCTTTCTTGTTCTGCCAGTTGACGCATATAAATGTATATCTACTCTTTCTGCGTCTATACATCTGGACATACACATGCGTCGGAAGCAAGCAGGCACTGCGAACCTAATCTGTATGAATGAAATCACTAATAAGTTCAGTGCTACTTTTAATGTCGTGTTTAATGTGAGTAAACACGCATTACACTCCGGTGTAACAGGCAGCCTTTCAGTCACGTAACGTCGAACGCGTCGACGGATCGATGCCGAATGCCGAAGCGTGCGTATTTTTCATTAGCGCCATTCGCCAATTAGATATACAGCCGAGCTAATGTGATAGAATAATAATTGCAATAATGCTCGAGCAAAGTGATTCGGATACTAACGAGCGTTCCTGTGAAATTAGTTCGGGTTTGTAATTGGTAGGAAATATGAGAATTTAGATTCAGCAAAAATATGTAGCTCTACTTTGTTTGCCTGAATACGGGGATCCCTGAAAACTTTTAACTAGGTGGAAAACTAGAATTTTCTGCTTTTGTTTGCCAAAAATTGAAATAGGTACATTCAGCTTTTTCAGCGTATTTTAGCCGTAATCAAATATCTAAAGTTTCGCATTTATTATCGGATTTGTTTTTAACCGACTTAAAAAAAAGGAGCATTAAGCGGTTTATTTTTCTTGTACTACATTTACTTCTACGTTTTTTTATTATTGCTGGGCATTATCTTTGTGCGTTCCAAACAATATATTATGCCATGCCTTCTTAAAAATCTTTCCCAAACCACAATTCAAAAGATTTACAAGAGTATTTACAAACTAAAGCATCTTACATTTTATTTGAAAATCCGTCGAGTCGAGAACACGGAAAAATACCAGCTTTTAATAAAGCGGCAAGAATAATCTTCTGCGGTTTAGACAACTGAGACAAAGGCACAAATAGTTTATTTAAAACATGGAAATAATCAATGAGAAGACGAGGTACATGAGGCTTTAGACATGGAGAGAGAATCTTCTCTTCCCTGAATATTATAGGATGTATGTATAAACGAGTTTGTTTGTACATCGTTCACAACATTTTACACTTGGAAGATCCAATCGTCGTTAATTTTGGCTAACGGGTAGTTTAAACATGTCTCTATGGTAGTGATTTTGGTGTACGGCATTTTAAAACGGGTTAATTGACCAGACTAATTGGCAGATGTGAGTAGAAATGCCGGGAAGGGACGATCTAGGAGGACATATAGTGAACTTATTGGTAAGAAAATAAAATTTGTTCCGCCGCTTCTTCTTCCCAGCTATAGCACTAGAAAGTGGTGAAGGCGTTTTGAGGGACTGTCTTATGTAACTTTGACGTTCTAAAAGTCCTAACTTTCAGCCTAGTTTGAATAAATGACTTTTGATTTTGACTTTGATTTTGAATGTTCTTTAGAAAGATATGGTGCATAGTACACGCAACCAGCGTGCGTGTATGACCATAGAGATTACATTTAGATAGAATTATCGTATTTAAAAACGTTCAAAATATAGTCGCAGTCTTATCTCAGCGACAGTCAAAAACTTGCTTCAGGTATTACCCCTTAGATGTATCTATGAACCTAAACGAGGCTTAAGGAGTATGTAAGGATCGTAGCAGGTGGGGTACCGTACTTTCTGCCTACTCCCATGGGAAAAAGGCGTGAGTCTATGTGGGTATGCTAACCAGACTTCATTACGATCTTAAAAGTAAAGTGTTTTTAGCAAAACTAATTTTAGTGAGAAGCCAACTTGTCTAAAACTGTCCAATTTTAAGAAATTCAAAACTTTTTTTTTTCCCAGAGGAATAAAGAAAATGTTAACCGAACAAGCTAAAAGAAAAACCACAACTCATTCTATTTCTTTAATTCTAAAA
Organism: Aporophyla nigra; assembly: GCA_947507805.1. Lineage (NCBI taxonomy): Eukaryota > Metazoa > Arthropoda > Insecta > Lepidoptera > Noctuidae > Aporophyla > Aporophyla nigra. The sequence continues at coordinate 2,584,264 of OX382301.1, forward strand.
CTACGAAAGAATACTAACAGCTCAGACACCAAAAATGTTCCCACAAATTCTCACAACAACACAAGTCACTCATCCTCCACATTTACGTAACAACACCAAATTTTCGCATCTGGCAACAGTAAAGTGTGATATGCACACAAAATGCACATTCCGTACAAATTGGATGAGAGCAATAAATTAAAGTTACACATTATTACGGCGAGCCCCTAATAAATACATCTAAAACAAAGGGTTCCGTATATTTCAAACTACTCGCTTTTACAACTGCATTCAATCATTTCGAGTCCAATTTCGTCTCGGTGGAAGTTGTTAGTGATAAGATGTAGCGGGGATTGTAAGCTGACGTCTCAGAAGCTGTGCGAGAATATCTCATTTCATAGTTGAAGAATTAGCCCATCAGTCTTGGTTGCAGGACAGGGACTATCGATTTGATAGGTAGATGGGATATACATAAATATTTTAGTGTCACAACGTGGATTCATCATCATTTCAGCCAAATGACGTCCACTGCTGGACATAGGCCTCCCCCAATTTTGGGGGGAGTTGCCATAATCGCCACACTTGGCAGGCGGGTTGGCGATCGCAGTTAGGTGGTAAAATGTGTAGAGAACGCTGCTGCCCATTCTCTAGTAAGTCCCTTAGTCACCTTTTACGACACCCACGGGAAGAAATGTGATGGTGCTATTCTTTATGTCCGGCACCACACGGAATTTGATTTACTGTAACTGTTAAAGGATTCTTCTTATTCCAAATGCAAACCCCATTGAGCAATTACTTATCAATGTATGCAATTTTCTCTTGATTTCAAGGCCTGATTACCTAAGTCCCACGCTGTTTACTAAACACGCTACCACCAATGGTAGCTTCCGCTTATGCATTATGTCACATTGCTAGACGCAAGCGTTCTCTGCCAGTCCCTGTGGACTCCTATCGCTGAGAACCGGGCGAGCCTTAATCTAACGAATGTAACCCTAACACAAGTTACTACAAATGGAATTCGATTCAGGATTTAACTAAGAGCTTTTATATATAAAATGATATTCGGTGTACGTTTGCTAGTAAACACTTTATTTTGTTTGTTATTATATTGGGGATGCAATGTAATGAATTTCGCGTAACCGGCTTATTTGCTTTAAGTTTTTCGTTTCATTTGTTTCTGCGAAAAATACACGTGTAAAAAATACTGGACATTAACAAAAGGCTAAAGAGAAAAGTTGTTCTCACTGCTGGGACACAGGCTTCCTCTCAGTGAGAGGGAGTGGGCCGTAATGTACCACATGTGCCCAGTGTCGATAAGTAAATGTCATAATATGTCTTCTAATTTTCTAGGACATGTCGGTTTCCTTGCGATGTTTTGTTTCACCGTTTTAAGAGCAATTGTAGATGACAGGGATGTGCAAATGAAAAAACTAGGTTTATGAATAGAGTGAAGGGTGGGGAGCCGCAATTCCAAAAATACGTCCGTGCGCAATCGATCAAAAAGGCTACTACTTGACAATGTTTTACGAAGGTGCGTCGCTAAGCGCGCGCCCCCCCTCCCGCTGGCATGCGACTCCCGCGCCTTCTGCGAGGTTGAATTTATTTAGCAATAGTAATTACAAAACTAGCTAGGTAAACTTAACAATAATAAAATTACAAAGACGCGTCGCCTACATTCCCCTCCCTAGTGCTGCTACAGCACTCATCACCCATAGAAATAGGCGCGACGCGTGTCGCATTCCGTCGCAACAGGCCGGATTTTGTCTTGACATCAACCACTCGAATGCGGCCATCTTTGCCAGCTATTACGGCCTGTATCAAACCTTTCGGCCATACATTTCTGGGGGAGTTAGGGTCCACAATCAGAACCAGATCTCCCACTTGCAAGGGTCTTTGTTCATCGTGCCACTTCTTTCTTGGGCGCATATCAGGCAGGACTTCGTGTACCCAGCGCTTCCAAAACATATCGGCTAGTTTTTGTGACAACCGCCATTGCTTTCTGAGGTAGGTATCAGACTCATCAAAAACACCCAAGGTAGGTAGATTGGATGATGTTCCCAACAGAAAATGGTTGGGGGTTAAGGTTTCAGGGCTGCTTGGTTCCACTGCGACGTGGGTGAGAGGACGGCTGTTTATCATCTGTTCTACTTCGGCTAATAATGTTTGAAGTGTCTCATCACGTGGCGCTCGTTCTTTCAAAATAGCTTTGAGTGCACCTTTTACACTTCTGATAAGCCGTTCCCAAGCCCCTCCCCAATGAGGGCTGGCAGGTGGAATAAAAATCCAAGTTGTCGCCGTACTGTAGGTCGTTGCTCCTTCTCTAAGTTTCTCTGTGTCCAGCTCAAGAACACATTTTTTCAGCTCCGTAGCAGCTCCTCTCAAGTTTGTACCATTATCTGAGTACAAGTACCGTGGCCAGCCTCTTCTAGCTGCCATTCGTCTGAGAGCCATTATTAGTGCGTCTGTGGTCAACTGGTTCACTATCTCAATGTGAATGGCTCGCACTGTGAGGCAAGTGAAGATAACACCGTACCTCTTCTCTCGACGTCGGCCAACGGTTACTTCCAGGGGTCCAAACAGGTCAACTCCGGTGAACGTGAAGGGGCGATGGTGATGAGCGAGCCGCGCTTCAGGTAAGTCACCCATTCTGGGTGGATGGGGCTGAGCCCTCTTGATTCTGCATAACATGCATTTTGAACTGATATACTTCACAGTAGGTCGTAGGCGTATAACCCAGTATCTTTGTTTCAATTCGTTAACGACCATTTCCTGGTTCCCGTGGCATGCTTTTACGTGGAAGTACTTCACGATAAGGTGAGTCACATGGCACCGGCCGTGCAGTATCACAGGACGTTTTACATTGGTAGATATCTCGGGTGCAGCGTCAATACGGCCAGACAGTCTCAGCAAGCCATCATCGCCGATAATTGGCGTCAAGGTAAGTAATTTACTTTTTTTATTTAATCTTTTATTATGTTTCAGGTTGTGCAGGTCATCTGGAAAAGCTTTCATCTGGGAGTACTTCAACAACATGTTCTCTGCGCGTTCCATCATCGCACCATCTACACCAACACTAGAAACTTTCTTGCATTTGTCTATAAAAGATAAAACCACACACATGGATCTCACCAGTCGAAGCCATGAAGAAAACCTTTCTGGTTCAGGTACAGCAGGTAAACACACAGGTGCAATGTGAATATTATTAATACATTCTAGGTCCACATCACAAACTTCCGGTAGCTGTATCTGTGATTCTCCAGGCCACGATCGTTCTTCTTCATATAAACATGACGGCCCATATAACCACTCATTTTGCAATGTTTTTATTTCACACGTTTCTCGCGTGGCTATGTCAGTAATGTTCAACTTTGTAGGTATGTATCTCCATTCTTCAATTTTCGTCAGTTCGTCTAATTCTCCAAGTCGGTGAGCTATATAAGCCTTATAATTTCGTGCATTATTGCGTATCCAGTGTAAAACCGTAGATGAGTCACACCAGAATATTTTTCTTTCAGCCTTTATTCTATGCTCGTTTATTATATTATCGGCTAATCTTCCCGCCATCAGGGCTGCCTGCAGCTCTAAACGTGGCATCGATACATACTTTACAGGTGCAACTCGACATTTACTAGACACAAAGGCGACTTGAATATTTTGTTTACAATCGATCCAACGCCAGTATGCGGCGGCGCACATCGCTTGAGTTGACGCATCACAGAACACATGTAGCTGTAGGTTCGTATAGCGCTCGGTTACCTGCGCCCGCGGTGCGCTATTCGGTGAGTCTGCACTGAGGTCGTGCGTCTCGCTCTCGCACATAGGTACTGAGTGGTGCGTGCTTCTAGTTGCCGACTCGTAATGTCGAGGTAATCGAATCTTATCAATGTTTTTCATTATGCTTAACCATTCGGTCCATTTTATAAATATTTGGTCTGTTATTTCATCGTCCCAACTGATTCCAGACCTCCAGGTATCTTGTAAAAGTATCTTGCCTTTGATCGTAATAGGTGAAAGGAATCCATAGACATCGAAGATGGACATTAGTACACGTAGCATTTCCCGTTTAGTGGGTTTCTTTTGTCCAAGCAATATTGGCGTGGGAATTCGTTTGAATGACACATCGAATCCCAGGTTATCATTAGTCGGGAACCAAATTAGGCCGAGTGTACGTTCTCCGTCATACAGTTGTCCATTTTTGAATATAACAGACGTCGATTTCAGGTTTTCTTTGGGTAAATCTTTAAGTACACACTGCATATTAGACGTCCAATTCCTTATCTCGAATCCACCTTGGTTGTGGACGAATGTGACGTCATTCACAAGTTGATTAGCCGTCTGTTCATCTGGTAATGAGTCTATGTAGTCATCAGCGTAATGTTGGGTAAGTACAGCTTGCACAGCGGCCGGCATTGTGGGCCGGAACCTTTCAGCGTTTTTGTTCTTTATGAACTGGGCAATAAATGGCGAACAGTTGGCGCCAAATATTAGGCTAGTCATGACGTAAGTTTGTACGGGTTTATCTGGCGATTCTCGCCATAAAAAGCGCAAGGCATCTCGATCCAAATCTTGAATTTTTATTCTTAAAAACATGTCTTTTATATCGCCTGTGACTGCAACTTTGTTTTCTCGGAATCTGAGCATTATCCCGTACAGAGAGGTAAGTAAGTCGGGACCTTGCAGTAGGTAGTCATTTAAGCACATGCCTTTGTTCCTCGCCGCGGCATCAAACACCAGCCGTAGTTTTTGTTTATTTGGGTTATCGACTCCAAAGTGCGGCAAATACCATATTTTATTTTCACTTTTAGTTTCGGTGAGTTGTGATGCAAAGTCGTTACTGAACAGGTGATCAATTCGTTCTTTATAGCGCTCTGTGAAGCTTGAATTCGCTTTCATCTTCTTTTCAACCCCTTTCAATCTCGTGAGTGCATTATCGTATGAGTTAGGCATCTCACCAGACGTGCCTTTCCATGGGAGACCCACGTACCACCTACCGTCTTTCAAAGTAGCCGTTTGTTGTAGGTATTCTGTGGCTTTTACGTCTAGTTGGTTTTGGCGAGGCTTACTAGTAACTCCGAGAGACTCCATTTCGAATGACTGGCGCATCTCGTTTTGCATTTCTCGTAAGATATGCTCACATTCATTGTTTTCTTCTTCTGACAGGAACAAAGTAGACTGCAGCATTACGTCGTGATCGGTAGCGGGTTTAGTGCGCATACATCCGTGCATGCACCACCCTAACGGAGTGCGGGTGAAGTAGGGGTCTGTAGGTAATTGTCCTGCCCTATCAAAAGTTCAGGTTTGTATTGACCATCACAAATTACACTATTTATTTCAGGTTTCATCAGTTCATAGTCACTCATGTCCACGGCAGTAACATTTTGTACGGGTAAGTTCATGTTTGTTACACTGCGCGCACGAATTGCAAACTTAATTCCTTCACAGTTAGAAAGTTCAAGGTCAAGTACCTCACTATGGCATACTACTTCACTATTGTCCCATGGGCCGCACACACGCATAGATTGTTTATTACCGTGCAATCCCAGTTTCGAAGCAAGCGCGGCGCTTATCAACGTCACCGTTGAACCGTCATCGAGCAGCGCAAAACTACGAAAAGTACCATTAGGTCCGTGTAAGTAAATAGGCACAGTTTTTAGTAAAACTTTACGACAGTTCACTTGGAGATTATTTACGGTTTCCACTCGCGATTCAGTTTTGGTCTCAGTTTCAGTCACATCGGTTATATTGACACTATTACGCGGCACTGAGTTTTTGTTCACAATATAATGCAACAAGCGATGGTGCGATAGTCCACAGTTGTCTACATCACAAGCCGGAGCGGTACAAGTATCTTGTTTATGTTGTGACGTCAGACACTTGTAGCAGATACCATGCCGTTTTACGAATGCCCAGCGATCTTTGCGTAACGATTTTTTAAACTTATACAGTCTTGTAGTAAGTGCTCGGAAACGTGGCAGTACCGACACTCTTTATCACCATTTTGTTCATTGTTCACTTGTACACTGTTCACCATTAGAGTACGATGTTTAGAGTTTTCATTGTTACTTTGTTTACTATAGCACTGTATGCTCGATAAATTCACAGATGTTTTTGTCATTTTTATAGCTTCATCACTGAGAAACTCGGACAATATAAGTAGTTTTGGTTTTTCTGTGTTACTGATAAGAGGATAACAGTAATCAGCCCACTTTGAAACCAGTATCATCGGTAGCTTCGAGAGGATGACCGATACAATGTTCATTCCTTTTAGGTATTCTTCACGTCCGATGGCGGTCACGGCAGCGACACAGTTTCGTACTTTCACAGAGAAAGGGATGATATCCTTCTGATATTCTTGTGCCATGGGGCGTAATTTACTTATGTCCTGCAGGATCCTGGAAATTATTACATCAGGATTTCCAAACTGAAGTTCTAGTGTATTCATTATATCTACTGCGGAGGTAGCACCAATGAGTAAGGCCGTCACTGCTTCTTTTGCTGGCCCTTGTAGGCTCCTTCTCAGACGCCACAGATTTTCTTTATCACTAAAATTGCACACTTCAGAGGATTCCTCAAATGCTTGCTTGTACTGAAGCCATTCAAGCGGGTCACCAGAGTAGTTAGGTAAGTCCCTCGGTGTACACATGCGATTCAGCATTCTGTCGTGAGATCTGCTGGCACCGGTAGCAGAGGTAGCAGCAAGGTCCTTCAAAGCACTCGCCAGGGCACGCACGGTTTCATCAGTGCCACCAGCAGCTGCTGGTAGCGGGCACGTTTCGAGCGCGAGTTCAGTAGCGGGTAGTTGCGGGCCGGCGGGTTTCATTTGGTGCAGGTGCATTTCCTGCGGTGCCGGACGCAACACGTCATCGCGGATGTCACCGTAGGTGACACCCTGCGTTTTCACTTCCTGCCGACTACTTTCTAGCCACTTTTCCACCACGCGGTCAATTTTATGTTTTTCTGAGGGTAGACTGCAACTGCTGCGGTCGTCTTCCAGTTCTGCTAGGTCTGCATCTAGTTGTTTGTCTATCAGTTCCAATCTAATTTGAGCCTTTGCTTGAGCGGCTTCCAGTTCCAGTCTTTTCTTTCTCGCCGTAACAGAAGACGTCGATGATTTTTTACTGCGGGTAGACTTTCGAACCGTTTGGACTATAGACGGTCCAGGTTGATTTTCTTCCATCTTGTACCTGGGTTCAACGGGTTCGACACTGCATTGTTCAGGAAGATTCGATTGCTGACCATCGTTTTGCGCTTCATTTTGTTCCTCTTCCTTTTGTTTCATTCTCCTAGTATTCACCATGCTTCGTGGTGGTGTGCGGTACATCCAGAGATCCGGCTCGAAGGACCAGCTAATGTAGATGACAGGGATGTGCAAATGAAAAAACTAGGTTTATGAATAGAGTGAAGGGTGGGGAGCCGCAATTCCAAAAATACGTCCGTGCGCAATCGATCAAAAAGGCTACTACTTGACAATGTTTTACGAAGGTGCGTCGCTAAGCGCGCGCCCCCCCTCCCGCTGGCATGCGACTCCCGCGCCTTCTGCGAGGTTGAATTTATTTAGCAATAGTAATTACAAAACTAGCTAGGTAAACTTGTGATGAAATAATTTACACAAAAAAACTTTTTATATAAAAATAACAACCAACTTCCTTAAAAAAAACACTACAAAGTCAAAAATAACTTTAATTTCGAAAGTCGGTGGCAAAAAAACCTTAAATACAGATCCTAAGACACCGACTTTTTAGTTTTGGTAGATACCCCGCACTAATCTAATCGCGTTATTCGTTCATTTGTCGCGCAAATATTTATGGTTTTCATTTTCCGAATGGAACCAAATTAAAATGGGACCATTCGGGAAGCACCAGCTTTCAAATAAAAAAAGAATCATCAAAATCAGTTCACCCAGTTAAAATTTATGAGGTAACAAACATAAAAAAAAATAAAAAAATGAAGTCGGTAAAAATACAGACCAATTGATAACCTCCTCCTTTTTTTGAAGTCGGTTAATAATATTGCCTTTTACAAGTCAATATTTCTGGTCAATATTTTTAAAACTAGCTAACCTAACTGTAATTGGCTTTGAAATCACTTTAATATTCCGTGCTATCTAAAACGTATAGGTATAGTTTGTACACACACCACAAATGACGTGGATGGATGAACGTATAGTTTAAAGCCAATGAACAGATACCTAATGAGGCTAATTGGTGAACAAAGATAATGGACTACAACCTCCTGGGAGGCCTATCATTAGGAGTACATACTACGTATAACAAAGCATTGTAAAGTCAGGGGAAATATTTTTTTTGCCTATTGACTACCAGCTTAAATTATTGTGCATCTATTGAAATGACAACTGTCGTTTTTAGACAACCGTATAAGATGGCAAATTGAGGTACGGTGTCAATTTGCTTCATTATAATTTTTTCCTGGTCCTAAGTCACAGTAAAGATTTCATTGCAGATATGTCACAAGTGGTACTGGTTCAATCAACTCAGCCTATCGTAGTCCACTGCTGGACTCAGGCGTCTCCCATGCTGCGCCATGCACAACGCATTGACCTCCTCCGCCTTCCGCATCCTGCCTGTTCCAGCCATCTTTTGAGTTTGTCGGTCCACCCAGCTGGCATCCCACGTTATGGTTGCTGCTATGCATTATATACTCCTGGACTCGTCTGTTCCATCGGCCATCGGTAGAGTTAGTTAACAATAAAAATAATAGGGCAGTTTAGTTGCCTTGAGTGGTCTACTGAATTTATTAACATGTTCTCATACAAAAGCTTCCCCTGTATCTATTTATTATTTGGAAATCTAAGAACTAGCATAATTAGTCTACAATTTTCCCACTGCTGGGCCACAGAACTCCTCTCATATAAAGTCTAAAATATTAACGTCCCGAAATAAAAGTAAACCTACCGAATATCCATTAATGAGTAATTTGTGACGTAGTGACGTACCCCAGTTACGTCGACGTCAGCGTCAGTGTTTGATTTGACGTTATCTGTGGTGACGAGGGTCGACCCGCTACTGTCAATGTATTGTGTGCTCACTGTATAAGAGAGGGTGGGCAGACCTGTAGGGTGTAGTAGCTATGGTAACGGTTTATGAATTTTGATAAGTTTTTAGGGGGTTTTTAAAGCATTGAAGTCTATTTTTCTTACATCTCCAAAATACAGTGACACAAAAAATCCTGAGAAAGTTTAGACTTATATTAATGTCTGATATTGCTCATCTGCCTTGAGCAAGTATGGTGATTAATGCTCAATGCTCGTTACTTTTTACCCAATAACGGCAAACAAAAAGGAGGGTCATGGTTTTAACTGGTATGTATGTATGTTCATTTAATCCCTCATAAAATCAAAATCAAAATCAAAAGTCATTTATTCAAACTAGGCTGAGAGTCAGCACTTTTTGAACGTCAAAGTCACATAAGACAGTCCCCCCAAAACGCCCGCCCTTCGACACTTCCTAGTGCTTTGGCTGGGAAGAAGAAGTGGCGGAACAAACTCCCCAGCAGCACTGCTGTCTGTTAGTAAGTAAGTCTTTATTTGCCTTAAACATGGTATAAAAGTTAGTAGTATAGTGTAGTAGTATAGTGTTAAGTTAGAAGAACTTGATTCTATACAATATTGTATAAGTTATTAATATAATAAAACAAAACATACATTATTCGCCATATGTCAGCTAGCACACGCCATTATACCAACAAAACATTGAAAACTAAACTCAAGCTGAAATGAATAATGAAACAAAATCGTAAACAGAACTTAAAACCTTACTAAAGCCTCCAGGCATAAAGGGCGTGCCCGCTTACATATACAACGATGCAAATGATACATATACACAACAAATTAAATTAAAAGAAAATAAAAATAAATTAACAAAAGCAGTTAAATAAAAAAACAATTATATGAACTACCCATATAAACTGTCAGTGTGTGAGTTACAGTAATTACAGAATGTAAAACAGTGTCATAGAAGAAAAAATAAATATTATCTACACAATTAAGTGAGCAACTAGTTTGATAAACTCTAAGACTGTCCTATGGAGCGAGACCAGCATGTTTCCAAGCGTTCTTATCTTGGATGTAGTCCTCTAATTTGTAATAAGCTCGTTTACAAAGTGTACTTTTAATATGACTTTTAAACCTCCTTTCATTTAATTGCAATATATCAGAAGGTATTTTGTTGTAACATTTAACACAGTACCCCATAAAAGATGTATGTAATAACTTCTTATCATAATTTAAGAGCGTCTAAATCATTCGCTGGGTATTGGCTATGTGACGTCACATTAAACTGAATATGGCGCTCTCTAAAGAACATAAAGTGATTAACTTATATTTATATCTAACCCGAAAAAATAAAGTATGTTAAAACAATAAAATCCATCTACTGAAAATCACGACTTAAAAAGTACGAAACAAGTAAATATTTGCATCTGAAAGCCATTAACACCTAAACAATACATTCTAACAGTAGTAAACGATCATAGGTTTTAAGGCAATGCGGCAAAAATTTGTCGTTTCATTCTCTTTTCCGTACCGTACCGTGTGGTGCCGAACGTAAAGAATAACACCACCCCATTTCTTCCCGTTGGTGTCGTAAAAGGCGACTAAGGGACTTACTAGAGAATGGGCAGCAGCGTTCTCTATGCATTTTACCACCATACTGCGATCGCCAACCCGCCTGCCAAGCGTGGCGATTATGGCAAAGCCCCCCAAATTGGGGGAGGCCTAAGTCCAACAGTGGACGTCTTACGGCTGAAATGATGATTCTCTTTAGAAAGTGATTTTTCAAAAGTCGGGTTTCAGTTTTTGAACTTACTTTTTTCTACATATATGTTTTTGCCCTGTACGGGGGCGGTAATGGGTTGGTAGAATTATTATTATTGAAGTTTGTTACTAATCCAAGATAATTTTTAATAAAACAAATTAAAATCATCCATCGGCGTCCTATGAGCTTCGCCAGCTCTGTCTAGCCCACACAACACTTCTAAAGAAATTGCTTACATTTTAACTGAAATAAACATATTTCACCTCTTCAGACTCGCAAGGGGTCGAGTCTCGTAAAATAGCCTTTTGGGATCATTCACGGAATAAAAGTTAGCGTTCAAAGTTTGATAGAAAGTTAGTTCAGTGCCTCAGTTGGTCGGGTTACCTAGGTCTTTCAGGAATACATTTTTATTCTAGTACTTGTGTGAATATTCGAGGTGGCACTCCGACCGATATTGATTGCTATATTTTTGTTCGAAGTTCTTTTTCGTTGAATATCGGATGGAATTTTAGATATTTTTAGAATGCATTGATAATTTAAGAATTGGATTTGAAGATTCTGCCTGGTAGAACATTTTTTTGTTTTGCGTAGTTTAATGACTATAAAAAGGTCTCCGTTTCCGTCGGTCTTCCGTGCCTCGGAAAAACACGTTACGAGTTACGGGTCGCCTGAATCCCGAAAGTCTGACAATCAGTCTTACCAAGGGATATCGTAGTGCTCAGTAATTGGGTTGTGGAGGTCAGTTAGGCAGTTGCTCAATATACAATACTAGTATTCAGCTGCATCCGGTTTGACTGGAAGCCGATCCCAACATTGTTGGGGAAAAGGCTAAGCAGGTGAAGAATAACACAAAAAGGTATGTAAATTAAGGTGAAGTAATAATTTACTTTCATTTTAATTTCAATGCTAGATATTGAGACCAATATATCAATTTATTATTCTAGTTACCCTTTCTATCCCTTAAACAAAAAATATGCACTTTAGATATTCTAAAAAATGGTTGTTCTATCTATTCATCAACCCCATAAAACTCATAAAATATAACACGATCATCGACGCGTATTTACAAACAACGTACACGGAATGATTCTGTTTAAAGTTGTATCTGCAAACCAACATAACTCAACTCTAGTGTGCTATCGAAAATAATTTAATACTGTTAAATTCGGAGCGTGCTGCGTTCCAAAAACCACAAGCCTTACCATTTGCTTGTAATATTGATATTTTGTATTTACGCGTCTTAGCTCGGCTGTGTACTGTGGAATTCATGGTTTCTAAGTATGCGGTTAAGACAATATTAAATTCCTGAATTCGTGAAGATTAGGATGTTTCGTCGTCATGACTCAATGAATCGAAATATAATTTCGAATTGCAAATGTAACAATAAAGGGTAAACTTTAAAAAACATATGTTTAGAAACAATTTTACATACAGCTTGGAAATAAGCCTGTGTATGATAAATAATAATCTTTTGGTTGAATTTAAATCGACTCTTGGATTCATTATGTTACCATATTAAAACTGCATGATTTATTTGTATGTGATTGGCTTGTGTTCTTTAGAAGAATAATTTATAAATTGGATTCTTTAAACCGAGTTTAAGATGCTCGCTAAGGTACAATGTTATGACGTGACTTTTTCTACCATAACCACAAACGATTTTTGGTTTTGTTTTCAAAAAGTTTTCCCCTGTTACAAGGTCTCGATAAGTTTAGAACAAAATGCAATACCAACGAGTAAAAGAAAACACCAAATTAATTATATATGATTCAATTTCAAATGCGGCACAGATGATTTTGATGACTAAATTACGATACCAAAGAAACTGAGGTGGTTAGCACTAACAAAGGTGGTTCGAACGACTAATTAGACTTCTCAAGTCGAATCGACTTTCTTCTAAGTCCACACACTACACGTACTAGAAAGTCACTAATTTCTCGCTCCAATTAACGACTGTACTCCTAGTAACTGGACATCTTAAGGCGTAAGTTAGTCACACAACTTAGTAGAAGTTAGGTAGCATTTGTAAGACGTACACCAGCCAGCCCAGTCATCGCCAACTGGGCGTGGGATGGTAATTGTAGCATTGTTTTTGTGTTAACATGTCTACAATTAGTAGAGTTTATGGTTTAAGTTTCGACTTGTTCTGTGATTACAAAGCGAGAATTAACTTTAGTTGAAATTCAAACCTGTAAGCCTGTTGACTGGAAACAGAAACCTACCAATTAGTCATTATATTTTGAACTTTATTTCGATTATTATATCTAAAGTTCTTACTACAAAAACTGACTTTAGTACCGAGTCTAAGATGAAAACTTTGTATTAGGATCGTTACGATTGTCAGAATAAAGATCAAAATACAATATAAGTGACCGTAAATCCGTATAAAAAATACAATTAAAATCAAAAGAATGTTCGGTGAGAAATCATTATTTTCATTTTCTGGTTTGTAATTATAATAGACATTCTATCCAACTAAAACAATTCCTTTTGTGTGTCCATATTTATGATAACAAGACAATTATATTCTAAATAAAGGAACAAAGAAATAATTGTAACGGTATTCATATTATTATAATTATCATACCTCACTACAGATCACATCTCAAAGAGACTCGTTAAAATGAGGAGCAGCTGAGCGACGGAGAAAAAAAATGTTATCACAAAAGAAATAAACGAAAGACACGCGAAAATAATGAAGGTCATTGTCAATATTCTTAAAGAGGGAAAACTTAAAGAATATGCAGAAGTTCTACTCATATCTAAACTAATATTATAAAGCTGAAGAGTTTGTTTGTTTGTATGTTTGTTTGATTGAACGCGCTATTCTCAGGAAATACTGGTTCCAATAGAAAAATTCTTTTTGCGTTAAGTAGCCTATTTATCGAGGAAGGCATAGGCTATATAACATCCCGCTACAACTAAGAGGAGCGGAGCAGTAATGAAAAATGTTCCAAAAACGAGGAACATCGCACGGGTAGGTGATTCGACGCGACGGGAAGGGTCGGGGGAACAAGAAATTTAACGCGGACGAAGTCGCGGGCAGATGCTAGTCTCAAATAATTTATTTCAAACTAGATTTTGCCAGCGAGTTCACCCGTGTATTATATATAAACCTTCCTCTTGAATTAATCTGTCTATTGATGAAACCCGCATTAAAATCCGTTGCGTAGCTTAAAAGATCTAAGGGCAAACACACGAAATGCGACTTTGTTTTATCCTATGTTAAGATAAACCAAATGCAGGGTCGTTCGGTACCGACTTCTTTAACATGATGGTTAGGTATAACCTAAGGCGGCGCATTTGATAGAAATATTTTGAATGTTGGATGGTGTTCCATGGAAAGGATCCGTTGCAAACATAAGAGGGGTAAATCTCGTATTTTTAGAAATATTCTTATTCTAATCTGTATCAAACCATCAAAAATGCCTGTAATTTCCCAATTTTTTCTTCTTGGGTACGCACGCTACCAGTCGAAATCGATGCAGAAGAATTTTTCGTCGCAATTTTGTAGTTTGTTAATAGTTTTAGTAAGGTTAGGAATAATATTTTTTATTAATTTTGTACAACAAGTTTATCCAGTATATTTATTGTTATCTTCAGAAACAAAATGACCTTGAGTTCTTTTAGGAATTTCTGTATCTATTTGGCATCAATCAATCAATAAACTCATCCTATCACAGTCCACTGCTGGACATAGTCCTCTCTCATGTTGCGCCACAACACCCTGTCCTCCGCCTCCGCATCCAGTATATTTGGCATACTAAATTATATTCATAGCTTCAATTTACGGTACATGCGAAGTCTTGCAGACTGGGTTTTCTGAATTTGATCTTTATTATGTCAAAGGCGTCCTCATTCATTTGGCTGTTACATTTTAATTACATTTGGATCACAAAGCCAATGGACTGTTGATTGTGCTGCTAAGTCCCGGAACTGCGGTCATGGTCTTATGAATGTCTCGCTGTAGAGAAAGATTTAAGTAGGATGTTTCATTAAGAATTGTTTCGATATAACGGTTGTTATGTAGAGTACGAATAAATAAATGACAATTAATGACCACGTCAGCTCAAAGCTGTAATGGTTCTTCAAAAGGCCTACCAAAATGCATCGTAAGACTCACATAAAATTCTAATAATATAATTTTTGGGCTTTAAAAGAGACCATGACCTCTGAGTTTGTCTGTCTTGGGCATTTCTTTTCAGGTAACAGTCAGCTAGGACATACCGACGCCATGTAGTTTTTTTACGCCATTTCATTTCATAATCTGTTTTTAATACATTATTATTCTTCAAAATCCAAAGTCGAACGTCTTTTAAAGTATCTATGGAGGTACCTACAAGACATAAATGAGAAACAATAGTAATATCTAAAGCTTCCTCAACAGTAATTCCCATTCAAATTAAACCTAAGTCGTTTATCCATTGATCTAATTTATCACAATATGAAACTTATACAATTCTATTGTGCCCTCACTTAGTCCTTAAGCTTTGACGTCGACAATTCATTGTAATAAAGCAGAGGCGGTTCGTCTTTCTGCCAACGTAATCCCTACTTACCCACATTATATCTAGAGTGAGACTCGTTTGCTTTAGGTAAATATTAATAATTCAGCGGTGGTCGTGGGCCGCGACAAACACCACCCCTGCATATTCATAGGACGAGCGAAATATATTTTTTGTGCGCTCCCACAGTCGGCTAATTACAAAAGTCTTCAACGTTTTCGACTTTTTTCCGATTCCCATCTGCCTTTGATTGGGTATCGGGACAGGGGAATATGAATCGACGATTTAATTAAGGTTTGCCTTCTATTCGAAGTTTGTTATGAATGAGATCGTTAGCGACTGTTGAAACACGCTTCAGATTGATTACAAAAGTTGACAAAGATTTTATTCATATATTCATTCGTTGGACGCTACTTATTGTTTCTCTTCGTTCTTTTATATTCTCTCTAATAAGTTTGGAAGTGGCGGACGTTTGGAACGGTTCCGAGGGGACGAATGATTAATTGAAATGGAACCAACGTTTTTACTTCTACCAAAGATGAATTAGAGAAATAAGGCGAAAGTAACAGATTACTTTACTGATTGTGCTTGATCGTCATCCTGTGGATTATATTTGCTTTTAGTATTTTCTCGCTTATTTCCGAATTCCATTTCCCATCAACACTATTACGGCTTTCTGCATTTAACCACATAAATATTATACTGCAGATTACTTAATACTTACTGCCAATCGTCATTCCTTCTATGCAAAATTTTTTACGAAGATGGAAACCGTCAAAACATAAAGCCGACTCCTTATTTTTCTGTAACTTTCAAAACTATACAAACAATGAATAGGCATTTCCTTAGTTCTGCTAATAAAATAAGTTCGTTAACAACACTTTCATACATAATTGGTTGTCGGAAGCACTTGTACGGCTCGAATCGATAGGAACTTTTCTTTTGTTCGAACTTGTGTTGTGCTTCAATGTTCTAGCTGCATGTTTTAATTTTGTTAGTTGAATTAGTGGTTTATATTTGTGCTTTGATGGGTAATTTAATTATTTTTATACTTTATTGCCCCTTGGTTCATTTAGCGTGAAAATACTAAAAAAATTGCTTCCTGTAAACCGTACCAACGAGTGGTTTACCTGCATTACTCACTTTCGCGTCGTCTCGTCGAGTATATATCTGTCAGTTTTTTCGTTTTCTGATAATGCTTCCATACAAAATTCTCGATTCGTTCTATCAAACGTGATGTTTTATCTACAAACCTTAACATAGTTAAGTTGTTTAGAGATATGACAGTTCAACACGAGATAATTCCCGTTTCTGTTGTCATTAAGTCGTCTTCGATTTTGCTGAACGTAACGTAAATTCGAACGATGTAAAAAGTCTCCTACCCAGACAGAAAACCAGATCTTATAAATATTCTGGAGGTTAAGCATAAAACATCAACCCAGTCTTTCTAGACTAAATACATCACAGTCCTACGAACATTTAAACAATGATTCCTTAATAAGATCAATAAAAATATATATTAAAAATCAATATTCAAAGAACATAAATTCCGACATTATATTTCAGAAATTTCCTCCTCAAAGGATTCGTTCTGCGGGAAATACAATGATTTCAGCTGAAATTCGCACGACGCGAGATGTGTTAAATTCCATAATAGAATTCCCAGGGGTGGAAATTTTAATTATGTCCGAAAATGCAAGTTATGTAAACGCCTAGTCAGGCGCTGCGAGTTTGCGAGAGGGAAGCAGACGAGCGGCGATGGAAAATGTGCTTGTATGTATGTGTCTGTGTGTGTGGGTGTGGATATTGGGACGTACTGTGCACATTGTGTGGGATGGATTAATTCTTCTCGTATTTTTTTTATTGTAATTGAGAGCATTTAAATTCTGCTCATCCTAGATAAGTAGAGTCAGGTTTAGATAAGGAATAATTGCAGGTCTAGACTGGCTAGACTTATTTTTTGCACTATGTATGCTAAAATAAAGTAAGGAAACATGATAGAAATAGGTCGCAGAAGATCCTCCACGTAATAACGTGCGTTTAAAACAAAACATCATAATCACTTTGTTAAATAGTGTAGCGGTAAGTGTGTGTGTGACCATAGACTAATTAGAGCGTCAGTACAAATGACCACACAAAAACAAAGCAGAGTTAAATTTACAAACAAAAAAGCAATCCAACTAAAGAACAAAGAAGAAATAACAAAATATAATCAAAACCTAGGGTCAATGCTACTCTACCCAACCATCAACTTGCAAAATACCTCGGTACAAACCTATTACGATAAAATAACGGACGCTATCAGCCAGAGCTTGAAAAAAGCTAGAGAAAATGCGAGGAATACACAAAAACACCACAAGATACTATCAGACCGCACAGCTATGCTATTAAAAAGGAGAAAAGAACTACAAAGAACAAAAAATAAAACTAGATCTATGAAAAACGAACTCTCCGCCCTCTACAAAATAACAAATAAATACATTAAACGGGATTACGCTAAATATAGACAAGAGACCATAGAAAGCCATTTACAACGAACAGGAAGCACAAAGAGAGCCTTTAAGGAACTCAGAACAAGCAAAACTTGGATAGAGGGGCTAGACAAACAAGACAGATCTTTGTGCAAACGAACTGACATTATTAAGGCGGCATCAGACTTCTATAGGAAATTGTACAGCGATAAGACCCAAAATACTAACATCTCAATTACTGTCAATGAAAGCGTTAATGAACCCCTAATTAAATCAGTCGACGGGATTGAAATCATAGAAGCAATTAAGGGTTTGAAATTAGATAAGAGCCCTGGCTCCGACAACATCACAAATGAATTATTAAAAACAGCACACACAACATTAGCCGAACCGTTAGCGGAACTATTTAACTTAATACTGAAAAATTCTGAAACACCCTTGCAATGGTCTGAATCAAATATCATACTTCTCTACAAAAAAGGCGACCCGAAGGATATTGGCAACTACAGACCAATAAGCTTGTTACCAAGCCTCTACAAACTCTTCTCTACCATTATAAACAAAAGAATCAGTAGTACATTGGAAGCAAAGCAACCGGTAGAGCAAGCAGGCTTCAGAAAAGGATTCTCTACTGTTGACCATATCCACACACTCGAATTAGTTATAGAAAATTATCAAGAACAGCAGAGATCGTTATACATAGCGTTTATCGACTATCAAAAAGCTTTTGATACGGTAACACACATAAGTATATGGGAAAGCTTAAAACAGCAGGGAGTAGAAGACGTATATATAAAAGTCATCCAAAGCATTTATAACAACAACAAGGGCAAAATCAAGTTAGAAACTCTCGGACCTAGTTTTCCTATAGAAAGAGGCGTAAGGCAGGGTGATCCGTTATCCCCGAAAATATTTATAGCCATCCTGGAGGCTATAATCAGCAAGTTAGACTGGAGCAAGGCAGGACTGTGTATAAAGGGAGATTACTTAAGTCATCTAAGATTCGCCGACGACCTAGTGTTGTTATCGGAGTCCAGCTCACAGCTACAGCTCATGATCGAAAATTTACATCTTGCTAGTGTCAAGGTGGGATTACAAATGAATCTCACTAAAACTATGGCAATGACGAATAAGGGGAGAAGATTATTGACAATTAATGGAGAGCCACTTGAATATACAGATAAGTACATCTATCTAGGAAAGCAAATCAGTTTTGACAGAAAAAATAACGAACTTGAAGTCGAAAGAAGAGTACAACAAACGTGGAGAAAATACTGGAGTTTAAAAGAAATATTTAAGAGTAACCTCCCTATAACCATCAAAACGAAAGTTATGAACTCCAGTATTTTACCATGCTTGACGTACGGATGCCAGACGTGGAAATTCACCTCAAAAGTCAAAAATAAAATTACAACCTGTCAACGAGGACTAGAGCGCAGCATGCTTAAAATAAAGAAATTATATAAAATAAGACACACAAAAATAAGGTCAATAACCAAAGCAACAAATGCATTGAGTCATGCACAAAAACTCAAATGGAAATGGGCGGGGCATGTCGCAAGGCTTAAAGATCAGAGATGGTCCTTAAAAGTGACATTTTGGAAAGGTCCTCCAGGTAAAAGGAGCAGAGGAAGACCGTTGACACGTTGGGATGATGAGATTGAAACGACAGCCGGCCCAAACTGGAAACAGACCGCACAGGACAGAGACAAATGGGCATCTTTGGAGGAGGCCTTCACCCAATATGGGGTTCCTGCAGATACTGCTATGTAAAACTAAATTATGTTAGACTGTCTCATTATGTTACTTTAAATAAGCAATAGTTAATAAGTAAACCAGAAACGTACACAAACTAGTTAAGCGTATTAAAAATAAGTAATAAGTATAAAATCATAAAAATAACTAGTTATGTGAAATTAATCAATTAAAATTAGATAAGTATCTTTAAGACAATGTAAAGTAGGTAATTAGTAGGAAATAAAAGGCTATTTTATTTTATTTTATTTTTATTTATTTATTTAAGTGTGTGTGTAGTAGTAAAACTAAAACTGGCTAGTCAGTGCACTTGATGCGGATCTAATTGCCAATGATAATTGTAATTTGTAATTTAATTCTGGCCTTTTTCTCAGAGTAGTCAGGAAATGCCGACTTTACCTTGTTTAAAAAATATGATTGACGTGTAAAAGTGTTTGTACAAACCTGCTTACAGAATTCATTTATCGTTAGAATTTTATGTGAATCTAACAATGCAGGACCATTTATGGAAGAGCCATGTCTTAAGGGTAGCCCTGATATTCCAGGTCAAGAGACATTTTATCGAAATTTATTAAACTATTGTATATTTTGCAACTTTAAAAAAACAGCTGAAGAGATGGTCGTAGAGATTCGTCACATTGGTAAAAAATTACAAAGATTTCTCTGAGCAGGGAAATCCATAACACATTTTTTTTGCTATTTTCACTTCTTCTTTTTCTAAGTTTCTTCTGTATTTTTCGTTATGAGCAAAATGATTTAAAATAAAAGAGCATTACTTCCTCGTATTCTTTTTTGTCAGACTGTGTTTCATCCTGCATTGGATTCACAGCTATAATTTAAATTATAACTCTCAACAATTCTGATGTGACAAAAGCAGAATTCTCAGCGCACCTTTCTCCATTCCCACCGTAGCAGAATTAAAACAAAGTTTAAACATACATTATGGAATTATCTACAAAATTCAACGGTGTTATGCCAGAGCGCTGGCATGCCAGTAATTGAATGAAATGGCACTAGGCACGCTGTTTGGCAATTAAAAACTGGCGTTCTGCCGCTGACGTGCTGTTTTGCACAACGTGCATCTGAATGGGTGACAAATTATGTTTTTTTAGGTTATTTGACTAACTGGGTAGCGAGGTTGTCAATGGTTTTGTTTGAAAAGTTCTTTGTTTTGAAATTGTTTAAAAAAAAATATGTTGTAGATATAGTGGATTCAATGTTTCGTTATTGAATCCTAATGCGTGCACTGACTGGACATGTCCACTCAATAAAGATAAAGATAGATTTATTTGTATAAACATGTTACACATGGTAACATGATACATAAATATGCACATATGGATGGAAGAGTTTAAAATTGCTGGTTCAACATGTTTTGCCATATTCGGCGTACAAAATAGTAGGAAATAAATGTCAAAATTCAATCAATTCAAATACATAATTACAGTCAGTTACAAAAATATAGTGTAGAATTTCAAAATAATTAAAACAGTAAAATTAAAATAACTATAACAATAAAATTGAAATATTTAGTACAATATTATTTTTTTTCGTTTAGGCTATACTGTCCCACTGCTGGGCAAAGGCCTCCCCCAATTTCTTCCAGGAACTCTTGTCCCACGCCACCTCAATAAAATTACTTCAACTAAAATAAAACACAATATTAAATTATGATCAATCAAAATTTGTCATTCAAGAAATCCGTAACATTATAATATTCCTTACTAATTAGCATTTTTTTTAGTTCTCTCTTGAATGAATTAATATTCATAATTTTTATAGTATTAGGAATTTTATTATATATTAATGGGGCCATGCATATTACACTTTTCTTTAAAAATGCTGTTTTGGCGGGGACTGATTGTACCCAAAGTCTGTACTTCTCACGTCTATTTCTATCTGAATACTTGGTCAATAAGGGAAACAAATGAGGATTAGTTTTTACAAACAGCGATATGTCTAATATGTAAAGTGACGGAAGTGTTCGAATTCTGTGCTGTTTAAAAATTGGCTTGCAATTGCAAACTGTCTGTAGATTGCAACCCAAACATAGCCCGTATACAACGCTTTTGTGCTTTGAACGCAGAAGCCTTTAGAGTTGGATTGCCCCAGAAAATTGTTCCGAATCTTAACACTGATTCAACAAGCCCATAATATGCCGCAAGTAAAGTATCTGTGTTGACAGTCGGTGCCAACTTATAAAGAGCATATGATGAAGAACTAATTTTTTTACAAAGTCCATTAATGTGGGTTTTCCAATTTAATTGCTTGTCAATTATTAATCCTAAAAATCGGGCTGTTTCAGCTTCTTCTTCAATCTGTGTGGTTCTTTCCCCTAAAGACCATTTTAGTCAGGTATCTACATGGTCTTCACATAATGTGACTTAGATTATGTCTGGACTTTAAAAGAGACTGTGACCTCTGAGTTTGTATCGGCCTTTCTTCTCAGAGTAGTCAGATAGGAAACGCCGACCTAATCTAGCTCAAAAAAAAAAAATTGATTTGTAAGAGTATTTGTAAAAATCTACTTACTTACAGAAATAAAATCATTTATCATTTAATAATTCTGTGAGAATTTGCATGGGTATTAGTAGTTTAAAAGGTAATTGAATATTTACATATTAAAAAATAAAGTCGCATATCGTGTTTGTACGCTTAGATATTTTAAACTGCGCAACGGATTTCTATGCATTTTTCATCCATAGACAGAGTGATTCAAGAGAAAAGTTTATATGTTTAACATACGCGCGAAGCCGCTGGCAAAAGCTATATATTTATATTTAAAACCATTGTAAAAGATTAATTTTTACAATGGAAACCATTGTAAAGAAATTTTTAAAAGAGTAACTATGGATTTTTTTGCTTGCTCTTCTCCATAGGAATTAACCAATTGGAACCGTGCACCTAACTTCTGACGTTTCATAAGTGCCCGTGTAGGTTAATGTGAAGTAAATAATTTTATTTTTAATTTGAAATATTCGTTTATAACTGGCACAAATACAAAAATTAAGAAATACAGATAAAGTAAATTTTTAAAACAGTACAAAACAAAAAATACTCTGACATGGCATATACCGGATGACATTTTTTACCGTCTCGACCTTCATATGGTGTGTTGTGTAACTAGAATAGAAGGCAGGAAGGCCTTCAGATTCATCGTAGGTGACTCAAGGAGCGCGGGACACGGGCGGAAAGGGATGCATGTGCGGCTCGTGCGCCTGCGAAAGATCAATGAGGCCGCCTATCGAAATCATTGATACATGACGCGCATTGAGTAGGGTTCGTGTGATTTGAGTTTCGATAGGTTTTTAATTTTTTTTTTGTTTTTTTTTTTTTTCAAATTTCTGTTTTTGTTGTTCTAGTATGAAAATGTTACTTTAAATGTGTAGTATTTATTGCTAGATCAATTTCATAACATGTTATTCAAAAATAAAAATATCAAAAATTTCTATGCCAAAGGCTTCTACTCCGTTCACCTATTACCCCCATTTTTTTTCAAGACGTTAAAAAATGTCACCCGGTATATCCACATTATTTTGTATTTCAAATACGTAACACTGTATCTTAGATATAAAGTTTATTTGCGTTTTTTTTTTCATATATTCTACCTACAACGCAATGATTTACAGAATGATAATATTTTAATATAAGAAAATTAAACGTATCAAAGTAACCAGACTTTCAATTTCAGAGTTAATTTTAGCGTCCCCGTGAGCTTATACGGGACAAGGGAATCAGTGTCACCTGTCGCTTTTATTACAACATAACTACATTAAGAATGAAAAATGAATGTCTCCGTTATATCGTACAGCTGTTACCTTGATACAGCTTTTGTTCTATTATAATTTAATTGTCTTTGTAGGCTCTATTAACGGGTGACGTTTGGGTCGCTAAATTTTCGTGAGTTAAAAAACAACTTAAAGTTTATCTTCGAAATAAAAAAATACTCGGAGATTCTTAAATGTTGTTTATTACCGACTTAACTATGAGTAAGTGTTTGTGACCGACTT
This sequence comes from Aporophyla nigra, assembly GCA_947507805.1. NCBI lineage: Eukaryota > Metazoa > Arthropoda > Insecta > Lepidoptera > Noctuidae > Aporophyla > Aporophyla nigra. Next base: position 2,607,756 of record OX382301.1, read on the forward strand.
TATCTTTCTGACTGACAATTCAAAATTGAGTGTAATTGTTTTAATTTAAGGAAATGCGTTTAAAAATAATTAATTAAATAAAATCCCACATTGAAAACAACACAAATGATAAATCGTAACTTTAAAGTAAAAGTAAATTTAAAGTCAAATAAATATCATTCCGGTGGATAAAATTTAAACATAAACCTTCATCTTGATTCACTTTGACTATTGATGAAAACGGCATTAAAATCCATTGCGTAGTTTAAAAGATCCAAGCGTACAATCTGCTGATACTGAAGCGTACTACCGCGGCAAGTGACTTTGTTTTATAATATGTATAGAAGCAAACTCCTCCATTTTGAAAAGAAACGAACTCCTAATTTCCTTCTTAAATTTCCACTTGCAAAACAAGTTATATAGACCGATGCACTAAACTCTTACGCGTATTATGTCACCTGCTAAACCTATTAGTTCACCGTTTAAGATTGATTACGGCTAAGCTCTCGGTGCGTCGCTTTAAACCTCAAGTTGGTGGCTGAAATCGCTTCGATCAATCAAAATTATATTACCAATAAATCTACGGTAGCTCACGGTTCGTGAGCAAGAGCTTTTATGTATGGCGATCTTGTATCGGTGTCGAGTCGTATCCGCAGTATGTGAGAATGTTTTTCTGCCATTTATCAAAGTAGGATAGGACAAATATTTTGGGTAAGACCGATTAAAATTGGAAAAGATAGTTGTGGTTTAGTGAAAACCTAATTAGCTTTAGCCTCAAGAGATTGTGTTTGGGGATGCGGTTAACAAAATTATCGAAAATTTTTCCTGTGGCATTATCAATTGGATTGAAAAACAATTTTGTTTTCAGCTCGATGTTTTTTTCTAACGGTACCAGAATAATTCAGAGACCTATAGCTACTTAACAATTTCTACAACAGAACATATAGTATTCATGCTATACTTACAATTTAATTCATGATTCCTAATACCTATTTATCATCCTTTTTATGTTTATATGTTTACACTATTCATGCTATACTTTAATACCTATTTATCTTTTTTATTTGTTTATATGTCTACACTCAATTTTTTATTTGTTTATGTGTCTACTTTTTGGTTTATATAATTTAAATTATTTTTATCAATATGTCTAGCTATTTGATTTTATTAATTATTACGATTGTTTACTAAATAACTTAACTTAAAATTATATTTATAAAATTCTTTACGCACTCATGTGGCCAGCTATACGCACTCATGAATATGTCCTGGCCGACTACACTTCTCAGATGAGATAATGGCCACAAGAAAACTAACATTTGGAAAAATGTTTAGGAAAGGAAGACGACTTTGTTTAAAAAACGGGCGTCCGAGCCGCTGACGGCACTACTCTTGGAAACCCACTACTCTTGAACTCGGACTACTCTTGCAAACCCACTACTCTTGAAACTACTACTCTTGGAAACCACTACTCTTGGAAACCAGGCTACTCTTGAAGCAGTCCACTCTTGAAGCAGTCCACTCTTGAAGCCGTTTTACTCTTGACCCCGGCCTACTCTTGAAGCCAGTCTACTCTTGAAGCCAGTCTACAGGCCCCGAGGTCTACTATGGAGCTCACCTGGCTGATCCTAAGATCTACACGAAGCCATCGGAAGAAACACTGATATCGACCTGCCGCTCTGCTGCCTGCTCCCGTCCCTCAGTGCTGAACCACAGAACCATAAAACTAGAGTGCGTGCACGGAGTGCGTGCCAGGCAGGGTCTTTTATAATTAGCTATACTGCCCATTTCCTATTAATATTCTCCTAATAAATTGTAACAGATCTGCCTTTATCCTCTCATTTCAATAGGATTAAGCAGATACGTAACAAACATCACACACACATCGTGTCGTCCCCGCATCGCCTATACAAAACAGGGTCCAAACTTTTGCCATACACTGATTGCTTCATAATAATTTATAGTCCGTAATCTGCAAGCCATCGAGCGTGGTATATTACTCATCGGAAGCCGGTAAACTCGGTTACGGCTGATGTGTTCCGATTCTGCGTTTTAATTTGGATTAATATTTTTCATTTAAAACGAATTTTGGGACTTTAAAATTAAATGGGATGGTTTGGTTCGAGATTTTCCTTTTAAGTTTTATTTTTTCTGTTTGCGAAATTGAATGCTTCATTAAGTGTGTGCTTCAGTAATTACCTGAATTTATTTTATTCATGGCTTATTGTACCCCGAGGTTTCACCCGCATACGTCTCGATCATGTAAGACTATTGGGATATAAATGCGTCTAAATTTGTACAGCTGTTTTAGCGTAAGCCCAATAAACAAACATCCCAAAATTAAAATCTTTTCTCTTTATTTTACTACTAGCTTTTTCCAGCGGCTTTGCCCGCATAAATACGTGGACCTTCCTCTTGAATCACTCTATCTATTCCTGAAAATTGCATTCAAATCCATTGAGAAATTTAACAGAACTAAGCGAACAGACAGCGGAAGTGACTTTTTTATACTTTGTAAAGATAAAGATACACACTAATAAATTTTATTTTTAAATAATATAATAGAACATAAAAGTATAAAAACATTTAAAATAATAAAAAAATATCTTATAATTAATAGTAAGTAATGTAAATAACAAAACAAAATTGCAGCTACAAAAGTTGAAACATTTATACGACGAGTTTAGATTCAACTAGAAAAATCTTAATCGTCCAACCTACTTAGCCTATGCAGCTACATTTATATTCCCGATGGACAATATTGAAAAAAAAAAAAAAACAGAATATATTAATGCAAAGAATTTAAACGTATTAAGTTTCTTGGCTGCTTTTCAACCGTCAGTCTAGTCCCCTGACAGCTTCAGATCCACGCATTTATCCCCGCCTGACGACTCCGAACTATTTAAATTCAAATAAAGTTTCTTTGTGAATTGTCACGAGTCACAATTGTGTTCAAGTTCGCTGTCATTCTTTTAATATGTATTAGTTGGAAAGAAGTTAAATTGATCTAGGTCTTGGATATTGTCAAATTATCATTTTAATGGAACTTTTAGGTTTTGTCTTGATCAAAATATATTTTACTTGATCATCTGATTAGACTATTCATTGCTTACTCATCATCATCATTCCTTTTCTTTTTTTTTTCTTTTTCCAACTACGTTGGGGTCGGCTTCCAGTCTAACCGGATGCATGTGAATACCAGTATTTTACATGGAGCGACTGCCTCCCTGAGCTCCAAAACCCAGTTACTGAGTAAAACGATACCCCTTGGTAAGACTGACCGATGACTTGCACCCTCATTGCGAAACGCACAATTTATCAGAATCTGAATGGGATTGAAGATTATTTCTAAACCATTACGTCATTTGTTCGTATAAATTGTAAGCTCAGCAACGTAAATACCGCAATGAATGTAGTTTAACTGTGAATATTAAACCAATTCCTACCGATAAAAAGTTCCGCAACTACCCCTCTGGTGAAGGCCGTAGGAATTCGCTGTATACAAGGGACTCTCGGGCTTCTGATGACCCGTAACAACTGTTAAAGATCCACTGGCTGATACGTCATCCATTCGTTGATACAATAATTAATTAAATTCTTGTCAAGTAATTTTTATTTGATAACAGTTGATCTGTTCTAGTTGAATTTAATTTTAATCTGTCAAGATGTCATGATTGTGATGATTTAAGACGTGTCTTAAATCAGAACGTCAGAACATTTCTTCAGTAGTTTCGACAATCTACGTAGGTAAATTAGAATTTGAATAACCTGCTAGAACCGAAATCCCGCTGAGGCATTTGACGCCATGAGTGCAAATGCAGTCAGCGAAAAGCGTTTAGTTTCAAGAGAAAATACAGAGTCAATTTGCATCTCTGTCGGTACTGAAGTGCAGGTACACAAGTCTACGAGGAAAACGCATACAGAAGCGCATTTGTATTGTATTACAGAAGTATAAAACCAATTAACTTGTTTCACGCTCGTGACAAAACATTTAAATCACTACTCGCTACCAAAAAATACGGTTTAATTTTCACAGTTTCTCAATGAATGTAATAATTAGTGAAATTGCCGTTTGCGAGCCGTACACGGCACCGGATAATTAGTTCAAAGCTCTGAAGTGTGCGCCGCGCCTAGGTGAGATGCCACTCGACGTTCGCGTTTTTCATCCCCCCACTTTTTACCCCTATTTCACCCTTCTCTGCGGGCAACAACCATTACAATGTAAAATTCTAATTCACTCGTTAAGTCCTCTGGCCTTTTCTGGGCACTTTTGCGGAATATAAAACAGGTTAAATGGATTTGTATCTGTATAGGTAGGTCGGAAATTATGGTAATGTACGTTCCCTTGTTAGTGAATATGGATGGACGTCTGTATTTTATATTATTGTATATTTTATGTATTTTTCCTTTCTTGTTATTTTATGTTAATTTGTTCCGTAATGAATTAATGTTGTTCTTTGCTTGTAAATCATTATGTGGGGCACTACATCTGCATATTATATTAATAAGAAAGTTTTATAATAATGTAGTAGCGTGTTCGCGGTGTAATTATGAATATAAACAATAATACGACAACTATAATTAACCTTTGAAGCACACCTTTTGTTCCCTACTTATCGAGTGAGAAATATTTATTTACAACTAGTTTTTGCCAGTGGCTTCGCCCACGTATTATACATATAAACCTTGCTTTTGAATCACTCTGTCTATTGATGAAAATTGCATTAAAAGTTGTGTAGTTTAATAGATCTAAGCGTAAAGACGTGAGAAGCGACTTCGTTATATATTATGTAACATTCAGAGAACTCGAAAGCTCTGTATGCATCTTGTTACGAAAGTTAATCTTTAGAAAACGGAACAATATTCAATTTTTTGGCGCTGATGAGACTAGTCGGTCATCAGCATCAAGCGCACTGTTACTTGTAGGCACGAAACTAGTGGCGACCAGCGTTGGTCGTAGTCAGAGAGTTAGTTGTGCATCCTAAGTAATAGGTATTATAATTGCGAAATAAGTTTGTTTGTTTGTTACGCTTTCATACTAAAACGGCTAAAAGGATTTAGCACATGGGTAGACCATGACTTGGGTTAGAATACAGGTTCCTTTTTCTCTCAGTATTAGGTTTCTGTGTAAAAAAAACTAAGGTTTATAAAATTAAGGTAAAGTACTCTTTTCTGCAAATACAACTCACGCTACTCTACTTTTCACAGGGTAGTCTTCACAGTTTTACCATGTCATTTTATTACTAACCAACGGAGCCGGCAGACGTTGTTCTGCCCAACAAAAATTCCACAAATAACGCACTTTCAGTTTCCCGTATTTTCTTATTATCTTGGCAACTCCTATTTTTTTTTTCTATAATAGCATGATTTCTGTAGAGCATTTTTTTAAATATTCGAAATAGTCCGAACTATTTCAGATATTAAAAAAATAAAAAATAAATCGGTCTAGCCGTTCTGAAGTGATACCCTAAGTGACGATAAACATTTATTTTGTCATATTAATTTTATCTATATCTATATTTATTTTTTTGGGGTTGGGAAATCATTGAAAGAGGTTTTCCGCTCTGGGCGGAGCAGGACGGCGTGTCAGACTATTATTGACTAAAATCCACCCGGTTTCTTTCAGTTGCCTATATGCCAGGGCCACGATAACTCTTTCGAACAAATTTCGCGACCCTGGCAGATTTTTGAAGTACCTTGCTTTTATAATGTGTGATTTCCATGTTTCATTCATATTGCCTATATTTGAAAGACAAAGAAGTGTTTCTGTAAGTTTTCTGACTAATTCGTAGCATAAATATCACGCCGTGTTTGCCAGTGATGTTTAAATCCAGTGTAATAAAGGTGAGACGTTTGCCCTCAACCGGGCACATAGCCAGACTCTAGGATGCTCTGAGAAATTTCACACAGACAAACCCAATAACACTTTGCCCAACCTGGGTATTGAACCCTGAACCTCATACTCCGCAGCAACTGAGTTTTGAATAGTTTATTTTTTAAGACAGTTTCAATAGTTATCTTAAGATTAATTCCCCTTCAATTATCATTTCACATCAACACGTGACCTCCTCCAAACAAACGAAGATCACTCTTCATTCCAAACCAATGTGTTTAAATCAAACACATTTATAATCCGCACTACATAGCGCAGTATTGTTATTTCAGTATATGTGCCAGTCGGTGCGTCGGCTCCCATCGCGCTGTCACTTGTGTTAATTAAACGTGCTATCTGCTGGTGTAGAGCTCCATGGATGGGGTAGTGGCCTTGGGTGGGTTTATGGGATAATTTTAGGCAATAGCATTCTCTTTAATGAAACGAAGTTTTCCGAGAATGAACTGGAGTAACCAACATAGCTTGCAAAGTAAGCAAGCTAAAGTAGCAGTGGGCTGGCCATTTTTTCAAAGTACCAATGGTCGGTGGAGACCGAGACTTCCCCCAGCTAGATGGATAGGCGACCTCAAGAAGGTGGCTGGGAGGAAAGCAGAAGAGAGTGTTGTGGCGCAGCATGAGAGAGACCTATGACTAGCAGTGGACTGCGAAAGGCTGAGTTGGATGGCTGAGTTGAGCATTCTCTTCAGACCATACTGTCCCCATCTGTGGAGAATGCCTTAGCTCCGGCCAACTTAGCTTCGAAATCTATGTAGTGATTTGACTTTGACTGGACTGTTAGTCTCGTGGTTAGTGATCCTGATTGCTAAGACTGAGGTCGTGGGTTCGATTCCCATTCAGGACAAATCTTTGTGTGATGAGCACAATCATTTGTTCTGTGTCTGGATGTAATTTATCTATAATATGTATGTATTTAGAAATATATAAGTATGTTTATCAGTTGTCTGGTTACCATAAATAATATATAATAATAATATATAATAAATTGTTTATTAATGAAAAGGGTCACATTTACAATAAATACGTTAAACAATTAAAATAGAGCAGATTTGCTAATTAGCCTGAACTAGGTAGAACCTGTGTTTCAGGCTACAAATGCACAAATTCTTATAATGTAATAAATTAACAAGGTGTTGTAATAACTAAAATTAAAACTTAGGTAACAAAAGTAAAATAGCGAGTTAGCGGTTTTATTTGCAGACAACTAGTAAATCTTCTGTCTGTGCATAATCTATGGTTAGTAAATATTGAAGTATATTTTTTTTACAGCTATAGTAGTTTAATTTATAGATACTTAGTTTTCTATTTAATCTATTGTACAGAAATGGGCCTAAAAATGTATAGAATCTTTCTACAAAGACATGTTTTGAGGTCTCATTTGTTATACATACTATATCATTCCGTCTCTTGTTAGTATTGTCAGCAGTGTAGGTAAGCATGGTGTGCTGTTTTAATACTAACTGCATAATGAAAAGCTGCCGAACAGTCAGCACGTTGCAAGTTTTATAAAGTAGACCTGTGGGAAAAAAGAAGGGATGGAAGTTTGCTACCTTCAAAATTGCTCTTTGAGCTCTTTCAAGAGGAAGCAAATTCGTTTTTGGTGCACCGCCCCAAGAAGTGATACAGTATTGAATAATAGATTGACATAGGGCCAAATAAACTTGTGTGATTAATTTTTTGTCTGCTAATGTTCGTAATTTCTTAAATACATATATAAGTTTACGCACTCTTTTACTAAGGCTTTCAATATGTATTTTAAAAGAGAGTGTTTCGTCCATTATAACCCCCAGGTATTTAATGTTGCTCGTTTTAATGATAGAAGGACAATTACACGTACTAACTGCACAGTTTCCGCATTTATGGGCATATAGATGAGGGTTAGTAATGTTAGGTTGAGGTTTGCGCATGGAGAAGTGAATATATTTTGTCTTGTCGGCATTTAATGTTAATAAATTGCTTTGAAGCCAGTTAGTCACAGAATTTAATCCTAATTGAGCGACTTCGAACAGTACAGGCTCTGCCTAGTTTGGGATCAGATAACGTTGCGTTGGTTGTCCTAAGATATTATTATTATTTCCAAATCGGCCACGGTAACGCGTGCATAAGCGCAACGCTCTCAGATAGTTCGATAAAATTGTGAGGGGGTTCATACTGACCCCGCCAAAAGTTACATTTTACCGTGGAGGCGTTTTTGGCTGGACTATCTGGACCCGCGCACCCTTTAAAACTTATTCGGCTCTTTAGCCTCTGGGGCACTTAGACGTAGTTGTGTGTTTGTTACGTGAGTCCGCCTGTAGTTTCACCTTCTCGATACGACTGGCTATGGTCCTGCGAATGCGTTATCCTTACTGAAAATGTTACCGACAAGTTTCCAAGGTACATCATAAAAAACCATCATTCATCATCATCATTTCCGCCGTAATACGTCCACTGCTGGATAAAGGTCTGCCACGGTAGTCGGATTGTCCATTGCAGTATGGTGGAAAATGCATAGAGAAAGCTGTTGCCCATTCTCTAGTAAGTCCCTTAGTCGCTTTCTACGACACCCACGGGAAGAAATGGGCTGGTACTATTATTTACGTCCGACACCATACAAACTCGGACGGACTAAAAAGCATGGAATAGATGAACTAATTAATAGTATATTGGTTACATTTTTATTCTTTCCCTTCAAATACAAATACGCCTTATCCTTTCCAGTTTCCACAGTTCCCTGTTGTAGCATTTACCGTTTCTGTATGTGTATACATACACACGTCCGGACAATGCTCGGCTGTATTTATGTACAGTTTTTCCGTAATTGGTTTTCGATTTAAAGGCAGAGGGTGGCTATGTAAGGCCTTACACAGAATTATGTTTTTACAGGTGTCCGAGAGTGTATCCACGATTTAAATTGGGGATTTTGTAATGATTGCTGAGTTGGTCGACTGTTTGTTTCAGTGTTTTAGATTATATTGGTGTGTGTATTAGGGATATTCGGGTTAATTAAGATTATATTTTTGTTTGTTTATAAACGGTGGTAGTGACGTCGATGCACAAACTCATCATTTCAGCCGTAAGACATCCACTGCTGGACTTAGGCCTCCCTCAATTTGGGGGGCTTTGCCATAATCGCCACGCTTGGCAGGCGGGTTGGCGATTGCAGTATGGTGGTAAAATACATAGAGAACGCTGCTGCCCATTCTCTAGTAAGTCCCGTAGTCGCCATTTACGACACCCACGGGAAAAAATGGGGTGGTGTTATTCTTTACGTCCGGCACCACACGGTGCACAAACTGTACCCATGAATTCAGCAAATGGTTCTAGCAAATGGTTCTACCCATAACGTAGAAATTATTGGTCGATAATAAAAAAAGCGGCTGTTTCATTGAAAAGTACATACAACAATAAAATATATACGTAAAATTGTCCTAGGAAATAAATATAAATATTTGCTGTTCCATATTTGGACCGCGTAGGGGTCAAAATATGTAACAGAAAATATTTCTTATTAAACGAAAATTTTCAACGCAGTGGCAACTAGAATCACGTGTTTAATTCATGGTAACAGATTCACTATGGTATCGTATTATGGTCGAGATGTGTTTACCAGGGAAAAATAAATACAGAGGGTCGTCACACGTGATCGTAACTTTTACTAAACTAAACTATTAAAGAAAAACTCTTGAGGAAAGGCCATAGGAAAATATTTATGTAGTCACAACGTTTCATTATTCACCTGCCTGAGAAAATCCTTACAAAGTCTAATAAAACTTTTTGTGAACACAAAAGTAACGAGAAAGGTTTACCAACCCATTCCTGCGGCATAACTCAAACACACAATCACCATATTTCTCCAAACTCTAACTCCAACCCTTTTCGAGCCAACACTTTTCAATTCTAAAAAACTCGAGCCGCGCAAACTATTTCTTACAGTTTCAAAAACCAAAAAAGTTTTCGACGAAAATTTGTTACCATCCTTGCAACTCGGAGTCAAATGCTATTAAAACTTTTAATGACTTGAAGCATTCTTTCGGTTCTCTGTTCGAAGTGGTATTAATTAAAAAAGAGAGGCTGGATCAAGCACTCGTGGGTTTCAAGTTGGACCAGCTGTGATCCACGGCTGAAATCGACGTACAACTTTGAAACGCCAAGACTGCTTGCCAAAAACTAAGTTTATAGGCAAAAGTTTGCTTAAAAATGTTGTGTTTTAAATCGAGTGTTTTATTGACTGGCTCTTTTTGGCTCTGGCTTGGTATACCTGTCTGTGGGAAATATAATAATATAATATGCATCGTGGATTTATTACTTTAGCTACTATCGGAATACTTATTTGTTTATTAAAACTTTATCTCTAACTCCAACTACACAAGTAACAAAAGTACTGTAATGCCTGAGGCATTTTCTACCAGTCAACCTTAGGGTGATTCAGAAACAAAACATGGCAGGTACAACATAAGGGATAATTAAATCGAAAAATAATATATTCTAATACCTACATAGATGCGACGAAAATAATCTTTGTTTCGAGAAATAACGATAGGTAGAAAAGAAAACAAATCTAGCAAATCACCGCTGGGATGGTTCTGCCAACTTCTTACGAATATGATTACGTGGCTTCACTTAAAGCGATAACCGACTGGTTGCCATATTAATTTTCAGAGAGAGCGCATTCCAAAGAAAAACTGCCTGGACAAAGAAAGAAGAATGAATATCACCAGAGCGGTGAGAATGATATCGTAGAAGACGATTTTTGGTGAAACTAATATTTTTGCTATGCGCAGAGTATAAGTATTGAACTTGGGAAATCAGATGGAAATTCCGGTTTAGTTGTAGTAAATAATTTTTGAATTTTGATTCTGCAATATAAAATTGATCATGATAACATTGATACTGGATAGATATGAGACCTATCCTTAATAGGGACAGACCAAAGACGAGATTATCTTAAAGAGATTTTGGTTAAATGGTATGTGACAATTTTCCTAACTCTGCACACTGCATCGAAATGCATTCAATATCGTAGCAAAAATATTTCACGAACATTAAAATCTTAATTAGGATTGAAGTCCTTTTTGAAAATGATTATGCAAGAAATATAGCATTGAAGATGTGAAAAAAATAAAATTGAACTTCATGTGAGCGCACAAGACTGCAAGGATGACAAAATCGTAATCACAATTTTATTCTACCATTATGGCGGTTGCTTGCCATTCTCCTGATTCACTGAACAAGAAAATTCCTAAGTCACGACAAAACGTTCACAGATAATTTAAAAACGAATCATATTCGAAAATGGAACGCTGCCAGCAATCTGTATGATCTGTGACGCACGAACGCTTTTACAAGCTCATCGCTGGCTCGACAAGCTACGTGACCGTGTGTAGTCGTAGTTCTTACTTCACTCGCGAACGAATGAATCGGGTCTCGTTCAGTCATATTCAATGCATTGAATCTAGGCACTTTAGCTATGCTGCTATTAAGGAGTGGAAAGATAAAAAAATTAGGTTTCAGGAGATTTTATTTTTGATTTGAGTTTTTCTTATGTCAGATCGTATTGAATCAAATTTTGGTTTGAACAAACCTCACATAATTATCGGTTCTCATCGTTAGTTGAAAGAAATCAATGAGTACTTTCTGAAATTACATTCACTAGTTGGCAGCTATGGGACGTCAGATCAGAGCACTGGTCAAAACTATCAAAGCACAAAATTTTCTTTACTCGTGCCTGAATGATAAACGAATTTTGCTTTGTCATTTTAAAAGTGAGAATTGAATATCTAATTATTCTATCTCAAATCGGCTTAATAAAATATTGTTAACTGAGAACAACGAATACTGTCCCACCGTAATACAGTTTATAACTAGTACGGGGGTCAGAGTGAATCGGTTTCGTAATAACCTGAACTTATTATTGTGCCCTGAGTTACTAATTGGTTATTTAGTCTTTTGGATTCATAGAATGTAAGTACTTGTGTAATTCTTTAATTTGGAAGGTTGTTATTCTTTTGGCAAAATAAAGATTTTATTTATTTATTATTAATTAATTAATAAAACGAACGAAGATCGTTATCGTATATTTTGTATTCACTGCCTAACTAATAACAGTCGCACGGTTCAATCAATCAGGTTAATCTATGCTTGCCGCGGTTAGTCCGTGGATGGGTGACCATTTTTACACATCAAAACTCCTCCGTGCTTTAGACAACACACAGCCATGGGTTGCGATTATCATTCGTGTATTTTTGACTGTCGTTACTGGTCGTCAGAAGCCCGAAACTCTGAAGACCAGTCTTACCAAGGAGTACCTATCGTAATACCCGGTAACTGGGTTGTGGAGGTCAAATAGGCGGTCGCTCCATGTCTAATACTGGTATTCACCTGCATCCAGTTTGACAGGAAGCCGACTCCAACATCGTTGGGAAGAGGCTAGGCAGATGATGATATCTAAATGTAAGACCTCTTGTCAAAGAACCAACTAGTGGCATTATTTTTAATGAAAACCTTCTATCGGACAGGTAATGTTACCTTCCGTTCCTAGAACTGGAAAGAAAAATTAATGCAAGATAGTAACTTTCCTTCAAGAAGATACTACGGTTGGTTTGTGACTTGGCGTCTATTTAATGGTACATCTTGGGATAGTTCACTAGTCTATAATTAAAACCGCTTTGATTACAGACAAAACAGTGTAAGGATGCACCTGAAGTTGACGTCGCTTTCGAATAAATTCATCCTTCCCTCTTAGTACCGTCCTGAGCAACTTCGTTTACGTCCTTCCTACAAGAAATACGAACAAGCTAGGAGCTATTGTATTAGTAAGAGGCACGTTTTTCAAAGGACCAGTGCATAAATAAAAACTCTAGTGCGGACGTTCCACGGTAATTGGGTTTGGCTGTCCAATTCCGCGCTTCACCCGCCGACGTTGAATAGCCTCCGTACAAAAGCGGAGATAGTGACTGGCATCTCAGAAAAGATCGCTTTAAACTCAGGCTGGGAGAACAGCGTTTAGCTTTTGTTGGGGATAAAGTGATGATGTTTTGTTAAGTTGTCGGTACTAAGAAGCTGAGCTACGAATCTGGCTGGCTAGTGGTTTGGTAACATTTTATTTATTACGGTCGTCGTGAGCTTGCTAAAAACAATGAAAATTTGCTGGTTAATACACACATACAGATTGGACACAAAATTATTTTTTTTTCGTCAATTACGTAGGTGGCAGCAGGTATTTCATTGCCTGTTTATATTATTTTGGCCTAAAATTATTATTTAGATTAGCATCTATTCGGTAGGCTTAAAAATCGGTATTACGAAGAAATTAATTTGATGTTAAAATTTCTGCCTACAAGAAATATAGGCAGAAACTTAAAAACATCCTGGTGAAGGCGTGTAAATAGCCTGCACCTTTTCCGTAGGTTGTTTTTAGGAACTCACCTAAATTTGAATTAAGAATATAAGTAATGGCGGGCCTCAAATTTCCACATTGATGAATCCTCGTGAAACCAATATGAAAGAATTAAAAGCAGCAAAACTTGCCCACGTACCTTGACAATCCAGAGATCCAGTCAGACCCAGGCAGATGACTCGTTCATGGGCGCGTGATGGCGTGTGGGTATGTGCTGCCGGCCGGCGAGCTAAATCTTGTTGACTCCACCGGTAGCATGGTTCAAACTCCAAAAATCAACACTGCACTATAAGTTCTCAATGAAACACAGATGCAGATCCATTTATTTTACGAATATCTTCAAGGTTTCACCAAAACGAAATTTTTAAAAGGTAGAGCGGTGCGCACACACACTGCTACCCTACGGCGGCGAGCAGAGCACTCGTCTTTTTCTCCCGCTAATGCCATCTATCGGCAATGTTGCGAGAATACTCAAGAAAGTTTCGATACATGGGCGCTGCAGCAGCAAATATTTGTGCGGGGATTCATCAATTGAGAAACTAAAATATTTAATTTGAAATAATAAACTATTATGTTCTATGGGAGAATCCTAAAATATTGTAATTTAATTTTTTTATATTGGTAAAAGCATTGACGCTTCACCACATCCTACGATATATAAAAAGCACCACAATTGATGGGATTCGCACCACTTTTTCAACAATTGAACAACAAAACAGACTAAATACAAGGAATCTTTTGAACGTTCTTAAAATACTTATGCAACTGAGAAATTCCTTGCTATTTAACAAAATCCGAAGTTAACTTAATTATTGTATGCCAGTCATATAGAAGTATTCTTAACTAACATAATATAAATTAAGTTAACTTTTAATGACAAGCTGCTACTCTAGTTTCATGGCCACAACTCTATGTAAAAGAAAAAGCGACGGATTGGACGAGGCGGGTAGATTTTGTTTATTCTCTTAAGATGTAAAAAAAATTGCAAGCTGCATCGTAATCTGCGGAAAGAAAGTAGATTCCACTTGAATTGTTAACAAGTTTGTCAAGAAACTTGTATTGGAAGTAATGGACGATGTTTGCAAACGTTCTATGTTGATACGAATAGGTATTTTTAAGATACAAGCTATTTATTTTGCTAAAACATGAGTGTACACATAAATGCAAGATGTTACATAAAGTTCGGGCAAGTCGCTGTCATGTTTTGCCTTAATAGCGTACAAAATATAAATGATTAAGAAAAAAAAATCATCACAGCACTATTTACTCATTCATACATGCATTACTTAACAACAATTATTAACGGTCAAAAATTTCTGATTTTCATAATGTCAAAATTGGTTTGTTAAAAAAAAATCAGCATTAAAAATCAAAATCAAAAATTAAAATCAGCATTTCATCCTACTAACGTTATTAATATGACAGTTTCTGAGAATGTCTGGATGTTCGTTACTCCTTCACGCAAATCTGATGAAATTTGACACACAGATAGTTTAAACCTATTGACACGTACTTTTTATCCTGGTAGTACGTCCCCTCGGGAAAATTTTCGACCCCACGCGAGCGAAGCGATTGGCAAAAGCTAGTTTTAAATAGGATAATCGTGGCTAAATAACAACTGCGGCTAGGCTTAAGAAAGTCAGACCGTGGATGGGTGACCATCATCATCATCATCATCATCATCATTTCAGCCGTAAGACGTCCACTGCTGGACTTAGGCCTCCCCCAATTTGGGGGGCTTTGCCATAATCGCCACGCTTGGCAGGCGGGTTGGCGATCGCAGTATGGTGGTTAAATGCATAGAGAACGCTGCTGCCCATTCTCTAGTAAGTCCCTTAGTCGTTTTTTACGACACCCACGGGAAAAAATGGGGTGGTGGGAATGGGTGACCATGCGTTATATTTATGTCGAGATCCCCTTTGTGTTTCGGTCAGCACGTTAATACAATGGTCCCGGCTGTCAATTATAGATCTGTGTAGTCAGAAGGTCGATAGTCTAACAACCAGTATTTCCAAGTGGTATCGTATTACCCAGTAACTGAGCTGTGTAGGTCAGATTGGAAGTCGCTTCATGTAATTCATGTAAAACCCCCGACTCCAACACAGATTGGAAAAGGCAAGAAGATCAACAAAAAATAATAATATGGGATTATTAATTAGAAGATAATGGTGCCGATTCCCTTATTCACAAACTACACTAAATTTAAGTTCAGTGCATCTTTTTCTTTCTATTTCATTAAGGAAAGGCCAGAAGATAAATTTTAGTTTAGTCCTGTCCAATTAATCAGTGCTTGACGTATACTGACGTAATTTTAGTAGGCAAGTTTTTAATCACGTCTAAACTTGTATGGAGTAGTGACAGGCGCTGATTAATTTGACAGGACTACACTAAAAATTTTCTTTTGTCCTCTTCTTAATGAGATACAAAGAAAAAGATGCACTGAACTTAAATTTAGTTTAGTTTGTGAACAAAGGAATCGGTACCAATGACTATCTTATGGCAAACAAAAAAATAATGTGTAGTAACATGGATCTTTTGACTGAACAACTGCGCTGTTCTTGAGTAGACGATTTTTCTTGTAGAAGGACAATAAAGAGGTCGGTAATATTTTAATAGATAAGGTAATCTGCAATATGTAATTAATACAAGTAAACAAGGCTACTGAAATCTAAATCAGGTTTTAACAGACTAAATCTACAATGGGGCATCAGCGTCGTTATCCATCATCGATAAATCGGATGGGTTTTAAACGGCTTCCTATGAAAAGACAATTAGAGACCTTCACGAGATCATTAGGTACCATGTTCGTTTTTAGGGTTCCGTTGCCAAATGGCAAAAAACGGAACCCTTATAGATTCGTCATGTCTGTCTGTCTGTCTGGCCGAGTATGTCACAGCCACTTTTCTCCAAAATTATAAGAGCTATGTTATTGAAACTTGGTAAGTAGATGTATTCTGTGAACCGCATTTAGATTTTCACACAAAAATAGAAAAAAAAACAATAATATTTGGGGTTCCCCATACATAGAACTGAAACTAAAAAAAATAATTTCATCAAACCCATACGTGTGGGGTATCTATGGATAGGTCTTCAAAAATGATATTGAGGTTTCTAATTTCATTTTTTTTCTAAACTGAATAGTGTGCGCGAGAGACACTTCCAAAGTGGTAGAATGTGTGTCCACCCCCCCGTAACTTCTAAAATAAGGGAATGATAAAACTAAAAAAAAAATATGATGTACATTACCATGTAAACTTCCACCGAAAATTGGTTTGAACGAGATCTAGTAAGTAGTTTTTTTTTAATACGTCATAAATCGTAAACCACAATTTACCTTTCATTCAGTCAACTCAAATATAAAAATTAAAAAAAAAAAAACATTTAATTCCATAAACATCAACCTTATGCATAAACCGTGAATACCTGAAGGTTTGTACGGAACCCTCGGTGCGCGAATCCGACTCGCATTTGGCCGGTTTTTATTTAACCCCACGTAGGTAGGAGTTAAAGAAGAAACGGACAACGTACCTAATGACTGCGTGAGTGACTAATGAGAACAAAAACTATTGTTCCAGGAAAAAAGAACTTGAAAAATAGGCCGAGAAAACGTTTCGGGAAAACGAAAAAGATTTGGTACCACATACATTGATCGACGCAGCTCCGGGTAATCGAATATGAATAATTTATATTTTCACAAAAGTCCTGCGATTCGATTGAAAGAAAGGGGTTACTGTAATATTGGAACGTGACTTTTACAATATTTCTGAATTGTAAAGTGTTTTAACTCAATGCGTTGAGATTCAAGGAGGGTTTTGTATTTGTAATGATGGCGATGTTAAAAACGTACTGTTGAATGATATTTTTACGAGTTTTATGGTATGCAGAAGTGACGATTATTTGTCTAATTTTTGCCTGCAGCTTCGCCCGCATTCTGTCGACAACTATCTCACGCGAGCATAAGTTTGAATAAAGATGGCATATGGAGTTGGCCTGAACAATTTTTTTTCTTACGGTTCCTATTCTACTCGTTAAGACACTCAATTATTAATTAAATCCGGACAGATTTATATGAAACTTACTGTGGTCAGCGGCTTCACCCGCGTAGACGACGGAAAATATCCCACGAGTACCTACTACCGGGACAAAAGTACTCTTTGTGTTAGTCCAGGATATAAACTGTCTGTGTTGCGAAATTTCATACGAATCTTTTGAGCCCTATTTGTTTGTGTGGTTGAGAAACAAGCATCTAAACATGCAAACTTTTACACTTATAAAATTAGTCTTCATCTGCCTAGCCTTTTCTCAAATATATTAAGATCAACTTCCAGTCTAACTGGATGCAGCTGAGTGCATTTTCCATCCATCAACTGACTATTTGACCTCCACAACCCAGTTACTGGGTAATGATACTCCTTAGTAAGACTGGTTGTCAGACCTTCGGGCTTCTGACGACCTATAACGACTGTCTAAGATCTACGAAAAACAGCCGGGACCAATAATTTAACGTGCTTTCCGAGGCAAGGAATGGTTTTGGTATGTAAAGATGGTCACCCATCCACAGACCAACCGTGGCAAGCGTAGTTTAGCCTGATCCATCGACACCGTGGAACTGTTATTACTAAGCCACAATTACTAACCCCCTTATTATATTACTAGGATACTCAAATTAGAAAACACTAGCTTCTGTCCGCGACTTCGTCCGCGTCAAAGTTTTGCTCCCCTGACCCTTCCCGTCGCATCGAATCGCCTACCCGTGCGATTTTATCCGTTTTTGCAACATTTTTCATTACTGCTCCGCTCCTCTTAGTTGTAGCGTGATATATAACCTGTGGCATCATCGATAAATAGGCTACCCAACACAAAAACAATTTTTCAATTCGAACCAGTAGCTCCTGAGATTACCGCGTTCAATCAAACAAACAAACAAACTCTTCAGCTTTATAATATTTTATAAGTATAGATTCCATAAAGCAATTAAAAAAAAATGTAATTTCCTAAATGCCACTATATCGTGGCTATGACGTCCTTTGATCATTCTCTCCCACACAACTACCCACATCTCAATTGAAACTTCGTCTTCCATTTAAAGAAGGAAATCCCTCTAATTCGAAATAATATTTTTATCTAAATATATCCGGGCCATGGTAAAGTTTAATAGAGTGGGCTATATAAGTTGTGTAGAGTGTGTAGCACAAAGGGGCATGTTGCCCGTCAGCGAGTTTCCGAGCTATATGCTGGGACATACGGGCGTAGGGGATGGCAGACTTTTGGTAAATGAAATCAGCCTCCGGATTTTTTGATTTGCGAGTTTATAGGAGAGCCTGCCGTTTTATCGAAAAGATTTTGACAAGATTTCACTACCCAAACAAATTTTAGCAACCTTTTTATACCAATACAATATTTGGAATGATTTTAGTACGTACTTTTTCATTTGGTCAAATTTTTACTCGGCAGAATATTACCAAAGATAATGTCATTATGGCATTTAGTCTTTAATCAAATGATTTATTACAGCAAACAATCTTTAGACAATAAAAGCTAGGTCCAATTTCACATTCCACAGTTCACCTTGTGGAGAGCCTTTCCACTCTACACAACTGTATCTTCCAGCAAACAAAATACAAAACCGTCGGCCTCACCTTTACCCAACCATGTTAGTCGACTTATAGTTTAATTGGATGCAACTGAATATCAGTATTCTAAATGGACCGACTGCCTATCTAACCTCTACAACCTAGTAACTGGATAATACGATACCCCTTGACTTACCAGTCTGGTTAAGAGACTTTCGACCCGTATCCATGAATGATGCGGGACCAACTGCTTAAGGCGCGGACTGACTACGATTTTAAATGCTACAACTACATGCTACAGCTCCAACAAATAAGGTTGAAAATTGAATAAATATTTGGATTGACGATGTGACTAAGCTGCGAATTGGCATTTATTTTACGGGTTTTATTTAGATTATTCGGACTACACACATTAAATTAAATAATTGTCTGGTTAAAGTTTTAAAGTAATGTTTATTCTATTGAACTCTTTAAAAAAAAAATGTTGTTATTGCTGAAAATACAGAGATGTTCAACGTCAAAGTTTTTTTTGTGAAACAATTTTTATTGGGAATATCAAACAATTTTTCAATATTCTATTCGGTTAGAATTTTTCTTTAAACCCTTCTCGGTCCACTGTATTTTTTGTGTCGTATATTTTCATTGCGTTACGTCATACTCGATTGTCAAAGACACCAGTGTTTTGTGAATATTGAGGTAACACCGCGCCTTAACGTCCTTTTCGAGACGCGGAGGTCTAGATCCGTAAAGTTGAATGACCACCATCTACGGTCCAACGGCAACAAATGTAGCTCAACCTTTTCGATCGACCAGTGCGGCTTTTTGTTACTTACCCACGAGCCCCTCAAGCAAAATACATGTAGCAGATAAAAGTTAGTTACCTCAATCATCCGTATGTCCCTCTACAGAAGACTGGTAGCGCCGCCGGCGCCGCGCGCAACACTAAGCCTCGTTTAATAATGTGGACATTGGGTCTCATAAGTCGGTAACTCTGCCATCTGATCTAGACAATTGTAATTAGTTGTCCGATTTCTGTCATTGTTTTATCCTGTAGTGTTAACTGTGTTAGGGGTTTTATTCGTTAGTCTTTCTGCAGTATTTTCTTTAACCGTTGGTCCCGTTGTCATTTGTGTATCTTTGACAGTCGTCACTGGCCCGAAAGTCTGACTACCAGTCTTATTACCAAGGGATATGATATTGCCTAGTAGCTGGGTTGTGGATAGACAGTGTCAGATTGACAGTCGCTGCATATAAATTACAACTATTCAGCTGTTTCTGGTTAGACTGGAAGCGGAGCTCAATATAGTTGGGAAAATGCTAGGCAGATGATGAGTCTTTCTGACGTATACTCGGTTCGAGTATAGACAAAACCAAAGGAGTTTTTGTTCAAATTAGTAACTGAGGAACGTTTTTATATTTTAGGATTTTCGTTCTTTAGTATTTAGCTGCATAATTCTAAACAACAAGCAAAGACAGGCCTGTTGGTCTGGTGGTTAGTGACCCTGACTGCTATGCCGGAGGTCGTGGGTTCGATTCCCACCCAGGACAAATGTTTGTGTGATGAGCACGATCATTTGTTCTGTGTCTGGGTGTAATTTATCTATAATATGTATGTATTTAGAAATATATAAGTATGTTTATCAGTTGTCTAGTACCCATAACACAAGCTCTGCTTAGCTTGGGACTAGATGGCGTTGTGTGATAGTTGTGGAATATTATTATTATTATTAAAGGTTACTAGCTCGTATGTTCTTCCAAGAGCATGGAGACCCAGTGGTGAAAGCCGCGACTTAAGTAGTAGTTTTGAACCACGGTAGATGTTTTACTGTGTGTAAATTATTTTATCACCACTGCTCTCAACGGGAGAGGCAAACATCATGAAGAAACCGGCATGTCCTAGAACCAAATATTCGAAGACGGATGTCTTCCGCACTGGGCCCGCTAGGTGGATTGCGGCCCACTCCCTCTCACGGAGAGGAGATCTGTGTCCCAGCAGTGGGGCTGATTATGAGGTTGCCCTATCTTACATATGCCAGACGCATTATTACGCGCGTCATCATAAGATAAAAATTGTAATAGTCTCTTCACCAATATCCGTTAAGGCTGCTTGGCTTAGTGGTAAAGAGTACCCAGACAAACTCTTTAACAAACAGATTGTGTAAGTTAAAGTCATTTTGCACACAAGGCCATGTAAGTATTAAGTTACACAAATTCCTTAAACCGACGTTGTCATTGTTAATTGGAGATGTATTCAAGTTGAAATAGTTTTAGAATTCTGTTAGATACTACCCGTAAGAAGTTAAGTTTTGAAGGCGATGTTGTTTAAATTGTAATCAAAGAAGTTTTGCGTAGCTGGCGTGAAGCTGCGCGGAATGTATGTATAACAAATGGAAACCACTTACAATAGTAACTTTTGAGTTTAAGCTGACTTTTATTGTGATAAGCTACAGAGTCTAGGTGTCCTACTTAGAACGATTAAACTGTTTTAAAATTAATTTAAAAAAAAAAGTTTATTTTCAGACTACACAGTCCATAGCAGATGTAAGTGACATAAATCTTATAAACTATGTAAGTACAGTTTAAATAACACTTTAAATAATAATTTCTTCCCTAACCTGCACCTGTCACAAGCAGGTCAGTGAAGCGACGCATGACCGCCGAGTCCATCCTGTCCGCTATCATTTTCAGGATGCCGTTACGGCTCCCCCTCATACTGAGTACGACAGGCATGATTTTTCTACGCATAACTGCATAGAAATCATCCATGTGAGCAAACATGCCTGAAGCACTACAGTATAAAATACCTGAGGTAATAAGAAGCATGCCACTACCAAAATTTAAAAAATGTTACTACTGCGGTACTACTGTATGTACATTGACGTACCTATTACTCGTAATTATCGAATATTTCTCGTGCATGTATTTTATTTTCTAGTTATTTTTTAGGGTTCCGCACCTCAAAAGGAAAAAGCGGAACCCTTATAGGATCACTTTGTTGTCCGTCCGTCCGTCCGTCCGTCTGTCAAGACCCTTTTTCTCAAGAACGCGTTGAGGTATCAAGCTGAAATTTATACCAAATACTCAAGTCTACTGTCCCTTGAAGCTGTGAAAAAATCAAACTTCTAAGCTAACGCAATCAAAAGATATAGCCGTTTATGCCGCAAATTTCCGCAAATTTTCGAAACTCGCAAGGGAATCAAAACCTAAAGGGTACTTCCAGTCGTTCTAGAATTTTGAAATTTGGTACGAAGCAACGTCTTATAGCACAGATACAGGAAAAATTGCGAAAACTATAAATTTTTAGTTACTTCAAATAATAAAAATATTTTTAATAATTTTAAAGGTTTTTACGGAACCCTCGGTGTGCGAGTCCGACTCGCACTTGGCCAGTTTTTTGTTTTATATAATGAATTTGGTATGCTTTTATTTTTATGATAACTTACACCAAAAATTTTGTATGTCATCAATGGCAAAACATAGCGCATAATTTAATTATTAACACCTTGACCTGTAACCTATGTTTCACAAATAAATGATTCTGATTCTGATTCTACCGTAGAAGCCGCACCAGTGTGTGTGTGTGTGTGTGTGTGAGTGTGTTGTTAAAGACTCAAGACGTCAAGGAGATGGAGAGGGTCTTATCGTCGATCGATCAGGTTAAGCTACTCTTATCGTGGTTGGCCCTTGGACGGGTGACCATTTTTACATACCAAGACCCCTCCGTGCCTTGGAAAGCACACTAAGCAGTTGGTCCCGGCTGTTATTCGTGAATCTTTGACAGTTCTTACGGGTCTTCAGATCGGTAAGTCTGTCAACTACTCTTACCAAGCGGTGTCAAGCTACCTAGTAACAGGGTTGGTGAGGTCAGATACGCCGTTGCTTCATGTAAAATATTGGTTGAATACCAGTATCCATTTAGACTAGAAGCCGCCCCAACAGTATTGGTAAAAGGCTAGGCAGATGATATATAGGGGATAGCAGGAGGTCTGTACCTATGTATGTGCTAATATTTTATTTCTAAGAAAGAAAGAAAAATATTAATTAATACTGGAAGATAATAAAGAGAATAGGCAGCATCGATATTATAATATTACATAGTTATTCATTTAACCATTTGAAGTATTAAGTATTGGGTGGGGCAGGAGTGAGTCATAGAGTAAATTTTGTCTAAGGATTTAACGTTATGCATTTTCTTTGTATCTCCCTCTTTTGGGCCACTTACTTATTAAAATTATGAAACTTTGAATACCTACAGTTTCAGAATTACCACTTACAATTAAATAGAGTTGTTGATTAGGAGCTCATATATTACCGGCATTCGTATTGCCTGCTAATAACCTACTAATATTATAAATGTAAAAGTTAAGATGATTAAAATTTCAGATTTAAACCTAAAACGGTCGAACGGATTTGGATGGAAATTGGCACACACATAGATTATAACTTGGATTACCACAAATGATACTATTCATCCCGAGAGAACGTTCCCATTGGATAGCATCCGACCTGTACATGGGCAAAGCCGCTGGCAAAAGCTAGTAAAATAAAAAATAAATTAAATTATCTATTAATCTGCGTTCAGCAACCCTGAACTTAATAACTCAAATTGCAACAACATTCTCTCAAAACCCTGAACCAATAGAAATAAATACATCCCGTAGCGAAACGGCTGGAAACGTTTACCGATCTAATATCGTAGTGTACGGTGCAGGCTCCAATAAAAAGTAATTAAAGTCGCAGCCAGCTCCAGGCAGATTTGTCTCCGCGAAAACATGGACATATAAAGAGTGGTTTGATGCGGATGCATTTTTGACTTACGAAAAAGTATTGTTTAAGTTTCACCATACATTCTTTGGGGTGTGAGCAAAACACTTTGCTCGTAGAACAAATAGCCGCTGGGTCCGGAAGGTTCTGGAGTGGCGACCGCGTACTGGAAGACGTAGCGTTGGAAGGCCTCCCACAAGATGGCCCGATGACCTGGTGGAGGCCGCAGGAATCCGCGATTGGGTGTGAGAAGCACAGAACCGGTTGAGGTGGCGGTGCTTTGGGAGGCCTATATCCTCAAGTGGACGTCATGCGGCTGAAATGATGAATATGATGATGATACATCCTGTGTGTCATTCTTGTCCCCTTTGAAACTTATCACCGTTTTGTAGGACTAATATTATTTCACGATTTAGATTATCCGATTTTTATTGTAAACTAGCTGACCCAACAGACGTTGTCCTGTCTCTTTGATGATATTTGAGCACGCATTCTGTCAATTCTATGTCAAATGTCATAATGATACATTAAAAAAGTTTACATTTTCCTATTATATGGTTGTTAAGTATTCTTAAATAAGAGTTCTTAATCTAATTTTCCGCGCAATTTTTTTTTTTTTCATAAGAACCTTCTCCTGACAATTACAAACACGAAAAAAAAAAGTGAAATCGGTCCAGCCGTTCACGCGTGATGGCATGACCAAGGGAAATAGGGATTCATTTTTATATATATAGATAGATAGATGTGACTCGTATCTGTCAGCTGTCATAGACACGATAAACAGTCTAGTATTTTTTGTCTGGTAACATTGACAGATACCCGTCACTAGATTAGTAATAGACTATTGTAACGTTTTGTGTGTTTGGCTGTTTGAGGGTTGAGACGTTTGTCATGATAACCTATAAATTATGTCAGTTGGTGCCTTGCATGGCACTTGGGTTTGAACCGTGGAACAGACCGTTGACGTTTTGAAGTGATAATTAAATCGAAGAATATCTTGACAATCGTTGTTTCATTTCTGAGTTTGGATTGAGTTCCTACAATTTGGTTCACTAGAGCATGTGGTTTGGATTTATTTTAATTTACTCTCATACATGGTGACACAGAAGGCGGAGGATAGAGTGTTGTGGCGCAGCCTGAGAGAGGCTATTGTCCGGCAGTGGACTGCTATAGCCTGAGTTGATTGATTGATGGTGACAAGGCAGGCGGCCCTCGAATATTTTTCTGACAGACCATTTTAACCGTCTTATTACAAACGCGAACTTACTTTACTTCTAGCCTAAAGTTCTGGGCCAGTTTCTGCATTTCCAATTTTATTTTGATCTGGATTAAGTTTTTAATACAAAAATTAAAACTTACCCAAACTAAATTGTAAGTTTTGCAAAAACACTGTATTTAGATTTCAGGTTCTTGTTTCGAAAACAGGCTCCATAGTTTAAACCATATAGAAAAACCTTTTTCTATATGGTTTAAAACCCACCCAAATAGTTTTGTAATAAGAATAATTAAGTTTGGGCTTTAAGTAAAATGAAAACTATAGACGGTATTGTTGAAGAACCAGCAGCTGCAGCAGACGGGATGTCATCGTGCGATGAGACCTGAAAGAGCAAAAACGAACGAAGAGGGATAACTGAATTACAGACTGCAGCGAAACAGGAAACCTTTACTCCAAACAAAATTCTAAACAAACAAAACCCATGGAATACAACTAAACAATAACAGGAATCGTACAGATACCGTATCTGCCGGTTTACGCTCGTTGCGGCCCGGATTTGGTCGGACGGCGCGAACTTGGTCAAATCTGCCGATGGGTCCGGAACTATTATTGAACCGGATTGAATTCAGCCAAATTTATACGGAAGCCAACGCGTTGCCCATTCAGTTTTATTTCCCCCGTTTCTATTTCATTTGTTTTTTTTTTTTAATTTTCGTGACGCGATTTTCGGCGGGTCGGTTTAATTTTAAGTTGTCGGTACATTATTGCATAATTTTGGCTTTCTGATACACGAAATGAATTGAATTTATCAATCTCATTATTTTCTGAAGTATCTATGTTATGTGCTTACTTTTACAAACAATCTAGCGAGAACAATATTTTTCAAATTATTTAAATAATTGACCGTGTACGTATTATTAACTATTGGTATTTGTTACAGGTATCTAAAAAGCATCCAAAATGGCGGAACCCCAGTTTAGGTAAGTTTCAAACCAACTTTCCTTTCTTTTTACATTTTCCCATAAACTGGCCCATTTTTTATCGACTTAAAAAGGAGGAGGTTCTCAATTCGCTTGTTTTAAAAAAGTATGTTTCTTATGTAAGAATTCCGTCATATAAAAACCGAATTAAAAACTGTTCTTTTGTTTGAATGTGTTTGTTTTTATAGAATGGTCATATAAAAAAACCGGCCACGTGCGAGTCGAACTCGCGCACCGAGGGTTCCGTACAAACCTGCAGGTATTCACGGTTTATGCATAAGGTTTATGTTTATGAAATTAAATGTTTTTTTTTTAATTTTTTTATTTGAGTTGTCTGAATGAAAGGTAAATTGTGGTTTACGATTTATGACGTTTAAAAAAAAAACTACGTTTTAGATCTCGTTCAAACCAATTTTCGGTGGAAGTTTACATAGTAATGTACATCATATATTTTTTTTAGTTTTATTATTTCCTTATTTTAGAAGTTACGGGGGAAGTCCTCCCGGGGGAGTCATTTTACCACTTTGGAAGTGTCTCTCGCGCAAACTATTCAGTTTAGAAAAAAATGATATTAGAAACCTCAATATCATTTTTGAAGACCTATCCATAAATACATCACACGTATAATAATAGGTTTGATGAAAAAAAAATGAGTTTCAGTTCTAAGTATGGGGAACCCCAAAATTTATTATTATTTTTCTATCTTAGTATAAAAATCTTAATGTGGTTCACAGAATACAACTACTTACCAAGTTTCAGCAGCTTAGCTCTTATAGTTTCAGAAAAAAGTGGCTGTGACATACGGATGGACAGACAGACAGACATGATGAATCTGTAAGGGATCCGTTTTTTGCCATTTGGCAACGGAACCCTAAAAATGGTCTAGTCCTGATTAGTAGTTTTTGAGTTACCTTCAATAATACGTATTCTTAACACTTAGTGTAAGTTGATGATGTTATAATTATTAAGTTCTTGGCACTATTATTTACTTAGCAAGTATTGGTATACGGCTTTATATGAGGGTGGTATCCAGAAAATAATATAATATCGGATATCTTTATTTTCGGAAGTCGACTGAAAAAAAGCAAAAGTTATTTTTTACTTAGTGTGTTTCGTGTAAGTTATTTTTTTTGTCGTAGTAAGAAGTTGTTGAAATTTCAGTACCATAACTAAACCATTTCTATTTAAGCTCATTTCTTTAAAGGTAATCGAATCTAGTCCCATCTTTGTATCACTGTACCTTACCTAAGCAAATACTTAACTACGATATTTGTGTGGGGTAAAATCGAAAGCTGAAAAGCGAAAGCGAAAAATAAACATCAGTGGCAAAAAGCGAAAATACAAAACCAAATACACCGACTTACGAATTTGAGGGTAGTTTTTTTAAAATAAACTTAAACATTATAACAACAACAACATTATAACTTAAATATTATACAAGTCTTATTACTTACTCGACCACCTACTTGCCTTATCTGCATACCTAAAAACGTGACGTCGCTAAAATAAAGAAACAATACTTGTTTGAGAAGCTGCCAAACACAGGCGTCGCTCACAAGCGAGCGGTGCAGTCTCTACAAAAAGCGTCGAGAAACTTCCCAAGCCGCAGGTACATACCTCGGGAAATATTTCCAAGTTGTTTTTTTTTGTAACCGCCCAAAAAGTCGAGCAACTCATTAGCCGAATGAACGAAGGTTTCCGTTTTTACTAACTTTGAGTCGGTTTTGGTTTGCAGTCGTACTATTTGTTTTTGGTTTTGGAAGTGATAATTAGACGAGTTTTGGTGTAGCAGAAATGAAACAAGACTCCAGTAGGCAGTCTCGCAACAATAGATAATTATTTGTTTTGCAATCAGCACTGTCTCTATAGAATCAATATAATTGTTATTCATTTCAGCATTAGGTTCTTTTTTAAGTGACTCCCAAAGTAGTAGGAGGTGGAAACATCCGCACTGAACCGAATTGAGAAATTCGGTTGTATTTTGTTTTTATTTATTTTTATTTGTGTTACCTCAGCACTCCGTCATTTATAAATCGATTTAAAACAAATATTGTTTTGTTTGAAAGGATAAGTGGTTCGTGTCACATACATATAAAAACTTAGTAAGTGAAGATATACGAATTTGTGTAGGACCCATCGCAAATTCAATCCCCAACTAAAAAAAAAATGGTTAAAAAAAACAACTCTTTTTTAAATAAACTTTTTTAACCCTAATTGTGTCAACTCGACGCTACATCGCTTAACAACTTCCCCTTAATTTTTCGAGTACAATTAGTAGCAAACGTCAGTAGTACCTTAACACAAAGTTGTGCCCTCAGAAGACCACAAGTGTAGCCCAAATATAGGCGCCCCTCTAAATTATTCATACGCACAGTTACGTGGCCCGAGTTCTAATGCCTTGGAAATTACAAACTTTTTCACTAAAACCTTTTGTTTCGCAGCGATTCCGCTTATTATTGCTAAGTGGTTTTGTTTTATGAACGAACAGATTATTATATTACTTGTTATATATACTTCGGAGACTTGATTAATGGGACCGGTTTATTAAATATTACTTAGAAGTTAGGGGTCCCATAAATTAAGCTGAAAGTCGTTCGGTTACAATGTAAATTTTAGACATAAAACGATTCAGCAAGATCATAACATAATGTCGTGGGTTCGAACCCAGGCCAGCGCTTTATTTTTTGTATTTAATTTCATTACCACTTCACTACACACACACTCAAAAACGTAGAAGGAAAACATTGTGAGGAAACCGTCTTAGAACCTAAAAAAATTTGAAGACATGTGACTTCCACCAACTCGCACTTGTCCCGCGTGGTAGATTATGGCCCACTCCGTCTTTCAGAGAAGAGGCCTGTGTCCCAGCAGTGGCCACAGGATATAGGCTGGTTGTGATAATACTTTTACATATTTGCATGTACTCAACACATTATTCTTTCTTTACCAATAAAATTAATTTTTTGCCAAAGCTGAAATTTGTAGTTGAATAATTACGTCATACATAATAGAAGCTCTTGTAATTTCCAGTCCTTTATCATAGTCGTCTTTCGACAACATCACAAGCCTGTTTCCAAATTGGTTAGATATGGAGCAAGTATGTATGTATAACCATTCGTCACATCTGTGTTTCCTGAGGGCAAACATCAGAGATATACACATTAAAGTCTCTTACATCTACTAGTCACAAAAGGAGGAATTAATTTGTCATTAGATTTCAACAGTTACGTATCTAAAGCTATGTATGTGT
The DNA here is from genome assembly GCA_947507805.1 of Aporophyla nigra. Classification (NCBI taxonomy): domain Eukaryota; kingdom Metazoa; phylum Arthropoda; class Insecta; order Lepidoptera; family Noctuidae; genus Aporophyla; species Aporophyla nigra. The sequence continues at coordinate 2,636,786 of OX382301.1, forward strand.
ATGTTCTTATCAATACAATTATACTTTTAAAGTAGTGGTATTCCGTGTAATTTTTCTGTTACTTTCGATGAGTTCTGACGAGGTTTTTACTTAAGGATAGGTACACAACTCATTGTTATTTCAAAATTTGACGTCGACACACAGATTGTGGCAGAAAATTTGTCAGTAGCAATCTCAAAATCTGTGTATGATCGTGACTTTTGGAAATCACAAGTAAATTCCCGGCGACTAACATCACTGCGTGTGTACCTAAGATAATATTCTGCCTGACATCTGTCACTTTTACTACCACGAGACTAAAAAGCCCATACAGATTGTATCACCTGTTTATCTTAGCAAGTAAAAATTTTACATGCCCATATACTTAGCGTTACAGTCAGCTGCACGTCTTAGATAAAAAAATGAAACTGAGCGCCTTTAAGTTGTAGCAGTAAGGGTGGTTTTTGAGGTTAAAAATGTTGCGGTTGACTGTACCTAAGTTTTGCGGCGATGTACTCGTAAAGTGCAGTTTTATGGCGCGCCCAGCAGTAAAGTTGAACCTTTTGCGTTAAGTGCAACTTGCGTAGTTAACGACCGTACATATTTTGATACATAGTCAGGTGGGCCGCCATTTATATGTTAACTTTGTCTATAAAGTTCCATAGTTCTTTTCCTCATTTATGTATGTCAGAATTTGTTAAACAGAAACAGAATATGTTTTATTTGCCTCGGCAGTCATATTTTTTTTCTGATATACTTTTGCTATTTAATTTAATTAAGTAGGTTCTGTAATATCACTACGCTTTTATTGCCACTTTTTAAATTTTTATAACAACTTGTGTCCATTAAGGTGCACTAATGTTTCACCAAAACACCATTGACAAATTTTTAGTTTACAACCAACGTTTCGTATACTATTTATTTGACATACAACTTATTCCGAAATTGTTTTATTTTATAAACACTCGCTTTACAAACATTTATTTAGCAAATGCTTCACTTAACAAATATGTGGGATAATATTTAATCATTTATGCATTTTTCATGTAAGATTTAGATTCTTTTGAAAAATTACGTTTATGCTAAATATAATTTTAAAATACATTTTCTAAACCAGTCACAAAGTGATCATGACGGTATTGTTTTGCTTAATTTTATAGAAATACGTACCTAAGATCTAGTCGTTTCTGGCACTCGCCGGCCGCTGCCGCGGCACGGCTCGCTTCGCTTGCTCGGCTCGTGCGTAGGAAGTCACAGTTTTAACCTAACCTACCCTCCCAAAACCATGTCGGATCTATCCCGAAGGGTATTTCAAGGCTAAAAAAAACCACAACCTAAATAGCCTAATGACCGAATGATTTTATTACAAACGTTGTTTTATGAGATAAAATGAAAAATAAAATGAATTGTTTGTCAAATAATACGTTATTAAAAAAAAGTTTTTAGGATAATTGGTTTTTTAAGTGAATTATTTGACAAACTTGTTGTTGTATAATGATGAAATGACAAATCATGTTTTTGCCAATCGTTGCTTGTCAAGTCAAAAATTTGTAAAATTATTTTTTGGTGAACTGACAGGACACCGTCCATTAACCATTTTTAGGGTTCCAATCAAATCCATACGTATCCCCATCTATGGACAGGTCTTCCAAAAATGATATAGAGGTTTCTAACATCATTTTTTTCTAAACTGAATAGTTTGCGCGAGAGACACTTCCAAAGTACTTAACCCCCCGTAACTTCTAAACTAAGGGAATGATAAAACTAAAAAAAATATATGATGTACATTACCATGTAAACTTCCACCGAAAATTGGTTTGAACGAGATCTAGTAAGTAGTTTTTTTTTTAATACGTCATAAATCGTAAACCACAATTTACCTTTCATTCAGTCAACTCAAATATAAAATTAAAAAAGAAAATTAATTTCATAAACATAAACCTTATGCATAAACTGTGAATGCAGGTTTGTACGGAACCCTCGGTGCGCGAGTCCGACTCGCACTTGGCCAGTTTTACCTTCTAATACGCACTTGGATACAGGTTTCGTCGAGTTTTGTCAAAATACATAGTTACCTTCACCAACTTTCATTTAGAGCATGGTCACATCACTATTCGAGTGAATTCAACGGAAATACTATATCTCCATTTTCTTTTATTTCGTAACAATGTTTATGTTCGCTCTAATAACTATAATTCATATAATCTATACATAGTACTATGTATAAAAGTTTATTTTCTAGTTGTTCTGTTTGACCGTGTTGGTATTCTAATCTAGAGAATAGATTCTTATAATGTATATTACCATAATTTAGAACGCAGATAGTGTGAGCGCGAGATCAGTAGTAGTCCTGCGGTATCCGCCGCGACTTTTTAGGTAGTAAGTTCAAATAATAAAAATAAAAATAAATAATAGGTTCCAAGATATTAATGGTGTGCCGGTTCAGTTAGGTGTGCCTCAAGGCTCTATACTCGGCCCATTCTTGTTTTTAGTGTATATCAATGACTTACCATTCTTTTCAAAGGGTATTTGTGACGTTGTACTGTTTGCAGATGATACATCTCTTATTTTTAAAGTAGACAGGAACAGACCAGATTTTGACGACGTGAACAGTGCACTCTCAATGGTTACCGATTGGTTTACGGCAAATAACCTAGTTCTCAATGCCAAGAAAACCAAATGTGTAAAGTTCGCCTTACCGAATGTTAGAAATCTAGGTCCCAACATCGTCTTAGATAAAGAGGTGCTTAAAACTGTAGACTCGGCAGTTTTTCTGGGCATAACAGTGGATGGCAAACTTCAGTGGGGCCTTCATATTTCAAGCCTAGCGGGAAGGCTCAGTTCAGCTGCCTACGCCGTCAGAAAAGTAAGACAATATACTGACGTTGATACAGCTCGGTTAGTCTATTTTAGTTATTTCCACAGCGTTATGTCTTACGGTATTCTACTGTGGGGTACAGCAGCTGATATTCAAAATATTTTTGTCCTTCAGAAACGAGCTGTTCGAGCAATTTAACAGCTAGGTGCCAGACTTTCCCTAAGGGACTTTTTTAAAGATATTGGTATTCTTACGGTGTCATCACAATTCATTTTCGCCAACATCTTATATATTAGGCAAAATATACACTTATACGCTAAAAACAGTGATATTCACACTGTTAACACTAGAAGTAAGGACAAACTACGTGTTCCCTTTCACCGGCTTCATAAGGTGCATAACTCGTTTGTTGGGCTTGGTATAACATTTTACAATAAGCTACCACCTTCTTTACTAGAATTACCTTTTCATGCGTTTAAAGCTCAAGTAAAATCCAACCTTTGTCAAAAGGCGTACTATTCCATCAACGATTATTTAAATGATAAGAATAGTTGGTCGCTGTGATTAACTCAAGACAATGTTTATGTTCTTTCTCCAGTATTAGCGTACCTAGTGATAGGTTCAATATAATTGTTTCCATATTTTTTTCCTGTTTATGCCAATTTTATTTTATTAGTATTGCATAATGTGGTTTGCTAGCGACCTCGACAAGTAATCATTCAATTCTTGCTTGAGCAACCGGCAGCAAGTTCGTCATGCTCCCTTAGATGTCAATGCTTGCGGTAGCGTCGGGGGTCGGGTTACCCCCTTCCCTCAAATATGGCGAGGGGGGCAATGGCTGATCTTTGCGTTATGCTCGTGAACGGGTGCTGCTTGTGGTGACTGGTCGTCTTGCTGACTTTGATGTTGATATTATTATTAATATTACTTACCTGTTTAATTTATTTTACGTCGATGGTCCTAGTTTATCATTTGTGGCCTCGAGTTGTAACTCAGGTCGTAACAGCTATGTGAACATTCAGCATTGCATATGTAAGCTGTCACGCCCTTTATGCCAGTTTTTTATTTTTGCAGCCATGTTTCTATATAATTTTTTTTTTTTTTTGCTTATGCTTGAGTATAGTTTTCATTTTATTTGTTGGTATATTGGGTTGGCTAGCTGGCATATAGCAAATCATTTAATTTAATTTGTGTCTCTTAATGTTTTACTATATACCATTGTATAGAATCAAGTTCTTCTAACTGGACAGACAGCTGTGCTGCTGGGGAGTTTGTTGGCCACTTCTTCTTCCCAGCTAAAGCACTAGGAGTTGCGCGACGGGTGGGCGTTTTGGGGGGACTGTCTTTTGTAATTTTGACGTTCGAAAAGTGCTGATCCTTAGCCTAATTTGAATAAATGACTTTTGATTGATTTTGATTTTGAAATCCAGAGAGATGACTTACTTTATGTAAATTATCACGCTACTTTTTTCAAAATGGTGAACATCTTGAGGAAACCGGCATGTCTTGGAAGCAAAAATTCGAAGACATGTGACATCTACCAACCCACACTAGGCCCACGTGTTGTATAGCGGCTCACTCCTTTGTCATCGAGAGGAGGCCAGTGTCCCAGCAGTGGGAACTTTGTAGGCTGATTATACTGATTATACTCAGGAAGATTTATGTTTATATTTCATTTAACTTAGATATTGAAATAGCATAAAAACGTCGATGTTTTGATATCTTGCCATTGCATCCAGGTAAAGAAGAGGCGGGTCGCCAGCTGAGCAAATAAAAACATACAATAGACAAGCGTTAAATTTCGTCAAGTTTTCTGCAGTCACAACATGCCTTGGCGACGCCATTAAACCGGCGAGCCTCTCAGGAGAGCTTTATGCGCCGTTTATGTGGCCGCGCCGTGCTCGCCTCTTTTATTTACACTTAGCAACTGTCACAGTTCGTGTACATTTTGTCAGAAGCTAGTTGGAATGAGTTGTTCAAATATATTTATAAACAGGATAAGTTTTTAACCAGTGCGCAAATTTTAACAAATAAAACTTAAACGAGTTATAATAACCATTCAATTTTTATTTTGATATATCTTAGTACAAAAAAATTAAGTTATCATTAACGAAAGATGTTTATTTTGAAACTGGTTTTAATGGTAACTTGCGCGCGGCGCTGGTGCGGCGGCGCGCGACCGAGCGCAGCTACAAGTACCTACATCGTCAAAATTCTAAGAAGTTCTAAATACCTACGCCGGCGCGCGGTTACTGACCTATTCCTATTGTCGATATCATATTACGAAATATGTAGAGTGTCCACAGTTTACTGATTTAAGGTCGGATAAAAAATAAAGTATAAAAAAAAAAGTTCATATTATATTCAAATGTGTTCTCTTACTGATACTGAACCACCAAAAAAATTTGCGCACAGGTTGAAAAAAAATTCCTGTATAGCTATATTTAAAACGAGAAAATTTTAAGTCGAGATAAGAATATTTTGAATTATTTGGAGTTGTTGCAGTAGGTATTCTGGTCTTCTTCTTCTTATATATACTTAATGCATATTTTTTTATGTAGGATTTTCACAATACACTTAATCTGCGTAGCCTTTTCCAACTATGTTGGGGTCGGCTTCCAGTCTAATCAGATGCATCTGAATACCAGTATTTTATATGGAGCAAATGCCTTTCTGATCTCCACAGCCCAGTTACTGGGTGACACGATAATCCTCAGTAAGACTAGTTGTCTGATTTTTGGACTACCCGTCACTAAACCAAAGGGACATCCGTAAGATGTCCCTCGATTTGTAATGGATGGTCACCCATACACATGAGCCAACATGTCTACACTGTAAAGAGGACAGATAAGATTGTACTGGATCAACTCAAAAACGAATGAAACCAATTTAAAAAATTCTTTCTCTTATGGATCACTACATTATTCAGAAGTAACATGAGATATAAATTTTAAGCCGATTATTTCATGGGTGAAGTGCTAGTCTTCTATACTTGCGTATTATAAATTAACTAGCTTTTGCCAGCGGCTTCGCCCGCGAGGAGGTCGGAAATTATCCCGCGGGAACATACTACCGGGATAAAAAGTACCCTATGTGTTATTCCAGGTTATAAACTATCTGTTTGCCAAATTTCATCTAAATCGGGTCAGTAGTTTTTGCGTGAAAGAGGAACAAACATCCAGACATCCATACATCCATACATACAAACTTTCGCGTTTATAATATTAGTAGGAAGTGACCTTACGTGTCTGTCTGCGTAGCTGTGATGTTCTTCTTAACTAGACAGTGGATTTGATATAATTCTCACCATCATTTATACCGGAAGGTTTTATGTGTATTATACATTAAACACGATGTTTCGCCAAGATTTGAAAACTACTAAACAGTCGTTAGTTTACAATAAATTGCTTCATTAAAAAATTATAAGTACAACAATTACAGACTAACACCACACGCACCATTTATAGTTATAACCCATTACCACACCACTATTAAAGGATTATTATCAACTAGCATTTTCCCGCAGCTTCGCTCGCTTGAATATCGGTAAATATCTCACGGATATTTCTCGGTCATAAACTATCTGTTTACAACATATTATCCAAATCCGTTCAGTCATTTTTACGTCAATGAATATACATCCATGGAAACCAACAGACGATTAGACAAACGGACATAATTCTAATAATATTTTTCTATTTGCTCGTTCGCCTACCTCGTAACAATGCCCTTTTTAAAAGCAGTGTACAGTTTTGACTTCGTTACTATGTAGATAATAATAGATTAAAATTAAATTGAAATTCAAAGTTTCATAATCAGCTCAGTAAACTTTCACAGGCATATAAGTGCAGAAAGTTCTTATTTGCTCGATCGGTTTCCAAGTGGCATTATATTCAGGTGCACCTAGATGCATACTAAATCTTATGAATCAAATTGGAATGCTGCCAAATCTGTCCAAATTACATCTCTGGAACGCCTCTAGTCAAAGACAAACTTATTCGCAGACACCTCAAGGGTTTCGCTTAACTCTCGTGAGAATAACTTGCATAGTAAGTTAGGTATAAAAAAGATGAAAATATATGTCCTTATTTTCTATGCATATATGTAAACTAGCTTTTGTCCGCGGCTTCGCCCGCGTGGATGTCGGAAATTAACGCAGGAGGACGTACTACCGCGGTAAGATGTGCAAATTCAGGTTATATTGTAGGTAATAGCTGTTACCCGCGACTTCGTCTGCGTGGTATTTAACAAAAAGTTTTTCATAAAAACTGTCTTTGAAAACTACTGACATACGTCTCAAAATTCAGCGTGTTTTTAGTTTTTTTAAACTATTATTTATTTTTTCTAAAATAAAAGTAGCCTCAGTTACTCCTTGTTATATCAGCTATCTGCCAGTGAAAGTTTCGTCAAAATCGGTCCAGCCATTTCAGAGATTAGCCGGAACGAACAGACAGACAGACGGACAAAAATTGTAAAAAAAATTGTTTTGGTATATGTACCGTGTATACATCCATATACACTTAGTAAAAAGTAGTTATTTTAATATTAAAAACAGACACTCCAATTTTATTTATTTGTATAGATGTTTAGATTACCATGACATTTTAGTTGTCTTACAAAGATTGTCCAGTCAATGTATCCGACATAATATACCTCGAGGCGAGATTTAAAAAAATGTTACCATTAATTAAGATACTAGGTCTAAGATAAAATAAATAATGCATTAGAATTATGAAACATCCTGTTAATAATGTTTACGTATCAGATGGTAGAGAACATAACTACCCAGCGCACGAGTAGACTATGATTTAGTCTACTCGTGCGCTGGGTAGTTATGTTCTCTACCATCTGATACGTAATCCGTCTCCATTTTTCTTCAGACAAATTTTCAATTTCAAACTACGTCATGCGTTGATGACGCATGACGTAGTTTGAAATTGAAAATTTTGAATTTTTTTTTTTGAATTTTTTTTTGAATAATATTTTTATTTTTTAGTTAATCAAATGTTCATTTTTAGGGTTCCGTTGCCAAATGGCAAAAAATGGAACCCTTATAGATTCGTCATGTCTGTCTGTCTGTCTGTCCGAGTATGTCACAGCCATTTTTTTCCGAAACTATAAGAGCTATGCTGTTGAAACTTGGTAAGTAGATGTATTCTGTGAACCGCATTAAGATTTTCACACAAAAATAGAAAAAAAAACAATAATATTTGGGGTTCCCCATACACAGAACTGAAACTCAAAAAAAAAAAAATTCATGCAACCCATACGTGTGGGGTATTTATGTATAGGTCTTCAAAAATGATATTGAGGTTTCTAATATCATTTTTTTCTAAACTGAATAGTTTGCGCGAGAGACACTTCCAAAGTGGTAAAATGTGTGTCCTCCCCCCGTAACTTCTAAAATAAGGGAATGGTAAAACTAAAAAAAATATATGATATACATTACCATGTAAACTTCCACCGAAAATTGGTTTGAACGAGATCTAGTAAGTAGTTTTTTTTTAATATGTCATAAATCGTAAACTACGATTTACCTTTCATTCAGTCAACTCAAATATAAAATTAAAAAAAAAAAAAACATTTAATTTCTTAAACATAAACCTTATGTATAAACCGTGAATACCTGCAGGTTTGTGCGGAACCCTCGGTGCGCGAGTCCGACTCGCACTTGGCCGGTTTTTTTTCATATGAATGTATAGTAGTAGTCATTGGATATATGAAGTAGGCTTCCGTTGTAAGACGATTAAAATGTCTCGGTGTATAATTAACTTATAATGTTCCTACTCTCTTCGGCTCTTGTGCCGGACGTAAAGAATAACACCACCCCATTTCTTCCCGTGGGTGTCGTAAAAGGCGACTAAGGGACTTACTAGAGAATGGGCAGCAGCGTTCTCTATGAATTTTACCACCATACTGCGATCGCCAACCCGCCTGCCAAGCGTGGCGATTATGGCAAAGCCCCCCAAATTGGGGGAGGCCTAAGTCCAGCAGTGGACGTCTTACGGCTGAAATGATGATGATGAATGACTCTCTTCGATAGAGAGTGGGCTATCCACCACGCGGGCCCAGTGCGGGTTGGTAGATGTCACATGTCTTCGATTTTTTTTGGTTTAAGGACATGCCGGTTGCGTCATGATGCTTTCCTTAACCGTTTTGAGAGTAGTGGTGATGAAATTATTTACACAATGTAGAGCGAATGTCTGGGTTCGTACTCACCTATAAACCCGTAAGTCGGAGCTGATAGCACTAAACCACCACTGCTCCAGATTCTCTTATGGAGCATGGCAAATGATAAAAGCCGCACGGGCCGATTGAAGGTACGCCCACCGCGGTAATGTCGTGGCTGGGTGATCAACCATTACATATTGGGATCGCTACGTGGCTCGGATAGCTTGTTAAGCCGTTGGTCCAGGCTGTCATTTGTAGATCTTCGACAGTCGTTACGGGTAATCAGAAGCCCAAAAGTCTGCCCCCCAGTCTATGTCTTACCGAGTCGTATCGTGTAACCCTGTGTTGTCCATAAAATACTGGTGATAGCTGCATCTGGTTAGACTGTAAGCTAATTGTAAGCTGACTGTAAGCTAGAAATGGTTACACAGATTGATTTGCTTGTGAAACATTGTAAGCCAGTTTAAATTAGTACGATATGTTTTTATTTCTTCTTGCTTTTGTTAGAATAACTTTAATACTAAAAAACTGGATCGAATAAACAACAAGTAGGCAAATATACTCACACTGTACATTGCGGGAACATTACAGATGGAACAATAACACTCACTTTGAAAATGACTAACTCGTTTATTTCTTAATAATTATTATTTATTCACTATCCACAGTACAATAAATTCATTCAACAGACTTAAGAAGCACTAGAGGGTTATGTCCAAACTAGGCCAGAGTTGGAATCAGACTGCCAGTCCCCAATCCCACCAAACATCCCCCCATCCATAATATTTTAAACGTTACTTTTTTAATATTACTTCCGGTCAAGCACGTGTTCAAATGTTGCCCGAAAAACAACTTTTAAATCAAATTAAATACTGAAATTCTTAAAAACCTAACACTTTTATTGTCAGCAGTCACATTGGTCACCAATGAGAAGAGAAAGTTGTCCTATTTTTAAAAGAATTCAGTTCTGTAAATTGAGGACAAACTTGGCTATGATTGACATAAGATTATATTCGTGGTATTACATGAGTAATGATGGATGACAAAATGTGGTGCCACTGAAGAAAGAAAGTCTTTTTACGCAAAGCTAGTGGCTGTCAAATGCATTTTTTTCACGACTTCACGAGGTCACGTGATTGTGTGATTTTTAGGAGAGTTTTGGTTATACCTCTGGTTCTCGACAGAAGTAAGATTCATAAATTTTTTCAACGAAACTTTGAATATTTTACACTGATAGTTTGCTAATTTTTAAATGTTAACGTCACTGTATTGACAAACTTAAAAAAAAAATTAAACGCTACATCATAATAGTTTATCTCTAGTATCTTGGGTGCATTATACCCAAATGTCACGTGCTGACTTCGAAAAACGCAACTTTCACCAACCTCTGCTAGAAGACTTTCTGGTTGTCTGTAACAAATATTTGTAATTTAATAAGCAATAAATACTTAATACAATAGTTTATTTGCATTCCAAAATGTGTACTTAGGTGGTAAATTAAAATTATACATGATCATTGTGTGGCACCCTGTTTGGCACAGCCACATAGTAGGAGAGAGGAAGTTTTGAAATCTTAGCTTATCAGTCTTCTGAATTAAGTCTAAAAATGTGATATATTTATATTTAATTTTAATATACATACTTAACTGCACTAATACTTATCAAACATTGGATAGTTTTTAGGCATGAAAGACGCTTTGAAACAAGCTCAGTTTTTCGTGAGTTCGCCTTTCTCCAGCAGTAACGTCCCATCGTGACAGAGTCATACGGCGACTTTACGAGCGCCGACAGTGATAAGAATTGTGCATTTTATAGAGCGAGCGGGGGACGTGTGCATCAAATTCAATGCCTTTGGCTGAAGTTTATTTTAAATGCACAAGATATGGTGGCGAGATGAATCTTTGATGATGTAGGCGGGTTTGTTTCGGTCGCATACTTTGAGCTGTGGTGGAAGATATGTATATGAATGCATTACTTGGATCTTCTTTGGTTTAATGACGTCTACCGTCTAGTCTCCGTCGTCTAGAAAAAGCGAGATTTTTAGTTCTAGCCTGAAGGTCTGAGCCAGTTTTTGTATTTCCAACTTTATTTCTATTTGAGTAAAGTTCTTAACACAAAAATGACAACTTAGTACAGGACTAATTTGTCAGCTTTGTAAAACTATCTGCATTTCTATACATACTCGTCTCGGGTTCTTAATTCAAAAAACTGGCTCAGAGCTGAAGGCTAGAACTAAAGTTTTGAAAGAAAACGGCTTGAGTTTAATTTTTACTGATCAAAAATCTATAAAGGTTTTATAATAGATCTAAATTTATTTTTAAATGTATCTTAAAGTCTTTTGATACAATTAAATTAGTAGCAGTTTTGACCGTTCAATATACATAAAATAAGTACGTATGTGATTGCTTGCCATACCAAAGATAACGTAGGGAAACATGATCTAATTTAAAATTGTACGCCTCTCTACTAAAATGTCTATATAATCATTTGAAATGTCGAATGTCATACCCGAAGGTTTTCCAAACTGAAGTGACAGTGGGCAGCTCATATTAATAGCAGGATAGTTGACCAATGGGGCCGAAAGATTTAGAGGGGTAATTGCGTTGCGTAACACATTATCAGTAGGAATCGCTTAATTTTGAAAGTTCAACAACATTCATTGCGTTATTTACGTTGTTGAGCAGACAATTTTTTCCTATATATGACGCAATGGATTCTAAAAGGAAATGGATCTTAAAGATTACCTATTCATATTCTGATTGCTAGTCCGTTACGCAATTAGGGTGTTGGCGACCGCGTCCTGTTGCCAGGTCTCCCACAAGTTGGACTGATGACCTTGTGAAAGTCACAGGAATCCGCTGTATGCGGGTAGCAAAGAACCGATCAAAGTGCCGATGGTTGCGCCTTATGTCCAGTCATTGACGTTTTTCGGCTAAACTGATCACTCACATCATCATTTCAGCCGTAAGATGTCCACTGCTGGACTTAGGCCTCCCCCAATTTGGGGGGCTTTGCCATAATCGCCACGCTTGGCAGGCGGGTTGGCGATCGCAGTATGGTGGTAAAATGCATAGAGAACGCTGCTGCCCATTCTCTAGTAAGTCCCTTAGTCGCCTTTTACGACACCCACAAAAAGAAATGGGGTGGTGTTATTCTTTACGTCCAGCACCACATGGTACCACTAAACTAATGATGATGATGAATTAAGATTTGTATTCAACAAGCAGTGAAGGGGCGTACAATTTCAAATTATAATATCTACTTTTGTTGCAACTAATCCAGGATTGTATGTTTAGATAAGATAAGATAATGTTTATTCGCTTAAACATGTGTCATACATACAGAAAGACATGCATGTGTTATATTAAGCAGTATATAACTATAACTGTAGTAGTGAAGTATTATATCAACATATTTCATACATTGCCATATATTATCATTATCTTAAATACATTAATACTATCTCTTGGACCATTGTCCAAGAGAACTCTGAATAATATCAACATAATCACAATAACAACAATGTCTAGAAAAGAATATGAATATTCCATTTATATGATTTAAAACATTAGCAATATGGCAACACTATAACCAGTACAACAACATTGTCATAATAGGCAATAATTAGGATATAATATCAATTATTTAACTTACGTGACCTCTGGTCGATCCTTACACACAACACACACACACACACAAACACAAACACACAACAAACACAACACAACACCACACACACAATAACAGCACTAGAATTAACCAACTGAACATCTACGAAGCAACTGCCTGTTCCACTGTGGCTCCGGCCTTTTATACCCGTAAACAAACAACTATGATTCAAAAGCGATAGTTGAGTCAAACCAGTGTTTGACTTATAGAAAAATAAAATTGTTATAAAAATCATTTAGTAAATTCAATATTAGACACATAATAATTACATGTATATATCACATGCATGTTTTGGGATTTGTTGAACGGGTCTCCTGAATGTAGGTAACTAGAGTGTTACCAATTAGTCAGATTGCGATTGATTAGTTAATGGCTACATTGTGAACACTTTTGTATCAATGCTGTAGTGCAGGTCAAAAGCTTGTTCACAACTGTAAATCTATGCGATTGGGACGGGAGTGCCAACTATATATAATTTGAATTGTGTATGTGTAAAATCAGTCTAGTTCTATTAATGCAAAATTGTTTTATTTCCATAAGTTTTGTATGAACAAACAACTTTTATAAGTCAGTAAAACTTTAAAAACTAGATGAGGCGTTGAATATCTGGCTACACTGAGATGAAGGGCCACTACAAAATTTATTTTTAAGTCCAGACAATCTTGGTTACATTATGTGAAGACTAAGTAGATTGATGATCTATCTATGATATATATCTATGATCTTTTCAGGAAAGAACCATATAGATTTGAGTGGAACATTCCAGTCAGTGCACGCATTTGTCACTAATCGTCTAGCTCAAAACTGACGGAGCTCAACGACGATGGCTGTATATTACTTTTAAAGTTTTTTGTTTTAATCGAAGTCGATACGAAATGACAAAATTCACCTTAGAAATGGCACGTCTTTGAAGATAGTTTCCACCCTCATTCCTCTGAACTATCAGCGTCTAATAAATTAGTAAGACAGCTCACAAAGTGCATTACGTGGAATACACGGTGCCTTGTTGCGGTGTGTTGTCGTGCTCAACGTGAGTACGCACTCAGCGGATTAAGTGCTCCTCACTACCTCTTAATCGATCGCCGTATTGTGCTGCGATGATGTTCGCAGGCTTCGGTTAGGCACATGTCATACATACGTAATTTAAACTCAAAATCTTTATTCAGGCTCCACACAAGGGCTAGTGGCTAAGTAATAACAGTGGCACGGATTGATCGATCAGGTTAAGCTACGTATGCCGCGGTTGGTTCGTCGATGGGTAACCATCTCCACATACCAAGACCCCTCCGTGCCTCGGTAAGCACGTTAATCAATCTTTAACTGTCGTTACATCGTCAGAAGTCCGAAAGTGTAACAGCCAGTCTTACCAAAGGGTATGGTATTACCCAGTAACTGGGTTCCATATTAAGTACTTACGGTTAGACGGAACGACCCCAATTTAGTTGATCATCAGTTTAGTTGTTTGTTTAGTTGGTCATTTAGAGATGATGATCATGATAGGTTTAATAACACACTTAGTCCTTATAAAACTAAATGCTAGAAAACAACACGGTACGGTGACACATTACGGCCCGCTTTTATTACAGGTAGGACGCCTGACACAATTAGGAATTTATTATGATACAAGCCTTGTGTCAATGCCCATCGGCAAAAATGAGGAACTTCCTTACAAACTTTCATGCCCTATTTAACCCCTTTTAAGGGTGTGAAGTTAAAAAATACTTCTTTAGTCTGCTCACCGTCATTACATAAGAAACTTACCCGCTTGGCTTAGGTTGTGGGTTGTCTTTCAGTGATTGAGTGAAAGACAGTTGGATATCAAATAATTCAACGTGAAAATAAACGTTCCGACTGAAACAATGAAGTGTTTGTTTAATGACCCAAGTTTATTCATTCCTTACTCAATCAATAAAATCAGCAGAAGTTAGTGTGGATATCACAATGCGCAAACATTGGAACCGGGACAGAATACCGAGAACACCCAAAACTTTGCAACACTCGCTTCGGTAATAATCGGTAGTTCACAGGGCTGGCTAAATGAGTACCGAGAAATGTATGGGTGTTTTAGTATACCTTGTAAAGTTAATTTTAGTGTTATGAGAAAAACTAAAATTAACCTCGACTTCGTTTAAAAAAAAAACCGGCCAAGTGCGAGTCGGACTCGCGCACCGAGGGTTCCGTACAAACCTTCAGGTATTCACGGTTTATGCATAAGGCTTATGTTTATGATTTTTTTTTTTTTAATATTTGAGTTTACTGAATGAAAGGTAAATTGTGGTTTACGATTTATGACGTATAAAAAAAAAAACTACTTACTAGATCTCGTTCAAACCAATTTTTGGTGGAAGTTTACATGGTAATGTACATCATATATTTTTTTTAGTTTTATCATTCCCTTATTTTAGAAGTTACGGGGGGGGGCTACACACATTTTACCACTTTGGAAGTGTCTCTCGCGCAAACTATTCAGTTTAGAAAAAAATTATATTAGAAACCTCAATATCATTTTTGAAGACCTATCCATAGATACTCCAAACGTATGGGTTTGATGAATTATTTTTTTTGAGTTTCAGTTCTATGTATGGGGCAACACAACTCCAAATATTATTGTTTTTTTTTCTATTTTTGTGTGAAAATCTTAATGCGGTTCACAGAATACATCTACTTACCAAGTTTCAATAGCATAGCTCTTATAGTTTCGGAAAAAAGTGGCTGTGACATACTCGGACAGACAGACAGACATGACGAATCTATAAGGGTTCCGTTTTTTGCCATTTGGCAACAGAACCCTAAAAACGAGGTCGCTAAAGAGAGTTCAATCGTATATTTCTAATATTTAATATCTTTTCACAATAGACCCACATTTTTACGTATATAGATATTTTATTTGCATAAGCTTATTCTCATTCCAATCTAGCCCATCCCTTGCTGCCTTCTACCAGCGATGCCCGAAGCCGAGGTCCGTACCCCACAGGGGGTGCCCTTAGTGAGTAGTCGCTCTAGTTTTAAGTTTTTAAGCCATGGCCGGAAGCTTTAATTTATTAAGGTAACAGGCTCCATTCGCAAAGTTTTTTAACAATAATTTGGCGATTCTTAGATCCTTCCCTTCTCCATTTATTCCCGTGGGTGTCGTAAAAGGCGACTAAGGGACTTACTAGAGAATGGGCAGCAGCGTTCTCTATGCATTTTATCATCATACTGCGATCGCCAACCCGCCTGCCAAGCGTGGCGATTATGGCAAAGCCCCCCAAACTGGAGGAGGCCTAAGTCCAGCAGTGGACGTCTTACGGCTGAAATAATGATGATGATGAAATAAAATATCTATATACGTAAAGATGTGGGTCTACCAACAAAAGTTGTATCTATAAGTTTGCCGACCTAAATTGTACTTAGATCGACCGACCACAAAGAATACACCTCGAGAGTCGACCATATAACCTTCCGGAATAAAACAATTGACACTACCTACGAAACTCTCGCTATTGGTGGGAAAAATTTATGAGTTTTGTTCCTGCAGATAGTTTTCATGTAACCTATTGCTATAGATTTTGTACCAAACGGTAAATCGTGACTTTCAATCTAAAGTTGGAAAGTAAATGAAAACTATAATGGCTGATAGTGAGACTTTGGAGAAATCGCAGCCATTTTGCGGTTTGGTGTTTCAGTGTTATTGGGCGCGATTCATTACATTGTTTGATTTTAAGACCATTATTCGCCTTTAGTTTGTATATAAAATAAAATAAAAATACTTTAATTCAGACCGTGATCCATGGTGTTAGTAATGCACACTACTTATAAGCTATTTTTGTAAAAATAAAATGTAGTACAAAAATTTAATTCATGTTTATGTGGCACTCACCTGACGTACCGGTAACATAGACATGTAAATGCGCCCTAATGGCTCAACAAGGCTTATCACTGTTGACCTTCAGAATCGCAGAGGGCATCATGAAAGCAATCCACACTGCAAAACCCAATCCTTTTTACGAAGTATGGTATGAAAGCCATCGGGATGTGCTGCACCAAAGATTCCTGATGCACTGAAGTAACGTGGAAGCCCCAACAACATTCTAAAGGCATTATTAAGTATAATAGTTCATTAAGAAAAATAATGAATTTTTAGGCAGGTTTTTTTTTGTGGAATGTTTTGGGTGACTTTTGAGTGCAAAATACGCCTACTGTCAAATGACACTATTATTGTCTGCTTTCCGAATTAGAATGTGGAAAGACTTGGCTTGAAAAGTTAGTTATGTTTGAGTCTCTATAAAATCAAATTGGAAATAGTTAAATGAGAAATTCATTATCCACCTTAACCCAATGTTTGTGTCCTCTTTTATCTTGGGGTTTGCTTCCAGTTTGACTAGATGGAATACCAGCATTTTACATGCAGCGGCTGCCTATCAGACCTCCATGACAACACAACACGATTGATGCACCTTGCCTTGGCAAGATGGATTGACAGACTTTCCTTCTGACTGTCCGTAACGACTGCCAAACGAAAATAATAGCAGGGATGTGTGATGGAGTCTCGTATGTAATAGATGGTCACCCATCCACGGACTAAACTCGGCAAGCATTGCTTAACCTTGAAGATCAACCTATATGGCTATTATTATTTGACCACGAGCCACGAGTTGTTATGGAATTACCTAGATATATAAAATATACTTTTAAATTCAATCTATGTTTCAGGTTGATAGCAACACCCACACTATCTATTATGCATACTATTCGAACTAGAAACTATAAACTCAATATATTATTACTGTCTGTAGTTTCAAGTGGTATCTATGCTCCTTAGGCTAACCTAAGGAACGGACCACCACTACCACCAACCACTCAGACCCACAGGAACGTAGATAGTTGTGAAACTATGTACTGCTAGGTATAAAGTTTCGTCGTATACTATATTATAATCATATATATAGTATAGTGTGAGTATACAGTAATGTAGTAGTTTGGTGGAGGCCTATGTCTAGCAGTGGACATCTTTTGGCTGAAACGATGATGATGATGAGGTATATAGTATATTTATGTATGTATTAAATATTAAAAAGTTCTAACTCAAGGTTTGGCAACGTGCAATACAGCGCAGTATTCTAGGCGACAAATAAACAGACTATACAAGGTGTCCAGTAAATAGCACGACATACTGCAGGGGGTGATAGCTTGGATCACTACCTATCAATACAACACAATATATGCTCAGCAAAATCTTACTTATTTTTTTTTCACCACTGTAGGTTAAACTTAAGTGATAAGAAAGTACAAAATAATGGAAAAAAAAACGTGGGGTGCTTTTTACGGTATTTTTTTATTGATATCAGGCACCCCACGCTTTTTTTCCATTATTTTGTACTTTTTAGTTTGGTTTTCAATGGAAGCGTGTTTTTTAGTTTTTTTAAACTATTATTTATTTTCTATTTTTTAGGGTGTTTCGAATTTTGAGACGTATGTCAGCGTAGTTTGAGATGTATGTCAGCGTAGTTTTCGAAGACAGTTTTTTTTGCTGTCCTGGTAACCCTGGCAAGGATAATGGCGCAAATTAGTTTGTGACGTATGTCACCGTAGTTTTCGAAGACAGTTTTTTTGCTGTCCTGGTAACCCTGGCAAGGATAATGGCACAAATTTATGAAATTATTGCATTGTCATCGGTTCTTGACAGGTGTGCAAAGTTTGAATGAAATCTGGTCGTTTAAAGTGGGTCAAAATCGCGCTATAATGAGTCGGTTACAAACAAACATACAAACATACAAATATACAAACATACAAATATACAAACATACAAGTGAAGCTAATATAAAGCGTGTAAAAAGACTTATCAATGAGTAAACTATTCACGAATAATTTGATGTAAAAAAAAAATACTAGAAAAGGATTTTTTCATTACTAGATGCTTCAAAATCTGTTTCAAGGTAGAGATTTTTCGGTATTTCGGAAAATTTTGTAAAACTGAAAATCCGTAAGATTTTGCTGAACATATATTGTGTTGTATTGATAGGTAGTGACCCAAGCTATCACCCCCTGAGGTATGTCGTGCTTTTTACTGGACACCCTGTATATACTGACGTTACTAAAAAAGTCGCTAAGCTGAAGTAAGATTGGGCTGCCCACGTCTGCCATATGCTCAATGAGCTGTAGGCCAAAATAAGGAGCTATGACCCTGCCAGAAAGCGTCACGGCAGATCCAAAAGAATATGGTAAGACGAGCTGGACAATATACGGCCAATGTTCCACTTTAGCTCTGGACATAACGGAATAGAACGTAAAATATTTGTAAACGTGGCACATTTAATGACACTATTTACCCGTCACAATTGATTCATCCTTAAATTCTTTATAAGTTTCAGTTACAATTGCTGATGGAGACACATGGTGCAAAATATGGCCACCTATTCATTGCTTTTCACAGTAGCTAATTAACAAATCCACGTAGTATCTAATAGACAATCCTGAAAATATTCGTTAAATATGGCGTTCTGCCCATAAACGTAGGGAGGTATTGAGTTAAGGCCGGATGTAGAATCTAGAAGACACCCTTTATTATGCTAATTATTGCCAGGGTCGCGAGATTCGTTCGAAAGAGTTACCGTGGCCCTGGCCAATGGGCAACTGAAGGAACACGGGTGGGTTTTAGTCAGTAAAAGTCTGACACAAGCCCTTCCACTCCAACCTAAAAAAAATGCTGATTACAAAAAAAAAAAACAAGTTTCGAGAAAATGGAGTTTGAAAGTCAAGGTTACAAAAAACAATGTTCTACTCGTTTGTTACATAGATTTTTCCACATAGATCCCAACACATTATGTGCATCAATGTATCATTAACTTAACCGATACTGTATCGGCAGCGATATACAAATAGTATTAACATTCAAAAACTCAACATAATAATTATGAAAATATCTACATTTTATAAGACCTACCGACATCTGGTACCTATTTACAAAATATTTCCTTTTAAAAAAAGTGCTTAGAAATGTTGTCTGTAGGTGTTAATTGTATCAAATTGTAGCAAATTTGTTGTAGAACAATAATCAGTAAAAATCACATCTTGCCATATTTTCACCCGATTTCACAAAAACGCAAATAACTCGGATACTAAATGCCGACATCTGGTACCTTTATGCGCGGAACGCCTCAAATGAATATATAACTACATAAAATTCCCTCACCTTTCACACGGATTCTTGCAACATTTTAAACGGTGCAGATTGTATTTCACGCGGAAATCCGCATGTAAAAAAAAGCCACGTGGAATCTAGGTTCTGTGTCCGTACGGAGCGTATGGACGGACGCATGATTAAATTTTCAGGTGTATATCGGCGCTTCACTAGTGGAGGGCCTTTCATTTAAATGATGCTGTGCAAGTTTCTTTTTGGATTATTTGAATCTTTTGATTGGTTTTAGTTCATCAGGCCAGCTAATCTATTGCTTGAGAATTGTAAGGTCAGGTACAGTTCAACTTAACATCATGTTGAGTAAATCCGAAAAATAATTTATTTATGACTGGCTTCTGCACGCGTAGCATGACCACCGTATAAAGGAGTTTTGTCGACCGAAGACTAGACGAAATTACAGATTGTAGAAAGATAAAAGACAGAATTAAATACTGTATAAAGATTTGTCTCGTTTTATGCTGGCGTAACATGACAGTTCTATCTTTAATCTACCAAGAATAGACAAAGTTCTTTCTATGGTGGTCATGCTACGCGTGCTGTTCGCGACTATGTCTGTGTGAAAGCATGTGCTCTGTGTGCATGTGGCACTCGGTATTGGTGTACCTTTCTTTCAGTGAAACAATTATTGTAATCGGATTAGATAAAAAAAAATAAAAAACCACCGACACAAAAACCTAAGATAAAAAAAAAACGTCGCGTTGGGAGACCGCTCCAAACTTAACAATTTAATTACAAATAGTCTATTACCTAACTGAAGAAAACTTTTATAAAATTACTTCTAAATATTGCATTTAGGATACGACCATCAACAACGTCTGCCCTCGCAGAGCGGTCCCCCAACGCGACGTATTTTTTTTTTGTTTATTATTAATACATACTTAGGTACTTTAAGATTGAGTTTTTTTATTATTTTTTACTTTTTAAAGGGATCTAAGGTTTTTGTGTCGGGGATTTTTAAAATTTTAAATTTAATTTTTTATTTTGTACTTTTTATAGGTATATTTATTATAATGTAGATTTTGTTAAGTTGTAAATACATAGAACTTCGCCGTGGCCAACAGGAAGATGGGAAACTTCCAAAAACAATATCAATTCAATTTGATGATCTATCGGCCTAACTATCGGCTGGAGTTGTGTTGACGAGAATGGACGGATTCTGATATGGCCAGATAATGTAACTTTTCAAGGTCTTAGAGGATATGGAAATATTGAAAGAACAATGTTTCCTATCATTTTATGTTGGGCGATTACAGCATATAAGTTGCAAGGGACGACAGTTGAAAAAGCTGTGGTTTACTTAGGTAAAAGTACTTTCACAAAAGGCCAAGCCTATGTAGCCTATGTACCCTTAAGTAGAGTATTTTTACTCTGCTTAAGGCTACATAGGCTTGACCTTTTCCTTGGATGGTGTAGCAATTTGTGAGCTCGACCAAAGAAAACTATTTAATAACCCACATGACAGATCATCTTTAGCAGAATTGCAAAGACTGAGATGTAGTCATTGATACTCTCACGTGACAATCGGATTTCCATGTCCCAATTTTCCCACCACCAATTTTCTCATCAAGCGAAGCTAAGAACATTCTCGATTAAGTCATCAATATTCTCTTTCAGTGCGCTTTCATTTGAGACCCCACTCGAGTATATTTGTAGAGATTCGGTTATTCTTCCCCACTTTCACCCCCCACAACTTTTAAACGGCTCAACCGATTTTCATCAAACATGTCTAAGAACACTCGCACATAAGTCACCTTTAATACAAAAAAATAATAATTGAAATCGCTTTATCCGTTCGGGAGCTATGATGCCACAGACAGACACACAGACAGACAGACAGACACGTCAAACTTATAACACCCCTCTTTTTCCGTCGGGGGTTAATAAATAATTCCAGAGACACATCTTAAAAAAAAAAAATTACTTCTATAAGAAGGATGCGTTAAGCATAATCAGCTCTTATTTTCCCACTGTTGGGCCACAGGCCTTCTCTCGGTGAGAGAGAGTGGTACGAATGACTCGTGTGTTTTTTCACCCTAATTTTTTCTCCCTTATCAACACATCGAACTAGGGAGGAGGTTATCAATTCGTCTGTATTTTTTTTTTAATGTTTGTTATCTCATAATTTTTGACTGGGTGAACCGATTTTGATGATTCTTTTTTTATTTGAAAGCTGGTGCTTTACGAATGGTCCCATTTTAATTTGGTTCCATTCGGACAATGGAATCCATGTGAAAACCATATAAGTCTTAAATTTGCATTAAGTATTTGCGCGACAAATGAACGAATAACGCGATTAGATTAGTGCGGGGTATCTACCATAACTAAAAAGTTAAAAATAAAAACTTTTTACAAAAAAATAACAACCGACTTCCTTAAAAAAACACTACAAAGTCAAAAATAACTTTAATTTTGGAAGTCGGTGTCTTAGGATCTGTATTTAAAGTTTTTTTGCCACCGACTTCCAAAATTAAAGTTATTTTTGACTTTGTAGTGTTTTTTTAAAGAAGTCGGTTGTTATTTTTTTGTAAAAAGTTTTTGTGGTAAACAATATTGCTTGAAGCGTTACCATCGCATGGAACTAATTAAAGAGTCTTATTAAGATTTAATAGGGTATTCTTTGCGCCGTAAATAATGAGCAAAACGAGGCAATATTTTCTACGGAAGATAAATGTTTTATTTATATTTTATGGCTTAATTAGCATGGAAATATGGATAGCAGAATCATTTTAATGTTTCTGTTTTCTTCGAGTTTTCCCTAGTGAGTGGTCGGGCGAGCTAGCTATCTTACTCGATGGGCTGTGTTTTTCTTAAGTGAATGAACGTCGTTCCAAACACCACTTAGTAAATTCCGCTAGTTTTTGGAATAAGTTCTTTAACGCAGCTTGCGGCAGGAATAAACTTGTTGGAAATTGTAGAAATCGTCACTAAACGAAAAAGCCACTCTATGCCACTTTTTCAAAATTTTCATTTTGGGTGTCATTTTCACGGTTTTCGAGGGTGCTGAAGCCGATGGCGAGTCAAAATGAAAACCTAAGACAACAGCTGCGACAATTTTCAAATTTTACAGCACGGGTGAAATCTCTATATCGAATTACATTCAGAGTTGAAGCTTGAAAAAGCAAAAGCCTAAGGAACTTCGTTCGTGATGGGGGTTCCCCGAGCCCACAATTATTTTCTGATTGAAAGAATCAGGAAAATGAAAAAATAAGTTATGGCTGCAAAACAATGTATTAAGATTTTATTTTTATTTACTCAATGACTAATTAATAACATTTACTGGATTATGAAAGTCATACGGTTAGCATCGAACGTCGATTAACACTGTAACACATAACCTATATTGATTCGATAATCTGTTTTTTTCGCTGATTGATTATATAATAGCTAATATATAATAGCTTCGACTTTATTTGCTTTATATTTTATTTATATTCCGATTCTTATGAATATTTGACTAATTAATTAAGATATAGAAAACGAAACTGTTAATCGACTTTTTCTGTTTGTTGTATCTGTGTGTTTAAAATTATCTTTATATATATGACAGCCATCTAAAAAGCCTCAACAATCACCATAAATCCTATGAATACTAAATCATCCTTTAAAAATATTCGCCACATAACCAAACGCTAGTCTATTTCCATTTGTTTGAAGCAGTCCGTGTAAAAACTAGTATATTTTAAAGCATGCATTTCAAAGGGCCGGAGCGTGCGAGTAAATTCAAATTACCTTGACAAATAGCCTTTCGGTTTTACATAAAAAGCAGATCCACCGGACGGGGTGCCTCGTACAAAAGGCTGGGATATAAACGAAAATGGCGGAACAGAATATTATATGTAGGGAGATTTTTACATATTTTTTGTTCGTTCTAATATTGTTTTATTGGTAAGGTTGTAGAATAACCCCGTTACTTAACATTCTCTCCACCTCCAAAAGCTGTATTTCTTCGTAAATAATGAATGAATAAAATAAATGATTTATTAGGTAAACTTTAAGTTTGCCTTGACTTTGACACGACTCTTGTTATTCATTTATTATTGTAAATACTCATTTTAATTTGTATAGGTACCTATTTATTAGATTTTGAAGTCATAAAAATCTTTGTAGGGGTCTGCTAGGACCGATGCCTGCCAGGGTCGCGAGATTGTTCGAAAGAGATACCGTGACTCTGGCACATGGGCAACTGAAGGAACACGGGTGGGTTTTAGTCAGTAAAAGTCTGACACGCCCTCCCGCTCCGCCCAGAGCGGGAGAAGTCATTTGATGATTTCCCATCCAAAAAAAAAAAAGTCATAAAAATCTTCTTAACACTTTGAGGAACTAGACACCCCGAGGCGTAATAACTATAAAATTTATATTGTGTCTCATTCACGGTCCTCCGACAGGTTAAGTAAGTAATTTAGGTTTACTGATTTTTTTTTTAAACTTTAAATCTCAGATACCAATAATTTAACAAAGGCGGATTCCTTTCTAATAAAGATGAATGTTGTTAACAAAGCAAACGACGTCTAGGCGTCGTAAATTATAACATTATCGTCTAAATAAATAAAGCAATGAAAAATTACATTAAATTATAAAATAAAGGCTCTTAACTAAAGAACTTACAGGTACCCACCAGTTTGTAACTGTTTCATTTTTAGCGTAAAAATACCGAATTCACCAAAAAAGAGAACTCGGCAATTATGTACTTTCACAGCTACGTAAAATTCACGAAAAAGAACACAAACAAACAGCGCAGAACGTACCTAATTCATAAACATGCATTTTGTTTAAAATGAAATACAAAACTTGTGATTTGCATACGCGCACGACAATTCAATTCGCATATTCATACTAAGTCCGTCTTCGTAGAAACAAATTTAAAAATATTTCTGCAACATACAGCTCGCTTTTACGTATGAACGAGTGCATCTAAGTTTCTATATTGAAGTCATTCATATATTTCTCTAGTTCTCATGTCTTACTGGCCGGTATTGGCAAGTATTATTCCATCTTATTATTTTTTTATATTTTTTTATTTTATCTAAAATCGTATAGATCAGAAATTGTAGTTTTATAATTATTAAATAACATATATAATATCACGGCTTTAGGACGAAGTGTTAAATTTCGCCAGTTATGTTTAAATACCAATTATTTTATACGAAGGACGGGGGAATAAGCCGATTGGCATCAGCCGGGTACAAACCCAGACACCAGGCTGAAACTGAGAAAAACCCAATACACGACCGACCTGGGAATCGAACCCACGACCATATAAATAACCCACAGTAACCATTTAATAAAAATAAAAAAATATATGCTGGCAGTAGCTGTTGCAACTACTAGATCAACGAGGCAGTTAATAATTACACTAATTAGTTGTGTATATTAATATATATTTATTGTAAGGCATTAATGACAAAATATGGCACAACATATAATTGTTATGTAAGACCTTGACCTTTAACCTATGTTTTATAAATATATAATTCTTAATTATAATTTTACACCCTTTCATTCTTTAGATGTGATTTAAGGCAAAAATACGAGTATTGCTTGGTTTCCATGTTCCAAAACATTTCCAAGCCTCTAATTACTGATCACTTCGAAAACTAGTGGTTGTTATGAAAGCCATCCGTTTTATAATATAGAAACCCGTTATATTATAAACATCCAAACCCCACTGACGAAGCGCTTGAAAACGTACCAGTGCGAAATCTCAACAAATCCTAGATTACGGCGGGGCAATTTTAACACAAAAATACAAGTGCAATTTGAGGGGCCATAAAGCGAGGCCCGAGTTCAGAGCGTCTTAATAGTTAGTTGGCAAGCTTTGTTATTCCTGACACCGGAATGTGAATCTGTGTGGAGTGTGCGGTCGTAATCTGGAACATACTGTCCTGTAATTGCGATCCTAATTGTCCCCCCTTCCCCTTCTTTATTCTGTCCTCCTTGTTATATGCCATGTTGCCGTTTGTCCTCTACTGTCCGGCCTGACCGCTCTTGTTTCGTATTGTGTGGGCCTACGGTTGCAGAATTTGATGCCTGGCTTGTAGTGAGTCCTATGGGCTATTGTTGTGGGGTTCGTCATGGTTCGATGGTGTTGTTCTACTGTCTTAAAGTTGGCGTTTGATTGAAGATGTGCTTGACGTGTATTGGTACAATAGTCTAAAGTTTACATAGCTTGATATTGAATGTAAAATCGGAAGACGATTAACTTAGATAAAATGTGAAAGAATATTGCTTAATCTATACATACACTTAAAATAAATATACTAGAAATATACATTTATACATAAACAAATAAATTAAATTGTAATTTCCGTATAACAGATTTTTACTAAATGCATATGAAAATATCATCTTCATCTGCCTAATCTTTTCACAGCTGAGTTGAGGTCTAACTGGTTGCAGCTGAGTACAGGGAGCGACTGCCTACTTGACTTCCACAACCCAGTTACTGGGTAAAACGAAACCCCTTGGCAAGACTAATCAATCAACCCGTACATTTTTTTCGGTCTATTTATTCCCGCTTATCCCCAAAATGAATCGAACGTCTTTGACTGGCCTTTCACTGTCGGACAGCTAATGTTATAACGTTCTCGTGAGATAAACTCTAACTAACATCCGCGCGGGCGTAATCGCTATCACAGCTAGAAATGTCATATTTTTCGAAGTCATGCCATTATTAAAACATTTACCCTCCACATCACATCTTACGAAACCAAACCACAAATCTCCACAAAAATTTGGATGAACAACCTCAACAAAAAGATTACAGATGCAATCTCCACACAAAGCAAGCAAGCGGAACGCTGGTTGTATCTGGTCCAGCTCGTGCCATCTGTTGGCAGGCTGGTAGGCAGGGTAGGCCTGCCGCCAAGCCAGATACATTCCGCTAATGACTAGATTACAAATCGTTGCGTTCACTCAGCTTCTGGCATGGACCGACGAAATAATACAGTATGTGAACACAGATTGTGGGATTGTAGAATGGATGAGTAAGTTTGAGAGAGGGTTTTGTTTTTGGAATGCCTGTAACATAGGCTGACGTTAATTCTTTGTTATTCCTTTTGATACTATAGAATTTTGGCCTCAAATAAGGTATTTGTTTATGAAAATACTATTTAAAAAGTAACACTCAGATAAAGCTTGGCGATGTCTCGAAATACTCGATGAGCACGCAGACCCCACGGCCCTAGTGTTTCAAACCCCAAACGGCTCAAACATTTAGCTCCCCATAAGCTTGGCGATGTCTCGAAATACTCGATGAGCACTCAGACCCCACGGCCCTAGTGTTTCAAACCCCAAACGGCTCAAACATTTAGCTCCCCATAAGCTTGGCGATGTCTCGAAATACTCGATGAGCACTCAGACCCCACGGCCCTAGTGTTTCAAACCCCAAACGGCTCAAACATTTAGCTCCCCATAAGCTTGGCGATGTCTCGAAATACTCGATGAGCACGCAGACCCCACGGCCCTAGTGTTTCAAACCCCAAACGGCTCAAACATTTAGCTCCCCATAAGCTTGGCGATGTCTCGAAATACTCGATGAGCACTCAGACCCCACGGCCCTAGTGTTTCAAACCCCAAACGGCTCAAACATATAGCTCCCCATAGCCTTGGCAATATCTCTAAATAGTCGATGAGCACTCAGACCCCACGGCCCTAGTGTTTCAAACCCCAAATGGCTCAAAAATATAGCTCCCGTTAACGTTGTTATGTTTGCGCACAACACAGCCGGCCGTGCTACGAGTACGATGGGATGGCGGATGATGTAGAATTAAAATTGAGTTAATAATCTTTTGGTTCAAAGAAATCTTGCTCAGTGTAGCTTTTGACCACAAGGGGTTACAAAATATGTAGCTATCTACAGTCTAGATTCTACCAAAGACCTCGAAGATCTTCGGTAGAACTTTAGATCCCGCGAGAACATAAGTTGTTTCGCTGGATTTCTCAGTAGATGACCGCTCTAAAGTTAGCACTATACTGTTTCATAAAGCCTTGGTACACAGATTCATATTCACTGAATGACGTCACCAAGATGTCAGTGCTTCATAAAAATTCAAACTACCTACACCTCTTTTATGACACTGAATCATGGTTTATTTATTTCGTCTTCGTCGGAACGTCTCGCCATGCAAATGTCTGTGCTCAATGAAATTGCAGTTTCAAGTAATATGGAAGGCATTCCGAACAGTGCATTGAGTTTAATTGTAAACAAATAATATAATTAATAGACTGCCTCGTTGGTCTATTGGTGACATAGGTGGTAGATAGGGCACAACTTTATTGGATTTACTAACTGGAATTTCTCAGTTGCCGTCCGGAGTCTATATTTGCGCCGGGTTTGTTGCAATAGGCTCGCCCTCTATTACATGGGACTTAAACATAACTGACGAAATTTGGATGTACTTAGCCACACTTCAGTCCAACCTCTCGAGGAGATATGGCATCATGTTATGTTATGTTAAATAATATAAACAGCCTCCCTTTCTCTAAGGTTTTATATTTATCCATTCGCTTCTTAAAACATTCAACTTGTTTCAGTTATTTCTAGAAAATTTTAGAAAGATTCGCACATCTGCTCTTGAGACGTTATAATTGAAAGCCTTTTAAAAAGTACCTAAGTAAATGATTAATGTATCAAAGTTGGGAATTTGTTTACAAACTTTCTTCCATTATCTTTTTAATTTCAGTGCTTTTGATTTTAGTTTAATAAAGAACTCCATTAGTGTATCTTTTTTGTTACAAAAGCTAACAAATAAGCCAGTAACTTCAGTAAGCTACAGTGTAGTTCCAAGCAAAAGCATTTTGTGCTGTTGCAATGTGATTGATGCAAACGAATTAAGTTACACGCTTTAACTTAGGGGAACTTCACTAATGGGATTAGCTTGCTTGTTTAATTTCGTTTTATAGTATCGTTTACAAATTATGTTTACAAAGGGTTGGTTTAAATTTAATTAATTTTAATAGCTTCGGTATTATTAAAATCGATTCGGTTTATGTTGAGTTAGTGACTTTACTCCAGAAAGAAAGAAAGAAATAAATGTGTATTTGTCATAGACAAAGTATTTAAGAGGCCGCTGTTTAATATGCATAGCCTGTAGCGCAACCTTATTTAAAAGGCTTTTAATATTCTAAATAGCGCGCTCAGTTATTTTTTTAATTACTTTGCAAAAAAGTTTTTTAATATTTATGCTGTAAGTCTTCATCAAAGAGAATTAGTTATGAAATTAATTAACATATTTTTGTAAAAAAAAGCATGAAAAGTGACAGTCAAATATGAAATGCTCAGCGTAATATTTATCAACTTTCGTAACTTGGAATGAATATATGTACTTCGTAATAAAAATCTTAGCTAAGAACTAAAATGGGAGATTTTATTGATATATGACTGGCCTGTTAGTCTAGTGGTTAGTGACCCTGACTGCTAAGACTGAGGTCGTGGGTTCGATTCCCACCCAGGACAAATCTTTGTGTGATGAGCATGATCATTTGTTCTGTGTCTAGGTGTAATTTATCTATAATTTGTATGTATTTAGAAATATATAAGTATGTTTATCAGTTGTCTGGTTGCCATAGTACAGGCTCTGCCTAGTTTGGGATCAGATAACGGTGTGTTGGTTGTCCTAAGATATTTATTTATTTATTTATATTATAGATCAGCAGTAAGCACAAGCAAACAAACTAGCTGTATGTCAACGTGCTATGGCAAGCGGTGTCAACAATAAATTAGTTTTATTTTTTAGCTTTATTCTTAACTTAAATAATTTTATTGTAGTTGCATTATTTTCAAATGGTCTGAATAAATGGCATTTATTATTCTTATATAGATCAGCAGTAAACTATTACTAGAAACTTGAAACTGCAGCAACTTTTCACCTTATTTTATCATCCCAGGAACTTTCAAAACAATGAGTAAATGAATGAATTAACATTATACAGAAAGTAGTTTGTTCATAATGTTCACCGAATTGAGTTCTTTCGTTTTCAATGTTGGTAGTTTGTATCCTAAAAATAATTAAAACTACGTAAGTTACAGTCACGCTTCCGTCGCACAATGAAAACAAACTGAAATGAACTAGGTACCTATCTACGTACGCTAAACCCAATCACGAGTGTGGCTGTGTGGCGTCTCACAATCAGTGTAACTAATTTGGACACATCCATTGACTCAAAGGCTGGTTTTTACTATCGCCAGAGGCTAAGTGGTAATACCGCCAGTCTCTTGAGAACATTACCAGTCGGCAGCGATGCGGATGAATTTTTCGACGCTATATTTTTATTTTAAAATAGTTTTAGTTACGTTAGTAAATATCTTACTATATTAATTAATTAATTAGTTATTAGCTTTTATTTTCATTCTAAATAAAGATCACTAATTTATTAAATAAACGATGTTTTATACATAATATAAAAAATATGGTACGTATTATGATTATAAATAATTGGGGTGTTTGGTGGTGTGCGTTACATGCAAGAGATATTAATTTGGTCACAAATACATACCTATACCCAATATTATTTAACACTATTTATTTCTATCTGGTGACCTTGTAGAGGCACTACGATAAGTCGAAAAGCGCTATATCACATAGTAATAGGTTTTCAAGAGCAAGGTAAAGGATGCTACTATAAATGCCGTTTACTCCGTCAATGTACGCAGTCCTCAAGTGAAATCAAATATTGGGCCTTTCGATTTACGCTGAAAGTGTTTGATGCTTCCTCCTTTTTAGATTTTTGGCAGCCAATTCCAAGGTTTTATTTTGTTTAGGTAAAAAAGGGTTCAAGGTAACATTTGAGCCCTTTCGGAGGTAATGTGGTACCCGTTTTCTTTGGAACAACGCATTATAGCGTAAAATTATATCGTTGAGTCTACCGTCTTAAAAATATGATTTAACACTATGGCTCGTTGTTCTAAGTTGAACTTACGCAAGTTGACTTAAGACTGGAATTAAGCTAGCTCACTTGAAAATCACATGTATTATACACTTAAATAGGAAAAGAAGGCAACTATTTTTCATGTTATGCTACACAAATTTGCACTATCGATTTCCTTATCTTAGTTTATTCAGTCTCACTCTTTCCCTCTCTCCTTTTTACCCTTTAATTTAATAGGATAAGTAAGCAACAATTTTTCATGTTATGTTATACAAATTTGTACTATCGATTTCCGTATCTTAATTTATTCCATCTTACTCTTTCTCTCCCTCCCTTATACCCCTTAATTAACTCCAGGAAAACTTCACCCAAACAATTACACCAAAATTCAACCCTGCGAAACGCCAAAAATCTTGTTCACTTCTGTACCGTAAATTCGGTAACACAAACAGCCCTAACAAACGGTGCCACAATAACGAGAATCACCCCAATAGAAGGCAAGACAGGTGCAAGCCCCGACCACAGAGTATATAGGACCAGAAGGATGGCTCAATCCAACGATTGAAAATGCACGATCACGACGTATAGTATAATCAGCCTATGATATTCCAACTGCTAGGACACAGGTCTCCGCTTCGGGAGAGGGCTATAATCCTCCACACAATTTTTTTGGTGAGGGACATGTCGGTTTCCTCACGATGTTTTCCTTCGCCGTTTTGGAGCAGTAGTAATAAAATTGATGCTACAATGTGAAGTGCCTGCGCGGGTCCGAACTCAGGAAAGACATATAAGGTGCGGTCTATACCACTGGGCCGCAACTACTCACGTTGACACGACGCATATCTGCTAAGATTTCAAACTGCATAATATCAATGAATAGGTATAGTTACCACCGATTCTTCGATAATATGAACACCTTTAGGTAAAATTTTACTTGCAGCATATTATTTTGCTAACGACATATTGCCAATATTTTGAATGAAAACGACAATTTGAAAAGATAACCAGCACCAGCTATAAGATAAAAGAATGTGTTTAAAAAATTCTAAATATTTTTGCTCCGCGACAATACGTGAGCTGTCTGTGTGCGTCCGTTATCACTCGTTGTATGAAGCTGACTTTCTGTACCAATTTATTCTGTGTCCCAACGTAAATAAGCTATACGAACAATTTGCGGTCAATGGTTAGCTGGAGTCAAGCCCGCAGGTTTACTCAAGACTTGAACTGTGGCTTAAATCTACGGTTGAAATCTGGATTCGGTTTGAAGATACTTTTAATAATTTTTCCAAATTGCTTGTTTATTTTCGACGTTGGATTTGGAATTTTCGCCAGAATATATAAGATTCAATTTTTCTGTGGTTTTTAAATATTTATATTGTTATGTTTATTTATTCCTAGGTGTATATATTGTACTTACATATAGTGAGAAAGACGTAATGAATTTCTGTACTTCAGACGTAAAGGCAGCGAAAACAGGACGAGATTTTCAGACGAACGAAAAAGTTATATTTAAAATTAAAAACAACCCCAAACAAAACAAAACCTCGAAAAAGTAAAAAAAAAAAAACCTATTGGCCCTTTAAGTTTAATAAGAAGTTGTCAAAGGATCGTTATGTCGAAACGGCTGAATAGATTTTGATAAAAAATGTCTACGAATCACAGCTAGAAAGCCTACTTTTAATAAAACCGCACCCAAATCGATTCACTCGTTTAAGAGCACGGTGCCACAGACAAACAAACAAACAGACAGACACACATAATGGTTAAAACATCCCCCTTTTTTCGTCGGAGGATAAAAAAAAACGGCGCCAACAAAACTTTTAATGAGCCAAAACAGAACATCTTATCCAATATCACGATACCGAAACCCATAACATGCCTTAACAGCGTGTAAAAGTAGACCCAAAACACTAAAATAAACAAAGAGATAAAAATTCCCAAAAGGATTTGCGGCAAGTGCCCTCAAAATCACAATTCAGCCCTTTGGCGATTACATGATATCGGCTTTTTGCGTTACATTCGCGAAATTCAATAATACCGATGCTCGTAAAGGGGCGGGGTGGCAAAAAAACCGGTATTTGGCTCACTAAACCGTTATTGTCAACCGCTGCAAATAACTGGGATGTTTTTTCTTGTTATTTCATTTTAAAAGGTCCACGGTAAATGTTTGCGCTAATATTGGAGGGCTTTCGAAACGGTTTTCGATTTTCAAAGGTATTATGGGGAGCACGTGTATAGGTAAAACTTGCGTTTAGGCAAGTTTAAAAACACTCGTACACGTAAACGATTTTTATCTCCAAGATCGAAAATGTAAAAGCTAAGAAAATATTTCTTGAAAGTTCTAACACGCGACGGATTATCTGCTACGATCGCGTAGCTGTGTCATCGTCGCGTCAGCTACGCCGTAGCTACATATTGACGCGCCAGCTACGCCGTAGCTACATATTGACGAACGAAGATATCTTTTTCGCTGACTTCAAAAAGGAGTAGAATATTCTGTGAAACCATTTACTTTAGATGTTTTTTTCTTCTAGATCTTGTATTTTTTTTGTATTACTTTAAGTTCTTTCTGCAGTTAAAAAAAACCCTACCAAAACTTTTGAGATTATGCACAATACACAGTAAAAAACTGTAAAAAGGTGAACAATTTTAAAGTCTGCAATGGTGCGTAAACAGGGTCCGGTTAGCCTGTCCCACGAGTTACAAGCGAACGCTGTTTTGCACAGTTGACTTTTATAACGCGTGAATATTTACAGTGTAAAAA
Organism: Aporophyla nigra; assembly: GCA_947507805.1. Lineage (NCBI taxonomy): Eukaryota > Metazoa > Arthropoda > Insecta > Lepidoptera > Noctuidae > Aporophyla > Aporophyla nigra. Next base: position 2,670,230 of record OX382301.1, read on the forward strand.
TATGCTGCTTCATTCCATGGAAATACTTCCATTTGTGGGTATTCTTTTGACCGTGAACGTTACATTGTCTTTATTGGTGACATGCGACATAAAACCATTGGCCAGTCTGTACAACCAATCCAACCCAGTAAATCATGGTGACTTATATCTTCACATAATTTTTGAAGCCAAAACTGACGAGTAATGTTGATTTCTAGTAGTACAAAGATGACCGAATTGGCTCGTAAAAACCGGCCAAGTGCGAGTCGCACTCGCGCACCGAGGGTTCCGTACAAACCTGTAGGTATATAAGTAAAAGTTCACCCATCACGACAATCGAGTCGTAGTTTTGGCTTGGTTTTATTTCTGTCTGTGTTTTGTTCTGTTTATTATATGATTTAACTAAAAATTTACGGTTTTCGCAATTTTTCCTTTATCTGTGCTATAAGACGTTGCTTCGTACCAAATTTCAAAATTCTAGATCGACTGGAAGTACCCTTTAGGTTTTGATTCCCTTGCGAGTTTCGAAAATTTGTGGAAATTTGCGGTATAAACGGCTATATCTTTTGATTGCGTTAGCTTAGAAGCTTGATTTTTTCACAGCTCCAAGGGACAATAGATTTGAGTATTTGGTATAAATTTCAGCTTGATACCTCCACGCGTTCCTGAGAAAAAGGGTCTTGACAGACGGACGGACGGACGGACGGATGGACAACAAAGTGATCCTATAAGGGTTCCGCTTTTTCCTTTTGAGGTGCGGAACCCTAAAAATACTAGTAATTTTAACAACAGCAAAAAATACATAAATAACTAAAACATTCTTTTTTTTCTAAAAGTGAGTTATATACTTATAAATGTCACTGAACGCAGATGACCCATTTTGTGTAGCAAAATAAGGTTCGTCAGAATGTTCTTTCGAGAAGTTACTTTAAAAGTAGTGTAGTGTAACAATGGTCAATGAGTTCACTATCCTACTTCTTTACATAGTATAAAACAAAGTCGCTTACCGCGTTTGTATGCTTAGATCTTTTAAACTACGCAACAGAGTTTAATGCGGTTTTCATCGATAGATACAGTAACTCAAGAGAAAAGTATACATGTATGGTACACGCTGGAAAAAGCTAGTAATATTATAAATGTGTAAGTTTGTATGTTTGGATTCTCGTTGCTCAGTCACGCAGAAACGGCTGAATAGATTTGGTTGATATTTGGAAAGCAGATAATTGATAACCTAGATTAACACATAGGAAACATTTTATCCCAGTAGTACGATCCCATGGGACAATTTGCGACCACCACACAAGCGAAACCGTTGGCAAAAGCAAGTCTATCATAACACTGAACTGCAGTAACATCACCAGGTATACTTTAATCTGAGTTCAGGTAGCACAGACAAGAAATTCAAGCCAAATCTCTCAATTGTCCTCTCTAAACACTATTCTACACCTAAAAGTGAACTCACGGACCCGAGTCAGGTACTCTGAGATTCAACTCTTGTTCCCATCGCGGAGTAATCGTGTTCCTGAAATTGAGTCTGCAAGTTTCGGCGTGACGCGTTATCGGATTTGTTCGGTACGCGCTCGGAATCTGGGGGAACGTTCCGCCTACTCACAAATTGCATCGGATACTGAAAACGTTGGCTTGCTTTTTAGTTCCGTTCTTTTGTTAATAGACGGCGTAAGAGGATTTTGGAGTGAGTATGTGTGTGGGTTTTGAGTTGAGGGAAATCGATGAGGGATTATGCAGATGCGTAAAATTAATTCATTTATGTAATACTGCATTTTAGTGATTACACTATCGTAAAGTTTTAGTTTACCTTCGGGTATGGATAACAGTGCATTGTATTTATGTAAATACGGATATGAAATACGACAAGGCTTTCCATATTGAGATTGGTTTTAACCAAATGGTGAGTGACTCATATAGACTGATAGGTATGACTATTACATGATATTAGCTCGAATACTAGAAGACTTGTATTTTCAAAGCAGTTGATAATATTAGAAATACAGAAATGGATGATAGATTGTGTGTCACTTGGGGTAAATACAAAATATAAATACTGCGCAAGATTACTTGTAGCTAACAAATTAGTCCATAGATTCGTTGAAAGTGGCATAAGCGTATACAAAAACTAAAAAGTTTATTTAGAAGTTCGAAGAAGCAGAAGAAGCTAAGTGTTCTCTAGTGTCCTACAAACTCACAAGAAAACACACTACACCAACAATTTAGCGTACAAATTCTAAGTTGCAATCAGTTACACTCCCATTGCCTGCAATGTCTGACATTACCATAATTATTCTATATTAAAACAGTAATGTAATATTAAAACTCTGAAGACGTCACCTGTTTAAAATAACAGATGGCAGCACATGTATTATTCATGGGGCGGTTTTAGTCGGACTCCGATAAGTTTGAGAGGCGTCGGATAAAGTTGATGGTGGCTGGTGACATTTACATTTTAATTGAACGCATTCCAGATGGACAGATGAGGAAATCTATAATGATAGCTTTTAAATTGAAGCTGTTAACTTTAAAAAGAACTGGTCTTGAAAGCTAATGGCCTGGAAGACTGTGCAAGTATAAATTTGTTCAATGGATTCATTGGCTTATCCGTATCTTCCATTTAGTATCTTCCTTGTGGTGCTGGATATAAAGAATAGAATAATAAAAATAATATCTTGGGACAACCAACACAAGGTTATCAGATCCTAATCTAGGCAGAGCTTGTACTACGGCAACTAGACAACTGATAAATCTATATATATAAAAATGAATCCCTATTTCCCTCGGTCACGCCATCACGCGTGAACGGCTGGATCGATTTCACTTTTTTTGTTGTTGTTGTATTTGTAATTGTCAGGAGAAGGTTCTTATGAAAGCAAAAAAATTAAAAAATTGTGCGGAAAATTAGAAGATTTAAGAACACTTTATTTCAGAACATATATACATTTATTAGAACTACTTATTTTAACTTAAATACAATCCACAAAATAACACTAAAATAAATATATTATATACAATTAAATAAAGGTAAAGAAAAAAAAAATAAGGGAGGGGGGAAGAGCTCACTGGGCATCAAAGAATTCGTCCGCATCACTGTCGGTAGAACACTTATTTAAGAATACTTAACAACCATATAATAGGACAGTGTAAACTTTTTTAATGTAACATTATGACATTTGACATAGAATTGACAGAATGCGTGCTCAAATATCATCAAAGAGACAGGACAACGTCTGTCGGGTCAGCTAGTATACTTATATATATTTCTAAGTACATATAATATATTTTAGATAAATTACACCCAGACACAGAACAAATGATTGTGCTCATCACGCAAAGATTTGTTTCGGGGAGAATCAAACCCACGACCTCAGTCTTAGCAGTCAGGGTCACTAACCACTAGACTAACGTGCCGGTCAACTATAGAATCATCCCATTTCTTCCCGTGGGTGTCGTAGAAGGCGACCAAGGGACTTTCTAGAGAATGGACAGCATCATTATCTATGCATTTTCCCACCATACAGCCATAGACAATCCCCCTGACAAGCGTGGGGGAGGCCTATAACCATCAGTGGACGTCTTTCTGCTGAAATGATGATGATGATGATCCTAGTTAATGCTTTAGACAGATCGAGTGGCTCAATATTACGACTACTGTTTTTAGGGTTCCGTTGCCAAATGGCAAAAAACGGAACCCTTATAGATTCGTCATGTCTGTCTGTCTGTCTGTCTATCTGTCTGTCTGTCTGTCCGAGTATGTCACAGCCACTTTTTTCCGAAACTATAAGAGCTATGCTATTGAAACTTGGGAAGTATTCTGTGAACCGCATTAAGATTTTCAAACAAAAATAGAAAAAAAAAAACAATAATAATTGGGACTGAAACTCAAAAAATTTTTTTTCATCAAACCCATACGTGTAGGGTATCTATGGATAGGTCTTCAAAAATGACATTGAGGTTTCTAATATCATTTTTTTCTAAACTGAATAGTTTGCGCGAGAGACACTTCCAAAGTGGTAAAATGTGTCCCCCCCCCCGTAACTTCTAAAATAAGGGAATGATAAAACTAAAAAAAAAAATGCACTCCGGGAGTGCCGGCAGAAGTGAAAACTTGATTATTAACGTTGAGCATGTTTGATATTTTGGAATGGTTAGGGAATAATTTGTTGTTCAATTTCCATATTTTAAGCACTTTATATTCACGAATTTTACGAATACACAACAATGTGATCACTACACAGACGGTCGAGCCATCAGCTGTCACCATCCATGGATGCGCGTGGCACGCTGTAACATAGACGAACATTCGCGCAAGCGCCCTGCGCCGCCTAAACGAAACAGTAGGCCCAGGCATACATTTTCGCCGCGCCGTAGAGAGGGGATAGCTGTCTACTCTCCATCCGTCCTACGCTTTTTCGATCAGGTCACGTGTCCTGACGCGAGTTTAAGATTTTATACCCATTACAGAAAAAGTGCTCAACGCCGCTAAAGAAGTTTTCACTTCAAAAATATATGATGTACATTACCATGTAAACTTCCACCGAAAATTGGTTTGAACGAGATCTAGTAAGTAGTTTTTTTTTAATACGTAATAAATCGTAAACCACAATTTACCTTTCATTCAGTCAACTCAAATATAAAAATAAAAAAAATAAAAAATTTCATAAACATAAACCTTATGCATAAACCGTGAATACCTGCAGGTTTTGTACGGAACCCTCGGTGTGCGAGTCCGACTCGCACTTAGCTGGTTTTTTTCTCAAGTAAACAAAAACACACATACAAGTACTTATAAGTAACTTGCAATGGAGATAAGATGACATTTATCTCTATCGCAAGTTCCTTGCATATATTGAACAGTATCGTCATTTTACAAGGTCTTGCGCGGCTAAAGTGCAAGGTTTTGAGCAAACAGAAACACACATCGTAAGCAACTTTAAATTTTTCGTTTGACTGTTACTTGCAGTATGAAAATTCGTACTAACCATGCTTAGATACTATAAATCCTGGAATCGTAGACATTGTAAAATTACTTCTGTTAAAACAAATCCTGTTAATTGTATTTAAACGTACGTACTCATTGTTTTTTGTTTATTTTCAGATTGGAGCTGCTGCATCTCCTCGAGATGGAAGCGCTCAGTGCGTACGAGTTCACGCCACCCGTGTATATGCTTGGTGAAGGGTATTCTGGTAAGTAAAATCATTATAATTTTAGCTAACATACACTAAAAATACTAAATATCAAGAGTCAGTACTTAAATTAAACAAAAATTTATCTACTGAATGAAACAAATAAAACTTGATTATTTGTCTTTAATGTCCGAACACTGGGCGAAGGCCACCCTACTTGCTCTTCACTTCTCAATGTCTTTATTAAAAGGGTCCAGTTCACCTCGCTATATCCGTCTGGGCCTGCCGCGTTGTCGTTTCCTAGAGATATACCTTCAAAAAGAGATACACAAATTTAGTAAAGTAGCCACATCTTTATTTCAGAGTCAAACCGCAATACCAGATGAGTGAAACAAACATAAAACATTTCTTTACATTACAACCCAAAACATCAACCCAGATCCTACTCAACGATACTGAACTATAAATAATTAAGAAATAAAATAATTTTACTTCGAACAATTAAAATCCAGGTGTTAGTAACAGGCTTTCTTAAAACACTATCACTAATCTTGTAGTAACTTAAACTAAAGATGAATAAATGAGAAGACCACCTAACAACTAGACACACCAACAAATGGCAGCTAAGCTATAAGTCTTCCACAAATTGCCTTATTATGGCAGGGGAAGTATCTACCGCCACAGCCTTCAGGATGCTATTGTGACTGCTTCTTAGTCTGCTCAGGAATAAGGACGTTTTTTTGCGGATGATACCATGAAATCCTTCGGTATGGAACTATGATAGACAGTGAACTACTTCGAACCATATTACGAACTTATCAGCATTGTGTTTACGTGCCGGCGATGTTAGGCATAGTTCACACTATAGATTCGGAATGCACATGTTAGACACTTGCATTCTCGCGCTAAATATGTAAGGGTTTGTGTATAATAGTGTCTATGTGTTGCGGCTTAGGGCTGTCAAATGGGAAAGTTGGTTTAAAGACAGGATTGTGTTTGTAATGTTACTAACTACTTTTAAAGCGCCTTGACACAATCCTTTTATTAAAATTATGGTTTAAGAACTTTATTATTCCTCATTAAGAATTAACAATAATTCACTTACTGAGAAACTAAATTAACATAAAATGGTTTTGAGCGTACAAAAACGACGTAAAAGTAAAATATGAAGGTAGTGATATAAAATTCAAGTAAACAACTAATCACCAACCGAGTAAACACGGATATAGAGTAAAAGTTGATGTACTACTAGATGTGGCATACATGGCAGCGTACTTTCTAATAATGTGTTTTTTTTTATTTATTATTTTTATGTTTTATTTGGTTGCACCCTTGCTATTTTTTTTTTTTTAATATAGGATTTTTTTTTTTACATTTTTATTTTTATATTCTTTTCTTTTTTACTGACACAATATATAGGATTTAAGTTTATTTTTAAAACAAGACATACTTTTCGCTTCTTTTATTTCCATCGGTATTTTATTATACATGCTGACACCTTCAAATTCTATATTTCTTTTCCCGTAATTAACAGTTCTGGGAGGACGTGTTACTAAGAAATTGGAGTTTCGTAGTTTAATTTTGTGGACTTGACATTTTTTAGTGAAATTTAGGGTTGTATGGATATCTTTGTGTAATATTTTGCGTATTAGTATACATGTATAATACATATATGTTTGGGAAATGTTCATTATTTTTGTATCTTCGTATATTTTCTGTGTTGACGTTCGAAACTTGAAATTAAATAATATTTTGATTAATCTGTTTTGTGTTGTTTGTAAAGTTTCTAGATTAGATTTGGCTGCGGCTCCCCAGATTTCTATTAGGTAGTCTATATGTGGTTTAACTAAAGAATTATAAATTATGAATCGAACTTTCCGAGGAAGGCATTTATTTATATTATGAAGAGCTCCTGTCAGTGACAAAAGTTTACATCTGATTTTCTCAATGTGAGGCTTCCAACTCAGATAGTTATCTAAAATTAAACCTAAATATTTTTCTTTAGTTTTTCTTTGGATGAATTGATCATTTATTTTGAGTTGTATATCATGGCTTATTTTTTTGTTTTTGGGGGCAATCACGACATAGTTGGTTTTTGTGGTATTGATAGTTAGAAGATTTGATTGAAACCAGTCATTTAGTGAATTTAAATCATGTTGAATACAAGGTACCATAGCTTCGATTGAATGCCCAAAGTAAAAAAGACTTGTATCATCAGCGTAAAGCGAGATGTCGCCTTTGAGGCCTATCTTAGATATGTCATTAATATAAATTAGGAATAATAATGGCCCCAGAATTGAACCTTGAGGTACACCGAAAGTGACAGGAAGTGAACTACTCTGATATTTACCTATTTTGACAATTTGCAAACGATTTTGCAGGTATGACTTGAAAATCTGGAGTGCCTGGCCTGTGACACCGATGTCAGACAGCTTTTGTAATAACAGGTCGGGACTAATAGTATCAAAAGCTTTTTTGAGGTCAATGAAAATACCTAAACCTACTTGCTTTTGATCAATTTTGTTTTTTATTTTAGTTATAAGATCAATAGTTGCCGAAAGAGTATTTGAGTGAGGTCGAAAACCGTATTGTTTTTGATATAAAAAGTTTTTTGATTTAAGAAATGTATCTAAACGGTTATACAAGATTTTCTCGAAGATTTTTGAGATAACAGGAAGGACTGATATAGGGCGATAGTTACAAGGATCAGACTTACTTCCAGACTTGTGAATAGGGATAACTTTCGCAATTTTTAAGCCATCAGGAAAAATACCTCGATCCAAACAAAGATTTATACAGGCTGTAAGTTCATTTGCAATTAACTTTTTAACACATATTAAAGACTTAGTACTAATACCATCAATGCCAGAACTAGTATTTGGATCTAAATTATCAATAATTTTAATAACTTCATCCGTGGTTGCTGGTATTAAACAATTTAGTTCTGTTGAGTCACGTGTTACAGGTCCTTGAGCTTGGTTTCCAGTTAACTTGTCACTGATAAGGTTTGCTAGTGATGACCCGATAGTTGAAAAGTAAGAGTTGAACCTTTCACATATTTCCTTTTGATCTGTAATAGTACCATTGTCAGTCTCGAGTTTATCTGGTCCCGTCCTTTGTCTGATTTTATTTGCGGATAAATCATTTATCAGTTTCCACATTTTCCGTGGTTTTGCCATGCAGTCCTTAAAACATTTATAGTAATATGTATTTTTTATCTTTTGTATGTTGTGCGCTACTCTAGCTTTTGTTTTGTCAAATTCCGTTCGTAATGCCGTGTCTGGTGTATTTGATTTGCATTTTTCCCATAATATGTTCCGCTTGTTAATATCATGTATGATTTCTTTTTTTATCCAATCTTGCCGTGGAGGGTTCAAAACTTTTGTTTTAGAAATTTTGCTCTTTGATAAACAGGACTGTAATTTGTTAGCCAATCTCTCATAAATGGGTTCATCATCGTTTGCATGGTTTATAATGTCTTCAAAGCTCTTATATAGTTTTGGGTAATCCAATGCCGTATATTCTATTTTCATAAGGGGGGGAGGGGCATACTGTTTAATTTCTAAAAATATTTGCTTATGGTCGGACATCGCAGATTCAATCATGGCCAAATGAAAGTTATTTTCCTGTAGGTTGCACGAGACATGATCTAATATAGTTTTGGTCGAGATAGTTTCACGGGTACAATATTTGTAATCAATTTTGTTTAGGATTTTGAAGTTACTTTCTTTCAGTGTGTTCCTGTAGTTACGAATGGCTCGGTCTGGGTTCAGCAAGTCTAGGTTAAAATCGCCAAATACTATCGCTCTTTTCTTCTTCTGTAATTGTTGCGAATAAATTTGAAGGAAATTTTCCACATTGCTTTTGTCTGGTTTGTATATGGCACCAATGCTCAAAGATAACTTTTTTACATAAATCCAGAGGTAATGAGTGTCGTCTATACAATGTTCTTCTATAAGATGGTGTTTTAGGTTGTTGTGGACGAATATTGAGACCCCGCCTCCTCTTTTATTTTGTCTAAAGTTATAATAATGGGTGTAGCATGGAATTTGAAGTCTTCTTACCTCGTCATCACTTTTGATCCATGTCTCAGAAAGTACAATAATGTGCGTGGTTGCTTGTAAAGATGCGATAATACATTTTAGCTCATCGAATTTGCCTGGTTTAACTATACTACGAGCATTGGCATAGAAAAATTTTAGAGATTTTTTTGTTGGGACGATATCAGTGTAATTATTGGTAATTTGGTATGTTATTTTCTCTGAGCAGGAAGTTAGTTTTTTGAAGTTGTTGACACAGTCGACGGTACTTGTTCGGTTGTCGAGATGATTTTAGGTACTCCTTTAATGTACTTAATGATTAAGTTATTTTCCCCAACAGAAGTGCGTTTTTGCAGCTCGTCTTTCAGATTTTGCATATATTTACGCTGATATGGTGTTTGGTCGGAATAAATTTTTATGTTCTCGATGTTCAGGTTCTGTTTGTTCCGCAATATAGCTTTCGCTGTGTCCTCTGATGAAAAAAATACTTTAATGGGTCGCGAATGGTCGGGCTTATATTTACCAAGACGCATTATTTTCTCATGTTGGGGGCAGTCATTGTAAGCAAGTTTCATTATTCTGGTAATTTCAGTCTTTTCGTATTCTTGGCGTTCAGTTGTTGATTTGTTAATAGGTTCAGCGATACCAGAAACTATAACATTTTTAGCTCGCATATTTCGTTCCTTGATTTCGTGTGCAAAATCTTCATATGTCATATGCGCTTGGTCTGAAGTCGATGGAGAAATACATTTGAGTTTATTTACTTCGACTTCTAGAAGCATAACTTTTTGAGCCGTGTTTTCAGAAACGGTAGTTATTTCATTAAGTTTAGTTTTAATATTTACATTTTCTACGGTTAGGTTTTCAATTGTTTTACTAATATGGCCCACTTCATTCCTTATGGCAGTGACTTCTTGACACAGCTTATTGTAATTTTCTGCTTGGTCATTTTTAGAGGTCTTCAAAAGTGACATCATTTCGGACATTTGCTTTCGCAATTCAGACAACTCAGTTTTTATTAAGTCATCATCGTTGGGTAATTTTCGTTTATAATTACGATGAGTAATCTGTGGAGTTGTATCGATAGATATTTCAGACAGATTTGGTTGAGAGCCACCAACTCTTTCGGTGAAGCCACTTCCAGGCGGTGAGCGTATTGGATTCATTGTATATCTGTGTTTAGTAAGTACTCACGTGAATCATACGCGCACCGCAGGTGTGAAGAATACAAAAAATGATGATCTTGTCTCTGTTACCCAAGGGGGTGAAGAGAGCGGCGATGCGTCGTTGCTTCGGCACTGGGCTTGACACTCAAAAGAAATTCGTCACAACTTAGTCACAGTTAATTTTGCAAAATAAGTTATATTTCAATTACTTAAGATTTGAAATGGGTTGATGAGAATTTGATAAGTTTTAAAATAATTTACGACACGTCTGCTCTGAACGCTCGACAGTACAGTCTCTCTAAAATAAGTACCATACCCGCTGAAAATCTTATGAAATGAAAAGAAATATTGATTTATGTATGACACACACATCTTATAATATATGACACTTTTATACGTCAATATTTTGTTGGTCAATATTTTTAACGTAGTTGGCGCCGGCATTTCTCAGCTGACTCTTCCCTGAGAAGAAATACAGAAATAAACAGAGGTCATGGTCTCTTTTAAAGTCATAACATAATATTATTAGAATTTTATGTGAGTCTAACAACGCAGGGCTATGTCTCAAAAGGCAAAAGGCTTTGCTTAAAAAGTATACGTTACCTTTTGTTGGTGCAATCTTTGTTTTAAGTGATTTCAAAAGATGGCTGTTATTACTTTCTGTCAAGAGACGACCGTCATTCCGTTGACTGATTTGACTTATATTTATAGTAAAAAATTGTTTTAACGATTTATTTTTTGTCGGTAGGATGGTATTATAAACACAAACCTGCGTATCTAGATACTCGTACATCTATGTCAGTCTAGGCAGGCCCCATGCGGCGCTTCGAACTCTTTTAAGCTCTTATGGCCGCGGGACTATTGCGACTTAGTCTGTAAGCTTAAAAATCTGTTTGAATTAAAAACTATCGTGAGCTGTGTTCAATTGTTTTTTAGCTTTTGATCGCATTTTTGCTTTCATCCTTTGATTATATAGCTTTCATCTTAGCATGGATAAAAAAGTTAAGCGTACGACTTCACTTGTGTTATTGTGTAATCTAAGTACTAATTGTATTTATAAGTGTTTATAGGTCAGGAGGTAGATTAGATTTATAGGGTTAACATGGCAAGGGATCGCAAAAAACCAAGAGGTTACGAACGAAAAAGGAGAGACCTGTGCTCAGCAGTGGGATACACTAAAGGCTAACAAAAAAGAAAACTGCATATTTTTAAGTTTTCATTTGTTATAATTTTATTACCATGCATAATTAATTTGAAACTTTCTTCGTGTATGAGATCTCATAAATCCATAGACACTACTTAAGTTATTATTACTAAATATCCTTTTTTAATAACTACCTTAATAAATTGACACATCTGCTTATTCTACCTGGGAACACAGGCGAGATAAACTACACAAACCAACAATATTAGTTTCCCAAAAAATTAAGAAAATACACTAGATTTCCGCCAAACAAAACGTCTGGCCTCACACATAACACAACAGCGAGTGAGACTAACAACTGCCACCATCTCTGGGCTCTCGGCGCAGCTGCTGCTCCCGAGACGTCGTGAGCTCTTTGCACGGCGCTAAAAAGAGCATAAACCGGTATAGCCGATTGTGAAGACGTGGTATAAGGTGGAAAAGGTAGCGGGCAGGGAAGAAGTCAGGTGCACTGTCCTAAACACAAACTGGTGACGTTCTTTTTGCTAATAAACAATGACACAAGAAAGAACATATTTATCTCGGTAATTTTTCGTAGACATCCTACATCCTACTTATAATATTATAAATGACGTTTGAATGTTTGTTACTCAATCATGCCAACATGGCTAATGGTTTAACAGTTTTGTATTATACATTTATCCCGATATACGTTCCCTTGGAATAATTTTTTCCTCTATGCAGTCGAAGCCGATTTTAAATGCTCATTGTTAATAAAACTTACTATTTTGAAAGCTTGAAAATCTGGTGAAATTCTGCTGAGTACATTTTTCTAAAATATTCCAAGCTTTTCGGATAAAATTCGGAATTCTTTTAAAGGTTATGGATTTTAATGGTATACGTGGAAATAATTGTTAACTGCAAACATGTTTCAAATCTTTTGAATTTGTGGTAGGTTTATCCTGCAGCTTAAAAGACAAAAAACTGGACAAACTCTCCTCCACAACACCAAGCTCACAGCTTTCTCCCCTCCCTTACACCACCTCCTCAAGTCGAGGACAGTACTAAGTGCTCTCCAGACAACTAGTGTATTGCAGATAGTTGTCCAGATTTACGGGCCCCGCCGCTCATCGTAACGTGCAAGACTTAATTCACACGTGCCTGATCTGGTACATTGGTTCACTTTGATAGTTTATCTGGTGGGCGTTTTATGGGAGATCATGAGTATGGAATAGAATTTAAATGGTGTAAAATTCAGAGGATGCAATCTTTAAATTGAGATGAATAAGGGACCTCCTTCTTTCCAGGCTATTGTATAAGTGGACTTCAGTATTGATGGTAGTTGACGCCTCCGATTAAAACGTGGAATCCTAAAACCAACCCAGCGAGACTAGTGATTATCCATAACGATTTTAGAAATTCGTTTTTTTTTCTGTCTGTTCCCTGGTATATTTTAAAGAAGTGGTTTGATTTTCTTCCAACGGTTTCTGCTAACTGTTTATCTGTTGATTTTATCGCAGATGGTCATCATCATCATAATTTGAGCCGAAAGATGTTCACTGCTGGACATAGGGAAGGGTTTGCCATTATCGCCACGCTTGACAGATGGAACCATCACAGTATGGTGGTAAATGCATAGCAAACGCTGCTGGCAACTCTCTAGTAACTTCTTTAGTCACCTTCTTCGACACTCACGGGAAGAAATGGGGTGATTTTATTCTTTACGTCCGTTCGTTCGTCGTCGTCGTTGCAGCCGTAAGACGTCCACTGCTGGACTTAGGCCTCCCCCAATTTGGGGGGCTTTGCCATAATCGCCACGCTTGGCAGGCGGGTTGGCGATCGCAGTATGGTGGCTTTTTATGCCGGTAGTACGTTCCCGCGGGATATTTTCCGACCTTCACGCGGGCGAAGCCGCTGGCAAAAGCTAGTCCATCATAAACGAAAAAAACTGAAACTTTTCTTTCACTGTTTTAGAGAAAACGTCTATACATATTTTCAGGGCCATGGGTTTTATCGCAGTATGACAAACTTATTATAAGGTAGACATTGATGATGATTATATTGTGAAGTTTCCTTGACGAAAAGGATTTCTTCAACCCATCGGTTGTTGTCTAATCTAGTCTAATCATATTAGCCTGTATTGTCCCATTGCTGGGAAAAGCAAATTTTTTCTTTTGCTAGGGCCAGCCAGTCATTTCGGCAGGAGTCAAGTTCGGATACCTAGCGGCCTTAATTCCACGTAGGTGTTACAAAAGTGGAGATTCTATTAAAAGTTAATCTCGATGATAGATTTACCTAATAAGTCGTCATTACATGATCATAAATAGCATATAATGTTTCGACTGCTGGGACACTGGCCTCCTCGCACTGAGAGGGGGCCGATCGTCACCATAGAGGGAGACAACACGCGGGCCCAGTGCTGATTGTGAGATGTCACATGTCTTTGCATTTTTGGTTTTACGACATAGCAGTTTTCTTACGATGTTTTCCTTCACCGCTTTGTGAGTAGTGATACCAAATAGGTACGTACATTCAATCAGTTGGGATGTTAATTCTAGCTATCATGACTCATATCAAATTAAAGCCGATCTGAGTTGCTGATATACGTAATAACGATAACATCTTTGAATGTTAAAAGTCAGGAATGACTCATCGGAAGAAATAAAAGCATACACAAAGTAGGTACATTGCGGTCCAATGCCAAGAAAATCCACGTATGCAAAGCTATTAAATTACCATTCGTAGAAACTGAACCAGTTTGAAATCGACACGAGTTTCACTATTATTTTCTTAGTAATTTAACATGTGAAAACATGGCTGATGGTATCAAATGTTTGATTATAAGTCGATTGAACTCTGGCACGGGGGCAGGAAGCCGCATCATCGGGCCGATAGCGATAGAGGAATGTACGGGGCCGAAGAATGGTGAGCCGGATTGACTCAGATTTGTTCGGAGACAAGAAAATAAAATGTACTTGCATGACACTGCATTAAATGACGCAGGTACATGCAATTCGAATATATGTATAAAGTAAATGCTCACTGGTACCTTTAGAAAAAAACCCCGTAGCTTGTGAGTAGTAAACCATATTAGCTTATCGCTTTATTGCAGACTTAATTAACGTCAATCTCAGATAATAAAATGAAAACAAACACTAGCATTAAACGAGTTTAAGTCCACACAATATGCTTCACCATTAACGTCACAAAAATAATTACAACAACAACCGTACAAGTATAAACAGTGACAAACCCGACAGGTCGCACACGAACGCCACAATAACTCACTCGGACAAGTTAGACAAAGCGCGACATTCATGTTTTTCTCGCAACACGCAAAATAAACACGATACATTCCTTACATTGTTGGGTGGAAGGCAAGCCCGTGTGTGACAAAATAAGCAATAGACGCTATTAAACGCGCATGCAACGCCGCATGCAAGCCGACTGTTATGCAACTTATCGAAGATCGAGACGCTTCATACTTCGTAGCAATGCTCGCGCTAAATTACCCTTTGATGGGTACAATTACTGCTTGAGAACACATAAATGTTGTTGTGATAAGGAAGGTGGTACGCGTTGTGGAGTTGGATTTGAAATTAACTTAGATTGTTGGAATTGTAATGAAGAACACTCAATTTAAAATAGATTGATATGGTTCTAGTGAGAGAAGAGCTATTAGACACAAGTTGAAACAAGCCATACATCTGTATTGCTATATTATTGTACTGTTATATATAAATATGTTTTTTTCTCATTTAGTTTTAACAATAGTCTGGCAGCTTAAGTAATTTGGCTTATACCAAATGTCCTTTCTATTGGTTTTGTCCGTCGAATCTTTGAGTTTGAGCTGAATAATAACTGATAAGTAAACTCGTGCACCGACTGGACAGGCCCACTATCTGTTTAGTTCTTTCCTCAAAAGACCATTTCAGACACCGATCTACATTTACTTAAAAAGAGACTTTGACCTCTGTATTCGTTTCGGCGTTTCTTCTCAATGTAGTCAGATAGGAAACCCCGACTTCATCTAGTTTTTAAAATATGCTTTATGTGTAACCGTGTTCGTAAAAACCTACTTACAGAAAGAAATTCACATATATTGGTATTACATAAGAACTTTTGAAAGTTCATTCAATGATTATAAGCAAGTGACATGTACACCGTTGCATATTAATCCAAACAAAACAAAACATTAAAATTAATAGGTGAATCCTATCCGCACTGTCCCTACAATTACAGGCGTTATTATTTTACAAGGCGCACCCTAATTAAAAGGTCTGTCATAAAACAGTATCACAATGCGTGATAATTTTAATGTAGCAGATAAAAATATCTCATTTAAATTTTAAACATGGCGACCCCATCCCTTAGCGGAAACGGAGGAAATTGTAAGTGAGGTCGCGTCTCGTTCCGCTTCCCGCGTTTTTTGAGTCCCGAGGCCTGGGTATAGGTTGTGGCCTCACGGTGAGTGGCGAGGCCTCAACCTCTATTACCGGGGATGGGGAAAATTTAAAGTGATATTATTTGTTATGGGGTTCAAGTAGGCTGTCGTAAAATCATTTTTGGTGAAACAACTGCCTAAATTATTGGAATTGGGTTGTGAATCTTATGTATCATGACATCACAACTTAACATCACGCCTTGTTTTCCTGAAGGGTTGTGCAGAGTTGTACCTATGTACACTCACATTTCACCAGTTATGTTTAAGTACCATGTAATACCGTGTGGTGCCGGACGTAAAGAATAACACCACCCCTTTTCTTCCCGTGGGTGTCGTAAAAGACGACTAAGGGACTTACTAGAGGATGGGCAGCAGCGTTCTCTATGCATTTTACCACCATACTGCGATCGCCAAGCCACCTGCCAAGCGTGGCGATTATGGCAAAGCCCCCCAAATTGGGGGAGGCCTAAGTCCAGCAGTGGACGTCTTACGGCTGAAATGATGATGACCATGTAATAGGGGACGAGTCTAATATTGTCATCAAGCGGGCAGAAATGCAGGCTACAGGCTCCTACTAAGAAATTCCAGAGAAAAAAACACAATTATACTTTACCCAACCTGGGAGGCGAAAACAATTACACAAGTAGACCAACGAGCGTATCTTAATTTTTAACGGACTTCAAAAAGGAGGAGGTTCTCAATTCGGATGTTTATATATATATATTTTTTTTATATATGTTCGGCCATAACTCCGTCATATATAGACGGATTTGCAAAATTCTTATTTTATTTGAAAGGTATTTATTCCTAAATGGTCCCATATAAATTTCATATAGATCTGATGATGAGTTTCAGAGATAGACAACGGAACTTTTTTTAAAAATGACAGTAAATCAACCGCGATTTCTGCTGTCGCATAAATATGCATTGTTTGTTTGGAATTAGTGCGGGGCGGATACCACAACTAAAAATTTAAAAGTAAAAACTTTTTTACAAAAAAAAAAAAACAACCGACTTCCTTAAAAACACTACAAAGTGAAAAATAACTTTAATTTCGGAAGTCGGTGGCAAAAAAACCATAATTACAGATCCTAAGACAAGTAGACCAACGAGCGTATCTTAATTTTATAGTAGAAATACGCGGTTCAATCATGCAAACCGATTACTGATTGAAAAGTGTAGCAAATAATACTTTGTGCCACTTATTGAAAGATTTTGTTTAAGGCATTACATATCTCACTTCCCGTCTTTGCAGGCGACGACGAAAGACGGGAAGCGATAGTGGTGCCGCACGTAAAGAATTGCTCCATTCCATTTCTTTCCATGGGTGTCGTATTAGGCAACTAAGAGACTTACTAGAGAATGAGCAGCAGAGTTCTTGAGTGGATTGCATTTTACCACCATACTGCGATCCCCAACCCGCTTGTCAAGCTTGACGATAATGGCAAACCTCCTCAATATGGGATAGGCCTTTGTCCAGCAGTAAAGCCAAAATTATAATGATGAAGAAAAATTTAAAAGTGTTTTATTGCAACCGATCCAGAATATGAAAATGATGCTAAATGCAAATTCAAAGGGCCAAACATTGGATTTCTTCCCTCCACATTTAAACCAGTCAACCGCACTTACATTAGTGCTACCCTCCATGTAGACACGTTCCCCTCACTCGGCCTAGACGCTGTAAAAAGTAAATAAACGACGCGGAATTTATACGTTCGGTCGTAAAACTCGCCGCTCCCTGTGGACGATGTGCGTTTAGTGGGCTGTGGGCTGTCTCGATGAATACACTGTCATACGCGGTGCAAGTCGGACATGAATATGTATGGAGGTATGTAATTTGAGTACGGAGTTTTAATACGACTTTAGAGTGCTGGTGCGTTGTATGTTATGATGACGTAGCCTATTTAATTGAATAGGAATTCTTGCATATATTTTAAATGTTAAAGTTTGTATATTTGGATTTTTGGTTACTCAGTTACATGATTGAATGGATTTGGAGCAATCATCTATGATACCCTGAATTAACACATAGGGTACTTTGTATCTCGGTTTTTAGTTCCCATAATTTTCTACCTCACGTGGGTGAAGCCGCTCGCAAAGGTGATGTGGTATTATATTGACCTAAAACCTAAGTCTAGGTTGTAATTAAAAGTGTGCCTATGCTTTGGTATTGCGCATTTTATTTTCAATTTAAAATCTTCATACTTTTAATTCTATAAGTATTTTTAATATATATGCTTCCTGTGATCAAGTAAAGATTTACGTTTTCAGGAACAACACACTTATTCCAAAAGTCGGTGTCTTTGGATATAGGTACATATATTGTAGTTTTTTGTCACCGACCTCCAAAATTCATATATCACTACTAGTTATGTCAGCAATAGTGACAGGAAGCAGTAGCATATCATCTAGATATGCAAAGTGTATTAAAAACGTATTATCAAGGCTGACGCCAAAAATACTCAAGCAAAATATATAAAATGTATATAGACCCCTAAGACATACCCATAAAAAAAAAAACAAACAGACGAATTGAAAAACTCCGCCTTTTTGAAGTCGGTTAAAAATATAACATAACATACAACAATACTACGCTCACTTTCCTCTAAAATGTAGGAAAGATGAGGAGGAATAGGTTAAGAGAGGACTTGCAGTGCACCTGTATCTCACAAAAATATGTCTAGCGTTATTACATTATCCATTATTCAATCTCTCAAACCATTACTTTCCTCTATCAACACTGTCTGCAAACAAAAGTATCTCCCAGTAATCTGAATTGTTTTAACCAAAATATACATTATTTCCGCTGCCCACTGGCTGCGACGTTTTATTGTTTCCCAGTTAAAAGTTAAGAGATTAGCAGGAAAGCCTATAACAGTGCGCGTAAAAATTCGGACCAACCGACCGAGCGCCGCGAGTTTGGAGTTCCCTTTGCTCAGGCGGTTTATTCTGTAAAAATTTCACCGTGAGAACTTAAGTGAAGTGAGCTCTAAGTCATTCCACCTGATGGCAAAGATTAACACTATTGACAGCTAACGTTTATTTCACTCCACTCAAATTTTCATGATTAGATATTTATTTTGAAATCACAGTTTGGGAAGTGAATTATAGAAATTAGTAGAAAATTAAAAAGTTCCTTTACTTATTGTTTTGTTCCTATGTAACCAAATATGATGGGATAGAGATTATAAGTTATGTTTTCTACTCTCAACTCTTACCTCTATACTCTGAACTTTGCTTGACTTTACCATCTTCTTACCTTGTTGTATAAGTAATTATTTGATACTGGCTAAAAAGGCAGAGTTTCAATTATTTCAGTATTTTGCATGATTTAAACGTAAATATCTTTATGAAATTGGAGTCCTCTTGGTTACCTCTCATTTTAACTTAGTAACGAAGTTAAATCAAGGAATAAATGTACGGGGCCTTAAAAATATTCACTGGATCGAACTTTACTCGGTTTTTTCGCCATGTTGTTTCCATTTGAGGAGATACGCTCATTCGTTCGCGGCTCGCCCGCCACTGTGCCCGACTGCCTGCTCCAAGCGCTATTGCGTTTCAGATTTTATCGCTTTTTTTTCTCACTAACTAGTTTCCGTAATTTGACTTTTTGTGGTGATTTTTTGTTTAAAATTCATGATAGTTTTACTTGAATTACGGAAATGTATTACGACGTTGTGAAAAAAAAAAACAAATCATCATCTTCATCCACCAAGCCTTTTCCCGACTATGCTGAGGTCAGCTTCCAATCTAACTGGATGCTGCCTAACCAGTATTTTACATAGAGCGATAAAAAAAAACCAAATGAAGGCAAATAAAAACACTAACCATCGGACTAAATCTAATCTTGTAATTTAATTATATATGAAACAAACGTAAAGGAAAAAAATGGCTTTAGGAGGTTAGCCCATTTATTTTGACAGAATGGTGACCAATGAACGGGAAAAGAAGCGTGGGACGGCCGTGTGATGGATCGGCAATTTCAGCAAGAATTTAGGTCAAAATCGATGCGATAAACGCAGAATTGGGCAAAGTTGATGCTATCTGTTGTCAGTTTACTGTGCAAATGATAAAAAATTGAGGTTTACCACTCCAAGATATGTTTTTAAATAAAGTAGCGTAAGACAGGTATCTTTATTATGACGACACAGTTTTAAATGGTTACACACCACACATAAAGAAGGAAGACCAGGAAAGGCTTTTTCAAACGTGGAACGTGAAACCAAGGAACCAACTCTTTCATAAAAGTGTGAAAATGATGAGTTAAAAGTATTGAAATTATCATGTTTTTTTTTTCTATCTTTCATTCGAAACAATGCAACAAAATCTATTGAAAATTGAATACCAAAGACGCTCTTGACGAACGATTTAATTTTCACCAGAATATTTCCATATCGCCTACATTTGTGGCGTCTGTCACAAAACGAATGTTTATCGCGAAAAGCGACAGAGAGGTGATGATAAAGGGCGAACCTATTCCCTTCACTTCAATCTTTATGACGTGATAAACCGGTGGTAACCAAAATACGGATGGATCAGTTTTATTTTTGGGAACAAACACTTTCGTGTGGAGTAGATATTAGTCTAAGGATATTTCAGGATATATCTTTTCGGTGCTTCAATTATTAAACCAGGTCATTCTTTGAAATTATTCGTTTAAACTTTTTATTTTGTATTTTTTTAATTCTGGGCTTTTGGATTTAGTATTACCGTGTATTTTTTGTAGTATGCGGTTTATATGGAGAATGTAAGACATACTTATGATTGAGTAATTGGCGAGCAATTTTGAAATAAACCTTGAGTTTTTTGGAGCCGATGGGAGTATAAAGATGATTTAATCAAAATTTCATGGTTTACAATGTGTGAATAAACTTACAGCTTTTTACTACTTCAAAACAGATTCCACGAAAACCAATACACAATTATCTATATCACCTTTAATATTCCACGTGAGCCACAGAAAGAGACAGCAAGATATTAGACAAAGACAACACGATACTTATTAAATTCCTCAGTCCTCTCATTCCTTCACCTTTCCCATTATTTCACGCACACTAATACCAAGTTTCTGCGAATTCCTCCACTATAGCATTCGCACTTCTGTTTACGTCACTAGGCATATAAAGCGAGGATTTATAACCAACACAATAACATTTAATTATCGATGTTGGGCGATAAGCCGCTTGTTATATGTGGATTGATTGTGCCGGAGACTTTACTTACACGCACTCCAGTATGTGGGACACGGTTAAGGGTAGTAAATTCTAGTAGAAATAAATTACAAATGATTTTATTCCTGCAGGTTTGTGGTCGGCGTTTCCTATCTGACTATTCTGAGAAGAAAGGCTGAAACAAAGTCAGAGGTCACAGTCTCTTTCAAAGTCCAGACATTATATTGGTCAGATCATGTAACGACCATGTGGGTTGTTGTCTGAAATGGTCTTTTGAGGAAAGGACCACACAGATTCAGAACTCAGAACTTAAGAAGCTCAACGATTCGATGAACAATACTAAAGAAAGGACATCTTAGTAGGCCGCATTAAATACTCAAACAGCCAGATTATTTGTTTGTTCTGTGTCTGGGTGTAGTTTATCTATAATATGTATGTATTTCGAAATATATAAGTATGTTTATCAGTTGTCTGGTTGCCATAGTAAAGGCTATTCCTAGTTTGGGATCAGATAACGGTTTGTTGGTTGTCCTAAGATATTATATTATACTAGCTTTTGCCAGCGGCTTCGCTCGCGTGGAGGTCGGAAAATATCCCGCAGGAACTTACTACCGGGATAAAAGTATCCTATGTGCCAATCCAGGTTATAAACTATCTGTGTGCCAAATTTCATCCAAATCGGGCCAGTAGCTTTTGTGTGAAAGAGGAACAAACATCCATACTTCCATACATCTATACATCCATACATACAAACTTACGCGTTTATAATATTAGTAGGATTATTATTAGAAACAACTGAGTTAAAAATAAATATCACCCACACAGTCCTGATATTCAAAATAATAAATTAATAATAATATTACTTGTTTCTAGTATCTTGACTTAGCACACGAGGTTGTCGACATGTGGAACGTGGATTCTGCAATCATTGTACCGATAATCGTTACAGTAAATGGCCTAATAGCGAAGAGCCTTGACCAGCACCTCAGGAGGCTCTCATTACACGGCTGGATCAAGGGCTTGATTCAGAAGGCGGTACTTCTAGATACGGCACGCATAGTCAGGAGGTTCCTCTCTCTAGAGCCCTGACCACCGGCAGCTTGGACCCTGCTCCCGATGGCGATGGATCACTATTTTTTAAATTTTTAAATGTTTTTTTTTTTAGATTTTTGTTAAAATATTTAAAAATATACTTAATATGTTGAAAAATGAATAAATGAAAAGATATTACTTGTTTCTTATTGTTAGGTCAATGTTTACACGGACGTAAAGAATATGCAGCAGCGGGGCGAATACAGCCTCTGTGGCTTGAGTCACGCATTTTATCACGGTGTTTGTTCCCAAACTGTGATAAAAATGTGTGACTCCATTCTATCACAGTAGGCCGTGCTCGCCTTGTAGGGATCTTCAACGCTCTGTTTAGCGTCGACAGTCGAAAATTCAACAGTGTGTTTATTCGAACCGCTGGAATGTCCTCCGTTTGATTCTCACTACTCGGTTTTACACAGAGAGTTGA
This sequence comes from Aporophyla nigra, assembly GCA_947507805.1. Classification (NCBI taxonomy): domain Eukaryota; kingdom Metazoa; phylum Arthropoda; class Insecta; order Lepidoptera; family Noctuidae; genus Aporophyla; species Aporophyla nigra. The sequence goes on from OX382301.1 coordinate 2,692,826, forward strand.
AAATCTAGTGCACAATTAAATTTCTTTGCGATATTTTTACATGGTCTTAGGAAACTAGTCGGTAGGAAATTAGTTTTTGGTATTATCAACCCCCGACGTAAAATGAGAGGTGTTATAAGCTCGACCGCTATGTGTGTCTGTCTGTATGTCTGTTTGTGTGTCACTCTGTGGCACCGTAGCTCTTAAACGGGTGATCTAATTTGGGTGTGATTTCTTTTTATTTAAAAGTAGGCTTTCTAGACACTGCTAAACAATTTAGACAACCCGTTCGTGTCAAAATGGCTAAATCGATTTCGATAAAACATGTCTAAGAACAGTGGTTCAGACATGTTTTATCAAAATCGATTTAGCCGTTTCGACACGACGATCCTTTAATCAAAATATTACCTCAACTTCATTTAAAGGTTTTTGTTCGGGGTTAACTTTTTATTCTTCGGTTAGGTCAACTGCTAAACTGTATGTAGGTACATAAATAAATAAAATAAAATCGACGTTACCGGATAAAACAGTTTTTTGAGTGTCAAGTTGCCGCATTATAACTGAATATCAGGAAAGTCAGCAAAGGAAAGTAAAAATGGGAAAGGAAATAAGTACAAATCCTTTTTCGAGTATCAAATCTCCTCGCTAAACCTGAGGATTGTTTTAGTGACTGCTGTGACGACAATAAAGTGACTTCTCGCCCTATGACAAGACAAATTCACTTCCATTTTATGTATACGAAAGTAATGCTATTACCTTGACTGTACACTAACTAAAATTCGTTGTGTACAAAACGCTTTAAATAATTATATTTGTCAATCATTGATTGCGTATGGTTTTGCCCGCGGTTTTGCCCGCGGGGATGTCACAAATTTTCTCAAAGGGACGTACTATTGCATTAAAATATCCTATGTCCAAATATGTTCAGCCGTTAAAGCGTTAAGATGTAGCAGACAAAGTAAAGCTCGCGGCGACGTCTGCATAGGCTTCAGAATTCATTGATGATGTGTAAATGTAATTGTGTAATTTTGACCCGAAAAGACAGCTTAAAACCAAATGGTTTAAAACGTTTAAAATACCACATTCAAATTCATTTTATTTTAGTAAAACCTAAAATTATTATATCCCTATTAATCTTCATTCAACACTCCCGGAGTACTCTAAAATAAAATAAAATATATAACCTTCCAGCCGTAATTGAATGCGTGAGGTTTACGAGACATTCGGTGTGAGTCCATTTATCTGTTGTTGGACCGCGCAAAAATTTGAAACGGTGGACTCGCAAATTGCGTTCCCCGGGGCAATGTCGACCGATTCGCACAAAAGTGCGTAATTGCTAAACGGTTTATCTACTGTGGGTTATGTGTTGACATTGATTTGGTGAATTAAAAATTATTTCCAATTTTAATTGCTATATTCGAGCAGTGGTGGCGGTATCGGCCCTGACTTACGAGTTGTAGGTCGTGAGTTCGAATCCAAGCAGGCATTTACATCATCATCATGATTTCAGCCAAACGACGTCCACTGCTGGACATAGGCCTCCCCCAAGCACCGCCACTTCGACCTATTCTGTGCTTCTCGCTTCCAACGTATTCCTGCGGCCTTCACCAGGTCATCGGTCCATCTTGTGGCAGGCCTTCCAACACTCTGTCTTCCAGTACGCGGTCGCCACTCCAGAACCTTCCTACCCCAACGGCAGGCGCTTTACTTTGTGTAAATTATTTCATCACCACTGCTCTCAAAACGGTGAAGGAAAACATCGTGAGGAAAACGGCATGTCTTAGGACCAAAAATTCGCAGACATTTGATATTTACCAACTCGCACTGGGCCCGCGTGGTGGAGGAGGCCTGTTTCCCAGCAGTGGGAACATTATAGGCTGCTGATGACCATCCACAGTCGACTTCACCACTGGGTGAACAAAATGGTAAATTTCACAATTCTCTTTTATGCTCAGCCGTCGTTGGGTAAAAAGAGCATTCCACCTGCTGTTAAAAACCCGAAACAGCGCAGTCACAAATTGAGGTTGTCTCATGGGAAAAGTTGACGAAAGCTCATGAAATTAGGGAACACCAAAAATGCGACATTTTATTTTATTCTTCGAATCTCTCATCATTCAGATAGCTTGTTTTTTGTGGTGTACAGACACCAAAGAGATAAATAATACCTGTAATGTATGTACTGAATAGAAAACACAACGTTTCGTAAATCAAATTTCATTCAAAAACATCCATCGGCTTCTTACTAAACTTCAACTATATCCAAAAAGCCCGGAGGCTAGTCTCTATTGGTGACCGTATACATATAATAAATGTACAGCTTGATGTTGTAGTCCTCACAGTTTTTTAAAGTGACCGTGGCATCTCATCGGGCCCTATCAGAATACCAGCGCTGCGACACGTTTTTAAACATCGCAGCTTCATGCTGAGATAAGAGCCTTTTGGCTTCGTAGAGGAGTTGCTTTTTTTATTTACTTTCTTATAAGATAATTTGGTTCTCATGATATTTTTGGATTATGTTTACTTTAGTATATAATCTTCCTGTGCGAGTAGAAAATCCTTTTCCTTTCTTTCTTCCATGAATCCTCAAGGTATCTTAAATATTTACGTTGAGGAACTATTTTTCCTGATCACTGCTCTGTGTAAACGGACGGTCGATCGCAGTCCTACCTCTACCCACCGATATTACACCAGCTGAAGTAGGTATTCAATTCCACCTCATATATTTTTCTGCAGCTCCGTTTAAAAATGTGTTAAAAATTCGAGCCGTCCGTACGCGCAATTTGCGAACGCCCCCAGGGCAATGTTGACCGACTATTACACATCTGCGAGTGGTAAACACTGGAAATACTATATGTTCTGTGGTCATTGCTACGTACAATTTGTTAAACATTGATTTTGCGGTTTCTGTGGAATCAATTAAATTATTTCATATTAATTCTAGCAAGGAATTACATTGGAATTAAACTTCGGCCGTCAATCGTCAGATCAAATCTTTCGAAATTCAAAAATGACTGTATCAATTTTTGAATTTCGAACTTTTTATCGACATAGGTAAAGTTCTTAATACTGAACTGACAAATTACCAGCAGACGAAGATGTCAAATTTATAAAACTAACAGCATTTTATTTCATCATAGTTACGTTCCAATTTCAAAAATGAGATCAATATTAAGTAATTAAACCATGTCAAAAAAAAACTTTTTCAAACTATCCTACTTATATTATAAATGTGAAAGTTGGTATGTTTAGATTGGTTTAGATGTTTGTTACCCCACCACACAAAAAAAAAAACCGAACGGATTTTAATGAAAGACACGTAGTTTGTAGCTTGGATTAACACATAGGATACTTTTTATCCCGATTGTACGTTCCCTTGGGATAAAGTAATTTGTTAACAAAAGGCTGAGCAAAAGCTAGTTTGGTAATAACGCTATATTAGTTTTTGCCAATCAGTTTGTATAGCAAATCGATTGAGAGAGAGTAGGGTTCCTACATAATTTGGATGTAAATTCAGGCGATTTTCCTACTATGTAAATCTGCAATGTTAACAAAATTCATGTGAATTTTTACGTGCATATGAATTAAACCACAACAAAGTGGATAAAAGCCTTTGTAAATCACAGCTCATTTACAAACAAAGCATAATTTTCAACATTTCTGAGATTCCGAGAAACCAATCAAATAATACCGAATTTAATAATTAACATAACATTGGGCATCAAACCCAGGGACATGAGATTGACGAGTGTCATTTCCTTTGTAAACGACCTAATTCTGAAAGATAAACTGAACAAAAAAGTTTTTGTCCCGAATATCTGTAGAACCATTATAAAAGTTTAGATAGTCAACGGATTCGATTCCTAACTATGAAAATGAATTGAAAAACAGGAACTAATGACGCAGTTTTCAAAAAAATCAAAATTGGGCCGTCACACACCTTTGGAGTATTTTTCACATTTCAACTACAATAGAGTGATAAAACCCTTCTTTAATTACAGGTCAAAGCATAACTAGCATATTGTTGTAATTTCCAACAAACCAAATAAACGAAATAAAATTTTACAGCTTCCCACAAAATCAGAAAATTAAAACAGTATTTAATAATGAACAGTTAACTTAGTGCGAACACTTCTATTCTGTAACAAGTTTACGACAAAATGTCAAACATCTAAAATAGCTCATTAACAAAATGGAGCCATTGGCTGCGGACCGTACTAATTAAACATTGGTTGCCCAAAATTACAAATGGGGAAATTGTTCATGAGAAATTCAACACTGATTTTAATTACGTCAAATTATATTCCTTGTCGGTATTTGATGTTCAAGATGTTATAGATTTTCCAAAACAATATTCTTTACATATAGATAAATTCATGGCAGTGGGCAGGGCACATTGTTATTTTACACAGATGATATTTGTTCTTTATTTCAGTTAATTAAATTAACTGTTGATGTTTTTTAGTTGAAGTTTATTCTATTCTTATATGAATTTTTCTCGTTTCATTTTTGTAAGACACATACAAATAAACAAACACTGGGAGCCTAATTACAGGTCTTAACTATTAATATGCTAATCGCTATAATCACTACATTTTGCTAACAAGTCGACGATCAAATTGGTGTTTGATTACCCCAAACTAGATGTTGCTCCCTACACTCATACTATCACAAAAGGTAAAACAGAGTTATATTCTGTATCAGCATCCACAAGACCTTTTACCAAATTTTCTTTCATGTTCGAGATTTTTCATTTCATCTTCGCAATTATTTACTTGTTATTTTTGTTTATTCTCACCCCGACATTCTTCGTATGCTCAGCACATCAACGTGTCTCCTTTTCACACCAACCCCCACATTCACACTCACACACATTCATGCATTCCTCATACTTAATTAACTCCATAATTTTTCTGTGTACTTTAATTTCAACATTTCTGTCATTTTTTTTTTCCAGTGGGTTTGTGGAGGTTCTTCTTGTGATGTACTTCGTGTTTTACGCGTGTAGATTCTTTACTTGAAGCTGTTTTAATTATAGCATTATATACTCCAACAGGCCACGTACTAAGCGGGGTACCCGTTGGCGGGCGACCAATATCTGGTGAAAGGCAAATTAGAAGACTATACGATGGGCTGATGACTTAGTAAATCATGCAGGAAAAGAGTGGATGAGTAAAAGCGATAATAAAGAGCAAAGACTGGTCTAAGTGAAATTACCAATACTACAAACAACATTTGAAATGTAAAATAAGGAAAGTATGAAAAAGAAAAAGTAGCTTTATTTTTATTATTCATCAATTCAGCCGAAAGATGTCCAATGCCTCCCCAAGTATGGTGGTAAAGAGCATAGAGAACGCTGCTGACCATTCTCTAGTAAGTCCCTTAGTTGCCTCATATGACACCGACGAGCAGAAATGGGATGGTGCTATTCCTAACGTTCCGTCACTACACGGAACGTTTTTATAATCCGTCCAAAAGGATATAAAGGAAAAACACGCAAAATCCCAACTCCTATTTTTTTTCTTTTTGGGTGGGAAATCATCAAATGACATCACTAGCTCTGGGTGGACCGAAAGGGCGTGTCATACTTTTAATGACTAAAATCCACCCGTTTTCCTTCAGTTGTCTGTGCCAGGGTCACGGTATCTCTGTCGAACAAATCTGTGACCCTGACAGATAATTGCAACTCTGACTTTAACTTTGGTAAAGATGACCTAAACTTATTTTAAGCCTTCGGGCTTGAAATAAGTTGATCAATGCTGAATATAAAATCTACGTAGAAGCTTTAAAATAGTTACAAATATTTCCTAAATTAAATGTAAATTATGCATTGTATAGTCTTTCTTATATTCATTAAATAATAATAATATAATAATATATCTTAGGACAACCAACACACTGTTATCTGATCCCAAACTAGGCAGAGCCTGTACTATGGTAACCAAACAACTGATAAACATACTTATATATTTCTAAATACATACAAATTATAGATAAATTACACCCAGACACAGAACAAATGATTGTGCTCATCACACAAAGATTTGTCCTGGGTGGGAATCGAACCCACGACCTCAGTCTTAGCAGTCAGGGTCACTAACCACTAGACTAACAGCCCAGTCATACATACCAGTGTACATTGCTGTATCCATTGCTCCCTGTCGATTCCTCATAACAAACATTTCGAACAATCTCCTATCCCAGATCGGATAGCATGAAAGCTAGAATTTGAAAAAGTCGTCGCAGAACTAAAATCGGAAGCGGTTGACATTTGCAAATGACCGGTCCTCGTGTTGACCATTGTTATACCATACTCGGAGTAAACCTTGTATGCGCTGCGACTTGCAAACTGACGCGTCGGCCGCTTTCTGTTCGATTTTATTGATTCAGTTTTTGCTTGTAACAAAACTTGTTTGGAGTTTAGATTCGTATTGTTAGTTTCGGGGTAACATGTTGAATTGTTTAAAATGGACCGTGTAACGTGATGAACCAGTTTCACATTTATTTTGTAACAGGAATTTTATGAGCAATTTGGTTAAATCATAAAAATATCCACAAAATAGCAGAAATTTCTAGTATCTATCTAGTATTATGAAATTTAACATTTTCTCACCGCCATGTATTTATAAGCATTTTCTTGAGAAGCAGGCCATGTGGGCGGCGCGCGGGTCTCATATATTTTTATGCAGCTGGCCAAACTACAATTGAACTAACTTTTGTTCCGGGAGTTGTGGAACGTCGGCCGCCCACGTGGCCTGCGGAGATAAGTTTTAAAAATCATATTGACTTGCAATGAAATAATTTATGTGGGCGGCCGGCGGACCACATGGCGGTGAGAGTGTTAAAGTTTGGAGCGACGTTCCTTGATGCGGCTTTGGGTAAAAGATGACTGGTAGAAATTGTCACGTAAGAAAAGCATTATCTATGCCCCCTCCATGAGGCTATTTTTCTCTCTGTTTCTTTCTCCTATCATATAAAAGTGAGTGTGTGTGCGTATGCGTGCGAGTATCGCGTAAAGAACTTCATTTCTGTCGGGGGTCCCCCGACTGCATACGTTTTTCTTTTCTCTGTGCTTCTTCATATATAGCTTCAGAGCTCAATATCCATATTAATTTCCTACTCTTGCGCCACTTAAACTACAAACGAAGGGTCACTTGCATACAAGCCGTGCTCATCACCAACTTTTACGCTACCGTCTCCTAAATCTTTAAAACACTCACTCGCTTGTCCTTTGGGATCTAACTTTACAATTAACATACCTTTAGAGCTTTGGGTATCAAACCGATAGAAATGAGATTGACGCGCGTTATTTCCTTTATAAAACTTAATTCTGAAAGCTAAATTGAACAAAAACGCTTCTGTCCATTCTACTCTATTACTTCATCAGTTAGTCTTTTTTTTATGGGAAATCATCAAATGACTTCTCCCGCTCTGGGCGGAGCGGGAGGGCGTGTCAGAATTTTACTGAAACCCATCCGTGTTCCTTCAGTTGCCCATATGCCAGGGCCACGGTATCTCTTTTGAACAATCTCGCGACCCTAGCAGGTCATCAATCACATCAGTTAGTCTAAAATTTTGATTTCCGGCTGCTTAAATTGATTTTTCAAAAATCTAAAGATGCAGTTTTTAGATGTTACCAAAATCAGCCCGTGATTTCTTTGCACAGTTTTTGATATATCTTTCGGATTTGGCTATTCACACACACTTGAATAAATTACCCGGTATAATACTTACCTACCAAATTTGGGAAAAAGGTATAAATATGTGTGCATGAGACAACAGGGTAGAAGTGAAAGCTTACGACTGCAACCGAGTATACTCGACTCATCGACTCAGCGTCACCGACCGAATAGAGTAACTGAGTAACTCGAGTATACCTAATTCAGAGTCACTGACTCGCCTGGTTCAGTTTCGTTCACTATTCAAAAATAACGAATAGTGCGCCTTATAAAGTTTTCTCTTCAAAAATATATAAACCTTCTTATGTAATTGAATGTTTAGTTACTTTAATAACTTGAAACTAGCCCATGATAGACGATCCGATCAAATTAATAACAGTGTCATCACATCCCTGAGTGGTACAACTGTCGTGACGTTGTTTGTCAAGATTTATAGTGTCCACTAAATTAGTTCGGGACTGTCGCATGATGAATGGCCCGAATTATAAATGGGATGACAGCGGGACATTCGATAACGTCACTGATGAAATGGTACTTTTATATATTTATGTTTTATTGATGGATGCTCTGTGTGATGTTGTATGATATAATGCGTGCGTGGTGTTAAAATTCTTTGAATACTTACACGTTCCGAAAGTTGTTTGAAAGTTTTAATTAAAAAAATTAATGTCGTTCTTGATTCGTTTATAAACTATCCTAAAACTTTTCAGATAAGCAACGAATATTGATAATTTGATAAATTGTGGTGAAAAAGCTATCACATATTATGTTATTGGTTACAGTTTTACAAAAAAAAAATCATTGCAGAAGAATGTGAGATTATCTTCATGGTTTTCGAGGGTGCTGAAGTCAATAGTGACGTCTAAATGAACATTTAAGATGGCGGCTGCTTTTTCATCATGGGTGTAATTTTTAAGGTTTTCGAGATGAGAGATGGCATGGACCACAAACTTGCAGAACATAGAAGTAGGTCTATAAATGATTAACATCCTAAAGTATGTGAATCATTATAGACGTGCGTTTAGAAAAACATGTATGATACGAATGCAAAGACATGTAATTGTAGTAGATATTAATGATTTATTTCATAGTATAGATTGGGCTAAACCTATTCAAAAAAGAGGAAATCTTTAGTTAACACTTCAAATGTTCCGGCACTTCCATAGCAATTTTATGGTGTCCTCACGATTGACGGCCATGCCACTTTTTATATCGCGATACTCTCGAAGATGACGCGCAAAAAGTGGACGCGTGATCAGTATTTATGAGTTTCTGAGATAACATGACTTGACGGGATGAAAATGATTGGAAATATGACAATGATTGGAAATATGACGAAAATCGTTAACGTGTGTTATTTTAAGAGTATTTTCAAAATAATAGTGCCTGGTTTTATATCATAGAAGCTGCCTGTTTGCACTGTTAGTGCCTTGGTGCCCAATTTTATATTTTAGTGTGTGTTTTAATGCTTGTGGCTAATTAATAGTAGTATAGCTGTAACGGTCGGTTGAAAATTGCCTAGAAAAGTAAAGTAAGCTGTTGGTCACAGCTGTCATTCGTCGATCTTTGACCGTTGGTACGGGTTGTCAGGAGGCTGAAAGTCTGGCACACAGTCTTAACAGTTGGTATCAAATTACTTAGGAACTGAGTTGCGGACGTCAGATACGCAATCTCTCTTTTTAAAATACTTGTATTCAACTACGTCCGGTTAGACTTGATATTGACCCCGGCATAGTCTGGTAAAGGCTATGCACATGATGCTGAGTTAAATGTACACGTCTGCCCAGCCCTCCAGGGAATATACATGATGTAATGCTTGTGTATTTTTAACTTAGTTTAGTAGCAAAATAAGCAGAATTTCAGATGGTCTTAAAAACAGAAAAACTTATGAAAGCAGGTGTAGTTTTATGATTTCACTCCTGTTAAAAGGAAACCCTACACTTCAAAGTCACATACTAAGAAAAAACATCCTTGGTAGAAAATATTATACCAACATTATAAACAAAATTTTCTACAAACTTCCCTACAACAGCAACGCTGACCCCTTTGATTACTGAAATGACTGTAACAAGTAGAGCAACCTTTAATAAATTTAAATTCATAGAGTTATCAAGGCGGTATGCAAATGAGCCATATAAAAATGTTAATTACTCTGCCCTTAAGCTTGGCTTGCATATGCGAACGGGTGATATGAAGCAACGCCTACAATTATAAACTGGAACAACTTGGCGCTTTGTGTTGGCTTTTGTAGCTTAAAAACAATTTACAAAAAAAAAAGACGCACAGTACTTTTAGACCATAATATTAGGGTTATGGTTAGGTAGATATTACCACCATACTGCGATCGCCAACCCGCCTGCGAAACGTGGCGATTAGGGCAAACCCCCCAAAATTGGGGGAGGCCTATGTCCAGCTATGAACATCTTTTGGCTGAAATAATGATGATGATGCTTAGATAATAACAGCTGCACGGATTAATCGATCAAGTTAAGCTATATTTGTCGCGGTTGATTTTGGATGGGTGACAATCTTTACATACCAAGACCCCTGCGTGTCCCGGAAAGTACGTTAAGCCGTTGGTCCTGGCTGGCATTTGTGGATTTTCGACCGTCATCAGAGGTCTGAAAGTCTGACAACCAGTTTTTCAAGATGTATCGTATTATTAAGTAACTGGGTTCTGGAGAAAAGAAAGAAATACATTTATTTAGCACAGTTTAAAAGGCACACAATAGGTATAAAAGAAAGAGTAAATTTAAAAAGTGTAAGATGTGGAGGTCAGATAGACAGTTGGTCCATATAAAATACTGAGATTCAGTTGCATATTGGAAGCCAACCCCGACTTATTTGGGAAAAGGCTAGTTAAATGGTGAATGATAGGGCTAAGAAGTATAAACTTTATTGGCCTGTAAACAAACATATCATCACGACTATAATCCTCGATGAACCTATCGGGGTCTAGTGGTCTAGTGAGTGTTGCAAGCGTTACTGCTGAGCATGAGGTCCTGGCTTCGGTTCCGGGTCGGGCTAAATGTTATTGCATTTATCCAACTGGTATTTCTTCCTAGAGTCTGGATTTTTTCCCGGTTGATAGCAATAGGCTCGCTCCCTATTACATGGGAAAGTCAAAGTCAAAACATTTATTTCAATGAGGCCCAAAAAAGGCACTTTTGAACATCAACTGTTACATGAAAATAGAATTGATTCTAGTTGCCCCTTCCAAAAGGTAGATTCGTATGAAGAAGAATGGGCAAGAAACTCCACCGTTACTCTTTTAAAATGGATTTCAATTTTTGTATACAATATTTGTACAATTATATGTGAAGACGATGCACCTAAAATAAAAATTACCATACCACAACAGGTAAAAGAACTGAAAAAGAGACGTAAACGTAACTGACGAAATGTAAAAAACAAGGATTGTGTGGTTTTTATGAAACCACGGTAAAAGTGAAACTTTTTTTCACATTATAGACATTTAACTAAAAATTTTCGGAATATATGCAATAGCTTAATTAAAAGAATTTAATATTCATACGAAATAAGTTAAATAATAAATTCAAGCACTCAAAATTTAAATACTCGTAAATCCATAAACAACAACATGCACCAGCGAGCGCCTTTCACTTTATCCCTACTCCGCGGCCGACCGTCACGCGACATGCAACACACAGACGAAAAAGTGTGAGACGATGTTTAAATTACCATACAACAACAAGTAAAAGAACTCAATAAGAGACGTAAACATAACTGACGAAATGTAAAAAAATAAAATAGAACGCTGTCTATTATTGGGGAATACAGGGGTAATGTTATGTTATTTTATATGATATAATCCCCAGACGGTACCAACCTAGATATCTAAAATAGCACGATGAAACCACGCAGCTAACTACGACTCACCTAGATATAGTTACATCACAATTCGGAATCCGATTTTGTTTGTGCCGTTTGCAAAGGGATTTCGCAAGAGGGGAGGCAACATCCATTTTATTATGTGTAACACGATATTAGGGTTTCTAATCTACCTGGCAGGCGCGGCCGTAATTACGACTTTATCTTCGCGGGATCTCTGATCAAGGTTATGACGTACACGCTGAGCATTTGGAAACAGGTGAGGAGGAATGATGTTGAGTTGAAGTGGAGTGGCGACCGCGTACTTGAATATGTAGCGTTGGCGTGCACTAGGTGTACCGATAATCTGGTGAAGGCCGCAGGAAACCTCTGGAGAAACATAGAACCGGTGGAAGTAGCGATGCTTGGGGGAGGTTTATGTCCAGCAGTGGATTTCTTTCGGCTGAAATGATGATGATTATGGTGATTAAGTGATCGGGAATTACGGTTTTGGTTTAGGATATTCCTCTCTATGACCATTTTTGATGACCTGCGGAGTAATTGCATGACATATTGACAGCAGGAAGAGTTTTTAATTTGACTGATTCATTTGTGTGATTAACGTTGTTGAGCAGACAAATTTTTCGAACAAATGAAGCAATAATCTTAAATTGATTCGGATTCTAATAAACAGTCGTTCTAATTATTAATCGTGGAAAACTTGGGTGCGATTAACAGTGAGATTTTTCCTCTTAACGAAACAGGAACATATTGACAAGAATTTTGATTGTGAGATGTATACAGGATAAGTTTTTAACCAGTGCGCAAATTTTAACAAATTAAACTTAAACGAGTTATACTAACCATGCAATTTTTATTGTGATATATGTTAGTACAAAAAAAAAAGTTAGCGTTAACGAAAGATGTTTATATTGAAACTGGTTTTTATGGTAAACTGGCGGTACTAATACCTACAAGCTGTTCGATCGGTCAAAATTCTAAGAATTTTGAAGTACCTTCGCCGGTGCGCGGATGACCTATTCCTATTGTCGATATCACATTAAGAAATATGTAGGGTGTCCACAGTTTACTGATTTAAGGTCGTATATTTTTTTTTAAGTATTGAAAAAATTGATGAAATGTGTTCTACTTCTATTACTGATTTTTTCCTGTATAATGACATGGTGTTGCTGGGTCCAACGGCTGGCTCTATACGAGAGCTTCTAGAACATTGTGAAGGGTATGCTGCTAGCCATGGTCTACTGTATAATTGTAAAAATAACCATTTCATGATCTTTAAGGCCCCCGGTAGGAAACAACCATACGAGCCAAGTATTAACCTCAATGGCCAACCCTTACAAAGGGTTCAACAAACAAAATACTTGGGTCACTACTTAACGGCCATGAGGCCTTAAAGACCATGAAGATATTGAACGCGAGCGCAGGGCTCTTGCTGTGAGAAGCAATATGCTGGTACGCAGGTTTGCATGCTGTAGTAAGGAGGCTAAAATTACTTTGTTCAAGGCTTACTGCCAGACCTTTTACACAGGCAGCCTGTGGGCCAGCTACACGCGGAAAACAATGAACGCCATGAGAGTTCAGTACAATAACAGCTTCAGAATGCTGTTGGGGCTGCCGCGCTTTTGTAGTGCCTCTGGCATGTTCGCACAGGCGCGCGTTCACGACTTCTACGCTATGTTAAGGAGAAAAACGGCGTCGTTTTTGGAAAGAACACGGTCCAGCCCTAATAGCATTCTGAAGATGTTAGTAGACAAATTTAAATCACCAATGATGAATCACTTCATGCAAGTATTGGTTAGGCAGGAGTGATTCATATTGTCTTGGTGCATATTTGAAAATAATAGTTTCTGTATTTATTTAGTTAAAATAACACACTAACATAGCTCTTAAGTTTTTGTTTTGCTTTTTTTTTGTACCTAACTTACTAACATAAAATGGATCTCTGTTGTCTAAGAAAATAAACAATTTAATTTTAATGGATATCAGGGCATGCGTTTTAATGAAAAAAATAAAAATAATTAAGATACCTATAAGCATTCCTGAAAACTTATATCCGTAATGTTTTAGTACTTTGTACACAGTTTTTTTCTGAACTATTTATCAGTAGCTTATTAAAATTTCAATCAATTTTATTTTGTGACAATCATGCCAAATTTTTGGGCACTTTTCCCAATGACAGCGATGCGAACGAGTTTTTTGATGCCCTGTGATATTTTCCGTCTGTTTTTATAAACATGTACATATTATTAATTTCATGTTATATCTGTGAGCATATACAACATGTACATATTTTTCATAAATATAATTTTCTTATTATGGTTTACCTATTCCACTGACTATCAAATAAATAATGAAATTTACGCGGCATAACGAAAAATTACAGTAAAAACCCTCACAAACCCACAAACTGGCAACAAATCAATAACAATTCGCTTTACGTTTTAAAATTGCTGCCGTATACAGTATAGGTATACCACTTCTAATCCAAACGGCCTCGGTGGATTTACATTCAATGAATATTTGCTCAAAACATTTTGGCGCTGCGCACTCTGCCATTGTCAACTTTCTACTCCAAACTATCCTTTTGTTAAACAATATTGAACTTTAGCCAAGTGACAATAAGGCACTCGTGAGTGTTTGTTCGGGTTTCAGTCTATATGTATTAGATTTAGCTGCGAAAGGGGGTTCTGTTGTACCGGTTTTCAATATGTCTATGAAATGATAGAATAAAAGTTATATTTTGAGTTACATCGTAGGTAGATCATATACAAAACACAGAATATGGAAAATCAAAAATAATGCTCCTTACATTGAGATCAGTTTCTGCGTTTGAGACTATGTAAGTCCTTGACGAGCGTGAAATTGCCATAGCTGATCCTGTTTTAATTTCAGTTTTGATCATTAGTTAGAGAGCGGAGGTCTAATGGCTGTTACTATATGCAAAATACAAATACCTACAAGAATTTTTAATAATCAGTTTATCCTAATATATGAAGGACAGACGCGAGGCTGGGTCACAGTCATTTCATTAGGACCTTGTAGTATTTTACAAACATTTGTAGGTTCTCCACGCTTTGCGAAAATCGATTTATACAAAATTTTGGTACGAAAAACAGGCTCCCATCACTGTATTTCCTGAAAACACGACACAGCTAATAAAGTAAGGTAAGCAGCATCATCGGAAAAGGGAATGGCTATAAACACAAAAAACTAGATGACAGGCACCGATATAAAAGTTATATGTCCTCTAAACAAAGGGCTATCTAACGAAATGAGAAGGGCCATAACTCTATACGTCCACGGTCGGTAATAAAGGCATCATAGCCGAATTACTTTTTTTTTACTCCGAATAAAGTAACAGGCAGTAAAACTGAGGAAAGGCGTATACATAATGCTGGGGGATTAGAAAAAATGTGTTTTGTGAAATTATGTTTTACTTAGAAAGGTTTTTAGTATAAGAGTTTGTTATTGCTGTGTTTTTACAGTTCTTACTTTTTTAAATCTTCTTATGAATTTAAAAGGATCAAATCACGACTCAAAAGCAAAAACTTTTGCAACAACATTATCAAACACTAAAAACCCATGAGATGGAATTAGGAAAAATATTTATAATTAAATAAATGACAATGATAAACCATTTTATTTCTGTAAGTTTGTACAAATACTTACACGATAATCAATTTTAAACACTAGGTGAAGTCAACGTTTTCTACCAAACTACATTGAAAAGAAAGGCCGAAACAAACTGAGAGGTCAAACACAGTCACTTTTAAAGTCCAGATATAATCTTGGTGTGATCGTGTGAAGATAATGCTGGTTGGTGTCTGAATTGGTATTTTGAGGAGCGCACATATTTGTCAGTAATTATGCAGCTCAAAAAAAAAAAACTTTTCGATTCGACGAAAAATACAAAATAAAAGGACACATGGATAGGCTGCACATATTACTCAAACTGCCAGACCAAACAAAATAATGCACAAACTTCTAGACTTTAAAGCAAATTTTATATAATAATATGTTAGGACAACCAACACACCGTTATCTGATCCCAAACTAGGCAGAGGCAGAGCCTGTACTATGATAACCAGACAACTGATAAATATACTTATATATTTCTACATACATACATTTATAGATAAATTACACCCAGACACAGAACAAATGACTGTGCTCATCACACAACATTTGTCCTGGGTGGGAATCGAACCCGCGACCTCAATCTTAGCAGTCAGGGTAACTAACCACTAGACTAACAAGCCAGTCATATCATTGGCTAGAATAAATATCATACTCGTTGCAGCCAGTTCATGTGCAACCTTGAACGAAAAGTGCTCTTTCACCCTAAGTCTACTCTTGTAGATAATCACACTCACTTCAGTCGACTGATGTCCACTGCTGGACTCAGGTCTTCCCCGATTTACGGTAGTTTGCCATCATCGCCACGCTTGGCAGGCGAATTGGTGATCGCAGCATGGTGGTCAAATGCATAGAGAACGCTGCTGCCCATTCTCTAGTAAGTCCCTTAGTCACCTCTTACAACATCCAGGGGAAGAATTGAGATGGTACTATTCTTTACTTCCGACACCGCATTGAAGAAATATTTGTGGATAATATATGGAATCAATCATCTCTATTAATAGTTTAAGTATCTAAATAAGCCTCGTTAATATTAATACTACTTATTCAAATACCAGTTATAGCATCAGCTTGCTTGGCATTCAGTTAATGTATGCTCAAGTACGATTGTAGTTCCGGACAACATTACCGGAGGCGTTAACTATTCATATCCACTGTCTTCATATTTGAATATATACAGCGATTAAATGTTATTAGTTGAAGTTCTCGTGGATATATTTTGTGCTAATTAATGTTAAAAGAAAAAATATCATAGTTCACTATGAAATTTTTCATTTTGTACATAATTGATTACTTAGCTGAACATAAGCCTATCTCAAAATGCTCCACGATTACCGTTTCATGGCTCTCTGCATCGGTGCCTTCGTTATCACGTTCTTGGATTGCTTTATGGTAATGATCAAGTAAAAATAATTTTTATTTTTAATATAATATATTCTTAAGACACCGCACTTCTTAACCCCTGAAATTAGTAGAGTTTTGCAACAAATTTTCCAGAAATGGGCAATGTTAATGAACAAGATCAAATGTTGGAATTTATCATTGCGTAATTATTAGTAACAATAAAAAAGATTCAACTAACAATAATTTAAATATATAAAACAGTTAGCTTTAACAGTGAAACCAGAACGCATATTCACATGTGCCCGCGTCAGGCCCTTACGGCCAGCGGGAAATAAAACGCACTCGCTACTGTGATCATTGGTGAAGAGATGACCGACGATGCCGGAATAAGCTGTTCACTTTGTTATAGCTTAATTTTTGTTTTGTTCTATTTTGTTATTGTGCCAATCTATACTAATATTATAAAGCTGAGGAGTTTGTTTGTATGTTTGTTTGATTGAACGCGGTAATCTCAGGAACTACTGGTTCGAATTGAAAAAATATTTTTGTGTTGGGTAGCCTATTTATTGAGGAAGGCTATATAACATCACGCTATGACCAAAAGGAGCGGAGCAACAACTAAAAATGGTCGAAAATTGGCAGGCAATTTGATGCGACGGGAAGGGTCAGGGGAAGAAAAATTTGACGCGGACGAAGTCGCGGGTGGAAGCTGGTTAACAATAAAACACATTCAATAGTATTATAAGTATTTTTAGCGTGTAAGCAAAATATGTGAAAACAGTCACGATTAAGAACTTATATGCGCCATTTTAAATATCAAAATCAAGATATTCATAAGGTACTGTTGGGTACTATTTACACTTAAAGGTAGTTTTGGATATTATTGTGACGTCACGGTTCCAAAGGAAGGTATTCAATTTGTATTTATTTTTTGTTTCTTTTGCAAATGCCAATCTTAAGCCTCTATATACCTACCAATGGAGTACCTACAGAGGTCTGGCGCTACCTACAAAGTACCTACGTACTCAACAATAAACTATGAAGCATTTAACGTCGTAAGAGACGACTAAGAGACTTACTAGAGAATGGGAAGAAGCGTTCTCTATGTAATTTACCACCATACTGCGATTGCTAAACCCCCTGCCAAGCATGGCGATTATTGCAAACCCCCCAAATTGGGGGAGGCCTATGTCCAGCAGTGGACGGCATTCGTTTGATATGATGATTAATTAAGGTTTGAAATTAAGACAGTACGAAAGAAAAACGATTTACCTTTTTATTCTGAACAAGTATATAACGCTGGGGGGCTGAGTGATGTATGAGAAAATAAATTACTTTCAAAATGCCATTTTGTTCACTAACAAGGACTTGGAAGTCCTATCAAAACAGTTGGTTGAGGATCTCTCCAAGGGAGTTGCCGTGGTGACTGAGGGTTGTATTCTACAAATCTTTGCTAAGCAACTCCCCAACTAGTAGGTGCACCCTTTACGTCTTTGTAACTTTAAATCCAAAATAATTGCCATGGATCGTTTTGGTGGAAATAAATTAGATTTTAAGAGGGTTCGCATTTTGTTCTCATAAGAATCTGAAAAAAAAAACCCGTCGATTTCCTATATTTTCGACAAGTTTTTGACATTGATGATCGTTGTGATGAGATAGCGATTTAAATTAGAAGACTCTTCAAATGTGAGAGTAGGCCTGAAGCCAAATTAATAATTCTATTGTAAGACAGGCAAATATGTGGTCACGAACATATACTTAATACGTAACAAAGGATTGGTGCCTGAAAAAGTTCAGAAATAAATTTTGTATAATGATATAACATCCTCTGATACCTAAACCTTATAACAAGATACAAAATGCCTTACATTAATATTTAATGCAAACGATTATAAACCTTGAGCTAACAACAATATAATTTTCTATTGTTTACTATATTCAAAGATGATTACTTCATCCTTTGAAAGAGCGATACACTGTGCATTATCACAACACAGCATCGAGGTGCTTCCATCTCTTTCTTACCTCCCAAGTTAAAGCAAGACAGGGTATCCTCCAAGTAAAGTTTCGTTACAACAGTTAGTGGAATCGTGTTTACTTTGTTCAGGCAAACTAGTGGATTAATGGAAAACAAATATGGGAGGTTATACGATATTTTGCATGTATGCGGCAGATGAGAGTTGGATGTTTCGAATTTCTTAACTATGTTGTGTTTCGCTTTGTGTGAATGAGATAAAATGGCGGTGCGGGAATATATTGAAAATGAGACTAGAGAAATAGCTAGCTTTTAAACAATTTTGGAGTATTTAAGATGAAAGTGGGTAAACATTTCGGTGGTAATTTAATTGTGCTCTATTTTAGACCAAGTTTCTGTTAAACACAAAGCTAGATTTGTGTGGCGTATAAAATTGATATACATTTTAATGTGCATATGTCTGTGTCAGTATAAATGGGTTGAGTCTGAATTACACCAATCATAATTTATTATACTACTCTCATACGCTTGATATACTTTCCCCGTAATTATTATAGTAAATTGTATCTATATTTTTGCATTAGTGACAACCCCATTTTTACGTCCACGCAATTACTGTCCATTCCAAGGTTACCTGGAAGAGATCGCAGAAAGCGATAAGGCCGCCAATTGTATGTTTTTAGTGTTACATGTTTTTTGGTGTTATATATTTTCTGATGTACAATAAAGCATATATACAAACAAATAAATTCCCTTTGAGGTATTCTATCTTTATAAAAAGCACTAAAGCAAATTGATCATATCTTTTATTTTTTTTAATTACCTTTTCCTTAGTACTCAAACTGCATAACTATTTGAAAATAATACAAAAGAACCACAAAATGAAATGCACACTTCTCACACTCAAAATCCCATAAAAGCACAAATAACGGGCAAGCACATTTCAATTAACAGCATAACTCTTCTAAGCCCCAACACGCAAAAAAGGCAACAGAGCGGACGATATAAAAACACATGCAATGGAATTAAACCCCGGATGAATTCAACCAATAACACGAACACAGACGCAGCAATAAAAGAGTCGTCCACATATGTTGCATGAAGTACGTTGCAGCTTTGTTTGTACTTATCTTCCCCATTTCGCCTTGTTATGAGCTGGATTTGGTGTTTAAATCACGGGAAAATTTCTATTCAAATCCGAGAGAAAGATGTTTGAGTCAAAATTCTGGGTTGAATTAGAAGGCCAACATTTCTACATGTAGCGTTAATTCAAGGTTTGACAGAAATATTGCAACACATGGTTTTAGATACACGTTGTGCTACTACAATTTTCTTTAAAATTACAGACGTGGTAAAAATATAACAGTCTGAAATTACTAAATCCTTAGCACGTGACAAGAAGGAAAGAGGAAGTAATACGTATAACTTTAAAGAAATCTGGAATTGTTTTATACGAGACCAGTATTCAGTTTTCTTCTTCTAAGTTGCAGCTTCTCTAGGTCTGAGTCAGTTTTTCTAACTTAACAGAGTTTGATTACCAGCAGCATCATACATTTTTTTGAATTTTTCCCTGTGCAGCTTTAATGATTATTTTGGGCAAAGATCATTCGGGTTGGTGTTTTCCGCAATAGCAGAATAAACATTGTCGAAAATACCTCTATACTTTGCATTAATTCAGTCACAATAGTCCACAGCCAGAACTATTAGTGCCCAAGTATATGTGCGGTCATTGCACGCCACTGTAACATGTGCCGGTGACTTTTTTATAACCTGCGTTTGTTTCTGGCCAGCTCTTTAGAACGCTGGTCTATGTTACGCCATTTTCTAATTATTTGATGAAATCTAACTAATGGGGAAACTCAAGAGAGTGTTCTGTATAAAAATATTGAAACATAAGTTTAAATAGATATAATTTCTAATGATAGATGGTCAAGCACAAACTGGTCGTTTGCTGGAAACAAATTTCAAACATAAAATAAATTTATTACACAAAATATGTACAACATTCATAGTAATGGGGCACAAAAAATTGGAAGAGATTTCAAAGCTCCTGCAATAAAAATTTCATTAGAACCCAAATATTTTCTATCCGTTGCCAAAACCCGTGGACATTAACAAATGCTTACCAGGCCTACATACTCTATCAAACCCAATTTGCTCCGTAAAAAGAATCAAGATGAATTGCGCCATCCAATTCCAGGTATGCTCCGAAATTCGGTTGACACCGTTTTCGCAATAACAAATATGGAGATGCAGGCCTTCGACAAAAGGAAGGGTAGTAAATAATTTGTTCGGGCGACATCTGGGCACTTCCCCTTCGTTGTAGCCCTCGGAACGGCGAGCGAATTGCAAAGCCGAGGCGACGGCAGAATAAAACGGTCACACCCACCTTCCTATTGAGTTTTATGGGAGACACACGGTGGGATGCTTCGAAGAGCTATCCTAGGTCCATATCCTGTCAGATTGAATTTGTTGTAATCAGTAAAGCCAAAGTAATTAATTCTGTTAACGGTTCGATGTTTTTGCAATGGATCGGAGAGCCTTGAACCATTTTTCATAAATATATCACAGATATTTTTGTTCACAAACTGATGAATAAGTTAAGTTGCCATGGCAATTATTGAAGTACAGACGCAATAACGATTTTGTTTTCATTTTAATAACTGCCGTATTAGTGCAATATTTTTATTCGCTAGAAAATAAACTTTCCAACAACGCTGTGCTACTCAAAAACAATTAATCACGCTTCATGAATCCTCCAAAAAATACTAAACTAAAAAACTTTTCAGATCTGTATCATTAATCTTTGTTACCGTGTGTCACCATCTACCTTCACCCCAGCGTTCTGAAATGGTGAATATGGATATAAAAAAATCACCCGTGGCATTTTTACCGGATAACTCTGAAATGGATTTTTAAAGATACCTTAAAGGTTTTCTTCTTTTGATGACGACAAACAAAGCTGGAATAATAATTTGGATCCCTTTTTGTGAAGCGTCAATTTTCGTCGTTAGTATTGGGAAAAGGATATTTTCTTTTGTTGAGCAAAAAGTTGGATATGAAATTGCCGTTGCTTTGTTTTTGAAGTTGCGCAAAGGGCTTGTTTGTTTTAGTGAAGACAATTTTGTTAATGTACTGAGGAGTTTCGCTAACGACTGTTATTTTTGGAAATACAAAACAGAAAAAGGCAAAAGTTTCTTGCTTGCTTATAGCATACATTGTGAACGGAAAAGTCAGTTGTTCAAAATAAACTTTGGGCTCAAATGGCTTGTAGACAAAATAAATGGTTGGTAATTCATGTTAAGTGAACAGGCATTAACTAAAGATGAGGAATTCCAAAAAAGAATCATCAGGCTGTTGACTAGGAATAGTAAAATATTCTGAAAGCAACCTGAAGTTTTGATCGGTTTGTTTGATAAATAAGACAAATCACACAATGAGGTATATGTAGTCATAGTGGTAGTGAATCAAGATGAAGATGGATACAGATTTGTATGAATTTAAGCATCCAATGCTATAACATATGTTACAGGACATTAAGAAGAAAATACGATCTTGATACAACAAAATCCGAAAGCTCAGCAGAATTTACCACGAACATATTTTTCGCTTATATGACCGGAATGAACCAGGCAGATACAACTCACTTAATATACCACCGTATTTAGATAGTTGGTTCAGATAAACATAGGCTCTACCTTTGGAGCGGAAAAAATGTAGTAATAAATCTTTTGGCTGTCAAGCAGGCACACTTAGCAGTAACAGAATAAATCAAGACTCGTCTACAGATAGATTGCATCGATGGTAATGTTGGCAAAAAAATATTCTGATGAATGGGTTTTATTGAAACGGTGGGTTTTATTGATTAGTAAATAGATTGGATGTTGTGGACTGATAAAACATGATTTGTGGGTTTTAAAATTTTGAATAGTATGCGAATTTGCAAATTATTCAGAACACAGATTTATGAGTAAAAGATAAGCATTTTGCTTAGTATCCATTTTCAGTGCAACAAATGGAATAAGCAGTTTATAAATTTGGTATAACATGTTTTGCATTAAACTTTGTAAAACCAGAGTATCAAAACCAAACACAACATAACCAAAAGTTCCATATTAAAATTACATCGTGTTCAAAACCTGAAAAAAGAACCAAAAACCATTAATAAAACTTATTCTGCAATTCGTACTCCGCTCTCACATGTTAGTTCGGCAAAGTTCGGTAACGCTCGGCTCGGTGGGATGCCATTAATCTATCTTTATTACCAGCATTTGATCACGATGAGTCCTCACAAAAGTGTTTATGTGAGCACAATGACTGCGCGGGTTTCCAGTACTCAACATTTTGTGGATGGTGCTCATAATGTATGGTTTTATTTAATAGTTTCATTGAGGTTCCTGTTTTAAAATATGAATGAAATTGAAGTAACTTACTGTATGTACTGCTGATAATTAAACGGATCACACGAATACGTATTTGTAAATAAGGGATAGCCAAGGATAAAAATATTATAACGGTGACTGTTTTAATAGACTAAACTTTTATATCGTATAGATTGAGAAGTTGGATTTGAGTCTGTTTGGTTTTCAAACTTTTATTTACATAGTGTTTTATTAACACATTGTTCTCATTATCTTTGCTTGCTAAAAGTTTGAGCATAGATTACTTGCATCTCAATATTAATCGTTTCTTACCAAACACTAATTTGTGAGGCTTGTCTTTAAGCATCGCTTGCCAAAATGGGTGACCACCCAGCACATATTATGAGCCCTGCGTGCCTTGAAAAGCACGTTAACCAGTTGATCCCGGCTGTTATTTGTAGATTTTTGACATTCGTTTCTCGAAAATTTTACAATCAGTTTTACCAAGAGGTAGCTTGTTTCCCAGTAATTGTGGTGGCCCGATAGGCAGTCTCTCCGTGTAAATTATTTGTAATAAGCAGCATCCAGTGTGACTACCCCATGTACCCCAATATAGTTGGGAAAAATGCTAGACATATGATGATGAATTGCTATGAATAATATTCTTCACCAACATATAGTTATAGTCAACTTTATCTCTTTGTATTTATTTTACAGTATACTGTTTCGTGTTCGAATAAATCAATCCAAATGAGATCCTATTCTAGTGCTATAGATAACTATTTGATGGTAACCACTGAATATTTTGACTCTGTCAACATACGGTTTGATCGTGGTTTGTTAGATGTAAATATTTAATGGCTCGAACGTTTTGCAGCTTCAAAAAAAAAAAAACTATTTTGGATTTGAACAGTTTGATTTATTACTTATTATATATGTATTGGTATTAAGCAAATATTTCTATTAAAATACAAACAATATACCAACGTGGTTTCCAATGTGTGTACGAACTCGCCAATTAAACTACCCAATATTTATACACATTCATAGTGTTTCGAAAGGATGTGCTGGAGAGTCAGTAACACAGCACCAAACCGCTTTCCAATAACATATTCGTTCATATAACTTCTAAGCCTTCAGCGTATTGGATCAAATATCGGTCACTCCTTTGATGTAATAATAATAGGTGTCAAAAGACGGTCTTCTTCTCTTCAATGTGGTTTTTAAATGTTTCTTCCATTAACAAGCATAAAAGAAAACACAACGACGTAATTCTGCGGATGTAGTCTGAACATCCACAAATGCATAAATAATAGCTTTGTGATGCTCTTTTTACAACCTGTATATTAAATTGTAAGGTAATATAAACTTAACTACTTACCAATCCTAAAGGAATACATAAAAACTACTCTATTATTCTTATCTCAAAGCACAGTAACATCCACAATATACATAGTTTCATCAACAATATCACAATTCTGTGATATCTTCATCCTATTCCGAGGATTGCTTGAAGTTAAGCTTCGAGACTCAGGTCCGTCCTATTTGCCGCGGGCAACACAACTTATATCAGGGTATTCACTACTTCTGCTGTACTGTGTTACACGGTATTGAACAAAAAAAAAAAATAGTTTATTCTGCACAAACAAAACGCACAATATGAAATAAAAAATTGTTACAAAAATGAAAATGCACGCGTACAAGGTAGCCAGAAGCCACGTACCTATTCAAGATAAAAAACGTTGTAGAATGTTACCTATGGCTCATTGATGTCACGGCTACGGACCAAAGACAAAACAAATCATATATCTGCGTTATGACACTGACAGTAATTATATAATAAAAAACAAAAACAAAACAACAAAACACACAACTTGTAGATACGAATATTTACATATTCATTTAGGAGATAGTAGTTAAGAAAGTGAGTACAGATGACTTGAGACTTGATGAGTTTTCGTTACCAAACTACGCTCTATTTTTAAGAGGGTGTCATGAAAAGCTATTAATAAAGTTATATATCCCTTCAACTGCCAGCCTCCGTACTACGGAGGATGAGAATTTTCACAAGTTCGCTCCCCTACGTTGTACAGCGGCTAGTTCGTGGTCACATTGTTTTGCGATTATTATCCTAATTAAGCATCTTGTGTTGCAATTGCCTCTGTAGTACGGAGGCTGGCAGTTGAAGGGATATACTGATATACGTGTGCACTACTTGGGCAGGTCAACAGTGACTATTTCAGACATGAACCTACATAGTTTCACATGATATTACCAAGATTGTCTTGAGGTTACTTCCAGCATTTTATAAGGCCACGTGTTTCGAGCTTGCGTTCCGTTCCACCAAAAAAACGTAACATAAAATCTTATGTTATATTTTAATTTCTTATTTAATAAGAAATTGTTTGGTAATGCATTAAAAATTTAGAAAATATAGAAATTTGTTTCTCGACTCCTATACAATGTATATTTAATTAATGAAAGACCAGTGATTTGCATGCATATTTCCTACTACCTACATAATAATATACAGTTCCAGTTTCATTTTTTTTATAAGGTGATGAAAGGTCAAGTAAGTTACCTTTCTGTAAAGCCATGTATCCATTTCAAATCTCCTCTCGTTTTCTCTAATCTCAAAAACATAAACTTCCTCATCAAAACCACTAACAAAGTAACCACCCATATTAAAATTAATATCTTCCGCATTTAATTCTATCATCAAATTGTACTTCAGCATTAAAACGGAATAGCATTGACTTAGAAGCTTCCACTCAGAGGAACATTGTACAACTGATGGTCTAAATACCGCAGCAGTTTATTGGCTTAGCATATTAGCTACAGTTGTGCAAGCTTTTAATTAAATCTTAACTAGTTATGGAACTTCGGGCCCTAGGGAGGTCAGCAGAGTGCTTGAGTAGGTCGTCCGGTAATATGGAGTGGCTGTTATCAAAATTGTGAGGGTATTTTGATATATTGTCTGTGGTTTAGAGCTATTTGGTAGGTCATGGAGTGGAAAAACGCAGACGAATAGGTATCTTATGAAAAAATGTGGCAATTTTTTTTTTAATGCTCTGTTCCATTGTGTTCTTTTAAGTTTGTGGTAAATATTTGTTTTTTCTTTCAACTGATTTTTTTTTTTATTTAACTTAACTTTACAAACTTCTACAGTATTGAATCTTACATTGAGGTCTCATTTTAAGTATAGAAATACCTATGCTAGGAGACCCCGCTATTGTAAAACTAGAAACAGTAATAATGTAGGAGTGTAAATAAAATATTGTAAACTCAACACATATCTAGAAAGGTGTGTGTGAGTGTATGTGTGTGTGGGAGAGAAAGAGTGAGTGAGTGTTAGTTTTGGCAAATTATCGCATGGTGTTTAATAAAAGTGTTTCAATGTCGTCATAGCTCTTGCATTTTAGCCAGTCTGTTAATTATTTTTTACATTCTCGATAAGGCATGCGGTAGATATTAATAAGTTTATTAATTTGTTGTAGATGGAAGCGGATGGTCTGGTGTCTTTTCGCAAATGAGGTTTTAACCGAGATTTCTGGTGTAACAAGATATTTTTTTTTTTTTGTTCAGGCTAGGATTACGTATAATTTCCTGACTGACTAAGAGAAGGCCACTGAGTGAGTAAAGGATTTTAGTAGAGAATCTATACGGTTTAAAATGCATGACTTTCAAGCTTCTGCTTGACTTTTTTTTTCCTTTGCGCTCTTTCCAGTTCAAGGAATTTGATTTTAGTAGCCCCGCCCCATACAGGAATACAATACACTAAAACTGACTGGGCCAGTGATAAGTACACGTATATTTGGTTTAATAGAATCTTTGAAATAACATGTCTTAAAGTCTTGAAAAACCAAATGAGTTTTCTGGTTCGAGACATGATCATATAAGTGTGCAGACGTCAAAATAATCGTTGGTCTACCATGATACCTAAATATTTTTATATTAGTCACTTTTGCAGTAGTTGTAATTTGTCAATTTGTGCTTAGAATTATCACAGCTATGTATTCTAAGGTTGTGATTAGGTCTAGGTTAACTATTGTTGGTCGTAATTGGATCGGCTTCCAGTATCGTATAAGTAGTATTTTTTTACCTGCAAGGTCACAGATTTGTTTCAAAGAGTTACCGTGACCCTGGCATAGGCAAGTAAAAGAACACGGGTGGGTTTTAGTCACTAAAAGTCTGACACGCCCTCCCACTCCGATATCCAGAAAAAAGTATAGTATTTTTAGTACCGTGTGGTGCCGGACGTAAAGAATAACACCACCCCATTTTTTCCTGTGGGTGTCGTAAAAGGCGACTAAGGGACTTACTAGAGAATGGGCAGCAGCGTTCTCTATGCATTTTACCACCATACTGCGATCGCCAACCCGCCTGCCAAGCGTGGCGATTATGGCAAAGCCCTCCAAATTGGGGGAGGCCTAAGTCCAGCAGTGGACGTCTTACGGCTGAAATGATGATGATGATTTTTGTCTCACGTAGTAACGCGCACTTTACTTGTGGTCACCAAGTATACAAACACGCTGAAATGTGTGTGTACGTGTAGGAGCTCTTGGTAACATCTGAGACAAGTGAAGTGTAAAGTGCGTGTGTGTGCATGTTGTGTGCTGATGGTACTCAACTTCTCGCACACATTCGTAGTTTGTTTGTTCACTTGGTTACGACAAGTATAGCGCACGTTACTCGTGAGATTAATTACTATATAAATACTCTACCCACTACTCAAATAAGACTTTCATACAATCTAAAAATATTTATGTAACGTATATTTTCTAATAAGTTCGTTTAGGAAAAAAAAAGGTCGGTCGGTCAGTCGGTCGGTCGGTTCGTTTCTATAAAAATATACGAAACCCAAAAAAAGCAGTTACGAGGCAGTTATTTTAAAACATCATCATCATCATCATCATTTCAGCCGTAAGACGTCCACTGCTGGACTTAGGCCTCCCCCAATTTGGGGGGCTTTGCCATAATCGCCACGCTTGGCAGGCGGGTTGGCGATCGCAGTATGGTGGTAAAATGTATAGAGAACGCTGCTGCCCATTCTTTAGTAAGTCCCTTAGTCGCCTTTTACGACACCCACAGGAAGAAATGGGGTGGTGTTATTCTTTACGTCCGGCACCACAAGGTACTTTAAAACATACCCTACGCTTACTTTTATTCATGCCTCATCCCTTTTAGTAGCGTTTAACAAAACTAAGTTTGGAACTAGAAAGAAATGACGAAATTAGTTTGAAAATAGTAATTTAGGTAGGTAGGTACTTTTCCTTATGCCTTTGGGTCACGTTGCCCCTTTATTTCCGGAGCCACGTGGAAAGTGGAACTTACACCCCGTTTCCACCCTTCATTCGATACTCTCAACTACGTAAATATCACGTCATATAACGCTAAGGTTTACTAATTATACCCAACGAGTTAAACAGGGTGTGGACTGTACGAAACGGTTATTTTTGTGTTGCAAATAATTGGAACTGTATTGTTTGTACGTTTGTACACACACGTTTACACGTCATTCATAATTTTAAAACTAGTTGTGGTCATCGTTTCCTATCCACTGACTAATTTGAGAAGATAGGCCGCAACAAACTCATAGGTCATACCTGTCAAATCAGGGCAAGCATTTGTTAGTTGTCGCGCAGATCAACTCAGAACTTTAGGAGCTCAACGATTCTACGTTACTCTTAAAGGTAGTTAGATTAAGGTGTCTGCGTGTTTAAGCTGTTTTAGGTTAGTCAAATAATAAACTATAGAATGCAAGCCCGAACATGAAAAAAAAAAAAATAGTTTAAAAAAACTAAAAAACACGTTTCCATGGAAAACCAAACTAAAAAGTACAAAATAATGGAAAAAAAGCGTGGGGTGCTTCTAAGGTATTTTTTTATTGATATCAGGCACCCCACGCTTTTTTTCCATTATTTTGTACTTTTTAGTTTGGTTTTCCATGGAAGCGTGTTTTTTAGTTTTTTTAAACTATTATTTATTTTCTATTTTTTAGGGTATTTCGAATTTTGAGACGTATGTCAGCGTAGTTTGTGACAGTTTTTTTGCTATCCTGGTAACCCTGGCAAGGATAATGGCACAAATTTATGAAATTATTGCATTGTCATCAGTCCTTGACAGGTGTGCAAAATCTGAATGAAATCTGGTCGTTTAAAGTGGGTCAAAATCGCACTATAAGGAGTCGGTTACAAACAAACATACAAACATACAAGTGAAGCTAATATAAAGCGTGTAAAAACAGGAAATCAGCCCGATAATGAGCATCATTATAAAGTTCTTGAAGAGTTGTGTTTATTTTAGACAGTTCAGCTTTTTCAGGTGAACCGTCATAGTTTTTTTTTTTGTGGTTTTTAATTTAATTCCACTATAGATAACATATCTTTTAGTAAAACCGAATAGCCAGAATTAGCTTAGTTATATAATTAGACTCAGATTTATAACCATTTGCGTAACTTCGTAGCAGTCACAGTGTAAGTTATGTATTTATTCCGAACCACTAAATTAAAATACCCCCTGTACATTCCTCAGTTCGGTGTGAGCCCGGCCTACATTCATAGTTCCCGATGAGTCCGAGATACGACGATAACCGATCCCTTCCAACTATCGCCCTTTATTACCCACAGGGGATCGGCAGATATGTATGAACGGTTCGTTTGTATATTTTTTAAGATAGTCTCCTTATCTTTTAGGGTACCTAAAGGGTATTCGGGAATAGTCTTAAGAATTATGGTTTTTGTGCATATCAGAGTCAGTTACCGAAATTAGTGGTTTTTTTTTGCAAACAAAAAGAAAACTGACCGAGTGGTTTGAAAACCACATTATACGTAAAACTGTTTAAAAATGATCATTTATTAATTCCGTTTAGATAATTAATGTTCCGTGTGGTGTTGGACATATAGCACCATCCCATTTCTTTTTCAAAGTCAAAGTATTTATTAGTGTGATTTTTGGTGATACAGTAGGTCTTATAGTTAGGTAAAGTGAGCTCAAAAAACTACCCGTTAGGGCATACACTATTTAACAATATGAAAAGTTTAAATCGATTTTACATGCAAAATAACTGAGATTACTATTACATATTAAATTACTAAGCATACATCCAATTTGAAATATAAATATTTAGAATACGATTAAAATGTCAAATTATTAAATTTTCATGCATAAATACATAATTATCATTTAGTTTACTATCAAAATTTTGTCAAGAAGGAATTCGTCAATGGTATAGTAGCATTTTTCAATCAAAAAAATTTTTAGTTTCCGTTTAAATTGTGTTTGTTGTCTTTGTTTTTGTGAGTGTCGAAGAAGGCGACTAAGAGACTAGAGATTGGGCAGCAGCGTTCTCTTTGCATTCTACCACCTTACTGCGATCCGCCAACCCGCCTGCCAAGCGTGGCGATTATGGCAAACATTCCCAAATTTGGGGAGACTTATGTTTAGCAGTGGTCGTCTTTTGGCTGAAATGATGTTGATAAATTAATGATCACGGCTCACAATGGATGGCTATAATGGTGTCAGCTTAGAAGCCTATTACAGCTGGAGAATTTTTGGTATATATTACGAAAACACATTGTCTTTAAAGAAAACAATAAAATTGCCAATAAAAAAGTCACGTTTCGTATATTGAGTGGATAGCATTGAAAAACCTAACTCGACGACGCGACGTCATTTAAATTACTTTCTTACATAAGTATTCCTTCAATATTTTATTCCAGTTTTCAATCTTATTTATCTCGTTTCATTGTTCTGCTCGAGAAAAATGAATCATTCACCTCCACAGGAATTCATTCTATTCGTTCATCAGATACCGAACGTCGCCTTCACTCATTTATATTTCATTCTATTTCAACGGTCTTTTTGTCATCTCATAAACATAGCTGCAATTTACCGATATTGATATGTGCCTGTGAATTGATTTCAATTATTTGTTGTTCAAGAGGTATTTTTTATGTTTATAAATAATATTGTGCGATATTTATAAAGGGTCGCAAGGACATCGACGTGCAAACAGTTAACCATTAATTTGGCACGTGATTCTGAACACTACTGCGTTGAAATGTTTTGTTTATTATTATTTATTTATTATATACTTTATTGTACACCAGAAAATACATTTCAACAAAAAAAAAAATTAACAATAAAAACATACAATGGGCGGCCTTATCGCATTCTGCGATCTCTTCCAGGCAACCTTGGAATGGACTGTGATTGCGTGGACATAAAAATGTGTTTGTCACTGGTGCAAAATATAATTTACTTTAATAAATACATGTAATAATCATATATATCCTGTATAATAGATTTGTTGATTGGTTTTGTCGGTTATGTAATAAAAATGCTATATGTTGACCATGTAGGTATTGCACTTTTCTATGAAACAAAGGATTTTTTTGTTTTGATAATGTTCGTGGGTCTAAAATCATTATTATAGTTTGCGCGTCGATGGCTCTACCTCGCTGAAGTTCGCAAAAAAAATTTGTAGTGATTCATAAAGATTAACAACTACTTCAAAAAAATTACTTATCACAACTTTTTTAAACCAATTAATACTGCCATAACGGGAAATACGTATACATTCTATGGTTTCTCTTGTAAATAAACTAACCATCGCATTAGTCTGCCGCGGTCGCGAGATTGTTCGAAAGAGATACCGTGACCCTGGCACATGGGCAACTGAAGGAACATGGGTGGGTTTTAGTCAGTAAAAGTCTGACACGCCCTCCCGCTCCACCCAGAGCGGGAGAAGTCATTTGATGAATTCCCATCCAAAAGAAAAAAAAAAAACTATCGCATTAACAAATTCTAGCGTCAGTTTTCTTTGCTTACCCAGCGGACTGGTATTCAATGACGCAATTTTCTTACGTTAAATATTTTATGATTATCACAATCCCCTTGCTCTTCTAATTTATTTGTCGTCAGTATATTTTCTTCTTCCATAATATATCATAATAATGGGGCGGAAATGCTGACACACAGCGAGGAACTCTTACGCTGTACGCTGTGTAGAAGAGTAACGATATACAGGATAAAATTGTATGTAGTGCATAAACAGTAAACATGAGTTCAGCATATGATTGTAGGACCCTAAATCTAGAAATATTATATTTCGCCGGTCAAAGAAAAAAAATGTTCCAAACATTTTGACCGGGATGACCGGGACCGGATTGCACGTTCTGATTTTTTTATAACCGACGAAAAATATCTAAGCTAGAATCATTTGTTAGCTAACATAAGCCAAATAATTTAATTTAACGTTTTCTTTTTTGACTGGCCTGTTAGTCTAGTGGTTAGTGACCCTGACTGCTGAGACTGAGGTTGTGGGTTCGAATCCCACCCAGGACAAATCTTTATGTGATGAGCACGATCATTTGTTCTGTGTCTGGGTGTAATTTATCTATAATATGTATTTAGAAATATATAAGTGTGTTTATTACTTGTCTGGTTGCCATAGTACAGGCTCTGCCTAGTTTGGGATCAGATAACGGTGTGTTGGTTGTCCTAAGATATTTATTTATTTAAAGGTAATTACTGACACATTATTATATAGAATCCAGTTCTTCTAACTTAACAGAGAGCTGTGCTAATGTGGAGTTTGTTGCGTTACTTCTTCCCAGCGAAAGTACTAGGAAGTGGTAAAAGGCAGACTTTTTGGAAAACTATCTTATATAATTTTGACGTCCAAAAAGTGCTGACTCTCAGCCTAGTTTGAATAAATAACTTTTGATTTTGATAGTTTCGGCACTGGATAAAAATTCTTCCTGTATAAAAGTATGACACTATATAAAAGTGTGTGAAAGCGACACGTCTTAAAGATGACAAGCGGCGGTGCGGGTATAATGGAAATCAATAACGTTTCCAAGTCCGAGCCCTTCTCTTAGCGCACAGTTTCGGGGGACAGAGGAATATGTGGAGTTGCTGTTGTGACTTCGATAGTCATTTAT
Source organism: Aporophyla nigra (assembly GCA_947507805.1). Taxonomy (NCBI): domain Eukaryota; kingdom Metazoa; phylum Arthropoda; class Insecta; order Lepidoptera; family Noctuidae; genus Aporophyla; species Aporophyla nigra. Next base: position 2,725,596 of record OX382301.1, read on the forward strand.
ATCATACATTTAAATAAATACAATGGAAGTTAATGTAATGTCAAAATTACAGCTGTTAACTGAATGCATATAAAAGTATATACGGTACATACATACACACATACATAAAATCACGCCTTTTTCCCATGGGGGTAAGCAGAAACCACGGAACGCCACATGCAACAATCTCTGCACACTCCTTTTGCCTCGTTTAGGTTCATACAATTGGTCATACACACACGCCGGTTGCAAGTACTACGCACCTGACCTTTCTAAAGAACATCACCAATAAGGTCTTCGTCAAAAATTTTTGCGAAAAGATTTAAAAGATTTGTGAACTGATTTTGACGCGATAGGTGAAATTATGAGGAGTAATATAGGTATTTGGTTACGGTAGCGCGTTCCTGTGAAATAATTTCCAACATTCACAAAGGCAAAGTCGCGGGCAGTAGTTAGTTTTTTCCAGAATAAAATTATGAATCCTGAAATACAAACGATTATGAACAATCTTCAAACATAAGCCCATTGTTAAAAGTAAAGACCCTCCCCCTCCCCCTCTAAAGTCACCTAGTTGAGCTGGATTCTCATAGAACATCTTTACTCGGTTCGTCTATTGACCTCTCTGCCATACATTCTGTTACATTCATTTCAGTTTGTTTTTCATCAAGCACCCTTAATTCCATTGTTTATTTCTAATTTAAATAAATTAACGCAATATAAAATTACGCCTTATTTTCCAAAAGGGTTAGGCAAAAGTTTAGAGGTGTACTTCACTACAGTACATCTACATTTCGTCAGTTATGTTTAAGTCCCATGTAATAAGGGGCGAGCCTATTGCCAACAGCAGGGCACAGATCCAGATTCTGGGCTGTTACTGAGAAATTCCATATCATCATCATCATCATTTCAGCCGAAAGACGTCCACTGCTGGACATAGGCCTCCCCCAAGCTCCGCCACTTCGACCGGTTTTTGGCGACCGCGTACCGGAAGACGTAGAGTTGGAAGGCCTCCAACAAGGTGGACCGATGACCTTGTGAAGGCCGCAGGAACCCGCTGGATGCGGGAAGCACAAATTCCATATAGAAAAACCCAATAACAGTTTCTCCGAACAGGAAATCGAGCCCATACCCTGAGATTCTGAGTTCGATTTCAGGAGATCCAGGGTGCGACTGAACACGAGTTCAGTAGTAGCGCTTGCGACCACCTAACCAACGAAACACGAAGCGAGGTAAAAAATAACACAGCTTACAAAAAAAAAAGTCCGGACTAGTATTTCGGCGTCCTAAATCCGATCCCGTGGTCAGTTTTGCCCCATCACGTCAGGAAAACGAGATTTCAAGGTCACTTAGAGGTCAAAATGGTGATTTCTTGGAAGCGGCCCTGGAACAAATTTTCAATTCTTTTTACTATTCAAGGCTTGCACAGTTATCCCCCAGGTTGACAAACCACTTGGGAAGTTGGCCCGGGACCACTTCCAAGAAATCACCATTTTTACCTCTAAATGACCGAAATCTCGTTTTCCTGACGTGATGGGGCAAAACTGATCCCAGAATCGGATTCAGAGCGCCGAATTACCTAGGAATACCATGGTCTGCTCAAATAGTCCGGAGGTTTTTTTTTTTTGTAAACCTGTGTTATTTATGGAATAACTAAAGGATCTTTGGATTCTACGAGAAAACGAACACTAAAACGACTCCATGCCACTCCGTATCGCACATCACACATCCGTCTCCTTCGTCTTTAAATACGACGGGGACGATTCGATAGCGGCGCCCCCCACGTGTTCAAACCCTTAGTGCACACAATCACACGACCGTGTACGAAAAATGCCGAAAATTCACGAAAATGTACGAAAACTATTTGGTCATCGATAGTTATCTTAGTTTCGTGGGGACATACAAGTGGAGTTTGTATTGCTTGATGTTCTTTGATCATGTTTGGCGAAGAGGGAGACTGATGGTCGGAAAACTTTTTGATGTATTCTTCTTTAGACATTTTTTTGTTCGAGTTTGAAAATTTTAGGGAAGGCATCTTGTTTAGAAACTACGAGAAAGTAGCTAGTGGCTAAGTAATAACAGCCGCACAGATCTATCGATCAGGTTAAGTTACGCTTGCTGTGGTTGGTTTGTGGATGGGTGGCCATCTTTACATACCAAAACCCTTCCGTGCCTCGGAAAACACGTTAAACCGTTGGTGCCGACTGTCATTTTTGTATCTTTGACAGTCGTTACGGGTCGTCAAAAGACCGAAAGTCTGACAACCAGGCTTACCAAGGGGTATCATATTACCCAGTTACTGGGATGTAGAGGTCAGATAGGCAGTCGCTCCATGTAAAGTACTGGTATTCAGCTGTATCCGTTTAGACTGGAAGCCGACCCATATCATACAAAAGGCTAGGCAGATGATGATCTTGTATAGAAACTGGCCTGAATGAGTAGAAAAATTCTGTATTGTCCTTGGTCAGTAAATTATAAAATCATTGTTTAATTTATTTAAAAAAGCAAGGACAGCAATATATTTATTATTTTTAAAATTAGAAAAAAAAAATAACAGGTATAAAGCAAATATTTCTGATACCAAATGAAATTGTGGTCAAATATAAATTGTTCACTCATTTTATTTTTGAACTCTTAACATAAATTTTGTAAATGTACCCCCTCTTTTAGTGCAACGGAAATGCTCGAAATAAGTCACACTATTTCGTTGTTATGATTCTTATCGTAGTTTGTTAGAAAAACTGTTTTGGGTGTAAAAACATTATCACGCATAACCACCAGGGGACAAAAGATTGAGTGGTACTATGTTAAAAAATGTGAGTTGTTTGGAAGTGTTTCGTGTATGCCGTGACAAGTGGTAAGATTCAATATTTTAGTAGTGCATTTATTTTGTTTTTGTCTGGTGAAATTTATTAATTCGATATTTATCGATAGAGCTAAGATCGTACGCTTATTTCATGCTTGAGCTGATGCAAAAACATAGTTTTTTTTTTGACGAACAGAACGAGAAATGGGGGTAAAAAATTGTCCACCCCATTTTAAAAATATCAAATAACTAATACGAAAAAAAAAAATCTTTTAAAAATACACGACAGCACTTTGTTGATCACCCAAACCCAAGGGACACACCTATGCCAAAAAACGAAATTATCGATTATTTCTCCAGTAGCCACCCCTAGTTTTGGGCCCCATGGTTCAATGACCTTCAAACTGTATCAGGGGTGAGCTGTCCACGCGCGAAGATTCTGCTCAAACTGGTCTAAGCTGGTTTGAACTGGTTTAAAAAGAGGGTTCTAATGTTGATACGGTGACATAAAAAACAGTGTATTGAATGACATGCCATGGTTTTATTGTTATGCTTTGGTGTCGGTAAATTGCTTTATTATTGCAGATATGTAAATTAAATGTGATATTCAAAATATTATTTACATAAAATACATTTTTGGGTATGTGAGCACACCCTTATGACATTTACATGAAATAAACATTACAATCCATCAAGAATTATAGATATATTATCTTGACCAATAACTATTAAACCTACTTAATAAATAAAACCATCAATATCAATACATTAGTAATCGAAAAATACCCATTGTGATGTTAGTAAACCAATTTCATACCGTTCAAGATTGTATAGTGAATGACTAGTCACCGGACAGTTCGACGCAAAATAGAAGTGACGTAGCAAAAATCCACTGAAGCGAGCATCTGTTCGCACAATGGGGGTGAAAGTGAGGGGCGAATTTTATAACTCTTTGTTGGAAAACGTAACTATTATATTGTGTTGAATTGGTGAAGGTGAATTCGTTGAAGTTTTTAAGTAGGTAATTTATTTTGATGTTTAAAGTCAATAGAATTGTAGTTGACGTGACAAGTTGGTCTGTAGATAGCTTGAGTCTAACATTTCACGTGACATTTGGGGATTTTTTATTTAATTAATGGGTCACTTTCGTTCTTTGTTGTCTGTGGTTAACTGTGATTTGCAATGTTTATAAAAGCTTTCATAGTTTTATTATAAAGCCGCTTGATAAAAGGTTTTGTTATGTGGGCAACCTTTGCTGAATTATGTTAGTAAAAATCATAACACTAAGTTTCCACAGTTGAATATTTCCTCTTAAGGTGAATGCTTCAACCAGCCCGCGAAATTCAAATTTTCTAACGTTTTTTGCAATTTGCAGGCCAGTGCTAGGTTGTATGTTGATTAAAATATTATTCGCGCCTGTAAGACATATGAAGTTACAGAATTATAATCATCAAAATCATCAATACAACGCTCTAAGTTCATAAAGCTGTAGGAATGACTTTTTCACTTTTTTTTTTGTTCTTAGGCCTTTATGAACTTCGAGGTTTTTATTGGTGATTTTGATGATTATAATTCTGTAACTACATACGTCTTACAGTCGCGAATAATATTTAATCAACATACAACCTAGCTCTGGCCTGCAAATTGCAAAAAACGTAAGAAATTTTGACTTTCGTGGGCTGGTTTGGAGCATTCACCTTAAAATTTCATTTTTAGCTTATTAGTAGATACGCATGAAATAAATTGAAACGGGCGAAGCGGCATTAGCTTGTATAATACATGAGTAAATTGGTGTGAATTTACTCATAAACCATTTTTATTTTTACTAGTAGAACTTAAAATTATTAAGCCACACAACTAAAAAACTAAAAGCAAATGTTAATTATAATAATATATCTTAGGACAACCAACACACTGTTATCTGATCCCAAACTAGGCAGAGCCTGTTCTATGGTAACCAGACAACATACATACATATTATAGATAAATTACACCCAGACACAGAACAAATGATTGTGCTCATCACACAAAGATTTGTCCTGGGTGGGAATCGAACCCATGACCTCAGTCTTAGCAGTCAGGGTCACTATCCACTAGACTAACAGGCCAGTCGAATTATAAACAAAGCCTTGAAATTACAATTACTCGTTACTACCGCACTTAAACCTTAGTATTCATATAACTTTATAGACTAACTAGACTTTAAGTCCCACTAAACACAAATACAAGTTGTATCTTATCTTTGGCCAACTATCCGCCAACATTGCGTGCTCCCCGAGCGGTCTGTCGTTATAATTTTAGTGTAGATGGCCAACTTATTGGCCCCAAGACATTGGTCTGGCTAGTCTCAGAATGTTTAACTTGCTGCAGTAAAAGGATAAGCCTCGGGCATGTACGCGGGACACAATACTGAGTTCTGTGGTTGATATAGAAGCTATTTATTTGAGGAATATTATTTCATCATCATCATCATTTCAGCCGACAGACGTCCACTGCTGGACTTAGGCCTCCCCCAATTTGGGGGGCTTTGCCATAATCGCCACGCTTGGCAGGCGGGTTGGCGATCGCAGTATGGTGGTAAAATGCATAGAGAACGCTGCTGCCCATTCTCTAGTAAGTCCCTTAGTCGCCTTTTACGACACCCACGGGAAGAAATGGGGTGGTGTTATTCTTTACGTCTGGCACCACACGGTACACGTCCGGCACCACACGGTACACGTCTGGCACCACACGGTACCGGAGGAATATTATTTGTACTATTTAAAATACACATATTAGTAAATGGAAAAAAAATGTAGGTAACACTTTCTCGAACTGTGTTTTTTAAGGATTCTGCCATAGAACACACAAATTGGGAAAACGTTGTTAGATTATTCTTTAACCGACGAAAAAAGTAGGAGTTTCTCAAGTCAACGCGTATATAATATATTCTATTTTATTTAGACTACGTAACTTATTACTGGGTATACCGATTTTAATATTGATTAAAAATACATTGAATGGAAAATAATGGCAGCTTGATTAATCTGCAGCGTAGATTGTTTGATTTGCGCCGACGAAAAATTATAATTTAGTGTAACTAAGCTCGTAAATGACTAATTTCTCAGTTTATTTTGTGCTTCTCAGTTTCTTTTTTCCTCAGTTTAAATTTTTGTTAATAAGTTTATTGTACTCTGTATAGTAAAATACTTCAAATCAAGTATCAAAATCATTATCTAAACAAGAAAACGGCTATTTACAAAATAGAAAAGGACCATTGTTCTCAAACGATGACCTCCGTCCTTAAAAAACTAACTAAAAAAATAAATAAAAGAAGTCTCTCAACGGCCCCCAAAACTGATGCCCAGATTTAACAAGGTCTATTCGCAACCCTAAGTTTAAGGGGTCCACAGGCTCCCTTTGTTCCGAATAGTAAGCACGTAAGGGGACTATTCGAACAGTTTGTGGCAACTTGTGCCGATATCTCCATTCACTCTTTGGGCATAAGCTTTCCCGGTCGGCTGCCCGTGCACAGCCTTTGTGCTAAATTATTCCTGAAGCAGCCTTGTTAGTGAAGCAATTTAATTATTTTTGGTGTGGTTGGGATTATGTTGACATTTATTTATGTGAAAGAGAAAAGTTTTGATTGGTTTTTCGGGGTGATACGAGAATTACGAGTATGAGGCTTGCTTGTAGGATAGTTTTAGTATGTTTTGTAAGGAATATCATGCATCATTATAATTTCTGCCAAAAGACGTCCACTGCTGGTCAAACGGCTCTTCCAATTTGTGTGAATATGCCATAATCGCCACGCTTGGTAAGCGGGTTGACGATCGCAGTATGATGGTAAAATGCATAGAGAACGCTGCTGCCCATTCTCTAGTAAGTCCTTTAGTCGCCTCTTACGAGACCCACGGGAAGAAATGGGATGGTGCTATTCAAGCAAGTTAGGAAGGATAAAGAATAATTTATATCAGTTTAAAGAAAAACCCTTGATTGCTGTTTCTACACGTGACGTCTCTTTTTGTATAGTCATTTTTAGGGTTCCGTTGCCAAGTGGCAAAAAACGGAACCCTTAAAGATTCGTCATGTCTGTCTGTCTGTCTGTCTGTCCGAGTATGTCACAGCCATTTTTTTCCGAAACTATAAGAGCTATGCTGTTGAAACTTGCTAAGTAGATGTATTCTGTGAACCGCATTAAGATTTTCACACAAAAATAGAAAAAAAATAATATTTGGGGTTCCCCATACATAGAACTGAAACTCAAAAATTTTTTTTTTCATCAAACCCGTACGTGTGGGGTATTTATGGATAGGTCTTCAAAAATGATATTGAGGTTTCTAATATCATTTTTTTCTAAACTGAATAGTTTGCGCGAGAGACACTTCCAAAGTGGTAAAATGTGTGTGTCCCCCGTGACTTCTAAAATAAGGGAATGATAAAACTAAAAAAAATATATGATGTACATTACCATGTAAACTTCCACCGAAAATTGGTTTGAACGAGATCTAGTAAGTAGTTTTTTTTTTTTAATACGTCATAAATCGTAAACCACAATTTACCTTTCATTCAGTCAACTCAAACATAAAATTAAAAAAAAAAACATTTAATTTCATAAACATAAACCTTATGCATAAACCGTGAGAAACCTGAAGGTTTGTACGGAACCCTCGGTGCGCGAGTCCGACTCGCACTTGGCCGGTTTTTTTTCTTCTTCTAGCAACAATATACTATGATGATAAATTCAAATGCTAAATGAGGTGATTAACTACGTTTCAATCCACGAAATATACTCAATACTAAATATCTTTATTAAATGATAAATGATTTTATTTCTGTAAGTAGGTTATTGCTTTACCATATTGTGAACTTAGGTGGTAATTATATCATTTAGATCATTATGGATCCTGTAGGGCACAGCAAAAGAAAAGGAAGGAGGAAGCTCTGTTTTTTAAAATCATTTGGTCAGGAGATTGCGTAAAATTAATTAACATATCGCTTATTTATCTATAAAATGTATTAACATAATTTATATGATTTTTATATAAGTACCTATGTATTATAATATTTCTGTTTATTCATTTATATGGATTGTTGTTTTTTCAATCATTTGTTATTATAAATGAATGAACATTACAAAGGTATCTTCTATCGAGGCTGTTTGAGTGAACATTTTCACGCGATAACTGAACTAAGACCATAATTCTTCGACCACGAAAATCCTATAATAGCAAACCGCTGTAACCATCAAATATTTTTTCCACAAACCATTTCGAGCCCTTCAAACAAACACCTACAAAATCCTGCAGTTGACAGTGTGTATTTCGTAGGTAAAGGGTGCGTGAAAATGTACCCTCTACGTACCCCTGCGTGCGTGCGGTTTTGACCGGCGCTGACACATCCCTGATGTTGACACCTTCCGCTGATGTTGTTTTGACTTCAAACCTGTATGTTTTTTGTGGGTGCAAAGTTTGTTTTGTGTTCGTTACTAATTATGCTGTGTTACTTCAGTTGTATGATGGTGTAGGCATGTTTGCTTGGGTAACAAATAGAGCTTTGGTTGGAAAACTGGCATGCTTTTGCACGGCATAGAGACAAGGAGTGTTTTAATAACATAACTACATAACGTGATGTTCTATAACTGCAGATGTAAGTGCGTGCAGGCACATGCTAGATTTATATAGTACATGCCGTTTCTACTTCTAAGTCGCGTACTTACTGTTTGTCGTGTCCCAGAAAAGCCTTCGTGGCTTTATGAACGATGTTCTTCAATTTCGGTTGGTTCTCGGATTCTCTCATGGCCGTCGTAATAAAGAGACAAGTGAGAGCGGTTACTTGGGTGGACCAGCGGTTAGGTGACCGGCCGCAAGGTCTTCTCCTTGTCCACCGGTAAAGATAAGTAGTAGCACACATAAATATAGTATAACATTAAGGAATACGACGGATCAACCATAGAATACAAATGGTTCTAAATTAAGCACAAATTGAATCTTTTGAGTCGTAATTAGTAAATTGACGATATTTTGATGATCCTATGTTGAAAGGGTTGGGTGATTGACTTAATTATATAGGTGATTTGGAAAGTTATTCATATTTATATTAGTAGGTAGTCTGTACTGTGCGAGATAGATAGTGTTCTTTAGTAGACGCCCGCAGTTTTGAAGCTAGTGTTGTGATAAATCCGTGCCTCGGAAAACACATTTAGCTATTGGTCTTGCGGCTGATCTCTCTTCGGTCTTATTCGACTGGGGGCCGCCCCGTCGGACTATGAGAGTGAGGGAAGAGACAACGCGTCTGTGTCTGTGCACACACTTGTGCCCTATAATATCTCCCGCGCCGACGGCTAGTCTCCGTTGAGACTGGCCGGCTGAGCCGGCATGGCTTAAATAGGATCTAGAGGAATATTATTATTATTTAAAAAAAATATTGAAATATATTTACACGAAATAATGCTACCCTACATTCAAAATGTACCTAACCTACTGTTTTTCTCTATGGAACAATCAAAACTTCCAAAAGATTCAAAGTTACAGTAGTGCACAATGAATTGTATAAAGTTGTTCGTATCTAAACCTTTGTTTGTGCACTAAGAGCTCCACCAGGCTCAATTATGTGTACTGAAATGACTTAAAGTTTTTCTGAATTGCTTAGATAGGGCATAAAAAAAACCGGCTAACTCGAAACGACTCGCGCACGAAGGGTTCTGTACCATTATCTGCGGTTTACGATTTATGACGTATTAAAAAAAACTACTTACTAGATCTCGTTCAAACCAATTTTCGGTGGAAGTTTACAGGGTAATGTACATCATATATTTTTTTTGTGTTATCATTCTCTTATTTTAGAAGTTACAGGGACACACACACATACATTTTACCACTTTGGAAGTGTCTCTCGCGCAAACTAGTCAGTTTAGAAAAAAAAAATTATTAAAATCCTCAATATCATTTTTAAAGACCTATCCATAGATACTCCACACGTATGAGTTTGATGAAAAAAAAATTGAGTTTCAGTTCTAAGTACTCCCCAAAATGTATTGTTTTTTTTTTCTATTTATGTGTGAAAATCTTAATGCGGTTCGCAGAATACATCTACTTACCAAGTTTCAACAGCATAGCTCTTATAGTTTCGGAAAAAAGTGGCTGTGACATACGGACGGACAGACAGACAGACAGACATGACGAATCCATAAAGGTTCCGTTTTTTGCCATTTGGCTACGGAACCCTAAAAAACTAGCTAGCGTAGATAGGTGTAGTCAGAGACAGAAGAGCTGTGATCTTAAGGAAAAAGGAAGACATGTCTAAATTTATCAAGCACGTATGATTTAAATTGCTGTTAGTGATCAATAGTATTGCTCTCTGTGTGGTGCCGGACGTAAACAATACCATTATCCCGTTGCTTCTCGTGGGCGTTGTAAGAAGCGTCTGAGGGACTTACTAAAGAATTTGCAGCAACGTTCTCTATGCATTTAACCAACATACTGCGATCGCCAACCCACTTGCCAAGCGTGGCGATTATGGCAAATTTTCCCGAATTGGGGGACGCCTATGTCTAGCAGTGGACTTCTTTCAACTGAAATGATGAAATTGATCAATAGTACAGTATTTTGTATACAAAACATAGTTAGCCTATAATGTTCCCACGGCTGGGCCATAGGCCTCCTCTTGTTTTAAGAGAGAGTGGGCCGTAATGCACCTCGTGGGCCCAGTGCGGACTGGTAGAGGTGATATGTCTTCGAATTTTTGGTTCTAGGATATGCCAGTTTTCCTTCACTATTTTCAGAGCAATGGTGATGAAATAATTTATACAAAATATAGCGCCTGCCTGGGTTTGAACCCGCGACCAAAAAAGGTAAGTCGGGGCCACCACTGCTACTGTGCACCATTTTTTCGTCACAATCTAGACCAGTGACGAAACAAAATTTAAAACAATTCTCCACCAACATAAAACCCATTACGATTATAAAAACACGTGTATTTACCTCGAAATTCCGTATAATTGTGGTATTTTTACGAGTGCTCATGAAGAGTAGTAAAGTCATACCATTATTTAAAACAGGTAATAAAAATAACGTTGGCAATTTTAGGCCCATTTCTATCTTACCTGCATTTAGTAAAATATTTGAAAAATTAATACTCAAGCAGTTGCTAAGACATTTTAATTTAAATAGCCTCCTTCATAATGAGCAATATGGCTTTACAAAAGGTCGTTCGACAACAGATGCGGGTGTTGCTCTGCTGAAACACATTTTCAACGCATGGGAGAACTCGCAAAATGCTATCGGGGTTTTCTGTGATCTCTCCAAAGCTTTTGATTGCGTTCACCATGACACACTTTTGCGTAAACTACGTCATTACGGTGTTCAAAACGAAGCTCTCAATGTCATAAGTTCTTATTTGCAAAATAGGCACCAATGTGTAGATGTCAATGGTGTAAAATCTTCCGGGCTACTAGTTCAGTTAGGTGTACCTCAAGGCTCAATACTGGGTCCATTCTTATTCTTAGTGTATATTAACGACTTACCATTCTATTTAAAGAATGTCTGTGACATTGTACTATTTGCTGATGATACCTCACTTATCTTTAAAGTAGACAGGAATAGAAAAGATTTTGATGACGTGAATAGTGCGCTCTCAATGGTTACGGATTGGTTTACCACAAATAACCTAGTTCTTAATGCTAAGAAAACGAAATGTATAAAGTTCGCCTTACCGAATGTTAGGAATCTGGGACCCAATGTCGTTTTAGATAATGAGGTGCTTGAAACTGTACACTCGGCAGTTTTTCTCGGTATAACAGTAGACGCCAAACTTCAGTGGGGATCACATATATCAAGCCTAGCGGGAAGGCTCAGTTCGGCCGCCTACGCCGTAAGGAAAGTTAGACAGTACACGGACGTTGATACAGCTCGATTAGTCTATTTTAGTTATTTTCATAGCATAATGTCCTACGGCATTCTGCTGTGGGGCAAAGCCGCGGATATTCAAAATATTTTTGTTCTTCAAAAACGAGCTGTTCGAGCGATTTACCAACTAGGTGCGAGAGTTTCTCTGAGAGATTTCTTTAAAGATATTGGTATTCTTACGGTGGCATCACAATTCATCTTCGCCAACATCTTATATATTAGGCAAAATATACACCTGTACACTAAAAACAGTGATATTCATAATATTAATACTAGAAGTAGGGATAAACTACGTGCTCCCTTTCACCGGCTTCATAAGGTTCATAATTCTTTTGTTGGTCTTGGTATTACCTTTTATAACAAGCTTCCCTCTACTTTGCTAGATTTGCAGTTTAATGAGTTTAAAGCTAAAGTAAAATCCAACCTTTGTTCAAAGGCATACTATTCTATCAACGACTACTTAAACGATAAGAATAGTTGGTCGCTGTGATCAACTCAAGACAATGTTTATGTTCTTTCAATCCAGAATTAGTCTTCCTACTAAAAGTTTATATGGGTAGTTCATATAATTGTTTTTTTTTTTTTTTGTTTTTATTTAACTGCTTTTGTTAGTTTATTTTTATTTTCTTTTCATTTCATTTATTGTGTATATGTATCATTTGCATCGTATATGTAAGCGGGCACGCCCTTTATGCCTGGAGGCTTTATTAAGGTTTTAAGTTCTGTTTTCGATTTTGTTTTATTATTTATTTCAGCTTGAGTTTAGTTTTCAATGTTTTGTTGGTATATTGGCGTGTGCTAGCTGACATATGGCGAATAATATATGTTTTGTTTTATAATATTAATAACTTACACAATACTGTATAGAATCAAGTTCTTCTAACTTAACAGACAGCTGTGCTGCTGGGGAGTTTGTTCCGCCACTTCTTCTTCCCAGCTAAAGCACTAGGAAGTGTCGAAGGGCGGGCGTTTTGGGGGGACTGTCTCATGTAACTTTGACGTTCAAAAAGTGCTGACTCTCAGCCTAGTTTGAATAAATGACTTTTGATTTTGATTTTGATTTTGAGTGTGAGCCGTACTCTATCACCCGACACCCCCTCCCTTCCGTGTTGCGTAACTATAAAGTGGTCGCCAATAATTGTCCCCTCCGTTGATTACTTCGATGTACTCGTTACTTGTGATAAAACTTATTAAGACGTGTGTGTCTGTGTTGATTAAGCCAACTGTGGTGGGATTATGTAATTCAAGTGGCAGTTTTCTTGAGTGTCCTTTTCAGTAATTTTGTTTTAGTCAATGAAATATTACTTTGATTCCTATTAATATATTTCAGTCAATTTAGGATTTCTAACTTCTATGACTAGAAGAAGCAATAGATAGCTAAAGAAATGTAGAAGCGATGGTGTTTAGGTCATTCTAAAGAAAAAAATGCGCATTGTTGTGTTTACCATCAATAACTATAGTCATCACTATGTTCAGTCTCCTGACCTGCACCCTAATTGCGAAACGCACAATTTATCAGAATCTGAATGGGATTGAAGATTATTTCTAAACCACTGCGTCATTTGTTTGAATAAATTGTCGGCTCAGCAACGTAAAAAACGCAATGAATGTTGTTTAACTATGAATATTAAACCAATTCCTATCGATAAAAAGTTCCGCAATTACCCCTCTGTTCCAATTTATTTGGGGTCTGCGCAACATTACTTTTCATTCATACTTCTCTATTAGTTGTCATCTTGGTAGTCACCATTCCTAACTACTTAATCTGAGTAGTTCTTTTCTCAATAAGTCATTTCAGATATCTACATAATCATCACATGATCTGACTAAGATTACGTCTGGACTATTACGTCCAGACATAATTTTATGATTCAAAGAGAGACTGTGACTTCAAAGTTTGTTTAGGCCTTTTTTCCCGGAGTAGTGGAAAAAGTCGACCTCACAGGAATAAAATCATATATCATTTATAACCAACGTATCTCCCTACCATTCCTTTTCACTACAATATATTTCTTTCTAGCACCCAAACAGTAACAACTACACAATCCTTTACAGCTCACATCAGCCCTAATTGGATCTCTTCCATTCCACGTCACTCACACATCCTGAACAAAAGCCGTCGTGTCAAAGTTGAACAAGACCCGAAGACAGTTCCAACCGCAGTTAGCACATAGCCCGCTCAAATATTCAATACAGAATGTTTAATAAGTAGGTCGTGCCCCTTTGTTTAGTTAACAAAGTTCTAGGAATCTAAAATTTTGTGGGTATGACGAATATTTTTGTTGAGATTGTCTTTTGAAAGAGTTGGGGAGTTTTCGTATTCGTGATTGTGAGGAAACTATAAAAGTGTGAAGCTCCTTGTGAAGTATTTGTGTGGATTACATCTGTATCTGAGAGCAGTGCTGGCCCAGGGTTACGGCCGCGACCAACAAGTTTTACGTCGTGGGTTCGAACCCAAGCAAGCACTTTACTTTGAGTAAATTATTTCATCACCACTGCTCTCAAAACTGTGAAGAAAATCATCGCCAGGAAACCGACATGTCCTTGAACCAAAAATCCGAAGACATGTGACATCTACCAACCCGCACTGGGCCCGCGTGGTGGATTATGGCCCACTCCCTCTCACCGAAAGGAGGCCTGTGTCCCAGCAGTGGGAACATAATAGGCTGCTGCTGATTATGATGATGACATCTGTATTTGAGTTGCTTTGGTGCTTGTTTTTTTGGTCCTTATATGTTCAGTTTCTTGGTACCACGGAGGTAAACTTCAACCGTTGATTTTTAGGGTTCCGTTGCCAAATGGCAAAAAACGGAACCCTTATAGATTCGTCATGTCTGTCCGAGTATGTCACATCCACTTTTTCCGAAACTATAAGAGCTATGCTATTGAAACTTGGTAAGTAGATGTATTCTGTGAACCGCATTAAGATTTTCACACAAAAATAGAAAAAAAAACAATAATATTTGGGGTTCCCTATACATAGAACTGAAACTCAAAAAAAAAAAAATCATCAAACCCATACGTGTGGGGTATCTATGGATAGGTCTTCAAAAATGATATTGAAGTTTCTAGTATCATTTTTTTCTAAACTGAATGGTTTGCGCGAGAGACACTTCCAAAGTGGTAAAATGTGTGTCACCCCCCCCGTAACTTCTAAAATAAGGGAATGATAAAACTAAAAAAAAATGTATGATATACATTACCATGTAAACTTCCACCGAAAATTGGTTTAAACGAGATCTAGTAAGTAGTTTTTTTTTAATACGTCATAAATCGTAAACCACAATTTACCTTTCGTTCAGTCAACTCAAATATAAAAATAAAAACATTTAATTTCATACACATAAACCTTATGCATAAACCGTGAATACTTGCAGTTTTGTACGGAACCCTCGGTGCGCGAGTCCGACTCGTACTTGGTTGGTTTTTCTAAGAAAGCAATGCTGTCATCTATCGACCGCAAAATGTCACCCACATTTCCATCCCAAAAAAGCGCTGTACATACCAGCAAAAGTAACTTATAGGGCGTTAAAGGAATACACCGCTTTTTATATGAAATCGAAGCGTTAGGTTATGCGTCAGTTAAGCGTTAGGTGCGCTAAGAAAAAAAAAACGAAAGAACATTCTAAATTTTGTGGTCTTAGATTTAGAGTTTTATTTTATATTTTCAGGCCAATGTTGTATGTTGCTAACCTAACTTAACACGTACCTATTTAAAGAATAACAATAATCAATACAAGCATCTATGTTCATTTAATCCAGTTTAAAGTTTTTTAATGAAATGCTCATGGAAAATTTGACTTTGGGGCTACCCTGGTGCTTTTATCGCAAGTAAAAGTATGAGTTCGCGATTTACGTAAGCACTTCTCAAATCATTCCGCTGTTTTCGAGTCTTACTTGATATAAGTACCTACCTAGCTATAATGTAAGTATCGGCTAAATGAAGGGTGATGAAGTAGATTTTAATAGGCGTAATACTCTCTCCAAAATTACATGTTACTTAGAAGATTAACGCCGAAAGTAACACTACCCTTATACAACTGGCCAGCTGACCGCAAAGCCAGCTCTCCCGCACCAATGACGAAGGTGTCTTTTACCGGCTATATTAAGACACCTTATGAAGTTTTATCTCCACCATTTTTCGGTCATTAGATTTTCTTCACATAAAAGAAATTTTAATGTAGGTACTTGCTTGTAATTTTGGGTAAGTAAATACCAAGCCCCTTAGGAAAATTTTTCCGAAGTCACTAGGCTATGTATTTTTCCATTTTTAATCCGGGTTTTATAAGTTTAACTTGTGTATCTTTGTCTGTCTGCGCCATCGTAGCTTCCAAATGGATGAACTGAGTTTTTATGTTTGAAAGATGACTTAATCAAGAGTTTTATGGTATTAGCTATTCAAGAAAAAAATTTAAGCCGTTTGAAGAGTATTAGCTCTTTCCTTGTTGAAGAAAACGCCTAGCTATGATGAATTCCTATAATTGTAGAAATAGGATAATTGGTGTTAACTACGTATTTTCAGTAGCTGTCTCCCGACGCGATGATACTTTGATCAAAATATTACTTACCTCAAAACTTAAAGGGCCTATACATTTTTTTTTTTACATTTTAACTCTTTTGTTTGTGTCGATGGTTTCTTTCTTGTCTTGTGTTGATACGTACATAAAAAACATTTTAATAGTTTTGGAACGAAGTTCCTTATCGCGCGTTGTGAAAGGGGGCTAGACGGAAAAAATTCTTACGAAAAGTTGTCACGACATGCTTTAACCGACTTCAAAAAAAGGACGAGGTTTCTCAATTCGACCGTATATATGTTGTTTTTTTTTGTTGTGAGTAGAGAGGGGGAGAGGGGAGAGAGAGGGGCAGAGGGGGAGAGGGAGAGAGGGAGAGAGATAGAAAGAGGGAGAGAGAGAGAGAGAGAGAGTGAGGGAGAGAGGGAGAGAGAGAGGGAGAGAGAGAGGGAGAGAGAGATGGAGAGAGAGGTAGAGAGAGAGGGAGATAGAAGGAGATAGGGAGAGAGAGAGAATATTTTTGTTGAGTGTATACAGGTTTTTTGTACATAATAAATAATTAAAAAATTATAACTATTATGAATCCTGGAAAGGAACCTCGTTTCATCCGGGTGTCCCTTGACACCTCTAAAGTTTTTTTTGGTACAATCTTACTGCTTAACAATTAACTGTGTTGAAATTTTAAACATCACACTATGTACTGCTTTATAGTCACAAAATTAGGTTACTCTATTTATTATAAACTACCACAAGCCTCAAATAATTTCTTATCATTTAAAATTATATCGTATTTAAAAAAAAAACCGGCCAAGTGCGAGTCGGACTCGCGCACCGAGGGTTCCGTACAAACCTGTATAAAGTTTAAAATTTAAAAAAATATTCTTATTATATGATGTAACTAAATATTTACTGTTTTCGCAATTTTTCCTTTATCCGTGCTATAAGACGTTGCTTCGTACCAAATTTCAAAATTCTAGATCGACTGGAAGTACCCTTTAGGTTTTGATTCCCTTGCGAGTTTCGATAATTTGCGGCATAAACGGCTATATCTTTTGATTGCGTTAGCTTAGAAGTTTGTTTTTTTTCACAGCTCCAAGGGACAGTAGACTTGAGTATTTGATATAAATTTCAGCTTGATACCTCCACGCGTTCCTGAGAAAAAGGGTCTTGACAGACGGACGGACGGACGGACGGACAACAAAGTGATCTTATAAGGGTTCCGCTTTTCCTTTTGAGGTGCGGAACCCTAAAAACAACTAAAAGCACTAAAATTTATCTGACTCAACCTAAATAAATTGCTCATTTTACAAATGCACATATATAAACCAAAACACGTAGGTATCAAAAACGTAACATTCGTAAAGTCAAAATATCTAGCGTTTGGCCAAATGTTTGCGGTTTAGAGAATTTGGTCGGTGCTCGCATGCGCCTGACGGTTTGGGAGCACGAGACCGCACCAAACGGTCCCTAATTGATGCACGGGAGATGCAAAGACCACTGACATGTATCTGTGATTCTGTGCATGTGTTTTATTTTAGTGTTTTATGGTGTCAATTTTACTTTTTACACTATTTGAAGCTAATGTTAGTTCTCCGAGGCAGGAAATAAAGAGCATGTCTGGTGACTGTATTGGAGGAACAATATTTTTAAAATTTATGTCGAACCGTGTGATTTTTACAGTTACAGAAACTTTTTCATCTGTTTCCTAATTATCTAGTTGTTTATTTTTTGTGCAAGCAAATGAATATATCGGCTATAAAAATGCCTATTTTTTAAATATTGAAGTATGGAGGCGAAAGGAAATACGTCAGGTCAAGACAAGCTATTATTATCGACTCCTTACTGAATACAATGCTGCTTACTGCTAAGTACATTTATCTACTTCAATATCGCCATCATTTGCCTTGTTTTTCCCCGTCTATATTGGGGTTGGCTTCCAGGTTTACCGGATGCAGCTGAGTACCAGTATTTTATATAAAGCGACTGACTATCTGCCCTCCACAAATACCTGGGAAACACTGGAACCAATTCTATTATAAATTTTAATGTAAATGTTGTCGTTTAGAATGTGCTCATCCACACTAATATTATAAATGCAAAAGTAACTCTGTCTATCTGTCTGTTTGTCTGTCTCGCTTTCCTGTCATAACTAATGAACCGATTTAAATGAAATTTGGTACACAGATAGTTTAGTGTACTTTTTATCCCGGTAGTACGTTCCTGCGGGATATTTTCCGACCTCCACGCGGGCGAAGCCGCTGGCAAAAGCTAATTTGAAATAAATGCTGTGACTTTGAATACGATTCTCTTTTTTTAATTTTATTTTTTGTGTTGGAAATTATCAAATGACGTCTCCCGCTCTGGGCGGAGCGGGAGGGCGTGTCAGACTTTTACTGACTAAAACCTACCCGTGTTCCTTCAGTTGCCCATATGCCAGGGCCACGGTAACTCATTCAAACGAATCTCGCGACTCTGGCAGGCATCGGTTTTAGCAGACCCCTTCTGTATTTCTGACATCTCTTGTGAGACTTCTCGGGCTTACGATGACTCGTAACAATTGTCCAAGATCTACGAATGACAGCGAGACCAACAGCTTAAGATACGTTTCGCGGCATGGAGACGTCTTGGTATAAAAAGATGGTCGGTCACCCATCCACGGACCAATCGCGGAAAGCGTAGCTAAACTGTATCAGTCGACCCTATGTTTTTAAACGGGTCCATAATTTTTGGACACAGGCATTATTTGTGATTTTAATTCGATACCAATAAACGTTTGAAAGGGAAATAGGACTGTGTGATTAATTAAATTGTTGAAGTCTAAACCAATTTATTGACTGTGTTTGTTTTAAATTGGGGTGGCTGTTATCATAGCAATTATTATTTTGTAAACCGTAATTATTGTAGCGTATTCCACTCATCAAAATACTGGATAATTGGTTTTAATGCAGAAAGTAGAACCAATTTATTTAAATGTTCTTTATAAACTTTCTGGATGAGTCTGTCTATGTTAAGTATTAATTGATTTAGGGTGAGGAGCTGATGTATTTCTTAACTAACTTGAAGAAAAACTATTTTTTTACATTTACTGAATGAGTTGTTATGGTATTGTGACAATTATACACGCATCAATTAACAATTTCTCAGTTAATATGAAAAAAAGTAATTAAAACCCAACAGAGTAATAAATATTAAACTTCACTTTGAATGGAGTATAAAAGTGACAAAACAATGCATCAGCTGTTGATCATCCCACGCTCAGGGTTCTTTACCTACTTCAATATTTAAATAAAATTCTATGTAGGTGAAACTTTTAATAACCTTTGACACCATTTAGATTTTAGAAGAGTCTGAATATAGATAATATTATTATATTATTTATCTGATCTAGGTGGGAATAGTCACAAATAACGCTAATAATAATGGTAATAATCATATATATACAGTCGAAATATATGTATATTCTCGGAACGGGTAAGCCTAAAAGAGGTTAATGTCCTTTTTTCTAATAGTTCTTCTCACAAATAATTACGAGTGCGTACATCGTCAAGCCCACACGCGCCCTCCAGCGACACAGGTATAAAACAAAACAGAAATAGCACAACAATACCCCTTAATTAAGTCCCTATATTACCATATTTTTATACTTCATAAATTTTAAAAAAAACCTCTAGAAAACTCAAGAGGGCTTCCTTTTTTATGTATTTTTCTAAACAGCCATTACGAGTTGCGTGCAAAGATCATCGGAGGCTGAGGTCCGGGGGGCGAGGCAGGGGGGCGAGAAGGGAGCTTCATCCCCTTCGCTATTTTTGGGGCTTGAATTATAGCTCGACCAAACATTGAAGACCTTTTACCGAATTTGCCATTGCGTTTTACGAGCGAATACTAAGCGGCGGTTGGCTAAATTATTCAGAACCAAAGGTTTTTGCTAACACTTGATGCGGGTTTAAGCTGTGTTTATTAATAATGATACATTGGTCTTTTTTTGGTTGGCACTTTTAAAAGGATTATTTTTGGGTTTATTTTTAAGTTGAAGCGGTAAAAATCTGGGTTTTACAATTTATTACGCCAAAATAGAAATGGAAATATAATTATACCGTTTAGCTATTTAAAAGATAAATTATAAGTAAATTATATTTATATATATTTTCATTTATTACGGACAGAATCAATTGTTAGTAACAATTTACTTAAGATCTATGTTAGTATGTACCTACATAACTAATGAAATAAATTAAAATAAAAACAACATTATAACAATAACATTATTAACAATTTACAAATAATATTAGTTTATAATTTTTAAATAAACCGGAAATAGTGAAGCAAAAAACCACTAAAAATACGATATTGCTTTTTCATTAAAAAAATAACCTTTAAGCCAAACAGAAAAAAACTAAAACTAAATATAATCTGTAATCATTTACTGTTCAATTTATCTCGCTGTAAAATGTAAAAACAAGCATTATTTCAGCAAATAATCAACTAAAACGCGTACAATTTTCCACATAATTCAAAACTAAACCTACACGCGTCTCAACACCGTCAACGGAATAGCGAAACAAGAAATTTCAAATAATCAACCTATTCACACAAAGCGAATTTACTCGCGTATCTAAGGGTGAGTGAAAGGGAGGATTGTATCAAGACTGGAGGCTCCCCCATGGCGTGCTATGAGGGGACCTCGGAGGGAATTTTAGGTTAGTGGACATGTAGGCATATAGACGGTAACACGGCGAATTTGTTGTCTCATTTAGTTCGTGTTTTGTGCTTTTCGTTTGTGCGTCAAGTCATGGTTAATCGTCGTAAAGTGCTATAATAAGTTAGGTTAGTATTTTAGTGATAAGTGTGTCAGTTTAAAAAAATATTTACAATTTTTCTCGTTGACATTTTTCGTGTGTACAGTGACAAAATTGCGTGTGAACAATCAGACGTAAACGGTGGCATAAAAATAAAAAATATATAAAAAATAACGTGTGTCGGACCGCGGTTTGTTTGTAAACAGAGCCCCGTGCGACGCCGTTTTCGCTACGTAAACACTGACTAACATTATACACTTTTTTCACGTGTGAAAAACTCTGTAATAACATTCCAAATTAGTGGAAAAATTTTGAAACTTTTCGGAAAACTGTATTAGAAAATTTTCGCTCAAAAATCAATGTGTAAAATTAGCGTCGTGCCAAATTTTTTCTCAGTGTTAATTATAATTAATATTTAAATAATTTAAGTAAATGTTAGTTACTAAGTGTTAACTAAGGATTAGTATTTCATTAAATCGATGTGCAATATTTGTTAAATAATAATATTTTAAAATTAAAATATAAATAGAAAAAATATCACTCCTAAAAAACCAGAAATAAATCCGAGTCAGTGAGAAAAACGGGGGGACAACTGTACTGCCTACTACCGTTACTATACCGATCGATAATATTACGCATTACGGGGTGACTGTGAGAAGAGACGGCACGCACACAGCCGCGATCTGCCGCACACCCACACACGCCAGCCCCACCTCCTAAACACTCGCCCTCCGCGAAAAACGAAAGTAAACACGAGTGAGCTTTAAAAAAACTTGCAAACCGAATTTATAGATTAAGGCAACCGAAGTACAAAACACTGTGATTAAAAATTTGTGTTCATTAAAGTCTGTTAACTGTGATAAACATGATTGTGGGAGCGAATATGCGTAGCGTGAACCCAATGTTGCTGGGTTACAATATGCAGAATGTGAACATGATGAGCGTCCCTCCAAGTTGTGACTCGAGCATCGGCACGGCGCCATCGACGCCGGTGCACAGCCTCGGTTCGGATCCGAAGCGCGCGTCGCCGCTGACGCCGGCGGAGCGGACCGGCGCGCCGCCGGGCGCCGGCAGAGACGCCGTCAAACTGTTCATAGGCCAGATACCGCGACATCTGGAGGAGGACGACCTCCGGCCCATGTTCGAGGAGTTCGGGAAGATTTACGAGCTCACGGTGCTTAAGGATAAGCACACGGGCATGCACAAAGGTCGGTAATGATTTATTGTCGATTAGAAATATGTTACGCGGTAAGTGTTTTATGTTCGTACCCTTACAGAGATATGAGGAAATATTCCACAAATGATAACGGCTGGAGCGTCAATTTCGAAGTATCTAAAATACGTTTTCAAGTGTCTCATGGAGGGTTAACAACAACTGTAATTGTCTCGATGCTAGTCAAGGTCGTATTTATATTTTTGTTACACAAGTGACGCAGAAAGAGAGAAATTTTTATTGTTCAATGTCACAATGAAATGTCAAGTAAATGCGGAAAGTAGGTTATATTTCGTAAGCATGTTGCGTCGAAAGTGTAATGCTGAAGTAAAAGTCGTTTTGTTAAATGTTTGCTTAGTTTATATGTCTTCGCTACAGGAGTATCAGACGGCTGCAAATAAACTATTATATCAACGTTGCTTTCCTTAATAATTACAATGATTAAGATTATTATTAGATTATTTATTATTATTATTATTATTTTTGTGTAAGATGAAACCAAGTATGTTTGTAAGTATTTATGCAGTACCTTCTATTGTAAAGGTGGAGCTTATAATAAATCATTATTAGAGCTTATATTCGATATTTTAATATTTTTTAATATATATAATAATAATTTTAAATAACTAGAAATAAAATACCTTACTTTTGAAAAGATACTGCGAAAAAGATATTTGGCAAAGATTTTAACAGTGTTAAACAAAACTAAGATTGAATATAATATCGATCGGAAGGTGAAAGTAAGCCAGTGCACCGGCCATGTATCTTCTCAAGTTATAAAAGTCAGTCGAGAGGAACGGTTACTTATCACTGTTCCGGAGAACTGTTCACGCTGTGTAGTGTGCACAGCACTATCGATTAGTGTGTACAACACTATTGTTTCTCACATGATGTATTGGTCTTTTGGAAACGAGTGGTGTTAAATGGCGCTTGAAAAGTGATATTTATTTTTAGAGACGTTTGTACGTTGTAGTATTGAGCTCCTTGTGAAGATATTGGTTTGATAAAGTGTTACTATTTTATTTCTGCAGCCGTACTACATTTTGCCAGGGTCGTGGAATTGTTCCAAATTTACCGTGGCTCTGGCTTGGCAACTGAAGGAACACGGGTGGGTTTTAGTCAGTTAAAGTCTGACACGCCATTCCGCTCCACCCAGAGCGGGAGACGTCATTTGATGATTTCCCACGCACAAAAAAAGCCCAAAAACATTGTTGTTACACGCTTTATATTAGCTTCACTTGTATGTTTGTATGTTTGTATATTTGTATGTTTGTTTGTAACCGACTCCTTATAGTGCGATTTTGACCCACTTTAAACGACCAGATTTCATTCAAACTTTGCACACCTGTCAAGGACTGATGACAATGCAATAATTTCATAAATTTGTGCCATTATCCTTGCCAGGGTTACCAGGACAGCAAAAAAACTGTCACAAACTACGCTGACATACGTCTCAAAATTCGAAATACTCTAAAAAATATAAAATAAATAATAGTTTAAAAAAACTAAAAAACACGCTTCCATGGAAAACCAAACTAAAAAGTACAAAATAATGGAAAAAAAGCGTGGGGTGCCTGATATCAATAAAAAAATACCTTAAAAGCACCCCACGCTTTTTTTCCATTATTTTGTACTTTTTAGTTTGGTTTTCCATGGAAGCGTGTTTTTTAGTTTTTTTAAACTATTATTTATTTTTCAGTTTACAAAGGCATTGTTGTCTTACATTACACGCTTCGAGTATTATGAAGTGGGTACCTAAAATGAGTAGGTATTGTTATTAAAAATATTAATTAACTGTATTATACCTACCATTTAGAGAACAAGGGAACTGTAACCTTATTAGTGTGCGCAAGTAATGCGTCCCTACCCACCTTTTACAATTTTCTCACTACGACTCAGAGATATAGCGGGGTAACTGGCGACCCCGGGGTAAAATGGGGTGATGCTTCCATCTTTGCCTAGGGGGCACATGCCTAATATAAAAATGTTGTAGTATTCAACTAAGGGTTGAAGATAAAAGCAACACTCGGATGTTACGAACTGTATTATTAACCGTATTCAAAGATGAAGGAAGCACTTCATTTGACTGTTTTTTAAGTGAAGTGATTTAGAAATCGCAGTGTATTCGTTTATTAGCCCATTTAAAAATATCACGTTTATAAATTTAGTAGATACTGTAATGGTATTCGAAACAAAATCTCAATTATTTTTATTTTGAACAGGAGCAGATAAATATTTTTGTTGTTGACATGGTTTAATTAGGTCCGACGATGCTTGAAAGAACATTTTCAGGCATTGTTTTAGTGAAATATTTATTCGTATAAAAGTCATTTTCATTAGCAGGTAGGCAAGTATTTACTTATGTTAGTTATGTATTGGCATAAGACCAAGCAACCTATAAGACTTATGAGAAACTGCTGGGACAAAGGCCTTCTCTGTGAAACAGTGAAATATAATCCACATGCACTGGGCGGAGTGATGGTTGTCACATGACTTTGAATTTTTGGTTTTAAGATATGCCGATTCCCTCCGTAGGTACTCATCAACTTTTTGAAAGCAGTGCACAGTGGTGATGAAATGCAGTATTCAAAGTAAAGTAAGACACTTTACTTAATATACTTGATATCATCACCTTGACTGGCCTGTTAGTCTAGTGTTTAGCAGTCAGGATCTGCTAAGACTGAGGTCGTGGGCTCGATTCCCACCCAGGACAAATCTTTGTGTGATGAGCACAATCATTTGTTCTTTGTCTGGGTGTAATTTATCTATAATATGTATATATATAGAAATATATAAGTATATTTATCAGTTGTCTGGTTGCCGTAATACAATCTCTGCTTAGTTTGTGATCAGATAACGGTGTGTTGGTTGTCCTAAGATATTATTAATTACTTAAGATATTATTATTACTGCTCTCAAAACGGTGATGAAAACCTCGTGAGGAATTCGAACTCCTGGGTTCTAACTCACGACCTCATAAATTGGGGCCGCTAACAATGGGCCACCAATGCACTACTGTTATGTATATGTTATATACATATATTATATGAAAAAAAAAACACAACCAAAACTATATAAAAACTTTTTTACAAAAAAAAAACAACCGACTTCCTTAAAAACACTACAAATTGAAAAATAACTTTAATTTCGGAAGTCGCTGTCTTAGGATCTGTATTTATGGTTTTTTTGCCACCGACTTCCGAAATTAAAGTTATTTTTCAATTTGTAGTGTTTTTAAGGAAGTCGGTTGTTTTTTTTTGTAAAAAAGTTTTTATTTTTAAATTTTTAGTTGTGGTATCCACCCCGCACTAATTCCAAACAAACAATGCATATTTGTGCGATAGCAGAAATCGCGGTTGATTTGCTGTCATTTTTTAAAGAGTGTCTATCTCTGGAACTCTTCATCAGATCTATATGAAAATTATATGGGACCATTTCGGAATAAACCCCTTTCGAACAAAAAAAGAATTTTGCAAATCCATCTATATATGACGGAGTTATGGTCGAACATACATAAAAAAAAAAAAACATATAAACATCCGAATTGATAACCTCCTCCTTTTTGAAGTCGGTTAAAAATGGGCAACAAAGACTATCGGAACTATTGAAAAACCTTATTGCTTAAAAAAAGTGTGCCGAAAACCTGTCGCAGTTCTCAAAGCCGTTCCAGGTAAACGAATCAGTTGTCACGCGTGTGACGAATGTCACGTGTGTGACGTCACGACACAGCGTGATTCGTGTTTTTTTATTACTCTACGTCGTCCTGCCATAATCTTCGTGTGACGTGACTCGAGTGCCTTATTTTTATTGTTTACTTTGATTTTCCTGTGCTTTTGTGTGGGCGGGGTACTAATGTGTAGTTATGATGTCTTCATATAGTGGCAATATGAACTGGGTATTGTATAATGTGCCTATGTATTATTGCTGATCATTTAAACCAAGTGCCCGTGATCAAAATAAAGATAATGCTTCTCAACAAAATAATTATATACCGTATCTGGATTAAATGTTAACTCCTACACAATAACGCGGGAAAGTGCTGAGATGAGCGAGAGAGTCGTGTCAACGAACGCTAACAAGAAGCTGATAAACACACTCCATCTCCCTCACTCCTATACAGAACAAAAATTATTGCGGGTGGAAAACGGTCGTAAAATAACAAAACACACCTACACATACATCAATGTAACACAATCCAGAAAAATAGCTTCATCGTTTTTTCCTCGCGTGCCCGTTGCAACGCTTTTCAAGTTTCGGCTTCATACATTTTTATTTGTACAGTCACACGCAAACTGTGTTATGACTCCAAGTGAAAAATTTGTCGCGGACACACTTTTGTTCGCTTTGCAGTTTCGTGTTCCCCTGTTGTTTGTGACGGTACTGTACGAGTAGCTATGGTTTTGACTACCCTCATTATGTTCGGCATTCGTGTACTGATTATAGTATGGTGTTGCTACGAATTCTTTAAGACGGTTTTAAGGATTAAGTAGCGGGAAAATTTGATCGATCGCTTTTGAAATAAACTATGCTGTATGCACATTTAACTTTTACTTTAGGTTTATTCCTCAAATGGCGTTGGCAGAGAGCTTTGTGTTTATTATATTTGTCGGAGGAGTCATGAGTCCTGATATCAGTTGACAACAAAACGCAAGTGTGAAGTTGGCGCGTTTCGACAGAGTCTAGCCTGACGTTTGTGCGAGTCGACGAGAGCGCCAGAGCGGCGTGGTGCAGCTCTTTTGACCATCTGACATCGTGCGGGCTACAAGTATCTAGGAGTTGTCCAACGTTTTGTTTGCCGAGTTCAAATATAACCTAAAAATCAATAATCTTCTTCAAAGATTTTCTTCTCACCCGCAAGACACATCTACGCCCAGTAAAATTATCAACGGTGAAGAACCGAGCTTCAATCTGCCTTTTGTTCCCACATATCCATTGTTTAAAAAACCATGAATTCGCCACCCAAATACAAAAACATATCAAATAGGTCATTTGGTCATAGCACTTTAAAACTCAATTAAAGGTATTAAAAATAATTAACCAAACGCAATTTATAATTACAACGGACACATTACAGGGCTGCTACCATCATTAATAATTTGAACATCGCAATTACAATAAGTGGGTGTATTGTGAAGGGCTGCCACATAAAATTTAATAATGGTTCCGCACGAAAAGGACACTTATATTTATCAAGGGTGACGGGAAAAAGGCGTCTTCCTTGAGTATAAAATTTTGTACTATAAATTCTCACCCCTTCTGTTATGGTTGTATTAAATTGGCGCGGACTGAACCCCGTGGGGTTTTGATTTAATGTGTTTTTAAACAGGCTTTGTTTTATGTATTATGAGTTTATTAAGGTTGGGTATTGAAGGGTGGGTACGAAGTTTGCTTAGGATTTATTGGTATATTGGTGTGTTCGTTATTAAATGGTATCTACGAGTATCTATCTATACCACACTAATTAAGATATACATGTACTTATCTCTACATATTATAAAACAAAGTCGCTTACCGCGTCTTAGCTTAGATCTTTTAAACTACACAACGGATTTTAATGCGGTTTTCATTAATAGGCAGACTGATTAAAGAGGAAGGTTTAATATGCGGGCAAGCCGCTAGCAGAAGAAGTTGAAGAGTTTGTTTGGTTGATCGCGCTGATCTCAGAAACTGCTAGTTTGATTTGATAAATTATTTTAGTGTTAGCTAGCCCATTTATCGAGAAAGGCCATACTAAATCACGAATACGAAGTACTCGCACGGGCAGGCGATTCGACGCGAAGGGATGGGTCGGGGGTGTAAATGAAATTTGAAGCTGACGAAGTAGCGGGCAGAAGCTAGCATTTCATAATTCAGTTAATATTCTCATTTATAAATTTTGGTCCAAGTGATTGACGTACCGTGTGGTGCCGGACGTAAAGAATAACACCACCCCATTTCTTCCCGTGGGTGTCGTAAAAGGCGACTAAGGGACTTACTAGAGAATGGGCAGCAGCGTTCTCTATACATTTTACCACCATACTGCGATCGCCAACCCGCCTGCCAAGCGTGGCGATTATGGCAAAGCCCCCCAAATTGGGGGAGGCCTAAGTCCAGCAGTAGACGTCTTACGGCTGAAATGATGATGATGATGATGATGATTGACAAAGACCAGTCGAAAATAAAAATTACCGATAGTGTTAAAGTTAGCTTTAAGAAGATTTCTGAACAATTAGTTTTAGATTTAGTTTCTAACTATTTTACAACAGGATTGCAGGATATAACACACTCACACTAACCTGCAAGAGTCTCAGATTTGTCCGAAAGAGTCACCGTGGCAAAGGCAACTGAAGCAACATGGGTGGATTGTACCCAGAAAAATCTGACACGCCCCCTGTTCCGCCTAGAGCTGGAGACGTCATTTGATGATTTCCTACCCAAAAAAAAGAACATAAACTCAAATGTAAGGAGAAAACATGACTTACGTTAAATCATTTGATGATTTACCAGTAAACGTTACAACTTCCCCATTTGAAGAACAGACATGCACAGTATACAATATACTTGGTTCTATTAAGTCGTGCTCAGCTTCCCTCATGCATTCGAAGAGCATTAGATAGTTCTGCGACGCACAAGTTAGAACAGCCAGTTCAAAGTTCTAAACCATAAATGACATAAGAGTCAAAACTTGGGCCATAGTTATCGGATACACGGTATAGTTTAAAGTCGCAGGTGCTTAGAAGATGTTGAGAGGCGAGGCTGAGAATAGGCTAACCTATTTGCTGCTGGGTATAAATAGGCCATTAATATTATGTGTACTTAATTAAGTAAGTTGATTATCATTGCCAAGCGTTTGGTCGACTCTTCACGTGACCTATTTTTTTTGCCAAAGAATCAGCATCGCCATACAACGTGGCAATTCTGTCAGCCTTTTTGGAACTTTTCCTGTTGACAACGATGCTTACGAATTTTCTGATGCCATGTGATTCTTTTCTTTTATATACTTGTACATGTTTTTGTTTTAGAACTATCAGTTTTTAAAGTATTTAAATATAATAAGGTAAATTCTAAAAAGTTGTGAATACTGAAAGGATTTCAAAAAAACTTTTTTACAAAAAAAAAAAACAACCGACTTCCTTAAAAACACTACAAAGTGAAAAATAACTTTAATTTCGGTAGTCGGTGTCTTAGGATCTGTATTTATGGTTTTTTTGCCACCGACTTCCGAAATTAAAGTTATTTTTCACTTTGTAGTGTTTTTAAGGAAGTCGGTTGTTTTTTTTTGTAAAAAAGTTTTTATTTTTAAATTTTTAGTTGTGGTATTCACCCTGCACTAATTCCAAACAAACAATGCATATTTATGCGATAGCAGAAATCGCGGTTGATTTCCTGTCATTTTTTAAAGAGTTCCGGTGTCTGTCTCCCGAACTCATCATCAGATCTATATGAAAATTATATGGGACCATTTCGGAATAAACCCCTTTCGAACAAAAAAAGAATTTTGGAAATCCATCTATATATGACGGAGTTATGCCCGAACATACATAAAAAAAAAAAAAACATATAAACATCCGAATTGAGAACCTCCTCCTTTTTGAAGTCGGTTAAAAACAAACTCTTTAGCTTTAGAGTATAGGTTGTATTACGAAAAATCTGAATATTACCTAACTGGCTGCCTCTTTTAACTGTAGTGGCTCTTACATGAAAGTTAACTTACATGGTGGCCATTTTTTTTGTAACTTTGACATTGCACTATCTTTTTACATAATATAAAAAACAAAATCTTACATGAAAAAAAAAACAAAAATCTGCAACATCCACCACCATCCCATTATTTCATCATAACCGGTATTCCCTTGACACAAAGTCGTAATTGCTGGGATATTATCTTTACGGTCGGTAGTCAGGAGGTTGCAAAATTGGCGGGTACGTTAACGAACGAATAAACCGGTTCAAAGAATAACTGGAGGGGTTTAAAGAGAAGTAAAGGTAAAAAAAAAATGGCGCGTTTTCTGCTCGATTGGACGAAAACTGGTGCTCACGGGGTGTATGTAACCGCTTTTGTAAAATAGGTTAAGTCATTATTTTATACTTTCATTTTTCTGAAGGCTATAAAGATTCCGGTCTTGAACATTTTCAGTGGTTAGCAAAATTCACAAAAAGTTAACAAAGGAAATATTACCCAAATTTTGCTTTTATGAATATGACATGTCTTTCATCAACTTTCCTCGAAGGCTTTACCGTGAACTATATAAAAAATGAGTTCTATGATTTCAGTGCAAAAATAACTTGAACCCAGACATATACTGACAACCAAAAAGCTGCTCAATCTTTTAGGAAAAACTTACACTGTTATTTTCACACTGTACGGATATTATAATAAATAGGAATTCTTACGATTGCTTTTGCGATGAGGTATAAAATATATAACCCACCGTCCATACTTTGCGTGATTAGGAGATAATTGTGGGAGATGCAGTGATTTGGACTTACTCAAATTGCTGGAGCTTGATTATGATGTCAATCATTGAATTCGACTCGGATAGGCAGCGTTCAGGAAGCTTCGTAATATCTTCTCTTCCCACATACTTCACAGCAGAACGTAACCGACATAGTCCCAAGAACTGCAGTGGCAGTGGGTAGGCCACATTGCCCCGCAGAACAGATTGTGATGGTGGGGAAGAAAGGCTACTTACTTACTTCTGGAGTGGCGACTCTACTCCGGAAGACGTAACGATGAAAAGTCTCCTACAATATGTACCAATGACCTTGTGAATGCCGAAGGATTCCATGGATGCGGAAAGCATAGAATTGGTCAAAATAGTGGTGCTTGGGGGTTTTTCTATGTCCACCAGTGTACCAGTCTTTCTGCTCAAATGGCGATGATGATATAGTTATTTGGTCAACACTAAATTCTGTTAGTTTCCTATACTGCCCTACTAAGCGCAAAAGCGATATCTCAAAGAAATTGTAAAGTTGATTTTAATGCCATCGGATAGCTATAAAAAATACGCATCTAATGAACTAAGCCTGTTAGCGCTATATTGTTCAAAACGTATGATAAAAGCCTTTAGAAAGATTTCTCTATCTCATCATATAATTTAATATTATTTAAAAATTTAATATTCTGTTATAAGAAGGCGTCACCTTCGTCAGCTCATTAGATGCGTATTTTTAAAGCTATCCGATGGCATTAAAATCAACTTTACGATTTTTTTGAGATACCGCTTTTGCGCTAAGAAGGGCAGTATATTAACAGCTTACATTACTTTTATATATAAATAAAAGTTTTAACTTTTCAGACTTGGCTTGACTCTATCTGATTTTTTATTAAAATTTGTGCCATGTTGAATTAATAAAAAGTTTGAATCATCATAAAAGCTTGAATATTTTTTAATGAGAAGAAACCGATTGATGGTTTATTGAATTTATGACAGTTTTAGTTTCAAAATATTCTAAATGTAAAAGCGTGACTGAAATAGTTAATAAGAAATCAACCGTTTTAATTACTCGTAAAATTAATAACAAATCCTAAAGTAAACAGCACACAATACTGATATTAAACCATAAGTTATGATTGAGTGCTGTGTTGTTATTATCAGACGTAATTATGCAGCTAGCTTGAAAGTAGGTTACTCTATCTAGATCTAAGCTAGCATAGCTGGAAGCCACGCATGGCAATAAACGCTTGAAATATTGCAACGCATAATTGGTGACGGGCTGACTAGCAATCATTATAGGAAACGATATGTAGGTTGCTGGGGGAGAAAATTGCAATAGTCATTTCAGCAACTTCGTAGGTAGTCATTTGTTTTTCGTCGATGGATTTTAATTACACAATTTAAAGGAGTTGATTCTGAATTATGTAAGAGTCAATAGCAGTTATATTGATGTGAAATAGAAATAGGATCATATTTTTATTGAGTTTTAGAAAGTGATCCTGTATTTGTTTTTTTTTTAATGTGATGGTGGAGTGTGACCTTGATGACGGGCAGACTTGCCATCATTATGGGAACATATAGGTTGGTATTTTGCATCGTTCTATGTTTGTATGGGAACAGTGGTGGCCAAGTGGTAACACAGTGACTCGCGACTTATGAGTGTCCCAAGACAGGTTACATAGTGTAAATTACTTCATCACTACTGCTCTCGAAAAGGTGAAAAAAACATCGTGATAAATCGACAATCCTAGAACTAAAATTTGAAGATATGTGACTTCTACTAACCTGCCCCGTCGTTCTAACATACAGTGGTGAACCATTGTTGAAACAACGAAACGAAACGACATCGAGAAAGAACCAAAAAATCAAGAAACCAATCAATCCACTTCTCGACAAGTGGTTTTCTCAAAAGGATATTGCCCACATGCAAGCAACAATGATCCACTAAACGACAAAATTAAATGTTTTCTTATAAAAGAGAGCCTTCTGGATAGGTAACCCACAACAATGTTACTTCATAGCCAACGAATGAAACAAATAGGCAAAAACTGGCCAAGTGCATGTCGGACTACACAGGGTTCCGTAATTGCCATAAACCATGAATGTACTATAGGTACGCATGCAGTATTTATTTCATGGACTGCAGAAACAAGTTTGTATATTTTCAAAGTATTTTTCGTAAAAACTATGAATAATAAAGTTATTACTGCGGCAGTAGCAGAAAATCAATCAACAATCAACTCAGCCTATCGCAGTCCACTGCTGAACATAGGCCTCTCCCATATTGCGCCACAACACCCTGTCCTCCGCCTTCCGCATCCAGTCTGCCCCAGCCACTTTCTTTAAGTCGTCGGTCCACCTAGCTGGGGGGCGTCCCACGCTACGCTTGCCAATACGCGGTCTCCACTCCAGGACTCGTCTGCTCCATCGGCCATCGGTCCTTCGACAGACATGGCCAGCCCACTGCCACTTCAGTTTGCTTACTCTGCGAGCTATGTCGGGTAGCAGAAAATACTACATATCGCACCCCTAGATCTAAAGGGAACTAACTCAACATTCTTAATTTTTCAGTTATGCGCACCTTCGAGTCTGTCATTTCAATACCTATCGACCAATAAACCAGATTCAAAACTATTTCCAATATTTGGAATCGAATATTGGAAATAGTTAAGAATTTTGAGTTAGTTCCCTTTAGATCTAGGGGTGCGATCACGGATATCGAGGTGCGATATATAAAAGTATCGAGTTTACAGCTAAACTTAGCAGATTTTCCTTAATTTTCTACGATCAACTGTGCCACCTTTATTCTCTATGAGCAACTATACCCATGAGTACAGTACGTAAATACATCTCATACAGTACTAAACATCTGTATGTTATATTTAATTTCAAAGCGACACAAAAGAAGAAAATTCGACTAATTGCGATATAATTTAATTCATATTTATCTTTTATATATTCAAAGGTAAAGTAGCTCATGAAATATAACGATGCCATAGTTGACGGTTGTCTGAGTGCCAATAGTTTCCTAGTAAAATGGCTTAGTAACACTAGGACGGACGGACAGACAAACATAATGAAATTGTAAGGGTTTCGTATTTTTCCATTTGGTTACGAAAGATGATTGGATACGACATTCAAACGGCTTCTTTTTCTTAATTTCCTAAACTAATACAAAAATTCTTGAAGCATATTTCTTAATATCCTCCTCAAGTCTCGCGTAAACAGCCTTATGAACGTAATAGTTACTTTTTTGCCAAAATAATACGAAATGGGGTCGATCAGGTCAGACGCATTAAAATTAACGTCACAACCAAATCTGGCTAATATCCAAAATACTACAATGTCTTTGAATATATTTAAAGATACTCATGAAACTTTTTAAAATAGAGAACTTGAATCCATATTTTTATACGGGCTGTTATTGACATGACTGGGAAAGGCATATATTTTTAAGATATTAAGATTATAATGGAATAATAAACACCGTGACATTTAAGTCATCTTAAAAAGGTTTTCGCCTCAATGTATCCGACATAATATAACTCTAGGCGTGATTTTTTTTTTAACCATTAATTAAGATAATAGGTCTAAGACAAATAAATAATGCATTAGAGTTATGAAACACCCTGTTATTAATGTTTACGTATCAGATGGTAGAGAACATAACTACCCAGCGCACGAGTCGACTAGATCATTCCATCTCCATTTTCCATGTGACTAAAAATCAATTTCAAACTACGTCATGCGTCATCATAATGAATAATATACTAATTTTTTTAGTTATTCAAACGTTCATTTCTTTCTTATGGATGTGTAGTAATCATTGGATACATGAAGTGGGCTGCCGCTGCTGAATTTCACGGTGTATAATCAATACTGTATAATACTATCCCTACTAATATTATAAATGCAAAAGTAACTATGTCTGTCTGTTATGCTTTGACGACAAAACTACAAAATCAATTTTGATGAACTTTGGTACGGGATAAGTTTGAACCCCAAGAAATGACATAGGCTACTTTTTATTCCGTGACTTTGTCTGCGTCCGGGATAACCGACATTTACGCGGATGAAGTTATGGGCGTAAGCTAGTGAAGATTATTTTGATTGAATACTTAGTGTCGAAAATAGTTAGAGCCCCTTAAAAAAACATTGGTGATATTGTCCATAAAACTAAACGCCTATCTTTCTTGAGAGTTTCAAATAACGTTTTGGGAATGTAATTCAACCTTCAATCATCTAGCATAAGCACATTTGTATTCAAATAAACACCCTGTATGGGTAATGCTACGAGTCGTAGCCACCTACGGCGTAGCCGCGCTACGAAGCTACGGTGCTACGGGTTCACAGGTATAAAATGGGTCAATTGCTTACATATTTCTAAGATCATATTATTTTATGTAGTGTACAAAGTTCTTTAGGAAATTTGAGTGCTCAGGGCCATTTATTCTCGTTTTGGTCGACGGAAAATGGTTGGAATATCATAATGTATAACAAAATATCAGCAGCCAATTTCTTAAAGTGCCTACGGATGTCTCAGTTTTACATCTTATCTGCAGAGATGATATTTGTTACCTACATTACCTGTGTCAACGACTCTTTACTATCGCGATACGTCGCATAATCATATTTATCTAAGACTAGCTTTTGCCCGCGACTTCGTCCGCGTCAAATGTTTGCTCCTCTGTTCGTCCATTTTTCGTTGCTGCTCCACTCCTTTTCATTGTAGCTTAAGGTTATATAGCCTAAAGCCTTTCTCAATAAATAGGCTATCCAACACAAACATAATTTTTGAATTCGGATCAGTCGTTCCTGAGATTACCACGTTCAACCAAACACACAAACAAACTCTTCGGCTTTATAATATTATTAAAGTATAGTATATTTATAGTCAGCAGATGCAGATGTGAGTGGAAACACCGGGAGGGGACGCCCTAGGAGGACATATAGGGACCTTATTGGTGATGTTCTTCAGAAAGGTCAGGTGCGTAGTACTCGCAACCGGCGTGTGTGTATGACCAATTGTATGAACCTAAACGAGGCAAAAGAAGTGTGTAGAGATTTTAGCAGGTGGCGTTCCGTGGTTTCTGCCTACCCCCATGGGAAAAAGGCGTGATTGTATGTGTGTGTGTGTGTATATTTATAGTATAGATTAGGGATAATTTAGAAGAATCAAGAAACATCTTTATGGCGTTGTAGATATACTGGAACGATTTTCATAGAACTTAACATGCAATACCACTTATTAGTTACTGCGGCGGCATCTACATAGCCACGTACTAACTACGCATCACACGACGCTACTCAAAATCCAGAGTTTATCACTAGAACATGTTAAATAACGTCTTGACATTAATTGTCGGGCAGTAGCCTCCCAGACAGAACACCCGTCCTATTGGATGAGCATTCTTTTCTATGGACGATGAGTGAACATTACTCTCTGTTCTTCATACCTCTATATTCCATGGAATGTATACCAACACACTGTAATCTATACTAATATTATAAAGCTGAAGAGTTTTTTTGTTTGTTTGATTGAACGCACTAATCTCAGGAACTACTGGTCCGAATTGAAATTTTTTTTTTGTGCTGAGTAGCCTATTTATCGAGGTAGGCTATAAGCTATATAACATCACGCTACAACCAAGAGGAGCGGAGCAGTAATGAAAAATGTTGCAAAAACGGGGAAAATCGCACGGGTAGGCGGCGATTCGACGCGACGGTAAGGGTTGGGGGAGCAAGATTTTTGACGCGGACGAAGTCGCGGGCAGTAGCTAGTGGTGTATACATTGTCAAACTAATGTTTTTTTACAAGAGCAGTTTGCCAAGGTCATTATACCCCTAGAATGCTATATGCCTAGAATGTTTCCCCTGCTGGGAGACAGGCCTCCTTGCCGACAGAGGGATTCTGCTATAATCCACCACGAGGTTCCAGTGCGGATTGGGGAATATACATGGTTCTAGGTTATGCCGGTTTCTTCACGATGTTTTCCTTCACCGTTTTGAGAGCAGTGGTGATGAAATATATTACACAAAATAATGCGCCTGCTTCATATCTCTATATTTTTTTAAACATCCTCAGCATCATCAACTTTCTCTATTTACTAACACACTAAGGGTGGATACATTGTCTAACTAATGTTTTTTTTTTTTAGCCAAGTTACTCGTTCAATGTCTAGGACTATTTATTTTACTAGTTAGTGATATCCTGGATAAATGTCCACAAATCAGTAAATAGTATTTGGCTTGCCTTATATTAAGGATTCAATGTCCATTTTAGAAGTACGTACATTTTTAAATTTTCATTATGTTTTAAATTTCTTCACCAAAAACAACGATAACTAATCTATCTAGACTTTTCGACTTCCAGTCTAGCCGGATTCAGCCGAATACTAATATTTTACATGGAACGACTGCCTATCTGATCTCTTCAGTCGAGTTTTCGGGGTAATACAATACCCCACCAAAAACAAAGACATTTCAATTTAATTACTCTACAATATGCTCACCTAATCGCCAAATGTTTGAACAAAACTGTGAATTTCTTCGTTAATCCGCCCTTATTAAATAAACGGGCCTAACCTCTACAAATACGATCGACCCTCGGAACTGTTATGACGTCATTGTCAACCTACCCTCAAACAACGTAATCAGAGTCAGGAGCGTACGTGTGCTTACTACTGAATTTGACAATGGTACTTGTAAATGTAAAGGATTAGACTAGGCTTGGCGTGCGGTGTTCTTTGGTAAATAAGGGACACTAACGAGTATGTGTCATTGAAGATTTTTATTAAGAACGATTTTGTGTTTAGCAACAATGAAAACGTCACTGTTTTTATCTCTTATATTTTGCTGAATAATAAATAATGTCAAAAACAATAGACAGAAGAATGCAAAAAAAGAAAAAAAGATTATCTACTGTTACTTTAGCAGTTTCTGAAAGACCATTTTCATAAATGGACGTGGCCAATATAATTAAAAAAAAAAAACGATCCAAATCTATCAATAATTTGATTGATTAAACCAATCTCACACATCAAAAACCCGCTCAACATTCTCATACATAAACAAATTGACAATCACAACCTACTCTCCCTGACTTTCTGTATTTGTAGCTCACGCACACATTAACGCACCAGTAATTGACTCACACACACATACTTATAGAATGTTGGAGTAAACACACACACAATGTCATAGAAGGAAAACGTTCTACTCGCACAGGGGCAAACTACCAAGTTTATTTGTTAATGTGAGCAGTGTTTTACACACACAGAGTTACACCTTAAGCTGTGGATACATCAGATTCAGTACACAGTGTGACGCACACTGGGGCAATCGTGTAAGTATAACTGCCCACTCGTGACGAGGTAATTAAGTAAGGCTGGTAGCTGATTGACGGCCGCTTGATTGCGCCCGACCCGATCTGCGACCCGCTATGATCTTTGCTCACCCCTCTGGTGTTACGTTTGAGGTATACGTATGTATATTAGGGAATAGTAATCCCTAAATTGAAGTTGCGTAACTTGGATAATTCGTTTATCTACTGATCAAATAACGTGCAATACAAAATCTTGTGTGCTTTCAGTGTCTATTAACTGCTGTTTGGGATCTCAATCTATATCTTTACATATGACAAAATATCGTCACTATAGTCGCCCGTATAAGTGACTGCGTTGTACTTCTAAATTGCGCAATGGGTTTTATGCAGTTTTCACAATCATTTATAAAATGTATACTACCTTATTTACAAAAACACTAGGAAGTGTTGAAGGGCGGGCGTTTTCGTGGACTGTTTTATGTAACTTTGACGTTCAAAAAGTGTTGACTCTCACCCTAGTTTGAATAAATGATTTTTGATTTTGATTTTACTGTTACTCAAATTTTGATGTATTGTCAAGTTGCAGAAACCGTGCAAAGCCAGGGCAGGTCGTACATTTCTATGAATATGTAGTTGTGTGTTTTATGGTATACTAAAAGCTTATGCAATATGATCTGTAGGCAAATCTCGGATCATCTTACCTATCTGATTAGTCGTTGTTAGTTTGGTGAATCAATCACATCAGCTAACATGCGATTTGGCATGTCGCTTTAATATCAGTGAATTGATCAGATTTTATGTCATTAGAATTTTTGTTTGACGTAATACACCTTTATGTTTTTTGAATGTTAGCCTTCGCTATCTTACTCCTGGGAAAAGCCTCCCTCGTTTCCAAGATTTACTTACTTTGAAGGAATAATGACTAATCTTAGCGATATACTTAATTGATTAAACATTTTTTCGTTCCACTTATGAATCTATAAAATCCTTACTTTTTCATAGACGTTGTTCTTAACAATTAACACCTAAAACACATCATTTACCATTGCATAAACCTAATTACGCCAAGGACGGTATAAGCTAAATGCCACCAAGAGTCGTATTGATCTAGTTACAGTTGCTAGAAGCGGCCACGTGGCCGAGCGTAGGATGGACAAGATGATGTAAGCGTAATGTGATAGGAGTACACCTCTATAAATTACTACAGAAATTGAACACAAGGTAATAATAACTTGTTATATTGCAGAGGCATGTGCAATGACGATGACTTATGTGATACTTTCACAATTTCTATAAATGTACTTGTATCAGTGATTAATTTATGAAGCACGGTACGTCAATGACATATATACTCCGATATGACCTAAGTTTAAGTAGACTTATTTTGTACACTGACGATGTAACTTCAAAAAATTCTACAATATGCGCAGATCAAGCTGTATTATTTAAAATAGTGTAGGTTAGGTTGATGTTAGAAATGGTTATAAAAATATTATTTTTAATAATGGTATAGCGTGTTATGTGCTACGGCAGGACAACGGCCTCCTCTTATACTACTGATCTCTGTTTAAAGTCCTCTGTATAGGAACCAGTTCTTGGTGAAGGAGTCCAGCTCATCCCACCATGTCCGTCTGGGCCTGCAGCGACGTCGTTTGCCGTTAATTGAACCAGTAAAAATATATTTCATATTTTATCAACACTTTAGAACATTTTATCTTTTAACACAACAGGTGTTAAAAGATAAAAATGTCTTTAAGTCTATGCGTATTACATTCTTGCCAAGCTGGCTTAATTTACTAGAAAACAACCAAACTTGTATTTCGATTAGACTGAATTTTCAAAGCAACTAAATTCAAATAGGTACGGAGCGTTAGCTTCCGGACCAGGCGCGAACTTCCGTGAACCGCTAGCGTGAGTGTGCGTAATACAAATGACTTGATTTAATTCTAATGCGGTAAATGCAATTATCTTGGACTGTTCTTCATTAGCCCCTGACGAGCTATTCACGATAATGTTCAAAGGACAGTAAAAGAGTAATGAAAAGACTCATAAAATTAAATAGACCCCATGAGAGCCTTGATCAGTTAGTCAAGTTCCCTCGTGCAGATTGGCTAATCTTTTTACCATGACATGACAGGACACATTAAAAATCATTTTTATGGTTCCCCCTTATCTGTGATCGGCAGTCATAATCAGATGGGGTCTTTGTGTGAAATTATTTTTGTACTCTTTCATTAAACTTTCATATTATATCGTTCAGACCTACAAAAAAAAAAAAACACTGTTTCAGGACCAAGTTAAGAATTTCTCATCTTTTATCCCCTTGTCTGTTTGCAAGGTTCTTTTTAAGACGTTGCTGTGTTTGCCCAGTCTCTGTTTATTATTAGGTTGGGGAAAAAGTCTTCTCGCATTATAGTATGTATGAACTTGTAATAAAATCTCTTTGGCTATACTATTTGTATCTGGCTGGCTGGTTTTCTATGTATGTATGTATGTATAATTCCAAATTCAAATTAGGAAAATGTGTGATTTTCATTTGTTTTACGTACCGTCAGGATGAGTGAATCTAATGAAGAAATTCGATACATTTTAAAATTTTACTACAAAAAAACCGGCCAAGTGCGAGTCGGACTCGCGCACCGAGGGTTCCGTACAAACCTGCAGGTCATCATCATCATCATTCGTCATCATCGTTTATGAAATGAAATGTTTTTTTTTTAATTTTTATATTTGAGTTGACTGAATGAAAGGTAAATTGTGGTTTACGATTTATGACGTATTAAAAAAAAACTACTTAATAGATCTCGTTCAAACTAATTTTCGGTGGTAGTTTATAAGGTAATGTACATCATATATTTTTTTTAGTTTTATCATTCCCTTATTTTAGAAGTTACGGGGGGGGGGACACATTTTACCACTTTGGAAGTGTCTCTCGCGCAAACTATTCAGTTTAGAAAAAAATGATATTAGAAACCTCAATATCATTTTTGAAGACCTATCCATAGATACCCCACATGTATGGGTTTGATGAAAAAAATATTTTTGAGTTTCAGTTCTATGTATGGGGAACCCCAAAAATTATTGTTTTTTTTTCTATTTTTGTGTGAAAATCTTAATGCGGTACACAGAATACATCTACTTACCAAGTTTCAACAGCATAGCTCTTATACTTTCGGCTAAAAGTGGCTGTGACATACTCGGACAGACAGACAGACAGACATGACGAATCTATAAGGGTTCCGTTTTTTGCCATTTGGCAACGGAACCCTAAAAACAAAAAAAAGTATTTTTTTAAATTTAATAAAGCCATGAAATATTTCATTATACAGCCCATTTACGCCGATTTTATTTCCAAATATGTATGTTATATTTGATCAAATATAACGGTGAACAAACGAAACAAAAGTAAACAAAAGGGCAAGGTCGATCTTACTTCAGATGCCAAGTTATAAATTCTGACAAAACATTATACAGCAGATATTTTTTTTTTTTCAAAACGACTTTTTCTCATCAAAGTATACAGACAACATGTTTTGTATTTCTAAGATCCCATCTGAAACAATTCTTTATTTTCAAACCTCCAATAATGAAAATAATTAATAGCTGAACATATCACTAACACTAAAACAATAAAAGGCTTTAACCCATCAATAATAATTTACAGCGGAGAAAAAGTTCATTCAACTGTATCGTAGCAACGTGCTACGCGTTCGTAGCGGGGCGCTACGGCGTAGCAGCTGTAGACATTTTATTAACCGTTTTGTTAGACAGACAACTACGTGTTTGATATTTTTATTTCATTTTATTTTTGTCTCTTTAAAGATGCGAAGTATTATTGGTTTTTTATCGTTTATTGGTATTAGTGTGGTTTATTTATTTTCGAAACAGGCATCGATTTTGCTAAAAATATTTCAAACTCTACATTAATTTTCTTTGTTTGGCACCGATTTATTTAAGTTATAAAGACAAGTTTAAATTTGCATACGAGTAGACTGGTGAACAGTATACATACATAGGGTCCATCTCTGCTTACCACTCGGAAGAATACATATATATCTAATATTTTTGTCAATAACCCGATCAAAACATTATCAGCAAAAAGGAAAAAATATAAAATAGAGTCTTCAACACAACATACTACTAGACTCTATATAGAGCCGACTCTATTTACTATGTAGAGCTCTATCGGACTGTTGTGTGCCTGGCTAGTTAATAATGCCCTTTGTAACGACTCTACGTGCGAGGCTCTATTCGAAGGGTCAAGGTCTGCGAAGGATGTGTAAAGGTTCTTTACGAATTCTCTATTTTTTGCCTTTTTCCGAATAAGTAGGCTTTTTAAGCAATTGGTTTCAAAAGAGTGTGTGACTACAATATTTTAAATTAATTGTAATAATTCAAGCAGGGTTCTTTCTCATAATTATTTTTGTCACAAACAATGTTCTTTTTCTAAGAAACAAAGAATAGAAGTGAAATGAAATGAAGATGTATATATCGTCATCCGATCGTAGAAATGGCCACATCGTGATCTGCCTGGCCATTTCACGATACGCCACTATAAGATAATTTAACCATTAAACATCCGCCATATTTATCGTTCCACGCTCAGCATTCGACG
Organism: Aporophyla nigra; assembly: GCA_947507805.1. Lineage (NCBI taxonomy): Eukaryota > Metazoa > Arthropoda > Insecta > Lepidoptera > Noctuidae > Aporophyla > Aporophyla nigra. The sequence goes on from OX382301.1 coordinate 2,768,139, forward strand.
ATTTGCCCAACGATGCTTGGGCACATCAATTAAGATGCGCGTAAAAATCATAATCCTGCCTTTACTGCCATGCAGTCGGGTAATGATCCCTACTCGAATAATTTCTTTTTTAGTGTTCTTAATATACTAAATAACTAAATTGCTACGACTAACATGGATGCAGCTCTGAACAGCGGCCACCGTGACACCGCTCGCTTTGCTTGCTCGGCTCGTGGTTACTTTTAACCTAAGATACCCCATTTGGTCAACTACTACTATGCGATATGCCAAGTGGTCAGATGAGAGTATCGATAAATAGGTTGCTTTCATCGATCCCTCAGACTTTTAATTTGGCGCACCGTGATATAAACCAGCTGAATGATGAAATGGTGGCGTATCACAATATGGCTACTTCTGCGATCAGACGACGACACAACTATAAAAGTAGGGGGAAAAATCATAAAATGACATTAAAAAAAAATCTCAACGCTTTTTTTTTTTTGGATGGGAAATCATCAAATGACTTCTCCCGCTGTGGGCGGAGCGGGAGGGCGTGTCAGACTTTTACTGACTAAAACCCACCCGTGTTCCTTCAGTTGCCCATGTGCCAGGGTCACGGTATCTCTTTCGAACAATCTCGCGACCCTGGCAGGCATCGGTCCTAGCAGACCCCTTCAGTACTGCTGACATCTATTTGAGGCGCGCGTGGAATCCTCAACGCTGTCAACAGGAAACGTGCCCAAAACGCCACATTGCAATGTCTCATGGCGATACTCTTTTCTTAATCAAAGATAGGCCCGTCTTTTGGTCTCATCATAAGATTATTCTTATAAGTCAGATTACGTCCTTGATGTAAAGAACCTAAAAGCTTTTACAACAAACCGATTCCTGAAAAAAATGTGAACTTTCACGATAATTTTGAGTTAATGTAAATTATTTTGCGGTCTCAGTCACAAGGTTTCTTAACAGAAAATGATTGTAGTTTTCCGGCATTTTGACGGGAGCCGCCAAACGATTCCAGCACAACAATTACCTACATCTCATTCTCCCATCAACGCCAACTTAATTAAACTAATAAACATAACTTTCGCCTTCATTTGCTCTGCACACCGTACATAACTCCGGCACTTCCAAAACTTGCATATAACTAAGTTTGCGTGCGACGCACACTGTCTGTCACCCGTCGACACGTGCGTTCTGATCGGGCAGCGCAAGTGTGCGTGCGGGCGCATGCGCTGTGGGGCGCGAGGCTGAGTGTTATCTGACGTCACGTTCGCCTCCAACATCAGTTCAAAGCAAGCAACGGCCGCGCCACACGCCCGCCGCTCCGGCCAAACGCGAAAACACGCGCGTAAACAACAATAATAACAAGCCAATATGAACGCACATTTATGATACTACCCACGACGCGCTAAACCTTTTCGGTGTATTTAGTTCACAATTTTGATGTATTCATTTCAACGTTGATATTTAAATAAAAATTTATTATAAAATAAAAATAATGTTTTGTTCGGCGGCGGTTGTTGCTGTGTAACAAAATCGATTATAAATCGTGTCTTTTTAGTGCCATTTTAAATTCTAAAAAGTGATATAATAGTAGTAGCGCTAACGATACTTATCGCCAGTACAAAGTTTAATATTTTATTGCCTTCACGCCTCTAAATATAGAATTTAAAAATCTCTTAAAAATAGCCAAGCTTTCGAGTTAGATGCGCTAGTTAGATACAGACATAGTCAAAGTTAAATAAGTCGATTTTATAAATATATCAAACAAAATTACCTCGATGTCTCTAATCTGTGGAGGTAAGTTGAAAACTAAAGTAAAAAGAAAAACCTAGAACTTGTTACACGTTAGCCAAAATTCGGGTTTTGTGTATAAAGCAATCATAAACTCGGCGGCATTGTCTGGCCTGTGATTCATAACATAACACGACAAACAAACAAATTATCACTCTCACACAGTGGTTCGATGACCCACGGTTTTGGAAAAAATAACGACAACAGAAAAAAAAAGTCTTAAATTATATTGTATATTAAAAATAACTAAAAACACAAAATAAAGTTAAAGTGACGGAATGGAAATGTGTTAAAGGGCTTAAAAGCTTTCTTGAGTTAGCAGACACGTTAGGGAAATGTAAAAGGAAAATATTAAAAATTAAGAGTAGCGTGGTGAGGTTTTAGACTTTCGTGGTTGTTCGTAACTGTTGGAAGACAGTTGGATCTTAAGATTTGCGGAATAAGTTTTAAAATTAAATGAAAGATGTTTATAAATAGATTTGAGAAAATTTATAGTAATATTAATAAATAAACTAAAATAATTCATTTATTAATTCTCTCCTAAAAATGTTCACAGTTTTTGTTGAATAAGGGTTTGAATATGGGAGACAGGAGACCAAACCTCAGGAATCTCTATGTAAAACCGAAACGGTGGCCACATTTTGAAATCGTAAACTTGACATGTGGCATTCTACAAAACTATTGAGCATTTTGGTAATACAAAAAATGTCTTACAAAAAATGTTTTAAGATAGTATCCATCAGGTCTAGAAGATAACTTGAAGGAAAATAAATTTCTTGATATACCTCTCGCTATCTCAGTTTAGCCTAACGACTCCGAACTTCCGTTAGATTTATGACTGTGTTAACTATATTTGACCTGAAAATTAATTTGGGAAGCTCCACTGGATTTCTTAGGGAAACTGTTTATAAATTAAGTTTTGTTTAATGAAAACAGTGTTTCTGTAAGACAATAGATATTATGTCGAATGGTGAAGTTATTTTTGCAAGGGAACCTTAAGGAGTCATTTTATTTGTCCAAATTTTGAAAAGTGAGGCTTCAGTGTCTTTCATTTTTAACATGTGAGTGTGTGTGTTTAATGTACTTAAGTAAAGTCTGTGAAAGTGAATTGTTACTTTATTGGTGCTAAAAGTAGTGAATGAGTGTGTAATAAAAATATCCTCACAAAAACGAAAATTAATAGTAGTAGTTTAAAATTATGTTGTTCAATCAGTAAACAAGATAAAATAAATAATCCTACAAAATAAAAACATAAACCCTAATACGACAGAACGTTTCGTAAACACATTTCTCAATAAAACCACTGTGCAATAATGAAAATTTAATAACAAAACAAACGTTATCGCTAAACTGAATGTTTTCCTACAGCATCTTCATAATAAGATTTCAATTAAGATAAAAGTTATTTAAATGTTACGGATGCATCATATAATAATTCCTGCCGAGTTTCTTGGCAGATGCTACTGGACCAGGTCTGGAGCTGGAAAAAGTGTCATTATTGCAGCCAAACGATGTAAAAGTATTTTAAAAAGTTTTATTTCCTTATCGCACTGACAACAGAGTTCAGAGTAGATGAAAAAGTGTGTTTTATTGACTGTCAGTGGATCATTGAGTTGTGGGATAAATTGAAATTGATTGTAGACAACAATGTTTGGTGGTTGTGACTTTTGTCGGTGCAGTGTTTTATTGTGAAAATTGTGGAGTGCGTTCTGATGTATTGACGCCAGTGTTTTTGTTAAAAAGCAAAATAAGTCTTTTCATCCCAAAAATCCATTTACAAAATTGGATTACTTATCAATATATTTCCCAGTACCGGTACCCTATAAATAAATAAGTCAACTATAATTTATTATTCCTTATACGATGAATTTTCTCTAAAAACGGCCTCAGGGGACCTTGATAAAATCGAAGAAATCTACCGTATTTGGATCGACAAAGCAATTTAGCTGGGACCCGTCTTTACGAAAACTTGTTTAAAGGGTCAAATAGATTACCGAATAAAGTTCGATCTTTCAGGTAGGTAGTCTTTTTAATGAGAATAAAGGATGAGAATTTATCGAAAATGTAGGTAAAAGACGAAATAGTTTGATAAAAATCGTTAAATGTAAAACGTTTCTGTGAACTTGGAATAAAAGTGTAGTGTTGTGTTGAATGTGGAATTATTAATAATCACGGACTCATAAATAATTTGTCGTGTACTGTGAATAAGTGATATTATGAGAAATTATGTTTCCATTTCGTGCTTTTACTGAAAACATTATAAGATTTTCCTAAAGTGTCTAACTGTTTTTTTTTTCACTATAAATGAAAATTTATGACTGAAATATTTTAAAACTAATAGTACTATATAAATTAATGAAAATGTAAGTAAAATAATAAAACAAAGTGTAAAGAAATATTAAGACTAAAAATAATAAAGCCAGACAATGCCAGGGATTGCTAAAAAAAAAAACATAAAACGACTAAACAAAACTATCGTGTATAAAACAGCTTTTTTACAGGTACGAGGTAATAAATACTGATATGATAATACCATGTTCATATTCAAACCTCGTGAGATAACGATCGAACATTTTGTCCAGCGATAACACAATAAGTAGCTAACGTGTAAAAAATTCATAACAAAACGCCAATATTCTGTGTTTTAACCGACTACGGTGAAAGAATGCCTGTAATTTCATGACTGTGTTCGGTAAATATTGTGAATATTTTTCTATAAAAATAGTGAAACACAACCTTTGTGTTGCGCAGTTTAATAAAAAAAAAAAGAATAAACATATTTTGAAAGTGTTTTTACAAAAATATAAAAGACAGCAAAACAAAAGTTTATCATCAAAACATCGCTTTTGGTTTTCTTGCGAACGTCCCAGTAACTTACAAAAGGTTTCCATCACGTAAATACTTTTTCAAATAAATTGTTAATACATCTACAAAAACGTGTAGCACGTAGCACCGTAGACCATGCTACGCCGTAGCGGCGTAGCGGCGTAGACCACGCGCGTCTACGTTCATTTAATCCGCTACATCTGTAGGACTAAAGTGACTTTAAGTTCACTTCAAGGACAAAAGCCAGACTTTTAAGTTTAGTAATGTAGTCTTTTGTTTTTTTTTCGACTTGCAAGACGATGTTAATGTTTGATTAGGGTGTCTGAGTGGAGATGTTGTTGTTTAATTGGCTAAAAGGAAAGAAAGAAAGAAAAAAAAATTGAGACACGCGTAGGACATAAAAACTATAAAAATAACATAGAAACTTTAAGATACAAAAAACAAAATAGTACTAAAAGATATAAAAAAGTGTGTGTGTTAAGTGTATTCCTTAAAAAATAATTTCTCGTCAAAATAATTAATTGATAAAAGATACAAAAGGTTTACTCTCAATACTACATTACGCTAGCTATACTACCTTATTGATAAGATAATCTTTTAGACCTTAATTGTCAGTTTTATCGATGGATGAAAACTTTTAACAAATGTTGTGGAATAGTATTTAATTTAAGTAACCTATTTTACAAGTGCTATCAGTTCTTACAAACCATTGTCAAAAGTAAAATAAAAAGTCTACTTTGTTATAATTTCCAATCACAATAGAAAAAGATAAGAGCGTCGCATTTAAAACAACTAAACACAAAAATTTAATTAACAACAAATCAACATTCACCGTAGTCGGTTTTACAACTACAATACAACCAGTGTCAAATACAACAAACTAACAATTGCTTTTCAGAGCCGACCGGTCTGATGACAGAGCCGATATTGAGCCTTTACAAATCCCCCTTATCAGGTATGATAGTGTATCTCTATATATTATCGTGTATATCTACATAAATATATTAAGCTTTAGATAAAATAAGTGCGTGTAGCTAATCGTGTATTTATTGTGTTGTGTTATTAATAATGGTGATGTTTTATGTGTATCTGTGTAATGAGTGAAGCTTTGTACCGTGTGGTGCCGGACGTAAAGAATAACACCACCCCATTTCTTCCCGTGGGTGTCGTAAAAGGCGACTAAGGGACTTACTAGAGAATGGGCAGCAGCGTTCTCTATGCATTTTGCCACCATACTGCGATCGCCAACCCGCCTGCCAAGCGTGGCGATTAAGGCAAAGCCCCCCAAATTGGGGGAGGCCTGAGTCCAGCAGTGGGCGTCTTACGGCTGAAATGATGAGTGAAGCTTCTTGTTAAGGGATTTGTTGTTTCCAGCACAGAACAGGAACATTTTATAATGTTTCTAAGGACATTTAATATTACGCCTTGTTTCTCCACAAGGGTACCTCTTGTACAACCACATTTCGTGAGTTATGTTTAAGTCTCATGGAATAGGGGGCGAGCCCAAAACCACCAGTCAGGCACATTTCCAGACTCCGGGATGCTACTGAAAATACCAGATAGATAAACTTAACTCTTTCATGGGCGGTGGCGTGTATATACGTTCCAAGACAGCTACGAGTGGTGACAGAACGTACTACCACGTCTATTTTAATTTACTTGTTTTAAGCAGACCGTATACTCACGTTGACTCGCCATACAAAATTGTACTAGCTACGTCTTTCCGCCACAACGCATGAAAATGTCAAAATTGTTCTGTTTTTTTTTTTCGACTCGACGTCTATAAACGTCTAACCATTTTGTACGAAATGGTTAGACGTTTATTGACGTTGAGTAGAAAAAAAAATACCGGTCTGCCAAGGTCGCGAGATTGTTCGAAAGAGATACCGTGACCCTGGCACATGGGCAACTGAAGGAACACGGGTGGGTTTTAGTCAGTAAAAGTCTGATACGCTCCCCGCTCCGCCCAGAGCGGGAGAAGTCATTTGATGATTTTACATCCAAAAAAAAAAAACCATTTTGTACAAAGAATTGATGTGTCATTCTACATATACCACGTGATCGAGTACCGTCCGAAAAAGGGTTAATAGCACTTTGCCAGACCTGAGAAACGAATCCAGGATCTCATGCTTTACAGAAGCGCTTATGAATAACTAGACCAACGAGACAGTTTCCAAGAAGTTATTGGAAAACCGTTGGAGTTATATAGCAGACTCAGTCAGTAGCGTTCTGACTGCTGGAACACAGGCGGCTTCTAATCTCTGTGAGAGGGAGTGAGCCGTAATCCAAGACGCGGGCCCAGTAGGGTTGGGTTGTTAACACTTCGTGTTATAATGTTTTGATCATGGCGTGATACATCTAAACCATGTTTCTTTTTACACGCTTTATATTAGCTTCACTTGTATGTTTGTATATTTGTATGTTTGTATATTTGTATGTTTGTTTGTAACCGACTCCTTATAGCGCAATTTTGACCCACTTTAAACGACCAGATTTCATTCAAACTTTGCACACCTGTCAAGGACCGATGACAATACAATAATTTCATAAATTTGTGCCATTATCCTTGCCAGGGTTACCAGGACAGCAAAAAAACTGTCACAAACTACGCTGACATACGTCTCAAAATTTGAAATACCCTAAAAAATAGAAAATAAATAATAGTTTAAAAAAACTAAAAAACACGCTTTCATTGAAAACCAAACTAAAAAGTACAAAATAATGGAAAAAAGCGTGGGGTGCTTTTTAAGGTATTTTTTAAATGATATCAGGCACCCCACGCTTTTTTCCATTATTTTGTACTTTTTAGTTTGGTTTTCAATGGAAGCGTGTTTTTTAGTTTTTTAAAACTATTATTTATTTAATACAGAACTTCGTGTACTCGTACGCTATTTTTATTTTATTTACGACAAGCTTTTGCCAGTAGGTTCGTACGATTGCAGGTCGGAAATTATTCCACGAGAAAGTACAAACGGATAAAAAGTATCCTATGTGGATGGATTAACATCCAGGTTATAAACTATCTGTGTGCCAAATGTCATCCAAATCCGGTCAGTAATATTTGCGTGATAGAGTACCAAATATTCATACATCCTCAGAAACTTCTACATCTATACTTATTACTTATTTACTTATATAATAATATTATAAAGCTGAAGAGTTTGTTTGTTTGATTGAACGCGCTAATCTCAGGAACTACTGGTCCGAATTGAAAAAAAACTTTGTGAGTTGGGTAGCCTGTTTATCGAGAAAGGCTATAGGCTATATAACATCACGCTACAACCAAGAGGAGCGGAGCAGTCATGAAAAGTGCTGCAAAAACGGGGAAAATCGCATGGGTAGGCGATTCGACGCGACGGGAAGGGTCGGGGAACCAGAAATTTGACGCGGACGAAGTCGCGGGCTAGAAGCTAGTTTATAATATTTTAGTAATATTCATGTGAATGATATGTTAGAAAGATACGCGTCGCGTCAAAACACATAATTCTCGTAACTACTATTCTCTCAACAATTTTATTTCTAGACATTGTAATATAAGCTATAAAACACTCAGATCTAGTAATAAAAATACTGAGGTCACCAGACAGCATTACGAGAAACCGCTTAAGTACTTGTAAAATATAATCAAGGTTGGCAGTAACTCTCTCTTAACAACTTTATTAAAAATACAGTTTTACTTTAAAAGCAAAGTCTTTCAGGATGCTATCCCTGTAATTAAAAACTCGGGAGTGAATGGGAAGAAGCGATGCCGCACACGTCAGAGAATAATATCTGGGAATTTATTTAGAATTTTATGTTTATGTTAATTTTTAATTTAAAAAAAGATGGAATAATGTTACTGTGAAGCATTAGAACTTGTCGTCAAAATGAAGTGTTTATAAATTCTATACATTCGAGTTTCTTCAGTTTATTTTGTTGTCTTATTTACAAGTTTTATGAGCTAAAAGTGGATTTTTTTATCGTTTACAAGTCACTGTTGCAGCTCATCTATTTTGAACATGATAGGGGAAGTAAAAAAAAACATGCGGAAGAGGAAATACAAATTCTACCCATATTCCGGCATAATAGTCTATTCATGTGTTATTTATTGCTACAAAAAATACCTTCCGTATTCTTACCCACAAGGCAACAGAAGGCAATATATCACCACTATCTGGGCTAAATTACCGTAAAAAGATCCCGGAATATCTTTCTCTAACAATATGTACATGTCAATCACACAGTGTGTGCAATGTATATCATTTTATTGCCTTTATTTTGTATACAGTAAACACGCCGTCCGCTGGCCCGTGTCATCAATCACAGGCCTTTCAATTTATTACAAAAATGCCTAAACTCGTTCGACGTGAATTTTTTAAATTTCGACGTCGCCATCTTTTATTTTCCATTTTTCGATTCACGTTAGTTTTTTGACGGATTTTTGTTATAACTTAGTTTTTTTTACATCACTTTTTTTAGTTTACATAGAAAGTGGAATGAAGTTTGATACTACCAAAAAAATATTTTAGGTAAAAGTTTTTTTAAAACTTCATTCTGGACGAAAATAATGACCACTTTGCTTAAAATTTTGGTTCCTTTTAGCGACTCACCCTAGCTTTTTCCTTAGTATATTGAAGTCTGCTTTCACTCTGGCCAGATGCGACACAAAGTTTGGTCTTGCGCGAAGTAGTTTTTCGCTTAACCTGGCAAGTAATTACTGCTGAATTGGATTCAAAAATCCATATTATACAGAACCATTAATTTTAAACGTGATGACGGCGTCAGGAGAGCTTGGTAATGATTGTGGTTTGTGCATCAACCACTACAAATTGACTCCATTCATGAAGTGCTGCAAATTTGATGACAGCTTCGCAGTATGTATTTATGGCTCTGTGGTGGCGTCGAAAAATGTTTGATGCGAGGCTTTATGATTGTGTAGTCATTTATTTCTGTGCAGCTTGTGTTACGGACTGTGGTTCGCGATAATGTTTAATTATATACGTCATTAATTTCTGTGCTGCGTTAGGAGGTAGTAACTATAGTTTTAATAAAGATAAATTGATACCTCATGAGTAATCGAAATGGTAGAGTTTAACGTACACGTACTTAGAGTTAACAGGATACTGAAACGCTGAATTAAACTTGCTATCTATTTTTATAATATTGTAGTAGTAGTGATCGGTGCTAATCACGCAATTTAAGAGATGTCAGTTTTCAGCAGTTTATTTTTGTCTAGCTTCTGCCCGCAAATTGGTCCGCGTATTTTTTTTTAAACATATGAATATATTCAATAGCATCGCATTGCTCGTCCGAGCCATCACTTTGTTTTCTCTTAGCGTTTTTTTCTGTTTTTATTTTTTCTTTATATCTTTCGTTAGTAATTGGACTATTAAATTCAAAGCGAATTTTGCAAATCCGACTGATAGCGCAAGAGATTATTTCCTACAAACAAAGTAATTTTACTTATTTATAATATTAGTATAGATAGATACAATCAAGGTATCAGAAATCATAATTAGAAAGATGTTCATCTTTAAAAAGATGTTAGCGCAGAAAGTGGTACCACCTCCTTTTGTTACGTAGTTAACTTTGATTCCAGTGATGCATTTACCGACAAAATCGGATAAGAGCGACACTGGCTGGTGACCGTCAGTCAAGCAGAGAGCCACATTGATGGTCGCGTGGCGGCTGTCTTCTCGTGACACAGATAATGTCACGGAAGCCGCCCTCATACCACATCCACGACGAACTGCTTTATTCCAGCATAATTTTGATGATATTGAAGCTGCCAAACCACGAATACGATAACTTCTAGTAAATATACATGTAATAAAGTACAAAGACAAAGAATCACAATATCAAACAATAATACACATTATGAGTATTTATTACATATCATTATCAAAGAGGAAAATACCGTCGGTAAATCCACACGTTAACAATCAGCTCCGTGAATTGCCATAATCAGCGGCACCTGTCACCTTCATATAAATTGTAGGTTATACATCCGTGCCAACTTACCTTATGAGTTGGAAGCTATTTGTAAATCGCGACAGTGGATTTTTAATGTCTATATTTAATTGTAAACGTGGCTTGGGGGCCCCATTTCTTCCCGTGGGTGTCGTAAAAGGCGACTAAGGGACTTACGAGAGAATGGGCAGCAGCGTTCTCTGTGCATTTTACCACCATACTGCAATCGCCAACCCGCCTGCCAAGCGTGGCGATTATGGCAAAGCCCCCCAAATGGGGGAGGCCTAAGTCCAGCAGTGGACGTCTTACGGCTGAAATGATGATGAAAGGAGGCTTGTGTATAAGTAATAACAGCTGCATGGGTCGGTTGATTAGGTTAAGCTGCGCTTGCTGCGGTCGGTTCATGGATGGCTAACTCTCTTTAAAATACCAAGACCTCTTGGTGCCTTAGAAAGCATGTTAAGGTATTGGTTCTTGTTATTCGTGAATCTTCGTCGGTCGTTACGGGTCGAAAGTTTGTCAACCAGTATTGTCAAGGGGTATTGTATAACCCAGTAGCTGGGTTGTGGAAGTCAGATAAAATCAAAATCAAAAGTCATTTATTCATATTAGGCTGAGGATCAGCACTTTTCGAACGTCAAAATTACAAAAGAAAGTCCCCCCAAAACGCCCACCCGTCGCGCACTTCCTAGTGCTTTAGCTGGGAAGAAGAAGTGGCCAACAAACTCGGTAGTAACTCCATGCAAAATATTGGTATTCAGCTGTATCCGGTTAGTCTGGAAGCATACCCCAATACAGTTGGGAAAAAGCTAGGCAGAATTGATTGTTATTATTTATTGGTCTAGATAATTTGGTTCACCTTTACTTTGTTCTATTATTATACAGGGTAAGTTTTTATCCATTGCGCAAATTGTAACCAAGAATTCAGCATATCATTCTAGACCCCCTTGCGCAGAAATTATTCGTCGGTTTTACAAAAAAAAAATCAGCTGTTTCATAGAAAAATGCATTACCTACGGGGTCAAAATGTATGGAACAGACGATTTTTTTTTGCTTATCCGACTAAAACGTTCTATACTGGGGGGTCTAGAATGATATGCTGAATTCATGGTTACAGTTTGCGCACCGGATAAAAACTTATCCTGAATAGGTATAACTTTTCGGAAAAGAAGTAGAATATTAAAATCATGAATATTACAAATCAATAGAACATAATTTTGTACATATGTGCCATCAACAATGTTCTCCACAGATACACAAAAATACAAAGACAGTATGATAACGTAAAAGTCGGAGAAAACGGCCTTTTGTTCTTCATAATTTTACGAATATACTGTTTGTGTTGCTGTCGACACCATAATATATAGAAAAGAAAATGATAATTAAAGTTTTTTTTACTTTACCAAACGCTAAAAGTAAACAAAATAAGACTTTGTAATTCATAATGTACCGTATGAATTACAAAGTCTCGTTTTGTTTTCTTTTAGCGTTTGGTTACAATATCAAAAAAAAACATGACTAAACTTTGAAGTGAGGTCAGCCATCTTGCGGACCCCTGCGGCATACATAAATTACGTTCCGATCACACACCTAGATTAGACGTCATAGTCGTTCACAGAAAAACTTTCTTCAATATCGAGTTCTCTATGTTATTCCAAGTCAATTGAGAGTCCAAGGATGACATGAGAACGTCATTACACGCCTTCGGGTCACCCCTTCCCCGACAGTCGATTACGTACATAATTTGATAAAAAAAATAGGTTAGCAGCGAAGATAACCGACGAATATCTCACGAGGAGATGAAAAAAGTAATTTGTTTTAGCTAGTGAAGTGTTTTTATTTAGAGTGTTATCAAATTTTGTTTTTGATGAGGACGTTGATAATGCGATAAAAAGAGATTGAAGAATATTGAGATAGCCTTTTCACTGTTTTGGAATTTTCTTGTAGAATGCTTGTTAAAGCGATTGTGAAAAATTGCCCTTGACTTTACAAGGTATTGGCTATTGAGATCCATTTTCAGCAGTAGAAGTTCATAGGTTGAAAATAATGTAATTATATATTTTTGGGTTAAATCACAAAAATCAGTGTAGCCCTGTGTGGCTCTTATACTAGGAGCAGCACAGGAGTCAGGCCTCTAAATTTACAGGGTACTTAATAAAAAAACAGTGACAGATAAAAATAGTATTCGTTAAAGTTATGGCATTCACAAAAAGGTAGGTACAAATATACAAGAGAAAAAATTGGAAAAATAAAACAGGTAAAATTATCTAAAAAAAATAATAGAATACCACAGCATTCTCTAGGAAGTGAGGGTAAGTGTGATTGAAGTATCTGTGTGTAATAATGATGCATATCAATCAACCATGCCAAGTTGAACATAAAAACGAATTTTCTTAATGCCTCTTAAGAAACCAGGAAACCTTTTCCTACACTATAAAATCGTACTCATTCAAAAACTTTTAAACGAAAGACTAATATTGCTTCCAAGACACATTAAATATTAGCACTCACAAGATCAAGCTATAAATAATAGAGGTTATCCGGAGCGAAAATTGGCAAATTTGAACATCGTAGATACACAAAAGTTCAGCCATTAACTACAGCTTACTTTGAACCCCGGTCTGTTATGACAAACGTTCTGCAGTTCCAGCTAATAGATCACAACTGTCGAATGATTTTAAATGTATTTATATGATCGGGAAAAGTTTTGATATATTAAGTGATGTTCAGGGTTTTCGTTCCTCCTTTTTGATGTAGGGTAAAGTTGGCAGCAAAAAGGTGATTTTGTCCTATTGAACATCGCTTCATCATTTTTAAATTCTTAATTGACGTTAATACGAAATTTAATAATAATAATAGAGCAAATAGACTTAAAAGAATCGTCTCCTGCTTTATGAGACATAAAACAGTAACAAGCCTATTCATAAAGTATAAACAAAGAAAGGTCCTAAATTTACAAAGGTTCATCACGAAACGAGTCCCAAAATATTTACACAGCCGGTAATAACGACTTTTTTTAAATAAAAAGAGGTTCTATTTACACTGGCAGCAGAAGGTCTGATCGAACTAAGATAGCGCCTTGCAGCAGCCGCTCCAAATGAAGATTTTAAGCAAAGAGTTAAAATGGCCGAAACATAAATTTTGGGAATAATTATTAAAGAACTTTTTCTGGAGAGACTAAAGCGGAATTGTAAGAGATTGTTTTGATGCGGATCTGTTAGTGGAAAGAAACTTAGTAGGTTTTATTACTAAAGCAACTCAAGATAAAAGACTTGAAGATAATTTAGTCGCTCTTGATAATAGTTTACCATTATCTACAACCAACTTACTTACACATTGGTATTTTGAATTAAACTGGCATCCTATGTTACTTGATAATCTAAGCCCAAAAAGTAATCTACGTTTAATCCTGAATCAACCTATGACATTTAACTACGGAAATTCTCATCGACTTTCACGTCAAACTCAGACATAAGTCACAGAAGCAATAAAAACGAAAAGGACTATCTGCAAATCGGAGAAAATTATAAAATGGGATTCCATTTGTGCTTTAATTCAGATGGGAATAAAATCCTGTGTGACTTTCCGACCTGGGGTGGCCTGTGCGATAATTGAAAATTTTCTTCAGCCCCAGTGCTACGCAAAAAGTTACGAGATGGATGGAGATAAATGTTTTTCTGCGGTTGTTATTGCAAATTAGTAGGATTTTTCGGAAGCCAACGGAATGTTCTCGAATGTGAGTGGTGAAGATTTACGTGGAGTACCTCCAGCAATTTTGATTTGGAGATTCTTGGCATGCGTACCTGGCTCTTTTAGGTGGATGTAAATTTTCGCATCGTGAGATAAATTGGTTTCAATTTAACTGGTCCTTGACCGATGAGTTTTGCAAAAATGGTTTTAAAATACTTTTACATAGTACGACTATTGTTTACATTTTACAGTTTGGCATCGAATGTAGTAGAAAGTCAAGTTGCCTCTGCCAATTATCAGATGTTATCAACCTTTTGATTTGGTTCCAAATCTTCTAATTTGGATTTGAATTACAGTTAATTCTGAATTCACTATATCTATAGATGACCTTTCCAACTTTTAAACTACCTTTTTATTTTCACAATTTATCCCAAAACCTGTAACGGAGTTTTCTTTCACTCCTTAACGGACAGTCATTAAAATAACTCTACATCCGATCGGTAACCGCAGACACAGCGTGTCTTATTTATTTTCCAACTGAGGGCAATTCGCGTTCCGTATTTATTGGCTGTCGTCGAACGTTCGTATCAAGATTTATTGGAATACACGTTATGGGATCTGTATTTATCGTAGAATCTGACTTCGGTTACATGGTGATGGATCAAACCATTATTTTGGTGGTACAAGTTGTTCAAATTGGTGTGTGTCTGGTGGTAGAAGCTAAATAATTTGCGTTATCGTACACATATAAACTCACGCTTTGTACCCTTGGGGGTATGCACAAAATATCGAATGATCTTACATACTGCATTTGCTTCGTTAAGGTTGAATATCTTCTACCCGCACCGCTTTTGCGGTTGTTCAATGGGAATATTCATAAATATTGGGTAGCATTCTATATTGTTTATTAGAACAGGGGTTTTTACAAAAATTAAAGTTTATGTCATAATTTTAAATTATCATTCATAAAACGATTTACAGAAAGTATGCTTCTATTGTTTATACAAATAGTGATTTTTACAGTATAAAACATGTCTCAGAATCAACCACAATAACAAATACCCGTGTTAAAATCAGTGTATGTAATCATAGTACATACACTTTCTGACTAATTTGTATAAAACAATGTTTATTAACTAAATTAGTTCTATTGATTATAATAGAAAATTGTGGTCACAGTACAAATCTACGCAGGTACAAAGCTTCACGCAGATACTCGTATAAGTCTATAGGAGTTAGTTCGCCATCCATTTTAGTTTGTTTTGACAGTAAAACGGTAATATAATTTACGTAGTTTTAATAATATTTGCGATAAAAAATACCTATTTTAAATATGACAGCAAAATTATTCTTCAAACGATTCTGAACTTTCATAATGTGTATTAATTCAGTAACACATTGTATAAAGCCCAATCGACAGTGATCCTATCCTCATATACCACTGATAATACCATAGTGTCATCACCAAATTAATATTGATGGCTACTGAATTTTGAATCCAAACACACGTTCATCATGACAGATCGCTATTCCATTAGCAAGTCATAACTAAACAACGGCTATGCAGCGGCAACAAAGCCTATTATAATACGGCTATATGTACTCATATATAAGTACATATAGGTTTGTACTCAGATGAGTACATAATGTCAGTTACTCTCATTTGACTATAACAACACGCGGGTATCCTCCGACGCATTGTTTTCCTTTCATTTCAATCAGACTGAAGTCAATACAATCAATTTGATACCATTGTGGTGTAAAAGTGAATGGCGGGTTTTGGAATTGTTTCATTTGAATTGTGATTAAACTTTTGTGTGCGGTATTATTATATGGAAAGGTAATAGATTAAGTGGATATCTAAAATCAATTTAACTTTTTTTTTTAAACAATCTATTTCAAGAGACGATGGTTATGGATGCCTTAAGTTACCAAGCAGTATATTTAGTTGAAGGCATTGACGTACAGGATAAAGGTCATAGGTTTGAACTCAGAGTAGCGTTTATTTGTGCACCTTATTTATCACCAATGCTCTCAAAACCGATGAAGGAAAACATCATGAGAAAACTGGTATGTCCTCGAAGTCCTCGAACCAACATTAACAAAAGTAATTTGAGAGCCGTGTCCAGCAAACTGCGGCTATTCAAGAGCTTCATTCAATAATTAAAGTACAGTGTTCGCTCCTGTTACAAATGACGTAATTGCTTCGATAATTACCAACACAAGGGTGCAAACAAATGGCCATGCACGTAGTTTCTAGAAAGTTTAACTTTTGGAGTGGAGAGGTATAGGTGACCTAGTGTTAGACCTGACCTGACTTTTATGTAAGACTGGCTTCTGCTCCTGATTACATCCGCGTCAAAATTCAGCCCCCAAGTCGCTGTGTTGCATCCTGTCGCTTGCCCGCATTATAATTTCATTTTACTCGACTCCTTAGGATGGTAACGTGATGTTACCTAGCCTATAGTCTTCCGTACAATTTGGTTATCAAATCCAATTTTGGAACGAAGTTCCTTATGGTGCGTTGCGAAAGGGGGCTAGACGGAGATTAAGAGAAAAAGTTGTAACGACACTTTTTAACCGACTTCAAAAAAAGGAGGAGGTTTCTCAATTCGACCGTACCTATATATTTTGTTGTTTGTATTTGTTTTGTATGTTGTTAGTAGAGAGAGAGAGAGAGAGAGAGAGAATATTTTTGTTGAGTGTGTATACACTCAACAAAAACTGTTATTATTTTTTTATTATTAACCTGTATAGGTTAATAATAAAAAAATAATAACAATAATGAATCCTGGAAAGGAACTTCGTTCCATCCGGGTGTCTCTTTTTTTTTCCAAATATTTCTGGTAGTTTCAGGAACTTGGGTGATACTCTTCAGCTTTATAATTAGTATTGAAATAGAAACAGTCCATTTTTTTAAGTAATTGTTTAGATAGTGTTCTACCTAATTGCAGTCAATTGTACTAAAAAATTCAACGGTCCAGCAGCATGTATTAGTATCGAAAAATATAATACATGAATCAGTGCCATCGCCCCCCTTTTCTGTTAAAAATGGCTGCAATAATAAGTCCGTCTGCTAAGTATGGTGATTAACAATTACAAGTAAAGTTGTTGTTTCAGGGTCTGACTTCATTAAGTTACAATAGATCTGTTTGATGGTGTCACATGACCCTTGTTAACCAACTTCAAAAATGAAGGAGGTTCTATGTTCGACTATGTATTTATTATTTATGTTCACTGATTTTTCCATAAATTGCGGACCGATTTTCAATTGGTAGTCACAGCGTTAGTTTCAATAATGTGCATTAAATTCACTTTGTGTATCGTGATGGTGTTCTAATACTTTCTGTAACTGTTGTTTACCTGGCCAGTAGTGTTATACGATTTAGTGTGAGTAGGTACAATCACTGAGAGAGAAACATTAAAAACTATTTTGCTAAAAAATATACGTTAGGTACCTACTAAGTAAAAAATAATTTTAATTTCGAAAGTCGGTGGCAAAAACTAAAATGCAGATCTAAAGACGCCAATGCTGTACAATTTACTCTTAACGTGTCTTTTCAGCTCAATTACTATTATTCTACCGTGTAAGCGTTAAACATTTTATACGTTGCATTTAAGTAACATCGTGTACCGTGTACCGTGTAGTGCCGGACGTAAAGAATAACACCACCCCATTTCTTCCCGTGGGTGTCGTAATAGGCGACTAAGGGACTTACTAGAGAATAGGCAGCAGCGTTCTCTATGCATTTTACCACCATACTGCGATCGCCAACCCGCCTGCCAAGCGTGGCGATTATGGCAAAGCCCCCCAAATTGGGGGAGGCCTAAGTCCAGCAGTGGACGTCATATGGCTGAAATGATGAAAAATGATGAAGTAACACCAAATAAGTTAAAGCTGTTTCTAAAGCATATTTTCCAGTTCACACTTTAAGTGGCTGATTTTAAATGTTGAACGAAAAGAAACTATATTTAGTTCGTATGACCTTGAATGTCTGAGACGGCCCTAAACACTACACAATACCTAGGTTTAGGAGGGTAGGTAACTTGTTAGGTATAGAAGGTGTAGGTTTCAACCAAAGCACGCTTGAGTAAAGCGATTGTGTAATAGACAATCACTTTAAGGCTAGCTGGGTTTGTACCTATATTTGTGTTGCAAAGTTTATACTAGAGTTAAGTTGGAGTGGAGAATGAAAGCTTTACCCTATCAATGAGTATACCATATATATGGCTTAGAGAAGGTCGTGAAGGTCATTTGAGTCATAGTTGTTTTAAATACAGTATGTCCAAAGTAATCTAAAGAATGAATAGGATGAGAAGTAAAATGCATACATCATAAACTTATGCTATTTTCTTATGAGGTTAAGAAAAAAGTTGAAAGTCATGCAGTTTTTTGTGATAACCTAATACATTATAGTTATTATCACAATGAACCTGACGACTTACACCTTTTCTCAACTAAGTGATTCTTTTCTTTGTTAAATAAATGTGTTTAAATTATAACGGTTAGTTGGTAGGTACGCCGACATGATAACATCCTCAATTAAAATTTAACACTTACTCGAAGAACGCAAAATAGCTGTGCAGTGATTTCTTTATGTCAAAAGATAAACTATGTCCCTTTCTTAGATGCCTTATTTTTTTAAACATAAATCGTAAATATGTCAAGGACACGTTTTTCTTGTTTAGATATTAATTTTGTTTTGCTTTTCCGAGACTCTACTCTGTATATTATAATACCCTTGCTGCGTATTTCTAGATGATATCATGTCACGTTGTGTATTACTATGGAAACCTCTCGTGCGAGAGGGTAAAGTCTACGTTTACTAACTGGTAGACGTGGGAAGATACAAGAATTTCGTATATTTCAGATCTGAGAATATTCAGGTCTAAAATGTAAGTAAACCGAATTGTACAAACATATGTTAGTAATTTTCAAATGCTAAGAGGCATTATTAAGGAGAATATATAATTAAAAAGTAATAATTTACGTAAGAAAAAAAATAACTTATAGTCTTGGAAGTAAAATAAATTGTTTTAAATATCTACCCATTAGTATGACTTTAATGTACCATGTTATGAAGCAAGTAAATAGACCCTATTCTAAAAAATAATAATATTTGTAAACAGCATATTTTTAATGCATTATTTATGGAAATCGACTTACGTCATAGAAAAAAATCTTTAAAAAATTCGCGAAGGTACAGACTGCCTTGTTATTAAAAAAGTACATTATTATAAAATAAAGAAATATCCAGACAGTAAAGATATTTTTCATAGAGTCAAGGCAAGCTCGTAAATGAACATCTTTTTATGTGTCAAACAGATGCTACCCCTACTTGATTGAATGAGAACACGACATTTTATTCGGAAAATTATTTCGTTCCCATATTAAATTTCCGTTTTATTAGCTTCGAAGAAAAGTTAATATGTACAAGTGTGCTATACGTCTCGATAAAGTTATGTATGTAATATACTTTAAAGGTTATGTAATAAAATTATGTCGCGACTTTGGTTGGGTACATCACAATTCATCTTCGCCAACATCTTATATATTAGGCAAAATATACACTTGTACACTAAAAACAGTGATATTCATAATATTAATACTAGAAGTAGGGATAAACTACGTGCTCCCTTTCACCGGCTTCATAAGGTTCATAATTCTTTTGTTGGTCTTGGTATTACCTTTTATAACAAGCTTCCCTCTGCTTTGCTAGATTTGCAGTTTAATGAGTTTAAAGCTAAAGTAAAATCCAACCTTTGTTCAAAGGCATACTATTCTATCAACGACTACTTAAACTATAAGAATAGTTGGTCGCTGTGATCAACTCAAGACAATGTTTATGTTCTTTCAATCCAGAATTAGTCTTCCTACTGACGGTTTATATGGGTAGTTCATATAATTGTTTTATTTTTTATTTTTTTATTTAACTGCTTTTGTTAGTTTATTTTTATTTTCTTTTCATTTCATTTATTGTGTATATGTATCATTTGCATCGTATATGTAAGCGGGCACGCCCTTTATGCCTGGAGGCTTTATTAAGGTTTTAAGTTCTGTTTACGATTTTGTTTTATTATTTATTTCAGCTTGAGTTTAGTTTTCAATGTTTTGTTGGTAAATTGGCGTGTGCTAACTGACATATGGCGAATAATGTATGTTTTGTTTTATAATATTAATGACTTACACAATACTGTATAGAATCAAGTTCTTCTAACTTAACAGACAGCTGTGCTGCTGGGGAGTTTGTTCCGCCACTTCTTCTTCCCAGCGAAAGCACTAGGAAGTGTCGAAGGGCGGGCGTTTTGGGGGGACTGTCTCATGTAACTTTGACGTTCAAAAAGTGCTGACTCTCAGCCTAGTTTGAATAAATGACTTTTGATTTTGATTTTTGATTTACCAACACGCGTTTCTATTAACTTGATCAAAATAACTTAAACTTGAGTAATACAGTCAAGTATAAGGGTCAAATTCGATTTAGCACTGTTATAATTTCAGTTTGAATTGAGTAATATACATGGTCACCCATCCACAAACCGCAGCTTAACAGCAGCTGGTATCATGAAGCTCGTTGTCTGGTTATATTACGTTTCTAATACCAATAAAATCATCCAAACAAAACCGGAATCATTCACCAAAAAAACCTAAAAACTCAGACACGAGGCAACATTCAAAAGGCCTTACAAATACAATGTAAACTTTGTCGCGTAAAAACTCCAAACTCGGAAGTACTTTTAGTTTTTTACAACACTTTAAGGCGCAAGGTTCCTGTAAAAAGAAACAAGAAGCCTTTAGCAATCGTAAATGTTGCTTCAATGAAAGTTTCGTCGTTTGAACTTCTCTATCGATAGATCTATATTTATGATGGATTCGGTAGAATAGTTCGAGAAAATAACATGTATGTGAGGGGAAGATATTGATGGATACCTTCTCCCTGTGTACAAATTCAGCAAAGTTTCAGTAATAAATCAGATATTCTGTGAGAATGATACGTATGTACTTCTTTGTAGGAATTCTGAGTGTTCCTGTTTTAAACAACGCAAAGTTTTAATCAATACAACCAGGCTATATTACAGTCCGTCGAGAGAATGCTTTCCATACTCCTGGCAGTGGAACAAATCTAGTAACAAATAATCAAATCAACAAAGATCAAATTGGCAAAACACGAATTCGTTTTTATGAAACTGACGGGTGTCAAGAACGCATTCTGATTAAAAAAATGCCTCTTAAACGGTTCACATCAACAGTCAGATTTCGTTAATATACCTTCGTTAAATTTATCGGTCTATTCGGCTTTTTGACTTTAAACAATCCAATTTGTTCAGATTAAACTACATTCATTATTTAACTTTACAACATTTGCCATTAAAATAAAAGCATATATTGAAATTCACGTGCACACACAACCAGTAACCACACTTCAACCAAAATTAATTGGCAAAAAATATAAAATAGACCGATAATCACCACTCCACACAAATCCTTGACAAAACTTAATTAAAGATGCAATCATTGACTAATTGTTCGTGAATAATTACCGTGTACAGTGACGTACGTCCGTACGTAACACGTACTGTAGGTGAGTATGGGCGAACACTTATCGAGGGTCAAGTGGCAAAGGTATTCTCGATCGAGGACAGCAATTAGGGATGTCGATTCTCGTTTAACGTTGTTATTTTAATAATGATGGTGGAGTAGAGTTCGTCAATTTATTTACTGTCTGTGCTTGGATCTCTTATTTCTTTAACAGTATGTGTATTTTGTGAATATAATAATCACCGCCGAACGAATTAAAAAGAGTATATAAGGATCGTAATAAAAAAAAGGATGGTACTTAATGGCATTCTGTAGTTGCCTACCGTCTTGGGGAGAGGCGTGGGTTGATGTATGCCTAATAAAATCAGATGTTATTGATGTCCTATGCTATCAATGTCATTAATGCATTTGAACACTGCTTTTAACGACCAAATCCTTAAGTGTAATTCAATTTTAGGTCACCATTAAGTCTCATGTTATTCCTGCCTCTTTGACTTACAGCGACAGAGAGGCTTCTATCGAAATAAAGTGAAGTGTTGGTTTAGAATTTAGGGGTTAGGAACCTCCTGCCAGGGTCGCGAGATTTGTTCGAAAGAGTTACCGCGGCTCTGGCATATAGGCAACTGAAGGAACTCGGGTGGGTTTTAGTCAGTAAAAGTCTGACCCGGTCCGCCCAGAGCGGTAGATGTCATTAGATGATTTCCAACCACAAGAAAAAAGGTGTTAGGAACCTTCTGTAAAAAGATTGACCATCCTGTTTTCCATCACATAATTTTTGCTGCTCTAAATAATTTCGCATTTCGCTAAAAATATTTAAAACACCACTATTTTTCAAGCCAAACTATAAAAAATAATTGCCCAACCTAAACGTCCTCTAATTGTCGGCTATTAATGACGTCACGTCGGTGTACCTCGTCACTTATCGACGTCAAGTGGCTCGGGTGGCTCGTGGCTCGAGTTGCTCAGGTGGCTCGTCTGACGGCCACAATTAGGGACGTCGATGGCTCTTAGACTTGGGCTGAAGAGCGATTCAACTGTTAGGGTCTAAGGATGGCAACGGGTAACAATGGGGTGTACTGATGTGTGAATGTGAGATTTTTTGACGTTATTTTTTGTGTTGAGTATGACGTGTTGACAATATTGCGTAAAATGATAATAAAAAAATAAGAAATCAGTTACCAGTTAAATTAATTACCAGTTTATTTAAATCTTTAATTAAAATCATCATCAAAATCAACCTCTAATGTTTTCACGGACATAGGCGTCCTGTTGATGCCCACCACGCGGGCCCTGGGCAGCTTGTGAGATGTCACACGTCTTCCAATTGTTCGTTCACGGACATGCCGGTTTCCTCATGATATTTTGTAAGTCATGGCCGTTACCACTGGGCCACCACTCAGCTCTCATTTTCCATAATGCTTCAGGCTTTTTGGTTATAGTTCAGAAGAAAAAAAAACATAACATACTGGGTAACAAGAGAAAATTGAACGAATGTTATTTATTGTAGGTATATTTTTTTTTTAGTATAACATTTTTTTGTATAAACTTTGAAAGGTGCCAATTGTCTAATACGTATTTCTGGAGGTGTTGAATCGCACACAATAAAATATCTTTGTGCGAATCGTAGGTACAATACGTAGGTAAACTAATATAATACGGACAATGCTCAAAAGTTTATAATTCGCGTCGCCCTAAAATTTTACTCATTTAACGACATCCTCCTCGTAACAAAATCAGATGTTTTCAACCATACAAAAATTACTTCCAATCTAATTCAACATGTCTGTAGCGTAGCGACATATTTTAAAACAAAGTATTTTAAAATAAATAAATAGACGTATCCCAACGCACTTACAAAATGAACTCCGTTTAGTGAATACTAATGTGAACAAACACTGCTTTGTTTGTACTATATTATTAAGTTTGACTACACTATTAAAAGTTCGCCTGTACACAGCGTGTTGCTTTTGAAGAGTTAATTCGTATCTTCCATGTGAACGCATCAGGTTGTCTTCTTTGTGAGATTAGATGTGAAACGAAGAGGAATTTGAAGAACAGGGAGTTGTCAGGTTATGATCACCTTGTTTATTTTTTAATAATTGGTTTAATTATTTAAAAATCATCAAATGTTGTGTGTTAAGTGTTGTTCATAACTCTTATTATTAAGACTTCTCGTCTTCTACTTTTTAAGTGAAAAATCAACTATACGTTTTTAGTAAAACACTGTGACATCAAAAAACAAACCAACCAACCAAGCCAACTGTGACCGATTCTATATCATTAGCAAATTTAAATTCGGAGTCTTTCACGAAAAACCTCATTAATGGACGTCATATGCATAATTTAATTCATTCTTCCATTCAACGTAGATTCATACTACCTATTCTATTTGAATCCTGAAGAGAAACCGTATTCCATTTCCGAATTCATATCACATCGCCAATCGGGGCAAGTCTGTACAAAATTGTAAGGAGCAACAGAGAAATATCAGTGAATTAAAGTAAATACAAGATGGCTGTTCGGATTCTAGTCACACTGTTTAAATTTGAAACTGTGGTACAATATGGGAGAGGTCCAATCCACTTATCATCGTCGTGGATAGTATTTGTTCTGCCAAGTGGATTACAGATAGTGTATGTACTGGAAGTCTCTCGCTAGTTGTGTTGAAAGTAAATTGTAGATTGGATTTACTTTGTGTTAGCTTGTCTGGGGATACAAGGGTAATATTGTGAGTATGGGCTTTGAAGTTTACGATCTTTATTGATGGTTATTTTGCGAGAACTAACTCATAAGTTTGTACGTTATAACTTTAAACGATGTGCTGCTGAATTCAACTGCCATAATTATTTGATTGGTTATTTTCATCTTTAGCTTCAAGGCCTTTTATTTTGTTTGTTAGAAAGCCTTTAACTAGCGTGGTATAATTTATAAAATTAATGAACCCAAGCAGGCACTTTACTACTGTACCTACTATTAAAACGGTGAAGAAATACATCGTGAGAACACCAAATGGCATGTCTAAGAACCAAAAAATTGAGGACATGTGACGTCTACCAACCAGTACTGGAGGGTTATGGTTAACTCTCACTCACAGAGAGGAGGTCTGTGTCTCAGCAGTGCAGCAGTGGGAACATTATAGGCTGCTGATGAATTATAGTCTTAAAAGTAACACGAATTCAGCTTACAAAATCGTCCCGACATATAAAGTTAAAAACACCTTTAATATTTATTCTACATAGTTATCACAGTCCCTATGTTTGCATATCAAAAAAACAGAACCACAAAGCGCAAGCTCATTTTCATAAATATTTAATAACCAAGCTCTTCCATTCCTTCTCACATCGGCGTGCGCTCGTGAAATTCCAAGATGCCTTAAATTCTGGCGACCCACTTGAACTCAGTTCATTGTAGGATGACACCTGAACTCAGCCAAGACCGCCATCTCGGATTCCACTGGATACTCGCTATGATAACTGCTCTAGTCTGTTACGGCAACGGATTTATTAAATTTTGTTGTGTTGCTGAAATATTTTAATTATTTCGGAGTGCTAAAGTTGGATGTGTGCGTGAAAAATTTAATATAATCTAGTCTTCTGTGTGTAATGACTTTTGTAGTGTCTTTGTGTATGGTTGAAAATGCTTAGTGTTTATCCTTTGTGCTGGATAAAGTTGTGTACTAGATTTGGTTTTACGAGTTTTTGTATACATTTAGGTTGATTCATAATTTTATATTTTTTCATAATGCTGATATGAAAATTCTATCGTTGTTTTGGTAAGAGAAAGCAATCAAAACCGATTTTATCGTATGTTATAAATATGCCTGACAAAAAATGAGAGCGTCTAGATGTTACTGTTGCTCGAAGCAAGCGGTCGTTAACCTATTCCTGTTGACGTATTCATATTAGGCATTAAACCAATCCTTAGCAAAACACATCGGTGTCTATGTATCTTTATGTACCAACCTTTTTATAGGAGGTCTTGCATCTCCGCCACTACAGATAGTCGTCGTCCTCCCACTGATGTCTCCCATCAACACGCAATCAACTTGTGAGCCATTTACGTACTTTCAGCCGTCAAATTGACGCCGCGCTGAAGGCCAGTAGGTACTTACTAACTACTTCGAGAATAGAAGAACAGAACTGTGTGGTTTCAACTTGTGCATTGACGTAGGTAATTAGGCTTCGAATATTGGTTAGTATTGTATATATTGGGCTGTAGAAGTTTGATAGTAGATGATAGTGATAATAGTCAGATATTCGTTCCATGGAAAATATTAATAGTTACTCAGTTGCATCTGGTTTCTGGTAAAACAACACTGAAATATTTTTCATTCTCATATAGTCCATTATTTTTACATCAAGGTAGACTAACTAACTAGTGCCTTTTTTAGGCGCCATATTATTGCAATTTGATGATCAATTTATGCATAATAGAATTCTTAGGTATCTACTATAAAATTCTATGTTAATTTTCAACAAAAGCAAGCTAAATAGTGAAAGTGTGGCATTTTTCACACTATTTATAAAACACTGCACAATTACCCTAGCAATAATCAACAAAATGGTATAAAACTTTAACACATATTTATAGAATTTGCCTACCGAAAATTACATATCAAAACAAACTCAAAGCATTTAGTTTCTATAGAGAAGAATGGGAAAGAAACTAGATACCTACTCTTTAAAATGAGATATTACAAAATCCTGGGTACGTAAACAACCCAAAAGCAACTCCGATTTTCATTTCATAAATCACCCTTCACTAACACTTTTCACTCTCTCAAATTCTTCTTTCTTTCTTACTTCACAATCGAATGCAACAATCGTTTACGTGAACAACAATAATATGTTTATAAAAAGACATGGGCATTAGTTGGCAGTGCGCGTAATAGTGTCATGCATTAGGGCCCGCGCCGGGGAGTAATAAAGGGGTAATCGCCCCGCCACGGGAGGGGGGAATTACTTAGGGCACGTTGGGTGGACCGAGAGGCGAGTTGTGGCGATTTTGATTGTAGTACTGTTTTTTGTTATATCAGAACTTACATAATGATCCTGATGACAACGTTAACTACGAAAGTTAATTGATCCATAGTTTGGCGTGCCATTTCTTATTCGATAAAATTACTCAGTTATGGAAAACCATCCCTGCTGTAGCTGTACTTTAAAACTACAATAGTTTTTTAACTACTTTGCAGGGTAAAGGCCTCTTCACATTCCAATCCACTCGCATTTTTTCCCCGATACTCACCTGGAAAGGTTAAGGATTACACGACTTAAAGGAGACTTTTCTCCTTTGTTTTGTGTAACCTTTTGCAGTTGTTCCTTGAAGTTCGGGTTTTCCATATTATTATAAAATATAGTTACGATCACCACACTTCTCTTAGTAAGTGCGTGTTTAGCTGCTGATATGTGGAAACAGACATATTTCAGTCCAAAGCTGATTACAGCGAGACTTATCGTATCACGGTTGATTGATCAGGTAACTAAGCCATAGCGTTAGATGGACTGCTGAATAGAACTGTTGTTACGAAGCTCCTCATCTCGCTCCTCCTATGTCTGGTACCACTGTCACGTCAGGCTAACGTTTAACTCCAACCGGCACTGGCCGCTATTTACTATATCTGATGAAATAACAACAATATTATAACTTTTGATTCTTGTCCCTTACAATACTGTTTTATTGCCAAACTACTGTACTTGTACATCTATGTTTACAGGGTCATAGGGGAAGTTATGTACTCATATATGTTTTAATCTAAAAATAAATGCGAGGAACCTAATTGTCGGAAATAATAGTTCATCATTTCAGCCGATGGACTTCCAGTGCTGGACACAGACCTCCCCCAATTTGGGGGCTTTGCCATAGTTGCAGCGCTAGGCAGGCGGGTTGGTGATCACAGTTTGGTGATAAAACGCATAGAGAACTCTGCTGCCCATTCTCTAGTAAGACCCTTAGTCATTTTTTACAACCACGGGAAGAAATGAGATGGTGCTATTCATCATTAAAAACCGTCAAAATTCATTTTGATTTCGTTTCAGTCTTAATTTTAGTTACAACAGAAAAAGAGTAGAGAATGGAGAGAGAGAGTAGTTTGAGTTAGTTATCGTTTTTTTTCTTCTCATGAACTCAAATCTAATAATTCCAAAAATCTATTTAAATCTTCATTGTACTACTAGCCTACCTATAAATACACTTTCTCATATAAATATTTTGTCACAAATCAAATTTAATATTTGCGACATCTCATCGACTAAGTCAATGTGGAACGCAATACGTTGTGAATTCCATCTATAAGTACTTATTGCACTGTTGACGTGAACTCACATTCATTACAAGCGTACTGGAAAAGGTGAACAAGAATACAATTCATATAAACGCAGGCGTAATGCCATTAGACTTTTTATTAACTCCTTTTTATTTCGGTTTTCTCGTGTTCCGTGTCACACGGCTTGACTCCGGCACGACTTGTTATTACTGTATCTGATAAAATGTATAATTCTTGATACTTGCCGCTGACATTATTGTATTGTTAGTGCGTAGATGTGGGTGTTTTTTATTTATTGTGTTTCAAAGAATGATAATAAATGTGTCGCTGTGATTTCATTATGTTTTCATTGGATTGAAACTGACAAAGAGTAAAGTATGTACATACTTTACTAGGAACCCGACCTTGCTTAGCATGGGTGCAAAGGTGGCATATCATACATATAGTCAAGATTTTTATGCTCAATCTAAGTCTAATATTAATTTATTATAAACGTAAGCATCTTGAAATATATGCTCCATTTTATCTTGAAAACCGCATCAAAATGAATTGGGTAAGTTAGTAATATTGGTTATCCGCCTTTCGGGCTTTTAACTACCAGTAACGACTGTCAAAGTTTATGAATGACAGCTGGGACCAACGGCTCAACGTGCTTTCCAAGGCACTGTGTGTGTTCGATATGTAGTTAAAGTTGGTCACCTATCCGACCGCGGCAAGCGTAGCTTTAACCTATGTATTGATTTTCAAATTTATCATTAATTGTACGGTGGTAAAACCATTAAAGTATCTCATTGTTTTTGTTACATTCAATCTACGTATCTATCTATTTTGTATTGTAGTTTGTAGATAGTAAAATAATATCACCAAAAATGTTACGCAAAAATATTGATTGACGATTAATTTACGGTATTGTCCCACTGCAGAGTAAAGAGCTCCCTTTTCATTTTCCACTCTATCCTGAGCCAATAAGGACCAATCCCTCTTGTAGGCGTCAAGTTCATCCCGCCATCTACGCCATCTAAACAAGTAACTACAAAAAATATCTTAACAACAGAAACCAATAAACAGACTAACAAAGCTCTGCGGCATGATGTCATTGTTCACGTCACCGTCTAACGTGACCTCACTCAAAACCTATTTTGTTTGAATTCTATCACAAACAATATTCTACAACATTTCGATCAACCACATGCATTCAAAATTAATAGATAGAACATTTTTAAGCTTTATTTTACAAATCCGGCAAAGCAAAGGTATTTCAGAAAACGAACACGTTAGATTTGTCTGTTATTAATTACGTTTATTGAGATTTCATAACAAGATCAGTAATAACAGCTCTATGGGTCGATCGATTAGGTTAAGCTACTATTCCCGAGGTTGGTTCCTGGATGGGTGACCATCTTTACATATCCGTTCGTGCCTTTGAATACTGTTAGACAATTGTGACGGGCAGTCAGAAGCCTGACAACTAGTCTTACCAACAGTTTGTTTTTTCTTGTAAGTCCTTTAATCGCCTTTACGACACTCACGTGAAGAAACGGGACATACAGATTCATATAGGGGAAAGAGCTAGAAACTGGCTTCTGTCCTAGCTTAACATAAATTGGGCTAAATTAAACAATTTCTACTAAACTTATATCGACACTGCATTACCCTTTCGTTTCATAATGTATTTTGAACAAAACAAGCGAACATCGAAAACAATTGTGACGTCACTTGTCACGATCTTATATCTAGAAACATAATTTATTCGCAATTTAATATTTTTCAAGTCCCCATTTCTTCCCATGGGTGTCGTACCAGGCGACTAAGGGACTTACTAGAGAATGGGCTGCAGCGTTCTTTATGCATTTTACCACCATACTGCGATGGACGACCAGATTGCCAAGCGTGGCGATCTTGGCAAAACCCTCCAAATTGGGGGAGACGTATTTCCACCAATGGGCGTCTTACGGCTGAAATGATGATGATGGAGTAACATATATCACGTTCTTTTTAACACCACAATACTATGTGACTTTCGGGATTTACTGACTAGTTTCGTACTCAAACGAGGCTCATATTCAGGAAAATGTCCAGTGGCGTGCACCCTAACAATCTGAATCATTTTGAATAATTTTCTAATTCATTACATCATAATTATCTCCGAAATATTTGTCTGCTTAGCAACGTAAATAACGCAATGAATGTTGTTGAACTATTACAATAAAGCTTTTACCACTGATAGTGTGTTTTTATGTAATCACCCTGCTGGTCAAAAAGAAATAATAATAACTTTTTAGTTATGGTATGTACCCCGAACTAATCTAATCACGATATTCGTCCATTTGCCGCGCACATACTTAATGCAAATTTAAGACTTGGTTTTCTCATGGTTCCCATTTTCAGAATGGAACCAAATTAAAATGGGACCACATGGGAAGCACCAACTTTCAAATAAAAAAAGATTCATCAAAATCGGTTCACCCAGTCAAAAGTTCTGAGGTTAACAGACATAAATTTAAAAAAAATACAGTCGAATTGAGAACCTCCTCCTTTTTTTGAAATCGGTTAAAAAGACAAACGACGAAGAGAACGAAGAGTTAGTCACGTTCAGAACTTCAAGACAAAAAAAAATGAAAACGAAAATTATTACCCACACAACTATTAAATACACAGTCTATCCACATTCTTTTGTTTCACAAATCCGACAAAACAATCGCGACGTCATTCGTCATGATCTAACATCAACAAACATAATGTATTCACAATGAACGCTGTCACAATACATATAGCCATATATTGTGGCCGGTTGGCATCGCGGGATGCGAATTTAATATCTGTCAAGCACAGAGTGTCCCACGAAGGGTTGACTGTCCCGGTATAGTCGGAGCATTCGAACCGAACGAACCAAGCGTGTATATATAATTAGAAACGTGCGTGTGTGGGTTTGTTTTGTATGTGTGCAGGGATGTGGAAGTGTAGGGCACGAGGTTGGGGAAAATTATGTGGGTTGTCTTTTAATCGGGTTGTGATTTTTATTGTAATTGGATGTTGTAGGTATTGAAGATTATTTTTCGGCTGTATCAGCTTTTTTATTTTGAAGAGATTTTCTGATAACGGAAATTGCATTATATTAATTTATATTTCAGTCGCAGAATCAATAAACTGTTAACTAATATTCGTAACATGTCGAGAAAAAGCATCTAACACGATGACGTCACATGGCACGTCGCTGTGTCGACTCGTATGCTTGTGTTATGAGACATTTCTTTTCACACTATGCCCATTAGGGCAGTTGTTTGTTGTTATTTAGTGGCTGTTAAACCTACCCACTAAACTTAACACACACACTTAACGTGTAAATAAACAAAAGTAAAACAAATCGTGACAGATGTAACTAAATCATTGACGTCACAGGGCACGACGTCGTACCGACTCGGGTCCTTGTCCTGTGTGACATATCTCATAAGAAATATCTAATTTTACGCATTCTGTCCTAATACAATTAGTATAACTACCTAAACTTTCAGTACAAAAATAAAAACAAAAGCAAAGCAAGTCCTGGCGTGCATCAAATCAGGCTTACGTATAACAAGTTTTCGTATCTAAAATTTAACTGACCCTCATGGTATTCTGCTACTCGAATCACGACATAATGTAGTCAAGTTCCTATTGGAATTCATTAGGCGGTTTTCCATAATTATGTTCATGGTAAAAGTTTGCCAAGGTCTTAAAAATATAATATTTTAAAACTAAAGCCGGACAAATCATGACAGAAGCATCTAACACGCCGACGTCACAGGGCACGACGTCGTACCGACTCGTATCCCTGTGTTATGAGACATCTCATTTCACGTGTTCTCTGCTATTGTGCCCGATGGGAGAACTGTTGTTTACTAAACGATTTTGTAAGCTCATACTATTTTTATGGTACTGCTTCGGAGGTGAGGCTGAATTGCTTAGGGATCGGCGTCTTTAGAATAATTTTACGGGTATTGGTGTACTATCGTCGACACATAATGTTTTTATACTACCTGTATTCAGGTTGTTCTTAGTGTTATCGTTTCTTTGCCTGTTTTAGAATATAAAACTGAAAGTCAGCTGCTAGCTTTCTATTATCAATGTTGCATTGCAAAAATTTGTTTTTGCGAGGCATGCTTGTACAAACAATTTCACATACAATTATCTTTTCTTTACAGGGTATAAACCAAAGTTACAATTATTTATTAAAACTTTAAGCACAAGTAAAGAATACTATACAAAGGCGGACTTAATGCCTGAGGCATTTTCTACCAGTCAACCTTAGGGTGATGCAGAGATGAAACATGGCAGGTGCAAAAAAAGGGATAGATATAACGGAAACAACTATAAAATACTAGAATAAATACTAAAACATAGATGCATACATACACACACACATATAAAAAAACTAAACTGTGTCAGGAGCACTAACAATCGGTAGAGGAGAAAAAAAAAACCAGCAAATCAGCGCTGGTAAGCGCTGGTGACATTTCATGTTTGTATGCTTAAATCTTCTAAACTCCGCAAAGGATTTTAATGGGGTTTTCGTAAATAGGCAGAGTGATTCAAGAGGAAGGTTTATATGTATACTGCGTGGGTGAAGCCGCTGGCAGAAGCTAGTATTATGATTCTGAGAAAAAGGCTGAAACAGTCAGTCAGTCCTTTAAAGTCCAGAGATAATCTTGGTTATATCATAAGATACTCTGAAATACGTTCGTTGCAGAAGTAAGATCAATTCCACATAATAATGTAATCGAACACCTAGCTTAACGTTAAATTCAATTTAACGAAGAATATATTTTCCAACGCGTGTAAAATAAAATCATAGATTCAGTAAGACTTTTCTAGAACATTGCCACTAAACCCAAACGTGGGTCAAAGCAACCGGATTACATTTTGTATTGAAAAATATGCTTTAGTCTAAAATATTCAGCGGCACATAGATAGGAGATAGGTATTGTTGCCATATTGACAGCTGCATTTTATTTTAGCTGCATGTTTCTGTTTTAGCTGTACCTTTGGGCGATTGTGTCACTTGTGATGTTCGATAAGCACGGGTGGTTTTTTGGTTGTAGTGTTACCTGCAGGCGTTTATTGAACAATTATTCGTTTGGTTTTTGTTTAGTTGTTGGCTCACTTCATCATTATTATAATCATTTAGCCATTCCTGGACAGAAGGCTCCCCTAAGCACCATTATCTCGGCAGGTTCTGTGCTTCTCGCATCCAGCGGAATCCTGCAGCCTTCACCAGGTCATTGGTCTATTTTGTGGGACGCCTTCCAACGCTACGTCTGTCAGAAAGCGATTGCTACTGCACAATCTTTCGATCCCATTGGTCATCTATTCTGCGAGCAATGTGCCCTGCCCACTGCTACCTTAGTTTGTTAATTCTTCAGGCTATGTCGGTAACCTTGGTTTTCGTACGGATGTCTTAAAAAATGTAAGTAAGTCTCTCTCTCTTTATATATAAGTTATAAGAGACGAGTTACTTACATTTTTTGTAATAAATTGCTTTACCATAATGTGTTTTTAGGTGGTAACAATATAATTTAGATCATAATTACCATTATTTATTATTTTAATTGATAATGGATTTTTTTTCCATCTGACTCAACATGGGTTAAGAGATGGGTATGAGGAATTTCTGAAGGAATACAAGCGTTTCATTTCTTACAACGCTGTAATAATATCACAAAAATAAATACCATTTAAGTATCTATCATTATAACCTAAACTCAATAAAAAAGCAGTTAAATCAACCCTGTCATACCTATACTCTTTATAACAATTTAAACAAAACATTTTAGTCTCCTGATAAAACCTGTTAACAACCATGCGTTCATGAACATTTTAATCCTTGTTAAAAAAAAACTTTTTTGCAAAAAAAAAAACAACCGACTTCCTTAAAATCACTACAAAGTGAAAAATAACTTTAATTTCGGAAGTCGGTGTCTTAGGATCTGTATTTATGGTTTTTTTGCCACCGACTTCCGAAATTAAAGTTATTTTTCACTTTGTAGTGATTTTAAGGAAGTCGGTTGTTTTTTTTTTGGAAAAAAGTTTTTATTTTTAAATTTTTAGTTGTGGTATTCACCCTGCACTAATTCCAAACAAACAATGCATATTTATGCGATAGCAGAAATCGCGGCTGATTTGCTGTCATTTTTTAAAGAGTTCCGGTGTCTGTCTCCCGAACTCATCATCAGATCTATATGAAAATTATATGGGACCATTTCGGAATAAACCCCTTTCGAACAAAAAAATAATTTTGCAAATCCGTCTATATATGACGGAGATATGGCCGAACATACATAAAAAATAAAAAAAATATAAACATCCGAATTGAGAACCTCCTCCTTTTTGAAGTCGGTTAAAAATATGTAAGCGTAAGAAAAACATTCAACGCAAAAACATCGAAAGCTTTTGTAGGTTACAAAGCACGTGCAATGTCTAACCCACATTTTTCACACAGCTCATAATTTCGCTGGAGTTGTAAAAGTTAAGGGAGATAAACACGTCACTATTGTGTTCTGTTGACTAACATCTCTTTGTGCAGCTTGCGGTTCAAATTCTACATGCAATCGTTGTGGCAACTCTCGTTTATTGCGTTTGAACGAGAAACGGGTTTGAAGCTGAATGTAGTATTGGGAAACTGCAATTAACTAGTCAATATGATCAATTTGGTCGTACTGCTCCACATTATGATCAAATTTTGGTTTATGAGATCATTAAGTTGTCTATAAACACCACCAATGTTTGATGTTATGCAGTTATTTTATTGAGGTCTTTGAAAGTAGCTGTCATGAGAAGGTTTATTTAAAAATAAAAAGCCAATGGTGGAGTTCTCAGAAAACCAACATAAAAAAACCAGTGGTTTAAGAACCTCATATTTATATGTGATCTTATAAAATATGTTCATTATCGACACTTACTTATAATAATATGAATTAGAATGAGTCTATACTCTATTGGTATGCTTATTATTGTTGTCTTCCACACAAGACAAGACTATATTCTAACCGCTATCATTTCTTTGTTGACATTTCCGACACGAAAGAGATGAGGTTGCCGCATACATAACCCATGGGAGAAATCCAATCTTTCACAGACATAACAACTCCTATAATAATGCGAGCAACAAAGAATCATAAACTCCCTCAACAATAACCCTTTGAAATATTGTAAAACCTCAGAATTTCAAAACAGCTAACCTCATTAACAAGGTACAATATTTTAATTCGACTCAGTAACTTGTATCGTAGATTTTCGTACAAAGCGTTGGCGGTGCGTCTCGCGAAACTTTTCGATCCCGGGAACAACTTGGCGGATAAAGGAAACATTATGTAAATAGGCTCCAAGGTTCATGATTAACTTCGGAGTACGTAGGGGATCTTATCTGGGGAACGC
Source organism: Aporophyla nigra (assembly GCA_947507805.1). Taxonomy (NCBI): domain Eukaryota; kingdom Metazoa; phylum Arthropoda; class Insecta; order Lepidoptera; family Noctuidae; genus Aporophyla; species Aporophyla nigra. The sequence continues at coordinate 2,803,592 of OX382301.1, forward strand.
CTGCTACCGTTTTAATACACGCCTTTTAGTTCCACACTGGTTCTTTTTTGGGTTCGCTTTGAACGTTATGTTTTTGAATTGTAATTTTATGGATTGTCTGATTTTAGGACTCATCCTTATTCTACTTTAAAGTATTAAAATCTCACGATTGTTTTTATCCATAGGAATAAATTATAACCCACTAGCTTCTGCCCGCAACTTCGCCCGTGTGAAATATCTTGTTTCCCAGACTCACCTCATCACATTGTAACATCTGCTCGCGCTAAAAGGTAGTTCGTTTTCGTTTACCATTCTTTCTTACTTTTTTACGGCTCCTAATAGTCCTAGCGTAATATCAAAGCCTTTCTCAAGAATTAGGCTATCAAATGGAAAAAAAAAACAACTTTAACTAAAGTTCCACATATTCACGCGTACACGCAAACGAACTCTTCAGTTTTATTTTTACTAATTTATAAATATATTATTTTTATTTATTAGTAACACATTTTTATTTTAAGTAAGTACACATAAAAAAGTTTATACAAGTAAAACAGTATCGCAGCATCAAAAAAAGTAGTACCTAGTACTAGTAATTTTCATGTAAATGAAAATCCTCTGTTGCCAACAAAACCTGAAATGGGCATGTATTCAAGCACATTACATAAATATGACCCCATTTCTTCCCGTGGGTGTCGTAAAAGGCGACTAAGGGACTTACTAGAGAATGGGCTGCAGCGTTCTCTATGCATTTTACCACCATACTGCGATCGCCAACCCGCCTGCCAAGCGTGGCGATTATGGCAAAGCCCTCCAAATTGGGGGAGGCCTAAGTCCAGCAGTGGACGTCTTACGGCTGAAATGAGGACATAAATATGTAACAGGAAGATGGTGACGCGAATTAATTCACTTCACGTGGGAAAAAAGAAAATTATGATAAATGAAAGCGAGTTAACAAAGCAATGTTTGTGTGAATTTTAATTTATGTAACTAAATAAACATGCCTGTGTCCTAAAAAAATAAAGCAGAACATTTATAATTTTATGTGGCTGAAGGAGTTTGTAGATATTTCTGTTTTTCGTAACCTTAACACATTTACTGTCCACCAAGTAGACAGTTATCGTAATCAGCCTAGAATGTGCCCACTGCTGGGACACAGGCCTCCGCTGTTCAAGATGGATTGGGCTGTAATCTATACCAAACCAGCCTAGGTGGGTTGATAAATGTCACATGTTTGAAATTTTTTGATTCTAGGATATGCTTCCTCACAATGTTTTCTTTCACAGTTTTGAGAGCAGTGGTGATGAAAATATTAATACAAAGTATAGCGCCGGCTTGGGTTTGAACTCACAGCTCGTAAGTCGGACTCGATACTACTGCGTCACCATTGGTCTCAAATAGATACAATAGTTAAATAATCAACCTGTGGTTAAATTGAGGTTGTTTTTAATCCAGTAACAGTGTTATCGGAATATGTTCAGTCATTTTAAGTACCTAATGAAATGGAGATGCATTTATTTAACGACTTTTATTCGTCGAAAAAAATCAGTGTTAATTTAATATAACCTCAAGGATTTTACTTGTAAGTAACTCACTCGACAAATCTAATGATAAGAGAGAAAATCACATCCTTAAAAGAGCGACAAATAGGCAACTCGCTTGTACCACGCAATGTATAGCATCCACTTGTATTTATGTCTTCAGAATTAGTAGCCGATGGATTTACTACGCTTACGTAATTTGCATTCCATTAAAAGCTTTATTAATTTCTTAGTCCTTCCGAACAGAATTTGTTGTTTTTCAGTATTCAGTAAAATGCTGCCTCGGTTTTTTTTCTAATGAATTTTAATGAAGCGAATTTACAATTTTGTGTACAATTTGTTTTTAGAATAGAATATTATGTTAATGAATTTTATAGCAACAATGTTTTGTTGAAGTTTGTAAAAGCATTAATAAAAAACTATGTAGAAAACGCGATAGCTGATTCATAATTACTTTGAACGTTTTCTTTTAGGTCTAGTGAATCAAAATGTGTTCAGATTTAAACAAACATATATCCCAACATTCATCGAAAAACCCGGATAACCGTAACTAAAACTAAATTCCCCATAAAATCGGATCACCGTTTGTCCAAAAAATACATCAAAAACATCCCTGACATCGGTGTAAACTGAAACCACTAGCGGCCAAAAACAAGACCCAGAAACTGAAACAAATTCAATTGGTTTCCAAAGGCACGCATCAAACGGAAGGCCGCGTAAGGAATTTCCAATCTAACCGGGTATATAGGCTTAACATGTACCACAGAAAGAAAAATATATTTTATGGTAGACGTGACAGAATTAAGAAAATATAAAACATGTGTTTTTTATTTCAATTACTGATGTAGGTGATCTCTAATTAGAGATAATTTTGTAGGCAAATGATAATGAAGTTGAGAATGATAAAGTAATATATGCTGATGATGTCTTCAGATTTCTTGGCATTGAAAGCATAAGTAATTACGAATTCACTCGTATGGCGTATATAGGTATAGTAATTAACAGTAATGCGACATAAATTAAACCATAACACGATGACGGAACATTTATGAATTTAATTGAAATTGCCAATAATACACTTTGCTGATTTTTAAGAGAGAGAGAAAACCTAGTTATTGTGACGCGCACATGAAGATCACATAGTAATCTTAACACTCACATTATAAAAAAAACTAAGAATATTATTCTTGAAATTAAAAAAAAAACTGGCCAAGTGCGAGTCGGACTCGCGCCCCGAGGGTTCCGTACAAACCTGTAGGTATAAAGTTTAAAATTTTATTATAACGTGTAACTAAAAATTTACAATTTTCGCAATTTTTCCTTTATCTGTGCTATAAGACATTGCTTCGTACCAAATTTCAAAATTCTAGATCGACTGGAAGTACCCTTTAGGTTTTGATTCCCTTGCGAGTTTCGAAAATTTGCGGAAATTTGCGGCATAAGCGGTTATATCTTTTGATTGCGTTAGCTTAGAAGTTTGATTTTTTCACAGCTCCAAGAAACAGTAGACTTGAGTATTTGATATGAATTTCAGCGTGATACCTCAACGCGTTCCTGAGAAAAAGGGTCTTGACAGACGGACGGACGGACGGACAACAAAGTGATCCTATAAGGGTTCCGCTTTTTCCTTTTGAGGTGCGGAACCCTAAAAATTAAGATTAGAAAGTCCTGTTCGAGGCCAAAAGACTCCTTTCTCAGCATGATTCTGCGGCAATTAAAAAAGTGACGCCGCTCTAGTACATTCTGATACAGCCCAATGGAATGTCACTGGCGTTTACAGAAATAAATATATAATCCATTAAATGGTTCTTATTGTTATCTATTCCATATGGGGCTGGGTGTAAAGAATAGCTCCATCCCATTCCTTCCCGTGGGTGTCGTAAGAGGGGACTATGGGAACTACTATAAAATGGGCAGCAGCGTTCTCTTTTATTTAGCCACCATACTGCGATTCATCAAATATGTAGTCGTTAACTATTTGCTTAGCAAAAACGTTTAGCATCATATCGTCCATGTAAACTTTAGATCGCCGTCTGCATAGTTTTATTAGTCTCCCTCCAAGTGAAAAGGATTGCTCGTCGCTCATCGAGGTGGTTAGGTCAGCGAAAACGTGTGTAATAAACGTAGAACGAGCCTATAAGGGTACCCGCAGATGAGCCGATAGCGATTTGGGAATATCCGCGCAGTTGATCCAAGATGGAGGCGATGGCTTTAATGTTATGGGAAGAGATAAGTTTTTAGTTGGTTGAGCTGGTTTGTTGTTGGATATTTTGGGAAGGTCCGCTGTTATAACCATAGATATGATTGTGTTATGAAATTATAAAGATGAATATTGTTGTGTTGTTAATAAATGAAAGATACTGTTTAATACACTTGGTTTATTGAGACTAGGATCACAGTTTACACAGAGACATTTAGGTCGTGGTATTTCAGACGAGACCAGACATAGCAGTGCCGGAGTGCCAGGTATCAACCGGAACCATAGATTACATCTAGTGGTGTACACATTAATAACATACTAAATAGTGATGTTACAACATCCCCCTTGTTGAGTTCAAATTAAACCCCTGACAAACAATTAATAAGTTATACAATGACAAGCGACTTTATCTACCAGACAACATGCTCTATGTTACTTATAGTTATATTAAAACTAGACAACATTCTTATTAATTTACTTTGTTACATTTAATCTAGACAACCTTCTTATTACTACTTACTTAATAGTTACATGGTTAATCTATTTCGTCTATTAACCTTCTTGGTGGTTTTACAATACGACCTGACCTGGTTGTTACGCTTGAGGATTTATGAGATGAGGATTCTTGAAGTCTTGACTCCTGTCTGTCACCTTCCTCTCTCCCCTGCGACGAGTTGGATTGCATAGGAGGGTTTGCATAGTTATGTGAATACTTATGTCTTAAGTGTATTCTATTTCTCCTATACTGTACACCATTGACATCCTCAACTACGTACGACCTATTGTTCATCAATCTTTGTTTGACAATAGCTTGTTCCCAGTTACTTTTGGGATTTCTTTTAAAATAGACATGGTCATTGTAATGTAACATTGACATTGACTTAGTATTTTTATCATAATACCTTGACTTATTGTCATCATTTTTCTTGACTGACACTTTGTAATCCTGAAATGTTACTACTTTTGGCTTTAATCTCTTATATGATACTGGAATATTATCTCTCAAGTTTCTTGACATTAACAATTGAGCTGGTGATGACAAATTATTTTTTGGTGTATTTCTATACTGTAATAAAGCTATGTATGGATCTGTTTTGTTTTCTTTACATTTCCTTAACATGTTTTTTATTATTTTTACTGAACTTTCAGCTTGACCATTTGACTGTGAATGATATGGGCTAGTAACAACATGTTCTATGTCCCATTCTTGTATGAAATTTTTGAAATCAATTGACTGAAAAGGAGGTCCACCATCTGACACCAATGACAATGGTATTCCATGACGAGCAAAAATAGATTTTAAATGAGTAATTACATTTTGAGCAGTACTGTTTTTATTTAATAATGCTATCTCTATGTATTTTGAGTAATAATCTGTGACAATTAAATAAACTAAACTTTCAAGATGCATTAAATCGATACCGACTTGTTGCCATGGATATTTACATATTTCAAAATTTTGTAGTGGTTCCTTTTGATTACATGGTTTGTATTTTGCACATACAAGACATTGTTCGACTAAATTCTTAATTTCACTTGACATATTTGGCCAATACAAAGATTCTCTTGCTAATTTCTGACATTTATTTATACCTTGGTGACCTTGATGTATTTTTTCTAGCATTTCTTTATACATTGACTGTGGTACTATTAATTTTGAACCTTTGAAAACTAAATCTTTAATTACATGTATTTCACCTTGAATATTCCAATATGGTTTGACTATTGAACTGACATTGTTCTTATTTTTGGGCCATCCTTCCTTATAATATTTTTTTAATAATTGTAAGGATTCATCATTTTTGGTTTCCTGTGCCAATTTTGTGCTGTATTCTTTTGTTATGGCTAAATTGGCATACATTAAATTGACATGACAAGACATTTCTGACTCATTTTCAGGTGTGTAATGGTCTTTCAAAGCTGCCCTTGACAAAGTGTCTGATATATACATTTCTTTACCTGGTACATGTATGACTTCTAAATCATACTTTTGTACTGTTAACATCATACGCTGTAATCTAGCGGGGACATCATGCAATGGCTTTTTGAATAAATAGACTAATGGCTTGTGATCAGTATGCACTGTGACTCTATGACCATATACATATTGGTGAAATTTTTCACAACCAAATTGAATTGCTAGTAGCTCTTTTTCTATCTGCGCGTATCTTTCCTGGGTTTCAGTTAAAGTTTTTGAACTATATGCAATTGGTTTGTTTTTCTGTAAAATGACTGCACCTAATGCTGATTTTGACGAATCAACTGACAAGACTAATGGAATCTTAGGATTGTAATGTGCTAAAACTGGTGAGTTTGTAATCTCATCTTTTAATTTTTTGAGACATTGACTCTGATTCTCATCCCAAGTCCAGACTGAATCTTTTTTCAAAAGATTTCTTAATACTTGTGTTTTTTCTGACAAGTTACTAATAAAAGGTCCTAGATAATTAATCATACCTAATATTCTCTGTAACTCTTTGACATTTTTTGGTGTGGGCATATTGACAATGGCTTTGACTTTTTCTTGATCTGCCCTGGCACCATCTTTACTGAAGACATAACCCAAAAAACATACTTCTGTGACTAAAAATTTACATTTTGACTTGTTAAATTTTAAATTGACTTGACGAGCTCTTTGCATGACTTTGTGTAATCTTTCATTATGAACCGACTCATTTGGACCATAAACTAAAATATCATCTATGAATATTAAGACTCCTTCGATATCACCGAATAGATTCATCATGACTCTTTGAAAGATTTCAGACGAGGCATTTATGCCATATGGTAATCTTAAATACTTATATCTACCAAATGGTGTTTGAAAGGTACATAATTCAGAACTATATTCATCCAGACGTAGCATCCAAAAACCTGAGAATGCATCTAAATGAGAAAAACATACAGCCCCTTCGAGCTGAGACCTAATCTCATCAATTGACTTAAGTGGATAAAATTCTCTCATTATGTTTTTATTCAAATTTCTAGGGTCTAGACAAATTCTTAACTGACCTGAACTTTTTAAGGTTATGACGACTGAGTTAACCCACTCTGTTGGTTTTGTAACCTTTTCAATAACTTGCATCTCCATCATGCGATCCAACTCCTCGTGTAATCTCCCTTGTAATGCAAATGGAACTTTCCTGGGCGGATCCACACATGGTACTGCATCAGGCTTGAGTTTAAGATGACAGACTGGAGGTAGACATCCAAGTCCCTGAAAAACATCATTATATTGTGTAAGAATTTGTTTACTAAAATCTTGTTTTGATACTGAAAAGACACGTTTTATTATTCCTAACCTTTCACATGTTGGTAGACCAAGAACATTTGGACAATCTAAATCTGCTATTATAAACATTATAGATTCGACGACGTCATCATTATTGATGCACAATTTACAATTTATGTTCACCTTGCCTAAAATCGGAATGGATTTTCCACCAAATCCTGTGACATTTATTTGACATTTGGCAAGTGACACTTTTGACAGGTTATGAAATGTCTGCTTTGACATTATGTTGACATCTGCACCAGAGTCTATGATGCATTTAACTTGTTTATTTCCTATTAACAAGTTAATTTCCCATGACTGTTTTGTATGATTACTTTCTACAGTGTTGACATTCTTTACTGTACGACTTATATCTGAGTGACTGACTAATGATCCGTTGTGTGTCTGTGTAAACTGTGAATACTGACGACTGTTTCTAAGTTGATGACATTGTGTATTGTGTAATCCCTCAGACTTGTGACTTTTTTCATCATTGAGATGTAAATATGGACTTTGACCTTTTCTCTTTTGACTATTTGACTGGACAATGGATCTCTCAGATATGTGACTATTTTCATCATTGTGATGAAAATATGGATTCTGACATTTCCTATTTTGACTGTTTGACTGGACTATGGACCTCTCAGATATGTGACTATTTTCATAACTGAGATAATAGGAATGGGGACGTTGACTTTTGGACTTGACGTTGGATTTCTCCGACTTGTCACTGTTCTCATCATAGGGATACGGTGACTGTGACTGACTGACTACTAATGTGTTTTTGTGTCCGTGTCTACTGTCCTGACTGTGTGAGTTAGACTGACTATGTGTCACTGTGTGTTGACTGTTTGACTGACTACTATGTTTAGTATGATCCACATAATTATCTGAATGACTTTTACTCGACTTTAATTGACTGTTCAACATGCCAACAAAATATTCTTGACTACTGTTATCTGAATTAAACGATTGCAACTGACTTACTTTTTTATTCTTAAAACAATATTTAGCAAAATGACCAAAAGATTTACATGACCTGCATTGAGCGCCTTTCGCTGGGCATTTGTAGCGATGAGACTGCCCACAGCGGCTGCATTTCTTCGAGTTGCTGGTGTGGTCGCTGTTTGAAGCTGATGCTAACTTGCGACTGCTCGAAGCTGACTGGCGACTGCTCGACCTGCGACTGGAAGCTCGCTGTTGACCGTCTTGTCGACCGCGGCTCCTCCGACTGAGATGCATGACGTTTTCACTGGCGACACTGGTACCTTAGACGTTAATATTTGTTAATAAATGAAAGATACTGTTTAATACACTTGGTTTATTGAGACTAGGATCACAGTTTACACAGAGACATTTAGGTCGTGGTATTTCAGACGAGACCAGACATAGCAGTGCCGGAGTGCCAGGTATCAACCGGAACCATAGATTACATCTAGTGGTGTACACATTAATAACATACTAAATAGTGATGTTACAACAAATATTACATAATATTACGTCATCAATAACAGGAAAAATATAGGTTGATACTTTTCCTCCAACACGTTAAAACTCAATTAAAAGATACGTCAATTCGTTATAACGCACTAGTTCCCACAAAAGTAATAAAAATCGTCCACCGAGCTCTCAGGCAGCTATTGGAATTGACTGTTCATTATAGCATAAAATACTCAATACACAATTCTGAATACATTTCAGTAAATCCATTTCGAAATATAAAACCCATTTCCATGCTTCGCACGATTCAAACGCTTTTCTAAACCGATACAAAAGTGCAACACGCGACCGCCGTACACTTCCGTCTGGAGCACCCTTAACAATACTATTTCATTCCAACATACGTACCATGGCTGGTCTTCATTTCCTGTCCATTGTTTCATTTTTAAAACTGCCAGCCTCCGCACCGGCTGACCCGAATAGGTGAGCGTACATCGATGATTTTGCATAATTAAAACTGTCTAGTGTTCTTTTAATAGAGAACTTTAGCTGCCGTGTATAGGAAGCGCTTGTAGCTACTCAGATTGTTTTGAAAATCGAAGTTGGTATTTTATTTATGCAAGATTTTGACCTGTTTTTTTACATTCATAAGTCATTTTCATAAGTCTATAAAGAACATGCCCTCTGGGGAAGAGTAGGTACTGGGAAAGTTGACTGTGACAGTATTTAATTATTGTGGAATTTGGTTTTCAGATTGTCCAAATTGGAGTCAAATTAAAATTACTAGTTTTCTAGACTAAATATTATGCAAGAAGTTTCTTACGATTACAAGATCCATGAAAACACAGGGGACTTGAGTATTTTTGCAAATGCTCTACGGCTTGAACTTCTTAAGCATAAGCGTTGGGCTTAAGTGGGCCAGTAAGCAGACTACTTAGTAGTCCATCGCCTGAGTGCACCATTAAATAAACCATTTCCCCTACTTGAGTTTTTAAGAATATCTGAGTATGTTTCTTGATCGTGGATTTTATCTTTATTTTTCTCTTAGGATGTAGGTGTATTTAGGTTTTAAAGTGACTTTACTAAGTATGTAGTTAGGTAGACGTTGATGACTGGACAAAATCTCAAAAGATTAAAAAAAAATGACTTTGATAAGTACGTTGCATTACTACTTACGAGTAGGTCGCCAGAAAATGGCCGGTATTCTTTTGATTTTCATTCCTTTGCCATTTAAAATTTTATTCGTATTCGGACTTTTTTTTTCTGACAAACTAGTCGGCTGAGTTCGGGCTAGTATCTCGGGCCGCGAGCAAAGCGTTAACTTTTGAAGATATTACTAGAAATTCCGCTTTGCGCACTGAATTCTGTTTCGCCGTTCAACTAAAAAGGCTCCTTTGGCAAGTTTCTGTCAAGGAGAATAAAACTTACGCCACATTTTGTGTCGCACCTCCCCGCATGGGAAATCTGCTGACTTCCATTCAAAAACTATATTTTCCGTAGTGTTTCAATGAGGCTCTACATAGATACTTGTGTATTTTTATGCTGTAAGGCGGTGATTGGTTGTTTCCAGTTGGTTGGGTTTATATTTGCCGATTCATCATCAAGCGCTCTTGCTATTATGAGCAGGAAATGAAATGTTCATTGAAAATGGCGTGATCAGACGTCGCCTTCTTTGCTGTAATTATTTGGACATGCAGACATTTAAGTAAAAATGTAGTATACTGCATTTTATTGGTATGTTAACTTAATCAGCCTATAATTTGCCCACTGTTGGGAGACAAACCTCCACTATTTAAGAAGGAATGGGCTGTAATCTACCACACGGGCCCAGTGTGGGTTAGTAGATGTCACATGTCTTAGAATTTTTGGTTCTAAGATATGCATTTTGAAAGTAGTGGTGATAAAATTATTAACACAAAGTAAAGAGCTTGCCTGGGTATGTTAACTCATTACCAATTCCGCTATGTGCTTCCATAAAGCTGAATGGAAGTATTTAATCAGTCGGAATTGATAATATAAGTTGCTCCAATACGCTATTTTCTCTTTAAATCCACACCAACATGGAAATAAATTGACGCCACTATCCATGCCAGTAGGAATACAGTTTTCCATTAAAATTTCATATAAAAACAAAAAATCTGCTGCTCTGTAACGGAAACGGCCATTCATAAAACACAGACTGACGGACCTTTTAATAATATTGTTATTTTATTTCATAGCCGTTTTTCCTTTTAAAATTATTAATGAGTGTACCACCGTTGCTCATTTCTGCTCGCGAGCAAGCAAAGAGAGGACTTAAGTGCTTTATAATTTACTTGTTCAAGGTTTACTTTGTAGTCTTATGATCTGTATTTCTGAAAAGTGGTATTAGTTTTGGGTAATGGACACTTTATAGTTCATTAGGCATTTCCAAGGCTGTTAGCGATGGGAACGTGAAATGGGATGAATAGGAAGCAGCTGTTTGCAGGTCAGAAATTATTCTACCGGATTAAAAATATTCTATGTCCTAAGACAGGTGGTCTAACTATGACAGCGCAACAAACAGACAAGGAAACAAACTTACGATCAACAATTAGGAGAGAAAAGCATTTTAATGTCTAGATATACCGCGCTTATATTTGAAATTGTTAAATACAGTAACAGTTAGATCTGTGTCAACAAATCAAGCACTACAAAACAAAGTGTTACTATGTGCGCAATATATTATAAATAAATAAATTTAAAAAAATATCCTTCCGCGGGTGTTCAAAATTTCTACAACATCATCCAACTACTAAGACTTCACTGCTCTAAAAATCTAGCAATAGCCAGCACCCAAAACTTTTGTTTAGAAAATACGGTTCGTGTCCTTAACATGGGCATCGACGTTGAAATATGAGGAGCCGCTTCCTTTCTTCGTCCCGTGCCAGAGGGGGATGGCAGGCTTTGAAGGCCTGCCGTCCCGTTTGTTATACGTTGTCGGCACCGGCCCAGGCTTTGTCGGCTTTTGGCCTCAAGATGATTAATGAAAGTAGGGAAATTTTAAATTTACACGGCCCTAGCTATTTTTCTGTTCTAATTACTCTCAATGGGTTGGTCCCTCTTCAGTCTGGGGAGAGTTGATCATGTTGGAACAGATGTTGAGGTTTACGTAATTTATATTTTGTATAAAATGTTTACAAATTGTAATCAAGTAATCCACAAGACAACTTCATGTTTAAAGCAAACGCTTGATATTGATATAAGTATAAGTATCAAGTTTATATAATAACAATTGATTCAAAAGAAGAACTAATTGAAGAAAATCTACAGAAATGTAGCAGTTTTCAGTTTTAAATCACAGCTTTCAGGAATCGGAAGTTCGCAATCTGGCCACGTATTCATTAATACAATAATAAATTCTACAAATTTGGCACACAAAGTAAGTATTAAACTAGTAATGGCAAAAATAAATTGTGTAATAATTGCAGATTTGAATGGATAGATATCACGTGATCGGTTATTATAAGTTATTGAAAAGACAATCCAATAGATATTATTTTTGGCAATAAGGAAATTGACCTGAAACTGAGAATATTGAACTAGAAAGAACTGGAACAATTTTAGACTGATATTTTTTTAGACCTATTTTTAACGCAATTCTACTTTATTAGGCCATAACTTTTTATGGCGTAATCAAAATGACGATTTAGATCATTCTTCGAGATATAATTTTACTGTATAATACAATAATACTATGGTGATTTGAATTAGTATTAATGCTACCTATTTAATGACCCAATAAAATCTGACTGATCTTTATGATATCCTTCCGAATTTAGTTGCAGCAGCCAAGTTGTAAAGTTACATATATTTCTGCTTAATCTAAAAGAGATTTGGCGTGAAGATTGATTTAGATGCTCTTCTTGTAAAATGAGTCTTAAACAGTGCCAAGAAATTACACGTGCTAGTGCATGCTACTTGAACTAAAAATAAATTAGTAAATAAACATTGCAAAATGTGACAAAATTATAGTTTAGTTACAAGTAGGTACAACTACTTATAATTAATGAGGTAGAGATAAAGGATCAAAACATAAGAAGAATCATCATCTGCTGCCATTTTGTAGCATAACGAAAAAAAAAACACATTTTTTGCCACACAAATACGTATAATTTTGATAATTTTCAATAATTTTGTTAATAAAGTAAATAATAATTTCAGCAGGCAGAAACTATGTATAATACACCTTCCAACGTTATTCACCAAATTAAAAGAAATAAAAGAACCGAAACGTACGGAGAATGCGATTCCAGAATCAGTAACATAGCATATCGCAAAACCAAGAAATAATTTAATGTCCTATAATCATAATAATTTCTCAAACAAAACCCTTTAAACTTACGACAGTGATAAGCACAGTTTACGTCGCCTCTCCCCATCCCGAGACACAACTTAAATCATTTGTTACTCCTTAATGTTCGTCCCAACAGCGACCTCCAAGTATCATTGCGATATCATCACGGAAACTTCCATTTCTCCTTTATTTTATTAGTAATAGTCAATAAAAACGTTCACTGTATTCCTTCGCGCGGACATAGCAGTTTGACACTTTTATTAGTGCCATCGATATTAAAAGCCTTAGTACTGAGAGCGAGACGGTCTAAATTAAACCTTGTAAGGAAAGAATAGGGTTTGGAATTGAATGTGAGGTGTTGATTGAAAGCAGGGTCAGTAATGAGCCGGTCAGCAGTTATTGATTCACGTGGCACCATTAGGCCGGTTGTACACAGTGCGAATTCAGCGCGACTCGGAACTTAGTTGATAGTGATCGTATATGTTACTCTATGGGGGGTGGTTTTATTGTCTACCCACTTTTTGTTTTAACTGCCCCTTTTCTGCTGATGTACCTATGCTTTTTGCTGTTACATTTCCCACTTTAATGGTAGTTTACTGGGGAGCTCGAATTAGTTTATTGCTGACGCCCATTGAACAGAAAGAGATTAGGGATTTGTGGGTTAGTTTCGGTGAATACTATACAAGCTATGATATAGTGTATAGTGTCATTATTCAATTCAATTTTATAATACGAGTACCGAATTTGGTGAGTGATATAACGATCAATTGTAATATTATATGCAAAAAACATAACTATATAGAAAAGGCTAGATGGTAGCTTCTATAATAGGCATGATATATCTACCAGTAAGCGGGTTTATACACTTTTAATTAGTTGATAACTCTCTCAATAAAATTGTAAAATTAATTGTGCTACTAGAATTGCTACCTACTCGTTGCCAACAGAAAGCTTGAAGCGATGTTAATTGCCAAAACAAATTATGTAATTTTCTGCAAGCGTTGATGTGAAGGCATTCAAAATTCTTCTTAAAAGGCAATGAATTTCCACATTTTCTTGAATAAAACCAAGGTTTTCTGTTCAATTTTGAATAAATAACATATAATTATATGCATCTGATATAGATTATGTATCGACTCACTGTTTCTTCGACCTTTCGAATTTAAACTCTATTTACATTTAAGTTTGGAACTACATTTGGCTTCTCTTGCATTTTCTCTAATTGGCAATGCTCATAACAAATTCAAAGTAATTAAATCGAGACAGTTTATGAATCCAATTACCGAATGCCTTTAGTACTTAAACCTAAAATAAAATTAGCAACACCAAACACCATATTAAGGTATAATCTCAACCATAAACTTGTACTTAAAAGTACAATTAAGGATAATATGATCCGCCATGCTTAATCCGGCCAGTGCACATTAACCCTATTTAACGGGATACCCCGGGATATCCCGGGACTGTTATGAGTCCCGGACGTAATCCCTGTATAATTGTTGTCCGAGGAATGCCTCCGAAGTTGGCGGTCGTAATTGAGGGCATAAATATGCGGGATTCGCACTTTTGAACCCGGGATTTTGGGGTTTCGATAATTTGAATAAAATTATAGATTAGATGGTCCAGGCATTAATCAGCCGACCAGCGGCAATTACGATAGGGTATGCGGTAATGTTCCCGAAATTGTTTGGGAACGGTCAACAAATAGAGCTTTAGATATTTAATTTTCGTAGTTGGTAAAGTAAATTGAAGGAAAGGTCAGGTAGGAGATAGGTGAAATGTGACGTGGGTTTGTTTTAGTAAAAAAGGATTTTTTTAGTCTAGTCTATTAGTGTTTATTGTCAACTAGCTTCTACCAACGGCATCATTCGCGTAAAGGTCGAAAATAATTCCATGGAACTGTACTTCCGGGATAAAAGTTGTCCTATGTGTTAAACCAGATCATAACCTATCTATATGTCAAGTTTCATGTAAATCTGTGTATCCGTTTTAGCGTGACTACCGAACATCATAACATACAAACATTCACATAATAATATGATATTAGTTATATACTGTTATTGGTTCACTATACCTAGGTAAGTATATATAGTAAATAACGCAGCACTTCCAAAGCCTTCTGAAATAATAGACTAACAGTTTATGATAGAAATGCGAGAATATTAGGTACCCAAAAAGTGTACTTACTAGATTAAGAGAAAATTGTTTCTTTTTTATTTGCTTTCTGTGTAATGATCCAGACCTAAGTATCTTTGATCTTCTAGACTAATAGCGGCTTTTATACCAAGCAAAGAGACCATTTAATGTACATCAACGAATTACTACATTGTACATGGACACTAATGGATAGTTTAATGTAGGCAACATTAGATGTAAATGGCTTGATAATAAACTAATAGAGATATTCTGACAACTAATACGGATCAATATATTTTCTTATTAGCCTCTGCCCGCGACTTCGTCCGCGTCAAATTTTTGCTCCCCTGACCCTTCCCGTCGCAACGAATTGCCCGCCAGTTTTCGTCCATTCTTCGTTGCTGCTCCGCTCCTTTTGATTACAGCGTAATGTTATATAGCCTATAACCTTTCTCAATAAATAGGCTACTCAACACAAAAATAATTTTTCAATTCGAACCAGTAGTTCTTGAGATTACCGCGTTCAACCAAACAAACAAACAAACTCTTCAGCTTTATAATATTAGTATAGATTAGTATAGATAAAAGCTGACATGTCATGTTTCTGATAAAAAACATTAGAAATTACGAGTATTACTACTGAGTAATTCCGGATAAGAACACCCAATAACACTTTTCCCGACCTGGGATTCGAGCTCAAGACCTCGTGCGTTTGTGACTACTATACCAAAAAATTAAAACATGTTTCTTTTTCAAAATGTTTTTCTGCACCCGCTACACAAAAGTGTTGCCCAGTCCTAATAATAATGTTGCCATATTAAATAAAAATCAACTATAAATAGCGGTCTTTCCTCACTTCCATACGTCAGGCATGCCATGATAATTGGAGAGAGCAGTTTACAAGACGTCGAGCTTTCTTGTTGACACATTTCACATTACGTTAAGAAAAATATGTTTAAATTATTTTGTGAATGTGTTTCTCAGAAATTATTTCGTTTATTTTTCTGACATGAAGCTGAGAGAAGCTGGGAGCTGGGTAAAGTTAAGACTGATATTAGACTCAATCAAAAATTTACTGAAGTACATTCGCTTTCTATTTTAATTGCGAGTACCGTTAAGAAAATGAACTTACTTAGAATTATTTTGTATATCCAGTTATACTTTTTAAGATGTAGTTAACTTTTATTGGACAAATAAAACCACAACTGTTGACGGGGACTATCACGGGACACTGTTTGCTAAATAAACACATCCACACAATAGGCATATCGGATACTCTATGCAGGGCCTGTATGGAGGCTGAGGCATTACCAAGATTAGGACAGAAACTATCCGGCATCCAGAGGTTACACACATGTTCTGTACAGACTAGGAAATCTTATCAACTTCTAGAGGGAAGTGCGTTGGTTGGAATAACCACCAACAGTCGCCATGGCGCATGCACATTGGCCCACCTGAAAGATAAGGTGTAGAAACCAAACACTATAAAGATATAAGACTATCATTACATTACCCTTTTCCCAATTTATCAGGAGTCTTAGAAAACTACTTTTGTAATATTTTATCAGTCTTCATCATCTGCTTAGCCTTGTCTCAACTATGTTGAGGTCAGCCTTCAGTCTTACCGGGTGTAGCGAGCGAATCGTCTATCTGACCTCTACAACCTATTTACTGGGTAATATACCTCTTGGTAAGACTGGCTCTCAAAGTTCGGGCTTCTGAACGTCCGTAATGACAGTCAAAGAACCACAAATTACCAACGGTTCCGGCTTAACGTGCTTTCCGTAGCACAGACGGATCCTGGTATGGAAACATGGTCACCCATCGTCTATAGAGCCAACACAACGAGCATAGCTTATCCTGAACGATCGACCCGCGTGGCTGTAGCTAGGCCCTCTCTTAGTCAGAAATTTCGTTTGTCACTTCTAATAATATACACAAGCATTTGAAATTCTTGCTGGTTACATATTTAAGAAGCAGATCGTTCTGTCCTCCATCAAAAGACCTTTAAATTAATGGTTGACATTTTCAGTCTACAAGACATTAGGTTCTCAAGGTACTGATAAATTCATGGGCTTGGACATTGACTCGACGTCATCACAGGCCAAGAATAGACCAGACAGTTTCTATCAATTTTCAATTTGTAGTTACAGACTGACTGTTACCGTCAACTGTACTACATTGCTTAGTTTTTTTTAAAATACAATTATCACTACCCCTTAAATAATGAGATACAATTATAATAATAATAATAATAAGTCGGCAGGGGCCATAGTCCCTCCATAGTTGCGGTTACCAATCCACTATAGCCATCCAAACCTATAGCCTAATTTGCTTTGTTTCCATATTCTGTAATAGTTCTGCTCCAACCGGGGATTGTCTTTGGATGCACTTGCATAGTGCATACAGGTATAATCGTCGGATGGTGCCCCCTCATCATTTAAAATTGTCTAAGGGGCCTCTGCGAGTTGGCTTCGGCCCCTCGTACGCCTTCCAAAAGACCGGGATCCTAGGGTCCCGAGATATGTTGACAAAAATAAAAAAAATAATAATAATAATCCACAACTATCACACAACGCCATCTAGTCCCAAGCTAAGCAGAGCTTGTGTTATGGGTACTAGACAACTGATAAACATACTTATATATTTCTAAATACATACATATTATAGATAAATTACACCCAGACACAGAACAAATGATCGTGCTCATCACACAAACATTTGACCTGGGTGGGAATCGAACCCACGACCTCCGGCATAGCAGTCAGGGTCACTAACCACTAGACCAACAAAACCAACCAACCAATTAAAATATTGACTCATATTCATAGCATATATTTCAAACTCGCTTTAGCCAGAAGCTTCCTCCGCATGGAGTGCAAAAATAATCTTATGGGAACTAACTACCTTGATAAGAAGTAACTTAAGTGTCAATCCAAATTATAATTTAAATGTGTGACAAATTTTATTCAAATCTGTTCTGCCGTTGTTACGTGATTCAATAACAAATAGGCCAACACCTAAATATCAAGCGTACAAAGTTTCACATTTATAATATTAGTAGGATGAAATAATATAAGACACTTTCGAATTGTCAATGGGTCGGCCAGTCCGACAAATGAAGCTTTTTGTCCATTGCAAAGAAGTTCCACCTGCACCATTGACACTATTTTCCATCAAAACATTTTAACAAAATATTGATTACAATAATTCATGTTTAAAATTTTACATGTGAGAACGAATTAGAAAGAAGCGTACGTTAGAAGCGTTCGTCATAAAAAAGATAAAAAACAGAGTGAAATGGTATCTTATTGTAACATTTTAAACAGTAGCCCATGAAGGATGAGTCTGCTTTAGCCAGTCTGAAACCTAATTGAACTAATTGGTCCCTATTTCCATTTCTGACATCCAGGGGTCCGACAAGCACCAAAGAGATTAAATAACTTGGGAGGCTAAATAGCCATACAAATGTTTCATAAAACAAAACACAAGCGTACATAGAAACCAAAAACAATCTTCATAAAGGCCACTCACAATAAGAGTTCAAATAATTTTAAAGTATCCTCTTTTAGAATGAAAACGGTCCCGTTCCCAATTTCATATTAGAAAATGCATAGCACATAAACAGTAAGAAGTTGTGCCGATAAGCAATACGATTAGCGATTAGAGTTGGCAAAATTTTGACAATGCGCATGGTCTTAGTAATAGCGTTTTATTGCAAGCGGGAATGGGTTCCGACAATTGCATAATGGCAGTTGTCTTGTTTCGTTTTCTATGTACTTTGTAAGATATAAGTACTGATATCGATATGGTTATTGAGGATACTGAAGGCTCTGTTAGAAATGGATGATTAGCTTTGTTTGGTAGTTGCTGAGTCAATAACTCGGGCCTTTTAGTACCATTATGATTTCCGTATTAAACCGGTAGTTTTGTATGTTTCAATGGGTTTCTTATTACACCGAACCTTATCATAGGATTGCTGCTACTTAACGCGTAAGATCTTTACATTTTTGGAAGTCATGTATGTAGTGTTAGTTGCAATTGTCAATTTGTGAAAGTTAACAAACTCATCCTCATATATGCGCGTAATTAGACAAAGAAAAGCAGCTTCTTCTCCGCCGCCTCAATGAATCCATAAATTATTTGTATTGTCTTGGATCAGAACTTTTTGAAGATTTTGGAATGGATTTTTTATAGTACTAAGGTCGGTCGCTCAGAATGGGCCTAATTAGAAGGTTAAAAGTCAATCAAAGGGTAGTGGAGAGAGCAATGCTTGAATTTTCCCTACGTGATCGAATCAGGAGTGAAGAGATCCGCAGGTGAACTAAGGTAACTGACATTGGCCGAAGAATTGCCAAGCTTAAGTAGCAGTGGGCAGGCTATATTGCTAACAAAACAGAAGGCCAATGGGACCGAAAGGTTCTGGAGTGGTGACCGCGTACCGAAAGACGCATAGTTGGCAGACCTGCCACGAGGTGGACCGATAACCTTATGTAGGCTGCAAGAATCTGCTGGGTATGGGAAACTTAAAACCGGTCGAAGTGTCGGAGTTTGGTGGATGCCTATGTCCAGCAGTGGCCGTATTTCAGCTAAAATGAGAGAATAGAGACAGAGAAGAAGAATAGAGAGTATGGAGTGTCAATACAGCTCTTGAATGCGGTGATAATATATTGATTGCGGTCAGTTTTATTGGTTTACTTCGCCCTTAGTATCCATCCCAGTATTGCTTGCTATACCGCCATCAATCTCACCAAGCCCTTTGTTGCCCAAACGCTGATTGTATCACAGCTCGGCTGAACGCCGAATATTATCAGAACAAATTGGTACAGTCACGGCATAACATTTGTTATTTTTATTTATATTACCAATAATGTTTTGGAGCGCGAACGCTGTACCTTTGACAATAAATCTATGGTTTCAAGGTTGAATATTATTTTGAAGGTAAATGGGGCTTGTTTTTTGGTCTGAAGCGTGTCAGCTGTTTAACATGGCTTGTAGATTATGGATGATTACATAGTGACACGTAATGTTGCATTTTTATTGAACTGTGAAGTCTTTTTTAACAGTTTTCAAAGTCATTCCTTTCTCAAGTAAGAACGCAAAATAGATTTTGAAGCTATGGCACTGAGCAGACTGTTGTCTCAAAATCTACACTTATTTACTTACAAAGATCAAATTTGTATACACCTCCACAAATTACATTTGTTATTGCATCTTTTACTTTTAACGTAATTTTAGTACCTACATTCTTACTCGTTGTTTATTCGTTTACTTCTTTCCACTCCACATTCACCCTGCCATGCATTACGTTTGAAACACCCTTGTCCACAAGAAAAAATAGTTCAAGTTGCTGCATAAACTTTTGTGGGGGAAAAAAATCAACTGTTTATACTAATTGTAAGTAGCAGTTACTACGCGACTGTACAAAAGTGCCACGCACGCGATAAGACTCACGCACCCGCGTTTCTTTTTTGTTTTCTTTTCTTTCTTGCATCGCGACGCAAATGCAATTCAGTTGCCAGTGATCATATCGCAACGTTATTGATTGCCACTGCAAAAAAATTGTGCGTGTGTTACCAGTATAAGAAATGTGTTTTTTTAATTAATGCATTTACTTAAAAAGAAAATTAACCCCTCGGAAATTACGTGAATAATTTAAATTAGAAATTATTGTGCTGTATGACGATATAGTTGTACCTTTTATATTTAAATGGATGCTATTTGGACTTCTTATTCAATCTAGCTTTTTGCTGGCCTGCTGCCAGAGTTCTGCGTTTATAAGCAAGAATACGATCAGTTCCGCCAACCATGATATGGCATTTTATGCTTCCGTCACGGCGGGCGTTGAGAGAAATGCTTAGTGTTTACAATGTGCAGAGAGAAACTGCGGCATAGATTTTCAAATAAGGAGACGAAAATAGCATTTAATTGTTTTACCCTGAAGTTCAGTTTGCCAGAATAGTTACTACCTATAATCAGACCATACACATTTATTATTGGGCCTGCCAAAAACACCTACAAGACGGTCAAGAGAAAAAAATGAGTAATCATCGTGTTTTGTTATAGAACGACTGTGAACTTGTGAACGCAGCATCTATCAAGTTCTATGTCGGCTCTTCTATTATTTATAAACGAGAATTTCAAGGAATGAATTCGAATTGTACACATATAAAAATATCTCTCAATAAAAAAATTAGGCCCAAATAAAATCCAAATAATATATATTGTAATATTGTCAATCAATAGTAGGCTACTGGGGTATGGATAAATAGGGTTCAAGCTACCGTTGGTCAGGCATAAAGACAGAGGAACCTATTAAAAATGCGAGCCGTATCCAGAAGTATTTATCGCTTTTTTAATCATGCACTTGATCCAGAGGCTCTACACCCAAATAATTATTATCATTATCTGCGACTACAGTTTTCCAGTCAGCATGTCTATTTTAGGTTCCATAATAATGTGTCGAATATTGAACGGTGACCATCTTTACGTACCAAGACCCTCCCGTGCCTCGAAAAGCACGTTAAGCCGTTGGTCCCGGCTGTCTTTCGTAGATCTTAGACAGTCGTTATTGGGTCGTCAGAAGCCCGAAAGTCTGACAACCCGTCTTACCAAGGAGTATCGTGTTACCCAGTAACTGGGTTGTGGAGGTCAGATAGGTACTCGCTCCATGTAAAATACTGGTACTTAGCCGACCCTTACATAGTTGGGAAAAGGCTAAGTATATGATGATGAATAATGTCTCGATTATATCACAAATACTAACTGTTACCTACTTTGTATCGTTAATATAAAAGGCGTGTCCATTTCAGCGAACAATAGTACCTACTGGAAAGTTGTTTCGTATCATGAAACGAATGTAAATTGTTGAGCGAACAAACTCTAGCCATTTGGCTAAGTAAGTTCTGAACTGCGATGAAGCCGTAAACTTGTGGGATTTCCACTTTATTAAATAATAAACAATGTAACTACATGTTATATGGAATTATATATTCAGCTGAATTATTAACTAGTTTGTTGATGAGAGATTACATTGTGAATAAATCGGCTCAAAAGTTTCCTTGAAAACGAATCATCTATTCCATATTTTTTTTTACGTATACGTATACGTAAAAAAATATGTATATGTATGTATACGTATATGTTTTTTGTCCAAGCTACCGTATTTCATGGTTTTGGACAGATATTTTACATTAATTATTGTATCAATAATGTTAGTATCAATCCAATTCCACTGCAATTGATTGGTTTAGCTCTAACATATCATCATGGAAACTATTGTCATCATCATCAGCCTATAGCAGTCTACTGCTGGACATAGGCCTCCCCAATTGCACGCCATTCAGTTCGATTTTCTGCAACTCTCATCCAGATCTTACCAGCCACCCTGCGAAGATCGTCGCTGCACCTAGCCTGAGGGCGTCCTACCTTACGTTTGCAGATTCGCAGTCTCGACTCAAGAACACGTCTACCCCAACGGTCATCGGTTCGACGGCTAGTTTAGCCGGCCCATTGCCACTTCAGCTTGCTAATCCTATGAGCTATGTCGACAACTTTGGTTCTCTGCCGGATCACCTCATTCCGGATTCCGTCCGAGATATTCTAAGTATAGCTCGTTCCATAGCTCGCTGAGCGACTTTAAATTTGTGGACCAGACGTACCGTGAGTGTTCACGTTTCGGCTCCGTAGGTCATAACATGTAGGACGCACTGGTTGAAGACTTTCGTCTTTAGGCTCTGTGGAATACGCGACGAGAACACTCGACGAAGCTTCCCAAATACTGCCCAGCCCAGCTGAATTCTCCTGTTAGCCTCCTTCTCAAGGTTGTTCTTACCAAACTGCAGAGTTTGCCCGAGGTAAACGTATTCTTGAAAAACCTTGAGGGCACCGCCACTGACCGCAATCGGTCCCGGAGTTGCGTGATCGTTGAACATAACCTGTGTTTTGTCCAAGTCATCTGGAAACCAATGCATACAGAAGAGTCAACTAGGCCGTCCAGCATCTGCTGCAAGTCCTGCAGCGATTCCGCCAGTATGACGATGTCGTCTGCAAATCTCAAGTGTGAGATGTACTCGCCGTTGATGTTAATTCCGCGTCCACTCCAGTTTAGCGCCATGAACACATCCTCCAGGGCGTTAGTGAACAATTTTGGGGAGATTACGTCCCCCTTACTTCTCGACGCAGGGCAATGTGTTCAGTTTGCCAGTCCTGAGTTTGGACGATCATTGAAGCGTTTTCATAAAGACATCTCAGCACTTGCATGTATCATTCAGTGCCAGTCGACTTGGCATCGCTGCAAAGACTCACAAACAGACCAGGTCTCGATCGAATCAAAAGCCTTCTCATAGTCCACAAACGCAAGATACAGCGGCCGTCTATACTCCTCGGACTTCTATATAATCTGCCGCAATGTGTGTATGTGGTTTATGGTGCTGTATTCTCCTCGAAACCCGGCCTGCTCAGGTGGCTGAAACTCGTCGAGTCTCCACGGTAGACGATTTGAGACGACTCTTGAAAACAGCTTATATACGTGGCTTAGGAGCGAAATGGGTCTGTAGTTCTTTAAAAGGGTTTTACTCCCTTTTTAAAGAAAAGTACGACCACACTCCTTCGCTACGCTTCTGGAGTTCTCCCAGAGAATAGGACAGAGTTGAAGCTGTTGTGCTTATATAATTTTCCTGAGTATTGGACAGTAAAAAGGAAAAAGATCAACCAACCAAAGCTCTCATCAATCGCTTTCCATCAGTCGTGACCGAGGTCAAGAGAAAGCTCATTAAATATTAAAAAAAAAAACAAAAAAGAAAAGAAAGGAAGGTCATGTGCGTAATACTCGCAACTGGTATGCGTGTATGACCATATGTATGAATGACCAAATGTATGAATGTATACGTGGCAAAAGCAAGGATGGAAATAAGTGGCGTTTTTTAGTTTTTTCAAACCCCCATGTAAAATAATATAGCTAATATACCTTAGCTTAGAGCAATGGTGGTCCAGTGGTAACGACCGCGACTTACGAGTAGTAGTTCGTGAGTTCAAACCCAAGCAGGCGCTTTACTTGGTGTAAATTATTTCATCGCCACTGCTCTCAAACGGTGGAGGAAAACATCGTGAGGAAACCAGTATGTCTTAGAACCAAAAATTCGAAGACATGTGACATCTACCAACCCGCACTGGGCCCGCGTGGTGGATTATGGCCCACTCCCTCTCACCGAGAGGAGGCCTGTGTCCCAGCCGTGGGAACATTATAGGCTGATGATGATGATGAATATATCTTAGGACAACCACACACACTGTTATCTGATCCCAAACTAGGCAGAGCCTGTACTATGGTAACCAGACAACTGATAAATATACTTATATATTTCTAAATACATACATATTATAGAAAAATTACATCCAGACACAGAACAAATGATTGTGCTCATCACACAAAGTTTTGTTCTGGGTGGGAATCGAACCCACGACCTCAGTCTCAGCAGTCAGGGTCACTAACCACTAAACTAAAAGTCAAAAATACGCGTAAATTTATGTAAGTGTGTGTAGGCAATGAAAACATTTGGAAACTTTTAGACAATTCCTTTTTATAGCTACCCAAACTAAATCCCCTATATTGACTTACATCACAAATTCCACATCAGTAATCTCACCCCCACATTTTATTTTTTGCATTAAAATCTTCCATATCCACGATATTTCCATCCCGCCAGCATTCAGTTTTACCTTCAGGAAAATATGCAACTTCAAATTTTTAAGTCCAACTTTTTCCGCGTGGGATCGCTAGAAGAATACTAATTCCCGGGGCGGCCACCGGCGGATTAACCCACACCCGAAACTGTAGCGTCTATAGTGTGAACGAGACCTAGTGTTTTTCGCTGTACGGTTCCCGCTTTTTGTTTCGTATTTTCGTATTTTTCGGGAGATATTTTTTTTTTGTATTTTTTGGCGTTTCTGCTTTGGGTATTTGGTGTGTTGTGTGGGAGGAAATTATAGAGTGGAATAAGATATGCTTAGAGTGAATACTTTTTGTTTCGTTTGTAATACGATAGATACGTAAGATTAGACCGAATCTAGAAAATAAGGCATTCCAGCTGTTTGAATTCCAAACTGTTGAAGCTATTTGGATTGCAATCTAACAAGTATTTTTTTATCCTAATCTCGGAAATCACTTACGAAAAACTATTCCCTCTTTTATGATTCCAACAAGATCAAAGAAAAAAAAAATGCAGAAACAATGTCGAAAACGAAAACAAAAAACGTTGACGGCCAAAACTTCAATCTGGAAAAACGTCGACAAAAAGTCCAAAACAAAGTCTCGCAAAAAGACCGACCTCTGGAATCCACTGTATTATTACGTAATTAAACAAGAAAAACGTTGGCCACTGTTGTAAAAAAGCCAACAAATCTGCCACCGAAAGGAAACGCAAACAGCAAGGTAGCTATGTGGAAATTGCCAAGAAAGAATTTAGTTGGAAAAGACCAGCAAAAAGTTTAGGCCGTTGGACGATGCAGGGTAATAAACAAATGAACGTACGACCCTCGGCCGATCAGCTAGATTGTGGATTATATTTTACTGGCCACGAATTTTGTTTTTACATTAAAAATGAGAATACAGGCTTACAATGTTGTGTCACGAACGTGTGTAGTTTCGGGGATATAAATTCTTTTGGTTTATTGAAGCGATTTTGCGTTTTAGGTCGAGCTTTGGAAGACTGCATTTGATTGTATTGTTGGTAGATTTATAGTTGTCGATAAGTCACAATACCTGGGGATTTGATGTTTAATTTACGAATTTTTTTTTAGTTGCCGTTGATTTATGAACAAAAAGGTCTTCTAAAAGTCCATTTGTGGATTCGTGATTGAGATGATCCCTAGGATTAGATAGGGTACTATTATATGCATAAGAGCAAAATTACTTACACGTGACAGTTGCCTTTATATTTTTTTCCTCCTTTTATTTCTCACCAAAAGATAAAGTGCCTACATTATATTACTATAATATACAAACTTCTTTAACAATATAAAATTCAACAAGATTATTCCAAACAGTATTTGCAGCTCCTCATTTGTCTGTAGACCGGGTACTGCAATAAATTTAGCGACGAATTCTCTATTAATTAACGTGCTAATGGCAAAGTGTCTTAATTCCGTGTCTTTGGAATTATTACTTGCAACTTTTGTTTTAATCTCTTCTAAATGTTTTAGTGCGCTTTCTTTATTAGATTTGTGTTTATGTGCTGGCATTGTTGGGAAAAATAGATTCTAAATTTCGTATTATTCAAATATTTCATGTTATGTGGATTGACTAATAATATTAGCCAAACATGCAATTGACTGGCATGTTAGTCTAGTGGTTAGTGACCCTGACTGCTAAGACTGAGGTCGTGGGTTCGATTCCCACCCAGGACAAATGTTTGTGTGATGAGCACAATCATTTGTTCTGTGTCTGGGTGTAAATTATCTATTATATGTATGTATTTAGAAATATATAAGTATGTTTATCAGTTGTCTGGTTACCATAGTACAGGCTCTGCTTAGTTTGGGATCAGATAACGTTGTGTTGGTTGTCCTAAGATATTTATTTATTTATTTATTTAATTGGATTCCAGAGATTTGAGTCGAGATTATCCATGTCACAAAAATCTCACAAAAGAGAGCATGTGGGATTGTTATTTGAAAGTACTATCTACCCTCAAATCTATCAAGTTGTATACCGTTATGTCTACAGTCAATGATGATAAGACTAGATACTATCACAATATGCCAATACATCTCTTTTATACTTTTCGAGAATTCATACGAATAGATACTAGTGATACACCTACATTCTCATTTATACATATTAATAAAGTCCCAGAAGACAACACCAACATTTTATATTTGGAATGAGGATCTATGGAATATAAAGTGACAAACGAGGTTAAGGTTAAAACGAGAATTTATGGTGTGAGAAAATGTTGCGAAATGAATTCTTAGATAATCTAGTTTCTTTTATATAGTGGCCAGTCTGGTTTTTTGCTTACTGCTTTAAGTAAGCTTGATGAAGTAGTTTTTTTAACGCGATTCGGTTTAATAATGGTTGTAATTACCATGAAGTCGTTTTACTTGGATTTAGTCAAGTGGTTTGCATGTGTTTGGTCAATTATTATAATTGCTGAAACTCACTGGTTTATAATTAGTGTTTGTTCAACTATTCCAGTATAATAGTTGAAAGATAGAATAAAATAGAACATAATACTCTTTGTTATGTGCACCATATCAGTTATTAATGTAGCGATTTGACATTCATCATTCATCAGCAGCCTATGGACACAGGCCTCCTCTTGGTGAGATGGAGTGGGCCATAATCCACCACGCGAGCGCAGTGGAAGTTGGTAGATGTAACATGTCTTCGAATTTTTGGTTCTAAGATATGTTTGACACGTTTCCTCACGATATTTTCCTTCACCATTTTGAGAGCATGTGGTGATGAAATAATTTACACAAAGTAAAGTGCCTGCTTGGGTTCCAACCCACCACCTAACAACTCGTAAGTTGCGGCCATTACCACTAAGCCTCCACTGCTCTCAATTTGACATAGCGTGATACAATGGGCGTTGTTATCAATAGATACGTTACGCTTAAAAGGAGGCTCCAATCACCACTGATGTAAGTTAAAACTTGTTAATTCGAATAAACCTTTTTTCATTTTCATTTTCATACGTTGGTAAATTATCTAAACAATCAATTTTGGACATGAAACCGGCACAAGACGGTATCAGCACGTTTTAGTAATTAAGTTCAAGTGATCTACAATCAATGATGTAAGAAAAATCATCACAAAGAAATACATTCACATAATCCAAACTCAACGCTTCCCAGCGACCCACATAGTCATATTTCATTATGAAAACATACTAAAGTGCCTATAGGTACATATTTCTTTACGAGAAGGCTAATTAAAACACGGTGATAATGCAATTCCGCTCGAGGCACCCATCGGGCCTTTAGATAAGGCGTGGCTCAAGACGGCCTCGCCTTGAAATAGATCGAATTATTTTCAAAAGAAAACTGTATTATGAACTTTTAATTTCGCTATTTTTTACTGTCATCGCTTTAAATGGAGGATTTGTAAAGCCGCTATCATTGCGCAGTTTATTTTTTAATTTGAAAGTGTTTAAAACGATGTTCTTTTGTTTTAAATGTCGATTTCTAAAAGTTGGTGAAATGTTTGTTGTAATTTCAATGAGGAGCTGAGAGCGTTAATCCGGCTAGACTAAAAACTGACAACAACGCCTTGAAGGATCCAAAAAATTAAATCTTTATATATTTCTTATTTGCTGACTCTCAACCAATTTCTAATATTACTATGCATGACCCATCGCTAACCGCTTACACCCACCTACTCTCTACAAATAAATACTTTTATTTCTTTCATATTGACATGACAACCCACCCACCCTTGAAAGCGTGAGCAAACCCTATAAAAAAGCCAATATTGCCAAAGTACACAACTGATGACGTGCTATAGACAATCTTATCGGCTTCCTGACCGATCATTTCAATGCAAATAAACCGGCAGCCGGCCGGCACGCAACCGACCAACTAGATAGAATACACTTTATATCTCTTCTGACATTCAACTGGAACTAATTTCACCCAACAATGTAAACTTGAAAGCGAACTTTTGCACTCCTCACAAAAAACGACCTTACTCCAAACGCTTCACGATCCGGAATTACTCTTAAAATCGAATTCTTAAGTCAGCTTTTTCAATGTCAGCGAAACAGAGTTAGATCGTATTTTTTATTGAATATTTTTGTAAGGAACTTGCAGCGTTGCATCTTTTCACTCGTCTGTTAAGGAAGGAAACTTTTCCCGGATGTAGAGTTCGGGTTCGAGATTTTTTTCTCATTAACGATTCGAAATTCATAAGTTAGGGATATTCTCATTAAAATAAACTTAGTTGCTGTTCTTTTGTTTGGCAGCCATAATTGCTCAGGCTACTCGTTGTTTATGTTTAAGTGTATTTTATGAGGTAATAAAACTTTATCCCTATTTGTTTGAATTATTCAGACACTAAGTACTTTACTCATCGCGGTTGTAAGTTTGAATTCAAGACGCTACTGCAGGCTGTTGTTCTGAATATTGTGGAGATAGAGTGCACAAAGAAAACTAATTAGAACAGTAGTTTACCTGCTTGACAAGGTTTATTTGAAAGAGGAAAACTTTATATTTTAAGACTATGAAACTGTTATATTCAGCGTCTTTTGTTTTCGGAGTCAACTTTGGAAAGTGGGTTACCGACTTGCTTTATTTTGGAGATGACAATAACATATCTTCCTGTAGCTGTTGCAGCTCAACCACCTTGGTGGTGAACCCTATGAACCCCGCACTATATACCGTAGTCAGCATTGTCATAAACATGTCCATTACTATCATCAATTCCAAACATCAACAGAAGATTGTTAGTGATTTTATCAGTTTAGTTTCAGTGTAGTGACGTTAAAACTATCCCATTTAACAGCTTCCTTAAAAATACTGTTTTTTGACGAAACGGAAAGGGAATATGATATTTGGAGCATCGTCTAGGTTTCTATATTAATTATCTTAGATATTTGATATTAAAAGATTGTCTTCAAAAACTCCATATTTATCATATGGTAAATGTCTATTAATATAGCTTGTTAAATATTGCCGAATACCATGTTTGTGTATAGATACGTGTAAGAACTAAAAGTACAGAAATACTTATACTGGATGTGGTTTGTTCACTTCACTACATAACTACAGCCTACAACGTTATCCAATTACTTATAAACTAATCTAACAACTGACCACACTCCTTCGCCACTTTACAAAAAGACCGCAACAATTTTTTAAACACCGAAAACCGTATGTTAGAGCCGCATAGGCACGCCTGCCGGCTGGGCGTTACAGTAGCAGATTACAGTGGCTTAGATAACGCTGGCTCGGAAATAAAAGCGCCTAACTACTAATTAGCAGGCTGTGGGTTCGTTGCGGCCGGCGTCGATGCAAATTCGACCGGCCAACGTAAATTAGCGCGGTGTACTAATCGCGTGCTTTTGCGCTTATTTGATACGCTACTATCGGTTTATACAAAATCGTGTTATCGTAGATGTGCAGGTTGTTCGCGAATGAGTTTGTGCAATTTATTTTGTTGGGAGTTTATTTTATTTAGCTTTTAAAGGGACGCTACAAAATTCAGTAGCTTAAATTGCATAAATAAA
The DNA here is from genome assembly GCA_947507805.1 of Aporophyla nigra. Classification (NCBI taxonomy): domain Eukaryota; kingdom Metazoa; phylum Arthropoda; class Insecta; order Lepidoptera; family Noctuidae; genus Aporophyla; species Aporophyla nigra. Next base: position 2,833,701 of record OX382301.1, read on the forward strand.
AATAACAAACATGGAAAAATTGTCACGGATTTAGAAATCAAGGTAGGGCCTTATCTAGTCATCTATACGTGAAAAGTTTATCTGTTTGTATTTTATATAAACAGGGTGGCAAGGACATTTACCTGTTACCATGAATGCAGTGTATGATTCTGAAAGGGAGGTGAAATTGTTCGATGGTTTAAAAAAAAAATGCAGTTCCATACATTTTGACCACGCAGACATTGCACTTTTCTATGAAACAGCCGATTTTTGTATTCATAACTGACATACAACATCGTCATTAGGGAATAAAGTAGTAGAAAATCTATAGTCTGATTATGCGTTTTAAATAAATAATTATTATGAATTACGACCCGTTTTGACTAATCAGATTCTCAAAACCCGCAAATTAGTCTCAAACTTAATTTGCAACCACAAACGTAGACAAAATCCAACAATCCTTTGAAAATCATTTACCTACTTATTTAATAAAAATTGAACACGTGCAAGTCCAGTGTTAAAACAAGACTATTATATTGTAGCTGCAAAGCTTTGTGCTTGATCAAACAAAACAGTCTAATTTGTTCCAAGCCGCTCAACTAATGAAATGATATTCAAAATTGTGTCAGGATTCTGCTGCAGAAATTGTGTTAAAATTTTTGGTATTTTTGGGACTGTGGAGCTAATTTTGGGAGAGAGAGAATGAATTGCGAAGTTTGTGGTAATTCCCGAAATTTTAAAGCCAACGTTTTCTATTTAAATTTGCCAAACAATAATACTTGAAGATTCAGTTATTATTGTTTGGCACATTTTTACCAAATGTTCTAACACAGAATTTTTCACATCTCTTTTTTTTTACATCTCTCGGTTTAATCTGTGTATATATATAAATATATATGTATGTAAGTATATATTATAGTAAATATGTATGTGTGTATTATAAGTTTATAATCTATTTACATTCCCCATCTTATTTATAATTTGATATAGGATGTATTTTAATAGTTTTTTTTTTCAATAACTGTTCCTCACAATGAAAGCACCAGCCATCTAATCTCTTCACCACCCTTGGTTGACTGGTAGAGAATGCCTAAGGCATTAAGTCTGCCTTTGTACCTTTTTTGTGTGCGAGAAGTTTAAATAAATAAATAATAAATAAATTTTTAGTCACATTTTAATGGGATTTACGAATAAAATAGAACTGATTCTAGACGCCCTTCCAAAAGGTATATTAATATGGAAATGGAGAAGAATGGGCAAGTAGTTTGTGCTGCAATTATGAAAATTACTATTACCAATCATCGCTTTCTTGGACACGTATCAAAATCATCTATTCACATTAGAGCTTCAGCTCACATTTAAAGTTTTCATCATGTAAACGAGCTCTCCAGCCTTACAAACAATTGCCCAACATTACACTAAATCTAGTTCTATTTAGAAATTCTATAATTAAAGCAAAAAAAAAGTTTTCGAGACTGCACCGTGGGTCTAGTGACTATAAGCGCTACTGCTGAGAATGTGGTCATGGGTTTGTACCCATTCATGGACCTCCCAGGTCGGTATTACCAGTTCGGTGAGTGTTATTGTGCTTTTAGGAATCATACCCTATATCTAGATTTGAGCTTGCTAGGTGGCAATAGACCCACCCCCCATTACATGGGACTTAAACATAACTGGCGAAATGTGGGTGCTACCCCCACTGACCGACCCTTCAGAAAATATAGGCGTGAAGTTATGTGTGCACATATTTATAACATCCTGTAACACGAGTTAGCAAGTGATTGACTGCCTTTCTGGCCTGTGTCACCCAACAGCTGTCAATTGCATTTCGTTGCTAACAACCTGTGAAATTCAGACTGTTGTGTTATGTTTTGTTGTATGTAAAGTGTGTCAGGGTTCAAATTAGATACACAAAAGATGGACAGGTCATAACCACTGCTCTCAAATACGGTGAAGGAAAACATCGTGAGGAAACCGGCATGTCCTAGAACCAAATATTCTCAGACATCTAACATCTACCAACCCGCACTGGGCCCGCGTGATGGATTACGGCCCACCTCCTCCCACAGAGACGAGACCTGTCTCCCAGTAGTGGGAACAATATAGGCTTAACATGACTAACCTCCATTTAGATTGGCCGCCATGACTGAAAGTCGGTCTGAGGGCCATTGTTATTATATTGCTTAAAAGTTTTTAAACTATGGACATATATAACTGTCCTCCTCTAATTATAGTTAAAAAACCTTTTTTAATAATATACCTAGCACTACGAACTTGAATGATAGGCGAAACTACGATATAAATCAGGCACCACCCAAATATTCGCACCGAATCAAGAACAATGACAACAGAGGATACTAAAACACCCTCAGCGAACTTTTAATCCCAAACCCATCGTAAATCTATATCAACAGATATTATAAATCACAGTAAACCCTTTAAAAGCGTTGCAACACATTACCATACGTCATAATGGAGCATTTCATCTGCTATGGTCCAGCAACACGAATAAATCGGCTGGCCAGCTTCCGAGCAGCCATCTTGGACTGCGCTAACGGGTTCATTTCCTGCGCCTATACATTTCCGGTCCATTCGATGTTGCCAAGTCATAATTTTTAAAGCTCCAAGTTAGCCTTTCGTTTATTTTCGTGAAGAAATGTCCCGTTTTTGGACCGGCACGTTAATTATCTTGGGTATTAATTGTGGGGTTGAATTGTGTTTATTTGTTAATGTTTGGGTGGGTAGGATTATTTGAGTAAAGAAACCGTGAAATCGAGATTATTTGTGTAATGGAGCTATTCGGGGTTCCTTATTAGGTGTTAATTTTGGGGTCTCTGTCCGTTCAATTAAAGGGATACTTATTGGATTAAAATGTTGGGTTTTATTGTGTTATTTTGTAAAGGACTTTGCTTTAGACGTGAAGGGAAAGGTTTATTTGCATACCAAAAAGAAACATTTTCATGCTGCAAATTCCATTGGAAGAAAGGGCAAAATTATCTCTTGGTAGACATGAAATAGCAATTTTAGGAAGAAAACTAGTGTGATTGGCGTAGATCAGAAATTTCCATTAAGTCATTGTTTAATTTAGCGTCAAACCACCCCGAGCGACTACCAAACATGAATTCTGTTTATAATAATGTGTTTTCGGAATAAAAAATGTAATGACAAGGAATTACTTTAGAAATAAATAAGAATATGCTAGAGATAGTGCTGTTTTTTCATCATCATCATCATCATTTCAGCCGTAAGACGTCCACTGCTGGACTTAGGCCTCCTCCAATTTGGGGGGCTTTGCCATAATCGCCACGCTTAGCAGGTGGGTTGGCGATCGCAGTTTGGTGGTAAAATGCATAGAGAACGCTGCTGCCCATTCTCTAGTACGTCCCTTAGTCGCTTCTTACGACACCCACGGGAAGAAATGGGATAGCGCTATTCCTTACGTCCGACGTCACACGGAACAGAATACTAAGGTATTACTATAAAATATGCTTCTTGCAAGAATGTACAGTGTATAAACGTCATGCTGGCTCTTACAAACCGCTAACCCTTAGTCGCCTTTTACGACACCCACGGAAAGAAATGGGGTGGTGTTATTCTTTACGTCCGGCACCACACGGTGTTGTTTATTGGCTGAAAAGAATTTATTGAAATATAATTACGCCATGCCGCCTTGGTCAAGCATAGGGATTTTTGCACGTGCTTTGTCTGTGTAAGAATAGGGCATTTATGCTGTAGTATAAATAAATAAATATCTTAGGACAACCAACACACCGTTATCTGATCCCAAACTAGGCAGAGCCTGTACTATGGTAACCAGACACCTGATAAACATACTTATATATTTCTAAATACATACATATTATAGATAAATTACACCCAGACACAGAACAAATGATTGTGCTCATCACACAAAGATTTGTCCTGGGTGGGAATCGAACCCACGACCTCAGTCTTTGCAGTCAGGGTCACTAACCACTAGATTAACAGGCCAGTCGTATGACAGTAACATGCTTTTTTTTTTTTATTGTGTGTGTGAAATCGTCTAATAATGTCTCCCACTTTGGGTGAAGCGGAAGGGTGTGTCAGACTTTTACTGACTAAAACCCACCCGTGTTCCTTCAGTTGCCTATGCCCACGGTAACTTTATCAAAATATTCGCGCCCCTGGCAGATGACAGTAACAGGCTAGTATTATTTTATATTTATTATAGCCTATTTACACCAAACATAAAAATCCATTACTATATAAATGCACATACAACGTGCTGCAGTCTGCCCTTTTAAAATGTGACGCAGACAAATGGCCGGGACACGCTACATGACAGTACGATTTTCTACGTCCCCCGACGGAGGAGACTCGCAAAATTATTAAGTGACGCTTGTGTTATCACCGAGCTTCTTTTGTTATTTTTTTGGCAGACGGTACATCTTGTGCTTAGTATGGACTTAGAAGAAATTAGGGAGATCTTATGATATTTTAGAATAAAAGTTAATGGGACCTTGTTTGATGAAAATGTGTTCTGAGAGTCGTCTGATGATTTGTATAGATTTTTGTTTTCACGCAATGAAATACATAGTTCCAATTTAGGTAATCGGCCTATCTCAGTTTCGCAACCACATTTTCTTGAGAAATCTTTTTACTTCAAAAACGTCCTTCGCTTAGCTAAAAAACATTCAGAAAAAAACATTCTTTTTTTATATATATACACTAGATAGATCTCTTTGTATCTGTTCTATGATTACAAAAAAAAAACCATAGCGCAAAGAATCCCTTTCATTCAATTTCTTTCTATTAACACAGCTCAAGAAACATCCAACATTTAATAATTCTATCATTTCTACCACTCAAATACCTCAACCTCCAGCACATCAGCACATTGCGCTTACGTCTAACGGGCCGTCAATAATACGATCGGTTCATTCCTATTCGACCAACATCGTCGCCTACAAATAAAGCTACGCTCCGACTGTAATCCGAACACATATCAGCTGCCATTTTCGACGCGACAAACTGCAGCAGAATTTTAATTTTTTTATTGTGTTTGTTTGTTGACGGAGATTACGTTAAGCTGGGTGTCGTGTATCGTATATTTATGTGTCGCCTTGGAGATAAATCTGTAATTAAGGATTTACTAGACTGCAGAAATATCCCTCTATAAGAGACGGGATAGTTCTTCATTGTCAAAAAAAAAAAAGATCCAGCCCATCCCTTGCTGCCCTCTACCAGCGATGCCTTAAGCCAAGGTCTGTACCTAGTTGCTCTAGTTTTACGTTTTAAAGCCCTGGGTGGAGGGCTCAATTTAATAAGGTAGCCACAGGCAAGTCTGGTAAAGCAGCTGAATTGCCAAAAAAAAAAAACTTTAAAAAATCATGATATCAGCCAAAAGATGGATAAAGAGTTCCAAAACTGCCTTGAATGAATACTGAATTAGGGCACGGGATTAAATCAAATGAGCTACTTCATCACTTTTTGGTGCTAGATGAATCACAAAACAAATTACTCTTGCACTTTATAGAAAGTAGCAGAAAGTGACAGCAAAATTGTGATAAAAAATTATGGTTGATTTTCTGTATATTCTCACAAAACAAAGTCTGGCACTTTTTAAAACGTAGTCTTATAGAACGTTGATAGCGGATAATATTTTTTTTTTTTTTTGTTTATTCTGAGTTACCACAGTTTTAAACACTTTTGTCCTGGAGTGGTGGCCCAGTCGTAACGGCCGTGACAAAAAAATTATAGATCGTAGGTACCAACCCAAACAGGCGCTTTTCTTTTTCAATTATTTCATCACTACTGCTCTCAAAATTGTAAAGTAAAACATCGTGAGAAAGCCCAAAAAATTAAGACGTGGGACATCTAGCACCCCACATGGTGCACGCGTGGTGGATTACAGCCCACTCACTCTCACAAAGAAGAGGCCCGTGACACAACAGTAAAAAAATATAGTTTGATTATCCGTCCTCTAATTGCCTGCGTGTTAAGTCATACCTCGTTCCGAAAGTTCTGCACGATTAAGTTGCCCAACTGTTAATATTGTCCTATTGAATACAGCTACATACTCTGTGGCACATCTTAGCTCCGATCCCTACACAGCTTGTCAACAATATAATGAACAGAGGCAATTATAATTAACTGTCAGCATACTGAATTATTGCTAATTCGATGTTTGTGAGTTGAGTGTATTAGTTTACGTCGGAGAATATGTTGAAGTTAGTGCAAGGTCAGATAGGCTTGTCAGTCTTCTTACTACGATCATCGGCTACTTCTTTGGTTGTCACTAGTTTTACCCAGTAACTGGGTTGTACAGGTCAGATAGGCAATCACTCCATGTAATAAAATAGCGGTATTCAGCTGCATGCGGTGTGAAGAAGTGGAGGCCGACCCCAATTATGCCGGCCATTTAATGTTAAATTAATAACAAATTAATAAGTAATTATTATTTTCCACTTAAATATTTTTCTATGAATCTAACAAATATTTTGTTTTGTTACAGGGTGTGCATTTTTGACATACTTTAATCCGGAGAGCGCATCCAGCGCTCAAACGGCTCTACATGAGAAACGGACACTACCAGGGGTAAGTTATAGTATATTTCCTTAAACTATAAGCAATTAAAAACAAATAAATGCTCTGAGATGCTCAAAAAGGAACAATGAAGAAATTTCTCGTGACGGTATACACAAGCAGCAGAATACTACCTGCTACGATTCTTACGAACTCCGTTTGATTAGTCCACTTTCATACAGCATCATCAGCCTACAACGTTCCCACTGTTGGGACACTAACCTCTTCTATTTGAGTGGGAGTGGGACATAAATGACCGCGCGGGCACAGTGCGGGTAGCTGCATGTTACATATCTTCTAATTTTTGGTACCAAAAATTAGGAGATATGTACTCACGATCTTTTCCATCAACATTGTGATGATTCCTTCGCCGTTTTGAGAGCGGTATTGAAGAAATTAAAGAGAAAATGTAAAGTTTAAACTTTTCCTGCCAAGGTCGCGAGACCTGCTAGGGTCGCGAGACCTGCCAGGGTCGCGAGACCTGCTAGGGTCGCGAGATTGTTCGAAAAAGATACCGTGACCCTGGCACATGGGCAACTGAAGGAACACGGGTGGGTTTTAGTCAGTACCTGACACTCCCTCCCGGAGTGGGGTTGATGGTTTCCCATCCAAAAAAAAAGGCTCATTACTGTGTAAATTATTTCATCATAGTGATGATGAAATAATTTATAATGAGCTGTGGCTCTCAAAATGGTGATGGAAACAGTTATGTCCAAGAACTAAAAATTCGGAGACTTGTGGTCCGCGAGGTGGATTCCCACTCTCTCTCACATAAAAGAAGCCTATGTCCCAGCAGTGGAAACGTCAGAAGTTGATTATACTTATGCTTACACTATTTTCGGGGACCACCTAAATAAATCGGGATGGTGTAATAAGAGAAAACGAGGAAGAGTGCCGTTTATAAATACATTACTTAAATATCGGGTCTCGTAATATGGTATGGTCCAATAGGGTTTTAGCTACAATCTAATACTGGAAATTTATTATGTTGCTTAACTAGAGGTTCTTTTAGTATTTGTGATATATCATTATGATTTATTACAAGCATTTTAGGTATTGTGTAATCTCTAAAACGCTTACATTATATTCCTCTTCAACTAATTTGACTTATAATTTAGGTTCAGTACCTACCTACAAAGGTTCTTTATAAAACAAATTGCGTACATTTTTTTAGCAATAGGAACCTACCTTATTAATTAAGAAACTATAATAATTCAGCGGAAGGATTCGCTATGGTGATGATTCTGTTGTCTACCAACTAAATTTAATTTAGTCTATTGCAATCTTTTCCTTTTGATGAATCAAGAAAAAGGCGGAAATAAATTAGAGCTGTCAAATTTAGTTGAACTTAGATTCTCATCCACGCAACAATGAAGAACAAGTCACACCAGTCGTAATTTTGCTAGACTAACGCTATTTGTCTTTTTTGTCTGTCAGTTACCTACCTTGGTAAAGAACTACTAGGTTGGTATCAGCCGCGCAACGCCCTCAGTCAGCTGTTCGCGCTTTAACACTACTTGTACAAGATCACTTTCTACTTTGGTTTTTCATGTTTGCAATACGTTTGTAGAGCAATACTCTTATTTTAGTTTAGGTGTGTGGATACTTTTTATTTCTGCTGAAACAGGTATTAAAATATTTAAAATTCTTACTTGGATAAGTCAAAACCTGTACGCGTAACCCGCATTACTCATGACCTTTTAGATAGAGTAAAAATAAGCGCCGACGACCTAGACGAGTCAAATAAAAGCTATAATTTATGTTTACCCCTAAATGACTTTCAAACAATTTAAGTACAAAATAAATGGTTTTATTAGACACATTATTTTAGCCTTAAAAATACACACACACATAAAGTCTCACCTTTATCCTATGAAGTAAGACAAAAACTACAGAATGCCAATAGCTAGGATACTTATACATATTTATTTTTTCATCGTTTAAGTTCAAAAAACCCCAGTAAATCTTTCTACGAATTCAAACTGTGAACTTTAATGTATATTTCTATTTAGGTAAAACAACAAAGGTATAATATTCAAATAGAAGCAAAAGCAATTGTTCCGTGTTATATTTTAAGCCGAAATGTTAAATTAACCTCTACTCAGTATTCAGCCTTCGTCTCAGTTAATTTTATTTAAGGGAATAAATTGTATTATGTATAATGAGTTTAGTATAAACGTGAGTTAGGTCAAATTACTCTAAGTTCTGTAATTAAAACGGATACCTACGTTAAAATAAACAATTGGGGTTTATAGCTATAATATGTTATGACCAAATGCCTTGTATCCTTATGTTATAGGTATTTAGATTATATAGCTAGAACAGTTTTGCCGCTATAAACTCCATTCCATATGTTGTGCGACATCATGATCATTTCAGTCGAAGAGATAGGCCTCTCCCAAGCACCACCACTTGGATCAGCACCCCAATTGCGAAACGCACAATTTATCAGAATCTGAATGGGATTGAAGATTATTTCTAAACCATTGCGTCATTTGTTCGAATAAATTGTCGGCTCAACGTAAATAACGCAATGAATGTTGTTTAACTATGAATGTTAAACCAATTCCTACCGATAAGAAGTTCCGCAACTACCCCTCAGTTCTATGCTTCTCGCATTCAGCGGAATCTTTCACCCAGTGAAAGGTTCACCTTGTGCAATCCCCAACGCTGTCTTCCAGTACGCTGTGCCCAACCCAAAACGCAGGCGGTATCTTCAGGGTTCATACAAAGAACTCCTGTAAGTTTATCTTTTATTTTTGGAAATAAATAAATGTCACCACTCTCAGTTCAGGACTATGAATACATATGATTTCATTACAATACATATACAGATTCCCAGAAGGTTCATTATTATTATTCTTTTTTTTTCATAGGCTGCTTTTATACTGGCTTATTCTTAAAATCACGTATATTATTGCTAAGAGTCTTAAATCGAGTTACACAAAAGAGATTACAAAAAATATACTCCATTGCATTCAAGAAAAATAAAACTAAACATACCTACAAGCAGGCAGTCACGGGTACAGCTAGCATCCCACACCATTTCAGAATAACCTGCTAACGCTCCCAATATACTATACACAACCAATAGATCCCCTATTTTCCTTAACCCTAAAATATGCGCGCTTATAAAAAGGTGGCAGGGCGCACATGTGCCCTACCCGACCCGAGCTGCGGCGAGCGAGATGTTATTATCACACCTACCCTCGCTCTGACGTAAAACCTTTATGATATTCATGCACAATTTTGACAGGTTGTCATGTTAATGGATTAAAAAAATATGAAAAATAGATGTTGAAAAAATTTACTTTAGGCTGTAGGTTAGGTTTTAATAAGCCGAGGTCGAACGGATAAAATAATAAAGTAAAATGAGAGTTTTATTGAAAACCCAGTAATTAATTGGTGGGTATTAGCAGAGAATTTAATGTTCAAGAGATTGATTTCTCTAGGGAACGTTTGTAGAGGCAATTATTTGGCAGTAGGAATACTCAAACCTAATACAATATAATTAGAATATTTATTTTAATATATATATTATCTTTAATTCTTCCCGTGGGTGTCGTAAAAGGCGAATAAGGGACTTACTAGAGAATGGGCAGCAGCGTTCTCTATGCATTTTACCACCATACTGCGATCGCCAACCCGCCTGCCAAGCGTGGCGATTATGACAAAGCCCCCCAAATTGGGAAAGGCCTAAGTCCAGCAGTGGACGTCTTATGGCTGAAATGATGATGATGATCTTTATTTCAGATTAAATAATCCATATTTGTGTTAGTAAGTACTTAAAAACTAAGTTAGTAAAGTACAAAAAAAAAAGAACAGCAATAATAATAAAATAAAAAATCAAATCAAATCAATTAAAAATTGCTGATAGGCCTTTGGAGAAATGAGGAACGGAGTATCAAGGTTACTGAACCTGCGACTAGACGGGTGTCTTGTCTGGTGATCAACTGCCCGATGATGGATGTCGGGACGTTGTATATTATATATATCGCACACCTAGATCTAAAGTAACACAACTCAAAAATTGTGATATTAGAGTTACCATTGTATTCATATGCTCGATAACACTACGCTATCCAACTTTACAGGTTCAATAAAAACTTGAAAGATTCGTCGCTAGATGGCATGTCTTCTTTTGTTGAATCAACGCATTTCACCGGGGGGTGTAGGCGGGAGGGGTCCCGCCTAAACAAATGAATACAATGATAACTCAAAAATTCACAATTTTTGAGTTGTCTTACTTTAGATCTAGGTGTGCGATATGCTAGCCGATACAGGCCAGATTTCATTTTTTAAGACTATAGGTAATGATAATGTACAGTAGTAGGTCTCTTATACCCAAGATCATATTATTATTTTTTTGTATTTCGGCGCTAAGACTAATCCAATAAAAATAGAGGTAACCAAGACAGGTGATGAACGTTACTAGTTAATTTGACTATCAAAATCTTCGCTCTTTCGTCGAAAATGCTAATTAAGAGTAAATTCTATTGTACAGTGTACGTGCTTTTGTGCTTTTAACCAACAATGCGCTGCTGATGCGTGGTGTTGTGTTCTGACGTAATATCTCAGCTGTTTTGATATGAACTGTGAACGCGTGAAAGGCTCGTTTACTGGTTTTGCAGTGCACTTTATAATATATGTTTTGGAGCTGTTTAGGTATTGTCTAGGGATATTTCTTAGTTTACGGTTGTGATGTATTTATGGCTGGCTTTGACAATAATTCAAGAAAGATGAATTCTGTTATTTAGGTCCAACTTATTGCTTTGGTGGTAAGTTTTTTTTTGCTTAAGTGTACAAAGATGAGCCAACTTCAAGTTATTTATTTTACCATCAATATTATAATAATAATATATAATATTGATGGTAAAATAATGTTCATTAGGACTAAGTGTTTACACATCTGACCAAGATTATGTCTGGACTTTAAAAGAGACTGTGACCTCTGAGTTTGTTTTGGCCTTTCTTCTCAGAGAAGTCAGATAGGAAACGCAAACAATTTCATCTAGTTTAAAAAAAAAATGATTGACGTGTAAAAGTGTTTGTACAAACCTACTTGCAGAAATAAAATTATTCACTCATTAAGATGTCTGTGTAGCACCACTTTTAACGTTGAACAAAGAACGGACATATCTGACACGGCGACTCTTCAACAACCTTCTTCATCTTGAATCGAATATATGAAGCTGTAGACGAAAACTCATAATGGTCTAGAACATCAGACACATTCGAACATTATTTTATTATTAGCACACGTCATTCCATTCACACGCTCGCGAACGATCCTCATAACCCGAGACGAAACGCAAACGATACGAGAACGTAACGTATTTTAATTTTTGATCTCATCCCTAATCTTTCCATAAAGTCATACTCTTGAGTTTTGAGCGTCCTCTCTGAATATAAATTGTGTCATTTTAGCGAAACCGTAATGGAAAAGCAGATTAAATAATTCAAGCGTAAGAAATTTTGAGCCCATAACAGTATTCATAAATAATGAGGTTAACACATTGGGCGCGTGCGGCCGTTTTCGCATTATGCCGCGTAGTGTGAGTATGTTGGGGTCCCCGGCGACGCTTGTGAATTTTTGTAAAGAAAAAATTGGCTCCGTATTTCGGAGTATGAGGAAGTAATGGTGATTGTTACCTTGTCAGGCTATAGAAGAAAAATTCAATTATGCCAGTCAGTAAGCCCTGTGATGTTTTTGAACATTCTTTAAGAAAATACTTTCGAACGTAAAACTAATCCGAAGAAAAAAGAAACTATAAGGCAACACATAAACCAACTAAGCATAAATACACAAAACATAGTCTAACTAAGCTCGTAAATTAATGGAAATTACAAATTTTTAGTCAGCGCTATACAAACAATCAACGCTGCCGATCAATGAAGCTGCAATTATTTCACATGTCCCTATTATGTTTATGAAAAAAGTTTTTTTCTACAATAAAGGGTGAATTGTGCATTTCCATTTTAAAAATTTAAGAATATACCTGAATTTTTTTTTTAATCGACCTAGGGTCTCAGTAAAGACTGAACGTGTGGTCATACTAAAATAGGAAAATGTCGTGAGGAAAGTATTGAGTATGAATGTCGATGGCTATAAGAGTAAAGGGAGACCAAAGAAACGATGGATGGACTGTGTGAATTATGATATGGATCGAAAGGGGGTGACTACTGAGATGACGACTAATGGAGAAGTGTGGAAGAAAAAGAGATGTTGTGCCGACCCTAAATAAATTGAGATAAGGACAGGAGAATGAATATGAGTTCATACTAAAACAAAAAGACTCGCCGCTTGTTAACCTCCTCCTTTTTCTTCGTCGGTTAAAAATATGGTTTTAAAAGTCATATTAAAGTCGGAAAGCAAAGATCTCTAAATTTTACATATTCCTGAAATACAGAAAATATCTAATGCGCTAAGAAATTTTAAGAGCAGTGCACACTAAATGCAAAATGGTAGAACTAAGTCGTGTTTATTGCTTGTTCCAATTTTGGCACTCCTTTTACATGCGGAGTAATTACGTGGTTTCACACAATTGCATCTACAGTACATTTTCATTGGAGTGAAAGCTTTTAACAATTTCGAAGAATGAATTTAGGGTACATATTCTCATCAGAAATCGCTAACAAAATCTGCAAATAAAGGGACGGGCCACTATTCATATCTGCTGCTCTTCATTTTAAACAAATTCCAATAACCAGACAGACAGACGGACACGAACACAAAATGTTATAACTTTTATTGTTTACTAGCTACGTCCTCGCGGCTTCGCTCAAGTTGAACTCAGTATCTAATTATCCCACGGAAACATGTTACAGGGACAAAACAGCCTATGTTACTTCTTACAACATCTGTTTCATCATATAATTTTCTCTTCTCCAGTGAAAGTCCTATCAAAATCGGTCCAGCCGTTTCGGAGATTATCCGGAACAAACAAACTATCGTACAGACAAAAAAAATAGCATAAGTTTTTTTTTTTGTTACAAATTCCATAAATAATTTCATAAGCATTTGGTGAAATGCTGATATTTTGACATTATAAATAGACACTTCAATTTTATTGATTTTTATAGAAAATTATAATGCCCGTCCCAGAAAAGACAGACACGCATCCAGTCCCGTATTACTGTGTATCTTTTGTCGCGTAAAATATTCCCTATACCCGAAAGTAGGTAGAATAAATCGTTGAGATAAAATTTTACCGCTGCCGATGATTTATGGAGAAAATTTCGGGATGAACATTTTTTGTTTAACTTTTCCCGTCTGTTTATAATATGGACGCGAACACGGTGTGCTGCTCGTTCCGTATCTTTTGTGTTAAAATAGTTTTCTGTTTTATATTTTGAAGATTTCGCATAAGCAGGTGCCAACAGAGTAAATATATGTATCAAGTACAATCTCGTCAACAATATTCGTCAGTTTCATTTTAATCCTTTTCATAAACGGCACACAATATCTTTTGAAACGAATGTACTGTGCACTGTTGCAAATGAAACTACATTTAATGATTTCATATCAAAGATCAAAATAGAAAACACCTTTGACCAATGTCGAGTTGACGCCAACCTAAAACCTTTTGAATGACCTAGCCATTTTATGAAAAAAAAAAAGTATTATTTTATTGTTAGAGTCCGTCAGTGTCACAGTTTTAATTCAGTCTGATTTATAAAAAAGATGGCTGATTGTCTTTTCCCGTGAAAAATAGCCAAAAAGGTGAGAACTTATATTGAGTTTCACTGTACCCAAAGAAGACAAGATTTAGTAAGAAATATAGAAACATTTTTGACGTTTCATAGGAAATAATTTATGAGCCAATTAAAATTCGACACTATTTAGTTAACGAGCACAGAATCGTTTGAAGTGAAGTTATAATAAATGTTTAACCGTTACATCAACATGTACGTAACTATAAACCATTTCATGGTTTGCAAAACTTCAACAAGCGCATACTTGATGTATTTTCTTGAAAATATGAGTTTTAAATCAATGGGATAATAGTGAAAATTGTTAAGCACCTTTGTTTTCAACTCTACTAGCTTTTGATAGCGGCTTTGCCCGCATAAAATACATGTCTAACTTCCTTTTGAATCACTCTCTCTATTGATAAGAATCGCATTAAAATCGAATAGTTTTATACTATGTAAGGATTAGCTTAATTAGGTAACAAAAAAACTCAGACATACGTAAATCATGCCTTCTTCTCACAGAGGTATTCAGAAACAAAAGGAAAAAAAAATATGGATCATTATTTTTTATCTACTCCATAAATAACGATGACTGTGACTTTTTTTTAGACAAATTAAAACAGACAAATGTTAACATAAATAAACTTTTAGTTAGTTACCAACATGACCTTATAAAAATCCCAAAACGGGAATCGACCCGCGACCCCAAAACTGGACGCTCCTCCTCGACCATTCGAGTTGTTATTTATTTATACTTTCTTCGTGTTTCTCCAAAAATAGTCTACAATTTATAGTTATTAGCTCTCATTAGCTAAATTGGGGACTGTAGGGCTAAATATATCATAGCTATAGTTTTGTTAATCTTTTTAAAGTAGAAGAAACGACATGTATAATGTGTTATTAGAAAATAAAAGGGATTAAAGGTTGAAAGATAATATAAATAGGGTTTAAAATGGAACATGAAATAAAAACAAATACTAAAACCGTCTATTCGGGTCATTAACATAGCCGGCTGTTGATCTAAAACCGTTTACTTTATTGGCTCTTCCAACTATCTAAAGAAGTGATTTAAAACAGCCAGGTGCTGACCTGGAGTAGTGGTGACCCAGTGGTATCAGTTCCGACTTAAGAGCTGTAAGGTCGTGGATTCGAACCCAGTCAGGCGCTTTACTTTCTGTATATAATTTCGTCACCACTGCTCTCAAATCGGTGAGGGAAAACATCGTGAGGAAACTGGCATGTGCTAGAACCAAAACTTCGAACACATGAGACATCTACCAACCTGCACTGGGCCCGGATGGTAGATTACGGCCCACTCTCTCTCGCCGAGAGGAGGGACGTGTCCCAGCAGTGGGAACAATATAGGCTGATTATGAGGTGCTAACGTAACGCTTTCATTTACCTACTTCAAATTACAAAACCTTAACTGAAACTGTAATAGTATAATTAAAAACTGTCCAAAATCAGATTCTGATTCAGATGTGTTTAGTTCTTCCAACTCTAAAACATTTTCACCATCATTGAGCTGCCTTCATCCCAATTTATTTGGGCTAATTCTTCCATACCTTTGTATCTAGTAGACCTGTAGTGAAGTCATTTATTCAAACTAGGCTGAAAATCCGCACTTTTTGAGCATTAAAAGTTATATTTGACGAAATCAAAACAAAAGTCATTTATTCAAATTAGGCTGAGGATCAGCACTATTCGGTCGTCAACATGACATAAGACAGTCCCCCAAAATGCCCCCTCTTCATCACTTCCTAGTACTTTAGTTGAGAAAAAGAAGTGGCGCAACAAACTCTCCAGCAGCACAGCCCTCCAAAACGCCCGCTGTTTGCCATCACGGTAGCCTTTCTAGCCAAACCAACAAATTCCATCCATCGATTTATATTTAATAAAATAGTCACATAGCTGCCAATATTTTCTTCCATCCCCACTAACCAAGCTACGTCTATCATTCGCAACCACAGAAACTATTTTACCAGCACATAGAAAATGCCGTATAATATTTTCATAGGTAAATTTAAGTCGGTAGCTCGGGGCTATCTCTAAGGGATTGACTGAAAACATAGTCAGGCATACATACGCTATTTGCGTACGTGGAGGTTTGTGAAAACATACAAACAAATGTATACATACGTGGATGAATTTATAATGTATATTTGTGTCGTAGAAGTTTCTGGGAGGATTTGATGGATATAAAAAGATCATATTTGTTCGTAGAATTTGTATGTTTCGTTACAATAAAAGGTTTTGGATCGATCAATATTATTTTTCACTAGCTCCCCCCATTTACATGGAACTTAAACATAACGCCTTTTCCGAACCTCCGGGGAGAAAAAGCTTGATATTTTATGTTAAGAAAAAAACCATATCATTATCATGATCATCATTCCAGCCGAAACAAGTCCACTGCTGGACATAGGCCTCCCACCTAGAACTTCAAACCGTTTTGTGCTCCCACATACAGATCCATTATTAAAAGAAATAAAGTGACAACTCATTGGAGTTGTCACTTTATTTCTTTTTTTCTTTTCTTTTTCTTTTCATTATTAAAAGAAATAAAGTGACAACTCATTGGAGTTGTCACTTTATTTCTTTTAATAACTATTAAGTTATAAACAGTAAAAGTCACATTTGGCAGACAGATAGGTTACCGCCCAAATATAGGTACTAGAGCACAGAAGACCGTAGACTCACACGTATATGTTTACAGAAATAACATCTAATTTACAAAAAACATCGGCCCCTTACGAACCACAACGAATCCAACCCATTCTTCATTTTCACCATATCAAACAATCTGTAGCCCATAAATAATGTCTATTTCAGTATCATGAAACATTTTCTTTTTTAATATTCGTTCGCCACCATAAGTCATCAGAATTGAACTCAAAGGAGTGCAATATACAAAGAAGTATCTCTGTGTAAAGAAATTGATGACACACAAAAATAAAATAATAGGTACCTATATAATTGTATAAACCATTTGTATTCCACAGACTAGAAGGTAGGCATGTGTTATATATAGAACTAGCTGTGCCCACGGCTTCACCCGCGTGGTGTTCAGAAATTATCACACAAGGACGTGTTACTCAAACAAAAAGTATTTTATTAGTATATATTATGTTACTCCTTATAACATCAGCTATCTGCCAGTGAAAGTCCCGTCAAAATCGGTTCAGCCGTTTCAGAGATTAGCCAGAACAAACAGACAGAAAACATTTAAAAACAACGATTTTTTAATGTAAGTACCATATACTTTCATATGCATTTAGTGAAAAACTGTTAATTCGAAATTACAAACAGACACTTCAGTTTTATTTATTTGTAGTATGTATGTATAGATATATAGATTATACACATTATCATCTGCCTAGCCTTTTCCCAACTATGATGGGGTCGGCTTCAATTCTAATCATATACAGCTGAATAAAAGTATTTTACATAGAGTGACTATATATCTGATTTCCACAACCGTTACTGGGTTATTCAATAACCCTTGCTAAGACTAGTTCCCAGGCTTTTGGGCTTCTGACGACCCGTAACGTCTGTCAAAGATCCATGATAGACGACTAGGACCAACGATTTAACGAGGCATGGCGGGGTTTTGGTATGTAAAGATGGCCACCCATCCGTGAACGTACTTATTACTTCGCCACAAAACTAAATTTTACTTTACTACTACTTGTCAAAATGTGTGTGTGTGATGTGTGTGTGTGTGTAATGTGTGTGTGTGTGTGTGTGTGTGTGTGTGTGGTTGTGTGTGATGTGTGTGTGTGTATGTGTGTGTTTGCTCTGCCTAGTTTGAGATCAGATAACGGTGTGTTGGTTGTCCTAAGATATTTATATTATTATTCCACCAAATGCATTCACCAAACATTATGTCTAAAAATAAACTGTCCGATTAAACGTTAATTTACTCTATGCTAGGCTTTCGTTTTCCATCTTTTATATTAAAGAACATAAAAACCACAAACGACCATCACTGAATTCCGCAAAATAACGACACGGCCTAACAATAAAAATTTCACTTACAAAGCCTTAATATTCGTGCTTGCTTCACTCGTAAACCGTCAAATAAAAAGGCAACAATTTTCACACCGCAAAGCTACATGAATTACTGCTGTTTAAAAATGTTGTTGAATTCAATCCTTATAATAGTGTGAGAATTATTTGAGTGATGTTTCTCACGCAATGTTCAGTTTAGTTGTGAGTTTGATAACTTAACTTTAACTACAAAGTAAAGAGAGCTAGCGTCATTGTCCCGTGGACGGGACGGCGGAGTCTGCTAATGAATTTCGGAACATACATGCCCTTTTATGTATGTTCCGATATATAGATTGATCACAATGCAATGCATTTTATGGTAGTTGTTTTTATTTCAGTTTATCAGTTCAGTCACGTTAATTGCGTTATGTACGCTGTTGGCCGTATTTTCTGTCTTTCTAAAAAAATCTAACCAATGGGGCATTGGATGTGATGATTATATGTGTGTGACGCAATTAACTCGCTGTATTATCCGGAGATTTTTAAGAGCATATACAAAGCAGTTGAGATATTATCGCTAAGATGAGACAGTTCAGTTCAGTTTCTTTATTTCACAGTTAGACCAAGGAATATCTCATTACTCCGTAACTGAGATAGGCAGTCACTCCATGGAATACTGGAATTTAGCTGCATCCTGCTTAGACTGGAAATCGACCCCGATACAGTTGGAAAAAGGTTGGCAGATGGTGATAATGATGAAATAGTGATGGTGATTCCTCAAGATATAAGCCATTATATAGCAGGCAACTGGTGTGTTAAGCAATCAGTCTCTGCCAGGGTCGCGAGATTGTTTGAAAGAGATAACGTGACACTGGCACATGGGCAACTGAAGGAACACGGGTGGG
The DNA here is from genome assembly GCA_947507805.1 of Aporophyla nigra. Taxonomy (NCBI): domain Eukaryota; kingdom Metazoa; phylum Arthropoda; class Insecta; order Lepidoptera; family Noctuidae; genus Aporophyla; species Aporophyla nigra. The sequence goes on from OX382301.1 coordinate 2,852,834, forward strand.
TTTTAGTCAGTAAAAGTCTGACACGCCCTCCTGCTCCGCCCAGAGCGGGAGAAGTCATTTGATGATTTCTCAACCAGGAAAAAAAAAGCAATCAACTAGTGAAGTGATAATAAGTCCTCGCGGTTTTTAGATGGTTCCCAATCATCCACTATGAAAAACCCTAAATATTTTAACTATTAATATGTCGGTTTTCTTCTTTTGTAATCAGGAATCTCAAGACCAACAATTGAACATCCCACCATTATTACGTACTGGAATCACAGAACCCCTACAATGAAACCTTAAAACATGAATCTATATAATTTCGTTGAACAAGCAACAAAAACCATGCATTCACAAACAAAGAAAACAAGACTTCATAACCACGAAATTTCTTACCACAACCAAACAGAAACACGTAATATCCTTGTTTAAAAACCGCTTTAAGAATTCAATTCAGTTCCTACGCACACTTGGCAACGAATGGTTGTGAATTGAAAAATGTAAATGATAACTACAATGGTTTTATTTGACTATATTTCACTTAAACACTGGAATGGATCCAGTTGTTTCTGCAACAGGTCATGCGTGTGTACGGATTTAGGAAACAATGAAGGCGGTATTTAGGTTGGATTGTTGATGGTTTTGTGATGATATCCGAGTGATGTCGGATGTAAAGAATAGAACCATCTCTTTTCTTCCCATGGGTATCGTAAAAAGCGTCTAAGGGCCTAACTAGAGAACGGGCAACAGCTATGCATTTTACTACCTTACTGTGATCGCCCGGTTCTGTGTGATGCCAGAGGTAAAGAATAGCACTGTCCTATTTCATCCCGTGGGTGTCTTAAAAGCCGACTAAGGGCCTTACTAGAGAATGGGTAGCAGCGTTCTCTATGCACCACCATACTGCGATCACCAACCCGCCTACCAAGCGTGTTGATTATGGCAAAGTCCCTTATATTGTGGGGGGCTTATGTCCAGCAGTAGTCGTCTTATACAATGATGATGATGACGATGGTTTTGTAAAATTAGAGTCTTTATTATATGTCTGTCTGATGGCCCTCATGATGTAAAATCGTTTCCCCATCTCTGAATGTTTATATGATAATCACATGGATTTGCCTGCTGATTCTATAGGCATACCTATATATTAACAGGCTCAAGTACTACATGTAACAAACCATGAATTCAACACACGATTCTTGAAAGCGCAGACATCTTTCGTTTCTTTAAAAAAAAACCAGCTATTTCACAAAGAAGTGCAATAAATACCTAAGCAGTTAAAATGTCGGAAAAAGTTCTTAAAAAAAAACCGACGATAAACTATAACATAGGTGGCTTCAGAATAAGGACCAGGCTCGGGTCAAACGCGCGTTGTATTCCACGTGCGCTTCAAAGAGATGTCAGCAATAATTGAAGGGATCCGATAGTACCGATGCCTGCCAGACTCGCGAATTTTTTCGAAAATGTTACCGTGACCCTGGCACAGGCAATTAAAGGAACACGGGTGGGTATTCTTTCTTTCTTCATTCCTTCTTCCCTCTTACCCATATTCGTTGCCAGAGTAACATTCACACAAGAAATCGATAACACTAATCAATTTATCAGCACAATATTATGACACTATCTTTCACTCACTCACTAATTTCCAAGCGGACGCAGCAAATTACACCATCGTAATTAAATTAAATGATAGTGCATAAGATATCGTCACTAAACATTTCCTTAATGAGTGCATAAATACTATATATCGCATCCACGCGTTTAGAGCGGATGTCGCGCGTTTAGACTCACGTGTGAGTTAAAAGATAGCATCTGTGAACGAAAGATAACATTTTCACACTATCTTTTAGAGATTTTTTTGTTTTCTGATGTTTAGAGCGATAGGGCAATGTATTGTCATCTATAGCTTTATTAAATTATTATTAAATTCCAAGTGAAGCCGAACATAAAGAATAGCACTTCCCCATTTCTTCCCGTGGGTGTCGTAAAAGGCGACTAAGGGACTTACTAAGGAATGGACAGCAGTTTTCTATGCATTTTACCACTAAACTTCGATAGCCTACCCGCCTGCCAAGCGTGGCGATTATGTAAAAACCTCTCCAAATTGGGAGAGGGCTATGTCCAACAGAGGACGTCATTCGACTGAAATTATGATGATAAAACATTATTATGTGATATCAGTAATACCTACGCACTTTCATCTAAAACGAAAACTTCTCAGCATTGTTTACTAAATGATTTATAATGCACTAGGTTTTGCTAGAGGCTTCAGTGGTGATGAAATAATTTACACAAACTAAAGTACCTGGATTTGAGAACCCACGACCTGCAACTCGTAACTCGGAGTCGACACCATTAGGCCACCACTGTTAGAGGCTTCGCCTGCATATTATACATATAAACCTTCGTCTTGAATCTCACAGTCTATTGATAAACACCGCATTAAAATCCGTTGCATAGTCTAAAAGATCTAAGCGTACAGACGCAAGAAGCGACTTTGTATTATACTATGCAGCGATTAGAAAACAATACAATATAGAAGCAGAATTTTCTTGGATGTGGATTGGCAGCACCCGTACTGCCAAACCACATTCTATAAAGACCGTTACACACTCCCGATTAGACGCGACTATTATAAAATCACAGATCCAGAGCTTCCTAAGCTGCCGCGTGGTCGGGCGATGCGTTGCCAGACCGCATACAGCGATCATGGTGCAATAAATTGCCCCGATGCGGTATGTAGCGTCGGCTTAGCGGGGCATTTTATATTGCGAATGTCTTGCTTGTTGCATAGGCGTTATCCATATGTAGGGTCATTTGCAGAAGGCTTACAAAGACCTGGACAAAACTAACTAATTGGTTACATTGGTAACAAAAACAAAGTTATTGTCATTGTTCCGACAAGAGAAAACTAAAGTTATGGCCATTTCTGTCTCTTTAGATTGCAACACCTTTAATACGTGTATACATTATCATGAAAGGAAAGGAGGTGGAGGAGGAGGAGGTTCTTTTAAACCAATGCGTTTTAAGGACTAGGCTTATTATTTTTAAATGACGTCACTTCGGGTAGCGACGTCACAGGCCATCTATTTTCGAATCGGTAACTCAACCATGTAACCAACGAGGGTGGTTAGCTTCTCAGAAGACATTCTGTCGTCTGCCGGTCGTCAGAACATTCAGAGCATTGTCTGTAACCACAGGGTGCATAGCGTGGAAATGACGTTGACAACTTACTGGATGTTGGAGTCCTCCCTCCTACACAATGAAACGTTGTCATTGTATAATAGGATTTTCTTAAAGCATTGCTTTTATTGTAAGCTCTTATTTAGTTCCGGCAATAAAAAATAAAAATAAACATTCCCAGCAAAACTCATATTACAAAAAATAAAACAAAATTTCCCAATGCTGCAGCAAAATAATGAAATGACAGAAACTGAATTGAAATTATAACAAAATGTCAAATTCAAGGGTTACAGAAATAAAAAATATTTATTGGACACTTAAAAATACATGTTACAAGACAGTAATAAGAAAATAACAAACGACTTCCTAAAAAAAAAAAACACTACAAAGTGAAAAACAACTTTAATTTTGGAAGTCGGTGGCAAAAACCCTTAAATACAGATCCTAAGAGAATTTTTAGTTAGTTAGTTTTTTTTAGGAAGTTAGTTGTTATTTTTTTGTGTAAAGTTTTTATTTTTTACCTTTTTAGATATGGTAGATACCCCGCACTAATCTAATCGCGTTATTCGTTCATTTGCCGCGCAAATACTTAATGCGAATTTAAGACTTATATGGTTTTCACATGTGTATCCATTGTCCGAATGGAACCAAATTAAAATGGGACCACACAGAAAGCACTAACTTTTAAATATAAAAAAATCGGCTCACCCAGTCAAAAGTTATGAGGCAATACACATTTAAAAAAAAATACTGTTGAATTTATAACTTCGTCCTTTTTTTTAAGTCAGTTAAAAATAGCACACGAATATATTGCCACAAATCTGATCCTGACCTCACAACCGCCTGTGATACACGTTTATCCTAGTACAGGCATCATTCTTTGTACTTCCTATATTATTTCTAAGATTTATACAGTATTTAACCTATTTTAAGTTTTTGAATAAATATTCTGAACCTGGACCTGTATTTTAGAGATCAGCGTTCAACCGTGAGTTCTATTTTCAATCTAGAAATAAAATTTAATTTGAATTAAAAGGATCATTTTCTGGACAGTATTGGAGCTGGCGCGCTGGCCGCTCGGCCCAGCGCACTAAGGACGCGCACGGCTTGTAATATATGATTCGTGTGTGTCTTTACAAATATGTTTGTTGTGATAACTTTAGATTGGCAACCTAAAGGTGAGATGAACTTATCATTATGAGCTGAGTTCGAACCCGAAAATTGTCGGGCGAACAACCGTGAGAGGCAATCGTGCAGTCTCTTCTCATTACTATCTGTAAGACTAAACCTTCTGTATGTATTTTTATTTGTGATCATTATAATACATTTGTCGCCGCATCTGGGATACATATATAGCAGCGTTTGGTTGAGATTTTTTCTATTTTGCGGTCGTGAAAATGGGGGTGATAATTCTTTTAGTATTATTAAGCTGGCCGGGAAATTGTGATATCTTTCTGCTTGGTTTCGGGTGGAAGAGAGGATGTAATTGTATTTCAGAACGTAGAGCTTATGTTGTTTTACAATTTAATAAAACGTTAATTTGGGCTTACAATTACAGTATGCAAGTTTCGTTAAATTATTTTAGTACTAAACTTAATATTAGTATTAATTTAAACACTTAAACTTTATACGAACATTATAGTGTTTAAGATCAGTTTTTGACACTACACATAAGAAACATTTTACAAGCAAATAAATAGAAAATAATAGTTTAAAAAAACTAAAAAACACGCTTCCATTGAAACCAAACTAAAAAGTACAAAATAATGGAAAAAAAGCGTGGGGTGCTTTTTAAGGTATTTTTTTATTCATATCAGGCACCCCACGCTTTTTTTCCATTATTTTGTACTTTTTAGTTTGGTTTCAATGGAAGCGTGTTTTTTAGTTTTTTTAAACTATTATTTATTTTCTATTTTTTAGGGTGTTTCGAATTTTGAGACGTATGTCAGCGTAGTTTGTGACGTATGTCAGCGTAGTTTTTGAAGACAGTTTTTTTTGCTGTCCTGGTAACCCTGGCAAGGGTAATGGCACAAATTAGTTTGTGACGTATGTAAGCGTAGTTTTCGAAGACAGTTTTTTTGCTGTCCTGGTAACCCTGGCAAGCATAATGGCACAAATTTATGAAATTATTGCATTGTCATCGGTCCTTGACAGGTGTGCAAAGTTTGAATCCGATCTGGTCGTTTAAAGTGGGTCAAAATCGCGCTATAAGGAGTCGGTTACAAACAAACAAACAAACATACAAACATACTAACATACAAACATACCAACATACAAACATACAAGTGAATAAAGCGTGTAAAAAAGTGTGACCTTTGAAGTAATCTTTAAAATTCATAAATAAATAACATTACTACCTCCTCCATGCCTCGGAGAGCATGTCAAGCCGTTGGTCTCGGCTGTCATTTGCGGATCTTTGACAGGAATTACGGGTCGTCAGAAGCCCGAAAGTTTGATAGCCAGTCTTGCCAAGGGGTGTTACCCACTACCCAGGTACCCAGTACCCAGGTACCCAGTACCCAGGTACCCAGTACCCAGGTACCCAGTACCTCCATTACCCAGGCAATAGAGGTCAGATAGGCAGTCGATCCATGTAGAATACTGGTATTTAGCTGCCTTCGGTTAGACTAGAAGCCACCCTCAATATTGTTGGGAAAAGGCTAAGTAATGATCAAACAACAGCAACTTCGATAAAATCAGACCAGCACGCGTAGCATGATCACCATAGAAAGGGGTTTTGTCGATGAAAGAATAGACAGTGACCGTTCGTTTCTCTAATTTACTAAAGAGCTGTGTCTTTGCTTCGTAGAAATTGAAACGCCATGCTAAGCCTGCATAAAACGGTACAAATCTTTCTAAAACCTGTAATGTTATCTTTTCTTCCGTCGACAAAACCCGTTTCTATGCTGGCGTAGCATGACATTTCTATCTCTATTCTATCAAGAATAGACAAACTTTTTTCTATTGTGGTCATGCTTCGCGTGCTCCTTTCATAGCGAATCATAATTATTAAACGACCTATAAATCCTGAACTCTGAAACAAACCAGAAAAAAATCCCGGCCGCATAAATTCAAAACTCAGTTGTTTAGATTGTTATCTATTAGAGAAGCATTCAACGCGAACTAAAGCTATTTATTTTTATTGCGCATACGGTTCCTGCGTTAGTCCATATCAACACGGACACAATAAATCGTCACGGGATTTTTTCTCGCACCGTATTTTCAACCTTCTGTCTTGAACCGAGCATTGGGATTCCAGCAGATTGCAACGCGAGTGAGTCTCAGCGTGTCGAAACAACATTATTCGATTTTCAACCCTCGGCCCTAAGTATGGCGTTGAAGATTCTTTGCACGAAAAAATCCTGCCACGATTTTATAACGTCCGTAGAACGTAGAGTTTCAGAGTTTTTCATAGTCGCTGTGTAAACGTTTATACAGAAACACGCAATAAATTTGGACAGGTAATTACAGATAACGAGAAAAAGTACCGAATCCTACTAATATTACAAATGCGAAAGTTTGTGAGGATGGATGTATGTGTGTGTGTATGTTTGTTACCCTTTCACGAAAAAACTACTGGACGGATTTGGATGAAACTTGGCACACAGATAGTTCATAACCTGGATTAACATATGGTACTTTTTATCCCGGTAGTACGTTCCCGCGGGATATTTTCCGAGCTCCACGCGGGCGAAGCCGCTGGCAAAAGCTAGTATCATCTTAAATAAAAATGTGGTATCCACTGTGGTTGGTTTTAAGGTCTGAATTTAAATGGTTTTCTATAGAGCATAGAGTACTTTGTTATATTCATCACCTTGTCAATCTTGCTGAACCTGGATAGTTAAAGTGTGATTTGGTTTCCATTTTTAGATTGGGATCGAAGTTGTGGTGATATAAAGGTGGCCTTTTACACGCTTTATATTAGCTTCACTTGTATGTTAGTATGTTTGTTTGTAACCGACTCCTTATAGCGCGATTTTGACCCACTTTAAACGATCAGATTTCATTCAAACTTTGCACACCTGTCAAGGAGCGATGACAATGCAATAATTTCATAAATTTGTGTCATTAACCTTGCCAGGGTTACCAGGACAGCAAAAAAACTGTCTTCGAAAACTACGCTGACATACGTCACAAACTAATTTGTGCCATTATCCTTGCCAGGATTACCAGGACAGCAAAAAAAACTGTCTTCGAAAACTACGCTGACATACGTCACAAATTACGCTGACATACGTCTCAAAATTCGAAACACCCAAAAAAAATTAAAATAAATAATAGTTTTTTTTTAACTATTATTTATTTGTGATGACATTCAAATCTATCTTACTGGACTGATATTTTATGAATGAAAAAAAAATACCTATTTAGATATGTATTTATTTTTTAAATTTACATTATTGTTTATTTGATCATATAGGTATTGTCTCCTAACTAAAACTTTTTGACTTCATGGAATTTTGACATCTAATTAATATCTTCTACAATTATTGTTCAATTTTTAAATCATCGATTGTTCAAATTTAAATCATCAATTAATTGTAAATCAATTATAATTAAAAATAATTAGGAACTCTAAGAACATCATCAAGATACGCAAAGTGAAATAAATACGTATTATCGTCCATTTAAGAAATATTTTTTAAATCGATCCATACTTGCCAAAGATATAGCAGAAAACTCAGAAAAAATACCGAGGAACTGAGAACCTCCTCCTTTTTGAATTCAATTTAAAATTAAACACTGTACTTTATCAAAAGATGATAATATTTAAACACCCATTTTAGTCACCAAAATGCGAAACCACACACACAACTAGCACTCAGTTCATCAACACTTTCACAACCCACATTTTGTACCACGAACTCCAATCAAAATAAACAATTTATTTTTAAAAGACATTTCCTATTTCCGCTTTATTCCTGTATAAATCGTACCGCAACTTTTCCATACGAACGTAAATTAAAAAATGAATAAAGCCACTAAGAGCGGGCAAAGCGGGTTGCACTCCAGTCCTAACAATATGAATCGGAATAAAAATTTCCGTAGAAATTATAAAACAGACCAACATGTTTGAAGTAACTCATGAGTCGGGCACACGCTATAACTCGCTTCCTCCTCGAGTGGGATTCAGTGTAGCTGTTGAACTGCGACAAGGGAAGTTTTGGTGTGTCAATTTATTTGTTCTAGTGGTTGAACATAGACTATGTTATTATTAATATTAAGTATCTGTTTCTAAAGCATTATTATAAAAATATTTTAGATTCTTGCACTTTTTCTCCGTACCATCTTCAACTGTGCCAAATTTCGTACTCCTCCGTCTGCGTAATTTTCGTAAAAAGGGGTACAAAGTTTTTATTTCACGTATTAATAAATTGTGATTGTTAAGTAAAGAGTTTAAGAGTTGTGACTTAATACACATTTATAGTAAAGTTGCAGTTTGTTAGTTAAGTCGGTTAATGGTTAGAGGAATTGCCACTAAAGTTGTAAGATTTTTAAAAGATGTGGTAGGTTATACGTTGCGCATTTTGAGTTGCAGAATGTAAGATGAAAACATTTCTTGAATCAGTTATTTATAGCCACTAAAATTATAATCTGGCACTGATGAGTAAACGAAAAAATGTTTTATGATGCCAAAACATAAACATCACCAACTGTTCCAAACGAGCGTCACAACACGTCGAAATACTTTATAAAAACATCGCATCTGTATATCAAAGACACAAATTCACGTTCTAAACGCAACATGAATTTATTTTTACCTACTATTCATCTTCCAATCACATCGCAACTCCGAACAATACGCCCAAGTCATACACGGTAACAACATCTCTATACATACGCTCCAACATCAAAGATTTGTGTTTAAAATTTGGTCTTAATTTAGCTTTACAGGCGTTTGTACGTCAGTTGGTTCGGCCAATGCGTCTTATATCGACGGAACGCACGGGGAACATACGCCATTTCCACCATTCACCTTGATTAGAAAAGCCTCAATATAAAAATACAGTGATAACTTGTGCTGTGGTCGTTCATTGAATGTTTTGTTTGTCGTGAGTGTGTAAGTGCAAGTGTGGAGGAGACAATGGATTACGATTCGCTGATATATTCGCATATTGCGAATTACTACGATGAGCTGGTGAGTCTTTAGGATTTAAGCATTAATTGTAATAACAGGAAGTAGTGCTAAAAATGTTCCTTCGTACAAAAATGATTACTTATTGTTTTCGAAAACCAGAATATTTTCGTAAAAAATGGAGCGCATAAGTTGGACTTTCGCAGGATATTTAAGGATATACCTAATGTTTGTCATAATGCAGAGCCAATTGAATTACGTGATATTGTTTTTTTTTTAAATGAAAACACAATTTTAGTGAGTAAATCAAACCGGTGAAAAAATTAAGATGAAATAAAATATTAACATTCCTATGAGTCGCATTTTGCATCTTAAAAACCTAAGTGATGCTCGTACAATCTTTCCCATATTTTTCGTTATCCGCTTAATTATTCACCTTATACCTTTGATTCGTCAGACTTTCAGAAGCTCGACAGTCTGACAACCAGTCTTCCGTTGGCTGTGGAGGTTAGGTAGGCAGTTGTTCTTACCTCAACATCGTTGGGAAAAGGCTAGTTAGATGACCTTTAACTCTTCAGCATTTGTAAAATCGGTTTTTTAAACAAAATGCGACGTCAGAATGCGAAGCGATGCTCATTTGTTTTTTCTCCTGGAATGAATGAATCAGTTAATTTATGATTTTCTTTATAAATACTGCCACCCGACCTTCAAGATAGTTAAGAATTTAGACTCTCAGCCTCTGTTATTCCATATTTCAACTACGATAATATTGTATTTAAAAAATAAATGGTTTTGTTAATTATTCATAAACCAGATGTTAGTCAAAACATTCTTAGTTAGATGTAGTAATAACTATTTTTGTGATGAGATATGTATGTTGAGCATTCGTTTTTATCGAGGTCACATTATCTAAAACTCGAAACAAATTGGCAAACTGTATCAACGATATCTGTGTAATTAGTAATAATGTAAGGCTTACTAGTAGCAGTTGGTCGAATACATCTACTGTAGTTAGCCGTGTCTTCATTTAGACCTCCATGATGGCTCAAGTCCGCTCCCTTTCACAGAGAGAAGCCCTGTGCCCCAGCAGTGGTAACAGTTTATAGGGTGATTGTACTTGATGGCTTAAGTGCTAGAAGGGTCGCTAAAAACCCCATCTCTTCATTTGGATGAACAAAATTAACCTGTTGCAGTCCACTACTAGACATAGGCCTCTTCCACGCAACGCTACAGCACCGTGTCCTGCGCCTTCCGCATCCAGTCCCATACACCTTCTTAAGTTCATAAGTTCATCCATCTCCCTAGCCGGGAAACGTCCCATATTACGCTTACCGATACACGGTCTCCGCTCTAGGATTCGATCGTTCCACCGGCCATCGGTCCTTCAAACGTGACCCCACTTCTACTTCAGTTTGCTTACTCTACTAGGAATCTCAGTTACACCGATTCTTTTCCATATAATTTCATTCCTGATTTTGGAACGAAGTCCCTTATCGCGCGTTGTGAAAGAGGGCTAGACGGAAAAAATTCTTACGAAAAGTTGTCACGACATGCTTTAACCGACTTCAGAAAAAGGAAGAGGTTTCTCAATTCGACCGTATATATTTTGTTGTTTTTTTGTTGTGAGTAGAGAGGGAGAGGGGGAGAGGGGGGAGAGGGAGCGAGGGGGAGAGGGGGAGAGGGAGAGAGGGGGAGAGGGGCAGGGAGAGAGGGAGAGAGAGAGATAGAGGGAGAGTGAGAGCGAGGTAGAGAGTGGTAGAGAGAGAGGGAGAGAGAGAGGGAGAGAGATAGAGGGAGAGAGAGAGCGAGGTAGAGAGTGGTAGAGAGAGAGGGAGAGAGAGAGGGAGAGAGAAGGAGATAGGGAGAGATAGATAATATTTTTGTTGAGTGTATACAGGTTTTTTGTACATAATTAAAAAATTATAACTATTATGAATCCTGGAAAGGAACTTCGTTCCATCCGGGTGTCCCTTGACACCTCTAAAGTTTTTTTTATCCTTCTAAGTAACTGCAATTTAGAACCTTTCCTCAGGGAACTCTTTGAATGTAATTTCTGTCATCATCATAATTTCAGCCGAAAGTTGACCAGGGCTGGACGTGTAAATGTACAACTCTCTCGTCTCTTTAATTTTCTAGACATAATCTTGGTCAGAACATGTGAAGACTATGTGGAATGGTGTCTGTAATGGTCTTTTGAGGAAATAATCACACAGATTGCCTGGACATGTACAGTCAGTGCACGTATTTATTAATAATCGTGCAGCTCAACTAGGATCAGAACTGGACAGCGGTTGTTATGTGAACGCATTCTTAGAAAACCAATCTTAACGATTGAAATGTTGTGCTAAACTCAAAACTATATGTAAAATAGTAGACACCACATCCTTTCAGGCGAAAAATATCGTGTATCGAATGTTGCTTAGTAATTTTAGAAACGTTGATGGTATAATAGCCCAGTTTCCAGAACACTGTGCTAAATACATTTAGGTTAGCGATATCGAAGCAGAGAACCGTCTGCATGTTTATAATATCTTCAATCTTTTGCTTTCCTAGTACATGGGTATGAAGTTTGTTTAGAAATTTATTATATGCGATGTTGCTGGAACAAGTAAACAAAACTTCGCATTCCGAATGAATTTTGAAAAACAAGTGATTCTAATCAATTATTTTGATTGTTTTGTGAGCTGAATCTATCCTGATTTTGTCTTATTTTGGCCTCTTTCCTTGGATAGTGTTTGCTCGTTAATCTCCGTTTTTTTTCGCAATAAAGCCTAACTTTGAGGAACGAAAAAGTGATAGAAAACTGGCTGTTGCCTGTGCCATGTATTACTTATTATTACTACTACAGGCTTAGTCTCCACAACATCATTGTATTTCTTGTAAACACAATTATATAATGTACCGATTTTTCAATATATGTTGGAGTAAATAAAGGTTTTGTTATTTGAATATTATTTACTGTATTACCCAGGTGTCTCTAGCACAGCTATCCGTTACTTTCTTTTCTGAACATTTTGACAAGTCACTGAGATATTAGGCTTCTACCTACCCACTTACTTTTCAGTTCCTACCGACATCCTTGAACTGAACCCATTACCAATACACGTGTGCTCGACTGCTGGCAATACACTTAGTGCTGTTATCGTTTAGAGCTCTCAGCTCGTAACGTTTTTATAACAAGCGTGAAGGTTTGAATGTTGCAGCGTCTGGATTCGAACTGTGATGACGCATTTGTTGATGTAACTGAGGTAGTAAAGTTTTGTGGTCTAGAATATGTGTGTCTGGAATTCTGGGAATGTATGTTTCTGTTATTGATGTTGAAATATGATTTAGTTCTTTCACAATCTTGACGATCTGGTATGCGGTAGTCGTTTGTAATTTTCCTTTTTAGTACGATGCTAAGAATATGCTTTCAATTGATCAGATTCGATTTTAGATTAAGCACTTGATTTCTAGGCACTTTCCTCCATAATTGGTTGTTATAATGCTTAATTATCTATTGTTGCAATTTACTGCTTTGTCTGGAATTTTGCTAAGCTGGGCTATTTTGCGCAAACGTGAGTCTCACTTTAATGCTTGTTTCTGACATCACACTTTATACTTTTTTTATCTGTGTTTTAAATAATTACATTTTCTATCTTTGTTAGTTTGAATTTACTCTACAATACTTAAACTGTAATGTGTAACTGATAATGTTCCAATAAGGTTAGGTAAACTCAAAGTGGAGATAAAGTGTGATAATTTAAAAAATATACACAAAAATTCAGATATTTTCATCCAACACAATGAAACGTTGACTAACGTGGCGACCCTACCACAGCCTAACCCTTTACTCCCTTCAACAAGCAACAAAGAAAGCCCAATCTAATTTCAAACCACAGCCTAAAATAATATCTATGCACATTTTCTAAGCAACGGAGTTCTTTTGTTTGCGTCAGTGAGTCATTGTTCCGACGCCTCCGCCCCGAGCTAGTCTCTAATTGTTATTGAAACCGATCACCAACTCACGGCAGCCTGATTGTGCACTAATTGTAGGATTGTGAAAGATTCTATAGGACTGGTTAACACTGCGGTGCAGTGTCTGGTCTGTTTGGTGTTTATTGAAAAGGTAAATAACATATTTGAGGTGGATTTGGAATACATAACAGTTTGTTTTAAGTCTCATACAGAACCTCATTGAAAACTCAAGTATTATTTAAAACTACTTTCAATATGCGTACCAAAAAACGTAGAGTTGGTAGGCCTCCCACAAGGTAGACTTATGACATTGTGAAGGCCGCAGGGATCTGCTGGATATGGGAAGCATGGAACTGGTCCAAGTGGAGGAGCGTGAGGGAGGTCTATGACCAACAGTGGACGTCTTTCGGATCAAATAATGATGATAATGATGACTTTCAACCAATCAAATGGCTCTTAACTTGCTTTCAGTAATGCGTGAGTCTTCAGTGAGGCTCTTTAATACAGGCCTAATCTTCTAGAAGAAAATGTCTTATTATCCGTTTAATAGACAAAGTTTTCGGAAAAGGCTCAGTCGCAATATAATTCTGTTTTGATTGATTACGAAGTTGTAAAACTAGACTTCAAAGTGAGAAGTGATCTAAAAACGTATTCCCGTACTTATTTAAAAATCCTTAGAATTCAAATTTGAAATCTCATCTCAGCGACAATCAATGTCAAAGTGAAAATGTAGAAATATGATAGGTATTCGTGAACAGATTGAGCGCCAATTTCACGAATGCAATCAGCACATCTAAACCGTGTTGATTGTCATCTTTGCTGTTGTGGGGGAATTTTAAAAATGACAGCTCTTGAACTCAGTTTAAAATTGTTAATCGCGTTTAGTTTCTTTTGTGGCTCCATCCTGAGCTTAGATTTGAATAACATAACATGATATAAATATGACGTGAAGGGCGGGCTTTTGGGGGACTGTCTTATGTAATTTTTGACGTTCAAATTACATTTGACTTTGGTTTTTTATTTAATACGAAAGTTTTTATAAATATAGGAATTGTTAATCAAGAGCTGCTATTTCCTATTTACTTTTACAATTTATTCAACACAGATTTTGATGAGTTGCAGGTATTGCATAATTTATGACAGCAAAATAATATTTAGTTGCAACATAAACTCACTGCAAAATATCTCGTTTCTGCATTATGTTACAATCTAGTGTACAACACACCTAACTCTATTTATTAGATCAATGAAACTTTGCACTAGTGTTTGGAGATGTGTTGTGAAAATTGTACACATGGTTAATGTTAATGAGTGAGTTGCTAGCTAAATGTTTGTGAGAATGTGTTCGAGTTTCAAAGATTACTTTATAGTTTGCCTGTTTATGAGATGTTCTGAATAAAATCAGAATAGGTACATAACTGTAGTACGTCCTACTAACATTATAAGTGTGAAAGTGTTTACACACTTTAGATGTTTATTAATGATGATGAAATTTAGCACACGGATAGATTACGACTTGGATTAACATATAAAATACTTTTTATCCCGATGTTAGTCTATAATATTTTCTTCTTCAACTTATTATGAGAATAGTTAATCCCGTGATTTAAATTTTTTATCGACTACAAAAAACGGAGCAGGTTCTCAATTTGTTTGTAATTTTTTTTACCTCAGAACCCCGTCATTTATAAAACTATATGAAAAAAAAATCGTTTATTATTCTCAACTATATAACGGATTTGGCAATTTTATTATTATTATCTATAAATAAGAATTTCAGTTCCGCTCTTTGATCACAACTTTACCTCCATTATGCATTGAAAGGAACAGGTACAACTTTCAACCTCCATCCCCAAACTATACCTGAACCAGCACGTAACACTATCAAGAACTTCTGATAAATATAGTAGCCTAAGTTCACGTAAATCTGCCCGAAACTATACGGAAACACACAGTCTAACTAGTTAACATCTTAAGTACCGCGACAGTGACATACACAACACTTCCAAAACGATTTGTAAACTAAACCAAAGTCTGAAGTAAGCCATCATAGTAATGAACGCACTACTTTGTAATAGTCAGCGCGTCAACCGAAGGAAATGATATAATTAATGGCGGTAACGTGTGCGACGCGCCGGTAACCTGTCAATTTGGTAGGAATTTTGTGATCTTTATATGTAGTGCTATTTGTATGTGTTGTCGCAATCTATGTGTTGATAATGTATTAAATGTTTTCAGTAATATTTTTATTTGATTTATTATTGTATCTTGTAGTATTTGACAAATAATGTTTTCATATTAAAACACAGATTTCGCTGTCGATGGAGTAATTTTCTTTTATTTTGTATGATCCCATTTGACAACGTGAACTCAACTTGTAAAGGGAACAACGTAATATCACAATCTAACTGTATTAAGGGGGAAGCGCCAGGGCAGCGTATCTCATAAAAAAATCATTTATTTAATCTCATTGATTAAATGAACTTAGACGGTTGATGCTTCTTATAATTTTGATTCTGTAAAACCATATTTGTTGCCGTCTGCAACTGACATTTTAACAAACTGACTGGCCTGGAAATTGAAAACAAATAAGCAAAATTGAATTTCGCGGAATAACTTAGTGCATCCTCTTTACCGTCTTATGATGCGTACGTGGTTACCTACTAGACCTAAAACATTTAAAAAGTACCATTAACACGCATTGCAAAGAATAAAAAAAAACTCCTTACATTACTTCCAGGCGAGCCTCCTTGCAAAAGGGGAAGAGCCAACATTTTAACTTTTTTTCGTACGTTGTATGTAAAATGTAAAAGTCGACCTTATGTAGTGCAGGCTGGCAATAAATTAACTCTGGTGGCATTCGAACACTCAAGAGATGAGATGAGTAATGAGATTTCAAATGATTTTCATTCGAATTTTGTTTCATTCGAAGATCAGTGAAAATATAGGACTGTTGTTGTAAAAACGAACACTTCGAAAGACCGTAATAATTTTATTGTTCTTTTAATGGAATCATCCAGGTACTCTGAAAACACCTAAAGCTCTCACAGTACTGTCAAATATGTGTGTAGAGACACTTGCACGTTGATACCAGAAGGTCTATTCTCGTAATAAAAAAAACCGGCCAAGTGCGAGTCGGACTCGCGCACCGAGGGTTCCGTACAAACCTGCAGGTCATCATCATCATCATTCGTCATCATCGTTTATGAAATTAAATGTTTTTTTTTTAATTTTTATATTTGAGTTGACTGAATGAAAGGTAAATTGTGGTTTACGATTTATGACGTATTAAAAAAAAACTACTTACTAGATCTCGTTCAAACCAATTTTCGTTGGTAGTTTTCATGGTAATGTACATCATATATTTTTTTTAGTTTTATCATTCCCTTATTTTAGAAGTTACGGGGGGGGGGACACACATTTTACCACTTTGGAAGTGTCTCTCGTGCAAACTATTCAGTTTAGAAAAAAATGATATTAGAAACCTCAATTTTATTTTTAAAGACCTATCCATAGATACCCCACACGTAAGGGTTTGATTAAATTTTTTTTTTGTGTTTCAGTTCTATGTATGGGGAACCCCAAATATTATTGTTTAAAAAAAAAATGATATTAGAAACCTCAATATCATTTTTAAAGACCTATCCATAGATACCCCACACGTATGGGTTTGATGAAAAAAAAATTTTTGAGTTTCAATTCTATGTATGGGGAACCCCAAATATTATTGCTTTTTTTCTATTTTTGTGTGAAAATCTTAATGCGGTTCACTGAATACATCCACTTACCAAGTTTCAATAGCACAGCTCTTATAGTTTCGGAGAAAAGTGGCTGTGACATACTCGGACAGACAGACAGACAGACAGACAGACAGACAGACATGGCGAATCTATAAGGGTTCCGTTTTTTGCCATTTGGCAACGGAACCCTAAAAACGTTCATAATTTAGTCGCAGTCTCAGCCCCGCGACAATCAAATATCAAAAACTTGTCGTCAAAAATGCATGGGAACTCGGGGTATTTTTGACAGATTGAGACTAACATCAGACTGTTTACGTTTTTAAAATTACGAGAATTGCTTCTCTGATAGTACAAAACATTACTCTGTGTAGCTATCATAATAAATCAAATCCATATGGATTTCATAAAATATATATGAAAAAATATAAATGAAATATATATATATAAATATAATATTATTTCACATAAACCTACATAGGTACTTATGACGGGTCAGAAGCTAGGTGCACGGTTGTAATTGGTTGATTCCTGTGGAGAAGAGCCGGCAAGTAACTTCATGGTTACTCTTTTAAAAATAAGCTTTCAACATCTCCATGAAATACATTTACCGATTTCCGGTACCCTAAATTCGAAATGGTATATCAAAACCCAAATATAATGCAATATATCTTAAAAGCACTTACGTTTGTGTGCTAGATTCGTGCTTGTACTCTTTCGTCGGGCGGCAACCGTGATGCTAAATATAAACTGTACTTATCAATGTTACAATGTTTACACGACGGGTTTAACTGATGCTGCGATTTGTAACTGAATTTAAATAAAACTCTCATGAAATTAGTGGAAAATGGAGCATAAAAATATAGAAATTAGTTTGTTCCTGTTTGTTAGTGTTTAGAGCATTTAAAATCATGGAAACTTTAAGTTCAAAGCAAACCAAAATCAGTTCCTTCACAAAATTTTGCAATTTTTGTAGATATACATAGAAAGGATGTATTTTAATAAAATACACTAAAATAGTTACAAATTGTTTCACGACTATTCGAAACTTTTGTTTTTCATGAGACCCAAATTAATTACCATCATAGTAATTGCTTAACACTGACAGTAGGAATCTTTCATTTGACAGTTCAACAACATCCATTGCGTGATTTACGTTAGTGAGCAGACAAATATTCCGAACATAAGCATCAATGGATAAGCAATATCCGTCAAAATGATTCGGAATCTGATTAATAGTTTGTTACGAAATTACAGAATAGGTAGAGGTCAATATTTTTTCTCACTCAATACTTTACGAACAGAACACTCAAAACTACCGAAGTTAAACAGAAAGTTCACCCAAAAACACTGACGCATCATTATTTACACACTGAGTTCAACGTTCATTATTCTTTAATTAGCGGCAGGTACAGGCGCCTACAGCGGTAAAGACTGAAAGAAAAACATTGGTACAGTCGCACCTCTAGCTTAAAATAACATACAGAAATACATAAACTGACGCCTTCTGTCTTACCTGCTGCGATCCGTACATATTCGCACACGCACACACGCACACTAGTTGCGAGTACTACACACCTGAGCCTTCTGAAAAACATCACCAATAAGGTCATGCTTTTTAATATCATCGACATCAGTCTTTTGTTTTCACATATCCTCTTTTTATGCGATTTGACTTCTTTAAAAGCAGGTTTTTCAGGTTTTATTTAAGTCAGAGGTGGTCCAAGTTCAGGAGCAGGTAACTCTTTATCAGGAATAGTTACTCCTGGTTTCGATTTAGATTTTGACATCCTTTTGGACCGTTTTGAGAATGTGGCTCCTCAGATTCCTTAGGACCACTCTCGATTATGTCAGTAGACTTCTCAGTGTTTCTACTCACATCTGTCTTGTAAATACCTATTGTTAGTCACCTTTTATTCGTCCTCTCAACATGACCTAAGCATACAAGCATACTCTTTTCAATTTTGGTCACTACATTCAATACCTTACTGTTACGCAAAATTATAAAGAGCGAACCAAAATTGGTTTTTGCCACGCAGAAACACGTGCATGCTATAAGAAAAACTCTACTAATAAAGCAAAAAAAAAAAACAAAATATTTTTTTCGTGAATCAAACTGCAACTGCTGGGGAGTTTGTTCCGCCACTTCTTCTTCCCAGCTAAAGCACTAGGAAGTGTCGAAGGGTGGGCGTTTTGGGGGGACTGTCTCATGTAACTTTGACGTTCAAAAAGTGCTGACTCTCAGCCTAGTTTGAATAAATGACTTTTGATTTTGATTTTGTTGGTTGTACGAAAAGTTATAATAGTGTTTCCAAAAATACGTTGATAATAACTGTGAAGACTAGCTAATACTAAGTCTATCTGTGAAAACTTTAGGAGAAATATTGCTTTTGAATCTTGCGTAAATGTAAGGTATTTATGCCCGTGACTGTACAGTAAGAGTCATAAACAAATTGCAGTGATGTGCCACGTGGCGTCGGTTCTTATTATTCATCTTTTTATAGTTTTGATTCCGTGTGTTATATTTATAGAATGCTGAATGCGATTGTGTGGGGCACGATGGAATGATGAAAGATTTTGTTTGAATATTGGTGAATGCTTGCTCGCTAAAAAAAATTTTCTATGTATGGTAAAAAAAAAAAATGAATTTTATTTTGATATATGAACTAATATATTAAATTCGGTGTTGCTTAATCGTTGTTAAATAATAGCAGCCGTACTGAGGTTGGTCCGTGTATGGGTGACCATTCATGATGTGCCTCGTAAAGCTTGTTAAGCAGTTCCGGTTACCATCCGTAAATCTTTGGCAGTCGTTTCGGGTAGTCAGAAGCCCAAAAGTCTGACAACCAGTCTTACCAAGGGGTATCGTGTTACTCAATAACTGAGTGGAACTGATAACTGACTTGTGGAGGTCAGATAGGCAGTCGTTCATTGTAAAATATTGATATTCAGCTGCATCCGGTTAGACTAGTAGCCAACCCCAATATAGTTTAAAAACACAGATAGTAGCAGTGGTGGCCCAGCGGTAATAGCCACGACTTACGAGTAAGTTTCAACCGAAACAAGCACTTTACTTTGTGTAAATTATTTCATCACCCACTGCCTTCAAAACGGTGAAGAAAAAAATGATGAGGTATCAAGGATATCAAAGAACCAAACATTCCTTTTTAAGGAAATCTCTCATCGACTGATCGACACTTCACGTGACCAGAAGGCTGGCTCATTCTTTGGCCAAAGAATAAGCATTGCCATTCAACGTGGCAATGCTGCCAGTCTTCTGGGCACGTTTCCAGATGACAGTGATGCGGACGAGTACTTCGACCCCTAAGTGTCTTTTGTTTTTTTTTATTTGTTCGTATAGTTAGTTATTTATTTTATTTTTAATGTTATTAATGTATACCTATTTTGATTTACTTAAAAAAAAAATAAAAAAAAAACATTCGAAGATATATGACATTTAACAACCCGCACTGAGCCTGCGTGACCCTGGTGATCTGCTATACAGGTTTTGCAGACACCAGTCTCTCACAAAATGGTGTCATATAGCCTTTAAGCTTCTATGTCATTGTTTGTGAAGAGAAAATAAATTATTTGAATTTGATTACGGCCCATTTCCTCTTACTGTGAAGACGCATGTCTCCCAGCAGTGGAAACATCTAAACCTTCAAATTTCGACAAAAAGCTACCAACTTAGGTTTTTAAAATCTAATTTAACTTTTCATAAACTCAAACAGACTATCACCGCTTCACCCAACAAACTAATAATTCCATGAAAATTATAACAATATTTTTAATTAAAAACAAACCGTTTTGTTTGTCCAATTATCGGCCGATATCGTATTATCTTCACACAAATCTGATTATCACCATATAATACTGGTTGAAAATTAAAATGAGTTCATTATTGAAAGGAGGCTTGCAATCAACCTGGTAATTGCGATGTTAAAACATGGCGGGTCAAATGTGAGGACAGGACAAATTCAATGCTATATTCATGAAATACGGAATGTCATTGCTATAATGAGTATATTCCATTCAGTTTATTTCTTGTATGACAACTTTAATTTTCATCAATGAATTTTTAAATTCACTGTACAAAAAGAGCAATTGCAGATTGCTCACATATATTTTCATTATAAAAAAATGAGAGAAAAATAATTACAAATGTAATAATTTTTCTCTCATTTTTTTATAACGGAATAAACATTTTGGATTGATTTTCTTCTATAACCATCATTATTTCTCCTAACAAAGTTATTTTATTATGTATTCATTTTTGTATTATATAGTTGTTTCCGAGTTATCTATCCTGTAATTTGCACCTGCCTTGTTTTATATCTGCTTAGCTCTAAGGTTGAGTAGTAAAAAATGCCTCAGGCATTATGTCCCCATTTTTTTACTAGTGCATAAGGTTTTAATTAATCAAATAAATTGGGCGATTGGCTGCAACTAAGTATTATTCCCCTGGAATCTGTGGTTCCACATACCAGTATGCCGGTTAATTCTTTATTTACACCTCGAATAAACCTATTTGTTACTAGATTTCCTTTAATGTTTCCACTCACCTACCTCTAAGCAAAACAGTGCAATAAATGCATAATTTTAGACCATATCGTTAAAATACCTACCTTACCTTGGACCAAATCACTAATACAAATTTACGTAGGTACTCTGTACCGCCACGTGACCTCGTTACAGCCAATAAGTGTGAAAACGTAACGTTCCTACTTCCAGACTAATGATGGTTGATACGTGTTTACTAACTTACTCATTTCTATGTTTTTTACTGATTCGATGTAGCAGATTTGAAATAAAGAGAAAGAGATATCAGGTTTGTGTAAACGACATGATGTATGCCTTTTTTTCCTTTGGGTGGGAAATCGTCAAATGACGTCTCCTGCACTGGGCGGAGCGAAAGGGCATGTCAGACTTTTACTGACTAAAACTCACCCACGTATGCCTGAAACAAGATTGCTTCAGTGGTCTGATATTGCCAAAACATCATCGTATTTAAAAAGTTAATGAGGCAACTAACCTACAGAAGCTATTCATCATCTACCTAGCCTTTTGTCTTTTTTTATGGTCGGCTTCCAGTCTTACCAGATGATGATCTCCTCCACAGCCCAGTAATAGAATAACACATAGTCAGTTGATGATTATTATCGTACCTATGTGTCCGACTAGAAAACATAGGTACGATAATACAGGATCCGTTTTTATCCAGTGCGCAAACTGTAACCATGAATTCAGCATATCATTCGAGACCCCCCAGCGTAGAAAATTTTCGTCGTTTATACAAAAAAAATCAGCTGTTCCATACATTTTGAGTAGGTAGGTATTGAATTTTTCTAAGAAACAGCAGATATTTTTTTTTAACCGACGAATAATTTCTGCGCAAGGGGCTCTAGAATGATGAATTCATGGTTACAATTTACGCACTGGATAAAAACTTATCGTGTATTATCATCATCTGACTCACTTTTCTCCAACTTTATTGACTGTATATTAACCGGATGCAGCTGAATACCAGCATTTTAACTTGGAACGACTGCCTATCTGACACAACCCAGTAACTGGATAACACTTCCCTTGGTACGACTGGTTCTCCTTAGTAACACGAAAACAAACCCTCCCAAAATTAACAGCAATCTGTATAATTTCACGAAGCAGACAAATCATAAATCAATGGCAATAACCCAATAGATATTAATTTTCTGAGTAGTGATAGGTTGCAGGCTCGTAAACCATCTATAAATACACCCAGAAATGGGTTACTGACGAGCGACGACCTAAGAAGTCCATTAGACGCCATTTCCTATACCAGACTTTTATTACCAGACGTGGAAGATAAGCAGATTGTACACTGTATGGTTTTATTGCTGTAGTAGTCGTAGATGGGCGTGTTATCAATTTTGTTGCTCACTTCTTGGCAATGAAAGACTTGTAAGATGTCTGGCTGTGAATGGGATGGTGACTCGGTATCAAGGGAAACCGTAAGGAAAACAGAAATATTTTTTCTTGTTTGTCATTTGCCCTTTCATTGATATAAAGTACACAGGCTAGTAAGTGCACTTAATGGTCACTTTTATAATAAGCCACCCCACAACAAATGAATGCTAGTTAAAAAGCCTATTTACTGTAGTATTTGAGAGACTAAAAAATAAATTGGTGCGTAAAGCGCATAACAGTTTATTTTTTTATTAAAGTAGAACAAGTGCTTAAAATAACAAAACTTCAAAGAATTTGCCATGTTTAATGATTTTTTTTTAATAAGTTTTGCTATTTTTTCTCACTATTTTAGAATAGATGTAAAGGTCGATAGCTAAGCTTCACATAAACACAATAACATGACGTCAATAAATACTTTGAATTTTCATGACTATGATAGGCGAAAAATGATGTAATCTTTACCTGTCCTAATCTTTTTTTTACGTTAATGGAGGAGTCCTTTAAACTGCGATGCATAAAAATTGGGCCACACCTACCTACTTTTATATCCAGAACATCAACAGTTATCTTTTAATTCCAAGCTTGTAGGCCGAAAAGTTCGTGCTTCGTGCAGAAACTATTCCCGTAACATACACACTCCCAATTCATACCTCACAAGTTAGAAATCATGACGTCATTGGCCTATATTTACGCACATGCACGATGCAACAGGAACGCACGTTTTGTTACTTATGTCGGTAAAATGTACAAACTCGGCTACCGATGGCCATAATTTTGCTACACCAATATCATTATAATAATTTTTATTCGTGAAATGATATCATAGTTATTGAATTTAAATCAGAGAAATTTAGAAAATTATGCGGTTTTCTTTAAAAGAGACCTCTGAGTAAGTTTCGGTCTTTCCTCTCAGAGTATTCAGATAGGAAACCCCGACCGAAACTATGTAGTTTTAAAAATATGACTGACATGTAAAAGTGTTTGTACATACCTATTTAAGGCATATTACAGTATCATGATTTTACAAACCACCAACTCTTGCTTATCCAAAAGTTCTAGGTCCAGTTTACTTAGGAACCAGTAATTGCCAACTGACACCTTCCACAAAACCAATAGTTGCAAATGATACCTCACAAGTTAAAAATGATGACGTCACTCGTCGTATTTACACACGCATGGTGCAACGTTACTCATGTCAGTAATACCAACGGATCGTCTGTAATATCCGCAAAGCCGGCTCCCAATGGCCACTATTTACATCATCAGTCATCATCACTTCTACAATTATATTTCATGCATAATGCTATAAAACAGAAAAATGCCATATAGATCGAAACTTAGCTTAAAGGCTAAGACGCTTATCGTTTTAAAACATCAAGTATTGTTTTTACAAATATTTTAGGATAAAAATAAAGTCTAGTTTAATTAGGGACTCTACCTGTAATTGCCAGATGAAACCTTACACTAAACCAATAGCTAGACACGCTCAGTATTTACACACTCATGGAGCAACGTTACTCATGTCAGTAATACCGTCGGATCGTCGGTAATACCCAGAAAGCTGGCTGCTGATGGCCACTTTTTACATCAACAGTCATCATTACCTCTAAAATTTTAATTCATGCGTTTCAAGCTAAGAAATGAAAGGATGCCATGTAGATCGGAATTAAGCCTAAAGTCTAAAGCTTTAAGACACAAGTCTTGTTTTTGTAAATATTTTAGGCTCAAAGTAAATTTTAGTTTAATTGGGGATTCTACTTGTAATTGTTAACTGACACCTTCCACTAAACCAATAGCTACACAAGCTACCTCACTACTTAATTAGAAATGATGACGTCACTCGTCGTATTTACAGACGCATACTGCACCGTTACTCATGTCAGTAATAGCGTCGGATTGTCGGTAATACCAATGGCTCCAATTTGTATCTACACCGATATCATTTAAATATTTTTTGATACATGAAATAATGTCATATAAATACTGAAATTATAGTTACGAATTTGGGAAAGTTTCCATATCAATCCAAGAAATCTTGTTTATCCTAAACTTTTGGGCCCAAAACAAGGTCCAGTTTAATTAGGGACTGCACTCCAGTGCAAACTAACGCCGCCAACTTTACCAATAGGTACAACTTAGTTATAAATGATGACGTCACTCGTCGTATTTACACACGCTTGGTGCAACGTTACTCATGTCAGTAATACCGTCGGATCGTCGGTAATACCCGCAAAGCCGGCTGCCGATGGCCACTATTTCTATTTTAATCACGGCACATAGAGTAAGTCGTAAATAATCCCTGGGCAGAATCGAACGTGCACTGTTGTTAGTGTTAACGCTAAAAATAAGTTAATGTATGTTCGGTGTTAGGTGCAAGAATGCTAGCTTGTGGCGCGAATTGTTGGGGAGTTTTGTTAGAAATTTTATAGCAAGAAACATAGTTTTCTGGTTGTTTCATTTTGTTTTGCTTTTTGGAACTTGACGTTTACTTGACTGGATGGACAGAAAACTCAATTAAGTCGACCACGATTTTGAAAATCAGCGAGTGTTTTTTTAAAAAAAAAAACTTAATACAGATTTACCATGTTTATGTCTAAAATATTGTTTTTTTTTTTTATTGCTAGATCTTGTAAGATAAACGATGTTAGAAAATTAAAAGAAGCAATATATTTTTTTTTATGAATTAATACTGGTCCTCGTTTTGCGATGCGGCGTGCATCACATCCCATCACCCGCCTATACTACTAGTTCCTTGTCACTTCGTTCGTTTTCACTTTTGTTCAGCTCCGAAGCATCGCAGCATGATAATAAATAGCCTAAAATCTTCCACAAGAATTGGACTATCAATTGAATAAGTTTTTTTTAAAATCCAACTGGTAATTCCAGAAATAATAATAAAGATTCGTAAGACAGAGTAAGCCCAAATATTTTCTGCTCCAATCAGGTCATCGACATCTCCAACATACCGCTCAATAGAAACCATTATTCTTATTTTAAAATAGCCTGTATTCCAATTACCATAAATCCCTTGATGGTAAACAAGATAATATCCGCTGTGTAGAAAAAATACATTTTCCCATTACTCTGGCAAACAAACATTTTAATCCGAGACCAGTGTAAGATGAAACTAAATAATGTAGTTTGAAAAACACATGAAGATCAGATAAATAGAGCTCAAGTTATAAGCGAAGAGCGATGTGTCATTAGAACACAAATTATGATGTTAGATTTCCATTGCTGCCTACGTAACTACTAGAATTCGATAAGCCACGTGTATGGATGCAATCGATGCTACTAATGTTATTATGTGAAGTTTTGTATGTTTGTTACTCAATCACGCAAAAACGCTGAACGGATTCGGTTAAAATTTGGCAAATAGATAGTCTAGTGGTTAGTGACCCTGACTGCTAAGACTGAGGTCGTGGGTTGTAGCACCCTATTTGCGTAACACGCTATTAATCATCTGAATTATTTTTATTAAATGTTTATTACTAATCTGTTGCTTCATACGTTCGAAAATTTGTCTGGATCAAAATCTATAACAATCAAGCATACATTTTTTTTAAACTGCACCCAAATTGGTCCACCGGTTTTAGAGCCACGGTGCCACAGACAGACACACATAGCGGTAAAACTTGTAACACCCATCTCTTTGCATCGGGGGTTAAAAATGAAAGCTATTCTTCGGTCTTAACAACCACGAGTAAATTTCAGATACAAGAATCGCTTTCGCTCACCAATTAAACTCCTCGTATCCACGTTGCATTCGCTATCTCCAAGTTAGACCACGTACGTTTGTTTTCTTTTAATTAAGTCCAATTGAAAAAGTCTCGTAGAAATAGAGTCGTAGTCAATGATCGCGACGAGACTCTGAAAACCTTTATTAGTAAGGTTTAAGTATGTAGGAATTAGTTTAAATTGAAATGCTGCTTATGAGTAAGTAAGTACATATGAAATGGGTTGGTTGGATAAAAAACAATATTGGTGGTTGTAAGAGTTTTTAATGCTATATTATACTCGTACATACATAAACGCACGCCTATTTTCCATAAGAGTAGGCAGAAACTTCTTTTGCTTTGCTGTGCACACCTGACCTTTTTGAAGAACATCACCAATAAGGGCACAATCGGTCGTTACGTTTTCACGATAGTTAATTTAGATCATTTTTAACCGACGAAAAAAACGGAGGGGTTATCAATTCGACGCGTATATTTTTTTTTTTTTTTGTGTATGACCACGCATAACTTTTTAGATAGTAGTCCGATTGTGATAATTCTTTTTTTATTGGAAAAGGTATACTCCGAGGGTAGTCCCATATAAATTTGAAAAACAAAATCAAACCCTAAGGGTCAGAAAACAGGGGATGATTGATTGTTCACTCACTGATTGTAATGTTTAACCACGCATAACTTTATATAGAGTAGTTAAATTTTTTTGGTAAAGGTTTTTATTGACATAAAAGTTTGTTTCATTTCTCTCGTTTACGTAATAATTTTAGGACGTAAAGACCAAAATCAAAATGGCCGTGTGAAACCAAGTGGTTTACACAGCTTTTGCCAGCGGATATGCACTTAGTGGGTGCATTAGCCCTGATAAATGAATTACTGGTGCTTGTCACAGTGGAATTACCGTGATTCAGAAATATTCAGGATGGTCCAAAAGTAGCTGTACTCAATTTTTGTAACCTATATGACCGAACAGCCCTAAACAGATTAACTTCCTCTGGCTTGAAAAATATTGCCGAAGTAAACTATTACGTTAAGTGCAAAAAAACAGCAATATTATCTGTATCTTTTTCTGTCCGAATATTCATGACAAATTTTGTACTTTGTGCATTAAGTTCATAAAAAAATAGATTATAATGATACTTTAACATAATTCTACACCAAAAAATGGAACAGAAAACAAGAAATTTTCCAAAATACTCTGGTAAAGCACAAAATAAGAATTTAACGTAAACAACCCCACTATCCATTAGTAGCCACGAAGTTAGATGGCGTGAAGAAACTAAATTCCCCCAGTGGCCAATCTACGTAGGCGTTACTAGGGTAGCGTTGAGAGTGGCCCGCCGTATGTGGACTATCTGCAGTCATTCCTATTTATTTGGGGCAGAACCCTTAAGTTTTTGAGAACAAACTTTGGGGTACGAAAGTAGGTTTGCAGGAAAATAGGGGTAGAAAACCATGATGAAAAGAACTGTGCTATAAGTTGCACTGAAAGTGCGGTATGAGTTGTAGGAATTTTATTTTGACTAAGAACCAAAGCAGTGCCAGGGTTAATGTCTAAGCCCGTCAAATGTCTGAATGTGAAAAGTCTAAATGTGAAGACGACAATGCGACAGTAAATTAAACTAAAGTTTATCAAATGACATTCCCAGTAAGTCCAAAAAAAATGCTGTTCAATACATTTAAGTACGTTTTTTATGTAGGTATTGCACTGTTCTATGAAATGGCAGTTTTTTTTTTTAATAACTGGCGAAAATTGCCTTCTCTGTGGAGTCTACAACTAGTGCTGAATTCATGGTTTCAGCGAGTGTGTCGATGTTGCTACCACCCTGTATACTCATTCTACATTTCTTTCATTTTCCTCTGAGCTTGTCATTTCCGTAATGTCAGCTTTACTCTCTTATTTCTCGCTCATCTCAACTGGTTCATTCCTCGCTTAGCTTTACACGCAAGCGAAGATGTTTGGTTCGCAATACTCTTGCGATGTATACAGTATGAGGTATTTAGGTATTATTATAACCTTGCTATTTTGGTGCTTGGTATAAGTTTTAGGTGAACGCGATTAAAAGTGTAAAGTAAATCTGCATTTTTTGTCTCAGTTGTCAAAATGATATTAAAATACGATTTTGGAATTAAGAAATCGTGATCTGAAGGTGACGTCACCTCTAAGGCAGTGCACATACGAAGCAATTTTAATTGACGCAACTGTCAGATTTTTGAAAGGTTACATCAGCGGGTTTCGCATCATTTATCGATTTAACTCAGTTTCCTGAAATTAAGTGAAAATCTTAATGATTCGATAGTTGTGGGTAGTTTTTGATACTCACATTGGTAGCAGAAAATCAAAGATAAAAATTGCTACATCTGTGCAGCGCCTTAGAGGCTTCATCATCTTAACAATAAACTTCAAAAATGTACCGATAATGATTTCATTAAGTTTTGCATCGTAAATCCGTATTTCTCTCTTATCGTTATTACCCAGACAGTCATAGTTTTTAAATACAATAGTATTTTTCATTAATACTTTCACAATAACACATAATTGATGTAACGTTTTCAGGAATACTTTCCGACAATATCTACCTATTTCGCAAAATCGCCCATTTTTGTTCAAACACAATAATTATATTAAAGAGTTTTGTATTGCACACCGTTATCAATGCAATAAAAAGCAATTGACTTAATTGCAGTGCTCCTACAGTTAACTGTTAAATGTAATTATGGCTAACCTATTCCACTTCAGTAAATTAAACGGGCTTTATGAAAGTTTTCAACTTTTTAACGGCTGTTTAAAGTGAGCGCCGCAAAATAAACACTCGTTTAAACATTTTGTTGGTGAAATGAAACAAAAATTGTTTTCCACTTACTTTGATACAGTCATCGGTTTCAATGTTATTGTTTTTAGCTGAAATGTTACACGAAATGGACGTTTATGAGCTTAATGTTTTCATTATTAGACAGATTTAGTAGTTAGTAAACAGAATCTATCAGAAAAGTGTGGTCAAATTTAAAGATGTGATACAGACCATTAAAACGAACAACTTTCTCAATGTAACCACCACCGTTATGACGAAAAAAATATCAACTATCCTCGACAAAACTTCAGAACCTATGTACAGAACACATAATCTTCCCCCAGATAACATACAGGCCTCCTCTCGGTGAGAGGGAAAGGGCCGTAATCCACCCCGCAGGCCCAGTGCGGGTTGACAGACGTCACATGTCTTCAAATTTACGATTCTAGAACATGCCGGTTTCTTCACGATGGTTTCCTTCACGGTTTTGAGAGCAGTGCCAATAAAATAATTTTCACAACGTAAAGCGTCTGTCTGGGTTTGAACCTGTGACCTACAACTCGTAAGTCACAGCTTACTGCTGGCCCACCACTGATCTTCAAAACCTACTCAACCCAAATTTATGGGACGATTGATTATTCTTTCTCGATTACGATGCTGGTTCCAAGTGGATAGTTGTTAAGTTAAATGGTCTATATGTACCACATCCATAAATTTGACTCCACCTTTCTGATACACGCTGGATAAGTATACTTACCTACTTAGAATGTTGAGCCTTATTTTTAAGGGAAGTAAAGTATCTTGGCAATTTCTGAGTTCTTGTGTAAAGGTGTGCATTTTTTAATATTTTATTGTTCTTTTACATGAGTTTAATGAGTCACTGAAATAAATCGTCTTACATCGCTTTTGAGCGTGTTTAGGTTCATTATGTTCATGTTCATATTAATTTTTCATGGTTTATTGAACTACAATGAGTTATTTCTTCTTCGAATTTAGAACACCTACATGAAACACTTATTTATTTATTTAAACTTTTCGCACACAAAAAAAAGGACAAAGGCGGACTTAATGCCTTAGGCATTCTCTACCAGTCAACCAAGGGTGGTGAAGAGATTACATGGCAGGTGCTTTGTTTGAGAGGAACAATAGTGAAAAATGTATAATAATGAATTATAAATAAGAGAAAAACTAGTACTAGTACTAAAATAGGTTATAAACTAATTATACACATACATATTTGCTATAATACATACTTATAATATATATATATATATATATATATATATATATAAATCTACAGATACAAATTCAAGGTAGAGAAGTGTTGAGATGACTCTACGCTATTTGTTACGAAAATAACTCTGCAATTTCCGCTTAAATGCAAACCGACTGGTGGCCGTCCTAATATCGAGAGGAAGCGCATTCCAAAGAAGAATGGACTGAATATGAAAGGAAGAATGAACAAAGTGAGAAGAATGAGAAGGACAAAGTAGAAGAAGATTGTTAGATGAACGCAGATTCTTAGTGTGAGAAGAACATAGATATTGGAAGTTAGACATAAGATAAGAAGGAGGATGTATTCTTTGATTCATCATCATCAACATCATTTTAGTCAAATTGATTATCTGTGGCTCAGTGCAAAATATATTTTGTAAAAAACAAAGGTTGTTTTTCCCTTGATATTTGCATGCAAACAAAAGTATAGTGTATCTTACTCAGTAGAACAAAACGGACCGCGAACATGAAAAAGTAGTGGCTGCTTTAACTATTGTTGCCAAAAGGTATGTATTTGTTTTACTTCCTTTTAAATTAGTAAAATTCCGCTACAGCTTGTCACAAACAACTTGATAATACGTTTACATGCCCCAGATCACGCTACATTGCCTCTCTAAGACTCGCCCCTTTGAGTTTAATTGCAATTTCGGTAGGCTGTATGGTTCTTTTAGTGGGCTGTACCGTTTTCAAAAATAAAATGCTTGGCTCAGATACGTTGGTTGGACACGTAATTAAATCAACATTTTTGTGAATATGAAACGAATGTAATAATAAAATAAATTGTGTGAAATTAAAATATTTTAGTGTTTTATGCTGTTAATGTCTATACCATTTTTAAAGTCATACTTTGAATCCCTCGGGGAATAAAACGTATGCCTAATTATAATAGAGAACATGCATATATTTTTTTTTAATTCATATTTATATAGCAACAATTAAAAAAAACGAAGACGTTCATTTGCTGTTTTAGCGTATTTTTTTAAAAATTAATAACTATTTTAGTGACTTTAAAAAAACGTTAAAGCGTACAAACACGGACACCTTTAACGCCCTCCATTTTGGCGCGCTTAGTGTGTCGTCACAGCTTATGACATTGACAACGAACTGAATCGCTACCACCCTTATCAATATAAGTCAAAATCAAAATCAAAAGAATAAATACTCTTGCGCCATCCCATCTTCCTAGCTCGGCTTGCTGCGCTGGCGCTGCCGCTGCGGCTGCGGAAAACCTTAAGCGGCGAAAGTATAGCAACCTTATTGGTAATTATATTTTCGAGCCGTTTGGGGTTGAAACCCTCGGGCCGTGGGGTCAGAGTGCTCATGGCCTCTTTAAAGAAATATCGAAACGGCTGGTTGACACTTCTCGTGACCCAAGGGCTGGTTTTTATTTTGGCCAGCGGCTAAGCATTGCTATACAGCGTGGTAATGCCGCCAGTCTCTTGGGTACATTGCCGGTCGACAGCGATGAAGATGAATTTTTCGACGCATTATTTTAGTTTGTGTACATAATTATAGTTTTAGTTAAGTTAATATATTATTTTGTTATTTAAAAAAAAAAAAAAAAAAAAAAAAAAAAAAAAAAATGACTTTTGATTTTGATTTTGACTTATATTGAAATGGCAATAGATGCATGATAGTTTAAACTTGTATTACACAATACTACAACAAAACACTATTATAATAAAATCCATTCATCACGTCTTCTCCAATATACGAACAAATAATTCATCACATTTCCCCATAATTGCGTTAGGACAATAATTCTGGAGCATTGAGGGAAATTATTAATATGACAGTCGGGCGTAATGGCGTCACATCGGTATGCGCTCCCATTCTTTACATAGGCATGCCAGGGCAAGCAATAGAGGCTTTATTAATATTGCTATATATGGTGGTTCTATATAGATATTTAGGAAAAATATGGCTATCTTTGGAGCTAAGAAGAAATTAATAAGAAGTTCGAGATTATTTTTTCTTGTTGCTGTTTAGTAGATTTGTCTTTTGTCGTTACGTAGAGGCAAGCTAAGTTTTGACGTAGTGTTTCATTAAAATATTGTCGAAAGTTGTTGCAAGATCAAACATGATATATCCATGGCTATATCCACACATTATTGCTGTCAAAGACCTTTGTTTTTTGTGTGTGGGAAATCATCAAATGACGTCTCCCGCTCTGAGCGGAGCGGAAGGCCTTACCGGGCGGCAAGCTACCTAACTTATTTTAACTGATGGGTCATTCCCAGATCAGAAATGAGTAACTCAATTTACTGTCAAACTTATTGCTATATCTACTATATTATACTACTATGCTACTGTTGTTAAAGCGAACAGCCTAAAAGCTTTTTTTTGTGGGCGTGAAATCATTAAATGACCTCTCCCGCTCTGTGGTCTCCCGCTCTAGGTGGAGATGTGGGGCGTGTCAGACTTTTACTGAATAAAACCCACCCGTGTTCCTTCAGTTGCCTATGCCAGGCACACGGTATCTCTTTCGAACGAATCCGTGACCCTGGCAGGAGCCTAAAAGCCTATGGACAGAGAACAACAATAACTTATCTTACAGCTTAAAGCCGATGAGTCCCTGGTAAATTCCCGTAAATTAATATCAGTGTTGAATCCAGTACCTCAATATCTCAATCTTCCAGCCATTCCTATTTTTAGTGTGTTACCCCACTGCTGTTAATTATCTACCAATTAATAACAACCTATTAGAAGCAAGGAGACTGCCTCTTTGGTCCTGGGTTCCATTCCCGGGTCGGGCAAAGTGATATTGAGTTACTCTATCAGGAATTTCTTAGTAACAGCCCGGAGCCTCAATTGTGCCCGCTTGGCAATAGACTCGTCCCCTGGTACATGGGACTTAACCATTACTATACTATAGTACACCTCTGCAGAATGATTATAATTCTTGTTATACAGGCGTGAAGTTTTGTTCTAAGAAAAAATGACGTATCTTAAATGGAATAGCCAATGAGTCACAGAACATCCCTTAAGATTCCCTACAGCTCATGCGAGATGAGTAACTCAACCCGTTGACTTTTCTAGAAAAAAATCCTCACTTCTTTAAATATCAAGATTTCTACGTTTATCTCCCGATGCTTATTAATGTTAAGCTTTTAATTCCAATACTGCTTGGCAAACAGATCGTAAATAAAGTTTTATACCCCAAAATATAAAACAGTAGTCTTGTTTTCGGCTTTGCAGTTTTAAAACGTGCTGATTTTCGAATTGATAGTTTTAGGAAAGTAGGTGCGGAAAAGTGGTATTTGGGAATTTGTGCATGATTACAAATTTTAACGTCCTAAACAAAGTTTCTTCTGCTCTTCGCTCACCAAAATAAGTACTCCTCACCAAGTAGGTAGTGTAATCAGTAAATCAAAGTCTCCAATAATAATGATATAGTTTACTTACAATTTAATATTGGTCCTTTTTCTCTGTCACTCGCTTATCTTTCCATTTCTCCTTAACCCATAACTTTCACTCACAACAACATTATATTCGATCATCTGACGTCCGTATAGCACTGTTTATCTGTCAATCCGTCACAATTTTCTATGTGTCGTAACATCCAATCGTCTTCGAGTACAGTTTGTTCGGCGTTTATTTAATAAAAACGTCATGTTGGCAAATAACGCGTGGATATTGATTAGGGTTGTGAGCAATAGATCTTAGTGTGCTACAAGGGAGGGGTTCTAGCGGGTATTTGATAGTTTAGTAATAGTTTCGGGATAAATTGTGTAAGCTGTGATAAATATCGTCCTTTAGTCACAAGAATTTCTACTGGACAAATTTTAACCTAACCTAAATAATGGTGGTATAATCTGAATTAGCTTTTGCCAACGGCTTTAACTGCGTAAGGGGCGGAAATTATCCCACGAAGACGTACTACCGAGATAAAAAGAATCCTATCCAATGTTAATCCAGGTTATAAAGTATCTGTGGGCAAAATTTCATGCAAATCATACAAACTTACATAGATAAATACTTGGGTCCACGTGGAGTAGAGAGCCATGCAATACCTTTCCGTTTTAGAAGCATTTACTACTTAATCAAATCTACAAAACAAAACAGCCACAAACTAATGAAAATCCTCATGTAGTGTCATTGGATAGGAATTGAGTAAAGTCCTTATAATTTTAAATAATTGCTAATAAATTTGGCTCAAAAGACCAGCATCTTTCTTCACCTATTAAAGCTAACCACAAACGAAGAATCCTAAATACTTGCTCGCTATTTTTACTCATTTGTACCGCAGTAGCATAGTTGGTGTGGGTGCGGCCCGCCTATCTACACCGTATATCGGAGGCGTCGGCCGTTGTAATTGATTGATACGTCCAACGGGTTGGCCCCGCGTTGTTTTGTTTAGATCCACACTTGCTCAACACCAGCCCTGGAAATTGGATTTTTTTATATAAAAACTCTCGACTTTCAGCTGTATTAATTGATCGAATGGTTTTTGGTTGGAGTTTTGCTCACCTATTACGAAAATATAGGAAAACTATTTGCGGGGAATATCGGGTATCCACTTATAGGTAAACTAAAGAACAGACTGTTTAATCGAACATATTATGTAGGTGTTACTTTTTTTTCTCCCAATAGACAGTCTATCGTCGACGTATATGTTCACGACTACTGCATAAAGTTGTTTAGTACTGTAAAGAAATAAATATGTCTACATTCTGCACAAAAATAAAACGCATATGACGTTAATACTAAGGCCAAGAGCCCAGTATTCTGGAGAAAAACAAGGGACACCCGGATGGAACGAAGTTCCTTTCCAGGATTCATAATTTTTTTATTTTTTATTATTTATTATGTACAAAAAACCTGTATACACTCAACAAAAATATTCTCTCTCTCTCTCTTTCTCTCCCTCTCTCTCGCCCTCTCTCTCCCTCTTTCCCTCTCTCTCTCCCTATCTCCCTGTCTCTCTCCCTCTCTCTCTCTCTCTATCTCTCTCTCTCCCTCTCTCCCTGTCTCTCTCTCTTTCTCTACTCACAACAAAAAAAAAACAACAATATACAAACAAATACAAACAACAAAATATATACAGTCGAATTGAGAAACCTCGTCCTTTTTTTGAAGTCGGTTAAAAAGTGTCGTGACAACTTTTCGTAAGATTTTTTTTTCCGTCTAGCCCCCTTTGAAAACGCGCGATAAGGAACTTCGTTCCAAAAATGTGTAGTACCTTTTGTAGATAGGTAAAATTTAAATCGAAAATATTATAATAATTTCTCACGATAGCACTAAAAAAAAAATTTGGCATGCATCTCAGAAAAAAAGACTTTCTTTGAATCAAAATACTTTGTACATTTCTCAGAGTGTTCAAAAATTCGATTCTTATGTAAGTGCTAGAGAGAAGTTCAGGAACTTTTGATTGTATTATATTTTGCTATTTCGGCTTACTGCGGCGACGGTAGCACAGCGCGATAGCTTTTAAAATTTTGTTCGGCACGATGCGGCGATGTCAAGAGGAAGCAAAGCTTACCTAAGGCTTGGAGATATAGCTTGTGAATGTGGTTAGGACTTGCTAGAAGTCTTTGCTAGGTTTTATCGCGACTAAGGCGTAGTATCTACAAGAAAACAATGTCTCTGATATTTATGTATGTCTGTAGCTTGAACGGAATAGTGCCTCGGAAAGCAAGTGAAGCAGTTGGTCCTGGATGCCAATCGTAGATCTTTGGTCTTCGGTACGGGTAGTTGGAACGCCAAAATTCTGACACCAATTCTTACCAAGGGGTATCGTGTTACCCAGTTACTGGGTTGTGGTGGTCAGATTGGCAGTCGCTCTATGCGAAACACTGGTATACAGATGTATCCGATGAGATCCGAAGCGGACTCCTACATAGTTCGGAAAAGGTTACGTATGACATGACGATTTATATATTGTGATAATAAGAATTAGTCAAACCTATTTTCAGCTTTAAGCCTTCATGAAAACGAAGGCTTAAACTGAAATAGAAAAAAGGACGAAGCTCCATGTACTGAAGGTTTTTATCAATTACTACCTTCTGCCCGCGACTTCGTTCGCGTTAAATTTCTTGCTCCCCCGACCCTTCCCGTCGCGTCGAATCGCCTACCCGTGCGATTTTCCCCGTTTTTGCAACATTTTTCATTACTGCTCCGCTTTTCTTGGTTGCAGCGTAATGTTATATAACTTATAGCCTTCCTCGATAAATAGGCTACCCAACACAAAAATATTTTTTCAATTCGGACTAATAGTTCCTGAGATTACCGCATTCAAACAAACAAACTCTTCAGCTTTATAATATTAGTATAGATGTTGGATTTTAGACAAAATATTACCATTTGATTATTTCAGTTCTCCAACTTTACCCTTTTAAGCTAAGAAAATATAAGCCCCGGCTTATGTACTACATCCGTATATCCACTTTTACTTGTACCATCCATCCCACAAACCCATACATTTGAGCTAACAAAATAAACCCATTATCCCTTCGCTGAACTTCATGTCCAGTCCATTCATTACGTCATCCGGACAAAAGACGGACGTTGGTACGGTACGAGTCCCATGGGCCTATGTGTTTATTTCTTCTTCTTCATACGTAACTTTTGACTGACCTTATTGTTTTGCGTGTGCACAACGGAGTGGTTCTTTATCACAGTGGAGTTCTAAGTTTGTTTTTTTTTTAAATATATTTCTAAACGATAAGAATCTTGGTTATAGCCAATACGTAGGTATTAGATCTATCAAAAAAAATACTACAAAGTCAAAAATAACTTTAATTTCGGAAGTCGGTGTCTTAAGATCTGTATTTAAGGTTTTTTTGCCACCAACTTCCGAAATTAAACTTATTTTTGACTTTGTAGTGTTTAAGGAAGTCGGTTAGTATTTTTTTGCAAAAAGTTTTTATTTTTAACTTTTTAGTTATGGTATAGTGGATACCCCGCATTAATCTAATCGCGTTATTCGTTCATTTGTCGCGCAAATACTTAATGCAAATTTAAGACTTATGTGGTTTTCACATGTACTCCAATGTCCAAATGGAACCAAATTAAAATGAGACCATTTGGGAAGCATCAGCTTTCAAATAAAAAAAAGAATCATCGAAATCAGTTCATCCAGTCAAAAGTTATGAGGTAACAAACATAAAAAAATACAGTCGAATTGATAACTTCCTCCTTTTTTGAAGTCGGTTAAAAAAATACATAACCTCCTCCTTTTTATGAAGTCAGTTAAAAATGGTAATATACAGGATCAAATTAAATTTGCTGATAATCTATTGCGTGTGTTAGGTTTCGATACCGGAAACAAATAAAAAAAACCGGCCAAGTGCGAGTCGGACTCGCGCACCGAGGGTTCCGTACAAACCTGCAAGTATTCACGGTTTATGCATAAGGTTTATGTTTAAGAAATTAATAATTTCTTTTTTTAATTTTTATATTTGAGTTGACTAAATGAAAGGTAAATTGTGGTTTACGATTCATGACGTATTAAAAAAAACCACTTACTAGATCTCGTTCAAACCAATTTTCAGTGGAAGTTTACATGGTAATGTACATCATTTATTTTATTTTATACCCCACACATATGGGTTTGATGAAAAAATTTTTTTTGAGTTTTAGTTCCATGTATGGGGAACCCCAAATATTATTGTTTTTTTTTTCTATTTTTGTGTAAAAATCTTAATGCGGTTCACAGAATACATCTACCTACCAAGTTTTAACAGCATAGCTTTTATAGTTTCGGAAAAAAGTGGCTGTGACATACTCGGACAGACAGACAGACAGACGGACAGACAGACACGACGAATCTATAAGAGTTCCGTTTTTTTGCCATTTGGCAACGGAACACTAAAAAGCATCTATTGAATTTCGGTAAAAACTTTAATTGACACTGTGACTTAAACATAAAGGCATATAAACGATTGTTGTATTTTAGTTTTCGTTGGTAAAATATCTAAGTCCAACAAAAAATTGCGAAAGAACTGAGCGATCCACGCACACCCAGTCAACGCGCTTCGTTGACCGGTTACGGGCCCTTCATCCATTAAATGTTTTTTTCTTTCTTTCATAAGTTTTCGATATCAACACTGAACACTTTAAACTACTGCCAGGTTATTTAATTTGACACTGTATATGATAACTTACTTACTCAATTCAAAACCGAATTCCTCTCATTACTGAATTACGTTCCTATTAGTGTACACTATATACCTATATCTGTTCCACGAATTCCAAACTGACTGTTAACTCAACGTGCAGGTACTAAAGTCACATATTTGGGTCGTTACGTAGCACGTTTCCAAATATCTGTGGAACGATGCTAATGATTCCCCGTATCGCGTTAATTAGACGCCTACCTACTTCATGAGGTTTGGTAAATATCTAGGCACGCGGTACACTTTTGATTTCATTTGTTTTGATGATGATAATAATGTTTGTTGCCTAACACTGTAGGTTTGTTTAGGTAGGCACATACGTGTTTTATAGCTACGGCTAGTTAATTTAATAATTAAAAATAAACCGTTTCAAGACAAAAATTAAAATTAGGAACTTATGAATATTATAATGAATCAATTATTTTCAACGAGCTAACTAATAGTTTTTCAATATATTGTGCCAAAAAATAGAACTGTTAGCATCGTCCAGTGATTTGAAAATGTTTTTTTTTTCTCTGAATTGTAACATGCATATGTTCATATTTCTCTGGACTCTGGGGGTCCCGGACCCTTGGTAGGTAGGCATACGAGTGGCCGAAGCAAACTCGCAGAGGCGCGTTAGACATTTTCACAATCCAATATCTTTGACACCCAATGCAATATCTTACCCAAACCCATAATCCAATATCTTTGTTGTTGTTGTGTAACAGTCTTCTGTTACACAACAACAACAAAGATATTGGATTATGGGTTTGGGTGGCTAGACTGAACTGGTTGTTGTGTAACAGTCTTCTGTTGCACAACAACAACAAAGATATTGGATTATGGGTTTGGGTGGCTAGACTGAACTGGTTGTTGTGTAACAGTCTTCTGTTGCACAACAACAACAAAGATATTGGATTATGGGTATGGGTGAAATATACAGATAAAATAACAAGGAGCGACTTTCACACTCAATAATGAGCCCGCGAATACTGCCGCTAGCAAGAAGTGAGTTATTTACATTATTATTAATAACAATAATTGATAGTACCGAAGCTGATGTCATCACCTCAAACGCTTAAATGAATTCATTTTTCTGTCATTACAAACATGTATAATTATGTCACCTTTCCTACATTCTTCAGTATATTGACTTCGTCTTTTACTTCGCCATGACACATACGACGTTCGTGACAGTTACTACGGTCTCCTCATACAATATTAGTGTGAGGCTCATTGGCTAAGGGTCGTGCACGATGCACCTTGTCAATATTTTACGACTATCAAATATTTAAACCACAGTGTATCTGTGTCTTCTTCAACCTCATAGTCTTTATTCGTTTGAATAACCTTACTTTAGTTCAGTTTTATTCCTGAGTTTTTCAGGCCTAATGCAATATGCACATCACTTATGCATGCAAACCTTTTTCTGCTAAGACAAGTAGTAAGTTTTTTCTCGGAGATTTTTTGTTCTTCTGCAAAACTGTATTTTTCATAGTAGAATTATAATAGATACTTCATTAACAGTTGTATAACTACATATAATATAATCTTATAGGCATCCAAATAACCTACAAAACACCAACACAACTTACAAAAGGTGAAATTATCAAAATCATAACAAGTTTATGGCTTAATTAGTGATTGCAGTTTGGTGATATTAGTACTCCCAAAATAACAAGTGAATGTCGTTAAATATCCAGAA
This sequence comes from Aporophyla nigra, assembly GCA_947507805.1. Taxonomy (NCBI): domain Eukaryota; kingdom Metazoa; phylum Arthropoda; class Insecta; order Lepidoptera; family Noctuidae; genus Aporophyla; species Aporophyla nigra. Next base: position 2,893,317 of record OX382301.1, read on the forward strand.
TATAGCCTGTCATAAAATTACTAGATACCAAAGCAAGTATCTCTAAACAGAAACCAGTCAGACTAAGATCAATTCGTACCAGGAGACCAACCCTATATAGTTCGAACGTAAAGTTGAAAAGCATCACAAAAAACATCAACCATTCCATACAAACAAAGAACTCGACTGCAAACTTCGAAATAAAGAACCACTTCAGACATCCAATCGATTGAATCTCATAGAAGCGTTAATACCGGCGGTACATTCAAAAATCTGTAGTGGAATAAAAAGGTCTGCCCCTATTATGCGGACAACAATGGCCCCGACTGAAAAGTACCCCGGATACCCGCTGCAACATTATAATAAAAGGTAACTGCGAATAGGTTTCCGGGATAAAATTTTATTGTGAGGCATCGACAAAGGACCTCGCTGCGAACAAAAGTCCGTGGAGATCCGGGAACAATCCGGGACTCAGTGACGAAGATATCGCGCAGTAATATTGTAATTATGTGTTATGTGTCCTGAGTGTGGGATGTAGTTATTGAGTTTGTTTATGATCAACGGGTAAGAGGCATGTGGGATATGACCATGTGGTGGGTTTTTTTTTTGTTTCTGTAAAGTTTTAGGGTGAAGAAAAGTATTGTAAAATCTTACGTTTCAACAGGAGGTGGCAAGGACATAACAAAGAATTCTATACATGATTCTGAATCTATAGAGGACACTTTTCGTCGGTTACAAATAAAAAGTTGTTCATAGAGCAGTACAATATCTATTCAAAATGTCATCATCATCATCATGTTAGCCGTAGGACGGCCACTGATGTACATAAGCCTCCCCAATTTGGGGGGGTTCACCATAATAGCCACGCTTGGCAGGCAGGTTGGCGGTCGCAGTACGGCAGTGTAAAATACATAGAGAACGCTGCTGCCCATTCTCTTGTAAGTCCCACTGTCGCCTCTTACAACACCCTCTTATACACACGGAACTCAGAATATATGGCAGGTTTCATATTATTTTTAACCGTCCTCAAAAAGGAGGAGGTTCGGCCATAACTCCGTAATATATAGACGGATTTGCAAAATTCTTTTTTTGTTCGAAAGGGGTTTATTCCGAAATAGTCCCATATAAATTTCATATAGATCTGATGAAGAGTTCCGGAGACAGACACCTGAACTCCTTAAAAACCGGCCAAGTGCGAGTCGGACTCGCGCATCGAGGGTTCCGTACAAACCTGCAGGTTTCACGGTTTATGCATAAGGTTTACGTTTATGAAATTAAATGTTTTGGAACGAAGTTCCTTATCGCGCGTTGTGAAAGGGGGCTAGACGGAAAAAAATCTTACGAAAATTTGTCACGACATGCTTTAACCGACTTCAAAAAAAGGACGAGGTTTCTCAATTCGACCGTATATATTTTGTATGTTGTTGTTTTTTTTTTGTTGTGAGTAGAGAGGGAGAGAGGGAGAGAGGGGGAGAAGGGGAGAGGGAGAGAGGGGGAGATGGGGAGAGGGGAGAGGGAGAGAGGGAGAGAGTGAGAGAAAGAGAGAGAGAGGGAGAGAGAGAGGAAGAGAGAGAGTGAGAGAGAGAGCGAGGTAGAGAGAGAGAGGGAGAGAGTGAGAGAGAGGTAGAGAGAGAGGGAGAGAGAAGGAGATAGGGAGGGAGAGAGAATATTTTTGTTGAGTGTATACAGGTTTTTTGTACATAATAAATAATTAAAAAATTATAACTATTATGAATCCTGGAAAGGAACTTCGTTCCATCCGGGTGTCCCTTGACACCTCTAAAGTTTTTTTTTAAATTTTTATATTTGAATTGTCTGAATGAAAGGTAAATTGTGGTTTACGATTTATGACGTATTAAAAAAAAAAACTACTTACTAGATCTCGTTCAAACCAATTTTCGTTGGAAGTTTACATGGTAATGTACATCATTTAATTTTTTTAGTTTTATCATTCCCTTATTTTAGAAGTTACGGGGGGGGGGGACACATTTTACCACTTTGGAAGTGTCTCTCGCGCAAACTATTCGGTTTAGAAATAAATAATATTAGAAACCTCAATGTCATTTTTGAAGACCTATCCATAAATACCCCACACGTATGAGTTTGATGAAAACAAATTTTTGAGTTTCAGGTCTATGTATGGGGAACCCCAAATATTACTGTTTTTTTTTCTATTTTTGTGTGAAAATCTTAATGCGGTTCACATAATACATCTACTTACCAAGTTTCAACAGCATAGCTCTTATTGTTTCGGAAAAAAGTGACTGTGACATACTCGGACAGACAGACAGACAGACATGACGAATCTATAAGGGTTCCGTTTTTTACCATTTGGCAACGGAACCCTAAAAATGACAGCAAATCAACCGCGATTTCTGCTATTGCATAAATATGCATTGCTTGTTTGGAATTACTGCGGAGTAGATATCATAACTAAAAATTTAAAACTTTTTTACAAAAAAAAAAAAAACAACCGACTTCCTTAAAAACACTTCAGAGTGAAAAATAACTTTAATTTTGGAAGTCGGTGGCAAAAACCTTAAATACAAATCCTAAGACACCGACTTCCAAAATTAAAGTTATTTTTGACTTTGTAGTGTTTTTTTGAGGAAGTCGGTTATTATTATTTTGTAAAAAGTGTCTTAGGATTTGTATTTAAGGTTTTTGCCACCGACTTCCGAAATTAAAGTTATTTTTCACTCTGAATTGTTTTTATGGAAGTCGGTTGTTTTTTTTTTGTAAAAAAGTTTTTTATAACCGCGATAATGACTACGCTTGAATCATGTGCTGAATGAATAGTTTATGTTTGTGCCATCCTGTATAACTACATATGATGAGATAAAAATAATGTTTTTTTTTAGTGTCTCATTTATTATTCTTTCAATTATTTGGTGCATATTAAAAGCAACGCTTGAGTAGACTATTATCCCACCATTGTGTATTATAAACAACTATTTCCTTTATACTCCTCCCATATATTTAGTCCCGGAGTTATGAGTCTTTTCCCCGCCTACAATGACTTTAGTTTATACTGAAAACGTACAGGGAACTTCATTTATCAACCCCAAATTATGCACTTAGAAAAATTACTTCATACAATTTGCTGACTAATAACATTTAATTGTTAGTTGTATTTTCGCTTTCAAATTTTTGAACCAATTTTTTTGCTATTATTTTCTGTTAATAAAACGAAAATATAAACGTGACAGTAATAATGTGTTAGAACTCATTTGTAGAGCTTGATTTGACATATTATATGAATGTCACGTGTAAGGCCGCATTCACACCGAAGCGTATAGTCAGCAGCCAAATGTGAGCATGCAGTGCAAAATGTACATATAAAACAAATACTTCAGCTGCTGCCACCGCTCGTCTGTTGGTGACAGTTGGTAGCTAAGATATATTTGGTGTGAGCGCAGCCTTACATGGCATGTAGTTTCTAACTTCATCTAACTGACTTCTGATTCACAAGGATCATCATCATCATCATTTCAGCCGTAAGACGTCCACTGCTGGACTTAGGTCTCCCCCAATTTGGGGGCTTTGCCATAATCGCCACGCTTGGCAGGTGGGTTGGCGATCGCAGTATGGTGTTAAAAGCATAGAGAACGCTGCTGCCCATTCTCTAGTAAGTCCCTTAGTCGCCTTTTACGACACCCACAGGAAGAAATGGGGTGGTGTTATTCTTTACGTCCGGCACCACACGGTTTACAAAGATGCCTCAACTAAATTTAGTGTATCTAGCAAGTGAGCAAACAAGGTTATTAATACCTGATGTGTGAAGTGATTTATGAGGTTTTAACACAGAAAGTAAAAAAAAAACAAACAAACAAAGAAAAATTTATTGGAAAGTATACCTAATCGGTTATACAAAATATTAAAAAGTAATTTAGTACAATATAATTAGAAAAGCTATATTAGTTTGCTTACGAAGATGTAAAACATATCATCCGCCTGCCATTTCCCAACTATTTTGGGGTCGGCTTCTAGTCTAACTTCTGCCGCTGAAAACCAGAATTTTTCATAGCACGCCTGCCTATCTGGCCTCCCCAATCCTGTTATTGAGTAAAAAAATATCCCTTAGTAAGAATTTTGTCAGATTTTCTGGCCGTAACGATCGTCAAAGTTCAACGAATTACAAACGCGATCAACAGCTTAACGCGATTTCCGAGGCACGGAGGCTCTTGGTATGTAAAAATTACCACCCATCCTCTGACCAACCGTGGCTGGCAGGTTAACCTGATCGATTGAACCATGTAACCACCACGTGCCACCGCACTTAACGACAAATCTCTCTTACGAAGATTTAAATATTGACTACCATTTTTTGGGAACGTAAAAGAACGGTCAGTCTATTTAATAACCATTTACGTATTATTAACCGTAGTTAGAATGTTAAAATTCCTGCTAAAACGCGCTCTAATAATATAGCTTTCGTGACTTATTAGCGTCGATTACGTGTCGGGTGTGTTAGCGGCAATCGTCACCTGTCGCGTTAACTGTGATGGCCGACGGAAATGCCTGTAATGTTGTCTAAATGTTTTGAGAGTAATACGAGTATTTAATTTTACTGTAGTAGAACTTTTCATAAGTAATTATGTTTTAAGGAACAGCAACTGCTCAGTAATAAATCCTACTGTAGGAAAAAATCCATCTTAACACAAAAAAAAAAGAGGAACGAACATGGAAAGTTTACGTATTGGCGAAATCAAACTATAACATATCTTTAATCGTATAAATGTGGGTTGTGTGGTGTGACTGTGAATGACAGGCTATGGAATATTTAGAAAAGATAACGCTACAGTTTAAATGATGTAGTGGCAACCTTTTTAAAGAGTATGCTAAGAATGTTTTCTGGTTCTTTTGGTTCGGTTCTCTGGTTTTCTTGTACTATGTTGCTAATTCGACGTTGAAAATTGTTTCAATGTCGAATTTCTGAGATATCGTAGTTTTATTGAACGCGGAGAAATCGCGCAATTTTGGCCGAAACCACCGTAACTAAAACGTCTTTCGGAGCGAAAGAGACGCAACTAAACATTGGTTAAAATTCGACCCGCACACACAACTGTCATTTCATAAACTAAAGTTGGCCTAATTAGTCTAACCACGGTGCAGGTCTACAAATCTTTAGTTAGTAACACAGGTTAGCCAAAATCTGTGATTGGATTTTCTTTTCACAAAATTTTTCAGGCAGGGTCGGACCGAAATTGGAATTGTGCCCGATTACTAGTCTGGCTTGGGATTCCATACTATCACTGGTAAATCGACAGGCTTTATAATTTTTGTATTTGGCATTTCATTTATTTTACATATGTATCAGTTGATGATAGAATAATATTATTGTCATGATTATTTTATATTCGGGAAATATTTTACTGAAAATCTAAAGACGTTTCGGACTTCTTGTGATGCACACTTTTTTTAACTAAATGAGCCTCTTTTTAACTTTGCCCTTTTTCAAAGTTTTTTGCAATTACTAAGCTAGGGTACCCCAATCAAACTGGTAGGTTAAGTTAGAACTGTGACAAACATCGCGTGTACAAGCCAAGCGAGTAAAGCGTGTGGTGCCGCGGGAGAAGCCGGCGAGCGTTACATTCAAGACCCGAAAATTTTAAAATTGAGCTTCGATTTTATTTCATTCTCATTTATTTGATCAAAATTTTTGTTTCACGAATATATTTTCTCATTTGCCTTCTATTTTATCACTATTTGCCTTCACCGAGATAGGCCCAAATAAAACTGGAATTTATATTAATATTAGAGAAAGTAGCTTCGGGAATAAACGATAACTGTTTATCAACCTTTGTGGTTGTGTGTCACGATACCTATTTCGATTCTTAATAGGCCTATTCCCCAAAGGGCGGGCACGCACGTATCCATTTTGATATTAGCGATCACACACCTAAATTATTAAGTTTTAGCCCAAGGGAATATTGCGGTTAAAATATCGTTATTTTCGTTAAATTCTGTTTATGAAATTTTTAATTTATAAATGGGTGGTGATGTCATTATTTTTGTTTTTTATAATGCAAATGGCGTAAAAGCTATAGATTTATTTTTCAAAAAAAGACTTTTTACAACACCTTACTCTATAAATTAATTAATTAAAATAAAATTTACAAAAGTTCTAAAGAAACTGAAATCATCACAGCTGTATCTTCAAACAAAGAAGCTATTTCTGTATTATTTAAAATTTTTTTATCTTGAAAACGTAACGTGATACACTAAGGAATGATAAATTACGTCTTGACTCTTAAAATTATCTAGACTATTATGAAATACATTAAAGATAGAATTGGCACTCTATTATTGTAACTTTTCTAAAAGAACAATTATAAGTTCCACCAAATTTTTATTCACTTTTGTTTTTCGATTACCTACAGATAAAAAAAAAAACAGAAATAACTTTTCATAATTCTTCGCTAACCATTCCTACAATTTTCCAAAACAGTACATTAAGCCGTTGTATCTCCATTATTAACACAAGAAAGGGTACCAAACTTCCAATTTGCATGGCGAAGTTCTGACGAGCAAATTCTGTGAGTCATGGTGACTTATACTGTAAGGTCATGAACTGTCCATTATTTTACATGAAATTGACTAAACTTTGTCGTTTGACGCTAAGAGCTCAGGAATGTCTGGAATTATGTCGGCGTTTGATTGATAATGAATTTGTGGTACAAATTGTATTGACATAGTGTTACGTTGTTCAAATATTTGGTTGAGCCATGGTTTTCTGTCGAGTTCCTTAGAAATTATTGGCTCTTTGTAAAGTTATATACAGTTTATAATATGTGGTATAATTGAGAGTTTGTAGTTACAGAATACTTATTTATTTTGGGTTGAATGATTGTTTCATCGACTATACAAAGCTAATCTATAGTAGTTCTACTCCCGACGTGTACAATCTCATTTGGATCATCATAACCTTCTGATTTATCATCAACATCTTCATAACACGCTTATTCTGTAACACAAAATCATAACACAACCTCCAACGTATTAACATCTTCCAGGCTCACGAACCTTGACACAAAACAAACGGAACTAATACAATACTGACCAAATTCGAAACACTTCGCCTCAACATCCGCTATCGTAACAATTTATATCCAAACAATTCAATCCAAACATAAAATATAAAAGTGGGATACAGGCCAGATGCAAGACTCACAAAAAGATCTCAATACATTTGCGTATGCATCGCTTATATCGCCTCTATAATAGACTTGAACGGATGCCAAGAATGCACCAATTGATTATTGATATTGCTATAGTATTGGTTTTCGAGAAAATGAGCCTCAATCTTAACGAAGGGTGTGCTTGAGTTATTTCATATTATTTTTGAGCTTTGTGGATTTTGTTTCTGTTGGCGGAGTAAACAAGATGTTTGTGCTGTTCCGTTGGGAAGACAATTCGCTGGTTGTGTATTGTATTCTTCTGTACTTACTTGGGAAAATGAATGTTGTAGACAGTAGTTTTAATGGATAACAATAGTGGTTTAGATAGACTTTCCAAGTCTTATTTTCTTTTGCAATAAAATTAAATTCATGGAGGTAGAACATGAAGAAATTGGCCTACCCTTAGCCAAAACCCGACATTAACCTAATCTTCAATTTACCAACCAAACCAAAAATTACCATCTACTTCAATATTCAATTGTGCCCTCCTTATTTCGTTAGTACCATACAATTTGGCTAACCAAATTACACAGTAGACGTTATCAATTACAGGATAGGTAATAGCCTAGGATAAACGTTGATCGTGTGCGCAACGTATGTGTAGTTGGGTTTATGTAAATATACCGAAGCTTCGTCCGAACACTGCCAAGAGCCGGCATCTAGAATCAATTTGCAAATTACCTAGTAGCTTATATATGTACAAGCAGTAGCTGTAAGTGGAAATATAGATTGCTTGGCCGGACATGTAGGTTTAGATGTTACACCAAAATTCTATATTGGCGATTAACTTGTTTGTGGAAAACTGAGCGGAATTTCAAGCAGCTTTCAACTGATTGAAAGGTGTTTGAAGCTTTTCAGATATTAAAATTGTACGTTTTGGAGAGTTCTACTTCTTCAGTAGCTGAAGACGGAGTTAATAAATGATAAAATATAAAAGACCGTATTCAAGTAAAACAATGTAAGGAGTTCCAAATTAGGAACCGACATCACATTTATAATACTGTACCTATAATTAGTACAAAAACAACCAAAATAATATACGGAACTTAAAAATCATATAACGTAAAAAAATCAGCAGAACCAAATAAAACCCTCCAACAATAAACAACGAAGAAATTATTGCAACATAATTTCACATAAGTCATTCCATTGAAGCAAAAATGCATAACTATCCCCGAAAACGACCAACCTTTATTTCTGCCGATTCCTACATTTTCAATATCACAAACAGGCCGCACCTTGTTCGTTCGGCTGATAGATATTGGCTCGCTTATTTCGGTCTAATGTTTACTGCCGCATCAAGGTCTGAACGGATCGCGTGAAGTGGGCCACAGTGCTCACAGCGTTTTATTGATGGTGTTAAAAGTTGCAGTGTCTCGTGGTAGTGTACTGTGGCTTTAATGGTTTCTTATCGGTAAATGTTATTGAGGCGTTTTGGGTTTGATTCTGACGTACCAACGTATGTACGTCGTCGTTTGTCTGTACGTTTTTCTGAATTACCATTAATATTGAACATTTACAAATTATTTAAAATGTTACTCATAATTAGGTTTCTCCTTGGACAGTTGCTGGCAGCTGATACATAACATTCAAATAGTAGTATTAATTTTATCATAACTCTCTTCCTGTTTTGTTTAGTATTTCACGATCTGTTGCCAAATAAATGTATTCTTTCTTTCGGTCAAAGTTTTCATTTCATGTCCTTTTTTTGCCTTAAAGATTCTAAAAAAAGTGACAAGTTGATACTCTATCACATAAGAGCAGTGATAAATTTCTGTCGTGCTTCATAGTTCCATAAAACCTAACTTATTTAAGACCACGTTTCAATTTCCTATTAATTTCTTGAGTAGCATCATCTTTCCAAACTGTTAATTAAATCGTTAGTGTTTCTGACAAATTCTAAACTTGTGATCTGTTTTTTAACAAAGCTTCAAGGGAAAAACAGTATTCATTTAGCTGAAATCCAAAATGTTGTCCATGTTTTCATCGAGAAAAGTAAGTAGGTTCGACAAACTTAGGAAAACTAGGTATTATGTGGCCACAACATACATTTTGTATGCCGCATGGTAATATTTTAGGTCCTTACAGACCTAAACTTTAAGTCCACTGCACATGTCGTTATTTTCTCATGCCCAAATATATAAAACTGGTGTTTAAAGGAGAAATATAAAAACACGTTCCGTCTACGAACTTGGACGATACCATAAAATGAAATGTAAATATTATAACTGCGGGGATGAACGTAAAAATGCTATAAAATATTGTGGTGCTATCTTTATTGCTTTAATAGTGGAATTATTGGCTTATTTCTATTTATATGTTAGTGTTACCATTTATTTGGGTAATTTTGCCTTGGCAGTTCTGTTTTTTTGCGTGTTTATACGTGTTTAGTTGATGTTAAATGAGCCTATGAAGTATAAAATTATATAAAACAGCTGATTGGTATTAATATTTCCAAAAACACGCAAATAGGAATAGTAATTAAAACGAAATATAAAGACTGAATGATTTCTGTAAAAGTAGGTGCCTAATGAATTAGAGAAAGTCCTATTAACTATGTACTTATATCAAATATAAATAATAGTTACGAACGATAAGTACTGGCTTTGAAAAGGAGAAACCTATTGACTCTTTTCCAACCATTTGCCGACACGAACGTTGGAATCGAAGATTGCAATAGTGCACAATAGTGACATCATTGCATTGAAAAATGAACATCTTACAAAAGAGACTTCAATCATTTGTACTATTGCAAAATGAAGCTAAAGGCGAGAATATTCTAGCGAATGAGAAATTGACTATTTTGTAGAAATGCAGGTATTTTAAGATCGAATAGCTTCCATTATACTAAACTATTGGAGCTAACCATGATATTAATAATAATAAAGCTAGCGAGGTTTAAATGGATATAGCTTGTATGCTTTCAGAAATTGCTGCTATCTCGAATATCTAAGTAAGCTTAAAATAATTTTACTATCGAAATCCGAAATACAAACATAAATAATACGACCAATACGTAAGAATTTTAAGACCGACAAAGCTGTATTCTAAAGCAAAATGCGCCAACTTATACCACCCGATACTTTTATATATCACAATAGATATACCGTGAAAGCCGGGTAAAAAGCCATTTCCTATTTATCTCAGTGCCGCAACTGGGTAAGCAACAAATGTAGTATAACTGAATCGACACATCCCTTGGGTGCAATTTACCGCTACGGTCCCAGATGTTAGGAAACTACAGATGGAAGGACCGTCTTACAAGAGGCATCATTTTTTTGTTCGAACTTATCTGTCGCGGATTGTATATACTTGAATATTCTTTAGTTTTTGTTTTGTCTGTTCGAGATGGAACTGCTTATCTTTCAAATTGAAGAAGTTGCCTTGGGCTATATATCTCAGTATTATACCACATTTATTTTATGTTATCCTGTTAAGGGCTTGTGGCTAAGTTTCAACCACCGCACGGGTCGATCGTTCAGGTTAAGCAACGCTTGCCGCGGTTAGTCCGTGGATGTGTGACCATCTTTCCATACCAAGACCCTTTCGAGTCTCGGAAAGCACGTTAAGTCGTTGGTCCCGGCTGTCTTTCGTAGATCTTAGACAGTCGTTACGGGTCGTCAGAAGCCCGGAAAGTCTGACAACTAGTCTTACCAAGGGGTATAGATAGGCAGTTACTCCATGTAAAATACTGGTATCCAGCTGCATCCGGTTAGACTGGAAGCCGACCCCAACATAGTTGGGAAAAGGCTAGACAGATGATGATTTTGTGTTATCCTACATATAACTCAATTTAGGGCCAAACAGTTACATATATGCAGTCGATCAAAAATAATTAAAATAAACAACAGTAACATGTTTGTAAAACGTCATCGTGGCATGTTATTCTCGATTTGCATATTTGCTTACCCAGCGAATAATGCCAATTTTTTTTTTCTTTTTTTTTTTTCTTTATTTATTTAGGGACATTTATAATCGCAATGCGTATGTCAGTCCCATCGTACCCTAAATACACATTGGTCATATCTGGGCCATGAACCTAAACAGCCTCTTCGCATCATCGCCATTTGGCTGAGCCAGGATTTTATGGAATGTGCCTACTTCAAGCCTGTTCAACTTCAAGACCTTAAACAAATCAAGTCTCTCAGACTCATACCTAACACAGTCCATCAATAAGTGATGTAGGTCTTCAACAACTCCACACTCCACACAGTTAGGCGAGCTCGTTTTCTTCATCATGAACGCAAACTTATTGCATGGGATGTGTCCAGATCTAAGTCTATGAGCCGTAACAACTAATTTTCTACTTAAATTATTATTTATAAACCAAGGCACACGAAAAGGTCGACCCTGCATGGTTTTATACCAGATCCCTTTGTCTAAAGAGCGCTTATCAAAATACTCCTTCCAATCATCAAAACATTTATTTTTAAATTTTGGCAAAACTTCTGAATAGTCTAAAATTATATTACTTTCTTTTCCATTTTTAGCTGCATCTTTTGCCAGCATGTCGGCCCTTTCATTGCCCTGTATTCCAATATGGGATGGAACCCATTGCAATCTCAATGTAACACCTTTACTCATTAGTTCATCTATCTTAGATAGAATAACATAAGCTAGCGATACACCTCTGAGGCCAGAGGCGCATCGAGCTAAATGTTGTAGGGAACTTTTGCTGTCTGTGCAAATAACAATATTGTTATGTTGACTTCTGTTACAGAACGTAAGTGCTTCAGAGATTGCAATGAGCTCCAACGTCATTATGGACGCATTATTAACTATTTTAAAGCAATTACTATCTATTGGTTCACTAGGCACATAAAAGGCTGCTCCACGACCTTCCACGCTCTTCGACCCATCTGTAAATATACTAAGCCATTCATTGTACTTCGAATGCAACTCTCTAATAACTTCAAATTTTAATAAATTACTATTATAGCTTTGTTTAGATAATTTCACTACATTTAAGTCCCATATAATCACTTCTTGAATATTAATGTTGGTCATCCATGTCCTCAGTGTAAACATTAACAAGGGATGCGATGATGCTATCTGTTCTTCTTTTACTTCATTATATAAAGAAACCAGTAGAGGAATCTTTTTATTTCTCCAAAAACTATTCTGTCGAAGAGTGTGAAGCTCCTCTAATAAAGTATTGGTAATATTATTTTCTATAGATTTAGATTTTAAACAGAACTTATAACCTAAATATTTTCTCCGTAAAAACAGTGGAGCTACACAGAGCTCGCTTTCCATAACATGGATGGGTGTAGTCTTGATAAAACCTCCTATTATTCTCAAGGCCTGGTTTTGAATTTTATTTAATTTATCTAGGTGACACTTTGCACTCACATCATATAAAAAGCTGCTGTAGTCTATGCGACTTCTAATCAAGGCTATGTAAATATGTCTCAAATGTTTAGGGTGCAGGCCCCATGCAGTGCCAGCCAAGACTTTGAGTAAACTTAGAGTCCTCTGTACTTTTTCAGTTGTCATATTTATATGTTTACTCCAGCGCAATGAACTGTCTAACCACACTCCCAAATACTTGTAATTGTCTACCATCTGTAAACTATGACCATTTATGTTTAAATCTATTTCTAATTTCCTAAAACCCCTAGTGAATATACATACTTTAGACTTAGTTGCCGATAATTCTAAACCCATACCATCCAAAATACTACAAAATGTATTTAATGCTACCTGAAATTCATGTTCACTTTGACTAAGATTTCTAGAAGAACAATACAAAACAAAATCATCCGCGTATTGACACATACTCACATTTTTTATCTTATCGAAACAAGCCATTGTGACCACATTAAAAAGAAGGGGAGAGATTGGGTCTCCTTGTGCCAATCCTCTATCAGTATACCTAACAAAATAATTGCGCTGATCAGTCTCATCTTTCATCATAAGATGTCTTTCGCTTAGGAAGCTCCATAGATATTGACATATTTTTTGTCCAACTCCTATTTCATCCAGAGTATTAATCAGAACGTCTACTAATACATTATTATAAGCGTTAGAAATATCTAAAAAACAAACTATAGTTGGTATCTTATGCGAAAATCCTAAATATATCTGGCATATTAATTTAACCAAACAATCCTGACATGACTGTCCTCTTCTAAATCCAGACGTGTACGGAGATAACAATTTATTTTTTTCTATGTACCATTCAACTCGTTTTGTCAACATTGAATGAAAAATTTTGCACACACAAGATATTAATGAAATTGGCCGTAGTTTAGAACCACTAGGCCCATTTTTAGGAATGGGCGTCACCAGTATGTTGCGCCATTGGTTTGGAACATCCCCCGTATAAAAGATAGTATTGTATAATTTTAATAAGTACTGCTTACTGACTGGTGAAAGATGGAAGATTAGTGAGTATGTTATACCATCGTTGCCAGGTGCTGTGTCTTTCCGCTTAAGGCAATGAGTCATTTCTTGTACAGTGAAGCTGTTATCTAATTCTGCATTATTTGATTTAAAACTGTGATACGGTTGTCGACACGTATAATCGGGAGCTAGATTGCAAAGTAGTTCAATTTTTTGTTCATTGGAAACATATGATCGTGAGGAATGAATTCCCTTAACCCAGCCCATACGTTTCCACATATCGGAGGTAGATGTTTGTTCATCAATGCTACTACAATATGTTTGCCAGTCATTTGTTCTAGACCGCTGTATGGCTGTTTTCGCAGTTTCTGTTATTTGTTCAAGGACAGTTAGATTAGCTGGTGTAGGGTTGCTTCTAAATTTTTTTAAGGCCAGTCGTCGTTGTGCAACAGAATGAGAAAGCGTTGGGGTCCAATATGGCTTAGGTCGAAATACGTTATTAGGTTTATCGCATACTTTTATCACAGGTATGAACTGATCTGCGGCCTTCTCCACCTGCTTAATAAAGTGGTCATACATGGATTGTACAGTGACAGTTTCAACAGGTTGGAGCAAATAATTTTCTAAACACTTAGTATACTCTGACCATTTGGCTAATTTAAAGTTCCGTTTTTTAGTATTATACACAGAATGTGCATTACTACTGTATTTATACGAGATCTTAACAAACAAGTGATCGCTAGCTAAACACTCATTCATAACATTCCAATTTAATAAATGCGACAAGTCGGTAGAAACAAATGTCACATCTGGAGAGCTTCGTTGAATAATGTTATCAACAGAACTAATTCTTGTTACGCTACCGTCATTAAGAGAAATGAACCCATTATCTAACGCGGAGTCATAGATTTGTATACCTCGCGCGTCAGTCTTACACGACCAAGTAGCATGATGGCCGTTAAAATCTCCTGCTACAATACAATTCCTGGGAACTAATGAAAATACTTGTTCCCAATCGAATAAACTTGTACGTACCGATGACGGACAGTATAGTAACACGATATTTTTAATTTGGTTACAGTTCAAAAGTTTAACTGACATTATTTGTATTCCCGAGTTATTAATATTAACACTATTTGGTTGGACTTTAATCGACTTATGTGCAATTATAGCTATACCTCCGTATCCGTCAATCCTATCACTTCTAAAGATGTTATAGCCACTTATATTTAAATGCGATTCCGGTTGTAACCATGTTTCGGATATTAAGGCAATGTGTATTTTATCTTGTTGCAATATGAGCTCTAATTCATTACATTTAGGTCGCAAGCTTCGTGCATTCCACTGTATTAAATTGAGTGAAACCGTATTATTATATTCGTTAGCCATTATTAAACATAGAAACAACATCTTTCCATAGATCTTCTCCACTCAAAACCTTAAAAAACCACTGACCACATATTTCTATAAAAAACATTGCTAGTTGTTTAACTTTAGAGAACCAATTACCGTCAGATAAACATACTTCTCGGATTTTTTTATAAACACTGTACATACTAAAAGTTTTTTTTGATTCCTTTGAACCTGAGTTCTTTTCCTTCTCCAGGTTTGTCGACTGTAGTCGACTATTGCTACTTTCTTCCGAATATGTTCCTTGTTGACGTGGGTGATTTGTTGTCATGTTTACCTCTTCATTCAATTCTTCCCGTTCCTTATTTTGAGCTACCCTCTTTTTTTGAGTATTTTTCTGTTGACAGTCTTCTACCTCCATCTGATTCACCTCCCGTTCATTATGAATGAGAGCCTCAGTGACGAGTACATTTCTGTACGATGTCTCAAGACTATACTGCGCTGACTCATCTCGCGAGTTGACAACCGATTGTTGAGTGCTCTCTTCAATATAGTTGTGATGTTTATCTTTTAATTTTTGTGTTTCTTTGTGTTTCAAATAAACTTCAAGCGCTTTCCGATAGTTGCAGTTATTCTCCGTCATAATAATTCTAATTTCTTTTTCTTTTAAGAAAACGGGACACTTTTTGAATAAAGCCATATGCGGTCCTTTACAATTCACACAAATGTATTTTTCGGTTTCACAATTTGGGTGATCGTTACCGCATTTGGGACATATTTGTTTCCTAATTGGACACGACTTTGACAGATGACCAAATCTCCAACATACAGAACACTGGGACACTGGGAAAGTGTAAGGTTCCACTTTTAATCTACAACCGTAACCATATACGTGCGGTGGTAAATTGTTACCCTTGAAGCAAATTCTGATTGTTTCAGACGCTATCCATTCTCCATTATCAGATTGTCTTCTTAGTCTTCTTACTGATATGATGTCGTGCTCACAAGTAACGTTCTCTAAAATTTCTTTTTCTTCCATTTCTAAATCTACTTGTTTAATAATTCCGTAGCACAGGTTAGCCTCGTCAGTCATCTGTACTCTGTATCCTAGATCCTTTAGCTTCTCACAACTCAGTAACTTTGATGCATCTTCCTTGTTGTTAAAGTAAATTAGGACCTTAAACGCATTTTTATATGCGATTCTTGTTACATTGACAATATTTAGTGACCGTAAAAGTTTTGCTAACCCAAATTGTTTCGGTAATATTTCGATTCCTGTGACTGATACGATTACTTTTCCGTCATCATCGTTATTCTCATTTCTTTTGTCACTGTTTGAATTTTTTCGATTAGCTTTCTTATGTCCCCTTATAACGGTCACAAATCCATCTTCTTCTATTATCTCTTCATCGTCCTGTCTACCTCTCTTCTCAGCCAGTCGTTGCTCACTATCATTTTTCTTATTCGTCTCCTCAGTTGAAGTTGTATCAAGTTGTTGTTCACCCTTTCTCTTATTGCTCCTCTCATTAGCCAAAATGCTGTTAAGTTGTTGCTCACATTCAATCACTGGTTCCTCTTCCATTATTTCACCGCCACTAGAGTTCACCAAGTTCCGATTATCATTAACTTCATCCATTTTTAATTATCACAATAAACATTGTTATGTAAATATGAAAATAACGCGATAGTAAAATGCGGTCCAAGCGTACGTGCATGCGCTTCGACTGCTCAACCGTCACTGAATGCCAATTTGATTGTAACTATATGATATGCCCACGCAGCACTGGGTTTTTGCTGACTAAATAAAAAATACGTGATCATTTAAAATATCCGTAGAAAAACCAGACGATGAAACAAAAATATTATTTATTTGTATATTGCTAGTAAAAACTGCAGGTTGACTTAATGCACTAGCCATTTTTTCTACAGTGGATGATTCAGAGACTACGCATGTCAGGTGCAATAAATACAATAGATATCAATCAAATCAAATATTTATTTGCGTAAAACATGGTATACAATGGTGTTAAATACAAAGATATGGCACAAACATGTTTAGCTAAGATAAAAACATAGCATGCAAAATTATAAAGTTAAGTGAAGGAGGCATCAACCATCAACACTTTTTATCTAAAAATTCTTTTAAACTATAAAAACTACATTCAAGTAACCATTTATAAAACTTAATTTTAAATAATCTTGTATTTAGTGTCTTGAAATGCCTTGGTATTTTGTTATAAATGCGCACACACATGACTAGACAGCTCTTATTATATTTAGCTAATCTAGGCAAATCATTTAAGACTAGTTTGTGAGGATCTCGTCTATTTCTAGGATTAACATCATTAGCGGTTTTGAACAATTGTTTATTTTTACACGCTTTATATTAGCTTCACTTGTATGTTTGTATGTTTGTATATTTGTATGTTTGTATATTTGTATGTTTGTATGTTTGTTTGTAACCGACTCCTTATAGCGCGATTTTGACCCACTTTGAACGACCAGATTTGATTCAAACTTTGCACACCTGTCAAGGACCGATGACAATGCAATAATTTCATAAATTTGTGCCATTATCGTTGCCAGGGTTACCAGGACAGCAAAAAAACTGTCTTCGAAAACTACGGTGACATACGTCACAAACTAATTTGCGCCATTATCCTTGCCAGGGTTACCAGGACAGCAAAAAAAAACTGTCTTCGAAAACTACGCTGACATACGTCACAAACTACGCTGACATACGTCTCAAAATTCAAAACACCCTAAAAAATAGAAAATAAATAATAGTTTAAAAAAACTAAAAAACACGCTTCCAATGAAAACCAAACTAAAAAGTACAAAATAATGGAAAAAAAGCGTGGGGTGCCTGATATCAATAAAAAAATACCTTAAAAAGCACCCCACGCTTTTTTTTCCATTATTTTGTACTTTTTAGTTTGGTTTTCATTGGAAGCGTGTTTTTTAGTTTTTTTAAACTATTATTTATTTATTACAAACACACATATTTCGTAAATATAAAGTGACGGTAACAAACCAAGTTTCTTAAATATGGGTCGACATGAGTCGTCAGGTTTAAGACCACAAATTGACCTCATGCATTTTTTTGAGCGATGAAAGCTCTGCTGAAGTCTCTACTATTTCCCCACATTATAAGGCCATATCGTAGTAACGATTCAACATACGCATGGTATGACATTACAGCAGTTTTTATATTAGTTACATTTTTGACTTGTTTTAGTGCATATACAAATTTATTAATTTTAGTGCTGACATTGCTTACATGTTCTTTCCAATTCATGTCTTTATCTATTATTACGCCTAAAAATTTTGTATGCGTTACTTCTTTGATATGATTAATATTGAGTTTAATGTCATTTTTATAATTATTAGATTGATTAAATTGAATATAAATGGATTTGTCTAAATTTATCTTCAAATGATTAGTATCAAGCCATTGCAGTAATTTGTCAATTGTTTTATTAATGTGAAGCTCATGATCTAAAATGGTATTTTGTTTCTTGTTAGATGTCACTATGATAGAAATATCGTCAGCAAATAATATGCATTTGTGGTTGGTAATTTTTATAATGTCAACAACATTTGTGTTGTTAACAACATTTCATAAATTCACGACGATTGAACGCCAATAATTCATTCAAGGAACAGAACAGAATCATTCGAACCAAAATTTCAATAAAAGATATTGCAAGCAAATAGAAATAAGATTCTCTGTGAGAAAGACACGAAGATCGAGAATCGGACAGTATAGGATAGTAAAACAGGAAAAGTGTATTGTAGAGGTGCCGGCGAAACATTTGTATCTGCAAGTCGTTTCGAAGTATAGAGTTACGGTGTCGAACCCCCAGAGTGTGTCTGTAGAGCGCATGTTCCCGAGAATTGTATAGAAAACTTGTCGAACAGTTCCGTTTTCAATTATGAAAAAGGAATTCTATTGGAGTTGGAATTTTGAAATAAGTTTAAAGCAAGAAGTCAAAGGAAAATCTTGTTGACGATGTCACTCATAGAAATTGTTTTCTAATGACATTCAGCTATCTAAAGCCCGAAGATCTAATTGACTATTTCACTCAAATTTTGTTTTATTACAAAAGAACAAAAATTGCGAAACAAAATTTCAAATGAAGATAAATTCTGTAATTTAATTATTGTATAACAGAGTACATAGCAATAAAACTAACATCCTCCCAAAATGACGTAAACGGTAATAACGTTGAGAATTTTCAATTACACACGCAGAATTTCAATTTAGAAACATCCAATACTTGCAGGAACGCTGCCATAACAAATACCCTCATTTCCATAAACACATCCAAAGTAATCGCCGAAACAAACGTTCACGATGATACTATAGAATACAATGTTTTGTTAAATTGCCCTATTGTGCTTCGTTATCTCTTTATTGGCATATAGATATAATCTAAAACATTTTCTTGTGTTAAAGAAGCAAGTTGATCGAAACGAGGCAAGTGACCGGTCCCCAAGTCCAATTTAGCTTTGCGGATTCCCAATGGCGTGTTCTGTCCTTCTAAGCCCGCAAAGTGCAGTCTGAATGTATATGTAAAGGCCTGGTGTGATATGGA
This sequence comes from Aporophyla nigra, assembly GCA_947507805.1. Taxonomy (NCBI): domain Eukaryota; kingdom Metazoa; phylum Arthropoda; class Insecta; order Lepidoptera; family Noctuidae; genus Aporophyla; species Aporophyla nigra. The sequence goes on from OX382301.1 coordinate 2,912,770, forward strand.
GCGACAAATTGTTGCGGCTTTTGTGTGGTGTCCATCAAATGGGAGTGCGGGCAAGTGATGAATATTGTCACAGTGTATGTCGATGTGCTATTTTGTTCTGTGGAAAGGAATTTCGAAGTCTGAGAGCAATGTGTGATGTTATTGACGAAGAGAGAGAATATAAAGACGGTAAAAGTAAGAGTGAAATGGACCAGAACATGTGACAAATTCAAACAAAACTTGTTTTTGTCCTTGCTTCACACCACAGAAAAAGTTTAACAGATCTACCTACAAATCTCTAAGCAAAACGGTATACCATGTCCATAAAATCGAATCGCTTTTATTTAATTTCACTAGCTTCGCTTCCATCCCTTTTAGTAGGTACGCATTTACTCACAGCACTTTTACTTTTTCCTCGTTAGCCGAGTCAACCATTACTTACTGAGGCACGCTGACCGCTCACTACATAACCGATTCCCGACGGTCGAATCGGCCACACCTCGTCTTTTTTCTGTCCATTTAAACGGATAGGCGCGGTGTCGCATCGACCGCGCCGGGGATTTGAATCACGAATTACAGATTAACTACTAAGTAAAATTGGCCGGTCTCTGTTTGTGTTTTGCTGGCATCGTCTGTATCACGTTCGGGGAAATTCGGGAGCCATCGGCTTTTCTGTGTGAGCAGTATCGAAATATTTATAAGTTTGATGGTGAATAATAGGCATTAATTTTAATTGTATTTATGAATAATTTTAATTGCTTCGTTTCTCTTAATAGGTCAAAGCGTATGATGTTTATTGATTTATTAATTAATGGTTATTATATTTGAGCTTTAATGAAAACTTTTGTTAAAACGCAAGAGAGAGTAATGGATGTTATAGCATTTACGTAGATTGCAAATACCGAAAGGTACCATTATTTAATCCAAACATACGTGGCCTTAAAATACCTATTTTTACTGGTAGGTAATAATGTAACTCAACTTGGAAAATAGAAATAAAATAAAAGCAAAGTATACAAAGGCGTCAAAAGAGGAAAGGAATGTTCTCGTATTTAGACATTTGATACCTATTCGTTAATGGTGTGAGGGTGAGACTATACAAGTATATGTGGGTATGTTATTATGTTCGTACGAATTCAGCCAAAGATACAAAACCCTCATCGCGAATGTGATTTAAACATAACAACAGGTCGTAATAATAAATTCCGAGCTCTTGATGAAGGTATCATAAAGCCAACTTCTCAAGTGATATCAACACGAGATTCATAAACGGTCTTTGAAGGCACAGTTGGGCTTAATATATGGGGGCAAAAGGTTCATATTCGTGCATAAATTGTCATAGTTTACTAGCTCCTCGCCTACCGATATCTATGTAACCCGATTCCCCAAGAAATAGGGATGCAACCCAAAATATTCCATATTTCTCCTAGTCGCTTTGGGTCTTGGATACTGTCATACACTTTTATCTCACATAAACAGCCTGGGGTTCGAGTGGTGCCCTCAATTTATGCCAAGTGTCATTATAAATTCCACCCGAACGAGTCTCGAGATGTACCGATTATTAAACGCTGAAACCTTTATTTTTAATTTTATCTCAAGTACCATCGGGGTGGTGCAATGTTCTACATTGACGACGTCATAATAAATGCCACTGCATGAGAGTGAATGAACTTTGAATCGAAAGGTGATGAAAGTCGTAAAGATATCGGGTGGCAAAGCACAATTGTGATAGCTGGATCTTGGAACGATGTTTCTAGAGTTGAATTTATATTCTTCAACAAAAATAATTGTAAATGATGTTGGTATTAATAAAAAGGTTTTTAATTATACCTTGTTTGCTTACGTTTGTATAGTTTCAAGTTATATAAAAATAAATCCATGTACATGGTTATTGCAGTAAATAAAAGTAACAAAACATCAAATTTGGCTATTATTCTACTTTCAGTTTTATTGACACTTTGTTTAGGTTGAATTTAAAATAATGTGTTCTGACTGCGAGCAATGACATTATAAACTGTTACATTAACTCCATTTACGCTCATATCTCTCTTAATTTAGATCTCAGTTTTGAATGGTAGTTGCCTTTTATAATCTTATATTATACACGTGCCTACATTATGCCAGACCTTCAAATTTTTAGCTCCCTTTTCACCTTTTATACGTCCGATTTCGTAAAATCCTTTCTTAAATGTACTAAGAATTTGCAGTAATTAAAAATCTTATATCTTCCTCTTTATTACTTGGGTTTAAAGACAAGCAAGTTACAAACTTCTGCAAAATTTTCTTCTTTTCTTCAACAAATATTATCAACATCATCCCTTGTAATTAAGCCATCAATGATCATAATCTATGATGAGTATTGTCCCAAGAAATCGATTCTGAGTTCAAGGCTAAGACCAGAGTCTGTTGTATCCCGTACTAACGTTCTGGCGTGAAAGACCTTCCCAAAGACTTTATTGAGATTTACGATGTACCAAATTTATTTATACGAAAATCGATGTGGCATTCGTTTACCATTTCGTTATGCCTTTGTTAGAATACATTATTTACTTTCGGAGGTGAAGGATTGAGAACATATAAATTTGGGTTGTTAATAGCTAAATGGATTAGAATCTTTGAAGGTGTTTATTACTTGTATTGTATCCTTGTGATGTTCGATAGGTTTACATTGCAGGTCTACTGTACCAGTATGTTGGCGCAAAGATGCCTTTGATCTTCTTCGCCTTTGTAGCCTTTGGCCGGATTTTGCTGTGGTCTGTTTGCTTAAAGAAACTGTTTGTGTGCTCATTAGCAAATGCATGGTGTCTCTGTTTGAAATTGTGAAATAGGGTTAACACGAAGGTTACCAAAAAGTAAGAAAAATATACACCTGTATAGAATTAAAGAGCTAAAATATAATTATCTTAACATCTAGCTCATTAACAAAGTCAAAATGAAGAAGCATTCTAGAATAAATGAACAGAAGGGGATCGATAGTACCAAGCTGAATTTGTTTGTACATCTTTTTACTTTGCGCGTGGCGAGCTGGGTAATTAATCAGCTGGACTGTTTGGTTTCAGTCTACGAGATGCTTGTATATTATAATGTAATTTATTATAGGAATACCTATCACTTTGTACTGGATTCTGTATTTTGCTAGCATAAACGGGTAAAGTTAGTACTTTGGAATGGATTCAATATGTTAGTGTTAGAGTATTTATGAATGTATCGTCTCGTGTAGAACACATTTACGTTATCAGGTATAGAATAGAAGTAATGTTAGCACGAATTGTATTGCTGTGGCTTTTGGATTCAAAATATATATTGTATCTTATTGCAATAAATAACCATTTATGTAAAAGATGGTCAGTATCTATCTAACACACGTGTCATGTATTTAAGCAACAATGCTGTTATATATTTTTTAGTTGCATAAGTCTTTTGTTCCTTGAAAATATAATACAGTAAACTTTTTTTAAATTATAACATTGGACACAATAAAGGTATATTTCACTAACTTGTCAGATTCATCTACATAAAAACTTTATTCAAAATGTCCAAAGCCTCTAAAAATAGGTAAGAAAGTGAACTCACCTCTTCTCAAACTTTTTCCAATAACCGCATCGATCAAATTCCCAAAAGTATCACCTTTGGCACAAACTTTGGCAACTGCTTCAAAGTTTCCAACTATAAAAAAGTCACATGCAATTACTCTTTACAACATGAGGTCGGACTACACTTGTCAAACTCTGAAGCACCAGGCTTAGTTTCTAATCGAAGTTTGCCTATCTAAAGAGACAGGAAAGTTCCCAAGTATTCCTGCGCCTACTGAATTACTTGCGAACACGTGACTTCGAACATTCTTCTGAATTCTTCGGGATTCTTGTTCGAAGGTTTAAAATTCGGGTTTATTTTAAGAGTATCTGTTTTGAGAAATTGAGTTGTTCATACTTTTTGGCACTTGTGAATGATATTTTATTTATGCATATGTTGCTTGAATTTGAAGTGGAGTTGTGTACTTTTTTATTTACAAGCTTCAAGCATATTGATAATTATGATCCGAAGTTCTTGATTCTAATATTGTTATACTTTCATAACTACTACTTATAGACAGGCCGTTTTAGGACATGCTGAAAACATAGTTGCAGATAATAGAGATATTGTTATAATTTAAGCACTTGATACATTGATCGACGATCAGAGCGCTGTTTTGGAAGTACCATGTGGTTTGATCAATAAAGAAATCGAATAGCCGCATTAACTTCATGTAAATATTCCAATTCTTTGCATCTGTTTTATAAAACTCTGCTCACAAAGTCTAGACAAATTAACACTTATAACATACCACTAAAGGCTAAGGCAACAGCAAACAACCTACACCCAGTCTAATGCATTTTACAAGTACATCATGTTACCAAGTAATGCTTTCGCAACTTTTTTCAGTTTAATGCTGTTTTTGCTTCAAGTTTAACGTACGAACCATTTGCTAGTGAACATTTTGTAAAGCAGCATTAGCTTTGAACAGGGTTGGCCACAATATGTTATTTAAAAAAATATTTTCAAAACAATTTGTTAACATTTTTGTCCAATACAGTCCTGTTTGAATAGTTTGGCAATGTCAAATATTTTATTGACTATGTTGACCATGCGTCATATATTTTTTAAATCTTAATATCTATTTTGTGACATCATTCCAACCTGAATTATTTCTTTCTGTTTCGCATTTATACGTATATATTACATTTAATCAAATAAAAAATGATCATCATAGTATTTATTTTCATTCTCTTCGCTCTTGAACATTTTGATTTTTGAAAACGATGGCGTTGATCATGATTAAAATCAACCAACCCTAGCTCTAAGTAAAGATCGTTAAAACTTTGAAGTAGCGGAGTGCATTAGCCACCACTGTGGCTTGTCGGCGGGCTGTGACGTTATACGGTCAACTTATGGTCATTCTTTGTGGCCAGTTTGATGGGTAAGAAGTAATGGTAGGGTAGTTTTCAAGTGTTATAGAATTGCGTTATAATATAATAAATTCCCGCCTTTTCCCTTTTCCTTCTGGTTGGATGAAAATATAAAACGCCTTTTGCATATATGCAGAATTGTAGAATTTTAGATGTTCTGACTTATACTATCTATGATCTGGTGAATGGTGTAGACTGATCGCCAAATTCTTCATTTTCAAATTCTCCGAACAAATTAATGGTTCATTTTTTTCATTACCTTCAATTGCAACAGAATGGCTTGTTTCCTATGTCTGCAAAGCTATAATTTTGGATATAAAGAAACTAGCTATAAGGTTTTCAGTTACAGGCGCTGTAATAAGAATATCCGCTGTCGTATTCATGGTTTTCTTGGCAATTATTGAAATTTGACTGTACAATGTACTGTAATCAATTCTAGTCACAGACACGGCGTGCATAGTTGCATACTAATCGTCATGTTATGAGTTTCTGAGTGGACACTGCCTTTATGAGTCTCCGGGGAATTGATAGGGTGGTCCAATTGTTAGCGGGAAGCTGCCGCTGTGTACTAGTTTATGAGTAATTTATAGCAGTTTACATTATTTTATCACCACTGCTCTCAAAACGGAGAAGCAAAACATCCAGAGGAATCTGGCATGATCTAGAATCAATACAATCTAAGACATGTGACATATCGAGGGAAAAGGTACTAAAAACCGAAATAAAGACATTGCCTAGCTCGGTTACAGTAGCTACATCCATTTATTAGAAATTAATTCTACCAAACTATTTTCTGTAAAATATTATTAAGTTTTTCGAGAAATAAATTTACCTACCAATCCACAGTGAACCAGAGCGTGATGGATTGCGGCCCACTTTTTCTCACAGAGAGAAGAACTGTTTCCCAACAGTGGGAACATTATAAGCTGATTAAGCTATGCTTATGCTTAAAGCAGTGATATTTAAGAAATTTTCTCGAAAGAGGAAATATTTTTGGTTTTTGGTGAAGGGCGGGCGTTTTGGGGGACTGTCTATGTGACTGACTGACAGTCACATAGACTTTGACGTTCAAAAAGTGCTGACTCTCAGCCTAGTTTGAATAAATGACTTTTGATTATTAATTACCGAGGAATTATGAGAAACTGAAAAGACAAGAGTTGCAAAGAATATTAGTAGTCGTGATTTCTAATGAGAATGTCTTATAAAAACTAAGGATAATTTAATATAACCTTCGAGAAATAAAATACAAATTCTACCAATAATTCCTCTTCAAATAACATTTGACATTTAACTCAAAGTTTTGAATACTTTATCGCAAAAAAAAAACACACGCAAACGCAGCAGTGTATAGGCTCAGTAAGGCTCGACCGCCTCAGAACCAACTTCTTTATTCAATTAAGGTTCTACAAAAATTACTGCGGGACACATAAATCAGTCGTAACTGCTTCCAGTATTATTTATTTATGTTAAATAGGCTTAAGTACGTTCGTACTCGGGATCTGGCACCCTTTATGAGCGAAGTACCCATTCTGAGTACAGAAACAACACGTCTGCGTTCGTTTAAATTATTTATCGCAATGTTTAAAGTTTTTTGAAATTATTGTACGGTGTTTTATTATTTCTTGCAAACTAGGGAAACTAACAGTGCCCTGTCAGTTCACCAAAAAATAATTTATAAATTTTTACTTGACAAGCAACGATTTGCAAAAACATGATTTGTCATTTGATGATGTTTTTTTTTTTTTTGACTGGCCTATTATTCTAGTGGTTACCTTACTGTTAAGACTGAGGTCGTGGGTTCGATTCCCACCCAGGACAAATCTTTGTGTGGTGAGCACAATCATTCGTTCTGTGTCTGGGTGTAATTTATCTATAATATCTATGTATTTAGGAAATATATAAGTATATTTATCAGTTGTCTGGTTACAGGCTCTGCGTAGTTTGGGATCAGATAACGGTGTGTTGGTTGTCCTAAGATATTTCATCATTATACAACAACAAGTTTGTTGAATAATTCACTTAAGAAAATAATTATCCGATAAACTAATATAAATGTTTGTAAAGCGAGAGTTTATGAAATAAAACATTTACGGAGTAAGTTCTTTGTGAAATAAATAGTATACGAAACGTTGGTTGTAAATTAAAATTTGTCAATGTTGTTTTGGTGAAACATTAGTGAACCGAAACTAACATACCAAATGGTTTATTTCTGCGATTGATTTTCTCTAAATCCGTTTAGACTTTAATGCATAATTGTGCCGTTATAGTAATTTCGGGGTAATAATAATTCAGAAGCTTGTGACTGAGTAATAACAGCTGCATGGTTCAATCGATCAGCTACGCTTGCCAAGCTTCTCCGTTAAGCCGTTGGTCCCGGCTGTCAAACTTAGATCTTTCGCAGTCGTTACGGGTCGTCAAAAGTCTGACAACCAGAACCAAAGGATATCGTATTATCCACTTATTGAGTTGTGGAGGTCATATAAGGAGACAATTCATGTATAATACTGGTATTCAGTTGTGTAAAGTTAGACTGGATCCAAAGCAACTAGATTGGGCAAAGAATAGGCAGATTGAATAATAATTGCCAAACAAATACCTAACCAAACTGTAACAGTTATTTTTAACATTTATTAAACTGATTTTTATTTCTATTTCCTTGCAGTCAACATATGTCGTATCTTGGGTAAGCTTCTAATTTGTCAAGATGCGGCTAAATATTTTTAGTATTTCCCAAGAAGCGACTACCAATGCCGCAGCTTATTTACTAAGAAATACTGCCCTCCAAAGGTTAGGCCGCTCGTTAGTCGTCGATAGACCAATCTGTTAATTAATACTAAGGAATTTCAAGAGCTATTCCTTGCATTTAATTGGCCGCAACTGTTACCATGTTTGCAAATCTTAGCAGTATTTCCGACTCAATTTCTGACTTGTGTCTTGGTTTAACGCTGAACAAGGGATGAGGAACACCTTCATGTATTGCAGAGTTTAAGACAGAAATGTATCTTTAGTATGTAACCATAATCAATATGAATGCAATTAATAAACATTATATAAAAACAAATAATGCATCAATAAGCATTATTTGTAAATGATTTGTTTGACTAAAAAGATAATTTATAGTCCTTCGAATTATCTTTTTTATGTTGTACGGACACATAAGATTACAATATTTTAGATTTTATTTTTAACACTGAGGAAATATCGTTCTAATTAAACTAAACACAGATCAATAAATCATCGCGATTGGCTATCGCAGTGTAGTAATAAAATGCATAGATAACGCTGCTGACCATTCTCTAGAAAAATCCATTAAAAAAGGCATAATAAAGAAGAAATATTATAGGATAATGTTTGGGTAGCTATATCCAAACATTATCTCACGCGTCCTAAATCCAATAACGAATGTATGGACCAGAAAATTGAATTAGATTCTCATTATTTATTCAAAGAAATCTTTATTCCACTGAACATAAAACAGTACAGAAGGTTCGGTCCATTCAACGCACAGAAGGGCCAAATCGAAAAAATCCGGACAAAAGTCTAAAAATGAAAGTTTTTAATAGGGATTTTTCTATGCAGGGTTGGATAAAGTAGTCCCTAGTAAAGTAGAATTCACTCATAATAGGCCCTTAACTCGACTATACAAGCGCAGAAGGCAGTTGGAACGTAGCTCTCGAGCGAGCGATCAGTGTTGTGTTTGCAAGTGAGAGAAAGTAGTAAATCTTTTAATAAGCCCCATTTTTCGAAAAATCATTATTTTTATTCGAAATAAAATGGAATCGATTCCTGCAGGTATGTATAATAATATAACCATTTGATAAATCCTATTTCATTACCTAAAAATTTATGAGACTGAAATAAGCATGTTTGATTTATAATCTTAAAAATAAATAAAAAATATTCGCTTGAAATGAAAATAGTAAAATGTTCCGCATTGTTCCGACCTACGATTGATACGAGGTTTTAGATAATCATATCACGAATAAAATATCTGAATTTCAGTTGCTCATATGTGCTCGTCTAATAATAATCGATTTTTTCGTGTGAACATGTGCGTGTCGCGTGAATAACAGACGTTGCTGTAGTATACGAGTATATAGAAATTCTTGGTTCCCCTTATCCAATACATGAGCTCGTAGTAGTGAGCACTGAAAGACCTTTGATACAAATGTCTGTTCCCCTCTTTAGCTCGTGGTAGTCTCTCTCTCTCTCTCTCTCTCTCTCTCTCTCTCTCTCTCTCTCTCTCTTTCTATCTCTTTCTTTCTGTAGGTAGTACCTCTATATCCTCCTTTCTCTTTTCTCTATTTACTTTTGGAAGAACGACTAACGGGTTTCTTAGCCTTTTTTTTTCTTTTTTTTTAAACTTTGTACCTGGACGTAAATGTTTCTCTGTAGGTATATTCGTTTTTCTCGTGCTAAATTTAAAATGTTTCTTAGAATAGTCAAGTCTAGTCAATATCAACTGATGATATTAATTATTATTTTGACTTACAATTTTGTTTTTTTTTGTTTTAACTTAACTAATTCAGTTTTACGCATGAATTTTTTCCTATTTATATAAAATTTTAAAGATTTTATGTAATTGTCTAACTTATTGACTGATTTTTATTTAATGTTTGAATAAAACCTCGTTAATTTAAAAAAAAAATTGAAAATTTATTGTTTTCAGACGGTTTTCAGAAGTCGTGTCCGCCATATTGGATCCGCCATCTTGAATTTTCCGATTCTGAGTTCATATTCGTGATCAGCGACCCCAAAAACCCCCGAGTAATCAGTTTAATAACGATCACTTGCCTTTTTCGACTTTTGTCCGGATTTTTTCGATTTGGCCCCACTGTGCAACGAGCGAAAACGCAGGCACTTATATAATATATGTTTGACTGCCATTTGTTTGAAATCTCCGTACGTAGTTATGCGTATATGTGCGTTTACTTTCGTTGATTATTTGATTAAAATATGTATTCAAAATTAGTTCACAAATAGTCTATTTTATTTTGGGTAAGTTGTGAATACCATCCATACAAAATTATCGATATATTTCTTCTATTATATTCTTCTTAATTCTTCATTTACATTTTATAACATTTACATTAATATAACATGTATTGGAATGAAAGTATTTAACGCCGCTTGAGTTAAACTTCTAAAAATCGTCACGTAACGAAAAAGTGTTACGTCCTGTCAATGTCAAATGTCAAAAAGTAGAAAAAGATAGAGTTAGATCATGATTCATAGTTTTCAAGAGTGCTGAAAGCAGTAGTGAGGTCAAAATGAAAGTAAAAGATGACGTCTGAGAAAATGTTCAATTTTGCATCATAGTCGATTTTATGGCGTTCGAGGGTGTTGAAGCCGATGATGGTCAAAATTAAAATCGCGAGAATTTTATTGAGAGCTTCTAAACAATTCTACGCAATGAGTGTGTATTGGTAATTCTGATTATCATTTCGTATTGTGTGCTCTATATAAAGGTCAGTGTGTTTTAAAGGTCAAATTTGTAATACTGTTTTGTTATTCGCATGTGGGATTGAATGTTGGAAAAACAGTGTTTGATATTTATCGGCCCACGCAGTGATAGGAGAGATTTACTTTATACAGGCTGTTATTTGTTGTTTTTTCTATTTTAATGTAACCAAAGCTGGTACATGCACCACACTTAATGTAGACGTATGGCACGATGACAAGACTCTGTGAACATGGTACGCAGGATAACGTTTTCTTAATCTGAGAGAAAAGTTAAAGTTACTTAAAACTAAACATAAAAGTAAAGTATTTGGACATACTAGAGAACGGGCAGTAGCATTCTCTATGTATTTTAGCACCATACTGCGATCGCTAACCCGCCTGCCCAGCGTGGCGATTATGGCAAAGCCCCCCATTGGGGGAGGCCTATGTCCACAGTTGACGTCTTTCGGCTGAAATGATAATTTGTGAAATAATAGCTTTATAAATATTGTTTCTCGATTCAAGTAAGATTATTGTAGAAAGATTTGTGGTGTTTTTGTTGAATAGAAATCAATCACAATTATACTATTTTCAGAGCAACCCAATTCAGTTTTATTTTGATGGCAAACAAAACCGCTTCAAAGTTTCTTGATAAAAATATATTCTAAAAATATCATACGTTTTAAATGCCAGTTAAGTTGCCATACCGGCCATAATAATGTTGCTTGCCGACCGGGATAGGGATACATTGAAGCCAATAAAACAAGAATAAAGTTCAATACAAAACAATATGGCTCAAATCGCTGTCTAAAGTTAATTGTTTTGAAAAGTCGTTATATTAGTGTTTAAGGAGCTAGAGAAAACTTATAATAGTTAAATCTTTTACTATTCTTCCTTAATAAAAGATTTAAAATAGCTTCCACCCGTTATATACTATCATATTTCTCCGTGTCCCGATGTATATTTCAACATCGGGACACGGAGAAATATGATAGTTTTACTACTACATAAACTGACAATTTTTTACCATAGCCTACTAAAATAATATATTTTTTTTTTTAATACTTTATTAATAAGAACAAAATTCTTAGTAATTAATTACGATCTAGCCTAAAAGGCTAATAAGCAATTTAACTCTAACTTAATATGCTATGTAATAGATTATGTTAAAACTAAGAATAGTGTCCATTTGCACTTTTATACAAGTCCGTAGCACTTTCTTAGAGTCTAATACAATTTTTAAACACTATGTTCATGTGTTATATGTATAGCACAATATTGTTACTATTATTAACTCACTTTTTACACTACACTAATTCAAAAGGTTTAGTTCTTTTTAGTCTTCGCACTAAGTCTGTGTTGTCTAGTAGCTGAATTGCCTCAACATTCACGTGTCGGTGAAGTCTGTGTTCGTGGGCTTCAGCAAATTTTTGGATAATGGTGGTGACGAATTCCATTTTTAGGTCACGGTGAAGGTCGTCATTTCTTATGTACCAGGGTGCATTGACAGCATCCCTGAGTACTTTATTTTGGAATTGTTGGATTATTTTGACGTTGCTTTGTTTAGTACAGCCCCAAAGTTGGATACCATACGTCCATATTGGCATCAGAATATGCTTGTATAGGGTTATTTTATTATGTAATGATAGACAGGATTTCCTTCCGAGTAACCAATACATACTTTTATAACGTATATCGAGCTCCTGTCTTTTCTTTTTGACATGAGCTTTCCAACGCAGTTTCGCGTCGAGAGTTATGCCAAGGTATTTGGCTGTATTAGCATAAGGCACTTGCTTGCCATTTATGTAGATTGGATGATAGTCCAAGTGTTTATTTGTGAAGTCAATGTGAATTGATTTTGACTCATTCAGTTTGATCTTCCATTTTTGTGTCCAGTCATAAACTTTGTTCACAGCTAGTTGAACTTTTTCTACTGCTTCTCTGTGGCTTGATCCAGTAGCCATAATTGCAGTATCATCTGCAAAGGTCGCAATGGTGTTGTTTTCCAGTTCTGGGATGTCACATGTGTATAACAAGTACAAAATTGGGCCTAGGACACTTCCTTGAGGCACACCAGCTTTTATAGCTTTTAGCTCGGAATAAGCATCATCCTGCCGTATTCTAAACATTCTATTAGTTATATATGACTCTAGGATATCTGCAAATTCTGGCAGCATGCGCCTGAGCTTGAATATTAGACCCTTATGCCAAACTTTGTCAAAAGCTTGCGCGACATCTAAAAATACGGTGGCGCAAACTTCTTTATTTTCAAGCGTTTTTTCAATGATATTAGTTATTCTATGTACCTGGTCAATAGTTGAGTGTTTTTCCCTGAAGCCAAATTGATGGTTTGGTATAAGGTCTTTATCTTCTATTAATGGTTTTAACCGTTTCAATAACAGTTTTTCGAATACTTTTGATAATACCGGCAACAGAGAAATAGGTCTATATGATGATGCTTCATGGGGTGGTTTCCCAGGCTTCGCAATCATGATGACTTCAGCAACCTTCCATGACTCAGGTACGTAATTTAATATAAATGCAGCATTGATAAGCTTGGTCAGCTTTACTATAGCTTTGCGCGGGAGGTGTTTTAGAATTTCACCTGTAATGAGGTCGTAACCCGGAGATTTTTTCGAGCTAATGTTATTTTGAATTTCTCTCATTACTTCGTTAGGAGTCACAAGCTTAATTCTTTTATTTTGTGCTAAATTTTCACTCTCAATTATTTCTATCGAGCTTTCATTGGGTTGAAAAGTCTCTTCCAAGTGTTGAGCAAATCTTAACGCTTTTTGGTCATTGCTTATGGCCCATTTTCCGTCGCTATCTCTGATGGGTGGTACTTGTATAATCGGCCTTTTTAGAATTCTTGTCGCTTTCCATAGGGAGTAATCCGTTGATTTGTCATTGGTTAGCTGCAGAAGGTTTGTATTCAGAGATTCATCCTCAAATTGTAGAATTTTCCTCTTTAATCGTTTAGTTAGGTTATTTAGTGTTGTTTTATCTCGCGGGCACCTTGTTTGCTGCCACTGTTTCCTTTGTTTCCTTTTCTCAGACAGTAAATCCAAAATTTCTCTAGGATAGATAAATCCCTTATATTTACGTTTTAATTGCGGTGTGTTGTTCCACGCACATTGTTGGATGTTAACAATAAATTTGTTCACTTCTGAGTCAAGCTGATCTTGCTTGTTTATCGGAGTTTTAAGGTCGATAATATTATCTAGATCAAGGGCAAAACTTTCCCAATCTGTGAACTTATTAACCAGCGTTAAATGGCTTTCTTTGAGTAAGATTTTTTGACTAAGCATTAGTATAATTGAAGAGTGGTCGGAGTTCATATGAAAACCTTCCTCCAGACTGACGTAATTGGTGGATATATTTTTGCATATGAAAAAATCTATAAGATCCGGTATTTTCTGGTGGTCAGTGGGCCAGTACGTTGGTTTACCTGTGCTCATGACTTCGGAATGTGTATCTTTAACTGCACTTAAGAGCTGCCTTCCCTTAGTTGTAGTAAGTCTTGATCCCCAATGCGTATGTTTAGCATTAAAATCGCCGCCTAGGATAAATCTCTGGCCTAATAGTTCAAAGAGATGTAAATATCTCTCTTTTCTTATCATATGCCGTGGAGGGCAGTATACGGCTGCAATGGATACGTGACAATATTTGGTTTTAACAGAAACTGCCACGGATTGAATGTCTTGTTCTTCATATTTACACTGCACGTAGTGACTAATGTTGTCTTTGATTATAACCGCGCTACCTCCCCTGGCAGAGTTGTCAGGGTGGAGCGAATTATATACCATGTATCCTCTAAATTTGACAAAAGATTGCTTAGTGAAGTGCGTTTCAGAGACCAAACACACGTCTATATTTTCTGTGTCTAGGACTGCCTGCAACTCATTTTGATGTTTGAGGAGCCCATTCGAGTTCCACGCCATTATTTTAAGAGTGTTATTCATTTTTATTATTTAAAAGAGCTGTTTTAGTGCCGGATTCTAATTTTTCTAATCTCTTGTCAAATGAGGTAATACACTTTAAGATCTGATTGATCTTATCCTCTAGATTCAAAGGCTGTGATCTTTGTTTTACAGCTTGCGCATATGAACCAGTGTTGGTTACTGGCATGGGTTTTGCAGATGACTGGACACTTGCTTTCTGTGCCTGTTTGTCAAGATCTCGTAAGGGAAGAGATTGCTGGGTAGTAGGTACTACAAGTTTCTTTTTAATATTTTTATTTTTTATCATTTGCATCTGTTTAGCTACTTCACATCCTCTATAGTTGGCAGGGTGAGGTAGGCCACAGTGAACACATTTTGGCTTCTCTTGTGGAGATTTGGTACAGTTGGCAGTAAGATGCTTGCCAGTGCATTTTACACACCTTGGCTCTTTTCTGCAGTACTTATGAGTATGCCCATATGCCTGGCATCTCTTGCATTGGGGAATGAGTTTGGGATTTTTAAGTGGATGTATTTCAATTTTACACCCTAAAATGTACTTTATGCCATAGATTTTGTTGACATCTTCGTCATTATTAAATGATAAAACGAACATGTTAAGTGGTTCTTTATTCTTCCAGCTCAATTTGTTGTCTACTTTTTCTATTTTCAGTCCTTTTGTTGTTAGGTCGTCTTTGATTCGATCAGGTTGGCAAGAAGAATGTAACTTCTTCACAACAACTCTAATTGGTCTAGCTTGCTTATTCTCGTACGAAGGCCAGTAGTAGTCTTTTTCTGTCAAAAGCCTGGCAATTAATCTATAAGAATCTTCTGTTTTGGCGTTTACCTTCACACAATCCCCATTCATCATTTTTGCGTTAAATGATTCAGCTGGTATTGTTTCAGTTAGCGAGTCATAGAACGTTTGGTAGTTCTTAACTCCGTCTATTATAATTGGCGGTGGTGGGGGCACTTTTTTGACGGAAGTCTCTTTCGCATTCTTTTGTTGTTTTTCTTGTTGGGCGCTTATTCCAGGTTGTTGTTTTGGAGAGAGGGAGGTGTTAAGCTTCCTTTTCTTCCTGTTCTTGGCCCTAATCCACTCAGTCTCTTTAGCGAGCTCATCCTCGTCCGTGCAATATTCAACGTCACTTTTAGTACGCTGGGCAAATATTGATTTCTCGCTTTTCTGTTTTTCTAAAGGTTCTTTAGTTTCTTTTTTTTCCTTCAAGCAATTTAATTCTCCTTGAAGGGCTAGAACTTGTTCCTGCAAGCTATTAATATGATCATTCAGATTACGTACCATACATTGCAGTTCTTCATTGTCCGTTTTCTCCTGGATGTAACAGTCATACAACCGCTTTTCCAGGTCAGTTTTTATCTTAATAGACTCTGTAGCCATTATTTTGTTGTAAGGCGAGTTTAACACCTAAACAATAAATTATTGTAAACACTTCATGATTTCCGCACTTGTAACTAGGTCATGGCAATGACACCGATTGATCGACGTAGGTACACCGCGACGACGGTGTTGTGCTGCGTCTGCAGAATACTCTTAACTAGAGCATGCGCGCGCGATTGTACGTCGGTTCACTATTGTAGTTAAACAACAACTGAAAATAATAAATATGAAACTTTGTGAGGATTTATGCGTGTGTCTTTCAGGCAAAAACGACTGAACGGATTTAGATGAAATTTGGCGAAAACTCACCGAATAAATGGGTTAAGTTAGAATTGCGGCCATTTTTTTTTCTATTTGGAAAATTATCGAATGACTTCTCTCGCTCTGAGTGAAGCGAGAGGGCATGTCAGACTTTTACTGACTAAACCCACCCACCCGTATTCCTGCAGTTGCCCTTGCCAGGGCTACGGTATCTCTTTCGAACAAGTCCGTGACCCAGTAGGAACTGTGGCCAACCATCCAAAATGAAAGTAGATCGCAGTTAATTTTTAGGTCTCCAATAAAATAATCATAAGAGGATCATGAAAAGAGTCTTTTTAGAATGGTAAAGTGGGAATTATTTGAAGTTCGATTAAATACATGCCTTAGATTATTTTTCAACAGTCTATAGATATACCTACAGATCTTCTTGGCGAAACGACAGAAGAACGAACTATAATATAGTTCCTAACACACTCACCTGGCGTGTTTGAGAAGCAATTTCCTCTTCGCTGTAATCACTACATATTATGAAGCGAAGTTCCCAATCACGTCTATCTGTTTCAAGCTCGAACAGTTCGGAAACTATTGAGTGGATTGTGATACGAGTTTCATCGCTAGTGAGAGTATTTTTTTGAGAGTTACGCGGCTCTGTAAGCCTTAATAATTTGTTTATTTTTATCGCTACAATTTATATCTACTGCCTTTAGTGGATACTCACGCGTCTCTGTAAGACTTAACGATTCGTTTTTTTATGGTATACAATTGATATCTAAGTTCTTTAGTGAATTTGACAGCAACATCTGTATACTGTTAATAAAGCTGAATAGTTTGTTTGTTTGACGCTCTAATCTGGGGAACTACTAAAGGATTATTTTTTTGCACTCAATATTTGTGAGGAAAGTTATAGGCAAATGCAGTAGCGCGAGCGGACGATGCGATGCGACGGGTTCCACCCCGTTGCACTGCACAAGCAGGAGGTCCTCCTTCTGGTGTCTGTACCTTCTGCCTGGTAGGAGTTGCGGGCAGAAGTTAGTTATAATATAAGCGAAGAAATCATTTCAGTTTAATTGCAAAAGAATATACGTAAGTATAAACTACTTACATATATAATAATATATGTAAGTAGTTTAACACTTTGAGGGACACTAAACGTTCCCAGACGTAATAACAATAAAACTTCTATTGTGTCTCGTTCTGTGTCCTTCAATGGGTTAATAAAACGTGAAATTGAGCTTACCTACGTACTTGGCATAATGTACTAATTATTTATTCTCATTAACTTAATTAAAGTCTCTTCTGATTGTTTTCATAATCTAGTTGTATAGTAATTTGAAGGAACTGTATCTGAATTCTGTTGTAGCTTCATAATTCCTTACTTTTTTATTTGCATCAGTTCGTTTCCCCTAATAAAGTGAATGAAAAAGGTGACCGTTTTTATGTGGGTACTTACCTACATGATCAATTTCTCATCCTCCAAAGAATGGTTATTATCACTAGTCCTGATTTCCGCAGCAATGTTATGACAACCTCAAGTTGTGTATCATTTCAAACTATTTAGCTCAAGATTACAATAATTCTCACTCGGTTGGACTTCATCATACCCATACAAATTACAGCGGTCACTAACCCTCACCCTCCGTAGATTTATGGCATTATCCGCACGTTTGCGATGAAACTAATACGGACGCCAACATGGATATTCACTTCCAAACAAAACCAACATCTCTGCCCCAGCAATACTTAGAGCAACATTCACCAAGAACGTGTTTATTGCCATGTTTGCCAGCTTATCACCAACGCAATGTTTGCCGTTGGAATGTTTGCGAGCATCACCAACAGCCAACCTCAAAATGCCTTGGTCTTAGTTGTTGAATGTAACCACATGTGGTTTTCTACCCGACACGCTAGTTCTTGGCTGAACTGTTTAGATAGGAGACCGACGCCGACGTCAGTCTTGTATCCAGTGGTTAAAGTTTCTTGAAACTTTTGTAAATGAAGAAGATATAGTAGTGTAGTAATTTTGTTGTAGGTAGGTACATCGTCTTTACCTTTGATAAAATGAATAAAACGTACTTTCTACTCTATATATATATAGATATATAGTAGGTAGTAGGATACCTATATTCATTTTATATATTTATAAATGTGAAATTTTGGATGTATGTTACTAAATCACGCAAAAATGGCTGAATGGGTTTGAATGACATTTGGCACACAGGTAGTTTATATAACCTGGATTTTTCATTGAATATTACGTTCCTGTAGGATGATTTCCCACCACCACGTGAGCGAAGCCAGTAAAACCAATTACAAATTTACCAAGGCCTTACCCTTACTAAAAAAAGTTAGTAACGTTATTAATGTGTACAAATTATTGTAAAACATCTTTGAATAGAAATTACGGAGTTTCTTGCCCGTTGTTTTTCCATGCGAATCTACCCTTTAGAAGGGGCACCTAAATCTATTCTTCTTTCTTTTAAAACTTTTATTATCGTACGCGTTTTAATATTTATTTTAGGCAACAAAGGCCCATAAATCACAATACATATATAAATACAAAAACAATAACTATAAACTAATACACATTTACTTTACATTTTACTTTATTTTTAATTTGCCAACTGGAAATAAATTATATGACTCAGACTTTGACTTTGAAGACCTTATTAGTTTATCCAAGATGTAGATAAATTAAGTTTTCTGTTCCCGTTGGGCGCACAGTTCGAGGTACGGGAGGTATCTAACTTAACCTTGAACGTCCTTACTCAAATCTTCTAAACTCTCTCAGATTTCATAAGATTTTTATGCCAGGTTCAGATGAAATGATGATGGAAAAATTTACATGTCTTTTCCTCACTGTTTTCCTATTTGGCCCAAAATCCGATGTCAAGAATACTGTTTTTTGTGATTATGTCATCATTTTCAGCCAAAAGACGTCCACTGCTGAATATAGGCCTCCGCCAATTTTAGGGGGTTATCCCATAATCGCCACGCTTGGCAGGCGCATTGGCCATCGCAGTATGGTGGTAAAATGCATAGAGAACGCTGCTGCCCGATCTCTAATAAGTCCCTTACATTGATTGTGATTATGTAGTAAAACTTTTTTTGAAATGATGGCGATAACAGCCAGATTGGTACGCAAAACTCTTTTAAGCAACGTTATAATATGAAAAATGCCTTATTTTTTTTCCAATACCGATCAACAAAGACTTTCTCGTTCAGACTATCAAAGGGCCAATTTTCACACTATTATAATGATAGTAATAAGAAAACAACGTTCTATAACAACGTGAGATCCAACCCCCGCCTGCTGACGGGATGGTTGGTACTTAGCGAAGCCTTCAAGGCTATGAATAATTTAGTGTTAGAAATAGGGTGCTTGGCTAACCGCCGTGATAGACGGGTGCGAAATATGGACAACTAAATGAAGGGTTCCGTTCCCTATTTGTTTCTATAATTTGGAGTGATGAACGTCTTTAGGTTGGGTCCTGTTCTGTTTAGAAGGAATCAGATTTTTATTGGCCAACCGCACTTACATCTACAGGTTTTTTTTTTTCAAGAAAATTGTTGCTATTGATACTTTAGGTATGGTATACTTAACTTAGCAAGTTTTTTTTTTTTAATTTTGGTTGTATGTAGGTTTGCATGTAATGTGTCAATTAAGAATCAGTAGTTTTACTGTATTGCATGTTGTCACTCAAAAACAATACTGAGCGTGATTTCATGAATGTTCATTTTTAATTGTTTAATAATGTTTTTAATTGTTTTATTGCGGTCATACGCTAGCAATTTTACCACTCGACCATTACACAAATACATGTTGAATTAAAACATAATTGTAGCTAGTGGTTTACGTGGACACATCAAAATTCCCGTGGTATGTTTCAATCAATCAAAACATTGAAATCAATTTATGAACTTTAAGTATGGAATAATCCATCTGGATTTTAATTTTAGATTCATTGTTAAGCGGTTTATTATTGTAATTTTATTTAATTAAACCAATATACACTATGAATATTTATGATAATTGAATAATTATGTCGGTAAACGTAATAAAATGTTAATTGATTATTTAAAAACGATTTTTTGAATTTTATTAAATGCCTAAAAGGCTTTTTGTATCAAAGAGCTCATTTTGGTAGATAGCAATTTTATTTGTTTATCAAACAAAAACAACCGTGTGTCGCCAATAACAACTCTGTGACTGGTGCAGACTGCGACAGCAAAATACAAAATTTTGATAAGTTTCAGAAAAAAACTTATTTAACACAGGTTCATTTATTCAGAAAACTCGAGCGGCCTTTTAAAGTCACCGTTTTGATTGGCTTACGAAATATTAAATTTGGGAATAAAGTTTTCAGGAATTTTAGTCTTGCAAGTTTTTAGCGTGATGCGGCAGCAGAAGGGTTAGTTGACAAGGATAAAAGACTTTACTGTGGAAGTTTGGACTGCATTTTACATAATTAATTTGTGTTTCAATTTGAAAACTTTCTGTCGTCTATTTAGGATTTTCCTATTATGCAAGTTTTTCTCATTAATTGAGCAAGTAACGTTAAGAAAATATCATTACTAAAAAGATACAAATTACGATTTTTGGGTGTGGAGCCGGTAAGAAATAACATCTACTTAGTACGGTATTATGTTATTCAACGAATAACTGAACAGCCATGTTAAAAATCAAACGAATGTAAAATACATTATTTAAAAATTGGTTGGTTGAGTATAATAAATTATAGATGAGGGCTGTAATTATCCTCAAGCAAGTAATTTCCTGAAAAGAAACCGCCTACAGGCATGCAGATATCAGAATCAAAGAGAAACAAAATACACGAGGAACAACTTTTTTCCTTTATTTTTTCGGTTTATAAACATCTCAAAGGCATTAGATGATACAGGAAAAAGTACAACACTTGTAAAATTTACATCAAAAGCAAATAATAGGAATACTTTGAGAAAATACATTATTACTGTTAAATTGTTCGGGGCGATTTTTTTGCGTACCGTATCACAAGCGTAAAGGAATTACGGATATTTTTTCTGAGAGTCTTTGTATTAATATCATTTATAATTTCCGTCGTTCTGTGTTTACGGATTTGCTCGACTTTTGGGTGGAAACGAGATCGGGAAATTATTGGATTTATGTTTTAAGCTTCGCAACTCAGCTTAGAACAAATAAGTTATTTAAGAAACTAAGACTTATAGAATACTAGCTTTTGCTTTGCTTTGGCATCGTCCGCGCACTACACATACAAACCTTCGTCTAATCCCTCTGATGACCACTCTATCGATGAAAACCGCATTAGAATCAGTTGCGTAGTTTAAATGATCTAACCGAACAAGCGACCTATGGAAAGATTAATGTTTATAAACAAATATTTTTGGTTTATCAGTTACGTCTTATCTTAAAATAAAGCATGTGAATTCGTTTACATCCAACTACCACCTCAAGTACGAAGATTTCTCTTTTACTGAAGATATAAGCGCCATTTCCACATAATACACGAACTGTCCTCCAGAAAACTTGTACCACCAAATCCTGGAACCCAAAACCTTCTCTTGTTTCGAAACATTTCAGGGATTGACAAAGTACAGCTCAGTCCCAAAAGTAAGAGCTATTGAGTGAATATAAATTCATAATGAAGTTGGGTGCGATCCCTTGGAACTTTCCTGAGGGTCGGATCAGTACATAAGTACCCGTTTAACCATGTACGAGTAGGTTTACGTTTACGTAATTGTTACTAAGTGTGGGGTAAGATGGTGTTACTAAGATTTTGCTTAATGGTTTTGGTAATAAAATAGCAGTTCTGAGAATTGTGTAGTTGTTGAAGTCAGAGAGTATAGTAAGACTTATACGGACTGAAACTCACCCGTGTTCCTTCAGCTGCCTGTGCCAGGCCCACGGTAACTCATTCAAACTGTCCCGTTGGTCTCGTTGTCACAAGCGTGGCTGCTGAACGTGGGGTCCTGGGTTCGATTCCCGGTCGGGCAAAGTGTTATTGGGTTTTTCCATTAGAAATTTCTTAGTAACAGCCCGGAGTTTGGAAGTTGGCGGTGTGATACCCCCGTGCCTCGGAAAGCACGTTAAGCCGTTGGTCCTACGCCTGATCTCTCTTCGGTCGTGTCGGATTGCCGTCCCATCGGATTATGAGAGTATGGAAGAGTGAGTGTTCTTGTGTCTGCTCACACACTTGAGCACTATAATCCCCCGCGCCGAAGGCTAGTCTCCGTTGAGATTGGCTGCCGTGGCCGAAATACGGTCTGGAGGACTATATACTGGGTGACATTTTTAACGTCTTGAAAAAAAATGGGGTAATAGGTGAACGAAGTAGAAGCCTTTGGCATAGAAATTTTTGATATTTTTATTTTTGAATCTCATGTAATGAAATTGATCTAGCAATAAATACTACACATTTAAAGTAACATTTTCATACTAGAACAACAAAAACAGAAACTTGAAAAAAAAAAAAAAAAAAAAAAGAATTAAAAGCCTATCGAAACTCAAATCATACGCACCCTACTCAATGCGCGGTATGTATCATTGATTTCGTAGCACGGTCCTACCCTTTGAAGCCGGCTGATAGGCGGCCTCATTGATCTTTCGCAGGCGCACGAGCCGCACACGCATCCCTGTCCACCCGCGTCCCGCGCTCCTTTAGTCACCTACGGTGAATCTGAAGGCCTTCCTGCCTTCTATTCTAGTTACACAACACACCATATGAAGATCGAGACGGTAAAAAATGTCATCCGGTATATATAACTCTTTCCAACAAATTCAGGTCCCTGGTAGGCATCGGCCCTAGCAGACCCCTTCAAATACTGCTGACACCTCTTTGAGACACGCGTGGAGCACAACGCGCCGTCGACCCGGTCCTGGTCCTTATTGGGTGGCGAGCTACCCATTGATCGACGTCCGCAACCCCGCGCCTACGTTTGCCGGGAGTCTGCTATGAATTTCCCGACGCCCAAGGCGACTCTTGCGGTGGCTGGGGGCGTAAGGGCGCAAATATTGCGTGTCCCTCGCGCTAAGTTGTCAATTGTGTTTAATTTATATTCTAGCCAAATCAAAATAAAGTTGTAAATGCAAAAAACTGGATCAAAGGTTTAGGCTAGAACTGAAGTTAGATATTGACAAGTAACAAGACGGTAACAATGTACAAAATACGTCCAAGGGTTGACAGAAACTTTTAGGTAAGCTAGTGTTTAAGGTATCGTCAAGTTACCATATACAGCTGCGTCCTGGACCCCAAACAATAAACGATGTAAATCACACACTAAACGAGCAGTCTAGATGCAAATATCCACTTTAAGGCCAGACACAAAAAGAAACGCATGCAAGTCGCAAGCGGTTTATCCGATGAGTTATAGGAGAGCCAGCTGCTACCTATAATTGTTTCCGTAAGCAAGATATAATGAATATGGCGTTTTTCAATCTCATATATCATTGGGTCATGTTTTATGGGGATGCAGTTGGGCAGAAATGGGCGGAGGAGAAGGATTTTACGTAACTTTTTGCTGCTGCAGGTTGTCAAATGGGGTCCATTATTAATTCGGCGTCATTATTTTATTTCTCTATTTTCTGTATCTTGTTCATCATAGGTCTATAAAGTTTCCTACTGCTGAGACATAGGATTCCTCTCTATGAGAGGGAGTGGGCCAAAATCCACCACGAGGGCAACACGCACTGGTGTTGGTTTTTTGGTCGATTTTTTGGTACTAAGTCATCATCATTTTATTTCTCTGTTTTCTGTATCATGTTTATCATAGGTCTATAATGTTTTCTATTGCTGAGACACAGGCCTCTTCTCTATGAGAGAAAGTGGGCCAAAATCCACTACGCGGGCCCAGTGCGTGTTGTCGGATGTTTTCAATATTTAACCGACGAAAAAAACGGAGGAGGTTATCAATTCGACGTGTATTTTTTTTTAGTTTTTTTTTTATGTATGACCACGCATAACTTTTTACATAGTAGTCCGATTGTGATAATTCTTTTTTCATTGGATAGGGTATACTTTGCCAAGTATTATTAGTACATTAAAGCCACAAAAAATTACAAGTTAAAAACTTTTTAACAAAAAATTAAACCGCCGAAAAAAACAGAAAAGCAAAAAATAATACTTAAACCTTAAAATTTTGAGTCGGCGCTGAAAAATCAATGAACAAAGATCACTCAAAGCGCCGACTCATAATTTTAAGGTTTAAGTATTATTTTTTGCTTTTCTGTTTTTTCGGCGGTTTAATTTTTTGTTAAAAAGTTTTTTTTATTCTTAGACTTGCTGGTTTCCTCACTGTTTTGAGTGAAGCGGTGATGAAATAATTTACACAAAGTACACACTATTGTGTGCCTCATCACACTATTTTCTACTGTGTTTTTCGAACTGTTTTCAAATAAATAGTATTCGTTCTTTTTTATACAAGTATTACCCTTACTACTACTTTACCTACTTTTTCATACCCGCATTAGTGCGAATAAGTGGCTTTTGAGGTTTCTATTTAGAAGCTTGAATGTAGCGCGTCTCCTTTTTGACAGCAATGTCCCAATACAGCCAGGAATCCATTTATAAATGCGAATTCGAAATTGGAATAGTGAATGGAGCCACGCCAGTAATCGAGTAAACTGTTTGACGATGCAATTGTCATTTAAATGCAAAACGATGGGTTAACTAAGTTCCTCTGTACTGTGCTATTCAAGCGTTCATTAAAGTGTTGGTAGTTTAAAGATGAATATGAATACACCTAACATTTCATTTGTCGGCAGATTTCTTGTTCATTCTTGTACTTGATCCTAACATTTTATAAATCGTAGTTTAATAATAATTTGTAATAACTTTATTTATTTACTAAGCAAGGCACACTCACGACATATTTACAAAGTAGCATTAGGTGATCTTTAGTACTACGTAAATAAATCAATTATAGGTAGGTATGCGCACCATACTAAATGAATAAAAGGTGGTTAACTATTCAATAACATTTTTGAATTATTCACATTCCACAAACGAGATGACATTATAAAATTCAATTCAATAAAAATAATAGATTTCGTCAAATTACATTAAAACAATAAAACTATACTTCAAATTAAATTTAAAATTTACACATACGGTATCAAAACTAAATATTGAATAAAATGACATCAAGATAAGTATGTAAATGATAAATATATAAAAACTTTTTACAAAAAAAAAAAAGAAACAACCGACTTCCTAAAAAAAAACACTACAAAGACAAACGACAAAGTTATTTTTGACTTTGTAGTGTTTTTTTTAAAGCAAGTCGGTTATTTTTTATTTGTAACAAGTTTTTATTTTTAACTTTTTAGTTATGGTAGATACTCCGCACTTATCTAATCGCGTTATTCGTTTATTTGTGGCGCAAATACTTAATGCAAATTTAAGACTTTTATGGTTTTCACATGGACCCCATTGTCCGAATGGAACCAAATTAAAATGGAACCATTCGAAAAGCACCAGCTTTCAAACAAAAAACCCATATAACCCAATCAAAAGTTATGAGGTAACAATCATTTAAAAAAAATACAGTCGAATTGATAACCTCCTCCTTTTTTGAAGTTGGTTAAAAATATAAATATCGTACTTTCAATAAAACCTCACTTAAAAACTGCTAACTTGCAATATACATATTATTCCTACTACAAATACGAGAAATCAAACCGAAATCCATACTTAACCCATCGGTACATTCTCGCAGATTTTTCGTGCGAATAAAAATTATTGGTACATTCATAACGTCCATCTGGCGTCCGTGCGAATGCCGTAAATACGAAATCGTTTACAGATTTAAAATTAAATACATTGTTTGAAATATAGACGCATTATTTTTGTAAAATGAATTCTTTATTCTCTCGATAAACATGCAATTCGAATTTCGAAAGGTACGAATTGTAACTTGAACATAATTGTCAGTATATTTTTATTTCTTTCGAACCTGTAATTTGTTTATAGGTGTTTTATTTTAAAGAATTAATGTTTGCAGGGCCAATATAGTCAGAAGTCACACGATATAGAGTTTGAAAGGAGAAAGGGAAAACCTTTGCCCAGCAGTGGGTTGTCATATATTATAGAGAAGCAAAAGAAAAGTTTAATGCACAAAACCGGAGGCTACATCTTGTCTTTGTATTGTCACCTACCAAAAAATTATGGTTCCCGAACGAGAATTTTTAATTTAAAGTAGGAACAATCCTATACCCATGCTTGCTTTACAGCGTGTGGAACATTGTTCTGTCATAATTATACAACCTGTGAGATAATTAAGTCGTGATGACCGAAGCATTACTTTATGCATTTAAAATTGAGTCTTATTACGTTGACATAAGATCGAATATTCTTTGCAAATACATAATAAAAAAAACCTAAGTATCTATATTAAATATGACCGAAATTGATGCAGACGTATATTATAAACAAACTTCTTTCAGGATTTCCGTCTATTCTGTCATACCTTGTATAAGGGACGCGAGGATGCGAGACTGTACGTACATATCTCCGCCTCGTCAATCCTTTGGGAATGGAAAGCATTACGACTCTGCTTGGAAACCGACAGTTATTGTTGTGAGTTTTAAGAGCTTAGAACTAACAGAAATGGGCTTTAAAAGTCGACATAAATGTATAGTTTCAAGCTTTTAGAGTCGACCAGCTTTTCACCCTAATTCGCCCGTGCGGAGGACGGAATTTTTTTTCACAGAACGTACTACTGGGATTGAATATCCTACATTTTTACCCAGGTTATGGACTACCAGTGGATCTATTTAGTTTTTCAACCCATGCACTCGTATTGCGTGAAAATTATAAACAGTCAAAATCAGTTTTGCACTTATAATATACTAGCTTCTGTCCGCGACGAGGTCCGCGTTAAATTTCTTGTCCCCCGACCCTTCCCGTCGCGTCGAATCGCCTACCCGTGCAATTTTCCCCGTTTTTGCAACATTTTTCATTACTGCTCCGCTCTTCTTAGTTGTAGCATGATGTTATATAACTTATAGCCTTCCTCGATAAATAGGCTATCCAACACAAAAATATTTTTTCATTTCGGACCAGTAGTTCCTGAGATTAACGCGTTCAAACAAACAAACTCTTCAGCTTTATAATATTAGTATAGATGTATCATAAAACGAATCATGTACTTAATCATTATTTTTTGCAACAGTGTATGATATTTTAGCATTTTACTCATTAGCACTTCTCCCGCGACTTTTTTCACGTCAAAATTTGGCCCACAAACCGCGTCGCGTCCCATCCCATATCCCGCGTGCGCTAATAAATTCGTTTTGACTTAGCTATCTTTACAACTTTTTTCTTTTTGCGCGGCTGCTCAGGGCAGTATAATGCCAATGTTAGCTATCTTTACAACTTTTTTCTTTTTGCGCGGCTCCTCAGGTCAAATAATGCCAATAATTAAAAATTCTATACCTTTCTCAAGAATTGAGCTATCAAATACAAAAAGATTTTTTCAAATTCGACAGGTAGCTCCAGAGATTATCCCACACATAAAAACAAACTTAGCAAAAATAATCCTTGTAATGTATAGATTAAGATTCAATAGTGACCTAAAATTAATCATAATTAAAGAAAATCGTCAAAGATATCCGCATAATATTTTGCAGCACACTACACCCATCACTACTTGCACCCCAGTTCTCTTTAACACGTTATTTCTATTCGCAGCTCAAGAGGATTCAACTTCATCTTAGCCGGCGTCGTTCGGCTTTCAAAGAACGGCTTCCTATCTCATTTATGTTGCAAATGTCTCAAGTTAGAACTTGTGTACCGTAATCCTTCGTTAGTGTGGGTCAACAGCGTGGCGTAATTACGTTGCATGTCGTGTAGGAGGGTAGGCTTGCTACGGCAATGTGTTCTGAGATTTTGCGTTAATTTGTACTGGTATAGGAAGATGTTTTGCTTATCGTGGCTTTTAATTAGGTGATGTATAGTGGGCCAGCTTGTTTGGAAATGATTTTAAAAGGATTGCAAGGGACTTAAAATCAAAAATGATTTTATTTCTGTAAGTAGGTTTATACAAACATTTTTTCGAGTCAATAATATTTTTTTGACCTAGATGAAGTTGGCGTTTCCTATCTGACTACTCTGAGAAGAAAGGCCAAAACAAACTCAGAGGTCACAGTATCTTTTAAAGTCCAGACATAATCTTGGTCACATTATGTGAAGACCATGTAGATAGCTGTCTGAAATGGTCTTTAGAGGAAAGAACCACACAGATTGAGTGGACCTGTCCAGTCAGGGCACGCATTTGTCACTAATCGTGAGGCTCAACCCAGAACTTGAGAAGCTCAATGATTTGACGAACAATACCAAAGAAAGGACATTTGGTAGGCCGCATAAATTACTCAACCTGCCAGATCATAATTACAACCTTAAGTTTGATTGATTAATTTTGGTTCTTTGCGTATGTCCGTTTATCATAAGTAATACTAACTAAGCATTGGGTTCCGAATGGGCATTTAACGGGGTAATTGCCTAAAAAAAATAAGTGATTGTCATCATCTGAAGGGTTATGCAGCTTAATATTAGTAATCCAAATGAAGTGTCAGCCTATGTGATGTCCTCGACCCAGTTACTAGGTAATACGTTACCTTTGGTTTGACTGGTTGTCTAATTTCGGACTTTGGACAACCCGTAACAACTGACAGAGATTCACGAATGACAGCCGGGGCCAACTGCTTAATGTGCTTTCGAAAGCACGGAGGGCTCTTGGTACTTACGCAAGAATAGTCACCCATACACGGCCGATAGCGGCAAACGTAATGTAATTTGATCGGTTGATCTACGCCGTGTAGCAAACAAGAAGGTACTATTGCCAAAACTCTTGACGGAATTAATTACTCACTTTCCGACACCCGACATTGCCTAGAAAATAATTAATTTACCTTTTTTCTTTGTTAAGTCTTTGTTCCCTTACAAAAGAGCCACAAAACACTAAAAACATATTCACCCAGACGTCCAGTCTCTAAAAATTTCAAAAAATAAAACTCGCTAACAAAATATTCTGCTCCAATAAAATTGCTATAACGATGATACTTTTAATGTCACCGCATTGCCGTCCGTCCATATTACATCAAGCAATTACTTGCAAAACAGTCTTCTGCCCTCGTCGTAACCCGTTTGAGATGACCTCCAGTGAATATTTTACATTTTACTGCAATATAACGCGATGAGACGGCTCGCTAGTGTCCATCGTATGACGCTGTAGCGTATTAATATGAATTTACTATGATGCACGGCAGTTTAAGGGTTATTTTCAGTAATAGTGGCGATGCGGCTAGAATATTATATGGGCCGTGGTATGAGAACAAAAAGCATTTAAGGGATATAGATGTTTGAAGGACAGGTTTTTAATTGCATATGGAAAAAATCCTGTTTGAGATTTGAAAACTTTGTCTATGTTCAAATCTTCTAAATAATTTCAACCATCTCGAGGCGACTATAAATAGTATCAATACGTCTTAGGACCTTTAATTTGTATTCTGTGTTTAATCAGCTCTTTTTCGTCTTAGCGTGTCGATAACAATCTAAATACAGTCAGCCCAAAATTTGCCTATGAGCTTAGCATTTTCAGCAGCGTCCATATTATAGCAAATTATCCACCAAGTGCTGAAATGAGAATAAGCTCATGTGATCCAGGAACTTCTAGTACAAAAGCCAGGGCAACAATGATATTCGTTTCTTGAAGTGAAAATAAATTGACAGTTTTAATTATATTAGAACTAAAAAGTGAAACTTCTAAAATACCAATTTTGGATGATTCGAAGCAGTAAAACTCCTTTAGGTTTGTATATTATAATTTTGGCAGTTGAAGGCATTCGATGAAATGTGACCATCTTTACATACCCCTCCGTGCCTCGAAAAGCACAATAAGTTCATCATCCCGCCTGTCAATTGTGTATTTTTGACAGCCGCTACATGTCATCAGAAGCCCGAAAGTCTGATGATTAGTCTTATCAAGAGGTATCGTGTTACCCAGTTACTGGTTTGTCATATAGGCAAGCGGTTAATATAAAATACTGTTATTTAGCTGTGTCCAGTTAGACTGGAAGCCGACGCCATCATCATCATCATTTCAACCGTAAGACGTCCACTGCTGGACTTAGGCCTCCCCCAATTTGGGGGGCTTTGCCATAATCGCCACGCTTGGCGGGTTGGCGATCGCAATTTGGTGGTAAAATGCATAGAGAACGCTGCTGCCCATTCTCTAGTAAGTCCCTTAGTCGCCTTTTACGACACCCACGGGAATAAATGGGGTGGTGTTATTCTTTACGTCCGGCACCACAAGCCGACGCCAACATAGTTGGAAATAGGCTAGATGGATGAAGGAAGAAAAGCGAAGAAAGTGCTGGCTCCTAGACCGTTTTAGGCGATTTTGAACTATGAATCTTAGAGCGCCTAGAAACAACGTTTTATAATGGAAACATATTACTTACATAAGAAATCATAAAAGATTGACTGACCGTTGAAATGCGGTCGTGATCTCATTTCTTTAGTTACATTACGTTCTGTTTTTAGGGTTCCGTTGCCAAATGGCAAAAAACGGAACCCTTATAGATTCGCCATGTCTGTCTGTCTGTCTGTCTGTCTGTCTGTCCGAGTATGTCGCAGCCACTTTTCTCCGAAACTATAAGAGCTGTGCTATTGAAACTTGGTAAGTAGATGTATTCAGTGAACCGCATTAAGATTTTCACACAAAAATAGAAAAAAAACAATAATATTTGGGGTTCCCCATACATAGAACTGAAACTCAAAATTTTTTTTTTCATCAAACCCTTACGTGTGGGGTATCTATGGATAGGTCTTCAAAAATGATATTGAGGTTTCTAATATCATTTTTTTTTAAAACAATAATATTTGGGGTTCCCCATACATAGAACTGAAACACAAAAAAAAAAAATCATCAAACCCTTACGTGTGGGGTATCTATGGATAGGTCTTCAAAAATGAAATTGAGGTTTCTAATATCATTTTTTTCTAAACTGAATAGTTTGCGCGAGAGACACTTCCAAAGTGGTAAAATGTGTGTCCCCCCCCCCCGTAACTTCTAAAATAAGGGAATGATAAAACTAAAAAAAATATATGATGTACATTACCATGAAAACTACCAACGAAAATTGGTTTGAACGAGATCTAGTTAGTAGTTTTTTTTTAATACGTCATAAAGGCTCGTACAAACAGGCGCGACATGTCGCGCGACCTGTCGCGGAGGCGATTCTGCGATATATCGCGTCGCAACACCTTTCACACTGGCGCGACCACTCATGCGCGAATCGCCCGCGATTCGCGCGCGACGAGCAGCGCGACAGCTTTTAGTACATTTTGTATGGCGTCGCCGCGTCGCAGCGATTTCGCGGCGATATCGCCGCGACCCCACACAAATGGTATAAATGGCGGTACAATCCGGGCTGAGCTCAGTAGTAAGCGATTTTAATCAGAGGACCACGGCACGTATGTGGGTGTTTGCGGGTCGTAGGATCGATTCCCTGGTCGGTCGACATAGGTACCTACTTAAGTTAGGTAATGTCACATAACTCAACCCAACTAGGGGTACCTAAGCTTGAAGTACTTTTACGTAGTAGTTGTTTAAAAACTGGCCAAGTGCGAGTCGGACTCACGCACCGAGGGTTCCGTACAAACCTGCAGGTATTCATGGTTTATGCATAAGGTTTATGTTTATGAAATTAAATGGTTTTTTTTTTTTAATTTTATATTTGAGTTGACTGAATGAAAGGTAAATTGTGGTTTACGATTTATGAAGTATTAAAAAAAAACTACTTACTAGATCTCGTTCAAACCAATTTTCGGTGGAAGTTTACATGGTAATGTACACCATATATTTTTTTAGTTTTATCATTCCCTTATTTTAGAAGTTACGGGGGGGGGGGACACTCATTTTACCACTTTGGAAGTGTCTCTCGCGCAAACTATTCAGTTTAGAAAAAAATGTTATTAGAAACCTCAATATCATTTTTGAAGACCTATTCATAAATTCCCCACATGCATGGGTTTGATGAATTTTTTTTTTCAAATCTTAATGCGGTTCACAGAATACTTACCAAGTTTCAACAGCATAGCTCTTATAGTTTCTGAAAAAAGTGGCTGTGACATACACGGACAGACAGACAGACAGACAGACATGACGAATCTATAAGGGTTCCGTTTTTTGCCATTTGGCAACGGAGCCCTAAAAATCAAGATTTTAAGTCTAGGTGTGAATCGTTGATTTTTGACGTACTTTTTAGTTTCCAATTCATGTGATTTCGGAAAAATGACTTTGTTTTCTACATGTTAAGTGTATTTTCCGATACAACAATTTTTATGAGGAGATTACATATTGCGATTTTGAAATCTTAATTTACACTCTCGTAAAATACGCATAACTGGCATAATGTAGGTGTAGGTACTATACGTACCGTTACCTCTGTGTAACCCTTTGGGGAATGCAGGGGCGATGTTATGTGTGTGTTTAAGAAATATTCAGTAATAACTTAATATGTCCAATGAGTAGTGGTGGCCCAGGTGGTAACGGCCGCGACTTACGAGTAGTAGGTCGTGAGTTCAAACCCAAGCACGCGCATTACTTTGTGTAAATTATTTCATCGCCACTGCTCTCAAAACGGTGAAGGAAAACATCGTGAGGAAACCGGCATGTCTTAGAACCAAAAATTCGAAGACATGTGACATCTACCAACCCGCACTGAGCCCGCGTGGTGGATCATGGCCCACTCCCTCTTACCGAGAGGAGGCCTGTGTCCCAGCAGTGGGAACATTATAGGCTGATGATGATGATGTCCAATGACAATGAGTGATCTAATTGTAAATATAGTAACTTCTAACAAACTGCTTCGTTGGTCTAGCGGTCACACGTACAACAGCGCGTGCGGTCCAGGGTCTTGTAATATGCACACACAGTCGTTCGCTCGCATTCACACGTTGACGTTTGAACTCGAACTGACCCTCGCACAGCTGACATCACGCACTTGACTGCTAGCGGAGACCTAGCGCTCTTACTATGAATCGGGCGCACGTTCCGCCGCGAGCCATTTCAACTCGAGGTGCACCAGCCCATTTAGAGGGATTAAGGAGGTATTATTATTAGTGATATATAATAAGTTGTGTGTTCCACACAGACTCCAGACTGGCCTGTTAGTCTAGTGGTTAGTGACTCTGACTGCTATGACTGAGGTCGTGGGTTCGTTTCCCGCTCAGGACAAATCTTTGTGTGATGAGCACAATCATTTGTTCTGTGTCTGGGTGTAATTTATCTATAATATGTATGTATTTAGAAATATATAAGTATGTTTATCAGTTGTCTGGTTACCATAGTACAGGCTCTGCCTAGTTTGGGGTCAGATAACAGTGTGTTGGTTGTCCTAAGATATTATTATTATTAAGATATTATTGTTCGGGGTAGGTTTATCTACGTAATTAAACACTACTTTAAAATATGTATTATAAAATTATTATTATCAATATTATGTAACATACACGGCGCAATCTAGGAATGGCATGCATTCACGGCAGAGGTTTCTAGATTTAGTGGACTGGCGAAGGCGTCCGAAGGGCGCGGGCCGTGCATGGGAGACGCGGCGGCCGGGCGGCCGGAGCGACTCGACGCGATGGTCCGATGGTCCTCGCGGTTCGGTAATGTTCGGTCGGTAGGGAAGAAGCGGCCTACGGCCGAGCGAATGCTGGGGCTCCGCTGGCGGCCCGCGGTATTTTGCTAGGTACATACCTACTGCATAGTAAGAGGATGTACAACACGTGCTTAGCCTACATACAAAGTATTAATTTGACAATCAAATTACTTATATTGACAAAAAATTTACAGGCGTTGGAGGCAGACTGCTGACTGTAATATTGAAGAGCACCATTTAAATTATTGAACAACTAAACTCACTGCAGATACGAATAAAAATGTTGGACCAAGTATTATCTTGTAATCATTGAATAATGCCAAAGCATAATTGCAAAAATGAAAATAAAAGGCGCTATATTCTCACGGACGCCACGCCCGCCGTTCGCATCTATTTCAAAGAGAAGCCTCCGCCGCATTTGCAGCGCCGCGCAGCCCCGATACGCGTGCGCTCTCCTAATCCACTACCAGATTAAAAAGTTTTTAAGCAAAATACAACCGTCTTTGAATTAAGTTCATACTTACATAACTTTTATCCCACGAAGCAACGCATTTTGGTAACCAAGTGAACAAACACGTTGTGAGTGTGTGCGTGAAGACGAGTAGTGTCAGCACATACACGAACACAAACACACATTGGTTATGTCTCGGACAAGTCGGAAGTCGGAAGTCGGACGATACCACGGTAGGACGGTACCGTCAGCTCCCGCACTTATACACACAACTGTCTTTTGACACGCTTTATATTAGCTTCACATGTATGTTTGTATGTTTGTTTGTAACCGACTCCTTATAGCGCGATTTTGACCCACTTTAAACGACCAGATTTCATTCAAACTTTGCACACCTGTCAAGGACCGATGAAAATGCAACAATTTCATAAATTTGTGCCATTATCCTTGCCAGGGTTACCAGAACAGCAAAAAAACTGTCTTTGAAAACTACGCTGACATACGTCACAAATTACGCTGACATACGACAGAAACTACACTGACATACGTCACAAACTACACTGACATACGTCACAAATTCCGCTGACATACGTCACAAACTACGCTGATATACGTCACAAACTACGGTGAAATACGTCTCAAAATTCGAAACACCCTAAAAATAGAAAATAAATAATAGTTTAAAAAACGCTTCCATTGAAAACCAAACTAAAAAGTACAAAATAATGAAAAAAAAGCGTGGGGTGCCTGATATCAATAAACAAAATACCTTAATTAAAAAGCACCCCACGCTTTTTTATACTTTTATTTTGTACTTTTTAGTTTGGTT
Organism: Aporophyla nigra; assembly: GCA_947507805.1. Classification (NCBI taxonomy): domain Eukaryota; kingdom Metazoa; phylum Arthropoda; class Insecta; order Lepidoptera; family Noctuidae; genus Aporophyla; species Aporophyla nigra. Next base: position 2,947,674 of record OX382301.1, read on the forward strand.
TTCAATGGAAGCGTGTTTTTTAGTTTTTTTTATTGTAAATTATTTCCTCACCACTTCTCTCAAACCGGTGTCAAACTGTCTTAGAACCAAAAAATTCGACAACATGTAACATCTATGAACCCGCAGGGTCCGCGTGATGGATTAAGGCCCACTCCCTCTCTGCGAGAGGAGACCTGTGTCCGGTAGTGGGAATATTATAGGCTGATGATGAGATATACATAATATGTAATGTGGATGTTTAAAGGCAAAAATATTTCCAAACTATACTGCCATTGCAACCTATACTATTTCGGTATTGTAGCAGAATCAGTCAGTTTGAATTTACTCATACTAACATATTATATTAAATTCAATGATTTTAGATTACAATGATCGAAATCGAAAATCCCTGATCCCTGTACCTCATCGACGGTATAACCACTGCTCTCAAATGACGATGAGACCAGTGGTGGTCCAGTGGTAACGGCCGCGACTTACGAGTTACTTAGGTCGTGAGTTCGGGTCACGGGTCGTGGGGCTTTTGGGACCGGGACCGCGGTCCCGGATTCTACCTAAAAAACAATAATCATTTTGCAGCAGTTTTTTGAGACCACAAGAAAATTGAAATTAAAGTACTGTTACCAAAAAAAAAAAGATACTAATTCACTTTCTCATACATTTGGTGTGTCACCTACAACACGCGTTATGCCTTTAAAGTACCAGGTTGTCATAACTTAGTAGGAGCTTAGGAATAGGTAGAACGGACTGGTGCCCGCAACTCCACGTCTGAGCGCGTATTTTGCGTACGGTTGTAGGAGCTTACCAAACTTAGGAGTGTCAGCTAGAAATCGCTTTATGCCTTCAAAATACCAGGTTGTTATAACTTGGTAGGAGCCTACTAAGTCAACACATCACTTATTGACTCTGAGTCGGTACTTTCGATGGGTCAGCTAGTATATTATGATAGCATTTTTTGAATGTAAGTTGATTATGTTTAATTTACAAAAATAATGATATTCAATAATTGTAATGATTATGACTGCTGCTGATGTGTCAAATTAAAGTTGTGAAGTTTTTTAAAAGTTTATTGTTACGTTTTGGTGGGTGATTAAATAATATCTTAGGACAACCAACACAACGTTATCTGATCCCAAACTAGGCAGTGCCTGTACTATGGCAACCAGATAACTGATAGACATACTTATATATTTCTAAATACATACATATTATAGATAAATTACACCCAGACACAGAACAAATGATCGTGCTCATCACACAAACATTTGTCCTGGGTGGGAATCGAACCCACGAACTCAGTCTTAGCAGTCAGGGTCACTAACCACTAGACTAACAGGCCAGTCGATTAGGGGGACGATAGGTGATTTAAACACTCAAGATTACTTTTTTTAAATATTATTGTGTATTCTTTTAAGGTTTAATTCTTATAAAAGGCTGCCATTGTAAAAAAAGTATTATATCGTTTTATAAAAATAATTTTATTTGTATAAATTCAAAAATTTTTGGTTGACCGTACTTTCCCAAGACGTAACTTTGTTTATTTTACTTGTGGTCCCAAAGTACTACTAAAAATATTTATTTGATTAATAGGTGGATTCTGGAACCGCGGTCCCGGTCCCTAAAGCCCTACGACCCGTGAGTTCAAACCCAAGCAGGCGCATTACTTTGTGTAAATTATTTCATCGCCACTGCTCTCAAAACGGTGAAGGAAAACATCGTGAGGAAACCGGCATGTCTTTGAACTAAAATTCGAAGACATGAGACATCTACCAACCCGCACTGGGCCCGCGTGGTGGATCATGGCCCACTCCCTCTCACCGAGAGGAGGCCTGTGTCCCAGCAGTGGGAACATTATAGGCTGCTGATGAAACGACGATGTACTTTTTTTTTTTTTTTTTACATATACCTATCACATAATCTAGGTACTCTTTATTTGACAATAGCTTCTGCCCGCGACTTCGTCCGCGTTCAATTTCTTGTTCCTCCTACCCTTCCCGTCGCGTCGAATCGCCTACCCGTGGGATTTTCCCCGTTTTTGCAACATTTTTCATTACTGCTCCGCTCCTCTTGGTTGAAGCGTGATGTTATATAGCCTTCCTCGATAAATAGTCTACCCAACACAATAAGATTTTTTCAATTCGGATCAGTAGTTTTTGAGATTACCGCGTTCAAACAAACAAACAAACTCTTCAGCTTTATAATATTAAAATATAAATTCTAAACCTACAACTATGTAGTTTGAACCCAGTATTATTGGTTGTCATGGCCATAATGACATTTGTTTTAAATAGGTTATTATATTTTATCTATGACATACCTACTATCATTAAAATAGATTCTTTTATATTTTGTGAATGTGAGAAGGTTGTAGGCCTTATAGGACAGTACGCAATTTTCTATTTTATTAAGTACCTGGTACTTGTTGACAGCCCACTTACGAGGACAGTTCCTCCCATAGCTATTAAAACTAACACCTAACCTAAGTAGCTACAAATGTCGATCGACCAGGGTATCGAACCTCGGACCCCAAGCTAAGCAAACACGCACCGACCTGCCTTCGTCCTATGACGAACATCGTCTACTACTGAGCTCAGCTTGGATTGCACCGTCTTTTATACTCTCATGTCGCGTCGCGTCGCGGCCGCGAATTCGCGGCGATATCGCCGCGAAATCGCCGCGACGCCATACAAAATGTACTAATAAGCTGTCGCGCTACTCGACGCGGCGCGAACATGTCGCGGCGCGACAGGTCGCCCCTGTGTGAACGGTCGCGCGCGTTTTCATAGAAATTGTTCTACGGATATAAATCGCCGATTCGCGCGCGACCGTCGCGTCGCGCTAGTCTGAACGAGCCTTAAATCGTAAACCACAATTTACCTTTCATTCAGTCAACACAAATATAAAAATAAAAACATTTCATTTCATAAACGATGATGACGAATGATGATGATGATGACCTGCAGGTTTGTACGGAACCCTCGGTGCGCGAGTCCGACTCGCACTTGGCCGGTTTTTATTAATAGAATTTATTTGCGTTCCACTAAACTGTGTATCGGGTTAGTAACGTTCAATATCCCATGAATGGTTTTTGAAAAGTTTGGGCATTTAAGATTCGTTAAATTAAGAAAGAGAGAATGAGAGCAGTGGTGGCCCAGTGGTAATGGCCGCGACTTACGAGTAGTAGGTCGTGAATTCAAACCCAAGCAGGCGCATTACTTTGTGTAAATTATTTCATCACCACTGCTCTCAAAACGGTGAAGGAAAACATCGTGAGGAAATCGGCATGTCTTCGAACCAAAAATTCGAAGACATGTGACATCTACAAACCCGCACTGGGCCCGCGTGGTGGATTACGGCCCACTCTCTCTCACCGAGAGGAGGCCTATGTCCCAGCAATGGGAACATTATAGGCTGCTCATGCTGATGAAATTAAGAAATTGAATTGTTTTTGAAATGGAATAAAAGGTCAGGGGTAGCAGTGGTGGGCGTAGTGGTAACGGCCGCAACCTTAGTATTTGCTCCGTGGCCGCAACTCAAGGAGTTGTAAGTCATAGATTCAAACCCTTGTGGTTCAAACCCAGAACCGGTGCTTTATTTAGTGTAAATTATTCCATCACCACTGCTCTCAAAACGGTGAAGGAAAACAGCGTAAAGTAACCGTTCTAGAACCAAACATTTCGAAGATATGTGACATCTACCAACCCACGCTGGGCCCGCGTGGTGGATTCATTCAACCACTTCCTCTCACCGAGAGGAGGCCTGTATCCCAGCATTGGGAAAATTATAGACTGATTATGCTTATGCTAAGAAGGTCTACAAAAATTAAAAAAAAAACTGTCCTCACTCATATTATTTTATCCATAGATTTTCTACTTAATATTTTATTGATTCCTACAGTAAACATTGAGTAACAATTTATTTCAGCTGGCAGAAACGCAGGCACAGTTATTGGCAATATTTTGAAATAAACTTCCACATTCATGCGGTCCACGCGGGATTTTTCGCGTATTTCAGATCACCGATCTTTATTATTTTAATTCTGTCCATAATTGTCATTAAATATACATTTCTGAGGCCAGTACAACACACACAGTAGCCATTTTGTTTGTGAATGCAATTACAGAACGTTTAATATGATATTTACCAGCAATGTTTCAATGTTATTGCCAGCTTTAAGTAAATTAATAAAGGGAATATTGTGTTTCGATTGTGGTTTCGAAGCAAAGAATAATATGGATGAGTTTCACGGTTTTAACATGTAAAAAAAAAAATTATGCGTTAAATGCCTTTCATCATCATCATCATCATTTCAGCCGTAAGACGTCCACTGCTGGACTTAGGCCTCCCCCAATTTGGGAGGCTTTGCCATAATCGCCACGCTTGGCAGGCGGGTTGGCGATCGCAGTATGGTGGTAAAATGCATAGAGAACGCTCCTGGGCATTCTCTAGTAAGTCCCTTAGTCGCCTTTTACGACACCCACGGGAAGAAATGGGGGGGGGGGAAGAAATGCCTTTATTCTGATTCATATCATTAATTAAAACAGTACTATCATAGCCTTCTTTTCAGCCTTTAATATGATATGTTCCATTTTATATGTCCTGGAAAATTATCAAACCTACTTAAAACATTTGTCGAAAGAATAGCTTGTTAAGTTCCTCGATTTAGTCCAAAAAATTATGAATACCATTTTCATAATAACCTGTAAAAGTTTTAATTTAATTACTTTCCACAGCTAAATGATAAGCGTTAGTTAATATGGTGTTCAGTCGACGCCTGACGTATTAAATATGATTTATTATATGTTTGAGCCCATAATGAGATATGAGCTCACGCGAAGTTTCGTAAAACTGTATTTTAATGTACAAAAGTAAAGCTTTCTATTTCCTAAACTAGAAAAAGAAACAAGGCTGAGAAACTAATTTCAACAGTGAACGTCCACTGATGGACTTGTTCATCAAACCACCCATTTTATGAATAAATACGGCAAGCTCATCATCTTCTGTCTAGCTTTTTCCAAAATACACTGGAATAGGCTTCCAGTCTAACTAGGTTGCAGCCATTATTTTACATGAAGCGGCTGCCTGAAGATACTACTGTCTGCTTACCTTACTTTCTCATCTAAAAGAAGAGCGGGGTGGTATTTTCTCCTCTTTTTCCAAAACTTACTGTAACCTGCGCAACATCTTCTCGTTTCACATATCGCAGTGTATCAAGACAAAAGTCTTTGACCAGTACGTGTTGCCAGTGATGAAACGTGGTCGCTCACAATGGGCCTCAAGAAGTGAAGGGCTGAGTCATCGAAAGTACTGGAGAGAGCTATGTTTGGAGTTTCCCTACGCGATCGAATCAGATATGAAGAGATCCGTAGAAGAACCAAGGTAACCAACATAGCTCGTAGAATTGGTTAACTTAAATGGCAGTGGATAGGGCAAAATGCTTGCTGAAAAAATGGCCAATTTTTAATCGACGATAAAAAAGAAATATGGGCTGGTTTATAGAAAGGTGACTTACGTGGCCAAAATTTATGGAAAAGTATTTTTTTTACCAACCATCTAAAATTATTCACTGTTAGTGTGACGAAATTACCCCGCAATAGTTTCAAAGAATAACCCCTAAATATAAACTTGCAAAATTCCATTTTATTATATAATTATTTGTACTATAGGAAACTGCCTCTTTACTCTTGCTTGGCTTCTAAAAGAATAACTACAGTTTCTCCTTACCCGGGAACAGCACAGCGTGACGCGATGTTCCCGTAATGGATATCGTAATGGATGGCACTACTTTATGTTCGTTAGTAAGCGGAGATATTTAATTGAGTGCTGCGGCCGGTACTTGGCACTGTGTTATTTCACGGTTTTCCGGAGACGTAATGTAATATTCCGTGTGATGCCGAACGTAAAGAATAGCATCATCCCATCTCTTCCCATAGGTGTCGTAAAAGGCGATTAACTAAAAAATGGGCAGCAGCGTACTCTACATTTACAACAATACTTCGATCGCCAATCGCAGCGATTATGGCAACCCTCCCCCAAGCAGCCTAGGGAGGGCCTTTTTTTTTTTTTATTATCGTGGAGAAATGCTCATGCATACTGCGCTACTAAGGGGAAATAGCGCAGTTATGTGGGACTTCAACCCACTAAAACTCCACGGTGTCCTCCTACACCGCTTATGGCGGGAACACGGGAACGAAAAAACTCTTCCGCGAACCCGCCGCGGCTGTCCGTCGCCGGACCCACCTCTGGGGGATACCCCCATTCACGGCGCGCATGAACACATAACACGCCGTGACCACCCCGGGGACCAATTAGCACATGGGCGCCAGACGACCCCTTGAATGGCACCCTTGGTCCCCCTGCGACGGGTCAGGACTGTGGCCCCGCCGCCTACCACTTTTCGGCCGCAGGGGATAGGGAGAGTGGCTAACGCTATACCAACACTCCTCCTCCCCTGCGGCCCCACCGCGTTCGCCATCGGACGGTGGCGACCCCGTTCAGGCCGCGGAAGGTAGGGAGAGCGGCGCACCTCAATACCGGCAATCCTCTCCCACCGCGGCCTCCAACCCACGCGATGTCGCCAAACGACACCGCGTTGGCCGCTACGTCGTCGTCTTTGAGCGGAAAAGCCCTGACGAGCGGCCCCTCCTCGGGTTCCTCTTAGCTTCACCGTGGGGTTCTAAACCACGGCTACTGAGCCCCCCCGCCTCGTCAATGCGGGAACCCACTGGGGGGGAGCCTAGGGAGGGCCTATGTCAAGCAGTGGACATCTTTCAGCCGAAATGATGATGATGATAATTAATGTAATAACTTCTTCGTTAGTCTAGTGGTCGCAAGCGCTACGGCTAAGCTTGAGGTTCTGGGTTCGATTTTCAGGTCAGGCAAATTGTCATTGCGTTTGTATATTTAAAACTTCTCAAAAGCAGCCTGAGTCTGAATCCGTACCCGGTTGATGGCAATAGGCTCGCCCTCTATTAAATTGGGCTATTATTTTACTTTGGAAACACATTGAAATAACAGTTATAATATTTTCGTTATTTCTAAGTGGGGCCAAAGTCATTTTTAAATGGCAAAAATAGTCGTTGTTGAATTGTGAAAGAGTACAGTATTACATTTTAACCCCTGATAACTAAACATTCATCCCTTCGACGACCCACCTACCCGCGATTCTCGTTTTCGTGTACTTCTAGATGAACATCGATACATTCTGTGGCTGTGTGGAATAGTTCTTAATTACTGATTTGATTATTTTTAGTTGAATAATTATCCAAAGAATGTACCAATGTTAAAAGTTCCTGTGATTAATAAATACTTTTTAAAAAAATGCATTTTACCGTATTAGGCGTAGTCGGTTCGACGAATGTTTAGTAATCATATATAACGAAAATAGTTTAGCTATCTGGGGTTAAAAACATTAGCAATAAAATGTGTTTTCATCTTAACTAGAAACAATTGAATAGCTTAATTCCTCGATTCCTAAAACACGTGAGCGCACCTCTAAAGCCAATGTTTCGACCGATAAGTTTATCGCGTATCAAACTCTAATGCCGCACTAAATCACAATTACACGGAATCTGAAAATTTTCGACGAAACTGAACATTATTCAGCGCACGGCTAATGCGCTGGACAAGGATCTAGATTTACACTAGAAGCGATTATTTTCTTGTTAGTGTGTAGAGTGATTATTTCTTGTCGTTCTTGTTGCATCTCAGCTACATCTGTGACGCCTAGTATATTTCACAAGCTATCGCAACATGTAGCTCAGTGCATCGGTCACTTAGCAAATCGTTCGCAGAATAGATGGCCGTTTTTTTGTTTATTACAAAAGAAATGGGCTGTTTCATAGAAAAAATACTTCCGCGGCTAAAATGTATGGAAAAGCATTATTTCATTTATCAACAATTTTTAGGTTGCAGCAAAAAGCTTATACCAAATGTTTGTTTCGTAGGGTACTTGTACAGGGTGACAAATGGAAAGTTGCCTCAAGTATATTCCACCCACTCTCATCACACACATCATCACCCATCCCTCATCTCTCTCATCTCTTTCCCCCTTTACCGTATCGTATAAGGCTGGGCCCACATGGGTACGTGCTAGAATCTTGTCACTTTCTATTGAGATGCCGTAAAGAGCAATACGTGTACTTTAAAATGAGAGACCTTACAAACGAAGAAAAATTGTATCTCATCGAGTACTTTTGTTCCAGAGGTAAAAAAAATTAAGAGATGCTATTAAAAAAGGAATTACTAGTATTTCTTTATCTAAAATTGAATAAGTTTTTCATTGTTTCCAAAAACGGCTTGATTGTTGTGCAAATTCAGATGAGAATCACTTCGAAAATATTTACCATTTTTTTTTTTTTTTTTTGGATGGGAAATCATCAAATGACTTCTCCCGCTCTGGGCGGAGTGGGAGGGCGTGTCAGACTTTTACTGACTAAAACCCACCCGTGTTCCTTCAGTTGCCCATGTGCCAGAGTCACGGTATCTCTTTCGAACAATCTCGTGACCCTGGCAGGCATCGGTCCTAGCAGACCCCTACATTGCTGCTGACATCTCTTTGAGGCGCGCGTGGAACACTACGCGCCGTCGACCCGAGCCTGATCCTTACCGGGCGGCGAGCTACCCATTGCTCGCCACCCGCAAGCTCGCGCCTACGGTGGCCGGGAGTCCGCTATCGACTCCCGACGCCCGGGGCGTCTCCTCCTGCGGCGGCTAGGGACGTGAGGGTGCAGAGACTGCCACTCCCTCACGCGCCCCGCCTCCTCCTTCGCGAGCATTACTGCTTCGCAGAAGGAGGTGACGGCTTCCCATGCCCTCTCGCTCCGTACCATGGCTCGCACCAGGGCCGGACGCGAGAGGTCGCCGCCGCCGATCGCCTCCACGAGGACACGGCGGTGCTCCGCCCATGCAGGGCACACCTCCACTGTATGCTCCACCGTGTCCAAAATATTTACCATTAAGTTATTCCCTAGCCAAGTTTTGTTACTTATTTTTTAACCTTTAAAATGTTCGATTAAACTGAAACCTATTTCAAATAATAAAGACTACTTCATTGATAAAAATGTTTTTTTTCTTCCCTGCACTCGAAAAATTAAGAGATGCTATTAAAAAAGGAATTACTAGTATTTCTTTATCTAAAATTGAATAAGTTTTTCATCGTTTCCAAAAACGGCTTGATTGTTGTGCAAATTCAGATGAGAATCACTTCGAAAATATTTACCATTAAGTTATTCCCTAGCCAAGTTTTGTTACTTATTTTTTAAGCTTTAAAATGTTCGATTAAACTGAAACCTATTTCAAATAATAAAGACTACTTCATTGATAAAAATGTTTTTTTTCTCTTCCCTGCACTCGTCTCAAAATTATAAGTGACTAGCTGACCCGACAGACGTTGTCCTGCCTCTTTGATGATATTTGAGCACGCATTCTGTCAATTCTATGTCAAATGTCATAAAGTTACATTAAAAAGTTTACATTGTCCTATTTGTTAAGTATTCTTAAATAAGTATTTTTAAATTTTCTAATTTTTCCGCGCATTTTTTAAATTTTTTTCTTTCATAAGAACCTTCTCCTGACAATTACAAAAACAACAAAAAAAAAAAAGTGAAATCGGTCCAGCCGTTCACGCGTGATGTCGTGACCAAGGGAAATAGGGATTCATTTTTATATATATAGATTGATTACTTTTCTTTAGGCAATTTCCCGTTAAATTACCTTCCACCGCCACATCCAACCTCTCTACCTCCACGTCCCGTTTTTCATACCTCACCGTGCATTAACTAATGCAATAGCATTCCTCATAACATAATTCGGCTCAATCAGAGCTCGGCACGCAATTCTTTGGTCGTCGGCTTTCATTACGAATTGTAGTGTTGCCATTGTTTCGGCAACGTGATTAGTGTGGTGTGAGGTGGTGGCGTTTCGAGTTATGACTTCACACTTTTAGTGGTTTGAATTTAGAGGTTTATTGTTTGAATTTTGTTGTTTCACGATTTCGTTGCATAATTTTCTTTTAATTTACTAATGTTATAAATGTGAAAGTTTTGTATCTTTAGATTTTTCGATGTATGTTACTCAATCACGTGATGACGACTGAAAAGATTTGGATGAAATTTTGCACACAGATAGTTAGTTATAACCTGTATTGACATATGGGATACTTTTTATCCCGGTAAAATGTTCCCACAATATAATTTCCGACCTGACAAAGCTGTTGGAAAAAACTAGTAGTAAAAGTATAATTATAAGTAGGTTAAATTTGTGAGTTTATAATAGCTAATACGACTTCAAAAATTGTTTCAATAATGGAAAGCTACGGTATTCTCGAGTGTCATAGGCTATCTTTCATGATAAAACAAGTAAATTTAAGCGAATGAAATCGCAAACAAAGCCGGTCCTATTATAAAAAGATTTGTTTTAGATAAGCGCACTTGTGCTGGTTGCATAATAAACTTATATGTGGTTCTTTACTACATTGTTTTCAAGAATTTTAGTTTTTTAATTCGGTCATCCTGATACGTCGTTTAAGGTCGAAAATAATCGTAGTTTGAGAACTTGTAGAACGGTTAAGTGTAATATTGTACCTACTCAGTGTAAAAGAAATTCCATAGCTAAGTTGCTGTCTATAACAGTGTTTTCGTGGTCTTCGTTCTGTGAGTTGATACAAACAAAAACCATAAATACTAAATTAAAAACACATAGTTATACATCGCACAGTAATCTTCTACCACCCCACTAAAAACACAAACACAGCCACACTTGAATAGTGTCACTTCCATAAATTACACAGATGCAACAAAAAAAGGATCAACACACAACTCCAAGTAGCACACACAACGACACAGAACTGCATTTCAGCTTCCAACACTAGCAGATTACGTAAGAATTGTGACACAGTGGTTGTAGTTGGAAAACAGTGGACCGAAATACCCAAATGAACCCATTACTGGGCTGATATAAATCATCATAATACAGCCAGTGTAATGCCGGCCCACCATTAACTGATTGATGATTGAGCGAGTTTTTAATTTACGTTTCTTTTTTTCCAGGTAAGTGCTTTCACCTGTACATTTGGAGTTTCACAAGTATTTTATTAATCACCGTGGTGTATTGTAAGTTGTTTAATGTTTGTTTATTTAAAGCGGTAATGGAAAAGGAAAATTATTTTTGTAATATTGTTTGAGATACGTTACGTACGACATCTGACAAATAATAAATTATTGTCAATTGTTGTTTGTGTGTACGAATAATAAATTATTTGTCAGATGTCGTATTAAGGCTCGTACAGACTAGCGGGACGCGACGGTCGCGCCCGATTTGGCGATTTATATCCATAGAACAATTTATACGAAAACGCGCGCGACACTTCACACAGGGGCAGCCTGTCGCACCGCGATATGGTCGCTCCACGTCGAGCAGCGTCAGGTTAAATTGTGGCGTTGGTTCGCAGCCGCGACAACCTCGTCGCGCCGCGACTGTGGCGTCGCGGCCGCGAATTCGCCACGACGCCATACAAAATGTACCACAAGCTGTCGCGCTGCTCATCGCGCGCGATTTGTCGGTCGTGGTTGCGGCAGTGTGAAAGATGTTGCTTCGCAATAAATTGCAGAATCGCCTCCGCGACACGTCGCGCGACAAGTTGCACCTTTTTGTACGAGCCTTTATGAAGAACAAAAGCCATCATGACTCCGTTGCGATAAAAGGATGGTGTTATCGGAATGGTATAGTTTCATTTCGATCCAGCTCGTCCCTTGATGCCATATTCCAGCAACCCTACAGGGGGTGCCTAAGCAGCCGATAACCTCCTTTGTTTTTTTTCGTGGAGAAATGTTCATGCATACTGCGCTACTAAGGGGAAATAGCGCAGTTATGTCGGACTCCAACCCACTAAAACTCCACGGTGTCCTCCTACACCGCTTATGGCGATGTCGACAAACGACACCGCAACCTTCGTGTTGGCCGCTACGTCGTCGGTTTTGGGAGGTAAAGCCCTCCTCCGGTTCAATACTCAATACTCAATATGTTTATTGCTTTACCATAATGTGAACTTAGGTGGTAATTATATAATTTAGATCATTATGGACCCTGTAGGGCACCTCTTAGCTTCACCGTGGGTGTCCAAACCGCGGTTACTGAGCCCCCCCCGACTCGTCAATGCGGGAACCTACTGGGGGGGAGCCGATAACCTCCTAGGTTGACCTTCGAGTTGTCATTCTGCTAATCAAAAAAGGACTAGTGTAGCTCTAGCTTTGGCGCTCTAGAAATATGATCTCATTAATACCCTTCCTAAGACAGACCCAACTTGGCAATGCCCAATTATTTACTGAAAGTTGCCTGTAACTTATAGATTGGTCGGATTATAGAGAATTTCTTAAACAAGACAAACCATATCATGGTATAGTATTACAATTCTTCATGGTGAGTAAAGGTTTTATTTATAAACGTTGCTTAAAGTTCAGTAGTGATTAGCGTCCATTTAACCGTGCATTGTTTAAATAAAACGTATATAAATAAAATGCAGTACTCTGTGCTCCCTACACACTTAAAAAACAGAATATTGCGCTTTAAAAAAAAGTAATCTGTAAATGAGTGTTAACACGTTAAAATATCTTGCGTTTTAAAGCTAATTGATTCCTTTCGGACTTCTCTAAGAAAAAAAAACTAAAACATATCTAGAGGTTCTTGTCTCTCTTAAAGTCCAAACATACTGTGTTTTCAGATTAAAAAGGCAAAAAATATTGAAATCCACGACACGACATCAATTAAAACGTAATATAATTTGAACAATATCGGTTTCCACTCTCAATGCACAATATTTTAATTAAATACACAGCTAACACAAAACTAATTTAATAATCATATTCCAACGAACACTCAATTATTTACAAACAACCATTCTAAACTATAGCATGAATTAGTTAATGGTACAAATAAACATACAAAATGATCTCTAATAAACGGACTAACTGACTAAAAGTTACGCACTTGAACAGCTAAACGCATTATCGGACTAAACGCATTGAATATCAATGACCGTAGTTACTCTTACACATAAATTATATTTGAAACATCGATAATTTTAAACGCTAATGTGTGCCAATACCAACGTTAGTTAGTTGGACTAACATTAGAGAGGCTAATAATACGCAGGTATTATTCGTGGGTATATAATGCGTGGCTCTATTGACCGTTAAGTACTTTTAATAGTAGTTTTAATAGTATGTTTGTTTAAATGTGGATGGCCACAGTGTAGTACCTAGGTACTACCACACTATGGCTATACCTCTATCTAGATACAGGTATAGTTAATAGAGAGAGGAATAATATTTTTTACTAAGTAAGAACATCATTTAAAAATTACTGTCAAACAACTAGACGAGCAGGCAAAGAGTAGTGGCGGCCCATAGGTATTAGGCCCTTGACTAACTAATTGTTGGTCGTAAACCCAGGCAGGCACTTTATTTTGTGAATTAACTTTCATCACCACAGCTCTCAAAGCGGTGAAGGAAAACAAGAACCAAAAATTCGAAAACATGTGACAACCACCAAACGGCATTGGGCCTACGTGGTCGATAAGGCTCACTCTTGTTCACGGAGGCCTGTGTCCCAGCAATGGGCATATTATAGAATGATTGTCATACAATAACATAATTTATATATGTTGTGTGTTGAGAGGATGAATGAAGGACGGCTCACAAAAGTTTTACAAGGCAGATGTGAGTGGAAACACCGGGAGGGGACACCCTAGGAGACATATAGTGACCTTATTGGTGATGTTCTTTAGAAAGGTCAGGTACGTAGTACTCGCAACCGGCGTGTGTGTATGACCAATATTGTATGAACCTAAACGAGGCAAAAGGAGTATGTAGAGATCGGAGCAGGTGGCGTTCCGTGGTTTCTGCCTACCCCCATGGGAAAAAGGCGTGATTGTATGTGTGTGTGTGTGTGTTTGTGTGATAAATACAATGGCCGGTGTTATCGCAAACAGCTAATTAAAGCCTAAAGGTAAGTTTTTCTAGGCATTTTGGTAGTGCATTAGAAAATTTTCAGACTTTATTTATATGCAGTGAATTATATAAACATGGTCTTTCAGTACTTGTTCCACGAAAATTAAACTAAAAGGTAAAATAAAGTTTATTGACACCGAAATTAATTAAATGCTGTGAAGGGACTCTTGACTTAAAAACGAAGTCAGACTTGTAATAATTATGAAAGTTAAGAAGCACTCGTTTAATTTTTAAATTCTGCTAAAATGCTACAATATTGCTAGTTTACGTGGCACTTCTACGGTCAAGCCGTTCCATTTACGAGCTACAATTTAGTAGGAGTTTTTAGTAGGGAGTTTGGTTAAGTCAAAGTCTGTACCAAAAAAAATTCAAGTGTTACACGCTGGTAAAAAAAATTAAAACATAAGCTAGTTGATTCATTGACATGGTCTCAATTATAATACCCTAGAGTTGTTTAATAGTTTGTAATTTCAAAGTTAGTCCAATAAAACACTTTATTTAAATGTGCAACATCAGGGTTTAAACCGTCCACTACGCATATATGTTAGTTTCATGTTGCGCAAATAACTTTTCGGAAAAATTAAAATGGTGATAGAGCTTTAACTTGTTGCCTTGCTTCCGAAAAAAAAGTTCAATCCCTTTTTTTAGGTTAAATAAGTGTTTCTAGAAAGGGTTCATGGGAACTACCTACGTTATTTTTGGGTTCTTTGCATTTATCTGCTATCTTACAACTCCAGCTTTCAAGCAATAAAACGTTTAAAAGGACCAAAACAAACACTCCCGATGGCGCTACAACCTTCTTCCAGGAGAGGGAACTCACCAGTACTCTCAAGATCCATCACAGACCAACGTCCTTCAGTCCTCGCCACGGAGGCCCTCCACTTAGGCCCGCCGCAACATCCCATCATCCCATCCATGTCCGGTTCGAGCTTGTAGCTTTAAATATGTCCCTAAATAATAATAATTCCAATCTGGCCCATCTCTTACTGCCAGTGATGCCCTAAGTCGAACTTCGTACCTCACAGGGGCCCTTAGCCTGTTGTCGCTCGTTTTACCCTGGCTTGAGGACTTAATTTATTAGGTAACCACAGGCAAGTCCAGTTACCCAACCGACAACCTCATAGGTTGATCAGCGAGATGACATTCCAAATAAAAACCAAAGTTTGATTCACGCCTTAATAACTTAACACTCATTTACTCGTACACAATTTATACTCATTCACATGGCGTCGAAACAGTGGCGTCGGGCAGTTTTCCTCATAAATAGATTATACAGCTGTCAGCGTAGTTGTGAGCCGAAGCGAATCTATTAAGCGCGTTATTTCCGTTCGCACAGTCCGAGCGCGGATGTAGGCGACTGGATGTGACGGCGAATTGGATCGTGTGTGAAAATGTAGGTCTTGTTTTGCTTTTGAAGTGTGGAAATGGAAGCTTGATTGTGTATGGAATTTTCTATTGTTTACTGGATAGTTAATTTGGTACTTCCTAAGTATGAGTCTGTTTTGTTTTAGATACAATACATCATTATCATCATCAGCCTATAGCAGTCCACTGCTGGCCATAGGCCTCTCCAATTGCATGCCATTCAGGTCGATTCTCGGCAACTCTCATCCAGCTGCTACCAGCCACCTTGCGAAGATCGTCACCCCACTTCGCTTGAGGGCGTCCTACCTTACGTTTCCAATTCACGATCTTCTCTCAAGAATACGTCTACCCCAACGGTCATCGGTTCCATGCTAATGTGGCCGGCCCATTGCCACATCAGCTTGCTAATTCTATGAACTATGTCGACAGCTTCAACTTAAACTTTGTGGTTCATAAAAGAAGTGAATAAATAAAAAAGAGGACAGTACCAACAAGTTTTTCTAGCTGAACAGACAGCTGTGCTGCTTGGGAGTTTGTTGCGCGACTTCTTCTTCCCAGCTAAAGCATAAGAAAGTGATGAACGCCGGGCGTTTTGAGGGACAATCTTTTGCAATTTTGACGTACAAAAAGGGCTGACTTTCACCTTAGTTTTAACTTGATGATGACTTTTAATTTGGTTTCGACTACCTGTAACGATTTTAACAAAACTTGCTTAAAACTTCAAGACTACGATATTTTCAAGAAATATCAAAATACCTTTAGTTACAATAATACCAAATACTTTTGAAACCCATCATCATAAAAACGTGTGCAAAACATACATACAAAAATCTATACCAAACACCTTCCAGTGAACGCTGATCCTCGCAATTTTCGCCTACATTTCGAACGTAAAGCTTCAAAAGCAATCGATTTCCGGCCTATTCGACTTTAAACGGGGAATCAAACCTGATATCCGAACGGATTTAGTTGTGGAGTCCATAGTCGTAATGAATAGAGTCGAGTGGCCCCACTTCGATTCAGTTAACTTTATCCTTTATATATTAATCACTATGATGGGATTTGAGAGATCGATGAGCTCGGGTTTGGGATGTTCAAGGTAGGTTTTGAATTGGATTTTTCGGTCAATTAGTAAATGTTTCAAGGTATCTTGTAATACATGAGTTTGATTATCGATTCGATTATAAACGATTGTACTAATATTATGTATGTGAAAGATTATAATTATGTATGTTACTCAATTACGCAAAATTAGACACATAGATCTTTTATAACTTTTATTAGCACATAGGATACTTTTTATTCAGTACGTTTTCGTGGGATAAATTCCAAAATCACGCAGGCGAAGCCGATGGCAAAGATAATTGGGTTTTATATTTTTGGTGTTTACTGAAACTATCGTGGGACATATTATGGGGCTTAGTCCCTAAGCAGGAAATCTATAGTTTCAACCGAAAGTGTGCGCTTTCCGTATGGAAACCCCAGCAGTCTATTTGTACTATGTGTCCGTTATTGCATACATTTCGGCTACACATGAACAAAAAACTTATATGTTCAGATTAGCTTTTTTGAAACTATGCTGAGGTCGGTTTCCAGTCTAACCGGATGCAGCTGAATACCAGTATTTTCCACGGAGCGACTGCCTATATGACCTCCTCAACGCAGTTACTGGGTAAAACGTCCCTTAGTAACTCGATACCCCTTGGTAAGACTTGTTGTCAGACTTTCGGGCTTCTTGACGACCCGTAACAACTGTCAAGATCAACGAATGATAGCCGGGACCAATAAAAAGGACCGGAAAAAATCATCATCAGAATATAGCAGTCCACTATTGGACATAGACCTCTCCAATGGCATGCCATTCAGCTCGATTCTCGGCAACTCTCATCCAGCTGCTACCAGCCACCCTGCGAAGATCGTCGCTCAACCTAGCCTGAGGGCGTCCTTCCTTACGTTTGCCAATTCGCGGGAAAAAATATCAAAGTATAATACCAAAAGACCAATATCAAAACGTCTCAATATCTATGCGTTTTTACCGTCTGATTAAACATCGTGGGTGTATAAAGTTTTATGAGTTCGATTGGCCAGTTTTATTGGCGGGGCCGGCCGGTCCTTATCTCGGCCGCCATGCGTCGGCAAACGCCAGTTATTATTGAAGCTCAGATAAGTTGGTTCGACTGTATCTGTCGTAAAACTATGACTGATGAATTGAGGGTAGTAAACATTTGTTTGTTTGCTTTTATCGTGTCTGGAGTTTAGGAAAAGATTGGGATAAAAATGGCGTATCGCTGTTGAAAACTTACGTTTTGATTTTCTTGTATATTTTTTTCAGAATTTTCTTTGAAAGTTTTGCTTGTAATCTGTACTATATTTTTAAAAAGATGAAGCTGAAGAGTTTTTTTGGTAGAACGTGATAATCCTAGGACCTACTGATTCGAATTGAAAAATAAATTTAGTGTTGGATAGCATATTTATCGAGGAAGGCTATAGGTTGTACTTCATTGCGTTAAGACCCTTAGGCGTCGAGCAAAAAGAACGCCTTGAATATTGTGGTACTGTCAAAATGAACGCGATTGCTACTGATACAAAATTACCCCTCCAGTAAAAACCTCACAAAATTATTTTCCCCAAACTCAAATATCGCACCAAAATTTAATCCTCAGAACTCAATCTTAAACCTAACCCTTATCATGTCCATAACGGTCAGCAAACCTTCAAAGTCAATAGGATAGAAGATAAGGTTTCAATCCGAGTCCTACCGTGCTCCGATTGCCTGTAGCCTTCGACGGATCGATTGACTTTTATGGGGCCAAATGGACCTCGTATTCACCATATTGGTCTTGGTTCTGGGATTCAAATAGAAAGGTTTGATTGAGCAGTGTGATAAGGGTTAAATAAGACATTAGGAAATAATTTTCTGAGAGTGTCGGTCTGCATTATTAATTAATGGGAGTTGTATAATTTTTGCAAGGTAACCTTTGATTGAAATGATATAACGTTACCATTTCCACCTTTCATCTAAGAGGATGGTAGTCTCTACAACCCATACTAATAAAATGTGTCATTAATGTATTTTTTAGTAATTCAATTTCCTAATATAGGCTAACTTCATACTAACACATATAGATAAATGTCTGAAACACATATGTATATATTTTCATTTAATATTATAAATCTGACAGTAATCTTACCCGTCTGTATACTTCCTCGCTGCTTAACGATTGAAAGTATTTTGATGAAATTTGGCGCATTTGTAGGCTATGATTTGGGTTCATAACCTATATGATACTTTTTACTTTTTTCGGTCGTGCGTTCCCGTGGGATATTTCTAGAATCCACACTCGCAAAGAAGCCTTAAAAAGCTACTATTTGTTAGACTCCCAACATGTGAAATACCCGACACGATTTCACCTATAACATGAATTAAGTAATAACAAAAGACCAAAATTTGAACAAACAATGTAACCGCTAATAGTACTCAAAACATAATTAGCTACACAAATTAATACCTAAAACACATAACTGGAAAAGCACTAATCGCTTTATACCTACCTATATACTAAAATATAGGTACATTCCAATGTGAGCAGCCAATATTAATGTCAGTTTGCGAAGTTTACACGTCATTAACCCTCAGTACTAAAGTTGTATGAAATTCATCGATTTTGCACTTGCGGAGAATTTATGTGCAATACAATGTAGATAGGTATCGGTATGAGTTATATTTTTCCTTTGTTTGCGAAGATCGGTTGTATGGGATCAGAATGGATGAAAAATTGGTCCTTCGAGGCGCGATTTTTATTCGATGTCGTTGCTTATTTTATTTTTAATAATGTAGAAACTGATTACTTTATGTATGTGGAAACTGCGTAAATGTAAAAAAAAAAAAAAAAAAATATTTCACATATACCATGGGCACTTATGAAACGTCTGAAGCTAGGTGTATGGTTCGGATTTTGTTGAATCCTATGGAGAAGAGCCGAGAAGAAACACTTTAAAAAATAATTGGTTTCAAATTACAGTGTTACTAAGTATGGGAGGAAAGTGTAGGCCTGTCAACAAGAACCAGGTACTGAATAAATTCGAAAATGGTCTACAGTCTACAAGGCCTACAACGTTTTCATTTTCACAATATATGAAAGAATCTACATAAATAAAATAAATAAAATCTAACAACCCATTGAAACAAAATGTCATGATTGCCATGACAACCAATAATTAAGAGTATGTGTATGTAATAGTAATCTCAGTTTTTAAAAAAACGGGAGAAAAATGTCCATAGTGAAGACTTAGTAATATTACACATTTCAAAATTCTATTCTGCTCAGTTCTATCTCTAAAAGATAACATTAGGCCCAACTTTTTCGATGAAATTTTATTTTTCCTAACTTAAAACTAACTTAAATTCTACAATATCTTTTATCGCTTTTACTTTATCTGCGGCACTAAAACCACTTTATTTTTCTTTCATCAAATAATCTAGATTTGCATAAAAAGAAGGAAGCGCTTTTAAAAACCTTGTTATAAGTGGACAAATTCTCGCTCTAAACGTTCAACTTGCACTTAAAGTAAATGAAATTAAGACAAAACTAATTAGTGAGTAATTAAAAGCTCTCGAACTAACCGGCGAAAAGTCTTTCACTCTTGTAGAATTTTAACGCATTACTGTAACGATTATAGCGTGTATTAGATTCTGATTAGTTTAGTTTTAGGTTTAATATTAATTCCTGCATTTTTCTATAAAGTTAGCTTCACGAAGCAATTGCCATTATCATCACCATTTCAATCGCAAGACGTCCATTGCTGGTCACAGGCCTCCTCCAATTTGAGAGGGTTTGTCATAATAGCCTCGCTTGGCAACTAGGCGGGTTGGCGATCGCAGTATGGTGGTAAAATGCTTAGAGAACGTTGCTGCCATTGTCTAATACGTCCCTTAGTCGACGTTTACGACACCCAAGAAAAAATGGATTTGTCATTACACAGGTAAATAAAATATGCTTTTCATGAGAGAAGTGCAAGAGCTTTCGATGTGCCAATACTTATGTAGGTCTTTGACCAGCAGTAGACCACGTTGATGTGTGCCATTTCTAATTAAGCTTCACATGCTACCCTAAATAATATCCTTACTTGGTAGGGTTTTTTTTCCTGTGTGGGAAATCATCAAATGACGTCTCCCGCTCTTGGGCTGAGCGGGAGGGCTTGTCAGACTTTTACTGACTAAAACCCACCCGTGTTCCTTTAGTTGCCCATGTGCCAGGGTCACGGTGTCTCTTTCTAACAATCTCACGACCCTAGCAGGAGTCGGTCCTAGCAGACCCCTTCAGTTCTGCTGACATCTATTTGATGCGCGCGTGGAACACTACGCGTCGTCGACCCGAGCCTATTCCTTACTGGGCGGCGAGCTACCCATTGCTCGCCGCCCACAAGCTCGTGCCTACGGTGGCCGGGAGTCCGCTATTGACTCTCGACGCCCGAGGCGTATCCTCCTGCGGCGGCTAAGGACGTGAAGGTACAGAGACAGCCACTCCCTCACGCGCTCCGCCTCCTCCTTCACGAGCATTACTGCTTCGCAAAAGGAGGTGACGGCTTCCCATGCCCTCTCGCTCCGTACCATAGCTCGCACCAGGGCCGGACGCGAGAGGTCGCCGCCGCCGAACGCCGCCACGAGGACACGGCGGTGCTCCGCCCAGGCAGGATATACCTCCACCGTATGCTTCACCGTGTCCTCTACTTGATAGGGTTACACGTAACATAATATCAGGCCTTGTTTCCCAAAAGGGTAAGGCAGAGGTATACTTACAGTACAAACACATTTCGCCTGTTATGTTTAAAGTCCTATGTAATAGGGGGCGAGGCTTTTGCCATCAACTGGACACAAATCCAGAATCCAGGCTGTGACTGAGAAATTTCAGAGAGAAAAACTCAATAACACTTTGTCCTACCAAGGAATTGAACCCAGGACCTTGTGCTCAGCAGTAATGTTTGCTACCACTAGACCTACGAGGCAAACAGTCGGAATAGGTAGGAGTGTAGGTGTGATATCGACATTTCATATTAACAGAACACTCTTAAACCCTTTTATGTGATACCTGGAAGCTGCATCTTCCAGGTATCAAAATGTAATAAAGTCTTCTCTAGACCATTACGTTGTGACATCGACACTATTTCAAAACTTCATAAAACTGAAGCCTTTTAACCTTAAAAAAACTATATAGCTATTATATTACCATTACCATCTCCAGCAGTGCCATATTAGTTCTGAACTTCATACACTTGCTTACCGGTAAGGCTATAACCGTACCGGTATTACCGTTAAAAGAAACTACTACGGCTAAACGAGTAACACAGCCTCATTACGTATTATAGCCAACTTGCTTTTCTTAACGGGATTTTTAAATGGCGATCTTTATTATTTTTTGTGGAGCAAGGATAATGGAGATTTGATTTTGAAGAAAGATTATATCCGTTTTAAACATTATGTCTTGTTTTATTTAATTGTGAAATGTCTCGGATATAACGTAGTAGTAAGTGACCTAAGATGGACCTTGTCATTGAATCCGACCTAAGTAAATCTGGCGTGATGACAGCGAGAGAAACGGTGAAAATTGTGGAAAATTTCTTCGTATGGAGTGTTTTGTTTTTTTTTTACCAAATACTAATTTTAAATGATTACATTGTCTATAATGTTCCCACTGCTGGGACCCCTCTCTCGGCAATAGGAAGAGCATCGTTATACACCACGCGGGCCCAGTGCGGGTTGGTAGATGTCACATGTTTTCTTCTTTTTAGTTTCAGGAGAAGGCGGTTTCCTCACGATGTTTTCCATCACTCTTTTAAGAGCCAGTGGTGATGAAATAATTTACGTAAGTAAAGCGCCCGTCTTAGCTTGTACCTACGACCTCCAAACTCGTGAGTCACGGCCATTACCACTGGGCCGACACTTATGGAAAGGATTTCTTAAAATTCCAAGAAAAAATGTATCCTATAATATCCCTCCTGTGAGGAGTGTGTATGTGCGTGTGTGTGTGTGTGCGCGTGTGTGTGTGTGTGTGTGTGTGGTTTGCTTGGAAAAGATCTGTCAAAGAAATGAAAAGTAATCATAATAATTATTAATTTATGAGATACTTTTTCTTTTCGGTGCTTCAGTATTAACTTAAGCTAGGTCCAATTTAGTGCCGTAACATAGTAAAAATGTTAACACGGGCAAAGACTTAGGTATTTCTAGAT
The DNA here is from genome assembly GCA_947507805.1 of Aporophyla nigra. Classification (NCBI taxonomy): domain Eukaryota; kingdom Metazoa; phylum Arthropoda; class Insecta; order Lepidoptera; family Noctuidae; genus Aporophyla; species Aporophyla nigra. Next base: position 2,970,269 of record OX382301.1, read on the forward strand.
CCACTACATAGTCATCATTTCAGCTGAATGACGTCCACTGCTGCACATAAGCCAATCACCATTTTGACAGGTTCAGTTTTGGGGGGAGGGGGGGGGGGGTTGCCACAATCAATACGCTTAGCAGGCGGCTGAAGATCGCGCATTCTTTTCCATGGCTGTCGTAAAAGGCGACTAGGGGACTTATTAGCGAATGGGCAGCAACATTTATAGTCAGCCTGACAGTCTCAGCCTCTCAATCTAAGCTTATAAGTGACAAACCAATGATCAAACAGTTAGTTTAATTTTCAGTTTATAAGCTTAATCTCAGCTTACCAAAGACACTGCTTGATGAGCTACTATCATTAGATAATTACCAACTAACTGGTTAAGTATTAATCAAGGAGATTAAGGTATTAATTTGGTTATTAATCGGATTAGTTGAGATATCTTTCTACGTAATGTTTAGAGGATTCGTAATTGTTGGGATATTAGAGTAGGTAGGTTGTGGTAGGTACAGTTGTTGATTGAAAACTATAGGAATTATTGTATTACTATTTAAAACAACTTCAAAGAGAAAGCGAACAATAATCTATACAAATAAATAAAATTGGAGTGTCTGTTTTTAATACTAAGATAACTACTTTTTACTAAGTGTATATAGATGTATACATGATACATATACCAAAACAACATTTTTTACAATTTTTGTCTGTCTGTCCGGGTAATCTCTGAAATGGCTGGACCGATTTTGACGGAACTTTCACCGGCCGATAGCTGATGTAACAAGGAGTAACTAAGGCTACTTTTATTTTAGAAAAAATAAATAATAGTTTAAAAAAACTAAAAACACTCTGAATTTTGAGACGTATGTCAGCGTAGTTTTCAAAGACAGTTTTTATGAAAAACTTTTTGTTAAATACCACGCGGACGAAGTCGCGGGTAACAGCTATTACCTATAATATAACCTGAATTAACACATCTTACCGCGATAGTACGTCCTCCTGCGTTAATTTCCGACATCCACGCGGGCGAAGCCGCGGGCAAAAGCTAGTTGTGTGAATAAAATAATTGAGCGAAAATATATATCTATACTATACAATATTATAAAGCTGAAGAGTTTGTTTGTTGGTTTGTTTGTTTGTATGTTTGTTTGATTGAACGCGCTAATCTCAGGAACTACTGGTCCGAATGGAAAAAATCTTTTTGTGTTGGGTAGCCTATTTATCGAGAAAGGCTATAGGCTATATATGACATCACGCTACAACCAAGAGGACCGGAGCAGTAATGAAAACTGTTGCAAAACGGGAAACTCGCACGGGTAGGCGATTCGATGCGACGGGAAGGGTCGGGGGAACAAGAAATTTAACGCGGACGAAGTCGCTAGTTTTTTTATATCAACTTTCTGTGTTGTCGCTTTTAAAAATTATGAACGGGAGTATATTTTCAGTAGATAGGTGTCTACGAAAATATTTTTTTTTTTTTTTTTTGCTCAATTTTGGTTCTCTTTCTCTTTGAAGTAGTTGGTGGTTTATTTTACAAAATTCAACTAAACAAACTTGTTAGTAAATAAAGTCTTTTGGCGAAGCTTTCTTTAAAGAAAAAAACAGCTGTTGATTTGACTGTTAACAATATGTCTACAAAATGAGTCATGCACAGTGACTCCCAAACGTGCCACCATAAATCTCCTTTGAAATAATTCTGAACAAACAAAAAAAGATCTTTCCACAATATTTCTTTTCATAAACGCCCTCATTCCTTCAACTTCTTTAGTCTCACTTACCCACATATTTGCCACAAACCGCACAAGTCCTACACATCACGTAACTACACCATCTCATTACACAGTCAAAAACAGAACTGCACATTAAAATAAACTGCGCTACACACGCCACCAACTCTTAACTCCAACAAAATATTTCCACGATTTTTTTTCTACAACATTATGATAAAAGGGACGTCCTGCACACTGTCATAGAAAAGATAAAACAGAAGCTTCAAACGACGAGCGCACGCACACATTGACAAGCGTCATGTACAACGAGTGCAAGCGCAGTCGCGATTGGCGTTCGACCAACATCGCCGTTCGTACGTATATGTGTGTGCGGGTTCTCGTTCGTCGAATGAAACGGATTTTCTGCACTTATCTATTTAGTGAAACTGTGCAAAAACAACACACACCGTTCACAGGAACACTTCTGCATAATATACGACCGAAAAACAATACAATATGACAGTTCAAAAAGTGAACTTATAAACACGGACTCGTGTTCTGAATGTGGTTTTGTGAAATTTAGTAATAAGGACTTGTAATAAAGTGGGGGTGTTATGGTAATGATCCCCGCCATAATTTTTGAACCCAGTGTGACAGGATGTTGTACAATGCTGTAATAATATAATCGCATGCTTGCTTGTGTTAATAAAGATTTTCGTAAAAATTTTGGAATGCAAACTGAACCTTTTTATTATTTTCATAACATACAATTTTCCTTAAAGATTCTTTTCAGAAAATCCTAATGCCTATGAAGTGTAGATAAGAACTTCATACTGAGCTTTATGCTTAAATTACAATTATTTATTTTATGAAACTACAATGCTCTCTATTAATTACGAGCCCATGAGATTGTTCAAGTAGTCATAAGCTAACTTAGAGATAAATTGACTTTTAATAAGTAATGTCTTCTAAAAATGATATCCAGAATACATTTCATAAAACCCTAAGATCTATTTTCGTAGCTTAAACCTTTATTCGCGGTTGAAAGCTCCTATTTTTCAGATATTTTTCGAGGCGTTCATCAAAGCAAGTTTTTCCGAATCCAAATCCGTATCGATTTTAGATTCAACATAGATTTGAGCTGTGTAACTAAACAACGGAGAGATCTGATGTTACATAAAGTCGGACATAGAGGAACGATTTTAATCGGTCACCGAACCGATATCCAACTTTGAGCGACATAATATGAATGGATAAACTTTCACGGTTGAATATGAAACCATGGTCGTGGCAAAAAATAGTTTATTGTAGAACAAAAATTCAGACATAGAAAACAGTTAAATGTGATGCAGCTACCAATACCTGACTCTTGGAAATATTTACGGACAAAGGAAAAATTTTGTACATTTACAAATTTTGGTTGATGGTTTGGTGACCACCAAACCATCTATGAGTTTCAAGTATTTTACAGATAGAAAGAAGAACGCTACTATACATCCCGCTGAGACAATCTTAAAAAATAAAAATCTGTATAGGTTTTTCCCAACTATGTTGGGGGATGCAGCTAAATACGAGTATTTTACATCGAGCGACTACCTATTTTACCTCCACAATCCAGTAACTGTGTAATACGATATCCCTTGGTAAGACTGGTTTCGGGTTTTCGACGACCCGAAACGTAACAACTGTCCAAATCTACAAATGACAGCTGAGACCAGCAGTATAAAGTACTTTCCAAGGCACGGAGGCATCTCGGTATGTTAAGATGGTCTCCCATCTACGGACCAACCTCGGCAAGCGTAGTTTAACAGGAAGGATCAAACCGTGCAGCAGTTATTACTTATTCACACGCCTCTCGATACAAGCCCTGCAGACAATATCAAAATACATTGCCTTTTGAAAAACGGCAGTGAGTCTGATGGCAATTTCTACGAAAATTTTACTCTAATCTGTCACTAATATAAGTTGAAGAAACAGTGACCATCCCACTTTCTAGGTACTATGCGAGATGCATGAACGAATTAAGCTATACCATTCAATTGATGGAACACAACAGCTTGATCGCCTGTTTATCCGATACAGTTTAGTTTCAATACTTAGCTCAAACATTGTTGTATAAACATATTAGGTCAACTAGTTATAAACCTATCTGTTTCACGGTTCAGCTTTAAATAGGGGCAGCTGACCAAAATTCCGTTGGTTTAGCAGGGACTTCGGCATAAGCGCTGTTGACAACGGACTATTGAGAGTTGCAAATTGAGCCACGTATCGAGTTGATAGATTAACCTTTTGTTAAACGCCAATTAGGTAGATAAATAGTATAATATTTTGAAGTATATAGGAGTCTGATATTGGAACCCCGTTTTCAGCTAGCGTGGTGTACAATGGCTGTGTTTTCTCTGAGAAACTGCCTGTGACTTGCAGTGGGACAATAATATGCTGGTCATCATTATCATCACTTCACCCGAAAGATGTCCACTGCTGGAAAATGGCCTCTTCCAATTTGGGGGGTCTGCCATAATCACCCCGCTTGCCAACGAACGGGTTGGCGATCGCAGAACGTTGGTAAAATGCAACGACTAAAATGAGATCGCTGCTGCCTCCATTCTCCAGTAGGTCCCTTAGTTGCCTCTTACGACACCCTCGGGAAGAAATGGAGTGGTGCTATTCTGTATGATAAATCTTACAAACTTCAAGTGCTGAGTTAAGCTATACGATTTATGCGTAGTAGTTTGGTTAGGTAGACTGAGTGCGCCGCAAATTATTTACCATCGTAATAACAAAATTATATCTACAAACGGAACTAATACCAGAGTGCCCAAGCATAACAAAAGTTTGAGTTGTAACAATCTCCTATACAAGGCTTGTGGAGATGAGAATATAGAAGGCCGCTTGCTCGCCCACCGGAAACCAGACAAGTGGGCCTCCGAAAACAATGTTTTCTTTGGTTTGTAAGTAGTATTTTTTTGACTTTGGGCTTTATTTATAAATTAATAAAAATAAGAAGATAAAGAAGAAAATAATAGAAAAAAAGAAGAGAAGAAGGAGCAGATTTTTTATAAAAGTGTGACCTTTCTCTAGTTTTGAAATAAATCTGGATAACGATTGCGTCATCATCTAATGTCTCTTACACTGATTGAATATTCAGATTCCTACTATTTGCTCACCTAAAATCAAAATGTGAGCTTGGGATTACTTATGTAATTAAACTATGCAAATTGCCAGTTCCATACATCGTCAAGTAGGGACCTAATTTTAAACCATGAAATAAACAATCAATACAAATGTCGGTCTGTCATAAACTCTTCAAAATACTTAAGTTTTGGTTTCCTAGAAAATCTGTTTCATCATATTACAACGGCTGGACCGTCCTGAAAATCAGTCACTTTTACAAGTTTTTGATACGGCTTTTGCCAGCGGCTTCACCCGCATGCAGTTCGATAAATTATCCTTCGGCAACGTATTACCAGAATGAAAAGTAACCTATGCGTTAATGCAGGCAATGAACTATCTGGGTGCCAAATTTAATCCAAATCCGTGGAGTCGTTTTTGCGTGAAAGAGTAACAAATATCCAAACATAAAAACTTTCTTTGTCATACATATTAGTAGTATTAAGGTGACAAACAATGCTCTATAAACACAGCAATTATTGTGTGACCGTTCACAGGTTTGTTTGAAAAAAGCATTGTACCTAAAGGCCCAACGTGTTCCAGAAATGACGTCGCAGCCACAAAGTTGGCTAACAAGACAATAAAGCATAACCCTGGCTCCCTGACTACAGGAAGCGTTTGTGTCTATTTCACGCCAGAACTCCGGACCTGTGCGAGTAGGCGGCGCGTCAACTTTATTGCTCCTTGTTTTGTGTACGTCATGTTTTGTTTTAAAGTTTGAATCTCAGTAGGTTACTGTTGTTGTTGGTTGTAAACTATTGACATTTCTATATACCAATTACTTCGGATTATTAGGTTACATAGATTATAATATTCTCACTGCTAGGACATACGTCTCCTCTCTTTTGGGAGTGAGTGGTCAGTAATTTTAGGTTACCTTTATTAAAATAAAGCTCATTATTGGGAGTCTACCTCGCTACTATACTCAGCCCTGTAAGAAAAAGCCTACATTTGTACTCAATTGTATTACGAGTCTTATCACTCTGTATTTTACCGTGTGTGCATAAATAAATAAAAAATGCTGACTTCAGATCTTTTACTGTGGTACACCAGGCTAAATAACTTATGCTTTTAAATCAAACATTACAATCTAAGTATCTTTACCAAGCACGTGAGTACTGAATAGTATACGTAACCATGTTTTCCACACTGATGGGCCTTATTAGAAGGCTAAAAGTCACCTAACGTTCAAAAGGTTCTGGAACGGCGACCACGTACCGATGACCTTGAGAAGACCGCAGGAATCCGCTGGATGCGTGAAGAACAAAACCAGTCTAAGTGGCGGAGTTTGGGGGAGCCGTATGCCCAGCAGTGGACATCTTTCGGAATATTATTAAAACGGTGATAATGATGATTGCCACACTTGCTAAACAAATTGTCGATTGAAAGCCATGTTATTATACATGATTATAAACAATGTTATGTAGCGATTCATTGAGTTAAAGCTTATCCATTTCAATAGGAAGAATTTTCAAAGTTTCTAGTCTCTAATACAATCATAATCCATAAGCTTGTAACCGCACTATTTATAACAACGACATCGCAACATAACTACAAATCCATTCCCTGCGTAATCTCGTGTCGTATCCGTCACGCGGGCGGCCCACGCGCGTCACGTCACAAATGGCGGCCGCGTCATTTGTCACGCGCCTATTGATTTGCAGTTACACGCTGACAGCTGTGGATTGTGGGGCTCATGGTTCAGTTTGGAAGGGTTCAGACTGTTTTGTAAGAATATTCGGTACTTTATGCGTGTATTAAGAAAGTGGATGAAAGAAAAGGCCGCTATCTCTAAAAATTTCTTAGACCTATGTAATTTGAGCAGTGGTGGCTCAGTGGTAACGGCCGCGACTTATGAGTGGTAGGTCGTGGGTTCGAAGCCAAGAAGCAGGCGTTTAACTTTGTGGAAATGATTTCATCACCACTGCTCCAAAACGGTGAAGGGAAACATCAAGAGGAAACCGGCATGTCTTAGAATAAAAAAATCGAAGATATGTGACATCTACGAACCCGCACTGGGCCCGCGTGGCAGATAGTGGCTCATTCCCTCTCACCAAGAGGAGGCCTGTGTCCCAGCAGTGGGAAGCTTATAGGCTGCTGATGATGATGATGATATAATTTAAAGTTGAGACCGCAGCTTAGAAATTCACTACCGTTAATGTCAACGCAAACCCGCATGACGCATATCTACTAGAACATTTTCATGAAAACTTCAAGAAAATTGGTATCTACGAGTCACGTTTCGATATCGCGTCACGCTGGTAATCGAGTGCCTATAAACTTTTCCCGATTTGAGATCCAGACCAAAAATCTCACGTTTGCAGCTGTACCTATGCTGTATATTGTGCAGTATGCTAAATATCAGTCATCAAGAAAATTAGAGGCACGAACTATGAAAAATTAACGCTGCAGTAATTATTTTAGACAACCCAGTGCCTACTTTTACGTTGACTCTGGGGACATTTTGGAATTCCGATATGCAGTGGTATTACATTGTTGCAGACTTGTATAACACTGATGTGCCAAAAATGGTCTCTCAACTCCGTATAGAAATGTGTGTGCAAAATAGCACTGAAAACACAGAGAATCCTAATGTGGGCTATTAGCTTAAGTGTGTGCTTTTTCGTGTAGGCGACGTGTAAACTAAGCATGCACATTAGCTCTAAAATTTTTGCTACACGATACACATTCATTCTGATGCCCAAATGTGAGGTTGCTGTTGGATTTGGACACACAAACTATTCATTACCAAGTGACATAAAACCAAAAAGGGAATTCGGAAGTGATGACTGACGTTACTTATTCTCTTATCTTCTAAGGACAATTATTAGCAAAGAAGATAAGAAAAAATAGTTTCGTATTCAAACCTAAAATCACTTTTAATTGTTATTTGTAAATTGTCATGTACATCTTGTGCGAGAGACAATGTCATCCATTTTAATCACGTCACATCACAACTCATCAATTTCACATATTAATTTGCATCCAGAACTCACAACAGTAATTGATAACTGGCATATTTATGAACACTAGCGCATTCATCAAGTAGCTGTCAAGTATACTCGTCACGTCACCGTCACGGCCTCGTCACGCTCTCGTCACGTGCCCGTCAGACCCCGGGCACTCGCGTCCCCATTTGGGTTGCCATCGATTTCGCATTAGCCACCTTTTGCTTTATCAGCGTGTCGTTTTTGTTTTCCAATGACGGCTTCAAGGGTTCGAAGTCTTTTTAGTAAAATCCGCGGAATGTTTCTTTATACGTTTTTTGGTAGGATTTGTCTTTGTCAATTGTCTCGGTTTTTATTTCAGAGAAAGAGTTGGTTATAATTCTTTTGGTAAGACACTGCAAATAAGCTGAACAATTTTATCGGTTCTCATATACACAATACAGTAACGGTTATCACAAAATAAGGTTTTTCCTTAGATGTGATTGAAAACTACGAGCCTGTTTTTGAAATAAGAACCAACCACAAATCAAAATACAGTTCTCTTTACAAAACTGACAAATTAGTCCGATGTTAACTTGCTATTTTTGTTAAGAACTTTATCCAAATCGAAATAAAGTTGAAAAAGTAAAATCTGACCCAGAGCTTTAGGCTAGAAGTAAACTTTATTATTATCGAGCACACATGCCTTGCTATATCAAAGTTCCAAATTGTAACCACCATATTAATTCTTGAAAAAACCCGCAATGAGAAAGACAAGAAGTGCAAGAATGACTGAAATGACAAATAAAATATTCAATATTATATAATTCGTGTTAAGACACAGCAACATATCAGGGCGGTCCAAGCCGCAATCAAATCAATTACAATTATCCTGTACACATACGCAAGTGACGGCATGGTAGTAGTATCTACTTATATTTAACCGGATTAAGCAATTGATACCTCATCAGCTTATCAATCAAGCATTCAATCATTTCAATCAGACGGTTGGTCGGAGAAGTAATTGGCCACACCCTGTCGCTTATGCGTTACACGTGAGGTATGATCGAGGTAAGGATGGTAAAATTAAAGTATCTTATTGTTATTTGATATTTTCCGAAGTACTCCGTTTAGGTAGTGATTGATTTAAAATTGATTATTAATTCGGTTACTAAAATTAGAAGGAATTAATGCAAAGCCTGACTACCCAAAAAGATGTTTTATAATATCGATGGCTAAAGTGGCAATTGGCGTATAGGTCAACGGGAAACATTATTTTTTTAAAGTGGTACCTCGGAAAAATATTTACCGAGGTATATAAAAAAAGGAAAAAATACATATAATATAAACGGGAGTAAAGCGCAGAAAATTCTGGCATTAATTTGGTAAAGCGCACAAAGAAAATAAACTCCTTACAACTTGAGTTGTTTTCTATATTGAAATGTGCATACGAATGCACCATGTCTACTCCCACGCATAAACTAACTCTAACACATACGTATATGCTTATGTATGCTAATGAAACACTGCATAACCCTGAATATAGATTGCTGCTACTAAGACAGGATGCTAGTTAAGTGCCCACTAACATTTATAGGCTTTTCTTGAGTGGAATTCCTGTGTTTACTGCCAGGAAATAAATTGGAAACGGCAAAGGAAATGGATATAGACAGACTGTGATTAACTCTGGGATTAATTTTCATGTTAATTTGGAAATAAAACCAAGGGAATGAGTGTATCGGACAGAATGGGAGATGTGGGATACACCTCATTAAGTTGACGTGATTGCTTACGTGTTAATTAGTTGTTAACTTAAAAAATCTTTTGAAGAACATCCTTACATTTGCCATACAATCTAAGTTTCTGACATCTATTTTCATTTGTAGCCATAGTTAAACTTTCTCATTTCCCAAAAAAAAAAAAAATCGCCACATGTTATCAAATTGACTGGCCTGTTAGTCTAGTGGTTAGTGACCCTGACTGCTAAGACTGAGGTCGTGGGTGCGATTCCCACCCAGGACAAATCTTTGTGTGATGAGCACAATCATTTGTTCTGTGTCTGGGTGTAATTTATCTATAATATGTATGTATTTAGAAATATATAAGTATGTTTATCAGTTGTCTGGTTACCATAGTACAGGCTCTGCCTAGTTTGGGATCAGATAACGATGTGTTGGTTGTCCTAAGATATTTATTTATTTATTTATTTAATTATGTTTTGCACTTGATCAACTACATTTAAATGACTTTAACCGTCATTAAATGCTTTGCCTTCTGCCACTATGTTGGGGTCAGTTTCTAGTCTAACCAGATGTAGTAGTAGTAACCAGACCTAGTATTTTACATGGAGCGACTGCCTCTCCAACCTCTACATCCCAGTTACTGAGTAATACGATACCTTGTCATAAGAATAGCTGTCAGATTTCCGGGCTTCAAACAACCCGTAAGGACAGTTAAAGATTTCCTAATGACAATCGCGATCAATCGTTTAACAAGCATTTCGAGGCACAGCGATATGTAAATCTAAGCAACAACACGCTTATTGCTTGTCTATATTACCAAACAATGCCATGTTAGTGTAAAATCGACTAAAGCACCATTATATCGAATATTAATCATTCAATTCATGCTGTTGTTAACATCCACGACAGTAACACAAATCCTAGTGCAGCTGTCACAAGCAGAATCAGCAGCCAGCAATATTTCACAGCGAGAGGCTACTTGAGTCCATGCACGCATCGAGTCGTTTGTCATGTCACAATAGACGCCTTCAGTGAACACCACCATCTACGGATCGGCCTTGTGTCACACCGATATGTATCGATAGAACAACAGTTGAATGGAAATCATAGCGTATGAAATGTATATCAAACTTGTGCACGCTATTCATTTTATAAGCGCTGAAAATCATGAGACAAAAGTGAAAGAGATTTTAAAACAGAATTTTTCGTATAACATTTATTAAGTAGTTTAGTATTGGTACGTTTTGGTGTCTGGATGCTTGGAGCAGTCTTTGGTTAGTTCTGATAAATAGCTGATAAAACAAAACTGACGAATCATATCCTTGATTTGATTCAAAAGCCTTACAAGTGATTTGGTTTTTGTAATGATGTTACTGCTAAGTTTTATATTGCAGTCAGGAAACCACTTTATTTAAATTTACTTTCCATTAAGTTTATGGTAGGTACTTATCCGTAAATTAATGTTACATTAATAATTTGATCTACTGTCATATCGTAAAATTCGAATTATAATCTTCAAAACTAGTTAATAATGACGAAATTTAAAAACACAACACTGAAATTTAAAAATAAAATCAAAATATAACACATTTTCTCTAGCAAAATAATTATAACTTTTTCTTACTAATACGATATATAGCAAATCCAAGTATTATCAGCAAGTAGTTTCCATTTATTTTACATTTTTTTTTTTTTTTTGTAATAAAACGCATATGCGGTGTGCGCCATTTTTATAGCATTACAAAACTATTTCTTATTCTTTTAACTTTGCTTCTATATCACTCCCAATGTATAAGAGTAAATGTGGTAGTGTATGAAACTGCACATCATTCATCTTTTCAGCCGTAAGACGTCCACTGCTGGACTTAGGCCTCCCCCAATTTGAGGGGGTTTTCCATAATCGCCACGCTTGGCAGGCGGGTTGGCGATCGCAGTATGGTGGTAAAATACATAGAGAACGCTGCTGCCCATTCTCTAGTAAGTCCCTTAGTCGCCTTTTACGACACCCATGGGAAGAAATGGGGTGGTGTTATTCTTTACGTCCGACACCACACGGTACTCCGGCACCACACGGTATGAATCTGCACATAACTAGGTATTAGGGAACTTGTATGATACTCTGAAAAACCTCGCCAACGATCGGTCCTTGGAGACACTCGTATTTTAACGACCCTCATTTTCTAACAATTTCATAAATTACTGTTTCGAAGCTTTTAACCACTAACCGTCTTATTTGCTATTCCTTCTTAGCTCAAATTAAGAACATTTTAACCGTGATGCACCCTAAATAATATCATGTTCCTCCTCACGTGACGGTAGCCCCCCCCCCCTCCTCGCGCTGCACGTGGCCCGCAAGATTTATTGCGTCTGCTGCGGCCATGTCTCAACCCGTGTAGGAGAAAGTTGCTAATACACCAGCTGATACTGTATCTTGTTATATTTTGTTTGAAACTGCGGGTGTTGGTGTATTAATCGTTAAATAAAATTGGGAAGTAACTTTGTAATTATTGTTTGATGTGCCGTTGAATATTAAGTTTTATTTTTGTAGTGATAACGCTCTTTGTTTTAGAGCCGAGGTTGTACTGCTACTAGACCTATTTCTATTGCCAAGCGGCGTTGCTGTGTTTCGGTTGAAGGGGATGTTTGCCAGTGTAAGGCGTCTACTGTTCATCTTCTTCTTAGTGTATCGTTGGCTAAAATTACAAATTTCTTTGGTCGAAAATTTAGCTGCTCGAACTCCGGTCACTGACTCAGTCATAAGATCATCAAATGAACAGGTGACAGGGCATGTGGCGCAGGATCAAATACTGTCCATGGGCTTACCACTTGGCGGACCATCGGATTATACCACATTTTAATTTTTAATTTAAAGCCTAATTGTCCCACTGAACCTGCGCCTTTGCTTCACTCTTTCCAGTTATTTTACATCTAATAAAAAAATGTTGAAATTTCTTCCGTATTGTTTCTAAATCTACAGCAATATCATGGAAACGATTGGTTTTGGTGTAATTAATAGAGACGATCTACAAACCTACTAGCCCCACAGGGTCACATCATATTATATTGAGCATCGCTCGACACTCGATTACCCCGCCCAAGGGCACATCGCCTAGATCTATAATGTTACATGTTGGTGCGACAGCTTTTACAAGTGACTGCACCACATGGTATAACAACATTTGTGAGGCTGAATTTCGATAATCCGGAACCAGTCCTCCGTAATGTTTTCGAACTATGTTTTGCTATTGTTGTCGATACCGTAAATATAATCTGAGAGCATAATGTCTGTGTAGAGATATTATATTGTTTAGTATTTTAAATACCACCAATGTGGCCTAGTAAGCAGTGATGGCCTAGTGGTTTTGGACTCGACTTACGAGTTGGTGGTCGTCAGTTGATACCCAGAGAGGCAAATTGTTTTTTTGGGCAGCCAGCATATCCTATAACTACGTATTCGAAGTCATATAACATCCACAAATTCACACTGGGCCTGCATGGTGGGTTAAGTTCCACTCCCTCTCACAGATAGAAGAGCTGTGTCCTTGCAAAGGGAAAATTATAGGCTGGTTGTTTTAAATTGATTTTAAAAGACACAGTTAGAATTTTAGTTTCAAAATATTTTACAGTTTACTGAAACCATAGGTGACATTTCGTTTTGGTTAGTATTTGACATTATTTTCGATACATATTCATCATCATAATTAACTTATTTCAAAGCAGGCTTCTTCCTTACTGCTATCGATTTTGCCTCTACAACTGTTCTCACAAAATCTAAATCCCATCACATCTCACACCGAAAATCGCACGATCACAACAAACGCACACAGTTACACGACGGTGTGACAACCACCAGTCACTTATGCGGCGTACGGAGCGCCAGATTTATCGTCGTCTGCCGTACACGCGGTGGACACGTCTCAGCCTGAGACGAGCGGATTTATGATGACATTTATTGAACGAATTAAAACTGTGTGGGCCATTTGTCTGTTTGAACTGAGATTGGCGGTAATTTGTCCTGAATTACTTGAGGTGTGAACATGTGGAAGTGTGTGGACGTTATTTGGCTCCTTTAGTTATTGGATGCTTTATGCGTCAATTCAAAATCAAAATCAACAGTAATTTATTAAAATTAGGTTGAGAGTTAGCACTTTTTGAACGTCAAAATTACATAAGACAGTCACCTAAAAGTGGCGCAACAAACTGCCCAGCAGCACAGCTATCTGTTAGGTTAGAATAACTTGGTTCTATACTATAATATGTAAGTAATTAACGTTACGAAACGCAAAAGAAAATAGATTAAATTGTTTGCCATATGCCAATTATTTTATTCATATTAATAAACCATCGCCTCTAATTTGTCATATAGCAGACCAACGAGATCTTCAGAAAGAATAAGCATAAATCATAATGATTGTTCACTGCATGGTCCGTTCTCAGTCCATAAAATCCTAGTTCTCCCAGTATTTTCCATCACAACTAGACAGTGGGGTAGTATTGCGAGTATAATTTTTCCATACATTTTGACCGCACGTAAAGAATCATGTACTGAATCTATGGTAACAAGATTTGCTTCGATTATCAAAGCTAAGTCTGTAGATATTAAGTCACTAACTTATCCTGACATTACTTATTACATTAAAAAGCTGCGTAGTGAAAAAGCACACTCAAATTATTAGGTAAATAAAACCAGGTAGCACAAAAACTACTTTATATAAACGCCCAAATCCCAAAGTAAATACACGAATCTTACGTAAACTCTACACCTTCAGACGTTGAGGACATACTCATATAGTCGGCTATACAGGGTGTTACGAACACTCGTCTGCAGCTCACAAGAAAATATCGTGGGAATCTCACCACATCCCTACAGGTGTTTGCAACGCGGTTTTTTTTTTTTTTCCACCACCGACCAACCGCATTTCTCAAAGCAACGCCCTGTTTTTAGTGAATTTTTTTTCGAGGTTTTCCGTCGAATACTGCGGACTACTTTCGGATCCGCGGAGTTTTAGTAATAATCTCGTTATAACAAGTGTTATTTGGTAGTGATTTTTGGATATTTGAGGTAGTTTTTTCTTCTAGAGCAGGTTGCTGTATTGAATAAATTTGTGGTTGTGAGTTATTGAAAAGCAATCCAATTTAAAAAATGTAATAAAAATGATCTCTTTGTGTCTCTTGAATATTAATACTAACCTATAGCACTTACAGTAGTAACTATTTTTGGTTTTCCATGGTAGTTCGTGAATTAACGCAAATCTTTATTTACAAAACACAATGCAAAGGGATAATTCCGTAACACTCATGCATCCGTTATTTTTTACGTTGTTGACAAATTTTTTGAACAAGTGAAGCATTGTGATATGCATGTATCCTTCAAAATAATTGAGATTCTACTATTATATTGCACACGTTGTCTACATCTCTTTTATTTATTTATTTATTTATTTATTTTGGCTTTTCAACAGTGAGTACACTGTTACTTTATAATTTTGACATTGTAATCTTAATTCTAAGTGCCTCACTAGTTACAGAAAAGCACCACATGCACTACATTATGCGCAGATAATTATACACAATTAAATAATTAAAATAAGTTAAACAAAATTAATACAAATAGAAAAAATTAAAATTATGCAATTAAAAGCAAAAAAATTAGTTTCATAAATTACAAAATAAATTAAGATTGGATTGAATAATAAATCAATCAAATTACATACAATAAATTAAAATAAATTAGATAGGGTTATTTAATAAATTTTATACATTTTTCAAATATTTAATCTTTATGATATTTAATCAGACTAGAGACACCCATCAAATAGCAAGAGCGGCTTTTTTTAGAGCAGGTACTGATGAGTGAAAGAGGTCAATGTCCACTTCCTGCTCTTTGTATGCAGCATACATTCTAGATAGTGGACAGTGCTGCCTTAAGTTGGTATGACATTTTGGCATGCAGAAAAGCCTCCTATTAGAACTTCTCGGCAGATTACGTGGCACATGGAATAACACCCTACTGAGCAAATCGGGACAGTTCAGGGAGCCCGTCACTAACTTTTTAAGGAAAACCAAATCAAGCATATTCCTGCGTTTCTCCAACGACACCATCTTAAAAAACTCCAGTCTTTTTCGGTACGAGTTGAGCTTTTTGCCCATTTTACTCTGATAGGTAAGATGCCATAAGAACCGTTGTTGCAGTCGTTCGATGCGCTTGATGTGAGCCTTATACTTTGGTGACCAGACCACACTGCAATACTCGAGATGGCTTCTAACTAGTGAGTTATACATTATTTTTTTAATTTTGGGTTTTTTGAAGTTTTTACACTCTCTCATAATGAAGCCAAGCATCTTTGAAGTTTTTAATATAGTTTTGTCAATATGTTCGACAAAACATAGCTTTTTATCGAACTGAACGCCTAAGTCCCGTATGGTTTCGACTTCCTCAAGCCGCTCACCATTCAATTTGTAAACTGATTGTATAATATTTTTCTTTTTTGTGAATTTGACATGGTGACATTTTTTAACATTCAAAGACATTTTGTTGTGCTCACACCACTTAGTCAGAAGGTCTAAGTCGCTTTGGAATAGTGCCGAGTCCGCAGGATTTCTTATAATCTTAATTGCTTTGAGATCATCAGCAAATAAAAATATTTTCGAGTTCGGGAAGCATTTGTAAATATCATTTATGAAAAGAATGAATGCATGCGGACCCACATGAGATCCCTGAGGGATTCCCGACGTTGCAATGTACGAGTTTGAAGAGCATCCATTTACCACAACCTTGAGCATCCGATCAGAAAGATAAGAACGGAACCAACTTAGGAGGGGGTCCGAAACGCCATGCATTTCAAGTTTCTTGATGAGTATGCCATGATCTACCGTGTCGAAAGCCTTGCTGAAGTCGGTGTAGACTGCATCAACTTGGACCCGCGCATCAACCGCTTCAACAATGCTCTCGACATAAGTCACCAAATTGGTAGCTGTTGATTTCCCTTTCATAAATCCATATTGGGCGTCTATTATTAGTTGTGATAAATGTCTAGCTAACTCAGGACATATAAGGGCTTCAAATACCTTTGCAAGTATGGACAAAATAGCAATGGGCCTGTAATTGGATACATCGGACTGATCCCCGTTTTTGAAAATAGGCACAATTTTGGTTTCTTTCCAGATAGTCGGGAAAGTACCCCGATGCACAGAATAATTAAAAATAATACTTAATGGCAGTGAAAGAACATCCGCCAGTTTATTTAAAAGCAAAGCAGGTATATTATCAGGGCCAGCTCCTTTGTTAATGTCTAACTTTTTTAACTCTTTACGGACCTGTTCTTGCGATATTGCAATATGGCCTAGCGTGGTATTGCTTATGCAGCTTTCCATGTCACAAGTGCCCGCACACACAACATTCCTATCACAATTATACACTTTAGAGAAATGGGATGCAAAATAATTACATATTTCATTAATATTTTCAGAGATGTTTTTACTATCCGTCATAGAACTGGGGTAGTTACTGGTGCCACCTCTCTTCATTTTTAAGTAACTCCAGAAATATTTTGGATTTGAAGTTATTTTAGCCTCCACATCAGCCAAGTGAGCACTATAACAAGACTCAACAAGACAACTATACTCTTTGTATATTCTCTCCTATTGCAGGTATGCTGGAAGAGATTTCTATAGAAATAAGCATTACCTTTGTACATATTTTTCTGTTCCTTTCTTCTTGTCTATTTTTATGTGTGCATAAATGGTTAAATAAATAAATATGTGTTACTCAATCAGAGTGCAGGTCATTTAGACTTAAAATTGATACGAAATACCCATATTTACTCTACGTAGAAAATCACCGTACGAATTAACTTCTATTCTACTTGGTGAATAATCATCAAATACTAGAACAGAAGTTCATTCAAATCTCATTTCCATTCACTTCATTGAACCACGCAGAGAGTCAGCAAAGCGTTCTAACAATATAATCATCGTAATCAGCAGAATACAGTAGGAATACATTACCACAGTATAAACAGTGCTGGACCATCACGCAAAATGTTTGCCAGCGAATTATTGAAGCGACTAGTGTTGCCAACGCTGGTTACTAAAATAAGGCTTTAGTTTTAGGATTTTTACTTTTTTGGGTTATATTTTCGACTTGTATTACACCTGGTTAAGATCCTTTGTTAACTTGCATCTAATTGATTGTTAGATATCAGCTTTTGCCAGCGGCTTCACCTGCATGGATGTGAGAAATTATTACATGGGAACGTACTATCGGAATAAAAAGTAGCTTATGTGTAAACCCAGGTTATGAACTATCTGTGTGCTAAGTGTGTGTTTCATCCAACTCCGTTCAGCTATTTTAACGTTACTGAGTAACAGTACCACACATACAAACATTTATAATATAAGTGGGATAAGATCTTACATTAATTTGTCTTGGATTGAAATGGCTTGTATCTTCAAATTGAAACAGCATCTACTAATCCTAATGAGTAGCTAGAACTGTAGACTATTTGATAAATATACACATCTGGTAAACACGATGTTTACTTAGAAAATTTACTCACACTAAACGTAAACTAAATTCAAGATCTTGGAAGCGTACCTCGAACTCTCGAACTTTCTATAGCAACCATGTTGTATTGAAGATATTGAGCAGTAATTGGCATTAAATTGAATAGGGATCTTCAGGCAAGCGCTCTGAATATAGCTACACTTGGACGTTGTCCTCCTTTGACGAATTACTAACTTTGAAGGATCTCTTATATTGAAGCTAAGATGTTAAGTGTGGACTGTTTGGGACAATTTACTTGGAAGCCATTAGATTAATTAATTGTGGGCAGAAATCACATACTCGTATTATTTGATCTTAGATTAGTATTCTGAATTCTTATTTGGAGTTTAATTGGGTATACTAAACCTGGATTTCTAGTTCTTTCTATCTGTAACTTTTTCTCATAGATGAAGATCTTTCTTGGCCAGAAGTGTAGACATATAAAACGCTATCGCCAAAACCACAGCACCTCTAAAATATTCTTAATTCTGAACTAAACGTACTGTTTGCTAACAATATTTCCCCTTCAATTTAGTAGCCCCAATGTAGCAACACTACGCATGAAGCTCGTGCGAAGCGGCCTGCAGCTGACAGCCAACTGAATTATGTAGCGAGACGCGTCAGTCGCAACTGTAATGATCACTTTAAATACGTATTGTTTTATTCTGGGCTATATGTTGTGGAAACTGATATGACAGCCAATAACCGGGACAGCGGGAATGAAAAATGATTGACAGCATTAATCGAAACGACTGGGGAAGTTAAAGTAGTTGCATATATAACGAGTGATTAATAAATAGTTTTTAGGTCAAATATATTACTGATGTAGACGTTACAGACTGATATAGAATTAAGAAACGGATAACATATACAAATAAGTCGAAATTAAATTATTTTATAAAAACACTAGCTTCTGCCAACGACTTCGTCTGCGTGAAATTTCATGTACCCCTGACCCACCCTGTCACATTGCGCTATGACTACGATTTCGATTTTTGACTTTTTGTTTTGCTTGGCTCTTATGAGTTCTAGTGTGATCTTAAATAGCCCTTCTCAAGAATTGGACTATTAACTGCATAAAATATTTTACTTTAATCTTACTGGTAGTTCCAAAGATTAGCGAAACCATTCCTTACACAGCCCGACGTGACTCTTGCTCCTTGAATGAGAGTAGTCATTCCCCGTAGATTTTGGGTCACTGAATTCAAATTTGGCCTCGGAATTGCTCCATCACATCACATTTTTTAGATATCCTAACCTAAAAGTGCAAAAAACACGATTTTAGCATGTTTTCATGGTGATGTAGCATCGCGACAAATTTAGCTATCGAAAAAATACATACAACACTTTAAAGTATAAGCATTGTTCTTCCAAATGGCGTTGAGTTTGCGCGAATATCTTTTTTAACAATCGAGAAATTTGATTTTGAAAATTTCAAATTTGTATATACATGAATAGTATGAAAAATGTACCGTGTGGTGCCGGACGTAAAGAATAACACCACCCCATTTCTTCCCGTGGGTGTCGTAAAAGGCGACTGAGGGACTTACTAGAGAATGGGCAGCAGCGTTCTCTATGCATTTTACCACCATACTGCGATCGCCAACCCGCCTGCCAAGCGTGGCGATTATGGCAAAACCCCCAAATTGGGGGAGGCCTAAGTCCAGCAGTGGACGTCTTACGGCTGAAATGATGATGATGATGAAAAATGTATATAAAAAATTTCGATAGCTTAATTTGTCGCGATGCTACATAACCGTGAAAACACGCTAAAATCATGTTTTTTGCACTTTTAGGGTAGGATATCTAAAAATGTGATGTGATGGAGCAATTCTGAGGCCGAATTTGAATTCAGTGACCCAAAATCTACGGGGAATGACTACTCTCATTCAAGGAGCAAGAGTCACGTCGGGCTGTATATAGGTCGTATAGATTAATATGGAAAATAAGATGAACATAGAGATACCTATGACTGGGCAGGGTCAGGATCAGTTAATTCCAATCTCTTACTCTACTAAGAAACACAACCTTCGGTAAAAGGAAAAATATAAGAAGAAACAATAACAAACATGCTGATTATAAGACTGAAGCTGAAACAGAACCAGACGTTGATAATCCCAAGCAATCTAAAGTTAAACAAAAGAAAAAGGGTTATTGTGCCGTTCATAGTCGACGGAGTCTACAAACGCCACAATTAACTTTTTTCCTTGGTTTTCTCTAACAAATTACTTGTCACTGCAGGCACTATTGCAATCTTTAGACTCAATATGTGGCTGCAAAAAGTATTCTTTTTAAACGTGGTTTTTGTTGGAGCCACTTCGGTTTCAGGTTCCGTCTGACTAAAAAATCGAGGCAATAGACGTATGTGAGTGTAGGTATTAGAAAATACTTTCGTGGAATTCATTACCGTTTATGTAGACGTTCATTAGGTTCCATCCGAAGGTTTTACTTGCCAGTGTCTTCTTAGCTTGGCGATGACAAATTTGGCAATCGTTTTAGGCCAGCCCAAAATTCAGCAACACTTATACCGTTCGTTGACGCAGCCTCTTTTCACGTGTGCAGTGTGATGATTTGATAGCATATTAATTTTAGTGTTACTGAACGTGGGATCACTAAAAAAGTTGATTCTAACTGAGCAACAAAAATGAACGTGAATATCCATCTTTGTTGATACTTATTTCCATTCATTAGAAACTCTCACAAACTATTCAGTACCTCTTCAATATAAAACAGTATCGACCTATTCCATTTAATTCCGATGCACCAAGGTTTTACACCAATTGAAATTCCAGCAGCGTTTCCTTACAAGATCTGTTGCAACGTCTGGCAAACACAAAGATACGTACGATCTTAATTCGAGTTAATCCGGGTAAGAAAGCGGGCGTCGCAAGGTGGACACACTAGGTGGATGGACGTGTGTTGAATTTTAGCTGGATGAGGGCAGAAAGTAAGCGCTTTGAAGCTACAGCGGGCTTTGTTGGAATTGGGGGTTTATGTGGTAAACTGGGAGGTGTTGCTACCCAGGTTGAGTGAAGTGACCATTGTATTTCGTACCATTTTAAGGAGTTCTAAGGATCATAGGCTGCGCAGGTTCTATCATATTTCCTGTATATCTTGACAGTAGTATCATGAGAGCAGTAAGAGATGTATTTTTAACCGTCTTCAAAAGGGAGGAGGTCTGTGATCCACTGTATTTTTTATATGTATGTTCACCTATTTCTCCGCCAATTGTGGACCGATTTCAAAAATTATTTTTTTAATGGATAGGTTGTACCTGTATGCTTCAGGGGTAGTTCTATATTAATTTTACTGACTTAGGTAGTTTTTGCGTCAGCTTCGATAGTACATATTTACTTCGCATTGTATAGCGTGCTGATATTCTAATATTTCTTGTCAATGAGCTGCTATTGACCTGGCCAGTAATGGTATACGAATTAGTGCGGAGTAGATACCATAACTTAAAGAGTTTTTTTTTTTTTTGTAAACCAAAAATATTTACCATTTCTAATTCTAGTTAACATTACCACTCAAATTGACCATTAAGTTTATTTTTACAAGAAATGTACATAAATAAAAATATGCTTAACTTTGTAAGAGATTACCTACGCCTTGTGCTTTATTTTAACGCGTAGAGGATTTTTTGTTAAGCTAAATTAATGTTGCTTTCAGTTTAAACAACTCGAACACCATTTTATTACAACTGGTCCACTTCATGCAATCTAATTTGCTCAAATGCTTTTACTTTTTGCTCCAGCCGTTTTAATGGCCGCGAATTTAGTCAAACTTAATTTGTAATACTTAGTCTAGTCACTGTGTCTTTAACGCGTTGTTGGATAACTGGATTGCAGAACTTGTTTACTTACAAATGTATTTAACGTGCCTTCAAAAAATCTATTTGCAAAATTTTTGTCTGTCTGTCTGTTTGTGCCGACTAATCTCTGACATGACTGGACCTGTTTCGGCGGGACTTTTACTCGCAGATAGCTAATGTTATAAGAAGTAACATAGGCTAAATTTTGTCCCGGTATCAAGTCCATTTTCACATCCACCCGGGCGAAGCCGCGGGCATAGCTAGCGAGTAAATAAATAATGGAGTTCGCGTAAAAAGCGAACGTTTTTGAATTACTCGTGAGATAATATTTAGTTTTGTTTAAGATTATTAACTTGTATGATTTGGAGTCCATCATTTTTGCATGTTCTTCTGTTACTAGCGTAGAGTAAAAGTGAAACCCACTTTAAAAAAATATCAGCGTCGATTTTAATCGCAATGCTTAATTTATTATAATTTAACTTTCATTTTCATTGTCAGTTTATTCCAAAAAATTGTATTCAAATTTTGTTGAAAACATAATACAAAAACTTCATCCGATTTAAAAAGTTACTTTCAAGTCATACCCTCTTTTCTGTCGTTGTTATTCTCATTCTTTACCTTTATTATTCCACAACAAACAAAAAGATATGAAAGACAAACAGCGTTTCCAAGAAAATTAAGAAACAAAAATATCCACTCCGGAATAAATTCAACTGTCAGTGTCACACGAAACTCCTAACTCCATTCAAATTAATCGTTTTAAGTACATTTTAAATCGACTTAGAAAAGTTGGATGGCACGACAAAAAACAATTTTAACTCGGAAGAAAAGAAAAAGGGGAGGTATTCCGATACAAAAAGACAGCCTGACGCAGAGCTGACGCTAAGTGAATAAGTGAATAGTTAAAGTCTCATAATATTTACATAAACCGAACATTAGCGGAGTGCTTTGAGATGGAGGCTGTAGCGGGTGGATCGATCCTGGGCTGTTCATCAAATTATGAATATGGCCCAATTTTGGTATATATATCTATTGATTCTTTATGTCACCAACCCCTTTTTACACGCATTATATTAGCTTCACTTGTATGTTTGTTTGTAACCGACTCCTTATAGCGCGATTTTGACCCACTTTAAATGACCAGATTTCATTCAAACTTTGCACACCTGTCAAGGACCGATGACAATGCAATAATTTCATAAATTTGTGCCATTATCCTTGCCAGGGTTACCAGGACAGCAAAAAAACTGTCTTTGAAAACTACGCTGACATACGTCACAAACTAATTTGTGACATTATCTTTGCCAGGGTTACCAGGACAGCAAAAAAAACTGTCTTCGAAAACTACGCTGACATACGTCACAAACTACGCTGACATATGTCTCAAAATTCGAAACACCCTAAAAAATAGAAAATAAATAATAGTTAAAAAAAAAACTAAAAAACACGCTTCAATTGAAAACCAAACTAAAAAGTACAAAATAATGGAAAAAAGCGTGGGGTGCCTGATATCAATAAAAAAATACCTTAAAAAGTACCACACGCTTTTTCCATTATTTTGTACTTTTTAGTTTAGTTTTCAATGGAAGCGTGTTTTTTAGTTTTTTTAACTATTATTTTTTTATATTAAAACATAAGTTTCAAATAATCATCATCATTTCAGCCAAAAGATGTCCACTGCTGGACATAGGCTTCCCACAATTTAGGGGGTTTTGCCAGTAGTAGTATAACGCTTGGCAGGCAGGTTGGCGATTGGAGTATGGTTGTAAAATGGATAAAGAATGCTGCCCAAAGTTTCAAACAACAAATTGTGATACTCTTCCAGAATGATTCTAATAATTCATGGTTTTGAAACTGCATTATTAATCGAAGGATTTCTTGTCTATCAGAAATAATTATGTAGATAGTATTGGGGGTCAGATTTAGGTAAATAATTGAATGAATCAAATCAAGTTTAACCATTTTCATCAATTAGACACTGACTTGTTTTATTAATATGTAGCGGACCGGGTTAGTTTATCAGCTTCATGGTTCGGTTCAAATATGTACCTAACAATAAAGGTTTATTTAATTTTTTTATTTATTTCATATAAATAAATAATAAGGACTTCATCATCATCATCATTTCAGTCGAAAGTCATCCACTGCCTGATTTAGGCGCTGTCTCAATTTGGGATGGTTTTCCATAATCGCCACGCTAGGCAGGCGGGTTGGTGATCACAGAATGGTGGTAAAATGCATAGAGAACGCTGCTACCCATTCACTAGTACGTCCCTTAGTCGCTTCTTACGACACCCACGGGAAGAAATGGGATAGTGCTATTCCTTACGTCCGACGTCACACGGAACAGAATACTAAGGTATTACTATAAAATATGCTTCTTGTAAGAATGTACAGTGTATAAACGTCATGCTGGCTCTTACAAACCGCTAATCCCCACGCTTTGAGCCATCAAAATAACAAGGCGAAGCGAACGTATGGATCGTGCTAAATGAACCAAAAAAAAAATACACAAGCCGCGTTGATCGAATACTCTCTTTGATGTAATACCACCCCTACATTCCTTGGTAGCATGACTGTGTGAATATGTAATGATGTAATAGAATTGCCAGCTAAATGCCGTGAAAATGGCTTTCATGTAATATCCCACATTTTCTTTGTCGATTTGGAATGTTGCAGCCATTGTTCATATATGCGGGTGATAGAGGTATTTATTGCTTTTTGGTGGGAAGCCAGGCTTCCAATTTTATGAATGCTAATGTGTCTGTAAAATTGAATTCTAATGAAAACGAAGACTTCATAAACTATTAACTTGTTTGTAGGTGAAAAGTATTGCATGAAAAAGCTACTGCTAGGTATGGTAAAGGTTGTCTGCAAAAGTCGTCCTTATGTAGTGCTGGCTGGCAGTAAAATCATTCTCGTTGCATTCGAACAGCTAAGCGATTTTAGAATGAGCTTTAAATTTTTTGTTTTCAATTTTTGTATGGAAAACTAGTGGAAATATAGGTGCGTTGATATAAACACGAACCCTTGGAATAAACGTTATAATTTAATACATTTTAGTACCTATACCGTTTTCTATAATTCCAAATGCTAATTCATTACACGCTTTATATTAGCTTCACTTGTATGTTTGTATGTTTGTATATTTGTATGTTTGTATGTTTGTATATTTGTATGTTTGTTTGTAACCGACTCCTTATAGTGCGATTTTGACCCACTTTAAACGACCAGATTTCA
Source organism: Aporophyla nigra (assembly GCA_947507805.1). Lineage (NCBI taxonomy): Eukaryota > Metazoa > Arthropoda > Insecta > Lepidoptera > Noctuidae > Aporophyla > Aporophyla nigra. The sequence continues at coordinate 2,995,395 of OX382301.1, forward strand.
TTCAAACTTTGCACACCTGTCAAGGACTGATGACAATGCAATAATTTCATAAATTTGTGCCATTATCCTTGCCAGGGTTACCAGGACATCAAAAAAACTGTCACAAACTACGCTGACATACGTCTCAAAATTCAAAATACCCTAAAAAATAGAAAATAAATAATAGTTTAAAAAAACTAAAAAACACGCTTCCATGGAAAACCAAACTAAAAAGTACAAAATAATGGAAAAAAAGCGTGGGGTGCCTGATATCAATAAAAAAATACCTTAAAAGCACCCCACGCTTTTTTTCCATTATTTTGTACTTTTTAGTTTGGTTTTCCATGGAAGCGTGTTTTTTAGTTTTTTTAAACTATTATTTTTATACTATTATTTATTTATTTGCATAACACAGGTTGTGTTTAATACTTTATGTACTATGACTAATAATGCTTAGGAAATTTCTAGAACAAATTTTCAAGAGATATAATTGTTATTACAAAATTTGTCTTCAGTTACAACCTATTTCGCTCATAAGTCTATTCGCTCGAATTAACTCGTCAGCAACGGGTTAATCGAGACTTTAAAAATAACATATTTGATGCACTTTTTTTGCATATACTTGCAGTGACCTGTTATCATAACTGTATTGCATAAAGTTTAAAACTAGTCAACTGCCTAGTACGTATTGCGAGTGTTGTGGATTCTCTCACAAATAAATTACCATCGTGTAACTCACCTATGGAAGATAATATGTTCCTATTTAATTCCAATACGAATATTAGCCACACCCATATGCCGTACCTCACAATCCAAACCATTCACTATTCAACATCGCGTACCTTATTTAACAACTGCCAAAGCCATTAAGAACATATTATTTATTAATATGAGTTAATCTTCAAGACGGGGGCCCTTTACGATATAATGATTACAACAGATTACAGTCAAAACGTTTCAATTAATTTTAAAGATGCCTGATAGTCCCCGCAGGAAATTTGCCAAGTTGCCAGTCATTATGAGGGGCACAAAATGCGTTGGAATTATTTATGGTGGCAGCTTTGCGATACAGTTTCGATGTTCGCTGCCACAGATGGTGCAATTGTGTGAAGGGGAGATGGAATCGGAGAAAGCCTTGGAGTTATGTATTTATTCATCTAGATTTCATTGTTTATGTCATTACTATTGCCAACTATTTGGAACCGTTCACTTAGCTTCAACGTTTCATAAGTGCCCTTGTAGGTTTATGTGAATTAAAATTATTTTGATGTGATTTGATTGATTGGGTTATGTTTTCTTTCGAAACTTTAACCCTAGTTATAGTATTACTAGCTTCTGTCCGCGATTTCGTCCGCGTTAAATTTCCCCGTGCGATTTTCTTCGTTTTTGCAACATTTTTCAGTACTGCTCCGCTCCTCTTGGTTATAGCATGATGTTATATAGCCTATAGCCTTTCTCGACAAATAGGCTACCCAACACAAAAAGATTTTTTTGATTCGCACAAGAAGTTCCTGAGATTACCGCGTTCAAACAAACAAACTCTTCAGCTTTATAATAATATTAGTATAGATACTAAGACACCAATGTTCATTTATGATGAAAAATTTCTTCTGACTGAAAAGGATTATAGACGTCAGTGCTTATTTAATGATATTGTCTATTCGAGGTCAGGAAGGCAATCACTCCATGTAAAATACTGGTACGTCGCTGCATCCGATAAGATTGGAAGTAGACTCCAACATAGTTGGGAAAAGGCAAATGATGATGTTTATAAACAATGGTCACTATAATTTTTCGGGATATTGTTGTAAATTCGCGATATTATTGGAATTATAATTATTTTAGTTTCAACTCCTTTGCAAGTAAAAGATTAAGGATTATTATCACTTATTCACTCATATTTTGGAATGAAAATAATACAGAGCTTGTTATTTTATGGTAGTTTGATATCAAGATTGTAATACTTAGTTATACCTAAGCTTTGCTACTATCAATTAATGGCCAGTCACACATCAAAAATGCAGTAAAACAAAGCAACTAATTCGATACCGTTGACCAGTAAAGGTTAACAGGGTCGAATTAAGTTATTGGGTTGCTCTGTTTTTATTTATGTGGGGTTCAAACGCGTTTGAAGGTCTATAATACGTCATATAATTAAACTTCACCTGCAGTTTTCTTTGTCCGAACCAATATTGTAAAAATCCAACCGATCAATATGGAACGCAATCAAAAATCTCATATATAAACAGATACAGACAGGATAACAAGCACAGCAATATAAAGTGCTGTGTCCATAACCTATACAAGAGACATAATTAACATTGCTGCATTCTTAAAAGCACGCATATTTCTAAAAGTAATATTTTTGTTTCGTTATTCCTAGAATTTGAGCTAACTTTTCACATTTTTCTGTGATACTAAAACATGTTTTTTTTTATGTTGTTAAACATATTGAAGATACGGATTCATTCGAAAAATCTCTGTTTATTTTCATCTATTAACTGTATTTTCTAGTTATTAAACGTAAAATAACATTTCATGCTCATGCCACGCTTCTATAGACTGCGAACCCAAGTAGACCGCTGAAATCACAATTTACCAAAATGTGTGATTACTTATTGACCCGATCGACCCTCAGTTCGAATTCGCTGCTGCTAACCAAACTATGTAGAAGTCTCCTAAGTTCCCATAAACTTTAAACCCTGACGATTTATAAACGCCACTGGTGCCGCGATTCGCGTGACCTTCTACTACGATCAAATCGCCACTTGGCCATCGAGTCGAAAAAAATAAAAAGATCAAAAAACCGGCCAAGTGCGAGTCGGACTCGCGCACCGAGGGTTCCGTACAAACCTGCAGGTATTCACGGTTTAAGCATAAGTTTTATGTTTATTAAATTAAATGTTTAATTTTTTGTATTTGAGTTGACTGAATGAAAGGTAAATTGTGGTTTACGATTTATGACGTATTAAAAAAAAACTACTTACTAGATCTCGTTCAAACCAATTTTTGATGGAAGTTTACAATGTACATCATACATTTTTTTTTTGTTTTATCATTCCGTTATTTTAGAAGTTACGGGGGGGGGGGGGGACACATATTACCGCTTTGGAAGTGTCTCTCGCGCAAACTATTCAGTTTAGAAAAAAATGAAATTAGAAACCACAATATCATTTTTGAAGACCTATCCATAAATACCCCACACGTATGGGTTTGATGAATTTTATTTTTTTGAGTTTCAGTTCTATGTATGGGGAACCCCAAATATTATTGTTTATTTTCTATTTTTGTGTGAAAATCTTAATGCGGTTCACAGAATACATCTGCTTACCAAGTTTCAACAACATAGCTCTTATAGTTTCGGAAAAAAGTGGCTGTGACATATTCGGACAGACATACAGACATGACGAATCTATAAGGGTTTCGTTTTTTGCCATTTGGCAACGGAACCCTAAAAATGAATACCCTTATAGACGATACCTTTGAAGTTATATCTGAAAACAAAAGCTTATTTACTGTATGCAAGGTCACTAGTAGGTTGTAGTGCAGAGGCATTATGACGTCACTTGACAAATGGGTTCAACAAACCTACTGCATATCTTTGTGCTATAAAAATGTTCAGAATTCCAAGCGTGGAGAGGTGTATGAATTTCTAGCGAGGTTCACAGAACTTATGTAAGTTGTGGTTCTTAGACACGTTTATTTTAAACTGACGGCTTAACCTTTGCTTGGGGTTCCAGGAAATGGGTGAGTAAACGTGTTTAGGAATATATCGAAACTACTTAGAACGATTTCATGTAGGTAAAGGTATAGATTTAACGTTTCTTTTCTCCGAATTGGTACGATACTTCAGAGTTTGGTTGTATGTAGATGTGCTGAGCATGCCCTGTTTCGTGTAGCAAAAGAATATAGTCTTGTAGGTTCAGTTACTTAAAATTTCGACATTTGTGTAAATTTATTTTTATTTAACCATACAACCAACCAGTACAACAGACTCTGAATGGGATTGAAAATTATTTCGAAACCATTCCGTCATTTGTTCGAATAAATTGCCAGCTCAGCAACGTAAATAACGCAATGAATACAACTGGTTGTCAGACTTTCGGGCTTTTGACTACCCGAATTACTGTCAAAGATCCACGGATGACAGCCGGTACCAACGGTTTAACGTGCTTTCCGAGGTACGGCAGTCGGTATGTAAAGATGTTCAGAAACTAACCGCGGCAAGCATAGCTGTACACTTGATCCATCGACTTGTGTGGCTGTTATTACTGAGCAACAAGCCCCAAATATAAAAAATATATATCTATACAAATAATAAAATAGGAACTTGGATTTTTTCACGGTTTGTTTCAATGTATGTCCCGGATTGGCGCAAAAACGACCAAACGGATTTGGATGGCATTTCGTTGTTTTGTGTTCTGTGTTGCGCTAATTCAGGTACTTTTAAACTCAGTAATAGGTTGCCGTGTATTTTTTCCGACACCGCGAGCAAAGCCGTACGTAAAAAAAAAAACTAAATAAATAAAACGTAGATCATATTTAAAACCGTTGTCAGTTGGTGCCAAACACAATTTGCATTCAATAATTCTGTCACAATTTCACCGACAGAATCCATTTCCTTTGTACGTAATAAATCAACAATAAACACTACAGCTCTAGCATTGCGTGTGAAGGTTGTAATAATGCATAAACAGCTCACCCATATAGCTCACCCATCGGTTAAAACTCCACACTGACCTATTTGCCTCAATTGACTTCAGCTTGTTCAAGATAAGCAGCTGGTCCTAGTGTTCCTACTCCATATTTTCCCTCCATTGCTGGACCGACGTAAAACGGCAGTAAATACTCGCTAAAAGAGTGTTCGTTTAAATTTTCATTTTGTTTTCGAGTTTCAATCTTCGCACTCGTTATTTTTTACGGTTCTTACTTTAAACATGTGGATTTAGTGGAATTTGAGCGCTGGCTCTTCATATATCAGAGCTGCGTGAATAAAATGGAACGTTGCTATTGCTTATGATAACTTTACACTGATAATTTACTAGGCTCGTTCTTTCACAATCTGAGCTTACCTATTGCTCGTTTTTTAACAGAACCCTGTTGCTAGGCCTCTGCCCTCAGGTCGTATATCCGTCTGCCTGCAAGCGGGATGTATTTCATAAACCTTAATATGTAGACAGTTGAGATTTTTACAGAGTGTGTATTTCTGTTGTCACAATAACAAAAATTAAAGAAAGTTAAGAAATAAAGAGGGTCCAGGTATAGGAACATACGAAAAAGACTCGGACTTGGCCAGTTTTTTAAGTCTTTGATAGTCCCGTGTTTATCCCACGCGATTTAAATGTGGAGCGTAGCCTAGACAGTTTATATCGTAATACCCTTAACAAAAATTGACCTGCAGTCAGATTTAGATTTCAAGACTTTTGTAGATCTTTACCATCAAGCCACTGTAAAATTTACTCATTTTAAAGCAAGAAAGACAATAACCCATCTTATGAAGATCCAAAAGCTTCACAAACTTGACGCACATACTCATAATAATATATTAAACAGAACTGTCTGCGATTCCGACGACACAGAACTAAGACACTTTAATATAGCGAGTATTACACAAGTTGAAAGTTTTACAAAAGGCATTATTCGGCTGCGACGGTATACGGTAGCCGCAGGGTAACACGGACGTTTTCCAACTGATATATACGACAGCACTGTGTTAGAATGTGAAGGAAATGTTATGAGCTTGACTTATTGCTTTTAACAAGCAAAGGTGTGTATGTAGCAGCTGGAATATATATTGGTAATGATATAAAAAACACTGAGTTAATTGATTTTGTAATTGTTTATCGCTGTATTGCTAAAAAACTACATTTAAAAAAAAATCGAATGGCTATTTATATGAAAAGCATTCAATCAATCTCAACAAAAATACCATTAACAATAATCCATGATTACAAATAAAATATAAGATCAACAATGAAAAGATTTTCGCCACGACAGAACAGCAAAAGAATCGAAACGAGACCTCCATCAAAAATTTACCCTGCTTAAAATATTCAAGTCAGTTTATCTCCCATCGAATATAAAGTCGAAACAATCGGAATCAGTCGACACAGCCGATAGCCAACAGTTTCTGAACACGACGACACATGACAATGTACTGAACTAAAGTCTCTCGTACATATTCAAAGTTTAATCCGAATCAGCTTTCGTCTTCTTGCGAGGGTTTAGCTCGGATGGTGTCGCTAAGTCGGGTGATACAGTGTTGGGGCGGATGTCGAATGATTTTGTTGGATAAACAAAAATGTGGATAGTTTTCCGGGAGTTGTTTATGATGATATGTTTGATGTTTAAGATGAAGAACAGTGAGAAAGTGTATTTTATTTAGACAAAACCTCATGTCTTGTTTGCCCGAAGAGTTGGGTAGATTTGTATGTATAGGACACCCACATTCCGCCAGTTATGTTTAATTGTCAGTCCTAATTGGGTGAGCATACACGTTGCTTGATCTAGGAATCGAACTCAGAACCTCGTGCACAGCAGTAGCGCTTGCAACTACTAGATTGATCTAGTCTTAGTCGATCGAGTGAGATTTTATTTAGATAAAATGGTAATATAAAATCAAATCTATACAAAATCAATTCAAACTCAAACAAAAATGGCGAGTCGACCTTGATACTAACAGACAGAATTAATCCGTAGTAGAAAAAAAAGAAAGGCCTGTACTTTGCCCAGCAGTGAAGTAACACACGTTTTAAATAGGTAAAATAAACTTCTAATAAGTCTCGCTTTATTCATTAGTCTTTTCAAGCAAGACACCGGAATTTGCAGCCAGTATGCTCCCTCTAAGTCGTGACTCCATCATCAGCTCAGCTAGATAAACTTGTACTAATTAACAGACTTGCTGTCACGTCACCACCTGCTCCAACTTGCAAACTGCATTCCACTTTAACGCTACGCCCTATTGCACTTAGTGTCAGTTTTGTATCAAATTGTTACTTATAATAATTAGTAGTTTAGGTGCTTTCAGAATTATGTCGCGCTAATGTATATTTTCTCGTGTTTTGGAGTACTAGCTGTTATGGCACATTCGTGGGGAACGTTCTAGTAAGGTTTTAAGTGCAAGAGGAGTTGGTAATGTAAAGTTTTGTCGCATTTAGAGAAAGTTACGTTGATGTAAATTATTGTCGTGTATTAAAATGTTTGTTTCTAAACTGAGAGGGAAGTCATTATGTCCTAAAAAATATTTAAAAATGTTTCATACGTTTTGATACCATAAAAGAAAAATCACCATCAACATTTCAGCTGTGAAGACGCCCAATGCTGGACATAGTCCTCCCCGAATTTTGGAAGAGGTTTCCCATAATCGCCACGCTTGGCAGGCGTATTGGCGATCGCATTGTGGTTTCAAAAAAAGTTTGGAGAACACTGCTGCTCATACTCAAGTAACTACCATAGTTGCCTTTTACTATACCCACCGTAAGAAATGAGGTGGACAAGTATTCCAATTATGACTGACTACAGTCATCATTGGATTAATTTTCTACCAAGTTAGCGATAAAATAATTTAAATTATATCAATTTTACTTAACGCTGACGGTAATAATAAGGAGCTTAATACTCCGACGGGGTTAATCCCGCCTTTCTTTCATACCAAATACCCATCCCATAATACGTTCATAAACTCCATATTTAATAAGCGTAACTCACCGATTTAATAATGTAGCGTTGTTCTTTAGCTGCTATATATTTTTAAATTAAACTTTTTATTATGAGGAGCGTGTGTTACGGCTTGATGAAATTTGCATTCATTAGTGAAGTGCCCGGGTGCTGGCCAAGGACAAAATGTCAACTGAATGAGCTTTTTTTTTCTTTTAAAAAACCCTCATAATATTAATGCGCAAGGTTTTCTCTCTTTGTAAAAGTTTTACATTAACTCATGTCGCAGAAATGTGGAGTTAGATAAAGTTGTGTTTTTGTATTAATGTATTATTCATCTTTGGTTTGTTTTTTCTTTCAGCTGGATGCTAATTAGCGTGGCAACATCAAACCTTAAGTTGTATATTGTTCAAAGAAAATTATTTATGTTAGAAGTTATTTGAGAATATTTTCGCTCCTTGTTTACATATTTTCAACTTTCTTTCACATTGTTAATTTGAATCGAATTCTACGCTAAATCATGTTTTGCTAACCTTAGTTCCTTGTCAAATTCAAAAGTTAACTATTCAGTTCTCTATTTAAAGATATCCTGTAATCTTACACGTGGAACGATAGTCTGTAGTCACAACATACACGTGTCTAATATTGACCCTATTTTGTAGAGAAAACAATTTGTTACCAATCCCTATTCTTGTTCCCTAAGGGGCTAAAATATAAGGTACAATTTGCTTCAAACGAGACTCTAAAATCAAAACTTCTCTATGAAAGCACCAAAGCGCGTTATGTTCCAAACTTAATCCGCCATATAATAAAACTCGATGCATTTCATCTAACCCCTCGTCTCCCTTACCCCTTTAACCCCCCTTAATAATCAAGTTTGCGAGTTGTACGTCCAAGATGTCGCTACGGACCGAGAATATTCAGACAACATTGTCCCTTCTGAATATCTTACAGTCTTGGCTGAGTAAATTAACATACAATTTACAAAGACTTTTAACTTCAAAAATATAGTTTTGAAGATAATTTTGTTATATCTGAGGTACCTTCGTGGGTTACGAAAATTTGCTGGAAAATTAATTAACAATCTTACCTTTTTAAATTAAAGAGTTTCCACGAGTGACCATGATACCTAAGCACGTCTGACGTATGCATACATCGCATTACCGCCTTGGTAATCTTTTCACCCAAGTATGAACAATTCTCTTAATAGTTTGTGCTAAATTGAGACCAGAAGAATGAAATTTACTTCAAATTGTAAGGGTTCTAAAGATAGATAAAGATGTAAAGGAATCATTGAACCGATTAGAGGAAAACCTTGCCATATCTTTACCTGTGTATTTAGGAGAACCATTTATTATATTTTCCAGAACGTCAATACCTGTAAATGGCCGGCATTCGTTGCAGCGCGCCAACCAAGGTCATTACAAGCAATTAACCTGTGAACGACATCAACATATTTTACTTTTTTTTCTATTTAACTGCCAGTAACTACGAACCTACATATTTTTTCATCATTAGGTATAATTAAACGTTTATTTATTTTACTTAAATCAGTTTTCTAGAATTATACATTAAGTACACATACACAAACTCACGGTTTTTTACTATGGCAGAAACTACAGAACGCCACCTGCTCATTTTTTCCATTTATGTTCATACATCTGGTCATACACGCACGCCGGTTGCGAATACTACGCATCTGATCTTCCAGAAGAATAACACCAATAACTCACTGCTTCAGTTTCGGTCACTGTTTGTTCTCCAGAAGCATCCTCCCCCAGGCGTTTCTACTCACATATGCCTTGTTAATACCTAAACAGCAAGTTATGCACATAATTTCATTTTTAAGTCTACCTGGAGAAGAAGTCTTGTTTATTAAAAACAGTCAGTTTTTTGCTGAACTCCGGCTTTGCTTCTTTAACAGACACCAATTTAAAAACATGGAAGCAAGTAAATTGGAAAGTCATTATATAACATTAGACTTAAAATTTATATTACCTACTGGCTATATTGAAACACAAAGGCTGTTCTGTATAATTACATAGTGATGAAATATCTAACATAAACATAATTTAATGTTGTGACATAAGTTCTACGTTCTAAGAAATGTTTGAATACTGCGTACCCTGCAAATGACAGGCCTCGGCATTCACAGCTCCACCTAGATTCGCCGCAACCGCCCTACGTAAATCAATTCAGTCGGAAAATATTCGCGACTCAATCCGATGTCTGTGAAATTTCATCCGTCTAGGATTCCATCTCTATGCTAATATGACACCGTTGTAAGTTTCTATACATTTTTTGCGGTATATATTAGTTTGATATTACATCATGTGGTAAAAATATGGAATTCAATAAAAATATCTGTTCATATAAAATTGTACGCAGTAATGTAATAAAATAATAAATAATGATGACACAAAATGAAGTACATTTAAACATGACACACTATGACAATGCACTAGCTATGAAAAATGATGAAAGATAATCTTTTAATCATTATAAAACATGCATAAAAATCTAGTAATAAACTTCTTGAATAAGTTGAGCAAAAAAGTCGTACTCTTTATATTTTAGAAGGAGTAAATAAGTACGAAAACCTAAAGGACGTCTAAAAACTAAGCTTATCTTAGAATTCTTCGCGTACAGTGTAAGTCCCTGTGTGAAACTTTAATGAAATTCTTCGTTGATAAGTAAAATGTGTCCGTTTTTGTTGTAAAGTTGCTCGGGAAATATTTACTGGGTAGCTTTAGTTTCGTCTCATGTAGTGTCTTTATCTGTTTTATCAATCTTATCTGTTAATCTTCTCCATTTAGTTCTGAACTATCCACCAGCAAAATAAATAGGTATTAATTTTTATTTAAGAGTCATATCTAAACAGCTTTCTATAGAAATATTGCAACAAATAATTCTATAACCGATAGCAAGTATCATTTCGATCCATTCCTATTCACAGATATTTTTAACCGACGCGAAAAAATATTTACTTCGCGTTTCCATTTTTAATTTCGATAACAGCGTGGAAACAGCGAACGCAGCGAAATGTGAAAAGTCGTGAATCTTTGTTTTCATTGTTTTTACAACAGACCACCATTTAAATAATGACATTACGAATATTATACTCCAGCCTACGATAATTCATTTTTGGAAGAAAAATGAGAGTAATTAAATTATAGCTACTAGATGTCGTGGTGATTTGATTCAATATCTTGACGCATACATTAGGTCCTTCCATAAAGCTCATTTTAACGTTGCAACTTTTTCTCAATACAATGCTCCTTGTTCAAGAGCGGCATTGTTGTTTGGGCATACAAAAAGAGTAATGCACAGTCATACGTCTCGATCGAAAATTTCATTTGTTGGCACGGGCACACTGGGGTAGAACGCTTTGTGTGTCGTATGATAAAGATGTAGAGTAGACAGATGCGGCACTTGGGATGTCGTGCCTCTCAAAAGATGAGTATGTGTTAGCTTTCGTTTAGAGAATAGAACAAAAGGTTTATATGGAGAAGACGATGAGTATAATAACACGAAAGAAAAAAAACGTTTCTTATTAAAGTAGTACCTTAGATCTTGTCTTAAGTAAGTACAAGCAAAGATGTAAGTGTCAACGACAGAGGTCATAAAGTGACTAATTATTTTTTTAGTTAGTCAGTAATTTTACATTTTACATATATAAGCATGTTCTTATGCCAATATGGACATATGGCATCCAACTGTGGGGATGTACTAAACCAACCAACATCAAAATCATCCAAACATTCCAGAACAAGGTACTCAGGAGTATAGTTAATGCTCCCTGGTATATAAGAAATGACGACCTCCATCGTGACCTGAACATGGAACCCGTCACCAAGATAATACAAAAATATGCTGAAGCCCATGAACAACGACTCCATCATCATGTGAACATCGAGGCGATTCAGCTGTTAGACCAAACGAATATAGTGCGAAGACTAAAACGAACAAAACCTTTTGATTTAGTGTAGTGTAAAAAGTGCAGAAATAACAGTGACAGTGACACACATAATAACACATGAACAAAGTGTTTATAATATCATCATACCAGACTCTAAGAAAGTGGAACGGACTTGTGTAAAGTACAAAGGACACTATTCTAAGTTTTAAAATAATCATCATGTATAAAATTAAGTTAGATTTAAATTGCTTATTAGTCTTATAGACTAGATTGTAATTAATTATTAAGAACGGAGTTCTTTATAATAAAGGATAAAAAAAAAAAAAAAAAAAAAAAAAAAAGTAATTTTACATTTCTGTAAGTAAACGAGCGTAAAGCAATTGTAGATGCTACTCGTATATTTTTTTTATGTTTAACAAAAACATATTTATCTCTGCAGGAAATGTTGAGCTTCAAAATGAACCACTTTAACTACAACTAAGAGTTATTTATCTGAAACCATAACTTCATTTTATTGATTGGACCTCAATATATTGGACCTTTAAAATTCCGCATCCAGTATCACAAAATCCGCGTACCCGATTCATCACGTGTATTTGTACAAAATAGTTTTTGTCCGTCTTTGTAGTTTTATTAGCAACAGCTAAATTGATGACCGGCATCGTGTCCTCAGCACTGCGGGCTTCATCTACGTTGATCGATGGCCCTCCACCAGACATTTCAATTTAATCACCACTTAAATCAGAAACCTCTGTTTCTGGAGTATTTCATATTACATTTTTTGCAACAGTTTTGTCATTGTCAGCGTTATGTTTTATAACAATGTCTCTCGTCTTTTTTTAAAGTTGACACGATGAAAATGATAAATAGATTACGGGATCGTCCTAATAGCCGTGGATTATCTCTCTTCTTCTCACAGGCACCTCAGAACATGTTGCCTCCTTACCGCTATGAAACTATGCGCTAGCGACAGTTTTCGGGAGCTCATTATTGAGTGTACAAATGACTTCCTGCCATTTTATCCGTGTCATTTTTATTAAAAAAAAATGCCAGGCAGGAGCTATAGTCTTTCCATAGTCTAAATAACCAGTTCACTTTTGTCACGTAAATCCATAATCCAATATCTTTATTTCCATATACTACACCAACCGGGGCTTGTGCTTGGGTGCACTTGTACAGCACATATAGGGATAATTGTCAGTTGGAGCCTCAATTAAATAAAAACGTGTAACGGACCTCTGCGAGTTAGCTTCGGCCGCTGTTCAAGTGTTCATCTTTCAAAGGTCCAGAACCCAGGGGTCCCGAGAAATGTCAAGAGATGTAAAGTGAATAAAAATAATATAATTTCCTATAATTAATACCAACATGTGATCAAAAACAGTTGTCAATGATGATCATTCTTCTGTCGTTGCCATCCGCCCAGCCTTTTTCCAACTATGTTGGGGTCGACTTCCATTTCAATCTGATGCAGCTGTATATTAGTATTTTACTTGAAACGACAGCCATAGTAATCTACCTGGGTATCGTTTTACCCAGTAACTGGGTTCAACTAAAACTATGTATGAATTAAAAGTAAGGAATGTGTGACCAAAATGTATGTAGTAAATATAGAAAGATTATAAATACAGCTTGCAAAAACAAAAACAGTGACTAATCAAAGTTGTACTACAAACATTGACCCACTGATGAACAAAAGCATCATACGTGAATTGAATGAACCCATACCTACATAGATAATATCTCTACTAAGTAAATTACTGTTGGAACAGTTCATATAACAGCGGCGCTCTCACATGATTTATAGTTGAACTTTATTAATTATAATCTGTTCCGCTTGTTACTTTGTCTTGTGATATGTTTAATGGAATAACTGTGAGTAGGGTGTATTTACGAATATGTCACTTCTTATAATATAAGAAGTGGCATTCTCGTAAATACACCAGAAATAACAAAATAGTTATTTCTGCATTTGCAGTTAAAATGTTCAAATATGTGAAAAAAAATTAATTCTTTTAAATTAATATGCACGGGACCTAACCAGGGATTTCATAGCAGACTTTTAAGCAAAACTCAATGTTTTGATGATGTGATTACATCTAACTTATTTCACATAGCAAAACTAGTAGATATTACTGAAAGGCATTCTTGTAAATCCCGATTGAAACATATGACGAATACAAAAAAGTTTCCATTTTCATTTTTAGGGTTTCGTTGCCAAATGAAAAAAAACGGATCCCTTATAGATTCGTCATGTTTGTCCGTGTATGTCACAGCCACTTTTTTCCGAAACTGTAAAAGCTATGCTGTTGAAACTTGGTAAGTAGATGTATTCTGTGAACCGCATTAAGATTCTCACACAAAAATAGAAAAAAAAAACAATAAATTTTGGGGTTCCCCATACTTAGACCTAGTTACTTAAACCTATACGTGTGGGGATATTTATGGATAGGTCTTCAAAAATGATATTGAGGTTTCTAATATCATTTTTAGGGTTCCGTTGCCAAATGGCAAAAAACGGAACCCTTATAGATTCGCCATGTCTGTCTGTCTGTCTGTCTGTCCGAGTATGTCGCAGCCACTTTTCTCCGAAACTATAAGAGCTGTGCTATTGAAACTTGGTTAGTAGATGTATTCAGTGAACCGCATTAAGATTTTCACACAAAAATAGAAAAAAAACAATAATATTTGGGGTTCCCCATACATAGAACTGAAACTCAAATTTTTTTTTTCATCAAACCCTTACGTGTGGGGTATATATGGATAGGTCTTCAAAAATGATATTGAGGTTTCTAATATCATTTTTTTTTAAACAATAATATTTGGGGTTCCCCATACATAGAACTGAAACACAAAAAAAAAAATTCATCAAACCCTTACGTGTGGGGTATTTATGGATAGGTCTTTAAAAATGAAATTGAGGTTTCAAATATCATTTTTTTCTAAACTGAATAGTTTGCGCGAGAGACACTTCCAAAGTGGTAAAATGTGTGTCCCCCCCCCGTAACTTCTAAAATAAGGGAATGATAAAACTAAAAAAAATATATGATGTACATTACCTTGAAAACTACCAACGAAAATTGGTTTGAACGAGATCTAGTTAGTAGTTTTTTTTTAATACGTCATAAATCGTAAACCACAATTTACCTTTCATTCAGTCAACACAAATATAAAAATTAAAAAAAAAAAAACATTTCATTTCTTAAACGATGATGACGAATGATGATGATGATGACCTGCAGGTTTGTACGGAACCCTCGGTGCGCGAGTCCGACTCGCACTTGGCCGGTTTTTTTCTAAACTGCATGGTTTGTGCGAGAGACACTTCCGAAGTGGTAAAATGTGTCCCCCCCCACCCTGTAACTTCTAAAATAAGATAATGATAAAACTAAAAAAATATATGATGTACATTGTAATGTAAACTTCCACCGAAAATTGGTTTGAACGAGATCTAGTAAGTAGTTTTTTTAATACGTCATAAATCGTAAACCGCAATTTACCTTTCATTTAATTAACTCAAATATAAAAATTGAAAAACATTTAATTTCATAAACATAAACCTTATGCATAAACCGTGAATACCTACAGGTTTGTACGGAACCCTCAGTGCGCGAGTCCAACTCGCACTTGGCCGGTTTTTGTTTACCTGTTTAAAACATCGGAGACAATGAATATATTCTTTAAAGATACGTATTGCTCAATCTTTTCCTGGAGGGCTCTATACCGTATTGATACAGAATCGAGTGGAATTGAGAGATATTTCAATACCGTTCTTCAAATACTACGGAGAGCTAAGATCTTGGAGCGGCACTAGTGATACGTGTATTGTAAATGCTCATTTTAAAGTTATATTTGAAGAGAAAGATAAGAGAAATAGATTTGAAGAATGAAAAATTTCTTGTCAAGAAAATTAAAAATTTCGTTTTATCAACTAACTTGGCTGTTGATAAAGTTGCTAGAAAACGCTGATTTGTATAGACAGAAAAGATGAGGTAACAATGAACAACAAAGGGTTCGTCCCTATGATAAGGGTATCAGTATCGCTATCTTCAAATTGGTAATAAGCAGCAGTAACTTTATTTATCGAGAGATACGCATAAATATATACCTACATGAATGCATGCAATGACGTAACTTACATTACCTACCGTAGCATTATTGTTCTGTTAGAGTAACAGAAATAAATGTTACAGTAACAAATAAACTATGATCGTCTACAAATACTGTAGTTTCTACTAACATCTACCATTGCTTTACCGCTATTGTCTCGATAAATATCGGATTTATACTGTTTACATTTACATCCATTTCCGAGCTTGGTTTGACCTGGACGTAAATAAAGATCGGAATTCAAGTCTTTCTCTGCTATATACTCTAATGTGACCTCAATCTTTTAGAAGACATTTACCGATCCTTAAAATATATAACGATATTGAATCTTAGGGAAGATATTTAAATAACCACAAAATGACAGATATTAATTAAAAACTTTATACCTTGAAATTAAGCTGAAAATTGCAGCAGTCCGAGCAACATCTACTAGGGGACTAGAGTATTAATCTGGTAACAAAAAGGAGCTTAGCAGGCGTCAACGCTACCGCCGCACGTAGTAGGGTTCGTTGCCCGTTAAAAGTCACTTTTGCCAACACAATTTCAAGATACGTCGCCTCCTACAATTTATGGCGCTGTCTCAAAGAGTCACTCACTTTTTATAAGAATCCCGAGATGGTACAACTTGGAATTTTTTCTTTATTTTTTTAATAATAAATTCGATGGCCCCAAAAGTTGGTGCCAAAACTTTAATGAATGATGAATGCCGTGTTTATTTTTAAGGACTTTTGTAGTGTATAGGCCGACTTTTGTTATGATGAGGTATCTAGGTTTATTCATTGTTTTAGTAAATCGTCTGAGAAAAAGCTTCTTGTCCTGTGTTTTTATTTAATACAAATATTTAAGTACTTTTTATGTTAGAGAGAACGATGAACTTCTGAAAACGTTTGCAACTCTATCTAGTAGTCTTACTTTAACGCCATTCTTTCTTAATAGACTTTTAGCGTTATAAACTTAACAAGTAAGTTACGGTATGCTTCCATCAACATCTAAAATCTTAAACGAAAGACACATCTTACCTGTTATAGATAAGCTGTTTTCAGCAACGAAACAATTTGAAACTCTAAACAAACTCATGCATCATTAATATTTACCTACGTTTAGTGCACTCCAGTAACAAAATATTTTGTTAATGTATTAAAGCAATCTTTGGGGTTTGCATGCTCGCGTGTGCTCGAGGGTATTAGGTACACTACTTGCTCTATTAGAAGCGTGACGGTAAAAGATTCATGTATCGATTGCACTTTAACCTTTATAGGGCAAAATGTTTTACTAGTTAACTGCTTTGAATTGGCTTGTCTCAATTTGATATATAGCTAGATGCCAGAAGCACAGAACTGGTAGAAGTGGCAGTGGTTGGGGAGGCCTATGTCCAGCAGTGGACGTCTTTATACTGAAATGATGATGATAGTCATGGCGAATAGCAGCTGGATAAGGTAGCCGAGGATGGAGTTCAATGATTTGTGACTTAACGTTTGGGTCCACAGAGAGAGTGACTCTTTAAGACCGCGTCATAAATCCAGCAGTTGACTGCTGTAGGCACGACGACGATGAAAAATCACGGCACGATGACGATAAAAAATCATGATAGTTTATCGTCCTAGGTACCCGTTATCAACGGTACCTATAATATTACATTTTCTAGTCGTAGTAGCCTGCAGCAAGCAGCTCTGTTAATTTGACGGATGAAGGGAAATGAAGGGTGCAGGGTTTCAAAAGGAGAAAGTACCAATCTCAAGGTTATCTGGAATTGATAGTTTGCGCGTAGTTACAAGTAGTAAGGATTTTGATAAATGCTCATTATTTTCCGGTAAAAGAAGACTTATGTAGTGAGATAATTACAGGCTATTTGATATTCTGTTTCTGTTGCTGTTGGTGATTGGTTGGTGTTATTTTTATTTACATCATTTATTTATGTTCTTGTGTTTTAGTCCATAACTTGTGTTTATATACCACTCAAGTTTATTCCCTCCATCCACAGTACAATAGCAATACACACCTTGAATTTCGAGCCGAACCACACCTCCAACGTAATCCACTCACGATTCCCCAGAGTTCGTAGTTTTTAAGCAATTCCCGACCTGTACATTCAATTAAAAATTACAGTACTTTAAACAAAGGGGCTTGGGGAAAGTGGAACAAGCTCACTCCACGTTTGAAACGCGTTTTAGTCGCGTTTTCTCAGCTTCTCGTGGTGCAGGAAAACAATTAAACCCTTCGCTTGTTCGAGGGAAAGTTTGTGGGGGAACTGCAGCATCCGTCTCCTTTGTATCTAAAGTGGGCGATCTGAGTGATAGGAGGCAGCGGTATTGATGTATTGGGAAAATATTTTTTTGAAGAAAAGCCGAATTGTATTTTTATTTTAGACTAGCCTCTGTCCGCGACTTCGTCCGCGTTAAATTTCTTGTTCCCCCGACCCTTCCCGTCGGTCGCGTCGAATCGCCTACCCGTGCGATTTTCCCTGTTTTTGAAACATTTTTCATTACTGCTCCGCTCCTTTTAGTTGTAGCGTGATGTTATATAGCCTATAGCCTTTCTCGATAAATAGGCTACCTAACATTAAAATAATTTTTCAATTCAGACCAGTAGTTTCTGAGATTAGCGCGTTCAATCAAACAAACAAACTCTTCAGCTTTATAATATTAAGTATAGATTTTTTTAAAGAAAAAGCGACTTACTAGTAGTAGGTCGTGAGTTCAAACCTTTGTGTTAATAATTTCATCGACATTGCTTTCAAAGCGGTGAAGGAAAACATCGTGAGGAAACCGGCATGTCTTTTAACCAAAAATTCGAAGACATGTGACATCTATCAAACCGCACTGGGCCCGCGTGGTAGATTATGGCCCACTCCCTCTCACCGAGAGGAGGCCTGTGTCCTAGCAGTGGGAACATTATAGGCCGATGATGATGAAAAGCAAAAGCAGTCAAATTGTTTTTTTTTTTTACTAGCTTTATTTAACTTCCAAAATTGTTTAAAGCTTCCGTATCCGTATTCCGGGAGAGGCCAACGGGACCCTGTTACTATACTAAGTCTACGTAGTCCATCTGCCTGTTGGCCAGTCCGACTGTCATAGACTTTATTTATTTTAGAATCATTCATTTATTTTTTTACTAATATTATTCAATGCAGGTATCAATTTTTCTTAGATTTTTCTTAGTGCTACTTGAAAAAAAAGAAGCGTCGAAGTGTCTATGCTTGTAAAAATTCTGAGTCGGTGCCAATTTGTGGCGAGTGCTTGGCACTTGATAAATCTACATTATGCCATGCCACGTTCTTCTAAAGTAGCAAGAGTTTAGCCCCTTTTTCTAAGAAAATTCTGGCGTACTTATTTTATTCAATGCAAATAATTTTTTGGAGTGACCATTATGATGGAATTAATTTATTAAATTTTATTTTTATTATTTATTAAAAGTCACACTTATTCCGGTAAAAAATAACACCGTCTTGTCAGAAAACATGAAAAATATTTATTTAAGTATATTGCCAATTCAGAAAAAAAAAATGGAAATCGGTAAGGTGTATTTAATTTGTACCGTGAAATATTGAAATAATGTTTATACATATTTATTTGTCCGCTTTTGAATCAGGCCACGACTGAGACTAGAAGCGCTCGCGATGAGCATTCGCTAAATACAGCTCTTCCAGCTCCTCTCGAGTCAGTGTTGAGCGCTCATAAGTTGAGCGGGCACCCACTGTTACATACGGATTTACAAATTGGATCCCTAATAATTTTTTTTGTTTGTTACAATTTTTTTGAGATACAAATTCAATTTTACTAATAATCCCAGATATTAGCGCGTTAAAAGAAACAAAGAAACTTATTTTTAACTTTACGTTAATATCTGATATTAATTACATTTCATGTGTACTTTCTGAGTTTATCTTGGATAGTTTAGATAGTTAGTTTTCAAATATATGATTATAGATTATTTTTAATGAATATTTCTGCTTCTTAGAAATAACTGGTTTTTTTTTAAAATATTTAACTGATTTTAACTTTGTCGCAATAAAGTGCCGCTCGTGTTATAAACCATGTAGTATATTTAAATACTCACCTTAGATCCTCATCTTTAATTTTACATATCAAAACTTCGCCACCTAAACATCGCAATTACAAGTCTAGACTTCGAAGGAAAGCATAGAATAACACCAGTTTATTTTCATATAATATTATGACATGCAACAAAGGAAAATGGGGTCATTACGGTAGGCGGGAGTGGCAAGTAATCAACTTGTCACTACATGCTTAACCCTTCATGTTATGGGAATATGAGGTTTTTGATTGGCAGTGTGATCTTTAGAATATATTACTTTATTATGTCTTAATTATGAAGAGACCATGGCTGGGAAGAAATTCTGATGTGCTAGCTGCAATGTCACCACGGTAACTTTATTAGTTTAAGTTAGCTTTATCATCGAAAATCAACACTCTTTGAAGAACGTAGACTGGTCTGAAAACTGATTGTCTTATTACATTTTGACAGACACCGGGAGATAATATCGTGAGCTAAACTTGGCTTTTCAGTAGATTTGCGTGAGTTTTCTCGCCCGAAACAGTGAATCGACAATATATATTTATTAATAATTACAAAATAACATACATAGTAATAACATTCATTCCATTTTCTTCTGTTATTATGTAGTAAGAGGCAAAAAGAAATCATTTTTGACATAAATTAACTGCATGCGAATCGCATACAGAAAATAATAAAATATTTTAAAGTTTCGATTCGTCTGCTTTGGGCGAGTAAATTCGTGTGAATCGACTAATAAGCCCTAACCTTAGACCCATAAATATACCCACTAACTAAAAGGATAAGCACATTAAAATATATGAAATTCAAAATATTCATACCTACATATAAATACGCAGGCAATTTTCCCAAACAAGCTGAAGTTATACAGCAAAGAATCACCATCTAACTCCAAAAAATCCTACTTTATTCCACACAGTTGCATAACACCGCCCGTCACACCGAACTGTAACGACCACTCCGTTTTCAATTACACCGTAATTGTGGCTAAAGCTGTAATAACGTCGGTACCCGGCAATTTACTACGTCGAACGTAAATTGCATTTGTTTTTCACTGTGTAATAGGGGGTTCGTCTGACGGTACCATCGGTCTAACAAACTGCCATTTTGGGGCATTGTTTGGTATGTAATTTTATATCGTTGTTTATTGAATTACGTCAGACTTTCTTTGTACGGTTAGTTCCAAGGTTATAACTATGTATTTTCCTATATGGATTAACTGAAACAGAACACTAGTTGTTACGATTCTCCACCCTTTTCCTCCCTTTCCTCTCCCTTTCTCTAACCACTTCTTTTTTTAAGTCAGTAAATAAATAACGACCTATGATCTTCAGGAAACCGGTTGGTAGAAACTTTATCAAACGCTAATCACCCTTCTAAAACACAGTTTATTTTTTCAAAAGCCAGAAATTCTGTACTGTAAAAATACGAATGCACATTTGAAAAAAATAATACTTATATATACTTATACTACCACAGAATACTACCACTTCCAGTACTAACTTGTAACTCTTGAAAAAACTTGCGTGACAGAACGAAATAATATGTACTGAGCAATTTAGTGCGATTACAACCGACATTACAGTTTTTTTATTTATATTTTAATGGTGGTGGAATGACACTCCATGACAGTTCCCTACCATTAACTGTATTCTCTAATAATGGGTACAGTTTATTTCTTAATGCAGTTGCTGTGGTATACTGCTTTTGTATTTATGTGGGTAGGTTTTAGTACATGGATTTTCTGTCTGGTGAATGCTTAAGATTTTCTTGGGTAATGGAAGAGCTGTAAGCCGCAACATTTAGATTTGCTGTTATTTTTTTATGTGTATAAATGTTATAATAAGAGTTTTAGCCAAGTAACTGAGTCATGTATTTAAATACAATGTGTTAAATAGCGATTTATTGTAACAAAGTTCTCGCAGCTTGCGGTAGGAGTAAACTTATAGAAATCGCCTCGAAAGGAACAAGCGTCATCCATGCAACTTTTCATCTATACTAATATTATAAAGCTGAAGAGTTTGTTTGTTTGGTTGAACGCGCTAATCTCACGAAGTACTGGTCCGAATTGAATTTTTTTTTTGTGTTGGATAGCCTATTTATTGAGGAAGGCTATAGGCTATATAAAATCATGTTACAATTAAAAGGAGCGGAGCAGCAACTAAAAATGGACGAAAACCAGCAGGCAATTCGATGCGACGGGAAGGGTCAGGGGAACAATTATTTGACGCGGACGAAGTCGCGGATAGAAGCTAGTTATATATAGGGTCAAATTAAATTAGATGGTCATAATTTACTGACATGTTGGTTATCGATACCAAAAACTAATGAGAAAAATGAAATAGAAAGCATCATTCCATGGGCAAAGGTCAAAGTCCGTAATCTGTCAGCGAACCGCGTCGGAACAGCTGTTTTTGGAATTTTTCGTGGACCCTAGATATTTTTTTAATTTTGCAAAAATCATAACATTGCAGTTGTTTGATTGCTTTAATGTACAGACGCCAGCACATAAAATTACTATTTAAAATCTGTCAATTATATGGCCAAAGTATTAAGTTCAATATTCATTGGGAAAATTTGGCAGTTTTGGGTAGCTTGATGTGCTGGCGTCTGTACATGTCACATGTTAATGTAAAATTTGAACGAAGTCCCAATGATTAAAAAAAACAATCAGTACACTGAGAAGTTCACACTGCGTCTAAGTACCTAAATATTATTAATTGATCATACTAATCATAATCTTTCTCGCGTCATTGCAAGAATGGTAATATATTACCATGTTGCACTCTACGTCAAATATGCGATGGTAATATATTGCCATTTTGCACTCAACTGGAGGAATTTTTCGTGGACCCTAGATATTTTTTTAATTTTGCAAAAATCATAACATTGCAGTTGTTTGATTGCTTTAATGTACAGACGCCAGCACATAAAATTACTATTTAAAATCTGTCAATTATATAGCCAAAGTATTAAGTTCAATATTCATTGGGAAAATTTGGCAGTTTTGGGTAGCTTGATGTGCTGGCGTCTGTACATGTCACATGTTAATGTAAAATTTGAACGAAGTCCCAATGATTAAAAAAAACAATCAGTACACTGAGAAGTTCACACTGCGTCTAAGTACCTAAATATTATTAATTGATCATACTAATCATAATCTTTCTTTATTTTTCAGGTAAGTAACTGCTGGCGCCATCTTAAGATAAGCCCCACTTTATCAAACAACACTATCATAAACATTCCCAGTAAGTATCAATAAAAAAAAACTTTTCCCACAACTTTCTCTCGCCGTAAATCCTCCACCACTAATATAATATTTTGTCCCGTTTCTCTTAAACAAAAATATTGTGGGCCTCGTAATTTCCAAAGTTATATAGGTGGGCTCTGTACCTCGGAGTGTATTTACTTAAAGTGGTTCACAAAATTATTTAAACTTAAAACCGAAGCAAACTTTGCGAGCGGTAATAACTCTGGCTACTGTTTGTCAAGTACTATTGGAAGGCGTCACTGGTTTATCGTCTACAGGAAATTGTGAGAATTTAGGTGAGTTTTTCGTTGAAACTTCTGTAACGTATCCGAAAACTAATTTGAGTTTTAGTAGTTACATAATAGATATAACAAAAAAATTAAACTGCCGAAAAAACTTAAAAATCAAAAAATAATAAACCTTATAATTATGAGTCGGCGGTTTGAGTGATCTTTGTTCATTGATTTTTCAGCGCCGACTCAAAATTTTAAGGTTTATTATTTTTTGATTTTTAAGTTTATTCGGCGGTTTAATTTTTTGTTAAAAAGTTCTTATTTTATATTTTTTTTGTGGCTTTAATGTACTTATAATACTTGGCAAGGTATATCCTATCCAATGAAAAAAGAATTATCAAAATCGGACTACTCTGTATAAAGTTAGTCGTGGTTATACATTACAATCAGTGAGTGAACAATCAATCATCCCCTATTTTCTGACCCTTAGGGTTTGATTTTGTTTTCCAAATTTCTATGGAACCACCCTCGGAATATACCCTTTCCAATAAAAAAAGAATGATCACAATCGGAACACTATGTAAAAAGTTATGCGTGGTCATACATAAAAAAATATATATATATGCGTCGAATTGATAACCTCCTCCGTTTTTTTCGTCGGTTAAAAAATAGAAATATATACTTCGTTGGTCGTAAGCGCTACTGTTGAGCACGAGGTCCTGGGTCCGATTCCTTGGTTGGGTAGTGTTATAGAGTTTTCCTATATGGAATTTTTCAGTAGCAGCCCGGAAACTGGATTTGTGCCTGGTAGATGGCAATAGGCTCGCTCCCTTTTACATGAGATTTAAACGTAATTGGTGAAATATGGGTATACTATAGGTGCGTCTCTGCCCAAGTCTTCGCCAACCGATACATGATACAATTAGTTTTCACTACTAAATGTGTCATGCATTGGTTGCTGGTCTGGGTTGCCGGAATAACTAATAAGATCAGCAATTTATTTCTGAATTTGTACCTATTGGCATAGTTGCTATTGGGATCAAAAAGAGAGAAACACTTTTACAATCTCACAAAATTATCGCTTTCATTTTTTTTTACCAGAAATCGACCACAGTCAAGACGACTCATAGTACCTAGTCCTCAACTCGGAACTCACTTACTAATTCAAAGTTAACGAAAAATCTTTTAATTTGGCAATGTAGCTACGGGACCCACATCTAAGCAGCTCGCACAGAACAAAACTTTCCTTTACGACTTACTCAACGTGGACTGAGTAAGGTTGAAATTCTGTGGGGACAATAAATTTGTAAATTTTACCTGAAGGTTCTACTTTATATCCCTTTTGGAAGAGAGTGCTATTTTAATAAATAAGAGGGTTCACAAAAATAATATATTTTTGAATTTACATTTAAATTTTCATGCGCAAAGGGTTGAAAAGTCTAGATTAAAAAAGAAATAAAACAAGTTTTCTCTTTAAAGTACTCTGCATATTTTCTTTGCTTTTACCAAGATGGGGAAACATGTACAAAGTTGTTTCAAAATGTACGGTTAAATGTTTCAGGTTTTTAAGTTTTCTTTTTCGGAGAGAAATGTTTTATTTTAGTTGGTAGTCCGTTATTATAAGTCTGGTACATTTTTGATGTTTTAAAGCGAGAGTACTAATGAAAATTCATTGTAATATTAGGTTCCTGTGAAATTTTCTGAGCAAATTATATGAAATAACTTTAACCAAACCTTAATTTAGGTTGAAATTAAAACTGGTTTACATTTAAAATTTATGAAAAGAGAACACCGTACCTGACATTTTTAAATAACTTTCTGTGAATATTGAAACCTACAATTTTACCAACATGGTGGAATTTAAAAGGTGCCTCTCCAGGCTTCTTTTAAAGATAAGTTTTTCAAGATTCATCTAAAATTTAGGTCACCTTACGCCTTATTATTTCTGAGAACATTTTTTTACTATTTCAAAGTAATTTACATTAAGAATTCATTTCGGACTGCCTGAGTTAGTGTAAGTAATGAAAGTCCTTGATAGAAAGACCTACGCAGCGAGCTCGAAATAAAATGTTTTATAATGAAGTTTTATGTGATGGCAGATTATTAAAATAAAATAAATAAATGATACGAAAACTTTTTTTAAAAGTGTCGCCGCCAACTAGTTAAATTATCCTTCCAGATTTTCCATTTTAGATTAACGATTCAGCCATTGAATCTCTATTAGATTAACTAGGTATATGCTTAAATCGATAACATACTACTTAATAATAAAAATAATAAATATCTTAGGACAACCAACACACTGTTATCTGGTTCCAAACTAGGCAGAGCCTGTACTATGGTAACCAGACAACTAATAAACATACTTATATATTTCTAAAAACATACACATTATAGATAAATTACACCCAGACACAGAACAAATGATTGTGCTCATCACACAAAGATTTGTCCTGGGTGGGAATCGAACCCACGACCTCAGTCTTTGCAGTGAGGGTCACTAACCACTAGACTAACAGGCATTTAAATTGGAACAAAGTTTATGCGACAATTGTTTATCGTACTTTTGATGAATCAATAATTACAAAATACACGTTTATTAACAAGATTGGCAGTAAAAACGAAGCAATAAACTAAACAGAAATTAGTCATAACAAATATTTAAATAGGTAGTTCAATAAATATTTAGCAGTAAAATGGCAACACTTCATTCATACGCAGTTAACAAATTGGAATTTGTCGTTGATAAATTTAACTTGGAAGTAGCACTCGCTCGGCTCGCTCGCTATTGTCATAGTTCTAACCTAACCTATGGACTGCCCAGTTATAGGGTAAACCTGGCAATTGTGCCCCACCATTCGAAAAATTGAAATAAGAAACGGTGTTATTTAAAACATGTTTATTAAAGTAATTAGTCTTAACCTCTGACTCAATAGGTATAACAAAAACAAAAAAAAAACTTCTTAAAAGTAATTAAAATAGCTGAGATCAACGATTTCTTAAAGTCTAGGGTGGGGCACATTCCACGGATACATCAGTCATATGTGCCCCAATGAAGCCTCTCATTTTTTAGTCTTCTTTCCTTTTCCTTTCCCTTTATTTTGGTCACCGCACTTGTTGCATTTCTCTGGGAAGTTTGAGCAATCTTCATGCAACCAGCCGGAACACTGCAAACACTGGATCCAGTCACTTTTTTTCTTTGTATGGAAGTAAGATTCGAGACATTCTACACAAGTGTTTTCATTTTCATCAGAACATTCTTCACTTGATTCACTGAGCTGTAACTCTTCTTCACTTTCCGATGATGACGACACTTCTGCAACATTCTTCTTACGTTTTGCTGGTGCTACCAAGTGTTTCTCCTGCGACTTCTTTTTTTCTTCAAAAAGTTTACGAGTTGCTAAATGTGTTTCTGATGTCAAAATCTTAACGTTCTGTTTTCTTTTACTGATTGTATGACGTAAAACAGGCAAAGGACTCACTATTTGTAAGGTCTTAGTTGGTGTTTCTTTCTGTAAAACATCAGAAGCGTGTGCAATCTGATCACTCTGGTTTATTGAAGATGTTGAAGTACTCGGCAAAGAAAGGTCACTATTTTGAATATTGCCAGGACTGTTTCTAACTGCTGCATCAGAAACGCTGAAGAAATAGTCAGGAACAATGTTTGGATCATAGGGATATATCCCTGTTGCTTTAAACCCTGAAACACCGATTGCTGGAATTGCAGACTTGTACCAAGCCTCACCAATTAGTTTTGAAATGTGCTGTCGGTTTAAATGCCTTTCTTTGTTGTTTATAAACCAAGTGGTTACTGCTTTGGACAGGTAGCTTTTAAAAGGCTTGAAAAAACTTTTGTCTAAGGGTTGTAGAGCCTGAGTAGTGTGGCTAGGTAGACAAAGCAAGATTATTTCGTTTTCTTTAGCTAACCGTAGCATTTTATATGAATTCGAATGGGAGGAATGGCCATCAAGAATCAGGAGAACTTTCCCGTCTGACTTTCGTGGAATAAAATGATCTTTCATCCAGTTGTAGAATAGATCAGCGTTGATGTAAGATGATTTTTGATTCATAAAAACATCTGATCCTGGCGGCAAACCTTCAGAAAATTCAGGTTTTTTGTATTTACCTTTAAATATCAAAACGGGGGGAAGAAAAGTGCCCTCAGCATTGCAGCATGCAATTATAGAAATATGTTCACCTTTTTCAGCGCTGGTTACAGAATTAACACATTTTGCACCCTTGCTGGCTACTACGATTCCAGTTTTATTGTTAATTTGAATGCCACTTTCGTCCATGTTGAAAATTCTTTCAGGCTTACCAATTAAATCATTTTCAGTCAACACTTTCAACAACATCTCAAAATAATTATTGACATCCTGTCGATTCATACCAGTAGCTCTCGCCAGGGACAGGCCTTCCGCTTTTCTTTTACTTAGCTCTGGATGCCTCTTCATGAACCCTTGGAACCAATCCCATCCAGCTTGTTTTTTCTCCTTATTGAATCGATGAGGTAATTCTAGTTTTTCAGCAAAGTCGTAAGCAATAGACTGCAGTCTTGATTGTTCTAGAGGAAATCCGATGGATTCGAGACGTTTGATGTGAGCTACAAGTCTCAATTCATTTTCATGCCCTAATTCCGAAGGTCTACCTATATTCTGCTTGCTATCCCAGCCTTTCAGGATGTGTCTACGTAAGGTTCTTGATGGTATTTCATGTGTCCGGCTAGCTTCATTAACTCCCATTTTCTTGCTTATGACATCTTCTATAGCTTTTTTCATATTTTCTTCTGTCCATTTTCTTGGATCTGAAGCTTTTTCCTTCCCCATTTCCTAAAATAAAATAACCGATCAGAAATACTAAAAAATAAAAATATAAAACTAATACAGACGTGGGGCACATTACCCGAAAGAAATCGGGGCGCATTAGCCAAAGTCCAGTATAACGTGCCCCACTTGATTCCAACAAAGAAGTTTAAGAAAAACGAAACGCAATTGTAGGTACACAATAGTTCAAAGAGGTTAGCTTTAGAATAAAACTTTAAAAACTGAAAAAAACATAAAGCAAACACTTAAACTCAATGTTAAAACAGATACAAAACATTTTCAAACTATGACACATACCTTGTGACCACTTTTTCTTCATAAAAACAAATTAATAACAGCACCGAGTTGTTTACATCGACGCCATACTTCTGTAACTAACCCGCACGGACCAAATTAGCGCCAAATTCAAAATGCATCTGTCAGTTCTGCGAGTGGGGCACATTATCGACTGGGGCACGTATGCCTGATTTACCCTATATCTAACTACTCATTCTTACATTTTTACTGGACATTCCATTATTGCACTACTGGAATATTTTTTAACTGACATTGTTGGATGAAATAATACCTGACTTCAAACAATTTTTTTTTTCGCTAGCCTGCTTTGTGCCATTCCTGGGCAAGGGCCTCCCTCTACTCCTTCCAACTATCGCAAAGCCGCGCGTCCTCCTGCCAGTTTTGACGGAACCTATCCAGCTCATCCCGCCATCTCGGTCACGGTCATCACGGTCTTCCGTGACCCCGCCTCACTGTCTCAGTACACAAGTCCTATAAACAATAATAACTTTAAATAATAACGACTCACATTTAAATTTAGGTCCTTTCTTATCACTCTATATTATTATCAGCCACTTAGATCACTAAATGTTGCATTTGATGCATCACCTGATAATATAATTCAAGCCGATAGTTCGGTGCCGTATAGTAAAAAGTCTAGGCTAATAACTGAAAGCGGCGACATAACCCTCTTCTTATAATGACATCATTCTGGTTATATTAAACGGATTGAGCACATATTTCGATGTATTATACAAAATCATGCTCTAACCCACCCTTCTCTATCTTCAATAAATCTTCAGATAAACCACCCAGTTTCAAAATAATTACAACGATCGTCGCAGAACGCCGTACATCACTGCACCCAACCCACCACGACCCGCATCGGGCACCCGCGACCACCAATGTATTACCGTCAAATTGATTTATAATTTTCATCATTTGCGCAGTCAGCTGTGTTCCACGGGAATTGATTTCAATTCAAATTTATGTTACGCATCCGTAAATAACTCATAACCGAATAAAAAGTACGGTTCATTGGTCACTTTGCGAGTTAATAAACGGAATTTACATTTTATAATAATGTAGTAAATGATGAGCGTTGACGGCAGGGTTTGTAATAGGGTTCTGTCAACGATATTTTGATAGTGCTATTGTATTTGGTTTTGAATTTGAATAAGTAAACTATATAAATCAAAAAACCTGATTGCGTAAAAAGTGAATTTTATAAAAGGTATTATTATAAGAGGTTATTAGGGTGTGTTAGGGGTTATTTTAAGAGGTTGACTGTTACATTAAATACTTCTAGTATATACAACCTCATGCAGTCTAAGTCAGATACAGTTCAGGTTTTACACAGCTAGTTTATTTTTTAATTTTACACTTTTAAAAAGTACGGCCTGCATTTATTGCTGTGCTACACACAAATAGCGAATGACGACTCTACGTAACCATTATGACTCTACGTATCAAAAATGTACTAAACGTACTACGTATAAAATATAGTTATGATTTAATTGACTATTACGTCTTATATTATTTTATTATAAAAGAGTTTCTCATCATCAGCAGGTTATATTGTTCCCACTGCTAGGACACAGGCCTCCTCTCGGTGAGAGGGAGTGGGCCATAATCCACCACGCGGGCCCAGTGCGGGTTGGTAGATGTCATATGTCTTCGAATGTTTGGTTCTAAGACATTCCGGTTTCCTCACGATGTTTTCGTTCACCGTTTCAAGCGCCTGCTTGGGTTCGAACTCACAACATACTACTCGTAAGTCGGGGCCGTTACCACTGGGCCACCACTGCTCTCAAAAGAATTTCTGGTTGAACTATACTATATTGCCTTCAATTATGTATTATATCGTATCGTAATTATGTTACTTTATAATCCAGAACCATCGTAAACCACATTGCATTACAAACAAATTAAAGTTATGTCACTCGGTGAAAATCATATTAAATCAAAATTCAGCAGATATTTCAGAAAATCTTGGACTATCTCTCATCATACTACAAAATAATCTTAAAACTTACTACACGAACTCCGTAAAACAGTGACTTCATCCAGACACGGTTTCGCGTAGTAATGTGGCATTAACAAGTTTATTACTCCACTCCGCTCGTATGACTGAATGCTACTTATTATTCACCTGAAATTTCATTCAGTCACGTGCACAAGTGATAACACCAACTAATCTTCAGGAATTATTCATCCATGAAAATGTACTAATTGAACCACGAAGCGCGACGGAGTTTTGAGTTCTGGCATTGATAAAATTGAAGTTTGTGTTCTATCTTTTTACTTTTGCTGGTGACTGCCTGATTATAGCATAAGCAGATAAAAAATCAGCCAATAATGTTCCCACTGCTGGGACACCTGCCTCTTGGTTAGAAGGACTGGGACGTATTCCACCACGCGGGCCCAGTACGTGTTGGTAGACATCACACGTATAAGAATTTTTGATTAAAGACCAGTGATGATGAAATAATTTACAAAAAGTTAAGCGCCTGCCTGGGTTCGAATCTATGAACTACAACTCATGAGTCCGGGCCTTACCATTGGGTACCTCATACTACTGCTCTCCCTGGGCCACCACTGCTCTCAATAGCCTACTCCTGCTCTCACTACGCCACTCCTGCTCTCACTACGCCACTCCTGCTCTCACTACGCCACTCTTGCTCTCACTACGCCACTCCTGCTCTCACTGGGCCACTATTGCTCTCGACTTTACGCTCATAAAGTACAATAATACCCGTGCCTCCAGATTGAGCCGTTATTTCAACGCGTCGGTCATTATGTAAATTCGGGTGGGAATTTTAAATTTTCCTTTTACACTTATTTGATTAGGGTGCACAAATTGTTTCATCCCCGGAGTTTACTTAGGCAAGTTCAGTCCGCCGACGAAAATCCACTGCTAGTAGATTATTCGGGTTTTATAAGGGTACCTTCAGGATTTTCCACGGTCAAAACAAATTTGCTTTTTTATGGTCCCATAAAATTGATGGCTCCAAATATGCTATATCTTATTTTCTTAAGTGTGTTTTTATTTGCGTTATTACGTTCTGAATATTGATTTATTGAGACGTTTCCTGTTTTATGAAGGGATACCGGACAGAGGTATTTTATTCGGAAATGTATTTATATTACACACTTTAGTCAAATAAGCATAGAACCAGAACTGGCCGTACCAATGTTTGCAATAAATCCTAAAATTAATTTTAACAGTCACTCACCATACTTTAAAAAATATCAAATATTATATTTCAGCACCAAAATGTGTAAAGATTTTCTCCTGCTCGTATTAAAGTTTGCCATATATTTACCTTAAATCAGATTTAGAACGGTATTGAATAAAAGAGGAATAAAAAAGGTCACCTTCAGGAATAAGATCCCCCATTGTGTCACCCTATTTAAAATTTCTACATTATGTTTATAATGTATATGGTGTACATAATAAAGAATATTTCTATCTACCTAAATAGTATTTTTTTAAGTCGGTCTCGTTACTATAATAGTCGCAGGAGCTACCGTTAAGCATGAAGTCTTGAGTTTAATTCCCAGGTCGAGCAATTCGTTAGTCATGTTTTCTTTCTAGAATTTCTTAGTAGCAGCCCAGAGTCTAGTTTAGTGCCTGGTTGATGGCAATAAGCTCGTGTCCATGGTACTTAAACATAACTGATAAAATGTGGGTGTGCTATAAGAACACTTCTACCAAACCCTACGAGAAAACATAGCGTGTTATTTTATGTCAACAGTCTTAAAGTAAGAAAGAAAATACATTTATTTGCAGCAAATATGACGCAATTAAAGACAAAAAGAAAAAGGATGGGGAAATCATGCGTCACACCCACGTTAAACGGCCATCGCTAAGCATAATGCTGTGTCCCTATGCGAGACAGAGCCCCAGCGCTAGTTTTCAGCAACAGCCGGTGCTGACGACGACCGGTGCATCAAACAAGCAGTCAAATAAATACTAATACTTATTCCTAAATGTAAGAAATATAAAATACAAGTGGCAACGTCTTAAAATGTCTCGGTACAAGTAAAAAATGGATTATGGCTGTTCGACTGGTGAGTTACATAAGCCGAGCTAGTTCATATCAGTCTGCAAGTTTAAATATTTATAGCAGCACATAAAGAGAACTGATTGATAGGGAACGAGAGCCGATGTATCCATCTTGTATGGATTTATTTTTAGCCTGTGAGTGGTTTATGATTGTGAACCTTGGAGTATGGAGATGAGTTCCAATTTGAATCTTATAACATTTGAAACTAGTAACATTTTTTATGATTATTGCATAGTTTCTAGAAATGCAAAGCAAGCACGTACGCCACGCTTTGTCAGTGTTAGGGTGGAGGAAAATAATGATTTTGTGCGAGAATTAAAACATTTTTTTGTATGCAATGAAAAGCAGGTCTGTATTTTTACCCAGTTTGTGGCAATAGAGTCGCCCTCAATAACATAAACATCATCAGATGTAAGAAGTTGGAAAAAGGCTAGGTATCTGATGAGCCTTTTCCCAAAATGTTGAGGTGGGCTGGATGCAGCTAAATACCAGAATTTTATATTAAAAAAAAGTTTATTTGGAACAACTTAAGTTTACAATAATTTACAAAGGCAAACGAAGATAGCCACAAAAGTAAAATACTGTGGCGCAGCTATCAACACCTAATCCAAAAAAAAATACACAAATACATTGTTCCAGAAAAGACAAAAAATACAAACAAAGTTAATAATAAAAATAAAATTATGGAGCGACGGCCTGTCTGGCCTCCACAATCCAGTTACTGGGTAATACTTTACCCTTTGGTAACACTGGTTGTCATACTTTCGAACTTCTGTAGACCCGTGACGACTGTCAAGTATCCAAGAATGATAGTCGGGACCAACGGCTTAACTTGCTTTCCAGGTATTGCATAGGGTTTAAACATAACTGACAAAATTTGGGTCTACTATTGGTGCACTTTCGCCTAACCTTCTGGGGCATACGCACTGTTACGTAGACAAAAACACATGAACAAGGAAGTGTCTCTTCTTTGTCCTACTTGACATTGATCTAATTTCAAATTAGAATAACAAACCTCAAGATAGTCCTTTTTAGGACTATCTTGAGGTTTGTTATCTAGAGGTTTTCCAACTAGGTTCCCCATTTCGTCTGCCCGTAATAAGAACAATGTAAATTTAAATGAACCCAAATCAAAGTGCCAATTAAATTAATCGCTCAAGCGTTTAAATTCGTAATCAAAGTGAGGAATGAAAATTACGTCAAAATATTAGAATGGATGTAAAGCTCTTGGAGGTTTTATTGAGGTGGAAGAGGTCACCTTTGCTCAGGTCGAGGAGGTTAAAAAGGTTTTAAATGGTGACCTTTACTATTGACCCTCCAACTGTTATGTTAATAGGTTAGTTCGACTGTTTTAGAGGATATTGGAGTACACCTAGATACCGATACTTTTCTATTTACACGCTTTATATTAGCTTCACTTGTATGTTTGTATGTATGTTTGTTTGTAACCGACTCCTTATAGCGCAATTTTGACCCACTTTAAACGACCGATTTTATTCAAACTTTGCACACCTGTCAAGGACCGATGACAATTCAATAATTTCATAAATTTGTGACATTATCCTTGCCAGGGTTACCAGGACAGCAACAAAACTGTCTTCGAAAACTACGCTGACATACGTCACAAACTAATTTGTGCCATCATCCTTGCCAGGGTTACCAGGACAGCAAAAAAACTGTCTTTGAAAACTACGCTGACATACGTCACAAACTACGCTGACATACGTCACAAACTACGCTGACATACGTCTCAAAATTCGAAACACCCTAAAAAATAGAAAATAAATAATAGTTTATCCATTATTTTGTACTTTTTAGTTTGGTTTGCAATGGAAGCGTGTTTTTTAGTTTTTTTTTAACTATTATTTTTTATGTAAGTAACTAATCTTTTTAGAAGAGTAGTAGTATAGACTCTGCTTGAGTACCTAGTGAAGCCCCTTAACTTTAAAATTTTGTATAAAGATAGTACCCATGTACCTACCTACTAAGCTACCTATGATCATTTTTTGTTTTGAAATCAAGACTGAATGCTGAAAAAAGTGTTTAAACAATGAAAATTTTTGAACCGGTTTTTTTTTTTTTTTTTTTTTTTTTTTTTTTGGATGGGAAATCATCAAATGACTTCTCCCGCTCTGGGCGGAGCGGGAGGGCGTGTCAGACTTTTACTGACTAAAACCCACCCGTGTTCCTTCAGTTGCCCATGTGCCAGGGTCAAGGTATCTCTTTAGAACAATCACGTGACCCCGGCAGGCATCGGTCCTAGCAGACCCCTTCAGTACTGCTGACATCTCTTTGAGGCGCGCGTGGAACACTACGCGCCGTCGACCCGAGCTTGGTCCTTACCGGGCGGCGAGCTACCCATTGCTCGCCACCCGCAAGCTCGCGCCTACGGTGGCCGGGAGTCCGCAATCGACTCCCGGCGCCCGGGGCGTCTCCTCCTGCGGCGGCTAGGGACGTGAGGGCGCAGAGACTGCCACTCCCTCACGCGCCCCGCCTCCTCCTTCGCGAGCATTACTGCTTCGCAGAAGGAGGTGACGGCTTCCCATGCCCTCTCGCTCCGTACCATGGCTCGCACCAGGGCCGGACGCGAGAGGTCGCCGCCGCCGATCGCCTCCACGAGGACACGGCGGTGCTCCGCCCAGGCAGGGCACACTTCCACCGTATGCTCCACCGTGTCCTCTAGACGATCCTCACAATGGAAACACCCGGGCGTTTCCTCCCGCTTTATCCTGAACAGGAACCCACCGAAGCACCCATGCCCGGTGAGAACCTGTGTCAGGCGGAAGGTGAGGACGCCGTGGCGCCTCTCTATCCACTCCTCAAAGAGGGGACTTACCGCCGCAATTGTGGCGTGCCCTGCGCTGGGTTGCGACAATCGTACCCGCCATGTCGCCATGAGATCCTGCCGGAGCTCTGTCCGCCGTGCCGCGATTTGTCGCGGCAGCGGAGTTTCGCCCCGGCGTTTCGCATCCTCGCGCCACTCCCACATGTGGGCGAGGACCTTTGCCTCCAGATCCCATGGCGGCACTCCGGCAAGGAGGCTCGCCGCCTCGCAGGAGACCGTGCGGTATCCCCGGATTAACCGAATGGCCATGACCCTCTGGGCCGCACTCAAGCGGCGCGCTGGGCGCAGCCTCAATGAGGGCGCCCACACCGGTGCCCCGTAGAGGGCCATGGACCGCACGACCCCCGTGTAGAGCCTCCGGCAGGAGGCGTTTGGACCCCCCAGATTAGGCAGGAGCCGCTTTAAGGCAGCCCCAGCCCGCTCCAGTCTGGGAGCCAAACGTCGGAAGTGCTCGACGAAGTTCCACCGGCTGTCGAGGACAAGTCCCAGGTACTTCATCGTCGACTCGACGCCGATGTGAACCCCTCCTACCGTGAGTTGGGAACCCGCAGGTGGCGTGTTCCGAGGACCATGAAAACCCATGGCCTCAGACTTGTGCAAGGCCACCTCGAGTCCCAATTGCCGGATTAGATTACAGCCCACTCCCTTTCGAAGAGTGCAGACTTGTATCCCAGCAGTGGGAATATAAGATAGGCTGATTATGTGTTATATACTCACAATTTCTATCCTTTCAACAATATTTGCACTGGGTTATTGACATTCTAAACGTCAATACGACGCGAAAAAACCTGTTGTATATAGTAGGTACATTTTCATCGCCCAGTTTCCTCTAAATCCCAACCCACCTTTAAAAGATAAACCCCCTAATACACTGTATAAAACATGTCACCACGTTCTACCTCTTATTTTAAAGGCTAACATTTTAAGCTAAGTTTAGACTAACGTAGCCTTAACAAAAGCTTAGCGTCCGATATTAGGTGCTTGAAATCAATTACCTGTCCGCTGATTGGACAATTTGTCGTCGGCTAATCCCCAGGCGATCGATATTAACTAAATTATCTCGTCAGGTGGTACCGATAAACTGGTTAATCGCTTTTGAGAAATAGCTGGTTTGCATAGAGTAATTTCTTTTTTGTTAGAAAAGAATAATGGAGTTGGCTAATGGCCATGCTTGGGAAAATAATGGACTCACCTGTGTGTCTTAGTGTCTGGGCTAGTGCTACACTATCGGTTTTTGACAAATGTTTGTGTCGTTACATGTTTTACATTAACTTGACTGAGCCGTAGTTGTTAGCAGCACGCGTACTATGACCCCGCGCGTATGTGTCCCCTATGGCGTTTATTGACATTTTTTTTCGTCATTTTCGACATTGCGTCGTAGAAATCTACTTCTACAATAAGTCATTTCATAGTAATTTTTACGGTAGCCATGCGACTCGTGTAAGTATAATAGATATGGATATTTAGTAGTATCAGAAAGATATATAATTAGGGACAGTTTTAAAATTTATGGCGCCTTTAATTTGCCTGAAAAAAATAAAAGTTAATTCTGCTAAACATGCTTCTCACCGCAACTTTTTCCATAGCGTGATACTGATGACGGAGAACTTATTTCTGCAGATAAGAGGATCGATTTTAAAGTAACTGCCTCATCAACTGCTTGATTAAGCGCTTAACCGCTTCCCAGTTTTGCAGACGAGCGATGTTTTGCATACATTAGGTTTTATAACTAAAATGCTTTATGATTGAGTTTGATTAAGTGAGGTTTAAAACCAGTTCTTTTATAGAAAATATACAATCTGAGATAATGATCGTATTACATTAATGTCCACTGATAAACATCGTTATAATTAGCCTGTAACGTTCCCACTGCTGGGACACAGCCTAAAGAGGAAAGGGAGTGTACCATAATCTACCACAAGGGTCCTGTGTTCATGTCCAAGTCACACCTTTTCGAATTTTGGAACGAAGTTCCTTATGGCGCGTTGCGAAAGGGGGCTAGACGGAAAAAATTAAGAGAAAAAGTAGGAACGACACTTTTTTAAAAGGACCGACTTCAAAAAAGGAGGAGGTTATCAATTGGACTGTTATTTTTTGTATGTTTGTTACCTCATAGCTTTCATCAATTCGACCGGAGAGAGAGAGAGTTTTGGAGGAGGAGGAGGAGGGGGAGGACGCGGAGGACGTGGAGGTGGAGAGAGAATATTTTTGTTGAATCCTGGAAAGGAACTTCGTTCCATCCGGGTGTCACAACTCGGTGTGTACGGGTTGACACCTCTCAATTTTTTTTAGTTCTAGGACATGCCCGTTTCCTCACGATGTTTTAAGAGCAGTAGTACTAAACATGGATCTGCTTAAAACTGCTTCAATATAATCACCAGGATTGGTAAATAAGTAGGGCAAAAGTACAGTACTAGTATATAAGTATAAAAAATACACTACAGAAACAGTGCAAAAATCAGTCTCATAATATGTAGGACAGCAGTCAATCTCTCAGCTTCTGTATCAGTCGCAGCAGTTACAAGGATGCATACATACATACATACATAGAATCACGCCTTTTTCCCATGGGGGTAGGCAGAAACCACGGAACGCCACTTGCTACGATCTCTACACACTTCTTTTGCCTCGTTTAGGTTCATACAATTGGTCATACACACACGCCGGTTGCGAGTACTACGCACCTGACCTTTCTGAAGAACATCACCAATAAGGTCCCTATATGTCCTCCTAGGGCGTCCCCTCCCGGTGTTTCCAAGGATGATTTTACAAGGATGCTGGTGCCAATA
Organism: Aporophyla nigra; assembly: GCA_947507805.1. NCBI lineage: Eukaryota > Metazoa > Arthropoda > Insecta > Lepidoptera > Noctuidae > Aporophyla > Aporophyla nigra. The sequence continues at coordinate 3,033,377 of OX382301.1, forward strand.
ATCTTGGCATTGCATAATCCGTTTTAAATATTGGGTTCAGGCATCTTTCTTCTCATCTTTCTGAGAGGGAGTGGGCCATAATCCGCAAAACATACCAGTGCAGGTTAATGAATGAACACACGTCTTCGTATAACGTGCCGGTGTCCTCACTATATTTTTCTCCACCGATTTGAGAGCAGTGGTGATGAAATCAAACACACAAAGTGCTTTCCTGGTTTCCCACTTACGACTTACAAATCGAAAGTCGGGGTTGATACCACTGATTTACCACTGCTCGCTATTTGTTATCATTTCCCAACTACGTTGAGATCAGCTCCCAGTTTATTCTAGTATTAGTCTAATTGTATGCAGCTGATTACCACTAGCTTACATAAACCAACTGCCTATCTGACCTCTAGAATAGAAATAGATTGTTAGCCAGAACAATTTCTGAGAAACCTACTTCCAATTATCTTCAAAGCTTACCAAGGCCGCCTTGTGACCTAACCCTCATTAGAGATACACTAAAGTTACACAAGTAAGGACTATTATTTCTACACGACCACATATTTGTGTCCGACCACCGTAATCAAAGTTACAGTAGCTACGTCTATAATTTGATTCCCTTGACTTGATTACTGCGTACGCACGGTTCAACCTTGCTTGTAAATCCAGAAGGAGGTTGGCTAATCAAGTTATCTGGAACTTTTGTGCGACTTGTTGTAAAAAAAGAAGTTTTAGAAACAAATAAGTAAATAATTAAATGAAATGTAAAATGAATTATTAAAAAAAAAAAACTGTATGCTAGCTTCTGCCAAAGGCCTCGCCCACGTTGAGGCCGGAAATTATTTCAAGGGAACGTACTACCTGTTTGGCAAATTTCATCTTAATTCGTTCAGCCATTTTTGCGTGGTCTTCATACATACAAACCTTCACATTTATAATATTAGTAGGATTAATAAATAGGAGCGGAGTCCTTTGCCCAGGAGTGGGACAGTGAAGGCTAAAAAAATAATTCTGTAAGATTCAACAAAATTGTCAATTTTCTTGGCTTAAAGATTTCGAGTCTATTAACAGAGGTGGACGCTGCATACATACATAGTTCGGCTACACATGCTCCCACGACGTTTTTTCATTATAGGGTACACTTATTTACTAAGCAAAATGATCGCGCGCATTTCAACATTTTTATTTTTCAATAACTCAATCGATACGATTAATTAGTAGTAGTAATTGAGTTTGCTTTCATTAACATAACAAAGAGCTTTCATTGAAAACCACTCAATAATTATAATTATTTTTAAACTTTATCTGCTGCGATACTCTTAAACGCATATCATCCAGCAGTTATTCTCAACGTTTTTAACCGAATAATGGTAAAAACAAAATACATGCGTCACCACAACTGGGTCGTGGGGCTTTCGGGACCGGGACTGCGGACCCAGATTCCACCGGTTAATAAAATACAATGGCGATAAGAAGTAGAGAAAAAACATATAAAAAATAACTGTCTCCTCACAAAAACAAGCGTGCGACTATGATGTTATCATAAAATAAATAACTTTCTCAAAACTAGGTCTCACAAGATTACTAAACCTAATTCTTTCACCAATAACCCCACAAGCTTCTCTCCTCGTATGGAACCTGCATTGCGTCTAAGGACAAGCTCAAGGTCACTCCTCCCGCCCTCGCGAAGAAAGTAATCCTTTACTAAGTACTCGTACACAAGACAGCTGTATTTTAGTTGAAACTGTGCTTTAGGGAGCACTGATAGATACACATTGAAAGGGAATGTAAAAGAAAATACCAGTGTAGATTCGGTCAATACGATTTCGTTTTTATTTTATAAAATACGCAATTATTAGCTTCAAGTTTTTGTTCCATTATAGATGGGGCTTGTGGCTATATCGCATCTTCGGTGCAACAAAGGCAAAATTCAGGACACTTTTTGTTATTTGTCTTTTATTAGATTTTTTTAATCATTCAAAATAATCTTTTTGCGTGAAACTATAGCAAAAGCAATAAACAGTTAACTTTTTAAAGATTCCAAACCTACTACAAATAGTAAGCCAGTAATAAGGCAATAAATGCGAAAAAAGTCTTGAAAGTCCTCCCCTGTAAAATTTAAAAACCGGCCAAGTGCGAGTCGGACTCGCGCACCGAGGGTTCCGTACAAACCTGTAGTTATAAAGTTAAATTTAAAAAAATATATTTTTATTATATGATGTAACAAAAAAATTACTGTTTTCGCAATTTTTCCTTTATCTGTGCTATAAGACGTTGCTTCGTACCAAATTTCAACATTCTAGATCCACTGGAAGTACCCTTTAGGTTTTGATTCCCTTGCGAGTTTCGTAAATTTGCGGAAATTTGCAGCATAAACGGCTAAATCTTTTGATTGCGTTAGCTTAGCAGTTTGATTTTTTCACAGCTCCAAGGGACAGTAGACTTCAGTATTTGATATCAATTTCAGCTTGATACCTCCACGCGTTCCTGAGAAAAAGGGTCTTGACAGACGGACGGACGGACGGACAACAAAGTGATCCTATAAGGGTTCCGCTTTTTCCTTTTAAGGTGCGGAACCCTAAAAATGAGCTGTTGTGTCTGTTGCACTGAAGGTGCGATATAATAACAGCCACACGGTCGAACGGTCAGCTTAAACTACTCTTGGCACGGTTGGCCTCTATGTATACCAAAGCCCCTCCGTGTCTCGGAAAACACGTTAAACCGTTGGTCCCGGCTGTCATTAGTAGATCTCTGACAGTAGTTACGGGTAGTCAGAAGCTTGGAAGTCTGTCATCTAGTCTTACCAAGGGGTATCGTATTACGCAGTAAGTGGCTAGTGGGGTCAGATAGGCAGTCCTTAAGTGTAACATACGGGTATTCAGCTTCATCCGGCTAAATTAGAAGCCAAGTCCAACATACTTTGGACAAGGCTAGGTTAGGTGCATAATACTGCCTACTTGTAAATACTCCCACTCTCTTAAAAATATTCCTGCTTATAAAAAGAATATCATCATACGAACAGCAACATAGATTTTATCGCTCTCATTTCTATACCTCTAACCGTTAATGGTCTCCAATACGAGCCTTGTTGTGTTCACACACCACTGCGCTAAGTACGGATTAGTACGTCTCACAGTTCCCAGTCTATATTATTGCCTATACTTAAGTAGATAGAAGAGTGTAAGGCTCAATTCTTGCTGGGATAGTAAGTGGTCGATATTTCGATACTTTTTCTGAATTAAAAAAAAGACGTATGCGCGTCATCGAGACCTGACAATCGATCAGCATAGCCTTTTCCAAAATATGATATGGTCCATTTCCAGTCTAACCATAGTGCAGTTGAATATGAGTATTTTATAGAGAGCGACTAGCTCTCTGACCTTCACAACCCAATTTCTGGGTAATACCATCCCCCGTTGGTAAGACTGATTGTCAGGCTTATGGTCTTCTGATGACCCGTAAAGATTGTCAGACTATTGACAGTACACGTACATACATACACATATATAAACACATGCCTTTTTCCCATGGGGGTAGGCAGAAACTACGGAACGCCACCTGCTACGATCTCTACAACTCCGTTTGCCTTATTTAGGTTCAGACAGTTGGTCATGCACTCACACCGGATGCGAGTACTACGCACTTGACCTTTCTGAAGAACATCACCAATAAAGTTACTAGGTAGGGACTATTGATAGTATTCACGGGTAAGCGTAATAATCTACAAATGACATCCGGGACCAACGGCAGACGGCTTTCGGAAGCGCCGAAAGACCTTTAATATCTTAATATATCTAATATCTTACGACAACCAACACAACGTTATCTGATCCCAAACTAGGCAGAGCCTGTACTATGGTAACCAGACAACTGATAAACATACATATATATTTCTAAATACATACATATTATAGATAAATTACACCCAGACACAGAACAAATGATTGTGCTCATCACACAAAGATTTGTCCTGGGTGGGAATCGAACCCACGACCTCAGTCTTAGCAGTCAGGGTCACTAACCACTAGACTAACAGGCCAGTCAGCCTCAGCCTTTGTAGTATAAGAGGCGTAGATGCATAGCAAAAACCTCTGTGACTGTTGTACACAACATCTTATAAAGGTTTCGTTTCTCCTTTTTAAGTCAAACTTTAAGAAACTACAGTAGGTTTGATGATTACACTGTGGCAGCTCATTATAACTTATCTTATATACTTAGTTTATTACAGTCCACTGCAACGTAAAACCCTCTTAACACAAGCTCCGTAGTCAGAATAGGCATTGGTGAGCAAAGCTTTAACGACACCGAAATGAAAATTAACTTTTTATGGGAATGTAAAAGTACTTCTACAAAGTCACCACCCGTTGTGCAGGAATCTCTACTTACTTTGACTACAATTCCCTGTAGGTTATCTTTACCTATTTCTGACAAGTACTACGGTCATTGAGGGAGGGAGCGGAGCTGAGCAGTGATGGCTAAGTGGTAACGGCCGAAACTTATGAGTTGCAAGTCTTAGTTACGGACTCAGACAGGCGCTTCACTTCGTGTAAATTATTTCATCACCACTGCTGTCAAATTGGTGAACAAAACATCGTGAAGAAACCGGCATGTCTTAGAACCAAAAATTTGAAGACATGACATCTACCGACCCGCGCAGGGGCTGCGTGGTTGATTAGTGCCCACTCTATGTCACAGCCTTGAAGAGGCCCGTGTCCCAGCATTGGGAACTTTATAAGCTGATTATTAGATATGTATGATGACCAGAGGTCGGAGTAGGTAGATTGATTTTACGTACTCGCATCATGAATCGTCATAGAAATCACAACATGGATAAGCCTTTTTTCCGGAATTTCATTTTGGTACATACGGGATCGAATCAAATATTGTGAAAGTAAGGATTTTTAAACTAGGTACTACATTAGAAATTTATATGAATGCGATAGATAAACATTTAAAATTGTTTTTTTCTTACTGTAGAAGACCGATCACCTATATATTATATTATTAAAAAGACAGCAAAAAGGTTATACATTTCTTATTCATATTCATGTCTTCTTTATTCTACACATTACTACATTTGAAATTAATTACAAAATTCCTGAATCCCGGAGGCATATCCATACTAATATATACGTGCCAGTTCATTGATCCCATTTCAATCTACCTACTCCGACCTCTGATGATGACGCAACAGTATTGCAACCTTTCTGACTCAAACTGAAAAGTCTTATGATATGAACCCGTAACTTCAGTGTCATTGGCATTTAGATATTTTATCATACCTTGGGTAAATACTCTTTCACCATTCAAACATCCCAAAAATGTCCCCAAAACACACACATTCATTATATACAATCGATACGATACTTGCAAAGGGCGATTGCCAACAAAAGGTTTTAGAAAATTTGCCTCGCCGCGTTTTCCGATGTAAAAAGCTGTACGGTATAACAAAAGTCATGAAGTTCTCTTTGACTCCTTTTTATTCCGTGGAAATAGGGAAAAAGTGTTCCGAAAACCGTTCGGTTCGCTGTTCGCAACCATTTCAGATATACTTGGAGTATATACTTTGTGCAAACGAGCGTTTGATAGGGGCCCGCGTGGATTTAAATGCTGTTTGCTGGATGTGTCTGTGCCGGGCGGAGGAACGTGCGAAGTGGCAGTTGTTTTAGAGAGTGAGACAGGACGTGTCTTACTGAGTTTGTTGAAGTTGAAGGAAGGACAACGTAATCATTAAAAGCAGTGATCGAAAAACGAAAACAAAATAATATTGTATTATGATCGCCAAGTTGTCGAAATACTATCATAATTGAAAAAAAAAAATAGGTTCTGCACTTCTTCTTTATATACAATTGAACTGTGCCAAGTTTCAAAGTGTTCCAATTGTGTGATTTTTGTAAAAGCGGGTACCTACAATGTTTTTGCTTCACGTATATCGTCATTTCAGCCGAAACACGTCCACTGCTGAACATAGGCCTTCTCCAAGCTCCGCCACTTCAACCTGTTTTGTGCTTCCCACATCCAGCGGATTCCTGCGGCCTTCACAACATCATCGGTCCACCTTGTGGAACGTACTGGATATAATAATATCTTAATAATAATAATATCTTTTAATAAGATTTTTGTAAAAATATTTAAAAATATACTCATTAAGTAAGAAAATAAATAAAATAATAATATCTTAGGACAACCAATACAACGTTATCTGATCCCAAACTAGGTGGAGCCTGTACTATGGCAACCAGACAACTGATAAACATACTTATATATTTCTAAATACATACATATTATAGATAAATTACACCCAGACACAGAACTAATGATTGTGCTCATCACATAAACATTTGTCCTGAGTGGGAATCGTACCCACGACCTCAGTCTTAGCAGTCAGGGTCACTAACCACTTGTCAAACACCAGTCAAATATATATATATATAGATAGATAACGTAAAAATGTCACGTCATCTAATATAGTTCTTCTCTTTTAAAGCAATTGTGGTTCGTAATATGGATCTGCTCTTTTCTATAACGTGTTAATTAATTATAAAATTTACATATTGACTTTTAATCTATGTTTTCCCATTTCAAGTGCAAAGACCTCCCTTTCTCCATTCCATTCCTCTGTCTTAAGCTAGTGTGTATTAATCTTGTCTGCTTGTGTCAAGCTCGTCCCGCTAGCTTCTGCTGGGTCTACCATGATGTTGCTGGAGGTTTTCTAGGGCCCAATTGTGGTAGATTGATAATTTAGCACCTAATTTAATATGACGAAGACTACTTGTAAGACTGTAATCTTAACATCTTTCTTCTTGAATTATAGCATGGTCAATCGTGTAATATTCTTTTTCCAGACCATGGTTGATCGTTGGCTTCTAAATAGATACTTTTTCCAACTAACTTCGAGCTCAAAACGCTTCCATGCCCCCTAGTATCATTGTCAGCTTATATATTTCGTATGGTATCGCTATCTGTGAGGCGGCGAGAGGGATTACCAACCCGGATTATATCTTTTATGATAAAATGTCGGCTAGGCGCGCCCTAATAACTTGGCTATAACGTTAATTAATATTGCTCACTATGTTTTCTTTTATCTAGGTGCGTTCATTTTGTTTACCCGTTTGTGGGGGATTATGTACTTCGTTTGTGTGTATATAGTGGTGATTATGGATGAGAATGGTGATTGGATATTTTGTGATAGGCTTTCAAAATGGTTGTGGTTTAGATTTAACAAAGCCGAATTATTTTTAAGGTTTTTTTGGTACTGGCTCTATTCTACTAGTTTTTTTGTATATTTAACCAACCTCTAGAAACCTTCTTATATTTTTTAAGCAAATATTTTGGATTCCATAATAATTATATTCTTAGCTACGCAGGCGTTACAAATTGGACTCGTGCCTGGCCGGAGAAGATCAACATAAAGGAGACTGTAGAAGTATGGAGTAGAGCTTTGCCCAGCTGTAGGACAACAGAGGTTAAATAAGAAATAAATAAAAAAATCAGCCTATACTTTACTACCGCTGGCTAAAAGAATAAGTAGTGTTTTACTTCCCGTGTTCTGTACAGATATTCTTGAAGGAGCTAATAGTCAGTCAGTCATGACCACGACTTTTACCAAAAGACTATAACTAATATGCAGAATATCTATCTCTCCTAGAGACAATGTAAAGAATGTAGGTGCCACATGAATTGGAGGGTCACTCTATAAAATGCCTATCTCTCCGACCAATCAGAGAGTCCCACAAGACGGATAGAGGTAATATTGGGTTAGTCGGCGACGCAGTGCCAAACCGCTACTATTTGACGACATTTTGAATATTTTCTACTAAATGCAAACTTGTAATATTTTTTTGCAAAGGGTTTGATGAAAATAGTGGTTAGTCAGTTTTTTTTTGGTATTGCAGATGTTTACCGACTACTTGCTGTTCATCTTCCATCTGAAATGTAATGATAACATTCTGATTCGAGAAGTGTTGTGGCTCGAATGTATATACCTACTTTTACAAAAAAAAAACAGGCATTGAACTGAATACAGGGCATAATATCAACAATTTGATAAATTAGAGACAAAAAAAATAAGCAGTTGCCCGATTTTAGATACATTTAGGAACCCCTAAAAATAGACGTATTAAAGTAGAATCTGAACAAGAAATTCTGTAAAATGTAATCTGCAGTACAAATATTCACACCTACACTTTTCATGTTTGAGGACCTCAACCAACCCAGTGGACAAACCAATGCCTTACTGGCGTTCCCTTCAAAATAATCTGCACAAGTCCTACTGGACAGTTCAAGCCTGCACCCAAAACCTTGCACAAATGCAAAAACTCTTGATCCTTTTCAAAAAATTCCCCAGACACTCTAACACAGCCATACGGTAGTCTGAAAACAGAAATAAAAAAAACCCATCTTATCCAGTGGCGGCAATTTACTCCAATTTTTCGCGCTAGATATAAAATCTTTTAGCATTTAAACGCCAGCGTGGAAGCGCTTTTACGAATAAACTACGATAAATGTATGATAGAGTTGTCTATCTGTTTAAATGAAGCATTTTTTTTTTACTTGAAATGTGATTAGTTTTTTGCTATAATAATGCCAATTTTTGAAAATTAAATCAAGAATATGGTCTAGATATATTGCTTTACGATTGCGACTTTTGACAGTATAATTATAAACTTAATAAATCCCATAAGGCCGAGGTGTGGTGTTATGTTTGTAGTAAATAAAGCCAAATCAATGAATATATCTTGCATCCTATTATACAAGAAATAATTCACTCAACACTTACGTTTAAACATCTACAACTATGAATAACATTCAGCCGTCAAAATAATGCCACCCAGACGCGAGTGAACTCGAGCTACAAGCCTGTATCAAGCGACTCAGCCCGCTGTATTATGCGAAATCTTCCGTAAAATTGACATTTCAAGTATCAAGTCTCCCCAAGCATGGTATAGCTACGCCGCTTAATAGAAAATTTAAAAACACCCTTTGCTTTTATAAAGGCTGGTACCGTAGGCGTTTTTAGTTTTTGAATTTCGTTAAAACTGTTAATGGGTTTTTCGTTGGTTTTGTTTTTTTTAGCCACAATGGAGGCGGGATGGGTTTGGTTATTACAGAAACAAATTTACTTTCAAAAGTTAATTTTAAACGTTTCTGGCTGAAATTGAAATAAATCATGGCGGAGGAAGAGTCCTGTGACAAAATGCTGTGTCACGTTCAGTCTGATATTTTTTTTCAATCTTCCTGAATCAGTCAGTATACTAACTTCAAAGCATTTTAGATATTAAAACTTGACATTGGTATATGTGGTATACAAAAGTCGCCAAGCGGTTTTTAATAAGAGCAAAACTGTTTTTAAACCGCGGAAACATGACCACCATGAAGTAGTTTTCTTCTTTAGTTACCTATAGACATTCAACATAGATACTATTGTGTGGCACGTTTTGTGAATAATACGCAATTGGTGAGAAGTATGGTGCAAGAAGTGGGAGAAAGATTGTCCAGTATATAGTTAACTTCAGTATATATTTCATGAAGTCTAATGGCTTGTCAAACTCAGTAACACGAAATATGTGTCTAGGAATTACTACTGTTCTGGTAGTAATTACAACTTCAATTCAAGTTATTGCACATTTTTTATTTACTATTACATATCACTTATGTTTTTGTTTTGGTGGTAACCCAATATAACAATGTCACCTATTACCACATTCAGAGATTTCATACTAAAATCAGTTGAACACCACCACCAACTAAATTCAAATGTTTTTAATCCTACGCAAAAAAGGGCTGAACACATCTGAATGAATTTTGGGCACAGAGATAGTTTTTATTCCGTGAGATCGTTTTCGACCCCCACGTAGGCGAAGCTGCTGACTAAAGCTGGTCATGTCATATGATTGAACCATAACTTGAACACTACCAATTTCGAAACCAGAGACTCCATTAAACGCCGTTCCCTCCCATCTTAACCCACAGCCAAGACGAATCGTCTCGCCGTGGCAGTCCGAACGTTAGCAAATTACTCCGATCAATTTCTGTGCTCTGCCCCAGGGATTTGCAAGCGCTGCAATCTTCGACTTGTCATTGTCACGCTGAGGTCCGCGGGATTGACATGGGAATCGCTATCTGGTCTGCGGTTCCCATACCCTATTATTTGGGGTAGCACCCATTCATTTTGGAAGTGTCTAGAAGGAAATTTGGGGGTGTGATCGTTGCATATAAATGTATAGTCTGCGATGGTACATAAGGAATGGGTAAGACCTCTTCTATGTCATCTATATTATAATATATGTGTCTGATATAATGTCTTTGAAACATATGACTTCGATCAAAAAAGTTAAGTTATTCGAATATAGACATTGGGATTAAACGATTAAGTGGAAGGCTTACAAAATAAAAAGCCAGTTTTTTTTTTGTCCTAATAAATGATTTATTGGATTCGAGGAACTCATCATCATCATCATTTCAGCCGTAAGACGTCCACTGCTGGACTTAGGCCTCCCCCAATTTGGGGGGATTTGCCATAATCGCCTCGCTTGGCAGGCGGGTTGGCGATCGCAGTATGGTGGTAAAATGCATAGAGAACGCTGCTGCCCATTCTCTAGTAAGTCCCTTAGTCGCCTTTTACGACACCCTCGGGAAGAAATGGGGTGGTGTTATTCTTTACGTCCGGCACCACACGGTACTACTACACTGATTTTACATTGTTAATAGCTTGACGCTTCATGAATGTAAAATTGAGTAGTCTGTCATCATCATCATAACTTTATCAATTTCATCAGCCAAAAGACGTCCACTGCTGGACATAAGCCTCCTCCATTTTGGAGGGGTTTGCCAAAATCGCTACGCTTGGCACGCGGGTTGGCGATCGCAGTATGGTGGTAAAATGCTTAGAGAATGCTGCTGCCCATTCTACAGTAAGTCCTTTAGTCGCCTCTCACGACACTCACGGGCAGAAATGTGATAGCGCTATTCTTTACGTTCGGCTAATTCTATAAATACATACAAAACTTTCGAACATAGATTATTGAAAATAACCCTGACACCTACACCATACTTATGCAACTCCAGAACACGGTACAGTCAAAATACACCTCTTACCACGCCAGCAAATTCAAGCCCATCTAGCTAGCAACCAAGTTGCCTACAATAGCTCAAAATGCACCCCATAATGCAACAATAACTCCTTGGTGCACGTCGGCAACTCGCGTTTTGCATGACAAAATCTTGTGGCATTCTAATAAATTTCTAAATCGACATAAGTCGTTCCGTATTCAGTGTGGCGACGGGATTCAGGAACACAATAAGATCATGTTACAAAGGACTGTGTTTTGCATATCTGCGAAGATCGTTGGAGGAGACGGTGTTTGTCGTACGATGTTTTTCCTTGGTTGGGTTTTTTTGCGTTTTGTTTTTTGCGGTTGCAGTTTTAGCGGGTTGGATTTCTCTTGAACTTTCTTCGAACGAGAATTTTTTAATCATAATGATTGCCAGGCAATGGATAGTGTATTAGTCGACATACACGTGGACGAAGTGACATTGCGGCCGGGATTGTTTCGCGCACCGGAATTTCATCGCACTGAATTTCAACTCTCCAGTTGAAAATATAACCCCATGTTTTTTCGACGCACTGGGACCAGTGAGTCCCACTGTGGCGCTGCACTGTGTTCGATTTTCAATTCTAGATTCTCCACCACTAGTTGAAAATCCGGTGCACGAAAAAAAAGCGTTGCGTTACGTCCAACTTTATATCGACTTTTAATTCCAAAAAATAATTGTTCAAGGTTTTATTTTACTTTGAATTAGTGTGTGTATTTTATTGTTCTTTTTGGAACGAAGTTCCTTATCGCGCGTTGCGAAAGGGGGCTAGACGGAAAAAATTAAGACCAAAAGTTGTAACGACACTTTTTGCTGTAGTTGTAAGCCGTACGGCGTGCGCGTGTTTCTCGGTCTGTCTGTCTCTCTCTCTCTCTCTCTCTCATAAAAAACAAACCAGTTATTTTCGTTTCATCTTTCTATTTCGCATTGAACAGTGTGCTTTCGCGACGATTATTTTTGTTGAGTGTATACAGGTTTTTTTTTTTAAATAAAATTTTATTACAATTCCTTCACTAATTAATCGAAAGGAACTTCGTTCCATCCGGGTGTCCCTTGACACCTCTCAAGTTTTTTTCTTTTACAAATGGCAAGAATACAAAGATTCTAAATATAACACTAAACCTCTACATCATCTGCCTCAAAATAATGTATTTTTATGCGAATAAACTGATGGTTATGTCATCTTCTGCCTAGCCTTTTCGGGTTTCAGCTTCCATTCTAACCGGATGCAGCTGAATACGAGTATTTTACATGGTGCGACTGCTGACCTTCACAACCCAGTAACTAGGTAATGCGATACCCCTTACTAAGACTACTTGTCATACTTTCCGGCTTCTGACGACCTGTAACGACTGCCAAAGATCCACATATGGCAGCCAGGACCGACGGCATTACGTTCTTTCCGAGGCTCGGAGGGTTCATGGTATGTAAAGAAGATCACCCATCTACGAACGAACCGCAGCAAGCGTAGCTTAACCTGATCGATTGATCTGTGCAGCTGTTACTACTTAGCCACAGGCCAATGTTTATGTATTTCAGCTAATAAAATGTCATTGACTAAAATCTTCACAAAATGGTCCAACTCTTTTAAAAAGGCTAGAAAATGGTTCCCTTTTCCCCTATTTCCGCAACTACGAGTAGTAACATGAGATTCAACGACGCTAATGTTAGTACATCTGTGGTGTGGTCCCCTCATAGGGTAGGGAGCAGGGAGAGGGATTTATAACGAGGGTTCTCTACGCATGTAGCAGCAGTCACGCATTAAATGAGAATCATTTCACGTCACTGCATGATTTCATCTCGATAACGATGTGGCTATTGTCATCCGAATTCATTAAATCAATACAAGATAGATAATTGCTTTTTTATGAAACTTAGTTCACGATAGCATGACTTAGAACCAATTTGAAAACATGTGACATCTAGCAACCCGTACTGTGCTCACGTGGTATAATTGTGTATAATCCTGTATAATTCTGCACTCATGTATTACAAAATAAATATCTTGTATCTTGTGGTGAATTACAGCCCACTTCCTCTCACGGACAGGAGGCCTGTGTCCCAGCAGTGGGACATCATAGGTTCATTATAATGAGATCGTTTGTCTAGTGGTTGCAAGCGCTACTGGTGAGGTTCTAAGTTTGATTGCCAGATCAGGCAAAGTGTAATTGGGTTTTTCTATTTGGAATTTCTCAGTAGCTGGAGCTCGATTAATGGCAATAGACTTGCCCCTATTACATAAATAAATATCTTAGGACAACCAACACAATGTTATCTGATCCCAAACTAGGCAGAGCCTGTACTATGGCAACCAGACAACTGATAAACATACTTATATATTTCTAAATACATACATATTATAGATAATTTACACCCAGACATAGAACAAATGATTGTGCTCATCACACAAAGATTTGTTCTGGGTGGGAATCGAACCCACGACCTCAGTCTTTGCAGTCAGGGTCACTAACCACTAGACTAAAACATAACTCGCGAAATGTGGGTGTACTATTAGTACACCACTGCCTAACCTTCTAAGGAAACAAGGCGTGTTGTTATGTATATTAGAGTTATTTTCAATAAACTTAAACTAATTCAGACCACTACTGGATTCCACCACAACACTCAGTCTTCCATTTTCTACATACACATTTAAATTTCCCATTTCTGTGAGCTCGAATTTTCGCATTTACTTGAAAAATGTCCTACCCCTACAAACTCCTAGCTAATACTCGAAAATTCGTGCCCAAAGTCTAATTTAACCCTAAAAAACCCATTCAACCCGTAATTCAACCCTGCAGTCGCTGCCACTGATTCCGAACCCCAAATATACCTAGTAAACGCTCTCACTACGACACAGTACGCCAAAGTTGCTCCATAAAAGCTCTTTTGCCTCTCCACCTTTCCTTTGGAATTTTGTGCCCGGTATATTTTCTTTTTGATTTTTTTCAGCTAGTTATTCACAAAATATGGTTGACTTATTTAGTAATCATTTTATAACGAGTGAATAAAACACAAATACGTTTTTCTTTTATTTGAACTCCGCAATGCAACTTCATCCTTAGTTGCAGATTTTAGTAATGTTTTTAAATTTCGTGTGCTCACAATTTGAAATTAATCGAACTAGTCCGGAAGATAGGGTTGCAAACGTAAATCATATCGAAGTAATCATTCATCAAGACCGTCAGTATCAATTATGGCAATGTCGATATCTAATGCATTCATGAATCAATTTAGTAATTAAGGAAACATGAATTTTATGACATGGTAATCTATATATATAAAAAAAACTCGCCAAGTACGAGTCGGACTCGCGCACCGAGGGTTCCGTACAAACCTGCAGGTATTCACGGTTTATGTTTACTTAATTTTTATATTTGAGTTGACTGAATGAAAGGTAAATTGTGGTTTACGATTCATGACGTATTAAAAAAAAACTACTTACTAGATCTCGTTCAAACCAATTTTCGGTGGAAGTTTACATGGTAATGTACATCATATATTTTTTTTTAGTTTTATCATTCCCTTATTTTAGAAGTTACGGGGGGGGGGGACACATTTTACCACTTTGGAAGTGTCTCTCGCGCAAACTATTCAGTTTAGATAAAAATGATATTAGAAACTTCTATATCATTTTTGTAGACCTATCCATATATACTCCACACGTATGGGTTTGATGAATTTTTTTTTTTGAGTTTCAGTTCTATGTATGGGGAACCCCAAATATTATTGTTTATTTTTCTATTTTTGTGTGAAAATCTTAATGCTGTTTACAGAATACATCTGCTTACCAAGTTTCAACAGCATAGCTCTTATAGTTTCGGAAAAAATGGCTGTGACATACTCGGACAGACAGACAGACAGACATGACGAATCTATGAGGGTTCCGTTTTTTGCCATTTGGCAATGGAACCCTAAAAATGAATCCCTATTTCCCTTGGTCACGCCATCACGCGTGAACGGCTGGACCGATTTCACTGTTTTTGTTGTTGTTGTGTTTGTAATTGTCAGGAGAAGGTTCTTATGAAAGAAAAAAAATTAAAAATTTCGCGGAAACTTAGAAAATTTAAGAACACTTATTTAAGAATACTTAACAACCATATAATAGGACAATGTAAACTTTTTTAATGTAACATTATGACATTTGACATAGAATTGACAGAATTCGTGCTCAAATATCATCAAAGAGACAGGACAACGTCTGTCGGGTCAGCTAGTAAATTATAAGAAATTTCGACCTAACTAGAACGTTAGGTTTAGGTTTAAAGATATTTATTCTCAAAAAAGACACAAAGTCACTTACATGAGAACAATGCTTACAGTAAATTATTAATATAAAACGTTCGTCACAGACGTTATTGGTACTACGTTAACAAAGTTGAACGGCACTAAATATTTGTGGTCTCGTCAGTCACTTACAACTACTGACAATTTGATTGATTGATTGGGATTATACAAGATAGGTCATGTAATAAGATTAACACCATTAAGACTGAAAGTAAAGATTGAAGTAGATATGAATAGAAAAAAAAAAATCTCTTCAACGATCCAGGAAGAAATCGAAGATTTTTTCATCGACTCAGTAGGCAAAACGTTAAATTTAATACCTTTCTAAAATACTTTTCTCAGATCAGCATTCAAATAAAACCCTTAAAACACAGTAAGGCCCAAACCCTCTTAAACAGTATTTTACGCGTCCCGTTTTATAAACCATAAACTGTTCCGATTTGTAAGTAAATCGGATCGTAAAAGGGTCCATAAAACTATGTTTTGACGCGTAAATAAGCTATTTAGTTATACTGTGTTACGTTCGATGGATTGGTCTGATAAGGGGTTTGTCGACGAAGCATTTTCTATGGTTTTACGTGGTAGAAATAGGTTTATCTGAGCTAGCGATATTTCTGAATTATGCCGTGTTTGCAAAAATAATAATTATAATCAAATGATTTTGTCATTCAAAACAAATAACACCTTTTAGTAGACTTATTTTCTTCATGATGTTGCTGTTATACTAAAACATGTAGATGTAAGATCAGTTCCGACATTTTTGATAAGTAAGTTTTAGTTTCATAATATATGAAATACTAAAATTTAAAAAAGCAACTTAAAAATACATGTTACAAGTCATAATAATATAGCACGAATGTATTGCCAAAAATCTGATACTAACAACCAAACTAAGTGGAGCTGTATTTTAGAACTCAGCGTTTAGCCGTGAGTTATATTTCAATCTAACAGCATTTTGGAGGAGAGTCACTATAAAATTGACATCGAAGGTTATTACCATTTGGTAACACATATAGGTTAAATATTAAAACGATCAAGCTTATAACATATTTTTGTGACGATTATTTTACTTTTAAAGCTTCCATGGCAGTTTTTATAGTCACCTTCCAAATAAATTGATGAAACAGCTTATTACTCAAACCCTCTTCCAACAAAATTATAATCAAACACCACCCGAATCAGCCAAACCAACGCAAACTTTACCTCAATTACTAAGAAAACACGAATTACGCAACACAAACTATTCAAAAGCGCCCATTTTAGGTATAAAGGAGGTATTCCCTGATTGAATAAAGAAAATTGCCGAGTCAACCTTGCCACCTTCGACAATGGGCAACAAAAGAGGTATGGGAACGAACAAATGTTTGCCCCTGTGTCTAGCGTTTGGCATTTTCTAACTGGCTTTTGGCATTTCCCTACGATTGGTGCACGTACGGTAGTTTGGTATTTTGTTATTAGGTTAGATGGTTACTTTGTCTTGAAAACTAGCTCTTTTACTGAAGAATTTAGTTTTTCTTTCTATAATTTTACACAGTAGAATTTAAAACCAGTTGATTATGGTTGGATTTACATTTTGGTAGTTGCTTGGTTTTGAAGACTAGCTCTTGTACTGAACAAAAATTGTTCTATTTTTTAATTTTACACTGAAAAGATGAAAATTGCATTGTTACATTAATAGTCATGTATACTGAATTTCGGCCATAGCAGCCAATCTCAGCGGAGAATAGCGAACAGTGAGAGTGCGCAGGCAAGTGTTTTTTTTTTTTGTTTAGCCTGTACTGTTCCACAATTAGGCAAAGGCTTCCTCCAAGTCTTTTCAGGAACTCTATCTCCACCCACTTCAAACCAGCCCTAGCAGTACACGTCCAGTCATCTCGCCATCGCTTTCTGGGCTGACCGCTGCGGCGCCCTCTATCCTCAGGCACCCATTATGTGGAGAACAATTACAGCAACATCGGGTAAAAGGGGTAAAAACTCGCACCAAACTCGCTCTTACAATTCTAAAACAAAAAGTAATAATCACAAGGTCGACGATAGCGAATTGGTTCAGTGCCTCGGATAGCACCCTCAAGTGGAGCCTTAAATGCCCCGTTCGCACAGAATTCGGGGTACAATGGCACCCCATATTGCGTAGATATTACCCCAAGGAATTTCTTATGGAAATTTTCAATGTAAAATATCAATTACGTTATGATATATGGGTTATTAAGCGGGTTTATAGGTTAAATTCTTTTAGAATATGAATATAAAAGGTCTCTGTCTATTTCGGGACCGTCCTGGATTACCGAGTTTCGGGACGCAGAAATAATTGATGTTTTAAATTGTTGAAAGTTAAAGTTTTAATTAAAGCTGCTATTAGGGTTTTATTTTTAAATTCAGATTGCGTGGGCTGTCAGAGCTGTCCTAAGTTGGCTAACTTTTTAAACCTTGAAGTTTTGAGGCTTTCATTTGCCACGTGCCTCTATGCGACATTGTATTTGGATTGCCCTTCGACATCTATACCCCTGGATGGGTCAAATAGCTTTGATGAGACTGAGATTGCAGAATTCTCAAAGACGTAGAATGAATAAACACAGAAAAAATCTCAGGAATTTTAAAGTATTTATCATTGCTACAATATCTTAAACCACCAATGCCCACCATCTACATCTCACGCCTTTTTCCCATTAGAGTAGGCAGAAACTCATCATGACTAACATATGGGATACAAAATGAACAGTCCATACCTGCCATTTACCGACCATCGACATTCAATCTCAAAATGGCGGCGTGTCAATATGAACTTTGTTTAAATAGGGCCGCGACAATAGCTGTAAATGCCAAGTGTTAATTACCAATGACTCGCCCTTTGTCTTGGTTCGATTCACACTGGAGGTGTTGGAAGGTAACCGATGAGTTTCATAATCCACAGTCTAGGCAAATATGCTCTGTTGCTTTGGGCAATAATTTAAGCTTGAACTTTTATTACAAGGGAAAAGTATTTGGGTTTGACTGGCAGTGATAAAGGGCTTTTATTTGTAAGAAATAACTCTTCTACAAATTGTTGGGGATGTCTGATAAAGATAGATGGAAGGCCTTTTAAAGGTCGCGTCTAGTTGTTAAATGGAAGTGACTTTGAATTGTAAAGTCTCGGAGAATAGCTGTTTTCTGTTGGGCATATTGGAATTACATTGGAATAAATGAATAGTGCGATGTACGGAAAAGATCAAGAAGATTGCTTGAACCACTTCAAAATGATTTCTCAGTAATTGCACAAAGAAAGTCGTGGTAACCACAAATCACTACAGCTCTAATTACTCAACAATCAAACGGTCGAATGGAAAAAATTAAGCCGTGGGACACACGAAAAAACGAATCGCCGAAACAACAGCACTAATGCCTCGGCGACCGCATGCGGACGCGGATTTATGTCGACGAAACACGCTCGGAATTTGGGCGAAACGGACAGGGACGAAAAACGTCTAGCGATAAGTGCGGAACCCGACACTATTTTGCATAGGGTTTTTTGGCACTGTTTATGGGTTACTGTCAGGAGGGATTGAATTTTATTATGTACGATGTGTTTTTCGGAAGTGCCCTGTGAAATAATATATTTTGCGCCGGGATTTCTTGGAATGAAAGAGACGAAAAAAAAAGTATCCTGACATCATCATCATTTTAGCCGAAAGACGTCCACTGCAGGCTTCCAACAAGTTACGCCACTTCTACAGGTTTTTGCTTCCCACATCCAGCGGATTCCAGTGGTCATCACAAAGTCACTGGTCCACCCTGTGGAAGGTCTTCCAACTTTACGTCTTCCGGTACGCAGTCACTTAAGTTTGGCAACTCTTTGAGCTATGTCGTATTGTGTGTGTGTACCTTGGTTTGCCTGGGGGTCTCTTCATTCCTGATTTGATCACGTAGGGAAACTCCAACCAAAGCTTTCTCCATTACCCTATGTGTAACTTTCAGCCTTCTAATAAGGCCCATCCCTTCTAATATTAGCTATAGCTCATACAGTTAGAAAAAACATTAGGTATACTATGACAAAACCGCGGAATGTCTTATTCAAGATGAACATAATTGTAGAAATAACTTCTAACCACATAAAAGAGAAAATAATGCTACGTTTCAAAGACCCATTATCTTGCTCCGTCTTCCAAAAGTTATAAAAAACGCTCCGACAATCGTATATCCCCAAAAAAATGCATTCCCGTTTTAAAAACGCGTCCGGAAAATCCGTTTTACATTAAGTATCCTAAGTTTCGAAGTAATCTGAGGTAGACATCAATTCGGCGCCTTTATTCAAACAGTGTCTAAGGAACCTTGGTTTTTCCTAGAAATCGTTAGTAACCCTCCTTCATAGAATTCCTACTTTTATTTGTTTTTCGAACGTTACATTGTTTGCTCATGCAATAGGAGAATGTTATCAGTAATCCGATATTTTCGAGCTGTGACCTATGTTATGGTAGAGGTGAATAGTGCCGTGTCGTGATGTCAAATGTCTGCAGTCGATATTGTTATTTTTGTTGGGGTAAAGATTTGTGTGCAATGAAATAATGCTTATTTGTTTGTTTCTTTCAATGAAATAATTTATTCATTTATTACCTTGTTATTTAGGTACTTTGAAAAGCCTGTTAATTGTCTCAACAATCAATTGAAAGAAAGAAAATGCATTTATTTGTCAGGAAAGAGTAAAATGAAAATAAATTTAAAAAAACTTAAACTTAATTACTTCTTAACTTTAATTTTAAATCTGGCACACAAATAAATTATTACTTGGATTAACACATAGGATAGTTTTGTTTTAAAAATACGTTCTAATGCAATAATTTTCGACAACCACGCGGGCAAAGTCGCTGGTAAAAGCTAGTATCTAATAAATGAAAGAAAAGAAAAGTTATTCAGACACATTTGATACCAAGCTGTTTAACAGTGTGATTCAAGGATTACATCCCAAGTAATTGAATAGAATAGAGGTAGTGTATCTGCTAGCTTCACTCAGCCCCCAAACACAAGCAAATCTGAATCAACGTCTGTGTTTGATACTTGAAACCGCCGCGCTACCAACCTTTTAAAATTCAAACCTTTTATTTTCACAAAGGTAGCCGCACTACGTGAAACTCGTACAAATTTACATTCAACACGCCACGAAAATTCGAAACCCAATAACACAGAGGGAAAATAAACAACACTAAAGTGTCGCAAAATAGTGTTGGACACCGTTCGTGGGCTGTGAAATCGTAGCCGCCGGTGGGAGCGCTCTCGGCAACCGTGTCGCGACACTGATAGTGTCTGACACTGCAGACGGGACACCTGCACAAATTGCAAGCAACCCCGCGGCACGTGCCTAGTGTAATTTATTCGTGTGTTTTGTATGTATTTGTTTTCGGCAATGTGTTTTGCGGGACATTAATTTTGTATAGCTGAAAGTTATCTGGAGACACTGGTAGTTTTCTTTCCAGAGCTAAAAAAGTTTACAAGAAAATTGCAAATATTCAATGTTCTGCTTTTGCTTTCTTTTTTTTTCTAATGAAACAAGTTGGAGTTTCCCCACGTGATCGAATCAGAAATGATGAGATCCGTAGGAAAACCAAGGTTACCGACATAGTCCGAAGAACTGCCAAACTTAAGTGGCAGTGGGCAGCGCACATTGCTCGCAGATCAGATGGCCGATGGGATCGGAAGGTTCTGGAGTGGCGACCACGTACTGGAAGACGTAGTGTTGGAAGGCCTCCCACAAGATGGACGGATGACCTGGTGAAGGCCGCAGGAATACGTTGGATGCGAGAAGCACAGAACAGGTCGAAATGGCGGTGCTTGGGGGAGGCTTATATCCAGCAGTGGACGTCTTTCGGCTGAAATGATGATGATGATGAAACACGAAAGAGATTAAAAAACCGGAGCTATCAAATTTAGTATAACTAAGATTTTCTTCGACGCCACTACGACGATCTATATTCAAATGCTTAAAATCTCGCCGAATTCAAGTCAATCGAGACGTAATTTAGTTTGACAGTTCAACTCATTGTTAGTCTTGCCTTGGCTGTGATGTGATATCAAATAAATACTATGCCGAAAGGTATGGAATAGTCGGTATCAAACAGTAATATTCTCCTCGATTCGAATACTTATTTCAATCAAGAACAGATCTACTCCTTAAAGTAACAGTATTCCAGTAAGGTACCATTTATAACAAAACATAATTACGTTCTGGAAACTCGCAAAATATCAAACATTCTTTTGCCCTCAGACCATCAGAAAAAAACGATGTTTTTCATAATTAAAATTATGAAGACAATATAAATATCATGCTCAAAAGACCGCCCTAACGAGTATAATGTATTCAGATTTTACTTTGTAATATTATCTACGTCTCGAAAAGAAAACCTTAGAAAGGAAACTCGTTAAGGCTTTTTTTTTTTTTTCAAGAAAAATGGCGTTCGGGAATGTATTTCAAAAGCGGGTAAAATAATGTCCTCTTTTGAAGCCTTAGGTACTCAGATAATGAGGTCCTACGTACTTTTTTCTGACATGAAAAAAAGAAAAATATGATATGCCTGTAAACTAACCCTGGAATTTGTTACCAAAATATAAAACTTTTTGTTTCATTTTGATAAGAAGAAAACACGATTATTTATTTAGGTTGTTATAAATTTACAAGTATGTTAAGCGTAGGCCTGTCGCCTATGTTTTACTTGTGTTGAAAGAAAGCGTGTCTTTCTTTAGTCAGTAGGAGTCCGATACAACCCTCTGTTTCCCCAGGGTGATTGGATATTTCCTCATGAGAATGGTCCCAATAGAGGCCTATTCTTGACAACTGGACTGCAAGCAAACTGAGTAAACAAATCTCTAAGCAAAGTGTGGTAATTGTCAATTTTCTAATCTACCGTTTAAAATGGCTCCTACTTCCATCAAAAAGATTTTTTAAATTTATGTTTTCTCATGAAAGAAACTTTAGCTCGAACTAAATTCGTTGTAGATTCAAGCAGAAAAACAAAACTACGTTTATACTGAATTAATAACTTTATAAGAAGTCCATCCCCTTTTTCAAACCTCATTATGGCGCCATCTCTTCGAAACCTCTGTCTACAGGGATGAAACAAGGTAGCTTAGTTTCACCCCGACGGTGGTGACATCTAACAACATTCGTGGAACTACGAAGCCCGCCACCCTACACGAGCCGCCCAAACTTCGTAGTACGCTGGATTGTCGATAGATGGCGTTGGGGATTTCTTTAAATAAAAAAAAAAAGATTATTTGTGTTACTTTTTTATATCTTTTCGTAACAATAATTAGTGACTGTTGTTGGAATAATTTGACAAAGAAACAAGAAACTAGTTATTTTATAATTGTTGGTCAGTAATTGCAGTGAATTTAGCTTTTGTCTTTATTTGTCCGTTTAAATATAAAATTGAGACGAAAACACATTAGTTTTGCAGCTTTGTGTTTTACCTTTTGATTTGTTATTAAATTGCTCTAGGGATGAAAGTGACTGAGGGCTTATTAAAACCAGGGTAGGTTTTCATGCTGAAATGAGTTGTTCGATAGATGGCGTCAAACTCCATGTTATTTGGTTTTGCTAGAACAAATAAAGTTCTTTACATGATGTCTACATAATTTCTAGGTAATGTAAACTGTACACCTTCTCTTTGAAGTTTTAATCTTGTGCTTTTATGTTCTTGCGTTGAAATGAAATGAAATTTATTTTTTTAAGAATAATCGTAGTATATTAAAGATGGTCGGGTTATTTTTTAGTATCTAATACAATTCGCTAAACCTATCATGCAAAGTAATTGATAATATTAATTAAATAAATGAAGATATTAAATTCGAACATAAATCATAGTTATTAAATTAAGAATAATAAAGTCAATGAATTGTCAAATTATAATAGCAATAAAAGTCAATGTTAATCCTTATACTTTAGGTACTCATTCACAGAATAGAATGATTTTTCACTGTTGTTCTCTGGCTTTTTTTTTTTAAAATGTACTAGGCGCATCAGTACTAATCAATTATAGGTGTAATTTTTTGGTTTGTAAGTATTTATGTAGAGGGCTATATCTGGAACCGTGTGGTGCCGGACGTAAAGAATAACACCACCCCATTTCTTCCCGTAGGTGTCGTAAAAAGTGACTAAGGGACTTACTAGAGAATGGGCAGCAGCGTTCTCTATGCATTTGACCACCATACTGCGATCGCCAACCCGCCTGCCAAGCGTGGCGATTATGGCAAAGCCCCCCAAATTGGGGGAGGCCTAAGTCCAGCAGTGGACGTCTTACGGCTGAAATGATGATATCTGGAACTACAAGTCGGATATTTTTTCAAATTTTGCATTTGTTACTTCTGCTCCTGAATTACCCCCGACTCACCTCGTCGCATCCTAATATTATTTAACATCACGCTACAAATCTAAGAATTCCAGTCAAACGTAAAAAGTTGGAAAGAACGGGTGTAGGAAACTAATATCGCGGGCGGGCGATGCGATGATATACCATATATTTTCGCAAAGGAAGTCGCGGGCGAAAGTTGGATTATAAAAATAGTGGGTTAAAAACAACGAAGATGCCTACGTTTACAGAAATTCTTTTGTACTTATTAATTTTATTTTATGTAAGGATCGTAGCAGCTGTCGTTCTATAGTTTCTGCCTACTCCTATGGAACGACGGTGTGAGTTTATGTATGTACCCATGTTGTTTTATTTTAACATAAATGGCTCCTGATCTTCCATTCACGCAATAAGTTTTATATACCCACCATATAAAAACATTACTTCTCAGATCTTATTGATGATAACCTATTAAATGTGGATTCACGTAAAGATCAACGAGGTTCTAACTCAAAACCTGTCGTTTAACAGACCTATGAGTCTTTTCGGCTAGTTCAATGGTACGAGTACATATAACGTATTTTTATGTGCTTTTATTCCTTTCAAAAGCGCCAATTAATCCGAATAAATTTTAAATGCAATAGTAAGTTTGTATGTTTGTTACGCTTTCTCGTTAAAACGGCTGAACGGATTTGAATGAAATTTACCGCTCAGATAAAAAATAACCTAAGTAAGGACATAGGCTACTTTGCATGTTGCATCGTAAACAATGGCGCGGGCAACAGTTAGTATTTTATAAAAATAATAAATGAACATCGCTAATTAATCTTATTTAATCAAACTTGGGAATATAGAAAAGGTTTTAGTGATAACAAAGAACACAAACAAAGTCATCATCATCATTTTCAGCCGAAAGACGTCGGGGTTTTGCCATATTCGCCACGCTTGGCTGGCGGGTTGGCGATCACGGTATGGTTGCAAAATGCATAGAGAACGATGCTGCCCATTCTCTAGTAAGTCCCTTAGTCGCCTCTTACAACACCCACGGGAATAAATGGCCACGTTCCTGTATTTACAGGAACGTATTTATTTCTACGAGCAGCCTCAGAAGAGCGTTACCTAGTAACTGGGTTCTGGATAGCCAGTAGCCCATAAAACACTAATATAGTAGTATAGTAGTTTCATAAAACACTAATATTCACCTGGCAATATTGGCATGTGGCATCATTGGCATCTGATTAGTCTGGAAGCCGACCTCGTTCGAACCTCGATGATGAAGCAACCTCAGAAAGTCAACAATCGTAATCCGCTCGAGATGAAAAAAAAATGCAGCTTCAAAATATAACTTTATACGCACCGGATATAACGCAACTCTCCCAGATATAACAAAAGTCTTGATGATAAATTCATTGTTTTATCCTTATTCCAATTTATTTAGGGTCGGCACCACATGTTATTTTTCTATCACACTTCTCTATAAGTCGTCATCTCAGCCAGTAGTCCACTCCTTTCTATCCATATCATTATTCACACAGTCCATCCATCGTTTTTTAGGTCTCCCTTTACTCTTATAGCCATCGACATTCATACTCAAAACTTTCCTTACAGCATTTTTCTCATTCTGCCGTATCACGTGCCCCATACCATGACAACCGATTTCCACACAACTTTTCAGTTTTCGGTGGCACATTCAGACTTCCTCTTATGTACTCATTTCTTATTTTACACCAAACATCACTCTTAACATTTTCATCTCAGCTGCATAAAATTTTCTTTTATTTATCCCTTTTGTGGCCCAACATTCTGACCCATACTTGACCCTATCTTACCCATAAAACTGATACACATCTAAATTCAACTACAGTATAAGTACATAGGTACCGGCTATCATTCAGTAGGACTGTTATAAAACGAAACAGGATCCCACGGCAGAGAGATCTCGATAAATAATGTCCAATAAACAGCGATAGCAATGTTTATTTGCTGTTCAACTCGTAATGAGGACTTTGAGATCGAGGGGCGTGGTACAAGGTACAGGATAATAATTTAGGTTGGAAAAAGTTCATAATACATAGAAGTATAAAAAATATTTATTCTCCACAAATAAGATTCACCTTCGTTTCGTGTGATACCGAACGTAAAAAATAGCACCACCCCATTTCTTCCCGTGGGTGTCGTAAGAGCGACTAAGGGACTAACTATAGAATGGGCAGCAGCTTTCTCTATGCATTATATCAGTATAATACTGCGATCGCCAACCCGCCTGCCAAGCCTAGCGATTATGGCAACCCACCTCAAATTGGGGGAGGCCATCTCATCAGCAGTGAAAATCTTTCGGTGGTTCTCGGAATGATGATGATGATTATAAAGATACACCTCTACACATACAAATTAAATAATATGGTAGGGAAAAATGTAAATAGCTTTTTAGTAATAAATGTTTCGCCCCAACCATTGCTCGAGCCGGCCCGCGCCACTGGTCCTGTTGCTTTAAATTCGTCCCTAAATAATAAATCATTTCGATCCAAGCCGTCCCTTGCTGCCCTCTACCAGCGATGCCCTAAGCCGATGTCCGTACCCACTGGGGGTGCCCTTAGCGATTAGTCGCTCTAGTTTTAAGTTTGTATGCCCTGGCTAGAGGCCTTAATTTATTTCGATAGCCTCAGGCAAGTCCTATTGAGTAGACGAGAACCTCATATATCGACCTGCGCGATATCATTCCCGAAACTAAAAAATAATAATATATGCATCTGAAAATAAATACGGTAGTTAAACATTATACATTTTTGTCCGAATAACCTTTGAAGCAGCGGAAACGTTTTTGACGTGACTGTCACTGGTAGATAGCTGATGCTATACGGAGTAACTTAGGCTATTTGGGCTGGTAGCACGTTCCTGTGGGATAATTTGAGACACCCACATGGCCGAAGCCGCGAGCACAGCTAGAAATACAATTCAATTCCATAAAATACAAAGTAGCCAAAAGCTAAAATCATGAAAACAAAACGGTCAAGTTACAGCAGGTATAGTAACTGCCTACTTAGTACCTATAATCTTTTTATTCATAAGATGTCTTTAAAGCCGATACTACCTTTACGGTGGCGAGTGGCTACCACTTCACACTTGCAACCTCAAGGTCGATCATATGTACACTTATCACCAAAATAGCTAATACCTACATTGCTGAAACTTATGTATTAATTTGGGTACGGTAGAAACTCTACTCTCACAATATTCCATCAACAAAGACTTTTACTAAATTTCTCATCATCTGCTTAGCTTTTTCTCAACTATGTTTGAGCCGGCTTCCCGTCTTACAGGATGCAGCTCATCATCATCATCATTTCAGCCGAAAGACGCTCCGCCACCTCGACCGGTTTTGTGCTTCCCGTATCCCGGAGCCCAGGTTAGGTGGGCCGCCGGGCACTAGGGGCCATTTATTTTTGGTGCTTGTAATTTTGGGGGGGAGGGGTTGCCATAATCGCCACCCTTGGCAGGTGGGTTGGCGATCGCAGTATGGTAGTCTGCAATGCATAGAGAACGCTGCTGCCCATTCTCTAGTATATCCCTTAGTCGCCTCTTACGAAACCCACGGGAAGAAATGGGGTGGTGCTATTCTTTTCGTCCGACACCACACGGTACAGCAGCTGAATATCAGTATTTTACATGAAGCGACTGCCTATCTGAACTCTACAACCCAGTGACTGGGTAACGCGATACCCCTAGGTAGGGCTGGTTGTCAAACTTTCACGCATCTGATAACCAGTAACGACTGTCAACGATCCATAAATGACACCCGGGACCTACGGCTAAACGTGCTGTCTGAGGCAGGGAGGGGTTTCAGTTTGTATCTAAATATGGTCACCCATCCACGGACCAACTGCAGCAAGCGTAGCTTAACCTGATTAAAAGACCCGTGTGGCTGTTACTACGTAGCCACAAGCCCCTCTACTAAATTTTATGCGTTTCAGCTAAGCATATTAATAAAGACTTAAACCTAAACATAAACCTCTATAATTTAGAGGCATTGTCTAATACTGTCTAAGTTTCTAGTTTAGGATAAGCAGAAGTACTCCCCCAATATTTTTGGTATTCTGTAGTTATATTATGTCACGAAAATGTTAAAACATATTTACCAAAATATAAACAGCAAAACATCAAAATAATTTCCCTCCATATTTCTTTTTGTAAGCCTCTTAAATAAAATCCCTGCAAAAAAAAAAAACAGCTTTTACCTTCACAACTTGGACCACATCCCCGTACCTCGCCGGGAACCAAGGCAACTGGGATCACCAATGGCAACAGCCTCCCTGTATCTATGGTAACTCCCCCCACTTCAAGTCTTTATGAAGCTCGCGGCTGTATAACGAATAAATGTAATAACAGGCGGAAGGCAACTATGCTGCGAATTTGAGAGACCTATTGAACCATGAAGCCTATACTAGTTAGTATTAATTGTGAAGTTTGAACCTTTCAATAAGTTAGGAGTTGTTTAGTAGGTTAGGGTATTGTTTTGTTCACAAAATGGGCGAGTGGTGCAGTATTTTTGTAAGGCGGAAATTGTGGATTGTTTTCGCGCATTCATTATGGCTGGTTAGATTTTGAGAACCTTGTTGATTGCCAAAATAAATACCTCATTAAATTTCTTTTGTCATCGTTAAACCGTTTTAACTGACAAAGAACGTGAGACTTAAATCAACATAGTTTTATGGAAAGATATCACAGATTTTAGTAACACTTTTTCAAATTTATTAAAATAGCTATCTTTTCACACTAGGCACTCAAATGAAAAGACAAACTGCATATACAAATAAATACAAAACTATCATGTTTTAGTACTGTTTCCGTTACAAAAACATGCCTTTAAAAAAAATTGTAGATTTGAGAGCAATTTGCTATCAAACCTTTCTGTTCTTCAAGTATTTACTACTCGAAAGAAAAAACCCTACAGCTGTAAAACACAGCAAGTACTCTATCCAACAAATCCTGCTCCTCAATAGACACACTTCAATTCACACTCAAATCGAAGAGCTTTGCTAAGGGGCTCAGGCATTTAGAAACATCCATTACGAACCCCATTTGAGTAATCCCATGTAGTTTAGCGCGCCCCAATAAAATTGTAAATATAACAACGCACCCCTTTCAGAGAAACTTTTCATAATTGAGTTGTAAATATTATTTTGTCGTTATTATTTTGGGCTGTAGGGTATTTAAGGGGATGTTTTTTGTACCTTTAACTGGCTTTTTATTGGGTGAGTTGTGATTGGAATTTTATTGTTGGCGGTGATATTTTAGTATGGAATCAATTAGTCGTGACACCACATCACATTTGTAATCCCAGAAGGATCAGACAGATGTGTCCTTATAGTACATCCGCAGTTTGCTAGTCATGTGTCCTCGGACTTTAGCAGCTACTAACGCTTTCCTGAACTCAAACACAGATATAGATATGTTTGCAAATGAATGGAAGATGATACTGTCAGAATGTTTGAATTTTTGTGAGAAGAATGCATGACTGCTAAATTCATTGTAAATATCAAAATAGTTTTACTATATGTTTAAATAGTGTAATTGGCTTCGGCCGTTCTATTTAAAATAAAATAAATAAATAAATAAATGTGGAATACCAATACAATAAGGGGCAAGCCAATCGCCATCAACCAGCCAAAAATCGAGACTTAGGGCTTTACTGAGAAATTGTTCATGAAAAACCTCAGGAACACTTTGATCGACGTGTGCATTAAGGCTCGTACAAACAGGCGCGACTTGTCGCGCGACGTGTCGCGGAGGCCATTCTGCGATTTATTGCGACGCAACACCTTTCACACTGCGACCACGGCCGACGAATCGCGCGCAACGAGCAGTGCAACAGCTTGTGGTACATTTTGTATGGCGTCGCGGCGAACTCGCGGACGCGACGCCACACTAAATGTACCTTATATTGTCACGCTGCTCGACGCGGAGCGACCGTGTCGCGGCGCGACAGACCGCCCCTGTTTGAAGTGTCGCGCGCGTTTTCATAGAAATTGTACTACGGATATAATTCACCGAATCGCGCGCGACCGTCGCGTCGTGCTAGTCTGCACGAGCCTTTAAACCAAGGATCTCATATTCTGCAGTACCGCTTGTGACAACTAGATCGATAATAATCATTATAATTTGTATCTTTAAAGTTTGTCTTTTTTCATCACACATATATACAGGAAGATTTTTTAGTCACCGTCCAAATTTCTTCTAGGCATTAGGTATCATTCAATAAATCCATTTTTGAAAAAAAAAACGATACATAAAATGTTCATTTTAAATCATTTTCTCGAAAGAATTATCCGCTCTGCGTGGTCACTAAGTTAAACGTTAATAATACTACACTTGCCGCCCGTGAGAGTATGAAGGGAAAATTTGCAACTGTTTATTATTGTTTTCAATTAATTTCGGCGGCGCGCGGGGTGTGCCGCCGAAATTAATACCTAGCGCGGTGCATACGCACTAGGTAATAGCCCGCACTATTTTACCTAGCGCGCGGCGGTGTCCAGAATCATCAACTTTTTATAGATAACTTTGTGATGTGATATCTCAATATTTTTGTATTGAGTGAT
Organism: Aporophyla nigra; assembly: GCA_947507805.1. Taxonomy (NCBI): domain Eukaryota; kingdom Metazoa; phylum Arthropoda; class Insecta; order Lepidoptera; family Noctuidae; genus Aporophyla; species Aporophyla nigra. Next base: position 3,063,651 of record OX382301.1, read on the forward strand.
ACTAAAAGAAAAAACACGTATTAAATGATTTTCGCAAAATATTAATGTATCATAATTTTGACGATGACTAAAAAATCTTCCTGTATACATAAATTCACTCCTTCCAACGGAGGTAAAGAACAACTACAAAACGCCACCTGCTTCGATCCTCGTACACTTCTTCTGCTTCGTTTATACACGCGACACATGAACGCGAACATCTGGTTATACACGCGATTTGCGAGTACAGCTACTCACTGGACATTTCTGAAGAACATCACCAATAAGGTCACGTCATACATATGTCATTCTAGGGCATTTTCGCACGGCGTTTCCACTCACAACTGCCTTGTAAGTAACTCATGAATAAGTACAAAAATACCTAAGAAATTGATTCAGACTTCCGATATTTTCACCAAATACAATCGGAACTAATAACAAGACATTATACAGGGGAAACTTCAAATAAACCTGATCTATAACACATAGGAGTAGAACTGAACCAAAAATTTGGTCGCATAAAATTCAAATAAAGCCAGTTTTACATGAATTACGCTGGGGAAGCATTCGTGTATGAAGTAAAGAATGATATTGTATGCATTTTGTATGAGAGAGGTATTATCGGATATGGCAAAGTATTTGAATATTCCGACCCGGATACTACTAAGGGTTTTGGAAGTTAGTCGATAGAAAATAATAGGGTTGACTTTTACATGAGAAAAATGTTTTCTATATTTTTAAGAGGTGGGAATAATGAGATATTATAACAGTAGTGTATTTTTCCATTTCCTTGAAGCAACCACGTATGCTTAAAAGCAAAATCAGCTATATATGTACATTATTGTGCTTGTATCTATCTTTACAACCCTGAAAAATACATACAACTGTTTAGGGTGACCTGTAACATTTTACGTCACTTTTAATATGCATACTATGTTTAATCCTAGCTGAAAATGTTCATGTATAATTATAGTAAAACCATTGTAACCATATTTTATGTCAATAAGTTATTTACTTTACTTAAAAATCTTTATAAGTATAATAATAATAATAATCGTTTATTTTCTCTTCACAAAGCTGACTTAAAGTTAATGTGTACAAAAATAAGGTCTCAGCTGTATTTCACCTTTGTGAGAGACTGGTGCCTGATAAAGGTTTTACAAAAAAACCTGTGTTACAGGTCACCAGGCCCCATCCACGGCTAGAATTAGCTAATAGGTACAGGGATACCGTGCAAGAGTCGCAGGCAAACAATATGCATAGGTAACAAGAATGAAAACCAAGTAAGAATACAAAAAGAAAATAAAAAATATGCTTAACACAACTAAAGTATCAAGTAATAAAATATGTAAAAAAAAAAAAAAGTAAAAAATAATAATTAAAGATTAAGAAAAAAAAAAATCTGCAGAAGTTGAGTAATGTTGTGAGACGTTATGTGAATCAGTGTTTGTCTTGTGTGAAGTGTTAGACTAGAAAGAGATGAATGTGAGTAATTTAGATGTGCAGTGTGTGAATGTAGGTTTGTTTTTGTGGTGTGAGTTGAGCGAGAGTTGTTTTTTTTTATTTTTTTTATAGGATGTTAGAAGATTAGAAACAGCTATGTTTGGGGTTTGTCAAATTAGTTTTACTAGCCAATAACCGGCCGTAGCCAATAGTTTCAGGGAGATTCCTCTGATACCGAGCCGTTCAAGCTTAATTAAAAGGTGCGGAATAGAGACTGTGTCAAAAGCCTTTGCAAGGTCGAGGAATATCGTTAGGCATCTCTTTCTGTCATCCAAGCTAACCACAATAGAGTTTATCAATTCTTGAACTGCATCATTGGTACTTTTGCCAGTTCTAAAACCAAATTGTGAAGACGAAAGGAGATTATTTACTTCTAAGAACTTAATTAGGCGTTGATTTATAAGGCGTTCCAATATTTTGGACAGAGCAGGTAGAATCGAGATGGGCCGGTAGTTATTGACACAGTCTTTTTTTCCAGCCTTATGGATGGGCTTGATAACAGCTATTTTAAAGGCTTGGGGAAAAATTCCCGTTGAGATTGACAGATTGCAGATATGCGTTATGGGAGAAGAGAGGTAGTTTGCGTATCTCTTAATGATTTTGCTGCTAATCTGATCGATTCCCACTGCACAATTTTCCTTAAGGTCTTTAATAAGGTTGAAGATTTCTTGTTCATCGGTAGGAAGAAGGACAAGCGAGTTTAAAGGAGTTGTAGATGTGTGACCACTTCTATGGCAAGGTGTTGTAGCTTTCGGAGTGGAGATTTTACTAGCCAACTTTGCTCCAACGTTCACAAAGAAGCTGTTAACGTTGTTTATATCCGCCTCGGGATTATTAGATGACAAGAGGGATGACGAGAAGTCTGCCCTCTTATCAGACCCGCTAATTTTTTTAATGACATTCCATAACTGTTTCTTGTTTCCCTTTGTTTTTTCAATTTCCTGTTTTTCATATCTCTTCTTTGCTTTTCTAAGCAGTGAGGAGCAAAAATTTCTGTAGCGCTTGTATGTCAATTTTAGTATCTCGTCGTCAGAGTTTCGTTTTAATTTTTTGTGCAAGTTATCCCGGTTTCTCATGCAGCGAAGAAGTCCCTTAGTTATCCATGGCTTGGTTATTAGTTTTCTTTTTGAAGTTTTAGCTACGCTTGTGTTATTTTTTATTGCTGAAGATAGATGAGCCACGAGGAGTTCAGTTGATTTGTTAGCGTCTTGACAGTCAAGGATAGGCTGATAATCAATGTTTTGTATAACTTTGTCCAGATTGTCGAAATTAACCGAGCTATGCGTTGTATTAAGATACTTCATACGTTTTTTAGGTTTACAACTAATAGCTACACTCTCGTGGTCTGTGATAGATGTTTCGAAAACAAAACAACAGGCATCCATTTTAGTTTTCAGCATCATGTGGTCTAAACATGTTAACCCATGAGTTGGCAGAGTGTGAGCCGGGAGCAAGCCATGGCTAGCCAAACTGTTCAGGTAATCGTATGATCGTTTATCGGAACCGTTCGGAACTATATTGATATTTATATCACCACAAAGGAAAATGTTTTTAAAAGTTTTTAGATTACTTAGAAGCGTGTTAATGGAATCGATAAATTTAACAGTGTTTGTTTGACTAGGTGGGCGATATAATCCTACAATGCAAGTATCTCGATCCAGCTTTAATACAAGGCAATTGGCGTCAGTAACTGTGGGTTCTTCAGATATTACTTTAAGAAGCTTGTTATAGTAGATGACAACTCCTTCATTTTGAGTTTTGTGTGAGGTGGTCGCTATATGATTGTAGTTGTCGAGAGAAGGGATGAACTTTGCAGATGGGAGCCAGCATTCTGTAAGTACTAAAATATCCCAGGGTATTTCAGATCTTTGCAGAAGCGTAACGAAATTGGACATATTACGAGCAACGCTACGAATATTTTGAGACAGGATATTGATTGTGTTTTTATTCGGTTTTATATGATTTTTTGCATTTTCTATGTCACAAGTTATAGTTTTAGCCACTTGAATAGCGTCCAGATCAGAGTTTATTTCATTAATAGTTTGAATAGTAGTCATTTGATATTATGTAATGTGATAAATACAGTCACGTTTAATACGTGACGTAAAGCTAAATTTGAAGTAGAATAAACTCAGTTCTGGAACTTTAGTAACTTTATAAGCGGGGATTAGACATAGTGCAGGATATAGATGATCAGATGAGCTAGTGCAAACACCATACCACCAAAGGGTTTTGACTCGCTTGGATAACGTGTGTCTTGAGTTGAGTGCGGGGTGAGTTTGATGAGAAATATATGTATGTGTAATTCTGCAATAGGAATAAAAGCTTAATAATAACAACTTGACCATGGAGCCATAATAAATAACAAATGCAATTAAAAATACTGAAAAAAAGCATGCTGTAACAACAAAATAAAAACAAGAGTATAGAACCAAAACTAGTCACATAATAAGTTCGTGAAGTTTAGTTTCCTCATCAATGCGAACCGGGGTCGAGTTCTCGTCTTTCTTAACATAAACTTTCCCGTATGAAGTCCAGGCCGCTAGAAGCTTTTTGTTTTTAACGTTTGAGCGCGCAATGAAGAAAAGATATCTGGCCTTAGCTGTTAAGTACTCTGAGATGTATAATGTACATGGCGTTCCTGGTAGTTTCATTTGCTCTGAGTTCAATGGCGGCTGTTTGTTTTCGCGTCTAGATTTATTGTACATCTTGTATTTAGAGATCAGTGATTCCTTTCTGAGAGTAGTGCTGAAATCCACAAATACTGCATCTGACTTGGAGCGAAAAATGTCCCTAATCTCGGACTGGTGTATAGGTGTTTCAAGGCCTAATGTCGAGGCAAGCTGTTGTATAGTGTCGGTAAGCATTTTCTTATCTTCGCTTTCCTGCTTTGGTATGTTTCGAATTTCAATTGTTGTACAATGCGCATGCTTATCTAGTTGTTCCAGCGAATGTTCCAGAGTCAAAACTCGCTTCTTGTACTCCTTATTTTCCTGTTCCAGCAGGTTGATTTTAGCTACAAGATCATCGTGCTTAAGGGTTAATGATTCGACTGATCTCTGTATATCCTGGTTTTGGGTAATTATGGTAGCTAGGGCATTATTTAATAGTTCGAATTTTGTGTCTTGCTGGTCTTTGATTAGGTGGAGCATTGTTTTTAATTCGGATGAGTGGTCAGAAGGTTCATTGATATTATCAAAAGTGCGTTTCGGGCGCTTGGTAACGTTAAAATAATTGTCAGACTGGTCCGTAGTATTCGACATACGATTAAGGGCTGAGTCCGAGCTGTAATGTATGATATTGGTTGGAGGATTAAGGAGAGGTGTGCTCGGAGGAGAGCGTGACACCGCCATTGTAACGGAAACGTATTAAATAGACTTGCAACTTGTAATTATACAAATCTCTTTGATAAATTATGTTATTTATTTAGATAAATAACTTTTAATGTTCAGTTTGTAAAAAACAATATAAATGAAAATCCAAAAAAAAAATGTTGTGCGTTGGATTCGACCTGCCACTCTGTTATGTGTCTATCCACACGATCGCCTCCGAACCAAGCGTGTCACAGTAATAATTGTTCAAATAAGTCAACTGGTGCTAAAACTAATGCGGCAAAATTAGTAGCGTAACCTTGCTTTCACTTTGAAGGTCGCTCGCGCACTCGGGCACAATGACAACACACCAAAGTCCACTTTAAACGACTATTTTGAGTCGTTTTTTGGTCACTTTTCTTGGAGTCACTTTGAATATTGACATTCTTTTACACTGTTTTGTTTATACGTTAGATTTGCACTATTTACAAAAGTTTTAGATTGTAAAAATAATTTAAGACCACTTTTTATGAATAAAGACCGCGGAGCGTTTACCAACACGTCAACTCGCACCGGTGTCGAGGCGGGGGGGGGGATAAGTGTAAGAAATGAAACCAAAAATCCTTGGGTAGCTTAGCAAAATCACTAAACGTCAAAATCACTATTATCTCACTCAACCGACATCTAGCTAGATTTCAATCGACTTTGTAACTCACCACAGGACAATAGTATCACCCAACTACTCTATATAGAGTACACATGATCCAGCTATATGTTAACCAATATGTCATCGCGAGGCCCGAGCCATGGGGACAAAAGCATTCTTTACCATTATGGGGCCGGTAATATTCGGTGAAACTATTTTGCTATATTTTTGAAACATGCAAAAATTATAGAAGCGTGTTTTTATGCGTGTTATAACTGTATACGAATGGTTTAATGATTTCTAGTTGATGAGCTATCGAATAAATTGTATTAAGACTAATCTAATATTTATAGATAATGATTAAATAAAGCATAGTGTTTTATCAAATAAAGATTATTGTTTTTTTTTTTATTGTTCCGAATATTCAAGCTCTTGAAATTTTGGTTTTGGTTACAATAAAATTGAACTGGTATTAATGGGAAACAAAAAAGAATTCTTGTTCAGGTTTTACGAGTGGCAGATAATGAAACTCTATGGGTATCGATATACTATGTGTTTTGAATGAAAAATGTATTATATTATAGAAATCGAAATATTCTAAGATAATTTTCCCAAAACTACTCAGCCAGGTAATACCTCATCAAGATAAAACGATAAATCCTTAACAAGCAATCGGTTATCGACCGGCGAAGTATTATAAGACATACTAAACCAAAATCTTAATTTATCTGAGACACTTAAAAGTTGGCGACGATCACCGCTTCACTTCAAGAAAGTTTGTCAATATTTGAAGCAGACGGCGATTTCCAAGGACGATACTGGATGAGACTTAGATGTTTTGGTAGTATTACCAGTTTTAACTTTTGATATGGTCAGTGAAATAAGACAAGTTGTTAATGAGTTGAAAGTATGCAATGGAACAATTTTTTTCTGACTGTAGATTATGGTTGGCGTCATATATTCTGTCGTGTCTTTTTTTTTGGGTGCGAAATCATCAAATGACGTCTCCCGGTGTGGGCGAAGTGGTCTAGCGGGAGGGCGTGTTAGACTTTTACTGACTAAAACCTCCCTTTGTACCTTCAGTTGCCTGTGCCATGGCTACAGTAATTCTTTCGAATAAACCCTCGGATTCTACCGTGTCTGAGACACCTCTCATGATATCAAATCTTTAGTTTTAGGATGATAATAGGTAATAGCGTAGCTTATATTTCTAAGAACGGTCGCCCATTTTGTCAATTTTGGAACGAAGTTCCTTATCGCGCGTTGTGAAAGGGGGCTAGACGGAAAAAATTCTTACGAAAAGTTGTCACGACATGCTTTAACCGACTTCAACAAAAGGACGAGGTTTCTCAATTCGACCGTATATATTTTGTATGTTGTTGTTTTTTTTTTTGTTTTGAGTAGAGAGGGGAAAGGGGAGGGGGAGGGGAGAGGGGAGGGGAGGGGAGAGGGGGAGAGAGAGGGAGAGAGAGCGCGAGGTAGAGAGAGAGAGAGAGAGGGAGAGAGAGAGGGAGAGAGAGGGAGAGAGAGAGGGAGAGAGAAGGAGATAGGGAGAGAGAGAGAATATTTTTGTTGAGTGTATACAGGTTTTTTGTACATAATAATAATTAAAAAATTATAACTATTATGAATCCTGGAAAGGAACTTCGTTCCATCCGGGTGTCCCTTGACACCTCTAAAGTTTCTTGACATTTATTTTCGCTGGAGGAAATTGCGAATAGATTTTTAATGTTTTTGATTAAAATCCCTTCAGAAATCATTGGGGTCTCACATGACATATAAACAACCATGTCAACCCATCCACCATCCATCCAAGGTAGACTCTGACAAACTGACCTCTTCCAGTCAGCTATTCCGCAACTCTTCTATTCTGTGTAATGTCACTTTCTGAAAATATCTCATTAAGCTGAATATACCGTCCGAACTAAAGTTAGATTGTAGTACAAGTTTTATTACTGAATCTTTGATAGGCAATAATATACTCTATTGGTACAGAATAAAGTTTATTGTAAATTGATTTTCTTTATCTCTATATTTTAATAGGTGAAGGAAAAACTTTCTACCCCTTTTAGACTATGATATATATGAAAAAAATAATTCAGCTTATGATTCTAGACACCCTAGCGTAGAAACATTTCGTAGGTTATGAACAAAAAATCTGCGGTTTTATAGAAGATCCTACGTGGTCCAGATGTTTGGCAGAGCTCATTTTTTTAAATAACCAACGGAAGTTTTTAACACAGGGTTTCACAATCATGTACTGAATCCATGGAAACATGTTCTCGATGTCCCTGCACCTCTACATTATTAGATAGCTTGTATGACTAGCTATTATAGACAGATACAATGCAAATGACGTCAGTGATAATCACCGTATATTTGTATATTCATCTGCACTGCTTACAGGAATTTCGAAAAAAAAGATCACGCACTTTGGACATATACACATAAAATAAATAAGGCATTGTATACAATAAACACACATATAAAACATATAACTTATGAATGCTTTTATAGTAGAAGAGCTTAAAATTGGAACAAGCTAAAATATTTGAACATTACAACCAAAACTGACCGCTGTAAACTCCCCACATTATAACTTTGTGGAAATATCTCATTAAGTAAAATATACCGTCCGCAGAGAACTTAGATTGGCGCAGGTTTGATTACTGCCAACTCTTGATAGGCAATTTCCTCCTCTTTGTACAAGGCTTCCTCTATCCTTCTGTGCGCAAATTCCGAACAGATTTTAACATTTCGTTGTATGTTTTTGATGTCTCCCTGCGTTTGTTTTGTAAGGGTCGGGTCGAGTTATTTTGGTTTATGATAAAATTTTGTGTTTTGGTTCGCAAAGCCGATATTGCTTTTGGCAATGTATGGAAAATGTTGGTTGAATTAATGTTGTGTCATTTAATCCTGTGCTTATTAAGATTTTATACTCTTGTTTGTTTACTTTTAAGTCTATACCTAATGAAGGTTTTATACATATTCTCTATCTGTATATAAGCAAAAATATTTGTACATCTAAAATTAGATAGTACCTATCAATTAGATTTTATGCGTTTAAATGTGAAAGCTTAACAAACAAGTTAAGCTTTCACATTTAAACGCCTGAACGGATTTACATGAAATTTGGCATTTGGCTAGGATGACTTGGATCGGAAGATAAGATACTTTTTACACGCTTTATATTAGCTTCACTTGTATGTTTGTTTGTAACCGACTCCTTATAGCGCGATTTCGACTCACTTTAAACGACCAGATTTCATTCAAACTTTGCACACCTGTCAATGACCGATGACGATGCAATAATTTCATAAATTTGTGCCATTATCCTTGCCAGGGTTACCAGGACAGCAAAAAAACTGTCTTCGAAAACTACGCTGACATACGTCACAAACTACGCTGACATACGTCTCAAAATTCGAAACTCCCTAAAAAATAGAAAATAAATAATAGTTTGAAAAAACAAAAAAATACGCTTCCATTGAAAACCAAACTAAAAAGTAAAAAACCGTGGGGTGCTTTTTAAGGTATTTTTTTATTGATATCAGGCACCCCAATGTTTTGTATTTTTTTTATATGCCAATTTTCTCACGAGATCGAGACTGACATAGGTGAAAACGCAGGGTACAGCTAGTTATTACTTTAAAAAAAAAACGAAGCCTTCAAAAAATTCAATAATAACAATATCATTTTTCACCTACAACACTGCAAAATCATCACAAAACATTTTCTAACTCAAGTTATTTTTAGGAAGTACTTATTTCACCTTTATACACCGAAGGCACAAACACAAAATAAATGGACCAAAATCAGGTTTAACCGTTCCATTCTTATTATGGTGGCCTGAAAAGGGGTTACCTAATCCGATGTGGTAAATGTAAAAACAGTGTAGACGGTTCTACCTGCAGTCAAGGGTTGAGTGTGATCATTTATAATGCCAAGATGACACTCTATTACCCCCCTGACCCCTCCTTTTCAACCCCTACCTGAGTTCGCTGCTCCGTTTGTCACTGATGTTGCTTTTTGAAGATATGCTGAGATTAAAATTAAGTCTGGTCGACTTGGCGTGTGATCAATATTTGCTGTATTCTGGGTATTATTAAAATGCACCGAATATTAGTAAAACTCCGTTTATTTACAGTTTATTTATTTTACAGACCTGTTGGTCTAGTGGTTAGTGGCCCTGACTGCTATGCCGGAGGTCGTGGGTTCGATTCCCACACAGGACAAATGTTTGTGTGATGAGCACGATCATTTGTTCTGTGTCTGGGTGTAATTTATCTATAATATGTATGTATTTAGAAATATATAAGTATGTTTATCAGTTGTCTAGTACCCATAACACAAGCTCTGCTTAGCTTGGGACTAGATGGCGTTGTGTGATAGTTGTGGAATATTATTATTATTATTTTATTATATTATTTTAAAACCTATACAGACTAGAACTGGGCGAGACGAAATCGATTTAACTTTAATGCACTTACGAATTCCTAGAACCTGAATTGACCGAAGGATTTTAAAACTATTTCTAAAAGCGATTGAAGTTAAAGAAAATAGTAACGTAATTTATCACCAAAAAGGTTCTAGAGCGAGTCTGCGCTATATTTTCTCTGGGCGATTTGTGTAACTTTCAGACATTGCATTTTTGCTATAATATCATTTGTTAAAGTCAAATGCGTCGTTTCACTCTGTACTCAGTTCTATTTCATCGTGGAAAATGAAAATAATATCGGATTTTAAGTTTCTTTGTTAGTTTTTTATGGTGAATGTTAGTTTTTATTGAATTGCTTCAGCTTGATGAAGATGTTTTAAGTTTTGTTGAGTTAAGAAATAACAATTGTTGTAGATTGATTATTGTGACTTTCTATTTTGTTTGCGTTGGTACGCGTTTATTTAGCGATAGCAAATATACAAAAGAATTGTTTGCATACTCCTACAGAGATGATTTACTAATTTGAGGCATCTATATAACCGAAATGCTTTGTAAATATTCCAAAGAAAAGTAAAAGTAAGGCAATATTATTAATTTATCAAAATGAATTCTCTAATAGCTGGCTCATCCTTCATATTGTTTTTCTTTGCTCATACGCCTTTGGCAACAGCAAGACCTAATTAGTAACACACATAACTTCACCTGTGTCACTATTACAAGTACCTACACACCACGAAGTCTCGAAAATTCCTCCGAACCCAAGCCTTTTTGTATAAGAAAATATTAGCAACAATGCCCTACTTTACGTAGCAAGGGCACATAAATAGGCGTGTATTGACATGTTTGTACAAGATATTCAAGGAGCAGGCACAAACAGTACCAAAAAGGTTTTGGGCAGAAGGTTTGATACATCTAGGTATAAGATTGTATCGTGTGGTGCCGGACGTAAAGAATAACACCACCCTATTTCTTCCCGTGGGTGTCGTAAAAGGCGACTAAGGAACTTACTAGAGAATGGGCAGCAGCGTTCTCTATGCATTTTACCACCATACTGCGATCGCCAACCCGCCTGCCAAGCGTGGCGATTATGGCAAAGCCCCCCAAATTGGGGGAGGCCTAAGTCCACCAGTGGACGTCTTACGGCTGAAATGATGATGATGATGATGATAAGATGTAAGTACTGCTAAAGCTAAAAAACAGTAACAAACATTTAATAGGTTTGTGGTTTTATGTATAATTCCAGGTTAAAAAGTATGTAAAAGAAAAATAAAAGTTATTTTGTACATAAAATTAATAAAATGTAAGAATGTCCCAAGGGTTAACTTTCGGCCCTTTTCTAATTTTAACGTAGAAGTGATCAGCTTCTGATTTAAGAAATAAGTTACTGACATCTAGCCTATTTTCCTTACAAAGTAATCTATTAGTGTTTTCTTCTCACCCGAACACGTTAATAACGTCAACTTATGGAAAAGCTGTATTGAAGTTTTGCCCAAAGTATCAAGTGCGTTTCAAAGTCGCCCTTCTGTTGTCTTGAAATGGTGAGAACAGGTAGAAACAAGGTTAGACGATTATATCAGGGCGTAGGTCGCCCCTTAACGAGTGAGTGAGCTTCAGTTGTATACTATACGAATTGTTCCAGAAACATACTTAATTGAAAATAAAGTTGGAAGCTTGGACATGTTTTCATGTAAATCAAATCAAATTAAATGTTTATATACAGTAGGTATAGGTAAGTCCATAGGTCAATGTCGAATAGATTGGAATTGAAAAATTAATTGATCTCAAATCATCATAAGATTAGGAATCACGTAGGGAGCACAGAAAAACTGATATTATTAACCTATTGATTATTGTTCATAATCAGCAAATTAGTATGATAAACGAAGAACAAAATAAATGCATACAGCATACTTTCTCAATCATTAGCCGTAGCAAAGTTGCTGAAAATATTAAATATATAATTTCACTTCATTTTCATCTACTTTAATTTACAAAGAGGTAAAGTTTGTGTGTTTGTGAGTTTGATTATAGGATGTAATCTCTAAAAAATATTTCACCAGTGGAAAGATACATTATTTTTGAGTGTCATAGGCTATATTTGATTGTGATTAATTATATTTTTAAATGTAAAAGATAATTTCATCAATAGTAAAAATGTTTTACACCCTGCGAAATTGGCACGGATCAACTAGTTATATTAAAGGATCCATCAGTATCTTTACCATTCACCTCTCTATTTACGGAAACCATGATACTTCGCCGTGGGCCATTGTTTTTATGCCATAACAAGTCAAAGTAATAGCCACAAACTCTAATTCAACACGTAATATGATAAAGGTAGGGGGTGGGGAAGTGCTCATTAGCGATGTTCAATAGGTACCTACATAAATACATGAAAGATCTCACAATGTGATACGATGTTTTTATGCCCTCGATAATGGACAGTATCAATGGGGTATTTTTATCATTGACGTCAACACAAGTTGTTTACAAAGGTATCAGTTTCATTACTTATTAGAGACCTGTGATGAGGTAGGTATTTTCTATGGATTTTTCCAGTACTTTCTTGTTCTTAGGTTTTCAATGATATTGTTAACGTTAGTGAGTTTTTGTGTCTGCGAATAGTTGTCTTAATTTGGCGTCAAGTTAAAAGTAACGGGGTTTGTGTTTTCACTAAATAGTATAAACAAAGTCGCTTCGCGCTGTCTGTCCCTATGTATGCTTAGATATTTAAAACTACGCAACGGATTTTGAGGCGATACGCACGGTAAGCGGTTTTTTAAATATATAGAGTGATTCAAGAGGAAGGTTTATATGTATAACTAGCTTGTGCCTGCGAATTCGTCCGCGTGGCAATCAACCCAGAGAATAAAAAGTTTCACGGAAAATTCAACTCCCATTTCACCCTTTAGGGATGGAATTTCGACAAACCCTTTCTTAGTGGATACCTACTCCTCACAAAAAAACACACTCTCCAAAATTCATGTCTCTGGGACCAGCGGTTTAGGCTGTGCGTTGATATATCAGTCAGTCAGTCACTCAGGACTATGAATTTTATATATATAGATATAGTACGCGGGAGAAGCCGCTGGCAAAAGCTAGTAAAAAATAAATAGAAAGCAGTCGTGATTCATGATGGTGATGAAGGGATGGTCATCATTTTGGATATTAATAGATATTTCCTAATTCGAGTATTAAAGAAATCTGAAAGAAAAATACATGTTGACTAATATATTACCCATCAAAATATTTAATTGCTTTTATCAGAAATTCAAGTAGAAGTATAAGTAGCATCCAATTCATCGCAAAAACTTTTCTACTTGTTATTTAGAAATTTTACATAAATTATAACACTGATCATTTATTTGATCCCACTCCACGCTCTTGCAATAGCTTAAAATCTGTTTTGCTGACGAGAAATAAAATTATAATTTTCAACATTATCCATTTGAAGAGTCTCAACTTATTATTCAGAAATCTTCTCAAGTACATCAACATAGGTAGTGTATGTTATGTTATGATGGTAATATAAGACGTTGCTAATTACAAGTCAAGCATTATTGCGGTTAGATACGTTGATACGAGTCTCGTTAATTAGGAACTCTCTGGTTACCATCTCTTTGAGACTAACGTTACAGGGTCGTGTGTGTGGGTTAATAGGTGTGCAACACACGAGTGGACTTAATAACATATATGTCTCAATTTCCTGGTGAATATTTTGATTAGAACGATGATTTGTTTACTGTGAACGGCTTTAATTAGTTGCTGCAAAAATTAGAGTGACTCTCGTCTCACTTTACTCAAAGTCTGCACAGTGTGATACCATGTTTTTATCCCCTCGATAATGGACCGTAACAATTGGTATTTTTATCATTGACGTCAATACAGATTGTGTCCAAAGGTATTCGTTTCATTACTCATTAGAGACCTGTGATGACTACATACATTAGAGCCCGTTCAGATAACTATTCGCGGACACAAAAACTGACTAATTTTAACAATATCAATGAAGAACTAAGAAAAAGAAACTACACGGAAAATCGATAGAAAATACTAGGTACCTCGGTATTTTCACTTTAGTATCTATCTTGTAAAATTGTTAGTTAAGTGAAACAATGACAACTAATATATGTATGACGATTTGACTACTATTTCTAATTTTCATGTTTTTTTGTTACAGGTAAGTCCGCAGTTTTTCGCTGCTGCTGCTACAAACTACTTCAGGGTAATAAATAAGATACTATAAATAACTACTGCGTCTGAAACTTTTTGTTATCCAATAACTTGAAAGAAAGCAGCACTAAAACACGTCGTTTAAACCAAGACGCCAATAACAATAGCCGCTAATACCACCTCCGAGGTCCACAAACGCATAAATAATAACATCCTATTCATCAGCATTGAATCGGCATCGCACACCCCACGGGAATAATTAATGAGCCCTTGATATGATTAAGCCACCACAATGCCGTGTCATCAACGTCATCACACCCACACATACATACTGCCTACGCTGTTGCAGATGACGTTGTGTTCACACGAGTGTCAGGTAATGCGATTAGTGTGACGTAATATGACATGAATATGTCTTTGATTTATTCATGTCAAATATTTTGGTAATTAGCTGCCGACGTGGCTTGGTTTGGTTATTGGGATTAAGGGGACCGGTATAAATTTATAATGTTTTCATGCACTGTATATACTGTTCAATCATGTTTTGAAGAACGTTCTTAGTTGGCGTCGATGAAAAACATCGTTTTTCAATCGAGAATTTTAAATTCCGTCGTCTACTAGCTGACTGACATCAAAATAGCTGTAGCCCCGTAGATACGAGTACCTCTAAAGCTTCAATCAACGGAGCTTTGTACCAAAACCTCAATATTCCGGGCCACTTTCTCGAAACAAACACGTCTATAGTTACAAGACTACAATGTACTGCATCTGAAGTGACGTCACTATAGCCACTAAGGCTTTATCCAAACATAGACACAATCGGAATTTAGAGTGAAATAGGTAGCCATGAATGAAAAAAAAACTTGAGAGGTGTCAAGGGACACCCGGATGGAACGAAGTTCCTTTCCAGGATTCATGATTGTTATATTTTTTATTATTTATTATGTACAAAGAACCTGTTTACACCCAACAAAAATATTCTCTCTCTCTCTCTGCCTCTCTCTCTCCCTCTCTCCGTCCCTCTCTCCTTCTTTCTCTCCCTCTCTACCTCTCTCTCTCCCTCTCTATCTCTCTCTCTTTCTCTCAACTCACAACTAAAAAACAACAACATACAAACAAATACAAAAAACAAAATATATACGGTCGAATTGAGAAACCTCCTCTTTTTTTTGAAGTCGGTTAAAAAGTGTCGTTACAACTTTTTCTCTTAATTTTCGTCTAGCTCCCTTTCGCAACGCACCATAAGGAACTTCGGTCCAAAAATTGCACATAAAGATCTAACTCAAAGCAACTTTAATAAGTGACTTCATTAGTTAAGTTGTCAAAAATATGCGAGACACAATTTGTTTACTTGACTCAAAGCTATGAGACATAAAAAAATAATTAGCAGAGACTCCATGCCGATCAGATTGGTTAGATAAAAGTTTAAAATGTACTAAGGAAAACCATCTTCATCATACTACAATACAGACATATAATTCAACAAAACACGTACATAAGACTGCGTACAACTTTATGTATATATACGTTTCAACGTATAGACACTGGCCGGCTATAGACACAAATAGACATAATCGGAATTAGTGTGGCCGGCGAAGCGTGAAGTACAATATGAATGACCTTTGTCAATGCCTCTGACGCCTCGCTACCAGATCCCGAATTATTTAACCCGAAAGCCGTTTATATTGTTCGATGTTAGAAAATAGAAATATAAGGGTATTTGGAAGTTTTGCTGCTGTAGCTATCACATTCAAAACAATAAATATAATGTTTTAATCAGTTTTAGTACATAAAAACTTCTGAAGATGGCATTCAATAAATAATTAGTTTCTTGAACACAAAAAAAGTTTTTGTTTTTTATATGAGTTGGTAAGTACTCTTTAATTGAGTGTGTCATTTTAAACAGCCGATGATATTGAGATTACACCCTTTTTGGGTTCCGTTGCCAACTGGCAAAAAACCGAACCCTTATAGATTCGTCATGTCAGTCTGTCTGTCTGTCCGTGTATGTCACAGCCACTTTTTTCCCAAACTATAAAAGCTATGCTGTTGAAACTTGATAAATAGATGTATCCTGTGAACCGCATTAAGATTTTCACACAAAAATAGAAAAAAAAAAAAACAATAAATTTCGGGGTTCCCTATACTTAGAACTGAAACTCAAAAATGTTTTTTCCATCAAACTCATACGTGTGGGGTATTTATGGATAGGTCTTTGAAAATGATATTGAGGTTTCTAATATCATTTTTTTCTAAACTGAATGGTTTGCGCGAGAGACACTTCCAAAGTGGTCAAATTTTTTTTTTTTTTTTTTTTTTTTTTTTAATCCTTTATTTCAGGCAACTAAAGGCCCATAAAACACAATACACATATAAATATAAAACAATAATAAACTAATACATATTTTAAACAATATACTTAAAAACTACTGCACACGAAGTGACGGCGTCGTGTTACGCTGCGAGGTGTCGCGTAGCCGGCCTCGGAATCGCCGATACAGCACACCTTTCGGCCAAAACTCTTCCTTGAGAAAGGTCACCAAATGTTGGGTTGGAACGCGCACCACAAACGAATTAAAGTTGGTATTATGGCGCGCCTCCAACTTCTCCACCCTCAAGGTCCAGTTGGTCTTCACCCGTATGTACTCGACGATGTCCTCAGTCTTCGTAGAGTGGTGTAAACGGGACACGTACAGCTGCGTCGACGGTACTGCAGGACGTAGCAGCATGTTGGGTCCTGCCAGCGCTGTCCCGCACTGGTTGCGATAAGTAGGCTTCTTTTTCTTTCTCTCCACCTTGATGAAGCCGTCCTCATCGCACGTGTGCTTCGATGGTCCCTGCTGTTTTTGGTCCACCATAGCGCCTTTCGTCGCTCTCAATACCGAGCGACTCTGCTTACCCTTCTTGGATCTTTCTGCTTGTCGTTTTGTTTCCGACGTAGCAGGTTTCGTCTTGGCGACTATTGTAGAATAGGCACATTTGGGAGTCGATGTACCTATTACACGCGTTGCTTCCCCGGCAGGTGCGACGCGATCAGCCGAACACGATGCAACGTCTGCATTCTTGATAGCCGGCGACGTCGATTCACTCGCCGACTGAAAACTGCAGACAGAAGCATTTTGTGCTCCGCGACGTGTGTTCACGTTGGAGCCTTCCGGTGACCCACTTTTCGGAATAGCGTTGCGCAACAACGCTACTTCGGCTCGTAAATCACCAATGATGACATCCGATGACTCCAACTTGGATTTCATTTCGGCCTGGCTCACCTTCAGAGACGTGATGTCCTTCAGCAGCCTGGTGACGTCAACGTGATCGAAAGTGACTGGAGGCAGCTTGTGCAAGTCCTTCACTACAAAATCTGGCACGTCATCCGGATCGGTCCTCTTCAGCAGGTCGATGATGTCCTGCAGACTCTTCTCGCCACCATCCCTCCGTCGAGATGGCATCTGTCCGACTTGGTCGAGTGTTTGAAACAGCAGCAACTTGGCACTGCATACCTCTTCCTCTTTAAATGAAGACTTGCAGATCTGCAAGATGCTGACCTCGTCCATGTAGTCGATGGCATGTTTGACGAATGCCAAAAGCTCGTTGACAATGACTTGATTTGTAGCCATTGCGAACAAATCGGGCAGCTATTACCGCTGCACAAAACGCGAATAAAATATTCTTGCTGAAGTGCGCAAACGCGTCCGTTTCCGACCGCGCATCGCACACGACTTGTGAATGCAAATGTGTCCCCCCCCTGTAACTTCTAAAATAAGAAAATGGTAAAAGTAAAAAAAATATACGATGTACATTACCATGTAACCTTCCACCGAAAATTGGTTTGAACGAGATCTAGTATGTAGTTTTTTTTTAATACGTCACAAATCGTAAACCGCAATTTACCTTTCATTCAGTCAACTCAAATATAAAAATTAAAAAAAAAACCATTTAATGTCATAAACATAAACCTTATGCATAAACCGTGAATACCTACAGGTTTGTACGGAACCCTCGGTGCGCGAGTCCGACTCGCACTTGGCCGGTTTTTTATTGATGAAATGTCGAGGACAAGGAAAGGCTCATTTTCTTGTGTGACTCTCAGCTCAACAACAATTCTTTGAAGCCTTAAATCCAGTCAACACCACTTCTCCAAAATTTGAAACTATTTACCGAATCGTTGTCGCCACGTAGTCGTAGACACAAAATTCCCTTTTCCACCCCTGAGCGGACATCCGACTGTCTTTTGTCCGAACATTCGACTGTATAGTTAATTAAAACGAATATTGTTAGCGAAATATTGTGCCTAAACAATTCAGGTTTTGTAGCGCTTTCAAGTGATACTCTAATAAATATTGTTTTATCACAATGAAGGAATTTTCAAAATCAATAAGTTTTGAGGTATTTATCACGTTATTTAATATTTATGTCTAATTGAAGTTTGTAGTGTGTTGTGTGTTCATCACTGCGGGTGCGGCTGGGCAGTATTTGGGAAGCTTCGTCGAGTGTTCTCGTCGCGTATTCCACAGAGCCTAAAGACGAAAGTCTTCAACCAGTCCGTCCTACATGTTATGACCTACGGAGCCGAAACGTGGACACTCACGGTACGGCTGGTCCACAAATTTTAAGTCGCTCAGCGAGCTATGGAACGAGCTATGCTTGAGTATCTCTGAGGGATAGAATCCGAGATCCGGCAGAAAACCGAAGTTGTCGACATAGCTCATAGGATTTGCTAGCTGAAGTGGCAATGGGGTGGCCACATTAGCCGTCGAACCAATGACCGTTGGGGTAGACGCGTTCTTGAGTGGAGACCGCGAATCGGCAAACGTAAGGTAGGACGCCCTCAGGCTAGGTTGAGCGACGATCTTCGCAGGGTGGCTGGTAGCAGCTGGATGAGAGTAGCCGAGATCCGAGCTGAATAGCGTGCAATTGGGGAGGCCTATGTCCAGCAGTGGACTGCTATAGGCTGATGAAGATGATGATAATGACTCGTCTTTTATGATACGCAACAATCAAAATTTTCCAGCGATTTATCCAGAGCCAAAAATAACCCATGTTTACAAAATATTTTCCGTTGTGAATACTTTATTTACAGATAGAGAGACTTAATATAGCGAGACGGAACTCCCGTGGGTAGTCTAGTGCCCAATAATCTTCATGTTATTCGAAATATTTTACAATAAAGCCGCCACTTGAGACGCCACGATTGAATATTTCACAAATCAACTTACAAAGGAAATCGTGTGGAAATAAAAATGTGTGGAGCTTGATTGAATTTGTGTGCAGCGGATTGACAAATTGGTGGTTGATTTGATGTACAGTAATTTTGAACAAATAGGTCAGGATATTCTATCGTTTGAGGATTTGTGGAAAGGAATAAAAAGCGTTAGAGCGGATTTTTGTTGGGGCGGCGAAATTATTTTTTTGGAACAGACCTCATTCTGGAAAAGATTTAGAGTATTTAGGTCACAATAAAATTGAATTTGTGTGAAATAAAAGTAAGGATAGATGATGAGGTACATCCACATCAATAATGAGGCACTCTGGATACAAACTATCAATATGACCTTGTCAATCTGACAATCTATCAGCTTTTGCGTTTCACGAACCGTAGCTACCCTCTGCAGTATTTTGTTGCAAGCAAAATTTCGTAACAAAGCATTTCACCCTTCTGAAATATCTTTCAATAGTTGACAACTCAATTATCTTGGCTTCGAATATTCGACAAACAAATTACGACGCAAGATCGAATTCAGGCAAAATACCTCTAGCTTGTAATATTGCAGTCTACCGGCCCGATAGACTTAAACAATAGTCGCTATCTGAGAACATCTCTGGAGATCTCAATCTACACCTATATTGATTGCCTGCTCCATCAAGCATATCTTCGGAAGCTTGCGATGCCTTGTTTGGAGAGCATCAATCAATAAACCACTTGGTAGAGGTAGTTTGAAGACCGATTTGGATACCTTACGCTGCCCTTAAAGATTCGTGTCTTATTTATTGTTTTGAGTTTTCCATATTTTATTAATTATTTTTAGTATTTCTCTGGCATCTCAGTTCAGATAAAGATTAAAATAATAATGAGTAATTTATTTCCTAATTTTACTGCGCCGTGTCACCCAAAACTTCAATTAAACACTATGATTATCAAAAAATTGAAGCATTCGGTCACTGACCTCAATTTTAATTTGTGGTGATTCTTTTCCCACTCGAGAGGTATACACATTTTCAGTGAAACTAAATCTTAAAACTAATTGTGCATATTTGTAAAGTGGTTCTCATCCCTTACATTGCGAATGCACTGAGGCGTGGTATTAAACAAGAAAAAAGCATCTGTTAGAGCGTTGCAGGCGAAACTCAAGCTTCATAATAAAAACTGCAACCCCATAGCTTTTCCCCAACAAATGGCTTGCATGTGATCTCTTTGTGTGGTGCAAGTTATAAACGGTTTTAGATTGTAAGTTTGTATAGTGCGCTTTAATTATTGCAGTATTTTAATCCGTAATAATGTTTAATACTTGCACTTAAATAGTTATGAATTTCTGAATCGATCATTGTCTGATTCTGGAATGCAAAAAGTCTCCAAGGATTGACTTTCAATAAAGAAAGTGTTTTTTCTCGTAATGGGGAAAAAGTCTTTTTTTTCCCGGAATGACATTTTGCGGGTCAACCTATGAGGTTGGCGGCTGCTTAACTGGACTTGCCTGTAGCTACCTTAATGAATTAAGGCCTCCAGCCTGGGCTTAGAAACTTAACACTAAAGCAACAACTCGCTAAGGGCATCCCCTGTACGGTAAGAACCTTGGCTTAGGGCAGCGCTAGTACCTACTGGATTGGAATGATTATATTATTTAGGGGCGAATTTAATGCTATAGTGGCGCATACTGGCTTGAATAACGGTCGGGGCGGAAGGGAAAAAGTTGTATTATTAACCCTAAAATTACGGCTGTCAGGCAACAAGAGTTCTATGTCTGATTTTCTACCCACAAAGCTAGTAAAAACCACAAAGTAAACGTTGTTATAGACAGACATTACGTAAATAAAAATGCTGTTATTGTAGCAAAGTCAGCGATTTAATCCGCTTCAATACTCGCTACCGCTCCTCCCATGCTTTATACTAGCCATGCAACGTTTATGTAAAAGAATGTCGCGGTAGATTGCACTTCTTGTGTCATAGTATCCAGGCAAAGCGCCAAACCACGTTCGTTATGTGTCTTCATCCAGCGTCTGAGCAAGATTGTTTAATGTCATCGTCTTTTTATTGGTGCTTACGTTGTTTTTGATATGTCTGGCAGTATTTTTCGGGTTTTATTAATTGAAACAGCATTATGTTGATGACGTTTTTGTCCCTGACCCTGGTATGATGTAAATATGGTGCTATATAGGGTCAAATTAAATAAGCGAGCGAACCTCTGCACATGTGATGGTTCGATATCTCAACGAGATGGAATCAAAATTAAAAAAAAAAAAAATGTATATAATTCCATTTTTAGGAGTCGTCGACCGCTGGTTATGTGTTTACTCACATAGTTGAGAAACGTGTTTTATATCCATAGCAATCTACTCTGAGAGGATTATACAAAACTGATTTTTAAACTGATATTCCAACTGAATACACTAGCAGCAAGCTACTTTAACTTGATCCTGTATATAGACAGTGTCGCTCATTTCGTTATCGTACTACCGCTTTAGCTTAAACACTAGTTATGACTTACCTTTCGTAGTCCATACATACCTAATTGTCTCTTGTATCGTCAATTCGCAAATTATGTATTAACCACAAAGATGGGTCAGAACTAGTGTATAAGTATGATTCGACCATAGAAGCCTTACAACGAAAACCATGCGGATAAAGATTAAGGAATATCAGGTTTAGGATTTACAAGGTTGGTTATCAGTTTTTAACCGACGAAATATTTAAAACGGAGGAGGTTCTCAAGTCGACGCGTATACATATACATAATTATATTGTATATTTATGACCACGCATAACTTTTTACAGAGTAGTCTGATTTTGATCATCCTTTTTTTTTATTGGAAAGCGTATACTCCGTAGGTAGTCTCATATAAATTTGTAAAAAAAATCAAACTTTAAGGGTCGGAACACAGGGGATGATTGATTGTTCACTCATTGAAATGCATGCAGCCCAAGCATAACTTTTTACAGAATAGTCCGATTTTGCAAGCATGTCGTAATTAGTACAATATAGCCACATAAAATTATAAAATAAAAACTTTTTAACAAAAAAATGAAACCACCGAAAAAACTGAAAAACAAAAAATAATAAACCTACCTGAAATACCCAAGTAATTTTGAGTCGGTGCCAAACAATCAATGAACAAAGATCACTCAAAGCGCCGACTCTAGATCTCGATAAATAAATAAATAATAAACTAAGTTGCTAACAAAACTATTTTGCTTTTCAGTTTTTTTAGCTTTTAGTAATAAAACCCTCCCAGACGGTACCAGATCTCTATACTAAAGTGAAACCGTTGTTTATCCAGATTTCTCAATAAAAAGAAAAAAAATCACAGATATCTTAACTTTAATCGCATTGAAAATCTCTCCGCCAATAGGCGAACGGTATCATATAACGCAGTCGAGGGATATCATATAAATGTTGAGTATAACTTGAGCACCTATAAGTTGAGTAGGAATAAGTTGAGTTTTAATTTACATTGCTTGAACGACTGTTTGAGAGGCATCGGGATCTCCTTACTTTTGTAATATAATGTGACTCTGTTTGGCTTGCTGTTCTGTGTTTTGAATTAGTTTTTTGTTTTCTGTGTTATTGGTTGTGTAGATTAATTTTTGTTTAGTAATGGAGGAAGGACTTGTGAGTTATTATAACTTAGAAGTCTGTTTACCAGTGTGATGTAACAATGAAGGAAGAACTTTGTATTTTTTTTTTCATTTCATCTTCATCATTTCAGCCGAAATACGTCTACTGCTGCACTATACGTGCACCGCCACTTTCACCGGTTCTATGGTTTTCCCATCCGGCGAATTACCCAATTATAATATTTTGTTATTATTTGACTATGTCACATGGATTGATAATTAACCTCATACTTATTCGATTGCATGAGAATAAATGTTCTTTTGAATGATATTGTTGAGATTATAATTAACTAGCTTTTGCCCGCGACTTCGTCCGCGTCAAATTTTTTTGCTCCCCTGCTCCTTTCCGTCGCATCGAATTGCCAGCCAGTTTTCGTTGCTGCTTCTCTCTTTTTGATTGTTGCGTGATGTTATATAGCCTATATCCTTCCTCAATAAATAAGCTACTCAACACAAAAATATTTTTTCAATTCGAACCAGTAGTTCCGAACATTACCACGTTCAACCAAACAAACTCTTCAGCTTTATAATATTAGTATATATGCAGTGTTTAATTTCTAAAATATTCAACCTTTTCAATACATATATTTAAATGGAATGAAAAAATGGCCTAGTCAATTTTCTAGATAGTACTCAATACTCAATACGCATTATTGCATTCCACAATGTATATGCTTAGTTGGTAAAACATTTTATTTAGTAACAATCATGAACCCTGTTGGGCACAGCAAAAGAAAATACAGTAGGTAGAGATGAGGACCTATTGATTATCTTTTAATATAACTTATTCTATAATAGTAATTAAAAATAAATTAAATACATGCTTTGGAGTTTTCTAAATTAGTTGATTGAATCAGGGATTTATCATTTAAATATTCGTTGACACTATAGTAGCATTTATTTAATAAAAGCTTTTTTAATTTACTAGTGAATAGATGGCTTTTTTTCTCTGTTCTTATTGATTCTGGTAACTTATTGAATATTTTTATCGACATAACCAGAGGGCTTGATGAGTGTATTTTTAGGCGGGATGTTGGTATGTTTAGTCGTGTTTTGTATCTAAGTGTGTCGTGTTTGTATGTCTTCTCGTTTAGTGTAAGTGCCAGTAGTAAGTGCCAACAAATACCAATTATGTACCGCCATAATGTTCACCCTTAAGCTAAAAGCGAAAAAATGTAACACGCTAAACTGAAGGCATCCCAGTATTTATTAAATATGAATCCGATAATAGGATCTTAAGAGGGCGAAATACCCTCGTTATGAGCCAAGCGAAAATCTTTAGAGGAACGAGTGAGCTTAATAATTAATAATGGTAATTGCATTTAGGGAAGGTATGTAGAACGATGTACGGAGAATGGTAGATGTAGATAAGGACGAAAGTTGCATGACAAAATGATAATGCCATAATGATGTTCTCATGGGCTAGAGTCTTTTTCTTTCTGATAACAGTCAGGAAAATTAGTTGTGGTGTCAAGTTTCGTGTTATTGCCATCTCTTATCTGTGGCAAAGAATACCAGTTATTGAGATTTGATAATAGAATAGTTTTTTACGCATATTTAGAAATTTTATTTACTTAGACGTTAATTCCCCTGACTGTACAATTACAATAGGTACCTAAATTGTATGATTTGGTAACACGTGATAAAAAGCCAGAACAGAAGCATCCTAAAAATAATGTTAAAATACTAGTAGGTTTTTATTATTTTTTAAGCTGGTCGGCTTTTGAAAGGTCTGAAATATAAATAAAAATTCCTTTCCACCAATAAAAATTTTATAGCCTCTACCGACGGCCTGTGACATTCCTTGCATGCGCAGACCAAGCAAGTTTTATTCCAGCTCCAACCAATAGCCATTCTTCTCTATATTATAGCCTGATAAGGCGTTAGAGACTACCATTCGTAGCCTTAAAGATATAAGACAATGCCAACCATTCGGCAGAACCGCCCAGCCGACGGCAAGTGAAAATTTTCCGCAATATCAACAAGTGCAAGATAAATAAAACTAACAGAAGTATCGTAGAACATAACCAGTATCTATATATACCCACACACATACGTACTAACCACAACAAGACGTCGAGTTGAATCTGTCTCTGTGTGACTTTGACACCGTTCTGCTTGACCAATAGCGTAACGAGTTGCCATGTGTGAGTTTCTTGGTAGCGTTTTCAAGACTAGGCCTTCTTTTCTTTCTTATAGCATGAACCGTAGGCGTAAAGATGCAACGAGATGGCTGGCATCCTGCCACGCCACGCCTAACACTCACCATTGGTTAATATAGTTAACCAATTGACAAGCACTTGGATGCTATTGGTTGATACATGCAGGTCACCTGTGCGAAATTAGGTCACTGGGTGGCGGGAGGTTTGAAAAATTGTTTGCGATGTGCCGGGGGTCAGTAGCGTTGAAACTATGCAGTGTATGTTGATATTTGCATTTTGTTGGCTCTAGTTTATGTTTTCACGGCATTTGTATATGAAGTGGGTGAAAATGTGAGCTGTGTGACATTCAGGTACAGAGCTATTTAGTAGAAAAACGTTATGGCTGTCAAATACCATGACAACGTAGACCGAAATATGTTACAAAAGCTGTGACCACGCTAATTTGCTACTTTGCAACCGTGTCCTAAAAACTGTACACTGCAACACCCTAAATTCAGTTGTATTCAAATCCTCATCAAAACGAAACTGCTCTGTAGCACTAAACGTCTGTAAATAATGACTTACATGATCTCGGAAGCCACAAACTAAAACTGTTTTAACAAAGTAACAAGCTGTTCTGTAGGGAAGTGGATTATTCACAGCGCGTCGATTCCCGTATGCACCAAAAGCCGACGGACGGCATGCGACAGCCGTCGCATCGACGAATTAGGCTTAAGCTGCAGCTTACATTTTGTAAGCTTTGGTAAACTAGTATTTATATGGCTGTATATTAGAAGGTTATCATCAACACTATATCTCCTAACATCGCATTGCTTTTAAAATATCATTATATATACAAGATTTGCTTAAAAAAAAAACCGATACCAAAAGACTTCTGGCATAGTAACAGCATCCACACGGATCGATCAATCATATTGAGCTACCCTTGCTGGGTTTGTTCCGTGGATACGTGACCATCTTCTACCAAGACCTCCGTGCCTCAGAAAAAACGTTACGCTGTTCGTCCTCACTGTCATTCGTAGATCTATGAGAGTCGTTACGGGTCCTCAGAAGCTCGAAAATTGGACCAAAGGGTGAGTTGTGGAGTTCAGATAGGCATACGCTCCATGTAAAATACTGGTTTTCAACTGTATCCGGTTAGACTGGAAGCCAACCTAAACAGTTTGGTAAAGGCTTGGCAGTTTGATTGATTGTCACTAAAACAAACACATACAAATATGACTGAAACTCAATGTCACCTTACAATTTAAATGTATTACAAAGAATTGATTTGAAGTTCCAAACTAGGCCTACGCCTTTATTTTGGGGGTTAATGTTTAGCCATGCATGTACATATGTGATTTACATAATAAAGAGTATTCTATCCATCTGGCTGGTTTAATTTTAATAGACCTCAAAATTTTCCGAAAATATCGAAACAATTATCCGCAACCTAAATTCCTCAACTCAAAATCGATATCCATAATATCCTTCCGACGTTATAATCGAAACTAGACCTCCAAGGACACCACAATCCCTTCATCTCCGAATCGATTAATGCATTCGGAGCGTCACAGTATTGTATGGACGTTGAAAGCCCGGTAATCTGTGTCCTATGAATGGCCTGGTGACCTAATTCCGGCCTGCCCTGGACCAGATAGCAAGTGTTATCAGTTTCTGCTAGAATTTATTAGTGATGGAATTTATGACTTGGACTTGATGTAGTGAACTATTTTTGATGTGCTCGCTGTACTGTAGGCAAGCGTTTCCTTTGTAAGGAAACACAGAAACTACTGTTTACTCATCAACGCTTACAACAATTTTCAAGGTTCAATTTTGTTTGTTTTCTCTACGGTATTTCCAAATGCAAATACTCAAGGTATTATAGCTAATCTTATCTTAAAGAACTGATCATTAAGCTAGTTGTTAGTGCTTCAAAATCAGGTTTAGAAAAGATTAACCTTCCAACTCTAAAAAATCCATATTTACCTGTTTAGTTTTGGAAATAAAAATACACTTCTCAAATTTTACCAACAAAACGATATTCAGACGAGTTCAACAAAGTCACAGACGCGAATAATTCGAAGGCAAAGATGCGAGTACCGCTAATATGACAAACAACTACCTGTGTATAGAATTAGTCTGTGTATCGATCGGTACTAATTGGAGTCTGGAACCAATTATCTCCGTGTTGTATTGTCTTCAGCGTTAAAGATATTGCAGGAATGTGCACTATATCTTGGAAGATTAAATAATATTGATTATTATTCGTGCTATGATGTCATTGGACAAGAGTTGAAAGGGGTATGAAAAAAAGTTTTATACTCGTCAAGGCTGAACGTAGTTTCGTGACTTGAAAGAAAGTAACCGAAAAACTTTGAACGGATTTTATTATTTTTGGTACTATTTTGTATAGGTAAACAATTTTGTTCAATATTGGAAAGTAACTATTCTATAGTACAGCGTCTGATAGGTATGAGTCAGAACTCAGATAGTCTTGTAAGTTATAACGACGGTGCGTCGATGTGTAACGTACAAGCAGGCACAGCGAAGCGTTTAGACGTAGTTAGTGTGTGCATTCATGTGGAAGTCGACGGCTTGTTATCTACCCATCTTACTATACATTCTAGAATGGAAGTCGCTGAGAATGGACTTCGTGAAATGGATTCTATAAATCTTTCGGAATAGTTGGAGGATTCAATCTTGACCTGTTTCGTTTCTTAAGTTATTTATAGCAAAAAAAAATAAAAATAAAAAGGAGTAAAATTTTAAATTGTAAAGCCTGTAGAATCTTCAAAATTTAAAATGTTACACTATTATTAATATTTTTTCAAATATCACTTTTATTTATTCTTCAGGAAGCTTACAATCTAATAATAATAATATACTCAGGTAAATATGAACAATTAGCGTTTACAATTGCCAATTAAAACCAACGACAAATTAAAAATTATGTACAAAAAATGTAAGCAGTATGTTTACATGTGTAAAGGAAATCTGACAACTGTACATAAAAGCTACACTCAAAAATATTCTCTTATTTTGTAGTCCTGAGAATTATTTTCACTATCCTAAAATAATAGTACAGGAAAGAAGGAAGGAAACAGAAAGGCTTCCAGCGGGCCACCAACTGCCGTGAAACACCTGGAAGTCATTTAATCTACTAAAATGCCAAGTGAGCCACTATCGGCACTACTTAGTCAGATGAGGGTACGACTATGAGCCACAGTGTGTCCTGTAGACTTACATCGCAGACTATTTCAGGCTCTTTGCACACTAAAACCTGCATTATCGGACACCTATGCGAGGCCAACGATAACGCTGTCGAAGTAGACGAATTCTTGTCGGAGCTTATTTAAAAATCAACAATTAGAATCATCGATAGGACGACAAAGAAGAATATAATAAAATAAAAGATTTATGACACTGACACTTAATTAGTAATCAGCAGGTAAATTCTCGTAATTTAGACGTTCAAAATCGACGACAAACAAATGTCAAAACTTTTCCAAAATATATGGAAATTGGGGGCATTTTTGACAGGTTGAGACAGACCACACTGTGAACATTGTTACAATTACGAGAACTGTCACTCAGGTGATTACTAATAAAGTGTGAGTTTGTTAATTATTTAGATATAAAATCGTTATCTTTTAGTAACAAAAAGCAAACTGCTATTGATAGAGTTTCCAGCAATTCATTATTTCCTTCGACCCAGTGAACTATGCCACTTAGTAACTGCGAGTCTACAAGAAAATATCTTTTCTCGATATCAGTAGCTAACGATTGTAAAATATACCGTAAATGTTAACTCTAACCTTTTGTTGACATTTCAGAATTTATTCGTCTGTGCATTTTATTTTGTTGTGAAACATGAGTTGTTGTCGTAAGAAACTGATTAAAGGAATTCGTTTTATAGATGACGATGTTTTTAGAGAACTTAGCGTTTTTCTATGCAAGGTGTAACAGAATAAACGATATTTTGAGTTTTATATTAGTTAGAAGCGCTGAAGTATCTTACTATTAATGTTTAATCCTTACATTTTAACAAACGCAAACTCCCTGGCTATATATGACCTCCACCCTCATTACGTAACACGCTATCAATCAGGCAATTATTTTGAAGTATATTGCTAATTAGAAAAAGGGGAAGACTAATACCCTCCAGTGGATGATTCCGACCTGAGATGATGATGTTCGAAACAATTGTGTGCCTTGTGAATTGTTTGCAATTGTCAACAGCGTAAACTACGCAATAAATGAACACCAAAAAATATTAACAAAACAACAATAATTTTGCGTAGAGACCTGTGTCCCGACTACATCGCCATACCTCTCAGATAACAGACTGGGAGATTGGTAGCCAATATTTCCAATTTTGTTAAAACTAACTGAATATTTGTTAATACACAGTGTTTCTAATAAAAAGAGAATTGATTACACTTAAAATGAGTTGTAGAGTGTGAGTAAGTGGTGTGTGAGTGAGAAATTGTACGTCCGTGTGCGTAATGTGTGCGTGCGGATGGGAAGGTGAATGTGTGTATTTGAAATGTTGTTGAACTGTCAAAATGAAACCCAAACTGTAAGTGTGTTAGCCCGCTGATTTATGAACGCAAAGGAAGCAACAGGATCGTAGTAGGTGGCCTTCTGTATTTTCTGCCTACCCTATAGGAATAAATAATAGTTTGTAATAGTACTTTTTAAGGTATTTTCTATTGATATCAGGCACCCCACGCTTTTTTTCCATTATTTTGTACTTTTTAGTTTGGTTTTCAATGGAAGCGTGTTTTTTAGTTTTTTTGAACTATTATTTATTTTTTAGGGTGTTTCGAATTTTGAGACGTATGTCAGCGTAGTTTGTGACGTATGTCAGCGTAGTTTGTGACGTATGTCAGCGTAGTTTGTGTCGTATGTCAGCGTAGTTTGTGACGTATGTCAGCGTAGTTTTCGAAGACAGTTTTTTTGCTGTCCTGGTAACCCTGGCAAGGATAATGGCACAAATTTATGAAATTATTGCATTGTCATCGGTCCTTGACAGGTGTGCAAAGTTTGAATGAAATCTGGTCGTTTAAAGTGGGTCAAAATCGCGCTATAAGGAGTCGGTTACAAACAAACATACAAACAAACATACAAGTGAAGCTAATATAAAGCGTGTAAAAAGGCGTGAGTTTATGAATGCGTGTATATTTACTTACATTACAATTTATTCTACCTAATGTTATTTGTAACGAAAACAATTTTTGGACGTTCCACGTTATCTACACTGGTCAAAGTAAAATATAATTAAAAATGAACAAAGCATTGAATTTCACAACAACCAAAGCCTTTATACACGTCGAATATGGAAATGATAATTAAAATCGTCTGCTGTACGTAAGGTAAGTTCACCAGTTACCGTCCACGTTTAATTAACGTGTAGCGCGCATCATTATGAGTTGCCTATTGATTTCCTGTCACCTGCATGATCGGTTACCCGGGCGTCCATGGCCGTTGCCACAAACGAGATAGGTACAGAAGTACAGCTCCTTACAGCGCGTTAAATTGATGCACATACATGTAGGGTGAGGCCAAACATGAGCGAAATTTGTTTTTATCCCTCGTTCTCTCGGACGTATTAAAATCGCGGTTTTTTCACTCTCTGCATAGCGCCGAGATTTAAAAATCAAACAATGTTATTTTACGCGCTGAGACTCACTTGCGTTATACTATGTTCGCTTCTCAATGCGCGATTCAAACCCGAAAGTTGAAAATACAGTGCATGGTAAAATCCCGTCACGATTTTCTTACGTCAATGTGGACGTCGATTTACAGACAAATAATTTACGCAGTATTCTGGTTTATATAAAAATCTGGTTTGCAGCACACTTCGATGCAAAATGCTTTTTTTTTGGATGTTATTGCGTACGTCAAGTTATGAGGTTGTCGGCTGCTTAACCTAACTTGAAAAATATACAACACATTTAACACTATTAATACACTTTAACACTGATAACTATTTCAATGTTCAATTTCAAATTTCAAACTTAAATTATGCATTTCTACCAGAGAATTCCAAATAACATCCTTAACATTAATTATTTATGAACTCAAATAGAGCCAACTACAGTCGCTAAATTTTTTGGCATCATTATAGAGATAATAGTTTGACCTGAAGATCCCAGACCGATGAAATTTGTAGAAAAATTTATAAATTCGCGTACGTTCTTTACAAACTATCAAAGACTGTCAGCCTAGAATCGGTTCTAATAGCTTATCACGGCTATGTTGCATCAACACTGAGGTATGGCATAATGTATTGGGGCCACTCAGTTGATAGAGAACTTGTTTTCAGAGCTCAAAAAAGGTGTATCAGAGCTATGTGTGGAAAAAATAGCTCCGAGAGCTGCCAACCTTTGTTTAAAAGTTTAAAAATCCTCACCCTACCATCACTATATATCTATGAAACTAATATATTTGTAAAAACACACATCTCGCAATACA
The DNA here is from genome assembly GCA_947507805.1 of Aporophyla nigra. NCBI lineage: Eukaryota > Metazoa > Arthropoda > Insecta > Lepidoptera > Noctuidae > Aporophyla > Aporophyla nigra. The sequence goes on from OX382301.1 coordinate 3,095,149, forward strand.
AAATAGCTGTCAAAAGTCACTATAGAAAACTTCGTGACAAAAATAAGCTAGAGCTCGAAATTTCGCATGGTAGAACAGCCTTAATGAACAAAAGTACTTTCTGTATGGCCGCAAAAATATTCAACAAGCTGCCTGACCCATTAAAATTGCTAAATCTGGACCATTTCAAAAGAGTATTAGTAAAAATATTAATCGATAAATGTTACTACTCGTTACAGGACTATTTGAATGACAATTCTATAATTCCTCCTCCTAAACATTGAGTCACCCGAACTGTTTTTTTGACATTCTTATATACATTTTTTTTTTTTAATTTATTACATTTAGCCACATTTAGCATCTGATCTATGTATTTCGTTGACATTTTATTGTAGACATTCTGGAAATATATTGATTTGTTACTTACTATAACTTAATTTATTTTTTTATTTTGTAAGTTGATTTAGTACTTAATTTGCATGTTTTATAACAATATTTGTACGCCTAATGGCAAAACACAGAGAACCTATGTAAATTTTGTAACAGCTCACAAACTGTAACTCTACCTATGTTAACAAATAAAGATTCTGATTCTGAAAAAAAAAAATGTTACTTACGCCACTGATATTGTGTGACCACAGGGCGATGTGCATGCATTTTTACTCATCGTATGGAGTGAACCTTCTGCACATTACGTTCAGTGCTGTAACCCTGTCCATATTAATTGTTTCGGCGCTTTGTGCACGTGTCGTTGTAATCCTCTAATAATTGCATCGGTAGGTATAATTGTGTGTTTGTGTGTGTGTCCGTAGTGATGTGGTTAGTGGTTATTGATGGGTGGTGGGCCTTTTGGGCTGATTATTGGAGTAGTTGGTAGCCTGGTACCTACATGCTACATGCATACCTACTGGTTACTTTGTACAAACTTATTCACTGGCATAAAATTTCATAAGTTTATTTAAAAAAAAAAACAACTAAATACTAGCTTTGCCGTTTCGACCGTTTTCGTGATTGAGGAAGAAACATCCAAACTTTCACATTTATAATATAAGTAGGATGTTTGATGTAGGGTTAAATCAACTCATCTAGATAATAACTTGTGACTCGTGGTGCAAGAACAGATTGACTTCAGTCCGTTTCGTTCTTGCACTATAAATAATTTTATACCAAAGAAAATCGCGACAGGAGCTTTATTTATCACCATAAAACAGAACGCATTAACCAATAAAACCCTATATACCTCAAAAGAACCCACACAATTTCAAAACAACAAAAATCATCTCTCAATAAAAAGCGTCTCTCATTTCCACCTTGTTTATTCCCATTCCCATCTGAATGGGAATCCGTACACATGTCCCGGCTACGTTTCCGCGCCGTTGGCCCGGGCCTCAAGACAGGCCGAGGCCGACGGCCGACGGGCCGAACCAATCCCCACACTATTCATATCGAGTGGAAAACATCGCTGTGACGTAATCCCTCACCTGCTTAGGTTTTTCTCTTTGAGTGTGGTATTTTCTTTTTTTTGATAACACCTGTATCTTCTTTTATTTTGTTCAATATTAATTTTGGGTGTCCATTTGAGGGACAGAGTGGAATTAAGTTGTAAAAGCCTCAAACGATGTTTCGTCATAACAAAGTTCTAAAATCATTTTATATTGTGTTATGACAAGGTAACAACCTAGGGCTTTTTAGGGTTCCGTTGCCAAATGGCAAAAAACGGAACCCTTATAGATTCGTCATGTCTGTCTGTCTGTCTGTCCGTGTATATCACAGCCACTTTTTTCCGAAACTATAAGAGCTATGCTGTTGAAACTTGGTAAGTATATGTATTCTGTGAACCGCATTAAGATTATCACACAAAAATAGAAAAAAAAAACAATAATATTTGGGGTTCCCTATACATAGAACTGAAACTCAAAAAAAATAATTTCATCAAACCCATACGTGTGGGGTATCTATGGATAGGTCATCAAAAATGATATTGAGGTTTCTAATATCATTTTTTTCTAAACTGAATAGTTTGCGCGAGAAACACTTCCAAAGTGGTAAAATGTGTCCCACCCCTCCTCGGTGCGCGAGTCCGGCTCGCACTTGGCCGGTTTTTCATGTAATGCACAGTCATAAAAAGAGGTAAGTAAATAGGGTTGTTGAATAAAGTTAAAAAGTTGTAAGGAACCGAGGGATGTTTTTGAATGAAATTAAATGAATGGAAAAATATTTCATTTGATAAAAATCAAATATCATTCGAAAACCTCGATCGCTTTCTTACTTAACTCCTACTACATTCAACGACCCTTGTTACTTATCTCTTTTGGTGACCATACCTACCTGTCATTTCATATGAAACGGCTTTTTGGTGTCTCCTCTGCAGGCTTAGCACAAGCATCGTTTTGTCAACAGAAGAGTAGACAAAAATGACGTTCTCTGTAGACAGTACGACGGCACTAAAGTAGAAAGAGTCAACTGCACTTTTACAAAATTCACTCTTTTACCTAATTCCACTTTGAATTCTTTGTTTTATCATAAGTTTTTTTACTGTTAAATTTTCATTTTTCACTGATATTATTTATATATTTTTTGATATATTTTTTGATTAGGTCACGTATATAAAAACAACTTAGGCAATTTTTTTCCAAGTGTGAAAGTATCGTATTTTGGAACAAAAAAAATATTACAGAAATATTGGCCGTAACCATTTTCTCAGTGTTATCCTATTAACTATTATTTTTTTTTTACTTTATGAAGTATCACATTAGGTGATACTTTATTCACATTACAATCTAGCCTATTAGCTAATAAGTAATTTAAATATAACTTAAACTGATAAGCAGCTATTAACTAAATGATGTAAAAGAGTTGTACAGACCTATCATAGTACGCTTGAGCAAAGTGTGTGACAGTGTTGAGTTTTAAATTTTTTTGGTCCTTCGAGCCGGATCATACAGAGGAGAAGATCGCTTTGTTATTCTTTTAATTAACACAATTTTGCGTTCAAACCACTCTCCTATAAAATTACGAGTTTGTAGAAAACCGGATATATTTTGTGACCGTCGTGTAGAAAGATTTCTACGGCATGGCGATTACAACATCAAATTGTCTTCACTACCTTAGACAATTGTCGATTGACAGTATGATTTTGACAGTTTGGGATAAAAATCTTTCTATTGAAATAGTCTGCATAAAAAAGAACCTAGACAAATATATAGATCTTTAGAAACGAAAGACAAAATGACAGAATGTAGAAGAATTTCTACAGTGCGAGGTCAAAAATCGAGAAAAAAATTGTCACTTTGTATAAAAAGAGCTGTGTCTATTCTTCATAGAAATAGAAAGCGTCGTGCTAAGCCTGCCGGTTGTAGGTATTTTCCCGCTGAGCTCTTTCACATAAAGCTTTACAACATTCAAAATTGTAAAAGAAAACACAGCATAAATATAATCAGCCCGACACCACACCATAAAACTGTAAAATCGCAGTCACACCGTAGCTGAAGCCACGAAATTCGTTTAATCTCGATTATCGTGGCGTAAAACTAAGCGGGGTGGTTTCGACCCCGTCATTCGTTCTCCCATAATCCACATTAAGAGCCACAAGCCACAGTAATGCCCCTTTTGTCCTGTTTCTTTCTTATCTCGCTGCAAAATTTGTCTAGGCGATGCTGTAAAATAGTCTAAAAGTGAACGACTGTAACACAGTAGTGTAAACAGATGACTTATGTTTGTTGTTAGCTTCAAGAAGCCAGAATTTACTGATTTATAAAATGGTTCCTGCATCGCTATCTCCTTCGCTTACGCAATAATAATTACATTTTCATTAATTAATATTATAATGACGGGGAATAATTTGTTAGATTAGGGTTTGATGGGGCTGACGTACCTTTGTAAGGTTAAAAGCCTCTAAATGAATAAAGATTTTTTAAAAAAAGCCAAAATTTTCTCCTAAAATTTTCGTTTGTTCATGCAGCTTTCAATAGTCGGTGATGCCATCAGTAGGTAGATGCGGTTACAAGTTAGAAAAAAAAAACGTTTATATGCCGTAAACATGATGCAACAAAAGAACACAAACCAAAAAATGAATAAATAGGTGGAAAATATGTGTCACATCCACGGAAAATCATCATCGCTACGCATAGGAGCCGAACTTAGCGTGACAACAGCACCTAGTTTACTGACCATCGTCAACGATTTACTAACTAGAGATTAATCAATTGTTAATCAAACTAATACACTGATTAAATTTGCCATGATCAATTTTAATCGTGTCATTTCCTACGATGCAACAGAAATACAGTTGTGATGCGAATATACGGTCAATTTGAATGACGAAACATTACGTTTTCCTCACTTAACAATATCATAAATCCTGAAACCAGTTAAATATTGAACATCATCCTGAAACCAGTTCAAGATTGAACCTATCCGTCACACGCAACAAAGTTGCCTTTTAGTCACTGTATTTCAATACAATAAGCCACGAAAGCTTTATAACTCCACAAAGGCAGTCACCTAAAACATTCTCATTACTGCAAAGTGCTCACAATGTCGAATGTAACACTACATTGTAACTGCGGTCAGTTTAAGTGGCAGATACCTACGGGCTCTCCCACGATTTATTTGAGCCGAGCTGCAGCGGGCCTTTATTGCCGTGCTTGTTAAAAACGTCTCACTGTTTTATACTTATTTTATTTTTAACTAATGAGAATCTTGATATAAGGGTTTAAGTTGGATGGCTTTGTGGGTAATGTTTTGTAGAGAGATTTTGTCCGTTGTGCAAATACAACATGTGGAATTATTTGCTTCAAATCATGTAGGAATTATAATTATGACATCAAAATGAGTTTTATTGTTAAGAAAGAAGATCCTTTAAAGTAATGTAATCGACCTTATCGAGAATATATTGATTCCTGTTTATGAATCAGTCAACACTTTTGCTAAATTCATCATATTATAATCAGTCTCCAATGTCTCCTCTCTTGGGACACAGACCTCCTCTTGGTGAGAGGGAGCGAGTTGCTAAATACCACATGTCTTCGAATTGTTAGCTCCAGGACAGGTCAGATTCTTCACAATGTTTTCCTTCACCGTTTTGAGAGCAGTGATGATGAAATAGTGTATACCAAGTATCTGGCTGGATTAAAATCTAACTTTATCAACTCATAAGTAGCAGCCGTAACTACTGAACCACCACTGCTCACAAAAGAACTACTCCATAATAGTTTACTTTGTGTGTACTACTCGCAAATTCAATGCTCAAAAATGCAACATTTTCAAAAACACTACTTAATTAACCAACAATCATCTTAACCATTCTAAAAACGAATCCAATAAATTGCTACCCACACCTTCTCCTGTCCATGAAACAAATTCTCAATGCGCACGCTCCAAAGATTAATTATCAAATAAAATTGTGCATTCCCATTTCACTTCAATTAGTGACCCGCCCCGCTAAGCTTCGCTCTCATATTAATAAAAATATCAAGAAACTTGTTGGATGTTCTGTATAGAAATTGATTCATATTGTAATTTGTTTTATTTGCTCATGGATGTGGTGTGGTTTTGTATAAAAATGTATGCACATTTTAATAAACAAATTGGGTTCCATATCCGATAAAGATAATTGAAAATCGATTCCGACTTACTAAAGGAGGTACTTGTTTGACCACCGCCGGCGATTGACGAGAAGAGAGTAGAGCTAGCAATTTCAAACGAATTTGCGAGCAACGAGCAGTGACTCCGCGTTGGCGTATTCGTATGTATCAAGCGTGAGTCTCCCAGCAAGGAAGCTGCTCGCCAAGTGAGCGTCACTGTCGAGCGAGCGAGTACTGTCTTTGATAAGCTTGTCGCTAAACAAACGGCGCACGGTGGTGTGAACAGTCAACTACATATTAATATATATTATGTATCTTTTACTTGCATGATACCTACAATCGCTTGTACGTTTTTTAAGCGAGTAAATCATCGACAGCTAGTCGTTTCGTCATTAGCGATGGGATGGGTACATAACATGGCATGCGATGAGATATTTAAAAATCTGTGTCCATGATGGCCTTCATAGTTCATCAACTCCGAGCCAAAACATAAACGCAGCTTGGAAAACTTCTCAAGTAGATTTTTGTGATCAATGATCTTGTCAATAATTGAGGAGATTATTGCACTATGGTTCCAGCACAGCATTAGAATCTTAGAAAAATATTACAAATTACAGTGAAATTATGTATACCTATGATGTATCTGTGTTCAGTTAGCTATACATTTACCTCGTGTGTGATGACACGTCAGAAACATGTGAGTTGTCAGGAAGAATAGACATGCGTCACTAGCAGCACACCTCGTATGATACAGAAGTATTGAGTTGATTTATATAAGTTACTAGCTGACCCAGCGAACTTCGTATCGCCTAAGATTCAAAATGTTGTAATAAACCTTCCAAGTTTGACAACCTGGTACGCGGTGGTGATCTGGTAAGCGTTTTCTAGCTGATACTCATATGTTTGGGTAGCTCCTACTCGGTTATGATAACCTGTTACTTCGAAGGCATAAAGCGTTTTCTGGCTGACACTGCTGTTTAATAAGCTCATACCAAGTTATGACCGCCTGGTACCTCGAAGGCAAAGTTTTTGTCATACCACGTTTTATAGTGAAATGTATTCTCTTTGACGTTTTATGTCACATCACACGAGAACGCGGTCGAAGGGGATAAAAAGTATCCTTTGCCAAAAGCAAAAAAAAAAAAAAAAAAAGTATCCTATGTCCTTCTCCTGGCTCTAAACTACCTCCCTGCCAATTTTCAGCTAAATCGGTTCAGCCGTTCTTGAGTTATAAGTGAAGTAACTAACACGACTTTCTTTTATATATATAGATGTAGCTGGTAGGTTAAACTGTTTGTTTTCGTGAACTCATTATCATGCAGGACCAACTAATTTCCAAAAACACTATTTTGTAGGCATAAATATTCCAAAATCTATGAGTAACTCATCTTTTCTACCCTTTTCGAAACTATTTTGGAGTTGAGATCCAGTCTAACTAGATGCAGCTGAATACCAGTATTTTACATGGATCGACTATCTATCTGACCTCTATATCCTAGTCATTGGATATATATTACCTAGGGACTTGGTAAGACTGATTGTCACACTTTCAGCCTTGTGACGCTTCGTCTGATTGCTGTGTTGCTGGGGAGTTTGTTGCGCCACTGCATCGCCCCAGGACAAGCGTAAGCAATTTCGGGGACTGACCTAGCAACTTTACAGCTTGATCAGCTGATAAGTGTAATTTTTTAAAATGGATTTTATGGCACAGAAACAACATCCCAAAAAAGCTGGTTCGATACTAAAGATTCGTATTTTATAACAACTATGGATAGAAATTCAATTTAATAAAGAGATGTAAAGCTAAAGGTACCCTAGAAAGAAACGAGATTAAACATCTGCAAATTTGTTTACGTAGTTCTTGTAACTCGATGGAAAAATACCTAATAGTTGGTAAACATCGACTGACGAAGATCCTTTATTATTCTTTGACTACTAAAGGTACAATACGTTTTGTTTACAATTAGAATTTGACTTTTCAGTTCAATGAAAGAAGAAAGACAACAGAATGTAATCGATGGAAAAACAGAAAGTTATGGAGTTAAATCCAACTTCGACACAAACTTCCACGAAAAAGGTATAATCTAAATTTGAGTATGGTTTTTTTTCGATTTCGGCATAACCAAAAACATAAAAATAAAAATCAGTAAAGGAGAATGGGTTATTCTGCGCTGAAACCCAATAGTGTTAAAATATATGCCAATGTGTAATGGATAGATCTTATCTACGAGAATATTTGTGACTATGAAGACTTTTCTTTATTGTTAGTACGTAAGTAGCTATAGAGCTCTGAATAAACGCTTAATAGGGAATGGGCAGCAGCGTTCTCTATACATTTTACCACCATAATGTGACCATAACCCGACTGCCAAGTGTGGCGAAACCCTTCCAAATTGGGAGAGGCCCAAGTTCAGCAGTGGACGTCTTTCAGCAGAAATGATGATGATGATAATTATTAATGACAGTGCCTTGCTAACATCATCTCCTAAACCATTTTGGCCTCCAAGATTCTATTTTAGGAATAATATTTCGGACGGAAATAATGTTAAGTATGATTATGACAATGACACTAACTATGTGGACTTATGGGTATTGGGCTTATCCGAAGAAACCCATATTTTGGCGCCCATTCTCCTTTAAGAAATTTTATTGAGAGCCTTTTGTTCGCCAGATTACATTTTAAGGTAACTTGTGTCCCTCACTACTGAGATTTCATGATGTGTGATACTTCACTACATCTTGTTTTGTAGTGAAACCTAGGTAAAGTTTCAGTATTGATATTGTATCCGACCCGTTAGACTAAAAAATATTTTCCAATGTTTATTTTCTCGCTCGACAACACATCTAATTGAATGAAATGAAACGTTGTAATTCGAATAGATATCATAATTTGATTGCACAGTGTTGGGGTCGAATTCTGTGTTTCATTTTTAGGAACTAATTCATATTGGAATTTTTGTTTACATTTTAGTTGGAATGGTTCGCAATCAAAGTCTCTCCAATGTAATATTTTTTGTATGAATACCGTGCATTGTTTTATTCACTTTTTTGTTTTCAATGCTCCGCTTTATTTTGTTACATTCCGCTTTTTCCATGAATTTCTTTACAGTTTAAATTCGATGTTCGGTTGTGAGTGAAATCATAGTTATTATTGGTACTGACGGCGTATTGTTTCAGTATTTTTGGTAACAGAATATAAATCCTGGATAATCAATTTGTTGGTTCGTAATTTACAGTTGATCATGGCTCTCTAAAAGACCACTACCTACTGTAAAAGTTCAAGAGGAAATCTATCATACAGATGGATTACTAAAATTTATTATTGACATGCATGTAAAAATAAACTATAAATTATTCTTAAAACATATAATTGACATTTTTCTACACGAATATGATTCTTCTTGTATAAATTCAGCATGATTATTAAGAAAACCTAATATATTTGTACACCAATTTCATTGGTAGGACATAGAGCTCGACATAAAATGTATACCTAAGAACTTTATTGTAATACCTGTGTTCACAAATAAAGATTGATTGATTGATTGATTGATTTCTTATCGCAGTTTCTGACAGAATGACACTGTTCACATATTCTTTAAAAACACACTGTGTCAGTGGACGATACCAAGGTAAAATGACATTAAATGTAACTGCCTCGTTGGTCTAGTGGTCGCAAGCACTACTGTTAAGCATGAGGTTCCGAGTTCTATTCCCAGGTCGGGCAAAGTTATTGGGTTTTACTGTTAGGGATTTTTCAGGAGCAGCCCGGTCTTTGGATTTCTGCCCGGTAGATGGCAATAGGCTAGCCCCTTTTACATAGGATTTAACCATAACTGGTGAAATGTAAGTACACTTCTGCCCAAGCCTTCGATAAAATAACCTGTGATGTTATCTTATGATCATGAAACCAATGAATGACACCACTGACAGAACAGTACAGAGAAAATCCCCTTTATTCCCAAAAGAAACAACACACACACAACACTGCATAAAAACATTCATATTCATAACAATTCTCGTAACAATACAATCAGAAACCAAAGCAAGAACTCCGACAGTAAAAAGCACTAAGACGCTACCATAGAGCACGGTGATGCCTCGGTGGCCATGGCTGGAGACGGCATTATCAACACTTTCTATACAAACCAACCGTATCATACTTTACTCATCCCACGAGGCTCGTCATCATCTGCCTATCCTTTTCCAACATACTGTTCCGACTAAGTAATTTTTCCAATTAAAAAAATGGCGAAAGTCTCACCATCTGCATAGTCTTTACTCCACTTTGTATGGGTCTATTCCCAGTCTTATCCAATGCAACTGAGAACCAGTGCTTATCAAGAAGCCACTGTCTATCTGATTTCCACAACTCAGTTTAAAGTTTAAAATTTTTATTTCGGAACAATAACACAGGACAAGTTTGACAAGTAAAACGATGGTAGCTGCAAAAGTATAAACTGTAGCGCAGATAACAATAGTCAACGGGTAACACGGCACGGTGGTTTTTAGACACGCAAAGATTTACGAATGACAAATGGTACTAACGGCTTAACAACCAGGGCACTTTAGAATCTAACGGCTTTCCAGGAGGTCTATGATAGTTTGTGTGCTGAACGCACTTTCAATATCACGAATTTTATTAGCACTGCCCTCTGTAGATGCTGTAGGGTTTCCTTGCTCTGTAGATGCTCCGTTATAAGTCGCCTTCAGAAAAATCGCACCGATTAATATCAGGAGGGAGACTGCAACATCATATTTTTCATCATTATGTTCTCATTAAACGAAGCAACGTCAGGAAATCGGATCACGAAAAAATGGAAGATAATTCTGTCTGGCTGTCTAGTTGTGTATTCAATCTGTTTTGTGTTCAGAGTGTTTTTGAAGATTATTTTAAATTGGAGAGTTGATTACGTATTCTTTTGGGAAGTAGTGAGGAAATTTTGAATGGTAGATAATTTTAATAGAAACGTACTTAGTTAGTATCTAAAAGAAGGGTAGAATATTAAATACACTTGTCAATGTCATTGATGATTTGATACCAACTAAATGCTTAATTTTTGAGTGAAGGTATTTTTGCAATCGCCCAAAATTTATTACAATATAGATATCATTATTATTCCACTTAATAGGTGCCATATATATAGTACTTACTATTAGATTATATGTACCGTGTGGTGCCGGACGTAAAGAATAACACCACCCCATTTCTTCCTGTGGGTGTCGTAAAAGGCGACTAAGCGACTTACTAGAGAATGGGCAGCAGCGTTCTCTATGCATTTTACCACCATACTGCGATCGCCAACCCGCCTGCCAAGCGTGGTGATTATGGCAAAGCCCCCCAAATTGGAAGAGGCCTTAGTCCAGCAGTGGACGTCTTACGGCTGAAATGATGATGATGATGATTAGATTATAGCATGATAAGATCAGATCATAGAATATTAGAAAGGCTAAAAGAGCAGCAGCTAAAAGAACATAAATTACATAAAAAAGCTCATTTCCCTTACAATAATGAAACAGTGAAAACTAGTGAAATAGTTTCGGAGCACAGTATTCACGAAAATTACCCCCTTGATTGCTGCCAAGATAAATTATTCGTGTCTGAAGACGCTTGCGACAAAGATGCGGTAATACTGGATGAGTCAAAGATGATCACACTTAGATGTATGTGTGACTCAAGAGATCTATTATGTTATAACTAAGCTCAAGATTATATGTATGAATTGTACAAGAAATGTTTACAAAGAAGTAGACAAATATAGGTTGTGTGGATAATACCTATAAGTTTAACATGGCATTATGTTGTGTTGTAATTATCATCAACAACACAAAACTGTTTTCAAAAACAAAAGAATATTGCTGTAAGTGCCTCACCTAGATAGCTGAAGATATGCATAAGATTTTGTTTTTTTTTTTTATTCGATTCCTGTCATGTACCTAACATGAAAGGAATCGAATTAAAAATAAAATGTAATTGCCCGGAATCTAGACAGTCCAAACAGTTAACTACGTTACAAGATGCTCATTGTTAGCAAAAAGAGTATCATAACTAAAAAAACAATGCAATTTTGAGTTAAGTAAACAGGTGCACGGCAAATTTTAATCTTTTTGCTTGAAAAATGACATTACGTTAAGGCCAAAAATGAGGGAGCTAGAGAGGTTGTGAATTTATGCTTTGTTGCACAACCCTTGAATCATCATATCAAAAAAAAAAAAAAAACTTTTGATTTATGTCAAGCTTTTCGCAAATAATAATACACTACTAGCTCTTGCCAGCGGCTTCGCCCGCGTGGAGGTCGAAAAATATCCCGCAAGAACGTACTACCGGGATAAAAAGTACCCTATGTCCTTTCTCAGGCTCTAAACTATCTGTGTACCAAATTTCATTTAAATCGGTTCAGTAGTTTTGGCAGGAAAGCGAGACAGACAGACAGACAGATAGACAGAGTTACTTTTGCATTTATAATATTAGTGTGGAAGTGTGGATCTACAGTTCTTATTAATTATTACCTTATTCATAATTTAATTAGAATACTTTGATAACAGCTCCAGGGTTCACTACAAGCACAACGTCACATACTTTATCTCAGGTAACTATCACATCCAGTGCCCACACATCTCCGACCCCCAGTTATAAATGTTGAGGGACTAAAAAGGTGTCGCCTTGAATCCAGACCGCGGCTGCAGCCAACTGATAAATACTCAGTAAGACGGTCGGTCCCTGCTCAATTTATATTAATATACGTATTCTTATGGGTATAGCTGTTTATAGAGACTTATCACTCATGAAACAATGATTTATTGGAGTTATAATGGATGGTAAACTTAGTCTGTGAAATGCAAGGTATTGAAAAAGACTTCAGAGAAAGGTAAGTGACATTTTCTAAGAACGTAAGTACGGTCAGGGAAATTGCTTTTATTTTTAACAAATTGACTACCAACTTTAAATGTCCGTATATTCAAAACCACAACTGTCTTTCTTGGACAGTTGTGCAAAATTGTGATGGCATATTGACGAGGTGTGACAACATACATACATACATACATCCAATCACGCCTTTTTCCCATGGGGGTAGGCAGAAACCACGGAACGCCACCTGCTACGATCTCTACACACTTCTTTTGCCTCGTTGAAAAAAGTATGCTTAGATGGTTTGGTCATGTTGAGAGGATGAATGAAGGTCGGCTCACAAAAGGTATTTACAAGGCAGATGTGAGTGGAAACACCGGGAGGGGACGCCCTAGGAGGACATATAGGGACCTTATTGGTGATATTCTTCAGTAAGGTCAGGTGCGTAGTACTCGCAACCGGCGTGTGTGTATGACCAATTGTATGAACCTAAACGAGGTGTGACAAATTGTTCAAAAAAATATTTTCCATTACTACATCTTCATCTAGCTAGCCTTTTCCCAACTAGGTTGGGGTCGGCTTCCAGTCTTACCGAATGCAGCTAAGCACCAGTATTTTATTTGGAACAACTGCTTGTCTGATTTCCACAACCAGATAACATGATACCCCTTGGTAAGACTGGTAGTCAGACTATCAATCAATTTCACTGACTTCAACACATATTTACTATAAATCAATCATTTATAGTAAATATGTGTCTTAGTCTATGTTGAAAAATGCTTTCTTTTTTAAGAGTAAATATTTCAACAATGTGCCTATTTAACACCTTTTCAATAATAAGACAGAAAAAGCTTATCTAGGGAGGTATTCATTTTTCATTTGACATACACTCACGCTTTCTTCCAATGGGTAGGTAGGTTTCCTTCCAAACTTCTTAACGGATCAACCGTTTCGTTCAAACACTCGGTCCTATACGCTCGCCAGTTGCGAGTACTACGCACCTGACCTTTCAGAAGAACCAACCAGGTCACTATATGTCCTCTTAAGGCGTTCCCTTTCGTCGTTTCCACTCACCTTAAAAATATATTTTGTTACACAATTAATATATTTAGCATTTTCTTCATCCAAATAGCATTCACAATATATCCACCCAGATAGAAAATATTTTTTTTTAGTTAATATAACATGCTTCGACATACTGGTACCGTTTCATATAATACCTATTATAAAACTCAAAGAGTTTTTAAAGTTACGACAGGGGTAAAAGCACCAGTTCTCGTCATATCGCGCTACACAAGTGGGATGAGAGCACCAATAGTGTCCTACGAGGCTTTGGTGTCACGTATCTCATATGGCCTTACCCGATATTGTGAAACGGGCGGTTACTTCCTAGTGTATTTATTTTCAGCCTGTTTATTAAAGTGGAAGGTATTATTTTTAAAGATATAATGTGTACTCGTGAAAAATAAAACATATGCAGTCGGGTATCAGAAATTAAAAAAAAAAAACTTGTAAAATATAATTAATAGGTAGTCAGACTCAAAACTACTGCATCAATGTGTTTCGTGGCTTCTCATTGTTACAATATTATTATGGTACAGATATTGCAATGTATTTATATTTTTGAGGCTGACTGTACATAATTTTTACCTGTAGTAAAAACCTTTCTTTTTTACCCTTTCTGAACCTAAAACCGAAAACTTAATCCAACACCAATCCTATAAGCAGTATTGTGTGTATCTAGTGATAGCCACTCTGTATCTATGTAAAATGCAGGTATTATAACATTTAAGGCAATATCAGTTATTCAACACATTAATGGTGACTGAGGAATCGAATTTAAAAAAAAAAAACTGTGTTTCACTACTACTTTAGCTTTATTACACGTACACGCATAGTGACTTTATTGTTGATGTTCTCCAGAAGGGTCGGGTGCGTAGTCGAAGAACCGTCGTGCGCGCATGACCAGATGTATGAACGTAAACGAAGCAAAAGGACCATGTAAGGATCGTAGTAGGCGCCGTTCCTCATTTTCTGGCTACCCCATGGAAAAAACGTGTGAGTTTATGCAAGGATGTGCTGTTACTCAAGCAATTCGAACACCTTAATAACATCCACCAGAAACCAAGGCCCCATCAAATTCAAATCAAGGCGCATTTCATACACATATGACCTGACATCACTTACATGTACGTTGCGTCCGGTTTATCCCAAACAGAAGCAGAGCATGCAAATTGCATGCATACATAGCACCCTATATTCAGGTTCGCAGATTGTAAATTGCTTTGCCCGGCTGATCTAAATATTGACTGTGACCTCGCAGAGGGTGTAACTTCATCGATGTGTAATTATTGGTACCTTCCTACCTAAAATGTTTCAATTTAATATCTTGTTGTGGTGAATATTGCATGTTTATAATGTTGATAAATGATGATTATAAATTATGGGTAGGTATTTATTTCTTTGCATAACGAGACCACTCCGTGCCTTAGAAAGCATGTTAAACCGTTGGTCCCGGTTGTTGTTACGCGTCATCAGAAACTTGAAAGTCTGACAACCAATGGTTCCCCCATGGTCTTACTAAGGTGCCTTTGTTTGTTTGTCAGACTTTATCCAATATCTGAGCTGTGGAGGATAGATAGGTAGTTACCTCATGTAAAACACTGGTATTGAGTTAAATCCGGTTAGATTGGAGGCCAAACCCAAAGTAGTTGGGATATGGCTGGCCAGTTGATGATTGAGACTGTTTTATACCAACTGAATGAATCATTTCATCTCTTTGCCATAACACACAAAACTAAACAAAACTAAGACGTATTTATTACAGGCTTACTCCTCCAAAGAGCAAATAAACATCGAAATATTACGCAGAATTTATTTATCAAAACTTAAAATTACGTAACAACTAAATAATATAAACTTGAACAAAAACAACTGAGACGTACGAAGGCCACAATAAATATAATTACAAAAATTAACAATTGAATAGAATTTAATAGACACAATAGTGAGTATTTGAATAACAATAAATTTTAATAGCCATTGCTCTAAGTTTCTAAAGACACAGACAATTGAAAAATGTTTATGTTGAAGCTGAAATGTGTTGAACATTAATTGAAAACACGTGGTATTTAAATTTGGTCACGGTACGCCGCTCCTTTATCTTTAAACCACGCATAAGCAATTCTCTTATTTCTAAAGACAATACAACTTTTTAAGTCAAACATACTTTGTTTTAGCTACAATTGCACACTAATTTGAGGTAACATTAAACATTTCAAAAGCTTACAGTATAAAAATTACATAATATCTAGTTACCTACCTGATTAATACATTGACTATCGATACCTTTATAAGAATAAGTGCATTAAAAATTGAGTGTTAAAACTCGGAAAATAGTTAAAAATAAAAGTTTTAATCCAACATAAAGATTGAGGTCAGATAGGCAGTCGTTTCATGTAAAATATTACCATTTACTGCTTTCAGTTACATTGAAAACCTTCCACAACATAGTTTGGAAAAGGATATTATTTTATACGATAACAATCATTTTTATTCTGAATTATGTTAGATTTGAAAAGTAAATAAGTGCAAACTATATTAAAAAGTCAATTGAGAACAGCCGATTCGTATGTTGGTATCATATACTTTATGTTGATGAAAGCATCCGGCCCGCCGTATCTTTCCAACAGCTGGAGGGTGCTTTCTATGAGGTCTGCGACATTCTCTCCCCGCGTTGTTGAGTGGTCTATTCCGGAACCGATGTTACCTTGGAAAAGATAACAAGAAGTTTACAAATCAGTTTTAGGAAAATATATGAAACATTATTCTGCTCATATACGTCCATTGCTATACGATAGGTATCTTCAAAGCATTAGAAAAAAAAATTAGGCTATTATAAAAATAATACAACATGGGACCATCTGTAGCCGGACCACAGCGCCACACCTTTCTGATAACAGACTGTGTTTTAGACATTTCCAATTTTGTTAAAATTAATAGAGTGTTAAGTAATAAACTATATAAATTTATACAAAAAATAAATAATAGTTTAAAAAAACACGCTTCCATTGAATACCAAACTAAAAAGTAAAAAATAATGGAAAAAAAGCGTGGGGTGCTTTTTAAGGTATTTTTTATTGATATCAGGCACCCCACGCTTTTTTTCCATTATTTTGTACTTTTTAGTTTGGTTTTCAATGGAAGCGTGTTTTTTAGTTTTTTTAAGCTATTATTTATTTTCTATTTTTTAGGGTGTTTCGAATTTTGAGACGTATGTCAGCGTAGTTTGTGACGTATGTCAGCGTAGTTTTCGAAGACAGTTTTTTTTGCTGTCCTGGTAACCCTGGCAATGATAATGGCACAAATTAGTTTGTGACGTATGTCAGCGTAGTTTTCAAAGACAGTTTTTTTTGGTGTCCTGGTAACCCTGGCAATGATAATGGCACAAATTAGTTTGTGACGTATGTCAGCGTAATTTTCGAAGACAGTTTTTTTGCTGTCCTGGTAACCCTGGCAAGGATAATGACACAAATTTATGAAATTATTGCATTGTCATCGGTCCTTGACAGGTGTGCAAAGTTTGAATGAAATCTGGTCGTTTAAAGTGGGTCAAAATCGCGCTATAAGGAGTCGTTTACAAACAAACATACAAGTGAAGCTAATATAAAGCGTGTAAAAAAACAATGTCCCAAACTACATAAACAGCCATGCTATTGCTAGCCATTCTCTTTCATAAAGTGCCAATCTACGATTTGAATGACTTTTCATGCAGATGCTTGCACCGGTAGACCATTCCAGAATTTGACCGGTGACGCCTTTGTGTTACTCTCATAGGCCGAACATCTCGAACACAGAGGCTTTGCGTTCAACGCTATGATTGACTTCGACGTCATCGTGCAAAGCCGGTACAAATTCGTTACATGGTAGGTATATGCGTATCTCGGAAAACAAAGATCGACGACGTAAACACGTTTGTAATAATGTAGTTATATGAAAATGACTAAACACACTTCGTTCATCCGATTGAAAGTGATGGAAATAATGGGAAAAAAATACTAGAATGATCATGTCTTTGTTAAGCCTGCCACCCGAGTTCACATTGTGGAATCAATATTTATTTGAGTATTTATTTATTGAGTAATGAGGATAAATTTTAATCAATGTGAAAAATAACTTAATAAATTATTATTGAACATTTAAAAAACCACTTAAAAAAGACAGGAGGTTTTGGTATATTAATTAAACGCGTGCAAAGTCGGTGACAGCTCGCTAGTTATAATTAAAATATCGGAAAAAAGTTCCGACAAGCGAAGTCAACCGCAAAATGTTGGGATTTATTTTTTGTTGCTATTCAGAATTGAAATTGACGCGTTAAACGAATATACTTTACTGCCGTACTAGCATTTTATTAAAATCTGCGTATTTGATTTCGTGAACAAAAAGGATTTTCACATTCTCAACGGTTTTGAACGGTATTCAAATCTCTTTATAGGTTTTTTAATATGTTGGGTGTCAAAATAATTTACAATAAGGTTATTTTCAATAAAGTTTCAACTCAAGTTGATACTGTGTATCATAATTTTCTTGCTGACCCATCTAGTTTATTTACCCATATATTGGGAATACCTATAGCAAAGCCAATATTTATTCAAATAGGTTGCAATACAAGCCTATATGTATAAATATTGACGTAGGTATACCACGATCAATTTGGATTGCCGTAATTTCTAATAGCTTCTGTAGTTTGTTGTCTGTAATGAACGCATTCCATTTGCTGATGTACGTAAATTGGATTATTGATAGAAGAGTGATCAAATGTTGAATTTTCTACTCTTTCGTAACGTAAGATCTACAATTTGAAAGAAACCTTATTGCTTTTATTAAAGTAAAAGATTATAATGATCTATTAAACATCACACGTATAAACCTACACCAGTGCAGCACAGGGTTGTCTATGCAAAGAAACTCGGGATGAAAAGAAAAAAAAAAAAACACAAATCACGCAAAGTATTCGCTCATCCAAAACTCAGTCAATGTTCCAACAAAATGGCAACACCACATGACTTAAAAAAAAAAACAAAAGACCTTTTTCACACAAGCTTCGAATTTCAAAACCTAATTACGTCACTACGCCCGATTTGCGTCAATGACGTCATCAATCATTTTCACCTCATAATTGACACGTGGAGGGCCGAGAAGATATTGTTTTCAGCCTAATAGACTTGTCGGAGCATCCGGGGTAGATTAATTACATGTGGCTGTGAAATTCAGGGCGTTTGGGGTGTTTCGGGCGTTTGGCGCGTCGGCTTTGCCCTCTCACCGGCGGGCGGTGACAACGCCGCATTGTTACCGAGTTCCGCGTCTCCAGTTTTTGTTGTTTAACTTGCTATTTTGATATTTTGGTGTATGTTACTGCTGTGGGTCGTGACGGAAAGGAATTTTAGATACTTCATTAATGTTTTTCAAAGAGTTAATTTAATGCAAAGAATAAAATGAATATTACTTTAGTGTTGCACAATTTATCACCAAACTGTTCATTTTAGGGGTAAACAAAACCATCGTAATTTTAAAACTACGGTTATGACTAGAGTACGGATATTCAGATGCATATGTTCACCTAAAGTTGGAATGTTGGCTAATATAGAATGCGCGTTTTTACCGTGTTTTGTGTGTTGTTTTAACACACAAACATACCACCCTACACACATATGTATTTGCATCTGGGGTTAAACATTAATTTTAGATAAATATGATGATCCAAGAAACACGGCTTTAATAAAACATATGAAGCTGCTTCCGTGCTTTCACAGGTAAATAGTAACATTAGGTAAATATGCATCCGAATGTCCGATCACTGGTTATGACTGACTACAATGTGATAAAGCTTAAAAAAACATAATTATTTTTTATTAAAAAACTGTCACAAGTCAACAAAACTAGACACTTTTACACCCTTTACTAAATATTGTGGTGCGTCGTTTTTGCGTCCTACACTTCTACCTGAAGGTAATGCTTTGTAAAGTGTCCGTCATTAACATAGTCCCCAGCGTTTTAATAAATATATGAGCTTTATTAAGGCCCAAATTGTGTCTCGTCTGCGTCGTTGTCACTGTATCGTGTATCAGATTTTTAATTAGGATTTTCGAGGTTTCGTCTCGTTTGTTTTATCTATTTGGAAAAAGTGGACTGTCGACTATTTTTCTACGTATGTAAAATCATAATAATACAACTACTGGTTCTATATCTTTTACATTCGAAGTCATAATGGAAGCCCGGATAATTTCCACGGAAGATTTTTGATACAGCAGACGGCAATACAAGTATATACAAAGAAGGTGTAACAGGACAGATGTAAGTTCTGAAAATAAATTGTTCCTAATTGACAACTGAATAGATTTCAGTAATTTATCATGGAAGTATTATTAAAAAAAAAGTATTTTGCCATTGACCTACCAAAAAAAAACTTAAGCTAAACAAAATTCAATCTTAATTCAATTTTCAACGCACATAATCACGCTAGGGTCAACACGACTTGGCACCAGTTAGCTTTTAACATATTACACATTAATCTTAGAAAATACATTCCAAAACAACGGTTCAACTTACGGTTCTTATCCTTGAACAAGTTTAGTGTAGGCAGTATCTGTCGATAATATGGCACCAGGGCTTCACCGACTCTCTCACAGCCACATACCAGCATTTTGATGCATTTGAGTGCGTGACAGATCACTGCAGGACGTTTTGTTGCTAGGGCGTCTGGGAAATAATGAAATCATGATGTAGAATTATTATAAAATCAAATAATTTTTATGAAGAGGTGGAAAAGAACATTCTAGAACAAGCTTTCTTTGCGTTTTGGCTGTTGATATCTGCCTAAAAATAGCATTGATGGGAACGCATCGGTAAGAAGCCTCAACATTCACAGTGAAAATCACTTTGCAGAAATAGCAGTTTATTAGCCTATCAGATCTTTTCTTAAATTTTTCTGAGTACCTTGTTCAAGTAAATACAATAGACTACAATATATAAATTTATAAACTAAAAAGTGTTTTCATTCCATCGTATTCTAGAGCCATCGTTATATTATTTATTATATTATATATCTTAAAATGCGTCACACAAAAGACTAAGCCATTAAATTGCACAGCAGATTGGCAACATTGTTTAGAAGATAATATAACATATTTCAATATCCTTCCATCAACAAAACTGCTCAAAGGCCTGAACCCCTTAAAGTGAACCTGATCATGCAAGCCTTACAAAGCAGATATTAAGAATTAATGCAGCCTAGAAAATGCAGTATGAAAAATGTAATGTCGTTCCGAGGAGTTTCGTTTAGGTGCACTGCAAATTACTCTTAAACGAGAGTGGTCTGTGGCGCTGAAAATGCTTATAAGTTATTATCTGTGTGGAGTATATTTCCTAGGCTGTACCGGGTAGGGAAGGATAAATGTGTAGTCGGTACACCTATAATAAGAGTCAGTTGTGCAATATTAAAATATTGATACTTGTAATTCAACCTTTATCTAAAGGCGTACTATTCCATCAAGTACTCCCATCGGTAGTGGCTGATCATTGCGTTATGCTCGTGAACGGGTGTTGCTTGTGGTGACTGATCGTCTTGCTGACCTTGATGTTGATATTGTTATTAATATTACTTACCTGTTTAATTTATTTTACGTCGATGGTCCTAGTTTATCATTTGTGGCCTCGAGTTGTAACTCAGGTCGTAACAGCTATGTGAACATAATTCAGCATTGCATATGTAAGCTGTCACGCCCTTTATGTCAGGAGGCTTTTATTTTTGCAGCCATGTTTACATTATACATATTTTTTTGCTCATGCTTGAGTATAGTTTTCATTTTATTTGTTGATATTGGGGGGCTAGCTGGCATATAGCAAATCATTTAATTTAATGTTTTGTGTCTCTTAATGTTTTACTATATACTATTGTATATAATCAAGTTCTGCTAAGTGGACAGACAGCTGTGCTGCTGGGAAGTTTGTTGGCCACTTCTTCCCAGCTAAAGCACTAGGAAGTGGTGACGGGTGGGCGTTTTGGGGGATTGTCTTTTGTAATTTTAACGTTCGAAAAGTGCTGATCTTCAGCCTAATTTGAATAAATGACTTTTGATTTTGATTAGAATTTTATTACTTTTAAAGTATGTACATTTAATTTTGTACCTAAAAACTAAAGCCGGCTAGAAAAAAAAATGCTATTTTCTTTCGAGAAAATACATCTCGAACATTTTTATACTACAGCGAAAGTCTGCAATTAATTCTCCTACTTTTTGGGTTTGAAATTTCCAAAAGTAATTTTATTGCCAATAATATTTTGGACATTCACACAAAGACGCAAGCACTTATTGCCTATGGTGTAAATTGACATGATAATATTATAATTAAAATTTAATCAAGATTAGGATTTTAGTATTATCAAACTTAAATATCAGTGGAAGGATTTATGGTAACAATTTTTTTAGGGTGTTGTCCAAGGGGACAAGAAAGAAAACCGTTTCTTTTTCGGGCTTACTTAAATTTAATGTTTGGGTACAAAAGTTCGAATCTTCATGTTTTTTTTTTTTTTTTTTTGTCTAAAATTGGCCCTGATGGTGAGATAAATATTTTGATAGGCGCATAGAAACATAGGTTCGTACATGTACTGGTAATCGCAGTATTTTTTTTTTATTATTCTACGAGCTAGTCTTCTTACCCATTATTTTGATAAAATACTGCAGTGACCTTTTAAAATACGATACGGTTAGCAGCTTTATACATCTTAGACTGAAGTAAAACTTACTTTTAATCGGTATGATGAGCTGAGGCACCACAGGCAGGACCTTGTAAGATCCCTTGGTGATCAGATCTTGGATGCCTCTCTCCACAATGAAGCTGTATGGGTAAGCAGCCTCAGACAGGCCGTCGAAGAACATAGGCAGGTAGTGGTGGAAGTCCAGCTTTTCTATCGGCACCTAGGGAAGCAAAGAAATCAGAAAAAAGAGATGAATCGTGTGTGGTTTTATGTCCGTTTGACGGCACTAGGATTGCCCTGTATTTTATGGGACTTGACCATAACTGGCGAAATGTGCCGCTAGTAGTAGCAGTAGTAGTAGTAATAAAATTAAACAAAGCCATCCTAGGCTCGAACTCACGACCTACCAATCGTAAGTTGGTGCCAATATCACTAGGTTACAACTGCTCTTTTCATTTGACAACATCTTATAATTATTTTAATTAACTCAGTGTCTCAGGAGTTTAAACGATTCCGAACAAGGCGAGTCTCAAAGTCATACAAGGTACTACCAATTCTCATAATAATCTAACACTTAATTTTATTACTTTCATAGGGTTACTTGTAAATAGATATTCCGGACCACTTTCCACAACGCTGAATATATTATCATCCAATAAATCTAGGGCTTTCTTCATTTTCCCATTCGCTCATATAAATAGAGCGCAAAATTGATTAAATTCTATATTTCTTCGACTGGAAAATATCCCGTGTCCACCGTACTAGTATATTTTCAAGAATCAGAAATTAAAGGCTCGAGGAAGATGTCTTACTATATTAAAAGCGTTATAAAAATCATGCCCGAGTTTACTCCGTTTGTCGAAAAAAACTTGATGCAGTATAGCATACCTAATGGTAATTTCTTATTGAATAAATATAAGTACTTGTAAAATTATGATATTTCTCAGGTTTAGAAGGTACGGAAAATATAATTGAGTATAAGCTCATCAGACATAATTTCAATATGTGTTTGTTATGAAACAAATATTTATCGTTTCAACATCTAAACTGAACACGTGTCGGCGCAATCCGTCGCCATCTTTTGTGGAAGCCCGCGAGGTGTCACGCGGAACCACCACGAGGGTTTAAAATTTTATTAAACATCAAGTTTTGTATTGTAAGTATTTAAAAACATGTGTTGTTGGATTCGCAAGGACCAATTTTTTTTTTCAACCAAAATAATTTATTTTTTCAGACAAAATGATTCATTTAATTAGTTAAACATATAACTTTCTCTTTTCTATTTATAAATGTTCAAACCCAACTAACATTTCACCCGACTTGTCAATATGTCCTTGATGAAAACCGTGTCCATTTATATTTTTTTGTGTCATAAAAATAGGTTATGATGTAGTACAATACTTGCGTAGGCGACCACCAACGCTCAATTATGATAAGTACCGGAACACTCAGGTATCGTTCCTGACATAAACTGACATAAATAGGCGACCTGGTTACGCTTCCGGAGAGAACACTGAACTTGACTACCTATAGTTTCTAAAGCAAATAGTTCTTATAGAAGAAATAAAATAAAAACTTATTCGGTTTTTGATAGTTATTTCGAAGGCCGTAGCAACTTTCGTAACGGCTTTCGTAGCGATCTGAGAAAATGTAGCTACGAGTTCATAGAACATCAAACGCCCGTCAAAAAAAACAGACTGAAATTACACTTGTACCTAAGCTTGTATTTGGTTTTACATACAACAGATAGATTTGTCGAATTCGGGTGTCTAACATAACTGCATGAAATTATCTAATCATCTAAAGATATTCTACAAGATTACTTTATTTAGATCAACTTTACAACACAAATTATTAAATGCATTAAGCGCTGAACGAATTTAAAACATCATTGTCCTCTGTCTGTCTCTTTTGGAGTTAATAGAGAAAGAAAGAGGAAGGGATAGAGAGAGAGAAAGAAAGAGAGAGATAATGGGTTTTAATAAGTTTTGTGTTTAATTTATTTACCGACTTTTACTGCAGTTGCGCCTTATTTTGATGGTAGTTTAAATTTCATTAGAATCTTACACATAAAGAAAAATATGATCAGAGGATCGTCTTAGGTAGGTACTCACCTTCCAAGCCAACCGCTTGCCAAAGTTGGTGAACTCGATGCAGACGGGAAACTCTCCTCGTTGGTAGCACTTCCTGAACATGGTCGGTCGAACAGGCAGGGGGTCGAACACACCGCATTTCGGTGGCGGCTGCACTCTGGTATTCTTTTGCAAAGCTTGAAAGGGAAAAACAAAAGTATGTTATGGAAGTTATACATCAAAATACATTTTTCTAAATTTTCTCCAGCTTCTTTTAACGCTGATATAGTCAGTTGTGGGAAACCTTTGAGGGATGCACAGAACCGAGACATGTGGCAGAAAAGACAGGAGGCCGATACCTAAAGTTGGACTTTTAATCGTATTCAGTAACTTGACAGTTCAAAGAAAAATAATGATACCATACTAAAACTACCCAAGTAGCACAGAACTGCATTATAAATTGTCACATAAGGCCCACAGCGGTACTCTGAGCATTTACATAGAGTTATTAGTATTCACCCGGGGTGTAACAGCTGTTTAGAAAAAAACGTGGCCAACTATAATGCTATTTGCTGTACAGTAATTCTATTAAGCACCACAAACACGCCACAAAGTCACTGTTATTCAGCGCTTAGTGGTGCAGTACCCTATCAGCTGTAAGTTTTCTGAATAATAGCCCACACGTGTACTATACAACCGTTGCATTTTAAGAGAGAACATGTAACCCACTATAATGTAATCAGCTACTTTGTGAACTTATTTAACAAAAATTTAATGCTTTATGCTGCATACAGGTTCACTTTTCCCCTATTAGTCAGTTGTTACCATACACTCGAATAACAGCATGCATCGAAGTGTGCGTGCGCGAATGGAACATTTGACGCGACGGGTTCCGTATGTTATATTTATAAAAAAATAAATAAAATGAAATCAATTTATTTCAGACATAACCCATATTACAAAAATTAAGATAAAAGTAACAATGCTGCAGCAGAAAACAATAAAAATATAAAAAACAAACAAAAAAACTAAAAATATATGTCACTTAGTTGAAATAAAAGCAAATGTCAAATTTACGTCGGATTTAAATTAAAGTAACAATAAATAATAATTACACATATTGACAAAACAATACAAAAAAGCCTTTATAAATAGAGATCAGTGTGTTTGGTGACATTAGGCTGAGTAGGTACTCTCTGCTACAAAAATCTTCTTATAACCTACACATTTTCGGGACTAATATGGTTGCCACAAAATTAATATTGGTATGTTTCTGGTACTTTCTTAAAAATGAAGAAGATTTATTAAGAGAAATCCAAGATTTTTTTAATTATAATACACAAATTAAAATCGAGAGTTTTTAAGATTCCAGATTTCGCCAATTATTGTCAGAGGTAGTCAGTTAGGAAGTACCAGTACAGCTAGCATCTAAAAAAACAACGTAATTTTCTTTATGTTTATTTAATTTTCCCTTTTTAAAGAACAATTTACGGTGTACCACCCTGGTCCACGCCTTGAATTTTCATCTTTTTATAATTTCAAGGAGTATAAAAGTACTTCTCGGTGGCCACCATAGAATTTCCTTAGTTTTCCACGATGCAGGAACGACTGTTAGATCGACAACATCGCTCTCTATAGTCTGAACTATTTTGAAAAGCTTGTTCTGTAAAAAACAAGAGAAATATATTTATTATAATAGAAGTATCAGTTCCTTAAAATGACAACACTACCTATACAGTTTTTGAGGAAAAAAAACCACAAGATATAATAACATATTGAATACCTAAACTTAACGTAGCATAATAATTATATACAAAACATCTACAGACACAAACACAGAGGACCAACTGTCTTTACTACCTACCAAAATAGCAGGAATTAAGTCGATCGCAACTTATTTACTTTTATTCGCAACCCTAAATTGAAATGATATTGTTCATCTATCGTAGAATACGAACGACCAACCCAGTTGCGATTTAGCGATAAACTGATGATGTAAACAAATAATGCGACATGACGTCGTCACCGCGCCGCGCGCCGGCGCGGGCGTGTGAACGATAGCGTTGCATGCACCATGTTGCAGATCAAGCGAAATGTTTTATAAAAAATACTTTTCGCGACGCATAAATAGTGCGTATGGCATGTCAATTACAATTTCATATGGAAGTAATTAATTATTATTAGGCCAGAAGAATACATTATTTTTAGATAGGTATCTACTAAGTTATAGGTATTTCGTCGCATATTGAATAAATCAATAACTTATGTATTATACATACCCATAACTAAATTATAATATCAGCTACTTAAATTACAATTTTAATTAAATACTTATCGTCGAATAACAACTAAAAAAAGGAACAAAATGGCTTTAAACGAACCACGGCGGAACCCTAAAAGTTTGGATCCATAAAGGTAGTTATCAAGGTAACTGATGCAAATGTGAACCAATATAACTCTCCTAATCGATCCATGTCTGATTTGTATTCCACAAGTGCCAAACTATTTTACTCTTTGCTGAATTAAAGGCCACATGTGAACACCCGTACAGACCTTAGCATTATATTAACATTAAAACTGTTCACTTGCCATCCGCCATATTTACTGCGTTACTGTGTATTATTATAAAATTTTATCTTTAAATTTTTGTTTATTTTATAGGGTATCAATCGTAATTAATTTGGATTACAAATTAATTACACGGAAACAGTTTTTTTTTTTTGTTTTCTTTGTACTAAAACAAACAAATTTATTTTATATTCATTCAATTTTTGTTACTTTTCTTTTAGTATTTAGTGGTATTCCGAAGGCGCGTGAAAATTTTGAACTAAATATGTATGGTATTTGACAGTAAAGTTACCTTCCCAATAAGATTTGAAATATAATAGCAAAAAATCGAAGTTTAACTTACCTTAAATTTTATGTTTATTTTCACTATGGCTCCTGAGATCTTGCACACAACGATACACTTCATGCTTTACAATTTGACAGTTCATATTAAAGAAAAATAAATAATATTGAGTTATTGCGTTCCACAATTTCGCTCAGTGTGTCATTTCAGCTGTTTAAAAGTACACACAATGTACACATTCGTCTTCCTTGCTGTATAGTAAGTCACACGTGTCTTGTTAATCAGGCAATATTCAGCTCTTGAGGTGACTGTTACACACATAAATGCTACTATAATGTTATTATAATGCAATTATTTATCAATTGGAACTCTTACTCAGCTATGTGCTGAATAATTTGTGCCCAAATTAGAGTTATATCATCTGAGGATGCGCTGTCTACGCTATTATTCAGCAACTAATGCATTCACTGTGCACTGTTAAAATGCTGTTAACCAGCACTTTTGTGCTACTTGGGTAATAGTGTTGAGGTAGTGAACGATTTGCGTAAAGAATGAATGATAAAAATGGTTTAAATTAAATAAAACTTAAAAAATCATTTTTATGGTGTGGAATATAAGAATAAGTAATAATTTTTAATAACAGTTATTTCCTTTTTTATTTTCTTCTGATAGAAACAAAACCAAATATAAAAATCATGTCATTTTACTTTTTTTACTATAGTCATTTTATTTCCTCTAGCAGCCATAGACGATGTAAATACCGTGTTTTAAGACAAGTTATTAAATTTAAAATACAAAGTTTGCATGTAAGTACATTATTTCAATTTCATTCAATCTTGCACCACCTCACTATTATTATTTTTTTGTCAAAACTTGGTATCCCTCCAACTGTCAATTTACTGAATAGGATTAAAAGTCGAAACTTAGCAGTGGGTAATTCT
This sequence comes from Aporophyla nigra, assembly GCA_947507805.1. NCBI lineage: Eukaryota > Metazoa > Arthropoda > Insecta > Lepidoptera > Noctuidae > Aporophyla > Aporophyla nigra. The sequence goes on from OX382301.1 coordinate 3,123,181, forward strand.
AGACGACTGAGAGATAGTCCAGTTTCTGAATGGCAGAACCACAATAAAAGTCCTAGATCTACTTCACGTACACTTATCATTTCTTTGGACAAATAAATATAAATTGTCAGTAGTTCTTTAGAACCTTGTGCTTACCTTAAGGCAGACTTTATTTGCTCGTGGCTGAGCACGTGCAGTGCGATCAACACACAGTTTAAAAAGAAACGTTAGTATTTTTATTTTGCAATAGGTTATAACGTAAAGTAATAGAATATAGGGCACGCTTCCTGAGAAGCGTCTGTTCCAAGAAGACCACGTGACAAAAGAATATTGCACCAATAGTGTTGAAGTTTGTTCCAGATAAAAACATTTCAATTGCAATAATATTCTGTTCTGAATCCAGACACCTATACCAATTTAATGTTCCAGGAATAAAAGGTGAAGGTGGGTTGCTAGTCAATTAAAAACATCATAGCAACGTACTACCTTAGATTCTTTGCACGTCTCTAAGAATCAATTCTACTGGATTTTTCTATTAAATTCAAAACTGAAGGGATGGCTCAACAACAGATTAGGGAAGGTGATTGATTAGCACACTGTTGCTGGTAGCCTCGTGTTATGTTTTTAAACAAACAATATTGTATCAGGGCTTTGAGGATCAGGTAATCTATACTTAATATTATAAAGCTGAAGAGTTTTTTTGTTTGGTTGAACGCGGTAATCTCAGGAACTACTGATCCGAATTGAAAAATTCTTATTGTGTTAGGTAGTACATTTATTGAGAAAAGCTATAGGCTATATAACATCACGCTATAATCAAAAGGAGCGGAGCAGCAACGAAAAATGGATGAAAACTGGCAGGCAATTCGATGCGACGGGAAGGGTCAGGGGAGCAAAACTTTGACGCGGACGAAGTCGCGGGCAAAAGCTAGTCCTACATACAAACATACCTAAATTCACGCCTTTTTCCCATGGGGGGTAAGCAGAAACTACAGAACGCCACCTGCTGCTATCCTTACATACTCCTTTTGTCTCGTTTACGTTCAAGTTATATCAGGTCATACACGTACACCGGTTACAGGTACAACCCGCCTGACCTCTCTGAAGAACATCACCAATCAAGTGATATGGCTATAACTCCTACCAGAACGCCCACCGGCGTTTCCACTCACATCAGCCTTCTAAATACCTACCTATTGTTTGACATTTTTTATCCATATTCTCAACATAACCAAACCATATATTATTCAATTTTGTCACTACATCTTCTTTTAAACCGCAATTTCTCAGCCTATTAGTCATAGCCAGGTAATCCGATTGCCTTAGAAAAGTTTGTTATAGCCACGCAAACTATGTAGGTATAAATTTGAGTAAGTAAAAGCCTTATAGAAGTATATTACGTACACCTGAAGCTGTATAGTAACAGGAACATAAAATAATAAAAGTATTGCTACCTTGTATGGTGAACGCAGGGACAATCCTGGGTTTCTTTGTCTTGTTTGCATGAGGATAGTTGGGACTCGGTTTCTTCAGTGAATGTCGAAAGTCTTTCCCGCACATATCGGGGAGGCATGGTGGCAACAACACCCTCTCACGCATTTTCACTCACTCACTAACAAAAATATATCACAAAAACATACTCTGTACTCGAGCGAGTAAATAATCTTATAATATCGATCTAAAATGTTGACACAAGTAATAAAATAACTAAGTAAATTTGTTCTAGACGGGGCCTGATTCTGATTGTTTATTTTGCAACATGATCGTTGCTAGGCAACCGGCCGCCTATCGATTGGTTGACGGTGGCGCCGCCAGCGGGTATTGCGAGAGCCGTGTGTACACAGGGAGCTTTATTGCGTACGTGCCCGCCGACCCTGTTTAATTTGTTGACATAAATAGTGAGGGCACTCCGGCTATATGATCGTGTTTTAAAAATAAGGTGGAGATATTAATCGATGTTATTGCCGGGATAGTAAATATTGGTTCAATTTTGAGGGCGTTTAACTAGGATTTGTTTGTTGTTCTATTTGTTTAATGACTTTATCAAATAAAACGGGCTGCTTTGAGGAAATAGTTCACAGTAGTATTGCACCCTACGACTTTTTCAGAAGGAAAATTAGATTTAGTCAAATAAATATTCCCATTAGATGCGAATTGACAAGCGTATGTGTTGCCACCGTTAGGCCCGGTCCACGCCACAGAATTATATTAGCGATGGAGAATTTTATTACATTTTAATATGAGGTATTTCCACAATATCTCTATTGGAGGAAAATTCTTTTGAATTGTGATCAGTTCTCTCTTTTATGGGCCACGAAAAAAATGCTCCTTGATTTTATTATTGTATCGAGAAACTTAAAGGGATTCTCAAGAAATCAACCGATTGATTGAATAAGTTGTTTAAAATAACCTGCCACTCAAAAAAGAACTTACTTTATGTGGAAAATAAGATCATAATCATCTGCATAGCATTTTCCCAACTATATTGGGGTTGGCTACTAATCTAACCGGATGCAGCTGAGCACCAGTCATTTACATGGAGCGACTGCCAATCTGACCTCCACAATCCAGTTATTAGGTAACACGATACCTTGGTATGACTAGTTGTCAGATTTTCGTGTTTCTGACGATCCGTAACGACAGTCGAAGATCCATAACTGACAGACGGGACCAACGGCTTCACGTGCTTTTCGAGGCACAAAAAAAGCGTGGGGTGCTTTTTAAGGTATTTTTTATTGATATCAGGCACCCCAGGCTTTTTTCCATTATTTTCTACTTTTTAGTTTGGTTTGGTCTATGGAAGCGTGTTTTTAGAGTTACAAAGCGGTAAATTTAACCTTGTGTTTTTTAGTTCTTTTTAGGGTTCCGTTGCCAAATGGCAAAAAACGGAACCCTTATAGATTCGTCATGTCTGTCTGTCTGTCTGTCTGTCCGAGTATGCTACAGCCATTTTTTTCCGAAACTATAAGAGCTATGCTGTTGAAACTTGGTAAGTAGATGTATTCTGTAAACCGCATTAAGATTTTTACACAAAAATAGAAAAAAAAAACAATAATATTTGGGGTTCCCCATACATAGAACTGAAACTCAAAATTTTTTTTTTCATCAAACCCATACGCGTGGGGTATCTATGGATAGGTCTTAAAAAATGATATTGAGGTTTCCAATATATTTTTTTTTTAAACAATAATATTTGGGGATCCCCATACATAGAACTGAAACTCAAATAAAAAAAAATCATCAAACCCATACGTGTGGGGTATTTATGGATAGGTCTTCAAAAATGATATTGAGGTTTCTAATATAATTTTTTTCTAAACTGAATAGTTTGCGCGAGAGACACTTCCAAAGTGGTAAAATGTGTCCCCCCCCCGTAACTTCTAAAATAAGGGAATGATAAAACTAAAAAAATATATGATGTACATTACCATGTAAACTTCCACCAAAAATTGGTTTGAACGAGATCTAGTAAGTAGTTTTTTTTAATACGTCATAAATCGTAAACCACAAATTACCTTTCATTCAGTCAACTCATATATAAAAAAAAAACATTTAATTTATAAACATAAACCTTATGCATACACCGTGAATTCCTGCAGGTTTGTACGGAACCCTCGGTGCGCGAGTCCGACTCGCACTTGGCCAGTTTTTTAACTATTATTTATTTTCTATTTTTAGGGTGTTTGAATTTTGAGACGTATGTAATAAATAAATAAATAAATATCTTAGGACAACCAACACATCGTTATCTGATCCCAAACTAGGCAGAGCCTGTACTATGGCAACCAGACAACTGATAAACATACTTATATATTTCTAAATGCATACATTTTATAAATAAATTACACCCAGACACAGAACAAACGATTGTGCTCATCACACAAAGATTTGTCCTGGGTGGGAATCGAACCCACGACCTCAGTCTTTGCAGTCAGGGTCACTAACCACTAGACTAACAGGATATGTCAACGTAGTTTGTGACGTATGTCAGCGTAGTTTTCGAAGATAGTTTTTTGCTGTCCTGGTAATCCTGGCAAGGATTGTCCTGTCACAAATTTATGAAATTATAGTATTTTCATCGGTCTTCGATAAGTCTACAGAGTTTAAATGAAATCTGGTCGTTTAAAGTGGGGCAAAATCGTGCTATAAGGAGTTGGTTACAAACAAACATACAAGTGAAGCTAATATAAAGCGTGTAAAAAGGGCACTCTATTAATTGTCTTACTCACACAATTTTCCACCATCATCATGATTTCAGCCGTAAGACGTCTATTGCTGGATATAGGCCTCCACCAATATGATGGGTTTTGCCATAATCGCGACGCTTCACGAGTTGGCGATCGCAGTATGATGGTAAAATGCATAGAGAACGCTGCTGCCCATTATCTAGTAAGCCCCTTAGTCGCTTTTTACGACAGCTACGGGAAGAAATGGAGCGATGCTATTCTTTAAATAAGACACCACACTAAATAACATCAATATAATCAACTAGATCCAATCCTAACTTGTTATAGAAAAGTGAAAGTAATTTAGTTTATTTGTTACGCTAAAACGACTGAACGGTTTGGGTAAGATGAGCTGTATTTATTCTTTTATTTATGTTTCGCCATTAGCAAAACTTAATGATAATGAGAAAGGAAATATATTTATTTAGTACAATTAAAAAGGCACACAGTCGTTATACAGTAGGAAAGAGTAATAAAATATAAATTTAAAAAGTGTAAGATATAACGTCAAAAACTAGCTTTATAGTGTGCCCCAAGCCTGCCCTAAAAAGGCTTACAAGGCAGAGAATACACAGACATGATTTTCGCTGGTTAAGATTAAGCTCAATTCTAGATTAAGTATACTAATTAAAAACCTGCGTTGAGTAGGCTTAATTAAAATGTAAGTATCAGTTAAAACTTATAACCAAATTAATTATAATTGGCTGTCTATTAAACAATCGCTATTATTCTCGTCTTAGAATATAAACCAAGTATTCCATACCTAAATCTCAAATAACCGTCACACAAGACAATAGTAAAACCGTATAACGCCATTAAGTACATTACGATCTTTTAAATCGTCCGGCTGCAGCCGCCATCAAACCCGTTATTTTTAGTGTCGTGTGTTCAGCGGCACCGAACAGAGATTTCGCGGCAAATTGAATGTCGGGCGACACAAGCGTTCGATATTTAAAATTTAATATTGCATCAGCTGCCAGCAGCATTATGAAAATTTTTATACCGCGGAGTTTACAATGAACCTTCGTGGTTGAAGTTTGGTTGAGTTTGAAATAGGTTGTATAGGTTTTTCTGGTGATAATAAGTGTTAATACTTGCGTTGGCTTGTGTCTTCTTCAACCAAGAAATAATAATTACGTAACTGTCGTCAATAAAATTCAATTGCTGAAAAAACTTTTTTACAAAAAAAAAAAAAAAAAAACAACCGACTTCCTTAAAAACACCACAAAGTGAAAAATAACTTTAATTTCGGAAGTCGATGTCTTAGGATCTGTATTTATGATTCTTTGCCACCGACTTCCGAAATTAAAGTTATTTTTCACTTTGTTGTGTTTTTAAGGCAGTCGGCTGTTTTTTTTTTTTTTTGTAAAAAAGTTTTTATTTTTAAATTTTTAGTTGTGGTATCCACCCCGCACTAATTCCAAACAAACAATGCATATTTATGCGATAGCAGAAATCGCGGTTGATTTGCTGTCATTTTTCAAAGAGTTCCGGTGTCTATCTCTGGAACTGATCATCAGATCTATATGAAAGTTATATGGGACTATTTCGGAATAACCCTATCAAACAAAAAAGAGAATTTTGAGAAAGAATTTTGCAAATCCGTCTATATATGACGGAGTTATGGCCGAAATACAGTAAAAAAAAACATCTGAATTAAGAACCTCCTCCTTTTTGAAGTAGGTTAAAAAAAGGTTTCTCGTAATCATTTCCATCCAGCTCTTTCGATTTTTCGTCACCATTATTCTAGCTCAGAGGGCTAAAGTGGTCTACTGGTCATTTTTTTTCTCCAGCTCGTCCCGCCATCTTTTATGTGGTCTGGCCGACGCCTTCTGACTGTGTCAGGGCTCCACATAGAATGAGCAAGCATTATTTAAATCCATACATTAATAGCAACTTCAGCAGAATTAATAGGTAACCTTTGCAGCATCTTATACAAACTACTTAACCATTGATTTTGTTCAGGTACTTATATCAAGTTATATTCGTAGGTACTACAGATATACCGATCTTCAAAGAGCCGTCTTCGTCCTAGACTAGTCAAAATCAGCTGAAATAAGCTTTTGTACATACAATCGGGCACTCTAAACCACATAGATTTCTCTGGATATATAGTTACTAGAAAATTCTTGTCGATAGGTGGCCCGGTCTGAAACATAAAGAGTAAAGATACAGATTTTTTTTGAACTAAAGACACAGATAATTTATTTTTTTGTTTATATTGTCACTAGATTCATCCGTACCGTTCTTGTCTGTACCGTGTGGTGCCGGACGTAAAGAATAACATCACCCCATTTCTTCCCGTGGGTGTCGTAAAAGGCGACTAAGGGACTTACTAGAGAATGGGCAGCAGCGTTCTCTATGGATTTTACCACCATACTGCGATCGCCAACCCGCCTGCCAAGCGTGGCGATTATGGCAAAGCCCCCCAAATTGGAGGAGGCCTAAGTCCAGCAGTGGACGTCTTACGGCTGAAATGATGATGATGATGAGATTTATCCGCGGCTTCGCTCGCGTGGTGGTCGAAAATTAAACCAAGATAACGTACTAACGTACTATGGGGGTAATAACTATCATTTGACACACATGCATTGGACAGCCATGAGAATCAAAGTTATGTTATAATATTTAGGTACAGTTTTTGTACTAACACAGTAACCTTTTAACAAGCTCTAGGGCATAGTGGCATAAGACCATAGTGTTCAAATGAGAATATTTTTTCGTTTCTTTAATTTTAGAACGTTTCTCCCTAGTCCGGTTTCAGTTTTTGAAATCCGTCTTTCTACGTTGAAGCCCGTATCTGTCTTTCTACGGTACAGTGTGGTGCCGGACGTAAACAATAACACCACCCCCCATTTCTTCCTGTGGGTGTCGTAAAAGGCGACTAAGGGACTTACTAGAGAATAGGCAGCAGTGTTCTCAATGCATTTTACCACCATACTGCGATCGCCAACTCGCCTGCCAAGCGTGGCGATTATGGCAAAGCCCCCCGAATTGGGGGAGGCCTAAGTCCAGCAGTGGACGTCTTACGGCTGAAATGATGATGATGATGACGTTGAAGGACTCTGTGGAATTTTCGAAAAAATATCGCTAAAGACAGTCTAAGAATTCCTTTTAACTTCTTTAGTCTTCAACCATAAAATCGTGAGCCCAGTCTCATGGGACTCGAACGATTAGAGTCAAATTAGCCGGAGCGCTAGCCTCTTTAGTCTACAGTCCATTTTCTTAATTTGTTAATTAATTCAGTGCATTTGCATGAACTACAAAGTAGTTTTCAGACTATTTTGGTTAGTTTGACTAGACACGACATACGTATTGTAATGAATTTAGTTGAAATAAGGCAAGTATAAGCAGGTTTTCCACAATTTAGTGCAAAGCATTTTGATTTGATTTTTAGGATTCCGTACTGAAGGGTGTAATGAAAACCGTATTACTCGTACTAAAGCTCCGCTGTCCATTCGTCCATCCTTCCATCACGGGGCTGTATCTTCTAAACCGTAATACACTATAAATTTTCACATAGCGAGTTCACCTGAGTCTGTGAAAAAATCAAGTGTATAAAAATAAACGAGTCTTATTCTTCTATCACACGTTTCCCAAATTAGAAAAAATTTACATAATAATTTCTTGTGAAGTCGATTAATAAATTCGTATTCATTTTTTTTTATCGCCACCTTCTCAAGAGAAGGAATGAAGTGGCTACTAAATCTTCTTTACTAAAACATTACGCAGAACGAATATTACTATTCCAGCCAGCGACACTTTTTCATAACTTCCAGCGATTAAATTCACTACGCCTCATAAAAAATAAAAACTAAAAAAATATACTCGAACAAAATCGCCCCGTCATCGCATCAGCATTATTACTTTTCCTCTACAAAACACAATAATAACTGCTCCAGTCGATTCGGAACCATCCAAAAAGGTGAATAAAATCGAAGCCGTCGGCTTTCGGCTTTACCGGCGATTTTTTCGTTTCACACCGCGAACCGTGCTGGGTAGGCAGAATCTGGCAATTTTAAAAACGATTCGCCGGGAGGTCAATTTATTTTTGTTAACATTATTGGAACTCGTGGAGATTTTATTTGGTTCGGCGTAGTGAGTTGTTGGGATGTAAAATTGTAAACTGGTGTAAGCTACTGTTCAGGAAATATAGATACAAGCAATGTGTGCTTTGAAAGCTGCCTGTATGATACACGGATTGAAGCAAGCAAATAATATAATGGCAAGTGGACCTATAATTCTAAGATAATATTGTACAGACGCCAGCACATCGAGCTACTAAAATCCGTCAAATTTCTTTAATAGATTTTCAATTTTATCGCTAAAGCGAGGTTGATTGGGAGAATTTGACAGTTTCGGATACCTCGATGTGCTGGCGTCTGTACTTAGCCATGTATGTTGATCACAATGAAATTATATGAAATATTGTTTTAAGATACGTCAGTATTTTGTTGGTCAATACTAGATATCGCCGGTATTTCCAGCTGACTGATACCCTTAGAAGAAATTCCGAAACAAACTCAGAATTTACGAACTCTTTGAAAGTTCAAACATATTATTTGGATTTTATGTGAGTAGTCTCCCATAAAATGAATTCTACAAATGCAGAGCCATCTCTGAAAAGGATCTATTGAAGAATGAGCTATTGTATCTTTGAGCTGACCTGTCTAAACAGACAGCATACATGCATTGGTGATCGTGTCGCTCAAACCTATTTTAGGGAGCTCATCGACCCATAAGAAGACTCTACCAGACATTTGCAAAGGCTGTATATAAAATACTCAAATACGCTAGACAGCTATTAAGTCATGTATTCAATCTAGCCCGTATGGTACGCATTTATACAGTCCTCTTTAAATTTCATCAAAAAAATCATAATTAGATATTTTCATAAGTTATGTCACGTAAATCAATAAAAAATATAAAATGCAAAACTGCTAGACAGTTAAAAAGTCATATATTTTATCTAGCCCAAATGGTATTCACATATAATACAAGTCTCTTCAAATGTCATCAAAAATATCATAATTAGATATTTTCATAAGTTATGTCACGTAATTCTTTACGTTCGGCACTGTACACGGTACAGAATAACACCACCCCATTTCTTTCTGTGGGTGTCGTAAAAGGCAACTAAGGGACTTACTAGAGAATGAGCAGCAGCGTTTTCTATGCATTTTACCACCATACTGCGATCGCTAACCCGCCTGCCAAGCGTGGCGATTATGGCAAAGCCTCCCAAATTGGGGGAGGGCTAAGTCCAGCAGTGGACGTCTTACGGCTGAAATGATGACGATCATTAGATCTAACACATGCACTGTAAGGTTGTTGGAATAAGCTTCTTACCCAGATCAAGTTTCTATCACCAATCAAAATTGACACAATATCTGTTACATATTATTTACTTGATCAAAATTATCACTTACATCTGTTTGAGTGGCATCTTGTCAAATTAAGGTATTCCAGGTATTAATTACATAGATCATAACTTGAAAGCTGATTACATTGAGTTTGTGTCTATATTCGCGTATTTCGTTGCTCTAATTGAGAATTAAGATGAATGTTATCATCTGTTGAAGTAACTAGAATGCCATCTCTAATTTGTCTGGGATAAATTTAAGTTTTGTATCAAATCTTGATAGTAGTGTTAGAATTGATTTTATTTGCTGACTGTCTAATATTGTTGCTTGGACCTATTGTACTCCTTGTATTTCTGTTGTAGGGTAAAAGCCAAAGCCATTACCGACTCGTGAAGTTCTAGCCTAAAATCCAGAGTCACTATTTGCATGTTCAACTTTATTTCGATTTAGGAAAAGTTCTTAATACAAAAGTGACAACTTAGCACCGGACTGACCAAGTTTGCAAGAAGAACTATATTTCAATGTCTGTGAAGTTCTTATTTCAAAAATAGGCTCGATGGATTAAACCATATCTAAAGGAAAATCTTGCTTTATAATACGACCTTATGCAAGAAATAGAATATCTTAATCTTTGAGAGACGGTCCATTAAATTATCCACTGGTACCTACACTAAATGATGTATTACCATATTTCTGCAAAGCTACCACTTTATCATTGAAGAAATTGGGCAGGAATGTTTAAACTTTTCTTTTATGTTTGATCAAATAATTCCAATTATATTTTGCGATATATCGTATCTTTTAAGAGATTCATCCCTTAGCTTTTCAACCGCCATAAAATCACAAACATCCCTTCCTATAAAAGCCACTACACACGTTAATACATACACATATAAATAACAAAGTTTAAGTACATAAACTAGGTATATCGTCTAGCTGGATTTACGACTGGCTAAGTACTAGCCTTGGTCTCACGTTTATACCATAAAACAGTTCAGTTGAAAGACGCGGGAACGGAATGGGTGATACGTCTCCGCCTCTGAATAGTTGAGACATTGCTGTTTTAGATTTTTAGTGCACGTCGTTTCCGTTAATTTTAGGATGGTATATAGAATTTTAGAGGGTCTGTGTGGGGTATAAAGATTTAGATTTGGTGGTGCTGTTTAAATTTTATTGGCGATGCAATGAATTTTGGAATTTGTCAAGATAGCTGAACGGTTTTTGTAAATATATTTCTTTTTAGATTCTCAATGAGGGTTTGTGTTTTTATACAAACTAGTGATCGCTCAGTGGTTAAAATTCAACCATAATTCATTTCATCAAAAATATAAGCTTTATGTACTCTTTCTCCATATTATAAACGGTGCCAAATTTCATACTCCTCCGTCCGCGTGATATTCGTAAAAACGCGTACACAGTTTTGCTTCACGTATTAATATACAGATAAACATCACATTGAAAACATGAGAAAATAATGACGCATCTTTATTATCATCTATTGACAATTTATTTAATAATACGACATAACCGATAATATTTTCTCTTCAATACTTTCCTTGACAGTTACCATTAAAATTACTTTCATCATAAGAAAGCACTCGTCAGACCATCACATACCACATACTGTTCTTCATAATTTGAATCCCATAGATTTGTTAAGGTAAAATAGAAATATACCGCAATCATGCCTGCCCAGGGGTCCACAGTACACTCTAATGAATTTCTTTATACGTGGTTAACATAATAAGTGACAACTCAAAGCGCACTAACGATGCTCAGGGTATTAACTATTCGTTGCTGACATACGTGCGGTGAGGAATAAAGAGATTTATTTAAGTATGGAAGAAATTACAGCAAAGATTTTGTCTTATAATAGAACAATGTTGTTGTGTATGTCGAGAAAGAGAGTACTGATTTAATGTAAAGTAAGTCCAGCAACAGGACGGAAATCTTTTATCTGCCAATATTATCAAATTAGATAATATGCCAAACTATTTAGCAGTCACTATCGTCCATTGACTGGCCTGTTAGTCTAATGGTTAGTGACCCTGACTGCTAAGACTGAGGTCGTGGGTTCGATTCCCACCCAGGATAAATATTTGTGTGATGAGCACGATCATTTGTTCTGTGTCTGGGTGTAATTTATCTATAATATGTATGTATTTAGAAATATATAAGTATGTTTATCAGTTTTCTGGTTGCCATAGTACAGGCTCTGCTTAGTTTGGGATCAGATAACGTTGTGTTGGTTGTCCTAAGATATTTATTTAGTTTATTTTATTTTATTTATTGTACAAAAGGTTATTATGAGGCATATAGAGAGAATATGCTTAAATGTAGGTAAACCTAAATATTTTTAATATATGTATTGCAGTGGGTGTAAAGTTGACGATTCATCATCAACTTCCTGCGCTTGTGCCACGTTACTTGTGGTTGGAGCAACACGTATTCTTCTTCCATTTTCCCCTACCAGCCCTTCTTTTTGATGTCATTTCTCACATAATCCATCTTTTATTTGGCGTTCTTCTCACTCTCCATACATCAACATTTTTATTTAGCGCTCTTTTATTCACACGTATTCCTTCTTTGCTCATCATATACCCATACCAAGCCAATCGATTTCCTTTATTTTTTTCTGTCACTGTGGCAATTTCTCTTATGTACTAATTTCTAATTTAATCCGCTTTCACACACGACACTCCAGTGAGACACTCGACACATCCATCTGAAAATTCTCTCTCTCTGCTCTCTCTCATGCAATCTCTTTCCATCCGTCTTCTTCACGGCCAGTTGGCATATTGGACAATTTCGTTCCAATTGTGACAGAATCAGAATGGTACCTTTAACATGCAAGTTGGTAGGATTATAAATAAGTTCCTCATTCAAGCCATCTGTGTGTCCCAACACAAATTCACGTCACCAGACTTACATGAACCCAAATTCACTAGAACTAGGTACAAAATACACAAACATAGATCAAATATAACTCCTGGTGTATATCATCAAAACGGGTGCCAAACAGAATTGAACCACGAATAACGATATATCTGGCACTAACAAAATAATACATATTCTATTGATATTCCTATTATTTATGGAACCTTCTGGGAAGGTGTAATGGAATTTCGAGATAACTTTTGTAGATGTCTGAATGGAGTGAATATGGTTAAGAAGAATTATACTTGTTTTAATATGAATAGAGATAGTGGGAATAGTTTCAAACGTACGTAGGTATAGCTAGACTAGACTAGTCGGAGAAAATTTAAGCATAGCATAGCTAGCGTAGCATAATCAAACTATATTTTTCCACTAGCTTCTGCCCGCGACTTCGTCCGCGTCAAATTTTTGCTCCACTGACCCTTCCCGTCGGTCACATCGAATTGCCTGCCAGTTTTCGTCCATTTTTCGTTACTGCTCCGCTCCTTTTAATTGTAGCGTGATATTATATAGTCTATAGACTAGCCTTTCTCAATAAATAGGCTACCCAACTAAGGCTAATTCGGACCAGTAATTTCTGAGATTACCGCGTTCAACCAAACAAACAAATAAACTCCTCAGCTTTATAATATTAGTATAGATTACTGTACCGTGTGGTGCCGGACGTAAAGAATAACACCACCCCATTTCTTCCCGTGGGTGTCGTAAAAGGCGACTAAGGGACTTACAAGAGAATGGGCAGCAGCGTTCTCTATGCATTTTACCACCATACTGCGATCGCCAACCCGCCTGTCAAGCGTGGCGATTATGGCAAAGCCCCCCAAATTGGGGGAGGCCTAAGTCCAGCAGTGGACGTCTGTCGGCTGAAATGATGATGATAGATTACTGGGACACAGGCTTTCTCACAGGGAGAGGGAGCGGCCCGTAATACACCACCAGTAGACCCAGTGCGAGTTGGAAGAGGTCACATGTCTTACAATGTTTCTGGGTTTCCTCACAATGTTTTTGAGAGCAGTCGTAGTAAAATAATTGAAAAAGTTCAAGCGCCTGAATGCGTTTGAACCTGCGACCTACAACTATGATAATAATTCAGGGCTGTTGGGCTGGGCTAGTACTGCTCCAAGCATAAGCATAATCAGCCAATATGTTGTCGCTGCTTCGACACAGGCGTCTGTGAAAGAAAGTGGGCCGTAGTGTACCACTCAGACTTGGTACCTAAGTGTTGAAAGAAAAGAAAGAAGAAAGAAAATACATTTATTTGCGGTAAACATGACGCAAAGAAAAACTGAACACAACAAAAATATATAAAAAAAGCTGGGGAAAATATGCGTCAAAACCACGCAAAACGGCCGTCGCTCAGCATAAGTGTATTTACACTCAACAGTCACCTGAAAGGAAAATGAATAAAGACGATACCAAAAACACAACAGAACATCACTTTTGAATTCTACAAAGGGATTAACAGTGGTGTAGATTTCTCTCACAAATGTCCAGTTGTATTTAAAACGCCAGTAATAGAAGAGACAAGTCTATTGAGACTGAGCTCCAATCCAATCTCCAGACTGCTTCTGAAAATTCATAATGGAAAAATCTATTGAAAAATATTGACTGTGTTCCTGAAAAAGGGGTCGTAAAGGGCATTTTTACTTATTAAAGCCAAATTAAATATACGGAAGCAGAGAGATAATTAAATATACTGAAGCAGAGAGATAAAGCTGGTCCAAATTAAGTGCAATATTTGCTACAGTATTTTGATATTAATTTCAATTATCATATATTTAAAATATTCTCATATTTTAATGGTTTGGTGTGACCCATTTTCCACATTAATTGATTCTTTTAACCTGCGTGACAGCCTGCTGATGCACTTAATGAGGTATGGAGAAGCAATTAACTTTTAATCAAAAATAATTTACCTGTGGTCTCGGATATTGGAGCAGGCTGGTCCATTATTGAAATGCTTTTTAATATTGTACACTTACCGTTAAAATACTGTAAGTTAACTATAAAAATAAAATTATAGAGGCATCCTAGGATGCTTCTTTAATGGCAAAACTGAATGAGACCTATTATTTATATTACAATTCTCAGTGTCATCTGAACCTGAAATAAAAGGCTTACCAAGATCACTTTTACTATTAGGTAGGTACAGATAAAGATACTTAGGAAAAAAATGAGCAAGTGACATAATGTCGGCTATTATAAGCAGGAATACATACATAACATATCGCTTTGTTTCCGAAAGCTTGAGAAGAGATGTGCCTATAGTACAACCAAATTTCGCCAGTTATGTGTTTATTGAGCCCAATGTAATAGGGGGCGATCCTGTTGCCATCAACCAGGCACAAATCCAGTTTCAGGCTGCTACAGGGAAATTACCTTTGTATTTAATTTTACAATTACATAATTTTCTCTTATCCCGACCCCAGATTCCCGAGCCACAACAGAAGAGCCCGAGATAATAACAAACAAGGCCGTACATCCAGCCGACCAATTCGTTGGCGTGGCGGGCATCCGTCTCGACCAATTACAATTACAACGATATGCAAACTGCTCACAATCACGCCCGGAGTAATTTTAAACCTAGACGCACGATTGTTTTCACTAGAATGGGCCTGTGGCGCAATTAAATTAAATTATTTTCTTGTGTTATGAAAAGTTGGTTGCAAAGTAATAGTTTTGTATATGGTGTCTGGTTATCGCCTGTATATGGTGTCAGGTTATCGCCATATTGATTTTTGATAGCTTTCATATCTTCAGCGACACTCACAAGATTAAGACAAATTGATTGACGCAAGAATCTTCAAAATCAGTCCACGCGTTTAGTCTCCAGCGTGCTACAACAGAACAAACATACATAAATAAGCTGATTTACACATTACCCTCCGCATTCGCGTAAAAGTAATAGGCTGCATTACTTCAAGATAGTATATCAGTTCATAAGTATTATGTATATACAAAAAGAGTATCTTATAGATACTCTTTTTGTATATACATAATATACAGCTTATGTCTATCTGGAATAATGTAGCTACCTTCCCAACAGTAAAAGACACACACACTTGCACACTCAAAATATTTGCTCTCTGTCCTTATAATATTATACCGGGTGACATTTTATAACGTCTTGAAAAAAAATGGGTGTAATAGGTGAACAGAGTAGAAGCCTTTGGCATAGAAATTTTTATTATTTTTGAATAACATGAAATAAAATTGATCTAACAATAAATACTATACATTTAAAGTAACATTTTCTTACTAGAACAACAAAAACAGAAATTTGGAAAAAAAAAACAATTCAAATCTATCGAAACTCAAATCATACGCACCCTACTCAATGCGCGGCATGTATCAATGATTTAGTAGCGCGGTCTTACTAGGCGGCTTCATTGATCTTTCGCAGGCGCACGAGCCGGACACGCATCCCCGTCCGCCCGCGTCCTGCACTCCTTGAGTCACCTGCGATGAATCAGAAGGCCTTCCTGCCTTCTATTCTAGTTACACAACACACCATATGAAGGTCGAGACGGTAAATAATGTCATCCGGTATATACTTAGTAAAGATTAATATCCACTATTTTCATTGTAATTATCATCACTTTCTTCAATGAATAACTACAGTCAATTATCTTCATTCAACTAGGTACATAAAAATATGAATGACCTACTTTATAAATAAGTATTTTTATTTCAGTCTGTCATCGTCTCAAATTAAGCTTCATAGATTAAGTAGGGTATTTGTAGGTTACTAGGTCACGTATGCACATAGAATCTGAGAGGAACACAATATTATTTCTTGCGGGTTTTGTGACTTTAAAAAAAGGACTTTTTGTCTAATGATTATTTTCTTACTAACTTTACTGCGGTCACAAAATTGAATCCAATATTACACAGGAAATACAGTTAAATACTCTCAGTTTAAAGTAAGTAAACATTAGATTACTCCAAAAATGTATTAATAAAAAACGTAACGAAGCACGTATCTTAGACGGGAAAAGAGAAATATACATTATTACAATATTTTTGACATACATCCACATCTGCCAGGGTCGCGAGATTTGTTCAAAAGAGTTACCGTGACACTGGCATATGGGCAACTGAAGGAACACGGGTGTGTCCCGCTCTGGGCGAAGTGGGAGGACGAGTCAGACTTTTAGTGACTCGCCCTCCCACTCCGCCCCCGGATGAAGTCTCCCGTCCCCCGGGAGACTTCATATGATGATATCCCATCCACAAAAAATAAATTAAAAAAAATGCTTCCATATGGGCACTTGAGACAAAGAAGTTAGCTGCACGGTTCAAATTGATTTAGTTTTCTAGGGGACAGCAGAACTCCTCTTTTAAAAATAATTGGCTTTTACAATGTTTTCAAATAACAATATTACGTAGGTCCTGTATGGAATTGTAGAACTGTCAACAAGTACCAGGTACTAAACAAAAGAGAAAACACAAGCGTATAATATGCAGATACATGACTCATCCAGTACCTTCACACATTATCCATGGTTCCCTAGACAACGTATCTTGAGCAGTCTCCCGGCGGGAGGCGCTAATAAGCTTGTAATAAATGACTCGACTCGCACAAAATATTCAATGTGTGCTACCAACTGGTATAATTATAATTATTACAATCCAAGCTACACGAATAATTATTGTTTGTTTTTGGGGTTTATTAGAATACTGCTTTTGAAGGCACTCCATTATTTTGGTAAGGAAAGTTTGTGTTTGGTATGAACGAGTATGTTTTTACTTTTGGAGTAAAAATTTACTGAACTGAATAGAAGGTCTATCTAGGTAAAAATGATCATAGAGAAAAGGTAGCAAGCAGAATTTGCCATTTACATTTATATGGTTCATCATCGTCATAGTATAGCTTTGATCTAATTATTATGTACCAGTATTTAACATGGGTTGGCGATCGCAGTATGGTGGTAAAATGCATAGAGAATGCTGCTGCCCATTCTCTAGTAAGTCCCTTAGTCGCCTTTTACGACACCCACGGGAAGAAATGGGGTGGTGCTATTCTTTACGTCCGGCACCACACGGTACAAGCCTGCCAAGCGTGGCGATTATGGCAAAGCCCCACAAATTGGGGGAGGCCTAAGTCCAGCAGTGGACGTCTTGCGGCTGAGATGATGATGATGATGATGATTTAACATGGATCGACTGCCTATCTGACTTTCACAACCCAGTTACTGGTTAATTCGATACCCCTTGGTAAGACTGATTTTCAGACTTTCAGGCTTCTTACGACGATAATTAATTCCTTATTAGATATTTCATAATGAATAAATAAATATCTTAGGACAACAAACACACTGTTATCTGATCCCAAACTAGGCAGAGCCTGTACTATGGTAACCAGATAACTGATAAATATACTTATATATTTCTAAATACATACATTAAGTTACACCCAGACACAGAACAAATGATTGTGCTCATCACACAAAGATTTGTCCTGGGTGGGAATCGAACCCACGACGTCAGTATTTGCAGTCAGGGTCACTAACCACTAGACTATCAGGCCAGTCCGGTCAGGTCAGTCGGTATTTCATAATGAATAATAATAATAATTCCACAACTATCACACAACGCCATCTAGTCCCAAGCTAAGCAGAGCTTGTGTTATGGGTACTAGACAACTGATAAACATACTTATATATTTCTAAATTCATACATATTATAGATAAATTACACCCAGAAACAGAATAAATGATCGTGCTCATCACACAAACATTTGTCCTGGGTGGGAATCGAACCCACGACCTCCAGCATAGCAGTCAGGGTCGCTAACCACTAGACCAACAAGCCTGCCCTGGAATAAATTCACTACTTACTTATCTTTGATAATACAGGGTGCCAGGGACATTTATCGTTTAGGAACAGTTAACATGGATCCAGGTCATGATTCTCCACCCTCTGTGTTGAAATTTTACATCGGTAAATAAAAGTAATTTGCTGTTCCATACAATTTGACCGCGAAGGCAGTTTTCTATGAAACAGCAGATGTTTTTTTGAAACATTTCTACGCTAAAATCATGACTGTGTTGAATTCATGGTTTCTGTTTCCGTGTTGGTGTTCCTGCTATCCATATAGTGTAAGTGGTTTACAAAACGTCTTCTAGCATCTGTAGGTTTAGATTTTAATACAATAATAACTACATAACTCATACCTACTTGATTTTTTCCTCGTAGATTTAAGAAAGATGTAAAGTAAAATCATAATTATTTTGCAGTGCTTCCTCAGTTGAAAATAATTACCGAAAATACTCTTTGTTTATTTTTAATAACTTACTTATTGTCTGAGACATTATTTTCTTTTCCTGTTACACTAACAAACCCGTATTTTCCATTTTCATCGAGATTTTCCCGACAAATTAAATAAAAGAGAATTCAATTTTGATCAGAGAACCTTTTACGACTCATTTTTAAATCACGTCTCCCCACCTCCAGGTTTTATGAAATTTTAAGTCTGCGTTTATATGAAATGTTCGAAGGAAGTGTAGGTGTTGCTTAGATATTTTTACTCGAGGTTTAGTAACTTGCTTCTAGCAGCGTGAATTTATTTGCTACGATTTCCATTAACCCTTCTTTTGTATTTATTACTAGCTTTTGCCCGCGGCTTCGCCCGCGTGGATGTCGGAAATTAATGCAAGAGGACGTACTACCGCGATAAGAATGTGTTATTCCAGGTTATATAGGTAATATAGAATCTGTGTGCTATTTTCGATCCAGATCCATTCAGCCATTTTTGCGTGATTGAGAAACAAACACCCAATCATACATATTTTCACATATATAATATTATTAGTAGTAGGATTATAACTCATATTACTTAGGATTCATAGTTTATGAGAACATCATGTGTGTTGGTGTTTTTAAAATAAAAGTAATAGTATTCAGAGTAAGAAGACTGCGACATAGGGCTTGGTTTAGTTGAATATAAGTCTTCCTGGTTTTGCTTAACGCTCCTATTTTACCTATACACTCAATCATTTACCAGACACCGAACATAATTATAGGAATAGTACTTTTGCCAGTGGCTTAGCCCGTATAGCTGTCGGAAGATATCACCCGGGAACCTACTACCGGGATAAAGTAGGTATCCTATCTGTTACGTATCCATGATATAATATTATATCTTTGTGCCAAATTCGATCTAAATCCGTTTGGCCGTCTTTGCATCATTGAGAAACAAACATCCAAAAATCTAAACATCTAAGCCATTTCGCGGTCTCTTACTTGGAATAATACTATTAGGTTTATTTTGAGTATAATGAACACACATGATATTCGCAATTACTATGAAGCCAAAGTAATATAAATTACAATCCTACTTATCCTGTACTATTACCCGGCCGCTGCCAACGCGCTCTGCGCCCGCTTTTTAAATCTCTAATATCTTCTAAGATATTCATTTAAATTACATGCTGTAAAGGGCCAAATTGATCTATATTAAATGCACAATGTATTTAAAGTACTTAATGGGATAAGGATTAATGCTGAATTGCTTAAAATCGCTTCGTAAATAAGCCCTTATTTCTCGTAAAAAGTAAAAGATAAAAAATGGTTATTGTGGGTTATCCCTAAGAGATAGACATATACCATTGAGGACATTTTTGTAGGCCTTTTTAAGGTGTACAATACTGTAGTACATTATTTTGATCTATTTCGTAGGATTCAGCCAGAATTTTCGAATTTTGAGACGTATGTCAGCGTAGTTTTCACAGAAAGTTAGTTTTTTTCTAGAATAAAACAATCTTTCTAAAATTAAAGTAGCCTAAGTTACTCCTTGTTACACCAGCTATTCGCCAGTGAAAGTCCCATCAAAATCGGTCCAGCCATTTCAGAGATTAGCGGGAACAAACAGACAGACAGACAGACAGACAGACAAAAATTGTAAAAAATGTTGTTTTGGTATATGTATCGTGTATACATCCATATACACTTAGTAAAAAGTGGTTATCTTAATATTAAAAACAGACACTCCAATTTTATTTATTTGTATAGATTGGGCTAACAGTGAGGTCATTGATGTAACGTATTATTTTATTACATACGTTTATTTTTAAATTTTAATAAAGTTAAGACAGAATAGACCCAAAGACTTTCATTAATCAACACTATGTAAATTAATATTTAGGGTACCGTATCCAAGGTTGCTGCCGTCAACATTAGTAAGGACGCAACGGGCGTTTGTATGACGTACGGAATCCACAAATCCGCCATGATGGATTGTGGTAAATGTGTTTTCTGTGCATTTCGGCAACTATATTGTGGCTGCAGCAACGCAAGCACAGTAGTGTTCGCAAATCTTTGGAAATAGATCGGAATATGTTATTGTATAACTTAGTGTTGTATGACAGACTTACTCCTTGAAGTAATATTCATATTTAAATTATTGTTTCTCTTTACCAAAGCACCATGTAATCTCTTCACCACCCTTGGTTAACTGGTAGATAATACCTAAGGCATTAAGTCCGCCTTTGTACCTTTTGTATGCATGAAGTTTATATAAATAATTTTAGTGTTCCAAATCATTATTTAAAGAAACACACAATACCTTCATTCAATACGCCTTTTAGGTTTAGGTTTAAAGAATCTTTATTTCTCATAAGAACATGATACAGTTCACTTAAATGAGATTTAACATTTAAAATTAATTAATCGTCGTCTAATGACGAAGCATGCAGGTGTAGAATAAGTAGGTAAAACTAAAACAAAGATGAGGTGAGATCAACAGCAAACATAGCAAAAATGTAGGTACTTAAATATAAAAAGTTAATACAGCTGGCCAATTTGACACCAAGGTACCCTCATACGTACTGATTTTTCACTTTGTGAGGAGCGCAAACAACAATTACGAAGCGAACTACTTGTGTGAATGTGTTTGTGAGTGCTAGTATAGCGCATGTACGTGTTTTATTTTGCTCGTGTGCGACAAGTATAGTCTCGGAGACCGTTGTTTATTTATAATTTTAATTTTATCATTTTGATTATTACGTGTGTTCAGATTTTAAGTATTTTTATTTGTAGTCTAGTGTAAGTGTAGTTTTTTATATGTAAGTATTTTATATTGTGTTGTCAGGGTATTTATGTAGAAATCACTTTTTGCATAATATAATCTTTAAGTTTTCTTTTGTAAATATTAATAGATTTGCACTCTTTTATCTCGTTTGGCAATTTATTGTATAATTGGACCCCTTCATATAAAAAGTTCTTTTTTCCATATTTTACTGTTCTAGGAAATCGCAGAACTATTTCGTTTCTATTTCTTAGGTTATGTGTGTTTGTCTTTTTTGTAAGTTTAATGTTGGTTTGTATAGTGTTATCTAAAAATTTTCGTACTAATATGCAAGTATTGTAATGGTATAGTTGACGGATATTGAAAAGTTTAGTTTTTTCATAACAGCGCCTTTTCGTCTTAACAGCGCGTACCGATTCATTAGCACAGTTTCCAGAACCACTGTCCGAAATGAGGGAAACCAAGATATCATCATCATCATCATTTCAGCCGTAAGACGACCACTGCTGGACGTAGGCCTCCCACAATTGGGGGGGGGGGGGGGGGGTGGTTGCCATAATCGTCACGATTGGCAGGCGGGTTAGCGATCGCAGTATGGTGGTAAAATGCGTAGAGAACGCTGCTGCCCATTCTCTAGTAAGTCCCTTAGTCACCTCTTACGACACCCACGGGAAGAAATGGGATGGTGCTATTCTTTACGTCCGGCTCCACACGGTACCTACCAAGATATATTTTTGTCAATTTTTTATTGTTGAGTCATAATCAGTCTATAATCACAATCCTCCACGCGGGCCCAATGCGGGTTGGTGGATGTCAGATATCTTCGAATTGGGTAGTTGTAGGTCATACCTGTTTCGTCACGATGTTTTGGAACGAAGTTCCTTATCGCGCGTTGTGAAAGGGGGCTAGACGGAAAAAATTCTTACGAAAAGTTGTCACGACATGCTTTAACCGACTTCAAAAAAAGGACGAGGTTTCTCAATTCAACCGTATATATTTTGTATGTTGTTGTTTTTTTTGTTGTGAGTAGAGAGGGAGAGAGGGGGAGAGGGAGAGAGTGAGAGAGAGAGGGAGAGAGAGAGAATATTTTTGTTTAGTGTATACAGGTTTTTTGTACATATAAATAATTAACAAAATATAACTATTATGAATCCTGGAAAGGAAATTCGTTCCATCCGGGTGTCCCTTGACACCTCTAAAGTTTTTTCCTTCATTGTATTGTTTAGTAACTACATATTATATTTAGACTAAATCCTACTAATACTACTATGTTTGGATGCACAAATGGCTGAACGAATTTGGATGTTTGGCACAGAGATAATAAATTACTTTTATCCCGATAGTACGTTCCCGTGGTATAATTTACATCTTCCACTCGGGCCAAGCCATAGGCTTGGAAGTGTATAGGTATTTTTTTAGTATGTTATACGTAGGTAGGTATATTATACTACGAATAGGTACCTTCATCGTCTAGTACCTTCCATCCTTTACTTATTACTGAATATCTGTATACACCTCTTTGGAGAATACAAGCGTGGCATTATATAAGCTATGTGAATCATAATCAGAGGTCGGAATTAGGTAAGTGGATATGCCCCAAATCCCGGGATAAATTTTGAAGAGCAGAAAAATTCCGTGATCTATTTGTACAAAAGGCGAAGTATAAGTATGAGAATTTGCTTAAGACTATTATAATTTGTATTGTGAATTTAATACTAATAAAAATTGTATGTTATTTATCTTCGTTTTATTTGTCTTATCTATCTCTGAGGTTTTTATTATTATTTATTTGCAATATTGTTGGTCACATGGGATTATCTATTAGAAATCCCGGGAAGATCCATTTTAATATCAACATTTCGATGCAAGTACATAAATAAATCTACCTAATTCCGACCTCTGATCATAATCCTAACAAAAATATAATTTTGACTTTACCCTCAGTAGTTTCACCATTGCTCGGTCCCAGACTGACGGTTGATAAATGAACACGGGTCACACCGCCAGACTAATATGAAGTTAGGAAAGAGTTCATAACTGAAGCGTAATGAGGTATAATGTGGATACGATGTTTTAATAAACTGCAAGTTTATTGCAGTAACTAAAATCTACTTAAAACGAAGCTGAGCTCACCTTAATAATGTAACAATGTAATATCCTCTATCATTGTTTAAAAATTACGCTGATTTTCCTTTTTAATTTACGTGCATAACATTACAGATTTAAAATATCCTAGACGATTTACAAAGTTTTGTTTTTTGTTTTTGGATGGGAAGTCTTCAAATGACGTCTCCCGCTCTTTGGCGGAGCGGGAGGGCGTATCAGACTTCTACTGACTAAAACCCACCCGTGTTCCTTCAGTTGCCCATGTGCCAGGGTCACGGTATCTCTTTCGAACAATCTCGCGACCATGGCAGGACGATTTACAGAGTACCGTTTAGAAACTGAATTGTATTTATTTACATGTAGGTATTCCGTCTTATTTTCATCCGTCTGATAATAAATGAAACGGCAGCTTATGTTGCAATATAGTTTTGTTCAACATGTACTGTGGCTTGTTTCATCTTCAAATAGAGTCTATATTCCTTCATAACAAAGCTTATCATAGACAATTTCGATTGTACAAAATTCTAACTGGCTGACAAGTATACAGAAAATCCAATTATAAAAGTGTGACGAAAATTTCGTCCGCAAAGAAATGATTTGATGCTACATTTCAGCTTCTGCATGATTAATGCTTGTACACACACTGCCTGAGTCATTGCACACACTTGCCGCAATTAATATCAACATTTTACCATGCCCTGCTCAATCGCCAGACTTGAATACCATTGACCACGCATGGAATATGTTTCAAAGAGCTCTGCAAAGTATTGAATGCTTACAAATACCCGATAATCTTATTCATAAACACATGAGAACATCTTTTTCGCTTGTTACAACCGACGTGGCTGGTCAGTCCTCAACGTCATTAGGATAAACTAATATTGAGTGTGTCGAATCGCTGCGCTTGTGTTACACGCGTCAACGGCGGAATCATAACAAAAAGTCTTTAAAAACTACCCAAACATACATCCACTTCTCTTTATTACTCTTTTAGTGTTCACCATGAGACCTAGAGCTAATCCTCAAAACAATTGCCATGACAGAGCTCTTATATTTCCTCTCAATACCGCCACAGGAGTTCGCATAAAAAGCGCCTAACGACAATAGATGGGTTTCACTGCATCCATTAAACAGATGAAAGTAAGAACTCAGGGATTATCCACTTAATGCAACTGGGGCTTATGTGGTGGTGAGTATGGTGAGAGGTAGCGGGGTGACGCTGGTTGTGATATCGATTTTGCTCGTGAAAACGATATTTGCGCGATGATTTTGTGCGTTATGTTAAATTTTGCATATTTAATTGATTAATTGTTATATTTAACTAATAAACATGAAGCCAAAAAATCTTCAAGTCCTTTTTTGACAGGCTTCAAGAATAAACGGAACATTGGGTCACTGGACAGCCTCTGCAAAAAAAAACCGTAAAAAATACCAAACATATTGCAAAATATTTGCAAGAATGATAGATTGCAATAAAATCATTACGAAAAAAATGTTATAATATTGTAAGCGTCGAATGAACTGGGAATTGGACTATGTGAAAGATTAAAATACCAACTTATATTGCTCAAAATGAGGTACGAAACAAGAAGAAATGCTGGCCAAATGATTTGGGAAACAAAAAAGAGAATAATGATTTTGATCTTCGAATGAGTCGAGAATGAAATTACTTGTTTTTTTTTGTATGGGTACTGCCTAAGTCATAACTTATATTTATTGTCAACTGAAGGCAGAAGGGAATCTCGTATTTTAGTGTATTTAATAAAATTCAAGATATCCCGCACATGCTGATGTATTGAGTTACTTACCTGTTACATTCTTAGACATGATTGTCAGGCCAGTTATGTCACTCAAACAGTAAAGAGTCATTTCAGCTCAATCTGCACACACTATGCAGCAACAAAAACACTATTACCAAAATCCGTCGGAACTACAACATAACAAGAACTACTGCTCAATATATCCAACATACTTAACCTAACACCACTCCAGTAACTTCACGAATTCCTAAAGAATTTAGCCATCGAAATTCTTTAACACGTCCAAACGCTATCTTGTTATAACTTGGACAGCACATGTGGAAGTTTCGCCGTACGTTCTCTTGAGCTGTAAAACTGACTCCGTAATTTATCGGCAATGAAGAAAGTTCTCCTTAAGGTTTCGTACTCCTTACTCCTGCAATCTTACGTGGACAGCAACCCCGAGGTTACCGGTTAATGACACCGTCTTAAAAACAAGTTAGAACAAGTTATACTTAAGATTTTTTACTCGAGGTTCCTGAGGGATTTTGTTTGTTTATTTTTCGTTTGGTTGCGTGTTAGAGGGCATCAAGGAGAATGTGTCTCAGAGGGATTAACTGGATAGTTTGTATGGCTGCAAGTCACGTAGTGTTTGTTTTGTTTACAAATTGAAATGATACAATAGTAATGACGCAACTAGCTTATTAGCTGGGTGGTTTAATTGGTTTTTCAAGTAACATACTTATTCCATTCAATTAAAAAATACCTAAAATATTATGGGTCTGCCTTGGCGGTGTAGTGCGTCCGGCAAGGCAGACATGGCAACCACTGAAATTCAATACTGTGCTATGGGTCCTATAGTATGCTGAGTGGAAGCCTTCTTGTCACAGTCAGGACGTGCAGCTGCCGACTAATATGTTCCGTGTTCCTAAGTATAAACCTGTTTTATTTTCATGATTTATATGTCATCAAATGATTTTTTGATGCACGTGTTTATGTGACAAATAAATCTATTTTTCTGTCTTTCTTTCTTTGCCGATAACAGGGTAGATGACTTTCACGCAGTCTTGAAAAAGTCAAAAGCCTCCCTTTTGAGCTGAATCCATAAACTTACCAATAGAATATTCAGTGCCGCATACGGGGTAAACTATTTTCCCTGTATATGGCAATTAATATTTCAAAACAATACTTATAAATTGCGTTGTTGGAATGTACCTAATATTGATTGGTTTGTTTTTATAAAATGTTTATTTCATGGTTAATGAATAATTTGTAATGCAGTGATAATTCGATCTGGTAATTCCAGGAATACATTCAGAAATAGCATTTACTATTTGTGGGTGTATTCCTGGAATAAATATGATTTGATTATTGATTATTCTACTTATTCATAGTATAAAATACCTTTCAGATTTTCTATAAATCTTGCTTATTTATCTGGTTAAGGTACTTTAAAAGGTTTTAAAAACGCGGACTACATTTCTGACAGTTGGTACAGTTTTCCAATTTCATTACTGTACTAAAACACAAAGACAAATAAATATTACATCTCCATTCTTCATATTATTCTCAACTCAGAACGGCAGTTTTTACTTAACTCACGTACCTTGACTGTAACAGTAGAAGTTGCGTTATAAAACACGGTACAAAACGAGCATTGCATAGCGTAGTACTATAATAAACATCTTAATGAACAGTTAAACATTTGATGTACTAAGTTTGTATTGCAATCTTTGTGCAATGAGTTTATTCAGTGTGTAGTTTGGGATAGTTTACAACTTTGGTCTTAATATTTAAGAATTTGGTTGACGCTTGAACACTTGAACGGTATATATTAAGAGGTCAATCGGTCAGTACCTAATATCGTGGGGTCAATATTTTACATCATAATATTATATAAATGAATATATTGATTTCCGTGTGGCGCCGGACGTAAAGAATAGAAATGGGATGGCCCATTTCGTCCCGTGGGTGTCGTATAAGGCGACTAAGGGACTAACTGGCGAATGGGCAGCAGCGTTCTCTATGCATGTTACGGCCATACTGTGATCGCCAACCCGCCTGAGAAGCGTGGTGATGATGGCAATTCCCCACAAATTGAGGGAGGCCTATGTCCACCAGTGGACGTCTTACGTCTACGTGTAACTTAAGACATTCAAAAGGTTAATATAGGAATTCTGTACCCATCGGATTAATTTATATAAAGCAACTTTCTATAAAGAAAAGAAAAAGGATACACTTTATTCATTTCGGTAATATAACTTACTTTCATACTGACAACATTCGCTGCAAACATATTTATTCCAGAAAACACAACAAGATTTCATTTTATAATCCACTGCGTATTCCTCGCAATATCACTTAAACAATAAAAGATTCAAGCACGCTATGGAATTCAACTCACAGTAATGTGTTTTCGTACTATATCCGCATATATGTATGTATTATATGTATTGGCGAGGTGTCATTTCTTGTATGAAGTCGAAGCGAAGCCGTTTTTTAATTACTTATCTATGAAGTTCAAAAATCATTTACTAACTTTAAAAACTTTTTATCAAAAAATTAAACCGCCGAAAAAACTGAAAAACAAAAAATAAGAAG
Source organism: Aporophyla nigra (assembly GCA_947507805.1). Classification (NCBI taxonomy): domain Eukaryota; kingdom Metazoa; phylum Arthropoda; class Insecta; order Lepidoptera; family Noctuidae; genus Aporophyla; species Aporophyla nigra. The sequence goes on from OX382301.1 coordinate 3,151,160, forward strand.
CCTAAGTACATTTGAGTCGGCACCAAACAAGCAAATTAATTAACTAATTTGGTTTGGTTATTTCTATAAATTTAAGGTAAATTAGTGATCTATGGTCATTGACTGTTTGGCGCCGACTCAAAATTACTTAGGCTTCTTATTTTTTGTTTTTAATTTTATCGGCGGTTTTATTTTTTGTTAAAAAGTTTTTTTTTAATCTGCTGTTACATACATGCTTGCAAAATTGGACTATTTTGTAAGAAGTTTTGCGTGGTCGTACTTTACAATCAATGAGTGAATAATCAATCATCCCCTGTTTTCCTACCCTTAGGGCTTGATTTTTTTTCCAAATTCTCATGGTATTACCTTCGGGACCTTTCCAATAAAAAAAGAATGATCAAAATCAGACTACTCTGCAAAAAGTTATGCGTGGTGATACATAAAAAAAAAACAAAAAAATATACGCGTCGACTTGAGAACCTCCTCCGTTTTTTTTCGTCGGTTAAAAATAAAAATCTTTCCTTGACTGTATTTAACCCCATGTAGTATCAAGTAGCAGAACCAAAAGTATTATATCACTAAAAACCATAATTTTCAATGGGTTACAGAAATAATCTCAACTATATTTAAATTATTAGAGGTACTCGACTATATTTAAGGTTATTATCATTGTTAAATGACGATACGAATTAAGGAATCGAATACAAATAAATCGAAGAAAATTTGAAATATACCTCTATCTCGTTTTCGCCGACATTGAGGTTATTTTTTTTATTTATATCTGTCTCTATCGTAACCCGTTGTACAGTAGTTTACTCTCATCCATATCAAGCGGCGCCATGTCACCTAAAGTGACGTTAAGACAGGATCGCTAGTGTATTATTTTTAACCGACTTCAAAAAGGAGGAGGTTCTCAATTCGGATGTTTATATGTTTTTTTTTTATGTATGTTCGGCCATAACTCCGTCATATATAGACGGATTTGCAAAATTCTTTTTTTGTTCGAAAGGGGTTTATTCCGAAATGGTCCCATATAAATTTCATATAGATCTGATGATGAGTTCCAGAGACAGACACCGGAACTCTTTAAAAAATGACAGCAAATCAACCGCGATTTCTGCTATCGCTTAAATATGCATTGTTTGTTTGGAATTAGTGCGGGGTGGATACCACAACTAAAAATTTGAAAATAAAAACTTTTTTGCAAAAAAAAAAAACAACCGAATTCCTTAAAAACACTACAAAGTGAAAAATAACTTTAATTTCGGAAGTCGGTGGCAAAAAAACCATAAATACAGATCCTAAGACACCGACTTCCGAAATTAAAATTATTTTTCACTTTGTAGTGTTTTTAAGGAAGTCGGTTGTTTTTTTTTTTTTTGTAAAAAAGTTTTTATTTAGTTCTTGGTTATCACGTTTTGGCACAGGGTTATTTTAGAATGCTTTTTTATGTAATCTATACTAATATTATAAAGCTGAAGAGTTTGTTTGTTTGGTTGAACGCGGTAATCTTAGGAACTGCTGGTCCGAATTGAAAAATTATTTTTGTGTTGAATAGGCTATATTTTATTGAAAAAGGCTATAGGCCATATGACATCACGCTACGATTAAAAGGAGCGGAGCAGTAACGAAAACTGGACGAAAACTGGCAGGCAATTCGATGCGACGGGAAGGCGCTCCCAGAGCTGATCCGAAGGCATCTGAACGGCCAGACTCGGCGAACTGACGGATTGGTGCCAGAACTCGACGACGCCGTCGGAAGAGCACATATGATCGGTCGTGGGATACACCTGAAGCAAAAACAAATTAAGAGCTAGTATTTTAACAAAACTTTGAAGCGGACGAAGACGCGGGCAGAAGCTAGTTCAAAGATATACATATGCGTTTTTGTTCTTTGAATATTATGGTCAATTTTAAATTCGTAGTGTAACATTTTTGGCAATGGGAGACACGATTGACTGTGCCATTTTTCAATAGCGGTTTAATTGCTAATGTGAACTTCGGAAGCGAAGCCGGTAGGAATCGTGTTATATGGTGATTTCGCCACTGATACCTATGCCAGATTTATTTTATAAAAGCTTAAAGAGGATATCTTATTTTTGTATGTCTTTTTCTTAAATTAATTGATAAAAAAATCAATTAAGAAAATTATTTTATTAGCCGTGCATTAGTCGTGTATTGTATTGTGCAAAAGAATGAGCAATTGCTTCTGTAATTGCTCTTACTCTACTTTTAACACGCTTCTATCAACCCCAGTCAACTAAAAAATTAACATTAGAATAATGTGAAAACTAAAAACACTAGGTACTTTAATAATTTACCTTCGGTGTTGCACCAAAGCTACAACATTTCAAGAATTATAAAAGCTACAATCAAAGCAAAATAGAACAGCATTTAATATTTTAAACAAATCCATTCGCTTTGTATATCTTAAACATCTCCTTGACGACGCGACACTGACTTTAATGAGACGAATTACCCTCCTTCTAGTGCCCCGGAAGGAAGGAGGGTAATTCTTCTCATTAAAGAAAAAAAAAACAGGCTTACAGCCACCGCCATTGTTTTGTAACCAGAGTACGGCTTACCGTATTTAATTAAACGGTATCATGCTGCTATCAGATTTAGACAAACGGTAATTAATTGTTGTTTTCTTTTGAAGGTGTAAAAGGTTTTTTTTTTATCTGGTCAGATCTAAACAGATGGTTTTAAGGCATTTTTGAAAAACAGAATTGCGTGATAATATGGGAGGAATCTTTTTTTTATTAAGATTTAAGACTAACCTACACTGGGCCCGAATTTTCTCTTCTGGACTCTTTCACTCAGAGGAGGTCTGTGACCCAGAAGTGGGAACATTATAGTTTGCTAATATATGTAATGTATGTATGTAAGTTTTTGTGGTAATAAACGTTGCAATCAAAATCTCGTTTCTGACTAAAAATAACAATACGCTGTACCTACTAGTAGATTATTTGTCAAAGAGAAAAAGTTTTATTTACAAGATCTTCTTTATAAAAAACCTGACACCTCTCAATCACACTCATTATAAACTCCTGTAAAGTTCAACGCACTACAGACTACAGGCTCTCGCTAAAGTGAACTAAACTTTATAGCACGATGCTCTTAGCAGGGCGGCCAGTAAGCTATAACGCAGTCCTTCAACGTGACATTGACCCGGCTGCGAATGATAAAACATGGTAAAAACCTATGTTGGAGTTCCAAAGAAGTCTCGTAAGGTTGCAGTAAAGTTGTAGAATGGAAAATGTTTAGGGTAAGTGAGATAAATTGATGTGTTTTAGGAATTGGTTGAAGAAAGTGGCTGGGATAGTCTGGATACAGAAGGCGGATGGCAGGGTGTTGTGGAGTGGCCTAGGACAGGCCTATGTTTAGCAGTAGACTGCGATAGGCTGAGTTGATTGATTGAATGAAGATTTGGTTTTAATGACAATGCGTGAATGGGTAGTGATAAAAAATGGGACCGTAAATACCTTCAAATACCACGCCCGTTAAAACATATATTATTTAATGAAATTATTCAATCATATAACATATTCCATGATAGTCATATGTGTTGTAATAATACATTTAGTTGCTTTGGTAAACGTATAGATATTCAAAATGGTATCATTTCGGCTAGATTTGGGTTAAGCATTCATATTTATTAACCAAGACAGTTTCTTTTTACAAAAAATAACAACCGGCTTCCTTAAAAAAACACTACAAAGTCAAAAACAACTTTAATTTCGGAAGTCGGTGTCTTAGGATCTGTATTTTTTTGCCACCGACTTCCGAAATTAAAGTTATTTTTCACTTTGTAGTGTTTTTTTTTAAGGAAGTCGGTTGTTATTTTTTGTAAAAAGTTTTTACTTTTTAGTTACGGTGGCCCAGTACTTATCTAATCACGTTATTCGTTCATTTATCGCGCAAATACTTAATACAAATTTAAGACCTATATGGTTTTCACATGGATCCCATTGTCAGAATAGAACCAAATTAAAATGAGACCAAACGGAAAGCATCAGCTTTCAAATAAAAAGAGAATCATCAAAATAGGTTCACCCAGTCAAAAGTTCCTATTTTTGAAGTCGGTTAAAAAAATGGAGGGCGTTCTCAAGTGGACGCGTATTTTATTATAAGTTGAATTTTCAAACAATATTAAATTGTTTAACTAGAGCATATCATAGCCGAAGCCGTACATCAATAAAGCCCTAAAATGCCGCCAACAGGCGAACACAATTACGAACATTATGCGTCAATCACAAACGAAAGTTTCCTTCAAAAACCTTCTAGAGTTTCACGCAATCACAAACATTGAAAGAGGCGTCGTCATAGCAACGCACGGTGCTATGCGCAGTCGCGCCAGTTCAAGACTCCGCCCCTACGACAGCCTGTTGCTTGCCGTATCTGCCGGACGCCAGTTACCTTTCAGCATTCATGGTACCACATCCAAAACAATATAATTCCCGTAAACACTAAAATCAACGCTAATAAAGCTCAAAGTTCCCTGACAAAGTTATGTTTTAAAATTATCAAAGTCAATTTTTAATGTGCAATTTGTAATTACTGTTGAACTTTTAAAACTTGTACGTGAAGTTTGCCAGACTGTCTCGCTTCTTCTCACTCGACGACGTGCCTGCGTTTCGCTCGCGCGTTCATGAAGGCCTGCGACATCAGGTATCTAAATGACATTATGTTGAAATGAAAATCCCGACGAAATAGGGGATGCGTAACGAGATTTGTTAAATGTTGTCCCTATATATTTATATTATTTTTTCGTCTAAATGTAGCTGAGGATTTTTCCTGATCGGATTGACGTTTGTTGAAAAAGAAAACGACGTCTTCGTTGGTAATTGTATTTATTTATGTTACATTAACATCGTATAATAAAGTCGTTGGTTTTCCGAGAAATTTCAGAAAAGGAAACACGCTATCATCTAAAGGACACTATTTATTTAATTAATCTTCACCATTTATTGTAAACTTCATTTTTCAGAAACACTTTTTATCTATTTACAAAACTGCGAACATGTGCGTGAAACGTGTACTTTTCCAAAACAAAGTTGTAAGAACCACGACCGAAAAGAAAGTTTAGTTCCGGAAAATGCTACGCTGTGGCGCTAGCAGTCTCCAAACGCTCGTATGGGCAGTTATTTAGCTAAAACATCAACATGACTGGTATTATGGTTTAACAATCTAATTTTGACGTAGAAACATTGAATAATAGAATTACGAGAAACGATTTGGTTAATCACTGATAAATCCTTGTCAATTAAATCTATCTGGTTGGCAACGCTTTTCACTTAAATTCGATATTGAATTTGTCGGATCCAAATTGCCTATTTGTTAGAAACGTGGATAGCTTTAAAATTATTCAAGGATTCTAAGTATAGTTTGATTAAAAGGTTAAGAGGTTAAGAGTTAAATTAAGAGGCTTCTTTTCTGTCTACAACATAATATAGTTTCTGAAAATCACTTGCAAATAGACAAAATAAAGGTTATAATGATCCACCGGTATTTTCAGTATTCAAACCTTGTAAATGAATACTAAAACAACACAAATAACCCATTACTGCTCCATCCAAACACAACATCATAACGGCAGCGCCTCAAGGCGATCACCTAACACCTAATAAGAACAGTATAAGCGCCTTATACAATATGAGACAGAGAAAATTACGCCATCCGTCTGCCTTGTACATGCAAATTAGACTGTTTGCGGACACATATAAATCGCCTCTCTCATTGCGTTGGAACTTCAAAGTGCTGTTACTATGTGTATAATCCCTTTGAAATTTACAACCCGAATAACTGGCACTTATTTGGTTTTGGGAGTTGTATGGTTTTTGTGATTGCTTTTTTAGTATTGTGTAGGATGTTGGTTGGAAATGCATTCTTAATTCTGATATTTACATTTGACACTGTTACGTAAATATCTGTCATAATAATTATGGTGATTTCGCTAAGTAAATTAAAGAATAGTATCTACTATTCCATATTATATTTTTTAAAGTCTAACAAATTTTCCAAACAAACAAGTGCTTTGGTATATCATAGATAAATCAAATAAAGCCAAAACGATATTTAAAAATACTGCTGTATGTATAGCAACGTATAAAATAAAACTAGAAGTACACACAAAAAGAATGCTTAAATTAATGAACTGAAAATCAGTCTCTCCAGGCAAAACTACCTTTGGCAAGACGCCAGATAGAGTATAAATAAGATGACAAAGAAGATACACAAGAAACGTTAGGTAATTTAATATATCACCAACAAAGAGCTTCTCTACTAGCGAATTTGATTACACTCACAACAAAATTAATGCTCCGGCCATGTTAGAAGAAGACAACCCTAACTTTTATGACAAATCGTATTCTGATTAATCCAAAATGCTTATAAGAAGCTTGTAATCTGAATAGACACGGATTGTTCGAGAAACCTGTCTAAACAATGTCAAACAAGTTCTTCGAAGTGTTTCAATCAAACGGTCCGCAGTTTCTGACAATTAATTAAAATCTGAATGGGACTGTAACAAAGTACAATACAAATTGTATCGATTTACCAAAACTTGTTGAGGTAGACATAAATGTAACACGAAATCTGTGCCGAGTATTATGTTCCTGGATTGTAATTACTGGAATCCATCTTTGTTGTTGTTTTAAACATTAGAAGTGTCACATAACGAGTTTTATGTAAGTTTGACATATTTTGTTTGTAATTATATATCCTGAGATGCTATTAAATAAGTTTCTTTTTGTGTAGGCGACGTGTATTGCTAAAATATGCTACATAACACAAAACTAGTTCTCGACTTTACTAAATTAGTATTCTAACGGCGGTGCTTTTGCTATCATTGTTATTCGCACGTCATGGCATTCTTTCTTTTGTGTATTTCAAACTGGAGAAACACTTATGTTTAAAACATCAACCAAAGCTCACACTACATCTGACTGAAATGCATTATTCCCAGCCTTTCTTCTTAGAATCCTAGAATCCTTCTCAAAACTCTTCGGCAGGATAGTTCAGAAGCAACATTGGTGCAGCCATGTAATCTGGCAAGTTTAATTTGAGTGTGAATAAAAGCGTGTCCCATCCTCACATTGGGGAATGGCAAAAGTTAGCTTGTTTATTCTCACTTTAGAGGTACTATGGCACGCAAATGTTAGGTGTGAAATACCGCCTGACTTATTGCTTTAAAGCGGTACCGAGGATGGGATGTTATTGTGTACTTTTAAAACTTTTTTAAACGTATTGTGCGCTTTATTATATTGTTCGTCGCGTTGGTATCAAAAAGTTTTTTTATTTATAAGCGGCATTCGGATTTTTGGATGGGAACAGCGCAATAAAAGGTATTAGGGGTTGAAATTACGGGTAGGTTGTGTTTCTATTTGAAAACGACACTTGAATTCTAGCGTCTTTGTTATTTTTCACAATAAGATATGTTTATAATCGTAACTGGTTTTAATACACTTTTTGTTGCAATTATTGACGTTAATCGTCATTATCCACAAAATCATTCTACCAGTTAACGTTTCTAAATAGATGGTTTTAAATGTTCCTTAAATCGAAACTATTCAACTATCTACATCTCGTTACACACTTGAACCGTTCCTTAATGGATTCCAGACCGAAATTTGATTTGTGCGACTACTGACTTACCGAAGGCTTTCACAAGGAAATCAATTTGGCCCACAACTATGTCACGATCGCAACACGGCTGCAGATTCGTGCAATCAAACTAATGAGATGAGTTCTGCCCTAATCCCTGTTAGAGCCTTATTGACGGACCCGGGACCCGAAACTTGCACAATTTCGGGATCCCTCTCTAGTAGAAGGTAGTTGGAAAATAGTTGTGTACGAATTTCAGTATGGTGATTATTTTTAATGATAATATGTTTTGGGAGTTAGTTTAATATTGGACCTGCTCAAAAATTTTACTTGAACTTGAAGAATGCAGCGTGGACTTTATTATTCCCTGTAGTTATTTGAATGTTTGTTGTTTATTGATTTTTTATGGGATTTTATAAAATGTAAGCATCAGTGACGATGTTCACTGCATAACTTACCAAACTTAGTTGACATAATCACTCCTTGGAGAACAACTCAGATATTTTTAGAGTCATAGGTACTGCTAACATATTTAAATTCGTTCTATTCAAAAGTAACTCCCGTAACAAGACTTTTTATATATATTTTCTGTAAGGATAACTTAAAATCTAATTTAATTAGTGTTGATATCACTTAGTTTAGTCCGAGTGGTTCCATCATTAATTTCATCAGCGCCCCTTAGTACAGTTTACAGCCCTAATACTCCATTATTAATGTCATTTGCCGTCAGTAATACCGCGTATACTAAGTATATTCCTGCGGATATTATAATAAGCAATTTAGAATTACCTTCATTGAGTTTCATCTATGAGTGATAAAATCGTAGCTAATAAATAAAGTTGGTTATTGGCTTGCTGCAAGCAAGCCGAATAATGGCTAAACTAAATATATCAATAACGAATGCAATATTTCATTATTAATGAAAAGAATGGTAGAATGAAAGAAAAATTGTTTATTCTGCACAAACAAAATGCATTTTGTCAATTGCTTGATGTCTGGGTCAGGGATCATGTTCGTGTATTTTTATCCCAATATTTTTTATATATAATTGTAAATACTTAACCTAATTACTTTTGAATACACTAGTTTTAGTCAATCCAATCAAAATAAACTTCGTGTTTACCTTTCGAACTATTGGTTCAAAACATCTTCTAATTAATAAACGGAAGACTAATTACCAGTACAACTTTTTCCAATACTAATTTCTCCCAACATCTGCACAAAGGTCGTCATTATTAGCACAAAGCAAAACAAGAAACTGCTTGTCAGGCACAAACTGAACTTTCTATTTTGGCTCAAAAACGCTGTCCCCAAAGGATTTAAGTCCGATTTCATTCACAACGGATGTACGGAGTTTAAACTTCATTTCCTAGGAAAGGATATTAAGGATTAAAAGTTTTCTAGTCCTAATCCTTTGAGGCAGCCGGTTTCTGGGCGACGAGACGAACCAAATCTAGGGATCTAAGAATCCAAGGAATTTCGGTTATTATTCTGTTCTTGTAACATTGGATTTTATGACGATGATTTCATTTCCATCTACCGATTAATGTAAATCATTCATCATTATAATAAAGGTACGCAAATTTTAGTTATCATCCAACGTTCAATAGTAGACGTTGTTTAATTTAATTGCGTTAGAAATCAAAACTATGATACTAAAAGGCAAGCCAAATCGTAAATAAGTGACACTTCACCAACAATTCAAGATACGTCCACCAAAAAATTAAATACATTTAAACAAAACCAAATTAAAAAGGAACACCCGTCACAGGTAACCGATTACGCAACAACAAAAGGCAAAATTAATTCCGAGCAAACGAGATAAATTCAAGTTTTATTTTAAAACAAAACTCTCGAACAATTTTGGGAATTGGCGGCGCGATTAAGATTCATTATGCCTGTAAAGTTTTATCTTGAGCACCGAGAACCAGCTTGAGAACTTGTTCAAGAGCAATAAAGCATTTTGGCAGATTTTGAAGTGGTTGGGAGATTAAATGTGCATTACGAGTCGACTGCGACAGATGTAGGAGAAACGCTCGGGCTCCCACAAGGCAGCGTCCTGGGCCCGCCATACAATCTGCTCCGTTTTGTTCGAAAGATTTCTAGTGTTGTCGCCGTCAGCTTCTATTGAAACATTTGACGGTTATTGAGTTTTTCCCCCGAATACACTTTTATAAGTGTTAGAGGGATCGGCAGAAATTGCGATGTGGACATTTGAGATATTTACTCGTATCATGAAACCTTTTATTACTGTTTTTTTAGTGATGTTTATTTTCAATGATATGTTTTTTTTTTCTTGCAGTTTTTGACCATAAAGTCAATTTAATTTTGTTTATTTTATTATTTCAGTAACAATTATCATTGCGCTAGAATATAACCCATGAAACATAAGTAGTAGATGTACAAATATATAGCAATATATTCAATAATATGTAATAAAAATATTAAGCTATCTAACATAAATTTCATCAAAATGAGAATATGAGAATTTCAGCCGAAAAATCACTGCTGTAAAATTATAACCTAAAGGAAGCCTGTCGAAAAATTGTAATCGAAACCAGTCAAAACCCGTTACGTAGTGCGCGGGAAACTCTACGTGAAATTTTAATCAACGTAACAGATCTGAGTTAAAACTGGCATTTAATTATACCGCGTATATTTATATAACTAGCTGGATCCTGTGACTTTACTTACGTGGCTGCTTTGGGTAGTTTACCTTTCAACAATATTTGGAAACAGCTTAGCGGATGAGTTCCGAACTCCGTTGAAAATGTTGCGCAAATAATCAAGTAGTTTTGTTAAAGAGCTAGTTTGAATTGGAATAAATAACACGAAGTGGGTGTATGCTATATCCACCTCTGTTTATCCTTTTATTATTAACAAGTAATTTCGTAACCTACATTTCTTTTTAGGAGATGCAGTTATCAGAAGGTCGAAGAAATACCTGTTGATTAATGAATGTGAATAATATTAATTTCCTAGAATAACGCACTTTTTTTACTATTAACGATATAATGACCTAACTAAGTAGTTAAAACATGTAGGTACAAAAAATTAAATTAAATACTTACAAAAATATAACAAATAAGAATGCTATTATGTTATTGATATTAAAAGGTACTGAATTACAAATTAAAAGAACTCTAAACAGCTTGAAAAGTAATCCTTTTCCTCCAGTCACTCACTTACCCTACCGAACAAATATTCCAAATAATTAATGCAAACGTTAAATTAGAATGAATCAGTGTTTATTAAAAACAACAGAAAACAAAGACACAATAATAAAAATGAAAATATCCGTAACACAGCCACGCCTGGTTGTGTATCAAACAATATGATGGACTGACAGTTTTGCCGTCGGTATACGCGGCAGTATTACTGCAACTGACAAAAACACGCTCCGAGAGTAATGGATACCGATGTGCTTTTAATTATTCCATTTATTGGTAAATTCAATGGTGAAATGGATGAGAGTAAATTCTTGTGTTGTGTGCATGTTTGTGTGTGTGATTTTTTACTTCGAATTTTTTTACGTAGTCAACTGTGTTACATTGTTACGTCAGGATGACCTTAAAATGTGTATTAATCTTTCTTTATCAAACATGAATGATTAGGTTTAAATATAATATGTTCGAAAAACAATCGTAATGTTAATTACAAAATTAGCCGAGTCTCTTGGTAGGAAATCATATCTCACATTTCGGCTTGATAAGGTAACTAAATCGCAACATATTCATACGACCCTAGCTTCTTCGTCTGCGTAAAGTTATTTATTCTTGTTGTTCTCGTCTCACCCTGTCGCATCGCATCGCGTGCCTGCTATTACTTATTTTCACTTTGTATTATTTCTGAATTCTTCTTTTTGATCCTAAGGGTCGCAGCGGGATATAAATAACATGTTATTAACATGTTATTTTTGTCAATTATTAAGCTATCATAAGCAATATGAATTCATTTCTGATTGGTGGGTTAAATGTGTTAAACAAACTCTTCATCTTAATACAAATACATCTTCTATTAAATGTGGATTTCAAATAATAGAAAGTAAAATACGACATTACTTACACTTTGAGAATCAATAAAGGTTAACATAACCTAGCTTGAAAGGGCAACTAAACAAATTCAAGTAATACCTACTAGTGTTTTCATAATACCATTTATAAATATACTTCATTCAATAGCCTTCAGTACATCCAAGAATACATCACGGAAGTCTCAACATAAATCTTAAACAACCTTTATTGATGGCAGAATAACCTATTCATGACCATAAATCCACCACAAAAAATAAATATCCATACACATGACAAATGCACCGGTCTTGTCCCTTTTTCATTTACACGATGTAGGTACACATTGGAATAGAAAACTAAATAAAGTTACTCCGATACCCCTCTGGAGTCCACGTCAGTTTTTAGACAAATAAGGAAGGAAGGAACATTTTCCGTTCCGAGAGACGAAGCTAGAGGGTTGGGGAAAAAATGGGTGAATGTTTTCTTCGAAATGGAGTGGTTCTGTAGTTTGAATTGTTTTTGCGTTTTTTGGAATTAATTTTGGCATTTCTGTGAGAGTGCGACTGATGATTGTAGTGTGGAGATGACTAATGGATTTTTTCTTTTCCATGCGTCAGTTTTCATTTATTTTTTAAAGTACTTGTGCCGGTCTCTTATGTTTGGTCTTTTAAACAAAACTGTAAATTATGTCATCAGCAGGTTGATCCTGACAAAACACAACATACAGCTATTAACATCAAGTGTAGAAGTATGGTGCTATAAAACAGCGTTAGTGTCAAATCCACAAAGGCTCTGAAAAGTGTACATATTTTTTTAATAAATATCGTATTTGCATTTCTATGCAACAAAACAAACAAAAAACGTTTTAAAGAAATCAAAACTGAACTCCACAAACGAGACGTCACTGCCACCGAAGAGGTTTTATTATTAAGTTAGACTGGTCAAGGAGAGCGTACTCTAGGCGGTGGGATGTAGTGCATTGCAGGCTTCTTACACTACGTATGAACCTGTAGTATAGTGAAACGAGCATTGTACGCCGCTCAAAGCGGAGCGCCCTTTACTCGGGATAATAACGTTATGTAAGCTGAAATTTTCGTAAGGAACAGTTGCAAAAATCGCGGCGCTCTTGTTAGAGAACTGTGAATTTGCCTTCCGTACAAATTTCGGCCAAAAAATAACATTTTGAATATCTTAAGGACTATTTCAATGGTAATTGAAAGAAGTTTTTTTGAAAATACTTGACCAAGTTAGTGAATGAGGATGAGGAGAAAGTTTTTGAAGACAAATGTAAGAAATATGAATAAATATACTAGGTAACGGTTTGTTTCGAAATACTATTTTGTTTTATTCCTAAATGTTCTAGATTTGAAAATAATTTCATGTAATTACAAATACAATTCTTACCACAATCCCAAACACCAACAACAAGACTAGTTTTCCTGCAAGCTCAAATAACATTTTTCACCTCGAAATAAATGAGGGCGCAAAGTTATTTTCGTTCACAACGCGAAGCTTGTAGCCCAGCAATCAATGTCACAATGACCATCCGAAATCTGATTAATTCATCTAACGAACTCTATTATTTATCGCTAAGCATTCATTAAATTGGACACGGGCTGCTGACACTGACGACAGACCCGTTTGGCCGGCAGAATTCGCTATAGTGTGGTCAGCCGGTACCCTATCATAATTATCTGCAGAATGTGGGTAGTTATTAATTTTGTCAGTGATTTTGTCGTGTACATTATTTTGTTCTGTGTGTTTTGATTTGGTAGGGGGAGAGTGTGTTTTGTAATTAATGTTTCCTTGTTGAGCGACTAGACTGATTTTAATTAAAATTTTTTGATGTGCTTAAAATGTAATGTCTACTAAAATGTTAGAAGTGTGTTAGAAGGAAAATATTTGACTGAGTCTCTAATTATGGACACTTTCTTTATATTATTGAATCCGTAAAACATTCTGCGCTTTTAATGATGTTTTCTTTTTTTGAAAATTGGGCCTCTTTATAACTTTCAAGGATTTTATCAAGTAAGACTCATTAACTAAGCTAGAAATGGGTTAGGTTAGGATAGAACTGTAACTAACGGCAATGGATGGCGAGTGCTATATTCAAGTTGCTTGCAGTTACTTGACTATTTAGTCTTTTTAAGTCCCTAAAATAAAAATTATTTCTGGCTCACAGAAAGAGGAACCACCATTATTATTAGAGTGTTCAACAATATTTCGTCTTCTTCAGTGTCCCATTCATCGCACAGACTTCATTCACTCTTCTTTCTTTGTCCAGTCTATCGCTCTGTGGAATGCGCTTCCCCAGGAAATCAGGATGGTAACCAACCGATTGACCTTCAAAGTTAAAGTTCGCGAGCACATTCGCAAGAAGTTGGCAGTATCATCACAACGGTAATGTTTCGTCATTGTTTGTCTCATTTGTTTTTAGTAAATTTGATTATTTATGTTTATGTATGTATGTATTTTTATATTTATATATAGATAGGTATATGTATTATGTTTATGATTTAAATAGGTATACGTTTATATTTGAATATCTTCAATTTCATTGCACCTACCACTGTTTGTCTCTGCATCACCCAAAGGTTGACTGGTAGAAAATGCCTATGGCATTAAGTCCGCCTCTGTACGTTTATGTGCTTAAAGTGTAAAATAAATAAATAAATAAATATTTTTAAGAGCGCAAAATGGGAATTATCATAGATGTTAGACTAAATTCATGTCTTTTAAAAAACATTGCCGTTGCTTATAATTGTCATTGAGCTTGAGAGGTGCCTATGTGCAGCAGTGGACGTCTTTCGGTTGAAATGACGATGATAATTGTAATAATTCTTATTGTGTTTTTTAAGAAAACTATCTTCAGCTGTAAATCTACAGCTACTTTGAACTAAATTATTTATTACCGGAAAATTGTATTATCTTCACACCAGCAAAATACTGTTTTCTTCTTTGTCCAGCTCATCATTAAAGATGACCAAATTATACTATGTTGCTACAAGATTAATTAAATCAGGTAAATTTATAAGTCTAAATATTCTTAGCATTTTTCCATTTTTTCTCAATTATTCTATCATTTGTTTAATCTATCTATCTATATATATAACAAATAAATGCTTTCTTTCTTTCTATAATTCAAAGTCCTGAGTGACTGACTGACTGACAAATATATCAACACACAGCCTAAACCGCTGGTCCTAGAGATATGACATTTGGAGGGTGTGTTCTTGGTGAGGAGTAGGTATCCACTAAGAAAGGGTTTTTTGAAATTTCATTCTTAGAGGGTGAAATGGGGGGTTGAAATGGTGAATTTTTAGACATCCATGCGGGCGAAGCCGCGGGCAGAAGCTAGTATATTATACAAGCGATTACTTCTTTGCAATAGTCATGACTTGTAATTACGTGTTTTTTTGTTTTCTATCTAATAATAAACACTTCACAAAGTACATTTAGGTTGGAAATTTACTGGCTTTTTCCGTTTTGTTTTCTTTGGTTGTTGTATAAACAAAATTTAATTAAGTCGAAGGTGTTTTGAAACAAGACGCTTGTTTGTAATCCTAGAAACAGTACCTGTTTACATTTGATTGCCGATGTTTTGAAGGATTTGACGAAAAACAATGTTGTTTATGAACGTTTCTAATTAGATGTTGTTTGAAAGGTAAAGTGAAACCTTAGCCATCTATACATTTAATTTTTAACCGACGAAAAAAAACGGAGGAGGTTATCAATTCGACGCGTATTTGTTTTTTGTTTTTTTTTTTATGTTTGACCACGCGTAGCTTTTTACATAGTAGTCCGATTGTCATAATTCTTTTTTTAAAGGAAAGGGTATACTCCGAGGGTGGTCCCATATAAATATGGAAAACAAAATCGAACCCTAAGGGTCGGAAAACAGGGGATGATTGATTGTAATGTATAACCACGCATAACTTTGTACAGAGTAGTCCGATTTTGATAATTCTTTTTTCATTGGATAGGGTATATCTTGCCTAGTATTATTGGTACATTAAAGGCACAAAAAATTACAAAATAAAAACTTTTTAACGAAAAGAAAAGCATTAAATAATAAACCTTAAAATTATGAGTCGGCGCTTTGAGTGATCTTTGTTCATTGATTTTTCAGCGCCGACTCAAAATTTTAAGATTTATTATTTTTTTGCTTTTCTGTTTTTTCGGCGGTTTAATTTTTTGTTAAAAAGTTTTTATCAGTGTCATGAGCAACTTGGTTAATATTTTAAGGTTATTTGTAATCATTCTAACCGTGTTGTCATCTTTACAACAAAAATAAATTCTGTGGTAGCTTTTTTAGCTCGAGAATCACTCAATCGACAGTCACAAGATAATAACGAGGGATTTTATTTTTCACTAGCTTCTGCCCGCAGCTTCACCCGCGTGGATGTCGAAAAAATTTCCATTTCAACCCCCCATTTCACCCTCTTGAGAATGGAATTACAAAAAACCCTTTCTTAGTGGATACCTACTCCTCACAAAGAATACACTTTCCAAATTTCATGTATCTAGGACCAGTGGTTTAGGCTGTGCGTTGATATATCAGTCAGTCAGTCACTCACTCAGGACTTTGAATTTTATATATATATAGATTCATCTGTTTTATTTTTGACACTGAAACTATCGTCGCTTCGAGACCAGTGGTGGCCCAGTGGTAACGGCCCTTTTTTTGTGCATGGGAAATCATCAAATGACGTCTCCAATATAGGCCCCAATATAGGTCCCAATATAGGCCCCAATATAGGTTTTGGGTTCGAAATCAGACAAGCGTATTACTCTGTGCGAATAATTTCATCACCACTGCTTCCACTGAGAGGAAACCGGCATGACTTAGAATCAGAAATTCAAAGACATGGGTTATGTACCAACCCGTACTGCCCGCGTGGTAGATTACAGTTCACTCCCTCTTGAAGAGAGCTGACCTGTGTCCTAGCAATAGGAACATTACAGACTGATTATGTTTATACACCGTGATATTTTAGCAACGGCTGCCCATAAGAAAAAAAATTGTTTTTGAATAACTAAAAAAATAAAATATTATTCATTTTGATGACGCATGACGTAGACTGAAATTGATATTTTGTCTCATGGAAAATTGAGATGGAATGATTTAGTCGACTCGTGCGCTGGGTAGGTATGTTCTTTACCATCTGATACGTAAACATTAATATCAGGATGTTTCATAATTCTAATGCATTATTTATTTTTATGACCTATTATCTTAATTAATGGTAAAAAAAAAAAATCACGCCTAGAGGTATATTATGTCGGATACATTGAGTGGACAATCTTTTTAAGACGACTAAAATGTCACGGTGTATAATGACTGAAAATATTATTTTCGTTTTTTTCATTCTTCTTAATTTCCAACTCCTTCTTATTCTAGGCGGGCAGCCTAAAATAATGATGACAAACATATATAAATAAACTCACGCCTCGCCAAGGGTGTAAGCAGAAACTATATAATGCCACCTGCTACGATCCTTACATACTCCTTTTGGTCATACACTGCTTACTGCGTACCTGATCTTTCTGAAATACACCACCCTCGGTGATTCCATTCACACCTGCCTTATATAAAAAACCTTTTTGTAAAGCACCTTTCTTTAATAAAAACAATAAACACATTATCTCCCTGTCCATCACTAGATGTCTGTGTGAGATGTGTGAAGTGTCTCTTAACACCGCACTCACAACTGTGAAGATGTTATTTTTTCCTTTATTAAATTGATTGTCACGCTTTTCTTTTGCACGTCCATTTTGTTACGGCCTAGTGTTTAGATTACGTCGTGTTTAGACTGTTGTTATATTGTTATTATGTCAGTCATTTTAGAATATAATAGGAATATTTGTCAGAATTGTAGATATTTCTTTATTTATTGGATACCTACCCGGCTTTCAATAGGCTCGCCCCCTATTACATGGGAAGTAAATATAATCGATGAAATGTATACACCTCTACCTAACTCTTTTAGAAAACAAGGCGTTATGTTATGTTATTACTATAATTATCAGCCGTTTGTAATTCACTGCAGGACAAAGGTCTTTTTCTACTTATCCCTACTGCTTCCCTATCTTCTTACTTCGGAGATGATGTTATGTTATCATTATTTTAAGTTTAATTAGGTGTTTTTGTTTCTTTTTGGAACGAAGTTCCTTATCGCGCGTTGTGAAAGGGGGCTAGACGGAAAAAAATCTTACGAAAAGTTGTCACGACACTTTTTAACCGACTTCAAAAAAAGGACGAGGTTTCTCAATTCGACTGTATATATTTTGTTGTTTGTATTTGTTTGTATATTGTTGTTTTTTTTGTTGTGAGTAGAGAGAGAGAGAGAGACAGGGAGAGAGGGAGAGAGAGAGAGAGAGATAGAAAGAGAGAGGGAGAGAGACAGGGAGATAGGGAGAGAGAGAGGGCGAGAGAGAGAGAGAGAATATTTTTGTTGAGTGTATACAGGTTTTTTGTACATAATAAATATTAAAAAAAATATAAAAATTATGAATCCTGGAAAGGAACTTCGTTCCATCCGGGTGTCCCTTGACACCTCTAAAGTTTTTACACGCTTTTATTAGCTTCGCCTTTTTCCATGTATCTATCGTTTTATGTATGTAACGTTATCTTGAAACTCGAATTGCACCTATTTTAGGACATCAGATTATTTTGGAATTTTGCACAACAATCGAACACCCCACGCTTTTATACATTAAAATGATTTCACTTAGGTATTGGCGCTGGGGCTCTGTCTCGCATATAGTCGTATTATTATGCTGAACGATGGCCGTTTTGCGTGGATATGACGCATATTTTCCCCAGCTTTTTTTCTATTTTTGTTATGTTCAGGTTTTTTTGCGTCATATGTACCGCAAATAAACGTATTTTCTTTCTTTTTTTTCTATTAATCATTCTATCTTTACTTTGGATGAAATAAAAAAAAAATCTACTATTTAGTTTGGTTCCTATTAAAGCGTGTTTTTTAGTTTTCAAACTAATATTTAACTCTTAGGTACTTACATATAAAAAAGTTGTGTTATTCATTTTCTTTTAAGAAATTCTTGTTCAACATTTCACGTCATATTTAAAAGTATTTCTGTACTTTTACTAAAGTCTTCCATATTTATTTTATCTTTTATATTTCATTTGCTACTTTCCCACACTTTCTATAGAAAATATTTATTCTATAGAGGGAAACGGTAGTCTCCTGTCTGAACAGCCCTTAATCTTCACGTATTTCTTCAAAGGTGCTTCTTTGACATAAGATTTTAATCTGCCTATTCATCTACTGACCGTGTTTGAATCAAAACCGACATTAAGAAGCGCTTTATTTTCTGCTACTACAACTTTCTAGATAATATCTTTATTCAATCAATGTTAAACGAATTATTAAATAAATTCATGTCTATTTTCATTCTCAAATATATCCTTACTTAGCTTAGTCTCTGTTAATCTAAAAATAGGTTCAGTTGTTTCAATAAAACTGTTTGATCTGGTAATATTGGATCTATTTCAGTTTGGTATGCTTTATCAAATTTTATTCATAAAATAGCTTTATTCGGTTATTTGCTTTAAGTGATTACTTTATTTCCATCAGGGACAAATGGATTTATCTTTTAATATCTTTAATTTGTAGAAGTAATGCAGGTTACTTCATTACTTCTACGTTACCTTAATTTACTATTTTACAACAAATATAATACCTGTATTGCCTCCGACTGCATGAGATTGTTTATAGTGTAAGTTTAATAGTATATCTCTTAAACTAAAATTTTCCTATTGCCATCTTTTTAAAGAATTTTTTTTACGTAGTCTGATTTTTTGATTTTTTAAATTTACTTTTATAAATGATTTGTACTAATCAAATGTTCTAAACCAAAAACTCGAAGTCATCTAAAATCAACCAACCCGCACTAAGGCCACGTGGTGGATAACGGGCTATTCTCAGTGAGAGGGTTCACTGAGTGTAAGCCTGTGTGCCAGCAGTGGGAATATTATATGCCGATAATGATAAACTATGCTATGTTAATCGAATACAATATGCATGATTTCGTATGTTTTTTTTTTTTTTGGATGGGAAATCATCAAATGACTTCTCCCGCTCTGGGCGGAGCGGGAGGGCGTGTCAGACTTTTACTGACTACAACCCACCCGAGTTCCTTCAGTTGCCCATATGCCAGGGTCACGGTGTCTCTTTCGAACAATCTCGCGACCCTGGCAGGAATTTCGTATGGTATTAGTTGTCATTTCACTTAGTTTAAACAAGTGAATCCGCTATAGACTCTCTCACTCAATTTTAAAACAATGTCGAATTGAAATATCTCGACTTTAAACAAAACATGCATTACATTAATGTTAGCTACTATAAAATTAATTCCCATCATAAATCTCACGAGTACTAGCACGTCTAGATAATATAAAACTACCCGCGACATAATTGCGTTACAACAAGTCGTGAGTTTTGCTCACCGCACAAAACGTCGTAAGTCACGGCCCAACACCTGCTACAGTCAGAACCAATTACACTAACATTGCTTTACTAACGTGCGAGACACACGGACGTGTCGTTCGGGCAGCTTGTTATTCTGAGATGTTGGAAAATACTTGCTAGCCGCTGCTTGCATGTAATAAAATAAAATAAGCAATAAGACTTAAGTCTAAATACTGGAAAGAATATTATTTTAAATTAATACGTTTCTAGTTAGGTACATCTAAATAAATCAAAATCACATTTCGGGGAGGGAGACGGCCGCGTAGTTTAACCACTTTAAAATTCATTGAGATTGATTTAGTATCTTAGGAAGTCTTGACAGCGAGTATTAACTTAAGGTGAGGTATAGGATTTTAAGTATTCATGTAATATTATGGGGAATTTCATCAAAATATTATAATAAAACAATTTTGAATTACACCGTATTTACAAGCAAGCATGTCAACTGACGCCTCTTTGTTTTAATTGATACTTTAATTTCATTCCTGTGAATATGCTAGCAAGTCCTTGAGCATTTTCGCTTCTAAATTATTTGACAGCTTCTCATCAACATCGTTTCAGCCGTTCACTGCAACATCATTGGAATCCACGTCCCTGAAAACCAGCACTGTGGCCCTGTCTCGCATAGGGTCGCAGCATTATGCTGAGCGATGATCGTTTTACATGGATGTGACGCATGTTTTTCCCCAGTTTTTTCTTTTATTTCTGTTGTTTTTGGTCTTCTTTTTCATCAAGTTTAAGCAGTTTAGTTAGTTATTTTTCGAAAATAAACGTATTTTTCTTTTGATTTCTTTTTATCGACAGCTGCTAATAAATAAATGTCGAACAAATCACCCAACAAGCTCGCCATCCTATCCATCACTGTACCCCACTCTTAATCCGGCGTACGTAAATCATCGTAGCAACTTAAAACACACAAATAACAAGTTTGATACAGCGCTCGCAGTCTGCGCTCCAAGTTAGCGCTAATTTGCATACATTATCATCTCAGGTGTTCCGACTGATGCGAGTGCCATCGCGACTTCCACAGATATACATACGTGGCAGTGTACCAAATAGTACGAGTTGTATAGATTTAGGAAGAGAGAGAATAATATTTTGAGATACAATTTTTGATGGATTGAGAAGGTCATCAACATCGTCATTTCGGAAAACGTTTACTTGTGGACATAGGCCTCTCCCAACTCTACGGGGGGGGGGGGGGGTGCCATGATCGCCACGCTTGGTTGGCCGATCGCACTAAAAATTCATAAAGTACGCTGCTTCTAATTCTCTAGTAAGTCCTTTAGTCGCCTCTTACGACAACCACTGGAACCACCCGTCCACCACACGGAATATTATTCGTATGAGAAGGTATTGCCTACAGTCACAAATGTGAAGTTTACATTATTCTTGTTAACGTTGAGGAAGAGAAGTATAGGCCCAGCTTTTAAATATATTGTGGCCCAAAATTACAGTTATATATTATTGTAAGCTTGTTATAATAACATTGTTAGTCTAGGACATATTTTTTGTTCTCATTATAATTATTTTTCATGTTTACATCATTAAAATTCCACATCCTTTTAGGATATTTAAAATACTTTTTCAGAGTTCAGCCGAATAATTTAATAACATTACGTCGTGCGTTATAAATGTCCAGGGTTGATCTCATTACATTAGCAACCCTGCTTCCAAAACTGATCGCAAGAACCTTTTTCATAAACCAAATTACAGTGGAAGGGTTGGGCTCGAATATTCGAAATCAAACAATTATTTTACGTAAATTGCATTCCCTTTGCGCTAACAATTCTAAATTAAAGCCAAAGATACACTGGCGGGGGGTACGAAGGGCGGGGCGGGGCAAGGGCGCAATTTCCGCGGATCTCCAGATCAATTAATTAGGACGCCCTCTAAATTGAACTGGCCATTTTTAAATTAAGAATGCGGTGCTGGCAGTACCTTTGTGAGGAGACAGGAAGCTTACCAATCCGCTAGATCTTTTATTTTTTTCGCCTTAGGAAATAAGTTAGCTATATTTTTCGGCAAACTGTTTATTTCAACAACGAACAATTCTAGATTTCTGTTAACTGTTCTTCCAAACTTACTACTAATATCATAATTATGATCATTATATGAAGCGGCATTCAATTGGCCAATCCTACTAATCTTATAAATGTGAAAGTTTTTATATTTGCAAGTTTGTTACTCAATCACGCGATAATGGCTAAACTGATTTGGATGAAATTTTGCGCACAGATACTTTATAATCTGCATTAAAACAACTACCGGGCTAAATAGTATCCTAATACTATTTAGCCCGGTAGTACGTTCCCGTAGGATAATTCCTAGGGGAAAAGTGAAATCATAAACAAAATAAAAATAAATAAAATAAAAATACTTTATTTCAGACATGAATAGTCCATAGGTTGGTTAGTGATGGTAGTAACAGAACGTACTTAAAGCTTATATTAGTATTGTTAGTAAGGACACAAAATACAATTAAATTGACTGAACCCGCCTTCAAGGCTCAGTGTGGAAGCTTCATAAGTATGTCAAAGGCAAGTGAGTGATGACATTACTTACTTATACATACCTATAGCTACTTCCACCCAGTGCCGTTGTATAGGACAGTCTGGCCTGTTAGCAATCATATTCAGGATGCCGTTCCGAGTGTTACGCAAGCGATGTAGCAAGGATGCCGCTTTTTTACGCATGATAGCGTGAAAACCGTCTGCGCGAGCTTCGGCAAACATGCCCGAAGCACTACAACGCCGCGGCAGTCGCAACAGCATCCTGAAGGCGTTGTTAAATTGAACGCGCAGGACGTTGTAGGCTCGGCTTGTATATGACACCCACAGGCCGCTCGAATAAAAGGACTGACAGAACGCTTTAAACAGGGTTACTTTCACGTCTGTCGTGCAGCGAGCAAACCTGCGGGCGAGCATATTGCTCCTAACCGCCAACGCCCTGCGCTCCCTCTCTATATCGCTGTCATCGCGTAGGTCACTAGTGACAATGTGGCCTAAATACTTGAACTTGTCAACCACGTTTAGTACCACGCCATTGAGATAAACCGGAGGTACACGGCGGGGTTGTTGTTTTTGTGTTTTAAACACCAGAATCTCACTCTTTTTAGAGTTGTATTTAAGGCCGTGCACCTCAGCATACGTCTCGCAGATCGATAGCAGCTCTCTCAGCCCACTTATCGATGGACTGAGCAGGACCATGTCGTCCGCGTAACTTAAGTTATTGACACAAGTGCCGTCTATGTGACAGCCGACATGTGTGCTGCTCAGTCGCTCGATAAGCTGGTTCATATACAGGTTAAATAACAGAGGTGAGCTTAGTCCACCCTGCCTTACACCACACTCCATTTTATACACATCCGACAGAGTATCAACCCATCTCACCCGGTTAGTCTGGTGATCATACCAGTATCTGAGGAGCGCTGTGTATTCCCCCGGTACACCCGTGCTCCTCAACCTGTCCCACAGCACATCATAAGCAACGAGATCGAAAGCTTTATCAAAAGTTTTAAACAACACAACAACAAACCATTTATCAAAAGTCCTATAGATATTTCGAACAAAATCAATAGCTAAAACCCGAGATTCTTCAAATAGATCAATACAAAAACCACAGGTATTAAGTACCCACTTGTTCTAAGTATCCGCTAAGAACCGTGTGATATATAGCGGGCAGTGATCAAGTGGGCCCCGCCTGACCTGTAATATGTTACCGGTTGTGTCGGATGAACCGGACGTAATACGGCCCGTAACCGTATCGGAATTAAATGAAATTTTTGGTACAAATATACCAAATATTTGTATCAAAAATTTCATTTAATTCCGAGTCACATGAAGAAGGATTGAATGAATGTGTCATTTATTGTAACAAATAGATGGACAATAAATTTCAAAACTTGAGATTCGGCACTGTGTTT
Source organism: Aporophyla nigra (assembly GCA_947507805.1). NCBI lineage: Eukaryota > Metazoa > Arthropoda > Insecta > Lepidoptera > Noctuidae > Aporophyla > Aporophyla nigra. Next base: position 3,175,177 of record OX382301.1, read on the forward strand.
AAATCGGTTGGTGGTTATTTTATACTAAGATAGTTTATTACAAATAGGGTACCTACACACTTTTACTCTGTAAGCAGTAAAATAATAATGTTTCTTCGCTGTTGAAAGAACTCCCAACCCTATAACCTAAAGGATCCATGTTTATTTCAATGAATCTGTGAAAAATAACTAAAAGTTTTAAATCCATTCTTCAGTTACATTTGACCTATTCAACAGTGTTTATATAAGACACACCAGAGAGGGCACGATACATTCTGTTGTGCCGGATTAACAGACATGTGTATCAAATGTAGCGGGGCGTAGTGGCGAGTTGCTGAAATATATATTTCTCTTGACATCTGTGAACAAGGCATGTGTACAGGTCAGTAAGTGGCTATAGAGTGTAGAATTTGAAATCTGTTTAGATTTGTTGCAGCATCTATCATCTTCTAAATAGAAAGCCATAAAAAATCGCATATTGATGATTTCACACAATTCATAGGGTAATCATGTAATAAATATAACAAGTCAAAAAAAAAAACGGTATTTAACTTTCATGAACATTTTATAAAAGCACCGTGTGCAAAATAACCTTATCGTCATAACACAAAACAGAGTAAAGCTAAAAAAGATAAACAAAAGAAAGAACCTGCTACTCTCATCATTTTAAAATATTCTTTTAAAATATTTTGCTAAATTAAATAAAGAAACAAAGTAAGCTGTACATGATGTATGCAGTATTTCTCATCCAGCACATTCTACGTGTACGTGTGTATGTCCTGTTGATTTTTCATCTAACAAACAAACAAGTTTATGCTGCACGACGCCCAACATACGTTGTAAGATGGATAGGGGACAAAATACAAACAGATTTGCCGAATACATTATGAATATTTTATTTATTTGGAAAAATCTTTTGTGGGAGAGCGTGTTGATGTGCATTTTATACCTTGTTGTTATTACTTATAAAGTTGTTGAAAGGTTAAATTATGAAATCGTACCATTTTTAAAAGCTATTGGAAAATTTCGACTGGGCTGTTAGTCTAGTGGTTAGTGACCCTGACTGCTAAGACTGAGGTTCGATCCCACCCAGGACAAATCTTTGTGTGATGAGCACAATCATTTAATTTTGTTCTGTGTCTGGGTGTAATTTATCTATAAGATGTATATATTTAGAACTATATAAGTATATTCAACAGTTGTCTGGTTGCCATAGTACAGGCTTTGCCTAATTTGGGATCAGATAACGGTATGTTGGCTGTCCTAAGATATTTATTTATTTATTATTTTGCGGATAAATCAAACAAATCGTACAGGGAATTTCATCAGCTTGTAAAATTATATTTAATATATGCCAAGTCTGCCAAAAGGCTCTATTGTGAGACCATTTCTAACTGAGCTGCACTTTGTCACCGGAATATTCATACCCTTTAATTCTATTTGCCCTTTATGCGAATATAATCGTGAAGATACTTAACGTGTATGGTGTACAGCGACTTGCGAACCACTTGGCCCGTGTTTCTACCTCATTCTAACTTGTAATTTGTTGCGAAACGCAATTATAACGGAGCGCTCGGCAGCTAATAGCCGACCGGAATTTTGCGACTCATAGACCGAGTCTTAAATGTTAAGCTTTAAATAAAATATGGAGCGTTCAGTAGTTGAATTTAGAAAAGAAAATGTTGATTATTTGTTTGCTTCTGATTATTCGTAAAAACCAATTAAGATAGTTGATAATTAGCAACAGAGATGATCTCCCTACTTTGTAACAAAAAAAAACTGTAATAAAAAGTTAGCCACAATCATTTCTGACGAGCACGGAACGGGAGCCAAAGTTATGCGTACCTTCAATTTACCGAGCAACCATCCTGAAATATTAGAAATGGTCTTAAACAACTTAAAAGTATCTATTTCCCCGAAAGCCACAGCCATAAAGACAAACGGAGCAAAGACAGACATAAATTAGATTAAATCACTTCACACACCATTAGCAAAAACCTTTCTTTGTTTGCGTGTCCAGACCAAATTGATCCTTCTGTTCCTATAAATATTGAGAAAACTGGATCATATTGGCTTGAAGTTTTGGAAGAAGTATCTAGTTACCTTTGTATGGAGGATCATGGTGAAGTTAATATAGTAAACAATTAATCAGCTATGATGAAGGTGCAATACGAGAACAATGTAAATGTGTAGGGGTACTAAACAGTGTAATGAGTTAATATTATGTTAATGGGGGAGGAACCAGACCTTAGAATATATCGCGATGTAAAGAAAATACATCAATGCAGTTTAACTCGAGTTAAGGAACCCGTTAATTGCGAAAGCAATGTCCTTTTTAGTAAAATATTAGGACTCCTAAAGAAAAAGAATCAAAAATATCCAAAAGACAATCAGATCAACACAAAACATAACATTGCAGCGGGCATAATCCTTAAATTTTATATCCAAGTCTCGTTCAACATCTGCGTCCGAAATGAAGACATTTGCCGTTAAACCAATGTACATTGCGCGCGTTAAATGTGCCGTAACACAGTCTATTGTTTGTTCTTTTACCTATGCGACCTTGGTACGAGGTCCCTAATTAAAATTGGGGACAGTGTTTGCTTTAAAGGGATAAGGATTGACGCTGGATGGAGATCTGTTTATTGGGAGCTGATATCTTGGATTGGTTAAATCACTATTAAGTAGTATAATTTTGTCTAGAGAACTTGTAACTGTAATTAGATTGTTCTCATCTAGTTACGAATTAGATCGACTAATATTATAATGTTGGGGGCGTTTTCTGCCAGATTAGATTCAGCCAACTGGCATCTCAATTAGCGCTGAACATATTTAAAACACAATTATGTCCCTTTAATTTACCAACGATTGTAAAAGACAGTACGATATTTGAAACTCGTTCACTTCCTATGCAAGTGGGTCTTCAGAGTCTTGATCCCTGAAAACCATGTCGATCTCTTGAAATCGCATTAACACTAGTAAGTTGCATCAACCACATACAATTTCCACCACCACAAACAACAACAAATCAATGACGACAACCACAAGAACCAACCGTTTGATGACGAGCCAGCCAGTTGCCACTTCTGTGACAACCGCACGCAATCCTTCGTCGACCACAAGCTCACGGTCAACCACAACTGTTTTATCCCGTAATTTGTCCTTAATGATGTTCTGGTGACGACGGATACCGCCCTGTTATTGAATGAACTCTATGTACCTATATGGAAATATCCTGTCTGAGATCCGCGCGAGATTGGATGGCGATAATATATGGAATTGGTTGTTATATACTAGTATATGAATATAGATGTTGTAAGACAACATCCGTTGTATGTTGTGTGTGAATATCTTTAGAGGTATGGTCGATTGCTGTTCGGACAATCATTTTTGTACTAGATATTTATTACCTAAGTATTTTCGGCTTTATTCATGGCCTCCTCTGAAGTATCATTTTTTGGACCGATATAATTTGAGACTTAACTTTTCAAGAAATAACTATGTAGGTACTACAATATGAGCCTTTTCACTTCAAATATGTCAATATGTAAAATTGTGTATCGTTAAAAGAGAAGTTTGAAAAATCTTGGACGAAGTAAATGAGCTCATCATGTGAAGTTTGTTAAACGAAATTCGGCCTTAATACACAGGGCTCTATAAAATCCCCGGTTCTCAATTTGTTCTTGTACAATAAATCTGGTGGGTGGCTAACTGAGACATTATTAAAAACCGTCGCAGCCGCTGACCTGTCCGTTGTGACCTATCAATATCGAGACATCTACCGTAGCGTCATATTTCGCACGCGTTACAATGTACGTGCAAGTTATGGGAAATTAGAGGTTTGGGTTTTTGGAAACAAGCTTTGGAATGGCACACCTGACTGAGGTCTCTATCAATCATAGACCTTGCAATTTTAAACTTTTATTATGCCGTGACTTGTGAAACTTATATTGAAATATATGAATATACTGCTCTTTTACTCGGCGAGTCGTTAAAAAGTTTTTATTTAATCATTTTTTGTGGCTATAATCTACTAATTACTACATGCTTGCAAAAGTGAACAATCAATAGGGTTAGATTTTGAAGTGATTCTTTAGCGCCGTTGGTTGTGATTTGAAACTCAATGAAAAGAAAAAGCGACAGTTAAAAGAGACAGACATAACTTCATAAGATTTAACGTGGGAGAAAATGAGATAGGAAATACATGACTTCATGACCATGGACGAAAGAAATATGGATACGCCAAATATTGTCACATCTGAACTCCAAAAAATTAAAACACATTAAAAACGTTTTATGTACCTGTACATATTAGAATTTAATCAAAAATGTTTTATGTACTTGTACATATTATTATTATTTCAAGTCTATTATCGTACCTATATATTATTTATGTAAATACGGAAAAAAAATGAAAACTAAAAAAGAAAAGAAAATTATAATTGCGATAGCACGACGAACAGTGATGCTGGTGACGGAGGCACCGGTAATGCCGGCCCAGGCAATGGCCAGTCATTGTCCATAAACCTGGAACAAAAGCAGTGTTGAAGTACCTAAATGTTTAGAGATAAATGAAAATTAAAAAAGTCCGTAAGTTACTAACATTGCTGGTGGCTGCAAAATCATGTCAAGTGGTGGTGGTGGTGCCCTTCCACCACCCCGTGTCCTCTGGCATGCGAGCTGGAAAATTAAAAATTTCAGTTGCATTAACAGTAACATTACATACCTTCATACGTGTCCAATAACCTCTTTTTTTTAAGTCGGTTAAAAACAAATCACCCAAAAATTTTACCATTAAAATGTAGGGAAGTCATATCCACACATTTCATCATCCGTACAAAACACAATGGCGATTTTAGTGTCACGTGACCTAAAATTCCCGGTTCAACAATCGAGTTCCTTCATCTTTTTAGGTAGCGTATTTTTCATTACAATGTTACGCAAATATCTTATAAATGCATAATAACAATAATACAATACATAGTGACCTAAGTAACGTCAATAGTTTGCTATCAATAGTAGAATTATTACTCGTAATACGTAAATCCGACGCCGGCCGCGGAAAAATGGCGGCGAAATGGATGACGATGTTTGTTGAACTAACTATTAACGTGCAAATCTTTGTCAAAAACACAATCCTGGTAATAAAAACTGTATTTTACTTACCTGTCCATCTTACGTTTCAACAAAAACACTTCACACACACAACTTTGCACTTAAAACTTAATTATAATCGTACGGATCACCACGCTCATCCAAACAAATGCTTATGTCAAACTGTCAACCTTCGTTGGCGCGTTCCAGGGCTGATATAAGCGATTATATTGCATTGTCCGTCTATTGTGTACTCACTCGTCCATGCATAACCATCATAAATGCAGATGATTAATGCTAAATTCTGTAAAAATGAAAGTCCGCCGCTAATCGATGAACCATCGCGACCAATCGCGACTGACAGATCGAGTTATTTTTGCGATCAAGATACTTCATCATTTTTGACAGATGAGAGGCGTTTGTCGCGCACGAATTCGTAGTACAAAGTTTGAGTAAAGGCATCACAACAACCGTGGTGTTTTGTGTACGTGTACGTAATATAATTTTGTAGTTTTTTTTTTTTTCATTTTTATAATAAAATTCTTCAAATATGCCGAAAACGAATGCAGAATATTGTCGCGATAAATCGATGTAATATGTACGAATAATAAAATGTAAAATAATTATCAAACTTTGTATCACTATAATCATTACTAAAACCTACAATAATTCTCTTCCCGTAATTTTACATTCGTATCAATCTTGAAGCAGAAAATTTTGAAGGTTTCACTTCTACCACGTGTGATTTTTTTTTCCTTTACCTGGGACCACCTTCAAGATATACTCTTTCCCGCCACACCCTGTATATATACTCGTCGACTTGAGAACCTCCTCAATTTTTTTCGTCGATTAAAAACACGTGCTTATTAGTATGATTTTATTTGCTTATATTTACGTAAAATGTACACCTTACAAAATGTTGATATTATAGTTTTATTAAATTCTGAAAACGTACCATGTGATCATGTGTTGAATTCAGTGTCCTCATTAGTCCCTTACACACCTGGTAAACTACTACCAACTGACACCAGTCCAACGCAGTCACCTACAGTTTCAAACTCAAACCGAATACCAAACCCGAAGTCACCCGAACACATCCGAAGCTTGCACCACACGCCAACTTTCCACAGGACACGTTCTGATGCGATACATCAGCGTACTATTGGCACGGTCGCACCCCCCTTGCCCTCCCAATCTCCCCCCATTTGCATGTAAATTGAATAAGGACGACGTAGCACAGCTTTGGTCGAGAAACGAACGCTTCCAGTTTGTCCTTTCAAGATGTCACATGTAACGGTCGGGGATAAAATGTTGGTTGGAATGTGTATGGTACTCTTATTGATTGCTGTACTGACCTGCATAACAATAATACCTTCTGAATATAACGTAAAGGAGATTTTCTCTCTTGAAATGCTGCCTTTTTAACCGACTTCAAAAAAAGGAGGAGGTTATCAATTCGACTGTATTTTTTTATGTTTGTTACCTCATAACTTTTGACTGGGTGAACGGATTTTGATGTTTTTTTTAATTTTTATTTGAAAACTGGTGCTTTCCGTGTGGTCCCATTATAATTTGGTTCCATTTAGACAATGGAATCCATGTGAAAACCATATAAGTCGTAAATTTGCATTAAGTATTTGCGCGACAAATGAACGAATAACGCGATTAGATTAGTGCGAGGTATCTACCATAACTAAAAAGTTAAAAATAAAAACTTGATACAATTACAAACATTAAAAAATCTTTTTACAAAAATAACAACCGACTTCCTAAAAAAAACAGTACAAAGTGAAAAATAACTTTAATTTCGGAAGTCGTTGGCAAAAAACCTTAAATATAGATCCTAAGATACCTTTATAAGTACCTTTATTCAGACGAGACTTACGAAGTTGTAAAAAAAAAAAATAAGAAAAGTAAATCATAATATGCATCGTAATAGTCTGTCTTTTGTTGTACACAGACGTTGTTTCATTCCGACCCAACCTGTTCTTTGCTGCCCTCTACCAACGACTCCCTAAACCAAGGTCCGTATCCCACAGGAGGTACCTTTAGCGTGTAGTCGCTTTAGTTTTAAGTTTTTGAGCCCTGGCTCAAGGCCTCAATTTATTTAGATAGTCACAGGCAAGTCCGGTTAATCAGTCGACAAACTCATGAGTTGAAGTGAGAGATGTAACCTTAAAAAAAAAAAAAGACGTTGTTCAGCGTCCTAAAACTCGATAGCAGCGTCGGTGAGTTTGAGAATCTAAACCATACCACACAACCGCACACATAAAAAAATCATAAAGATTTCTTCAGCCATGTAAGAAAAACATCAGTGGCATATATTCTTACAAAAGTATTGTAAGTATATATAAAGATTACATATTTATAATCCTAGTAGCTACCGTCCGCGGTTTCACCCACGTGTTACATCGCGTTTAGTTGCAGTATATATAAATAACTTAGATACCGGCTGCAGCGCCATCTGTCGGGCTGATTTGTGAATCTAAACCATCCAGGATGCCACCCAAATGCATACAAAAAAAAAATCATTCAAATCGGTCTAGTCGTTTAGGAGGAGTTCAGTGACATACACACGTACAGTAGAATTAAATAAATAAAGATAATGTTCCCACAGTTCGGATATAGGCCTCGTCTCTGTCTGTTCTCTGTATATATTTTTTCATTATTTTATTTTTTAAAGATATTCGTAGTTAGTTATTTAAAATGACGTGTAGACGTTGATGGATGCAGGTGTCTTAATCTCCACCCGTATAGAACAAAAGGGGAGCCCCCGAGAGCACCCGTAGGAGAGCTGTTGTATCCCAGTGGTATTGGCCCCAACTTGTACACAGTTTGTAGGTCGTGGGTTCGAACACAGGCAGGCGTTTTACTTTGTGTAAGTAATTTTATCACCACTGCTCACAAAATGGTGAAGAAAACCGGCATGTCCTAGAACCATAAATTCGAAGACGTGACATCTACTAAGCCGCACTGGGCCCGTATGGTAGATTACGGCCCACTCCCTCTCGTTAAGAGGAGGCCTGTGTCCCAGCAGTGGGAACAGCATAATATACTGATTATGTATGTATTTATGCCTGTATGTATATATGTATGTATGTATTGGACAGAATATATTGTGGTGAATCTAGGAATATTGTGATCCACAATCTAAAGGTTACAAAGGTCTAACATCTGGCGTTCTGTGTGGAACCAGAAGGCTGTCATGCCCTCGTTAGCATGTAACAGCTTCATCTGACGTTCATATTTATTTCGTTACAAAATTATAGAACAAAAAAATATCGTTCAGTTTATTAAAAATCCACGTTATTACCACGCGTTAGTGTGATGTGAAATTGCAGTTCAATTTATTACATTAAAAAAACAAAGATAACGAGAATTTGAATTTAATAGAAAGATCCATTTTAACATTAATATTACATCAGCAAATGGATTTTAAATCTTTTCATAACATTTTGATAACATTCAAAGACCATTTATTGCATACTTGGTAACACGTATTTAAAGCAAATAGAAAAATAGCTACCGTACAAATGCAGTACGATATTGATATATAATACCTAGCAAATAAAAAGTCTACTAATACGCTACGGCGTAGCTAACCGTGCTACGTTTCAATCGCTAAACTAAAATTGTAAATTGTTATTTTAAAATGGTATACGAGAATAATAAAATATTTTAGAATGTAGATGTTATGTCTTTAATTTGGTAGAGAGTCCAAAAAATATATTAATTAAAAATTAAGATTTTATTACGTGCTTTTTACATATTTTGTTAAGTATTTCACAGAACCGGTTAATAAAACAAGTTATTTCAAGTGTAGGTTGTAAATGATAACATACCAACTTCTGCCAGCGGCCAGCCTGCATAATAATGTAGCCATTTAATCAGATCTTACAAATTACATTTGTAACAAATATTAAAACATACTCGTATATAACTTAAGAAAAATAAAATATTATAGTTTAGACTAGAACTTAGGTTAGTATTTGTTGCTTAACAATTTTTTGCAGATCTGTCTGGCCAGCTTGCATAGTAGCTGGAAATTATTTATTAATTTATTAAAACTTTATGCACAAGTAAAACTACTGTACAAACGCGGACTTAATGCCTGAGACATTTTCTACCAGTCAACCTTAGGGTGATGCAGAGACAAAACATGGCAGGTGCAACATAAGGGATAGATAACTTGAAAAATAATGAATAATAAATACAAACATAGATACATACGTTCAATTATCCCACGGGAACGTACTACGGAGATAAAAATGTAACCTATGTGATAATTCAAATTATTAACTATCTGTGTGCCAAATGTTTTTCAAATCCATGGACATACAAAAATAATAAAAACTGTCACACTAATAATATTAGTAGGATTTTGCTGGTTATTTGACACTAAATTATACATCATAGTTTTCTTCGAGTTTATGTTACTGGTTATTTCACATCTTATTATAGTATCATTAACTACTCAAAACAGTTATGCAGCAAACAGCTTAAACCACACACCTACTCTAGCTATTCCTACAAACCACTACATGTTCCGCTCGCAAGCATTATTACGTTTCCGTACCTCAGGACCAGGACACAATACGTGTGAAAATATGAAATAATCGCATTACAAGTTGGGACGACTGAGGTGCTATTACAGCACTTGGGCGCGTTAAGAGCATTACTGGGCTCTCTAAATAATGTATTGTCAGGGTGTAAGCGGTGACCGACGCATAACGTTGTTCCTGAAGATTTCGAACGTATATTTTGATCTGAAATTCCTGCAGGTTTCAACGATTCCATAAAGCAGGGCGTTCTTAATTCAACTGTGTTTTTTTAACGCGTGTTTTTTTACGTTATAATAGAATTGAAACGGGTATAAATGGTATTACAAGGCAGATGTGAACGAAAACGCCGAGAGGGTACGCTTTAGGAGGACATCCACCATTTCAGCTCGAAGACGTCCACTGCTGGGCATAGGCCTCTCCCAAGTAGGGAGATTGCCATAATCACCGCGTTTGGCAGGTGGATTGGCGATTGGATTATGGTCGTAAAAAGCATAGAGAACGCTGCTACCCATTGTTTAGTAAGTCATTTAGCCGCTTTTTACGACACCCATGGGAAGAAATAGTATGGCGCTATTTTTTACGTACGACACCACACTGAACATTAAGCATACTTCTTGGTGATGTTCTTCAGAAATATTAGGTGCGTAGTAGTTGCAACCGACGTGTGTGTATGACTCGATGTATTTATGTAAACAAAGCAAAAGGAGTATTTAAGTATCGTAGCAGGTAGCAATTGTAGCTTACCTCCATGGGAAGTTTATGTATGTAGATGAATACGTACATACTATTTTATTGTTTCAAGATTCTAAAAATGTTTATTTTGTTTACAGGTAAGTCACCATTTTACATCTTATAATGAGGGCGGTGGACTTTGTTTCTTCAATAAGTGAGTGTTTTAACAAAAATTGTTTTCGTTTATGACATTTATTATCTTATCTTTTATAATTATCAAAAAATGTTTCTTGTGTGTTGTTATTAAAATCAGACATTCAACATTAGTTACATAGATACATAAAATAAATTATATAAAAGTGCTACAGTGTTTGGTAATGATGATCTTACAGTATCTTCTAATTAATCTGGCTAACAAATAAATTGAGCCATTGGGGTTCGAAATAATCAGGTGGCGCACGAGTGCACATCTCCTTTTTTAGGATTTTTTTTGCCGACTGGTCGACACGTGACCAGTCGGCTTGACCCAATCCTTTGGCTGGATCGTTTTGTGGCCAAAGAATTAGCATTGCCATTCAATGTGGCAATGCTGCCCGTCTTCTCGGTAAGTTTCCGAATGACAGGAATGCGAATGAGTACTTCGACGCCTAAGTGTCCTCTTGTTTTTATTTGTATACTTAGTTAGTAATTTTATTTAGTTCCTAGTATACGTATAAATAGTACTGTTAGTAGTATACTAGTGTCAGTAAATATTGTAGTAGGTTAATGCAATTTACGATACAATTGTCATAATTATCGTACTGTTCTGGGACCTCATTAACAACCTCATGTTGGTTCCATTCTGTATTCATTCCACAAAAAATAAATATTCGCGAAACGTAACACGGAAAATTTTCATTTGCAAAAATGTTTACCACACATTTTTCTTTAACAAAACTTCTGGGAAAAAGCTCTAAACGTACATTCAGTGGAACAAAAACGCGACCGTTGCCACCCTAACGAGTGTAAATCTCATCCTTTAATTTAATGAGCTCTAAAACACAGGCTTAGTTGAAAACAAAAGGGTGTTGAACGTCCCACCCCGTCTTCATTACGGAATCTTTCTTACAAGCGAGTCAGCTACTCGGTTAGCTTTTGGAAAGATGTGCACACATGTGTTGTGAATTTCGCGTAATTTTGCGCAACAAAGCCTTCAGGTTACTCATTTTGTAAAGGCTCTGCTATTCAGGGGCTGTATCGAACAAGGAGTGGTTTCAAGTGCTCTATCTGCTTTGATATATCTTCAAGACTTTTTAGCTTTATTTTTGAAGTGAGTTTAAACTTATTCGGTGATGCAGATTATATTTTTGATTTTATATCCAAAAAATCTCCGTTTCTTCTTTGTTTCTCAATACTCAATACTTTAATTGCATTCCACATGTATTCTTAGGTGGTAAACTTATAGTTAGATCACATGGACCCTGTCGGGCACAGCAAAATAAGTGCGTTAGGAGAGAGGAAGAATTGTTAATTTTGTAGCATTAGGAAACTTACTATGTAAAATAATATAAAAATAATGATTAAAGATAAAATAATGATTAAGATATTATAATTATGATAAACCAATAGCAATATTAAATACAAGATACAAAATATGATTGCAAATGTAATAAAAAATAAATTAAAAAAAAAGAGATGAAATAAAATGATGGTAATGATTTAAATATAGTTTAAAGTCGAGTACCTAAGTTATGAGTTTATCATTTAGGTATTCGTTTATTGAGTAATAGCTTTCCTTTATCAAAAATAGTCTAGGTTTTTTTTTAGGAATATGTTTATTAACCGACTTCAAAAAAAGGAGGAGGTTATATGTTCGATTGTATGTATTTTTTTTTATTTATTTTTTTATGTATGTTCACCGATTTCTCCGCCAATTGTCAACCGATTTTGAAAATTCTTTTTTTATTCGTAAGGGTATACTCCTGAGGTGGTCCCATATTAATTTTGTGAAGATTTGATGTATACTTTGGGAGATAAACGAAGGAACTCCTCAAAAACAAACAGTACACGTAATGTGATTTGGATATTGTACTAAAGATCAAAAATAATTGCTGGTTCTATCTATCCATCCGTGGTGAACTAATTATAGACTTCGAAGATACCGCATGGAACTCCTCATCGGTGAACAGTACATATAGGAACTTACAGTGAAAGGTTAGAAGGTTAGGGGATAATTCTTTGAATATTATAGGCACGTTTAGACCGTTACTTGTATTCTTATATTCCGTTGAGCTGATGATGGAAGGTACAACTCCTTATCGATCAGGAGTTAGAAGATATCTTGTCCTAGATAGACATACTCGTTGACATCGAGAATTGATTCCTCAGCAGACACTAGAGTGGGCTCTTACCCACTCTACTGTCTGCTTAATAAAAAAAAAAGCAGCCTTAATCATTTTGGCCTGGCCATGGTTGGTTTTTTTTTATGTATGTTCGGGCATAACTCCGTCATATATAGATGGATTTGCAAAATTCTTTTTTTGTTCGAAAGGGGTTTATTCCGAAATGGTCCCATATAATTTTCATATAGATCTGATGATGAGTTCGGGAGACAGACACCGGAACTCTTTAAAAAATGACAGGAAATCAACCGCGAGTTCTGCTATCGCATAAATATGCATTGTTTGTTTGGAATTAGTGCAGGGTGAATACCACAACTAAAAATTTAAAAATAAAAACTTTTTTACAAAAAAAAACAACCGACTTCCTTAAAAACACTACAAAGTGAAAAATAACTTTAATTTCGGAAGTCGGTGGCAAAAAAACCATAAATACAGAATCCTAAGACACCGACTACCGAAATTAAAGTTATTTTTCACTTTGTAGTGTTTTTAAGGAAGTCGGTTGTTTTTTTTTGTAAAAAAGTTTTTTTTTATCTTCTCCTTTTATTGCTGCCGGTAGTTTATTATATAATTTAATAGACATTACGTAGGGACTTTTACAGTGCATTTTTAATCGAGAGCTTGGTAAGTTAAGCCTTGATGGGTGTCTGAGTAGATAGCGTGTCTGTATGTCTTCGCGTTTTGAATACAGTTCTGGATGTTTCCGAACAAATTTACAAGTTTCTAAAATGTATATACAGGGAAGGGTTAAAATATTATATTTTTGAAAGAAAGGTTTACAACTATCTGTTTGCTCAATGTTTACCAGTATTCTTATCAACTTCTTTTGCAGTGTGAAAAGTGATTGTGCGTCTGTGCTGTTTCCCCAAAGGGTGACGCCATAGCTATGCCGCCATGACTATTCTCACAGAAACACGCATATCTAATTACGTTTCAGTATTCATGTGGTAGTCAACTTATTGTGGTTTATTTAAAAACGATAATTAAAGTTAAGATACGTTTACACATAAAACAATGTATGGTCAAGCATTTCATCATTACTAAACTCTAAGCAATGTTTATAAATAAAGAGGAATAATAACACAACATAACTTTTAATTTGAATATAGAGAGACTCTTAACTAATTATTCACCTTTTTTATTTCAAATCTGTTTATTCATTGTTACCAAAACACCAACAACATTGTAGTACCAGCCGTCACAAAGCAGTTCTCTCTGGCACTACAGTCTGGAGTTCTCACGTACAGAAATTGCCGTTTAATGCCGGATCAGTGCCGGATTTAAGGTGCATCTATCTAAACCTTGCCTGATTTATTCGTGACGTATGCACTCGCAATAGGGATGCTAGAGAGGAACCATGATTCTGGGACTTAGAATGCATCGACTATTGTTGCGTATTATGCTTTGTGTACATGCAAAAGATTTGAAATACCGGAGACGGTACGGTTTGATATTCAAATTATACTTCTTTGAAAGAGTTTTGTTTTATAACGACTATGGCAATAACTGATATGGATAACAAATAGTCTACACTTTTTTACTAGTTTCACGTGAAAAAGTAGTAGTACGTAAGCTACTCAATATTTTGCACATAAAAATAAGGGTCTAGTCATGACAAAATAAAATAGTGTATAGCTTATAAATACACATTTAATATGTAAAAACTATAACACCTGAATAAATCATTTGTGACAGACTGATATCTGCACCAAGAAAACCTATCACAGTATTAAAAAATAGAAGTATTAGTAGGTACACTAAATTGTATATAGTTTCAAGCATAATTATGTTATCATCAACATAGTAACTGATGCTATACGTCACAAGTTAGTTAGCCACTAATTCTCCACTAATTCAGTTCAATAATAAATACCTTATCATCCCTAAGGACCAGAGATGACTGGTCCTTACACACTAAAGGTCTTGGCACCCCTAAGCAAGCAGATTTGCTCGTCGACCATGCTTTGATCAGATTTAATGAAGTTGTTTGCTTGTCTTGTTCGCTCAGAGAATATGCAAATTGTTTACAGTATGTCACCGTTGCAATGTGTTGGATCATTTGGCAAGCGGTTCCTAACAAGTATTATGGATTTTGTGGGACTTCACGGGTCATTTGCATTCGCTTGAAGAGTTGTTACATTTGTTAGAGTAACTTTTGTGGCATGTTTTCTGGTTAGAGGTGTCAGTATGTCTTGCTTTCCAGCCAAAGCAACAGCCGTAGATACAGAATTCCATATTAAAAATTAGAAAAGACATGTCACATGTAGTTTCTGAAATAAGAATAACGCCGAGTTGCTGAACATTTTCACATAGGCAGTATAAGTGTAAGAATTCTTTTTTCTCAATTTATATACTTTCAAAACTTATGTGGGCAGTTGGTTTATTAACGGACTTCAAAAAGGAGGAGGTTCTCAATTCGGATGTTTATATATTATTTTTTTATGTATGTTCGGCCATAACTCCGTCATATATAGACGGATTTACAGAATTCTTTTTTATTCGATAGGAGTTTATTCCGAAATGGTCCCATATAAATTTCATACAGATCTGATGATCAGTTCCGGAGACAGACACCGGAACTCTTTAAAAAATGACAGCAAATCAATCGCGATTTCTGCTACCGCATAAATATGCATTGTTTGTTTGCATTGTTCAGCTAAAGCACTAGGAAGTGTCGAAGGGTGGGCGTTTTGGGGGGACTGTCTCATGTAACTATGACGTTCAAAAAGTGCTGACTCTCAGCCTAGTTTGACTAAATTACTTTTGATTTGATTTGGAATTAGTGCGGGGTGGATACCACAACTAAAAATTTTTAAATAAAAAACTTTTTACAAAAAAAAAAAAAACAACCGACTTCATTCAAAACACTACAAAGTGAAAAATAACTTTAAGTTCGGAAGTCGGTGTCTTAGGATCTGTATTTAAGGTTTTTTTGTTTTTTTTTGTAAAAAAGTTTTTTTGATGTTAATCAATCAATCCACCTAGCCGTTTCTCGCTGGATGCAGCGGGATACAGTATTATTACCTGGAGTGACTGCTTATCTGACCTTCACAACCCAACTACTGCGTAACCCCTTAGGAAGACTTGTCAGACTTTTGGGTTTGACGACTTGGTAACGACAATCATATATTTACGAATGACAGCCGGTACCAACTGCTTAATGTGTTTTCCGGTGGGTTTTTGGTATGTAAAGATAGTCCCATCTACGTACTAACCGTGGCAAGGGGAACTGATTTGAGTTGATTTATGACAAAAGAAGCCTAAAAAAGTACTTATTGAAAAGTTTATTATTTTGTAAGAGAACATTTTATTTCGTAGGTAATTAGTACTGTTAGCAAATGAAAGGCAACAAACACAGCTACTAATACGACCTCATAACAGCTTTTGTACTAGATTTAAAAAAAAACTTATATTTCTCTTATATGTACAATGTTCATCAATAGTTTAATTTTTGTTATTTGAAAACACTTGAGGTGAATCCCAGCTTTCTCGGTATTTCGCCTATATCTATCCAGTGTTATCCAGCTATATGCATAATCTCGTCCTCCTAGCGAATGTATGGTCTTCCTCGTTTACGTTAGCCAACCGGTTCCATCGAAGAAGTTAGTTTAGGGGTGAGGAACAGCGTGCAAAGTTCTTCTTTCTCTATAGAAAAAGGTGCGTTCTTCGACCAGACGGGTGTCTCGTCTGGTGCCCATGCCAAACGATTTATATATATATATTTATTTATTAAAAAGTAACAAGACTCAGTTGTGTTAGTAACAATTTTTCTTACCCCTATGTTAGTATTCCTATTCTAATTACTTAACCTATATTCCATATATGTGAATCACCACCACACGTCTATCACCGAGGTGGACAGCTTGCAATAGTGACTCACATATAAACAATCGAGTCTGCTCGCCACACAGCGCAGAATAAGGTTGGGGCTGGCCCGTACGCGGCGCACCAGGGAGGCGCATCGCTTCCTCATCGTTGTATAAAAACAGTCGACTCGCGCTTCAGCAAACATCCCTGACGCACTACAGAAGCGGGGCAACCCCATCAATATCCTGAACGCATTATTGTATTGAACACGAAGGACGCTGGAAGGATGCTGTATGTCGGAACGTTGTTTATATGCTAATCACATGACGTCTCTTCACACATGGTGTTGTTGATGCTGCCACACATCTATCATCAACTTAAAACCAACTTCTATGGGCCAATTCAATTGATACAAAAAACATATAAAAGACGTATTGTCTGTCAAACAAAACTAAAAAATAATGCAAGAATGTTATTGATTGAAATATACTTGTGTTCGCTTTCGACATACATGTAGTAAAACTTGGAAGTAATTCCATTATGTTTATTAATAAATTTTCCAAATAATAACTGTATTCAGTGATGGCACTTTAATAATAGACTCAAAGTAAATGTACTTATAATTACAACTTCCGCAAAATGTTCTCGAGTTAATTACATAAAAACCCTTTTTAGTGGCATTTTATATTCTACGTAACCTTAACAAAGAAAACATTTAAAAGGTCTTTGTTATTGAAATTAATTACGTTATGAAAGTCAGAAAAAAGTAATTTTAATATATTGGAACGGTTTGTTTTTTCAAAGCGAGAATTAAATTATTCTATTATAATATAAGCGTGACCGTAACACGTGTGTATTTACAAAATTTGTAGTAAGTATGCAGCATATTAACTTACTCCCATTAGCTTATGTCCAGCAGTGGGCTGTTTGGTTGAAATGATGATGATAAATATATAAAATATCTTAGGACAACCAAACCACCGTTATTTGATCCCAAACTAGGCAGAGCCTGTACTATGGTAACCAGACGACTGATAAATAGACTTATATATTTCTAAATAAATTCATATTATAGATAAATTACACCCAGACACAGAACAAATGATTGTGCTCATCACACAATGATTTGTGAAAGATGATGATCATGAATGAATATTTCATGAAAAAGTATATTAAATGAACTTAGAGGGTTGTAAAACCATATTTGTTACGGTCACGGATCATATATTAATCAAGATACAACTTGACAGTGACCTGCAAATTGTTTCAGAACATTTGCCTTTAGAGGGCTATTTGAGCGCGTACTCAAGGCATCATCATCATCTCAGCCCGCAATCACCTACTGCTGGGTATAGTCATTCCCCTTTTTCGCCATATATCTCCGTTCCGTGAGTCTCTCATCCACGCGTTTCCAGCGACCTTGACGATATCGTCAACCCAAAGCGCTTTTGGACGGCCTTTGTGCACTACTCCTTTATGCTACCCCAAGCATAAGTATCATTATTAATCGCTTTTTCGAGCTTATTTCAATTTTCCACAATATCTTCATCATGATTTCCTTTCATGCATTTTAACTCCACAGTGACAATGCCCTGCATTTAGTCTTTCCAGTTTCAGACCTTACTTAAAGCGAAGGCAACTACAAATATTTACTACATATTGCACGTTAGTCTACCGCACTCGACCACCGTTGTATCACCTCCCCTTAAATTGACTCTTACAAATAACGCTGTACGATAAATATGGCGGCATCTATTCTTATCACATTTGTTGACATGCAATCTTTAATAAATTACGTAGCTGTCTACTTTTTAAACTGTTGTCAAGATTGTGAAAGTTCAGGCCTTATATTTTATTCAGTATCTATAACCAGGGTATTCTTTGCTTTCATGTGCTATATTTGTATATAAAGGCAGTAATATCCCATTATCGATCCTGTTTATACTCTTGACATAGCTATTTCATTTACGGTCCTTATTATAAGAGTATATGGATTTTTCTGTAACTTTCTCTAAAAAATGCAAGTGCATATTATGCTATGAAACAGTACTCACTGTATCATGTTCTAAGTTAAAGGGTTTGGTTTCCGCACTTAGTCTTTCAGCTGGACTACTATGCGAGAGCCACGGCAGTCGTCGGTAGTTATTCCAACCAACCCACTATTTCCAGAAGTTTATCACTTATCCTCCTCCTGAGCATGTCGAACAAAAATAACAAACAAACTAAACTAATCACTCAGGCAAGTACTAACAACAAGTTACACACCCAAAAGTCATTTCTTTGTAAACCAACACACCCACAAAATAACACCTGATCACTATCGCCATTTACAACCGACGACGTTCATGACAAGAGAATAAAATGCAGCTAACAAATTAAGTCCATTACTGGACTAACGAACCACGTGTATTCATTAGTATTCCAAGTTAGACGGTGAGGCTAATTCATCACACACGAAGCTTCAATAAAATTAACTATGATGAATGGAAAAATTGTCGGTGAAACCCATCAATCATAGGACTTGATGACGTGTACAAGTTTCCGTTTTTATAATTAGCGGGACGACGTGTTGTGTCACTTTAATGTTTGTTGTATCTTGTTGGTCATTAAATTTGTTTACAGACAAAGTAACAAGGTTTGTGTGTTGAGCTATGTTTTTGTTGAGCTAATCGATGACTGATTTATGTATGCCAACTGTGGCATCGGGACTTTTAAAATCTGTACGGTTCTTTCTCTCAAGTTGATTTTTGATGATTTCACTATACTCTGATTCTATAAATACTATCAGGACTTTGACCTTAGAGAGTTCAATTGTTTCTCCTGAGAGGACTTAAAATATTTCCTATCTTTCGCTTCTTTTCAACATACGTTACCAACACGACATCTTCGTGAGTTCTTCCCGTAACATCTAAATGACTCAAGCTAAACGGCTGCCACTAATAGTGTCGTTATTGTGATAAGCTTCAGGTTTTTAATCATCCTGGGTGACATTGGTATAATTTGGGACCCTTTCATCGTCTTCGACTGGGCGTGGTCTTGACACATCAATTTCCATTATACCTGAATGAGCTCCAGAATATTTGTGATAGTGAAGCCTTCAAGGTGTGTATTGTTGGTAGGTGTTTTGTCTGGAATTGTTTTCTCACTATTTTCTATGGGAAGGGCTGTAAACGCGTTGATTTGTATTTGACACCATAGCACTGGTTTGAATTATGGTTAATTATATTGTGTATTAGTAAATTTTGCCTGCTATTAACAGAATTCAAAGATAAATAACTGGAGAGCTCTGCTTTTTGAAATATCGTGTATAACTAATACGGGTAAACAAGGAAAAAAAATACTGCTTCAAATAGCAAAGGACTTTTCTCAAACACAATACCTGAAAAGCACGAACGGCAACTGACTTCAAACACAAAACTCTCGTATTTAAAAATTAATATAAAAAGTATTTCACACTGGACACTCGCTCCTTTAATTGAAGCAGACTGCTCATACAAGGAATATGTAAACTTTTATTTCAGTTTCCCTTTGCAAGTGAACTTATTTGTGTGGAATGTCCACTCCGTACATTTGCACAAACGCTTCTGAAAGCCCGCCGGGTGAACCAGTATTAGTAAAGTCTTCGATATCTTATCGAAGAGTATTTAAGATTAAGTTAGAGAGGTAGGAGACATTGAAAGTTTTGTGTTTAAACTGAACTGAGAATGTATTTTATTACTGGCCATTTGGATAATATCCGCAGTGTTGAAGTTTTAAGAGATGCATTAAAAAACTTTTTTGCAAAAAAAAACAACCGACTTCCTTAAAAACACTACAAAATGAAAAATAACTTTAATTTCGGTAGTCGGTGTCTTAGGATCTGTATTTATGGTTTTTTTGCCACCGACTTCCGAAATTAAAGTTATTTTTCATTTTGTAGTGTTTTTAAGGAAGTCGGTTGTTTTTTTTTGCAAAAAAGTTTTTATTTTTAAATTTTTAGTTGTGGTTTTCACCCTGCACTCATTCCAAACAAACAATGCATATTTATGCGATAGCAGAAATCGCGGTTGATTTCCTGTCATTTTTTAAAGAGTTCCGGTGTCTGTCTCCCGAACTCATCATCAGATCTATATGAAAATTATATGGGACCATTTCGGAATAAACCCCTTTCGAACAAAAAAAGAATTTTGCAAATCCGTCTATATATGACGGAGTTATGGCCGAACATACATAAAAAAAAAAAAAAAACATAAACATCCGAATTGATAACCTCCTCCTTTTTGAAGTCGGTTAAAAATGGAGTTTTCTCGGAGATTGAATACTTCAATTCGGCAACTGATTAGGTACCCTATACTAAGTAGTAACAAAATTTATTTTTTCGTTTAAGTAGAATTGGGTTTTAGGCATAAAATCAAGAATCATATTGTTGGCTATGACACAATTCTTATTGAGATTAGCAACTGCTGGGAGATCCTGCGCTAACAGTAGCGTACGACACTAAAATACGAGCCGTCTATACCACTGCCTTTGCGACTGCTAATTATGCAATGCGTTCGCCCCGATGATTTCCCATAGGAATGGTGTCCTGCACTGTTTTAATCATATACTCGGAATGGGAAGAGATTGCATCTGAACAAATAACTGGCGTGTTCCGGTTTGAACTGGATCGCTGTGTAATTTACTGTTACGTTTGTTGTTCGCTGTTTGAACTCTGCCCCCGCCTCCTCAGCGCCATCCCCGCCAGTTTGTTTTTCGGTATGTACCTATTTAAAGTTGATTCCGTGGACTTCATTTCAGTTTCAGTTCTGCGACGTTGTTTGTGCGATGTACTTGTTCGATTCAGTTTGATAGCGTCTTCCTTGTTGACTGTTGTTTTCAGCTTCTACCTGATGGACTCGTTTGAGATTTGAATTTCTTTTTTTTTTTCTTTTTCTAGATGCAAGAGTTATGGTTGGTTTAGCAAAGATATGAAATTCGTTATTAAATATAATTTCAGCTAGGTGCAAGTTAAAAATGTTTACCTATTCACTGTTATTTTCCGAAAAAAAATTGCGTCATCAGCAATTCGTCTCGTGGTTGTCGTAAAAGGCGATTAAGGTGCATTTTCCACCATACTTCTATTAGCAAACCGCCTGCCAAGCGTGGCGATTATGAGAAAACCCCCCCAAATTGGAGGAGTCTTATGCCCCGTAGTGGGCATCTTACGGTTGAAATAATGATGATAATTCACTTTTAAAATGTTTCATAAACAGTCTGTAAATTATGACGTACATAACATTTTAGTATTTTTTTATGAAAAATACCCAAATAAAAGCTAGTTCAAATTTTAGTTTGCAAAATATTCAGTTAATCCTGAAAGGACGGTTGCTAGCAATAAGAGAGTAAAAACAAACATTTTTCAATAACCTAAGAAGCATATCATTGTAAAGAAACTAGAATACTGACTGAGAAAACTGAGATTGTACCAAGATAAGTTCGTTGAAGGGCGAGCTGCAAAAATGAAAAACTTCGTTGAATTATGCTAAAATCCTCTTTATCAAAGTTTTACGACACAGGTGCTTGCCATAGAGTCAATATACCTATTGATGGCCACCAGAGATTTAATACAACTGGAAACGTAAAATATGTTAACGTTCTTAGCTTACTTTTATGGCTTTCTCCCTAACGGAGGGTGGGAGAGAAAAGGCTCTGAAGGACGTAAGATGCTACTCAAACCCATATGTAGAAATAATGTTTAGTTTTTTTATGCGTCACACAGAGTTAGGTATTAGCTGTAAATGTTCAAAAATATCACTCCGCGAAATATTTAGAAAAAGTCCAAACTTTCAAAATTAATCTGAGAAAAAACATTTGATTGGCACTAATAGTGCGGTTACCACTAGTATATAAATTCTAATACAATCATACTAAATTAATTTTATTAAATCGGCAATAACTCGCCCGTTAAAACTAAAAACAGAAACATTTTACTTCACAAATCCGTACCTACCAACTAAATAAATGCCTTGAAAATAATTATTTCTCAAATCTAATAAACATAAAGTCCAAGTAAAACGAAATGACTTTCCAAAACAAAACAGCGCCGATCTCTATTTTCCAGATAAAATGGGTCCCAGATTAACAGAATAATAAATCAGACAGCACTATGACAATCATTCTGTGGAGATAGACGGGGCCCCGAGAGGCCAAAGTCTAGCAAATAGTAACTTTATATAGTTAGGTGAATAGTCCGTGATTTATAATGAGGCCTTGTAATCCTCTCGTGAAAGGGAGCGGGATATGAACTCGGGCTGGCACTAGTTAGGCTTTGGTTAAGAGGAAATAGTTTCAATTTAGGAGCTATATATTCAGGGGCTTTAAAAGTGTGAGATCGTTTAATGTATTAAAACTTTCTAGTATGATAGCGGTATCTCTATACCGCTAGGGACTCTTCCCTAGCTATTTTATTTTAATAATGAGATTAAAAAACAATTTAGTATCACAGTCGCGTTTTAACATTAAATTATATTTATATGATGTGTTTTTTAACAACGTTGAAAAATGTCATCGTATAAAAATAAATAATGCATTCGTTCTTTCTTGTTGTTCTACATTCTTGTATCACCTTGAGGGTCTCACGTACCCTCCAAAATACTTTATAATATTTTTTTCGTCAACTTTCCGAAATAGATAAACTTGGCTATGGAGTTCGTATGTTTGTCTTGACAACTGAAACTAATCTTGTCACGGGTATGGAGTTTCAACGTTGTTTTTATCTGATTTTATGTGACATATTATTAAAATGTGCCTACATTTTTTCGTAATCTTCAAGCAGAGGGATTTGATAAATATGATTTATTAATGGTTCTTTTTTTCTGAGTGTCTATTTTTATGTTTGATTTCTGCTTTGATCTGATGTGATTATTGATGTTTAAGGTGTAATTTGCGCAAAGCAAAAAATTTTGATTTTCGTTACGACGTATGTCTCATTTACATGTAAATTTATTCAAACTTAATATTGCAAAATTGCTATTAAATTTCAAATTCAACGTAATAGAATGTCATCTTACACTTTCAATTTATCTTATATTATCTACCTTACATAAAAACATATGAATAATAGCACTCTCCTTTCATCAAAAGTCGGCTCGAAGTAACCTTTGTCATGCACAAAACACATCACGTCCTCGCCGAGTTATTATCGGCGTGGTAGCTAATAAATAAGCAAATAAAGTGACGTTCATTAATATTCATGACTGTATTACCGGGCGACGTGTCTGTTCGTCACAACAGTGCGACTGATTTCACGGGATTTAGGTTTATTTTGAGAGTTTGTTTCATGATATTGAAGGGAATGTTGACAGAGTATGGAGTATGCGATTAAAGATTATTTTTTGAAGTAGATTTAGACAACGGGATCTATCAAATAGTAATGTGCAAGTAAAACTATTTTTCTTTACTGTAACGATTGCGTAAGTTAAGTATCTGTAATCAAAAATAGTAAACCAAATTAATATTTGTAAATATACCGTAATAACTAAACTATAAACCAATCTATTATCAAAAATCAAGTATCAAACATGTTCTATGTAGATAATATCTTCATCATCTACGACACATCAGAATCTGCTTCTGGTAAGATAAGAAAAATATTATACTCATAACTAAATATAAAAGAGCAACATAAATGAACAGAGACTTTAGATAATTTTGCTTATCCATCATCGTTACTGGATCGCGGTGATGCTCTTAACTGGGTTAGGGAAAAACAATTTTGTATGGGATTTATTTCAGCTGAGATTTTGATGATGGAGTTGATTTTAAAAAGGAGCGTTATATTTTTTTTTTCTGCTTGTTTTTGTAATATTGAGTTTAAATACCGAAATTATGAAACAGTTACATTATTTTTATGGTGTTTATGAAATAGTTTTTCACATATTTTTTTATAAGTCGCATAAAATTTGAGAGACAGAATTCTGTAAATAACTTGTGAGTTAATATTATTTCGTGTAACTAGAATTATAATTTTCAAGTATACAAAGGGAAAATAAATAAAATAGCACATTGGACACCACAAAAATAGTAAGAAAAGTATCCATTTTAATGTTAGATTGTCTTTTGTATTTAAGTTTTTCAATAAGCGAGTTAATAAAAAGTGTATTTAAATTAATGAAAATAGGTTGCTTTACAGACCACAAATAGCACAGTCACAATCTTCATCAAACACCACTTTAAGACGATGACACAACAGAAAATGAGCATGCCGACAACTTAAACACAACAACATGCAAATTCCAAAAATCGTTTACAACGAAACTGCATTGTAAGAGATAGCGGGTAAGCTGTCTTAGTTCACGTACACACATTAAGCACAATGTTAAATCTAGTAAAGTAGTCTAGCTGGTATCGCAGTGCCAAACCAACTGAGAAAGTTTATTCGCAAATTGACTTCACGTATTCGCTTTAGGTGCAGTTTCTTTCATCCGAGCTCAGCTTTTGTTGTGGTGGGAGTTGTAAGTGAGGGCGGGTTAACTTGGGAACTTATGACCTTCTTTGCCTGCAAAGTCAGCTTTATAACTGTGTCTATAGTAATTGAATTACGTAAGGGTAACATGTGTATATTACGAAGATATAGTTTCAAATTTAAGCTGCACGATCTAAACATTATTTATAGCCACAGATAAAAAAAGGAATACTAAGTTGTAAATAATGTTAACACTAACCAAATTTTTGACGATAATATAAAAATAGTTAATTCACATAGGTAATGAAATACTTTATAACTTTTCATTTTGTACGATCAAATAATATCGCTGTTAATTCTAGTTGTCTCAACAATTCTCAGTTGGTATTTACAACATAAAGTTTGAGTAGTTTAGCTATAAAAACGTAGTTTGTGTTTTCCCGCCACCTCTCCTTACCGAAATCTAAGCATTAGGTTGTATTAAGAAATACGAAAACTAAGCAGAACGGCATTCTAAAGAGTTCTGCATCACAACTTTGTTTTGCATGAGTTTACCCGTTTGCCGGTTTTAAAATCTTTTCGCGACTTGAATGCATTAAAGTATTTAACTTGTTTGTAGTTTCTGTCTATCGGAAGGAAGGAAAACAATGTATTGTTTCAAAATATTTTCTGAATATTTTTGTGGAAGTAAAGTATGGATAATGTGTATGTTTGTTTTCACGCTCTTCGTGGTTTGGATGGTAACGTATAAAGTTTAAAGTTTAGGGAATATCGACAAGGAGTTGCAACTGGTATAATTTTTGAAAACAAAGTTAATATCCCTCTAGACTTTTTATTGGAGTAGTAAAACTAGTCGGTAGGAATATCTGGTGTCGTTTGATTTCAGAATCAGGGAAGAAAGATTTCAATTCGCGACAAATTGGGTTCAAAAGTCGTGATAAAGCACGAAACGTGACAAATTACTAAACCATTGTCTACAAAAAACTTACGCTCAGCAATGGCCCAGTAAATGTCTTATTAAGTTACTCGATTTCCCTTAACTTGCTCTTACAACTAGCGACGATAAAAATGTTTTATGCCTTCCTCCCATTTGCATAACTTTTAGCAGCTGTTAAAATGTGTTAGCGCATTCGGAATTAGGGGAATTGCTTGATTGTTAAGATTTTTACAACATTTTTATCGTGGGTTCAGATAAACAAGAAAATTAAGAAATTCAACATGATAACAAAACGTACCTTTCTATCTTTGTCATTAGACGAATATCATCAACTTTGGGGTTTAAGCTTAAGTAAAATGTTTACGATGTACTTTTTCGTAACGCGAATTAAATTGAAGACTTAAAAGCAGCGTCTAATCGTCTCTAAACAGGCCTGCGCTCTTAACTTAAATCCTTTTTAATCTCAAAAGATTTGTCGTAATAAAACTTTTAATACATAATTATGATAAAACAAGAACATCCAACTGACAATTAACGTCCGCCGCGTTCACTCAACAAATAACATTTGTAGGAGAAAGCGAAACTCGACTCTCTCACGCACGGCACATAAATTTGTTACAACTGATTACCAAGTTTGTTGGGACTTGTCATCGCAACTCTTCCACCTTGGTGGGGGAACAGAATTTTTTCATTGTTAACGTTATATCTGGCGAGGTTTGGCATCGGAGTTCATGAGCGCCGCGCACGCCGCGCCCACTACGTGATCCGAATACAACTTCTCATATTCATCGCTTTAAAGCAACACCAAGGTGCGAGAGGGACGCCCCTATACGACAGACACGGCGACACCTTTCGGCAAGATTTCGTGACCTCTCAGCGGCTTCAGTCCGCAGAAATATGGACGGTAATAACATAAATCCCTTTGGCATATAAAACACTAAACGCCCCCTGAAGTGTCCCATGGTTTTTACGACGCGAATTCTCGAACGCTGTAAAATATTCGAGCGTTTATGAAAATTGTTGGAATTTTCTAATTAATTATGATTGTTATAACGGGACATTTTATTAATTTAATTCTTGGTTATAAAAGTTGTCTCTTCTTATCGCTAGGTCATGTTTTTGAAGTTCCAGTAGACATGAAAACATCATTTATTTTAGTCATCTGTAAAATTTTGTCAAAAACAAAATTAGTCAATCAGTACAGGAAGCTGTTTCTTCCGTAACAAATTTTTCAAACACATTACGTTGATTCCCGATGATCGTCGGAACACGTATGACGGATGACGAGTGACGTGCCCTCATCGGTATGCGCCGTGAACTCGCTACCTAATCATAAATAGGGCATGCTCGCGCCCTTTTGCGTCAATGCTCATTTTGGGCTTTGCAATTGGATTTGTATGGTGCATTGTGTGTTAGAAATATTTTGGAAAATTGGGCAATCTGATCGGTTAGTTTGGTACTTAACCAGACTAACTAAACAGATCACCCTTCTTGGTGATTATTTTGTTGTTATTTGTAGTTTGCCAACTTTTCATAGAAAAAAGGTTAAGGAAAAAGGAAAACATACAAAACGGCGAAACATTTGCCCAGCAGTAGAGGAGTATAAACAAAATAAAAATTTTAAACTTTTCATATAATTGAAGATGATTTCAATGTAGCTGGAAATCCCTAAGCATTCAGTTATTGTATTTTATAGCACCTTCTAGTCTGGGAATAACTTGTACCACTTTGTGTTGTACACACGGCTACATATCAAGGTAAACATTTCCAGTTTTAGCTGAACTAGAAAAAAAGAAAAAAAAGAACGAAAATACGTTTATTTGCGGCAAACATGACGCACAGAAAGACAAAGATGAAGAAAAAATAAGGTGTGGGAAAACATTTGTCACATCTACGCAAAACGGCCATCACTCAGCATAATTCTGTGACCCTTTTCGAGACAGAGTCCCAGCGCTGGTTTTCAATGACAGCCGGCGCTGACGTGATGACGTCTACCGATGCGGCAACAATCAATAAATAAATAATAAAACATAAATTAAAAAAACAAAAGTGGCAACATTCCGTCCCGACTGTAATCTGACGCAGGCGCCGCCAGCTTTAGTAATCTGTGGGAAAACTGACGGACAACGAATTTGACAATGACATACTTACTTTTAATGTAGTCTGTGGATTACGTAATAAAAAATATAGAAATTACATCATGGCGGCGCAACTCGCATTGTATATATTTTTCGTACAGTGAGAAGTTAGCTTATACTGGAAATGTGTCGCTTGATTTGTCGCCGTGCGTACCACTAGTAATGTTTCTTGCTTTCTAGAGATCAATGGAATTTTTCAAGTAAGTATATACCACCAAACTTTAAAAAATAAAACAAATATATTATATTTTTTTTTTTTTTTTGCAAAAAGTTTTTATTTTACACGCTTTATATTAGCTTCACTTGTATGTTTGTATGTTTTTATATTTGTATGTTTGTATATTTGTATGTTTGTTTGTAACCGACTCCTTATAGTGCGATTTTGACCCACTTTAAACGACCAGATTTCATTCAAACTTTGCACACCTGTCAAGGACTGATGACAATGCAATAATTTCATAAATTTGTGCCATTATCCTTGCCAGGGTTACCAGGACAGCAAAAAAACTGTCACAAACTACGCTGACATACGTCTCAAAATTCGAAATACCCTAAAAAATAGAAAATAAATAATAGTTTAAAAAAACTAAAAAACACGCTTCCATGGAAAACCAAACTAAAAAGTACAAAATAATGGAAAAAAAGCGTGGGGTGCCTGATATCAATAAAAAAATACCTTAAAAGCACCCCACGCTTTTTTTCCATTATTTTGTACTTTTTAGTTTGGTTTTCCATGGAAGCGTGTTTTTTAGTTTTTTTAAACTATTTTTTTAACTTTTTAGTTATCAAATCAACTAATCTAATCGCGTTATTCGTTCATTTGTCGCGTAAATACTTAATGCAAATTTAAGACTTATATGGTTTTCACATGGATCCCAGTGTCCGAATGGAACCAAATTAAAATGGGAGTTGTCCCATTGTGTGGACAAAAGACAAAATAATCGTCAAAATCGGTTCACCCAGTCAAAAGTTATGAGGTAACAAACACAAAAAAAATACAGTCGAATTGATAACCTCCTCCTTTTTTTGAAGTCGGTTAAAAAAGAAAACATTCAGTAAAGAACTAACAAAAAAAAAAGATTCAAATGCAAGTGATGTGTGAAAATCACTGCAATGAAAATCGTAAAACACCAAGAAGGAGACGCGCGGCTTCCATGGTTTTATATCCAAGAAAACGTTTTTGTCTCAAAACCGGGTCACATTCCGGTGGATGTTCTATAAACGCTCAGCTGATAGCACATAAAGTTTCGGTCCGGTGCCGGAGACACATAAAATCTGAATAAGTAAATGATAGGGGATAGTGGATACTTGATTGATTCACGTGGGGATGGCATGGATGGCATAAGACATAACCTTAAAGCGGAAATTGGGACAGATGGTATGTGTGACTTGCATTATTTACTTTTGGGCTTAAGTTTTGCGCCTCTGTCATTCTGTCTGTGTGTGTGGGCATGTGTCTGAAGATATGTGGTATCGTAGCTACCAAATAAATTGATCGATTTCAATAGGGACTATTTACAAACTGTGAAGATTTTTTATGAGTGACGCCCCGGTAATTTATTTGTTTTTTTCTCGAATAAGCTGGTACTGTCTAGAATTACTAATGACTAAATTTTAAATGTTCCCAAGAGCCAGCGCCAACTGACGACAAGGCACGGCAGGGGATCCTTTGGCATCAATGCGAACAAGCGTATAATAACAGCAACGATGCCCCGGTATATTTAGGCGTACCGCTAGACACTGGGCAATGATACCGACATCGAAATTTTAATGTCATACTACTAAGATATATATCTATTTGTCGCCGGTAGGTGAGATATTCCATAATCGTTACGCATTTTTGTGGGTGGGAAATCATCAAATGACGTCTCCCGCTCTGGGTGCAATGGAGGGACGTGTCAGACTTTTACTGACTAAAACTCACCCGTGTTCCTTCACTTACCTATATGCCAGGGCCACAATAGGTCATTCGAACGAATCTCGCGACCCTGGCAGGAACGCTATAGTCTTATTCCTTGCACCATCAGTCTCCCGATAGTATTGTTTATGTGACGGACGAGTTACGACGTTTACGATCTGCGGAATGGTGTATTTGCAATTTATAAGGTATTCTCTGCAGACGACTTCGAGTCTTATTCGCTTAGCTTACTGTGCAATTTGCAACAAACTATCTGTCTTCGGTAATTTAAGATTGATTGATAAATGTTGACAAATTCATTAGCATAAAACTTTTAGTGGAGGAAATCTGGGCTTAGATGTTGATGTGGCAGATAAAGGGAGAATAAGGCATATGAATAGCTTACGAATAAAGCACACATAGTCGAATTGGCGAGGAATGGAAGAACATACGCTGAAAAAACAATTACCATCAAAATAAAAATAAAAAAGATTTTACATGAAACATTTATTTAGCACAGACTCAAAGGCACAAAACATAATACAGCAAAAATAAATTACTATAAAAATAATTAAAACAGAAAAACAACAAAAAGTGTAAAGTGCGATGGCAAAAACTAGCAATAAAGTGTGCCTCACGGCTGCGTCAAAAAGGCTCAGTTCTGCAAAAATGCTAGACACTTAGTGCCTTACGCTGGATTTCAACTGGCTGACCTTTGCTTAAAGATTGGTCACTCAAAATCCTCAAAACATTATCAACAAACAACATCATTATAAACCTGCGAAAAAAGACATTCAATTTACATCAAATACGCACATAACAAAATTTATTTCCCTCAAAAAGGTACACCTCCGAAGATAGCTCATTAAACCACTCCTGGCGATCGTAAAACCTTTACAAAATTTTCATTACGCCTCTACCAAGGGAATAATGATCGGACCTACGTTTAAATGGCATTATCTTACTCTTGGAAAGCATAATCTGACTCCTTGAATGCATAAAGAACTATAAACGTCAGATATCATCTAATTGAAGTTCAAGTAATGGGGGTAGGGATGTCTAAAAGTATCGATGTTAGATAAATTTTGAGCTAGGCTTTTTCTTTATAGGTGCTAACTTGTAGACTATATTCTTACCTTACCTTACTTTTACTTAAGTGTCTAACTGGCTGTTAGGTGCGTGAAATTAGTCCTAATTATAAGACTAGACAAGTACGCATATGTGGAAAGGTCGATACGATGAAAAGTGCCCTAATTGTGTAATAATTGTGTTGTGAAAAATACCTTTTAACCAAGAATGTGGTTGCTGTCTGCCGGCAAGTTTCTTGCGCTACTTATTCCCAG
Organism: Aporophyla nigra; assembly: GCA_947507805.1. Classification (NCBI taxonomy): domain Eukaryota; kingdom Metazoa; phylum Arthropoda; class Insecta; order Lepidoptera; family Noctuidae; genus Aporophyla; species Aporophyla nigra. Next base: position 3,206,409 of record OX382301.1, read on the forward strand.
GTAAAACATTTGGAAGGGCGTATTGGGACACTGTCTTCTGCAGTTTTGACATTTGTAACGTGCTGATTCTCCTCATTTAAATAAATGACGTATTGATTTTGTCAGTTTGATCATTGTCATACGAACATGCACATTATTTTTTAAATGCAATATGATTTGTGATACTTACAGTTTTCAAGTGAACTCTTTATTTTCTGAAAATAGTTTATTAAAACATCCAATTCCTCGTTAAAACGTTTACACAATTTTCCATCGATAAATTGAATACAAAAACATCGACACATTTCAGACGTTGCTTAGCGGAGCGTTGCCCATTAAAATGTAGGAACGTTCGATAGCTCTTTTCAAGTGTAAAATATTTAAATTTACCTAGCAACAATTGGAGGCAGGAATTTAAAATGGTAGGAACAGGCTCAATTGGACTGGAGCCTTCCAAATTAATTGGAATTTATGGTCATTTGAGTTTGATTTTTACTGAACGTTTTTCTGAATGGAAGGGTAAAGAATAATGAAGATAAATAAGAGACAATCGTTATGACTTAGTCTTTCGTTTGTTGTTATATTCGTACTTTTGATAATTATGGGCTCATTAATTATCTTCAATGAAAGATTATTTATTGGTAATTCATTTTTTTACTAGCTTATATGACCTGATATGTGCTTGTGGCTAAGTCATAACGGTAGCAGAGGTCCATCGATTAGGTCATACTACGCTTGCTGCGGTCGGTCCGTGAATTGGTGATGTTCACATACCAAGATCGAGGGGTCTCGGAAAGCACGTTAAGCCGTTGGCTCTGGATGTAATTTTTTATTTTTGTCAGTCATCAGAAGCCTGAAAGTCGACTACTAGTCTGAGAAGCATCGAATTACCCAGTAACTGGGTCCTGGTGGTCAGATAAGCAGTAGCTCTATACTGGTATTCAGCTGCATCTTCTTAAACTTGTAGTTGAAAAAAGGCTAAGCAGATGAGACCCCAGATCTTTATCTTTGGTCATGAAGTTCTTAGTCAGTTATAGTATTTTTCTGTACATAAATTATATTATTAAAAGTTATTATTATTTAATAATATTTTTAAAAATTATAAAAAGTATTAAGCAATAAACCTAATCCTTACTTAAATGCCGTATGATGAAAGTCAAATAAAATTGTTCTTACAAAAACCTGGTCACGGGCATGACGTGAATTATTCGAAAATGGCGGAGGAGTCTTAGGAATTTCATATCGCAAACAAATTTCTGTCGTCATAATGAATTCCTGAGCCAGAGACGGCTATTGGACTAGCCAAGGGATGTTTTAAATATTTCCGTTTTTAGGAGGTGCGTACGTTGCTGTACTTTTCAAATAACTTTGTGTTTTGTTTGAATATTTGGCGTAGATATTCTGAATATTACGTAGAGACTATTCAGAGGGTCACGTCGGCTATTCTATTGGGTTTTATGGCGAAATATTTAATCGTAACGTTATCCTACACTGGTAACCATCGTTAGTATTTATACCTGCACATTCTTTTTATTGGTTATTTGTTACAATTTTTGGTTGCGGTTTCGCCTACGTGGAGGTTGAAAATTAACCCATTAGAAGGTACAACCGGGATAAAAAGTATTCTATGTGCTTATTCAAGTTATAAACTTATCTGCGAGACAAATTTCATCCAAATTCGTTCAACCGTTTTTGCATGATCTTCATCTTCTTTTCGGGTCGATGATTCAAATATAAGTTTTATTTCTAACATAATTAATAAAACCTAGGTTTTGGTAACAAAACGGCAAAATCATGTCACCAATCGTTAGTATAGTCTGAAGTTCTGGTATAGATTGCCACTTCAGGTTTTGTTTTAACATGAAAAATAATCTCATTACTATGAAACACAACGTTTCTACCATAAAATCCATACATACATTACAATATCTAAAAAAAGTTTCCCAAAAACGCGACCCCATAAATAGTTGACCAAAACTGAACATTATATTAAAAGATCCAAGTTCAATATTAATAAAAACGAGCTATATTTACAAGTGGACGGTATTAGAGGCCGCCCTCGTAGGAATCAATGGGTCTGCCCTTCACCGGATGTACCCTACGCCTATGGGGTAAATAAAGGCTGTTTCCTGTGACAAATATTAAAGCCTTCCAGCTTTGTAACTATGGTACGTTTATTCGGAAATATATAGGGTTTGTTTTCGTTAAATATAGGATTATTTATTATAGTAAATAACGTGATAGCCCGAAGGTTACATTGATCGCTTTGTTATGCTTCTTAAGCATAAGAAAGTGACTTCAAAATCTGGCAAGGACAAATGCAACTTTATTGACATCATGTGTCAAGTAGTCCTGAAGATCTAAGACTTTCTTTTTTCTACTCTCTCTGATTTAAATATCATCAGCCTATAATATTCCCACTGCTGGGATACAGGCCTCCTTTTGGAGAACGGTAGTTGGCTATAATCCCCAAAATTGGCCTAGTGCGGGTTAGTAGATGTTACCTACGACTCGTAACTCGCGGCGTTATCACTGGGCCATCATTGCCCTACTATAAATAAACTAGAACAAATAAGAACAATCTAAAACACCGTTCATTTTCAATTCAAAGACAACGATATTCACAACATCCATATTAACATCAACATCTCACAAAAAAAACCACATTACTGAACACAAACTACTTCCAACCATATTAAAAGATTGCAAACAACCTTGTCAGTAATAAAAATCAAGTAAACGGAACCAGCCAAACAGCATGGAATATCATGACAGGGAAACGCTGCTCAAAGAGAGAGACTAACGCATTTATTTGAATAGTGGCACGCGACAGCAAATATTTAAACTTACATAGAAAACGTGTATTTGCTCCCCTGCAGATACATTTGTTTGCAAACACTGTTAATGTGATCAAGGATCCAGTTGCGTTAATTGAATTAGATGGCTCTGTATAGTTTTTGAATGACTTTCAGAGCTTATTGCTGTGTTTGTTCTCTGTAATGGATGAAACACATTGTGCAAGTTTATTCAGGAGTAAATGGATAACTGAGGTTCAGTTTGCATTATAGTGATTACATTTTGCTCGTAAAATACTTTTTAAGTGAGAGAAATGAGTGTATTCACCTCAATAGTGCTCTCATTTAAAATTGTAAAGTAACCTTTCGATCAAACATATGTTATACATTGAATAATATCACGCCTTGTTTCCCGAAAGGGTTGGGCAGCGGTTTATCTTTAGGACACAAATATTTTACCGGTTACATTTAAGTCCCATGTAATAGGAGGCAAGCCTGTTGCCGGCACGAATCCACTCTCCGGGCTACTGAGAAATTCCAGATAGAAAAACCCAATAACAATTTCCCCAATGTGGAAATTAAACCCAGGATCTCATATATATGACTGGCCTGTTAGTCTAGTGGTTAGTGACCCTGGCTGCTGAGACTGAGGTCGTGGGTTCAATTCCCACCCAGGACAAATCTTTGTGTGATGAGCACAATCATTTGTTCTGTGTCTAGGTGTAATTTATCTATAACATGTATGTATTTAAAAATATATAAGTATGTTTATCAGTTGTCTGGTTGCCATAGTACAGGTTCTGCCTAGTTTGGGATCAGACAACGTTGTGTTGGTTGTCCAAAGATATTATTATTATTATACTCAGCAGTAGCGCTAAGAACTAGACTAGACTAACGAGAAAGTGCTACATGTTACATATACCTTAGGAGTTTTAGATTACGAACTAGTGGTGGAAATAATATTTCCTTTCACCGGAAATCATAACTCAAACCAGTGAAAGAAAACATCGCGAGGAAACGTGCATGTCCTAGAATAAAAAAATCGAAGTCATGTGACATGTATCAACCCGCACTAGGCCCGCGTGGTACAAAATAGCCCATTCGCTCTCCCAGAGAGGAAACCTGCTGTGTGCATGGGTGTCCGAACATTAAAGAAGAAGAAGAAGTTGGCAGAAGCAGCACAGCGCTGATTTGCTGGGTTCGTTTTCTCCTCTACCGATCGTGATGTCTCCAGACAAAGTTCATTTTCGTTATATGGATGTATGTATGTATCTATGTATGTATTTAATATTCATTGTTTTTCGAGTTATCTATCCCTTATGTTGCACCTGCCATGTTATTCTCTGCATCACCCTAAGGTTGACTGGTAGAAAATGCCTCAGGCATTAAGTCCGCCTTTGTACAGTATTTTTACTTGTGCATAAAGTTTTAATAAATACATAAAGGCTAATTATTAGATAATTAGCTTCTGCCCGCGACTTCGTCCGCGTTAAATTACTTGCTCCCCCAACCCTTCCCGTCGCGTCGAATCGCCTACCCGTGCGATTTTCCCCGTTTTTGCTACATTTTTCATTACTGCTCCGCTCGTCTTAACTGTAGCATGATTTTATATAACCTATAACCTTTCTTGATAAATAGGCTATCCAATACAAAAAGAAATTTTCAATTCGGAGTAGTAGTTCCTGAGATTAGCGCGTTCAAACAAACAAACTCTTCACCTTTATAATAATAATATCTTAGGACAACCATTGTGTTGGTTGTCCAGAACAAATGATTGTGCTCATCACACAAAGATTTGTCCTGGGTGGAAATCGAACCTAATATTTGTAAATTAAATTCTTAACATACTATTGCATATCCGACTTGGGTAGACTGTTGAAACCAAAAATGTAATGTTTATTAATAAGACCTTAATGTACACAGTTACGCAATAAATATATCTTTATCCTACGACCTCAGTCTTAGCAGTCAGGATCACTAACCACTAGACTAACAGGCCAGTCAGTATAGTATTAAAGTATAGATGATGATCACTCGTTAAATAATTATATTTATATTTGTGGCTATCGTTTCACAAAAAAAGAGCACAGACTACCTCGTTAATCTTAAGGTTCTGGGTTTGATTTCCCACCAGTGGCAACATTATATGCTTATGTCCTTAGAAAAATTTACATTTTACCTACAACCGGAATCCAAAGATCATCCTACAATCACATAAATCTCTCGCCGCCTATACCGCAAAACAATTACTCACCCGCAATTCTGATGATTTGTGAACAGGGTGGCGAAAAAAATGAAAATCTTCTCACAGCGAAGCACGGGGCGATACAAATTGTAACACCTGACAAAAGTGCCATGATTTATTAGCAACGGCAGAATCGGCAGCCCGGATAAAACCACCGCATTTCAAAACGAGAGCTGGAAACTCGTGCGATTCAGTAACAAAGCATTGTTGAACTCTACTGCCATTAGCTGCAATTGTTTCGGCTCGTGAAATTGTTAAATTTGATAGTTTTTTCATGTAGATTTTGGGCTATAATTGAGTTCTGTGTATTTTATGTTGATTGACGAAAAATCTGGTCATTGAAAACGCAGTATTGAATAACCATGCCCAAAAAACGATTAGTATAGTTTTTTAAGAACATTTATCAAAATTGATATGGTACAGTCACTAGAACTGATAAGTAACCAGGATCGGTAGATATAGTTAAGGTTTAGTAAGACACCGGTGGATGTTTTCGAATGAAATATAATTTGTTAAATGAACAGTTTGGCTTTAATTGATTGAATTAAGTAGTGTTCGAGATATCCATCGGTTATTGAGAAGCATTTTCTAAACATTTTACCACTATACTACGATCACTAATTCACCTGCCCAGCGTATTGATTATGACAACCGTCCTTTTAAGACAGGCCTGTGTCCAATAGTGGACTTCTTATGCTGAAATGATGATGATGATTCGCCTCTTTTGGTGACCGGTATCGCTTTGCGACATTTTCACTAGAGCAGTAGGTGTTTTAGTGAAAATATCACAAAACGATTTAGATAATACATAACATGATAGAATATTGATAGCTATCGTCGACAAGATTTGCTATCCTGCCATGACTTTACAAGAGAAAATTCTTTAACAGAATCGAAACAGCCGCCATTTCCTACAATGCCGTTCGCGATCAAATAGTCAAACAAAATTTATGTTCCCTCCCGCCGAGGATTAAAATATTAAAACTGCTGAGGTGTTTTCGCAACAATTTTTATTTATGGCCCGAACAATTGCACGGTTTTTACATTACAAAAAGCCAAAACGATGATTTGTTATTCAGAAAATGTAGTGGAAATATTGTAGTGTAAGCTGACCTCGAGAATGAAGATGCGAGAATAATTATTGCAGGCCAGATAGCGCTGATGGTGTAGTGAAAGATCTATAGCATTAAGTACTGCTACAGTAAATGCATTTCATTTAGTATTTGCTGGGAATTCTTCAATGTTTCCAGCATTGTGTAGTGTAAACCTTAGTCTGCAAACAGATTGAATCTTGATTCAATTCTTGACCTTTGCTAGATATATTTTTCAGCAAAAAAAAAAAACCGAAAACGGGTTCCAGGTGAAATATTTTCTTGTTTAACATTTTAACACGGTATCATTACAATATAGGTATATACTAGGGTCATGGCTATATCTCCTCTAAAGTTACCTTATTCGATTCGATCAAGACGCTTCCAAAGATACCACATCAATCAAATTATGATAAAAAGTTTAGAAAATTATACGGGAACACAGATTAACATACGTCAAATACCAAGAAATTGATAGCAAAAAGATAGAATTATAATAGACAATTCAATGTATAATTGTTTTAGTAATAGATTCATTAGTACAATGATCAAATTATAATACATAACTTCATTTAAATACTTCTAGTGAAACATATTTCTCATTTCAACATGAAAACACAAACACAATATATATTTTATAAAACATAGGCATGGCCTGGGAGGGTTCATTTCAATCTAAACTTGTTATTTATTTTGCCGGATAGTCGATGCTTATTTAATAGGAAAAGTTGTCGGTTAACAGAGCCTCCTGCAGGTCAGAAATACTATTTATTACTATTTGAATTTCAAAATTCATCAGCCTTTGTGGTTATATTGTTTGTCTTGATGATACGGTTCTGTTAATTGGTTTTATTTTAGTAATCTCCAAATATAAAGCGGGATTTAACGAGAAGTTTTTATTAAAACTTTGAGTGATATAACATAATCCCGTATTCTGGGTAAAGGCAGGACAGAATTCGCAACACCACGCTGCGTTTCAAAACGGGTATAAAAGACGTAGGCAAAAAGGCTGCCAGGCTCAAATGGGATTAGGCGGGTCACATTAGCCGTATGCAAGATGACCGCTGGGCTAAGGTCTGCACACAATGGGTGCCTGAAGATGGGCGACGCCACCGCGGTCGGCCCAGAAAGCGCTGGCGAGACGACCTAGATGCGTACCGCGACGTTTGGTTTGAGATGGCGCGGGACAAGTGTTCCTGGAAGAAATTGAGGGAGGCCTTTGCCCAGTAGTGGGACAGTATAGGCTAAACAAAAAAAAACATAATCCCATTTAAAATAATCAATGACCATTCATTTACAAGGTGTGATGTTGTAACATTTTGTTTGAGTGAGTTAGTAATTTCAGCATATTAAAGCAATTTGTCGAGTCACGATTGTTAAATACAACACAGCACGCAAGACAATTATGAAAATGTGTTTTGAATAGTGCTTAAAAAGCTAAAACATGGGAGTTGTATCAACAGATATTTTTGGAACAAAGCATGAAATCAAAAATTAGTCCTAGAACCAAAAATTCTAAGACATGTGACAACTATCAAGACTTACTGGGCCCGCGTGGTAGATTACAGCCCCCCTCCCTCTCGAAGAGAGGAGAATTGTGTCCCAACAGTGGAGACATTATAGCATACCCACCCTATGCTGAAGTATGTTTTTCAATAGCGTTACTGGGCCTTAGTTAGTTCCGTGTGGTGCCTGATGTAAAGAATAACACCATCACCATTTCTTCCCGTGGGTGTCGTAAGAGACGACCAAAATAACTTATTAGAGAATGGGCAGCAGCGTTCTCTATGCATTTTCCCACCATACAGCGATCGCCAACCCGTCTGCACAGCGTGGTGATTATGACAAACCCCCCAAATTGGGGGAGGCCTATGGCCAGCAGTGGACTCCTTTTGGCTGAGATAATGATGATGACTGGGCTTTGCCCTATTTTTTAATCATCAGCATTTTGTTTATGCTTCTTTTACCAGATAGATACATAAAACAGCCACAAAAATCATACACTGTTTAAACAATAGCCAAAAGAAATTCTATTAAAATGTACATCAAATCCGTAGAATATAATCCTTAAATCGTCGGCCGTCACGTCAACATATCACGGAGGACGTGACGACAACACACCTCAACGTGTTTGTCAAATGTAAACAATTTTACGTCGTACGTTTGAGTTTCCGTGTAAACCAAGTCCATGAAAAGAGGCAGAGGTTTGATGGAGTTACTGTAATTAGATTTCACTGAATAATGTCTATGCCGTCAATATTTAAATTTTATATAGTGATGACTTCTTTCAAAGTCAAAACTTAAACTTAAACTCAAAGTATTTATTTCCTGTCAGGGTCGCGAGATTTTCTCGAAAGAGTTACCGTGGCCCTGGCATATGGGCAACTGAAGGAACACGGGTGGTTTTTAGTCAGTAAAAGTCTGACATGCCCTTCCACTCCACCTAGAGCGGGAGTTGTAAGCTTTCACTTCTGTCAGCAGATCCCGTGACTGCCTTTTTAAAATTAAATTAAAATCAAATGTCATTTATTCAAACGAAGCTGAGGGTCAGCACTTTTGAACGTCAAGATTACATAAAACGGCTGTTTTAAGCCAAGCGCCCGTCCTTCACCACTTCGTAGTGCTTTAGCTGGTAAAAAGAAGTGGCGCAATAAACTCCCCAGCAGCACAACTGACAGTTAAGATAAATGAACTTGATTCTGTACAATAGTAGTTCAGACCTACTCAAACATCCTTTGTAAAATATGTTCTACAATAGTAGTAATTGTTAATTACTATTTATATGCCTGGCAACGATTCGCTGCTTTCACTAATTATCTAAGAAAATCTATGAGAGATACTGGATGCGGAAGGTGAAGGACACGGTGCTGTGGCACAGCCTGAGAGAGGCATCTAAAAGTGGACTGCGATATGTCAAGTTGACTAATTGACTAATAAATTACAATTATTCAATACTAGCTTTTGCCAGCGGCTTCGCCCGCGTGGAGGTCGGAAAATATCCTGTGGGAACGTACTACCGGGATAAAAAGTAGCCTATGTCCTTTCTCAGGGTCTAAACTATCTGTGTGCCAAATTTCATTTAAATTGGTTCAGTAGTTTTAGCAGGAAAGCGAGACAGATAGACAGAGTTACTTTTGCATTTATAATATTAGTGTGGATTACGGGTATATCTGCCATGTAGCTCGAACTTTGCTAACCCAGTATTTTTGGCCTTCACCTTTGATCCTCAAATCACCAATCAGCGAAACACTCCATCATGATTTCAGAACCCGACAAAATCTCAACTTGCTCCACGCTCAGTACCATAATTAAAGCCGTCACAAATTCTTCCAACATTATCTAATTTCTTAACAAAATAGGCACGTCATGTTTAAAATGTTTTTGAATTCGAATTACCTGAATGCGGTGTGTGGCTACCGCTTTGTTTTGCTTGTCACTCGTTGGCTTCGCTGCCAAGACTTGAGTTTCTGTCACCGTTGTGCGATGGTAGGGTTCTAAAAATGGCGGGCGTATTAGAGTAATTGATTGTTTATAATTTGATACTGGTTTAGGTCGTCATACGTAGGTGTCGTGTCAGCTTGGGAGGATGCTAAGCAGCGTCATATTTTTAGCTTCAAACTTTGTAGTTTGCCTTTCATTGAGCAGTAGTTATTTAGTACATTTATATGAACTGTCAATAATATTAAATACCAACCTTGCTAGTACTACCGATTCTCTAGTCAGCATCTGATTAACAAATCGTCCATTACCAAAACCTTTCGTTTTATAATTTAGAACTTCAGAACACATTATGACGTTACCACACAAACAGATAGTGTCTCGGGCTATAAGCGGTCTTAGCCGCATAATTTATCCTTTAATACCCAATAACCTAGACCCACATCTCATCCCGCAAGCACTTATAACCACGTAACTTCAACACCTTTATAACCCGCCAACTATGTGTATAACCCGCCACACTATATATAACCCGCCACCTCTATAACCCGCCACACTCTGCGACTGCCTCTAGCGGTGTTGTGAATTAATTTTCAACTTTGACGCGAAATAAATCACGCGGCCCGCATCCTGATTAGTTGCGGTGTTGCCATTTTAAATCGATTCCACGTTTTTATTTACGTATTTTTATATTTTGGCTTAATTGAATTTTATATAACGTTGTTTCTGATGGTTCGATAATTGGATGTTGTTGTTTTTATTTATAAGTTTTAAGAAATGAAGGTAACTGCAAAGAACTATTAGATTTGAGACTTATTTCTCAAATAAAGTTTTCATTTGTCGACTGTTTTTAGCGGTCATCAACCGAGAACAAAACTAACAAAATATAGGTGTGGAACCGTGTGGTGCCGGACGTAAAGAATAACACCACCCCATTTCTTCCCGTGGGTGTCGTAAAAGGCGACTAAGGGACTTACTAGAGAATGGGCAGCAGCGTTCTGTATGCATTTTACCACCATACTGCGATCGCCAACCCGCCTGCTAAGCGTGGCGATTATGGCAAAGCCCTCCAAAATTGGGGGTGGCCTAAGTCCCGCAGTAGACGTCTTACGGCTGAAGTGAGTGAGTGAGTGAGGAACTACAGGTACACCTTTGCCTAACCCTTAGGGAAACTCAAATCGAAGGCTTCCAGCGTCATATCGATATCTCATTGAATTGTTTCGATCAGGGCTAAAATTATAATGTCAGAGCTAAAGTTTTCCGTATCCAATGTATTGCAGATGTAAGTTAAAGACTTCAAAAGAGACTGTGAGTTTGTTTCGGTCTTTCTTCTCAGAGTAACAAGATATAAAATGGTGACCTATCTCTGGCTTAAAAAATAAATTGATTGGCATGTAAAAGCGTTTGTACAAACCTACTTGTAGAAATAAAATCATTTATTTAGATAAATTTCAATAGATCACTTAATTTCTAGGGTATCAGCAGTCTTGTAAACTCAAACTAGTGAAGGTTACAATGAAACCGTTTTCAGCAAGGCACCTTTTAAATTGGAACTGCCGTCGCTATTCCAGTACTTACCGACTAAAAGAGAAATACAATTTTATAAAGTTCGAGAACGATGTGCCCAAAATATTCATCATTTAATTTCCTTCTCTGCTCAAATACTAAACAGATTTGGTAAACTATACTTCGACTGCTACTAACAGTACACGGTATAACATTTTTCCGAGCAAAGAAAAGCCTTACAAAAGAAACAAGAGTGTCCTAATGAGAGCGTCTGCCGGGTGCACCATGGCGGACACCTAACCCATTCACTGCGAAAACAAAACGAAGTAGAATAAACAATATCGACTGTGTAGCAGTGGACTCGGGCTTGCATGGGATTATAGGTCCTTCGAGACCCCTATTTTGTTGAGGTGAATGATGATTGCAAAGACTTCTGGGCACTAAAGAAAAAAAATACAAAAAAAAAACGATTAGAAATAATTTATAAAAATCGACAGTATATTAAATCTATGTTTCGTGGTTTTCATTTCTGTAAGCTGTATCCTATGAATAATACTGCCAATATCAGTCAATTTCTAATTTTTGTCCAAATTTTAAACCTTATTACCAAGAAACGCCTAAAGCGAAATTAAAATAACAATGTCTATTTTAATAAAAAAAATTTTTTTGGTCAGAGATATTCATGTGCACGTAATTTATGCATAAGATACCTGTAAAAATAATGAGCTATAAGTACTGTAAAGTACATTTTATTTTACACTTTCAATGTTACTAAGAGTAATAACAAACTCGTACAGAAAATAAGCATAGAAAAGGCAAACTGAAACATAGACTACAATAACTGACAATACTGCAATGATACACAGCCGATAACTTCTCTTTATAGAGAGGTAATCGAAATATATCTATAAGAACCGGCCATTGCGGTCGCGAAAGGGTATTGTGTGCTAGGAAACTGAAATATTGTTAGAACTGTGGTAGAATGCAGATGTAAATTATGTGGATGTTAGGATTAACGTAGGATGGGATGACACATTTGTTTCGTTTAATGATCCGAAATGAAAATCGTTGCTAAGGTAAGAAATATCGAATATTACGCACTATACAGAGTGGTAGGGATATCGAGAGAAGTGGTGGCCCAGTGGTAACGGCCGCGACTTACGAGTAGTAGGTCGTGAGTTCGAACCCAAGTAGGCGCATTACTTTGTGTAAATTGTTTCATCACCACTGCTCTCAAAACGGTGAAGGAAAACATCGTGAGGAAACCGGCATGTCTTAAAACTAAAAATTCGAAGACATGTGACATCTACCAACCCGCACTGGGCCCGCGTGGTGGATTATGGCCCGCTCTCTCTCTCACCGAGAGGAGGTCTGTGTCCCAGCAGTGGGAACGTTATAGGCTGCTGATGAAGGGTCATCAACGCGCAAACTTGAACCATGAATTCAGCACATGATTCTAGACAGCGTAGAAATTTTCTTTAATTTGAAAAGTGTGATATCTACGCGGTCAAAATGTACGGTAAAACAACCTCGTCTGAGGCTCCCATCCCATTCATGAAGTTTCCCACCCTGCTCCATAATGAAAATCATAAACCCTCCCCTTTTGCGTAAGTCGGGTAATGTGACCTTTAAAAATAATGAAGCGACGTTTACCTGTCAGTGTTGCCGTAGCGGGCAGGGTGGCAACTACATATTTTCAATTTTGATATTTTTCCATAACAAATTCTTTAACGCGTGTTTGTTAATACGAATAGTGCGTAAACTACTGAATCCTTGGAGACAGATTGCGCGTCAATGTGCCTTGCTACCCTGCTTGCTGTATATTCGATGTTTTCTCACATGTCAGCGAATTATTGGTTCTAGAAATTCTGGTTCTGGAAACCGGCATGTCCATGCCGGTTTCCTCACGATGTTTTCCCTCAGCGTTATTAGAGCACTGATTATGAAATTAAAGCGCCTGTCTGGGTTCCAACCGATAACAAGTAAGTCGTAGCCTTTACCAGTGGGAACCACAGCTTTCTTTTTACCTCACCAAACCTAAAAAACCGGCCAAGTGCGAGTCGGACTCGCGCACCAAGGGTTCCGTACAAACCTGTAGGTTTATAAGTAAAAGTTCACCCATCACGACAATCGAGTCGTAGTTCTGTTCTGTTTCTTGGCTTGGTTTTATTTCTGTCTGTGTTTTGTTCTGTTTATTATATGATGTAACTAAAAATTTACGGTTTTCGCAATTTTTCCTTTATCTGTGCTATAAAACGTTGCTTCGTACCAAATTTCAAAATTCTAGATCGACTGGAAGTACCCTTTAGGTTTTGATACCCTTGCGAGTTTCAAAAAATTGTGGAAATTTGCGGTATAAACGGCTATATCTTTTGATTGCGTTAGCTTAGAAGCTTGATTTTTTCACAGCTCCAAGGAACAGTAGACTTCAGTATTTGATATAAATTTCAGCTTGATATCTTCATGAGTTCCTGAGAAAAAGGGTCTTGACAGACGGACGGACGGACGGACGGACAACAAAGTGATCCTGTAAGGGTTCCGTTTTTTCCTTTTGAGGTGCGGAACCCTAAAAACGAAAAACGTACAATTATTTAAATAAACACATGATAACTCCCATAATCGCGTTGCAAACACTTTTCTAAATATCCCATGAAACACCTTGCATCATACTCAAAACAGAGAAGCATCGCTTATTTATGAAAACGCGTCTGTTTTTCTCTAAGTGCAAAACTTTTTACGCCGAAACGCGGTATTGTTTCGCGTTTTGGAAAGTCGAGGACTTCAACATTCGTTTTTATTGATATCTTTGTGGATTTTAGGACTGTTAAGGTTAATGCTACATCGACTGTTTGGAGTTATGTTGAAGGATTATTTTTTATTGGGAACGGTTGTTCTTGATGCTTTTTGGATCGACGTTCTTCAACGTAGTTTGTGGTACGAGTAAACTCGTGGAAATCGTCATGTAACGAAATAGGTTATGCCCTCTTCATGCGACTTTTTATTTTATATAATAGAAAGAGAGAGAGAGAGAGAGATCGTTTTTTATGGTTTTCGAGGACGCTGAAGCCAATAATGAGGTTAGAAGAGAATTTTCATTTTTTTATCATGGGTGTCGTTTTTATGGTTATCGAGGGTGCTATACATAATCGATAGTAAAGTCTTAATAAAGTTTGAGTATTTTAAAGATTGAATAAACGACGTCACATTAAGAGTTGTAGGAAAAGCATAGGGAACGTTTTATTTTCTTTGTCTTGGTATATTTTTTTGCCTTAATATCATAACAGAGTTTGATACCACGTTGAAAGACAGCTTACCATTTGCTTTAAAATTCTATGTTAATACAGGACAATAGTTCGTTTGCAATAAAACACAAAGCTGTCACTTCTCAATACTCAAACATTTAAAACAACAAAAAAGGGACACCCAAAGCCGCGTAAAAATCTAATACACTTAAAGCCGGCAGTCCATTTTAATATGTGTCACAAACGGCGTTCCGTTCGGCCTCCGCCTCGGCCGTCGGCCCCGCTTCGGCGTCGGCCCCAACAATTGTTATTCAATACCACTTCATGAAATATGTATTTATTGTGTGCTCACGGGAGATCTCTGTAAATTCATATGGTATATTGGTATTACGCTTCTGCGTGTGTAACTGTGTTTTAGGCTTGAATTGGTGGAGTGGTATTAAAAATGTTGCAGGTTTTGTTTGATTGCACGGAAAACAAAGTGGTTTCGATGGAAGAGATGAGTTATTGAAGCGTGTTTCGTGAGTGGATGGGGATTGATTGATTGATTGATATCGTACAGTCAGGTCAATCTGAAAGTTCATGCACTGTATGTAAGTACAGTAGTTCCTATGTCTGTGGTAAGTAAACTAGTTAAATGTGAATACGCTGCAGATATGGCTTTATAATCTTTATAAAATACATGCATACATGTTACGGTCGTGAATCATATTATGTTGATCATATAGTCTGATACTGTCCTGTAAATGGCGAATAAAACGTTAGAAAAATTGAATTTTGCTGGCTACCCTGCACTATCCCCTTTAAGCTGGCCTCTTATTTTATTAAAACTCCATAATAAGCTCAAAAAGCTCAATGTGCAGCTAAAGCAATAAAAATAATACCATTAATTAGCAGTCGACTATACCAATGCACGACTTCAAGAGACTACGACTTAGGTTTCTCGATCAAAATGACCATTTGGTCGTTATGATCGCAGTTAATATGAACTGCTGGCTTTAATGACCGATAAGTTAGTGACGGAGACAAAATTGAATAGTCACAATGTGTCTTTTTAACCGACTTCAAAAAGGAGGAGGTTCTCAATTCGGATGTTTATATTATTTTTTTTTTTTTTTTTTTTATGTATGTTCGGCCATAACTCCGTCATATATAGACGGATTTGAAAAATTCTTTTTTTGTTCGAAAGGGATTTATTCCGAAATGGTCCCATATAAATTTCATATAGATCTGATGATGAGTTCAGGAGACAGACACCGGAACTCTTTAAAAAATGACAGCAAATTAACCGCGATTTCTGTTATCGCATAAATATGCATTGTTTGTTTGGAATTAGTACGAGGTGGATACCACAACTAAAAATTTTAAAATAAAAACTTTTTTACAAAAAAAAAACAACCAACTTCCTTAAAAACACTACAAAGTGAAAAATAACTTTAATTTCGGAAGTCGGTGGCAAAAAAAACCATAAATACAGATCCTAAGACACCGACTTCCGAAATTAAAGTTATTTTTCACTTTGTAGTGTTTTTAAGGAAGTCGGTTGTTTTTTTTTGTAAAAAAGTTTTTATATACCGACACAGAGTCAGTACAAACACTTTTCCAAGGAACTATACTGCAAAAGATATATCTTTATTAATCTTTATTTATTTATATATTTTTATGAAAAATGTGAAATAATTTTATTTCATTTATCATTTATAATTCCGTGTTTATTATTTATCAACGAAAAGTAGTTTATGTCCTTTCTTGGGGTTCAAACTTACCCCGTACCAAATTTCATCAAACTCGGTTCAGTGGTTTAGGCGTGGAGCGTAACAGACAGACAGAGTTACTTTCACATTTATAATAATATATTATGTTTAAGTATAGATAGTATA
Source organism: Aporophyla nigra (assembly GCA_947507805.1). Taxonomy (NCBI): domain Eukaryota; kingdom Metazoa; phylum Arthropoda; class Insecta; order Lepidoptera; family Noctuidae; genus Aporophyla; species Aporophyla nigra. The sequence goes on from OX382301.1 coordinate 3,222,585, forward strand.
TACTATATTAATAGATATAGTACTGAAGTATAGATTTGGAGGTTATATAGACCTCATCATGTGGTTGTGTGATCTGACCTAAGTTTTTCTCTCTTTGATAGGTACATGTGTTTTATAACAATGACGTAGAAACGTAGAAGAGTTCACTCTTCTCATGTTTTAATTTGCATGTTTCAATAAGTTGTACTTGCTCAACTCTATGAAACATCTGGAAAACAATGTTAAACTGTGAAAATATCTATTACTGCATCCAAGAGACTGCATGCTTGAATATCATTTCAGAATATTGAAATATTTTTTTTAGAGTTTGAAACTATATACTACATTGTGCAACTAATATGTTTGTTATAATTAATTCCGACCTTTAATGAATTCCTGTAACTTAGAATAGTATCAAACGAATCATATCGGTTTAAAACGATTACTAATTTTCATGTTATATCTATGAAATCATTAAATAATTCATATACACGATAATTTATACATACAAATGCTTGCACTGTCTGGAGAAGTCCACTGCAATCTATATATTTATTTCCTAAATATACCATTTCAGGCACTAAACAACATGGTCCTCATATGATTTGACCAAGATTATGTCTGGACTTCTCAAATAAACTTTGTCCTCCGAGTTTCTGTAGGTCTGTTTTTAGACAGTATTCGAATAGGAAACGACGACCTCATCTAGTTTTAAAATATGATTTACGTTTAAAACTGCACTTTAATTGCGGAACACACTATTAATCAGAATTTGAATAATTTTGAAGCTTATTTGTCATCCATTATTTCATATGTACGAAAAAATTGTTTGTTTGGCAACGTAAACAACGCCATGAATGTTGCTGAACTTTTAAAATGAAATAGATTCCTACTGATAGTGTAGTACGCAATTATCCCTCTGTTTGCAAGAACCTACTTGCATAAACAAAACCATCAATCATCATCATCATCATCACGTTTACTTCAGTTAGGTACTTGCCTATCATAAAATGTGCCTAGCCGTTTTTGACAGCTCGTCAACTGCCGTAAAATGCCGATCCAACAACGTTACTTAGCACGAGTTATTCGTGTCACTCTCGCACAACGCTCAAATTACAAGTGCAAGTAGAGACGAGAACACGTCTAATTTTAAGTACGAGCTAAGTAGTGTTTATAGATCTCAGTTTAAGTATAGAGTACCCAGGTACTATATATTATACTTAAACTGGGGGTATTTTTGTTTTTAATAAATTGTGGTTTTTGGAAATTATATTTAAATACAAATTACATTTTGTTATTTTTCTTCCAATAAAAAGAAAACATTAGTTAATGTTTAAGTTAATCGATGAAGTTGATTATTGAAAACACGAATAAAACGACATTTTCTAAAAATGAATCCTAGCTAGATCGATTTATCGCCCCCGAAACCACCTGTATACTAAATTTCATGAAAATCGTTGGAGCCGTTTCCGAGATCCAGATCATATACTCGTATATAAAACAAGTGTGCTCGTTTAAAGATATAAGATTTATGAGTTGTACGTTCTAGGTTTGAGGCCTGAAACGCAATTTTTGTATACATTATTTCATTACCACTGCTCTCAGAACGGTGAAGAAAAACATCATAAGGAAACAGTCATGTCCTAGAACCAAAAAATTGAAAACATGTGACATCTACCAAATAAAAACTGGGCGGGCGCGGTGGAGTCGCGCCAGTTCCTCTCACCGAGAGCAGGCTTGTGTCTAAGCAGCGTGACCCTTATAGACCGCTTAAGTATTAGCGAAGTCTGGAGTACGATACGATACATTCCAATTAAAATCCTGGAAACACTACTAAAACTATTTCCTAGAGCGGCAGTAGCTCATTACAGACTGTATTGTTTGTTAAATTGCTTATGAGTTATTGCCCATTCACCACTTTCAATATATCACCGACGCTGCGATCTTAATTCTTAGAACGCCTTCCTATGTCCTATGGGGGTGGTGCAAGGGAAAATAATACGCGAATATGGTGTGCTTTTTTTTGGATGGGAAATCATCAAATGACTTCTCCCGCTCTGGGCGGAGCGGGAGGGCGTGTCAGACTTTTACTGACTAAAACCCACCCGTGTTCCTTCAGTTGCCCATGTGCCAGGGTCACGGTGTCTCTTTCAAACAATCTCGCGACCCCGGCAGGAATATGGTGTGCTTTGGATCATTGTTTGTCTCATTATAATATAAATGTATTTATCCTTTGAATACTTCCGCAGCCACGATGGCCGCAACTTACGAGTTGGGAGTCGTACCTTAGAACCTACATTGGATCGATACTTTTGTATAAATTATATCACCACTATGCTCAAAACAGTGAACGAAAACATCGTGAGGAAACTAGCATGTCATAGAACCAGAAAGTTGGACACGTGCGACCTCTACGAACCGGCACTGGACCTGCGTGGACTACAGCCCCCTCTTGACGTGAGGAGGACTGTGTCTCAGCATTGGAAACATTATAGGCTGGTTCTGTACGTCTTCTGAAAACACTGATGACTGCGTTAAAGGTTATTGAGATTAATCTTGGACGAGAAGATATTGAAGATTAGAAGATATCATAAGATATCATTTAAGTAAGCCGATGCAATAGTGATGAAGATTAGAAGATATCATTAGATATCATTTAAGTAAGCCGATGCAATAGTAACGTTGATTGTTTGGTTTTAGTTATGTATCTGTACCACTATCCTTGATTTTAATGAGCTTCATTAAGAAAGTCTTTTTTGAATACTAAGCTACAGTAACAGTAAGCTACTGCATCGTATTTAGTACTGCAATAAACCTAATTGAATTATTTGTTTTTGTTTCAGGTAAGTTCCCACCGCCATATTAACATACACCTACACTAAAAACGTGCAATATCCATTTCAACTTCACCACGTAAGTATAAAAAGAAACTAATCTACTAATTGAATAATTACGTCACTCGCTCCAGGCCGTCTCTCACACCGTACCGTAAGGCTTCAAGCAAATGCGTATTTATGTTCCAGTCACAATGAACTTGTCCCGTTCTCAATTCGTTTCGCAGCATTAGTACGTGCCATTGTCCCATACAATAGTCGATGCATTTTACTCTTGAGATTTAAATAGGCTTCGGCTGATGGCGTCGTTAATGCGATCGAGTTGTTTACGTGCTTCGTCCACTCGACTTGCTTCGATGTCGATTATGTTCAGCTGAGCCTTGTTTTTAATTGACGGCTGAAATATCGGGAAAGTCTACTGCTTATGAAAAACGTGGGTTATTTATTTTCTTTTTCACGTCTGGAAATGATTGCTTAAAGAATACAAATGGAAAATGTCAAATTTCAAAGTCATTGAGTCAATTTTGTCACCGTAATTTCAAATAATGTCAAGAATCAGATAAAACAAAATCTATGTGAAAAGTGTGTACCTAAGCTAATGATGACTGATAGGTATAAACTTTTCCTCTAGCAATGAACATTGAAATGCTGTTCATACTTTTATTTCTTGGTTGAAACCTGGAAATCTCATCTCCCTACGGGCGCGAGGTAAAGAGGGTGGATGCGAGTTGACAGACGGTCATTGTGACCCCGAAGGCCAAGAGTGTAACTTTTCGACACGTTCGTACCAACTTCCATCCGTCGGAAAGAAATTTAACTAAGTTTCTGATTTTTGTTTGAACTGTCTTAGTTTTTATAAACTGACTTGATTGATATTGAAAGAAACTATTTTAAAATAAGTGACTTCAAAGAATATACACAGAACGATACAGTTGGTTATTTTAGTATTTCTAATTCAAGTAAATGTAAACATAATCATAATTTATTAACTCGACATGTTAGTGCTGACAGTCACGCTACCAATAATAAAACCACTTAACTAAACAAAAAATAAAACGGAGACAACATCAAATAATTACATTTCGCTTCTAATGCAGGTACACAGCCAACCGATAAATTCTATTACATACACATCAGCATGCAATATGTTACTTGTCTTCAGCAAATTGCCACTAAGGCGCCAATTACACCGTACACCGAGCGTCGCCCGCTCGACTAAACACCGAGTTATGTTGGGTAATTCGAGAAGTCTCCTTTCATCGAGTGCATTTCGCGGAACATCGGCCCGCAATAGTCCCCCTGCACTTCCATTAACCGTGAAAATGGTGTGACGTCACACAGAAGCGTAATGCTACCGATTTTGATATCAGGTGGAACATTAGCTTTATTGTTATGTGAGAGTAGGGAGATTATTTTATATGCCTTTATCGTTACTATAATGATAACGGTGTTTTATGATGGAGATGATGAGGTTGGTAAGAGATTAGAAAAATGAGGTCATGGCCTGATGTATAAAAATGTTATGTCTATACAATCATGATTGTAGTTAGTGTCTAAGTGTAATGAAATGGCAGATGACTGAATACTGTAATAATCTAATTGTTTATTGAAACAGATTTACTTTAAATAAATTATGGAACGGATTCAATGTAATTAAAACGGCAGTCAATTTCATTAATTAATATTCTGAAATTGATTCCTAATTCTGTCCTGAATAATTCATCCAGGTAGAGTTCATCGAAATGATTTACATTTAAACTGACAGACGCCAGACGACTCCTATTTCTTTCTGTTACAAAAGCAACTTTTGAATGTTCAGCTACAGTGTTTTTAATCAATATATTGCCGATTTGAAATACCTTCCAATCTAGTCTAATGTAATCTAACTAGACTGTATTGTCCTACTGCAGGGCAAAGGCCGTCAAAGTACCGGCCAGCCACAATTCAATCATTTACTAATAAATATAACCTCATATTTCAATATCTATAAAAATTATCACTCTATTTTTTCACTAGGTATAAAATAATAAGTCAAAAATATATTTCGGTTGGAGTGAACAAAATTAATTTGAAACTAAAACAAAACACAATCAAGTCAAAAGAAAAACAGCATTGAATTCACGTTCCAAATAATACTCCAATTTATTACAACAGCGAATTACAGGACGGTGTAACAGCGGCTTCCATTAAGTGAAGAAGACAATTCGCGAGGAGCACCGCACGAACAAAGACCAGCCCCAGGTGCCACCAATAGCCGATCTAATTAAACGTAGAAAAGAACCAGAGCGTTGTTTAAGTGAATTAAAACGATTTTCATTGCGTTCGCCACGGTGTTAGTTAGGATTTACGTTTTTAGAAATGGAACAGTGGTTAATGAAAGTGGTGAAGTAGGTTGGATGGTATTAGAGTGTGGTTTGGTCCAGAATAGATTTCTGTCCCGACGGGTGTTTGGGCTGATAATAGCATTAACGTGTACGGTACACAATCCAAGTGTCATATAATTTATTGTGGTTCAACTCTTTCTATTTTACTAAGTTACAAAGTCTGTTTATAAACGATATAATAATATATATAATATAATAATATATATAATATAATAATAAATATTATTATTATTATCTTGGTTCTTGCCCGAACCTGAACCGGCAAAGCTGGATAGGCATTTTTTTTTTTGAGCCGGATACCATCATATGACTCCCGCTCTGGGAGGAACGGGAGGGCATGTCCCCATGTTCATTCAATAGCCTGTAGGTACCAGGGTCACAGTAAGTTTTTCAATGACCCTGGCAAAAGTGCTGGCTAGGCCTTAAGCCGTTACATAAACGGTATAAAGTTCCTTAAAAGTAGATTTGCCTCGTGATAAATTCCGACTGTCTACCAAAACAATAGTGTCACGAGGAATGTTCAGTTCCCATATCAACGCAACATCATCAATTTAATCCCTAATAGATCGATTTCAACACCAAATCTAACAATTTATAACATAGAAATAATCGCATCGTTAATACGTGAACATTGGCGAGTAATGACTTGTGGGTAGTCATGAATATTAATAGCGTGACGTGTTTATGTACGAAATTGATGGGAAAACAATATTATAGATCAGCGAGTCCGTATATTGTAACCAGGGGCCAATAGTTGTGTGTTTTAGTTACTAGTTATAATAACAGCAGATAGGTATAAATTTACAAAACGGTCCGGTAACGTTATATTATAATTGCTTGCAGGCGATTTCTAGTAAAAATTGTATTTTCATGTTTTAGTATCGGCACGTGTATAAAACCCAAATTATATAATATATTGTTTTTATTGGCAGCATAAAATGTAATTCTCTATTGACCTACATCATGAACTTTGGATAATTGTAAAACTTGCTGTAAAGGTTCAGCATTATTGTCCTTATATATCAAGTTCATTTATATCAGATTCATTTTTCCAGATATATAAGGTATAAAGGATAATTAGAAATATAGAATAGATGGTTTCAAATCTAGATCACTTTTATACTTCATAATTCAACTAAAATCTGCTACGTTAAGAGCCCGTATACAAAATATGGCCGATGTCACTAACGTATTTTTACTCTGGACTAGTTAAAATACTGTGTTTCTACTAGTTTTAATACACAACTTGAATATCATTTCAATTATGATATAATAAAATAGTTACTTTTAATTATTTACGTTTTGATTTATCGACCAGTGACTGTTTTGTGAATTTTGCTGTAAGAGGTTTAGTATATCACTTATTTTCTAATTGTATACGGTATGAAAAAGTTACAATGTATTTTTGTGTAAATTGTATACAATGTAACGATCATTTTTCACCACTTTCATATACAATATGTGTTTAAAATATTGAACTTAGTCAAATTTAAGAGAAAATGGGCAAAGAATTGCTTATGATTTCGGCTACTCCGAACTTACTTTCATAAAATAAAAACAGCATACATAAACTTTCGTTCAAAAGCAATACATTCCCTAAAATAGAATATTTAATTATTTTTTATGATTTTAATAAATGTAAAAAATAAAAAAGTATTATCAATGAATTTTTTTTTTAAACAATCTAGATCTCACTTTATAATAGGTACTCAATAAAAAGTAGCAAATTCATTAGATAATAATTAGAACCATATTTTATGTTGTGCATGAAAACTTATGGAAATAGAGTTTTCAGTAAAATCACGTAGGTCAGCGAAATTGGAAAATAATTGCATACGGCCTCTTAAAATTAAAATATTATGCACAAGATATAATTTCCTAACAAATCTCTACTGACAGTTTAATATGCACCCTCAGCAATCTCAAGATAACCAAGCACAATATCACGCAGTATTTGTTAAATAATAAACCGTGGACTAGCTTGGGATTAACTTTATACAGTATTTGTTTACTTTGGTAATCCTTTTGCTGTGGCAGCAGGGGCAGTCAGGCCGGAGGCTAACCGTGTGGTGTAGGCAAAGCCACTGCGGCGAAATATAGCCAGGCACGAAGATTATAGGCTATGCGAGCCATGGGTTTGGTTGAGGAAAAAGATTTTTAAAGCAGAAGATGTAAGAGATTTAAAATAAAATTTGTTTTGACTTTTCGTACTGAAATTTACAATTTTGGCTCATATTGTTTATTTAAGTACACAATGCACAAGAAATGTTAAAATTAAATACTCCTGACTTCGTTTTACATCTCTGCTACTTCTTTTCGTACGATCAAAGTGAAGAATATATTTTACAATCTTCACTAATATTCTATAGAGAAAAGATTAGATAGTTTGTAATGGAACTTAAAACTACTTAAACGATTTAAAAAAATCTTTCACATTGGAAACCTACTTGATTCCAGAGTAACACAAGCTAAACATTTTACGTAAACGAATTCGCGGGTGAAGTACTATTCTACAATGAATTAAATGTGATGAAATAAATTCGAATAACTTAATTTATTATGCAGCAAATCAAGTCCCAGACATCCAAACTCCCGCAACATATTAAACTACATAACAGTTTCCTACTGAAACTCAATGCGTCCAAATGCATCAAATTACCATATTAATACTCAAATCAAAACTCTCTCGTAACTCGTACCAAACAGCAAAGAGCGTCCAGAAACGCGACCAACCCTCTAATTAGAGAACATGAAGACTCCCCTATGTAGCCAGAGGCGATGGCCGAACGGCTTTTTAATTTGATCCACGGTATGATGCACTTTGCACACCACCAGTTTCTCCCTTCCCACTTTTTATCAAAGCCATAAAGTTCTTGAGATATCTTGTCAAACGAATTTTTGCTGTTATTTATTAGTAGGAAATTAAAATGTAGAATGAGATATTTCTGTAATCCGTTGCTATTTTACTGGATTCCGTTTTTCTGTTTCATTAGATCTTGTCTGAGTCGGTCTTTAATGAGGATTGATAGCGAAACTAAATGTAACCAAAGTGAAATATGCTATTTCGAAATGTTGAACAGATTTTGCATTGACATCATTGTCGGTATCAATACCACAACCAATATTATTAGCATGATGCACTACAATTAAATTTTGAGCTCTTCACATATTTGCATCAAAATCCGTTCGCACAATAGCCACTACTAATTCCTTTGATCTGCGTTTCACAAAACAGTCGCAAATGCGACAAAACCGCTATTTTGGTCAATCCATACACAGGAACTTCAAATCTGCTTTGGCATGCTCACTTGTCTGTAAGCGTGACGTTGGTGTGCCACATCAAAGACTAATGCATGATGACGTCATAGCAATTGTATTACTGGTCGGCAAACAGTCAAAATGTTAATCAAGTCCAATCAAACGCAGGCTCGCATCCATTATGACAAGTGTACTGAGTAAAGCTGTAATGGAAAATGGAAGGTAAACTGACAATACCATCCTTTGTTGCAATAGTGAATATTGGGTGTTGAATGTTGGAATGTTGATATGAAATAGAGGATAAGTTAATGTTTTTTTTTTTTTAATTGAGCTGATCAAAGGAAATACAACTTAACAATATTTAATCATTGTAATAACAACGTAAGTGTCTTTTACTGTCTTGATGATACTGTAACTATAGTAGAGCGAAAAGTTATACTAATATTAGCTTTGTCTGTATTGCACGAAAAGTGCTAGCGAGATAATAAGTTGACTATATCACTCCTTAAAATATTAGCTATCTGCCAAAGAAAGTCCCGTCAAAATTGAACCAGCAGTTTCGGACAGACAGACAAAAATATTACTAAAAAATATTTTTTGTATTACTTAAGTACTCTATGTACTTTTATATGCATTATGAAAACAGCTGTTATTTTAGCAATAGAAAATGACACTTCAATTAAATTTATTTCTATATATTGGTGAATTTGGAAAGTAATTCCAACAAGGCGCTTGTTCGTTTAATCACCTAGACCGAAAAGTTTACAAGGGTTATTAATATCGTTGCAAACTTGAACAGAAAATGATATAAAATTTGAGAAAAGCATATTTTAATAACTTTTCAAACGTTATCCGTTTATCTAATATCTAAGTAGCACTAACTCCTTCACTGTTTTTTTTCATCAAACTTCAGAGCATAACCAAATCGTCAAAATTACCAACAGCGACGAATATTACCTACCACTTAAAATTCAATCTTCATTAGAAAAAATCCCATTTCATGTCACGGGATTTTGTTCGGCAGCTTGCCAATGGGCAGGATTAAGATTACCCCGATTCATTATTCAGATTAAGTGTGGCGAAATGTTGACAAATTGAATTTGACTCGCTCACGTCAAAGACTGGGTCCGTAATTGGCTTAGTGCTCAATGAGGTTAGGGTAAATAGTGATTTCCACGCGAGGATTTCGGTGTCAAATACTATGTGACGTCACAGTCCGGTGTGGAAAGGAATGGTAGGTTCCATGTTTGTTTTGCCTACTTTTTTAAGAGTTAAGATAGTTTTAGAATTGGACGTGACTATATGTTTAAAAAAAATTAGGGTTATTGCAAGATTTCCTACTAGATATGTCACAAATGCTCTTAGTACTAGCAATTGATATCATCCAACACCATTCGTTATTCCGAATACTGGTGCAGTACTTCTTTTTAACTGACTGCGCGGCGCAATGGAGGGTAAGGTGTTTATAGGCTTATGTATGTCTGTATGTTTGTTCCGTTGTCTCAGTTCTCTACAGACAAAAGGTTTAGGCCGATTTGGTGATTCTTACGTTAATAAATTTTTCTTAGTCTTGCAAGTGTCACTAAAGACATGACAGTTATCAAAATTCAATATGGCGACAACCAAACGCCATATTGCAAAAAGACCAAAATTAAAGTCGACGTATAATGTCAAATAGGGTATCATTGAACATTTTTTCGAAAATCATTAGTCATCTCTAATCAGTTTTCATTTTAGATGACCATTTAGTGTCTATTGTGATTTAAAGTTGGTTAGCGTCCATTCTCACTTACATTTTCAAAACGTTTATTGAAGTAATGATTAAGTTGTTGTATAAAATCAGTCTAGTGAACATAAAAATAATTATATTACTTCACTACATTGTATAAAACAAAGTCACTTCCCTATTTATGTCCCTATATATGCTTAGATCTTTAAAACTACGCAACAGATTGTGATGCGGTTTCGTTTAATAGATAGAGTGATTCAAGAGGAAGGTTTAAACATACGTATAATATGCGGGCAACGCCGCTGGCAAAAGCTATTTTATGATAAAATAAAAAACCCGACGGCGTTAAAGTGAACTTTAAAAAAAGATGAAAAAGGACATCATATTTTAAGAAGTTGATTATAAAATTTAATACAATAAGCAATTTCATGCTGTAAAAGAACTCGTCTTAAATTTCGCAGTAAAGGCCTTTATCACCGGATTTTCTGATTTTTTCGTCATCATCTTAGGAGTTTACTTCCTTCGCGATTGATACTGATCTTTAGAACGACACATATTTCCGCCATTCTGTTAAACAATCCAAAACCGAGGTCTATCCACTAACTCACTCCACAAACGTCCAAACGTTGTTTTTGCAACAACAGTCGAAGGGCCGTTCGATCAGATACATGTACCCGTATTATTTGACTGAACAGATCGATAAAAACAGAATGTACCGTCCGGTGACCTGTTCGGAGATAATAAAAAAGTTGAATGATACTATGCCCGCCCTATCGGAAAATAGAAGTGGATCTTTAGTTCTTCGAGTTGCCAGTAACAATGTCGTCGTACAGTCGGGCACGGAAGCGATATGTTCCATATAAAAATTTATATTATTGCTCAACTCGTTGCCTAGACGGTGACGTGTGATTCAACGAAGAAGTTCCCCTCTGTAATAGCTATTCGATATTATGTCCGTCGATGCGTTTAATAGTTTTGTAAATAAAATTCTATGGCACAGAACAATACATTACACTTTATAATATTACGTTTAGTTTGGTCACAACAAACTTTGCTATATCATTAGAAGTAATTCTGTAGCAACCAACTTTGCAGACTGTAATTAAATATTTCTCACTAACTACTAAATTGTTTGTTATATAACTCAATAAGATGAAATTAATGCTTTTGTACATTAAGTCTCAAAACTTAACATTATTCTCCAAAGCAGAAGCGCTTATAAAATTATCTGAAATCTAATTTTTTCTCAGTATTAGTAATCAATTCAAAATCATCAGTTCTACTATTACATAATAAATCAATAGCCAATACATATTGAGTCGGTGACAGTACTTTCGAGGGTCCAGGAGGCCCGAGCGGAGTAAATCCGAAGTCGGCCGAATTCCCGCGAGTCTTTTCTCGAGTTTCGACAAACGGCACGATATCCTTCGGCACCAATAACGACGGATGTCCACTTACTACTGCATTAAAAATGCAGACATTATCTGTAGGAGTCCTTATTGTTAACAAGACTCTCATTGGACTTGTCGTATTCAGAATATTTTAGTAAGTAGGCTTGTAGGAGAATGTAGCACGTGTAATGTAGTACGTGATGTTCTGTAGCTTCACATTATTTTATGAAAAATAAAAAGACTTGCATGAATGTTGGGTTATCTTACTAGTAAAGATAATGTTGTCAACATAACACTTTATTAGATTATTTGTCACAAGATCATATTGATGTGGACAAAAATATTTAATCCCACAAAAACTTCAATCTTACAAAACCTCATATAGAGACGCAATGTTAACTACAGTAAAACATTATAAATTAATTTATTTCTGTAAGTAGATTTGTACAAACACTTTTTCACTTCACTCTTATTTTTAATACTATATATGAAGTCGGCGTTTCTTATGTGTCAACTCTCACTATAAAGACCTAAAAAAAACTCAGAGATAATAGTCTCCTTTGAAGTCCAAACATAATCTTAGTCAGATCGAGTGAAGACCATGTAAATTGGTGTCTGAAAGTGAAGTCTTTTGAGTAAAGGACAACACAGATTGAGTGCACGTATTGGTCAGCCTAGTATATATTATTTAATTTTAAACCCTTTTGTTAGAAACTATTTCTTTAAAACCAATATCTTAACAAAACCTCGTCACTAACACACATAACACAATAGAACCATCTTTTAAAACCACATTTCTTTATTTATAACGGTCGCAGTGAGCGGCCGGCTTTACCCTCCCGCGCAGAGGATTATGTGTTTTATCCTGAATCTCTTACCGATGTCGCTGTGTAATTGTGGATTACTCTCGCTCATGTTTCCATTTGTCCTGCATTCTGTAAGAAGTTTTTATTAGAGTTCTCTTTGATTTGTTGTCTTTGTATTATGATGAAAGTTTTTGCCGAATCTGCATTGTGAGGGATCTAAGTGATCAATCAGTAAAGAGATAGTATGGAGGAAATGTTTGGGACTTTTTGCATCAGTCAGAATAACAAGGTTTGGATCACTGTGACCCGAGTTTCAGTGTTCATTACGCCTGTAATGCACGAAGGGCAGGCAGAGTTTTACCTATAGTAATAGTACACCCACATTTTGCTAAGTGCTATGTCATAGGTAGAGACTATTTCCATCAACCGGAATTTTCTAATGGAAAGGTCCTAGTTATTACCCGACCTGGAAATCACAACCAGGACCTCAGGCTGAGCAGTAGTCTCGCGACCACTAGACCAACAAATTAGTCAATGTTCTATATTTGTGAAACGATAACCACAAGTATAAGTAAATAATTTACCGAATGATAATCATAATATTCATCATCATAATCAGCCTTTAATGTTCCCACTGCTGGGATATAGGCCTCCACCCTGGGAGAGGGAATAAGCTTGAATCTAACACGCAGATGTGCACATGTCTTTAAAATTTTTGATTCTATGGCATAGCCGGTTTCGACATGATGTTTTCCTTCACCGTTTTGAGAACCGTGACGATAAAATAATTTAAACAAAGTAAAACGCCTGTTTATCTGGCTTTCAACCTACAACACCGTTTTGTGAGCAGTGGCGATGAAATAATTTAATTTTAGAGTAAAACGCCTCTCTGGATTTAAACCGACCTACAACTTGAAACTCATCGTAGAATGATAATAATCATCATCATCATCATTTCAGCCGTAAGACGTCCACTGCTGGACTTAGGCCTCCCCCAATTTGGGGGGCTTTGAATGATAATAATGCGCACTTGTTATTAACAATTACATATGTAAAGCGATATTTTAAACATACCAAAATGAGCAGAAAATATGCAATGTTTGCATGTTTGCAATGTTTGCAACCACACGCAGTATATTTTGCCATATCGAATTCCAATTTCTAATCAGACCATACACCGAATACTTGCAATACTAACTCAAACACAGCATCAATTGATGAACATAGTTCTAAGTTCCTCATTAAATATGATCAAACTAATTTCAACACAAATTTCGTTCATCCTTACGCTAAAATAATTTCAATCCACCAAGCAAATATTTAAAGAGACCACGTAATGTGTGCCGTGCCGAAGTTACTTAGACACCGCAGAGCTTGTAAGCAACTTACTCCACTATAAAGGGAATTATTAACTGGCGTATCTAGTAGTTGGAAAACAGCCCGGCTTTAAACCCTTCAGGTGTGTGGGGAGGTTGAAAGTCGAAATTTTAATTGGTAAACAGGAAACTTTGGTGAGCTTAACGTGTTAGTATTGAAACGTTTTGAATGAATGAGTTTTGAACATGTTCTTTGGAATTTTGGAGATGCTTCTGCTCGTGCTGTGGTTTGAAGAAAATGTTGGTTAGATTAATTTTATGAAATGAATATTTGGGTACTTTGGCATTTAAATCAGAATTATTCTGACTGGCCTGTTAGTCTAGTGGTTAGTAACCCTGACTGCAAAGACTGAGGTCGTGGGTTCGATTCCCACCCAGGACAAATCTTTGTGTGACGAGCACGATCATTTGTTCTGTGTCTGGGTGTAATTTATCTATAATACGTATATATTTAGAAGTATATAAGTATGTTTATCAGTTGTCTGGTTGCCATAGTACAGGCTCTGCCTAGTTTGGGATCAGATAACAGTGTGTTGGTTGTCCGAAGATATTTATTTATTCATTTGCATAAATGAGGTTTAGAAAGTTCTTAACATAATAAAATCGATCTTTTATTATGGCAGCGTAAAAAAATTCCAGTTTTTTTTTGTGTTCCCCCATGGCATAAATAAGTGAGTTTAAGTTGTATGTGTATGTAATTATGATTTTAAGAAAATCTATACTAATATTATAAAACTAAAGAGTTTGTTTGTATGTTTGTTTGATTGAACGCGCTAATCTCAAGAACTACTGAGCCGAATTGAAATATTCTTTATGTTTTAGATAGCCTATTTATCGAGGAAGGCTATAGGCTATATAACATCACGCTACAACTAAGAAAAGCGGAGCAGTAATGAAAAATGTTGCAAAAACGGGGAAAATCGCACGGGTAGGCGATTGGAAGGGTCGGGTGAACAAGAAATTTAACGCGGACGAAGTCACGGGCAGAAGCTAGTTATTAATAAACCTAAAATAACATTATACTGCCATTATGACTGATGAAATGTGGGTGTATTATGGGATGTAGTATGTGTGTATTTTGTTGTTATTTTTTTTTCTGTTATTGAAATGTATGCTTAATGTTATATTTTGTGGATTTCAAATATAGAAATTCCAAAACACGTTATTGATTTACGGCAGTCTTAGAAGCATGAGCAATATGAGAGAAGGTACAATAACGATCCGCTCACAGACACTTCAGTACAGCGCAATATAAAGCTATAACATTAATTCCTCCTTCAATACAGACAACTTAATATATGTGACATCGTTAGTTATGAGTGAAATTGATTAATTCCGCCAGGGAGTCCAATTCACTGGACTGCGTAGGAAAATACGTGGTAGGTCCACTTGACTCGTCTTTAGAAACAAATCGGTTATGTTTAAACTGCTAAGCTTGCAAGAAAATGTTGTTTAAACGACATGAAAATTTAATATCAGTAATTATAACATTATTTATAAGAGTATATTAACATAGTTCACAGTAACCATTTTATAACGAGACGTTGGTAAAGATTCTCAGAAACGCACTTGGTTATATTTTTTGTTTATGTTCATGTTCTGCTTCTATGCCTAAATCTATGAAGAGTAGGACAATAAAATAATTATCCAATTGTAAATGTTCTTAAAAGTATTAAAGACACTCAGTTTTATTCACGAGAACAAACAAAACGTTATTCCGTTCATCATGCCATGAAAGTACCAAGTCGTCCAGATAAACGAAGTATTGCTACAATTTTCAGTTCACTTACTGCCCATATGTACGTATCGTCAAAGGGAGAAGAGGGTAGGGAGGAAGGCCACCCAGGCTCGCACGCGACATTGGTCAAAGTCGAATAATGCCACGACTGGAACTTTTTGATAGGTCCGCCGGTAAATGCAGTCAGACATCGGTCAGATTATTGTACGTCTCATTCCGGAGGGCACAACTGAATAGTCAAAGGGCCCTTTGATACAGCTCAGCTTTGTCGTCCAAATATATAAATCTAATTACATATATGACGTAATTATATTAATGTGGGAAATGGGTCGCGTTTCAATCATGTGGAATAGATAATAAGATTATCATCTTATGAACGATGGAACAAATCGTGAAGTAGATTATTTTTATTCATATCAAACTTGATTTTGTTCACGTGGTTGTTAGATAAGCAAGGTATAAAAACACCACCTAAACTTTATTCCGGATTAAAAGTACACCGAACTTCGATACTACGAAATAAAAGAACATCCCGAAAGTGAAGATTGGAACCAAGAAACGTGTAAGATTTAAACAAAGCCGAACACCGTTTTAAAAGTCGGTTTGTTCTAACAAACCTGAACTACCCTCAAAGTGGGTTTTAGCGGAAATGAATAGGAGGGTATTGTCAAGCACGAACACTCGAGTTCGCCTATCGCTGACAAAGCTTTATTTGCTGTTTTTCACAAATAGTTGGAAGAGCCTCCCCGGAGGAGCGGAGCGCAGCGAACAGGGGTAGGTACTGTCTTACTGACGAACAAGGTACGCGAAGTTTTCGGTTATGTGAAAGTTTGGCTGCTAATGTGAATGAATGAATCTGAAGGGAAAGAATTACAGCGCTCGCATGTCGTTATATGTGGATTTTATTCGAATCAGGGGAACAAAATTTGGTGTGTGAAATAGTAATGTTACAATGCCAAAATATTTAGAGTTTAGTTTCTGAGTAAATGTGGATAGAATGTCTAAAATCGAGATAAAATATTTTGTAAGTGATAGTTTCTTTCTTGTTGCGAAGACCCTATTATCTATTCATACACACCTACGTGTTATTGAAGTAACAGGCAAGTAAACGTCCGAGCAAAACTCCGCAGTTGTAATTTTCTGTGAGACGATACACAAAACCCTGTTACAAAAAACTGCACAGAAATGAAAAGGTTAAACTACCTTACCTCATACAAAAAAAACTCCCATTTTTCCGTTACTCGCTTCTGAAATTGAAAAGACGAGGTTCACAGAAAGTACCGAACAACTTGGGACTTTGAAGGTTCGCCTTGTGTAAATAAGAGCGGAAGCCTTAGGAGGCCCGAGGAGGCTGGAGGAGGGGGAACAGTCGCGAGCAGAGAGCCCGGCGAATAAAGCCTTAAAAAACTATTTAAAGAGGCTTCGGAGGCAATTGGCACGAGACTCCAATGATGGCTGGATACCTAAGAAATTAAAAAATGTTCTTAGAATTTTCTAGACTACCAACAAGAAACTTATAATATAAGTAGATGCATCTACTGAGTATGTGTACACAGGAAGAGCAATAAGGCAGAGTGGATCGTTTTGAATAGCTTGGCCACGGGTGTATTCGGTAATTTACTAGTGAAGCTATTGCGTTGAAAGCGTGTATGGAATATGCAAATAACTTAGTTTTGTCATGTTAAGTGAACTAAATAATAATGTTTTTGAATAAATAAATGAAATTTCCTGAATACGTAAGTTAAGAAGTAAAACTATGTAGAATTCATGGGCTGAGTATTATCGAATCTCTACAGAGAGTGGTCTATTTTGACGATATACTGATACATTTTCTCACTACATATTCTATCAAAAACCTTATCGACCAAAGTCCATAGTTCAATTATCTCAACTACCAACCAAGAGGGTTAATCGTCATATTGAAAATAATAACTCCATCAGCGCTGGATGCAATATTCAGCGTTGAACGTAAACCAGCGGAACTTCCTGTTTGTAGCGGAGTGCGGAAATTCAATTATCCGACGATAAAAGTGCGGGGCGGACGGTAGTGATGCCAAGTTCCCGGAATGCCCCGGGCCGTACCGGATTTTAGATACAAATATTAATACGATATATTTTTTTCTTCGTGATTTATTTGGATGATTTTCATAATATGTTTATGATTCAGCTGTCGTTACAGATTATTACTTGTTGATTTGTATTTGAGTATCAGAAGATAATTTTATATTTATCTGATTTAATTCACAATCCTTTTTCAGTTACTGTTTTATCATTCAGTATCCATCTACACAAAATTTGCTTTTCATTCTGGAAGAGCTAACTGTAATAAGAGTATTTATTTTAAATTTTTAAAATCACAGTTATGTCAACGTCAAATTGTAAATACCGTTAAATTACAATCAAACTAGCGAGATTGTACCGCATGCATCTGTACCATGTGGTGCCAGACGTAAAGAATAACACCACCCCATTTCTTCCCGTGGGTATCGTAAAAGGCGACTAAGGGACTTACAAGAGAATGGGCAGCAGCGTTCTCTATGCATTTTACCACCATACTGCGATGGCCAACCCGCCTGCCAAGCATGGCGATTATGACAAAGCCCCTCAAATTGGAGGAGGCCTAAGTCCAGCAGTGGACGTCTTACGGCTGAAATGATGATGATGATGATGATAGCGAGATTGCAATCTCCCAAAATATTGTGAACCGTTTGACTATAATCTCGCTAGTTAGAATGTAATCTAACGGTATTTACAATTTGACGGTGACATTGGTATCGTAGCCACAAACTGACGCCATCTTTAAGATGTTCTACTCTACCCCGTAAAACATATAAATCCCGCAGCATATGCTCGTTGGCAACACTAGCGGGTGGCCGAGGGCGGGCAAGGGGCGGTCTGTCCGCGCCGGAGACGTGCCGCATGAACTTGAATTTTCACGATTTTATTCCCATCATAGATATTATTTAAACTTTCTTGGAGAAACTCCGTTTTCTCTATGCACTGTTTATGATTAGTTTGTAAGTTGGTGAGTGTTGGTCGGAGATTTTGTATTAAATATTATGTAGTTCTATGTTCACAAACTAACTACTTTTACATTGCTGCATTTTTTACACGCTTTATATTAGCTTCACTTGTATGTTTCTATGTTTGTTTGTATGTTTGTATGATTGTTTGTAACCGACTCCTTATAGTGCGATTTTGACCCACTTTAAACGACCAGATTTCATTCAAACTTTGCACACCTGCCAAGGACCGACGACAATGCAATAATTTCATAAATTTGTGCCATTATCCTTGCCAGGGTTACCAGGACAGCAAAAAAACTGTCTTCAAAAACTACGCTGACATACGTCACAAACTACGCTGACTTACGACCCAAACTACGCTGATATACGTCACAAACTACGCTGACATACGTAACAAAATACGCTGACATACGTCACAAACTACGCTGACAGACATCACAAACTACGCTAACATACGTCTCAAAATTCGAAACACCCTAAAAAATCAAAATAAATAATAGTTTAAAAAACACGCTTCCATTGAAAACCAAACTAAAAAGAACAAAATAATGAAAAAAAAAGCGTGGGGTGCCTGATATCAATAAAAAAATACCTTAAAAAGCACCCCACGCTTTTTTTCCATTATTTTGTACTTTTTAGTTTGGTTTTCAATGAAAGAGTGTTTTTTAGTTTTTTTTTCATTTAAAGATGATCTTAACGAAAAGGAGTTAAAAGTAGGCAGGACGGAATTTAAGGATGATAAGACAGCGGAATAAACTTAGCTGGGATATTTAAATCCACCGTCCCAATGGGTAATAAGTCCAGTAGTAACAAAAATCATACCTCTGAAACTAATAAATAAGAGCCCAAAATATGATAGCTACCATCATATTAGTAAATGTGTAAAACGTCTGCAATATAAAATTGTATGTCACGATAAAAGTCGATATGAAAACTTTCATAAGCCGTAGCAATACGCCGTTTACTGTACATCGCTAGTATAAAAAGCGACGTTTCATGCACAGTAGTAAATAATAAGCCGATGGAAGGCGTGTATATAAAATTTTTAGGGTTCGATAGCAGAGTGATAATGGAACTTTTATTGCTCGAATTATTCCGGATTACTCTTCATACGGTCTACATGGAAATTGGGAGTCATTATGCTTATGAGTTTGCATGTATGAATGAATATTTCAAATGGTTTTTGTTTTATAACATTCATATTCTTACGTTCTTATTTGGTATCAGAATTATAATCAGGTTCTTTGCACCACTTATTATTTTTTCGCATGAAATCTATTGAGTGAGAATATTTATCTGTTTATTTTTAGTGTTTAACTATCTTTTTCAATAATTCTCGTTCAATCAATGTATCCTTTGCAGGAATATTGTCTGTACCATTTATGATTCGGACGCCAGAATCAATCAAACCTAAGGTTATTGGGTTAAACTCAACGTTACCAGGACAGTACGTTTCGAATTGTTGACTGTTTCAAACTTTGAACCGATATCATCAGCTACAATAGATTGTTTGAAACTCTATCAATGCATCTCACTCACACTTTGAATGTTACAATTATATAAGTTCTGACGAAGACGATATGTGAGAGAGATAGAAATACGTGTTGGAAGAATTTATGAACTTGGTATATAGTTTTACCAAAACTGCAGAGTCAGTTGAAACAAAAGCATCTATCAATGAATTTATGTACCGATAGAAAAGTTATTCCTCTGTTGATCTGGCGACGGCATAAAAACACGAATCTATCAGCTGCCGACGTCATAAAAGTCATCTATAGAAAATGGATGATCTGTTTTGATGGTTTTCTTTCTTGTGATGCTTGTGGGTTATGGTCATTTTTCACAAAACTGATGGCACATTTGTCATAATTTAGGCAGAGTATCTGTACCTTGGAATATTATTTTTGCCATCCAGTGGTAAAATAAATCGTTGCTTTCTATATCATGTGACACATTGTAAAGTTCATTTAAAACACCCACAAAAAATACACGTTACAATTTATGCAGCCCACCAACCTCAACAACTATAAATTCCGTATGTAAATACGCATACTTACCCAAATGCACGAATCCGGTACACTTCCCAAAAATTTCCCAGCACCCGCAGTAATTGAATATAAAAACCGCTGGTGGCTCCAAAACGAACTTTGACACTTGCCGAGTTTGTTTTTATTTTGGTCGTCCGGCACGTAAGGTCGATAAATTTCATGGTGCTTATGTGGACGTCAGAGGCATTACTCTTGGGCCCTCGAGACTCCTCCGCCAAATTGGCCGGTCACGCCTCCTAGGTGGTGCTTCCGAGCCACTCTCGATGGCTTACTTTTTGTTTTTATCGCTTGACAAATGCTTGTTGTGGTTATGCTTTATTGTGTGAGTTTTGAGTAATGATTATGCGATTTTAGAGACTTTTAGGTGGACAGTGGACGTTTTGTTAATGAATCTGGTTTTGATTAATAGAAAACACCTTTTGATACAGGATGTAAAAGTATGGTTAGGCTGATTTTCCCAGTTGTGTCGGTGTGGCCAGTCCATCGTCATTTAAGTTTTAAGATTTGCGTGAGGGCATCAGTTACTATGGCTTGTCTTCTAATCGTTTCACTTCTGTTTTTCTGTATTTTTCTTATGTTTAGTATATCCTCCCATAGCTCTTTGAGTTATTTTGATCTTTTGTTTGGTTTTGTCATGAATACTCAAGATCGACAACCGTACTGCAGGCAAGGCAGTATGCAGATATCTGTCAAGCAGATTAAATATAATTATTTATCTCTATAACCGATGATATATAATTATATAACTCTAAAACAATCACTTAATTAGTAATGTCCAAAATGAAAGTTAAACAGTGCCATTTGAATACTGACAATATGAAAGTTCCAACTTTCATTAACAGTCGAGAACGTTTCAGTCGTCCCAAATGCTCCACATAAAGAGCTAAAACATTCCACCATCAGCGTAAATTCGTTTAAATCTCAACTAACAAGTTGAACTTTGCTAGCTCAGCTCTCAACGCTCAAGCTAAGCCAGTTTCGAGCAGGTATGAGTTCATCACCCAACAAGCTTTTGACTCGCGAAACTATTTGTTAAGTGTCTACCGATTGTCAGGTCCCAGAATGTCGCCTATTACGTTCGTCTGAGAGGCAATTTTGGAAGGACAATTTCGTGAAACATTGAAGTTATGCCGAATAAAGTTTTAATAGGAATGTAGCGGTTGTATGTCCTTTTTGATATTTGGAATAAATAACGCGATCGAGGCTGGGAGGTTTCTGTTAAACTCTTCGCAAAACATCGCAAGCACTAGGGGATAAGGTAAAGTTAAAGGTTTTATTTTTTCGCTTTTGATAGTTTTCTCGCAATTTTGCAGCTCCATGAAAATATTTGATACAAAATAACATTTCATTAAGCGTCCGAAGAAAGAATTTGAGTCTAAATACTTGCCCGATACCTTTTCGGGTAAAAAATAACTTATTCATAGAGTTTAAACTCTAATTTAATAAACAAATACTTACTTCTATTAGAAGCTCAACTTAATTACAAAGCTTTGTAAAATGCAGCTGGTACTTTGATGTTATTATATTTCATTACTAAATCAAAGCAAAAATCCTGCTCATAAAAATTACATTGTTTGTTCATTTTAATCTGCTCATTACTCTTGAACCAATTTACTGTTTTATGCTCACTCATCTCTCAACATTTAATTACAAAAGCCTTCAAGTATTAGACTGACAGCACTGCTGACTGAACTCGAGGCGACGGGAGCTCATGCATTACGAATACGTCATACGTCTGTACAATTTTACGACAGACTTTTATTGAGTTCAGGAGAAACGACAGGTGAGTTATGGCATCTCATTATAGATATATGTCTATAGATATTTACTGTGGAGGTATGTGGCGGCTGAGCTAACCGGTAAAACAGATTTAGCTATAACAGCATAAACAATCCTTTGAACTGAAAAATCAGGAATTTAATTAAGTAATAACCACATCATAAACATAATAGTTACTTAAACATAATATTAAAAATGTGCTTACATGTGTAGAAAACCCAAACAGTTTAGCCAAAGTAACGTTATCTGAAATATGAGTAGATCTGATATTTTCAAAGATAAAAATTGTAGAATCATCAAAGCATAAAAGTAAATTGATTAAAACAGACTACATAACAGTTGGATTAAAGATATCACGAACACATAAAAATGACACGTGCAGAAAAACCAACCATTGTCAGCAAAATAACTTATTCTTAGGTATTAATAATAAGCATAATTGTACCAAAGATAAAAACTGTAGAATTATAAAAGGATAAAAGTTAATTGTTAATATTCTTTTGTTCGACGATTAACAAAAGAAATCTTGAATCCATTCTAATTTTATGAATTCACAAAACAGATTGATTCCTTTGACGCTTTCAATCAAACGGTAAAAAATGGCCTAATTCTCGGGAGCGACGAAAAAAAATCATTGGTATATTTTCTGGAAACCTTCTAGAAAATATAGGTACTAAATGAAATAAAGTTGAAAGCAAAGACAAAACGATGATAGAAGAATAAAAGAATGACGATTTGAAGGCAAAGGAATAAAAATTAAAGGAGTCGCCGGAACATAGTTTTTGAATAACGAGGGTGTCGTATAAAAACGGCTTCCGGTCACCGCGTCGAAAACCAAAATCAAAACTATATGAGAAGACAGTTATTCTCTCAGTACCTGAATATTATGCTCTACTTTTGTACTGCAGTTGAATTTTAAACTATGTGCAGTTGAATATTTTTATCTTCAACATCATTTTATGATGAAACAAATTTTGATGAATATTATAACGGTTTATGCACCATCTCTTCCTACCAATTTGTACACCGCGGTATGCGGCTGAACATGTCTGATCTTTTCTGTATCTCCTTATTATCTTGCATGCAATGTATGTACACCATATTTAAACAAATAAAATTTACTTACTTACTTACTTTAGTCTCTCCCGTTGTACTAAATTTAAATGTGAATAATATCTAACTCAGCAGTATTCTTGTCAGCATTTCTAAAAACTGTTGACTTACCTCATCATTTTCACAAACAACTACACAATCCTCAAAAGTCCAAGTCTAGACTCTATTTATATTAGCTTATTAGTGTTTCAGGAATTCAGTGGATCGCTAAGTTAGTTGCGGGTCAAATTATGAATCTCAATATTACAAAGGGGGTCGCCCCAAGCCCGGGGCACGGCGCCCAATCGAATATTTATGAGAGAAATTCACAGCTGATAAAACTTGAGTACGGCCACGCTTTGCCACTGTAATAAGCGGATGTTTTATTTGTTGTGCGCTTCTATTTATTTTTTTAGGTCGTCCTGTGTAATTTGTTTCATTAGTTTTAGGAAGTTTTTTTTGTTAAAAGTTTTGAAACGTACTGTACAACGTTTTTACCACGTTGGCTGCAGTGTCTGTTACAGTTGTCATGATTTTAATTGGCAATAATTATGGCTTTTATTGGCCCACGTGGTAGATTACGGCCCACTCGCCCACCGAGCGGAGGCCTGCGTCCCAGCAATGGGAACAATATAGGCATGATGATGATGGCTTTTTTTTACCGTGATGGTGTACGAGTAGTCGGTGATGGGATCGAATACAGACAGACACTTTACTTAGTGTAAATAATTTCATCACCACTGCTTTAAAATGGTGAAGAAAAACAGTGGGATGAAACCAGCATGCCCTTGAATAAAACATTGAAAGACATGTCATATCTACCAACGCGCACTGAGCCTGCGTGGTGTATTACAGCCCATTCCTTCGAAGACAAGAGGCCTGTTTCCAGTGGTAGGAAAATTATGCATAGCCTGATTGTGCTTCTGTTTTTTTTTTTAACGATACTGAACAAAATAGACCTTGTGGTATTCGTGATTTATTTGGAGTGTTAGCTATTTACTTACAACTAAATTAAATTAAATTGCCTTGTTCTTTAAACAAGAGTCATTATATTGCATGTCTCCGTATTAACAGTTTTTATGAAACTACAAGCATTTCGAATACAATTTTCCTTTTTTAAATCTCGAATTCAAAACCATAGAAACGGTTTCATGGTCTCTTTCTTTCAATAGATTTACATTCTTTTCTTTGCTGTTACTTTTTTATAGAATTGAAAACATGAAAAATAATTGCGGGTGCATTGTGCAAAAATAATAAGATATATCAAGTATGCGAGACACGAAGTCATTCTGATTCAGATCGTCCCTTGCTGCCATCTACCAGCGATGCCCTAATCCGAGGTTCGTACCCCACAGGGGGTGCCCTTAGCGAGTATTCGCTCTAGTTATAATTTTTTTTATGCCCTCGGTGGAGGCCTTCATTTATTAAGGTAGCCACAGGCAAGTCCAGTTAGCAGCCGATAACCTCATAGGTTGACCTGCGAGAAACCAAACAAAAAAAGAGACAGAGTTATATCTTTCTTCTCACTCATGTTACGAAATGTGACGAAACATGACGCGTCCTTGAAATGTCACTCTCAATTCTCGTCCAATTATCGAAGTTTCACTTCAAAAAGTAATAAATGTCACAAAAATTTGCAATATCTGGCTGGTCATAAAGTGAGCCGTATTTACATAAAGGTGTATGGGACGTGACGATTGTTTTATCCTCATATTGGACTATATTGTGCAAGCCATTGATACTGTGAATGGCATCGGCTTTGTTTTGAGTCTATTTTGTTGCCTGGATACTTTTGATAACCCGGCTTTTTTTTGTTATAGACCTGTATGTAGTTTCTATACTAAGTATTAGGGGGAAGTCCCGTAACGCCGGACGGCACCTACCGCCGGACAGTCGTACTATCTTAGCAAGTATAAACCTGTTCGATTCGAACTACTAGTGAAAGGGGCGCGGGGCGTGCATAGCTACAGGATCACGCGCCGCAGCTCGCCAGTGACGCGCAAGGCCGCAGCGGGAGAGGGTGTGTGTTGTTTTTGGCGGGAACACGCGGCGTCACGTAAGATCTACGTAAGTAGTTCTGGCATATTTTTGCATTTATATTTTAATGGTAATCGATAATTGAAGTAGCATTTGATTATTATCAGTAAACCGATAGAATTTTATTTGATTTTTGAAACTATTTCGCTATGTACTACCTAATGTACCATATTGTCTGTCCCTTAGTACCGGACACTAAGTCGTCCCCTAGTACCGGACAGTGATTTCTTTTTTATTTCTTGTAACAGTTAACGTAATTTAATTTATTTATTTATTTTTCTTTTAAGGCATAGACAAAAGAAGTGAAACGAAATGGAAAACAAGAAAAAGAAAGGATCGTGGGAGCCACAGAGCTTGCAAACAGCTATTGATAAGGTTTTGTCCCAGGAAATGAGTGTAAGACAAGCTGCAATGGTTTATCAAGTTCCTAAAAGCACTTTACAAGACAAGCTTAAAGCATTAAAACGTGGAGACGAAGTGTCGATGAAGCCAAAGTTGGGTAGGTTCACTAACACCTTCTCAGAACAGTATGAACAAGTCTTGGTAGAACACGTCAAAGATTTATCTAACAGATGTATGCCGCTCATGAAAAAAGAGTTTTTGAAGTTAGCCTACGACTTAGCTGAAGAAATGAAGACCCCTCATCGATTTAATAAGGAGAAAGGAAGTGCTGGTAAACATTTTTACTACGACTTCATGCGAAGGCATTCTGACATTTCGCTGAGAACACCAGAATCGACAAGCATGATGCGCGCTGTTGGATTTAATAAACCACAAGTTGATTTATTTTACGATAATCTTGAAAGACTGATGACACAATACAAATTCCCACCCTCAAGAATTTACAACTGTGACGAAACTGGTGTCAGTTGCGTACACAAGCACCAAAAAGTCCTCGCCCCAAAATCTATCCGTCAGGTTGGAAAACTCACGTCTGCAGAAAGGGGCAAAAACATCACAGTTTTGTTCTGTATGAGTGCTAACGGTCACTACATACCGCCATTTTTTGTCTTCCCGAGGCAAAGGATGAACGAAAGGCTTATGATTAATGCTCCTGCTGAGAGCGAAGGCGTAGCTCAGCCAAAAGGGTGGATGAACAGTAACTTTTTTCTGCAATATCTAAGAATATTTGTCAAACACACGCAACCGACCAAAGAAAACCCCGTACTGCTTCTGCTGGATGGCCATTGCAGCCACAAGACACTGGCGGTGATCAGCTTTTGCAGAGATCATCACATTCACTTGTTGAGTTCACCACCACACACTACCCACAAGCTCCAGCCTCTGGACAGGACTTTCATGAAGCCATTTAAAGATGCTTACAACCAGCGATGTGATGTGTGGATGAGAACAAATGCTGGATCTCGTATAACGGACTACGATATTGCTGGTTTGGTTAAAGAAGCATTTACAAAAGTAGCTCGACTGGACATTGCAGTGTCTGGATTCAAATGCACGGGAATCTATCCATTCGACCGACATATATTTTCTGATCTGGATTATCTGGCTGCCGATATGACCAATATACCACAAGAACAAATAGAAACTCCATCAAACGCACAAAACACTGGAGAAGCTGTTGTGTTGTCAAACTCAGTCATAGAACAGCCAGGAACCTCATTAAGCACACTGATCATTGAAGGAGATTCAGCTGCTGTCGGTGGATCAGCTTTGATCTGTCATGCTAACATACCTAGTAATATAGTTGAAGACGAATTTTTGAAAGAACCTACACAATCCGTTAGCGATCCTATAGCCACAAGCCCCATACCTTCAACAAGTTCTGCTCCAGATCTTGTTCAGTTAATCCATAAATTATCACCATTGCCTGACGCTGCAAAAAAACGAACTGCAGCTCGAAAAAGGAAATGTGAACGAAGTGAAATTCTAACGTCATCACCATACAAAAAAGTAGTAGAAGAAAAAGAAAACGAAAAAGAGAATATCGTGAAAAACAAAAAGAAGGAAATAGGATCTAAGTTTAAAGTAGCGATTGAAGGCAATGTAAAACAAACCAAAGGAAAGAGCATAGAGAAAGGAAAACAAGCTAAAGGCGTGAAGTCTAAAGGAAAAAATGGAGATAAAGCTAAGAAAGTAGAACTACAAGAGCAAACATCTAATGCAGACACAACAATTTGTGTAGTTTGCTTAGAAGACTATATAGAAGACTGGATCCAATGCTCATCGTGTCTTGGGTGGGCACATGAAGCATGTGCAGACGTTCCAGAGTGTGGAGACGGCTACATATGCGATCGATGCAGACTCTTCTGAAATGTCCGGTGCTATGGGTATGGCACAAACACCCGTCCGGTACTAGGTGCCACATTTTAAAATTATATTTTTTGTCACCAAAGTTTGATTAATGGTATTAATTATGTTTTGAGCAGAGGTTGCTTTTTTTAAATTTTATTTGATTTCTATCTTTGTTACCTACTGTAAGTCATAAATAAATATACATGTCTGATTTTTTTTTTTTTTTTATTCTTAAAAAACCTTAGGTGTCCGGTACTAGGGGACTTCCCCCTATTTAAAGTGAAAACCAATAAATTTGTGTCTACCTGCTACTTTATTGAGTAATAAGTTAATGGAACAACATAATCGTCAAATTTATTTATTCTGTTTATTGAAGTTGTTCGATCATTATTGTAGACATCACTTAAAATAATTTATTTGATTTGATGATTAATTAATTTAACAAATTTATACCAATATCATTAAAAAGTCAAAGTAAATTATGTAAATTATTATTTATATTAAAGTGATAAGCAAATAAATGGTCCCTGGAACTACGTTGAAACCGCATCCAGAAACCGACGTCCGTTCCAATTGAACCCAACTCGCGTTCACGAAATAGGTTCGTAAGGTTTCAGTGGTTTAGAAACTGGCCCGTTCACCATGGCAATAATCATTTATCGGAGCCACGTTACCCGTACGCCATCTACGTGACGCGGTTCCGTATGGCGCCTTTGAGAGAATCGACTTTTGTCAAGACCTCTTTCAAAGCCTGCCGTTTACTGCCAAAACGGTTTAGTGTTTCAATAGCTGTCTTTGTTTATGACGTCTCGGTATTCGGTTCGAGCCGTTTTGCGCAATGTATGGTTTTTGTTATGATCTTTGATCGTGAGCGGTGGTTTGAATAGGTATGGACTTAATTTTTGTTTAGGTGTGAGAATTTTGGACAGGAATTTGTTCACCCACTAATATTATTAGTGAGATTATTATAAAGTTTCGTTATTCCACAAGTACTAATACAATATTTTTTTTTTTCATTAGTAAGTCTTAATCTTTACATAGTATAAAACAAACGCCCTTCCCGTGTTTGTACGCTTAGATATTATAAACTATGCAACGGATTTTATTTATTTAACTGGTTTACCGGTTTACCGGTTTTACCGGTTTTATGCGGTTTTCATCAATAGACGCGGGAAAACCGCTGGCAAAAGCTAGTTTATTATAAGACTCTCTGAAGATGAGAAAGCCCGGAACAAATGTCTTTCAAGTATATTTGTGAGTGTGAGTTTACAATTTTACTTTGGCAACTATATTCATGTATTTTTTAAAGTTATATCTAAAAATGTCGTTCCTAATAAACATTTTATTGTGTCAGGTAACATATCTGCTAGTCCTCAAATAACAATAAAACCTGTACTCCTTCTTCCGAGTCCCAAATAAAACACACTCAATTAACAAACACTAAAAACACACACTTCACACATAACCTTAAAATTAACCCTAATAAATCCGTACACAAACTCGAAAATCTCAACCCTTTCCCACCGCAAATAATCCATAAAAAATATATAATCCAACGCAATGCTTCACGAGTTGTAAATAGAAACAAATGGGAAATTACAAGTGAAGTGTTCCTTATTAGCGCGGTTTCATGTCCGGGGTGTGTTGGGGGTGTGAGCTGTGTGGGGGTGTATGGGGGTGTCTAATCGTGTTAGTACGTACGCGTGTTTACGCCGTCGCACATACAACGCTTGACTTGCATTTCAGTTCAGATGTGAAGGTGTTGAAGATAAATACTCACTCAGTCGTTCGTTTGATTGTGCGAATGCTCTTGTAATCGCGCTTTGTAAATTAGGTTGCTAGTGGGTAATTAGGTCGACTCTGGTGATCTGGAAGGCGATATATTGAGTGTACGTTTTCGATATACGGATTTTGGATGCTATGATGGATGAAGTGAAATGCAACTGGCAAAATGTAGTCCTTTTCTATCCATTTTTGAAATTATTTGCTATATTACTCCCTATGGTATTTTCTATAGCTCTAGAAGTATTTTAATTTTTTTAAATATAATATCTGGTTGCCTGTCGTTGGTCCTGGCTTATGGCTTGTATACACTTCTACACTCTCTATGGTGCCTTCTATAGCTGTAGAAGTATTAATTTTTTTTTTTTTAAATATAATGTCTAGTTACCTGGCGTAGTTCCTGTCTTACAGCTTACATACACCTCTACATACCCTTCAAACGATAACGTAATTTTTTGTAAATAAACCCTTCATTGCTACTTTAACTACATAATTATTATACTCCCAAAACAATATCTATTTCCCTCCCTAACTTCAATAACTTTTCTTGACAAGCAACAGACACCATTGTCTTACACTCCTGATGTGCATGTAAGAAAATCTCTCATGTTCTTATTAAAAGCAGTCTATCAAGAGGCAGGAACTATATACACCGCTCGCTGCACATAGCAAACACTGTCCTCTAAGTGTAAAGTACCCTATGTAAACAGCCATGTAAAGCGTAATAGTTTCCGCTTTCCTGTTGAAACTTTGCGGAGAGGAAATTCGATCAAGCTGTGATTAAAGTGGGAGAGATTTTGTTAGGATACTTTTTGTTTTTGCTTGGGTATAGAGTGAAGAATTTTTAATGGAGTGTTTTAAGATTAATGGTAGACTTGAAGCTAGTATGGCAAGCATTTTTCATCTGTTTTACCGTCAACTCAAATAAGTAATGATTAATAATATTATACGGTAGCTATTCCTCAATTTTAACGTATTTTAATAATAATCCATATTCTATTCTTCACGACCATCAGTCCGAAGACGTTCACTTCTTCATATTGGTGTTAACTCTCCTTCTTTTTACGTATCAAAGGGAAAGAAGTTCAAAGATCTTTTGTGCGAACTACGCTCCTTGACGCAGTGACAATATTATCATCAAATGCATAGGTGACAGGGCAAGCAGCATTTACTGTACGAAGACTTGAGATTGAAAATATTCGAAAGTATTTTAAAGAAAGGCCCTATAATTACAATTTAATTTTATCAGCACATAATGTCTTTCAAAAGTCGGGGTCGAAACATCCTTGTAGTCTGTTCTATCTTGATCTTAATCTGCCTAGCCCCAACTAACACGTTGGGGTCGGCTTCCAGTCTAACCGGATGCAGTGGAATGAATACCAGTATTTTACATGGAGCGCCTACCCGTCTGACCTCAACAACCCAATTACTAGGTAACATGGTACCCCTTGGTAAGACTGGTTGTAAGATAATTGTAACACGAAAACAAAATCGTATTTATTTCAACATTTAATCGATGTCCTGATACTATTGTTAGCGCTAAATAGCTTAGTTGACTGTCTCATAGTGTTATAATATAGTTGCGGATATAATTCCAACTTCGGACTCCCAAAGGTGTAAGTGGAGCCAAATAAACGGATACAATATATTAGTGTTCTAATATGACCTATAAATTCTATTATGCAGTATCAGTGCAAAGTTATTGCTAATTAGTTGTGCTCCTTTGGGATGAAAGATGGTAAAGAAAGTTCCAAACACCAAGCAAGATACAGAAAAGGAACCATTAAATCTACATACTACATACTTAAGTATAACATCTACTCTTAGTTATATCATAAAATTCGAATTATAAACTTCAAATTGACGTTTTTGTCGACATACTTTATAAACACAATACCAAAATTCAAAATAGAATCATATTATAACAATTTTTCTGTACCAAAATAATGCTATAAACTGTTAACAACTTGTACTAATAGGATATCCAAGAAGTTATTATCACCAAGGAGATTCCATCAATGATTTATTTATAATAGAACGAATATACGGGGCGCGACATTTTATAGTATTACAAAACTATTTCTTACTCTTTTAGCTTTGTTGTTTTATTAAATAGCTTCAATCCCAATGTACAAGAGTTGATAAAGTAGTGTCTGAAACTGCAGTTATACAATTTCTTAATGTACTGCTATATTTTTGCTATCATTTTAGACCTTTTATCACCTTCTCTTGAAGAGTTATCCTTATAATTATAATTTACCAATAGCTCTCTGATAAACCCACCAATAATAAAGCCGTATTTTTCTCTTTTGATTCCCAAACAATACTCAAACATGCTTCAGACACACAAATCTTTCTTTATCCATTTATTACCAGTAATTTCCACTGGCTTCCCAATATACTCCAAATATACCTTTTGTAATGGCAGCAGAGAAACAGGTAAATTGTGTCAAAAATGTTCAATACCCGGCCATCCAATTCGAATCTTTGTTTTTGCGATATGTACTTCCTTTTGCGATGTCTCTCCAACTGGCTGCTGTTTTGTTTATTTCTTTTATCCGTTTCGAGTCGAAATAAGAACTTCGTAGACTGATAATTCTGGAACTAAGCTCATTCCTTTTTCGATATTTTCAAAACTATACTAACGCTACGTCCTACGTAGGCGGATCAAAGCGAACGCGATTATGAAGCGGTGACACGCGAATTCAACGCGATGCGGTGCGACGCGGCGGCTATGTCCTACGTGCACGCGAATCGTCTCGCACAGCCACCACTGACGCCGCCGTTCAGTGGGCACTGTGCATTTGTCATGGACGGATGGAAACAAATATTATTGGAAAATTCATATGTTAAATATCAAATACTCAAGAAGTATGAACGGCGAAGAAGTGGGACTAATATTGTATACTTAGGTCCCAGTTAATTTGGCCCAATCCTCCCATTCGCGGTATGATAATAACCGGTTGTGATATTTTTTATTCCTTTTATCCTATAATATAGGACGTTCTTGGATAGCATTAATTAAAATTTCTATAAATCCGAAATTATAACCAAAAAAAAAAATACGACGGCACCGCATCCAGTTCGCGCGAAAATATCAAGCCAACTGATCGCGTTCGCTTCGTTTCGCGCCGCTCCGCACCGCACGCATGTGCGTTTGGTCACGTAGGACACTTCAATAGGTTTCGACTGTTTGTTGTTTTCGCGCCGCGCCGCGCCGCTTCGCGTTCGCGTCTAGATCGCTCACGCAGGACGTCGCGTAATATTATAAAGAGGTTTGTAGGTAAACCAAGAGGTTAACGCTGTAAGTACCCGTCAGATTTGAAATTTATTCTGCATATAATGGCCTCATTCTTGAGAAAGGTTATAGGTTATTTAACTCCCTACAAACATATGGAGCCAAGTAAATAGAAAAACCGGTCAAGTGCGAGTCGGACTCGCGCACCAAGGGTTCCGTACAAATCTGCAGGTATTCACGGTTTATGCATAAGGTTCATGTTTATGAAATTAAATGTTTTTTTTTTAATTTTTATATTTCAGTTGACTGAATGAAAGGCAAATTGTGGTTTACAATTTATGATGTTTTAAAAAAAAACTACTTACTAGATCCCGTTCAAACCAATTTTCAGTGGAAGTTTACATGGTAATGTACATCATATATTTTTTTTAGTTTTATCATTCCCTTATTTTAGAAGTTACGGGGGGGGGGGGGACACACATTTTACCACGTTGGCAGTGTCTCTCGCGCAAACTATTCAGTTTAGAAAAAAATGATATTAGAAACCTCAATATCATTTTTAAAGACCTATCCATAGATACCCCACACGTATGGTTTTGATGAAAAATTTTTTTTTGAGTTTCAGTTCTATGTATGGGGAACCCCAAATATTATTGTTTTTTTTCTATGTTTGTGTGAAAATCTTAATGCGGTTTACAGAATACATCTACTTACCAAGTTTCAACAGCATAGCTCTTATAGTTTCGGAAAAAAATGGCTGTGACATACTCGGACAGACAGACAGACCTGACGAATCTATAAGGGTTCCGTTTTTTGCCATTTGGCAACGGAACCCTAAAAAGGAGTTATAAATAACGATAAGAGAAATCAAAGTAATTTCATGGGCGGGCGATGCAATACTGTAGATAGGATATAATCTATGTTACTATAAGAAATTCCAAAAACGCGAAGTCAACAGATATCTATGAGTCAGAACTTGATGATGACGATGATAGAACGTGGTCTTCGAATACAAAGTGTTCGAACATAAAAGATTTTTCAATTTCTCAATAATTTCAATTTCAAATAGACTTTACTTCTTCTTAACTAGTTCTTCAATAATCTTTAAACTGGTTTTACAATTTATTTAGATTAAAGGTTTAGATGTATGCCCAGCAGTGGACGTCTTTCGGCTGAAATGATGATGATGATGATGAAAGGTTTAGACATCATAAATCTCCAGATTGCGCTTTAGAATAAGCCAGGTTTTTCCATAGCTCACGGTTATAGATCTTTTTCCTCCATGTCCCTCCCGCAGAAGTTTTCAAGGCGTCATCCCATATTTTCTTAATCATATAGGACTATAAATTACTAATCATAATCATCGAAATCAACGAATAGAATCTATTATCATCAACCCACAGATGTGTAAAGAACATTTCCATGAGCAATCGCATCAGATGCAGCTGTATGCTGAACTGTTTCAAGCAATCCTTGCGTTTAAAATTGTATACAAAAACTTTCTTCTGTTTTTCACTTTCAAATGAAAATTAGGTCATCAAAACCGAATTTTGTATCTATATATGACAATATTTATTTATAGCGGTTGTACCGCTGCTTTTACATACGACAAGAACTTCCGTGTATCGAGTTGGGCGCAAGTTCGCAAAATTCCTACCGCGTGAAGCATGTCGCACCTAACTTAATTAAATTCTATTATACTGAGAGCGAAGATAAATAACTCCCACCCGTTAGACGCCCCTGAACAACTTGGAGAGTTGAAATTTAGAAAGAATGAAGTAATTTCTTTTGTGGAGGGCGTAGTTCAAATGAACGAGACGTAATTGTTGCTGCCTGTCTCCAAGATGTGGAATGTTGATGGCGTTGACAATTAAAGTATAGTATTTTTTATCATTTTCTAGTTTATTGTGTAGGTGATTAAACTGTACTGTACTGAAAAAACATACTGAAAATCTACTACAGTTATTTATTTCGAATTCCAGTACATAATTTTGGAAGAAAGATTTTTTGAAAATATTTGATTTTTTGTTTGTAACATTCCATGAAGTACCTAATTATGTTTCGAACATGTTTGTCAAAATAAAAATGTTTCGCATTTATAGCAACATTTTAACGAAAAACAAACTAACAAAAAATCAATTTTTTTCAAAAATCTTTCTTCCATTTACAACATATTTTCCAACACAAAATAATAACTACAAATGCAAGAGCTTCTCATAAAAATAACCACAGAACTGTTACGAACGAGCGCTTTTAAACAGTGCAAAGTGAGTTACGTATGCACGTAGACCACGCTTCCCCGTGTCCCGTAGTTAAATGCAATTATCTGTATTACAGCGGAATGACGGCTGTCTTCTCCTGCCACTGCACTCCTGGTAGCTTCAAAGTGAATAAGGATGTAGTTTTGAGGCCAATTTATGTGTGGGTAGGGATGATTCGATTTAGGGGTGATAATCTTGATCTTGATGGTATTCTGTGGAAGTCTGAGGCGAAATTCGTGTAATTTAGACATGTGCAGCATTGATTATAAAAACGTAAGAATAAAAAAATCAATTTATTTGGCCTTTGCTCTACAGCAGGGCCACACCGGTGTCAAAACAAAATGAACATAATGTTAAGTACAAATTAAAAAAATAACTTCAAAGTTAATTATTTACGTCTTACAAACAAGATGAACTCTTTCTACTAACTAAATAAACTTACACCTACACATTACAAAATTCAATCTAAATATCAAATTAACTCAGCGCAGGAAACTTTCCATGAAATTCACAAAAGAAAATTCGCCTCTGCCACCTTCATTACAGACAAATCTAGATCGAAAACTTTTGAACAGAACCTCATTCTTGCACCTATACCTTCTCATGCAATTGTCCATTTGCCCTCGCAAATAAAGGAAACTCATTCAAACTCACAAGATTTTATCTGTCCAAGTCTCGATATTACTGTCTGGAAGTCAGTGTTAAATGTTTGTGACGGGGAGGATATAAAAGGCATAAAGGGTGCTGGTGCCTTCTCACAATATCCGTTGCTGCAACTAAACTATTCTCTTTAAATGTTTTGTTCTTAGATTGGATAGGAACACGTGATCTGATAAATTTGTCGTCGATTGCATGGGACTTTGCTACTTACATTGCAGTAGAAACAGATATTTTTTGAGTGTCCGATTATATTATAAAAAGAGTATGATTTTATACCAAGAAGAATGTTTATAACTGTGACTAAAGAAAAGTTATACGACATGAAAAAAACGGAGTAAACAAAAGGGGTGTTGAATCTCGAAAGCTTATATCCAATGTTGAGGAGAAAAAGTCCAATAAAGTACGTAAAGGTAATCCAATCCGTTTCGGCGGCATTCGAACTCAGATAGAGTGGATTAAGAACAGTTGTTAGTTCAGAACCCCTAACAGCCCTCGCAAGCTCCTTGATTGAATCAACTAAATCCATAATCTTATCCACGAAGTCAGAAATATGAAATTTTATAGATCTCAACAAAAATCGAGATCACAAATGCTTTTATCGTTTGAGTATTTGAATTTGTAGCTGGCTTATCGTACCTGAATGAATCTTCTTAAAGATATCCCTTGAAATCGTTCGTGATCGCAGCCTTAGCATACTGACCCAAACTCCAAACATGTTTATGCGAACTTTCTACTGACGCAACATTTTTGTGCGTTCAGCTGTAGGTGAAGTATTTCGCTTTATGCTATTGGGTGGCTTGGATATGTAATAAATTTATGAATTATGATAGAATGAGTAAAAAAGAAAAATAACAGTATGTAATGAAATATATTTGAACCATAGATAAAGGTAATGGCAAAACATAAATTGTAATTTACTCTTACTAAACCTATTCACACTTATATTTGCGTTTTTAGTGTGTTCATTTTGAATTAAAAACTCAGTTTATAAAACTTTATATCCAAAAATGAAGCTACAAAATACACAACAGTATCTTATAGCAATTTTTCTCTTTTAATAAAATTGTTTTGTTATCTCAGTTACCAAAAGCTATTACCTGATATTACATACATATTACGTAGTAGTTTCTAGGATTTACATAAATCCCGCTCCTAATATCGCCAGCAAATTATATTGAAAACTTTCCAGTGTAACTTTATACATTTTTGTTCTAAACATGTATGTTACACGTAAGCAGGGTCGCGTCAGTTTGTTTTTGGCAGGTCCAAATGAGTAATAGTAAACTGGAGACCCATTCGTAAAACTTCCCTTTGTTTTGTATTGAAAATTTGTTATTGAATAAAGGTGCTACGGTAACAGAAAAGTATTTCTGTACAGAATGACAGCTTGATGGATTGACCCTGATTAAGTTATTTATAAGAAAGTTCCGAACAGAAGGGCGGCGAAAATAAATATGGCAGGCATTTGCATTCACCAAGTTGTAACAGGTAATTGTGCGAATGTTAGGAGCAACGTTTGTCTTACAAGTTTTGGAAATTTGTGAAAAGTTGGATGGCGGAGCGTCTGTGTAATGCCTTGCGAACGAGATATTTTTTCTCTAACATGATAAAGTTTTTGAAGGAAGATTCGTTCGCCTGCTTTACAAGGGAGTGTAATAGATTTGGGGGTAATATTAAAAGTCGCACCAAGAGAAATTGTTTTTACATTCTCTAAATGATTTGATTAAAACTATTTTCTTATTTTGCTAACGTTTACAATTTTTGTTACAGGTAAGTTGAGATCACACAGCAGCCTTACAAATTGCATTGAAATGTTGTAAGTAAAGTCTTCATTTCTAGAAACATCTCCAACAAAGAATCACTTTAAAAAAATATCTTCGATACTATTCTTTAGAAACTAATCCAATATAGCTAAACACATAAAAACAAATTGACTTAAAGTTCCATCAAATTCACTTCACTATCTCACACATACACGAACAAAATTCTTTTCAAAATTAAAACCGTGGATACAACAAAGGAGTGACAAGCATTCGAAATGGACCTTCGCGAGCACTCTTTATCAGCAGACAAAGAAGTCTGCTCCCTTGCAATTGATGGTCTCTACCATTCCAGCGATTGTAGAAACAAAACACTCTGCAGATGTTCGTGAGCCTTCTGCAGAAAATATTCTGCAACACTCGATATTAATTCACTCTGTGGCATCTATACTGTTATTGGTTTTTATCGTTTTGCTTCCAACGGCTTTGTTTGCTTTTTCATTAATTTTGTTTTCATAACAGGATTAATGTTTTAGCAGAATTCATTCATGTTGTAGGTTCTTCGTTTTCTGAGACTAGTTTATCCTCGGTTTAAAAAAACATTTTTATAAATAAGTTCCAAATTATAAATATTATTCTTAAATGAGATTTAAATTCTGTTGAAAATGATAAAATGATCACTTTATTTGAAATGAAGTTTACACAAATTACAATTTACGTTATCTAAATATACATCTTTAATGATAACTCCAAATTCAATAAAGAGAACGTCGCAATCCCTCTTTTGACATGAAAATTATCAAAGCTCCTGTTCATAGTGGGTCCAATTTAACAGTATACGACTTATCGTGTTTCAAACGTTTTCATTAAACACGGTACGAATGATTGCTTTTAAATTTCTATCAAATTTCGTGGTAATTATACCGGTAATTACCTTCTGATTATAAGTTTTGATGTCAACTCAGGTGCAAAACGAATTAAGGTTGGTAATAAGGTAGGAAATTGCTTTCTCATCTATTCCAAGTCCGTTCATGTGATACCTCTCCGGGGAATCAGCATGAGTTTTGTGTACGCAAAAGTTATAATGAGTAATATTTTTATCAAAGGAAAGTTTTATGATATCGAGGATCGCTATTTTGTCAACTAGTCTATCGAACAGGTGATGATTAAAAATGTTTGTACTTTGATGTTCCTTCACTTTGATTTGGTTTATAATGAGATTACTTTTTATGACATACAGAATTTTGTTATTGCATTCTTTTCGTATCTCTAGGCTGATTTAGAAAGAAATACAGTTTTCAGACCCTTATCGAGAGTAAGCATACAAGTTTTCTCTATCAATTTGAGAATAAAGTAAGCTGTTCAGATAACAGCTAAGTATCATCCCACACAGTTGTGTAAGTAATTTGATCTAGTCTAGAATAAGTTGGATGAAATAAAAGGTTTCTGTGTATCTTAGACACTTAGGAATTTTAGGGATTTCTGTTGGTAAGATATTTCCCACTTGAATGGTATGAATGGCCACTAAGAAGTTTCTGACAGAATATAATCTTCTTACGTCTAATATTTATTTTCTATTACCCAGTTTCCAGAAAAGGACTTTTTGCTATGTTTAAAATAGGTAACAAGCTGTACCCGCGGCTTCGCCCGCGTGGATGTCGTAAAATATCCCACGGGTACGTACTATCGGGACAAAAAGTAGCCTATGCTACTTATTGTAATATCATCTTCTGACAGTGAAAGTGGCTATCATCATCATCAGCCTATATTGTTCCCACTGCTGGGACACAGGCCTCCTCTCGGTGAGAGGGAGTGGGCCATAATCTACCACACGGGCCTAATGCGGGTTGGTAGATGTCACATGTCTTCGAATTTTTGGTTCTAGGGCATGCCGGTTTCCTGACGATGTTTTCTTTCACCGTTTTGAGAGCAGTGGTGGTGAAATTATATACACAAAGTAAAGCGAAGTCGCTATCGGCAACATCGATCTAGCCGTTTTTGAGATTTCGAAAAAACTGTTTTTTTTTTTTGTTATAAGTACCGTATTTATCTAATTGTCAATTTAACATTACAACCAGACACTTCAATTTTATTTATTTGTGTGTAGTTATGTATAGATGCTGCATTATCATCATTCATGGCAAGAAAAAGTAAACATAACTAGAGAATTATTCCATCCATCCAAAACAATATAACAACCCATAGGAACCAATTTACTTCTAAGAATCTTGTCTCAGCATGCACACTACGTTCGGACATGTCCATACGTCTTCCCCAATTCGATACTGACAGGAACAGGTGTCAGCCGTGTACGGAACCAGCCAGCCGTAACAAGACACGTCCATACAAACGATTTGTATATTCCCGAATCGAAATGTACAGAGAATGTTCCCCGTTTTATTTTTATTGTTATCTGGGCCTTTAGTGGACTGCAAGCAGTTTTATTGTCCCAAGTTTCTTTTAAGTTCAGAGTTCAAAAAAAGTCGTGGAGTAGAGTTGTTTGGAATTTTATGTGATGTGATGACTTCGTGATTCTAGTGTTTTTGTTTGACTTCCTGACTTCAAAGTTTTGTTTGCTACTAGTTTTTTGCTTCAAGCAATACTTGAAAATTTGAAGCTAAATACGGAAACGTAATGTGAAACAATAAATGTGACAGTGCTCAGAAAATCCAAAATAAAACTAATCTCATCCCAATTTAGGCAAAATGAAATAACAGTCAAAATATGAAAATAAGCACCTAATCTTGAACGAATTTCTAGCAGCTTCGTCCAAATAAAAATCGCTGTACAATTAAAATTGCGATTACTGGGTAAAGCGAAACCCGTCGGACATTCGTGTCAAATGCACGGCGCCGCTCAATTAAAAACATAATTGAGTATTTGGGCGTCGGGAGGGTTGGCAGCGGAGTTGTAAAGTGAAATGACACTTGTATTCTTGAAGTTTAATTATTAAACGCGCGATTGGGAGCTTTAAGCGCTGCTAGATTTCGCTCAAACGCTTTAATCCCTACCTTTAAATCATCAAGTGCATTTGGAATTTTAATTTCAACTGTGATACACCTTTCATTATTCCACGTTTGTTGACGATAGGAACGAAAGGTAGTGTTCAGCCTTAGGCTAAGTTGTCACAGGTTGCTAACTTGTCACCTTTAAACTTTAGCAAGCGATTTCACCTAGTTAGCGAACGGAATAATAATTAGCTTGCAAACTATATTAAACAACGCAGCATTATGCTCAGCGCTTCATCGGCACAACTATGACGTACAGCTTCGTCGTCATTATTGTAACTTTAACTATAGCGCCTTGTTTTATTGTTGTTGCTTTATCTTTTAGTGCCTATTAATCGGTTTAACGGCTTCCAGAAGAAAAAGGTTCTCGATTTTTGTGTAGGCTACTATGTAACTATGTTATCTATATGTCATCTGTGATATATTGTCCAATTGCATAGAAGTTTGGATTAAATAAGTTAATAAGATAAATGTATAATGTAATGATTTGATATATTGTGACTTTCTGTGTAAGCAGAGGCAGCCCAGTGATAATGGCCGTTACTTACGACTTCATCATTTCAGCCGAAAGACGTCCACTGCTGGACATAGGCCTCCCCCAAGCTCCGCCACTTTAACCGGTTTTGTGCTTCCTGCATCCAGCGGATTCCGGCGGCCTTCACAAGGTCATCGCTCTACCTTGTTGGAGGCCTTCCAACTCTACGTCTTCCGGTACGCGGTCGCCACTCCAGAACCTTTCGGCCCCATCGGCCATCTGTTCTGCGAGCAATGTGCCCTGCCCACTGCCACTTCAGTTTAGCAATTCTTCGAGCTATGTCGGTTACCTTGGTCCTCCTACGGATCTTTTCATTTCTGATTCGATCGCGTAGGGAAACTCCAAGCATAGCCCTCTCCATCGCCCTTTGGGTGACTTTCAGCCTTCTAATAAGGCCCATTGTGAGCGAACACGACTTACGACTTGTACGTCATAATTTCGAATCCAAACGAACTCTTCACTTTGTGTAAATTATTTCATCACCACGGTGAAGGGAAACAGACATTCTATGCTTGTGACGTCATTAGCGATCGACAGAATGATGATAATTATATTGACAGATGTTTTTACGTTCTGAAATTAGTTTTATTACTTGAAAGATTTAGAACTTATTTGTCGAAAAACGATTACCACTATGATAGATTATTTCTAGCTATGGACACTATCCACATTATATATGTAATCCATATTCTATGGCATTCATAAAGCGAATCACCGAACCATTCTCAAATAATGACGTCGAAGATATGTGACATTTACCAACCAAGCCGCACTGGGCCCGCGTGGTGGATTACGGCCCACTCTCTCTGACCTAGTGGAATATTATAGGGTGATTTATTATCTATTTGCTGTAAGTACATACAAAGCCGTCAATAAAGTCTTATAATTGAGTCATCTTGAAATATAAAACTTAGTTCAAAATCACGTCAGAGTGAACCATATCAAACTTATTTGTATTCAAATATGCTGGCTGTATATTATATTCTAATTTACCTACAGCCAGTTTCCATCAAAATCCGCAGAGACGCGTAAACGCCTAACATAAACCTGTACAAATAATCTTTGATATCACTAACAGAACTGTTTTTGCTTACTCTACCCAAAGTTCGGTACTCTTCATTATTAAATCTTGCCTAAATATTATCTCAGTGTTTTGTGTGTATCTTCAATGAGTTGTGTTGAATTTTGATGGAATCTCAAATCTCATAAAATACTTTTGAAATTTTAGCGTGTTTAAATTGTTTGAGTCAGTTCTAGTTAACAGATTTATGCTTGATAAAGTTAAAACAAAATTAGTTCACTTTTAGTAATAAACAGAGAGTTATACATTTAAAATAATTTAAACCTTTTAAGGTGAATTAAAATTATTTCAAAATTAAATCAAGGATTCATATATGTTTAAACTGAATCGCTTGAAGACGCTGCTGTTGTGTGTCTGTGTGACCGCGTTATTTTTCTAATCTAGACGATCGGATTTTGATACAATTTTACTATCATTCAGAGAATTTAATCCGGGAGGTTTCCGAGTATGTGTATATAGGTATATAATACATGATTAACTAAGATGTGTTAAAGAAATCTTCATGTTTTTGACAAATCATAAAACCGAGTGGTGCAGAAAACCGCCTCTGCATCGTTAGTAATTTAAAATAGGCATAATTAATTGAACAGGTATATTTTAGTAAGGTATGTAGTATGGTAGGTAACAACCTACAACAGACAAACTTATTTCATCAAAACCAGCTAGGTACACGGTTTTTTTTTTCTGTAGAGACACTATTTTAATTTTAAGTGACA
Organism: Aporophyla nigra; assembly: GCA_947507805.1. Lineage (NCBI taxonomy): Eukaryota > Metazoa > Arthropoda > Insecta > Lepidoptera > Noctuidae > Aporophyla > Aporophyla nigra. The sequence goes on from OX382301.1 coordinate 3,265,356, forward strand.
GTCGCTAGATGGAGTAAGTAAGGAACGACGAAATATATTGATACTTTTTGAAAAAAAAAAAACAATTAGAAGCCAATCACCAAACAAAACAGATCTCAACATCACAACACTGAATGACGCTTAATTTTAATAAACAAGCGGGCGTTGTACCGAATCAAACAGTAACACAGTAAATATCAGATACAAACGTACTGCACAGCGGGTTTCTATGCAAATTTCATTTGGCCGTAATCCACTCAGTGAGATTGGTCTTGATTGATAGGCGCAAATTGGAAATAGGTTGTAGCCGAATGGCCGACGGCGGGACACAAACGGTGCGCGCAAAAAGCCGCGTCGGCAGGGTTATTAAGTTACGCACTGAACTGTGATTTAATTTTTTCCTTATGGGTGATTAGGATTTTTGCTGGTGACGGTATCGGCGGTTTAAAGGGAAGGGTGTAGGAAATATCACAAAAAAAAATCTAAAAATTTGGTAATGGGCGTTAACTTTGTTACTCGCATAGCATACATAAGTCGTTTGTTAAGTAAATCAGACGTTCAGAAGTTTTAACTATCTTAAACAACTTAAATGTCTGTTTAATAACACACTTCAGAATTTATAGTTAGACGTGACACAAATACCTACTCTTCTAAAAACTTCTATATTCTAAGTTAGATACTGTAACAAAGAGTGTAAAATGGCTCATAGACATTAAACTTTCAAGTAAAAAGAATATATAATTACTTAGCCTAGAAACAGAAAAAAAAAATTAGCAAAAAGGTTTTTTAAATTATTTTTTCGCCGAAAAACACGTGAATCTGACACTCTGCCGGTCAAGCCGGAACAAACAAGGCGGACCAGCCCGGGGCGACAACGTGACAAATAAAATGTCCCACCCTGCACACAGCATACACCCTGTATAATACAAAATACTACAGCCTGTATACAAAAAGCCTGTGCGTTAACATCGTTATTAGAGAAAATTTTAATTAAGCTACGTAAATTGCGTTTCAATGTAAACATAATTTCCTATGTTATTAATTTTAATAACGAAAGCTCGCATGCATTATGGCCATAATTACATCTCGTGACAATTTTTGATGAAAAAATTAAGTAGGACTTAGAATGTCACAGAATTAAATTTTATTTTGTCAACAAACTGCCTTTAATAGATTATTAATAAAGTATCAAGAAACAAGAATACGCTATTCAATATGTCCCTAATTTCCTGGAAAAAAATAAAACAGAAGGTTTTATTTCTTTTAAATTATTATAGCCAATAAAACCGGTCATAAAACACTTCAAATAAACTCATATCAGAATAAATAATTACAAAACGTACTCTTTCAGATATTACGTTCGTCAACCATACTACACACAAAAGTAAACTATAATCTTTTAAAAGCAGAGTTTATTTTAGTTTGTTCGTTTTTCCACTATCCGTGTCCATACATCGTAGGGTCGGCATTAAGCCTTCAGCACGAATTCGTTATTAGTTATAACACCGTTTTTTATAGCTTTAATTGAAGTTGACACCGTTTCGTGTTTTTATAGTTCCCTTTATTTGTTTTTCCCACTGTGAAAATTAAAATATAACAGTTATTTTGTTCGACACGATTTTTTTATGCTTTTATTTTAATGTAAGCTTCCGTTAACATTTCTGTTATGTTTTTACGGAGAATAAACACGTTTTGTATTTGTTTTTTTACTATGGAGAGCTTCAATCATCCTTAAAGGGGGTGGTGGGTAACTATGAAAATGATGGGGATTTTTTGTCACAGCTGGTTACAGCATGACAGCTACTAGGTTTGTCTGTATCAGTAGTAGTAAGTATAAGTACCAATATTATGATTATTCTCTTAATAATGAAATTAAAGATAAAATGGCAAGTTTTCATACGATTACTCCGGTCAATACCAAGGTCTGAGTCTTCTCTGCAGTGTTCTCCGTCTCCTTACAACTATGCTTAAGACACGCTTCAATATTTTAGCAAATACCATCGCAAGTCGATAAACGTAAGTTAGTATGGGCGCTGCGGACGCTTATTAGAAATTTCCGAGACAAGTAGGTATTCGATTAGTTAAATGCTTCAAGTTCAAAGGTTCCGCGCCGGATAGCTTTCTGTACTGTAGTCTGGAGTCTGTACTCTGTAGTCTGTAGTAGAGCCGGCAAATTTCGTCACACTCTGTATTACTTTGGCGCTTGTTTTGTAAACTAAGTTAGGAAGTGGTGGCGAGAAGGTATCCTTTCTGCTGAGAATCACGTTTTGATCATGAAATTTAATCTGGTAATTTTAGTATAAATCATTACAAAATCTGTGTAAAAATAGTATACGTTTTTCTTTTCAATATTTTAATGGACATTTTAAGTATTAGGTTGGGGAAAAAGTCTTTTCGCATTATAGTATGTATGAACTTGTAATAAAATCTCTTTGGCTATACTATTTGTATCTGGCTGGTTTTGGTATCATTGAAAGTTTAAATTTTAAAAAACATAATTCCAAATTCAAATTAGGAAAATGTGTGATTTTTATTTGTTTTTCGTAGCGTCAAGAGGAGTGAATCTAATGAAGAAACTCGATACATTTTAAAATTTTACTACAAAAAAGGTAAAAATGCAACGCAAGCCGCGAAAAAAAATTGTGATGTTTATGGACCTAGTGTAGTGTCTGTGAGAGTAGCACAAATTTGGTTTAAGCGTTTTCAATCCGGAAATTTTGATGTCAAAGATGCACGTCGCTCTGGTCGCCCTATTACGGATAAAATGGATGCCATTTTTGAAAAAGTGGAGCAAGATCGGCATACCAGTAGTTACGACGTAGCTGAAGAACTGGAAATTGACCACAAAACAGTTTTGGCGCATTCGAAAAAAAACTGGGTACACAAAAAAGCTCGACATTTGGGTACCTCACGAGCTCACTGAAAGAAACCTAATGAACCGTGTACTCATTTGTGATTCTTTATTACGACGTAATGAAACCGAACCATTTTTGAAGAAGCTGATAACTGATGATGAAAAGTGGATCACGTATGACAAGAACGTGCGAAAAAGGTCGTGGTCAAAGGCCGGTCAGGCTTCACAGACTGTGGCGAAACCCGGGTTAACTCGCAACAAGGTGATGCTGTGTGTGTGGTGGGATTGGAAGGGCATTATTCATTATGAGCTGTTACCATCAGGCAGGACCATCGATTCTGAACTCTACTGCGAACAACTGATGAGATTAAAGCAAGAAGTTGAGAGAAAGCGGCCGGAATTAATCAACAGAAGGGGTGTGGTTTTTCATCATGATAACGCTAGACCTCACACATCTTTAGCTACCCAACAAAAATTAAGAGAGTTTGGCTGGGAGGTGTTAATGCATCCGCCGTATAGTCCTGACCTTGCACCTTCAGATTTCCACCTGTTTCGGTCTCTTCAGAATTCTTTAGGCAGTGTCAGGTTAACATCACGAGAGGACTGCCAAAACCACTTGTCGCGGTATTTTGACCAGAAGTCCCAAAATTTCTATAGCAATGGAATCATGTCTCTACCTACAAGATGGCAAAAAGTTATCGAACAAAATGGTACCTACATACTTTAGTTAAATGTAAATAAACTTTATTAAAAAATGTTTTGAATTTACTTAAAAAATGCGAAGAAACTTTTTCCCCAACCTATTATTTAGTGATATCGAAACTAAGAAGCTATTTAGAAATGATTAAAAAGGAAATATTTAAAAGCGCCTGCCGCGTAGTGGCGAGTAATTTTTCTCAGGTTATTAAACACAAAACAACATTTAGCTTGCACCACAAATTACCGACTAAAATGCATTTAACGCTAAACTTATTCAAAACATAATTCTAGATCTGTCACCTTCAAACGTTTAAGAGAAATAAAATGATGATTATAGTAAATTGTGGTGCAAGTCGTCCACCGTCCGTATTTCATATCATAGATTACCATCTAAATTGATAGTAGGTAGAGGATTTTAAATCTCGCTTCCACCCACAACTTCCACCTTAAAATCCTACGACAATTGTGCAAGTGCAGAGCATCTTGAGGTCAATGGGTACAACGACTCTTCCACCCACCCTCCATCCTCCGTCCTCCATCCTCCTTGGACCAACACTCCTTTGTTTTCGGCCATAACACTAACGATTAACGACTGCAGCCAGGATTAGAGAGACATTTGAAAAAGGAAGCTGTGGTAATATTACTTTATGACATGAACTGGCTGGTTTGGTGTTCGCTATTGAGTTCTTAGCGATGAGGATCATGATATTTTGACGACATAATAATAATAATAAAATGTTCATTTGTACAGACAGAAAAACTTATTTTAAGTACACAAGGATTAAGGAAAAAATTGAACAATAGAGTTACATTAAACGGCAAACTGATGCCTCCAAAACTAGGCCAGTAGCCTGTGCTTTAGGAGACAAAGTTCCTCCAGTTATAATAGCATACAATTTGTAATAAGTGTCATGCAAGTACTTATAGATAACAAAAAATAAATTAAATTAACAACGCCTTAATTTAAATACAGTAATTAGATCTATTAAGAGACAACTGTAATAAGATTCTTGGTGTCGTTATATGTTAACCATATATGCATATAATTTTTTTAAGATTACTCTTGGTTGATCACAAACTTGTAATTCGAACCATTGTTAGCTATTATAACTACACTATTGTATTGGGTAATCCTGTGATAATAGTTGTAAGTGTGTTTAAATAAATAAATAAATAAACCCGCAGGGCAGCTTGTGGCGAGCTGTTGGGCAGTAGCGACCCCACGGACCCTATCTCCTGGGAGAATTCTTGTTCCTCATCTCTGGCTTGCCTTTATTGGCCGGCTGGAGTGAACACTGATGAGGTTCAGAGCTCCCGCCTCATTCTTGCCTTTATTGGCTGGCTTGAGTGGAGATTCGCAAGAGCAAACGTGCTCGGGGAAAGGAAGTATTCCAGTAAGTGCTCGTAGGGATCTTGACCATCTTCCGGGCTCTGGGATTGTTCTGAAAGCCGTGGAATACCTCTCCACTTCTCAAGCACCTCAGGAAGTGTTGCCCCCTTGTCGCTACGTCACTATGTGCTAGCGACGTTTCCCGGGGGCCCATTATTGAGTGTGCAAGTCACCCCCTGCCATTTTATCCGTGTATACAAAACATTGATCAGGCAGGGGCCATAGTCCCTCCATAGTTGCGGTTACCAATCCACTATAGCCATCCAAACCTATAACCTAATTTGCTTTGTTTCCATATTCTGTAATAGTTCTGCTCACACCGGGGATTGTCTTTGTATGCACTTGCATAGTGCATACAGGGATAATCGTCGGTTGGTGCCCCCTCATCATTTAAAATTGTCTAAGGGGCCTCTGCGAATTGGCTTCGGGCCCTCGTACGCCTTCCAAAAGACCGGGATCCTAGGGTCCCGAGATATTTTAACATAAATAAAAATAATAATAATATAAGTATTTATTCACATCAACAGGACAGCTATTTAACATTACATACATAAGACTTAAATGTAAAAAGCACACTGAATGTTGTCGTAACTAGTAACAATAACTAATATAGTTACATTGCTTATAGGGGTTTAGGACTACGAAATAACTGCCGCAAAGGTCGATCGATTAGGTAAACTACACTTGCCGCGGTCAGTGCATGAATCTGTGACCATCTTTACATACCTCTTCGGGAAGCACGTTAAGCTGTTGATCCCGGCTATAAATAAAATAAATAAATATCTTAGGACAACCAACAGACCCTTATCTGATCCCAAACTAGGCAGAGCCTGTACTATGGCAACCAGACAACTGATAAACATACTTATATATTTCTAAATATATACATATTATAAATAAATTACACCCAGACACAGAACAAATGATCGTGCTCATCACACAAAGATTTGTCCTGGGTGGGAATCGAACCCACGACCTCAGTCTTAGCAGTCAGGGTCACTAACCACTAGACTAACAGGCCAGTCAAAAAACAGGCCAGTAAATATAAAATATATGTTAGGACAACCAACACACCGTTATCTGATCCCAAACTAGGCAGAGCCTGTACTATGGTAACCAGACAACTGATAAACATACTTATATATTTCTAAATACATACATATTATAGATAAATTACACCCAGACACAGAACAAATTACTGTACTATTCACACAAACATTTGTCCTAGGTGGGAATCGAGCCCACGACCTTAGTCTTAGCAGTCAGGGTCACTAACCACTAGACTAACAGGCCAGTCGATAACTTTAAATAAGAAACAAATACGTGTCGGATCACGCATGATGACGGATTTCGTAGTTGGGATGGATTTAGACCAAAAAAATACTACTGCTCTTTTATAAATCGCTATATTACAATTCTCCAGCTGCAAATGTTTCTCTGTAATAACAAAAAAAAAGTATTTACGTGATATCACAAAAAAAAAACGATTTTAGGAATGTTTATTTACTCGTGCTGTGAGATCTTGTTTCTTGGAAACTTTTATGCTTTTATGTCAACGGAAAGTTAAACCAACGATATCCAACGCCCTCAAATATAGAGATATATATAATTAATTTGAATTTGGTCTACACGCGTTTCTGAGAAAAAGTTTCTTGATAGAGAGATGAACGGACAACACAGTGACTCTATAAAGGTTTCGGTTTTTTGCCTTTTGAGGTATGGAACCCTAAAATATATTAAAATTGTGAATTACAAAAGTAAAAACTTCACGAAAAAAATTTAATTAAAAAAATTATAACTTCGTATAAAATTAAAAGCGATAAGCAATTCTTAATCGTAAACTAATTGATTTCTTAAACTCATTAAAAAAAGATTCTAAAACACAAACAAATCTCAGAAAGTCGACTTTAACTAAGCTGTTCTTAAAACAAACAGTTTTTTGTCTTTATTAGTGAGAATCTCTATCGATTAACATTAATCTCAATTGGGGAGGAAGCGATTAAGTATTTTGTAAAAATAAACGTTGGAGCCAACATCATCTGTCTTAAGTTTGGGGAAAAAGGGCAATCTCTTCAGCGATAGATAATCTAGGAGGTTTATTTCTAGTTTATCCTGTAAAGAGCAAATTTTTACTATAACGAATATAAGAATTTAGTCTCTTACTTGTTGATTCTTAAAATATTGCGTGAAAAAGGAAAATTTTATGTTTTATAGATTGTGTTTTGTTTTTGATAGTCTGAATTGTTGAACCTAGTAATACAACAATTCTGTTTATTATCTTACTAGTTTTTGCCAGCAGCTTCACCCGCATGAAGGTCGAAAATTATCTCACGGAATCGTAGTTACTACCAGGATAAAACGTATAAAATGTGTTACCTAGTCCAGGTTATAAACTATCCGTGTCCCAAATATCATCGAAACCCGTTCGGACGTTTTTGCGTGATTGAGTATCAAACATCCAATCATACAAACTTTCACTTTCATTGTCACTGTAAGGTGAACAAAAGTCGCTGTGATCTTTATTTTTTTACCATTGTCTCCAGCTCTGAAACAAAAAAGATTATAGGTATACCGAAACTAGCCGATAGCCGTAAGTCTTCCAAGATAAATAGCATATCCCGCGCCTGTGAATAGATGTATCACGAAACCAATTCACACAACCAAATTGTATTGGAGGTGTAAACAAAAAAAAACATCAACATTCACACCTCACAGCTTCGCCCACAGAAAATCTACAAAGAATTTATTGTGGTCCACGAAACGAGCGTAGTGTGACACCGGTCGAAATCACACACAATTTAACAGTACAAAAGTAACTTTACTGTTAACATTCGCTTGCGTTATATCGCTAAGCCCGGGGTTAATTGAACAGGGTGGAAAATTATACAAAGTTCCACCCTAACATAAATGCTAACCGACGGTTTGTAAGACAAGGCGTCCCGTACTCGTGGTTAGTCAATATTAATAGAGGATCCGTCAATTATCAATGTTTATTGATGCTTAAAATCGCGGTCTCTATCGATAAGGAGTGTTCTACAACAGATTAACATCGTTATTTACGCAGCTCTAATCCTCAGTGTTGTTCTGAATATGTAGTCGAAGAGCAGTAACTTTTTGATTGGACTATCGTTTTTTTGTTTATTGTTACTTTAATATGAGTAAATATCGCTATATTATGTTTGGTTTAAGAACGTAATATTGTATACATGATAGGGTTGCACGCTTGCGTCTCAGACGCGAATAATATGCTCCTCTCAGCGCGATATTAAAGCTCATACACCTTATTGAAGCTCCAGCATTAAACTGTTATATGCAGCTATGTATGTTTATACGAAAATAGTGGGTTATATTAAATTAGTACACACCCATATAGTTTATTTATTTAGTCATTATTAACAATCACGTACCTAATATTTTAGCATCCTGCGCATCTTGTCTGCAACAGATTACCCTATATCGCGGATGAAATCATTACTTGTATTACAAATAAAAATTAAGAGTAATCAATTGTTTATCAAATTAGACCCTGCGTCAATTGACCATTTTAGTGCCATTTCATACACCAGCTGTCAATAATGATATTAGTGATTTGATTATATAGAAAAATTAAGTTGACAGCCGCTTTTCACTAAATTTTTCAAATTTTTCTAGCCTGGGCTATCAGATTTATTAAGAAACCGATGAAAATTTTCGAATGAAATGGAATTTTAGAAATTAACAATGTTTCCTATTAAATTTTATTTTATTTTAAAATATCCATTGGTTTTAAACTTGTAATCTTCAACTATATCGACGACGCTGGTTACTTATCTCTTTTGATAACTATACATGCACTACAGGATGTAGTGCATGTGTGGTCACCAAAAGAGAGCTTTATTTAAGTTATATTTTAATGAAGTTATAAAAAACTTCAAGCAATACTATAAAAAGCCTAATGTTTCTATTCTAATTATAAACTAGTATTCACACATTATAAGCCGGAGTCTTCAGCCCAATTAAAGGCACACTTTAGTTTGAGATGATAGCTGACGTAAAGCCCGTTAGATTGTTTGTAAAGGACCCGTAATACGGTAAAGAGGTTTATCCCAAATCATATTAGTTAAAACAACGTTATGTATGAGACATGCTATTTTGATTTTGAGTATACTCTTGAAGGTAATGTTGTAATAATCATGAAAGGGAGGACTGTGACCTTTTTAATGTATCTTTTAAGAGTTTGTTTGTAGATGAGTTCCTACTTGAAAATATTATATAAAGAAAATATAATAAATTGTTATTGGCGCTGTTATGTTATATACACAAAAATTACAATGTAAGGTTACATTGTAATGTTTGTAATATTTTGCGAAAATAAGAAGTGAAGATCAAACGTAAAAATTTAAGACAATGTTATGTTTCTAGCCAACGGCTTTTATAACATGTAATTGTGAAATTATATGAAGAATTTGTGGCCAATTAACAACAACTACACGGGTCGATTCATTATGTTACATTTAGCTACGCTCGCCGTTGGTCCGTTGATGAGTAACCATCATAACATACCAAAACACCTCAGAAAGCACATTAACCCGTTGGTACCAGGTAGTTTATGCATAAGAGTAGTAGTGTATAATTGGGGTTCCTGGATCAGAGATCCAGTCACCCCAATTATACATTTGATGTGAACTACACAATCAGTCAATCGATCAATATTTTGAGAACTAGACAATCAGTCAATCCATCAATATTTTGAGAACTAGACAATCAGTCATTCTCTTAATATTTTGTGAACTAGACAAATCAGTCAATAAATCAACATTTTTGAACATGGCAATCAGTCAATCGATCAATATGTTTCAAAACATTTCATTAATTTATTTACTTAGGTTCTACATTCAAGTATTCGAAATAACATGATTTAGTTCATATTATTTCGAATACCTCGATGCAGAACATTCCATGACGATGCGATTATTACGATCATGGCAGGAGGGGGGGTTTTGTAGTATCTGTCTACCCATGAGAAAAGGTGTGAGTTTATGTATGTATTCGAGTATTCTAAAATATGTACAATTCATTGCAGTGCGATGCTGTCGAAATAGTGCGGATGTGCTCCATAACGCATCACTTTTATTCTCACCCCCCCCCCCCCCCCCCTAGCCCCCCTTGACGTTATTGATAATCACAAGCACAACACGTCCTTACACTGACTAAGTGACTAAAGCCCATAAAGTAGCCCATTACTAGGTACAAATCTTTGATAATACGTTTGATGCATTGGTTACTAGCTCGTCTCTATCCCCACTATATTAAATTGGGGTAGGCTTGTGTGATGAATACTGATTGAAGCCCTATTTAGACTCTCAATAACGATAGAAAAAAAGGTAGAACATGTTAGTGAGTTTTTGATTTACCTTTTCTATAAGAAGTTTTTGAAGGGGGGAAAATGGTAAATAAAAGATTGAATCAGAATAATATTATGATACATTTATTAATGAATATCCATTGAGTCTGAGATTTTTACAACAATATCCTTAACAGAATTATATACATTATCCATATACATATTTTTTACAACATGTTGTATACATAATTCGGCATCACATTTGCACTGAGAGCTTTCACTGTCACTAAACTTTTCAGCATCATAGATTTCAATTCTAATCACCTTTCCCCCGATGACATTAGACCCCCGCGTAAGTTTCTTCACATAAGAAAATATAGCGGGGGACTTTTTTAGTTTCTTATTATTCGGTCCATCGAGGTTTAACAACCTTTCACCTCGCTGCCCCGCTGGTGGATTCGCAGGAATGAAGTTAAACAGATCGTTTTCAGAGTCCTGAAAAATGAATAAAAACGTATGAATAACTAATAAACCTTAATAATACCTAACTCTTATTATAGGCCTTTATTCAAACAATAAATAATCCTACATGCTATATGCATGGCTACAGAATATTACAATAGATTGATATGTAGCCATGTACCAAACTGTTGGCTTTAACTCAGCTAGGAATCGAACCCAAGGCCTATAACGAATACCACCACTTATCGACTACTCTACCCACATTACTATTCTCATGTGTTTGAACTAAAAAACCATGTCTTGATTTAAAAAATAAAATTTACACATTCACATTACTGAAATAAAAGGTCTACATAATATTCTAATTCGTGTGATGAAAAAGTGAATTGAGCGTAAAATGCATTAAAGTATTTGTTGCAAGCATTTCACTATTCAAAGTCAATAATATGATGGTAGGATCTGTTATTAAACCAAGTTTTAAACTTTTTAATAAAAACAAATATAAAAAAAGAATTAAATTAATACTCACCGACATAATTATTACTCGTTGATTTACTTGCGCTTGCTGGTAGGAAACTAAATAATAATTGATATTTCAAGATATTTTATCCTTTATATAGGGTTCTATTAAATAATTTTTAATGGGTTTAAAGTTCAAAATTGCTATGAAAAAAGTCTAATAGCACGTGTCAACGTAATTTCATATATTCGCGACAAAGCGACGCTATACCGTTTCAGATTACAATTAAATGCATACCATAATATAAAGCCAGCGGTAAATAGACGGCGGTGCGATGCGATAGCGTCGTGATGACGTTTCAATGCTAGCTAGGGAAGGCTTGGGTACTGCTCCACAACACAGGATAGTAATGATGCAGTAGTTTAACTTTATAGATCGCTGTACTATTAACTTACTGTATCAGTATTATCCGTGTCCGCATCATGTGTTAGCGCGCTCATACTGATTTAAACAATACAAAACATCACCGCGATGCTACCGCACCGCATCGCTATCTGTGAACTGGTGACTTAAAAGTCAATACACACAGAAAGCGGCATCATCCAGAGCGGCACCTAATAGACATCAGAACTGGACCACCCACTGACTTATCGAGTTTAAGTATCTTTAACTATGAAGATAAAGTTCAAATTGCAAGATCTCGATATTTATTGTTTAGGAAGATATTTTTCTACAACGTAAACTATTACATATTTGGGTGTAAGGGCTGATAAAGCATTTCTGTAACGCGTGATCTATTCCTTATATGGGATATCGTGACGCGGATTTTGCACTATTTAAGAGTGCATCCTGCAGAAGCTGGATCACATCAACACTTCAACTAGGAGCGGTTACATCTAACTCACTACCAAACTAGTTACCAGAACTTACTAACTACCAAAGCAACGTTAATCTTCTAAAATGTAAGTACATAATATCTACTCACTTTTCAATGTAATTTACTTTGTGTTGTTTCCACTTAATTAACTATTCAATCATTATAGTATTATAGTTATTCATTACCCTCTTCCATAATTCAGTTAAGTTAGTGAGTCTACATCTATAAACATTAAACCGTTTATTGATTCATAATTTTTAATAATCATTCATTCAAGTAATAAGTGTATTCAATTAATATCGCCTACACGATTAAAACTAAATGTAATTGTTACTGTTATGTACTCATTCATTGTTTTTATTTATTACAGGTCCAAGAACACGGCTGACTATATTTTCCCTATGGAGGACGAATCGACGGACGAGGAGCATGCATCGGTGAAAACCAAGCCGAAGGAGAACAAAAAGCGCAAGCCTTCGTCAACGAGCAGCTCCCAGCCGTCTACGAGTAAGAAAACTAAGGCGACTATTCACCCAATCACTCCTGTCACCAAGTCAACGGCTCGCGAGTTGTTCGGGAGCGACAGTGACGACGATGAAATTGAGGTGGTTGCGGACAAGAAGAATGCCCCGATATACTCGTACATCACTAGGAGACTGGCGAACGGGTTTTCACGTCAAATGAACGAGCAGAAGAGAGGTGAGTTCTATATAGAACTCAAAGTATATAAATGTAATGAAATAGAGCGGGTCCAACCAGTAAATAGATGGCGCCACTCGGTAATCACGATCAAAAACAAATGTGATGAGGATTCAGAGTCCTGGCGTTGCCTAAACGCCTACATAACAAGCACCCGGAAGGAGTTTAAAAAATGTACTCCTACTTTTATAAGCTCTTACCAATAGTTTACATTATGAGATTTAAGCTATACCACATTAATTATTATACTTACATAGAGTTTATTTTAATATAGAATTTTGTAACCGCATTTAATCTCAATAATTAAACTATACAATAAAAAATGTTGTGTCTTTTTTTTCCAGTTTTACACCCCGTCGATGGCTCATCAAATTCTGATAATGATAAAGTTAAATCCCAGATTGATATTCCAGAAAAAGTTAAATCCCAGATTGATATTCCAGAAAAAGTTAAATCCCAGATTGATATTCCAGAAAAAGTTAAATCCCAGATTGATATTCCAGAAAAAGTTAAATCCCAGATTGATATTCCAGAAAAAGTTAAATCCCAGATTGATATTCCTGAAAAAGTTAAATCCCAGATTGATATTCCAGAAATTGAATATGATACGAATGAGTCAAAGTTTGATAAAGTTAAATCCCAGGTTGATATCCCAGAAATTGAATATGATACAAATAAGTCAAAGTTTGATAAAGTTAAATCCCAGATTGATATTCCAGAAATCGAATATGATACGAATAAGTCGAAGTTTGATAAAGTTAAATCCCAGGTTGATATTCCAGAAATTGAATATGATACGAATGAGTCAAAGTTTGATAAAGTTAAATCCCAGGTTGATATTCCAGAAATTGAATATGATACAAATAAGTCAAAGTTTGATAAAGTTAAATCCCAGATTGATATTCCAGAAATTGAATTTGATTCGAATAAGTCAAAGTTTGATAAAGTTAAATCCCAGATTGATATTCCAGAAATTGAATATGATACGAATGTTTATGAGCCAGATTGCTTATCAAAGTATATTAATTGTGATAAATGCAAAATGGAGATCCCAGCACATAAATACAGATATCATAAGAGAACGAATATTCATAAATCGAATTGTTTAATAAAGTCAAAGTTTGATAAAGTTAAATCCCAGATTGATATTCCAGAAAAAGTTAAATCCCAGATTGATATTCCTGAAAAAGTTAAATCCCAGATTGATATTCCAGAAATTGAATATGATTCGAATGAGTCAAATTTTGATAAAGTTAAATCCCAGGTTGATATTCCAGAAATTGAATATGATACAAATAAGTCAAAGTTTGATAAAGTTAAATCCCAGATTGATATTCCAGAAATTGAATTTGATACGAATAAGTCAAAGTTTGATAAAGTTAAATCCCAGATTGATATTCCAGAAATTGAATATGATACGAATTTTTATGAGCCAGATTGCTTACCAAAGTATATTAATTGTGATAAATGCAAAATTGAGATCCCAGAACATAAATACAGATATCATAAGAGAACGAATATTCATAAATCGAATTGTTTAATAAAGTCAAAGTTTGATAATATTGATATTGTAGCTACGGCATTTAGAAATAGGATCATGACTTATCGCTTAAACCCATCAATAGAAGACGAGTACCTCATACTAGAGGCGTTCTTGAGTGATAAGCGAAAGGATGTTTTGAATATCATTGAGTTATCATTATTGGAACATACCTGCATTAAAGTTAACTTCGAGCTGTTTGCGTACTTTTTACTACCACAATTAAGTGAGCAGCAGCTCAAGTCATTTAATACGAAATATGAAACTATATACAGCAGTACTGACATTAATAATTTATTCTCAAATATAATAGAAATATTTAAAAGAAAACTTACTGAATTTGAGCATTGTGAATCTGGATGGTCATTTGTCTGTACAAGTCATTTAGAAATAAATATAAATAAATATTCTCCCATGCGGGGTGGTACTTATTTAGAGCTACCAGGAGCTATTAAAAACACAAAGAGTTGTTTGAATATACGCAATAATGATGAATACTGTTTTTTATGGAGTATTGTTGCAGCATTATTCCCAGCAAAAAGTAACGCATGTAGAACAAACTCCTATCCACACTTTAGTTCAATATTTAATATTCAAGGAATTTCATTTCCACCTTTACCTAAAGATATCAGGTTATTTGAAAAGAATAATTGCGAGTTCAGTATTAATATTTACGGATTAGATGAACGTTGTACTGTAACCGGCCCTCTCTATGTGACGAATTGTAAGAAAGATAAACACATTAACTTACTGTATTTTGAAAAACAAAATAAAGGACATTATTGCTTGATAAAAAACCTTTTACGCTTAGTGCGACGGCAAGTTACTTGTCACAAGGGTCAAATGCATTTATGTGAAACATGTTTGCAATTTTTTACTTCCGAAAAAAAGTATCATTCTCATAGTTGTTCCCAAATTTTAACCATACTGCCTGATGAAAACAATATATTACAATTCAAAAATTATGAGCGAAAGCAAAAAATTAACTTTGTGATTTATGCTGACTTTGAAAGTATACTATTAAATTATAAAGAAAAATGTAATGATAAAAGTACGATAAAAAATAAACTACATCAACCGTCTTGTTTTGCATATTATGTATGTTGCTCACATGATAGTAGCTTGAACAAATTCGTAACATACAGAGGACCTGACTGTGTAAAAGTGTTTGTTAAGAGATTAATTAAAGAAGCGAAGGTAATTCACAAAATTTTAATGACTAAGAAACCCATGAGATCTATGACGAAAAAGCAAACCGATAATTATAGTAAAGCAACTACATGCCATATCTGTAATCATTTATTATTTGATGATAAAGTTTGTGATCATGATCATATTACATCCGAGTATAGAGGCGCGGCACACTCGCACTGCAATTTAATTTATAGAGTGTGTTCATTTATCCCGGTTATCTTTCATAACTTATCTGGTTATGATTCTCATATATTTATTACAGAATTATCGAAATATGATGGTGAGATAAAAATTATACCAAAAACGAAAGAAAAATATATCAGCATAACTAAAATAATCAAAGCTGAAACAGGATGTAAACCTATACAGATTAAATTTATAGATTCATTTCAATTTCTTAGTTCAAGTCTTGACAATTTGAGTAAAAGTTTAACGGAGAACGATTTTAATCATTTATCATCACATTTCTCAGATAAAAGTCAGTTAAATTTACTGCGAAGCAAAGGTGTATATCCGTATGAGCATATTTGTTCATGGGAAGCATATAATGAAACACAACTTCCAGCAAAGAATCATTTTTATAACAGTTTACAAATGAAACATATAACAGATACTGAATATCAACATGCCCAAACTGTGTGGAAATGTTTTAATATTAGTTCTCTCGGTGAATATACTGACCTGTACTTAAAGTGTGATGTACTATTATTATGTGATATATTTGAAAATTTTAGAAATATTTGTCTGCAGCACTATAAACTCGATCCTGCATATTATGTGACTTCGCCTGGATTAAGTTGGGACGCTATGCTCCTTTACACAGGTGTTCAGTTAGAATTGATCAATGATTTCGAAATTTATAAAATGTTAGAAAAAGGAATACGTGGAGGATTAGCTCAGTGTTCTCACCGATATGCTGAAGCCAATAACATTTATTTACCTAATTTCGATAATTCTAAACCATCAACATATTTGATATATTTAGACTGTAATAATCTTTATGGATATGCTATGACTAAAAAATTACCGATATCAGAGTTTAAATTTATGAAAAAGGATGATATCAAAAATTTTAATTTATCGGATGTTCCTGATAATGGCGAGTACGGTTATGTTTTAGAAGTAGATTTAGCATATCCAAATCATTTACATAATTTCCATAGCGACTTGCCTTTTGCTCCAGAGAAATTCATACCTATTGGAGGGAAAACACCAAAGTTAATTGCAAATTTGTATGATAAATATAACTACATTATTCATTATATTCATTTAAAAGCATGTCTTAAAAATGGCCTAATTTTAAAAAAAATTCATAGAATCCTATGTTTTAAACAAGAATCTTTTTTGAAAAAGTATATAGACTTGAATACTAGCTTACGACAAGCAGCTTCAACATCATTCGAAAGAGATTTTTTTAAGCTTCTTAATAATTCAATATTTGGTAAAACTATTGAAAATAAACGTAAGCAAGTGGAGGTCAAATTAATAACCAAATGGAGTGATGACTTAAATATAACAAATAAAATAGTAGGTGCTGAGAAATTAATCACAAAACCTAATTTAAAAAGTGTTTCTATCTTTAATGAAAACTTCATAGCAATACAACTGAGTCCCATGAAACTTGTTTTAGACAGACCAATATATATTGGGTTTGCGGTGCTAGAATTCTCTAAGTGGCATCTGTACAATTATCACTATAATTTCATTAAGAATAAATATGGTGACAAAGCTAAATTATGTTACACTGATACTGATAGTTTGTTGTATTTAATACATACTAAAGACTTTTATAAAGATATGCGTGATAATTTATCAGCATTCGATACAAGTAATTTTGAAACTAATAATCATTACTTTATTCCTAAGGTGAACGAAAAAGTTCCTGGTTTATTTAAAGACGAGTTAGGAGGTGACCCAATAACCGAATTTACGGGCTTAAGAGCAAAGCTATATTGCATTAAATCATTAAATACTCAAATAAACAAAGCTAAAGGTGTATCAAAGCCTGTTACAAGATGTTTAAAATCATCTAATTATAAGGATGTTTTATTTAAAAACTTAACATTAAAGCGTAAGATGAATATGATAAAATCAATGAAGCATGTGCTTTTCTCACAAGAAGTAAATAAAGTCGTTTTAAACAGGATAGACGATAAAAGGCATGTTCTGGGAAATCAAGTAGATACTGTACCTTGGGGTCATTGTGATTACATATGTTAATTCAATATTTTTTTATATTTTACATCAATTGCAAACTTATATGATATATTTAAATATGAGAATTGTCGAGCATTATATAAAATCGAATAATTATATTGTTGGTTAATTAATACATACATATTTAGTTGTACTCTATATTTGCTGGTTTTATTTATAACCCTTGTTCAGTATTACCTGTACAGATATTATCTAAGTATATACGATCATTTTTATTTATTTGTGTACTTATTCGTTGAAACTAAAGCTAAAAGAAATACCAATAATCTGATTTTTGCGGGTTATAATTACTTAGTGTTCCTGATAAGCATTATAAATACTAGAACATATATTTTTTTCTGACAGATACAAACATGAAGTGGGTCAAGCAACCAGTTTCATTAGAAGTAAAAAATATTGAGGTAGAGAAAACTAAACTACCCGCAAAGCATAGTGTTCTTTTTCCGAATAATATAAGATGTATAATATGTGGTCCTTCGAATTGCGGGAAAACGAACGTCATGATTAGTTTATTAATCCACGAAAATGGTTTAAGGTTTAAAAATGTTTACTTGTATTCAAAGACTAGTTTTCAACCAAAATATATTTTTCTAAAACAAATCTTAGAAAGGGTGCCAGAAGTAAAACTTTTTATATTTAATTTTGATGACGAAGTTATTCATCCTAACGATGCATTACCGAATTCTGTTATTATTTTTGATGACGTGGTTTGTGAAAAACAAATTAACATACGAAATTATTTTACAATGGGCAGACATAGAAGTATAGATTGTTTTTATTTATCTCAAACGTATTCAAAAATACCAAAGCAGTTATTACGTGACAATGTTAACTTTTTGATAATTTTCAAGCAAGATGAAGTTAACATGAAACATATATACGATGAACATGTTAGTTCTGATATAGAGTGGTCAAAGTTTAAAGATATGTGTTCTAAAATCTGGATACATCCTTATGATTTTTTGACTATTAATAAGGATTGTGAATTAAACAAAGGCAGATATAGACAATCATTCGACAAGTTTATTTATTGTGATTAACGGCTATATAAATTATGACTGCTAAAAAAATAAATCATTCGAGCATAAATACTTCTTAATATAAGTCGTATAATGGACCACAACATTACAGATCAATTAATAAAGTCTGCGGATGCTATTAAGGCAAAAGTGAAACAAATGAAAGATTATGAGTTTAAAACCGACACTCATTTGAAATATTTTTTTAAGCCTCTCGCAGACCCTCTAAATGCAATCGTAGCTAATAAGCAAATTTCTACAATAAAAAATGAAGATACTTATGATGACGAAATTAAACACACTGATATAGGTTCAACAATATTTTTGCGTGATAAATCTCATGATATGTACAAACATGAATCATCTAATGAGTCAAGCTCGTTAGAAAAATTTTATTCAGAAGATGAAGGAGATAATGGATCGGAAAAAGATACAAATACATCATTGAAAAAAAGAAGATATCATTGAAATATATGAGGATATGAATATACCATTTGGTGTACGTAGTGAGAATAACAAACATATGATCGGAAATACAATAGTTAATTTCTCAACCACTCAGGAGAACTTTGGTAAAGTGTTTAACATTTGCGTAGCTAATAAACAGTATACAATAACACCTGGTCTAAAAGAACTATTGCTTCGCAAAAAACCTGATTTAAGTTTAGTCAATTTAAAAGATAAATTGGTTTACAAAGAAATACTCCTGACAACTAATGCTCATAAAAGAGACTTTGACCCTGCAGGTCAACTTAAAGGTGATAAAGGTCTAAAATATTCTCAAGTGGTCAAACCATTATTTTCTGAGTCTTATAAATGCTTACAAGTACCAATAGAAGTTAAATCTAGGCAAAAAAGAGGGGCTGGTTTACCGTTTCTTAAAAAATATAAAAAAAATACTGAACTTGTTTATTGGGATGATCCTAATGAATTAGTGGACAGGCTTAAACTTTTGATCGCTTCTAAAACTGCAGGTAATACTAATCTTGATAACGAGATTTTATCAATTATTGAAGAACTAAAAGAAGCGGGTGTAATACAAGAATAAAAGGGCTTATCATAGACTCTGTTACTTAGTCTAATTTTGTAGTTCAGAAGTGACAGTTGAAAGAATGAGCAAAGTGAAAAGAGACATCGTAAACGAAATTCACAGAAGTGCAAGAATCAATTTTTCTCGAAGACATGTAATATTAAAAGATATTGATGATCTTTGGCAAGCCGATTTAATGGATATGCAAAGCATTTCCAAATTCAATTCTAACTGTAAATATATTTTAGTGGTTATCGATGGATTCTCTAAGTATGCTTGGGCTATTCCACTTAAACAAAAAAATAAAGAATCTGTATCTAAAGCATTCAATACAATATTGAGTAGTGAAAAACGCATCCCAAGAAACTTGCAAACAGATCTAGGAACAGAATTTTACAACGCAAGTTTTCAAAAAATTATGAAAAATAATTCCATCAATCACTACAGCACTTATTCAACCAAAAAGGCCTCCATTGTAGAACGACTTATAAGGACGATAAAAAGTAAGCTTTACAAGGAATTCAGTTTAAAAGGGAATTATAAATGGACTGACGGTACACTTGGTAAAATAATTAACAGATATAATCAAACAATACATACAACAATTGGTTTACCACCAGCTCGAGTCAATCATAGAAATAAAGCTCAACTACTAAATACATATTTTAATCGACAACAAATAAAAACAAAGCGTCGTAAGTTCAAGATGGGTGATTTTGTTCGAATAAGTAAACATAAAGGTTGTTTTGAAAAAGGCTATACTCCTAATTGGTCAACAGAGATATTTAAGATTAGTAAGGTTCAAAATACAAATCCTACTACATATTTATTACAAGACATTAAACAGCAGCCTATTTTAGGAGCATTTTATGATCAAGAATTACAAATTACCAAACATCCTGATGTTTACCTTGTTGAAAAAGTTTTGAAACATAAAAGGAGAAAAGTTTTTGTGAAATGGTTGGGGTTACCATCATCAGAAAATAGTTGGATTGATGATACAAATGTTTTGTAAGGGCTTTATAATGCCATGATCTATGATTTAGGTTCTATTCTGTTTGTATACATGAACGGAGAAGGACTTGTGAATAATTTAATTAATAATTTACCATTTGAACTCCATTTACCGGGATATAATTACTGTGGTCCTGGAACTAAATTACATAAAAGATTGGCTCGTGGTGATAAAGGTGTAAATAAGTTAGATGAGTATTGCAAACATCACGATATCGCTTACAATAAATCCAAAAGTTTGAAAGATCGTCACAAAGCAGATATCATTTTACTAAAGATGGCGAAGAAGCGTGCTCTGTCTTCAGATGCAAACACAGGAGAAAAAATTGCTGCTAATGTGGTTAACAACGTAATGCTATCAAAAGTGAGTTCTGGATATGGCCTCAAAAAAAACTTTAAAAATATAGTCTCCCATACAAGAAAATGCATTAAAAAATTAAAGCCAAAGTGTAAGAAAAAACTGATAGAATTGGCATACGCAGCTGCTAGGGAGTTAACTCATAATTCATCTACGAAGCTCCCACGGATCATACCCATTCCTAAGTCCGGTGGTGTTTTACCTTTAATTCCTATATTTGCTGGCCTGTCTGCTGCTGGAAGTATAGCAAGTGGAATTGCTGGAATCGTCAAAACTATCAACGAATATAAGGCTGCAAAAAAGCGTTTGGAACAAATGGAACGACAACATAAGAAAGTGGAAGGTGTATGTATTGGAAACGGATTGCGGCTAAACCGTTACAAGAATGGACTTCGATTATATCTAAATTTAAAGAAAAAAAACTAAATCGCAGGCTACCTAACCGTGCTCTTACTAATATCGATATCATACAATTTACGGAAAACATTCCATATTTTCGTGGAGTATATATGAGAGATACCTTACCAAAATCACCGTTTTCCCGAGAGTGTGGAGTCATTAATTTGGATGATTCAAAAAATTCCGGTACACATTGGGTAGCCTATGTAATTATAAATAAATATGTTGAATATTTCGATAGTTACGGAAACTTAAAACCACCCATAGAATTTGTTCGTTACGTGGGTTCTGACGACATCCATTATAATTACAATAATTATCAAAATAATAACTTATTTAACTGTGGACATTTATGTATAAAATTTCTTAAAGAATTTTGGAAAAAGCAGTCTTTTTAAATTATTACTTTAAATAAAGTTTCTTACTCATAAGTCAACACTTTAACGCTGTCTGTTAAAAGAAACGAATGTCAATTATATTATAGCCAAAAAATGATAGTGTATAATATAAAATCAATCGCCAAAGTGAATAACTTTACTCGCCCTCGTATCGTCAGAAGACGCAGACATACGCGAAGTATAAAAATAATCACTGAAGAGAATAAATTGTTTCTTCAAGCTTTGGGATTTAAATTATGAGTTTTCTTAATATAAATGATTCAGCGCAGTTCGATAACTCTATAGTGAGTTATGAATATCACACTTATAATCCATACAGCAACAGTTTTAAAGAAAATGATGAAATACGAATACCTATAAATCAGCAAGATGTGTACATATTACCTTCAGCCAGTTACATTTACGTTGAAGGTCGAGCCACTGTGTCTTCTAAAGATGCATCAGGAAAACTTACACGAAAGTCTGTTAATTTCACAAATAATCCTATATCATTTCTATTTCAAGACATTCGATATGAAATTAACGGTGTTGAGATAGATCGAATAAAAAATGCAGGAATTACTACAACTTTAAAATCATATGTGTCTATGAGTGAGGGAGAAAGCAAAGCTGCTGGTGTTTGGGGTTGGAATTTGAATGGAATTAAAGATAATGACGGTATTTTTAGCACTCTTATACCCCTGAATAAAGTTTTGGGATTTGCGGAAGATTATGATAAAATTATCATTAACTGTAAACATGAACTTCTACTTAACAGAAGTAGTTCTAAGCTTAATAGTGTTATTCTTGAAAATAACGACTCGATTGAAATAAATATAGAGAGATTGCAATGGCGCGTGCCTCATATAAAAGTTTCAGATCGGGAAAGATTAACTTTACTGAAACATTTAGAGAAAGATCGCCCTATACAAATAGCTTTTAGAAACTGGGACTTGTACGAATACCCTTTATTACCTAAGACTACAAAACATTCCTGGGTTATTAAGACTGCTTCACAACTCGAGAAACCGAGGTATGTGATCTTTGGGTTACAGACAAATAGAAAAAACACTAAATCTAGAGACAGTTCAATATTTGACCATGGTAAATTAACTAATGTTACTCTTTTCTTAAATTCTAACTATTACCCATACGAATCTGTTAATTCAAAATTTCCTGAAGATAAGTATTGTATATTATATGAGATGTATACCAAATTTCGTCAGTCTTATTATAACATTCGATGTGAACCGATGCTTGATCTGCTTCAATTTAAAGAAAAGGCTCCTTTATTTGTAATTGATTGCTCAAGACAGAACGAGGCTTTGAAGACTGGGGCTATAGATGTGAGACTAGAAATAGAAAGTTCTGAAGATATTCCAGAAAATACATCCGCATATTGTCTTATCATTAACGATCGCCTGATTGAATATAAACCCCTGAGTAGTATTGTAAGGAAATTATCATGATCGCTATAGTCGATGTGCAAGGGTTTAAGACGGAAGATAACGAGTTTATTGTCAAAGAAATAGCAATAGCATGCAGAAATCAAATTATGGTGCTATTAATCAAACCACCATTCTCATTTTACAATCTTACAAAAAAAGAAAAATCGCAAGTTAATTGGATAGAGAGAAACAGAAAAATTTTGTGGAAAGAAGGTTTTATACCATACTTAAAATCATTGCAATGTATTGAACCTTATCTAAAAGATAAAAACATTTACGTTAAAGGGTGTGAAAAAGTGTCGTGGCTAAGAAACCTATTAAAACATGATAATGTATATAATTTAGAAGATAAGAACTGTCCTAGTTTACAAAAATTATTTGATGATTATAAAACGTCTAGTAATATATTTAGCTGTGTGTATCATTCGAATGTATGTGCTTTAAAAAATGTAACATGTTTAAAAAAGTGGACTGATGATAACAGTATTTTTTAATTGTTTATAATTTAGAAGATAAAGGCTGTCCTGAAAAAATAAATAAGTAATTTGTTAGCTCTTTGTATTATAACAATATATCGAAATAAATGCTTTTTTCTATGAGTAATTGTTTTTGGTTTTATTTTCATAATAAACGCGTTAGACATAGAATACCATAACGAAATGTGCTTTAATTTCTTTATAAATTGAGAACACCAGGTACAAGACTTCATTATTCTTTTATACATACCCGTATCGAGACCTTCTAAAAAAATGATTCAAATTTATTTCAGCCCGCGTTACGACATATATAATAAACACAAAATTCGATTATGTTCATTTCGACATTATTGGGCTACAGTAGATTCAGAACGAAGATTGGTAATGGAAATGGCTGATGCAGGTTTTTTTTACTGTGGAAATGGTTTAAACGATAAAGTTATGTGCTTTTCGTGTGGGGTTGGCATCGAAGATTGGGAGTATTACAATGATCCTTGGATGCAACATGCCATATTTTTCCCTGATTGCTTTTATTTAAACGCTGTAAAAGGAACAGACTATGTTGCCAAATCAAGAAATCTGTTTTATAAAGAAACAAAAATATAAAGTAATTGTAACGTGGAGCAGAATAGATTGATGCGATTGACTATCTGATTGTCTAGTTCACAAAATATTGATTGACTGACTGATTGTCTAGTTCACAAAATATTGATTTATTGACTGATTTGTCTAGTTCACAAAATATTGATAGAATGACTGATTGGCTACTTCTCAAAATATTGATCGATTGACTGATTGTCTAGTTCACATCAAATGTATAATTGGGGTGACTGGATCTCTGATCCAGGAACCCCAATTATACACTACTCATAAGGTTTATGTTTATGAAATTAAATGTTTTTTTTATTATTTTATATTTGAGTTGACTGAATGAAAGGTTGTGGTTTACGATTTATGACGTATTAAAAAAAATTACTTACTAGATCTCGTTCAAACCAATTTTCGGTGGAAGTTTACATGGTAATGTACATCATATATTATTTTTAGTTTTATCATTCCCTTATTTTAGAAGTTACGGCCCCCCCCCCCCGTTTTACCACACACATTTTACCACTTTGGAAGTGTCTCTCGCGCAAACTATTCAGTTTAGAAAAAAATGATAATAGAAACCTCAATATCCATTTTTGAAGACCTATCCATAGATACCACACGTATTGGTTTGATGAAAAAAAAAATTTTGAGTTTCATTTCTATTTATGGGGAAACCCAAATATTATTGTTATTTTTTCTATTTTTGTGTGAAAATCTTAATGCGGCTCACACAAAACATCTACTTACCTAGTTTCAACAGCATAGCTCTTATAGTTTCGGAAAAAAGTGGCTGTGACATACACGGACAGACACACAGACAGACATGACGAATCTATAAGGGTTCCGTTTTTTGCCATTTGGCAACAGAACCCTAAAAAAGACTTCTACCAATCCTCTTAACACACAACAAAGATAGAAACTAGAAACAAAACACTAAACGTTCGAGGACCCAATGAAAATTCATTCCAATCAAACACATTGAAACGTAAAACTCATTCGAATTACACCTTTGATGTCACGGACGCATGAATATCGAACATGAAAATACCTACGGATTAGGCTATATTGGAGATATTGGGCCGGAATCCACGTATGGCACTGTTTACGTTTACCTAGGGCACGCTCAAATGTACACATTTAATATCGGTTGCAGGCGGACGGTCGACCTATCGACGCAATAGGCCTTGTGTCAACACTCCGATGTTACGTGTCGCTTTTAACATATAGATCAATTTATTTACAGCTATTTGTATAGGAAGGTATATATGTATGTAACTAGCCCATGGGTATTGTGGATATTTTGGTTGAAGTATTTGTAGGTCGGATGAGTTCTAAAAAATCTGATAGATTCTAGTTTATTTTTTGAGAAATCTCGTCTCGGTTTCGGATAATAACGTTAGTATCTATTTACTTATAAAAATATTTGCTTAACAACAAAATCAACATTAACATCACACACCACACACCGTGGTGTCTCAAGACGAGAGTCTTTGAAAAGTGCGTGTTGCCAATGATGACCGTGTCGCATTGAAACATATGAAGGCTAAAAGTCACCCAAAGTTCAGTGGCGAAGGCTATGCTTGGAATTTACCGACGCAACCGAATCAAAAATGCGGGATTCTTAGGAGACCCAAATCAACCAACATAGCCCAAAAAATTGCCAAATTTTAGTCGGAGACATTGGTCGCAGAACAGATGTCCGATGGGGCCGAAAGGCTCTGCAGTAGTGACCGCGTACTGGAAGACGTAGCATTGAGAGATCTCCCACAACGTCGACCGATAATCTGGTGACAGCCGCAGGAATCCGCTGGACGCGAGAAGCAGAGAATCGGTCAAAGTGTTGTTGCTTGAGAGAGGCCTATGTCCACGTCCAGCAGTGGACGTCTTTAGGCTGATATTATGATAAAGAACATAACATCAGGCCTTGTTTCCCCGACGGGTTGGGCAGAGGTGTACCAATCATCATTTCAGCCGTAAGACGTCCACTGCTAGACTTAGGCCTCCCCTAGTTTGGGGTGCTTTGCCATAATCGCCACGGTTGGCAGGCGAGTTGGCGATCGCAGTATGGTGGTAAAATACATAGAGAACGCTGCTGCCCATTCTCTAGCAAGTCCCTTAGTCGCCTTTTATGACACCCAGGGGAAGAAATGGGGTGGTGTTATTCTTTACGTCCGGCACCACACTATATAATACCAATAGTACACACAAATTTCACCAGTTATGTATAAATGCCATGTAATAGGCGGTGAACCTATTGCCAATCAGCCGGGAACAAATCCAGACCGCGGGATACTACTCAGATATTCCGGATAAAAAAACCCAATAACATTAGACCAACGACGCAGACAATTAAAGATGTTTGATCGTAATTGAAAACCTCCTGATCAGCACCCTAATTGCGAAACGCACTATTTATCAGAATTTGAATGGGATTGAAAATTATTTCTAAACCATTGCGTCATTTGTTAGAATAAATTGTAAGCTCAGCAACGTAAATAACGCAATGAATGGTGTTTAACCATCAATATGAAACCCATTCCTACTGATAGCAAGTTACGCAATTACCCCTCTGGTTTACAAAAAAAAATGAGGTTTTTATTGTTTCACATTGTCCAGTCAAAACGATTTATTTGAGTTGTTCCAGCTGTTATCTTTGTTGTCAATTGCAACTATTTTAGAACACATTAATTCATTGGCTAGTTAGACGTAACTATTTTAAAAACAATTATCATCATCGTCTGCCTAGCCTAGGTTAGATTCTAGTCATACCGGATGTACCTGATTACCTGTATTTTACACAGAGCGACCCTTCTAACCTCCACAAC
This sequence comes from Aporophyla nigra, assembly GCA_947507805.1. NCBI lineage: Eukaryota > Metazoa > Arthropoda > Insecta > Lepidoptera > Noctuidae > Aporophyla > Aporophyla nigra. The sequence continues at coordinate 3,292,587 of OX382301.1, forward strand.
CCAGTTATTGGATAGTACGATACCCCTCGGTAAGGCTGGCCGTCCGTATTTCGGGCTTCTGTTGACCCGTAACGTCTGTCAAAAATAATAATGTCACTATTTTAAAAACAATCATAGGTCTCAAAGAGTGGCTTGTGACTAAGTAATAACAGGCAAAAAAAGGTCTTGTGGCTAAGCAATAACAGCCGCACGGGTTAATCGTTCAGGTTAAGCTACGCTTGCCGCGGTTGGTCCGTGGATGGGTGACCATCTTTACATACCAAGACCTTTCCGTGCCTTGGAATGCACGTTAAGCCGTTGGTCGCGGCTGTCTTTCGTAGATCTTAGACAGTCGTAACGGGTCGTCAGAAGCGCGAAAGTCTGACGTCTCACCAATGGATATCGTATTACCCAGTAACTGGGTTGTGGCGATCCGATAGGCAGTCGCTCCATGTAAAATACTGGTACTCAGCTGCATGCGGTTAGACTAGAAGCCAACCCCAACATATTTGGGAAAAGGCTAGGCAGATGATGCGGCCTCAAAAACATTGTCTTTTTTTCCAGAACAGAGATTTTTCTCAGACAAAAACGGGCTAATAATAAATCATAAAATAACCTAACAGAACAGACAACTAAAAAGTTAAACACTCACCTGGACGGAGCGGTTGTTACGGCTACGTGCGCCGAATTTATAGACCTCATGATTAATGACGTCACTGACGGAGCGCCCTTTAACTTCCAGGTCTAACCTTTATATTTTATAGTTGCTAATAGTTTTAGACAGTGTCACAGAGGGGTAAAAGGAAAACGAATTATAAGTTAATAAAAGTGGGATATCTATATGTGTACACCGTCCTCCCATACCTATTAACACTGTAATTTGAAACAATTGTTAAAACTAATTATTTTTAAAAGAGTAACCGTGGAGTTTCTTGCCGGCTCTTCTCCATAGGAACCAACTATTTGGAACCGTGCACCTACCTTCTGACGTTTCATAAGTGCCCATGTAGGTTTATATGAAATAAAAATATTTTGATTTAATTTGATTTAAATAATTCCTTTATTTAATTCAATAAATTACTTACCATACAAAAACAAAAGGACACTTTGGCGTCTTCCGCATCACTGTCATCCAGAAACGTGCCCAGAAGACTGGCAGTATTGCCGCGTTGAATGGCAATGCTAATTCTTTGGCCAAAGAATGACCCGGTCCTCTGGTCAAGTGCCGACCCAGCGAAGAGAAATTTCCTATGACCCCGTGACCGAGTATTTATGATAAGATAAGTAATCTCAAGACCTTAAAACGAGACTATTCAAAATTAAACTTCATGAAGGATTGTGTAGTCATAATTTTTATAGTGATATAGACATCTTAAATTATAAATATGCTTGTAAAAGTGAGCATACATGTTAAGCAAAAACATGTATGCTCTTGTTATTTTGATTTTTACCATCTTTTTGTACCATGTTTTTAAGCAAATAAATATTAATCGATATATTCTAAGAAAATTTTACTAACTTTAATTGTCCGTAGGAAAATTCTAACAATTGTCATTTTTGACAGTTGTATAAAATAGCGATATTTAACATGGTTTTTTAGGGTTTATTTGCTTAACCGTGACTGTTCTTAAGGTGTATAGTATCCTCGTTAACCTTGAGCATATGGGCGGAGCTAAGCTCCATACTCCCGCACACACGTAACGAGTGGCGGCGGCGCGCTAAACTAAAACAACGACCAAAGATTATGCAGAGACGGACGAAAGTCGGTATTTTTGCCTACGGCTGTAAAAGGTACCGAATGGTGGATCAATGGCTGATACTTTAGAAAGACGCAACTATTTGATGTTTATACTGGACATATTTCTTTAAACATGCAGGTATGTGATTGATTAAAGAAAGACAACTTTTCGGGTTAGAGATATCTTCATTTCCCATAAAAAACAAATTTCACTTACATGAGAAATATTAACATAATTTTAAAAAAAGATTGTTTTTGTAATGCACAGTTTTGGTAAGGAGACACTAAAAATTTAAAATTACAACAAAACAGAAATAGTCAATAACTGTAGGATAATCGCTAATAAATTAAACACTTTCTTTGCCTGGGCATTTTTATTTAAATACAAACTATGTTACAGTTCACACAATAAAATATATAAACAAAAAAATATTTAGAAATGCCACCACTAATAAAGCGTCCACGCGCACAAACAAATCGACTCCTCTGCAAGGAGCTAGTCTATAAACACACACTGTTACAATACGTTCGTAAGTATTTACACTAACACACACGTCGCGCGTAGTCGGTCGATAGCTGGAGCGGAGCAGCGAGCGACACAGCCCTCCCGTCTGAATGCTAATGCACGACTGCAGCCCGCGCCTGCGCAGAGCCCCTCTACCCTTGACGGCTTAAAATGGGGATATTTCTTTGCAAAATTTTGATTAATTTACAATATTTTATTGTAAAATCGTAGTGCCTATAACCGTTTATTTTTATGTGTAAAAATATTTCCAAATAACAAAGCTGTTTAGTAGGAGTATGAAATATAAGCCAAAAAATTGGGTTGTTGTAAATATTTTTTTACAGCAAAGGTTTTAACCCTACGAAAAAAGTGCTCTTGTAAAAATTATGTACATGAATCTATAGCAAAAATTTTTTTTTTTTCAAATCTTCAAACCAAGTCGTTAATGAGAAGATAGGTTCATAAAGTGACCGTTTTACGGCACTAAACCGGACCAAGGCCCTTAATAATGTAGAGACATAGTTATTACGTATAGCTAGTTTCCAGTAACCCATTGTTACGATACGTTATTTGGTCCTAACTAAATATATTCGGAATACCAACCAATTTCGTTAGCGCCCATCGAAAACTAGACTTCGAATCGGGCGGAGTTGCCGATCCTGTCACCTTTGTGCGCAATATGTGCATTGCGCCATTTTATTAACATGCAATGGACGAAAAAACGACTAGCGTCCGTGTCTCGTCAAAATTACTCCACGATCCATCGCTTTTGTTTGCCTTAGGCAGTTGGCAATATAAATTGGGTTCACCAACACATCTGCCAAGGCGCTGTGTTAATACGCTCTGGTTATGTAAATAAAAATATATAATAAGTTACCCGAAACAATAAATTAAAAACAAAATAATAATAAAATTAATAAAAAAAGGAAATAAACTCCAACTAGGAGTTTTTTTTTTCCTTTTTCATTAACAAATTACAAAATCTATTAATAATTTAATTGTCTATTAGTAAATATTTTAATAATAAATAATTTGAAAGTACCCAAAAAATGTTTTATTTTTTATTTTTGAATAATTTAGGCTATAAGATACCGAATATAGGTTATGAGACAAGGTACCGTGTGGTGCCGAACGTAAAGAATAACACCACCCCATTTCTTCCCGTGGGTGTCGTAAAAGGCGACTAAGGGACTTACTAGAGAATGGGCAGCAGCGTTCTCTATGCATTTTACCACCATACTGCGATCGCCAACCTGCCTGCCAAGCATGGCGATTATGGCAAAGCCCCCCAAATTGGGGGAGGCCTAAGTCCAGCAGTGGAGGTCTTACAGCTGCAATGATAAAAATGATGAAGGTTATAAGATTAATGATAGTCGACCTACTATATTCCTTTAGCTAAGCCCGACAGGGTCCACAAGTGTGTCTTTAGCTTATGTTTACCACCTTGTAGAATGCAATTAACCGTAAAACTATTCTGCTGACAATAGTCTAACGGTTAATTGCAATAGTCTACCTTTGGTCTGTTTCGAAACTTATGGCTCAACAAACCCTGTAGTATCAGTTACTTTATTTTATTTTTATTTTATTTTATTCAAAAGGAACAACAAACAGCTACAATATAAAACATAGATATAAGGTAAACACAAAACTAGACAATATTGTAGCCACAACGCTGTTCACAGATTAACTAAAATACATAACAGTGAAAATAATAATAATCGCTGGGGTTACAAATACATTTTTTTTTACTACTAACTATAAATTAACTACCATGTAAAAAGATTTTCTCATGGATATAATAATTAGGAAAGTTCCTTAAGTATAAGACTTTTGAACGTATTGGGAGTACATGCAAAAATGTCTATATGTTCAAAAGTCTTATTGTAGGAATCGACCATTCTGCGAAAAATGATGAAGGTTATAAGATTAATGATAGTCGACCTACTATATTCCTTTAGCTAAGCCCGACAGGGTCCACAAGTGTGTCTTTAGCTTATGTTTACCACCTTGTAGAATGCAATTAACCGTAAAACTATTCTGCTGACAATAGTCTAACGGTTAATTGCAATAGTCTACCTTTGGTCTGTTTCGAAACTTATGGCTCAACAAACCCTGTAGTATCAGTTACTTTATTTTATTTTTATTTTATTTTATTCAAAAGGAACAACAAACAGCTACAATATAAAACGTAGATATAAGGTAAACACAAAACTAGACAATATTGTAGCCACAACGCTGTTCACAGATTAACTAAAATACATAACAGTGAAAATAATAATAATCGCTAGGGTTACAAATACATTTTTTTTTTACTACTTAAACTAACTATAAATTAACTACCATGTAAAAAGATTTTCTCATGGATATAATAATTAGGAAAGTTCCTTAAGTATAAGACTTTTGAACGTATTGGGAGTACATGCAAAAATGTCTATATGTTCAAAAGTCTTATTGTAGGAATCGACCATTCTGCGAACAGGCGAACGCAAGCCAGAGTTGGACTTGCAGGTGCCCACTGAAAATAATCTACCAGCTCGTACCTTTCTCTTGTGGACTGTCCTAGGAACCACATAACATAACATATTGGACAATTCAATACAGTCAAATTTATTGCCAACAATATTGTATAAATTCATGGCTTCTAAGTACTTACGCCTATTTTCAAGTGTTGTGAGCTTATACTTTGCACGCAGATCTTGGTATGGCAAATAATATACATAGCATCTATAATGCATGGCACGCAAGAATTGATTGTTACAAATTGAGAGCTTTGATTAGATTATTTGAACTCGAATTCATTATGCCTGGCTGGCCTGTTAGTCTAGTGGTTAGTGACCCTGACTGCTAAGCCTGATGTCGTGGGTTTGATTCCCACCCAGGACAAATATTTGTGTGATGAGCACAATCATTTGTTTTGTGTCTGGGTGTAGTTTATCTGTGTATGTGTTTAGAAATATATATAGGTATGTTTATCTGTTGTCTGGTTGCCATAGTACAGGCTCTGCCTAGTTTGGGATCAGATAACGTTGTGTTGGTTGTCCCAAAATATTATTAGTTATTATTTGAAATCGCCTTTAAGATGTTTTTAATTTGCAATTAAGATGGGAGTTTATAACGCCAAAATCATTTTCAACGATCGTTCAATTGTATGGTTTTATTTGAAATTTATTCGTGCACCTCACGTATAGGTACTGTTTCCATTACAATATATTAGGCCGACAGTAATGGTCAAAATATCCCCTGTACTAGTTGATACCGAATAACAGTGATTATTGGTAACGTAAATTGTTCAAAAACGTGATGAGATACACAGTTGAAACCATTTAAATACAAATAAATATGCCATTCACTCCTTTTAGGGAGTGATTACGTAAGAATTTAACGTGAGTATGATTTTTTTAGTCTTTCATCTGATACTTCTGGAAAAGACTGTAGGCATACAATTACGATGCTGTTCATAAAATCATTCAAATGCAAAACATTGTCCCCTACATAATTTGGAGGGCAATCGTCGCCTCGCCAATTCAAAATCGATTTCAAAACCACTTCATATCAATACTCGTACACAGATATTACAAATACATAAACTCCGTATTCCATATGATATGTATAACATTTACAAATGTTCGAGTCAACTGAACGTTGCACGATACAGCTTTGATGTATCAAAGTAAATTCTATTTCCGTTCCCGTACCGTTTTGGCTGCTGTTTCCGATAATTATTATGTTTTGTATTCAATAACGTAGATAGTATAAGTCATGTTTAGAGATATTTTGCTACTAAAATGTGGAAGTTTTAATTTTGGGCATATATTTTAATGAGACATTCTTTATTCTGGATCCTTAACCGGTTAATCGATACTCATATACTCCATAAAACATTTTTTTTTTATGTTTAACCAATTACACCTACAGTAACTAACTTCTAATTTCAATTTCTATTGATCCTCAATGCACTGGGCACACCAATAAAAACTTTCCCAAAACAACAATAACGCAACCTGAAGATATTAACACAGGGAAAACATTGGGAAAACGCCCATATCGCGCTCAAACACCAATATAGCATATTCTTTTGAGTGCAAAACTTGCGCAAACGTTTGCGTTAGGATTGGAACGTTTCAGGCGGTCTGAAATCCGTTCGTTTCATGCGAGAACACGCGCCGTTGCGTATCGCTCGCGGGTGTGATCTTTACAGGGTTGCCACGCCGGAGTACTGGGATTTAGCTGTGTGTCGGTACTTGGAATTCGTGTTATAGGAAATTATTCTGTAACTATTTAATTTTCAAACAAGATCTTTACATAATGTAGAATCTGAAAAGTCTAAAATTAAATCTATATATATAAAATTCAAACGCACAGCCTAAACCGCTGATCGTAGAAACATGAAATTTGGAGGGTGTGTTCTTTGTAAAAAGTAGGTATCCACTAAGAAAGGGTTTTTTGAAATTCCATCCCTAAGAGGGTGAAATGGGGGTTGAAATGGTGAATTTTTCGACATCCACGTTATATAAAGAAAGGAGTAGAGATCGTAGGGAATCACATAAAAAACCACATTGCTGGCAACAAAACAAAATAAATGCTTTGAGTTTAATTTTGTGAAATTACAACCACTTCGATACTGGCTTCTTGTCATAATTGATCGTTAGTTTTTTGAATCAAACATTAAAAACTAAAAAAAAAAATGTTCATGGAAGTTTAGGCTACGAAATGCCTTTAGAAAGGATTCCATTATATATTTTTATATATTAGGTTTATACCCAGGTCATGGCAACCCTACTAGACGAACAGTATTTTATAGGGCACACACTTTTACGGTAACGGTTTTTTGTTAGATGTTCGGTTTTGATACTCCCTTCTTTTTTTTAACTACCAGCTTGTTAAATTTTGAAGGGAAAAACATTTTTCAATCCCGTACTTTTTGGGTATTCTAAAAATATAAAAGGTTTTTTATTTACATGAGATTCTTTACCTATCCATTTTCAGAAAATGTTGGAGTTTCCATTAGGTTTTTTTGCAACTTCCCTTTACCCTGTTAACAGTACAATCGTTTTATAAGAAGAAGACGATTGTTATATAAATTACACCGATCAGTATTAACATTTCTATATAAATACATAATAATTGTTACTGTCTATATATTCATTTGGAAAGTAAAGTATTATCAGCATGACAAGATGGTCTTGCTTTTCATGTAGTCTTCTATGTTTCTATGGCATTTGATTTGCGATATTTAAAGCAATTACCTACTCTTATCTTTCGTGTAGTGTCGGACGTAAAGAATAGCACTATCTTACTTCTTCCAGTGAGTTTCTTAAAAGGCGACTAAGGGATTTATGCATTTTACCACCATACTGCGATCACCAACCCGCCTGCCAAACGTGGCGATTAGTGGACGTAATGGGCTAAAATGATGATGATGATGACCTACTCTTATACACTGATGATAAACAAACACACACACATAAACACACACACACACATAAACACACACACCTAAACACACACACACACACATTCGGTCAGAAAATTGTTTTTCGCTGTCAACTGTTTCCAGTAAAATGTTATATTTTGAAAATAGAACTCCTGCGGACAGAACATTTGCGGAATCAGGTACTTTCAGAAAAAAATATATTTGAAAATGGAACTCGTTATTGTTCTCTAAAGTAATCCATAGTCGACTATACCGATCTATGGGGCCACCATATACGGCTATCCATTAAGAATTACACGCGCATAAAACCAAAATAATGAACAGCACATCAGTGTTACCAGCCCAGTTCACTACGTTTTCCTCGACTTTGTAGGAGCGCTGAAATCTGTAATTATCAACTATGTAATAACTTGTATGTGGTTCAAACTTCCCCACCTATACAAAACTTCGTCTCGGTATTACTTGTAGTTTAAATTTGTAGTTATTCGTCACAGCCGGGTGTTATATTAGAATGTTGTATACAGAAACTTTAACTTGGTTAGCTGAAAACTTTAAGTTATTTTGACGTGGAAGGTATGAGTGGGATAGTTTCAATATTATTTTCAGTTTTAAAATATATTATGTCACGAAAAAATTACCTACTGAGTATGCTCTGATTTTCCCTGTCATCAAGCAGAGAGGAAAAAACCAAATGCATTCATGATTCCCAAAAGCGCTACCCTACATGCCCCGCAAACATGCACGAAGTACGTAGGTATGTGACCGGCGACCACGTCATTCCACACAACACTCCACGTTCCATATAAACGCGAACATTCGTTTGTCACCGGCCACCACTTCACACGTTTCATATCCCGACCAAAAACTTTTAACTCCCGACCAAAGTTTGATTAAACATAACTATATGGCGTACTACCCACCCTTTTACAACCTTTCACGTCATGATTTTGGACATAGAGTTTTACAACCATTTTTATTTTAGTGTTACGGCCGAAAATATTATCCGTGCAATGACGAGTTTCACATTGAAATCCCATATCAAGTGACCCCTATAATGGGCCCGCTTACGATGTCGTAAAAAGGTGATCGCTTCTCTCTTTTTTTTTCAATATTTTCGGCTTACTGGCTTACTATGAGCAATAAAGTTTGAGAAATTAATTATAATTTTGGATTTATTTTGTTGGGGCTCTTCCGGGTTTGTTAGGGATGTGATGTTTTTCGGTGTGGTGATATTTAATTTAGTTTTGTGAGACGCAATAGGGTCGTAATTGTAGCTGTTAGAAGCTTTATGAAGCAAACGTCACATTGTCTGAAAAATGTTTTAGGCGTATGAAAACGTTCACTAAATTGGAAGACTTGAACTCGACTGTCAATATTTTAGATAATAATTAAAAAAAAAAAATGTTTTGTCTTTAGAGAATAGAGTTCAGTAAAACTGTTTCACAGTCACATTGAGACAAATAATTTCTCCTTTCTGACATTAACCTTTAGTAAACTTAAGTAATGTGCTTGAGCTTATCCAATTCCATTCAATATAACTAATAAATTCAGCTTTAAAGTAGATCTACACGTTTCTTTCGTACAATTTTGGCCAGAAATAGAACACTTAATACAACATTTTCCAACTCGAAATCGATTTATCGCCCACTTAAGAACAAGGATACTTTATTTCTGGATCTGTCGAAATCCATCAAGAGATGATAGAAACAAAATGCTTGGCAATAGCTTGAGCGAACAGTCTCATTACACGTTTAGTGTTTGTCGAAACATTTCAATCTGACAAGGTTTGTTTTAGCCAGCAGTGTGCTTTGTTGTGGCCTCTCAGCTGGCGGTTGAAGGGCTGTACCTACTAAATCAGTATACATATCTAGGTACTTTTTACTTTAGTCTAAACTAAGTATAGAGGGAAAAAAATCTTCTATGTCTGTTACGTTTTCACACTAAAATAGCTGAACGAATTTGCATGAATTTCGTCACTAGGGTAGAACATGGCCTGAATTAGGACATACAATACTTTTTATCCCGATATTTTCGTGAAATCAAGACTTATGTGGGTAAAACTGTGGGACATAACTGTTACGTAATACGGGCTAACATGAGGAAAAGCTGTGCACCGAGTTATCACAATGTTCAACTACACCTCTTTTGTTTTCTTCTTAAAACTACAGACTACAAAGGTCAGAAAACAAAAAAGTTTTTAGGATATTATTTTGAGAGGACCGAAGATACATCGCTCATTCCCTATGGCATAATTTATGCTACTAATATTTCTTTTCAATGACTAACAACTCATCTAAATACAATGAATACATTTGACATTCGAAAACGATTCGACTGACAAAATTCATCAATGCTACGTAACTAAAACCTGGCAGCTCAAAGAACAAAAAACAAATACCAGATTCATTCCGTCCATACTAACGTAATACACTATGAACAATAAAGGCGGCGATACACATCGTTATCGCATTTCTCTTGGCCATAACCTCCGCGCGCTCACTCCGTTTATTTACTTAATATTTTCACGAAAGGGCTCACTCGGTGCTCGTACGGTAGATAATAAATAATGTGCCGTTTATACGTCTTGGCCACTTCCAGTTCAAGATTTAGTAGGTTCTGTTAGGTCGTATTGTGTGGTAGAATTATTTAGGATGGTTAGAGCGGTGTGCGTAGAACTATTAATAGGCACGCAGATAGATATGTTGTATCAATTTATAAGGAACAGAAGCTGTAAGGATCATACCAATGTAACTTACATATTACTCTGTAGCACCTACATATGTACATACAATACGTACAAAATGTCCACAATGTATGTACCTAAAGATTATATAGATTTTTAAAGTTACTTTGATTAGCTACATCAGTACTCGTAGGCTACATAATGTAGCTGGTATTTTTATCGCTAAAAATAATATTTTACTGTTAACGTTAGAACGAACTTAAGACGCAAGAATTTTATTTTTCTTGTCGATGAACAGTACCTACAGGTACACTTCAGACTGGTCCGTTTTTCAGCAGTCGGCATAAAGAGATGCCTTAAAAGAATAATTTAGGGAATTTCCCCATACCAAGATGGCGCTCACTGAATCGACCTTCATAAAAAGCCCACGGAACTCAGTCCACGGTCACCACGAAACAAATAAAACGATAACGCTATAAAGATTTATCTGTGAAATTTCTCACCGGGCGTAGTACTGTTGTAATTTGATTATAAATTCATTAACTTGCCGCGAGCCCGGGGGAATAATTTAGTGCAATCCACACAGCCCAACACCTCAGTTCCACGGGCTTTTTAACCGACTTTTAGATGTAGACTTGAATTATGGTTTGGTCCTTTTGTTTGTGGCAGAAATGTTTTGATGGTTGAGTATAAGAAAGTGTAGGTTTTTCTCATGTTGAAAAGCCGCTGGTTTATGTTATATATCATATGCATGAGGAAGTGGTATTACGATTTCAATATTACCTACAAGTAATTGAAAATTTATGAAATCTTTTAAGTTTTAAGAAAACAAAAAACTTTTTACCAAAAAATTTAACCGCCGAAAAAACTGAAAAGCAAAAAATAATAAACCTTAAATTTATGAGTCGGCGCTTTGAGTGATCTTTGTTTATTGATTTTTCAGCGCCGACTCATAATTTTAAGGTTTATTATTTTTTGCTTTTCAGTTTTTGCGGCGGTTAAATTTTTTGGTAAAAAGTTTTTTTTTTTTTTTTTGTGGCTTTAATGTACTTATAACACTTGGCGAGGTATACCTTATCCAATGAATAAAAAAATATCAAAATCGGAATACTCTGTATAAAGTTATGCGTGGTTAAACATTACAATCAGTGAGTGAATCATCCCCTGTTTTCCGACCCTTTTTTTTTTTTTTGGATGGGACATCATCAAATGACTTCTCCCGCTCTGGGCGGAGCGGGAGGGCGTGTCAGACTTTTACTGACTAAAACCCACCCGTGTTCCTTCAGTTGCCCATGTGCCAGGGTCACGGTATCTCTCTTAGACCCTTAGGGTTCGATTTTGTTTTCCAAATTTATATGGGACCACCCTCGGAGTATATCCTTTCCAATAAAAAAAGAATTATCACAATCGGACTACTATGTAAAAAGTTATGCGTGGTCATACATAAAAAAAAAAAACAAACAAAAAAAACGCGTCGAATTGATAACCTCCTCCGTTTTTTTTTCGTCGGTTAAAAATATAGGTTACCTTAACGATACTATGAATAATTTATTTAAACATCACAACTGGAGTCAACATCTGCCTAGCCTTTTCCAAACTACGTTCAGGTCGGCTTCCAGTCTAACCGGATATAGCTGAATACCAGTAATTTACATGGAGCGACTGCCTATTTGGCCTCCGCAACCCTGTTACTAAATAATACGAAACCTCTTGGTAAGACTTGTGTCACTTTTTCGAACCTTAACGGCTGTTAAAAATTCACAAATGATAGCCGGGACTAGCCGGCCTAACGTGCTTTCCAAGGTACGGAAGGATCCTGGTATGTAAAAATAGTCACCTATCCACGGACCAACCACGGTAAGCGTAGTTTAACCTGATCTATCTATCCGTACGGCTATTATTACGTAGCTACAAGCGCCTCAACCTCACAATTGAAGTAACCTTATAAAATATGCCTAATATAACAAGTCCTACTAAAGAACTAAACACAAATATTTTGCTACTAAGGAAAAATACAATAACTCATTCCTTAGAATTTACCCTTCACTTGGACAAAAAAATCGTAAAAACGAAATGTGTCGATTGCATAGCGAACGCGAGAGAAACCGATCACGGATGTTTCACAAAAGTACACAAACACAACAACAAGGAAGCTACAATGTAAACTGAAAATATTTTACTGGATGTTACTTTTATCAGCGTAGCATGACCACCGTAGAAAGGGGTTTTGTTGCAGAATTACAGATTGTAGAAAGATTAAAAACAGAATTAAAGATTGCAGAAAGATTTGTACTGTTTTATGCTGGCGTAGCATGACATTTCTATCGCTATCCTATCAAGAATAGACAAAGTTCTTTCTATAAGGTGGTCATGCTACACGTGCAGCTCATCAAGCTACTACAATCTGTCAAATTTCTATACGTTTGTCAGTAACTGATAAACTCAAACACTACTCAACCTATTTTAAACATTATTTTAGGTATAGAATGCTACATTACCATCATATGTATTTTTTGTGTCAGGTGTATTTTTTTTTGTGTCATTTTCCACCCGTACGAAGTCGCGGACACAAGCTAGTATTATATAAAAACGGGGTTTTTATGTAAAATTGATCAATCAAGATCATCTGAGAGTCATGTTTTGAAAAAGGACATTATATTTAATAGGCAAACATTTTTTTTTCAATTGTTCACCTTATAAGCCAACTTAAATAGAATTAAACGCAGTTAGCGGTACTCCTGCACCCAGGATTTTCGTAATTACATTTCACTTTGTAGCAGAAAGAAGTAAAAAATAAACGGCTTATTATTCGAATCGTACGTTTTTACTCGCACGAATCGGAGGAATGGACACTACTCAGTAATATAATATTTAAAACACGAGGATAAATCAATGAACTATTAATAGCGGGCATTGAATCACAGCTTTCAGACATAACCGACACCCAATCAAAACCACGCTCAATCACATCCAACATGTTTGCTCACCAGGATGAACCACATCTAGCATTCAGCATCCTTGTCTCTCAGTATCGACATTCAGCACTCGCCGCAGCGCAATCATCAAATATTTGCATTCCACTGAAAAAGTAATATGATTATTAATTTACTGTCGATTCATCGGTACGCCGGTTCGATTCCGTTCAATAAACGGCCGCTCCATTCGAGATATTCACTGTATGCAAAACCTGTGAATTTAGTTTGTGATGTCGAATGGAAAATATTTCGTATAATGTTTAGTTTTGTATTTCTTTCTTGTTTTTTGGTGGGGTGGAATGTTTGGTGTGAATATTGCAATGTTTTTGTACTCTTTGAAGGAGATTTACAGATTTGTATGGTATGGAAGATACCATCCGGATTCATATTAAAAGTAGAAATGAATGTGGTTGTTAAACTTTACAGGCCTTGATAAAATTCAATTGTTAGTAGAACTAATTGATCGATCTATTGGGAATAAATAACATACACTATATTATAAAGCCTACGTTATGTGGCATTCATCAATATGAAGTACTAGCTTTTGTCAGCGGGTTCGCCCGCGTGAAGGTCGGAAAATATCCCGCGGGAACGTACTACCGGGATAAAAAGTACCCTATATATTAATCCAGGTTATAAACTATCTGTGTGCCAAATTTCATTCAAATCCGTTCAGTAGTTTTTGCGTGAAAGGGTAACAAACATACACATACATCCATCCTCATAAACTTTCGCATTTATAATATTAGTAGGAAGCTATCGTACAATGGCAAGCGAGCTATATAACATAACAGCTAACATCATTTATCTGTATAGCTGAAGGTATGGACAGAGGTGTACATCAACAATTCGCCAATTGAAATCTAATGAGGGTAAGCCTACTGTATTATATAATACTAGCTTTTGCCAGCGGCTTCGCCCGCGTGGAGGTCGGAAAATATCCCGCGGGAACGTACTACCGGGATAAAAAGTACCCTATATGTTAATCCAGGTTATAAACTATCTGTATTCTAAACTTTATCCAAATCCGTTCAGTAGTTTTTGCGTGAAAGAGGAACAAACATCCACACATCTATACATACAAACTTTCGCGTTTATAATATTAGTAGGATAATAAAAAAAGTCTTACATTTCACTTATTGTAGAAAGTTTATCAGTTTAAAAAAAAATTGAGAACCTTCCGGTGAAGCGTCCTCCAGAGAATGCCAGCTTTCTCGGTCTTCTGCTACATCTATCCAGTGTGATCCAGCTATACGCATGATCTCGGCTTCTCATCGAATGTGAATGTGTGGTCTACCTCGTTTGCATTAACCTATTCCATTAACCGGGCACACGTCTAAACTACGGGCTACTACTAAGAAATTCCAGATATAAAATACCCAATAACACTTTGAAACAGACCACAGGACACACTCCTGTTCACTTAAGACAACTAGAACAATGAGGCAGTCACGTCATTGAACTAACTACTTGTATTCTTTTTTTGCAAATTATAGCCTTTTATATTTACCTGTAAAAGGTGAACTCATTTATTGAGCAAAAATATAATACTAAAATACCTGCGCCCTAATTGCGTAACACCTGCGCCCTAATTTTGAAGAATAACCTTATCCATTGCTTCGAATGATCGAAAAATTTGCCTACTCAACAACGTAAGTAACGCAATGAATGTTTTTGAACTGTCAAAAGGGAAACCATCCCAACTGTGAGTGTGTTACAAAATTACCCCGCTGATATTTTTTCAAAAATGTAATCACATTTATATATTACACCAAAATAGAAATACTACTATAACTCTCCCATCAAAACATACTAACACACATACAGACAAACCTCAGAAACCGACACAGCCACTGTATACTCTTGTCTCTCAGTTTGATTACCGTAAGACCACGGACCGCTCCAACTTTCTAAGCATTTGATATGCTGTAGCCTCCATGAGTTCGATAAATTGTTGTACTGGTCTCAAAAGAATGTCGGAGTGCATCTGTAAGTAGTTAAGTAAAGTGAACTGCAAAATCTGGTAGAGAAAGGATTCAGGGTGGAAAGGCTGTCGTCGCGCAACCTGTTACAATGGATTTAGAACATGGTAAAATGTTACGTCGGTTAAAAAAAACCGGCCAAGTGCGAGTCGGACTCGCGCACCGAGGGTTCCGTACAAACCTGTAGTTATAAAGTTTTAAATTAAAAAAAAAATATATTTTTATTACATGATGTAACTTAAAATTTACAGTTTTCGCAATTTTTCCTTTACCTGTGCTATAAGACGTTGGTTTGTACAGAATTTCAAAATTCTAGATCGACTGGAAGTACCCTATAGGTTTTGATTCCCTTGCGAGTTTAGAAAATTTGCTGAAATTTGCGGCATAAACGGCTATATCTTTTGATTGCGTTAGCTTAGAGGTTTGATTTTTTCACAGCTCCAAGGGACAGTAGACTTGAGTATTTGATTGAATTTCAGCTTGATACCTTCACGCGTTCCTGAGAAAAAGGGTCTTGACAGACGGACGGACGGACGGACGGACGGACGGACGGATGGACGGACAACAAAGTGATCCTATAAGGGTTCCGCTTTTTCCTTTTGAGGTGCGGAACCCTAAAAAATGATGTTCCATACATGTGAAGCCCATGGGTATTGCAGTTTCCTACCACAACGAAAAATGTCCACTCTAGAGGCTAAAATCATTAGCCAGGGTTGCGGAACTGTTCGAAAGAGTTACCGTGGCCGTGGCACGGGCAACTAAATGAACACGGGTGGGTTTTAGCCAGTAAAATTTTGACACGCCCTCCCGCTCCGCACAAAGCGGGAGACATCATTTGATGATTTCCCACCAAAAAAAGGGGCTAAAATCATGTGCTGAATTCATGGTTACAGTATGTCGCGTCTATGTCTGCTGTCCTGTATTTAAATGCAGGTATATAAGTTATTTTGCAGCCGAATATTCAGAATTCTCTAAAACTGACGAAATTAAATCAGTTCTATTTGTAGCGATACGTAGACGATAGACAGGAATTCTGATCTCATTGACCAGTTCTACGGTGTAAGAAGTAAAAATCTATCATCAGTAATGATACATTTAATGTAATTTTTGCAATAAGAAATTCATGTTTATATTGCGTACCGTGTTATTGGTAATTGAGAAATACCTTTTTCAGATTGCATCTTTGAAAACTTGGCACAATCAAATTCATTATTACAGTAATTATCATCGCAGTTTTTCTTACCGTATAATTATACACAAAACTATGAATAATCTCTATCATGCAAAAAGGACATGTCCTGTCTTTCTGCCAAGACCAGCCCGCCCTATCGCTGGGCAAACATTTGCGCAAGTTACTGCAAGTGCACTTCGCTCTGTGTTCCCTGGAATCAACTGCCCTGGTATATGATTAGACCCCGATTACTAAGTACAATTCAATTATTGGCTGTGGTCGTTAAACTGCCAGGAAATTTCTGGAAATAATTGAGCAAAATATAACATCCAATATTAAAAATAGTGGTTATTATATTCTGATAACTGGTGTTTTCAAAGTAGTCTCAATATAAATTGAAGAGGCGAGAAGAACGCGTGAGTTTGTGCTGTGTATTTTTACGTATCTAACGATTTCACTCACATTCCATAAGTTGTTTCAGACTAGTCCGGTCTAGAAGATTTGATTAATTCAAAATATTGGATATACCTCCCGAAAGCGTCTAAAATATATTAAAAGAGTAACTGAATATTCAATGTTGATAAACTTCCTTACTCAATATTTAACAAGTTTTCATAAAAGAGATGAGAGTTGCAATTTCTAAGACATCTTCCATCCCAACCGCATTTTTAGGGTTCCGCACCTAAAAAGGAAAAAGCGGAACCCTTATAGGATCACTTTCTTGTCCGTCCGTCCGTCCGTCTGTCAAGACCCTTTTTCTCAGGAACGCATGAAGGTATCAAGCTGAAATTTATACCAAATACTCAAATCTACTGTCCCTTGGAGCTGTGAAAAAATCAAACTTCTAAGCTAACGCAATCAAAAGATATAGCCGTTTATGGCGCAAATTTCCGCAATTTTTCGAAACTCGCAAGGGAATCAAAACCTAAAGGGTACTTCCAGTCGATCTAGAATTTTGAAATTTGGTACGAAGCAACGTCTTATAGCACAGATAAAGGAAAAATTGCGAAAACCATAAATTTTTAGTTACATCATGTAATAAAAATATTTTTAATAATTTTAAAGGTACTACCACGTTTTTACGGAACCTTCGGTGCGCGAGTCCGACTCGCACTTGGCCGGTTTTTTTCTGTAAATCCTAATACATGAAGTACTTATATTTCATTTGATCGCCAGTCGTATAAAGCAGTTGAGCAGAAAGAATTTCTATAGAGTTTGTAGGAGGTTATTACCGAATAAAATCTTGATGAAGAGTTTGGGTAGATGCATGAACTCCAGCCTAGACTTAGTAAACTCTTGTGGGTGTCGTATGAAAACCAACATCTACTTAATTTAACGAATATCTTAAATTAGAATACTTAGAAATAATCTAAATGAAATGTTCAGCAGTGTTTTGTTACACGCACAGTTCTTCTCAATAATCACCCGTATTTGAACATTGTTATTTTTTTATAACTGCTTATACTGTCCCACTTCTGAGGAAAGGCCTCCCCCAAATCCCTCCAGGTATCCTTTTCCAGGGCCACCTCGATCCAACCCTTGGAGTACGTGTGTAGGTCGTCAAACAACCTCTTCTTGGGCCGGCCTTGCCGGCGCCGTCTATCCTCAGGCACCCACTGTGTCGAGACAAAAAATTATATCGGGAGGAAATTGTTTAATTTGTAATCATTTAGATACCTAAATTACTAGTAATGTAGATTGAAGTAACACAGAACAAATAAATGAATGAACAAAATTCGATGAAATCGTCAAAGTTGAAAACGCTGCACGTATTTAAAAAGTAACTAACTCTACACAATTCCACTCACGTGTTGAGATAACAGCTGATACATTGTTATCCTCCCATTCTCGTACTCACAAATCAATAAAACACTATAAATAAAACATGAGAACCAACAATCATGATATCTGCGAGCGCTCACAACAATCCGACAGTTTATCCGACTATTAAAATATATTTCAACCGTTTTGTATCACGATAAGTTGCGCTCGAAAAATATCCTACAATCCTACATATCGGCAATCACTTATGATCGTTCGTGGGCTAAGTTTTGAGCGACTAGCGTGGATAAACCATAAAGTTTTGGAGAATCATTCGACCTTGAATATTCAGTATACTGATACTATATTTTTCCTTTTTGTTTGGTCAAGTTTTCTGGACAAACCTGTTGTTATTTAAATGTTATGATTTTCGAGGAATGCAGAAACTTCAACTTTCTACACTTTAGATTTTGTGATGTCAATTAAGACATTGGATGTGGTTGTAGAAAGCGATGACTGGATGGTCATTTTGCTCTAGAACAAAAATTGCTTCCTAGGTTAAAAAACCGAGATACCGTGGCCCTGGCATACAGGCAACTGAAGGAACACGGGTGGGTTTTAGTCTGTAAAAGTTCTGACACGCCCCCCGCTCCGCCCATAGCGGGCGATGTCATTTGATAATATCCCACCCACAAAATAAAAAAAAAAGCTTAAAAAACTTCGAGTTTATTTTTAAACCCAGCACGCAATTTTAAAACGGTGTGTTATTTAATTAAACTAATCATCATGTTAATTTACTGTTTCCATAAAGCGATTAGATTTTTGAAAACTGTTGGCCTAATTAAGGGAATTAACGGAATTAACCACCAAATCCCGTATTAACCTACACTTAGGCCACATAAAATCATGACATATTATCGAGAGCCCTGAAGCTGTGTTCAAATCGAATTATAACATCGGCGCTACATTTTATTTTACATTAAAATTTTGATCACAATTTTTAGGGTACATTATTTATCATAGTAAAAACATTAATTTCAGAAATAAAAAAGGCAATATTAAATGCTCGTGAATTGTTTTCCTGCAACTTGGGTTCATTTGCAAGCGATCCACAGGCCATGAAAACATTTGTGCCATGTTGGAATTAAAAACGAGGCTCGGTAGAAGCTTTTCTCTCAACAACCAATCCGATCGAGTAGATATACTAAAGCAAATCAAAATCTAAACACGTATAGGTAATATATGTCAAACAGTCAGTCAATGAAATAATATAAGAACAAATAATTATGCTAAAGTCATGATTTACAGTGCCCTTTCCAAACAGTGTTTCTTTCATCCCCTACAATAACAATACAGTCAAACTTAGAACACTCATTCCTATAATCCCCCTAACTACCGATACAATAACACATAATAGTTATATAACATACAATAATAATGGCAGTTGGAATGCCGCCAACGTCAATATAAACATTGATCAGTTGCGCGTATAATAAATTTCCAACACACCCACTAAAAATAATTATACGAATTCTATCATAATTGAATTTAATTGAAATGAGCCTTCATATTTCGATATTAAATTCTGTAATCATATTTAAAGTATTTCGGTATGATATGGTTGGCAGAATTTTGATGTTGTGGTTGTGTAATTGAATATGTATTATATTATGAATAATAATTTAAAGGTAATATAATGAAAAAATTCGTGGCCAAATAGTAACAGTCACAGCCACCGATCTACGATTGCCCCGGTGTCGGTTCATAGATGAGTGCAATTCTTTGAGTTTTAATAGTCTTTATAGGTTGTCAGAACTCTAAAAGTCTGACAACTAGTCTAATCCAATAACAGTGTTGAGGAAGTCAGATAAGCCGTCACTCCAAGTAAAATACTGATGTTCCGGTTAGAGTGCAAGCCAACCTCAACTTAGTTGGGAAAAGGCTAGGCAGATTTTTTTTTTCATCAAATATCGTAATTGTGTAGATGTAGATGAAGGAAAAGCTTAAAAGGTGGATTTAAGACCTTCAACTTATACACAACATACAGTTTATTGTCTTAAAAGGATAAAAATAAAGATTAGTATTTATTTAGATAGTAACAATGACTTAACAGTCACGAGAGCACGCCACTCTTGTTGCCTACAATACAGATCTCATTAGTGACTATTTCTTTTTATATTATGTCTTTACCTATTTTATTATCATCTAAGTTCAAACCTCCAGTACAGTTTGATTTTATAGTACGGTCTTAAATGTATGGAAATGGTACAAATGCGCCCAGAAAAGTGCATTTGCAGAATTTGAAGCCATGTAGCCATAGAGAAGCAATAGTAGCTGAAAGCTAGAAGATAATGATACTGAAATAAAAGCTTAGAGTGAAAAACTACTTGGATATGCAGATTTTGTTGTACAAAACGTTGGTGAGAATAAAGAATATGGCGCTAATATTAGAGAAAATATGGAAGAAACTATAAGCAAAGTATAAACTAAAGTGTAGAAGTGTCCTGAATTCTTGTTTGGGGCAGATCCCTCAGTTCTGATGCCAAGAGATCTCGGATACACTCGTTAAAGTATGTAAAACTGCGTATCACAAACACTAGTAACATGACAAACAGGATAATAAAATTTTATACGTATCAATAAAAAATATGATATAGAAACTGAAAGATCCGATGTTTGCTCGCTGTGACCCGGTAAAAATCAGTTTCAATGAATTCGTTAAAATTCTTCAAAACTTTCAAAAATAGGAACGAAATTACTGAAAATAGTTTCGTTCGGTGAACTTACAACAATAATAAAAATAAACCAACTACATTGGTCTCTTACTATCTCACAGTTTTGTTGCTCCTTACATTTACATCTTCAAACCTAAGTTTATATGCTGCATCAGTAAAAGGAGAACATACTAAAGCAATCGTGCGCTATCAAAATACAAACTACTCATATTTTATTTCTACATTGTACACTTACTTCTCTACAACTTCCCCAATATCTGCAGCATGACTAATTTCATTGGAAAAATTGAATACATAAAGCGCAAAACGTCTTAGAGCTTCGAGCGTATCTATTCAAATCAGATGATGTTCAGCAATACTGCGAAATAAATAACATTGTTCGGTAAGATATGATATACCGTTTATGAGCAACTTCAGTGCACTATTGTTATTTTCGTCTCACTCGCCCGGTTTATTGCTGTAGCCATAAAAATGCATCGAACGTTGCAATGGTTTTGTATTACTGTGGTTTATATTCTTCATCATATGACGGACTATTGCCAATTTCTTAGATAAGTTTAGCGGTACTGCAATGTATATATATGAATAACTGTTCATGCATACAGTTACTTGCATCTCACTTACATAGCGCCAGTGTTAGAAACTTCAAGTTTCATTCTTAAGAAGTAATATTACTAAGAAATTTCTTATTATTTCAAACAGTGTTACAAATTTCAATTCAAATGTCCAGTAAATTAATAGGGTCTGTATTTCACATTGGTAAACAATGTATGCATGAACCAACTCCATGACGTACAGAACGTTAAACTCCGAATAGATTCCAGAAATTCAAATCATTCCCAATGCAGCGAGCAATAGTGAAATAAATTATCTGCACAGAATTCCCAACAAATCAATTTGAAACGAAAATTCAGGATCAGCAGACAAATAGATCATTGCAAAGCAACGCTCACGTACGTAAATACCTTTCAATCAACGTATCAAGCGCACAAGCGAGAACATCGCACGAACAAAATTTAATTCAGCGAGCATGCACGCGATATTCGAACGGCACATAAATACCAATGTGACTGAATAAACTAAGGTTTTCCAACATCCAAGTTTAGAGACACTGTGTTCGTACTTCGGGACCGTATGAAGACACCGTGTTGGGAAAGTTAACACTAAATTTGTGAGTCGTTGTAGCTGGAAAGCGCACTAAGATAGTAGCGTTGCCGGTCGCTCGTCACTGGGAAGTAAGAAAAGTGAGGGCGGCACACTCGCCCGCATACAAATAGTTTACAAATGGCATGTTGTCGGTGTGGTGTCGCCGCGGCGTGGCTGCGACACTGTGCGACTGCCGAGTGCAAGTTACAAACGATATGGCTTTGGATTAACCCCTCAATAAAGTTTCATTGTAGTAGGGATTGTGGGAATTCTGATTCATTTTGTTTCTTTGTGTTAATTTGTTGTTTTACGGAATTATGTTTAGTTTTAAATAAGTAATGCCTTCTTTAACAATTACGTTGTATCCTATATCTCTTTTTCATGAAGTTTTTGAGGGTCTTATTTTATTTGATATGGCTAGCTTCAAATCTATTACCTCCATTACACCAGCTATTACTTAAATCATTTGCACCATTGTTACCACTAAGGCTAGAATTGTGTGGCTCTAAATCGCTGATATCTCGTTGTTTACACCCTTTAAGACAGCACACGCGACGGCGTTGGTCGCGTTTAGTCGGGATAACTCGGAGAATTTTTAAATTATCAACACTAAGTAGGTAACGTATGGGAGTATTGAACCAGCTTGCGACTCCAACTCCAGTGACGCATCGTCTGTACATAAAGATTGTGTTAAGCTCATGTTGTGGCTGTTGTATCAGGTCTTTAGAAGTTTTAGTTTTTAATATGTTTACTATAAATACGCTTTTCAGATTTAAAAATGGAAAAGAAATACGATTGACTGGCTCATAAAAAAAGAAAAAGGCAAATGTATCTTACTTACGTATATTACAAACTGGCTGCTTACTGTTCACGATGCTTCAATTTTGTCTCAAGAAAAAAAAGTAAAAATTAATTGAAAAAATGTTGTTCACTGATGACTGAATGACATGACTGTGACTAAATATTTATGTTAAAAACTGACATCAAACAAAATAAAAACGAGATACAAATAAATAAAATCATTTGAAGAGTGTTCAAAGCTACGAGTACATAAATGTGAATAGAAGTAAAGCAATAGTAGAAATAAAAAAGGTTTTAATCCTGTTTAGCGAAGTCTGCGAGTCGTCTGCGAAGCCAGAAGTCAGGTGCGATGTAAAAGAAAACTCATTACTTCTTATTCACCGTCAGCGTCGGATAGTGTTTGTATTGATGCGATATCTTTGTCGATAGTCGATGAAAAATGCCAAGTACTTTTGTAAAGTTTTTAATTTATAAAATCTTAAATATTTTACTTGGGACTTTTGAGCCGTTAAATGGTTTGACATTTAAAACAATTTTGAAACTTGAAATGAATTAAGTTCTTACGGCACATTGTTTTTAGACTTACTCTGAATCTGGTCAGTCTTTGTAGTAAATAGACCAGAAAAAGTAAAATTTATGTGTAGCCATAGTTGATTTTTCAGATGATGCACAAATTACTGGTAATGTACTGGTATATACATCATTACTAATTAATTTCCTGACATTCTCTTAGTTAAAAAATTTCTATCGACACCACCACAACCCCAAGTAAGGGGTTGCAGCAATAAATTTTAAAAGTAACACATCAGTATGCCAACCTCGTTTCGTCGTCTACACATTGAATGGGACAAAGCAAGATGTATTGTAGCTACATATGAGCAGCACATTACGATGCCTCGCTTCCGGCAAAAATCGATGGGTAATGCCAATTTTGGCGTTTGTTCCAGTTTTAGGATGGGTCATAATGGAGGAAACAATATGTTAATTGTTTAAATTGACAGTGATCTATGATTTTATAAATCAACATACATACACTCACGCCTTTTTCCCATAGGAGCAGGCAGAAACTATAGAATCGGTTATTTATTTTATAAGAAAGCCGCACAGCTGACATATTGTATAAAACTTTTATTATTGTACGCAAATATTGAAGTGAAAAGTAAAATAAGTAGTAATAAGTAACCCTGACTGCATGGCTAAAGACCCTTAACTATGAAGAAACTGAGGCACTTCTGAATCCGGTTATTTAATATTTAACATTATGATAATAAAATTAAAATGCTTTCGTGGACTAATTATTATTATACAATTATATACCACATACTTTACACTAATAATATGCATTTGGTTTCCCTTTTTCTCTTACTCAATCACACACAAACATCCTCATACACACACACACAAACGCACACGCGCGCACACACATTCTTGCGCACACACACACACATGCACACACACACTACTCACCCGTCTATAGTGTACCTTATTAATTCTTTTTTAATTTATGTAGTCTTAGTTTTGTTATTGTACCAACTTTGTATAATTTTGTTGAATTAACAGGCTTTGTATGTTGTTCACATAAATATGGAAGAAGGAGGTCTTCTGCTCCATACTTAAAAGAAGGCCTCTACAACTTATTTGTTAAAACCTGTTGATTATGAAAATAAATAAACTTAAACTTAAAAAGTATGGCAGAAATTAACATAATATGTGATGATGAGTTTCATTTGAAAAATGCTGATTCCTAGCGAAATTGAATGAAAATGATTTTGTGTGTGTCTTACACATGACTAAACAAGCACTACTATAGATTTAAAAAAAAACAATCTTTCAGTTCTCAACCATTGAGCGAGCTATAACCAGCGAAACGGCAATAATTAAAAGATTTAAGGAGTTTCATTTGATTAAATTAAAATAAAATGACAAAATACGTCAATTATGCTTCTGTTTCTCAAAAAGAATTGTAAATTCATGACTTGGCACCTGTCAAGTATTATCTATGTAAAACTATTAACTTCACACGTGCAAATAGCAAATCTACGTAGTATGATTAATATGATTATTGTAATGTTATTCTACCTATTGATGAGAATAATAAAATTGTATTCATGATGATGATAAGTGATATTTGTTTTAGTGAATTAGTTCAAAAACACTTACATCTGAAAATAAAATTATGTTTTATAACTACATAGATGAGTTCGGTGTTTCTTCTTACAGATATTTTTTGGATTTCCTTGACAAGAAAGTCCATAACAAGCTCAATGGTCATTGTCACTTGAAAAGTCCAGACATATATCTTAGTCAGGCCATACGAGAACCATACTGATAAGTGTCTGAGATGGTTTTTTGAGGAAAGAACTACACAAATTTGAGTGGATTTGTCAAGTATTGCATTTTGGTTCCACTAGTTAATATTATATTATCGGATACAAACAGTATATTCGCAAAAGAGGCATATATTTAGTTGGATCCTATTCACAAAAGGAATTAGAACACTAAATGCCAAATATTGGAAACCATGCCGAGGCAATTATGTCTGTAAGTTTTAGGTTTACCGTTAGTTGCTGAGCAGACCAAACAACAGTCCTAATTACTCTAATTGCGTTTGCGCCGTTCTTGGTCACGCATCGCATTACTTTACACGCCAATGATTAGTTATTATGATAATTAGAGTTAATTAGTAATTATATCAGAAGTAAACCAATATCGGCTAGATCAGTCAGATGTGTGGATAGCAAAATAAACAGAACTGTACAGTGACCGATTACATTATATGAAAGAAAAAAAGAAATCGTATTTATTGTGACTCGCACAGGAAGATTACGTCCACAAAAACTAAACACACACAATCATAAAAACTAAGGATAACAATAATTCATTTCTTGAAAGCAAAAAAAAACAGTAACGTTACGAGACCAGAAGGCACCTACGTCAGTATAATTATTATTATTATTTATTTAAATCGAATACAGGTATTCATATTGATGTTAGTAATACTTATAAAACTATGTTAGTAAAACAATTCTTATTAAACTAAAATAAATAAATAAATAAAACACCAAAAAAAAAACTAATTCTAAAACTTATAAAACTAATTTAAATACTTATAAATATTTCCCCTTCCCGCTGCACTAGACCTGCAGCTATGCATACGGGTCCAGTGCCCCAGGAACGGGCAATCAGACTTATTCACGATTACCCTCAAAATGCTGTTGGTGCTCCCCCGAATCCTTCGCATCAGGGATGCTGTTCTTTTTCACATAATAGCTTGAAAGCTATCAGTCTCTGCTTCAGCAAACATGCCCGATGCGCTACAGAACCGCGGGAGCCCCAACAGCACCCTGAAGGCGTTATTGTACTGTACTCGAAGAGCGTATAGGCCCTCTACGTATGTCTAAACCACAGGCTGCACGTGTAAAACGACTGGCAAAACGCCTTGAACAAAGTGAGTTTCACTTCTCTAGTACATCGTGCAAACCTACGGGCCAGCATATTGCATCGGACCGACAACGATCTTCGCTCCCTTTCTATATCACTGTCATCATTCAAGTCCTCATTTACTATGTGTCCTAATGCCGCGACATTTTAAAAAGTGCACATGAATAATCCTACTAGTACAAATAATATAATATAATTACAAAAAAGAAAAACCACTACGTCAACAGGGAAAAATCTTTAGATAACAAAAACCAAAGCAAACCCATTTGTTTCACACGATACTCCCAACTTTTCGCGATGACAAGGCGCTGACGCACTCCATCTTCTTTTCATTTCCAACGTGGAAACTTTTGAAATGTAAGAAAATATATCCAAATTAGATTTATACGCGAGCCTAATACGCGCTGTGGAGTGTTCAGGTGATTTGGGAGTGCGGCCTACAGATTGAATTTACTTACGGCCCTTGAGAGATGGATACGGGTGAGGAACTGCAAATTTCTGGATACGCTTTAAAATATTTTCAAGATTTGTTCTGAGAATATGACATAAATTCATCCAATGTCAACATGATTGCTAACTTATGTCAAACACTAACAATAAGTTTAAACAATCTTGTTACTATTCTGAAAAAGATTTTTTGCTAAATTAAGGAATACAACAATTACTTACCTGTGATATTTTAGTAAAATTTTGACATCAATACTTTTATAAATGATTTATCTATGTAGATGATTTTCTCACTGTTAGAAAAAATTGACGACAAGAATTCATTTAGCCACAGATCCTCCAGACACAAAAAGTGACAGACAAACTCTTACATAATGACATTGTTAGTACGCTGTATCGCAATTTCTCGACATTGTCAAGATTTTAAACTCGGTACATCTAGATAAAATTCTGCCAACAGAATCTTTGTGAGTACGCACCCTACGCCCCTGGGGGCGTTTTTCCCCCCATTACTTCTATAACATCACTTTATGATACTCAACTGTATGTTTTTATTATTCATGATAATACGCCTTACATTAGCGTCTTTTTGTTCCCAACATCGTCTACTGCCGTTCACTTTTTCGTCTTTACGAAGTCTTTTTTGTCGTTTACTTCATTATTTATTTGTTGCATCTGTAATATTTTTAGCTGGTAGTAGCTAGACATCAAAACAAAACATTGTAGTATGTGGCAACCATCTTGTTGTTAACATTTTTGAATTTCTATTTTAAAAATGAAGTAATAATCTAAACTACTTTACTATAGAGCTATACCAACTGTATTGTTATAAACCGTAACAATCAAGTTTAGCAATAAAATCTGATTTATTATCCAGTCAAAACATGCACACATACAGTAAGCTTAAAATTCACACACACCTCAAAAACAACAAATTTTAAACCACCAAAATAAACAACAAATCTCCAAACAAATTGACATTTACTTTACAGAGTTTAAATGTATGTAAAACCTTTCATCGCGGCCTCTCAAGGCAAAGCTTGTGACCCGATTCGGCTTGTCTTTTGACCCTTGCTCAACATTATACAAATCCTTCTTACATCCACTCTCTGTATTTATTTGCGTGTCTTGACCTACAATTTTATACGGTATCTTAGGGGTATCTTAGTATATGTACATAAATTTAGTACGAGCCCCCGCTTCGAGAAATGCGACTGAACTGGAGTTAAGGAACTGAATCTTGAGTTCATTTTAGATTTTTGTGACTTGAAATGTGTAAATAGTGCAGATGTTTATATTGGGTAAAGTTATGTCTAATGGTGATGAGAAAATAGTAGATAATTAAAGGTAAGGACTGTTATATTTGCACTGATGTTTTTACCCTGAAAAACACCAAACGTAAAACGTAGCAAGACACCATTTAAATTAAGTTTCAAATAACTAAGATCTGAAATTAGTAAACTACAACAGAACTAATTAATATATTCATATCAGACAAACTTATCAAGTTCCATTAATGAGCTAGTGTAGCTACGCACGACATCAGGCCCCCCACATACCGTACGTAGGAGAAAGTCTACACAATAATTACGTAATCCAACTGACATGTAATTAAGCGCTGCAAGCGCTAACTACATCAATTATCACGTGGATGACTGCTTCATTATTACAAACTACGAAACACTACGCATAGGACACGACGACTTGTAATTAATTGGCAATTACGTTTGACCTTTAAGCAAAGTGCAAATTACGACGTTTTAGTTCGAACGCACTGAACGGAACTTGATAACGAGGTCAAAAACTCAAACATTTTAGATTGCAAACAAATTGCAGTAGACAATCTTTAAGATTTTCGAAAATTTGTATAGTTTCCTCAGAAATCATGTTTTTACAATTAAGAACGATGTATCGAAGACGAACTATAAACGAATTGAATGATTCGGGCCTTAGTGTGAGTATAATTTCTGGTGTTGACGAATTAAAAAAAATATTTAAAACTTTGGCCAAGTTCCAGTCGGACTGAGTTTCCCTACCGCCGAACAATATATGAAATGTTTTTTTTAAACACATATTTTCTAGGAAATATGTCTACTTTTCTAATATTCCTTTTTTTAATTTATTTTATTTCTTTAAAGTGAATATTTCAACTGTCTACCTATCTTCGGTCTCACGATACACATTGTAATAATTAATAAAGTACTAAGACGTAAATATAACCTTACGTAACATCTAATCCATATAACTACATCTATTCAGACATCGTAAAACACCCCTGTTACTAATACCGTCGCAAACATATACAGTACATACACAGAGGCCTTCAATACAGTAGATTGTAATTATTGGGCCTTAATTGATTTGCTTTGTATGTGGATTACCAATTAATTAGCGTATAATGTTAGACAAGGGCATCTGACAGCTGAGTGTTACATAGTCACATGTATCGTGATGAATGGAGAGAAAAACATCAGTGACAATAAAGATTTCGGAGCCGTTGATTTTAAAAGAGTCGACATAGTGTTTTTAGGATTGAATTTTGTGATAGTTTTGAGTTTAAAATTCAAACCCAATACTTTAGAGAAGAGCTTATTAATACTGTAGATAGTAATTCAATCCGTTTACATTTTGAAATTTCCGACAAACCCTGATCGTACCCTAAAGGCACAATCAGATATGAACATCAACATTCCTAAACAATTCACGAGCACCTTTCACTTCCAATCCCTAAATAATAATCTGATATTCCAAACTCATAATTTAGGAAACCGAGCCTGATCCGACCAGTCCCCTAAACAACGTTTTGTGAACCAATCACTTTACTATCTGAATTATATATCAGGATGTCTTCGGTGGCCAGTATTCCGTCAGCTAATTGTAACTCCGTGAATGCAAATCCAATTTCTCAACTGGTGAGGTGCAAGACACCTCGGGCGGGTGGTTAATTTAGACTACCGGATCCAATCAACCGTTGGATCTTCGTCGGAATTGTAACAATATTGTTATAGGGTTGCCTACTTACAAAAACCAGAGGTAAGGAAAAATTTGGGTCGTGTGGTCATCTGAAATAATTTGAGGTTTTCTTCGATTCGGTTTGATGGTATTTTTGAACCGATTTTTTGTTTGAGTTGAATATCGATTCTAATCATTCAAATGATTTATCGCTAAGTTTAGATCAAGGTCGTTTATAAATGTGAGCAATTTCCAATAACTACCACATATACTACATCCGACTATAGATAATGACGTAGTTTTGAACAATAACAGGCCTCGCAAACTCACATAATAGTGCAGTACTCAAAGGGTATTACTGTTCCATGAACGCACACACATTTATAGAAAGGTTAAATCAAAGGGAGCTTCCATACATAATACGCTTACACCAGCTATTTACAATATTTGATATTTCCAAATATGACGAGTACATCAAAAATATCACTGCCTGAGCCTGCTATTGTTTTACAGACACAATGTTATATCGGATTGCGAGTAATATTTTTGTATCCGACTATTGTCCATCATTTCACAGAATTTTACTGTACGTTCCCGTATAACATTATTACGTTGAATTCGAACCTACATAAAAGATACAAATTCCATTCACTACGCACCTGGAAATTGGTTTCGAAAATAATCCGGCACTCGTCTTTGTTCAAAATGTTGGGATCCCATATAAAGCATGGGTTTTATTCATTGATACAGGTTCAGAGTTTAATTTGTGCTTTCATATGAGTCGAACTGTAAGACGATTTCGGAGCACGTGACGCGTTTTCCAACGACACACAATGATACAATATATCGTATTACGTTCATATTGAAACTCGGTGTTTTTGCATGACAATTGTACCGCATGAAAAGAAGTTGAACTTTTGTGTTGGATCTTTTACATATTGTTACGTTCTTTTCTTGCAAACTGAGCAGTCTTCGAAATTGTACTGATCCGTGTGGTATTAACATATTTAATCTAAGCAAAGTATAATAGTATACTTGAATAGGCGATTCGTAGTCTGCACACACATTGTCACACATGATAATAACATCTTTTACTTGACAGTATCCATTTTGTCTAACACTTCCTTCACAAAATTGTTTACTCATTACTGCCTAAAAGCGAGCATACCTTTACAAGCTTCAGTCTCGGTACTGCAGTAACTGGAACTTAATTTTAGAATCTCATACAACTATTCTGCGAGTTTGGCCCAGTTCCGGTCTCCCATCACAACTTGTTTCGTAAACCCAAAGTATGTTTTTAATACTTTCGCCGTATTCATGCAAACAACTCAGATGGAAATGTGAATAGAATTATTCTGTGTTGGGTATTAAAAACTTGGTGAACATAAGCGGTCACAGTTCGTTGGGTTTCATCACAATGTGTCGATGTTTGTAATCGTGGACATTGTTTGAACGTGAGAAACGGACAGCGTGTCCGTTTGTCTTGTTTTAAGTATTTTTCATTTATTTATTTCCATACGTGTTTTGTTAAAGAAATTATTAGACTGTTTCAGTTTCGTTTCGTAAATAGGCTTATGTGAAGTAGGAATTCATTCATTCGTATATTCTGACATGAATATATCTGGACGTTGAATAGACCACGTAGCTTATGGAACAGCTCAATCACATAATTAATGATATCATGGCTTATTTCTATAAGTAACAAAAGCTGTAGAGTATTAACATTATTGTAAAATAAGAAATTCTGTGGAAGAGATTGGTGCAAAAAGACTGCGAAACCCTGAGAACTGAGAACTTTTAAACCTACGTATTTTGAGACGTATGAGGAATCCAGATTAATCAAACCTTAAATAGACACAATTCATTATTAGTGTACGAAAATATAACAAGTAATGAATGAAAGTTATTGAATTTCATATTTCCGCCCAGTCAAATTATAGTGATTTACCTGAAGCTAACTTGTCTGGAAATCTCTTTTGACGAATAATCTAATATGATCACTCAAAAACATATAGTCGATTGCCATCTACGGTCGTAGAAACATGTACCATATACTGTTCTGCTAAACCGACCTTAAATAAACTCACAAAAAACCCCGACTGCATCAACAATCAACCACTATCTCCCTTTAGATTTATCAGCAAGAAAATCTCGGGATGTTCCTTCCAATGAATGGAAGCGAAGACTTCGAAGCCACTAATCCAACGAGGCGTCAACATGATTAGATTGTGAGTAATTTTATAGCAAATTCGCGCTCGGAGAACCACGGCGGGGCGAAGACGGCATTGCCATGAATTTTACATGAATCTATCCGTGTGACAAGCTTCGTCATTCATTTTCTGGGGGTGGTAAATGTTGTTTGTGAGCCGACTGTTTGGGTGAGACAAACATGTCTTAGATGGTACAGGGTTTAATGGTTTGCTTACTCTTCAGAATAAAACAGAATATGTAAAGCTGTTTCTTGCCAATGTGACGGTAGATCATGGCGAACTCTGAAAATAAAATTTCTAAGTAGTAAATTACCCATTTTTGGAATCAAATGATTTGATTTGACTTTCATTTTTTAAACATTACCTGTTTTTTCAGCTTTTTGTTGTAAAGTACCAAGGTAATTTTTCGTATCATGTTTCTGGCACTTAGATACCTAAGCACTTCATATTCATTGTTATTATATTTAATTAATTGAATTATTAAACAGGTACTGTACTTGTTAAGTTAGATGACGCATCACAATGTCATTTAAATTATTCACGACTGACGAGTTCATCTAAAAAGCATTTCTCAAAATAAAAATCTCTTTCTCTATTCTTAAGTACCAGTATATTTAAGAGGAATACCGGTATCTTTCTTACACCCGTAAATACCTTATGCATTCCATTTCACACGATCTTCTTAGTTTTTCCTGCAACTCGATTTCTTTGTTACAGATGATTTATGCTGATACTTAAGCATTTTCCAGTATTCAGCATTACTCATTCTTTCTTTGGAGCTCATTCAAATTCTCGCTCAGTTTTTATATCAAGGAACTTTATAAAAATTGCAGTCACATAGATACCAAACAAAAGATGTTTGGAAGTACCTACAGACTGTTGTTTACTCGTTCAATTTGTTATAACGAGACTGATTTTATCCAAAGAAAATTAAAACAAAGGCAAGAACTTTTTTAAAACACTCCATTTTATTTTGTTTTATCATCTTCATCATAATTTCAACCGAAAGACTTCAACTGCTGTCCTCCCGAATCACCGCCATTTCAACCGGTTCTGTGCTTCTCGCATCCAGCTGATTCCTGCGACCTTCACCAAGTCATCGCTCCATGTTTTATGGGAGGCTTTCCAACGGCTTCCATTTCGTTTCACTTAATTTAAACATTCTCAGCAATAGTTTTAAACAAAGGCGTCAAAAGATTTGGCACTTACAAAAAGTTTGCTCACTAATTAAAAATTAACGAGCCGAGTCAAATTACTGAGACCATTTTTATCAAATAACTGTCTACAGATATTTTTAGAGTTCACGTTCCGGATAAATTCTTAATAAACTTTATAGGGAACATTCGCATTCCGAGCGAAATATTAAAATTTCAAAAGGAAAAACCTACTCGACTCATTTATATTTTATTTTGCCTAGAAAAAAGGAGTGGAATCAAAAAGCGGGGTAAATTCTTTAATTTTCTTAAGAAATTCCTTTTTTGAGGAAGTTCGAATTATTCGTTAATAAAGTCTCGGTACTAGGCGTTGGGGTGAGAATTCCTTTGATGCGATTGAAATATTGCCAACTAGGTGGCAGGGACCAATTCTCGCGCGCATGACGGGCAAAATCCGAGCCTACAAATAAAATGAATTTGCCCCGGAGCAACAGTAGAAAATTGGAAATGTCATTTTCGCCCTTTTTTTAATGTTTGCGGTGGCATGGCGGGGCACCCGGCGCGATAGGATTACCGCCGGCACGGCTCGCCCCTAGCGACGCGAGCATACCGATTTTTACCTGCCACATTCGTTTGACACAAATCGGTTGTCGAAAATAACGTAGCAATTGGTAATTTTTGAGGAATACGACATATACGAGTTATACAGATTGGCTGTTTGATCTTGGGGTGCGTTCTCTATCAGTTCTAATACACATATGTATTTCTAAATCATACACATTTTTACAAAGTACATTCTAGACTTCTGGTATGTCCATTTCACATTTAAAAAACTTTTTCACAAAAAAAATACAATCGACTTCCTTAAAAACACTACAAAGTGAAAAATAACTTTAAGTTCGGTAGTCGGTGTCTTAGGATCTGTATTTAAGGATTTTTGCCACCGACTTCGGAACTTAAAGTTATTTTTCACTTTGTAGTGTTTTTAAAGAAGTCAGTTGTTTTTTTTTTTTGTAAAAAAGTTTTTATTTTTAAATTTTTAGTTACGGTATCCACCCCGCACTAATTCCAAACAAACAATGCATGTTTATGCGATAGCAAAAATCGTGATTGATTTGCTATGATTTTTTAAAGAGTTTCGGTGTCTGTCTCCGGAACTGATCATCAAATCTATATGAAATTTGTATGGGGCCATTTCGAAATAAACCCCTTTCGAAAAAAAAAAGAATTTTGCAAATCCGTCTATATATAACGGAGTTATGGCCGAACATACATAAAAAAAAAAATTACAAATATAAACATCTGAATTGAGGACCTCCTCCTTTTTGAAGTCGGTTAAAAACCAACGTATCTACTTGTAATGACACAGATGTGTCATCTATATATATATAAATGAATCCCTATTTCCCTTGGTCAGGCCATCACGGGTGAATGGCTGGACCGATTTCACTTCTTTTTTTTTTGTTGTGTTTGTAATTGTCAGGAGAAGGTTCTTATGAAAGAAAAAAATTAAAAAATTGCGCGGTAAATTATTATACCAATTCGAATTAAATAGTTATCGTTAAGACAGGTCAACGACTGTCGGGTCACCTAGTTAAAAATAAAACAAAAACAACTGACGTAACCTAAAAATCAGAAGACTCAAATGGAAATGGGCAGGGCATGTGATGAGAGGCCCAGATAAATGGAGTAAAACAGTGACAAGTTGGTATCCCAGAGACGGTAAAAGGAAGCGAGGTAGACCGCAAAAAAGGTGGGATGATGATATAAGGCTAGTGGCAGGAGTGATGTGGAACAGAGTGGCTCAAGAAAGGTCTGAATGGAAGAGGTTGGAGGATGCCTTTGCCGATTGATAAACAGATCTGCAGAAAATTGTTAAGCAACAAATAATAAACTAAGTTCTAGTGTAAACTATTTTAATTTTCTAAGTTATATATTTGTAATATATGTCAAAAATGTAATCTGTTAGATCCGATTAAATGGCTATTTATTATATTATTATTATCTACCTCTAATTGTAAAACTACTTATCACCTCATTATCACCATCATCATTTCAGACAGAAAGCCATCCACTGCTAGATATAGGCCTCCCACAAGCACCGCCACTTCGACCGGTTCTGCACTCCTCGCATCTAGCGGATACTTATTACCTACTCATCATAAATTCTATATCAGATCCATTATGGCTTAGCCCACGTTTACCACAGACGTAATAAAAACGAGGCGGGATTTTTTCGTGCACTAGATCTTTAACTCAATTCTAACCACCGAGAGTTGAAATTTGAACAGTAAATTACACTGTTCGATTTTCGAGATGCACTACGTTTGATTCTCAATGCTAAGTTCAACACTGAGAATTGAAAATTGAGTGCGGAATTCAAAGCGCAAAAAAATCCCGCCTCGATTTTACTACGCCCTTGTGAACATTGACTGAAGCTCTTACATGTAACCAATAAGTACCTACTTCTCAACAACATTATGCTTCGCCTAGCAGCACATTATCCACATCACTTTATGTCCCAAACATAAGCAAAATGTTACATCCATTCTTTCTTAAATCAGTCAGTACTCAACAAAACCTCTTCGCTTCTCTCTCACTACAGCTAACAACAAACGCGGACGTTCACAAAGCAAATCCAATTCAATATTTCACCGGAACAAAATTATTATTCTTTATTACGCTCATCAAAGTATTCCGTTCCACCACACGGTCTCACCGCAGGAGTGAAAGAGACGACGCATATTCCTTCCAATGCAAAGAGGAAGTGCATCGCAACGGAAACGGGATGGGAACGGTGGAAGCGGCAATTTGTGGAGTCTCCGGGCAATGTTGTGACTCGCCGGTGATGTATGAGAACAACTTCGCTCATTGAAATACCTTCGCGCTGGATGTTAATTTATTTCATGTAATAAGGCAAAATAGTACCTAAAAAGCCCCACTAGGCATACCTTTTAAATTGCTCCTTAAAATTGGTAGGTTTGAAAGCGCTTTCTCTTAGTAAGTACATTTCGTTGTTTGAATCTCTGAGAGCGAAGCGTCTTCGTTCTGA
This sequence comes from Aporophyla nigra, assembly GCA_947507805.1. Lineage (NCBI taxonomy): Eukaryota > Metazoa > Arthropoda > Insecta > Lepidoptera > Noctuidae > Aporophyla > Aporophyla nigra. The sequence continues at coordinate 3,328,753 of OX382301.1, forward strand.
ATAACGTCTGCGTTTACTTTTGAACGCTGAAGGGCCTGGACTTCTGAATAGCTTCTAGATTCACAATTTAGGCCGTAAAGTGTTTATCTAATTCGATTATTTGTTAGCTGCTTATGTTATTTGGGCTAAGCAAACCTGAAACTACTTTAATTATCTTATTTATCTTCACAATCAATTGTAGTTATATACTATTTTTGTAACTAACCCTATTTTTTGTATTGTTGCAGGTATGTCACCAGCTTTTCTATCTGCTATCTTTACCTTTCCTCCAATATCTTCATCCTCAATTACATTACCAAATACACTAATATTAAAACCGCAAGTCACCATGAAAATCGTTTCAAGAGTCCTCCTCGATTTCCCCGAAAAATTGTCCACTCATACTCCAGTGAAGTGAACGAAATTGATCGTGGCAAGATAGCTGAGCGGTTTGGCCAAGGAAAACACGCTGGCAGGCTTAGGGTCTCGTTTCAGAGCAACAGGTTCCTACGTTAGAAAAATATTTTTATCCGCCTGTAATGTATCACTTCGAACCAAGGCGCGAGACGGATTTTTAGTGAGGGTAATTTGTGGGTGAATCTCGATATCGAAGATGAAGTTCGTGTCTGTCAATGACAATCTTTGAAATAAGTTGGTTAATCTAAAACTGAATTCAGTTAGACGGTAATTATACGATTTACAAGCAATGCTACTATACAAGGTGGAAGGGACACCGGCGCGAAAACTGAAACCATGAAGTTGGCAAATGATTCTATACCCCCTTGCGCAGGCATCTTTTCAAAAGTGCAATATTTACGCTGTCAAAATATCCATACATTTTGACTGCGTAAATATTGCACCAAATGTTTAAAAAAAAAAACATACGGAAAATTGTATGCAGATGGTTCTAAACCATGCAATGGATCCAGGGTAACAGGGTGTGCATCGATTTTCCGTGCCACACTGTCATGATAAATATAAGTATTATCTATGATTTAAGAAAATCCAAACCAACAAAGAAAAAATGGATGAAAAGTAATTCGTAAACGCATTAGTATTTCAGCTCAACAATATCAAATCAAGTGAAATTACTGTCTACTAAATATCAATATCCATAAACAGCCATAGAAATGAAGCAAATATTAAAATAAACAAACGTAGACATGTCCTAAACAATAAGAGCAGAACCACAACTTCTGCACCATACATCATATTTTTCCGAATCCAGAAATTCACGCGAACGAATCCGCCTTCGAACGCTAGTTACAAATATTCCCGTTATTTATGTCTCACGTTTGGCTGTGATATAAGGATTTTATTGGCCTATCCTCTATCTATTACCTCTCGTTTTAATTGAATCGTTAAGTTTGATTGGTCGGTCCGCACGAGCCCCTGATTTGCAAGCGATTTTTAGGCTCCTTTTAAGAATGCGAATTTTGCAATTAGTAGAATTTATTGATTGAGGGTGTTATTTTAATTTATTAGGGAGAACTGAGAAGGTGAGTCTCTTTTGACGTTAGTTATTAATGTGCGAATGTCGTATTTTATTTTGTTTTTACTTGCTTAGTATTTTTACACCATAATCGTAGTCTTCTAGATGTTTTTCAAAGCTTTCAATGTTGTCTATTAAGAAACATCATAACATCATGACAATTTTGGTGTTGTATCCTATTAATATTAAAAGTATGAAAGACTGTATGTTTGGATTTGACATGAAATTCGGCACACAGATTGTTTATAACCTGTATTAACAAATAGGTATGTGTTTGGTGTATCTATTTATCCCGCTAGTTCATCCCGTTGTGAAATTTTCCGATCTACAAAAAAGCTAGTTACATTACAGTTGCGTCTCAATTAAATCCCCTATTTCTCTCCCACCACATCCACGAAAGAAATGGAAAAGCCTCCTCTAAAAACTACATAGCTACCCACAACAACCCAAGCTCAACTATAATATTTATCTCATATCTCTATCGATAAAATCACAACACTAGAGCAAAGGGCACTATTACGAATGAGATTTCTACTACACATCTTATTCGCGAATGTTGCGAGTCATTCTATTATTATATTTGAACAAAGAGAACAAACCATGTGCATGTGTGGGAGACTCGGGCCATATGCCGCAGATTTGGCTTACGTCACGCCAATATATTGGACCTGAATGGGGGAAGTGTGTTCTTTCTTATTATGATTGTGATTTTTTGAGTGCGTGCAAAGAATTAGGGGAGGATTGGAGATGCTTGACTTTTGTTGGTTGTGTGAGGAAAGACAGTGTTGTAAGCAAATTTGAAATTGGAATGCTCCGGGCATAAGCTAACTTCTTCTAAATAATTTTAAATATAGAATAAGTTAGCATATGTTGCGTATGAACATGTTTAAGTTATACATATTATATATGCCCTTCAGACTAAATTCGTATCGTCAGAGTATTATTTCGGGGTATTTTTCAGTATCCTAAATAGTATCATCATTATCGTTCAGCCGAAAACGACCACGGTTGAACTTAGGCCTCCCCCAATTTGGAGGTTTTGTCATAGTCGCCACGATTGGTAGGCGGGTTGGCGATCGCAGTATGGTAGTAAAATGCATAGAAAACGCTGTTGCCCATTCTCCAATAACTCCCTTAGTCGCTTTTTACGACACCCACGGAAAGAGATGGGACGGTGCTAAGATGTATATGTTGCACGAATCACTAGTAAGTAATTACGATAAGTACCACATATTAAATGTCATGGCCTCATCAACTCAACGTTCCACTTACCCCACCTAAAATACAATTACATACTCAGGAATCTAATCAAGCCATAAATATTACACGCGTATCAAGTTATCAATTAATTAATCACTATTGCGATGAAACATAATTACGTTTTCATAATTTTCGATGAGCGTTCGTGTACGGGTTGGGTACAAAGTTATTAAAGCTCTGGGTGCTTAGGACTTGTTGTATCGTACGGAGCGATCTATATATACACTCCATTGGAATTAATATTAACGAATTTGTATGGTGTATTTTGTTCAAAAATTACTACAAGACATTTTGAGCTTCTATGTTCAGCTTTTAGACATCTCATTATAGATGAAGACTTTCTAATGTAAACGTCTTATGACTGGTTTTCTCCTACTACAGAATAAAATATTTCGAACTGTTACTTTATGTCCACGTTTGCACGGACGTACAAATATCATAGCGAGATTTTTCAGCGCACTAGACCTTCAACGGTACCGCTTACTGCCAAGAGTTTTCAGTCCAACAATGCGTCGAAAAAACACTGTTCGAATGACAGACTGCATTGTCTGTTGGATTCTTAATTCTCAGTTCAAAAACTGAGAGCTGAAAATCGAGTGCGCGATATTTTTACGTCAGCACATACGTGGTGGTACAGTAACATAATAAAGTAAACATTTACAGTAGCAGTTATGTTCCCTTTTTCTTTAAAATTAATAGTAATGCTTGAATAACAAAGAAATTTCGAAACAGTTTTCGGAGTCTGTTTTGCTTAAATAATCTTGAAAATATATTGAATAGGATCATTTTGTTTCAGATGGTAAGCAGTGAATAAAATGCAGAGTAGAAGATATAGGCTGACCTAGTAAGATCAAGTAGGACAGATATTTTTAGATGCTGGGAGAATAGGTTGCTTCGTTCCTTCGAGTTGGTGTCTGTTGGCTCCTGTACATTAGGAGTCTCAATGTACCTAATGGAGAAAGGGATTCTATCATTTATGTGTCGTACAAATTTGTTAACTGAAAATATAATACTGTGTGAATCTAGGTACACTAACCTATACTAACTACAAAACTACTATACAAGCTTCACATCTTAATCATTATCATCACCATCAGACTATTGCAATCAACTGCTATCACGGGCCTCTCCATATCAAGCTAATTTGTGAAGATCGAAGATGAAGATTTTACGAATAAAATCATAAAGATAATCAGCCTGCAATGTTTCCACAGGAATACACAAGCCTTTTCTCTTCGAGAGAGAGTGGGTGGTGATCTACCACGCGGGCTCAGTGCCGGTTGGTAAACATCACATGTTTTCGAATTTTTGGTTCTAGGACATGCCGGTTTTCTCACGCTGTTTTCCTTCACCGTTTTGAGAGCAGTGGTGATGATATTATTTATGCTAAGTAAAGCGCCTGCTTGGGTTCGACCCAACGACCTCCAACTCGTAAGTTTGAGCCACAGCTGCTCGAAAAGTAAAATAACAAACAATAAAAACGCACCAGACAAATGAAATCAACTAAAAACAAATGGACAAAATACCTTTGACAATTCAAAATCGCTTGTAATACACTAATTGAATTGGAAAAAAATGCGTCTGGATAAAATTTAGTCTTTTCTTTTTTAATTCTGTCCGCTTTGATGGTTCGGCGGCATACGAAATAAATTGCTTTTTTCATTCGTGAATTGTAGCCCTTTTAATTTGATTGACACTTTGCTTTGCCACGAGAACTCGGTACGTATTGCGATTTTTAATCCCCATGTTTCAGGTATCGATATCTAAATTGATATTGCTCCGAGCACTATTTCCTATAGGGTGGGCAGTGTGCAATTAGCTTGATGAATTAAGCTGATAAAATCAAATACAACTAGGACATTTCAAATGAAGTTAAGCAGATTAGTATTCAGCTGTTGATACTGATTTTGAGTTCATGTGAAAGAAGTTATGACAATTTACTGAGTTTGACTAGAATATCAGAGGTAGGAAAATTTTGGCTCAATGCTAACGGATGTGACCTATGAGTTGTTGGTTGTAGGTTCGAACCGCTCTCACTGCTCTCAAAATAGTGAAGGAAAATATCGTAATGAGAGCGGCATGTTCTAGAACCAAAAATTCGAAGTCATATGGCATCTACCGTGTGGTGCCGGACGTAAAGAATAACACCACCCATTTCTTCGCGTGGGTGTCGTAAAAGGCGACTAAGGAACTTACTAGAGAATGGGCAGCAGCATTCTCTATGCATTTTACCACCATACTGCGATCGCCAACCCGCCTGCCAAGCGTGGCGATTATGGCAAAGCCCCCTAAATTGGGGGAGGCCTAAGTCCAGCAGTGGACGTCTTATGGCTGAAATGATGATGATGATGGTGGCATCTACCAACCCGCTCGCCCGCATGGTGGATTAGGGCCCACTACCTGTCATTGAGAGGAAGCCTGTGTAGACTATTATAGGCTGATGATGAAGACTATAGGGCAATAAAAGGTCAATAGACTTTTTTGAAACGGTTTTCTAAAAAAACTTTACACCTAAGGTACAAATTTAAAATATCCCTTACAAAAATCTGTAAACATCATTGACATCTGCCCCAAAAAGTTCCCACCTTCGCTCACAAAACATGAAACATAAACCACCTCCCGTATCTCTCTTATCACCTACTTACCTCGCAATTGAATACAAATCCAACGACACAATACCTTATTAAACTCCCCTAGATCCCTCTTGTGATCTGAGCTTTCAAAATTATTAAAGCCTCATTTTACACAAAAAGAAATGAACTCCAGCATTGAGTGAGTGGAAAATGACTCAATCCGAGGGCTGGGCTCAGATTAAAAGTGAAAACGGAAACGAAACGCAAACACTGAAATACCATTAAGTCATTGGACGCCAGACGGCGTTAACTTTTAATTTTACCAGAATAATACTGTCAAGTTTAAATCTTTGGATTTCAGAGGGAATGGGGCGGCTTTGTAAAAGAATTTTGATTTAAAGAGAAAAGAGTTGATTAAAAAATGTTTAACTAGACTTATTTAGAGGAGTTTTATAAGGTTTTGTTATAAAGCAGGAATTTTGGTAAATGATTCAAAATAACGCTACGTTTTGCCAATCAGCAGAGTAAAAAGCACTGCTTAACCGGCCTGTAAAATTTTTCAACTTTATTCAACATGTTTTGGCGTCAATGTCGGGATACTAAATAAAAATCAGCAATGAAAACTTTGGGTCTACAACGAGTTTATTTGGACTCAAAGCAAAAGCCTGTTTGTGGTATCTAAAAAGATTCTACAAGACACTAGATTTAGTTTCACTACTACACGTGAGTACCATACGTACACGCCTTATCAAGCTCCCTAAATGCAAAACACACTTTTATTCACAATCCGAGTTTAAAAAAAGAAATTCCTCGTCCATCCATCCTTCTTAGCTTTGAAAAATTTGCCTGCTCAAAAACGCTAATAACGCAATGAACATAGCTGAACAGTCAGAAAGAAAAGCATATCTATAGATTGCCAAAGAAAAAGTAGTATTTGGTCGTCCAATAACTCAAATTCAAGTAAAATAATCCAAGTTCAAATAATCTCGTAAAAACGTTGGCACACCTCTATTAACCACTCACAGGAACAGGTAAGAACAAAAACATAATTATGTACGCTCGGTTAAAAAGGATCAGGAATCGAATAAAGAAATAGTGACGTGACTAATGAGTTGACCTTTTTGATGGACATTGAGGAAAAAGTGGAAGGAACGAAATTACAGACGCTTTTGTTGGTAGAATTGTTACGTTGAGGGTAGCTTTGGTGTGATTATCGTTTGAAATTATTAGTTTTTACGACCTTGTGGTTAAAAATTAAGGACTACTGTTAATATCCGTTGCAACTCATAAAACATTTTCCTGGAAAATTTCAACCGGCAACATTATAACATCCTGTCGCATTTACCCCGATATTATCATTACCCCGATCATCATTAACATCTAGCGCGATATAAGAATCTAATTAAAAAAATCCCTCGCACGAGAGCCGATTGAATTTGTGGCGCCCGATTACATTAACAAGTAGTAAAGAACATTTCCGGACGGAACCGGTCTAGAGCGGTCTTAACCGGTTTAGAGCGGACGAAGCCGGCTCGCGTCGGTTCTATAGTTTGTTGTAATAGCGTTGTGTTGGAGTGGACTTAATCGCGTTCCGTGGTTTCAGAAACGTGGTGCCGAAACGTGGTCCTGAGATCCGATGGCGTACCATGGGATATTACTGTTTGTTTTGGCAAATAAGTGCCGGTATGTTTTAAGTGCTTCTTGAATTAAGTATCAGTATGGTTCTGTTTAACGTAAACGTCTGCTTCTCTGGAATTATATAAACTTTAACGTTCAGTATCGGAAGGATAGGTATATCCATGCGACAACAATCACGCTTCAATGAAAGGAATGGGTCAAAGCCATTGAAGAAGAAATCAATTCGTAAATTATACAGTTGAAGGAAGTTACGCGAATCATCTTCATACTGCTTATTGTAACAAAATATAAGCAATAATCCTTTCTTCTGAATATTAATAAATAATACGTATGTATATTCGGAACCATTTTGAAAACAGGCCACTTGAAATTAAACATATATTAAGCTGATCCGCAAAAACACTCATCAAAACGTTTTAATACAAAATCAAAATAATTTAACATCCGAATTTAATAAACGCATCGTATTCATGCACACGTTTAAGTACAAACAATTAAATTCCCACTTAATTGTACATTACACTCAATTGCAATAAAACAGACCGCATAATAATTACACTGAAACGCGACGTCAATAAACACACGTCACATGTGATACACATAGGTTCATGTTAGCATGGCATGTAGTAATGAAGGCCAACCTAGTTAGTGGGCACGCCAGCCGGAACAATTGCATCTTCGCACCGACCGATACGCTAGATGATACGTCCCGCGCTGTATAGTTTACATGCACTGCAGTGTACGATAAGGTTTTGTTCAGTTATTAAAAACTGGCTTCTGCCCGCAACATTTCTTCTTTTAATACTCAAAACTAAACGGATTTAAACGAAATTTGGCACATAGTTTATAACCTGGAGTAACACATAGAAATTTTTATCCCTGTAGTAAATTCCTGTATGATAAATTTCGATAATATCTTCTCGGGCCAAAATATACTCTGTGAGACTCAGCAATATCAGTTTCATTTTAAAGAAAATTTCTTTGAACTGATCTGATTACAAAAAAAATATTTAAATTTTTTGTAATCAGATCAGTATTACGAGAACTACTCTGGAACTGATCCGATTCCAAAATATTAAAGTTGTAAAAATGAGTTTGTATGTAGGGCTGACCTCATGACGTATTATAATAAGTCGCGTCGAACGCGAACATTAGTGCACTCATAAACAGCGTAAACCATGAATGCTACCTACGACATTGTACATGCAATACAGTGTGCGAAGAAGAGGAAAGACCCATACCCGCCCGATTCCTCTTGTTAGAAAGAGATGGAAATATTGTTACGCTACTTGCTGCTGCATGTTCATTGGCACACTTCAGGTAATTGCCTTGAGTTTGTCTTGCCAATATTGAGCACCGATATCGCATCTAAAAATAACATATAATCGGCTTACCCTTACTGGCTCCTTATAAACTCACTTACTACTTTATAAAATTTTGCAGTGTAAGTACAGATATGAACTGATTTGTGAAAATTCTTTCGTAGACCTATCGAGTCGACGGCTTAATTTTAATGAGGTCGACATTATACTCCTTTCTGAACAGTGTCCCTAGTTACTGCAGATTATTTTTCACAAGAGGATTAATGTATCACAGTATAATGTAATACGGTATATTTTCGAAATAAATGCACATTTAAAGCTTCGTTCAATGAGATAAATCGTGTATTTTATGTTCACAATCGTATATGAATTCGTCAATATATTGAAATAAAGCCGATTTAAGAGCTTTACAGTATTCACTTGATGAAATTCGTTTTACGGATTTATTGCTGTAAATATAAAATGTTTGCATTTGCAAAAATATTCATAATGACTTTTTCCGAGAAACTCAATTCACATATAACGGTGAATCAGTCAGACATTTTTTACACGCTTTATATTAGCTTCACTTGTATGTTTGTATATTTGTATGTTTGTATATTTGTATGTTTTTTTGTAACCGACTCCTTATAGTGCGATTTTGACCCACTTTAAACGACCAGATTTCATTCAAACTTTGCACACCTGTCAAGGACTGATGACAATGCAATAATTTCATAAATTTGTGCCATTATCCTTGCCAGGGTTACCAGGACAGCAAAAAAACTGTCACAAACTACGCTGACATACGTCTCAAAATTCGAAATACCCTAAAAAATAGAAAATAAATAATAGTTTAAAAAAACTAAAAAACACGCTTCCATGGAAAACCAAACTAAAAAGTACAAAATAATGGAAAAAAAGCGTGGGGTGCCTGATATCAATAAAAAAATACCTTAAAAGCACCCCACGCTTTTTTCCATTATTTTGTACTTTTTAGTTTGGTTTTCCATGGAAGCGTGTTTTTTAGTTTTTTTAAACTATTATTTATTAATATTTATTTTTATATTCTGAATGTTTACATACATAGCTCACAATTAAACGCTTCTACAACTTAATTCTATTTACAATTCTTTTTCAGAAATTATCTCTCAGACACGAGTCAGTTGCGTTAAAACCAGCAAAAAATATCAGCTTTAAAAAGGCAAATCTGCCCTTTAAAAACTATTTTAAATATCCATACTCTAATATCCATCATGTATACATAATATAAATAAAACTCCCTTTTCTTATCTGTATATATCTGTATTCTTCTAAAGTATCGAAAATATTTTGACGTATTTTTCATCATCATTAAGAAAACTTACCTACTCCCAAAGATTTATATAATGATTTTATACCCATAAACTAAAAGAAATCTCGATAGCTACGTAACTATACGAAGTTTAGACGGGTCGCTAGTACAAAATAAACAAAATACATATCTTAACCCACCAACTGCAACAGTAAACAACAAACTCAATACGATTCTAAATCGGAACATCTTCAACAGTCAATAAGACTATATTGCATACAATATTGTGTACTTAAAAATCCAGTACGCCCGTTTTATTTACATCCAACAGTACCTCAGTACATGTGATTTAACACAATATATCCGACCGGATTGCGGAGGTCCCGTGCGGAATCAATTTTGTTCGTTCACTCAAGCGTTTTAACTTTATCGGGTTACTGTACTGCTACTACCTAAGTTTCGAAGAATGCATTAAGTGGAGAAATTTTAGGTATATTGCTTGTGAATTCTTTTTAAAATACTGTGGAAGGCTGGGATTTTGACGTGAATTTTCTGACCTGTGAAACGTATCAGTGTAATCGTTTATTATTATCATACTATATGGACGAGGCTCGCCAAATATTACAAGAAAATGTGGGTATAATCTAGGTACTTTTCTCACTAACCCATTGGAAATAACATGCGTGATGTATGTACATGAAATATTGTAGAATAAAAATAAATAAATAAAACAGAGAAGTTCAAAAGAAAACTAAAAATGGTAAAGCCAGAAAAACGACTAACAAAATTTGATTATAACAAAGTAGCAACCGTTTTTCCACCACAGCAGACACATGTACAAACAAACAACAAAACTGAACATACCAAGAAAACTAAAGCCCTCTAAATATATTCCCGCAAAATCCACCCAGATAGAAGCCAGCCAGGTCAAAACAATTTTGTCTGGACGCAGTAAGATCGGCCATGATTCTATTATAAGGCCCGCTAAGCAAATTTTCAGAGAGGACTGAAATTCGTAAATTCCAAGGCAGAAATCCGCAGCGTCACGAGCTTGAGTTTAGTGAATTAAAGACACATATTTTGGTGTTGGGTGACGTCACAGTTCATATCTCGATAGGTATCGTCGGTCAGGTATTCGGAAAACTGTGTTTTAAATTTAAACTTCTGAATTGACTATAAATTTTGACATGAAATGAAATTGATTATGAATATTGAAATTTTACTTGCTTGCATAATCATATTATGACGAATTTATATTTTAATGTAATAGTATAATATTTTTTCTTAATAATTTGTATGTCAATTGGCAAAACATAGCGCACTACCTATTCTTTAAGATCTTGTATATAATTATCACCTATGTTTACGAATAAATGATTCTGATTGTGATTCTGAAATCGAAAGTTTTGGTAGTAAGCTGTACTCGCAGTTGTAAAGGATTAATTTCGTAGGATGTTATACAGATATACTGTATTTATTTCATCATTTATGTAGCTTCACACACATAAACAGAAATTAATAAAATTACAGAAAAAACGTACAAAAGTGATTCTTTATCTATATATATAAAAATGAATCCCTATTTCCCTTGGTCACGACATCACGCGTGAACGGGTGGACCGATTTCACTTTTTTTTTGTTTGTTGTGTTTGTAATTGTCAGGAGAAGGTTCTTATGAAAAAAAAAAATTAAAAATTGCACCGAAAATTAGAAAATTTAAGAACACTTATTTAAGAATACTTGACAACCATATAATAGGACAATGTAAACTTTTTTAATGTAACATTATGACATTTGACATAGAATTGACAGAATGCGTGATCAAATATCATCAAAGAGACAGGACAACGTCTGTCGGGTCAGCTAGTTATAAATAAATCTATATAGATAAAAAAGAAAAAAAAATCATAAATTTATCTATTGAGAAAACACTTACATACTATACATACATACTTCTTACTTGAACTATTGAAGATTATTGCTTTATTTTTCTTTCATTCACAACATCTATCATAAACATAACATTGCATTTAGTCCCATCTTACAGTTTCTATACCAATAAAGATTGAACACAGCTACCACCATAAAACAAAAAACACCGGAGCTCTCACAAAAACATATACGCCCATAAAACAGCACTTATATGTACATGTCATAATAAAAATTACATCGTCACACGACAAAAACAATAACCTACCTTGCGTATCACGGCGAAAAAAAAAGTGTAATATAACTCCAACATTAGCGACATAATAATAAAACCGTTCTTTCTGAGCAACACAGTCTGATTCCCGCTTCCTTTATTAGCAGACATCCGTAGCTTTACAGTGACGACCTTTTTATTTCCGGCTACCCGGTTACCCCTCCCCAGGCGGCGTTTTGCTATATTTTTTTAAACACACCTCGCTCGGCGTAAAATAATTTTCCACGTAAACATTTTAGGGTTAATAAAGATGCGGCTGCGTTCGGAATGTTGACGTAATTATGTGCTGTAGGCTAGGATGGGAGTTTGAGAAGTTTTTTAAAAGTGATAGAAACGAATCCCCGAATGGATTTAATCATAAACTATAAACTGACTTATATGTATATGTATAAGGAAAATAACATGTTACTTATTTGATCATTCATTTATATTTCTTATCAAGTATATTATAGTAAAATAAAACGTACATGAACTAGTGGTTAGCAATGTACCCTACATTGCTGACCACTCATAACATGTCTGTATTCGATGCTAGCCTCGAGCAAATAGGCCGAGTGCAACCCCCTGTTCTCAGCTGTCATCTCAGAACCTCATTCTTTCTCAGAACCTCATTCTTTCTTGCCAGTATCACTACATAGTACATAATAAAGTCACTACCCTCCGTCTGTCCCTATGTATGCTTTTTTTTTTTTTGGATGGGAAATCATCAAATGACTTCTCCCGCTCTGGGCGGAGCGGGAGGGCGTGTCAGACTTTTACTGACTAAAACCCACCCGTGTTCCTTCAGTTGCCCATGTGCCAGGGTCACGGTATCTCTTTCGAACAATCTCGCGACCCTGGCAGGCGTCGGTCCTAGCAGACCCCTTCATTGCTGCTGACATCTCTTTGAGGCGCGCGTGGAACACTACGCGCCGTCGACCCGAGCCTGGTCCTTACCGGGCGGCGAGCTACCCATTGCTCGCCGCCCGCAAGCTCGCGCCTACGGTGGCCGGGAGTCCGCTATAGACTCCCGACGTCCCTATGTACGCTTAGATCTTTAAATCTACGCAACAGATTTTGATGCGGTTTTTTTTATTGTTATTAGATGACCTTTCCAAACTATACCCTACTCTATCAGGGCGCGAGATATCTCACTGCTGATACATCTTATTGGGTAGAATGCAAAAGGCTGCCTCTGAAAAGATTATAAGAATATCAAATTAAAAGACACTGTCCACAAACACTGATATCGTTGTATGAGATGGAAACGAAAATATCAGTGGTTCGTCATCCTCAATTTACTAACTAATTATGGTAATTGGTTCCTGCAGACCAGTCATGTTTGTATGGAATTGACGTTTAATTAAAAAAACTTCTTCCTGTCGTACAGTTACCTACACGTCTGAGGTAACACTCAGACCTTGAGCCTAGGGTAGTAGGTAAAGAATTTAAATATATCAATGAAATTATTTTTTATTTCTACAACTTCCATAATTTTTTCGATCATAATATGAAGCAATGAATTGGCAATAGTCTGAAAAAAATTCAGAGGTCACAGTCTCTTTTAAAATACAGACGTGATGTTAGTCAGATCATGTGAAGACCATATACATTGGTGTTTGACCTTTTGAGGAAATAACTACACAGATTGGGTTGGTCTGTACTTCTGTTGCCAAACTAGGACGAGTCCTGTATGTCGTCATAGAGCACCAGACCCCTCAAAACTGTTAATAGTATATAGTAGTCCAAAAGACGTAAAAGATGCGTCAAAGAATATTCTTAACAAAAATATCCTGAAAAAACCGGCCAAGTGCGAGTCGGACTCGCGCACCGAGGGTTCCGTACAAACCTCCAGGTATTCACGGTTTATGCATAAGGTTTATCTTTATGAAATTAAATGTTTTTATTTAAATTTTTATATTTGAGTTGACTGAATGAAAGGTAAATTGTGGTTTACGATTTATGACGTATTAAAAAAAAAACTACTTACTAGATCTCGTTCAAAACAATTTTCGGTGGAAGTTTGCACGGGGGGGGGGGGCACATTTTACCACTTTCGAAGTGTCTCTCGCGCAAACTGTTCAGTTTAGAAAAAAAATATATTAGAAACCTCAATATCGTTTTTGAATACCTATCCATAAATACCCCACACGTATGGGTTTGATGTTTTTTTTTTGAGTTTCACTCTATGTATGGGGAACCCCAAATATTATTGTTTTTTTTTCTATTTTTGTGTAAAAATCTTAATGCGGTTCACAGAATACATGTAATTACCAAGTTTCAACAGCATAGCTCTTATAGTTTCGGAAAAAGTGGCTGTGACATACAAGGACAGACAGACAGACATGACGAATCTATAAGGGTTCCGTTTTTTGCCATTTGGCAACGGAACCCTAAAAAAACCACAAACCTGAGTATGTGTTTGTATATGCGTGTCAATATATGTAAATGTGGAGTAATAAAATATGTATCGTAGGTGTATAAAAGAGACACCACTATTTTGATCACTCAAGAGTAAAACAAAAACTAAAAGTAAACTTTCAACCTGATCTGACTAAAAGAAATCCACGTTCTCTCAACTGCCTATGCACTGCACAAGTTGTAAAGCCTACTTTGACAACGGATTATCTAATGGTACTTTAAAGTACCCGAAGTAACTTTTCACTACTTACACGATTGCAGTTTGAGATTCTGATGTAGTTTTCTTGAATACGTTGAGCAGTGATTTCGAAGTGGCTGGTTTGAAACAATTTATTTTGAGTTTTGTAACTTATTCTATTGCTTGAAACAACTTAACTTTAAGAATGGCGTGACGTGGACTTTTATAACTGCTCTTTTGTTCCTGCCATTTTTTTTGGGTTCGATATATAAGGTTAAACAGCCACCTCTTTTTGTTTTGTCACTGAGCTATCACTTATTTTTTTATTATTACAATATTATTAAGAGATATTCTCGTTCAAAAGTAAAGACGTGCCGATAAAATTTATGAAATATTTTTTTCTCTCTCCCTTTTTGTGCATGTATAACCTACAAACAGTGTATTTAATTTTTGGAATTGGTTCTAAACCGTTTTAATAAAAATAAAAAAAACGAAAAGACATTAAAACAACAATTACCAAATTTTGAGAAAAAATAACTAAATAAAAACTATTTCATTTTTTTATTCTTTTTTTTTTTCTATTTTTTCTAGTTTTTTTTTCCTTCTATAAATATCTCGTAAACAAAATATGACTGTACGAGTCAACTTATTAAAATAACCGTACCGCAAAACACTGATATCCTCAACGCACCTCAATAAAAGAGAGAATATGCCACAAAACGACGAATGCCCAAAAATTATCATTCCATTGAAGAATTGCTGACTGTACCTTACCAAATGCTTCGGGACGCAGCAGAAAATGAACCATAACTTTGAAATCTTGCGGCGTTTCATTGCCTTCATAAAAATCTTTACGTAAAATGCGTAGGTACTGTAATACTAACGCCTATACCCGCCAAGTGACTATGAGCAGTGATGTACTCTTCAGAAAAATCGAATCGATATATTAATTTTGAATTCAGAGACTTTCTTTTATAGGGTAAAGTGTTTTTGTAGAACATTGAACGACTTGTACCCTTCGTACATAAAAGATATTAACTTCAGGTTTGTTTTTAAAACATAAAAAATATTTCAGTCGTATTAAAAGAAACAATATTTATAAAAGTTGAGGTTTCTTTGATAGTTGCAAAGCCGAGTTCCTCTTAGTTACATTTTTTTTAATGATAAATGCACAATGAGAATACAAAAAAGTGGTTCACAAACCTAAAGTTTAGTATCATTCATTCGATTTCTCCCATGTAAAGAGTCCATGACTTTATTTCTTTATAAAATAATCTGTTTCTTTGAAATAATCGAATATATTTCTGGTTGTAGATTTATACTTCAATTTACACAAAACACTATACAAATTCAACTTAAAAAAAAACCGGCCAAGTGCGAGTCGGACTCGCGCACCGAGGGTTCCGTACAAACCTGCAGGTCATCATCATCATCATTCGTCATCATCGTTTATGAAATTAAATGTTTTTTTTTTTAATTTTTATATTTGAGTTGACTGAATGAAAGGTAAATTGTGGTTTACGATTTATGACGTATTAAAAAAAAACTACTTACTAGATCTCGTTCAAACCAATTTTCGTTGGTAGTTTTCATGGTAATGTACATCATATATTTTTTTTAGTTTTATCATTCCCTTATTTTAGAAGTTACGGGGGGGGGGACACACATTTTACCACTTTGGAAGTGTCTCTCGCGCAAACTATTCAGTTTAGAAAAAAATGATATTAGAAACCTCAATTTCATTTTTAAAGACCTATCCATAGATACCCCACACGTAAGGGTTTGATTAAATTTTTTTTTTGTGTTTCAGTTCTATGTATGGGGAACCCCAAAAATTATTGTTTTAAAAAAAAATGATATTAGAAACCTCAATATCATTTTTGAAGACCTATCCATAGATACCCCACACGTATGGGTTTGATGAAAAAAAAATTTTTGAGTTTCAATTCTATGTATGGGGAACCCCAAATATTATTGCTTTTTTTCTATTTTTGTGTGAAAATCTTAATGCGGTTCACTGAATACATCCACTTACCAAGTTTCAATAGCACAGCTCTTATAGTTTCGGAGAAAAGTGGCTGTGACATACTCGGACAGACAGACAGACAGACAGACAGACAGACAGACATGGCGAATCTATAAGGGTTCCGTTTTTTGCCATTTGGCAACGGAACCCTAAAAAGACAATATCGATTAACTCGCAAATCGATACTAAAACCAAATCGATACTTTAACAGCACTACTGAAAATCAATTTCACAACGAGTTATTGGCCGTAATTGTACGTATTCAAAAGGAACGTAAAGTTTGTCGAACGCCTGTGATTGCTACATAAAAGACTTCGCTAAAGCCCTGAAGGTAACGTTTCTTTGGATGAGAATTCTCGAAACGATTCTGCCTTTGTACCGGAGTAAATAGGTGTTTTTAGGACTGGGTTAAGGGCGATTAGTTTTAGCACTAATGAAGCGTAAATAACTGAAATATATTTAATTGGAATTTATGCTTTCATTGTTTTATTAATTGTCTTTAAAATTATCGTATTGACCAACAGTAACATTGTCTTACCTTGTAATAATTGACAAACATAGGACCTAGCATAACCAGCCTATAACGTTCCCACTGGTGGGACACAGCTCTCCTCTCGGTAAAATGTAGTGTGTTACATATCTTCGAGTTTTTGGTTCTAAGACATGCCAGTTTCCTCACGATATTTTCTTTCAACTTTTTGAAACTAGTGGTAATAAAATAATTTATAAAAAGTACCTGTCTGGGTACGTACCTACGACAACAACTCGTAAATTGTGGCTGGTACCACTACTCATTAAAAAACATGAACGATAATCCATACTAATATTATAAATGGGAAAGTGTGTGTGTCTGTTTGTCCGTCTTTCACGGCAAAACGGAGCGACGAATTAACGTGATTTTTTAAGTGGAGATAGTGGAAGGGATGGAGAGTGACATAGGCTTTTTTTTTCTTTTTTAGGTGGCTGGGGTGAACTTAGTAAAACCGTGCTTTTCCCATGGACAATTGTATGTAGCATGTTCGGATGTGTCCAATGCCCAGAATTTTTACATTCTATCGCCAAATGGAAAGACATATAATATCGTCTACAGTAGCGTATTAAAATAACATTCTGTTCCGAGTTCTCTTATGTGTTCTTAATCAGGAATGAGGAACCGCTTTACCCCGAACGTAACGCGAGCGAAGCCGCAGGCAAAAGCTTATATTTACATAATGGAAAATCATAAACAATCTTGAAACAATAATAAAAAAGGGGATTGCGAGAATTACGTGTCATCAATTCGTCTACATTACCATCAAACTGAAACTGATATTTTTGTACAATTACGAATAATTGTAGTCAGCTGTTTCTATATTCATATCAGTTTTGCAAGCAAGAATATCAAAGACAAAAATATGCTTGATATTATTCACGCTCGTTCTTGATCAGTATTAGTACCTATATTCTCTTAAATTTTATTTGATTTGAATTATTGGGGATTAACGTGTTTTTATATAAATTTTAGGTTTTAATTTAATTGAATGGAATGTAGTTAGTCTGAAACAAATGCAATGTATTATTAACGTGAAATATTTCACGCTCGAAATAGTTAACAGATTCAAACTGCTAGTTATAGTTTCAATCAATCAACTCAGCCTATCGCAGTCCACTGCTGGACATAGGCCTCTCCCATATTGCGCCACAACACCCTGTCCTCCGCCTTCTGCATCCAGTCTGCCCCAGCCACTTTCTTTAGGTCGTCGGTCCACCTAGCTGGGGAGCGTCCCACGCTACGCTTGCCGATACGCGGTCTCCACTCCAGGACTCGTCTGCTCCATCGGCCATCGGTCATTCGACAGACATGGCCAGCCCACTGCCACTTCAGTTTGCTTACTCTGCGAGCTATGTCAGTAACTCCAGTTCTTTTCCGAATAATTTCATTTCTGATTTTATCCTTCAAAGAAACTCCGAGCATAGCCCGCTCCATTGCGCGCTGAGCGACCTTGAATTTGTGAACCAGCCCAACTGTCAGTGTCCATGTTTCGGCACCGTATGTCATTACGGGCAGGACGGACTGGTTGAAGACCTTAGTCTTCAGTTATAGTTTGATCCTATTTAAATATCGATTATAAATATTCCAGTCAATAACAATAATATTTAAAGCACAATATCGTAGCAAACTATTTTCAATGTGTAGCAACTTCCTGTATAACGTGTAAGTTTTTAGGCTTCTCATAAATGGGGCACGTTTACTTGGTGAGAGGCGGTTCTCCGGCTTCCACCTGCTTTGAGGTCCGAACTTAGTTTTCTAGTTTATCAGTATAATGTGTTCCGTAGTATGTTGTAGCTTATTAGCAAGTTCGAAGTAAACGTAATTTTAATGTTATATAAACAACTGTTAATATGCGGATCTACAGTAGTTTTATTTTTACGTCATTAAAAATAACATAATAATTCCTTTCAATTATCTTACGTAAAATACAGTAATTTAGAAATCTGAAGCCATTTAAGTACACGGTTTAAAAACCAAAAGTACTTTATTCAAACTAGGCTGAGAGTCAGTATTTTTTAAACGTCAAAATTTATAAGACTGCCTCCCAAAACGTCTACCCATCACTACTTCCTAGTGCCTTCGCTGGGCGGAACATTTTCTTTCCGGACACTGAGACCAGCTAACCAATGACAATTCAAGTCAAGACATTCACAAAAATTACAAATTAAATTTCAGAAAGAGAGAAACAACAAACATAATTGATTCTGGCGCCTTAGCTAATCTTCATGGTAACCGCGAGATTCGTTCGAAAGAGATACCGTGGCCCTGGCATATGGGCAACTGAAGGAACATGGGTAGGTTTTAGTCAGTAAAAGTCTGACACGCCCTTCCGCTCCACCCAGAGCGGGAGACGTCAGTTGACGATTTCCCATCCACAAAAAAAAAATGGTTACCTGTATTAAGGTTTACCAGCTCAGGCTTCCACAGAAAGAATACTTGTTTTTTAACCGACGAAAAAAAACGGAGGAGGTTATCAATTCGACGCGTATTTTTTTTTTTTTTTTTTTTTTAATTTTTTTTTTATGCATTAACTTTTGACATAGTAGTCCGATTGTGATAATTCTTTTATTATTGGAAAGGGTATACTCCGAGGGTGGTCCCATATAAATTTGGAAAACAAAATCGAACCCTAAGGGTCGGAAAACAGGGGATGATTGATTGTTCACTGATTGATTGTAATGTGTAACCACGCATAACTTTGTACAGAGTAGTCCGATTTTGATAATTCTTTTTTCTTTGAATAGGGTATACCTTGCCACGTATTATTAGTATATTAAAGCCACAAAAAATTACAAAATAAAAACTTTTTAACAGAAAATTATGAGTCGGCGCTTTAGGTGATTTTTGTTCATTGATTTTTCAGCGCCGACTCAAAATTTTAAGGTTTATTATTTTTTGCTTTTCTGTGTTTTCGGCGGTTTAATTTTTTGTTAAAAAGTTTTTTTAAAGAGACTGCTTAGGATTAGGTGCAATCGTATGTTCCAAGTTTATATTTGTGATGTAGCTGTGGTGTGCAGACATTCGGCCAATAAAAGGCTTACTACTGCTCAGAATAAAAACTTCCAACAAGACAACCTTGAAAAGCCCAGAATGAAATGAAGCCAAACCCACAAGCCCACACAATCAAATCGCTACATTGAAATCTTGTACCACAAACTAAGATCCGGGATGCCCGAATAAGGTCGGCAGTTGGATCCACTCTGGGCGGATTACCATAATTGATATTAATGTAGTTGGGTAGGTTTAATTATACCGGGCAAAGTAAGATGCGAGCAATCGTAAATTCGCTTGAGCACTACTTGGAGCGTTTCGCACGTCCCTAAACGGCTTTTATTTTAGTTTATATTGCGTTACAAGGCTTTGTGGCTGCTGTGCTGAAAAAATTTAGGTTGTAATTAGCTGCGTGGGATTTTCTTCGCCGTGATTTCTGTCTTGGATTCTTTTTTCCCTTTGGTGTTGGATTATCACAGAAACGGCACGGCACTGCAACTCCGCGTCAGAAATATCTTTAGTTGCCATATTTGTATTAGATAAACATGTCACTTATTGGAATAAAGGGCTTGCGGCGAAGTAATAACAGCCATACGGGTCGACAGATTATGTTAAGTTACGCATGTCACGGTTGGTCCTTGGAGGGGTTCATCATCACCATAATTTCAGCCGTAAGACGTCCACTGTTGGACTTAGGCCTCTCCGAATTTGGGGGGCTTTGCCATAATCGCCACGCTTGGCAGGCGGGTTGGCGATCGCAGTATGGTGGTAAAATGCATAGAGAACGCTGCTGCCCATTCTCTAGTAAGTCCCTTAGTCGCCTTTTACGACACCCACGGGAAGAAATGGGATGGTGTTATTATTACTTTACGTCCGGCACCACACGGTATGAAGGGTTATATATCTTTAAATACCTAGAGTGACGAAGGGGCGTCACTCAAAAGTATAATATACTAAGTTAATCCAGATTAATAATCTGTTTATCCAAATCCGTTAAGCTGTTTTTGCGTGATTTAGTAACATACATACTAACATTCAACTATCATCACATTTATAATAATAATAGAATAACACAGAGTAATACTGTAGCTCCCATTACTGAAATAATGTTTCGGATCGAATCAATAGTTCTGAAGAATACCGCATACATAAAACTCCCAAATAATCCCAAAAATGTTATCTCCTTATAACATTAGTACAGATCAAGACCTCCACATATCGAAAGACTAACTTACAACAAAATGACTTAAGAACATTGTGATATATTTCTAACACAGACAAGGAATAAAGACTTGAACACACTAACTCTATAAAAAAGTAATACCGTAATGTAGATAAATAGTAGTGTAGTACGAATTCACTCTGTTTCGTGTATCTGAAGCCCAAGATAAAGAATTACTCAAGACCCACGTTATATTTCTGCCCTTAAATCAAATTTATGAAGACATGAGTTTTTTCTTCTCGCCCTCAGACACTCTCAGGGGTCAACACTTAGTTAATTTCTTAGAAATAAATAACAAAAAAGTAAGGTTAAGTATGAGCTGAGCTTTTGTTTTTAGCTTTTGTTACAACGTGAGTGATGGGTATCTCTAAAAATAATCTTAGTTATGATCTTGTTTTATCCGAAAAGTAAATTTTAAGCATTTTAAATACGATTGGATTTTAAGTCCAGTCACAACCCACATAATATTTTAATTTCAGTTATAGGTTATTTTGAGGTTAGTTCTAGCAAAAAACTAAAATAAAATCATTCTACGTTAAACTACAGGAAATTTTATAACATCATCAACATAGATAAAGTGAATTACATACTTTTTTTTAAATTTTAAGGGATCATCGTGCGAGCTTCCTCTACTCAAATGATCGATGAAAATATCGATTAATATACATACAGTCACCTATACACCTACATACAAACACAGAACCTCCTACTTTTTGGAAGTCGGTTAATTAATCACATACATACATAAACTTATGCATTTGTCCCATGGGGATAAACAGAGACTACATAATGGCACCTACCACTATCCTTACATCTTCTTTTGCTTCATTTTCATGGTCATACACGCACGCTGGTTGCGAGTACTACACACTTTTCAGAATAACATCACCAAAAAGGTCACTCCTAGGGCGTCCCTTTCGGCGTTTCCAATCACATCTGCCACGTAAATACCTTTTCTAAGCCGTCCTTTACTCATCCTCTCAACATGACCACACCAGCTAAGCATACTCCTTTCAATTTTTGTCACTAAATGAATACTTTTTTTTTTGGATGGGAAATCATCAAATGACTTCTCCCGCTCTGGGCGGAGCGGGAGGGCGTGTCAGACTTTTACTGACTAAAACCCACCCGCGTTCCTTCAGTTGCCCATGTGCCAGGGTCACGGTACCTCTTTCGAACAATCTCGCGACCCTGGCAGAGACTGATTGCTTTACACACCAGTTGCCTGCTATGTAATGGCTTATATCTTGAGGAATCACCATCACTATATTTCATCATCATCATCTGCCAACCTTTTTCCAACTGTATCGGGGTCGGTTTCCAGTCTCACCAGAATGCAGTTAAATTCCATTCTCTTTCGAACAATCTCGCGATCCTGAAAGAACTAAATGATTACTTACTCACTAAAGACAATTTCGAATAAATTACGGAGAACGACACCAACATCCCCAAAATCCAATCCCAAACTAGCGTCCAACTTTAAAATCAAATAGAAAAATTCAATACAACTTATAAACAATACAGCGGACTGAACGGGAAACTAAAGGGAATCGAGCGAGTTTTTCCGATGGCCACGTATCGCTCGGCCGTCACGTTCGTTCGCAACAATTAAATCTTTCTGTAACCATGTGAGGCACGGATCGCTCCGGCCGACCGACATGGCATCCATGATAAAATTCCACGCGGTCACACCTACGATTTGAGGCGGAATAATGAAGTGGTAAAGGGTTTTATTGTTTTGTAGTGTATTTTTTGTTTATTGCAGTGTTTTTTTTTATTTTTTATTCGTCTTTATTTGTAAAGTGTGAGGCTTTTTTTATTGAAATAAAGTCTTCCACAAAATATATTCTTAGATAAGATTTTTTTGTGGTGGGAAATCATGAAGTGACGTCTCCCGCTCTGGGTGGAGCGGAAGGGCGTGTCAGACTTTTACTGACTAAAACCCACCCGTGTTCCTTCAGTTGCCCATATGCCAGAGCCACAGTACCTCTTTCGAACGAATCTAGCGACCCTGACAGACCCTGGGAGTCTTACATGAGATTTCATCATCCTCATCCTCCTGGTATGATGACGTGACACACTACACTACACACAATCTGAATCAATTTGAAATATAATCCATTGCTTCATACGTACTAAAAATTGCTCAGCTCAACAACGTAAATAACGCAATGAATATTATTGAACTGCCAAAATGAAATCCATTCCTACAGTAAGTGTGTAAAGTAATGACTCCTTTGCTCTAATCCCAATATATTTAAGGTCAGTGCATTATGTCTTCTTCTATATCTACATCTATATTTATCGCCACGATTGGGTTGTAAAATACCTATCAACACTGTTTTTTAGAAGAAAGAAAGAAAGAAAATACGTTTTTTTGCGGTAAATATGACGCAAAGGCAAACTAAACACAACACAAATATTAAAAAAAAAATAGCTGGGGAAAATATGCGTCAAATCCACGCAAAACGGCCATCGCTCAGCATAATACTGCAACTCTGTGCGAGACAGAGCCCCAGCGCTGGTTTTCAGCGACAGCCGGCGCTTCGGCGGTTTTTTGGTCCTTCAGTGACGTAGAATCATCATCATCATCACCATTTCATCCAAAAGACGTCCACTGCTGGACATAGGTCCCCCAAATGGGGGGTTTTGCCATAATCGTCACGCTTGGCAGGCGGATTGGCGATCACAGTATGGTGGTGCAATGCATAAAGAACGCTGCTGCCCATTCTCTAGTAAGTCCCATAGTCGCCTCTTACGACACCCACGACCGACGTACATTTGAGAAATTGAAAAATTAATTTATTGAACCTAGAAAAGAAAATGCAATAATACAACTTATTTATTTTTAACAACTACAACAAATAGTTGAATTATTCAGCAATAATTCCTCCTATATTATTTTCGTTTATTTGTTCTGCACGGTCCAGAGGTTGTGTCCTCATAATATTGCACTGATGAGCCACTGGGGGATATCTAACAAAACAAAGCACTGCACAGAGGTGCGACACATGTTTATATACTCATATTTAGTTAAGACTTGAATTATTACGTTTTTGGCATGGATTTATTTTAATGATGCACAGTTGTGTGGCTTGGCTTAGTATTTATTTTGTAGAAAAATATTATTTGTTCAAATAAATAGCTAGGTATTTTGTATCGACCAAGTTTTGGTTTTTACACGCTTTATATTAGCTTCACTTGTATGTTTGTTTGTAATCGACTCCTTATAGCGCGATTTTGACCCACTTTAAACGACCAGATTTCATTTAAACTCTGTAGACTTATCGAAGACCGATGACACTACTATATAATTTCATAAATTTGTGCCATTATCCTTGCCTGGACAGCAAAAAAACTGTCTTCGAAAACTACGCTGACATACGTCACAAACTACGCTGACATACGTCTCAAAATTCAAAACACCCAAAAAAATAGAAAATAAATAATAGTTTAAAATAAAAAGTAAAAAATACGCTTCCACAGAAAACCAAACTAAAAAGTAGAAAATAATGGAATAAAAGCGTGGGTTGCTTTTTAAGGTATTTTTAGGGTTCCGCACCTCAAAAGGAAAAAGCGGAACCCTTATAGAATCACTTTGTTGTCCGTCCGTCCGTCCGTCCGTCCGTCAAGACCCTTTTTCTCAGGAACGCGTAAAGGTATCAAGCTGAAATTTATACCAAATACTCAAGTCTACTGTCCCTTGGAGCTGTGAAAAAATCAAACTTCTAAGCTAACGCAATCAAAAGATATAGCCGTTTATGCCGCAAATTTCCGCAAATTTTCGAAACTTGCAAGGGAATCAAAACCTAAAGGGTACTTCCAGTCGATCTAGAATTTTGAAATTTGGTACGAAGCAACATCTTATAGCACAGATACAGGAAAAATGCGAAAACCATAAATATTTAGTTACATCATATAATAAAAATATTTTTAATAACTTTAAAGGTACTACAACGTTTTTACGGAACCCTCGGTGCGCGAGTCCGACTCGCACTTGGCCGGTTTTTTTTTATTGATATCAGGCACCCGATGCTTTTTTCCATTATTTTTTTAGTGTTTATCAGTGGAACCTTGTTAATGTTTGTAGTTTCATATTATCTATGACCATTGTAAGTTATTTGTAAGTTTCCCAATTACGATAAATTATGTAGTTTATAGAGCACTGCACACTGATACACAGAACTGTTATGTTTAGACTGAATTCTGAATACACACTCATGATGTGTTTCACAATTATAAATATTAAGTATTTATAGTATTAATATTTGTACAAACACTTTTACACATACATACATACATACAATCACGCCTTTTTCCCATGGGAGTAGGCAGAAACCATGAAACGCCACCTGCTACGATCTCTACACTCTCCTTTTGCCTCGTTTAGGTTGCCACTTTTATTTGGCATAAATATCATTTAATTGGATTAAGATCGATTGAAACTATAAATTTTAACTACAACAATAAAGAAAAAGATTATATTTTTGTATGTTTGATTGATAAGCTTTCACACTAAAACTGCTGAACGGATTTGTGTGAAATTCAAAATATTGGTAGACCATGACTTGTAAAAGGATATAAGCTATTATTTTATATTTATACTTTTCATCATGGATTGCAAATGAAGTCGCAAACAAAATCTAGTAAAAAAAAAACACAATCTAATCATTTGAATGCATTCCTGTAAATTATTCGTTCAAAAATACTTACACTTTTCAATAATAAACAAACAAATACCTATAGCATTAAGTCCGCCTTTGTACGTTTGTGTGCTTAAAGTATTAAATAAATAAATACAACACTTACTGTAAATAATCCACGTGAAAATTACGAAAATAACCGATGTTTCCATTAACGTTTACAGTTTTCCGAGAGTTATTAACCAATGTAATTGCATTAAGTCCACACGAAAGTACCGTCAGCAAAACAACCCCACTTTTCGTGCGTACACAACTACACTCCATCCCTTTATTACACTATCCTAAACTATAAAATAAGAGTAGGGAGTGTGCACCCATTTACGTCCATACGAAAAGGTACGGCAAAAGGTGAATTGGTTAACCCCACAAATGCCGCTGGCGGATATATGCGTCAAATAAAAATGAAGTTGATATGCGATGTCATATAAATGCGACAGACAAAAAAAGTTTCATTTGCTACCTACTTTTTTGGAACGAACTGTGTAGTAGACGAGAGTAATATTGCTGTATTCATTTGTTTGAGGAATACGAGAAAAAGTTACACATTTTTAACGGACTTTAAAAAAGCAGGTTTTGTGGTGAGAAAACGAATAAATCGCACTTTAAGAGATAACATGGAAGCCACTTCTGAGCTGAGGAAAGAACTTCCGAAGCATATTTTCAATTTTCGAACGAGTTAACGTCCGAAAAGAAGTGTAAACGTATAAAAAGGCAAGCAAAAAGTTGTTTTGCAATACAAACTTTCAAGTACTATCAAGAAAAAATTAAAACAAGTTTTTAACTCCTAATTAAGTTAGCTGCAAAATGTTTCGCGAACTTGTGCGAGCAACAATGATACAAGTTTCCGAGTGGCGCTTCTTGATTTTCTAGCTTGTTGGTTTTCGTTGGAAAAAGTTTTATTACAAAACATTAATTACCTTTAAAACAACATATTTCTGTTGTTGTTCTTACATCCTACCGCCTATAAGTTTAGTGTTAAGAATGAATTGAGGTATACCAATAATAAACGTCTTCTAAAGTTGGTGGGTGGTATATGTTCTGTGTCCCAGCAGTGCGTCTTCTAAAGTTGGTGGGTGGTATATGTTCTGTGTCCCAGCAGTGAGAACAATATAGGCTGATTATGATAAAATAATAACCACATCAGAAACTTATACCAACGCTGCAGTAATTTTTTTTTAAATATCACAGCATTATGTTTTTTTTTTTGTGTGTGGGAAATCATCAAATGACGTCTCCCGCTCTAGGGTGGAGCGGAAGGGTGTCAGACTTTTACTGACTAAAGCCCACCCAAAAAAAAAAAAAGCCCACCCGTGTTCCTTTAGTTGCTCATATGCCACGGCTTTCGAACAAATCTCGCGACCCTGGCAGTCTCGCAACCCTGGCAGGCAGCATAATGCTTAGATAGGAAGCCGTTGAATGCGAGAAGCACAGAACTGGTCGAAGTGGCGGTGCTTGAGGGACGCCTATTTCCAGCAGTGGACATCTTTCGGCTGAAATGATAGTGATGATGATGATGCCTAGATAGGAGCCTATTAGGCCTTGCACAACTATTTTCTTTTTTGACGTTTTACTGATAATTTGATTACTTTTAAATTATCCTATTCTTTGTTGAACTATCTCTATTTCCTGTGCATGTCCCAAGTAAAATATGTTTCTTTCCTTCCTTTTAAACTTTAAAAAATATTACGTAATTAGTACATGTAATAAAATGGCGGAGTGTACTTTATAACTGCCGTCGACCAAATTCAACTAAACTCTTGCAGAGACACTATCCAAAATGAAATCAGACAACTTCAATATCGCAAAAGTATCTCCCATCAAACGGGGGTACCCATATTACTGCAATTTCAAATTCCAAAGACTGATGCCAATCCTTCAGAAACATTCTAACAGGAGTGCGCCATAATTGGTGTAATAACCCAAGCGACAGTGATATGCAATCCACCGCAGGGCAGGGCGGTGCAAATGACCGGCCGTCTGAGGGCTAATGCCCCGCTGAGGGAGAACCAGTCGACAGTGAACATGACTCTTGTCACTATGCTGATGTTTTGATTTTAATATGCTAGGGTTAGATGATGCGTGTAGGTGAGTTTAAATGTATAGGTGAATAGACTTGTTATAACAATTTTTGGTTTTGCTAGAATTTATCGGTTTACAACAACTGGCGATTAAGTGTGGGTGTACTATAGAATACACCTCTATCTGACCATTCGAGGAAAAGGCATGGTGTTATTTGTTATGTTGTAGTAGTATAATATTGATTGTAACCACAAAATGGCGTATTTGAGGCAAATTAATGTTCATAGAAGATTTATTTTTCCAACGCTAAATACCCTAGACTTTATCATAAGCCTCTGTCAGACCCTTTGGAATGCCAGTGTACCGTTATATTATGGGTGCTAGATTGTTTCTCATTCAATTCGATTTTTCTTTCTTTTCTTTTTAATGAGACTCTAATGTATAATTGTTTTGAATCCACCTTGATTCAAAAGAACTAGATATTAAGTCCTGTATCCTAATTGCGGAATATACCATCAATCAAGTTGAATCTAAATCATATTGAAGGATATTGATATTACATAGCTTAATATGTATTTAAAAAAAAATGCACATCTACTTAAATAACGCAATGAATGTTATTGAACTGTCAAAATGAAATCCATTAATATTTTTATTACTCAGTCACGAAATTACACTGCGGAATAGTCATATTGCTATTCAATAAATACTATCATATAAATATCTATCAAATTCTTTATAGTAGCAAAGTTTGGTAGCATTTTAGAAAGTTGCAGTTATATCATTCCACATGATGATTTACTAATTCACCTTCTTTACATAGTCTAAAATAAAGTCGCATTTCATGTATGTACGCTTAAATCTTTTAAACTACACAATGCATTTCAATGCGGTTTTCATCAATAAACAGAATGATTCAAGAGGAAGGGTTATTTGTATAATACGTTTAATATAAGAGAGCAGTGGTGGCCCAGTGGTAACGGCCGCGACCTACGAGTAGTAGGTCGTGAGTTCGAACCCAAGCAGGCGCTTTACTTTGTGTAAAATATTTCATCACCACTGCTCTCAAAAACGGTGAAGGAAAACATCGTGAGGAAACAGGCATGTCTTAGAACCAAAAATTCAAAGACATGTGACATCTACCAATCCGCACTGGGCTCGCGTGGTGGATTATGGCCCGTTCCCTCTCACTGAGAGGAGGCCCGTGTCCCAGCAGTGGGAACGTTATAGGCTGCTGATGTTGATGATGTATAATATATATTATCACCTACAACGTACCTCATCCTTCCTCATTTAAATATAAACATATCTACAGTAACCTGAATCCAAACAGCACAAATGTCCTTACGTTCACAGACTCACTGTAACACAATCAGAGGCCGGAAGGCACTAGTTTTTTCCCTCTTATTCGAAGGCTCGCCCGGGAAGCACTTATATATTACGTTTCCTGCCGTTTGAAATATGTCTCTATTGATATCTGAGGGCTTTTATTTTGCAGTTGCATTGTTTGTGCGGATTTTGTTAGTTTCAATTTTCATATGTGTAGGTTTATACTCGAGTAGGGTTCGTTAAAATAGGCAGCTTTATTTCTTTGTTTTGTTTGAGTTTCGTTCTGTTTTTTGTATATAAAAATTCTATATTTTTGCAACGACAAAAAGTAACGCATTTTAACACGCTTTATATTAGCTTCACTTGTATGTTTGTATGTAAAATAGAAAATAAATAACAGTTTAAAAAAACTAAAAAATACGCTTCCATTGAAAACCAAACTAAAAAAAAAACAACCGACTTCCTTAAAAACACTACAAAGTGAAAAATAACTTTAATTTCGGTAGTCGGTGTCTTAGGATCTGTATTTATGGTTTTTTTTGCCACCGACTTCCGAAATTAAAGTTATTTTTCACTTTGTAGTGTTTTTAAGGAAGTCGGTTGTTTTTTTTTGCAAAAAAGTTTTTATTTTTAAATTTTTAGTTGTGGTATTCACCCTGCACTAATTCCAAACAAACAATGCATATTTATGCGATAGCAGAAATCGCGGTTGATTTCCTGTCATTTTTTAAAGAGTTCCGGTGTCTGTCTCCCGAACTCATCATCAGATCTATATGAAATTTATATGGGACCATTTCGGAATAAACCCCTTTCGAACAAAAAAAGAATTTTGCAAATCCGTCTATATATGACGGAGTTATGGCCGAACATACATAAAAAAAAAAAAAAAAACGTATAAACATCCGAATTGATAACCTCCTCCTTTTTGAAGTCGGTTAAAAAGTACAAAATAATGGAAAAAAGCGTGGGGTGCTTTTTAAGGTATTTTTTAAACTATTATTTTTTCTCCAAAGGGCTGGGCAGAGGTATCTAATAGTACACCAACGTTTTGTCAGTTATGTTTAAGTGTCATATGATAGTGGGCGAGCCTATTGCCATCAACCGAGCACAACTCCGGTCTTCAGGCGGTTACTGAGAAATTCCAGAAAGAAAACCCAATAACATATTGCCCGATCACTAGACCAATGATCGTCTGGCCTAACCGTTTAGGGAAAAAAACACTACAAAATCAAAAATAACTTTAATTTTGGAAGTCGGTGTCTTAGGATCTGTATTTAAGATTTTTTTGCCACCGACATCCGAAATTAAAGTTATTTTTAACCGACTTCAAAAAGAAGGAGGTTATCAATTCGGATGTTTATATGTTTTTTTTTTTTTTTTTTTTTTTATGTATGTTCGGCCATAACTCCGTCATATATAGACGGATTTGCAAAATTCTTTTTTTGTTCGAAAGGTGTTTATTCCGAAATGGTCCCATATAATTTTCATATAGATCTGATGATGAGTTCGGGAGACAGACACCGGAACTCTTTAAAAAATGACAGGAAATCAACCGCGATTTCTGCTATCGCATAAATATGCATTGTTTGTTTGGAATTAGTGCAGGGTGAATACCACAACTAAAAATTTAAAAATAAAAACTTTTTTGCAAAAAAAAAACAACCGACTTCCTTAAAAACACTACAAAGTGAAAAATAACTTTAATTTCGGAAGTCGGTGGAAAAAATCATAAATACAGATCCTAAGACACCGACTACCGAAATTAAAGTTATTTTTCACTTTGTAGTGTTTTTAAGGAAGTCGGTTGTTTTTTTTTTGCAAAAAAGTTTTTTTGTCTTTGTAGTGCTTTTTTAAGGAAGTCGGCTGTTATTTTTATTTTATTTATTTTTTTAACTTTTTAGTTATGGTAGATACCCCGCACGAATCTATTCGCGTTATTCGTTCATTTGTCGCGCAAAAACTTAATGCAAATTTAAGAATTATGTTTTTCATATAGATTCCATTGTCTAAATGGAACCAAATTGGAATTGAAAATGGGACCATTCGGAAAGCACCAGCTTTCAAATAAAAGAAGAATCATCAAAATCGGTTCACTCAGTCAAAAGTTATGAGGTAACCAAACATTTAAAAAAAATACAGTCGAATTGATAACCTCCTCCTTTTTTTGAAGTCGGTTAAAAATAGGTTATGATGTTACCATATCTTTTTACACGTGGTCCTTTCAACAGTCTCATACTTTGATAATTAATATAACAACCATATCATAGCATTCTATGCTCACGAAATACCTGTTCACTCTCGTGCGTAAGTACTTCTCATATTGAAACCATATAACAATACTGACCTCACAAAACCAAGACATATCTATTTGCAATACACATCATAATAACTCAGTTTCTTGGCAAGAATGACATCGAGTACCGTCTGCCGGCTGGGTCGACCGCAATGATCGGCCCAGTTCCTGAGTAATTCAGTGCCCGGTCTACCTTTCCCTCCCGTCTTGTAAAAAACAGCTTTTCAATTTGTTCCGCTGGAAGAAAACATTCAGATGTCCGCCACTCAAGATATATTTCTTTTTATTTTTTGCATTTGCAGAGTCCTTCAAATGTCTTGTGATTTTTCTTCGTAGCGCTCTACGGCTACGGCGTAGCATGCTACGAGTTCGTAGCGGGATGAGAAATTATTGCTTGATTAAAAGTGTTTTAAGGTTATTTATTTCTGATTTCGACAATTTACGGACCAATATTTGGGTTTTTACATAGTAAGGCAAAAACTATAAAATGTATTTGCCACTTTTATTTTGTTTTTGAAAGGAGAGTGACATGTTATATAAATAACAATTACTTGACACTGATATTCATAAATGAATACACTTATAATATACAAGCGCAATTTTCTAAAACCATTGCTAAACGCGCCACTTAAAAACGAAAACATCCATAATTGCAAAACACAGAAATCCACAGACGACATCTTTAAAAATACATTTCGTATCGTTGCCGACAACATGTGACATAGTAAAACGGGTTTACCTTTAAAATATACGGTGAAGAGCGTTTCATTTCAGATGCAGTCGATATCCAATCCAGGGCGGAAACTAGCTCGCAGATTTCTTTGACATACAGGAAATCATCTTTTCAAGCTCAAGGAGACACAGTTTGTTTTTGTTTTGTTATAATTCAACTTTTCTCTTGTTTTTGTAATTTTTAGATGGATATTCTTTGAAATGAATCGGTTAGATAATTGGCTGGTTTGAGTGTTTTTTTTTTTTTTGTACGGATCAAAGAAAACTGGATTGGATTTTAGATTGCAAGCTGAAACAATATTTTTAGTTTGATTTTGCAAATGTCATTTCGTGGTATTATAAATGGGTGGTAGCGTCAGACTAGCTTTCTTGTTAGTTGAAAAGTTTGATGATTGCTTCAAAGCAATTTAACGCTTAATATTATGGTTCTTAGCCCTGAGATCAACAAGCAATGGTCAAAATTGTGAAACTTTTTCTTTTTGAATAAAGGTCCTTTGGCTACTTTGTATATACATTTATGTATCTTTTAGTTTTTGCAATGTGTATTTTTGTATTTTTGTTTTGCAGAACACATGTTTTTTCTTTGTTTCCCTGTCAATGCGCATTTTTTTTTCTTACATCCTAATAATTTAGTAATGGCAAATATTTCATGCAATTCCTGCTTTCTATCCCCCAGGCGTGCATATTTATTGCTACCGTAATTCTATATTTTTGTCCACAACGAACACATCTCATGCTCACGACTCAACTCACCAACAATGCACAGAACACACGCGAAAAAAAACCAATTACAATAAGTCTCACGTAACAGATTGATTGTCAAAAGTTGCTCTCGTGATACGAACGAGTTTCATAGGAGACGAGTGGTGGAATAAAATCATGTGAACGCTCCTCCGGGCCTAAGGGACCGCTTACTGGCCTAGCCAGGGTTAATGCATAAGTAATGGTGGCGTGCCGGCTTAGGCCTCGGGTACATTAGGACAGTAGAAAGGTTTCCAGTGCAGTACTGTAAATATTCATACGTTGAAACGTTGAATTTATAAGTGTATTTTTTTTTGTGACAAAAAATTTGGGTAATTTACTTTTAAATTAGCTTTTAAATACACCGTTGCGGTACAGTATTTTTCTCTCAAAATATGCGTCTGTAACTTTAATTATAGGTTGAATTTAGAGGAGTGTCTTTTTATGATGAAATAATAAATGTAATTTTCTTTTAAATTTACTGTTTTGTGGACACATAATTAGTGTTTTTGAATATCCTTTGCCGTAAAATAAAAAACACCTTTCAGTTAAAGGTAATTGTATTATTGCTCTTATGTTGGTAGTTTACAGCCATTAAAACCCAGATGTATCGACATTCAATCAAATTACTATTGAAGCTCTTCCCTTCATAAATTTCCAATTTCCCTATTCTGTTGAAAGGAAGTGCCACTTCCTGCATCTATTATTTTTCCTCTAATTGAGTTCGTTACCAAGGAAGTTTGACTTCCGCTGTAGCGTAGCGTCATGCTAGATTGTTTACTAACCAAGTTGGTTTACTAGAACAAATAAAGGATCTAAGCTCTTGTAAATGGCCATTTGCTTTCTACATAATAGAAATTTAAAAAAGAGAATAATGTTCTAACTGAAAGATATTTAGAATACGTATACAATGCGGAGATAGGAAAACGACAATAAATGAAAATACTGGTAACACAAATGTATTACAGTATTATAAAATACCAACTTAATCCTACTATCGAAATTAAAATAGGTTTTTCTTTTTTCAAATACACTCAATAGTAGTGAACTAACTATGGAATTAGCCATTTTTTTTTTTTTTTTTTTGATTTTGATTTTTTTTTTTTTTGGTACAGTAACCAAACTAGTGAATATTTTTAGTTAAATTTTTGTATGCAGACAGAAACAAGTCCGCCTCGTAATATAATAAGAATAACGGTTCCTTATAAACCTTCTACTTAACCTTTAGCCAGTGTGTCCTACACCTTCTCTCCTAATGTAAACTAGACCTTATGAGCAACCTTTTAAGAAAATTTTCCCCCAGCTGAAGTCTCGTTTCGACCATAAATGCTTTCTTCGTGTGGTTCAATTACATTATGATAGATCGGGCGGTCTCTTACGGAATAGTCTAGTTTTTTCTGAAAGTTTTGTAATTATGTTCCGTTTGTGGGACGCGTCAGTTATGGATAAAGTTTGTGATTGGGTTTTATTTTGGATGGATAGAGAAAATAAAATAATAGATAGTAAGGATAGGTTAGTGGTAAAATACGGAGCAAAAAAATATCTGATCAGATTTTTTTGCTTGATATTTTTGAAGAGTGTTTTTGGCAGACTAGAAATTGCTGTTTTGAGTAAGAACCTTACCTATCCTTGGTCTTTTTTGGAATAGATATTTTACACATTTTTCGATGCCCGAAACTTCCATTTGGAATCGAATAACACAACGATCAGTACGGTCCACTTCATACCAAATCAGATCAAATATTCAATGAGGTAAAACACCAAGTGCTATCCGTGACACCTACGCCGGGTATGAACGCCACACTTGTGCATAACTAACAACATACTACCACAAACTAAACCTTTTCGGAACTCCCGAAAGTTTCATTTTACAACGAGAATTTAACATCAACCTGTATTCGGACGTATGTATTACAATACCTGCTGTACTTTTAATAAACATAATCGATGATAATTATTGGGAGATTGAATGTAACTTTCTGTTTACTATAAACTAATTTGCTAATAATAAAGTTGAAGAGTATGTTCGTTTAAGCGCGTTAATCTCTGGAACCAGCTGTCGGATTTGAACAATTATTTTTGCATTTATAGCCCAATTTTTGAAGACGGCTTATAGGCCATATAAAATTTTGCTAGGACTCTTAAGAGCAGAGCAAAATCATAAAAGTTAGAAAGAATGCTGAACAAAGACGGCGTCAAAGCGCGGATGACGGATGCGATGCGACGGGGTGCGTCGAGAGATCAAGAAATTTCACGCGGAAGAGGTCGCGCGTAGAAGCTAATAGACCATAATATATTAAAGTTTCATCGTATTATACAAAACTGTATTGAAAAACACGATAATAAGTAAATCCAGATGCTAATGCAGCACTGTGCTTTACGAATACTTCAGAGAAAATCTTAATTTATTGTTGCTCTAACTCCCTCAAATTAATAGTCGCTATCAAGTACAAAGTATACAAGTATACAGGTGGGTGGGGGAGTATACAGGGTTGCAGAGACCTTCAATACTTGCTACCCATTGGATTCAGTACATTATTTTGAACGAAATGTTTCGTCAGATATTAAAAAAAGTAGCTTTTTCAAACATTTCGACCGCCTACTTATTGCACTTTTCTATGAAACAACACATTTTTTTATTCTTATAACCGACTAACAATTTTTACGTTTGGGTGTTTTGAATCATGTGCTGAAATTATAGTTTCAGTGTGCACGTCAAAGCCCCAACCACTCTGTATACAAGGACTTTTCCGATGCTATACGGAACATGACTGTAACAAACTACATATATGTCACATGCCAAAACTAATCCTTTTACGAAACTTTCAACTTTCAACCCTCAACTGCTAGAGTTTTGCATCAATCTGTATTCGGACTCACATCACGCACTGGAATGTGACACACCATTATAAATCTCATTGAAGATACAGAGCCATCCATCACTAAAAGGAAATGAATCCGGGAGCGAATGCCGGCTGCCGTCGCGTGAAGCCGCGTGGCAGACACTAGTGTTGGCAATGTGGAAAAATGTAGTGTCAGTAAATTATATCGCGGTTTTTTAAGGATAGAGATTGCAGAACAAAGGTCTGTAGAAATGTAAGTTTATAACACAAAACATTCATATATAAATTCTCGCCTTGTTTCTTCGAAGGGTGGGACAGAGGTGTGCCTATAGTGAAACAAAATTTCGCCAGTTGCCATTGCCATGAACCAGATATAACTAACTATAAACCGAAATTTAACGGCTGAAGCTATCCGTCTGAAATTTGGTTCTTGTAATAATGCACGATAAAAGATTTTTTATTAAAAAAAAAATATATTTTTGCATACATTATTAATAATTACGTACTTTACCTTCATACTATTTGTGGCACAGCTAGATTATTTTTAAGTCGTGTCTAATCAGGCGTTTAGATTTACGGAAGCATAAACCAGTACTTGATTTTTTTTTAAACATTTCCTCCACTAAGACATGAGTCAAATCAAGTTAACCTCAAGTTAGATGACCTCCATACATCATTGACGTCATCCATGCAAGCCATACACGTACACGAGCCTCTACTGAACAATACCATGAACCTACAAAGTCAAACCTTATGATCCATCAGAAGTACTTTCCTTTATTATGACCGGCCATCAAATCAATAGACCAGCACAATGAGCAAGGTATACCTACAATAAAGGTATTTATACAACATAGGCAATTGTTTCACTATACATTTTTACCGCAAGACGGTCGGTGGGTAAGTCAAAACATTAATTTTCTTAATGGAGTAAGGCTCTCGGTAAGCTCGGCGACAGAAAACGAATGTCGGCGGAAAGTCACGAGGTGTCTCCGTGCGTAAACACTGACTGTAGCTCTACTATTGTAGGGTTACCAACTACTAAAATAAAAAAAATAAACTACTACTGCTCAGTGGTAGTAAAATGCCTGTGTATTTTCTGGATAAGTTCGCTATCACATACATGCAAATCAAAATACCAAACATACAAATCATACAAATCTTAGGAGTTACTGTGGCCCTGACATAGGCAACTGAAGGAACACGGGTGGATTTTAGTCAGTAAAAGTCTGACACACTCTCCCGCTCCGCCCAGATGTCATTTGATGATTAGGTACCCACCCAGAAAAAAAAGGGTGTTATGTATGGTCATCATCATGTCATCTAAATTCTGTGATTGTAACAGCACGAGAAACTTACTGTATGGTTTATCAGAATTTTCTTGTAGACGCCATTGTAATTCTACACTGAAATTATTTCCCTATGAATAATGAACAACTTCATCAGTTCAACTTATAAACCCATATTTTGAGATGGATATGGATTTTAGATTGATTGCTAATGTATAATAACAATGCGTTAATTATAGGAACCAGTCAAATGTCATGGCAGAACGTGTACTGGCTGGCTGTCACCACTCAGGCTCTAGACAGACGGACCGCATTTCAACTGCAATCCAACCGCAAATTGAAGTTCAAGTGCAGTTTGAATGCAGTTAACACGATTGCAGTCGGTGTGCAGTTCACACGATTGCACGCCGACTGCAATCGGACTGCACGAATAAACTTAGCGTGTAACAAACGTGCAGTCCGATTGCAGTTGGCGTGCAATCGTGTGAACTGCACACCGACTGCAATCGAACTGCACCGTTGGTTTGCAGTTCAATTGCAGTCGTGTCAACTGCATTCAAACTGCATTTGAAATGCAATCCGTCTGTCTAGAGCCTCAATCATGATTAGAACAGCGATAGAAGCTCGCGAGTTTTTCTTCAGCACTGTAACTCTCATACAAGTATCTTGTTTCGTTAAATACGGATTGCTCTACAGAAAATCAAAACAGGCACATTCCAACAGTCCAAAAAGAAACCCCACAAATGCCTTAAGGCTCTTTCAAAGGTAGGCAGCCCTGCGACCCCGCACCCCCGCTCCGAAGCCCCTCTCTTAATTAATTAAAATGCAGACCGCGGACTATAGTGAGTTTAATTCATCTCTCCGTGTACTTACGATTGCCACTTTTGATTCGTGTTTGCAGAAGACAGATTAGATATTTTTTCTTATAAACTTTTTTTTAATGTGATGAAGCAAAGGCAATGCTTTTGCTTTTATTTGCAGCCAGCTAGTCTTTCTCGGCCGCATTCCAGTTCTCATTTTGTATTTTGCATTTCTTCAGTTCAGTTCCATAAGGGATGGTATTTATTAATTGGATTCATACCTAACGTTGTGAGAATTCTCTTAGCTTTTCAAGGAAAAAGCATCGTACATATCATTTTTTATGTGCAAGATGGCGAATAATAAGCTTTACCGTGTTAATAAATGCCTACCTACAAATAGACATGTCTCCATATTTTTCAGTTCGCCATTCTATATTGCATTCTATAATCAAAGCATTTATTTCAAATAGGCACATGAAAGGACTTTTCAACGTCAAAAATTTACATTAAAATGGAATTGATCGCAGTCTATTTTAATGTTGATGAAACAGAATAATATACAGTTAAAGATTTTTTAATTTTTTATTATGAATTGCAATTTAGATATTGAAATATTTATGTTAGTTGTTTTATTTTCAACGACAGTATCGAAGAAAACCTAAATATTTATCTCAAACTAAAACCACTCCAAGCCACCGTCTTCTTAGAGTCGACAAAGTACCAACAAACACACAAACACATTTATAATTCCATCTCAACGCTCAAAGAAATAACGTCGCCAAGATCCGTGGCGCAAACACTAAACGCACTGAAATCAGTACATAATGAACCACGTATCCGAGTTACCGCACTATGTTATGTGGGACAGAAGGCTCACCTCTATCGTGCGGTAAAAAGGAGTATATTTATTTAGAAGTAGAGGCAGGAGTATATGCAAAGCCACAAACAACTAGGAGTGTAGTTGCATATTGTAAGGGATAAAGCAGAAGGCGACGTAAAAAAAGTTGCTGACATTGGGAAACTTTATTATTATGTTTTCCGTATGATACCGGATATTATCTGCTCGATAATTGTTTTTCTTCCCGTGGGTGTTGTAAACGGCGACCATTCTTTAATTCATATATTTATTTCATTTATTCTCTTGCGCGTTCTCTATGCATTTTGCCACTATACTGCGATCGCCAATCCGCCTGCCTAGCGTGGTAATTATGGCGAAACGCTCCTCATTCGGGAGATGTCTAAGTCCAGCAGTGGACGTCTTTTGGCAGACATTATATAATTATGTGAACTACAGATAAATAGTTGTACAGGGTCGTTAGAGCAGTGGTAGCTAAGTAACGGTCGCGACTTACGAGTCGTAGGTCGAATGTTTGAACCCAGACATTCGCATTACTTTATGTAGATTATTTCATCATCACTGCTCTCCAACCGGTGAAGGAAAACATAGTGCAGAAACGAGCAAGTCTTAGAACCAACAATTCGAAGACGTGTGTGGCATCTATCAATTCGGACTGGGTCCGTGTGGTGGATAACGGCCTTACCCCCTCTCTGAGCGAGGAGGCTTGTGTCCCAACTTATAAAATAATGAGCCTATAATGTTCCAAACATTATAGGCTCATTATTTTATAAGTTTCAGACTGAAGGAGCTTTAGCATTAGTTGACTTAGGAAAAATCATGTTATGATGTTGAGGAATAATAATAACAATTTTTTTGGCATCTTCTGAAGTTTTCAGAGAATGTACAAGTTCAATATTATGCAAAAGTATAAGTTAAAAAAATAAATATTTTTTAATTTTTTGTACGAACTCGAAGAACGCACTCACAAACATTCGACGGATAATTGAATATTAATGATGTACTGTTTCGTGTGAAACAGATCTTCTGTATCCATTTACAAAGTGATTTGCATCAGAACTGCGCACTACGTTGAAGGCACCTTGCTTCTGCGCAAATTGTATCCTCTATACTTCTCGTTCCCGCGGCGTTTGTCAAAAGAATGAGTATTTTACCTGTGACGTGGATCTGAGCGTGACTGGAAGTGAATAAAATAAAGCAATACCAATATGAATTTCATAAATTTGGTACAGGCTAGAATATTCAAAATAATTTGTATAAAATCAAAATTACGAGTATTTTATTTAACATAAACCAATTTGGGCACTTATGAAACGACAGAAGCTTGGTGCACGGTTCCAAGGAGGTGGGTAAAGTTTAGAACATTTTTCGCCTATCATAGTCATGAAAATTCAAAGTATTTATTGACGTCATATTATTGTGTTTTTGTGAAGTTTACATCTATTCTAAAATAGTAAGAAAAAAAATAGCAAGCCATATTAAAAAAAAACATCTAACTTGGCAAATTCGTTGAAGTTTTGTTATTTTAAGCACTTTTATTAACTTTCATTACAAAATAAACTGTTAAGCGCTTTATGCGATTTGCCAAATTTGATTTTAAAAAAAACCATTATATGACTTGCTATTTTTTTCTTACTATTTAAGAACTGGCAAGATACTCCAGTTAGGTAGGTATAATAAGTGATCTCAAACCTGGCTAGCACAGGTAGTTATAAAACACTTAATTAAATAATGAGTCGAAACGTTACTTATTTTTATATTTCAACAGTCGATACTTCTAGATTAACTCTAAAATACGGAATTCTAGTTCTTTTTCTTCATAACCTTTTGGGTACTTGGAATTATAACCTTTTTTCACTGAACTGCAAATTGCTTTCTCGTTTCACAAGGACTTTTTCTTTATAAACCACATTGATACCTCATCTAGCAACTATAATTCAGCAGCATCCGCACAAGGTACGGAACCGGCACCGGAAAGCGACACACTTAAACGAAACGCCTACGAAGTTGCCAGTAATAGGAGCAGGGAAACAGGAATCTTGAAGAGTTGTGGCTTTTTTTGTGGCATGTAAAGATTGAAGTGGCGACGCTTTGGGATAACAATGAGTGCAGCACGCGTAGCATGACCACCATAGAAAGAAACTTTGTCTATTCTTGGCAGAATAGAGATATAATTTTCATGCTACGCCAGCATAAAATGGTACAAATCTTTCTACAATCTTTAATTCTGTCTTTAATCTTTCTACAATCCGTAATTTTGTCTATTCTTCCGTCGACAAAACCCCTTTTTACGGTGGTCATGCTACGCATGTAGGCATAGTTCCGGTCATACTTCTTGTAAGTTATAGACAGTTTACCTGTTTGAAGGTAATATCAATTATAATTAACATGCATCTTTCTTTGACCATCTAAAATTTGGTTCAGATCTCTGTTCTTACATACATCTTACATTACAGGTTCATTATATTTTCAAACACCTGTCGAAGCCAGCGTTTTGTTGTGCATCTTAAAATGGTTTCTCAAATGTAATGCTGGTGAGGTTAGCATCAATTTACCTGCAAGCAAGAAACGACTTTCACATCACATACAAAAATAATTTGAACTGTGGGAGCTCATATTATTTTCTCATGCTCAACAGCTTTCTCTTCTAATTTAGAGGATATACACAGCACACTCAACTCACTCCATAAAAGATCTTTGTATGATATAACCAGACGTT
The DNA here is from genome assembly GCA_947507805.1 of Aporophyla nigra. NCBI lineage: Eukaryota > Metazoa > Arthropoda > Insecta > Lepidoptera > Noctuidae > Aporophyla > Aporophyla nigra. The sequence goes on from OX382301.1 coordinate 3,370,166, forward strand.
TAAAGTGACGTAAAATCTTTTCCAACGTCAGCCTGAACAAAGTCTGGGTAACAATCATGACCAGTGACAGCCATTGTGAGACCAACACAGTTGGTAGTAGGAGTGCAAAATAAAGCTCGTGGGGTAATGTCGTAAATGCAAGCCGGTAGAGACGGGGCAGCCATTTCCTTTAAGTTGTGTTTGTAGTGGGGTAGGTAGCGGAGTTTGTAGATGAGAGAGGCTATAGTGGGAAGAGCGGTTGGGAAAAATGTGGTGGAGGATTTTTCTTCGAAGGGTCTTTAAGTTTTTTATCCTTAATAAGTTTCTATAAATGGAACAAACACAATAACAAAGGTAGAATTTTATTGAAAAATAAAGTGATCGTAATTGAAACTGATTCCACAAAAAATACTGCAACAAAATCTTTGAAACAATTACAATTGGACGTAATATTTACTGCTCACTCCCTTTCATCAAGAAACTCCCTCTAGGCTTAACTGCAACCGAAGTAGCTTATTACAATTTCACCCTACAACATCAATTTCGCATTTAGCTTGGCCAAAACCAATCATTTTCCGTTTGGTATTCTTTTTTACCCGACGCCAAGAATGTCTTTTACCATTTGTTTTCACTATTAGAACAAAATAAATGTTCTTTGTATATGCACACCGCTAAAATGACAACTGAATGCTTTTAACTTATATAGCGTTTTAAAATCGTTATACTTTTAGATTGGAATAATCTGTCTATTTATATATTCCCGCTCGAACCTCCGCTCCGCTCGTCACGAAGCGCCCACGCACTTATGCACGCTCGCCGCCGGAGAGAGCGAAGATTTGTAACAGCAAATGCGTTTAATAGATAAAAAGGCTCGCTTTATTCCACCCCTATATTTTATTCAAACCGCTACGAGTGCCATGAGAAACGTTCCCTAATGATTTTTTTGAAGGTGCCTTAAAACGATACGCTCAGGAACCGAATTACTTTCTAAATGTTCGCTCCTTTGTTTGCTTGTGAAATGTGTGGGATAAGGTGGTCTGCATTATGTATTCCTGGTACAGGTATGGATAAGTGATTGTTTTATCGGTCGGTTCTTTTACCTGTTTCAACTGTTTTTCCTGTTAAAATTCAAGTAAGCGTGCACTGATTATATTCGGTAAGACGCCTAGACATAGTTAGTTAGATAGTAGTTTATGAACTGTCGCATAATGAGGGGTATTAAAACACTTGTGTGTGTTTACACGATCGTTGTAATACCTAATTATGTGAAGCTTTGTACACTACTTCGAACCTACGAAATAAAATATCATAGTGAGACTCAAGTTCTTCTAACTGGACAGACAGCTGTGCTGCTGGGGAGTTTGTTGCGCCACTTCTTCTTCCCAGCTATAACACTAGGAAGTGGTGAAGGGTGGGCGTTTTGGGGGACTGTCTTATGTAATTTTGACGTTCGAAAAGTGCTGATCCTCAGCCTAATTTGACTTTTGAGTTTTTTTAAAGAATAAGAAATAGTTCTTTAATGCTATCAAAATGGCGAGCCCCGCACATGCGTTCCATTAGTAAAAAAATATATTGATGGAAACTTCTTGGCGACATTAACCTTCTTTGAATTTTTATCGTATCGGTAAAAAAAACATAACATTTTTTTTTACTACTACTAATGTGTTTAAATATGATTCCATTTTCAAGTTACACTATTGGAAGTTTATTATTCGAATTTTGCGTAAATGAGAGTAGATAAAATTATTTATGAAAAACGAATTTAACTGTAAAATATTTTTTTGTTAGGCTTCCCCAATGCATACTGATATATTTTCCTTTATAATTTTTTTTCTTTCAAAATCGTGTATTCTATAATCTATGGCTATTTTAAGCCCATATTTTCATCACCACGTCCATTATAAAACAGATCAATACCATTTTCAATATGGTCACTGTCACCACATATCCTCATATTCAGTTAAAAGCCCCATTTCAAGTTTAATACACCATTACACTATAAAGCCTGGGCTGTTTTTAATCCATGAACGTATAAATAGTGAGAGACAGCTGTCGGAGGCTGTTCGGTTGTCCATTATGTTCTGGACACTAGGACCCATTATATGAACTGGTCCGAGTCTGTGAGCCAATAAACCAAATCCGGCTGTAGTTAGCGAGTTGATGCGAGTATCCAGGTTTGCTTTCAGATCACGAGGGAGACTAATTGGATAGGCTCCTTAAATAGATAAGTGAATTCGAGGAATTGAGTGGAAAAATGTCCATTAACGAAGAACTTCAGCTTGTTGAGTTATTTTCCATGTAGTGTACAAATGGATTAACACTGGCATTTTCTTGCATATTGACGTATGGAGTGGTCCCATATAAATTTGGTCAAAATCTGATGAGTGGTTTTTGAGTTAGCGTAAATAATACATATTTTTTCCACTTAGTCTATATTGATGATATTTTAATAACTCCATATCAATGTTATTTACTTAGTATATGAAGGTATACAAATTTGTATAAGTTTATACAGTAAAAAAGTGAAAAATAAAACCACGACTACCAAAGAAAAACTTCTAGATCAAAAATAAGGCTAATTTCGGAAGTCAGTAGCAAAAAAACGAAAATACAAAACCAGACACACATTTTTTTAACTTTGATTTTAATATTACATTTATGTATTACATTACAAAAAGAATGAAGAATTTTATAAAGTTCCTATAAAGCTACACTCAACAAAACCCACCCTGTATATTATTTCCTAGAAGCACCTCTTACTCATCCTTTCACATAATCATAACAGAAAAGTGCTAGCAATTTAAATAAAATCCAAAGAAAACCGGAACACAGCAGCCTTTTAGCTCCACAAATACTCGTCTAAATAGAAATAATTTCCACTTTGTAGTGTTTGAAACAATTTACAGCGCAGTGCCAACACCCTGTATGTAATATTCTGTGGTGCAAAGCTTTCGTCTGATTAGATATTTGTTTTGTACTGTTTTCCTGTAAACTGCGTTGTTTGTGGAGTGCAAAAAGTATAAGAATTGAGGTGTCTTATATTTGGTTACTTTGTCGGTGCGTTATAATATCGTTGTACCTGGTAGAGAACAGGGATGAGCTTATGAAAGGAATTTACTGAGTCATTGTGTACTGAGAAATTTCTGTTACTTGTAATTTATTTTTACAAATAATGCGAAATAAAGTTTATTAGATTAAACATCATATATCAAATAGAAAAACATTTGTCTGTTTGTAGTGTCAAAGTAAAAATAAGGGTTTTTTTTTTTTTTTAAATATTGTCTGTCTATTTCTTTTGATTGACAGAACTTTCACTGACGTTAGAAGCAGTAACACATATGTAGTTTTTTGTTTTAAAATAAAGTTTTTTGCAGCATTTAGATTAATTAAGATATCTTTCATGTGTTACTTCATCAAAAAACAATAAATATGCATAGAAAATTGTAAGTAAGCAACAAAACAGACTGTGTTTACGTCTCTACTTAACTAAAGGAGCCTAAAATATATCCCTCAATAGATACAGCGCATTTCGATTACATCGCAGCTCATTTTAAAACAATATCTTACAAGCAACAAAAGCGCTTCGGGCAGCCATTCAGAACCTACCTAATAAATAAGCTTCCGCTGTGAAGTTCTTTACGGGTTCGCTTGAAGCGATGTAAGGGTATAAAAGCGGGTATGCCTGTGAGGCTCGATCTTAATTATGTCACGTTCGGAGGATTTAGCCAACTTTCAACTAAGCTCAGCCTATATGGGGAGGGCGCAAACATCACGCGCCCGTTTCTTTCAAAGATATGCGTTAAGCCCCCCTCAACAACTGGGAGTAATCCCAAGATACTTGTTTGATGCTCGATATATTAAAACTTGAAGTTTTATAGTCATTTGAGGATAATGTTTGGATTCAGTGTTCGCGACAGAGGTGATATTTACGTTTGGAGGTTATTTTAAGGTTATTCGATAAATTTAGGTACTGTTACGTGTGGGCGTCCATCAAACGGTATTCTAAATGTATGAGGTGGAATTCTAAAGAATACATTTTTAATGAAGCTGGTATTTTCCATCAAATCAGATGGAACTAACACGTTAGGTACCTATTGTGTACGTAGATATCTTCAATGATGACAGGAAAATAATTTAGTTATTATTATGTTTGGGAACTCTATAGGTGTTATTGTATCGGAGGAGGTTCTCGATTCGGTTGTTTTAACGCGCTTTTTTATGTTTGTTACTGAGGTAACTTCGTCAATTATAAACCGATTGGAAAAAATCTTTGGTTTTAAGGACATACTTACCGACTGGTATCTTAACACTAGAAACGCTGAACATACCGACTGAGGTAAATTTGGATAAAAAAATATGTATATTGCAATTACGTGGTTGAAGTCTCGTATAAATAATAAATATAATAATCATCATATTTCATGAAAAGTCATAAAAAGTTACGATTATATGCATAATAAAATATTAATTAGAGCAGGAAGAACATCGAAATGGGTCAAATTTGGGACGGGCGTCCCAAATTTGACACTTCTAGTGTTAAATATATTTGGTCAAGTTCTGGTTAGTGGTTTTTAAGTTAGCTTCAATGATATGTTTTATTTTTACTTAGTATATTATGTTGAGTTCCGTGTGGTAGGGACTAAGGGACTTACTAGAGAATGTGCAGCAGCGTTCTCAATGCATTTTACCACCATACTGCGATCGCCAACCCGCCTGCCAAGCGTGGCGATTATAGCAAAGCCCCTCAAATTGGGGGAGGCCTATGCCCAGCAGTGGACGTCTTACGGCTGAAATGATGATGATGTTGATGATGTCATAATAATTTTTTGTCACTCTTATTTATTTAGGTAAATGAATTTGTGTGGGATAGGTACCTACTACAGAAAAGGTTGAAAAATACAAAGTATATTTAAAAAAAAAACAACCTGCTTCTTTAAAAACACTACAGAGTGAGTTGGTGATAAACAAAAACGAAAAAACCAAAAGACATCGTTCGGAAATTGAAGTGATTTTTCACTTTGTAATGATTTTGTTGCAAATCGATTGATTTTTTTTTAAATAAACTTTTTTATCTATGGCGGACTACTAATGTGAAAACGTGTTCAAGGGGTATTTGGCGTTTATTCTATACTAACGTTTACCTTTGTTTTCTCCCCAGTTCATGATACTAGTCGATACGAAGTTTTTGGCGTAATATTAATTTTAGACAAAAAAACCGGCCAAGTGCGAGTCGTGCTCGCGCACCGAGGGTTCCGTACAAACTTGCAGGTATTCACGGTTTATGCATAAGGTTTATGTTTATGAAAATATATATATATTTATTTAATTTTTAAAAGTTTTGGAAGTTTACATGGTAATGTACATCATATTATATTTTTTGAGTTTTATCATTCCCTTATTTTAAAAGTTACGGGGGGGGGAGACACATTTTACCACTTTGGAAGTGTCTCCCGCGCAAACTATTCAGTTTAGAAAAAAAATATATTAAAAACCTCAATATCATTTTTAAAGACCTATCCATAAATACCCCACACGTATGGGTTTGATGATTTTTTTTTGAGTTTCAGTTCTATGTATGGGAAACCCCAAATATTATTGCTTTTTTTCTATTTTTGTGTGAAAATCTTAATGCGGTTCACAGAATACATCTACTTACCAAGTTTCAACAGCATAGCTCTTATAGTTTCGGAAAAAAAGGGCTGTGACATACTCGGACAGACAGACAGACAGACAGACATGACGAATCTATAAGGATTCCGTTTTTTGCCATTTGGCAACGGAACCCTAAAAACGCTTTACCTCTTAAGTTCGGTGCAAATCTTTTGATGCAGCTATATAAATAAGATCTAAATGTTACTTAAGTTTAATATGCAGCTTAATAATTCTCAGATATAAAGCAAGATTGTAAATTTTTCAAGACTTTTCTCTAGTTTCCCGAAAACCGCGTCCCAAATCCCAATCATATTTTCCTCAACAACTTAAGTCCAGTAATTGTTCTCGATAAAACAACATGTATAACATGCCAGGTACATTATTTGGCGTCAACCTCCCCCTCTTCCCCCCTCAACCACCCCTCTACCCCTCGTCAACGCTTTGTTATTTGCCGTCACGTTGTTAGCAAGTTGTTCGCCGATGACGGGGTGACACCTTTTTATTTCCAATTTTATTTGTGTAACTCGTTATACTAACGAAAACGATAAATTGATGGACAGTGGCTTACGTGGTTGTAGGTTAGTTGATTTGGATACTTGTTAGGGTTCCCTACTTTTTTGTTATCAGAAAATGAAATAAAACTTATTAATTTTAATGTTTGGATTATGACAGAACAAAGCAAATAGACAATTTTAGACAGCAGTCAACCTGGCCTTCACATAATCTGACCGCGATTATGTCTGGTCTTTAAAAGAGACTGTAACCTCTGAATTTGTTTCTGCCTTTCTTCTCAGAGTAGACAGATAGGAAACACCGACCTCATCTAGTTTCAAAATATAATTAACGTGAAAAATTGTTTGTACAAACCTACTATCAGAAATAAAATTATTTATCATTTGCTAATTCAAATGTTAGATTTATTTATTATCCTTACTTATTATTCTATTTTTGTTTTATATTACGCACGTATCGTAATTATTTTCAAAATAGTAACTATCGAGTTTCATGCCAGCTGTTCTCCATAGGAAACGCCGAATTAGAACCGTGCGCCTAGCTTATTACATTTCATCATATTCAGTGTCCATATAGAATTATTCCATATTAACTTACCTTCCCAAAAGTTTAACAGTCCACACTAATTTCACTTACAAACAGAACATTTAAAATCCCTTTGAAACATTCATGACCACATTCATCCTAGACCTTAACGAACATAATATCATCCAATCTCATCCAAGGGCTCCATTCATCCATTAGATGATACGGTCTTGTCATTTGTCGCCCCTAGAGGGCAGCACTATCCAAGAGTTAGCCTCCGTTAACTTTAAATTGACGATTACATTCCCAAGAGTAAACATCATGGTAATTACTGATGTTATTTGGTAATGGACCTCTGAAATGGTCTTGTTTCTATTTCGATCAGTAAATTACGTATTTAATCGTAAGGTAACTCAATAGACCAGAAAGCAAGGATGGATGGATGGAGGGGCACTTACCTAAAGCTTATAAAAACCCAATCTGCTAGGCCTTTTTCCAACAATAGATAGGTCCAGTCCTGAATACTAGTATTTTAGATGAAGGAACTGCCTATCTGATCTCTACAACCTAGTAATACTGGGATGTACCAAAATCTTATTTATTATTGCGTCTCATAAAAGCCTGACAGCAAATTCTAAGAAGTGGTATCATGCTACCCAGTAACTAGGTTGTGAAGGTCAGATCAGCAGCCGTTCATGTAAAAAACTGGTAATGTGGCTGTAAAAAAATAATAATGCATTTGGCATTCCGATGTGCTGGCAGTTGACACCACTATAGTTGGTAAAAGTCTAAGCAAATGATGGTTATGCAGGGAAAAGGCCTTTCTCTCCTTTCACTTATTCCAATATTTTGTCTTCTGAGGCTATTCATTCCTTCTGGTTCTGCCTGAATTTACATTTACAAAGCTATATTCTCAATTAAGTGACAGCGTCAGGCGCTATCGGCAAAAAAATCATCCAAGAAGCCAAAACGAGTTTTTGTTGGTTGACTGAAATAGTAGCCAGGCTGGAATTCTTCACAACATGCCTGGATGCCCTTGCACCACCCCTACTTGTATTTGAGGTCGTGGAATGTTCCATGTCCCTCAAAATAGTTCAACATTGTCAAGTTCATATTTTTTATTTGTAAACCACTAAACAAAACATCGTTAATTGTGGCAATGCAATGAGCTAGTGGCGACCAATTTTTGACCTTCTACCCGCCCTTTGTCCAGTCTTATGCAGTAGCTTAATATAGGTTGGTATTGTGAAAGAATATACGGAAATCAGATTATTCTGGAGCCCTACGCACAACTTAAAATGATATGTTTTGTAGGCTACATTTTGTAGTTAAGCGTAGCTTGGAGTTGTGGTAGTCCACTCGCATCGGCGCCGATTTACACGTGGTCGTGAGTTTAAAACTGGCAGACACTATACTTAGTGAATTTATTTTCCTCACCACTGCTTTTAAAGTGATGAAGGAACCCCGCATGGTCTAGAACCAAAAAAATCGAAAGCATCCACCAACCCATTGAACCTGCGTGGTGGATTTTAACCCACTCTTTCACACACAGAGAAGACTTCTATATCCCAACAGTGGGGACATTATAGATTGGTTATGTTATACATACTTACAGCTTTATTGAAGTAAAAAGAAATCATCCCTTATTACAGACCTAAATCCTACTAAGTCTGCTTTTAATTAACACTAATCCCTCTAACACACAATGTCAAAGTATTAATTATAATCAAAAACCAGCCTTAAATAGGTTGCTAAGCCTATTTATTCTTTTTAAATTGACCTTTACAATTTTAATGAAACAGCCCTCTTTGATTTTCTTTTACACGGCCGACGCGTAAATTACAGATGCACGAGTAAACCGTATTTACATGGCAATCCAACGAACCTGAAAACTGATTTTATTGTAAACTAGCTTTTGCCCGCGGCTTCGCCCGCGTGGATGTCGGAAATTAACGCAGGAGGACGTAGGTACTACTGCGGTAAGAATGTATTAATCCTGGTTATATAGGTAATATATACTCTGTGTGCCATTTTCGATCCAGATCCATTCAGCCATTTTTGCGTGATAGAGAAACAATCACCCAATCATAAATATTTTCACATAATTTATAGTATTAATAGTAGTAAGTAGGATTATAATTCATATTACTTCGGATTCATAGTTTATGAGAATACATGTGTGTAAATAAAACTAATAGTATTCAGAGTAAGAAGACTGCGGCATAGGGATTGGTTTAGTTGAATATAAGTTTTCCTGGTTTTTCTTGACGCTCGTATTCTACCTATACAGACACTCAATCATTTACCAGACACCAAATCGATCATAGGAATAATAGGAACAGTACTTTTGCCAGTGGCTTCGCCCGTATAGCTGTCGGAAAATATCACCTGGGAACCTACTACCGGGATAAAGTATCCTATATGGTAAGTATCCAGGATAACCGAAAATCCAAATCCATCCAAAAATCTACACATCTAAGCCATACTTCGCGGTCTCTTACTTGGAATAATATATACTATTAGGTGTATTTTGAGTATAACGAACACACATAATATTCGCATTTACTTTGAAGCCTATGTAATATGAATTACAATCCTACTTATCCTGCACTACCCGACCGCTACCAACCGGGACGGACGTACCTACGGCCTGCAAGCCGCTCCGCCCCCGCTTTTTAAATCTCTGATATCTTCTAAGATATTCATTTAAATTACATGCTGTCAAGGGCCATATTGATTTATATAAAATGCACAATATATTTAAGGTACTTAATTGGATATGGATTAATGCTACATTGCTTAAAATCGCTTCGTAAATATGCCATTATTTCTCGTAAAAGTAAAGGATAAAAAATGGTTATTGTGGGTTATCCCTAAGAGATGGACGTATACTATCGCGGACTTTTTTGTAGACCTGTTTAAGGTGTATAATACTGTAGTACATTATTTTGATCTATTTTGTAGGGTTCAGCCAGCGTTCGCAACGTAAGCGCAAAAAAATGAGTTTATTAGTGACATCACATTAGAAACCTCTAAAATTATCAGCGTTTATTTACTACATTATGCATGTTATACGCATATAAACCTTCCTCAGGAATCACTTTATCTATTAAAAAAACCCGCGTCAAAATCTGTTGAGTAGTTTTAAAGATATAAGCATACATAGGGACAGACAGACTGCAAAGTGACTTTATTATTTTATATGTAACAAACTTTCATCCCCTATTCCCTATTGTTATTTTATCCCCTTAAGGGTAAAAATTTAACAAACTTTAAATATAATTCATAAATATAAATAAAAGCCAAATAAAAAAGTTTCATCATTCTAGCTTTAAAAATGACAATACTTCCTAACATCATTTCATCCTCCCTTTCAACCCCTTAAAACCCCTTTTCCGCAATAAAAAGTAGCCTATGTCCTTTTTCAGGCTCTTAACTATCTGTGTACCAAATTTCATTTAAATCGGTTCAGTAGTTTTAGCAGGAAAGCGAGACAGACAGACAGAGTTAGTTTTGCATTTATAATATTATATGTGTGGATATTAGTGTGGATGTAATAAAAGCCAAATAAAAAAGTTTCATCATTCTAGCTTTAAAAATGACAATACTTCCTAACATCATTTCATCCTCCCTTTCAACCCCTTAAAACCCCTTTTCCGCAATAAAAAGTAGCCTATGTCCTTTCTCAGGCTCTAAACTATCTGTGTATCAAATTTAATTTAAATCGGTTCAGTAGTTTTAGCAGGAAAGCGAGACAGACAGACAGAGTTACTTTTGCATTTATAATATTAGTGTGGATTAGTGTGGATAGTGTGGATAATTCTAAATACATGTTATAAATAAATTACGCACAGATACAGAACAAATAATTTATCGTGCTCATCACTTATGTAGCTCCAGGTCTCCTACGGCTTCTTGCAGATTACTTGCGGGACCGACAACAATTTGTCAGACTAGGTTTATATGAGTCACTCCCATACCACACTCGCTCGGGTGTGAGTCAAGGTTCGGTAGTCGGCCCTCTCCTTTTCATCTTGGTGATTAATGACCTCCCTGACGTAGTTGCGAATGCCAGATCCCTCTTATATGCTGATGACTTAAAACTGTTTTATGAAATAAAATCTGAGCTCGATTGCCAAGCTCTGCAATCAGACATTGATTCAGTATATAAGTGGAGCATAGAAAATCAAATGGAATTTAATAAATCAAAATGCTACGTGATGTCCTTCGGTCGAATGCGGCACCCAGTCAACTTTACATACAAGCTGAATGGAGAGGCAATCACAAGAACGGATTCCATGAAAGACCTGGGAGTCATATTCGACAGTAAGCTCACTTTTCACGACCACATCACATCCACTGCTAAAGAGTCTTTCAAGCGCCTTGGTTTCATCTTAAGGAACTGTCGTGATTTTCATAACCCCCACGTTATCAAGCTTATTTTTGGGGCATTGGTCCGTAGCAAACTTGAGTCTAGTGCGTGCGTATGGAATCCTTTTGAGAAGCAGTATGCGTTAGCTTTAGAAAAAGTTCAAAAAGCATTCCTTAGATACCTTTACAAGCGCTTGTACGGGTTTTATCCTTTCTTGTATCCCACAAAGTTTCTGTTGGGTTGCTTAAGCTTTAATTCTCTAGAAGTAAGAAGGTCGCGCGATCAGATGACTGTAATATTTAAAATTCTTAGGGGGATTATTGATGCTCCTGATCTGCACAATGATATCTGTAAACTATTTGTCCCAGACAATTACTGTCGTGGCAGAAAACACCGCTTGCTGGCTGTTCCAACTTGCCGTACTATTGCGCACTCCAAGTCACCTATTCCTCGGACTTTAGCAGCTACTAACGCTTTCCTGAACTCAAACACAGATATAGATATGTTTGCAAATGAATGGAAGATGATACTGTCAGAATGTTTGAATTTTTGTGAGAAGAATGCATGACTGCTAAATTCATTGTAAATATCAAAATAGTTTTACTATATGTTTAAATAGTGTAATTGGCTTCGGCCGTTCTATTTAAAATAAAATAAATAAATAAATAAATCACACAAAGATTTGTCCTGGGTGGGAATCGAACCCAGGACCTCAGTCTTAGCAGTCAAGGTCATAGTCGATTTGGTGTAGCGGTATCAACACTGAGTTGAAAGTCGCGCCAAGTGTCCCGAGTTCGATCCCAAGCAACTGAAATTCTTTCACAATGCACGGTTGGCCTAGCGCGCCAGGCGTCCGGCACCAGTCGGGGATCGCGGAAGACATATTGGTTCCCGTGGTCCCCGACGTAGGTGTGGGACGGAACACCGGGGTGGTTTTAGTCAGGCCCTGGCATATGGGCAACTGAAGGAACACGGGTGGGTTTTAGTCAGTAAAAGTCTGACTCGCCCTTCGGCTCCACCCTAGAGTGAGAGAAGTCATTTGATGATTTCCCACCCACAAAAAAAGCAGTCAGGGTCACTAACCACTACACTAACGGGCCAATCATAATTATTAATTATAGCTTCTGCCCTGTTCCCTCGACCCTTCCCGTCGCGTCGAATCGCCTACCCGTGCGATTTTCCCCGTTTTTGCAACATTTTTTATTACTTCTCCGCTCCTCTTAGTTATAGCGTGATGTTATATAGCTTATAGCCTTTCTAGATAAATAGGCTACCCAACACAAAAAGATTTTTTTAATTCGGACCAGTAGTTCCTGAGATTACCCCGTTCAATCAAACAAACAAACTCTTCAGCTTTATAATATTAGTATAGATAGCTGTGCCCGCGACTTCGTATACAATCTTTACTTCGTACTTCAAACCAATGACCAAAGTTGACCAAACGAAACCAATAAGATAAGCCAATACTTTTTTTTTCGACCAATTTAGAAAATCGATAAACCAAGCAACCAAAGAACTTTTACGACACACGCAAGAACTTCTAAGACACCTAACAAAACCCAATTTGCCTAGTAAACACGGTGGACGTCATTCTCACGCGGAAAATACACCGCGATTCAGAAAATGACGTCATTTGCACAACGCCATCTATCGGATTTGGATTTCAACTATCAACATTAGTACTATACTGAATTGCGTAACGTAATATTTTACTTCTTGAACTCACTAAATTAATCATATCTTTTGATAGAGTGAACCGATTTCGATGAAACAAAAACTAAGTTAAACCTCAAGTTGCGTATAATGTTTGTATATAAACATTATCAGCATTGAATTCGTAGATTTTACGTGATGTGCGCACAAACAAACAGACAAACCGACAAACAGACAAACCGACAAACAGACAAACAGACAAAAATTTCAAAAATGATGGAAATGGGTTCTGTTACTTATCTTTTCACATGCTGGCTATTTTTTGTTTCAATTTCTTCAATGTACAAAAATTATTTTTCTACAGATTTATTATATGTATAGATAAAATGCCACTTAAAATGTAATAAAAGGCAGGATTTAATGAAGTGCCTACCGCGCAGTACCAAACCTATTAACATTTAATAATTGTTTCCCATTTTGTTTTACTTGAGAACAAAATGATTTCATTAACGGTTCCCGGATCTGTTTGACGAATACTTGGTATTATTTCTTTAGTGCACGCTTCGCTCGGCAAGTTTGTTCAGTCAATTTTAATTTAAGGTAATACTGAGAAGTGAAGAGTTTGAGTTGTGTTGCGTAATGCTGGCCGTCAGTAACTGGAGTTAAGGGACGCTTATTGTGTTGTTTTCTCATAACGTTTGATATCCTACTTTAAGTGTATGACATAGGTTTTCGTTTTAGCTGCAACCGTTTTTGTGTAAACTGTAACCATGAATTAAGCATATAGTTCTAAACTCCTAGCTTAGAAACTTATCATCACATTGAAAAAACACAACATTGAAAAAAAATCGTTGCATACATTTTCACCGTATAGTTTTTGCACTTTTTTTTGCTTAGCGATGAACATTTTCTACGCGAGGGTGTGGAATCATGCTGACTTCATTGTTGAAGTTAACGCATTACCTATTTTCCTACTTTGAGCATGTTGTTTTCACTATGATAGAATTGTATAACCTTTGATTCACCAAAGAATATTATTTTTTCTGCATATGTGAAAGCTCTCCTGATTCTTTTACAAAACTAACGAAATCACTAATCAATTTATGAACTCTATCAGGCTTCCATTAAAAACTGCAGCAGTTTCACTGCGACCACTCACCAACAATATCGATCACAACCAAAAAACACGCCGAAAATTCACACGACTTCACATGCTTTTAAAGAACGGAAGATAGTATAAAATTGACGCGTAATCTAGTTACTTTGTCGCTGTAATGTCAAATTGTGAATCAGTCTGCGCCAAAGAGGCCTGGTATGGACACACAAATCCAATTTGCCTGTTTCGACTTTCACAGGCTAAATGCTTGTGCCAATTAAGCGATGCGTAAAGTGCGTTCGGTGCCCTTTTCAACCCTTTTTTGATCAGCAATATCGTGGCTCCGTGTGGTCGGGGGGACAACTATTTGGGTCCACTGGACAGGATGAAAGTGGACCGGAATGCCGACTTCGGAGCTTAATTACGTGCCACAGGTTTGTGTAATATTCGTTTGATATGAGATGTATGTGTCAATGTGTTTGTGTGGTATGTTTGGGTGTCACTTCTCAAAAATTAATTTGAGATATGTTGAAAGGTCAGTGATAAGTTTTGGTACACATCTTTTGAATTTTAGAAACTTTTTTTTTGAAAACATTTTGCAGCTCTAATTCCTAACGATAATTTCTCAACGATGTGTGAAACTACGTTCGTTTACACCTACTAAATTCATATTACTTGCCTCCACTGGCTCACATGCATCAAGCGAGCGAGCGTCCTACAAATAATGAGTTCTAATTACTATTTCCTGCAACACCACCCCTCTGTCTATAGGCTGACCTACATCCCAGTTATTATGCGAGTGAAATTAAGCATTCGTTTCAAACGTATCTGTAGACTTAGTTTTATTCAAATATTGAACAGGATAAACTAACGCTCGACTATCGGTAATGTTGATTGACTCGGTTAAGTTCAACAAAGGGGATCGCCCAATTAAATCTGTCGGTGCTGAAACGATCCGGATGCTGCCGTTTGATTGGCTAATTGTCGGAGATAACTTTGTTTTCAAAAAGTTTGATGCTAAACTATGCTGGTGTAGTGGGATTGTTGTCTAAGATTGCGGTACTGGATTGGCATAGAAAATCATCTATTTCTCGAGAGCTCTTCAAGTAATCACCTGAAATTGTTCAGTCGATTATTATTATCTTAGAGAGAAATAATGAGAAAAGTCGGCTCTTTTTTTAGCATTTATATTTACAATCAGTTTTAAAAGATTGCATTTGTTAGAACTTCAGCTAAATCATTCACCAAAATCCAGCTAATCCCCATTAATTTCCATATCATTAGCTCCCACCTTTTCCACGTCACAAAATGACTTTCATTAACGAGTGCGTGTTCCACATCGACGAGTCCGATGCATTGCAGCCGCTATGTGCAAACGGGTACAACCTCGCACCCACTGTCCGCAACCACCAGTTTACACAGCGCGCACCGTGCAGTGTTGTTCAACAGTGCGGGTCACACCACTGTTCAATTAAAGAACGGAGTTCATGGCTCTTTTAGCAGTGCGATTTTTAATTTGCATCCGCGTTCAATGTTTACGCTGCTTTAATTCACCTTTGATGTTGCTGTTGCGGAATTCCTGTGACTTTATTAACAAAATGTTTTGTTTTGTTTCAGGTATGCATCGTTTTATGGATATTCGTATCCATATATTGAGTTGATTTAAACGAAGTGTTTTGGTTTGTAAAATGATATAGATAGAACAAAAAGCTAAGATACAGGTTAAAATAAAAGGCAAGGATTTAAATAAATTTAGCTCCTATATACTTGTAATATAAACGCATTAATTCATGAATAAAAACCCTTTAAATAAAACGATTACACTAATATAAAAACCTTACATTCAGATGAATCGCGCCTCGAATGCTGGAAAACGATACTAAATCATTACGGCGAACTCCCCTCATAAAGAGAGAAACAATTATTGCTTGTTAAAGAGCCTCTCGAGGTACGGGAAATAATAAAGAAATTGTTCCCTCACTATCGCGAGAGTCTCGATCGCTTTATTACTACCATATAAAAGCGATTGTTTTTCGCAAGGTATTAAAATTGAATGGTCGGTAGCAACGTTCTGAATTTAAAAGGGGTTTTAGTGCTAAAATGACCTTGGTTGGTGAAACTTAGTTTGAATGTGTCTTAATGGTTGATAAATGTGGCCAATACCCTTTAAATATGACATTGGTTGCTATTAGATAATAGAGAGATATTAGGACAATAGTTATCAATATCAGCAGTCAGTGTCATAAAGCAATATTTTTTTAAAGTGCTTGTTTGTTATCGTGTACCTTTTCAAATATATGCCATAGGGATTTAACACTTTGATGTATACTTTTTCATCACGGAAAAGAAATACACGGTACAGTGAAATTTCCTGGTTACAGAACCATGCCAAAGTTGTATGCATTTATTAGTAGTTTTTTTTTTTTAATAATGAGGCGTAATGTTTATGAGTTATTCAGAGACTAATCGTACAGAAGGTTAAGCAAAGCAATTATTTTCTATGTGATATGAAAATCCACAATAACAAAAATCAAATATTGATCTAAAACTCCACAATAACATCAAAATCAAATATTGTATTTCTTCGGATGGTAATTTGACAACGATAATCTTGTTTTTCGATTGACAGCGTTTTTGATGTTTCATGTTCGTTTTGCATTACGTTATAACAAACCTTTATTTACATAGAAAACTAATTTCCGGCCAAAGATCTTACCGTCTTTATAGTAAACTCGATCCACAGACAATAAAGATCCTTTGTGAACCAGTAGCGATCAACTACCCTTCAATAAAATTTATAACAGAATATCGTTTTAAAAATTATTATGATAAAATATGTACAATGGTTGCTCCTGACAATATCATTATGACTTAGTAAAACAGCTTTATGCAAACGACGTTTATGATTAAAAATAAGTTTACGATCAGCTAGTGCCTCCAAAGGTTGCAAAAGGCAAGCTTGGCCTAATAATTTCCTATTTGTGAGTTGGTCAAAGAGGTAGACGAAAGCGGGGCCGAGTTTCTAAGACGGAGATCGATAAACAATACTCAGCATGTGCTTTAAATGAGGACCGTTCCTGTCTCTATTTTGCACAGGTATCAATTTAAATCAAATCAAAATATTTAATTTCATATAAACCTGGGCACTTATGTCAGAAGCTAGGTGTACGGATGCCTATGGAGAAGAGCGGAAAAGAAACTCCACGGTTACTCTTTTAAAAATAATGGGCTTTCAAAATATTTTCAAATTAGTAAGTATGAGAGGATAGTGAAGGCTTGTCAACAAGTACCACGTACATAACAAAATGGAAAATGGTTTACAAATCTCGTCTACTAGGCCTAAAATGTTCTCACATTCACGAAATATAAAGTAATCCACATGACATATAAAAACCTATTTAAACCAAATAACATGATTGCCAGTACCACTACTACTAATAAAGAGTTGAAATTAGAATTATTGGTATTAAATGTCAAATACTGAAAATAACATGTACAAAAAGATAGTCAGTAGTTTGACCGACTTTGACAGGAATAATGCTTAGCCAAAGTACCTCGGACTAAAATCTTTGAACGACAATGGTGCCGATTCTGTTGTACAAAATTCTCTAAACTATACTAAAAATCACTAAAATTTGGTTTATTCCTGTCAAACGACGATTTCCTATTCTGAAATACACTAAAGTGACACAACTTAACTATATTTTAGTTTGATAGCACTAAGATTGCACTGAGTTATTAGTTTAGTGAAAATGGCAATTTTGCTATTCTGAGTTTGCCGGTTTTCACCAAAAATTTTGACTATAATAATTTATTTTGACTAAATCTGACTACTTTTAATCGCGATTAAAAAGGTGTGGAATAAAACTAGTGGTCATGAACAAAAATTCCCTCCAACGCCTCGCCTTCATGTGCAAAAACAGTGCTTTTTTTTTTTTTTTTGGATGGGAAATCATCAAATGACTTCTCCCGCTCTGGGCGGAGTGGGAGGGCGTGTCAGACTTTTACTGACTAAAACCCACCCGTGTTCCTTCAGTTGCCCATGTGCCAGAGTCACGGTATCTCTTTCGAACAATCTCGTGACCCTGGCAGGCATCGGTCCTAGCAGACCCCTACATTGCTGCTGACATCTCTTTGAGGCGCGCGTGGAACACTACGCGCCGTTGACCCGAGCCTGATCCTTACCGGGCGGCGAGCTACCCATTGCTCGCCACCCGCAAGCTCGCGCCTACGGTGGCCGGGAGTCCGCTATCGACTCCCGACGCCCGGGGCGTCTCCTCCTGCGGCGGCTAGGGACGTGAGGGTGCAGAGACTGCCACTCCCTCACGCGCCCCGCCTCCTCCTTCGCGAGCATTACTGCTTCGCAGAAGGAGGTGACGGCTTCCCATGCCCTCTCGCTCCGTACCATGGCTCGCACCAGGGCCGGACGCGAGAGGTCGCCGCCGCCGATCGCCTCCACGAGGACACGGCGGTGCTCCGCCCAGGCAAAAACAGTGCTGTATTTTTTCTTTTTTCTTTTGCATATATCTCGAAAATGGCGTGTCCCATCGCAAAAATAATGAAATTTTCGACCCCTTTTATGAAACCCCGGAACATATAAATCGCAACACGTGGGTATTTTTTTTTTTTTTTTTCAAACAAAAAGTGAAAAATTCCATATAAAACACGTCCAGGCTGCCCCCTTGCGCGCGCCTTCGTCTCTAAAAAATTAATTGCGTCGCGCACACAAGTACCACGTTGCGAAACCAAAAGAAAAAAAACCATGTTGATTGTCAAATTCGTTTTTAGAAGTGTCAAAATATTTTTTTTAATTTAGAGATTTTTCCTTGCAGAATAGCGTTAAAATTCTCATAGCCAAAAGTAAGGAATTTTAGAGATAGTTTAGTTCAGTGTACAACAGAATCGGCACCATTATCTAATATATAATAATATTAGTCAGGTTTATCAGGTATTATGAAACGTGAACACTAATTAGTTTTTTTCCCTAAATTGCAGACTAAAGCGCAATTATATTTATGCATTATAAAAGGTTTTATGTAGTAACATAAAACCTTTTATAATGCATAAATATATACATAAAGAGACCTAAATCAACACTGAAATAAGACTATTAAATGCACAATCGGATATTTTCAACGTGGTCAGTACCTAACAAATTATTTTTAAACAACTACGAAAAAAACAATTTTCAGAACCAATTTCAATTTGGGAACTTTTAACAACTCGCCAGCCATTACAACTTGCACCAGCCCACTTCGTAGGATGGTGTTTTGACAGGAGACCCTAATCCGACCCGCTCCGCAGGGCGGCACAGTGCGCATGACGTTTTTCAATTATAACCATTCACTATGTAACACTTTTGCGACTACCTGTACTGTTCCAACGAAATCCGAGTTTCCACGATTCATTCCGAATTTTCACGAGTTAACTTAGTTCCACGAAAGAGTGTGTGCAATTTTTAATGCTGTTTTGTACTTTTGTCGTTCGTATGTATTTCTGTTTCCAATTTGCCGATAAAAAGGAACAAATCGTAAAGCTGGAACATGTTTTGAACTGACATTGTTAGTAAATCTGTAATTGTTTGAGTTTAGTTTAAAGTGAGTAAAAAACATTGAATAAAATTGTATTGAGGATTTTAGAATCTATTTTAGAGAAGATTACAAAGGTGAAACCCATGCTCATGTCAGTGTTAGCTGACCTATCACGATACATGAGAACTAGCATTACACTGACATAATTCAAAGTTAGTAAACTTCGATAAACAGAGTAATAAATAAGGTCTACTTGATAGACTGACGATACAAACAACTTTCCTATGTCTACCTTAATGTTATCAAAATAATAATAAGTTTTCTTTCAATAATAGTTTACAATAAACGTATTATCTTAACATCTTTTTATACAAATAAAATAAAACTGAACTGTCTGCTTGTAACGTCAAAATAAAAGCATTTTACTAAATGCAAATGAAAAATAAGCAATATTTCGATAAAATAAAATCTTTAGTAAATTATTATTTGTCATCAGTGTCACTGGTGTCAAGAGCCTACAGCTTAGTACAGAGGCTTGTGGCTAAATAATAACAGCCGCATGGGTCGATCGGTCAGGTTAAGCTACGCTTGCCGCAGTTGTTATGATGATGATGAGTGTCTCCTCGTCATCATCATCCAAATCAGCCTATATTGTTCCCACTTCTGGAACACAGGCGTCCTTTCAGTGACAGAGAGCGGATCGTATTTTTTTTTTTTTTATATCTTTGGGCAACCAACACAACGTTATGTGATCCCAAACTAGGCAAAGCCTGTGCTATGGTAACCAGACAACTGAAAAATTTACTTATATATTTCTAAATACATACATATTATAGATAAATTACACCTAGACACAGAATAAATAATTGTGCTCATCACACAAAATTTGTCCTGGGTGGGAATTGAACCCACGACCTGTCTCAGCAGTCAGGGTCACTAACCACTAGACTAGCAGGCCAGTCAATTGCATTGGCAATGCCAGTTTTACGGAAGTAACCCATTGGTTCACTTAAGTGGCGTCAGTACGAGTAGTGTGGGTTGGTAGATATCACATTTCTTCGAATTTTTGGATCTAAGACATGCTGTTTTTCTTCACCGTTTTGAGAGCAGTAGTGATGATATTATTTATAAAAAGTAAACTGCCTGCGTGGGTTAAAACCTACGACCTACAACTCCTAGGTAGGGGACGCTCTCACCTAGTGGCACGCTATAATAAAGGGTTATTATCATCGTATAAAATTTTCTAACAAAGTAAAATTATGCGTATCGCTGTCATATAACATTATGTACAACTCCCCACCTCCTGTCAATATTCAAGACTCCATGGAGTTCTATACGATATTATTATAAGTAGATGTACTCGGTAGAGACGAACCGAACTCTCGGTACACTTTGGATCAATTTCCAAAGTTTTACTTCGATCTTTACTTTCGTGGGGCATGTGTACACTGGTACAATTCTCTTGTTCCAAATTAAGGAAGAAGAGAATTAAACCGTGATACAACGTTGTTTAATGTTTATATTAGTTTTGGATTTTTTATAATAATACTTTTGTGATTTAATTTGAACCTAATTCCAGTAAACGTTTTTTTATTTTAATTTTAGGTTTTAGTTAATATTAAAGTAAAAAAAAACGAGTAACGAAATGTTAAGTGACAAAATAAACCGGCTCCCAAAAACGGTGAAGGAAAACATCGTGAAGAAACTCATTTGTCCTGGAACTATAAATTTAAAGACATGTAGATTCCACTCGAAGAAGGGCCTGTGTCCCAGCAGTGGGAACATTATAGGCTGATTATGTGTGTTAAATGAAACATTTGTAGGATTCACATAAAACTTTAGTGTCTGTAATTTAACACTATTATACCTGAATCAACGAACCAATTAGCAACATTAGGCATACACTTACCAGTACTGAGTCATTCTGACCTATCCAATTCAGGGCAAACGTGACAATGCACTTAACCTAGTATTTCAGCGGGATGTCTAGACAAAATTACAGTGTGCCTACAAAGACTTCATTTGCAAACGAATACAGACCTAATTTATTTAATTACTGAATTGGCTAGCAGATCTCATTCAGATAAACTTGATGAAATAAACTCAATTGAACAAGTTTCAGTGAACTTTTATTGGAAAATCGTTCTTGTAATAAAATGTATTCTATTGCATTTGCATACATTATTTGGATAAATAAAATTTTAGTTCGAAATTTGTCTAATAACATTAATGTTGGTTTTATAAATTTAACAATATTTTTAATAAAACATGTTTAAATCTCGACTATTTTATTTTTAATTCATCTTAGTTTTCATTTTTATTGGAATAAAATATGTTCCAAACATTCAAATTAAGCTTGATAACAATCTGTTTCTCTTGTCACGCTCTTCGAACTAAGTTCAAGACAACACGCTACAGTGTAGCCATAGCTTTATACCCAAACGTTGAGCCTGTACGGAACTTAACCATCCACTTTATTAGCAAACTTGGCTATGAGTACAGTCTTTCAGTAATTAGAGTGGATTATTTTCGGCCGACTGCGCCGCAAACTTGTTTACAAGTCAAGAGAATATTACACCAAATATATTTTTTATTTTACATTTGATACTTTCCAATTTGTTGACTTTAAAAGTTGTTTTAATCTCGCTGCTGTTGAATGTTTCGTTAAAGCATTTTCTTTTGGTTATGTGTTGGACTTTAAATTACAATATTGGCTTAGGGCGCTTTTAGAATTTTATAAAAAAATCTCTCTCTTCGTAAATGTTTTCAGTGTGGCCGCCACTTTCGAGTTGCGTTGATTTGAACCGAAATAGCCGCTTTACTGTATGTAGAGTATTTCATCACCACTGCTCCTAAAACGTCAAGAGAACACATTGTGAGGAAACTGACACGTCATAGAACCAAAACATCGATCAAATGTAATACCTCCCAACCCGCAATGGGCCCGCAGTGGAAACATTATAATGTTTGTCCAGTCGATCTAGATTTTTGAAATTTGGTACGAAGCAACGTCTTATAGCACAGATTCAGGAAAAATTGCGAAAACTGTGAATTTTTAGTTACATCATGAAATAAAAATATTTTTTAAATTTTATACCTACAGGTTTGTACGGAACCCTCGGTGCGCGAGTCCGACTCGCACTTGGCCGGTTTTTTTTTTAAATTATGGTTAGCAACTGTCACGCTGAAATAATTATAAAATATTAGTAACAATGCAATTCTCATAATCATCATACTAGCTCAAGCCTTTACATCAGTTTACCTAATATCAACAAGAGATTATGATAATTTATTTACCGTAAAATAAATTATGTCTCCGCACCTTCGAGGTGACAGCGTGACAATGGTTACAATAGGCGGCCGTCAGATAGGTCTATGTCATCCCTTTTTTAAGGGCTTTGTGATACAAGCGATGATTAATGTTTGAAAACTGAGTGGAAAATATCAACAGTAAACGGTGGATTACAGAAGTGAGTTATTAATTCTTTGCTGTTTTATTACCGTTGTTTCTTGTTTATTCATATTTTATTTACTGTTAGCTTTTTCAATTCATATTTGGTTGAAATAAGCAGCATATATCAATAAAGTATCATGATTCCTAGTGCTAGTGTATGTATGAATTTTGATCAAATACTGAACATCAACGTTAGATACCTAGAAATCTAAAATTCCATCAATAAACCCCGAAACCGAATACTCAAACAACGTCAAAATAATTTCATCCTGTAATCAACTTATTTATATTCAGACGACATTAAATTATACATGAATCAAATCGGAATACATAAAAGTGTGAAAATGTCGCATCGTGAGCGTGTATTGTGCGATATTTCACGGCATGGAGAGACGTGTCGCGCGCACGCCTCGCGCGAGTGTGCACGAGGGCTTAGCAAACACGTCGCCGCGCGATACAGCATCGAGTGTTTCTCGATACGTGTGCACCTACCCTAATACATGACGGGCAAACACCGAATTTGATAGCTGAAGAGAGATGGTTTATTTTCGTAATTCTCAAATTATAGTTACGGTACGAACGGCTTCTGAATATACGTGTACCAAGAAGACTACCGCCACACCTTTAAAGGTAATAGTCGCATTCTAGATTAAGAGATGTGGATTTGCATGATAACTGCCAATATCGGGTAACAGGCACGAATAACCATACTAACCCATTTTCTTCAACTATCCATTCGGTTTTATAACCAGCGAATAAAAAGCAGCTGATATTATTTTATTTTTACCGTAGCTTTGACGCTGTTCAGAGCCATCATCTACCTAACTTTTTCCCATATTGGGGTCGGCTTCCAGTCTAACCGGATGCAATTAAATACCAGTATTTCATATAGAGCGACTGCCTTTCTAACCTATGGAGGCTACCCAGTAACTGGGTTATCAATCAATCAATCATTCATTTTGTTAAGCATAGATATAGTTACAGATAGTCCATGTCAAAAATATGTGCACTATGTTTTGCCAATAATTGGTGTACAAAATTAAAACAAACAAGCAATTAAATTAAGGTGGCATGCCAAGAGATTACATTATAAAAATTAATAGTATTCAATTTAAAATATGTCAGCTAAGGAGTTACTTGCAATCTATCATAACTAAACACATTTATACAAAGGCAAATAAATAAAATCATGAGTGTTTAATTGGTAAGTCGAAACCGTCATATCTTTGTTTACCAGTAGTGAATTCAGTGATGGAGTAGTAACAGTTAAGTTATGGAACCCAGTTACTGGGTAAAACGATACCTCTTGATAAGACCGGTTGTCAGACTTCTGAGGACTCGTTATAGTTTGACATATTTCCGACACACGGAGGGTCACACTGTTCTGAGTCCTAAATAAAAGAAAATAACTAACTACTCATAAAGAAAGTAATAATGACACATGAACAAATATATTGTTTAAGCAGCAGTATTATCAAGGTAATACCTATATAAACATAGCCTGTATCTCAGTCACAACACAGCACTGTTTAATCAGCTTTTGACCCTCCACCTCTATGCTAAATGTGATTTCAAGCTCGATATTGACTGTAAATGCGTTAACCCGTAAAGGATCACAGGCGCATTATTGCAAATACCATATACGCGGGACTGTTTGCCTAAAGAGGTATTCCCTGTATTCAGTGCACATCAAAGTGGATTCAAGGGGGGTTGGGAGCTGGTTTGTCACATTATATTATGACCCCGGGGCGTAAACTGCCCCTGTGAAACGTCCTGCCGACTAAATTGGCTTGAGCTACCGGTCAGTTTGCACAGCCTTGATATTAATTGATCAGTACAGCGACTGGGATTTGTATTTCAGGAATTATCCAATGGTAATTTATTAAAAGCATCTGATGGTCATCCGATGGCAATCCGATGAATTGAATTGTTAAGCCCCGTCTGCATATGCCAAGGGCTAAAGAAAGCCTTTTAAAATAATTACGATAATAATCATGCATTAAACTCACTCTTTGTATTCGAATAAACTCGTACGGTCAGCGAGATAAGTCGATTAGCACTATTACTTTTATGCTTGAATTAAATTAAATTTTAACTTATTACAATTTATTTCAATATAATTTTAATTTATTTTCTATATGAGTATATTTAATTTCTTCACGACTAACATAGTTTTTAAGATAATGTAATACTAACGAAATATGGACATTTTAATAGTCTGAATTAAACGAATTTTATTTTTTATTATTTATTTATTAAATTGACACAAAGTACATTGGGTTTCAGTATTTTATTTGATAGATAAGAGTACTCATACTCCTATTTTATTTTATTTTAATTAAATATTAACACTATGTCGTCCGCGTAGCTCATGTTATCCACACTTATCATAAGTCCGACATCCTACTAAAGTGCTATTCAGCTCCTCGATCAGTTCATTCACGTAGACATTAAATAACCTCGGTGAAATTAGACTTCCTTACCTTACCCGGCATTCTAGCTTTTAAAGATTCTAGAAAGCATTTTCCTACTTGACACAGTTTATTTGATTTGCATACCAGTAAGACAAGATAGCTATAAGATTGGCAGGGACACTCTCCGGCTGTAGTTTTCTCTATAATTTTCCGTAATCAACCAGATCGAATGCTTTAGAGAGGTCAAGGAAACAAGTGTATTTAGGTGTTTTGCAGTCGGTATAGTAAATGATAATCATAAATGATTTTATTTCTGTAAGTGGGTTTGTTACAGACACTTATACAAGTCAATTGTATTTGAGATTCAAGACAAATAAAGCACTCTCGGTACGAGCTATTCCCCCTTACCGAAAACTAATCTGCGCATCATGCAGTCTCAGATGACCAGCGAGGTAAGTATTGAGCACCCTGTCGTATATCCAAAATAAGAGCGCTTGGAAACATGCTGGTCTCGCTCCATAGGAAGTCTTAGAGTTTATCAAACTGGTTACTAACTTAATTGTATAGATAAAATTTATTTTTTCTTCTATGACACTGATTTACATTCTGTGATTACTTTAACACATACATTGACTTGTAACTTGTAAAAATATTAAGAAATTCGTATTCTAGCCTTTACAATGTTTTTGTAAATATGTGAGCACCATGTATCTATCGTATAATCCATTTATCTCTCATTTCTTCATTTTCAGTTCTTTTACGTGCTGTGGTATGGTAATTTTTATTGTAGGTAATACTGAAAACTATTTTAAAAGAGTAACGGTGGAGTTTTTTGCCCATTCTTCTCCATACGAATCTACTTTTTGGAAGGGGCAACTAGAATCAATTCTATTTTCATGTAACAGTTGATGTTCAAAAATACCTTTTTTGGGCCTAATTGAAATAAATGCATTGACTTTGACTTTTGACTATATTTTATCGATAATTAATTAATTGTAGCTTTAGGTTATGCAGCGCTAAAGGTCAGCAAGCGCAGTGACGCATGAACACCTTCATTCATTAGCTAGGACCCCATCGTGATTTAAAGACAACGTTGATTTCGAGCCAAATCCCTTGGAATTCACTGTGACAATTTAGAAACTTGAAAGTCTGACCGAACTAAAACCGCAGTTCTAATCTTGAGATCTTTCAAGTAATTGGGTTTTGAAAGTCAGACGACGGTCAGTAAAATTGGTTTTCATCTACATTTGGGTACGTCGACAACCTAGTTTTCTCTTTTTACAAAGTTTGAGAAAAGACTAGACAGATGATAAGTGGCATATTGTCAGTAGTGATAGACTTGTCAAACTTACCCTCACCTCAAAGAACACTAAAACCACTTTATTTTTTTCTAAAGTGACTAAAGCTGAAATTGCGATGTAACAGCCGTGTCTATTGTGTGTTTAGGTATTGAATTTGTTGAATATTTCGGCTCGTTCCGACCAACTTCGCTGGCTCCTAACTCCGTACCAAGTTTTATTAGGATACTTGTAAAATTTCCGCCTATTTTATTGGAAGTGCTTTCGCCTGATTAAATAAGATGAATTTATTGACTCAGACACGGCCGATGCCCAAGAATTCTGATGTCTGTGTGTGTTTGTAAGTTTTTCGTGTTTTTAAGTTCTGTTGATTCTCTGAGTTGGTTTGGAATTTTAATTAAATTCTGTTTTGTTGTTTTCATTTGGTGTTTTCGGGTGTTGTTAATGAGTTAAAATTAACTTGGAGGTGTTTGAAATATTTGTTGCTTTAATGCAGTGACTTAATTTAAATTACCGTCGAACAGTAAGACCTTATTCTCTTTATTTCTCATCTATCTTAAGTCATTGCCAACCCGAGTTTGCCCAAACAACGTGGAAAGCAACGCCCGGACAAGCTCCACTAAATACAACCCAAACTAAACACTACTTAATAATGACGTTTACTAAATATTAAGCACACATGCACCACAGCTCAGAAACTTACAGAACACTAAGTTCTAAGAAGATTTGCATGACGCTCGGATCGTTCGAGTGCCCCTCTCACAGATCCCTGCTCGTAGATCTACACCACTGAACAGAGAAATACAGAATGTTTAGGAAACAAGGTATACTCTAGGTGTACTTTATCATTTAGATTTCGAGGCAATCGCACACGGGTGTACCAGATTTACGTTGGCTTTCTGAAACCTTAATAAAACTTGTTTAAGTAGCGACGATAATCTTTTGACCCTGCAAGGGTAGTTTGACTCATTCCCACCTAGCTCTTCTAAGAGCCTTACAGCTGGCTAATTGAGTTATTCAGAAAGGAAGAGAAGAATAACTTGCTATTTCATCATCATCATCATCATTTCAGCCGTAAGACGTCCACTGCTGGACTTTTAGGCCTCTCCCGATTTGGGGGGCTTTGCCATAATCGCCACGCTTGGCAGGTGGGTTGGCGATCGTGGTATGGTGGTAAAAGGCATTGAGAACGCTGCTGCTCATTCTCTAGTAAATCCCTTAGTCGCCTTTTACGACACCCACGGGAAGAAATACTTGCTATTTATCGGAGCTTTTTCTATAGTTTGTCGCTTAAATTAAAATTAGAGTAGTACTATCTCCTACTGATAGACCGCGAAAAAAAAGACATATGACGCTTGATTGCCTCGAATTTGGCGTGAATAAAACTTTATGAATTTTGTTTACCGTAGTTGCGTCGAAGAAAATTTTAGTACAACTAATTTTGATGATAGCTCTTATACCTTAATCTCACTCAGGGCGTAACTGAAGATTATTAATACAGTTAAATTGTAGAAAACGGTCTGTCTATTTTAGTTAAATGATGACTTCAAAGTGCGACTTGGACTTAAAGTACTATAGTCACTACCCTGGTTTATCCACCATTGTAGCCTGCGACCTCTAGGGTTCTTTATCCTCCATTCTTTCTTACACTATCAGTCGTAAAACCGGAACTTCTGCAAGTTTTTATTTCCTGCCTAAGCTCCTGTATAACCGGCCATTATGCGCAATACCCTCCGCCGGCCATTTTGATATTCCATTCAATTGTGCCGATGCAAATGGTGAAATATTTTGAGATAAACGCGTATTGTGGACCAGGCTGGTGTTTTATATGTGCATCCTTATTTATCCATGGCTTCAACACCTAAATCTTGATAATTTCAAAGAATAATCACTATTTAAAACTTTATTTTCTCCACGTATATCCATAAACGTTAGAAATGTCAAAAGGTCCATTACGTAAAATACCTAAACAATAATTTCATATCTAATAAAAAAAAAAATCGACAAGAGGCCGATTTACAAAATTTATTCATTAAAAAGTTGTGCCAGAGATGAAAAAAAAAACTTTCTAATTGTACGAATGAGGTACTAATTATTCAAACAATTACGTTAGCAAGTTAGCTTGGGCAAGTTAACATTTTTTCGGCTTCATTTGCCAGCGGCCCCAAGAAAACTCTTAATCACGGAACTTAGATAACAAATGCCTTTCAACTTAGAGAAAACAGTTTTTTTGTTGCTTTTATGAAAAGTAAGAAATTGTGTATTTAAAATTCTGGGGAGTTATTTTTTTATTGTATAAGCAACTTATTTGCATTCTGGTTTGTAATTAAAGAGGGGAACGAGTGCCAAGGGCGAACGGAAAGTGGGTGAACCAACTTCACTGCGGTGAGATTGGTTAGTGAAAGAATTATAACTTTCTGTAATTTTTCGATGTTGTCTTTTAGAAAAGTTTTTTCGAGTAGAGTTGGTCCGTTTGAACTGAGAAATCCAAATTTCTTCTTCCGTACCTTCTTAAATCAATGGTTTCCTAAAATAACTTCAAAGTAGAAAATTTTAAACTCTCTTAGTACCTACTTCTTTTTATATTAGACGTGAATTCGCTAACTCATGAAATCTAACTCTCTTAGTAATTCTTTTTATATTAGACGTGAATTCGCTAACTCATGAAATCTCATAAAATTCTTTACGCAAATAACTATTATGCAGGTAAATCCGAAAATATATTTCCCGTATTAGTGTAAACACTTCAAACACTACCTCCTATTTCAGTAGGATAATTTCCATAGATGGGGTGGAGAAATTCATACCCGCGTCGGAAGCGAGCGTATGAAATAATGAAATTAATGTCTTAATCTTTGAAATTTATTCATTGCAACCGCCGCGGTGCTCGTTTCTCGGTGTAATGCACTACTCTATGTGCTTTTTACTTGTAGGCAATTGGCTTTAAGATGTGTTGTGTTTATATTAACTTTTATAAGTTGTAGAGTGAGGTTGTACGATGTGTAAGTTCTGCTTAAAATGTTTGTTTATCATCTTATTTTTTATATTATGATAGCATGAGCATCTTTAGTAATAATTAAGTAGCAGCAGAGTTGAGGGAATGCCTTTACCCCAGCTAAGGGTATTTAATTGTTGCTGAAGATATTCTCATATCCAGTAACTATAAAACTATCCGTATCAGAAGAACACAATACAGTTTTTGAGAATTAAATCGATATTCATTTGGGGTTATGGGTTCAGGAATGGTAAACAACTGCTTACATCAAATTTTTGAGGATTTTGTAGGGCGTAAAAAAAAATCTAGTTACCTATCCACCTATAGGAAACCCACTTTTCAGTCCCAGTTAAAGTCCCATGTAATAAAGGGTGAGCCTGTTCACATGAACTCGGCACAAATCTAGACTCCGTGCTGTTACTGATAAATTTCAGGTAGAAAGCCTGTAACTCAGAAGTGAAGAAGAAGTCAGGAAGTGAAGAAGTGTCTTTTTTTGGATGGGAAATCATCAAATGACTTCCCGTGTTCCTTCAGTTGTCCATGTGCCAGAGTCACGGTATCTCTTTCGAACAATCTCGCGACCCTGGCAGTTGAAGAAGTGTCTTAATTTCACGAAACAGTCATTCAATATGGTACTATTAACTTAGATGGTTGCATTGATTAATTTAGGATCACAATTCTATAACTAAATATTTGTTAGTACCGCAAATCAAATTTAGATCAACACACAATTTCACACTGACCTACAAAAAGTAAAAAAACGTAAGAAAATTTGCTACCCTGACGCTTTAGCCTTAAAGTCGAAACTTGTCCACAAAACCGCTCATACTCTGAAGCTATTTTTACTGTCGTGTCAATAAGAAACCTTGGCATAATAGGGAAGGAGCAGCTTCGTCCAGTAAGTAATGAGGGAGCACTGTAAACATATAGTGTAACCAGGGTGTGCCGTTAATTGATTGCTTGCCGCGCCCGCCATACAGTGCGACCATCGTTTTAGAGGCATTGCTTTTACCTGAAGTGTCTCGAGAAATTGCTGGATTTGCATGAACTGGTTTTTTGGTTTGATATCGCATCTGTCTTTTGAGGAATGAGTCTGTTAAGAAGAGGTTACGTACCTATGGATAAGGATGTCAATTGGTTTAAAAGTCTAGCTTTTGCCAGGGGCTTCGCTCACGTGGAGGGCGAAAAATATCGCACGGGAACGTACTACCGAGATAAAAAGTATCCTGTGTATTAACCTAAGATAAGAACTATCGGTGTGCCAAAATTTCATCTTATTCTGGATGAAATTTTGGTACACAGATAGTTCCGAACTGATCTATTCGGACGTTTTTGCATAACTGAGTAGCAAACATCCAAATTTCCTCATTTAAAATAATAATTAATTATAAAATAGTTGAATTAGGAAATAGGATATTTTTGAAGCAATTAACATTCAAATTTATTATACGAGTTTTTACTAAAAAAATTCAGGTCGTTTTTGGATGTATCAGTCTGTAACGATCTTCGAATTTACGTTCTGCTAGAACAATAAAATTATATTAGTCGTGTTCTTGCTAAATTCGTCATTCTTGTAAAGTACTTTAAAGATGGTAGCTTCACCCAAAAGGCGCATAGTTGCACAGAATGTATAAACAACATCCGGTCTACAGTAATATTAAATCCGCCCGTACCAATTATTATGGTGCAGCATAGTCGAATGCAAGGGTTTCAAAGGCTTATGGTAGAACCATGAGCAAATGGAGCGTAATTTTTCGTGCCTATATTCGACTGCCTACTCTACAGGTCCGAGGATAAAGGCGCTCAGGTCCATTAGTAAGAGTAACGTAGCTTAAATTTCTGAACCATCACATACATGGAAGATTTTAATCTGTAGCCCATTGTGGGTGCCAACAGTGCATGTAGAACTTCTACAAAATTTCCGTTTAGTTGTAATTTCAGAACAGATTTTTGACAAAACTGAATACTCTTTTATGTTTTTGTTAAATGGTTGGAATGGAGGTTATTTTGTTATTTTCTTATCGCCGAAACCAGTACATAGTAATTCCAATTAAAATCTGATCAGCGCTAAATGAAACTCAGTGAAGAGTATAATATATTTGATTCTTGGAAGACGTTATTGATATTTGGGTTCCCAGAAAATTCAAAGCTGACGGGCGGCCGGCGTGTAGAATGAGTAGTATATACAATCATCCGAATATAAGCTCCATAAATGTAATGTTTCAATCACCTACGCATAAAGTTCAAATTGCAAAGAAATATAAACAGAACAACGGATTAAAATAGATCATAAATAATCCAATAACTTTCCGATAAGTCTCTCCAAACAACCACCAATGAATTGATGATGACGAATCATAAACTTCGCTCCAAAATAGGGACGAAGAAGAATTTCACGCAACATCGCCCCCACTGCGTACTAAAACTGAAGCACAATAGCAGTACAGAACTTAATCCTCGTCGGCTCTCTGCAGTCACGTTGTGGAAACAATGTTGCACGGTCTTAGGCTCAGGCCACGGAATAGGCGATGTGATGTGGACTGGCCTGATAGGAAGTATTGGCGTTGTTGGCGGAGGAATTAAGTGCGACTAGTGCAGAATTGCAATAAATAGAATACCACCCTTTGTACAGTAGTTTTGTAGTTAGTCCTCTTTTATTTTATGTGGTGTCCAATAAAGTGTTTAATAAATAACGTGTTCAGTTGATAGATTTAGACATGGTGAAGGCTGAAGATGATGAAGATCCAAATTGATTTTCCAATTCTAACGCGGAACCATACATCCGAGTGGATGGTTAATTTAAACTCAACATTTTAATGTGCTAAATTGCAGATAAGGATTATATATATTAGTTTGAATCAATTCACAATCATTATTATACTTTTACGTCTGCAAAAGTAACATTTGTAAAACATCAACATCACCAGTCATCTTCTCCTGAAAATAAGCTCGTTAAAGATCTGTCTCATATACGGTTGTAGCATTATGTTGAGTGGTGACCGGTTTATGTGGGTGTGACGCATATTTACCCTCAACATGTTCTTTTTAGGGTTCCGTTGCCAAATGGCAAAAAACGGAACCCTTATAGATTCGCCATGTCTGTCTGTCTGTCTGTCTGTCTGTCTGTCTGTCCGAGTATGTCACAGCCACTTTTCTCCGAAACTATAAGAGCTGTGCTATTGAAACTTGGTAAGTGGATGTATTCAGTGAACCGCATTAAGATTTTCACACAAAAATAGAAAAAAAGCAATAATATTTGGGGTTCCCCATACATAGAATTGAAACACAAAAATTTTTTTTTCATCAAACCCATACGTGTGGGGTATCTATGGATAGGTCTTCAAAAATGATATTGAGGTTTCTAATATCATTTTTTTTTAAAACAATAATATTTGGGGTTCCCCATACATAGAACTGAAACACAAAAAAAAAATTTAATCAAACCCTTACGTGTGGGGTATCTATGGATAGGTCTTTAAAAATGAAATTGAGGTTTTTAATATCATTTTTTTCTAAACTGAATAGTTTGCGCGAGAGACACTTCCAAAGTGGTAAAATGTGTGTCCCCCCCCCCCCGTAACTTCTAAAATAAGGGAATGATAAAACTAAAAAAAATATATGATGTACATTACCATGAAAACTACCAACGAAAATTGGTTTGAACGAGATCTAGTAAGTAGTTTTTTTTTAATACGTCATAAATCGTAAACCACAATTTACCTTTCATTCAGTCAACTCAAATATAAAAATTAAAAAAAAAACATTTAATTTCATAAACGATGATGACGAATGATGATGATGATGACCTGCAGGTTTGTACGGAACCCTCGGTGCGCGAGTCCGACTCGCACTTGGCCGGTTTTTTTTCTTTCTGTATTGCCTGTCAAGTCCACTCGCTGTTCCTAAGGCCACAACCTAGACCGCACGCTGGTGGTGCGTTCTTGATCCGAACGCGTTGGGTGCGTGGCGTGAATGAGCCTGGCCTATTCGATCCAAATTACATGCCGGTCAACATGAAATTTGCATAATTTGCTAATTAGTAATAATATCCTTGAGAAACAATATTACGAACTTTATACTGGAGTTTTAAAATTTTTATTTAGAAGCATTTTTTTGCGGACACAAATGAGGATCATCACGAGCTGCTTCGAACTATAAATCTGGTGTAGTTTTTCCAATCTACAGGGTGGCAGGGATATCAACGCATGATCTACTACTATAGATTCAGTAAATGATTTTAAATGCCCCTGTGTTGAATTTATTATCGGTAAAAAAAAAATTGCCGTTCCATACATTTTGATCGCGTAGATATTGCGCTATTCTACGAAATAGTATTATTAATTATAATCGACGAATAATGTCTGCGCTAGACTCATGAGCTGAATTCATGGTTTCAGTTCGAACTTCAATGCCCCTACCGTCATATATATTGTAGATAGATAGGTACTGTTTTTCAGAAAGTTTGGTGTGGTGCAAGCTAACTATATACCTTAATGATAATAATAAAGATTAAACTATTAACAAACTAACTATGATAAAACATCTGGTACAGGCATAGTTTGTGACACAAAATCCATTTCAAAAATCCACTTATATTCAACCAACGCAAACCGAACCCCAGTAAAAGCTTTCTTGTACTAAATATTTTCGATAGTGTCTCTAAGCCCATATTTCAGATCCCCCAAGTAGTACGTTCGCAGGTTAACGATTCAACATGTGTTACGTGCCACGAGGAGGCTCGCCTAAGTGAATCAGATTATATACCGATGGACTATCCAATTTGCATAATTCACTAATTGATACTGGTAGCCTGGATACTGATGTTTATTTGATTATTTAATTTATGTTCGGGTCAATTGAGTTAATGAAATATCTATTTCCATATTAGATATATCTGAAGAGTCATGAGTACGGGATGTCAATTGACAACGAAACGCAAGTGTGAAGTTAGTGCCCTTCGGCAGAGATTAGTGTGACGTTTGTGTGAGTTGACGGGAGCGTCTGTAATAATCATTTTCAGAATATTTCTTCTTGCCCACTACATACATCTACGCCCAGTATAGTGTTCAACGATTAATAATCCAGCTCCAATCGACTTCTTGTCCCGATAAATACATTATTTTATTATGAATTAAATATGTCAATTACTACAAAATATACAATGGGTGGGCCGTATAGCTTTCAGCGATCTTTCCCAGCAACTTTGAAATGGGCATTCTTAACCTGGCCTTAAATCATATCCTACTAATATTATAAACGCGAAAGTTTGTATGTATGAATGTATAGATGTGTGGATGTTTGTTCCTCTTTCACGCAAAAACTACTAACCCGATTTAGATGAAATTTAGCACACAGATTGTTTATAACCTGGAGTAACACATATGGTACTTTTTGTCCCGGTAATATGTTCCCCCGGTATAATTTCCGACCTCCACGCGGGCGCAGCCGGTGGCAAAAGCTAGTTTTACATATTATATGGACAGATTTGTACAACATTTTTATTTGTCATCTTATAACAAAATGCTCACCCTTAGTTGTTGAAGTTGAAAGACATAACACCATTAGTTTTGCATCATCATCATTTAACCCTTGTCAAATTTCAGTTAATTCTAATAAAATTGTTTATTACGAATTAATAAAAAGCACATTATAGAATAAATACACAAACATAAAGTAGCCAAAAGCCCGAGACATCTTATTAAAACTAAAATAATAAATCGAATTAAATTTAATTCAGATCTTATATATCTTTTTCTGTAATAAATAACAACAGAAGAAATTAATTAAACAAATATTATAAATAATAAAGATATTCAATCTAATAAAATTGATATAATAATCGTTATAGAATTAAAAGAAATACCTAATTTCTTACAATATTGCCTATTGCATTGAAAAACTGTGTCGGTAAAACTAAAACGATTAAACGATTTAAAACATTTTATTTCATTAACTATAATGTAAAATATACTGATCAATAAAAAATAAACTAACCTGACATAAAAAATCCATTTAGAGTTTTACAAATCAAAATTAAAATCCGCTGTCAAACAGAAAGTTTCAAACAGCTCAGCTCTGTGCTCAGCGTTTGTCAAATGAAAAAGTAATATTTAACATGAGCCGAAACTCATAAATAAATAGCAAGTCTGTTGATATTTGGAAAGCGACAGAGAGCCAATATTTCGCATGTCAGTCAGAAGTCCCGTGTTTACTGTTGCCGAACTATATTTTTTGTACAACATAGAATCTGAAAGTTGAGCTCTAAATTCAAAGCAAAAATTAAAAATGATATTTGAATTTGTGACACAATTATTGGAATAAAGTGATGGTTCAGAGTTAGTGTGCTTATTTAGTACATAGTGTTTTTCTTTTTTTTAGAATAATGGCTTTTAAATTGTAACAGACTTTTTACTGCTTGTGATGATCGTCAGTCAAATACACACAAATTGTCCAATTTACTATCAGAAAATATGATCCGTGGTGGCCAAGAGGTAACTGCTGCGCCTCACGAGTTAGTTCGTGGGTTAGAACCCTTTTTTTGCGTGGGAAATCATCAAATGACGTCTCCCGCTCTAGGGTGGAGCGGAAGAGCGTGTCAAACTTTTACTGACTAAAATCCACCCGTGTTCCTTCAGTTGCCCATATGCCAGGGCCACGGTAACTCTTTCGGACGAATCTCGTGACCCTGGCAGGCATCGGTCCTAGCAGACCCCTTCAGTATAGCTGACATCACTTTGAGGCGCGCGTGGAACACTTTGCGCCGTCGACCCGAGCCTGGTCCTTACCGGGCGGCGAGCTACCCATTGCTCGCCGCCCGCAAGCTTGCACCTACGGTGGCCGGGAGTCCGCTATCGATGGGTTAGAACCCTTAAAGGCGCTTTACTATGTGTAATTTATTTCATCACCACTGCTCTCGAAACGGTGAAGGAAAATATCTAGAGGAAACCGGCATGTCTTAATACCAAAAATTCGAAGATATGTGACATCTACCAACTCGCACTGGGACACGCACTCACATGGTGGATTACGGCACTCTCTCCGTGAGAGAGAGTGTGCCGTAATCCGAGAGATCTGTGTCTAATCAGTGAAAAAATTATAGGTTGATTACGACTAGGCTATCAGAAAATACAGTAAAAACCCCAAAACCCAGTGTTCATTTATAAAATACTACAAACAGTAAAAATAACTGAAATAACTTTGGCAACATCACATGCGACGGTTTATTGGGATTCGTTTTTACAACGATGACTCTATGTTTTCAGATGTAAATGAAAACCCCCATTCGAATGGCGAGCGAATGCACCAATACCGCCGAATATTTCAGTGTATACTACGCGTTATATGAATTCATACTTCCACGTATCATTGGTTTTCGAATATGGAATGTTTTTGGTGCGGATTTTGGATACCGTGATGATGTTTTCCTAGAAAGCGATTAAACTGTGTAAATATCAGCAATTCATTCGAGGTGGGCTTTTTTTTGTTGGATGGGAAGTCATCAAATGACTTCTCCCGCTCTGGGCGGAGCAGAAGGGCGTGTCATACTTTTACTTACTAAAACCCACCCGTGTTTCTTCAGTTGCCCATGTGCCAGGGTCACGGTATCTCTTTCGAACAATCTTGCGACCCTGGCAGTTCGTGGTGGGCTTGAAAATATGGGAATAACTTTTTCTCGAGGTACTTATATTTTTCATTAAGTAGGTACTTATGTGGTGTTAAAGGAAGGGATTTTATCAAGCCACAAAGGAAAATATACTAAGTTAATTGATTTTTACATATTTAAACGTTTGAGAGGACAACTAAGGACGGATTTCACCAATGCAATTAAAACCGTGTTTAAGAGCTAATCGGCTCGAATTGGCACAAAGTCACAGGAATCAGCTTGTTTCCCATACATCTCATATCAAACAAATCATAAAAACTTCTGCAAACCGTCTATGTCAAAAAAAAAAGTTATATGTGAGCAAATCCTATTCCCATAGCTACGTTATATTTTAAAAAACTCCGCCACAAAAAGAGAATCAAGACTATTTTTTCATAGACTTTGTTGGGGACAGTCCACACGGAGTTTCGGTTTTTGTGAGCAGATCTCTTTTTATCTTCTTTCTTTCTTTATTTGAAGAGGATGCCGGTAATGTGTTGTGGTACTAATGATTGCGGTGAACTGAAACGTTTTTATCTGTTTTTAGTTGGCTTTACTGTACGGATTACGTGTACTCTTTGCCAATCCAACTTCGAAATAAACGGTACCTAAACACAAGTCTTTCGAGAATATAAAAAAGAACTTAGCGCTAAAACATAAATTCGCGTTTACGCCATACATTATTTAGACATATGACGTATGGCTCATCCCGGCAATAATCCTTTTATAGTTCCATACATCCTGAGGCCAGGCATAAACCTCGAAAAAAATCTCCGAAATTCACATAATAACAATGGACTTTATTGCCTAGACACTATCGTCCTTTCTCGGGCACTGAGTCTAAACGAATGGCTCGTATCTTCCCATTTTATAGGCATTCTGCTTGTCCTGTGTTTTAGAAGAAAGGTTAATTGAATTCAAGTTTTATGGTGCCTCTAACTGACAATAAAAAAAAAAACTTTACGTGGACTCTGGAGGGGACTTGATTAAAACAAATGAATTACTATTCATTCTTGCTGAAGTTCTTAGCTTTGAATGTAAGAAAAGAATGATTGTTCAGAGACTTGTCTCTTAAATGTTTGATTCAAGTTAAGGTTGGTCGTACCTTTTAAGTTAGCCGAAGAGGTTCGCGTAAGTTAATCTTTGAAGATTTCATGGAGATCAAGTAAAAGTATGTAGGTGATTTATAGAAGAGAGCAGAAGGTTCTCGTTATGTTAACTAAAAGTTACACGTGTTGAGGATGTTATTTCTATATTAAGTTGCAGTGAAGTTACAATGGCTTATTTATATTTAATCTTACGTCAAGGAAATACAACGACCTTACTTAAACTTTCCAATTGAAAATAAGTACAAATACACTTTACACCGCATTTTGATTTCTAGTCCGTGTGGTGCCGGACGTAAAGAATAACACCACCCCATTTCTTCCCGTGGGTGTCGTAAAAGGCGACTAAGGGACTTACTAGAGAATGGGCAGCAGCGTTCTCTATGCATTTTACCACCATACTGCGATCGCCAACCCGCCTGCCAAGCGTGGCGATTATGGCAAAGCCCCCCAAATTGGGGGAGGCCTAAGTCCAGCAGTGGACGTCTTACGGCTGAAATGATGATGATTATATCATCTCGTATTAGGAAGCAGCTAGCTGCCCGCGACTACGTCCGCGTGAAATTTATTGTTCCCTCATTCCACTTCGTCGCATTGCCCCTAATTCTTAAATGCCTTATTCTTGAAGAAGGTTACCTGTACCCTCTTTAAGAATTAGGCTATCATATATTAAAAAGTTTTTTTTTTAATTCGACTGGTAGTTTTTGGGGCCCTACATAAAAACTTACAAACAAAGTTTACCTCTTTATAATATTAAGTCTAGATTATATTAAAGTGAAAATATTAGATTTTTTGTATGTTTGTTTGTTACGCTTTAACGCTAAAACGGCAGAACGAATTTGCCTGAAATTCGGTGCAAGACATACCTTCTATTTTGGATTGCAGATGAACATCCACGTTTAGCTCAATTTGAATCAAATGTATCGAATCACACAAACTTACCACATTGAAACTACAGAGTAGAAACAGTTCGTGTAACGATTTAATTTTTGTTATTGCCTAAAATGTTTCCAATTCCCAAAGTGTAATTTCTAAGAGGTCAATACTGAAATCGACAGCAGACGTCGACGGGTTTAAGTAAGTGGTAAAGAGTATTCTCTAAGATATGAACTTATGGCGTTTTCTAAAACTAATGAGTATGTCTTTTTTTATAAGTTTGTCCCACTTCTGAAATCCTTCGAGGCATGCTTTTTTAACCGACGAAAAAAAACGGAGGAGGTTATCAATTCGACGCGTATATTTTTTTTGTTTGTTTTTTTTTTAATGTATGACCACGCATAACTTTTTACATAGTAGTGCGATTGTGATAATTCTTTAATGGAAAGGGTATACTTCGAGAGTGGTCCCATATAAATTTGGAAAACAAAATCGAACCCTAATGGTCGAAAAACAGGGGATGATTGATTGTTCACTCATTGATTGTAATGTATAACCACGCATACCTTTGTACAGAGTAGTCCGATTTTGATAATTCTTTTTTCATTGGATAGGATATACCTTGCCAAGTATTATTGGTACATTAAAGCCACAAAAAAATTACAAAATAAAAACTTTTTAACAAAAAATTAAACCACTCAACCCTTGCGATACGTATTTAGGTCATCTTGCCATTTCTTCCCGAGCCTTTCTCTGTGGAGTTTAAAATTAAACTACTAAAATCAAATGGACACTTCGGTGTGTTATGATAGACTAGCTATTGCCTGAGACTCCGTCTGTGGCCCAAAATAAAACTAGCCTATATGCTTACCCAAGTGATGGTCTATCTGTATGCCAAATTTGATTCTAATCTGTTCAACTGTTTTATTGTGAAAGCAGAACAAACAAACAAACTTACTTTAGGATTTATGACTATGATGGAAATTAACTTAACCACTTGACAGTCCTTGGCAACCGTAGTTGCCAAAGTGAAACTACTCTCAGTAGTCCGGACTGTCAAGTGGGTATCTTAAATTGATTCTTACCAACAAACAAGAATAATTTAATAACTACCATTACCATAGTTATAGAATTTTTCACTATCATTGATTAAGTATTGTGTCACAGACAATTCCAACCTTAGAAATAAATTTACTTGCAGACTATTTCAACAAGAAACATTTGGAAATAACCACAATCTTGAAGATAGCTTTCTTCTTTACCCTGAACCTAGAAGTTTCATGGAAGCATTGAACTTCATTAGGTTTAAAACTTATATTAACACCTTAGTCTGTCTTCTCCATCAAAGCCTTGTTAAGACCGCTGACACATGAAACTTGGACCACAGTCTTAATTGGTTTCATTTTCGAGTGAACAGGTCCGGTTCGGCGTGACACGGTGGACTTCCGACTTCTAACACGGCAAGCACCATCAATGCCAATTATAGACCTTATTCCCATGTAATAAGGATTATCTGGATTTAAGTTAATGATTCTGGGTGAAATGAACCGACCTTGTATGAGGCGTTTTTATGGTTTTTTCGCTGGTAAGCAATTTTTGGGAAGGAGGTTGAAAGGTGTTATTATTATTAATACTTTTCGGTTATAATTATCTAATATTGACCCTGTAGTAATGTTATGTAGTTTCAAATATCAGTCTTGTTCTAAAACTTAAGCCAGCCCAGCCCTAAGCCGAGGTTCGGACCCCACAGAGGGCCCTTAGCGAGTAGTCACTCTAGTTTTAAGTTTTTAAGCCCTGGCTGGAGGCCTTATTATACAGGCAAGTCAGGTCAAGCAGCCGACAACCTGATAGGTTTTTTTTGTGCGTGGGAAATTATCAAATGACGTCTCCCGCTCTGGGCGGTGCGAAAGGGCGTGTCAGACTTTTACTGACTAAAACCCACCCGTGTTCTTTCAGTTGCCTATATGCCAGGGCCACGGTAACTCTTTGGAACAGATCTCGCGACCCTGGCAGGAGCCTCATAGGTTGACCTGCGAGATGATATTCCCAAAAAATAGAAAAAATAGACGAAGTCGACAGCAGAAATTAGTTATTTATGTTAATTTCGAAGTTAAGTGCCACTGTAATAAAGAAGTCTAATTAAAGATTAATTTTGATCTTAAGGTTTCATTTATATTAGAAGAACGTATCGCCAATCAAATTGCAGCTATTCAACCAATCAGGATTCCTCACTAAACCCTTGTAATCCTCTACTTTTCATTAAAATGCATTGAACTTAAACAATGTCTTTGAAACTTAACGTTTCAAAGGAACTCAAATGTAATCATTAAAAACAAAAGCGATTGATTTTAAACGAAGCCTGCGATATACTGCTGCCAATATAATCATAGGTCATAATGAGAAGACACTAATCTAAATAAATGATTTTCTTTAGATTTGTGACTTTAAGGCTCTCGCACACAGACAAATTTTCTCGAGGCACATAATAATACAATAATACATCAATAAATCAATCTGCCCAGCCTTTTGCCAACTACGTTGTGGTTGGCTTCCAGTCTAACTGAATACAGGCTAATACCAGTACTTTACAAGGTGCGACTGCCTATCTGACAACCCAGTTACTAGATAATAAGATACACTTTGGTAAGACTGGTTGTCAGACTTTCAGACTTCTGTCCACCTTTAACGACTGTCAAAGATCCACGAAAGATAGTCAGGATCATCGGCTAAACGTGCTTTCTGAGGCACAGAAGGCTCTTGGTATTTAAAAATTGTCACCATTCCACCCGATAACTCGATCGATCGACACATTTAACTGTTATTACTACATTTCATTAAGTGTGTTAGTTTTCATTATGTATGTTTTTATTGTTAAATGTTTTTAGTTGAAATGTAATTTCTAGTGTACAATAAAGCATATATAAATAAATAAATAAACAATTATTAGCCCTAATCACAGAAAATAATATTTTTCTACGCACAAGCCTGACGCGACTCAAGAAGGAATCGCAGAATTTAAAACGGTCGCGCGACAATTTGCACTTGTGTATTCCACCTACCTTGTGTATTCCACCCAGCTTGTGTATTTTTAAGGTAGAGCCGTAATAGTTCAAACCAACCCTACAGCATCTTGACTTATAAATTTGAAGGGTCACCTTGATGCGCTCGAGTGACTAGCTTTCACGAAGGGGCACTCTATCATAATGGCTGGGTTTGGCTGTCAATCAAGACAGAGCGAAGGAAAAAATTTCTCGACAAGAATAGGAGACAATCAAGGTGTGTTCACATAATGTAGGGGGATGACGTGAAACCTATTTGCTTGAACGAGGTGTTAAGATGAAATATAATTCACCAATATAGCCTCCTATATAACTCCTCATTAGGGACTGCATTATCAAAAAAAAATTAAATAGGTCCTCTTGTGAAGACCTGCAAGTTAGGACTTTATTAAACAGATTGAGGACTAAAACAATTATTGTTTGTGAAATAAATAATACCTTATTGATTAAGCTACTTGATGCACTAGCAATTTCAGTTCCTAAATAACATCTGCTTCACACGACTCCCATTTTACAAAATGGCGAATTCCCTCGACTATTTGAGCGAAGAAAAACATTCTGGAAGTCCAAACGTCCGGCGTTGCATAAGACTCGTACATTTCAGAGTACTATTGAGCTAATTTTCTTTGGCTTCCCTTCACTTACTGCATTTTAAAGGACGTCTGGCACCTAGAGCATTTTTCCTTTTGAAAATTGTAGGAAACGAATGATCATTTTTATGGGTGCGTCTAATAATATATAAAATAATTTGATGTATTTCCATGTCAATTATGGATATGAGATACAACAATTGATGGTTGGATTAAATGTAAGTAATTATTGGATGTATCCGTGCCTCGGAGAGCACGTCCGGGCTGTCATTCATAGAACATTGACAGTTGCTTCGGGCCAGAAGCCCGAATCGGATAGACTTGCCGGGGGCTTTCGTGTTACCCAGTTAGTGAATTCTAGAGGTTAGACAGGCAGTCCGCCATGTCCTCGCGGAGGCGATCGGCGGCGGCGACCTCTCGCGTCCGGCCCTGGTGTAAGGCCATGGTACGGAGTGAGAGGGCATGGGAAGTCGTCATCTCCTTCTGCGAAGCAGTAATGTTCGCGAAGGAGGAGGCGGAGC
Organism: Aporophyla nigra; assembly: GCA_947507805.1. Taxonomy (NCBI): domain Eukaryota; kingdom Metazoa; phylum Arthropoda; class Insecta; order Lepidoptera; family Noctuidae; genus Aporophyla; species Aporophyla nigra. Next base: position 3,413,442 of record OX382301.1, read on the forward strand.
GCGTGAGGGAGTGGCAGTCTTTGTGCCCTCACGTCCCTAGCTGCTGCAGGAGGAGACGCCCCGGGCGTCGGGAGTCAATAGCAGACTCCCGGCCACCGTAGACGCGAGCTTGTGGGCGGCAAGCAATGGGTAGCTCGCCGCCCGGTAAGGACCAGGCTCGGGTCGACGGTGCGTAGTGTTCCACGCGCGCCTCGAAGAGATGTCAGCAGAACTGAAGGGGTCTGCTAGGACCGATGCCTGTCAGGGTCGCGAGATTGTTCGAAAGAGATACCGTGACCCTGGCACATGGGCAACTGAAGGAACACGGGTGGGTTTTAGTCAGTTAAAGTCTGACACGCCCTCCCGCTCCACCCACGAGCGGGAGACGTCATTTGATGATATCCCATCCAAAAAAAAACAGGCAGTCGTCACTCCATATGAAATACTGATATTTAGCTGTATCCGGTTAGACTCGAAGCCGAGTACAACGTAGTTGTCAGTGCAGTTTGATCGAATATACAGGATGTGGCGTAAGTAGTGGGTCCACCGTTCAGGATTCGATGAACCAGATAATTAACTATAACAATTAAAAATTTTAAACATTTTTACCCAAGGGTTCCGAAAATATTTCATTTTTATCTTTTATTTACGAAATTTCTACCTTTTATTACATATTTGTTCGTAGTTTCAACAAAAACCATTATTTTTTCATTTTGATTTCTGTTAATTATTGCTGAATACTAGAGCTATCATGATAAATTATGATTTATTATGTAAATTCAGCTCTTTTGAAGAAAAAGTTGATTATTCTCTAATTTTAACCCCAATTTTTAACACACCATCAAGTTCAAGAGCAATTTTTGTAAAAAAAAAATTGGGTGTAAATTGTTAAAAAATTTAAATGTTATAGTTAATTATCTGGTTCATCGAATCCTGAACGGTGGACCATTACTTACGCCACACCCTGTATATTCAAAAGATCGGAAATCAGTTGCTATATCTATGAAATGTTAGAAATTTTGTAATTATACCTATCATATTATTGACCTAGTTTTTTATTTTTTTTTATTTTCATGTATTTAAAATTGTGAATTTGGTCTCTGATTGACTTTCGTTATATTACAATATTTAAATAAATTTTAAGAAAGTGATTCAATCATTATACTGTCTACCAAGTATTAATTTGGTTTTCCTAGGAACAATTTCGATTTAGAGATTGTGGTTAACTGTGCCTCGCAGTGTTCCGACGAATTCCGACTTTCTCTAATTTAAAAGTGATCCAAATAATATGTTGTTCTGTTTAATTATAAATAAGAATAAAGCATATATGTTCTCATTTGATTTTTGGTAGGACTAAAATTTTTTTTTTATTACGTGGCTATTCGACATCGATGTATTTACTGTGTTCTTCTGCATAGCATTCAGTAATACTGTCTTCAACCGTCTCAAGAATATTCATAACTTCCAGAACATTATCCCCAACAAATTTCAGGCTCCCTCCATCTCACACCATCTAAACACTATTAACCACGTACAGGTAAAATTACATAAATCGCATTGACGCGTTACCATGGCAACCTCTGAGGCACCCGGTAAACCGAAATTAATCCGTCCGTATGAGCGTAGAGTCGAACTTAATTAGTGGCTCTGCTTGTGACTATGCAGGAGCGAGCGCGATGATTAGACGATAGATGTGGCTGCTTGATTATAAGTGTCTTAGCTGAGGAGATAACGAACTGGGCTTCAGTGCTGGTGAAATGTGGGAGAGTGTAAAGTTTTGTCATCGGTACTTTCATTTTATACTTGTGGCTAAGTACGAACGGCACCGGTCGATCGGTCAGGTTAAGATATGCTTGACCTGGTTGATCCGTGAATGGGTGACCATCTTTACATACCAAGATCCCTCCGTGCCTCGGAAAGCACGTTAAGCCGTTGATCCTTGAAGTCATTCATACATTTTTGACAGTTGTTACAGGCCGTCAGACGCGTGAAAGTCCACCAGTCCTAACAAGGGTTACAGTATTAAACAGTAACTGTGTTTTGGAGGTGAGATGTGCCCAACATAATTGGAAAAAGGCTAGGTAGGTGATGACTATCAATTATTACAATTGTAAACAATTGATTCGATTCGTTCCCTAAAAACGTAAAAGCTTTAAACGTAAAGTCTCTATTTGATTATAATTATTAATGATTTTGACATAGTTAATGGTGGTATTAACGTTTTTAATGGTAATTTTGACATTATTATGAATGATTTTGACATTACTATTTATTATTTTGACAACACTATTAATTGTTTTGACATTATTAACAATTATTATAGATAATTTGCTAAATGTTAAAATGTGTGTACTAACACTAGTGTTTAAGAAGTGTAGGTTTGTAAGTACTAACAAAATTTGGATTTTATGATCTGCTTAATAAAATCTATATATTAATACGTGAAGCGAAAACTTTGGATCCCTTTTTACGAAAATTGGGCGGACGGAGAAGTATGAAATTTCGCACACTTGTAGCTTATACAAGAAGATTTTTTAGTCACCGTCCAAATTTTTTCTAGGCATTAGGTATCATTCAATAAATCCATTTTTGAAAAAAAAAAAACGATACATAAAATTTTCATTTTAAATCATTTTCTCGAAAGAATTATCCGCTCTGCGTGGTCACTAAGTTAAACGTTAATAATACTACACTTGCCGCCCGTGAGAGTATGAAGGGAAAATTTGCAACTTTGTTTATTATTGTTTTCAATTAATTTCGGCGGCGCGCGGGGTGGGCCGCCGAAATTAATACCTAGCGCGGTGCATACGCACTAGGTAATAGCCCGCACTATTACCTAGCGCGCGGCGGTGTCCAGAATCATCAACTTTTTATAGATAATTTTGTGATGTGATATCTCAATATTTTTGTATTGAGTGATACTAAAAGAAAAAACACGTATTAAATGATTTTCGCAAAATATTAGTATATCATAATTTGGACGGTGACTAAAAAATCTTCCTGTATAGGGAAGAAGTGACGAATGCTAATATTTTTTTTTAATTATGCGTAAAAATCCATTATTTTCAATAAATAACACGTTACACACACTACTATTCATTACCATGTATTTAATACTCACATGCATAGATGTTCTTTCGTTTATGGTCCAAATCTGTGGTCCAATCGAGAATATCTGTCTTTAATATTTTGTGTCTATAGTCTTACTGAATATCAAGTATAACCATAGGTAATAAATTAATTTTATAGATATATAACCTATTTCATTTTTAAAATCTATGATCAGATCGAGAATATTTGTCTTTAATTTTATTTGTTTATAGTGTTACTGAATGTCAAATATAACCATATCATTTTTTTATATTTATTATATTTTTTCATTTAATAATGTATTTCTATTCAAATGAAGTACGGTCAAATTTCGACCAATGGGCGATCACTAGTATTGATTGATTGATTTAAAAACAATTAACAAATGGGTAATCCTCGTAATTTTAAGAACGTTCACAGTCTGATTTCAGTCTCAGTCTGTCAAAAATACCTAGTTTCCCTACATTTTTGACAAGTTTTTGACATTTGTTTGTCGCGAGATGAGACTGGGACTAGTTTATGAACGTTTTTAAAAACGAGGATTGGCCGTCTTAACTGTAGAACATTCTAGATCAATATATACAGCCTACAGGTTTTTGCACCAAGTTTACTTTTACACTTGACACCTGATTTCAGACATATTTTGACGGTTATTTTTTTGGTCTGACAATTTTTTTGTATTAGTATAAAAATAAATGGTTTGAGTCACCCAACATCTTCCTGCAGCCGCTAATCCTAAAATCTAAGCCCTCTATAACAGAAATCAATATCAACCTTCATAAACCTTCCATACACTACAACGGCTAATGCCAGGCGCGGTCGAATGTTTGGTTTAAGCGCTCTTTACCAACTATCTTACTCTATGGGTTCTGATCTGCAAAACTCACTTCTAATCCAATTAGCAGAGGTATTGTGGTGTGAATGAGGAGTGAAAGAGGGCTTAGTGAATGTGAATGGAGTAGTAGGATTTAGATGTTCTAGCTAGTTATTAAAATAGTGGATGGATAGGAACTAGAAATGTGATGTATTTTGGGTGCCGAGAATTTAATGAGCCAGATTAGGTCGTTTTCAAGAAATTTGTTGCTGTTCGTAATTGGGCATAATCCTTCGTAGAATCTATTTCACCTTAATTGAGTCTAGTGTCTAGGTTGAAATCAAATTTAGACAGTGGAATTTCAGAATATTTCAAACATCTACATAGTTTTTTTTTTTTTAATACAATAGAATTTATTCGTAGCATAGTTAAAATGGCTAGACAAATTATGTCAGCCAATCTATAAAAAAATTAGTTAATTTTTGCTTTTTCGGTAAGCGTCACTTGAGAACGGCTGGATCGGTTTGCAACTTTTATGTTTTTTAAATTTTTGTAATAATCCGAAATATGTTTTTATTGAATAAAAACTGGAAAAGATGCCAGATATGTTTCTGCGAGTTTATTTTAACTTAACATATTTCAAATTTTGTGAGTACTATATTTAACAGGTGTGTTAGGATTCCATAAAGGTTAGACCAAGATAACATTTTAAGAGAGAGTGTAGCTCTATACCTGCTTATATTTTAAGCTTTCTCGAATAAACATTTTGGGTTTTCTCCTCCTAGGGTTCACCAAAACACACACGAGGGAGATGATACAAACAATGAAGAAGCGTATAAAGCGTATATAATATAAAAGCGTCACGGCCCCATTTTGAGCCACCAAAATAAGTATGAGAAATATAAAAAAATACATCTTTGCCAGCTCTTACTAGCGAGCATAAAATGTAACTATTTCAATAAAAAACTACTCAGCTAAGTAGGTGCATAGTTAAATTTTTACGGTCTGATAGCTGTGGGACTTGAGTGAAATCTGAGAAAAAATAGTCACAATTAAATTATATAGCACTGAAATAAAAACACTTACTCTCGGGACCTTTTCAAATGTTATAACTTCGACCTAACAGGGCTTAACACACTCATGATGACGGGGCATATTTTGTACGTAAGGCCCGCTCGAGACCGCAATATGTGAGCTCTCAATTCATAGGTACTATTGAGCCATATGGCTCTTAACGTGACCCCGATATAGTTTTTCAAAGTAACGTTCGAGTGTGGTTCTGTAGTTTGGTTCTCAATACTTATACAAGCTACACTAGGTTGTCTTAAAAGTGACTAGGGTAAATGAAGAAGAGAAGTGAAACGTAGAAGTGCTACATTGGGGTTTTTTCTGCTAATTACAACATATCACAATCATCATTTAGCATATGATGTTCCCTCTGCTGGGACACAGGCCATCCAGAGGGGTAATTGCGTAACTTGCTATCAGTAGGAATTGGTTTCATATTGATAGTTTTTAGTAGAGACATTCATTGCGTTATTTACGTTGCTGAGCTTACAATCTATTCGAACAAATGACGCAATGGTTTAGAAATAATCTTCAATCTCATTCGAATTCTGATAAATAGTGCGTTTCGCAATTAGGGTGCAGGAGTAGTGGCAATGAGGGTTGGTAGTTGTAACATGTCTGCAAATTTTTGGTTCTAGGACATGCTGGTTTTCATCAAAATGTTTTCCTTCACCGTTTTAAGAGCAGTGGTGATGAAATTATTTACACAAAGTATTATTAACAAAGTAAGTTATATTTACCTACGACCTAGAACTCAAAAGTTGTACTATTGGGCCGCCACTGTCCATTTTTGAATTTGATGCATCATGATGCATCATTTGGCACTATCAAATTCTATAAAACTATTCAGTACTCAAATACTCGTAATTGAGAAATATTATAGGACTTCTTCCATGACGATGATAATGATCTATGAAGAAATCAACCATGAACATAATTAATCAGTCACATCATGTTAACAACAAAAACCGTGAATGAACACAACAATTCCGTCCTCACCTACACACGTATATGGATTTGTAAGCACAAATACGGATTTACGAGTTCCAACCCGTTTCGTCACTAAAATACTACAATGCGGCCCATTTCGTCAATTAAATAGTTTTAATGAAATCACGAAAGTTGTGCGGCATATAAAGGCGTCGACACACTCGCGAGCGGGACTCTGTTTCGTGGACATATTAATTTATCTTTATTTTAATATAACGCTCATTCAGCATGTGTGCACAGTACCGACTTCAATGTGAAATTGCTTTTTCAGTTATAAAATATGGCGACAGTATCTTGTCTTGAGTTTCGGTTACGTTGTAAGTGCTGATTCAGTTATGTTATAATGCTTGTGAAGCACATTTTGATACTGTTTAGAGTATTAACAAAGTAATTATTGTTACCTGAATTGGAACACCTTGAGTACAACCTTTTTGAAGTATAGTAAGTACCTTAACTAACTTAATAAACTTTGATGCTATGGGAATATGAAAGAAATGTTAATCATTATATTATAATTAATAATATTCTGATTGATAACTTCAGAAATTACTATAATAACTCTGAACCTAATTAGGCACCAGCACCTTTTTACCTCTAAGTTTGTAAACATTTTGTAATTTCAAAATTAGGCTGTTTACTGAAAATTCTCAACAATAATAATTCCAAACGCCTACTTATCGACAAATAAATTGCCCAATAACATTGAGAGAACAAAGAAAGTTCCAAGCTCTTGGAAATCCTTCACGGGACGAATAAAATTAAAACAGATTCAATCTCATTAGCACTCGGTTTATTTAGTAGCTAGACTAGAACTACGCCATTCATCATCTCGTTTGCGTTGAATGAAGACGTCTCTTTAGTAATGTAAGGTTTGATAAAAGAGGTTTATGTTATTAGGTGTCACTGAATTTCTTTTTTAGATTCAACTTTTTGAATATGATGTTCTTTTTTTTCTTTTTTATGGTACTTAACTTTGAAATGTTATAGAGCTAGGAATCTCACATCTTTGGTAGACACCAAATCGTTGAAGGAGAATGCGCTAAGGTAGTAAATTTTCTTGTTTTATTTTTTTATTTGCTGGGCATTGTGTGGCTGTATGTTGGTTAATATTATGATTCACAACTGTAACTGGTAGGGCTCTACAGTATTGTAATTGTAATAATTAAAATCATCAATCCAACCCTCTTACTTCATATAATGCCATTCAATTACTTTTTCATGAAATTGCCATCCAATTCAAGTGTTATTTAAGAAATACCGGCGTATTTTGTATTGGTAACCATCGGTGGTTACCGACATGGCTGTGAAATTAGCAGAGTAGAAGTGTCAATGAGCAGTGTCGCAGATTTTACGAAGGACCCGTTTCTGGAGCACAAAGGGTTAGAAAAAGACGTAGCTACACCGACGATATGATGATAGCAAGACGAAGCTGTGGTGAGCGCTAAACCATCTGTGACGATGAGCTAGCGTGGCACCGCCGAGCCCCGAAGCGCCGGAGTCGTGACAGAAACCATGCCTGCTCCATGATGCATGCTTGCTTTCATGCTACATATTGTATACTTGCTTGTATGCTCGATTGCATGTTGCATGCTGGCTTGCATGCTCGATTGCATGTTGCACGCTGGCTTGCATGCTATATGCTTGCTTGCATACTACATGTTGCATGTTGTTTCAAAATCGATATTCTTTTTCAAAAATCAATAAATGTCTTCTTTGAATAAACCGTCTCCAATGTCCTTTTACCTACACATCAATAAGCACAACAAAGCGCGCAGTACTTTAAAACTTAACTTCCTGAAAACAGGTAGATACATTAAACATTTTAACGGCCCACCGTTAAGCAATAAAGAGCTACAGAATGGCCCAGAGACCAACTATAAAATATAATTACCAGGACGCTTGCCAACGGAAAAATCGTGTCAACATAGAGCTATGATATCATTTTCATATATCCTTTTTATAATAATGTTTACAAGGACAAGTAAGTCCACTCTTGGAAATGAACTTACAAAAACCTACATTAGGTAGCAAGCCTGTAAGGTAAAAAATAATTCTTGTTGTGAATTACAGGAACGCCAAAGCTTTGTGAAAATGTCAAGCAAATTGCTAAGCAAACTTGCACCTTACATCAATTAAACGTGTTAGATATTACATAGAACTGTCACGGAATGACGGTTATGATTTTAATATACTGACAAATTAAGTTAGTAATAAATTTACTTTACAACTGTTTTGGTGGCATCCTTTTTTTTTCTCGTTGGGAAATCATCAAATGACGTCCCCCGCTCTGGTCGGACTGGGAGGGCGTGTCAGACTTTTACTGACTTAAACCACCCGTGTACCTTCAGTTGCCCATGTGCCAGGGTCACGGTATCTCTTTCGAACAATCTCGCGACCCTGGCAGGAACATGTCAATAGGCTTGACCCCTATTACATGGGACTTAAACATAACTGGCGAATTGTAGGTGTACTAATACACCTCTCAACGTTGTTCCGACTGGATGCAAATAATAGCACCATTTCATTTCTTCCCTTGGGTGTCATAAGAGGCGACTAAGGGACTTACTAGAGAATGGGCAACAGCGTTCTCTTTACATTTTACCACCATACTGCGATTGCCAACCCGCCTGCCAAGCGTGGCGATTATGAACCCCCCCCCCCCCCCAAATTTGAGGAGGCCGTCGAAAGACGTCTACTCCTGGACATACCAGCAGTAGACGTCTTTCAACTGAAGTGACGATGATGAAACACCTCTTCCTAACCCTTTGGCGAATACAGGCGTTATGATATGTTATGTTATTTCCTTAAAACCTATTAAAAAAGAAGAGCTATGCTTTATCAACACACTACTAAACACTTCTCGGTTGTGTATTACATAAAAAGCGACCAATTCCGACCTATTACAAGTTAAGTAAGCTATTAACTTAGTGATTTCTCCATCCTGATAGTGTAACTTAACAATTCAATTAGTGTTCTCAAGTTTACACAATAATAACATACTTTAACGATATTTAGTCACGTGAGAGTTATTAACAACGAATAATCAGACTGTTTAGTACACGACGTAAAGTATTTCTTTGTAAATTATTCTGGTTGGAAAATAATAGAAAACTCAATATTAATTATTGTTTATTTTGTAAATAAATTTGTACAAGGAGCTTGTGGCTAAGTAATAACAAACGCTTGGGTCGGTCGATCAGGTTAAGCAACGCTTGCTGCGGTTGGTCCGTGGATGGGTGACCATCTTTATATACCAAGACCGCTCCTTGTTAGAAAAAGCACGTTAAACCGTGTATTCCAACGGTAATTCATGGTCTTTCGAAGTTTTTGGACGGTGTTCGGAATATTTTTTCTTGTGATCGTGTGCACCAGACTTACGATCGCCTAATAAGCACACTTGGTAATGTACTTAACAAACCTAACAAGTGAAACATAAACAGAAAAACTCATATTTTTATTCTGCAAAGAAAAAAGGCACGTCTCTCTGATTGGCCAACATCAAGGCTCCAAACTTGATAGTAGAAAGATAAGCGAAAAAAGATCTATACTGTCGATCATCAGAGCTTGTTAAAAGTTACCCTAGACTGACAGAAACTTTTAATGGCCACCAGATAGGCAAACGCGATCAAAGAAATGTTTAAATGTTTATTTGTAAATATAAAGGTGTAGAAGTTTATGTAACGAAAGTTCTTTTTTTTACGAAAAAATATATTATGAAACACACCATTTTTTGGTAAAATATATTCACTGTTTATTTAAGGACCAGGCTCGGGTCGACGGCGCGTAGTATTCCACGCGCGCCTCAAAGAGATGTCAGCAGCACTGAATGGGTCTGCTAGGACCGATGCCTGCAAGGGTGACTAGATTGTTCGAAAGAGATACCGTGACCCTGGCACATGGGCAAATGAAGGAACACGGGTGGGTTTTAGTCAGTAAAAGTCTGACACGCCCTCCCGCTCCGCCCAGAGCGGGAGAAGTCATTTGATGACTTCTCATCCAGAAAAAAAAGGTGAAGAAGTTTATGTAACGAAAGTTCTTTTTTTTACGAAAAAATATATTATGAAACACCATTTTTTTGGTAAAATATATTCACTGTTTATTTCTGCTAGAATGAGCGATAGTAATCGAAATGTATTTTATTTATTTTTAGAAACATGTCGAATCTAATTCAATATTTGGATACAGTTTAGTAGTCCATCTCTCTCTTTATACGGCTTTCATAAAAAATAATGAATATATAGACGTAAATCCGATTACCTACGACACTAAACTTATCCCAAACAACAATAAAATCTAATAGGAAAGTGCTCAGTCAATTAGATAACTACCAATAACTCAAACGTACCCCACTTTACGACTCGGAATAACCTTCTGATAGCCCTCCGCTTACGTTTCTTTTATTCCCTAATCAACGTCGTACAACCCCCCACTAGGATCCCTTACATAATACCTACATTATAAACGTCCGTCTCAAGGATCTAAGGGTCAATTAAACGTACCTTAAATTAGATCCGCTGAGTTACGTTTTTTCCTTACCGATATTAAACAGGGAGTGTACCGTGGTTCCGTATAAACCTCGTCGGTGAGTAATGCGGGCCATTACTCTGGCAGGCCTTCTTTCTTTATGAGGGGATGTGTTTTATTAAAATTTATAAACATAATTCTGTAGTGTTGTCTGCTTATCGCGTGTGGCAATGGGGTTTGAGATTCATAGGGGAAAGCGACAGGTTTTTTTTTTGTGGTTGTGATAACTGCGAGTAGTGACAAGTAAGTGTGAATTCATTGTCCGTGCAATGGTGACCTTAAAAGCTTTCCAAATGCTTGTTCTACAAAGAAGTTCAGTATCTCTAATTTTCAATATTAGGAGGCTGTTTTAAAAACATATCAAAAAAGGATTTACGAACACTTAAATCCTGTAGAAAATACCTCTAAGTTTCTCCTACATTATATATATAGAATATTATTCTTATTATATATTTAGAATATCTTACCTTCTATATTATATCAACTATACTACCACGACTCCACTACACCCGATGACCCTCGGCTCTCTACTTCTACTACTCGTTATTCCTATATTATTACTTATATTTTATTTATTGTTTGTTTTTTTTCTGGTATCACTACCAGTCATTGATAATACTTCTTCCCAAGATGCCTGAGGCATTAAGTCCACCTTTGTACCTTAATGTGTGCGAGAACTTTAAACAATTTTAAACAGACCCTGTACTCTTTATCGGACTTAATATGAAATCTAAAATTCATGACAATAACAACCCGTATTTATACACGAACATAACCTTTTCAGTATGCTAAGATCCCTTCCAACAAAACAAGCATTCATCACCCCCACGCAAGCTCACTGCGTGTTGGTAAATTGACTCCATTAACACTAGTTTTTCCCACAATATTTTCCTTATCTGAAAGTCAAAGGTATCATAAATTAACTCACAAACAATATCTAAGCGATAAACAGTTCGTTTTTCAAACCAGTTTTAGGTTTAAAAAAACGAAGTCTACATAGCTTTTTATACACGCTTTATATTAGCTTCACTTGTACGTTTGTATGTTTGTTTGTAACCGACTCCTTATGGCACGATTTTGACCCGCTTTAAACGACCAGATTTCATTTAAACTGTAAACTTATCGAGGACCGATGACAATACTATAATTTCATAAATTTGTGCCATTATCCTTGCCAGGGTTACCAGGACAGCAAAAAAACTGTCTTCGAAAACTACGCTGACATACGTCACAAACTACGCTGACATACTTCTCAAAAGTCGAAACGACCTAATAATGATTTCGAAAACGGAAACTAAAGTTGGTATCTTGTCAATTTGATAAACAATAAGATTTTCTGGATTTATACTTAACGTACTAATTTTCCCGGCTTTATTTATGTAGACCGAACATAATCTAACTTAAATGTCACAACTTCGTATCACAAACAAGTCTATAGTTTCAACCTCCTATTCAGATGCCGAGAGTCCATGTTCTATGCAAATACCTCAGAAATAGAATTACAGTATCTCCAAACATCTTCATAGGCACCATCAGGCATTCAAGTCCGACTGCCCAGCAGCTGTGGCCACCTGTTAGACGCTTCCCGCATCGCAATGAGCTGCGATCTGCATCCGGAATGATTGATGATCTGAAGACATGTCTGGAGAAATGTTCTGTCCTTAAAACATGTGTCTCGGATTATACTGTGGCGGGTTTTAAGTTATGGTGTCACTTTGTGTTTACAATTTATCGTGTTTCATTTGTTTTAGCAACAAAAAAGTAATTTGAACACACGACCGATTAATAAATACGTATTACTAAGTTTTGTTTTTGATCTTCTTGATCATCTGCCTAGCTTTTATCAACTATGTTGAGATCGGCTTACAGTCTTAACCGATGCAGATGAGTACCAGTATTTTGATAAGGAGTGATTGCCTACCTGACCTGCACAACCCAGTTACTGGGTAATATGATACCCTTGGGGTGAGACTGGTTATCAGACTTTCAAGCTTCTGATGAACCGTCATGACTGTCAGAAACAACGAACGGCAGCCGAGACCAACAGCTTACCGTGCTCCGAATCCCCACTAGCTAAGACGAAGTAGCATAAAGAAAAAAAAACAATAAATACACCTTTAAAACAAAAAACAATACAAATAAAAAACAAAACTATAAAAATGATCAGTTACGGTGTCAATGTCCCCTGAGATACAGGTTCTCGCCTAGTTCAGGGGGTAGGGTCAATACTTTGTGCACCTTATTATTATAACCATCACAAAAAAAAAGAATTGTAATAATTTTCATGTACCTACTTAATTGTAATTTGTAATGGTGAGAAATAAACAATTATTTATATTTATACGATGATCGACCATCCTGACACAATTTTGTTAGCGAACCACTCACAAGGACTGCTCAGAATATATATAAAATAAATCTGAAATCTATTTCACTTGAATAATATTTCATTTACATCAGTTCAAAACTTTTTATTTGAATAACGAATTATCTTGAGAGTAATCAGTTATTTTATAGATAATCTAAATTTATTGAAGAAAAATACATTTATTTACCTTGGTACGTTCTTTTAAAAATACATTTCTAAACCTACCTTATCATTAATTTAAAACTGGAAAGTATTCTTAAATAATTGTATCCGCCATTCTAAAATATGAAAAATTTATTTATTTTCCAGCTTACATCTACCATTCCAGATTTGTACCTAATGCGATAGTGTAACATCTAAATTAGTTCAACCAAGTTGCATTATTTTTTCACTCTAGTCTGAACGTACCATTTTACTTTGTGTATATTGCCGTGCATATTCTCGTTACGACTGTTATATAGAGGAACACAGTAACCTATTTCGTGTTCGCTCCTCCCTGCAAGATCATAACTGACACTCTTTATGGCTATGTTTTCCTCTTCGCAAATCAGCACGAAATGCAGGTATTGTCCTTATTGGTTTTTATGTTGTTTTTATTTAAAAAAAAACATGGTTTGTGTACTTTCTGGAAAATGAGTTTATTTTTATCCCCTAAAATGAGAAAAAGAAGAAAAATAATGGCTTCAAAAAAAAAACCTTTATAAAATTTCGTAGTTTACGTAAATCATTTCTGTAAATGCATTTTTAAAATCGTAACAACGTAAAAACGAGTACTGGATTACCGAGTAAATATTCAGCAACAGTCGATACAGGTCGACAAACAAAACTATCATTATTATTCAAAACAATATATCACAGGAATATTTTCCCGCTTTTTCTTTGTATCTTGTATTTTGTTTCACATAAACTTTCTCGTTAATTTCGGACAAAACCTTAGCATAACATAAAATAAAGCCGGTGTGAACCCCGTTATCCCCGTATATATTAATATTGGCAAACGACAAGTTGACAACCTTCCAAAAAATATATATTTCGTTTGTTTTCGTTCCCAAGTTGAACGCTACGCAAACAAAACCTGCGTTACTCGAAGGTGGGACACGGGTTGAATCATATAAATAAAATTCCTCAAGAATGAATCAACTTTACTTCTTATTATATTTCTTCAGGAACTCTATAAATAACAGCGAGATAAAAACAAAAGGTCCAGCGGACTGACAACGTAAATAATGCGTTATCAGTACACACGGAAGGTATCGTACACACGCGTCGGTCGAACCGTCCGATACGGACGAAGACACGATGATTTATTTAAAGCAACGCGAAGATCTCTTATCTGCCACCTAGCGTTATCTTATTGCGTGTTTCCTAAATAATTAATGCAATATAGGGCATCGATTGTGAGGTGACGGGCGGGCGCGGGGCGGGGACGAGAGCGCGGGGGTGCGCGCGGCGCACGCACGCGATTGGCTGTCAAGCCTGCGTGAGTGCGTACCTCCCCGCGTGCGTATGCCTTCGCCCGCCCGTGTTTCAGTCTTCTTCAGAACTCCGTGGGAGACAGACGTGCCGCTCCCCGTTACAAGTGACGTACGAAAGCCGCGACCGCGCGTCCGTCCGCTCCCTCCCATCAATTACCTTCACCAAGTTTAATTTAAAACTGTGACAATTTCATCTGTCCATATGGTTCACCTCGTAGATATATTTCGTTCGGCGAAAGTTGAATATCCGCCGCCTGTTATTGTGAGTAAACATCTAATTTGCATTATAACAATATTTTTTAAAGTGTATTTTTTGTTTGGTTCTGTTTGTTTTCATTTATTTTTTATTTTTCTTTACAGGTTAATGTTCAGCGGTATTATTTTATAGCTGTTTAAAAGTCGAGTTTTTAACTTATGCTGTGCAGTTTGAACACAAGTCATATGTTTGTTGTTTGTTTTGTTTAAGTTATGTTTACGTCAATTGGTGTATAATTTAACCAAATAAATAAATTATGTTAACTCCTATTTATTTAACCTACTAGAAAAGTATATGTTAAATAAATACGTGATTTTTATTTTTGAAAATTTAACAATAGTTTTTTTTAACATCTATCATACCTATTTTGATAAATTTGTTTTTATAAACTAACATATCAATGCCAAGATTTATAAAACGTGGTGTGTTTTATAAGAATGATTTATAAAAATGTTTTTTTGTCTATAAATATTTTTTAATCATATTCTTGCAATCGAAATTGATGTCATTAAAAATATGGCAGACACAAAATTCTAAACGGCATGTTTTCCGAAGTAATCTCCTAAATCAATAAACTTGTGAAGTTAGAGTTAAAACAATTGCTTCTCGTCTTATCAGTGCTCTCATCTTTATTACTTCAAAGATCGAAGTGATAACGTTTAAGACGCTCCGTCATTAGGGACCTGATGGGCTACTTTACTTTTATTGCAAAAAGATTTAAATTTAGAGCTTAATACGATGCATATAAAAGGAAAAAAGTTTAATAATGTTTTATAAAAGTGAGTGAATAAAAACTCATTATCTTTTTTTGACATTGTAAGTTCACGATGAAAAGAGTCGAAGTTAAATTTAAAATTCGAATGAATATGGTTTTTTTTATTATTATTATTGTTTTGTTTTACATATTATGTGGAAATTAATTAATTCAGTGGAAAAATACAGTCCTTGCATTCATTTACGAAAAGTGATGTAAAATGTTTTTCTTTAGTTAAAAAGTATAAAGTGGTATTTAAAAATCGTTAAGTTTTTAATAGGCAGTTATTCAATACCATTAGGGTAAATTACAGCGTGAGAATGTTCCTCGCTTCTCGGCATCTTAATAAATATTTTATTAGGTACAAGAAATACCTCCTATTACTTTAATAAGTGCCTTTTTTCTGACTTTGTAAAAACAAAATATTCCTGCTGTTAGAATAGAATATATAATAATTTATTTGTAAAACACAACACAAGATCTTAAAAATAAAATAATGCACTGTGATTTGTTATTTTCCATGTGTAAGAGTTTTTTGTAAAGTCTGTTAAATTAAACCTTCACGTCAAACAGTGTAAATTTTGTGCAAAACTAAAAAAAAAACCACTTCAGTAAAAACATGTCACCCAGTGTCTGTGCACAAAACACTCTTAATTCAAAAAAACGCACCAGCAATTTTAAAACGCATTCTTTTTTCAAAATTTATCAGTGCTGTCCAACTTTTGCCCTTCTAAAACGAAATATGAGACGTGATGTGTGTACAATGTACTCTGGAATGTAAACAAGGACAAATTAATGCAATTTTACACTGCTCTTACTGACTGAATTAATATTCAGTTCATGCGTACAGTTGGGAGGCTCTAACAGCACAGCTTCATGAATTGACCGTGCCCTTAATTTTGTATTGTGGAACAAATGTAGTGGGACATGGCGCTTTGAGGAAAATGCGGTTCAAATGTGACTTTCATCTTTGTATGTCTGTGTGAATTATATTCATTTGCGTGCGGGATTTTGAATAGATTGTGTGGGTGATTATGTTTTGTTTTTAATTAAAGTGTAGTGAAAAGAGGTAGTTACTAGTACTTTCTGTGGTGACAAAGTGAGTTTTTAGCAGGTTGACTTGCTAGAAGGATTAGTTACTTTCTGTTGAAAATGTGCAGATAGTATCTTAGCTGATGGGAAAAATCGTGATTGTAACACAAAAATGTACGTCTTGACCCTTTCAATTCTTAGCTACATGTATGGTCTTGGTAGTGAAACAAATTCTCAGATAATTTTAAAATTTTCCGTTACGATTTTACTTCTCCGAAAATTATTTTCAAACCGTCTAAAACCAACTTCTCTTAAAACCACAACAGATAACATCAATAAACTTTGTACCAACACCAACAAAAACAGTGATCCAAAACAAAAACACAGGAGCATCTCCGCAGCCCATAACTCCACTTTACGCCAACTCCACTCCATATATCCTCATACTGCCCCACGACCGACAACGCGTTATGGATTCCAAACTATACGATATCACATAAGCAGAACATAAAAAGTTTTATCAGGGGCCCGAGCAGTAGCCTCCCAAAACTTGTAAAAGATATAGATATATCCCTTCTACGCCCCATTACCTCACTCTATTATGTCGGGCAAGGTTCACTTTTTGCCCAAGTTTCGGGTTAACGATTTGTCCAGTAGTCATTGAATTGTGTCATTTAAGAATTTTTCTAGGTTATAAGAGATAGGCTGTAAGCAGTTTAGAAGTTATTTCACGAGTTATATTGCAACATAATATGTGATTAGGTTAGGTATAACGTTCACCTATAATCATTATATTCTTTCTCTGAGACTATTGTGGAATGGGACTTGTTTTAGATATCGACGTAATGCTCTTTTAAAAATAACTGGAGACACCTACATATATTTAAAAGGCCCTCGAAACGATACGCACTGCGATGATTTTTTCGAATTGATGCTCAAATTGAACGGTAACTTAATTCAATTGATTCACGTGATGAGAGGGCTGGGTCATTCTTTGGCCAAAGAATTAGCATTGGCATTCAACGTGGTAATGCCGCCAGTCTTCTGGGCACGTTTCCAGATGACAGTGATGCGGACGAGTACTTTGACACCTAAGTGTCCTTTGTTTTGTATTTATTTGTATAATTAGTTATTTATTTTAGTATATCAGCATGTTAGTTTTTAGCCTTCTGTAATAAAAGTTAAGTCACTAAAAGTTAAAAAAAAAAACTGATACATGATTTTATTTCTGTAAGTAGGTTTGTACAAACACTTTTACACGTCAATCATGTTTTAAAATCTAGATGAGGTCGGCATATCCCAACTGACTATGAGAAGAAAGGCCGAAACAAACTCAGAGGTCGCAGTCTCTTTTAATATCCAGACATAATCTTGGTATCATGTGAAGGTCGTGTAAACTAGTGTCTGAAATGATCCACACAAAAAGAACTACACAGATTAAGTAGACCTGTCCAGTCAGTGCAGTAATCATGCACAATTGAAGCGATAATTACTACAATAGCAAGTGATCGTTTCAGGAACCCTTAACTCCTCTGATTAAATACAAACTAATTTTTTTACAAAGCAAGTCACATCAATGACATGTGGCGTTCCGCGTATAAAGGTACCAGATTTCGGCATTTAGTTTACGAGTTATTTGCGTTTTTGTAAAATCGGGTGAAAATATGGCATTTTGTGATTTTTACTGATTATTGTTCTACAACAAATTTGATACAATTAACATCCACAGAAAACATTTCTAAGCACATTTTTTTTAAAGGAATTGTTTAGTAAAAAGGTACCAGATGTCGGTAGGTCTTATAAAATGTCGATATTTTCATAATTTTTATGTTTAGTTTTTGAATTTTAATACTATTATTATATTGGCAGTACAGTATCATACAGGTTATGTTTGTGATATGATTGTGATGTGTTTGTGATGTCATTGATGCATATAATGTGTTGGGATCTATGCGGAAAAATCTATGTAACAAACGAGTAGAACATTATCTTTTTGTAACCTTAACTTTCAAACTCCATTTTCTCGAAACTAGTTTTTTCAGAATTTCAACTTTGCATGTCTGTTACAAAAAAAGTATTAGGTTTTTTTTTTTTTTGTAATCAGCATAATAAAGGGACTCTTCTAAATTCTACATCCGGCCTTAACTCAATACCTCCCTACTGTTACCTTTATGCGCGCAACGCCACACATAATTACAAGAACGGTAAAAATTGTATAATCACGAGTCTTTAGTAATGGTAAAAGCAACAGCACAACTATCTTGTTTAAAAGGTAAACGTTATGTTATAATCTTCACCATTCAATGGGAATTGTAATCATCTCTCTATACTACCTAGGATGCTAGGTAGACGGGTTGGTTAAATAGAGTAAGCTATTCATAGCAGACAGACGAACACTGCTACATATCTTAAAAGCGTAATCTCTAAGTTGTCCTTTTACAACACGCTTAAGGACGAGTTGGTCCTTTCTTCGCCGGGATCTACACCGGATTGAGTGAAGTAGCACAGTTACATATTTTGTCAGCTTTTAAATACATTTTAAATCTAATGGTCTACTATGAATCACACAACTAAAGCCACAAAATAGATTGTTACACGGACAACTAGATGTCTATTCCATTGTCAAGGGTATAATAAATAGCGTGTGGTGGTGAAGATGAGCAGAACATAATATACAATAATATTCTCTACATTTAATTGTAGCGGTCAGTAACAAAGGTCAATTTTAATCAGCAAACATCCACGAGAAATTATATTACAGAGGTTTTTAATTTCACAATCATACAACAAAAAAGAATACACGAAAATGAATACGTAACTCTGTAGAAGGTGCCTTTGGCGGGGCCTCTGTTACGAAGTACCTTCGTCGACCCGAACCAGATATTTTATTAAATTACCTACTTAACAAATTCTGTTTAAGTTCTCAGATTGGATAACTGAATGTTAATTTACGATCGGTTTTACTGTGTACCACCGCAGAAGCTAATAATACCCTTTTGAAATTTTCTCAGTGCGAACCGCATCTATTGGAGTTTGATAATTTAATATTATGCGTTGGAATTGTGTGCCTAGGTTTGGTTCATCTGAAATTATTTAGAGCTATGAATTATAATTTTATTAAAAAAACATAAAGAATGTTGGGAATCTGTTCGCATCTTTTCATTAAACCTGAGTAGGTAATTAAATGTGGGGCATTTTGACTATCTGAAATAAATATTAAAAATGTTTTGTGTTTGCCTGTTGGATTACCAAACATTTATTAAATAAACTATCATTCATTTTCTCAATGGTATTACTTGACTAATT
Organism: Aporophyla nigra; assembly: GCA_947507805.1. Taxonomy (NCBI): domain Eukaryota; kingdom Metazoa; phylum Arthropoda; class Insecta; order Lepidoptera; family Noctuidae; genus Aporophyla; species Aporophyla nigra. The sequence continues at coordinate 3,433,098 of OX382301.1, forward strand.
TTATTAATATTCGGACTGCCTGCCACAACCAACATAACTTTTAAGTTATCACCAATCAATAGTTGACCCAAAATAATTCAAATGCCCCAAAAACATTATTACGCACTTTTATTAACGAGACATCATTAATAAAACACGACTTTTCTTTTACTGTCACCTAATGGTCGCATCCATTAGATGGTCGAAAATAATCTCTCGCTTCATTTGCGTTTGTTGTCGTCCCCGTTGCTAGGCAACAAGGTGTCATCATGACAATATGTCAGTGTTCATTGACAGTTACCCACGTGACCACTGAATTTATTCAAGCCGACGTTCACTGACAATGAAATGTTTTCCTGAGAACGATTTTATGCCGAACAGTTTCATTTGAGAACTCGAGTTGTATATTTTGTGCGGGTTGGTTTTCGTTGATAAATTATTATTGGACGTCACTGATGTTTGTTTAATTTAATCATTTTTCGTCGCGTGAAGTGTTTATTTAGTTTCTGATTTATTGCCGATGCAATATTTGCTTCCAGACAATTATTTTACGGGGCTCTTTAAAATGTCAAAAGGTCTTTTATGGCAACATACATGAACGTAAATGAGCAAAACAAAATTATTGAAGGATCGTCGTTGATGGCGTTCTGTAGTTTCTACCTACCGTCATGGATAGAAGTCATGAGTCTTTTATATTATATAGATTTACTCCAACAAAAAAAAACATCCATATCTACATATATCCAGCAACGTGTTTAAAAATACAGCAGTATTAAAGATAATTTGTTGCTGTTACATTTTGTAGTAACACAACGAACTAAAAGCGCCAAATTATCGGTGTATTGTACCCGTGGCAAATTATTCGTGGGCAGATAGGCATCTACACACTGGTGACTAGAGGCTAATTGTGCTTGCCGGTGACGACCTGTCTGTGCATAACTGGGAGCGGTCACGCTACGATGGACTAGTTGTTGGGTTTTAGATATACGTGGACCTTCATTTTATGTTTAGACTTTAAAACAGACTTTGACCCAATGTTTCACCATTTCTTCTGAGAGATGACTTCATCAATTATTGTTTTACTTGTCCATTGAAAGTGATTCCGATATCCCATTTGCAGAATTTTCAAATTTCCGATTGAAATTTTTCGAATTTTGAACTTGGTAATATAGTTACGTTTATATCATTTTGCGCCTTCTGTTTTGGCTATCAGAGTTTCAACTGCTTATATTTTGACACTAAACTTGGCCAAACTAAAACCAAGTTTGGGGTTGATGTATGCACGATTAATTGAGAGTAGAAACGGCCAGCTAATACACAAAAATCGGAAGTAGGTGGTAGTGATACATAATGCCACAATATTACTTACTGTTTTGTGTAGGTACTGAAAAATTGGGAGCATTAGTAGCCCAGCGGTATCGGATCCAACTTACAAGTTGTAAGTCAAAGGTTTGAACCCAGGCAGGCGCTTTACTTTGTGTAAATCATTTAATAATCACTGCTCTCAAAATGGTAAACGAAAACATCGTGAGAAAATTGGCATGACGTAGAACCGGAAAATTCGAAGATATGTGACTAACCCGCACTGGGCTGCGTGGTGGATCACGGCCCACTCCTTCTCACAGAGAGGACACCTGTGTCCCAGCAGTGGGAACATCATAGGCTGCTTATGTATATTGAAAAAGTGTCGTTAAAAGTTCATGAGAATAATACATTGGGTTGTTCCCTTGGCTCTTATCACTGCTAAAATAAATCAAACTGAAATATCAATCTTCATCATTGTCCCATGAATGCGCGTCAGTACCATCATCAGTGAAAACCGTTCGACCTAATGACGACCATATTTTTAAGCCACGATAAACTATGAAGGCTATTAACTTCTGCCATTGTATTTGGATAATATAGATGTTATCCATAGAGTTATTACTGTAGAGCACCCTAAATTATAGTGCCTGATGGACGGACAGACAATGGACATCATCAAGTTTAGAGCCGGTGTGTGTTTGTTTTTTTTTTTCTTATAATAGGGATATGTGATCGACATTATTTGTTTATAAGCTTGTTTGTGAATTATGTGTTGTAGAACAGTGCTTTGGGGACTAATTACTTAATTCACATTTTTAACAAATTTCTAGATGTTTTTTAAGCCATTAGAATGTACTTAAATTATTATTTTATTTCATTTTTTTTGCAGTACATAATTTCAATTCAACATATCTAGTCAACATTTGTTATTCACCTTTGAATTTTGCTGACTTTAAAATGGGACATACACATTCTGATATTCATAAAAATCTGGAAGAATAAACAGCCGCCCTAAATGAAAACCACAACATTTTAACCTACTTCCAACTCACAAACGAAAACAAAAAAAAACTTAACCCAAATTAAAAAATAAGGCTCGTGACACTCCATACCTAAAGTTATAGAGGCGTTGAGCACAAAGCCCCGCCCACTGCATAGCGCATATAATTTCGTCTCTTTCCCACATCGTTCCACTTGCTAATTCGAAGTATAAACGCTCACTTTAATATACCTAAAGGCCATTAGAATAGTTTTACATACACTACATTTGAAATTTAAAATCTTTTTGAGTACTCCACTTCGGTAATACGTTTTCTACGACGCATGTTGGAATGGTCGTAACTAAGTTATAGTCCAGAGCTAGTTATAGTTGTGGGTAGTTATTGGTTCCGTAACTGGGAGTGGGTCAATAATATAAAAGTGGGTTGTAAAATTTAACTTAAGTGAGAGCGTGAATTAAAAATGTATGCGTTTTGGTCGTCAGCTACAAACAACTTGTCCCATTCCTTTTTGGAGGTGTGGCCGTATCTGTATCGTATTGTATTATGGGTAACTACTTCCCTTGAAGCTCAGACTTTTACTGGACAGATGATCTTAGGACACACATCCATTGCGCATTTCCTTCAGACTAAATCACTCACGTCTCTTCACTTTACGTGTCTTAGATCGTTCGAAACCAGGCAAACACTTTACTTTGTGTATATAATTTAATCACCACTGCTGTCAAAACGGTGAAAGGAAAAATCATGAGAAAAATGTCTTAGATCCAAAAGTTCGAAGACTTGCGACATCTATTAGCCCGCACTGCGTGGTGGATTATGGCTCACTCCCTCTCACAGAGAGGCATTATATGCTGATTAAACATGTACCATAAGCACCATGATCCTGTAACAACAAAATGTAACCAACTTTTTGTACGCTTCACTGGGGTGAGGGTATTTTTTGTATTATTACACAGCTCAAGCATCCTTGGCCCTAGAAAAAAAACTCAAAACATGAATCAGTGCAATATTTTCCGGAATAAATCGTCATCATCATCATTTCAGCCGAAAGATGTCCCCCCGTGGACACATCATATACATTACATCTTAGTCGCTGCTGCAAACTGTCCATCTCTGTGTTAGGTGTGTGGTAGTGTTTTAGGTTAAGTGATAAGAAAAAGAATATTAACGTAGGGGTTATAAATATTGTTACTAACATAACTGAGTCTCATGTTACTTGATGAATAAAGATATACATACAGGCTTCCGCCAAAAAGGGGGGTTTGTCATAACCGCCACGCTGGCACGCGGGTTGGCGACCGCAGTATAGTGGTAAAATGCATAAAGAACGCTGCTGACCATTCTCTAGTAAGTCCCTTATTCGCCTTTTACGACACCCACTGGAAGAAATGAGATGGTGCTATTCTTTAAGAATCATACGGAACGACAAATCGTAACTCAACGGAATTCTCATAAGAAAAATATAATTAATCTCTTTAAACTCAAAATGGAGTCACAAAGGGAGACGTAATACGTATTATGTCAAGTGATCCTCCACTCGCCTTATAGATTCAGAACGCGATCCCCCAAGTGTTATAAATGTAAGTGGCCGTAAAAACAGTTCCCCGAATGGAAATGTAAATAAATGGCGAGAACAGAGTGTTGGCGGATGACTGGGCTTTGTATTGTAATTAATAGACAGAGAAATGTGTAGAAATATTATTTTTTCATCTTAAAATAGATAAGAAGACTGAGAGAAGAATAGTAGTAACTTTGTAGTACAGTTCTTTCAATTTACAAATGCGGGTCGGAATAGACAAACAGAAAATGAGTTTTACGTTATTTTTAACACGGTTTTATTAGCGTCATACGTATGTTAGTATGTGTCTATGTAACGGAAACTTTGAACATGATTTTGACCCCCTTTAAAACGTCGGATTAACTCGAAATTTGGCATACTTATAGAAAACGGATGACACTACAATAGTTTCATTTCAATTTAAAGTTCGTGCCATTATCCTTGCCATGGTTATTATTATATGTATAGGTATATGTCATGTGGGTTGATTCGTAGTTTTAGTTAAAATTATAGAGGTATGAGGAACAGGGTGGACGTTCACTCATCTTTAAACTGCTCGATGAGATCTTGGTACGTTATATATGAATATTGTCTATGCTAGGTGCTATGGTAAATTCTGCTTATGGTAAATTGATCAAATCATTGTAGTAACAGCCTCCCTACCCTTCTAACTCCTCAAATGAAATCACCACACAACAATGACTCAAAAACGACTAAATTATAAACCGACTGATCTGACTGACAGTGGAATCTATACTAATATTATAAAGCTGAAGAGTTTGTTTGTTTTTTTTTTTTTGATTGAACGCGCTAAGCTCAGGAACTACTGGTCCGAATTGAAAAAATCTTTTTGTGTTGGATAATCTGTTTATCGAGGAAGGCTATAAGTTATATAACATTACGCTACAACTAAGAGGAGCGGAGCAGTAATTAAAAATGCACGAGTAGGCGCAGCAAAAACGGGGAAAATTGCACGAGAAGGCGTTTCGACGCGACGGGAAGGGTCGGGGCGACAAGAAATTTAACGCGGACGAAGTCGCGGGCAGAAGCTAGTGAGACAATAAAACTACACTATATTAATAAAGGGCTGTATATACATATATAAGTATAACAAAACTGTCGGTAGTTCAACCTACCACTACACTGCATTGCAAAGCTATGCGCCGTACAAATAACGCTGAATACAAGCGCCAAATATTCGATGGGCAGTTTCACGTGTTTTGCAGTGTATGAAACAGAAGTTTACTTGAAGAAAACTAGTGCATCTGTCTGCAATATTGTGCAGTTTTTTTTTTAATTTTGGTTATTATATCAGTTTTAACAGTCGTGAAAATTAAGGCTGTATTATTATTAAACTAGATTTTCACGTGGTTTCACCCGCTTGGATGTCAGATAATATTCAACGAGAACGTACTGTATGTGCGTCAAATTTTATTCAAAACTGTTCAGCCATTTTTCGGCCAGTCCGACACTTATATCTAAAAAAAACTGGCCAAGTGCGAGTCGGACTCGCGAACCGAGGTTTCCGTACAAAAACCTGCAGGTATTCACGGTTTATGCATAAGGTTTATGTTTATGAAAATAAATGTTTCTTTTTTTAATTTTTATATTTGAGTTGACTGAATGAAAGGTAAATTGTGGTTTACGATTTATGACGTATTAAAAAAAACTACTTACTAGATCTCGTTCAAACCAATTTTCGGTGGAAGTTTACATGGTAATGTACATCATATATTTTTTTTTAATTTTATCATTCCCTTATTTTAGAAGTTACGGGGGGGGACACACATTTTACCACTTTGGAAGTGTCTCTCGCGCAAACTATTCAGTTTAGAAAAAAAAATGATATTAGAAACCTCAATATCATTTTTAAAGACCTATCCATAAATAGCCCACACGTATGGGTTAGATGAAAATTTTTTTTTTGAGTTACAGTTCTATGTATGGGGAACCCCAAATATTATTGTTTTTTTTTTTTCTATTTTTGTGTGAAAATCTTAATGCGGTTCACAGAATACATCTACTTACCAAGTTTCAACAGCATAGCTCTTATAGTTTCGGAAAAAAGTGGCTGTGACACACGGACAGACAGACAGACAGACACATGACGAATCTATAAGGGTTCCGTTTTTTGCCATTTGGCAACGGAACCCTAAAAAGACAAAGACGAAAAAATCTCAAAACCAAATTTTCGGCATCAGAGTCGTTCCTGCGCCTCGTAGCAAATACTTTTTTTAAAATATTTAATGTAAAGTTTTGACGAAGTTACTATTTTAGTTCCAGATAATATCGAAAAAAAAATGCGTTTCTGAACGGTTTTTATTAAAGACTACGACGGTATTTGCCTAAAAATGCATTATAAGCATAAAAGGAATACAAATTGCCATCGGTTCATCTTACCTACCTTCACCGATATACATAATGAACACACAGTAACTTGTTACTGTATCTACATTGTCCAAAAATAAACTAATACAATTTTATCCCTTCAAAATATCAATTAAAGAATAAATTAGCCTCATTACCGAGCTAGATTATGAAGAAAAACGATAAAAACGCATCAAATTCCCGTCTACATTTAATCCGCTGCAATTAAGAGTAGCCATAAGCTTGCATTCAGTATCCAGTTAATTATGCGAGCCCGTCAACACGGCCGTTTATTTTAGAATACATTAACGCAAAATTAACATTTATTGGAATAAAACACAATGCAGAAGCGGTAATGGTGATGGAATTATCACTAACTACGACTATTGTGGGCTGTTTCTAATGCTGTGTGCTTAGTTGCTGATTGACTGACGGATTGTGTTCATATTTTGGTATATTATTTATTAATTCAGGAGAATTCATGAACAATTTTTTTATATTTTGTAACTGATTCATCGCCTTCCTAGAATTTATCCAACTGACGGCTTCTTGACTGAATTTGTTACTGAGTATAATTATAACTAACTTAAAAATCCAGAAAGAGCCGGGATTATAAATCCTACGTTCTGACCTAGATCATGGTCTACCCATGTGCCGAATTTCACTCATTTTCACTATTTTAGCGTGAAGGCGTAATAAAGTTCATGATGATTGGGTTAGTGGTTTAGGTGTGAAAAACAAACAAACGTACATTCGACTTTATAATATTAAAGTTAGGATTAGCAAAACTTATTCTCTTGCACGTTTTCAGTATGTTAAGTGTCTAGTCTAGACATTAATTTATTCTTTTTTGTTCCAGATGAACCGGGCAATACAGGTGAAACCGGCGGACAGCGAAAACAGAGGAGGTAGATATTATTCTCATTAACTTACTTCTTTATATAGTTTTGCTATGTATTCTAATCTTTTATCCAATGTGCATTTTATTAATGACAGATGTGTATTAAGAGAAGCGTTATTTACAATGTATCTTTTGTGTTACGATCTCCACATACTCATTTAAAGGCAAGTACATTAGTATTATTTATTAGTAGGATCGATCGATCAGGTTAAGTTACGCTTGCAACGGTTGTTGCGGAGATGGGTGTCCATATTTACCTACCAAGACTCCTCCGTAGCACGAAAGCACGTTAAACCGTTGATCTCGGCTATCATTCTTAAATCTCTGATAGTCGTTACGGGTCATCTTCTGATGACCCGTAACGACTATCAAAGATTCTGCCCGAAAGTTTGATAACCAACCTTACCAAGGGATATCGTATTACTCAATATCTGGGTTGTGGAGGTCAGACAAGCAGTCCCTCCATGTAAAATATCGGTATTCAACGTCATCCTGTTAAACTGGATGCCGTATCCAATATAGTTGGTAAAAGTTAAGCAGATGATGACGTCAGTATAAGAAAAGTTCTAACATTCAACATTGTTCGGAGGCTGCATAACTTACAAAATATTCTTCACATCTAGTTCTCATGAGGCCTTAGTGATTGGTGTAGCCATCCCTGAATTTTTTAAAGAAACTCAGGTATATTCAATCTCTCTTTCAATCTCGTGGCGATGCTGCTGATGACAAACTAAAATACTGGACAAAAATTATCATTACACAAAATCTAAACATGCTATAATCTGACGTCGCTCTTCGTGTTTGTCTGTGCTGTGCTCTTATTCAGACCATGTCTCACATACTGGAGCACCCTAAGTGCCTGTGCCTGTTGTTTGTGCCTAATGAACGTCAATGATGCCGCAATCAATGTGGCCAATTACAGAGCTAAAACAATATCAAAAACCGGCTACCACGAGGCTATAAACGCCGAATTAAACACGATTCTTGTATGAAGAAATACAGATTCTATGAAAAGTTTAATCGTCTACCTATTACAGATCATGAAATACAGCCCGCAGAGTGACATACGAACGGACGGCCAGCGGAAGCTTAGTAATAGGAATCCGTTGGTGACAACTCGGGTACGGCACCCTAAAAACCATCGTCCTGAAAAGACAAGAACACGGACTAGACTAACAGACGAAAAATCTAAAAACTTTAAAATAATTGTAAGATAAAACAGTGCTAAGATTATTTACAAGGTTTGAACTTGTATCCAAGTACTTTAAAGTAAAAGACCGTGCAATACTCCGATCCGTCTACGATCCGACGCCGCGACGGATCCGGGATCCGTTTCAAGCGATTAACTTTATGAAATACGAACTAATAATTTATGAAGTAAAGCTTTTTGATCGCGACTTCGCCATTATCGAGTTCAGTAATCCGCTTTCTGTTTTAAATGGCGTTGTTTGCCTTTTAATGAAGACCGGTTGTTATTATCTGCTGTGGAAACTGTGTTTAAAAATAATTGTGTGTTTTCCTACCCGGGGTCAATTTTTGGAATAATGACTGCGGCTGCTGGAAAATTTAAATTGATATTTTTCCTGCATGATAAGTCTATAATGTTACCACTTATAGAGAACCACTACAGACCTCCTGTAGCTGAGAGAGATTGGGCCAAAATCCGCCACCAGTGCGGGTTGGTGTATATGAAAATTTCTTCGAATTTTTTTTCACGACGGTTTCCTCGCGAAGATTTTCTTCCACCATTTTGATAGCGGTGGTGGTGAAGTTACTTACACAAAGTATAACGCCCGTCTGGGTTTGAACCTACGATCTTACAAATCATAATTTGGGGCCGTAACCATTGGGCTACCAGCTTTTCCTTTTATGCATTAAAAAAAGTGATATTAACTGTTTGTACACTAATTTGCAATAACAGTCATTTCAGTGTTTAAGTTTTTGGGGTCTAAATGAGATCACTCATACTTCTGTAGATCACTACATTGTAAAGTTAACATTTTAGATATTTTCCACGCAAATAGTAGTCTCAATCTGTCATTATACATATCGTTTTGCAAAAGCGATACAATCAGAAACCTAATTACCTATTTATGAAAATAATTCCCAAAAAAGAAAATTCTCAACGTTTCCTTCCGAAATCCATAAATCGAACACCATCAAATTCAATTTCGGAACATATTCAAAATTCAAATCACTTAACATTTCAAGGGGCCGTATTACGTCATGAAATTATTATTTGGCGCGTCAAAATGAATGACAGCTACACTGATGACGGCGGTCGTCGGCTTTAAAAATGTATGGATATAACGCTCTCACCTTTTCCCGGGACAATTAGGGTCCAAATTGACGGCTCCTTTACGAAATACGTATTTTTCCTTTTTTTGGATTCCGGATTTTTCAGGACGATGTTTATGGGCATTAGTCGCCATATTTATTTCTGTTTGTAAATGTAGCGGGTGGAAGGACGATCACTTAAATCGATTGTTAAACCTTTGTCTTATTGTAGTCCGGGAAACGAAACATCTTAGAACTAGGTTATCATTATATTAATTACTAGCTTTTGCCCGCGGCTTCGCCCGCGTGGATGTCGGAAATTAATGCAAGAGGACGTATAACCGCGATAAGAATGTGTTATTCCAGGTTATATAGGTAATATAGACTCTGTGTGCTATTTTCGATCCAGATCCATTCAGCCATTTTTGTGTGATTGAGAAACAACAACCCAATCATACATATTTTCACATTTATAATATTATTTGCCCGCGGCTTCGCCCGCGTGGATGTCGGAAATTAATGCAAGAGGACGTACTACCGCGATAAGAATGTGTTATTCGATGTTTTATATAGGTAATATAGACTCTGTGTGCTATTTTCGATCCAGATCCATTCAGCCATTTTTGCGTGATTGAGAAACAAACACCCAATCATACATATTTTCACATATATAATATTATTAGTAGTAGGATTATAACTCATATTACTTAGGATTCATAGTTTATGAGAACATCATGTGTGTTGGTGTTTTTAAAATAAAAGTAATAGTATTCAGAGTAAGAAGACTGTGACATAGGGCTTGGTTTAGTTGAATATAAGTCTTCCTGGTTTTTCTTAACGCTCCTATTTTACCTATACAGACACTCAATCATTTACCAGACACCGAACTTAATTATAGGAATAGTACTTTTGCCAGTGGCTTGGCCCGTATAGCTGTCGGAAAATAACACCCGGGAACCTACTACCGGGATAAAGTAGGTATCCTATCTGTTACGTATCCATGATATAATATATCTTTGTGCCAAATTCGAACTAAATCCGTTTGGCCGTCTTTGCATCATTGAGAAACAAACATCCAAAAATCTAAACATCTAAGCAATTTCGCGGTCTCTTACTTGAAATAATACTATTAGGTTTATTTTGAGTATAATGAACACACATGATATTCGCAATTACTTTGAAGCCAAAGTAATATGAATTACAATTGAATTACAACTGTAATTGTCGCCGGCGACATAAACATAGACATATGTTGCACCACAAATAATAAACATCACGAGTACATGTGCCTTCTGGCCTCGTATGGGCTATTACCTGTCATAACCAAACCCACTAGACAAAAATCTTGTCTTGATCATATATTCGTCAAAAGCCATACCAGGCCCAAAGGAATAGTATGCAAAAGCTCTATCACAGATCACGACATAGCTATGGCTCACATCCCTATCAAATATACTTCCATTAAACTCAATAAAAATCGTTGGGTATTTAAATTAAACGAGGATGAATTAGCTACAGATTTAGCCAAAATTGACTGGACTGACACACTAAATCAAAACAGTGTGGCCTCTGCCGCTGCCTCTTTCACCGGAATCGTAGCAAATCTAATAGAAACACACACACTCAAAGTTAAAATTCCCCGAAGCAAACTAAACATTCAGCCTTGGATTACACCCGGACTTATGAGATGTATACGTCACCGCGACAGGCTTCATCTATCTTTAAGATCTGACCCCGAAAATGAGACAAAAAAACTAATCTATCACCGTTATAAAAACTTCTGCAATAATCTCCTACGAAAACTTAGAACTGAATACGACAGTCGACAAATCCTAGAGAATAACAAAAACTCTCAAAAGCTATGGAAAGTTCTAAAATCTATGTACGATCCTAGAGGCCAAAGTAACAATACATGCAAATTAGCAACAAGCTCCTCTGACCCTGTCGAGTCTCTCAACAAATGCAACTCATACTTCACATCCGTAGGGAATAACCTGGCTACTACAATACTGACAAGACTCTCAGAAACCCAGACATCCCTCACTAGCAAATACTCATCATCAAATACATCACCTTTCTCCTTCTTTCTAAATCCCACTGACGAAATAGAAATCACAAACTTAATAAATCAGTTAAAAGACGATAACTCCCCAGGTCCCGACAAAATCAGTGTAAGACTCTTAAAGAGAATACAAAATTTAATTATAACACCTCTAACCCATCTTATTAATCTCAGCCTGGAAACAGGAGTATTTCCTGAACAATGGAAGGTCGCAGCAGTAAGCCCAATACATAAAAGCGGTCCTAAGGATAAACCAGAAAATTATAGACCAATAGCACTCCTTAGTATATTATCAAAAATTCTGGAAAAGGTTGTAAACACCCGTTTAGTAAATTTTCTTGAAAAACATCATTTAATTTCTGAGCGACAATTTGGCTTTAGAAAAGGGAGATCAACTGAAGATGCGGCTGCGTTGCTAACAAACTCCATTTCAACAATTATAGAAAAAGGTGAACGCTGCATGGCGGTCTTTTTAGACCTAGCTAAAGCGTTCGATACAATTTCAACAGATCTACTCCTCAAAAAACTAGACACAATAGGGATAAGAGGAAAACCACTTGAATGGTTTGACAGCTACCTTACCAATCGTTTACAATATGTTAAATCTGGTGAACACTCAAGTGGTCCACTTCCTATCAATTTTGGAGTTCCGCAGGGCAGTTTACTAGGTCCAACACTTTTTACAATCTATATGAACGATATACTGAACCTTACTCTACCAAATTCGGAACTAATAGCCTACGCAGATGATACGGTTATCACATTTCACGCTCCCTCTTGGGAACAGGTCTACTGCCTTGCGGAAGAAGGATTAGCAACAGTAGCGCAAACACTCGACCATAACTTACTTACACTCAACATAAAGAAAACCAAACTTATAACATTTTCCAAAACACATCTATCTAGCCCTCCTCCTGACCTCACTTTGAAATTCCACACTTGTCAAATCCATCCGAACACATCACACGAAAACTGTTCATGCGAGTGTATTAACCGGACAGAATCTATTCGTTATTTAGGTCTACTTATTGACGAGAATCTATCTTTTAAGCCCCATATTCAATTTCTTTCTGGCCGAGTAAGGAAACTTATACACATATTTAAGAAACTAAGAGACCGTACTCCAAAAGACATCCTACGAATGGTTTATTTCGCAATATGCCAGTCCATCATACAGTATGGTGTATCCATTTGGGGTGGAGCTGGGAAAACGATAATGATTGAACTTGAAAGAGCCCAGAGAGCTGTTAAAAAAAGTTATCTTAAAAAAACCATTTTTCTACTCCACTGACTCACTGTACAACGAGTTCCAAGTTCTACGTGTCCGCCAACTATTTATTCTCAATGCATACCTGCGCATACACAAAACATTAAAAATCCGACCTGACTACCACTCATTGACTTCCAAACGTGTCTTTCACATCCCGCTACAACGAACCACATCTCTCTTAACAAGACGCTGTCCCGCCTATCTACACACTTTTGTGTATAACAAGGTCACCAGCAGTTTACCTTGTACTGCAAAAGAACTCTCCCTCTCCTCATGCAAAAAAGTTATCAAACTATGGCTATTAGGACTTTCATACGATGAATCTGAAAACATTCTCACTTCCTTCAACCCACACAAGGAATCCTATTCCTACTACAGACACTGATACTTACCCACACCACACGCACACACACTAACACACTTACACATTTTATTTGATTTTCTAACATTTTATTTTATTTTTATTGTTTAACTTTTTTAATTGTCTAACAAATTGTTTAATATTTTAGTTTTATGTGCTGTTTAGTACAAATTAAGTTTTATTTTAATTTTTTATAATTTACGATTTAAATTTCAGTTTCACTCTGATCTCTCAATTCAGTTTTAAATAGTCAATTGCATTTCTCACTCTGACCAGTGGAAAACTGTATTACTATATGTGTCACAACTCTGGATCCCAAGATACAGGCGCCGCCTAGTTTGGGGTCCGCCGTAAAGATCAATATAAATATTAATAGTTACAGACCACCATTAAGTTAAGTTAATAATAAGGTAATAATTGTAACATTGGACTTATAAATTATTATTATTATTATTATTATTACAATCCTACTTATCCTGTACTACCCGGCCCCTGCCAACGCGCTCTGCGCCCACTTTTTAAATCTCTAATATCTTCTAAGATATTCATTTAAATTACATGCTGTAAAGGGCCATATTGATCTATATTAAATGCACAATGTATTTAAGGTACTTAATTGGATAAGGATTAATGCTGTATTGCTTAAAATCGCTTCGTAAATAAGCCCTTATTTCTCGTAAAAAGTAAAAGATAAAAAATGGTTATTGTGGGTTATCCCTAAGAGATAGACATATACCATTGAGGACATTTTTGTAGGCCTTTTTAAGGTGTACAATACTGTAGTACAATATTTTGATCTATTTCGTAGGATTCAGCCAGGGTTTTACGAATTTTGAGACGTATGTCAGCGTAGTTTTCGAAGATAGTTATTTTTTTCTAAAATAAAAGAATCTTTCTAAAATAAAAATAGCCTAAGTTACTCCTTGTTACATCAGCTATCTGCCAGTGAAAGTCCCGTCAAAATCGGTCCAGCCATTTCCGAGATTAGCGGGAACGAACAGACAGACAGACAGACAGACAAAAATTGTAAAAAATGTTGTTTTGGTATATGTATCGTGTATACATCCATATACACTTAGTAAAAAGTGGTTATCTTAATATTAAAAACAGACACTCCAATTTTATTTATTTGTATAGATATAGATGTATAGATGTAAGATGTATAGATTACACCATTAATAATATTCTCGCATTTATAATCATAATACCTACTATTGCATTTATGATTGTAAAATTTACGACATGTTTTACTTAAAAAAATACCATCACTTTCATGAATATTTACAACAAATTCCTAAATTATTATAACACTAGCTTTGCCTGCGGCTGAGCACGTGTGAAAGGCGGAATTTATCCCGCAGAAACATACTACTGAGATAAAAACGTATCTAATATGTTAATCTTTTTTTTGGATGGGAAATCATCAAATGACTTCTAGGAGGGCGTGTCAGACTTTTACTGACTAAAACCCACCCGTGTTCCTTCAGTTGCCCATGTGCCGGGTCCACGGTATCTCTTTAGCGTGAAAGAGTAAAAAAACATCCATACATGCTCACAAACCTTCACGTTTATAATATTAGTACAATTCCTAAATTATGATAACATACATAAAAATAATCACAAATGACTAAGATACAGAACTCCATCTATAGTAATTTCATCCCTAGGTCTAAATGACCCGAAGAGGTTGAGTTCAGTTAATAATTCACAGTTGCTAGCCATCGTCAAACACACCATAATCCCCCAGGAAATTATCTAAACTTAAACACGGAATGAGTTAGCAACGGGTTGAGTGATTCCAACTCGAATGCTATCGATTCGGATATTATCCGAAGATAGTGATGTGTGCGGACATATCCGAAACTGTTATGTGTTTATAATTATGTGTTAACTGCTTGCTTGGGGACTAATTACTTGTTAATGGGTTTGTGACAGAAATTAAGGGAGTAGGGGGTGTGTTGATTAAGATGTCCTTGCCTGAATAAGCAGCTAAGTGACTTGATATATGTATTCATCACATAATTAATTAATTAATATTTTCTTGCAAGTGGTAAAATTCATCTTGTGAAAAGTTTCTTAATAGAAAATGTTTTTTTTTTTTACTGTAGTACCAGCTGTTTTTCTCTTAATTTAGAAGAATATCATTAGTCTATCGGTGTTTGTATATATTTTTGTTTCTACATCTTCCTTAATCCATCCAAAAGGTTGCCTTTATTAAATGTGTATAGCAATAAGACATCCTATTATGTTACTCTTCGTAAAACTTCTACATTTAAGTATTTATGTATTTTTGTAGTGTACAAAATAAAAAGTATTCTATCTTCTATCCCAGATGACCCAGAGGTAATAGCCACAATTTACGAGTTCCAGGTAGTAAGTTAGAACCCAGACAGATTCTTTACATTGTGTAAATTAATTCATCTTCAGTTCTCTCAAAACGGTTAAGGGAAACACCATGAGGAAACCGGCATGGACTAGAGAACCAAAAATTCGAATACATGTGACATCTACCGACCCGCACTGTGCCCGACTGGTGGATAACAGCCCGCCCCCTCTCACACAGAGGTCCTATGTCCTATGTCCCAGAAGTAGGACCATTAAAAGCTGATAATGCTATCTATCTACCAGTTTACCTAGTCGTACCTGATCAGTTTTACCGTACGAAATGTACTGTTCTTTGTCAAATTGAACATTTTCATAATAACAGTGATTTGGGTCACAAAGAGTCTCCCTTTCTGCTAACTTTTATTACTCTCTAGCATTACACCCAATAATACTAAAAAAGACTACGTTTTTTAGGATGTTAGTACTCTAGGTCATCCCTATTTGTTAACAGAGCCCAGATGTGTCTAATTTTATGAGATTGGGATCGGACCTAATTTTGAGAAAGACTTTCTTGTAAAGGTCCATGTGAAAATGTGTGTGATTCCTTTCGATTTCATGAATATCTTAACTCTTAGCTAATAATATTAGGATCAGCTGTTGGATCATGATTACATCCCAATATGATTACTTTCACTAATATTCTCATATATTTGGAACTAGCTGTGCCCGCGACTTATCTTTTTTTATATATAAGTCTACTGTACGTGTGTATGTCACTGAACTCTCCTAAACGGCTGGACCGATTTGAATGAATTTTTTTGTATGCGTTTGGGTGGGCGCCCTGAATAGTTTAGATTCACAAATTAGCTCGACAGATGGAGCTGGACACAGTCCGTCACAGCCACAGTCGAGTTCTAGGAAACAGGACAACGTCTGTACGGTTAGCTAGTTATATATAAATATCGGAAACAGAAATTGGATTTCATGGGTTTTCGTTTTTTCGCGCAGAACCATGTTTCTTTTTTTTTCTTTTTTTTCTTCAGATAAATTTTTCGAAACCATGTCAACTTCAAACTCTTCAAGAAGTACCACGTCCTAACAACTTCCCACTCACTCTGTCCACATCAACACCTTCCCTCATAAATTAACACAGCTAACACGATTAAAACACTAAATGACATAATCCACTAAAGTAAAAGTAAAAACAATTAGGTAAACACCACGTAACATTTCCCGATTCTTATCTTCGAAATTTAATTTACCTAACATCGTATTACCACATAATAGGTGGATACAGAAGACCGACTTCAAATACAATGTTTTTGGAAAAATATGTAATACTTACACATAAAGTCTAATTTACGCTAAAACTTTAAACTTTAATTTTCCCATTAATTACTTACACATAAAGTACATTTTAGGCTCCAATTTTACACTTCAATTTTTCGATAGCACTTTTCACTTTAAAATTAATTTAATTTATACAAACGTAAAGATGTTATTGGTTTAAATCGAAAAATCATCAATACTCAGTGTACAAGACATTATCTAGAATATAGACGCGCACATACTCACAGATCTGACCACCAGTCACCACATACCCAGTAACTGGGTTGCGGTGCGGTGGTTAGCTAGGCTCCAAGTAAAATAATGATATTCAGCTGCATCCGTTTAGACTGGAAACTGGCCCCAATGTAAGGCTAGATTAAATGTCAAAACTGTCTCAAAAGAATGACAGTTATATATATATATATAGTCCTCCAGACCGAATTTCGGCCACGGCGGCCAATCTCAATGGAGACTAGCCATCGGCGCGGGATATATTATAGTGCTCAAGTGTATGCGCAGATACAGGAGCACTCACTCTTCCCTCACTCTCATAGTCCGATGGGACGGCAATCCGACACGACCGGAGAGAGATCAGGCGTAGGACCAACTGCTTAACGTGCTTTCCGAGGCACGGGGGGTATCACACCGCCAACTTCCAAACTCCGGGCTGCTAATAAGAAATTCCTAATGGAAAAACCCAGTAACACTTTGCCCGACCCGGGAATCGAACCCAGGACCCCACGCTCAGCGGTCGCGCTTGCGACCACGAGACCAACGGGGCAAATGTCAAAACTGTCTCAAAAGAATGACAGTTACGAGTGCACTCGCGTTCAATGTAACTACGTGAAATGTATGTTTTGCTCGTTGTATGAAACTGACCTTCTGTTTCTACATATTTTGTGGTGTTACCGTGAGCAGTACGGAATTGCTGACGACAAATATAACTAATTGATGTCGCCACTCATTAGAATTATGTTGTTAATATGGCGCACGCGACGCGATCCTATGGACTGCTGAAATGGTTAAATATTTTTTGGGGGTGAAATTGTGGTGTGGAATGAAATGTGTTGACTAACAGTGAGTTTTCTGTGTAAATGAGTGTTCTTGCTTAATGTGTGTTTACTTTTTTTGTCTGTTTTGATCTTCGCTTGGAAAAGATTTAAGATTTCTGTAACTTGATTTGATTTTCAAAAATATGTGAATAAATCTAGCTCTGGCTATGTAGTATTTTTGCTTTCTAAATAATTGAAACTTCTAAAAATCTCCTCGATCAGTACAAGCTAAAATTAAAACCCGCTTGTGATATATCATCCTACTAATATTATAAACGCGAAAGTTTGTATGTATGGATGTATGGATGTGTGGATGTTTGTTCCTCTTTCACGCAAAAACTACTGACTCGATTTAGATGAAATTTGGCACACAGATAGTTTATAACCTGGAATAACACATAGGGTACTTTTTATCCCGGTAGTATATTCCCGCGCGATAATTTCCGACCTCCACGCGTGCGAAGCCGCTGACAAAAGCTAGTTTTATACTATTTCATCGACAAGATAGTATAATATTTTCCTGTTATCACTATTTTACTTCGCTTTGAAGTATTTTATAAATAGATACTTAAGAAATAAAGCATAAAGATTTATGTTCGCAAAATACTGGGAACAGAATCTTCAGACTTCACTATCAGATTGCAAAGTCGTAGAAATTGTAAAGTTCCCCTTCAGCTTTCTGCGAAAATCATCTTTTCCATTCAACGTTTCGTTTTACACTCCAAAAACTTTCTCTCATATTCGTTTAACATTACACAAAGCGAAACATGATTAATTTGAGACTCGAATCTTTGTAAAACCGACACTCGTACATTGCAAACAAACCGAAATATATTTCAAATGAATGCACCGAGAGTGAGCTAGATAGAGCGATACAGATGTAGTGGAACAGAAAGAGACAGATGTAGACGGACACGGTTTGGAATCAGTGCGGTTTCCATTCGGAAGACTGGTGCGGTTGAGGAGGCCTTAAAATTAAGGTCAGCGCCAATTGGAGGACTGAAATCGTGCGTCTTTTATTACGATTTCTCTTCTACCTATAAACTCCTTTGGATTTAATATTCGCAGATTCTGCAATTACGCTATTTTCAAGCCATTTTAGCTCAACGGCTGAGCAGAATACTAAGTGGTTTTTACACTAAGTGGCTCGCTGTTATGCTAAGATACGAGTAAGTAACATGGATTAAGGATACTCAGAATTTCTTAGGGTTCCACTTCAGATAATGTTAAGTTCTCTTACTTATTTCAGACGAAGATGTTTTAGATTAATTGAATAGGGTACCTAATTGTAGTTTTATTTTTCGTAACAATAATCTTTGTTTGCTTTTGCCTACTATCGACCTACTGGCTTTGTGTAGTTTTGAGCTTTGTTAGTGAATCTTAAAAAAGAAATAAAGAACCTTGTATCAAAATGTTTACATAGAATTAAATCTGAGAAAACAGCAATTGGACTCTAGTTCCTTTCAATTATGAGTATTACCACAAAAATATTCAAATGCAAAATCTACACACTGAGCTACCCTCGCAAAATAAGTAACCGGTTCAACGATACTCTTATGCAAAGTCACAAAATCAATGTAGACTAGACGTTTTGTCGTAAAATCGCAGCCATTACGTCAGTGTGGTTGTGACCTAACCGTGCCGGCGCCAGAGCCGTATTCAACTGAGCGTGCCTATTAAATGCTGCAAGCAATTAACATCTGGTGCACGTACGTGCCCTCGCCATTATTGCCCCGTTAAATAGTTATTTAAATTCAACTCTGTACAGTCTTAATGATAATAGTTTGTGCCGGATTGGCGCCAAGTGATTTTGTATACCCTGGGGAAGCGGTCGCAGATTTTTCTTGTTTAAAATTCTGTGCGGATTCGGCCATATTGGATTATTTTTATTGGCCTAATTTGTTCGGAATTAGTTTTTATGGAGCTAGGGGTATCTGAATTTTGTTTTTTAAATGGGTTATTTTCAATTTTATAGCAATATGTGGGTTTGAATCGCTACGATGACCTATTATGTTTCAAATGATTGTTAGTATTTATAGTTTCGTAGAAATTTGATTACGAGATTACGGCATCTAGTTTTTTATTCAGCCCTGAGTTTTGTCTATAATTGAATCTAAGATTTCCATATATAAACTAAATAATGGATTTAAACTGAAGGAAGGGTCGTTGGTAAGGTTTCCGTTTTTGAAGTTCCTATTAAAAATGTACCACGTAATCAATCAAAATTCACTTTGAAGCAAGCCACCGAAGTGGGCACACACAAAATTGTGTTGTGATCAATCATTTTGTGAATGATTTGATTTAATTCCACTTCGGGAATATTTGTAAGGTGAGACGGGTTTTGATCTGAATTTAATATTTTTTCGGTGAACTTGCTGCTTGTCCATTTTGATTATTTTTAACAAAAAGGTTGGCTGTGTTATTTTTATTGAAGGTTTTCGGTTTTACTTAAATTTACCCAGTAGTGGTTTGGTCATGTTGAGAGGATGAATGAAGGATATGTGTGACTGGAAACGCTAGGAGAAAATATAGTCACATTATTGGCGATGTTCTTCAGAAAGGTCAGGTGCTCACTGCGTGTACGGCCAGATTTATGAACATAAACGAAGCAACTAGAGTATTTGAAATCGTAGCTGGTGGCCTTCTGTAGTTTATATCTGTATTCGATAAGTAAGTTATAGAGTTGGTATTGGAATTGTCAATAATAAAGAGAAAGCTAACTTTTGTATAGAAATTCACAAAATTTTAACATTACTTTAATTTAACTAAAACATAGGTCCTACATAATTACTACCTTACAACTAAAACAAGACAAAAACCGAACACAGCAAAACAAGTTCCTATACGTAAATTATGTCTTCTTTAATAATTAAACACCACAATCATTAACATCGATAATTCCCCACGAAAACGATGTTACTTCACCCCCCTACTTTATTAAAACTTATCGAGGAAGTGCTCTTGAATAAAATATGAAGTGTGCTCATAACAAAGTGTGTTATAACGACAACTATTTGTCTGTTCGCGTGTTCGCTGTCGTTTCATGCCACTTTATGAACCTCAGCATCATTACGAAGGCGCGTTTTAAGTAAAAAATTTATAGCCCCTTAAAGTCTTATAATGTAAATTATAGCAAGGTGGGAAAGACTTGAATTACGCGGTTATGTCTGCGTTTTTATTACTTTTTTTTTAGTTTATGAAGCCTTATGGTAATCTATGAAATTGATATATACGAGTATTTCGCCCTTTTTTGCTGAGGTCTAGATAAAAACTCAGGTGTCGTAGATCTATCTTCGCTAATGTCTTTTTGCCTTTGAGGGTCATACGTCTTGTCTGTACATATTCTAAGTGACGTTTATTTCTAATAAAATGTACGTTTTCTGCAAAGCCTTCTATCGCCGTTGGTACAATATCTTCAATTATAATGTTGTGTCACTCCTTTTTAGGGTTCCGTTGCCAAATGGCAAAAAACGGAACCCTTATAGATTCGCCATGTCTGTCTGTCTGTCTGTCTGTCTGTCCGAGTATGTCGCAGCCACTTTTCTCCGAAACTATAAGAGCTGTGCTATTGAAACTTGGTAAGTAGATGTATTCAGTGAACCGCATTAAGATTTTCACACAAAAATAGAAAAAAAACAATAATATTTGGGGTTCCCCATACATAGAACTGAAACTCAAAATTTTTTTTTTCATCAAACCCTTACGTGTGGGGTATCTATGGATAGGTCTTCAAAAATGATATTGAGGTTTCTAATATCATTTTTTTTTTAAACAATAATATTTGGGGTTCCCCATACATAGAACTGAAACACAAAAAAAAAAAATCATCAAACCCTTACGTGTGGGGTATCTATGGATAGGTCTTCAAAAATTAAATTGAGGTTTCTAATATCATTTTTTTCTAAACTGAATAGTTTGCGCGAGAGACATTTCCAAAGTGGTAAAATGTGTGTCCCCCCCCCCCGTAACTTCTAAAATAAGGGAATGATAAAACTAAAAAAAATATATGATGTACATTACCATGAAAACTACCAACGAAAATTGGTTTGAATGAGATCTAGTTAGTAGTTTTTTTTTAATACGTCATAAATCGTAAACCACAATTTACCTTTCATTCAGTCAACACAAATATAAAAATTAAAAAAAAAAAACATTTTATTTCATAAACGATGATGACGAATGATGATGATGATGACCTGCAGGTTTGTACGGAACCCTCGGTGCGCGAGTCCGACTCGCACTTGGCCGGTTTTTTTTTAATTGAATTCAAAAATAGGTGCAATTACTAGTCTAGAAATCGAACGGAGGACTTTTTTCTCGGCAATGACGAAGTAGTGCACTCTAGGATTTGAGTATATGAATACACTCACTGAGTACTAACTACACGCGGAACCTCCGTTCGATTTAAGAACCCCACACTCTTGCCGTCTCCTTGTTAGTGTTATTAGTAGTTCCAGAGCTCTTGACCTATTTTTTTTTTTGTTACCTCAGTACTCTGTCATTTATACACGTGATTTGAAAAAGTCTTCTTTTTTTTTTGGACCAATTTTTGTGGGATCACTCTGTAAGTGCACCCTATACTTAAAGTGTGGTGCCATATAATTTGTGTACAAACAAATAAATAAGTTTAAAAAAATTGGTCGAGTTCTTATTGGGGGTTTTTGAGTTAGCTTTCATGATACGTATTTTTTCCGCTTAGTCTACGTTGAAGAGACTTTGTGTGTACACTCAAAAGTTAGAAGTAGGCACAAAGAAATGAACTCACTTAGAAAAATTTAATAGTATTACTTGGATTTAAACACTCTCTTATTCCATGAAAAATAAAAATAAATCTAACAAAAAACAACTAACTTCCAAAAAAATATTGTAAAATCGAATAATTCTAATTTTAGAAGACGGGGGGAAAACATAAACTTCTGAAATTAACGTTAAATTAACATTACATTTTTCTTTTAAATAAACTTTTATTTTTATCTGAATAAGAGAGTTATGAAATCTCAGTAATACTATTTGATCTCATTTCTTTGTAGCAACAGCATCAAGATACATCACAGTATCACTGTACCAACTTATCAAAGCCAGCTATTTTCCCATGTTTCTAGAAAATTACTTTTTGGAAGATCATTACATAGATATTTACTTACTTAAAAATTCTATTATCTCACCTCAGCCATATTTTAAAGGAGTTTCATAAATAACAACGTGATAGATAGTGATGTTCGTGGCGTGTTTTATTATCTACGGGCCGTGTTGACTGTCAGCTGGAGTGACTGTCGCCATGACGTAGATAAATCGACTGCGCACCGCCGGAAGTAATGAGATTCCAACGGTTTTAATAGCGATTGGTTTTCCTTGTGATTTTCATTAATATACCTCTTGCACCTGTGGGAGAAGATCATTATGTCGTCGATGTAGATCATTCTTTTTACGGTCCATATATTTTGTCTTGTCATCTGAGGCCAATTTTTAGCTTCGTGGTTTTATCAGTTCCGGCGTTCTATGAAGCGAAATGTTATGCATAATGTATCTTGGAAACCATAAAGTTTCTGCTGATAAAAAGTAGGAAGTTAGTCCAAAATCCAGATGTCTACTAGTCTCTCTTAACTTGGACCTGATCATGCTATTTTCTAATTAGCTATTGTTGTCTGGTTGCTTGTGGATGGTTCATAAAATAGTAGTAAATAAACACAAGTATTTTCAATATTACAAAATTTTAAAATGGAAAATGAAGTCAGGTATTGAAAGTCACGAGAGTTCGAAATATATGTAGAAAAGTTTTCAAACATTTCCAAGATTTAACAAGTTTATAACAAACTCGACATCACAGTATCGGATCTCCATAAAACAAAACAAGCGAATGAACTTCCCGAAATCTTACATCACCGCACTTTTAAACACAAATAAATCCACAGCGACAAAAATAAGAGAGCAAAGATAGATTATACACTAATGCGAAACTTCCGCACTCCATCGACAAACTATAAATTCGCCATACGACTCGGCGAATTTTTCTTGTAGTGCCCAAGTTCGAGTCGTAAATATTTTAAAGTAACTTCCGAAGGAAAAGTGACACCAAATGTTGACGCTCTTGCGGCAAACTTTGGAGGTGGCCATCGACAAAATAACCCTGTCCAAACTGAAAGACTGCCGAACTTGAAATATAAAAGTTTGCAACTGAAACTTTTCGAATGTGTTGTTTTCAAATGCATCTCGAGACCGCCTCTGGGGACGGCCGAGGATTCGCTTCCCTTTTGTTATGCTTTCAGATTGCAAGTACAGCCTATCATTGATTGATAGTATTTCTAACTTTAAGGTCGTTGGACTTTAACTTGTACTTTATTTACAGTATGTTCATTTTTAACGTTGAGTAGGTATATGTATGTGTATTGTGCATTTTTAAATCTATACTAATATTATAAAGCTGAAGAGTTTGTTTGTTTGTATGTTTGTTCGTTTGGTTGAACGCACTAATCTCAGGAACGACAGGTCCGAATTCAATTTTTTTTTGTGTTGAGTAGCCTATTTATTGAGGAAGGCTATAGGCTATATAACATCACGCGCATCAAATCAAAAGGAGCGTAACAGCAACGAAAAATGGTCGATAACTGGGAAGCAATTCGATGCGACGGGTAGGGTCAGGGGAGCAAAAATTTGATGCGGACGAAGTCGCGAGCAGAAGCTAGTATATAATAAAACATAAAAAAAAATACCTGGTGAACGTCTTTTAGCTGAAATGATGATTATTTTAAGAAACGAAAGCAATTTTAGAAAAGATAATCCTAATCCACACTAATATTATAAATGCAAAAGTAACTCTGTCTGTCTGTCTCTCTTTCCTGCTAAAACTACTGAACCGATTTAAATGAAATTTGGTACACAGATAGTTTAGAGCCTGAGAAAGGACATAGGCTCCTTTTTATCCCGGTAGTACGTTCCCGCGGGACATTTTCCGACCTCCACGCGGGCGAAGACGCTGGCAAAAGCTAGTACAGTATAAATGAAAATTTTGAAGATAAAATGTAAGTGCTAACATATAAGCATAAGTACAGTTAACTAGATATTAATATAATAATATTAGATTTAAGTCAGAATGCCGATATGCTAAGTTTTTCAAAGCTTCCTATCTCCTTCTATTTTGCTGTGCCCGACAGGGTCCACAATTAACACATTGAATTTTTAGTTATCACCAAAGTTCGTATTGTGGAATGCCAAAAATATTTACATAAACGTCCGCTACTATATTTTAAAATCTGGTTCTACATAAGAAATCACATTACTACCAATCTTACTTCCAACAAAACGAACTATATTCACATTTACCAAGGTTAGTTTGTATCGTATTTATACGTGTACAGCCTTTGGTAGGACAAAATGATTGACCCGGAAAAATATATAGCCTTCGTGTCCAAAATCCTCTGGGTCCCATATTCCGCATATTATATCCCAATTATAATTTTGTCCGGGAGGGGCCAGCCTGCCAACCCGACCGCTTGTTATCCACTCATAAATAGCTTAGCAAGGAAAGGTTCCGTACCAATTCAATTTGGTAGGGTTCTTAATGCTTTTTAGTTCAACGTTTTTGGGACGTAAGCCTGAAACTTTTATTAAAGTGGATCGTGTGCGTGTCACCACTGCAGTATGTATAAACGATAGGTAATCATGTTAGTTTAATTAAAGGGTTAGCCCCATCCTCGTTAAATGGATTTACCTAAGCGTTATTAAAATTTATCCGCTATAATTCTATTTTCTGCCTTCAAGTTTCAACAGAAAATAGATTTATTAAAACAAAACTTGCTTTCAACCCTTAATACTCTGCCTAATTTACCTTAAACAAAATAGGAGCCCTTTACCATCCTTCTTCTCAAAAATTCATCAATACGCAGTCCCGAGGCTACCAAGGAGTTTCCTCAATTATTTTTCCTCGTACAGAAAAGAAAAGTGAATGGCATAGCATCGAATGGGTGTAGCTGTAGACATGAGCACCCAGATACGTTGAATTATTTATCCGAGGAGCCAGCACGTGCCTCTGGACTTATGAATGTACACATTTTAGCACTTATGACCCGTTAATAAATTATAAGTGGGAATCTCCCTCTGATGGTAGCGTCTCACGAAACGTGCAAGCTGTCAGCGCTAGAGATGTGGCCTGTAGGAATGTTAGATACATTTGAAGAATAGGCAGTTTTGTTTTTCTAACGACCTCTTGGTTTTTGGTCTGGACAAAGAAATGATGTTTGTCCTGTAAATGATCAATTATTTCATATTTGTAAGAAGGTTTTTACACGTCAGTCATATTTAATAAAAAACTAGATGAGGTCGGTATTTCTTATCTCACTACTCTGAAAAGAAAGACTGAATCAAACTCAGAAGTCACAGTCTATTTTGCTGTCCAGACATATTCGCTGTCAGAAGACCATAAAACTTGATGTCTAAAATGGTCTTTGGATAGGTATCTGGAATGTATTTTTACAGTATCGTGTAAAGTGACTGTTTTTTGGCCCAATTAAAATCAAAGTCAAAGTCTCTCAAATCATTAATTCAATCACTTGTACATTTAATCTCGAACTGGAAAATCGGACTTGGCAAAGGAATCTTGAATTTAAAAAATATTTCGATATTCCCGTCCGTTAAACAAGTAACAAATTAATAAACAAAATTTAATATTTTCACTTCAATAAACATGTTTTATTCTTTCGTACTTCAATATTCACCCAATTAGTGTAAATTATCATAGTTTCATTATGAATTTATTAATAACAGACCACTCTGCATCGTTTCCCGAAAATTTGAGTCTGTTAATCGAATGAAAAATGGTATTTCGTTTCGAGTGGTGTATTCGATCATTCGATTATTCGACTGTTAGTTCTCGCATCGGTAAGCGTAGTACGAGTGCTCTTACCTTTAATTTCTGAGTTATTCATGCCACTCACGGCACGGAGTTTGTGAGGAAAACTCTTTTTCCAAGTTTCCATCATTGTGTATACCGTTGTTCTCCTAAGCGTTTTGACGAAGAAGTTTCTAAAGAATGACTTTCAGGTTGTTTTTTGCACACTTTTAGGGTGTGAAGGACCAATTTTTCAAGTTTTTTTGCACGAATAATTTTAATAGTTAACACAGTGCCGACATCGCTCCAATATGAGTTCTAAATCCTCCTTACTTGAAAGCCTTAGTTTACTACATAACTTGATGCGTCTCTCATAAAAGTGATCTTACTTTGAACCTCGAATAAAGCATTATTACATGACGTAATGACTATTAAATTCATAATGTATGCATCGAACGGGCCCCGTAATGGATAGCATCCGTGTCGATGGCATTGCATTTATTTTACGATGCATTTTTGATGTAGGACGCGTAATATAAAATAATTTGGAAAAGTATGTTTCTATAGCGCTAAAAAGTACTTCAATTCAATCGAAACTGACCCCGTCTGGTTTTTTCAATACATACATACATTTCACAAAACAATTTAAAGAAACGTGTTAACCAACGAGCCTTGCTAGAGCAATTTCTAAGTCTATGCTAATGCTAATAACAAAACTGAACAGTTTGTTTGTTTGAACGCACTAATCTTTGAAACTATCCGTTGGATTTCAAAAGTTGATAGCCTAATTTTTAAGGAAGGATATAAATTATTTTAAATTACCCTAGGGCCCTTAGAAGCCAAGCAAAAACGAGAAAAGTAAGAACAAACTCTAAACGAAAATGGAACAAGAGCGCGGGCTGGCGATGCGATGCAACGGGCCACCCCGTTGCATCGCATTGCCTGTGATTTAGCATTTTTGTTGAGGGAACAAGAAATTTCACGCGGGTGAAGTCGCGAGAAGAAAGTTAATAATTTTCTTATCATTTCCATTCTTTTATCTCCTCCTACTTTCAAACATTTGTCACTCGTCATCAATCTCAGCTTTAACACACAATATAATGTGTTGGACAAGTGATCGCTTGTTCACAACATTGTGACGTCCACACCCATTACAAACGGGATTTATTGACGCCATTAACATTAAAATAATAATTCCCAACTTTATAGACTAATAAAATCGTTTAATATCTGCTCGTTTGATAAATAATTCAATTTGCGAAGGAATTTTAGGTTGCGCGGGAATTCCTGCTATATTGTTGGTATTTATCATGTGCCATTAATTTTGAGATACCTAACGATATTGTTAAGATTAATACCCAATTTAAAATATATCTACTTGGCGTAAAAAGCTATCTAGATCATAAAATTTGGCGTTTACTCATACGTAATTAATGATACAATATTTTGCATACCAACTTACCCGAGGTTTGACCGTATCGGGACTAAAAAGAATCATTCGCTCTTTCTTCTTCTTATGTAACAAAAAATATCTTTGAACAAACATCACGTCTGTACCAAATCCCAAAAGAGTTAGGCAAGGTTGTGTAGGTTGGCAGGGGAATCAACGCGCAAACTGAAACCTTGAATTCAGCACATGATTCTAGACCCCATTCTAGAGCGTAGAAATCTTTTAACGTTTGTATGATGAAGCTAATTTTGTTTTAAATAACCAGCTAAAAGTTTTAACACGGGGTTCAGAATCAGGTACACGTATCTGAATCCATAGTGTCACGTTGTACTTCGATGTTCCTGCCACCCTCTAGATTATTATCAAAATAACAAGCTGCATAACAGCTCCTGAAATGTTTAAATGAGTAAATACATAGGTATAATAATATCAAGACAATTACAAAAAAGTTTAATAAAGTGGTTTATTAATTTACCGAGTTTTATATTTCCTTACTAGCTTCTGCCTGCGACTTTGTCCGCGTTAAATATCTTCTTCCCCCGACCCTTCCCGTCGCCTCGAATCGCCTACCCGTGCGATTTTGCCCGTTTTTGCAACATTTTTTATGACTGCTCCGCTCCTCTTGGTTGTAGCATAATGTTATATAACCTATAGCCTTCCTCGATAAATAGGCTACCCAACACAAAAATATTTTTTCAATTCGGATCAGCAGTTCCTGAGATGAGCGCGTTCAATCAAAAAAACAAACAAACTCTTCAGCTTTATAATTTTAGTATAGATTTCATCATCATCATGTCAGCTGAAAGATATCCACTGCTGGACTTAGGCTCCCCCCAAGTATTGCCACTTAGACCGATTCGATGCTTCTTTCTTCTTTTCCTTTCTGCTGAACTTTAACCTAATTAATCCAAAGCCCCCTAAAATAAAGACATTCCAATAAGGTTAACCATGTAACACGGCATAATTAAACCATCACGGATGACCCCAGCTATCAGTTGGAACTTTTTTTCACAAAGTCAAAGGAAAATCGATAAACTATGACCGACGCGCCTTAATAATAGATGGTCTTGTATGACCTTTATCAATGTTGGACAGTAAGTGGCCGGAATATCAGCTATAAATACGTTGAAAGATTTGATGCATTTGTAACGTATAATGATGAAGAAATGTGTTGATGGTAAATCGGTAGTTATCGTCATCAGCCTATTTTGTGTCCACTGCTGGGACACAGGCCTCCTCTCAGTGAGAGGGGCTGTAATCTACCACACAGCCCAGTGTGGGTTGGTAGATGTCACATATCTTCGATTTTTTGTATGTAGAACATAACGGTTTCCTCACAATGTTTTCCTTCACCGTTTTGAGAGCAGTGGTGATAAAGTTATTTACAGAAAGTAAAGCGCCTGCCTGGGTTTGAACCCGCGGTCTACGACTCGTAAGTCACTGCCGATACCACTTGGCTACCGCTGCTCTCTAAAAAAATGTCGGTAGTTAGGAGGTAGTATTTTTTTAGGAGTTTCTATAGTTTACTGAGCATTATAAAATAGTACTTAGGTACTGAGGTAAAAAATTACGTCATTGTTCGGTTTGGGTGACTGAAAAGTTTATTTATGTTTTGTTTTTTTTTTACCTCTGGTATCTGAAAGCTAATCAATTTTAATGTTTATGTAACGTAAATAGTTGCATAACAATACAAAACTCAAACGAATCCCGCGCTAGATGCGTTCGTCAATTTTTTCAACTAACCTGTATGAAGGTGTGTAGCAAACTGGAACGAATAGTCATCCCGCCCCGGCCCTTGCCCGAGCCAGCCCACGCCGCTGAGCCTGTAGCTTTAAATTTGTCTCCAAATAATAATTATTCCGATCCAACCCATACTGACTGCCCTCTACCAACGATGCCCTATGCCGAGGTCCGTGGCGAGTAGTCGCTCGAATTTTAAGTTTTTTAAGCCCTGGCTGGAGACCTCAATTTATAAAGGTAGCCACAGGCAAGTCCCCTTAAACATCCAACAACCTCAAAGTTCGATCTGCAAGAAGTCATTCCCAAAAAAAAAAACGCGTAGTCTGCATGACTTCTAATCATTAAAACAACCGACACACACAATCGTGTCCCATATCCCGAGCGTTATTCAGCTCATTGTGGTCAGAGCCTAAAACTTTTTCCAATCTAAAAATAAAACCCTGAAAACAAACTCATTCCCACATGTATCCCAAACCTAATCCCACCTACAAATGGACTAGCCACAGTCACAAATGGAGCAATTATAAAGCTAAGAACAGAAGATAGAGATAGTATCGCGCCGTTAAACAATCAATGGTCGTATTAGTCGGGGTTCGAACCCGGGCCAGTCATTATCGAAAGCTGCTTGCGGCAACACCGCCATTAAGTTTGTCGTGTTGGTTGTGTTATTAAATTTTAATTCGTTTTGTTTTGTTATCGTTTTTGTGTTGAGATAAAAAGATAGTGAATTGTAGGTATGATTATGGGCTGAAAGTCTTTTTAAACTAACATTGTTGTAACTATGCAAGTCACTGAATATGTATATTATATTACTTTGACACCCAAATATAGATCTGACGACTTAATTGAGATGGAAACATATTAATTTTAGCAATGAAAATAACAAAATTAATGAAAGTATAATTATCATGAATGTACTTAGAATCAGTAAACTAGACGTAAAATCATTCACCCTCTTTAATTTACTACCAAATTAGTATTTATTTCAATACTTAATTATTGGTCTTTGATACACACATATTTAATCATAGTGATTAAAACTGTGCGTCACATACGAAGTCACATGATGTTTGTGAGTTTATTAACTCTCTGTCAAGAGCCTGATGTATGCTTTCGTAATTACCACTGTATTCATACAAGCTTACTCAGACTATAATGTTCTCACTGCTGGTGGGACACAGGCCGCCTGTTTTTGAGAGGGAGCGGACTGTCATCCACCTCGCCAGACCAGTTGATAAATGTCACATGTCTCCCATTTTTAGTTCCAAGACATCCGTTAGCCTCACGACAATTTTCTTCTCTGTTTTAAGAGTGATAGAGGTGAAATTCTTTACAGAAATTAAAACGCCTGACTCGGTTCAAACCCAAACAACTTAAAAATCGTAAGTCGGGGGCAGTACCACTGACCTACCACATCTCGTATTCATATAACCTCAACAATTATTATGAAGAAAACAACATAATAACTAGGTTTTTTACGCTTCACTAAACCTTAAAATTACGGAGAGCATGAAGTACAAATGTTAACATACATCCTTGTACTGTATACACACAATCTTCTAAATAGATAACTGATTGTTACAGACAACGGTGAAACATAACGTAAGTTAATTCTAAAAAAACAGCTTGATCTATTTATTAATATAGATTATAAGCTATTCAAGTCTTACGATCATCTTGATTTAAACCCTACAAGTATTTTCAATGTTAAAAGTTGTCATAAACGCAAGAATTATCTTCCAAAAGAAAATCGTTGAAATACTTTATGAATCGGATCAGCCGTTTGGAAATTAATTTCTTAATAACAAAACAAAAGTTTTCATACGAATAATTTTATGATTTACCTGGCTTCACTAGGCAGCTATGAATGAGCTCTAAGTTCCAAACTTTTAATAAAAAAAGACATTGAAACTTATACAAAATCAAAGGCTTTTATATTAGTCAATATCTATTGTAACTGCTTCAAAACTTTTGCTCGAGGTTTTTTCAAATAAGTTTACGACAATTCGTGGCTTACAGATGTATAAGCGTAAGAAATCAATAAAAGAGTATTTTAGTAACCCACTCAGCATAAATATTCTTAATTTACGGTTAAAAATATTTATCATGATAATTTCAGCCGAAAGAGGCCTCTCCCAAAAGGGCCTTGCCATAGTCACCCCGCTTAGTAGGCGGGTTGGCAGTCGCAGTATGGTGGTAAAATGTATAGAGAACGCTGCTGCCCATTCTCTAGTAAGTCTCTTAGTCGCCTTTTACGACACCCTCTGGAAGAAATGGTATGGTGCTATTCTTTAAGTTTGGCACACGGAACGAGATAGAAAACTTAGATAGGTTTAAACATATATTTAATTCAGCAGTACGTGCACTACTGAAAAGCCTATTATTAAAAATGTGCTTAACGAATCTGATACACATTTTTTTTTTAAATAACCTTTTTAGTCTCTATATATGTTTGCGATGATATCCAAAGCTCTTCTCAATTACAGGTTAATTTAACCGTTTCTATTTCGTTTCTATCAAAACAAACTATAAATTAAGCGTTCTCAAACAGACAGCGTAACATTGACGGACGGTCGTTCTTACCAGTGACGCCCCATCACGTGGCCCCAGCTACTGACGTCGGTTCGTTTTAAACACCGTGAGCATCTTAAGTTGTGATGGCTGGAAGTGACTTGAAAAGCGTCACATTATCCACAAAAATAGAAACTTAATGGATCAATTTCTTATTTCTTGATGTTGTAACAGAGTTTAGCTGTCATCAGTCAATTTCGTCGACGTTTCGTTAGTTTTGTACTTTAAACTAGCTGCTGACCACGGCTTCGTCCACGTGGATGTTGGAAATTATTCCATGAGACGTGCTATCGGGATGAAAAGTAGCTCATATTAATTATTATAATTATCAGCTATCTGCCACACTGTGAGACTCCCATCAAAATCGGTCTAGTATTTTCGGAGATTCGTCGAAAAAGACAGAAAGACATACAAAAATGTAAAAACATGTGCTTTTAATGTTAACAGTATCGTAAATGCTTTTATATATTGTACATTAAATAAAACACTTCAATTTTATTTATTTGTAAATTAATATATAGAAAAATTCAAATGCTTTTGGATATCACTGCGATTATTTTTATCAGTGCAAATTTGATCGGTAATACATTAGTGCTGTGTTTTTTTTTTTTTTTTCAAATTCTAATATAATTCACTCGACCAAATAACAGTAAACGCCTCAAAAAATATCCAATCGTTTATCCTCCATTTCATAACCCTTCCCTACAGTAGGAAAGGTCTCTTAAATTAATCAACAAGGACAGCGGTTCACCAATGGGATAAGAGACACTCCAAAACTTTCCTGCCTAATGATGGCTTAATGAAAATTGCTCCGACAAAATGGAACGATGACAGTTAATCACCATAGCCAGAAAATACCGGTTCAAACTGGTTTGAACCGCACGCGTGTTAAGTGAAGTGGCTAGAAGTGGCTTGTGGTAAGTTAATGGTGGTTCGAGGTTCTGTGGCGTCATTTCCAAGTAATTATTTCAAATGATCAAATCATTTGAAAGGATTTCTAACATTGATTTATTTAGAATATAGCCAAGAGTTGCCCAACCATCTGCAATCAGCATTTTTTAAAATCATATAGATGTGTTTTTTTTATTTCAATCAAATACTTCATTTGCAATACTACGTTATTTCATTCCACCACAATTTTCTTTTCGGAGGAAATAGTCTTTGTTCCGTAGGTATGATGCAAAACATCACATCTAGCATTAAAAAAAAAACTGTCTTCAAGTTCAGAACTTCCAAGTTACATGCGAAGGGATTTCCTGAAACCTTCCGTTTAATGACAAAACCGAACTTTGTCTAAGTACATCCTACTCCAGCCACGCCCCCCGGCTTTGGTCGACATTCTTGTTAACTTTCAAGTTTCAGCCCAATAGTTGGGAACATCTTGAACTAATGAGTCAGTGGTTCAGCCTTTTATTATCCGAATAGAGGATGAAACGTTACATTTGTCCATCCCTGGTACAAGTTCACTGTCTTATACTCGTACTAATAGTTCTTCAAAGGATATTACTCAATTCAGTGAAGTGAAAGAGACCAGTGAATCAGAATGTTTCGGCCAAAAATGGGACTCCTCAAAGACATGAAGAGGACTATTTTTAGAACCATCTTGTGGGTGTAACGTGACACGTTGAAGATATTTTATGCTACTATTATAGATTATTATGACAGTTAACTATCTTTACTGTGAGTTTAGCACTAGCTGTAGTCATTTATGTTTCTGTTACATAGCTCTCACTAACGTATTTGATGTAAGGATACCAGGACACTCTTAGCACAGGTTTTACTTAGTATAGGGTCCTCTGTCCCATCTTCAAACTTGTACATTTTAATACTTGTGGGAGAAAATAAATTATTTATTCAGCTGTTGATTTCGGAATAGCTGAATGGTCATGTTTCCCTTTCAATAACCAGTATGTACACCAAAACCAAAAACATTTTTTTTCCACAACCCCAACATCCTGACATGAACACTATCGACGTAATTTATTAACGCGGCGGCCATCAAATGTCGGAAACAGACATACAGTGGTTACGTTTAATAGTCATAATTGGTGGTGTCCGCTTTCCGCCGGTTTCCACCGGTTTGATCTGGTCGAGTCAAATTGAGCCAATGCAATTAATTTGACGCGAAATGGTACGTTTTACTGTAGGTTTAGTATGTACCTGTGGTTACGGTCAAAAAGTTATGGTTTAGAAATTATTGATTCGGTTTCAAATGTGTTGCGGTTTGAATCTAATTATGCGCACGGGAAACATACAGGAGGTTAGGTCAGATTAGGAGGTAGGCTTATAAAGCTTGTTATTCTCGCCAAATGGGTGTCGTGATATTCAGTAACCGTGGAGGTCAGATTGGCAGTCGCTTGATGTAAAATCCTGAGATGCAGCTGAGCATCCTGTTAGACTGGAAACCAATCTCAAAAATAGTGGGGAAGATGCTAGAAGATGATGATGACTCTCGAGAACAACTTTTAAACAACTCTAGATAAGGCTACGCACTTCACGTTAAAAGGTACTACGCATTCCATTGAAATTTAAACACGCGAAACTCTGGCTTCATGGAGGATGATAAATAAATAAATATTAAATAAATTCTTTATTAAATAAATGAATATTAAATTAATTCTTAATTTCAAAAAGTCACACAGTTGTTACGGCCATTACATTAATAACATATAGAAGAGGTGTCTTAAGCATACATCCCCTGGCTCCTAAACTAGGTTTGTGACCTGTGACTTGGGAAACAAAAACTAAACCGGCTTTTCTGACGACAAATGCAAAATTTCTTTATTCTTATTCATCTATTAAATAATGTGCCCACAGAAGTCTAAATAATATCAAGCAATGTGTTTCATTCATCATGGTGCGACAATGGACTGGAACATCAGAATGGCCCATGATAACCGCACTTACGGCCAATATTTGAAAGAAATAATCTAAAATAATAAATGTAAGTAATGGTTCTTTTGTATCATAATAAGTTTTTACCGTACCGTGTGGTGCCGGACGTAAAGAATAGCATCACCCCATTTCTTCCCGTGGGTGTCGTAAGAGGCGACTACGGGACTTACTAAAGAATGGGCAGCAGCGTTCTCTATGCATTTTACCACCATACTGCGATCGCCAATCCGCCTGCCAAGCGTGGCGATTATGGCAAAGCCCCCCAAATTGGGGGAGGCCTAAATCCAGCAGTGGACGTATTACGGCTGAAATGATGAAGTTTTTACTTCCTCCCTGTAACTTACCTCCTCTAAATGAATCACACATTGTTATATAGTTTATAGCGAACACAACCCAAAATCCTTCACATAAATACAAAACTTAACACGAGCCGCGTTAACTTAAAACCTCTAATGAGCCACCTTTTTGTAGTTATTATAAAGCGATTTTCGTCACCGCTTATCAGATTAGTGGCTCGAGCCTCACTCTGGCGCTTACTTCAGGCAGGAGATGGGACGGTAATGCGGTTTATGATACAGGATAATGTTAATTATGGTTTAGTTTTTGCTCGGCCTTTTGGAAAGTGGTTTTAGGTGCTAGGGTATTCGTAGTGGTGGTTAGTATTAATAGTACGATGGGTGTGAGACCGCAATCAGTTAAGGCCTTACTGTCTATACGTTTCTAAATAATTTTCCTATCTTTATGTCTCTTCCTTACCTATTTCCAAATCAGAAATTGTAACAGGTAAAACCTTTTCTTTTTCTTTTCTCAAAGTTTATTGATCAGTTTATTTAATCAGAAATAGAGAAAAAATTAAGATTATAAACGTAAAAACTTGATGCCTTGGTCGCACATTTATCAGACTCCTCTGTTAGTAGTCGTACTAGTGGCTTAGGCTATATTGAGTCGACTAAGAACAAAACACGAAATTCCAAATCTTAACTGAAAAAATAATATTAAGTACTTTGCGATTGCCTTAGCTTACTATAAAATTCCACGTATTTACCTATTTCAAAAGCCCACACTAAGTTGTCTTTACCAAGGTCTTCAGCCCCGTTTGTATCGTCCACGTCTGTGGCGCTACTGCGTCGAACATGTTCTGTTGATGACACGCCCGGCGCGCACCTGTCCGCTAGCCGCCCAGTCTGTTCCGATTAACTCTGCCATTCACTGTATTTATACTGTGGTTTAGTGTTTTAATTATTTAAAAATGTATGAATTTTTGCATGATGATTAAAAGCGTACCAAACCGATCTCTCTAGTCTCTATTCTGGGATTCATACCACGGGCCCCAAGAATATAATACTTCGTAATCCAGTTGTAGGTAGGTATGCACTATTTTGAGCTACACTTATAGCGCAACTTATGTTAACCTGTGAACTTGCTTACTGTATTGCCAATAATATTGACGTGACAACGTCTTATAATTCGATGGAGCCGGCTGCACGCACGAAAAAACATGACTAATGAAAGAAAGAAAGAAAGAAAAATATTTTATTTGTGACACGCACAGGACATAGAAAACATTTAAAAGAACACAGTTTAGGATTAAAACAAATAACAAAATGGTAAAAGATATAAAAATTAAAAGAATAAGACCTGTGCGAGGCCAAAAAGGCTCCTATCTCAGCATAATGCTGCGATATTTGTAAAAAAACAACTACCGCAGCGCTGGTATTCAGATAGGGCCCACTGTGATGCCACGGACACACTTACGTACGTGATAAAGTGATTAATCCCACACTCAAAAAATATTACATATAAGAAATAAAATAAATGATAAAATATACTTAAGATATAAATGTAAACTGTATTTCTTACAATTATCAATTAATTATACGACTGACCCGACGCTCCAAAATCGCTTGTCCATGCCACAGACAATATATCTATGGTCTATGACAAACGAAGGGACGCGAGCGCAGATGATGTAATCACTACGTCAAATGTCAGAAATCAGAATACAAACACAGAATACAAAATAAACAAGAAATTCATAATAAAGATTAATTTACGAGTTACGAGACGCCATGGACTACCAACAAAAGAAAGCGCATTAGCATTAGAATAAAATTATAGTTGTGCGAATAATGCTGTGACAAGAAAGTGGTGCAAAATAAATAATGTGACTTGTGTTGTGTAACTGAGATGTGATAATTTATGAAATATATTATTTTATGTGAGGAGTGAAAGATTGACCAAGACCAGCTGCGTGCAGTCCCAGGGTGAGTTTATTGACCAGTTTCCTTTTGTATACGTAGTAGGTGTTGTTTATACTTATATCTAAAAGTGCCAACTGTTTTTATAGCACGAAAAGGAGGTGGTAAATCGTTCCAACAACGAGACGCAGCAAATTTGAAACTACCACGGAATGCAGCAGTTCTGTGCGATGAAGCTAACATGAGGTACGAGGAAGCCCTAGTTTTGATTTTGTTAACATCGCGCGACCAAGACAGTTTCTTGTATAAATACTCTGGTTTCTGTGTGAGAATAGTGCCAAAGAGTAGGGTAGCCAGGTGAAGCTTTCTGCGTGCTGACATTCTCATCAAATTACCCTTATTTAAAAATGGAGTGATGTGGGATCGTGGTGGGACATTGTAGCAGAACCTTGCACAAGCATTCTGCACCCGCTGGATTAGTTTTTCTGTTCTACCGAGAATGCACGCCCCATACACAGTGTCAGCATAGTTAAGCTTGGATAG
The DNA here is from genome assembly GCA_947507805.1 of Aporophyla nigra. Lineage (NCBI taxonomy): Eukaryota > Metazoa > Arthropoda > Insecta > Lepidoptera > Noctuidae > Aporophyla > Aporophyla nigra. The sequence goes on from OX382301.1 coordinate 3,471,106, forward strand.
AACAAGTGACTCACACAGCATGACACGCATATCCACACTTATGTAGGGACGGACACGATACAAGAGCTTGAGTCGGTAGAAGCAGTTGCGAACGGCCTCCAATATATGAGTTTCAAAGTGCAGCTGCCCATCAAATACCACCCCAAGATTACGAGCTTCCAGAACCCTCTCCACGCTACAGCCATCTATCCTGAGGTCCAAATTGCAAGCAATCATTTTGTTCAAGAAATCTCTAGACCCCATCACAATGTACTTGGACTTACTTGGATTGAGGACCAGAGAGTTTCTTTTAGACCAAGCTGAGATTCTTTCTAGATCTTCATTTACCCTTTTTACAGTTTCAGAAGCATCCTCGGAGCGGAAAGACAGGTACAACTGCAGATCATCGGCGTAAAGGTGGAACCTGGTGTTGACCAGACAGTTGATGATGTCAGCACTGTACAGGATGAAGAGAAGCGGACCCAAGATCGATCCCTGTGGTACGCCCCTGTCTACACGTTTCACACTAGATGACATTGTGTCTCCGCTGTCACTTGTCACTTGAACAAACTGTGATCGATTTTTGAGATAACTCTCAAACCATTTAACGGTTTCAACATCACACCCATAGTAGGACAGCTTGGAGAGAAGAAGTGAAATATTGATGGAGTCGAAAGCACGTGAAAAATCCAGTAGGACAAGTAGGGTTCCCATACCCCGGTCTCTGGCTTCAAGAATGTTACCAACTACGTCAAGGAGAGCTGTTGCTGTGCTGTGGGCTCTGCGAAATCCAGATTGGGCCAGTGGCAAAATGCTATAGTGTTCTAGATATTCCCTGAGTTGGTCAGAAACAACCCTTTCTAAGATCTTGGACAGACACGGCAGTAGGCTAATAGGACGAAGATCTTTTAAACTAGTGGGGTTAGGCACTTTAGGAATTGGTTTGACTATTGCCATTTTCCACAGATCAGGGAATGAAGAGGTGACTATGGATCTGTTAATTATAGCTGTGATGACTGCAAGTGTCCGTGGAAGTGTCAGCATCAACATTTCCAGTGAAATATAGTCAGAGCCCTGCGCATTGGATTTGAGACTGCGCAAGATTCGCAGCACCACATCCTGTTGAACCGGCTCAAGGTGGAAATGATTATTGTCATGTCTATTGTTCTTAAAATAAGTTAAATCTGCAGCAGTAACCTCACCACTGCCCGGTACATCCAAAAAGTGTTGATTAATAGACTCTGGATTATTGCAGAAATGTGGCAGACTATGCTCTGGTTTCTTTGAAGTGGCTATAGTTGACTTAATGTGACCCCATAACTTCTTTGGTTGTTTAATATTATTATTAATATATGTTTTAAAATATGCGCACTTCTCACTATCAAACGCAGCTCTAACAAGGTATTTAAGCTCTTTGTAGGATTTGATATGATGTTCGGATTTTGTGGTTTTGGACCTCAAATGGTACTTGTCACGCAGTCTCATCATTTCCTTGACAGTGTCTGTTATCCAAGGATAAGATTTCTCTTTAATTAAGACTTTCTTAAGGGGAGAGTGTAAATCAAAAAGTGCCAAGATATATTGATTGAACGTCTCTACCATGGTATTCACATCTTCCAGACTTTCAATATGTTCCCAGTCCATTTTATTTAGGTCGTCATTAAAGAATTCAGGAAGGATGTCTCTAAGTGGTCTATAGATAATCCAGCGGGGGGAAGGCTTCTCCAATTTAAAGTTTAATTCCACCGATATAATTGCGTGGTGACCGAGCTCCGGTATGTGTGATACAGAGACCCCACACACGCGGGCATCCGTGCACACAACATCAATTAGAGTTTCACTATGATCTGTGAAATGGGTTGGCTCAGTAACAACTTGTCTAAGGTTGCAGCAATGTATAAAATTATTCAATAGCTTGGATTTGTTGTCTGTTTGGTTCAAGACATTAATATTGAAGTCGCCAAGCAAAATAACCTTCTCCGCGTTTGCAAAGGAGGAGAGAGAATCAGTAATCGCATCCAGGAAGACATTGACATCGAGCCAAGGCGGCCTGTAAGCGGTACCAATGATGACTGATTGCGAGTTGATGTTGAGCCGGAGCCACATCTGCTCGACCTGCGGCGCGGGGGGGTGCGGCGCGGCCCGTACGCGCACCCCGCGGCGCACGTAGAAGCCCACGCCGCCCCCGCGGCCGCCGCGCACGGTGCGCGTAATGCGGCGTTGCCTCGCTCTGAGGCGTTCCATTTAAGGATTGAAGTGCACGCGAGAGCGCGCATCAGTATTTTCTTATGACGTTGTCACGTTCAACTATCGTCAGTAAACCGACTTTACAGACAACCGATTTTTTTTTAAACAAAAGTGGTTATCAACAAGAAATTCGAGTTTTTGCCCTCAGACTACATACTGGGAACAGTGGAGGTCATTATTTGCGTAAACTGAGTTTCAAAATTAGCGGTGACCCAGTAGTAATGGCCGCGACTTACAAGTTGTAGATCATTGGTTCGACGCAAGACAGGCGCTTTTATTTGTGTAAAATGCTCTGAAAATGGTCAAAAAAAACATCGTGACGAAACCGTCATGTCCTAGGACCTCAAAGAATTATTAAATTAAATTATTAGGAATTCAAAGACTCTAGCAACCCGCACTGGGCTTGCGTGATGGATTATGACCTACTCCTTCTCTCGAGAGGAAGCCTACATCCCAGCAGTGGACACAATATGGGCAGTTTATGGAAGTTTCTTAATTTGATGATAACTACAACATGAAACACTAGGTTAATTTTATATCCCAAGTAAAGACTTCCTGAATCGACAATGTGTTAAAACAAAAGTAGACAAAAATTCAACCACTTCCCAAGTTTGAACAACTCATAAGATAGACTAGCTCATAGCTGTCATGCCAGTGACTGTGCTAACCCAGATAGTCTCAAGTGTAGTGTTTTAGCACGTAGTAACTGCACTCCGGTGGCGCCCCCTCGCAGTAAACAAGCTATATAACTTTCACATAAACTAAATAGAATCAAACTCCGGGAATTCGTCACAGTGAAAATTGGTGTGTTAAGTTGTAAGGTTGTAGCGACTTTATTTCAAACTACTTTTCCTACCGTTTCTAGTTTAAGAAACGAATATTTTCTTCGTATCGCTTAGATTTGAAGATTTATAAACGGATGAAAAGATAATCCCTCAAAGAACATATCCATTTTCTACAAGATCTTAGTGGTATATGAAGTTTGCTCGCCATGTTTTTTTTTTAACCCTTTCATGCTAGCGTACTAAGAACTGTATTACGCCCAAACGGACTTCATCTACAGTCAATGGAACACAGATATAACCTTGTCTAGTAATTTAACTTAGGTAGGATTTACCGTCTGCACAGGTAACCAAGAAGTAACAACGTAAGAAGTTGACGTCATAATCAAAGCATTTATTTCAAATAGGCCCAAAAAGGCAATTTTGAACGTCAACAGTTACACGAAAATAGAATTGATTCTAGTTGCCCCTTCCAAAAAGTAGATTCGTATGGAGAAGAATGGGCAATAAACTCCACCGTTACTCTTTTAAAATGGTTTCATTATTTGTATACAATATTTATATAATTATATGTGAAGACGTTGCACCTAAAATAAAATTACCATACCATAACAGGTAAAAGAATTGAAAATGAAGCAATGAGAGATAAATTAATTATATGATAGATAGATAGATGGTGCCCACATACTTACAAACATTGCAAAGGCAAGAATACAAATTTCCTAATATTTTACAAGTTACAAATCAGTGTATGAGTTATAGTAATTATAGAATGTAAATAAGTTTCATAGGGGAAAAATAAATCGAATACAATTAAGTTAGCAACCAGTTTGATAAACTCTAAGACTGTCCTATGGAGCGAGACCAGCACTTTTCCAAGCGTTCTTATCTTAGATGTAATCCTCTAATGTAATCGTCACTTGGTCACTGTCCTGTCTTCAGATGTATGCTCACTCCCTCAGCCATCTTCTCACTCACACCACACTACCGCCATCTTTGTAGAGAAGACACCTGCGCGACCTCCAATTATCAATGTAATTGGCTATTCAAGTTGGCTCGATGGGAGAGCACAGCATGCCTAATTAATGGAATCAACTGAACATTGAAATTTCCGCTTCAACGGTTTTAAGCTACCTACAGCCAATTTAGTAACGAATTTATGTGAAACTGAAAGTGAGGGGTCCTTCTTAATTGCTGTATTACATGACGAGGTCGATCTATACAGAATACAGACACATTATAAAATGAAGGATTTTTTTGTAGATTTCCAATAGGTTTGGTTGATAAAATATTTTATGGCGCATAAAAATTTTGATGGTCGTAAAAACTGAGTGGTTCGGTCCGCCACCTGAAAGTTTTAATTTAGTAGCTTTGAGCAATATTATGGATAAAGAATAATAAAATATCTTAAAGCTTTCCAGAATGCATATAAAACAAACATACTAGAATTGATCATAACACATAATATAATGCACATAATCAAATTTCTTTTAAAAACGAATATTACTTATCAAATTGACCATCTTCGTAGTTGGTCCGTGGATGAGTGACCATCCACAAGTTTACATACCAAAACCCCTCCATGCTTCAAAAAGCATGTTTTAAAATGTTGGTCCCGGCTGTCATTCGTAAATCTTTGTTAATGGTTACGGATCGTCGGTAGCCGGAAACTCTGACAACCTGTCTTACCAAGGGAATCGTACATATTTCCTAGTTACCGGGATATGGAGATCAGGTAGGCAGTTGCTTTATGTAAAATACTACATCCAGTTAGACTGGAAGCTGAACCAAACTTAGTTTGGCAAGGGCTAGGCAGGTGATGACCATCTTCAACACAAAAAACTCGATATTCAAAACACCTCGAATTCCCTACTCATTTTATGCAACCCCGATCAATTTCTATGCTTCCAAAAATAAAACAGGACCGGCTACCAATCAAGCCGCTAATGTTGCATGAAGCCTATCAATAATATTGCTACCCCTCATAAATCCACGTTAGAACGGAAACGTTATCCCTTGCAAGCAAACAATATGTTGTTATGATTGATTGGGGACGAGGCATTACGCAGAAAAGGTGCGAGGCAAGAGGCAACGAGAGTTTTTATGTACAGGCTCTGAGAGTAGTTACGAAATTAGATTTGTGCAGTTTGGGTAAATTGTAGGAGGAAAGAAATGGTATGGGATGTGTTTCGGTTGCGATTTGTGTGGGTAAGCATTTTTGGTTTATCCGCAGATTATTGTGTTTTACTATCCGATATAACTACTTCCTGCTTACGTAGTTCGCCCTAGTTGTAATACCATAGCTACGTATTAGTTTATGGTGACGATTTATCTCCTCTTATTGCTTGCTTATCCAATATAGATAGGCAATCATGGAGACCGCTGTCAGAACGGAATAATTTCCGATATCCACGCGGACAAATCCGCTGGCAAAAGCTATTCCATTGAGAATTATCCAAAATCAAGACCAAATATTTCAACTTTATCAATAGTCCCTCAGTCATAAGATTCACAGACTTTGGGAGTTCCCGGAATGTTTGGGTCCAATAAGTTATTGACTGAGTGTCAAGACTTCAAACATTTATTAGTAAATCTAGTGAATTGTCTCTTGACCTTAATTTTAGTGTCCTCGTGACAAATTCGGTGACGGTTTAATTTTAAGATTAATTTATTTCTATGTTTCCGTGAATTGTGCAGTCAGGGCAATTAATTTAGTTTCTTTTACATATTTTATTATTCAATTGAATCTATACTAATATTGTAAAGCTGATGAGTTTGTTTAATTGAAAGCGCTAATCTATGTGACTGACTGATATATCAACGCACAGCCCAAACCGCTGGTCCCAGAGACATGAAATTTGGAGAGTGTTTGTTTTTGTGAAGAGTAGGTATGCACTAAGAAAGGGTTTTTTGAAATTCCATCCCTAAGAAGGTGAAATGGGGGATTGAATTTTCTGTCAAACTTTTTAATCTCTGGGTCGAATAAGTGTAATAAACAATGTCTTATCGCACTGCTTACGTTCCTGAGGGATATATTTTGATATTCACGTGGGCGAAGCCGCTAGCAGAAACTATCTACTATATAATAACTACAGGGTCGAATTAAAAAATATTTTAGCGTTAAAAAGCCCATTCATCGAGGAAGGCTAAATAACATTACGCGAACCAAAAAGAAAAATTCACGGATACGAAGTTCGCGTACGGGCAGGCGGTTCGATGCGTTGGGTTGGGTCGGGAGAACAAGAAATTCGATGCGGATGTAGTCACGGCCTAATAAGACGTAAACAAGAAGCATATAGTCATGCTTAGCTCAAAACCACAATTACATAAGAAGCAATACAATCACGTACATTATTATGAATTTACTAGAAACTTAAACCAAACACAACATATCTACAATGTTTACACTTACAAAAACCACCAAGTCAAAACAGCGTAACCGCTTTACATAACAAACCACATACATTAATAGGTAGGTATATATAATAACCAATCAAATCCCAGTACAAATTGGTGGCCATTGAGCGTATAATTAGTTTATTTATCGCGGCGTTAAGGGCCTCAGCATAGTGCTGCGTTAGTGCTTAATGAGGAGGATTGCGGCTGCTGGAGCGCCGGAACGGCCCCGAACGGGGATCGGTACGGGACGGTTACGACACGGCTACGGTTAACACGACCAGCTATCTGTTTAAAATTGCAAAAAAGACGTGCGACTGGGGAAGCTAAGCTATTGCGAGGATTATTTTTAATAATAATAATATCTTAGGACAACCAACACACCGTTATCTGATCCCAAACTAGGCAGAGCCTGTACTATGGCAACCAGACAACTGATAAATATACTCATATATTTCTAAATACGTACATATTATAGATAAATTACACCCAGACACAGAACAAATGATTGTGCTCATCACACAAAGATTTGTCCAGAGCGGGAGAAGTCATTTGATGATTTCCCATCCAAAAAAAAGGACCCTTCGTGTCTCGGCAAGCACGTTGAACCGATGGTCCCGGCTATCAAAATCAAAATCAAAATCAAAAGTCATTTATTCAAACTAGGCTGAAAGTCAGCACTTTTTGAACGTCAAAGTCACATAAGACAGTCCCCCCAAAACGCCCGCCCTTCGACACTTCCTAGTGCTTTGGCTGGGAAGAAGAAGTGGCGGAACAAACTCCCCAGCAGCACTGCTGTCTGTTAAGTTAGAAGAACTTGATTCTATACAATATTGTATAAGTTATTAATATAATAAAACAAAACATACATTATTCGCCATATGTCAGCTAGCACACGCCATTATACCAACAAAACATTGAAAACTAAACTCAAGTTGAAATGAATAATGAAACAAAATCGTAAACAGAACTTAAAACCTTACTAAAGCCTCCAGGCATAAAGGGCGTGCCCGCTTACATATACAACGATGCAAATGATATATATACACAACAAATGAAATTAAAAGAAAATAAAAATAAATTAACAAAAGCAGTTAAATAAAAAAACAATTATATGAACTACCCATATAAACTGTCAGTGTGTGAGTTACAGTAATTACAGAATGTAAAACAGTGTCATAGAAGAAAAAATAAATATTATCTACACAATTAAGTTAGCAACTAGTTTGATAAACTCCTATGAGACTGTCCTATGGAGCGAGACCAACATGTTTCCAAGCGTTCTTATCTTGGATGTAGTCCTCTAATTTGTAATAAGCTCGTTTACAAAGTGTACTTATATTATGACTTTTAAACCTCCTTTCATTTAATTGCAATATATCAGAAGGTATTTTGTTGTAACATTTAACACAGTACCCCATAAAAGATGTATGTACTTTTGCTAATCTGAAAAATGGTTGATCTATCTTGTCTTTATTTCTAGTATTAAAGTTATGTCTATCGCTTATTTTATTAAAAAGATGTAGATTTTTTCTTACATACATAATATTTTCGTAAATGAATTGGCAAGGTACCGTCATAATATTAATCCTTTTAAATAGTTCCCTGAGGGATTCGCCGCGACATAGATTATAAATGGCTCTGACAGCTCGCTTTTGCAAAATAAAAATGGATTCAATGTCAGCAGCCCTACCCCACAGTAAAATGCCATACGACATAATGCTGTGGAAGTAGCTAAAATAGACCAAACGCGCGGTTTCTACATCTGTTAACTGTCTTATCTTTCTAACAGCATAAGCGGCCGAGCTCAACCGCCCCGCAAGAGATGTTATATGAGGTCCCCATTGTAATTTCTCGTCTAGCGTGATTCCTAGGAAAACCGTTTGATCAATAAATTCCAGTTTTTCCCCATTCAATAAGATGTCACATTCGCTACCTCTGACATTAGGCAATTGAAATCTAATGCACTTGGTTTTTTTTTTGTTAAGTACCAAATTATTTACCGTAAACCAGTCTTGGACCTGAAGAATGGAGTTATTGACGTCGTCAAGATTTTGAGACCGTCTGTCGATTTTAAATATCAATGATGTGTCATCTGCAAATAACACCATCTTCGGTTGGTTTGGAAGTAGATGGGGTAGATCATTAATGTATACTAAAAAGAGGAATGGACCCAATATCGAGCCTTGAGGAACGCCCATTGCCATTTCAGACCCCAATGAGTTTACGCCGTTTACTTGGACTTTGACCATTCTATCCTTCAGGTATGATCTCATTAAGTCAAGAGCTGTATTTCTAATTCCATAGTGCTCTAGTTTCAGCAAAAGTGTCTCATGGTTTACGCAATCGAACGCCTTGGAAAGGTCACAAAAGATTCCAATGGCATCTTGTGCTTCTTCCCAGGCGTTAAAAATGTTCTTTATTAGGGTAACACCAGCGTCGGTGGTACAACGCCCTTTGGTGAAACCGAACTGGTGTTCATGAAAGATGGAGTTTTTATTAAAGTGACGTAACATTTGATTGAGCATTAACTTTTCAAACACCTTACTGAGAACTGGCAGAACTGACACGGGCCTATAATTGTTTGGTTCTTTACTATCACCGACGCTATCATTCACAGATCTCTGACAGTCGTTAAAAGGTCGTCGGTAGCCTGGAAGTTTGAAACCCAGTCCTACCTGGGGGTATCGTATTACCCAATAACTAGGTTTTGACGGTCAGATATGCAGAAGTTCCTTGTAAAATACTGGTTTTCAGCTGCATAAGGTTAAACTGGAAGCCGACATACTCCTGACATAGTTGGGAGAAAGCCAGGCCGATGATGATTTATTCATTCTGAAGTCCTTAGACGATTTATGATTTTGTTCGACTTTTTTTATTAAGCTCCAATTTTGACTTTATAGCTTAAAATTGGAATGTTACATGACCAAATCCTACTGGTTTAATATGTTCGACCCTTTTAAAACCTAGCATGACCAAATCTATTAAACATAAAAACAAAAATATATACATAAATACCTACTTATATGCTAACACGATGTGCTCATTGACGCACAACCCCTGAGGGGAACTTTTTCGTAGTGTATAAAAAAAACCGGCCAAGTGCGAGTCAGACTCGCGCACCGAGGGTTCCGTACAAATCTGTAGGTATATAAGTGAAAGTTCACCCATCACGACAATCGAGTCGTAGTTCTGTTGTTTCTTGGCTTGGTTTTATTTCTGTCTGTGTTTTGTTCTGTTTATTATATGATGTAACCAAAAAGTTACGGTTTTCGCAATTTTTCCTTTATCTGTGCTATAAGACGTTGCTTCGTACCAAATTTCAAAATTCTAGATCGACTTGAAGTACCCTTTAGGTTTTGATTCCCTTGTGAGTTTCGAAAATTTGCGGAAATTTGCGGCATAAACGGCTATATTTTTGATTGCGTTAGTTTAGAAGCTTTATTTTTTCACAGCTCCAAGGGACAGTAGACCTGAGTATTTGATATAAATTTCAGCTTGATACGTCCACGCGTTCCTGAGAAAAAGGGTCTTGACAGACAGACGGACGGACGGACGGACGGACGGAGGGACGGACAACAAAGTGATCCTATAAGGGTTCCGCTTTTTCCTTTTGAGGTGCGTCACCCTAAAAACGAGTCAAAATTAAATGCCTCTAAATTTAAATCAAAATATAAATGTAACTGTATTTTTTTTTTTCATAAAATTCATTAAAATGTTTAATCCAGAATTGTGTACTGAATTCAGGGTTAAATTTTGTGTGTGGAAGTCTCGGCCACCCTATAAAGCCTAGCTCCCATTGCTCATGCAGGCTTACAACAAAATGGTATGAAGTTTGGCCTCAAAGCTTACAAAGGCTACTCGCAACAGATTTACAGAATTCTCTGACCAATTACTTCGCTCAAGTACCAACCCATTACGTGCAATCAACCACAAATCGGTGATCAAAGTTGCATTACGAAAACCGACTTTATTGCTATGACATGAGGGTACTGTCAATTTTAAAAGGTTACCACTGATGTGTGGTTGACTTGATTGATTGTACAGTCACGTCCATAAATATGTGTACACATGTTTATCGTACTCTTTGCAAATATAAAAGCGTTTTTTTCTTGAAATACGCGTTTTGCGTTTGCGTTTTTTTCACATTTGAAAACGGACAAAGCCGCGGGATACAGTTTTTTTTTTAATACAACCGAATAAAACCTGCTCCTTTTATTATTTATTTGTTATTGAATAGTCACGTGTATAAATATGTGTACACATGTATATCGTACTCTTTACAAATATAAAAGCATTTTTTTCTCGTAATACCTATTTTTTTTAAATTTGATTTGCTGATTGGCAAAGCCACGATCAGCAATTTTTTTTTTTAGTACAACCGAATAAGACCTGCTCATTTTATTAATTAATTGTTATTGATTAGTCTCAAAGTTGCAATCATTATTTCGCGACAAATACGTTTTCAAAACTTGAGCCCTTATTTTTGTTCGAGACTGTACATACGCAGTTCAGGAGGTTTAAATGAAAGCCGAAAATTATTATTGTTCACACAAGCACTTGAAATGTTTCGCAAAGTGAAGAGGGATTGTTCTGATACCTGAAACCGATGTGCACTAATTAGGCGGAATTTCGGATTTAAAACGGGTTTGATACTTGAAACGCATTTTGGTTGGCAAGTGCGTACTACGTATTGGTTTGGTGAAAATTTTGTTTTATATTTCATGACTACACAGGTAAAATTATTAAAAAACACATCATAGAAGATAAACTCGATTTTGAAACGCTTAATTATTACATGACAGCGTGAACTCACTACAAATTTATAGAAAATTATAAAAACGCTACCTCCCAGACTCTAATTCTGGCGAGTAACGTTTTTATAATGTTCTTCTGATTTCAGTAAATATTTAAATTGTTTTTTTTATTTTTTATTTTAAGCCTTGGCTGGAAGTTTTAATTAATTGAGGCAACCACTGGAATGTCTTGCAAAATGGCATTCACAAAATAGAGTAAATCTAAATTGTTGTTCATTTCATATTTTACAATATTTAAACTGGTCATCATTTCAGCCAAAAGATGTCCACTGCTGGACATAGGCCTCCCCCAAGCTCCGCCACTTCGACCGGTTTTGTGCTTCCCGCATCCAGCGGATTCTTGCGGCCTTCACAAGGTCATTGGTCCACCTTGTTGGAGGCCTTCCAACTCTACGTCTTCCAGTACGCGGTCGCCACTCCAGAAGCTCTCGGCCCCATCGGCCATATGTTCTGCGAGCAATGTGCCCTGCCACTGCCACTTCAGTTTAGCAATTCTTCGGGCTATATCGGTTACCTTGGTTCTCCTACGGATCTCTTCATTTCTGATTCGATCGCGTAGGGAAACTCCAAGCATAGCTCTCTCCATCGCCCTTTGGGTGACTTTCAGCCTTACCAAACTGGTCACGCTAATCTATTTCTATGCAGAGATTGTAAAAGAATAAAAATCGTTCAATGGTTGTATTTAAAGCCCACATTATTTGTTTTCATCATCATCATAATTTTAGCCGAAAGATGTCCACTGCTGTACATACGCCTCATCGACCGGTTTTGGGCGTCTCGCTCCCAGCGGTTTCCACAAGGTCATCGGTCATTTTGTTTTATTGAATTTATATTCCTAATTTTAATAAACCCTAATGAAAATCAAATTCCATCAAATCCCTTTTGTAATAATTTATTCGAGGAGCAGGTAGGGACCGAATATCTAATACTTTTGACCTGTGTTTAAGAATCTCGGCTAACTTAATCCTCAGAGACATATGAATATGTTTCCAAATTAATTCGGGGATTATGTTTGAGAGATTTATTCTGAGGGTCATTCCTAGTCTCTTAAGTCTTTGGGATAAAAGTGGTATGTATGCAGGGTTATTCAAAGGGTTATTAATTTGTGAGAAATTTTATATTGGTAATGTAGAAGTGTAGAGCAGTGACAGCCTAGTGGTAAAGGGAGTTGCTGATAGCGGGATTGAATCCTGATAGGTGTTTTACGAACGTGCTACTAAGACATAATGTTGTTTAATCCGTATGATATCAGCTATTTGCCTGTGAATGTCTTGTCAAAATTGATCCACCTGTTTCGGACATTAGCTGAAGTAGACAGACAACCAAAAATTTAAAAAAAAATGATTTTGCTAAAAGTATCGTAATTATTTATTTTTATGTTTATTGAATATGACAATGACGAAGATACTCCCTCGAATACTTTCTATTAATAATTCAATTAGACGCTAGAAAACGAAAGAGAAATTAAAATAAAATATTATGCTAAAAAAACACTGCGCCTCATACATAAACCTTCCTAATCTTCCCTCCGCCACATACCTCACCTAGTGCGTATGTCCGCAGCCTTATTATCAAGTCCAGTGTGAAATTATCTCAATTTACGTGGTCATTAGCAGCGTCGCACGGGAGAGATATCCGACTGGGCGCTTATAAATCTGAATTTAATGACCGTTCCCCACCGGCACTAATATTCCGAACAATGTTTAGGGACAGACGGCCACGACTGTACGTGTAACTGTGCATTGTTTGCAAACTCCGTGAGTCCTTGCCCTTTAGTTTTGTACCTGTTTGTGTGGCTAAAGATAGCTAATTGTTGTTTTGTTGTTGTTGCACGGAAGTGTGGAATAATTGGGTTTAAGGACGTATGCGTTATTCAAGTTCAGAATTGTGCTTCACTGACCAACCGCAACTACTGACTCTCACACTTTGAAAGTAGGCCTGTGTCCCAGCAGTGGGAATATTATAGGCTGACTGACTGAGTATGTTGTGTAATCAAAAGCAGGTCAAATGGCTCTTTTTTCATCATCATCATTATTTTAGCCAAAACACGACCATTACTGGATATAAGACTGCTTATGCATTGGCACTTCAACCGGGATTGTGCTTGTGTGATTCCTGCGGCCGGAGTTAGGACATCGATCCACGTAGTGGGAAGTTTTCCAACACTATGTCTTCCGGAAAAAAAGTCGCCACTCCAGAACCTTTCGGACCCATCGGTCATCTGTTTTGCAAGCAATGTGCCTTGCTCACGCCGACTGTTATGTAATTCTTCGGGCAATGACGGTTACCTTGGTTCTCCTCGTGGTTAATGCCTTTTCTTATCTATACCTCATATTAAAAAGCTGAAGTGTTTGTTTTCAGGCTAATCCAGGAATTACATGTTCGAATTGAAAAATTATTTTAGTGCTGGATAGCCCATTTATCGAGGAAGGCTATATATAATGCTAGGACCCTTAGGAGCCGAGCAAAAAGAAAAAAGTACAGCTCCGTCACAAATACGAAATACTCGCACGGGCAGGATTCGATGCGACGAATGAGTCGGGGGCGCAAGAAATTTGATGCGGATAAAGTTGCGGGCAGAAGTTGGTACAAAATAAAACTAGGCGCACTATGTACTTAGTCTAGTAATAAAAACAATTTTTCTTATGGCTGATACAAAACGCCAAAAAGTAATTAATGCCTTAAAATTAAGCAACAGCAATATTGCAGGAGAATTGAAATGAAACATTATCCTAAGATCATTTGAGTAGCGTTGCGATGCACTGCTGCGCTTCTACCCTAAAACCTTATTAAATCGAAAAACGTATAAATTACTGAAACAATTACGTATCTCGTTGTCCTTACTGCAAATACCACCTACCGTTAAATAATGTTAGCGTTTAATTTTGTCTCACAAAGCTGTTTTAACTAGAAAAAGAGCTCAATAGTGTTCGAACTGTTGAATTCTGGTTCAAATTAAAATGCTGAGTTTCCGGAGCGTTTTTTAAAAGTACATTTAGTTTAGTCTCTAATCTAACAGAGAAATTAAAGGAAAATAGAATATGTTTTGGTGGTTTTAAGAACTATCGATAACATTACATTTATTGGTTCGATCAATCAGGTTAAGCTACACTGGCCGCGGTTGGTCCCTAGATGGGTAATCATCTTGATATACAAGGCCCCTCCGTGCCTCGGAAAGCACGTAACGTTATTGGTCCCAGCTATATTCGTGAATCCTTGATGGTCGTTACAGATCGTCAGAAGAACGAAAATCTGACACCTACTGTCTATGCGGGGTATTGTATTACTCAGTTACTGGGTTAAGAAGGACAGACAGGCAGTCGCTGGATGTAAAATACTCAACTTCATCCAGTAAGACTGGAAGCTGAGGTCCACCATAGTTCGAAAAAGGTGATGGTGATTTTATGAAAAAGGTAGCAAGACAACTTTTCTATTAACATGACTATCCTATGATACCAGCTTGATGTATTTTATTTGCTATTCTGTAGTTACTGCTTGTTTCGCACGAAACAGCACGCGTGATTGTATTTTGTGTTTTGTTTTTTTTTTATAGATCATGCGAGTGTCATGCTTAAAGTTGTTTTGCTATTAGAAAGAAGAAGTATTTGGAGATAACATACTGTTATTTTTGGGCAAAATTGGTTTTTGATCGACTTTAAAGCTGAGATATAAAAATTATTTTCGCAATAATGACACTGTTGTATCCTATCAACCGATAACTAATATCAGAATGAATTGCAGAAATTACGAACATTGATTTATTCAATTTAATCATTATGTACATTTTGGAAAAAATACACTATTCGTTTGATCTGCAAAGACATAGGTGAAATGGCCGCTGTTAAAAATACAATAATAAATATATTTTTGTAGGTTGCTAGATTTTATTCATCTGTACTGACATTAAAAAAGCCTTGTTCATCTGTAAACTGTGGAATAAATAAACAATGTAACTTATTCGAATTTTATAAGGATAGAAATACCGATGTCGACAATAACTTTACTGAGTTGGTTACTCGTACTCCTGACAAATACAATGAGTTTTAATGTGGAGCGGTGGAGTAAGCGTGTGTAGCATGTTCTTGTGTTCCAGGGGGCGAGGGGAGACGGCGCGCATAGGCGGACACAGGTAGCGTTTGTTGTGCGTGCCCTAGGCTGTACTGTTGTCACTGTCTGTCAAATAGCGCGCGCAGTGAGCGAATGTCCACGTCTAACCTTGCCGAGTACGCCTTGCTTACTCTTTTCATTTATATTCGTAGATTTATATTCTTAAACTGTCATTTTTCAAAAATGGAATGTTTTTTTTTTTTTTTTTTGTTTGTTGTAAAACCTTTTGCGCTTGCATAATTGGTTTCTTGTCAAGGCAAACTCGACTGTTAAGTAAAAGATTAGACGTGGAACGCAAACCCTCACTCTGCACCATTAGTTATCGTCGTGCTGTAAAAACTATTTTATTTTTTCTGTTTTCGTATTCATTTCGATGCGTAATTAGTGTGGATTTATGTTATTATGTCATTAATTTTTATTAAAAAGTTCTACTATATTGAACGCCGATTTCTGTAAAGAGCCTTTTGACGCCCAAAATTGATGCCGCTCGTTTAAAAAAAGAAGAAAAGAATTGGGTGACGCGAACTTCTATGCTCACACAGAAGTCTTAAAGTAACGAAGCCCCAGAGGGTTCCGTAGGCCCTAATCGATGTGTGACCCCTAATAATCTACGGGACCCTCGTCGATTCACCATTGCAACGTTTTAGTGTAATGTGCTAATTTTTTGTGTTGACCTGAATTTGAATTTTGTTCGTTGTATTTCATTAACTAAAACTGTGTGTTATGTGTTATCATAGAGCTGTTGTTGTTCCATCACATGTGATAGGGTATGGTGTATGTGATGACGTCACATGGTGATGCAGGTGATGGGAGCGGGCGCGTGTAGTGGCGGCTCACTCGTCACGCTGTGATAGGGCGCTGATTTGTAAGGAAAATTGGACCTTCACTATGTGCATCCAGAAATTAATTTTATATAAAACACTTTTTAAAGTAAGTGATGTGTCAGTCATTTAAGAGCAATTACAAATGACACCACAAAATGTTTCCCGTGAATTTCAATCACACATGTCTTGAGTTTTGTTTTTGACCTATATTTCGATTCAGTTATATCATCATTTTTGTGTATCATAAATTCATGATTTGGTAGTGTTTTCATCCATTTCAATTTATAAATAATTTAATGAGGGCATTTATTTGAAAAAAAAAATGGTCCCAAACTGTGTCTGAAACGATGATAAATTTTATGATTATTCTAGTACCTATCCAACTGTTGAAACTGAACATTCCTTTTAGTAATTATATCAATAAATTTCTCGATGCACCTCAAAATTGTAAACTCTCTCTGTAGGCTGTCTCTTCCTTGACTTAACATTGACAACAGTAGCAACTTAGTGCGCGCGCACACGGCGCTACAATCAGTCACGTAAATGCACATACATTCTTCACATATTCCAACTAAATAATTTAAAAAAAAGCTGTAAAATATTCTGAAAAAGATTTTTTTTGTTTCCAAATCTTTTTTAATAGTCTTTGTGGGCTGAAATCAAAGTATGCGCATTTACGTCCCATACTCATTGATTTTAAATGCATTGTAATCAAACCGAAAAACAACTTATTTTAACTTAAAATGTGCAGAACAAAGTATCTAACTATTAATGAAAATGAATTAATTAATAAGCTGTTTTTCCACACAAAATTAATAGGTACCGTGGTGCTAGCGGGAAACTGTCGCGCGACTGCGGTGCCACTAAATGTGGCGTTGTGTACGCGCGCCATTGTACGAATGAAACGCGCGTCAGCGCCCCGTCTGAGGCCGTCTGCACTCGCCCGGTCGCTACTTGACAACCCGGTCCATTGGCACCGAAGTCCAGTTTAAGCCCGCCGCTCCACGCACCACCGCTAGGCTTACTGTGGTGTGCCTCTTTGTTTGACTGCGTTCTGTTGCTAGTTACGACTTCGACACACAGAGTCGCTAAGTCTAATCTGAAATAACTGTTTGAGTTTGAGTCGAAAGTTGTAACAAAGCTTAGACCTGGCGTAGCGCCGCGCCTACGCCGTAGCGCTGCGTAGCAAAAAGTTTGAATCATTCAATCACGTCAGTTTTGACTGTGTTATCGTAAATTGTACTGCGTAGAGTGTTTTTGACAACTCTGAATGATTGTTTGATACGAACTGTAAAAATAAAAACAACAAAAAAACGGTTTGGTTAACAAAATGCAATTAACATTCAACGCTCAAAACTCAAATACGATCAGTATTACTTCTACAATCAGACTAGCAACGGAACGCCACTCAGCGATGCAATTTCAAGGTTCTAATTATGTGTTTCTCATCACAGATCGGAAGCTGTTCGTGGGCATGCTCAGCAAACAGCAGACTGAGGAGGATGTCCGCCAACTCTTCACGCCATTCGGCACAATAGAAGAGTGTTCCATACTTCGCGGGCCCGACGGTGCGAGTAAAGGTTAGTCAATCATATAGAAAATCTATTTTCAGCCGTAGAGGCAGAAGTTTTATAGTTTGAAGAAGTTTCAAAATCAAACGTTTTGAAAAATCTCAATTATCTACATAATCTAATTGCAGTCGTATTGACATGAGAATTAGGTGTATAATTGGTTAAAAGAAAAATCTTAAAAAATAACAATACAAGGGTTCAATACTTTGCGGACCAGATGGGGCAGTTAAGTTCAGTCATTTATGTTGCAAATCCATTTGAAGTCTTATCAACAGGGGAGTAAGATGTATTATAAATAGTGTAAGTATACATTATAGAAAATTATATTTTAGCATAATATCTGGTAAGACAACAGTGTTAGCTTAGCAAAGAGTATATATTCGTATTATTTCAATTTTTAAAAACTAGACTGCAAAAATAAACCAAAGATTATTTTAAACTTCTTAAGGTTCGTTTTTAGGGTTAAATTTGGAACCACGTTATAACTTCTTTTATTTTACTTACATTCGATTCATCAGTTGATAATTAAAAAAGGTCGCATTCTAATTTTTTTTAACAGCGATCCACAATAGAAAAAAATAACATTTTAAGTGAAACAAATACAGGAAAACACCTCTCCACTATTAAGTCTGCCTCTCTTAGTCAGCCGATATACGCAGTCACTATCATCATAACAAATGCGGGTAGTCAATGAATTATTTACGTGCTGCCTACCCTCCTTCCAAGGTTTAGTGAACCACCCATATAAATAGCCCCGTGGAACTGCTAAGTAGGGGACTCGGAAAACTTTACTTGTCCTTGTTAGTGGTATATCTTTTTGATGAATTACTTCTACCTTTTTTTCTGTGTCTCATTTATTATTTGTTTCGGATTGAATTAAATAGTATGTTGCTGTGTAGTTCGATGTGAAGATGGTTACATGTTCGTGTTTACCTCCGTTATTTTTGGATATTTGTACGTAGAATGTAAGTGAAAGTACAGTCAACATAGGTCATTACGTAAACATTTTAAAGCAGCTACACGAAAATCTAATCCCCCGAATCAACAAACCCAAAAGCAATATACACCAAATTATTTACCGTCAACATTGAAAACGTAGTATTAGTCCGCCGCCTACGCCCCGTTATTCGTCATATTGGGACGAGCGACAGACCGGCTCGATGTTACTCCGATTTAATTTCATCCCGACCAACAAAATTGCCGAATTTTAATTGAGTTCCAACAGTAAACTTGGGTACTACGCAGCGGTTTGTTAGTCACCTAAACAGCGCTGTCTTTATATACACATTAAGGCTTTTTACTCCTGAAGAATGTTATTATTGAACGATAAAGTTATTAACTACAGAGTACAGATGTACGGAATAGCGCTGCAAATTGTTAATTCGAGTTAATAACGAACGCCTCAGTGAAGCGATAAAGTAATTTTTTACGAGCATCGTCCGAACATTATCGTTAATGTTTTGCCGTTATAAATTAAGTGGTGTTTCGACCTCAATCTTTGGAGATTACTGAGTTTAGGAGTAATGGAATAGTCGACGATCGGCAGGTTTTAACTTAAAGTGCCTGTAATTTTTTTATTGAAGAGGAGACTTAGTCCACTTTCTCACAAAAAAGAAAATGATTTTTTATGTGTAATATAAGTACTGTTTATATCAATATATTGAGCCTCATCTGTAGTGCTCGTCTTAGCATATTCAGTCTATATTTTTCCCTCCGTTGGAACACAGGCTGCTCTAAGCGTGTGATTGGACTGAAATCCACCTCTCGGGCCCAGTACGGGTTGGCGGATGTCACTTGTCTTCGAATTTTTGGTTCTAGGACATGCCGATTTCCTCAGAATGTTTTTTTTTCGCCGATTTGGAAGCAGTGGTGATGAAATAATTTACACAAATTAAAGCGCTTGGCTGTGTTCAAACCTATCTACAACTCGTAAGTCGTGGCCGTTACCACTGGGCAACCACTGTTCCGTTTTACACTGTGTTTTCGTCTTGAAAAATATTATATTTGACATAAACCGACTTGGGCATTAATGAAACACCAGAAGCCAATCAGAACCGTGCGCCTAGCACGGTTCTGATTGGTCGCTTCCTAAGGAGAAGAGCCTATCTCTAAATCCATTTTACCTCACTTATGGTGTTTACCTCTTTTTTATAACATGTCATTTAGTTTTATCACAGCATCATCTCTGGTTATCTCTCCAAGAAACACAAGCTTCATGATATTCGTGATGAATCCACATAAAGGCATCACACATATGTTCGAGCTATAATGGTATTCTACTAATGAATCAAGATACTATTACGTAGCGGAGAGTGATAAAAATGTAATTTATTATACCTCTCGTCTTGTTCGTACTTCCGTATATTTAGAAGTATAATTTAGGATTGGTCTTGGTATGAATATAAAGTAAAGCTTATTGAAAAATAAACAAAAACGTGTCAATTTTCTAAGCTATAACACATCACACTCCGACTGTTATCCCGAAAGCTTAATGCAGACATAGTACACTCATATATTACCAGTTAAGTTTTGGTCATAACCCACGGTGCACCCGGTGCGCGGTGTCCCGCTCTGGGTGCACCGTGGGTGGAGCGGAAGGGCATATTAGAGTTTTACTGACTAAAACCGACCCGTGTTCCTTCAGTTGCCCATGTGCCAAAATCACGGTGTCTCTTTCGAACAATCTCGCGACCCTGGCAGATATGCCTATGCTTATGGCTTATTTTCTCTTTCAACAAGTGAAAATCTTGATATTTCTACCCAATAAATCATGTAGTAATGCGATCTCAGCACCAGTAAGATCACTTTGCGGTGTCTTTCAAACTCTACATTTAAAAAACCTATTAATATTAGCAATTGATGTCCCACTGTTGGGCGAAAGCATCCCTTCTCTCTTTCCATCTCTGTCTGTCCACGGCTGCCAAGGACGAACCCGTATTAAAAGAGTCCAACTCATCCCGCCATCTCCGTTCGGGTCTGCGTCGATGTCGTTTGCCATTAGGCGGGACCCACTGGGTCGTAAGTTTGGCCCATTGATCGTCTGACATACAGGAGATATGTCCAGCTCAATTCCATTTAACGTGGCAGCTTTCCGAGTGGCATCAGTTATTTTAGTAATGGAAAGGAATTTTGTATTCTTAACCTACATTACTTAATCCACAAGCTTGATACCAGAATACTCCGTTCCATAGGTCTCTGGCAAACCTCTAGCGTGGACCTCTGCTGAAATGTCAATGACCATGGTAAAGGACTATTTGTGAGTATAGGAAGAATACATACGGCGTTGAGTCTTCTCTTGAAGGGTGGAGGAAAATCGCCCTTCATTGAATATTTTATAGCCCAATAGCTCTTCCAGGCATTTTCGGTGCGTATTGCAACTTCTTTGCTGGCAAAAAAAAAACATTATTTCAACTACAATGTAAACACTCAATTTCATTTCAAAGCATTAAGTCTGCTTGTGTACATTTGTGTGCCCTTTCCACACAAATGTATAGAGGCAGAGTTCTCTAACATAACATTAAAACAAATACCTTAACACAATTTGAGATTAATTCTGAGATGTTACCAGTAATATCCGATACATCATAGAGGCGCTGTTTCTACATAAAAAAGTCTGATCTGAAAAGAAAATCACTGAATACAATGTTAAAATCTTGTTTCACGTAGTTAATACTTATTAGAATATTTATCCTAAATTCATAAATATATGTTAAAGCTGCACTCGAATTAATATAACTTACAACCTCATAGAAAAACCTTACAATCAAAAAATACAAACCAAAAATAAAGTTTCTGGGTATAAAAGCAAGACATTTTCTTCTACAACTCAGATAAGCATATAGAAAGTATTAATAATATCTTAGGACAACCAACACAACGTTATCTGATCCCAAACTAGGCAGAGCCTGTACTATGGTAACCAGACAACTGATAAATATACTTATATATTTCTAAATACATACATATTATAGATAAATTACACCCAGACACAGAACAAATGATTGTGCTCATCACACAAAGATTTGTCCTGGGTGGGAATCGAACCCACGACCTCAGTCTTAGCAGTCAGGGTCACTAACCACTAGACTAACAGGCCAGTCGATTATTGGAGATTTAACTCCTAAAGGGGTTTAAAAACCGGCCAAGTGCGAGTCGGACTCGCGCACCGAGGGTTCCGTACAAACCTGCAGGTCATCATCATCATCATTCGTCATCATCGTTTATGAAATTAAATGTTTTTTTTTAAATTTTTATATTTGAGTTGACTGAATGAAAGGTAAATTGTGGTTTACGATTTATGACGTATTAAAAAAAAACTACTTACTAGATCTCGTTCAAACCAATTTTCGTTGGTAGTTTTCATGGTAATGTACATCATATATTTTTTTTAGTTTTATCATTCCCTTATTTTAGAAGTTACGGGGGGGGGGACACACATTTTACCACTTTGGAAGTGTCTCTCGCGCAAACTATTCAGTTTAGAAAAAAATGATATTAGAAACCTCAATTTCATTTTTAAAGACCTATCCATAGATACCCCACACGTAAGGGTTTGATTAAAAAAAATTTTTGTGTTTCAGTTCTATGTATGGGGAACCCCAAATATTATTGTTTTAAAAAAAAATGATATTAGAAACCTCAATATCATTTTTGAAGACCTATCCATAGATACCCCACAAGTATGGGTTTGATGAAAAAAAAATTTTTGAGTTTCAATTCTATGTATGGGGAACCCCAAATATTATTGCTTTTTTTCTATTTTTGTGTGAAAATCTTAATGCGGTTCACTGAATACATCCACTTACCAAGTTTCAATAGCACAGCTCTTATAGTTTCGGAGAAAAGTGGCTGTGACATACTCGGACAGACAGACAGACAGACAGACAGACAGACAGACAGACAGACAGACAGACATGGCGAATCTATAAGGGTTCCGTTTTTTGCCATTTGGCAACGGAACCCTAAAAAGGATGAAACTTGATATGGAAATTCCTCTAGACCAAAGCAAAGAAAAAGCAAAACACGGAGAAGTACACAAAAATAGACCTATGTCAAACTCAGTCGGTAAAATTATTCTGGGCACTTCATATAAGTCTTAGTACGTATTATACATTTACATAAATATGTAGATACAGGTTGTCTGTCTGCAAAGACTATAAAGAGCCTACATCCTTGGCTAATTACGAGACTTAATTACTTGCCTTCGTTTTTGTATACAGTAATTAAGTGGAGTACGGCCGGGGAAAACCTCGCTCGTGGTTCTATAGTGTCATATTATGGTGTTACAGGAAAAAATCTGGCTTTATGTATGTGTTTGAAACACTTGCTTATATCTGTAACTAACCCAAATTCGTGCCTTTAAATGTAAAAGCCATTTTTTAAGGAGTTGGTTCTCAAGTCGCAGCGTATACATATTTTAATATTGTTTTTAGGGTTCTATTGCCAAATGGCAAAAAACGGAACCCTTATAGATTCGTCATGTCTGTCTGTCTGTCTGTCCGAGTATGTCACAGCCATTTTTTTCCGAAACTATAAGAGCTATGCTGTTGAATGTATTCTGGTAACCCTTAGATTCAGACTAGTATTCCTGATACAACTGAAACGCAATAAGAATTTTCACAAAAAATAGAAAAAAAAACAAAACATAATAATATTGGGGTTCACGATCACATAGAACTAGAAACTCAAAAAAATTTTTTTCATCAAACCCATACGTATGGGGTATCTATGGATAGGTCTTCAAAAATGATATTGAGGTTTCTAATATCATTTTTTTTAAAACAATAATATTTGGGGTTCCCCATACATAGAATTGAAACTCAAAAAAAAATAATCATCAAACCCATACGTGTGGGATATTTATGGATAGGTCTTCAAAAATGATATTGAGGTTTCTAATATCATTTTTTTCTAAACTGAATAGTTTGCGCGAGAGACACTTCCAAAGTGGTAAAATGTGTCCCCCCCCCCCCGTAACTTCTAAAATAAGGGAATGGTAAAACTAAAAAAAATATATGATGTACATTACCATGTAAACTTCCACCTAAAATTGGTTTGAACGAGATCTAGTAAGTAGTTTTTTTTTAATACGTCATAAATCGTAAACCACAATTTACCTTTCATTCAGTCAACTCAAATATAAAAAAACTTTTTTACAAAAAAAAAACAACCGACTTCCTTAAAAACACTAGAAAGTGAGAAATAACTTTAATTTCGGAAGTCGGTGTCTTAGGATCTGTATTTATGGTTTTTTTGCCACCGACTTCCGAAATTAAAGATATTTTTCCCTTTCTAGTGTTTTTAAGGAAGTCGGTTGTTTTTTTTTTTTGTAAAAAAGTTTTTATTTTTAAATTTTTAGTTGTGGTATCCACCCCGCACTAATTCCAAACAAACAATGCATATTTATGCGATAGCAGAAATCGCGGTTGATTTGTTGTCATTTTTTAAAGAGTTCCGGTGTCTATCTCTGGAACTCATCATCAGATCTATATGAAATTTATATGGGACCACTTCGAAATAAACCCCTTTCAAACAAAAAAATAATTTTGCAAATCTGTCTATATATGACGGAGTTATGGCCGAACATACATTAAAAAAAATATATATAAACATCCGAATTGAGAACCTCCTCTTTTTTGAAGTCGGTTAAAATTTTAAAAAAAATCATTTAATTTCATAAACATAAACCTTATGCATAAACCGTGAATTCCTGCAGGTTTGTACGGAACCCTCGGTGCGCGAGTCCGACTCGCACTTGGCCAGTTTTTTTATGACCACGCGTTACTTTTAACAGAGTGAGTGTTTGCTTTAATATGGTTAGGTATAGTCACCAAAAAAGTTAAAGCTTATGTAGAAACCGATAGATATTTTCAAATGAATTTGAATTTAATAATTGAACTGTTTGCTCTCTATTAATCTATACTAATATTATAAAGCTGAAGAGTTTGTTTGTTTGATTGAACGCGGTAATCTCAGGAACTACTAGTCTGAAATGAAAAAATATTTTTGTGTTAGGTAGCCTAGCTAAGTATTTATCGAGGAAGGCTATAGGGTATATAACATCATGCTACAACCAAAAGGCGCGGAGCAGTAATGAAAAATGTTGCAAAAGCGGGGAAAATCGCACGGGTAGGCGATTCGACGCGACGGGAAGGGTCGGGGGAACAAGAAATTTTACGCGGACGAAGTCGCGGGCAGAAGCTATTAGATTATATTTTAGTCGAAAATATCCATTGGTTTCTTATTAAACTTTAACTATATCAGACACTAGTTACTTATCTCTTTTGGTGACCGTATATGCTACATAATTCCAAAAAAAAGACCCAAATACCAGAGGTTTAGTTTATTACTTATTTAAAGCTTTACATTTCACAATATCCCTGTAAAAATAAACTAATAAAAAGCTGACAACTAACTGAAAGATTCAGAGTGAAGTACCGAGATGCCAAATTAAGGCCACTCGAAGTCCAAAACAGGCTCATCTGTATCAAACAAAACAAAACTTAATATTAACTGCCTCGACTTTTTAACTCTCGTTCCTCATCCACCGCACCAAAGAAACAATCTGTGCCTAATAAGGCCACGCTCTCTCTACCTCGTTTATGAAATTTCCCGTCCCTTAAGTGACATAAAGCGTTTGCGCGACAAGAACGCAACTAAAAATCTAATTTCGCGAACAAAAAACACAATTTTCGTGTTCACCAGTTAAATAGGGAATCAAATCATTCTAGGTGAAGCAACAAAATCTACTAACGGTCAATAAATGTCATTTTAATTTGCAATTGGTGGCGTTATCTTCTCCGCTCACGTCAGGCGGTGTCGGGGGCCGTATTACGTGAACCTATTATCGATAGCCAATGTCGAATAACGTTAGCGACCGCTTACGATCGCGTATTGGGACGCTAGAGAATTTTTAGTGGGCGATTTAATGTTACTTTTGAAGATGGTTGTGTTAAATTTTTGTAGCGGTAAGCAGTTTCTGCGAGCTATAATATTTTAGGGTTCTTCTGATTTCTTGAAGCAAGCAATAGTGGTTATATCATCTACACTTCCACATACACACACCACACACCCACACATACACACATACACTTATCCCGCAATCTCACAAATTCTTTGCATGTTTTCTAATTTAAATAAATAAATCTTATTTGTAACAATAATTTTCTAAGAAGTGAATGAATAAAACTGCGAATCTAAACAAAATGTCTGCAGTACAAATAATTGCAATAAAATAAACTGTAAAGGTGGCCTGGTGACCTGACTTACAGGTTTTGAAAAAAACCCTAGTTTAGGCACCAGTCTTCCACAAATTAATTATAAAACTGTACCTGTAGACTGATTTAACTTTAAGGTGTAATTTGTGGCTAGATAATAAACGTTATCTATTCTATTCTATATGCAAAAGTTTTAAAATATCCAAAGTTATATTTACTGTCTTCACGACTTAAATATCGAATCGAATTTTCAATTAGAGCAGACGGGATGTGCATTGCATGAAGAAATGTTTATTCTTTACTACTATTTATTTAAAAAGTAAAGCTTAACGACTAGCGATTGGAGCCTTCTTTTACCATATAATCCTGTGTTGGGACAATCCACTCTTCCATAACATAAATAAGTACTTACATACTTGTTTTTATAAAAAATAAAGGAAAAGTAAATAATAAAATACGAAGAGTGAATTAAGGTTAAACATGCAGTACGCACGCAGGCGAGTGGGTGAGTGAGAGTGAGGGTGTGTGAGTGTGTCAATGTGAGTGAATATGAGTACGAGATTCATACGTTAATTGTTAATCCTGTTTAGTGCGTTCCGTTTATGCGATAGAACTAGTACTTAGAATCCAAAAATTTCTTTTTATTACCAAAAGAAAATAAAGTCGTCCCATTCCTCACAGGAAAAACATATCTCTTCGAATCACATCGCCACAGTTAAAGACCACCAAACTCCTTCTTCATCTCAATCCTCCAATACGTTCGGTCAGCTACCTCTGAACTGAATCGGATATTCGTCATAACTTCGGACGATCTCGTTACTCTCCATCGTTTAGCCTTGTCGTAATAAGGTCGCCGGGTCACGGGAATTCCGTCGTAAACCCGGGAACATCCCGACTCTTTACAGTCCCGGTAATGACTGACTCGTAAAATATCACCAATTTACTTCACACTTAGATACACCGGAGGTATGCTGGGATTTTTATTTTGGCCGTTAAAGAGAGCTGAAACGTGTAGTGTGAAAGTGCTGGGATCTTTGGCCGTGAATGTTGCTAGGGTTGAGAAAGTTTACGAAGTTGTGAAATGAAACAATTTACAAAGTATCCTTGCTGTCATTCAATAAATCTATCCCATTTTTCTCGTGGTTGTCGTAAGAGGCAACTTAGGGACTTACTTGAGAATGGGCAGCAGCGTTCTCTATGCATTTTACCACCATACTACGATTGCCATCCCGCTTACCAAACGTGGCTATTACGGTAAACCGCCCCTTATTAGAGGAGGCCAAAGTCCATTAGTGGACATCTGCTGAATTGATGATGATGATGAAAACCTTTTGTGTTGTAATCATCAGGTAATGCCTGTCTCCATATACGCTTGCTGTTCAAAGGCTTTGTCCTTTATGTCTTAGTTCCTATTTTATTCCAATTAAATACGGTAACAACAAATAGGAGGCCTTAATAAAGATCCTTATTATTAAATCAATGTTTTTTTTTTGCATCCAATAAAAAACTTTCACCGTACTAAGATAAAATAAAATTTTGAATAGGTTCATCGAGATCACAAACTGCATAGCATCATACGTTACACAAAATTTGCTATTAACAATCTGCCTGAAAGTAAAGATAGACAAGTATATGCAAAGGCATGCAGTTTTAAAACATGCTAGCTTCACGAAATAGAGGTCTATTACGCTACATCATGTTGGAATACAAAATGAGTAACATATGAGCTGTCCGCGAGTATGAAATGAAAAATGGCGCAGTCACTTGTTATCTTTAACATCATTCTCTAAACACTGCTTTTTGAATAATTTGTATGAAATGTTGCTAAATTGTAGTGGATATACTTTTATATTTATATTGAGATAACATGTAATACAGTCATATGAAATACATTAAGTACGAAAAACGAAAACCGAAACGATTTTCAAATTAATCAAGACTCTTTTAATTTGGTACGAAAATGGTTCAAGATTATTACTTTCATAGCAAGTTACTATTATTTTTGGTAAGTTACTAAAAATCTAAGAATCTAAAATTGTACCGTGTGGTGCCGGACGTAAAGAAAAGCATCACCGCATTTCTTCCCGTGGGTGTCGTAAGAGGCGTCTATGGGACTTACTAGAGAATGGGCAGCAGCGTTCTCTCTGCATTTTACCACCATACTGCGATCGCCAATCCGCCTGCCAAGCGTGGCGATTATGGCAAAGCCCTCCAAATTGGGGGAGGCCTGTGTCCAGCAGTGGACGTATTAGGGCTGAAATGATGATGATGATGAACTAAAAATCGAATTCTAACTCTTACTAAGTTAGTCTCACTAAACAATCAATAAAATATTACAAGTACCTACCTGGCCTATAGTGTTCCCACTCGTGGGACACAGGCCTCCTCTCAGTGAGAGGGCATGGGCCGTAATCCAGTGCGGGTTGGTTGGTTGATGTTACATGTCTACGATTTTTACACGCTTTATATTAGCTTCAGTTGTATGTTTGTTTGTAACCGACTCCTTATAGCGCGATTTTGACCCACTTCAAACGACCAGATTTCATTTAAACTTTGTAAACTTATCGAGGACCGATGACAATACTATAATTTCATCAAATTTGTGCCATTATCCTTGCCAAGGTTACCAGGACAGCAAAAAAACTGTCTTCGAAAACTACGCTGACTTACGTCACAAACTACGCTGACATACGTCTCAAAATTTGACCCTAAAAATTGAATATAAATAATAGTTTAAAAAAACTAAAAAAATACCTTACAAAGCACCCCACGCTTTTTTATTATTATTTTCTACTTTTTAGTTTGGTTTTCTATGGAAGCGTGTTTTGTAGTTTTCTTAAACAATTTTTTTTTTGTACTAGGACATGCCGGTTTCCTCACAATGTTTACTTAACCGTTTTGAGAACGTTGTTGATGAAATTATTTACACAAAGTAAACCGCCTGCCTGGGCTCGGACCCACGATGTACAACTCGTACGTCGGACCTAATCACACTGTGCCACCACTGCTCTGAAAACTGAGAACTTACGTTATACTTTAGTCGAAAATTAATTTACTAATTACATTCTTTATTTTCGACTTCTCTATTACAGGGAGAACTACGGCGGCAACTTTTACGTGTTTTTTTCAGCCAAGAACTAAATACTTGTTCATTCGTTCGAATTTTACATAACTATATTACTTTTTAATGTGTAACCTTCATATTTGTTGCCAACCAAGGATTATATCATTTGAGAAGTAGTTTTTGGTGCAAGTTGTCACAAGAGACATGTTCCAAGGTTCACAAAGTTTAGAATTAGACAATTATCAGTGATTTAATGCCGTACTTCATTAGTCACTTTCTATCTACGCAGTTTGTCCGTCTGTTTACCAAGGCAGTCAAAAATAACCATTGACGTACAGTACCTGAAGCTAAGTCGAAAAAGTTCTAGAAGTAGACTTCTCAAACTTATTCGACTTAGCACATAGTAACACAACAATGTACGTACCAACAAAAACAACAATAACAACCAACAAAACACACATCCCAAACATTAGAAAACCCGTTCGATTTTATCCCCAGACAAGTCTATAACGAAACAAAATGTAACTATTCAAATGTAGATCCTACGAACGATTTCCTTAATATTGCGCGGCTTATAGAGGTCGCCAGAGCATTAC
Organism: Aporophyla nigra; assembly: GCA_947507805.1. Taxonomy (NCBI): domain Eukaryota; kingdom Metazoa; phylum Arthropoda; class Insecta; order Lepidoptera; family Noctuidae; genus Aporophyla; species Aporophyla nigra. The sequence goes on from OX382301.1 coordinate 3,500,705, forward strand.
GCGAAAAATTTGCGCCTATACTGTAAAAACATAATAAAAGCGAGGTCCGTAAGAAAAAGCAAGCGATTCTCGTCATTGCAAACGACCACATTACGATCGTATATGAGTCGAATAACCCGACGACTGCCACCCAGAGATCAATACGCATATATAAAAGGCATATATTCTCGGAAGCACACACATATTTTCCTACGTATTTCGAAAGAATTGTTTGGTTAGTCTCGTGTATGTAAATCGATGGTTTGTTGTTTATAAATTGGTGGCAAAAGTAGGGGTTCGTTTAGTTGATTAACTAATTGGAGCAAGGGTAGTACGCTCTTCTAATGAAAAAGCTACTAAACTGAAACTAAAAAACTTTATTCTGACGTTAAGAATGATAAGCAACACATTTATTTGAGCCGTCTGTACGATTACCACCAATAAAAGTGACATCTGTAAAAAGGAAAGACTAGATCTGTGGCGACAAGGCGCTTCCCTACCAAACCCATTCCTAACACCTGCTGAAAATCTCGCAACTGGACACGAATGGCTTTCATGGAAGTCTTTAAATAGACTCCGGACTCAGGTAGGCCGGAGTAAAAAAAACCTGTACAGGTGGAGATTCATAGACGACTCAGCCTTGGAGTGTAAATGTGGTGCTGTCCCACAAACGATGAGGCACTTAATATCTTGTCCAGCATGTCCTGCTGTTTGCACGCTACAGAAGTTGATGGACGCTACTGAAAATGCTAAGCTCGTAGCCAAATTCTGGGCTAACTCTATTTAAATTGCTATCGACACGCTAAAAAGAAGAAGATCTGTAAAATATTTTATAATCAATTATGCCTAGCGTTTTCTCAACTATGTTGAGTTCGGCTTTCAGTCTAACCGGATGCAGCTGAATACCAAAATAGATTGATAGTTAAAATACTAGTTTTACATGTATATCTCCATATGAAATCAGTATTTTGTCTATTCAGGTATATCGTTTAAATAATCCAACTAACTTTCCTAAATGTATCGTCATTGCTCCTACCACCGTTTGTCTCTGCATCATCCAAAAGTTGACTAGCAGAAAATACCTATAGCATTAAGTATACACAGAGGTGATTGTACATTTGTGTGCTTAAAGTCTTAAATTGATTAATTAATCATTACGCAATAATTCCAGCTATTCAAGAATCCTTCTCAATAAACTCTTCAGTCCGCGACCGAGCCTACCAACCGAGCCCCACTTCCCGATCCAACGTCTCCTTTATATACCGATCAATCTCTTCGACACAAAAACAAACTTAACTACTTACAAAAACATTTGCAATTTAAGCCGCTTGGGGCTTACTTTGTAAGATTTTTATTATCAAAGCGAGTAATCCTTCTTCGCCATCGAACGAATTCGTTATTAACAAGGAATACAAGATAATCTGGTAATGCCGAACCTTGGCTAATAAAATTGCCCGCTAACGAATAATCCTATTGGGCCCAGTTAGGAACAAATCCAATGTTTCAGTACTTACCTAGGTTACGACGGAAACTAGAATTAAGAGTTCGGAACACGTCGGTGGATTTGTTTGAACAAGAAGTAAGTACGTACCGAATTATTTACCGCCGTAATTAAATTATAAGTAACTATTACTAGTGAATTATTTTTTCGTAACATTATATCAACAAATTGTTAGAGTTTTTACATAAAGACGATTGCATAAATTTTAAATAAATATATTTACTCGAATAAAATCGCTGAATTTGAAGTTTTCCTTGAATTTAAAAATTATTGACGATAACTGCGGGAGTTGACCTTATCTTTTATTCGATCCTTCCCCCTAGCTTGAATTTACGTTAGCAGTAACCACAATGTTTATTATAAATATGAGCTTCAGTGTTCAGAAGTTTTGCAACAAAATTAGCATTATCAGCACATTTTTCCCACTGTTGAGACACAGACATCCAGTCTGTAAGAGGGAATAGACCACAGTCCACCACGAAGGCCAACTGCGACTTGGTAGATGTCACAAGTCTTCGAATTTTTGGTTCTAGAACGGTTTCCTCACGATGCTTTCCACCACCATTTTGAGAGCAATCGTGATGAAATAATTTACACAAAGTAAAGCGGCTGTTACCAAATTAGGTAAATAAAAAAACAAGAATAATTTAATTTATATAATAATAATATTAGTATTCCTTGTATTCTAAGCGACCTAACGAGTCTCACATGACCCAAAACTTTTATAAATCAACGTCACACTGAAATAACCTTGAAAACTACCAAAAAGGCCCTTCATCCCTAATGGCTATATGATATAAAATATGCGTAGGAGCACTGGCACAGTACAACGTTAGTGGAGGCACGGCAATTTTTTATCGCGCCGAAGAGGCCTTCGCTTAGTGCGAAACACTGTAGTGGCTCACCAGACTCGTCTAGTTCATATCCAAAGTGAAATATGGGCGTTCCAACATATTCCACGCGGAAAATATGTATATGGAAACTGTCGCTTGGATAGACTTATTTGGGATGTTATTTTTAGAAATTTCGGTGTAAATGGTGATGTTTAGTTTTGTATATGTATATTTTCTAATATGATGGATGTATCATGGTTTGGTGTCAAACTTTTTAATCAAGAATTTGTCTTCAGTACAACGAAAAGTCCCGAAAAGATTTTTTTTTTTTCTATTTCAATAGAGATAAAAATCTTTAAAAAAATAATCGCGGATTAAGATACTGTTATCTTCTCAAAGAGAAGGAAGAAAAAACATACTAGTAATTAGGTTAAGCGGTTTCACCGCAAGATAAAACTAAAATTAAAAATTATATAAATATTTTATAACTGAAATTTAAATGACTATGAATACAATATTGGTTTTTAATTGTTATTATAAATAGATACACTTCAAAAATGTCATATCATTTTATGAAAATGCTTAAATTGTAAGGTTTTAACCAAATGTTTTTAATATCTACTAAGTACAGTCGTAAAATCTGTATTAATAATAGATTAAATACAGAAAAAAAAATATCTTCAGAGATTTGACGCATTTTCTCTGAACCCACTCATCTCTAACATACGTTTACAAAAAATGCCGCGTCACGCAAATCCAGGAAGCCAAAAAGCGACTAACAGAATTGAAATCTCATTGGACACGGGTCCGTACCCATGGCACAACGGATCGCGGTATTTACTACCGACACCTTATCTCCCATACTTTACGAGTCCATATTTAAGAAGGCCCAAGCCAGAAGGGGGGCAGCAAGTCGTGATTTTCGACAACCCTACTATAAAATGACGGCTTAAGTGTTGCGAATGCGGGCACTGACTTAGTTTTAATAGGGCGTAATGTTTGAAAATTTGTTACTGCGAAAGAAAATGGAAGTGTAATTAGCTGTCGAAAAGGCTTTGAAATTTCGAGGAAGAAAATGAAACTATGAAACCTAAAGCGAAAGTATATCTCGCATAGTCAGAGCCAAATGCTATTATCTTCCATCTTCCTCTTGTGATGTAATCAGAACCACATGTGACGTCATTTCTATTGCAAATGTGCTGACCGTGGCAGTACATATCCATCGTCCATGGATCTCATAATAAAGCATTCCCCTCAATCGTTTCCTATTATTTGTGAGCCCGAATAAGCAGCCACAATATTATATTATTGTGTCGATGATATTTCCTTACCAGCCAAATGAAGAATAGTTATCTTTGGTAAAGTAACACTTTGCAACAGATCAAATAAATCTATTGCCTTCACTCGTAAATGTTTATTATCAGTTTAATCATAAATATTTACTGCCAATATCCAGAATCTATAAAAAGTCTACAGATTTACTATCAGAACTTCACGCGTAAAATCTTTACGCATTGCCATCAAATGAATTAAGAAAAAGTTTGATATACTTAGTAAAAGTGAAATAACAAAATTAAGAAATAACGTTCGTAATTTAAAATGAAAACGTTTTCTTTTTTAAATCACTTGACGGTTGTTCTCACGTTTTGAAAAAGGTTCAGTAGGCGAGGGGCGGCCGAGCACGGCGCACCGCATGTTATTTCAATGCGGTCGATCTGCGGTCGGCGGCCGCAGCGCAAACGTCACGCGGCGTGACGGGCACGTGTTGCGGCCGTGTCACGTGACAGCGACGGAATTGCGTCCTCTGCAACTAATGAGCGCTTTGACGTCTTTCTGCGGCGGACCTTCGTTATGAGAAATGGGTCATGGCTTCTGTTAATATAATTTTGTGATGGAAACATTGTTCTGCTTTGTTGATGATATTATTGTTTTATTAAAATTTGACCTTTTTCTGATTTATACAAATACAAAGCTACATAAAATGTATTGTGTAAAGGATTTTCTGTACAAACGAATATTTTTCGATAATATTTTTATCCATCCCAGATCAAAGTAAGCTAGTGATTTTCTGACTCAGGCCTTAAAATATCGCCGCCTATCTATCTTCATAAGCATCTCATCTTAGGTCCATTCTGTAAGCTACGCCTCTTAGGTAAATCTTCCTTTCCATTAGCTCTGAGAAAACGGCGATAATATTTACTATCAATCAATATTTCAGTTACTCATTTTCACAATCACTTATCTTGTACGTTAGAAAATGATATTAAGACATTCTTCCCAAAGAAACGTCCTAAATATCGAATTAAATTTTTCTTGGGCCTATATCATTCCTCTGGTAGTATTTGCTATGGGGATCTCAGCTGCGTTTGTAGCATGAAACATTTGGCCCGAGGCAGGGCAAATGCTAAACTATGTGGAAGAAAAGAATTTCCGTGCCTTGTACCCCTAGATTCTTATGATATGAAATACGTATTTAATTAAGCTTACTGTAGGGAAACGAAATTGAATGATCAAATTAGAAAAGGGATTCGGAATACTTTGTAGGTTTGATAGTTTGTGATCAGCTTGCCAGCTGAGATTGGACAAGAAAATGAAATGTAGAAAGGATTTGTGATAATTAAAGAGTTAACTTTTATTATGAACTAGCTTTTGCCTGCGCTTTTACGCACGCAGCTTCACCCGTCTGGGTGTCGGATATTATCCCATTGAAATGTACTTCCGAGATAAAAAGTTTCTTATGTGTTAATCCAGGTTATAAGCTACAAGTGTGTCAAAGGAGGTGAGTAAAGTTTAGAACATCTGTCGCCTATCATAGTCATGAAAATTCAAAGTATTTATTGACGTCATGTTATGTGTTTATATGAAGTTTAGGTAGTTTAGTTTAGTACCTTTACATCTATTCTAAAACAGTAAGAAAAATTTTATTTTATTTTTATTTTATTTATTTAAGGAAAAACAAACAGTAACACAATAAGAGATAAACATATTATCTTAGATATTAAATTTTGAACAATTGTGCTACCCACAACGTTCTCCACAGATTACAATGCAAAGTATTTAAAACTAGCTGGTAACACAGATACAATACCTATACAACAGTAATTGTCCTAGAACTCTGGAATTGGATATTGAAATTTTTTAAAAAAAGTAAGAAAAAGTAAGTTTGTGTGCATACATGATTAAATTATATTGATACGTGATTAAATTATATTGCGCTATTTTAAATTACTTTGCTGATCCTTTAGGGTTGCTCGGATTTCCTTCTTAAATGCATTTTTACTAAGGAAAAGAATGTCGATTACGTTAAATTCATCGTTATATGTCTTAACCAAACGATGAAGCGGTGAACGCGAGCCAGCGTTGGATTTACAGAGGCTAGTAGCAAAAAGACGTCGAGTGCGTACCTCACGTACATGAACTGTTCGAGGAACCAGGTAACTCAGACTACTAACTAAGTCCGGACAATCAAAATGATTGCGGCACACATTGAACAGAGTCATAACTTCCAGAAGTTTCCGTCTAGACTGTAACGTCAGAAGATCATACTTTTTAAGAAGTAAGTGGTATGACATTTTTTTTCGATAACATCTAAAATTCATAGCTCGAAGGTATTTACGTTGTACTAGTTCTAGTCTTTCACTATATTTCACATAAAAAGGATTCCAAATAGGTACGGCAAACTCCAACTGTGGCCTGATTATTGATTTGTATAAATGCAAAAATGTGGAAGGTCGACGAAAATCTCTGGAAGATCTCATTACGAAACCAAACATTTGGTAGGCTTTGTTAACAATTTTTTCTATATGAGCATCCAGATGGAGTTTCGAATCTAGCAGAACACCAAGATCGCGGAGAAAACTTACTTTACTGATTGGCGTATTGGCAAGACGATAGTTGAAGTCAGTAATATTTTTCTTTTTGGTAAATGTTATAACATGACACTTTGGAAGACTAAGGTAAAGCTTATTGGAAGAGCAGTAACTAGAGAAACGGTCTAAATCTTGCTGGAAGTTAAAACAATCGACTTTATCAGAAATAATTTTGTAAACCTTTAAATCGTCAGCGTACAGAAGAAATTTGGAATTTTGAAAGCAGTCTTTTATGTCATTAATGTATAAGATAAATAATAAAGGGCCTAGAATAGAACCTTGTGGTACACCGGAGGTGACCCGAAAAGAGCTAGATTCAAATCCATTAACAACCACCTTTTGTGTTCTGTTGGTTATGTAAGATATAAACCACCGTAGAAGGTCCCCTCTAATACCATTGAAAGCAATTTTATTAAGTAGTAGTGTGTGGTCAAGTTTATCGAAAGCTTTCTGAAAATCTGTATACACCGCATCAACCTGCTGTCTATTATCGAGACTGTCAAATAGTTGGGACGTGAAAATAAGGAGATTACTAATGCAAGATCTGTCTTTAACAAAGCCATGTTGCTCTTTAATTAAAACACTGCGAACAGCCGGATATAATTTATTATGCACCAGTCTCTCAAATAGCTTGGAAAAAGCAGATAGTATAGAGATAGGTCGATAAGTCGCCACGTCATGCTTGGAACCACTCTTATGAACTGGTACAATATTAGCATGTTTCCAAACTTCAGGGAAAATACCACACGATAAACATTTATTAAATAATATACGTAAGGGATGGCATAATGTATCACACGTATTTTTCAGAAAAACCGAAGGAATCCCATCAGGACCAGGACCCTTAGTTGAATCAAGTGATTTTAATTCTTTATTTACTTCATCAAGAGACAGTTGCAGTTTGCATAGGAAGACACCATGGTCAGCATTTCTAGATGGTGGTTCCCAAGAGTTATAGTCAAACGTTGAGGGCTCATATGCGGACTGGAAAAATGTAGCAAACAAGTTGCAAGTAGTAATAGGATCACTGGATGAATTTTGATTGTAATGAACCGTGGATGGGATTTTATTAGTAGTTTTACGGTTAGCAACGTATGTCCAAAATGTCTTAGCATTGGTAGCAACACTGTCTTCAATTGTATTAATATATTTATTATAGCAAATGTCAGCTAGTTTTTTAAACTTTTTCCTGTTACTCGAGAACACCTCATAATGAAATAAATTCCCATACTTCTTCCACTTTATCCAAGCTTGAGTTTTCTTTTTGTAGGTATGTATGAGAGATTTGGAGAACCAATTGGGAAAATTAACATTTTTTAATCGACATGTGGGTGTGTGTGATTTTATTATTTCATAAAGTTTTTCATAAAATATAGAAACAGACTCATTAGGTGTTAAGTCATCCAGTAAAACATTCCAATCCACGTCACTTATATCAGTATTTATTTTGTTATAGTTAGCTTTGTGATAATTTAGTTTGTTGTCAGCTGTACGTTTAGGTATATGTGTGGGATGAGAGAAAGAAATGTGTACGTAGAAAGCTGGATGATAGGTGTCAGTAGGTAAAAGCGGGACATCAGGAGAGAATGTGTCTGCATGAATATTACAAAAAAATAAGTCTAAGATGCGTCCGCTAGAATTCAAAACGTGGTTATATTGTTACATATCATGTTGTGAACAAAAATTCGATAAGAAACGAGTTATGTTTGTGAATTTGTGGTTTGATGCGTATTCCATGAATGATAACTTTTTTACCCAGGCGAGTGAGGGTAAATTAAAGTCACCTGTTAGTATTATGTTTTCCACGGAAGAGTCATCACACAACACTGACAGAGAATCAAAAAAAGTCAAGTAGGTATCATCATGAGCGTGGGGGGGTATGTAAGTAGCACATATTATATTATATTTATTACTCTTCGCGGGTACTTTAACTATGACATGCTCAGGCAAGGTTAACGGGGGTGAAAATGAAATACAGCAGGGATTTAATTCTTTAGATACGGCTATGAGGACACCACCTCCATCCTTTTTGTTGGTGATTAAATGGTTACGATCGCATCTAAACACCACATAGCGTTGATCTATAAACTCATTATCAGATATGTCTAACGTCAACCAGGTCTCGGTCAAGATAATGACGTCATATGCATGCGACAATATATTTAAATATAGGGTATTCAATTTAGTCCTGATTCCTCGACAGTTTTGATAATAAATGGATATTTTACTATCATTAGCCATTTCTAAAATTTGAGGGTACACGAAAATTATCCAAAGGCAAAAAAATATTAACTTTGACACTCATAAGTATACTTAAAACATGCAAGTCATACACAACTGTAATATCATACACAAGTGTGAGGGTACAACAAAGGGAATCAAAAACAAAATAACATACACTTTGAAAGTCATAAGTATATGTCGGCAGCAATATTATTTAACAACTGCGAGAGACGGCGACTAGATGGCGCTAGTGGAACGTGCACCGGAAGCATCATAGACAAACCTTCACTCTTTCGATCATTTGACGTAATGTACAGTTCAGTAAAATATCGTAACTACCCTCGGCCACTAGCGACCGCCTTTATAAGGAGCTGCGCTGTTGAGACGGCACGCATTTCAAACGGATGCGTCTTGGTGCACGGACCACTGTCTCTCGACAGTCAGTACTGCCCGGTTATTGGATGTGGAACACTGTGTACACAGTTAGTACTATCCTTATTGCGGTGGGTGCATGGACCACTGTCCCTGACAGTCAGTACTGCCCTATGTGACCGCCCTCACTGCCTTTATTCGTTATTTAATTCAGTTTTATTTCATTTCTACATTTCCTAGATTTAAGATAACTGATTGTTCAATTAAATTAAAATTAGTGTATTGTATTGCCATAACTGAGTTTTACTTCTGATGTCTGGACCAAACCCGACATCAGAAGTGGGATCGGATTTTCCGCCCACCTCTGGCACTTCATCATCACAAAATATGCAGGAAGATATTCCGCTACCCACAAATAGTTTAGAAGCATTTCTTTCAAAATTAACTGATGCTCTACTACCCCGGTCCAATTCAGCACCACAACCTTTCATAGCGTTAGTACCTTTTGATCCTGACGACCCCAATTCAGACATAGGGGGCTGGTGTCGGCTGTCAGACACTATAATTAAAAGCAAAAATTTGAAAGGTGTCGATTTAATCATGACATTGACCCATTGTCTTCGAGGCCGCGCAGCTACATTACTGACCAAGATACCTCCCAGTCAATATCAATGGGACGATATACAGGAGACTTTAAAAGCTCAGTTCTCTCGCCCTATGCTTATTCAGGATCACTTTGACAGTATCCTCAAATTTCAACTTAATTCTAATGAGACCCCTGCTCAGGCATGTTTACGTCTTTGGCAATTGATTGAAAATATCCCGGACGCAAGATTATCTGAAAAGGTTGTGACAGGCTTTGCCATTTCTATATTATCTCAGTGTGATGTTCAAATACGTCGTGAACTAAACTCAACTGTGGTAAATGACAAATCCCAGCTATTTCGAGTACTGCGAGGCATATCTTTGAAGAGAAAATCAGAACTGCCTGAGTCGACCGATTCTGATGTCAAACGCTCTCGTTCTACGTTTGGCTTTCGTGGCAACTGCAACATATGTGGCAGGACTGGGCATCGTGCGGCTGATTGCCGTGAAAGAAACAAATCGCTTAATCGCTCTGTAGTTGCGGATAAACGTGTCAACCAGAAGCCACAAGTGACATGTTACGCGTGCGGGGAGCCAGGCCACGTTGTGTCCACCTGCCCAACGAGGGTTGATAATACGAAGAAGGAACAAGTCGCTACTGGAAGCAAAGAAGTCAACGTGTGCTCGAGAATTGTTCGAGGTATTATGAACTGTAATAGTATGACATTTCCCTTTATTTTTGATTCCGGTTCAGAGTGTAGTTTAATTAGGAAAAGTTTTTCACACCTTGTTGTTGGACAAAGATCGCATGACTTTATCAACATGACTGGTATTGGAAAGAGTATCATTAGTAGCACAGAGCAAATCATTTGTAACATAAAAATTCAAAGCGTTGAAATTAGCGTCACTCTTCATGTAGTTCCAGATGATTGCTTGCGTGATGCTATTTTATTAGGTAGAGATATACTTGAGCGCGATATTCTTGTTGAAATTTCAGAGAGCGGTTTAACATTCAAACGGTGTGTCGAGACTAATATGTGTACCAAAACCAAACCTATTTTTGACATTGATTCAATTAATACTGACTTGACAGGATCTGACCGAATAAAACTTTTTAACATATTAACGCAATATGCAGATAATTTTATTGAAAATTTTCCAACAACTAGAATTAAAACAGGACAGTTGAAAATCGATTTAATTGATCCTCATAAAGTGGTACATAGGAGACCGTATAGGTTATCCCCTCAGGAATCTAAGATAGTTGACGAAAAAATCGAGCAATTGTTGGCGGCAAATATTATTAGGGAAAGTTCATCCCCGTTTGCAAGCCCCATCATTCTTGTAGAGAAAAAGGACGGTAGTACACGCATGTGTGTTGACTATAGGGAATTAAATAGTAATACTCAACCTAATCATTATCCTTTACCTCTGATCAGTGAACAAATTGATAAACTTAATGGTGCTCATTATTTTAGTAGTATTGATATGGCCTCTGGGTTTCACCAGCTGCCTGTACATGAAAGTTCCATAGAAAAAACTGCATTTGTTACCCCAAAAGGGCAGTTCGAATATTTGGCTATGCCCTTCGGTTTGCGCAATGCACCTTCCATTTTTCAAAAGGCTATTAATACTGCTCTACAGCCTATGAATGATGAAAGAATTCTAGTTTTCATGGATGATGTCCTTTCAATTTCCACAGATATTAATGAGGGGCTTGACCGTTTAGACAAATTACTTAAAACTCTGTCCAATGCTGGTTTCTCGTTTAATTTAAAGAAATGTTCGTTTCTGAAAGTTCAAACTGAGTACCTTGGGTATATAGTTTCAGCTGGGGAGATTAGACCAAATCCAAAAAAAATACAAGCCTTAATTAATGTTCCAACGCCAAAAACTGTCACTCATGTTAGGCAGCTCATAGGGCTGGCAACGTATTTTAGACAGTTTATTCCTAACTTTTCCCAAATAATTCGCCCTTTATATCCCTTGACAAAAGGAAAAGGCAATGTTAAGTGGACCCCTGAGCATGACCAAATACACAAAAAACTTATCCACATTTTGACGTCTGAACCAGTTTTAAAAGTTTTTGACCCTTCCTTGCCCATTGAACTCTATACCGATGCAAGTAGTGCGGGATATGGTGCAATTCTTATCCAAAAACATAATGATACCCCTCATGTAGTAGCATATTATAGTAGGAAGACCATAGATGCAGAAACGCGATATCACTCTTACGAGTTAGAGACTCTTGCGGTAGTAAAAGCAATCGAACATTTTCGTCATTATTTGCATGGACGAAAATTCACCGTATTTACCGATTGTAACTCCCTTAAAGCTTCTCACTCTAAACGTGATTTGACTCCAAGGGTTCACCGTTGGTGGGCTATATTGCAAGCTTATGATTTTGATATCGTGTACAAAGAAGGTCGAAAGATGGCTCATGCAGATTTCTTGTCTCGCAATTTGTCAAACACAAATTATTCTGAGCCCCGCAAAGTAAATTTCCTTGAATTAGATAAAGGTTGGTTAATTGTAGAACAAGAACGCGATTCAGAACTTTCTGAAATAATAGCAAAAATCCGTAATAATCAATTACCTGAAGAGATATCGCATACGTATGATTTAAGACAAGGAATATTGTATAGGAAGATAGAACGTAGAGGAGTTTCTAGTTGGCTACCTATTGTACCACGTTCTTTGGTTTGGTCCCTTATTAACCACGTTCATAATGAAATAAAACATTTAGGTTTTGACAAGACTTTAGACAAACTTTACGAATTTTATTGGTTTTCTGATATGGCTAAATTAGTCAAAAAGTTTATTAATTGCTGCGTAGTATGTAAAACTGCTAAAGGCCCTTCAGGTGCACAGCAAATGCAGTTGCATTCAATTCCTAAACATCCAGTCCCTTGGCACACAATTCACTTGGATTTAACCGGAAAACTTTCGGGCAAAAGTGATAAAAAAGAATATTGCTCAGTTTTAATAGACGCCTTTACAAAGTTTGTACTGCTGGAATATACACCGGCCTTAAGCTCTTCATACGCTGTGAGAGCAATTAAGAATGCTGTAAACTTATTTGGTGCTCCGAAGCGCATTATCGCAGATAGAGGACGTTGTTATGACTGCAATGAGTTTAAAAACTTTTGTAATAATAATGGAATAGAGCTCCATTTAATAGCAACTGGTTCTAGTAGAGCTAACGGGCAGGTTGAGAGAGTCATGCGAACTTTGAAGAGTATTCTTACTGTTATAGAATGTAATTCTAATAATGCTTGGAAGGATGAACTAGGAGAGATCCAACTTGCTCTTAATAGTACTCGTTCCAGGACCACAGGTTTTACGCCTATGGAACTGATGTTTGGCATTCAAGGTTCCTCACTTAGTCTAGCTAAAATAACTCCTAGTTCTTCTGAACCACCTATAATTAATGTTGAAACGGCTCGTTCATCCGCATCAGAAAATATTCAAAGAGTAGCTAACGCTGACACTATACGGTTTAATAAGGGAAAAGCTCGGATTAAACCTTTTGCAGTAGGTGAATTTGTTTTCGCAAAATGCGAAGCAAGACATCAAACAAAGTTAGATAATAAATTTAAGGGGCCTTATAAAATAGTCACCGTATTAGATAATGACCGTTATGAACTTAAACATATTAACGGTTCTAACAGAATTTATAAATATGCACATGAAAATTTAAGGGAAGTACCTAAAGGGCAAGAAAGTTATTTAGAAATTTGCGAAAATTATAGTGATGAAAATGATGAACGGACCGTGACGGCAGAAGATGAGCTCAGTACGTCTTTTGTGCCAGTAAATAATGATATGATCTCAGACTCGGAGGAAACTCTTACTGTAAGCTCTCGTACATTGACTGCACATGATTCAGAGGAAACACTTTCTGTAAGCTCTGGCACATTGACTGCAGATGATGCAGAGGAAACACTTTCTGTAAGTTCTCGCACCTTAAGTGTAGATAATTCCGATGCTATAATGGAATCTTTGGAATGATCAATTACTATGTGGTCTCTTCTACTTTTGTGGAAGATGGTTGTTTTAGCAAATAGAATATAAAGATCTTTCCTGTTGTTGTGGGAGATGATCTGTGATGCTCTGCAGGAATCTCACCTGCTTTAGTGGGTGACGATTCAGACCAGAATGTTTGAACTGTATTGGTGTTCTAATAAGATCTCTTGCTGTTATGAGCAATGATGTGTGAGATGCTGCAGGAATCTCGCCTGCTTTAGTGGGTGACGATTTAGACCAGCTTGTTTGAACTGTAGGGGTTTTCTGTTGTAAAGAAATACCTAGACCAGTGATATTTGCTATTAAGCTATGTAACGATGATGATGATGTGAATTAATTAGTATTATTATTATTTTTAGATGAATAAATGCACTCGAGGACGAGTGATTTGTCAGAATGGCCGTGTCGGCAGCAATATTATTTAACAACTGCGAGAGACGGCGACTAGATGGCGCTAGTGGAACGTGCACCGGAAGCATCATAGACAAACCTTCACTCTTTCGATCATTTGACGTAATGTACAGTTCAGTAAAATATCGTAACTACCCTCGGCCACTAGCGACCGCCTTTATAAGGAGCTGCGCTGTTGAGACGGCACGCATTTCAAACGGATGCGTCTTGGTGCACGGACCACTGTCTCTCGACAGTCAGTACTGCCCGGTTATTGGATGTGGAACACTGTGTACACAGTTAGTACTATCCTTATTGCGGTGGGTGCATGGACCACTGTCCCTGACAGTCAGTACTGCCCTATGTGACCGCCCTCACTGCCTTTATTCGTTATTTAATTCAGTTTTATTTCATTTCTACATTTCCTAGATTTAAGATAACTGATTGTTCAATTAAATTAAAATTAGTGTATTGTATTGCCATAACTGAGTTTTACTTCTGATGTCTGGACCAAACCCGACATATACTTAAAATAAACCAACGCTGAAGGCTCGCGCGGTACGTTATCGGTAAACAACATTAAAAAGTAATCGACAGAGCAAATTATAAAAACCTCAAGCAACAATATAAGGATCGTTATCAGGATTTGAATGTAAGACGCACTCATTTTAACATCGTACATTACATTTAAAGCGGTAAGAAAATAATGTAAACAACTCGTTGTAATCTTAAGTAAGTTAAGCACACAACAGTTTGCACAAACATATGACCAATGCACAGTTAAACAGATATTATTGTTATACGTGACAGATACTACTAAGTTATGGAAATATTGTAAACAGTGTAATGTAATAAGCGAAATAAGCACACTTCTGGTTGCAAAATAATATGATAAACAAACAAGTAAATAGATGGTATTTTTATATGGGCACATTATGTTATAAAGTAATCGTTTTATAGTAAATACCAGCAACGTATTAGACCAAATTATTCGACCTAAACTTATTAAAAATGTCGTCTTCTGAACGGATCGCAATCGTAGGTGAGTCATCATTCTCTTTGACCAGCACAGTAGCATTACGGACCCACACATACTTAAATTTGCTTGTTTTGGCACTGTCACGGCATTTTCGAAATAATTCCTTGTTACGAAGCGTCAGGTGCTCGTTCATATAGATTCGACATTGAGTACCAGCGAGTCCTATAAGATCTGACGTAATACCTTTAGACAGGCGATAAGCGCTCAGCACATTATCACGGAGTAGTCGGGAAGTAAACTTCACAATGATATTTTTCGGACGTGTATTATGCGTGTGTGCGTGTGGAACACGGTGAATAGCCACTATGTCTTGCTGTGTTATAGGTATGTTAGTAGCTGCCGCAATTGACTCAAAAATTGTCACTAGATTTTCGCCACGTTTTTCTGGTAGGTTACCAATTTCAATATTGCACTGCCTAGCCTGTTGTTCCAGGCGATCCACTTTATTAGTCAGTGCAAATACAGACTCAGACGCAGAGGTAACGATCTTCGACTCCATCTCTTTCGTACGCTTTATGGTATCAACAATGCTCGCAGAGTTGAATTCCACCGATGACTTCAACTCATCGACAACCTTCGATAATTCTAGATGTTTTGCGCTTATGGTAGATATATCCTTTTTTGTATTCGAAAAATCACTGCGTAATTCTTTCAACTCGGATTGAATTTGAGAAGAGGTAGTTGTTAAGTTATTAAATTCGTTTCGAAGATTACTGATGTTCGAGTTGATGTCGGAAAACTGGTCGCGTATTTCAGTACTCAGAGAGCTCATTGATCTCTTGAATTCCTCGGCAAGTGCAGAGATATCCTGTCTCAAGTCGCATTCTGGCTGCTTCCTCTTAAGGTTTCTCTGAGTCACATTAGAGTCGGCATCTTCGCTTGAGTATAGATCAGGAACGGATTGGCTTGTACTGCTTTTCGGCGATCGTAACATAATGGAAACGTCCAAAAAAAGCGATAATCAGTTGTTATGACAGTTAAGTATCTTATGCGATCAGCTGATAAGTACTTGACTTGACTAGATTCTCGAAGTTTTTTGCGGCCCGCACTTACGTGTCTATCACTGAAGGTCGTAGTGTGAGCGAGTCAAAAATATTGTCCGCACTGTTTTCTCCCTGTGATTCACTCGACACGCGCACTGTGACCACTACTTAATTGTTTTAAAACAAATAGGTGAAAGAAGGAATTGAGTTTTATTGTCTTAGTAGCAAGGTTAGATTTTATATGGCACTGAACTACACTATTTAAGTAAAACTGATAATGCGTCTGCTCCAGCTAGCGTACGAGAGCGTGAAGAAAAAAAACAGCAAGTCATGTAAAAAAAACATCAAACTTGGCAAATTCGTTGAAGTTTTGTTATTTTAAGCACTTTTTTAACTTTCATTATAAAATAAACTGTTAAGCGCTTTATGCACCAAAACAAATTAATGCTAGTTAAAAAGCCTATTTACTTTAGTATTTGAGAGACTAAAAAATATTTTGGTGCATAAAGCAATTAACAGTTTATTTTGTAATGAAAGTTTAAAAAAAGTGCTTAAAATAACATAACTTCAACGAATTTGCCAAGTTTGATGATTTTTTAATAACGTAATACTTTGAATTTTCATGACTATGGTAGGCGAAAAATGTTCTAAGCTCGTCCACCACCTCCTTTCATCGAAAACTTTAAGGCCGTTTTTACGTCATTGAGTGGCATATATTAGTGGGATATAGTAAGTGGAAGATGAAGAGCAGTAATAGCCCAGTAGTATCAGCTCTGACATACGAGCTGTAGGTCGTGAGTTCGAACCCAAATCATCATCATCATTTCAGCCGAAAGACGTCCACTGCTGGACATAGGCCTCCCCCAAGCACCGCCACCTCGACCTATTCTGTGCTTCTCGCATCCAACGTATTCCTGCGGCCTTCACCAGGTCATCGGTCCATCTTGTGGGAGGCCTTCCAACGCTCCGTCTTCCAGTACGCGGTCGCCACTCCAGAACCTTCCGACCCCATCGGCCATCCGTTCTGCGAGCAATGTGCCCTGCCCACTGCCACTTAAGTTTGGCAATTCTTCGGGCTATATCGGTTACCTTGGTTTTCCTACGGATCTCTTCATTTCTGATTCGATCGCGTAGGGAAACTCCAAGCATAGCCCTCTCCATTGCTCTTTGGGTGACTTTGAGCCTTCTTATGAGGCCCATTGTGAGCGACCACGTCTCAGTGCCATATGTCATCACTGGCAACACACACTGGTCAAAGACTTTTGTCTTGAGACACTGCGGTATTTGGGACGAGAAGATATTGCGTAGCTTCCCGAACGCTGCCCAGCCGAGTCGGATTCGACGATTAACCTCTTTCTCGAAGTTGGATCTACCTAACTGGACAGTCTGTCCTAGGTACACGTATTCGTCCACAACTTCGAGTGTAGCGCCTCCGATCTTCATTGGAGTGGGTATCACACGAGCATTGGACATGACCTTTGTCTTGTCCATGTTCATCCTAAGACCCACTCTTTCGGAAGCTCTACTGAGGTCATCGAGCATTGTACTGAGGTCCTCCATAGTCTCAGCCATGACTACTATATCGTCGGCAAATCGAAGGTGAGTGATGTACTCGCCATTGATGTTGATGCCAGCCCCTTTCCAGTCCAGAACCTTGAAGACATCCTCCAGTGCAGCGGTGAACAGTTTCGGAGAGATTACGTCTCCCTGTCTCACCCCTCGCTGCAGAAGGATAGGTTTCGAGGCTTTGTCCTGGAGCCGGACTGACATAGTGGCGTTTTCATACAAACACTTCAGCACCTCGATGTACCGATAGTCAATCTGGCACCGTTGAAGAGACTGCAGTACAGCCCAGGTCTCGATCGAATCGAAGGCTTTTTCGTAGTCCACAAACGCTAAGCAGAGAGGCAGGTTATACTCTTCGGTCTTCTGTATAACCTGCCGCAGCGTATGTATGTGGTCTACGGTGCTAAAGCCTTTACGGAATCCGGCTTGTTCGGGAGGCTGGAAGTCGTCAAACCTGCGCGCGAGACGATTCGTGATGACTCTTGAAAACAGCTTGTAGACATGGCTCAGAAGTGAGATGGGCCTATAATTCTTAAGCAGGGTATTGTCACCCTTCTTAAAGAAAAGTACCACCACACCTCTGTTCCATGCCTGTGGCGTTTTGCCCTCGAGTATGACGGAATCAAACAGCTTCTGAAGGGCCTTTAGAACGGGTTTTCCGCCGGCCCTCAGGAGTTCGGCTGTTATTCCGTCATCACCCGGCGCCTTGTTGTTTTTGAGCTGCTTCAGAGCCATCCTAATCTCGTACAAGCTGACGTCCGGGATATCTTCAGTGTAGTGTCGAGTCAACCTAGCTCTCGGGTCGTTAGCTAGATTCATAACGGGGTTTCTGGTGGACGTGTATAACTGTCCGTAGAACCTCTCAATCTCCTTAAACAGCTCAGGTTTGGCGGACACGATTCTGCCATCGTCGGTCTTCAGTTTCGCAAGCTGACTCTGCCCAATAGACAGATCTCTTGCAAAGACTTTGGAGCCCTTGTTTCGCTCTATCGCGTCCTTAATACGTTCCGTATTAAAGAGGCGAAGGTCGCTTTTCAAGGACTTAGAGATCCGTCTATTGAGTTGCCGGTACTCGAGTGCAGCTTCTGAAGACTGCAGGATCATTCCGCGCCTCTGTTCCATGAGCTGTAATGTTGGATCTGAGAGTTTCTTTTTTCTATTTGTACGGCGGGTCTTGAAAAACTTAGACCCGACCGTATGGACAGTTTCCACAAACCCATCGTTATAATCGTCCACGGAGCTCCCTAGGCACTCAAAACGATTCTGGAGTTCGAGCTGAAAGCTCTCGGGGTTCTGAAGTTGGATCGGTGCTGGTCGGAGCGTTGACTTCATCAGCCGAGATCTTTCCAGTTTGATATTGATATTCAATGTGCCTCTTACCATGCGGTGATCACTCCCGGTTTTCACCGCGTTGATCACAGAGACATCATTGAATATTTGCTTCTTCGTCGACATAATGAAGTCAATCTCATTTTTAGTTGCACCGTCGGGACTCTGCCAGGTCCACTTCCTGTGCTCACGTTTTCTGAAGAAGGAATTCATCATAAAGAGGTCTTCCTTCTCCATAAAACTAGCCAGTAGGTGGCCCCGGTGGTTCCGACGTCCAACTCCAAATTGCCCCACTCTCAACTCATCATCGCTTCGCTTGCCCAGTTTCGCGTTGAAGTCCCCCATAACAACTGTGAAGTGAGTTTTGGAACCATGCATGGCTCTAGAGATATCCTCATACATGGTTTCCACCTCATCGTCGGGGTGTGTCGAGGTCGGGGCGTACACCTGTATGACCTTCAGCGAATACCTTGCGGATATTCTGAGTATAAGGAACGCCACCCTGGTCGACACACTCTCGATCTTCACAACGTTGCTCACAAGGGACTTGTGGACGATGAACCCGACACCACCTTGAGACTGCTGGTCGCCCTCCCGGAAATAGAGCAGGTTTCCGGAATTCAGGATTATCGAGTCCTCCCCCTCTCTTCGGACTTCAGATAACCCTACTATACTCCATCGTAACCTGCTCAATTCTTCCTCGAGCTCGGCGATCTTCTCGTCGGTCCGGAGTGTACGCGTGTTGAATGTTGCCAGGTCCAGTTGTCGGTGATTGTGGTAGCTGGATCTCTTCCGGGGATTCTTAGCACCCCTTGCCTCACCGTGACCTTGACCGCTACCGTAGCCAAGGGTAGGTGGGCCGCCGGGCACTAGGGGCCGTTTTTTATTCGTGCTTGTCATTATTTGGGGGGGGTTTGCCATAATCGCCACGCTTGGCAGGCGGGTTGGCGATCGCAGTATGGTACTCTACAATGCATAGAGAACGCTGCTGCCCATTCTCTAGTATGTCCCTTAGTCGCCTCTTACGACACCCACGGGAAGAAATGGGGTGATGCTATTCTTTACGTCCGACACCTACACGAACCCAAATAGTCGTTTTATTTTATGTAAACTATTTCGTCAACACTGCTCTTAAAACGGTGAAAGAAAACATCGTGACAAAATAAAAATTTGAAGACATTTGACATCTATCAACCTAACTGGGTGTAGGTGGTGGAATACAGCTCACTCTCCTGTTTCCGAGCAGTGGGAACATTATAGGCAAATTGTGATGATAGAGTTATTCACTCTATTCTATTCTCCTTTCATTTGATTGAGACACTGTATAATTACAAAGGATCCCTCACACTTCTAAACTAGAGCTTACAGAAAACTGCCACAAAAAGAAAAAAATATCGAACGTCAACTTCTTTCGACCGCCCTCTTCCTACAGTCTATGATAAATGTCTTAATTAGACACTTAATAGAAAAAGCTTTCGATAGAACAATAGGCCAACGCGAATGGACGGGACAGTGATATAGCCGCCTGCCACTAATTGTCTCGTTCAAATTAAGCGTAGTTTTCAAATTAATTACACAAATACTCTTTGGACTACGAGATATGAATAGTTACAAAAGAGATGATAAACTATTTAAAAGAGATTAATACCTACAGACAAAATTACTAGAAATTTTGTCGTAAATTTTGCAGGAAAGTATTTCAATTTTCGAATTCAAATTACCTGCCTAATTGCTCAAGCGATTTGCGTTTGATGAATAAAAGGAAAAGTCCGGTTAATGATACCATCATTGGAACATAAATTGTTAGACAGTAGCCATATAATTATCGTTTTTCCAATTCAATGAAGACATAACACTGAATCTACCTTTTTGGCACAATATCTTGGATTAAAACCTACATCTTCATCATCATTATTTCAGCCGAAAGACGTCCACTGCTGGACATAAACCTCACACAAAGGAGGGTGTTTGCTAATAATCGCCACGATTGTCAGGGTGGTTGGCGACATAGAAAACGCTACTGCTCATTCTCTAGCAGGTCCCTTATTCGCCTATTACGACCACGGGAAAAAATGGAATGCTGCCAATCTTCACGTCTGACACCACACGAAACAAACCTACATCTTATTAGATTTTAAATCGAACAAACTTAAACAAAATTAAGTACCTACATTTAAACATAAACAAACAAAAGCCCGACACGTGTAACCAAACATCTTAAACATCAAACAACGATTTCATTAAACCCTGTGTCCCAACGGATAGGCGAACGCGATTTATTATCCGTCATTACTAGCAATATCGTGGTAATGATGACCCTGTAAGCTAGTGCGGCCGTAATAGACCTATAGGGGCGAGCCAGGGGAACGAGGTGGGACGATAATAGAATAGCCTTTAACATCGATCTTGGACTTGAGAAAAAATATACAAGGTTTATTTTTAAAGGCACTGAGTCATTTAGAGGACTTGCTCAAGTAGGGTGAAAAGGTTTCAGATTAATCTGAACGAAATTGTATGATTTACTACAGTATTAGTACATACAAATAGGAAGCTTATACAAGCTTTTTTTTTGATATTCCATAACTCTATTAATGAGTACATGTCAATGAATCAACCGGAATTTAAATTTAATTTTTCCGTTTTAATTCGTCATTCAAAATAATAGACGTCGCGATTATTTGTGTATAACAAACAACCTTATGTGAGATACAATAAGATCAAATTTTCTGGTTTGAATTAAAATAAAGTATTCAAGATAAAAAAACCAATTACTATTGCTTTTTTAATTCATATGCCAGTTTATTCTTTGACATGGTCTCAATAATACCCTAGAATAAGATATAAGATATAAGTAGGAGCACGTTGTACATAGAGATCATAAGCGCGACTAAACTTTGCTTTCAATTCCACTGCCTCAATTAAAGCCATTTTGTTGAAGCGATTGTTCCAAAAAAGTGAACATTGTCCCTACCATAAAGTTGCTAACAAAAAGCAAATGTTTCCTTATTTCGTCATAAAGTGCAACGTCTTTGTTCTCAAAGGCGAATACACTTGATGTACATCCTCAATCAACATCCAATTGCCTCCCCAATGTCTTGAGTACACTCGAAGACAATTATACACTTCATTTAAAAAGAAACGCCAACAATGAGCGCGTCAAAAGAAATGATTCACATTAATCGTACCCTCTTTAAAACACAAAACAACGCGACTGCCGGTCCTTAAGCCTCTTTCACGCGAAAAACGTCTGCCGATTAATTCACGTCAGCGCGTGTTCGGCGTAAACGGCCGAGAACGCCCGAGCGCGCCCGATTCCGCCGCGTCACGGTGACGCGAATAAACGTCACGGTATAAGCCAAGTCACCGCCTATTTGAATTGATGGACGCAAAATACCGATATATTGGTGTTATTGAATTATTATTATTTATTGATGATGTTTACATAATTTTATTGTCGTTGCGAAATGAATAAGTCAATTTTATTTCCGTTTTACCAAGCGTTATTTTTGGGATTAAGATTAGGTAAATCTTGTTTCGTAATATTTTTATTAGCCAACGGCATTTTGGGGGTTAGGCCCTTTGCCAAATTCAGAGTTAGCTTAATAGCTATTTTCAATGTAGTCATCCACAGACAAATCATATTTGTCGCCTAGCAAATATATCATTTCACGCTTACAAGTTCACATTACTATCATATTTCAAGCTCATAAAACGCACAACGTACAATTTACCAGCAAACTTGCAATAACTTCATACTCGTACATTTCACGGCGAGACGTGATTATGACGTCACAGGACGCCGTGACGCTAACCGTGTATTGTAATTATTTCACCCGAGGATGCTCGCCTTTAAATTTAATGAGCGTCTTTATTAAACAATGTTACATTTAACTAAAAATATACGCTTGTATGGAGGTCGTTAGAGTCAAATTGAGCTGCATTGTTTTAAGCAGGTGACGATTTAAATAATCGGGGCAGGGAAAGAGGATACTTTCGAAGACGGAAAAGAAACTGTTGTAATTTTATTATCCATTCCGTGGATCTTGAGAAAAAAATAATCTGCAAAAGATTTGACTGGCCAGTCTAGTGGTTAGTGCCCTGACTGCTAAGACTGAGGTCGTGGGTTCGATTCCCACTCAGGACAAATCTTTGTGTGATGAACACAATCAGTTGTTCTGTGACTGGGTGTAATTTATCTATAATATGTATGTATTTAGAAATATATAAGTATATTTATCAGTTGTCTGGTTGCCATAGTACAGGCTCTGCCTAGTTTGGGATCAGATAACGGTGTGTTGATTGTCCTAAAAAATATTATATTATATTATTAAAAGGGCTTGGTATTTTAATAAATACCATAACATCACACCTGTAATCCCCAAAAGGTTGGCAGAGGTGTACCTATAATGCAACTACATTTCGCCAGTTATGTTTCATGTAATAGGACGCGAGCCTATTGCCATCAACCGAAAAAAAATCTAAACTCTAGGCTGCTACAGAGAAACAACTGATGGACATTACCAATAACATTTTGCCCAACCTAAGGATCGAACCCCGAACCGCGTCCTCAGCGATAGCACTAGCGACAACTAGACCAACGAGGGAGTCTGAGCAGTAATAAATATGTGTAGGATAAATATAGTTATCCACTTAACCAACGTGTAACGTGTGGTGCCGGATGGGGTGGTGTTAAAGAATAACACCACCCCATTTCTTCCCGTGGGTGTCGTAAAAGGCGACTAACGGGCTTACTAGAGAATGGGCAGCAGCGTTCTCTATGCATTTTACCACCATACTGCGATCGCCAACCCGCGTGCCAAGCGTGGCGATTATGGCAAAGCCCCCCAAATTGGGGAGGCCTAAGTCCAGCAGAGGACATCTTACGGCTGAAATGATGATGATGATGATGATGACTTAACCAAACTGTTCATAGCATTGTCTTTTAATGCAGAACACACGAAAACTTCGCTCCTCAATATCTACCGATATCGAATACAGTAACAATTTTGAACTTAGTTCACAATCGAGGAACTCTGTGGACCAACTTAACTCATCGCCTGCCGGCACGATTGAAAATCTTATAACTAATAAACTCCAAACTATTACTCTATCGGCGTCACTATCATTATCCTGACTCCAAGTATTTTGGTGTTAGCTTGTAATCTAACAAGAGAAGCGTAGGATAGGGCGCGTAATTAAATTTTTTTACGGTTTTTATTTAAATTTCTTTCTATTTCGTGATAAAATCTCTTATTCAACATTACATACAACCTGACAATGTCGTGTATATTGCAAAAATTGGAAGGAAATTTAAATTTCACTGGTTACCTTACCGCATTCACCACAAGGCTGAGCCTAAACTTCACTGCAAACGAGAATAGCAAAATAGTAATAAAGTCAAAACTCTGCATTAAATATTAAAAAAAAAAAAAGTAAGTACAAAGAGAGGTAGTACGCAAAATACGCGCTCAGACGTGGAGTTGCGGACACCAGCCCGTTCTACCTATTACCTAAGAGAGGTAGTAAGGATTATTGTTCAATTCAATTTTTTTCTATTCTATTTAATTTATTTCAGGAACAATTCACATTGTGTTTGATATACATAATATAAAATATAAATATACATAATAAATGAAAAAAAAAACAAACTCATTAAAATTATAAATTAACACATTTATAATACAATAAAATCACTAATATTATAAATTAAAAAAATTCAATATAATAAAAAATTCATTACCCAGTCTCACATTAACAAATATAAAAAATTTAAAACGTGGAGAATTCATCGTCTATTAAATACAGACATTTCTCCAATAGGAACACTTTGAGTCTTGACTTAAATGTACTCTTGTAAATTAAAGTTTTTAAGTCCAATGGCAACCTGTTAAAAATCCGCACTGCTTGATATTGAGGACTATGTTGAACAATGTTAAGTTGGGGTTTTATTTTGTTTTTAAAATCTTTCCTACGTGTACTTTCCCTCAACTGACCCTCCTTATCTGTTTCATAATCATGCAGGTATTTTTTGAAATTCACCAACCATACTAAAACATAGAGTTCGTTGGATTGGCGTTAATACAGCTGAACGAATCTCTCATTTTGTTTTTGCTCATTCGATTTTTTTAGTTGGTATAGAAACAGTTTATACCCTGTATTAACACATAGGGTAGTCTCAATTGTAGTGGTTTGTTCCTGTGGGATATTTCCGGAATCAAAGCGGGTGAAGCTGCGGGAATAAAAATGTTGTCCAATGAAGTAGCTCTTGTTCCAATTGTTGAATAGATAGTTAAAATTTTCGCGGAATTGCTTGGCATTGACTTAGCCTAGAATACTCCCCATAATCTATTTCAACACACAACTACCTTAGCTTCCGTAAATAGGCACTATTTCAGGTCGTATTCGTAAACAATATTCGACTTCATAAGTAAAAGGACACTTATAAACAAAACGTCATAACTCGCGATAATCGCACGGAATCGCACACGAACGTTTAAAAACGTCGCGTCGCCGTCAGCGATCCGTCACGGCGCGCCTCGTTCACTTGATCACCTCTCAGTTTACCGCCTTATTACGCACCTGTGTAGGGGTTACCCAAAATGTAAACAAAATAAAATAATATTACATTTTTTTTAAGTGCCGGCCACGGCAGACTTGTCAAAAATGCAGTCTCTTCAAGAATCAAAGAATACAATGTAAAAGAACTTAGCGTAAAAAAGTCAACATAATATAGCAATAATTTTCGCTGATCTTTTCTCAGTATCGTATTACCCAGTAACAAGGTTGTGGACGTCATATAGGCAGTGGCTCCGTGTATACAAAACTGGTACTTAGCTGCATCTTAGTCAGACTGGAATCTGACCCCAAACATAGTTGGGAAAAGGCTAGGCAGATGATGATAACTAATTTTCTCTGATCTATTGTGCAATCAAATTTCTTGAGAATTCATTTCAAACGGCTTTTATGCAATGACAACACAAACAGAAGTAATTTTGTTCGAATATCAAATTAGACTATCAAAAAATACGTTTCCATTACTTTTATGCATGTGGTATTTCCCAACCCTACAGCATCATACGCCTCGCTATACGGCATTTCTGCTCATTAAGTCGACGACGAGACGAAATCATGACGTGTCGTGCACGAACAATTTGCGAGTTCCAACTGAGTGTCACGCTTAATTATTGAAAGCCATTTAATAATGTTTTAGACAGGAACACGTGTTTTACGTTACCTGACGTATTGGACGTTAGGGTAATAAGGGCAGGGTGACCGTTGCAGTAGGAGGGTTCGACGTCATAAACTACTATTGATATAATCGGGGTTTGATTTTAATAATATTATGGTGAAATATAAAATTGACTGAGTCAGATACAGGTTTTTTTTTTGCAATAGTTCATCCAAAGATTTATTGGAAATAAAATTCTTAATTTTATTTCCAATTGATCATTCTTATCTTTCGATTTTCAATTTTGAACTGATTCTAATTAATCTGTCAAAATATGATATTGATAAAATCCAAAACTTCTAAGGCTTGCAAGCTTTGCTTTATTATTTCGACAGTAACCTAAATATTGGAATAAATGGCCAAATATAAGAGGTATTCCGTGAAGCACACCCAAACGAAGCACACCCAGACGAAGCACACCTAAAGTATTCCACTAAGCACACCCGTAGGTGGGCTTCAAATAAAAATTTAAAATAATTAATTTCCTATTCCACGAAGCACACCTACGAATGTCACTCGCATAGTGCGAGGTCTAAGAAATAAAAATGTCGATAGGAGTAAATATTTATTATTTAAAAGACTAACTTAAATTTCTAACATCATTCAGTTTCATTATAATAATATGACACAATATTTGTCATTTTTGTAATATTACTATAACGTACAAATTAAAAAAAAAAATCATAGATTCCATGTAATATAATATTCTAAGGAAATATTAACTCTACTTACTTGTACATCTCTAAGTGACTTCGCAAACAATCTATTTAGACCGAGAGATTTGTTTCTCTTATTGTAGAGGCCGTACTTGACATTTTTAAACTGTGGCATATCACTGACTAAATTCAATCCTCGGTCCAATGTATGTGTGTGTGTTTTTGCTTGTCGATTGTCGGAATGGGCTCCATGGTGGAAACTACTTGCTGCTCGATTTCATGCATTGCTTCCTTAATTTGGGTCTCCAAAACGTTTGAGGCACATTTATGTTCCTTTATTTTAACAACTTCTTCCATGCTACTTAATGAGAGTAAGCCATTACACCCTTTTTTAATACGCCGCCACAAGGCATTACCGTTTTTATAAATCTTGTGTTTACTATATTGTTTGTTGTATAATGAGAACTAGTTCTGGAAACGCTCGGCTAAAATCGGGTTGGCTCGGGAATTCAGTGGCGGGCGCACACGTTGACTATAAGCGCATCATGTATACGCCTTATCTATGGGATTTATATATGAACATTATGAAAATGACAAGTGTTGTATCACATTATTATAATGAAACTGAATGATGTTAGAAATTTAAGTTAGTCTTTTAAATAATAAATATTTTCTTCTATCGACATTTTTATTTCTTAGTCCCCGCACTATGCGAGTGATATTCGTAGGTGTGCTTCGTGGAATAGGAAATTAATTATTTTAAATTTATATTTTAAGCCCACCTACCGGTGTGCTTAGTGGAATACTTTAGGTGTGCTTCGTCTGGGTGTGCTTCGTTTGGGTGTGCTTCACGGAATACCTCAAATATAAAACAAGTGAGTTCTGATTCTTATTAAAATCCCTATACTAAAATCCCCTTTTGAATTTATTTCGACTTTATTGCACCCAATATAGCTCTAATACATTTAACTGTCTTCTCTTCCTGTACGAAATTTCCAGAATATCCCTAAACTACCTAATAAAATCTTTATCTGATTATTATTACAACCAAAACCCAAGCACAATCAGATAGCAAATAAGACGTCCAAATAAAATCAAAAACCCCTGACCGAAACGGCGAATCATAAACGGAGGTTAAGAAATATACCCTCAAAAAGTAAATTCAGTACACTTGTTTGACTAAGAATATTGAATGAACGACCCCAGCGAACCGTAGTGGAAATTAATTAAGTCCCCCATAGCAGTGTCGAATAAAGAAAAATCGGAAGGACGAGATTGGAGCCAAGAATTTTAATAAAGCAGGGTCACGTAAACATTGATGGTTGGTCTCTCTTCGTGACAAAATGGAACACGACGGTTGGTCCTCTGCGTGACGAAATGGACCAATGTGGGCTTACTAGTGGTGGACCTTATTATCTTTCAGTTCACCTACATAATTAAAGTTTCCGTTGTAAGATATTTTTAGAGAAGCTATTTTTAAAGGCACTCCAACGCTGTTGATCGCGAGAAGAAGAAAGCGTCAGTAATATGTATACACCGTGACATTTGAGTCGTCTAACAAAGGTTTTCCACTCAATGTATCCGACATAATATACCTCTAGGCGTGATTAAAAATTGTTACCAATTAAGAAAATACGTACTAATAAAAATAAATAATGCATTAGAATTATGAAATATCCTGTTAAAAAAGTTTACGTATCCTATGGTAGAGAATGTACATACCTACCCAGCGCACGAGTGGACTAGATCATTCCATTTCCATTTTCCATGAGACAAAATAGCAAACAAACACGTCATGCATCATCATAATGAATAATATTTTTATTTTTTAGTTATCCAAATGTTATTTTTTTTCTTATGGATGTGAAATAGTCATTGGATAAATGAAGTGAGCTGCCGTTGTCGATTACAATGTCACGGTGTATAGTAGGTATGTCATGCTTTGGCTCCCCACCCGTCGCGTCGTATCCCGTCGCCCACCCGCATTATAACTTCTTTACACTTAGCGTTCTATCCGATTCTATTCGGGTCCTATGGGTCATAGCGTGATGTTCCTCAAGAATTGGACTATCAAATGAAAATAGAATTATTCAAATCCAATTGGTGGTTCCAGAGAATACTTCCTATAAACCAACTCACAAACTTTGAAACTTTACCTCTTTATAATATTGGTGTAGATAATATTGTTAAACTATATGAATCTGGGTCAAAACAAATTTTATTTCTGTCTTTTATACCCAAAATCTCTCCTTAAAAACTATTTTAATTACTTTCAATCATTTTAACCAAACACTCATAACCGCCGGTTTCTTTCTCGCGTTTAGTTTCACGTCCAAACCACGCCGTCTTTAAGAAAATACTTGCATAAACATTGTATAAAAGTGAACTAACTTTTGAAATAATAACCTGCCTTTGAGTCCAGTTCAGGCCAGTCAACGATGCTCTCCTGTTTTTATATAACGGTGTTCGTATCTTTAACCTAATAACGTTAAACTTTAAATTGTACTCTTTGTGGGTCTTCCGCTTCATCTAATCAAGAAGTAAGATTAAACGAAGAAGATTGCTTTTCAGGGGATGAAAGATATTAGTCTTAGTCTGTTTGTGGTATTTGCTTAGTAATTTTTAGTCCGGCGCATCTTGGTCCCGGTAAGTCTCGTTATCAAATCCTTATGGCTATCTATGTTTCCACCATGGAGCAGTTCTCATACAAGTGATCTTAACCTAAAATCTTCCTCGCTGAAGCCAACAGTTATTATGTTCTTGGGTGCAGCATTGAAGATTTCGGGTTGAGATTCTCTCACTTCAAAGAATAGCCCTGTTTGCTTGAAGTCACTCTGTTTTGGTATTCCTGCAGCATCAACTATACGTCCGTGATATAAACTTCTTACAACGCTATGCTAGCTCCAGGTCAAAGTGTTGCCATCGACACAGTTGACCGTACCGAATATATTTAAAAAAAAAAACCTTGCTCGCTTAAAAATACAATTTCTTTGGTAAACCTAGACCGTATAACACGATTTAACTCCAGTCCAGTCCAGTCTCCAATTGTAGTAATTCTATTTTTAATTCGATTTGGATAAAAAAATTAATACATAAATAACAACTATGGTGTTAGTTTTGTAAAAAAGAACTGTCTGTTTTGGGTTCTTAATTTAAAAATTGGTTTGGTGGTTATAACCTGAGGAGCATTTCACGTAGTCTTAAGATAGTTCACAGTCTGATCTCATTCTCAATATGTCAAAAATATTTCGAGTTTCCATTATATTATTGACAAGTTTTTGACAGTCAAGTCGCTGAGATGAGATTTGGAACGTTTTAATCATTTATGTAAATAACCGCTATATTTTTTATGTTGTTTTTGCTTTGCTTGTTTTATTGTTGATGTCAATTAGTTGTTTTTAAATGTTTGTTTTTAATACGTGTTCGTTGAAATATGGATATTTTCTAATAAATATTTATTGATTTTGATTGATTACAAGCATTGGCCTTCGGTTCTAAATAAAAACCTTGTTTCATCATACTGGGGAGAGTGTTTTTCCTTTAAAATTTTACACATATTATTTGCCCGGAGTATTCATTTTTGCCCGGTGATGACAGTAGGCTCGACCCCTATTACATGGGACTTAAATATAACCGCTGAAATGTGGATGTTCTATAGTTCAGTTCAGTTTATTTATTTTTAGTTTATAGGTACGCCTCTGCCCAGATCTTCGGGGAAACAAGGCGTCATGATAAATTCGATATCATTTATGACGTGAATCAAAACATAAGCGCTCTGTAGTCAATTTTACCTTCACCTAAAACACTTATCAATAAAAGTAATTACTATTCAGGTCGAAGAATGCACTGAGAGGGATGCTATTAATTGGGTCGGCTATTATTAACCCCACGGGCTATGGTATTGTTTCCCATGGCCAGTGATTAACTAAAGCCTTTTTGTGTAGCCGGCCTATTGTTGGGGACGCGTGTGGCCTTTTGATAAACGTGCAATAGGTGTTGTGTATTATTACGCACTTGCATGTGTATTTATTTCTGTTTTCTATATTTATTTACGTGTTTTTTGTAACTGTTTACATATAATCATGATTTCTTAGTTAGAAGTTATGGATTGAATGTTGTCCACTATCGATACTTACATAACGGATATGTAAAAAATATAATATCTTATTTCTGTATTATACTGTAAACACGGCTACAGGTCAGATATAGCCTGTGTATATTTCCAGTGTTAGCTGACCTCGCATTGTATAGGCTTTTCGTACAATGAGATGTCAGCTTATACTGGAAATGTATAACTTAATTTGTTGCCGTGCGAACAAAAGCAGAGAAAACATTATTCTCTTGTTATATTTAAAAAATCATTTACTTATCTCCTACATAAATGTCAGTTTTAAAAAGTTCAAAAAACATTTTCAATCACTCGATCATCCCGTTTTCGATATAATTGTGTCATGAAGCGCTGTTTGATAAAATATCTCTGTATTCCGTCACTAGAGATGTGCCGACCGACACAATGACGCGCACAACACTAATTAATAGGGCGGTGACAGACAATGGAGTATACACATCGATGCAGTTGGTTTTAACAAATATTGATTATGCGATACGAAAAATATAGTGTAGACTGTTTAATTGCACACAAACAGTTATTCGATGCATGACGTAGATAAGTGTGTTTACTTTGACAGGACAGGTAAGTGTTGTCATCGGTATATTACGATTAGTCAGAAATACGAAAGTCTGACTGAGAGTGGCTACTCTTACAAAGGGCTATCGTTTATCCCAGTAACTGAGTTGTGTCGATCAGATGGGCAGTCTCTCTTTATGACTGGTATTGAACTGCACCTGAATATAATGACGCAAACATAGTTGGGAAAAGGCTAAGGTAGATGATGAGGTAAATAAAATGTCAATATAGAGCGAGAGTTCCATTGCCCTTTTTAGCCGATGAAAAAAACAGAGGAGGTTCTCAAGTCAACGCGTATATTTTTTTTAGTTACTTAAACAATGATACGTGTATCACAAACCACCATTCAATCTCGTCTCTCCTTACACTACTTCTCACATTAATAGAGCCATAACTTAAAATACCGCTAAGTCATAAGTCCATTCGATACCGCTATACCGCTCCGTCAAAAGTACATTTGATACCGCTATACCGCTCATGACGTGTGCAGCCGTAATTAATAACGGATGGTAACAAATGACCTCTGACGGTCGTCGGTAGCTTTGAAGGTATCTCTTTCAAGTTGGTGAGTGATATCTTGGGGACTTTGGGTTATAGTGGATGAGTGAGGGGCTGGATGTAGATTAGGTTTAATAAGATGTAACATTTTAGAAGTGCTACACTTCTAAAATGTTACTGATAAATATTTCGGAACTGTGTGAATGAAATTAAATGTTTATTTATGTAAGTAGATCTTTTAACACGTCAATTTTTTTAAATAAGATGGCGCTGGCATTTCCTAGCTGACTGAACCTTGAGAAGAAATGCCGAAACCAACTCAGAGGT
This sequence comes from Aporophyla nigra, assembly GCA_947507805.1. Classification (NCBI taxonomy): domain Eukaryota; kingdom Metazoa; phylum Arthropoda; class Insecta; order Lepidoptera; family Noctuidae; genus Aporophyla; species Aporophyla nigra. Next base: position 3,532,796 of record OX382301.1, read on the forward strand.
CATAGTCTCTTTTAAAGTTCAAACAACATGTTATTATATTTTTTGTGAGTCTGCAGGGTCATGTCTGGAAGAGCCCTTTGAACCCTAATGAATCATGATCACCTGCGTAGCCCCCAACGATTGAACGAACGGTCAGCTTCCAGTCTAACGGGATGCAGCTGAATACCATTATTTTACATGGAGCGACTACCTATTTGACCTCCGAGCAGTCCTTAAGCCAGTGATCATTTAAGATATGATAATTGGTTCTCAGAAATTTTGGCTTCTGACGACCCATTACAACTTTCAAAGATCTACAAATGGTAGCCGGGACCAACGGCTTAACGTGCTTTTCCAGGCACAGAAGGCTCTTGATATGTAAAGATGGTCACCCATCTACAGGCTAACCGTGACTAGCGTAGCTTAACTTGATCGACTGACCCGTGCGGCAGTTATTATTTAGCCACAAACTATGTGTTAGTTCAAGTTATGTATGAAGTATTACTTGAATTTCCCAATTTTGTGGTTTGAACTCACGACCTTTCGCCAGACGCTCTAATGTCTAACCCTTTCGTACTCTACTAAACAAACACACAATATATTTTACACCTAATACTACTAATATTATAAATGTCAAAGTTTGTGAGTATAGATGTATGTTTATTACTCTTTCACGCAAAAACTACTGATCGGATTTCGATGAAATTTGGCACACAGATAGTTCATAACCTGCATTAACACAAACACTTTTTATCTCGGTAGTACGTTCCCGTGGAATAATTTCCGAGCTCCACGCCGGCGAAGCCGCTGACTACAGCTAGTATTACATACTAGCGTGTGACTATGCAGGACATAGCTAATGATCTGCAACAGACTCAGCTCGAGTGACACATCCCGGACTCGATGTGTCATCGTCCCTGCATCATCACTGTGACGCATCGTTGTGTATCACCCCATACTATGCTGTTGATTATGTTGGTAGACTATAAGACACATTATTATACATCCTACTTCCTACTATATTCTACTAATATTATAACCGTGAAAGTTTGTATGTATGGATGTATGTGTGTGGATGTTTGTTCCTCTTTCACGCAAAAACTACTGAACGGATTTGGATGAAATTTGGCACACAGATAGCTTATAACCTGGATTAACATATAGGGTACTTTTTTATCCCGGTAGTACGTTCCCGCGGGATATTTTCCGACCTCCACGCGGGCAAAGCCGCTGGCAAAAGCTAGTCGCTGAAAAATAGCAAAAAAATATTCTAACGCAAAAAGTGAAATGGTAGTTAATCTCGGAACGATTATAAGCTTATGGTTTACGGTCCGTGGATGGGTGACTATCCTTACATACCAAGACATCTCAGTATCTCGGAAAGCATGCTAAGCCGTTGGTGCCGGCTTTCATTCTTGAATCTTTGACAGTCGTTACGGGTGATCAGAAGACCAAAACTTTGTCAACCAATTTTGCCAAGGGGTATCGTATTACCTTGGCTGTGGAGATCGGCTACCAGTCAAACCGGACCTAGCTGTATTCAGCTGGAAACCGACTCGAGCATAATTGGGAAAAAAAACTGTTGTAAAATTTAAATGGTAACGAATACTCCCATAAAATACTTATATTCAGCAGCGTCCGGTTTGATTGAAATCCGACCCCAAGATGATGATGGTTTATGAAATTTAAAAGTAAAGTAAAGTAAAGTAAAATTTTATTTGCATAGATTGCAGGTACAGTAATTAAGATGTGACAAAAAAATATGGGTGATCCTTGTACAATCTACCTTACATTAGGCATGCAACATTATTAATACACATCAAAAATTAATATTATTATCTTATAAGTCAGTTAATACATATTCGGCATGGTAAATTCATATAATAATTAATTAACTCAAAATTAAATGGTAACTAATGGTCACATTACGATACAAACGGAAGGTAATCGCCGATAATGTTTAGTATAGCATTCATAAAAGGGAAAATCAACTAAAAAACAACATCAACTCAATAAACAAATAAGAGACAATCATAAATATTTCCATCCTTCCACACTAACCCCTCAAACCAGTACATAAAGCCATCATCTAAACGCAACAACAGTACAAGACAAACAGAAAAAAGGTACTTCATAATTTGAAACTCAACATTACCTCTACAATATCTCGTCACAGAACATTTAAAAGCAACAAAGCCTCCTTAATTATCATATTGTTGTATAAAATAGTCGTTAAAAGTCAAAAAGTCGATAACATTCAACTTGGGCCATTGTAAAAACAAGCCTCTTGAGAAAGTAAATAAAGCCGGGGTTACACGAGCCGCCTAGCATCGTGCCTCGTTTACATCGTTACATTTAGTATAGTAACTCTTGTTAAAATTATTCACTGGAAAGATTTTATGCAAGTGAAAGGGTTACATGCGTACGAAACTAGATTCAAATTGTACGTGGCATACTATTATTTTATGCATTTTTCAATTAGCACTAAAAGTTTACAGAATTTAATATTAAAACATTTAACTCTTTAATTTAGTGTACAAAATATATAAGTAACTGTGAAGTTTCTGCCCCATTCTCCACATGAAACTATCTTATGAAAAGGGCAACTAAAATCAATTCAGTTTGAATGTAAATGTTGACGTTCAAAGGTGAATTTTATAAGCTCATTTGAAATAAATGCTTTGATTTTGACATGTTCTACAATTCCAGATTGAGGTAATGCAGAGGTTAAGTATACCTATCTACTTCTGATTTAAAACGAATATTATTTTTCATTTACTATCAGTGAAAGAAAAATGCATCAAATCTAATCACTCGCGCTAATTCGAGCGCTAGAACGCAGCACAATATTTCATCACGACAAAAAATCTTCAGTTAGGTCACGTTGGTTCACTAATTCGCTCCCGGGGGCCGCTTCTGAAATCATGCCTGGAATTCACTATACGGACACTCATTTTACTAAATGAGGAGCTCTGAGCATATTTATTGGTGAATGTTATGAGTGTATGATGTTTGGAGAAGATGGGAATTTGATTACGATTAGATGAGCGAAGAAGTAAATACTTGTTGGTAAAGGTAAAAATCTAACTTAAAATTAAATCCAAAATTATTATTTATTGTAATTTTTCATAGTTTTAAATAGGTATAACAAACATTTAGTTTTGTGAAATTCAAGCCTCATATTAATTGGAATAAAAATGTCAATGGATAAATTAATGCAAGAATAGGTAGGCTAGTATTGCATACAATTCAGTAATCAACTATGGCCGCTTTACTTTCCATGAACAACTTTATCCGTGAGAGCAGTATTTAAATATTTCTCGATTAAATCAATCAACGTTTCAAAAAATAGTCGTGTAAACAATTTTAAATAGCGCCAACAGTGATATTTTAATTGAGAGATATGTAAGTACAGTACTTGTGGGTAAAGTTGTTCATGGAAAGCAAAAATTCCATAGCTGAACGGTTTGAATTACAGGCACATAACTCTCTACTCTTTATAAGTACCTATACCAACCTCCGATAGTTCTGTCTTCAGGTAGCTTAACATTTTCCGCCGATCACAGCCGCGACATGTACCTATCAAAAGTACGAACAACAAAACGGTACACAAAGCTTCTTATCTGCTTATCCCCTGATCCCAACAGGATAAGTTATTGTGGATGTAGTTCAATGACAGTTGAAGGAGATCGCTCTATTTTCTACTTACCTTTCCCGGCTTAGAATATGGGGTAAGCATTTAACTTTTTTTTTTTTTTTTTTTTTTTTTTTTTTTTTTTTTTTTTTTTTTTCTTTTTTTTTTTTTTTTTTTTGGATGGGAAATCATCAAATGACTTCTCCCGCTCTGGGCGGAGCGGGAGGGCGTGTCAGACTTTTACTGACTAAAACCCACCCGTGTTCCTTCAGTTGCCCATGTGCCAGGGTCACGGTATCTCTTTAGAACAATCACGTGACCCCGGCAGGCATCGGTCCTAGCAGACCCCTTCAGTATTGCTGACATCTCTTTGAGGCGCGCGTGGAACACTACGCGCCGTCGACCCGAGCTTGGTCCTTACCGGGCGGCGAGCTACCCATTGCTCGCCACCCGCAAGCTCGCGCCTACGGTGGCCGGGAGTCCGCAATCGACTCCCGGCGCCCGGGGCGTCTCCTCCTGCGGCGGCTAGGGACGTGAGGGCGCAGAGACTGCCACTCCCTCACGCGCCCCGCCTCCTCCTTCGCGAGCATTACTGCTTCGCAGAAGGAGGTGACGGCTTCCCATGCCCTCTCGCTCCGTACCATGGCTCGCACCAGGGCCGGACGCGAGAGGTCGCCGCCGCCGATCGCCTCCACGAGGACACGGCGGTGCTCCGCCCAGGCAGGGCACACTTCCACCGTATGCTCCACCGTGTCCTCTAGACGATCCTCACAATGGAAACACCCGGGCGTTTCCTCCCGCTTTATCCTGAACAGGAACGCACCGAAGCACCCATGCCCGGTGAGAACCTGTGTCAGGCGGAAGGTGAGGACGCCGTGGCGCCTCTCTATCCACTCCTCAAAGAGGGGACTTACCGCCGCAATTGTGGCGTGCCCTGCGCTGGGTTGCGACAATCGTACCCGCCATGTCGCCATGAGATCCTGCCGGAGCTCTGTCCGCCGTGCCGCGTGCTTTTATTTTTTTTTAACCTCGATATTTTCTATCCTCGAATAGTTCGAACTAGTAGTTAAGTAAACATATTTTGTCATATGCCATTCAGTGAAAAAAATATTTCCATGCCGTTAGCAATGTGAAACTTTTCAATCATAGTCTTCATTTATCTCTCACTACTCGTAATGTCAATAATATTGACAAGAACACATCCAGTCATTAACAACATTGCAGTGAAATTAACTTCACATTATCATATGAAATGTTCAACACATTTACAACCATTTTATAAACCTACAAATAAACCCTCAACAGTCCAACACAATCGCGAAACAGCTGTCAAACAATCGAACTGACAATAATTGAAAGTTAACAATAATTGCGTGTCGTAAACACGTGTCAATTTAATACATAATACGCAATGAACAGCCCAACGCTACCATAACGCTGAAATTTTACATCCATTACAGTTCACGCCATTATTTTTAACGGCACATCTGATTTACGTAAACGACACGCGGCGAGTGTGCGGCACAGGCGCCCAAATAAAACCAAAACCCGTACGAAATAAAAGAAACGAGACATCGTGACGTTTATAAACAAAACTCAGTTTTAAAATGATGGTCCGGTGCTTCCCATCACGCATGGCGACGCGGGCAAGCGCGCGGAACGTTTTAATGTTCCCAAGCCCGCCGAGCCCGCCGAGCCCGCCGAGCCAGTCCGCTCATGCCCCGGTAAGCGTCTATGCCCGACGCCTAACTCCTTTCAAACGGCTCACGAATAGCCAGCTTTATCCAAAGTCGTCCTCGCGCATTCCCGCTCCCTTTTGTTACGGATTGCCGCAGAAAACCACTCGGACGTTTTTGCTTTCTAATTTGTGTAGTATAAAAGTGTCACGCGAGGACAGCGAGAACGGTTATTAGTGTCGTCGCTAATAAGAAGTAACAGCGCTCCCTTTATCGCCGGCTTTAATTCTTACGAATGCAAAGAATTTTCGGGGCTGACGCGACGGGCGAAATTAAAGATACGGGATTTCAACCGGTGCGATGACAGGGGGGAGGGATAATTATGAAAAGTAGGGGAGGGCTCGCTCACCGCTCGCGGTCAAAGATGAGTTTGCCAGTAAAAAATATTTTAATATAATATGGTGCTGCCATGCTAAACGCTATCGGGACTGATAATCGCCGCCGAGCCTCTTTGAGAGCCTTAATGAAGTGTTCCGTAGAGGGAGATTATTATATTTTTATTAAAAGACTCTGCGAGTTGATGAGAAAATTTATATTGTACTATCTCTTCGAAAGGAGCTTTCACTTTTATTGGGAAGTGTTCTCGAAAAAGAGAAACAATTAAGGGCCGTTACGAGAACAAAGCGAGTAACAACAATAAAAACGTTGGGAACTCAATCTTGCCCGACCGTTACCAGAGTTAAACGACCGACGCCGATTTCCGAACATCCGTTACAAAATTTCAATACGAGTCATTAACATAAAAAGGAAACAATAACCGTTTAAAATTTCGATTCGGTATTGCCTTTTTTTTATTGGTGAAAAATCGCAATTTGCAAGAGTAGAACGTACGAAATTTAAATTTGAATTTCCGCCGGCGGTCGGCGGCGCTCGGCTCGGACCCCCGTAATTAGAGGCTAATGAGAGCAACTGTACGTCTTTCTGTCCCGCTGTGACGCTCATTTTTCTGAGCATATTTTGTACCGTTCCGTTTTTATTACGTGACGACTGCTCGTCATAATGTTCGCGAGTTTTTATACTTGTGTAGCTATAAAAAAACTCATTAACTTTTTGATCGTAACCATGAGGGAATGTACTAATATTTGTTTTTGTGCTACATATTACGATGTTATGTACGAACTTCTTCTTTGACTGTCGAGTACTTCATAATTTACTGGTGTGTTGACCTGAATATTTTTTCCATTACTGGGTTCTAACGATTGAGTGTAATAGTCACTTTGAACTTTGATTATTACGGCGCTCCTCAAAGACTTGCCAATAAATAGTAAACAGTCTTGGATCTACTTTCTGCGAGCTCGTTGTGTTTGATCAGGTGAATTTATATAGGTACCCGAGCGCCCTACATTCTTTACACATTCTCAATTGCTTTTTTCCCCTGTCAATTTTCAGTATGTGTAGTGTGCCTACATACGAACTTTCTGGTTTGATTTTATCAAGCTTATTTTTTGAATTTTCATACTAACTTACCTACTTCACTTGCCTCGTACCAGTAATTGAGTCTGACACTGGCAGTAATCTCACAGAAGCGTAATTTCCTTGGCAACGAAACACATTAGGTACTATCCCTACAGTGGCAGCTAGCACGGATACCTCGCGGGAATTTTTGACTAATTACACCTCTCGGCGTCTCCCGCTTCTGTGATCGTTCACTCGTTCATCCGTTCATTCAGAGGCGCTCTCCCCCAGTTTTTCGTCGACAAGAAACTTTTGCCAATTAAGAGGCTGGCACAGCGACGCAACTTCTCAGGGACTTTTGTTCGTCAACTAATTGTGACGTGTATATAAGACAAATTTTGGCTGCCTACACATTATCTCTTTTGCGTTTGTAACGTATTTCTGTATGGGTTGCGCACTTTCTTATTACAAAATGAAACTTTAGCCAACATAAAATTTACAGAGTCTGTTGAACCCAGTTTTAGAAATAACGTTGTGACTTTTAACAAAGTGAAAATAGGGCATGTTATTAGCAGCAGTGCTCTGCGAACCAACTTATATGAGTTTGCACGTACAAATTGTAGGTATTCTTTAAGAGGGAAGCGTCGAGGTAGCCAAAGTTCAAATTTTCTTACGTCTTTTGATTTTTCGGGGCACTGTCAGGTTGTATATTGAACAAAATAATATGATTTGCGACACAAACAAGTTTTTATTTACAGGATTATAATCATTAAAACCATCAATACCGACCTCTAATTTTATAATTGAATTACTCGTTCATAAAATAGTAATTCAAAACTCATCTATCAATTTTATATTATTTTTAAGCTTTTTCATTTCTGTTATTGTATTTTATTTGATCTCATTTTTTACGTATTTAAAATTGTATTTTGTAGCACTTAAGTTGGTGTTTTCTTATGTTGACATTAGTGTCTTAGACAAATAAAATGGAAGAGGGAGCTGACTCCTGACATACAGGTAGACCTAGTACAGGAGTCAGAAGCTTCAAAAATTTTATGTAAACAATTATGTCAATAAAGAATTACTAATTACGAATTTATCTCCCTAAAATAATGCTTGGCACTATTTTAGGGAGTACACGCTTTTAAGTAACAGTTTCATAACTGGCCCTTCGGGAAAAAGCTAAAAAGACTATTAAGAATAAACAACTGCTTTTTCTGAGAACAAACTTATATACCTGCCTCCATTGTTATCTTTACCTAGAGTTAGTTATTTCGATAGCAACATTTCACAATGTGACGCGACCTTACAGTAGCTAAGTACCTTCTTAAGTTTCGACCTCCGGGCTTCGAGGAAAACAAATTAAACGTTGTTATATTTTATAATAACATTCGAGTCGAGAGAATATTTTTATTAAAAACGTAGAAAATGTCTTGTGAAAAGATTTGTCATCTCTAGTAGTTGGAGGGACTCAAGTTGGGGGGGGACTAAAGTCAGGCTGAGTGTTATTTCAACACTTAGGTATTGGCTAGAGAGCAGTGGTAACGACCGTGACTTACGAATTGTGGGTCGTAGATTCGTACCTAGACAGGCACTTCTCTTTGTGTAAATTATTTCATCAATCTTGCTCTCATCTGCGGCATTTCCTGGAAGCAAAAATTAGAATACATGCAAAATCTATTAACTCGCATTGAGAACACGTGGTGCCCACTCCGTCTCATGAGTGGAGGTCTGTGTCCCAGCAGTGGGAACATTGTATGCTGATTATGCTATATTAGGAGCTACTAGCTCCATTGACGTGGACAGTTCTTACCAAAATTTTTAGTCGGGGTTAAAAGTTTTATGTCTGTGAACTTTCATGACATTGAAAAAGAAGCATTAACAGAAACACTTTCACTTTGGTTTTAATTAGATACTGAAAAAACTATTTTCTTTGATTCTCTTGTCTCCAAAAATTATGATTATTGTTGAAAGCTAAAAAGCATTACGTCCAACTTCTTAACAAATAGCTGTAGACATCTAAATAATTTTAATAACTCTCCAACGTCTGAGCTAAAACTGAACGCCAGACCGCCACATAAGAACAACTCAAAAATGTTTAATTTGTATTGTGAAAAACTAAAATATGAATTGCGTTAATTAGCAAAGTTTAGACAGCTGTCATAAATCACTGAGTAATGAAACAGCATCGCAGGAACACTGAAATTCAATTAATGTAATTTTAACTTTCGCTCCGAAGGGAATCCGTTCGTCTTCGTTTCTAAGTTATTTCAACTTGACATGTTACTTCCTGCTTTATTTGGGCCACAATATGTTACCAGAACATGCCTCTGAATCATGTAGGTACTTATTACGTAGACAAACCTGAAGACAACTGCAAGCTACTTTGTTGAAAGATAAATGAGGTACAACCAGTTTGACGAAAATGGCGCTTGATATTGCAAGTAAACAAAATAGTTCACGTACCGTGTGGTGTCGGACGTAAAAATACCACCACCTCATTTCTTTCCGTGGTTGTCGTAAGAGGCGACAAAGGGACTTACTAGAGAATGGGCAGCACCGTTTTTTTTTTTTTTTTGGATGGGAAATCATCAAATGACTTCTCCCGCTCTGGGCGGAGCGGGAGGGCGTGTCAGACTTTTACTGACTAAAACCCACCCGTGTTCCTTCAGTTGCCCATGTGCCAGGGTCGGCAGCACCGTTCTCTATGCATTTTACCACCATACTGCATGCGCCAACCCGCCTGTCAAGCGTGGCGATTACGACAAAGCCCCCCAAATTAAAGGAGGCCTGGGGGCCTTTTTGAGGCATGTCCAGCAGTATGATGAAATAGTTCACATTAAAAAAATGTACTTAATTTGAAAGGATCACTTACTATCCATTATTCTGTGTTATTAGTGACTTCAGCTCAGATACAGCAAAATATCAGTATCTCAACACAATACCACTGCATATAGCAGGATATTTGTGTAATACACTAACAGTCGGTATGGGTTTATGATCGATCAGTTCAAGATACGTTTGCCGAGGTTGCTCTGTGGATGAGTGACCATCTTTATACACCATTCCGTGCCGCGGAAAGCACATTAACCCGTTGGTCCCTGCTGTCATCTGTGGATCTTTGACAGTCGTTAGAATCACGAAACTATGGCGAATAGACTTACCGAGGCGTGTCGTGTTATCCAGTTACTGGGCTTTAGAGGTCAGATAGGCAGTCACATGTAAATTACTTGGTTAGACTGGAAGCCGATCCCAACATAATTGGGAAAGAACTAGCAGAAGATGAGTATCAGTAGACATGGCTTTCATTTGACAGTGCAGCAGTATCTATTGCGTCATTTACGTTATTGAGCAAATACATTTCTCGAAAATATGAAGTATATATACAAGATGCAGTTTTGAACCTGCAAAACATTTCAGGAGGTTGTTATGAGACTTGTAAATAATCATATAACAACACGATACCAAGTCAATAATCAATAATACTTTTTATTTTAGGTTTTTCAATTTTATTGTTTTACAGAATAACTCTGGATGGGGAGCGCGGCTTTGGATTTATGAAAGAATGTCGGTTGCGTTTGTTTGTTTATGCGAAAGCGCAGTTTAAGTACACGTACACGTACAGACTGGCCGCGTTTTAAAAAAGAGAATTCACACTTACCGATTTCCGTAAATAAGAACAAAATGAAAAAAAAAACCTGGCCATTTTATTGTTGATTCGAGTCGAGAATCACTAACATAATTACCTCCTGAAATGTTTTGCAGATCCAAAACTGCACCTTGTATATGGATTAACAATAAACTTCAAAATTATTCAAATTGTGATTAATAGTGTGTTACATAATTAGGGCGCAGTCCACCACAACCTAATTTGCGACTCATCTCCTGTAACACCACGGAAATTACGCTGTGCTCCATTTTCAGCCTAACCACAGCACATCAACCATACACAATCAGCGAATAACAATAATTACCGTTTGTAAATTACAGATAAAACACGGGTCTGCGGTCCACCTCATATTAAAACCATCAATAATAGGCCAAACATAAAACATTGCATATTTTAAATCTTTTTGTTAAAGTGCTCATTAAAAAGCGAAAATAAAACAGAGCTATTAAGCCGTATCGGTCGACACGACAATACACGAAGTGCTTTTCACTAATGATGCAGGATACGTATATAATGATTACACGGATGTCATCGAATATACTGGAAGCGCTACTTTGAAGGCACCGAGAATAATTATTATGAGAATAATTGGCAGAATAGCCTAGATAAATTCGGGCTCAATTTTTTCTACTCAGCAAATTGTGAGCATTCGCTATTTGAAGAGTGAAATCTGTTACCAAAATAACAAAATTGAAAATGTCCATGATCATAATTTTATCGGTAAAAGTGGAAGCCAATTATGTCATTAACAACTAATTAGGTTTTCAATCTATCAAAACATAATTATCTAATTAATTCTTGCTACAAAATATTTTATCGATTTTTCTTGTGACCACTTGAACGGACCGTAAGTCACGCCTATACAAGTTAATAACTATAAGTAGATACTGCAACCACAAAACTTAACAAACACGACACACAGACCATCATAAAAAGTCCATCAATCCCGCGTGACATATCGGACAATGCAAAACTGGAAACCGACCACTGAACATCAATTTTGTCCAATTTCCGCGTGTCGTTCCATCCAGATGCACTACATCTATTGTGCGCGGTGGCCACCGTTAATCCATTAGCAATACGACTTTTACACAATGGCCTACTGATGCCGATAGAAGCCCGAAAACTCGCTTTGTTAGTGCATAGGTAATGTCAACTGTAGTTTAGGCCGTATCGTATGACTATCGAGATAATCTGATTAGGGGGCATAAAGGTGAAAGGATATTGGGAATTGTTTTAATAGTAATCAGCTAATTAGTTTTGAGGCTTAAAGTATTAATGTCCATTAAAGTTTTAATATAATATTTATTTAGGCACATAAAGGTTTTATAGTATATAAGGGACTTAAAAAGTAAGCATTATTAGTAAGGTACATGGTACAACTAATTCTTGGATGAATCGCTACTCTCCTAGCTAGATCACTGAGTAATCTGTATTTAGGAGAGACAGTTTCCAGTCCCAGTTAGGGTATCACAATAATCATGTTAGTAAGCTTTAGTTTAAAATCGAAGTTGCAATATTTTTTAGGTTTCTTGCTAATCAGTCAACCTATTGTTATTTTTTAAGCTGAACGTTATCACTGCTACGGATACCTGCATTTCATCTTACTTATAAGAAACAAAAGTTTGCAGTGTTCGTAAAGTCGTTTAAGGCCTCTGAAAATCTGGCAACTTTATCTCTAAACTGCACAAATTAAAGTCGCTGTTTTCGTCTGTCTGTTTCTCCGCTTGCTTTTTGTAAACCATGCAATGGATTTTCATACGGTTTTCACTATCGTATAGAAAATTTCTTCCGGAACGTTTATATGTATAATACATTCATATTGTAGAAAAATGAAAACCGAGAATTCAGCACTATATATTGTAATATACTCCAAGCTAATATTGTCTGCTGTATGCAGCAAACTAACAACGAGACAAAAAATATACTAAAGTGTTTTCTTAGTACATTCATTAATATGACTAAAAACATAAATATATAACTAGTATGGCCGTCAACTTTTAATATCGCCACAATATGGCGGTAGGCCTTCAAAAGCGACTAATTAAATTTTTAGATAAAACGCTTTTTGTGGCGTCGAAATTAATTTACGTTTCGTCAGCTAGACTTTAGGTTTTTGGCTTCCATTTTTATCACTTAAATCTGATGCTGATAAATTAATATTATATTTAATTGCCATTGGAGCAATATTTCCTTTTAAAAGATTGACATTGCAAACTGATTAACCCAATTATTTTTATAAATCTTTTGAACTTTCTTATATTTACATCGAAAAGCATGAATTAAAAAAAAAACTTTGATATTCTTTACACAATTAAATCCTGTTGAAAACAAAACATCATCGTATTCAAATCCTTTCAACAATCAAACAAACAACATGAAAACAATCCTTTAAAATTCATTAGCAAGAAACTCGACGTTCTTAAACAAACACTCGACAGTCGTGTGAATGCGCCCACTCTAAACAAGTCGAACGTATTAGTCGGCGTATCGGGTTCCTTGCACCTCATTATACGGGATGCATACTAGTGCATACGGAGAGAAAAACATAGTTTAGCGTACTCAATGAGGATCGGGTTTAAGATTGTGTTTTGTTTATCGACTGTACACGTAGAGATACTACATACCAATGTGTAGTATCTGTACGTGTACAGTCACTAATACTCTTTATTTATTTCTGTCCCTTGATATTCACAAAATAACCTACTTCAGACACTAAAAAATGAGTTCTATACCGGTTTCTGAAAACAAAAAAATCGGGATATATCGTGCTTTATAAATATTAGCCTACTTAATTTTTTTTTAATGTGATATGTTGTTGCTTTAATATAATAATTTGCTTTGGTAACAGATTATATCAAAGGAAATGTATTTTATAGGTATACGCTTTATGTCATAATTAGCACTCATGTCTTAACTATGCGACTACTATTTAGACCTCTCTAGCCAGCAATGTTCCATCTTATTAAGAAACAGGCCATTAAAATGATAAGCAAAACACACCACCAAACATTCAAGCTCAAAGTAAACATCTTAACGTCAAAACAAGAATAGAACAACAAAAATCGTAAAGCGCTTTTTAAAATGACGCTGCCAAACAGAAATGCAACCGACTCGCCTCAAGACGAAAGAGAAAAAATACACTTCGAGGCAAAAAGTTCATATATACTTCCAAGACACAGTAATCAGCGCAAAATATAGTCGGTCTCACGTACGAATCAGCGCGGGGGAACGCGAAATAAAGTTTTGATGTAAAAAGTTCTTTTTATTTGCCATGTTGAGAACAAACTTGGGTGGTGTGCTGTATGTGCTATATGTATGAAAGTGTAATGATTTCTTTAACATAATTTTCGTGGATTTCGTGAGCGTTTTCTCTAAATTTTAAATGGTGAGCTTAAATGTTTGTTTTGGTTGTTCGCGCTTTTGTTCATGTGTTTTCTTTTGGGTTTACGGTTCTGTTACACGTGCCCGGATAAAGCAAGGACGACGTCTGTTAAAATATAATATACATCTGCTGTAATACAATTTCTTTTTTCAACATTTTATACCCTTATAACTAAAACTAAAACTCAAAGACAATAGACCCCATACCCAAAATCCGCAATATCACACAAAAGGATAATTTTGTTACTAAAATTAAAAAATCCATTACACTCATAAATTATAATTTTACGTCGCCGTTGAATATCAGAGTACCCTCATTCGGCCATAAAACATCAATACGCTAATAGAATCTCCCGGTATTTAGGACCCGTCCGCGATGGAAACTTTTACCGGCCGGCACGGGCGGGTTACCTCGCGTTCGGGAGCGCGCGCTGAATACAAACGAGCGAATCTTAACCCTCAATCTGCCGGGTGCATGCGAGTGGCGATAAACGCCTCACGTGAACATTGATTTTTTTTAAATAAAATTTTAAAGGTCGTCGTTTTGTCGGGGTTTTTTAAAGAGGTGGTTAATTATTTTCTTTGTTATGATAGATAGTTTTATTATAAACTATCATAGTTTGTATGTACTCTGATGCAATATTATGATCACGATGGACTGTTAGTTTAGGAAATAATGCAGATTTTTTTTTTTTTCTGTACGCTTGTCACCGCCATAAATGCAGCTACATTAACGGTAAAATATCTTGTTACCAAATCTCCCTAATAAAACAAAGAAGAGCGGTACTTTATAAAATAAATCTTAACAAATTCTGTTTCCCTAAAAAAAAAAACCAAATAATTAGCCACTCGAACTCGAAGCACTCAACCTCAGATAAGAACGGAGAGTACACTCCAAAGCATTGTTCTTTAAAGGAGGGACGTTAGAGGCAGTCGTGAGAGGACTCCCCAACACGTCGGCGACACATGTCAGCTCGATCCGATCTCGATCTGTGCGAAGACTTAATAAAATGACACTCTTAAAACTTTGTCGTCTTTAAGTGATGAGCGGATAGCAGGTCATCTCGAAACCATTAGATATCAATTCAGAATAATACTTAATCAGGTAAACCATCTTTCTGTTTCCCTTTATCCAGTTTATTTGGGATCGACGCAACATGTCTTTTTTTCGATTCTTCTCTATTCAATCTCTTCTATCATATCGTTAGTCAGACTAACAGGATTTTTCTTTTTGTGTCAAGTATACATACTTACATAGGCTTGTTGGGGAAAAGATAGTGTAGACAAAAATGAACGCATGCACCCAATTAAATCTTTGGTCAAATAGAAGATGTATGATTTGAGCTAAAATCGCTCCTTTGGAAATAAATAACTCAAAGCAGGAAACGATTGAGTCCGTTTTATCGACCGAAATATTAATAACTGATCTGTAAAATATAGCAACTGCATAACAACGCGTCTAATCATTTAAAAACCGTCAAAATGCACTACGGTGATTCGTCATTAGGAATTGTCCCCGCTACCGCCTATGACTCAGCCCACATGACCGTTAACATGTGCCGCCGAGTCTGTCTTGTGATCCCCCAGATCTTTGTTACCCGAACATCCACAGTCTATGCTTTTTTTTGTCAACTTTATTGAGAATTCATCGGAATTCCGTGTTAACTCCTTTATGTATTTGTTTATCGGCTGATCGCTTTGTCATTGTTTTCCATCCCTTTGTATTTTTATCAAATAAAATGATAAAAGTTTTATGTGTTCATTTTGTCTCACATGTTGTTCCAGTTCATTCAATTATTTCGTAGCTAAACCTTCGTGCCGGTAGCGATCACCGACGTAGATGTATCGTAGCACTTTCGTAGTGCTTTCGTAGCGTGCTACGAAATTACGTAGACCTTTCGTAGACCGTTGTCTTGCCAGTAAATAAATTTTTAATGTGCTCGTTGGCGGTGCATTATTAAAGATAAACTGAGCAGTTTAAGTTAAGTTATATTGGGTTTATAATGTGCTGAAGATAAACTCTATAACGTTTATCGTTAGGTAAATTATCTAGGTTTACCGGATACAATTTTAGGCGTGCGTTATCTTAAAATTAGCATACGATTCTAGACCCCAAAAGTAGTAAAATTTCGTCGGCTATAAAAAAAAACCTGTTTTATACATTTTGGCTTCGTAGGTATTGCATTTTTCTATGAAATAGATGATTTTTATTTTGATAATCATGGAGATCTAGAATCATGTACATCCAAGCTTGTGAACTGGTAGAGAAAAAAATCTTAGTATCAATAAACACAGAATTTTAGTTGCATTTATTAAACTTTATGCATAAGTAAGAAAAATAGCACAAAGGCGGACTTAGTGCTTTGTTCGACGCTTGAACTTTCTCGTTGGCAAATTATCACTCTATCACCAGTGGCGTTCCCCGAAACATTTAAAGCATTTGAAATTAATATTCCAAAGCTGTTCCAAAACATGTTCCGGTATAGAAAATTAAACCATTCACTCCTATTAACGTTCAAATGTTCCACGAGTGCATTCCGGACACAAAGCCATCCTGCCTAATTCCATAGCGCACTACACAATATAATTTCAATAAAACGTATTGAAACTAATCAGTATTGAACGTGAACGGTTTCGTGTCAGTTTGAAATGCATTCTAAATTGAGTGAACTGAATTTACATCAACGCTAAATAGCGACTTTTTGATCGACTCAACGCAAGGTGCGGTTAGGAATAGTTTTGTTAGTTTTAATTGGGAAACGAAATTTATTTAGAATTTTGGAGTCTGTCATAAAATTTGTTGGGAAAAATGGCTATTTTACTAAACGTGTATGAACTTAAGCAACCAAAAATCTCTTCATAATAAACTTGAACTCAAAGCATCGAAGTGTTTCAATTAAATCATATACAGGCATATTTGAATTATCAAGGAGTCGGTAAGAGAGAGAATCTTGTCTTTTAAAAGGGGAATGGTAGAATTTCTTGTCCATTGTTCTCCATTATAATATACTTTTTGGAACAGGCGACTAGAATCAATTCTATTTGTTCGTTTGCTTTGCCCACGTATTATACACATAAACCTTACTCTTGAATCACTCTGTCTATTAATGAAAACCGCATTACAATCCGTTGCGTAGTTTAAAAGATCTAAGTGTACAGACACGAAATGTGTTTGTTTCATACTTATGTAAAGAAGAGCAAAAGAAGAAAGGTCAAAATTTTCAAATATTAAAAAAAAAAACTTGAATATCTAGAGATCACACAAAATAAAGAGGTTGGAAAGGAAAAAAGAGGCCTTTTCCCAGCAAAGGGACTCAATATAGGCTGATAAAAAAAAATCTGGAAAGAAATACATAACCAACCGATCCCACTGCTGCGATTCAAGCCTCCTCTCGGAGTAGATGTCACATATCTTCAAATTTTTGGTTCTGGGACATGCTGTTTTCCTTACGACGTTTTCCTTCAAAACGAAATAATCGTATAAATTTTTTGAACATTTAAAATATGCCTACATACATATGATTCTTAATTTAATTAAAATAAATGATTGTAAGTTAGATCGTAGCAACGTGTTCAACAGAAATATACAAAAGAAAGGAACACAAAATACAAACTAGCCACACCAGTAAACCGGAAAAAAACAAACTCACATGTCTACCCCAGAACGCGTAGTTTAAAATAGTTTAGAACATGTTATGTAAAGAAAACAGCAGTCGTGTTGGTGTTTAAAGAAGTTTGTTCGCGCGATGACGGCTATAACATATTTCAAACAATTTCAAAGTGTAATGTGCGAAAAATAAGGTGCTCATATCGTCCGTGCCGGTTCAGACAACCCGGACACGGACATACAGATGCTGGATGTGGATTTATATTGAGTTTTTTTATCATTTGAATCGTAGTTACTTAGTAAATTCTTACTTAACATAGGTTTTTTTCATGGAATAGAAGTTTTTAACTGACTTCAAAAAAAGGAGGAGGTTATCAATTCATCTGTATATTTTTTTTAATGTAAGTTACCTCATAACTTTTGACTGGGTAAACCGATTTTGATGATTCTTTTTTTATTTGAAAGCTGGTGCTTTCCAAATGGTCCCATTTTAATTTAATTTGGTTCGATTCGGACAATAGGGTTCATATGAAAACCATATAAGTCTTAAATTTGCATTACGTATTTGCGCGACAAATGAACGAACAACGCGATTAGATTAGTGCGGGGTATCTACCATAACTAAAAAGTCAAAAATAAATATTTTTTACAAAAAAACTACAACCGAATTCCTTAAAAAAAAACACTACAAAGTCAATAGTAACTTTAATTTTGGAAGTCGGTGTTAGGATCTGTATTTAAGGTTTTTTTGCCACCGACTTCCGAAATTAAAGTTATTTTTGACTTTGTAGTGTTTTTTTAAGGAAGTCGATTGTAGTTTTTTCGTAAAAAGTTTTTTTAACGTTTGTGATTTTTTTTTTATGTATGGGTATCTGATAAAGGGGATTGTGGATAAGTAATACCAGTCGTCAACCCACACTGAGCCTACGTGGTGGATTACGGCCCACTCCCTCTCACCAAGCGGAGGCCTGTCTCCCAGCAGTGGGAACATTAAAGGCTAATTATGAATAACAATCGCACGGGTTGATCGTTGAAGGGTGATTATCTGTACATAACAAGATCCTCTCCGTTCCACGGAAAGCACGTTATGCTGTTGGTCCGAGCTATCATTCGTAAATCTTTCGCAGTCGTTACGTCAAAAGTAAAATATTGGTCAATGTGTACGATAGTAGTGATTACACACAAACAAGTTAAAATATGTTGGTAATTTTCTTTACTTAAAATAGACGGTCACTGGCTGTGTAACTTTGTAATCTGGTTAAATTCTCATCTTACCTTTGCATGTATGTTATGTATAATTTTACGGATAAAATTCCACAAATGTTCTCTGTTCACTCTTCCATACAAAATTTAGAATAAAATTCACCTACCGTATCTAGGTAATCTGCATCTGCGTCCATCTGAGCTCCCCTTCTCTGTGAGAGCTAGATACAAGCTGATCCGTTTTGTTTCCTCAATGTACACTCCTGTAGCCCCCTCCCCTGACCCCCGCTGGCACCCCACCCCCTGTTACCCTGGGTACCGAGCTCACAGAAAACTTTGGAAAAATATCCTTTATTTATATACGATATTATATCGGAAAGTTTATCGAGAACTTTTGACTAGGTTTTAATTTTTAATTCTTTAGGATCGAGTTTCGATTCGGGAGTTTGATTTCCTTGCAATTTTTGTGAACGAAGTTTTGATACTGGTGCTAGCGATAAGGAAAAAGTAAGTAAGATCTGTGGTAACAGAGTATAAATTTAAGTTCTGATAGAATAACTCGACTTTTGAATAATGTGACATCTCTAAGAGTTAAGCATATTTATGTTAGACGGACTCATTTGAATAATTAGTAAACCGCTCTATAATTGATTAATTACTCATCATCATCAGCCTATAGCAGTCCACTGCTGGACATAGGCCTCCCCAATTGCACGCCATTCAGATCGATTCTCGGCAACTCTCATCCAGCTGCTACCAGCCACCCTGCGAAGATCGTCGCTCCACCTAGCCTGAGGGCGTCCTACCTTACGTTTGCCGATTCGCGGTCTGCACTCAAAAACACGTCTACCCCAACGGTCATCGGTTCTACGGCTAATGTGTCCGGCCCATTGCCACTTCAGCTTGCTAATGCTATGAGCTATGTCGACAACTTTAGTTCTCTGCCGGATCACCTCATTCCGGATTCTGTCCCTCAGAGATACTCCAAGCATAGCTCGTTCCATAGCTCGCTGAGCGACTTTAAATTTGTGGACCAGCCATACCGTGCGTGTCCACGTTTCGGCTCCGTAGGTCATAACAGGTAGGATGCACTGGTTGAAGACTTTCGTCTTTAGGCTCTGTGGAATACACGACGAGAAGACTCGACGAAGCTTCCCAAATGTTGCCCAACCCAGCTGAATTCTCCTGTTAGCCTCCTTCTCAAGGTTATTCTTACCAAACTGATTAATTATTACTTCCTAACAACTCACATGTTTCGTACCGGACTGTCATATCTACTCAAACAAACACTCAGGCTTCTTCCGTGAGAGGGTAGGCTATTATCCAGCACGCTGGTCCAGCGCGGGTTAGTGGATGACACACGTTTTTAAAGTTTTCTTTTTCGAAAATGCCGCTTTACTCTCCACTTTTTCCTTCACCGTTTTGAGAACTTTGGTCCGGAAATTAAATACACAAAATATACCTGCCTGGGTTTGAACTGACGCCCTAGAACTCGTAAGTCGGAGTCCGTATCTCTGGCTCATCACTGCTCTTCTCATTCATTCTCATCATATCTATGATACTAAGAGAGCAAAAATAAAGGTTTTTAACAGAAACTACACAGGTCTAAAAATCCATAAAGTGCAACAAAATAATATTTACGCAACAAAGAAATAACATTTCCAGTAGCACTATTTAAATCTGCACGCCCTCAGCGCAGCACTCGTTAAAGCAGCGCCACTTTATAATCGCGTACGTTGCAAGAACTAATTTAGTTATAAATGAGATCTCACAGGCTTTCGCTGCAGAATAAATAGTTACAGAAGGCCGGCTTCGTACAACGAACGACGCATGCACACATAAACACCTGTCTACGTACAGCAACTGCGAGCGTACTTGCGGCTAAAATTTATCTTAGATCGCCACACGTGAAAATGAAATATTTATTTATTTAAATAGATCTCTTAAGACACTTTTACACATAAATAATTTATTGTTAAATATTATCAAACGAGATGGCTTCGACATTACCTAGCTGACTGATCCCTGAAAAGGAAAGCCGAAACAAACTCAGATGTCATGGTCTCTTCTAAAGTCCAAACAATATATCATTAAGAAATTATGTGAGTCTTGAAGAGCCCTTTGAAGAAAGTACGCGTCTATGTGTGCGTGCGCCAATTTTCGCTCGTTGTTCGAAGTCAGCCTTTTGTATCTATCTCTTCTGTGTCCCAGGCTGCGCGATGCGCGCCGGTGCGAGTCCACAAAGCGTCGCGATATGCTCAAACAAACTCATTACTGTTCTCACGTAATTATAATAGTATGCTCGTTTGCCCTTTCTCAGATTTGTTAGGTTGATCAAGGGGTTTCAGAGCGTATATTTTGTTAATGATATTCTAATATGTTTCGTCTAAAACCTTGCAACTTGAGTATTATTTGTCTAAAAAATCATGGTCATTATAACTTCATAAATCGTTCTGAGAAATTAATTTACCCAAATCACTTCAACCAAAGGCACTTTATATGGCAAATGCGTGCACTGACTGGACAGGTGTACTCAATCTATGTGGATTTTTCCACAAAAGACAAATTCAGACATGGTCTCCATGGTCTTCACATCATTTGAACAAGATTATGTCTGGACTTTAAAAGAGACTGTAACCTCGGAGTTTGTTTCAGCCTTTCTTCTTGGAGTAGTCCGATAGGAAACGCTGCGCCGACCTCATCTAGATTTTAAAATGTGATTGACGTGTAAAAGTTTTTGTACAAATCAAGTAGATTTACAGAAAAAATATTGTTTATGATTTTTGGTATTCTAACTTTCTTATACCTTGCCAAAATGAAGTGCAAGAAAACCGGGAAATAGTTATAGAAATACCTTATTTATTTAAAAGAAGCACAACCACATCACATACATTACACTTACACTTAATAATCTTAATAACTAAAGGACTAATGTACATGACAATTACGGCGTACATAGCACTGATTAAAATATCTTGCTGCCTTGAAATATTAAACTAAACTAAAAAAACATTCTAAAATATACTTTAAACTAAAAACAAACTAAACCAAAATTATACTGGTTGCACATAAGCCAGATAACATCAAAAGCACAAAAAACAAAGTTAAGGAATAGAACAATAATCATTATAAAAATAGAATCAAAAATTAAAATTAGGAACAACTTGGCATTGGGTATATTACGTATACAGTACGACAAAAAAACTAAAATCAATCGAACACCTCCACGTGTTCTTCCCAATCATAAAAATAATATCACCCCCACTGTTACCCTGCTACCCTGGTACTCGGCTTGTCAAACACCTAATTCGTATGACACATCACCCGGGGGTTTCGGCGAGATTTTACGATCTCCACAAATTGAACTTGTTCAGGTATAACTGATTAATATTTGTGTCGAGGGACCAGGGTACGATGGCCGTGAGGAGGTTTGTAGATCTGGATTAGTAGAAATGTTGTGTAGACATAAAATTATGAATTGAAATGTCTTTTAAAGTGTATATAGTAATTATTATGTAACACTTATGCAATAAATACTCCATACTGAAAACGTACTTTGCAACCGAGCACATATCCTTGCTTTTAGCAACTGTTATTTCAACCTTTGTCAATGTTTATTAATAAAACCTTTCCCGTATACCTCAAAAAGTAGTAAGTTTAGGTCATAGGTTTGAACTCAGACAGGAACTTTACTTGGAATAAATTACTTCATCACCACTGCTGTAAAAACGGTGAATAAATCTGGCATGTCCAAAAATTCGAAGACATGTGAGACACCCGCACTGGGCCCGTATGGTGGATTACGGCCCACTGTCTCTCACCGAGAGAGGCCCTGTGTCCCAGCAGTGGGAAAATTATAAGCTGATCCTGCATAACCTCAAATATCATATTTTCTTTCACGTACATAGGTAATAAACTAGCGACAGCAACTAATGATGACAATATCAAACATTCATCTAACTTCGTTCTGAAATCAAAATAGAAGTCAAACAGTCTGGAACAGGAACAAAACTATTAACTACTAACTAACTGACTTTACAGCCTCCTTCAAGCAAGCCCTAACAAAAGATTCAGACAAGGAGCACGTCGACATCCACCTCCTACGCAATTCAAGTTCTATTTTTACCGTGTAAACTTCCACCAATATATTAAACGTGTGAAACAGTAGTATGGAAGTGTTGCCAGTTCATTTAATTCGGAGTAATGTCCCGCCATGTTTATCGGTCCCGTATTAACCGGTGATAAGTATCCGTGAAAAGTTTTCGGTGTGACCTTTCCGTTGATATGTATTGGTTTCACTGTACACATGTATACTTTGCTGTATTTGTTTATTGAGAATGTAGGCATTCTGACTGTTTTTTGTAGATAAAAATATTGCAATTGTCATTCGAAATGTAAGATATGTTACCTTTTTAATCTGATAAGGAGAATGAGCAAACTAGCATCAGGCTTAGCCCAAGTCAAAGCTTCAAAAAAGCAACGAAAGAATTTAAAATAGTTTCTAATTTTAATCAAATCTACAGTCTAAGTATTTATTTTGCGATAGTTTCATTCTATGAAAATACCTGACTGTCTACAGACGTTAATATCTTGAACTCAACCCACGTTCGATATCACTGACATATCTGTCAATAAAAACTCCATTAACAGTTCATAATTGGAATCGACAAACTGTAAACAACATCCTCTGTATCAGTCATGGTTGTGATATTAAACCACGTCTCTACACAGAGACTTCAAAGCACGCAAACCTCGAGCCGAACACGTTGCCTCACTCACATCGCTAAATAAAATAGTCGGCAACATTATTCGCTCTAACGATGTGGAAGATAAATTTCGGGGATCCCTTTACAGTTTACGAGGTGTAACGTGAAAGAGTGAGTGTGTGGTTTGCGCACCTTAGAATATACGAGTAGGTGAGGGAAGGAGCGCAGTGGGAATGAACCGCGTCGCGACGTCGACATCGGTCGCTGGAATAGTTTTTTATGGGCCACACGTGGATTAAAAGAGGTCTGAAGTTTAAGTGCTGTTTGATAGACATCGTGGGAGAGTTAAATAAAATAGAGAAGAGTTTATAGTGTTTATTAATGTAGGTATGGATTGCACTGATATATCTAGGGCTTTAAATAGGACTTGGGTGTGATTTATGCCGTGCACAAAACCTTACCCAACTATAATATCATATTTACTTTTGCAAGCTTATCAACAAGCTTCATAGAAATAGTCAAATTATGGTGTACGTAAGAATGTCTAGAATTAACCTATTCAGTTCTTTCTAGACTGACAAGCCTAACATAATAGTTAACGATAAGATAGTGGTCACACGCCATGTATCCTACACAGGGTTGCAGGGATAGAAATTTTTCGTCGGTTATTATAAAAGAACTGCTGTTTCATATAAAAATGCAAGACTTATGCGGTCAAAATGAATGGAATAGCTAATTTTTTCGTTGATTATTAGAGAAAAATATTCCAGGTCATGTGCTGAAATCATGGTTTCAGTTGACCCGTCGATATACCAGCCACTCTCATAAAAAAGAAAAATAAAGAGCTTTAATAAATCTAAACACATTAGAAAAATTAAACACCAATATTCCTGTTAGCAGATCAAATCCAGGTCGGTTCTTCCGTTCAGTGCGCGTCTCAGCTTAACGTATGCATGGAGAAGCGGGGCACCTTGGGGAGTCGCGACAGCCACGTAATGTAATAACATCACTGAATATTGACGAATGAGCCCCGATTTTTTGTTTTCTGAATATAGGGTACTCGAAATATGATATTCGCCGTATTGTAAAGCTTTTATTTCAGCGTTTCAGCCATGTTGGAATATGAAATAAATGTAGGTGTCTCGTTTCTGTGGATTTGTATGGTGTTATTTGAATTTTGTTTGGTTACTTATTTTTATGTAATTTTTGTTTTGCGTTATCATGCTTCGTAAAGCGGTTAATGTTTTAATTTATCTAGATCATGTTTTTTTAACCGACAAATACACTAAACTGAACTTTAAACGACATTTGTTAGGGTTCCGTATCTTAAAAGGAAAAATATAACCCTTATACGATCACTTCGTTGTCTGTCCGCCTGTCTGTCAAGACCCATTTTATCAGGAACTCATGGAACTATAATTTTGAAATTAATATAAAACCTGAGGTCCTTTGGAGCTCTAAAAAATGAAGCTTCTGTGTCAACGCAATAAAATAAATACGATCTTTATGCGTTTAGTTGTTATATTAACTAAATTCTGAAGTGTATCCAAACATACATAGTTTTACGATCTTTGTTTCCAACAAAAATTATGGACTAAGAATTGGTCCTAAAATTTAAATTAACGAACCAATTTACTTCGATCGACCATAAAATAGTAGCAATAGTATTTAAAACATAATAATTACAATAAGTTACATAATAGTCATTTTACACAAAATACGTAAGAAGGAATAATTTATAGATGTGATTACATTATTATTTATTGTAGAGTTTTCAATTGTTGTTGTTGTTATTGTCGTGAAAGTTTTCCCGTTTCAGAGATATTATTATTTAAATACCTATAATTAACGAAGAAGATAGCTGAAGTTATGTATGTAATTACTAACAATTTAGATCATGTGGCATAACTATGGAACTTTCATTGTGCCTTTCCGACACCCATTTGGCCGGTTTCTATTTTTCATTTCCATTTACTTAGATATATTTTTGCCTAATTAAATATCTACTGGTTGGCGTTGGCAATCTATTTTATAATAATCAAATAGAAAAACTACTTATCTGATATCTGACCTCGCCACTTTACTACCCAATTCAACTTCAGCGATGCACCTTATTAAAATCAACTATATTTAACTCCTGTTTTCACTTAACAACTAGATATATCGCCATTTCCTTCTTTCCCAGTATTTATCATCGTCATCGTCATTCCAGCCAAAAGATGTCCGCTGGGCATGAACCACCCACATGCTCCGCCACGTCCACCGGTTCTGTGCTTCTTGGTGGTTGTCATTGGGGGGGAGAAAGGGGCCGTATCGCAAAATGTTTTAAAAAATGCGTTGAACGCTGCATCCCATTCTCTAGCAAGTCCCTTATTTGCCTTATAGGATCCCTGTAGGAAGACAAAGGGAGTATAATGCTTTTTTCTACGCCACTATTTACAAGTATTTAATATTTCCTGCAATACCGACCACGATTACCGCGGTACATTCGGTAGGCATACACGTATGATTAAAACTTCAACTTCCATACATTTTTACATTCACACAAAACATTTATGAGTCACTTAACTAGTAATGGCTTGACATAAACCGTTGTCCGGTAATTATAGCCGGTGTAGTTACCGGTCACGTGATGTGCCACAGAAGAACATGGATTTAGTTGTTGTGAATAAATTTTAAAGGAATATAAAATAGGACAGCTTTTCAAAACGTCAGTGTAATAAAATAAATTCCCATTTCTGTAATGTCAAAATAACAGCTTTTTAGTAAATGCGTATGGTACAAACGCCAGCAAATATAACTAGTAATAGGTTTTCAACTTTATCGCTTAAGTATAAGATTCAAGATTGATTGGGAAAACTTGACAGTTTCGGGTAGCTTGATGTGCTGGCGTCTGTACATAAAACACGTTTCTGTTTGTTCTGGCTATTTTGCGAAACTGCTGCACCGATTTTGACGGAACTTTCATCGACAGATAGCTAGATAATGCGACCTATAAGTAGTAACAAAGGCTACTTTTTGTCCCAGTAGCACGTTCCTGTGGGACAAATTCCAAAATCCACATGGACGAAGCCGCGGGCCACACTTATTTTTTATTTGCCTGGAATCGCAGCATTGCAGAACTATTCCTAATATATAGTCACCGATCAACGAACACAGAAAGGCTTGTAGTACCCTGATAATAGTGGACACTGTTTCAAAGTCTTGAATATCTTTTCCCTACAGCGGCCATTGTCAAATCTATGCTAGTCATTCAACTTTAACCGTCAGACAGTGATTCCGAACTAACAGTAAACCATTTCCTAAGTCCTAATCAGTTAGTCTGGCACTATTCCTAGGACACATTTACGAGTCACTTAACGCCTAATGGCTAGACATAAAAACCGGTGTTCACTAATCAACTGGTGACATCACAGGCATGTCCACACGCCACCGTTAAACATTATACATTAATTAGTTTCCACTATACGGGTTTAGGGTTCACGATTATAGAAATATAATTGGAATTATTGATTTGGTGTTACATGGTAAAAGTTAAAAAAATCAAAGGTGAGGAAGTTTCGGTATGTCCTCAAAATTAAGTAAATAAAATATGAAATTTTTCAAATACTGTTCTAAAATTATGGGCACTAAATATCGACTGTTAGACAGAGAGGCGGTGTGATGATCATTGTGGTTGGTGAAGGTGTTGGGAGTGTTGTTGGTATAAGAGTAGAAGGACACCAAAGAATCCATGGATGGACTGTATGAATGATGATAGGTTAAAAAGAGGGTGACTGCTGAGATGACGACAAATAGAGAAGTGAAAAAAAAAACCGACCCTATATTAATTGGCATAAGGGCAGAAGAATAATGACGCAGAGATGATGTTAACAATAAGTCTTCAAAACGTTAACCAAAATATCTACTATCCATCTTAACATCTATCCAATATCGAACTACACCAAGTCTTGCTTTTCTAATTTCGGTTTAATAACAACGAATAAACAAAATACACATTAATTACAGCAGACATATAATTTACTAATAACATTCGTCAAATAAAAGTCACATAAACATTTCACGTAATTATATCTACGTTTCGGTCATTCACTAATAACCTAAACACATAAACATTTCTAAGTAATTACTTAAAAACATAAACACAACACCGTATTATTTTCACAGACGTATTTACATGAACGAATGTCGTTGCACTTAGCAGTAAAATTAAAACTACCAGCGGACCTATAAATATATCATTAAATTGAGTGACAACCCTACTCATAAAGCACGTTGGACTTAACATGGGCATAGCACGCCAACAAAAAGTTAATTAAAATAAATATTCGAGTGGCTTCTAATGTAAAACATGTGATACCTGCCGCTAGGGCTGTATCCACTGTCCCGTTAGTATTAAAACGCCAATTACAATAATTGCCGGCAATGCACGCGCACTTTGTGGACGAGCGCGCTGCACGTTATTGCGCGATTTCTATTGTATACGTTTATGTTTTATTTTAACGTTTTGTTTGTGGAGTTTGGACGGTTAAGCCTAAAAATTGCACGTGGCATGGCATGTTCAAAACACGCTAATAAGATACATCAATCGATTGAGTGAGGCAACATTTCTGTGACCACTACGAACACCCAGCTGATTGGTTAGGGTAGCAGGGACATCGGTGCGCCACCCGTTAATATTTTTCGCAGGTTATTTACTAAAAAAATATTTATCATACATTTTGACCGCGTAGGTATTACAGTTTTCTATTAAACAGCCAATTTTTACGATAAATTTCTACGCTAGGGGCGTCTAGAATCGTAACATCTTTGGATACAGGTTTGAAAGTCGTAAAGGGTCGTCAGAAGCCTGAAAGTCGTGGTTATCGTGTTACCTGGGTTATGAAAGTCAGATAGGTTGTCGATCCACGTAAAGTACTAGTTCTAAGCAGCGTCCAGTTAGACTGGAATCCGATCCAAAAAATAGTTGGGAAAGCACGAGGCAGATTTCTTACTGTTCCAAATAATATTATCCAGTATTCATAAAAGAATTAGGTACAACGTAGCAACTAACATTGGGATAAACAATTGGACCACTATTAATGTTGTGGCACAACACTACGGCTGCAACATCGGTAGCACAACACTGTTCAATGTGGCGGACATGTTGGTTTTGTGAATTGTGCTTGATTTTCTGTTCGTCATTTGGTCCTTCAGGTCATGAAATTTACGATCAAAATCACGCCAATCTGGTATTTAGTTTAACACATCTGATATAAAAAACCGGCCAAGTGCAAGTCGGACTCGCGCACCGAGGGTTCCGTACAAACCTGTAGGTATATAAGTAAAAGTTCACCCATCACGACAATCGAGTCGTACTTCTGTTCTGTTTTTTGGCTTGGTTTTATTTCTGTCTGTGTTCTATTCTGTTTATTATATGATGTAACCAAAAATTTACGGTTTTCGCAATTTTTCCTTTATCTGTGCTATAAGACGTTGCTTCGTACCAAATTTCAAAATTCTAGATCGACTGGAAGTACCCTTTAGGTTTTGATTCCCTTGCGAGTTTCGAAAATTTGCGGTAATTTGCGGCATAAACGGCTATATCTTTTGATTGCGTTAGCTTAGAAGTTTGATTTTTTCACAGCTCCAAGGGACAGTAGATTAGAGTATTTGATATTAATTTCAGCTTGATACCTCCACGCGTTCCTAAGAAAAAGGGTCTTGACAGACGGACGGACGGACGGACGGACGGACGGACGGACAACAAAGTGATCCTATAAGGGTTCCGCTTTTTCCTTTTGAGGTACGGAACCCTAAAAGTATGTAGCAGTGGCTTATGTCCAGCAGTCATCAGTACATCTTTCAGCTGTAATGATGATGATGATAAAGCAATGTTATCTATTAAAAAAATAACTCTAAAACCTAGTCATCTCAACAGGATATACACAAAAACTGCTGATATAGTTGGCCGATATTTTGTGTTCCTTCAACACGTCTATAAATAATTCCATAGTATCAAAAGACTGAAAATTGTAAGTTACTTCTTTAAAAAAGCAATACATGGTCTTGTTTTAATTAAAACTAGGCCCAGCACATACAAGGCCGGTGATACACAGACGAGGCTTTATACAGCCAAGGGTGGACAGGACAAACACAATTTAATGACTATTGGAACCGATCACCCCTCGCGTTGTTTTTTTCGCCCATAAGAGTGTACATTTTGTTTTTTTTTCGTCGTACTTTCGCTATAAATCAGGAAATGTGTGTTTGGGAATGTTATGAGGATAATAATCTCATATTATGGAGATGGTGGATTTATTATAAGTAAATCCCTTCTTAGCATTTTTTTCTGGACATTGCTACGATCCGCATAAAAGGGAGTTATTGTTATTTCTGTGTGAGATTGGCCAAACATTGTAATCGTGATGTTTTTATTGCTGTAACATTTTATTGGAAAACCCATGTTCAACACTTAAAGCGTCCTATTGACACGACGACATGAAAGAAAGAAAAGATAAAGAAAGAAAGAATACCGTTACATGAGTCATAATCCAATCCAGATACATCTAACAGCTACCTAATACTCAGTCATTATTACCCCCGAAGCAAAAATAAGGGTGTTATAAGTTTGACTACTATGTGTGACTGCCTGTGGCACCGTAGCTCATAAACCGGTGAACCGATTTGGGGGCGATTTTGTTTATTTAAAAGTAGGCTTCCTAGCGGTAGTTTTTAAATATATTTTATCAAAATCGGCTCAGCCGTTTCGACACGACGATCCTTTGATCAAAATATTTCCGACAATTTCTTATTAAGGGGCCAATAAGTATATTATTATGACATTTTAGAAGTTTTTGTTGTTCATATTGATTTCAGAGCCAAAAGATCAACCACACACTTGGAAGCCACAACCATAATCATAATCATTTATTTATCAGAATATACACACACACAACAACACGCTCTCACACATAGATATACACACATCACACCTCTCTTCCTTCATTGGTCTACCAATGAAAAAATAAACTTTACATCTAAAAATAAATACGCTCACAAACCAATTCCACCTTAACCTCTGTAGTTAGTTAATTTTGTGCAGCGAAGGGAAAATAAAAAGTAATTATAAGTTGGTCATCTCCAACGATATTATCTCTGCTCCCTGGGGCGACGCTCCTCAAATATTTGCTCTTATATTAATTTTTATTTGGTAGCTTCATCAGGATTGGGGGGGTGGGGGGACACTTGGTATAATGGAGTGCTAAAGCTACTATGAAGGTCGTTATATACTTTTGTACACAACATAAGAGCTCGCCAATTTTCCCGACGAGTTAGGTGTACCTAGAGTGTGGGTGGTATTTAACCAGTTATGTCACTTTATACGTTACTAATTGTTGCCCACGACTTCGGCCG
Organism: Aporophyla nigra; assembly: GCA_947507805.1. Classification (NCBI taxonomy): domain Eukaryota; kingdom Metazoa; phylum Arthropoda; class Insecta; order Lepidoptera; family Noctuidae; genus Aporophyla; species Aporophyla nigra. The sequence continues at coordinate 3,563,505 of OX382301.1, forward strand.
CAATCCAGGATGAAAAGTAGCCCATGTGCGTACCCAGGATAGTGTCTAACTATGTGCCAAATTTCATCTAAATCAATTCAAAGATTTTAACGTGAAAGCGTAAGAATCAAACTTACATTTGCACTTATTAGTAAGGATAAAGTATTGACGTAAAATACTTGCATCTTTCTTTTATATTTACTTAATATCACTAAATAAGATCTCCAAAATATTTCTAACCTACATAAAAATAATACCAACAACATATACAGAACCAGTTGACAACTGCATCGTATCGAAGCAACAGGTCTCTACGAGCAAAGCGAAATAAATTATGATGATCACCGATTTATATTCATTACGTTATGTTTTGTGTGCCGAGTAAATATAGTAAATGATACGGCGTGTCGTATACAGCTTATGAATATTGTGAAGACAAACTTTGTCTACTTATGAGGGGAATTGTGTATAAGATTGTTTTTTTTTTTGTTTTCGTTTAATCTTGGAAAGTTCTTAGAAGTAAAGGACCAATAGTTCTTTCACGTTTGATTAAGTGATAAAGCGACTGGGCCTTTCAGTTCGTTGAGTTCTCAGCAATGTTATTGTAAAACGTTCACCTAGACCTTCTAAACAGAATATTTCTTTAAATACGTATAAAATTTCACGGACTTAGTATAACAGAAACATGATTACAAACAACAAATACAGCAAGTTCCCACTATCAATATCAAAACTTTAATATCCATATTACGGAAATAAATCTTATTTTCTACCATCAAACCCAGTTCTTAGAAGACAAAACACCCGTCATGACAAATCAATGTAAACACTTTCAAGCCGAACTCCTAAGCCACTTTTCCCACGACCACACCACAACATTCCCTTACTAAAAACAACGTTTTACCAGCCCCATAAAACAATTTAAACTGAAAATAATAAATCCCAGTTACCAAAGATTCATTAAAACAGTCCAATTAAGCGATATTTACATTTACGCTTAACGCGTTTGATGAAACTCTTTTGGAACAACAAGCGTAAATATTGGAGCGGTTCCGACTCATTGGGGGCAAGTGTTTGTATGGGCAGCCGACCGGACGGACGTTGCAATGTACTTGAAGCTGTGTGCTGGATGAGGCGCCATGATTAGCCTGGTGCTGTTTTTACTTAACCTAATGTCAGGAAATTAAGTCTTTCAATGAATATTCAGGGTTTGATGTTTCCGCTGCTGAGACACAGGCCACCTCTCTCCGAGAGGGAATGGGCTATAATTTACCACGCGGGCCCAGTACGGGTTGGTAGATGTCACATGTCTTCGAATTTTTGATTGTAGGATATGCTGGTTTCCTCACAATGTTTTCCTTCATTGTTTTGAGAGCAGTGGTGAAAAAATTATTAAAACAAAGGAAAGTGCTTGCCTGAGTTTAAACCTACGACCTACATCTGGGTAAATCGGTGCCATTGTCACTAGGCCATCACTGCTCCTGGTCTCTCAATGAGTTCTGCAGAAATCCCGCAGATTTTAATCATCCACTTATTACGATGTAATGTCGGTTATGAAGTTATTGGTATTGAAGTCCGACCGCTCCGTTTTCACACTCTTACACTACCTATCCGAAATAAATACCGCAATCGACAACGATAGCATCCGGCTCGAAGAACCAAAAGCGACAACATCATCCATCATCCACCGACGCATCCAGCATACTAACATCCATTCATTCGTGATCGCGAATTAAAGCCGTGTTTTTGTACAGTCCCCGGATAAGTTAATGAATAGCGAACGTACGTGTTCGCTGGACGGGCAATATTTGCCCAACACGCCCTGTTTGCCCGACCCCAATAATTTAAGGAGTATATTTTGTCGTTCAATTCGCGCTGGACATCGATACGTCTGTTTGTGTACGTTATTGTATGATTAAATGCGTTATTGTTGTTTTTCGGTTGATTCTGTGGTTCGATCATTGTGTAACGATTTGTAACGTTAGATACTGGCTATTGATGAATTAGATTTTTTGAACTTTTTGTTTAATGTTTTATCACCAAATTCCCATAATATCAATTCTTGTTTAGAGAGTTGTTACTATAAATTAGTTGTAAGAGTTTGTAGTAGTCTTGTACTTTAAATTATCTCACGGAAAACCGGTTTCATGGTACGTCTTGGTGTGCCGATCATGCAATAGAAAAAAAAAACTTTACTCTTCTACCCTTCTGTGGGTTAGCTTAGGTATAGCAGTTAAGAGTAGTATTCACTTGAAGTATAAGCTACCGAATTAAGTTTAACATACCAAAACCTAATTCCTAATAATTCGCAAACTCAAGAACTAGTCCTTACGTACAAAAAAATGTCAAAGGACCTTTACCGTAGGTCCTTACTACAAAAGAAATTCTTGAAATTCCCTTACACTCGTATACTTTGCGAAAGTAGGTTTTGATTAGGTATTGCTTACCTTAGGCCCGCATGCCAAACTTTCATTTGACATAAAAGAAATGGTCCGATGATCTTGTCCCTTTCTGATAAGTGACCTAAATGACCCAGCTGCCTAAAGTGGAAAATACTTCAGGACTTAGTTTTTATAAATTGTTTTGAAAAATAGATAGAAGAGAAATTACATTAATTTAAGCTAAATCTAAGCTCCTGTTTGTGTTTCTCGTAGTTTTCAAAATTGGAGCCTACTACATAAATACTAACAATAGTTTCAAACTTCAATTTACAACTACTAAACTTAGAAGAACAAGAAGGACAAGAATTGAAAATAAAGTCAAAGAATTTCATAAAACGAGTCTCAAATACAATTTCGCTTTGTTATTTACAGACTGTAAATTGAAACTACTATTAATAACTGAAGTAAAACAGAAAACTTGTGTTCGTATTTATTGTGCGCTGAAGGAGAGAGGCAAGTCGCTCGGAGCGCCTCGTGGATCCCAACTCGAGTTTGGGGGATCAAATATCAATCTGCGGGTTCGATCCCCCATGCGGATATGATTGGGGGATACATTCCGCTCGCTTCGTTGAATACTGAACGATGAGAAAAACTTATAACGTGTCCCCGAGACGGTACCGTGAAATTTGGATTTTTTGGAGGACGTATTAAAGATTTACTGAAATTGAATAATTTTTATGTGTTTCCACTTTTTTCTGAAATCTGTGTGAATCTATCAGAGTGCATATTTATTAATATTCGATTTATGAAGAGATCAGTAAGCATTTTCAAAACCCTTAGATAGGGAGCCGTTATAACGTATGCCTGCCAGGGTCGCGAGATTTGTTAGAAAGAGTTACCGTGGCCCTGGCATAGGTAACTGAAGGAACACGGGTGGGTTTTATTCAGTGAAAGTCTGAGAGACGCCATTACGCCACACCCAGAGCGGGAATAGTCATTTCATGATTACCCACCCCCAAAAAAAAAACGTAGGTATCCGTTAAACACCAAACGTCCAAGTAACATTGAAAATGCAGCCTCAAATGATAAGAAATCTACAGTCATTCAAAAGAAAAAAAAAGTTTTATAAGAAATAAACACTCAAACCTCATAGAACGTTATTCGAAAAATAACATATGCCATTATTTAAATTGACGATAACAACTAAAGCAGGAGATAATCACGACTGTATATAAACACAGTCTGTTTTTCTTACGTCCTCAAAACATAGAATTGTCGGTGATGTAATGAGATCCCTGAATCATGATGTTTTTGTTCGTATAACATTCGAGATACGTCTTGGGAACTCATTACTTTGTTTAAATTTGCATACTTTGTTTATGTCTGCCATATTTAATTTTATAGCAATATATGGCGTTTTTGCGTTCAGAAATATATTTTATGTAAAACGTCATCAATGGAATTCTTCTTCTTTTTTTGTGAGAAATATAACAATATTTTCTCCCAAAAAAAGAATGTTGTGAGTATTTTTCTGTGCGGAGAAATATCGAATTATTATACATAGAGTTATCGGTACATAATTACCGATTCTCGATCTATTTGATAAATTAGTCCATCGAGCCGTATAGATAATACTGCCTATAATTTCTAAAATGACAAACAAACTGCACCTCTCAATGTCATCATAATTTACAGAGTAACCGATGCTACTTTTCCTTATAACACACCTCAAAGTTCTCTTTCTTCTAGACCAGCCTTTCCCAAAGTGGGCGATAACACCCCACTTGTGGGCGCTGCAGGCCTAAAGGGGGGTGGTAAGAGACCCAAAAAAAAGGGGGGCGTTGTGTAGAGTCTACACACCCCACACAGTCTTTTCTGGGTCTCTTAACACCCCCCTTTAGGCCTGCAGCGCCCACAAGGGGAGCGTTATCGCCCACTTTGGGAAAGGCTGCTCTAGACTTAGATTACAACGCCAGTCCCACACGGTGTGCCCACATACTGACATCAGAGACCGAGAGAAGTAAGAACTATGAACCTACTCCACTGAACTACTAGCGACTAGTACTGAACTCATACCAACTTTATCGTAGTAACACGATCAATCTTACTTTCGCTTAAGGAATAGATTTTATTTCTGGTTCGTGAAATTTCGCCTTCACCATTATTACCTTCGTACCGTACCTTAGTTGATTTATTGATACCCTAGTGATGTCCATTCGACTCGCTGAGATTTTTCTAGAATTTAACGATATTTTGCAGACACATTGCTGAGTTCTTCGTACCGATAATCGTATCGCTGTGTTCTTCGTTTACGTTTTTATAACTAAAAAACTTCGTTGTACTCTTAAAAGTTTTGAAAATAAGACCCCAGTGTATCTTTATTGTGAAACAAGTTCGCGTTATTTACGTCTAGACCATTGAACTGAAATGTACCTACAATAAACTACTTCAGTATGATCTCACTCACTCGTTTATACGTCGTCGGTTGGTACTACAGGATAAAGATCATACGCACGTATAATATGCTATTTATCATATAGTACCAACCTGGTATCTCGGTATAAACTCACGTCTGCTTCCCATGGGGGCAGGCAGAAACTAAAGAACGCCACCTGCTGCGTACTATCCGTACAAATTCGTGTTACTTCATTTACGTTTATACATCTCGTCATACACGCACACCAGCTGTGATACTACACTTTCTGAAGAACAAAAAAGATAAGGTGACTTTATGTCCTTGAAGGACGTCCGACGACAAAGTATAATTATTTATTTATTTTGTGGGAACCCAATACAAGAATGTAGTCACAATGAATGATTTAAGAAAAGACTTCGGGGTGCTGTGTACAACATATGTCAAAGACGTTACCTTGTTAGAAAACAATCCAATCACATCGCTTAAAATTACTTTTACAAAAAGAAAGATTTGAACGAGAGTCAGCGAGATGCGTCAATGCATGTAATCTTGGAGTCTGCATCTTTAAACCATGCTTTGCAATAAGAAGGCTCATGATTAACAGCGCACATAAAACTGATAGCTCCAGCCTCGCAATCTAGTTTGCAGCCTCAAAACCAACGTAACCCTACATATTTGATCCAAGTCCCCACTTCGTCCCCCATTCACACCTGCATACTCCACGTAAAATATTGAACACAGGTCCCCAAAGGTTGGCTCTCCCGCCGCGATGCAAATTGGCTCAGGGGGCCGCCGTGCACTCCATATTATGTGACGAACGAATAGAGTATTGTGTTTTATTACACATTGTGAGAAGAATACAGGTTTGCTGCAAATTCTCTGCTTACAGTTGAAAGGTTTTTTAGAAATAGTGTTTTGGGATGAGGTTGAAAGGATTTTGAGTAAAATAGCTATGGTAAACGCACTGAGTAGTTTTTCCTTTTTGTGGTATCACATCCGATGATGTGTAGTTATGGCCGTAATTTCTTTTACTCTGCATTTTCAGCAAAACAGTCAAGTTAAATAGATAACATTTTCAACAGCCCTAAACTACGAAAATGCGAGAAACTACCAAACAAAACTACATGCCAACATTCTATCTGAAATACTTCTAGTCTATCAAATCAACCAAAAAACACGACAAAAGCTCTAAATCCATTCTCAAACGTATGTCCAAGGCCCAGTCATTCATGCACGTTCCTACATCTTGTCAGATGAAAGTCTTCAATGCGTTATCGAAATCTATTTATAAGGTCGTGTCGCATCGCGCTGGTCCTCATAATGTGTTCGGGGTACATCGGAACCTTTTTACGCTCGGCTTGAGACCCAACAAGCTCGGATAAAAGGGGTAGGGGAGGGGATTAAATATAGTCGCCGAAACTCAGGTGATGGCTCGGACGTATAGTGATTGACAATACGTTTAGTGGAATACACTTTTGATGTCAAAGGGATGGATATCGGAGCGGAGAGTGTGCTGCGTTTCAGGTTGTGAGCGGATTGGTTTTGTAATAGTGGCTGTTGATTTATGTGTACCATGAATATTAACATTTTGGATCATTTCCCATGACCACGTACGTTTTGAAAACTAGGCAGACATACAGTGCACGCTAACAGAAACGCGCCAGGATTTTTGTTATTGGAATCAGATCTCATTCACATAATTTTTAATTAGCGAGTGTGACAAACAAATACCTATATATTAGACGCTAATGTATATTACAATATAACTAATGAAAACGCTTGCGCTTAGACCGTAGTATCTCAGAGCATAACCTAGCATTTTAGCTCTTGCCAATTTTTTATCAGTTTATTACAAACAACTTTTCTAAAACCACCTTCCCAGCCGACCACAGCCAGCGAACCTTACACCACAGTGATTAATACAACAATAAAACGAGCTGCTCGTCAAACGTCTTGTGTTACACTGCGGTGGGCGCGAGTCATTATCGGCCTTTGACACTTGATGCGTCAAGTAATTATATGCGACATATTTGAGTTACCCGGCAACTAATGATAATATAATATAATATCTTAGGACAACCAACACAACGTTATCTGATCCCAAACTAGGCAGAGCCTGTACTATGGTAACCAGACAACTGATAAAGTTACTTATATATTTCTAAATACATACATATTATAGATAAATTATACCCAGACACAGAACAAATGATTGAGCTCATCACACAACATTTGTCCTGGGTGGGAATCGAACCCACGACCTCAGTCTTAGCAGTCAGGGTCACTAACCACTAGACTAACAGGCCAGTCAATGGTCAGTCATGTCATGTGTAATGATGGTTTTTTTTTTCTAGTTGGAAAATCATCAAATGACGTCTTCGCTCTAGGGTGGAGCGGAAGGGCGTGTCAGACTTTTACTGACTAAAACCCACCCGTGTTCCTTCAGTTGCCCATAATGCCAGGGCCACAGTATCTCTTACGAACAAATCTCGCGACCCTGGCAGATGTGTAATGATGGTGACGCGTGGATGTCTGTGACTATATGTAGGTAGGTGTGTGGAGTGGTGATCAGCGGTGGCCCATGACTAGCATGACATGACAGCTATGACTTACACGTTGTAGGTTCGAACTCAAACAGGCGCTTTACTTTATATAATTTATTTCATCACCACTGGTCTCAAAACGGTGAAGGAAAACATCGTTAGGAAACCGGTACTAGAATCAACAGTTCAGAGACATGTGATATCTACCAACCCGCACTGGGCATGCGTTGTGTATAACGGCCCACTCCCTCTCACCGAAAAGAGGCCTGTGTCCCAGCAGAGAGAACATTATCGGCTGTTTATGTATATTATGTAGGTGTGTGGAGCTAATTGGTCACGGTAGGAACAGCGCGGAATAATCATAGTCACAGTCATAGTCATGAAACACAATTGAATTACTTAGTGCTTATTCCAGTAAGTAGATCTTTTACAAAACCTTTACACGTGTTGTTTTTGGTCAATATTTTAAAACTTATTGGCGCCGGCTTTTACTAGTTAATTGCAATGATTGTCGCCAACAGGCCGTAAATGACTATTCTTTACATACTGAGACTCAGCAACCACATCGTTGTTATTTTTTTACTTGTACATTTGGAATGTACGAATCAGGTTTAGAGCGATATATCTCTACGCCATGTGTCGTCAAGTGTAGGGTGGATAAAATAAAAAGTTCGTTAGTAAAAAAAAATGGTTTAGTGACTTAAAATCTTATTTTAAAACGAACAGGCCTTCAAAGTTTTCTTTATCAAGGCCAAAAGGTATTTCAATTTAATAACCTAACAGTAGATCAGGGTCTCATAAACCTTTATAAACGACAACAAATTTTACCCCAGCTCCACCAGTAGGCCAATGTAATGCTGTCTTGTGTTACACTGTGGTGACGAGTCATTAGCGTCCTTTGACACCCGAGCCGCGCGCAGTTACGACATTATTCGCGCCATATTTTGAATTAACTACAACTAATGAGGTTTTATAATGGCAGGTTGAACTTAGTGTTCAGGTGTTTTTGTGGTCGAGGGGCCTCGTTAAAGGAGGTTTAATTATGTTGAGATTTTTTGGTAAAACTGAGTAACAAAGAGTATTTAATGGTAGGTACTGCCATACTATGTAGTGTTGTGTTAACACCATACGTAAAGGTAAAGTTCGCTTTTAGTGGCATATACTATTAATATGACATTTAATGTGTATGTTAAAAGTGTTCAAAGGCGAAGATTCACAATCCAATTGTATTTTTTTTTAAATGTTTGTTACCTCATAACTCTGTCATATATAGTATAAACCGATTTGAATAATTCTTCTTTTGTTTGAAAGGGTAACTTACTGAATGGTCCCATTTAAATTAGGTCATGTTTCGACCAGTAGCTTTCTATAGTCTTTAATTTTGGATGTTAAAAAGACCAAAAACACCGACTTCAGAAATAAAAGTTATTTTTGGACTATTTTTTTTTAAACCCAGTTTCTTTTTAAAATAAAGTATTTAGTTTAGGAGTTTGACAAAACGCCTATAAAATTATTATGTTGGTTTAAAATACGAACTTCAGCCATGAGATAAGGATAGAGATGGGGTTATAACAACTGTACGGGTCGATCAATTAGGTTAAGCTACGCTTGCCGCGGTCGGTCCGTGTATGGGTCATCATACACGGACGAATGATGAATATATGAAAGATGATCCGTGTGACCCATACACGCGTAAGCTACGCTTGCCGCGGTCGGTCCGTGTATGGGTCATCATACACGGACGAATGATGAATATATGAAAGATGATCCGTGTGACCCATACACGCGCCATCTTTCATACTAGAATCTGGAATTACAAAAGAAAACTGAAATTCAGCTGCAACCGGGTGGACTGGAAACCGATCCCATCATTGTTGGGTTAGGGGGTTGGGTCGATAAGGATAAAGATAGAAATTATTATAAAACTGCACTGTTTTCACGAACACTGATGAAACATGTTACAGCAAAAAAACCGTGGCTATAAAGCGTAACTCCGCGCTTCCCATCAAACGCGTTCAACCGCGTATATTGCAGTGCAGCCATTTCAGAAGACTGCTCAACTAACCCCAGTATATTGCACTGCCAAACATAAAGTATCATGTTCAATTTGCAAACATCAAAGTGTCGTTTAAAAACACAAGCGAGTAGACAGCAATAAACTGCGCGACAGTATTCGCGGGGCGCGCAATGAATTCTAACTATTTGTGTTCGCACGCAACGGTCGCGTCGCGCGTCGTGACGGTGCTCGCACTATATTCACACTTAACACACGCAAGCTTGCTGTTGTGGTGTGTAAAAGGGAAATCAGTGATACGGCAACGTGATGCCAATATCTTTAGATTTTTACGAGATCTGGCTCTAATTGGCTCTTTGTTATTTGTCCAGCAATATGTATGGGTAGAATTTGTGTGGCGAGTATTCTAGGGTCTTAAACAAATCTATAAGTGGAGAAGTTAGTGCTTTGATCTATTATTTATCCTACTAATATTATAAATGTAAACGTATAAATGTTTGGGTTTTTGTTACTCAATTACGCAAAAACGGCCGAACGGATTTTTATGAAATTCGGCAGACAGACAGTTTATAACCTGGATTAACATAACACAAAGGATACTTTTTACCGTGGGATAATTTCCGAACTCCAAGCGGACGAAAGCTAGTATTCCAATAAATATATTGTAAATAGTTCTAAACGCACAGTTCCTTCTTGTTAAATCCAAATGCTATAAACTCGTGTCGACAACATTCCTGTAGCGAATCCGCCACTTACTACTTCGTATCAGCAAACCGGATCAGTGCACAAATCGTTAGAAGTTCTCTACACGTGTATGAAGTAGCTAGCCCACCCAGTCCAATAACTTGCACGCTGCGACCTACATTTCTTTCACTGGAACACAAAACATGCACAACAAAGAAATGCTATATTGCTCTCTAACTCTGAAACGGACAAACGCTTTTATCTGTGCGTTCAGTATCTTTTGCTCTTTGACCGGAGCTCAACGGTACGCTCGTCGCTCGCGCCGACACGCCGACCAATCGCCACACGGTATATCACCGCGTTGTTTTATTCCACCGCGAATAAAAACCAGTGACCGTAAACCGAAGAGGTCGTGATATGGAGGTTACAGTCACCTCGTAAATTTTGTCCTACCGCGACATACTCCTTCACACTCGCGCTGATGTCACATTTTCAGACCAACGGAGCGCGAAATAAGTACATTTTTGCCCACACGACGTAATATAAAAAATATAATGACATATTTTAAAAGTAAATCCTGGATGTGCGGTATTGACAGATGATGAAGAAAACTTCCCTTCGCACGCACTCGTTCCTTAGGAAATGAATTTTTTGTCAATATTTTCACGTGTGCTCGGGATTTGTTGGACAAATATTTTTATCCGTAAACGTTTCTGGGAATGTTTGATATGTCGCGCATACTTGTGTTTTCTTTTCGGAAAATTTGTGACAGGATATTAATGTAAAAGCATAAAACGTTATTTAATAGGTTTGTATTGAGATATCCATTTTGCGACATGTTATAATGTATAAATTACTTACTGAAATAAGATTCCTGTCCCAATTTTGTGCCTGAAAAACTCGAGAACAGTTTATCCATGCATACTTATTGTGTAAGGTGACGACACTCTTTGAACTTTCACCTTCCGAAATCCTCGTCCCATTTATTCGTGATACGATAGTTTCTGTCTCCGCTGACATCGTTCCTTCCACTTTTATAATTCAGTAAATACGCACCTTCCTCGCCGCCGTCGACTAAAATAAATAGTGCCTCGACTCGGTTTAACCCTTCCAAAACATTGTTTCACAAAGTTACGAACAAAATTACATTAATTAAACGACCAAAATAACCAAACCCGATTAAACATAATTTAAAACAATAAACGAAAAAACGTCATTATTTACTTCCCGACCAATCTACCGACTGTCATATAAATTGGACAGAATTCCTTCACAGGACAGTTTTAATGAGACCTTTACGGGCGCCGAGACTTTGATGCGATAACTTTTTTCGATATTTTTCGTCTCCACATAGAAAAATAAGTACTATCCTTTTCTTGTGTATTCTCAATAGCTCCGTTCCTCTCGCTCGCAGTAACTGCAAACGAAGACCGCTCGAGGCATCTGCAATCAATGGAGCGTACAAAATGAAATAAGATAGCAAGATGTACCATAGCTCATAATAGGAGGCTTCGCTTCATACTGCCTTTCATCCTAAAAGATTTACTCTGTATGTAAAACTCGCTACCGTTAGATACTTACGAGACTTATGAAAGTCATTCCTTGCCGTCATATGGGGATGATTGGGTCGCAAAGTAAATCAAAAGACGTTTACAAACTGCGAGGGGATACACGCGCCGTTCAAATGTATCTTTATGTGTTTACAATTTATTTATTAAACGTTGGTTCTGACTGTAATGGTTTCCAAAGTATAGTCAGTTATATTTTGAACTCAAAGTAGGAAGGGAGGAGTAAAGTTTGTCTCCTACTTGAGGTTCTCGTAGTGTCACGAAACTTTAATTAATTAGTTAATTGATTGTTTGGGGTTCAAGTGGAACATTTTAATAATTTTTTTTCACAACGGTAATTAAACACAATCTTTATGTTTCCCCAGGTATGTACCACCACAACCAGTACCACCACAATTCGAGCTCCCATCATTACACCAGAAAGCACCTCAGAAGCCGCGGTAAGTGTCTCATTTCCCACCAATTTCATTCCATAGTTAGCGAAGTAGTCATTAAAAATGTAATGCAACAAGTCCTAGAACGAATGATTCTGACGTCAGACATTCAGTAAATTGACGCGAACGGAAACAATTTGCCTGCAAGAACATTGAAGCCGTATTGGTTTGGTGCAAACTTGACGTAGCAAGCGGTTGTGAAGTTAAGTCTAAGCTCTAGTGTCATTGACAAATTGTTTTGAACTTATGAGCTACTGAGTTACGTTTCTACTTATATTATTTGAGAATAATTACGAATCACCAGGGACTATTAAGGATATGACACCCAACGGTGTGTTGGGAGCTACGTCGTAGCACTTGTAAATGCTACGACGTAGCTCCACGAAGCGCTACGAAAACTCGTAGCACTTCATCTACGTACTGGAAGATATAACAAAAAAAACTTGAATTAAATGGACTTTTATAGGAGACTTTGAAAAGGTAATGATTAACTATCTACACTAAAAAAAATTACTGCTTTTAAATCATTAAGCACAGTTTCACTTGACAAAAAATAAAATATTTTATCTTAAACCCCGCTACCGCTCATGGCTCACTCCACACTGCACGAAGTTAGCGCTACCGCGGGAGACAAGTAAGTTTCTCAGGGGTTTAATTAGCCTTTAACTTAATGGTGATTGTGTCCTCAAAGCGCATCGGCGTGCCTGGACTTGTACATGCAAGACATGGACTTGTACAGTCGAACACAGAGATAAGTACACAGGCCGCTAACTTGCAACGAATACAAAATTGTAGTTTGTGTAAAGCAAAAATTATCAATTAAGAACTTGACCAATCAATGAGCCAATTTAGAATTCACTGGAAATAACAATCCGTTTAAATTTAAAGGGGGTTCATAATCCAGTACTTTTTATATTTGAACAACGTAAATAACGTAATGAATATTATTGGGATGTCAGATTGTGAATGTAAAGTTTGAGGTCAGTTTACTATTTTTTTTAAAGTTATAACCAGTGATCGGATATTCGGATGCATATTACCTAATGTTACTCTTTAGCTGTGAAAGCACGGAAGCGGCTTCGTATTTTTTATTAAAGCCGGGTTTCTTGGATCACCATAGTTATTTAAAATTAATGTTTAACCCCAGATGCAAATACATATGTGTGTAGGGTGGTATGTGTTATTTAAAACAACACACAAAACACAGTAAAAACGCGCATTTCATATAAGCCAACATTTCAACTTTAGGTGAATATGCATCTGAATATCCGATCTCTAGTTATAACACACAATAAAAAATTACGCTGTCAGCGTAGTAGAAAGATGAATGATGATGTATTTTTTTTTTTTTTTTTTTTTTTTTTATTTTTTTTTTTTTTTTTTTTTTTTTTTATTTTTTTTTTTTTTTATATTTTTTTTTTTTTTTTTTTGAATATATTAGGTGGCAATACTTTACCAACGTGTTGGTTATCGGATTCGAAAATTAATGGCAAGAATAAAATCATTATAAAAAAAAACATCGATGGATAGTCGAATTGAACGCTGGTTTTGTAATTTTTCCAAACAGATACTTTTTATTATTTTCCAAAAAACATTACACAAGAGTCTCTTGGTTGCCTAAAGTAACTCACGAACTACAATTTGTAAGGTCGATACCACTGGGCTACCACTACTCAGACTGATATACTAAACTCTTTTGCTGAGTGTACGTTAGACCCCGGACTTGCAATGGACCTGTATGTGTCGGTCCGTTGAACTAAGTTGCCGAAGTCACGGTCAAGTTAGTTTAGTACTTGATATCTTCTTATGCGATGTTGCTTTGTTTATTTTGGTTTCTTCGAAGATCTTCTTCTTGTGAGTTTTTTTGTAATTAGTCAAGTACATACCGGCTACGAACGTTTGTTGAAAATTGTTCGTGAGTTCAAGTCAAACAAACTCTATTATCTACTCTTTATTTATACCAGTCAATCCACACATTCAACAGAGCAGAAGTGAGCGTAGGTTCGAACCCAGACAGGCGTTTTTCTTTGGGCAAATAATTTCATCACCATTTTTCTCAAAACTCAAAACATCGTGAGAAAACCTACATTTTCTGGAACCAAAATTTGGATGACGTGGCGGATTGCGTGGTAGGTTTCAGCCCACTCCCTTTCGAAAAATAGAGGCCTGTGTCCCAACAGTGGGAAAGTTATAAACTGATTATGTGTATAATCCACACATTCTAATGTATTATATTCAGTAATCAACTGGACCTATTCCAATCCACAGCTGGACAAAGATCTCTCCCAAAATTAATACAATGTATAAATTTTCCAGCGAACTATACACTGTCATGAATACATCAGCACTAACTAAAAACCCCAGCGTAATGAATACAAATAACACATGATCATAATACGAAAGTGTTATTTACATTTTAAAATGTAAACAATACATGAATAATGTAAAATGTAAACAAATATTAGCAGTTTCAAAAACACTATAATAATTTGCAAATACGAGACAATCGGTGTGCGCTGAAACGTAAAATCGATGTTAAACTACATAAATATTTTATAAATGCTATGCAAACAAATTATACCAATTAGCTGCAGATTATTCACAGGATTAAAACAGTACTCTAGTTTCATTACAGAACAATTTAATCGGTGGATAAGCTAAAAAATGAGTCACGATAATCGGAATCACTAAAATCAGAATTCCCCCCTTACAGCAAACTTAAAATTGACGATGTAATGATGTCTTAAAAAGCCAATATAAAACCAAATGATGCCTTATTCTCTTGGCGTTTAAATCACTTTTATAAAACCTAAATAGATTTTTAGATAAAAATATGAAACTGAATAATATTTTGAAACAGCTACCTTAAATCTCTCTACAATAGCACACAGTTAGTAATTTCAGCACTAAAACGAGATAAGACAGTTTGTATGAAACTGAGTTTTCACAAAATTAAGCTCATTTTTCAGTTCATAGCTTAAAACTACACACGTTTACAAGAACCGTTGCTGACAAGATTAAATTCAAACAAAAGAACTGAAAAATTATATTTTCAAATGAAAAGAGAAAGATATGATATTTAAAAACTATTTTGTAATATAAACTTTTTTCTAAATGCGTTCTTTTTTCAACTTACAATGTTTTTAAATTCTGTAAGAGAAAAGTTTTTTTATTACATCTTAAGAATTTAACCAATTGTACAATACATATAAAGTTTGGTTTAGACTGTCTGAATTTGCGACTCAAATAACCCGCTTATTTTATAGTATTTTTTCTTCTTTCAAAGAACTTAGACAGTAAGTGAAATTGCGCATAAATAAGGATGATTGAATTTGTTAGAAATTTAAATAAACTTACTCGACATTCACCTACGCGTTGTACCTTTTAAAATAAAATTGAGAAATATGGGCTCTGTATTCTTATGCTTATATGCACTCTCTTTATAAAGGTCTTTATTTCAATAATACTTGCATGCTGCTCAAATAAAACTGAATGACTATACTAGAGTCAAAATCACACACTTCAAAGTAATCACAGCAGCTTGGGCCTTTATTAGAATCTCGGCCACGGATGTTTCTGATGTGTTCTGACACAAATGGATACACTGTGACGTCACAATGACCGTCCTACTGCGAACGATGACCGTCTGCCTTGAATAACGTATAAACAGCACTCGACTGACCCGAGCTTACTAAGAATATACTTGGTAGACGGGCTAACGTGTCGTAGAAACGTCATTTTGAATTAGGAATGTGTTAAACTTATGACTTTTAAGTCAGTGGACCATTTTTGTTTTCTTTTCATATTTTTGTAACGTGTAGGACAAATATCTAGTAAGTATAAAGCGAGATGAAGAAAACTTATACCTATATTTTTTATCACATTCATTCCTAAGAATATTTTCGGTTGACGGGCTTAAGGCTCGTGGAAAAGTCAAGTCATTTTAATTTAGGAATGGCTTAAACATCTTTTAATATTTTATTTTTTTTGTAAATCTTCATGTTTTTGTCACGTGTAGGAAAAATATCTAATAGCTATGATAAAAAAATACATCCAGATTTATGATCACATTAATTTATATTTGCGTTAAATAAAAAATCTCAATCCTTTCACTTCGGTTTGAAAAACAACAAAACACATTTGGAATTTTCTGCGGTTTAAACCAAGAATTTTCTTTATGTGACTCTTAAAAATAATCTCCGATTCACAATAGTATGTGGTAGAGCAACAAGGCACTGCACATCCCACATTCCGGGACAATCGCGCAACCAAATTGCTCCCATAATCCTCCATGTTGGTGACCGGCTCCTTTACGACGCTTCGGCCAGATTACATTCCACCAACGTTATATCCACCATATGAAACTTTTTATCGCTACATTAACTTCTATTTTAGGTCGTATGTGCCTGTTATTAAAGTTCTAATTCGGGTACCCTGCTGTGTTTGGCCCTAATTATGGGTTCCGACGTGTCATATTAAGACGTTTATTTCTATGGCCTGGGTGTTAAGTTGGCGGAGAGACGCCGCATGCGGTCTTTATGGTTTTGATAGTGTTGTAGCCAACTTCACTTTAATCTGTGGCCATATTTTGTTGGTTGACACAACGGTGGTCTACTCATTTAATAATTATTATGATTTAGGTACTCTGTTCATTATTCGTTCGTAATTTAAATAAATCTATTACACACCATGCCAAATATTTAAGTAAACATTCTTTAATTAACCTATCCTCAACTTATATTGGCATAACTGTTTTCATATCTTATTTGTGTGTGTGTGTCTTAGTCCGAAAATTCAAAATTATATTCAAACTCTGAGAATCTAGACTCAAAACAAACTTAGTCTTAGGTTTCGTAAACGAAAATCAGTCGTAACATATCCTAAGGCTGCCAATTCACGCAAAACTAACAAAACAAATCTAATATGTCTGTGTGTTTATTAAGGAGATATTTTAAGGGTTGGGAATACCTACAACAAGAACACTAACGAATGCTTTACTATATCTTCTCACAATTTTTACCGTTTTAAAATCTGGTAAATAAAGTAAATTTCAACAATAATAAAACCCGACTGTGGTAAAAAAAGTTTAAAATAAGGAAAAAAAATAAGAGTTGAATGATTAAATTGAGTACTATAAACAATTTACAATCTCATACAGTTGAGACAATAGAAGCCTTTATTTTTACAGTTAAGAAGATGCGTCCAGATGATTTTCAAAGACCTATTTAATAATACCCAACTTGACATAGTTCGTCGAATTTTTATTTTGATGTCTGTGAAGTTATGACTTTAGTGATATTCACACGTTTAAGCCAAATCGATAGACGTCCGAATCATCAAAGTCTCTAGAGCGGAACAAACAAACATACATATGCTGATAAACTCAATATCCTCATTTACGTCGCCCAGTCGTGTAAATATAGGTTCATAGCATTTTCTAATTCCCAAATTGTCCAACAGCTTCCAAAATGAACTGTGAGTTCAAGCAACAACAACAGCTACGTATAGCGAGCTCCTTCCCCCTCCGGTTAGGAAAATGAGCTTCAAACAAAATAATAAAGGTTTATTTAACCGCGGAACAAAGTTTAACCGAAAACGTATAAACGGGAGACTGGGAGGCAAATAAAGAATCCGTTTTATATTTGACGGGAAGCGCCAGAGTGCGGGGAACAGTAATTTGTCTACACTCCAAAACATAATATTTCATCAGGTTTTTTTTTGTTTGTTCATTTGTTTCGCCAGCGGCTCGGCTCGCAATCACGCTTCGATAGAAATTTGGTTACAGGAATGTATGCTCGCGAATATGTCTCTCTGCTCGTATCATAAAAACGTCAAGTTGTCGACATTTTTTTCTTTTACTGTTGACTTGTACATAGATATGAGTTTTTAGTTCCCTTTGACATTGTGAGAGGTTGGTTGTCGATGGATTGTGGACATAGTTTTTGTGACAAGAAATGCAAATATTTTTGTTGCCTTTTCTGCTTTCGTAGATAAACTTTTCATCAACGCTTTACGACATGAAGGCAATAAGGACACTGGAAGAAATAATGCATAAAACTTCCACAAAATAATAAAATTCTTTCCCCTCAATAACATTTACAAAAAGAACATCATTTACACCATGTATTTTATGAATACAAATATTATTTTATGAAGAAAATACTCGCACCTCAATTACAAAACCAACAAAGTATACTGAAAAACAAACTTCCCAGTAGCCTACTGATTTACTCGCACTAGTCACGGTTCCACCACCCATGGATCTGGTACTTAAGGCGTTTATGCAAATGTTCCTTATCAGCACTATCGCGTCGGAACTACCCACAAACAAGTCAGCGGTGGTCACTCTCCGTGACATTTTTATCACCGCTTGATATCAATTCTACAATTTGAATATCAATTGCGATAACACAAGGGTAGTCCCTGAAATAGTAACACGTAAGCAGTAGACTGTTAACCTATTTTTAGAAATGCGTAATATGCTTAATTTTGTGGAAAAGACCGTGATAATTAGATATTTATGTCTTTTTTTAACTAGATTAAGCATAAGAATACACTTTTAAAATTCGTCTATACTATAGACTCTATAGTATAGACGAATTTTAAAAGTGTATTCTTAAAAATACCATCATTCATTCCTGTTCCTCTATAGTATAGAGGAACAGGAATGAATGATGGTATTTTTGTGCACATAGATTAAGCATTTTTCGCTGAAAGATTCCACATCCCATCTCATAATGATGAAATCCAAGACTCACCAACACAGCCAAAACAAAAGAAAGAATAACCGTTTTCGTTTCATTCGAAAATTAAACTCCTTTTCTTAACAAACTTCCTCAAGGAAGCAAGCAACAAAAAATTATCACCAGCCATTCCAATAATTATAAAAGGCTGTAACATTATCTGAATATCGCATCTTCTATAGAGATACAATCTCTACCAACTCTGGCCGTTCGGAACAGAACAGTTAGACGGTATTTATGAAGTTCCTAACTTCGCAAAATATGAACACTTTTCATTACGAAACCTCCCGATTAAACTTAATGATAACTACCTACGTATATAAAAATATATTCTTAAAATCATTTACGGTTTGAGGGTAGGAGAAAGTTTTTGAAAACAATGTCGAAGGTAGTTTTAAGGTAAGGTCAGGCAAATGTTGAAAGGTTTGTTAAAACTTTTATGAACTTAAAAAGTTTTCCAACGTTATTTTTATCACTTAAAATTATTTTTATGGACTCCAGTAAATTAAATTACTGTGTAGGCGTGAAATTGGGCGAAAATAAAACCATCTATTTTTGTTTTGAAAACTTTGTCGAGGTTTTTTGGCCTCTTGTGTCCAGAAATACTTTAGCACGAGGAAACTTTACATAAAAAAATTTTTTACACTTTAAATTTAGATTCAGTCGAATAAAAAACAAAACGTCACCCTGAAAAACAACCACAAAATATTCAACTCCTAAATTTCCGTCACAGGTCTACCACTAACATTTTTCTAAACATCACTCAGCGCTACCAATAACCCAGTTTACAACTCCGCCTTGTTATCTGAAACAATCGTATGTCCTGAGGCGTCCGCAATCACGGCCAACACTGAACCCTTACATTTAGATCATCGCCCGAGATAACGACTGTTTTGTACCACGACGGCGACAGAGGGGGTGAGGTGCGGGGTCCGCGGGACGCGACAAGGGACTGACTCACAACTTCATTACCATAGCAAGTCGGAGTCAGCAACTGAAGCTAGCTGAGTAGGCAACCCACCTTTTATTTGGAGATTTAACTCACTTAACATTCTGTCGAAAACGAATTTCGTACGTCCCTTTCGCTCCTAGAGCGCCTGCTCGAAGCAGTCGGATTCTGAACCTTATTCAGGATAGTGCAGTTTTTAACACAGACTTTATGTCCCTGTTCAGTGCTTCCTTTTAAGTTTTGTACATAAATGGATTGGAGGCAAGTCTATCTCAAAAGGTTTATTACTTGCCAGTAAGATAACGGATGGAGGATTTTTAAATGTTTAAATTCAAGTCTTCATAGCAAAAAGACAAAACACAGGTTATTTTCTGCATTGCAGGCTCTAAAAGTTTTAACACTCCTCAAATATAACTTCCATACAATAATCATTTCACAAATTATATCCGACAACCACGTTACAGCCGAAACTTATTATGACTAAGCATAAAAAATTACAGAATTCCGCTACATAGTCCCATAAGCATAAAAAATTACAATACCATGTAATAGTCATCAAGCGACACCTAGCGTACAAAACGCTCGTAAAATTCAAACGTCTGCATTTGGGGCGCGTCGCGTCGTCAGTGAACAAGCGCCCTTATAATGAGCGATGCCATCTCTCATGTAATTTCCTCATACATTCATCATGTACGCTGTATAATTTGATCGAAAGCAGCGCGGTCCGCGTCGTGGCGGCCATTTTAGTTCGTAATGAGGAAGCATAGATATACCTACTGTCTTCCTTAATAAACCACTCATCATACTCACTGGTGGTTTCACTATACAAAATGCCAACAACTGCCAGACAGTTATAAAGTCATGTATTCAATCAAGCAGCCCCAGAGGAAGCTGACCGTGAATGTGAGTACCAAACTCACATTCACAGTCAGTTTTCTCTGAGTGAGTTTCGTGACGGGTCGTTAAGCTAAGCCATCTGTTTGGATCATCATAATTTCAGCCGTAAGACGTCCACTGCTGGACTTAGGCCTCCCCTAATTTGGGGGGCTTTGCCATAATCGCCACGCTTGGCAGGCGGTTTGGCGATCGCAGTATGGTGGTAAAATGCATAGAGAACGCTGCTGCCCATTCTCTAGTAAGTCCCTTAGTCGCCTTTTACGACACCCACGGGAAGACATGGGGTGGTGTTATTCTTTACGTCCGGCACCACACGGTACCGGTATCGGTACGGTATCTGTTTGGATAGGTCAGCTCAAAGCAGCAATGGCTTTTTCTTCAAAAGGCGCTTCCAGACATGGCCCTGCATTTTGAGACACACATAACATCTTATTATTATAATGCTTAGACTTTTTTTTGTGGGTGGAGCAGAAGGGCATGTCAGACTTTTACTGACTAAAACCCACCCGTGTTCCTTCAGTTGCCCATGCGCCAGAGTCACGGTATCTCTTTCAAGCAAATCTCGCGACCCTGGCAGATAATTCTTAGACATCTGAGTTTGTTTTGAAATTCCTTCTTTGAGATCTGTCAGCTAGGAAATGCCATCGCCTCTCTAGTTTTAAATAGTGACGAGTAAAAGTGTCTTAAAAGATCTCATTACTTAAATAAACAATATTAATTTCTTCTTCTCTCTTTTGCCACTCATTTTAAAGCACTGATTTTACTCACGTTATTTTGAAACGTTATCAGCTGCAGAACGCAAAGCGCTGTTCCGCAAACATTATTATAATTTACAATCTATTAAATTCCTGTTCACACGAAGCATGTCTATAAAATTTTAATGACCAACAGGAACCTTTACATCCACATTTACCAGCCAAAGTGATTACAGAAAGGTTTGTAAACAACATTTTACGTACCGGAGGACCAATATCTCTATCGGTGTCGAGTTATTTTTGCGTTTTATGTCTTTATACGGCTCCGAACAATGGTGCTCGGTAATTCCACGCAGTAGAATGAGGGCGATGTCGTAAACGACGCGAATCGCGTTCACTTGTAAGTAAACAGAACATTTATATTTTTAAGTTTACTGGTGGCTGAAGCTCGTCTGTCTCCTTTGGCAAGTCGTTCTGTCATTCATTGCAATGCTTTTCCTGTTCTGAATAAAGCCATTTCGAGTTTGGTGTTTACTTTGTCCCGCGATGTAATGTGTTGTAGATGTTATGTTTTTACGGATTCGTGTTTTATTTAAGTGCAGAAATAATTTTAGATGTTAATTGACGCAAAATAAGAATAGATCCATCTATTTTGATGGTATCTCAACCAATACAATACTCTCTTTGTACTTAACTAACGAAACTCACCCCAAAAAGAAATTTAAGTTAACCGAGATAGTATTTCAACATCCCACGTATGTTTGCATCACAAGACAACTATCACATAACGTCGCCGTCTCGCACTAATTCATTGAAACGCTCCGTCGAAAACAAACAAATGCTTACGAGAGCAGTGTCATACGCAAACGCGTCACCCATTATTTTGTGCGTATTGTCTCTGAGCCACGTACCCCGCGTACCGCGTACCGACAGACCACGCAGAGATACGCCAGGTGACATAATAAACATTACGTGAACGCGTGCGTTTTATCGTCTAGTTTATAATAAGCTAGTCTTACGCTATTCTGTATACTCGTAGTTAGGTGAAATATGGGAATTTCGTCGAGGATAGTTAGTGGGATATAGATATTAGGTATTTGTATATTCCGGCAAAGCTATTGCCATGAGCAATGATGGTGTGAATCCCAGATACCAACAGTTGAGAAGCTGCATTTCAACAAATCTATTTTTCATTTTGGAAATAGATGTATTCGAATTATACGAAGTACCTCTCATCGTCAGTACCTACTCTCCACGTGCATCTTCGCATGTTTATAACACGTGTCGATACTTAGTGGAAGGCTTCACCCACTACGTCTCTTTTGTTTAGCTGTTGATTACTTCGGGTTGTCATGTAAAATTTAAGATCTTGATACCCCTTTATGTACCCAGTACTTATTATTCTCTTTCGAAAGAAAACCAGTTACAACTTCAATTATGACTCATGAAAAAATAACGACATCTCCATTCATATAGAATGGAATATTGTCCTATATTAAGTACTTTTGACACAAAGAAAGTCACAATGAACCAAACACGGCGGTTACGACGTTCTTGTAATAGGACAAGTGAGACAGTATTACTTGTGTTGTCATAAAAAATTACGAGCACAGTCGCATTCAAACGACATTTTATTTGTACGTTGTTATTAAAGTACGTGTTGTTTAATATTTTTATTATTTAAATCTAGACGGTTACAGCTTCAATATTTTATTTAATCTCTACTTAAGTACGTAAACTTAAAATTTACTATTCACTTAAAGTTTTATTTTATTTGAATTAACGTAAAGGATATCATTCGCTTTTCGAATATTAAGAACCCAAAAATAAAACTGACTGGCCAGAAAAATGTGCGGTCTTCTAATGGAAAATAATGCCCTTAACATTTTTTACCATTACAGCCAGAGTCTACATATTATATAATAATTTTAATATCATAATTTCTCATAAGTAAACACTTTTTTTTTGGCAGCCACTTTTATTTTTGAGTAACATATTAATAATATATCTTCCCTTTTCATAACTTTATTTTCAAGACAAATGCAGACATCATTTCATTCTCTCACATTTCATAATTTTACATGACGAGTAAAATTATGAAATCTAAACCAAGAGCCACTCATAAAACATAAAATTGCTACTTCACTAAGCCCATTAACTATAACAAACACCATACATCACATTCCCTAATTACAAGTTATCAAAACAGCTCCTGAACTCGTATAAGAGAGCGGGCACACGGGCGGCGCGTTAAGCGAGCGTATCAGATTATAATGTAATCCTTAATATCACGTTAGAGGTAAATAGCTCGCGATAACAGCGCACACGTCGGTGTGAACCTTGTACTGCTAGCATCACGTAGCTAATAACGCCTGTAAGTTCTTTGAGACATACGGGCCGGAAAGATTGGCAGCGAAGTGACGAACTTTTAGATATGTAGCGATAAAAAGTTGAAAAGTTTTTTTTTAATTTGTTATTTCACTAACTAAATGCGTCTCCGCCGGCGTGGATGTCGAAAATGATCCCATTGGAACGTGCTACCAGATAGCCTATGTTACTCTTTATAACATCAGCTTTGTGTAAGTGAAAGTCCCGTCAAAATTGGTCCAGCCGTTTCAAAGAATAGCCGAAACAAACAGACAAACAGAAAAAAATTGTAATGTAATTTCATATGAATTAAGGAAAACGCTGTTACTTTTCCATTAAAAACAGGCACTTAAATTTTACTTATTTGTATAAATTCATTAAAAACTTAGTAAAAAAATCATAGTAAAATGTTAGGTTTTTTTAAAATTCGTTATTATTCCGCAACAACTACATCCATTAGATGCATAAACCGAATGCAAAAATATGCTTATGTAGAAGATGAGGTTATTAAGATGTACGACACGAATATAGGTGTGAAAACCATTATTATTACATTTTACATGGTAGATTTCAAAGAAAGAAAAGAAAGAAAATACGTTTATTTGCGGCAAACATGACGCACAGAAAGCCCAAAAAGATACAGAAATAAAAATAAGGGGTGGGAAAATATGCGTCACATCTACGCAAAACGGCCATCACTCAGCATAATGCCTAATTGCAGAATTTACTCAAATTAAATCTAAGGAGAGCCAAAAATAATTTTATTTAATTTTACAATTCAGAGGACTTTTGAGACCCACCGCAGTAGACTCGCAGTAGCATTAGCATGCTTAAAATTCCCCTATATCTACATTAGTATTAAAACGATGCCTATACACATCATACATCAACAAATGCAAATCGTTAAAAACTCTACAGCCTTTGCCTTGTGCCGGAATACTCAACTGGCCCAAACAGTTTCAGCTAATCACACTCTACAACCGTATGTAGGCCTCTGGTAAGCTAAACTGGGTAACTTTAGATACCATAAAACAGTTCCAAGTGCCAGATAAAGATACATAGTATACGTGAAATTTATAAAGGCAGGAGCCACGTGCTGGCTTGATGAAGCGTACCCACTGCTTAGATTGTTCTAGTTTGTCTTTGAATTAGTTTGAACTCCAGCCTCCGTTACCCCGATGAGTTCAAGGCATCACGTTGTAGATATGTGTTTGGATTCAGGCTTGGATTTATAAATTGTGCGTGGGATTATGAAGCTTAAATTAGAAAGAGGTTTAATGAAGCGTCTTGACTTTAACCTATAGCCGGGTCGAGTGTGTCCTTCAAGGTTAAGAGACTCTTTGAAGACCGAAAAAGGCGAGCTTACATATATTTTCAGTCACCAATCCTTGCGTTGACACGTGTGAAAATTGTTTATAATAAAGCCGCAACAGTGTATAGAATAAATATACGATCCGCCAAATAAATTCACATAATGTTATAACAAAAAAGTGAAAACCACACATTCTAAATAACCCTCTAAAATTCAATGCGACGTACAGAACCTGAAAAGGGGGAATAATTCGAAAGCGATTGCGTCGCGGCCAAAAATCATAGGAATAAATTATCTTTATTCGGTTTATTCGAAAGTCACCGCATTCTGTGGAGCTGTGGTGTTGGCGGCCCGCCAAACAGTGAAAGTTTAGAAGACATTGGCCTACCAAAATTTGTTTGTACACGAACGAAGCAAGGGGGCCCGAGCCAAGATTCCATAGCTGAGGAAATCGAAAGTACAATCTACTGTAAACATTCAAAATTTTTATGGCAGGATTTTGGAGAAGAGCCAAACCTCATAGCATTTTTTCCTGATGTCTTTGTTATCGAAAACTGTCAGAGATTTATGCAGAGAAATCTGATATGTCTTTGCAACTTTTCATATAATTTCCCAGATTTTATGACATGATTTTACTTTCATCATGTCTAAAGATCAGACTGTTTACAGTAAGGAACACAGTTTCTCATAATTTTAACCACAAACACCGACATTAAACAACACAACTTAATAACAGCACCATATCATATTCAAGGCACAAACATTTTTACTCCGCCGTATTACGGGGTTCATTTAACCCAAATTACATAGATCAACTAAGTAGGGCAGTACCACAATAGCTTAATATACTGATGCCCCAGGGAGACTGCGGAATGAGACGTCCATTGAACTAAACTGACACCCATGAATTTACCGACAATGTAGGCGGAGGCGCGGCTCTAAGCAGAAGTTACGGTGTTAAGTAACAGCGGCCTTATACCTCCGCATTATAGGGTTATACACGCCTTTCTGCGACGCTTTATGTCCGTCGTAAAGTCGCTTGTCTGCTCGCATATGCCCACCTTAGCAATGAGATATTGGTCTATAAAAGCGTTTTTATTTTAGCCGCGTAATTATAAAGGGCAGCTCGGTGTAGGCTTGGTTTTGTGTGGCGCCGCCTTAATACTGCGAGTGGAATCGATCTATCATAGTCCAAATGTGTGTGTTTATATATTTTTATAGATTACTAGCTTTTGCCAGCGGCTTCGCTCGCCTGGAGATCAAAAAGTATCTTATAGGAACGTACTACCGGGATTAAAAGTATCCTATGTGTTTATCCAGGCTTTAAACTATTTGTGTACCAAATTTGATCCAATTCCGTTCATCCGTATATGAGTGATTGAGTCACAAACATTCAAACAACACAAACATCTAAACAACTTTTAAAATATTTGTAGGATAATTAGGTATACAATTACATATTTTATTTCACTACATACAAGGGCGTTAGCAAATTAGCAGTCAAACCTATCAAGAATAATTTTGGGTTATCAACAATTATAATTTAAAGGTCACGTCCGAATAGATTAACCCTTCTGACCTTATCCGCAGCTATTTCAGTTCTATTAAGTGAATTTACTCTAAATAGTAGAATCGATCTCTTCTATTTTAATCCTTCGAGCGTGAGAAACGTTGTAGGTGTTACGGTGGAATTTATTAATGAAAATTTTATACCCACACCTATAAACAAAATCAAGAGGCTTGTTGGGAAGTAATAATAGCCGCACGGGTCAATCGAACAACTACGTTTGTCGCGGTTGGTCCGTGGATGGGTTACCATCTTTAAATAACAAGACTTCTATCTGCCTCAAAAAGCAAGTAAAGCCGTTGGTCGGGCAGTCGCTCATGGATTTTTGATAGTCGTTACGGGTCATCAGAAACCCGAAAGTCACCCGAAAGTTACCCAGCAGCTAGGTTGTGAAGGTCAGATAAGCAGTCACTTCATGTAAAAGACTGATCTCCATCTAGTTAAACTGGAAGCTGACTCCAACATGGTTGGGAAAAGCATAGGCAGATTATGATTATCTACAAACAGATCAAGTAAAGCTACGGTTTTTAAAAAAACCGATGACCGCAAAATAACGTCCACAATGACAGCTGTCATGAAAATAATGGTAGCAGGGTTTAACTTTACGGTGAGAAAACATCCTCTATAAGAAAACACACCAACTTACTTTAAAAAAATAACGGTTCAGTCGTGTTATGTTGAAATGCCAGAAAGTTCAAAATCATGAGTTCGGAATTTAAAAAACGTTAAAAGGATTATTTTTTTTCTTTCCTAGTAGTACCACATAGTGTTCGCAATTTGTAAATTATCACCGGAAAGCCACTAGGAAAGAAGAAAAAAATTAAAACACCATTAAACATTTTTTTTTTATTCCGAACTCACGCTTTTGAACTCCCGGACATTTCAACGTAACACGATTAAGTTGAGAGTACACTTAGCTTTAAGCGTAAAGTTAATTACTTCCGATTCTGTCCTGCCTTCTAACGGACAGAACAAACAGACGGTTCTGAGAGGCTCCTATGTAAATGACGCGGCCGACCGGTGGAGCTTGAGAGGCCTACAGACTACCCTAAGAGGAGGAACTCCTTGGGAGATGTGTGCCTATCTGTGACGTATACAGTGGCCAACTTTGACTTGCGTTTGTGTATCTCGGAAGTGATTGCGTAGGACGATGTTGGCTAGTAGGATAGTTCGTGATTTATTTTGTAAATAACTGTGCCTTGCTAACATTGGTGCTGTTTAACAGGTATTGGTACTAATTTTATTTAAAACCACGCAATATAATACAATAAAACAAATCATGATTGCCTGTTTCTTTTTCTCAAAGAAAAAGTTTCCCGTTTTTATTCAGCTAACTGTTATGATATCCCGACTGTACAATATTTTCGTAACTGAGTCGTTGTTCGGCCAGATTATGTTATCCCGATTCTCCCAATATTATCGTAACACACCCGACAATATCCCTCCGATTTCTTGTCACAACAAACGTCACATAATTCGAGTATCGGTGTGCGCAACACGCGTTTTTGTCACACGAGAAAATAAAATTTTCTGTAGCACCGCAAACACATTACACCGTCGAAATGTGTGTATTTGTGCGCCAGAGATTGTGTACCTATTTATTTTTCGTCCGAGGATCTCGCCCCTCTCCCCGCAGCCTTGTGCCTCAAGTCCTGAAGCCTCTCACCCTCCCCCCGCCCTGGTCCCCCGCGCCCCTCACGTGACACTCGCATTATTTGCGCGACCCCCGACTGTTTGCGCACGTGTGTGAGGGCGCCAAAACGTACTACTATATTTATGTGTTCGGTGGCCACAATCGAAATTATTTATGCTTTTTATATATGGAAATCTCGGCCTTTGTCCCGCCCGTGGTCGCTCGTATTTTTACCCCTAAATTGCTTTTATTCGACGACTGACTTAATAATATTTCTGTAATTAAAATCTCGTCCCGAACATTTTCAACGCGGCGGGGGTGTTATGAACAATTTATGCGTTTTTTTTTGCCAAATGAGTATTTTTAAAAGCGGCAATTAATCGCCTTGATATTGCGGCAGGTTGCCATGTTTTCGGACTTCCGTAGATTAATTTAGGGGTAAAAAACGTCGTTTATTTGTCAAGTTGTGAATGTAATCTGGCTCATATACATATATACATTGTCAGATAAACAAAACGTACGCAGACCGATCGTTCATTTGGTGTAAAACGAAATATTGTGTTTTCAACGTATAAAAACTAGAATCAAAGTTAACCTACAATTTTTTTCATGGAACAAAAAAAATACTATTTGTATTTACATCATTTAGAATCTAAAGTCCCAGAAAATGTTTTCTTTTTCGCAAAATATGCTTTCAATAAAGCCTCGTCATATTAATTATATATACGCCTGCAGATCGATGTGCGCGGGGCACATACCCGGCGGCGCTCACGTCTCATTGATAGCGGATTATCCTCTAAGATTAGACCACCGCTTGGAGTTGCGACCTCCAACTATCCGTATGAGACTCTTTTATTATACGCATACGTATAAGTTGTAAGTAGGCTTTTGATTGGTTTTATATGTAAGAGGAATATTTTGTAAGGTGAAGGATTATTCTGCGTTTCGGTAAAGACGTTGCGATCTGTTTATTATGCGTGAGCAAATGTGTAAATAAGAATCTGATTCAGGAATATTGATGCTGTACAGTGTTTTGTTTATTTTAGGGGTTATGTTACTACTTCTCGACCTCAATCTCGTTTTAAAATATTATTACGTCTTTTTGATGTGTAAACGTTTTTTCGGAAATCAATTTACGGAAATAAAGTACCATTGACAGCTTAAATTTGTTTTTATTTGTGCACATAGGAAACTCGAAACGAAATCAGCCTCTCACATCAAAAAGCTGCCTTACGTCAACATTTCAAAACAGACAAAAGCACAATATTTAATTTCCTGCCCTACTTACTTACTCCTTCAAAAATCGATTCGCCCATTACCCACCACTCTCAAATACTCAAAACCAAAAGAAATTAAGGAGGAAAAAATCCATGCAACACAAACAAAAGAGAGAAAACTCCTCATCCGTAATCTCTTTAACTGGCGTTTGAACGAAACGTTTCAACCGCACTCAATACTGGGCTTTTGAAAAGGTCTTTACAAGCTCAGGAAACATGCGCTGGAGGCCCAAACACGGACAAACACGACTTCTTATAATTGAGCCGAGGACCATCAAAAGCTAAGCAAAGAGGTTGGAGTAAGCGGAGGGACGCCTGTAGGCGTTTTGAGAAATTATAAAGGTGTTTTTTTAATTAGGTCAGTTTTTTTCATAGATTTGTTGGTCATGGACACGCTCTTTAGATGACGCAGAATTTCCTTTGAGAATTATCCTCTAACTGTTCAATAAAATAAATATAAGCAGAGATGCCTTTTGCGACTTATGAGTCGGTCGTAAGTTCGAACCCCGACCGGTGCTTTACTTTGTGTAAATCATTTCATCACTAATACTCTCAAAACGGCGAAGATTAACATCCGACACGTCTTAGAACCAAAAATTCAAAGACATGTGATATGTACTTACCCGCAGTGGGCCCGCGTGGTGGATTTCGGCCCACTCCCTCCCCCAGAGAGAAGGTCTAAGTCCCAGCAGTGGAATCAAAATACACTTATTATGATGAAAAATGCCTTTGACAACTGCATAATTCGTACTTCAAAATTCATGCTACTCATCCAAGTCATAATTTTGTGAATAAACTATGCGCCGCCGAGATTAGGCCAATTTTTCTCGTTGACAACTTAAACGTGACTTATCTCCGCTTTATCCGACGCTGCAAGTGCTTCAAGCGCTTAACCTTAGAAGATTTGCCAGAATTAGTTAGTCAATGTGACCTTTTACGCCAACAGAATATAATCTTCTACCAAAACTCGCGCCCTTCTCGAGAAAGTGCAAAGTCATCTTACAAATCTTTTACGGCTGCCGTCAGATGGATAAAATCTCAATCGGGAACTCAATCGCTTTATCAATTCTTTCTAACCTCTGTGCTTTATTTGTGAGCGCCAGGTTGGCGGTTTACCTCAAAAAGTGGTTTATATTTTAAGATGAATAATATAAACCACTATGTGTATTTATATATATATTTACGTTTCTTGCATTATATATGTAAACGTATATTTTAGTTTAAGACTTCGCATATTCATATCTCTCTTCTTGTTTTCACACACTATTGTCTACATTTCTTTTTCATTTCTCCTTTCGCAGGTCTGCTGGAAGAAATTTCTTAAGAAATAAGCAGTACCTTTGTACTCAATTGTATTAATATGCCTTATCACTCTGTTTTTTTACTGTGTGTACATAAATAATAAAATAAATACATTAGTAACAATTATTTAACGATAGGTTACTTTTATCGATACATTGGTGACCCAATAAGGTTATAGGTCCGTCGATGGGTGACCGTCTTTATATACTAAAACCCTTCCGTGCCTTGGAAAGAACTTTAAGCAATTGGTATCGGCTGTTATTCGAAGATCTTTGACATTAACGAGTCGTCAGAAGCTTGAAAGTCTGACAAGCAGTCTTATCAAGGGGTATCGTGGCGTGATATCTAGTAACCAGGTTGTGGGGTTATATTAGCAGTGGCTCCATGTAAAATTCTGTTGCAACCGGTTTGACTGGAAGTCGACCCCAACATAGTAGGGAATAGACTTGGCATATGATGAGGTGGCAATTTGAAGAACTATTTTGAAGTGATTTATCAGGGGTGACTGTTAATCCTGTCGTTGAACGTAGACCAACAATAAAATACAGCCAATTTAACAAATAACTTTAACAACATAAAAGCCACCGTACATAAAATCTTATCTAAAGTAATAAACTGTGATTTTAATTTTCGCTGTACAAAGTTAATCGAGGAAATATACCTCGCAGTGTACCATCGCCTTCAAAGAAACATTCGTCAGGTAATAAAACCGGTGAAGTCAGA
Source organism: Aporophyla nigra (assembly GCA_947507805.1). Taxonomy (NCBI): domain Eukaryota; kingdom Metazoa; phylum Arthropoda; class Insecta; order Lepidoptera; family Noctuidae; genus Aporophyla; species Aporophyla nigra. The sequence continues at coordinate 3,594,989 of OX382301.1, forward strand.
GTTCCCTTGCAATTGGACTCAACCCGGAACTGACAAAGAAGATAGATACAGAAGGCCAACTCCAGCAAGGGAAAACAGCCAAACGCACATACAGAACGACAGGGACTTCTACGGGCAAACTGTGCCCATGAATTCAGTACATGATTCTGAACACTGCGTTGAAATGTATCGTAGGTTATTAAAAAAATTGCTGTTCCATACATTTTGACTGCTGAGCTTGTAGCTTACAACCACACGGGTCTCTCGATCAGGTTAAACTACGCTTGCCGCGGTTGGTCCGTTTGTGCCTATAATTACATACCAAGGCTGCTCCTCAAAAACCCGGCTGTCATACGCAGGTCTTCAGCTAGAGTCATTACGGGTCTTCAGAAGAACGAAACCCTGATAACCAGTCTTAACAAGGGTTATAGTGTTACCCAATATCCGGGTTGTGGAGGTCAGATAAGCAGTCCCTACATATAAAATACTGATACTCAGCTGCAACTAGTTAGGCCGGAAGTCGACACTAATATAGTTCGAAAAAAGCTAGGCAGATGAGATGTGGTATTACAGTTTTGTATGAAACAGCAGATTCTTTTATTTGATAACCGGCGAAAATTTTCTGCATTAGCCCAGGGGGATATATCATAGAATTATATATTATTTTATTGTATTGCTGTATTCATAGTTACAAATTGCGCATCGATGTCCCTGCCATTATGTATAGATTTTTACGGTAAGCGATCTCAAACAATCGCCAGTCTCTATTGCTCAAAAATCTCAAATCTCAATTGCTCTTGCATTCGCTGTGCGTAGAAGCGTGTCTACGCAAGAATGCGTTTCTCTCGTTGTATGAAGCCGACCTTCTGAACCTGTGTATTCCGTGCCCCGGAACTGACTGAGTAACCCTTCTCAATGGGCAGTTATCACAATGGTCGGCTCCGCTTTCCCCGGGAAATTACTCACAAAACGTATTCTTTGTCACTGAGAAATGTTTGAGAATATTGTATGGAGTTTTCGGTTATGATTTAGGGGTTCTGTTGATGATAACGTACCTAAAAGTTGGATGAGTTATTTATTGTATCTAAATGGGTGGTAGTAAAAGTTGATAGACTTTTTGAAACATTTAGATATTTTCAACCGATCCTTTGGAAAACAGAAGCAGTTTTCCAAGTGACTGCAAATAAAATGAGAGAGCATTTGACTGTAACACAATTTAAATCTTCTGTGGTAACCATATCCTTGGAATCGGTTCAGTAACTTTATTTGATGCACGCACAAACAAACAATGTCTCACGAAAAATACTTTCTTCCCCTCTACATTTAGTAAAATATTTTACACTTTCCGTCTCAAAACAGCAACTTTGTATCATTTGCAATTTCCACAAAATACAAGAAGAACAATACACGAAATATCAACAAAACACATAAACAGAAAACTTTGTATCTTATTTTTTAAGAAGACTATAATAGGGGAAACTTCACACTTCATTTAAATGGGGTCAGATAGCAACGACGATAATTTTGTACACTTAGTTCTTGACAAAAATAAATATCTGTTCCCCCATTCTCTGGCGTCGAAGTGAACATCATCTCATAGTTCTTGCAATTGACCCAAAATCTCGTTTTTACCACAACTCAGACACTAGCAGGCATCCTGCCAAGCTCCCGACAATGTTTCCGCCTCCACTCAACTAATGGAGAAATATAGTACCTAATTGGCATTCTAAATCTGTAATAAGATGAAATTAAAGTGGCTGTAGAATTATTTGAAACAGAAGTTCAGTAGGATAGCGGTAGTTGGAAACTTGTAAAGCTAGTTGTAATAAATGCATATGAGAATATAATTGAGGAAAAGTTTTCTTGGCAGCGAATAATCTGTGCAAATGTTCACACTCGTACTCGTAAATGTTTCTTTAAACTAGTGAGAATATTTGACACTTATTATTTAAAAAATAATAACGTTGCAGTGTTGTAACCTTTTTTTTGGATGGGAAATCTTCAAATGACATCTCCCGCTTTGGGTGGAGCGGAAGGGAATGTCAGACTTTTACTGCCTAAAACCCATACGTGTTCTTTCAGTTGCCCATATGCCAGGGCCACGGTACCTCTTCTTTCAAAGTAATCTCGCGACCCTGGCAGGCATCGGTCCTAGCAGACCCCTTCAGTTTGCTGACATCTCTATGAGGCGCGCGTGGAACACTACGCGCCGTCCACTCGGGCCTGGTCCTTACCGGGCGGCGAGCTACCCATTGCTCGCCGCCCGCAAGCCCACGCCTATGGTGGCCGGAAGTCCGCAATCGACTCCCGACGCCCGGGGCGTCTCCTCCTGCGGCGGTTAGGGACGTGAGGGCGTAGAAACCACTGCAAAAATTAAAATAATAGTGTTGAAACCTTCATATTTATTTTTATTTTTGCAGTGGTATCGCAATCGACGTATGTATGTATTTATAGACTTACCAACGAAATACATACACAGCGTTAACTCATAGTCTTTGTCACAATTATAGATCTCGCAAGCATATTAATAAAAGGAAAGCTGTATTCATTACCATATTTGAGAGACACCCAAAGAGATAAGTAACAAAAGTCGTCGGATATAGTAGAAGCTTAGTAATTTCTAATAAAAATCAATTTTAATATTAGAAAAAGTTCATTTAGAATTTTTAGGGTTCCGCACCTCAAAAGGAAAAAGCGGAACCCTTATAGGATCACTTTGTTGTCCGTCCGTCCGTCCGTCCGTCGGTCAAGACCCTTTTTCTCAGGAACGCGTGGAGGTATCAAGCTGAAATTTATATCAAATACTCAAGTCTACTGTCTCTTGGAGCTATGAGAAAATTAAACTTCTAAGCTAACGCCATCAAAAGATATAGCCGTTTATGCCGCAAATTTTCGAAACTCGCAAGGGAATCAAAACCTAAAGGGTACTTCCAGTCGATCTAGAATTTTGAAATTTGGTACGAAGCAACGTTTTATAGCACAGATAAAGGAAAAATTGCGAAAACCGTAAATTTTTAGTTACATCATATAATAAAAATATTTTTTTCAATTTTAAACTTTATACCCACAGGTTTGTAAGGAACCCTCGGTAAGCGAGTCCGACTCGCACTTGGCTTTTTTTTTTAAAATACTTTCCACCTCGATCTCCACTCATCCACTTCTGTAGGTGGCGAAAACAGCTGTGAAGTTCCGCTTTTGAACAGGGAGAATCATATAATGGACAAGAACAATATCCTTGGTACCGATAAGTGTCACGATCAACCGCCATATTATTAGCACTCCCCGGTGATTTTTAATAACGACCGGCGACCACGATTTGCCCTAATGGACACTTTTAATGGCCAAATGAATATTTAAAAGTGAATGCCATCAAATTTAAATGTTATAAAATTAATTCAACGGATATCCTCCGCATTTATTGGTTTTCACGATAAGGTAACATTATCAGTGATTATGAATAATTTCCAACAGTTTAATTTATTCTAATCAAGTTATGTTGATTTTATTTTAATTCGTTTACCTCAATATTGAACTAGGGAAATATTAAATCTAAGGTAACTAACCCCAAAAATCCATTATTCATGAAACTAAACTTATAAGCTATCTACGTTATTATTTTCAGTACCTACACGTTGTTTTGTAAGTAATTACTACGACAAGCTAAACATAACATGCCTACGTTGTTATAATTCACTTAAACCCATACTCTACACAACCTTGATTGTGTTACCAGCGCTGACGTTCGAACAACCTTCCAACTAAATTGCTATCGAATACATAACTTTGTACACCGTACGAAAAAAGTAAAGAAAACTATACATTGTCCATTAGGTACCTACTCCTTGGCCACTGGCCGGCTACGTCGCCTACGTCGGCCACTCATTAATAGTAAAAAGCAACCGCAGCTCAGCACGGCCCGGTAGACAGCGAATGAAATGGGTAATAAAAGTAATAAAGTGTATTGTTTGCCAGTAGATCGATAGCCAAAGACCCATTTAATTAATGACCAATCTCCCGAGACTCACCGGCACTTACACTAATTAATTAAAGTCTGCTGCAAACGGAGTAATAAAGTGAAGTCTCATGTTTGCTTTCATTGTTTTAAAAGAAAGGCTTTTTCCTTCGCTCAGAACTCGGCGTCGTGTCAATGTTATTAGGCGCACGGATGAAATTTCCCTATATATCGGCTTTTGACGCAATCAAGGAGATTCGATTGAAGACAAGATTGAGCTGCCGCTCGGCAGATTAGATGAAGCACCTATCACTTTGCGCCGGCGATCACCTGCCCCATCCCCGAAAATGGCGACGTTTAAAAACTGGAATCCACTTTGTGATCCGAATGCGATGAGTCGTATCGATTGTGTTTACTCGACTGACTCGATTACTCGAATCGATTTGCTTATAGCACTCGATTTAATAGCATAATCATGTTTGGAATATTATTAGTCGTTGTTTATTATTCGTACTTTAGTTTGGAACTTTTCGAATCTCATTATTAGGTAAGTTGTGCTGCGATGCTGGAGTTTGTTTTCCTTCATAATTGAAATTGATTAATAGGTCAGGAGTATAAACAAGCTTTGTATATACTTGCATAAACAAACATTTACACGTTTTAAACATACTTTTTATGTAGAACGAAAGGTACTTTCTAGAATTTCTATTGCTAAGACTTATTCTTGAAGGACCTGTTGTCGAAGTAATATAAAAACGAGTAAAAGTGAATACATAAAATTGTTTCATTGAGTTCAATAGAAGGCAATATTTTGAGCCACCTTTGATGTTGGCTTATTTAAACAGAGGGGTTTCTATGCCTTTATTGCGTCACTCCTAAATGTTTTTCCTTGCGATGTATGTATAAGTCATGTATTAGGTAAACATATTGCGTCTTTTATTATATACCAAAAACATTTTGTGAGTTTATTATCAAGTGTACCCTCAATGGTTTCGTTCTACGAATTCTGTTAATGAAAATCTATAAAAGGTTTTCTCGCAGTCAAACAAAATAGGCCAATTAACTACGGTTCTGAAGGGTTTTGATTCAGTTTCATATTTAGAATTTATTGAAAAGAAAAACACATTTTTGTCTTTAGATTTAAAAATATTGGCTCTCAGATGAGTAGTAATGTAGTAATGTCTAATCCTTGTTTGCTCACACTCTACCGTATTAGATAAAGCTACATTCCTGCAAAAGTCAAACAGTCAAACCAGATTAATGCCTCAGGCATTAAGTCCGTCTTTATAGGTTTTTTTTTTTTTTTTGTACTTTTGCATACATTTTAGTTAATAAATAAAACCATGGCCATACAGAATATATAAAAACGTGTTACTACTGAATTTTCTTAAACACACAATATCCATTACTTTACGTGGTGAACATTGAAAAAGTAGAAGCAATACTTCCGTAGAATTTAAAAGGCATACCAATCTTTTAAAACAAAAAAAAACTTGAGAGGTGTCAAGGGACACCCGGATGGAACGAAGTTCCTTTCCAGGATTCATGATTGTTATTATTTTTTATTATTAACCTGTATACACTCAACAAAAATATTCTCTCTCTCTCTCTCCCTCTCTCTCTCTCTCTCCCTCTCTCCCTCAATCTCTCCATCGCTCCTTCTCTCTCTCCCCCCTCTATCTCCCTCTCTCCCTGTCTCTCCCACCCCCCCTCTCTCCCTCTCTCCCTCACTCTCTCCCTCTCTCTCTCTCCCTCTCTCTCTCTCCCTCTCTCCCTCTATCTCTCCCTCTCTCCCTCTCCCCCTCTCTCTCTTTCTACTCACAACTAAAAAAACAACAACATACAAACAACAAAATATATACGGTCGAATTGAGTCAAATCAAATCAAATCAAAAGTCATTTATTCAAATTAGGCTGAGGATCAGCACTTTTCGAACGTCAAAATTACAAAAGACAGTCCCCCCAAAACGCCCACCCGTCGCCACCAAAAAACCTCCACCTATTTCTGAAGTCGGTTAAAAAGTGTCGTTACAACTTTTTCTCTTAATTTCCGTCTAGCCCCCTTTTGCAACGCGCCATAAGGAACTTCGTTCCAATACGTCTTTTCTAGAGTTCTATGTCAGTAGACTTTTGAACAGTACTGTGGAGACAGGTAGTGTTTTAAATAAATATACATGTAGGATGGAAGGCAAAGTAAATAGTCTATTTATGTAGTTGAATTGAATAGCACAAAAATACACTTGTACAATAATATTTTTAACTAAGATGAACCGCGCACCATCGTCCTTTTGTTGTCTTCCCGTTCACTCTCTCTTTCACTCGCGTCTCACTCTTGTCATTCATTATACCGTGTTACCGTTCCATTCATCTTACATTCCCACATTTTTTTTTAAAGTGTCATATTAAAAATGAAATCTAACATTAGTTGTAAGCTCAATCGAAAAATTGATCGAAATTCAAATACCTACTAGTTGTATTTGTATTTCGAACTATTTGTCGATTAAGGCAAAGTTCTTACTTTTAAAATGACAACTTAGCACCGAACTAAGCTGCCATTTTTGTACTAAGAACTGCATTTCTATTTTAGTTACGTTCTTAATTCAAGAACTGGCTCGATAGTTTAAACCTGATGTAAGTAAAATATTGTTTTATAATAAGGGGGAAGCTGTCTAGCGGTTTGTCTTGGGTTAGCCATATGGAATCTGTCTAAGAACAACCTATCTAGGTCCCACGCTTTGATCTGAACAAGCTATACGTCAGGATTTAAGCTACAATAGCTCAATGGTCAGGTAACTATTACTACTATTGTAGGAAACGTGTTGGTGGTCGTGAGTTCAAATCCCGCCCCTTACACTTTTGAAGCGAACCCAATTTTACCCTTTCAATTTAAGAGAGGTTCAAGTAATGTGTAATCTACATTTGCTTGTACCTAATCTTTTGCTTACTTTCCATTATTCGTGAAATAACAAAATATCAGGTTTCTTCCATTTTTCCTGAATGTTCTTAGGCAACAAAATGGCTGACTTTCATCTAACTTTAACAACAAACCTACTAGGTAAGATTAGTTTAATATTTTCTTTTATTCTCATCATAACAGTATGGGAGGCGATCTTTATTCAGCCTCATAATGGGCAGAAATAAGTTATTCCATCAACGTAATGACATTACGTCAACTTATTGACGTGGAGATCTCGAAGAGTGAGCGCGTGTAAAAGATATAGAAAAAAAAAACTATATGTATAGCCTTACGCTGGAGTAAAGCCTATAGATCAAGGGCTTGATTCTGAAAGTGATACTTCAGGACACGGCTCACATTGTTAAGAGGTTCCTCTCTCTGGCGCCCTGACCGCGCCGGTAGCATGGACCCTGTTCCCGATACCGGTGGGCTACAATATTTTTTAGTATTTTTAAATGTTTTATACTTTTATATTCTAGTGTTTAAAAATATGATTTATAAGTATGTATTGTAAAATATTAATTACTTGTTGAGTTTGTTGTCTAACGGAGTAGTGTGAGATACCACATTTAATAATCGTTTCTGTATCTCACTTACTCAATCAACTCCAATTGTCTATCATAGATTACCAAAGTCCCACCAAAACTGCCGTTTCTCTGCTGTATCCAGTCTATCCCTTGTCGGCGCATCTAGCAGGCGGGTGGGCTTAAGCCACCGAGTTTTGGTATAACACAGCAAGTGAAGCTTAAGCTTCACTTGCTGTGTTATAACAAAACTTCTATTTTGCCGTGCCGATTGGACTTTACACATACATACATACATACACTCACGCCATTTACCCATAGAGATAGGCAGAAACTACAGAACGCCAGCTGCTACGATCCTTACACACTACTTTTGCTTCGTTTGAGTTACCAGCACGCGTAGCATGACCGCCATAGAAACGGAATTTGTCGATGGAAGAGAAGACAAAATGATAGATTGTATCGTAGAAAAATTGTGTAAAACTGAAGAAAAGAGATGTTTCTATTCTTCAGTCGACAAGGGTACGATGTCAAGTATGATGACTATTTCTCTTTACTATTGATGAGATAGAAACATTTTTACAGAATTAAAATACATAAGGAACTTTTTTTGTTCTTGGTAGAATAGATATAGAATTGGTCATGCTACGCCGGCTGGTGCGTGTATACGCACGCCGATTGCAACTACTACGCATGTGACCTTTCTGAAGAACATCACTATAGATTCTCCTAGGGCGTCCCCTTCAGAAGTCTCCAGTCACATCTGCCTTGTACATACCTACATCAAAATCAAAATCCTTTTATCCAAATTAGACTCTGAATCAGCATTTTATTAACGTCAAGCAACTTAAGTAATCGAATGAAATAAAACACATTTTTTTAGCACTGACTTAAAGACACACGACAAAAAGTGTAATCTGTACCTATACTAAAGCAGCAATGTACTACAAACAATGGCACCAATTCTCAGCGACAGATTTAAACAGGGCCAGTACACACGCTCGATCGCAAGCCGCCCATTATTTTTACGGTCGCCGGCCACCACTCATCGCGATCACGGCTGCAGCTGTGTGTGCACAGCTTTACACGGCTCCTATAGATTAATCTTAGCTGTGCTATAAGAGTGGTTGATGTTGGTGGGAGAGAGCATATTGTTCTTTTTTTTCTATTTTTATTACGTTTAATAAATAAAGAGAGACTTTTTTACACGCTTTATATTAGCTTCACTTGTATGTTTGTATATTTGTATGTTTGTTTGTAACCGACTCCTTATAGCGCGATTTTGACCCACTTTAAACGACCAGATTTCATTCAAACTTTGCACACCTGTCAAGGACCGATGACAATGCAATAATTTCATAAATTTGTGCCATTATCCTTGCCAGGGTTACCAGGACAGCAAAAAAACTGTCTTCGAAAACTACGGTGACATACGTCACAAACTAATTTGCGCCATTATCCTTGCCAGGGTTACCAGGACAGCAAAAAAAACTGTCTTCGAAAACTACGCTGACATACGTCACAAACTACGCTGACATACGTCTCAAAATTCGAAACACCCTAAAAAATTGAAAATAAATAATAGTTTTATGTATGTTAGAAAAAAAGGGTGGGGTGTTTTTTAAGGTATTTTTTTATTGATATCAGGCACCCCACGCTTTTTTTCCATTATTTTGTACTTTTTAGTTTGGTTTTCAATGGAAGCGTGTTTTTTAGTTTTTTTAAACTATTATTTATTTTCAATTTTTTCACACCAGCTTAGGAATTAACAAATTAATTTATCTACTACCTGTAGGTTCCGTGTGGTGCTGGGCGTAAAGAATAGCCCTATCCTATTTCTTCCCATGGGTGTCGTGAAAGGTGACTAAAAGACTTACTAGAGAGTGGGCAGCATCGTTCTCTATGTATTTTATCACCAACCCGCCTGCCAAGCGTGGCGATCATGGCGAACCCGCCCAAAAAGTGTACCAGTCAAATTGGCGATGCATCGGGGAGGCCTATGTCCAGCAGTGGACATCTTTCGGCAGAAATGATGATGATGATGCCTGACTACCCCTCGTAATTTATTGACTTCGTATGCACTTGACCCTTTTTTGTGGTCTATCGCCAGTTCTAAGCAACCAGAACCATTTTCCATGACCAGAGTTCCACTATTATGTCAGTTTCAACTCGATCTGTTTCTTAACATACTAATTCTACTAATATTATAAATGTGAAAGTTTATATATGTTTATGTTTTATATGTTTTAACACATAGGATACTTTTCTACGTTTGATCTACGATCTACGTTCCCGTGAGATAATTTCTGACCTCCACGCAGGTCAGGCCGCTGGCAAAAGCTAGTGACAAACTAAATCAATAAACTAAGCTTTGTACATAAACATACTTAGTAAAAGCTTAAAAAAATAAAGAACCCTTCAAGTTTTCTATTAATGGTTCATGTAGGTAGCAAGGTACACGCACTCAGTACTCACAAGTACATAGCCGCTGTAATTCAGCACCGCTCACATTTCTTCTTCTTTAATGATCTGAAACTGCAGCTTACCGTTGCGCGTTGGCGTAATTTTACTAAAGCACTTGGTCTGAACCACTTGGGGTGTTTGTATGTAGCCCAGTGGTATCCGCCCCAACTAACGAGTTCTAGGTCGTGAGCCCGAAACCAGATAGGCTAGCTACTTTGTATATTTTATTTCATCATCACTGTTCATATAACGGTGAATGAAAACATCGTGAGGAAACCAGCCAATCTTAGAACCAAAACTTCGACGACATATGACATCTACTAACCCGCACTGGGCCCGTGTGGTGTATTACGGTTCGCTCGCTCTCAGATAGAGGAGACCTGTGTCCCAGCAGGGGGAAAATATAAGACAACTTATTACAATACAAGAAAAATAAGACACATTAGACTTAACAGTTAAAATGCATGTTTCAAAAATAGAATACGTAACTTTTATCCATTGTTGGTCCTTAAACTAATTTGTTATGGGAAATACCTTATTTTTTGTTTGTTCATTACTTTAAACGTTCTAAGAAATGAATAGAAATGTAAATATATAATGACTTTGGACATTAGTGCACAAACATACATCCACACGTAGCATAACATGACGTGTTTGTAATTTAGCATACATTTATACTGAGGGAGGAAGTACAGTTTGTTCTGGGAACAACTTATAAAATGGTGCATTTAGTTAGACGGTGCAAAAAGTCCTTTAATAGTCAAGATCAAATTTAACATTCAAACTAGGTAGATTCAATAAATAAAAGACTGTTACAAATTAATGTTCCGTGTGGTCTGTTAGTCTAGTGGTTAGTGACCCTGACTGCCAAGACTGAGGTCGTGGGTTCGATTCCTACCCAGGACAAATCGTTGTGTGATGAGCACGATCATTTGTTCTGTGTCTGGGTGTAATTTATCTATAATATGTACATATGTATTTAGAAATATATAAGTATATTTATCAGTTGTCTGGTTATCATAGTACAGGCTCTGCCTAGTTTGGGATCAAATAACGTTGTGTTGGTTGTCCTGAGATATTAGATATTAGGTATCGGACGTAAGGACTAGCACCACGCCATTGCTTCCCGTGGGTGTCATAACGGGCGATTAACACGTTAACTGCCATGGTTAAAATCAGAAAAAGTCACATGGGCGCCAGGCAACAACGACATGTTCAGATTTTGTACATGTTTGTCGGTCATATAGTCCGACGAGGCCTGAATGGAAAAAAAAGTGTCGGACATATAATAATAATAATAATATTCCACAACTATCACACAACGCCATCTAGTCCCAAGCTAAGCAGAGCTTGTGTTATGGGTACTAGACAACTGATAAACGTACTTATATATTTCTAAATACATACATATTATAGATAAATTACGCCCAGACACAGAACAAATGATCATGCTCATCACACAAACATTTGTCCTGGGTGGGAATCGAACCCACGACCTCCGGCATAGCAGTCAGGGTCACTAACCACTAGACCAACAGGCCTGTCAATGTGGCCTGATAGTCCGACATGGCAGTTAACGTGTTAAGGGACTAGAAAATGGGACGCAGCGTTCTCTATGCATTATAGCACCATACTGCGATCGCCAAACTGCCTGCGTCTAGAATTGGAGGTCTTTCGGCTGAAATGTTGATGATGAATAAATTAATAAAAAATAATTTTTCAAAGCAAAACAATACATGGATCGAAGGCAGATGCCAAAACTTTTTGAACGTCAAAAGACAGTGTATTTTACAAAGACATTAACTTACCATACACCAGTGACAAGGACTATCCTTTTTAGGGTTCCGTTGCCAAATGGCAAAGAACGGAACCCTTATAGATTCGTCATGTCTGTCTGTCTGTCCGTCCGTATGTCACAGCCAATTTTTTCCGAAACTATAAGAGCTATGCTGTTGAAACTTAGTAAGTAGATGTATTCTGTGAACCGCATTACGATTTTTACACGAAAATAGAAAAAAAAAAAAAAATTGCACTCCGGGAGTGCCGGCAGAAGTGAAAACTTGATTATTAACGTTGAGCATGTTTGATATTTTGGAATGGTTAGGGAATAATTTGTTGTTCAATTTCCATATTTTAAGCACTTTATATTCACGAATTTTACGAATACACAACAATGTGATCACTACACAGACGGTCGAGCCATCAGCTGTCACCATCCATGGATGCGCGTGGCACGCTGTAACATAGACGAACATTCGCGCAAGCGCCCTGCGCCGCCTAAACGAAACAGTAGGCCCAGGCATACATTTTCGCCGCGCCGTAGAGAGGGGATAGCTGTCTACTCTCCATCCGTCCTACGCTTTTTCGATCAGGTCACGTGTCCTGACGCGAGTTTAAGATTTTATACCCATTACAGAAAAAGTGCTCAACGCCGCTGAAGAAGTTTTCACTTCAAAAAAATTGAGGTTCCCCATACTTAGAACTGAATCTCAAAAAAATCTTTTTCATCAAACCTATACGTGTGGGGTATATATAGATAGCTATCCTTCTGCAGCGAGGGGTGAGACAGGGAGACGTTATTTCTCCGAAACTGTTCACCGCTGCACTGGAGGATGTCTTCAAGGTTCTGGACTGGAAAGGGGCTGGCATCAACATCAATGGCGAGTACATCACTCACCTTCGGTTTGCCGATGATATAGTTGTCATGGCTGAGACTATGGAGGGCCTCAGTACAATGCTCGATGACCTTAGTAGAGCTTCCGAAAGAGTGGGTCTCAGGATGAACATGGACAAGACAAAGGTCATATCCAATGCTCGTGTGATACCCACTCCAGTGAAGATCGGAGGCGCTACACTCGAAGTTGTGGACGAATATGTGTACCTAGGATAGACTGTCCAGTTAGGTAGGTCCAACTTCGAGAAAGAGGTCAATCGTCGAATCCGACTCGGCTGGGCAGCGTTTGGGAAGCTACGCAATATCTTCTCGTCCCACATACCGCAGTGTCTCAAGACGAAAGTCTTTGACCAGTGTGTGTTGCCAGTGATGACATATGGAACCGAAACGTGGTCGCTCACAATGAGCCTTATTAGAAGGCTGAAAGTCACCCAAAGGGCGATGGAGAGGGCTATGCTTGGAGTTTCCCTACGCGATCGAATCAGAAATGAAGAGATCCGTAGGAGGACCAAGGTAACCGACATAGCCCGAAGAATTGCTAAATTGAAGTGGCAGTGGGCAGGGCACATTGCTCGCAGAACAGATGGCCGATGGGGCCGAAAGGTTCTGGAATGGCGACCGCGTACCGGAAGACGTAGAGTTGGAAGGCCTCCAACAAGGTGGACCTATGACCTTGTGAAGGCCGCAGGAATCCGCTGGATGCGGGAAGCACAAAACCGTTTGAAGTGGCGAAGCTTGGGGGAGGCCTATGTCCAGCAGTGGATGTCTTTCGGCTGAAATGATGATGATGATGATATATAGATAGGTCTTCAAAAATGATATTGAGGTTTCTAATATATATATTTTTTAACTGAATGTTTTGCGCAATAGACACTTCCAAAGTGGCAAAATGTGTGTCCCTGTAACTTCCAAAATAAGAGAATCATCATCATCAGCCTATAATGTTCCCACTGCTGGGACACAGGCCTCCTCTCGGTGGGAGGGAGTGGGCCATAATCCACAACGCGGGCCCAGTGCGTGTTGGTAGATGTCATACGTTGTCGAATTTTTGGTTCTAAGACATGCCGGTTTCCTCACGATGTTTTCCTTCAGCGTTTTGGAAGCAGTGGCGATGAAATAATTTACACAAAGTAATGCGCCTGCTTGGGTTTGAACTCACGACCTACTACTCGTAAGTCGCGGCCGTTCCCACTGGGCCACCGCTGCTCTCTAATAAGAGAATGCTAAAACTAAAAAAAAATATATAAATCACATTACCATGTAAACTTCCGCCGAAAATTGGTTTGAACGAGATCTAGTAAGTAGTTTTTTTTTAATACGTCATAAATCGTAAACCGCAATTTACCTTTCATTCAATCAAATCAGATATAAAAAAAATTAAAAACATTTAATTTCATAAACATAAACCTTATTAATAAACCGCAAATACCTACAGGTTTGTACGGAACCCTCGGTGCGCGAGTCCGACTCACACTTGGCCGGTTTTTTTTTTCTAAAAACACCTTCAATTCTGGTTTGTACTAAACAGTGCTTAAATTACATCACCGACACGTCCCCTGGGCCCAATAATATAACCAAAACACCGAGTAAACGTAACGTATAAAAATTAAGAAAAATGACGGACAATAACAGTCACATTACCACGTAACGACTGGGCCTGTATTAGCATATTATTGAAGCAATTAATAACGCGCTGAGCGAGGCGCGGGATTATGCCGATTTCAAGATGGACGCTCTCCTTTATTTGTGGTTAGTGAAATATGCACGTGTAGGAATTAGTTTAATTTGGGTAGGTCTAGACTTATGGGGATATTAAGAAGACCTAAAAGTTCAATTATGATGAAAAATTTGTGAAAAAAAAATAAGTTTTTCGGAAAGTGCACCTCTCTTATTAATATTTATTTTAAAAGTGAAAGCACGTGTGTGTGTGTGTGTTTGGATGTTTACAAGTTTGGTTGTTTCATATTCAATCACGCAAAAACGGCCGAACAGATTCGAATAAAATTTGATTCACAGATTATGAATTAACACATAGGATACTATTTAACCCGGTAGTACGTTCCTGTTCCTGTAGGACAATTTCCGACCTCCACTTGGGCGAAGCCGCTGGCAAAAGTCAATAACAGATAAATGACATAATGATGTATATGCAAGTAGATAGTTTCTGTTGTTTTCTGACGTATCATTTTTTTTTAGACTTCCATAGTACCTAAACTAGTAGGCAACGTTCCTACGTAGTACAAAAACAAGTGTCGAATGGCGCCACAAAAGACCAAAGCTGTGACATTAAATCAGAGAACAGTGTTTTTAATTTTTTATAATAAGTATGAATATCTTTTCATACTTATTCTTTGTCTCATACTTGTTCTTTAGATTCTTTGAAATTTGTATAAAAAAGCAACCAGTTCAAAGCGCATGCATTATTTAGCTTAGTTGCGAGGTCAATAAGAATTAACTCTTAATATGCAAAAAACGGTACCGGTACACGGTACCGTGTAGTGCCGGACGTAAAGAATAACACCACCCCATTTCTTCCCGTGGGTGTCGTAAAAGACGACTAAGGGACTTACTAGAGAATAGGCAGCAGCGTTCTCTGTGCATTTTGCCACCATACTGCGATCGCCAACCCGCCTGCCAAGCGTGGCGATTATGGCAAAGCCCCCCAAATTTGGGGAGGCCTGAGTCCAGCAGTGGACTTCTTACGGCTGAAATGATGATAATGATGATGCAAAACACATTAGTAGTGCTTTAAAATAATACCAATATTCGAACAGACCATTCTAAAGTCACATAAATATTATAGCATCTTTGATTAAGTATCATAACTAGTCCCTGCTCACCTAAACCAACTGAATTACAACATTTACATAATAAATAACTCAATCAATATTGAAGTCGAGAACTAAGCAACCAAAAATAAATGGCTTGCAATTAATTTTAACAATAAATCTTCCTAAAAATATTGTTATTTAAATCGAGTGTCTCAACTTTCAAATATATACTTAAAGTTCGTGTCGATAGTAATTGTGGTGCGAGCCCTTTAGGGGTTTTTTGCATTGTTTTAATTTTGTTATCAACATTTAAGGGAGCTGGTTGTAAATGGTCAGAAGCTAAAAAATAGAGGCATTGCGTGCGTTGAACATGACTACAGGTTGCGGTCCAAGTGGATAAACAGAAGTATTTTTTAAATGAAAAGGCTTGTATGTTTTTTTTTTCCAAGTTGATGAATAAAATAGTTTCGTTATTGTGTAAGTACCTGGAACATACGAATTACCCACATACTTAAGAAAAATACAGAAAAATAAAATTTGACATTATACTTTTCTGTTTTAAGAGAGTTTTTCGGTACATGAGAAATATTTTTAAAAGAAAACACAATGTATTTTCAGTAAAGTATTTTCTCATGAGCTTTTTTAATGATATCGTGCCAAATCTAATAAATGATCAGTTAATAACATTCTTACTTAATACTATAAATGTGAAAGTAAGTTTATTTGTATGATACGGTTTCAGGCTAAACGGATTAAGATAAAATTTGACGCACAGATAGACCGTGCCCTAGGTAAGGTAACAACTAGCAAAACATAATTTAAAAAAATATATAATTCACTAACCTAACCCGCTTACAGTCGCACACTTACTCATCAGCGCGCTATTTATCGCGCGCTATTACGAGCCAGCTATACGCGCTATCTCCCGGCCCTCGTTACTTTATCTAAATGACGCTCCACTATTAAACTTTCAATCTATTTCCCTGCGTAATGTCTAATTAATTACTTTACTAGCAAAGAAAACTATTTGTACTAAACAGTTTGTCTCCTACGTTTGTGCACGTACAACTGTCTGGCCGTCTATATATTTTAGCTCGCCTCCTAAAGTTTGTTGTAGCAACTCCGGTAGTCGTATTAGCTAAATACGGTGTAGTTTGTAACGGAAAGTAACCTAGTTCTCTTAGTTGGGTCTTGCAACTAGTGCCCGAAAATTTGCAGCTGATATTTTCGGGGTTTCGAATCTTTTTTTACTCACGTTTGTCTCAGTAAAGTTCTTTCTCGAGATAATTCCCAGTTTGCGCTGTCACGTATTTTTCGATTTTGAATAATAAGTGTCCCTAAACTTGGTGCTGTTACTTCCCGCAAGGAATTTCACGTTGTGTTTAATTATTAAAATGATATTCTTTATTTTGAACCAATTTTTTTTTACTTCATTGGAAGGGCTTGTGGCTTACTAATAACAGCCGTACAGATCGGTCGATCAAGTAAAGCTACGCAAGCCGTGCTTGACCCATTGATTAATTATTGACCATCTTTACATACTAAGACCCTTCCGTGCCTCGGAAAGCACGTCAAGCCGTTGCTCCCGGCTGTCATACGTGGATCTATGACAGTCGTAACGGGTCGTCTGTAGCCCGAAATTCTTACAACCAGTCTTACCAAGGGGTATCGTATTGTCCACTAAGTGGATTGTGGCGGTCAGATAAGTACTGGTATTCAGCTGCATTCGGTTAGTAAAATAACATAGTTGGGTAAAGGCTAGATATATGATGTTTATTTATTAACCGACGAAAAATAACGGAGGAGGTTATCAATTCGACACGTATATTTTTTTTTTGTTTTTTTTTTTATGTATGAACACGCATAACTTTTTAC
Organism: Aporophyla nigra; assembly: GCA_947507805.1. Lineage (NCBI taxonomy): Eukaryota > Metazoa > Arthropoda > Insecta > Lepidoptera > Noctuidae > Aporophyla > Aporophyla nigra. The sequence goes on from OX382301.1 coordinate 3,612,183, forward strand.
ATAGTAATCCGATTGTGATAATTCTTTTTTTATTCGAAAGGGTATACTCCGAGGGTGGTCTCATATCAATTTGGAAAACAAAATCGAACCCTAAGGGTCGGAAAACAGGGGATGATTGATTGTTCATTCATTGATTGTAATGTACAACCACGCATTACTTTGTACAGAGTAGTCCGATTTTGATCATTCTTTTTTCATTGGATAGGGTATACCTTGCCAAATATTACCTATTAGTATATTAAAGCCACAAAAAATTACAAAATAAATACTTTTTAACAAAAAATTAAACCGTCGAAAAAACAGAAAAGCAAAAAATGATAAACCTTAAAATTTTGAGTCAGCGCTGAAAAATCAATGAACAAAGATCACTCAAAGCGCCGACTCATAATTTTAAGGTTTATCATTTTTTGCTTTTCTGTTTTTTTCGACGGTTTAATTTTTTGTTAAAAAGTTTTTTGCCTACTTAATGTTCTATATTTCATATCCATAATTTGCGTAGGTACTAATTTATGGTTGGGCGACTGATTCCTTCTGTAGAAATAAGTGTGCAAGTGACCAGCATCACAGCCACCAAAACTAATTAAAACAAATCCCCAATACCATTACAATTCCCCATGAAAACAAAACACACTTCTAGTCGACAATATCCTAATTCTCAAAGTTTTTCCTCCATCAATAATCAATAACAGCCCACTTCGTACAATAGGTGTTAATAAGGGTCTGCACTGACCTATTTCGTGGCTAAGTTCACGCTAAGAAGGGCTGCCGGAGAAGATAAGGCGCGGGCAAGCCGTCCGGTTAATTGTCCGGAATAGATACCGGCCTGTCGCCGGATTGAGCCACGATTTATATCGATTTGTATCTGTGTTGTATTTTTTTTGTCTGTGCTTTGCTAATCTGGTAGTTTGTTGCCAAACAGTCCATTTAGTCTTGGTGTTACACATTAATTTATGGTCATTCTTACTTTAAAATAATAGTAAACTTAAATTTTGTAAATGTATCCGTTAAGGCTTCTTCAGACAAGCGCGACGCGACTTTTTTAGAACAATTTCCTTGAAGTTTTCATAGATATTGTCCTTCGAGTCTTACTACTGTTGTCGCGCCGTCGCGTCACTCCTGTTTGTGAGAGCCTTTATAATACCATAATATTATGAAAAAGTTGTAGATTACTTTTAGAGCTGGTTTTTAAATAAACAATGCGCAGTCGCACACCCAAACACAGCTTACAAAATATCGTGAAACCAAAAATACTCACACGGCTATCGAATTATTATCCGAAGATATAAAAAGAACAGTCTTTCAACAGACCAGTCAGCAGGCACACGTAGAGGTGTTCAACGTTTGCACACAAAGCCACATCCGATATCGATAAAACCCCACTCGTATTATCATAAAAACACTCAATATTAAAAAGCAAACGATTCGCTATAACTCTGTCCATCGGTACGCACCATTCACACGAGATTCGTATTCAGTAGGCGCGCCGTAAGTCGGCGCTATATCTTTTCACTGCCTCCATAAGGGCTGGTGTACGCCAGTGTGCTTGCAAAGTAGTTATAAACTGCTACTAAAGGCAGCACGGGCCGCTCAACGCGAAGACACTTAAAGTATACGTGTGGTGCGGCCTTTATCTTTTTATGCCTCGTTTAATATTGCGGCTCGACGCGATTAAGGTTATTGGATCGATTTTCGGGGCGTTTCTTGTTTGTTTATTTCGTATTAAGTGCTTTTATGTCTTTTACGATTTCTTAGGTACGCATTTTTGACGCTTCGTTGCTCTTGGCTTTAAATGACCGGCCCTTGAGGTGCGAAATGGAAAGAAAGCTGTTCTGATTTTTTTAGAATCCTTTGACTTATTTAAAATTACAAAGGATTCAAAATATCTTGCTCATTACGAAAAAGATAAACCACTTTGCAAACACCAACAAAGACGCTTAAAATCTTACTAAATAAGTATTTAAAGTAACTTAACTTAAACTTAACTAAAACCAGACTTTAAATTACCTAATATTTAATTATCTAATATAATACCTATAAGTAGGTACGCTACGATAAATGGTTAGTCTAGATTACGTTTCGTATTTATTACTTAACTTATCAACTTGAAACAGTTAGTTAATTATTAAGAGATACTCACAACTATGCGATACGATGTCTGGCGATGTGATGAACACCAATATAAACGAGGCTTCTAAAAGCTTTCTCATCAATTGAACTAGTTAATGAAATATGAATGTGAATTTAATATTTTGAACATTACCACTAATATTCCAGTTTTCGCTAAGTCTGTCTGGTTTCTATGAATAACTTTTCTTTACAATTATAACTTAATGAAAACATGCAAGTAGGTAATGTAAAATGAAGATTAAGGCTGAAGATTTAGGCTTTTTTTCTGATTTTGATATTTCGGTATCACCCAGTAATTGGGGGCAGTAGTTAATTAGACAAAATAGTGATCGAAAGATACGATTTACTGAAAACACAAAACTAAATGGGTACTCAATTACACAACCTGAGTAAAGAACTCCTGACTATGATTATATGTAAGTTAAAACACTTTTCTACGATAACATTAAAATGATCTCCAAAAACAGAGCTTCTTCTCTCCTATCCTGTTGATGTGCCCTACAGGGTCCATAATGATCTAAATAAAAAATTTATAGAACTATTATAGCTAAAACCTAAGAACACATTATGGTAAAGCAATAAAGATATTGAGGATTAATTAAGGAATTGCAACAATTCTCAAGTTCAGCAAAGCCGTCAAGTAACTAAACCTTTTTTTCTTCAAGATTAACATACAAATAAAGCTGGATTACCGCCGAGCGATCAAGACATTAGCTCGATAGTGGCGCCACACAGCGGGCGATCGCGTGCGCGCCATCACTATCGCGTTGCACTGACAGTTCTATCTACATCGCGATTCGCGCGGTAAAAACTCGAAGACGCGCGATTAGTATCGCGGTTTAATGAAATTAAAATTGGTTGAAGTGGTCGTGTTTTGTATAAAAAGTTGCGTGTGCGTTGGACGTTGTCATATTATAAATAAAGGGTTGTTTCGTTTGGTATTCTAATTTTTTACAACTGATTGTATAAATGTACTGGCTTATAAATTTAAATTAAGAGTGACTTTTAGTACCCTTTTCGTATGTACTAAAAATAATTGTTTTAAAAAGTTATCTTAGTATTCTTCAGAAGGGTCAGGAGCATAGTACTGGTAACCGGCGTGCGTGTATGACCAGATGTATGAACTTAAACGAGGCAAAAGGAGTTTGTACGGATCGTAGCAGGTGGCGTTCTGTAGTTTCTGCCTACCCCCATGGGGAAAAGCGTGAGTTTATATATGTATGTATGTTAGGTTATCTAAACTTATATAAAAAAATACAAAAAGAACTAAATACAATACCTGTCTTTGCAATTTTCAGCGGCTATCTAGCAAGTAGGCTAATTTCTAATCATTCAAAACTAATGTAATTGGATGCTAACTTAATACATCAAAGTTAACACAATTAGTAACTTTTAGTTGCGAACTGTAACACAATTCTGTTACATAACTTTCGATACAATCAATAAACTACCTAATAATATTAGAAATATCTCAAGGAAAATCAAATTTTAAATATTCAATAATACGGAGTAACTTTATACAATTTGTGTGATGTAATTTAGGTAGATTGTTAATAAAGAATTTGATTGACGCTGTTACGTACCTATTTATAGTTGAAAGCAATTTAATTGGTATTCATAGAAATGTAACGACCCGCGGATTTTGTGGCCACAATGCATGTGATTGTTTTTAAGTGCTCACCATTTTGGTTCATTTGATAATAATTTTGTCATTTAATGACCCTGACTGCTAAGACTGAGGTCGTGGGTTCGATTCCCACCCAGGACAAATCTTTGTGTGATGAGCACAATCATTTGTTCTGTGTCTGGGTGTAATTTATCTATAATATGTATGTATTTAGAAATATATAAGTATGTTTATCAGTTGTCTGGTTACCATAGTACAGGCTCTGCCTAGTTTGGGATCAGATAACGTTGTGTTGGTTGTCCTAAGATATTATTATTATTAAAGATTAATTCTATTTGTACCGTATGGTGGCGGACGTTAAGAATAGCACCAACCTATTTCTGCCTTGGTGTCGTAAGAAGCAACTAAGGGATTTATTAGAGAATGTGCAGCAGCGTTCTCTATACATTTTACCACCATACTACGATCGCCAACCCTCCTGCCGAGCGTGGCGATTATGGCAATCGAATTAGGGGAGGACTGTGTCCAGCAGTGGACGTCTATCGGCTGAAATGATGATGATGTATTTTGGAACTAACTTTATAAGACCTAAATAAATATCACTTGTTAACATGGAGCTTCCATGTTTCTATATAAACACAGGAAAAAACAAAACAACCTTCGAAATACGATTGCATACCTACAGTCCGTGATCCCGCGGTCAAATTACGCAAACTGCGCGAAACAAAGGCCTCCTCTAGAGACAAGCTCAAAACCTTAACCGTACAATTTTCGATAAGTTACGGTATTACCCACACGCGTGTAAAGGCCACGTTATGCCGTCTTCATCGGTTTATGGGGGGCCAATCGTGCGTAAATACCGTAATACCGTTTCACCATTTTAACACGCAAACTCACCCGGAGAATGTTTAAAACGACTTCAACAAGCCATTGTTGAAGAGTTTGCAATGGGCCCGTTGTTCTAATGTAACTTGATTGTAAAACAAAGGACGGCACGCTAAAGTCCCTAATAAACTTTGGCAGCGCGACAGTCTTTTGTACCGAAAGAAGCCGATTCGCATTCACTTTAAAAACGGCTTGGAAAGCTGTTTTGTTGGCAGCACTAGTTCTTATTTGGGACGTGTGAAGATTTTTCTTTAAAAGGAGTTACTACGTTTATTGACGGCATTTTCACAAGATCTTGTTTAATGTTTTTGAGGTATTAGTCTTGTCGAAAGTTTATTAGATACTAGCTTTTGCCAGCGGCATCACCCGCGTGGTGGTCGGAAAATATTCTGCGGGAACGCACTACCGGGATACAAAGTACCCTATGTGTTAATCCAGGTCATAAACTATATGTGTGCCATTTCATCTGAATCCGATCAGAAGTTTTTGCGTGAGAGAATAAGCAACATCCATACTCACAAACTTTCACATTTATAATATTAGTAGGATTATTCTTATCAAATTAATATAATGAGCATGTACAAAATTAAACTTAAAAAAGAACACCTAACCAAGACTAGCTTTCAAAATCTGTAGCTGTTACAGTCTCCGTTTTTTCCAAGAATACATTTTACAAGGTAAATACGCCTGAAGCTCAGTCCTACGTCCAAGACAACAAACAAGCACAAAGTACGGTTAACCCGTAGGCTGCAGGCGAGCGCGCACAAATCCCGAGAGAGCAGATTTTAATTAACTATCGCCTTACGTCTTACAGGTGTAACGGGCGAAAGAAATAACCCTCTCCGCGCTCCCTGAAACACGAGACCCATTTTGAGGTACTAAAAGACGGCTAATTGAAAAGCTAATATTCACGGTATAACATTAATTATCCTCTGGAGGGTTGCTGCGTAATCTCCAACGAGAAATCCTTATTATTTTAAGTGATACGCCGGCGCGGCCATGTTAAATATTAAACGAAACTGCGCGATGCCTTTTAATAATAAGTGTAGTTTAGCTCGGCATGTGTTTTGGGAATAAAACAACGGGACCTTTGTTAATGTGTGTTATCGTATCGAACATTTTGAGCCTCTTTATTGCATTATTAATAGATTGTTAATCATAATTCTGTATAATTCATACGCGAATTAACATGCTTATACGGTCGTGATGTTTTGTGGTATTTTGGGCCCAGTACGAAGTTATGGGTTAAAAGTAGCAGTGTGACTTTATTCATATGTATATTCTGAGTTTATTTTGGTCATTACTGACATCAGGTGAAAGTAAACATCGTGAGGAAACCTAAACTTATTCTATCTTACTAATTGATAAATGTGAAAGTTTGTATGTTAAGATGCTTGGATATTTATTACTCAGTTATGCAAAAGCTTGCTTAACAGATTTGGATTAATATGGCAAATATATTATAACTTGGATTAAAAATTGATACCAAGTACCAATCCAAGTTATAATATATCTGCCAGTTTATGACCTGGATTACCGCATAGGGTACTTTTTATCCCGATAGTACGTTCTTATTGGCTTATTTTGACCTCCACACAGGTGAAGCTGACAAAAGTTACTATAAGAAGAATCTGAAATAGTCAACTTGAGCTTTTTTTTTTTTTTTTTTTGGATGGGAAATCATCAAATGACTTCTCCCGCTCTGGGCGGAGTGGGAGGGCGTGTCAGACTTTTACTGACTAAAACCCACCCGTGTTCCTTCAGTTGCCCATGTGCCAGAGTCACGGTATCTCTTTCGAACAATCTCGTGACCCTGGCAGGCATCGGTCCTAGCAGACCCCTACATTGCTGCTGACATCTCTTTGAGGCGCGCGTGGAACACTACGCGCCGTCGACCCGAGCCTGATCCTTACCGGGCGGCGAGCTACCCATTGCTCGCCACCCGCAAGCTCGCGCCTACGGTGGCCGGGAGTCCGCTATCGACTCCCGACGCCCGGGGCGTCTCCTCCTGCGGCGGCTAGGGACGTGAGGGTGCAGAGACTGCCACTCCCTCACGCGCCCCGCCTCCTCCTTCGCGAGCATTACTGCTTCGCAGAAGGAGGTGACGGCTTCCCATGCCCTCTCGCTCCGTACCATGGCTCGCACCAGGGCCGGACGCGAGAGGTCGCCGCCGCCGATCGCCTCCACGAGAACACGGCGGTGGTCAACTTGAGCTGAAATGAGCAAACGTGGTGAACAATTCACATGTTTTCCATATAAGAGAAGAGGTTTCAAATAATCACCCTATAACGTTCCCACTACTGGGACACAGGCTTCCTGTCTGTGAGAGGGAGTGGGCCGTAATCCACCACGCGGGCCCAGTGCGGGTTGGTAGATGTCACATGTATGTCTTGGAATGTTTGGGTACTAACACATGCCGCTTTCCTGACGATGTGTTCTTTCACTGTTTTGAGAACAGTGGTGATGAAAAAAGTAAGAAGAGCTTTTACAGTGGGACAATAAAAGATGAGTATTAATGATAAATTATTTTATTTCTGTAAGTAGGTTAGTACAAACACTTGTAGTGACACAATGTAATCAGAGACGACGCCTGCGATTCAGAGCGCGTTCCCCCGCTAGCCAGTCGTCTCCAAGTTTTTTGTGTAGGAATGTTGTGTTAGTAACTAATGTATTTTGTGACGTTTTGATAGCCCAATATAGACATCAAGTTTTACCTAACTGGGTGAACTCTTTCATTTCTGCTACTCCCATCTGAACTTATCAACCGCTACCTCAGGGAAGCAAAACACTTATACATCATCATCATCATTTCAGCCGTAAGACGTCCACTGCTGGACATAGGCCTCCCCCAATTTGGGGGGCTTTGCCATAATCGCCACGCTTGGCAGGCGGGTTGGCGATCGCAGTATGATGGTAAAATGCATAGAGAACGCTGCTGCCCATTCTCTAATAAGTCCCTTAGTCGCCTTTTACGACACCCACGGGAAGAAATGGGGTGGTGTTATTAAACACTTATACATGTCGATCATATTTTACAACTAGTCGAGGTCGGTGTTTTCTATCTGTCTACTCGGAGAAGGAAGGACGAAACAAGCTCAGAGGTCATTATTATTATGTTGTCAAAACTCCATTGCATAATATTATTAAAAGAGAAAAGACAAATTAAATAAACAAAATATCGATCACAATTATTACTAATGCCTTCATTCAGTACCGTCGGGAAATGGACTGATGTTTACTGCAGCGTGGTATTATTACCTCTTTGCCCGCGAAGAGAAAAATGGGCAAATCTTAAACCGGTTGTAGTTCATAAGACAGCCAATAAAGCTCAGTCAATCGTTTATAAATTCACGCTCCGTTTCACACGATACGGTGGTTCTATATTTGTAATATTGTGTGGGGGTCACAGATGTAACTGGTGAGTATATGTACGTACTGCGTAAGTTCATGAGTTCGATTCTCTGCTTAAATCGAATTAAGTTTTTCCGATAGAATATTTACAGTAGAGTTCAGGAGTACTCTAATGGAAATGTTGATGCTAGACTTGAGGGGCAATTGGCTAAGTTATAACAGCCGCAAGGCTCGGTTGATCCGTCGAAGGATGATCATCTTTACTTACTGCTCATACTTCGTGCCCTGGAAAGGACCTTAGCCTTAGTCCTGGCTATAGTTCGTAGATCTTTGACAGTCGTTAAGGGTCGTCAGAAGCCAAAAAGTCGGACAACCAGACTTTCCACAGGGTATCATATAACCCAGTAACTGGGTGGTGGCTATCAAATATTTAACACACCACACCCAGTCACACACACACACACACATATTTTTCCTAAATTATTTTATTTTTATTTAATAAAACGTTTCTATAACTTAAACTTAATTCTCTGAAATTGTACAGTAACATCAAAAGCACTATATAACTTTACGACATTGTACCTTAGGGGACCGGACTGCTTCTCCTTAACACAGGTTTTCATAACCTAGCTAGGAGAGCAGTGCTCACCCACACGTTTGTATAAATAGTACTTATTTTGCATAACTGTATTTGTAACGTGTACCATAATCCTGTGTTTTGAGTAAATAAATAAATAAATAGGCAATCGCTCATGTAAAATAGCATTCAGCTGCATCCTATTAGCCTGGAAGCAGAAAAGATCTCAACGTAGTTGGAATAAAGGCTTTAACGGCGCGTAGTGTTCCACGCGCGCCTCAAAGAGATGTCAGCAGCAATGAAGGGGTCTGCTAGGACCGATGCCTGCCAGGGCCGCGAGATTGTTCGAAAGAGATACCGTGACCCTGGCACATGGGCAACTGAAGGAACACGGGTGGGTTTTAGTCAGTAAAAGTCTGACACGCCCTCCCGCTCCGCCTAGAGCGGCAGAAGTCATTTGATGATTTCCCATCCAAAAAAAAAAAAGGCAGTTGATTAAATGTAAGACTTGCCAACAATCTCATAGAAGTCTATTTATTCTTCGTCCTTAAGGCTCTTACAGTTAGATTTATGTGGTTTTTATATTTTTGAAATAATCATAAGAATTCAGCCTTTCTATCTGTAAAATATTACCGACATTCCTATGCCTTTGTCATATTCCTCAGACTTGTATTAGTACGTAGTTATACCCAGTACCAATCTCTATTAAGTCTATCGTATCTAGTTGGTGCATATATAATTCTTTGTTTTGCCATATTTACGTTTTCTAGGATTATTTAAATATTACTGAGACTCAATGTCACAACAAAGATGGACTTTGTGATTCTGAAATAAAAACCAAAATGTCCCACGCTAATTTCTAATTAAACATTTCGTTTACCACTTGCAACGAAAACGTAAATTGGAAGGTATTAAACGACAATTCACTTATTTATGTAAATATTCAATTTCTTCGAATGAAAAATTACTTGCGTAATCCAATAACATTGGTCCTCAGACCGCCTACAGCAGAATCAATATTCAATTTGATTGCATAAAACATTTTTCAGGGCCTAATCGACGCCAAATTTTTCCCTATTACTGTAAGTGTGATGTTTTCATTTCAGATGCCAAAAATTTCAACGATATTTCAAAGGCGGGAACAAATTGTAGCGATAAGAACGTCACAGAAGTTAGGGTGTGTTTCACTGGAGTTGTTATCAGTTCAGGGCACTCGGGGCAGTTGGGGCACGCGGGGCGGTCGGGGCAGCGGGGTCAGCGGACACGATCAGCTAAATCGAATGAAAAATTGTACCGACTTCATTGAACCGATGTTTTGGAGCGACGTGAACCTTCGCTGAATCGGCAAAGGCGTTTAGCCACGAATTGGAAAAAACCTAGCAGTAGGGCAAAAGTGTGCATACCGAGAGATATTTCTCGTCGGAACATCAGACCCTTGGGACACACGTGAAAATACATGAACCCCTTTTTTGGTAGAACCGCCTACTTCCAATATCCGCGTAATATTTTAGACGTGGCTGAATTCTCGCTTCCGAAGTAACCAGTGAGAACAAACGTTACGTACAAGTTATAAAGGTTTTGGGTATTGTGTATTTAGTAATAACTTTTCGAGTCTGAGGTAAACATCTGATGGAAATCTAAAATGAGTGAGTTACTTGGGGTCTAGTTTCTCTAAGTTCGTCAGCGACGATACGGATACGTCCGAACGTAGTTGATCCGTCAAAACACGTTCCAAATTCAAATTTTTGAACGGGCAAATATATTCGGGAATAGAATATGTTTATTTGCAAAAAATTGAGGCATTAAATCAGATGTTACAAATTATGATAGCGTCCTTGTACATTCTGCCTTTAAGGCTTGCAAAAAATTAGGATTATTATAGCTATAAAAATATATAAAATAAAGCAACTTACGAGAACTCATCTAAATACTTTTTTAATAATAGTTATTATCGACTAAAATCAGCTACAGAGTTATAACAACTATATACTTCTTTTTTTTTAATTCTCCATTTGTTTGGTCTTTAATATTATTATATATTTTATTATACACAGCAGCAGCAGCTGTCATATAAATATTTTTTCAATCACTTTATAAAGTGCAGGGTATAGTAGGGACACCTGTCAGTTCGTGAGGTAATTCATTTTTAGTTCGAGTTCCGAACTAATCTCATGTCCGTAAGTGATACGGAGTAGGAAAATACCGTAATTTCAGTCGGTAAAACAAAAAATAAACAAGAAGTCACTCACTATACAGAACGAGTTTCAATAACACGAATCACCGTCATCATCATATCGGCCTGAAGACGTTCATTAATTTACGTTGGCCTTCCCAAAAGAGGTTTTCCAAGATCACCACGTTTGGCAGGCGGAATGGTGATCGCAATATAGTTGCAAATACTTAGAGAACGCTGCTACCCATTCTCTAGTAAGTCCCTTAGTCACCTTTTACGACACCCACGGAAAGAAATGTGATAGTGCTAGTCTTTACTTCCGACATCACTTGGAACAAAAATAACATGAATGACTCTCTAGTTTTAGTAACCCAAAACTTACCCCATTACACTATTTCAATCCATAATTACCACATCTTCACAGAATCTCGACGTCTCAAACTTACACCTACGTTCAACATATATAACACAAAATTACAGCCAGCACTTCCGTTAATGTGGTTATAATAAATCGAACGTTGTTTACCCAGCTTTCCCCAGTCTTCCCCACTGTTCTCCACTGTTCCCCACTATGCTTCAACGTAGGAGCGGGCGGTGAACTTCATACGGACAACTTTAAAATGAAAGATTCGAACGAGCGCGCCGCGTAATATTGAATTCTCAACCACGTATACTGCGATGGGTTTAGGATGTAGCTATGTGTGATTAATATTTTATGTGACGATACAGATATTTGCTCAGCATATCTGATTTGTATTTGAATTTTATAAAAGAATATTTTCGCGCATCAAACTCAAGTTACCTTTAGCATAGCTTAAAATGGTTTTTAACCGACTTCAAAACAAGGAGGAGATTATCAATTCGACTGTATTTTTTTAAATTGTTTTTTTTTATGTTTGTTACCTCATAACTTTTGACTAGGTGAACCTATTTTGATGATTCTTTTTTTATTTGAAAGCTGGTGCTTCCCGAATAGTCTCATTTAATTTGGTTCCTTTCGGACAATGGGATCCATGTGAAAACCATATAAGTCTTAAATTTGCATTAAGTATTTGCGCGACAAATGAACGAATAACGCGATAAAATTAGTGCAATCTACCATAACTAAAAAGTTAAAAATAAAAACTTTTTACAAAAAAATAACAACAGACTTCCTAAAAAAAAAAACACTACAAAGTGAAAAACTTTACTTTCGGAAGTCGGTGGAAAAAAAATACCTTAATTACAGATCCTAAGACACCGACTTCTGAAAGCAAAGTAATTTTTCACTGTAGTGTTTTTTTTAGGAAGTCGGTTGTTATTTTTGAAGTTACTTGCTGCTTGTTTAGTGACTTGGTAGTAGGTTATTTCTTATATTTGGTAGTCATTAGTTGTTAGCTCTTAGAGAGCATTGGTGCCCCAGTAATATCGGCAGTAAATTACTAGTTTCAGGTTGTGGGTTCAAACCCAGATAGACGCTGTACTGTGTGTAAATCATTTCATCACCACTGCCCTCGAAACGGTAAAGGAAAACATCGTGAGGAAATCGGCATGTTCTAGAACCAAAAATTCGAAAACGTGTCACATCTACCAACCCTCACTGGGCCTGTGTGGTAGATTACGGCCCTCTCACTCTCACCGAGAGGAGCCCTGTGTCCCAGCAATGGGAACAATATAGACTGATTTTGATGTGTTGTTAGCTTTCATATTGTTGTTATTGCTCTTAAGCGTAGAAAAAATATTATTCCTAACTGTAGGTACTTCTAGCTAACATATAATTTAAGTTATCAGAACCGCCTGTAACTAATATTTACGTCTACGAAATTCTCAGAAATGCCTCCAAAACTAAACTACAGACCCACAAAACTGTGGCAAGCAGCCATAAAGAAAATATAATCTAGTTTATACCAACGTTAATAGGTTGTAAGTATTGCTTCCATTGCCAAAAGCGAGCACTAAGAAAAAAGTTGCTGTGTAACGGTCGTAGTTTTCGCGCCCTTTCTCAATGACGTCATCAAGTTAAGGTTGTCACCGACGTTGCTATTCTATTCTTCACGTTGACGTGTAATCATTAATGGGTGTATGGAAATGGGTCACTCTGCTGGGTAACGCTAACAATAAGTCACTTAGCAAGACATTCTCAGGCGACCTAACAGACTTTCCGACTGTCAGACGGGACTTTTCCTGAATAGACTTATACATTATGTAAATATACTTCAAGATTCTGTTAGCTACCTAAATTAAAATGTTATTATCTATTGATTAAAGGAATTATTTCATATTTCTGACTGCTACAGAACCTTTACTTAATCGCTAAGTATTTCCAAGTAAATTGAAGCAAATTAATTGTTTACCTAATTTATTACCAACTCAATTCGCAGCCCTATATTATACTATATTCAAATCACATTCGAAGAGTTTTTGGCTAAATAATAACAGCCGCACGAGTCGATCGATCAGGTTAAGCTACGCTTGTCGCGGTTGGCCAGCTGATGGGTGATCTTTACATATGTGTCAAAACCCGTCCGTATCTCAAGGAGCACGTAAAGCCACTTGTCCTGTAATTCTTGGATATTTGACTGTCGTTACAAGTCGTCAAAAGTCCGATAATCTGAGAAACCAGTCTTACCAAGGGGTATCGTGATACCCTATAACTAAGGTTGGACTTTTAATCCTATTCAGTAACTTGACAGTTCAACGAAAAATAATGATACCATACTAAAACTAATAGTGTTGGGGTAGTGAACGATTTCGCGTAAAGAATGAATGATTAAAATGGTTTAAAATAAATAAAACTTAATAAAATCGTTTTTAGGATGTGGAATATAAGAATAATGAATAATTTTTAATAACAGTTATTTTCTTTTTTATTTTCTTCTGATAGAAACAAAAGTAAATATAAAAATCGTGTCATTTTACTTTTTTTTTACTATAGACATTTTATTTCCTCTAGCAGCCATAGAATATATATATATATCGATATAGTATACATGGTGTTTTAAGACAAGTTTTTAAATTTAAATTACAAAGTTTGCATGTAAGTACATTATTTCAATTTCATTAATTCTTGCACCACCTCACTATCTTTTTTTTGTCAACACCTTGTATCCCTCCAACCGTCAAGTTACTGAATAGGATTAGAAGTCCAACCTTAGGTTATGGAGGTCAGAGAGGCAGTCGCTCCATGTAAAATACTGGTACTCAGCTGCATCTGGTTATAATGGAAGCCGACCCCAACATAGTAGTGGGAAAAGACTAGGAAGATTGACTATATTCAAATCACGAATATCATTCCTTGACAGTCGGATAAAATGGCAAATTGACGCGCAAACAATTAATTTTCCCGACTGTACATACCCAAACATACAACAAAGTGTATTCATATTCATATTAATTTATTTATTGTTTGTCACAGGTGAAAATACAGTTCTTATAATTAGCATGATAGTATCACTGAAACATACTCATAGGGTGTACAATATTTGTCTTTTAGTCAATGTTATCGGCTATGTTAAAAATAATTAATAATAAAACAGATAATCTCTTAATTATTATGGTGCATGAACCGTTATAATTTTGATGAATATTATAACGGTTCATGCACCATCTCTTCCTACCAATTTGTACGCCACGGTATGCGGCTGAACATGTCTGATCTTTTCTGTATCTCCATATTATCTTGCATGCAATGTATGTAGACCATGTTTAAACAAATAAAATTTACTTACTTACTTACTAATTTTTGGCGGTTATTGTCTACTGCATTGGTTGGAACCATATTTTAACATTCGTTATTGTGTTTAAAATGTTAATTTTTAGTTGACTTCATCTTACATTTATTAATACAGATAATTATTACGATCATGCAGTTTACATTAAATAAGTAAAAAAAAAAAATAAGTTTAACATATCAAGTTTTAGTCAATCTCATAGTACATTAATTATGAAATATAAATTTTTCGGTCATCTAATTAACAATAAATAAGTCAAAATAATTTTATTGAGTATTTTGTTCGTTCAGAAATTCGTTAACTGAATAATATGTTCTATAGAGAAATTCTTTAAGCTTTAATCTAAACATATTTGTCGATGCTATATTCTTAATGTAGTTTGGGAGTTTATTATAGATTTTAATTCCAATACCAAATACACTCGATTTAAATTTAATTGTTCTACATTTAATACCTTTAAGTTCTGTTTATGTCTCGCACTTCTCAACGTTTCATAGTTATTTATATCGTTTTTTATCATCATTGCCGCTTCAAATATGTATAATGAAGGTAGAGTTAAGATTTTCAACCTTTTGAAAGCTGGTCTACATGAATTGGTCTGTCTAAGTCCGCATATGCTTCTAATGCACTTTTTTTGTGCTTTTAGAGCACACTCTCTGTTCATCGAATTACCCCAGAATAGAATACCATATTTTAGTACGGAGCCTACATATGCATGGTAAACACTTAATAAAGTACTCTCACTTGAAACTTTTCTTAACATGTAGAGGGCATATGAAAACTGATTTAGTTTTTTGCAAACATAGTCAACCTGAATTTTCCAGTTTAGTCCAGAGTCAATATGTATGCCAAGAAATTTGGTGGTCTTTACCTCGTTAACAGTTTCACCATCGTAATTTATGTTTAAGTTATTTGGTTTTTTATTTATATTAGCAAAAGACATGTAACAAGTTTTTTCTAAGTTAATTTTAAGATTGTTGACATTTAACCAATTTATGATGGATTCTAGGGAATTATTAACATTTATTTCATATTTATCTTGATCCTCGTCAGTGAAAATAGCCGTACTGTCATCTGCAAATAATATCATGTCACGGTTTATGGCTTTTGGGATGTCATTAATATATATTATGAACAAAAGTGGACCAAGAATACTTCCTTGAGGCACTCCGTACTTAACAGTTTTAGGCTTGGACTGAAACGTTTGTTCATGTTTTGTTTCATTCGATATTCTTGTTATTTGAGTTATTTGCACCCTATCTTTCAGGTATGATTTTATAAGATTTAATGCAGTCCCTCTAACTCCGTATTGTTCTAGTTTATTTAAGAGGATATTATGGTCTACGTGGTCAAATGCTTTTGACATATCCATAAATACTGCAGTTATATGTTGTTTATTATCCAGTCCTGTCATTACTTCCTTTAAAAAATTAAAAAGTGCGTCGCTCGTTGATTTGCCTTTACGAAACCCAAATTGCTCATGTGTGAATATATTATTGGATTCAAAATAATTATATAAATTGTTATATCTTCTTGTAATTGTTCTATCTCTTTCAAAAATTTTAGCAATGTAGATCATTTTGTCCTTCCTTTTATGTTATTATTTACCTGTTAGTACCAGCAAAAATCACATATTAATAAACTCACATTTCATTATTCATAATTTCATATTCCCCCAGTAAGTTCATATATTATTTTCAATACACAACATAGGTAGACAAGCTCATACCTGCGTCGGGGGCATTGATTATGAACTTCGTGCGATACCTAGATAGCCTAGGTAGATACCAGGTCTAGAAACTTTGCTATCTTCGCATATTTCATGTGCTATTCCAATTGGTCGGAATTTATTATAGAAAGATATCGCAGACAGAAGTTTCGGTATACCGTTTTATATGAACTTGTATAATATAGATGTTTCGGTGAAAGTATTTTGTAGTAGTTGTTTGGGTCTAGTCATTTTATTCACAGCCTTACTGCTTCAAGCTTCTGATGTTTCATAAGTGCTCGATGTAGCTTTACGTGAACGAAATATTTTGAAAAAAAGAACACATTATTAAGAAGTTTTATTAAAAAAAAATACACTCAGACACAAGTCCATATTGTATTTTATCTATTCTAGCGAGATTGATACGAACCTTTTTGACTCGAGTCGTCGTCGACAAAAGAAAAAAGACAAAACAAAAAGGACCCATTAGCTCTTATTACTTCTCACAATACCTACCTAGTACTTATAGTGCTTGTTTGTAGATACAGCCAGAGCTACCTTTTGTATCTAGACACATACGTACTTAGCTTAACATTGCTCGAAAGTCAAGTCGTCATAACACGCGTTGTGAAGTGTGAAAGTCGTGCAAAGTCAATGTATCGTATATTTCAATAAGACCAATAAGTAAAAGGCACTTTTGTAGGTCAAAAATTTGTTGTAAGTAATATTAAGAATGATAACTGGGTCTTGCGATTCCGGAACTCTTTGTATAAGAGCCAGGGCAACACTGACGTTGATGACTCGAAGTAAAAAAAAAAATTATCACCCCTTCCAAAAGGTAGATTCTTGTGGAGAAGAATGGACAAAAAACTCATTAATAAGTTATTACAAAAAAATGAGTAACACTATTTTGTTTCATTTATTTAGTTAGTCAAATTATCATGTGAATTCAACATGCTTTGGTTAACTAAATAAAACTCATACAAACAACCTCCTAAAAAGCAAAGATTTCTATAACAATCGAAGTCAACAAAATCAAATGTTGAAATATAAATAAAACTTATCTCATCAAGATAACCTCAACTTATCGTAAACATGGGACCAATGGGGGGTTTTATTTTAAGCAAGTTTTTTGTCCCAGCATGAGGTGCATTCAAATGTAGGAAATGGCCCACTATGGTGCTAGAACCGATGAGCTAGCAACGTTAATTTATTGCTATGTTTACACCAAGTTGCCCAAGTTTCCCGCAGACGCACACGTGGGCCAACTTATACTTAGATAAATATTAGGGGAACTTGATAGCTGGCATTAACTTTACTCAAACGTATGTATGTTTTGACAGGCTTCGTTTGACTTGCAACTCTGAAAAAATACTTGTTTTCAACAACATTATTTTCATATCATAATAAAAAATAAGTTGACAAACAACGCACAAGAGAGCATTCGTACAAAGATGTTCTTTTGAAGAGGCCGCATGTCGACGTGCGCGACGCACCTGTTTACTTTACATGACGTCTGTCAAACATATAAAAGGCGCTTCTTTACGAAGCACACAAAAAATGCTGTCGTCAAAGAACCTTTGACAAATTATCCTGTTAGGTTGACGAGCAAATATTCCGCGAACGAACGCTCCCACTCCCATTGAGCCGCTAGAAACGCTACTCTTTGAATTGTCAGTTCGACAAGAAATAAAGACGAATCGCACAATCAAGTGCCGCGTGTACTGCCACATTTTACATTATCGCCAGTTTTTAAGTGTCGCCGTATCCGACGTCGAGTGCCAAAGTTTTTAGCGTGTAATGCTTCCGATACATAAAACCATCCAATAATATTTGTGTTCGACGGCGACGCGAAAACATTTTGCTCGGAGGCGCCCCCTATCGGTCGGCTATAAAGGCCTTTCGCGCGATAAAAACTGATCTGTGAGTTTGTCCGCCAACAACAGGAAAACAGATCTTTGGCGAGCCGCCAAGTTACCTGGTGGGTCCGCGCGAGGTGCCGCCGCGCCGCCTGCCACGCACTCCCCCTGCGTGCACTATCTCCACACCAGTCGAGTCTGCACTCGCGATAAAGGGTTAACAAATTGCATCCAACTTCCAAGCACACGTCGCCGAATGTGGAAGCAGTAAATAGTTCCATGTTTGCCGGCGAAGTTTTGACTTCTTTCTCACTCGCCAACTGACGTTCTCATAATGGCTTTTCCGTAGGTAGAAACGAGCGTTTTCATTGTAACGCGCTGGCGTGCGGCCGCCCGCGGCGCCGCCTCGCCGCGCGGTCCGACTGCGTCACTCCTCAATTTGCTCCACCAATTGTCGCCATTTAAATTGTGTTCCTCGTACAATCCACGTTATTATTCTTTTATGCGCGCCCGCGCGTCGATCGCGACGTACAAATTGTATTTTTCTCGCGTCTGTATCGGCGCTTATTCCACGTTGTCTCTATTCTACAGAAGGCGGGGATGTAAACATGGTGCGGGGCTTAAAAGTGCGTCCTAATTTATTTGAGGCGCCTTTTCGGAAAACGTTTCAGCTATGGTCTTTTATCCAGTTGAACAAAGGATAATACGAATAAAAGCCAGTCGAGCATAATCGTACTTTGCTCGAGAGCTCCGCGAAAGATAAAATAGTCACCACAATTTTCCCGGTAGAGTTTTTACCTTTCAGTGGCGCGGTTTTTTTGTGGGATTCAAAGCTGATTCAATAAGAAGTTACGAGCGTACTTAGCGAGTATAACACTCGTGTGTACAGTTTTTATGTTGCCACCAGAGAGTGGAATGTATAATATTCGTTTTGATGTAACAAAGGGGCGAGTTTGTTGATTGTTTATATTCGATTATCTCAAAACCAGTGGACCAATTTCGACGGCGCTTTTGTGAGCTCGCTTCTTAAACATCTCAGATGATAATAACGGAGCTATCTGCATAATCAATGTGGAACTGAACGAGATGAGTCTTACCTACCAGTTTCGTTGAGTAAACAAAATTGTTTATTTTTGGTGTCTGACGGTTGGCTATTTGAAACGTTCAAATTGGAATCGGTCAAATTTTTGAAGCATTATAATGATTTATTTTGGATATTACTGTGGAAAGTGAGACCTGCCATGCTCAATATATCTTAAGATCAACCCGTGACCGCGTAACTGATTTCGTAACAGAGCGTTGTTGGCGTGTAGGGTGGTGGTAACCTCATAAAGGGCCCCATCAGTCGTCATTAGGCAGATGACGCTGATACGCGTCGACGCGTGCCGCGACCCAAGCCTGCCGTGATCGATGTACGTGGAACTCCACATCGATATATTAACATAGATGCAGATGAATCTGAAAATAAATAATGCTAATGTATTGTTTTTAGTCTTTGGTAACAATGATTGATCCTTGAGACGTGGGGGCTCTTTACAATATAGGTTTAACAACACGTGCATTGGTAACTTTTATAAAAATAGGATTTAAGACACTTTTTTTTAAAGATAGAGACTAACAAAACTATCAATTAATTTCATTGTCCACTTCTTCATCTCGAGTTCAACGACAATATCTGGTACCTCAATATCGACGTTATAAAAAGCCAAAAAATCGATACATCACTCCGAAAAATATTCACCTCGTATCACAGAATCGTTATTTGATTACATACCTTCGCGATTACCGCGGCCCCGGGCCCTTATACCTGTGGGGAGCAAGATTGATACGGCCGCGGCCACAGCTTCTGACAGCCTGTTATTGAAAAATTGAGCGATAATCCCGCTGCGACCACCCTTGTTTAAGATTTTCTTTTTTTCCGCAAAACATTTTTTAATAATTTCCCCTCGCATAATTCTGGTTTTAAAGATATGATTGGATCAATATGAGGTTTTGTGATTTTTGTGAAGTGAGTTAGTGGGTCGAAGGACCAAAAGTCAGAAACATATTTTGTTTTTAAAAACATTGCGATCATTTACGAAGTCTCATATGTTGTAGGTTTGTTTATAGAAACAATTAATCTCATCCTGCTTCCTACTATAATATTAAATATGTCAAAGTTTGCATGTTTGGATGTTTAGATGTTTGTTACTCAGTCACGTAAAAACAGCTGAGCAAATTCGAATGAAATTTGGCGTACAGATTTTAACCTAAATTAACACATAGGGCAATTTTTATTCTGGTAGTACGTTCCGTGGGATAATGTTCGACATGGAAGTCGGCGGGCGAAGCCGCTGTCAAAGGCTACTAAGAAATATATGTAAATGAATCGATACCAATTTCTTTGATATACGAGTTTGCGTATTAATCGTTATTGTGTTATCTAAATGTTATTTTAAGAATGTGCATCACATTTACCTGTGTCAATTTTATTATATGTGTAAGACAAAGACTGAACAACAACATTCCCACATCATCGTACATCGCTCTCTTCATTAGCAAACTGTAAGGTGTACCTCTCATATAATGCTCGATCTATTGTTGCAGGTTGCGCGTTCGTAAAGTTCAGCTCCCACCAAGAGGCGCAGGCGGCCATCACGAGCCTGCACGGAAGTCAAACTATGCCGGTAAGCACGCAACCACATTATCGGACTACAAGTCATGAGAGACCGCGGTTCATTAAAGACCAAGTTCATTAGGACCAAAACTTCGTATGCATGATTGTTCACACGAACTCTTAATGATGATTTGAGTAATGGTTGGCGATGAAACCTAATTGTTAATACTGATGAAATAGAAATAAGACAATCTTGGATACGGCTCTTCGTTATATGATAATATGTTTGTTATTAAATTGCTTCGGTGATCTTCAAGCTTATTTGGTCCTAAAATTCAATTCTAACGCTGTCAACGCCGTAAATAAAAACCTACTTATTCTCCGTTCAACTGTTTTGGTCCTAAGCCAGTTCCCCAGCATCCGTCCTTATCTCCGACGTCAAACTATCTACAAACATTTTTCAACGGAAATAACTTATTCGCTTTCAATAAACTACTCTGCGAAACTCCGTCAGAATTCTGCGTCACACTTTTATTTAACTTCCTATAATTTTCCGCCCTCGTCTCCGGGACAGACTGGTGGGAACTACATATTTGTTCATTTACAAGGTTAAGGAAGCCTGTCGCGATCGAATCAGGAATGAATTGGCGGTACTTCGCGTTCAAATCTCCGGCGAATTTCGATAAGTATGTTAAGCCCTGTTGAATGGTATACAAAGTAATATTACTTCTCCTAGCATGGAACGTTATTTCTAGTATCTGAGCAAACCTTATAAAAAAATTGACAATTTCACCAAAATATTATTGGTCAGACTGATCATTTATATTTTAGTGAAATTGACAAAAAAAATAATTGCAGTTGCAGTTGCATTGCTACGAATGCAGTTTTCCTAGCAAAACGATCACGACGATGACTTTCCCCGCTCCCGCCGCCGCTCATGTTTAAGACACATCACACGTCGACAAAACATTGAGTTATTCGCCTACGTACGTACGCTGATAGAATAGTTAGTGAACTAACGCAAACAGAGTGAGCCGTGGCTTCACGCAACCCTGATACACTACAATAAAGATGGTGCTGATTTGAGACTGATGAGGCAGGCGTTTGTACACTGTGGGCCATGCTGGGCATAGTTGTTAGTCAGTGTCTATATAAGAGAAAAACATTAAGCGACCATGGATTGGGTTCTGTTTTCCTAGGTGATTATTTTTCCAATGTAGTAAAACAACCCGACAATGAAACGTAGGTAAGTACTTTTTAAATCGATTAAAATCTATACATACACAAACAAATTAAAGTTTCTGTTCGTTATATCAAAATATCAACTTTTACTACATGCATATTATGAATGGGAAGAGCGAGTGCTCCTATGTCTGCGCACACACTAGATCCCACGACACAGGGAATCCTAGTGTGGGATCTAGAGAACCACTGTAAATAACTATTAAGACAATAAATACTATTACACTTGTGTACTTTAATATAGCCGGCACCGATGGCTACTCTCCGTTGAGATTGGCCGCCGTGGCCGAAATACGGTCTGGAGGACTACATTATGAATACACGGTATTTATTACTTTTTTTTTTGTCTGGCTCCGGCTATTCTCCGAAACGGCTTGACCAATTTTGACGGGACTTTCAATGGCAGATAGTTGATGTCATAAGGAGGACATAGACAAGCGGGAGCGGGGAGCGGGTTCTTGTGAGATAATTTCCGACATCACGCGGGCGAAGATCGCAGGCAAAGCTAGTTGAATAAATAATAGGTTGGGGAAAAAGTTTCTTCGCATTTTTTAAGAAAATTCAAAACATTTTTTAATAAAGTTTATTTACATTTAACTAAAGTATGTAGGTACCATTTTGTTCGATAACTTTTTGCCATCTTGTAGGTAGGGACATGATCCCATTGCTATAGAAATTTTGGGACTTCTGGTCAAAATACCGCGACAAGTGGTTTTGGCAGTCCTCTCGTGATGTTAACCTGTCACTGCCTAAAGAATTCTGAAGAGACCGAAACAGGTGGAAATCTGAAGGTGCAAGGTCAGGACTATACGGTGGATGCATTAACACCTCCCAGCCAAACTCTCTTAATTTTTCTTGGGTGGCTAAAGATGTGTGAGGTCTAGCGTTATCATGATGAAAAAATCACACCCCTTCTGTTGATTTATTCCGGCCGCTTTCTACTTCTTGCAACTTCTTGCTTTAATCTCATCAGTTGTTCGCAGTAGAGTTCGGAATCGATGGTCCTGCCTGGTGGTAACAGCTCATAATGAATAATGCCCTTCCAATCCCACCACACACACAGCATCACCTTGTTGCGAGTTAACCCGGGTTTCGCCACAGTCTGTGAAGCTTGACCACGACCTTTTTCGCACGTTCTTGTCATACGTGATCCACTTTTCATCACCAGTTATCAGCTTCTTCAAAAATGGTTCGGTTTCATTACGTCGTAATAAAGAATCACAAATGAGTACACGGTTCATTAGGTTTCTTTCAGTGAGCTCGTGAGGTACCCAAATGTCGAGCTTTTTTGTGTACCCAGTTTTTTTCAAATGCGCCAAAACTGTTTTGTGGTCAATTTCCAGTTCTTCAGCTACGTCGTAACTACTGGTATACCGATCTTGCTCCACTTTTTCAAAAATGGCATCCATTTTATCCGTAATAGGGCGACCAGAGCGACGTGCATCTTTGACATCAAAATTTCCGGATTGAAAACGCTTAAACCAAATTTGTGCTACTCTCACAGACACTACACTAGGTCCATAAACATCGCAAATTTTTTTCGCGGCTTGCGTTGCATTTTTAACTTTTTTGTAGTAAAATTTTAAAATGTATCGAATTTCTTCATTAGATTCACTCATTTTGACGGTACGAAAAACAAATGAAAATCACACATTTTCCTAATTTGAATTTGGAATTATGTTCTTTAAAATTTAAATTTTCAATGATACCAAAACCAGCCAGATACAAATAGTATAGCCAAAGAGATTTTATTACAAGTTCATACATACTATAATGCGAAAAGACTTTTTCCCCAACCTAATATAACACTTTTTTGCCCGAAATCATTACAATATAATAACAATAATATAATATAATATAATAATGAACCTAATCTTCTGCTAGATATGGTTTCTTTTATTATTTTTTTTTTTGGTCTTGATAATCACTTGATTTCATGATCAATCACAGAAACAATTCTAACAAAGACCATCTAACCACTCTTCCAATAAGTAGCTATAGTAAACTAGCGAAATTTAATAACCTTTTATTTCTATTTTAACGGCCTCACAATAAAACCTCACAAGGGCACGGCTAAAGTATGTGAAGCGTCTATATTTCTATATTTAGTCTTTAAGAAAGGAATCTGACCTTTTCATACCTCCACATGATCGTAAAAAGATGTCTCCGAGATGAAATTGATTCAGTCTCGTAAAGGTTGCTGTGAGTCTGTGCGGAGGTCAAGTTGAGCATAATAATGATATGGGGTTATGTAAGCCTGACTTTTGGAGTAAATTATTAAAGAAATATGTTCATGTTGCTATTTATGCCACATTTGTATTTGTGAAATCACAGTCGATTGATGATAGAGTATCAATATCTATAGCTACATACATACAAACAAATATTGAAGTCTCTGTTTGTATTTTCAAAATAATAAGGCTTAGGCTTTGAGGTTTAATGCATATAAAAGTATACCCGATACTTATAACTTTTTTTTAACATTTTTGTCTGTCTGTTTATTCCGACTAAACTCCAAAACAGCTGAACCAACTTTAACGGGACTTTCACTGGCATATAGATGATATTAAAAGGAGTAATATACTTTTACCCGGTAGTAAATACAGATAACAAGAAATGAATAATAGGTGTAAAAATTCTTCATGATTCTCGAAAACTAAACAGCGGAATTTGTCTAAAATAATCACAACAATTAAGATATGTCTAAAGCAGTACTTGTAAAATAATTGAAAACAAAGAAAATTCCTATTTGAGAAACGTTTTTATTCGCTAATTATCGTATTCGTTCCCTCGTTCACTGCTTCTCACTCAATTAAATTCAAATTAAGTAACCCTTTCCCTATCTAGTTAACTTTCCTTCGATCTTTTCATTACATGAACTAATTAAAGGAAGTACAACATCGTTTATTAAAAAGGAACCTAATACAAAATGCATACAGAGTTGTAAATAGGTGGTGAAGTTCTGTTTCGCCAGAAAGTAGTAAAATCGACTGTCCGACCCAGCAGTTTAACTTTTTAATTAGTGGCTCTGTCGGACGCCCGCCGTCGCCTACAACGCTGAGAATAAAACATCGATACTCATTAATTCGAATAATCGATTCGTTTTTGCTAATCTCTTGAATAATCTTTGAGTTAATGTCCTTAATTGGTGTTCTCGCAGTTATATTGCTTTTGTTCTCATTTGCTATTACACCATTTAAACTTGAACCTGCAAAAGGAAAGCGGAGTTTATCCTAACTGAATCCGTTCTAGACTTATTGTATGAGCTTGGTCCCAACGATATTATTTCTACTGCATTACAACTATATTCTATACAATTCATTACTCCAATAAAAACTCCTACTGTACTGCTCCCAACATAATGCTACTACACATGTTTCAGCGAATAGTAATTAGGAACCATACAACTTACCCTCGCTTACCCTCGACTGGAATCCACTTATATTAATTGTAACGAACGGTAACTTGGGGCAAAAGCGACCCACTAAATGAAAGAAGCCGTCCTTTGCTTATTTCACCGCATAATACATCGGCCATTATGATATTAAATCTGGTTTCAACTTTATTTGCCGACCACAGAATAGCAATAAATTTAATTGGTACGCTGATCACAGAATAAATCGTCAGTGTATAATAACATATCAAGTTTCAATCAATTCGTAATCAGTCACAATTTGGTTGCGAATGTATTTTGTTACATTGAAACAGAGCACTTTGATTAATAGCAATCTGATATTCATTAATCATTCCAGTCAGCGTGACGCTGTCCTCTTCTGGACATGTTATGCAATTGTGCTATAATTGGATTGGTTAAATTTCAATTCAAATTGATATACAATATGATCCCCGAGGCCTTCTACAACGAACCTTTTCAATGAATAAAATTTCCACGGAAACTAAATACGACTGCGAAATTAAGAACCGTAAGGGACTGACTACATAATCCTGAATATAGTAAAAATGGTGTTCTGTAATCAAGTGCAAACTAGCATGGGCCCGTTGACAAGCCGAACACAGTCAGTTCGAGTGAGGTTTTGTTGGAGTCAGAATAGAAATTCGGCGGGCACTCGGCGAGCCCGATAATTCCTTTTGCCGAGCGACGACACAAAAGCTCGCTCTCTCCCGCCCCCCGGATTTGCTCTCAACTCCTCCTAATGACGTTTTTGTCTGGCCCTCTCTACCTCTAGTCTTGTATTCTGTACAAATATTGATTGACTTGTATGGCGTTTCGTCTGAAAACGTATTTCGTTGTACAAATTTCGAAGCCCTTATTTTTAGTTATTCTATTTAGTTTTTCAATTTCGTCTGTATTGTTTGACCGTGGTGAAGTGTCTAACTGCTTTACTTTTAAATTGTGTTACGAAAGTAATTTGTTCGATAACTTTGTTTTAGTTTACTACGGCTTTACTTGCCAAGTTAATTGGAAATGACGGGGCAGGGGATAAGTAAATTACAAGACTATACTAAAGTTCTACATGTGTAAATGATAATGATTTGTAACGTGAATTCATTTATTTGCTCTCACATATAATTTGATCATAATTAACTTGGCAACATAATCACACTCAAAGATAAGGCTAGGGTAAATTAATTTCTTCTTCATTTGGCTGTCCCAGTCCCAGTGAACTAATCCGGATAAATAAAATACCCCTTCAGGCGGCCTATTCATCGAATTACCGTGAAAAAATCATTCAAATCTGTCTGTGGGTTGAGATAATCTCGCCCAAGGTCGTGTGCATTATACCTTTTATCTTTTGGTCGCAACCTCATTTGTGAAACAGGAGTATCCTACTTTAACCTTATTTGTTTCGCATATAGATGGGCGTAGATAATTTTGATGTTTAGGAACGACAAAATAAAAGTATTTTGTATTTATGAGCCGAGGTAAAGGGTCTCTCGTGTTTTTATTGAAGACTTTTACAATATTACTAAGTTGATGTGAGACTACCTAAACGTTTAGGAGTACAACCTACGAAAATCAACATAATTATTACAGGATGTTTTTTGGAACGAAGTTCCTTATCGCGCGTTGTGAAAGGGGGCTAGACGGAAAAAATTCTTACGAAAAGTTGTCACGACACTTTAACCGACTCCAAAAAAAGGACGAGGTTTCTCAATTCGACTGTATATATTTTGTTGTTTGTATTTGTTTGTATATTGTTGTTTTTTTTTTTGTTGTGAGTAGAGAGAGAAATATACAGGGAGAGAGGGAGAGAGAGAGGGCGAGAGAGAGGGAGAGAGAGAGAGAGAGAGAGAGAATATTTTTGTTGAGTGTATACAGGTTTTTTATACATAATAAATAATAAAAAAATTATAAAAATTATGAATCCTGGAAAGGAACTTCGTTCCATCCGGGTGTCCCTTGACACCTCTAAAGTTTTTTTTATTCCCAGTTTCCCACATAAACCTCTTCCACGTGACTTAAAACCCGCTGCCGAACTCGAAAACCACCACGAGCATAAACTCACGTACAATAAACGAGGATCTTGAACATAAACAATCATCCATGTTTGGAGGTCAGCTTACACTGTTGTTTTTCATAATTGGCCCAGCGGAGCCTGCGCGGACCTTATTAAGAGAAAATTTCTAGTGCTTCAGGCACACAATATGGCGTTCTCGGACCACGGAAACGGAAGCTTATTATACGAGCATGAGCATAATAATAATATATCGTCGTATTCTTTCGCTTTGAGTTTTTGAAGTGCTTCATATTGTAGACGTTCTGATATTGGATTTGAGATTTACCTGTGTGGAGGCTTTGCATATAACACAATATGTATTTTTGCGTTGCGAGTATGTAACATACTTGGTTCTATTCACGAAATACTAGCTCTAAAACTTCAAGTATATTTTGTCAAAAAGTTTACCTACCTAAATGCGGTGAAGTATAAATATTCATACAATATTAAATCATAATAAAGAGCTACACTCTAGCAAATATGGGCAATCCGAAAATTACTGCAAGTTCGTAAGTAGATAGTAGGCAGTGGATTGTTTAATTACTCCTTTATTACGACATTCTACTCAACTCATAATAGTTTTACTACAAAACCAGGTGTCCCGACATCTCACGTACGGAAGCCGCAGGTATTCACTTAGCCATATTACATGGGGTCTAAGGGCTATATGTATACCTGTCTATGTTTATTACGACCGAGACCGACCGACCGAGTGTGTGGAGTGTGTGTGTGTGTGTGTGTGTGTGTGTGTGTGTGTGAAGTGTGTGTGTGTGTGTGTGTGAAGTGTGTGAGTGTGAGTGTGTGTGTGTGTGTGTGTGAGTGTGTGTGTGTGTGTGTGTGTGTGAGTGTGATGATTTTTATACACTATACTATAGTGTATAAAAATCATCTATTATTCCAATTCCATCTACTATACAAATGTTGACGGTGGATTCTTGTAAGTTTAGTATAAGTGTAAAAGTTTGTATGGATGTTTGTTACTCAAACTCGCAAAAACGGCTGAATCGATTTGAATGAAAATTGATACACAACTAGTTTATAACTACTTACGATACTTTTATGCCAGTAGTACATTCCCGTGGAATAATTTCTGACCTCTACGCGGGCAAAGCCGCTGGCAAAAGCTAGTAAAAAATAATGATTCTGTGGTTACCTTTGACGTAAATTACACAGTACGAGTAGGTAGGTACTTAAATTAACGAAAAGTAATTCCACTTTATCTCATAATCTTTAAAGAATTAAAAACCTTATTAACATTATTAAGTTACCAAAAGTGTACGATGTAGAAACTTAATTAATTTGTATAACATAAGTACTTATTATCTAAAGTAAACCTGGTGAGCTCGAAATTAATGTAGTCACCTTCTTCAATTCCTTACCAAAAATGTTTCATCAATTTCATCGCAACTTGGGTTTTAAAACATCCAAATTCGGGCGATCTTAAAACTTTCGGCAATTTGTCTTTCAACGTAACAAAATTAATCTTCTAAAACTAAAATAGCGTAAAACATTTAAGTCAACTCGGCAGATAAGTGGCCACACTATATTTTTCTTGGGGAGAAATATCAAAAGGGACATTAGCCGCCGTCGCTCGAAACTTGGAGGTTGCGATAACCGCCGTGAGAGGGCGCTGCGAACTATTTACCCAGCTTATGGGCGAAGCGGGCGCAAAATTAAGAGATTTTCCCGCGCCAGTACAAACAGTGTGAAACGACCCTTATTAAAACCGTCCCGTGTATTTTAAAATGAAGACGCGACGATGACGCCATATTTGTTTAGGCATCGACGTTACTATATTAAAAGAGAGAGCGCGCATTATTAATGTGTGAGTCAACAGATTCTCAATTAGGTTTTTACATACAGCGTGTTTGAACTGCGCTTGTTTAGATTCGATTAATATGTGTGCATTTTGGATGCTCGTAGCCACGCAACTACATAAAACTGTTGCTTATAAAAGCGAATATTAATTAACTTTCAGTGTTATTACTGAACAAACTAACATGAGGTACAACACCGCAAGTGTTACATGAAAACTTTCTCGTTAAACGTAGCTAGTAGTTTTAAAGCATTGCTCGAAACTGCTTTGCGCGAAGTGATGATTTTACATTAAACCTAATCATTAAGTTTCGCAAATTAAAACAATAGATAATTTTATGTTCAAGGATGAGTAGATTTTTTACTTTAATTACCTATTAATTACTAGAGAAAACCTCTTTGATCTCGTGGTTGCAAGCGCTATTGGTGAGCGTGAACTTCTGGGAATTCTCAGTAGCAGTTCTGAGTCTAGATTTGAACCCAGTTAATGTCATTATGCTCGCCCCTTTCTGTGAGTGAAATGAGGATGTACTAGGTAAAGAAAAAGCATTTATTGTGACTCGCACAGGAATGTCAGGGACTAAACTAAACACACACTACTTAATAAAAAATAATAATAACAAAAGTACAATTTAATTACAAACAGAAACTCCTGCCCGTGGTAAAAGGCCACTATCTCAGCATGATGCTGCGACATTTAGAAATAAGCGTGGCAGTACTGGTTTCCTAAAAAGCCCTGCTGTGATGTCACGGACAGAGGTACACCTCTGCCAAACCCGTCAGGTAATACCATTCAGCGTGATTGTTGTGTTATGTTATTTACTTCAACAACCGCACGGTTTTACAGCTCTCCGACACAACCTAACACTATTACAACGGAGTATAGTGTAGACAGTCTAACCGCGTTGTGTGACGAAATAATTCCGCAGTAACGCGTCATTCAATTAAGTGACGAGTCTGTTGTCATAGCGTGTTTGTCGTGCTTAATCTATGTCGCACCTCTGTCGACCTGAGGGAATGTGTCAACATTACCTCATTATTGTTTTATGGACATATCTCCAGTTTAATGCCTAAATGTAGGGTCTTAAGCCTTGAGTGGAGTTTGACGTGGCGTATATAATATAGTTGCTTGTAGGTGTCGTGTTAATTTTAGGATGATTGATATGATTCGGTAAATGCCTATGTTTAGAACTAGGGCATAATTATGTTTATTTTGTTTTGGCGTGTATGTATGAATAGCATAGCAATAGCAGAATGTACCGTGTGGTGCCGGACGTAAAGAATAACACCACCCCGTTTCTTCCCGTGAGTGTCGTAAAAGGCGACTAAGGGACTTACTAGAGAACGGGCAGCAGCGTTCTCTATGCATTTTACCACCATACTGCGATCGCCAACCCGCCTGCCAAGCGCGGCGATTATGGCAAAGCCCCCCAAATTGGGAGAGGCCTAAGTCCAGCAGTGGGCATCTTATGGCTGAAATGATGAATGAATGATGTATGAATAGCTGTATGAACCTAAATGAGGCAAAAGGAGTGTGTAAGGATTGTAGCAGGTGGCGTTCTGTAGTTTCTGCCTATCCCCTATAGGAACAAGGCGTCAGTTTATGTTAGTATGTATGGATCCATTTAATTGACTCTTTCACAAAAATCTTTTTGTCAATCAATACCTAACGTATAAGCTTAGAAATAATAATAATATATTCATATTTATTTACTCAACTAAGGACCTCAGTACATTTTAATAACCCAGTTTTACAAAATATAGGTATGTTTAACAAAAACAACCTAATAAAAAAGCCGATATGAGAATATACATAACGAATTCCTATTACGGTGAAAAGGGCAGAAAGCCAGACAATTACAACACTTGATTCTTTTATAAAATAACACAAAATACAATCCTAATTACACACAAAGATACCCGACCACCTCGTTTGTGTACAAACATGATATCCAAACCGAAAGGCTCAGAAAACTTAATTAAAGCCGTTTTTTCATAGAAATACTATATTTTCGGTGAAGCTTCAAAAATGGCCGCCGTACATCGCGTTTCCGACTGCCTCGTTATCGTAAGCGTTACTACTGAGCATAAGGTCCGGGATTTGTTGCCCAAGTCGTGTAAAGTGTTATTGGGTTTTTCTTTCTGGATTTTGTCAGTAACTGCCCAGAGCCTGGATTTGTGTCCGGCTGATGGCAATAGGTTCATCCTCTATTTGTTTTTTTCATTTTTTCAGCCGTAAGACGTCCACTGCTTGACTTAGGCCTCCCCCAATTTGGGGGTTTTGCCATAATCGCCACGCTTGGCAGGCGGGTTGGCGATCCCAGTATGGTAGAAAAATGCATAGAGAACGCTGCTGCCCATTCTCGAGTAAGTCCCTTAGTCGCCTCTTACGACACCCACGGGAAGAAATGGGGTGGTGTTATTCTTTACGTCCGACACCACACGGTACGGTTGGTTCATCCTCTATTACATGGGAGTTAAAAGTAACTAGCAAAATGTGAGTGTATAATAGGCACCTCTGTTCAACACTTCTCAGAAACAAGATATGAAGTTATGTTATATTTGTTGAGATATTCTAATCGAATGTATATTCAGCTTATAATGTTCCTGCTGGGATACAGGATTCTTTTCTTCGAGAGGAGGTGGGCTCTATTCTACCATGCGGACCCAGTTGGTAGATGTGACAGCATCACCATCATCTGCCTAGCCTTTTCCCAACTATATTGGGGTCAGCTTCCAGTCTAACCGGATGCAGCTGAGTACCAGTATTTTAGATGGAGCGACTGCCTATCTGACCTCTACAACCCGGTAACGTAGATGTCACATGTCTTCGAATTTTTTAGCTCAAGGACATGACGGTTTCTTCACGATGTTTTTCTTCACCGTTTTGAGAGCAGTGGTGATAAAATTATTGACACAAAGTACCTAA
Organism: Aporophyla nigra; assembly: GCA_947507805.1. Classification (NCBI taxonomy): domain Eukaryota; kingdom Metazoa; phylum Arthropoda; class Insecta; order Lepidoptera; family Noctuidae; genus Aporophyla; species Aporophyla nigra. The sequence continues at coordinate 3,644,241 of OX382301.1, forward strand.
AGTGCCTATTTAGGTTAGAACTCACAACCAACTACTCAACAACTAACCGAATGGTTCACAAAAATTTAATAACGGTACTTTTCGGCGATTTTTTCATGGAAATACTATATTTTCGGCGTAACCTCAAAAAAGCGGCCGAATATCGTATTTCGAGTCGTGATTAAAACGTGAATCAGAGATCGAAAAGTCACTGTTTATCTCCGCCTACCCTCTTTTAATAAATACACAAACATGTTATAATGTTAACGAGATTCTTTTATATTGTTAATTGTGGCTTTCCACTAAAGCACCTAATATTTATATGGCTTTGTGATTACAATGGCCGAGATTATACCCTCTTCGTTTAAAAGCGGGTTATTAATATAGAATATTGCTGGGAATTACTTGCCTGTATCATATTGTTAGCTATTTTATTTAATACTATTCAGTGCCTAGAATTTTAAAGCGCCTGCTACACAATAGCCTATAATAGACAAAGCTTAAAATTAAGGCAATATTATTTAGAATTGACTTAAATGATTGTTTACTTCAAAAAGAGAGATAAATGTCGAAGTAAAAATATCAGCAATTCTGTAAATGACTTTTGCTCATATTAAAACTCTTTGAAGAAAAAGTGTCACATAAAAATTCTAATATTTACGTTCACTTTACTAAATTACCGAAAGCTCCAAGCTTAAAAATTAAGTCATAACTCATCACAAAATGTATTAGAGACAAATGCTACGCTCGCTACACTGTCTACGCGGGCTGCTACGACGCTACGAAACGCTACGAAATGCGACGAACTTACTTCACTTTCGTAGCACAGTAATTAGACTTTAGGTATCTGTCTCGCGGCTGAGTAATATTACTTTGCTTTAGGAGTTATAATTCTGAGCTCTTTAACGTTGGATTTATTCAATTATTTTAATTAGAATTTTAATATCGACAGCATTATGCATGAGTGGTGAATTTTTTATCGGGTCCCTCAACTCTAATTGTATATGAAATGAAATCAAACTGTCCAATATCATTAAATTGGAAAATTATTACTACAGCAAAGCGGCTTTGCAGTAGGGCAATTTTGACAGCGTTATTAAGCTTAGGCATCAAAATAATCTTCTTAATAGAGAGTATTTTGATGTCTACGCTTAGTACTGCATAATATCATCATTTATTTAGTGTTCAAGTTATTATATGATAACTTAAATTGTCTATAATATTTTGAACTTCTAAATAATTTTAGAACTTAATATTTATAACGATTTATATCTGAGATCAAATAGAGTTGCAAAGATTTCTTTATTAGATTACATTTAGACCACGCTAGACCGAGTTGGGACACAGTGCGTAAATAAAATAAACAGGCTTTATACACTACGAAAAAAATCTAAAACATGATTTAATTTTGTTTGCCTGCTTTGGAATAATCTTTATTTAAAATAGACATACATAAACTGGTACCTTCATCCCATTGCGGTAGTCAGAAACTAGAGAACGCCACCAAAGACTCCTTACATACTCCTTTTGCCTCGTTCTTTATTTAATTTCAACCAAAAAAAAATACCTATTTGTAAATGCATTCACGTACAACTTGCTTCAAAAATAACGATTTTTTCGCAGACACCACGTCCATGTTAGTTAGAAATATGATCAGTGACATTTGTAACGTGTTACAAACGTCGCGACTCACACCTGTGCTGCACACTGCGGGACAGATTAAGGGGAACAGCTGGAAACAAAGAATAATGAAATAAAAACGTGTGTCGAGATTGAAATGTCAACATCAGGTCTAGCCAGACCTAATTACATATAAAACATGATGTTTGTTGATACTAAATTACGAATGCGTGAATTAGTGTTTGGGATATCTTAAAAATGAAAATAAAGTTAAAAATATACCTTACGCCAAACAATCCCATGTGGATTTGTGTGTATTTTAAGAAATCATTTGTTGCAAACTGACACCCTACGTCAATAATTTTGATTAAAATTTCAATTTTGACCTCATTTAATATGTACTCGAGTACTAACATAATTTAAAATACTGTACCTACTAACAAAACATGGATTGTAATTTTCTGAATTATATGTTTTAAATTGAAATTTGAATTAACTGCGCCAAATGACCGTCGTGATTTGACTACACGTGCAATTAAAGTTGGTAATCAATTTGTTTAAAAATTGTTTTCCCTGACGTAACATACAGCATTATTTTTAAAACACAAGTTTGTTTAAAATCTGATGTCAGTGAGTAATATATTATTTTATTTTTCTACTTTTCAACAAATATTCTTCTCATTTTTACGAGTTCCACACAAATTAGATCGTGATATCCCAAAACCTGCCTGTACGTGTAACAGGACAGTCAGATAGAACCGGTGCAGATTATTGCGCTCGGTATAGCGCCTACACTTTATTGTCATAGGCACCTCCCGTGTGCCAGGTATTTATCTGCTCTACAGATTTGTTGCTACGTTTTATTTTAGTGGGCTGCTTTTTTGTGATCTGAGTTGTATTTTTATTTTAAGTGGATAGTCGTCATATTATTGGTACTTTGGTTTCGTGAACAACACATCAAATTATCTTAAGTAACTAGCTTGGTTTTCATAACTTAGATACTTAAACTACTTGTACAGACTGATATTGACATAACATAGAAAAATATCAACAATATTCAACACTATACGTGAAAGATCAAATATCATCTAAAACGCATTACAAAATGTCCACACCACGTTTATAGGTAACCTAGAAATTCAATGCGAAAATATGGTGAACCGTGGGTAGCGAGTCCATGATGCTCTGAATTATCATCTGTATACGCCGCGAAGCCCTCCGCGTCGGCAGAACCCTTATTGAAAACATTTACATATGTATGTACGTATCACAGGGACGTACGTGCTTCGCCCTCCATATTGTAAACGAGAACGCTCCAATATTATCAAAGTTAGCGATGAAATCGACGATTTACTACGCAGCTTAAGGTAATGATAGAATATTTTCGATCGACTTTCTCGAATATTCGAGAACGCTTTATCGAGACTATGGAATCATCGTAATGGGTCCCCGATGGCTCGGAAGCGGGCTGTCGGGAACAGATTGACTGTCGTGTAAGCTGTTCGCTCGGATCCGGTTTTTGTGTTTCAACTTGTTACGAGTATGAGACGCGATAATAACATGAAATTGACGCTCTCGACTCTTTGAGCGTTTGAATTTGATGGCAATTTGGTTTTTATTTTATCTCCGCTTTCGTCAGCGTATTTTGTGAGGTGAAATACCTTATTGGTGGAATTTTCACTCTGAATATTTGCATACTAGTGAGAAAAATAAAACAAGAAACTTCACTTCAGCAAAGTGAATACACGTGCTTACTTAGGTACTACAAAACTACATTTTATTTAAGTACTCCAAGTCTTGGCTACCAACAAACCTTCATTACAATACTAAAAGATCACTAACCCATCGCCCACGCTCTCTCTATGAGAACAACAGCTGATTCATTGTTTTTCTTACTACCCGCAGATCGATATGGAAATACAGTATAACTTTATTAACATAGAGTAACAAAGGCTAATTATCCGGGGGCTCACGCATACCATTACGTGCCGACCTCTCTGCCTACCCCAGAACACGCTGTGCTGGTAATTAAGCGAATACATAAATGCATAGTTTATTGAGCGAGCGAGAAGATCGCGCTATGAGCTTATTTGAATGTGTAGATTTTGAGATAGCAGTTTTTGGTGAAGTGGAGATTGGTATCGTTCATTCATTAGTGGGGGTGTCGTCACATGTTCATGAGCCTGTTTAAACTTGGCCTTTACTTACCAACCAGTGAGTTTAAGCATGCTACTTGGCAGACAATTTAAGTGCATGTTTTAAGCTGACATGAAAATTCTCTCGCCTTTTAAAGTGATATAAAGTCGTGTAGAATTTATAATCCGATAAAACAAAATGATATCGTAACTTAACTAAAAGTATTCACAAATTAAAATGTAGCCACAAAAAAGTATGCATGAAAAAACTGATACGTCGTTATGCTTCCCATACACCCAAAACCAATCATCAAACGAACATAACGTATGGGGTAAATCAACACTCGGCGAAAGAAACAAATTTCGCCAGTCATTTCAGGTTAGCTGCCTATCCGGCCACAGACACCGGACCGGCACGGCCTGTCCGGCGCACACTGTAAGAAAATCGCAATCTGACGGGATTTTATTCTTATGATACGGAACGAATTAATTTGATTGATATAAGTTATAATTAAATGTTTTTTTAGTTTTATAAAATAATTTTGTATTGTTTCGTGTATTTTTGAAATTTAAAAAACTGAAAAATACAGCAAATAAACATATTACTCATTCGTTGTGGGCAGGGAAAGCAATGACAAAACTTCTGGCTCCAATATACTTCTATTTTTTCGTGGTATGCTCCTTAATCCTGCTAAATAGGGGTCAGATGAGATTAAAAGTCTATTTAGGAGATCTGGTTGGATTTTTCGTTTTTGTGTTCTATCACAACAGTCTTGAAAACGTTTTGCTGGTCTTCCTGGAGTAATTGAGGAGGAGGATGATGGAATTTCTTGTAAAACACTTTCAGGTAAAGTAATAGTTGTTTTTAACCAATTCATATTATTTTCTAAAAAACGATCCCGATGACGATGGCATTTAGTCCATTTTATTTCAATTTGTTGGCATAATGCTCTCAGCAAACCCTTGATTTTATTTTTAGAATATTCAGAATAAGTTACACGAGGATATCTATTCATAAAAAATGAAAAAACTTCGTCAAAACGATCACTCCCTCTGTTAGAAGTCCAAATTTCGAAAATTTGCAATTTCGTTATTTCGGTAGCCATGCTGAAAAAAAAAAATGTATGGGTGCCGCAAAAAAGCGCAAAATTTATGAGTTGCATCTGTTAGTTAAAACTATCAGCTTTACTGTGATGGTATATACTTTATTATATAATGCTATATAATATGTTTTCGGGACTAATGAATTTAAAATGTAAAAAAATCGAAGTATGTTTCGTGTCCTAACAGAAATGGTCGATTTTAGTATATAATTACTATTATAAATCGAACAAAATATGTATGTACTTACATATGAAATACCAACACTACGACAAATAAAGTAAATAACACTATTGACCCAATAATCACTTCGTAATCGTAAGCGTAATTGGCACAAATTAACACTGCAAAACACGTAGTGAGTGTGACTCAGTTTTGTTTCTGATATGAACATTTCTAATATTTATGTTGACATACCCACATTAAAAAAAAATATGGTGTCGTTTTTATTAGAGGGTAAGGAATAAAAAGACACCAATAATTGGTAGATAAAACATTGTTCGGATTTTGAATTAAATACCGCTAGATTGCGATTTTCTTACAGTGTGCGGCGTGACGAAGCCTTGATTAGAGTTCCGGCCCTCCGCCACGATCCGGCACGACGGCACGCTTCCACAACGCGGAATATCATCACGTGCTGCAAAATAGACAACTTTGTTTCAGTATGGTAATAGTGGAACGAAAAATGTGCAGTGTATAAATGGAACATGTTCTCAGAAACGAATATAGTAACAAGATCGTATTGGCAGCATGTTCATGACGTGAATAACAATATAAATGAAAATCGTTACGTTACACAAACTTTGGTCACTCATTCGAAGGCTTAACAAGGCATTGTCATCGATAAAATGAAATAAACATAAAAGCGAACAGTGTTGAATAATATAACAAAGAACTAAATATCTTATCATCGAACCAACCTTTGTCAAAATCGCCACAAAAAATCCACTGACACAAAAGCACGTCGAACACAAAAATGTAGGACAAGAGCTCTTTCAATAAAATCCCCGAACTACTCAACGCCACTTCCATAAAGGTCCCCGAAACTTGCTAACAGCACTTTCGTAAAACGTTTGCCTAAAAATCCGAAAAATACAAAAAACCTGCGTCTAAAATTCGTAAAAATACTAATGGTATTCTGACAAGAGCGGGCGCTTTTAATAAATTCAGTGGAAGTGCATGGCTGCTGGCTGCGGAGGGTTGAAGGGCATTTCTCAGGCGGAGGCCGTATGCAGATGTCTGTTTGTCCAGTCATTACCGCCGGGATGTTTGCCGGAGCGCCGCCATCGCAGGCCGGCCGTGGCGCAAGTTACTTGTAAATAACCGCGCGGAAATTAAACGAGTCTGTTTGTTTAATCCAGATTTTTTTTTAGAAATCATTTGATTGTTTAACCTAAATATTTTGGATGGACCATCCCAATTGTTTTTGTAAGCGAGGTAACACATTTGAATGCATTATGTTGAGATAAATTATTTTATATCGGTAAGTGATTATTTCATAGAGTTGTAGACTCTATAACTAACTCGTAGGTTTGAACCCAGGCAGGCGCTTTACTTTGTGTAAATAATTTCATGACCACTGCTCTAATAACGGTGAAGGTAAACATCGCAAGGAAACCGGCATGTCCTGGAACCAAAAATTCTAATACATGTGATATCTACCACGTGGCAGATTATTTCCCACTCCATCTCACCGAGAGATTTATAATGAAGTATGTTGATTATTTCATCACAATTATTCTGTAAACATAATAATAATATAATAATAATATCTTAGGACAACCAACACAACGTTATCTGATCCCAAACTAGGCAGAGCCTGTACTATGGTAACCAGACAACTGATAAACATACTTATATATTTCTAAATACATACACATTATAGATAAATTACACCCAGACACAGAACAAATGATTGTGCTCATCACACAACATTTGTCCTGGGTGGGAATCGAACCCACGACCTCAGTCTTAGCAGTCAGGGTCACTAACCACTAGACTAACAGGCCAAACGGCAAACGTTGATTATTCAACACAAAGTTTCTAAGAAGGATCATAATTTTGGTAGCTATTACTGCAAATCATTTGACGATAGTATATAAAATGCTGGAACAATCCTATCGTCTTAATATATCTTAAAGTAGGTAATTTTGAGTGACTATAATGGTGCTTAAGTCTATGTTACAGCAATCGAAAAGCCCCCAATAAGGGTACAAAAAAGGGCAGCAGAAAAAAGTCATAAGGAAAGGTATTCCCATAACTCGGACCACGCCTCAAGAGAGCATTATGTATGCATCAGGGATCCTCATTTTTGCATTTGTAATAAGGATCATTGTACAATTATTCAGTCGTTAGTGCGCCAATCTATGGCATAGACGCTCGCCCGCATTAAAATGCGAATTATTTTGTTTAATTAATGTATTATATTAATGATGTGGTCGTTCAAATTAGTAGGTGGGTATGAAGTTTGGTAGCTAAGCCATCATTAAATGCAAACTCGATTGGCATACAGACTACAGGTTTTATACTTTTTATTTTCTACTAGCTTTTACCAGCGGCTTCGCCCGCGTGGATGCTGAAATTATCCCACGGGAAAGTACAATCCACGGGTACTATCTGTATAAAAGTACCTATCTTATGAGTTATAACAGGTTATAAACTATATGCTCGACAAATTTCACCCAAGTCCGTTTAGCCGTATTTTCGTGATTGAGTAACAAACATACAAACGTTCACATTTACAATATTAACAGAGTAAGATAATAGAATTATAGTAGGATCAAACAAGTAACTTTACACTGTACGAGAACTCCCAAATTATTCTCCTACATTCCTAAATATTAATCTACCAACAGTGTAGTTTATTTATTGATACATAAGGGAACGAAAATAGCAAATACTAAAAGTATGTTTACGAATAAGGAGATGCCTATTCTTTGACAGAAGCAGTTCTAAAATAAACTCACGGTAATAGGTCACTACTTAGCGTCCAAAATTGGAGCTGTCGTTCTTGTGGCTCAGAATAGAACGTACGTAGGCGTTAGAAGAAGCCATTAAGTGATTATATTCAGTAAACGTGAATCCTCTGTGCCTGGGTGTGTGCGTTTCTTTGTTCTGTGGTCAGACGGCAGACAGTGACGAGTAGAAATACTTAAGAAATTCTTGAATTATAGTACCGTCTTGGTAAAGCCAAAAGAGTACAAAGCACACAGGCCTCCCACAGAGTGAAGGCGTGTGAGTACACACTCTCACAGAGTGTGTCCCGGCAGTGGGAACATTATATGATGATCATGATCATTATGTTCGGTAAAGGTGTGGTCGCTTGAACTTGGTCACCCCTTTTTCACATTGGTATTGTAAAAGGCTTAGAAATTAAATAAGGTTCTAGCTGTACCCGTGGCTTCGCTTGGTTATATGTCGGAAAATATCCCACGGAACGTACTACCGAGAAAAAAACTAGCCGCTGTTACTTCTTATAACATCAGCCAAGGAAAGTACAGTCAAAATCAGTCTAGCCGTGTGGGAGATTGGAGGAAACAAACATTAAAAAAAAAAATAGTTTCGTATATACATACTTTCACAAGCATCTAACAAAAAGCTCTTATTTTGACATCACAAACAGACACAATTTTATTTATATGGATTGTATGGAATATTTTAATCCAACTAATATTATAAAGGCGAATGTTTAGATATTTGTTACTTACTCAGTTACCTAAAAACGGTTGAACGGTTTTAAATGAAGTTTGGCACAGAGATATTTTAACTTTTAACCTCGACCTCCACGTGGGCGAAGCCGCTGGCAAAAGTTAGTCTTACCATATTTCAATTAACCCACAAATACACGCCCTGTCTCTAATGAAGTAGACGTCGTTATCCGTCAACTTAGATTTATTTCGCAACCCAATAAAATACAGTGTATTTGCGAATCATCAAACAGTTTTATATCCTTACCGTTTGTTTGTTCCCACTCCGGGACCTATCTGATTTAATCAAGGTACTAGGTAAGATACGGCATATCGCGCTGGCAACGCGCCAACTAACACGTTAAGACGACTACAAAAATATACGGTAACTCACGGACCGTGCGTGTGTGTGCGTGCTTTATGTATGTGCGCACGTCTCTAATTCCTTAGTTGTTCCGCCGACCGTATCTTATACGCGATGGTGATCCAGATCTGTATCTGCTTGTTTATAATGGTCTGGACTCGGCAGATTAGTAAGTTAAGAATCTTTTCAATTCCCTCAGAGACTTTTATTGAAATAACTTTCGTTTCTAATACTTTGTATACTCAGAAGATGAGATAAAACTTCATTATGATACAATAGAAACTCAGAAATTCATTCTAAATTCATTTTCAAATGTATGCAGAACATTATTCAGTTCTTTTGCTTTTTATAAACTTTCGAGGGATTTAAAAATATTTACTTTTCATTTACGTATAACAAGCAGCCCTCGGATTGTGAAGATTTTTTTTGAATATCTTCTAAGACAACAACTCGGCTGCGGCGGCTAGATGGTGTTGATCTCCTTTAAAAAGATTCCAGTTTTTTTACAATCCCAGCTCAGATGAAAATCTGTAAACCCGTTTAACTAAATTGATAAATAAATCAAGGTAAACCGCGACACTTAGTTAGAAATACAGCCTCAACACTGTTGAGAATTCTAGGGAATACAGAAACAAGCCGCCGGTAAGCGCATAAACGTTAGCGCATTCAACCAGTTTTGTATGCAAGTTTCATGCAAAGGCGCGCACTTGAATAACTTAGGTCTGTTTGCATAAAAACTCGAATCTCCGAAATGCCCGTTTAGTCTACATTCGGCTGGGGCCTGTAATTTGCATAGAATAACAAGAGAAAGCTTGCGGTGCTCCGAATAAAGAGCACTTTGCCACGAAAATCTCAGCCCGTGATATTTGGACCCAATCATCGAGAGGTAACTGTAGTGTCCCGATAATCTACGTAACTTTGCAATGATATTACCTTTATAAGCACTGCTTTTTTAACTTTTGGAGAATTTAAATGACGAAATTAGCTGGCTTTGTATTTTCACGTTTGCTTTTAGAACTTGTGTTGTTGCGGGATTTTTCTTTGTTGTTGACTATAGTAGCGTTATTGAATATATTAATATACTACAAGAGTAAAAGTACAGTTTTTACAGTCACATCTCACAGTCAGGAAAATATTTCAGTTCAAAACACAAACTTACTAAAACTACAAACACAACAATAAAAGTCGCTGTAAAATGCTTTGACAAACCATAAAAACAACAAGATTCATTTCATTTATTAGGAGCTCGTGTAACATAAATGAAAACATCATCTCAACTGTTCGTACCGTTGCTTGTGAAAATCACGGCTCCACGTCTCAACAGAAGTTCGCGAGACCACACGAAAAGTATGATTAAAAAACTTGTAGCGAACTCACTGACCGTAATAAGAATACGAGGGAGCAGGTACATACGGGGAGAGTGGGGGGTAATATCAGCGAGTCTCCCGATTGATTGATTGATACATTATTATTACCGTAAAAACAACTGGAATGTATTCGGGCGTCTGCTTGTCGGCATATTTTTCCATACGTACTCGCGTGATACATGAGCTATTGGAAGCGAGTATTTCATCCACAGAGATTGTATACCAGTGGGGAGGGTAAATACATTCGTATTTATGTGTAGGTTCACACGCATGGCTACCTCTCTAAATAGCATCCGCGACAAAACGCCACATAATTCCGCTTCGTCACAGACGGTTTAAATGTTTAAAATAAAAACGGAACGTTAATACGTACAATTAAAGGGCGTATATAAATCACTTGTGAATGAAAGAATTCAGGATTTATGATGTCCAGTCATTTTCTGCGTCCGCTCTTAATGCGACGCCGCTTCCTGCGGCCGCTCGGCGCCAGTCATCGCTACGTGCCCTACCCTTTGTTACAACAGAGACGTTTTTAACGCGTCCCTACATTTGAAAAGGAGAAAACAATACGTATTACGGGCTCTACCGACACGGATGAAAAAAAAACTGGAACACTTTGAGCGGAAAAAAGCGTTGTTTTATAAATAAACAGCGCGTCGCTATCAGTAGTCGACACTCGAGCGACTTGACGCGAGATTTAATAAAAACGGAGCGCTCCTCTGTTGCCCAGTATAAAAGTACCCTTATCACGTAGTATGGGAGCGTTCAAGGGTGAATTATGTTAGGTTGTACGCGAAAAGATGAAAATTAATGAGCTAAAAGTGAGTTTTGCGATGCGACGCCCCCGCCGCCGCGCCGGCGAAACTTAAGCGGTTAATGCTGTTTGATTCTTTTGAGTTTTTTCTAGTAAAGTGCAGCGCGCTGCTCCGCTGAATTAATGGCCGCCGGGTCGTTTGTCGCCCTCCAGATAATTTCAGTGTTAAATGAGTGGTATTTAAACTGAGAGACATTGTTTCCAATTGGAAGTGGCTTGTGTTCAATTTGGTGTTAAAATGAATCGGTCGGCGGATCGTTGCGGACTGGGTGTGCTCAATAAAAGTCAGTGGTGATCAGTGGCCGACAGTCGTCGCGGCCGGCTCGTAATGATTCAATTTGTCATTGATGAAATGTAAATGTTTTCTGCTTGAAATGTGCAATAATTTATTTAAATTTTTCCTTTCCGAAAATATTTTACAATTTTAAAAGAGCCCGCTTAATTCGTTATTAATTTTTTATTGACGTAAAAGAATCTCGTGCTTCAAAACATAATAATTTACTTCAACGCACATAAAACGTTAACACACCGAGTTACCACAAACTAACTTCAAACCAAAGTCATTACGTCCCAATGTACATTGAAACAAACCCAAAGTCTTTAATTTAACACAAATTGATAACTTAATGTGCACTCAGCGAGCGCAGCCCTAATAAATATAAAATTCCAAATCCATTAAGACAAAGTTTTGATATTAAGAGCGTACCTTAATTTTGTTGATGGAAAACTTGACTGGGGCCTAAACGCCTTATGAAAAAGTTTTTTAAAATCCCGTCTAGCAAGCCGAGGAGGCTAATGAAGAGAGAACTCGATTTCTTTGGGCGGGTTCTGTCAGGTAAAATGTTCTTAGAAAAGTGTGGGCGCTCCGTATTGATTGGACGAATGAATCCAATTTGCGGGCACAGACGAAAGATACGGCTGCTAAAATGTTGCCGGCGTGGTGTGGTGTTAGCTATGAATTTTAAGTAGATTCTTTATACTGTTTTGTGTTTATGGTTTTGAGCAATAGAAATTAATCAGTGGGAGATTATAAATTATAAAATGAGAAAGAAAGAAAGAATAACATTTCTTTGGCAATATTTCGTGAAATACAAAAATATAAACAAAAAAGAGAGTAATAACAACCTCACCACAAATGGGTAGGTAATGAGATTTTACAACGTTTTTATTCTTTTGACAGATAAGTTATCTTACACCCTCTGAGTGACATTAACATAAACATAATAGCTAACTTCTCACTGTTTCCTTCAGTAGTGACAATAATAATTAATGCATCCTTGAATTTTGCCCACTTAATATTCCCCTTATCTGGCCCACTGACATACCGAACGCGAGTCAAATAAGGGTCAGTGTGCAAGCAGAACAAACCGACATCATTGTCGATACCCTAGGGAGGGGAGAGTCGGGAGTGATGTTCATCGATAGCCATCCGAGTAGAGTCGGGACATTCGCGACCAGTCCCCGCCACATTCATCATGCGCATCCAAGATTATATCTCTGTCCTGATTATTGGCTTACTGGAAATAATGTGTTACTCATGTCTCCTCTTTTATCTTCCTTTCTTAACGTATATTTCGCGTTTAGTTATCGATATTTCGATGTGGTATCGATGTTTGTGGGTATCGATTACAATGGAACGCCTTGTATATTGACTTTAGAGATAATTATCATTAAGAGCCTGTTTAGTCCCACTGCAGGGCCAAGGCCTGTCTACTGTCATTCCCGTGGGAGTAATGAATTATACTCAAATATCTAAAGGCAAAACGTCGGCGTATGATTAGTACTGTAGGTAGATCAATATTGTCCGAATGATTTCGTCCAGTTTTTTTTTAAATAAATAATATCAAATTCTCGCACAGTACATGGCTATTCGTCTTATATTTAACAACATGTCCAGCACATCTGTGCTCCCGAATTATTTTTATCCCTATAGGAGATTGGGATGTAAGCGTATGAGGATGTAAGAAGAAGATGGATTGTTATGGTACTAAGTTCAAAGGAATGGTCTGAATATAGCTTGTTACTACTTGTTTATTAACCGTTGCTAAATGCAGGGAAAAATACGTCCCTGTTATTAAAAAAAAAAGGAAAGGGCCAGAGGGAAAACAAAGATTAGGCAGACCGGAGAGAAGGTGGGCTTACGACCTAACAGTTACAGCAGGAAACAATTGGCAGAATATTGCAAGTGACAGGGACAAATGGAAAGAACTAGAGGACGCCTTCCCCCGTGGAGAGGCCCATACCACAAAAAAAAAACTTACATTATAAGAACAATCAAAACTAATTACAAATTAGAAAAAAAAAACATTTGAAACAATGGTAATGGGAAATAAAAGCTTGTTTATTTTATTTATTCTTTATTAAAAATAAACATATACTTTATCTTTGTATCCGTTACAATATTTCCAATATCGATAAACACCGATCACATCACTATTCCGCCGTGACTTATACGGTTCGCGACGGTTCGCCCACTCTAATATTGCCGGTCTTTTCTGTGCGAGTTCACATCAACAATATCATTGGTAATGTAATTTGTGTGTACGTCTGAGAAATGTGCGAGACACGTGACGTGTGGTGACCGTAACTGAATGATGCGTGTGCCGAAATTGACGAATGATAGATTTTTGCGTTGTTCTTTTTATATTATTATCTCATATTTTATTATGTTCCTTGTGGTACCGGACGTAAAGAATAACGCCATCCCATTTCATCCTGTGTGTGTCGTAAAATGCGACTAAGGGACTTACTAGCGGGTCGACGGCGCGTAGTGTTCCACGCGCGCCTCAAAGAGATGTCAGCAAAACTGAAGGGGTCTGCTAGGCCCGATGCCTGCCAGGGTCGCGAGATTGTTCGAAAGAGATACCGTGACCCTGGCACATGGGCAACTGAAGGAACACGGGTGGGTTTTAGTCAGTAAAAGTCTGACATGCCCTCCCGCTCCGCCCAGAGCGGGAGAAGTCATTTGATGATTTCCCATCCAAAAAAAAAAAAGAAAAAAAAGGGACTTACTAGAGAATGGGCAGCAGCGTTCTCTGTGCATTTTACACCCATACTACGATCGCCAACCCGCCTTCCAAGCATAAAAATCAAAATCAAAATCAAAATATTTTTATTTCATATAAACCTACATGGGCACTTATGAAACGTCAGAAGCTAGGTGCACGGTTCCAAATAGTTGGTTCCTATGGAGAAGAGCCGGCAAGAAACTCCACGGCTACTCTTTTAAAAATAATTCGTTTTTACAATTGTTTCAAATTACAGTGTTAATAGTATGGGAGGACGGTGTAGGCCTATCAACAAGTACCAGGTACTGAATAAGATAGAAAATTGTCTACAGTCTACAAGGCCTACAACACAAAGCTCACATTCACAAAGTATAAAATAATCTACATAAATAATATTATTTCATAAATAAGACATATTACACTATTTAAACCAAATGTCATTATTGCCATGACAACTAATATTAAAGAGTACAATGTACAATTGTAGGTATACAATTTCAAAAATGAGTAAATGTGAAAGAATGTAAAAACTGAAAAACTTGAATACAAAATGTACATCGTCACTCGGGAGCAGTTAATAGACACAGGTCATCCTGTAATAGCAATTATGACCAAACCCCCCCCCCCCCCCCCCGCCAATTTGGGGGATGCCTATTACCAGCTGTGGATGTCTTTTGGCTGAAATTATAATGATCTTATATGTTGTTATAATTAATATACTAACTGACAAAGAAAAGTGACTTTTATTATTAACAAAAGACCCAATCTTACTTATACCTAGCTCGCCAGGTAAAAGGTTATAAAACTCGAAGTTTGTGTGTGTTTGTTAGTCATTCACGCAGAACAGTTGAAAGGATTTTGATGAACTTTGGCACACACATAGTTAAGTTTTTTTTTATTTGTGGGTGAGAAATCAAATCAAATCATCAACCCACCCGTGTTCCTTCAGTTGCCCATATGCCACGGCCACGGTACCTCTATCGAACACATCGCGCCCTGGCAGACATAGTTTAGTTTTTTGTATTTACATAAGGGATAAACAACACCCACATTTCGTCAATATTAAGTATGAAATGCGACAAAATGTAATATTGGGACTTAACATGTTCACTGCAACACTACCTCCAAATATCTGTCTAGTCCTTTGTAACCAAAGGCCCTAGTGACGTGCCGCTCTAGCAGTGACCATATAAACAAAGGCGCGGCGTGTGATTCGATTCGATATTTGATATGCGAATGATTTATACGTGCCTCCGCGGGACTGATTGTGTTGTTTGCTCGCCCCAATCACATGACGTATGGGTAAGATAAATAACGAGATGTTGTTTTTACCAAGCCTTTGATAGGCTCTATGGATCGGTGGATTGTATTTTTGTTACAATGGGGAATTATTAAGATTTAGGGAAAATCTTAGATAACAACGGCACAGGTCCGTCGATCAACTTACCACGTGGGTGACCATCTTTAAATACCATGACTCCTCTGTGCCTTGAAAAGCATGTTCAGCCTTTGGTCCCAACTGTCATACTTTCACAGTCGATAAGGGTCGTCAGAAGCCGGGAAGTCTGACAACCTTTCTTACCAAGAGGCATCGTGGTAGTCACTCTATATAAAATATTGGTCCTCAGATGCATTCGGTTAGACTAAAAGCCGACTCTGCTTTTCGACTAATCTTGCAACGCAACGTGCGAGGTCTAGTTACGTATTTGAAACGAAAAGCGCACACAAATTGAACTTAAGAAAAAATACCGCATGTCCTACATAAAAATAGGTAAAAATGCAACATAAATAACTTTTAAAAATCTTAAACAATTCTAATCCCACTAAACTTGACCAATATCATAAAAATAAGTTGATCCAAGTAAAATATTGCCGGCGCCTCCCACAGGGTTAAGTAGCGTTTTTTCTTATTTAATTTTATTAATTAATAAATAAAAGTTGAAACCTAAAACGAAGCTTGTAAAACTCGCTATCATTTATCATCGCGAGATATTTTAGTACGGATTAGCTGCAAGAAGTTTGCGGCTACGATCACCTGCTACTCCTGGATTTGGTATTTATTGCTTTATGATTAGAAGGTCAGCAGAATATTTTTGAGGAGCTGCTGTCTTAAATGTGGCGGTATGTTTTGGTAAATAATTTGATGAAAATTCTCCAAATAATAAATCCCGCAAATTGGAAAATTCGTTTTATTTAAGTAGATGTCAAAAAATAACTTTCAATGTCTACTTTTTTTGGGATATGTTTAGCTAGGTTTTTCATTTTCAATTCACTATACATTTAAATATATTTCACACTCTACCTCTTAAAAATCTTCCACACAGTTCCGCAAAAGCTTATCATAAAGAAACAATCCTTTTAACTTTAAATTAAACTCCACTAAACTCAAATTAGCGAAAAATATGCACGCTCTAATTAACACTATAAATTACTGAAACTTTACCGTAATAGAGCGGGGATTACCGGGTATTACCGCCAACCTATTGTCGTGTCCCAACACTGCGTCCTGTCGCGGATTAATTCGGCTTATTACATGGTCTCGTGGAAAAAAAAGATAAAATAAGGCCTGCTCTAATCCCGGGGAGTGCGGGGTGCGCGGGACTGCAATATCGACAGGCTACACAAATTAAACGAGCCGTAGTCTGTAGCTAGCCTTATATTTCTAGCCTTTTTCCTCTTTCCCTCTGTGTGCTCCTTCGTTTATTATTAAAATATTGTAATGAGTGACAGTCTTTGATTAATGGGTTTAATTTTAGATTGAGTCCTAATGACCGGCAGCAATCAATTTCGTTTGTTAGTTAATTTTCGTGGCGGTGAATGGGTCTAACTTTTATATAGGGCATTTGTATATTTTAGTAATTTTTGAAGAGCTGTAGTGGACCAGTGGTAGCAAGTTGTAGGTTGTAGGTTCATACCCAGGTAAGCGATTAACCTTATGTAATTTATTTCACCACCACTGCTCACAAAACGGTGAAGGAAAACATCGTGAGGAAACCGGCATGTTCCAAAAACAAAAATGGAAGATATGTGACATCTTCCAACCTGCACTGGTCCCGCGTGGTGGATTACGACCCACTCCCTCTTACAGGCCTTTGGCACGGCAGTGGGAACGTTAACTTTGACCCGTGTGACTGTTACTATTTAGCTACAAAACCAGGGACGAGTCGCTAGTGCACCTACCTATAAAGAAACTTCTGAATAACTTTACGAGAGGAGTAATTTCATGTATTAGCATTTCTCTAGTATCAAATCATTCTAAGCGAACACAACAATTCCAAAATTTTATACCACACCAAAGAAGCGCAGAACCGTCATACACACACACACACACACATGACAGACCTACTCACATAATAGGGATGTGCTGGTATTAACGAACCCTCACAGTCCGCGGCCCCCGGGACTCTCAGCCGCCAATGTAATCAGTGTCCCTTCCCCTGCCCAAATCTCGATGAGTACAAAATTTCAAACTTTCTACATTACGATTTATTTTACTTGTGTGTTCCGTTTGGGTAATCGTGTTAACAGTAGTCTGTCCGAATTTATTTTATGCCTATATTTTATGTGTGGTTAAAGAGTACATAACGTGCATTCATTTATTTTAACTTTTACATTATGGACTCTAATTTCTCAGGCGTAGAGTATTGATGTTACAGGGTATGTTTTGGGTTATTGCAGACGAATATCTACTCGTTACATAGGAATAACCTAACGATTTACAAGTTGATGACAAAACACATATTGCTTGACTATTGTCCAAAATAAAAGACTAGCAACTAGCAAGAGCAATAAAGATCCCCATCTATTAATAAAAAGTAAAATAATACCCAAACGGACTCAATTCGGAACGTAAATAATAAATACAAGGTATTCATTCCCGTTCAACGGTTCGGTCTTAACAACAAGATTTTCTCGTCGACAACATTTGATCTAATATTCAATAATGAAAATACGGCATTGAGAGGGCCGAAGCCAATTGTTGAGCCAAACAAGCCCACTCCACCTGCCTCTCGGAGCCAAGAACTGAACGGAAGAAACAGAAAACTGCTTTTACAATAATTGGCCAATGAATAATACAAGAGCCAGTTATTGCATGGCCCAACTCGAAAATAAGCGGCAATCGAAATAACCTCTACGTATTGTGTACCCGGAGTTTGTATATAAGTAAGCTTATGACGTCATCAATATGGAATTTCTGAGAGGTGAATAAATTTTTAAGGTATTTTCATATGAGATAATGATATGAATATCTGAAGAGATTTTTGGAAATAAAAAGCAATTATGATGAAAATGATTTTACTTAAGACCTTTGAAGTGAATTTCGTATACATAAATTTAGAAACTTTTCATAAGTGCGCCTATTATTGTGTTTACTGCGTAAACAAGTCGTAACCTCAAGCACACTGCCTAATAACTGTGATCAAACAACGCTGAAAGTGTTCATAAACTAGGCAACACCACAATATTGAATCATTAACAATAATTCGCGAACTATCGCGCTAACAAACAGCTTTATTAAGCAGCACGCTACTTCCTCCCACATTAAACACGCGCCATCCCAACATCTGTTACAAGCTCATTGAAGGTAAATCCACGGTCGTACGAGCGACGTACTTAAGTAATTCAGACTCCTTTATTGCCCAAGTAAACTTTAAAAGATTCCAATTAAGTTGGAGGCGTATAGACCAGGGCTTTTAGCCCATTCCACCCTCTTAGCGAACAAAGCGAGGCGCGGTGCCTTCGACACCGGTCGCGTTTGTATGAAGGAATTACTCCCGACCATCTATGGGCAGGGTCTAATAAAACAAGGGTAAAGCCACGTTTATACTGAGCCCGTTTTATAGTCGCAAGAAAGGTTTTAGTGGCGGCCGTTTGTGTGGAAGGATTACTCGTTAATTTTGAGTGGTTGAGATGATTTTTGTTGGGACCGCCAACTAGCTACGGTTGTGGCTAGTTTTGTATTATATGCAAGATTATTAACACTATCGTTCCTCTCCATAATTTGCATAACATTTCATATTAAATACCCCTCATATCATCTGAATTACAGCCACGCATGTTTACATTATTTCCGCATCTCTCTTATGTGTTTGATTCACAAAATTACATTTAGTTGAGTCCCGGAATTATAATTAATATTCACACCGGATCCACTATCAATACAGAAACCCGACTTGGATTGAACAAAACGTTTATCTAGCTAAGACAACTCAAGTATATTAATTATTCATTAATCACAGTTTTGCAACAATTCGCTTCCAAACTGGTACATCTTTGAGTTCATGTAAAAACGCCTTAAGGTCCGCTCGACCTTTTAGCATTCGCACCCTTTGTCGGGGCTTTAAACCGGTTTGAACTAGTTTAATCTCGCCATCGCTCCAATCACACCTAACTATTTGTGTTTCAATTAAGGCAGACCAAATTCGGTGGTTTTGCGATGATTAATACAAGTAATAACTATAGCTACTGTGCAGGGTACATCTGGCTGGAAACCAGTTATAAATGATCCGATATTATACCATTATAGTGAGCGATCCCTAGTTTTAAATTGACTTAACCCTATTTGCTTGAAATTCGGGTTTGTTCACGATTGTATAACTCGTTTAGAGTTTGAATAACTTTTAATTAATTAAATTGGCGGAGAAAGATTAAAAATAGGGTTCGACGGAAAGGTATCTTGAAGTGGGTTAAAGACTTTTACCTTTTCTTTTCCCTAACTTAACATTTCATAAATCCATAATGTGTGTTTCGTCCGCAAACAAATTAAGCTCTAATCAATGATCCGCTCAATTACTTGAACAAAACATAAATCTTTCCCAAGTTTCAAGTTTAAAATAAATGTACCTACTTATTCAGTTAACTTGATAGGACATATATTACAATTGTTGGTAAGCGGAGACATAATGTGCAGATGTGTGCAGAGCGGCGATATCTGAGAGGCCATCTATCTGCGGTATCATACGAGACCGCTGGACCGACACAGTCAGACACTGTGTCGGTAATGTTACACAGGGATACAGTGTGTTGATGTTCTGTGCTGTAACAAGTTATAATGCTGAATTGAGGTTATTATTTATAACACAAATATCAGAGAGAAGTACCTTAATAAATATAGGAGAATACATCGTCAGATAGGCAGCCGCTCCATGTAAAATACTGGTACTTAGCTGCATCCGGTAAGACTGGAAGCCAACTCCAATATAGTTTAGAAAAGGTTAGGCCAAAGATGATGAGGGGGATGAATAGTTTCTGGCTTATTTGTTCAAGTAACGCTTTTGACGTTATCATAATTGTGAAGAGTTTTCTTTTGCTACGGTCCCGTGTCCGTAGGTCATTACTGACGGTACCGTGTGGTGCCGGACGGTACCGTGTGGTGTTGGACGTAAAGAATAACACCACCCCATTTCTTCCTGTGGGTGTCGTAAAAGGCGACTAAGGGACTTACTAGAGAATGGGCTGCAGCGTTCTCTATGCATTTTACCACCATACTGCGATCGCCAACCCGCCTGCCAAGCGTGGCGATTATGGCAAAGCCCCCCAAATTGGGGGAGGCCTAAATCCAGCTTTGGACGTCTTATGGCTGAAATGATGATGATGATGAAGTCATTACTAACGGAGTTACCTACTTTAATTAATTCAAGTAAATCAAGAGTCTTCTTAATAAAGAGACCATTTTCTGATGAGATCAACCACATACCCTCAAAAGTAATTTCTTGTAAGATACGAGTAAGAACTCTTTCTTGTCTTGGCCTTTCATGCCACAATTGGTCCTAGTCCACTGTTCATAAGCCTCTGCCAACGCCAATGAGTAATTTTTCAAAGTCAAAGCATTTATTTCAAATATGCACATAAAAGGCACTTTTCAACGTCAACATTTACATTAAAATAGAATTGATTCTAATCGGCCCTTCCAAAAGATAGATTAGTATGGAGAAGAATGGGCAAGTAAGTCCACAGTTACTCTTTTAAAATGTATTTCAGTATTGGTGCACCTAGAATTAAATTACCATACCACAACAAGTAACGGAATTGAAAATGAAGCTAATTAATTAATTATATGATAGATACATGGTGCTCTAATATTTACAAACATTGCAAGTATACGAAATTCCTAACATTTTAACAAGTTACAGGTCAGTGTATGAGTTATGGTAATCAAATCACAGAATGTAAATCAATGTCATAAAAAAAACTGAACTAAGCAATTAAGTTAGCAACCAGATTGACAGACTCTAAGACTGTCTTTTGGAGCAAGGCCAGCAGTAACGTTTAATAGTACATTAGGCTAAGCGCACACACAGCACAGTGTCGCAGTAGGAAAGCGGCGTGCATTGTGTGCGCCGCTTCGTTTCCGTCCCGCCGTCCCGCCGGCCCGCCCCGCTTCCGCCACAGGCCCGTACTCACTCATAAACACTTCATTTACGCTAATTACTGCGATATTATACGCTGGAGTCTCTCAGGAAGTGGTGTAAGTAGAACATGTTTGCATTAAAAGCTTCGTTTAAGTATCATAATACCTCGCACAAATTGTTTTTTTTACACGCTTTATATTAGCTTCACTTGTATGTTTGTTTGTAACCGAGTCCTTATAGCGCGATTTTGACCCACTTTAAACGACCAGATTTCATTCAAACTTTGCACACCTGTCAAGGACCGATGACAATGCAATAATTTCATAAATTTGTGCCATTATCCTTGCCAGGGTTACCAGGACAGCAAAAAAACTGTCTTCGAAAACTACGCTGACATACGTCACAAACTAATTTGTGTCATTATCCTTGCCAGGGTTACCAGGACAGCAAAAAAAACTGTCTTTGAAAACTACGCTGACATACGTCACAAACTACGCTGACATACGTCTCAAAATTCGAAACACCCTAAAAAATAGAAAATAAATAATAGTTACACAAAACTAAAAAACACGCTTCCATTGAAAACCAAACTAAAAAGTACAAAATAATGGAAAAAAAGCGTGGGGTACCTGATATCAATAAAACAATACCTTAAAAAGCACCCCACGCTTTTTTTCCATTATTTTGTACTTTTTAACCGACTTCAAAAAAATGTTCGACTGTATGTATTTTTTTTTTTTTTATGTATGTTCACCGATTTCTCCGCCAATTGTCAACCGATTTTGAAAATTCTTTTTTTATTCGTAAGGGTATACTCCTGAGGTGGTCCCATATTAATTTTGTGAAGATTTGATGTATAATTTGGGAGATAAACGAAGGAACTCCTCAAAAACAAACAGTACACGTAATGTGATTTGGATATTGTACTAAAGATCAAAAATAATTGCTGGTTCTATCTATCCATCCGTGGTGAACTAATTATAGTCTTCGAAGATACCGCATGGAACTCCTCATCGGTGAACAGTACATATAGGAACTTACAGTGAAAGGTTAGAAGGTTAGGGGATAATTCTTTGAATATTATAAGCACGTTTAGACCGTTACTTGTATTCTTATATTCCGTTGAGCTGATGATGGAAGGTACAACTCCTTATCGATCAGGAGTTAGAAGATATCTTGTCCTAGATAGACATACTCGTTGACATCGAGAATTGATTCCTCAGCAGACACTAGAGTGGGCTCTTACCCACTCTACTGTCTGCTTAATAATTTTTTTTTATGTATGTTCGGCCATAACTCCGTCATATATAGACGGATTTGCAAAATTCTTTTTTTGTTCGAAAGGGGTTTATTCCGAAATGGTCCCATATAATTTTCATATAGATCTGGTGATGAGTTCGGGAAACAGACACCGGAACTCTTTAAAAAATGACAGGAAATCAACCGCGATTTCTGCTATCGCATAAATATGCATTCTTGTTTGGAATTAGTGCAGGGTGAATACCACAACTAAAAATTTAAAAATAAAAACTTTTTTGCAAAAAAAAACAACCGACTTCCTTAAAAACACTACAAAGTGAAAAATAACTTTAATTTCGGAAGTCGGTGGCAAAAAAACCATAAATACAGATCCTAAGACACCGACTACCGAAATTAAAGTTATTTTTCACTTTGTAGTGTTTTTAAGGAAGTCGGTTGTTTTTTTTTGCAAAAAAGTTTTTTTAGTTTGGTTTTCAATGGAAGCGTGTTTTTTTCGTTTTTTTAATCTATTATTTATTATTGTGATTTATTCATTTTTCTTAGCTTGGTAAAAAACAATGTAAGATGACGATGAGAAACCTAAGTTCTATCCAGCTCTTTTATGACATTATAAGATTAAATGTTACCTCAACTGGTTGAATATACCAAATCAACTAGCTACAGGCGTGGCCAAGAGAGAAACGTTATACCTACAAATAAGTACAAAATATATACCTATAACAGTTATCAACGAAACAACAACTAGGCATAGATCTCCCTACTTCCTTCCAAAGCCTAAAATATACAAACAAAGCCATAACTTAAAAAGCAAAACACAAGCAACAATAACGATTATAATAATCATTAGTCTCCGTTCCCCACTATTTGACGTAACACGGCGTATTATTACATATTTCCGCTCTGAGTCCGGCCCTGGCGCTCACATTAAGTGTCAGAAGGCAGGAAGCCCTCCGTCTCTGGCGCTGGTTATTTACTGTTGATCTCGATCTGTCCACGGACCTCCACACGTATGTAGTGCGCTGTTTGTTTAGGCGCTCTCTGTGGTGTACCTACTGAGCTTATATCATAAGGGCAAGAGAGAGAGAAATGACAAATATACATTACTTGCGACCGGCCTTGCTCTCTTTATTAAAAGTTAGTTTAAAATTTATGTATTACACATTGCTCTCCGTGTGGTGTCCGACGTAAAAAATAGCACCATCCCATATCTTCCCGTGGGTGTCGTAAGAGATGACTAAGGGACTAACTAGAGAATGGGCAGCAGCGTTCTCAACGCATTTTACCACCATACTGCGATTGCCAACCCGCCTGCCAAGCGTGGTGGTAGTGGCAAGCCCCTCCAAATTGGGGGAGGCCTATGTCCAGCAGTGGACGTCTTATGGCTGAAATGATTATGATGATGAATGAATGATAACACATAGCACAGGCGGGCATGGACGTTAAAGGTCATCAGTAGCCCGAAAGTCTGACAAACCAGCCTCACCAAAGGGTATCGTATTATCCAGTAAAGTATTGCTGCTGCATCCGATAAGACTGGAAGATGACCCCAACATAGTAGGAAAAGGTATACGACCGACGTGTTATCGTTTCAGTGGGTCAGCAGTTTGAATTTGATAAGGATGTGCCGGAGTACAGCAGTTCATCGCGGAACCGGTACAACAGCGGCTCCTACAAAGCATCATGTTTGGCAGGGAGCCGCCATCATAACATGACAATCTGGGTTGGAACCTACGACCCTTAACTAGTAAGACGTTACCATTGGACCAGCACTGATCGTAGATCTGAACCCAGTCAGGCGCTTTATTTCTGTTAATTATTTCATCACCACTGTTCTCAAATCAGTAAAGGAAAACATCATGAAGAAACCAGGTTGTTCTAGAAGCAAAAATTCGACGCCATCTACCGACACGCAATGGAATTACGGGGGATTATGGCCTCCTCCTCCCTCTCGCAGAGAGGTGGCCGGTGTCCCAGCAGTGGGAACGTTACAAGCTGTTTACGGTATAAACTTTATACTACTACACCACTGGTCCCTAAAGTGACATTTTATATGTATGTCTAGATAAATGTGTACTACGTAGTTTTGCTGAGGTTATACTGTACTGAAATTATGACAGCAGGCAACCCGATTGTGCAATCGGATTTAGTAACTATTTCAATGTTCAACGTCTACACGTCCATAGTGTAGACGTTGAACATTGCGGAGTGCAGTGCGGAGCTCATGTAATAAGGAAAAAAAAACCGGCCAAGTGCGAGTCGGACTCGCGCACCGAGGTTTCCGTACAAACCTTCAGGTATTCACGGTTTATGCATAAAGTTTATGTTTATGAAATGAAATGTTTTTTTTTTTAATTTTTATATTTGAGTTGACTGAATGAAAGGTAAATAGTGGTTGACGATTTTAGACGTATTAAAAAAAAACTACTTACTAGATCTCGTTCAAACCAATTTTCGGTGGAAGTTTACATGGTAATGTGCATTATGTATTTTTTTTAGTTTTATCATTCCCTTATTTTAGAAGTTACGGGGGGAGGGGACACATTTTACCACTTTGGAAGTGTCTCTCGCGCAAACTTTTCAGTTTAGAAAAAATGATATTAGAAACCTCAATATCATTTTTGAATACCTATCCATAGATACCTCACACGTATGGGTAGGATGTTTTTTTTTTTTTTGAGTTTCAGTTCTATGTATGGGGAACCCCAAATATTATTGTTTTGTTTCTATTTTTGGTGAAAATCTTAATGCGGTTTACAGAATACATCTACTTACCAAGTTTCAATAGCATAGCTCTTATAGTTTCGGAAAAAAGTGGCTGTGACATACTCGGACAGACAGACAGACGTGACGAATCTATAAGGGTTCCGTTTTTTGCCATTTGGCAACGGAACCCTAAAAAGCTAAATGTAAGTAGGTTTATTATGAATGTGGACTAAGCAGTTGAGTAGGGTTATGCTTAAAATTATGCCAGTAGCTTCTTTCGGTCGATGGCATGACATTATTCCCGTTGGCCCAAAACTTCACCATATGCGAGGCATCATCGCTAAAAGCTAGCAGGTCATTTAAATTGCAGGTTTTAGTTGAAAAACAATCACATGTAATGATGTAGTCACCGAATATGCGTCTTCGTTACATTTCCCCCCTCCCTTTCGTCCCTTTGTGAATCAAAGGCCATGCAACATCGAATACTTACTAGTATGTAACTATTACATTTCGCGTGGCAATAAGATTAACCTTTCGCAGTGCTGGCTCTGTACAGAACTTACATGATTCCGTTGTCTGTGATGTTGAAAATGTCATAAAGATTTTTTAAGAGCTCTACAACCAAACGGCTATTATTAGTGTTATACTTACTGGGGAAGGCTGACCTTTCCAGAATTTTCAACACTAGCTTTTGCAAACAGCTGTGCCCACGTGAAGACCAGAAATTATCCCACGGGAATGTACAGCCGGGATAAAAAGTATTCCATGTGATAATTCCTTATATACATACAGTCACGCCTTTTCCCCATGGGGGTAGGCAGAAACCACGGAACGCCACCTGCTACGATCTCTACACATTGGTCATACACACACGCCGGTTGCGAGTACTACGCACCTGACCTTTCTGAAGAACATCACCAATAAGGTCCCTATATGTCCTCCTAGGGCGTCCCCTCCCGGTGTTTCCACTCACATCTGCCTTGTAAATACCTTTTGTGAGCCGTCCTTCATTCATCCTCTCAACATGACCAAACCATCTAAGCATACATTTTTAAATTGTTGTCACTACATCTTCTTTTAAACCACACCGTTCTCTTATCACATCATTCCTCAGCATATCGTTATAAACTATCTTTTTAAGAAATTTCTTTTAAATCTGTTCAGTCGTTTTTTTCCGCAATTAGTGGCGTAATTGAGTAACAAACATACAAAATCCAAACATACAAACTTTCACATTTTTAATACCAGCTTTTGCCAGCAGCTTTGCTTGCGTTAAATTCGAAAATTTTCCAATGGGACGTTCTTCGGTTCGGGAGATTATTTTCTATCAGTGTGCCGAATTACACACATCCGTTTATCCATTTTTGGGTGATTGAGTAACAAATACAAGAACTTTAACATTTATTTACAACATTAGTAGGACTATTGTGGTACCAACTTATCAGGCATTACAAAACCTATAGTTGACACGGTGAGTTGGTTCAGAATACTTACAGCTCGACTTGAGTACTAAATCGTAGTAGGTGTGTTGTTTACACGTTGCGACCGTGAACCGTGACATGTTTATTGTCCTAATACTTATACCTACACTACCTACTGGCCACAGTTCGTCGCCTTACAACATTTTATTGCTGAAGTAGTTAGCTATTGATTTTATAGCCATTTCAGTTGAAAGAGTTAGTTTTATGGGTGAAGAGATTTCTGAGATTCATTATAGGTCGTTAAAACTACTTCAATGAATAAAGTAGGTACATAAAAGTACTCAGACAGTATTCATTAACTACACAAGGTGTATCTTTGTAACTAAACAAGATTGTTTCGTGAACGATGCGGCTGAAACCTTACGTGACTGTAGACCAAGCGCATTATGATTTTGGTCTTTGAGATAGATTTAATTCAATAGCAAACCAATCCATAATCAATTCTCAACGAAAATTTTAAGAACTTCAGTTTTAGTGAATAATAAAAAGAAATCGATATGGCGGTCGTAGCGGCACGTACTACGAAAAAGCTACGCCGTAGCATACCTTGCTACGCGAGCTACGAGCGTGCGCAAGCGCATTCGGTTCTACTACGCAGTCATTGTTACAATCAATGGTACCATTAACGTGATAAGTTTAAAAAAGTTATTGATTTTTAGATACCAATATGTCGCAGGCCGTATCGACAAGCAACTAATTAGTTATTAAGTTAAAACAAAACATAAATTTGCACTCTACTAATTTCACACCATTCCAACAACTATAAAATATACTGTATACGATAAACTTATAAATTATACAAGCGAGAGTGAACTTACACAAGAGCAATTAAGAGTTTAATAATGTCCCGTTAATTGCACAGAAGATGTAACGAATGTGCCCCATGTCCCCTTTTACGAAGCTTCGCGGAGATGCACGAAGTTGCACGAAGCTAGGCGACGCGACACGATTGGCTAATAAAATACGTAATCAAGTTTAGCAAAGCAAGATTGTGAACAGTGTAGGCATGTATAAGTAAGGCATGGTTTCTGTACTTGCCGTGTTGCTAATATATTGTTGTGGTATTTTGTGACTGTTTACAAATATAATATTGTTTCTGTTGGATTTTCAAATGGTTCTGGTAGATCTGATTTCACATTTAGTTTCAGACTACTACTAACCAACGCCATATTGCATTTGTTACTAAGATTCATCAATTCTGATAGACCGAACACATTCTCAAACAACTCACCTATGGTATTTTGACCTTGTCGTTGGGATAAGCGAGTAAGTACTTATATTGGTATTCTCTTAATTAATCAATACTTGTATTTTTCCAGCAGCTCAATTAAATAACAAGATCAAAGCCAACAGTTGAAAGATTTCTTACAATCAACCGCTAAAACCTTGCAAACCATTTGACCTAAATTGTAAAAAGCAGAAATCTCCAATCAATTCAACGTTTAAATCTATTAATACAAATCAATTACCAGTATTGAGCTTATTTCTTCAGAAAGACTTCGGTGAAGCCACGTTTAAGAAACGATAACCTGACCTGAATCGCTTGGAATTAAACCGTTTGAATAGCGTCAAAGGTTTCTGGTCACAGGCTTTGAGTTAGCAAAATGACATTCGGGTTGCTTGTTTATTAAAATGAATAGCACTTGCAAGTACCGAGTATGATTTAGCATTTTGATCTTTATGAGCAAAGAATCCAAGAAATAGAAGGTTCAAAGAATATCTTTAAAGGCTTATGCCATCAACTACCTACTAGATTATCAATTACTCCAGCTCCTTGCCTTATAAATTTAGGAGTGGAAATAACTACGGTGTCTGATTTAGCATTTACCCGTAGATCTTTAAGAGCAGCCTTTCAAATATTCTGAGAAGAAAAAATGTTGTAGGATAATTTTTAAGGCTTTTATAAAAGCTATCAACTATTACATTATCAAATGGCATTCGAGTTACTTGCTTAATAAAAAGGAATAGCAGATATTAGTACTACCTAATATAACAGATGATAGCGTTTTGATCTTTATGACTAGTATTAATCTTAGTTTTAGATATTATTTCTCAGTAAGTGAATTATGTACTGCAATTCTATATGAGAAATAAAGTTGTTCTAAACGGAACCGGCTAATAATTCCAAGAAAATTTTTCTTAGAATTATTTTAAAAGGTTGTGTAGTAGCAGACGACTAGTATATCAGTCAATCCTAGACCACATTTTAGTTGCACCAGTAACTGACAACCTGATCTGGTTTCTGGAACTTAGTAAATAATTCGTCGTCAATAATGTGATAAAGAAGATGGTGATGATAAGAAAGATTATCATTTGTAGGACAGCATTTAAGTTGGAACAAAAATGCAGTCAGGCATTTTAAATAATTAATCTAGACGTTCTCTTTACGTAGTGCGCACACGCACCAATCAACCATCGGCCAACGGTTTTATTTTATAGAGGTCAAGGCATCAAATCCTGCTTATTGCTGCAATAAAACAAAGCAATCATGCATGCATTAGCATGTATTAGTTATACATATAGACTTTATAATTACAACCAACAGTTTTACAAAATTTTGGTCTGAACAGCCAATTTTGTTTTTAAACCACGAAGGTATGATACAGAAGTTAGGCTACAAGTCGTGTGGGTTGATACTGCCTTTTTCTTCTACAGCATACTACGATCTCTAAGTTGGTTTTCAAAGCATGATAATTATGGCAATTTAGAATATTAGATTCATGTTCAACTGTGAACTTTGGTGATCTACGATATAATGAAGATTTTGAAGCAGTTGATAAGTAAACTGTGACTACGAAAGTGGCAATCATCTATACTTTGGTTATAATCACGTGTAGGTGTAAGGCGCACTGCTCTCACATTGCTGGTATAATGTCGCCACATTTGTTAGCGTCACCTCCGACGCCCACGCGACACGCGACGCCGAGCCAGTGCCATTTGTCGCGACAACCCAGCACAGATTTATACCACACGCTCTGTATTTATACACGTAAATATTAAGATTAAATCAGATAACAGTTTTAACCAATATTGTTGCCATTAATTCGGTAATTTAGACATTCAAGAACTTCACAACGAAACTTTTTCAAATATTTATTCATAACGTAAACATTAATCAACCGTACCTAAAGCAAATTTCGGAGAGCCTTAATACTACCATTAATCTTTTACGTTAATAATAATTTAATGACTTAACCAACTCCATTAAATTACAAACTTGCTTACTCGTAAACGTCGTGCGCTGTTTAGTTAACTAATTGCCAAAGTATCTTATCTTACTTTTATATAGCAACAATCATTTTAATAAATTGATGCTAACAAAACACTTACTTTTTTTGGGAATGAAAAACAAAATAGACTGAAAGCTTTTTAAGCGGGTGCCGCAACGTTTACATAAACCGGAAATCGAAAATATCAAACAATGAATTCGATAAAACAAAACAAACTGGAATAATTCAATAGTGAAATGTTATGCGCGGCCACGCTCGCGCTCAACTGTGAAATACTTTTAGCAAACACGCGCCAACAATTAGCGCGTACTTAACGCTGGTGCGGCGCGGCGGAGGCCGGCTGCGGAGATAGTGGCCGAGCCAGGAAGGAAGCCAGTTTTCCGCAAGAGAGGTTCCAGCCCGGGCAACTTCGTGGAACGTCTCGGCCGATGCATTTTTGGATGCGAGCCCAAATAACTTGTTGCAACTATGGGGAGGAGACCTGTTGCTCGCTCGTGCCGGGCCTACCCGCGCCCATTTTTGCCTGTACTCCGACTGCAAATACATAATGAATGCGAACGCTGAACGTTTCGCTGGCGGTATTGTGCCGACCGTTTTGTTGTACCCTAGTTTGTGGGATTGCCGTTGTTATAGTCCGGGGAGCACTTTACGCGTCTGCTATTGCAGTTTTAATATTCACGAGGGCTTTGTTGCTGCATTTTTAAAGAGGTCAACGCCGTAGCTCGCCCGGCGGCTGTGGGATTAATTTTCCTCTCTTTTAGGGGTAAAATCAAAGACGCAAAGTGTATAACTTTAGCCATTTTCAGTCATATTTTATGCACTCAGCGTCTGTAAAAACAGAATGAGGAATGTGCTATTATTCATGGCAAAACTTTGTAAAATGCCCATAAAAACAATTGACGTAATAACTTTTTTTTTTTTTTGACCTCAGCAACACCTCATCGAGTTGCCAGTGACATCAGGTTCCCAGCCTCACCGCACCCCTACATTGTTCCAGGGCGCGTCATCAAGCCTGGTGGTGAAGTTCGCGGACACAGAGAAGGAGCGACAGTTGCGACGCATGCAGCAGATGGCCGGCAACATGAGTCTGCTAAACCCCTTCGTCTTCAACCAGTTTGGAGCCTACAGCACGTACGCGCAAGTCATCACGGAACAAGTGAGTGGCACACAGAAGATTTGGAAAGCGTAGGCGCCTTGTCAATGATACGAAACACGATTGATTAATTTTGCATAAACTTGAACCTCTACATGTGTGAAGTGAGCTCCTTGCTTAGTTTGACTGCTCTTAATGAGGCATCTACGCAAAATGGGTTTGCGATAGTCAAACGATGTAAAACAAATGTTACCGAAATATTTTTCAAATCTGCCAAAAACCAATAAAACTCATCCAATGTTTTCAAGCATTAACTTTGTTTAAATATTTCCGAAATATCCAGTCCATGCATTGTTTTAGACATATTCAAAAACAATTTCACTGTAGTAAAGTTTATAAAGTTTTATACCTGCACATTTGGCTTGATGAAAACTGATAGGCGTACAGCATGCAATAGCGCAACCTCCATAGTTGCAAACTTTTTACAACTTACTTCATAAAAACCGCTCGTAATGTGTCTAGACCCTTTCAGAGATAGCTTTAATATTTTGTAAATGGTAAAGAACTTTCACATTCTCCACCAAAAGTTTGAGAACGAAAATCAGGTTTCAAAACCAAACATTGTCGATAAAAATGTTATTTATAAGTCTCTGAATCAACGTGTCACCTCTCTGGAATGTGTTTGGGATCGTACTCAAAATAATCGTATATATTTTGCTCAAAGCTAGCCTTGGAGCCTAACAAATGTATCATTTACAAAAAAAAAACAATGCCCATAATTTTGTGAAGTACCGCCAAGCTTTCGTAGTGTTGAAGAACATACGTAACATTTATGTTAGACTTAGCACACAATTACGCAATATGTAGTTCACGATTATGTACGGAATATAACAATTAATCGGTTGGCGTAGCAAGTAGTAGTACGCTTCGTAGACAATGTGCTACGGAGCTACGCGCTACGAACAGTACATGCTACAGAGCTCACATGAATTTGATCCCGTTTAATCTCAATAGCCTTGTAGAGCTTCTAATTAGACGTATAAATGTAGCAGTAACAAATTAATCTAGAGCTCTGTGCTACATACGTATTGAATATTGAGTGATACAAATTACGATACAAATGTGTTTGAATAGGTCGTGACCTCATTAATCAGACTAAGGTGAAGGTTTTCAAACATATTGAATACTTCAAAGAATTTAATGTAACCTAAGTACTACTTCACGGATATAATAATTATACCGATATAACACTCGCTACACGACGTTTCGTAGCATACGATTTCGTAGCTACGAGTTTCATAGCTACGATTCATGCTGTTGATGTTATCATTACTTTGGATAAACTGATAATTTATGTAATATTTACTCTTGCAGCAACAAGCCGCGCTGATGGTGGCTGCAACGGCGCAGGGCTACATCAGTCCGATGACGGCGCTCGCCTCACACGCACTCAACGGCATGACCAACAGCGCGTTACCACCCACCTCGGGTAACTATACCTTTAATATACGGTTCAAAACATATGTTTCTTTAACAAGTTGCCGTTTAAAGTCATATAATCAGACCTAAAATCACCTTGTATTACACACAATTTGATTTTGGTGATTAGTTCTGGTTTAATTTCTCAAATCGGCCAGTATTATTGGGTTTTTCTGTTAGGAACATCTCAGTAGTAACCTGGTGTCCGGATAAGTGTCCGGTAGATGGCAATATTCTCGCCCCCTATCATATGGGACTTCAACTTAACCATAACTGGCGAAATGGTAATCTCTGGACAATAGGCGTGATGATTTTTGGTTTAGATCAAAACTGTCCAGATATAGATTGGTTGTTATTTCAATTTATTTTCCTTATACTTAAAATATTGCTAACAAGCTCTCACTATCCCTTTCCAGACAACTTCTCTGGTCTGGCGATAGGCACGGGCGGCGGGCAGCCGCTGAACGGCGCGCTGCCGTCGCTGCCCTCGCCCACCATGCCGGGTTTCAACATGGCCGCGCAGACTGCCAACGGACAGCCCCCGCCGCAAGACGCCGTCTACACCAACGGCATACACCAGACTTTTTCTGGACGTAAGTGTTCGAAACTGATTGTACACTTTCTGATTTTAAACAAAATGTA
This sequence comes from Aporophyla nigra, assembly GCA_947507805.1. Lineage (NCBI taxonomy): Eukaryota > Metazoa > Arthropoda > Insecta > Lepidoptera > Noctuidae > Aporophyla > Aporophyla nigra. Next base: position 3,677,555 of record OX382301.1, read on the forward strand.
GCCAAAAGTCTGGGTCCTATCATTGAACCCTGCGCAATCTATAGTCCTATACTTTGTATTTAATGATTCCACCATATGTTAAGGATAGTTTTAAGGTTTAACTTAGCATTTTAGTAGAAAGTTATCAAATTGTGACCTAAATTATTCGCGGCACTAGTTAACAAAATTAAAAAGTAGTGCCTAATGATTCATGTAGTTAAATGCTTTTGAGAAATCCCAAACTTTTTCGCAAATGTTAGTACAAGAAAAGAGTCATACGGACAAGACGAAATGATACGGGTTTCGATTTTGCCATTTGTGCCCTAAAAATTACACATTCAGTGACTATATTTCTATATGACATCATTATTTGATTTTTATTGTATTTTTCAGCAGTTTCAGTGACAGCGCAGGGGCTGCCGAACGGCGACGCTACGGCTTTGCAGCACGCGGCCTACCCGGGCATGCAGCCCTTCCCCGGAGTCGGTGAGTGGCACTACCCCTTATCGTCCTCCCACACTGCTTCAGTTACACGCTTAACACTTGACCAATAGGCAATCTGAACAAATCCATCGGTTGAATAAGTTTTCATTAAAATGTTAAATAGTATGAAAAATTACTAGAAAGTTTTGGTACCGAAAAGACCAGAAAATAAGTCTTCATTCTGAGCCATTTGAAGAATGATTTTAGTAATCGATTTTGAGACAAAAATAACTTAATTTGGGGGTAACACAAACCAGTTTTATATTTTAAACGTAATCCATAGTTGTAACTATTGGTCAAGTCATAATTAATGTTAGCGTTTGTTGCTAGAAGAAGGTATTAGATTAAAATGTTTCTTAAATTAGTTACGAGGATATTTAAAAGTTGTCCTTGTGTAAAATTTTCTTTGTAACTTTATTCTTTTAGCAACAACAAAGCAAAATTCACCAATTATGTATAGAATGAGTATTGAGTAATCATTGTAAGTCTATGTATTTTGAATGGATGGTACATATTGTAACTTTGTCTATGCGCAAGGGGAACGAATGTTTTGTTAACTGTTTATATACTACTGCTATTGATTGATGGATCTGCTGGGAACGATTATTTTACACTGTCAGAGATATTTCAGACAACCCAAGTTAATCCAGCAGATTAATCAGTTGCTAGTCAATTATATTGTATTGTTGTGTATATCCTTAAAGAGTACCGTGCGCTGTAAATCACGCTACTCGACATTATGCAGAATTTAGTACTTCAAGTAGTTTGTGTTTAATGTCTAAATATAATTCTAATGGAACCACCCTCAAAATTAAATTATGATTTAAATTATTTTACGACAAAACGAATTGGCAAATTAAGCATTCTTAATTTATTAATTGATATGATTTTAGCTTGACAATTGTTATAATAATGTTGTTACATGCATGTATATGTACGCAACTATAGGTGTTCATTGTGAAAATGTGCAAATTAATGTTCTACAGCTTATCCAGCGGTTTATGGGCAGTTTCCGCAGCCCATCCCGCCGCCGATGTCGACCATTGCGCCTGCGCAAAGAGAAGGTAAGTGGAGCTCCGAGGAAGACGCCATCGAACTAACCCACTCCTTCAGCAGACGATTTCACCCACTGCCATTAAACAGCTCTTTGTGTTTTCAGAGTCCATCAAAATCAATTAAACTTGGCCACAAATCTAGCCTTTGTGAAAAATATTTCACTGATTTCAAGTTTCATTGATTTTATTATCTGTGTATTTCAATTTGTTATTCAGCCAAAACCTTTGCACTTTAAAATACTGAACCGTTTCATTGAGATAAAAAAAAACTTGCTTGAAATCAACGACCAGCGCTTAACTAACAAAACTTCGATCGGTTCATATCATCTTTTGGCTAAATAGCAATGTAAATGTTCGTTGTCCACACTCTATGTATTACTGTGATAGTCGGTGTTCTTTCAAGTGTACAGTGACACACAGACGGCTTACATTCAGCCTTCTCCACTCCTAACTCTTCACTCTCTTCTGCTGTATATCGCTGTCGTCTGTCGCTGTACACTACTTGTCATGTGCATCTGTGTCTCTACCTGTATGTTGTGTTGTAGTTCTATGTCTATATGTATCAACTTTATTACACGTAATGTATTAATTTTATCAATTTATTCTTTGACTTCAGCCTTAACAATTGTAACTTGTCTACTTTTATTATTCAGAATTAAAAGAGTATCCTTTTCGTCGACTGCTAAATCTATCTCATCAATCATTCCTTTCATAAAAACACCTCTTTTATAACCACTAAAATCAATTCTCATTATACTCTATCCTCGTCTTCCTCCCTTTGCAATATTTTTTCCGTGCTGGTGTTAAGGGCAGATTTGTGAGTTCTTTAAAGAATTTCTTATGTTCCCAGGCTGCTCTATTTCGGGCCCCGAGGGCTGCAACCTGTTCATCTACCACCTACCCCAGGAGTTCGGAGACGCTGAATTGATGCAGATGTTTCTGCCCTTTGGCAACGTCATCAGCAGCAAAGTATTCATCGACCGTGCTACCAACCAGAGCAAATGTTTCGGTCAGTTGGACTTTTGGTTTTCACGCCTTGTTTGAATTTCTGTCGTCTGAATCCAACCAAAAGTTTTTGTTTTTAAATAAAATAAATACAATCAATTTTCATCTTTGGATGACTGTGACGTACTTTTTTTATACTAGATCGCCCTCCAAAATAAAATTTGTTTAGTTTCTTTTTTGTTTTATATTAAATTTAGCTTTTTAAACGGTCTCAACATTGTTTTGTTAGATTTGTAAGAGAAGTAGCGAAGCAGGCCCAACACAAGTACTCCAGGAACTTACTGGGGCTGCTTTAATTTATGTAATAAATGCAATGTTTGAGATGAAATAAAAACTGCAGGATGCTGAACAGGTTTTTAGCCTGATTTGTATCCATCACTAACGTCGTTTTTTTTTGTTCCAGGCTTCGTATCGTTCGACAACCCGACGTCGGCGCAGGCGGCGATCCAGGCGATGAACGGCTTCCAGATCGGCATGAAGCGGCTGAAGGTCCAGCTGAAGAGGCCCAAGGATGCCAATCGGCCTTACTAACCCAAGACGCCGTCCCTGTGCGCTCATCATGTGCCCATGGTATGCACTTAATAACTCTACTACTTCGAGCCTTCGAACAAATGTTGTTTGACGATTGTTTATTTAGTTAGTAGCAGCAGTACTGTTGACAATAGTACTTGTCTTATTGCAGGTGGCGGCAGGAGCGCACGGCACGCCAGAGGCGCGCCTGTTCGCGTATTATCAACAATTCTATGGAATTTACTACACATTTATTGTCTAGCAAATATCATTACCTACATACTTACTAAATAAATTATGCAAGCCATCGGCGAGTATACTAAATTAGTTAAAAGTAATTTATTAAATCAGCGCGTAGGAATGCTTCATTCTTATCATTATCGATTAATCATTAAATTACTCTATTATATTATTATATATACAATTTATTAACTTTGATTAAATTATTATTATTATAAAAAATGACACGTTATAAAAATTTTGTCATTTTGTAATCATACTAAAAATTCTATTCCTAAGTCTTAAAGTTTAACTGAACTTTTAACATAAATTTATTATACTAGTTATTTGCTTGAACTAAGCCAAACTGAATTTATTAAGTAAGTTGAAAATGTAAGAAAAAATGAAGTGTATTTTAATGATTGTATATTGCAGCGCCGCGGGCGATGTGAGCGTGTGCCTACGCAGGTGGTACGTACGGTGTGCGCGCGCCGCGTGCCGCCAGCGGACACGCGACCCTGCTGCTCTGCTGCTCCACGAGCGAGTGCTCGCGCCCACAGAGGCCCTCTGCTTGTCCGAACTAATGAGTCACAGATTAACGCAAAGGTCGCGTGTTCGTGTTTGGTTAGCCCGCGGAGTCACACGCCGCCCCGGCGCCGCGCGGACACTGTTGTCTCCCACCGCCGAACTGATCACACTAAAATAAGTGCTCGCATAGATCACTATTGGAGTATTTATAATGTCCTATATTTTGTTAAATTTTAACGAGCGTGTGTATATGTGTGTGTAAGCTATGTCGCTGGCTCGTACCACACGACATTCTCTTACGACGCTATTCGAGGGCAATCACAAATTGTAATATAGAAAGAGCACATCCTGCACGAAGTTAAAATGTTACCCAGAAGACAACTATGTACACTGTCTACTCAAACGGCGACTTGTAAAATAGAACTTGTTGTAAGACCACCAAATATATTCAGTATCACGTTGTTATTGACGCGTCTGTCTGTCCATGGTACGGCCAGCACCTCACAAACCTACATGTTAGTGAACGATGTTGTTACAAAATTAAATGTTTGTATTTAACGCTGTGTACAAATGAAAGTGCACTTCAAGACCGAATACTTAGGCCTTCGTTTCAAAAGATCGTGTTATTATGTGTTGTAAATTCCAAAATGGGCTGTGATATAAAAAATATAATATCAACATAATGGACTGTACAGGCCGTTCGTCTCTGTATTGCATGTGTGTGTACCGCTCCCGCGCCGCCCGTGCCCCACGCGCCCCTCTGGCACCTGTTCATGTTGTTCACGTCATCTCTTGACTGTTCCTCAACTTAATTTACATTCCCTGCTGGCTTGCAGTGTACAGCTTCCACTATAAAGAGGACTATAATTTCCTAGCCTCGCATATTAAAACAGTTAAGCAAGTTTGTGGCAAGAAACTTAGGTATCACAAAGCAAAATGATCATGGTAGAGGCACTTTCAGAAGTTTGCTGTATAGAAAATCACAATTTATTTTTGTACATACCAAGAGGAAATTTCGGGAAATGTCTCTACACAACATGAAATCATTTGATTGCCTTTACAAATCCTTTGTGTAATTGCAATCGAACCAAGATGTTATTAAATTATTAAGATTATGTAGATAGTAAATTAGACAATCCGCGCCAGTGGGGCCGCGTGACGCGCGGGCGACGAACTCGCGACGTCGCGATGTCAATTCACAAGGAGCGCGCTTCCCCTTTTTAGTTTTTGCTGTGGGTGTGTATAGTATATAAACATGTAAAAAAATCGTGTTAAGGTGTTAAATACAATAACTGTGACTAAATGCGGGGAGTCAACAGTGAGTGGTGCGCCAACTAACAGAATACAAAAAAAAAACTAGTGTAATTTCTAATGAGAAAAATAGATTCATAATCAAGAAAAGTACCAATATAAATATTAAATAATACGGAGATACCTTAGATATATTGTGTGCGCGCGGGCGAGTCGCACAGTGTGCGCCCGTAGTGCGGCGCGGCGCGGAGATGCGGGGCCCGCAGCCCGGGGCCAGGGACCCGCCACCCGCTACCCGCACGACCCGCGGCCGGGCCCCTCCGCCACGCCGCCCGCCTCTAGTCAAATATTACACTCACCACAAGACATAGAATTTTATATTTACACAAATAATTATATTATATTGATATAGTATTCTAGTTTTAGGCGATTTTGATTTACAAGTAAGCGGTGTGTTTAAACGATATTCTTAAAAAAAAAACATAAGTAAAATCGTTTTAAGTGTGTCTAGTTCATTTCTCTGAAAGTCTTATCTCACCATTGTGCAATACGTTGTTATGCTTTTTGAAATTGTTTTAGCGTCGTTTTATTTGAAGCGTTAAGTGTTTATTTTATGAATGTTTCTTATGTTACCGTTGTAGATTTATTCGTCGACGTGGTCTCGTTTCGTAAACCGACTGCGAGCCGACCGCACGAGGCGCGCGTCTTGTCTGGTAGGGAGTGCGTGGTCCCGGGGCCCGCCGGTAGGCCGGGCCCCAGCGGGGCCACGGTCGCCGCTCGGGTCGCAAGTATGTTGAGTGCTCCGCCGACGGCGGCGGCGCCGCGCCGCGACCGACTTAGGTTACAGGTTACACAAATCGATGCCAAACCGGAACACGTATACTTAGTATATCGATTATCGATAATATCACCTCGTGGGTAATGTAGACGTAATACGCCCGGGCACCGCCCGGGACGATTAATAATATTGTGTACTTATATCTTTATACTGATTAAAATTAAATTCCCTAAAAATATAGCGGAGACGTGAACATTTGTAATAGATTAATGAGTCCTCTCAGAATGTATAAAACAATCGCCCATAAAAGTGATTCTAGGATACAGGGTATGCTTTGCAATTATTTAAATGTATCTAAATAATTTGTCATGTAGGCAGACGCTGCCGACTGTCTGCCGTAGAGTCTGCACTCGCTCAGTGCCCGCATCGCTCTCGGGTCCACTAGTCTGTCGCAACTTTTTATACTCTGTCGTCTATCGTAGCGTAACCGAACTCATCCTCATCTCACGCTCTCCATTCGCGACTCAACGAACGCGCTTCGCTTGGTTCCTCTCCGACGGCCGAGCATCCTTCACCAGATAGTGCCACTTGCGTTACTGAAGTATCCTCACTCACTTGTCACGCGTCACTCGCGCCGCCGCGGTGTGCGCTGTGCTACTATGTCGTACGAACTCGCCGTGTTCAGCAGTCCAGCTGCGCACAGCACCGCGGCCCCCGCGACACATCAACAACAACATTGTTAGTATTACGAAATCGAATTTCTAAAAAAAACTATTTAACTCCTGACATTTTATAAAATATTTATATCGTTCGCATACTCAAGTACGTCGTAGCGCTCGCGTACGCGTGAACATCACCGATGCACTCAAGAACGTTTGAATCGTTGGTATGCGGTATGCGAATCGAAGGCGGGTCGTTAGTAAGCGGTATAGTTAGTTAGATCGTCGGCGGCGCGGGCGCGGCGTGACGTCATCGCGCGGTATACAACACGCCCGCTCAACACCGACCGACGCTAGTTAGTACATAAGATGAATGCCAATATTTTAATCAGAAAAAAAAAAACAAAACTTAGAATTCGGAATTATTAATCATATTATATCTATTTATATAGTAAAAATATGGAGAGAGGCGCATAGTGCTTTTTATGAAAAGTAGGTTCTAGTAATGAAACAAAACGATCTAGTCATATCTTTTTTCTGTTATTTATTTTTTCTATCGCTTAGCATAGTTTAGCTTCAAGCACACGTTCGTACTTACGTTTATTATATTACTATGACACGGTACTGTCCCATGTGTGTACTTAGAACATCTACCCTTACTGTTCCGTTCCTCAGGTGTAATAGAGCCAGATTGTAATCTTAGAGCAATTACTTATTATCTTATCGAGTATGTCTAACTTCCTAACTTCTTAACTTCATTAGATCGAGATATTTTGACATAAACCTACTATGTTATATGAGAAAAAATATACTACTAATTTAATTTTGATAAGTTATCCAGAATACTGTTACGTCAGCATACATTACCTTTAGATTAGTTAAGATTAATTGAGATAATTTTATCGGTATAGATCGGTAGAGACGAGTTATGAATGGTATAACCGTTTGGTTAAGTTAGAGGTTTAAAGTTACCTTAGGGCAAGTTGAAGGAGTATGATTTAGGTAGAGAAGATATTACTCTCATAGTTCTGCTAAAGATTGTAAGTAGTGCGTTGACTGTACGCTCCGCGAGCGCGGGGTACAGTCAGCGCCCCACAATATCGCGCCGTCCGTTATGAAAAAGATCTCACCTCTATGTATACTGTAACCGGTTCGATTCAGTTCCCTAGTTTCGGTTCAACTACCCTCCTGGATATATTTAGTAGTTATCGACTCTGGACAGACGTCACAGATTCTGTTCTAAATTATAAAGGTCCACCTCGAGCCCCGGAGCCTGTCGTGTTCCACGTCACATCGAACGCACACAGGCCAAGTTCAAAATAATGAATATTAAGGACTGGTATTAATCGTAGTGTAGACGAATTATTAGAAATGAGCTGCCATCTAACAGTACGTAACGTAACTATACGCTAAGGGCGTGTCGCCGACGGCTCGCCGGCTCGCGGTGGAGCTGCGTGTGCATCTTAGTTCCACAGTATCGATTGTACATACATATGACGTCATATCTTTAGGAGCTTACTAGCCTTTTGCCCCGGGACCGCCCGGGCGGGTGACAGGGTGTCGCTGTGTTAATGCTAAGTGGAAATCATAATCATTAACCGTTTTTTAGAATGGTTACACGGCATACTTGATAAAGTGTACGGGCCACAGGCGACTGGACTGAGCAACCATGTAACTGTAGATAAAGTACAGCCTACGTACAATTCGAGTTTAAGATAGCTTTTAGCCAAATTCTGATTGTATAGAAGAAAGTAATCTCGAATTTTTTCCACGAGTTTCAGTCGCCTGATAAAACCCAAAATGTATAAAAAGTGAACCAAAATGAATACTCGTAAACTATGTCCCCACATTGTTCTGGATAACTTATATTGGAATAGTTTAAGAGTTAACAAGGACGGCTTGTGTTCAGGGTTGTTCGGGATCCGACACCTGTAATCTACGATTAAGGTTCTGTGAAAAGTTGAACTATTACAATTAACCATCGATTAAAAGTCGATGCCATCCACCAAGTGTACCTACATTCATAAATTAAACTGTAAAATAATATATGAAGAGAATATAATAAAATATATACTTAACATTAAAATGAAATACCTACTTTGTAAATAAAAGACCATCTTAAATGTATGTATAAACTAAGGTAGTCTTGTTTCAGTCATTCAACCCTAAATATATGAAAATGCCTTCAGAATTCGTGTTTATATTTCCCCGAATGATCCTGAGCATGGTTACCGCAGTCCGCACAACTGTTTACATAAATATATATATATATAGCTTACGAAGGGACACCAAAGGGTGCCTGTGATATACGCTTGAAATGATCGTCCATTCAACCTACACTATGTACTATACGACACTAGACTCGGCTTCTGTTGCTGTCCACAGTCGTATTGCGTTACCAAATTTGTACAATAAGATGCCATAATTATGTTATATCATTTTAATAACTAACTCGAATTAATAATTTTAGTATTAAGACTATTACTATGGGCGTCGATAGATGAGTTGATAATAAAGGGTCCTAAAACTACACTTCACTTTGGTTCAATGAAAGAGACGGCGATATCGATATGGTATACGTCCATCACTCTCACAGAGCTTAAAAATAATTTAATAAAATTGTCTCCGAAATTACATATAGAAAAATAAGGCTTGAATATGTTTGTCATCACATCTATCGACATCGATGAAGTTTCAGGCTATCGTTCGATAGATAGGCTAATTATTATCGACAAATCCAGATGTTCGCGATATATAACGTTTTACAGAGGCTGTCTCGCGTCAGTCAATTGTTTCATCGCTAACACTCAGCCCCAACTTGTTGTATTATAACAATTTAGTTAACTAAATACGTTAGAAAAATATTGTTTGATGGTTGTCGTTTAAACGATCATTGAATTCACCAGTATGCCCAGTCGAACACGTACTCAAATAAATACATTCAATTGTTAAAGAAAGTTTTTAAGAGACTTGTTAAAGTCGCTAACTATTTAACTTTTATAGATAATCAATTATAAGATTGGAGTTATTATTGGGTGCGTGAGACTGGGCCGACTGCACCTTATCACGTTAGCATAGTGATATACCTTATGTTCCCGACACTGTGAACTGAGTAGCAACTCTATTGCATTGATAGCTAGCCATTGAAATGTTTATTCTCATATATTGTTATAGTTCGCCAAAGATTTGTAAAAAAAATAAATAAATAAAGAGTGTTATGATCACTTTTGAAATGTCGCTAGTTAATCGTTCATTTTAATTTTTATATTTATGAACTTTATTATTAGTGTAGAGTATACTGACAGATTATTAGCAAATTGTGGAATATGTTCATAGATACACGTTATTATGAAACTAATACAATAATAATTCGCCTACTTTGCATGTCTAATTTAGTTATTGAACTTTTAAACCTATTATCGAGTTATTAATATGTATATTGCTGAAATATTTTAAAACTAAATTACTATTCAATTATTTATTATTATACACTTATTACGTTTAGTATGCTAGAAATATGATGAAGGATAATAAATAATTTTAATTATATTACGGTATGTGTTTTATTTATTAATAAATATTGTGGTCCTAAGTGTACAATGATTTTATCAGGTACGGAATTTTAGCTAAACATTTCATAAATATCAAAATACATTTAGCAAGGCTAGAAACTAGCCAGAATCACTGATATCACGGTTAAGTAAGGACACTATTGAATATAAAAATAACTTATTAAAAACAACAGATATGTTGGTAAACCAAAAAAATTGCAGCATATTGAAAATTTGTCTAATAAAAATGACACTACGCTGACAGTAGTGTTGCGAAATAACCAACAACAGTAAAAAAAACAACTCATTACCAGCATTTAAAAAAGTGGTGGTGTATAATCAGGCTATAATTTTCCCACAGCTGGAACACAGAGACACACACACTCTGACACGCGAGCCCAGTGCGGGTTGGTAGATGTTCTAAGACATGTCGGTTTCCTCACGATGTTTCCCTTGAGGACAATGATGACAAAATAATATACACAAAGTAAAGCGCCTTCAAATCTTCATTTGTTTTTTGCAATTTGCAGGTCAGTACAGGGTTGTATGTTGATTAAAATATGATTCGCGACTATAACAAATATGGTTGTACAGAATTATAACGATTAACCTCTCACGTCCCACTGACGCGATATCGGGTCTGCCGAAAAATGTCCTATGCGTTCCGAAGACTCGATATCGCGTCCTATGACTTCACGCGACTATATGCTTTTTTTCTATGCCGTGATGGTGTGTTTTCGGTTGTAGTCATAGGACGCGATATCGAGTCTTCGGGACGGGAAAAGGTTAAAATCGTCAACGCAACCCTCTCTTAGTTCATATAATCCCATCGAATGACTTTTTTTAACTTATCCCTAAAGTTTCAATAGAAATCCAGCGTCAGACAGCATCTTTCTGTCATCAATGTAACCCCATAAGTTCACATAATCCCATTGCATGAATTTTTCAGTTCGTTTAATTCGATTGAATGACCTTCCAACGCCAGCCTACAGTATACGGCAGCTGAAATATGAAGATTCAGACAATGTAACAGACTTATATAGTAATATTTTGACTTTGCACTGACCTTCCAATTACAAAAAAAACCTAAGAAAATTTGAAATTGGCGGACTTTCCTGGAACTTTCACCTTGACAAATAATCCCAAAAAATATTAAAGTAAAACAATTTCCTATTTTCAATCACACACACCCATAGACAGACAGGACACAGTTACAATCAAATGGGTTTCTTACTGAAATAATCCGTTATTTTTTTACTGATACTCTTATTATGTTTCGACGCGGGCTCATTATCGTGTTCCATCGCCGGGCTGCCATCATTTAGTAAAGAGGTTCTTCTTTGATTACCGAGCAATGAATTTGATGCTGTTGGATTTTGTAGCTCACCACCTTCCATTTTCGTTATCGCATCGAATAAAGACATGCGAGTATGTGATGGTGTATTTTCTTCTATTTTGTTGGTATCTGTTGTCTGCTGTTTGGTCGACTGGTTGGATGGTGTGTGGGTCTGTTGGGCTGACTTCTCTAACTGAATGGTGACCTCCAGCAAACTCTGATCCATGTCATCTTGAGAGAACAACTCTGGTGATTTACTTGAGAGCTCACTTTCAATTGCAGATATTGTCTCCGGTACGATTTCTGTTATACTCTGAAATTGATGATGGACAGGGTTAAATACTGGTAAGTGCTATTTAGAGGGGTTGGTTATAAGTTGTTAGACCGACTATGGTCGATCAAATCGGCTTAGGCACAGAAAAATTAATAATGTGGCATGTTTTATAGTAGCACACATCATTCCATGATTAAAATTACCCTTTACTGGATAAACCTAATGGTGTTACGCTTTATGGTTAATTGTCGAATGCTGCCAAAACTTTTGCGAACTAATAAGCCGGCACCCATGAAAAGAAAAGAGAATCATTGAAGAGACATGATTTTTCTTTAATTATTCTCTTTACTCCTCTGCTCAGCTTTCTATGTAAGAACCCTCCACAAGAAAAATTAAAAAGTCATAGAATTTTAGTCGTAGAATTTCTTTGATTTATTCTGCCAAACCAGTTAGAAGCTAATTCTATACCTGCCTCGTTTGTCTAGTGGTCACAAGCGCTTCTGCTGAGCATGAGGGTTCGATTCTCAAATCGGCCAAAACGTTATTGGGTTTTTTCATAAGGAATTTCTCAGTGTAAGCCCGAAATCTGGATTTGTGTCCGTATAAAGGCAATAGGCTCGCCCCCAACCCTTCACACTTAAACATAACTGTAGAAATGTGGGTGTACTATCGGTACACTTCTGCCTAGCCTGTCATGTAATTCTATTCTGATAGCTGGTGAAACAGCCCATTAATACACGAACTATATGTATGTAGTACTTACAGTTTCCATAACGTCATCGCATGGATTAGGCGAAGGCTCCTTCCCTCCCTGCAGCACTTGTTCCAGATACGGATGTAGTCGCTTGAATACTACGTCCTTCTCTTGAGAGAACCGAACTATGTACTTGTATAGTTGACCTAGAAAGGATATAAGTAGTCAATTAGAACATCTAGCTTTATAATAAACTGGCTATCATAGTGTCGACAATATGGTATATACTGTCGCCACTGGCATATTATCCAGGTATTATCCAGGTATTATCCATTATCCAGGTAGCTACGTTATGGTCGGAGAAAATTGTAGTATATTGCGTTTGCATTTTAGTTTTGCAAACAAACAATTGTGTTTTTGGAAAAATTACTCTAATATTCACACAGATTGAGTTCATTTTGGGCTACACTTATTTTTTAATGACTTTTTCAATAATATCAGACATTTTGAAATCAACTCAATTTACAATGACATAAAGTTGATATATCTTTAAGTGGAAATGACGTCAACCTGTGAACAAGGTTCTTAAGAGAGATTTGCAGACGTTATAATCACACGTAAAGATTTAAAAAAATCGTATGCATAATCGGCCTCCTAATTATCCCACTGCTTCACCACATACATCGTCCCTATGAGAGGGAGGAAAACCTACTACGCAGGCCCAGTGCAGATTGATGAATGCCACATATCTTTGGAATGGATGAAAATGAACAGTAATAATTGAAGTTATCAACCTGGTCCAGATGCTAATACTCATACACATTATGCTGATTAAGTAAAAATTACGAATAAGCTGTTATTATTGAGATAAACTAAAAAAATATATACATGCTAGTATATCCCTATTTTAGAATTCTTACTAAGCCATGTACATCAAAGGGGTTAAAAAAAACAAAGCTCGCCATAGGTGGCAGCACAGGTCTACGTCTACAAATCGCCATTGTTTTGTTTATGTTTACTTTTGTGTCGTTCACAAATAAAATAAAAACAAGACAAATATGTATGACATTTGGAGTGTAGCTCGCGTGTGTGCATCCACCATCAGTAGAAAAGCAGGTTATCTTGTGTTTGTTAACTTGCAGTTGATTTATTGGCGATTGATGGCGATTTATTGGTGAAGACCGAAAGCATACGACCGAAATAACCTGATAGGATCCGAAAATCAACTGGAGAATGATCTTCCTGAGTGAAAAACCTCCGAGATATTTATCATACTACAGATCTATTATGACAATTAAAGACAAACACACCTTTAGTCAGTCAAAAGCTGCGCAACGGGGAATATTAATCAAAGATGCATTTAAAAAATGGATTGTTTACAAAAAACGTATGGATAGTAACAGCTAGCTGTCAAATTCTTGGACGATGGCAGTAGCGACATCTGAAGTGAGCAAGTGACAGGTTTATCCCCATTGTCATCGCCCTTAGATAGTTTGGCAGCCCACAAAAACGAATCTAAAATCTAACATGTATTGTCCCACTTCAGGGCTATGACGTCCCGCTCCCTTTTCCTCACAATTCTGTCCAAAAATAAATAATATTCCATCACACTCACCAACAGTAACATTATATCGTGCCAGCAAGTTATACATATTCACAATATCGTCCCTCAATTGAATATCTCCGAAGGTGAAGTACGCCATAGGTCGTCGTGCTTCCGTGCATGCCATCAGTTGCAACAAGCTCTTCAGGTGAGGGGTTCCTCCGAAGGCCCCGCAGCCCCAGTTGCCGGTAGCCACTCCAGGGAACTGCAGGCTATCTGACTGGAGATCCGTGTCGAATGATACTCCGACCCAGGCCTGGAAACAATAAAAGTTTTCTTGGTCAAATGAGACACAGCTTAAAAAAATATTTAAAATACCAGCCTATTATTACTGCAGGGCCTCTTTTTACGCAGATTAGGCATGAGCATTGAGCATCATGCTTGCTCAAGGCGATTTCAGAGTTATATTTATTACAAGTCCAGGTTTACGTCACGATATTTTCCTGCACCAATGTCAGTGATGTGCAAGATAAACTTAGACAGTACGTATGAATTAAAAATTCGACACTCGCTCCGACTTGAACCCATAAACTATGTGCGTGAGAGGAGAGGCCATAAAAACTGAGCCTTCACGACTGCTTCAGCAGAGTCACAGCTTAAATACGGACACACTGTAGAATTTACGAGGGTACAACAGTATAGACATGGCGAGGTGAACAGATGTATACCTTGTTAAGCTCCCTAGTGATGGCCTCTCTCCGGAACTCTTGGGTGACGGTAGCATAGGGCACGGCGTCGATAGCCAGCACGGCGCAGCGCCGCCGGCCGGACGAGTCGCGCGGCGTGCTGTCGGGACAGTCGCCCGCGAACTGAAACGTGTGCCCGTAGCCCGAGTACTTGCTGTAGCGTTCACAACCTAAAGGGGTTTGAAATTGGAAGCTTGTGATTCGAAACTTGAAAGATTCGGTAATAGACCTATTCGTGTTTCGATTAGAAATGAATTACTAAGCAATATAATAATGCGTAAAAATAATTAAAACATGAGAAAAAAAGAAAAGGTGACAAATAAGTCAGTGTAGTTACTTTTTTCGAAATCGTGCTATTGACTTTTTTGTCAGGTTTTTCTTAGAACTATTGATTTATAGAATAAAATAAAATTTTAACACATAGCTTTCATTATAAAGGTTATTGGTAGTTATGTCTACTCTCACTACCTCAAAAATCGTAATTACTTTTAACGCTTTTTATTTTTAGATTCATAATACTTACTGTATTAACAAGGGCGGATTTTGAGGGGGGGGGGTGAACTTTAACTGTCTAGGGGAGGGCTACGCCTAAGACGGTTTAAATAAAATCAAATCGTCCGAATGGACTGGTCTGAATACATATCCATCAAAACTTTGCTTCAAAGTGAATATATATATATATATCTTCAGCAGCAGTGGAGTAACTATTAAGGCTCAAAATAGTGCAGTCAGTTCGTACTCGGGCACAGCTGTCTGCTATACACCGGCCTAGATTCAGCGAGAGGATTTGAGGATAACATGCCATGCTAAAAAAGAGCAGTCTGAGGGGCCTAGAGCGTCTAAATTTTAAGTAAGGAACTTCGTTCCTGTCGGGGGTCCCCCGATAAATCGCGTTCAACTTTTTGTAGTTATTCCATAATGTCATTGAAAAAGAATGAATCCCAAAAACAGTATAATGCAATACTCGATTTTGTAGATACTTCTTAACCTCTTAACCTAGCCCATGAGAGCAGCACTCTCAAAAAATATTCCTGGAATCGCCCTTGTGTAGTCATGTAGTGGACAAATAACAGCCGAAACGAAATAATTCAAATAAAACAACTCACCAATCATCATAAGGGCTTCATTAGGTCTTAATACTTCAGTGAAAAGCATAGATATCATTAGTTCGGGGCATATAACGAACCGAATTTCCTCTTGAACACACCCGTGGCCCAGTACGCCACCACCTAAATACCTGTAAAGGAGTAACATGCGTTGTTTAAAAAAAAAATGGATTATGTAATACGACTTTTTTCATCAGGAAAATTATTTATATGAACTACAGACTCATGAAGATCTATGTAGATAGGTATGACTCTTTTAATTATTAGTGGCAATCCAATTTAGAAGGCCCCTTGGAGCACCTCAAAAGCCCAGACCATCTAGTCTGATTTACACATAGAACCTACAATAAAATTAAAGCAAAAAAATGACTAACACATCAAAAAATTGTTTAGACGTTGCAACTTTATTGTTATGTCAACTTATGATAAACCACAGACAATAAAATCGCACCGTGTAAATAAGGCGCTAGATTAATAAAATTAAGATTTGTAGATGGACAAATTGATACCAGTGATCGTTTGGATACCTTAGCGAAAGAGTCAAAAGGCATGCATATAATGACTAATTTGTAGTGACACTTACTTGTTAGCAAAATCAACTTGTATCAACGAATCAGCATCTTCGATAGTATTGTGTGGTTCAACGTGTAGCGGCAACGAACCAATCAGACGCGTACTGCGAGGCCACGAGGGACAGTCGCGGGGCGGCACCGAACGCCGCGCGAACGTCATGGTACCGACCGGCACTGTACTGCAACGATACAGTGCTTGTACGGACACATTCCACACATAACACACTACATACATACTGACGGACAGTCACGGAGCGGCACCGAGCGCCGCGCGAACGTCACGGTACCGACCGGCACTGTACTGCAACGATACAGCGCTTGTACAGACACATTCCGCACATAACACACTACATACATACTGACGGACAGTCACGGAGCGGCACCGAGCGCCGCGCGGACGTCACGGTACCGACCGGCACTGTACTGCAACGATACAGCGCTTGTACAGACACATTCCACACATAACACACTACATACATACAGACGAACAGTCGCGGGGCGGCATTGACCACCGCGCGAACGTCACGGTACCGACTGGCACTGTACTGCAACGATACAGCGCTTGTACAGACACATTCCACACATAACACACTACATACATACAGACGAACAGTCGCGGGGCGGCATTGACCACCGCGCGAACGTCACGGTACCGACTGGCACTGTACTGCAACGATACAGCGCTTGTACGGACACATTCCACACATAACACACTACATACATACAGACGAACAGTCGCGGGGCGGCATTGACCACCGCGCGAACGTCACGGTACCGACTGGCACTGTACTACAACGATACAGCGCTTGTACGGACACATTCCACACATAACACACTACATACATACAGACGGACAGTCGGGGGGCGGCACCGAGCGCCGCGCGGACGTCACGGTACCGACCGGCACTGTACTGCAACGATACAGCGCTTGTACGGACACATTCCACACATAACACACTACATACATACAGACGGACAGTCGGGGGGCGGCACCGAGCGCCGCGCGGACGTCACGGTACCGACCGGCACTGTACTGCACCGATACAGCGCTTGTACAGACACATTCCACACATAACACACTACATACATACAGACGGACAGTCGGGAGGCGGCACCGAGCGCCGCGCGGACGTCACGGTACCGACCGGCACTGTACTGCAACGATACAGCGCTTGTACAGACACATTCCACACATAACACACTACATACATACAGACGGACAGTCGGGGGGCGGCACCGAGCGCCGCGCGGACGTCACGGTACCGACCGGCACTGTACTACAACGATACAGCGCTTGTACGGACACATTCCACACATAACACACTACATACATACGGACGGACAGTCACGGGGCGGCACCGAGCGCCGCGCGGACGTCACGGTACCGACCGGCACTGTACTGCAACGATACAGCGCTTGTACAGACACATTCCACACATAACACACTACATACATACAGACGGACAGTCGGGGGGCGGCACCGAGCGCCGCGCGGACGTCACGGTACCGACCGGCACTGTACTGCAACGATACAGCGCTTGTACGGACACATTCCACACATAACACACTACATACATACGGACGGACAGTCACGGGGCGGCACCGAGCGCCACGCGAACGTCACGGTACCGAACAGCACTGTACTGCAACGACACAGCGCTTGTACGGACACGTGTACATTCCACACACAACACACCACAGTCTGTTTCAAAAGTGTATACAAATGAAAATATACTTTTGGCTGCCAATTTGTAGTGCCAATTACAATTTAATTGAGTGCTATGATTTAATTATTTGGATACAATTGAAATTATTCAATTACAATTTAATAATGTTATTCACAAAATAATTGTTAGAAAAAGTGGTTGAGTTAAACATTCATCTTCCTCTTTAGACAGATTTATGTGTTACCAATCTCCTTCACGTCATTGAATTGAAGAATTCAACCTGAGCAAGGTCTTAAACCCTTTCATCAGATACTTTCGGAATAGACTATACATGTCATACAGCACACAAATGGACTCAAAATTAGTCATCTAAAGTACAATAAAGAGTGTTTTAAACTCAGTTCATTTAGCATTAAAGTAATGTATATGAAAAAGAATGTCACCTTTAGTTACAACCCTCCTGAAGTAGTGGCAGATGCATTTCAGCTTTTCCAAGTTTGCATCTGAATCTGTCGCTTCATAGAACCGGGATCTGTAAAAATATTAGCTATTATTTATGGTTTATTCGACACAGCGTAATACTTGATTTATATAAAAGGTGCTAGGCACTTGGTCGGGGCAGCATGAATCGCACAGCCGGGCGACTAAAACATTATGTAAAAATATGCTTGGGAATAAGCTGCTCTGTTTAGCTCGAATTGTGCCGAGCATATTTTTCAGCAGAGGAAGATGCCGAACGGAGTATACCGATCGGCAGCAGCCAAATGAAAACTGAATATGTGTAGTAGTTGCTTTGGAGTGTCTTAGTTGTAAAATACTGCCGAATTTAGCCGTTTAGCCTCCCACCATGATAATTGTAACAGCACTAGCTTTCGCCAGCGGTTTCACCCGCGTATTATACATAAAAACCTGCCTCTTCAATCACTCTGTCTATTGGTGAAACCCGCATTAAAATCCGTTGCGGTGTTTAAAAGATCTAAGCGTACAGACGCGGGACGCGACTTTGTTTCATACTATACAGAGATACTTACGTATTAAAATTAATAAAGGGATATGAAGCATATTCTGATGTTTTCTTGGTAGAATTTCTCCTTGGAAACGTGCAGAAGAAGGCATTGGCGAGCAGACTAGCTATCTGTTGTTGTGATAAAGACACTGACCGGTTCTTGTGTTGCCTGCAATATAATAAGAAATGGCATGAATTAATACTTGAGGCTGATGCTCAAAGTTGCAGTACCTACCTATCCTAGCACATGGAGTTTTAGAAATCAACTGTCACATAAGTCACACTTTATGAACTTTATTTAGAGCAATGACTACTATAACAACATGAATAAAAATCCGAGCAGAAAGATAGCTCCATACTAACACCATGCGTAGGTAAACTATGCACACACAGCGCACAGCTGTGTGTATGACCTGTCACCAACAAGGCGCGGGGGCAGACCAGGGGCGCACGCGGGTACAAATCGGTTTGAACCAGAGGGGTAATTGCGGAACTTTTTAACGGTAGGAATTGGTTTAATATTCATAGTTAAACAACATTCATTGCGTTATTTACGTTGCTGAGCCGACAATTTATTCCAACAAATGACGCAATGGTTTAGAAATAATCTTCAATCCCATTCAGATTCTGATAAAATGTGCGTTTCGCAATTAGGGTGCAGATCAGTAAGCGGACAAAGTTAATGGGTGCTAGCGGCAGCGATACGACGCGGAAGTTTACTTTTTACACGCTTTATATTAGCTTCACTTGTATGTTTGTTTGTAACCGACTACTTATAGCGCGATTTTGACCCACTTTAAACGACCAGATTTCATTTAAATTCTGTAGACTTATCGAGGACCGATGACAATACTATAATTTCATAAATTTGAGCCATTATCCTTGCCAGGGTTACCAGGACAGCAAATAAACTGTCTTCGAAAACTACGATGACATACGTCACATACTACGCTGACATACGTCTCAAAATTCGAAACACCTAAAAAATAGTAAATAAATAATAGTTAAAAAAAACTAAAAAAACACGCTTCTATAGAAAACTAAACTAAAAAGTAGAAAATAATGGAAATAAAAACTTTACTTTATTGATTATAGATGCGAAACTGTTGTACTATGTGTACAAACGACAGTAGGTTTTTTTTTTTTAAATGTACATATCAAACAATATTGTCAGGTAAATGACTAAATCTAACTTTATCTAAATGAAATGCTTACACGTGACGCACACACGTACGTATTAAAATCGCGGCGCACTAAGGTAAATATATCGCGTCGGGATAGTATCGGGCACTGGATTTTCATCACTCTGCTAGGCTCCGAAAGTTGAAAATCCAACACGTCGATTTTCGACGCGCCGCGCCGCTGGGATGTACTTTATTGATATCAACGCTCTGCCTAACACCAAGAGTTGATAATTAACTTAAAACCATCCGTTTGTCCATCCATTCTCATTGCGAAATTCCCACTCACTCTTGCCCGGTTTTTTTTTATTTTCAATAACTAAATGACAGCCCTTTAAACGTAGAAAAGAATGTTGAACTCTGTTAGGAAACTTTCATTCTGCTCAGTTTATTTACTCTGTGCTACAACTTAGCCATTCAAAGGCTGTTACTGGGCCACAGGCCTTTTCTCTGTGACATGGAGTGGGCCCTAACAAGGGCCCAGTGAGGTTTGGCAGATGTCACATGTCTTCGAATTATTGGTTCTAGGACTAGCTGGTTTCTTCACAATGTTTTCTTTCACCGTTTGAAGAGAAATAATTTACACAAAATATATAAATAATAATCAGGGTTTGAACTTATGACTTTCTATTCATAAGTCACGGTCATGATATGTCTTTACATTGACTCATTTGTTGCAATCTAGTCAAAATTTAACACAAATTTCCTTAACAAAGGTAGGGTTAATTCTTACAACAAAATTAAGAATTCCAAAATTATTGTATTAATTTACCAATATTTTGATCTTACCTCAACAATGGTATTGGTGCCTGCACCAGTTTAGGCAGAGCAAGAGCAAGCTTAGCAATCTCTGGCAGAGTTACATCAAAGAAATATTCCGATTCTTCCTCTTCCAAATACTAAAAGAAAAATATTTATTTTTTAAACTACTTTACTATTTTCTATTAATTATAAATTCTGTAACTTTTTTAATGTACCTGGTAAATACAAAATCTCAACAAGTACGATTTAGTAAGCTATCAGTAAATGGAGTTTGCATTGCTGAATTCTGGACACAAACATTCTAAATTATTCTGAAAAAAATTATGATTGAGTAAATAGATCTTCTCACCTCATTAAAAAACTTATGCAAACCCCTAAACTTCCAGGTATTCTTGAACTTTGTATTGTAACTCACTATTGCATTAGCAAGGTCTGTACTATTGCGGATTGGCTTTGAAAGGGCACTCTCTATCATGTCCCAACGCTTTTTGAGATGAGTTTCACCATTATTCTGAAATTTATAAAAACAGTTGTGTGGAAATTAATCATATGTAAAAGTTTATCCCAGAATGAAATTTTATTTATATTCCTTTACAGAACCACTTTCTTATTTCTTTGAACTATCACTGACAAACAAAAATCATTAGGAAATATAAGAATTTCAGAACAGTGCTGGCTACAGCGGATTGTGCTGTTTATTTTTACAAAACAAACCCGTTACTCACATCTTCAACAGGATAAAGACTCTGATCAGAGTAGGGCATTCTCACGTGCTCTGAATCCCATTTGTCTTGTCCAATCTGCGGCTTAGGAGGCCTATCATTTGCCACACATCCGCTACTCGGCACATGATACAACACGGCATGGTTATACGAAGGAGAAACCAGTGGGAACTCTGGAGCACCCCACGGTGACTGTGACCCGTATAGCTCAGTCAAAGGTACACCCCGCCAACTGTTACTACTGTCCATGTCCATATTCATTGTGTACGCGCGAATTTGGTTACACTTTGCAGTAAATAACACCTCCTCACAATGCGTTTTTAGTGCTACTGTATCTTTATATCGATTTGAGAAAGCACACAATAACTTTATGTGCACCTTTAACCTAGGTTTTGTGATAAATCTCATCAATTTAATTTTACACGTTACGATAATCTGATATAAAATAACTTTTTTTTAAAATAATGTTTCGTACTTGTCATGTCACTCCAAAAAAGTGTCACTGTCAAATAATCAAAGAAAAAAAGTGTTCACTTTTAGGGTGCTTTCCGAGTTGGAAAATATCGCTCACGGCGCTCACAGCAATAATTAGCGTTCCGATTTGGATATCACGATTATGACAGCTGACAACTGTCAACAATTCGGTACGCTCGTGAACGCGCTAACAATGCTTTCTCAACGTCAAACTTCAAACCTCACAACCACAGACTACAATATAATATAGGGTACTCATAACTCGCTTTGCACCTGAGGAAGAATGATTGTATATTGATTTTGAAAATGGAAGAACAATAACAGTGTAATCTTACTTCAATGTAATCTTACTTATTAAGATTCAATAAATGTTGATTTAATTACTGTTTCTATTTTGTAGCTTTTCTTCTAACATTCTGTAAAATAACATAAACGATCTAAGTTGTTTAATTACTTAAAACTGAAGTTATACACAATGTAACAGTGTAATGTTATGGTTCCGGACGTAAAGAATAACACCATCCGATTTCTTCCCGTGGGTGTCGTAAAAGGCGACTAAGGGACTTACTAGAGAATGGGTAGCAGCGTTCTCTATGCATTTTACCACCATACTGCGATCGCCAATCCGCCTGCCAAGCGTGGAGATTATGGCAAAGCCCCAAATTGGGGGAGGCTTATATTCCTGTGGACGTCTTTCGGCTGATGATGATGATGACACAATGTAACTGATAGGTAAATGTGTATTTCATTTTTGGCAACTAGATAATAAGACTTATATGCCAAGTAGCAAATTTCTTGCAATTTTATACCTTTGCGCCATATATGTATTAGGATAGGTATGTAAATAATGTTCAACACTAATAGTAATCAAATATTTTTATTAACAATAAATTAGAATCACAGTTTAATCAGACTGAACCTCAGGTGCCCCGCCTGACCTCCAGGCCACATTTTTTCCTAATTATAATATTAATATAAGAAACATATAAAACAGTATATAATAAGTCTTAAGTACTAATATATCAAATCTGTATCAATTCTAGTAAATATTATGTAAAATCACAGACACTACAAGTAACTGCTGATAAAATTCATTAATAGGCACGTACCGACTGCTTCAGTGCTGTACGTCATAAGAAAGCGGCGTCGCTGCTAAATAGACTCCGTGACAGCCCCAACAGCATTCTACGCGTTATAGCCGGGAGACAGGACAGCCCGTTGGTGACGTCGCTTGTCACCTGTACACTGTCTGTGTTATTAGTTAAGTACTAACATAGGTTAAGACTATTGTTACTAACCCAATGGATTTTTGTTATCCGATCAAATAAATAAATAATAATAAAAAAAAATTAATAAAAACCACAAATATACTACTACTTCAAACGGATACCTACCTAACAAATCTTAAAATTTAATAAAAATCAAGTAGATACTACTAATTCAAACAGGAACAAATCAAAGCTTAAAATCTAATAAAAATCACAAGTATATTATTAATTCTCACAGGTACTGATCAAATCTTATAAACGTGATAAAAATCAGAAGTGGACCTATACTACTAATTAAATCAGGTAACAATCAAGTCCAAAACTTATATAGATCTACAAAAAACTAATTATTCATTTTGTTTAAACACTACTGTAAAATTTTCATCTTTTTCCTATGCTGTTGCTCTTGAATTTCTGTATCTGTTTTCCATATACTTCTTCAAATCTTTTCTATAATCTTTTAATATACAATCAAATTTTCTTTTCGATTTTTGTGGACTATCATTTTCATTTGGTGGAGGTCCAATTTCTGACACCAGCGTTACAGGATTAGCCCATCCAGTTGAGCCAAATAATTCATTTATTAGCTGCAAAAAAAATATATCTTTATTAGCATTACATTACAAACACCTGAAGCATTTTATCATAAATTAATCTAAATTTAACAGTGACAAAATGTTATAGGGTTTTTCTTTGTGGAATTATTCAGTAGCAGTCCAGAGTCTGGAATTGTGCCCAGTTGATGTCAATAAGCTCGCCCCCTATTACATAGGACTTAAACATAACTGGTGAAATGTCGGTGTACTATAAGTACACATCTGCCTAGCCCTTCAGAGAGACAAGGAGTGATGATATGTTCTTTTAACAAAATTAGATATGCATTCATAAATTATTAGCAATAACTTTCTGCGCCATTAAGGTATTTGATTACACAAAGTTGGTAATTGTAACATATTTACATAATAAAGAAATAAGTAAAGGAATAAAATTATCTTACATCAAAGTATGGCCATGTTGCCTATCATTTCTAGATGTGGATATGTCATTATGATCCACTATCTTTTTTAAATGGTTTTTAGGCTATTAATTTTTGACCGGCACTGGGTACCATTAACATTATATTGTGCGTCGCACATCTTTGCTATGATATCATATACCATCTTTTGACTCATTTTTTTCAAAAAGCTCTCTATTTTCACCATATAATGTGAGTGCATCAACAACAAAATGCACCTCTCGTTCCATATAAATAGTGATGGTGACTCTTGATCTACTGAAATAAAACAAAATAAAAATAAGCACTTTTTACTAATACATACATACATACACCACCAACATTGGCTGAATGGATTTGAATGAAACTTGGCACATAGATAAACATACCCTGGAATAAAACAGGATATTTTTAATTTAAGTACTGAAGAAAATGCTTTTATAACTTTTTAATTGATAGAATCTGAGACAAGTTCTTGTACCAAAATAATTTACTGTCAACATTGACCAAAGCATAGAACACAAGTGTTCTATGCTTTGGTCAATGTTGACAGTAAATTCAAAATCTTTGTTATAGATTAAGTATTGGAATAAAACTGACCACATAAACTGTCACATGATATTTTATTGAAACAGATCAGGCACATTCAGCTAATAAGTATCTGCTCATAACCAGTAATAAATACTTACCATATTGTTCTGTTTGTTCATTCAGCAGTGATTCTGGTTGTTAGCTGTACATATTTGCATCAAAATCATGCACCAATTGCTGTACGTATTCTCTATTTGTAAACAGCGAGTACCAGTTCTATGAACATTTTTGATTGATAAGACATTGGTTGTAGACTAGTGTCTACAACCAATGTCTTATCAATCAAAAATACACACTAAGCACTTTTTACTAATACATACATACATACACCACCAACATTGGCTGAATGGATTTGAATGAAACTTGGCACATAGATAAACATACCCTGGAATAAAACAGGATATTTTTAATATAAGTACTGAAGAAAATGCTTTTATAACTTTTTAATTGATAGAATCTGAGACAAGTTCTTGTACCAAAATAATTTACTGTCAACATTGACCAAAGCATAGAACACAAGTGTTCTATGCTTTGGTCAATGTTGACAGTAAATTCAAAATCTTTGTTATAGATTAAGTATTGGAATAAAACTGACCACATAAACTGTCACATGATATTTTATTGAAACAGATCAGGCACATTCAGCTAATAAGTATCTGCTCATAACCAGTAATAAATACTTACCATATTGTTCTGTTTGTTCATTCAGCAGTGATTCTGGTTGTTGGCTGTACATATTTGCATCAAAATCATGCACCAATTGCTGTACGTATTCTCTATTTGTAAACAGCGAGTACCAGTTCAATGAACATTTTTGATGGCTTAGTTTTAGTTTGCCAGCCCACGAGTCAGAAACGACATGGTTTGGGGAGGTTAGGTTAGGTTAAAACTGTGACCTTCCATGCACGAGCCGAGCGAGCGAAGCGAGCGGTGCCGCGGCAGCGGCCGGCGAGTGCCAGAAACGACATGGTTTGGGGAGGTTAGGTTAGGTTAGGTTAAAACTGTGACCTTCCATGCACGAGCCGAGCGAGCGAAGCGAGCGGTGCCGCGGCAGCGGCCGGCGAGTGCCAGAAACGACTAGATTACGTTGATAAGCCCTATCGGCGAAAAGTCTGTCGGTGTTTAGTCGTACACTCCCGGCCCAAACCCGACATGGTTTATGTGTAATTAGGATGTGATTATTTATATTTTAAGCCTTGAAAATCCTTAAACTGATGCAAAGGGTGAGTCATTCGTTTTATTCGTCAATCCCACACCTTTTCTGGCCTTTAAATCGATGTCGATACACGAAAATTCGAAAGTGAGGTTAGAATATAAAAAAAAATATTTCTCAAAAACGGGGGGGTTGCGCAACTTTTCCTTCACAGGGGAGGCTCTACACCTCTCCCCCCTCCCTTCCCAACCCCCTTCACCCCTTAAATTTACTGCTGGTATACTAAAACTTAACCTTTTTGATTGATAAGACATTGGTTGTAGACACTATTAAACTGTAAGTTAGATCTTGCTAACGTTGTGATGGGTAAAACATTTTCATAACAATCGTTTGAACAGTCTAATGTGAGCAAGACAGAAATTTGTCGCTCGTTAGGCTCGTCGGCTATATTCACTTGAATACTCATGATTGTTTAATAGTTTTCCTTTTTATAAACACTATATATTTGTTTATCTTGTTTTGTTAGGTTGCGACTGAAGCCAGAAGCACAATTTCGAAAATGTAATATTTATGTATTCCACTCAAAACAAAACAACACAACTGTCAATTTGACAGCGCTCACGGTGATATCGGTTCGGGGCATGGTCGGCGTTATCGCAAGATGGCGCCTGTCATGACGTCATCAATGACGATTCACGGGACAGCGTTATCGCGCTCACGCCAACTCGGAACGGGTGTTAGCGCGCTCAAATCGATGTGAGCGTAACACGGAACGCGCCCTTAGAAGTGGTCTATTACTGTGCTTTTGATACTGTTTATTATTCTAACGAATATCGTTCACGTACCTATTTTATTGAAAGTACCAACAATATAAAATGGAAAATATTGTAGTATTCAGGAATAGTATAACAGATAATGTCATGGTATACACAAAAGATAGGTTTACTTCAACATCATCATCATCATCTCAGCCCGGAATCACCTATTGCTGAGTATAGGCCTCCCCCTTTTTCCACCATACATCTCGGTTCCGTGCGTCTCTTTGCCGGGGTCATGAGGTTTGTTCGAAACAGATACCGTGGCCCTGGCATATGAGAAACTGAAGGAACACGGCTGGGTTTTAGTCAGTAAAAGTCTGGCACGCCCTTGCGCTCCACCCAGAGCGGGAGACGTCATTTGATGATTTCCTAACCACAAAAAAAAACCAAACGTTTCCCGCGATCTTGACGATATCATGAACCCAAAGCGCTTTTGGACGGCCTTGGTTTCTTTGACCTAATCTTGGCCACCATTCGGTCGTTGTGTTACTCCATCGGCCGTCTCTTGGTCTTACCAGATGTCCTGCCCAACTCCACTTGAGGTGCATCGCCTTGTCCCCGACGTCGAAGACATTTGTGAGACGACGAATTTCGGTGTTACGCACTCGGTCTAGTAGGGTTATGCCAAGCATGGCTCGCTCCATGGCCCTTTGTGCTACGCGAATGTGGTGGACAGTCTTCTTTGTGAGCGTCCTTGTCTCGGCACCGTAGGTCATAATTGGCAGAACACATTGGTTGAAAAGAAGGGTTTTCAGGCACTGGGGTATCTTTTTAGGCCATAAACTATGTTCTAACTTACGAAATGCCACCCACCCAAGCTGTATTCACCTGGAAATCTCCTTGTTGGAATGGTCCTTGTCAAAAGATAGAACATGTCTCAAAGAAACGTAATGGTCAATGATCTCGGCGCTCGTTTCCAACCAACAGCTGAAACCGAGTCATCCGGGACGCTTAACATCACCTTCGTCTTGGATATGTTCATTCTTAAGCCAACTTGTAAGGAAGCATTATATAGGTCTCACTGGAGGTCTTCCAGAGATTCAGCGAACAAAATTAGGTCATCCGTAAACCGAAGGTGCGACAAATAGACACCATTGATGTTTATACCACGTTGGTCCTATGCCAGTGTTTTCATCACGTCTTCCAGAGAAGCAGTGAAAATTTTAGGTGATATGGTGTCTCCATGGCACACTCCCTTTTTAATCGGTATTGGGGCCGTAAGTTCATGCAATCTAACCTGCATTGTTGCCGCATCGTACACCGGCTTAAATCGATGTAGAGAGTTGAACACAGCCCAGTGCTCGACACTGTCGAATGCCTTTTCATAGTCTACGAAAGCTAAATACAAAGGCCGATTGAATTCTGAACTCTTCGGTCGATGGTGGACAAACCACTCCGGAAACCGGCTTGTTCCATGGGCTGGCAATAGTCTAGTTGGTGGGTGAAACAGTTGGATATAGTTTTGGCTAATGCATGCGTAGCATGACCGCCATAGAAACGGAATTTGTCGACGGAAGAGAAGATAAAATGATAGATTGTATCGTAGAAAAATTGTGTAAAACTGGAAAAAAGAGATGTTTCTATTCTTCAGTTGACAAGAGTACGATGTCAAAAAAAAAAAAAAAAAAAAAAGTATGATGACTATTTCTCTTTACTATTGATGAGATAGAAACATTTTTACAGAATTAAAATACATGAGGAACTTTTTTTGTTCTTGGTAGAATAGATATAGAATTGGTCATGCTACGCCGGCAGCACCCGTAGCATGACCACCGTAGAAATGGGTTTTGTCGACGGAAAAATAGGTAAAATTACAGATTGTAGAAAGATTAAAGACAAAATTAAAGATTGTAGAAAGAATTGTACCGTTTTATGTTGGCGTAGCATGACAATTCTATCTCTATTCTACCAAGAATAGAATTTATTCCAACATACATCCATCATTGGTAAGAGCAACATAAAAACTTTTTAACAAAAAATTAAACCGCCGAAAAAACTGAAAAGCAAAAAATAATAAACCTTAAAATTTTGAGTCGGCGCTGAAAAATCAATGAACAAAGATCACTCAAAGCGCCGACTCATAATTTTAAGATTTATTATTTTTTGCTTTTCAGATTTTTCGGTGGTTTAATTTTTTGTTAAAAAGTTTTTAGTTTACAATTTTTTGTGGTTTTAATGTACTAATAATACTTGGCAAGGTATACCCTATCCAATGAAAAAAGAATTATCTCAATCGGAGTACTATATAAAAAGTTATGCGTAGTCATACATAAAAAAAAAAATATACGCGTCGAATTGATAACCTCCTCCTACGTTTTTTTTCGTCGGTTAAAAATATAAAGAGGACATATTAAGAGCCGAAAAACGTCCACGGACACAGATTCCGTATCAGGGCTTTGAATAACGTTAAAAATTTGGTATCGTAACTTTCATCGGACGAAGATAACGTTATTAGTAGAGGTCACGTTATGCTTGGTAACGATACTTGGCATACGTTTTACCGGTAACTGAGTAACGTTAATTTTTTATTTATTTTCTTTCATCTCTTTCTTTCGTCTACATTAATGAAGTTGCATTTGCATCGTTTGATTGGCGATGTTGCCGTAGAGCGCCGGCGCCCATGGCGTGCCGCTTAGGTTGCGCGGGTTGACAACAACGCATTAAGTAACGATAAAAGTATCGATACTAGTAACGGTAATGGTAACGTTATTTTATGGATTCGATACCAAAGTATCGTTACCCGTGTTACCGTTAAAGAATTAACTTTATGAAAATAACGTTACTTAACGATACTTATAGTGTGAATTTGGTAACGTTACCAAGCCCTATTCCGTATAACGTAAAAAAGCCATGCTGTTGCTGCCATGCATCAATGAATGAAACTGTCAATGTCAAACTGTCAAACCGCGTCAGTTGGCTACGCTGAAAGTGTTTGCTTCTTAGATTTTTGTTAATTTAGTTAAGTTTTATAAGCGTTCTGTATCTAGAGGAATTTGTAAATATATTTACACTAACTATACCAAGTTTATTAAAATCATGAATTTGGAATTACTTGGTAACTGACTTTTTCGATACCTACAACTTTTGTATTTTGTTTTTGTTTACGATATTTACTAAACAATATTGCTTGTCCCTTTCAGAATCATTTGGTCAAAATTATCCCGAGGTAAGCAACCATTTATACCATTTATATTGATGTTTGTACGCCAATCAAATAGACCGATTTGAGATTCTATGTATCAATGCATCTTTGTAAATTTTAAATTTATCAGCATTTTATTGTTGTAAAGAATAATGATTTCTTTTTCGTCATAATTTTTCACTATCAAAACATAAACAAGAAAAATTCAACAATTTTTCCCAGGAATTTGATGGCACCTTAGACTCAATATCACTGGCGGCGACGTGTGCCTTCAACAGGAGAGGGACTCTATTAGCAGTCGGCTGCAATGATGGCAGGATATTTATATGGGACTTCCTTACTCGGGGCATAGCTAAGTCAATATCAGCCCATGTGTACCCTGTATGTAGTCTCAGCTGGTCGAGGAATTGTAAAAAGGTTTGTTAGATTTGTATTTCATTGTGTATGTGCAGGTTTTGTATTAATAACTAGATTTTTTTATATCTTTTTTTCTGGGTTTATAATTCTGCTTGTATAGTAATCATTTATAGCTTACTGTTCTCTTGGTTTTGAACCAAACATAGAATGTTTAGCTTGTTTACAACTTCACGCTGTGAGAGAAAGATTCTGAATATTTCTAAGTTTGATCATTATCTCACCTCTAATTTAATCTGTACACCTTTTTTTGTTCTCTACAGCTCCTTTCAGCATCGACAGACCACAATGTATGTATATGGGATGTTCTCTCCGGAGAGTGTGAACAGCGGTACAGATTTCCAACTCCTATACTGAGGGTACAGTTTGATCCTAGAAATGACAAGAGATTCCTAGTGTGTCCGATGAGACATGCAGCACTGCTGGTTGATACTGATGGGGAACACAAAATATTACCTATAGATGATGATGTAAGTCTTGAGTTTTGGTAAGAGGCCAGCACACATACATATCGACGGTTGAAAGGCTATTTGATCTAAGCGACATTTTTTGAAAGTAGCAGGAGAGTGATTCAAAGTTTTATAAAAGAACTAGGGAGTGGATTTTGGAAAAACTGAATTATATTTACCAAAATCCACTCACTAGTTCTTTTAAAAGGATTTTTTTTTCGAAAAATAAAACTTTGAATCACTCTCCTGCAACTTTCAAAATATGTCGCTTAGACCAAATAGCCGTACAACCGTCGATATAATATGACTTCACATTGGGACACGTTGAGACATTGTGTCATAATCTGATGTTGTGTCATGTGTGATGTGTTTTGGCCCTAATTCAGTAGTAATGAAAAAATAAAACCTGTATTGTAGTTTGAAACTTACAATCATTTTGTATAACCTATTTATTTGTATCTTTTCAGGGTGACATAAACGTGATAGCATCATTTGATCGAAGAGGAGACCATGTCTACACAGGCAATGCCAAAGGGAAGATATTAATTTTAGACACTCAGACCTTAGCAGTGAAAGCTAGTTTTAAGATAGTTGTTGGCACATCAAGTACAACAAGTATTAAGAGTATAGAATTTGCAAGAAGAGGAGAGTAAGTTGATACATATATGCATTGTTAAACAAAATCAAATTCGAGAAATTACTTAAAATTGAAAGTAATTACAAGGTTTACAAATCAAAAATGGCTTTAAATATATTGTAATGGCAAAATCTGTACTTGAGTAATTGTTCTATAATTACCTGCTTGTGTTTGGTCCTTCATGAAATTGATTAAGTCTGTGTTTTAAAACCATTTGACCAGGAAAATATGTTTTAATTAATGTTTAAAAAATTCTTGAGGTCTAACAAAACGACCATGATTTGGAAGCAAAGGTTCAAATCCATACAGGTGCTGTATTTTGTGCAAAATATATCAACACACAAAATGGTGTAGGAAAACATCAAAAGAAAACTGTACTGAAACCAAAATATCAACGACGTGTGTCATCTGATTATGAGATTAGCAGACCAGGAGACCCATAGCACAGATTTTACTTTGTATGAGCTCCTGTCTCCCATCTTAATCTTTTTGGGCAAATTAAACTGTGTATGTTTTTATACTTGTGGGAGAAAATAAATAAATTTATTATTATTATATACCAACCCGCACTACGCCCGCGTGTTTGATAACGGCCCACTCCCGCTCACAGAGAAGAGGCGTGTATCCCAGCAGTGGAGACTTTGTAGGCTGATTGTGCTATGCAAACACATTTTTATTAATACATATTATTTCAGCTGTTTTCTCGTAAACACCTCGGATCGCGTCATACGAGTATATCAATCAAGCAAGGTACTCAAATGTGGATTAAACGGCGAACCTGACCCTATACAGAAACTACAGGATCTTGTTAATAAGTAAGTATCCCATGTAGTAATAAGTTCGTGCCTGCTTCACAGCTTCTTAAATGTCAGCAGTTGGACCCTTGGAACTGCTGATATTTTGAGCTGAAGCCTAGAGGGTAATTGCGTAACACACAGTGACAATACTTTTATTTTAAGAGCACAAATAAAAATCATTTCAACTTAATGTATAGTCACCAAAATTTCATTTAACAAATTAAATTTCATTCAAAATCCTCCATGCATTTCCATCCTAGTTCCTCATCTCTTGTGGCGCCTATACATTGAAGAGCAAGCAAATTTTTGAAACATCTGAAGCTATTGATTAGCAATTTCCGTAAAAATCCTTTTTAAAATTGTGCTTAAAAGTGTCCTTCACAATTAAGGTGCTAGATGCCTGCAACAAAGTTAAGAAAATTAGTCATTTGCTCACTCTCGCTGGTCTGGTCTACTGGCTGCTCTTCATCTTCCACATCAAACTCACTCTCCTGTTCTTCATATTCTTAACAAGTTCTTTAAAGTCTAGCGTGAATGCTGACCAGTTTGCCACTTGATTTTGTGCCCAGATTGAGCAAATGCCTGCTGTTTTCTTATAATGCTGTGTACATTCTACTACACAAAAGCAACTAGATGATTGACGCATTCCTGTTGTAGAACAACGTGGAAGAAATGCTGTTTCTCGGGCGACGGCGAGTATATTTGCGCGGGATCAGCTCGGCAGCACGCACTCTATATTTGGGAGAAGTCCATTGGGAACCTCGTCAAGATCCTGCACGGGACCAAGGGCGAACTGCTGTTGGATGTGGTGTGGCATCCCATCAGGCCGATAATTGCTAGTATTAGCGCAGGTAATTTATGTTCGATCCATTCCACCATTAACTGAAGTCCATGTTATCCCCAATACTGTCTTACCATCCTTCTAAAATTTGGTCATCGGAAATAGAATCACTCTGGGCTGAAGTGTGTTTAAACGCAGATATCTGTTCCAAATGCTTTGAACTTTATGAGAAATTTGTAAGCTTCAAATTGAATCAAACAATGCACCCTCGTCGAACAACTATTAAATACTTTACTGGTATTCATTTCCTCCGCAGGCGTGGTCTCAATTTGGGCACAAAATCAAGTAGAGAATTGGTCAGCTTTTGCGCCAGACTTTAAAGAACTTGATGAGAATGTGGAATATGAAGAACGGGAGAGTGAGTTTGATGTAGAGGATGAAGACCGGTCAGTGGACCAGACTGGCGAGAGTCACAATGACGAGGAGGTCGAGGTATGTGAAGTCGAAAATATAAATAAATATAAAAAAAAACTAAGTAACATTTAGCAAATATTATTGCTGTAAAATTAAAATAATAGTTTAAAAAAACTAAAAAACACGCTTCCATTGAAAACCAAACTAAAAAGTACAAAATAATGGAAAAAAAGCGTGGGGTGCTTTTTAAGGTATTTTTTTTATTGATATCAGGCACCCCACGCTTTTTTTCCATTATTTTGTACTTTTTAGTTTGGTTTTCAATGCGTGTTTTTTAGTTTTTTTAAACTATTATTTATTTTCTATTTTTTAGGGTGTTTCGAATTTTGAGACGTATGCCAGCGTAGTTTGTGACGTATGTCAGCGTAGTTTGTGTCGTATGTCAGCGTAGTTTGTGACGTATGTCAGCGTAGTTTGTGACGTATGTCAGCGTAGTTTTCGAAGACAGTTTTTTGCTGTCCTGGTAACCCTGGCAAGGATAATGGCACAAATTTATGAAATTATTGCATTGTCATCGGTCCTTGACAGGTGTGCAAAGTTTGAATGAAATCTGGTCGTTTAAAGTGGGTCAAAATCGCGCTATAAGGAGTCGGTTACAAACAAACATACAAATATACAAACATACAAGTGAAGCTAATATAAAGCGTGTAAAAAGTGTTTATGTTCAAACGTGCTTTTTAATTCATTGACTTCGACTTTGACGGTAGGCAAGACTGAAACCCAAAATTAGTAACGACTGGCAAATTAAATAGATTCAATAGTACTCTAAACAATAAGTCACACCTTAATTGGTTATTAAGATAATTAATACAAGCTTCTGCCCGCGACTTCGTCCGCGTAAAGGAGATGTTTCATTTTCGGCCATCAGATGTACATTTATCAAAAAAGAGGAAAAAATACCACAAATTGGGGAAAAATATTCTCTGGTGAATTTGAGCCTGATTTGTTGTGTACAAAAAATAATAGTTTTTCAATTATTGCCATGTTTTATTCAACATGGCGTCTCATTTGCTTGCAGACTTCATTCGTTCTGAAATCATGTCTCATCAAAACAATGTTAAGTAGAAAATAATTTAAAAATGTGTCTATTCTTGTGGTGTTAAAATATACTACTACTTTTTCGTTTAATTTTGTAACAGGTGGACGTAACGACGTGTGAGCCTGTGGCAGCTTTCTGCAGTTCCGACGAGGAAGGAGAGGACGAACACATGCTCTCCTTCCTGCCCATAGCACCAGAAATAGAAGACCCCGAGGTATGAACTTAGTATGGACCATTCTAGTAGTAATGTGTGAAGTAATTTATACAAATAAATAAAATTGAAGTGTCTGTTTGTAACATCAAAATAACAGCTTTTTTCTAAATGCTTAATAAATTCTATGAGGCACATACGGCTACATATCAAGCTACATATTACCAGTTTTAGCTGACCTCGCATTGTGTAGGCTTTTTGTACAATGAGATGTCAACTGGAAATTATAGCTTGATTTGTGACTGTGCGAAAAGAAAACAAATAAAAACAGTTTTCAAAATTTTCGTCCGTCTGTCTGTTTGTTCTGGCTAATCTCCAAAACGGCTGGACTGATTTTGACGGGATTTTAACTGGCAGATAACTGATGTTATAAAGAGTAACTTAGGTTACTTTTTCTACTGTGTAGCACGTCCCCGTGGGACGATTTCCAAAATCCACCCGGGCGAAGCCGCGGGCATAGTTAGTGTTTACTATAACTTCTATAAACGATACCCATCAAAAACATACGTGTGAAAATGGTAACAAAATTAGTTTAAGAATATGCGTGGTTGCCGACGGCGCCGACAAAAGAACGTTCTTAAACTTACTAGTATTGTCCCTCAGATTTCAGTAGATGTATATAATAGTCATATCTGATCGGTTTTGCAGGATGGATGGGCAGCAACACAAGAGACGGTAACACCAACAGAAACGCCTGAGAAAATGGAGCCAGCCGCCAAGAGGCCGAAGAGCAAAACGTTCGATATATCGCTCAAGATAGCGCCAGCTGGTGAGTGACGGGTGTTATATTAATTTACTAGGTAGAGTCCGCAACGCCAGTCGATTGCGTCGGCAAATATTAGAATTAGTCGGTTACTGGTTCAAAAGTTCGGTTTATTGGTGGCCGATCTGGAATTTCCCTAGGTTGGTCAAAATTATACATAGACAATGAATTGAGTTTTTAATATTTTCAGAACAACCACTATCATTTGGAGGTAAAAACAAACAAGCAGCAGGAAGTAAAAAAGTCGCCGGAAGACCTCGTAAATAAAGTATTTTATAGTAACATTTTGATGTTTTTACTCACGCTCTTACAAATCCATAAAGGAGCGTCTCGCAGCCGCTATGAAAAGGATTTGAATAATAACACGGAAGATCTGATCTGAAATAATACATATATTTTGTAGGATAAAACATTTATTTTTTCAAAAAAAATGTCATCGATCTCTTTAATAAAATTCGTATTCAGAGTATACTGTAAGTACCTATCGGTCGTATATAAATAAATCTCACTTAAACATAACCAAAATAATAATACATTCGCCTATTCGAGACCAAAAAGACTCATAATATATAGTATTTACTCCCTATCGCTAAACTAAATCTCCTACGCTAACACATAATATCGTACAGGGCGAGCCGCGAGGCGCGGCGCATAAATATAATTATCTATCGCGCGTATGTACAGCGAGTACTCGGAGTAGAGAGTCACGCGTCGATGTCGTCGTCCTCGTGCTGGCTCGAGAAGTAGCTCACGAGCCCGCCGAACACGGAGCCGGACATGGAGCCGGACACGGAGCCGGACATGGCGCCGGCCCCGCCGTCCGGCAGCCGCAGCGGGCTCTCCGCGTCCGGCCGCGCGCACGGCACGCCCGGCGACAGCACGGCGGCGACAGGGGCGGCCGGCAACTCCGACTTCACCAGGCCCAGCACCTCCTGCTTCACAACGCCGAGCGGCTCCAGGCGCGGCGAGCCCAGCCGGTCCGCGCCCGCCTCGCGCGCGCCAAGCGCCAGTGGGCCCGCCGGCGGGCGCACGTCCGCGTAGTGCGGCGCGAACGGGCCCGCCGGGGGGGCGCGCATGGGCCGCAGGTGCACCGGCAGGTACGGCGGGCCCAGCGGGGGGCCGTGTGCGGCCGGCTCCAGCGAGTGCGGCCGCTCCGACGACGCGGGGCTTCGTGGCCGCGCTTCGGCCGCGTAGGGGTGCTGCAGCGGGGGAGGGGGGCGCGGGCCCGGCAGCACGCCGCGCTCGGCCGGGCCGGGCGGCGGCGCGTAGGGCCCGTAGGGGCCGTACTGCGGCGCGTACGGGCCCAGCGGGAACCGCGGCCGCCGGTCCTTGTTCTCTGTGTGTTTGATCTTGGGGTGTCGCGGCGGCTCGTCGCGCGGCGGGGTGGGCTCGCGCGCGGGCGAGCCGGCCGGCGAGTGGTACTCGGGCTCCGTCTTCACCTCCGCCTTGATCCGCACGGGCGGCTCGTGCTCCGACGGCGGCGTGGCGCGCGGGGGCGCCGACGGGGACGCGGAGGGCTCGCGGCCCTGCAGGGCTGCGGCGAGGGGTCCGCCCAACCCGGGGGGCATGCCGCGGAGCATAGCCAGCGGCCCGCCCGGCCCGGGCAGGCCGGGGTTCGGCATCCCGTGCGGGCTAGAGGTGGGAGGCATGGCGCCGAGCGTGCCGGGCGCGTGCGGCCGGTGCAGGCCGAGCGGCCCGTGTGGCGGCCCGTGCGGCGCGGGGCCGTGGCTGGAGGTAGGCGGGCCGTGCCCGGAGGGAGAGGGGGCGTGTCCTGGTGGGCCGTGCCCGGAGGGAGAGGGGCCGTGTCCTGGCGGGCCGAGCCCGGAGGAAGAGGGGCCATGTCCCGGTGGGCCGTGGCCAGGAGGAGAGGGGCCGTGTCTTGGCGGGCCGTGCGTGGCGCCGGGCGGGCCGTGTCCCGGGGGCATGGGGCCATGTCCTGGAGGCGCCGGGTGGCCCTGCGGCCCATGCGGACCGGGCGGCATGGCGTGCGGCCCGTGCGGCCTGGCGCCGGGCGGCGCGGGCGACGTGGCGGTGGAGTAGGGCACGCGCGCCGAGTAGGCGCCAGGGTGCTGCTGGTGCGACTGGTGTGCGGGGTGGTTAGGATGGTTGGGGTGGTTGGAGTGGTTGGGGTGATTGGGGTGGTTGGGGTGGTTGGGGTGGTTGGGATGGCTGGGGTGGCCAGGGTGGCCGGGGTGGTTGGGATGGTTGGGATGGTTGGGCGGCAGGGCGCGCATGTGCTGGTAGTACTGCGGGAACTGGCGCGCGGGCCCGAGCGAGGGGTGCAGCGGGTACATGGACATGTTCTGTCGCGGCCCGTACTGCGCGCCGCCCGGGTACATCATCGGACCCCTGGAACAAGCGTCTCATTAGCACAATATTATATTTAAGAAATAATTTAAGGAAAATACTTAATAGAGAAGTAGTACGGGTAGAATTTTTCTTAGGTGACGTGATTGGATGTAAGAATAATTTACTAAATAACTAGCTTTTCCAGCGGCTTCACCCGCGTATTATACTAACAAACCTCTCTTGATTCACCCTGTCTATTGGCGAAAACCGTGTTAAATCCTTTGCGTAGTTTAAAAGATCTAAGCATGTTGACTGGCCTGTTAGTCTAGTGGTTAGTGACCCTGACTGCAAAGACTGAGGTCGTGGGTTCGATTCCCACCCAGGACAAATCTTTGTGTGATGAGCAAAATCATTTGTTCTGTGTCTGGGTGTAATTTATCTATAATATGTATGTATTTAGAAATATATAAGTATATTTATCAGTTGTTTGGTTACCATAGTACAGGCACTGCCTAGTTTGGGATCAGATAACAGTGTGTTGGTTGTCCTAAAATATTTATTATTATTTTTATGTAAAGAAGATTATCTAGAAATTGAAACCCACGCCATCTATTAGGAATTCATAGAAGTAACCAATGAACACACACATTGTTATCCTATAAAAAAACATTTAATTTGCAAATATTGAGATCAGTAATTGAGATAAAAACTATCCTATCTTTTAAGTTGGATCAAACTGCACACGGTGTGCAAATTTTATTAAAATCGGTTAAGTAGTTTAGGAGTCCATCCCGGACAAACAACGTGACGCGTAATATACAGGGCGTCTCAAAAGGTTAGGTAGCTCGTAGCTGGGTGATAGGGGTGGCCACAAGGGTCACTAGAAAAATAAAAAAATAAATCCCCTCTGGGTGTTTAAAAAAATAATAGTTTAAAAAAACTAAAAAACACGCTTCCCTGGAAAACCAAACTAAAAAGTACAAAATAATGGAAAAAAAGCGTGGGGTGCTTTTAAGGTATTTTTTTATTGATATCAGGCACCTCACGCTTTTTTTCCATTATTTTGTACTTTTTAGTTTGGTTTTCCATGGAAGCGTGTTTTTTAGTTTTTTTAAACTATTATTTATTTTCTATTTTTTAGGGTATTTCAAATTTTGAGACGTATGTCAGCGTAGTTTGTGACAGTTTTTTTGCTGTCCTGGTAACCCTGGCAAGGATAATGGCACAAATTTAAATTGAAATGAAATTATTGCATTGTCATCAGTCCTTGACAGGTGTGCAAAGTTTGAATGAAATCTGGTCGTTTAAAGTGGGTCAAAATCGCACTATAAGGAGTCGGTTACAAACAAACATACAAATATACAAACATACAAGTGAAGCTAATATAAAGCGTGTAAAAATAAATGGCATATTTTTTTAAACTAAAAATTTTACACCTTGTGGGGCTTTACATTTTGCTAACTGTAACTACAAATATTGCTGTATGAAAAAAAAATGCTGATACATATCTAACCAAGATTTTAAGAAAATTAAGTTCTTGTCCAGTCAAGGACTCAGTCATTACGATTTCACTCCACTTCCTCCAAGTGTACTGTAAAAAAAAAGTTTTTTTTTTTTTACTGGTGACCCTTGTGACCACCCCTATCACCCCTCTTCCCAGCTACGTAACCTTTTGGGACACCCTGTATATATTAAGATATAACCAAAGAAAGTATAACCCATGCGGAAAGTGCGACAAAGTGGTTCGAACTTTTTTGTACGGGAGCTGGCATATCGACTCGCCGCCATTTTTGTTTTGTTTTCGAAATCGCGGCACACGATGAAAGTGGTATGTATAGGTAGAGGACACATAGACGAACAAAAAATGTGCAGTAACACGGTACCTTAAAGTGTCACGTTACCGAGATATTTAAAGGTAAACATCGACATATGAGTATAACAATTATTAAAAATAGACTTATAGAAAAATAGACGTGTCTACAGGCGTCAGACTGTATCCAAATAATTGTTCCCAGGTTGATTATTATTATTACTGTTTATTGAAAGAGAGTAGGTACATTACATACTACTAGGAGCACGATATGAGTACGCACGAGTGATAGTTCGTATTTCTCTGGCACGTGCGGAAAATCCGCACCTGATCCGAGAGTCCGCACACCAATACCGATTTGCCGTGAATGTTTGAGCTACAGTACACGGAAATCACATAGTTGGTCCCGTGTTTATCAATGGCAACCTTAAGGGACCCAAGATTGTGAACTGCTTGACGGCTCAGTGACGGATACATTGATGAGCTATCGGTGAGTACAAATTGCCGGTTCTGGCAATCATATCACCTGCTCGTTCAGTAGTGGCTGCCAGGCAGCGCCTCACTGACGTGTCGGGGAGCAGTGGATTGGCCGATATGGACCTACTCGGTTGCCAGTACACCACTAGACTTTTTTATGGATATTTAACCCTTTAAACGCCGACACCGTAATATTACGTGTTCTGAAAACAGTGCACGAATCGCCACACACGTATAATTACGTTATTTTATTGGGAAAGTTCTCATACTGCACAAACTCCTTAGAAAATATGTTAGTTTTAAGGTGTAGGGTATAATCTTTATTGTTATTGAACTTTTTTAATGTTTTGAATGATAAATACTGTGAATTTTGGGATTTAAATACATTGTGATCACTGATCTCCTTGCTTGTATCGCCAATCACGTAATTTTGCGAATACTAGGGATGGGGTAAATTCGTAAAATACTTTATAGGTTGGCTAAGAATAAACAAGGCTCTTTAGAAATTACTGTCACTATTTGCAATGAAAGTGGGTACTTTCATTATAAAATAACCATAGTGTTACTCTGATATACAAGTATCTGTACACAATAAAATGTATTTAAGTCTAAAATTATTTAATTTTTACGACAAAAATATAGAAATCTCATTACGCGGACCCTCACTAGTGCAGACAGTCGCCGGTCGCCGTCACCGTAATATTACGTGCGGCCAAGGAGCTTTAAGGTTATATCGCACTGTATTGTCAGTTGCCTCAGCGCCATCCCCGTAAAATCACGTGAAAGCTGTATCGCTCTGTGCAACTAGTGTTGTAGGGGTTTTTCGTGCTATCGTGTAGAACTTTAAATGCAAAAGAAATGCTGGAAGACGAAGAGTTATTAAATATTTTGCAATCGAATCATGAATTGCCAAGCGACGACAGTTCTAACACAGAAAGTGATGTTAATTTGGTAAGTTTAATTTATTGGTTAATTCGATAATTTAATTTGATTAGAAATTTTGTTTGTGTTTAATATAGGTAAGTACCTACTAGGGTTCATCATGAATATCAACCAAAATTTAAATTGTAATACATTTATAGGCTGAGATTATTTTATTTAATATTAAAAAGGTACCTAGGTAGGTACTTATTGTCTAGATAAATTACCTTTAGTATAATTAATAACAGCAGATCTCGTACTGTATTTTTATAATAATACCTCTGTGTAGTATAAAAGTTTTTACCAGTAAAATGATTCCAGGTACAATGCATTTCTTGTTAAGAAATATTCTCCTACTACCTACTTGCCATTCGCAATTTTATAAACTTTTCTTTAACTTGGTTAACTTATTAAAACATGTAATTTGGCCTAAAATAACATGCCTACTTCTGTTAAAAATATATTTTTGTATTTATTGTTTTAGGAAGAGGAGAAATTAAATAACAGATGGAGTTCGACAGCGTTCGTACCCGAAATTCATGGATTCGATGATTTTGCTTCTGGAATTCTAACAGAGAATATAAATCTTAGTACCAAATCAACAGAAGTGGATTTTTTTCAGCATTATTTTGGCGAAGAATTTGTATTGAAGTTGGTTGAATTTACAAATGCTCAGCATCAAATCTTTATTCGGAATTGTGACATAAGGCTCCATTCAAGGTTTGCAAGTTGGCGAGAAATTACTATTGCGGAAATGTATGTATTTCTAGCCGTAACTTTTTTATTTACCAGAAATAAACATTTAAAAATCGAAGAGCATTGGTCAACTGACCCTTTGCTACAATCGCCAATATTTTCTAAAACTATGTCGCGTAACCGCTATACGACCATTTTGGGTTTATTGAAGTTTCGTCGCCAAATACAGAATCTTCCCACATTTTGAAAAACGTCTTGCCATTGGTAAAACACACTAAAAAAACTTTTAGAAATTCATATGCACCTCACCAAGACCTTTGTATAGATGAGAGTATAATGCCATTTAAAGGGTATGTTGCCATCAAGCAATACATACCTAACAAAAGGAACAGTTTTGGTATCAAACTATTCATTTTGTGCGACGTGAAAACAGGACGTATTATGGATTATATTATTTATTGTGGATCTAGAACCGAGATAGAGGATTCAGCTAACTTAGGTATACAGGCGCTGTGGTAACAACCCTGTTACAAGACCTAATGCATGCGCATAGACGCTTGTACACAGATAACTGGTACTCGAGTCCAAAATTGTTCGAATACTTGTACCAACAAATCGATCGTTTAAAGAAAGCCGGTGTCACAAATTTTAAATCTTTGAAAAAGGGTGAAATTGATGTAAGATACAAAAAACCACTTATGGCATTAAAATATAAAGATAAAAGAGATATACACATGTTGTCTACCTTTCACACAGCTGAATTCGGGCCTACCACTAAGTATGATAGAGAAACTGGACTGCCTAAAATGAAGCCCAAAGTTATAGTTGACTATAACTTAAAGAAAGGAAAAGTTGACAATACAGACATGGTATTACATTCGGTTCAGTGCATACGGAAAAATAGACAATGGGAAAAAAAACTAGGCTTGCATTTAATTGATTTATGCATGTTAAATGCTCATGCATTATACTGGGTGACATTTTTTAACGTCTTGAAAAAAAATGGGGGTAATAGGTGAACGGAGTAGAAGCCTTTGGCATAGAAATTTTTGATATTTTTATTTTTGAACAACATGTAATGAAATTGATCTAGCAATAAATACTACACATTTAAAGTAACATTTTCATACTAGAACAACAAAACAACAAATTTGGAAAAAAAAAAACAATTAAAAACCTATCAAAACTCAAATCACACGCACCCTACTCCTTGCACGGCATGTATCAATGATTTCGTAGCGCGGTCCTACCCTTTGAAGCCGGTCGATAGGCGGCCTCATTGATCTTTCGCAGGCGCACGAGCCGCACACGCATCCCTTTCCGCCCGTGTCCCGCGCTCCTTTAGTCACCTACGATGAATCTGAAGGCCTTCCTGCCTTCTATTCTAGTTACACAACACACCATATGAAGGTCGAGACGGTAAAAAATGTCATCCAGTATAAAATACTGCATACTAATAATAATTCCATCGCCGATTTTCAGTTGGCCGTTATTAGACAATTAATCGCAAAATATAAAGCACAAAAATTAGAGTATTCTATACCGACGACGTCTAGATCAGCGTCTGCCTTGCGTTTAACTGCATCACACTTGGCTAATCACATGCCCCAATACACAGAAAACAAAAAGTCAAGATCATGTTTTGTGTGTCAACATACGACATTAAAGAAAAAATGCCGCAAGGAATCTCGCTTTATGTGCGAAGTATGATGTCAGGTAACATTATGTGTAACTCCATGTTTTAAAATTTATCATACAAGTGAAACATTTTGAAAAATATCGATATAATTATTATTATGCCACGCATCCCTAGCACCAAATTTGAGTAGTTCAATTGTCCACGTTCAGTTGTTGTTTTCGCTTCTGAAGGAGAGGACGTGCGTCATGTTGAGTAATGAAGAATCGCGGTCTACGTCGCCTTCGATTTTGTGTCCACGTAAAATTATTTCAAATAATACTTCAAATAAATCGACGCAGACTAAACCAAATTTTGTCCATTACGCCCAGTTAAAAGATGGTGATGTGACTGCTTTTATAAACTTTCCAGACGCAAACTTTTTTGATCAAAGACCAAGTGATCCACGCAATGAATACTTCGCGTCATTAATAGCTTTTGAGCTGGAAGCTGTATGGCCTGAAAAACGTTCAGAAGTTTACATGAAAATATTAAATTTAATACGGCAAGCTCGTGGAGAATCGTCACCAATAGAAGAACGAACGTGCCCACCTCCCGAGTACTGATTTGTGTTAACGTAGTTAATGACTGAAGACTGAATAATGTTAGATTATTAATTAAGCAGGTAAATAAAACATTGATTTTATTTCTGGCTTTTTATTCATGAAACCTCAAGAGAACACCAGTGTCCGCAAACCTATTGTCTTTCTATTGTGTCTCTAA
Organism: Aporophyla nigra; assembly: GCA_947507805.1. Taxonomy (NCBI): domain Eukaryota; kingdom Metazoa; phylum Arthropoda; class Insecta; order Lepidoptera; family Noctuidae; genus Aporophyla; species Aporophyla nigra. The sequence goes on from OX382301.1 coordinate 3,721,778, forward strand.
TTACGATAATCGAAAGGTTAATATTGTTAATAAATAAAGAATTAATGCATTGATATTAAGTATTCCCAACACTATTTCAACTTATGCCTAAAGTGACTTGGTGCTGGAGGTAAGTCAAAGGTATCAAAATCTTGGCGGTTAAAGGGTTAAAGGAATGTTTAATTTTGCGCAAGTACGTCCTATGACCGCACAGTGCGCGCGCGCCTCGTCGCCGCCGCGTCTATTTATTTCGTTTGAAAGGTTCCGTTTTCTATTTCTAGTTAAATTAATTTAATTAAATATTTATTTCTGTAAGTACATCTTTTTGATCTATTTTTTTTTAAACTAGTCGACGCCCGTTTTTCCTAGCTGACTGTTCCCTGAGAAGAAACGCCGAAACTAACTCCGAGGTCAATTTTTTTTTTTTTTAGTAATGTCTTGGGACATCCAACACACCGTTATCTGATCCCAAACTAGGCAGAGCCTATACTATGGTGACCAGACAACTGATAAATATACTTATATACTTCTAAATACATACATATTATACATAAATTACACCCAGACACAGAAAAAATGATTGTGCTCATCACACAAACATTTGACCTGGATGGGAATCGAACCCATGACCTCAGTCTTAGCAGTCAGGGTCACTAACCACTAGACTAACAGGCCAGTCGAATTATCGACGTAACTGACTGATAACGAGTTGTATTAACCGTTATATTTTATGTTTAAGTTCCATTTAATGTAATAATCTTATCGCCACCTTGTATACACCCAAGTAGCACAAAAGTGCTGGTTAACAGCATTTTAACAGTGCACAGTGAATGCATTAGTTGCTGAATAATAGCGTAGACAGCGCATCCTCAGATGATATAACTCTAATTTGGGCACAAATTATTCAGCACATAGCTGAGTAAGAGTTCCAATTGATAAATAATTGCATTATAATAACATTATAGTAGCATTTATGTGTGTAACAGTCACCTCAAGAGCTGAATATTGCCTGATTAACAAGACACGTGTGACTTACTATACAGCAAGGAAGACGAATGTGTACATTGTGTGTACTTTTAAACAGCTGAAATGACACACTGAGCGAAATTGTGGAACGCAATAACTCAATATTATTTATTTTTCTTTAATATGAACTGTCAAATTGTAAAACATGAAGTGTATCGTTGTGTGCAAGATCTCAGGAGCCATTGTGAAAATAAACATAAAATTTAAGGTAAGTTAAACTTCGAGTTTTTGCTATTATATTTCAAATCTTATTGGGAAGGTAACTTTACTGTCAAATACCATACATATTTAGTTCAAAATTTTCACGCGCTTTCGGAATACCACTAAATACTAAAAGAAAAGTAACAAAAATTGAATGAATATAAAATAAATTTGTTTGTTTTAGTACAAAGAAAACAAAAAAAAAAACTGTTTTCGTGTAATTAATTTGTAATCCAAATTAATTACGATTGATACCCTATAAAATAAACAAAAATTTAAAGATAAAATTTTATAATAATACACAGTAACGCAGTGAATATGGCGGATGGCAAGTGAACAGTTTTAATGTTAATATAATGCTAAGGTCTGTACGGGTGTTCACATGTGGCCTTTAATTCAGCAAAGAGTAAAATAGTTTGGCACTTGTGGAATACAAATCAGACATGGATCGATTAGGAGAGTTATATTGGTTCACATTTGCATCAGTTACCTTGCTACCTTTATGGATCCAAGCTTTTAGGGTTCCGCCGTGGTTCGTTTAAAGCCATTTTGTTCCTTTTTTTAGTTGTTATTCGACGATAAGTATTTAATTAAAATTGTAATTTAAGTAGCTGATATTATAATTTAGTTATGGGTATGTACAATACATAAGTTATTGATTTATTCAATATGCGACGAAATACCTATAACTTAGTAGATACCTATCTAAAAATAATGTATTCTTCTGGCCTAATAATAATTAATTACTTCCATATGAAATTGAAATTGACATGCCATACGCACTATTTATGCGTCGCGAAAAGTATTTTTTATAAAACATTTCGCTTGATCTGCAACATGGTGCATGCAACGCTATCGTTCACACGCCCGCGTCGGCGCGCGGCGCGGTGACGACGTCATGTCGCATTATTTGTTTACATAGATCATCAGTTTATCGCTAAATCGCAACTGGGTTGGTCGTTCGTATTCTACGATAGATGAACAATATCATTTCAATTTAGGGTTGCGAATAAAAGTAAATAAGTTGCGATCGACTTAATTCCTGCTATTTTGGTAGGTAGTAAAGACAGTGGGTCCTCTGTGTTTGTGTCTGTAGATGTTTTGTATATAATTATTATGTTACGTTATGTTTAGGTATTTAATATGTTATTATATCTTGTGGTTTTTTTTCCTCAAAAACTGTATAGGTAGTGTTGTCATTTTAAGGAACTGATACTTCTATTATAATAACTATATTTCTCTTGTTTTTTACAGAACAAGCTTTTCAAAATAGTTCAGACTATAGAGAGCGATGTTGTCGATCTAACAGTCGTTCCTGCATCGTGGAAAACTAAGGAAATTCTATGGTGGCCACCGAGAAGTACTTTTATACTCCTAGAAATTATAAAAAGATGAAAATTCAAGGCGTGGACCAGGGTGGTACACCGTAAATTGTTCTTTAAAAAGGGAAAATTAAATAAACATAAAGAAAATTACGTTGTTTTTTTAGATGCTAGCTGTACTGGTATTTCCTAACTGACTACCTCTGACAATAATTGGCAAAATCTGGAATCTTAAAAACTCTCGAAATTAATTTATGTATTATAATTTAAAAAATCTTGGATTTCTCTTAATAAATCTTCTTCATTTTTAAGAAAGTACCAGAAACATACCAATATTAATTTTGTGGCAACCATATTAGTCCCGAAAATGTGTAGGTTATAAGAAGATTTTTGTTGCAGAGAGTACCTACTCAGCCTAATGTCACCAAACACACTGATCTCTATTTATAAAAGCTTTTTTGTATTGTTTTGTCAATATGTGCAATTATTATTTATTGTTACTTTAATTTAAATCCGACGTAAATTTGACATTTGCTTTTATTTCAACTAAGTGACATATATTTTTAGTTTGTTAATAACATTTTATTGTTTTCTGCTTCAGCATTGTTACTTTTATCTTAATTTTTGTAATATGGGTTATGTCTGAAATAAATTGATTTCATTTTATTTATTTTTTTATAAATATAACATACGGAACCCGTAGCGTCCAATGTTCCATTCGCGCATGCCGACACTTCGATGCATGCTGTTATTCGAGTGTATTGTAACAACTGACTAATAGGGGAAAAGTGAACCTGTATGCAGCATAAAGCATTAAACTTTTTGTTAAATAAGTTCACAAAGTAACTGATTACATTATAGTGGGTTACATGTTCTCTCTTAAAATGCAACGGTTGTATAGTACACGTGTGGGCTATTATTCAGAAAACTTACAGCTGATAGGGTACTGCACCACTAAGCGCTGAATAACAGTGACTTTGTGGCGTGTTTGTGGTGCTTAATAGAATTACTGTACAGCAAATAGCATTATAGTTGGCCACGTTTTTTTCTAAACAGCTGTTACACCCCGGGTGAATACTAATAACTCTATGTAAATGCTCTGAGTACCGCTGTGGGCCTTATGTGACAATTTATAATGCAGTTCTGTGCTACTTGGGCAGATTTATAGATACATGAAATAATGCTAAAAAAACTTAACCATGCTTCAATTTCGTTTAGCGCTAACTGCATTTAGTGATTTGTGGTGCAGACCATGAATGTCAAAACTAGAGAGTATTATTCACCTGTACTGCTGGTTGATCATGTGCGGCATCCTTGTGATGATGCTGGGCTCCTCAGTCATCGGCTTGAACGGCTGCGGCGATCCAGCTACTGAAAGTGTACCTGGACATTATGACATGAGTTGTAAGTAAAACCAATTCTGTTAAAATCGGCAATACAACTGTCATTTACATTATCATCATCTGTCTAGCCTTTTCCCAACTATGTTGGGGTCGGTTTCCAGTCTAACCGGATGCAGCTGAGTACCAGTATTTTACATGGAGCGACAGCCTATCTGACCTCCACAACCCAGTTACTGGGTAAAACGATACCCCTTGGTAAGACTGGTTGTCAGACTTTCGGGCTTATGACGACCCGTAAAGACTGTCTAAGATCTATGAAAGACAGCCGGGACTAACGGCTTAACGTGCTTTCCGAGGCACGGAAGGGTCTTGGTATGTAAAGATGGTCCCATCCACGGACCAACCGCGGCAAGCGTAGCTTAACCTGATGGATAGATCCGTGCGGCTTTTATTACTTAGCTAGAAGCCCCTCCTTACCCACAAGTCTAAGAGACTAAATACCAGTATTTTACATGGAGTGACTGGCTGTCTATCCTCCACAGCCCAGTTACTGGGTAGCGCGTTACCCTTTGGTAAGTCTAGTTGCCAGATTTTAGGACCCGTAACGAATGTCAAAGATTGATGAATCAAAGATCTATGGTGACAGCCGGGAGCAAAGGATCAAAATGCATTCCAAGGCACGGAGCGATGTCTCGTTATGTAAAGATGGTCCGAACCAAACCCGGCAAGCGTAGCTTTACCGAATCCATCGACACGAGCCCCTCTTTTATATTTATTATGAATACCATAAAACGGGGCGTGGGGTGTGGGACGCCCCCCAGCTAGTATACAGATATTAAACCGACGACTTAAAGAAAGTGAATGGTGAATGGGGCAGACTGGATGCGGAAGGCGGAGGACAGGGTGTTGTGGCGCAATATGGGAGAGGCCTATGTCCAACAGTGGACTGCGATAGGCTGAGTTGATTGATTGATTAAACATAAAACATTCATCCATCTACATTTAATCGAGATAGCCGTGTGCGTTAGTATAGCAACACCAGGGTTGGCAACAGTTTTTTCTAGACAGACAAATTTAGTTCCACTATACTGTAGATGAGAACGATTTAATGATGTAAAAGTGTCATAGGTTACTGGTTTACATTCATCCATTGACATTACTTCACGTAACAATTTGTTAATAATCCAAGAATCGTCCGTACCTTCTCTAAGAGCAGCGACATGGTCAGGTCGTCCGTGTTGTGCTCTCTCCTCAGCCGATAACACACCTCGCAACTCCGCACGCACCTGTAAGTTACACGTTATAACATTAAGGTAAATACGTTTATTCCTTTCTAAATGTTAACAAAGGTCTGACCTGCGTTGAATCTAAATGACGGTGTTATTACAAAAATCAGTCCTCACTTTGGTTCAAGCTGTTTTTGGCCCAGATTTTGAAATTGAACCTTATTTTCCTATTGACAAAGTTCTGAACTAAAAAATCACATCTTAGACTCGGGTTAAAATCAGTTTTTGTATTTAAAAACTTTAATAACTTAGTTTCGTAATAAAGCCGTGATTGTTTACCTGCAACCTCGGCGTAGTAGGGAACCGTGGTTGCTCGTGGAAGTCATTAGGCATGCGCGGCATAGGCCCGAACCCGTGCTGCGGCCGCACGGGAGGCCCGGCCGGGCCCCCCATGGCCCCCGAGCCGCCCAGCCCGCCCGGACCACCCATGCCCGGAGGCCCCACCGGGCCCCCGTACCCCATGGGAGGGCCCACGGGAGGGAACTCCATCTTCTCCTTCTTTATTCTCTTAGTTTCTTGCATGGCGAGTCGCGCAAGGCGTTTCTCTTCTCTTTCCTTAGCTTTTTGTTCTTTCATCTTTTCCTTTTCTTCTTTCTTCTGTAATCTTTCTACCTTCTTAGCTTCGCGTTCGGCTCTCTTCGCTTCCCGTTCTTGACGTTTCTTTTCTCTTTCCAACTGTAAATTGAAACACGATTGCTGATTTTGGGGTCGTAAGAATGGATGTTTTCGGTATGTGCCAAAATTGGACGACGTGTGTGATCCGTGATTTTGAGCACTGTTTGAAAACTTACTTGATTAGGTTTCGTTGGTGAGCCGTCTGTTCTGAGATCTGTGTAAACATAAATTGGTACTTGTTAAACTAAAATACTTAAACACAGATATGTGATGAATGATCTATGCACCACGTTGATCCCAGCAGCTTTGTGCTTAAGATTGAGAAGTTGTATCAAGTATGTTATAAGAAGATGGCAGGTCAAACTTAGGTGGATACAACCTATAAAAAATGGTCCACATCTTCTGGACCGAGATAGCTGAAAGTCATGGAGGACTCAATAATAAAGTAGGAAATGTGAGAGTAATGAGGATTTCAACTACCCCTTTCAACACTAATTGATCTTAGATTTAGGCTGTACATATCTTCTACTATATAATTAATTCCCTGACAGACAACGCACAGTTTAAACCAGGGGTTCTGCATGCGTAGCATGACCACCGTAGAAAGGGGTTTTGTCGACGGAATAATAGACAAAATTACAGATTGTAGAAAGATTAAAGACAGAATTAAAGATTGTAGAAATATTTGTACCGTTTTATGCTGGCGTAGCATGACAATTCTATCTCTATTCTACCAAGAATAGACAAAGTTCTTTCTATGGTGGTCATGCTACGCGTGCTGGAAGCATGAAGTTTTGAAGTGTTCCTTACAAACAAAATAGAGGACTACACAAGGATTTTTAACTAGGGCTTGAATAGACGTTGGTAATTTTTGCTATGAGACGCACGGCTTGCTACCATTAGAAACACCAAAGTGGTTTGTCCTTCTTTCACTTAATTTTTTATAGATAACACCAATACAAATGCTACATGAAAAAGTGACTTATTACGGACACATACTTCTCTATGTATTTATAATACCAGCGTATGGTACTCGTGGGTTGTAGCTGAATATTAGCGTCAGGTGGCAAACCTTCTGTTGTCATCTGACATTATGATGAGCTGAGGCCCATTTGGCATTATTATCATTGTTTTCTGCTTTATTTTTATTAGTTTTAAGGTTTTATTTTAAAATGGTATAATGCCATTAAACGCGTTTTTCTTTCTATTTTTATCCTGAAAAAATGCAAGTTTCCTGTGGGAGAGACTCCAAAAAAAAAGGTAGTAGAGCAGTGAGAATATAAAGTAACATACCTTTGATCTTAACTCCAATAAGTTTGGCGAGTGCGTCGTCACTAGCGGGCGCTTCGCCGCCCGAAGCTCGCGCGCCTCGCCCGCCGCGCGCTCCCCTGCAACCAGCACTGGTCAGTACATACGTACCGTCGTTATTGCTACTGGAGTTACATATCGGGAACATGAGGGAAATGTTGTAAGAAAAGTTTTGGGTATGAAGTTGTATCGCTATAAGAGTAGGAGAAGGCCAAACTATATGGCTTGAAAGGGGTCCCCCCCCTTTAGGGGGTGATTTCAAAGATGACTACTAATTGCGTCGACCACAAATAAATTGGGACCTTATATCACGGGTCATCCTCTTTATTTAAAGCCCATGCAGATATTTTGACATCGCCTGTCTCGCCAGCCCCCCTAGCCAATTTACAACCGTTTTGTGTCGAATTCCGTTCTTCAATCGGTAACGCCTCGGTGTCAGTAATTGTAGAAAACGATAAGTTGGTAGCCATGTTGACGCGCCTGAGTCGGCCGCTCGTTCTACAATGTCTTTAGAAAAACGACACATTGTAACAAAGGAACAGCGTTGAATATTGTAGAAACGATAAAAAATCATTCTATCATTTTGAACGATATGAACTTGCCTACGAATTTGCTATTCGTTTGTTCGAACCACGTGACTTAACGTTGAGCGACTAGCGTTAACGATTGCAGATTATGAACTTGGCTAGGGGTGCAGATAGTTTTAGTGATCCTTCGATGTCATATATTAGTACTGTCAGTTTTACATGCCTTCCACAAATTAACACATTCAGGGCACCAGGCACATAGCCACGCAAACTGTAACCATGAATTCAGCAATTATTTCATAGAATTTTTCTAGTCGAAGAAACGATTTTTTATTTATTTTTCTTCTTCAACTTCGTATGTAATTTAATATAGAGATTTAGATTTTCGATTCCCATGAAATTGACACATTTTTGATTACTATGATGAAACATTTAAAACTTTTTGGAGCCGTCATCTTGTATTTTCATTTGACTTCACTATTGACTTCAGCACCCTCGAAAACCATGGAAGCGACACCCAAGATTAAAAGTTTGAAAATATTTGCAACCACAATCTTGGTTTTAAATCTTGACCTTAGTTGGTTCCGTTCAAATTTTTTAACGCAGTGGCGCTGGTGTAGAAATATATGCTTAATTTATAGTCAATCAAGGTAGCAGGTTGCATGTCGATGTCTCTGCCACCCAGTATATATGCCGTAAGGCCATCCATAAATTACGTCACACGTTAAGGAGGAGGGAGGGGATTGCCGAAGTGTGACATTATGTGACCACGGGGTGGGAAGGGTCCTAAATTTCGTGACGTCACATTTCAAAATCTATTTTAATCTAAGTGTTAAGTAAAACACAAACTATGAACTACTTACGAAAAACTCAAAAACGTTTGCAACTCTACCTGTAGAGATATAAGGTTCAAATAGTTTAGTCGGCCACTCGTTCTACTAGTATTACGCGCCGACGGCCTTATTGCCCTTTGATAAATGCCGCTAAATGCATCGTGCCTAGCGGTGATATTGTTTCTATTTCATTTGACAATTGAATTTCGCGAATGAAACGTCGACGTTTTCTTAGTTCTGCTATTTTGAGATTATATAGTTATTCTGATACCTACTTACGAAATAAGTTTAAAATGAATAAAAAGAGTAATTTAGGTAATCTTTACCGTAAATTATATGAAGCATGCAGTGCAGCTTATGCTGTGGTCTATATTTTGCATCATACAAAGCCACTACTCAACACAAGCAATTGCATAGAAAAAAACAAGAAGTTTTGCCCATCGCGTAGATTCGTCCTCATAGAATTGCTGCCAGACGTGATAGAGAAATTCTTTGTTCGGATGATGACGACGATGCTGTATGGTTCGATGAAAAAGATGTTGACACAACGAATGTTCCTGACATTAACAACCCACACGAGAACGAAGTGGCTACTATGCCTGTTATAAATAATTTAAAGGAGCCCACTCCTTTCAAAGTCCATGTACTCATGAACACTAAGTTTGATTTGCAGTGTTTGATTTGATGTTAATTTTATAAAAAAATCATTTAAATTGAAATAACACAAATTCGTAATGCTGTTTTAAATCAATAATTATTTGTAGAAAGTAAATTGAAAAATATGTGACGTCACACTAGCGAGTGGGGGGTCTCACAAATGTGACAAGGACGGGGGGAGGGGTCAAAAATCATAAAATTCGTGTGACGTAATTTATGGGTGGCCCCTTACATATTAGTGAGTCGAGCTGTCCATTGTAATATATTTATGCTTATGACTGTACCTATGTGGCGACTAATTAAAACTTCCATATTTCGTGGTCTTATTGTATACGATTTTCGGCAATCAATTCTGTAAATTACCGCACTAAGCGGTCCCACAGATAGACACAAAAAGCGTCATTGTTCTTAACTATTTATAGAAAACATGTAAATATTAGATAGTTGGTAGAGGATGAAATTTGGCACATGCGTATACGATAACTTGGAATAGGGACATTAGAAGGTCAATTCTCGTAATTTTAACAACGTTCAAAGTCTAATCTCAGTCTCAATCTATCAAAAGTACCTCGAGTTTGCATACATTTTTGACAAGTTTTTGACATTTGATTGCCACCAAGAGGAGACTGCGACTAGATTTTGAACATTTTTAATTACGAGATTTGGCCTACTGATACTTTGTATCCAGACATTCCGATGGGATCGAGACCTATGAAGTTAAACCCTTGGAGAGTAGGTAGTAAAGAATACAGTAGTGTATGTTACCTGGCGCCGCGGCCGCCCCGAGCGCCGCGCCCGCGGGCCGCGCGCGCGCTCAGCGCCGCCGCCTGCGCGTCTGTAATAATAATAATAAAAATCATTTATTTCCAAAAGTAAATTACAAAGTAGTTATGCGCAGCGTTTGCAGCTTTGGACTTACAAGTGCACAGATATTTGATCAATGACCCCCATGCTAGGTGGTCTGTGGGCCGAGGTTATCCACAACTTATTACATAAGCAACATAACAAGTGTTTTTCAGGCCCACTTGTAGCACATTAAAGCGAAATAAATGTCTTAGTGATTTGTAGTGAAGCGATTTTTATATGTTTAGAAAATGTTCAAATCAATGACACAACATAACAGTAACTTTAAAAAGACACTTCCAACTACAACTTCTACTTTCTAATTTATAAAATGGTGAAATATCTGGAAAATGGTATTTATTTTTACTAAAAACCTCTAGCCTAGAGCCAGTTCCTCAGGTGACGGCCCAGTTGAATCGGCCCAAAGACTATATAACCACTTGACTGCGCATACAGTGCCCCGCCGCTCGAAAACTATTAGTATTTTGTCGCCTATGCATAGGCTACGGTTCTAGTAACCATTTTAGTTGTGACCAATTGTTAGACCTCTGTGCACGCTAAATTAACGCAAATAATATAACTTCATCTGCAATTATAACGCATGAAAATGCCTTCATGCGCGGTGAAGTGGTGTGGGAAACATTCCAAAACGTCTAGTTATAAAAAGGATCGCATAACTTTTCATCGGTACGTAAACAGTACGAAAAATAATTTTGATTTAATCAGATTATGATCCACCGTAGGGGTCTATTTATAATGGTGGTTGGGTAAACCAGCACACTGTGTGAGTCCCGCGTTGATGTCTTTTGGAAAAGTCTCGTTCTTTCATTAGACAATTCTAATGCATCTATCCCTTACTTTCCCTTTGTATTTTTATCGTAAAAATTAGTGCTGTTACCTTTAATAGCTGAAAGTCTATATCGAAAATAAAAACAAAAAATAATGTAAGTTTTATTCAATTCGAATACTGTGGCTTGTTTAGCTTCGTCTTGACAATCCGTTTGTAAACTGGCGCCAAAACTCACGTGGCCATAGTAACTTCTGCCTTGGGGATGATATTCGACTCCGTTTCTACACCGAATATGATAGTGGCATAAATTTTGTTCTTGGATTCTCTAACTTTAATTTTATTAGTGATTGATTTTGATTAAATATGATTTCTTTGATTTTAATTAAGTATTTATCACAATTTTAAAATCCATTTTATCGATATCGACTATTTTCCCTTAATGAAGTAAACCAGCCCCACGACGGGCATACCCACGAAACTTGACCTTGAACTGACCAATTGCAGCCGCGCATTCTTCCTCGTCCCCCGGCCCGCAGTGGTGAGTCGTGTGCTTAGAAGAAATCGGCGTATACGCTCTCTAGTGGTTATATTCTCTTTGAATCGGCCCCTACTGGCGAATCGCAATTTATGGGTTCAAACCCAGTGCTTTACTTTATGTAAAAAATATATCACCACTGCTCTCAAAATGGTGAAGGTAAACATTGTCAGAAAACCGGCATTACCACTGACATGTGAAATCAGCCCGCTCTCTCTCTCTCAAAGAGAAGAGGCCTGTGTTCCGGCAGTTGGAACATTATGCTATGGTCTAGCCTAACCAGCTAGCAAACATGTCTAGCTTTTTTGGGATATACCCCTAAATTATATAGCAAAAGCCTCATAAATCAATACTCACTAAGATGTGCCTGCAACTCCTCAGTTTTAGCTTTCGTAACATCTTCTGGTAGTTTCTCAAGCGGGACCACAGCAGTTTTCTTGATTAGATCACTGAGAGCCTTCCTCTTCTCTTCATTAACCTGTTCCTGTTCTTCATCTTCTGGCTTCTTACGCTTCTTCCGTTCCTCGTCAGAATCCGTTGTCGCGTCCGTGTCGATCTTGTACTCATCGGAACTGTCGGGCATGTGTTTGCCGCTAGATTTGTGCATTTCCTGTTGAGTTTGATGTGTCATTTATAAGTGTGTAGTTTATGAGCCTGATTGAGTATTGAAGGTATAGAAAACACTGTTGATTAGAATTTTACCGTAAATAAAGCTAATATTCAACTTTGCTTTGAAAATCGATCATTGATAAGAATATTATGAAGTTCACCACTGTTACTGGCAATCTTTATTGTGCAAGAGTTGTCTTCCGTGAAGTCATATTTAGACCGTTTTCGTTGGTAAATCTCGAAGCAAAATGTCCTATAGTAAGTACTAGGTTTCGCTAGCGGCTTCGCCCGCGTGGAGGTCGAAAATTATCCCATGAGAAAATACTACCGAAATAAAAAGTATTGTGTTAATCCAGAGGGGTAATTGCGTATACACTATCCGCAGGAATCGTTTTCTATCATTTTGACAGTTTCGCAACATTCATAGCGTTGTTTATTTTACTAAACAATCTATTTTTTGAGCATATGAAAGAATAGATTACAATAAAGCTTCAAAATGATTAAGATTTTGATAATAGTGTGTTACGCAATTAGGGTGCTAGTTGTAAACTATCTGTGTGCCAAATTGATTGAGTAACAAACATCCAAACTTTCACATTTATAATGTTAGTAGGATAAGTAAAATTTGTATAGTGTTAAGAATGTGCACAATAAAACTTGCTAGCTAACATACACACCATGCAAAAGGGAAAAAGGGCCAGAACCTCAACAAAGTTCCTCATAATTTACCAAACTTACATCCTCCGACTCAGTGTTGGGCATCTCAGTGTAGTTAATCTTCTTCTGCCGTGTCCTATGTTTGGGAGACCAGTCGTTTTCGCCTTCTTCGCCACTCAGGCCCCCGTAGGTGACCCTGGCTCGTATGACATTGCCCTCAGCGTCGTACTGTGTGAGGCCGCTTCGCTTGCGACGCTTTTTGGACTTATCTCGGCGTTTCATCTTTGGAGGGCGATGTGATGATTTCGATTTTGATGATCTGTAAAGAATTTGTGTAATTGTATATATAGTCCTCCAGACCGAATTTCGGCCACGGCGGCCAAACTCAACGGAGACTAGCCATCGGCGCGGGAGATATTATAGTGCTCAAGTGTGTGCGCAGACATAGGAGCACTCACTCTTCCCTCACTCTCATAGTCCGATGGGACGGCAATCCGACACGACCGGAGAGAGATCAGGCGTAGGACCAACGGCTTAACGTGCTTTGTGTAATTGTAGAAAGCTTCGAATAATGCTGAAATGATTTTAAGCTCGTTTGAACATTACAATGTTGGAATTCGGTTAGTCAATTCTAAACCTACACGAAAGTAGTTCGAAATAATTGTGCATGGATACAATATGCTAAAAACGAACTGTAAAATTAAAATGTAGAGCATTATAGTTCTTCTATTTAGTAAAACTTACTTAGATTTCGATGACCACTCCTTAGCGCCGGCTGATTCCTCCGAGCTATCCTGTAAGTGGCCTTTCTTTTTCTTCTTTACTTCTGGCGACGATTCTGTCATTTTCGCGCGTTCTCCTTTATGGACAAAATATTATAACGTGTATTACATACAAAAACATTAAAACAAACATCTTTCTGCTGTTGATAACACTAGCGACCCCCATCTTTTTGAAGGACATCATAAACATCTACCAAGTGGTGTTGTTTTTCCAAGGGTCGCTTCCAGTCGTTCTGGTTGCAGCTGAATACCAGTAAGTGACATGCAGCGACTGCCTATTTAACCTTCATTACCCAGTAGTTGGATAATACCCCTGGTACGACTGGCTGTCAGACTTTCGGGCTTTTACCTGTAACAACTGTCAAAGATCTACAAATGACCGCAGGGACTGACGGCTAATCGTGCTTCCTGAGGCACAGAAGGATCCTGATATGTAATGAATGTTAATCCATCCACGGACCTATCTTCGCAATTGTAGTTTTAAGCTTCGATCGACCCGTGCAGCTAATATTGTTAAGTCGACGAGTCCGTCTAATAGAGAAAACCACTAATGTTATCGAAAAGTGTATGCTTAGATGGTTTGGTCGTGTTGGGAGGATAAATGAAGGGCGGCTAAAAAAAGTTATTTACAAGCCGTTGTGACTGGACACATCGGAAGGGGACACCCTAGGAGAACATTATAGTGACTTTATTGGTGATGTTCTTCAGAAGGGTCAGGTGCGTAGTACTGACAACCGGCATGCGTGTATGACCTGATGTATGATTTTATACGAGGCACAAGGATCGTAGCAGGTGGCATTCTGTAGTTTCTGCCTACCCCCACGGGAAAAAGGCCTGAATTTATGTATGTATGTATGTTGTAAATAACTTGATCTATAAAGATACAGGATATTTACCTTTTTTATCGGACCTGCATGTCCGTCGAATAGGTAGCGAGTCCGAAGACCTGGAGTCGCAGGAGCTGCCTCGTTCATTTGATGAAGATATCTCCTCCGAAGACGACATACTTAAAGCACTAGAGAGTTTATTATTTAGTACAAAGGAATACTAAGAAATATTAATAAGATAAAAGACAAGTTCTCATGTGTTAAAATAATGATGAAGTCAAATAAATGGTGGCAGGATATTGACGCACAAACTATAACCATTAATTCGGCACATGATTATAGACCCCCTAGTGTGGAAAACTTTCGTAGGATATCAAAAACAAAATCAGCTGTTTTGTAATACATTATCTGCCTTTTCTCAACTATGTTGGGGTCGGCTTCCAGTCTAACCGGACGCAGCTGAGTACCAGTATTTTACATGGAGCGACAGCCTACCTAACCTCGGCAACCCAGTTACTGGATAATACGATACTCCTTGATAAGACTGGTTGCTAGCTCCTGACGATCCGTAACAACTCTCAAAGATCTACAAATGACAGCCGGTACCTACGGCTTAACGTGCTTTCCGAGGCACGGAGGGGTCGATGTATGTAAAGATGGTCACCCATCCACGAACCAACCGCGGCAAACGTAGCTTAAGGTGACATATTGAGAAAACCGTGCTTTTTCTTTTAAGTGTACCTTTCTTACCGTACGATAGCCGAACTTAATATTAAAGTGTATGATTTTTGACTATATGATCTAGTATCCTGTAAAAGGAATACACGATACGATAAAATTTTCTCGATACAAAAAAATCGCAAAGTTCTATCCATGTTTATGATTTTTTTAGCCTCAAGGCGCAATGCGTTAGATTTATTAAACATAGTTTACTTTAAAACATTGATAATAATCTTATCTAAGTTTTTGTAAAACAGTTTTCGTTTTAATAACACTTTTCATTCATAAAAGACGGCGATTCGTTTTGGCACATACGTTATTTTATTCCAGGCGCATACACATTATCGCCATCTCTTTTTTTGCCTATAATAAGTAGTCTCATCACTCTCGTTCGTTCATAAATCAGTCGCCCAGTAGGGCTCATCGACGACGGATCTATGTCACTTTTTTACAAATCGGTGCGATCAAAATTACGTTTTTTAAATATTAATGTCCTCAGAAAAAGGTAGTAGTGAAGTATTTTGCTGTAAATATTTAATATAATAAATGTTGGCTTTCCAAAAACTTTATATTTACACTGTATACTCGTATGTGTCTATTTTTGTGATTGTGAATAATATAACATTCTTTTTCTATTACTATTTAGTGACGACCTTGATTATGTATGAAAATGGGAAGAACCAAAAACTAAAATTGAACAGTACCTTCAAGGTTAGGAGTACCTGCACAGGGCAATTAATTAATTCATTTTGCAGGAATTCAATACCAATAAGATGATGATAACAAGAGGAATTCACCACCTTCACTAAAGCATTACAGCAACAATCTATTCTCACTTTGTAAAGTAATATTGAGTTAACACCCTATTTTTTTAGAGAAGAACGTCTGTTTTATCCCAAACAAAAAACTTATAATAATCGTTCATTTAGAAATAAATTAAAATATATGATTAGTTTTTAGGTTTGAAGTACGTCAACAATATATCTATATGTCAAGTACTGACACTATAAATACAAGAGCACAACGAAGGAATAGAGTAGCATTACAAGTGTGAAAAAGGTGAGGTTTTATAACTGACTGCGGCTCAAAGGAGGGTAATTATTTTACCACGCAAATGTATGGTGATCGGTGAAACGAAGTTGGAGTTTATAATCTCTTATATACCAACATCCATTTTATTTATATACCTCTAGAAGATTAATTCGATATTTTTAATTTCATGTCGTAAATAACAAAGGTATGCAAAATTTACCTTTTTGAAACAAAACTACTACTTACACGTTTCGATTTTCATGACGTTTAGCATTAACCTGACTCACAAAATAAACTGTTATAAATCCTTGTAATACCTTATTTGCTTGTCACTGAAGCTTCTTTGTCATATTTGACATTAAATATTTTCATTAGCCCGTTTATATCTTTACAGTAAAACTGAATCACCGTCTTGAGCAAAAATTGGGACAAAAGCTTTTTCTCTACATCTATTTCTCTATTTAATATAGAAAATTACATTCAAAAAAAGAATAGTGAAAACCATAAGCGGAGACAAATGACAAGCACCCAATCTTCTTCTTCTTCTTCTTCTATCTTTCATTATTCAACCTTATTTGTTTAAAATTTTTCAAAATTGTGATCTAAATTTAACGTTATGTAATTTTGTATTGTATTGCATTTTTATTTAGTTGTTTAATTGCAAATATCCGGTTTTTATTAGTCCGTTCGTATGTATTAAACATATATCCCAGTTATACAGGGAAACCTATAATTGGCCATAATAATTGTAACACGCATATTTTGTAAAATATTTTTATGTATCGCTGTTGGTTACCTAAATAAATAAATAAAAATAAAAAGTAGTGCCCGTAGCTAATTTTTTTTTCTTTGAGTCGAGATCCTAAAAGTTCTGCGGCAATTTTAGAAAGATCTAATTTACGCACTTATTTGTTTAATTCTGGTTCTGTAAATAGCTGTGGCTCGGTTTTTTCGATAGAGAAATCAATCAGTCGACGGTCAATCACATTTACTAAATATTTTTTTAAACTACCAACTAGTAAAATAACAGTCGAAAATTATAATTGTTCATTATCTGCCTAGCCTTTTCCCATCTATTTTGGGGTCGGCTTCCAGTCTAACTGGATGTAGTTGAGTGCCGGTATTTTACATGGAGCGACTGCCTATCTGACTTCCACAACCTTGTTACTGGGTAATACGATACCCCTTGGTAAGACTGGTTGTCAGACTTTTGACGACCCGTAACGACTGTCTAAGATCTACGAAAGACAGTCGGGCCGAACTGCTTTTTTTTTGGATGGTAGATCATCAAATGACGTCTCCCGCTGTGGATGCAGCGGAAGGGCGTGTCAGACTTTTACTGACTAAAACCCACCCGTGTTCCTTCAGTTGCCCATATGCCAGGGCCACGGTACCTCTTTCGAACTAATCTCGCGACCCTGGTAGGCGGACCAACGGCTTAACGTGGTTTGTAAACATAGTCACCCATCCACGGACCAACCGCGGCAAGCGTAGCTTAACCTGAATGACCGATTCGTGCAGCTGTTTTAAATTAGCCACAAGCCCTTCCGAAAATAATAATTGTTATCCTATCATATCTGTACTATGGTAGCTTTTATGAAGATTTCTACAAAACCTTACGTGATGGAATTTTTTGTTTATTTTTCTGTTAATCAGGACCTCTAATTCTATAAGAAACCATTATTCGATTTCAATTAATTTTACCCATGCATATCATTAATCAAAATTTAAGTTTCAGGTTTTTAAATATTTTGTATTAGTTGTCTACTCCATAGTTTACTATGCGCAAAAATTTCAAAGACCGAGACAAATTAACGTCACTTGGCATGCTCATTTTTTTTTTAATATGTTGCCGTCTTTATCTTGCATTGTTATTTAAACAGTTGTGCGACGGTGACAAGAATAATTCTTAGCGAAAGGCCATGCTAAGTAACGTTTTTAAATTTCGGTCAGTGATAATTCCTTCGTTCCACTTTTGGCCACTGGTAAAATAAGTCATTAAAGTTTGTGACGATGACGTGTCGGCCGACCAATGAAGATAGGTCCGCCACTCCCCGCGTGCGGGGGAAACAATCCAACTATCATCTATTTTCGAGGTGGGGTCTTAACCTGATCGATCGATTCGTTCGGCTGTTATTACGTAGTCACAAGCCCCTGTTCTGCAATACCTACGCGGACAAAATATATATTAAACGGCCAATATATTTTTTTTTAAATAACCCACCAACAAAAATTTCTACCCAGGAGGGTTTAGAATCCATGGTAACCAATGTCACTGCCACCATTCATGCTCGTAGCAAATACATACTACTAAATTATGTCAGACTACTCATTGAAGTAAGTGTCTCTAATTACAAAAATACAGCGACTATTTCTCAGTTTGGAATATATATATTTGTGCTAAGTAATATTACCTACAAGATGTAGAGTACAAGGAATGGCCTACAGAGATGAAAGTAGTTTATAATTACCCGGTATCTTTGAAATCCTCGTCAGTTTCGTCGTCGTCTTCCGAGGGTACTTCCAGTGAGTTCAGCTTCCTTGGCTTTCGGCGCTGTTTCTTCTTCTTCCTCTCGAAAGGTTTACCCTAAAATTGTAATACTAATGGTAATAGGGGTATGTAAGGATCGTTGATTGCCACCTGCGTTCCGTAAATTTTGCCTTACTCCTTGGGTAAAATGAGTGATTTTATGTCTGAATGTATAATGGTAAACCATTTTCTTTTTGTTACTGTCCATGCTCTGACAATTATGAATGGTAGAAATAACTAAAATCAGCTGGGCAAACGAATTACCCTAGTAAACTTATAATACAAAAAACTTTTTACAAAAAAATAAGAACCGACTTCTTTAAAAAAAACAGTACAAAGTCAAAAATAACTTTAATTTCGGAATTCGGTGTCTTAAGATCTGTATTTAAGGTATTTTTGCCACCGACTTCCGAAATTAAAGTTATTTTTGACAATGTAGTGTTTTTTTTAAGGAAGTCAGTTGTTATTTTTTTGTAAAAAGTTTTTATTTTTAACTTTTTAGTTATGGTAGATACCCCGCACTAATCTAATCGCGTTATTCGTTCAGTTGTCGCGCAAATCTTAATGCAAATTTAAGACTTATGTGGTTTTCACATGGACCCTATTGTCCAAATGGAACCAAATTATAAAATGGGACCATTCGGGAAGCACCAGCTTTCAAATAAAAAAAGAATCATCAAAATCGGTTCATCCAGTCAAAAGTTGTGAGGTAACAAACATTTAAAAAAATACACTCGAATTGATAACCTCCTCCTCTTTTTGAAGTCGGTTAAAAACAAGAATACATACGTACAGTCGCGGTGTGAAAATGCTTAGCATAATAATAATTAAAAAGTAATAAATATCTAGCTACAGAATTTTAGACTTATGCAAAGTGTTATGAAGGATCCTGATTACGTCATTTACAAAATGACTTCTTCATGACATGTCATTTTGTCCTTCAATATCAAAATCTCCAAAATACACTTCAAACAGAAAATCGTTACAACAAAGGGCAATTTGGCTAAATCAAGTCTCGAAAGTTAATTCTGCAAAATTGATTGTTCATTAACCCGGGATAAAATATGAATAAACCGACCTGCTCCATAGCCTCTCGTTCTGCCTTCATCTTCTCTTCCTCAGCTGCCTCGATGATGGTTGATATGTCCTTGCCGCGACCTTGATTGCCTGCACTTGTTGTGGCTTCTACGTATTCCTCCTGTGGGAAAACGTTATTAAATAATCACTTGAAGGAAAACATTCTGAGAAAATTGGCATGTCCAAAGGCAAAAAAAATCGAAGACATTCGATATCTACCAAGCCGCACTGGGCCCGCGTGGTGGATTATGGCCCACTAACTAATAAAGAGAGGAGGCCTGTGTCCCAACAGTGGGAACGTTATAGGCTAATTATACTAGTCAGCAATCATCACAGCATATAGCAGTCTGTTCCTGGATATATGCCTGTTCTGTATCTAGCTGCTACCTGCCGAGCTTGTGACTCTTACCCTGCGTCTCCTATTAGAAAGCGGCTATGCGACCACCGCAATTACGCGCGAACATTATAACACTATATTTGTACAAACTAGCGGTCATACGCACCAAACTAGTATCCTAATTTTCGGGCGAATAAAATGTTTGATTACTAATTCGCATGAACTTAGTTCGTACGAATGCGGGATCAAACATACTGATGGTAAACTGGAGGCCAAAGTTACATTGACGCGAACGTTGTCGCGTCTCGCCGCACGCGTTCGGGCGAGGGAGTACAGTGAGCAGGAGTACAGAGACTAATTGCTTGTGGGGAATTAAAACTAAAAACTCTGTTCTGTAAAATTACTATTGGAAACTTTCTCTGAGCCTTTCTGTCATGACTTATTTAAGCGAATACGCGATACGACCATTCATCCTCGTCGTACGTTTTTAATATGAGATTTGACACACATTTTGACATCAAGCCAATACATGAACTCTGTTAGTTTAGAAAAATTCTTTATTAACATAAAATATACAGCTGTAGCACTTAAAAGTAAGTAACAGTTACACTTAAATAATAAAAACACTTTTACAGGCTATGGTCACCTTTATAAGTATATAATAATAACGGTTAAAACTTATTACAACATAATGAACTTGTTTGATTAAACCTTTAATATTAATATACGAAATTATTGTTATAATTTCATTTATAAAATTAGGGGGTAGCATGAACTCTGTGGCCTGGTGCTAAAAGTGCCAAACTGCAGCCCTTTTATCATTTCTTTTTTTAACTTATCTGTATGAAAGCGCACACTACATTGGTCTTTTTTACAAAGTAACTTTTGAAAGATTGTTGATAAACTAAAGCCCTTTAAACAAAAAAAAAAAAAAAATTCACAAAAAAATATTTAGTTTTTCAATAAACTGGCATTACAATCTCGTTTCACAAAAAAAAAAATACTTTGGCCCTTTTAACACCACATAACTCATTCTCGAGACCATCCCTTTTCCCTTTTTTTTTTTTGAATTGGAAGACCTAAGAAACCATGATTGACTATGTGACAGATGATATGGCTAGAAAGGGGTAAGCCCACGTTCCTACAGACGTAAGAAAATCGCAGCAGGATTTTTCTTTTTGTACTGGATCTTCAACGGTTATTGCCGAGACTTAAAAATCGTAATAAAACAATTTCATTTTCTACGCATTGAGATACACTACGTTGGATTCTCAATGCTTGGTCGAACACCGAGAGTTGAAAATCCAGTGTTCCCGCCGCGAATTTTATACGCCTAACATTGACTGATACCTGAGAGGAAGGATAACAAATACATATCAAAGGAAAAGTCATGCTGTGCGCTCCCCAAATATATTGGTATAAGTGCGATGCTTACCTTGATAGCCGAGCTGATTAGCCGGTCGTACTCCTGGCTGCGGTAGCTGACCGGCAGCGCTTTACGAGCACGTAGACGGTACACTGCACCCTCCTCAGACGTGGAGGACCAGTCACTACTGCCACTTGCATCTACAACAACATACAACACGTCAATCGTCAGTCATGAGATCTTTTCGAACGCAACCACAGATTAAAACAGATGGGACACTCCGCAGTTTAGGTATGGACCTACAAATACGAACCGCAACCTGTTACCAAGGATTCAGTACATGATTATGAACACGACTGCGTTGAATTGTTTCATCGGTTATACACCGTGACATTTTAATCGTCTTACAACGGCAGTCCACTTCATGTAACCAATGGCTACAACACATTCATAAGAAAAAAAAAACCTCAATATCATTTTTGAAGACCTATCCATAGATACCCCACACGTATGGGTTTGACGAAAAAAAATTTCAGTTCTATGTATGGGGAACCCCAAATATTATTGTTTTTTTTTCTGCGGTTCACAGAATACATCTACTTACCAAGTTTCAATAGCATAGCTCTTATAGTTTCGGAAAAAAGTGGCTGTGACATACTCGGACAGACAGACAGACAGACAGACATGACGAATCTATAAGGGTTCCGTTTTTTGCCATTTGGCAACGGAACCCTAAAAATGAACATTTGAATAACTAAAAAATAAAAATATTATTCATTATGATAACGCATGACGTAGTTTGAAATTTGATATTTTCTCTCATGGAAAAAGGAGATGGAATGATCTAGTCGACTCATGCACTGGGTAGGTATGTTCTCTACCATATGGTACGTAAACATTATTAACAGGCTGTTTCATAATTCTAATGCATTATTTATTTTTCTTAGTACCTATTATCTTAATTAATGGTAACAATTTTTAGTCACCCCTAGAGGTATATTATGTCGGATACATTGATTGGACAACCTTTGCAAGACAACTAATATGTCAGTGTATAAAAATATTAAGTTTCTGTTCCATACATTTTCACCGAGTAGAAATGTCTTTTTTCTGTAGAACCACCTCTTTTGATAACGGATGAAAAATGTATCAGTGTCTGAAGACAATGTATGTATAAACCATATTAATGTCTAATACGGATAATATTCATCTCAATAAGAGTCAGAGATGACCAAAAAAACGACGGATGAACTGTGTGAAATATAATATGGCCTGAAGAGGGTGACCACCGAGATGACGACTAATAGAGATGCATGGAAGAAAAAGTTATTTTGCACCGACCCCAAATAAACTCGGATACAGGTAGGAGAATGATGATTCATAAAGGTTTTAACGAAAATTTATCTTGGACTCACCAGTCCAACATTATTTTTCGTTCAAAACTTTCAAACTAAACCTTAAGACCAACAAGGCAAGGCAGATTGCTCTAAAACCTGTTTTTAACTCGTAATATTAGCATACCGTATACCGGGTACCGTGTGGTGCCGGACGTAAAGAATAACACTACCCCATTTCTTCCGTGGGTGTCGTAAAAGGCCACTAAGGGACTTACTAGAGAATGGGCAGCAGCGTTCTCTATGCATTTTACCACCATACTGCGATCGCCAACCCGCCTGCCAAGCGTGGCGATTATGGCAAAGCCCCCCAAATTGGGGGAGGCCTAAGTCCAGCAGTGGACGTCTTACGGCTGAAATGATGATGATGATGATGACCTACTATAGATAATGCAGTAGACGACCGCGCGCTATGTTAATCTTATGTAATTGTAATAAGGCAGAAATTGAAATGATTAACGCTTTCGCGCGTGTTCGTGAAATGCAACAACTGTAACAAGTAGTACGAAACCTACACTGCAACAGTGGCGTGCATTGCATATAGGCATAAAAGCAGTGCCTACCTCAAAAAATCGCCATAAGTCAATCATTCCATCTATCTATCAATTACATTTTAATGTGTGTCCCAAAATTATTAAAAAATTAATTAAATTATCATACCTAAAAGAAACCCGCGTTTGTCTGCCTAGAGAAGAACAGACGGCCTAATGCCTACCCATACAGAAAAGCAATATACATCACTGCACTCCCACCACACTTTAAAAAAACTGCCATTGAAATCATACCACTGGATTTATCATCTTCTTTATCTCGTTCCGTCTCCTTTTCATCTTCAGATTCCTTCTCGCTCTTGGGCTCAGGTTGTTCTTGTTTCTTCCGTTCCCTTTCGGCTTCCACTGTGACCACCAACTCGTCATACTTCACTAGTTCAGCCTCTAGTGAAGCTATTAACATGTCCTGGAAACAAATGTTCAATATTTACTATGGTGCTGAACTCGCTGAGCCCTAATACTGTTACATCTACACAAAATTCAACACCTATAGACGTCATGAAGACTACAGAAATCAAGACCAAGGTCTTCTCTATATAAAAAGAAGTTGAGTGTTCTAATCTATAATAAAATACCAGAGAACTTCAAAGCATTACCTAATATTTTTTTTTTTTTAAGTAATGGCAGCTGTAGAAAACATTTTACTGATGGTTAAAGTCGTTTTAATTTTGGTAAGCATCATCATCATCTGCCTAGCCTTTTCCCAACTATGTTGGGATCAGCTTCCAATCTAACCGGATGCAGCTGAGTACCAGTTTTTTTTTTTTTGGAAAGCATCTGTACGTATTGCCGCAAAAGTAGTTCTCGAATGGCACTTACATGGTTACAAGGCGGACAGAACCAGTCTCCCTCGGGCACTATGAAGAGCAGGGGCTTGAGACAGGAGGCGTGGTAGCCCGCGTCGCACTTGTCGCACAGCAGGATCCACTCCGGCTGCTCGCCGCTGCCGCAGCGCTTGCAGAAGCCGTCCGCGTCTTCTTTACCTGGACATTCACGATTTTTTTTAAGTTTCAGCTGAAGTAGATAAGGTTCTATACCAGCCTTTCCCAAAGTGGGCGATAACGCCCCCTTGTGGGCGCTGCAGGCCTAAAGGGGGGTGGTAAGAGACCCAGAAAAAAAAAATGGGGGCGTTGTGTAGAGTCTACACAACGCCCCCATTTTTTTTGAAAGGCTGTTCTATACAAATAGAGCTACCTAGAGGTACACAACATAATACCTGTTTTCCCCCGACATAACCCTTTAGCATTGCATACAAGCAGAGGTGTGTACTACTACTGAATAATAAATAAACAGACAACAGCTGCGCACTGTTACAGCAGCCATTTACTAGCCATGAGTCGTTAAATAAACATTTCTTTGTCATAAACAGACAGTCCGCTGTGCAGGACCTGCATTGAGGACGACGAGACAGCAGCGCATGTGCTATTAAACTGCCCGGTGATCGCCACATATAGCGCTAAGTACTTCGGTAACCCAGGTACCCTACGTGAGACAGTAACTAAAGGCGTTGCTGGCCTTCCTCGAGGAGCTGCATCGAATAACCGATTTCCCACCTCTGTACGCAAAATACGCGCTCAGACGTGGAGTTGCGGACACCAGTCAGTTAAACCTACCTACTACTCAATAAAATCAAATTAGCGTGAAGTGGCTTACCTTCTTGTAAAGTACGTGCTCTTTTGACCGGCTCGACGGGTTCACCGCTCTCCAAGTCAGACTCTGGTGAGAATTCGTGATCCGATTTGTTGAAGACAACTGTTGAAACGGAAATAAAATATATTGTAACGTTATTGACGTAAGTTTAAATCACTTTAATTCTACTTTTCTAAGTGAAACGTTTATGGAGGCGTTTTTATTTGAGTCATAAACATATTTCGCAACCTATCTGCTATATTTAAGCTTCTTCTAAAGCTTTCTTTAAAATAAATGTAGACGTCGCCATTGATGGGCCACAATCGTCGATGTAATCCATGTTTATTTCTATAAATAGGTTTTAACAAATGCTTAAATATTTTTCTTTTCTGCTAGTTGATGTTGGTGTGTCCTATAAGACTACAGAAGACACCGAAACAAACTCAGGGTTCATTCTCTTTTATAGTGCAAACATAGTATTGGTCAGATCATATGGGCGATGTAGATTCGTGGCTTGTCACGAGGTATACTTACGTTCAGGCTCCTCATGTTCATGCAACTCAAACAGAGGTTCGTCCGAGTCGGAGTCCGGCTCGGGCCCCGTGGAGTGATCCGAGCGCCACTCCGACTTGCGTCGCCGACGCTCGCCGTCTGAACTACTGGCGCCACTCGCACGCCATTCCTTCTCATCTTCTTCTTCTTCCTTGTTCTAATGTAATGAAAACAAGATAAAAAACGATAAAAACCTAAAATAAAACCAATTGTAGATAATTGTGGTCTCAACTCGTATTCCGGGGCCGATACCACCGGGTCACGACAGCTCATAGCAAATTGAGTAATTTTACCTTCTTCTTGTGTATTTTCTTGAGTTCCCTCAGTGCAATTTCTTCTAAATGCCGTCGATCAGCTTCTTCCTTGATCTTCATCTGCGCGATCCGCCGCGACTGCCGCACGGGCGCTAAGTCAGAATCGTCCGAACCGCCCTTGCCACTCTTATCCTTGCTTGATTTGCCTTTATCATTGCTAGATTTCCCCTTATCAGTACCGGATTTCCCCTTATCTTTGACTTTGATCTTCTTTTTCACCAATTTCTTTGTCGTTTTCTTGCCAGCTGAAAGAATATGCTGCACATAAATATTTTATGTAGTACGTCCTCCCATTTTCAGTGCAGAATAGAAGGAATTAGGTACATCGAGCTTGTGAAAGTAGAAAGCACAAGGCACTACGATGAAGGACAATGTTTACCAAAAGGTCAACAGGCAGATGAGTCCAATAACGAAACCATTTCAAGAAAATGCTAAGTCATTATGTGGCATGAGAAAGTGCAACAAGGTTTCATTATGAAGCAAAGAACCAATCGATTCTAGCTTTCACTGTGATCCAAAATAAAAACCATTACCTAAACTATAGAGAGTCTCCTCCTCAGATTCGTCAGTTGATTGTTTCTCTAGAAGTTTTGCTTCTACTTTTTTTCTGGAAAAATAACGTGGTTTTATACATAAATTGACATAACATGTTAAGTTTTTGGTCTTTTTCTCAATTTCATCATTCATTTACTCTTTTTTATCGTGTTTACACCTAATTAAAATTTAAATCCATGTTAAAACCTATTTTACTATAATGATTTAAATACAAACAAGGACACACACATACATAGAGATGTACATCTGTGTGTCCTTTTGGAAATCCCAAATAAAAAAAAGGTTTTTGTAAAGTGTTTAAATACCGCCATTTAAAGAAAGTCTAGTTTTGTTGAATACGAAAACATGGAATATCATGGCAACTATTTCGAAGAACGTGAATACGCTTAGAGTCAGGTCAGAGTGGCAATATTAAAATCAATATTTTATGGTGATATAGTAGAATTTTGTAGGTGAAGCTAACATTTAACAATAAAGACTATTTACATTTCGGATAGATATCATCATCAATTCAGCCGAAAGACGTCTACTGCTGGATAGGCCTCCCCCAAGCACCGCCACTTCGACTGATTCGGTACTTCGCGCATCAAGCGGTTTCCTGCAGCCTTCATGTATAGAGATATTAACACAAAATTAAACATATTTACCTGGTAGATGTGATGATTTTCTTAGGCTTAATTTTGAGGCGTTTGCCACTTGTGATGGGTTCGTCATCTTCACTATCACTTTGAGATTCAGATTTATTCTTATCACTCATAGTAGCATCTAATAGAGACCTTTTTAAAGATTTACACTCTTTCTTACCATTGTCATTTACAGTTTCTTTGTCACTATTGTTATCTACATTGTTGTCAATCTTTTTAACTATCTTTTTTCTTTTAAATTTGCCCTTATGTGCTTTGATTTTCTTCCGTTGCGCTATAGGATTGCTTTCAACGTTATTCAACGTGTCTTTCTTAGTTTCACTGTTTTCTACACTATCTCCTGTTTCATTGGAATGTGTGTTTACGTCACTTTCGGGAGTCGTTTCTAACCGGAGCTTCTTAGGAGGTAAGGGGTCTTCTACTTTAAGTTCTTTATCAGGACTCTTCTCTTTCTCATTTTCTGTGTTGACGGTATCGTCTTGATCTACAGAAGATACACTACTCTTTCTCTTCTCTATTATACTTGTTTTACTATCGTGACAGTTATCAGTCTCTGAGTTAACTACTTCTGTACTTTTGTTTAGTTTTAAATTCCTGGCTACATTGCTTTTCTTTTTAACTTTACCCCTCCCCTTTTTAGCATTATTCTTTTTAGGACTTTCACTATCTGTAGTACTCTTTTCATTACTAGCTTCTCTTTTTAAATCGTTTTCAGTATTTTTCGTAGAATTCGAGCCATCTGATTGTTCTAAATCACGCACACAATGTTTTTTTGAGTCAGTACTTAAAACTTCTGTGCTATCATTTGATTGATTTTTCAAAGATCTTTTTGTCACAGAAGGTAAACTACTTTTTAACTTTACATTTTTTACTAAATTATTTTTATTGCTTGAATTTGACAGTTCACTGTGTTCGCCATTTACACACTCTTCACTACCGTTTTCCTCGGCAGAATTTTCTTCAGGACTGTGTGCTTCTTCAATGGTTTCTGGGTTACCTGTGTCATTGTCGTATCCCCAACCTTCTCCATAAAAGAACATCACAGGTTCTGAAATTTCTTCTCCAATGATATAGGAACTATCGCAATCCGCTCCATTTCCTTCGCCAGTCACAAGCATTAACGGTTCTTCTATTGCTTCGCCCACCTCTGCGTCTTCATTTTCTTTTTCACTTGAAGCTTCTCTGTTTTCTTCTGTTGATTCTTTTCCCTCCAGTATAACTTTTTCTTCTTGTGTATCTTTTTCTTCTGATATTACTTTTTCTTCGAAAATCACCTTTTCTTCTGAAATTACTTTATCTTCTGAAATTACTTTATCTTCTGAAATTACTTTATCTTCTGAAATTACTTTATCTTCTGAAATTACTTTTTCTTCTGAAATGAGTGTTTCTTCTAATATTCGTGTTTCTTCTGATATTCGTGTTTCTTCTGATATTCGTGTTTCTTCTGATATTACTTTTTCATCTAACACTTCACTTTCTTCTGATGTTTCTTTTTCTTCTGCTATTTCTTCTTGTGTTGGGGCTGATTCTTTTTCTTCTACTGTTCTTTCTGGCGATTCTTCTTTTTTGGGACTTTCCGCATATTCATTTGTTTCCACTTCTTCTGTTTCAACTATTGCAGGTTTATCTACTAGCCTTTCTGTTTCTGTGGCAGGCTCATTGCTTTCAGTAACACCTTCAGACTCTTTATCAGCTTCTACATCTTCTTCTTTCTCTTCTGTAGTATCAGTTGTAGACTCTTCTGCTGTAGGTTCCACTTTGTCAAGTAGTGGATCTTCTTCATCTTTTTGTTCTTCAGCTTCATGGTCTGATTCAGATTCTGGACTTAGGAACTCTTCTTCATTTTCTTCTTCACCTTCTGATTTGTTAGACTGTAAAAATATAGGGTAATTGAAAGTGAGTTAAGTAAGAAAAAAAGAATTGATAACATTATTAGGTAGGTAAAAGTCTCTTGGTGGTAATCAGGATATATTTTATCAACAACTCAAATAATACACTACTCAACAAGTGTCGGAAACATGCCTTCTATATCATCTTATTTAATAAACTCTTTAGAAAAATTACTGGTCAGGAAAATTTTGGTTGAACCTACATTAAATAGTTTTAAAAAGCATATTCAACATGCTTTTGCATTTTGATTTAATTTTTAACACGCTTTTATTAGCTTCATACGTATGTTAGTATTTCCCGATGTAACATAAACTTTACATGAACATGATATTGACCCCCTTTAACACGTCGGATGAACTCGAAATTTGGCATACTTATCAAGGACCGATGAGAATACATTAATTTTACAAAGTGCCATTATCCTTGCCGGAGTTACCAGGATAGCAAAAAACTGTCTTCGAAAACTACGCACACATACGTGACAAAATACGAAAACTACGCTGACATACGTCATAAAATTCGAAACACCCTAAGAAATAGAAAATAAATCATAGTTAAAAAAACACACTTCCAGAGAAAAGGAAACTAAAAAGTAGAAAATAATGGAAAAAAGCGTGGGGTGCTTGATATCAATTAAAAAAATACATCAAAAAGCACCTCACGCTTTTTTGCATTATTTTCTACTTTTTATTTTGTTTTTCTATGGAAGCCTGTTTTTAGTTTTTTTAAACTAGTATTTTTTTTAAAGAGTTAAAACCTCACTTGGTCTCTGTACTGCGTTTTGAAAATATAGTAACTGTCGACAATTGTTTTTTTTTTTTTACTTGTGTTAATCGTTTTCGCTGCTTTCTTATAACTTTTGTGACTCTGAAGCATTATGGTACCGCAAAATTTAATGCGGGATTAGATGCTTAGAGCTGTAGGTATGCTGGAAGAAACATGGCGCAGCCAACGTTAAACCACCGAAGCTGTGAACACGCAGCCGATTGTGGGCGCGTTAAAAAGCTACAGGTGATGTTGCTGAATGTCACCGATTAAGATACAGGATCATCTGTCAGAGCAAAATGCTGCGAGGAGGCAATCTCAAGTTAAGGCTCACCACATACAGGGTAAAGTACAATTTGGAACCGTGCACCTAGCTTCTGACGTTTTATAAGCGCCCATGTAGGTTTATGTGAAATAAAAATATTTTGATTTGATTTGAAAGTACTTCGGTAACCCAAGTACCCTATGTGAGATTGACACCAAGGCATTGCTGGCCTTCCTCGAGGAGCAGGGGTGGATCGAATTACCGATTTACCCACACATACGCTAATTACGCGATCTCACGTGGAGATGTAGATGTAGCTCGTATCACCTATTACCTACCAACCACTTGCCAGTTATTAGGAATACTCCAGTCTGAGTACCGACTGGTCAGCAGTGAACAAACTGCAAGGAAAAGATTGTAAGAATGTTCACAGTTGCAGACCAAACAGAGGTCCAGCTCTTGGATGCAGAAATGGGGTGTTGATTACTGAGGGCTAACGCATATTTGCAGTGGTTCTACACTCGGTGGGCCCAGGAGTCGTGCTATGGATTTCTTCCTGAATCAAGGGGTGCGTGTTTGGCGAGATAATTAAATGATTATCATTCACCGTTTGCTGCCTATGGTATTCCCTCACATACAGCGGTATGGCCAGCATTATTCCACAGGAGTCAAAAGACAACCTCATAGTCATAATGCACGTCACGCCAGTGTAGAACTGTCGCTACTGCCTTGGAAGGACCAACAGTTTAGTAAACATTTGCTGCCAAGTTTTTTTCTTAATGTTGTCTGGGCGTTCATTTCTTATTTTTTAATCTACGAAAAAGTGATGTATACGTTTTTGGTAGAATTTTACATTTTCGTGATAAATATATTTTTCACTGACAACCCCTTCATTTAACCAAACAATTAAAATCTGTATCAACTTCCGCCTTCCGCTTCTATTGAATTTTTCCATAAAAAGTGTCTTAATTACTATGAATACCCTTGTTCCCCAGACATAGACAAGAGTAGCATCATACAAATAATTTTCATATTATTTTACTTGGTAGCAACTGTATCTATTCAAGTTTAATAAAAATGCAGAATAATGAATAGCACATATTGCTGTTATATTTTAAAATAAGAATTTCTACATTTGCATACATAAATTCGTAACTTTATAGCCTTTTCTATCATGCAGATTAGCGCCCACATGCGTTTCTGGCCCGTATGTGCGCCGCCGGCGTCATATTGTTACATACATACTTTTTCAATCATGCATGTCACACACATGTAGGATGCGGGGAGATTGAGGGTTTGCATCACATGCTCTAAGTCCACATGCGGGAGAGGTACGCACACAGGTCCAAACTCATGTGACAGCAAAAACAACCATACAGTATTGAACCAGCTGTGATCTTCAGCTTAACATGCATGGTTATACCCTTCTATTGTTACCAAAATACATTTATTTCTAAAACATGCTAAAAGACAGTACTTATTATTGATTCAAACTTCATGCGACTAAAGACTAAGCCCTTGATGCCTAAGGCAGTCACTAGCAGCCAACCAAGGGTATTGAAGACAACATAGCAGCTATGTCAATTACTGTGGATAGCTTTGAAGCATGCCATTTCTGTTTTGATAAAATCACCTTATCAGTTACCTCCAACTGTGGTGGAACCTCAGTACTGCTCGAGTCTTCATTGACATTGGAATTTGTTGCAAACAGTGGACACACATCCTCTCCACTTTTAAGTTGTGATATCACTTTCACTAGTTCTTCTCGGGTTCTGCATAGGAAATGACAATATATGAAATCTTGTTTTTTCAAGTAAAAACTAAATGAAACAAGCAGACACAAATGTCAAACATTTATTTTTATGTACATTTCCGGGCAATGAATAACAACGCATTACACTGATGGATTCAAATTGTTTAAATTACTTTCAAATGCAAATAACATTAATGTATCTCTAACATTACAACTCGTTCATTGTATGTAAAACAGAGTATTAGGAATTCAGTAATACATATACTTTGACCTTATCTCCATATAATTTAAAATATCATTCAGTAACTTACCTAGCTACAAGCTGCCATGTCTCCTCATCCTGGTCTTCTTTATACAAACAGAGGTTAGCCTCATGGTCCACTTGAAGCCAGTACACACAACCATTCTTGTCTCTGCCCACAGGATCCAACCTCAACTCCTTACATGATATTGCATTGACAGCATTCTTGAATTTTGGATGGCAAGTAAATTGGAACTCTAGTAACAGCTGTCAAGGAATTAAATAATAACTATTTATAAGGTGAAAAAATTATTGCTAAAAAATTAGAGTAATGTTTGTAGACCAAAACAATTGACATAGAAACATGAAAAATCCAAAAAATTTTGGCTACCAGCCATAATTTTTGTAATAAATAAAATCACAAATGCAAAGTGAAAGAACACAGTGCTTTGAATATTTTTACTGAGCACATGAGGCAACAAAACATGCTAAAAGTAATTCAAATATGTAGATAACAAGTAAACACAATTGAGCTCATGACCATTACAAGTGCCACACATTGACAGCAGAACATACCTGTGTATTATGAATCATTTGTGAAAGTGTTTGCAATCAATGAGATTAGATGCACATCATCTTTAGAAAAAACTGAGTAGGCGTAATTACCTTCAATACTTTCAATTTGACCGTAGTGCTAGCTTTCTTGTATGAGAACCTCTCGATCTCCCAGGCTTCCTGATGGTGACCTTGTTGATGGCAGAACTTTATCATGAACCTCTCCCATCTGTTGCTCGCAACCGTTTTATGAGCACGGCGTAGAAGTCTCAAATGTATCTCCTTCAATGGATCCAACACTAACAACAAAAAACTTATAAGATGTTTGTTTATGATTTGAAATGACGAATCTACAAAGATAACTCACCTTCCTGTGTATTCTCTATTAATTCTTGTAATTTAGATATCGTAGGAACATCCAAGCCGTACAATTTGCCAAATGTTTTTAAGAACGAGTAAATAACAGCGAAATTAGGATCATTCGCACACGAAATTTCACCATCGGACGCCATCGTCGGAACTCAGCAAGCTTTTTCACTAAACATCACTAATGGTTCTAAATACAGATATATGGTTAATTCACTTAGACCTAAAGGGAAGTTGTAAAACATGTACATGATTCACGAAAATATCTTCATTTTATGTGCACTCAAAGCTTATTTTCTTATTTTCTACTTTAGTAAAATAAAACTCGATGACATCCATCGCTCCATAAACGATTACTTTATTTTTTTAAAGTAAACATAGTAATAGTGACAGATAGAAAAATATTTGTATCAAAGACAATAAAGTAGAAAAAAAATTTGTTATATTAGGCTAAGTATGCACTATTATTTCCAGCGGCGTAGGAGGTTTAAGGCATGAGAGAGACGGGATACCGTGGGTACCAGTGTTGCTATTCTGTTACATACATATAAGAAAAGCTTCAGCGATGGGAGTTCAGATGTAGATACCGTAATCTACTAACTACAATTATAAAAATTAAGATTGAATGAATATTATAAAAGATAATGCTTTGTTATGTAAGCAAACTAGCTAGAGGGACGAATGTAATTCGACAGTGTTGACAGATTGCTCTGAGAGAATTCATCCCACCACTAAAATGAATATATTTGCCAACTACGCGACTACCTGCGCCCTCCAGTCATCATGATCAAAGATTGGTAGTAGTGGTAGTGATAGTATACTGGCAAATCATGATAGTGCCTGTGATAGTAAGCCACGAACAACATCGAAATGCGCGCTAATTCAATAATTGTGTTCTCGTTTTTATGTGCATGTCTGTATACAATTTATTTATTATTGGTATGCATAGTTCTCGTGGAAATTATTAATCTATTCTAATATATTACTCGCTTTCGCCCGCGTGGATGTCGGAAAATATCCCATGGGAACGTACTATTGGAATTAAAAGTATCCCATGTGCTAACCAGGTCATACCCTATTTCTGTGCCAAATTTCATTAAAATCCGTTCAGTTATTTTATGCCAAGCCCATCTGGAACATATAGCCAGACAAATGGACAAATATTCTCAAATTCTTTCCTACTCGTACCAATAACCTTTTTTCAAAAATATTTAATGTATATAGCTACACCCAGTTAGACTGAAAGCTATCTCCAACATAGTTGGGAAAAGGCTACGCAGATGATGAGTAACTAGCGACCCGTCCATGCCACGCACGAATGCAATTTAATACTGTGCTGACATCTTAAAATTCATAAAGCCCCTAATGCCCTCTTCACTTAATATCTCATCGTCTTAGAAATAGCACAATAAAAACTTATCCCTGTCTAGAATGCTCCAATTTTCAACTTAGCTTATCCAAGTCAAGCGTGCATAACTGATTTAACATCAAATATAAAAACCTACTCCTTTTGAGTTTCACGCAAAAATGATGAACCATGCTTTAATACAAACCACTGTAGGACTAATTACACCACTGATTTATATGCTCTTAGTTAAATATTAATGTATTGTACGCAAAAATCGTCTGACATCAATTCTTTGAGGGATCTTAAAAAGTTAAGAAGCAAAGAGACTGGAAAAGCGAGTTAATTTCCTTATTTCGTATATGAGAAGATTTATTAACAACAAACTACAACAAAACAATAAAAAGCAACTAAAGACCACAAGTTTATTATTTCATAAAAGGCATTGGTAAACTTATGTCAACATCACTACTGCTGTCAAATGATTCCACAGGCTCATTGATGTTTTATAACCTGTGGTTACTAAACCCCATTGAGTTGAGCGAGTGTTTGGTTTCGTTTACTTTTGAGATTTGTGTGACTGCTTCGTTTCGTAGTATTAAGTTAATTAACTTCTAATATCAGCCAAGATGTCTTCAGTATGTTGTGGAACAAAAAAACAGAAACTAAACAATTCGTACAGTAACAATATAGATCGACCTTTGAATGGTTACCAAGAGTCTGTAGCTATTCCTGATATGTGTTACTTTTGTTTCGATGTTTTGTATTGTCAGCTGCACAGTATGGACCCTCCACAGACGCCAAACTTTACTAATGATGCCTAGTAAGTGGTTCACTCTCGTAAGTACAAGTACAGCCTATCATTATAGTTAAGTCTCTCCTGTTGGATATGCTTTGTTGAGCTACCTCCACATCTTTTGTTTCGAATGAGGTCAGTCTAATGAATTAAACCGTTTCGGTTTTTCGTATGAAACTTTTCAGTAAACCACAAATACTTGCACATTTACACTTTCACTCAATTTACATATTGTATTAATGTAAACATATGATTTATGTTTGCTCATAAATGACACCCACACAAAGGCAATTTTGTTTTTTATTCGCGGTCAATACACCTCCACTGGCATCACTTTCCGAAAATGTGCATGCTAATACATTCTTTATGTTAAACTGCATAAAGTTTACAATGGAGTATACAGTTTTGTTTTTGTGTGGTTGTGATAACTTATTAACATGTCTAATGTTCATTAAAGCTAGACTTATCTAATGTTTAAAGGTCTTTATTGAGTGATTAAAGTTTTTCTCTTTGCTTAAACATGATGTAATTTATTTTTCACAGTCCTCTATTTGTGACATGGAAGATTGGTAAGGACCACCGTCTCCGAGGATGCATCGGGACGTTTAATGCAATGCATTTACACTCAGGTACGAGTTCTAACAATGGGTATCTCAGCAGATGTTTGTATTTTATCGATTAAATATTTTATCATGCGAATGTGTGCTTAAAGAATAGCTGTGACAAGGTCTGACCTTGTTCACTTATTAGTGGGCAAGTGCAATAATAACAATACATTACTTAGCCATACTGCATAATCATGTCTTATTATTTGAAGGAGATAATAATTCCATTTCAATACCTATATTCAGCTGAGCTCAAATCATTATAAAGTAATTAATGTGTAAACATCTTAAACCAGTATCTTCCACAATACTGAGATAAAAAAATAACATATTAAAAGAGCATGAAATGATCAAACATTTGATGGAGTGCGAGAAGCTGAAATTGATTGAATTAACGCTTCCTGGTCACACACAAACAATGACATAAAACAAAGAATTTGTTGATTTTTTCTGCATATTGTAGGAACTGTCTTCTGTACAGAATTGAATACTTTCTGTACTTGTACTTTGTTTAAAGAAAACACCTCAGTTGTTTTGGATTCTGTAGCTTTTTCTCACAGTTTCAATGGCTTATAGGTTGGCACAGAACAGCTGATACTAAATTCATCACTGGCTTTTAATAGAAGCCTCACCAGTATGATTTATAGTCTGTAGTATGTCTGTGTATAGAATCAAGTTCTTCTAACTGGACAGCCAGCTGTGCTACTGGGGAGTTTGTTGGGCCAATTCTTCCCAGCGAAAGACTTGGAAGTGGTGAAGGGCAGGCATTTTGGGGTACTGTCTTATGTAATTTTGACATTCGGAAGGTGCAGATCCTCAGCCTAATTAGAATAAATGACTTTTGGTTTTGATGGTCGAAAATAATCTCACCAGAACTTACTACCAGGATAAAAAGTATCCTATGTGTTAATCCAGGTTATAATCTATTTGTGTTCGAAATAACATGCAAATCCGTACAGCCGTATTTTTCTGATTGAGTAACAATGTATGTTTAGAATATGCAAATTTCCACATTTATAATATTAGTAGGAAGTAGGATTGTTTTTTTAACCAACTTCAAACAAAGGAGCAGATTTTTAGTTTGTCTTAACATAATATAATATTATTTAAAAGTTAAAATTTTCGTTATAAATTATCAATCTGATCATTCTACTACTGCATGCTGTAACCATTACAATAATGGTGGTACTACCCTGTGAATATTAAAACTGTAGTCTTGTGCCCATAGTTATCACAGGGAAGAACAGTTCTTTAGATGTCTGTTTCTAGAGTCTTACAAAGTGAAAGCCCAGCCTAATCTATGCCAAGACTATAGCTGTCAACTCCTAGAGAAAGCCTAGTCAAATAGTCATACTATAATCACATACTAATTGGGGTTGAGCAGCCCCATCCTTCATCTTATCCTTACATAGTCTATAACAAAGTTGCTTCCTGTGTTTGTACGCTAAGATCTTTTAAACTTCGCAAAGGATTTTAATGCGGTTTTCATCAATAGAGAGATTCAAGAGGAAGGTTTGAATGTATAATAGGCGAGCAAAGCCTCTGGCACAAGCTAGTAAAAAATTATCTTAATTGTACTGAATTTATCCCAATTTATTTAGAGAAGAGGCAGCTCTTCCATGGAACATCTCAGTAGTTACCGCCGTTCTGGCGTATGAAGCATAAACCATCATCTTCCTACCTTTGCCCCAAGTTACTAGGGGTCGACGACGCATGTTCTCTTCTATTCTACTCTGTCAGCCATCACACTATCATTCAGTCCCTTCTCTTTTATATCATTCCTCACACAATCCACCTAACTTTTCTTAGTCCTTCCTCTTCTTCTCTAACCAGCAACATTTATATTCATCACTTTTTAATTCACATGTGTTTCTTCCCTCCTCATCACATGCCCATACCAAGCCGAACGATTTCTTTTCAACTTTTTCCATCAACGGGGAAGTTTGAAAGTGGCGCTTTCAAACTTCTCCTTTTATACCCAGAAGCTTTTGCCAGAGGCTTCACCCGGTTTAAGGTCGGAATTTATGCCACGGGAACGTACTACCGTAAAAAGAGTCTCCCTATGTGTTAATCAATGTTGTAAACTATCTGAGTGCCAAATTAGACCCAAAACCGTTCAGCCGTTTGTGCGTGATAGGGTAAGATATCTAACTTTACCCATTTTCATAACTCCACACATCACATCATCATCCATCTCAACATTCTCATCCCTGCTGCAGGCAACCTCTTTTTTATCATAAAGTGCCTTATTTCTTTATGTATGCGTCACATTTAGTGCAAATAAATTTATTAAGCACACAAACTAGAGAAATAAAACAGTTTAGTTTAAATATGCGTCACATGTTTACAGCCTTCTCACAATCCCTTTATTGTTTTTAATTCTTTGTCCTATATAGCTATCCACATCCATAGTCAAGATAGCGATGGCAATAACCTCGCCCCCTATTACATGGAACTTATGGAAATTTAGATTTCCTACAGTTAGTTAGTTTACTCTTCCGAGTATATATATAGGCATGGTTTTAAGATGTTATGTAGACAGCGATCCTCATCCTTAACAATCTCTTTTTCCAGGTCTTCGCGAGTACGCGATAACGAGCGCATTGAAAGACTCTCGGTTCGCGCCTGTCACTCGCGAGGAAGTGCCGCGGCTGTCCGTGTCCGTCTCAATTCTACAGCACTTTGAAGAGGCTGAACATTACCTGGACTGGAAGCTGGGGAAGCACGGCATCCGCATCGAGTTCATCAGTGAACGAGGAACGAAGCGCACCGCTACTTATTTACCTCAAGTTGCTGCTGAGCAAGGTGTGTATACTATTTTTGCTCGAATAGCCTGCTTGTCTTTGGTGTGAGAATCTTAAAGCGTCTAGGGAAGAGTAGTCTTTGGACCAAAATTGACAGGGGTTTTTGCGCTCCTTATAAATGATATCTGCGCCCGGTGTTTCAACCGCATAAGTCCCGATCCCGTTGGAATATCGGGATAAAAAGTATGCTATGTCCTATATGTGTCCTATATGTCCTACATATTTGCCAAATGTCATCCAGCCGTTTTATCGTGTAAAAGTTACAAACGTATATAAAAAGGTGGCAAAGTTATTAATGTTCAGTGTGCTTTGCTATGCCTGTTATACGGAGTATGACTACCGTCCCAGAGGGCCTACTATTTAAGTCCGTTAATAATGATGCGAACCCGTCCGAAAGTAGTTTGGTACTTTTGAAAGAACTCTACTCCCGATTAACTAACTTTTTCGGCTGCGAAAAAAAACACGTCGACAGTAAGGGCAATAGTAAAATCGTGTTCGCATTCATTCATAGTTTGGGCCTCTAACTAATCATATGTCCGTAGGGGATACGAAACGCCCGTAACTACGGCTGAAACTACGAATTGTGCTTAGAGAGTAGACCCCTAGTATCGAGACCATACCACGTTCCTACTTACCCCTTTTGTCAAGGCATGAATTAACCCTTAATATGGCATAGATCTACGCAAGACACAGTGGATTTTTAATTGTTACGGCATTCAACCGGTTAAAATGGACACGGACAGAATATGTTATGCTACTCAGTGGATTTTCACATAGTTTTGCTGAAGTGTATATTTTCTGTTAAAAGCAGCCTGAAAGTTAGTAAGCTGCACTCCTGCTTGAAGCAGCCACTGTTTGAATTGTTTCTAACCGCATCTCCGCTGATGCACTCCAGTTTACAACACCTTGCACCAACGAAATGTACCATGTCTAGCAATGATATGACATTACTGATCCTAATCGGTATGTATTGAGTTGGTGAATGTACCAATACGCTATTTTTTTTCCATTTGGCAAGGAATGTAATACTTTGAAAATTATTGTTATTATATCCTCGACTAACTAGGCTCCATTAAAAAAATATGAGACAAGACCAAACACAAAAAAATATGGTATAAGTGCATATTTAGAATCACCAGTTCTAACCAAATGCTCTTAAGAACACTTGGGGTGATTTCAGGTTGGGACCAAATCCAAACAATAGACTCTCTTCTGAGAAAGGGCGGGTACAAGGCCGCCATCACGGGCGAGCTCAGGCGCAGCATTAAGCTGACGCGCTACCAGTCCGAGGAGATCTCCGCCACGTACAACGAATACATCAACCAACGCTGCTAGCAGACGGCACACGCGCCCGCTCCCGAGGCCCTACTTAATAACAATCCAAGACTTGTGTATCTTATTACACCAGACACATATAATAAGCAAATATATCGAAGTTGGAGTGGGCAGAGTGGTTACAAATATTGTGTTAGTACTAAATATGTAGGTTGTAAGTGTATGTCTAGTGTCCAGAATCAGTTTACGAGGAGGCATTGTGAAACAGACGCTCTTCCGATCGCTACTGTCGTCGGAATTTCTGTCATCCGTCAGAATTATGCTCAAAGTGAATTGACGAAACAGCCCAGAAAACGATGCTGCTTGATTCAAATCATTTAACGTTAAGATACATCACTGCCAGCGACACTCGGATAACATCAAATAAGTGCCATCTTCAATAATAGTAACGCTTATGATTAATATTAATATCGCAGTATACTATTCAGTAATATTGTAACACATTTTTATACTTAATCATTTGCAACATAAAAAGAAACATTGAGTGCTAATTTAAAAAATTAAGAGTGTTCATTTTCTTTCCGTATCGGCAGTACACTTTGAACAAAATTTTGATTAAGGACAGTTTGTATTTTGTTAATTCATTGTTATATTACTATGTTACCGTGGGTCTAAAACAATAAAAAAAAATAAGGTTGGTTAGTGAATTATGTGTAATTTGACTCATGGTTGGCTAGTTAAGGATTGCCCATGCTTCCATACTTAAGAATTTTCTATTCGTAATTGAATCTTAACATTTCATGGTATGGTTACAATTTCGTATTACCTTGGTTACAATTTACCTTGTAATAGTATTGTCTGTGCAAGGCTAGTTTGTCGCATGACTTGTGTTCATTAACCTTACCCTACATTCAGACTACAAATGAATTATTATGTATTCAAAACGTCCGCTTTGGATACAGCGAGGTATTATCAACAGGGTGATATTAAATAAATGATCATTTATGTGTCTGACTGTACATACTTAAGAATGGTGATAACCATGGTGCAGTCAGAAAAATTTTAAATCGTATACGATCGTATCGATACAGGTCTGACCTTAGGTAAGAGCTCCTGACAAAAACAAAAAACCACTCAATCCAAATAATACGAAATTGTAACACATATTCTTCGAAATGTAATCATGGATGTCAATGTAATATATTTACAATAAAAATAAAGATTTTATCTTTATTAATTAATAAACAAAAGTACTTACATGTGAATTTGCGCTACGCTTGGGTGAGCAGTCCCCTTTAAATATCATGTAAGTAATTATGTAGATCGAAACAGTATAATGTTCTCGAAAAAAAATATCAAAATGTTTTAAAGAAAATTCCAAAAAAAAAAAACAAAGAATTAAAGTGAACAAAAAAAGGTAATTAAGATTTGATTTTTTGTAGAATGTAAGTGTCTTACTTATATTAATTTTAAAAGAAAATTGTTATGTGGTTCAAAGTTGTTGAATCGGCGATAAGTTTGTCGGGGCATGGGGGAGTGGGATTTCGTTATCTTGGTAATTCTTTGTGCCTCTTAGTACGGAAATAACTCATTTTAAAAGCCAAATGTGCTAATTATTGCTTTTGAACTATAGAGTTGCTCTTGTACTAAAACTTAAGACTTAATTGTTGACTTTTTCACACTAGTTTTTGAATGTCGATGTTGCATTTCATGAGCGCGCAGTAATCATTCGAATTTAAAACTTATGCCAATGAGACAGTGACGAAAGTCATAAAACGCTCGCTCTTGATATGCAACGACCATAGCACTCAAAAGATATTGTTAAATAGTTAACTAAATACTTTACTAAGCTAACGAAAGACCATCCAGTTTTTTGGAACTGTATTATGAATTATGTAAATACAAACAACTTGTTCATACTTCAAGTATAAATTGTTTGATTTAGAGTAACATGACGGTATGTTGTGGCAGTGGTTATATGAGAGAGAGGGAGAGAGTTGTATCGCTTGTCTGCTTACTCATAATTGTATTTATGGATTCTATGAGAAGGTATGAGTTATTGATGAGATTCATAAAACTATAAAACATGTTTTGTCTTGAAGGAAATTTCCAAGCTGCTTTTAATTTCAGTGTTTTTACACGTATAAGGATTTAAAAATATTGCATCAGCGTAGCTATTCAGAAACATTCGACACGATCATATATTGTTATTCCCATTACTGGGACACAGGCCTCCTCTCGATGAGAGAGAGTGTCGTAATTTACCACGCGGGCTCAGTGCGGGTTGGTAGCTGGGCACATGTCTTCGAATTATGTCCTTTCCTCACGATGTTTTCCTTCACCGTTTTGAGAGCAGTGGCGATGAAATTATTTAAAAAAAATAAAGCGCCTGCCTGGGTTTGAACCCACGACCTACAATTCGTAAGTCGGGGTCGAAACCATTTAGCCACCACTGCTCTCGCTTCGACGCGATTGCTTGTCGGAATCGTGAATAGCTGCGCTGATTGAAACTGTTGTGGCCCTTGCAGCTAGTTTTGAGCACTGCTTTTGTTTTAGTCTGCACAGGATTTTGACTACCTATTTGAAATGCGGTGCGTCACCGTCCTACTATTTCGGCGCCCACTCACAAACATGTAAACCAACGCTTATTTGCGTACAGTCAGCAGCAAAAACATGCATCACAATAACCTCTTTTAGTTTCGCTACTTTTTCGCTGCTGACTGTACATTTTGGCCCAGCTATTTGTTGATCATTTTTTATTCAGTTGACACATCTTCTCATGGAACCCATACAGAAAGTAATGTTTTATTATCCTCTATAGTGAACAGCTAGAAATTAGTAGTAATACTGTAGTTCACTGAGTCGTGAAATAGTAATTTGTACGATTGTTGGTAAGGAACGGCACTAATATAATGACGAGCTAAGCACATACAGCGTAGCTGTATCACCTTTGACTAGGTAGGTTACACAGGCTCTGCATGTGGGATCTTCTTCAGTATCTTCTTTCTTCTTCGTCGTTCCCTCAATGCTGAGGATTACGACTATATACGACACGTCTCCAAGTTATAAGGTCTTCTGCAGTATGGATGGGTGCTGCCTCTAACAGCCTTCTTGATCACGTCTGACCATCTTTCAAAGTTGACTGTCATTCTGAACTGCGAAGTTTAAAATATCGATGTACTGTATGGAACTTCGAAAAAATGTCATAGCAAGTTTTCGAAGTTCCGTACATCGCCATTATAAACATTCACAATTCAATAATTCGCCACAGTGAACTTTACAAATACAATACATCGATATTTTAAACTTCGCAGTTCAGAATGACAGTCTTCAAAGTTCGACCGCGTAATGAATATAAATAGATGCAAGCTGGTAAATCTTTCAGCTGTATATCATCGTTCCCTTTCTACCATCACAAATGATAATGTTGTCTCTTTGCTCTGACTCTTAAAAGCTACAAAAAGAGACTGGATTAATAATTTAGTCTAGTGAAAAAAATAATAATTAAAAATATCTTCCAACGCGGCTATTTCATTGTATGTGCTTAGATATAAACTAATTCACCTATGTACTATCAGCAATATGAGTGACTTTTAATATAAAAAAAAACAAACAATATATTTTTAAGCAGATATCTAGCTAGAATTATATATTTTATTACTAACTAAATTATATTACATAAGACTTCTGACTCCCTTCAGCCCTCCTGTTAAATTCACTAACGTTTGCACGCCATTGGGGATAAAATACTCTTTAGTTAGTTTGTTTTTGAGTGAAATATAATTCCGTTTGCTATGTTTTACAGTGTAGTATTAATTTTGTGTTCCTTGCATTTACTCAAGTTATGACTGAACGAGCGGTGAACTGATGACATCAGGGTAGGAGCTGACCTGGCAACGCCCAAAGCAGCGCGGTCATTACTGCCAAACATGAATACAAATTGATGCTCTATCGGACTGATGAAAGTTATCTTATATTCAACTTTATTTTCAACTGTAGAAGGTTAATTGAAGACCGCGCTGTTACGCTTCGCCAGGTCTGCGCCAGCTCCAAGAACCAATTTTATATATACGCGTGAATGCTATGATATCGAACTACGAGGTGATTGCATAACACATTAACACTAGAAACTGGCTTTCATTTTGACAGTACAACAACATTCATTGCGTTATTTACGTTGTTTAGCAGACAATTTTACGAACATTATGAAGCAATGGATAGCTATATCCATCAAAATGATTCAGGTTCCTATTGATAGTGTTACGCAATAAGGGTTGCTGGTTTGAAGATTTGTACTTATTGAATGTAACAGCTCGAAGTGTCAATTTAGCACTTAACGAACAAGTCAAATTAATTGTGGATTGAATATTCTGAAGCTAGCCAAAAGTCTGGTATCGGCAATGTTAACGGTAGACAACACAATAAGTAATTTTGACAATGATCTAGCATTAAGGAACTGTTTTGTACGTACGGAACTTACGCCATTCGGAACTGATGATGTTTTGAATTTGATTAAGTGAGACAGACGATGCGAACACGTATTGCTATCTCACTTACTCATATAAATGGTGGGTAGTCATAAAAATGTTTGTATGAAGCATATCTGTAGTCAGGTTTCTATGGTAAGGGATATTTTTAATAAAAGGTTTGTATAGTTTATCTTAGTTGTGTTCTGAATGGTTAAGTCGCTGAGAACAGTCTTGCATGATGTGTTCATACCTAGAAATTATACTACATTATTATCTGGTAACAGTTGTGTGCATAGTTAGTTGTCCGTCTTTTGTATTCTCCTTAATTATGATTAACTATTAATATAGGTTACTTTGAATATGTGTCTTTCTTTTCTTCATTTATAAATCTGTAGCTTATACATGGTCAAATTAAACTAGCAGACAATAGTTTTGCCATGTGTTGGGTATCAATATCGAAATTAAAAAAAAATGCTTTTCATGTAACAAATCTTGTTGAAAACTTTAAATGATAGGTACTGTGACATGTAATCTAATCAATGAGGTTGATTTTTGGATAGTCGTAAAAATATTGTAAGTTGCACAAAAAATTACAAAAACTATCGATTACGGGCATTGTCCTTCGCCCATTGAACGATAAGGATTTTTTATTTTGTTTCATTCCAATACGTGGACAAATTATTGCCAGTCAGTTTAATTCTACCCTGTATCCAGTAGCCAAACAT
This sequence comes from Aporophyla nigra, assembly GCA_947507805.1. NCBI lineage: Eukaryota > Metazoa > Arthropoda > Insecta > Lepidoptera > Noctuidae > Aporophyla > Aporophyla nigra. The sequence continues at coordinate 3,766,473 of OX382301.1, forward strand.
ATAGGTGATGTTTTTCTTGGTTGTAAAAAATAACATAATTTAACAATAACATTTTAATTTTAAAATTATCTATTTACAAAAGGCATCTACATTTACATTAAATACAAACATTCACTGTTGTTTTTGTTTCTCAAGTTTTGCTTCGATCTCCATAATTTTTGCTCTTATAGTTAAATTGTTAGTCATTTCATAATATGTGAAGATGGACGAGGCTATGACTTGGCCTATGAGCATAATTGTTAATGTGTTGTTGAAGGGCCTAGTCAGTTTTTTCACAAAATTGAATGTAACCATTGGGCCTTCTCTGAGATCTGGCACCCTGTAGGTTGCGTATCTTTGTGCCAACTGAAACAAAGAAAACAGATTTAGTTTTTTCAGTCATATAACATTTCTTCCTCTATCCCTCAAGAGAAGACTCATGGACATGTGTATTCTTCCCATCCTCACGTATGGTTCTCAATTGGAATATGGTCTTTGACAATTCAGCAGAGATCCACGCTCGAGGTTTATCCTTGTGGACCGGGTTAAGAATACAAAAATCCGTTCCATTAGTAAAATAACTGAAGTCACTCGGAAAGCTGCTTAAATGGAATCGGGCTGGACACATCTGCTGTATGTCAAACGATCAGTGGGCCAAACTTACCGACGCAATGGGTCCCACTTAATGTCAAGAGACATCGCGGCAGGCCCAGACAGAGATGGCGGGATGAGCTGGACTCGTTTAACAAAGATTGGTCCTTGGCAGCTCTGGACAGAGAGACGGAAAGAGAGTAGGGAGGCTTTCGCCCAGCAGTGGGACAGCAAGGGCAAATAAAAAATAAACATGTCTTCAAAATACTTCATATTAGCTTTTGTCACGTCCGTTTGGAAGTGGGAAATTATCCCGCGGGAACGTACTACCGAGATAAAAAGTATCCTGTGTTAATCCTGGTTATGAAATATCTGTGTGCTAAACATCCGAATTTGTTATGTAGTTTTTGCGTGAAAGAGTAACAAACGTTACATCGCATCCTCTTTCACATTTATAATATTAGTAGGAAGTAGATATTCTTGTAAGATGAGATTTTCACCAACAATTAACCTTTTGAACGCCACAGTCGTGTATAGCCGACAAATGAAAACGTGCCCAACACGCCACCGTCGTCTATAGACGACAGGAAAACGACATTTTTTGAGTACAAAATAAATATAGTAACTTCAGTTTTCTGTGTTTCTTTCTGCTATTATATAAAACTACATTAATGAAATATTGTAAAATGGCACAAATATATATCCATTAGTTACATTTTACTATAAAAAACTATGATCAAACATTGCTAATCGAAATCCGTAAAAAAGTGTGCTTCCCCACGCCACAGTCGTCAAGACACGACAGCTAGTGATGGGTAAATAAGGTAAATAATATTTCAAATTTATGAAATATTCTATTAAAAGTAGCTTACTATTACTTTGACGATAATTTTTTAATGACAACTATTCGAATCTAAATATTCCTAACGCATAATATTTATTACAATAATTTCACCATAGAGTAAAGTAACGGGTAGTTTTCATAATTACAATTATCGTTTTATTCATCATCATCATCATTTCAGCCGTTAAGACGTCCACTGCTTGACTTAGGCGTCCCCCAAATTGGGGGGCTTTGCCATAATCGCCACGCTTGGCAGGCGGGTTGGCGATCGCAGTATGGTGGTAAAATGCATAGAGAACGCTGCTGCCCATTCTCTAGTAAGTCCCTTAGACTTGTACCGTGTGGTGCCGGACGTAAAAAATAACACCACCCCATTTCTTCCTGTGGGTGTCGTAAAAAATCGTTTTATTACTAGTGATAATTATGTTGTCTATATAGTCGGACCTTCCTCACCAAGTTTGTTAAGCGATGTAAGTCGTTTTTACGAGTTCTTTCTTTTTTCTTTTCTTCCTTTCACGAACAAGTCTGTGCAAAGAAAACAAAAGAAACACAAGTTTCTCAGACGATATAACGAGTGCAATCATGTATCAACAGAGCATATGGGACGCAAATGAATTAAGGTGTGACGTCTCTTATTTACCTCCGTTGGATTTTAACCAACCAGGACCTATCCACCCACGAAATGCGGCGTTCGGAAGACTTATCGCTTTTGAACTGGATCGAGTGCCAGCAAAACGTTCAGTAACTTATGAACGTTGTTAGAAATGTGCGACAGCAAAAGGAATTGGATGACTTAAGTTTGCCAAGTTACGAAGAATAAGAGTAATAATTATAAGTAAATCGATAAAATTGTCTTAAATACTACGTGATGATTATTTATTATATCCCACAATGTCACATCCCTACTCGCATGCGAGGAAGTTGTCAAAAGTCGTGCCAGCCACGCCAGAGTCGGGTCATCCCGACAGCGGATGACGTCACGAACGAAATTAGTGATGTACCTTTCATTATTAGATTTATTAGTTTGTAGTTCTATTGTCTGCTTTTAGGTTGTTTAGAACTTTGTAACTGGTGTTTAATGATAGTATGATACTAAATAGGGTCAAATTAAATAAAAGAATAATGCAACGAGTTATATTCTATTTAAAAATATGGAACGAAAAGCAATGGTTAATTGGTTATCGATAACTTCTCGATAAGTTGTTGGAATCCCTTTTTTTTTTAGTTATTGATAATCAATTAATCATTGCTTTTCGGTATTATAAAAATTCGATATTACAAAAATGTGCCGGTGCCTACACTAATGTATGGAAGTGAATGTTGGGTGTGGCCAAAGAAGCATGAAAGTAGAATAAACGATGTAGAAATACATTTCTTGTGAAGCATGTGTGGTGTGATTATAAATGATAGGCTGAAGAATGATGTGATAAGGCAACAGTGTCCACAGTGAGATCTAAAAGAAGATGTATTGAAAAAAAATTAAAAGAGTATGCTTATATGGTTTGCTCATATTGAGATGAATGAAGGTGACTAACAAAAGGTGTTTACAAGGCAGATGTGAGTGGAAACCCTGGGACAAGATTGCCTAGGATTTAAAGTGATTTGAAGAACACCACCAAAAATGTTGATGTTCTTTAGAAAGGTGAAACTGTTGTAGGTGTATGCCCAGATGCAAATAAAAAACGAGTAAATGAGATGAGGCAGAAGCAGTAGTAAGTATTGTTGCAGGTTCAGCGTTCTGTACCAGTTTCTGCCTACCCCCATGTTAAGAAGGCTGGAGTTTATGTATGTATGTATTTATTTAATTTTTTTAATCGCCAAATGTAGGTAATATACACCTCTATCCACCAGTTTCCGGAATACAGGCAAGATGAAATATAAATAACCAAAACATTATTTGCTTACCATCAATGCTGAAGCAGGAGCCAACACCATAGGATAAGCAATCCCAAGAGTTGTCTGTATGGCTGCTGACCTCACCTCATAACATAGAGGACATGCCTGATTCTTCATCAGAAGTAAGTCTGTTGAAATTAACTGAAATTCAAATATGACACTTGAGTGTGGCCAGTTTTGTCAGTCAAGCAACAGAGGTTCAGTGGTAGTCTAGTACCAATTTCAGGATATTACTAAAAAATTATAAGGGTTTCATTTTTGCTATTTGGTGGTGGAATCCTAAAAAAATTATTAACTTGAAACCCAATTTAGGAAGTCATCATAACTTCCTAAATGGGTTTTTCTGTGAATAACATAATCTAGCCCGACATACATTTTCCTAATGCTGGAGGTGAAGAGTTTCAATTTACATTCATGTCTTAAGGTGATAATCATTATCCCAGGACCTGCAGAACTGCCAGAGTTGTGAGATTGTTCGTAAGAGATACCGTGACCCTGGCACATAGGCAACTGAAGGAACACGGGTGGGTTTTAATCAGTAAAAGTCTGATGCCCTCCCGCTCCGCCCAGAGCGGGAGAAGTCATTTGATGACTTCCCATCCAAAAAAAAAATGGACCTGCAGAACTTGTCATAACATCATCGCATTTTTATACCACCCATTAAATTACAATTTGATTGCTAAAAGACCTGAAGCTGACCAAAGAAGGAATGTTTATGAAGTAAACTTTAGGTTATTAAATTGTAACGTTTCATACTCACATGTCTATGAAATAGAGCTGTTAAAATTCCAGGCATAACGGAGATAGGAATGACTGAGGCGAAGTAACCATACGGTCCCAGTTTAACCTTGTTCCGGAAATGTCTGTTCATCATAATACCGCAAAAGGCATTGATGCCTCCGAGGACTACTGGAGCATATTTTAGGGCCCAGCTGAAATTAACATTGTATCATTATCTAGTAATGAGCTTTAAGAGGCTCCAAGGTGAGAACAAAATAAACAGAGATATTTTGATTAGCCTGGAATAGGGTGCAACTATCAATATATATGTACATTTATAATAACCAAGAGCTAAATCTAAGTGTTGTTGACTTGTGATGCAAGTATTGAAGAATTTATAGTATAGGGTGATTTAAATAGAAGCTCTTGACTTTTCAGATAGTTTTTATGTTACAATTTAAAACTTACGTGTCAGCAAGTGAATCCCAATCGGAAACAAGATTCCAGACGTATTCGGTAGCTTCGAGTTCATCAATAACCACAGCATCTTCCGGTATATCTTTGGATTTCATCAACGCCATGTTGAAGGTCTGTTACATGTGTTTGATATTCCAATTTTTTGTTAGCTTGTTACACATCAAAATAAATAATTTCTTGTTCTAAATAATCTTAACCTATAAATTCAACTCGATCAATTTTTGTGTTTTTCTGGCTGAGTGTCAAAACCAGCTGGGCTCTAGTATTGCCAACCATAAAATCACAATTTGTTTAGCCAGTTCCAGTTCTATTTCTCTCTCAAGGAGTTTAGTCGATTTTAAATGTAATCAATTTAATTATATTTAAAAGCCTCGACGGCCTGACTCCACAACATTTAAAGAATCTTTTGAATTCAGGCGTCGGGGAAGCTGGTGAGTCGCTTTTGAAGGAGCTTGCAGCCCTGCCTGATCAACCTTATGCTCCACGGCAGTGTGAACGAGGCCGTCGTCGATGTCTTGTACGGGGGCAACCTATGTGCCCTGCGCAAGAAGGACGGCGGAATACGTCCCATCGCCGTTGGCTGCATATACAGGCGTACGGCAGCCAAACTGTGCTGTCAGATATACAGTCAAAAACTGACAGCAAAATTTCAGCCCCTGCAGGTGGGCTTTGGCTTGAAAGGGCCACCCTTGCGCCATCCCAGAACTGTTACTAACTCAGAACTATTAGAGATAAGGACCAGCCCTGATGCTTCGGTGAACCACACGAATTCTTTTCTAACATTGGGAAAACTCTGGCTGAAGACATTACCTCCGGAAACCGATTACAATCCCATAACGCTTCTGATCATTTAATAAATACACAGGCTTCCTCCTTCGTGCTTCTCGAAACGGACTCTAGAGAAGTCTATAACGTGCTAATGAGCCTTAAATCTGAAAGCGCTCCAGGCTGGGACAATATTACAACAAAATTTCTAAAAACTGCTCATGAATTAGTCGTACCCATAATATCGCATCTTGCTAACTTGTGTTTTATCCAAGGGAAATTTCCTCCAGTTCTGAAGCAAGCCATAATCACTCCTGTGCACAAGGGTGGAGACAGAAATGACGTTAACAACTACAGACCTATCTCTGTCTTGCCTGCAATATCTAAAATAATTGAAAAACTAATTAATATTAGACTAACCAGCTTCACTAATAAATATAACATTATTTCACAAGCTCAGTATGGTTTTAGACAAAAATTATCTACGGATGACGCAGTTACAGCTTTAACCACTCATATTGTTAACCTAGTAGATTCAGGAAAAAAATGTCTAACTGTATTTCTAGATTTGAAAAAAGCTTTCGATACCGTTTCTGTCCCCACTCTTGTGCGTAGTCTGGAGGGTATAGGCGTAAGAGGAAGCCCATTAGCATTATTAATAGACTATCTACAGGATCGTAGGCAAAAGGTTAAGGTAGGAGAGCATATCAGTAAGGAGTGTTATGTGACCTACGGCGTTCCGCAGGGTAGCGTGCTGGGTCCGCCTTTATTTTTAATATATATAAACCAACTCTGCAAAATGGTGATAGAAAATGGTCGCGTTTTCTCATATGCAGATGACACTGCTATTGGTTTCTCTGGTGATACATGGGAATCCGTATATCAGTCTGCTGAAAAGGGTCTTACCAAAATTGCTAACTGGTTGAACTCACATCTTCTTACACTAAACATCTCTAAAACAAAGTATATTACATTTACAATCTACAACAACACTCAACCTGGACCTAACGTAACTCTCAAAATCCACACTTGTAATAATATACTTAGCACAAACTGTTCCTGTAAAAGTATTGAAAAAGTGACTCACATAAAATACCTAGGTATAATCGTTGATCAGCGGTTATCTTGGCATACTCATACAGATATGGTCATGGCCCGTACGAGAAAACTTATCTGGATATTTAAGAACCTAAGACATGTAACAACTAAAAAAATGTTAAATGAAATCTATGTCTCTCTAGTTCAGTCAATTCTTACCTACTGTATACCCGTGTGGGGCGGTGCGACAAAAACGAAGTTTCTTGAGCTAGAGCGAGCACAGAGATCTCTGATCAAGGTCATGTATACCAAACCGTACAGATTCCCAACCAATGAGTTATACTCCCTTAGCGGTATTCTTACAGTCAGAAAATTATATATACTACATGCAGTCTTAAAATTACACAAAGTCTTGCCCTATGACCCTCACCATCTGGAAAGAAGACGAAAATACAGTGTTGCAACAGTAAAATTTGTTAAAACTGCGTATGCCAGACGACAATTTAATAGAAATTCCGCTGCTCTATATAATAAAATAAATAAAATAATTAACATCTATCCCATGACCACTAAAGACTGCAAAAAGGCAATAGTTCAATGGCTAAAACTTAAGACCTACGAGGACATTGAATTACTACTGCAAGCATCGTCAATATGAGATTGAAAAGATACACACACACACACACACACATACACACACACACACACATACACACACACAATACACACTATTTCTAGGATATATCTCTAAGTTTGTATTTTTTATTAATTTTTTATTTTTCATTTTACTTTTTTGTTTTCTTATATTTAGTTATAGTTCAAGTCTTGCCTTGTTTTTTTTTTAGATTTTGTTTGTAATTTCCTTTGTTTAAATAATAGTTTCAGTTTGTACACCACTTTTACCACTATATTTTTGTCATTGGAGAGCGGGACCTCCTAGCACAGGTATATTTTTTACTTAAAAGGAGGCCCCTATGTAAGATTTACTGTAAAAGTTGTACAAGTTTCTGAAATAAACCTTTTTATTTTTTTTATTTATTTTATCCCATCTTCTTAGCACGGCGGGCTGTGCTGGAGTGGCTACTGCAGGTGCGGAAAACCTCAAATGGCGCAAATTATTTATTTATTTATTTTAATTACATTTATAACACCATAACAGCTTACTAAGGTGATGTTATAAGCAAGACAAACAAATTAAATTACCAAAAAGTAGCACCAGAAAGTACTAACATATGACTTATTATATAAACACATATATTACTTATATATAAAACTTAATAATTAGGTACTAAGACCGCCCTCAATTAGCATTTGTGCCTTTTGTATGAATTTCAGCAGGTTATGCCCAAATATATCCTCCGATACCGTTATAACGTTTATCATACGTGCAGCTCGTGACAAAGGGGCAAACTTGAGTGAATTAGTCCTAGCCACAGGCACGTCTAACAGAGCGGGGCGGCGGCGCGCCATGACGCACTCGTCCGGCGCGCAAATATTCCAACCTAATTGGAACTTACATGTTCGAGCCATTTGGGGTTGAAACTCTAGGGCCATGGGGTCCGAGTCATCATCATCATCATCATTTCAGCCGTAAGACGTCCATTGCTGGACTTAGGCCTCCCCCGATTTCGGAGGCTTTGCCATAATCACCACGCTTGGCAGGCGGGTTGGCGATCGCAGTATGGTGGTAAAATGCATAGAGAACGCTGCTGCCCATTCTCTAGTAAGTCCCTTAGTCGCCATTTGGGCGTTTTTCAAAAAAGATGTACATGTGACGAACCGGAACATTTGGAGACGGATACGCTTTCATACAATCTTGGGCCTGGATGTAAAAAGATGAAATTGGTGTCTATTGATAGGTACTATATTATTAAACAATCACTGAAAATTTTGCAGGTTTTGGCAATCTGAGAACCGAGTTAAATAAGATTTAGGAAAAGTGAGGTTACGTAACAATCTACACTTAACAGCTGATTTTTGAAGTGCGATTCTCATTCTGTAAAATACAGTTGGGGTGTTAAATATAAAGAATATAATCATAATTCATCATCACCATCATCATCATTTCAGCCGAAAGACGTTCACTGCTGGTCATAAGTCTTCCCCGATTCGGGGGGGTTTGCCATAATCGCAACGCTTAGCAGGCGGGTTGGCGATCGCAGTGTGGTCGCAAAATGCATAGAGAACGCAGTTGCCAATTCTAAGTCCCTTAGTCGCCTCTTACGACATTCACAGGAAGAAATAGGGTGGTGCTATTCTTTACTATTCTCTCTATTCTCAATCATTATATAAGTATTTGTAGAAGGGCTGGTGGCTAAGTAATAACAGCCGCACGGGTTAACCGATCAGGTTAAGCTACGCTTGCCGCGGTTGGTCTGCGGATGGGTGACCATCTTTACATACCAAGACCCTTCCGTACCTCGGAAAGCATGTTAAGCCGTTGGTCCCAGCTATCTTTCGTAGATCTTAGACAGTCGTTACGGGTCATCAGAAGCCCAGTCTGACAACCAGTCTTACCAAGGGATATCATATTACCCAGTAACTGGATTGTGGAACTCAGATAGGCAGTCACTCCGTGTAAAATACTGGAACCCAGCTGCATCCGGTTAGACAGGACGCCGACCTCAATATAATTGGGGAAAGGCTAAGCATTATGATAATTTATATAGATTGAGGGAGAGAAAATAAAAATGTTCTTTAGTAATATTTTTTATTTATCTTCAATTATGATTAAATTGTCATCTAGAAACTGTGCAGGTGGTACTATATTATCTTGGTACCTAGCCCAACTAAGGTACCATATTATTTTCATAACAAGAGGTGGTCTTTGATCCAACTACCAGCAAGCTTGGCAAACATGGTCACTGCATTTTACCTGAAAGATGTAAAAAGTGGTTAATAACAGATAACATGATTAAGTACTTTTAAAAAATCTTGGTCCGATAGTTACTTAGTTCTATATAATGTATCTACATGGGCCTTTTAAATGTTTACCTATACTTTATTATATTAATTAATACCGAACTACCTGCTAAATAACTCAAATATTATGTTCACCGATAACATGTGTGATTATTGGAGAGCGAGGAATGCTGTCCTACCGTAATACAGTTTATACTATGTAGTACGGAGGTCAGTGTGAATTACTCTCTAACTACCAAACAACCATTTACGTTTGATATGAGATCTTATTTGTTTGTTTTTTATACGTACATATAACTCATTGTACCTAAGGTTGTTATTGTGCTACTAGAAATAAGAATGTTGCCCCTAAAACGACCCACTGACCTTTTATTTTTTATTATTATTTTGTAAGTATAATGGTGAAAGAAAAAGTATTGTAAAGATTGCAAGCCAACGTGGTAGACGTTGGTGAGGTAAACAAGAAGTGAGTAAGTACTTACAGATTGTGGTGTACGCCATTGACGAATTACTGCTAATATCATTTCGTCATCCAAATCTCGACGATCTGTTGTATTACAGCGATTAGTCGCTATGCGACAATTTACACAACGATCCATGGTGTCGCTTTCCAATCGGTAGGCTGTTCGTAGAATCCAAAATGACAAGTCCAAGTCCAACGTTTAAGCGGAGTTCTCCGTGTCGGGTATGGTAGCAAGGCAAGGGTCATACAAGAAGGTAGCTCCGAAGTCCATAGAATGAAAGCAGGGGTTGAGGAAACATCAATAAAACTATGGGTGGAAACACGATATGCACATGCAATAAACAATATGAAACGAGTGAGTGTCAGCGTTACGTCATGTATGTCATGTCAGAGTTAGCACAGACTAAACATACATTAATCGATTAACAAACGTGGATCAATTTATGTTAATTATATTAATATTTAATTGGTTTAAGCTGTGCAGTATGTTATTTCTAATAGATTTAATTTTTTTTTTTTTTTTAATTATTTTAATTGAATTAATCATCTGGTGAAGGCATCTTCTTAAATAGTATGAACGTTAATCGATTATAATTTAATCGATATTCCATTTACTTGGGAACCTTAACTTAATTTTAGGATTTCTCATTTTCCTGATTGTAAATTGAGTTGATTTTTCAGATTTTCATATAGAAAAATATAAGCTTTTTTTTAAACCATTTCTCCACTTATTACATTTTGGCCCAGAAATGCCCGTCTCCTTTATGTGCATATAATCAAAGTTTATGTGTTTTAGAAATTTTACAGTAAGTTTTTATTTCATTTGATAAAATATATTCATAAAAAAGTTAAAAATACAAAAATACCGTAGGATTATGATATGATATGAAAAACAACGCGATAATCTTAGTTTTTATGGAAGAGTTCACAAGAACGTACTCCGGTTCGTCACAAAAGAAAAATGTAAATAAAATGAAAAATATGAGTTGTTCTGTCAATTTGTTTTTATTATGTATTAAATTACCTTTGTAACTTTAAATAAAAACTTCTTAACATAAATAAATCACTATAATCATCGGTTAGCAATATTTTTTCTTTCGAGATCGTCACAGTTGGAACTTTTGACCACTAAAACATTACATTTCTACCATCTACTTAAAAATGAAATTGAAAGAGATTACAAATAATTTAAAAAGCAAACTCAGGGTTAAATAGAATTACTTAAATATTATCAAATAACTAATTACTTCCTAAATAGGATTCGTTTTTGTCTCGGTAAAAATATGGGACAGTGACTATCTGGAATTCTAAGTGACTAAAAAGAAAAAATTAAGCTAAGTTTACACAGTAATATTTGGTCGAACATTTTAATTTTAATAGATTTTTTTATTAATAATATAATGTAAAAAAAAAATTGATAACCTCCTCCTTTTTTGAAGTCGGTTTAAAAACAGATTATTGCCAAAACCAGTTTTAACTTGTTTCAATTTCTCCCTGTATCGTTTAGCTCTTTCTGCTGCCGTGAGGTCCATGTTCACTGAAATATAACAAACAGCAACTTTAGAGCAACAACTTAAAAAATCGTGTAACCACGAATTCAGTATATGATTATAGACACCTCTAGACATAGATTAGCGTAAATTTTTCGACGGCTTTAAAAATATAACCGACGAAAATTTTATGCAAGGGAGTCGTGCAGTGATCATGTGCTGAATTTATGGTTACAGTTGGCACATTGGTTTTTTTTAGTTTATGTATACATCCTATACCTACCTACAAATATCTTCACACTGTTTCAACTGTTATTTTTTTCACTGTTTATTATATTTATTCTACACTAGCGTGTTCAAGTACATAACATTTCAACCAAGTTTACCATAATATTTTGATTCTAGGTCACGACGATCTATGTATATTTTAATATTCATCTAAATTGGTTCAACCGTTCCGAAGATTAGTGGTAACAGACATCCAATCTTTCATATTTATAATGTTAGAAGGATTATTTATTTTAAATCCATTTATTCAAGTATATCCCAAGCCTAATAGTTCCAGTTCGTCACAAAATGATTCCAGTTATACAATACGTTACGAACCGGATGTGACGAATTCATTACAACAAAATTTAAAAAAATAATTCAACCTGTTGTGTCCATTTTATAACTACTTTCGGGTAGTTTTACAAAAATGTATAAACCAAAATGTAATTGTGTTACGGCAAATAACCTGATAAACTGCTACATACCTCATAAAATCCTGTTAATATCTGGAACTCCAATTCGGCACTACCGTAACGCGCCCACTTTCGTCACAGATTTTGTTGACACTGAGGTTTGCTTCAAAATGGGGGTTACACCACATGCAAGATAAATGTTACCAGAAATTAAAAACAACCATATTTAAGGGTAATATTGGGAGGGAGTATGAAAAATTTACCGTGACTATTGCCGGAATTCCGGTTCTGTCATATTCTTGGGACGACAATAAAATTGTATTATTAGCTATTTTAAGCCCATATTCGAAATAAAAGGCTCTGAATTGTATTTATGAGTTCAACTTACGTATATAAACCCTAAAACAGTGACGCTATTTAATTTATATAATCTTACCTGAGACTTGAAAGTTCCAAACATACATGTGGGACATGAATATTTTACACTTTTTTTGTTGTTAGTTTTATGATATTTTAATATCCGTGATATTTGGGTTGCATATTATAGTCAATTTTAAAACTTAAATATGATACTATTTAATAAATATGCAGTTTATTTCTGTGCGGTGAATACAAAAATTAAAAAAAATAGCTAAAGTCTAGGGACACCTCAAATTAGCAAATGTACATCTTTTTTGAAAAACGCCCATTTACGATATCCACGGGAAGAAATGGGGTAGTGTTATTATTTACGTCCGGCACCACACGGTACCGAGTCCGACGGGTCAGAGTGCCCACATAATATACCGAGACATTGCCAAGCGGCTGGTCGACTCTTCACGTGACCAGAGGGCTGGCCTATTTTTTGGGCAAAGAATCAGCATTGCCATACAACGTGGCAATGCTGCCAGCCTTTTGGGCACTGTCCCTGTTGACAACAATGCAAAAGAATTGTTTGATGCTTTGTGATTATTAATTTTTATATGTACAGCTTGGCAAAAAAGAGTCTGGAAAAAATGAGGGTGCCTGTTTAGCAGGTATGGACCCTGTATACTAGGACTAAAAGTGATAAGATACTTGTTGTTTTAATCAACAAACACGAGATCCCGGAAACACAGGCTTTTATTTTCATTTAGTAGATTGCACATTATTTCGCTAGAATAACCTTTTACCTAAGAGATGCGAGTGCGATCATAATAACATAATGAAAATTTATTCAGTATAAAAAATTAATTAAATTACACTCAGGGATTGCCGATTGAACCCGATACACAAGAAATAATGTTCAGCAATCGCATTTGCGGCCACCATCTAGGCTATTCACAACCATTCGATGTTTGGTATGCCTGTATCAAATTTGATATGAATGATTGAAGATCAAACGAACTTACCAAGTGAAGTTCGATCCCAATTATGCGAGCAGCTTCATTCGACGCGATTTACGTTTAACATGGTGTAGTAGCGCCATCTACCGTAGGCCCCGCACGATGGTTTAAAGTTTGATTTTTCTTTTGACATTTACCCCACCACTGCGCACTACTGTCGTAGCGGACCGTTCCGACCTTAATCCTCATTTTGTTTAAAGGTTATATATAATATTTATTTTAAAATCGTAAGACCATTATCGGGATGGGGTTAATTATTGACTTGTATAATTACCACAAAAATAGGGTGGGAGTTAGTAAATCGCGTCGAATGAAGCTGCTCGCATAATTGGGATCGAACTTCACTTGGTAAGTTCGTTTGATCTTCAATTATGCTTCGCAGCTTCATTCTTTGCGATTTACGTTTAACATGGTGTAGGATGTTTATAGCAAGGGTTTTAAAATAAATACAAAAATGTTTAATACTTGTACAATTGAACATTGCCTTTATTTCGGGTATATAAATACCTAGGTAAGTATTCGTATTAAATTAAAGAGGTAGAACAATCATTCAAAATCAATTCTTGTTTTATTCATTAGGTACTCAAAGTACTTATGTATTATAATTATGCACCTGTATATATTACCTAGCATAAGTACCTATATAGTAATTATATCATATTTGAGAAGAATCAAGCAATGATTGAGCGAAATGATTATAATTTACAATTTCTTTATTGTAGAAGCGAGCAAACGCTGATGAAGAATCAGTCCATCCAGCAGTCCTTTTAATCACATCTATGCTTACTCCTAATTTATTTGCCTTTGATGTGGCTGCATGTCGTGTACTGTGCGCGCTAAATATTGAAGTGTCTACGCCACTTTCTAGTAGCGTATCCTTTAACCAATGATTAATAGTTTGAGAAGTGATGTTTGAATGTGGTTTTTTGAAACTTAGAAATAAACTGTTATTGTTATTCTTACGTAATAGCTTAGTTTTATTCAGGTATGCTTGTAAACATCTAGCTGGGCAGATTTCTGGACGTGTATTATAAAATGGAAGTCTTAAGATAGGTTGAAATGAATTTAATTTAGTTGTCTTTATTGTATCGGGAATTTTAATAATAATTTCATTGGGATTTGTAATTATATTGTTAATTTTCATTAGAGATAAGGTTTGTACACGATGTGCAGTCACAAGAGCAATTAATGTTACAGTTTTCTTGGAAAGAGTTCTCAAATCAAGGTTTTCATTAGGCCATTTTTGGGCTAAGAAATTTAAGACAATGTCAGGATCCCATGTAATATTGTACTTTGGGTTTGTTGGCCTTAATTTGAAAACACCTTTCATGAAACGTTTAAGTCTTTCATCATCTAAATTACGACCTAATAATAAAGATAAAGCAGATTTATATAATAATAATAATAATAATAATATATTTATTTGCATAAAAACACGGTATACAAAGATGGTAAAAATTACAACATAGAACAATACATGTTTTGCCAATATAGTAATCGGCATGCAAATTTTTTCGCAGGTTACATTAGTTAACATTTTATATCAATGTAATCTTTAACACTATAAAAACTATTAACACATAACCATTCATAAATCTTTTTTTTAAATAATCTAGTGTTTAAATTTTTGAGATCATTTGGTAACTTATTATATAAACGTACACACATTGCAAGGCAACTCTTATTATACTTTGTTATTCTTGGAATATCACTTAGTACGAACTTGTTGGGGTCTCGTCGGTTACGGACATTAACATCATCAGCTTTAATAAATAAATTTTGATGTTTCTTTACAAACATACATGTCTCATAGATGTAAAGAGAAGGCAGCGGTAACAAACCAAGTTTTTTAAACACAGGTCTACATGATTCGTCTGGCTGGAGCCCGTAGATTGCTCTTATACACTTTTTTTGAGCAACAAATGCTCTATCATGATCGGTGCTGTTACCCCACATTACTAACCCATATCGCAACAACGACTCGACATATGCGTGATATGATGTTATCGCCGTTTTAATGTTAGTTATACTTCTAACCTGTTTGAGTGCATATACAAACTTATTTACTCTTTTTGAGACACTATCAACATGTGTTTTCCAGTTAAAATCTTGGTCTATATACACACCTAAAAATTTAGTTTGAGACACTTCTTCAATTTTAGGTATATTCAGTTTTATATCGTATTTGGGATTATTTGATTTATTAAATTGTATAAAGATGGACTTGTTTAGATTTATTGATAAGTTATTTATGTTTAGCCATTCAATTAGTTTTTCAATTGTGTTGTTTATGTCAGTTTCATGATCACTAACTGTGTTATTTTTTCTATCGGATGTAACAATTATGGAAATATCATCGGCAAATAATATACATTTATGATTTGTAATATCAGTAATGGAATTTATATAAAGTAGAAATAGGATTGGCCCCAAGACACTTCCTTGGGGGACGCCAAATTTGTTAAATTTATATTCAGATGAGTGTGGTACCATATCATTATTTTTATCTATTTTAGTAATGGTTACCCGCTGTTGTCTGTTATTAAGATACGATGATATCCATTGGAGTGCTGGCCCCCTAATCCCGAGTCTTTCTAACTTCTGCAATAATAAGTCATGGGACACTAGGTCAAAGGCTTTTGATAAGTCGAAGAATAACCCTGTAGTAAAATGATTTTTGTTAACATTTGTTAAAATTATATTAATAAGAGAGAAGATAGCTGTTGTGGTAGATTTTTGTTTTTGAAATCCGTACTGTTCGTTTTTAATAATATTGAATTTATTGCAGAAGTCAATCAATCTTCTATACATACATTTTTCGAATATCTTTGACAGAATGGGTATTAATGTTATAGGGCGATAGTTACTGACATCGGATTTTTCTCCCTTTTTAAAGAGCGGCTTGACTATAGATCGTTTCAATGCTTCGGGAAATGTGCCTACTGAGAACGATAAATTTATTAGATACGTTAAAATTACAATGACTTCATTTGCACATACTTTTATGATTTTCGTGTTAATTTCATCATAACCTTCAGAATTTGTGTTATTTAGTGATAATATCTCTGTTCGAACGTCGTTTTCGGATACAGGTTTGAGGAACATTGAGTGGATTGTTGAACATTCATTGGAATACTTGCCTTTAGTTTTCGTTTTGGTGCAATTATGTGACATATTAATGTAGTGGTTATTGAAAGCAGATGCTATGTCTACTGGATTTGTTAATACTGTGTTATTAATTTTGATGTTATCTATATTATGTTTAAAATTAGTGTTACTAATTTCATCTTTAATCACTCTCCAAGTGGCCTTGCATTTGTTGTCATTCTTGTTTATATACTTGATATTTGCGTTCTTTTTTGAGGTGAAGATACATTTTTGTAATAACTTTGAATAAGTCATATATTTTGTTTTATTAGCAGCGTTTTTACTTGTGTAATAATTATAGCGTAGATTCCGTTTTGTTTTGCAACTTTGTTTAAGTCCTTTACTAATCCAGTTTTGTTTCTTTTTATTTTGGATGTTTATTTTAATCTTTAATTTCGGGAAACAAAGATTGTAGAACAGGCATAGCAATTCATGAAATGAACTAAATGCTTTGTTTATATCATTTTCAGCGTATATTTCTGACCATGCCATGCTTTGCAAACATTGCCTAAATTTTCTAATATTATCACAGTTGAAATCTCTTTTATAAATTGAATATGTTGAATTTGTTAGTGTTTTATTTTTTAAAGGAAAGCTCAACATTTGTGCTGTATCATGATCGGAAAGATAGAGCGGGAGTACTGAAGCAGTCGCTTTAGGTATGTTACTTAAAATGTGATCAATACAGGTGGATTTACGTGTGGGTTCATTGATGTGGATTTTCATATTATAATTATAGGATAGGTCTTGTAACTCACTTGTGATCTTGCCTTTCTTTAATGTGTTAATATTAAAATCACCAGCTAATACTATGTTTGTATTGTGTTTATATTTTTTATATAACTTATGTAAAAGACAATTGAGTTTAGTTAAGAATTGGATTGGATCTGATGTAGGTGTACGATAAAGACAAATAATAATTAATTTACTGGATGTGAGTTCTATGCCACAAACTTCAAATGAGTTCGGTGTTGCAAATGTTTTTATTACTGTTAATTCTTTGTAAACTAAACCTTTTTTAATTAAAATGCAAGTTCCACCTCTTTGCTTTTCTCTACAGAAACTGGAAGCCATCTCATAATCAAATATTTTTACATGGCTCTCGTAGCCTTTTTTAACAAATGTTTCAGAAAGACATATTACGTCTGGATTATTTTGGGAATCTCGTAACTCTTGTATAGTTAATTCCAGTAATTCACGTTTTGACAAAATGCTAGCAATATTTTGGTGCAGAATTCTAAAATTATGTTGTGTAATATTTTTATTAGGCTCGAAAAAACGTATTTTTTTTATTTAAAACAGGGAAATAAAAAGGCATTGTTCCTTTTTTAACTTTAGTCATGGTCTTGCTTATATTTTCCGAACATTGAATATTTAATTTAACAGTATCAGTGTGTTTTAAGTTGTACGAAACAATCTCTTTATCAGATAAAATTAAGTTCTCATGTAAGTTTTTATTTGAATTATTACTAACTATTAGTTTCTTGAGTTCGCTCGGGGTTAAGTATTTCGCTTTGTAATCGCTACAATTAATAACATGATTTATGGATTTAGACATATTGGATAAATTGGAGGATTTGCAGTACACAAATTGACATTCATACATTACACATAACTTCTTAATGCGGTTGTTTAATTTATTCGCACTGAAATATGGATTTTTTAGAGTATTTAGTACAATAATATTGTTTTTATGGTATGTTTCTAAGATCATTTGTAGCTGCGTTACAACAGTATTTAAGTTGCGATCATTTTCGCCCAAACATATTAAGAGTTTGTCATTAGTACTTAGCTTTATATCTTGACAGCTATTTACTATTTGGCTGCTTAGAGCATACGGCTTCGTCTCTGCAATCACGTCGTATTTTTCATATTGTGTATCCATCCTTGAGTGTAATATGGCGGAAGCCAGTCCAACGCATTGTTGAGTGCCGAAGATAAGTATTCTTCTAGATTCTTGGTTTTTCTGCTTGATGGTAGTATTTATTTGCGCAGAGTTTCTTGATCTTCTGTTTTCAATGTGTAAGTACTGTGTCAGAGTCTCTATTTCTTTTGTAAGGACTGTAATTTCTTGTTCAGCGTTCTTTAATTTGTGCTGGAGATCTGTGATTTCTTCTTGTAGGCATGCCAATTGAGTGCTATTCATAGAATTGGAGGTGGCTGTGAATGCCCGTAAAGATGGTGCAGAGAATGCACTATGAAGTCGTAGGGAGAGGCTTTGCTTCTTTATTATGTCCTCCGCATTATTTTCCATCGTAGATAAATGGTAAGGCAATTTGAGTGTTTCAATCTCCGAACTAAGTTTGTTTATCTGTAGGTGCAGTTCGCTATTTTCCAATTTTGTTTTTTCTAGCTCCTTTTGTGTACAATTGAGTTCTTCACTCAACTGAGATATTGTATCTTTCATTGCTGAAGCTGCTACTAAGCCTGATATTGTACCGTCGCCGTCGACACTTTTATACGGTTTATTAGGTGTAAAGTACGACTCATCCGATGTTTCGCAAACGGTAAGTATATGAGAATCCAATAACTGAGAGGTAATTTGGGGTATTGGTGGTGTTTCTTTTAGTGAAGTTTTCTTTGTATAAAGAGGACCCGGTAAAATAGGAGAATTGTGTTTTTTTCCCAATGTGGTGTTCTGAGTTTTCTGATGTGATGTATCGTTAATAATAACTCTGTTGTTTCTTATACACAACTTGCATCTCCATTTCTTTTTTGCTTCTTCGTCTTTTAACCGATATGTGTGTTCTGGATATCCATCGCAGTGTAACTCGTATCTATGATTGCAAACTGAACATAATGCAGTAGTTTTTATGTCAACGTAGTTTTTACATTTATGGCAAGGTACTAGTCCTGACATCTTACGACTACTGTTAGTGGATCTTGTTATCATCTTGGATGCCATGCTCACGTACTTCTATGGATTTACTGGTAATTTCCGTTTTATTTTCAATTTTAGTACTTAATTCAGTTCAATGATATGTTAAAAACAAAATTCAGCAATCCATTTTTAGTTTAATTAAGTAAAAAAAAAGAGAAAAGAAAGAAAAAGAAAAATCAAACAGAAGAAAAAAGAAAAAAAAAATACGAAAAGTTACGTTACGTCTATTGGGGATCGATCCTGATATCATTTGATAGAACACTTCTATGTAGCGTTCTTGACAGTCTAGCTATCGAAGCTTACTGTGATTCCACGAAATAGGAGTATTAGTACTAGGGAATAGGATAATTATAAGAAGCGTCATGAAGCGCGCCGTTTTTTTTTTGAATTTGTTTGCACTTTTGTTTACACTTTGGTTTTTAAATAAAAAATCACATAAAGTTCACCTGGGTTTATGAATGTTAAAGTTTTATGTTTTTAAACGTAGTTCGAGCTTTGATAAATGTTTTTAATCACACACTTTACACTTGTTTGAACTTTTGTTTCTTTGCATTAGTTAATTTTGTTATTTATTCTTATCTTTCACAATTCTTTTCACAAGGTGGTGATAACGTTTTATAGTGACTATTGTTCGTTAATACACAAGTTATACATACTTTTAACTACTTTTACACAGAATTACTATTTTTAATGTTTTTTAATACGGAGCTAGTTGTTTATTATGGCAGTGGCGCCATCTCTTTTATACGAGTTGATCGTCCCATACTTCGCCCCATTGTCAAATACCTCTGTTAAAAAATGAATAACTATTGGTATTGAAGCACAAGTATGATCATAATTGTGTTTTTGACAGTAAATAATCCAGGTTTTTATGCAACCGTCGTATTGTTTATAAGTGTTACTTGACAAAGATGCTAACATTATTTCCACTGATCTGGGTGAAAGAAATTTGTTTAATAGAGTCTGCCGGATAATCTCGCGGCAGCCAATGTTAATGTTCGATGCAGACTGTGGGTTGATCTGTAAGGAGATTTTAGTAAATTACAGGCAGGTGGAAAGTAAATAATTTTAGATTGACATATTTTATTAAATAATGGAAACCAAGCTTGAGTTGGCCAGTATGGGATAACAACGATACCTTCCGCTTTATCGGATATAATTTTTTGTATCGTTTTTAGTATCATTGAAAATGGTGGAAAGGCGTAAAAGTTTAAATCTTTCCATGAAATTGTGAACGCATCAATAGCCCACGCATCAGGATCATTCTTCCAGGTAACATACAAATCACATTTAGAGTTACAACGGCTGGCAAATAAATCTATATTTGGTGATCCTAACTTTTGTTTTATTTCCTCGTATGCGTAATTTCCTAATTCCCATTCCGTGTCCTGAAACTTTTTTCGGGACAATCTATCAGCTTCTTGATTATCTTTAGTGTTAATGTATGATGCGAAAATCAAAATACGTCGCCTTTCACACCATTTCCAAATATTACGAGTGTCATCATTGAGATGTGGGTATTGTACACTGCCCATCCTGTTAATACATGAAATAGCTGTAACATTATCGATTCTTAATAACAACTCACAATCAAAACAATCACTGGCAAAGACTTTTAACCCGAAAAAGGCGGCTTTCAGCTCTAACTGGTTAATGTGTAATTTCATTTCATTTTCTTTCCAATAACCGTACGATTCATTACCATCACAATATGCACCCCACCCGGTGGATGAGGCATCACTGAAAATTTCTTTTATATATTTATTGGTTTTAATATTAGAATAACCAATAGCCACATTATTTAACCACCACCTAAGATCTTCCCGAATGAAGTTAGGTAATAAAACTGTTTGATTGAAACTACTATTTTTTAACAAAGCATTAAATTTGAATTGCTCAAATAATTTTGTACGCATCCAAGAATATTGTATCGCTGGGCAGGCAGATACCAAAAGACCAATTGTTCTAGCAAAATCACGTAATTTACATTTACGAATGTCTAAATAAAGATGAACATTTCGTTTTATTTTATCTTTCTTATCTGAGGGTAATTCCATAATCATTTTTTCGGAGTCGAAAACAAAACCTAAGAACTTGCACTTGGTACTTGGTATTAAAGAACTTTTGTCTTTGTTTATAATAAACCCTATTTTTTCCAAAAATGCGCAAGTATGTTTCACATTAATAGTGCAGTCTTTTAAGTCTTTTCCGATACAAAATATGTCGTCTAAATAAACAACTGAAATCATATTTCTAGACCGCAAATACTCCATTACAGGCTTCAAAATCTTTGTGAAAACATACGGAGCGGTGCATAATCCAAAAGGTAAGCAATTAAATTCAAAAAGGGTTCCATTATAATTAAACCGCAAGTATTTTCGGTGGCATTTAGCGACATTAATAAAAAAATATGCATCCTTTAGATCAACCGAAGCCATGTAACATTTTTTAGTTATTAATTTAATGGCTGTCTTGTAATCCTCCATTTTGAAATGATTCGTTTTTATAAATTTATTTAAAAGTTTTAAATTTAGAATAAATCGCTTATCACCATTTGGCTTAGGTACAAGAAAAACACTTGATATGAATTCGCCCTCCTCATGGGAACATTGTGAAATTGCTTTGATATCAATTAACTTCTTAATTGTTTTAACATAATCGTAATGCTCCTGTTCTGAATTAGGGAGAGAACATGGGCTGTCAAATCGGATTGGAGTGGATGTAAATGGAATTTTATATCCCTTTATCCATGACCGTAAGGTTGGGTCATCTGTAATTTGAGACCACTGTACATAGAAATATTGCAATCGTCCAGCGTATTGCATTACCTGAGTATTTATCTGCGATAATTCCTCCTTGTCGGTGAAGACGTCTTCGGCGGAAGTGGCGGCTGACGCGAATAGTTGAAGCCGCGCGTCTGACGTGTCGGCTGTCGTCCTCTCGATGACTCGCTTGTTTTGTTCGGTGGTTTCCTTTGTATTGGGCCCCTGAAGTTTAAATTTCGGTTTCTTGGTGTGCCCCGGAAGTTCGAACTGCTTTTACTAGTAGACGCTATAGGGTTGGATTTTTGCAGAGATTCCCCCGTTTTCTGGACAAACTTAGCGGCTTTAAGTTTCTCGGTTAAATCTTCTCCAAATAAGAACTTGTCACGATTTGTGTTAGCAAGAGCATCGCGTAAATTGGCATTAATAGAACTCATTATTATGCTACGTCTGGTTCTACTTTCAATACAGTGGCTGTCGCATAGAATACGGCAAGCATCACTAAGAGGCTGGAGAAGCGTTTGCTTCGAAGTCTCATTTCGTAATATCATCTCAGTGAGTTGAGATAATGCGGCTAATGCGACTCCAATTTGATTTTGTTTTTGTAATAAAGTGACGTCTCTCCTGGCTAGAATATCAGGCGTAGCTGCTTTAGCTTCAGGATTTAATATCGGGGCTACAAGAAAATTGCAGTTAGCCGGTATAAGATATTTTTTGAGAAGCGGTTCTTTTACTTCTCTAGGTAGGCCTTTAATCAAGATATCTTGCCAACGGGATGCGATATCATTATGAATGTTTTTACCCAGCACAATGTCTGACTGTGGTGGTTCTCCTAAGATCTGAAGTATATCTTCTTCTAGCTGGGTCTCCTCTTCTTGAACGTTTGCGGTACATAGATCAGGAGCAGAGGACGGTCCTTGCTCCGGAATAACAGCTTCTGCTCTGGTATGTTCTAAACTAGTAGATTCATACGGTGATGTTTGTGGAATAGGAGAAATCAGACCAGGCATATCTAAGGAGTCATTCCTGTGGTTGATTGGTGATGGAATTGGTGATATACCGGGCAAAACTTGCTCTTCAATTTCAGAATCTGCGTGATAAATAAAAATTGCTGTTAAGTATTTTAAAACTTATGCACACACAACCGTCAACAACGGGATTTGATTCAATCACTAACCGCCAACGACGGTTACTATACTTTGAAAAATTAATCGCCAACGGCGGTCAACATATTTTGAAAAAATTAACCGTCAACGACGGTGAATGTATTATTATGGAAAAATAACCGCCAACGACGGTCAACATATTTTGAAAAATTAACCGTCAACGACGGTGAATGTATTATTATGGAAAAATAACCGCCAACGACAGTTATTTTTTATGCAAATACGTAATAATTCGGTTATTCGCCAGAGACGATTTAAAATCAGTAGAAATAGTAACACGTCAACGACGATTACAAAACATTGTTTTTACTTACCGCTATCATCAGATGAAATAATGCGTCTCCGGCGCAATAATTTCTGTTCCAATTTTTTGATCTTCTTTGTGATCCTAGATTCATCCTCTTCTCGATGTTTCCTTTTATTTCCCATATTATTTTAACTACTAAAAATATCTAGAAAATAAAATAAAATAACGCAGTGGCAACCGAATACGTGCGAAGGCTACAGCACGATAACACAGAATGAGGATTAAGGTCGGAACGGTCCGCTACGACAGTAGTGCGCAGTGGTGGGGTAAATGTCAAAAGAAAAATCAAACTTTAAACCATCGTGCGGGGCCTACGGTAGATGGCGCTACTACACCATGTTAAACGTAAATCGCAAAGAATGAAGCTGCGAAGCATAATAATGAACAAATCCTGTTAATACTGACAATTTATAGTCGATAAGAAGGCGTCTAGCAGCTGCTTACTGTCAGAAACTAATCGGAGGTCGGAGAATACCTATAATATGTCGCTTTCGAAAGGTACGGGCAATATCGAATAAACTTGAATAGTTGACTAATGAAGCCGTCAGGTATGTCTATGTGGGGTCATTAACACTATCACTATCCACATGGCAATGAAAATGAAAGAACACGCTAAAATTTAGGTTTTATTGTGACATAACATTTCGTTCGTGTATTCCAAAGAGTAAAGTAACTATAGGTGTATTCCTTTTCGGTGCTATGATAGATTTTTCCATTAACACTGTGTCAGTTTTACATTTCTTATTTATGAAATCTAAATAGTGTAAAAATCTTTCTTAGACGATTACGGGTCCCATTATAACCCAAGTCTCCTCAAACTACAGGTATTACGTAGAATAGGCACCTGAAAAATAATAAATCTTTTTTTACTGTGGTATGTGTATGCGATAATAGCATTAACAAAAAATACTTGCCTGTTTCTTTACAGTGTTGAACTTTTTGTCTAATTGCACACAGATCAAAATCGTCTAATTCTTTCTTCCGCCAACTGTTTTGGTGTTTCTCCAGGTGTAGAAAAAATCCTTAATTTTTTTCACCTTCATTAACAACTTCTCTAATTTTACTGTCTCTTCTCTTGTTGTATTGTTGATTTACCTTGAAAAAAATATAAAGACAATCATATTAATTCCATGTACATTTTTCAATTTCAAGTATCAACCATTAAGAGCCAACGTACACGTGATTTGTCAAACTAGAAAACATAACCTCAATAATCTATTAATAAATAAAACAATAAAATGGCTTAAAAAAAGAATGTGTTTATTATCTCAAATCTAGATACAATTAAGTTGCCGGGGCTTCCCAGAAAGTAATCCGAAGATACTTGTTGGCTTGAAACTTATAATACCGATAAAACTTAATATTAGAAAGAAAAACAATGACTAGCATTGCACTGGCAAATTTTGAATTTCGCGGGCTGGTTTGGAGCATTCCCCTTAAATTAAGTGTTTTATCTGTGGTGGTAAAAGACATAAGGCATAGCTAATGTGATGTTTCAGTGTTTGTGTCAAAGAGTAAAATAATGTACACTTGTACAGTTTGTGTATCAAGAAGCGCCGATGTCTATAACATTAAACTGTAAATAGGTAAATAAATTTTATAAAACAGGCATAATTATAATTATTGCGATGGCTCAATCGCAGTTTTCGTTACTATGGAACGCGCACAAGAAGAATATATGTAATGGACTATGCAGTTTGCAGCAGGTAGGTAATAAGATATAATCGTTAAACAGAAGACGATACTTAATGTTATTTCAACAATTTATTTAAATCTTTCCAGAATGGCGAGTTTGTGGACATGACTCTTGCTGCAGACGGTCACCTAGTGAAGGTCCACCAAGTGATCATCGCACTGGCCAGTCCATACATCAAGGAGCTAATATCTACCGCTCAGTGCCCGCATCCCGTTATATTTCTCAATGTAAAGTGTCTTTTCAAATTTATTCATGAATAGTTACAGCCGCCTCTAAGATGCTGCTATGACTGATTTCCCTCTGCAGGATGGCCTTCCTGAATAATTCACATAGCAAATTTCGTTTGTCCCATTTGCTGTGTGACTTCAAAGAGTCCCTATGTCCATTGCTCATCAGTTGGAAGCTGCTGGTTGGTAGAAATAGTAGGATACTTACTACTTTGATGATATGTTGACTGAATATTTATAGAATTGTCTAGGAAGTTTGGGCCATAGTCTCAGACAAAAATGTTGATGGTAACAACAACAAACCACTAGGTTTGCCACTCCTTTTCTGCATGCCTTTGAGGAACTATCTTATGCAATTTAGAGACTCGAAAAGTGCTGGTCCTCAGCGAAGAGGTCTCAAAGATAAGAGACAAGAGACTTTCGTCTTTGAGACTTCTCCGTGTTCAGGTCTGTTTAAAGTGAATGTCTTTCTTTCTTTATTCCAGTGTGTTAACCTTTTTTTTCATCTTGCGATCTGCCTGATATGCCATTAACAGATTTGTTGCAGGTGTATTGACAGGTGAGAACTGTTCCTCCAGCGAAGAAGCTGTCTCTTATTAAATTAGTTTTTTATTTCCTTTATTTTACTGAATAAGGTCCCATATGTGTTGTCGTTTGAGCCTTCTGACGTTGATGGGTTCTCATAACGCTGTTGCTAGGTTGTTAGTATGAGCTTTAATACGGTCTTTGTATCTGTTACTCTGTGTTCGGCTTCCTCCTTAACGGTTTTCGTTACTGTGTACTTGTGCAATTCACTGGTTCTGATTAAAAGGGGCGCATTACTTATCATTTTGAGTGCTTTATTCTGAAAAGTTGTAAAATCTCCACGTTAGAGTTTTTTGCTGATCCCCATAACTCAATACCATAAGTCCAAATCGGCTTGATTATGGTTTTATAGATAAGAATCTTGTTTTCCATGGTGACGTGTGATTTTCTGCCTATAAGCCAGTTTAAATTTCTGAGCCGTATATTTAACTCTTCACGTTTCTTTTAATATGAGTTTTCCATGTTTGCCTCCTATCAAGATGCATGCCTAACTAACTTAAAACCTATTACAGTAATTAACAAAAAATATAATGTGAATATTCCTAGATGAAGTCTTATAAAAATAAAATCTTTATTTCAGAAAATTTCTTACACTACATTATGTGCCCTATTGGAATACATGTACACTGGCGAGGTATTAGTCTCTGTAGATAATTTGAATGAACTTTTGGAAGCTGGCAAACAACTTCAAGTAAAGGGCCTTGAAGACATGGTATGTATCTTTTGTATTTGATTTTAAACATTTTTCACTGCTCAAATATGCACGGCGACAACTCAAGCTTTGCATTTCGCCGCAGGAGGAGACGCCTCGGGCGTCGGGAGTCGCTGTCTGACTCCCAGCCACCGTAGGCGCGAGCTTGCGGGCGGCGAGCAATGGGTAGCTCGCCGCCCGGTAAGGACCAGGCTCGGGTCGACGGCGCGTAGTGTTCCACGCGCGCCTCTTAAAGATGTCAGCGGCACTGAAGGGGTCTGCTAGGACTGATGCCTGCCGGGGTCGCGAGATTGTTCGAAAGAGATACCGTGACCCTGGCACATGGGCAACTGAAGGAACACGGGTGGGTTTAGTCAGTAAAAGTCTGACACGCCCTCCCGCTCCGCCCAGAGCGGGAGAAGTCATTTCATGATTTCCCATCCAAAAAAATAAAATAAAAAAAGTGTATGCATTTCCACTATAAGCTGACTTCTCATTGTATGACACACCTATGCAAAGCAAGGTTTCGTATAACTATGTAGCCAGTTTGAGAATGTATTTTATTTTTAACGCTCTTATCACCATCATCCATAGCCTTTAATATCTTACTCTTTGAACAGCGGCCACATGCCTTAGGCAAAATGTCATGTCTGCATATCTTGGCCACTAACACGGAATGTTGTGTCACCAGACTCAAAGACGCAACATTCTGTGTAATAACTGTGTTTGTACACCAACGTAAATAATGCAATTAATGTTATTGAACTGCCAAACTGAAAGCCATTATAATATCTTAGAACAACCAACACACCGTTATCTGATCCCAAACTAGGCAGAGCCTGTACTATGGTAACCAGACAACTGATAATATACTTATTTCTAAATACATATATATTATAGATAAATTACACCCAGACACAGAACAAATAATCGTGCTCATCACACAAAAATTTGTCCTGGGTGGGAATTGAACCCACAACCTCAGTCTTAGCAGTCAGGGTCACTAACCACTAGACTAACAGGCCATTCATACTGTAAGTGTGTTATGCAATTACCCCACAGGTCCACTGTGTTGTAAATAGCTGATATCTAAAGGATAATAATTTAATGTTAAATAGTATTTATTACATTGCAGAAGATATCAGATGCAATAGCCAGCCAACCAACCAACAATCAACTATCTCAGAATGAAAATGAAACAGACTGCAATATGGAGAGTCTTGATGAAGAGATCAGTTATTTCGAAATAACCAAAAACCATGATGATGATAATACATACAACATGACCAACATTATTGTGTAAGTTTTTTAACTGTTCTGTACATTTTACTCTTATATAAAGTGGCAGGGACACCGTCGGTCAAACTGTAACCATGAATTCAGCACATGATCTAGACCCCCTAGAGTATATTATTTTTGTCAGTTATCACAAAAAAATTGCCGTTTCATAGAGAGATACTATAACGCCTAACATTCTTGATATGTTCACGGAAGCCCGTGTTGACGTCTTGAAATCATACATGAGTTTGAGCTTTTTTCCTGACTGGGGTCTGCTGACCGACTGTACACGTATTTTAAACAGAAATTAATCTAACTTTATTATTATTTGATAATAAGAATAACTGCAATATAGATCATAAATATCTCTATTATTAAGTTCTACCCTATGTCTACTTTTTAGTACACTGTTATTTGTTGTCCCTAAGTAAATAAATAAATTAAAAAAGCCTTAATTATCCGGTCGTTTTATGCGTCGTCCGGTTAATACGATAAAGGGCTTGACGGTTATTATATCCAAATTTTGTCGTATAATAGTACGTATATGACAACATTTTATTACGAAATATGCAATACGCTTGTGGCATTTTTTTAAAGATCCGTGGCTCCAAAATTAAATGAACGCGCCCACTCGTCTCGACACGGCACCCGCCATTTTGACCGTTTTTTCGTAGCTTCGGTACTGTCTATTTGTACCTCGTTATAGTATAGAAAAAGAAGATAAGTTTAATATTAATGTATATTAAACTTATCGTCTTATTCTATACATTATGTATCTTCCGGGTGAAACTCTTCCGGGGTGGGTCTTTGTAGCCCGAAATATTAATTGATTTAATTTGATCCCCGCATCTAAATTCGTTGTGTAATTTGTAGGAACAACGCGGTCACACAGGCGGATACGAAAAACTACACTTTATAAAATGTTTAGATCTATAATTGGGATACGGTCATATAAAAAAAAACATATGTAATATAATATAAGTAGCCTGTATTGTCCCACTGCAGAGCAAAGGCTTTCCTTTTCCCACACAACTCGATCAATCAGTATGAACCAATCACTCATATAAGCGTCTAGTTCGTACTACCATCGACCCCTAGGTCTTCCATGCTTTCTATGCTTGTAGGCATAGACGGACGGACGTTTCCAGTAACTCATTTTGTGGCGATTTCTACAGTAAAATTCATTATAAAAACAATACATTATAATTTTCAGAGAAGCTGATGATGGCCCCAGGATACTGAGCTCGAGAACTTTAGGGGAAGACTACGCGGCAGAACATGATGACGACGACTCGCTTCCGGTGCCGATTGAAGTCAGGGAAGTGTCTGAGCTTACCGACGGCTGTGTTAACCCTGGTAAGTCCTTTTGTATAAGACGCAAACGTAGGATGGCCCGCGAAATTGATCTCTTACGTTTTAATTCAATGTGCAGTTCATTATCAGGTCGTACGTAGATCCAAAAATAATTCGTGACCGTAACAATTATTTTAAAATTATTTAAATTAATTTAGAAAGGTAAATTTCGAAGCAGTAATACCCGCGAAGAGGCGGAAGCGGGGCGCGTGAGGGAGTGGCAGTCTTTGCGCCCTCACGTCCCTAGCCGCCGCAGGAGGAGACGCTCCGGGCGTCGGGAGTCAATAGCGGACTCCCGGCCACCGTAGGCGCGAGCTTGCGGGCGGCGACCAATGGGTAAGTTCGCTGCCCGGTAAGGACCAGCCTCGGGTCGACGGCGCGTGGTGGCCCACGCGCGCCTCAAAAAGATGTCAGCAGAACTGAAGGGGTCTGCTAGGACCGATGCCTGTCAGGGTCGCGAGATTGTTCGAACGAGATACCGTGACCCTGGCACATGGGCAACTGAAGGAACACGGGTGGGTTTTAGTCAGTAAAAGTCTGACACGCCTTCCCGCTCCGCCCAAGAGCGGGAGACGTCATTTGATGATTTCCCATCCAAAAAAAAAACCGGCCAAGTGCGAGTCGGACTCGCGCACCGAGGGTTCCGTACAAACCTGTAGATATAAAGTTTAAAATTTAAAAAAAATATTTTTATTATATGATGTAACAAAAAAATTACTGTATTCGCAATGTTTCCTTTATCTGTGCTATAAGACGTTGCTTCGTACCAAATTTCAAATTTCTAGATCGACTGGAAGTACCCTTTAGGTTTTGATTCCCTTGCGAGGTTCGAAAATTTGCGGAAATTTGTGGCATAAACGGCTATATCTTTTGACTGCGTTAGCTAAAAAGTTCGATTTTTTCACAGCTCCAAGGGACAGTAGACTTGAGTATTTGATATAAATTTCAACTTGATACCTCTACGCGTTTCTGAGAAAAAGAGTCTTGACAGACGGACGGACGGACGGACAACAACAAAGTGATCCTATAAGGGTTCCGCTTTTTTCTTTTGAGGTGCGTAACCCTCTCACTCTGATGAGTTAAGGTCCGGGCCAATGGATTTAATTTACCGTTTGAAGAGTTGTAGGTCTTTGAACACTGTGTCTACGTCATCGCCTAGCGTTCTATCATCTATATACCATTCGTTCAATTTGAATTTAGATTCTGGATAATTGGATGAATAGTTAAGCTGAAAATGCCTGGCCCGAGAGGGCCACTCTTTTGCATCCTACTGCAAAGCCCAAAACATTGTCCTTGTATAAACAATTAGAAGGTTATTACAGGTACCCTCCTAAATAAGGATTCAGAGATAGGATAAGGATACATTGCCACATAAAACCATAAATATCGGGTAGTCCCTTTTTCAGCCAACAAAGTGTCTCTGTTCATACGAGTTAAAAGGCGTTCTTAACGTCAACCTTGAGGATCCGTCACCTTTGTGAGAGTTTATAAAGGTCATGCCTGACAGCCCCTTCCAAGCTAAAGTTGTATTGATGATTCTAATCTATACTAATACTAGCTGACCCGACAGACGTTGTCCTGTCTCTTTAATGATATTTGAGCACGCATTCTGTCAATTCTATGTCAAATGTCATAATGTTACATTAAAAAAATTTACATTGTCCTATTATATGGTTATTAAGTATTCTTAAATAAGTGTTCTTAAATTTTCTAATTTCCCGCGCAATTTTTTAATTTTTTTCTTTCTTAAGAACCTTCTCCTGACAATTACAAACACAACAACAACAAAAAAGTGAAATCGGTCCAGCGGTTCACACGTGATGTCGTGACCAAGGGAAATAGGGATTCTTTTTTATATATATAGATTATAAAGCTGAAGAGTTTGTTTTTTTGAATTAACGCGCTAATCTCAGAAACTACTGGTCCGAATTGAAATATTCTTTTGGTGTTGGGTAGCCTATTTATCGAGGAAGGCTATAAAACATCACGCTACTGTTGCAAAAACGGGGAAAATCGCACGGGTAGGCGATTCGACGCGACGGGAAGAGTCGGGGGAACAAGAAATTTAACGCGGACGAAGTACGAATTCAGTAAATACATTTTTGTTATGGTCGCCAATCATACTTAAATTAACATCCAACCTGAAAACCTGACTTGCAACCAAAACCGTAAGAAAATTTGAACTTCGCAGGCTACGTCAGCGCATCTTCCGTTCCTCCCTTTGTATGTGGTAACATCGAGCTGAATAGTGTGCGATTGGAGAGGCATATGTTCAGCCGTGGACTGTTGTAGACCGATGAGGTGATAGTGTGTGTTTCAAACAATTTATAAGTTCATTCATAATACACGTTATTTTTTTTTCTCTTGTTTAACTTGCAATAGGTTGTAACCCTTTAGTAGATTTTTCGTGTGGATATTGACTGCTGAGGTCCATTCTTCCGGCGAAGAACCTGCCCCTCAAAATTGTTTAGGCTTTATTCAATCAAGTCTCATTGATGGTGTTTAAACCTTTTCGTGGTTATTGGTTCACTTAGGACTGCGGCTAAAGTGTTGGTATATCACTCGATGTGAATGATTGTATCCTGTGTTCTATTTCCTCGTTTTGCAGTGCAAATGCCTACAAAATGCAAGATGGCAGGGACATTTAGGTAGGAGGCTTTTATATTGGTGTTATGCTATGTTTACATTTTTGGCTAGCTGACATAATTATGATAAATTCTGCAGCTGATAAATTATGTAACTTAATGTGCTGTGTCTCGTAATGGTAATTACTTTGTCTACACTATTGTATAGAATCAAGTTTATCTATCTAAACAGACAGCTTTGCTGCTGGGGAGTTTGTTGCGCCACTTCTTCTTCCCATCTAAGGCACTAGGAAGTGGAAAAGGGTGGCTACCATAGCTCTCGCACTGGGCCACCACAGTTTTCCCACTGGGCCACCACAGCTCTTCCACTTGGCCACCACAGCTTTCCCACTGTGCCACCACAGTTCCCGCATTGGGCCACCACAGTTCTCCCACTTGGCCAACACAGCTCTCCCACTGGGCCACCACACTTCTTCCACTTGGCCAACACAGCTCTCCCATTGGGCCACCATAGCTCTCGTGTGTGTATATGTGAGTGAGAAATACTTACGACAAAATAAAATAGGTAAAGAACTTACGAATGTTTTCAGATCTAAGCGTAATGCAGTTCACAGTATCAAACCAAGGCTCGCTACAAATGATCTTGAACCGTTTCGTGTACTATCTGAAGCATACAAACAGGAACAACACGCGCCAGTGGCGATGTGTAGACTATCTCAACAACGCCAAGTGTCCCGCGCATGTCTTCACTAGAGATGACGTCGTTGTCCAGAGGTGAGCTATCAATATCATTACATAATATAAAACAAAGTCGCTTCCTGCGTCTCTACACGTAGATCTTTTAAACTACGCAACGGATTTTAATGCGGTTTGAATAGACACAGTGATTCAAGAGCAAGGTTGATAGGTAAAATATGCGGACAAAGCCGCTGGCAAAAGATAGTATATGATAAAAAAAAACTACAAATAGGTTTATAAAAACACTTTTACACCGTAAACTAAATAAGGTCGATGTTTCCTATCTGACTAATCGTATCGTATAATTACCCACAGCTGGGAACCCAGGCTTCGTCGCTAAGAGACAAAACCTATACGTGTCACAGGAAAAGATGGCAATTCGGTATTCATCGTTTATCTTCAGAAATACGAACGCGCGATGATGAGATCTAAAATAGAGCTGCACCCTAATTGCGTAATAGACTATCAATTATAATTTGAATCATTTTGGTGGTTATTAATCCATTGCTTCATAAGTATGAAAAATTTGTCTACTCAACATCCTTAATAATGCAATGAATGTTGTTGAACTGTCATAATTAAAGCCAGTAGGAATGATATTAAATTTTGCCAGTTTAAATACATTAATTGTGTTAGTGTGACCAATTGCAGTTACCCTGCAGTATAATCCTGAATAGAAAAATATGATAGGTGCAAGCCCCAAGTTTGCCCACGATATTCAAATTGTCCTACCTTTTTTACACATTTTAATCAGCACACAACCGTGCACTGACCTGCAAATTGCAAAAAAAAAATGTAATAAAAATTTAATTTCGCGGGGCACCCTGGAGCTTCCACGTTACATTATTAGAAAATTATTGATTTACAATTCTATTAAGTACCAAAAACGCTCCGAGTGACAGATCGCTATCAGCGACGGGAGTAGGCAACTTGACCGAGAGAAAACTTCATACAAACACTCAATGATAAGTGCACTACTACACATCGCGGCAGTACAACATTTTAAAGCTTTCGACTCTACTCTCTGTGCGATATTTGTCCGAATTCGGAAGCACGAAGATTACCGAAACGCAAACCTTTACTGGTTTACCCGTACGTAGGTCCAAAATTGAAGAAAAATATGTTGCTGTTCTTGAATTTGGGTGCTGTAATAAAGTGGGTTACTTCACGAAGTTTCCCTACAACATAAGCAGTGATCATGGCAAAAAAATACACTAAGTATGCATGCGCCGAGTGCGCATTGAGATCACATATCTGGTAATTAAGGTCAGTTATTAATTTCAGGGTATCAGCTCACATCCATCCATTCCACGACAAAAGGATATTAAAGAAGGTAAAAGCAGGCGCAGTGTTCTCAGCGATCCACGAGGCAGAACAACAACGGAAGTTTAAGAAAAATGACGGAACTGTCAGCGACTGAATTAAATAGAAAATAAATAAAATATTGTTATGTTAATATAAAGAAAAATGTTTTTTTTTTTAAATCTTTTCATTCGTATACCTTAATGAAAAATAATAGCAGTAAGGGTCTAGTCTTAAACGTAGTCGCTCACAAGGGCTTCAGAAGACTGAAAGTCTCCGAAAAGGCAATGGAGAGGCCTATGCTTAGAGTTTCCCTATGCGATCAAGTCAGAAGTGAAGAGATCCGTAGGGGAACCAGGATAACCGACATAGTCGAAAGAATTGCCTAACTTAAGTGGCAGGCACATCGCTCGTAGAACAGATGGCCGATGGGACCAGTAGGTGCTGGAGTGGCGACCGCGTACTAGAAGACGTAGCGTTGGAAGGCCTCCAACAAGATGGAGCGATGACAGTCATTTGATGATTTCCCATCCAAAAAAAACGGACCTGCAGAACTTGTCATACGGCATTGATGCCTCCGAGGACTACTGGAGCATATTTTAGGGCCCAGCTGAAATTAACATTGTATCATTATCTAGTAATGAGCTTTAAGAGGCTCCAAGGTGAGAACAAAATAAACAGAGATATTTTGATTAGCCTGGAATAGGGTGCAACTATCAATATATATGTACATTTATAATAACCAAGAGCTAAATCTAAGTGTTGTTGACTTGTGATGCAAGTATTGAAGAATTTATAGTATAGGGTGATTTAAATAGAAGCTCTTGACTTTTCAGATAGTTTTTATGTTACAATTTAAAACTTACGTGTCAGCAAGTGAATCCCAATCGGAAACAAGATTCCAGACGTATTCGGTAGCTTCGAGTTCATCAATAACCACAGCATCTTCCGGTATATCTTTGGATTTCATCAACGCCATGTTGAAGGTCTGTTACATGTGTTTGATATTCCAATTTTTTGTTAGCTCGTTACACATCAAAATAAATAATTTCTTGTTCTAAATAATCTTAACCTATAAATTCAACTCGATCAATTTTTGTGTTTTTCTGGCTGAGTGTCAAAACCAGCTGGGCTCTAGTATTGCCAACCACAAAATCACAATTTGTTTAGCCAGTTCCATTCTATTTCTCTCTCAGGGAGTTTAGTCGATTTTAAATGTAATCAATTTGATTACATTTAAAAGCCTCGACGGCCTGACTCCACAACATTTAAGGAATCTTTTGAGTTCAGGCGCCGGGGAAGCTGGTGAGTCGCTTTTGAAGGAGCTTGCGGCTGTTTGAGTCCTGATCAACCTTATGCTCCACGGCAGTGGGAACGAGGCCGTCGTCGATGTCTTGTACGGGGCCAACCTACGTGCCCTGCGCAAGAAGGACAGCGGCATACATCCCATCGCCGTTGGCTGCACATACAGGCGCACGCCAGCCAAACTGTGCTGTCAGATATACAGTCAAAAACTGACAGCAAAATTTCAGCCCCTGCAGGTGGGCTTTGGCTTGAAAGGGCCACCCTTGCGCCATCCCATCATCTTAGCACGGCGGGCTGTGCTGGAGCGGCTGCTGCAGGTGCGGAAAACCTCAAACGGCGCAAATATTCCAACCTAATTGGAAATTACATGTTCGAGCCGTTTGGGGTTGAAACTCTAGGGCCATGGGGTCCGAGTCATCATCATCATCATCATTTCAGCCATAAGACGTCCACTGCTGGACTTAGGACTCCCCCGATTTGGGGGGCTTTGCCATAATCGCCACGCTTGGCAGGCGGGTTGGCGATCGCAGTATGGTGGTAAAATGCATAGAGGACGCTGCTGCCCATTCTCTAGTAAGTCCCTTAGTCGCCTTTTACGATACCCACGGGAAGAAATGGGGTGGTGTTATTCTTTACGTCCGGTACCACACGGTACCGAGTCCGACGGGTCCGAGTGCCCACATAATATACCGAGACATTGCCAAGCGGCTGGTCGACTCTTCACGTGACCAGAGGGCTGGCCTATTTTTTGGGCAAAGAATCAGCATTGCCATACAACGTGGCAATGCTGCCAGCCTTTTGGGCACTGTCCCTGTTGACAACGATGCAGAAGAATTGTTTGATGCTTTGTGATTATTTATTTTTAAATGTACAGCTTGGCAAAAAAGAGTCTGGAAAAAATGAGGGTGCCTGTTTAGCAGGTATGGCCACCCTGTATACTAGGACTAAAAGTGATAAGATACTTGTTGAACACGAGATCCCGGAAACACAGGCTTTTATTTTCATTTAGTAGATTGCGCATTATTTCGCTAGAATAACCTTTTACCTAAGAGATGCGAGTGCGATCATAATAACATAATGAAAATTTATTCAGTATAAAAAATTAATTAAATTACACTCAGGGATTGCCGATTGAACCCGATACACAAGAAATAATGTTCAGCAATCGCATTTGCGGCCACCATCTAGGCTATTCACAAACATTCGATGTTTGGTATGCCTGTATCAAATTTGATATGAATGATAATGAACGAATCCACGAAGACGCCTTCTTATCAATTATAAATTGTCAGTATTAACAAATACTGACAATTTATAGTCGATAAGAAGGCGTCTAGCAGCTGCTTACTGTCGGAAACTAATCGGAGGTCGGAGAGTACCTATAACATGTCGCATTCAAAAGGTACGGGCAATATTGAATAAACTTGAACAGTTGACTAATGAAGCCGTCAGGTATGTCTATGTGGGGTCCATAACACTATCACTATTCACATGACAATGAAAATGAAAGAACATGCTAAAATTTAGGTTTTATTTGAAAAGAAAAAAGTGACATAACATCATTCGTGTATTCCTTTTCGGTGCTATGATAGATTTTTCCATTAACACTGTCAGTTTTACATTTCTTATTTATGAAATCTAAATAGTGTAAAAATCTTTCTTAGACGATTACGGGTCCCATTATAACCCAAGTCTCCTCAAACTATAGGTAATATATTATGTAGAATAGGCACCTGAAAAATAATATATCTTTTTTTTACTGTGGTATGTGTATACGATAATAGCATTAACAAAAAATACTTGCTTGTTTCTTTACCGTGTTGAACTTTTTGTCTAATTGCACACAGATCAAAATCGTCTAATTCTTTCTTCCGCCAACTGTTTTGGTGTTTCTCCAGGTGTAGAAAAAATCCTTAATTTTTTTCACCTTCATTAACAACTTCTCTAATTTTACTGTCTCTTCTCTTGTTGTATTGTTGATTTGCCTTGAAAAAAATATAAAGACAATCATATTAATTCCATGTACATTTTTCAATTTCAAGTATCAACCATTAAAAGTCAACGTACACGCGATTTGTCAAACTAGAAAACATAACCTCAATAATCTATTAATAAATAAAACAATAAAATGGCTTGAAACTTATGATACCGATAAAAATTAATATTAGAAAGGAAAAACAATGACTGGCATTACACTGGCAAATTATGAATTTCGCGGGCTGGTTTGGAGCATTCCCCTTAAATTAAGTGTTTTATCTGTGGTGGTAAAAGACATAAGGAATAGCTAATGTGGTAGTGTTTGTGTTCTATGGTTTGTGTAATGTGTATTAAGAAGCGCCGATGTCCTGTAAATAGGTAAATAAATCTTATAAAACAGGCACAATTATAATTATTGCGATGGCTCAATCGCAGTTTTCGTTACTATGGAACGCGCACAAGAAGAATATATGTAATGGACTCAGTGTTGCCAGGTTCTTTTTTTGTTTTACCCCAAGCCTGATCTCATTTTACCCTAGATTTGCAGTTAAATGAAAAAAATTACCCTACATTTTTTAATTCGCGTCCCTTCAATGTTGAAAACATTTACGCCATTTTACGTACGTACACGCCAAGCGAGCAGGATACAAAATACTTTGCGAACAATGCAAGCGGGCAGCGGGGCAGAGTTGGTAGGAAAGAACATGACAAGCAGAGAGGCGGGAGCGGTCAGTATGTAGTAATTTAAATAGGTGTGCTCATAAAATCTGTGAAGTGAATCATGTTTAAATTTACCCTAAAATTACCCTCACCGATTTTTTACCCTAAACATTACCCTCCTGATTAAACTTAACCCTAAATCTAGGGTAAATTACCCTAAGTTGGCACCACTGAATGGACTATGCAGTTTGCAGCAGGTAATAAGATATAATCGTGAAACAAGACGATAGTTAATGTTGTTTTTAACAATTTATTTAAATCTTTCCAGAATGGCGAGTTTGTGGACATGACTCTCGCTGCAGACGGTCACCTAGTGAAGGTCCACCAAGTGATCATCGCACTGGCCAGTCCATACATCAAGGAGCTGATATCTACCGCTCAGTGCCCGCATCCCGTTATATTTCTCAATGTAAAGCGTCTTTTCAAATTTATTCATGAATAGTTACAGCCGCCTCTAAGATGCTGCTATGACTGATTTCCCTCTGCAGGATGGCCTTCCTGAATAATTCACATAGCAAATTTAGTTTGTCCCATTTGCTGTGTGACTTCAAAGAGTCCCTATGTCCATTGCTCATCAGTTGGAAGCTGCTGGTTGGTAGAAATAGTAGGATACTTACTACTTTGATGATATGTTGACTGAATATTTATAGAATTGTCTAGGAAGCTTGGGCATAGTCTCAGACAAAAATGTTGATGGTAACAACAACAAACCACTAGGTGTGCCACTCCTTTTCTGCATGCCTTTGAGGAACTATTTTATGCAATTTAGTGACTCGAAAAGTGCTGGTCCTCAGCGAAGAGGTCTCAAAGATAAGAGACAAGAGACTTTCGTCTTTGAGACTTCTCCGTGTTCAGGTCTGTTTAAAGTGAATGTCTTTCTTTCTTTATTCCAGTGTGTTAACCTTTTTTTTCATCTTGCGATCTGCCTGATATGCCATTAACAGATTTGTTGCAGGTGTATTGACAGGTGAGAACTGTTCCTCCAGCGAAGAAGCTGTCTCTTATTAAATTAGTTTTTTATTTCCTTTATTTTACTGAATAAGGCCCCATATGTGTTGTCGTTTGAGCCTTCTGACGTTGATGGGTTCTCATAACGCTGTTGCTAGGTTGTTAGTATGAGCTTTAATACGGTCTTTGTATCTGTTACTCTGTGTTCGGCTTCCTCCTTAACGGTTTTCGTTACTGTGTACTTGTGCAATTCACTCGTTCTGATTAAAAGGGGCGCATTACTTATCATTTTGAGTGCTTTATTCTGAAAAGTTGTAAAATCTCCACGTTAGAGTTTTTTGCTGATCCCCATAACTCAATACCATAAGTCAAAATCAGCTTGACTATGGTTTTATAGATAAGAATCTTGTTTTCCATGGTGATGTGTGATTTTCTGCCTATAAGCCGGTTTAAATTTCTGAGCCGTATATTTAACTCTTCGCGTTTCTTTTTAATATGAGTTTTCCATGTTTGCCTCCTATCAAGATGCATGCCTAACTACCTTAAAACCTATTACAGTAATTAACAAAAAATATAATGTGAATATTCCTAGATGAAGTCTTATAAAAATAATAAAAATAAAATCTTTATTTCAGAATATTTCTTACACTACATTATGTGCCCTATTGGAATACATGTACACTGGCGAGGTATTAGTCTCTGTAGATAATTTGAATGAACTTTTGGAAGCTGGCAAACAACTTCAAGTAAAGGGCCTTGAAGACATGGTATGTATCTTTTGTATTTGATTTTAAATATTTTTCACTCTTCAAATATGCACGGCGACAACTCAAGCTTTGTATTTCGCCGCAGGAGGAGACGCCTCGGGCGTCGGGAGTCGATAGCTGACTCCCAGCCACCGTAGGCGCGAGCTTGCGGGCGGCGAGCAATGGGTAGCTCGCCGCCCGGTAAGGACCAGGCTCGGGTCGACGGCGAGTAGTGTTCCACGCGCGCCTCATAGAGATGTCAGCGGCACTGAAGGGGTCTGCTAGGACTGATGCCTGCCGGGGTCGCGAGATTG
Organism: Aporophyla nigra; assembly: GCA_947507805.1. Taxonomy (NCBI): domain Eukaryota; kingdom Metazoa; phylum Arthropoda; class Insecta; order Lepidoptera; family Noctuidae; genus Aporophyla; species Aporophyla nigra. Next base: position 3,806,433 of record OX382301.1, read on the forward strand.
TTCGAAAGGGATACCGTGCCCTGGCACATGGGCAACTGAAGGAACACGGGTGGGTTCAGTCAGTAAAAGTCTGACACGCTCCGCCCAGAGCGGGAGAAGTCATTTCATGATATCCCATCCAAAAAAAAATAAAAAAAGTGTATACATTTCCACTATAAGCTGACTCCTCATTGTACGACACACCTATGCAAAGCAAGGTTTCATATAGCTTGATATGTAGCCAGTTTGAGAATGTCTTTTATTTTTAACGCACTGATCACCATCATCCATAGCCTTTAATATCTTACTATTTGAACAGCGGCCACATGCCTTAGGCAAAATGTCATGTCTGCATATCTTGGCCACTAACACGGAATGTTGTGTCACCAGACTCAAAAGACGCAACATTCTGTGTCATTACTGTGTTTGTACACTAACATAAATAATGCAATTAATGTTATTGAACTGCCAAACTGAAAGCCATTATAATATCTATATAATATCTTAGGACAACCAACACACCGTTATCTGATCCCAAACTAGGCAGAGCCTGTACGATGGTAACCAGACAACTGATAATATACTTATATATTTCTAAATACATATATATTATAGATAAATTACACCCAGACACAGAACAAATAATCGTGCTCATCACACAAAAATTTGTCCTGGGTGGGAATTGAACCCACAACCTCAGTCTCAGCAGTCAGGGTCACCAACCACTAGACTTACAAGCCATTCATACTGTAAGTGTGTTACGCAATTACCCCACAGGTCCACTGTGTTGTAAATAGTTGATATTTAAAGGATAATAATTTAATGTTAAATAGTATTTATTACATGGCAGAAGATATCAGATGCGATAGCCAGCCAACCAACCAACGGTCAACTATCTCAGAATGAAAATGAAACGGACTGCAATATGGAGAGTCTTGATGAAGAGATCAGTTATTTCGAAATAACCAAAAACCATGATGATGATAATACATACAACATGACCAACGTTATTGTGTAAGTTTTTTAACTGTTCCGTACATTTTACTCTTATACATATAAAGTGGCAGGGACACCGTCGCTCAATCTGTAACCATGAATTCAGCACATGATCTAGACCAGTGTTTTTCAATCTTTTTGATTTCGCGACCCCTTTACAAGTTGAAAAATTCCGGCGACCCCCTTGTGTCACAGAAAGACAAAGAAATTATTTAATTAAAAGACTACGTTAATGATATTTTCTATTTTGGTACAATTATCTATTATTCGGATCTACACTGCAGGAAGCCGCGAGAGTTATGAAAGTAAGTACGAGGTAAGTTGGTAAGGCTACGTGCGACTTAACGCCAACTCGCGCGGGCCAAACTGCGTCGGCGACGGCCACGTTGCCACGCCGCATTGTCGTTGCGGCGACAAGAAGCGACCCGCGCGCCACGCGCCGCCGCCCGCAATGTTCTTTTGTTTCAACTCTCTTCTCACCCAGTCACAGAGTACTATTTTTAAAGTGGGAATAGAAGTCTATCTCAGGGAGAAAATGGAGTAACGTAAACGCGATTTGCGCCATCTGACTGCTGGTTTTGGAAGTAATCCTAACATACGTATATACAAAAAAAATAAAACACAAAAAGTACATTGTGACCACTGGGGATCGATCCTGCCATGTGTGTATTAATTGATGTAATATCATCGGAACTGCAATATTTTCACATATGATAATCTGTTACTAGACAAATATACAAAATTTTATAGGTGTATGTTTATACGAATATATGTTTATCCACGCATTTCTTCGAAACTATAAATCGGATCATGACCATTTTTAGGGTTCCGTTGCCAAATGGCAAAAAACGGAACCCTTATAGATTCGTCATGTCTGTCTGTCCGAGTATGTCACAGCCATTTTTTTCCGAAACTATAAGAGCTATGCTGTTGAAACTTGGTAAGTAGATGTATTTTGTGAACCGCATTAAGATTTTCACACAAAAATAGAAAAAAAAAACTAATATTTGGGGTTCCCCATACAAAGAACTGAAACTCAAAAAAAAAAAAAATCAGACCCATACGTGTGGGGTATCTATGGATAGGTCTTCAAAAATTATATTGAGGTTTCTAATATCATTTTTTTCTAAACTGAATAGTTTGCGCGGGAGACACTTCCAAAGTGGTAAAATATGTGTCCCCCCCCCCCGTAACTTCTAAAATAAGGGAATGATAAAACTAAAAAAAATATATGATGTACATTACCATGTAAACTTCCACCGAAAATTGGTTTGAACGAGATCTAGTGAGTATTTTTTTTTTAATACGTCATAAATCGTAAACCACAATTTACCTTTCATTCAGCCAACTCAAATATTAAAAAAAAAAAAAATTAACTTCATAAACATAAACCTTATGCATAAACCGTGAATACCTGCAGGTTTGTACGGAACCCTCGGTGCGCGAGTCCGACTCGCACTTGGCCGGTTTTTTTTAATTGGCTTACATTTACTTCAACTTAGGGAACAGTAAAAATTTCATCACAATCGGTTCAGTAATTTTTATGATATGGACCACGGGCGTAGCCAGGGTGAGGGTTTTAGAGGTTTAAACCCCCCCCCCCTCCCCGGGGTGTACATGTTAACAAAGAATTTATGTCATGTAACTTTGCGCATTTAGTGAGCAATTTTCAATGAATACTATCTCGGTACGATAGCTGGAAGTTACGCCCGTCCAAAACACACAACGGACCCTCCACCACAAGGGGTGATTTCTTTAAAACACGTCGGCATAACGTTCCCCTGGTCTTCGTAACACTCGCCTACGTCGGTCCTCGCCATTCAGACAAATTCGAGCCTCGTCGGAGAAGAGTACGCTACTCCAGTTAGTTGTCCGAGATAGGCAATTCCTTGCGAACCTTAATCGAGTAATCCGTTGCTCACGGAGTAACTTGAGGGCCCGCGCTGGTCGTCGACTGCGTATATTAGCTGCTAAAAGCCTCCTCCACACTGTCCATAGGCTAACTTGTGCTCCTCGTACCTCTATAAGGTTTCTTTTGAGGTCTATGTAAATGCATTTGCGGTTCCTCAGCGCCTGAGTCACTAAAAAGCGGTCGTCTCGTGGTTGTGTGCAACGTTTTCTCCCTGAACCTTGCCTTCTCTAAATGGAACCTGTCCCTTGGTATCGAGTCCAGGTTCTTTGGACGGTTGAATGACTCACGTTTAACCGCTGTGAGACATAACATTAGCTACACCCCTCTTCCAGCAGCGCTATAATTTTACTAGCTCTTATTGCTTTTTCTATCATTACTATCGACACAAAGGTATCTGTTTTAAGTCACAATAAGGCAAGATTATGCGACAAACTTAAATTATTCTACTAAAAACACACGCATATTTTTCTTTGTATAGTACATTTTGTCTTTCACTTCTTCTTATTCTTTTTATTAATATGTGGACAATGGTGTGGGTTTACAACATGATTGTAATTCTAAGTTAAGGATTTATTGTTTTGCTCTTAGCATGTAACTGTTTTTTGTCTCTAATAAATAAAATAAAATAAAAATAACCAGAAGTTAGTTTTAGTTGCCTAATAACCGTAAACCGTTTGGACAAATGGACATATTTGTGTAAGTGTAACGGCCTGGCTTATTGATAAGAGCTACATGTGTAGTGTCAAAGAGAAAACATCTCAAAACCTTGGTCAAATTTTAGTACACGTAAAAAATCTTGCTGTAAATTTATGCATTGTATATGGTTTTAAGAAGTCGGCTGTTTACTTTTAGTAAAAGTACTTTGTTTCTGCAGTGTTAGAACCTTGCCTTTTTCTTTCAGCCGGCGACCCCCCGAGTAAGGGTCGGGGTCGCGACCCACAGTTTGAAAAACACTGCCCTAGAGTATATTGTTTTTGTCAGTTATCACAAAAAAATTGCCGTTACATAGAGAGATACTATAACGCCTAACATTCTTGATATGTACACGGAAGCCCGTGTTGACGTCTTGAAATCATACATGAGTTTGAGCTTTTTTTCCTGACGGGGGTCTGCTGACCGACTGTACACGTATTTTAAACAGAAATTAATCTGACTTTATTATTATTTGATAATAAGAATAATTGCAATATAGATCATAAAAATAAAAAATACAGACGAATTGATAACCTCCTCCTTTTTTTGAAGTCGGTTAAAAAAAGCCTTAATTATCCGGTCGTTTTGTGCGTCGTCCGGTAATACGATAAAGGGCTTGACGGTTATTATATCTGAATTTTGTCGTATAATAATACGTATATGACAACATTTTATTACGAAATACGGATTATAATTGTGGCATTTTTTAAAAGATCCGTGGCTCCAAAATTAAATGAACGCGCCCACTCGTCTCGACACGGCACCCGCCATTTTGACCGTTTGTTCGTAGTTTCGGTACTGTCCATTTGTACCTCGTTACAGTATAGAAAAAGAAGATAAGTTTATTATTAATGTATATTAAACTTATCTTCTTTTTCTATACATTATGTATCTTCCGGGTGAAACTCTTCCGGGTGGGTCTTTGTAGCCCGAAATAAATTGATTTGATTTGATCCCCGCATGTAAATTCGTTGTGTAATTTGTAGGAACAACGCAGTCACACAGGCGGATACGAAAAACTACACTTTATAAAATGTTTTGATCTAGGATTGGGATTGGAAAAAAGAACATATGTAATATATAAATAGACTGGCCTGTTAGTCTGGTGGTTACTGACCCTGACTGCTAAGACTGAGTGGTCGTGGGTTCGATTCCCACCCAGGACAAATGTTTGTGTGATGAGCTCAATCATTTGTTCTGTGTCTGGGTGTAATTTATCTATAATATGTATGTATTTAGAAATATATAAGTATATTTATCAATTGTCTGGTTACCATAGTACAGGCTCTGCCTAGTTTGGGATCAGATAACAGTGTGTTGGTTGTCCTAAGATATTATAGATATTATATAATATAATATTATAATAGCCTGTATTGTCCCACTGCAGAGCAAAGGCTTTCCTTTTCCCACACAACTCGATCAATCAGTATGAACCAATCACTCATATAAGTGTCTAGTTCGTCCTACCATCGACTCCTAGGTCTTCCATGCTTTCTATGCTTTTAGGCATAGACGGACGGACGTTTCCAGTAACTCATATTGTGGCGATTTCTACAGTAAAATTCATTATAAAAACAATACATTATAATTTTCAGAGAAGCTGATGATGGCCCCAGGATACTGAGCTCGAGAACTTTAGGGGAAGACTACGCGGCAGAACATGATGACGACGACTCGCTTCCGGTGCCAATTGAAGTCAGGGAAGTGTCTGAGCTTACCGACGGCTGTGTTAACCCTGGTAAGTCCTTTTGTATAAGACGCAAACGTAGGATGGCCCGCGAAATTGATCTCTTACGTTTTAATTCAATGTGCAGTTCATTATCAGGTCGTACGTAGATCCAAAAATAATTCGTGACCGTAACGATTATTTTAAAATTATTTAAATTAATTTAGAAAGGTAAATTTCGAAGCAGTAATACCCGCGAAGGAGGAGGCGGGGCGCGTGAGGGAGTGGCAGTCTTTGCGCCCTCACGTCCCTAGCCGCCGCAGGAGGAGACGCCCTGGGCGTCGGGAGTCAATAGCGGACTCCCAGTCACCGTAGGCGCGAGCTTGCGGGCGGCGACCAATGGGTAAGTTCGCTGCCCGGTAAGGACCAGGCTCGGGTCGACGGCGCGTGGTGTCCCATGCGCGCCTCAAAAAGATGTCAGTAGAACTGAAGGGGTCTGCTAGGACCGATGCCTGTCAGAGTCGCGAGATTGTTCGAAATAGATATTTATTATTTATTTATTTAACCATTTATGCACACATAAAGTATATTTTAGTTTAAGACTTATGTGAAGTCATATCTCTCTTCTTGTTTTCACACACTATTGTCTACATTTCTTTTTCATTTCTCCTTTCGCAGGTCTGCTGGAAGAAATTTCTTAAGAAATAAGCAGTACCTTTGTACTCAATTGTTTTAATATGTCTTATCACTCTGTTTTTTTACTGTGTGTACATAAATAATAAAATAAATAAATAAAAATAGACAAGAAGAAAGGAACGGAAAAATATGTACAAAGGTAATGCTTATTTCTATAGAAATCTCTGCATAGGAGAGCATACCTGCAATAGGAGAGAATATACAAAGAGATGTAGACAACGTGTGTAATATAATAGTAGAAGAAAAATAATACTATAATTTAAATATAATCATACAAAATAAAAGTATACATACATGCAAACATACATAAATACTTCTAGAATAAATATCACTAAATATATATCACTAAATAGATATCGTGACCCTGGCACCAGGCGCGGTCGCAGTATAACATTTGGGGGGGGGGGGGGGGGGTTACCATGAGTGGGCATAACAGTAGACGCCAAACTTCAGTGGGGATCACATATATCAAGCCTAGCGGGAAGGCTCAGTTCGGCCGCCTACGCCGTAAGGAAAGTTAGACAGTACACGGACGTTGATACAGCTCGATTAGTCTATTTTAGTTATTTTCATAGCATAATGTCCTACGGCATTCTGCTGTGGGGCAAAGCCGCGGACATTCAAAATATTTTTGTTCTTCAAAAACGAGCTGTTCGAGCGATTTACCAACTAGGTGCTAGAGTTTCTCTGAGAGATTTGTTTAAAGATATTGGTATTCTTACGGTGGCATCACAATTCATCTTCGCCAACATCTTATAAATATATTAGGCAAAATATACACTTGTACACTAAAAACAGTGATATTCATAATATTAATACTAGAAGTAGGGATAAACTACGTGCTCCCTTTCACCGGCTTCATAAGGTTCATAATTCTTTTGTTGGTCTTGGTATTACCTTTTATAACAAGGTTCCCTCTGCTTTGCTAGATTTGCAGTTTAATGAGTTTAAAGCTAAAGTAAAATCCAACCTTTGTTCAAAGGCATACTATTCTATCAACGACTATTTAAACGATAAGAATAGTTGGTCGCTGTGATCAACTCAAGACAATGTTTATGTTCTTTCAATCCAGAATTAGTCTTCCTACTGACGGTTTATATGGGTAGTTCATATAATTGTTTTTTGTTTTTATTTAACTGCTTTTGTTAGTTTATTTTTATTTTCTTTTCATTTCATTTATTGTGTATATGTATCATTTGCATCGTAACCATAAATATCGGGTAGTCCCTTTTTCAGCCAACAAAGTGTCTCTGTTCATACGAGTTAAAACACGTTCTTAACGTCAACCTTGAGGATCCGTCACCTTTGTGAGAGTTTATAAAGGTGGAAGGGGCATGCCTGATAGCCCCTTCCAACCTAAAGTTGTATTGATGATTCTAATCTATACTAATATTATAAAGCTGAAGAGTTTGTTTGTTTGTTTGAATTAACGCGCTAATCTCAGGAACTACTGGTCCGAATTGAAATATTCTTTTTTGCCTATTTATCGAGGAAGGCTATAAAACATCACGCTACAACCAAGAGGAGCGGAGCAGTAATGAACAATGTTGCAAAAACGGGGAAAATCGCACGGGTAGGCGATTCGACGCGACGGGAAGGGTCGGGGGAACAAGAAATTTAACGCGGACGAAGTGGCGGGCAGAAGCTAGTGATTTATAATTCTGTAAATACATATTTGTTATGGTCGCCAATCATATTTAAATTAACATCCAACCTGAAAACCTGACTTGCAACCAAAACCTTGTAAGAAAATTTGAACTTCGCAGGCTACGTCAGCGCATCTTCCTTTCCTCCCTTTGTATGTGGTAACATCGAGCTGAATAGTGTGCGATTGGAGAGGCATATGTTCACCCGTGGACTGTTGTAGGCCGATGATGTGATGGTGTGTGTTTCAAACCATTTATAAGTTCATTCATAATACACGTTATTTTTTTTTCTCTTGTTTAACTTGCAATAGGTTGTAACCCTTTAGTAGATTTTTCGTGTGGATATTGACTGCTGAGGTCCATTCTTCCGGCGAACAACCTGCCCCTCAAAATTGTTTAGGCTTTATTCAATCAAGTCTCATTGATGGTGTTTAAACCTTTTCGTGGTTATTGGTTCAGTTAGGACTGCGGCTAAAGTGTTGGTATATCACTCGACGTGAATGATTGTATCCTGTGTTCTATTTCCTCGTTTTGCAGTGCAGATGACAACAAAATGCAAGATGTCAGGGACATTTAGGTAGGAGGCTTTTATTTTGGTGTTATGCTATGTTTACATTTTTGGCTAGCTGACATATGATAAATTCTGCAGCTGATAAATTATTTAACTTAATGTGCTGTGTCTCGTAATGGTAATTACTTTGTCTACACTATTGTATAGAATCAAGTTTATCTAACTAAACAGACAGCTGTGCTGCTGGGGAGTTTGTTGCGCCACTTCTTCCCATCTAAGGCACTAGGAAGTGGAAAAGGGCGGGCGTTTTGGAGGACTGTCTTATGTAATTTTGACGTTCTTTCGAACGTCAAAACGTTCGTCAGTGCTAATCCTCTGCCTAATGTGAATAAATGACTTGATTTTGATTGATGCACAACTTAACCATAGATCATGATTCTGAAACACCCTAGTTCAGTCAAGTCTGCCCAAACAATAGGGGTGAGGTTACATTAATTCGCATAAAGCTGAATCTTAGTTTGATTTTTTATATCATAAGTATAAAAGAAAAGTCAAAAGTCTCCTATCCCGCATGTGTAAAAAGTTATTCAAGGTCAAAGTTTCCAAAAAATTTTGTTTTGTTCTTTTTTCAGCAAAACGATAAGTTGTATCATAAAAATACATCGGATAAAAATTGTAGAACTTGTAATTATCTAAAAAAAATGTCTTTACACTTTTTTCCTAAAAATCTGTAATTTTGAGATATAGCGATTCAAACACCTCCATAATAAGCACATGTTTCCACGCCATCTGTGAACCTTGAATGCCTGTTTTGACCGGACTACCCTGCGTTGAAGTTTTGCATCGGTTTCAATTTTTTTTTTTAAATAGGTTTGGCCGCATAGGTATTGCACTTATCTATGAAACAGCATTTTTTTTTATGCCAATGAATAATTTACCGCTAGGGGTTTAAAATCATGTAATGAATTTATTATGGTATCAAGTAGCGCGTCGATGTGCCATTAATTTTTTTTCAGCCGAAAGATTTCCACTGCTGGACATACGCCTCCCCTAAACACCACCACTTCGACCGGTTCTGTGCTTCTCGCACCCAGCGGATTCCTGCAGCTTTCACCAGGTTATATTGTGGGAGGCCTTCCAACGCTACGTCTTCCAGTACGCGGACACCACTCCAGAACCTTCCGACCCCATCGGCCATCCGTTCTGCGAGCAATGTGCCCTGCCCAATGCCACTTAAGATTGGCAATTCTTCAGGCTACATCGGTTACCTTGGTTCTTCTACGGATCTCTTCATTTCTCTTCATTCGATCGCGTAGGGTAACTCTAAGCATAGCCCTCTCCATTGCCCTTTGGATGACTTTCAGCCTTCTTATGAGGCCCATTGTGAGCGACCACATCTCAGTGCCATAGTTCATCACTGGCAACACACACTGGTCAAAGTCGATGTCCCTGCCTCCCTATATTTGTTCATTATAGTTTTAGTATACTGAAACTTTGTCGTGTGTTATTGGCCCATAACTGTCTTGTTATCGGCCGAAATATCGATTTCCGGCACTTTTTTTGTTGTTGGCCTATAAGTATTAAGTGTTTACAAATTAAAAGAAGAAAAGTTAGTTGGGGCCAATACCACTGGGCCACCACAGCTTTTCCACACCACAGCTCTCCCACACCACAGCTCTCCCACTGGGCCATCACAGCTTTCTCACTGGGCAACCACAGCTTTCCCACTGGGCAACCACAGCTCTTCCACTTGGCCACCACAGCTCTCCCACTGGGGCACCACAGCCCTCGTATTTGTGTGTGAGAGAAATAATAACGACACAATAAAGTAGATAAAAAACTTACGAATGTTTTCAGATCTAAGCGTAATGCAGTTCACAGTATCAAACCAAGGCTCGCTACAAATGATCTTGAACCGTTTCATGTACTATCTGAAGTATACGAACAGGAACAACACGCGCCAGTGGCGATGTGTAGACTATCTCAACAACGCCAAGTGTCCCGCGCATGTCTTCACTAGAGATGACGTCGTTGTCCAGAGGTGAGCTATCAATATCATTACATAATATAAAACAAAGTCGCTTCCTGCGTCTCTACACGTAGATCTTTTAAACTATGCAACGGATTTTAATGCGGTTTGAATAGACACAGTGATTCAAGAGCAAGGTTGATGATAGGTAAAATATGCGGACAAAGCCGCTGGCAAAAGCTAGTATAATAGGTTGGGGAAAAAGTTTCTTCGCATTTTTTAAGAAAATTCAAAACATTTTTTAATAAAGTTTATTTACATTTAACTAAAGTATGTAGGTACCATTTTGTTCTATAACTTTTTGCCATCTTGTAGGTAGGGACATGATCCCATTGCTATAGAAATTTTGGGACTTCTGGTCAAAATACCGCGACAAGTGGTTTTGGCAGTCCTCTCGTGATGTTAACCTGACACTGCCTAAAGAATTCTGAAGAGACCGAAACAGGTGGAAATCTGAAGGTGCAAGGTCAGGACTATACGGCGGATGCATTAACACCTCCTAGCCAAAGTCTCTTAATTTTTGTTGGGTGGCTAAAGATGTGTGAGGTCTAGCGTTATCATGATGAAAAACCACACCCCTTCTGTTGATTAATTCCGGCCGCTTTCTCTCAACTTCTTGCTTTAATCTCATCAGTTGTTCGCAGTAGAGTTCAGAATCGATGGTCCTGCCTGGTGGTAACAGCTCATAATGAATAATGCCCTTCCAATCCCACCACACACACAGCATCACCTTGTTGCGAGTTAACCCGGGTTTCGCCACAGTCTGTGAAGCCGACCGGCCTTTGACCACGACCTTTTTCACACGTTCTTGTCATACATGATCCACTTTTCATCACCAGTTATCAGCTTCTTCAAAAATGGTTCGGTTTCATTACGTCGTAATAAAGAATCACAAATGAGTACACGGTTCATTAGGTTTCTTTCAGTGAGCTCGTGAGGTACCCAAATGTCGAGCTTTTTTGTGTACCCAGTTTTTTTCAAATGCGCCAAAACTGTTTTGTGGTCAATTTCCAGTTCTTCAGCTACGTCGTAACTACTGGTATGCCGATCTTGCTCCACTTTTTCAAAAATGGCATCCATTTTATCCGTAATAGGGCGACCAGAGCGACGTGCATCATTGACATCAAAATTTCCGGATTAAAAACGCTTAAACCAAATTTGTACTACTCTCACAGACACTACACTAGGTCCATAAACATCGCAAATTTTTTTCGCGGCTTGCGTTGCATTTTTACCTTTTTTGTAGTAAAATTTTAAAATGTATCGAATTTCTTCATTAGATTCACTCATCTTGACGGTACGAAAAACAAATGAAAATCACACATTTTCCTAATTTGAATTTAGAATTATGTTCTTTAAAATTTAAACTTTCAATGAAACCAAAACCAGCCAGATACAAATAGAATAGCCAAAGAGATTTTATTACAAGTTCATACATACTATAATGCGAAAAGACTTTTTCCCCAACCTAATATGATAAAAAAAAAAAACTACAAATAGGTTTATAAAAACACTTTTACACCGTAAACTAAATGAGGTCGATGTTTCCTATCTGACTAACCGTATCGTATAATTACCCACAGCTGGGAACCCAGGCTTCGTCGCTAAGAGACAAAACACTAACTATACGTGTCACAGGAAAAGATGGCAATTCGGTATTCATCGTCTATCTTCAGAAATACGAACGCGCCATGATGAGATCTAAAATAGCAGCTCTATTTTCGCTCCACCCTAATTGCGTAACAGACTATCAATTATAATTTGAATCATTTTGATGGTTCTTAATCCATTGCTTCATAAGTATGAAAAATTTGTCTACTCAACATCCTAAATAACGCAATAAAAGTGGTTGAACTGTCATAATTAAAGCCAGTAGGAATGTTATTAAATTTTGACAGATTAAAAACATTAATTGTGTTAGTGTGACCAATTGCAGTTACCCTGCAGTATAATCCTGAATAGAAAAATACGATAGGTGCAAGCCCCAAGGTTGCTCACGATATTCAAATTTTCCTACCTTTTTTACACATTTTAATCAGCACACAACCGTGCACAGACCTGCAAATTTAAAAAAAAAAAAACGTAATAAAATTTTAATTTCGCGGGGCATCCTGGAGCTTCCACGTTACATTATTACAAAATTATTGATTTACAATTCTATTAAGTACCAAAAACTCTCCGAGTGACAGATCGCTATCAGCGACGGGAGTAGGCAACTTGACCGAGAGAAAACTTCATACAAACACTCAATGATAAGTGCACTACTACACAACGCGGCAGTACAACATTTTAAAGCTTTCGACTCTACTCTCTGTGCGATATTTGTCCTAATTCGGAAGCACGAAGATTACCGAAACGCAAACCTTTACTGGTTTACCCGTACGTAGGTCCAAAATTGAAGGAAAATATGTTGCTGTTTTTGAATTTGGGTGCTGTAATAAAGTGGGTTACTTCACGAAGTTTCCCTACAACATAAGCAGTGATCATGGCAAAAAATTACACCAAGTATGCATGCGCCGAGTGCGCATTGAGATCACATTAATTTTAGTAAACTTTCTAGAATACGATAGATCTGGTAATTAAGGTCAGTTATTAATTTCAGGGTATCAGCTCACATTCATCCATTCCACGACAAAAGGATATTAAAGAAGGTAAAAGCAGGCGCAGTCTTCTCAGCGATCCACGAGGCAGAACAACAACGGAAGTTAAAGAAAAATGACGGAACTGTAAGCGACTGAATTAAAGCGGAAATGAAATAGAAAATAAATAAAATATTGTTATGATTATATAAAGAAAAATGTTTTTTTTAATATCTTTTCATTCGTATACTTTGACGAAAAATAATAGCAGTAAGGGTCTAGTCTGAAACGTAGTTGCTCACAAGGGCGTCAGAAGACTGAAAGTCACCCAAAGGGCAATGGAGAGGCCTATGCTTAGAGTTTCCCTATGCGATCAAGTCAGAAGTGAAGAGATCCGTAGGAGAACCAAGATAACCGACATAGTCGAAAGAATTGCCAAACTTAAGTGGCAGGCACATCGCTCGTAGAACAGATGGCCGATGGGGCCAGTAGGTGCTGGAGTGGCGACCGCGTACTAGAAGACGTAGCGTTGGAAGGCCTCCAACAAGATGGACCGATGACCTGGTGAGTTGCAGGAATCCGCCGGATGCGAGAAGCAGAGAATCTGTCAAAGTGGTGTAATGCTAGGGGGAGGCCTGTGTCCAGCAGTGGACGTCTTGCGGCTGAAATGATGATGATGATTTAAGGCTGATCTTTATCCTGTTAAAGACAACGAGTCATAGCAAGCCTTTGGCCAGGATGATATTCTGATAATACTGAGATAATCCTCAATTTGGAGTCTTGACTAACTTCAGGATCATCAGACTCTATAGACACACAATAGTTATTTGTGCAACAAGAGAGCAAAGTCGTTTTTTGCTGCGAGTTCTGATTTTGAATCCTGAGCAAGCGAAGGATTTAAAGATTGAATCACGAGCGTAGCGAGTGATTCTAAAGTTGAATCCTGAGTGTGGCGAGGGATTCAAAGGCACGAGATGCAAAAAAATTGCTCTCGTGTAACACACATAACTTTTCACTTCAGCAGCGAGAACACTTTAAGAGATAAAATAATAAACAGGAATAGATTGAAATAACTATTTATTGTGAATCAAAATAATTAACATTGTAGGTAGAGGTGCCAATTCAATAAAATGGAACATTTTAAAAGTTAAAATTAAAATTACTGCAATTCTGCAAATTAAAAGTAACAGATTTATTTGGCAACGTTATTGTTGCATTGAGTTTAGTTTGATTATCTGGGGTTAAGGTTTCTGTTTCGGTGGCGGATTGAGAAGGAACAACGGTGAACGTTGGTGACTTTGGTCGGCTTTCTGACTGTGCGTCGTTGGAAGTGGATGGGCGTGGGTGAAACCAAGGATCCGAGGTCGAATTCAGACTTATTGTTTCCACTATACGCTTACAGATTTTCGACTTATTTTCTATTGAGTCTTCAATATAGCCTTCTGCAACCGTATTGGATTTCCACCCGCCGTGACGTTTTAAAGTGGTGAGATCGGCTCCGGAATCAGCCAAGAGCGTTGCCGAAGTTCTCCGAAAGCAGTGACCCGTGTATAGCTGAGGCTCTTCCAGTTTTAAGAAAGTGGCAATTTCTCGCGGTATAGCACCTATTTTATTTACTCTCATAGGCTGTCTTGAGCATGTATGAAAAATCGGTCGGTTTTTATATTGGCTGGACGTAAATGTTGGTATTTTTCTACAATAGTTACATATTCTTCGCGTACGACAAAAGACCTGTCAAGGTTCGTCATCGTATTTTTCAATTTTACTAACAGTAATTTATCTGAATGCTTTTCGATATTATTAACTGTCAGCTATAATAGCTCGTTATTGCGACACGCTCCACTAATTCCTATGATCAGTACAACCTGTAATGAAAATATTACGTTTTTAATATGCATAATTTAACATTTACAGCATCTTTTACATATCATCATGTTTTTTATTAAATATTTTAACAGTATTGCTAAGCCAGACTAGGATTCATTGCGCCTCCAAAAATTAGTAGCAGGCAGTAAGTACCTTTATACAAAACAGTCTACACACAAATTTTAATAACTAACAACATAGATTCATAGGTACCACTTACTTTAGCGGCAATAAAATTGCAGTCCGGAGCTTCATTAAGAAATATTTCTATGTTATGGGCCGTGAAAATTTTGGACTTTTTAGCCTTGCGTATGTTTCAATATGCACGTTATGTTTTGTTTTTAAAGTAGCTTTCAACATTGAGTAAATACTCCACATTGTAGATGATCGCCTCGTCTGTGATAAATCTAAAAAATAAGATAGCAACACCGTCTCCGAAAAACTGCTTGCGCCCTTTGTAAGTCTCCATTCATTGAAGACATGGTATGCTTTCAGATATTTCTCGCGAGACTTCTCAGGTAGGAAACTTAATTCTGCATTAATAACTTGTTGTTTTAACTCTTCCGGTGTTAAAATACTGTTCTCGTCGCTAGTTTCATTCATATTTTACGATTATTTTAATATTTTTTAACTTATTCAACTCTTTACGCTAGCTACGAAATTTCATTCCCGCTCTTTTATTTAAATTAAGGCGTGTTCGGAAATAGCACCCATGATTTTTTATTATTCAAAATATTTACGTAACATTATTGAAACTAGAAATAAATATTTACAGGTTAAATATCAGTTTTATTTGCAGTAAATACTTATTTTCGTTTAAATACAACAATAAGTTAAAAATTCAATAAATTACATTAAAAGACATAATTATCTTTTTGCAAAATTTCTTTAGTTAGTACAAATTTCCGAACGTGTTGGTCTTTGAGGTCGAATTCAAAATCGGAACTTCGAAAGGGCTGGTCTTTGTCTCTCTCTCTCTTTCGAATGGCGGGAAAGAGGTGTAAAATTCGCGGTTTTCTGAAAACAAAAATTAAAAAGTTACTTTGTATTTCAGGCAGCAAAACCTACATGTTTGAGCTACTGAAGTGAAAAATAACATGACATAACTTCACGCCTGAATTCCCCGAACGGTTAGTTAGAGGTGTACCTAGTAAACCCACATTTCGCCAGTTTTGTTGAAGTTCCATGTGCTAGCCTTTTGCCATCAACCAGGCACAAATCCAGACTCTGGGCTGCTACTGAGAAATTCCGTATGGAAAAACCCAATAACATTATTTCCGACCTGGGAATCGAAACTAGGACCTCATGCTCAGAAGTAGTGCTTACGACCACTAGACGAACGAGGCAATCAACACACAAAATACTCTCAAAATTTAATTTAACTATCGTTCAAGAAACTGTTGCGGCATCTAAGATTACGTTCTCGAATTGGATTAAGTAGCAATCAAATTACAAAAGATTCTATAATCTCAGTTTTAAATGGCAAAAAACTGAACCCTTATAGATTCGTCATGTCTGTCTGTCTGTCGGTCTGTCTGTCTGTCTGTCTGTCCGAGTATGTCACAGCCACTTTTTTCCGAAACTATAACAGCTATGCTGTTGAAACTTGGTAAGTAGATGTATTCTGTGAACCGCATTAAGATTTTCACATAAAAATAGAAAAAAAACAATAAATTTTGCCACTTTGCAAGTGTCTCTCGCGCAAACCATTTAGTTTAGAAAAAAAATATATTAGAAACCTCAATATCATTTTTGAAGACCTATCCATAGATACCCCACCCGTATGAGTTTGATGAAAAAAAAAAAATTGAGTTTCAGTTCTATGTATGGGGAACCCCAAATATTATTGTTTTTTTTTTCTATTTTTGTGTAAAAATCTTAATGCGGTTCACAGAATACGTCTACTTACCAAGTTTCAACAGCATAGCTCTTATAGTTTCGGAAAAAGTGGCTGTGACATACTCGGACAGACAGACAGACAGACATGACGAATCTATAAGGGTTCCGTTTTTGCCATTTGGCAACAGAACCCTAAAAAAAACATTTAATTTCATAAACATAAACCTTATGAAAACCGTGAATACCTACAGGTTTGTACGGAACCCTCGGTGCGCGAGTCCGACTCGCACTTGGCCAGTTTTTTTGTTTACAGTTTAGGTCCTTGGTTCTTCTGTTTTTTTTTAGATGTAGGTAAATACGAAGTGATGAAGAAGTGGTAAGGTAGTGTTCTAAATGGCGTCCAAAGACTGGAAGACTAGTGTTGGTCGGCGAGATGATCGAACGACATTATTGCCATCGCGGGTAGAACATGGACGAAGGAGCACTGGACTGTGGGGATTTGCACGTTGAAAGAGAAGCCTATACCTATCGGTTGGTGAATGATGCAGATTAAATAATAAATCCAGAAGAAAGATAGACAAGTACGATGTTGCATCATGGGCATAGTCTTGTATCTTCTTGCTTACAAACATGTTATAAAACACCTAATACTCTTTAATTTTCACGTAGCATATCCTGAACAGTCTATTATTTGGTATGGTTAGTACCGAAGCAGGTACTAAGGTAATCATTGAGATGGGGCCATGTATTGTGTTAAGTGCTTCAGTCAATGAAGCACATGGCTTCAAGCAAATTTGTAGAAATTTCTGACATATAAATTCCCTTTAGACCAAATCACAACAAAGTATTCTTACCCTTCCTTTCAGGTTCAAGGAGAACGCAGTGTCTCCCTCCTTTCATGATAGTCATCCTTAATTCGATAACAACTGCGGAATGACGCACAGACATCCTTCACTGCAATTATGTAGTTGTGTAGTGTATTATCTTCTGTCGTTCCACTCTTAGCTATCCAATAATAGATGTGTAGAGATGCACAAATTACCTATATACAAACCTATGCATCGCAATACTGCAGTTGGCCAGCGGCTATCTTTGTGTAGAGACGTGCGCAAAAATAAACAAGATGCGACTTCCTATCGTGTTTATGATATTCGCGGGTGCTTGTCAAGGGTACAAAGTACTGGCGCTCCTTCCTTATCCAGGAAAGAGCCATCATATGGTGTTCGAGCCGGTTTTGGATGAGTTAATAAGACGTGGACATCACGTTACTGTCGTTTCCTTCTTTCCGTCAGCGACGCCACAAGTGAATCGTCGCGACGTCAGCCTGGTTGGACTGGCGCCGCTAAACGTAGAAGTCGTAGATCTACGGGATTATGACGACCCGTCTTTTTACGCAAGAAAATTTTCCACGCAATTTTCTCTAGCCTCCGACCTTATGGCCTTTAATCTTAAACTTTGCGAAAAGCTGCTTTATTCGGATGTTTTTGAAGAGTTTGTTCATGGTGAAGGAGCTTACGATGTGGTTTTAGTAGAGCATTTCCATACAGATTGCATGATGGGTATAGTGCACAACTATGCGGCGCCTTCAGTTGCTCTGATGTCGTGTGCTTTGATGCCGTGGAGTCCTGCGAGGGTTGGGGCTGACGACAACCCAGCCACCTTCCCCTCTATGTTGCTGCCGTTTGGTGACGAGATGTCCTTCCTGGAAAAGCTCGAGAATGCTTTTAGCATAAACTTTTATAAGTACTGGCATAGGTACGTGACTAAGAATGAGCAAAACGTTGTGGAGACTAGGCTGGGCCGGAAGCTGCCCCTGCTAGAAGAATTAGCGAAGAATGCTAGTGTTGTGCTCGTGAACACTCACTATACTCTGAACGGAGTGAGGGTGTTGCCACCATCAGTGGTCGAAGTCGGAGGTATACATCTTCACAACAAAACTGTGCAGCCTCTCCCTGAGGTAAATCAACATTGTATGTATAAACCTTGTTTATTTTATCTACCTATTGCGCTATTTTATGCTTGAAGGTAATAAACATTCATATTTGCCACATTATTTCTTAAACAAGTATCTTTTAAAAGAACAATACAAAGTCATATGTCATCTTATACCTACTATTCTTTCGTTTCACTATTTACTAAGCAGTTTTTGTAGGTGACGGTTGGCGACCGATGCACCGCAGTGTAGAGCGATTTGAAAGGGAGTAATAACTTCACAGTCGCCACTCGATATCAACTGGAATTTTTGTTCCCAACTGCCACCGTGGTAATCCGGAAACAAAAATTACACAATCTCAAAATTATTTCAAAAAAGAAAAAAGTAATTGTTCAGAATTTGGCAATAGGAATTACAATCAGTTAGAAATCTGTGAAAGACTGGCTTCGCTTCGTGCACTATAAAGCCTAATGACGAGATGATACTTGAATAAACAATTTTGCGGCTTTTGTCCCTAACCATTCATAATATCTCCTGCTCCTTTATCCCACACAGGATCTCGAGCATTGGGTATCGGAATCCAGGCAAGGAGTTGTTCTCTTCAGCTTTGGATCTCTAATTCGTGGCTCAACTTTGCCGCCAAAACGTTTGGAAGCCATCTTGAAAGTTTTCGCGCGTCTACCACAACGAATCGTTTGGAAATGGGAAACGGAAGACATTACAGGGTTGCCAGAAAACGTTCTCGTGCAAAAATGGCTACCCCAGTATGATTTACTTCGTAAGTATCTACTTATAGCAAACCACTTGTGGCTCTTGTGATACAGGAACTCCTAGTACAAGAGCCAGGGCTACAATGATGTCTGTAACCTGAAGTGAACAATAAATAAATAAATATAATATCGTCGTTGCAAATTTAAAATCTCCTATGCAACAATTTTCACAAATACGAGCTATGCATAATATTATAAAAGCGATTTGGTATATCTACTTATTGCAAAAACTCATATGTGAATATCTTAATGTATCGTTAAATTATTCGCTAATTTCAAAAAATCTCATGTCTATTGCCCATCGAAAACTCCTATGTGCCTGATGTAATAAACTGTAAATCCACTTATGTGACAAAAAGTTGCAACTTAAATCTCCTATGTGCAGAAAAATAATTAAAAAAATATACGCTGAATGACACATTGATATAAGACAAATTCTATCTCAATACATTATAATTCCTTTACACTTTACATCTAAAAAAAATAAGAATGTTTCCTCAGTTTCTTTTTCAGGAAACTGTTTTTTTCGTTTTTGTCGAAAAGTTACTTTTTACACATAGGAGATTTTAAATTTGCAACGACGATATAAAAAAAAAACTTATAACTTACTTAACTTATATTGTTAGGTACTTTTATTGCATACCTATAAAAAAAAAAAATACCGATGATTAAATAAACTGTGAAACTGACTGACGGACCGAAGTCGATATTTTTTTTTGCATTCGATGTGGAATGTAACTAATTAAAGTAATTAACTATGCCAGTGCAACCAGCAGGCATGTGCCTAATCATATCACGAAATCTGGCTCCCGTGCATAACCCCATAGCATTCACGATAATTCTACAATGCATCTAACATTGTCAGATGGCCTTGAATCGGAATAAATTGTTGCACGAAATATATGAGTGCATTTTTATTACCTGCTAACTTTGTTTAAAACACGTACTTAAAGACTGTCCTTGTCTATCTAATAAGTTATCTTGCCGCCTACTAAGAATGCAGTTATAGTCCAGCCGTACTTAGGTACTCCTCTGTACTCCACGATGAGACTATACTTGCTTACTTATGAGATTATATTTGAACTTGGTGTCAGAGCTCAGAAGGTCGTCTTGGATATTAGAATTAGTAGCAATAACCCTTAATTTCTTTACTAGGCAGCTATTTTGCAAGCGACGAATAATAAATTTCTGAGGCGAATCCCGCGCTTGGTGCGGGAGAAAAATTGCTGGTACCGATTGTGACAACCAACTTTGTAGGGAGGTGTTAAGGGGCAAGGGCCAGGGTAGCCCGCAGAATTCAAATTTTGTATTTTTTTGGCAATTTGTGTCAGGCTGTTTTTTATGTTGAACAAAATATGATTCTCGCGACAGTTAAAAAATTAAAATCTTGCGGGCTACCTTAGCGCATTGCGGGCACCTTAAAACTGGCGCAAATAGTCGCGTGACTTCCTAATAATTAACAGAATAGAGGCGCGCAGCCATGTCCCATATCCCGCGCAGGATCCAGGAATCTGCTTCATACACCTGTCTTACTTTCCAGACCACCCGAACTGCGTGGCATTCATAACCCACGGCGGTCTTCTGAGCCTGACGGAAGCGGTTGCGGCGGGGGTACCGTTACTAGTTCTCCCAGTCCTGGGTGATCAGCCAGGGAACGCCGCGTACGCCAAGCGCGCTGGCATCGCTGAGGCGTTGGCGATCTATGATGTTGATGAAGAGAGGCTGTATGAGGCACTTGTGAAGGTTTTAACGCCGGAGTAAGTATGAAAATAAGTATAACAAGAAGGACCTACTGGAGGTGGGCATTTTAGAGCCTGTTTCCAGCAGTAGGTAGATCTTTCATTGCTATAGGCCGGAAGGTCATGTTAGGACATCATTAACTTGACAGGAAGCTGATAAAGTCTATCTAGAAGACTAGACGACTATAATTGTGAATGTCCAAACTAATTACAGTTCCGGAAGGCCTGTTCCTTTCTTTTTTCATTATTAACGAACAAAAGTTCAAGAACAATCCCTAAAACAAGGTGTTCTACGGAGGGGCTTGTGGCTAAGTAATTACAGCCGGACAGGTCAATCGATCAGGTAAACATACTTTTGCTGCGGCTGGTCCGGGGATGGGTGACCATCTTTACATACCAAGACCCGACCGTACTTCGGAAAGCACGGCCTGCCTGTCATTCTTGGATCTTTGAGAGTTGTTACGGGTCGTCAGAAGCCCGAAACTCCGAGAGTATTACCAAGCGGTATTGTGTTACTCAGTAACGGTGTTGCGGAGGTCAGCACCCCTAGCCAAGTTGATAATCTGCAATCGTTAACGGTAGTCGAAAACTAATCAAATGTATGGAAATGAAATCATCTCAACGTTAAGTCACGTGGTTAGAACAAACGAACAGAAAATTCATAGCCGAGTTCACATCGTTCAAAATGATAGAATGAATTGTTATCGTTTCTACAATGTTCAACGCTACATCTTTTGTTATAATGTCGTTTTTCTAAAGATATTGTAGAACGAGCGGTCGACTCAGGCGCGTCAACATGGCTACCAACATATCGTTTTCTACAATTGCTGACACCGAGGCGTTATCGATTGGAGAACGGAATTCGACACGAAACGGTTGTAACTTGGCTAGAGGGGCAGGTAGGCAGTCGCAACATTTAAAGTACTGGGATTTAGCTGCATCTGGTTGGACTGGAGGTCGACGCCAACATAAGATTGGAAAAGGCAGGTAGAAGATACAGAATGTTCTATTAATCAGTCTGGCAGTATGCCACGGCTTTTTCAACGAGAAAGTTTTGCAATTCTCACGACAGACGAATATCAGAACAATATACTTATTTTCTTCATAACGGTGTTACAGAATGCGTGCCCGCGCTAAAGCCTTCAGTAGACGATGGTGGGAGCGCCCCCTAGCGCCGATGGACATCGCCATACACTACATAGAGCACACGGCGCGCTACGGACATCTGGACATGTCCTCACATGGTCGCCTCATGTCCAAGCCACAGTTGTTGTTCTTTCAATCTATTGAGTATGTTGCTGCTGTATCTTTGCTGTTGTTTATTGTTACTCTAGTATGTTGTTGTTGTCAACCGCGAAAAACGAAGGTCAAAGTTAAACAAAATTGAATTTATGAGGGAAGTTAGCAAATTGTAGTTTCATTTTATATAATAAGGCTTTTGCCAGCGGCTTCGCCCGCGTGGTGGTCGAAAATTACCTCACGGAAACTTATTACCGTGATAAAAAATATCCATCGTTATAAACTATCTGCATGCCAAATGTGATCCTAATATCGTTTAGCCGTATTTGCGTGACTGAATATCAAACATACAAACTTTCATATTTATAATAATAAAGTAGGATTTTAACTTACATCGACTGAAAGGAAATCTTAGGAAAATAAGGAGATATAATTGTAAAAAAAATTATTAAACGTTATTATAAAAATACATTTATTGTCCCTGATTTAACATTTATAAAAAATATACAAAAACATTGTACAAAAATATTTATGACGATTTCTTTATTTAACATTATCACATTAATAAATGAGCAAGTTTTTATGTAAGTATTGTAAAATGAGAGTGAGTTGACACTCAGATGGAATGTGGTTTACACATATTCTATATAAATTATAATTATTAATAATAGGTATATAATATCATGCACTTTCCCCTTTCTACCGATAGTTAACCGATATTATTGCCAGCACATAGTATACTCAAACATCGAGTCGACAAAGACATCGAAAGTTAAAACTTTTTTATCTAACATTTTATTTTTATTAATTTCTGGTCCCACGGAACATTATGGTGTTAGCAATTACACCAACTGAGCAAAAAAATACTTTTACATGTTTTAAGACTAACCTAAGCTTGTTTCTTACCGTGGCCCTGGCATATGGGCAACTGAAGGAACACGGGTGGGTTTTAGTCAGTAAAAGTCTGACACGCCCTATCGCTCCACCCAGAGCGGGAGACGTCATATGATGATTTCCCAATCACAAAACAAAAGCTCGTTTCTCATTGTAGACTATATTTTTCTTTGCTTTTCTTAGTTTGTTAAGAATAAGGACATACTGAGATTTCTATTTTGAGTTTTTTTTTTATACTTTAACAGATTTTCATGTACTTTAACAGATTTTCATGTAAGGCCATCTTATGTGTTTCAAAAATACTTAAAGTTACAGTTTTTCGTACCGCATCTGTTTACCATAATCGGGGTAATTACATAACACATAATAAACAGTGACAATGGGTTTGATTTTGACAGTACAACAATGCGTTATTTACGTTGTTGAGCAGACAACATTTTCGAATATATGAAGCAATGGAATACCAATAACCTTCAAAATAATTCAGATTCGGATTAACAATGTGTTACGCATTTAGGATGCAGCCTTATTCTATGGAATAAATACACTATCTATAGATGATTATCTCATCGAGTACAAGTATCAAGACTAGAATATCGTAAACTGTAAATATTATTCTTGAATTTTTTTAGTGATAGTAAGGAATGTTGCGGAATGGTAATTGACGTATAAAGTTCGAAACGAGTATTATAAAATAAATATTCTAATTTCGTAGACAATAACACTTATACACTAAATAATTTTCAAATTCGTAACATTAGTAGAATGATAATATAATTTTATTAAAGGCCGCTAGTTTAAGGATTTTTTTTTTAATTTATCATTGTTTTTTATTCTCTAAAAAATCTTTCCAATTCAAAATACCTATAATGTTGAGAAATGCATTTGTTTAGGGAATGAGATTTTTACAATTTATATATATTAGGGCACATAAAATGCTGGAATAAATCCATGCATTTAGCTGTAAATTAATTTGTTAAATACGTTAGTGATCCTAAAACGTTGTTTTAATTTAACGGAAGTACATTTAAAAATCAGACATGTTAGAATCGAGTTGATTCGAGCGTAAAATGTAAAATTAGATTTAATATAAATATGACAAGTATATTCAATATCAATAAACCGATACCAGTAATACCTGAGGATTAAATACAATAAAATTCAATAATCGCACTAATAGATTCGAAATGCCGCCTTACCGTATGATAAAGACGCTTACAAACTAGAAAAATAAACGCTCATTTAAGTACAAATTTGCACAAAAATCAAGCTAAGCGATACTTTACAAAGGTGGGTAGTACGAACGCAGCTTTATGGACGTCGCTGCTATAGTACCTTAAGTTCATTTCTTTTTCATCTTCGGCCGAAAAAATTAGTTGGGGCTGATCGAAAACTATATCTTTATCCAAGGATCCGATGACGAAGCCAATTTGTCCGGACGGGTACGTCGGGACTGATGCGTAAGCGTACGACGCGCTAGGGAACTGATTCTTACAGATCTTTAACGTATTACAGACTAGTTCTAGATCGTTCCATACGGTGCCTGCTTGGGAGCATACGATACCGTTTGGTTTGAGGGCGCTCTTCATGAGCTCGAAGTAGTTTTCTTGGAACAGGTTGATAGCTGGCCCGACGGGATCACTACTGTCTGTGATGATGACGTCGAACTCCTTGCTATGGTTCTTCATGAACTCGAAGCCGTCACCCACGTGGAGGGTCAGCTTCGGACTGTCAAAGCCCACCGCCATGAAAGGAAGGTACTTTTTCGAGACTTCGATGACTTTTGCGTCGATTTCTACCTAGAATGTAAATGTTTTAGGGTTAATGACGTTTGGAGACGGCATCAAGTTCAAGACGCGTTAGATCAGTAAGTTATCTTCAGTTCATGCGATAACGTGAACTTCTCGATTTAATAGAGACTGTCATGGTCCATTCTTCGCTCAAATGAGTTCTTAGACTACATGCTCAATTATATTTCAGTTGTTGTGGGTTATATGTGTTTTATTCATCTTCTATATAAATAAATAACAATGATGAGTCTTTTTGAGATGTGAAAATAACAGCTCTTTACTAAACGCTTATTAAAGTTTAAACAACACATATTAGGCTACTTTTGTCACTGTGGCACGTTACCGTGGGATAATTTCTGACATCAACGATGGCGGAGGCGCAGGCTCAACTAGTTTTAATATAGTGTCATTATTATTATGTATTTGCATGTACGCAATGACACTGTCTGCCTGTCAGGGACCCTTAGTGCGATTAAAACTCGGTAACAAGTAATCTTTATGTAAACAAGTTCTCCTTTTACTTTATTTTATAAGCCTATATTGTCCCACAGTAGGGCAAAGGTCTCTGCCCATAGAGACAAGGCATAAGCATTGATCACCACGCTTGCTCTAGGCGGATTGGCGATTTCCTACATATTAATTTCCTATAAGTATTATAAAACTAGCTTTTGCTAGCGGCTTCGGCCGCATAGAGGTCGGAAGTTATCCCGCGGAAACGCCCTACCGGGACAAAAAGTATCCTATGTGTTAATCCAGGTTATAAACTCTCTGTGTCAAATTTCATCGAAATTTGTTCAGTAATTTTAGCGTGAAAGAGTAACAAACATCCATACATGAGGATGTGAAGTTTGTTAAAATTTGTAAGGACTTTTCACTATTAGTAGTCGCTACTAGTCGTTTAGACTAGTAGGTTTATTTCTTGCGATACGTTAGTTTATGGATTACTTCTCATAGTTATGACACAATAGCCTCACACTGACAGGTACTCAAGAACATTTGCCCAAAAAATACTGCCCTTCTGATTAAATTTCCGATTAAACTATTATTCCCTGCTGATGACATCCCTTCCTGTCGGGTCAGATAAGTTCTTATCAAATACGTTAAGTAATTACGTAGTATCGTAGTCACTGATAACGGGGTTATAGAGTGGAACGTTATCTATGCCGTATTGTCTCGGCAACTTAATGTTCCGTCTGTTTCTACTTAGTAGTTATCTCCTTTGACGCGTTAATTACGATCGAAATGAGTTTGCTTAGAACTAAAGCAATATTAGTAAAGATTTCAACTTCTTGTTTGCTTTAAATCGTAATGAATTAATGATATTGTCAGTCTATGTTGATTTTGTTTCTGGAATAAGTAGAAGCGTATGAACATAGAAAATAATTAAATTTAATATTTTGTGTTTCATAATGTCAATTACCTACTTAACTAATATTGTATAGAATCAAGTTCTTCTAACTTAACAGCTGTGCTGCTGGGTAGTTTGTTGCGCCAATTCTTCTTTCCAGAAAAAGTATGAGGAAGTGATGAAGGGCGGGCGTTTTGGGGGACTGTCTTATGTAATTTTGACGTTCAAAAAGTGAGGATTCTCAGCTTAGTTTAATAAATGACTTATGCTTTGATTCACGGGCGTAGCCAGTTTTTAGTATCGGGGGGGGGGGGGGGGGGGGGTTCAAGAAAATAATACGACTAAAAGTGGATGAATGACAGCGCGGCAGCGGGTGGTAGAGAGGGCGAATCCAAAATACATATTATAATATCTTAACTTTTCGGGGGGGGGGGGGTTTGAACCCCCAAAACCCTCCCCCTGGCTACGCTGCTTTGATTGATTTGCATTTAAATCCGTCGTGCTTTATTTTCCATAATTTGAAAATCATATTCTGTCTACCATGTATAGTTTGAGATCAGTGGCGGCCTAATTGAAACAGCTGAGACTAATGAATTGTAGAATTGTAAGCCATAGATTTGAACCCAGACAGGTGCTATGCTTTGAGTTCTTTCATCACCGCTGCTCTCAAAACGGTGAAGGAAAACATCGTGAGGAAACCGATATGTGCTAGAACCTGTGCAAGACATGTGACATCTACCAATCCGCACTGGGCCCGCGTGGTGGATTACGGCCTTCTCCCTCTCAGAACGAGGTTCCCAGAAGTGGGAACTTTCTAGGCTGATTATGCATGTATAGTTGCGACATGCTTGCCGCAATTCAGCAGACAAGTCTTGATCAACTTTACTAAATTAAGTTCTGAATAGTTTCCGTGCGTAAGGGGACTAACATACAATGTTAGTCCCCTTACGCACGGAAGTATAAATAACGCGGCGGTATTTTTTGCGCACTGCATTTTCAATACTGCATAAGGCCGAGAATTGCACGTCCAACAGTGATTTTTTAACGCGCTGAGATGCACTCCGTTGGGTTCTCAATCCTCGGATCCACACCGAAAGTCGGAAATCCAGTGCACGATTAAACCCCACCTGCAATAATTTTATGAACGTGCGCACGTGGTTTTATTATTGAGTTAAATTACAGCATTGTATGGAGGCAGATATTGACTTACAGACAGTAATTGGAAACTTTCATCATAGCAGCTTATAGCATTTTATTTCAAATAAGTTAGAACAGAATACTCTATTATTGGTATATTATTTATACCAGATGAATAACAGGAATTAATGAAGAAAGCTAATGCAGTCTTGTTTGGCTTAAAAAAAAAAGACGAGAAGTCTAGGGTGAATCAGTGTGTTTTAAACCAGTTCAACAAATTATCAAGTAACATACATAATATGTAAAGCCTTCTTACATACAAAACAAGTGGAATATGTGCTGAGGCACTTGGGGGAGGGCTGTGGACAGGAGACTGTTAAGTATTTAAATCATTCACTCTACTATTTTATTGTGCCTGGCAGGCTCTCTCATGATCTCATTTAATTTTAACTTACCACCTCAGTACACATGGTGGAATAAATGATTGAATAAAGAAGTTGTTTACCTTATGAACTGAGTATAGCAATTACCTGTACAATTTCCTTGACTAGAGGATGTTTGGCGACCTCACGTGCGACGCCGCCGTCCCCGCCGCCGACAATCAGCACCTTCTCTGGGTTTTTATGACAGCAAAGAGGTAGGAAGGAGATCATTTCCTGGAACATATATATGAGTATAAGTATTTGATGTATTTTGGTGCTGCATATGGACTTAGATAATACTCCTAGTTACACTAAGATTATGGTTTAGTAATGAAACCACTGATTACAGAAGGATTATAGCCACTATTTATATATAGTACAACCATGGTATGTATCAAATATATGACTATTAAGTAGTGAACTTCCAGGCCTTCTATAAATATCATAGTTCTAGTAGGCCCTAGAAGTAAAATCTAGGGCTAGTTTAGGAGCTTGCTCGGTTGTATAGCCAGGGTGGGCAATCCGTATCAACAGTGCTTCTATAATATTATTTTTTCAATTAAAGAAGGATCTAATTCAGTTATCACCTTTGTATAAACATGACTACATATACTTTCTTAAAAGGTTATTCTGTTAATATGCATTGGGCATAAGATACAATATATTTACCTGGTACGAAAACTCATCCTTTTCAGTGCACTGTATGATACCATCTAGTACCAGCACTTTTCCGAAGCTGGTAGTGTCAAACACATTTATATCTTGATATTCAGACTTCTCAGAGTGCAATACTTCCTTCACTTCAAGGGAGAATGTGCCACCAGGCCACATCTCACATGTTTCAGTAAACCAGTTGTTTTTTAGAGTATCCATTGTTTGATGCTGCTGAGATAAAATCTGGAATTTTATGGGAAATAGTTGTTGCCACAAAAATGTATTTTCGATAATAGCATTTGAAATTATTAGTTATTTAAAAAAAATTGGTGAATTTATTCTGTTTATTTATTATCCCAATAATAGTACACGATTATTGTAGATATTGCACCAATAATATTCTAGTAACTATAATTACACAAATAAAATTTTCATCGAACCAATTCGGAAGAAGCTGTAGTTAAAAATTTATCAGTTTATTACACAGAACATTTTGCATTTGCAGCCCCGACAGAATTTTTTAAATCGGTAATAATTAACGTAAAATTGAGAGAATTGAATGAAAAACTTCAGAACAAAACGACAGACTACACTATATAGTTCTCGCTTAAATCAAATGTCAGCAATAAGCCTACATAATTGTAAACGTTGCAACTTCGTCACTTTTCCATAGGGCCTGCACTTACAGAGGTAATTATTCTTAATTTCTTGATCTGCCCGGACAAGTCGCGAGCCGTTGATAGTATGACTACGACTAAATAGAATAAGTCGTGATTCAATCGATGTCAGCACCAAATGGTTTGTTTAATATTTTTTATCACTTTACTGATAAGATTTGGTTACTTTTCATAAACTGTTAAAAAGAAAACAACGAAATCACTGTGCGCTGGATTGAGCTAAACGTCAAAATTTAAAATTGTCTAATTTAATTTGTTTATTTGACATTGACAGGGTGAGGGACAGGCAAGACGCGCTGGTAGTGATGAGCCGTCCATCAAAACTATTTAGTCGATTTTTCTTACTACTGATAGATAAATTATATTAATATTAGAACGCGCGATGATCGCGCCTGAAGTGATAAATGGTTAAAAAAAATGACCAATCTTATAATAAAGATTGGTTTGTTAGATACTTACAATTCGTAATCAATGAGTTTGAATCAATACTTAAACTATCTAAAATAAACATGATCAACTACTGAAAATGGCCACAAGGCGAATTGGAATAGATGAAAATCTGAAAAGGGGTTATTGTACTCCTTCACGGAATAATGAAAACAGGATTCATCATTATGAACAACTTTTTATTAAGGGAACAACCCTCAAATCGCCTGATTCAAAATGCCATTCTATATTATTTTTGTTCGCTTATCTCATGAGATCAACTGTGATTTCATTATTCCACGGATATAAAATAACTTTATATACAGGGTCAAATTGAATTAGCTGGTAAAACTCCTCAGGGGTTATGGGATATTTCAGCCGCAAAACGTTCACTTCTGAACATGGGCCTCCCACACAGGCTGCCGATTCTCTAATAAGTCCCTTAGTTGCCTTTTGCGACACGCACGGGCTGAAATATGAATCAATATTTTATACTCAGAATACTTCTAGATAAGATGATTTAAATGGTTACCTATAATTTTGTAAATTATTTAGGCAAATAAATGAGTCACATTTTTGAAAATTTAAACGTGCTACTGTCGCGAATCATATTTTAATCCATACAGAACCAGGCACTGATCTTTCGGTGTTGAGCCGAGCATCCAACAGAGTGCAGTGTCACTCGAGTGAGTCTTAGCTTGTATAGATAACTCTTAAATCAACTCTCAGCAATAAGCAGTCTGTTGAAGATCCATTGCGCGAAAATATTCCGTCGCGATATTATTACGTCGGGTACGAAGGCTTACAAACTTTTGCTGTTTACATGTTATTATTAGGTTGGGGAAAAAGTCTTTTCGCATTATAGTATGTATGAACTTGTAATAAAATCTCTTTGGCTATACTATTTGTATCTGGCTGGTTTTGGTATCATTGAAAGTTTAAATTTTAAAGAACATAATTCCAAATTCAAATTAGGAAAATGTGTGATTTTCATTTGTTTTTCGTACCGTCAAGATGAGTGAATCTAATGAAGAAATTCGATACATTTTAAAATTTTACTACAAAAAAGGTAAAAATGCAACGCAAGCCGCGAAAAAAATTTTGCGATGTTTATGGACCTAGTGTAGTGTCTGTGAGAGTAGCACAAATTTGGTTTAAGCGTTTTCAATCCAGAAATTTTGATGTCAAAGATGCACGTCGCTCTGGTCGCCCTATTACGGATAAAATGGATGCCATTTTTGAAAAAGTGGAGCAAGATCGGCATACCAGTAGTTACGACGTAGCTGAAGAACTGGAAATTGACCACAAAACAGTTTTGGCGCATTTGAAAAAAACTTGGTACACAGAAAGCTCGACATTTGGGTACCTCACGAGCTCACTGAAAGAAACCTAATGAACCGTGTACTCATTTGTGATTCTTTATTACGACGTAATGAAACCGAACCATTTTTGAAGAAGCTGATAACTGGTGATGAAAAGTGGATCACGTATGACAAGAACGTGCGAAAAAGCTCGTGGTCAAAGGCCGGTCAGGCTTCACAGACTGTGGCGAAACCCGGGTTAACTCGCAACAAGGTGATGCTGTGTGTGTGGTGGGATTGGAAGGGCATTATTCATTATGAGCTGTTACCACCAGGCAGGACCATCGATTCTGAACTCTACTGCGAACAACTGATGAGATTAAAGCAAGAAGTTGAGAGAAAGCGGCCGGAATTAATCAAC
Source organism: Aporophyla nigra (assembly GCA_947507805.1). NCBI lineage: Eukaryota > Metazoa > Arthropoda > Insecta > Lepidoptera > Noctuidae > Aporophyla > Aporophyla nigra. The sequence continues at coordinate 3,837,596 of OX382301.1, forward strand.
AGAAGGGGTGTGGTTTTTCATCATGATAACGCTAGACCTCACACATCTTTAGCCACCCAACAAAAATTAAGAGAGTTTGGCTGGGAGGTATTAATGCATAAGCCGTATAGTCCTGACCTTGCACCTTCAGATTTCCACCTGTTTCGGTCTCTTCAGAATTCTTTAGGCAGTGTCAGGTTAACATCACGAGAGGACTGCCAAAACCACTTGTCGCGGTATTTTGACCAGAAGTCCCAAAATTTCTATAGCAATGGGATCATGTCCCTACCTACAAGATGGCAAAAAGTTATCGAACAAAATGATACCTACAGACTTTAGTTAAATGTAAATAAACTTTATTAAAAAATGTTTTGAATTTTCTTAAAAAATGCGAAGAAACTTTTTCCCCAACCTATTATTAAAAAGTTTTTTTTAGCTCTGATAGTCCCTAGTCCCCAATGTTTACCAAATACAAAATACTGTTTGATGATTACCGAACGAAGATTCTGTCAATTTTTGACGGCGATGGCAAAAATCAAAATAAACACTTAGCTCTGTATTCTCTGTAATTAATTAAATAAGTATGGTTTAATTAATTACAGTCGTTAAAATGGTCGTTACGATGTCAGCCACAACAATTACGGTCGAAGAGTTCCTTGAAGCAGCCGAAGAATTTGTTCAAAAATCGGAGAAATTATGTGATGGTTGGACGTTAAAACAAGATAAACTGGATTTATTAAAGTCACACATAAGAAAAGACACTTTCATTCAGAGCCAGGATAATGAAACAACATCTTTATATAAAGTAGAATATGTGATATTTTACAATTTGAGCTATGGAGTACCTTCATTCAGTTTCAATGTGTGGAACTCTTCAGGGATGCTAGTAACTTTAGAAGATATCAGAAAAATGTCCTTTATAGGGTAAGTTAGCATTTACATACATAAAGTCACGCTTTTTTCCCATGGGGGTAGGCAGAAACTACAGAATGTACAGTTATCATTTATCCATTGGAAATAGTAGTCAATTGTTTTATTTTTTCCAATTCCTCGCAAAACATTCGAAAAAACGAGTACTTCACTAGGCTTCTGTTCGGCCTATCTACTACTGGTTATAAGTAAATCCCAAAACTTGGTCCTCCATTGCAACAAAATAACGTTTTCCTTTTCGTCTTCTACAAATCTGTATTTATTTAATTACAGGATAAACCAGAAGGACTTCTACTCGGTGATAACTCAGCAAGAACATCCAATATTCCAGCGACCATACTTCATTGTGCATCCATGTCACACTGAAACTTTACTGGCGGCCTTCAGAAATAAAACAAAGAATATAATTGTTACATTTTTAGGGCTTATAACACCTTTGATTAGGCTTAACTTGCCTTTGGAGTACGGGTTGTGATACCTATGATGTTGAAGAAAAATCACATAAACTCAAGCCTTGTTCCCATGGGACTAGGCAGTAACTACAGAGTCATATGTTACGGTACTTGCACAATCCTTTTCCATTTACATGAAAAATTTAAGAAGTATTGTCACTGCTCTAGTGCATTACTGCTGAGCATGAGGTTCTGGGTTTGATTCCCAAGTCAGGCAAAGTTTTATTGGCTTCTTCCAGAAGGCATATTTCAGTAACAGCCCGAAGTCTGGACTTGTGGCTGGTTGATGCCATTTCTTATTACTTAATCATAACTGGTGAGTTGCGATTGTACCCTCTTACTAACAGAGATTGGGGATTGCAAAAACAAAAGTCATTTATTCAAATTAGGCTGTGATTCACCACTTTTTGAATATCAAAATTAAATAAGACAGTTCCCCAAAACACTCACCCTTCACAACTTCTTAGTGTTATAGTTGGCAAGAAGTCAAGTGAAGTGGGTTTTCAATTTAACGAAATAATGAGTCACCATCTTAGCAGCAACAAAACATCTAGACGGGAGGCTTAAGAGTATTTAATAAGTTCATAGGGTAGTATTCTTAATTTATTATACTTAATAGAAAAAATACTTATTCAAAAATAAACCTTATGTTCTAAAGATAAGGTTCATTTCGGTATTGATATGTTATTTACACAAATATAAATGTACTTAATTTTATCTAAGTATTTGTTTTATTTAATATCATCCACATCTATTGAGAATAAATAAGTCTTCCCCTATCTGCTTTATCTAAACAATCAGAGACAAAGACCATAATTATTGCGACGGTTGTAAGGCTATTTGATCTAAGCGACGTTTTTTGAAAGTTGCAGGAGAGTGATTCAAAGTTTTATTTTTCGAAAAAAAAAAAATCCCTTTAAAAAGAACGAAGTGGATTTTGGTAAATATAATTCAGTTTTTCCAAAATCCACTAACTAGTTCTTTTATAATGATTTTGTTTTTCGAAAAATTAAACTTTGAATCACTCTCCTGCAACTTTCAAAAAATGTCGCTTAGATCAAATAGCCTTTCAACCGTCGATTGGATTATTTTTTTCATAAAAAAATATTATAAGTCTGTTATACACTGTCATTACTCATTATTTTAAAAAGTAAAACTGACGAAAACAACTTGATTTGAAGACATTCATATTTTTGTTGCCATTAAAATAAAATAAAAATTTGCTCTACAGGGTTTTATGGTTGTTTTGTTGTACAGACGCCAGCACATCAAGCTACCTGAAACTGTAAAATCCCAATCCATTTTGAACATAATGCTTTAGCGATAAATTTGAAAAACGATTAAAGAAATTTTATAGATTGTAGTTAGTAGCTTTATGCACAAACGTATGGACATGAGAACAACCAAACAACTGTAAAACTAACCACTAAAGTAATCACATTTAATAAGATTGTAACATTCTGATCAAATAATTATCTTTAGGACATGCAATCATGTGCGGCGACTCAGGAATCAAGTCTGCATCCCTGAATATATCAGACGAAGACTGCGTAGGCGCTCTACTGGCGGCGCTTCGCTCTTTTGTCATGGCTGTTACATGGAAAGGTTAGTTAGGTAGTTTTAAATAATAAATCCCCGATTCTTTTCATTATGTGACACTTGTATTAATGCCTAAATAAAAGCGCGATGCTTGAATCCAACTGCGCATTTAGATGTCGCAAAAGGGTTAGTGAAATCGGCCATTACTACCCTTATAGTGGTCACAGAAAATTGGGTTATAGGATTGCTCTAGGCATTGAGATGACAATTAATAGAGAAGTGTGGATATGTTGCGCCGATCCCAAATAAATTGGGATAAGGGCAGGAGAATGATGATAAGGATTGCTCCAGGCTCTTTATCTCTTGATGGCGGAATGGCGGGAGAGGGAGGCTTCTACACCCTACCGCTCGCCTCGTCACCATCGGGGCGGTCCGGCCGGTGTTCGACGACTAGCTTGTGAGAAAGCACTGCTCCCTGTCATTTAGGGCGACGCAGGTGCTCTCGGGGCACGGCTGCTTCGGGAAAGTACCTGCATCATATAGGCAGGGAGCCAGACGCTCGCTGCGTCCATTGTTGGGAGGACATGGCGTGGCATACGCTTGCACAATGTGCAGCTTGGGAGGAGCCGCACCGTGCCCTTGTTTCGCAAGTCGGAACCGACCTGTCGCTGTCGGCTGTGATCCATTCTATGGTCGGCGGCGCAGCGTCATGGGACGCGGTGATCTCCTTCTGCGAAAATGTCATGTCGCAGAAGGAGGCAGCGGAAAGGGAGAGGGAGATTTCGAATGCTCTCCCGGCCCGCAGCAGGCGCACCGAGCGTCGGCAGAGGGCAGATAATGCCCTTTGCCGGCCTCCCTAAATGGGTCCAGGGACGGCGGACTTGGGGACGTCTGTCGCCCCCTATCATATAAGCAGTGGTCTCGAACGTCATAGAGCGAGATCGGTAGAATTGCCAGCTAAAACGGTATATTTGTACCCAAAATCGGTAAAGAGAATTTCCATGTTTACTGTGAAATCGTAGAATATTCGTTATATTTCGGTACTTCGGTAGAACAGAGCCCATATCGGTAGAAATACCGAAAAATCGGTAGGTTCGAGACCATTGCATATAAGACCCGAGGTGGTGGCGCGTAATGTTCGACACGCGCCCCTCTTAGACATCGCGGGGGGAGTCAAACATTTCGCTCCTAGCGCTTGAGCAGACGGGGCCCGCAGAGGCGGGCCGTCACTAGTCGGGGGTTTCGTTGAAGAGTGTTTAAATGACCCCGTAGCCCTCGGCGCAAGCGTGACGGGGTGGTTTCAGTCAAGTCTGACAGACCCCTGCGTCCGCCCCAGGGCGGAGGACACCCATGAGGTTTTCCAGCCCGACCCAAAAAAAAGGGCTCTTGATCGTTGAGTTCAGACTCAACGATGCATTGCTGGATTCTAAAGCAGGCTGAGGCTAAGAGCCGATTTATGAGGATTGCAATAAAATGTCTATCGACAGCAGTAACTACTCATTTTTTTAATGCCAGAATAATAAAATAAGGCTTGAATCTTGTTAGGGCTCATCTTAGGCAATTAAGACCTTTATTTCGTAGTTTTGCTGGTCCCAGTAGACTTCTACAGTTTTTTGCCAAAATAGCGAATGAAGCATCAAAAAATATTTTAGTACTAGAAAACGAGAGTTCATAAAAATAAAAATGTAGGCACAGGTCAAGGAGCACGTGAGTAATTATACAAATCACAGGTCAGTAATTAAACAAATCACAATTGTCAGATATTAATGCCTTTTCTAATTAATAATAACCTACAACCAAAACGGTTAGTTCTCAACGCTGTCTCATGTTAATGCCACCTGTTATTGGCGCCATGATTTTGATTTAAAAACTCTTCGATAACAGCTGACCGACAAAACTAAGTGAAACTTGGAAGGTCTAGGGCCGACGTCACGTGGTGTCATGTCGTCAAACTTTTATTGATATCGTATTGAACACGATAAGATAGTTTTCGCTATCAGCTTAGCTGTATAGCATTGTTATAATTGTGTTCCAGATAGACGGTCATACGCGAATGTTCGTCTAAAAATGTGATACAAGTGTGATTAAAATGAGACAGTGTGGTGTAGCTATTTACAAGTTTACGCATCGAGTGGTTGTGTACGTTTTCTCGTGGGTGGCGTACGTCTTGTCCTTTTGCTATGTAAGTAAAAATAATTATTTGCGATTTAATTCGTTGTGATGCACGCGGATATCAGTGGAACAATAGTGCGGCTTCCATGTATGAAATACCAATTAGGAAATGGGATTAACGTACCACGTTCGAACAGACAAAAATATTGCGGCGGGTTTTTTTATCGTGCGTATTTTTATTGGGTTTTCAACTCTCGGCGTTGAACCGAACATTGAGAATCGAATAGAGTGTATTCCAGTGCGTTGTAAAAACACAGTTTTCGATTTTCAACTCTCAGCGCTAAGCCGTACGCTGAAAATGCAGTGCGCGAAAAAATCCTGTCGCGATATTTTTACTTGGACTTATTGAGTACATTACGTACAGCTGGACTGTACTGTTGTACGAAGGGCTTGTATGCCTACTGCTTATTTATACCAAATATTTAAAAAAACGAATGTCCTGAATAAAAGTTAATTTAGAACGTATGTCACCGCTAAATAAAACGAGAAAAATACGAAAAATATGTATCTTATCAGATTAGAGAACACGTCGATTATTGCAGTAATTATGTTACCGTGTTTATTGTTATGTCCCTATTGATAAACAGTCAAGTAAATAAATCTTCACATTTTATATGCAGATAGTTGTTTATATTCTCTATGGGATGTCCAGTAGGTGTCTGGTCAATTAATTCTATAGCTGTTATTCAGGTGGCAGCTTCCCTCGCATTCCAGGGGATCCGACTAAGTATTTAATGTACCGAGACAAAAGAATCCTCTATGAGATGGCTCTATGAGTCCAAATTCATCCGATTCGGTTCAGCCGTTCACACTGACTGACCGTCTAGACTAAGTAACAAAGCACTCAAACATCTTCACAAATCTTAACATTGTATATATTTTAGTGGAACTTCTTGAATAAAAAGTAATATTAATTTATGAAAATGTCATTCAATGGGATAATATGAACGTAGGGGGTTGGTTGTAGTGAAGATTTTAAAGGTTATAATTATGTAAAGCCAGATAATGGTATGGTCGCAAATCGTTCGGCGCAGTCCTATTTGAGCTTGGCTGCTTTAGGTGACGTCTACGTCGAACTTCAAGACTACTACGCTCCATCACTCGCTGGCAAACCTCCTGCTGTCAAAGACTAAGTTTGAGCAGCTTGTGTATGAATACAGAATTCACATACTATCCAGTAATTTCGTGTATTCCCGTTCGTCCCACCGACTTCGTCCCCGCTTGATCCTCTATAATGAATAGCCAAGTTCCCCCTTCATAAACCATAGTTATCGACTACCAAAGATTAGTTCTCAGAATCAGTCCCCGTTACGAAGCCATAACTACAAGCGCTAATGCATTGCGCATTTATGTAGGTAATACCTATCAGTGACCTTGGAATATGACAATATTGAATCATTTCGCATAGGTATGTTATTCTAGCTATACATATTTAATTTCAGTTAACCTGCACTATATCGATTTGAGATTAAAAGCTTTTAACGTGTGTTCGGATTTTTTTTGCAACCAGTAAGTAAATGCTTCAAATTATTTGTGCAAAGCTGTGGTTTTTCTTGGTAATAGCTCCACCCTCTCCCTCTCTCTCTTTGCCTAGCCTTATCCCATTTCATTTGGGGTCGGCTCTCCTCGTCATTCTTCGCCAGATATTTCGGTTTTGGGTCTTCGCTTCATTCACTGCGGCTTGCTTAAGGTCATTGTTGACTACAGACAGCCAAGTGAGAAGGGGTCTACCTCGCTTCTTTGGACCTGTGTTCATCATCTTGACCCTATAGTCTTGATTTCTTATGAGATGCATAATCAGTCTATAATGTTCCTACCGCTAGGGAACAGGGCTCCTCTTAGTGGGGGCCCAGTGCGGGTTGGTGTATGTCATATATCTTCGAATTTTTGGTTCTAGGAGATGTCGGTTTTCTCACGATGTTTTCTTTCACCCCTTTGAGACCAGTGGTGCTGAAATAATTTTCACAAAGGAAAGCACCTGTCAGACCTACAGCTTGCCAGTCGTAGCAAGGGTTGCCAGGTACAGGCCTTATCATTTCCGGGACAATTCAACAGAAAAACCTCTCTTTGATTTATGAAACTTTTTTTTTTACGTATCACTGGGTTTTGTAATTTTTGTTAGATTTTGAGGCCAAGGCCACCGAACAAGAAACACAGAATTTGATCCGAGTCTGCAGTTCTGTTAAAACTTTTCAGGAGACCAAATACATATAACGTATTGGCAACTCTAGTTATACTTATAGCTTTCTAAAATACTCGTATGTGTTCGGAATCCGGGACAGTGAAAGAGAATTAATTACTGGACACGGGACAAGACACAAAATTCCGAACATTCCCGGATTTTTTGGCTTTTACCATTGGGCCAAGACTACTCTTGTTTGCTCTTGATTCTCGCCATTATACGTTGAATACAATTCCACTTTCAGCTTACATAAAAGCTTAGTAAATTCAAGCTCAGTGAATCGCAATAAAGTTAAACGCCTATCTATTGATCTGATGCCTACAAAGTAGACAAATATTTGTATAGCTCTTTACAAATAATGGCATGTATTGAAAGTATTTTTTAATGTCATTGATGATCATCAGAGATTGCCCACTTTGTATTCCAAATGTTACTAAGTAATATATGTTGTTTAGAAACAAGTGGCTTAAGGCTTTAGAATCACACACTTTTAGTAAATTTGTGTAGCATTTATTTTCACCAAATAAATGCTTTATTTGGTGAAAATAAAAATACCTGTTTTTTTTAAGTACCTTGGGTGACCATTAATTTAGTTATCTCCCGGATACTTCTTGTCGGAGTTTTCTGGATCAAAATTTATTTAACCGGTTTTTATTTCTCCGAATTAGTCTCGTCACGTCGTAGTTTATCGCGCTGCTAATTATAAAATATTGATGGATTTATATTTATATGGAACAGTGACCCAACGGGTGTGCGTAGATATCCTACAAAATATATGAAACAATTACCTTGATTCAAAATTATTGATCACGCTGAGTAGATGTGGTATCCATTTCCCTATTATTTTTTTTACTTTTCCTTTTGTGTGAAGTCCGCGAACGACAGTGGCCTTACTGTAGTTGAGCTTACTTGCTATTTCAAGCGGGTTCGACTATGGGTTAGCTTCGAGAAATACGTAATCGATCAAGATCCAGTTCATGTGGTCTACCTGACCTCTGCATATCCTCAAAGCTGTAATCTCCCGAACGACATCTAACAAACCACCTCTTGCATATTGCTGTACTGGGGGCATCGCCACCAAATACAGTCACTATATTTCGACATGCTGCAGCCACGCTATAGATAGTTCAATCCACGATTAAGCGCTCCACTTACCTTTGTTTTTAACCGCTCTCAGTACAATTGTCAAAGAGATGGGCGCGTCTTCAAGGATTGAACTATCTATATGACCATATCGTATCTCAATCGAAACCTCAATCATTTTTAGATTGCTGAAATTGTATTCCGCTCTTAGATTAACTATACTGGTACATTTTTTTTGTTTTTTTTTTTTTGGTCGGAAATCTCGTTGCTAATCCTAAAAAGATACTTACAACTTAAACGGATTTTTGTCCGGCGATTTCTAAAAAGTTAAATTTTTAGACCTCCAGCCGGGTATACTGGTACACCGAAGTGTGCCCTTTATATACCCTTTCCCACTGCCAACCGAAAAGTTCTAGTGAAATAGAGACAATACCTTTGAATCAAGGTAATAAAAAGTGATGGGCGCTAGTTGACTAGTTTGTTGCAAGCAAATATATAGAGAGCTTATTGGCCAACCTCTACTAGTTGAACCAGCTGTTAAGCTACATATTCCGCAAGTAAAAAAAATTAAACCGAACAATCGTTAAAGATAAAAACAGTCCTATATATACCAACAACATATTAAAAGTATCGACCCTGATAATCTTCAGCCAATGCCAAGGGAACGCTAATTCGCAGTCAGATGCTACCCTTCTCACGATTACCTGCAGCGGTGTGTCGATGGCGGCCGATCCTGACATTGGCCGGCTGTCCGAAGACACGTCAACAGTGGGCCACCGATATGGTGCGCCCACCTAATGGTTTCATTAAAAAGTTTCATTCGTTATTCTTCTATCGGACTCCAATGGACAAATGAAGGTAATTTTTTCCAATTTTTTTGGTAGTTCAATTTCTTTAGAATCGTTTTAAGTATTCCGAGTATTTCTTGATGTCATAATCGTTTATTAATTGTCTTACAGCTTAATTAATACACGGTTTAACTTTAATGCCTTATGCGTGTCCTAAGCTGATAGAGTTTTAATTAAGTGACCCACGGCTTGCTACGTTTTAGGGTTCCATACGAAAGGGTTACCAATGAAACCCTATTACTAAGCGTCCGCTGTCCTCCCGCGTGTCTGTCCGCGGGCTATAGGTTATAGGTAGACAGTTCAAATTTTTGTAGATTGGGAATTTTTTTTGTTATTATAAGTTTATTTATTTATTTATTTATATTTATTTATATATGCTTTATTGTACACCAGAAAATACATAACAACAAGAACATTAAAAATAATACAATTTTAATCAGTTTTATTTGTATACATAACTAACTTTTGCCAGCAGCTACGCCCGCGTATTATTCGTATAAACCTTCCTCTAGAATCACTCTATCTATTAAAAAAACTGCATCAAAATCCGTTGCGTAGTTTTAAAGATCTAAGCATACATAGGGGCAGAGAGAGGGAAGCGACTTTGTTTTATACTATATATAGTGATTTGTTAAATATTACACGGTGGTCCAGAACCCTTCGTATGCGAGTCCTACTTGGCCATTTTTAAAACCATTTGCACCAACTATTCTAAGAAAAGCTCGCAATCTCCTAAGGAAGTGATGTCTACTGAATAAGAGTTTATCCTCGTGTATCTTTTGGATATCCAATTTTGAACTTGACCGATTGAATTTGTTATCTAAATCTATTGGGCTGTCTCCATCAATGTACTTTCATAACACACTTACTTTCGAAGTAACTTTCTCCTTCCACTGCATCCGGCTTAAAGGATTTAAACCACCCTCCAACGATTGAATTTTCATAAATGCTTCGCCTAAATTTCTATACACTTTGCTGTTCTATTCGTCCTGTATTTGTGGTTCTTCTGTTGAAATCTCTATTAGGTGTGGATCAGATTTTCATGATGATTCGTCCTTTTTTCATATCAAGATGTTCTCTATGCAAATCCTCTGCGTCGAGCTTTAATTTAAATACCTGCACGCTTTGAGATAATAATGATAAATTAAACATCTGTTAGCAAAATACTTTAGGTATGGAATGATATAGATATCGTATGATATGATTAAAAATATAATGTAGATAGAGCTTAATCTCATACGATTTGATATAATACGAAAATTATCAGTCTATTATCGTGAACGATTTTAAACAAACTAAAAACTGCTTGGCACCTTTAATACAGTTATTGGAATGCTTATTCTTTGGTAAACCGTTGATTCGCCACCCTGACATTTCGTAGAAATGAAAATGAGTATACGATAATACAGGGTTATTTGTAAAACACCGGCAACCTTTCAGGACTACGTTACGAACATCATAATCAACAACTTTTGTTCTATGACTTTTAAAAATTCATCATATTTTAGTTTATCAGATTTTCATACAAAAGTCAGCCGCCCCTAAATAGGTCAAGTTTAAGCGCCTCCACCGCTCTAACCCCGCTCCCCTCGCTAATGTAGTATCCCTTTCTTTTGCTTCCCATAGACTTCGTCACATTTAGAGCGTTCAATTTAAATATTTTTATTTTTGTATGAAAATCTGATGAACTAAAATATGATGTTAGTAACATGTCCTGAGAGGTTACCGGTATTGTACAAATAACCCTGTATAGCCATAGCTAAGAGTACCGTGTGGTGTCGGACATAAAGAACACCACCCCATTTCTTCCCGTGGGTGTCGTAAAAGGCGACTAAGGGACTTACTAGAGAATGGGCAGCAGCGTTCTCTATGCATTTTACCACCATACTGCGATCGCCAACCCGCCTGCCAAGCGTGGCGATTATGGCAAAGCCCCCAAATTGGGGGAGGCTTAAGTCCAGCAGTGGACGTCTTACGGCTGAAATGATAGCCATAGCTAAGAGTGTCTGTGGAGATTTTTTTTGCCCGATCTTCTCATAGGAACCTACTAGGGTATGGAATGGGCTAGCTTCATTTTTCTGTCTCACCGACTCCTTGACAATTCAAAAGTTCCTGTATTCTGTTTAATTGAAATAAATGCTTTGAGTTTGAGCTCTTTAGTGTCTGGAGTTATGGCTTCAAAATTGGTAATAGCGTAAAACATGAGGATTGGGTTTCATTTTGGCAGTTCAGCAACATTAATTGCATTATTTACGTTATTGAGCAGACAAATTTTTTGAACATGGTATATGTTCGAAAAATTTTAAAATGATTTTGATTCATAGTGCGTTACGCAATAAGTTCGCACTTTGGCCCAGATCCATCGAGCATAATTAACTAACTTGAAAAGTGATTTCAATTCAACTTAGTACACTTTCATTGTGAAATTATTTATATTTTGTGACGTTGTGGATAATGGTGATAGAAAAATGCCTACATAACTTAAAATATCAAAGCCCCAGGTGATATTTATCGATTAGTGACCGTAGAAAAATGTAGGGACCTTGGATTCACACTCCATTTCGCGTAATGTCCCACGGTGCTGATGGCATCATGCATATTTAAACACATTCTGTTGGTATTTTTTTCTTTGACAAGTTAAGTAAGGTTTGTCAACGCTAGATAATAAGTATATATGTCCCTATAAGACTAATACAGGCGATAATTATATTTATTCTTATGAAAACAAGCGCCTGGGCAAGAGGAATTGTAGAAGAAAACAATAACTTCATAATTTCTTGGTGCTGGACTGAATTTTACAGCTGGACACTTGCTTATGGATTTTTGGGCGAGAAGAAGACCCCGAAATTCGCTAAGGAACATGTCTCACTCGGTAGGCTTTGTGACTACATAATGGATTTGTTAGAACCTACATACATGTATATGCAGGCCTTTCCCCTTAAATTGTAAATTTTATTCCGAGCAACACCCCGCTTATTTTATTATAGTGGCGGTAATTTAAAAATCCACGTACTTTTATAAACTGTCCCGTCCTTAATAATGGTAACACGAGCATTTTTAACTTTCTTTGAAAACGCATTATTAAAAAGTTATTTTTATTGTTACCTTAGTCCTACAATTGAAGAACTTTAATGATATTATGTAAATGACATTTACCACAAAGGACATCGTTCATTTTGCATCAAACTAATTAAAATGCCATCCAAAATAAAAAAAAGTTTTCGTATGGGCAATGATATCATTAACATTTTTTAACAACGAAAGTCTACAATTAACCCCCTTTGGCTGCTATTTTATTTAAAAGTACCAAAAGTAATTTGTTTGCCAACATCATTTTGGACATTCGTTTATAGAAGCAAACAATAATTGCCCATGGTATAAATGGACATGAAAATAACATTAATTTAAAATTAAAATAAGACTTTTAATATTTTTATATTTTATACTCTCGTTGTAATGGGAAAAATGCTGTAGGTGTTAGGTTTTTCCCATAATTAAATGTTTTTTTGATCGACGCTAAAATTTTTGGGTACAAAATATTAGAAACCTTATTAGTTCATTAGTGTCCTTTAATTATCATGCATGCTTGATCATAATTTTCATGTGTTATGCTATCACTGAAACTTTTCGTATCAGTCAAGTTATATGTGTTATGTGCAAAAGCTCGACTTTATGAAAAAAACCCGGCCAAGTGCTGGATATACGTGGACATATACGTGTTGGACACTTGCGCTTGCACTAGCAATCCACATCGGCTATAGCACCCTGGAAAACCCAACCTTTAGAAAGAATACAGGCGTGATGTCATGAAGTGAGTAAACTTATTTCTGCAACTTTTTCGTGCAGCTGTCCTTTTGCGAACGTGGATACACGCAGGTGTCCTTCGTGCAAGTGCCTTTCGCGCAATAGTACATTCGTGGAAATTTCTTTTCGCGTAAGTGGGTTCGCGCAAAATTAGTGGAAATGTTTTTTTCGTCACAATTACGGCGGTAAGTCCTCTCTTTGAGGAGTGGTTAGAGAGGCGCCACGGCGTCCTCACCTTCCGCCTTAAGCAGGTCCTCACCGGACACGGGTGCTTCGGGAGGTTCCTGTTCCGAATAAGGCGGGAGGAAACGCCTTGGTGTTTCCATTGCGTGGGTCGTCTGGAGGACACGGTGCAGCATACGGTGGAGGTGTGCCCTGCCTGGGCGGAGCACCGCTGTTTCCTCGTGGAGGCGATCGGCGGCGGCGACCTCTCGCGTCCGGCCATGGTGCAGGCCATGGTACGGAGCGAGAGGGCATAAGAAGCCGTCACCTCCTTCTGCGAAGCAGAAATGCTCGCGAAGGAGGAGGCGGAGCACGTGAGGGAAAGGCAAGCTATGGGCCCTCACGCCCCTAGCTGCCGCAGGAGGAGACGCCCGGGGCGTCGGGAGTCAATTGTGGACTCCCGGCAACCGTAGGCGCGGGCTTGCGGGCGGTGAGCAATCGGTAGCTCGCCGCCCGGTAAGGACCACGCCCGTGTAGACAGCGTGTAGTGTTCCACGCGCGCCTCAAAGAGATGTCAGCGGTACTGAGGGGTCTGCTAGGAGGCCTGTCAGGGTCGCAAAATTTGTTCGAAAGAGTTACCGTGGCCCTGGCATATAGGCAACTGAAGGAACATGACCGGGATTTAATCAGTAAAAGTCTGACACGCCCTTCCTCTCCACCCAGTGGGAGACGTCATTTGATGATTACCCACCCACAAAAAAAAAAAGGTCAACGAGAAGTACCGGGCTTTGATGTATTTGTGAGTAACCATATACCGGATGACATTTTTTACCGTCTCGACCTTCATATGGTGTGTTGTGTAACTAGAATAAAAGGCAGGAAGGCCTTCAGATTCATCGTAGGTGACTAAAGGAGTGCGGGACGCGGGTGGACAGGGATGCGTGTGCGGCTCGTGCGCCTATGAAAGATCAATGAGGCCGCCTATCGGCCGGCTTCAAAGGGTAGGACCGCGCTCCGAAATCAATGATACATACCGCGCATTGAGTAGGGTGCGTGTGATTTGAGTTTCGATAGATTTTAATAATTTTTTTTGTTTTTTTTTTTTCCAAATTCCTGTTTTTGTTGTTCTAGTATGAAAATGTTACTTTAAATGTGTAGTATTTATTACTAGATCAATTTAATTACATGTTATTCAAAAATAAAAATAATAAAAATTTCTATGCCAAAAGCTTCTATTCCGTTCACCTATTACCCCCATTTTTTTTCAAGACGCTAAAAGAAGTCACCCAGTATTTCGCTTAAAAGGTCGTATTTTATTATAGCGCTGACGTAAAAGCTTGATTTTTTTTCCCCAAAAATGTTATTTCTTACCTTCATATTTGATATTAATCGCAACCTGATACCTCCACGCGTTCCTGAGAAATTGGATCTCGGTGTATAGGGTTTCGTTTTATTTATTCAAACAAATTCGAAACATAATTATCGCGCGACCCTGGCGAGTCGATAGACACCTCATATATTAAAATCCTGTAAACGATTAGGATGCTTCAAGAATATAAAGAGTCCCAACATACGAAGATATACATATAGATCCTTCCGCATTGAAAACACTACCCTGTCTTTGCAGACGTATAGAAGCTCTAACATTTTTTTTCTCGTCTGCGCAGGGCAACAAAGTATCAGCGACGACGACGGAGACGCGGCAGGTCGATGTTGGGGCCCCCGTTGAAGGCGACAAGAAGAAGCACAACAAGATCAAGACCTCCAAGTATACGCTCCTCTGGTTCTTGCCCAAGAACCTTTCTGAGCAGTTCCGGAGAATCGTCAACTTCTACTTCTTGATCGTCACTATTATCGCTGTCGTTATTGGTGAGTCGAGAATTTACTTACAGCGTTATACATATCCGCAGACTACTTTGTTGGTCTAGGGGTCGGAAGTGCACTGCAGGGAGGACACGACCTAGCACACGCTGGCAGAGAGTGCCTTTTGGGAGAGCCGCGCCACGCCCTCATCACTGGAGTAGGCAGTGACCTGTCGCTGCTGGCCGTGGTTGACTCGATGGTCGGCAGCGAGGAGTCTTGGGATACGGTGGTAATTTTCTGCGAAACAGTCATGTTCCAGAAGGTGGCTGCGGAAAGGGAGCGGGTGATCTCTTCCACTCACCCGGTCCGCAGCAGGCGCACCGGGCACCTAAATTAATGGGCGACGGAATCTTTCAATAAATGAATTCAAGTTCTGACTTCTTCTGCCACTATTTTATTATCTTTGATAGTCATTACGGGTACTAGAACCCCCAAATTCTGACATCCAGTCTTATTAAGAGGTACCTTATTACCCAGTAACTGGGTTATGGAGGTGAAATAGGCAGTCGCCCCATCAGTTCAGAGAGAAACCGGCTTTAACATAGTTGGGAGAACGCTAAGCAAGAGGCAGATGATGTCGTATATTGTATGTTTTCAATTCGAACAATTTATGTTTGTCATTTCTTCGCCTGTCAAAATGACGAGCTTAATAATAGTCATGATGCTAAATTAGATATAACAGTTCCAGTACAAGTGTACTTTGAATAATATATGTTACTTCGTGGAAAAAAACACGTGGGAATACGTGCACCTTTCAGTTTCTTTTATTGTGTCGTTGTGTTTACGTAATTAAACCTTATTACAGCATTTTGAAAGGGTTAAACAAGTGTGTATTTGATCATTTAATTTAGTCAATCGTTTGACGGAACGATGTTTTAAATATTCTTAGCGCTAAACGTATTTAGTGATATATTGCTGCAAACACGCTTAAGTGGGTACAATGGGGGCACAGAAAATTTGATTTTTCTTTTCATAATTCCAGATTTATAATCAATTCATTATTGCGGAGCGTAACACACTAAGAGCAGGAATGGCTTTCATTTTGACAGTTCAACAACATTCATTGCGTTTTTTACGTTGTTGAGCATACATATGAACCAATGTATTAGCAATATCCTTCAAAATGATTCAGTGTTTTATACAACTAGGGTGTTTTTTTTGTGGATGGGAAATCATCAAATTACTTCTCCCGCTCTAGGGTGGACCGGAAGGGCGTGTCAGACTTTTACTGCCTAAAATCCACCCTTGTTCCTTCAGTTGCCCATATGCCAGAGCCATGGTATCTCTTTCGAACAAATCTCGCGACCCCGGCAGATGCAATTAGGGTGTAGGTGCGTTCCTCAAGTTTTGCACTTCAAAGGTTTATTCATAACTGTGTAGTAGCTAATCGATCGGAATACCAGGTAGACTCGATAAGTCGCGATCAAAGAACCCTGTAATTTGTGTATAAAATTAATAGGAAGGTTTCTTCGTTCAGTTAGACGTTTGTGGGAATATTTGTATAGGCTGACTGCGTCCGACTGTGCGACTGCGTCCGACTGTTTTGTATAAAATCGTTGCGCTGAGTAATATGGGACAAGAGCAGGAATATGATGATGATATTTGTGATGAAACACAGCAGAAGACATTTCGAACAGACTCATCATCATCATTTCAGCCGAAAGACGTCCACTGCTGGACATATACCTCCCCCAAATTATTATGGCAAACATAATGGCGATTATGGCAAACACACCCCGTGTTTGCCATAATCGCCACGTTTGGCAACGGGTTGGCGATCGCAGTATGGTGGTAAAATGCATAGAGAACGCTGCTACTCGTTTTCTAGTAAGTCCCTTATTTGCCTTTACGACACCCACGGGAAGAAATGAGATGGTGCTATTCTTTACTTCCGGCACCACTCCGCCACAAACAGACTATTCATCTGAGCACGTTAAGATGTTAGTCCTACGCCTGATCATTCTTCGGTCGTATCGGATTTCCGTCCCATCGGACTATGAGAGTGAGGAAAGAGTGAGTGCTCCTTTGTCTGCGCACACACTTGAGTACTATAATAATAATACTTATATAATAATAATAATATCTTGGGACAACCAACACAACGTTATCTGATCCCAAACTAGGCAGAGCCTGTACTATGGCAACCAGACAACTGATAAATATACTTATATATTTCTAAATACATACATATTATAGATAAATTACGCCCAGACACAGAACAAATGATTGAGCTCATCACACAAAGATTTGTCCTGGGTGGGAATCGAACCCACGACCTCAGTCTTAGCAGTCAGGGTCACTAACCACTAGACTAACAGGCCAGTCAAATATAATGTCTCCCGCGCCGATGGCTAAACTTTTTTTTTTTTTTGAATGGGAAATCATCAAATGACTTCTCCCGCTCTGGGCGGAGCGGGAGGGCGTGTCAGACTTTTACTGACTAAAACCCACCCGTGTTCCTTCAGTTGCCCATGTGTCAGGGTCACGGTATCTCTTTCGAACAATCACGCGACCCCGGCAGGCATCGGTCCTAGCAGACCCCTTCAGTACTGCTGACATCTCTTTGAGGCCCGATGGCTAGTCTCCGTTGAGATTGGCCGTGGCTGAAATACGGCCTGGAGGACTATATTCATCTTAACTGTAAACAATAGATCGGCATTTGGGAATCCTTTTTACGTTCATCATCATCATCATCATTTCAGCCGTAAGAAGTCCACTGCTGGACATGAGCCTCCTCCATGCACCGCCAATTTGACCGGTACATTTTTGGGGGGATTTGCCATAATCGCCACGCTTGGCAGGCGGCTTGGCGATCGCAGTTTGGTGGTAAAATGCATAGAGAACGCTGCTGCCCATTCCCTAGTAAGTCCTTTAGTCGCCTCTTACGACACCCACGGGAAGAAATGGGGTGATGTTATTCTTTACGTCCGACACTTTACGTTCATACGGTCGTAATAAAAACGCGGTGGGATTTTTTAGCGCACTGGATTTTCAACTGTCTTTGTTGAACCGAGCATCGAGAATCCAACAAAGGGCATCGCAGTGTATCGAAAATCGAACACTGTGTTTTACTGTTCAATTTTCAGCTCTCGGCGCTAAGCAGTGCATTGAAGATCCATTGCGCAAAAAAAAACCGTATGACCCTCGACTTGGCCTTTTATACTCCCTTTTCATATATTTGCTTGACTGGCCATTCTAAATAATCTACATAGCAGATTATTGTTATAAACGGGTAAGCATGATTTGCAAAACGATCAATAATTTATGATATACATTAACGACATAGATATTATCGGAAGATTTCTTCAATTTTGATATTCGCTATCGGTAATAGAATCTCTTTAAGGCGTGATGGTCAGCTCATTCATATGGTACTGCAGCGTTTCATAAGCGCAGTCAAATTACTTTGGCATTGAAAATACCCCTTGGTAAACGGAAGTAACCTTTATGGCCAGTGGAGCAGACGAGTTATAGAGTGGAGACCGCGTATCGGCAAGCGTAGCGTGTGATGTCCCTCAGCTAGATGGACCGACGACCTAAAGAAAGTGGCCGGGATAGACTGAATGCAGAGAAGTCCGATTCAGTAGCCGACAACCTTATAGATTGACCTGCAAGATGTCATTCCAAAAAAATTAAACTGGATGCAAAATGTGGACGATAGGGTGCTGTGGCACAGCTTGCGACAGTCTTATGACCAGCAGTGGACTGCGATAGGCTGAGTTGATAAATTGGTGGAAAACTGGAAATAGAAGTGATCGTGCACTTGCCATGATCAGCGATAATGATTTCTATGCCGTTCTCGTTTGGGTACTTGTTGGATAGTATGATATCGTTACGCCGACAGCAGCAAATACTACGTTTCTGTGCTTTGTGCGACAGATCTCGGCGGTCAAGTTTATGGGCGTCCTTGGGTGAAAATAATGTCGCAGTCAGTTTTGCTGTATAAATGCGGCGATAAGCGCAAGTACAGCGTATTGGCGTCCTTGGGTCAGAAAGTTTTGCGGTCGACATCAGAAAAATATCAGATTTGTCTAGAGAAAACTCTTCGTTGTTAAACGAGATAACGCATAGAGTCGGTTTCGTAATTTGACTTTGGTTTGCCGAGTTGGAGACTCCAACTCAGCCTTGAGCTGTTAATGTGGTTCTGTTACACAAACGATGGAACACTTAATACCATGTCCTGTCAGCTGCACGTTATAGGAATTTATGGATGCTAGTGATGACGTCAAATACGTAGCCGAAATCTGGGCTGATTCCATTTAGATTGCCATTGCCTTGTTCATCATCATCATCATCATCATTCCAGCCGTAAGACGTCCATTGCTGCTGGACTCAGGCCATTGCCATATTAGCGCACATGAATCAACCTTTTGTGTAGAACTCCAAAGTCGGATCAATATCTGAAGAATATTCTTACTCTTATCACGGGTAACATGACACAGAGAATTTTTGATGCATTCATTTCTAGTAAATTAGGTACCTACTTGATATTTAGTACGGTACTCTGGCACGTCTAGCTGAAACATGATATCTAACTTGATGATTGATCATGTCGCCGTCACCACTGTAGGACTCTACCTTATGCCTACTATTGAATAGGAATAGGTAGAACGGGCTGGTGTCCGTAACTCGACGTCTGAGCGCGTATTTTCCGTACGGGTGGAAAATCGTTTATTCGATCCACCCCAGCTCCTTGAGGAAGGCCAGCAACGCCTTAGTGTTACTGACTATCTCACGTAGGGTACCTGGACCTGTACTACCATGCCTACTATTGTCTTAAGGAGTCTTTGCGGTATCTACTGGGCAGTTTTCATAAATAAAAGATTTTGGTTCGCACAGCCACACATCCAGTCATACATTTCCAGTATAAGCTACAACGCGAGGTCAGCTACTGGAAATGTATAGCTTGACTTGTAGCCGTGTGTACCAGCACGATTGAAGTTCATTTACACATCAACCTGCTGACTTGACTGCAACATTCACACATTTATTTATTAATCATTTATTAAGTACATGGACCCTCCACTTAAGTCAAAATCAAAGCATTAATTTCAAATAGGCATTTATACGGTACTTTTGAACGATAAAAGTGACATTAAAATATAATAGGTAATACAAAAATTCATTCATTCCTATCTAATTCATTTTAGTCGTTCCGAAAGGTAGTTTCATAAGGAGAAGTTTGGGAAAGAAACTCACCGTTATACTTTTAAAATATTTTACAATATTTGGATAAATTAATTATATAATTATATGTGTAAACGATGCATATAGAATTAAATTACCAAACCACATTATGTAAAAATTATTAAAAATGTGTATTGTGTGTTGTATATTTAAAATGGAGTAATGACAGATAAATCAATTATATGATAGTCACATGGTGCTCACATACTCACATTGCTTAAGTAAATTTTAACGATTTTACTAACATTTTAACTAGTAATAAGTCAGTTTATGAGTTATTAACGTTATTATGATGCCATACAATGGAACTGAAATTATTTCCGGGAGATCAGTATAAAACGAAGCATTTATTATATGTATAGATAAATCATTTCGGTACTAATCAATAGATAATAGTACATACCTATGTGGTCAGTTATATGTTATATGTGTGTTGTATTCGTGTTCACGTATTACGATATACTTAAATCGTTATCTTATCGAGTGCAATGTGTCCGGAATAGTTTTGTTATTAACGTTGTATATTTAGGTTAGGCAGAGTGCTTTATTTTAGCTTCTGCCCGTGTCTTCTCCTACGTGTATGTTGGAAATTATCCCACGAGAACGTGCAGCCGTGGCAAAAAAGTAGCACGTCTTTCCTCAGGATGCCACCTATATCCTTGCAAATTTTTATCGAAATCCGTAGTAGGTAACATACAGACAGAGTTACATTCGAATTTATAATACGGTGGTCAAACGGAAAGTTTTTAGAATAGGTCAGTAAAAAGCAGCCAATTTAAAAAAAAAATTGGTATAAGGAACTCTTTGGGGGTCTGTAGATGTGTAATGCATTCATATTAATTTGTCATTTTCATTTACAAATTGACGGCAATTTAAAAAGTGACTACTGTGCTTCGAACTGGATTTAGAAAATTTTTGCTCAATGATTTATTACGACTTTCATTGCGGTCTTACTCAACAACAATTATACGAAAGACTTCGAAGAAACCTAATCCCGTGCCGCTGTTTTCAACTGGTTTAATGAGTTTAAACGTGTTCGAAACATACTTACTGATGATTCGCAAGAAGGAAGTTCTTCTATGGCGACTTCTAAAGATAACCTGAGCGTTGTGCAGCTAATGATAGAAGCTGGTAGAAGAGTGACATATCAAGAGATTCGGGCAGCTTTAGGCATTGGTATAAGTCAAGTACAAAAGATGTTACATAAAGCCTCGTCCCTACTAGGAACATTTGTCGAGCGACATGTGTCCCCGGAGACATCGTCCGACGTCGCTCGACATCGCCCGATGTCTCCGGGGACACATGTCGCTCGACAAATGTTCGTAGTGGGGACGAGGCTTAAACATCTAGTAGAGGAACCCTTGAAGTTGGTTGCGTTTGAAAAAAAAGGAGATCTCTATATTGTGTTTGTGTCCTCTCCTCGTGTAATATGATTATGTGTGTGCGTGAGTGTGAGAGGGTGTTTGTGATAAGTAGTCAATCAGCGTGGTATATGTAGAATCTATTCAGTTTCTTTGTAAGTTAGTTTTTGTATTTTGATACCTTTTTAGGGTTCCGTTGCCAAATGGCAAAAAACGTAACCCTTATAGATTCGTCATGTCTGTCTGTCTGTCCGAGTATGTCACAGCCATTTTTTTCCGAAACTATAAGAGCTATGCTGTTGAAACTTGGTAAGTAGATGTATTCTGTGAACCGCATTAAGATTTTCACACTAAAATAGAAAAAAAAACAATAATTTTTGGGGTTCCCCATACATAGAACTTAAACTCAAAAATTTTTTTTTCATCAAACCCATACGTGTGGGGTATCTATGGATAGGTCTTCAAAAATGATATTGAGGTTTCTAATATCATTTTTTTTAAAACAATAATATTTGGGGTTCCCCATACATAGAACTGAAACTCAAAAAAATTTTTTTCACCAAACCCATACGTGTGGGGTATTTATGGATAGGTCTTCAAAAATGATATTGAGGTTTCTAATATCATTTTTTTCTAAACTGAATAGTTTGCGCGAGAGACACTTCTAAAGTGGTAAAATGTGTGTCCCCCCCCCCGTAACTTCTAAAACAAGGGAATGATAAAACTAAAAAAAAATATATGATGTACATTACCATGTAAACTTCCACCGAAAATTGGTTTGAACAAGATCTAGTAAGTAGTTTTTTTTAATACGTCATAAAAATCGTAACCCACAATTTACCTTTCATTCAGTCATTTCAAATATAAAAAATAAAACCATTTAATTTCATAAACATAAACCTTATGCATAAACCGTGAATTCCTGCAGGTTTGTACGGAACCCTCGGTGCGCGAGTCCGACTCGCACGTGGCCAGTTTTTCTTACACTGGGTTCTCCTTAATCCTTTATAGGACGGCTCATATAAAGTGGCCAGTAAACTGGATAGTCATTTGAAGGTACCTAGGACCATGCAGTGGACGGTCACTTAATCACTCTTCACTGTTTGCCGTCCTGACGGCTCATATGTATAAAGTGACTAGTAAACTGACTAGTGAATAGTGAAGAAGTGACCGTCCACTTCAAGGTCCTAGGTATCTTGAAATGACTGTCCAGTTTACTGACCACTTTTTATGAGCCGTCCTAGAAAGGGTTAACGGGTAAATGTTTATTACTCTGTTTACATTATTATAGATGCCTTAAATCTTACATTTTCAATGAAGTTAGTAAATCTGGAGCTGAATTTAGTTGCAGTTATTTCGTTTCTGACTCATACCTTATCTCTTCTTCGTTTTTTTATGTTTAGCGGATTTATAGTTTGTTTGTTATGTTGGAAAAGAGTGACATTAAGTAGATATATAGTTGTCTTGTAGTCAAAACCTCACAGTTCTTGTACAATTGTGCAGTGGGCGAAGAAAATACGTTTAAAAGTACTAACTTTGAGCACCGCACGTTGTGAGATCTCAAGACTCTTTAACGTTGTTTTTAAGGCGCCCCCCAAGGAGGAGATGCAGTAAGATAAAATCGACTGATAGAGAGCATAATAAATCTAACTAAGCAGTTGTGTGTCCACATATTATGTATTAGTTTTATGTGTTCTTCAAAGTTGAGCCTGCTCTCAATCGTAACACACATATTTAATCGTCTACACACGTTCCAGTGAAGGGCTCGAGTACGTACATCTCAAATGACACTCGTGTGAGATGCTTTTGTGGCTGCTAGTGACTCCCCTTACACCTCTGTTGTTGAAACAGATAAATGACATTTAAAGTAAGAATATTACTCTGCGGCCATTTGCCTACCATATCAAAACGAAGCGGAGCAGCACTGAAAACCTCATCCCAGGTATTGGCTGCAAAACAGTGGTCAGTATCATCTGCGAAGGAGATTATTTTGCCTTGGGATAGTTTAAGGTTTGTGAGTTGGTTAATGTATACCAGAAACAAGGTGGGCCCTAAGATGCTACCCTGCGGAACTCTATGTGTAATTAGGAGGCTATCGCTTTTGTGTCTATCAAGTCGTACACATTGAGATCATCCAGTCAAATAGCTTTTAAAAAGCTTGTGCGGCGTGTCTCTAATTCCATGTTTTTCCAGCTTGTCCAGTAGAATGGAGACAGAAATCGTATCAAAACCTTTTGCCAGGTCTAGGAAGATAATGAGACGTTTTTCCTTTATCTAGGGTTGATTGTAAATTTTTATCTCTTCTATACTAATAAAGAAGAGATTGTTTGTTTGTTTGAACGCGCTAATTTCTGGAACTAGTTGAAGTTGTTATCCCTCGCCGCCGAGCGAAAACGAGTGATAGGTAGCGTAGGCGGACGATGCGATGTTGTGCATCTGCGATATGGCGGGGAAGAGATTTAATGCGAACGAAGTCGCCGGCCGAAGTTAGTTAACAATAAATGCTAACAGTATGTAATTTAATTTAATTGTGTTCTGATTGTAGGCTAAAGTGAAAATTACAAGCTGAAGGAACCTGTAATTTTCATTTTGGACTACTATAATAAACTAAGGGACGGATAGCTGTAATTAATTTTTAGAGGACATACCGATCTCATTACTGTTTTAATTTATCCAACTGAGTGGTAGAGTACTATAAGTCGAATCTGCCAGGGTCGCGAGATTGTTCGAAAGAGATACCGTGACCCTGGCACATGGGCAACTGAAGGAACACGGGTGGGTTTTAGTCAGTAAAAGTCTGACACGCCCTCCCGCTCCGCCCAGAGCGGAAGAAGTAATTTGTTGATTTACTATCCAGAAAAAAAAAGACATGTCGAATTTGTTTACAATCGCTTTTGAAAGAAATAGTGTTCGTCTTTCCTTCCAACTCTTTTGATAAATTTAAGGCCCAACGCTTAAGGCGCTATAGCTTCTATCCAGCGTAGGGTTGTGAGTTCTATTAGGTTATCTCTTGCAATATTCTCTTTCGTTAACTACCTTTTCAGTACGTATCTAATCTAATTGATAAGAATATTTATAGGTACTAGGTAAAATATCTAGTCTTACATAGACAACAATTCCTAGACTGTTTTAGCCACAACCTAACACCACCAACCAAATTAACCAAAAAGACTAACCATCATCATCAACATCTAGCTTTTTCCCAACTATCTTTGGGTCGGCTTCCAGTGAAACCGGATGCAGCTGAATACTAGTATTTACGTAGAGCAACTGCCTATACGGCTTCCACTTACCGTGTAACACGATACTCCTTCGTAAGACTGGTTGTCAGACTTTTGGGCTTCTCAGCTTTTGACAACCCGTACAAACGACTGTCAAACGACTGTAATGGACTCTAAAGTTCGAAATGAAAGATTTTTATTTATTTATAACAATATTTCTTCACAGACAGTCCAGTATCGCCGTTCACCAGCATACTGCCGCTCAGTTTCGTTGTTATGGTGACTGCCATAAAGCAAGGCTATGAAGACTGGCTCCGGCACAAAGCTGATAACAAGGTCAACAACCAGATAGGTAAGATAACCAGAGATAACATAACTAAATACCATTGTCAAAATTGTGTTTGTGGTTTATTTTGGTACAATGCACTGTTGAAATTTACCTCATCATCATTAACAGCCTATAATGTTCCCACTGCTGGGAGGCAGGCCTCTTGAGTGTGAGAGGGAGTGGGTCATAATCCACCACGCGGGCCCAATGAGGGTTGGTAGATGTTGCAGGTCTTCGAATTTTTGGTTCTAAGACTAGCCGGTTTCCTCACGATGTTTTCCTTCATTGTTTTGTGAGCAGTGGTGATGAAATAATTTACACAAAATGTATGTGCCTATAAACCTATGACTTACAACTCGTAAGTCGCGGCCGTTACCACTGGGCCACCACTGCTCTCTGATTCAAATGTGTCAAAGTTTGATGAATTTCAATTATATTTTTAGAAAATAATAAATTCATGCTCTCTCGTTATTAAGAAATCGTTAGTTCCGGTCGCGGTGTTCAGATTTATGTCCGACAGTCCGAATAATGGCAAATATGTCAATGGGTGTTTATTTTATTATGTTTTTGAGAATCCATAAAAATGGAAAAGCTGTTTATAGCGTTAGCAGCTTTGTATTTAAACTAGTTTCTGGCCGCGATTTCGGTCGCGGTAAACTATGGGGCCCGGCCTGTCGCGGGGTCTGAATTTTCTTCATTTTGCTCTTCTCCTAAGCGTCGTAGCGTGATGTTAAAGCCTTCATGCAAAAATAGATTTTCGATTACTTCCTACAAACAAATTCACAAACTTACAAACTTTACTTCTATATAATTAGTGTAGATGTACATAATATTAATAAGTGCATATATACATATGTATATTAGTGTAGTGAAATAAAGCTTGCGATTCGTAGCCATGCATTTTTTTAAGTTTCGTGCAAATAGAAAAATAAAATGTTACGTATAGTAGCAAAATATAGAATGCCAATTTAAAGACCTTGAATGTTACATCCACTCACACTCTTTTATCTTTTCATGATTCGACTATTCAATCAGTTGGTACTTCAGACGTTAGGGATTTCCGGTAAGTAAATAGGTAGGGCATTATTAGTAAGGGTTTAGTTAGTTCTGAATCACATGCTTCAAAGCTAGATTGCTAGATAAAATAACTGAATATTAATAGGTAAGTATTGAATTATATATCTGTCAAATTATGTTAATGATTTTTTTAAATCGCTGGAAGCTGATAGATGATGTAAGGGGTAATTGTGTGGGCATGCCACAATTGCGGCGGTAAGTCCCCTGTTTGAGGAGTGGATAGAGAGGCGCCACGGCGTCCTCACCTTCCGCCTGACACAGGTCCTCACTGGGCATAGGTGCTTTGGGGGTTCCTGCTCAGATAAAAGCGGGAGGAAACGTCCAGGAGTTTTAATTGCGTGGATCGTCTGGAGGACACGGTGGAGCATATGGTGGAGGTGTGCCTTGCCTGGGCGGAGCACCGCCGTGAGCTCCTGGAGGCTATCGGCGGCGGGGACCTCTCTCGTTTGGCCCTGGTGCGAGCTATGGTACGGAGCGAGAGGGAATGGGAAGCCGTCACCTCCTTCTGCGAAGCAGTAATGCTCGCGAAGGAGGAGGCGGGGCGCGTGAGGGAGTGGCTGTCTCTGCGCCCTCACGTCCCTAGCCGCCGCAGGAGGAGACGTCCACGGATCTTAACGTTGTGTTTCGCGCCGAGAGTCGAAAATCGAATTATCTATCGCTACGATCTTCGTACATCAATATTTTTTTCACTGAATTATAAAGGTTTTCAGTTAATCTAAGTAGGTATTTTTATGAAGTTCCGCATAGTTTAGCCGAGGAGTTAGCATTTATCAGCTGTGCCTTATCTGACTTTTACAATGTGTGGGCTTGATATCTGTATCCGGTTACCTATATTATGAACGATCATTGCTCTTCCGAGTATTTAAAACTTAAAAGAATATTATAATACTAGTAGATAAGTAATAGATAGGAAACTAATCGATAAGTAATTAAGAGGTTTTTATGACGTGTTATTTAAATTTCCCGATAAATGAATGACGTAGGTACTTTTTTAACATGACTAGCTTCCACTCGTGGCTTCTCCCGCGTGGTATATCGATAAAAAGTTGCCTATGTCCTACGGCCAATTGTGCGACATATTCATTTGAGACGAAACAACGTGTCTTTTTCCTTCAAACTTCTCTATTATTCGTCATCTCGGTAGTCACTCTCTTTCGAGCCATATCTTTCACACAGCACATAAAGAGAAATTATAAAAGCGAACTTTATAAGAAGATGTAGTGACAAAAATTTAAAAGAATATGTTCAGATGTTTTGGTCATGTTGAGAGGTATTTAGAAGGCAGATGTGACTGGACACGCCGGAAGGGGACGCCCTAGGAGAACATAATTATAGTGACCTTATTGGTGATGTTCTTGAAGGACAGTTGCATAGTAATGGTAAACGGCGTCCGTGTATAATCAGACGTATGAACATGAACGAAGTAAAAAGAGTATTTAAGGATTGTAGCAGGTGGCTTTCTGTATATTCTAGAAGAAAGAAAGAAAGAAAAATAATTTATTTGAGACACGCACAGGATATAAAGACAATAAAAAGAACATAAAAACTTTTAAGATAACAAAAAGGTAAAAATTATAAAATTAAAAGAATAAGACCTGTGCGAGGCCAAAAAGGCTCCTATCTCAGCATAATGCTGCGATATTTGTAAAAAAAAACAACTACCGCAGCGCTGGTATTCAGATAGGGCCCACTGTGATGCCACGGACACACTTACTGACGTGACAAAATAATTAATCCCACAATAAAAAATAAAAAATTAAACACATGATAAAACATACTTAAGATATAAATAAACGCCGTATTACTTATAATTAATTTACAATCTACCCAGACCCGACGCTCCAAAATCGCTTGTCTATGCCACAGACAATAATCTATGGTCTATGACAAGCAAAGGGACGCGAGCGCAGGCAGGTGATGTAATTACTACCCCAAATGTCAAATATTCTGCCTACCCTCATGGGAAAAAGACGTGAGTTAATGTATGTATGTATTTATTTGGGTAAAAACAATATCGCTCCCCTAGATCTAAAGGGAACTAATTCAAAATTCTTAATTTTTGAGTTATGCACACCTTTGAGTCTGTCATTTCAATACCTATCGACCAATAAACCAGATTCAAAACTATTTCCAACATTAGACTCCAAATATTGGAAATTGTTTTGAATTTGGTTTATTGGTCGATAGGTATTGAAATGACAGACTCAAAGGTGTGCATAACTCAAAAATTAAGAATTCGGAATTAGTTCCCTTTAGATCTAGGGGTGCGATATGGTTTTTTCCTCCTAACTTCTCTATTAGTCGTCATTAATTAATTAATTAATTATTTATTTTAATGACATTTATAACACCATAACAGCTTACCAAGGTGATGTTATAAGCAAGACAAACAAATTAAATTTCCAAAAACACCAGAAAGTACTAACATATGACTTATTATATAAACACATATATTACTTATACATAAAACTTAATAATTAGGTACTAAGACCGCCCTCAATTAGCATTTGTGCCTTTTGTATGAATTTCAGCAGGTTTTCAGTCATTCTCTTTCTAGCCATCTTCTCTTTCACACAACACTTAAAAGTGAAAGTTGTATTGCACTTCGCCATTTGTTACCGATGGGAAACCCCTTCGGGCACACGGCTGGTTTTAATAAGTCTCGAGTACGGGCGGGTGTAGACTAACTAACGACCAAAGACGCAAGCTAACTAATGACGATGACCATAATTATACCGATCAATGCGTAGTGAATGAGGCATTTAATCGCGCAAACTCAGCTGATGCGCTCTGTCTGCCTATTATTATGAGTACTTATCAATTAGTCCGCTTCATCAATAATATAGTACGGATTAATTGCTTATCTTTCAGGAAGACATTTGTTTTTATTTAAAAAGTGATCGTTTATTAATTTCCTTGTTGTTGATTGGGTATTTAGAAACATTGCATTCTAAAACTGGGCATACAGGGTCAGTGCACGGCGCGTTTTGACGTGACATGGTTCGCCTCTACCTAAAGAATACTCAACAAACCAAAACAGGTAGAAATCCGAGAGTGCAAGGTTAGGGCGTTATGGTGAATGCATTAACACTACCCAACCAAACTCTCTCAATTTTTGCTGATTGGCTAAAGATGTATGTGGTTTGGCGTTATCATCGTGGAAGACCACAACCTTTATGTGGATTAATTCCTGCCGTTTTTTTCTCTCAATAATGGCTGATGAGACTAGAATCTCATAATAATTTAGATAATTTAGTTGGCAGTCTCTACTGCCCGAATAGATAGTTTTGCCCGCAGCCCGGCTGAAAAAGCTTAAATATTGTTTACATCGTACATCATCATCATCATTTCAGCCGTAAGACGTCCACTACTGGACTTAGGCCTCCCCCAATTTGGGGGGCTTTGCCATAATCGCCACGCTTGGCAGGCGGATTGGCGATCGCAGTATGGTGGTAAAATGCATAGAGAACGCTGCTGCCCATTCTCTAGTAAGTCCCTTAGTCGCCTTTTACGACACCCACAGGAAGAAATGGGGTGGTGTTATTCTTTACGTCCGGCACCACTCGGTACACCGTACATTACATCGTACATTACAACATAATGTTTGTATTGTATGATGTCCTCCAATTCCATCATACAGGAAGATTTTTTAGTCACCGTCCAAATTATGATATATTAATATTTTGCGAAAATCATTTAATACGTGTTTTTTCTTTTAGTATCTAGTACTCAATACAAAAATATTGAGATATCACATCACAAAGTTATCTATAAAAAGTTGATGATTCTGGACACCGCCGCGCGCTAGGTAATAGTGCGGGCTATTACCTAGTGCGTATGCACCGCGCTAGGTATTAATTTTGGTGGCCCACCCCGCGCGCCGCCGAAATTAATTGAAAACAATAATAAACAAAGTTGCAAATTTTCCCTTCATACTCTCACGGGCGGCAAGTGTAGTATTATTAACGTTTAACTTAGTGACCACGCAGAGCGGATAATTCTTTCGAAAAATTGATTTAAAATAAAAAAATAATGTATCGTTTTTTTTTTCAAAAATGGATTTATTGAATGATACCTAATGCCTAGAAAAAATTTGGATAGTGACTAAAAAATCTTCCTGTATAAACAGGCACCTTACGGGTTCCGCTATAGTCTGTGGAGCTTGACTGCCCTTTGCCCATGATCTTTTTCGCCCGTTGTTTTGTATGTGATCCTATTTGCGTCTTTTAAAAAATGGTTCGATTTCATTACGATTCAATAGAAAATCGCAAATCTAGATTAAGTTGGCGTTTCCGACTCCTCTTAAGAAAAAAGGCCAAAAAAAACTCCGATGTCTGAATGTACAGACCATGTAGATTGGCGTCTAAAATGGTCTTTTGTGGAAAGCACTGCACAGATTGAGTAGACCTGTCCAGTCAGTGCACACATTTGTCAATAATTCCCGACTTGTCTGTTTAAGTTCATTGGTACTGATACCGGCTGACCTCGGTCTGGTGCATCACAAGAGATGAAGATAACAGTTCCTTATCACAATATCACGCTCTTTAGATAGAACTTGTGACAGTAACCTCTATTGGTCGAACCATAGATATAGTAAAATATAATATCATTGTGTAATGTGTACAGATAGAGATAATAATATTTATCGCTTTTATTAAAATAATAATTTATCTAATCTCCATTCGCGAAAACAGATAACTCTAAAAGCTAATTTAGATGGTATTTTCCTGTTCACACCTTCAAAAAATTAACGGATTTACGTGTCTGATATAATGGCAAATCTATATCTATACAAATAAATAAAATTGAAGTGTCTGTTTGTAATTTTAAATTAACAACTTTTCACTAAATGCATATGAAAGTATATACGGTACTTACGTAAAAACATTTTTTTTGTTGTTTTATGTATGTCTGTCCGTCTGTTTGTTCCGGCTAATCTCTGAAACGGCTAGACCGATTTAGCCGGGACTTTCACTGGCATATAGTTGATATTATAAGAAATAATATAGGCTACTTTGTTCTGGAGCACCTTCCCGTGGTTTAATTTTCAATATCGGGCGAAGCCGCGGGCAGCAGCCAGTTATAAGAAAACGACTGCGTTATCCCCCTAATAATTTGAAAAAAAGACGGGAGGGTGAACAATAATCAAACAATAGCCATGACTCTGCAATAAACCTATGTCCTTCTAACTGTCTAAGATACCAAATTAAAACAAGTTTTTTGTCTGTAACTACAGATTTCCCACGAAAAGTATGCATTTGGCGATTATCGTCTATCGTCGGAAACACAGACGCGCGATGACGAAATCTAAACGAACGCGCGATGATTAGATCTAATAGGCGTGTTAGAACCATGGATATATTTGCCTATTTCATATTACCATTATTACAAAATGATGGGTTGGGTGGTTTCTGTGCAATAGTTTGTCCTGTGTGCACGTTACAGGGGTTGATGGACGCTTGTGAAAGTGCTAAGCTCGTAGTCAAATTCTGGGCTGACTATATTTAGATTGCTATCGACACGCTAAAAAGAAGAAGAATAATTTTTTTTTTAAGTTTTTTTTTTGTGGGACATTAGATGACTTCCGAATGGAGAAAGTAAGCCGACAGATAGAAAATGCAAACAAATGCGCAATGATAGGTTCTCCCAAAACTTAGAAACTTCGTATTGTTGGAGGGTACGTGCCGTACGTACTAATTATGTAACACGAAGATTCCCCTTCCTAGTTTACCTCTGTTCTACATTTGAATAATATTCTAACTTACGTTTACCATTCAACAGTGGAGATAGTCCGAAAAGGCGTGATCAATGAAGTTCGCAACTCTTCGATCGCGCCAGGCACCTTGGTGCGTGTGCGGCGCGGGAAGGAGGTACCAGCAGACTTAGTACTGCTGTGCTCAGCCGGGGAGAAGGGGAAATGCTTCGTAACTACTGCCAACCTCGATGGAGAGACTAATTTGAAGACTTTGAGGGTACCCCCACCGTTAGTCGGCTTTACACCAGGTATAACATTTATGTAATTGTGATTGACTTACCATTGCTCATAATATTCATACAGCTTATGTGTTGTGTTTCATCTGTTAACTGTGTTTGTGATGTGATGTGTTAATAATCTGTATTTAAATTTATTTAGCTTTAGTAAGACTGACTTCAAGAATTGCCAAACAATTTGTAAAATGACCAGCCATTTTTTTGTTTTCTTTTTTAAATCATAACTGTTAATTTGGATTCAGCTAACCGGTCTTTTCTGTATTTCGGAACTTCTGTGTAACAGTAGTCATAATAAACCTAGTAGGTAAGCTTTATTATATTTAATATAAATGTCTACTAAAATAAAATTTAGATAAATAATTTTATTACACGCGTGTTTTGTACATTTCATCACCATGTGATTGTGGTAATAAAGGTATTTGGAATATCATACGTGCTTTTATTTGTGCGATCATCGCAAACGCACTTTTCATTGTCATCGTTACTCGCTCATTTATGTAGCTAGGCTAATCTCTGAACAAAGATTCCGAAAGACATTAATCTGTCCATTAAAACATTATCTATATATTCAAAACAACTAAGGACATTAGAATTGTATGAACCTTATAGACCACTATGAGACTTGATCACATTAACCTCGTTTTGTCTTTTCTACGTATTTGATTATCACTCGTGTATTAAAAAAATCAAAATCAAAATCAAAAGTCATTTATTCAAACTAGGCTGAGAGTCAGCACTTTTTGAACGTCAAAGTTACATGAGACAGTCCCCCAAAAACGCCCACCCTTCGACACTTCCTAGTGCTTTGGCTGGGAAGAAGAAGTGGCGGAACAAACTCACCAGCAGCACAGCTGTCTGTTAAGTTAGAAGAACTTGATTCTATACAGTATTATGTAAGTAATTAATAGTATAAAACAAAACAAAACATACATCAAATTATGCGTCATATGTCAGCTAGCACACGCCAATATACGAACAAAACATTTAAAAAAACTAAACTCAAGCTGAAATAATAAAATCGTAAATAGAGCTTAAAACCTAAATAAGAGCCTCCGGGTATAAAGGGCGTGCCCGCTTACATATGCAATGCTGAATGTTCACATAGCTGTTACGACCTGAGTTACAACTCGAGGCCACAAATGATAAACTAGGACCATCGACGTAAAATAAATTAAACAGGTAAGTAATATTAATAATAATATCAACATCAAAGTCAGCAAGACGACCAGTCACCACAAGCAGCACCCGTTCACGAGCATAACGCAAAGATCAGCCATTGCCCCCCTCGCCATATTTAAGGGAAGGGGGCAACCCGACCCCCGACGCTACCGCAAGCATTGACATCTAAGGGAGCATGACGAACTTGCTGCCGGTTGCTCAAGCAAGAATTGAATGATTACTTGTCGAGGTCGCTAGCTAACCACATTATGCAATACTAATAAAATAAAATTGGCATAAACAGGAAAAAAAATATGGAAACAATTATATTGAACCTATCACTAGGTACGCTAATACTGGAGAAAGAACATAAACATTGTCTTGAGTTAATCACAGCGACCAACTATTCTTATCATTTAAATAATCGTTGATGGAATAGTACGCCTTTTGACAAAGGTTGGATTTTACTTGAGCTTTAAACGCATTAAAAGGTAATTCTAGTAAAGAAGGTGGTAGCTTGTTGTAAAATGTTATACCAAGCCCAACAAATGAGTTATGCACCTTATGAAGCCGGTGAAAGGGAACACGTAGTTTGTCCTTACTTCTAGTGTTAACAGTGTGAATATCACTGTTTTTAGCGTATAAGTGTATATTTTGCCTAATATATAAGATGTTGGCGAAAATGAATTGTGATGACACCGTAAGAATACCAATATCTTTAAAAAAGTCCCTTAGGGAAACTCTGGCACCTAGCTGGTAAATTGCTCGAACAGCTCGTTTCTGAAGGACAAAAATATTTTGAATATCAGCTGCAGTACCCCACAGTAGAATACCGTAAGACATAACGCTGTGGAAATAACTAAAATAGACTAACCGAGCTGTATCAACGTCAGTATATTGTCTTACTTTTCTGACGGCGTAGGCAGCTGAACTGAGCCTTCCCGCTAGGCTTGAAATATGTGGGCCCCACTGAAGTTTGCCATCCACTGTTATGCCCAGAAAAACTGCCGAGTCTACAGTTTTAAGCACCTCTTTATCTAAGACGATGTTGGGACCTAGATTTTTAACATTCGGTAAGGCGAACTTTACACATTTGGTTTTCTTGGCATTGAGAACTAGGTTATTTGCCGTAAACCAATCGGTAACCATTGAGAGTGCACTGTTCACGTCGTCAAAATCTGGTCTATTCCTGTCTACTTTAAAAATAAGAGATGTATCATCTGCAAACAGTACAACGTCACAAATACCCTTTAAAAAGAATGGTAAGTCATTGATATACACTAAGAACAAGAATGGGCCGAGTATAGAGCCTTGAGGCACACCTAACTGAACCGGTAGCCCGGCAGACTTTACACCATTAATATCTACACATTGGAACCTATTATGTAAGTAAGAATTTATTACGTTTATAGCTTCGTTATGGACACCGTAATGACGTAGTTTACGCAAAAGCGTGTCATGGTGCACGCAATCAAAGGCTTTGGAGAGATCACAGAATACTCCGATAGCATTTTGCGAGTTCTCCCATGCGTTAAAAATGTGTTTCAAGAGAGCAACACCCGCATCTATAGTTGAACGACCTTTTGTAAAGCCATATTGCTCATTATGAAGGAGGCTATTTAAATTAAAATGTCTTAGCAACTGCTTGAGGATTAACTTTTCAAATATTTTGCTAAATGCAGGTAAGATAGAAATAGGCCTAAAATTAGAAACGTCATTTTTATTACCTGATTTAAATAATGGTATGACTTTGCTACTCTTCATGAGGTCAGGAAAAGTTCCGACATCAACACATTTATTAAAAGTAACAGCCAAATAGGGGGCTACGATGTCTATTATATTACTTAATAGTTTGATGGAAATGCCCCAGAAATCACCAGTGTTTTTAGACTTAAGTGTGTTAAAAACATTAACTACATCACGAGGCGTTACATGTTCAAAATTGAATAGGCAACTACTTTTTGGCACACTACTATGCAAAAGATTATCAGCTTTAGACGGGGACGAATTTAAGGAGCGAGTCGTAGTTACAGGTATGTTGGCAAAAAACTCATTAAATGCCTGTGCTACGTCAGCTGGCGTATTAAGTAATTTGTTGTCGACCAAAATTTCAAGTTGTTTTTCTTGTTTAACCGATTTACCCGTCTCATTGTTAATGATTTTCCAAGTAGTTTTTATTTTATTATTTGAATTTTTAATTTGATCGCTTAAAAATTTGGATTTAGCAAAAGCACTAATCTGTTTAAATAATTTTGAATATTTTTTTACATACTCTAGGAAAGGAGTATCAAACCTGTATTTTTTTAAACCATATAACTCGTAAAGCCTCGCTCTACTTTTGTAAATACCTGGAGTAGCCCATTGGTTAAAGCCAACGGAGGTGCCATTAATGTCAATGGTTTTGGTCTTGAAAGTAGATTTGTACTCTTTTTGCACTACATCAAAGAGGGCTTCATAAATTGCATTAGGATTATCGTGTTCTACTATAGATGGTGCAATTCTGCGAGCTATATTATTTTTAAACTTGGTGCAACGACTAGCTGTATAAGGCCTGCATTCAAGTTTACGCGCCTTTTTAAACAATGGCATAGGGAAACTGGATAGCAAACCACAGTGGTCGGACGTTAAATCAGTTAACACTAATTTATTTTTGGCATCACAATCACTAAATATATTATCAAGACAAGTTGACGAACATGCCGTGATCCTGGTTGGTTCAAAAAACAAGTTAAATAAATTAAATGACCTAAACAGATTGAGAAGTCTAATACTTAATGGAGTAACCTCTAGAATATTAATATTAAAATCTCCACATACAACTATACTTTTATTACTTGATTTTAACTTATTGAGTAAATCCTCCATGACTGATTCGAAACAAATGAAATCCCCAGAGGGGGGTCGATAAACGCAAATTATAACGTATCGCTCGAGTTCAACACAAGACAACTCAATAGTGCGCTCAATAGAAAGATTAACTAAATCTAAACGTTGCTTACATTTCAGCTTGTTTGAAACAAGAACTAAAGAACCACCGCGGATGGCCCTTTTTCTCGCAAATGAACTTTGTACAGTAAAATTATCATCATTGATAAACACTACTTCATGTTCTTTCAACCAATGTTCAGTTAAACATAACACCTGAACATCATGATTCTCTATAAATAAGCTTAACTCTAACTCTTTGCCGGACAGACCCTGCATATTTTGATGAACAACATTCAACATATGCGGCTCATCCGTTGTCGCACCTACTAGTTTAAACTACTAGGCGTATCAATAGTAGTGTTAGTATCACTACCAACAGTAAATAAACACGACTTCGACATACTACTTATGTCTGAGTTAATATAAGTACCAACAGTAAATAAACAAGACTTCGACATACTACTTATGTCTGAGTTAATATAAGCTAATAGCCTCGCTATTTTATGTCTAAACATAAGGGGCAGATACACTGAGTTCCTTGTTGATTTTAACTTATCAACAAAAATGTTGGTATCAAAAAATATAAGTTTATCACTGTAGTGACTGACCAAAAACTGCATATGATTATTAAGCATATGAATATATTTGTTTTTTCTACTAGATAATTTCTCAAAATATGGAAAAGCACACAAAATAATTTTGTTACAATTAATCTTTAAAATCTCAGTAACACT
This sequence comes from Aporophyla nigra, assembly GCA_947507805.1. Lineage (NCBI taxonomy): Eukaryota > Metazoa > Arthropoda > Insecta > Lepidoptera > Noctuidae > Aporophyla > Aporophyla nigra. Next base: position 3,874,595 of record OX382301.1, read on the forward strand.
GTCAGTAATATCATCTTGTTTGATCTGTGAACTATTACCTACAAACACAGTTATGTTGGTATTACAATCATATTGATATCTCATAATTGATGACATTATTTCAGTAAAGGATTTCCCAGGCAAACAATTATTTTGATTAGAAATATTCAACTTGTTACTAACTAATTTCCCTAAACCTCTTCCTATACTATCTGAGAACATAACGGACTGAAAACCAAGGTGACTGCAACAAGGGGTAACACTACTAGCTACTGACTGTACCCCTTGAGATTGTTCATGCACAGTATCAGGTATATTTTGAATGGAGATACAGTGCAGACTACTCACAACTTGGGACGGGTCCACCGTTGCCTCAGGCTGGAGGGCATCAAGGTTGGATACCCTTTGACAAGTGCACCGAGTATTATTGAGAGTCAGCAAATCCACTCTGTCTACCAATTCATTTGTAGCAAGGATATGTTCCTTAATTTGGTGCTTAGAGCATACATATTTATTATAAAGTGACTTAAGGGATTCATCAAGAACTTGAATTTCAGACTGTAAGCGCTGAGTGTCTATTTCATATATATTTATGCTATCTTCTAATTTAATTTGATAATTTTTCAATTTGTTGACAAGAGAAACACGTTCTTTCCTTAATTGAATATTTTTGGAATAATGTTTCTGATGTTTCTTGAATTTATTACATTTTTTAATAATTTTATTCAGTCTTGCATATTTTTTTAATTTATTTTGACTTATTTTATGACTACAGTTATGTTTCAGTAAGGAATTCTCGGTAAGGTCAATTGTCGTTATAGAGTGTGGGTTACAATTTGTATTAAACAATTCGTTAAACAAATGGTCAGTTTCTTTGACCTGATTACGTTCTTTATCCTTTTGTAACTGTTGAATTTTGACATTTGCATGGATTAATTCATCCTCTAAGTCCCTAACCTTACATAAAGCCTCCTCATACAAATTACCCACGTTACCTACGTTATCTACGTCGCGCGTCGTTGTGACGTGTCTTTTTTGACATCGCGTCGCTATTTGCATTGTATGATATGACAGGATTCTGAGCCTTGACCATCAACGTACGCTATCTACGCCGTTTTTATTTTTATATTAGCGCAGTTACTACTAGTGTGGGACGGCCCCCAGAAACTGCGCTTGCCGATACGCGGTCTCCACTCCAGGACTCGTCTGCTCCATTGCTCATCGGGCCTTCGACTTCGGTTTTCGTTTTGTTTCTGCAGTGACCTATATAGAAAGCTCTCAATCGATTGCGTATCCAAGTAGGCCACTGCAGACACAATTTGTCATAGTGGGAGTTTACTGACCCATCCAACACCCAGTGCGAGAGAGGTGCGTCTGATCAGACCATGCCCCACTTGCCGCAATAAACGTGGCCACCTACTGGGCTCAAACAATTGGCGTGTGTCAATATATAGAATAAGAAATCGTACGAGTACCACCGACAAGAAAAGAAAAAGTACCTTTTATTACGTCCGTGGGTAAGCGCACGGACGTAATAAAATCGTGGCGGGATTTTTTCACGCACTGAAACTTAAACTCACTGCTAAGCGCCGAAAGTTGAAAATCAGATGATTTGTTTTTTCAACGCGCTCTCAACAGCAGGAATGGACTCTGTTGAATTCTCAATGCTAGGTGAGTTTAAAATCCAGTGCACGATAAAATCTCTTCGCGATACCTTTACGTCCGTGCCAACGTAGGCTTATATATAGTTTGTTATAGTGGTCTAATTAATCCATCCGATCCTATGTGCGTTGATTAAAGAATTGATGGCAGCTCATAGTACCTACGACAGAAAGAACTCGTCTTTTGAATAGAAAAATAAAAAGAAATCTTTCACTCATTCCTCCGTTAGATATCCTTCCGCAAGGTATGCGGATAGAGGTGCCCAACCCTGTGGCAGATCTCTACACGTTCTACGGAAGGCTGGAGATCCCCTACCAGGACAGCCTGGTGCTCACCACTGACCACCTGATGCTCAGGGGATCTAGGGTCAAGAACACAGAGTGGGCTATTGGATGCGCTATTTATACTGGTAAGTTAAAAAAAAAACAAATTTGTTGAACGTGTTGAATGCAGAAGAAAGACAATTCTAAGGCTGGCAGAAATTGTTTCAGTTTTGTAATTGCATATGTACCTATGGAAAGTAAATAAGTACATAAATGAAACCTCTATGAAAAAACGCTTGCTGAGGTGCTGAGGTCGGTCCGTGGATGGGTGACCATCTAATACATACCAAGACCTCTGTGTGCCTCTATATAAGTCCCGGCTATCATTTGTAGATAATTTGACAGTCGTTACGGGTCGTCAGAAGACCGAAACTCTTACAAGATAACCAGCTTTTCAAGACGTATAGTGTTACCTAGTTAGTTGGTAGTAGAGGTCATAAGCTATGCCGCTCCAAGTAAATTACTGGTTAGACTGGAAGCCAACTCCATCATATTCGGGAAAAGGATAGGCAGATGTAGACCACTAGTTTTTCTAAACCACCTGTATTTTGTCTAGTATATTGGTCAGTTTCCGGTCTTACCAAATGCAGCAGAATACCTGTATTCTGCCAGGGTCGCGAAATTGTTCGAAAGAGATACCGTGACCCTGGCACATGGGCCCAGAGCGGGAGAAGTTAATTGATGATTAACCATTAAAAAAAAATACCTGTATTTATAATATTCAACCATAAACTTTATGTTACAGGTGAAGAAACAAAACTCGCTCTCAACTCTAAATACTCAGGAAATAAATTCTCGTCAAGTGAACTGGCGATCAACCAGTCCCTCCTTTACTTCATAGGTTTTCTAGTCTTCGAAATATTCGTCTCCTTGATCGCAAAGCTGCTGATTGAGCTCCATAATACTGAGAGGGATCTGTACCTTGGTCCTGGGACCCCATACCCGATTCCTATGAGCTATATTCTCCAAGATCTGTTCTCGTTTTTGTTACTCTATTATTATATTATCCCAATGTCTCTGTATGTCACCATAGAGCTGTATAAGTTTATTGGTAAGTGTACTTCGTTTTATGAGATTTGAGTAGTTATTAAAAGTTTGGTATGTGACCATAGATAAAAATATTTGTCTTATCTATGCATGCTATGTTGTTATTGTGCGTAATAACTCAAATATATACAACTTTTTTTTTTAAATTATTTGTTCAGTAACAATTCACATTTTATATAATACAATTTATATTATGGTTAGCCTAATTAACACATGACTTCATATACCCCAAGAAAGAAGAGTATTCAGTTAAAAGCATAATACAATAACCAAAACTTATTTAAGCTGATATTATTAAGCAAATCGTTTAAGCATTTAAAATTCAGTCTTATTGCCTTCAAATATGATTGAATTTTCTTGTGTCTTAGATTTCGCCTCATCCATACCTAACTTTCCCCAGGATCGTTATTCATAGCCTGGGACGAAGACCTCCGTTGCGAAGAGACCGGCAAACCCGCAGCAGCGAACACATCAGACTTGAACGAAGAGTTGGGACAAGTGGAAGTGCTGTTCTCTGACAAAACCGGCACTCTTACCAAGAACCTCATGGTGTTTAAATCATGCACCATCATGGGCCAAATGTATGAGGAGAGAGAATCCAGGCTCTATGATGTGGAGAGGTTTGATGAGCCCGTGGATATGTTTCAGGTCAGTTTTTTTTATAACATCTGTGCTTTTGCTATAATTTCTCAGTAACAGTCCAGGATTTGAGTTTGTGCCCGGTTGATGGTAATTGAGAGCAGTGGTGGCCCAGTGATAACGGCTCCGACTTGCAAGTTGTAGATCGTAATAATTTCACCACCATTGCTCTAAAAAAGGCGAAGGAAAACATCGTAAGGAAACTGGCATATCCTAGAACCAAAAATTCGACACATGTGAAATCTACCAACCCGCACTGGGCCCGCTCACTCTCACCGAGAGGAGGCCTGTGTCCCAGCAGTGGGAACAATATAGACTGATTATGATGATGTATTTTCTGGTGTACAATAAACCATATATAAATAAATAAATAAATAAATGGCAATAGGCTCGCCCTCCTACAATAAATGGCGAAATGTCGGCGTATCACAGGTCGACTCTGCCTAACCCTTTGAGAGCTATAGGCGTGATGTTTTGTTATGTAGCTACATTTTTTTCTTAAAATAGAGTTTTTGTGAACCATAGAAGGAGGATTTTTGGTAGTTTTGCGTTTTTGATTTCAGTCAGTTCTTCATTCGAATTATTAAAATGGTCAATTACCTTGTTCTCGTTATTTCGCTTTATGCAGCTCTTATAAACAAACTGACACATTAAACTTATTAAGAGTGTTGTTATGAGTTCTTTAATATTTAAACCAAATTTAGATGATTCTCCAAGTGTTGCAACTTCTTAATTCTGATGAATTTGGATGAGAAATATGAAAATAATAGGTACCTTTATTAGAAAAACTGAACCATGTCTGACGGCTGGTCACGACAAGGGCGTTCCATGGCTAGTGCAATATGATTAGCTGATGTCATAGATTAGATAAATACGATTTTCCACACTAATCTCTTTATCTTTACGTACAAATATCAGTGTTACACGTACTTGAATAAGTACGGAATGGGTACGGCTCTTATTATCTCTATGGAATACATCAAACTAGGCAAATCTTATCTTTGCGAATAAGCTATTTCGAGCCTAATCGATAGATTTGTTCTGTACATACGTTTATACCATATTGCGTAGGTACAATTCTTGTGTGTTGTGTTTGTGGAGACGTATCAGAATTATAACACCAATACACCATACTGCAATCGCCAACCCGCCTGCCAAGCGTAGCGATCATGACAAACCCCTTCTTTTTGGGTCTATGTCCAGCAGTGGACGTCCTTCAGCTGAAATGATGGTGATAAATACGCAATAACTAATATTATATGTCATGCAAGATTGTTTTAATAAAATCGTAAATACGTAGTTAATTTGGATTTACTTACTATTTCGTTGCGGCCGCTGAATCCAGGTTACTATTAATTTAAATACAATAAATAAATTAAATAAATATCTTAGGACAACCAACACGACGTTATCTGATCCCAAACTAGGCAGAGCTTGTACTATGGCAACCAGACAACTGATAAACATACTTATATATTTCTAAATACATACATATTATAGATAATTTACACCCAGACACAGGACAAAATAATGATTGTGCTCATCACACAAAGATTTGTCCTGGGTGGGAATTGAACCCACGACCTTGAACACATGCGTTGTCATTAAAACGGACATTATTAAATACCTGTTAATAGGTAAATCAATTACCCTATGAGTAGTCTAACCTTGATTAACAGTGGATGATAAAATAATGCCTCGTTGGTCTAGTGGTACCAAGCGCTACTGCTGAGCATGAGGTCCTGGGTTCGATTCCCACGATGGGCACAGTAGCTCACCGCCCGGTAAGGACCAGTCCCGTGTCGACGGCGCGTAGTGTTCCACGCGCGCCTCAAAGAGATGTCAGCAAAACTGAATGGGTCTGCTAGGACCGATGCCTGCCAGAGTCGCGAGATTTGTTTGAAAGAGTTACCGTGACCCTGGCACAGGCAACTGAAGGAACACGGGTGGGTTTTAGTCAGTAAAAGTCTGACACGCCCTCCCGCTCCGCCCAGAGCGGGAGAAGTCATTTGATGATTTCCCATCCAACAAAAAAAAGGCCGCGCAAAGTATTATTGTGTTTTTCTATCTGGAATTTCTTAGTAGCAGCCCGGGGTCTGGATTCGTGCCCGGTTGATGGCAATAGGCTCGCCCCCTATTACATGGGACTTAAACATAACAGGCGAAATGTGGGTGTACTATGGGTACACGTCTGCCCAACCCTTCGGGTTAACAAGTCGCGATGTTACGTGTGTGTTAAATGATAAGATAATTAGTTTTATTGTGTTTTTATTGCGTTACTAGCTTTTGCCAGCGGCTTCGCCCGCGTGGAGGTTGGATACTATCCCGCGGGAACGTATTACCTATATAAAAGTACCCTTTATGTTAATCCAGGCTATGAACTATCTGTGTGCCAAATTTCATCCATTCCGTCCAGTCGTTTTTTCGAGAAAGGGTAACAAACATACACATACACATACATCCATCCTCACAAACTTTCGCATTTATAATATTAGTAGGATTGAACCGGCAACTGAACTGTGTCTGCAGTTAAGGTCCGCTATAATTTAACATGAATGACATGGATTCAGCAAATTTTATTCAACAAGTATTCAGGAAGTACGAGTAATCGTAGCAATGCTGTTCTGTAGTTTTTGCCTACCCTACCCTATCCATGAATAAGTGAAACAGTGGTGTCTTAGTGGGAACGATCGCAACTTACTAGTAGTAGGTCGTAGGCGTACCCAAATAAGCGCTTTACTTTGTGTAAATCATTTCATCACCACCGTTCAAAACAGTGAAGAAAAAAATCATGCGAAAACCGGTATGTCTTAAAACCAGAAAATTCTTTCTCTCACCGTGAGGAGACCTGAGTCGCAGCAGTGGGAACGTTATAGCCTGATTATAGCTATGCATAAGCATGAAAAAAGTTGTGAGATTATCTATGTAAACAACACTCCCTTTCTATTTCAGACAGACATCAAATTCTTCTTCAAAATCCTCGCTCTTTGCCACTCAGTGCAAGTGTCGAGTGAAGACATGAAGAAACTTTCTGCCCGTCTCTCCATCACCAGCAACTTGCAGCTCATGAACTTCTTTAAGAGAAAGAAAGCGAAGAGCAGTACGGCGTCTAACGGCACGAATGGAGTCATAGATAATGTCACTTGGAACACTATCATTAACGAAAATGGTAACAAAATGGATTACCAAGCCAGTAGTCCTGATGAGAAGGCCCTCGTAGAAGTCGCCGAGAGGTTTGGGGTGACGTTTCTGGGTGAGGAAGGCAACGATCTGGTGTTGAAAGTGGGGGAGTATACGGAGATGTATGAACGACTACAGGTTATTGAGTTCACTTCGGAGAGGAAGAGGATGTCTGTTATTTTAAGGGATAAGGATGGGAAGGTAAGCTGTTCTTTTTAATTTTTTTTAGAATAACTTACTTTATTCCACTATACAAACATATAAATTATATTATTAAATATTAAAATAACAAAAATTATAAAAATATAAAAAATAGTAGCCCACCGGTATCGGGAACAGGGTCCAAGCTAGCGGCTGTCAGGGCTCCAGAGAGAGAGGAACCTCCTGACAATGCGGGCCGTGTTCAGAAATACCGCTTTCTGAATCAAGCCCTCGATCCAGCTGCCCAACGAGAGCCTAATTTGGTGTTGGTCAAGGCTCTTGGCTATCAAGCGGTTGGCAGTGACGACTATCGGCACAATGATTGCTTAGTCTACATCCCACATGTCGACAACTTCGCGAGCCAAGTCAAGATACTTGATCTGTTTCTCTTTCTCAACTTTCACGAGGTTCCCGTCATGTGGGACCGTTTAGCAGTGGCGTGCAGTCCAATATAGGCAAAAAGACACTGCAGACCCTAGGGTCTAGACCCTAGATAAGGACTGGTTACTAATATTTCAAAAATAAAAGAATTATACTAACAGTAAGTAATAAAACCATTCAAAAAGTTTAAATGCCTAATGTAAATATAATAGCAACGTTCATACCGTTCTATTTACTACGGCAACGCATTCATAACAGATCGCAACGTAAGCAGGCAGCGAACAATCGTGTCTTTATTTCATTCATAAATGTACGCATGTAGTGGTAATTTCTTCTACATTTTCGTGTCTATACATTGCACACATAAAGCGAAGTCCTGCCGCAGGATAACCAATCACAGGCGTCCCTGCGCCATTCAATAATGGCGCATGGACGCCTGTGATTGGTGAGTATTATCACAGCGCGCTGTGAGTATTATGCGATCAAGTTGAATATGTACGTAGCCTCAGCAACATTACGATTCGCAATGATGCAATTTTATTTTTCAACGTTTTAGTTATCAAAATTTAGAAATTGTTTGTTTACGAAAGGATCCATATTGATTTCGTACATGTGAAGCGCGCTGTTTTATGTTTTTATTTTGATTGAGTTTTCTTGTGATTAATTCATTTACAAACGTTAATATTTAGGTAGATTTGTTGCTTATTTCAATTAGTTTTTTGAATTGTTTTAATTTTTACTTACTACGCTGTTTGTTTTTTTCAAAATGTTGTTCGATTGTGAGGTTTGTGTTGAAAATGTGTGTTTGTTTAAAAGTGTATCTTAATGGAAATGTGTACCTGAGTAACGAGAATTATAACCCAGCAAAGAGGTAGTGCAACTCGTAAGTTTCATAGTAATAATTAAGCAACTAAAACCGGCTATGTTGTTGTTTACACACATTAAAAAATTTTTTTTCCTTGCTAGTTTAGTAGTTCGAGTACAGTGTGGAATTGTTCGGGATTTGCAGATTTACATGATTGCTATCCCACGGCTTGCTCAAAGATTTTGGTAATTATCGTATTGAGAGAAGTATTACGAAGAAGTTTTTCATTAAAACGTATGCTTACGTACCTATTTATGAAACACACAAAGTCAACAACAAGTACCTACACATCTTTCTGTGCTTTCGACGGAAAAAGAATTATTGGTCGAATGAAGACGCATACCAACTTTTTATGACGATGGTTTAAAATCATATTTAAAAAAAGATAGGCGCGTATATGTCATTTATAAATGAGTTTGTTTACTTTATTATTTTTGCTGTTACCCGTACTAAATTTACCTATTAAATATATTTACATATACGAATCACATGAAGGGCCTTTTTCAACTATCACTCACCTGGATCAGATATTTGAGGTGGCCGAAATCATTTATTAGCATTATCAGGAAATCGCCATTTCAAACTTTTAAACCACCTAGTGAGTTTTTCTTCACTAACTTGAGCAATTACGAAAGACGTTTTTTTTTTTTTGAACTGCCTACCCGATCATAAAACCCTGTGCACGCTACTGCCGTTTAGGATAACTTACTTTATTATTTTTCCGCCACTTCTTCTTCCCAGCTAAAGCACTAGGAAGTGTCGAAGGGTGGGCGTTTTGGGGGACTGTCTCATGTAACTTTGACGTTCCAAAAGTGCTGACTCTCAGCCTAGTTTGAATAAATGACTTTTGATTTTGTTTTTTTTTTGATTTTGATTATGACGAAAAGCCTCAGTTTTCATTGGAAACAGGTATCGTCAGCGTAAAACGTACCCTTGCATCTGAATTAACATGAAACGTGAATGCAAATAAATGTACTTAATTAAACATATTGGTACTATTTTATTTAACGTATTAAAAAAAAAACATTATTATGAGAGTATAATACAAGTCTACATGATGACCTCATCAAACTCATATTTAATTTACCATTGTAACATATTTTTCGGAACCATCACAGTTTAATGCTTTCTTTCTAATCGCGTTCCCAGATCTGGCTGTTCTGCAAAGGAGCAGAGAGTTCTGTGTTCCCTCTATGCACAAACACAGACCTTATAGAAGAGACTGACCGAGATATCAACGCGTTCGCTAACAAGGGTCTGAGGACGCTAGCCATTGCGTACCGGGAAGTGCCTGAAGAGGAGTATGAAAGAGTTGCGGAAGGTCAGTCAAAATACTACTGGTTTTATAGAATAGCTAGCTAGGAGTAAGCTCTCTTGAAGTTAGCGGAGGAAATAAAATAAAAAAACTGAATAATATACCTACTAATGATAGACCAGAGGGGTAATTGCGGAACTTTTTATCGGTAGGAATTGGTTTAATATTCATAGTTAAACAACATTCATTGCGTTATTTACGTTGCTGAGCCGACAATTTATTCCAACAAATAAAGCAATGGCTTAGAAATAATCTTCAATCCCATTCAAGATCACGCTTAATACGCGGGCAAAGCCGCCGGCAAAAGTTAGGAGACAATAAGATATGGCGAGAATTCACTATTGGTCTGTATAATCAGCCCACACAACAATGTTGACTTGTCGTCTTGTTTTGACGGGTTTGCAAAATTGGTATTATTCAACAGATTCGTAAAATTGTTTTACGTGGTTTAAGCTAAGTTTTCCTAAACAACTTATCTTTAACATTGCAGCGATCAAGCGCTTAGACGGCAAGAGCGCAGACGCGTTACAACAAGTAACGCAACAATACAGAGTGTTAGAGAGACATCTGACGCTAGTTGGCGCCACCGGCGTCGAGGACTGTCTGCAGGATGACGTGGCCGATACCCTCGCCTCGCTGCGGAAAGCCGGGATCAAGACCTGGGTGTTGACGGGAGACAAGGTGACGAATAGATAGGATGACGAATTAGTACTAGCTGTGTTGTTTGCAACGTAGAAATCGCCATATCTACCTTTATCATTGATCATCCATACTATAATATTATAAATGGGAAAGTGTGTGTCTGTTTGTCCGTCTTTCACGGCAAAACGGAGCGACAAATTGACGTGATTTTTTAAGTGGAGATAGTTGAAGGGATGGAGAGTGACATAGGCTATTTTTTTTTGTAGGTTGCTGGGGTGAACTTAGAAAAGCCGTGCTTTTCCCATTGATAATTGTATGTAGCATGTTCGCGTGTGTCCAATGCCTAGAATCTTTACATTGTATCCCCAAATGGAAAGACATAAAATCGTCTACAGTAGCGTATTCAATTAACATTCCGTTCCGAGTTCTCTTCTGTGTTCTAAATTGGGAAAGGGGAACCGTGTTACCCCGAATTTAACACGACCGAAGCCGCGGGCAAAAGCTAGTTAACAATAAAAGCGCCCCCTTGCTCCACTTGTTCAAGAGAATTGCTACTTATTCAGTTAACTGCGACAGTATAGAATGCTGGAGAGACAAGGTGAGTAGGTAGGTATATGGATCCGTTGAAACATGACTGTCCATGCTTGCTGGTTATAGTTAGTATAGTTATTATATTTTATCTATGATGTGTATGTATTTAGCAATATATAAGTATATTTATCAGTTGTCTGGTTACCATAGTACAGGCTCTGCCTAGTTTGGGATCAGATAACGGTGTGTTGGTTGTCCTGAGATATTATTTTATTTATAGAATTACAACAAAGTAAAGAAAGTTGTTTATTCCTTTGCATTTTGGATACTTACGCTATTTTAACAACTCCTTCCAGACCAGTCGGTTAGAAAGAATGTCAGTAACATAGTTCTATAAAATGGTTTAGGTTAACTCTAAGCATTCCTTGTAACAAGGGTCCGGTCTGTAAGAAACTCAAGATTTCAGCCGAATGCTATCCACTGCTGGATATAGGCTTCCCCCAATTTCAGGGGGGGGGGGGTATGCCATAATCGCCATGCTTGGCGGGCTGGTTGTCGATCACAGTATGGTGGTAAATTGCATAGAAAACAATGTTGCCCATTCTCTAGTACATCTCTTAGTCGCCTCTTACGACACCCACGGAAATAAATTAATAAAAAAACTAGTTTTTAATCGCAATTACCGCTGATAATAGAAAATGGTAAGTGATATAATTAGAGTATCTATAAGCTTGCTAATTATGATCGAATTATTTACATGCCAAATATCTTTAAATATCTAATCAATATAATATACTCAGTGTCATTATAATCGATATTTATACTTTAAAAACATGTATGATTATGATAATGAGATTGCAAGTCATAACCGATTTTTGTAGTTTTCAACAAAAAAAAACACCTTGATATATATATTGATAGCTAAATGCGATTATACCACGAATTACTATATAGTTTCAATAATTTTGTGATAATGTTTATGATAGTTAAATTATGTGACTAGATATATTAATACGCGAAGCAAAAACTTGGTACCTCTTTTACGAAAATCATATAAATTATGTTAATACATTGTATAGATAAATAAGCGATATTTTGGTTTATTTTACACAATCTTCTGACCAAATAATTTTCAAAAACCGGCCAAGTGCGAGTCGGACTCACGCACCGAGGGTTCCGTACAAACCTGTAGGTATTCACGGTTTATGCATAAGGTTTATGTTTATGAAATTAAATGTTTTTTTTTTTTAATTTTTATATTTGAGTTGACCGAATGAAAGGTAAATTGCGTTTTACGATTTGTGTTTGGGGTGCTTTTTAAGATATTTTTTTATTGATATCAGGCACCCCACGCTTTTTTTCTATTATTTTGTACTTTTTAGTTTGGTTTTCAATGGAAGCGTGTTTTTTAGTTTTTTTAAACTATAATTTATTTTTTATTTTTTAGGGTGTTGCGAATTTTGAGACGTATGTCAGCGTAGTTTGTGACAGTTTTTTTGCTATCCTGGTAACCCTGGCAAGGATAATGGCATAAATTTATGCATTGTCATCGGTCCTTAATAGGTGTGCAAAGTTTGAATGAAATCTGATCGTTTAAAGTGGGTCAAAATCGCGCTATAAGGAGTCGGTTACAAACAAACATACAAATATACAAACATACAAGTGAAGCTAATATAAAGCGTGTAAAAACTACTTACTAGATCTCGTTCAAACCAATTTTCGGTGGAAGGTTACATGGTAATGTACATTTTTTTTTTTAGTTTTACCATTCTCTTATTTTAGAAGTTACAGGGACACACACACACACACACATTTTACCACTTTGGAAGTGTCTCTCGCGCAAACCATTCAGTTTAGAAAAAAATGATATTAGAAACCTCAATATGATTTTTGAAGTGAACATCAAACCCACACGTGTGTGGTATCTATAGATAGGTATCCATAGATACCCCACACGTATGGGTTTGATGAAAAAAACATTTTTGAGTTTCAGTTCTAAGTATGGGGAACCCCAAAATTTATTGTTTTTTTTTTTCTATTTTTGTGTGAAAATCTTAATGCGGTTCACAGAATACATCTACTTACCAAGTTTCAACAGCATAGCTCTTATAGTTTCGGAAAAAAGTGGCTGTGACATACACGGACAGACAGACAGACAGACATGACGAATCTATTAGGGTTCCGTTTTTTGCTATTTGGCAACGGAACCCTAAAAACAGAGCTTCCTCTCTCCTGTCCTTTTGCTGTGCCCTACAGGGTCCATAATGATCTAAATTATATAATTACCACCTAAGTTCACATTATGGTAAAGCAATAAACATATTGAGTATTGAAAAAAATCACGCGGAAAGAGGAGTATGAAATTTGGCACGATTAAAGCTTATATGCAGAAGGATGCACAAAGCTAATAGTTTTATATAATAATTGCATTACAAATACATAAAGCTTTAAATGAATAATGTTCGATTTTCGACCATTCGGCGAGCACTAGTCTACATGAGTTTTTCTTTTGGCAGATTTAAAAAATACGTAAGAAAATTTGAATTTTGCAGGCTACTTTAGCGCATCCACCTTACATATTTTCCTGTTCTTTGTTTACTTAATTGAAGAATAAAAGTTATGAAGTACGAAATTGTTTGTTACTTATTCAACACTTGTCAGTAACGGTTCATTAGAAAACCAGAGTTAGATAGCATCTGTCTGATTAATGCTGAAATGAGGATAAGACTAAGCTTAGATGGTTTGGTCATGTTGAGCGGATGAATGAAGAGCGGCTAACAAAAGGTATTTACAAGGCAGATGTGACTGGACATGCCGAAAGGGGACGCCTTAGGATAACCTATAGTGACCTTATTCGGGATGTTCTTCAGAAGGGTCAGGTACGTAGTACTGGTAACCGGCGTGCGTGTATGAACTTAAACGAGGTAAAAGGAGTATTTAAGGATCGTAGTAGGTGGCTTTCTGTAGTTTCAGCCTACTCCTATGGGATAAAGTCGTGATTCTATGTATGTATGTATTTTATGTTTCATGAACTGTTGCCAAATAAATTATTTAATTTCTGTCTTTCTCTTCTAGGTGGAGACAGCGATAAATGTCGCCCAATCCTGCGCACATATCTCAGAGAACGACAGAAGAATGTTCCTAATAGGTGTCGAAGACGACACGACATTACAAGCTCACATCAGCGAATGCAGACGAATCATCAGCGAGCCGAGTTATAGAGACCTGACATTAGTGGTTGATGGGACCAGTATGTCCCAAGTTTTGGACACGGAATACGCTCCTGCGTTTGTCGATATAGCGATTAACTGTCATGCGGTGTTGTGTTGTAGACTGTCGCCGATACAGAAAGCTAAGGTATGAAAACCGATTCCCTGGTTTAAGTGTTTTTCTTTGGCATGTGTTTAGCTCCTTACGATGAAAATGGATAATTAATTTGACCCTGTATTTGTAATAATTACGATCTATTTGCATTCGAATTTGCATGAATCGCGAAGTATCATCAACATACGTCAAGCTATTATAATTTTTATATCGTAATAAGATCGTGGCAGGTAGGTAGTTTCTGCCTACCCGTATGTGAAAAAGGCGTCACTTTATTCACGTATGTATGTAATTTTAATTTGGCAGATAGTAAAATTGATAAAGAACAGTCCCGGCCGGCCGATCACAGCGGCCATCGGCGACGGAGCCAACGACATCTCCATGATACAGGAGGCGCACGTCGGCTTCGGCATCCTGGGCCGGGAGGGACACCAGGCTGGCAGGTACATGTGTAATTAACTAGCTTCATTTGGCGCGTCGTATCCCATCGCCCGCCTGCTCCATTACGTCATCATTCATCATTTCAGCCGTAAGACGTCCACTGCTGGACTTAGGCCTTCCCCAATTTGGGGGGCTTTGCCATAATCGCCACGCTTGGCAGGCGGGTTGGCGATCGCAGTATGGTGGTAAAATGCATAGAGAACGCTGCTGCCCATTCTCTAGTAAGTCCCTTAGTCGCCTTTTACGACACCCACAGGAAGAAATGGGGAATTTCTCCATTACGTAGATTAGTTTAAATTTAGCGCTCTTCCGACTTTGTTTGATTTTGCTCAGCTTCTAAGGGCCATAGCGTGAAGTTAAATAGCCTATACCTTTTTCAAAAAGTGGACGAATCTCAAACGATTTTTGCACATCTGACTAGTAGTTCTAGAAATGTGCTAAGCATATTCATTGCTCACCCAACACGGTATCATAGAAAAAGAAAATAAGTTCGTTACTACTTTGACTGGCCTGTTAGTCTAGTGGTTAGTGACCCTGACTGCTGAGTCTGAGGTCGTGGATTCGATTCCCACCCAGGACAAATCTTTGTGTGATGAGCACGATCATTTGTTCTGTGTCTGGGTGTAATTTACCTATAATATGTATGTATTTAAAAATATATAAGTATGTTTATCAGTTGTCTGGTTGCCATAGTACAGGCTCTGCCTAGTTTGGGATCAGATAACGTTGTGTTGGTTGTCCTAAGATATTTATTTATTTATTATTTATTTTATACCTCTATTCAATTTTATGTGCCGTCACATAGACATCACTTCATCGACAGCCTATAAATCAGCGGACGATCAAGACGCTTTCAACGATACGTCATTTGTTATTTATGATAAGGAGTTTAGAAGTTATGAGGGAACAGATAAACATACATGCATACATACCCACATATATATACCAAATACTCGTACCTATCAAAATCATAACCCTAGTTTTGGTTTCTTCGTAGTTGGGTAAAAATATCGTATATATACATGTATAATATGTATATGTAGTTCATTTGAGACTATCTATGCCTATGAATTCTTGAATATTTTAGTTAACTAAGCTTAATTTTTATTTTGACTGTCTGTCCTACAGATCTGCTGACTTTGCCTTCACAAAGTTCTCGATGATCAAGAAAATATTGCTAGTAATGGGACACTGGTACAACCAGAGACTAGCCACGCTAATACAATACTTTTTCTATAAGAATCTAGTCCTTGGGAATGTTATGGTAAGCGTAGTTGTCGTATTCGATGAAAACATCATATCTATTATATGCATCTATCCTATTGAGTCATTGCTTACTTGTTTAATTGATTGTAGTAGACATGAATAAATTCCATAAAAACGGAGAACCAAATTTTTCGATGAATTCATTTTTTTTCTTATCTCTAAACCGTTTTCAAATAATTTACTTCCATGTTATTAATTCGCAGGTCCTGTTTCAAATCCACACGGTATTCTCAACGCAGTCGATCTTCGACTCGATGTACCTGACGTTCTACAACTTGTTGTTCACGTCACTTCCGGTGCTGTTCCTGGCTGTCACGGAACAGACCTGGCCTGCTGACACGTTGGCCAAGTATGTATACGGCATAATATGCCAATATTATTATTAATAATAATAATATTATTATTATTGGTATATAATTAATCAATGGTGACCTAGGTGAGATAGCCCAGTGGTTGATGCCTCGCCTCTCATCCATGGGGTTGTGGGTGACAATCCGGGGAAGGTAAGATGTGATTTATTAAATTCATATGAACAGACGCCAGCACATCAAGTTACCCGAAACTGTCAAATTCTCCGAATCAACCTTGAACCTAATGCATTAACGATAAAGTTGAAAATCTATTAAAGAAATTTGACAGATTGTTGTAGCTCCTGTGCCGGCGTCTGTACAATCACGACCGTCGATACAGGGTGCCAAGGACATCGATGCGCACACTGTTACTACCATGAATTTAGCTAATGACCTCTTAGCGTTGACATTATTATCACAAAAGAAACAAAATGTTGTCAAATAGAAAAATGCAATAAAAAGTATGGAACATGTGTTATTGTTTTTTTTTTAAACTGTTGCAGAATCTTGTTCTGTTCGATGATAATATTATAGATTACGCGTTCATGCCCCTGTCAAACTGTATATTACTATAGATATAATGATCATCAGCAATAATATCTCACTTCATGATTTATCTGTTGATATCTCTGTCATCATGATGCTGGCAAGATGATGGATGATAGGCAGTCTCCATGTATTGCTTATTCAGCTGCGACGTCCCTATAGTTGGGATCCTAGCCTTAGTAGCTCTTGTCTAAAAATGTAGTTTTGTTTTGTTTCCAGCAACCCAGCGCTGTACAAAGACATAAGGAAGAACAAGTTGATGTCGTGGCCGTACTTCCTCGCGTGGTGTGTGTCTGCGACCTACCACTCGCTAGTCGTGTACTGGTTCGCGTACTTCGCTGTCAAGTACTCCATAATCAGCCTCGATGGCCGTCCTATAGATCTGTGGTAAGTGCTCGAATGATATTATTATTGACATTGTAGCACCTACTTTACCTCTTATCCACACTTACCCACACTTATTATTTTATTATAATATTGTATATTATTTATATATAATATTATAATATTATATTATATATTATAAATGCAAAAGTAACTCTGTCTGTCTGTCTGTCTCGCTTTCCTGCTAAAACTACTGAACCGATTTAAATGAAATTTGGTACACAGATAGTTTAGAGCCTGAGAAAGGACATAGGCTATTTTTTTTATTGTGGAAAAGGGGGTTTAAGGGGTTGAAAGGGAGGATGAAAGGTTGTAGGGAAGTATTGTCATTTTTAAAGCTAGAATGATGAAACTTTTTTAATTGGGTTTTTATTACATTATATATGTCGCAGATTCAAATGGATTATCGTCCACGTGCTCGATGTTGGTGTCCGCCATGTTGTTTTATTGTAAATCAGTGCGCACGACCGGCGCAGGCGCTGTCTCGGGAGCAAGAGAGCTCGCAAACATCGAACGCACTACTGATAGACACAACATTGACACTGACAGATTCGACATTGACAAGCAGTCATTCGTCTTTGACGTTTGCGCGGTGCTGCCATTTGAATAACGATTAAAATAAGTGACGGCGCAATACTTTATGCGTAACCATCTCTGACACGGCCATTCTGCGCATTAACGCGCTCTCGCGTTGATTCTCGAAATCACGTTTAGCCTAAACGGCACTATTAGATACAGGTAAAGCGTTTCAAACAACTTTCAACCTTCTTATCACTTAATGGAACTCGAAGCAAAGCGTGAAGCTTTCGGCAGACATTACTTTCATTCAATTGCAAAGCGTTGAAGCTTTCAGCAGACATTACTCTCATTTAAACGCAAAGCGTTGAAGCTTTCAGCAAACATTACTTTCATTTAAACGCAAAGCGTTGAAGCTTTCAGCAAACATTACTTTCACTTAATCGTAAAGCGTTGAAGCTTTCAGCAATATTCATGGGTCAATACATGACTCAGCGCAACCTCACTGCAAAGCGTAGCAACTTTCAACAGTTCATTGGGACAAAGCGATAAGACTTTCAATCCATACCTCTAACGAAGCGTGACAGCTTCCAGCGTATTAATGAAACATTTTATGAGTCAACGATAGTCTTAAGTTTATTGATTAGAGTTCAAAATCAACAAAACAACAAACATAGGAGTTCTTCATTTCAACATTTTCAACAAAACTTAAAACACAATTATACAATAATTTGCAGTTCAGTAATCGGTATCAATTAACAAGAGAGGCTGCAGCGACAATGCCCAGCAATTTCTCAAATTAAAGTAAATTAATCATCTTTAAATTCTACCGGACCAAGACATTCGGACAATTCTGGTAGGCTAGCTGGATATTCACGCAATCGTTCATGACACACCATCTGTGAACGCGAGGTAAAAGCTCACGCTTATGACGTGATGCCTTCAAGGCGTTACAATCTGTAACGACCTTGAATTCTCTGCCAAGCAGATAGTGCCGAAAATGTTTTAGCGCTTTAAACACCGCCAATGTTTCCAGCTCATAGCTGTGGTACCTACTTTCGACCTCGGTTGTTCTTTGGCTAAAATAACCGACGACTCTCAGCTGATTGTCATCCTTTTGAAATAAAATTGCCCCATATCCAATCGAGCTCGCATCCGTGTGCAGTTCAATTGGTTTGCTGGGATCGAATATAGTCAATACGGGTGCAGAAGTCAGATATCCTATTACAGTCGCATGAGCCTTTGTATGTTCGGCAGTCCAAATCCATTTTGCGTCCTTTTTAGTAAGGGCATATAGGGGTGCCATGTAGGGCATGCAAACCGGATACCCGGATAACCGAAAAAACCGGATAACCGACTGATTTGAAACCCGGTTTTTTTAGGATAACAAAACCGGAGTTTTCGGTTTTTTCGGTTAACATTATAAGTAAGCATTTTTCGACTACTAAACTGACGGCAACTACAACTCAGGAAAACGTAGACTATACAGTACCAAGTAAATGTTTCATGGAACATCAAGGACCAACTCCGACAAGAAATAAAGAA
The DNA here is from genome assembly GCA_947507805.1 of Aporophyla nigra. Taxonomy (NCBI): domain Eukaryota; kingdom Metazoa; phylum Arthropoda; class Insecta; order Lepidoptera; family Noctuidae; genus Aporophyla; species Aporophyla nigra. The sequence continues at coordinate 3,893,732 of OX382301.1, forward strand.
GGCTCTCAAACAATATACCTCTGGTGCAAGCCTATCTACTGAACTTGATTCAGAAACTAAAACCAGGGTGGAAATGGCACTTTACGGCGGTGGAGGAAAAATGGGAGAGCACTTAATAAAAGTATATAAAGCTTTGGAATCTATACCTCCAACAAGTGTGGAATCAGAGAGAGCCTTTTTATCAGCAGGTCTCATCTATACTAATATTATAAAGCTGAAGAGTTTGTTTGTTTGGTTGAACGCGGTAATCTCAGGAACTACTGGTCCGAATTGAAAAAATATTTTTGTGTTGAGTAGCCCATTTATTGAGAAAGGTTATATAACATCACGCTACGATTAAAAGGAGCGGAGCAGTAACGAAAAATGAACGAAAACTAGCTGGCAATTCGATGCGACGGGAAGGGTCAGGGTAGAAAAAATTGACGCGGACGAAGTCGCGGGCAGAAGCTAGTCTGTTTTATCTATAACAATGACAGATTTATTTTGTTTTGGTTTATTAGGGAATAAGACTTCCATTTTATGCGATATTTCAATAATTATTTTGATTTCATTTTACGTACTGTTGATTTTGCCTGTTTGTATTTTATGACAGTTCAATTGTTATTTAATATTCTGTCATTTTAAGCCTTTGTCTACCTACCAAATGTTCCAAATTGTGTATGTTAGGTTTAAAAGAATATGTTATTTTCCTAAATAATAAGCTCTATGATTATTATTCTATGTTTTGTATAAAGAAAATAAACTTTTTGTATAGCCTGTTAGTACTTGTAGCTTATTTCTAAATCTTCTGTACACAAGCTATGTTTTTATGCTCACTGTATTCATATCGCATTGTATTGAACTGTGTCTGTGTGTATTATTTATTTGGGATAAATAAACAATTTTATTATTATTATTATTATTTCAGTCCGTTATAAATTCATATTTTGATTAGACAACAGCTTTTTCATTTCTGTACGGACATATTTCTCATTTATTAAAAATCAAATAAAAAAACCCGAAATAACCGATTTAACCGGTTTCACCGGTTTTGTAAACATAAACCCCGAAAAAACCGGTTTTTATAAACCACCCGGTTTTTGCATCCCCTAGTGCCATGATAGAGGAAAAGTTGGGAACAAACTTTCTAAAGTACCCAGCGAGACCGTTAAATTGCCGTAGTTCCTTTACACAATTTGGTAAGGGGGCATTGGCTAAAGCTTCTATCTTTTTAGGGCTTGGTTTGATACGATTACCACTCACAACGTAACCTAAGTACTCGACTGAGGACTTCAGAAATGTGCACTTTTTCCAATTAAAAGTGAAACCAGCTTCTGATAAAGCAGACAATACCTGCTCTAGACTCTGAAACGCTTCTTCCTTCGTTTCAGAAAATACAAGGACATCATCCATATAGACGAGCGCTATTTGGTCTTTTAGCCCTTTTAGCGCTTTATTAATGGCTCGTTGGTAAACGGAAGGTGCGTTACAGAGTCCAAAGGGCATTTTCAAATATTCCCATACACCATCCGGGGTAATAAACGCGGTCTTTTCGATGTCGCTATGAGATGCCATTAAAATTTGGTGGAAGCCCGAGGCCATGTCCAAACTTGAAAAATAAGATGCCTGACCGAGGGCATCAATCTGTTCTGATATCAACGGCAAAGGATAACTATCACGCACAGTATTGGAGTTAAGCTCCCTATAATCTACACAAAGACGATCAGATCCGTCTTTCTTCTTAACAAGTAGCGCAGGGCTCGAGAAAGGTGAAGAGCTCTCACGCACTATGCCTTTGTTCTCTAAGTCTGTTATTATCTCACGCATTATGGCTCGCTCGGAGGGAGCCAACCGATACGGATGTCGTTGTACGATTTTATCGGGATTCTTAAGTTTTATTTGCATCTTTCCCGTACTGACAGTTGATCTAGAATTCCCGCTGGCAAAATAACTTTCGTATTGTTTTAATATAGACTTTAACCTATCGATATCATATTGCTCAGTCAAATCTGTGTTAATTTTACTAAACTCCACATTCGTGTTTTGGATAAGACACGTATTGACATTGATGTCACGTATTATTTTAGCACCGTCACTATTGAGGGTAAAAATTAAACCAGGAGTTTTAAATATCTCCCTACCTAAGATTACGTCATGCGGTAACAAATGTGAATCAACAATAACGAACGTTATCTCAGTATGGAGTCCGTCAAATTCAGCAAATGTGGTTATTTGCCGAAATGAAAAGCATGGTACTGAGCCAATACCTGTGAGGCGGGTAAACGAGTTTTCTTTTTTACCAGGTAAACAATCAGCAATTTCTTTTTTAATTAAAGAGCACTCTGAACCACTATCGATCAATGCCTGTAGACTATAGCCACTTAAACATATTTCAATCAAAGAATCATTAGAGGGTGAACAAACATTGACCGATTTTGTTAACAATTTAGGATCTTTACAATCTTTTAATTTTTCTTCTCGCTGTTTTTTGAAACAAGTAGATTCAGGATGCCCAGGTTTATGACAGTAGGAACATTGCATAGTAGTTGGCTTATCTTTAGGTTTATCAGGAGACACCCGAGGGTGAGTGGTACCCTCACTTTTATTGTTATTACGCAGTAGTGAGCAGTGCCGTTTCAGATGACCTATTTTATTACAATAATGACAACGCCGATCTGTAGATTTCTCACTAATTTTAGGACGCTTAGAATTAGAAGGTCCATCTTCACTACGCGATTTATCAAAATGCCGCTTAAGGTTATTAATGCTAGGATACGTGCTTAAATGTCTATCAAGTGCCACAAAATTTGTTGGAGTACTTTTAAGCAAGTCTGTGCGTACCTGAATATCCGTGATGCCGGAGATAACCACTTCAATTTTGTTGGACTCACCCCAACCAGTATCCAGTCGATCTATCAGCGCCAGTTTGTTGGTAGAATACTCGATGTACGTAGCTGCCTGGTCACTCTTGTATTCCACCATGTCACGGAACAGGTCGTAGAATCTCCTCGTTGCAACGAACTGTCGAGTGAGTCGTTCCTTTAAGTCTTCCCATGTCTTGCACAAAGGATAGGAACGCGTAGCCCACTTCTTCGCGCGTCCTTGTAGGTGAGTAAATACAGCGTTCCTAGTTTCATAATCCGTCCACGAGTTGTTTTTCTTATGATGTTCAATCTCTTCACACCACTGGGCTGCGGTAAACTGACAATCGTCCGGATCAAACGGCGGTAGATAGATTTCACTTGCCTTCAACTTCCTTGACTCCACGGTGCTCGTAGAGGGTCTTTGGTTAGTGTTCTGGAAGCCCGCCATCATATTTTGAAAAAATGTAGCCCACGTTTCAGGTGTAGGCGTGCCAAGTACGTCGTCTTTTGATGTTGAGGGCCCAGCCGCCATATTTTCTTGATCTTGATATTCCGGCGTAAAATATCCTTGATTTTGAGTAGCTGGCATCGCGGTCGACGCGCAGGGTGATTTTGGAAACGATCCCACCGCTGCTGTCGCAGATTCAAATGGATTATCGTCCACGTGCTCGATGTTGGTGTCCGCCATGTTGTTTTATTGTAAATCAGTGCGCACGACCGGCGCAGGCGCTGTCTCGGGAGCAAGAGAGCTCTCAAACATCGAACGCACTACTGATAGACACAACATTGACACTGACAGATTCGACATTGACAAGCAGTCATTCGTCTTTGACGTTTGCGCGGTGCTGCCATTTGAATAACGATTAAAATAAGTGACGGCGCAATACTTTATGCGTAACCATCTCTGACATATATATTTATGAATTATATTTAAAGTTTGTTAAATATTTACCCTTAAGGGGATAAAATAACAATAGGGAATAGGGGATGAAAGTTTGTACGATTTTAACGGGACTCTTATTGGCAGGTAGATGATGTAAGTTACTCCAACTTAGGCTACTTTTATTTTAGAAAAATACCTGCGTTAATTTCCGACATCCACGCGGGCGAAACCGCGGGCAAAAGCTAGTATTTAATAATTTTATCGACTGTCGGGAGTTTCATGCCCTTATGAAGAAAAGTAAAATAATGCCTGTGTTTAAATCAGGACCCCACTAATTATAAACCTGTTTCGGTACTTCCTACCTTTAGTAAATTTTTTAAGAAATTAATTTTTAACCATTTGCTACGATTCTTTAATAAACATATATTATTATTTATTCCATAGCAAAAACTACGGTCTTACAAGTGGTCGTTCAACTACCGATTGAACTCTTAGGTCATAGTTATTATGCATGAAAAGATTAATGTTATGCCCATCACGCGAGGCACTTTTTGTGATTTATCCAAAGCATTCGATTGTGTTAAATAGGAATCTTTAATTACGAAACTCCACCACTACGGGATCCGCAACACCGCTTTAGATCTTCTTACTATACATTTGAGTTATAGGATTCAGAGTATTGACGTTAATGAAAAAAGATGTAACGGATCTATAGTAACAATGGGAGTCTCACAGGGCTTAATTCTTAGTCCTATCTTGTTTCAATGAATGAATTGCCTTATTTCATGTTTAAATACTTTACTCAATATTCTTTATGTATTTAATCATTTATGTACACCACATAAATGGTTAAATACATAAAGAATATTCTTTGAATTATTTCACATCAACCAAGTCTGCTGCCTGTGGTGTACCAGCTTTGTTGGTTATTACAAAGTTCATGTGCTTCTCCTCAGGTGTTTCGGCGCAGCGACATTCCACCTACTGACAGTGGTGGTGAACCTCAAGTTGTGGCTACAAGCTCGCTACCACACGCTCATCTTCGTCGCCTCCGTCATAGGGTCCATAATGATCTACATCGCTTTCAATACCGTCTACTCTTTACTTTACATGTAAGTATTATAAGATACTAGCTTCTGCCCGCGACTTCGGCCGCGTCAAATTTTTGCTCCCCTGACCCTTCCCGTCGCATCGAATTGCCTGCCAGTTTTCGTCCATTTTTCGTTGCTGCTCCGTTCCTTTTGATAGTAGCGTGATGTTATATAATCTTTAGCCTTTCTCAGGAAATAGGCTACCTAACACAAAAAGAATCAATCGAATCGAAATCAATTCGAACCAGTAGTTCCTGAGATAACCGCGTTCAATCAAACAACCAAACTCTTCAGCTTTATAATATTAGTATAGATTACCGAAAAATCGCCATACTTAAGTGGCAATGGCTGGCACATTGCTTGTAAATAGATGGCCGATGTGGCTGAAAGGTTCTGCAGTGGTGACCGCGTACTGGAACTCGTAGCGTTAGAAAGGCTGCTACATGATGGGTCGATAACCTGGTGAAGGCTGCAGGCAAGAAACACAGCACCGTTCCAAGTGGCGGTGCTTGGGGGGGGCTTATGTCTAGCAGTGGACGACTTTTGGCTGAAATGATAATGATGATTGTAAACAAAAGTTAGTTTAATTGAAAAATTTGTAACATATTAACTCGGCAACTTTTGTGGCACACGCGATCATTAAACGACGGAGAGTGATATGACACGATGCCTCGTGTAAGCAACACAATTATTCCGAGTCGGGCAAAGTGTTGCTGGGCTTTTCATCAGCGGAATACTCGGTAGCAGCTCGGAGTATGTTATGTGTCCAGTCAATGGAATTACTATTAACTCTATCCCTAGTATTTGACAGTTTTATCATAACTTTAATGTGAACAAAAGTGTGATATTATGTCTTTTGACAAAGCTGTAGTTTGCTGTTGCAGAATTAAGTAATACTTAATCGAGTAAGAGTAATGATGGCCGAGTGGTTACGGCCGCGACTTACGAGTTGTAGGTCGTGAGTTCGAACCCAAGCAAGAACTTTGTGTAAACGCTCTCAAAACGGTGAAGGAAAACATCGTGAGGAAACCGACATGTCTTACTACCAACAATTTGAAGGCATGTGATATCTATATCTACATCTACAACCCGCACTGGGCCCGCGTGATGGATTAAGGCTCTTACCTAGAGGAGGCCTGTGGTCCAGCAGTGGGAACATTATGAGCTGCTGATGATGATGAAGTAATCGAGTAATGAACTTTTTTCCATTTTAGCCAAATTGACGGCGACGTGCTCGGTACATACATTCGTCTGATATTCGCGCCGTCGTTCTGGTTCCTCAACGTGGGCGTGGTGGTAGCGTGCCTGGTGCCGGACTTCGTGGTGCGGGTCGTGGCCGAGCGGCGAGACCGGCGCCGGCTCACCGCGCGACTTACTCCGCACGAAATATTCACTACCAGGCTGTGATGGACACAAAAGTAGTACACACTACTTTGAATGAATTACTATTATTATTGAACTAATGCGGAAATCATGTTTTGCTCAACTCAGTGTTGATGGTCACCATAGTGCTATCAGTTCAACTAATTGTGCGGAAATCATGTTTGACTCAGTTCAGTGCTTACGGGTTTCTGATGACATTAAATATTGAACTTTATTATGTGCGTCTTAAAGTGAAGGATTTGTAACCAAAGTGATTTTGGGAAAAGTGGCAACAGTGGAACAGTGTTTGTTCACTATGGACATTAAAAGAAACTTATTTTGTTGTTTAAATGTTCCTAAGTTTAATACAGCCTCGTTTTACACATTGACAAATTTAATTTAAACGGATGTAAAGGACAACCAAATACAGTAATTGTAAGTTAGAACAAGATAGGTGTATTTGAGAAACGTATGTGATAAATACAGGGTGTAGTTTAGTAGGTTAAATAATTCTGTGGCTCTAGAGTGAGTTTATTTTAACCGTCTGTATTTAACGCATCGACCGCGTTCGAGGCTCCGATTGGCCCTTCACCAATCCAGGGCCAATCAGAGCGCTGCAACGAGTCGATGCAAAAACTCAAAATGGGTAAAATAAACTCACACTAGAGATAATATGAGTTAACTCGTCAATAAAACCAATACAATAAATCTATTATTTATATAAACGTCATGAGTACTTATTAGTGGTGTGCCGGATCGTTAAAAATGTATATCCGCGGGTACGGATCCGAATACGGATATTATGGTGTCAAGATCCGCGGATACCGATACAGTTTGTCATTGCTGCATAATCACCTATGTATAGAATTTCATCCTTGTATTGTGTAATTGCATGCCTCCACAGTAAGAAGAAGACCAGTACCCCCGTGTCCTACAAAAAGCACGAACACGACTTTTGCTAAACGACACTACTCATTCCTAAGCGCCCACACTTATAACAAATTGAACCCGATTTTGAATATACATTCCCTTAACAAATTTCATTGTAAATCTAAAATTAAAGAATATCTTTTAACTCTTGACTATAGTAAAACAGAAGAACTATTGAAATCGCAATATACATGACCAACAACTATATATACACCCACACAAACTCACTCATACTCACACACACAAATTCACTCACTCATACACACACACACACACACGAACACACACAAACTCACTCACTCATGCCCACACACACACACGCACGCACACTCTCTTACCACATCTTTTTCACACTAGAATTAAAAACATGATTGTATCCCTTAAAAATAAATACTACTTACTTACCTGTAATTTGGTATAATGGACGGATGGATGACCCCTGTAACACAGGTTCCACCTAGCATGGGGGTCATTGATCAAATATCTGTGCACCTGTAAGTCCTAAGCTGCAAATGTTGCGCATAACTACTTTGTAATTTACTTTTGGGAATAAATGATTTTATTATTATTAAAAAAAAAAAAAAAAAAAAAAAAAAAAAAATTAATAAGGTAAAAGATCCGCCAAGAAAGTAACGGATACGGATCTTTCTTATCCCTCGGATATCCGCGGATACGGATATCCGGCACATCACTAGTGCTTATATGTACATGTAAAATAAATGTGTGAACAACGCAGTTTTGAGATAAACGGTAGTGCCAAAAAAGCATCTAAAAGGAACTAAGTTCTTTCTGCTAAACACTTAAACTGCTACAAGGATCTTTAGGTCCTGAATGATTTTGACAGATTGGCATTGGTAAACATTTGTGCAATTGTATTGTAAAATATATTTATTAGAACAATATGGAGGCGTTAGTTCCTTTTTGAGCCACCCGCCAAAAGATCCTTGTATCAATATGTATGTTGATACGTAACTCGTTGCAGCGTCAGAGGTTCTTAGTTTGGTGCAGTCTGTACCTAGATCAGTCAGTTTAGATTTAGAAAGGCTAAATATTCTAAGTATGAATAAGTTATGCAGTTGTATGTCCTGAGTGAGTGTTGTAACTTATATTTGTGAAGCGTACCTAACATGAATCGTTAATATAAAAAACCGGCCAAGTGCGAGTTGGACTCGCGCACCGAGGGTTCCGTACAAACCTGTAGGTATTCACGGTTTATGCATAAGGTTTATGTTTATGAATTTTTTTTTTTTTTTTTTCATTTTTATATTTGAGTTGATTGAATGAAAGGTAAATTATGGTTTACGATTTATGACGTATTAAAAAAAAACTATTTACTAGATCTCGTTCAAACCAATTTTCGGTGGAAGTTTACATGGTAATGTACATCATATATTTTTTTTAGTTTTATCATTCCCTTATTTTAGAAGTTACGGGGGGGGGGGGGGGTACACACGATTTACCACTTTGGAAGTGTCTCTCGCGCAAACTATTCAGTTTAGAAAACTCAATATCATTTTTGAAGACCTATCCATATGTAGATACCCTACACGTATGGGTTTGATGAAAAAAAATTTTTTTGAGTTTCAGTTCTATGTATGGGGAACCCCAAATATTATTGTTTTTTTCTATTTTTGTGTGAAAATCTTAATGCGGTTTACAGAATACATCTACTTACCAAGTTTCAACAGCATAGCTCTTATAGTTTCGGAAAAAAGTGGCTGTGACATACACGGACAGACAGACAGACATGACGAATCAATAAGGGTTCCGTTTTTTGCCATTTGGCAACGGAACCCTAAAAATGAGCCGTCCAAAATGCAATGTAACATGAAATGTAACTTAGCCGTGTCTTCTACCTATTCAATTTGAACCTGTCTTGCAGTTGAGGGCCTGCGCGTTATACTTGCAAAGCCTTAGCCGTTAGAGTGGATTCTTGTATTGTAACATTACTGGCGAATGCTCCCGATGAGGAAGCACCTTCAGTCCACGTTCACTCGCACGTAAACATATCGCGGCGGGAATATTTCACGCAACGGATCTTTAAGCGACGATAGTTGTGGATACAACAGTGTTTTTCGACGCTTGGATTCTTAATGCTCGGTCCAAGACCGAGAGTTGAAAATCCCATGCACGATATTTTTGCATCAATACGAACGAATTCTTACACAAATTCTATGCAACGTGTGTTACATGTTATATTACACTAATCTGTACCTAGCATCATACGTACGTATTTTGGATTATTTAAATGATGTGATTTTCTTTGACAATGTTGTGATAAGTGTGAAGTGCATTTAACCTGTTTAAATATTTTTTTATTTATTTCGATAGATTCTTGACTTTTAACTATAATAATGTTTACTAAGTGACGTGCACAGAATAAGAGAATACGCCCAAAATAATGAGGATAGGTCGAATAGCCGTGCCGACCGTGTTTTGTTATATTGACCGCCGATTAAGCCAAAGCAAATAATATCTTAGCGTAGGGCAATAAGACTTAATTTTAAATGCATAAAGTAATGCTGGGCTCAATGCTATTTCTTAAGTTGTTTTTTTTTTTACTTTCAAACAAATGTTTTGGTCATTGTCAATACTCTAATTGGAGTATATGAGGTCTTGCGTAGATGATGTTGTATTTTTTTGTGGAGTTTTTTAAACATAAGTAGCTTAGGTAAATATTTTAAGTTAAGTAAAAGTGTAAGATTTTCTTGTAGTACAAATAATTAATTTTAATAAGCAGTGCATTTATATATCATAATATTTGCACTATATTTTTCTCTTTTGACAAACACAGACCAACGTACGATAGAATAAGACTTACCTCGCATAGGGAACATTATACATATATAGCTCCATAGGAATGTTAAATAATAATATTTGACTATGAATAAAAAATAGAGGAATTTATTTTTATAACTTTGTGTTTTATTATAATTAAAACATTTGATGGGTACGTTTGATAATAATGAATGTAGGTATAGCATAGTGCAATAAAAACCAGTTTGTTGACTTATATTTTGTATCACCTTCAGACGCCGCAGTCCAAGATCATCTTTGTACCTTCAGCTATATGGTATCGGTAGGTGCCGTGGGTCAGAGTTACGTAAATATAGAACATCTCAACTTTCTGTATCTAACTTGATAATTTTTGTTTGTACACATGGTGGCAGGACACTTCAGGTCACTAGGGTCTTTTTACCAAAATATCTCAGACTAACTTCTGCCCGCGTGTTCGTCCCCCGACCCACCGCGTCGCATCGCATCACGCACTTGCGCTTTTACTTCGTTTTCTCATAGCGTACTTCTTGAGTTTTTTTCTACGGCTGGACTGTGATGTTAAATAACCTATAACTTTCTCAAGATTTGCGCTATCAAATGCAACAATAGAATTTTTCGAATCCAACTGGTAGATCTAGAGATTACCCCCTACATACAAACAAATTTATCCTTTATAATAAGTTAGTACTTGCAGACCTTGCAGTGCACTGTACCTTTTAATCAATATATTATTATATGAAATCACAAACATAAAAAACAACACCAAGACCACAAAAAAAAACAAGAATAAATTTAATACATTGTTAAGTACACATTATTATTTATAGACATATGACACTAAAAAATCATTTATGTCCGTACATTAGGCGATTTTTTCGTCAAAAATTAAATTTTATTCTATTTACACTTCAAGAATCGCCCGGTAGCGATCACTAGGTTCACGAGTGACTTCTCCATGCATGACGATATCTTGATCCCTTTGTCTAGCCAATAACCATTGATTTAGTTTAAGTACATAAAACTCATACCATATTTTTCGATTACTCCTTAGAACGACGAAAAACACAACCAATACTAGTGGATTAATATTATGTAATAGAAGTGTTGCTAAGCGACCGGGTTGGATGAAAAGCATTTGCATTAAATAATCAGACAACAATATGACGTCACTCAATATAAATATCAAAGTGGATATATACAAGCGTCGCCAGTTGTTAGTACCTGTACGAGTACTCGTGTTGAAACTACGACAAAGTGAAATTACAATCATAATGTAAATAACGCAGTTAACTAGCACAGGTAGTACTTTATATGCACCCAAGATGATGTAAAAAAATACAAAAGAAAAGGAAACGGACCATGAAAACATGACTGCCATTAGGTCATTATTAAAAATAAAAGTTACAAAAAAAGTAATGGTGACTGTTACTAAAGGCAAACCCCAACCGAAGAGGCAACTTTTTAAATATCTCCTTCGGATCTGCCAATTAAAAACTTTTACAAAATCTACGTAACACATATGACTAATAACTACCAGCCAGTGGTTCTTCGCTGTTGAGAAGTAATCACGTAGCAGGCTAGTTATTAAATTTGCCATATAATTATTTTCTTTCATTCTGAAGTGTAATTCTAACAGTACTAAGAAATTGCGTAAGAAATATGATAAAATTACCTTAAGAAACACGAAGTTTCTGTAATTACGAAATTTCTTCATGAGGCACCAGGATGTCACTCCGTATACCAACGCAGCTAGTGAAAGCACAGATATAATGGATACAATAATTATTTCTTGACTGTCGGCGATGAACTCTGTAAATAAATCAGACATGGCGAATGTCGATTGATTCACTTTTTGTTTACATAAAATTAAGAATGTTGTAAACAGCTTGACGTAGGTAATAAGAAATACGGGCTGGTGTTCACAACTCCACGTCAATTCGCGTATTTTGAGTACGGGTGGCAAAATCGATCCACTCTCGCTCCTCAAGGAAGGCCAGTAACGTCTTGGTGTTACAGACGGATACACGTAGAGTACCTGGGTTACCGAAGTACTCTGCCCATTTCATGGCGACCACCGTTTAGTTTAGAGGCACCACGAGCTTGACGTTAAGCACTGGCCAGTCCTAAAAACAGGTATCGCTCCTGAATTAGTCGATCCAACAATAGTAACAATAAATATCCAACGCACAAAATTCATGATAACACTGTATTTAATCTTTACACCACAATCAGCTCCAGTTTAATTAATAAAAAAAAAATCCTGTTTATCATATCGCTTGTGATAAATGATAATTAACGATCTCGAAAAAACAGCTATTTAATATGTACCAAAAAAGAAAACAAAATCCGTAGTTCGAATGTTCACATTATATCTCAGTAGTCAAACTTTTTAATTTTATGCAAAATAAAAGAGAGACTATCGATATGCGCCATCATCATTATAATTTTCGCATTATCCCAGTTTTATCATTTGACAGGCACCTGGACCTCTGTGATATTCGCCGTGTTTGATTTAATTCCTGATTTATACTTCGACAGTGAAGAAATAAGTATTTTCTACATTGTCTCTGCTGACACTAGCTACGTTGGTTTATGGATTGATATTCTGGTGCCACATGAAGAGAAACATGTGGTTTCTGTAATTGCGAGTTACAGAAACTACGTGTTTGTTATCCAACACGGGCCGAAGCCAACTTGCAGGGGCCCTTTAGACAATTTAGATGGAGTGAGGCACCGACCGATGAGAATCTTTGTATGCACTACCTACCTCTTTGTAAGGTCAACCTTCGGTAGGTGTTGGACTATTTGAGGATATAGAAACGAGGAGTGGAGAAGTATTTCACGGCTTTCAGAACAATCCTAGAGCCCGGAAGATGGTTATGCTCCTACGAGCACTTACTGAAATAGAAGTAGTGATAGTAGAGATTCGAATCAATTGTCAGAAGAGAGAAAACAGATATCCGCTAGGTACCTTAGTTTTTGAGATAAAAATGTGGCCGAACTGAGGAAATTCTCTCTAAATCGGCCAAAACTTTTGAGCCAGTGACCGACTAATATGATATTTGGTGACTAACTACAACTGATTAGCGACCAAATTCTTGTGTTGTCAAAATTAAAATCCCTGATGGTGGCCAAGCCAGTGTCAGTCAAACCTCCTGCTCCATAAAAACTTTTAACTGGGTGGACAGAGGAGTATGAAACTCTTCCATCCGAGTAAAGGGGTACAAAGTTTTTGCTTCTCGTATAATATACAATATATTCTTAGTTCAAAAGTGATCCATAAATTTCAAACCATCACGCATCATCAAATAAGTTTTACTTCAATAATCTGGTAGGTATATGTTTTTTTTTTTTTGGATGGGAAACCATCAAATCACTTCTCCCGCTCTGGGCGGAGCGCGGGAAGGTGTGTCAGACTTTTACTGACTAAAACCCACTCGTGTTCCTTCAGTTGCCTATGTGCTAGAGTCACGGTATCTCTTTCGAACAATCTCGCGACCCCGGCAGGCATCGGTCCTAGCAGACCCCTTCAGTGTTGCTGACATGTCTTTGAGGCGCGCGTGGAACACCGGAGTTTCGCCCCGGCGTTTCTCCTCCTCGCGCCACTCCCACATGTGGGCGAGGACCTTTGCCTCCAGATCCCATGGTGGCACTCCGGCAAGGAGGCTCGCCGCCTCGCAGGAGACCATGCGGTATCCCAGGACTAGCGGGATGGCCATGGCCCAGAGGGGGCCGCACTCAACCGGCGCACTGGGCGCAGGCTCAATGAGGGCGCCCACACCGGTGCCCCGTAAAGGGCCATGGACCGCACGACCCCCGTGTAGATCCTCCGGTAGGAGGCGTTTGGAGTATATGAAACGTTAAAAGCGATCTTACTCCTGCGAAAGAGTTTTTGCTATTATAGTTTAGAGAGGCGCTAGATGTTAACAAAAATAGATTGCTCGGAAAATATTTTATGAAAATCGTAAATTCACTGTTTTCAAACAGAAATAGTTCTTTTTGTTGAGTTACGCAGAAACACGATAACGAATAATACAGGAGCGTGGGAAACGAAATTATATTGTTGCACTATTGCGTATCCGCGCGGTAAGTTCGGTTTTCCATTCATACAAGATAGAGCCAGGCTGTGAGTCTGCCAAGTGCGCCCCTGGCAGCTACCAACCGGCCAGCGAAATGTGTCCTCTAATGGAATTCTAATATTCATCGACGCAGTTCTCGAAAATGTGACGTTGTCAGGCTGTGCTGGGATCGATTCCATTATTGTTGTGAATAAAGTAACAGCCAATGGCCGATAATACCAACCAATTTCTCAAGAAGCTAGCGTAAAGTACCTTTTTTGGTAAAGGGATGGAAATCCTCATGGATGTCCTCTGTTCTGGGCGGACTTCCACTGACTAAAACCACCCCGTGTTTCCTCGCATACTTGCACCGGGGGCTACGGGGGCAATTAAGCACTCTTCAACGCAGTCCCCGACTAGTACCCTTTCCGTTGCCTCCTACTGCGACACGACATTTTCGCAGGAGATCACCACACATCATCACACGGCGATTTTATAACTGTTTTATTGAAATATCCATCATAATATTAACATTTGATTGGCAAGAATTGATGAAGATGAATGATTTTAGAATAATAAGTAAAAACTTTTTTAACTTCTTTATTACTGGCAATACGCCCCTGTGTCGCACGAATTTTGCGAGTTGACAAAGCATCGAGATTTGTGTTTTAAATGTAAGTTTAATAATAATGTATTATACACATAAACCTTGCGGGATAAATTCTCCAAATGGTTGCAAACTTACATAAACTATTGTATAGTTTAGAAGAACAACGCGGTCACACAGACAAACACGAAAAGCGACTTTAATTTCTACTAAAATGTTTAGGTTATTTCGTCACAGAATACTGTACGTGCCGTTCTTTCTTAGCTTCGTCAGCTTTATTTTCAGCTTCTTGGAATGTTGAGTAAATAATGCCCTGTTTAACTTTTTTAAAGATTTTTTCGTCGTGGAACCCATGATTATGCGTGAACGATCTGAAACATAAAACAAGTTATTAATTAGTAGAACATCGCAAGCGCACGGGATCGGCACTCATTCGTGACACAGTTTAAAAAAAAATGAAGATATTCAAATTGACAATTGGAATCTAGGCGGGGGCGGGAGTAATTGCCCGGCGCGGTGTGACCAATACGCACACAATACACGAGCGGCAGAGGCAACTGTTGCCGTCGACAACGTGCCGCTCGTGGTGGTCGAAGACGGTCTTCTTTTTATTTAATGAGGCGTTTTGGTCTTTTTAGGGTTCCGTACCTAAAGGGTAGAACAGGCCTATTACTAAGACTCCGCTGTCCGTCCGCCCGTCCGTCTGTCACCAGGCTGTATCTCATGAACCGTAATAGTTAGAGAGTTGAAATTATCATAGATGATGTATTTCTGTTGCTGCTATAACAAGAATTACTAAAAATTAGAATAAAATAAATATTTAATGGGGCTCCCATACAACAAACGTGATTTTTTGGCTCGTCTTTGCTCCATATTGATAACAGCAATAGGTTGACGCTTGAATTATTCACATAATATTAGGTTGGGGAAAAAGTCTTTTCGCATTATAGTATGTATGAACTTGTAATAAAATCTCTTTGGCTATACTATTTGTATCTGGCTGGTTTTGGTATCATTGAAAGTTTAAATTTTAAAGAATATAATTCCAAATTCAAATTAGGAAAATGTGTGATTTTCATTTGTTTTTCGTACCGTCAAGATGAGTGAATCTAATGAAGAAATTCGATACAATTTTAAAATTTTACTACAAAAAAGGTAAAACTGCAACGCAAGCCGCGAAAAAAAATTGCGATGTTTATGGACCTAGTGTAGTGTCTGTGAGAGTAGCACAAATTTGGTTTAAGCGTTTTCAATCCGGAAATTTTGATGTCAAAGTTGCACGTCGCTCTGGTCGCCCTATTACGGATAAAATGGATGCCATTTTTGAAAAAGTGGAGCAAGATCGGCATACCAGTAGTTACGACGTAGCTGAAGAACTGGAAATTGACCACAAAACAGTTTTGGCGCATTTGAAAAAAACTGGGTACACAAAAAAGCTCGACATTTGGGTACCTCACGACCTCACTGAAAGAAACCTAATGAACCGTGTACTCATTTGTGATTCTTTATTACGACGTAATGAAACCGAACCATTTTTGAAGAAGCTGATAACTGGTGATGAAAAGTGGATCACGTATGACGAGAACGTGCGAAAAAGGTCGTGGTCAAAGGCCGGTCAGGCTTCACAGACTGTGGCGAAACCCGGGTTAACTCGCAACAAGGTGATGCTGTGTGTGTGGTGGGATTGGAAGGGCATTATTCATTATGAGCTGTTACCACCAGGCAGGACCATCGATTCTGAACTCTACTGCAAACAACTGATGAGATTAAAGCAAGAAGTTGAGAGAAAGCGGCCGGAATTAATCAACAGAAGGGGTGTGGTTTTTCATCATGATAACGCTAGACCTCACACATCTTTAGCCACCCAACAAAAATTAAGAGAGTTTGGCTGGGAGGTGTTAATGCATCCGCCGTATAGTCCTGACCTTGCACCTTCAGATTTCCACCTGTTTCGGTCTCTTCAGAATTCTTTAGGCAGTGTCAGGTTAACATCACGAGAGGACTGCCAAAACCACTTGTCGCGGTATTTTGACCAGAAGTCCCAAAATTTCTATAGCAATGGGATCATGTCCCTACCTACAAGATGGCAAAAAGTTATCGAACAAAATGGTACCTACATACTTTAGTTAAATGTAAATAAACTTTATTAAAAAATGTTTTGAATTTTCTTAAAAAATGCGAAGAAACTTTTTCCCCAACCTATTATTTAGTTATATATTCACTTTGAAAAATAAATAATTAAATTAAAATAAAACAAATATTTAAGGGGGATCCCATACAACAAACGTGATTTTTTGCCGATAATGGTACGGAACCCTTTGTGCGCGAGTCCGACTCGCACTTGGCAGGTTTTTTTTACTTGCTTTCTTTCTTTGGCATATTTCTAAGCCAGGCATGTGAAGTAAATATAGAACATCTCACCTTTCTGTTACTTGATTGTTTTCGTTTGTACAAATTTTGGCAGGACAGTTCTGGTTATTTGAGTAGTGGACGCACCGCCATAGTCTTTTACGATTCTTTTTACCAAAATATCTCAGGTGGTATATGAATCTGTTGTGGATTACTTGCAGACCTCCCTGGTTTGACATTGTGTACTGCACTTTTTGACTCACTATAACAATAAAATTGTCCTAAGATAGAGTACAAGTAAAAATAGGAAGGAAAATGGTTTTTAAAGTGAACATTTCTTTTGGCACACTCTGCGCTCCTTTTGATAAGTGGACGACTGATCTGTCATGCTCGGTGTCGCTGAATCGGGTATATTCGACTCAAGTCCTAGGTCGGATAATCAGAATTCGTATATTATTTGTCTTGCGAATATGTCCCTCGGCTGTGTGCAGTAATTAAGAGAACCACGATAGAAACTGCCACAAGATCCTTTAAAATACAGGGTGTCCAGTAAATAGCACGACATACTGCAGTGGGTGATAGCTTGGGTCACTACCTATCAATACAACACAATATATGTTCAGCAAAATCTTACGGATTTACAGTTTTACAAAATTTTCCGAAATACCGAAAAATCTCTACCTTGAAACAGATTTTTAAGCATCTCGTAATGAAAAAATCCTTTTCTAGTACTTTTTTTTACATCAAATTATTCGTGAATAGTTACTTTACTCATTGATAAGTCTTTTTTCTATCAAAGACAAGAATGTTTTCAAGAAATACTATTTTTTGTTTAAATTTGCACAGAACTATTTTCTTATCACTTAAGTTTAACCTACAGTGGTGAAAAAAAAATCCGTAAGATTTTGCTGAACATATATTGTGTTGTATTGATAGGTAGTGACCCAAGCTATCACCCCCTGCAGTATGTCGTGCTACTTACTGGACACCCTGTATAGGTACCAATAAAAATTTAAACCTACATATTACACTTGGCTGTGTTATGATTAGAGATCGGATATTCACAATCAGATCCATATTCACCTAAAGTTGAAATGTTGGCTAATATGGAATGCGCGTTTTTACCGTGTTTTGTGTGTTGTTGTAACTAACACATACCACCCTACACACATATGTATTTGCATCTGGGGTTAAACATTAATTTTAAATAAATATGATCCAAGAAACCCGGCTTTAATAAAAAAAATACGAAGCCGCTTCCGTGCTTTCACAGCTAAATAGTAACATTAGGTAAATATGCATCCGAATATCCGATCACTGGAGATGATTATGAACCAAGTGATCTCTTTTTATGAACCTCAAACATTTTCTTATTTTGCAGTGTTTAAAATTTTAAATAGCTGAGTAAACGACCAACTTGTATGTGTGGCTTTATAGTAGTGTGTTAACGCTTGAGTACGTAACATTACCTACTATTAAAGTATTTCTATCTCACGAAGCGATGTGCGCTTTACTTGTGGTTACCAATTCTACAAACACGCTGTTAATGAATCACAGGAGCTCTCGGTACCGTCCGACACAATGGCGAAGTCAGATGTTTATTAGTGTGTCTGGGTGTGTTACGTGCTGACGCTTCTCGACTTCACACACACAATCAAAGCGCGTTTGTACGCTTGGTGGTACTTATGGGGAGTAAAGTAACAATAATTATATCTTAGGACAACCAACACATCGTTATCTGATCCCGAACTAGGCAGAGCCTGTATTATGGCAACCAGACAACTGATAAACATACTAAATATTTCTAAATACATAAATAATATTATAGATAAATTACACTCAGACAGAACAAATGATTGTGCTCATAACACAAAGATTTGTCCTGGGTGGGAATCGAACCCACGACCTCAATCTTAGCAGTCAGGGTCACTAATCACTAGACTAACAGGCCATTCAAGAGTCGTTTCGTGGGACAAAAAAAAATCTGTACCCATGAATTATTTAGGACTAGTAATGTGACGGATCGTTAAAAATGTATTTCCGCGGATACGGTATAAAACCATGGTCAGACCTCTGTTTTATGGGTCAGAATGTTGGGCCACAAAAGGGATGAATGAAAGGCAATCGCATGCAGCTGAGATGAGAATGTTAAGAGGGATGTGTGGTGTTACACAAATGGATAGAATAAGAAATGAGTACATAAGAGGAAGTCTGAAAGTGGCACCAATAACTGAAAAGTTGTGTGGAAATCCTCGGTTGTCATGGTATGGTCACGTGATACGGAGGAATGACGAAAATGTCGTGAGGAAAGTATTGATTATGAATGTCGATGGCTATAAGAGTAGAGGGAGACCAAAGAAACGATGGATGGACTGTGTGAATTATGATATGGATAGAAAGGGGGTGAATACTGATTATGACGACTAATAGAGAAGTGTGGAAGAAAAAGACATGTTGCGCCGACCGCAAATAAATTGGGATAAGGGCAGGAGATGATGTCGGATCTGAATACTGATATCTGGTTTCAAGATATTTGGATCAGCTAATACGGATACGGATATCCGCCACATCACTAGTTCGGACGTGGTGAGCTTAAAGCATACATGATTATTATCAGGATTTGATTAAAACAACTTTCATTATTTATCCTTTTTTTAATTTTTGTCATTTATACACTTCTTGCTGTTTAGTTTGCATCTTTAATTTCGGAAAGGGTTTATCAATATTCTTTTTACATTCAGATTTTATTGCTGCTTCTTCAAACTTCTTATAAACTAGACCCATACGTATTTTCTGTATGATTCTCTTATCGTGGAATGGATGATTGTGCCTGCATGTTCTGAAACAAATAATTCAGGTGTACCCAAACAGCATAATCAGCCTATATCTAATGTGCCCACTGCTGGGACACAGGCCTCCTCTTGTTGAGAGGGATTCAGGGATGTCACTACTTAGTATAATATTATAAAACACAGTTCCTCCATCGCGTCTGTCTGCCTTTCTGTACGCAATAAAATCAAAAACTACTGAATGGATTGTTATATGATTTTCACCAATAGACGGTGTGTTCCAGCGACCATATAACCCATAGACGCCTAATGCTTGATCTAATGCACCAAAACAATTCTGTCAACTAGCTGAGGTATGAGGAAGCGGGGTACTGCATTCTTATTGGCCCTACCAAGGTCATTACGTATCACTAGAGATGGGACAGGTTTAAATAAAACACGAAGGTATCGATGTTTCTGTTAAAATTGTATTGTAAATAGTAAAACGTTTATTAATACCTATATTGAATTGGCTTTCTAACTTCCTATTTCTTAATATTATTTTTTATATTTCTTAACATATTACACTATGTGTTGATGGGAACCAGTTCTCTCGCTTGGTTGCAATAACCTATTTATTTTTTACATCTGGATCTTGTGGGTACCTAAAATCAATCATAGTTTCACAATTAATTTTATGTCTATTGTAATTAGTGATTCAAAAGATCTTCGTATAAATAGTATGTATAGGATTTTGCTTTATCGAACAATTTTATTTGTGTCATAAGATTTGGTGCATCACTAGCTAAGTCTACCAAATAATAGAGGAAAAGAGATAGCTAAAAAATTACATTCAGAAGAAAGAGACGCAATCTTATAAGACATCAACGAGAGTCCTTGCACCTTTTTTCACCTACAAGTTTGACCAGTATAAGATGAACTCCGATAAATAATAGGTTTTTTTTTTGTAATTATGATTATGTAACTATTGACTTACCGATGAAATGTTATGCCATCCTTACGGAAACTCGAAGTTTGGCTATTGTTATCACACCAACGTATTGTGCAAGGGGCCATTATAATATTTATTTTCACCAATTATAATTTACTAACGCGGAAGTGTTTACGGCTCACAGAAGTGGTCAATACTGAAACTAAATTGTTGAGTGGTATCCTGTATCGGATCTATAAGTCTGATGTGTTGACAGACATCGGTCGCCTGTTATTAGGCGTCTATGAGTTATATGGTCGCTGGTGTGTTCCATGAGGAAGGTTTAAGTGTACGCCCTGTGACCGATATTCGACCATGATTCTTTAAGAACTTAATGTATTTCTATTGTATTATTACATTAAAATGTTAGCTTTCTGCACTCCTTCTCGATATAAACTCTAACGGTGCCAAATTTCATAGTCCACCATCCGCGTATTTTCATAAATGAGGGTACCAGCAGTAGAAACATTTTATGCAGATTATGAGTGACATGAGTTCTGGGTGTTAAGACATACGTTCATGCAAAAATATACGTCCTAGCGTGGAGTTACATAGTCTATAGCCTTCCCCGATAAATAGGCTATCCAACACTAACCGTAGTTCCTGAAATTAGCACGTTCAACCAAACAAACAAACAAATTCTTCAGGTTTAATTATAAAAAAAGTAAAGTTATATTAGTAAAAAATCACTCACTGGTCTATAACTTCTTCGTTTGAATTCGTAAAGATAGTCGCCGAGCAACGAGTTTTATTGTAGTCAACGCAACGCCAGGATATTTTACGATTTTTACTGATATATCTCAGCTGGTATATAAATCTGTTGTAGATTGTCTGTAGCCCTCCTTGGTTCGATACTGTGTAATTCAACTTCGATTTCACTGTAACAATGTAATAAGGTTCTTAAATAAACAGACACAACCTCATTTCACGATTGATGACGCTAAGGGTTAGTTCACACCGAGACGTGACACGTGACGCTCCGTGCAATTTATAAGATAGCGACACATTGGTGACGATTCTTTTGAAACTAAAATTAGAGTATTGCTATCTCTTACTGGCAGACGGCGAAAGCAAAAGCCAAGTGACGTTTTGGAACTGTCACACGAAAAACGTCTCGTTTGCCTGAATTAGCGTGATTTTAAGCATGACTAAAGTGACCATATATTTTTTGAATCAAAGCGGGACGGGGCATTTGTTTATTTATCTCAATTAGTAGGGCCGATTCATAAAGGAAACTAAATTCAGAGAATTCCAACTTGGGTTGTGATAAAAAAAACATATTTTTTATAATTTTATCAAAATGATTTATTACAAATTTGAAAGGTAGCAAGATACATTTTCAGTAAAATTTATATTTATCAGCAGAATAAAGTTTTTATACAGCTGGTGATGATTTTAAGTAAGGGCACCATTCTTGACTTTTTTTTATTATTCGTCGTAGTTATCTGGGGTTTTTCAGACATCCACAATTTTGTTCATGCAATTTATCCGGTTCGCCAATTATCGCGTGGCATAGAAATACAAAAAAAATACAGAAGTGGCAAGGGAGCGTGTCTGCGTCCGCGCGAAATGTAGAAAAATTACCATTTCATAGGCAAATGGCCCCTCCGCGAACTATTGTGCTTTCGACCGTGATCGTGATGTATTGTACGAATACAATGTTGTTCAGTGGTTTCTTGTAAAAACCCAAGCCAAAACTAAAACTTTAATAAGTTCTCCGTAATCACGGAATTACTTGCTATTTTGTCACCGTGAAATTGTTAATACCGTTACATTACAATCTATCTCGCGAGATTGTAACCTGTCTGCAGGTTTGAACCCTGGCAGGTGCTTTATTTTGTGTAAATAGTGTCATCACCACTGCTCTCAAAACGGTGAAGGAAAACATCGTGAGAAAACCAGCATATCCTAGAGCCAAAAATTTGTAGACATGTGACATCAACCAACCCGCACTGAGTCCGCGTGGTAGATTGCGGCCCACTCCCTTCCACTGATAGGAGACCTGTGTCCCAGCAGTGGGAACAATATATGATTATGATACGAGTCTATCTTGAAACAGCTGGCAAAAATTATGATGCATTTAATAAGCTAACAAGCTATAACAACATAAAATAATATCACGAATGTAATCCGCAGAGGCATACCTATAGTACAATAACTTGCATGTCTGTACTAACCGGTCTATTAATGTATAAAAGTATAAAGATTAAAAAACAACACTTACCTAAAACAGTACCAACGTGACACTTCATATTTATTGAAATACACCTGTCTTGCTCATTTACTTAATAATAACACCGGTTAGAGTGAATAAACACATCACTTTAGATAAAAGAGAAATAAATACCCCTGTTTGCTGTTAAGTAAATACTCCATGCTCAAAGAAGGACTCATGTTTGTAAGATATTCATTTGAATAAAAAGTAATTTAAAAACCCGATTGCAAGAAAAGACAGTTTAAAAGATATACACTAAAAAGACTGATATTTTAAATCATCTATTTTATTTCAGACTTTTCAGGTGTCTCGTCCGGCTCACTCTTATAAACAAAAACTGGATGACATAACAATTTATTCGTTTCGTTTTAAAAATGATTGGGCTACTATTTATAACTATTCTACATTTCATATGATAACACAAGGTCCGACACAAACATGGCCCATTTTTACGCTGTTAAAAACATTTTAAACCAATTTATTATTGATAATTCAATTTAAACATTATAACTTTTTTGTAATCCTCTTTTAATTTCCTTTATTTTGATACCCTAGTCCATAGGATTGTTTTTTTTTTATTAACGTCTTAATATTTCGCGTTAAAAATCCGCCATTTTGTTTTTTTATCAAACACCTGTTGAGTTTTTAAGACGAATATAATGATACCTTAACCGTAGAAATGCACCTAGTTTAAGAACAGTTTTTATTGTCCCTTTCTAAAACTTTATCTGTCTTATTCTTACAAAACGATATCTAACTTTCTTCAAAGCTTAAATCATCGAGAGTTGATGTATTCAGGACTTTATCATTGTCGGAATAAAGATCAGAATGCAGAATTGTTGTGCTATCTATACTCACATAAGTTTTTCCTTGCATCCATAGAAGTTAGGTTTCTAACAGACTGTCCAAGTCCATGATTCGAGTTGTTGAGTGTTCCAGTGGTGCCAAGATCAGTTTCGCCAACTGCAGTAGACTCAACTTGTATGTCTTCGGGTAGATCTCGTATGTCTATGGATGAATCTTCTAAGTCTATGGTTGGATCTTCGAAGTCTATGGTTGAATCTTGTACGTCCATGGCTGAATCTGAATGCGTTTCATCAACATATATTCTGTAGACAAGGTAGAAAGTTATCATAATTTTTTTTTGGCACTATCGCACAGGGACTCTTTTGTTTTTTTATAAGAAGAGATGAAGGTTTGTTGGGTTAGGCCAAATCCAGTGCGGCAAAGGTGCGGCTTGATCATGCATAAATAACGCATGGGTCACGAGGACATATACAATTCAGAGGGTGGAGGGAGCAACGTAGCCGGCGCCATTTCTTGTTTATGATGACAAAGAGTTCCTAATTCGAAATTTAAATAAATTTTTCATCGCTGCTAAATTGCCGCCAATTTATAAAAAAAAACAAATGACATATCCAATGAATTCATTCCATACCTACAGATTGCCAAAGAGTTCCTGATTCGAAACTTAGAAAAAATTTTCATCGGCTGCTTTTTTACTGGCTTATTCTAAAAACTTTCAGTGCACCGCATGCCCTGCACTCGTGAGAAGCGTGGCTGAATCATCAAACGTGTTCGCTAAACTTTAGGCCTAACAATAAGTTATTTTTGCCACCAACACGAAAGAAGAAGTTTCAAAGAATATGTTTCTTTGACGATACTGTCATTTTTAGGGTTTCACTGTGTTGCTTCTTTTTTTTTTGTGAGTGGGAAATTGTTAAATGACTTCTCCCCTCTGGGCGAAGCGGGAGGGCGTGTCAATTTATACTGACTAAAACCCACTCGTGTTCCTTCAATTGCCCATGTGCCAGAGCCACGGTTACTCTTTGGAACAAATCTCGCGACTCTGGCAGACTATTGCTTCTGCACATTCTTTCCGGATAGAAATCATCTAGGTGTAAACAAAACAATTCGCTCATACTTGCACATAGGTACAGGCACTGGTGATGGTGTTTTCTTCTCTACTCTGGGTTGTCCTGCTAACTTCTTTTCCTTGAGAATTCTAAGCCTTTCAGAAATACTTTTTGCTTTTGGTGGCCTAGGATTGGATTTCGTACTAGGATCAGAATCTGAAGTTTGATTTTCCTCCTGGAAGAGAGAACAAGGGAGGTTAAATAGGTAGACATTTTCTTTCTAATGATATTGATTAAAGTGTACAGATGAGTTTCGGTTTCAAGAAAAATGGCAACTAGGGAATACAATCTGGATATCGCGAGACCACTCGCGTTTTTTCAAGATTTAATATCGTGGGAAGTCAATCTCTTTCGAAATCGAAAATACTTACTTTTATTTATCCAGTGTAATAAAGATTTCTAGACTAATAAAAAAATAGATATATATGTTATGTAAAGTATACAATAAAAATAAAAAAAATAAACAATGACATATTATTGTCAAGTAATAATGACTTACACTTCGTTACATAAATATTTATCGTAAAGGCATTGATCTTGCCTTTCTAGGATCTATGATTTCTGGCAATACACAATTATTGTACGGCTGCAGAATGTTTATTTTGTCTTTTTTTGACACAATGGTATAAACGACCCTTACTATTGCTAAAACAATTAAAACAAAAATATAAAATTATTCTACAATCTATTAAAATAATACTGAAACTTTTATCTTATACAAAAAAAAAAAAACGAAAAGTATCAAAATGCTGTAGTCATAGTATATTTTTGTGTTCACGATACGAATACCCGAAAACTGAGACAAGGGAAAAAGTGGCACAGATCCTCGATGGGCGCTTGCGCCGTACTAAACGGTGCCCGCTTGTGCATCGTAATTTATTCTAATTTAGAGTGATTTTAAAAACAATATTATGTCTAAATAAATAAACGGATTTAAACAAAACTTGAGAATTCAATTTGTTGTTTGTTTGTTCGACTTTATATTGACGTGAATTTTTAAATGTAATTATGCTTTATTCAAACGAAAAAAAAAAAAAAACGTACAAATTGCCATAACACTTAATTTTTTTACCAATTAATGTTATTAAAAATCAATATTCTAGTACTATATGTGTCAACTAGATTATATGTTTGATGTTTTGTGTATTTTTTTTACTCAAATGACTACATATTAATGATAGAAATAGGAGTCTGAAATTGACCCTGCGCTGATTTTTAAGAAAACTAGTTTTGTAGTAAATAATCTCCCGATTATTTACTACAAAGTAAACATATCAGTTTTTGTAAATGTGCTACTAAAAGTGTCAAAACAAAAGATTTATCTATTTTTTACATGTATTCGTCACTGCCAAAGTATTTATAAAGATGAGATAAGAGGCGACTAAAATCTTAGATGAATCAAAAATGTAAAATGGCTCTTAAGAATTTTTTGATTAAAAGTACACATAATCCAATTAATTTGGCCAAAATCTCAAGTCAACAGACTAAGCTTGCGAGTCTTGAAATCTCAAGTGGTGCCTTCGCATTATTTGTAGTTAGGAATAATTTTGAAGCTTTGCTTGAAAACGTACGTAATAAATAGCTTACTATTTCTCTAAGTCCTTTGATATGCAGGGCTTTCCCAGCAGTTATCAGGTCAGGCAGGCGGTTTTTAGGCACTAGGACTTCTCCTGTGTATATGTACTCCAAAATAGCACATAGTGTCGTGTAGGAAATGTTCTGAAATGTTACATTAAACATTAAATAGCATGTCCCCATTTTAGTAACCAGCATCAACAGGTACCTAAAGCAACATTTTGTAGACTAACATCATCTATATCTTAGCAGGACAATTGTTGTATTTCGGCCATGGCGGCCAATCTTAACGGAGACTAGCCATCTGCGCGGGAGATATTATAGTGCACAAGTGAGTGCGCAGACACAGGGGCACTCACTGTCTCCTCACTCTCATAGTCCGATAGGACGGCAATCCGACACGACCGGAAAGAGATCAAGCGCAGGACCAACAGCTTTCCAAGCCTTGGGGGTGACACACTTCCAGACTCCGGGCGTTTATTAAGAAATTCTTAATGGAAAAACCTAATAACCTTTTGCTCAACCTGGGAATTGAACCCAGGGCACCACGCTCTGCAGTCGCCCTTGCGAGTATAAAACCAACGGGGCAGTTAATCATGAATTAAATTAATTAATTATTTATTTATTAACCCCCGACGGAAAAAGAGGGGTGTTATAAGTTTGACGTGTCTGTCTGTCTGTCGGTCTGTCTGTCTGTCGGTCTGTCTGTGTGTCGGTCTGTCTGTGTGTCTGTCTGTCTGTGACATCATAGCTCCCGAACGGATGAAGCGATTTCAATTATTATTTTTTTGTATTAAAGGTGACTTATGTGCGAGTGTTCTTAGACATGTTTGATGAAAATCGGTTGAGCCGTTTAAAAGTTGTGGGGGGTGAAAGTGGGGAAGAATAACCGAATGTCTACAAATATACTCGAGTGGGGTCTCAAATGAAAGCGCACTGAAAGAGAATATTGATGACTTAATCGAGAATGTTCAAGCTTCGCTTGATGAGAAAATTGGTGGTGGGAAAATTGGGACATGGAAATCCGATTGTCACGTGAGAGTATCAATGACTACATCTCAGTCTTTGCAATTCTGCTAAAGATGATTTGTCATGTGGGTTATTAAACAGTTTTCTTTGGTCGAGCTCACAAACTGCTACACCATCCAAGGAAAAGGCCAAGCCTATGTAGCCTGAAACAGAGTAAAAATACTCTACTTAAGGCTACATAGGCTTGGCCTTTTGCAAAAGTACTTTTACCTAAGTAAACCACAGCTTTTTCAACTTTCGTGCCTTGCAACTTATATGCCGTAATCGCCCAACATAAAATGATAGGAAACATTGTTCTTTCAATATTTCCATATCCTCTAAGACCTTGAAAAGTTACATTATGTGGCCTTATCAGAATCCATCCATGCTCGTCAACACAACTCCGGCCGATAGTGGCATCATCAAATTGAATTGATATTGTTTTTGGAAGCTTCCCATCTTCCTGTTGGCCACGGCGAAGTTCTATGAATTTACAACTTAACAAAATCTACATTATAATAAGTATACCTATAAAAAGTATAAAATAAAAAAATTAAATTAAAAATTTAAAAAACCCCAACGCGACGTATTTTTTTTTGAATTATTAATACATACTTAGGTACTTCAAGATTGAGTTTTTTATTATTTTTTACTTTTTAAAGGGATTTTAGGTTTTTGTGTCGGGGGTTTTTTAAATTTTAAATTTTTTAATGTTATAATAATAAATAGATGGCTACCTTCTTATATTGGTGAGCAGCGGTGGCCCTGTGGTAAACGCCGCGACTTACTAGTCGTAGGTACACACGGAGACATGTGCTTTACTTAGTGTTAATTGTTTCATTACCACTGCTCTCAAAACCGTGAAGGAGAACATTGTGAAGAAACTACCTACCAACCTACCAACTACTAACTAGGATGTCCTAGAATTAATTCTAGGATGCGGCATCTGCCAACCAGCACTGGGCCGGCATGATAGATTACGGCATACTCCCTCTCACTGAGAGGGGCATACTCCCTCTCACTGAGAGGAGGCCAGTGCCTTAGCAGTGGAACCAGTATAGGCTGATTTTGCATGCATATCATGCTACTTACATTCAGAAATATTATTGGATGTGAACACTGTGTTGTGGATATCAAGTCCTTTATGTACGGGCTAACTAGAGACATGACCAACTGATGCACTTTCACATGGTATCCGTCTGCAGCCAAAGTCATGTCAACAAACTCTCCACGCTGAAACATAATTATAACATCACAGACTATAATCAATATTTTTAAGAGCAGGAAAACTTACTGTAAACCAACAATTACCCACGTTGCTTGGTATTTATCACTAAATTATGAATTAGATAGCAGTTTGAAATTAAATGTTTTTCTATGTAAGTAGATATTTTAACTCTTTTACAAATCAATATTTAGCTGGTCAACATTTTTTAAACTAGATAGCACCAGGATTTCCTGGCTGACTGATCTCTGAGAACAAATGCTGAAAGAAACTCAGAGATCGTGGTCTCTTTTAAAGTCCATTCATTATATTATTAAAATTTAATGTGACTCTAACAATGCAGGGCCTAATCTAGAAGGGCATTTTGAAGAAAGAGCCACTGCCGCTCTAAGCTGACTTACTGACCAGATGACCAGACCTGACAGGCCAGCTCAGTAGCCAGTAGACAGCTCGGTATCAGTTACTGTGTAGCCCAGCCTTACTGGAGAACAAAGACCTGTCACATGTCGCTAACAGATCTGCCTTTGCGTAGTCGATATTCACAATACTCAAAACTGCCAGACAATTATGAAGTCAGGTATTCCATCTAGCTTGCATGGTACTCAAATTCACAGTAGTTTTCTCTTTAAATGTCATCAAAACAGGGTAAAGCAAAGGTATTCTCGTATTCTCTCTCTTTTAATTTGGTTTTCTTGATACGATCGGTGCAGAGTTAGTATTGGGTATGTTTTTTACTTTTTTATGTAAAAACTCAACTAAAGATGCTCACCTGCTGCAGTTGGCTCAATCCATTACATATACTCTTCTGATAAGCGTCCCACGATAGCGACAGGTTTTCACTTACTTCAGTTGGCGCCATGTTTTACTTTTATTTATGTACCATTTGTTATTTAATATTATTTATACAAATAAATGACAGAAAAACAACAATAGGCAAAACCCAAGCAGGAGCCAGGAGGCCGGGAGACGCTAGTGTCACTTGAGAGTTGACACCTGACATTGGCATTTAGCCACAGAGTCACAGAGCATCAAATACAAACTGCCACAGAGCATTTAACGTTGCGTACAGCATCATCATCTGCCTAGCCTTTTCCCAACTATGTTGGGGTCGGCTTCCAGTCTGCAGTCGGATGCAGCTGAGTACCAACTGTTTAAATGGAAGATGACCTATCTGACCTCCACAACCCAGTTACTGGGTTACGGATATATTAGGTTGGGGAAAAAGTCTTTTCGCATTATAGTATGTATGAACTTGTAATAAAATCTCTTTGGCTATACTATTTGTATCTGGCTGGTTTTGGTATCATTGAAAGTTTAAATTTTAAAGAACATAATTCCAAATTCAAATAAGGAAAATGTGTGATTTTCATTTGTTTTTCGTACCGTCAAGATGAGTGAATCTAATGAAGAAATTCGATACATTTTAAAATTTTACTACAAAAAAGGTAAAAATGCAACGCAAGCCGCGAAAAAAGTTTGCGATGTTTATGGACCTAGTGTAGTGTCTGTGAGAGTAGCACAAATTTGGTTTAAGCGTTTTCAATCCGGAAATTTTGATGTCAAAGATGCACGTCGCTCTGGTCGCCCTATTACGGATAAAATGAATGCCATTTTTGGAAAAGTGGAGCAAGATCGGCATACCAGTATTTGCGACGTAGCTGAAGAACTGGAAATTGACCACAAAACAGTTTTGGCGCATTTGAAAAAAACTGGGTACACAAAAAAGCTCGACATTTGGGTACCTCACGAGCTCACTGAAAGAAACCTATTGAACCGTGTACTCATTTGTGATTCTTTATTACGACGTAATGAAACCGAACCATTTTTGAAGAAGCTGATAACTGGTGATGAAAAGTGGATCACGTATGACAAGAACGTGCGAAAAAGGTCGTGGTCAAAGGCCGGTCAGGCTTCACAGACTGTGGCGAAACCCGGGTTAACTCGCAACAAGGTGTTGCTGTGTGTGTGGTGGGATTGGAAGGGCATTATTCATTATGAGCTGTTACTACCAGGCAGGACCATCGATTCTGAACTCTACTGCGAACAACTGATGAGATTAAAGCAAGAAGTTGAGAGAAAGCGGCCGGAATTAATCAACAGAAGGGGTGTGGTTTTTCATCATGATAACGCTAGACCTCACACATCTTTAGCCACCCAACAAAAATTAAGAGAGTTTGGCTGGGAAGTGTTAATGCATCCGCCGTATAGTCCTGACCTTGCACCTTCAGATTTCCACCTGTTTCGGTCTCTTCAGAATTCTTTAGGCAGTGTCAGGTTAACATCACGAGAGGACTGCCAAAACCACTTGTCGCGGTATTTTGACCAGAAGTCCCAAAATTTCTATAGCAATGGGATCATGTCCCTACTTACAAGATGGCAAAAAGTTATCGAACAAAATGGTACCTACATACTTTAGTTAAATGTAAATAAACTTTATTAAAAAATGTTTTGAATTTTCTTAAAAAATACGAAGAAACTTTTTCCCCAACCTATTATTACTATACGATAGTAAGACTGGTTGTCACTTTCGGGCTTCTGACGACCCGTAACGACTGTCCAAGATCTACGAAATACAGCCGGGACCAACGGCTTAAGGTGAATGCTTCAACCAGCCCGCGAAATTCAAATTTTCTTACGTTTTTTTGCAATTTGCAGGCCAGTGCTAGGTTGTATGTTGATTAAAATATTATTCGCTACTGTAAGACGTATGTAGTTACAGAATTATAATCATCAAAATCACCAATACAACCCTCCAAATTCATAAAGGCCTAAGAACAAAAAAAAGAAGAGAAAAAGTCATTCCTACAGCTTTATGAACTCCTAGAACTCCTCCTGCTAGAAACGACTATGTGCCGCACAATGCAGTGCATTATCTGAAGTAAAACTAAAAAAATAAATGCTTGTTTTTAAAATTAGGTGTATTACTATTTTTACAAATTTGTGCTCGTTATGACATATTTTAATTAACATATTTTGGTGCACATTCAGTATATTTGGTGGAACACAGGCAAAATTAGGTAAATGAAATGGGAATAAATTGAAGTACTTTTAAATACCATCCTGGGTTTTATGAATAGAAAAATTGGGTGTTGCCCGGAAAGTTTTTAAAATGGAAAAAAAAACACTGGACGTCCTTTTTTGTACAAACTCAATACAGTAGCACATGCATGATACAAAAATATAAAACCCCCAAAACCCAAATGAATATCTCTGTAAAGCATAAAAATAATAATTATGGCCGTGTGGTGCCGGACTTGAAGAATAACATTTCTTCTCTTGGGTATCGTAAAAGGCGACTAAGGGACTTTCTAGAGAATGGGCAGCAGCTTTTTCTATACATTTTACCACCATACTGCGATCGCCAACCCACTGCCTAGCGTGGTAATTATGGCAAAGCCCCCCAAATTGGGGGAGACACATGTCCAGCAGTCAACGTCTTACGGCTGAAACGAAGCATAGTTATGGCACCCCACAATTGGGGGAAGCCTATGTCCCTTTATTTTTAAGAAGATGTTGTACATTAACATTTTAGATAATAATTAGCCATACAACGAACACGTCAACAAATATTTATGGAAAATGGCTCGCTGGTTTTGCTTGTTCCACGCGCTGAGCTAGTTTGTCGCCCGGATATATATATCTCTTATCTTAGGACAACCAACACAACGTTATCTGATCCCAAACTAGGCAGAACCTGTACTATGGGTAACCAGACAACTGATATACATACTTATATATGTCTAAATACATACATATTATAGATAAATTACACCCAGACACAGAACAAATGATTGTGCTCATCACACAAACATTTGTCCTGGGTGGGAATCGAACCCACGACCTCAGTCATAGCAGTCAGGGTCACAAACCACTAGACTAACAGGCCAGCCATGGATGTCAAGACACTGGCAATACCTCCTAAAGTCTACATAAAACTCTTTGCGAAGATAAAAAAAACGTAAACTTGCATCGATAAATATTTTCCTCGGAGGCAATCGAGCAACTACAGATCAAGCTAACTATTTCCAGTTTTAGCTGACGTTGCATTGTATAACATTTTCGTACACTGAGAAGTCAGCTTATACCGGAAATGTATAGCTTAACCTGTGGTCAGCTGTCGAGGGTACTGCACCACCTCGCCGCAGCTGCAAATAGAAAGGAATACTCGGTCGCAGTATTCCTCGACATGGAGAAGGCCTTCGACCGTGTGTGCCACGACGGCCTAATATACAAGATGGCCACCACAGACGCGCCCCGTCGCGTCGTCAAAGTGGTCTCTACTTTTCTCTCCAACAGGACCTTCAGGGTGATTGATGGGGCGCTTTCCAGCGCCAGGCCGGTGCTCGCGGGAGTACCGCAGGGCAGCTGCGTCTCGCCGGCGTGTTACTCGCGTTACACCGACGACATCCCCACCACTCGGGACGTGATGCTCGCGCTGTATGCGGACGACGCCGCGTACATTTCCACTTCGCTTAACGCGAAGTACGCGGCCGTCAAGATGCAGCGAGCGCTCGAGCTCCTTCCCGAGTGGCTCGCCAAATGGTGACTGTCGGTGAACGTGGGTAAGACGCAGGCGATGGTCACCGGCTTCGCACGCCTCCCACCACCCTTGAAGCTACAGGGAGCCGACGTCGAGTGGTCGCCCCGGGTCAAGTACCTGGGGGTCACCATTGACCGTCGGCTCACAATGAGTCAGCACGTCCGTCAGGTCGCGGCCAAGGGGAGGGTAGCCCGCTACCTCCTCCGGCCCGTGCTCTCGTCCCGAATGCCGGCGCGCGTCAAGCTGGGCGTGTACAAGATGTACATACGCCCAGTACTGACGTACGCCGCACCCGCTTGGTTCGCCCTCACGAGCGAGTAGAGCAAAAAGCTGCTCCGCGCCCAACAGAACCTAGCGCTGCGGACCATAGTAGACGCTCCTCGCTACGTGAGGAACGATGTCATCCAGCGGGATCTCGGGATCGAGAGCCTGGATGACCATGTGCGGCGTCTCGCGAAGGGAATGTTCGCGCGTGCCGGCGCGTCTGATTGGCCTCATGTCAAACAGATCGCGCCCTGGCATACGCGGCCCCCCGACGCGAGACCTCTGCCCCCGACCTGGTAAGGGACGACACTGACTCTATACCGGACTGACTCCCGGGTAAGCCGCAACCAGGTTACACGCGGCTTACCTGAACAAGTGAACTCTACATTCACAACATACACCCGCTGCGTGGCGTGTTCTAAGTTAATATAGGCATAGGCATGTCACGTAACGTAAAACAGACAACCACCTCTAAACAGGCATATAGACTTACACGTATACACGCGGGCGGGCCTGCGTTGTCACGTATTCATGGGCGGTGTTACACAGTACATTACCGCCCACACGCACATACTGCCCCTTAGCTTAGACCGCTACCGGCTTGCTCTGCGAAACGGAATAAGCGGGGGCGCGCACCCTACTCTGTGGGAGCGTCGAGTCGGCGTCTTGTCGCTGGTCGTCTCTCGTCGGGCCTCCCCCGGGTAACCGGGGGTCTCACCTGGCGGGGACTGACCGCCAAGGCGTCGTGAAGAAAGCGGCGTTGATATATAATTCAACGCCGCGGCGCGCCTACAGAGACACAATAGCAACCACACACAGGGACGCTTTAAACTAACGCGTTCCACATATTGTTCGCCCAAGGGGCTACACATTGAGGGGCCCGTTTTAGCGGGTCACCGCGTTACCCTCCGCGGACAGGGAGCAAGGCTCCGGCGCCGCCCGCCTCGCCCCCTTACGGGGACGTCGCGACTACATAAGAGTTAACCTGTGGTCGTGCGTACCTATGGCTCTTCTTCCCTACGTGAAGTTGATATTTTTGATAATAATTGACCATACAACGAAAATGTTAACAAACTGGTTATGCTAAGTGGTTTCCCACTTAGCTGTTTATATAAAAACTCTTTGCGGAGGTTAAAAATTGCTTCTAGAAAATATGTATCCCACCAAAAACATTTTCATCTAAAATTTTGCCAAGACGAGACTATGTGGGTTTTTTTTTTTTTTTTTTTGGATGGGAAATCATCAAATGACTTCTCCCGCTCTGGGCGGAGTGGGAGGGCGTGTCAGACTTTTACTGACTAAAACCCACCCGTGTTCCTTCAGTTGCCCATGTGCCAGAGTCACGGTATCTCTTTCGAACAATCTCGTGACCCTGGCAGGTCTCGTGACCCTGGCAGGAGACTATGTGGGTCGCACTGTCAAAAAGTTATCAGATCTCATGTAGAGCCAAGCTTCACTCTACATGCCCTACCCCTACCCTGTGTTAATAAGTCCACTTTTTAGGGTTCCGTTGCCAAATGGCAAAAAACGGAACCCTTATAGATTCGCCATGTCTGTCTGTCTGTCTGTCTGTCCGAGTATGTCACAGCCACTTTTCTCCGAAACTATAAGAGCTGTGCTATTGAAACTTGGTAAGTGGATGTATTCAGTGAACCGCATTAAGATTTTCACACAAAAATAGAAAAAAAGCAATAATATTTGGGGTTCCCCATACATAGAATTGAAACTCAAAAAATTTTTTTTCATCAAACCCATACGTGTGGGGTATCTATGGATAGGTCTTCAAAAATGATATTGAGGTTTCTAATATCATTTTTTTTTAAAACAATAATATTTGGGGTTCCCCATACATAGAACTGAAACACAAAAAAAAAATTAATCAAACCCTTACGTGTGGGGTATCTATGGATAGGTCTTTAAAAATGAAATTGAGGTTTCTAATATCATTTTTTTCTAAACTGAATAGTTTGCGCGAGAGACACTTCCAAAGTGGTAAAATGTGTGTCCCCCCCCCGTAACTTCTAAAATAAGGGAATGATAAAACTAAAAAAAATATATGATGTACATTACCATGAAAACTAACAACAAAAATTGGTTTGAACGAGATCTAGTAAGTAGTTTTTTTTTAATACGTCATAAATTGTAAACCACAATTTACCTTTCATTCAGTCAACTCAAATATAAAAATTAAAAAAAAAAACATTTAATTTCATAAACGATGATGACGAATGATGATGATGATGACCTGCAGGTTTGTACGGAACCCTCGGTGCGCGAGTCCGACTCGCACTTGGCCGGTTTTCTTCTTCATAGTGTATTGATAGCAATCTAAATATAGTCAGCCCAGATTTGGCTATGAGCTTAGCACTTTCAGAAGCATCCATCAACTCCGAATAAGTCCAATAATGTCATCATATCCCGAGAATTTTGTTTATCTGGTATAATAGAAACCTAAGTTCAAAAAATGACAAAGCGCTTCGAAAAAAGGTAGGTAGTGCCCTTGCGCTTGGCTCGTCTTGGCGGTAACATAAGTAATTTAAAAAAAAGCTATGTTTACACTTTTATTTGATATTTATTTGATAGATACGCCTTTTTGCGTCAAAGTATTGTCTTCGTAAGTTTCGAGCACATCAGCCAAATGTTCGTTGTCTCTTGGTTTCTTGAACTGCCTTCTCTTTTGTGCTGCTTTCTTACGTTTTGGCATTACCGGTTTCCGCTGGCCATGATCTTGCATTGATTTGATGCCTTGTTTCTGTAGATATTCTTCAATTTTCGCGTCATCCATTGCATCGACTGCAGTTGCGCGCCATAATTTTACGAATTCCTCATCAACCTGAAGACAAAAAGTGTAGAATAATGTTTAGGGACGTCTTTAGAGCTAAAATTTCTTAACGGACTTTTAATCACAAGCTATCATTTCTTTATGGAAACTCCTAATCCATTGCTTCATTATGTTTGCAATGTTCTTTTGCTGATATCGTAAATGTCACGATGAATTTTATTATGCGATGCAACACCGTTATTGCCCCTTCATCATCCACACGACTTTTTACTATTCATAATAGAAAGGGTAGAGATATGTATAGTTTACGAGGATACTGCAGATAATAGTGAGGAAAATGAAAATTTAAGTGTAATCTAAGGGTATAAGGGTATCTGAGGAAATGCTAAAGCTTCATCATCAGTGTCGTTTCCATGGTTTTTGAGGGTGCCAAAGTCGATAGCAAGGTCCAAATGAAAATCTAAAATAGCGAGAACTTTATGAGGGTCCTTAAAACTTAAACTAGATGGCCCTGTATTAAAAACGCGTATTTCATTCACACTCTCTCTCTCTCTTATGTACGAGTGTGTGCGTGCGTGCATGTGAGTATCCCATAAGGAACTTCGTTCCTGACTCCACACCCTTTTTTAGTTCATCGAGTATAAGATTCTATTTGAATATTCAACTTACATCTAGTGTTGCAGTTTTGTCATTATAAAACAATATTTTCTTCTTATCAGTAGAGCGATTTATATACAGAATTTCTTGAGCTAAACTTTTCAGTGCCCTCTCACAGTGAGGCAAAGACTCTTCGACATCTTCCAACAATACGCCTCCAAGACCTTTGAGATCTTGTTGTTTTAGTAATCTGAAAGGAGAGTGTAATTAATATCCAAATTTCGTACTGTTATTTTTTTTTTTTACTAACGTGTTTTTTACGAAGTGTACAAACTACAACTACAAACAGTGTTAATACACTGCTAAATGTGCTGATGCTGCTCGTCTTCATGCACACATTCACAGCGTGTTTGGACGCACGGCCACAAATCAAGCGATACATTTCCAGTAAAAGCTGACTTGTCACTGTACGAAAATCCTATGCGATGCGAGGTCAGTTAAAATTGGAAATGTATAGCTTGATCTGTAGCCGTGTGTACACTTGGCGACATAATGTTAGGATTTATCTAGGTACCATCCAAAAAAAAAAAAATGTAAACATATTTACACCATTACTTACTACATTTAATAGACATTTTGCAAATTCACTCAAATTGGACAAATGTATGGGATTGTATATGAAGCTACTGGTTAGCTAAGTGGTTGAGGTGCTGAGGTAGCCTGCGAAATTTGCAGGTCAGTGTCAGGCTGTATGTTGTTAATTGTTCCGTTTTGCGTAGATATGACGGATGTTTTCGTCCAACTGTTTCTTTTTTTTATGCGTTTGGATTTTTTTTTGTCATGTTTACTGCAAATAATCATATTTTCTATCTTATCAACATACAACCGGACACTGACCTGAAAATTTGAATTTTGTGAGCTACTGGCGCTTTATTCTTAAAGATGCAGTGATTCTGTTTGAAAAACTCACCCTGTACAGTATTAAATAAACACAATAGTGACTGAATATTAATGTAATACTATACCTTAGCAAAGACTTCTTATCTTTAATTTTATACACAGGCTTAAAAATATATTTTCCATCAGGAGTGCATTCTATTTTAGGATTGTTTTGGAGTGCTTCTGTTTGTAGCCACTGGAAAAATATTTATTATTAATTCATACACCAAATACTTCGATGTTGTTGGGGTCGCCAGCTCGTATTACCAATAGGTAAAGAAGAGTAAAAAACAAAAATGAATAATAATTCATTTTTGTTTTGTACTCTTTTTTATAGTTCTAGCTCTACAGGAACAGACAGTCAGACAGTTGTCTTTAATTTGAAGCCAGTACTTCACACTAAGCTTAAAATATATTTTTTTGCATTTATATAGAATCACCAACCTGTTTAACTTTATTCCCAACATCCAGCTGGTTAGTTTCGTCCAGGACTTCATCAAGAGTCAATGGATGGTCATCTCCATCTTGATGGCGTGCTCTCATGTGTCTAACGATGCGAGCAAGCACACCAAACCGATATGCTGAACTCCCCGACATTGTTTTGTAGCTGAAAATATCATAATTATTTTAATTATTTGTCATGCCTTAATATAGGGGGGATATCAATTAAAGCATTCTTTTCTAATGGCACTGAGGTATATTTCAACCTTTTTCACTGTGATTACATTTGTGTTTGTATAACTCACTTGTTAGCATCAAGCTTCGGTCCGGAGCTGACCGAGCTTGATGATTTAGATTTCTTCTTGCTGTCATCTTTGAACTGGGAGTCATCTCTTTTTTTCTTTTCGATACTGAAAAAGAATAATAAATTGATTATTTACTTAATTTATCAGGAGAGTAGGTAATGCAGTTAGTAAACAAGGAAAAAATAACAATAACATTGAAATTGCATTTAATTATGTTTAAACGTACGTGACTTTAAGGCTCAATGCAGTGTAAGGTCAAATAAAAAGTTAGCAATCATTCCCAAGAGTTTTTCTAAAGTTATCATGATGTAATTTGATAATTAGGATTGTTGGTGCCAGTGTGTGAGCGAGAGAAAGTACGCGCCTGTCGTGACGGCGCGACGCGAACAGGAACAGTGCTCGCGAGCTAACGGCAGCTAACGGTGTCCACAAGTATGTAACGTACCTCGGCGTAGCAAGTGCCTTTTTCTTAAACGCTTCACGCTCCCGGAGTAGAGCAGGATCCATTATTCCTGCAGCAGCTTTCTAATACAATATAAAACGTAAGTGCCTCAATTTGTCATGTCTAGCCAATAACAGTAAAGTTTATCTTTCACTTTTGCTTCGATTTATTTAATGTATTGATAATTGTCAAAGTCAATTTCATTTGACAGTGATTTGACATAATGTCATCTGTCAAAGTTATAGTTTTAACAAGGATTTCTGGATATTTGTTGTACGGAATCAAAGGTTTTTGGCACATAGACTTAAAAAACTCTAATTTCCTCAAAACATTAATCTTTGAACCATAGTATCACATTAGTATAACTCTAAAACAGTAGATGATGCTGCCTGAGTATCATAATATTGTACAAGTTAATGTTAATAGTGCTATAGCTACTGGACTCTTTGATGGTAGCAATTTAATGACATTGGATGTCAATAATTAAAAAGAAAGATTTTCTCTGCATCGATGGCATTGATCTAATATAGTTTTTCTGTTGAACAATACACAATTAAAATGTTTAAAAATCTGTAAATTATCGCAGCGGTTTTGAAATAATATACAATAAACTAAAAGAAAGTGTTTTACCACGGGTTTAAAATTGTATATTAATGCACCTACTTATATTATTTTTTTAAAAACACAATTCGAATGAAAAATGTCTCATAGTGTCTTAGAACTCAAAATCTTATCGAAGCAGTTCAAGAATAATTAACATTTAAAATTAAGGCGTAATCAAGGTATTACCTTACATCCTACGTATGTAAATACAGAATAACATCAAGAATACCCCTAAAGCTGCAAGGCTGTAGCGCTGCACCAGCTTGCGAATAGTTGCGTTAAAAACAAGTTTCCTCGTACGCTTTGCATGGGCGGGAAATCGTGTGTTCGCCAACATTTGCCTCTGTTTGTCACTGGCCACTGTTCCAGCCATCGCGGAGTAGTGTGGACGTAGTCACTCTATCGGTGCGTATTTAATACTATCTTTGTATTTACGAACTTTTTACTAAACAAAAAAGGTTTTTATAAATTTTATTGCTTTTACAATAAGGCTCATTTTAATAAAAGGTTTAATCCTCTCTTTCCATAATTATAAAATTTGACGAGATCATGATACGTATCGTATTTATAAAGATTTTGTTTGGCTTCGATCGTTTTCGGTTTTCTCCGAATATTAACTAAATTGTTCAAATTAATTAAGTTTTAATGTCATAATACCAGTTTTGGCAATAAAACCTGATTTATTGAAGGATATCATAAATTGAATCATTTTGAAATGGGGAAAAACTGTTGTTTTGTTTTTTTTTTTTTTACGCTGCCGGATAAAGACTTAACTAAATAGCTTGTCAAGTTAATAATTAAAAAAACGTTCCTTCTGAGTCTGACGCGGTCGGGTATAAAATTAGTCCGGTTAGCTCTGTTGGTGCAGTGGCACTTTTGCGGGTCGTGCGCAGGTTTTACAGGGAATATTGATTGTACAGGGAATACTTAAATGAGTGGGTAAATTTTATCATACGGTTAAAACATGACTTGTGATGGATTAATATCCATCAAAGTAATCTTGCTCTGATATTTCCCCTACTTGTAAGGATATGTAAATCGTAGACCTTTTTCGAATAAATATTTTATTTTATACTTTGACTTAACTAGTACACCTAAGTTAGGTCCAAGGTCCACAGACAACAAGTCTGGTTTTGCTTGTGTATTTTACGAAATAAACTACGGTAACCTTAGTTTTTTATTTGGTAATAAAAAAAACACGGCAATTATAAAAACTTTCTTACAAATGCTCTAATTAGTCTCACTCAACTCAATAAGATTATTTTCACTGCAGTTGGTAGGTAGGCACATATTCCGTAGACGGCCTGTCATAATCTGAACCGTGGAATTTATTTGAGCTGCCAATTTTTTTGTGGCTTCATACCTAACTAAGTATTAGTCGCCCTAGATTCCTGTTACATACTTTTACTTTTACTCACGACAACATAAGGTCGTAGTTCTTATCTGTGATTGAAATTTTTAACGTAGGTAACTCGTTTTACGTTTCTATTTACGATTTGTAAGAACACGGCTTTTTTTTTTTTTTGTATAAAGTCTGTTTCAAGCATTTCTGGTGAAAATGTAAACAGACCCTGTTGTGGTTTAATTGTTACGCGGCTTACATATTAGTCCAAATTTACTTGTTACTTAAAAAAAAAAACTTTTTTTTTGTCACTTGCACGAAGTTAATTTATTATTTTTGGGCGAATCGACTACTTCAGAAATATTGACTAGGCAACTGGCACGTTTTGTATTTTTAACCGACTTCAAAAAAAGGAGGAGGTTATATGTTCGACTGTATGTATTTTTTTTTTTTTTTTTTTATGTATTTTCACCGATTTCTCCGCCAATTGTCAACCGATTTTGAAAATTCTTTTTTTATTCGTAAGGGTATACTCCTGAGGTGGTCCCATATTAATTTTGTGAAGATTTGATGTATACTTTGGGAGATAAACGAAGGAACTCCTCAAAAACAAACAGTACACGTAATGTGATTTGGATATTGTACTAAAGATCAAAAATAATTGCTGGTTCTATCTATCCATCCGTGGTGAACTAATTATAGTCTTCGAAGATACCGCATGGAACTCCTCATCGGTGAACAGTACATATAGGAACTTACAGTGAAAGGTTAGAAGGTTAGGGGATAATTCTTTGCATATTATAGGCACGTTTAGACCGTTACTTGTATTCTTATATTCCGTTGAGCTGATGATGGAAGGTACAACTCCTTATCGATCAGGAGTTAGAAGATATCTTGTCCTAGATAGACATACTCGTTGACATCGAGAATTGATTCCTCAGCAGACACTAGAGTGGGCTCTTACCCACTCTACTGTCTGCTTAATAAAAAAAAAAGCAGCCTTAATCATTTTGGCCTGGCCATTTATTATATTTTTATACAAATTTACAATTGCCTTCATCGTTGCATTTCACGCAATGCTCTTTCGTCATGCGGTTTCTTGAGCAATTTGTTTGGCTCTAAGTCGCAAAGAGCAATACCATCCAGAGTCTTTACACGACTTAGCGCAACATAAACTTGGCCTTTAGCAAAATCCAGTAAGACCTATCGCATAAATATGCATTGTTTGTTTGGAATTAGTGCAGGGTGAATACCACAACTAAAAATTTAAAAATAAAAACTTTTTTACAAAAAAAAAAACCACCGACTTCCTTGAAAACACTACAAAGTGAAAAATAACTTTAATTTCGGAAGTCGGTGGCAAAAAACAATAAATACAGATCCTAAGACACCGACTTCCGAAATTAAAGTTATTTTTCACTTTGTAGTGTTTTCAAGGAAGTCGGTGGTTTTTTTTTTTGTAAAAAAGTTTTTATGTGCACTTTATTGCATGGACTTGTAGTGACCATTTTCATAAAAATAATGCATAAAATTCGCCCATAAATAAATCGATATACTGTATTGCTTGTCGCTTACAAATTTCAACTTTATGTTATCTTCCTACTTCTCCCAACAATTATTTATTGAATAAAATAATTAAAATTGACAATAAAAAATCATCGACGAAAATTGAGATCATAACATTAACCTCAATTTATTGTGAATTGAAAACATCTATAAGGTGATTTAAATCAAATCAGAGCCCTCAATTTGTAAGTAGCATTGCAAATTAGCATCCACTGGCATGTGTGCATCAGCACTTGTACGCACGGCTACACATCAAGCTTTGCATTTCCAGTTTAAGGTAACCTTTCAATATACTGAAATCCTATACAATGTGAGATCAGTTTATACTAGAAACGCATAGCTTGATATGTAGCCGTGTGTACAGTCATCAAAAGAGATCAGTTATATCCTGAAGTTTAATAAGAAACGGATGGATGTTTTCGAATAAAACAGAATAAAATTGATAGAAAACAAACCGTTCATTTATCAAATTAAATTTAATTCGAAAACATCTATTAGTTCCTTCATAATTTCAGCCGAAAGACGTCTGCTGGACATAGACATAGACCTCCCCAACTGCCATAATCGCCACACTTGGTTGGCGGTTTAGCGATATGGTGGTAAAGTGCATAGAGAATGCTGCTGCCCATCCTCGAGTAAGTCCCTTAGTCGCACCTCCTTCTGCGAAGCAGTAATGCTCGCGAAGGAGGAGGCGGGGCGCGTGAGGGAGTGGCAGTCTCTGCACCCTCACGTCCCTAGCCGCCGCAGGAGGAGACGCCCCGGGCGTCGGGAGTCGATAGCGGACTCCCGGCCACCGTAGGCGCGAGCTGGCGGGTGGCGAGCAATGGGTAGCTCGCCGCCCGGTAAGGATCAGACTCGGGTCGACGGCGCGTAGTGTTCCACGCGCGCCTCAAAGAGATGTCAGCAGCAATGTAGGGGTCTGCTAGGACCGATGCCTGCCAGGGTCACGAGATTGTTCGAAAGAGATACCGTGACTCTGGCACATGGGCAACTGAAGGAACACGGGTGGGTTTTAGTCAGTAAAAGTCTGACACGCCCTC
The DNA here is from genome assembly GCA_947507805.1 of Aporophyla nigra. NCBI lineage: Eukaryota > Metazoa > Arthropoda > Insecta > Lepidoptera > Noctuidae > Aporophyla > Aporophyla nigra. The sequence continues at coordinate 3,937,192 of OX382301.1, forward strand.
CCACTCCGCCCAGAGCGGGAGAAGTCATTTGATGATTTCCCATCCAAAAAAAAAAAAAAAAAAAAAAAGTCCCTTAGTCGCCCCTTACGACACTCACGGGAAGAAATGGGATGGTGCTATTTTTTATGTTCGGCACCGTACGGAACGGTATTGGTTTCTTACTAAACTTCAACTATATCTGACGACCCTGCACCCTAATTGCGAAACGCACAATTTATCAGAATCTGAATGGGATTGAAGATTATTTCTAAACCATTGCGTCATTTGTTCGAATAAATTGTGGCTCAGCTACGTAAATAACGCAATGAATGTTGTTTAACTATGAATATTAAACCAATTCCTATCGATAAAAAGTTCCGCAATTACCCCTCTGGTTACTTTTAGTCTTTTGGTGACTGTACCAGTGGATGCCAATTTCTAGTAGAGTAAACAAATGGAGCACCATTTGTTTACATTTTCATCAGCATAGCTGTGTACAACCATTTGATACGCTTCCATACCGAATCCAACTTCAATCAATGTTATCGTAGGAGTCTAAAACGCTAGCTAAAACCCGAAAATATTTGTCAGTTTAAATTATACAGGGTGTCCCGTAAATAATGGATCAAACGTAACGGGTAGGTAGCTTACCTCATTTCCAACAACTAATTTGAACAGTAAAAAAAAAACCGATAAGGTAACCAAGATATTTTTTTTTTTCGATTTTTACTATTTTCTGTACCAGCATTCAGTGTTTTTAATGCTGTTGCTGCAAATGGTATCATATTTAGGTGTGATTTTTGTCAAACATTTCTGAATAGTTTACTAATGTTATAAGATACCATTTTTTTAAATAACATTTTATTTGCCTTAGAAAAAAAATCTTGAATCGAAAAGTTTTGTTTTTACGATGAAAAGACCAGAATTGGAAAAATTCTCCTGTAAAAAAAATGTATGACACCAAAGTGTACCATTATTTTAAAAACTTGTAAAATTACTAAGGTTTGCAAATTGGTATAAAACTTACGCCTAGTCTTTGTCGTTACAAAGATATTGCTATGAATCTGACAGAGGTGCCAAATTACGAAATAAAATAAAATTTGAAAAAGTGTGCACAATTAAACTATTTTCTTAAAAATGTTTAGGTATCTCAGCGTATGAAAAAAATTAGGAGGTTAAATTAAAAAAAAAATACAAATAAATCGTTTATTTTGTTTTTACAGTAAATGTTCAAACTGACGTCCCCCTACGAGAATGCAAAGTCTGCACCTCCTAATAAAGGAAGCTCTTATCCGACGGACAAAATGGCTGTTGTTTATTTCTGATACAGCAGATTGGATGCGCTGACGTAATTCTTCTTCCGACGTTATTCGTTGTTTGTAAACTTTGTCTTTTAAACATCCCCAATAAAAAAAATCTAAGGGATTTAAATCAGGAGATCGCGGAGGCCACAAAATTGGTCCTAATCGGCCGATCCATCTGTCAGGGTAAGTTTCATTGAGTTGCGCCCTTACTGCCGTCGCATAGTGAGCGGGGCAACCATCATTTTGTAACCACATTGCTTGCCGCACGTCTTCTGGAATATTTTCTAATAACGTTGGCAACTCATTCCTTAAAAAATGCAGATAGTATTCGGCGTTTAGAGTTGCTGGTAGTTCAAAGGGCCCTATTATTTGCCCATTTATTATTCCTGCCCATAAATTTATTTTAAATTGATGTTGGCTCCTGTCCTCTCGCATCAAATGTGGGTTTACCAGCTGCCAACTGTGCAAATTATGCAAATTGAGATATCCATCTCGCCGGCATGAAGACTCGTCACTCCATAAAATTTTATTAAAAAACTGTGGGTCCGCCCGTATCATTCTAAGCATCCTTTGGCAAAATGCTACTCTTTGCGGGTAATCACGTGACGTCAGCGTTTGAACACGTTGCACGTGATATGGGTGCAACCGGTGCCTTTTTAGAACTCGATGTACCGTCGATCTTGGAATACCTGTGCGTTGCGCTATGACGCGAATTGAGACCGACGAATCTTCCTCGATTTCTCGAATAATAATTTCGTCATTGACTTGTGACGGTCGCCCTTCACTGGCACCCCCAACTCCGGTGCCAAGAATTCTTCCCTCAAGAAGCGCGTTATGCACTCTAATGAATACGCGATAGTCGGGATGTCGATCCCGGTTCGGGTATCTTTCACGATACAATCTTGCGGCCGCCCTGGCATTACCTCTTGCTTCTCCGTAGATAAAATGCATTTCGGCATACTCCCGTGGCGTGTACTCGTAACGAGGCATCGTACTACTGCACACACGTACAACCTCACACAAACGATTGTTTTCGAAGTCCGTAGGATTGCCAAGTCATTCGTCCAAAACACAAACAGTTCCAAATCGTTAGGCAAAGCAAAGTCCAAATACACAGCACAAGTTTAATTTTAAGGAACACAACAGTTAGGCACAGCGGGAGCGAAAGTAGTCTGACGTACGTATCAACTCGAAGAGAGATTCGTGTCAACTAAACAAATAAAATCATGCAACAATGAAGCCCTGTATGATTGAAGGGTGAAGGAAAAAAAAATACCTGCACAAAGACACCGATTTACCAAAAATACAAAAGCGGCGCTATCTATCCCTTTCACACTGAGTGAGGTGCAACTCCGCAGGTAGCGGTCCCAAATTCCGAACAGATGACGTCATCGGCTCGGAATTACGCTACACGCTTAACCACATGCTTAGATTACAAGCATAAGCCATTACGAGAAAGAAAAGTTAGATAGTACCATTTTAATTTCAGTTCTGTCTTCTTCATCACATTCATAGCAATATCTTTGTAACCGCAAGGACTAGACGTAAGTTTTATACCAATTTGCAAACCTTAGTAATTTTTTAAAAATTCTGGTCTTTTCATCGTAAAAACAAAACTTTTCGATTCAAGATTTTTTTTCTAAGGCAAATAAAATGTTATTTAAAAAAATGGTATCTTATAACATTAGTAAACTATTCAGAAATGTTTGACAAAAATCACACCTAAATATGATACCATTTGCAGCAACAGCATTAAAAACACTGAATGCTGGTACAGAAAATAGTAAAAATCGAAAAAAAAAAATATCTTGGTTACCTTATCGGTTTTTTTTTTACTGTTCAAATTAGTTGTTGGAAATGAGGTAAGCTACCTACCCGTTACGTTTGATCCATTATTTACGGGACACCCTGTATAGACTACCGCTATTCTTCCGACAGCTGTTTGCTGTGGAGGAAAGGCTAATCAGGGGTCTACGTCCTAAGCACGACGTACACGACGTACGTCCGTCTCTTTAATTTATATAAATGAATAAAATTGAACTGTCTGTATATAATTTCAAATAAACAGCTTTTCACTAAATTGTACTTATGGTGAGAATATACGGTACTTACTTACATCAAAAAACAACACTAAATTTTTTTTCTGTCTTTCATTCTGTATGTTCAAGCTAATCTCTGAAACGGCTGGACCGATTTTGACGATTATCTGAGTAGCACGACCCTGTGCGATAATTTCAGTTCAGTTCAGTTCAGTTTATTTATTTGTTAACATAGGTTATAAAAATAGAGATCTTATGTTGATAATGAGAGCATTATGTTATGCCAGGAGGCGTACAAATATAGAGTGCAAATCTAGGTGCCAATTACAAATTATTGTTAACTAAAAATATTTGAAAATCATGCATTATATTGGTATCAAAGTAGAAAATAAATTAAAAACAAATAGTGAACACTCTAATCATATCAGACCTAAATGAGGAATTATTAAAACGTCTAGTATTCGTATGTCGTCTAAATTTCCGAACACCACGCGGGCTAAGCCGCGGGCACAGCTAGTTATACTGGATAAGTATTTATCCAGTGCGTAAATTGTAACCATGAATTCAGCATATCATTCTAGACCCCCTTGTCCCCTCATAGAAAAATGCAGTACCTACGGGGTCAAAATGTATGGAACAGCTAATTTTTAGGGTTCCGTTGACAAATGGCAAAAAACGGAACCGTTATAGCTTCGTCATGTCTATCTGTCTGTCCGTCCGTATGTCACAGCCACTTTTTTCCGAAACTATAAGAGTTATGCTGGTGAAACTTGGTAAGTAGATGTATTCTGTGAACCGCATTTAGATTTTCACACAAAATTAGAAAAACAAACAATAAATTTTGGGGTTCCCCATACTTAAAACTGAAACTCAAAAATTTTTTTTCATCAAACCCATACGTGTGGAGTATCTATGGATAGGTCTTCAAAAATGATGTTGAGGTTTCTAATATCATATTTTTCTAAACTGAATAGTTTGCGCGAGAGACACTTCCAAAGTGGTGTATGTATGTTTTGTTTTGTTTTATACTATTAATTACTTACATAATACTGTATAGAATCAAGTTCTTCTAACTTAACAGACAGCTGTGCTGCTCGGGAGTTTGTTCCGCCACTTCTTCTTCCCAGCTAAAGCACTAGGAAGTGTCGAAGGGTGGGCGTTTTTGGGGGACTGTCTCATGTAACTTTGACGTTCAAAAAGTGCTGACTCTCAGCCTAGTTTGAATAAATGACTTTTGATTTGATTTGATTGATTTGGTAAAAAGTGTGTCCCCCCCCGTAACTTCTAAAATAAGAGAATGATAAAACTAAAAAAAATATATGATGTACAATTGCGATGTAAACTTCCACCGAAAATTGGTTTGAACGAGATCTAGTAAGTAGTTTTTTTTTTAATACGTCATAATCGTAAACCGCAATTTACCTTTCATTCAATCAACTCAAATATATTATTTAAAAAAAAAAAACATTAGTTTCATAAATTTAAACCTTATGCATAAACCTTGAATACCTACAGGTTTGTACGGAACCCTCGGTGCGCGAGTCCGACTCGCACTTGGCCGGTTTTTTTTTTGTATAACCGACGAAAATTTTCTACGCTGGGAGGTCTAGAATGATATGCTGAATCCATAGTTACAGTTTGCGCACTGAATAAAAACTTATCCTGTATATCTATCTATATATATAAAAATGAATCCCTATTTCCCTTGGTCATGCCATCACGCGTGAACGGCTGGACCGATTTCACTTTTTTTGTTGTTGTTGTTTTTGTAATTGTCAGGAGAAGGTTCTTATGAAAGAAAAAAATTAAAAAATTGCGCGGAAAATTAGAAAATTTAAGAACACTTATTTAAGAATACCTAACAACCATATAATAGGACAATGTAAACTTTTTTAATGTAACATTATGACATTTGACATAGAATTGACAGAATGCGTGCTCAAATATCATAAAAGAGACAGGACAACGTCTGTCGGGTCAGCTAGTAATATATAAAAATAGCTTTCTGCAATCCTCTATGTTGATGATGTGACACACAATTTTATTTATTTGTATGTATGTATTGTATAGATTATTATGCATTAGAAATACATTAAGTTTTAAATGAATTGTCGAATTACGGCATTTATAAATACCTCGACTGTAATACTCCAGCTTCATTCTGAATTGGATTTCCTGGTCCAGGAAAGGGTTTTGGGATTTTTCAATATGAATTTATCGGTAGTATTACTGTCCCGTATATGGCAATAGGCTTGTCCCTTGTGGTGGATTGTGGGTGTGGGTAGGTACTTTATACCTTTGCCTTACCCTCCAAAGAATTCTGGCGTGATTCGGCTTCACGCGCGTAGAGGTTTAAAACGAATCCCACGGGATCATGCAAAGGTACATATAGTTTAAAAAAATACTTCTTTTTTTTAATAGTACCTACCTATAATCAAATGTTTATTAACAATTACAAAATTAAACAAAATCTTACTGCACCTAATTGATTTCTGCACGAAATCACCCAATGTAATTCTTAAAGAACTACATAATATGTAGCCAAAACCCGAAAACACTCTTGCTGCCTCCAACAAAATCAAACTCTTCCGTTTTCACTCTATCAATTGCAAATCATGCCTTTCATTTGCTGCTTGCGGATCCGCATGCGGATTCACAGACTGTTGCGGGATGCCGCAGTTTCTAAAATTATGCTGGATCCCCCTGGATTGCGGGATCCCAAATTTCTGGATTGCAATCCGAACGTACTATCAGGATAAATGCATCCTATTAAGCAGGTTATAAACTGCCAAATTGCTGCGATAAAGTGTTATTCCACAAGGTATGTGGCACTGTGCGACACTGGGCTGCACAGTGCACGGAGCTAATGTTTTTTCACTGGACTCACTCTGCTGTGTACGCTTACAAATGTTACGTACAGCTTTGCCGGTGGCAACAGAGACAACGGGTCTGCAGCTCAGTAGGTACTTGCACTGGTGTAGTTCTGCACAAAAATTTAATTAATTTGGGATTGTTAATTGATTATGTACCTACTTAGGTGTTTTAATGACTGTTTTCAAGTAATTTATGCCGTTAATAGAAGTTTTCTATTAGTCTTATCAGCATGGGAAATACTCATTCTTTTCGGTCGGCTCGAGCCGGCCTGTCTTAAATTGAGCCATGTGTAAGCAAGTTCAAGGCAAGATCAATGATTTTTAAATAAGCTATACACTTACATAAGAGGAAGTCTAAAAGTGGCACCGATAAATGAAAAGTTATGTGGAAATCACTTGTGTTGTGGTGTGGTAGGAATGGGAAAAATGTCTTGTGGAAAGTTTTGAGTACGAATGTCTATGGCTATCGGAGTAGAGGGAGACCAAAGAAACGATGCATAGACTGAATGAATGATGTTATGGATAGAAAGGGGGTGACTAGACTACCGAGATGACGACTAATAGAGAAGTGTGGAAGAAAAAGACATGTTGCGCCGACCCCAAATAGATTGGAATAAGGGGAGGAGAATGAAAGAATATGATGATATAAGTACACTTTAAAAAAAAAAAATTAAATAAAATTAAAATTTAATGTAATAAAAACTCAATTAACAAAAACATTGTGTTCGATAAAAACTGCATTAGTATAAACTGTGTTGCAGTCATTAACGCCCACCTCCACATAATAGGGGCAAAAAAAAAAAAAAAAAAAAGCAAAAAAAAAAAAGAACTTAAAACGTAAAATTAAAATAAATTAGAACTTAAAATTAAAACTTAACAATATTTTCCCTGAGTAATAAATTGTCTGTGAGACTGAGTTTGAAAGGATGTGTGTGAGGGTGTGTTTGTGTGTGTGTGTTTGTGTGTGTGTGAGAAGAGAATTTGGACTGTGGTCCTGGGTCCAGAATAAGGATCATTCGATTAGCACTAATCTCATTTACGTAGGTGATACGGAGTATAAATCAGCCGTAACTTCGGTTGGAACTACGGAATTCGTGCTTCGGTAGTAGACCTCCTGTGACGATACACGATAACTGGCCCTTATATCTGTGTTTGGCGCCCAAGAAGACCCAATCAGTAAAAACTTTTTTACAAAAAAAAAAAACCACCGACTTCCTTAAAAACACTACAAAGTGAAAAATAACTTTAATTTCGGTAGTCGGTGTCTTAGGATCTGTATTTACGGTTTTTTTGCCACCGACTTCCGAAATTAAAGTTATTTTTCACTTTGTAGTGTTTTTAAGGAAGTCGGTGGTTTTTTTTTTGTAAAAAAGTTTTTATTTTTAAATTTTTAGTTGTGGTATTCACCCTGCACTAATTCCAAACAAACAATGCATATTTATGCGATAGCAGAACTCGCGGTTGATTTCCTGTCATTTTTTAAAGAGTTCCGGTGTCTGTCTCCCGAACTCATCATCAGATCTATATGAAAATTATATGGGACCATTTCGGAATAAACCCCTTTCGAACAAAAAAAGAATTTTGCAAATCCATCTATATATGACGGAGTTATGCCCGAACATACATAAAAAAAAAACCAAGCATGGCCAGGCCAAAATGATTAAGGCTGCTTTTTTTTTTATTAAGCAGACAGTAGAGTGGGTAAGAGCCCACTCTAGTGTCTGCTGAGGAATCAATTCTCGATGTCAACGAGTATGTCTATCTAGGACAAGATATCTTCTAACTCCTGATCGATAAGGAGTTGTACCTTCCATCATCAGCTCAACGGAATATAAGAATACAAGTAACGGTCTAAACGTGCCTATAATATTCAAAAAATTATCCCCTAACCTTCTAACCTTTCACTGTAAGTTCCTATATGTACTGTTCACCGATGAGGAGTTCCATGCGGTATCTTCGAAGACTATAATTAGTTCACCACGGATGGATAGATAGAACCAGCAATTATTTTTGATCTTTAGTACAATATCCAAATCACATTACGTGTACTGTTTGTTTTTGAGGAGTTCCTTCGTTTATCTCCCAAAGTATACATCAAATCTTCACAAAATTAATATGGGACCACTTCAGGAGTATACCCTTACGAATAAAAAAAGAATTTTCAAAATCGGTTGACAATTGGCGGAGAAATCGGTGAACATACATAAAAAAAAAAAAAAAAAAAAATACATACAGTCGAACATATAACCTCCTCCTTTTTTTGAAGTCGGTTAAAAACAAGTTTTGAAGATCTTTAAAACAAAATCGTTTCCTACGTCTGTACGCTTAGATCTTTTAAACTACGCTACGGATTTTATTGCGGATACTTAAGACAAGAGGAGGGTTTATATGTATAATACGCGGGCGAAGCCATTGGCAAACAAATAAAACTATTGCAAGATAAATGTGCGGGGAGATAAACTTTTTACCTAATATTGTTTTTCTTCTTTTCAGATTAAGATGTGGCTTCAAAGATATTGCTTGTGCATTATTTACGTAGCGCTGTTATCAATAATATGGTAAGTTTTATTTTGAATACGTATCTAAAGAGTAGATAAAGATTAAGGCAGACAGGCGCGACGTGATGGCGCGACGTGATCTACTAAAGTCTAGTCGCACGATCGCGTTGCGCCTGTTTGCGATAGCCTCTGTCTTTAATGGAGTGATGCTCTTCTCTATCATTGAGAGCGTAAGTTAAGAGGCTGTAGGTAGGTATTGTGAGCTCACTGTTGTGACCTTGTTGTTCTCAAGTTTTTTTTTAATCCTCTTTAGGCATGTGCTAAAGTTGAGATGGTCACAGGTTTACCTAATTCTCAAATTCTTTTTGGGGCTGGATGATGTTTTTTAAAACCAAATAGTAATGTTTGCAGATTTTAGTATACGTCTTATAAATATATAATTGGCTATAAATGGGGTGATTACTGAGATTACGATGACTAATGTAATAGATATCTTGTGCTGACCACAAATTTACTGGGATACCTAAGGGGAAGAGAGTGATGACGTAAGAGAAAATAATTTAATTTTCTGTTTGTCTCAGTGAATCTAATTTAGTAGATCAGTGTCAATAAGTTTCACACTAAGTATTGTTATCAATATTTTTTTGTTGTTGACGCCCTCTTAATATTTTTTAAATCGTAATTCTAGTAAATATTATTAGCCATGATAGAATCAAGTGAAACTTAGCATTTTGCCCGCATGAATTTCGAACTTTTCCATTCCAACAAGAACAATAAAACGGATCCATTTTCACGCTTCTATGGGTTGTTTTTTCGTTATTTAAGTATTTTATTTTGCGCATAATTATAAAAGGTAATTCCTTAAAATTATTAGGTACTTCGTAAGTACTTACTTACGACGTAAATACTTTTAAGAGATTTCGATTTATTACTTGATAGCTTGTTTCAATTTGTGATCCAGCGTCTCAGGGAATGAATTTTCTCGACTTGTTATTTATCAAAAGTAGTTCGTTTCCTGTATTACAGGTAAAAGATATGTCGATCATGTAACACCAGTTTGTAGGTGTAGCTAGACGGCATGTCCCTGTGTGACGGCATGTTCTTGTGTCAGCAAAGGTACTTACTGAACTGCACCGAACCAGCGCAGCGCCCTAATTACGTAACTCACTATTAATCAGGACCTTAATTATTTGGAAGGATGTTCCTAATCCATTACTTCATAATAAAAAACGAAGAGAAATGAGTGATTTCAACTTTTGACTCCATCTTCGTTGACTCTTATTAAAACAGAGGCCTATTAGAGATGATATAGTTTTTAGCACCCTACTTGCGTAACGGACTTTCAATCAGAATCTGATTCATTTTGAAGACTATTTCTAATTCGTTGTGTCATGTTCCAAAAATTTATCTGCTCAACAACGTAAATAACGCAGTTAATATTGTTGATTTGTCAAAATGAAAGCGATTGCTACCGATAGTAAGTTAAGCAATTACCCCTCTGTTTTAATAAGAGCGCTATCATTTTATGAGTCAAAGTTGAAATCTTAAAATTACTAATTAGTGTCTTTAATTCCGAAGAAAAAAAATGTCTGCTTAGCAATGTAAATAACGCAATGAATTTTATTGAATTGTCAAAATTCAAGTCATTCTTACTGTTAGTGTTATGCAATTACCGCGCAGTTCTAATTGCTTAGGTAACAGAAAAGGTAGTAGCAATAGATACATTGTACAAATTGATCTAGTTGCCAAACATAACAAATTCTTGATATAATGTATTTTTAACCGACTTCAAAAACAGAGGAGGTTATCAATTCAACTGTATTTTTTTAAACTTTTATGTTTGTTACCTTATAACTTTTGACTGAGTGAACCGATTTTGATGTTTTTTTTTTTTTATTTGAAAGCTGGTGCTTTCCGGATGGTCCCATTTAATTTGGTTCCATTCGGACAATGGGATCCATGTGAAAACCATATACTTAAGTCTTAAATTTGCATTAAGTATTTGCGCGACAAATGAACGAATAACGCGGTTAGATTTGTGCGGGGCATCTACCATAACTAAAAAGTTAAAAATAAAAACTTTTTACAAAAACATAACAACCGATTTCCTTAAAAAAAAAAAAACACTACAAAGTCAAAAATAACTTTAATTACGGAAGTCAGTGACAAAAAAACCTTACACACAGATCCTGAGACACTGAATTCCGAAATTAAAGTTATTTTTGATTTTGTAGTGTTTTTTTAAGGAAGTCGGTTGTTAATTTTTTTGTAAAAAGTTTTTTTAAATTCAAATTCAAAAAGTATATTTCATAAATAAACCTAGAGAGAGAGATAGAGACACACATAAGAAAAGTCAGACTCTAAGCTCTCCTCCAGCCGGCAAAAAACAACGGCTTCGTGGTCTCATAAAAATTATAGGCTATTACAATGTTTTCAAAAGATACCTAAGGACGTACCCTAATAAGTAGATACCTAATTACCTGTTAACATGTACCAGCATGCGTAGCATGACCACCATAGAAAGAACTTTGTCTATTCTTGGTAGAATAGAGATAGAACTGTCATGCTACTCCAGCATAAAACGGTTCAAATCTTTCTACAATCTTAAATTCTGTCTTTAATCTTTCCGTAATTTTGTCTATTCTTCCGTCGACAAAACCCCGTTCTACGGTGGTCATGCTACGAATGCAGGAAAGGGTACCTATTTGACAAAAACACAAAACGTGTATATTAGGCGAAATGTGGGTACCTCTGGCTAACCCTTTGAGGAAACAAGGCGTGATGTTACGTTATGTATATATTCAGTTAACCAAAGTACCTATTATAGAACCACCTCCTTTTTTTGAAGTCGGTTAAAAATGAAAGCATTATGAGTATCCTTTATTTCGTAATGAATTAAATGACTGAACATACCTATTTTTATTTCGTATTATTATTTTTAGGCACCTAGGTAAAATATATAGCTTTCCATTTTTAATATTTTCTCGACATGTAATATAGTCGCAGTATTTAGTCTACTTTCGACACTGTATGTAATTGCGACCTCCATCACGCGATAGATTGTATCACCATTCAAGCTATAGATAGCCTAGTCCAGTTACTTAGTAAGGAAACACAGAAACGAATATTTTTTTTGGAGTTTGTCTGAATACCAAATCTGGCACTCATAACACAAGTAGCTTGGGTACTAGAGGAATTAGTTAGTGATGTATACAATTTAAAACAATATTGTCATAGTATAATTATTAATCAATTACATTTATGTAAATTTGGAAATAAATATGATTTATTTAACCATTAACAACACAAGAAAAAAGGAACAGAGAAATAGGTGAAAAGGTGATGCTTATTTCTAAAATAATCTCTTCCGGCATACCTTCAATAGGAGAATTCGATAAAAAGAGATATACAGGGTGTCCCAAAAATCAACGTCAAGCCGAAAACGGTTGATTACCGTTTTGACAGTGCTAGCGACACTTTCTTTACATTTTTTTCGTATCGTTTTGAAATATTTGAATCCATTGGAAGGCGGGTGTCAATGACTTTAGATATGAAAAAAATAAAAGTAAAAAAATAATAAAAGTCGGCTTGACGTTGATTTTTGGGACACCCTGTATACAGGTTGTCCCAAAAATCAACGTCAAGCCGAAAACGGTTGATAGGCCAGGTGGTGACAGTTATCAGAAAAATAATAAAAAAATCTAAGTTAAGTACTTTTCAAATTATTGACATTACTTTTCATATTTCTTTTTGTGAGTGATGTAACCCTGAATAACCCTTCTGTAAACTACAGTCCAAAATTAAAACACAACTACCTCAGTTTTAAAGAAAACATCACTTTTTTGCTCCACCATGTACTTAAAATTATTACATCGCCCAACTTTAACTGACTGTTCTGAAAAAAAAAGCTTAACTTAGATTTTTTTTACTATTTTTCTGATAACTGTCACCACCTGGCCTATCAACCGTTTTCGGCTTGACGTTGATTTTTGGGACACCCTGTATAGTCTGTGCCAGATATGAAAAAAATAAAAGTCATTTACACCCGCCTTCCAATGTATTAAAATATTTCAAAACTATACGAAAAAAATGTAAAGAAAGTGTCGCTAGCACGGTCAAAACGATAATTTGAATACATTGGTAGGCAGGTGTCGACGACTTTTATTTGCCTCACATCTGGCACAGACTATAGCAAACGTGTGATTAATTAAGCAAACATATTAGATGTGTTTATTTACTTTGCTAATGCTTAGATATTGAGTACATTCCAAGTGAACTTTAGATACTACTGGTTCCAGAATATAGCGTATGAAAGTCTCCGATCTCTTCCGTTGTCAGGTCGGGCCCCAAACGGTTAAGCGTTCCCGGGATATCCTGAGCTATTCAGGATTATTTATGGCACTCAGAATGGTGGGACAGCACCGGCCTACTCCATAAAAGTCTATTTGAAACGATCTACCCACAACTGATTCAATCATTACATAATATAATGCGCTTCGCAATTTTCAATGTCACGCTCATGGGAGGATTTATTGAACTAGACCCGAGATGTCAAGTAGGCTAAGCATTAAAAAATTGCTCTTGCATTAAGTATCTTTAGGTCGTAAATTGAACGTAAATTGGTATCGTTATTAATCGATTCGTCGATCGCGGCCTTGTTAATCATCCAGTAACTTCATAAGGCAGGTGATGTTTTTAATTAACGTAAGAACATCTGTCACGTTCATTTGTCTGGTTTAAAATACATGAACAGGAAACAGACATTGTAAATAATAAGTAAATTCGCATTGTATTGACTTAACATAAATACAAGGTGTAATTAAAATGGCTGCCAATATTTTGACCACGTGTTGGGTATTCTAAAAACTTTTTTAACAAAAAATTTAAACCGCCGAAAAAACTGAAAGGCAAAATATAATAAACCTTAAAATTCAGTCGGCACTTTGAGTGTTCTTTGATTTTTCAGCGCCGACTCAAAATTTTAAGGTTTATTATAATTTTTTTGCTTTTCAGTTTTTTCGGCGGTTTAATTTTTTTGTTAAAAAGTTTTTATTTTATAATTTTTTGTGGCTTTAATGTACTAATAATATTTGGAAAGGTATACCCTATCCAATAAAAAAAGAATTATGGAAATCGGAGTACTCTGTATAAAGTTATGCGTGGTCATACATTACAATCAGTGAGTGAACAATCAATCATCCCCTGTTTTCCGACCCTTTGGTTTTGATTGTGTTTTCCAAATTTATATGGACCACCTTCGGGGTATATCCTTTTCAAGAATTATCACAATCGGACTTCTACGTAGAAAGTAATGCGTGGTCATACATTAAAAAAAAATACGCGTCGAATTGAGAACCTCCTCAGTTTTTTTTCGTCGGTTACAAAACCGATGCCCGTCTAGATATTCGAGGCTAGTTATCTCCTACATAATTATTATTGGCATCGAACAATTACCACCAAATTGACACATTATCAATCTAGAATCTGAATCATTTTGAAGGGTATTGCTGATCCATTGATTCATATGTTTGAAATATCTGCTCAACCACGTAATAAACGCAATGAATGTTGTTGAACTGTCAAAATGAAAGCCATTGCTACTGTTAGTGTGTTACGCAATTAGCCCGTAGGCTTGCCAAGTTCCGAAAAAACTAATTATGTTTCTAGATAAATATTCATCTACGTTTTCCTAAAGAATTACCAAAAAAATCTTTATTTTAGCGCAACTGCCGAAGAAGCGTCGCCATGGAGGTGGTCTTGCGAAGACAGAAAATGCGTGAAGACCCGCAACGACCCTCAGAATAAGGATCCAGTTCTCAGTTTGGAGGCCTGCAAGATGTTCTGCACTGAGTATGGTGAGTCTTCTAGAAAGAAATATTACCTTCCGACTTCCGAGAAATTCATCATTTCTTCACTTGTCTGCATCATCATTATTTATTGGGTCGGCACAAGACACGGAGCAAATACAAAGAGATGTCTTCTTCGATATTTCGATTACTCGTTATGTCAGTACTACTGACATGACTGACTCAGTAGTCAGCTCCTTCAAGCCATGTCATCTTTGACACAGTCCATCCATCGTTTCTTTGTCTTACGTTGCTCATATAGCCATCACATTCTTGTATAGCGAACTTTCCTCGCAACATTTTCCTTATTCCTCCGCATCGCATGCCCATACATATGACGACTGATTGACGATGACCCTTACTATCATCCCAAAATTCGGTAGAGGTAATATAGTATCTTTTGCATTGAAAAAGAATGTAAGTACTAGATTTATACGTTAGTATTAGGATCTACCTAGTTTTCGGTCTACGTTTACTTGCGTCTGTACTTCAAAATGGTTTCAAATGTTATCTGAAAAAAAAAAAACAGGGGAAATATCAAGTTACGGCATTTAATAGAACAAGGATTTCATAAGATTCACGTAGGTCCCAAGGTGGGAAGTTTTCTCCAAATAAAACTATTGTTATAAATATAGCGAAACACCATCAATATTTTGAAAATACTTTTTTTCAAGATCGTTTGGTTGATATAATTCTGTATATATTCTGTATTTCTGTTTGTTTAGTGTCTGTTTCGATTGCTGTAAATTCCGATAGTGCACATCTGCACGATCTCAATAACACATACATAGTTGATTTTATGAAAAAGTTTGTTTGCATTCCATGATGTTGGTTGTCTAGTAAGTAAAAGAATGTTAATGGACAAGTATGATGTGAATTTGTTACATATACATTTAACTGAATTACGTTTGTTTCATCTAAGTACATAATCTTCTTATCTGGTAATCTTATCTGTAGTTTGTATTCGTTTTGGATACGATGAAGGACGTACTACAACAGTTTGTTATGATCACATAATCCAACAGGTAATACCTTATCAGTTCCGATGGCGTATCTCAGGATTATATTTTAGGATCAATATTTCCTAGACCATTACTCTCTGGGTGAGTTCAACACTCCCTCTACTTTATTGTTCGCAAACGATAAAAAAAGCTACCTAATCTATTGTCCAACACGTATCGAATATTATGATAGTTGAGTCGCGACAAAATCGGAACAGGTTTTGTAAATGTCAGGGTATCTACAGGGTCAAATAAGAAAATAATAATGTCATACTTTGGTTGACCAATGACCGTAATTGGTCATTGGGCCACCAAGTGGAAACTTAGATATTTTTTACGAATTTCCAAAAACTGTAACATAACAACAGAAGAGGAATTCTCTTTTCTGTTGTCTAACAATAAGAAGAGAAGAGAAGTACTGAACCGGTGGAAGTGGCGGTCCTAGAGGAGGCCTAGTCCAGTGTTCAGCAGTGGACGTCTTTCGGCTGAAATGATGTAGAGGGTAATAACTAATAACATAACAGTTGTTAAGTTGTCACAGTATCAGTAAACGTTTTGAACAAAGTTGGAAGATCATTATTTTTTTGTTTGTTTCACTAGTTTTAGATATCGATACCAAACACGAGTGGTGGCAGACATAAAGAATACCACCATCCCATTTCTTCCCGTGGGTGTCGTAAAAGACTACTAAGGGACTTACTAGAGAATGGGCTGCAGTATTCTCTGTGCACTTTACCACCATACCGCGATCGCCAACCCGCCTGCCAAGCGTGGCGATTATAGCAAAGCCCTCCAAATTGGGGGAGGCCTATGTCCAGCAGTGGACGTCATTTGGCTGGACTTATGATGATGATCCAATACGTGGATTAAGTACTGCCAGCTTATATTTGAATCTACATGTATACGTCACCTCTGTGTAACGTGGGTCAATATCGCAATGTCTCGGTATTTGGCCAAGTAAACAAGTTGCTGTATGTAGTATTTAATAAATCTATCGCCATGGATCTGTAGATAACATTCATCGTTAACCTGCTGATATACCTATCTCTCTCCTGTCCTGCGAGGCCTTTACACTAGCAGCAAAAATTACAACGCCCCCCAGCCTATTAGGGTAAAGAGGGGCGCCCCACTGATTACGATATCTTTAATTTGTATAACACTTACATCTATCTATTTAACTAGCCTGTAATGTCCCAGTGCAGGACAAAGGTCTACCTTTTTTCCACACTTATCTGTCCTATCGTGGTGGTGGTCAGTCCTTTCGGTAGGAGTCAAGCTCGTCCCGCCATCTTTATGTCGGCCTACCGCGATGTCATCGTGAGTTTAGTGGACCCCAAATCGGTGGTTGTCTTAGCCTATAGGTCATCTGAGATGCGGCAGCCATGTCCGGCCGGGAGGAAGAATTAAGTAGAATAGATTTGTTTGCTTTAAATACATTACATTATAATGATAAAACAACAAAATAAAACAGCTATTTTTGTTCGCATAAGGCTCCCCCGTCTGTTAAGACGCGACTCACGCGACGCGACATTGTGACACCATTCTGGTACAACAATTTGCATGAAAAATAATATTGTGCCGGTCACTGCCCCTGCCACAAATAAATTGGGATGAAGGCAGAAAGATTATGATAAAACTGTTAATACAGGTTACTTCAAGGATTGGTGTCAGCGCCACATAAAGGAGGCTATAGTTCAGTTTCTTCAAATTGTATGTTTTGTGGAAAACTTAATTCGCCAAGTGCTTTCAAAAATCTTATAACCTCATCGATTTTATTCAGAATTTAGTTCAGAGTCATTAATTCAATGAAACTAATTGTGTATCGCTACCTACCTTATTTATTACTCTCCAAATACTCCGTAGCACGGTTTCAATCACAATCCAAAGGATTTTAAAGAAAATTACTGATGCAATGGATAAGCAATTTAGGCTCTCTGATGGGTCAATAAAGAATTCAAGAGGCTGAAAAAGGTCTCACCAAAGATCACATGTTTCTGTGGAGGGTTTTGTTTATTGTAAAGAAAGAACCTCTTAAGAGATCATTGTACTGACCGTTATAAACAACTTTGACAATGAGCCCAAACCTGACATCGCGAAAAAATATCTGCTGCCTCATACATTTTGTTGATTATAGTCTCCCGCAGAGAGGCGCGACGCGTCAGCGAGTTACTGAATACGATTAAAAGTCGAAGTAAAGTAGAGAGTATTTTTTTAATGAAAACTTCACAGAAATTCTTCTAGTGGAGTCTCAATCACAACAATAATAGAAAGCATATATAGCAATATTATAAAAACATACTAACCATATTAAGGTATCTGTTACTTTTTTATCAATAAATCATTTCATGGATTTATTTTCATCTTTTTCAATTTCTATTGCACATTAATAGTGGCTTTATGTCGTAGTAGTTAGGTTAATTTTCGAAATAAAAAGTATATGGAGTGTGAGTAATAGATTAGATAACTTGCAAGCATTACACGGAATTAGTTTTAGATGATTAGATTAGTGACTTTGATCTCAACTCATCGATAAGGTTACAAGATTTTTTAATGCACTTGGCGAAAATCCGTTTCCGACAAAAATAAAATTTTGAAGAACCTGAACTTCCTTATGTGACGTTGACACCAATCCTTGTATTGAATTTCATTATGAACTTTTCCATCATTTTGAGGTCTTGACGATTTCTTCTTATCATCAGGTTCGGTTCCATCATCATCTTTCTGCCCTCATATTTATTTATTTGAGGCTGGAATTACATATTTGTTTCATATTTGTTTGACTGGCCTGTTAGTCTAGTGGTTAGCGACCCTGACTGCTAAGACAAAGGTCGTGGGCTCGATTCCCACCCAGGACAAATGTTTATGTGATGAGCACGATCATTTGGTCTGTGTCTGGGTGAAATTTATCTAAAATATGTATGTATTTAGAAATATATAAGTATGTTTATCAGTTGTCTGGTTGCCATAGTACAGGCTCTGCCTAGTTTGGGATCAGATAACGTTGTGTTGGTTGTCCTAAGATATTTATGCTGGAAAGTCTATTTTTCAGTTAGTCAACCTCAAATTGAACTCAAAGCATGTATTTGAATTTAACCATTTACAGGCGTTTTTAAACAGACAAAGAGTCGGTCAGTTAGGCAGAAAATTGAAGCCAATCCAAAACGTAGATCTCTGTGTAGAAGAACGGGCAAAAATTTCTAGGATATGTTTTTAATTAAGATATTACAAAATCCTGAGTAAATTTTTCATCTTGATTCTGTAAGTGAGAACAATTTAAAACAATAAAATGAAAAAACGATTAAATTTCAAAATAAGGTCTGGCGCAATTAAGAGATGACCAGTTTCAATCGACGGCGTTCATTCACGAACATGACGCGTGGATCAGTACCATCCAGCTCAACCATTTCGTAGGGTACCGAAAGATGGAACACACTCGCCACCATCAGTGAGACATTTAAGTGAACATGACATTTCAATAGTCCCCACGTTTTAGCTATTTCATCACACAATCCACTCATTGTTTCTTTGGTCTGTTCCTACTCCAAGTCATCAACATTTAAACTTACAACTTTTTTATGACGTATTCCTCATTCCTCCATATCAATCTACCTATCGTTTTTCCAACTATGTTATGGTCGGCTTCCAATCTAACTGGATGCAGGTGAATACCAGTATTTTACATGGAGCGACTGCCTATCTGCACCCTAATTGCGAAACGCACAATTTATCAGAATCTGAATGGGATTGAAGATTATTTCTAAACCATTGCGTCATTTGTTCGAATAAATTGTGAATATTGTTGAATGTATGTAATGTGTATGAATGTTGTTTAACTTTGAATATTAAACCAATTCCTACCGATAAAAAGTTCCGCAATTACCCCTCACATCTCTACAACCCAGATGAACTCTGATCTCTAAATCCACAAGTGACAGTCGTGACCAACGGCTTAATGTGATTTTCGAGGCATGGAGGGATCTTGGTCATACATCCACGGACCAACAAGCTATCGATCCCTGCGTCTGTTAATACTTACCCACAATGCGCTGAAGTCTCGTTGTCAGCCTGAATTGAATACATATTTCAATTCCGACCAATCAAATGCAAACCGTTGCACCGAAGTGTATCCTAGTGTGTCGACGTCAATGATCATTCAGCTACGATAAAGGTTCACGCTTTCTAGATAGCAAACGACTAGAACATGTAAGGTACGGAAGGTACCGCGCTGATTACATACAGGCGAAACTACTGGTGCTAGGCAATATTTTATAGTGCATCACTGATTGTCTATCGTCGACGCCATGATGAATTGATGACCCGCTTCCCCCATTTGATTGTGGTAGAAGATAAACAGCTAATGTATTTGTTATAATAATTACAGTTGATACAAATGCACATCAATATATTGTTGCACTCAAAATCCTTGATACAAATGCAAAAAGGATAAAATCGATTGATGTCAGGGCTAGTGAAAAAGTCCAAAACATATTATTCGAATATTTGGCGAATTCTAAGTTTGGTTCGCGATGCTCTCAAATATCAGTGGTTCTTGACCTCTTGAAACCAGAATTTGGAATTTTCTGATTATGCAAATGTACAAAACGGAACAATAAACACACTACTTAAGCATGCATACTTTATGGCGATGTCTCGCGTTTGGGTCCCAAAGCCAATTAGAGATTTTTTCGGGTCATCTCGATATATATTTTGGACGTTGCATATAGCCGTTTTAGGTTTATTTCCAAAGATAACATAATTAATTTGGGATCTTTTTAATATGGATAATATCAATAACTCTACGGGTATCGTTTTGCGAATATGTTGTTGTGAATAAGAACTGGTTTGAAAGTTTGTGTTGGAAATTTACAACTTTGCTCCAACTGATTCTAGAGCTACATTTATAATGCCAGTTTTCTCCTGCAGGTTTACTATGGCCGAAGCCAACTGGCAAGACAGATCTCGGCAACTTCTTGTCGAAGATTAACATAAAAAATATCGATGTGAAGGTGGCGCAAGAGGGAAAGTCTTCTGGTCTTATGAAGGATGCTGGAGAAGTAAGTCCTTTTTTATTTAATAACAAGTGTGACAAGAGAAACTGAAGTGGAAAATGAAAGCTTTGGTGTTGGCTAACGTAACGTTTGTGGAAGATAAGACAAGAGCACAAAGTGATAATTTAATTTAATTAAAAGTAGTGTGTGAAGTATGTGAAGGTTTTAAATTGAATCTTATTTCAAATCATCCATGTCTGAATTACATAGAAAAGATAATACCTGGATACCCGAGATTAAAAATAATGTAGTTTTTCTGAGCAATTCATATTGTTACACACACATTGATCACGACCAAAAATTCGAAGACAACCAATCAACCCAAAATGGCTTGAGTGGTGGATACAGACCCACTACCTTTCCCAGAGAGGTGGGCAATGTCCCAGCAGTGAGAACATTATTGGTTGATTATGTGTGATATGTAAGTCGAGACCATGAGAAATGTATTAAAGTTTTACAAAACAATAATGATCTATTTGAAAACATCCGTACTAAGTAACGAAATACACAGATAAGTGATTAGTACAGTTAAATTATTTTGCAATTACAATAATAATTGTGATTTAAATTGATAATGTGGACGGTGTTAGTACTGGATTTTGTAACTAAATAAGCTAGTGGATAGCGGAAAGAACAAGCGACAAATCGATAGCAACATCCGCCCTCTGTGGTTACAATAATATTATGAATGCTAGGAGTACTAGATGACGTCGGAGACGTAAGACTGGACAGTTACCATAGACAAATGTTTGTCGTCTTAGACCTTGCACGCACGGCCACACATCAAGCTATACAGTATAAGCTGACATCTCATTCTATGAAAAGCCTATACAATGCGAGGTCAGCTAAAACTGGAAATGTATAGCTTGACCTATAGCTGTGTGGACCACAAATCATTAAATACATACATATGTATTTCAATAACCATAATTAAAACAACGTTCTGTCTCTAGGTATCATTTTCAAACGACTGACAGGGGGCCAACCACCAGCTCTTAAAACAGTATTATTATAATCGCACTTTGACTTTTCGTACCATAACCCCCTTAAAATAAGGTTATTATAAGGTTGTAATAATGTTGTTTTCTTAGCGGTTTTGGTGACGTCACCTCTAAAACTTCATTCAATTCGTACCACGACGTGACTTTTGACAACCAGCAAGATTGTTTTTATGACAAATTTAGCAATCATAAAAAAGTTCCTCGGACTCGACGGAAGTATTATTGTTTTGCAATTTTAAATAAAAAGAAACATTTTCGTGTCATATAAAGTACGTAAAATGTATTTATTTATGTAAACTTGCCGATTGAATTGTGTATCAAGAGATCTTAGTACATGGGTAGTAAATTTCTTGGTTGATTCTAGATGGCGAATGCATAAGACATATTTGAGTTTTTGGAAGCTGATAACGCAGAAGCCAATTGTACAAGAAACCGGGGTCGTATGCAGATTCGTAAGGAATGCGACCCTTTCAATTTAGATGAAGCGGAGTTTTGCCATTTCCTTCTTGAGTACTCCTTGGCTTGCAGAGAGCGATTGTGAAAATTCCCATAGTATCTCTAGCTGATGCTGCCAGGAAACGCGACTAAACTCTTCGGTTGCAAAATTAATAACAAAACACCAATCACTGAGTCTGACGACATATAGTTTACATAAACATTGTAGAAAAATATTTCCTTGTTCTAAACTTGTTCACTGAGTTACGGTGTTTAAACTTACCTTGATTCCATGTTGATTTTATAGGCAACTGGCTTCTAAAATGCTGGCGACACACAGATCTTATGCAATTAAGATAAAATAAGTTCAACCACTTAGAAAATCACTTATAAAATTACATCGAGTTTCAAATTTCGTTTGCACTACACAGCTGATAAAAACACAATTTGTTCCGATTGCTATCATAGCACAACCTAGCCACAGCGTTTTAAAATTTTCAAATATTTTTTTCTCAGTTTTCAAAGTATAATCTTTTAATATTTGTATTAATTTCATGAGAATTACTCTTAACAATTATCTTTTTATACAAAGTAACCTTTTTATGTAAAAAAATAATAATAGTTTGCTTCGGAAGCTTACTTCATATAAGGGATTCGGACCGACGTGTGAAAGAGACAGCGCTATACAGTTCAAATAGCGTTGTTTCTTTTCTATTATAGCAGGCAATAGACAAATCTTTCAAATAGTTCGTTCTTTCTCAGCACTAAGCAGGATTAAAACAATATTGAACGATGAAGGTCATGGTACGAATATGAGTAATGTTATTATAATCTTGAAACAAAACTTTCTTGAAATAAGATTGTTTCGTTAAAGATGGTGGTAGGCCCCCTGGAATAGAATTAGTTTTAAGGTGAATGCGTATAGTAGGTCGCGTTATTAAATTTTTCTTACGATTATTGCAATTTGCAGGTCAGTGTCAGGTGGTAAATTAATTCAAATATTATTTGCGACCGTAATAGATATGGCTTAATATAAATATAAACATTAAAACCATCAATACTGCCTTCCGAGTTGAGAATATGTATTGCAAAACACGATACAAAATTTGAATTATACGGGCTTTCCTAGCGGTTACATTTTCAGGCGCAGAGGTTTCTGGTGCGAGCGGACCTTAGTTTATAATGCTAAAACCTCACACATTTTTTAATATATTTATTTTCCTTTGTCCGCCCTTTGGGTGTAATATATGTTGTTTTATGATACTGATAGTAATGTTATTGCCTACAGAGATTCAAGGAAATGGTTTCAATGGCGATACCAAAGGGGATTTCACCCAAGTCGACTGGAAAGGCGGTGAATGTGGAACTCATCAATGATAATCCGGATGACAACAGTAAGTCCTACTATACAGTGTCAACCCAAATTAGCTTCTACAACAACGAAAGTATTGATTAGTTTTAACCATATTATACAATCATCAATATGATTAAACAAATAAGAATCAGAATCTATACTAATATTACAAAGCTGAAGAGTTTGTTTGTTTGTTTGGTTCAACGCGGTAATTTCAGGAACTACTAGTCCGGATTGAAAATTTATTTTTGTGTTGGGTAGCCTATTTATTGAGGAAGGCTATATAACATTAACTAAAAATGTGCATTCTTTAAAAATATTTCGTGGTTTTCGTTAAATTGAATGTATAAGTGGACAAATGACAAGTAGGTACCTTACTGTACTACGTGTCTCATGGTAATAGTGACACAGGATTGTTCTTCACAGGAGTAGAACGGCTCCAAGAAATTAATACACAGAATTACGGGTTCGGGGTTCCTTAATTTTTTTGTGATCGAAAAAGCACTTTTAGATAGTTTAAACAGTTAACTTACACACGAAACGTAAACTTCACTTACTGGGTGGCAAGTACATCGACAAATTTTTACATTTTAAAATAAAAATACGGTACCGTATTCGAAACCTTTTCCTTTGTTGAAGTCAGTTACCAGATAAGTAAGACTCCATGGTAAGACCACAGAATTTTTACTTAAGAAAACAAAGTTAAAATGTTTCAGTTTATCCTTAGCAAGTTAGCAATCTCGTCAGGCAAACTCGTTCCAAGTTCCTGTTGACTTTCCAAAGGAAACCGCGCCTCGCCAGCATCACGAGCAACTTTACGAAACGGTTAATTTGTCACACAACGTACCTAGATACTGTACACGTAAACAGCTATTAAGTTTTGTTTCAAGAATAGTTGATCCAAAGGACAATGCCAAGATTTGTATGAACTCTGGTCCTACCTTCCAATAGGTATATGTGGATAGGTATTTTTAAGCAGAAGAAAAGTTACTATGGCGTGGCGCCAAATTCCAAATCTTTGTCGAATCAGAGTTATATATTATCAAAAAAGTCAGTTTAACGAATATCCAGAAATAATGTTTTCCCCTAATATAATGCACTTTTGAATAAATACTAGTCTTATGTACATAACTACCATCATTATAAGAGTTGTAAGGGTTTTTTTTAGAAATAGCTATTCAACTACGTATTACACGCATTTGCATGATCTTTTATAAATCGTTTAAATTTCTGTTTCAAGGTGTATACAATCTGTCTTAAACGTCAATAATGTTTTTAAAACTAAATGAACATAGCTATTCGACAGGCTATCATATAGATAATTTGATTTCCGATAACAAATAGCTGTAGAAAGAATATCGGTCCTCGATTTAGACTGGCAAATTTTTCGGATTTTGGATTTAAGAAAACCATTTAAAGACTCCTTCGAAACCACTGATTGGTTTTCGATCCGATACGGAAGCGTAACGAATGGTTGTGAATAGCTATGCAGATTGGTGTTTCCTATCCGAATACTCTGAGAAGAAACACCAAAAAAAACTCAGAGGTCACAGTCTCTTAATCCAGACATAATTTTGGTCAGATAATATGAGGACCAAGAAGAGTATTGTCTGAAATAGTCTCTTGAGGAAATAACCACACAGATTTTTAAGGACCTGTCCAGGCATTGCACGCTTTTGTCATTAATGTTGTAGCTCAACTCATATATTATTCAGTAAATATCATCGTCTTTGCACAATCTTGGACTTATGCCAGTTGTGGTAGGTACGCATACAGGAAATAGTGTCGTGTCTTTTTTGTTGTTGCTTAAAGCCTTTACGAATTGCCTTTAGAGTCAAACGAACAGCTAGGTATCCTAAAATCAAGTGGATTCTTTTTCGATATGGGAAACGTGCATAGATAGTAAATTAGGTTTTAGAAGGTTCTTATCTATTGTACCAAGACATTTACTTCTCGACCGTTAAAAGCACGTATGTAGGTAATTCAATTTTCAATGTAGTATTGATTATTGGTAACGTAAGGAAGACTACATGCTTGTTCCTCGAAAACATCATTATCTATGTATTATAGTTATACTCGTAAAAGGAGAAACTGACTGACTGACTGGCAATTATTATCGCACAGCCGAAACTACTGGGCCTAGGAACGTGAAATTTTACACACGACTTTCTTTTCCCGAGCACTAAGAAATGGTGGTTGGAATTTTGACCTTTTGGTCAGTAAAAGGGGGATTTCATTTGTATGAAATAATATTCCTAAGTTTATAATCTTTAAAAACTACGTAAAACGTGGATTTAAAAAAATATTATTCCATAAAATGGGAAATAGGGGATATTATAGTTTGCAGGGGTAAATACGAAATATACGCTGAGAAAGTCGCGATCGAAATGCTGGAAGGAACATAAATTACATCTAGGCATAGTTTTAAAGGTACAGTAGTAATAGGTACCGCTCATTCAGAGGTCAATATCCTTGAAGGTGACATAATGTATGTGGTCGTAGTTATATGTCAAAACCGGTATTACGAACAATCTCCGCGACTGTTGGTGTGTGACAACCGTTTCAAGAAAAAACTGTGGGATTGTGATTAGCATGACAATTGGTATCGAGACAATGCACAACGGTAACAATTTGACTGCTGGTTAGGAGATCGAATCTGGCGCATTGATGGATTATTTATTGTTGCAGAAAAAAATATATTTACAATGAAGTTTTCATCTCTTATGCTAGTGGAGAATTGTAATTTTTTATGTTTCAATAGCTAAGTGTTTAAATATTTTTAATAGTACTCTGCATTACAGTTATTCACAACCATTCGACAGGACGACAGGCCATCGTATCGAAAATGGCACATTTTGACACAAGAATAGCGACAGCTCACAAAATTTTCGCGTTTTCGAATTGAACAGCGTTTACAGAACTGTTACAAAAACATTGATTGATATTCGATTTGGTACAGAAGCATTTCGAATGTTTGTGAATATGCTTCTTTGGTCCGGTTTAAGACCGTATAAGGAAAACAAAGCACATTTAATACTTCAGTGTTTCTTTATAAAAAGAAGCACTGCAGGGCCGTAGGAAATGTAGCCCACGTATTAACGCAAGATTCAGTTCAAGTGCGTTCGTCGTGTATGAAGATTAATTGAGTGGCAATCATACTCAATCTGTCTAGCCTTTGGCAATGTATTTTGGGGTCAGCGTCCAGACAAACTGGATACAACGGAATGTACAGACGCCAGCGCCTAAAGCTACTACAATCAGTCAAATTTCTTTAATAGGTTTTCAACTTTATTGCATAAGCATTAGGTTCAAAATGGATTGGGAAAAATTGACAGTTTCGGGTAACTTGATGTGCTGGCGTCTGTACATGAAGCGACTGCCTATCTATCTGACCTTCACAACTCATTTACTGGTCAACTCGATACCCCTTGGTAAGACTAGTTGTCAGACTTTTGGGCTTCAGACTACCTGTAACGACTGTCAAGATCTACGAATGACAGCTGCGACCAACAGCTTGACGGTTTCGATATGACATAATGGATGAACCACGAACCGACCGCGGCGATCTTGAGCAGCTGTCTTACGAGTCATACTAACAGCAAAAATATTGTGCTATGAATAAAATCATAAATGTTTTGCAGCATTTTCGCTGGAGATGGATGAGAGCTACACGCTCCGAGTGCAGGCAGCATCAGGTGACAGGATCAACGCCACTGTCAAAGCTGGCTCGTTCTTCGGCCTGAGGCACGGCCTGGAGACGCTCTCCCAGCTCATCGTGTACGACGATATCAGGAACCATATGCTGGTAAGAGTTGGAATCAAATAACATGATCAATTATATATTGTATACTAGCTGACCCGACAGACGTTGTCCTGTCTCTTTGATGATATTTGAGCACGCATTCTGTCAATTCTATGTCAAATGTCATAATGTTACATTAAAAAAGTTTACATTGTCCTATTATATGGTTGTTAAGTATTCTTAAATAAGTGTTCTTATATTTTCAAATTTTCCGCGCAATTTTTTATTTTTTTCTTTCATAAGAACCTTCTCCTGACAATTACAAACACAACAAAAAAAAAAAGTGAAATCGGTCTAGCCGTTCACGCGTGATGGCGTGACCAAGGGAAATGGGGATTCATTTTTATATATACCTATAGATGTTCAATTATACAGGGTGTCTCAAAAGGTTACGTAGCTGGGAAGGGGGGTGATAGGGGTGGTCACAAGGGTCACCAGAAAAATAAAAAAATAAATCCCCTCTGGGTATTTAAAAAAATAAATGGCATTTTTTTTTTAAATTAAAAATTTTACACCTTGTGGGGCTATTTTGCTAACTGTACCTACAAATATTGCTGTATTAAAAAAATTGCTGTTATGTAATCGTCAATAACCCTTCATCAATCTGATTCTGATTCTGATCTGATTCTGATCAAATTGAAATAAAGAAAACAATACATTATCTAACCAAGATTTAAAAAAATATTAAGTTCTTGTCCAGTCAAGGACTTAGTAATTACGATTTCACTCAACTCCCTCCAAGTGTACTGAAAAAAAAAAAGATTTTTATTTTTATTTTTCTGGTGACCTTTGTGACCACCCCCCTTCCCAGCTACGTAACCTTTTGGGACACCCTGTATGTATGGTTCAAATTAACGTAATATAACCATAAAATGAGCAGTGGTAACGGCTACGACGTACGAGTTTTAGATCGCAGGTACGAACCTTGACTGGCGCTTTATTTTGTGTAAATTATTCCATCACCACTGCTCTCAAAACGGTGAAGGAAAACATCGGCATGTCCTAAAACCGAAAATTTGAATACATGTGACATCTACCAACCCACACTGGACCCGTGTGTTGGATTACAGCCCAATCCCTTCAAAGACCTCCTGCCAGGGTCACGAGATTGTTCGAAAGAGATACCGTGACTCTGGCACATGGGCAACTGAAGGAACACGGGTGGGTTTTAGTCAGTAAAAGTCTGACACGCCCTCCCACTCCGCCCAGAGCGGGAGAAGTCATTTGATGATTTCCCATCCAAAAAAAAAAAAAAAAATCCCTTCAAAGACCTGCCAGGGTCACGAGATTTGTTCGAAAAAGATACCATGACCCTGGCACATGGGAAACTGAAGAAACACGGGTGGGTTTTAGTCAGTAAAAGTCTGACACGTACCCTTCCGCACCACACAAGAGCGGGAGACGTCATTTGATGATATCCTAGCCACGAAAAAAAAAAACCCTCCACAGAGAGGAGGGCTGTGTCTTAGTAGCAGTCCAGTTGGATCAATACAATACCTTATGTCAGTAAATTAATTTTCGATCCAAATTAGTGTTTAGTATGATTTGGACTTTCGGAACCATAGAGCAACACGGACCACTCGGAACAAATTTCACATTGGAAATGTATGTATGAAGAAACATTGTAATTTTATATTCATCAAATGTTATTGATGTCTCGTAACGAGGAAGTTTAACAGCATTGATACTTCAGGGAATACATCTATATCTAATCTGAGGAGCTCATTTTTTTATTTAAATACAAAAAAAAAATGGTACAAATTCAGTGGCTCAAATGTATGTGCCAAATTTCAGCCCGATAGCTGTGGAAATGGGTGAAATATTTATCGCAAAATTTCAGAACACACAAGAGAAGTCAAATAAACGCTTTCAAAAAAAAAAAAAAAAATGCAACGCAGGCTTTGCTAAGTCATACTAAAACGCTTAGGTCTTAAAAATCTATCTCGACCTGTCCTGGTAATTACTTACCCATACCTACCACCCACCCCCACACATCTGTTTACAAGTCCTTCCTCCTAAGGGCATGATCAGGCAACAATTTAGCCTCAACTGCCGAACGGGTTTATATTTAAACCAACCGGTTTTGACCGGCTCAATATTAGTTGTCACTTCAGAACATTAGCATAAACTTTGCAATTCAGGATCAAGAACCAAGGCAATATTTGTTTTTTATATATTTAATGGCTTCCCCAGGTCAGTCACTCTGATTCGTTTAAGATTAAGTTTTGACGCTGTTTTTTTATTTTATTTTCACATGGGTTTGTTATGTACGTTACGAATCGATTTTGAATAAGGATGCTGATACCTGCCTAGCTGCATTTTTGAATTTAATTTGTTATGAAACTAATTAACCTAAAGAATAATCGACCTATGATTTTCCCACAGCTGGGACCTAGGGCTCCTCTTGGTGAGAGATAGTGGACCGTAATCAAATCGTAAGTGCGGGTTGGTAGATGCCTTCGTATTTATGGTTCTAGGACATGCAGATTTTCTCACGATGTTTTTTTCACCCCTTTGAAAGCAGTGGTGATGGAAGTATTTACACTAAGTAAAAGACCTGTCTGGGAGAGAACCTGTAACTTGTTAAGCCGCGATTAACTTAAACCCTAGGTTCTTCATTCTGTGGTTTCTTCAGTTGGTAACCAATCAAAACAGCTTACATGAAAAAGAACTTTATGTTTTATGGCTTAGGCTTAGTATTACACGTTAATTGTTCCAATGCAGTAATCCAGTCTTAGTGAGAATGCAGAAGCCATACCAATACGCTAAGTACTAAGGGCGTATTTAGGTCGTCAACTGCACGCTGCTAATGATAAATAAGGCACAGTAAGTGTAACTACTAATTAGATTAAAATCAGTATAGCATCGAAGGTTCGCGGGAATCCCGAATATTATTTTATTAAAAATAATAGATTATTAACCAAGGGGATAAAGCAGTGTCTTCTGTCGCGGGTGACGATTTAAATCGCGAGCGTAACGAAGGACTCGAGGTTTACTCCCGAGCATAGCGAGGGTGTTAAAAATTTAAACCACGAGCGAAGCGAGGGATTTAAGACGAGTCCTGAGTGTAGCGAGGGATTTAAGTTCACCCAAGACTAAGACAGCTTTATCGCCGAGGAAAATACTCTACTTTTCGTACCTTTTGCGAAAAAATTAACAAAATAATAATATGAGATAAGCATTTATTAAAAACTATATGGATTTTTGTTATCCGATCAAATAAATTAAATTAAATTAAAAATAATGACAATTAAAAATAAAATAAAATAAACTTAACGTTTATGTATTTGAAGAAAACAAAAACGCGACGCAACAAAATTCCTAGACTAATATTTTTTTGTCGGAAAAGCAAAGGCATCAAGCTCATACGGCCTCGTCGGTTTTCGTAATTTTATTTAATAATCATAACTGCATAATAAATGCGTATTCCTTTTTCAAAAAGATGTATAATGCTTTATATACAAACTCAATGGTGTAAACACAGATGTAGTTCAGTATAAATTTCGGTAAGTATTCCAAATTTAAATCACATTCTCCCCCTAGAGGATGAATGAAATTCAGTACAATTTTTTTTCCCTGTTTTCAACAGATTAAAAATGACTATTGTTATGTTCGCTTTTTGTGGCATAGAATGTCACTTTTTTGAGCAAGTGGTACGAAAACATCTTTTTTCTACGTCTGACTCCGCTTCTGACTTCGATTCCGATTCTGATTGCGGTTCCGATTCCGATATATCAAATTTTAAAACTCTGATTCCAATTTTGGTCCGATAAACCCACCTCCGTTACTTCCACGGTGTATTTCTAGGAACCGGTATCGTCAGCATTGGTGTGATACCAGTACCAGAGTATCCCTGTTGATATTGGTACTGTTTTCTACTGTATCCTATTAGTATTTCTAATCTGTATCGGTACTCTACCGGTACCAAAATCGGTTCCAAAAAAATATTTCCGTGGGTTCTGTTCCATATTTGTTTTCTCACTCTAAATCTAAAAATAAATAATAGTGTATAAAACGAATAAGCACACTTTAATAGAAAACCAAACTAAACAGAATTAAATAACCTCACATAAGTTTAAAATAAGAATAGAGTGTTTAACAAAAAGTAAATTATAAAAATTAAAAACCCGACTGCGCAATAAGATGAACTTTAAAGATGATAGAAACAAGATTTTTTAAAATTTAAGTTGTTGACTAATTAACAAAATAATAAAAGATCTTTATGCAATCAGAGGCATAAAGGTCTTTGTTAAATATAATATTATATTAATATAAATAAGCCTTTTTGTACCGGCTCAAAGCTCTGAGGGTGTACCTTTACCGGTTTCCTCTGCGCAACCAATCGAAGATTGCAAGCGTGATATTTGCTATGTTATATTCAAATCGTATTATTACCATTCAATCATCGGTGAAAGTTTGGCACTCGAAGAAATATGTATGTATCGGTCATCGTATCGCACTTTCGTTCGGTCCAATGGCTCGCGAATGAACTGAACTTAGCAATTAACATCGTCACGCTTATTATGTAAATGGTATCTACATAATTAATGTAAAATACCCGCACTTTATGAACAGTTTATGTAAAATACTTACACTAAGGTAATTATGTGTTATTACGTGTTTTACACAACGTAAATGTTTTCACTATTGATTATGTAAATTACTGGGTAAATCACTTCTAATTAAATTGTAGTTTTACATATTTTCTTTTTATTGTATTCTTTTATTTTATTTATAATGTTTTCGATACCGGTTCCTAGAAATACAGCGTGGAAGTAACGGAGGTGGGTTTACCGGACCAAAATTGGAATCAGAGTTTTAAAATTTGATATATCGGAATCGGAATCGCAATCAGAATCGGAATCGAAGTTAGAAGCGGAGTCAGACGTAGAAAAAAGATGTTTTCGTACCACTTGCTCAAAAAAGTGACATTCTATGCCACAAAAAGCGAACATAACAATAGTCATTTTTAATCTGTTAAAAACAGGGAAAGAAAATTGTACTGAATTTCATTCATCCTCTAGGGGGAGAATGTGATTTAAATTTGGAATACTTACCGAAATTTATACTGAACTACATCTGTGTTTACACCATTGAGTTTGTATATAAAGCATTATACATCTTTTTGAAAAAGGAATACGCATTTATTATGCAGTTATGATTATTAAATAAAATTACGAAAACCGACGAGGCCGTATGAGCTTGATGCCTTTGCTTTTCCGACAAAAAAATATTAGTCTAGGAATTTGCTGCGTTTTTGTTTTCTTCAAATGCGTAAACGTTAAGTTTATTTTAATTTATTTTTAATTGTCATTATTTTTAATAAATGCTTATCTCATATTATTATTGTGTTATTTTTTTCGCAAATGGTACGAAAAGTAGAGTATATTCCTCGGTGATAGAGCTGTCTTAGTCTTGGGTGAACTTAAATCCCTCGCTACACTCAGGACTCGTCTTAAATCCCTCGCTTCGCTCGTGATTTAAGTTTTTAACACCCTCGCTTTGCTCAGGAGTAAGCCTCGAGTCATTCGTTACGCTCGCGATTTAAATCGTCACCCGCGACAGAAGACACTGCTTTATCCCCTTGGTTAATAATCTACTATTTATTAACGTAGTGTGGAAAGAAATTGAGGTAGTTACAAACAGTGCTTGAAAATAGGTAGGACAGCGTAAATCGCTCAGTTTTTCTCACAGTAAGGCGTACTGCTATGTACATAATTATAAGCCAGAAAAACATTGTATTGACAAATGTTTAAAGAAAAGACTTGTTCAAAAATATTTCATAAAAAATAAAAGAGTATCATGTTAAAACAATTTTAAAACAGAGCTCAAAAAAATAATCTTAGAGCTTATCGCATAATTCTCAATTTTTATGAGCGTAAACCATCATCTACGCTAGTTAAAAAGAACTTGTTTGAAGGAAATAATCTCTGTGAGTCTAGAATCATGCGTGGAGTTCATGGTTACAGTTTACAAGTCAAAAGCCATGTCACCGTGTATACTATTTAAACCTCAGATCTTTTTCTTTGTTATTCATAAGAGATTGTCTGTAGTTTGCAAATACCACACAGACTATTTAAAAGTATGTTTTCCTTATAGATCGTGCGCGATGTTAACATCAGCGACAAGCCGGTCTACCCGTACCGAGGCATCCTCCTTGACACGGCGCGTAACTTCTACACCATTGACTCCATCAAGGCTACCATTGGTAAATATATACACCTGTACGCTTGGCGATAAATCAAGCTATAGATTTCCAGTTTAAACTGACTTTTCATTTTACGAAAAGCATAAACAATACGAGGTCAGCTAGAACTGGAATTTTAGGTATAGCTTGGCATGTAGCCGTGTGCCAGCATGTCGAGCTACTACAATCTGTCAAATTTCTTTAATCGATTTTCAACTTTCTCGCTAAAGCATTAGGTTCAAGGTTGATTAGGAGAATTTGACAGTTTCGGGTACCTTGATGTGCTGGCATCTGTTCATACAACTCTCCTGTTCTTAAATCCTTTGACGTAACGAAAATAATTTTATGTACGTATGACAAGGTCAAATACGTCGAGGTTCCAGAGGATGCAATAAAATCGCAGCAGGATTTTTTTGCTCACTCTAATTTCAACGTACTGTTTAGCGTCGAGAGTTAAAAATCGAACAGCTTGTTTTTCAACACGCTGAGATTCACTCTGTTGGATTCTAGATTCTCGGTTCAACACGGAGAGTTGAAGATCCAGTGCACAAAAAAAAAAAAAAAATCCGCCGCGATTACATTACGTCCGTAATAACGTAGGGTTATAACTAAGAGCTTTCAATATCCAGCTCAGAAAACAGGCCATCACATATTTTATTTAAAACGTATCTACAGCATCCTCGCGATTATGCAAATTATTAATTTAAATGCAGGATTCCAATTGAATAAAAATCTCATGCATTCAGAGTAGTATGTCAAGATGCGGTATATAACTTGTACCTAATTAAACGTACAGAAGCCAGCACATGCAAGCTACTACAATCTGTCAAATTTCTTTCATAGATTTTCA
The DNA here is from genome assembly GCA_947507805.1 of Aporophyla nigra. Classification (NCBI taxonomy): domain Eukaryota; kingdom Metazoa; phylum Arthropoda; class Insecta; order Lepidoptera; family Noctuidae; genus Aporophyla; species Aporophyla nigra. Next base: position 3,971,409 of record OX382301.1, read on the forward strand.
ACTTTATGGCTAAAGCATTAGGTTCAAGGTTGATTGGCAGAGTTTGTCAGTTTCGGGCTTGATGTGCTGGCGTCTGTACAAGATTAGATCGCAGATTCTTTACCTCCTTATTTATTTACTTAAAGCTCTTGTTGATTTTATAACGTTAAATATTAAAAAGGTCTCAACACTAAAAGCCTTTTCTTGTGACCCTTTTATATTTAAGAATTTATTACAACTTGATGATTAATAATAAAACGCCGCGAGAGGACGCCCTAGTAGTATTTCAGAAAGGTCAGATGCGTAGTACTCGGAACCGGCGTGCGTGTATGACCAGATATATGAACCTAAATGAGGCAAAAGGGAGTATGTAAGGATCGTAGCAGATGGCGTTCTAAAGTTTCTGCCTACCCTCATGGAAAAAAGGCGTGAGTTTATTTATGTATGTAATAAACATATCATTGTTACCAGATGCGATGGCTGCTGTAAAGTTGAACACCTTCCATTGGCACATTACTGACAGTCACAGTTTCCCCTTCGAGGCCAGCAGGAGACCTCAGTTGGCTAAGCTTGGCGCCTACTCCCCAGCTAAGGTAACGATTCTCATGATTTTTGTCTATATACTTAGATAAATAGGATTTTCTAGCAGGCAAGTCACATCTTAAAGGCTGATGGTCATTTCAGTGCTCGCGAGCCGATAATTACGTCTGGACGAGGCTATTGGAGGTTACTTTGATCAGCCACATCAGTCCTTCTGTCTTTTAACTCAAATGGCCCATAGAGTGGACCTCAGTACTAGTACCTTACTTTAAAATGTGGTCCTTCGAATCGTATAGATTCAAAAACTTGGTCCTTCGAGTCGGATAGATTCAAAAACTTGCTCCTTCGAATCGGATAGATCAGACATAATCTCTTACTAAGTAAAGGCAACCATGGGATGTTAATTTGCAGGTGTACTCGAAGCAAGCCGTAGCGGAGGTGGTGCAGTACGGGCTGGTGCGCGGCGTGCGCGTGCTGCCCGAGTTCGACGCGCCGGCGCACGTGGGCGAGGGCTGGCAGGACTCCGACCTCACTGTGTGCTTCAAGGTCAGTGGCGCCTTGTACTCTGTGTACCTGGGACTATTTTATGGCGACAGCGCCACGATAGGCCATGAAATTGTAATTTTCATACTGTTTTTGGAATTTCAAAATAGGATTTTCGACCGCTACTAATATCAAACTATAATATCTAATAAGCATACAATTTGATGCCTGTCGTCCAAACCAACTAGCAGTCGGTTTCAGACGATAAGGGAGTAACACAATACGAAATTCGTAAATTTAAACCAACTGCGATAGAAACGAAACCAATTAGTCTCAATAATTTGCCAATAATGTGTCCCGCAATTAGGCTGCTGATTGACAAAAACACGTAAGAATTTAAATTTCCGGGGCTTTAAGGAGATTCTGTGAGAGATGCCAAAGGCAAAAGTGGTAGATAATGCCTGTGTTTAAATTACTGGGGGACTGGACACCCATGAGCCTATACAGTTTTAGGTGATTGATGACCGTGTTTGCAATTCTTAAATACCTGTTGTTTTAAATACCAAATCCTCATAAAAATCAGTTATAAAATGTCCCGTTGTTGCTACCGAAACGAGTTATGTGACTTGTTTTTAGAATCCGAACTACTGCTATTTGCGTCTTCGTGATTTCAATCTTCACAAGTTGAAGAGGGATACAATGATGTAATGAGACCGCCGGTTTATTATTTACTTGTACCATTATTTCTTAAGCTTTTGCTGGTATAAGCGCAGTTACGAAGCCGTTGTCATCTAAATAATCCAAAATATATTATATATAATGGCCACAACTTAGAAGACTGATTAGTCTCGAGTCTAGAACTCCTAACTGAAACCATTTTTCCTTGGTCCGATTCAGATATATCGGAGAAAGGTCTCGTTAGATTAGCTCGTGATTCATGACAGACGTGATGAATACCCATCAATATCCAAATACAGTAAAAACAATTTTTCTAAACTCATAATTTCAAGTAACTACGCTACCCGCGGCCATTGACCCCATTGAAGCAGCTGTGCTGTCTTCGAAGTATGAATTTAGTTTTTCTTTGTGTTTTACTATATTCAATATATGGATACAGTGGGGCTAGTGGCAAAGTTATTACAGCCGCACGCGTCTTTAAATCTGGTTAAGTTACGCTTGCCGCGGATGGTCCCAGGAGGGGTGACCATCTTTACCTATACTTTAGAAAGCACGTTTCGCCGTTGATTCTGGCTGTCATTTCACTGTCGTTACGTGTATTCAGAAACCCAAAAGTCTGAAAACCAGTCTTATCAAGGGTTATCGTATTCCCAGTAAATGGGTGGTGGAGGCAGTGGCGTGCAATGCATATAGGCATGTAAGCAGTGCCTATCTCGAAAAATCACCATTTTAAGTCTTTCAATTACATTTTAATGTGTCCCGAAATTATTAAAAACTAACTAAATTATCAACATAGAAAAACCCGCGTTTGTCTGCCTAGAAAAGCACAGGCGTCGTAGTGTCTACCTGTACAGAAAGGCAGTGCACGCCACTGTGTGGAGGTCATATAGGCAGTCGTTCCATGTAAAATACTGGTATTCAGTTTAGGGATGCCCGATCTGAATCGATCTTTCAGAAAATCGATTCATGGTCACACGATCTACCGATTTTATGAATCGATTCAACAGGATTCGATCTTCGCCAGATCGAATCGTTTGCGCCTATAAGATCGAATAAAAATCGTATCAACTGAAACCTAAACAACTTTCCGTACGAACTACAAATTGTCGTGTATGTTAATATTCCCTTTCGAACGTCTGTTATCTACATTAAATGATTATTATCATTATTTTGAAAAGTATAAAACATATTATACATTACAGATTCCAACTGTCTACATTTAAATTCTTCAAAATTCATCATTTTGGACAGACGCACTGGATCTAGCCGATTATGGTTATCTGTCAAAGTGTTTCCAGCTAGAGAAAACAGACGTTTAGAAGGGAATACTAACATAACTACCCGACAAGTTATTTTTCGTATAGTAAGATGTTGAGGTTTTAGTTGATACGACTCACTGTCTGAATCGCCTATTACGGTTATCTGTCATGATGGTGTCCGTAGCACATTTTGTAATAGATTTTTTAAGTAGATTAAGTTAAAATAAATAATTTTGAATGTACTTTTCAAAATATTTATAAAATTACGATACGATCTTCCGAGATCGAGTAAGATCGAATCAATACAATACGATTAAGATCGTGAATCGATTCACAAAGTTACGATCCATTACGATCCAGAAGATCGATTTAAAGCCAAAAATCGGCCATCCCTAATTCAGTTGCATTCGGTATGATTGGAAGTCGACCCCAACGTAGTTGCGAAAAGGCAGGCAAATGATATTCATAGTCTCTCTCAAGATGTTTCGCCAGATAAATAAATTTGTCTCTGTATGTTACTGTGTTGTCTGCCGACTAAGCTACGTACATAACCCAAGCCTTGTGCGAGAAAACTTGTCTTCTCACGAGTAATCTGGATCTTAGGCCTCTTCGGATCTGAAATAATTGTAAAATTAATATCCAGGCTGAACCATGGGCGACGTACTGCGTGGAGCCTCCTTGTGGACAACTGAACCCGACCCGGGAGGAGCTGTACGATTACCTGGAAGACATTTACAGGGATATGGCTGGTAAGTTTATTTTTGAGAGTGACATATCTTACGTAACTCACCCCAGGAGGTTGTCGGCTGCTTAACCGGACTTGCCTGTGGAACTTTAATAATTTTAGGGCCTCCAGCCTGGGCCTGAAAACTTTAAGCTAAGTGATTACACGCTAAGGGTACTCTGTGTGGGATACGGACTTCGGTCTAGGCCGTCGCTAGAAGAGAGTAGTAAGAGTATGGGACAGGCTGTATCGGAATGATAGCTGGTAAATATCATGTGCTGGATTCATAGCAACTGTTTTCGCGCCGATGTTCCTTACACTGAATTATTTAATCTTTTACTGATGTTGGCAACTATCAATGATCAAGCGTTTTGACATGTCGCGCCATTCAATCCGCGCTTTTGTTACATAGTTGCCTCTGTCGTGTTTGGGGTCTTTTGTTTGGTGCTAACATAATTTTGACTGGCCTGTTAGTCTAGTGGTTAGTGACCCTGACTGCTAAGACTGAGGTCGTGGATTCGATTCCCACCCAGGAAAAATCTTTGTGTGATGAGCACAATCATTTGTTCTGTGTCTGGGTGTAATTTAACTATAATATGTATGTATTTAGAAATATGTAAGTATATTTATCAGTCGTCTGGTTACCATAGTACAGGCTCTACCTAGTTTGGGACCAGATAAGGGTGTGTTGGTTGTCCTAAGATATTATAATTGAAATTAATTTTTAAATGTTATTTCAACATTCCTTATATTGTCATTTGTAAACGGAAACTTATTAATCTATCCACTTCTTTCTCTTCAAAGCTATTACCTTTTTGATCTTAATTAAAAATGTTCCAAATCTAGTCTCAGTCTCAGCTCGGCGAAGATCGAATTTCAAAAACCTGTCAAAAATCTATGGAAACTCGAGGTATTTTTGACAGATTCAGACTGAGATCAGACTGTGATCGTTCTTAAATATTACGAGAATTTCCCCTCTGGTATCTGGTTAAAGAATGTTTATAAAGTACGCAAAAGTTATTTATAAAAAAATCTAAAAGAGAAACGAGAATATTCACAGTAAAATAATGAATTATTGATAGTAGGGAGCAGAGGTTAGATTCAATTAACTACTAAACTAATTTTCTCTACATTTTTTTCTAGCTTTCTTTAATTGCTCTGTATTCTGTTTCTAGACGTGTTCAACCCAGACATGTTCCACATGGGTGGTGATGAGGTTAGCGAGAGGTGCTGGAACTCTTCGACGGAGATCCAGCAGTTCATGATCCAGAACAGGTGGAACCTGGACGCGGCCAGCTTCTTGAAGCTCTGGAACTACTTCCAGATGAACGCACAGGATAGGGCTTATAAGGTACTTGAAAGTTTTTACTATGATATCTTTCTGATTTTTAATCTCAATATATACACCGTGACATTTTAGTCGTCTTACAATGGCAGTCCACTTCATGTATCCAATGACTACTACAAATTCATAAGAAAAAAATGAACATTTGAATGATGAAAAATAAAAATATTATTCATTATGATGACGCATGACGTAGTTTGTTTGATATTTTGTCTCATGGAAAATGGAGATGGAATGATCTAGTCGACTCGTGCGCTGGGTAGGTATGTATGTTCTCCACCGTACGATACGTAAACATTATTAACAGGATGTTTCATAATTCTAATGCATTATTTGTTTTTCGACCTGGCACCGTTGAAGAGACTGTAGTACAGCCCAGGTTTCGACCGAATCGAAGGCTTTTTCGTAGTCCACAAACGCTAAACAAAGAGGCAGGTTATATCGGTACATCGAGGTGCTGAAGTGTCTGTACGTAAGCGCCACTATGTCAGTCCGACTTCAGGACCAGACCTCGAAACCTATCCTTCTGCAGCGAGGGGTGAGACAGGGAGACGTTATTTCTCCGAAACTTTTCACCGCTGCACTGGAGGATGACTTCAAGGTTCTGGACTGGAAAGGGGCTGGTATCAAAATCAATGGCGAGTACATCACTCACCTTCGGTTTGCCGATGATATAGTTGTCATGGCTGAGACTATGGAAGGCCTCAGTACAATGCTCGATGACCTCAGTAGAGCTTCCGAAAGAGTGGGTCTCAGGATGAACATGGATAAGACAAAGGTCATGTCCAATGCTCGTGTGATACCCACTCCAGTGAAGATCGGAGGCGCTACGCTCGAAGTTGTGGACGGATATGTGTACCTAGGACAGACTGTCCAGTTATGTAGGTCCAACTTCGAGAAAGAGGTCAATCGTCGAATCCGACTCGGCTGGGCAGCGTTCGGGAAGCTACGCAATATCTTCTTGTCCCACATACCGCAGTGTCCAGCAGTGGACGTCTTTCGGCTGAAATGATGATGATGATGTTTTGTTTTTCTTAGTACCTATTATCCTATTTGGTAACATTTTTTAAATCACGCCTAGAGGTATATTATGTCGGGTACATTGAGTGGACAACCTTTGTAAGACGACTAAAATGTCACGGTGTATATAGTCTTCCAGCACGCGTAGTATGACCACCGTAGAAATGGGTTTCGTCTATTCTTGGTAGAATAGAGATAGAATTGTCAAGCTACGCCAGCATAAAACGGTACAAATCTTTCCACAATCTTTAATTGAGTCTTTAATCTTTCTACAATCTGTAATTTTGTCTATTCTTCCGTCGACAAAACCCATTTCTACGGTGGTCATGCTACGCGTGTAGACGGTATTTCGTCCATGGCGGTCAATCTCAACGAAGACTAGCCATCCGCGCGGAAGATATTATAGTGCACAAGTGTTTGCGCAGACACAGGGGCACTCACTCTTCCCTCACTCTTATATTCCGATGGGACGGCAATCCTTCACGACAGGAGAGAGATCAGGCGTAGGACCAACGGCTTAACGTGCTTTCCGAGGCACGGGGGTATCACAACGCCAACTTCCAAACTCCGGGCTGCTACTAAGAAATTCCTAATGGGAAAACCCAGTAACACTTTGCCCGATCTTGGAATTGGACCAAGACCCCATGCGCAGCCGTCGCGCTTACAACCACGAGCGAGAGCAACGGAGTAGTTATTGAAGGAATCTCAATAGGACAGATATTGAAGGAACTTGAAAGAAAGAAAGAAATCATTTATTTGTCAGAAATATTGTACAAAGCTGTTATGTGGATTATTACGTTCATAATATTTTGCCGTTTCCGGCGTCCAAATATGTTTTTTTTAAATTATGGGTCATCATTACATTAAAATTTAGTTATTAATCTTGCTAATTTGATAATTGCTTCTTATTTTTGAAAAATACATCTGCTCGACAACGTCAATCACGCAGTGTCTGTTGTAGACTTGTCAAAATGATATGTATTGCTGATGTAAGTGTGTTACACGATGACCCTGTTGATACCACCAGCAGAGGGTTATAAAAGTACGTTTGCATAAAAAAAAAACAATTATAAAAGAAAGAAAGAAAGAAAATAAATTTATTTAATGCAGGTTAAGGCACACAATTTACACACAACGTACTGTTATATTTGCCAGGGTCGCGAGATTGTCCGAAAGAGACACCGTGACCCTGGCACATGGGCAACTGAAGGAACACGGGTGGGTTTTAGTCAGTAAAAGTCTGACACGCCCTCCCGCTCCGCCCAGAGCGGGAGAAGTCATTTGATGATTTCCAATCCAAAAAAAAGGTGCTGTTATATATCTTGTTTTTATAATCTTTATTGTGTCAATGTAAAACCTATTAGAAAGATTTTTTATGCCATTCTCTTGATGCTTCTTCTCTCGTATTGGTACATGAACCGACCGATGCCATAGTAAAATCATTAGCAGATGTAATGAGTATCAATTTCAAAGCACAAAAAAAGTTCTTTTTATGGGGTTAAGGCAGTGTCTGGTCTGGCAGTGTCTCTAGTTACCTGAAGTATGGATTCAATTTTTTTGTTTAATCATGCTTAGTAATTGATCCACATAACGCCTGTTAATTTTTCGCTAGCTAATTTAATTTGCCGCTTAATAATAATTTATTTTGTCTTTTACAGGCTTTTGGAAAAAGACTGCCCCTGATTCTTTGGACCAGTACCCTAACAGAATTCACACACGTCGAGAACTTCCTCGACAAGGATGACTACATTATCCAGGTTTGTTCAAAATTCAGCAATGGTAGCCCAGTGGTATCGGCCCCTTACGAGTTGTAGGTCGTGGGTTCGAACCCAGGCTGGCGCTTTACTTTGTGTAAATAATTTCAGTTACACTACTCTCAAAATGGTGAAGGAAAACATCGTGAGGAAACCTAGAACCCAAAATTAGAAGACATGTGATATCTACCCACCTGCAATGGGCCCGTGTAGAAGATTAGGGACCACTCCCTCTCACTAAGAGGATGCCTGTGTCTCAGCAGTGGGAACAATATAGTTTGATTATTATTTTCAAAATTCTTACACGTTTCGTCAAAACTTGTGTCTTGTCAAGGTATATCAGGGAGTCCTGCAGCTTAATTGCGTAATACAGTTATCAGAATCTATATAATTTTCAAGGATGTTATTGCTAATCCATTTCCTCATATGTTCGAAAAATTTATCTGCTCAACAACGCAATGAATATTGTTGAAATGAAAACCATTTCTACTATTAGTGTGTTACGCAAATACCTCTCTATACACCGTGACATTTTAAACGTCTTACATCGGCAACCCACTTCATGTATCCAATGACCACTACACATTCTTAAGAAAAAAATTAACTTTTGAATAACTACAAAATAAAAATATTGTTCATTACGATGACGCATGACGTAGTTTGAAATTTATATTTTTGTCTCATGGACAATAGAGATGGAATGATCAAGTCGACTCGTGCGCTGAGCAGGTTTGTTCTGTACCGTCTGATACTTAAACATTATTAACAGGATGTTTCATAATTCTAATGCATTATTTATTTTTCTTAGTACCTATTATCTTAATTAATGGTAACTATTTTTTAATCACGCCTAGTAGTATATTATGTCGGATACATTGAGTGGACAGCCTTTCTAAGACGAATGTCACGGTGTATATTCTATCCCTTGGTTTATGAAGCCTTCGCGTATTAAATAGAAGACTCCTCCATGTATGAAATAGAATCTATACTATGATACGCATGGTCCGTCTGTCTGTGACATGACAATTGCCAAAACAAAAAAAAAGCATTGCCTTTATTACCATTAAGTATGCAACATACTGGTTATAAGAGCAGGGGGACACCAAGGAAACGAGGTGAAAGGAAAGGAGGTGACTATCTACCGAGATGACGACTAACAGAGAAGCGTGGAAGAATAAGACATGTTGTTCTGACCCCAAATAAATTAGGACAAGGGCAGGAGAAAGGTGATCTTCTTTCTTATATCTATGATGATGAAGAAGTGATGAAGTGTACAAGTGTGTGTATTCGATTATATCGTTGACTAGCTTTTGCCCGCGGCTTCGTCCGCGTGGATGTCGGAAATTAACGCAGGAGGACGTACTACCGCGGTAAGATGTGTTAATTCAGGTTATATTATAGGTAATAGCTGTTATCTGCGACTTCGTCCGCGTGGTATTTATCAAAAAGTTTTTCATAAAAACTGTCTTTGAAAACTACGCTGACATACGTCTCAAAATTCAGCGTGTTTTTAGTTTTTTTTAAACTGTTATTTATTTTTTCTAAAATAAAAGTAGCCTAAGTTACTCCATGTTACATCAGCTATCTGCCAGTGAAAGTCCCGTAAAAATCGGTCCAGACATTTCAGAGATTAGCCGGAACAAACAGACATACAAAAATTGTAAAAAATGTTGTTTTGGTATGAATGAACCGTATATAAATCCATATACACTTAGTAAAAAGCGGTTATTTTAATATTACAAACAGACACTTCAATTATATTTATTTTTCTAGATTTAAGTGAGGTTTGTTCATGTTGTGGGGATGAATGAAAGGCGGCTAACAAAAGGTACAAGGCAGATGTGACTAGAAACGCCAGAAGCGGACGCCCTAGGAGAACAAATAGTGACCTTATTCGGGATGTTCTTCATAAGGGTCAGGTGCGTAGTACTAGTAACCGGCGTGCGTGTATGACCAGATGTATGAAGTTAAACGAGGCAAAAGGAGTATGTAAGGATCGTAGCAGGTGGTTCTGTAGTTTCTGCCTACCTCCATGGGAAAAGGCGTGAGCTTATGTATGTTAAGTGATGTTTGTGTCTCAATGTGTAAACCACGTAGTGCGAAGATATAGTATAATATATAGATATAATGACCTTATTGGTGATGTTCTTCAGAAAGGTCAGGTGCGTAGTACTCGCAACCGGCGTGTTTGTATGACCAATTGTATGAACCTAAACGAGGCAAAAGGAGTGTGTAGAGATCGTAGCAGGTGGCGTTCCGTGGTTTCTGCCTATCCCCATGGGAAAAAGGTGTGACTGTATGTATGTATGTATGTATATAGTATAAATTTTCAATATATCTGTTCTTGTGTCTCAGGTTTGGACGACCGGTTCCAGTCCTCAGGTCAAGGGTCTCCTCGAGAAGGGCTACCGACTGATCTTGTCCAACTACGACGCCTTGTACTTCGACTGCGGCTTCGGGGCCTGGGTCGGCGAAGGTAAGTGCAGGCACAGTATATATATTTTTCCTGCCAGGGTTGCGGAATTGTTCGAAAGAGTTACCGTGGCCCTGGCACATGGGCAACTGAAGGAACACGGGTGGGTTCTAGTCAGTATCAGTCTGACATGGCCTTCCGCCCCGGCCAAAGCGGGAGACGTCATTTGACGAATTCCTACTCAAAAAAAAGGCACTATACATATTATTTATTCTGTGGCTGACAGGTCTCCTCCACACAAACGCTTGCCGCGCTTGTGTGAATGTGCCGTTTCTACCGTTTTTTTTCGTATTTTCGGCACTATCCGTATTTATACTGAGGTGCAGCTGTGTTTTAATTTAAAAGAATCAAATCAAAATATTTTATTTCACATAAACCCACATGGGCACTTATGAAACGTCAGAAGCTCCCAATTGGTTCCAATTGGTTTCCAAAAAAAGAGCCGGCAAGAAAGCTCAGAACTAATACTCGTTTCAAATTGACGTTATTTCCAGTCACACTAAAATCAATTTTATGTTAGTATAATTTGGATTGATTTTCGTATGACCAGTAGCCTGGTTAGTATTGAAAATATGTGTGTAGGAGATTACTTCATTTTTCTAAAAACACATAGGTATTACCTACTATCAAATTTTTATTCCTGAATCTGAATACAATAGGTAGAAGCTACTTAGGGGAACAAGGGGCTCAATGGATCATTTTTTTTCTAAAGCTATTTTCGGTTAAATTTCTGCTTTATTGACCGAGGTTTTTAATTCAATATATAAAAGCATGTCTAAACTTTAATATTTTTTTCAAATGCTTCTTTTACTGTTTGGTTAACTTTACAAGATAGTTTTCTTTTTTCATACTGCGAATTGATCCATTGGGGGGTCCCAATGGATGAAGGGGTTAACTTGAATCAGGGTTTGAGTTACAGTGGATCGAATGGGCTAAGCGCTATGAATCATAAGCGTTTAAAATTCAATTAAACTTATAATATTAATTAATATCTATATTTTTGCAAACAAAATATAATTATCAGTCATCGCTTTAATCAGTCTTTATCAGCACAGAAAATTATGAGACAACACAAAATCGGCAATTTCTACTTTTGTTTAGTTTTACAACATACACCTTCTTGAACAGAGTAAAATCTCCATAAAGATTTGAGTAACAAAATAACAAAAAATGCCCTTAAATCTTGCAGAAATAAAAATTAAAAATAAATGTTACAAGAACAAACTATCTTACGAGCTATCAATGTTTTGAGCATAGTACATTAAGTATTTATGAAAATCTTAACGTAAATCAATGTCAAAATAATAATAATTAAAAATCATGAGCTCTTTTCTTGCTTCCTGTAAATCATGGTCATTTAAATATCGTGCAACGGAACCGTGGCAAGATCGGGAATGACAAAGATAGGTACTTGTGTGAGATAAGAAATGTTTTAATGTCTTCACGAAAAATTCTCCATTTATTCAGCTAGATTGAGTGGTGTCTCTTTTTCTAAGACCTATATGGTCAGTTTGATCCTCCACTTTCATGTTTAAATCATTGCGCATTTGTTTTTCTGTATGAAGACTAATCTCTGTCTTCCTTTGTCTATCATGTGGCATTTTTGCCTGTAAACAAGTAGGTACCTACTTAATCTTTGAAACTCGAACCTCTTTGGGAACAGTGGATTACGATCCAACGAACCCCATTCCCACTGATTCACTGTAATTCATTTATTAATAACAGAAATAATATTTTTGACAAAATATAAATCACTTATATCCTTTGATTAAAATAAAACTAGCTTATATCAGACAACTTAAAGTTTTATACAATTAGACACAGATACTGAAGGAAAATATGCAATGACTTTAAAATATCTAAATAACTATGTACGAAATTAATTTCAAACATTAGGTAGGTATGTAAATTTTTGTTTTCGTATACCCACAATTCCCGTTCAGACGTTGCGGACACCAGCCCGTTCTACCTATTACCTACCTACTTGTGATTCAGGGATGGCGACTAGGTAGTCGGGTGGCGCGGGGTAGGGGATAGATACAGAGTTTTATAAATGATCCTCTGATGCACATGTTCCCCTACTACATTATAAATAGGTACTTACATTGAAACGTTGAGTAAATGAAACTAAATCGTGAACGCAGTTTAAATAAACCATCAATTTACAGGTAACAACTGGTGTTCCCCATACATCGGCTGGCAGAAAGTGTACATGAACAGCCCGGAAACCATCGCCAAGGAACATAAACATTTGATCTTAGGTAAGTGCGGACAGCTTTTTACATTTCAGTTTTGATAAATATAAAATTTTCGATAGGAGTTTATTATGAGCAGCCCGGTACTACAATCAAGTCCGATTGATGACAACAGTACTCGAACTCTGTGACAATCGCTGATATGTGGGCGCAGTCTAGTCTTATTTAGTCATAAAGTTCTCTCCTTTATAAACTCAGGACACATAATATCTTTTGAAGCTCTGAAATGGCACTAAGCAGACTAGTGATTAGAAAACTACTTATATTTAATAAGTTTATAACAAAGATCAAAGTACAGTAGTTGTTTATTATCCCTCAATAAATAAATAAAATAATATTTGTTTCGTACGTGCGCAGGAGGTGAAGCCGCTCTGTGGTCGGAGCAGTCGGACTCGGCCACGCTGGACAGCCGGCTGTGGCCGCGCGGCGCCGCGCTGGCCGAGCGCCTGTGGGCCGAGCCCGACGCGCCCTGGCAGGACGCCGAGCACAGGATGCTACACATCAGGTACCCCACACACTCTCATCACTGATCTGTTCATCAACTTAGGCCAGCCCCAAACTTTGGCCCCTACGCTACAAGTACAAAGTTGGCGCCAACGCCACTCTGTGACCAAAGCTTGCAATATGTGGAGCCGGTGTGAGTCTATCGACTGCCACCATCAGATATCAGCTTTTACAAAGTTGCAGTCTGTCTCCTATGTGTGTGTCTACCTTTTTGAGGTAGTTAATCTATCTAACTGGGGGCTTTTCATTTTTTTCATTATCACATTACTGTTGTACCGTCTCAATTTACTTGGGATTTACCGTATGTACCGTATGTTACAACATCTACATCACTATTAATTCGAATTATTTCCCCACAGAGAGCGTTTGGTCCGTATGGGTACTCAAGCCGAGTCCATAGAGCCGGAGTGGTGTTACCAGAACGAAGGCTACTGCTACCGATGAGATTATAAGCAACTGTGATGGCATGCTGTCACAACACTATCAGTACACGTCATAATAATAGCGCTGGTCACGTATCGACGTGTAACCATTTTCTCTTCACGATAAATGTTGGCAACACTCGTCACACACAGAGTAGATAATAAATGGAGTACTAATACGTCCCTATATTTTACGCAGAGTAAATATTTTTATATAAATAAATTTTACTCACGCTCGCATCGGATTCTAATACTCCATTTATGTATTACTCAGTGCATGACATAGGAGATGATGCCCGGCTAACATATTCCCCAACATTTTTCTTTTCACCAGTCCAACAACCCATAACTTACAACCATTTGCCCAATATTTGTGACCACATTGCCAAACATGAAATCGTGAAGTGAAACGTGGCTTATCTCTGTCATAAGACAATCACTGTGATCGAATCATTTACACGTAGGTTTTATATTGTAACATATCTCGTAATATTTTGAATACGGATGTGCTAATTATGTCAATTTATGATTATAATTAAGTAAAGTATTATTGTAACTTTACATTCTTTTTGTAATAAATATCTAAAATGTATGTTTTTTTTTTGTTTATGTATCGAGAGGATCTTTTCTCGTACTACCTAAAGGAATAAGTGTGTCAATAACAAAGTACAAAAAAAAATCAGTTTCACTAGTACAAACTAAACAATAATTAGATGTGTCAGTAGCCAAAAGACATAGTTTGGGAAACCTTAGGGCGTGTGTATGACCCTTTTTCAATTTTGTAATATACAATTATCTTGCAGCCTTTTTCTATTATATGGGGACCTACCTAAATATTGAATAAATATTAAATTTGGAGTAGCATCGACACATCTACAGAGCTTTGTGTGGGAAGCAAACGTATGTGGGGTGTGTGGGTAGCAAATGACTACTACGCTATCCTACTATATCAGGTTTTCTAAAACTTTGGAAAACAGCAATATTTATGGAAAAATTCAACGCGAGAGGTGTAAATGAAGGTGTGCTATAGATACATCTGCCCAACGTTTCGGGGAATAAAGGAGTGATGTTATACAGGGTGGTAGGGTCATCGGCGGTATATCCACTATAGATAACATCGCAGGGAAATAGCGGGTCCAGCTCCGAGGTATTTTTCTAGTTAAAATAAAACAACAACAACCCATTTACATTATATTATAAAGAAAGCAAAGAAATGAAAGAAAATGTACCTACACCTACTTATTTAGGACTCGCAAAGGAAATTACAAACAACAAAAAGAAAGAAAAAAACATTAAAAAATCGTATATTTACAACTACTTATTACATAAAAAAGTGATAGCCTAAGACAAATTGTATCCAGCGCATCCTGGCATATTTATACCAGTGGCTGGTAAGATGACTTCGGTGATGGAACTCTGAATATCGACAATACCGATATCTCCGGTTCCACATCCATAGGACACTGCCCCGTTACCGGCAGCTGGGACAATGCCTTCCAAGCCAACGGTCCCAACGAAGGGTAAGTTACCAGAAACTAAAACAGCGCCCTCAATGATCAGATTGTCAGAGAATATCGTCACTCCAGCTGGTCCAATGTATGCATAAGGGGCTGAAGTATCTATTATTATGTTTCCTCCGACGACACGGCCGTAAAACGGGCCTATAGAGGCAACGTCAGCTAAGTTGTAACCTTCGACGAATGGCGAGTTGGCAGGACACAGTTGCTCCCGAAGATATAGGGATGGTGGGATACATTGAGTGAAAACTGACTGGAAACAGAAATTAAGACGATTTATTACGACTCGATATAGGTACACAGTGTGGCAGGTATACCAACGCGCAAACTGTAACCATCAAATCGGCAGATGGTGCCAGAACACCTAGTGTAGAATTTTTTGTTCGGTAATAAAAAAAAACTCTGCTGTTTCATAGAAAATTCACACCTACGCGGTCAGGGAAAGTTCCGCGCCCCTGCGTTGAAATTTTTCAGAATCATGTCCTGAATCCGTATCATATCTAATCTGAATGGTTATAGTTTGCGCGTTGGTGCCCTTACCACTCTGTATACAGCATGAATACGAAAAGAGTGGCCATACTTTCTACTATGCTACAGACAATCAAACTGAAAAACTTTCACCATGGGACCAATATCGTAATAGCGAAAATAAATTCAACTATGACACAATTGATTTTTGTTTTTCGCTATTATGGTGTTGGTCTCATGGGGAAAGGTTTTCAGTTTGATTGTACAACATTCAATATGTCTACAACTTTATGATACGTGCTGTGTATACTCTCGCAAGATAAAATATTAATTTTTTGAACAACACTCTTACCTTAAAAAGCACAGCTTGAATGCACAAACAGAATATTCCTTTCAGCAACATTTTTCACTCTTATATTGAACTACTAATGAAAATAATAATGTTTAATAAAACAGGCGTCTTTGTATTTTATAGCAAGTGCGCTTATCATTAAGTGTAACAGTTACATCAATTGCCTAATAATGTATGTAATCGACAATTATTTTAATCTATTACATAATCATAAATTGCAAAACCTATAGACCTATTAGGTATAGGCCTATAGAAGCGATATTACTTACGATGGGTCGTTCAGACAGGGGCGGTTACAGGGGTGGTCGGTGGCAGACAGATGCAAGTTATGTTTACCGAATTTTGCACAGGTCCATGACGACTATTATCAGATTGTACATTACAACTTTCAGCTACCACGCTCGCTGCCCCTGGCCGCTTCTGAGTGACCAACCCGACCGAAGCGTTAGGCAAGGCTATGGTTAGGCATTTAGGAATAGAATAGAACTGAACCACAGTCATAACAAGGTTAAAAATACTGTCTTGCTTTTGGAGTAGTTTCATTCTATTACTCAAACATTTCATCACTTTTTGATTGGGGACGATTGACGCTCTCCGGGAGCAATTTTACTTTAATTTTTAGATAACAATGACTAAAATTGCACCCTGAGAGTGCCAATAATACCTAAGGGAAGTACCTAAACCTCATCCAGGATTGTCCCGACTAAAGGCGCATGTGAAGTCGTCTTTATAGTGATAAATGGAAAATACCCAAGGGCGAGGCCATTTTAACAATCTTTGGAATTGAAAAAGCTTATAAATTTAAACGTCCTACAGAGTAACTTATTTATAACAAGGCAATCGCTTTCTTGCAGAAAAGTAGTGTCCTTTATTCAGCTTTATGATTACCGCTACTGAATATAACAAATTGCGGGCGGTGCAGTTAAGATGACGATGAATGACTTTCTATCTATTTACCCTGACGTTACAACATTTATTTTCTATTACCAAATCGACAAGTGTTTTTTTTTTATATATGCGATTGTAATTGCCTGAAGAAGCCCAAAAATATTGGGAAATGTCGTCATAATTTCAAATCAATGCAATGGATCTCTGTTGTCTAAGAAATTAAACAATTTATTTATTTATTTAATGCCCAAATTGTGAACGCACCATAAATGGAACGCAACTAAATAAACGTCACACTGGTGCGATCATTTGGCCTGTCACTTTTTATTTACCATCTCAAAGAATTGTTTTTCATTAGAAAAATTCGCAATATTCTTCATTGATTCTTGTTCAAATCATTTCAAACATGAGTTGTTTCGAGAATATAACTATGCCCAGCTGTGTGTGGTTCGAAAGTGGAGAGAAGCGCAACATTCTAGCATCTATATCATCAGGACTTTTGGTTTGTATTTGATGAATCATGCAGTATTTCTATTCATTACTTGTTGTAATACTAATCTTATGCTATTAAAGAAAATCCTAAATGGTGCTTAAACCTTTATTAGCGTAATAAGAGGTAGTTCCTGAACTCTTTAATTTTCAACTATTGTGAAATTGTGCAGACATCACTTTCGAAATCACATTATGGAAGTACTTAGGTATTTTTAATTATTTTCGATTTACTTCAAAAGTCTATTCTATACGTAACTTCTCTATGTCTCAACATCTGCTATGAACAACAAAATCATTATTATTTCAAATTGATTTAATCAAGAAACTTGACCTAATAATTATTTATTTCTTCCTCAGTTTTTCACAGGATGGTGGTTCATAATCGACGCGGCGTCGGTGTATCCTGGGAACCTGCCCAACGCATCCCATGTCTGCGGCGTGATGGCCACTCTGTCTCTCATCATGGTCAACTCCGTCTCAAATGCACAGGTCAATAACACTTTGTACATAGATAACTGATTGTCAGCTTTTGTTTTGTGTTTTGAACCGTAAATTCTTTGTTTATGTAGGTCAAAATTATATATACAACAAAGACTAAACATCTTAAGTACATATTATTTCAAAGGTAACAAAAATATGAATTTATTTGGTAGTTTCAAGATCAAAATATGATTCGATTCCCATGATTTAGATGAGAATGTTGTTATATCAGTTCTATGTAAAGGTTGTTTGATGTCAAGCAATACTGTTATCAGGGTCTAAACAAAGAACAAAGATGAATATTATCTTATTCTGGGTTTGCAATACAAGCTATCTTATCACGTCAATTATTCCAATCTAAAGTTTCTGTTTAATATTTATTAATTTAATTGGCAATGCAAAAGAAGTATGTAAGTATCATAGCAGGTGGCGTTTCGTACTTTCTGCCTATCCCATGGGAAAAGGGTGTGAATTTATGTTTGTTGATTGAAAACAAATTGCTATATTCTTCTACCAACCAGTTATAGTCACTGCTGGGCGAATATTAACACTTTTAGTGCCCAGTTGAAAAAAGACTTATTCAAAAGTACACACTATTTACAGCTAGCTTATTTTTGTGATTTGCACCCGGTAGGCGGGTGCTGAGCATGGTCTCAAGACACTTATAACTACTTATACGAAGGAGTCGGAGGCGAGTTGTGGGCATATGAACAAATTATCGTTCTACCTGGGAGCCGGGTGCTGGGCACTAAAAGTGTTAATAGTTTTTTTTTTCAAATTACAGGTGCGAGGTGAGACATACACAGGAGGTTGCATGGGTCCCCGTGGTGCCCGTCTTTGGCTGTTCCTAGGATTTGTCGTTGGGTTCGCTTCACTCATTGCTGCCTGCTGGATACTCTTTGCCAACTATGTTAATGCTGGTATGTATATTTCGTCTTTACTATATTAATTATATTGCACCTGAATAGTAATACTCGGTTATGCATAAAGTAACGAGTTGGTTCTAAATTTGGTGGTGTCCCATTGTTGTATTAATTAATTAATTAGTATACACCAACAACAATACTTACAGAACTATCATTAAGTAAAACAAAAATAAAAGTGCTGATATATGCCTGCATAAACTGTATTTGTAAATGAAATTAGAAAAAATAATAAGTACAGCCTTCACATTAGCATCATCATCATCATCATTATTTCAGCTGAAACATGGCTCCTCCATTTTGCGGGAGGCCTGTCTTTAGGCATCATTCTCATCATCATCATTCATCTTTAGGCCTTCGCATAATTTTAATCAATATAACTATCTACTAATTTGCTTGTCATTATGTTTTAATTATTCACCTCAATTACTTACAGCTACAATTACCTACCTTAACTGAATACAAAAAGATCATAAATTGTTCTAATATTGTTCTTAGGCTCAAAGATTTGAGTTAACGCAATTGGCAATGTGGCATTTTCATAATAGCCATGTATCACATTCGTGGAACTGCGTTGTGCATTGTGGCTGGGTTGTTGACTCAATTACCATTATCAGTCTTTGCTCTTAACATTGTCCTAAGAAAACCGGTGTTCTTTTACTTAAATATTAAAAGGGGATCACACTAAGTGCATTTATTTTTCTTTGCAGGCTCAAACAAGTCTTCTTGGCCCGGTGTGAGCCTGTTCATGCAGAACGCGTTCATCTTCGCTGGCTCGCTTGTATTTAAGTTTGGTCGTACTGAGGAACTGTGGGGGTAAAGCAATAATCTCCTACCCTTTCCATGATTGTCATGTCTAGTTATGATTGTTATCTTGTATTATCCACGTGACAGTCCTTGGCAACCGTACTTGCCAAAGTGAAACTACTCTCAGTAGTCCGGACTGTCAAGTGGTTATGATTTTTATGATTGTGTATAGTGCGTTTTTATTATTGACAGTTGGCTTAGATAACCTCACCACAAAGTCTCTTTAAATAGGTTTAAAAAAATAAACATTGGTGATTGTAACAAATACCTATTTAAAAAATTTGATATTTATTAATAATAGAGACTCGGAGATAATAGACCTTATAAACTTGCTTATTAAGCATACTGGACATTACAATTGCTTTTAAATTCAGTTGAAGAACTTTTTTAGCTGAATTTCACTCAGTCCCTTAGTTATTCTTCCGTTAATTTCAAAACAATAACTAGACATGAAAATCAAAACGTTTATATAATCTAGGATAAATTATAATTATTTTAAATTATAGGTACACTTTTTTAGTATATTTTACGTAATTATCATTTTCTGTTAAGATAGAATTTTAGATTCCAATAATTACTTTTAATATTATGTTATGCTAATATTGTGGGAATTAACCAGTCAAAAATGTCTGTATAAATAAATAACTTTATTGTTTTGGCATTAATAAATTACATTGATTGAAGTACATTAAAGATCTTATTAAGAGTATTTATTATTTTATTCTAACATTTTGGTTATAGGAGGAACATCATAACATCTTTGGATACAAATAATTTGCTGTAAATATTTGTTATTGACATTTGTGGCAAGAACAATATGTACTTGAGTTGCAATATTGCAAGTTAGAAAAATCTACAAAATACTGCAAAATAACTATTTATTAATAAGTCAAGGTTAAAATTAGGCGGGAGATATGTTTAGTGTTTAGACAATCTGATTAGAAATGGTTAGTATACTTGGTAATATTAAACTAGTGCCTATATAAAAACTGCTTACGTCGAAATTATCAAACATGGATTATTAGTGACATGTATTATAATAATACAATAAAGTGTGTTTGATCTATGTTCAAAATAGATGCTATGTTTCATAATTTCTTTTTTACTTAAAGGTACACATGGTTACATGTCAGGCTATGCTTTTCCATTATAAATGACCTCACATTGTATTTGATTTCCGTATAATGAGAGGTTAGTTTAAACTGGATGTATAGCTTGTATGTTGCCGTGTGTAACATTAAAAAAATATTTTAAACATTAAATTGCACAAACTCAGGCCACAGTCCAACTTCATAAGAGATGGCTAAATTACTTCAGAACACCGAACCTTTAATTCGGCCACAATCAAAACCGTCTTAAACCTAACTGAACGACATTAATATCTAGACAAGCTGTTTTACAAAAACAAAACTTGAATTCAGAATCTTGGTTCTCAACTATTTTTGTACCTACTTTAATTTTTTGGGTGACCATTTATAGTACCTACCGGAGTGCATTGGAATTTGAACTTTGTCGTGTACGACATTGAGTTTGTGATTAAAAAACTTGATAATCTAAGATTCTGAATTCGTTTAGTGACAATACAGTATTAAGAGCTGCGGAGGCGAGTGGTGCGTCTTAGCACATGTCTTTCGTTCGAAGTTGCACGTCGTATTTATGTCCCTAACCAATGTTGTAAGGAGATATGCTAGGTAGCCCACGAAATTCAAGTTTTCTTACGTATTTTGTATTTGTAACACACAGTGTCAGGTTGATCCGAAAAACCGACCGCACCTAACAAATCTGTTTCAGAATTCTTATCATTAGATTCGTCAATACTACCCCCATATCATACATTTTTGTTACGGTCGTGAATCAATATTTTGATCAACATACAATCTGACACCTGCAAAATTAGAAAAAAAAAAAACGAATTTCGCGGGATTTCCTGGCGCTTTCGCCTTAAATCTTAGCTTAACGTCTGCTGAAGGTCTGGTCGGCGTCTGCGCACGTCCTGCCATTGTTGCCGTTGGGCAGACACAGCTGGTCGGCGCCGCAGCCTCCGTTCCTGTAGGCACACACGCTTTGTGCTGGTGGGCATGTGTCCGGGGCTACCGCTACGCCATACAATCTTCTAGATGCTGTAGCGATCGGGACCTGGCCACGAACTTGCGTTTCCACGTCGATGGACTCGATTTTTAATCTGAAAGTTAATATTATTGACATCGTTAGAATTAGATAAGGTTTAAGTATAAGTGAAGGTGGGAGTCAGTTTGTGATTCATATGAATGGTTGGTTCTTCAAAAATGTCAGGCGCGTAGTACTCGCAACCGGCATGTGTGTATGACCAAATGTATGAACCTAAACGAGGCAAAAGGAGTGTAAGGATCGTAGCAGGTGGCGTTCCGTAGTTTCTGCCTGCCCCCCCATGGGAAAAAGGCGTGAGTTTATGTATATATGTATGCGATTTGTATCTTTTAGAAATCTCGTTCACTTACGTTTTCCAGTCGGTCCAGTAGAATTTGTTGCCGTGGATCGCAAGTCCGAAAGGATACGGACAGTTGGTGGCAATAGTTTCCTTCTCCTGGGTTTCTATGGTGACGCATTTGATGCTGGCCAGGCCAGCGTCGGCGTAGCACAAGCGGTCTCGCTCCCAGTCGATCGCCAAAGAGTTTGGTAGAACCACGTCAGTCTTGTCCAGAAAGATGCCTCGTTGAGACCCGTCCATGCTCGCCCATTCAATTTTTGGATTGGTCCGTTTCCAGTCAGACCAGAAGATTTTTCTGTGAAAGTTTTAGGTTGTAAATACTAAAGTCACATTCCTTTTATATTATTTTAA
Source organism: Aporophyla nigra (assembly GCA_947507805.1). Lineage (NCBI taxonomy): Eukaryota > Metazoa > Arthropoda > Insecta > Lepidoptera > Noctuidae > Aporophyla > Aporophyla nigra. The sequence continues at coordinate 3,993,590 of OX382301.1, forward strand.
AAATGTAGAATGCTCCTCGAAAAATAAGATTTTGATGAGTATGAAACCACTTACTCGGGTAAAGTCACACTTTACAGAGGTAAGGGGTTTAATTGCAAATATGATAGTCGGTTGATATAACTTTCTTGCTTTTCCTATCTAGAGTTTACTTTTCTTTATATTTACCCTCTTCGCGGATGCACGGCGATGCCTCTGGGGTTGGATATTCTATCTTTTGCGAACAGTACTTTCCGCGCTTTCGTGTCCATGTTTGCTACTTCGATAGTTAACTTCCTAGAGTCAGTCCAGAATATATTTCTAGATGACCAGTCCACTGCTATGCCTTCGGGTGACTTGATGCCTGAAATGAATAATATGAAGAAAGATTATGTCTTAATCTTGTTAGTCAATTGGTGAGTTATACAGGAAGGTATTACATACTTCTCTCAGGGCTATTCGTTGCGCACGAATTTAATCGCTCGAATCAGGCGAATCGACACTTTTAAATACAGTAGAGCGTCGATTATCCGAACGTCGATCAACCGAACGACCGCTTATCCGACCTACTTCGCCCGCCCGATTCGCGCGTGCTATCCTCCTCCAGCGTTACAATACACGCGAAATGGTCTCGAACTGTTAGTTGTATTTACTCATATGTCACTCCCAAGTAGCCGTTAGTTGATAAACTAAATTTTACCGCGTGAGAAAAACTATTACTCATTAAAGATATGAAGGGCTAAGGGGAAGAATCTCCTGCCAGGGTCGCGAGATTGTTCGAAAGAGATACCGTGACCCTGGCACATGGGCAACTGAAGGAACACGGGTGGGTTTTAGTCAGTAAAAGTCTGACACTCCCTCCCGCTCCGCCCAGAGCGGGAGAAGTCATTTGATGATTTCCCATCCAGAAAAAAAAGAGGGGAAGAATCTGCTAAGTCACATTTTTTTCAAATTGATCTTTTATTGTCTATGGTCACAATAATCCACATTTTACCATATCTGTATCTAAAACAAGGGAAAAACTCGTTGGATCACTTAAAAAATTAGGCTGCATTTTGGATTCAATAGGGAATAACTAGCTTTTTCCATGACTAAGCCACTTCTTCCCTGCCAAAGCGAATGTGAAAAGGGTTATTTTTATAAAGATGACCCCAATATCGATAACAAAACATATTTCCTTTTAAAGTCAATTATTTATGTATGAGAAAGTTTTTTAAGTTAGCTATAAAATGACATCGAAACTTTAAATGTCAACACTGACAAATTTGGTGAATGTGACTAAGCCAGATCTTCTCGTTAGCCCTTCATATGTCTAAACATAAGGTTTTCATTCACCTGGACATAAATATGTATGGCTGAATCAATACAGTTCGATTATCCGGACACTCCTGTCCCCCAATTAGTTCGGATAATCGACGCTCGACGTATTATATTATTTCTATAGACGACGTAAATGATATATAATAAGCTGATTCGCCCGATTCGGGCGAGTAAATACGTGCAAATCAACTGATAAGCTCAACTCAGATATAAATCCATAACTCACCTTCTGATAAGAACATGCTGGGGTCGCTACCGTCATACGCGGCAGTTTTGATGGCATAACTAACAACGTCGCCCCAATATATCTTGCCTACTTCACAGTCGACGTCGACCCCAACGGCGATCTGCGATATTCCACTGTTTATTGGCGTCGCGAAATCTCTTGGTGTCACTTGGAAAGGTACTTTGTACACAGAGGCACCGTCACTCGCAACCAAGAAGTTTCCAACCTTTCTGGGGTTCAAGTTGCAGTGGCTTCCGTTTCCGTTGTAGCCTGCATTACATTCGCAGATGTACACATCGTGCCTCTTCAAGCAAGACGCGTGCAAGTCGCACATGTTGGGGTCGTTCCTGCACGTTTCTTCAGGGATGCAACTGTACCCGTCACCGTTGTACCCGTCTCTACAGACGCATAGATACGCGTTGTCGACAGGCATGCACATCGCATTGTCGTTGCAGTCGTTGGCGACGTCACACGTGCGTCCCTCGGGCACGCACTGCGAAATAGCATCGCCTGTGTATCCGTCGTCACAGTGGCAATAGTTTAGATCTAAATCGGGGTCGTAGAGACAGGAGGAGTGCTCAGCACACCAGGCTCCGTTGCAGAGTTGTACGTCAGGGATGCATGCGTCGCTCTGATCTTTAATGTATCCTTTGACGCACTGGCAGATGAACTCGTTGCTCTTTGCGTCTGGGCGACATTCAGCATTGTATTCACAGTCCGAGTTGTTCTTGCAACTGAAGTTTGGTCGGCAGGAGTAGCCGTCGCCGTGATATCCGGGATCACACACACAGATGAATTCGTCTGAGCGGGTGTTGATGCAGTGTGCATTAAGACCGCACGCGCAATTCGGTCCGGTTTTCTCGATGCATTCGAAAGCATCACCTTCGTAACCTTCGGGGCACACGCAGTGTTTTCCTTCCCATTCGCCTGAAGCGTCAGCGGATAAGTAGGAGCAGACGGCGTTCGGCGGACAGTCGGCGTCCTCTTCACATTTAACTGAAAAGACAATAATAGTTTGCGTTATTTCAATTAAATAAGTTTACTTTGAAGATTAAGAATTGTCGAGATAAATATGAATCATCTTACTTAGAGGGTCGCTGTTATCCGTAGGTTGGTAATCGGGTTGCTGGTAGTGGGGATCTGGCGACTGCTGGTAATTGGTTTGAGGAGAAGAGTTGTAATTGTTTTCAGACGGTTGTTGATTGTTATTTTGTGAAGTCACTGAGAAGCTGTTATCAGTTGGAGGTTGAAATTGATTCGGTGTAGGTGACGGGTAGTTGTTGTCTAAAGTTTGTTGATAGTTGTGGTCCGGTTGTTGGTAATAATGACTGTTATCTGTAGACGGCGGGTATTTGTTCTCCGAAGGATCTGGGTAGCTGTTTTCTGATGGCGGCGGGTAGCTATTTTCAGACGGAGGTTTGTAGTTACCTTCAAACGGTCTTTGGTAGCTAGGGTCCCAAGGGTTCGGGGAGCTATCGCCGGAGTCGGTTGGAGGCTGATACGCGGCCTCTGTTGACGTTGGGTAGCGAGGTTCAGTAGCTGTTGGATAATATGGCTCCGTAGGCGGCTGATAGTAAGGGTCAGTAGGTTGCTGGTAGTTGTTCTCTGATGGTTCAGGTGATGGAGCATCGTATCGACGACACAGCTGGTTGTTAAGTTCATCATTGTAGTCAGAGTATCCTGGCGGGCATGAGCAGCCGTATGAATCGCATTGAGGTAAAACGATAGTCTCGTTGTATTCAGCTTCATTACTTTCGACAGGTGGTGATGCACGTGTTGTTTCATCGCCACGAACGTTTTCGATGCAATAACGTCCGTCGCCCGAGTAACCTGCGTTGCATTTACATTCGTAACTATTACCTGTGAAAGCACAAGCTGCATATGGCGAGCAGTTAGCACATGCTGTCTCGTAATTTGGATAACAGTATGCTCCGTCTCCATAGTACCCAGGATTGCACACACAAATGGGTTTTCCATCAGAGTTATCTGTACATCTAGCATTGGCATCACATTTTTTGTCGCGGCATGTAGATAAAGGTTTGCAATCTATGCCATTTCCGGTAAATCCTTGACGGCAGTGACATTGGAAGCCGCCGTCGTGGTTGTGACAGTCCGCGTTGCTATCACAGTTATGTGTCCCTGAGGCACACTCGTCTATATCTACACAAGCAAGAGCATTGTCTTGGTAAATGTCTGTGAAACCAGCTCCACAGACACAAGCAAAGGAACTTCCTTGAGCCACACAGGAGCTGTGAAGGCCGCAAGAATTTCGCCCTATAATACAAGGATCCTCTTCTCCCAGAGGGAATACCTTGTTGCTCATTCCATACCTTACAATGTTTTCCCTGACTTCATATCCTAAATAATTTTTACTTATTTTCAATGTTGATGGGGTGTTATCTTCGACTGATGTAGGAGCGAAACGACAAGAGTTGAATGAGAATGTTTGTGAAACTCTTTGCTCGTATTTTTGACCCGTAGCCTTGTTTGTGAAGGTTCTGGTAGATTCGGAACGAATGAGGCCTGGTTCTATGAGGGTGTACGATTCCTCATAGTCACTAATCTCCAGCTTTGCTCCGGCTTGTATTACTGGTAACGAGCCCCTGACGTCTGTCTCTATAGTGATTTGATCAAAAACATCATGTCCGAGATACTCTTGATTGACTGTAACTCTATCGCCCGTAGCTGGGAACCATATATCTGCGGTGTGGTTAAACAACGAGCCTGTGAGTTGGTAACCGTTTTTAGCGGATCCGGATGGTTTGGCAAACATCCAACCGACGACACCCCCGAGCACATGTAGTAACTGCAAACTGCTTCCGAGCCCGCCTGGCACGAGGGACAGCGCTGTGTACGCGCGGCCGTCAGCTACCACCACATACGCCTGTATGTCTACATCATTCAGATTGACGTTGTTTATAACGCCGTTTATTTTACCGTGAACTCTAAGTGGGACATCATCTTTGATACACGATTTTCCATTTCCGTAGAAGCCTTCATTACACTGACAACAAATTCCAGCTTGATAGTCGACGCACCTCGCTTGTATGTGGCACACGCTGGGTCCGCTCTGCGTGCATGTTTTGGATTCTTCTTCGATTTCCAGTTCATTTTGGTTGTACAGGTCGGGGACAGCAACGTTACTGTCTAGGGGTACATCGCCGATGCGGAAAACATATCGTCCAGGTTCGTGAACATTTGACCATCTGGAATTAAATACAAACATCATTTAGCCAAATATTATTTTGGAGCAATATTCGTGTTTTTCGTTAAAACTAGTACTTACGAAACGATGTTCCTGATTTGATGGCTACCGGATCCACGGAGGGTGAAGACGCGACCATCTTCGGACACAAAGCCAGCCTGAGCCTTTGCGTCAGGCAAACTCAATACTTGCGTGTCTTTCTGGACCCACTGGATATCTCTTTCGGGGTAGAGGAACTCGATGAAACTTTCTGTGCCATTGCTGATAACGGCAGCTTGAAAGCGGTTTCTTCGGTCGTCTGTTCGTCCTTTAGATGTGTAGGTGACGTCTTCCCATGTCGCGATGAACACGCTGGTCGGCTTGAAGTCGTAGTAGTCGTGGAAGTTATTCTGCACGCTCTCTTCTGCTTTGGAGAGAACGTGTGGTTCGTTGGTTTCTCTGTAGTAGACTGCGCCAGCGTTCGTCGTGTCGATGTTCGTGTAGAACGCCGCGATAGACGGATACGGCAGCGGAAACTCAATGTTCAGGAACGATGGGATGTCTGCTCTGAAGGTCAGCACACCATAGTTATTTACCTGCGAATACAAAACTTATGTTGTTGAACTCTATTATAGTACGTCATTTTCTGTAATTGTACATGTTTTCATCATTGTTAAACATATTTGACGTTTATCTAATACGATTAGGATATAATATAAACACGGCTGTGACCCGGTGGGCGATAGTGTGGTATCACATACATATTTAGGTAAATTCTACGAAAAGGTCTCGACTCTTGCTTAACTCGCTACGATAAGCGTTGGTTCTTAAATTCTAACTAAATGACAAGTTCACTTTAATTTAATTTTATAATACTTTTAGTAAATTATTAATAAAATTCATTGACCAGGAAAATGTTCAATTCATTTATAGGACATCATCATCATCATTTCAGCCGAAAACGTCCACTGGTGGACATAGGCCTCCCGCAATTTGGGGGGTTTGTCATTTACAGGAGATTGAATTCAAGTTATAATGCTGACAGAATGCACGGGGGGCGGGGAAGAAAGAAGGAGAAATAAAGAAAATAGAAACATGATGTAGATTAACATCACAAACACAAAATAGCGATGCATATTTTCCCCCAACTTTTTGTGGCGGATAATATGCATCACATCCGCAAACCGGCCATCGCTCAGCATAATGCTATGACCTTATACGAAGCAGAACAAGAACAGTTTCAACATAAGCAGTTATACGATGAAAGATCAATAGACATTTAATTTCAATGCTTTTATCGAAAAATTATGTTGATTTATGATCAACACTCAGGAGCCCAAAACTGAAGCTGTTTTCAAACTTGTTGTCCACAGATTAGATATGAGTTTAGGGATTTAAAAAAAAAAAACAAAAGCTGCGTTCAGTGACCGTCGCTATCGATTCGCACCCACGTGCGTTTCCGTCCGCTCGACTCGTCCCTGCCTGCATAAATGTGCAAACGCAGTGCACTATCGATTGACCATATCTTACTGAATTTTTATTGCAATTTTTTTTGGAGTTGCAAATGTGTATGTGTGACCTTTCGATGTCTTTATCAGAAAAGTTTTTGATATAATTTTCAGCTCCTAAGCGTTTTGTCGCAGGCGGAAGTTCAAGAGTCGTAGGAAAATTCAAGACGTAAGAGAGGACTGTGAATAAATTCATAAGCCATTTCACAGAGAACATTATCAGAAAGCAGATCGTAGCATATTCTTAATTATTTATACATCCTGTCATAAGCGTAGGCACTTTCAGACGTAAAGACATATTAGGTTAATTCAGAAATTCTCATCCAATTTCCGTGGCCCCCACAAAATTACGCAAATAAAATCAAATATGTGCATAATCAAATGTGACATTATGAACTGTTGCTATTAATTCAATAGGTAAGTTAACAATAAAAGTAATTGTGACTCAATATACTTTGTAGGCATTAATTTTATTGTCATTGTTGTAAGTTTCATTGCTTGAGTTGAGGTCGTTGTGCCACTTCGAATTACTTAGTTTGAGTGGTTGTAAGTATCCGTTTGTAGTATCTGTACTACCGTATCAGCTATCCTTAATGAAGTTCGTATCTATTGTAACATTTCAGATCACTGAATTGGGCAAAAGAAAAAACTTTAAACAAACATATAAACAGCTTTTTTCGGTTCTCCGTTTCCTTTTACAAAAAAGAACTTCCTTCGACAGTCTTCCATCTCTAACATTTTCCGAGATGGCTTTCATATCCCTGGCTATCTCTAAAGCCCTCAACAAGATTAATTAAATAACCCAAACACCATGTAGGTGCTGTACATTGTTGAGAGAGGTCCTCGTTATGTTAACTGTCTGCCGTTGCCATCATTAGATGAACTTCAAGTCTCTATTAAGTTATAGTGTAATCTGAACTACATAATATGTGTGCTAAGTTTCATTAGATCGGTTCACATGGACGGAAAAATCAATCAACCCATACTTTACAACCATAGGTACCCCTACTACCTACACTTCTTTTAATGGTGCTGATGTCAATGTTATCCCCTACTTATTCAATAAAAAAAGTGAAAAACGGACTACTCTGTAAAAAGATATGCGTGGCCTAGCATAAAATAAAACAACTACAGGTATGTTTCGACTTGAGAATCTCCTCCTTTTTTACGCAGTTAATTAGAGAGTCCATACAAATGTATGATCTTTTACGGTATTTGAAAAGAGCTCCCATAGAAATTTAATTACACTTATTTCTTGAAAACCCGGCACAACGTCGACGTCTAGGCATGGGCGCACATCTTTTTACAAAGTCTTTACAGCACGAAAAAAGACACATACAGTATGAAGATTTAAACATGTATATACATATTTTCAGAAGACTAACAGCTGATCCACACGGGTGATAGCTCAACGCGGAGATTTTTAACTATAGTTCCAACAGGTATACAGCTGATCAACTCACATAAAATAGCCCCATGGAATAGGGGGCGAGCCTATTGCCATCGACCGGGCACAAATCCAGACTACGGGCTGCTACTGAGAAATTCTAGATGGAAAAACGCAATAACACTGGCCGACCTGGGAATTGAACCCAGGACCTCATTCTCAGCAGTAGCGCTTGCGACCACTGGACCAACGAGGCAGTCTGCGTATTTGTTGTGAAAAACTGGCTAAACAGGCCAACAGAATAGGGATTTCCTAATGTATTTATTAACCGACGCAAAAAAGGAGGAGGTTCTCAAGTGGACACGTTGTTTGTTTACTGAGTAGTTCGAATGTTTTTTTTTTTATCAGATGGGGTTTATTTCGTAGTTGGTCCCATATGAAATTTAAAAAAACAAAATACAACACAAAATATAAACAAAATACGTATTAAGTGTAATAAAATATAAAAAAAAAACTTTTGAACCAACAAAATAAACCGACGATAAAATAACTCAAAAGCAAAAGAAATCTCTTTTAGTCGAACTAAGCTCCTAAATTAATGTAAATTACGGATTTTGAGTCGGCACCAAACAAACATAAAGGCGTCAAGTACAATATAGCAGCTTGATTGATCTGCAGCGTTGATTTATTAATTACTAGCTTTTGCCTGCGCTATCCTCCGCGTAAATGTCGGATGTTGCGGACGCAGACGAAGTCGCGGAATAAAAAGTAGCCTATGTCCTTTTTTGGGGTTCAAACTTACCCCGTACCAAATTTCATCAAAATCGGTTCAGTGGTTTAGTCGTGAAAGCGTAACAGACAGTTAGGTACTTTCGCATTTATAATATTAAAGTATAGATTAGTTATGGAATATGAAAGGAAAAATAACGTGCGAGATTTATACAATGGTGCCGATTCCCATAATCACAAACTAAACTAAATTTAAGTTCAGTGCATCTTTTTCTTTCTATTTCATTAAGGAAAGGACAGAAGGTAAATTTTAGTTAAGTCCTGTCAAATTAATCAGCGCTTGACGTAAATTGACGTAATTTTAGTAGGCAAGTTTTTAATCACGTCTAAACTTGTATGGAGTAGTGACAGGCGCTGATTAATTTGACAGGACTAAACTAAAATCTTTCTTTTGTCCTGTTCTTAATGACACATACAAAGAAAAAGATGCACTGAACTTAAATTTAGTTTAGTTTGTGAACAAGGGAATCGGTACCAGTATCTCCCTCCCTAAACAAACGTAGTTTTTTTTTTAATTTTACGCTCACACACTTTATAAATTCAGGTTCAAATTTTCAATGCATTTGTCCTTTACAAGATTAGAGTTTAAAGTAGCATCGGCACAAATTCTTCAACATCGCGTGAGCTATGCCAATTGTGACTATAGCTGTAATTAGGAGCCAGACAAGATGGTGGATAGCTTGCAGAGTTATATGAATCTCTTTGAATTCTTGCATGTAGGTACTAAATTAGGAATATTTAAATAATAATTGAGTTTCTCAAAGCACAGTATGAATAGAGTATTTAAAATTATTAATAATAGAAAATATTCTGTTTGTTTTGTTAAAATTATTTTTAAGAAAAATATTGTTTTTCTTTAAAAGTTATTTTATTACAATATTAGATTATTTATTTTAATCATTATTTATATGTATTTTATAAAGGCCTGTAAACTTTGATGTTGAACTGTCCACCTCCAGTCGATCATGGTGAAGATTTAAATGTCTTATTTTCATGTACATTACTTTTTATGTACACTAATACTTTAGGCAACAACTGAGAAATTCATCAAAGAAAAATTTAATAATACTGTCTGACATAGGAATTGAAGCCAAGCAGTCCCTACGAAATATTTGCAACTGGTTACTATAATATAAAACACTAGCGACCCGTTCCTGCTTTGCACTGTTTATGACTTTACAAATCATTGCGATTTCCTTAATATTTTGGAGTTTGATATTAACGTACACTTTACTCTTCCGGAATTAATTCGCAAATTATGGCGAAAACCGCATCAAAATCTTTTGTGAAGTTTAGAAGAAAAACGCACTCACTTAAACAGACACAGTGATTATAATTTATAACATTTTAAGATTAAAGATATAGCATCTTCACTCAGATTTTGGACATTAATACCTAATCAATAATCATATTCGATGAATGCTTTAGTAAAGCGCATTATTACATGTGAGGGACCTAAGAACTACCCTCCAATAGACGCCGAAAGGCCGAGCACTAACGACGCGGAAAGAAGCCATAGGTAGCTAATCCCTTTTAATGAATGAAGAAACTGTTCAACCGTTCCCCAGTTAAATAGAATTAAAGTAGGTCGGGAGCATCCAACGTGAAGGAATACGTTGTACAAAAGTAAAAGATAAATTCTCCATAACACAAAGTTATACAGTAAAATCTGAACCGACGAAATCTCTTCGCATAAATGTCGCGAATCTTCACATAAAATTAAAACGCTCCACTTGGCCTTACAATTTTACTGAAACACTGAATTCCTTACAGCAACATTGTAAAAAGCAAAACTTGTAGAGACATGTGTACGATCAGTGGACCATACTACGCCAAAAGATAGAGCATAAAATTACTCACAAAAATGCTTTCGTAAGACTCCCCGTAGAACTTGATGGGTACTTTCAGGGGTATTTCAGGGGAGGGTACTTCGCTCCCGCGGGGCAGGATCTGGTCGTACCCATGCCCGTGCGGGTAGAACTGGTCGCGCGTTACTGCGCACGCGCACGCTACAAGCGCGAGGACTCCCGCGCACGTCCACATCTCTCCACGCTTCACACAACACTGGAATCGCTGGAATGCCCCGTTAATGGGACGCACATTTTGTCGCATATATACGACTATACGGAAATAAACCTAAGCTTTGTTTCGTAAGGTGCAGGGAATCTGGCGCTCAATGGATTTTTGGGGTCGATGAGGATATTTTCGTTAATTGCTGGAGATAATTGGTGCAGATGCGCTTGTTTTTGTCATTTAGTAATGAGCCCTTTTGTTGATTTTACAGATAAGTGGAGTTTTCTATGTTTGGATTTGCCCAGTTGGTTTGTGTCAATTTAATGACATTGATTGGGAGTCGACGTGGGGATATTATTGCTGCTAAACATGTTCTCACCTTCATAAAATAATACCCTAGTCTTCTTTATGGGTTCCTATGAATGGGAAGAGCTGAAACTGCAACTGTATTTTCACCCTGAAGTGATAAAATAGCTTTTAGTACCTCATCATAGGTTTTAACCAAACAGTACTACAGCAAAAATATGGTGTAAAGGTGTCGTTACAAGCTTGCTGGTATTGGTAGTACAATTTTCGAACATTGTGTCCCGATTTTACAAGTTTTTGCAGTTCTTTCACCATCTTTATATTCCCTTTTACGAAGACCTCGAGAAGGTTATATCTGTTCTTAACTGGATACCACAACAAATTCCAAAACAACAACAAATGGCCAATGAATTTGACATTAATTAAGTAGGCACACTGTGCCGGGAATGTCGTTATCTTCCACAAAGTTAGAAACGTTTGTTTGTTTGTCCCCTTTAATGAGTATTATCTCGTAAACCATGCGATTACTACTCCATTCATTTAGGTGCTGCTAATATTAACTAACGATGTTTTGAGAATTTATTAGAGAAACGGAAAGATATGGTTTGGCAATATGTTTGAATTTTGGGATCACAATGTGTTTCAAGTTATTTGCATGAAAAAATGTTATGTTTAAAAGAATTCTAGTAGTAAGTATAGCTTGTTCTGATCGCGATAGCGTCGTCTGGGGGAGTAACATCCTTCCCCACCAATCCCCCCACCTAGCTATTTCTGCTTCCAAGCATCGTCACTACCTACTACGTCTGTCGGGACAGGTCAAAACTGTGATGTTTCTTCGAAATACCCTTCCAGATATGGCCCTGCATTCACAGACGCACATAAAGTCTTAATTTTACATGGCAGGGACATCAACGCGTAACCAGATACGCATATGGATTCAGTAAGTACATAATTTTGAACTAACATTTTTCGAAGGTCATAAAAAAATACTTTTCTATACATTTTGACCGTGTAGGTATTGCAGTTATCTGTAGTAGCAGATTTTTTTTTTTGATAACTGGCCACAGCATTCCACTCCAGTGGCGTTTACAATCATGTGCTACATTCATAGTTAGAGTTAGCACATGCCCTGCCACCTTATGGTCCACCTTAATGTTTGGATATTAAAAGAGGTATTTCGGCATTTCTTCTCAGGGATTAGACAGCTAACCGGCCATCTAGTTTCAAAAAATAAACCGAGTAATTTATGTATTATTAAAAGTGTCTTAGATGAATCCTACTAATATTATAAATGTGAATGTAAGTTTGTTTGTTACGCTTTCACGCGAAAACTACTTAACCGATCATCATGAAACTTTGTACCTACACATATTTTTGAAGGTATTAGAAGTAACATAGGATACTTTTTATGAAAAAAATATATCTAGATTTATTGTTATTTTTAACGCGAGCGAAGCTGCGGGCAAAATCTAGTTACTTACATAAATTAATACCAACATTTTGTTTCATAGTTTAGGTAAGGATGTGAAAAGTGCAGTTGACAGATTTGCACATGAGGCGCTTCAACTTTGTCATGGTACGGATTGGCGCTGTCTGGTGTGTATTCAGAGCCGGCATAACAACTAAGTTGAGTTTTGTGTCATGATTGCTTGAGTCATCTCACAGAAATATCTCGTAGCATCCATCCACATTTTGGAGGTATTTTAATTGGTATCAAGCACACTACGCTTTTTTCAATTATTTTTAGTTTGTTTTTCTATGGAAGCGTGTTTTTTAGTTTTTTAAACTATTATTTATTGTCTATTTTTTAGTTCGGCTAGCTACAAAAGAGTGTTTTTTAGTTTTTTTTTTGTTATCCTGGTAACCCTGGCAAGGATAATGGCTCAAATTTATGAAGTTATTCTATTGTCATTGGTTCTCGATAAGTCTACAAAGTTTAAATGAAATCTGACCATTTAAAGTGGGTCAAAATCAAGACCAAAGGAGTCGGTTACAAACATAGTTACATACAAACATACAGGTGAAGATAATTAAAGCGTGTTAAAAATGTTAAAAAGCGTAATCCGAACACCTCGACTTTGTAGTTTAACCAACTTTTGCCAAAACACGCATATTGAATGTTGTTATTTAGTCAACGACCAAAACATTTAAGAAGCCAAACTATTAATAGTGCAATTCAATGTATTTGAGGTGACATGATTACGTTTTTATTTAAACATCTTCATATTGGCACACTTGCACCAGGAATTCTAACACCCAGTTTCAACACTTTCAACTGTAATTATTTTATGAGTGCTTCTTAGTAGAGTTGTTTTTGTTGAAGTGGGTCAGTCTATTCGGACTCCAATAATGCGTTTCAGTAGAGAACAGGGCAAGTCCCCAGAATAAAGCAGGTTAGTTAACTACTTGCCTAATTTTTGTCTGCATTAGAAATAATATTCTGGGAGTAAATGTGCACACTAACATAGGTGAAATGACCTGTCATTCCGACCGGTCAGTTTCTCATAAAGTTGAAGTTAGTTGCTCATGCCAAGAAGAACAGTGGTGGCGGAAGAGCAGTGAAGGCCCAGTGGTATCGGCGGCGGCTTACAAGTTGTAGTTCGTGGGGTCGAAATCAAGCAGGCACTTTGTGTAATTTATTTCATCGCCACTGCTCTCAAAAGGTGAAGGAAAACATTGTGAGGAAACCGGCCTAGAACAGTAAATTCGAAGACATGTGACATCTTGCAACCTTCACAGGGCCCGCGTGGTGGATTATGGCCCACTCACTCTCACAGAGAATAGGCCTGTGTCCTAACAGCGGTAAAATTATAGTCTGATATGATGATATGCTTATTAAAAAACGTAAATCTTTTCAGAACAATATATCATATAATCAAGATGCTATAAAATCTTAGGTACATTATTCTTATTGCTTCAATAAGTGAGAAAATTGTTTAAAAACTCCAAATCATCATCATCTGCCTGCCTTTTCCCAACTATGTTAGGGTCGGTTTCCAGTCTAACCGGATGCAGCTGAGTACCAGTATTTTACGTGGAGCGACTGCCTATCTGACCTCCACAACCCAGTTACTGGGTAATACGTTTATAACATCCCAATATGACATTAAAATAAGCTCTAAAAGTTAGGAGATGATGTATCAACCGATGGCGCTTGTTTACGAACATGACTAGGGTTTAAACTAATGACAGTATAGTTCAAGTTCACTTCACGGTGAGATTTTGTTCACGGACAGGTTACCAGCAGCTAAATCTAAAACATCAATCGAACCATCGGTATTACGAGAATAATATAGCTAGTCCCCGTCCCATTGAATCACAAACTCACGTACTAACAGTAGCTCTTCACACAAAGCGTACAGTACTCGCGATTATCTGTGAGCATTGACCTAACTTTAGATAATTCGCAAACCAAAATATCTGGCGAGAATTTAATTCACAATTCCCAGGTCGCCGACCCCGCAGCAGAATGCACGAAACTCCTGGCAAGTTGCCTCCGATGCTCAGATAAACTGGGTTATAATTAAGTTCCTTGCTAAAAGATAGAAACACTTCACGTAGGTACTTTGTCGTCAATTGAATGCACAATGTAGGACGGGGCGATGTCGTGTATTATTATTTTTTCTCGCTCGATGTGGAAGATTGTCGTAAATAACATTCATATGTCGTATTATTTTGAGATTGCATTTAGAGAGTTATTTTCGTTTTGTTAAGTGCAGGGAACTCTCCATAGCTCTATCACTGGGTGGTGTTCGTACATTCAGAACTCCGACGTGTCTATAGATGTATGAGTTTGGTGATAGTCGAACTTTTGTTCAATATGAGGGATAATTGCGTAATATACGATCAGTAGGAATCGCTTTCATTTTGACAGTTCCACAACATTCTTGGCGTTGTTTACGAGTACTAAGCAGACAATTTTTTCGAACATATGAAAGAATCGATTAGCAATAACTATCAAAATGATTCAGATTCTCATGAGAGTGTGTTACGCAATTAGGGTACAGGTCTAGCTTTTTGTGGAAATCTATATATATAAAATTCAAAGTCCTGAGTGAGTGAGTGACTGACTGACTGATATATCAACGCACAGCCTTAACCGGTGGTCCTAGGGACATAAGATTTGGAGGGTGTGTTCTTTGAAAAGAGTAGGTATCCACTAAGAAAGGGTTTTATGAAATTCTATTCCTAAGAGGGTTATCTGGGGGGTTAAAATGGTGAATATTAGTCATCCAAGCGGGCGAAGCCGCGGGCAGAAGCTATCACCTATAAAATGGTAGCTATCATGCTTTTAATAGTTAAAAGAAACTGGTACGAAATGAGGACCTCCTTTGAAGTCGCTTTAAAAAAAAGCAACTTAAAGGCAACTGAGGAAGAAAAATCGCCATATAAGGTAAAAAAATGGTACCAAATTTTCGCTGTGCCTATGGTGTTACGCAAAACACGTACATTCACTATACAATTAGAATGTTTGGTGCTGTTTTATCTAGTCTAAAAACATAATTATTCCTGAAAGCTAAATGAAACTCGTGTTCGTTTTAGACCGTCACAAGGTTTCATAAAAAAATCTATTAGGCGGCATTATAAGTGGAGAGCGTAATAAACTATTAACAGAAATATATTGTTCGAGGCAGACGAAGTAAAAACTAAACCGCTTATTGCCGAGTAAATGATGAAAAATGTTCACTTCCGAGCCGGGAGCCACTACTATGTGTACCTGCTTAGATGGTTCTAGTTTCAGGAAAATAATTACTTTCACAGTACTGTTGCTTTATTTTTTTAACTTGCAGTAAAGAAAGAATGAACAAACATTTATTTCGACTCGCTCACGAAGTACACAGACTAAATATTAAAGGTAAGGTTGTTTAGTTGTAAATCTAGATCCATGTATTTCATTAATGTCTTGGTGTTGCTCGTTAAATCGTCGGCAAAACGGATGAAAAGCTTATGACCTTACTCAGGGGTCTATCTACATGCCAAATTTTACCAAAATCAGTTGCGTATGGAACTAACAAACAAACCGAGTTTCGAATATAAATTTTAGCAGAATTGTAGTCATAATCAAAACGGTAATTGTTGAAATAGATGATACACAAGAGTATATCCATAATAATAGTACATTACAAAACGATTTCAGAGAAAACTAGAGCATAATAATTGCGGGTTTTGTTAAACTATGTCTAGAATGTTGTTAACGACTGAAATGTATGGTAATCAATTGTCATATATTTTAACAACTTGCATTATTTTATTTCCATGAGGACCATCATCATCATCTCCAAGTCTTTTCCCAACTATGTTGCGGTCGACTTCCAGTCTAACCGGATGCAGCTGAATACCAGCGTTTTACATGTAGCGACTGCCTATCAGACGTCCACAACCCAGTTACTGGGGTTTCCCATCCCAAAAAAAAAAAATATGTTACCCCTTGGTAATTCTAGTTGTCAGTATTTCGGGCTTCTGACGTCTCCTAACCACTGTCGAAGATCCACAAAGGACAGCCGAGACTAACGGCTTAACCTGCTTGCCGAGGTCGGAGGAGTCCTGGTATGTAAAGATGGTCATCCAGGGACCAACCGTAACAATCAGTCGACTCGTGCAGCTGTTATGAATTCGCCACAAGCCCCTCTTCCATATGAGAACCGTCAGAGTGAAAAATATGTTTGACTAAATAGTAGTGGTGTTTGCGAAGAAATTAATGCTGCCGTGACTCGGCTCAGCGTCCGGCCGGACGAGATCTAAATCTGACGGGAGCTCGAGCGGACGAACTACTTCGGACAGCGCCGGACGACGGAGCCCTGCACTAGGAAGATCTTTTAAAATCCGTACAAAAGACACTGGCGTGTTTATAGCTTTGTTCTGTACCGTTTATGTCTGGATCACGGAGTAGATATGGCCTGGACAAACATTTGTGACGTTAAAGATTTTTTTTTGCATATCATACCTACTGTTTTTGCTTGTCTATCTCATAATATGAAGATATAGGAAAACAGTGAGTATATATGTTACTTGCTAGCCCGCGTCTTCGTCTGCGATCCAGGATGAAAAGTAGCATTTCAAATGCGTCAGCCTTTTTAGCTTGCAAGCGAAACAAACAAACTTACTTTCGCATTCATATAATACTAGATTTTGCCAGCGGCTTCGCCTGCGTGGAGTTAGGAAATGATCGCAAGGGAAGTTATTGCCGGGATAAAAGGCTAAACTATCTGAGTGACAAGCGTTCAAATCCGTTCAGACTTTTTGGCGTGATTGAGTTACAAACTCCCAAACATAAAACTTTCACATTTATAATATTTGTTATTTTTAATCTTCTTGGAGAAAAATTGGAGAAAGTTCTTCACGCCTACCCTGAAAACGTGCACTTTGCTGAGGTGTTGGTTGTGAAGGTCTGACGTTCAATAAAATGCAAGAATACATGCATGATATTAAACTTAGTTGAGAAGGGAAATCATCAAAAGCTATCACAATTCTCTTTAATTTCTTTGTTAAGTTCGAAAAGTGTCGTTTTTTAGTTAAAAAACGGCGCCGGTCCTTAGAACCACTATTATCTTCAAAGTATATTCCTATCATTTTCCTCAGACTAAAGGTAATGACTCAAACGCTTGGGGCAACTCCCGAAAATTATCTCAATTCTCAAAGACTGCATTTTTCTTAAAAACAAAGACCGCTCGAAAATTTATTTATCGCTTTTTGTCAAGATTAATTGAATGGTGGAGGGTTGCGGGTAGTTTCGGCTCGGCGT
The DNA here is from genome assembly GCA_947507805.1 of Aporophyla nigra. Classification (NCBI taxonomy): domain Eukaryota; kingdom Metazoa; phylum Arthropoda; class Insecta; order Lepidoptera; family Noctuidae; genus Aporophyla; species Aporophyla nigra. The sequence goes on from OX382301.1 coordinate 4,011,041, forward strand.
CTCGGCGGATCCGGTCGGCGAATGATTTCCCGCTTCCGGCCCGTTTCCGTCCCGTAGCCGTGGACGTGGTATTGCTAACGATACGCTTTGTGCTACCCACCTTTGTGGTCGCACCCTTATTTATGGTGTCTATAAGAAAATGATGAAGTTACTGTTACCTTTTTTCAGTTAATGGCAATTTTCTTTCTGTGTGCGTTGGTGGAAAATATTTAAGATTGTTTTGGTTGTTTTCCTGTTGTGTTTTTGGGATGATTTACAGAAATCTATTGATATTTTGTTGAGAGCAATCTTGTCATTGGATTTTATTCCGTAGACGGGAGCATCATCCAGCTTGATAGACACAACTTCGAGAAAGAAGCCGACAGGAGGATCCGGTTGGGTTGGGCAGCGCTTGGAAAATTTTTGTCAAGTCTTCTCGTCGCCAATACCGCAAAGTTTGAAGTCTTCAATCAGTGCGTCTTGCCCATTATTACATACGGTGCCGAAATGAGGTCACTCACAGTTGGGCTGGTCCATAAATGTAAGTAAGTTTTTAAGTAAGCACGTTGAAGTGGCAGTGGGCTAGTCATGTCTGTCGAAGTCCTGGAGCGGAGACCACGTATGGGCAAGCGTAGTATGGGATGCTCCCAAGCTACATGGACCGACGACCTCAGAAAGGTGGCTGGGACAGACTGGATGCGGAAGGCGGAAGACAGGATGTAGTGCCGCATCATGGGAGAGGCCTATGTCCAGCAGTGGACTGTGATAGGCTGAGTTGATTGAGTATTACCTATTACGCCAAATAGCCCGCGAAATTCAAATTTTCTTACGATTTTTTGCGAATTCCAGGTCAGTTGTCAAGTTTATATGTTGAACAAACTACGATTTGCTGCCGAATGTATTTATAGAATTAATCGTGGGCTGCCTTAGTGCATCTACCTTAACATGGTAACGAAGACTGCCTTATTTTGTTGTTTTATGAGTCATTGCCTCGTTGATGAGTTTAACTGCGTAAGTGTCGGCTGTAAGGTAACATTTTAAGAAAGTCTAGACGCTGGGAAATGCAGACGGAGTAATAAATAGTCCTGAGTGACCGAATGCATAGGACAGGGTTGTCACAACACGATAAACAAGCAACTATAGTGTTTCAAAGGGACTAAGTGGTTTTAAGTAGGTTGACTTTACTTTTACAAGTCATATGTTGCGCCGTGTGTCCAATATGGAAATATTCTCTGACCAATAGTCTCTGAGTAGTTTCATCTGTGAAGAACTTTGCAAGAATATCATTCATCGTCAGCTTAAGCGAAGATTGTGTACGATCAATTGAAGAAATCGTACAGGTACATAATGAGCGTCATTCATCAGATTTCTCATTGTACTTACAAAGAACTATATTTAGCCTAGTGATGTATAGTAGCGTAATCATACTATAACGTTCTCACTGCTGGGACGTAGGCCTCCTGTCGGTGAGAGGGAGTGGGCCGTAATCTACCATGATGGCCCAGTGCGGGTTGGTTGTCACATGTCTTCGAATTTTTGGTTCTAGGAAATGCCGATTTACTCATGATGTTTTCCTTCACCGTTTTCAGAGTAATGGTGATGAAATAATTTAAACAAAGTGATGTGCGCCTGTTTGGGTTCAAACGTACGCCCTACAACTGCTCTCGTATTGATGTTCAATATGAACGTAATACTCAATCGTTTACCTTCGACATAGGTCGTGAACTGGTGACAATCCCCTGCTAAGGTCATAAGCAGGCCATGCTCGTACATTCCTTATCCCCTCAAAATGTACGAAACAATAAGGAAAAGTCGACGATAATGAAGAGTTCCAGGGGTGTCCGCAAATAATCTACTTTGTGCCGCACGTGACCGCGTCTCGGCGTCACTTAATTAATATAAACTCTCGGGACAGCCCTGCGTTACCGGTACATTATTACGTAGTAGGTACATGTATGTACGTCGCTGCTTTAAGGTGTCTTCACACAGCGGGCGCGACGCGGCGGGACCGGGCGGCGACGCGACGCTGAGTAGTTGTAATGTACTAGATATTATGGACGACTTCACACAGAGCGCTCGGCGCGACGCGCCACGCCGCCGCCGCGCCGAGTCGGAATACAACTCAGAGGCCGGCGTGCCGCGGGCGGGGCGCGAGCGCAGCGTCGGCAGGATGGCGATAAATTGCAGAAGTATCACAAGTTTTAAATTGATTGACTGCGTCTTACATTTAATAACATTTTTGTATGTTAGTTGATACGAGTAATGGATAGTGAATGAAAGTGAGCGATCGCCGACATTAGCTGTGATTGACTAAAACATTTTCATTACGAGTACAGTTTCAAACAACTAGCGCACGTGCATCAATTGAATTTGAACTTTATGCCAATGTGATCAGAGTCACACGACGCAAGCTTGTTTATTACAATGACTGTATCCTTTATTTAGTAAGTAAACTCAATTAATTTAAAGTGTATAATTTGATACATTTAATCTAAGAAACCCGTTAAATCTTATTGAAAAGGCAAAAAAAATTAAACAGTTCGGTTTAAAGCATAGGACCAACTTCCTAACAATTGAAATGATTTGGTTTTCTGTTTTGTAACTTTTTGATCATTCACGTGACAAGACAGCGCGGCGCCGCACAGTGGGTTGCAAATCGCGAGATAAGAAAGGTAATTCATAATTACCATGTGATTTCAATTTAGTGAAACGAACTTTTGTGATTTTTTAGACTGTCTTGGCTTATAGTATAAAAAATATTGTGAACTTGACTAAGCATACTCATATTTAAAGCATTTAACCATATTTTTTTTTTTTTTTGTGATATTAGTTAGATACTTCATTAAAAAATAAGAGCAAGAGCGTTTCCACGTCTGAATCGCTCAACATTTTTTCAATGAATGAATCGCGGCGCGGCGCCGCACAGTGGATCGTCTCCATACAAGAGGTCGGACATAGAATCAAAAATTGAAAAAGTATCTAATTTAAAAAATAAAAACAAAATATACAGTTGCATTTTTTTATTAAAGAACAACAAAAATTGTTCTACGCTTTTTTTATTTGACCAGCACTTTAGGCGCTATTCGATGAAAACTTTTATTTTTGTATGGAAACGAACACAAAAATGTATGTATCTCATGATTCCCTCTTTGTTCGACTTGTGGATTTCACTACTGTTATTTACCCATTTTATGCCACATTTTCTTCAAGGACACATGGTGCCCCCAGAGTGCCCCGAGATATTTTGCCTATAGTAACTATCTTTGTATGTGTATTACTGATGGAATGGAGGTACATTAAGTATACTTATTACTGAGAATTAGTCATCACTAAGTAGTTCCTTAAATAACAGGTGCATTTTTGAGGACTTTAATGACTTATGAACGCTTTTGTTGCAACATAACAAAAGCGTTAATGAGTCATTAAGTAACGACTACCAGTACTTGCTTAATCTAATGAGTTATTGTAATTACTATGTTCACAGCCCTTAAGCTCTGCAGTGTGATTGGCTCATGTCATAATTAGCTTATCAAATTCATTGCTAGTTATAGTTATTTTTGTGTGTTTTGCACATGTGTGTTGTTCTTTAATAGAGGAATGCAACTGTATATTTTGATTTTTTTTTAAATTAAATACTTTTTCAATTTTTGATTCTATGTCCGACCTCTTGTATGGGGACGATCCACTGTGCGCCGGCGGGACGGGACGTGATCGCGCCCGCAGTGTGAAGGCTCCCGCCGCGCCGGCGTCGCGCCGGCGCCCCGCCACGTCGCGTCACGTCACGTCCCGCTCGCTGTCTGAAGACACCTTTACTGTAATACGTAGGTACGGAACGTTGTTCTCTAAGATATAGTGCGCTGAACGGATTGCGAGATCTCGCATCTACGGGCTTTTTTTTTCAGTAATGAACTGAAATATGCTTCGTAATTTAAACAAAAATTTTGCGATCCTAATTGCAATAAAATAGTTTAAAATTAGTTAGATTTCTGCCCGTTAAAAAGTAATCATCTTAAAAGAGCAACCATGGAGTTTCTTGCCGGCTCTTTTCTATAGGAATCAACAAATTGGAAGCGTGCGCCTAGCTTCTGACGTTTCGTAAGTGCCCATGTAGGTTTATGTGAAGTTAAAATATTTTGATTTGATTTGATCAGAATTTTACATGGAGAGACTGCCCAACTTACCTTCAAAATTACACAATACTGGCTGTTTGGTCTGGCTGGTTAACTGGCTTATACGGTTACGGCTACCCCTGGTTGTCAGACTTTTGGGCTTTTGAAGACTCGTATCGACTGACAGAGATGCACGAATGACAGTCGAGACAAACGGCTTAATGTGTTTTCGAGAGTTGATGGTCTCGGTATCTAAGGATGGTCACCCATCCGTGTACCGTCTGTGGGAAGTGTAGCTTAACCTGATCGATGAACCCGACCGGGGCATTTAAAAATTCCTTTTCAGTATAGGAACACATGCATGATAACGATGCAGCGATATGCATAATTTTTAAACGAAGAATAAACAAAAAAATGCAGCATTTATTTTATTTGCTGATATCATATTTGAATTCCCAGTTTTTGGCATGCGGTCATCAAAATGTCCGGTGGTTTTACATTATGTACTCGTTCATACATATGTATGCAAGTAGGTATGAGTCGCGCATTTATATGTATTGTACACATTTGTCGGTTTTGAAGTTGCTAACCTACTGTTTTGGTCATGATGAGTCTTTGATTTTATATTTTAGAGTTGTTTGTGAAAGTGCTCAGCTGTCTTCTTGTTCCTGTTCTCATGATTTTAGGTATTGATTAATATTTAATATAATATCTTTTTAGGACAACCAACACAACGTTATCTGATCCCAAACTAGGCAGAGCCTGTACTATGGTAACCAGACAACTGATAAATATACTTATTTATTTCTAAATACATACATATTATAGATAAATTACACCCAGACACAGAACAAATGATTGTGCTCATCACACAAAGATTTGTCCTGGGTGGAAATCGAACCCACGACCTCAGTCTTAGCAGTCAGGGTCACTAACCACTAGACTAACAGGCCAGTCAAAAATAATAACAGAAATAATAACAGCCGCACGTGTCGATCAAAGTCGATCGAAGATTTAGCTATGCTTGGCACGGTTGGTCGTGGATGGGTGACCATTCATTACATATCGAGACCTCTTCGTGCCTTGGACAGCGCGTTAGTCCTTTGGTCCCGACTTTCATTCGTACATCGTCGAGAGTCGTTACGGGAAGTCAGAAGCTCAAAATTCTGACCACCAATCTTACCAAGGCGTATCGTGTTTCCCAGTAACCGGGTTGTGGATGGAGGTCAGATAGGCAGTCTCTCCATGTCATCATCATCGTCATTTCAGCCGATAGACGTTCACTGTTTAACAAAGTCTCAAGCTCCGCCACTTCGACTGGAGGGGTAGTTGCGGAACTTTTTATTAGTAGGAATTGGTTTAATATTTATAGTTAAACAACATTCATTGCGTTATTTACGTTGCTGAGCCGACAATTTATTCGAACAAATGACGCAATGGTGTAGAAATAATCTTCAATCCCATTCAGATTCTGATAAATTGTGCGTTTTGCAATCAGGGTGCGGTTCTGTGCTTCGCGGATCCATCGGATTCCTGCGGCCTTCACAAGACCATATGCCCACCTTGTGTGAGACCTTCCAACTCTACGTCTTCCGGTACTCCGGAACCGTTCGGCTCCATCGACCATCTGTTCTGCGAGCAATGTGTGTTGCCCACTACACTTAAAACAGAATAGAATAGGACTTTATTTGCTGAGAATGTACATACAAATAAGTTGTTAAATTAAATAATGGGATCTATGTATGTACATTCTTCCTGCAAAAGTTTGACAATTCTTCGGGCTATGTTTTACTATGTAAAATACTGGTATTCAGATGCATCAAGTTAGATTGAAAGCCAACCACAACAAACATGTTGGGGTTGGCTTACAGTCTAACTGGATGCAGCTGAATTTTCCCAACAGGGAAAAGACACGCAGATTGATTGATGTTTTATTTAATTCCTCGAATATCTTAAGGAAACTGTTAGTTGTTCCAGGAACGAATCATGCTGTCGCCAAACAACTCGATATACGTTTTGCGACGTTCTCAGAAATACTGATGGTGCGAAGATACATCAAATAACTGACCGTTTTGTTTGTCTGCCTCTTCATGATCGTGTTTTGTTATGTGATGTTATCAATTATCAGGTTAGGTATTCGCTTCTCAGTTTGTTGATACTTGAATGGATTTAACGTAGGTAATTATGGAGAACTTGTAGTGCAAACTTTTTACTAACAATGTATCTGTTCTCGTAGTTGTTCGATATGATAATGATTAGTTTAATTTGATTTCAATAAAGACCTAAGTGAAATCTATTTACACAACAATGTCACGGTCACCAGGAATAAGTTCAACATCATCAGTTTAAAAACTATGTCCGTGAAAATGCTGATTACAAATTTGTCCTCAGGAAACAGAGGTTCAAAATCATTTAATTGCAAATAAGAATACATTTATTTGTTATGTAAACTTATGTAATTATTATTATTGTTAGCCGTTTCTTTCCCACTGCTGGGCGAAGGCCTCCCTACTCTCTTTCCACGTCTCTCTGTCCAGAGCTGCCAAAGACCAGTCTTTATTAAAAGAGACCAGCTCATCCAGCCAAAATGCCTGGAAGAGCTATTGGGCCATGAAAGATCTAATGAAGGGCGATCTTCCTCTATCCCTCAAGAGAAGACTCGTCGACGTGTGTATTCTTCCCATCCTCACGTATGGAACTTATGTAATATGAAATTATAAAGTTTTTTTTTTAATAAACATAAAATGAGTGTATAAGTGCACGGTAGTGTGATTTATGTCAGTGTTGGTGTTTATGATATAGATACGTGAGTAAGTGCATAATGTATTTGAGAATTGTCAATGTGTGTACTGTGAATTTTTACTCAGACTACGAAACTTTCTGCCATATAGTCCAGTGTAAGTAGCCAATTTGTTACGTCAATCTGCATTATTTTTTTAATTTGTGATATGGGTAAACAATATACAGTTGTTTTACATTCATGTAATACTGAAACAAGACTGTAATATACAATATAATACAGTCATGGTATCAACATATATATTATATCTTTCGGCAAGCAAACTACATAAAAAGAAAACCCAAAAACATTGATAAAGAGGCTGGAAGGATGAAGTTATACAGGATGGCATACCGACATCAACACGCAACCTGTTACCATGGATACAGCACATGATTCTGAATTTTTTTTTTATATTTGACATGTTTCGTCGGTTATTTCAAAAGGCGTTCCATACATTTTGACCGCGTAGGTCTAGGAAGGCACTTGGCTATGAAACAGCAGTTTTTTTTTTTTGATAACCGACGAAATTATTTTTACTATAAAGGGTCTAGGCTCATGTACTGAATCGATGATATTTATTAGACCTCATCATATTGTATTATATACCTATTTAGGGATGAAAGAGATACTAGTTTCTAATTCACTCTTACACAGATGTCGATGCGGCAAATTCGAAGAGTAAACTGCGCCCATTTAATTAAATCCTAGCAGACTTCAAACAAACAGAACATAATACTACCAGTGACATGAAAATGCTTGGAATAGTGAACTTGTGTGCCAGTTTCATAAGATGCTCTAATCAACGGGCCACATTGAGCGACGAGCTCCACGCGTTACGTAAGTCATAAAACAGGAATCGCATTAGCAAAGGGTTGGACGAGGCAGGCCGTTTGACGCGGGCGTTGTTGCGGTGTCGCGGTGTGGGGGACAAGGGACAAGAGAATAGTGGGAAAACTGTACTAAAATTAGGTACTCAGGGACGCTAGGTATAGAGAGGGCATGAGCTCCCGTCATTGTCCGTTTTGGTAGATGTAAGATGAATGAGTCTTGCACAGAAAACGTAGGTATCTTACCACACTCTCTATAGCTTATTGTAAGTGACCATCATCTGTAAGATTTAAAAAAAATTAAATTAAAAATTTAAAAAACCCCCGACACAAAAACCTAAAATCCCTTTAAAAAGTAAAAAATAATAAAAAAACTCAATCTTGAAGTACCCAAGTATGTATAAATAATTCAAAAAAAAAATACGTCGCGTTGGGGGACCGCTCCAAACCTAACAATTTACTTACAAATAGTCTATTACCTAACCGAAGAAAACTTTTTAAAATGACTTTTAAATATTGCATTTAGGATACGACCGTCAACGACGTCTGCCCTCGCAGAGCGGTCACCCCCAACGCGACGTATTTTTTTTTTTGAATTATTTATACATACTTGGGTACTTCAAGATTGAGTTTTTTTATTATTTTTTACTTTTTAAAGGGATTTTAGGTTTTTGTGTCGGGGGTTTTTTAAATTTTTAATTTAATTTTTTATTTTATACTTTTTATAGGTATACTTATTATAATGTAGATTTTGTTAAGTTGTAAATACATAGAACTTCGCCGTGGCCAACAGGAAGATGGGAAGCTTCCAAAAACAATATCAATTCAATTTGATGATGCCACTATCGGCCGGAGTTGTGTTGACGAGAAAGGATGGATTCTGATAAGGCCACATAATGTAACTTTTCAAGGTCTTAGAGGATATGGAAATATTGAAAGAACAATGTTTCCTATCATTTTATGTTGGGCGATTACGGCATATAAGTTGCAAGGCACGACAGTTGAAAAAGCTGTGATTTACTTAGGTAAAAGTACTTTCGCAAAAGGCCAAGCCTATGTAGCCTTAAGTAGAGTATTTTTACTCTGCTTCAGGCTACATAGGCTTGGCCTTTTCCTTGGATGGTGTAGCAGTTTGTGAGCTCGACCAAAGAAAACTATTTAATAACCCACATGACAAATCATCTTTAGCAGAATTGCAAAGACTGAGATGTAGTCATTGATACTCTCACGTGACAATCGGATTTCCATGTCCCAATTTTCCCACCACCAATTTTCTCATCAAGCGAAGCTTGAACATTCTCGATTAAGTCATCAATATTCTCTTTCAGTGCGCTTTCATTTGAGACCCCACTCGAGTATATTTGTAGACATTCGGTTATTCTTCCCCACTTTCACCCCCCACAACTTTTAAACGGCTTAACCGATTTTCATCAAACATATCTAAGAACACTCGCACATAAGTCACCTTTAATACAAAAAAATAATAATTGAAATCGCTTCATCCGTTCGGGAGCTATGATGCCACAGACAGACAGACACACAGACAGACCGACACACAGACAGACAGACAGACAGACAGACAGACAGACACGTCAAACTTATAACACCCCTCTTTTTCCGTCGGGGGTTAATAAAATTGAAAATGTTGGTTAAACATTTTTCTAGTCTTTTGTCAGACAGGTTTGACGCTGTATGGCGAGATATAAGGTTTCCCACCTAGTTCGGCTGCAAATGCTCTCATGTTGTAATATTATCACTATAACCTACAATATTTTTTTTACGCAGTATCATTGTTGTAATGTTAATATTTTTCGTGTCAATAAATAAATAAAGAATATCAAGGCTCGAAATTTGAAAGTGTAATAATTCTGCAATTCATAATTTTGTAGCAAGCGCAAATTAATAGAACGAGAATCGGCAACGTATGATTATTGAATGGCTTCTGATCGCTCTCGTTATATGTTTTATTACTGAAAATTCATGTTTGATGGACTTATGAGTGCGTCAGTGAGCGAAGTTCAGGAGCTGAATTTTTGGCCAAAGCTATTTGAAATTTCCATCGGTACGCTTCATCATTTTAGCCGAAAAACGTCCTCTGCTGAGCATAGGCCTCCCCTATTTGGGGGAGTTTGCCATAATCGCCACGCTGGCAGACGGATTGGCGATCGCAGTATGGTGGTAAGCTGCATAGAGAACGCTGTTGCCCATTCTTTAGTAAGTCCCTTATTCGCCTTTTACGACAACTAATTCAAAAACTATTCTTTACGTCCGGCACCACACAGGAGAATAATGATTCTGAAATCTTACGGCGTCAGGTTCGTTCCCTTCTAGCATCCTCTCCCGCTTCCTCCTATCGCTTACGCCCGTGCTTAAGTGGTCGCTCGTAAACAGTTTACGACAGTGTGCCAGCGGTGGAGATTAAAATCATGCATTTATTTTATTCGTCATTATTCCACAGCGCCCAGCCTCTGTATACAAAACCTCTGAAAAATTTGGAACAATCTCACACTATGACATTTTTACGTTTCTGTGCTCGTTCCTATTAAAAGATAAATGTTTTAAGTACTTTTTGTCATTAGGAATACTCATTTAAGTTTGTGTTGTTTGATGTTTACATTTCTGCATTGGTTTGTATTTTTGGAGATGGTTGATTTTGACTTTATGCTCAGCAGCATAAGCGTAATCAGCCTATATCGTTCCCACTGCTGGGACACAGACCTCCTTTCAGTGAGAGAGAGTATCTTTATCTGCCACGCGGACCTAGTGCGGGTTGGCAGACGTCACATGTCTTCGAATTGTTGGTCCTGGGACATGCCGGTTTCCTCACGATGATTTCCTTCACCGTTTTTGAGAGTAGTGGTAATGAAATGATGTACACAAAGTAATGCGCCTGTCTGGGTTTGAACCCCCGACCTACAATTGGTAAGTCAGGGCTGATACCATTGCGCCACCACTTTTTTTTTTTTTTTTTTTTTTCTGGATGGGAAATCATCATATGACTTCTCCCGCTCTGGGCGGAGCGGGAGGGCGTGTCAGACTTTTACTGACTAAAACCCACCCGTGTTCCTTCAGTTGCCCATGTGCCAGGGTCACGGTATCTCTTTCGAACAATCTCGCGACCCTGGCAGGCATCGGTCCTGGCAGACCCCTTCAGTATTGCTGACATCTCTTTGAGGCGCGCGTGGAACACTACGCGCCGTCGACCCGAGCCTGGTCCTTACCGGGCGGCGAGCTACCCATTGCTCACCGCCCGCAAGCTCGCGCCTACGGTGGCCGGGAGTCCGCTATTGACTCCCGCCACCACTGCCGTCACTGGGCCACCATGCTCAGCAGCATTCATTCAAAATAATCCAATTACTAAAAAAAAAATATTCAAATATTACTAACAAACTACTACAACTACCACTACTCACTAATAAAAACCTACTCCTAATACATACTACTTAATATGTTAACATATCTCGGGATTCTCGAATCCCGGTCCTTTGGAAGGCGTACGAGGGGCCGAAGCCAACTCGTAGAGGCCCCTTAGACAATTTAGATGGAGTGAGGTACCAACCGACGATTATCCCTGTATACACTGTGCAAGTGCACCCAAGGACAATCTCCGGTTGGTGTTGGACTATTGCAGAATATGGAAACAAAGATGTTGCACTATGTATTTGGATGGCTAAAATGGACTGGTTACCAAGAACTATGGAAGGTTTATGGCCCCTGCCGTATCAATGTTTTGTATATACCCGGATTAAATGGCAGGGGGTGACATGCAGACTCAATAATGGGCCCCCGAAAACCGTCGCTGGCACATAGTGACGCAGCGGCAAGGAGGCAACACATAATATTATTATTGTTAATTAACTTAGGCTCGATTTTTCCATCATCAGTTCAAGTTTCTCTGAAGATTAAATATGGCAGGTGGACACATTCTGTATACAAAAGTGTCATTCGCAATTTGTATTCTTGAGATAAAAGTTTTCTAGAAATTGAAAAATCGGCCCCTAAAACCCAATAGGTAGTAGATTACATAATTCGCTAGACAAACTTACCTATTGAATTTGCTAGAACTACCCACTTCATACTCATTTGATCATCAAGAGAGATAAGAGAGATAAGTCACCAGGGTCAGCAGATATTTTTGAAGTCTGGTAAGAAATTGGTGGATGTTTTCGAATGAGATTTAATTTAATTAATAGAAAACAATCAGTTCTTTTATCAAATTAAATTTCATTCGAAAACATCCATCGGTTTCTTACTAAACTCCAACAATATCTGATGAAAACCAATTATTCCGAACCTGACCCAAAATCCAATAGACAGGAACGATACACCGGGCTAAATTAGGAACAGGGCGTAACCCTGTTCCTAAATTGACCTCGGAACAAATATTATAATTTTTTTCAAGTTCCTAACCTAACCGGGTTAGGATTTCGGGTCAGGTTCGGAATAATCGTGGCAAAACATAGTACGAACTTAATTACCTATTAATAAAATATTTTAATTTAGTGAAATAAACTATTGTTTTCTCTTAATTATTCGAAGAAGGTTTGCAATTAGAATTTGTTCTATGAATTCCTACTAAATGTGAATATTGGGCTACCTACCTACATCATATTCGCGGAGTAGTTTATTGGTGTAGTTATCACTTAAACGCATAACATTTGTAGTAACGTTACTTCACCTTGCGACTGCTAATATCATCATCATCATTTCAGCCGAAAGACGTCCACTGCTGGACATAGGCCTCTCCCATGCTCCGCCACTTCGACCGGTTTTGTGCTTCCCGCATCCAGCGGATTCTTGCGGCCTTCACAAGGTCATCGGTCCACCTTGTAGGGGGCTTTTTAATATGATATATAATAGGACTGCTAATATGCGGCGAATTAATCAGGACCCTAAAGAAGTGGCTTGTAGGTAAGTAATAATAAGTTACGCTTGCCGCGGTTGATCCGTGGATGGGTTGATCAGAAGCCCGAAAGTCTGACAACTAGTTTACCATAATGTGTTACCTAGTAACTGACTAGACTGACCTGTTAGTCTAGTGGTTAGTGACCCTGACTGCTAACACTGAGGTCGTGGGTTCGATCCCACCCAGGACAAATGTTGTGTGATGAGCACAATCATTTGTTCTGTGTCTGGGTGTAATTAATGTATAATATGTATGTATTTAGAAATATATAAGTATATTTATCAGTTGTCTGGTTACCATAGTACAGGCTTTGCCTAGTTTGGGATCAGATATCGGTGAGTTGGTTGTCCTAAGATATTATTATTATAACTCGGTTGTGGAGGTCAGATAGGCAGTCACTCAATGAAAAATACTGGTATTCAGCTGCACCTGGTTAGACGGAAGCTGACCCCAAAATTGATGGGAAAAGGTTAGTCTGATGATGATGAGGACACTAAAGTGTGGATAGAAGGGGCGTGCGATCTTGCATTTGAGACTAAAAACAAACTATACACATACCAAAAAGCAAAAAGTTGGTATGTATAGAAGTATCACTTCAAGTTATAAGTTTAACTAGCTTTTGGCGGCGGCTTTGCCCGTGTGTGTGTCGGAAATTATTCCACAGGGACTAGAGTTGCAAAGGACTCGACTCTTGGAGTCTTAATTTTAAAGACTCGACTCAATTATGCAAGACTCAGTGTGCTCAAAAGGTTTGGAGTAGGTACTTAGAATATCTTAGAAATTTGACCGATCGAATAGCTGGTAGGTACTTGTAGCTGCGCTCGGTCGTTCACCTTCGCCGTCGCGCTGGCGCCGCGCGCAAGTTACCATAAAAATCAGTTTCAAAATAAACATCTTTCATTAACGATAACTTACTTTACTAAGATATATCAAAATAAAAATTGCATGGTTATTATAACTCGTTTAAGTTTAATTTGTTAAAATTTGCGCACTGTTTAAAAACTTATCCTGTATTTTGAACACCAGTTTGCATCTGAGTTCAAACTAAATAAGCAGAGAATTTCTCTGTACGACCATATTATAGGTACGATAAGCTTCGCAAAGTGAGTACTTAACTTTTATTCTACGGTTCTAACCAATCCGAGTCTAGAACGGAACGAAAAATATCAAGTATTTGGGTTCAAGAGCGAACAAATCGCCGATAAGGGTAAGGTCGGATGTCGAACCCGCGAAATTGTGACGATACCATTTCAATAATAAACAAGGTCAGAGTTACTTTTGATAGCGGGAGCTTTGTGGTACATTATCTTGTTAGATGTGTGACGTTGGTGGAGTCTGTCAAGTTTTTGAACTGTTGAATGTTGCTAAGAAAACTGGGAAGGGATTTGGAAGATTATTTGACGTTATTTTTACCAATTCATGGTCTTTAGGCAGGTACACTGCAATTCTAAGCAACTGTTGTTCAATCTAGATGGTTTAGCAGGTGCAATAGTTAACTCTTTATTGTTGAAAGTGTGGAGTAGACTGAAAATGAGATAAGATTTCGAATTAAGGGCCCTAGATTTTTCACATTCACCACAACTATAGTAGTAAATAAACCGTTTTAAACCTAAATTCTCGGAATTATTCCCCATTTTTATAAATATTTAATATATGTGAAGTTACATGGACATTTTTTTAGGATTAGACAGATCGAAAACAATTTATATGTGTATTTATAAAAATATACATTTTAAAATATGTTGTAGTTAAGTCTCAATATTAAAATAGTCTGAGTAGGTTTTTACTTAGCCACTGGATAATGATTTATTCAGTGTCTTCTTATTTTATTTTTATTTCCCCTTGGTAGGTATAACCTAAATTAGGGAAGTAGGTGTGGTCTATATCACTCCGTGTGAAGACGCAGAGCAATCTATAAAAAACAAACATTTTAAATCACTATTCAACTGTTAAGTATTAAATCTGTTTTAACCAAACATAAGTTTTAGAACATTTAAAATTGGTTTTGCATCTATAATCACAACATAAAGTGAGTTTGATAGCTAAACCGTCTCAATATGGCGAGAGTTCAATCTTGAGAGAAGTTAATCATGATTCTTATCAATAACATAGCATATTATGATGATGAACACACTAAAACACAGCCCCAACAGATTTACAACAGCAACATGACAGAATAGTTCCTTAAATCACACATAAACTTAGTGAATGTGGTCGAAAATGTGTTGAGATAATAATTTAGGGGGACGTTTGATGGGCCCCGTAATCTGTGCAGTGTCGGCGTGCCTACGGGCTCGTAAAACGGTTTATAGTCGCCGCTCCGGTGCGACAGTACGGTTACGGCACGGCACGGTATGTCAGACGAGATTTTTGGCACGATGAAATGTTATGGCTGGTTTCTAGAGGGTTAGTGTGATGATGAGATTTAGTTTAAGATACTGCGTGTCACTTGCTTGTTCGACATAATTTACTTACTGTAGGAATACATACATAGGTACTACAAAGGCTAGTGCAAAATGAAGTTCTTCCAAATTATTCTGAAGCTCTATTTATTTAAGAAAAATATTTAATGTATATCCTATGTTAGTTTGTCTACACTAATATTATAAAGAGGAAAAATGTGTATTTTTGTTTGTTTATTTGTAATGAATAAACTCAAAAACTACTGGACCGATTTTAAAAATTCTTTCACCATTAGAAAGCTACATTATCTGCGAGTAACATAGGATATATAGCATCACGCTACAACTAAGAGGAACGGAGCGGTAATGTGGAAATTACTGCTCTGCTCCTCTTGGTGGACACACAGAACAAAAATGTAAAAAATGATGCAAAAACGGGGAAAATCGTACGGGTAAGCGATTCGACGCAATGGGAAGGGTCGGGGGAACACGAAATTTAACGCGGACGAAGTCGCGGGCAGAAGCTAGTAAGGTATATTTATCATTAGTTTCGTAACGCCCAACCTAAATTAAGGTCGACATAACTTCCAAATCATCCAATGTACTAAAAAAGGTGCAAGTAGTTCGGCCCAGAACTTCAATGTAGTAAAAATGTCTTTGCATGATAAGCTCTTGTCCCGGGGGTATTTAATATTTATTAGATATATACAAGGTTAATGAAATTTTGATGGCCGATTTAAATTAGTGGGTTTATTTAAACTAAAGAATAGGTTTAAATATTATGACATAAATTAAGGTCGCTGGGCCGTAATATACCTAATGATTTTAAAAACTGTCTTGGGCCGGAGTGCCTACATATTTTTGTCATTGAATTAGATCTTTGGGTATTACGAAGACAGACTATTGTAGCCTGAAATAAACAGTGACGAAAATATACTTTAAGAATTTAACAAGTGGTTGTAACATCCGCATGAAATTTTATTTCCTAACATGAATTTGGTGAATCAAAACTGAAGTTTAAAATTAATGAGAGTTCTCCATTGAGCAAGAAAAAAAAAGTCCTTGCAGTTCGCAAAGAAAATGTGTAAGTCTATGATTACTTTCTTGAAATATCTTAATACCTACCTCGGGCTGGTCTTGTCCCTCTTTAGGAAAACTTTAAAATAAAAATAATTTATTATTTTTACATAGTTTTCAGTCATATTCCGGAAAGTTTTCCTAAAGAGGGACAAGACCAGCCCGAGGTATTTGCGTTAATCTTTTATATTTTCAGCAAAAAGATCCTAAAAGGGAAGAGAAGAGATTCTATACTAACGCACACTAAAGCACACTAATTAGCGCTACCATGATACACATAATATTATTTTAAGTTTTTTTGTTATGTTATGTCAAAATGATTATTTTTTTCGTTCTTTTGGATTAAAATTGATTCTTTTCTCATGCAGAGACAGACCGAAGATTGCTCATTCAGCAGGCATAATGATAATTTATCGATCTTCGGTCTTTTAATCACCTTTATGTTTAGGATTTTAAAAATGTAGCTCCATCTATCATTAACTCCATGCATTAAAACAAATTCAAATATTTTTAATTTACGTACGCAAAAGCGCTCGAAGCGAAGTTGCAATTATGCCAATAATTTAAATCGTTTCATGATTTCGAATGCTAATTACGTCGAATGGTATAAACGAAGAATTTGATTTAGCCCATGTTTGAAACGAGAACAGACGGGAAAAACTTTATATTGGCAAATACACGTACGAAGGTTTAATACTGGGTCAGGTAAACTTTTGTTCTCAGCTTTGAATCACGGGGCCTTTTAGGGTTATGTCATCGTGAAACTTGAACCATTACAATGATTTTTTTGTGCATGGGAAATCTTCAAATGACGTCTCATGCTCTGGGTAGACCGGAAGGGCGTGGCAGACTTTTACTGACTAAAACCCACGTGTGTTCCTTCACTTGCCTGTGCCACGGCCACGGTTAATCTTTGGAACAATTCCGCGACCCTGGCAGGGTGATGTATTCCAAGTCGATGCGTTACCGGCGCTCAATAGTAGCAAGATAAATGCACGGTAATTGCCTGAAGTGTTATTCGTCACGTACAATCCAGCACTCGTAACATGACCACCATAGAAAGAACTTTGTCTATTCTCAGTAGAATAGAGATAGAACTGTCATGCTACGCGAGCATAAAACGGTACAAATCTTTCTACAATCTTTAATTCTGTCCTTAATTTTTCTACAATCTGTAATTTTGTCTATTCTTCCGTCGACAAAACCCCTTTCTGCGGTGGTCATGCTACACATGCAGAAGCAGAACATGCAGCAGCGAGTGAGGTTACTATGTTTATCTTTCTCTAACAACAAGAATCGGTATGCGTCTTTCCTGTTCTTCGCGCACTGTTTCATTGTATGTAATAGTCAATAGCTATGTTCGTGCACTACATTAGTGATACGTCAATGGTTGCAAAGGGTTTCTTTATTGTTATACTACGTTCTGTCGTGAAAATGTCGTGACGGTATTTTACCGCTCACTGGATTTTGAACTGTCTATATTGATCCGACAATTGAGAATCTATTATAGAATGCATTCTAAGCGTGTCGGATCCAGAGCGCGCTCGTCTCTGTTAGTTTTTCAACTCTCAGCTCTCAACCCCTTGATACGACTGGTTGTCAGACTTTCGGGCTTCTGACGATCCATCACGACTGCCATAGATGTGACCTCCATAGTCAGTGGCAGTCGTTCTATGTAAAATACTGGCATTCGGCTGTATACGGTTTGACCGGAAGCTGACCTCAACATAGATGGGAATATTCCTAAGTCAGCAATAGTGACGTTTTTCATGCTTTTTTTAAAAGGGCAATGTTTTATTGAGTTTTTCATGAATTCTAATAGAATTCTTCTAGTAATATCAACGGAACCCAACCTTCTACGTTACCGACACTTGGCAGGTTTTTTGTTTATATTTGTTTAGGACTAAAGTTCATCAGGACGATGGGCGTTTCCCGAGTAAATATTGCGAGCCCGATATAATATAGTGAACCGAAGTGGTTGTGAATTAAATTGACAACGTGCGCTCATCTTAGGATGAGGGTTGTCGAGTACATATTTAATAGTATCAGCTGGTTTAGTACCCAGGGAGTAAGATTAGTAGTTATTGTGTGAATTGAGGGGGGCAATTCTCGTATTTAAAAACGATCGCATTCTAATATCAATAAGATAGGAAAGGCCGACCTCATCTTGTTTTAAAATATGATTGCCGTGTTAAAGTACGGATGTGTTAAGGGTGGACAAGTTTAAATATTTGGGCCACTGGGTCACTGAAGATCTAAAAGATAATTGTGACATTGAAAGGGAACGTAGGTCGCTGGCTGTCCGTTGTAACATGCTGGCCCGCAGGTTTGCGCGTTGTACGAAACCAGTGAAAGTAACGCTGTTCAAAGCTTACTGTCAGTGTTTCTACACGTGCAGCCTGTGGGTCAACTACACTCAGCGGACATACAGCGACCTACGCGTTCAATATAACAATGCACTGAGATTGCTGCTGCGGCTGCCGTGGCGTAGTAGTGCATCAGGGATGTTTGCAGATAATAATATTGATGGTTTTGCCGCCATTATTAGAAATAGGTGTGCATCCCTGATGACTCGTGTTCGCGACAGCACCAACAGTATTCTCAGTGTATTCGCAGATCGGTGGGATTCCCCGATGCTGCGGAGATGGATGCGGCTCCATGCTGAATTTTAATTTTAAAAACCTACAGAAATAAAATCATTTAGTCTCCATCTGTCATAAATACCTACCTCTACTTTCCTTACTTTTTTTTAACTTTTATTTTCGCTGAGATGCCATTACGACTACCGTTTGAACATTTTTGAATATAGAAATTGATCTTCGAGGAATTGCTATTATAGCTTATTATTCAATTTGCACGAATTAACTCGGTTGAATCGAGCGAATCATTACTTATATAAAATAACATTTTGTATAGGTGACTCGATCGAATGGAGTTTATTTGTAGGTGAATCAACAATTCCTGAAATACGGAATACGAATTGGAATGTTTATACTAATTATAATTACCTTGCAATTTTTATTTTGATATATCGAAAGATATTTATTTTGAAACTAGTTTTTATAGTAACTGGCGCGCGGCGCCAGCGCGGCGGCGAAGGTGAACGACCGAGTGTAGCTACAAGTACCTACCAGCCGTTCGATTGGTCAAAATTCTAAGAAGTTTGAAGTACCTATACCGTTACTGACCTATTCCTATTGTCGATATCATATAACGAAATATGTAGGTTGACCGCAGTTTACTGATTAAAGGCCGGATAAAAATTTAAAAAAAGTATTGAAAAAATAGTTGAAGTGTGTCTATTACAGATACGAAAACACCAAAAAAACAAAAAAATTACGCACTGGTTAAATAAAATCTTGTATTTCATATAATAAAGTTCATTTAGTTTATCCCAAATTTTTCGTTATTTCCTTTCGATTACCTACTATTAACGTTTTATACGTATTTCTGGAATTGTCGATTCGCCCACTAATAAATAAACTTTGTGCGAGTCGCTTATAGAAAATATTATATTATACAAACGTGACGAAGTAACTAAATCGACTAATAAGCCCTATTTATAGTAGTTTAAAGAGGACGTTAATGTTTACTCAGTAGTATTATATTGTACTATAGTAGTTTAATAAATAATATTTATAAAACATGTAAACACTTACGAAGTTGGTCTCATATATTGGTAGTTTAGCAGAACTAAAAAATTCAACTTAGCAAATGTCTAAGTTTGCGAAAAACTTGACGTTCTAAAGCTCTCATAAACATGTCTTTGTAATGACAAGTAAGTGACGATATAGGAGCCTAATAAAATGCAATTGCCAGCACTGTACAGGCTAAGTAAGTGCGCGTCTGACCCTGCTTTAAACCGGGATTACCAGTCAGAAGAAGCACTAATGAGTACCAGGTCTTAAAGCATACTTACGACCCTCATTTCCATCCCGAAGACGTTCAGTTCTGGCGCGGATTAAAATCCTAAGACGCTTTAATTGAAAAGGTTCGTCTGTTGCAGTAACATTAAGTTTTATTGGCGGTCAGTCTTTACATCTGCCGAGGGACTGTGCGCCTTCAGCGTAATGATAATGTCGATGACCTCTGCTACTGACTGCCTGAACGGTTTGTTTTGTTTTGAATTGTTCTCTGTTCGGTTTTTGAATTTCTTTTCTCGTTTGGCTAGGGCTTGGGTAATTAGAGGTAGGTAAATGTTGGTTTTTCTGAGTTTTCTTAAGGAACTTGCGCTTGAGAGTAGCATGTGGTTGAGGTTGTTTTCGTCGTATCGATCATTCTATTTATTTGTTTATTTTAAATTTACTGCGCCCTGCGGTTTCTCCCGCATAACTCTCGATCTCCTGGAAATATTGAGATAAAAAGTATCCTATGTCCTCATCCATGTCAAGGTCTACTCATGAGCCAAATTTCATTTAAACATGTATTCATCATGTATAACTAAAAATAAATAAAAGAGATTATGATCTTACCTTTATACCAGAATTTGGCCATTTCGAAATGTCAACACAAAGTTGAAGTTTTACAACGATTGGCGTCCAAAATATGGGATTGTTAATGCTCGAACGATCCTTGTTTAGCTATAACTCAACTATTCTGAAAAGGTGTCGCAATGAAATGTCCTGAATCCTTTGGTTTTCGCGATATTTATGTGAATTTATCAAAACTTAACACCATCTTAGTAGCAAGTTACCATAACATGACTCCCATTAATCTACAGATCCTTGAGTGTTAACGTTGAAGACACACAATGAAGTGCGTGCAACGTCGAGAGGCTCTCACACGACTTCAGGAGGACTCTTCAGAACGTCGTATGTTACTTATCACCGGCTAGAAACATCTTAACTTCTCACTTATTTTCAGGAGTCTGATATTATGTTGTAATTCAATATAATGGAGAATGGTGTTTAATTAGTTGGCTATTCATGTTTCGTATAAGTCGATCATGTCATGCTACGTATATAATTTTCTGAATTAACTTTAAATTTTGACATGAAATGTTATGATATTTTGCTTTGCTTTTGTACAAGTTACAGGACTTACTGGTCGGTGAGTTATCCCACGTTCCAAAAGACGTTGCGCGGAAACATTCCGCGATTTTATATCCATGTGAACATCAACTAAGTGTAACTGACATTCCACCTGCACGCGTAGCATGACTACCGTAGAAATGGGTTTTGTCTATTCTTGGTAGAATAGAGATAGAATTGTCACGCTGCGCCCGCATAAAACGGTACAAATCTTTCTACAATCTTTAATTCTGTCTTTAATCTTTTTACAATCTGTAATTTTGTTTATTCTTCCGTCGACAAAACCTATTTCTACGGTGGTCATGCTACGCGTGCTGATGTTAAGGATTGACAGCAAACACAAACTAATTTCACTCAAGTTTTCACGGTGAAATATTTACAGAATACCACTGCTTTAGATTGGATGTCAGTGGTGATCATTTGAAGTTGAGCTGGTTTAGCGTAATACAAAGTTTCAATATAAGGAGGGTTCATGTTCTACAGCGGGATATTTGCGTAACACCTAACGGTAGGAATGACTTTCATTTTGACAGTTCAACAACATTTATTGCATTATTTACGTGGCTGAGCAGTCGAGTTTTTCGAACTTAAGAAGCAGTGGATTATAAATACCCTTCAAAATTATTCAGATTGTAATTAATAGTGTGTTTTAATACGCAATTAGGGTGTTGGTTTTCTTACCACTGAACTGGTACTAACAGAGCTCCGTCGAAAGGAAAACCAATAATAATTTTCCCTTAAAATTCAGAGTACCTACATACACGATACCAGAATTTTCTCTTTGATCTTTCCCCATAAATATTCCCTGTGAGATGGCGACCACAATATTTGCGCAGGTCCTAATTAATTAATAACTCTTTCAACATAATTAATGGCCGTAATTACTGGTGTTCTCAATACGACTTTCCTTTAGCTCGCTTTTTCAATGTGTACATAATATTTCCTTTTCAATAATGTCACCAGTGTCTTAGAATGAAGTTCGTAAATCAAGAGATACCAGTACATCTCTCTCTATATACTGATATCTCTTGATTTCGAACTTCATTCTAAGACACTGGTGACATTATTGAAAAGGAAAAAAAAAACATTGTTTAAGACCGACGTTGGACTATTGTTTTGAGATAGTTTATCGGCTAGTTTCTTGATGTTTGCATTGTTGAATGAATTCGCTTTTTAATTTTCTATCACACGAAGAACTCTCATAACTAATCCTACTTAATATTATAAACGCGAAAGTTTGTATGTATGGATGTCTGGATGTATGGATGTATCATGTTTGTTCCTCTTTCACGCAAAAACTACTGACCCGATTTAGATGAAATTTGGCACATAGATAGTTTATAACCTGGAATAACACATAGGGTACTTTTATTCCGGTAGTATGTTCCCGCGGGATAATTTCCGACCTCCACGCGGGCGAAGCCGCGGGCAAAAGCTAGCATCCTATAAATGCTGCACATGATTTGAAAGAATTTAAATAGAATGGATAATATATTTGTTTCATATGCATTGCATGCATGCGTGCTGAATAAATGCACATGTTCTTCTTATAGATCTTCCCACGCTGATAGATGGATGGTAATCCCTGTGAGTAAAAGAGATGTTGTTGTCCATAGGCACCTATGGGCCTAAGGTGACATAACTAGGATTCACTAATAGTCGACGGCTTGAACTCGTTGGTGGATTGCATTCCATTTTGTTTATTTAAGTATTCAGTTTTTAGTTTTATTTATTTAGTAAAAAGGGCGGTAATTTATAACGAAATCGAACGCGTAAGATTTTATGAAGAAATTACTGGATTTATTATTTAACAAAAAATCATTCTTGACTAAATTATCTGTCTCTGTACGGTAATCATTTTGTCGATTAATTACTCCTGGATTTATTTATTAACACCTAAAGATGTATTCAAATTAGCGTTAAAATATGGAAGTTTCGACACACATCTTTCAAAAAATTTCTATTCTTACAGAGCTAGATTATGTGGATAAATGACTGACTAGTGAAACCTTAACAAAATCTCTTAGTAGAGTTTTGAGAGAGGCCGGTCTATTTAAATCTGCTGGTCATATAAAATACTCGATTTGACTTAATTTTCACATTGACCCAGTCAACCTCCCTAGGGGTAATTAACAGCTGATCTTACCACGAGCATGTGCCGAGCATTACCGAGCATCTGACGAAGGCTTGACGTGGGTCGGCATTAGTGCTGTCCACTTATTAGCTAGCTTTATCTTATTTTACATTTTCGGTAACTTGCGCGTCACTAATTTACAGCTTACTCCGGGAGTTTATTTCGGGATCAGGGTGTCAGGGTGTGTTAATTGAAAATGTGTGTTTACATGTTCCGACTTGCGAATTTTAGGTACGTGAGTTCGAACCCAGGTAGGTAGTAAACTTTGCGTATTTAATTTCAACACTATTGCTCTTAAAACGGTGAAGGATAATATTTGAAAGAAAATGATATGTCCAAAAATCAAAAATTGGAAGCCTGGCTTGTGACATCCACCAACATGCACTGGGCCCGCGTGATAGATTCTGACCCAATTCCTTGTACAAAGAGGAGGCCTTCATCTTAGCAGCATCACACAATGTTTACTTCACAATTATTATGTTGTCTGCCTCGTTGGTCTAGTGGTAGCAAGCGCAACTGCTGGATTTGAGGTCCTAGGTTCGATTCCCAGGCCGGGCAAAGTGTTATTGGGTTTTTCTATCTGGAATTTCTCATCTCGGAGTCTGGACTCCGGGCTGCTACTGAAAAATTCCCTCTCTAATTCTCCTCTATGTGTGCCCGGTCGATGGCAATAGGCGCGCCCCCTATTACATGGGACTGAAACATAACAGGCGAAATGTGGGTGTACTATAAGTACACCTCTGCCCAACCCTTTGGGTAAACAAGGCGTGATGATATGTTATTAGATGTAGAATATGCTCATGTTTTGAATCGTACCTCGAGACCTCTCGGACCTTTCGAGATCGGATTATTGACTGGATAACTATTATGACTATAGACACCATAGATAAAAAAACGTTTTACAAAAAAATAAAAACCGACTTCTTTAAAAAAAAAACACTACAAAGTCAAAAATAACTTCAATTTCGGAATTCGGTGTCTTAGGATCTGAATTTAAGGTTTTTTGCCACCGACTTTCGAAATTGAAGTTATTTTTGACTTTGTAGTGGTTTTTTTAAGGAAGTCCGTTTTCATTTTTTTGTAAAAAGTTTTTATTTTTAACTTTTTAGTTATGGTAGATGCCCCGCACTAATCTAATCGCGTTATTCGTTCATTTGTCGCGCCAATACTTAATGCAAATATAAAAATTATATGGTTTTCACATGGATCCCACTGTCCGAATGAAACCAAATTAAAATGGGACCATTCGGGAAGCACCATATTTCAAATAAAATAAAAAAAACATCGAAATCGGTTCTCTCAGTAACAAGTTATGAGCTAACAAACATAAAAAAAATACAGACGAATTGATAACCTCCTCCTTTTTTTGAAGCCGGTTAAAAAGAAAGATGTTCCTAAAGTATCTATGATAGATACAGTCATGTAATGTGTGCGCGTGTTTGCTAGCAAAAAGTGCAGGTTTTGTTGTACATTGACTATTTTTCAACTTCGAAGAAAATAACTGAAACATAAAATCATGACTTGCTGTAGGACATTCAATTGTCACCTGTGTAGTAAAGTCTAACACCGCCTAAGGACTTCTACTACTCCGCCTGCCAAACATAATTACTACTGCAGTATTCCTCAGCACATTGCCAAGATATTTATTTAAGGAGCAGCTTCTGCAGCCACCACGCAAACGGAAACCACAATTACGCATACACAGTCAACTTCAGCCAAATAGTGAGTAAATAGTCCAGCTTATCTTTTCAATTTGCGTATGAAAGGTGAACGCGTCGCTCCGGGCGAATGGAAATTAACCCAGCCTCATGAGATGGCTCAAATCCTCAGTCTCCCATCCCTCTCCCACCTCATTATGAAAGGGAAAATAGAAAGGGACAGCGTTAATAAAATTCCTTGCGACTGGAAAATGGAAGGATTCGAGAGTAATTGGAAATACCTTCGCATTGAGTGGCGCGCCCGAGGTTTCACGATACAGATCGCTGTGTATTTAACTTGCCTTTTGTATGAATTTAATCAGATTCCCTCAGCTCTTGTATTGTACGGTTAATTGGAATTTGTATTGAAAAATTTCAAGTTTGACTTTAATAGGTTCAAATTATTGAGTTTTAACAATGTGATGCCAGTTCATAAGTTAAGTTACTTCTCAGGAGGAGGGCGGAAAATGGTTCACATTGAATTTTTAAGGCATACATTTGGATTCGACAAAGAAAGCGTACCGGAGTTGATTTATTATTAAGAGATAAATTCAGTTGTAGGTACTGTAGGAGAGGTACTTTACTGTGAGGTAAGTTTAAAAGGGATTCTTCTGAGTTTGTTTCAGATTTTCTTCTCAGAGTGGTCAGATAGGAAACGCTGACCTCATCTAGTTTTAAAAATATACTTGACGTCTAAAATGTTACTACAAACCTACTTACAGAAATAAAATCACTTACCCGTATCAATGAAATAATATCTTTCAGTTAGACTATGCAAGAACCGAGCATTGAGAATCCAACAGAGAACATCTCAGCTCGTCGAAAAATACCTACCCCGATATTATAGAATCGTGTGCTAAATTATTAATTTCAGTTTGCGAGTCATCGTCCCTGTATTTTAAAATACTTCTTTTATTGTCCCGGTATCGCAAGAGCGCTAAGCTCTTGCAGTACTTACTTAATCCTTAATCTTTGTTCTTTTTAGAGTATGGTACTTACTTTCGTAAGTTGGAATAAAAGGGGAAAAAAGACCTAAAATACTCTTACAAGGTCTTTTTAACGCTGGTAGGTATCGTATGTAAGTGGCACAATCTGTACTAACCTATATTGCGCTAACACCTAAGGGACCACTAACCCGGTAAGCCTTAGCGATTCATACGACTTACAGGATGTGCCCTTTTTTTGTTTCTTTTAAGTACTTTCCCAGAGGTCGCTTCAATGAAAAAAGTGCTTTTATTGTGCATTGTCACGAGAACCAAACGTTTGCGCCAAATTTAAGCCTGGTAGCTTCAGTGGAAGTGAGCAAAATATTTGTTGTGAAATTCTAGGACCGAAGTAAAAGTTTTTAAATTGAGTCTATACTAAACGGTGAAAGAAAACATCGTGAAGAAACCGGTATCTCCTAGCACTAAACATTTAGAGGACATGTGACAGCTTTCAGCCAACACCGGGCCCGCGTGGTGGATTACGGCCCATTCCCTGTCACAGAGAGGAGGCCTGTGTCTGAGCAGTGGTATATTATAGGCTAATTTGTAAAACGAGCAAGTAACTCTGTATTTCTCTTACCGTTTCACGCCTTAACAGCTGAATGGATTTAAGGACGTAGGATTTTTTATCCTGCTAGCATGTTCTCGTGGTCCCAACCACATCGCAGGCGAAGCTGCGGAAATAAGCAAGTTATTAATAAAACTGTATTTGCTTACTGATTTGGTAAGTAAAGCCTAGGTGTTCTTTTCGCCTTTCTTGTGCAGAACGGTATTTGTGCCGTATAGCGGAAGAATGGTACGATACAACACGCTAAAAAATTAAGCCATTCGACTTTCCAATATAAAATCTAGCGTGCTTGTTTTAATCACATAGGGATGTGTGTAATGTGTTAAAAAAACTGCAAAGCTTGAATGCAAAAACATTCGATTCACTATTGCTAAATACAACTGCGGAATTCTGGAACAATTTCGCAGGTTCGCAATTTCGCATGTTCCCATGTTTTTAATTAAGGTTTCCGGTATTTGCTGCACTGCCTCGTTGATCTTGTGGTTGCAAGCGCTACTGCTGAGCAGTCCTAGGTTCGACCTCCGGGTTAGGCCCAGTGCCAGTGGTTTTGTCATCTGAAATTTCTCAGTGGCAGCCCGGACTCTCCTCCTGCCGGAGGCTCTATACGGGGATCGTGCGGTCCATGGCCCTCTACGGGGCACCGGTGTGGGCGCCCTCATTGAGGCTGCGCCCAGCGCGCCGGTTGAGTGCGGCCCAGAGGGTCATGGCCATCCGGTTAATCCGGGGATACCGCACGGTCTCCTGCGAGGCGGCGAACCTCCTTGCCGGAGTGCCGCCATGGGATCTGGAGGCAAAGGTCCTCGCCCACATGTGGGAGTGGCGCGAGGATGCGAAACGCCGGGGCGAAACTCCGCTGCCGCGACAAATCGCGGCACGGCGGACAGAGCTCCGGCAGGATCTCATGGCGACATGGCGGGTACGATTGTCGCAACCCAGCGCAGGGCACGCCACAATTGCGGCGGTAAGTCCCCTCTTTGAGGAGTGGATAGAGAGGCGCCACGGCGTCCTCACCTTCCGCCTGACGCAGGTTCTCACCGGGCATGGGTGCTTCGGTGGGTTCCTGTTCAGGATAAAGCGGGAGGAAACGCCCGGGTGTTTCCATTGTGAGGATCGTCTAGAGGACACGGTGGAGCATACGGTGGAAGTGTGCCCTGCCTGGGCGGAGCACCGCCGTGTCCTCGTGGAGGCGATCGGCGGCGGCGATCTCTCGCGTCCGGCCCTGGTGCGAGCCATGGTACGGAGCGAGAGGGCATGGGAAGCCGTCACCTCCTTCTGCGAAGCAGTAATGCTCGCGAAGGAGGAGGCGGGGCGCGTGAGGCAGTTGCAGTCTCTGCGCCCTCACGTCCCTAGCCGCCGCAGGAGGAGACGCCCCGGGCGCCGGGAGTCGATTGCGGACTCCCGGCCACCGTAGGCGCGAGCTTGCGGGTGGCGAGCAATGGGTAGCTCGCCGCCCGGTAAGGACCAAGCTCGGGTCGACGGCGCGTAGTGTTCCACGCGCGCCTCAAAGAGATGTCAGCCACACTGAAGGGGTCTGCTAGGACCGATGCCTGCCGGGGTCGCGTGATTGTTCAAAAGAGATACCGTGACCCTGGCACATGGGCAACTGAAGGAACACGGGTGGGTTTTAGTCAGTAAAAGTCTGACACGCCCTCCCGCTCCGCCCAGAGCGGGAGAAGTCATTTGATGATTTCCCATCCAAAAAAAAAAAAAAAAGCCCGGACTCTGGTTGATGGCAATAGGGTCGCCCCCATGGCCCTATTCATTATCATCGTCATCATTTCAAGATATCTACTGCCGGTCATAGGCCTTTCCCAATTTGGGGGGTTTGTCATAATCGCTACGCTCGACAGGCGGGTTAGCGATCGCAGTATGCTAGTTAAATATATAGAGTACGCTGCTGCACATTCTCTAGTAAGTCCCTTAGTCGCCTCTTACGACAACCACGAAAAAATGGGATTGTGCTACACTTTTCGTATGGCACTATACGGAACCATGGCCCTAATACTTGGGACTTAAACATGACTGGCGAAATGTAGGTGTACTATTAGGTCATAATATGTTTCCGACATTACTTTAACATTTCAACTTTTAGTTTTATTGTATTTTCCTCTAGCTCACACTGAAACATTTTCTCAATGTACATTTTCCTTCAATGATCAGGTACCCTTTTCAATTGTTAAGGTACAGATAGCGAAACAAGGGTCAAATGTACCCACACCCTGTACATTACACACAAGTTTGAAATACAGTTTCCTTACAAAAAAGAAATCTTGTCTCGTGAAATATTCACTTCGTAAAAACGTAAGGGAAAGCGAAGAGGCTCAGGTAGATTGTGGTGACTTGAACAAGTAAAGTATATTGTAGATACGTATGTGAGTATGAGGTAGTTTTACTTTACATTATTTATTATTCACGGATTTTTTCCTTAGAGTGTTACGTGAACATTTTGTTTTTTTATGTGGTTGGCTTGTAAATATTCAGAGTTAAGTTGTGTTTATTAACAACTATGGAAGTAGTCATGTTCAGATAACAATAATCAGTAGAAAAAGATTGTTCTTTGTTTCCTGAATTTGAAAAATTCTTGAAAATTTTCCAATTTTTCTTTCCATAAAAACATGATTCGGATTATGAAAATCATTTTATAATATGGCCAACTATCAAAACAAAAATGGTCAAATCCATCCAGCTGTTCTTAAATCATGCGCTGCCGAGTGAAGAGTATTTAATTATATGTGTAGATGAAGTTATTTTTTTTTTCAATACTTTAATTTTTTGGTTATAGATTTTTTTGTCAATAGTTTACTTTTTGGTCATAAATATACACTAATTAATTAATAAAAAAATTACAATCGAAAAATTCATCCGCATCGCTGTCGAATGGTAATGTTCCCATGATTCATCTATTTCAAGATGTTTCCATAGGTAGTTCCATCCGTGTTCCTTCAGTTGCCCATATGCCAGGACCACAGTACCTCTTTCGAACGAATCTCGCGACCCTGGCAGAAGGAATGAATTATTAAATCTACATTTTTTCTCTGACATAAATGAAGTTGGATCTGGTTAGTTTTCTTTCATTATTCTGCCAGAATGTACATGATTTTGATGAGCGACTTTCAGCTGCTCATTTCGCTTCTCTCTGGTTCAATAGAATCGAAACTCTATGATTGGTTAATGTTTTGGTGTTTACATGTTTGGTGAGTTAGATATAATTTTCAAAAATGACTTCTGCCGTATATCGTGAAGATCAAAACAAATAAGAGCGTCACGACTAGCTACTTGTCCGTTAATTAATACGGCCATAATCCCCGCCTCCCCGCGGGACCGTTAGACGAAGGAGGCTGAACAGCTCCCGTGTAATAATTATCAATGTACCCTCGGGGTACTGCCCTTGCTGCTTACCCTTCGTAGGGTTGGGTAGGCATGAATGTTGTGTCCATTTTGGGAGATAGAAAACTGTCAATGATGTTATTAAAGAGGTTTTTCTGTTATTGTTAAGATGAGCTGTGACTTTGTAAGCTGAAGATTAAACTTTAAATTAGTTAGGCCTAATTAGGTTTCTCTCTCGTTGTTTGTTTCTTATAATTAACTATTCGCAGTGAAATTTTGTACACATTGTTTCTTATTTTATTGCCTCGTTGGTCTAGTGGTAGCAAGCGCTGCTGCTGAGCATGAGGTCCCGGGTTCGATTCCAAGGAGGGGTAAAGTGTTTATCTTATTTTAAAGGAATCTATACTATCTCTACTTTAATATTAAAAATGCGAAAGTTACTCCGTCGGTCTGTTACGCTTTCACGTGTAAACCACTGAACCAATTTTGATGAGATTGGGTACGGGGTAGGTTTGAACTCCAAGAAAGGATATAGACTACTTTTCATTCCGCGACTTCGTCTGCGTCCAGGATAACCGACATTTACGTTAACGAAGTCGCGGTCAAAAGCTAGTTCTTAATAACTTGGAACTAGTATTTAGATCTTATATTTGCGGGTGTAAGACGAAGACACAGTATGTACCTAACATAGTATTATTTTATTTCTTATACAATATCACAAAATAATGAAAGATCAACATTAAAACTCCCTTCTGGAAACTCCATCCACACCTACGTACGGTAACCCTTCCCTGCACGCGTTGGTACTAAAAAGGTATTCTATTTGCATTTTACAACTGAGCCGGACTCCATAGAGTTTGCGATTTAATTCGGTGGGAATAAAAGGGGTCATTATATCGGGCATTTTGCACATTAGACCAGGCATTCTGCACATTATCACGTGTTTATCCCGGAGTCTTATTGTAACTGCAATTAGTACTGTACGGTAATGTTTTTATACCCCTTTTACTGGTGTTTGTGATGTTAAACTTTTTTTTGTTTCACTTGTTGTCATGTCCTTTTATCTTGTATTTAAACTTTAAAACGGAGGAGGTTTTATTTCGTCTGTATTTTTAGGCGATATCTCCGGCAATTGTGGATCGATTTAAAAAATTCTGTTTTTAATAGATAAGGAATGCCTCAGGGGTGGTGCCGTATTTTCATTAACTTTGCCTGGGAAATTTTTGTATTAGCTTCGATAAATAATACGTATTTAATCCATGTTGTGTATCATGGTGATGTTACAATACTTTCTGTCACTGTTGTTTAAATAGCAAGTAGTGGTACCTATACGAATTGGCATGGGGTACTAAAACCAAAAAGTGAAAATAAAAACCTATCTACAACAAACAACGACCTTTTTAAAAAAATATATTAAACGAATGGTTTTTTTGCTGATTTCTTCCATCCAATGCTGAGTACCGGCCTTTTGTGCCATGCTTCCCAGTGCAAGGCTCATCTAAATCTTTTAGGGTTATTTGTTTTTATTCCCTAGAAATTATAATACTTTTGTCAAATGTAGATGTTACCAGGGCTGGCGCTCGCAGTAGCCTGATAAGTATTGGAGCATCACATAATTTACAAAAACAAAAACAAGCGTAGTTTATTTGATGCAATGAATATCCTCAAAGTAAAAAGGAATACAGTCAATGACTATTTTTAGAAAGAAAACTACCATAAATAAGTAGACATCTTCATAACATTTTCAAAATAACACATAATAACAATTTTCCGCCACATCATAATATTTAATGGGAAATAAATAAATAACAATTTTGCGGCCGGCCTCGTGCGGAGGTGAAATTTCATTACTTATCCGTTTTAAGAGAGGGTAAGCACGGTGACCCAAATTTTATCTTTTCAAAATAAACATGTCTTCCCTCGTCATATTACGTTCCCGCCACTTTCGGATAATAAGAATTTCCTTAATTTTTTTCGAAGTATATTAAAGGTTCTGTGAGTAAATAAACTATTAAGAAATATTATGTAAACACCAATATAAATTATATTTTCAATCTGTTATTTAAAATTAAAATATCTGGAGCTCGGTTTTTGAGACTATGAAGAAATGCGCTATGGGGAACCGATCAATATTATTATGCGTTGAAAAAATAAATAAAAGGAAAAACAAAATGAAAAAAGCAACAGAAAATATATATTTTTTGTTTTATCATTATTACATATACCATAGCATCTATGGATTTTAACCAGTCAATTAAAAATAACCCTGTACCTATGTATAAATCTTAAAGCTTGCTACATAGGTACACCCTTCACAGACTAGAATTTATAGTCAAACCAAAACTTCGTATCTACGAACCCATGTAAGTAACAGCCACTTGAAATGTGATCATGATTTTAGTACTAGCCAACTATTTCTGCAATAAATTAAATATGATCCTCCGAAAACTAAATTATAATGTATTTTGAGCCTTATGTTCAAGGTCGTAGGGGGTCACACGAATCGAAAATCCTACTTGAATATCTCAAGTTGTAACTATTTTATTGGGGGGTAAAAGTAACAAGCGTTCAGCGAGTTTCAAAGCGTAATCTGTGTATTGAATAGGATTGGTGGAACCTAACTCATCATTATCATCTATAATATGTATGTATTTAGAAATATATAAGTATGTTTATCAGTTGTCTAGTACCCATAACACAAGCTCTGCTTAGCTTGGGACTAGATGGCGTTGTGTGATAGTTGTGGATTTTTTTGTATTTTTTATATATATATATTTATATATCTCGGGATCCTAGGATCCCGGTCTTTTAGAAGGCGTACGAGGGGCCGAAGCCAACTCGCAGAGGCCCCTTAGAAAATTTAAATGAAGTGAGGCACTAACCGACGGTTATCCCCGTATGCACTGTGCAAGTGCACCCAAGGACAACCTCCGGTTGTTGTTGGACTATTGCAGGATATGGAAACCAAGATGTTGGATTATGTATTTGACTGGCTAAAATGGACTGGTTACCAAGAACTATGGAAGGTCTATGGCCCCTGCCGCATCAATGTTTGTATTTACACGGATTAAATGGCAGGGGGTGACTTGCACACTCAATAATGGGCCCCCGGAAACCGTCGCTGGCACATAGTGACGCAGCGACAAGGGGGCAACACTTCCTGAGGTCCTTGAGAAGTGGAGAGGTATTCCACGGCTTTCAGAACAATCCCAGAGCCCGGAAGATGGTCAATATCCCTACGAGCACTTACTGGAATACTTCCTTTCCCCGAGCACATTTGCTCTTGCGAATCTCCACTCAAGCCGGCCAATAAAGGCAAGAATGAGGTGGGAGCTCTGAACCTCTTCATTGTTCACTCCAGCCGGCCAATAAAGGCAAGCCAGAGATGAGAAACAAGAATTCTCCCGGGAGATAGGGTCCGTGGGGTCGCTACTGCCCAACAGCACGCCACATGCTGCCCTGCGGGTTTATTATTATTATTATTATCCCATGTCATTTGAGGTCGGTGGAACACATTTTCCTCTACCACTTCTCTTGTCAACCAGCTTCATGTTTCATATTCAGGAGCATGGGCACCAATTAGTTTTACATAGGTCAACGATGTTCTCGTGTTCCCTGATGCATTTGGGTATCAACTAATCTAGTACACGCTTCGTTGCTCCATTTTAGTCCATTGTCAGTGCATAATGTACTTTCAAGTTCAATTATTGTCATTTCAGCCGAAAAACTTCCACTGCTGGACTACCTCCCCCAAGAATCGCCTCTTTGATCGGTTCATTTTTTTTGGGGGTTTTCCATAACCGCCACGCTTGGCAGACGGGTAGGCGAACGCAGTTTGGTGAAAAAATACATACAAAACGTAGCTGCCCATTCCCTAGTAAGTCCCGTAGTCGCCTTTTACAACACCCACGGGACGAAATGGAAAACTTTTAAGTTGCACGATAAAAATGATGGAATCTAATGTCTTTGCTGAAAACTGAGGTCAACTATCCTTAGGTGTAGGTGTTAGAGTAGGAAAAATTAAATACATTTATAAAAAAGATAGGGAAAAGCCGCTCTTCCAACGACTGGCCTCCTTCCAACAGCGTAGGCTCTGACTGTAGAGTCACTCTATAAAGTAATAAGCGGCTTGCCGCTGGGGCTAATCCCCACTGCTTAATCGTTATCCTCACGTTAAATTATATAATCACTAGTAATAGAGGAAACGACCAGGAAAGGTTTCAAAAGCTCCTACTCTACGGACAAAATGAAATACGCAATTCAAAATGAGATTTATAAGTGATATGTAAATAAAACTAGAGAAATAAATAAATTCTGATTCTGATATCCTTAGGTGTTCTAATAACATTTAAGCTTTACCCGAAGGGAGAGGCAGAGGGACATCCACATTTCGTCAGTCATGTTTGAGTCCCATGTAATAGGGGGCAAGCTTATTGCCATTAACCAGGCACAAATCCAGATTCCGAGCTGCTACTGATAAATACCTGATGGAAAAGTCAATAACACTTTGCCAGACGCGGGGATCGAACCTAGGCCCTCATATTGTTGTTGTTGTTGTTGTGCAGTAACGCTTGTGGTGTAGTGGACACCAGCGATATTCACATTTGGAATACAAAACTTTTTGAACCTCAGTTACGCGAAACGCTTGCTCCAACCTTGCCATCATCTCCTCCCTTACCCCACTAGCTAAGGGTCAAACCGTACACGTCATTAAGTTGGTCACCCGAAGCGGCGGCCGCATGAATGCGGTATCAAACTGTTTTATTGCCCGCCATGATTTAATGAAATCTTTAATATCGGAGATAAGGCGCCCCGGAATGTCGCTCGTAAATTGCCCGAGGCAATATTCCTCGCTCCTAATGCGCAGAAATAATAAGCTGACTTTTCTTTATGTATTCTTTGAGTATATATGCTTATTGTTAAGGTTTTAATTTACTTGGTTTGTAGGGATTTTATGTTGATTTTTGCGCATATAATCAAGAAGGTAATGAAAACCTAGATGGAAGAAAGCAGTTTTATTAGCACATTTAAAAAGTTAAAGGTATTTTACTACGTTTCGTGGCATAATATACTTAAATCTTCACAAATCACACATACATACAAAGTAGTAAATTTCAGAATTGGATTTAAAGTTTTCAAAAGTCTTTCTATGCTGTTCCGTATCAGAATATTGCACTTCTTCATTTTAAATCTGCAATCCGGGCAATAAGATCAACGAGAAGAACAAGAGAACGAACGTATGACGAAAGCGAATTAAAGTAAGTTTGTATGAATTAGAGAAAGGCCTTCCTCTCAAACAAGTTAATCAATCTACCAGCCTTTTTTCAACTATGTTGGTGTCGGCATCCAGTCTTACCAGTCGAAGCTGAATACAAGTGTTTTAAACAGAGCGACTGCTTATTTAACCTTCACAACCCACTTACTGGACAACACTGACAGGATCCCTTGGTTCTAGTCCCTGTTAGTCATTCCGACTTCTGATTACCCATAACGACTGTCAGAAATCTATTAAAGACAGCCGGGACCAACGGCTTAACGTGCTTTCCGAGGCACGGAGGGGTCTCAATCTGTAATAGATGGTCACCCATTCATGGACCAAACGCAGGAAGCGCGATCTAACTGTGCGGCTGTGATTTCTTAGCCACGAGACCCTCGGAGGCGTAGTTTTTGTTGTGACACAAAAGAAATCTCAATTCCTCAAAAGATATACTTCATAAATTCTGCTGCTCCTTGAACCATGAAACGTGTTGGAGCTATTTTAGCCGGCAGCCCTAAATATAAAACGTTCCCAGTAAAGGCAAGGAGTATCAAACGAGACAGGGCATGAGGGCTCGCAGCTGGTGACTCACATAGAACCAACTAACGTATATGCAATGAGTATATAACTACAGGAACCATTCATAGAGATTCGACCTTTCTTTGAAGAAGTAGATCTCGAAAATACGTGTTTATATCATGTAGGTACAAGCCCCCCCCCCTTGGGTTTGTGGGTAAGTCTTAACAGCCGCATGGGTCGACCGATCAGGTTAACCTACAATTTCCGCGGGTGGTTCGTGGATGGGTGACTATCTTAACAAACCAAGATCCTTCTGAGCCTTGGCTGTCCCGGCTGTCATTTTCAGATCGTTGACTGTCCGTACGGGTCGTCAGAAGCCCGAAAGTCTGACAACCAGTCCATCCCAAGGGTTTCCTGTTCCTGAAGCCGACCCCAACATAGTTGGAATTAGGCTAGGCAGATTGATGAACTCACCCCTTCTTTCCATGGGATAGACAGAAACTATATGACCTCTACAACCATATAGGTCATATAGGCAACTGTCCCATGGTAAAATACCTATTGGTATTCAGCTTCATCCGGTTAGACTGCTATAAAGTTGCGTTAGAACAGTCAAGTCGATTAAGGTTTTAAAATCATCACCTGCCTAGCTTCCAGTCTAACCGTATGCAGCTGAATACAACAGCGTAGCGCAGCGCTTACGTAACTTACAAGTATTTTGCATGGAGCGACTGCCTACCTGACCTTCACAACCCAGTAACTGGGTAATACGATACCCTTTGGTAAGACTGGTGGTCAGACTTTTGGACTTTTGACGACCCGTAACGTCTATCTAGAATGATCTTTCAAATATTTATATGTATTTAGTATAAGTAAAGTTTTTGTTTGGAAAAATGTGAAATAAGATACACGTTGATGTAAACGCGAACGATTGGAATAAACGTAATAATTTTAATGTTCTTTTGATTGAATCATCCCGGTACTCTGAGAGCTCGTAAAGGTCTCACAGAGAAGGTATCTAGACACGCGGTAGCGTGTCAAGCCAAGTTCAAGTATACCTACTTACTTGAAATAACTTTGTAAAGTATAGCTAACAACAAAGTTCAAACATGAAGGCAATGCGTTCAAAATTGATGTTAGAATTGATTTCAGTAATTTTACAATGTGTGACATTTTGGCCAAAGATGATACCACCCTTTTTGTAGCGTCATTATTACCTTTTTATAATCGTATCTTAGGTAATATACGTATATAGGGAAGGTGAAGGTAAATGGCTACGTAAAACTATGTACTATTTAAAAGCCAAGCTTATTGAGGAATATAAGGTAGTGGCATACTCAAGGAATAACAATCCAGTAAGCGTAGCTACCCCACACAGTTGCTGCAACTTATGCATTTTTATTACAAAATAAAATAAAAAAAGCCCAACTTGCTAAGCACGTCACGTTTCAGGAAACGCATCATATGACGGTTTAACTTAAGCAGACATGTATAAAACCTAAACGATTTCAACTATCTTGCGTATAGCCACTTTGGGCACGTAATGGCTGCCGAAATCCGATCCCGTCGGGGGGCGATTGTAACACACGTGACATTGGCGCGAACTACCACCGCGATACGATACATGTTAGGGTTGGCGAACTCTGCCATAAGGAATGTATGTTCTTCGTCGTGTCGATGAATCCAATATTTATGTTAAACTAGCTTTTGCCTGCGGCTTCGCTCGTGTATTATACATACAAACATTCCTCTTAAATCACTCTGCTTATTGACAAAAAACTGCATTAAAATCCGTTGCGTAGTTTTAAAGATCTAAGCGTCTGTACGTGAGAAGCGATTATGTTTTATACTATGTAATGATAAAGCTAAAGAAGATTTGGCCACCCATTGGGCTCAAATAATATCTTCATCATCATCTCAGTCCGGAGTCACCCACTGCATCTCCTTTTTTCCGCCAACCTTCTTGGCTCTGTACGTCCCTCACTCAGGTGTTTCCCGGGATTTTGACGATATCATTAACCCAATGCGCTTTAGGACGACTCTGGTGTCTTTGGCCTAACCTTGGCCATACTTCGGTGACAACTTTACTCCATTGGCTACAAAAGAAATTAAAATGCTGTCGATATGGAAATAGGTTAAATGTGCTACGACCAGATCTCAGTAACAGTAGCTCAACTAAATTGGCAGGATGAGCAGTACCTTTGCACAGATCTCTCCTCCCGACAGCAAACAGCTGTCAGAAGAAAAGCGATCGTCAATAGACGATCGCTTTTAAATAAAAAAATCAATCAATTTAAATCAAATATGATTTAAATTTGGCAAAATTTTCGGACTTTGGATTTGTGAACAGCATTTATAGGACTCCTAGTAAACATTGATTGACGTTCGATTCGGTACGGGAGCGTATCGAATGGCTGTGGGACGGAGGGACATCGTTCATGATGTGGTTCCACAGTCGCACTTTATCTCATCAAAGTACACCCATCGGAGAAGCAATGTTACAGCGCCCCACCAGGCTTTACATTATTGTTAGCCTAGCGTACACGTCTAATAATGTTACAACTGCTGGATACAGGCCAACTCTGTTACAGGTAGTGGGCCGTAACTAACCACATGTGCCTGGTATAGCTTGGTGGAGGTCTTTGGTCTTCATATATTCGGTCGAGACAAGAGGCTACTAAGGGACTCACTAGAGAGTGGGTAGCAGCGTTCTCTATGTATTTTACTACCATACTACGGTCGCCAACCCGCCTGCCAAGCGTGGCGATTATGGCAAAACCCCCCAATTAGTGGGAGGCCTATACTTATCCAGCAGTGGACGTGTTTAGGCTGAAATGATGATATTTAGTTGAGGGTATGCCGGTTTCTTCACGATGTGTTTCTTCATGCTTTTGATTGCAGCGGTGATGAAATAAGTTGCAGAAGCATGTCTGTGTGGGTTCGAACCCACGAAATAAGTCAGGGCTGTAATCATGTGCCACTACGGCTCCTACGTAATGTACGGCCGATGTTCTATTATCAGAAATTCAGAACTGTCAAAGTTTGTGACGTTGGTCGGGTAGGTCGGTAGTAATTGATGTCCCGTAGTTGGAAGTTATTGGGTTCGAGTGATTAATGGACTCGAGTTTCTGGGCTTATAGTGTGTGTAAGAGGATTGGGAGCTGTATTGAATTATAGTCTTTTTTTATTGTCCAAAGATGTAAGTGGCTTGGGATCTCTGTAAGTGACCCGATTGTGACTATTGATGCAATAAGTAGTAGACCAATACAGTTACAAAGAAAACTATTAAGATTTACATGAATAATAGTAGCATAAGTCGATTATCATACATAACTATGCACTTGAGGCTGTCCGTCCAAGTCAAAAGAGTTGCAAGATTGAAATCACCCGCCCTCTTCCCTTCCTACCTCACCGCTGATGCCTGCCAGTACGCTCTGCATTGTTAATTTCGTCTAAAATACTGTTGCTGACGCTACCAATGCAACCAACAATGTCAATATTTTGACGTTGACAGGTGCAGTTAAGAAAATCGGGGTTTACTTTTGATTACAATTTAAAATATATTAACTGCATACAAATTGAGCACACACATCGAAAAGTATTCACAATCTGCGACACTCGCAAGTCACAGACACATCTCGATTGGTCTCAGATAAAAACGACAACCCTATTCCGCAGCATGTCGCAGTCATTTATAGAAATCCATTTATTACTTAAACGACCTAACTCGCTTGAGCGCACGCGCTGAAGATTTAGAGCTTGTTTCACTGTTCCCTATTTTGGAGGAGACGAGTGAAATCCTAAAAACGCGTTCTATTCTTGTTTCTGTTCTTGAATAAAATATTCCTGAACGGAGTTATTGCTAAAATGTTTCGAGCCGTTATTGGAGGCGATAAAGTACTTTGTTTCCGATCGATTTACTGTGTTAAAGGTTTTGTTTGGTGGAAATTGGGAAAATATTGTGTCGCATACATTTTTTTTTTTTTGCAATATTTGATTGTTAAATGATAAATGACGTTTATTTCTGTAAATTGGTTTAAAAAAAATACGATTACACGTGAAAAATAACTTATGATTTAAAACAACAAGATAGACCGAAACATACATTTCATTTATTCATAAAACAATTTACATTGTGTTGAATGTAATTATACTCAGAGGTCTGTCTCTTTTAAAGTCCAGACTT
The DNA here is from genome assembly GCA_947507805.1 of Aporophyla nigra. Classification (NCBI taxonomy): domain Eukaryota; kingdom Metazoa; phylum Arthropoda; class Insecta; order Lepidoptera; family Noctuidae; genus Aporophyla; species Aporophyla nigra. The sequence goes on from OX382301.1 coordinate 4,050,827, forward strand.
AATTTTAGTCCTGACATCAAGTGGCCGTCCACATGCTGCGGTGCTTGGCACACGTTTAACAATTCATTTCATTTAATTACAACATAAATTATCAAATAGAATCAATTTGAAGGATATTGCTAATTCATCGCTTGATATGGTCAAAAAATTGTCAGCCCAACTATATAAATAACGCAATAAATGTTGTAAGACTGTCAAAATGAAAGCCACTGCTACTGTTAGTGAACGCGCGCGCGCACGTGCGAGCTGTGTCTGTTAGTGTGTCTGTTCTCAAAAATAATACAGAAATAAAGTCGGTACCACTTAATAATCAATCTCAAACAAGGTAAGGACATTATCATGTGCCGTCAAGCCAACAGTAAACCTAGTAATTTCCCATTCACAGTCGAACCTCAACACTATTCTCCATTCCACGTTTAGTCGTATTTGTTAGTGTTCCGGCGACAGTGCGAGATACGAGCCATCCCCGCAGCTCCGTTCACATTACCACGTTTATCCTGACCTAAGTGCATTATGTGGTTGAGGAAATCTCCTGCGAAGCACTTGTCTATGGAGAGGGACGATTCTGATTTTGAATGTCGATACTGTTGCGATTGTATTGGGAGATTTGTGTGGACGGCTTCCATTGTCGATGGGTTCTGTTTTTGGTTGAAGAATATGATTGTTTGATCGTGTTATCAGATTCTAAAATGATTGATTCAGAGTTTTAATAAGGAATAACTTTGATTTAGACATTTTTCCATTTAAACTAGTGCCCGGAGTTTATACTTTCGAGCCGTTTGGGATTCAAACCTTCGGGTCTCTTTAGAAAAATCTCGAAACGGCTGGTTGACACTTCCCGTGATCAAGAGGCTAGTTTTTATCTTAGCCAGCATGCGTAGCATGACCACCATAAAAAGAACTTTGTCTATTCTTGGTAGAATAGAGATAGAACTGTCATGCTATGCCAGCATAAAACGGTACAAATCTTTCTACAATCTTTAATTCTGTCTTTAATCTTTCTACAATCTGTAATTTTGTCTATTCTTCCGTCGACTAAACCCCTTTCTACGGTGGTCATGCTACGCATGCTGAGGCTAAGTAAAAAAGCCCGTAAAAAAGGCCCGAAAGACAGACAACCAGTCTTACCCAAAAGGTATCATATTACCCAGTAGATAACTGGGTTTTGGAGGTTTTAAGCAGTTGCTTCATGTAAAATACTATTATTTAGCTGCATCTGTTTATACTGGAAGCGGTCCCCAACATTAGTCGGGAAAAGGCTAGGCATATTATGTACTTCATTCCACCGGTGATATGAAATGAAACAGCTAACAAAGAGGAAAAAATTGAATACAAAAGTTCTTATATTTGTTTTCCAAATCAATTCCAATACAGTTAAAACAACAAAATCCTAATGTCTTGGAAGGTTAGGGATATTGATATTATCATCAAAAACGGCTGCGTAAATTTCAAACTGAGTTCTAAACTACGTGTGACTAGCCTGTTAGTCTAGTGGTTAGTGACCCTGACTGCTAAGACTGAGGTCGTGGGTTCGATTCCCACCCAGGACAAATCTTTGTGTGATGAGCACAATCATTTGTTCTGTGTCTGGGTGTGATTTATCTATAATATGTATGTATTTAGAAATATTTAAGTATGTTTATCAGTTGTCTGGTTGCCATAGTACAGGCTCTGCCTAATTTGGGATCAGATAACGTTGTGTTGGTTGTCCTAAGATATTATATTAAAAAAAAAAAAAACGTTGCGTCGATAGGTTCCGTAATAGGTTCTCAAGATTGAATCGCACCACACACCCAATGCGGTTCTATTTACATAATAAAACAAGTGGGGAAGGGGATAGAAAAACTCCCGCCAACAGAAACTTAGGTGCAACTACTGAATGCTACTTAAAATCCTGACAATTCAATAAGAGATTTGGGAAAAGCCTTTAAAAGTCCCGCTTTAGAGCCTTTTATTCTAAGTACCTGCGAAGTTTTTTGTTGTTTTCTTTAGACATTCGTGTGTTGGGTACAACGGTATTGAAGACAATGCATTTTGTGATTCTAAGAGTATGGAACTGAAGAATTTACTCTCGGAAAAAATACTGGCTAAATATTTATTATTTTCCTCGTAACTTTCATTCCAAAGGGGGTGTCGTGTTACCCAGTAACTGGGTGGTGGTGGTCAGATAAGCAGTTGCTCCATGTAAAATACGGGTATTTTAGCTTCATCCGTTTACATTGGAAGTCGACCCCGAAAATAGTTGGGAAAAGGCTACACAAATGATAAACTTCATTCCATGGATGACATGAAATGAAACCACTAACGAAGAGCAGAAAATTGTATACAGATATTTTATTTGTTTCCCAAATCAATTCCAATAGACTTTAAAAACAAAAACATCTCCAATAACTTTACAAAAACACAATAAGGAAACGTCTATACAGGAAGGATATATAGATACTTATCTATATCTGTAACTACAATATGGGTCCACCCTTTTTTACCCATTTAACACAAATCCTTTTAAAAATCTCTCTCGAACAAGCTGTGTCGCGCCGGAGAGGGCATTTGATTTAGATAACGGGCCCTCTAAGGCCCTCTCATAGTAAGATCGAACCCTCTGAGGGAAAACTTGCAGACTGCACGCTACTGTATAGAATTGGAATGTTTTAAAGGAGTTTCATTTGAATACGGCCAATGTGGAGATCAAATCTTTAACCTTTGTGGTTAAATGAAGGAAGTAAAAATTTTGGGTATACGTATTGACCAACCGTTAAACTGCACCCTAATTGCGAAACGCAAAATTTATCAGAATCTGAATGGGATTGAAGATTATTTCTAAACCATTGCGTAATTTGTTCGAATAAATTGTCGGCTCAGCAAAGTAAATAACGCAATGAATGTTGTTTAACTATGAATATTAAACCAATTCCGACCGATAAAAAGTTCCGCAATTACCCCTCTGGAATCCAGAGTCAAAAGCAATTGACGCATCGGTATCGTCTGCATGTTTAGCTCTCAGAGCCCTGAGAAATGAAATCAACATAGAACACCTAAAAATGGTATATTTTGCGCTAGTCGAGTCAAAAATTTGATATAGCATTCTTTTTTGGGGAAATAGCTATGAATATAATAGTAGAAGAGCGTTCTTACTACGAAATCGTGCAATTCGAACTATGGTCCGCATCTCACAAAGGAAAAGTTGCCGACAACATTTCAAAAATTTAGGCATACTTACAGTACCAAATCTTTATGTGTTGGTACTTTTAAGTAACTTGGCCAAATACATAAAAGACTATGAGACAGTAGAAGAACGGCAGATAAGGGAAGGCACCCGTAGACTAGACTTGAAGAATAAAAATTTCACTAGTCATAACCTAAAAATCATTACACACAGTCCGCGATACCAATCTGTAAAATTATTCAATCGGTTGCCTTTAGATATAAAAAGTACCGTCTACAGTAGCGCTTTCAAAATTAATCTAAAAAAATCCTATTGAATAAGTGTCTATATGCTGTAAAAGAACTGTAATTTTATTGAATTGTAATCATAATAATATTATTTTTTAATTTACTTTATTAACCTATGTTAATTTGTCTTTAATGAATCATTTTATTGTTATTATTTTAAATTTTAAGGTATTGTCCATATTGTTTAATTCATATGTCGTTAGACAGAAGTTATAGAAGAAATGAAAAATGTATTATTTTTAAATGGTTGATAAAATTATGAAATTCAAACACGCTTTATATTAGCTTCACTTGTATGCTTGTATGTTTGTATATTTGTATGTTTGTTTGTAACCGACTCCTTATAGTGCGATTTTGACCCACTTTAAACGACCAGGTTTCATTCAAACTTTGCACACCTGTCAAGGACCGATGACAATGCAATAATTTCATAAATTTGTGCCATTATCCTTGCCAGGGTTACCAGGACAGCAAAAAAACTGTCACAAACTACGCTGACATACGTCTCAAAATTCGAAACACCCTAAAAAATAGAAAAAAAGTACTTTTTAGTTTGGTTTTCAATGGAAGCGTGTTTTTTAGTTTTTTTAAACTATTTCTTTTTTTTTTAGTGTGTACTGTAATTATGTAATTTTTGCATGTAAGTTCAGATACAAGCTACTTGTTCATGAATAAATGACTATGACTAAACAATAATGGTGCTCCGTGTGGTGCCGGGCGTAAACAATAGCATCATCCTATTTCTCCCCGTGGGTTTTGTAAAAGGCAACTAATGGATTTACTAGAATATGGGCAGCAGCATTCTCTATGCATTTTACCACCATACTGCGATCGCCAACCCGCCTGCCAAGCGTGGCGATTATGGCAAACCCCCCAAATTGGGGGAGGCCTATGACCAGCAGTGGACGTGTTACGGCTGAAATGATGATGTTGATGAATAATGGTGTTGTTCAGTGAAAGTTGTCTGTGATCAGATGAAAATTGAAATGCTTGTTTTGTACCTCACTGATACGCAGTGCTGGCCCAGTTGTACCAGCCCCGACTTTTTTTTTTCTTTATTTATTTAGGGACATCTAGAATCGCAATGCGTATGTCAGTCCCATCGTACCCTAAATACACATTGGTCATATCTGGGCCATGAACCTAAACAGCCTCTTCGCATCATCGCCATTTGGCTGAGCCAGGATTTTATGGAATGTGCCTACTTCAAGCCTGTTCAACTTCAAGACCGTAAACAAATCATGTCTCTCAGACTCATACTTAACACAGTCCATCAATAAGTGATGTAGGTCTTCAACAACTCCACACAGTTAGGCGAACTCGTTTTCCTCATCATGAACGCAAACTTATTGCATGGAATGTGTCCAGATCTAAGCCTATGAGCCGTAACAACTAATTAAGCACTGCTAACAAAACGGCGAAAGAAAACATCGTGAGGTAACTGGCATGACCACCTTACATTGGGCCCGTGTGGTGGATCACGGGTACTGTGTCTATAAGGAATAAGTAGGTCAAGCAAATCTGGGTTAATTTTTACTTCCTCCTTTTTTTTAACACCGGCCGTCCATTATCGTCTTGGAATACTTGCTGTAAGATGTTGTACAGACGCCAGCACATCAAGGTACCCGAAACTGTCAAATTTTCCCAAGCAATCTAGAACCTAATACTATAGCGTTAAAGTTGAAAATCTATTAAAGAAATTTGACAGATTGTAGTAGCTTCAAGTGCTGGCGTCTGTACTTATTGGTGTGAATTAATCTAAACAAATAAATAAAATTGGAGTGTCTGTTTTTAATATTAAGATAACCACTTTTTACTAAGTGTATATGGATGTATACACGATACATAAACCAAAACAACATTTTTTACAATTTTTGTCTGTCTGTCTGTCTGTTTGTTCCCGCTAATCTCTGAAATGGCTGGACCGATTTTGACGGGACTTTCACTGGCAGATAGCTGATGTAACAAGGAGTAACTTAGGCTACTTTTGTTTTAGAAAAATTCTTTTGTTTTAGAAAAAAATAACTGTCTTCGAAAACTACGGTGACATACGTCTCCAAATTCGAAAAACCCTGGCTGAATCCTACGAAATAGATCAAAATAATGTACTACAGTATTGTACACCTTAAAAAGGCCTACAAAAATGTCCGCAATGGTATATGTCTATCTCTTAGGGATAACCCACAATAACTATTTTTTATCTTTTACTTTTTACGAGAAATAAGGGCTTATTTACGAAGCGATTTTAAGCAATACAGCATTAATCCTTATCCAATTAAGTACCTTAAATAATAGGTTGGGGAAAAAGTTTCTTCGCATTTTTTAAGAAAATTCAAAACAGTTTTTAATAAAGTTTATTTACATTTAACCAAAGTATGTAGGTACCACTTTGTTCGATAACTTTTTGCCATCTTGTAGGTAGGGACATGATCCCATTGCTATAGAAATTTTGGGACTTCTGGTCAAAATACCGCGACAAGTGGTTTTGGCAGTCCTCTCGTGATGTTAACCTGACACTGCCTAAAGAATTCTGAAGAGACCGAAACAGGTGGAAATCTGAAGGTGCAAGCTCAGGACTATATGGCGGATGCATTAACACCTCCCAGCCAAACTCTCTTAATTTTTGTTGGGTGGCTAAAGATGTGTGAGGTCTAGCGTTATCATGATGAAAAACCACACCCCTTCTGTTGATTAATTCCGGCCGCTTTCTCTCAACTTCTTGCTTTAATCTCATCAGTTGTTCGCAGTAGAGTTCAGAATCGATGCTCCTGCCTGGTGGTAACAGCTCATAATGAATAATGCCCTTCCAATCCCACCACACACACAGCATCACCTTGTTGCGAGTTAACCTGGGTTTCGCCACAGTCTGTGAAGCCTGACCGGCTTTTGACCACGACTTTTTTCGCACGTTCTTGTCATACGTGATCCACTTTTCATCACCAGTTATCAGCTTCTTCAAAAATGGTTCGGTTTCATTACGTCGTAATAAAGAATCACAAATGAGTACACGGTTCATTAGGTTTCTTTCAGTGAGCTCGTGAGGTACCCAAATGTCGAGCTTTTTTGTGTACCCAGTTTTTTTCAAATGCGCCAAAACTGTTTTGTGGTCAATTTCCAGTTCTTCAGCTACGTTGTAACTACTGGTATGCCGATCTTGCTCCACTTTTTCAAAAATGGCATCCATTTTATCCGTAATAGGGCGACCAGAGCGACGTGCATCTTTGACATCAAAATTTCCGGATTGAAAACGCTTAAACCAAATTTGTGCTACTCTCACAGACACTACACTAGGCCCATAAACATCGCAAATTTTTTTCGCGGCTTGCGTTGCGTTTTTACCTTTTTTGTAGTAAAATTTTAAAATGTATCGAATTTCTTCATTAGATTCACTCATCTTGACGGTACGAAAAACAAATGAAAATCACACATTTTCCTAATTTGAATTTGGAATTATGTTCTTTAAAATTTAAACTTTCAATGATACCAAACCCAGCCAGATACAAATAGTATAGCCAAAGAGATTTTATTACAAGTTCATACATACTATAATGCGAAAAGACTTTTTCCCCAACCTAATACATTGTGCATTTAATATAGATCAATATGGCTCTTTACAGCATGTAATTTAAATGAATATCTTAGAAGATATTAGAGATTTAAAAAGTGGGCGCAGAGCGCGTTGGCAGGGGCCGGGTAGTACAGGATAAGTAGGATTGTAATTCATATTACTTTGGCTTCATAGTAATTGCGAATATCATGTGTGTTCATTATACTCAAAATAAACCTAATAGTATTATTCCAAGTAAGAGACCGCGAAATGGCTTAGATGTTTAGATTTTTGGATGTTTGTTTCTCAATGATGCAAAGACGGCCAAACGGATTTAGATCGAATTTGGCACAAAGATATATTATATCATGGATACGTAACAGATAGGATACCTACTTTATCCCGGTAGTAGGTTCCCGGGTGAAATTTTCCAACAGCTATATGGGCCAAGCCACTGGCAAAAGTACTATTCCTATAATTATGTTCGGTGTCTGGTAAATTATTGAGAGTCTGTATAGGTAAAATAGGATCGTTAAGAAAAACCAGGAAGACTTATATTCAACTATACCAAGCCCTATGTCGCAGTCTTCTTACTCTGAATACTATTACTCTTATTTTAAAAACACCAACACACGTGATGTTCTCATAAACTATGAATCCTAAGTAATATGAGTTATAATCCTACTACTAATAATATTATAAATGTGAAAATATGTATGATTGGGTGTTTGTTTCTCAATCACACAAAAATGGCTGGATGGTTCTGGATCGAAAATAGCACACAGAGTCTATATTACCTATATAACCTGGAATAACACATTCATATCGCGGTTATACGTCCTCTTGCATTAATTTCCGCAGGCAAAAGCTAGTAAACAAATAAAATCATTTATATTTGTCCGAATATTAAGGTCATAAATTTAGTCAATGGTCTCTACAAATTCTGTCACGTGTGACGTGCAGTACCTAGCAACATTTTGATTGAAAATGGCACATCGAAAACATAGATTGGGACAGTAATTTGTTTAAAAATTGCTTCTTGTGGCTCCTTGATTGTACAGTCAACAAAAGGTAGGTGATGTCAGGTTAGGTAAGTGTCACTGATTCAGTACTTATCATAAAGTTGACTAAGTTACCAAATAGGGTAGTGATATTTCTTCCGACGAAAATGTGTAATCTTCGGCGGTTGAAATATCACATCGTATGCCGATAGCTTATATTCGTATCATTAGTTCTTTTGCCCAGTTAAGCAAGCGGTGGAAGGTTAGCCTAACAAACCTATACAGAGATATGATAAAGGTCTTGTTTACGAGACAATACTAACAGCCGCTCAATCGCTAGACCCTACTCCGAACAGTTTATGTTATGTGTATCAGAAACAATCCTCTGTGTTAAGATAAGGAAACTGATGGAGGCAGGTGTTTATTAGTGAAGTTTTCTTTCATTAATTTAAGATATTTTCCGGCTTTTTATTATTGCTTGGTTCCTGTGCGATACGTACATAGGTACAGACATATTGTCATCCATATTAATGACGATACGACAATAAAAAAAATGTATTGAAAAGTTAAAGGTGAATTGTATTTCTTCAAAATGTATGATATTTCTTAGATGGCCATTTATTTTGTGGATGCAGATGAGGAAACATAATTTCGTCATACATGCACTCAAGTATAGTACATACTAATTCCATGCATGCACTGCACTGTTGTCCGTAACAGTCCTATAAAAAACATTAATAGGATTTTCAATTTCCATACACAATTAAAAAATAATGGCTGTTATAAAAAAAAAAATCAACCTTTATTTTCTTTACACGAAAAAGGTCGAAGTTAAAAAGGAATAACGTCACTCTGCATTAGATACAGTGGTCCGCGTGAATTCCGTCATTCGTCTGCCGCGGTCCGAAGCGACGGGACTCTGAATAAATACATGGGGCTCCATTAAAACGTCAGTCAGACTGAGTGACTCTCTTGTGGACTCGCTTTGTTGATGCACACATATAATATAGGTGTTTTCTTGAGGTCGCATTTTAAGAAAGGAGTTGTATCTACCGACTTAGATTTTCTTAAAGATGTTTTCATGAAATGTTTTTAAAGACATTTGACTACTTTTAATAATTAGTATGGGGTAGATACCATAAATAAAAAAATGAATAGTAAAAAACTTCATAATATACAGTATATAGGTACTTAATTAAAAGAAATATGCAAAGTGAAAAATAATTTCGATAATTTCGGTAGTCGGTGTCTTTGTTTGTTTTGTATATTTAAGTTATTTCTGTCGTTCTCATTCGTGCGTATCTCAAGATCCATTTAATAACTGACTTCACGTTGCCTGTATGTTATTAATTACAGTTTTGGCTAATAAACGTAAAACTTCTTGGAAAAGTCCTCAATTTTCCAGGTAGAACATTTTTTCAAAGTTTTCCTGTGCACTCTTTTGAAAGAACACGAAAAACCTTCAGCTTTTCGATATACATATTTTAATTAACGATAGGACGGACAGCCGTAAAAGTTTGTCTATGAAACTGCAAAGCAGGGTTTTCGTCTTTTTACTCATTTTAACGTAAGTTACCGTTGCGTTTATTACCTAAAAGTCATAATGGCGTTCATGAACATCATATAATTTTACGATATCTTTGATTGTGTTGACTGCCTCGTTGGTCTAGTGGTCGCAAACGCTACTGCTGTACATGTGGTCCTGGACTCGAATCCCAGGTCGGGCAAAGTGTTATTGAGTTTATCTTACTGGAATTTCTCAGTAGCAGCCCGGTATCTGGATTTGTGCCCGGTTGATTACAATAGTTAATGACACTAGACGGCACTTAAACATAACTGGTGAAATGTGAGTACTATACCTCGGCCCAATCTTTCGGGGATGAAGGCGTGATATTATCTTTGTATATGCTTGCATGCTCTATATACCGGATGACATTTTTTACCGTCTCGACCTTCATTATGGTGTGTTGTGTAACTAGAATAGAAGGCAGGAAGGCCTTTAGATTCATCGCAGGTGACTAAAGGAGCGCGGGACGAGGGCGGACGGGGATGCGTGTGCGGCTCGTGCGCCTGCGAAAGATCAATGAGGCCGCCTATCGGCCGGTTTCAAAGGGTAGGACCGCGCTACAAAATCATTGATACATGCCGCGCATTGAGTAGGGTGCGTATGATTTGAGTTTCGATAGATTAGAATTGTTTTTTTTTTCAAAATTTCTGTTTGATTTTCTGTGTTTTCTTTAGATGTGTAGTATTTATTGCTAGATCAATTTCATTACATGTTATTCAAAAATAATTAAAATTTATATGCCAAAGGCTTCTACTCCGTTCACCTATTACAGCCATTTTTTTCATGCCGTTAAAAAATGACACCCGGTATATGTAAATATTACACAACATATTACAGTATTGTCTGTCTTTCTCCTTTTAAATCCATTCAAAAGTTGTAATTAACGATAGGATCGTCCATGGTCTACATAATAAAAAGTTTGTATTCTATTCTTGAAGTTATCAATTGTATTTAAATATTACCTAAACGGTACTGGGAGAGCCAGCGTTGAGCATAAAGTACCTATGTATTTTTAGGAAAGCAAAATCTTTTACAACCTTTTCAACTGCCGCCAACCGACTATAAACTTTGCCTGAGAATCTTATAAAATATCCCGACGTTGCTAGCTTTAATATTATTTATTAAAAACTTATTAGAATTTTTACGATGCAGGCTACGGAAGCACTAGATTTAATTAAGCTAAGTTATATAGAGTAGCTCCGTTCAGGTTGATTTAAAACTTTTTTTAAAATAAGTTTTGCTGATGAAAACATCAGAGGATGTTGCTTGAGTTGCTCAATCAAATGAGATCAAAAAGAATATACATATTCAGCAAGCCATGATTAAAAAGCATATTTGATTAAGACGAAAATGTCAGGGTATCCCGCGAAATTCATGTTTTCTTACTAGTTTTTGCAATTTGATGGTCACTATGCAATTGTATGTTATATTTAAATATGATACGTAATAAATATTTATTTATAGAATTGTTTCATACGTGTGGTGATGGACGTAAATAATAGCACCAGCCCATGTCTTCCCGTGGGCGTCGTAAAATGTGACTAGGACACTTACTAGAGAAAGGGCAGCAGCGTTCTCTATGCATTTTATCATCTTCAACGATCGCCAATCCACTAAACGTGGCTATTATACCAAACCCCCTCAACACACACACACACACATTACATTTACATTTGTCATGACATTTGTGGCCAATTCCTATTCTATTCTATTTTTTATTATGGCAAACAAAGCCGATGTCGACTATTCTGCCAATGTCTAAAGTGAATTGAGATAGCATGTGTGCGTGCTTAGATAGAAAATAAAAATAAAATAATATATATATAATCTCCGATGATACAGTTGGGCTTAATGTTGATCTTGTGGGGTTAGTACTGGACTGAAACAAACAAAAAATAGAAATAAGTAAATTACATAAATATTATAATTGTTAGAACATTAAATATAAATAAACCATATCCACATAGATTGGGAAAATAAATCATAATTTTATATTATTGTGGCGGATGAAAATCATCAACGCCAGAAGCAACTCAGGAGAGGAATAAGTTAGAAGGGACCGTTAGGAGCCACCGTAGGCGCGAGCTTGCGGGTGGCGAGCAATGGGTAGCTCGCCGCCCGGTAAGGACCAAGCTCGGGTCGACGGCGCGTAGTGTTCCACGCGCGCCTCAAAGAGATGTCAGCAGTACTGAAGGGGTCTGCTAGGACCGATGCCTGCCGGGGTCACGTGATTGTTCTAAAGAGATACCTTGACCCTGGCACATGGGCAACTGAAGGAACACGGGTGGGTTTTAGTCAGTAAAAGTCTGACACGCCCTCCCGCTCCGCCCAGAGCGGGAGAAGTCATTTGATGATTTCCCATCCAAAAAAAAAAAAAAAAAAAAAAAAAAGGGTGCCCTCCGCCAATCCGCACTCGCAGAGAGAAGAGTCGCGAACACGGATTTTGTGTAAAAAGACAGGAGTGCAACAAAAACCTAAGCGGATTCTACATATAACAGATATGACAGTTTTGGATACTTTTTTGTAACCGGAGAACCATGGTTTTGGTTTGATGGTCGGTTGTACTGCATAGAAAAAGCTGCCTTTCTTCCTGCTTGAAACATTCCACCGCTCCTGCCAAGAACACTGTAGATTACGTTTTGGAAGGGACAATAGATCGTAACCTTGATGAGTGTTGTGTGTGAGGTCTGCCGTTAGAGATGAACAAGCGTCTTTAGCTAAGGCGTCGACACATTCGTTACCCTTAATGCCACAATGACTAGGTATCCAAACCAGCTGAACAACTTTTTGACTATTAGCACAGGACAACAGAGATTTTTTGATTTTTAAAATAAGGGAGCTGTGCAGTTTACTTTTAAAAGGATTTTGGGTTAAAGCTTGCAAACTGCTAAGAGAATCTGTAAATATAACGGCTTTCTGTATATTATGGTGGGATTCAATAAAGAGACTAGCTTCCAATATAGCCACACACTCACCAGTGAATACAGAAGATTCCTTAGGGCATTTGAATTGCAAGATAATTTTGGAGCTTTGGAAATAGACCGCAGCGCCAGTATAATTAAGATCGGAAAGTTTCGAAGCATCCGTAAAAAATAATTGAAACCCATTCCATCGCTCGCCCACCACCGCATTGAAAGCCGAATTCGCTGACGGGGATTTTTTTGATATACCAATATCAAAGAAAATTTTTGGGATATAATTTAAAACTTCATATGAGAAATTAAAAAGGGGTAATCTGGGGAGTTGGACGATCGGGCATACTAAATTTAGGAGTTGCCGATAGGATTTTACGATTAAGGGGATTTCTTTGTTTTTCCAATAATTTGAGCTTCTGCATAAGGCATCTAACTCGTTCAGTCTTCCTATAAGAGGATGAGAGGATCTAGCTATTAGTCTAGAAACAAAACGGGACGCCAGATATTGCCGTCTGAGGGCAAGAGGGGGTTCACCGCATTCGACTTGCAACGCGTTAACGGGAGAGGACTTCATACAACCTGAGATGATCCGAAGGCATCTGGACTGGACTCTGTCCAGCCCAGCCAAAGCACCTTTGTTACAAGGACCCAGGAGATATGTTCCATAGTCCAAAATACTGCGCACTAAAGCATTGTACACTAATTTCATGGTGTAGGGGTGAGCGCCCCACCAAACACCCGCAAGGACTTTTAAAATTGGGATAACTCTTTCACATTTCTGGATAAGATAATTTAAGTGATGTTTACCAGTTAATTTAGTATCGAGGATAACGCCCAAAAATTTTACTTTACTAACTATAGGAATGTCGTGACCTAAAGTATTTATAGCTATATGAGGGATGAGTCTTTTTCGAGAGAAAATTACTGCCGAACTTTTCGGTGCCGACAGCGACAGCCCATGGCTTAAAAGCCATTGATTCAAAGAATCCAGAGAGAGGCACAAAGATGACGCACCGTCATCTATGGAAGAATCTGTCACATACAGAACAATGTCATCGGCATATTGTAACATCTGGCAATTGTTATTTAGGCAGGACCCAATATCAGCCGTATAGAGATTGTAAAGTATGGGACTGAGGACATAACCTTGAGGGAGACCCTTCCATACGACCCTTTCATCAAACTCCTCACCCTGGACTCTCAGAACCAATGAGCGGGACAACAGAAGCTCGCATATGCATCGTATCATCTTGGCCGGAAGACTCAGCTGTTGCAGTTTTTGCCTGAGTACGGGAAGAAGTACATTGTCATACGCGGAGGAGATGTCAAGGAATGTGGCAACAACGGATTCGTTTCTAGAGAAGGCAAAGCGGATATCCGTAACTAATATACCGATGCTATCCATTGTACTAAGCCCTTTCCTGAAACCAAATTGATGATTCGGCAGTAAGTCTCTCGATTCGACTAACCACTCAAGACGATTTTTAATTAGGTGCTCCAGTAATTTGGCCAGGACTGAAGACAAAGCAACTGGCCTAAAGCCATTCGGGTCATCTGCATGTTTTCCTGGTTTCAGTAGAGGAATAATAATTTGTAATTTCCATTGATCTGGAACCCAACCATGAATATAGCAATAATTTAAAATATTTAAAAAGAAAGTTTTAGCTTTTTCGCCTGAATGGGTTATGAAAGAATATGGTATACCATCAATACCAGGAGCTGAGTCCCGGACATGTTTGAGCACCACATTCAATTCCTCCAAAGTAAATGGTCTGTCGAAGGGGTCCTCTGTTACAATATATAGGGGTGCATTTTCACATTCGGATGAAAATGGAACATAAGATGATGCTATTTTGTCAAAAAAAAGTTCAGCAGTTTCCCTAGTGATGGGTGAAGAGATTGATGGGGAACATCCACGTCTAAATCTATTGATATTTTTCCAGACAATTGAAACTGGAGTAGAGGGAGATAAGGAAGTGCAAAACTTAATCCAACCCGAACGTTTCTTCTTACGAAGAAAACGCTTCGATCTGGCATTAATCTGTAAATATGCCAATAGATTTTCAGTACTCATATTCATATTATAACAGTATTCCGCTTCATTCCTGTCCCTAACTGCCGAAGTGCATTCTGGATCCCACCACGGGGGAGAAGGCACTTTGTCACGAGCACAGTTTTTCAATGGGAAGCATGAGTCCGCACTGGAGGTGATGGCTGTAACGAAACCCTCATAACATCTCTTGGCATGGCAGTGACCAGAAGGATCTAATAAACTTGAATTTAAATTTGGAAGTATGTTTATTTCATCCTCCAGTAATGAAGAAAATTTAGTCCAGTCTGGTTTGGACAGGTTATATTTCAAAAGTGGAGGAGAAGTTTTTTCGAAATAAGTCTTATTAAGCAAAGATATAACAATAGGGTAATGGTCACTACCATGCGACAAGGTTGTACATTCCCAATGGGTTGACGCTGCTAGCTCAACCGAACAAAAGGTTAAGTCAACACAACTCTTTTGTTGACTGGGAACAGGCCTGCGTGTTGGGTATCCATTATTTAAAATGCAGAGATCCAAATCATCCAGGATCTCAACCAGGGCTAAGCCAAAGGCATCACAGCGTTCAGATCCCCATCTGTAATGGTGACAATTAAAATCGCCCATGACCAGTATAGGACCATGAACATTAGAAAAAGTATTTCTTAAAAATATTAAATGATCATGATGAGGATGTGCAATATAAATGGAAAACACTGTGATACCTTCAACCGTCCCTGCAGTAATGCTCATATCTCCTGTAAGTGAAGGTAAAGTAAGAGGAGAAAATGGGACCCGATTGTTGACCAAGAGAGCTGACCCTCCATAGCCATCCGATCTGTCACATCTGAATATGTTGAAATGGGGAATACGGAAGCTAAGACTTGGAGTAAGCCAAGTCTCAGCTATGGAACAAGCCAATGGCTTGTATTTATTTAATAAGAATATGAGGTCGTGCTTTTTATGCCACACGCTCCTCACATTCCACTGTAGGAAAACTTGGCGAGACGCCATTTCTAATATCGAGAAGAAGAGTTATAAGTTGGTCGGCAACGTTGGACGGTGATTGAGTATTGGTAGTAGAAGAAGAAATAACGATAGGTAAGAGTTTCATGAGTAGTTCAACAATAGAAGAGGTACTATTATTGGAAGTGTCATTTTTGTTGAGGGCGCAGCCGTTAGGCTGTGAAAGTTGGGGGGAACTAATAATCTGTTGATGAGCAGCTATGTTATAAGATGGGGAGAGAGGGGCATGAGACTTAGGCTTTAGGTGTACTGTCTTTCGATAAGACTGCGATGTCGGAGTTTTAGCAATGTTGGCGTAGTTGCGAGAAGCTGTCGGAATTAATTTGTTGGCTTCAGCATAAGGCATGGATTTTTCAG
Source organism: Aporophyla nigra (assembly GCA_947507805.1). Classification (NCBI taxonomy): domain Eukaryota; kingdom Metazoa; phylum Arthropoda; class Insecta; order Lepidoptera; family Noctuidae; genus Aporophyla; species Aporophyla nigra. The sequence continues at coordinate 4,066,725 of OX382301.1, forward strand.
CCATAATGGTTTTAATGGCTTTCTGTCTACCATGCTCGGGGCAAGACTTGCTGTTAGCGAAGTGGTTACCCGAACATAGAATACAGAAGGCCTCGCCCTCAGAAATGCTGCAACCATCACCTGGGTGATCGTGGCCACATTTACTGCAGCGTGGTTTAGACCTACATACATTAGCCACATGTCCAAATCTACAACATTTGCGACATTGTATGGTGGGATATATATATTGCTCTACAGGAAGGGAAGTGTAACAGCAGAAGATTCTCTTAGGAAGGACTTGTCCATCAAACGTAATTACACAAGTTTCAGTTGCTTTCCATTCATTTTCTCCGTCTCTCTGAACTTTCCTATTAATTCGACGAACTTTTAGGATTTGCCCACAACCTGAGGGCACAGACAAATAGGTGATCGCCTCTTCTTCTGAAATATCAGATGGAATTCCAGTTACTACTCCCATCCTTGTGATATTGAATGTAGGTATGGAGGCAACATAACTGTACTTGGTTAACAGACCGTTAACCATGAAAGAATTTGCATCCTGAGGAGACACAAACTCTACGGACACGCGGTTTCTACCAACTCTATTAACACCACCACGAACTATGTTAGCAATGTTGTTGTTAATTAAGAATTTTCCGAAATTAACTGGATGTAAGGTGGTGCCTGAGTTAGGTTCGGTTTCTATGAGGGAGACGTGGACGATGTAAGGACCTTTGTCCATTGCTGAATATTTGGTACGACCGATTTGAGCTCTCTTTTGTTTGTTTGGTGGGGATGGTGTCAAGGTATTTTCGTTACCAGGACGTTTACGGGAAGATCCATTTAACTGGGATGGAGATACATCCATCTCTGTGATACTACATACAACATCCGCAAATTGCGATAAAGGATTGAGGGAAAGAGGTAATAAAGGATCTGGAATGTCTGGGGGGTCTGGATCAGGGGGTTTGTTTTTATCCATCTTTGATAAAAACGAGTTTAAAATACGACAATCACAATACAAACCTGTTTACGAACACAAAGACAACACACTTATATGCTAACAAGTCACAAAAATATCAACAATCACTAAATAAAACAACTACAAATTCAAAACACACGTGCTAACCAAGAACACTGTGGCGATTCCAAGTTAAGGAATTGTATTGCTGACTGTACCGTGTGGTGCCGGACGTAAAGAATAACACCACCCCATTTCTTCCCGTGGGTGTCGTAAAAGGCGACTAAGGGACTTACTAGAAAATGGGCAGCAGCGTTCTCTATGCATTTACCACCATACTGCGATCGCCAAACCGCCTGTCAAGTGTAGCGATTATGAAAAACCCCCCCAAATTGGGGGAAGCCTATTTCCAACAGTGGATGTCTTTCAGCTGAAATGATGATGTTGTTGAGAGTTGTTTCGTAAAAATGATCAAAACAATTCTCTCAGTTTATATTTACCTATTAAATGATACTATGTCATGAAATTATGACATTTTAGGCTAATTCTAACTTAGGGAGTTCTTTTGCTGATTGTTGTGATATAATTCTATAGAGCCATAATTGTTACGGTCGTGAATCAAATATAATCAACCTACAACTCGATACTGACATGTAAAATGCAAGAAAAACGTAAGTAAGTAAATTTTCATTTCGTTGCGAAAACGTATACAAAATATGAACTAATTTTCTCATAGAGCAACTTGGCTAACTTTCCATATACTAACCAAAGAAAAAAAAAGTTCTTAAGTCGACGTGTATACAGGTTTAAATTAAATTACCTGGCAATATTTTCCCCGTCGGTATCGAAAACTAAATATTAAAGATAGAAGCAAAAAGAAAAGGAAAGAAGAAAGCAAAATATTTTCACCATTCGATGGAGGAAAGTGAATGGCTCGTAACTGATCAGCTGTTTTTGCAATTTTTCAAGAAAAAATGATATTTCTTACCCATTTCCACAGTCAATATCTTACAGTCATAGTGCACACACAGACTGCTATGACTGTTCATAGCAGTCATATGGTTGCCTTAATGTTCATGTCAGTGTTATTTCAAGCTTTAAACAATGTTAAATTGACTGTTTTTTTTAATTTACTTTTCGGTATTGATACCCAACACATGGATCAAGTATTGCCAGCTAATTTAATTAGACCCTCTATTTATATATATGTTTTTTTAAGTATATAGACCACACTTCATTTTTCGCAAACTTGTCCGATTTTATATTAGTATTAGTTAAAACATGTTATTCTGAACAACAGCGCATAGTACCTATGTATCCTGTGTATTACATAGTATTCTGTGAATTACATTGAGTGGACGGGTGCGAGGTAATTAGCGATAAGCCTGGTAATTAGGCAAGGAGCCAAGCGGCGAGTTTTTCACTATTGAATCAATGAGTCTGTACTGCGTTGCATCTGTAATTAATTGTGTTCAAACTATATGAACACATTAAGTACCTACCATTATCATCATTTCAGACAAAAGATAAAAGATAATTTATTAGTCAAACATGCGTTTAAATAAACATTACACAAAAAATAATATGTTGTGAGCGTCCATGTTTTGTCAAAAATTAATTATATCCAGTATATTCATTATTATGCAGTCAAATGGTATCATTCAAAAGTCTATTGATTTAAAATTCACATTATTAATCATATATTAGAATTCGGAATAGAAAAGTCCTTTTCATTCAAAAAATCTAAAAATCTAAAGACGTTCACTGATGGACATAGGCCTCTCCCAAGCTCCGCCACTTGGACCAGTTTTGTGCTTCCCGCATCCAGCGGATTCCTGCGGCCTTCACAAGGTCATTGGTCCACGTTATGGGAGGCCTTCCAACTCTCGGTCTTCCGATACGCACCTATATTCGGCTCAAAACCAATAGAAATAAGGACATGTCTGAGAAGGATATGCAAGCTTTTAAATTACAGCATTCATGGAGACCAGTGGTGGCCCAGTGGTATCTGCCCCGAGTTACCGAGATGTAGGTCGGGAGCTCGAAGCCAGGCAGGGGTTTTACATTGTGTTAATAATATCATCACTACTGCTGTGAAGGAAAACATCGTGAGGAAACCGGCATGTCCTAGAATATAAAAAAACAGAAAAGCACAAAAATAATAAACCTTAAAATTATGAGTCGGCGCTTTGAGTGATCTTATTTCATTGATTTTTCAGCGCCGACTCAAAATTTTAAGGTTTATTATTTTTTGCTTTTATGTTTTTTCGGCGGTTTAATTTTTTGTTAAAAAGTTTTTATTTTGTAATTTTTTTGTGGCTTTAATGTACTAATGAATAATAATACTTGGCAAGGTATACCCTATCCAATGAAAAAAGAATGATCAAAATCGGACTACTCTGTACAAAGTTATGCGTGGTTATACATTACAATCAATGAGTGAACAATCAATCATCTCCTGTTTTCCCACCCTTAGGGTTCGATTTTGTTTTCCAAATTTATATGGGACCACCCTCGGAGTATATTCTTTCCAATAAAAAAGAATTATCACAATCGGACTACTATGTAAAAAGTTATGCGTGGTCATATATACCTAAAAAAAAAATTAAAAAAATATACGCGTCGAATTGATAACCTCCTCCGTTTTTTTCGTCGGTTAAAAATTCGAAGTTATGTGGCATCTACCAACTGCACTGGGGCCGCGTGGTAGATTATGGTTCACTCCCTCTCACCCGGAGGAGCCCTGTGTCCCAGCAGTGGGGAAAATATAGGCTGATTATGATTCATGGTAAAATCAGAGAAATTAATTATTTAGGTAACAACTTATATTTTCAGTTGTTCAAACAGTTGTATGCAATGGCTAAAAACAAGGCCAATTTGCATAGTGCGTCAATCTTATTTCCATCGTATCGTACTTAGATATTAAATCTATTTTTGTCTGCTCCTATACCCTTCTTCATTTAAAATGAATCCTACTAACTGGATGGTTTCAAATATACAGTGTTTGACAATCCTCATTCATCACATTGTATACCATACAGTCTACGTAATTTTCAACCCTCCACATGCGCGTCCAGACCCGTGAGGCTGTGAATGCTTCAACCACGTTTAGCTAACCCTCTCGATTTTTTGCCGGTGACGTGACACGTAACAGTTGGAGCTTCTACTAACAAATCTAATTTGCACGTCCATTGACACGTCCAACTTTTTGATAGAGGATTTTTGGAGCACCTCCCCACAGTCGAACCTTCCGTTCGCCGGTACACTTCGCGTTTTTCATGTACTCTTGCTTGATTACCGACCGGCCAGGATTCTGTGAATTCTTTTGCAATTTTTCTGCGCATTTTTTTCGTTGTTCGATTTTCGAAACTTCAATTATTTTTAACTAGTGAACCGCATGTTTTTTTTTTGTATGGGAAATCATCAAATGACTTCTCCCGCTCTAGGCGGAGCAAGAGGGCGTGTCAGACTTTTACTGACTAAAACCCCCCCGAGTTCCTTCAGTTGCCCATGCGCCAGGATCACGGTGTCTCTTTCGAACAATCTCGCAACCCTGGCAGGCATCGGTCCTAGCCAGGCGGAAGGTGAGGACGCCGTGGCGCCTGTTTGCAATGGTTTTTACGACTAGGCAATACATGGGAATTTATTTATTACTTGTAAGTTTAATAAAAATGCACTAGATATTTATATCTTCTGGAATACCTTCAAATGGACGTGAAAATCGCATCAAATTCAACGGAATTTGATGAGATTTTCACGTCCATTTGTTAAAAGAACAACCCGGTCCCAGACAAACACGAACAACGACTTTAGTCTATAAATACAAATAAAAAAATATCTGCTTATAACGTCAGAATAACAGCGTTTTGTTAAATTGGAATGAAAGGGTATACAGAACTTATAACCAAAATAAAACTCTTTGAAATTTTTATTTGTAAGTATACTTATCTGTTTGTTTCGGCTAATCTCCAAAACGGTAGAACCTATTTTGATGGTACTTTTTGATATGTAGTAAAAGAATTTTGACATTTCAAACTTACACTTTAATTGTATTTATTGGTATGGTGTATTGGATGTATAGAACATTATGTATTCACAATAATTTGGTTCGTTACGTTGGTTATTAGAGCCTGTTGTTTGTGTCGGTGCTGTTGTCTGTTTTCTGATAACAATGGATTTCAATGGAAACACTACAACGTTTATTGATGAATTTCAGAATCGATAGACTGCCGTTACTATGACATTTGTATATTTGTGTAGTGAACTAAATAGGCAACTCACAGTTATATTATTATGTTTATATCTATACAAATAAATAATCTATACAAATAAATAAAATTGGAGTGTCTGTTTTTAATATTAAGATAACCACTTTTTACGAAGTGTATATGGATGTATACACGGTACATATACCAAAACAACATTTTTTACAATTTTTGTCTGTCTGTCTGTTTGTTCCAGCTAATCTCTGAAATGGCTGGACCGATTTTGACGGAACTTTCACTGGCAGATAGCTGATGTAACAAGGAGTAACTTAGGATACTTTTATTTTAGAAAAAATAAATAATAGTTTAAAAAAACTAAAAACACGCTGAATTTTGAGACGTATGTCAGCGTAGTGTGTGATGTATGTCATCGTAGTTTTCAAAGACAGTTTTTATGAAAAACTTTTTGTTAAATATCACGCGGACGAAGCCGCGGGTAACAGCTATTACCTATAATATAACCTGAATTAACACATCTTACCGCGGTAGTACGTCCTCCTGCGTTAATTTCCGACATCCACGCGGGCGAAGCCGCGGGCAAAAGCTAGTATTTATATATGTAATGTATATCAGGCAATAAGACTAGCAACAAAAATAAAAGAACGAACGTACGACGCAAACGAAGTAAAAGGAGTATGTAAGGATCGTAATAGGTGGCATTCTGCAGTTTCTGCCTACCCATGGGGGAGGAAGGCGTGGCGTGAGTTTATCAATCAGCTTAGCCTTTTCCGCAGGTCAGCTTCTAGTCCAACCGGATCCAGCTGAAAACCAGTCTTTTACACGAAGCGACTGCCTATCTGATTTCCAGTTGGTAAGACTTCTCGTCAGTCTTTCGGGTTTCTCACTACCCGTAACAACTGTGAAAGATCTACAAATGAAGGCCGGAACCTCTTGGTAAGACTGGTTGCCAGTTTTTCGGGCTTCTGACTACCGTAACAGTCAAAGATCTATAAATGACAGTTGAGTCCTTGGAGTTAGGCTTAACGTTCTTTCCGAGGCACGGAGGGGCCTCGATATGTAATAGAAGATCCTTTATCAACGGACTGTGTAGCCTAACCTTCGATTGAACAGATTGGCTTTTATTACTTAGCCACGAGCCCCTCATGTGTGTGTGCACATTTTAATACCCTCAAAATGTGAGTTTCCAAAACATTTATTATTGATACGAGACGGTCCGCTCGAGTTTTGTCAACCCACCAACTGCCACGCACAATTTTGTACACACAGAATTACTAACTAGAAGCTCAGGGACAATGCCACACGGCCGGGATGAAAAATTAATTACTACGCCTTATCAATCCGGTCTCGGCTCCGAAGGCTCGTTTATTCAATATGCCTGTATCGTTGTAACCTGCTTATAAATTCACAAGCAGATATTCGGGTTTAGGTTGAACAGGGATATCATTAGAGGTAGGTTGACGTACATAAATTGGTGATGGATCTGTTAGGATGGAATATTCATGGGAACGGAGAAGGTCCTCTGCTGAACATGGGTTTGCTATCAAGGTCTAAAGGGATAATTGCTATTACGAGTATCACCACGTTTAGAAAATACTTCTACGGTAGATTCCTCTAAGGAAAGGCTTATCGCCCATCTGCTTTAGTATGTACGCTATTATTATTTTCACTTTGTTACTCTTTTCCTTTGTTATATGTAAAACAGTACTTTTTCTTTCTTTCTTATGTGCCTGTGCACCATCACATAGAGTTACCATTCGTCCGGATTCTTCAGGACATGTCCAATTGCCCCCCATCCGGAGTTTATGCGCCGTTGTCATTTGTCTGGACTTTTTGAGAGAGCTCGATGTTTAGGGAAAATAAAATATTATAATTATTTTAGGAAAAAACAGATATGCATGTCATTGGCTGTGGTCATTACCGAATTGTAGACAAATGACAGTATGTCATATTTCTTTTTATTTACATTTTTAGATCTGAATTTTGTAAACTAATAGTGACTGTAAGTAACACTTTCAAACTCATAATAATGCATTAGGCAAATAAGATTACAATCAATATATTGTAATTTGCAACTCCCCAGTTTATGAGTATCAATAACCAATTAGGGTGCACTTCTGTCACTCAGCACCCTAATTGGGTAACAATATTAACCAGAATCCGAATAATTTTGAAGGTTAGATATGGCAAAATCCATTGCTTCCAATTTTGGAAAATTTGTCTGTTCAACGACGTATATAACGCATTGAATTTTTTTTTTGTACTGCAATAATTAACCCAATTCCTACTGATAGCAAGTTACGAAATGACCCCTGTTGGTAGCACGCACGGTGACTTATAGCGTAAGTATATAAAAAGTATAAACTGATTTCTCATTGTTTTAAACATGTAAACAATGCGAGCCCGTAAAACTGGAAATGTATAGCTTAATAATTATGTAGCCGTGTGTACTATCTTGGGATAGGTAAAGAATTATGATTTGATTTCATTTATATGATAATAATATGATGACGATTCTATCACAAGGTACGACTAACAAAGGTCTAATCAAAATGGCGCGTGAATTGTGACTTCAAGTTAATATAGTGTCACGCTGCCTGTTCGCATTCAATGCACGCGACACGTCGTGTGCAATGACGTCGCGTCGTGTTCAATAACGTCACGTCGTGTTCAATGACGTGTGCGATGCACTGCGAGAGCAGCCTGTAGTTGCGTGGTTGCGTGCGTTGGAAGTTTTGTGAGAACAACTGAACCGTGATGAACTTATGAAGTTCATAATCTTATTAACTGTTCGCGGTTTTATTTCTATTTCTATTATTAACTTTTTGATTGTGTTGCTTTTTCCAATTAATTTTGTTTTCATTCTGACAAACTACAGTTTTGACCTCCACTCGGGCAAAGTCGTGGATATATTAAGTATATAATATAGGTACCGTGTGGTGCCGGACGTAAAGAATAACAACACCCCATTTCTTCCCGTGGGTGTCGTAAAAGGCGACTAAGGGACTTACTAGAGAATGTGCAGCAGCGTTCTCTATGCATTTTACCACTGTACTGCGATCGCCAACCCGCCTGCCAAGCGTGGCGATTATGGCAAAGCCCCCCAAATTGGAGGAGGCCTAAGTCCAGCAGTGGACGTCTTACGGCTGAAATTATGATGATGATAGGTACTTGCAGAAGCAGAACCCTTTCCACAAACGGCTTATAGACGACGATGTTTTTACTCTTCTTTTAGTTCGTCCCACTGCTGGGCGAAAGCCTTCCTACTCTCTTTCTACGTCTCTTTGTCCAGAGCTTTACTTTGTTGTGTTCTGTTTACTTAGTTTTTACTCTGTGTAATTCTAAAGAAGTAGAAGGTATAGTGTGTTATATGACTTCACATATATCAGGCGAATGTTTCATATTACCATTTTTAACTTAATTTTTAAAGTAATACGTAATCAATGTACGGCCCACGTGGACGTGATTTTTAACAGTTTAAAATAAATTTAATGTTTAAAACATATGTTAAAGGGTTTTAAACCACAGATGTTGCTTTCAAACAGTTTATTTACTATTATAGTCCAGACAAACAAACAAACAGATAAAGTTTTTTAGAAAAGTGTCGTATTAGAAGAATGCTGCTACGTTAGTTGATTTCAATAATGCGTTGTCTATCAAGACGGCAGGCAGATGCCATGCAGTAATCATAGCACTTCCCACGTGGTGGTGAGAGGCGCATGCCATATTGTAAGCTCTAACCTGTTGGTTCAATTTAATAAGTTCCGTTACCTGTCAATGCCAAGTTACTGCATCTGCTAAGTACTGCTCATCATCAACATTCTCCGGCCCTTGTCCTACTGCTAACTAGTGCTAAAGAGTAAAAATACCGGCCAAGAGCGAGTCGGACTCACGCACCGAGGGTCCCAGGTACAAACCTGTAGGTATTCCAGGTACAAACCTGTAGGTATTCACGGTTTATGCATAAGGTTTATATTTATGAAATTAAACTACATACTAGATCTCGTTCAAACCAAATTATCGGTGGAAATTTACATAGTAATGTACATCATATATTTTTTTTTAGTTTTATCATTCTCTTATTTTAGAAGTTACAGGGGGGGGGGGACACATTTTACCACTTTGGAAGTGTCTCTCGCGCAAACCATTTAGTTTAGAAAAAAATGATATTAGAAACCTCAATATCATTTTTGAAGACCTATCCATAGATACCCCACACGTATGGGTTCTATTCTATTTGGGTTTTTCTATTTTTGTGTAAAAATCTTAATGCGGTTCACAGAATACATTTATTTACCAAGTTTCAACAGCATAGCTCTTATAGTTTCGGAAAAAAATGGCTGTGACATACACGGACAGACAGACAGACAGACATGACGAATCTGTAAGGGTTCCGTTTTTTGCCATTTGGCAACGGAACCCTAAAAACGAGTTTGTTACGGTCGATTCATAAGTGCGAAGCAGAGAAGCGTCAACTCAAAAGTTAATAAAGCGTAGGTTGCGATTATAAATGTGTGATAATATTTTAACTCAATGAAGCCTATCACGCTCAATACCCTTCAATTCTATCCTAATCTAGTAACCTCAACCAGATAAAAATCACAAAACCTCACCGAAACTAATCATTATTTATACCACAAAAAGCAAAAAAAAGCAACTCAGTAAAAAAACCACTTCTCCGCCAAATAAAGCTTGCATCAAAAACAATACGGCAATAGTGAGTGCAGTGCGAGGCGACTAATTGACCGGCGGACGGACGTGGACGGCGCAGGACGGCGGAGGACGGCGGCGGACGGCGACGTACGGCGCGTGCATTATTCACTCGCACTCAATCGATACTCGCACTATTCGCACGGCCCGCGGCGCACAAAGGGTTGGATGTCACAAGTTGCGTGCTTTTTCATGTTCGGAGTGAATGGACTAGTGTTTTAACAATAGTTGAGTTTGAACCAACCCTACAAATGCGTATACCATCATTTGCTAAGTTAATAACAGCGATACAGAGTTTAATAATTTAAATCTGTAACTTTTTTTAAAATAAATAAATGTGGTATTATTTATTATCAACATACAGTGGATTTTTTTTTGTAAATAACTCAAAAACCACCAATTAGAAGTTGACCAAAATTATATGGGACGGCTCTATAAGTATCATCATTATTTCAGCCGTAAGATGTCTACTGCCGTACATAGGCCTCCCATAATTTGGGGGGGTTTGCCATAATCGCCACGCTAGGCAGGCGAGTTGGCGATCGCAGTATGGTGATAAAACGCATAGAGAACGCTGCTGCCCATTCTTTAGTAAATTCATTAGTCGCCTCTTACGACACCCACGGGAAGAAATGGGGTGATGCTATTCTTTGCGTCCGGCAATCCGACATGGAACGTATAAGTATACACTGTAAGTATACTCTTTAAAATAAGGATTGTGTGGTTTTTATGAAACAACGGTAAAAGTGAAACTATTTTCACATTATAGACATTAAACTAAACATTTTCGGAATATATGCAATAATAAAAATACTTAATTTAATATTCATACAAAATAAATTAAATAATAAATTCAAGAACTCAAAATTGAAATAAATCCATAAACAAAAACATGCACCAGCGAGCGCCTTTCACTTTATCCCTACTCCGCGACCGACCGTCACGCGACATGCAACACACAGACGAAAAAGTGTGAGACGATGTATTAAAAGTTTCACTTTAACAAGAATTTTTCAAATCAGTTAATAAACAGCGGAGTTTTGAGGTCAGTGAGGAGCAAAGATTAAAAAAAATGATAATAGAACCGAATGGAATCTCCTTCTCTTTTAGAAGTTGGTTGACAACTGCTTAATTATGCCCAGTAAATAGGGCATGCCACTATAACAAGTGGCTTAGTACCGGCCAACATCCATATCACAGGATCATACCATTAATATTACTATTAATATAAATGCGTGCTATTAATGCTATACGGACAATAACACGAAATCCGTGATCCCTATATAAAGGTGCATTAACACCGAGGCTGCGCTAAGTGTTGTTAATTGACATTCGGATAACTGTCGCGGCGTTCACTGGTGGCGTATTCTGGTGACGATCACCGTAGCGTAAATGTGGGATTAAGAGTTTTATGATTGACTGTGGTATGAGTTCATCTTTGTGACGGTGAGAGTCGGAAAAGTTAACTATAGTTGGTATTTCATAAGTTAGCGGGATAGTAAGCAACGTTCTTCTGTTTAGCCGTCTTCTTATACATCTTTATATGTACATTCATTCAAAATCAGCCTATAAAGGGCCTCCTATCCGTGAGAAGGAGCCTGTTGTAACTCGCAACGCAGGCCCAGCGCTGCTTGGGCTCGCGGATTACAACCCTCTTGTCACTTGTCTTCGAATTTTGATTCTAGGACATGACGATTTCCTCACGATGTTTTCTTTCACTGTTTTGATAGCAGTGGAATCGAAATTAAATTCACAAAGGTGCCTGCTTCGGTTCGAACTCCAGTCAGGCATCGGCCTGACTGGAGTTCGAACCGAAGCAGGCACCTTCACCGCAGGCAAACTGAGTGAATATTGAGGAGTACTGTCCCAGTGGTATCGCCACTGGGACAGTACTCCTCAATATTCACTCAGTTTTCCTAATTTCAGGAATTTGTTCTGTTAGTTATATTGTTAATGGCATCACTGAAGCATGCATATAAACAGGGTCTAAGTCAACTACTTTACAAACGTTACAGTGGTCTTTCTATTGTGAGTATTGAGTGGACCATGCAAAAGCTGTCAAAACCGTACAATGGCTACACCATTGCAACTAATTTTAAAAGTAAAATACGTAAGTACCTCTTTGATGTGTTTTGTGTTAGTCACTGTAGAGATTTTTCAGAAAAAATTGTGTATCTGGTATTATGTTTCTGTATCATATTTTTATAAGCCAGAATAGTTAAGCGTGTAGGTAAAAAAGTGTTACAATTTTGTTTACAATTCAAATAAAAACACAGAAGATACGCCTGCCAACAAACTGCTTTACGGTTTGGTAGAGGATTTTGTAAAAAAAAGTATCTCTGTGAATGAACACTTATATTTTTTTTTTTATTTCACCGTTTGTAAATTAGAAAACTTTGTCCCGTGGCCGATAGTCCGATAGCTATCAAACCTTTTCGCTGCATTCTACGTTCCATTTCATGCTTAAGCTAAACTTTTATTCACTCAAATGCAATAAAATTCTATTTGTGGTCTATCGATACAGAATAAGGACAGGGCATAATGCTCTCTATTATTACTCCGGGAATCCTCCGGATCAATAGTGATGCTCCTGCTCTATATTTATCATTTGGTTCAGCAGTTACAAATAGAAGCGATATGTTTCGTTATTTTTAGTTTTATACACTGGAATTGTAACATTTTTCTGTTCGAGATGAGATTTTCTGCAGTACGTTATACTATTCGTTTGTTTTGTGTTGTTTGGTGATTTGTTTGTTGAGCTATGACTGGTATTTTTTCAATTTAACTGGAGTTTTTATTGGACAACGAACATGCGATGGACTGTTATGCATTTTTGTGTTTGCTTCCGTCAAAGAATGATCACCCATCTAAGGACTTAGATGGGTGATCATTCTTTACACGTGCCTTGAGTCCTTCGAGTTATAGAAGCATAATTTCAGTAACTTAACGAGATAGGAGTCTAAATACCCGAGTAATATTAGGTCAGATGGGCGTAGGTCAGTGTAAATTACAGATTTTCAGGCTCATCAATCTCTTCCGAACGCTTCCATTTTCAATGACTTTTTACTGTGAGTCAATCACATACTCACATGCTCACTACATCAACATTTCACCAGTAGGTCAGTCTAGTTATTTTGTCCATAAATATTTTAGAACAAACCAGAACAGCAAACAAACAGTCTCCTTATGTAGATAAATTCTCCAAAATCCCAACAGGACACGACACCATTAAAACTGAAACTAAACGACACCAAAAATCGCTTACACTTTCTTAAACGACCCCAACATCAGCATTTCGACCCCGAATCCAGAGATTATGATTTACGTTTCACTAACCAACTTTACTTGACCCCTCACTACACACACAACTTCACTAGTTTCATACGTTTTAGTTTGTAGGGGAGCATGGGTAGGGGTCTGGGGAAACTGGTGGTGTACCAAATCCAGGTACGGTGCCATTTGGCTAAGGTTCAGCCGGTTCAGAAGGGTTGGGTAGTATTGTAGGTACGACATGCAAATATTGTTGTGTGGTGCAAGTGGAATGTAACGGCGATTTGAATTTTTCATCGTTGGGTGATAAGATAATCAACGGTTTAGTTGCGTGTTCGCCATGTGTTGAATTGCATTTAAAAGACCGGATTTTTTATCTAATTTTCTTTCTCAATATCAGTCAAAGTAGAACCATTGAGTCTTGAAGACAGGGTTTCTTCCAAACTTATAAATTCACGTCTTGATTTTCGCCTACCGATTTTCGTTGTGTGATAATGATTTTCCAAAATCGAAGAGATTTTTCTGCATAGATCCAAAAATTTTTTTACAAGCCGTTTACCGCCAATTTGATTTAGCAAAATCAGCCTATAATGCCCCCACTGCTGGGCCACAGGCTACCTCTCTGTGAGAGGGGGGATGGGTCGTAATCCACCACGCGGGCCCACTGCAGGTTAGTAGATGTCACATGTCTTAGATTTTTTGGTTCTAGGACATACCGGTTTCCTCATGATGTATTTCTTCACCTTTTTGAGAGCTGTGTAAAAAACATATTTCCCCAAAGTAAAGCTCCTGTCTCTATTAATTTGATTGATTTATTAGTAAACTAGCTTTTGCTAGCAACTTTGCCCGCGTATCATACATATAAACTTTCATTTTGAATCACTCTGTCTTCTCAATCGCAGCGTATATTAGAAGATCTAAGCGTACAAACACAAAATGCGACTTTATTGTAATGTCTAATTCCCCGCTGCTCCCTCATGCCTTGGTCCACCTCCGTAGATTCCCAGCGGTGGCTCTTCGAGGCACTTTATGACCTCTGCTGCTTCCACTCGTCACTCGATGTTCTAACTGTAACGATGTTTATAATTACCAAGGATTGCAGGGGCACTCTTATGAATATAAATTGTCAGCGCCGTGTTGGATGATGGTGTGTATATGAGAAAGTATTAATAAAAATTAATAAGTTATAATATGTGGACGTGTGGTTGCTTTTACTTAATTTTAGCTGCGGTGACGCAAAAAGGGGGTTATGATTTTGATTAGATGCATGTATGCTTTTCTGTTCCCTCATATCTTCTAAATTTCTGATTATTATTTGACAAATGAAGTATCGTTGGAAGCGTCTAAATTGTTCGCTGTTAGGCTGTCACATAAAATTGAATATGGACGGACGCCCTGTAGGTATTCTCTAAAAGGGCGTATTCATATACAATTTAATGTGACGTCATAAATAAATACATACATGTACTGATAGAAAAGGCATGAAAGGGTTTCATTAGCACATTTTGAAAAATATATATTGTTAGGTAACCTCCAAATAATGGAAAAAATAATGTAAGTACAAAAACTAAAATTCGACTACTGAAAAATCATACTCTAAAAAGTATGGAACATGAAAATATTTTCATCTACAAGCCGTGGTCGTATCCCACTGAACAATACATTCTCTTTTTTATAAATAATACTCTTACGAGAGTATTATTTATAAAAAATACCAGCCCAATTTATGAGTTGATGGTCGTGAGTTTGAACCCAGGCAGACTTTGTGTAAATAATTTCATCACCACTGCGCCATACGGTGAATTAAAACATCGTGAGGAAAATGGCGCACCTATCCCCTAGAACCAAAAAATAGAAGACCTGTGATATCTACGCACTGGGCCCGCGTGGTACATTACGGCCCACTCTCTCTCATAGAGAGGAGTCCTATGTCCCAGCCGCGGGAAAATTATAAGCTGATTATGCTATTGCTTGGCAGCTTACTCAAAATTGTACAACATTCAATAGGAATGCCTGATTAAATAAGTGTATGTACTATTATGAAGTCATGTAGTCAGTTTTTTAAAGGGTGTACAGAAAACACAACAGTGCACAAAAAATTATAAAAACTTTTTACCAAAAAAATGAAACCGCCGAAAAAACTTAAAGGAAAGCAAAAAATAATAAACCTTAAAATTATGAGTCGGCGCTTTGAGTGATCTTTGTTCATTAATTTTTCAGCGCCGACTCAAAATTTTAAAGTTTATTATTTTTTGCTTTTAAGTTTTTTCGGCGGTTTAATTTTTTGTTAAAAAGTTTTTATTTTATATATTTTTTGTGGCTTTAATGTACTAATAATACTTAGCAAGGTATACCCTATCCAATAAAAAAAGAATTATCAAAATCGGACTACTCTGTATAAAGTTATTCGTGGTTACTGGTTATACATTACAATCAGTGAGTGAACAATCAATCATCCCCTGTTTTCTGACCCTTAGGGTTAGATTTTGTTTTCCAAATTTATAAAGGACTACCCTCGGAGTATACTATTTCCAATAAAAAAAGAATTATCACAATCGGACTACTATGTAAAAAGTTATGCGTGGTCATACATAAAGAAAAAAACAAAAAAAAAATATACGCGTCGAATTGATAACCTCCTCCGTTTTTTTTCGTCGGTTAAAAAGATAGTTAGCCCGAAAAAATGCTCTGTTTATAACCAACCAATTACGTGATAAGT
Source organism: Aporophyla nigra (assembly GCA_947507805.1). Lineage (NCBI taxonomy): Eukaryota > Metazoa > Arthropoda > Insecta > Lepidoptera > Noctuidae > Aporophyla > Aporophyla nigra. The sequence continues at coordinate 4,082,587 of OX382301.1, forward strand.
TTGTAAGAAACGGTCACTTAGATTACGTTACGATAGCAAATCGGATTGTAACTCGATATTTTTTCCGCGTTAGTGTCCACTAACGGTATCGACTAAGCAAGTCATCGCGATATCCTCCTGAATAGGGGATAATAGAGTTGGCCAGATGATTTGTCGGATCGATCCCTATTTTAGGAAATTGGATTTGTAGATCGGAGGCGATAAGACGTTAGGGGAGACCGGGCTCGGGAAATAAACGGTAAAAGTTTAGAGGGCCCTGTTATCACTGATTTGCGTATATCGATTTTGCCCCGTTTCCCTGCGACGGGGATTTATCTTTTTTTTTTTCACCGAAGCTGAAAGGATTATTTGGAGAAAAATATTAAACGAGTCATTTGAAACGGTAATGCGCTGATAAATTGGTTCTCGTAATAAGGAAAATAAATGTTTTTCGGGATAAGGCACCTGCTCCGTGAAATGTTATAATGTAGGGTTCAATTTATTTAATTCAAAATAAAATAGAAGAGATATTATTGGCAACTTGGATACTTTTGAGAGCCGTGGTCGCCCAGTGGTAATGGCTGTGAGTTACGAAATGTTAGTTGTAGGTTCAAACCAAGACAGGCGTTTTATTTTGTGTAAATGATTTCATCACCACAGCTTCCAAAACATCGCGAAGAAACCGGCATGTCCAAGAGCCAAAAATTAAAAGAAATGTGACATATACCAACCCGCACTGAACCTGTGGTGAATTAATTGTGTCTCAGCAGTTGGAACATTATAGTTTGATTACGATGACTTTAGGCAATTGATATGCCTTAATTGTTGTATCATCTAAACAAAAATCACAAGGTAAGATCGTATATGAAAGCTAATACGTCTCAAAGTCCTATAGCTGCCATACAACGGCTGTAATATATACTAACTACTAAAATCAGCCATTTCATTAAAGATTTATCACGCAGTAACATCACTGTCACAGAGTACAACCAAAGCCAATATTCTACAGCCCTTAAGTACAACCTAGGAGAGCTTATCTTGTTGAATGCTAATACGCTCAAAGCTAATGCAGTATGTACAATGAAGTGCTCAAGTGCTTCAGCCGCGCTCTTATCTAAACTGCGCGCGTTCGATTATTGCTGGTAGCGAGTGTACCAGGCAATGCTGTACCGGGTTCGTGTAAATATTGAACCTGTGAATGTGACGTATGTGGTGTAAGACGGCCATCTTGGTTTCTGAAGTAAGGTTGCTGTGGTTAAAGCTGCTAAAGTATTTAGCTGTTTTAGGCCGTAGCGGCTAAGCGGTTATTAATAGGTATGATTTTTCAAAAAGACAATTTTTTGAGTAGATTTTGAAAATTTTCGACTTTGTACATTATCTATATAGGTATACAAAAATTAATCCCTATTTCCCTTGGTCACGACATCACGCTTGAACGGCTGGACCGATTTCACTTTTTTTTTGTTGTTGTGTTTGTAATTGTCAGGAGAAGGTTCTTATGAAAGAAAAAAATTAAAAAATTGCGCGGAAAATTAGAAAATTTAAGAATACTTAACAACCATATATTAGGACAATGTAAACTTTTTAATGTAACATTATGACATTTGACATAGAATTGACAGAATGCGTGCTCAAATATCATCAAAGAGACAGGACAACGTCTGTCGGGGCAGCTAGTTTATTATAATTATCGATTGTAGTATTTACAACTGTGTAAAAATACTTCTCAACTGAGTCTTCAATCATTGCAAAATACGGTTTTGTAACTTAAATTAGCTTAAAATGTTCCCACTGCTGGGACACAGTCCTCCTCTCTGTGAGAGGAAGTGGGCCATAATCGACCACCTGGGCCAGTGCGGGTTGGTGGATGTCACATGTCTTTGATTTTTAATTCAAGGATATGCTGGTTTCCTTAAGATGTTTTTCTTTACCGCTTTGATTGCAGTGGTAATGAAATTAAATACACGAAAAGTGCCTGACTGGGTTCGGACCCACGACCTACATACAAGTCATAAGTCGGGGGTAACTTAAATAAAAAGTTGTTATTTTTAAGCCAGGATATAAAAGTACCGGCAAAAGTTATGTAAATACAACTCAAGGCTTTTATATTATTTTTACGTAAATACAACGTGCACGTATATTTTTCACGACTGAATTTTATGAAGATATTTTTTCTCACAAAATCTGATTAAACTTTTTACTACCTACGAAAACATTTTAATTTTTTTTGCGTCATTTTTTTGCTGCGTGTAAAGTTTAAGCTCTTAAATTAAATTTAAAAGTAAAATTAAATTCTATTTTTAACCGACGAAAAAAAACGGAGGAGGTTATCAATTCGACGCGTATATTTTTTTTTTATGTATGACCACGCATTACTTTTTACATAGTAGTCCGATTGTGATAATTCTTTTTGTATTGGAAAGGGTATACTCCGAGGGTGGTCTTATATAAATTTGGAAAACAAAATCAAACCCTAAGGGTCGGAAAACAGGGGATGATTGATTGTTCACTCATTGATTGTAATGTATAACCACGCATAACTTGGTACAGAGTGGTCCGATTTTGATAATTCTTTTTTCATTGGATAGGGTATACCTTGCCAAGTATTAATAATAATAATAATCCTTCCATGCCGTTTTGGGCTACGGCGACCGTTTCATTACAAACCTACTGACGTCTATCATGGGCTCTCATGTGGCTAGCAAAACCGCCTTTGCTTACAAAAATTCTTGTACAGAGTGGGCACGTGAGAGCACCATTAACGTAATTGTAATTTATTGCCGCTGGTGGTCGGGCTTTTAGTTCGTCACGCTTAGAGTCTAATTTTGAAAGCCGACGAGTCTCAAAGTCAGAAACTTTCTGGTGTACCAGTGACCTCCACTCTCTGCGGTAAGACGTAAGCTTTTCCCACTGAGATGGATCTACGTCACATCCCTTCATGTGTCGCTTAAGCACATCCTTAAATCTTAAGAGTTGTCCGCCATGCTTCCGCTTGCCCTCCTGAAGTTCTGAATAAAGGATGCGCTTCGCCACTCTCTGCTCCGACATGCTCGCCACATGGCCACACCACCGAAGTTGCCTTCTCATGAGATACGCCTCGATGCCTCCCACGTTTGCTCGTCTCAGTATTTCAGTATTGCGCACTCGATCAGACCAATGAATGTTGAGAATTGTACGTAGGCATTTGAGATGAAATCGGTCCAATTGTTGAATGTGACGTCGATACGGTGTCCATGTCTCGGCAGAGTACAAAAATTGCCAAGTACTATTAGTACATTAAAGCCACAAAAAATTACAAAATAAAAACTTTTTAACAAAAAATTAAACCGCCGAAAAAAACAGAAAAGCAAAAAATAATAAACCTTAAAATTTTGAGTCGGCGCTGAAAAATCAATGAACAAATATCACTCAAAGCGCCGACTCATAATTTTAAGGTTTATTAGTTTTTGCTTTTCTGTTTTTTTCGGCGGTTTAATTTTTTATTTAAAGTTTTTTTTTAATGTCACCATCATCATCATTTCTATTCAAAAGCGTCATTGCTGGACATAGGCATCTCCCAGGGGGTGTCTGCCATAATCGCCACGCTTGACAGGCGGGTTGGCGATCGCAGTATGGTGGTATAAGGCATAGAGAACGCGAGAACGAGTGTTTCTTAAATGTTTAGGTGATTATTGACAAAAAATGCCTAAGCTTTCACACTGTCGAGTATAACCATCGCCTAGCCTTTTCCAAACTATGTTGAATTCTAGTGAAATCAGGTGCTGCATACCAGTATTTCACATGGACTGACTGTCTAATTGACTCCCACAATCCAATAACTGGGTAATACGACACCCCTTGCTAAGAGACTGATTGTCAGATTTGTGGGCTTCTGTCTGACTGTCTAAGATCCATGTTTGGCAGCCGAGATGAATAATATCTTAGGACAACCAACACACCGTTATCTGATCCCAAACTAGGCAGAGCCTGTACTATGGCAACCAGACAACTGATAAATCTCTTGTATATATAATTCTACTGTACGTGTGTATGTCACTGAACTCCTCCTAAACGGCTGGACCGATTTGAATGATTTTTTTTGTATGCGTTTGGGTGGTACCCTGGATGGTTTAGATTCACAAATCAGCCCGACAGATGGCGCTGCTATCGAGTTCTAGGAAACAGGACAACGTCTGTACGGTCAGCTGGTATACTTATATATTTCTAAATACGTACATATTATAGATAAATTACATCCAGACACAGAACAAATAATTGTGCTCATCACACAAAGATTTGTCCTGGGTGGGAATCCAACCCACGACCTCAGCCTTAGCAGTCAGGGTCACTAACCACTAGACTAAGAGGCCAGTCAATAATTATTAACAACTCAACGTGCTTTCCGAGGCACGTTAACATGCTTAGGCCACTGCTGGTAATTTATCATTAAAACAAAAAAAAAAAACAACTTAAATATGAATCAGAAATTACACATCCGCAACCGAACACAAAAAGGCTTATCGGTGCCACTGCATCAGGCTGATAATGCCAGCATTACCCTTACAGGTTTAAAAATGCACCGTGCTTCCCCAGAAAAGTCTATTACGTCACGCACGAAGAACCATAGACGTTCTCTTACGGCAAGGCAGAAGATTCTTACAGGCACGTAAACCGAATCAAGAATTACGACCATACACCCGATACTTCTTAACTTTTCCGCTCCTTAATTTTATGGCGGGGGTAAGACAAAAGCAAGGGAAACTATTAAAATAATGGACATAGACATTCGCTTTCCCGTCACGTCCCGGGGCCAATTTTAAAGGGAATCTAAAGGTGGCCCTTGGATATAAGCGTTGTTATGGATTTCAGTTCGGTAGCAGATGCTCCTTCACTTTACTTAAGGATTATAGTGCGTTTTGTTTTTTTTTCCTGTTCTGATTTTGGTTTGTTTTGTTTGTTTGGTCGATAGAGGAAATTATTTATAGTAGAATGTTTCGATAATGTTTTAGAACATTAGACTTGATAACGTCTCAAAAATACTGTCGAAAATCTTTAGGCCAGTTTTAAGAGCGATTTTAGTAGACAGAATTTTCAAGAGGAAAGAGGCCATATGTTTTCATGATCTCTTTAGATCTGTCGATATACGTAGAAACATGATTTTATGTCGCTACAATTTCTGAAATTATTCTATGTATCCTTACTTATATACAGGGTCAAATTAAATCAGACGGCAATACTTAAAACACGTGTCGGGTATCGATATCTTAACTAATAGAATAAAAAAAAAACAAAATGAAAAAAAAAAACCATTGGATGGGTCGAGGTCAATGACCGTAATCAGCTGGTTTTGTAATTTTTCGTTGAACATTTTTACGAATTTCCAAAAACAAAGTATAACATAACAGTAGTTTCACCTTAATGTACTTGTTACCGTGTCATTAAAATTTGAACAAAATTGGATGATGAAAAAAAAACTTTTTTTTCTGTATTGATATTGACACGTGGATAAAGTATTGCCGCCTAATTTAATTAGACCCTGTATATTTACAATAGAGGCAAAAATTTAGTTTTAATTTTATTGTTTCCAACAAAAATCCAATCCAGATGGAGCTAACAATAAAAAATATGTTGTGCATAATAAAGAAGTATTTTGTAGAGACCTGATCCACCCTCTCTATCAGTTGGACAATAACCCTTTCGGATAGCGAGTTTTAATTTTTATGGCCCTCGATCATGTGTCTGTGCAGGGTTAAAATAATACATGCCGAAGGGGTTGGGGCTAATGTGCCACTGAGCAGATCAATAGGATTGTCTAGAAGCTGCATACTGGCCTTAGATTTGTGGTCAATTGGTGATTATCATGTACCTATGTGCAGAATGTGAAATGCAATTGTTCCTGATTGTATGGGATGGAACCGTTTCAATTCCATACAATTAGGAACAATTGGGTATGTGAGAAGTGTTTTAGTTTGACAAGGCGTCTTATATCTTATGATAACAACCACTACGTATCCAAAGGGGTTCATGTCTGTTGGCATTTATTTCATGCAACAAAAATTCAAACAGCAATTAGCATTTGCTATTTAATAACATTTTTATGTTTCTTTTTTAAAAATATTTAAAAATGTATTTAAAATATGTATAAAAATAATTAGATGAGATATAATAACTGAATATAAATATTTTAGTATATACTGAACTGAACTAAACGGTTTAAATCACACCGTTAACCACACCAAACTGTTGTTAAATCATGTACTGAGTTCTACTGAAATCATGGTAAAACTTGGCACCTCCATGTCCTTTGTACCCTGTATAGGACGACTAACAGGGCTTTGGTCTTATTAATAACAGACGCACGGGTCGTTCGGCCAGGTTAAGCTACGCCGGTTGCTACTTGCCGCGGTTTACCCGTGGATGAGTGACCATCTTTACATACCAAAACCCTTCATGCACCGGTAAGCATGGCTGTCATTTGTGTTTCTTTGGCAGTCGCAACTGGTCGTCAGAAGCCCGAAAGGATATATTTATTGTACTACATAGTAACTGGGTTATGGGAGGCTGACATAGTATATAATAAAATAAAAAAAGCCTTTTATTCCATGCAACATATTACGTATAACATACTTACAGTGTTTTTACACTGAAAGAGAAAAATATTCATTAACAGTTCAATTCCAAACAATATCTTTCTCTTCGAATTTCGATTAATTTTTTAAACATTCATTTCAAACATTCATTATTGCATGATATGGATATATTACAAGAGAATGATAGTTTGAAATGATGATGAAATTGATATGATGTCTCTAACATATCTGTGTAAAAGCCAGCTTTTAAAAAGAAAACCTAGTACACAATAAATCTTAATCTATTAACCTGATTTCCTACGTCATTCAAACATTTCCCTACCATTGTTTCATCCATTATAAAATGACCTAAACGTTAATTTCTCTAATTAATTACGCGGGCAGTACTCGTAAAGTTTCAGGCGTAAAAAAGCCGAGTACGTAGGTAGGTACGTACTTCCATCGTAGGCAACTCCTTAGGGTGGTATAAAGTTGACTTTTGTTTCGTTTTAATTATACGCCAGCGGCCGCGGGGTGGGCAGAGTTAAAAAGTTAATTAGCTTTAATTTTAACTGCGGGGGCCATAGTTGCATTTTTGGGCCAAATGAATGTTGAGTGCGGGATGAATGCAGGGGAGTGCTGGAGTTCAATTCGTTGTGACAACTTGGTTTAATTGTTCTTTGGTTGGAGTGTATAAATTAATTTTACGGTAGGTATTAAGGATAAATCGTAATTTGTTATTGAAATATTGATATCGCTATTTATTTCTTCGTGAATCTAAATTATATTCTAAAAGTTAATTAATTTAAATGCACATTTTACTGAATAATAAAAAGATTTTTCCAGCGATTTTTTATAAAAAAGAACGCGGTCTACTCAATCAACCCAAATGGTATTCTTAATTTTTTACACAAGACAAAATAATCAAGAATACTTATATTTTCACTGCCCCCCTGCACTTAATAAAAATAACTACATTCAGCCAACGTTAGCAAAAAGGGCGGTCATTAAAAACGTTTCTTTAATTATTCAACATTTATCTATCCATATTTTCCATTTCAACGTTTGAATATTTGCCCCTTTTTACGTCACTAAGAAAGAAATTCAATTAATATGCAAAGCGTATTGAAATAAATTATATTTTTCCTTATCTCCTTACAACAGGGCTTACGGTATTCAAACATAAAAATTTAAATACCGCCATCTTGAAAGCAAGCTTTGTTTTCTTAACTTTTTAAGAAGCACAGACGTAAATGTCTTTCAGGCTTATTCGATGTGACCATTTGGTAAGTTGTCAGGGACTGGTATTGAATTTTCAGTCAGAATTATATTGGCAGAAGTCTTTTAGGCGGCATTTTGAATATTTGTTGAGATGTCTTGTTCTTGTGGAATACCTACTCTACTTCTCTATCTACACATTAGTATAAAAAGCAATTTTAATTCTGTTTATTAATAAGCAGGTAAAATTTTGTTTGTAAGATAGTTTGTAGAAGGTAATCTGAGAAACTACCAGTCGAATTTGAGTTCTTCTTGCATTATATAGCGCAATTCTTGAGGACGGTTATTTTATTGGCTATTTAACATTAAACACGCAATGACCCTAAGAAGCCAAGTAAAAAGAAAAAAATGTTATTAAATAGAACGGTAAGAGAAAACGATACTGACTTACAATTGTATAGAATGAAGTTCTTCTAACTGAACAGACAGCTGTGCTGCTGGGGAGTTTGTTGCGCCACTTCTTCTTCCCAGCTCAAGCACTAGGAAGTGGTGAATGGCGCGCTTTTGGGGGACTGTCTTATGTAATTTTCACGTTCGAAAAGTGCTGATACTCAGCCTAATTTGAATAAATGACTTTTGATTTGATCTGATATGTTTTATGAAAATAAAATCACATGGACAAAATCGCAGGCAGAAGCTAGATTGCCAAAACACACTCTATTGAATATTTGATGCACTGCACTTCATAATTTAGTTCTTATGAGATAGAAAGGAGGTTAGTTATTGCATACAATTCAAACCTAGCCAAATGCCTAATACGTATTTTTGGAGTTGCTGAAACGCTCACAAAAAAAAAAAAAAACTTCGAACGAATAGCTTACAGAAAATAATATATTATTTAACTGTCATGTAGGTACCTAACCTCTGAATTTGAATTTTGAAGGAATCCAAGCGTTTCCCGCTTAAATTGTATTGAAAAACAAGATGGCGCATTCGTCATAAAGTTCATTTACTTCAACCACAAAGTTTTCGAAAAAAGCCTACTTAGAACCTCAACAAGAAGCCTATTCCTATGTATCGTTGAGGGTAACTTTTTAACTGAATTTACGTGTACACGCCGAGATTGTGAAGGTTTTATTCTTCTGAATGTTGAGTACGTTCAGGAAACAGTTTGCGTTCGTCTTCCCCTCATACGGCGTCAGGCATGAGCGCTAACGAGCGAGGAAGGAGCATAGACTATATTATTATCGCACCTTTAATAATAAACTGAAATAACTACAAAATTTCGATTGTTGTAGACTGCATCGTATTTGCAAAACTTTAAACGCTATTTTCTAACAATCGCAATTTTGTAATTATTTCAGTTTATTATTTAAGATGCGATATGTTGAACCATGGACAATCAATAGCGATAAAAGGTACCTTAAGGCAATATTCAAGGAATTAGAAAATAACGTTAAAAAAATGCTTCTAGCATCCACCAATGATAAATGATTTTATTTCTGCAAGTAGGTTTGTATAAACACTTCCACACGTCATTCATATGAAAAGAAAGGCCGAAACAAACTCAGAGGCCACAGTCTCTTTGAAGTCCAGACATAATCATGTGCAAACCAGGTAGATCGATGTCTGAAATGGTATTTTGAGGAAATAACTACACAGATTGAGTGGACCTGTCCATGCAGTGCACGCATTTGTTAGTAATCGTGCAGCTCAGCTTAACGATTCGAAGAACAAAGTCAAAGAAAGGACATTTGTACACAAGTGTAACATAACACTTTCCTTTAACTAAACAGGTATTTAATTAACTTTTTTGATATTGAAAAATAGCTATATAAAATAGAATAAAACTATTGAATTTTGGTGGTGTGATTTGGTGTTTTACGGCATAGCTCCAATACGCTTATTGTTTTCTTCTTGTGCCACAATCAGGGGGAAGGCACCAGATGTCGTACGGGTGACAATAAATTTTATCGCCGCTCTGTGCGTATTCTCAGCACTACAAAACCGTAAGCTCGGATTTGAAACATAAACGGAACGGTATATATTATTTAAATTGCAAACTGTCACTTTTTATAGAGACACACGCATCGTAAGAATGAAAGTATATCGTATAGTTTATGTTGTATGCACGATGGAGCGATGATACACCTGTGCTGGAATTTGCATCATAATAGGATTTTGTATGACTTTTTTTGTTTACGGCATTTTGCATATACGTGTACACAAACTCACGCTTTTTTCACGGGGATAGGCAGAAACTACAGAATTCCACCTGCTAGGATCCTTATATATTACACTAGCTTCTGCCCGCGACTTCGCCCGCGTTAAATTTCTTGTTCCCCCGACCCTTCCCGTCGCCGTCGCGTCGAATCCCCTACCTGTGCGATTTTCCCTGTTTTTGCAACATTTTTCATTACTGCTCGGCTCCTCTTAGTTGTAGCGTGATTTTATATAACCTATAGCCTTTCTCGATAAATAGGCTACTCAACACAAAAAGATTTTTTCAATTCGGACCAGTAGTTCCTGAGATTAGCGCGTTCAATCAAAGAAACAAACAAACTCTTCAGCTTTATAATATTAGTATAGATTTACCTCGTTTACGTTCATATATCTGGTCATCCACGCACGCCGGTTGCAAATACTACGCACCTGACCTTTCTAAAGACCGTTACCAATGAGGTTGCTAAATAAGGTCACCTTATGGTTATACCTACCTAAACTAATTTCCTACGACTGTATATATTAAATACAAGTTATTGCTATTTGGATTTTGTTAAGGATGTTTAAAAATTGGCAACTTTTTGCTCCAGTCAAGTGCAAATATTACGCCTTTCCATGTCTAATCTCTTCTAATGTTAACTCTTTTCGATGATTTGTTTTAAAGATTACATTGGATAAATTTACTCAAAGTATTTGTTTCAAATAAACCAATTACAGGCACTTTTGAATTGTGAAAGGGTAGGTCAGTCAGAAACATGAAACTAGTTCCGAAGCGTACTAGGTACTATGCACTTCTCAAAGGCCTACATTCAATGGACAAGCAAGAAACTCCATGGGCACTGTTTTAAATGAAAATATGGTAATCCAATTTTTGCTACATCATTAATATGAAAATTATGCTTGTGATGTAGATAAAATGGGATTATAATAAGCAGCTGCATAACCCATCCCTACTGAAGGCGTCCGTTCACGAACATGACGTATGTATCAATGCCTGTCCACATTCGATTAGTACAGCCTTGCCGTTTGCTCAAGTAAAAAAAATTGGCATCACGCAAAATCACATCTTTTACGTAAAATACAACGCATAATGGCGTACTTAATACAAGCAGACGATGAAAGGAGTCGTTTAAATACGCATAAATTCTTATAAACACTTCCTCGAACCGTGCAGCCTCCTGATTTACAGGCTTTATCATTTTTTCGCTGACTTATACCTCATTTTATAGGATATCTTCTAGATTTTTTATTGGAGACAATAAGGGCTTAATAAAATGAGAATGATGAGGGTAGCATCTGTGTAATAAGAGCTTCTTTACAGCTATTTTATAATGCAGTTATATTAGCTCGTAAATGTCTTGCGAATATGAGCTTCCCCATCATTTCGGAAAATGAAAGATTCGAACTTTGCAGAATCATTTTCCTCAGCGAGCATTATGTACGAGTATGGTTACTTATGCACGGGAAAAGCTATTGCATGAAAATGGCATAAAGCTTGTGTGCCTTTAAGAGGCCGTATACGAAATTTTGAAAATTTGAAATACTGTATTGGATAATATTTTTCGTCACAGAATTTATTTTCAAAACGTTTAACGTAAACTATCATATTTTATGAAATGGTAATAAAGGGAATTCTTTCAAATAAAGAAATACTTAAAAAATACTCCACAGCTCCGTGCTTTTATTTTTGAATTTAATTAAAACTTCTAAGTTACTTTTATTTCGGTGCTCATTCGATTCAACACGCTGCACGTTACGGTTGCTCTTTGTCAAATACTTACCTAGAAATTTGCCTCTTCTCATGCCTATAAAATGAGGCTTAGTGAAGACATTGGTCGATTTTTATGAGATCTTCAATGATTAGTATTTTTTTTAATTACCGGTGGCATGTTTGATCTCGGTTTTGTTTTGTAAGTAGGTTTGTACAAACACTTTTATATGTCAACCATTTTTTTTTAAACTAGATGCGGACTGTGTTGTCTATCTGATAGCTCTGAAAAGAAAAGCCGAAACAAACACAGAGGTCATAGTCTCTTTTATAGTCCAGACATAATCTTCGTCAGATCATGTGAAGACCATGTCTCTGAAATTATATTTTGAGGAATAACTCACACAGATTGAGGAGACAAGTCCAGTAAATGTTAATTCATAGGTAATCAGGCAGCTCGACTCAGAACTTAAGGAGCCCAACGATTCGTCGAACAATACCGAAGAAAGGACCCTGACTGCATGAATTTTCTTAAACTGCCAAATCATGATTAAAAACTAAAATAAATGTGAAATAAATAAAGCGTGGGGTGCTTTTAAGGTATTTTTTTATTGATATCAGGCACCCCACGCTTTTTTTCCATTATTTTTTACTTTTTAGTTTGGTTTTCCATGGAAGCGTGTTTTTTAGTTTTTTTAAACTATTATTTATTTTCTATTTTTTAGGGTATTTCGAATTTTGAGACGTATGACAGCGTAGTTTGTGACAGTTTTTTTGCTGTCCTGGTAACCCTGGCAAGGATAATGGCACACATTTATGAAATTATTGCATTGTCATCAGTCCTTGACAGGTGTGCAAAGTTTGAATGAAATCTGGTCGTTTAAAGTGGGTCAAAATCGCACTATAAGGAGTCGGTTACAAACAAACATACAAATATACAAATATACAAACATACAAACATACAAGTGAAGCTAATATAAAGCGTGTAAAACAACCAAATATGAAGACAAATTACCAAAATATGTAGGTATCAATACACTATAAGATGTTAAAAGCGCGACGCTACTAAGGTATTGCTTGAATCCACATACCAAATATGTACAATACAACAATTCAAACGCTTACATAACCTAGCAATGCATTCTCTAACAGTACGGTCCTTTATATCGCAGCCTGCATCGGCTTATTTACGTGGTCGTCGGGACATATTTTATGCGCCGCCAATCGATATGTCCCGGTTCAGACACGGTTAATGGCCCGAAATGTTCCTGTGCTACGTCCCTCGGTTGAGTCCTAGCTCAAAGGTACGGGATCGACCTTTGACGTTCTGAGATACTGTGTGTAGATTTACGTGAGATTTAGTAATTACCTGAAGTGATTTGCATAAGGCACTACTGGATTATTTGATTGCGAAATATATAAGTTTTTTGTTTAATGATCAGCGTTTCTCAGAAAGCTATACTTAGTACGAGTATATAGATAAGGCATAGAGAATCTTTATTTAATAGCATAGGATCGTAATAACACAAAAAGATCTCAGAAATCTTGCATGCGACTTAAGAAAGCCCATTCAAACATCAATAAAGTTCCTTAAAGATTCATTTCCTTTATAAAATACTTCAGAAAGATTATTACTTCTGTAAAAAAACGTGTATAAAAGCGACCACAATCACAAGCGTGGTGCGTGATAAATTGAAGCGCCTACATAAATAATTATAGCAAAGCGCGTCACAGTAGGAGTTTGCTCAGGAGCCAATTTGTTCGGATCAAGAGTCTTGTGGTAAATTAGTCGCGAACGTGTGCTCGTCGATAAGAATTACCTGAGATTCTACGTCAGGTTTCTTCATTAAGAATTTACCACTGAACGAACTGTCAGTACCGACTTTCGCAGAATTATTACTTTTAGGAAGATCTGAGTAATACATTGGAGAAACGACATTGTTGAAACTATCTTTAAATGTAAAATAAACGTGGCAATAACATGACTTTCCCAAGTAGGTACCAGCGCAAAAGCCTTCGTTAGAATTTCTGCATTTTATTAAAACCTCTACTTTATTAGGATTATGAATATTTTATAGAAATAATCACATTACTGGAGCGTAATGTAGAAACGCGTTATTTCAAGGATAAATAGTAGAATGTATGTAAGCTGGCAATATTATACGTCGATGCCATTATTTACTGTCATTAGAGAAGTATTGAATCCTTCTGTGGCATGTAATCAATGTACAATATATGGATTAGTGTTACAGTGAAAATAGTTGTAGATAAGTGTCTAAAACAGACTGTAAACTTATATTGAATGATGAATATGTAAAAAGATAGATCCTAAATGTTGACTGTGTTTATCTTTTCTTTTGTGCCATCTGTAACAATATTCCAAAAATGGCTAAAACTATACCTGACCCAAAAATGTTTAGACTAGCTTAAAATAACGATTGTCTCGCATGTAAAAAAGTGGCGATCTGTCCTATACAAACAACAAGATTTATCCTATTTAACATCATATCTTTATATATATAATTTTAGTGTACGTGTGTATGTCACTGAACTCCTCCTAAACGGCTGGACCGATTTGAATAATTTTTTTTGTATGCGTTTGGGTGGCACCCTGGATGGTTTAGATTCACAAATCAGTCCGACAGATGGCGCTGCTATTGAGTTCTAGGAAACAGGACAACGTCTATACGGTCAGCTAGTAAAAATATAATTTATATACCTGAAAAGGTGGACATTAATATTGTTGAATAATTGCAATTCAATTCATTATTATTGACATTTAATTAACGATGATGAAGGCAGGCGAATGATAATTGCAATGCTTTAAAAGATTCCTAAGTCATTAGTACCAATGTAACAGAAAACTCAACACTGTACACCTAGTTCACAATAAACGGTTTGACATTGACTTTGATATTTTCTACAGATGTAACAAAGATCCGGGTCCGGGTTTGATAGGTTCGCTAAATTAATAGAAAAAACAAGAAATTCCTACTACTATGAAGAGTTTGCTAAATGTGTTAAAAAACCCAAGAAAATGTGGAGTCTAATAAATACCCTAACAAGAAATAAAACAAAACAAAGTTGTGTTCCTCCAAAACTAATAATTGGTTCTAATTACATTACGGAGCCACATGAAATTTGTCAAATATTTAACAAATACTTTGCTACGATAGGACCCCTCTTAGCTAACGAAATACCTGAATCATTTCATTACAATTTTGAACGTGCTTTACCAAACCCTCTTCCCCAAGACTCTGAAAAGCTCTCTAGTTTTAGTCCGTGTTCTGCTAATGAAATAACAAATATTATTACCAACCTTGATTCAAATTGCAGTACAGGTCTAGATGGAATAAGTACAAAAGTAATCAAAAGTGTTAAAAATTTAATCGCAAATGGTCTGAGTAAGTGTCTAAATGATCTTCTAGCCGATGGGAACTTTCCTGAAACACTAAAAATTGCGAAAGTAACGCCTATCTATAAGTCAGGTAGTATCACAGATCCTGGGAACTATCGACCAATCTCAGTTTTGCCCGTGATGTCGAAAATACTAGAAAAAATTATCCACAATCGACTAGAAACATATCTAAGTTCTATAAATTATATCACCGACCGGCAATACGGATTTAGACCAAAGAGTAATGCTACTTCAGCTACTATTGACCTTATTACTAAAATAAAACAAAATATAGATAGGAAAAACATAGTTCTGGGTATTTTTATAGACCTGAAAAAGGCATTTGATACAGTCTGTCACAAATTGCTCTTAAAGAAATTAGAATCAATGAACATCACTGGCAAGGCTCTGAAAATGTTCGAGTCCTACCTTAAAAATCGTTCTCAAGTGGTTAAACTTGGCAGCCACCAAAGTGATGCTTTACCTATTAGATGTGGCGTCCCACAGGGATCTATTTTGGGTCCCTTGCTCTTTTTAATTTATATAAACAACATTCACGAAATTAAACTACATGGTCACCTAACTTTATACGCTGATGACACCTGTTTATTCTACTTCGGATCCTCCATCCATCAAATTATCTCACAAGCCCAAGAAGATTTGAATTCTTTACTAGCATGGTTTCAATTCAATCTCCTGACAATAAATATCTCCAAAACATGCTACGTTATATTTAAGGCAAAAAACAAAATAATTCCCCCATATATCCCGCTAACAATTAATGATGTTCCTCTACAGCAAAAAACGTGTGAAAAATATCTCGGACTGAGAATCGATAGCTCACTTACGTGGAATGCTCACGTTGATCATATAAAAAGCAAGCTGTCAGCACTTGCCGGGTCACTGCGTAACTTAGTTCGTTGCATTTCATCAAAATTACGCTACACCATCTATAATTCCCTAGTCAAGCCGCATCTACTTTATTTGATCGAAATTTGGGGCAGCGCTGCCAAAACAAAATTGTCAGAACTTCAAATTACCCAAAATAAACTCATAAAAATACTGTTCAATTATCCTTATTTAACATCTACCAGTAAAATTTATAGCGATACAAAAATAATGAATATTAAACAACTTTATACTTACAGTACATGTATTATCATCAGAAAAATTCTTAATAAGAGCATTCACACGAACATAACACTCACCCAATACAAACAAATCAGTCAACGTAGCACCCGGCGAGCTAGCTTGCTAGTTCTGCCCAAAACTAGAACTAAGTATGGCAAAAAAATGCTAACTTTTGAAGGAGCACAACTTTATAATAGAATACCGGCTAGTATAAGAAATCTACATTGTTTCAGTATGTTCAAAACTCAACTTAGTGAGTATATAATTGCGGATCGATCTCTTTTGGAGAAATGAGAGCATTGTATGTATAATATATAATATCTAGTATTTAACTGATGACAACGAGCTCTCTATAATTAATGAATTTTTTAGTATTGTGTAACTGATCACGACGAACCTTGTATAAATTATGTACCTATATGTTTTAATATTGTTCTCAAGTGAGTGACGTATGTCTTTATTGAGAATAAAGTTTCTTTAAACCTAAACCTAGGTTCATGCTATGTAAAGGTGCGATTGTCTGTTTAAGAAGCCATTGAGCCTAAAAATGACTGCCTCGTTGGTGTAGTGGTATCAAGCGCTACTGCTGAGCATGAGGTCCTGGGTACGATTCCCAGGCCGGTCAAAGTGTTATTGGGTTTTTCCATCTGGAATTTCACAGTAGCAGCCCGGAGTCTAGATTTGTGCCCGGTTGATGGCAATAGGCTCGCCCCCTATTACATGGGACTTAAACATAACAGGCGAAATGTGGGTGTATAGGTACACCTCAGCCAAACCTTTCGGGGAAACAAGGCGTGATGGTATGTTATGACCCTAAAAATGCTTTAACTTTTATCAAATCTTAATTTCTATCATAACAATATTTTTGACACCCATTTTCTAAAAGATCCCCGCCTACCCCATATGCTGTAGTTATTTCCCATCTCCTCTGCGATGGCTGCGGGCGAAGTGTAAACATGGTTAAAGTGCGTGCGCTTTAAGTTGGAGTGCGCTCTCAAATCCTGAGAAATCGCTGCGGCTTCGGCCGTCTCTCGACACGTCTTCGGAGATGGTATAAAATGTAAGACATGGCGGGTGTGATATCGGATTTGAATTGTTAGGAGCGCCTACGTAATTTGACTTAGCAACAACACGTTTAAGTGAGATATTAAAACCCTAGTTTCTCTTTTTAGTGCAACGTTCTGATTTAAAACCGTACAAATATTGTTATTGCTACAACTTCTCTGCTATGCATAATATACCCACAACAAGGTGAAATTGAAGCATATTGTTTACGAAGAATTTTGTTATTTGCTTCGATCAGAAATTATGTTTTAAATTGAGGTGATAGTTGGTATCGTGTCAGATTAAGTGTTCCAGCTTCAATGTAATCTAGTCAAAAGATGCTGAACTTCGATGTCAGGATTAGTTTCAGATTTTCCAAAGTTTATAAATCAATCTGCCTAGCCTTATCTCAACCATTTTGGAGTCGGCTTCCGGTCTAACCGGATGCAGCCGTATTTTACATGGAGCCACTGCCTATCTGAACTCCACAAGATAGTAACTGGGTAATACGTTACCCCTCGGTAAGACTAGTTGTCAGATTTGCAGGTTTCTGACTACCCGTAACGACTGTTAAGATCTACGAATGATAACCGAGACCAACGGCCTAACGTGTTTTCCGAGGCGTAGAGATCTTGGTATGTGTTGGTGACCCATCTTGATCGATCGATCCTTATTGCTGTGATTACTTAGCCACAAACCACAATTTTTTTTGTGAAATACAAAAAAATGCAGCGGTGTAGTTGAATTTTATGTGAACTACATAGAGATGCAATTTACTTATTGTCGAATGCAAGTTTTAGCTTACTTTTTTATATCGTATCGAGTAACATATACACATCCGCTAACCCTCATCGCTTACAGCGGAATGTCAGAGGGATAATGCAGATTGATTCGGCTCAACTCGGAGGAGACAAATTCGATTTGCGACAGTGCGGTGTAACGCACAGATTTGACGCCTTGAAAAATATACCAGATTCACGAAGAGATTGCAGCTGCCTAGATCGGTGCTATTTTTCTACTCTGTTGGGCTCTTATTGGCAGCTTTGTTTAGATTGTTCGAACCTTTGCACTGTAAAAGAATTTGTTGGTTCATTCATTTAAAGGAATGCTTTATTTTAGTTGAATCTGTGCTTGAGGTTGTAATCACACATTTAGGTTTGTATGTAGCTTCTGTATTTGATCTAAATTACTGTTGAATATCTAGTAATATACGTTATAGGTGGCTCGTGGCTAAATAATAACATTCCCAAGGGTTGATTGAAGGTTAAGCTACGCTTGCCAAGACCGGTCCGTGGATGGGTGACCATCAATAACATATCGAGACCCCTTCGTGCTTCGGTAAGTACAGTAAGCCTTTCCGAACGGGTCGTCAGAAATCCGTAAGTCTAATCACCAGTCTTACCAAGGGGTATCGTGTTAGCCAGTTACTGGGTTGTGGAGGTCAGATAGGCGGTCAATTCATGTAGATGCTGGTGGCAGACTGGAAGCCGACTTCAACATAATTGGGAAAAAGCATTTTTTTTCGAGGTTTTATCATGCTTGCCTGATTTACTCATCGTCTTCTCACATTCTAAAAGAAAAGTTGTAACTTTTTTTTCCATTATTAAGTAGGCGTGAGAGTCAAAAACTTGAACATTACTGAAGTAATAATATCAAATTAGTATTCAGAACCAGGAGCCGTTTTATGTTTATTAATAAAACCTTTTTGCAGCGCGAAGGAAAACTTGCGAATCTCTCCACGTACTTTACAGACTCTAGTCCCAAAAACGGTCTCTAACATAATTCCTTCAAGACCTAAGCTCTAAATTATGGTAGATAAACAAAGAATATCTATTCAAAGGGTAGCGCAGAATTTATACAGGCCTCGCGAAAGGCGTATAGTGTGTGCTGTTCAGTAAACGGGGACTCCGCATTCCGGACACGTATGTCGTCACCGAAATGTTCCCCGGATGGGCTTTTTGAAGAAACAAAACTCAATGTACAATACAATACAGTACAACTTGTCCCACATTGTACAGCGTAGTGCCATTCCAACACAGCTGGTCAAAATGTCCATTTACATTCGACAAAAGTTGGGTTTTTGTTCGTCACCAATGAAAAAGTCGAAAGTCGATTCTGTTTAGAATTCAATTTATTTTTGTATTGAATGTGTAGGATTGTTTAATCCGTACGGTATCCGGCTTTTCACGATTCTTTTGAACTAAGTAAACATTCTCCGATGTTTTCTTTGGATGTAGCCAGAGGGAACTTATACAGGATATCGTCTAAATCGTAAAATACAGCAAAAATCTTATATTCCTGGATGGTTCCGAAGGTTAGCTGGCAATTAACTAGAAATTCGAATACTGTATACAAACTGGCCGTGCGCCTAATGGCAGGATCTTGTATGCAACCTGAATAAATTCTACGAAAAATTCTACATTTTTGCTGGAAAGCAGAACACCTGCCTTAAATATCTAGCAACTTAGCAACTCAGTAGGCTTTTCTTAATTCTGTAGGAAAGTTTTCAAACTCGCGGCAACCTTTTTTAGTAGCATGCTTAAGTAAGTAGACCGCATTAATTTTTGAGCGTCGATCTTTTCAGATTGTTATAGGAAAATATATTTTCAAGCACGGTTTTCGCTTTCTCGCTACCTGGTTCTAAGTACTTACGATTCTTATCTACTTAGTAAGCTGGACACAGGTCCGTAGACAACAGACGTTCCATGACAAATGTGATACCTTCTGTGTTCCCTCCTATGAGTCAGGATTGATACACCATTATACCTACCCGTTTTGTTATTATTTCAGTATGTATCACGTTCCAACGTTTCAGAGCGCATATACGAAATAGCCTCACAGAATAATAGGCTTTATTTCTCTATGTGTAGTGTGTATAATTGTGTGGAATAACGTGGGTATGTTTACGCGATTCGTGTTCTTGTCACGTGCGATTCGACTCGCCGGTCGACGCGTGTGCCTTCTTCGGTGGAAGCTATTATTTTTATCCGCATTTTGTACTTATTGGTGCCGTATTATGTGACAGCGTGCGCGTTATTAAATAATCGGCTGTTCGTTTAGTTAAGGTATAAGGATCTTGGCAGGAAAAGGAGGGTGAGGCCCTATATGTAGTACATATACGCTAATAAGTAGTACTATAGCAAAGATTTCATTCGGGCAAAAGTTTCCGAGTATCCAGATAAGTGCTAGAGTCGTAAGACACACTGGTGCTTTGGTTAAGAGCTCTAGAATAAAAGAGCGGTAAAATACTGAATCACATCTGCCGCTGAGTTCAGCTGTAGAGCTGCCAAACGACTGTGCCTTAAGTATTGGTATGCGTCTGTCACCGAAATATTAAGAAATAATCTTATGACTAGACTTTTGATCATCCGTAGGTCCTTTTTGAAATATCAATAGGTAGTTATTACATATTGAGGAGTACTGGTGGCTCAGAGATAACGGCCGCGATTTTCGATTTGTAGGTCCTTGGTTGTAGGTTTTGAACCTGGCGCTTTACTTTGTGTATTTATTTTTTATTTACCACTATTCTCAAAACGGTGAAGGAAAATATAGTGCCGATAATTTAAAGATATGTGGCATCTACCAACTCGAACAGGACCCACTGGGTGTATACGGTCCACTTCCTCTATTAGAGACGACGCCTGTGTCCCAGCAGTAGGAACATTAGGGCAAAAGCCGGATAGTTGCCCTAGCGGGATACTTGTCCCGGTTTTGAATACACTATGTTGGGGATGTTAGTGGCTTTAGCGCTTTACTGTAATTGTAAGCGGCTTTCCCGCAGACCTAAGTGTCATGTAAACCATCAGTATATCCGTTAACGTTTCGGCTGTGTGAGCGAAAATCTTCTGCGGCGTAACTTCAACGAGCGTCGAAATTATATTGGTAGGTGATTTCTGTTGAATATTTTTATTACTGACTAGCTTCTGCCCGCGGCTTCCCCCGCGTGGATGTCGAAAAATATCCCACAAGAACGTACTACCGGGATTAAAAGTACCTTATGTGTGAATCCAGGTAAACAATGTCTTATTGCACTGCTAGCTTTGTGTTATCCAAGGAACAGCGCTTGGATTGATAAATGATTGCTGTAGGATAATTAATCCTAAAACCTAACAATAGTGACGGAATATATAACAGAACGGCAAATTACCTCCTTGTATGACAAATTTGAAGGCAACTTTAAAGCGAAAATATAAATTCTCTTTATTTCCTGGGAATTTCGAATAAAATTGTTACCTAAATTATTCAAATGAAGATTTTACTTTACTTGCTGTTCACAGGGATTTAAGACTATTAATTTTTTAGTCTATACTTAAAGTATTTCCTTAAATACTACTTAGAGGTTCTGCCCTCAGGTGCTAATACAACCAGGCTGCTAGATGAGCTCACTCTCGAGCAGGCCACGTAAAAGTGGCCGAGCGAAAAGCAGTCCCCTCTAAGATCATTTCCCGCTATTTTCAGTGACTGTTCTCCGTTAAGTCTACCCCTGTTAAATTAAATGTTTTGCCTTGAGATTTATTTATGGTCTTGTCAAAGCAAACTTTGAGGGGAAACTGCACTCTTTTGAACTCAAGAGGTAGTTCGATGGCGTTAGAGGAATCCTCGGAATAAACACAGACTCCTCTCAGGAACAACGTGTCAGTATAGTTGCCTCGATAACATTTCGTTGCAATATTTTTACTCACAACCTGGTGTAAATGCATAATTTTGGCGAGTTTAAATTACGCAACAACATAACTGGGCGTAAACTCTAAATTTTTATATGTGAGTTGGGAGACCGCGAGGCTTCAAATTGTTAAGAAACTAAACCGGATAACTTATGGCGTCATCGTTGTTTATCACTCGAGTCCACTGATTTATAATTATTTTTAACTCCTTCAAACGATCTCAAAAGAATTTAATTGATGATTGTGGCTTGGTCGTTATTTTTTACTTAAATGCATAAACTAATGTCGCACTATTACTCACTGAACGTACAGATTTAGATGTTAGTGCGTAAAGTATTCATGTAGGTATGTGTGTGTATGCTTGTTTGCATGCAGCGTGCTAACTATGATTTTTCTGTAATGTAATAGATGAGTGTTTCAATTATTATGGATATGAAATGTACGCCAAAAGATGATTCTAACTGTTAAGTTTCTGAGATAATCATATCTCAGAAACTTACAGAACTATCAAGTTCTGCCTTTTAGTGACTATCGATATGAAATAATGCCAAGAGACGATTCTGACTGCAAACTTTCTGCTATATGATGGTTCTCCTTTTTCTATATTATGGATATAGAATTTATGCCTAAAGATGATTCTGACTTATAAAATTATGCGTTGTGAATGTATGATAAATGAGTGTATGCCAAACGATTTTCTGCGAAATGAAGTTTATGCTATCCGCTGTTATGCAAAATAATATTATGACGAAAAAAATTCTGCCATAAAGGGTGGACCCATTAGAAGTAACAAAAGATAATTTTCATGAAAAAAAAAAATTACGAAAGATAAAATTTGGTACGGGGTAAGTTTGAACCCAAAGAAAGGACAAACACCTATTTTTATTCCGAGATTTCGTCTCCGTCCACGATAACCGACATTTACGGGGACGAAGTCGCAGGCAAAAGCTAGTTAGTTCATATTAATATCAGTTACGTATTTGATACTTCTTGATACACTGGTTGAGATTGGACACCGGTGACGACAATGCGCTCCCCGGGCTACACCGCACCCTCTGCGCGCCATGCGCACATCTGCCATGCCACGAAGGATTTTCGAAGTTCTATTTGACTTTGTTAGGGGATGATTTTGGAAAAACTGTGATACACGTGTCTCATTATTACAATTGAAGAGTACGTGTACAAATTTTTGTGCCAATCGACCCAGAGAACAAAAAGTTTCGCAGAAAATTCAACCCCCCATTTCACCCTCTTAGGGGTGGAATTTCAAAAAACCCTTTCTTAGTGGATACCTACTCTTCACAAAGAACACACCCTCCAAATTTCACGTCGCTAGGACCAGCGGTTTAGGCTGTGCGTTGATATATCAACAGTCAGTCAGTCAGTCAGTCAGTTTCTCCTTTTATACATATAGATTGTGGTGTCTGTAAAATTTTTGTTTCTGTACATGCAGTGGAGTTTAAAATACAGTGTTTATTATTGAATTGTTTTTATTTATTTTTCAAATGAAAAAGTCAAGTATCAAAAAGGATAGTCGCCCTAGTCACGTTTGCGGATAGTCGCTCTAGGGGAAGCTATCCGTAACTATAAATTATTTAACGAGCAAAGACAGTTTTTTGTCTTTTTGTGTTTTTTTACTCATTGTGACTATAACTTACCTTAAATAAAATCAAAACAACTTTAATAAACTGTTTCATGCATTTATTCTAGCAACATGCCTCGCATGTATAAAACCCGAACAACATAAGCTGTACAGAAGGAAGTTTAGCATTTGTTTACAAAGAATTGGCTAAGATTTGGCAAAGATAATATTTTATTAATAACGAGCATTTCGCCCGCGTCTTCGACCGCGTGACTCACAAGAACTGTGCATTTTTTCGGGATAAAATATAGCCTATGTTATTTGGTGATAATTTAGCTTTCTATAGGTGAAAGAATTTTTTAAATCGGTTCAGCAGTTTCCAAGTTTATCCATTACAAACATACATACAAAAAATCAAATCTTTTCTCTTTATAATATTAGTTTAAACTTCTATAACTTAAAGTTTGGAAGCTATTATTGGGGGGGGGGGGGGTTATTTTTATAGTTATTAAGTATAAAACTTAAAAATATTTTATTATATTGAGTTTATTTATTAAAAAAAAAAAACATAGTGAGGCAATCCCTTACAACTTTATTACAATCCATCGAAGCATTTTTACCGTTGGGCTACTATCCGCTGGAGTAGGCAACTATCCCTTTTTTGAGAGGTCTACTAAAACATTATTTACTCAAAACCATTATTAATTATGGTCACAAAATTAGGCTGATCTAATAGATCAAAGACCTATGTTTTGATATGCATGTTGTATTACTTTAAGAACAAATTTTTCTCCAACAGACCTTTTTTGAAAAGTGGGACACCTATCCGGCTGTTCCCCTATAGGCTGATTGTGTGAGGTAGTTATTAAGATTGTTGCAGGATTAGTCATGGCCAAGTGGTACATAGGGTTCCTAATAAAATATTGTAACCAGGTAATACTCTTATTGTGCAAGAAAGAGACTGCTTCTCTGCATATAATACTATGCCAATCACAACGCCAATAATCGGTTTTTCCTAGATTACATTGCGAACAAAATGCAATTTACTTTAGAGTGGCTGTCACCCTCTTTGTTCGCTTCCAACTCAATAGTTTCATCTTCCCCAATTTCAGTCGATCACACTTCCTGGCGTTAAAAAGTATAGCTTCGATTCTTGGCAATTTCGAATGAATTCACGAAATCTACGATAAAAAAGTAGAATTTATTGCCTTTACCGATGAAAATATAACTTTCCCCGTCCAATGTAAAAACGCTAAAATCTTTTTAGAACCCGATAAGCGTTATGGGCTAACCAGCTGCCACTTTAACAAATTATTGGGAGATTTCCAAGAAAAAAGTTGTCACCCCACGAAGGGTAGGCGACATCTTATTTGATAGCTTGATTTTCGCGGGGCGCACCGAGAATGTTAAATTACTGGCGAAATGAAAGATAATAGCGCTGCATCTTAACAGGGGAAAGTTGCTCCACTTTCGAGGAGGGAAAAAAGTTTATATCCCCAAAAGATTTTGAAATTCCCATCCCTAGGGCGCAGGAGTGCTCGGTATCACATTATTTATTCATGGTTTTTTTGTTTTAAGTGCTCAGGCATAGTGGCTTCTATTTGGATGATCTCTTTACTACTGCATAAGCGATTAAGGAAGCGAATAATCTTCAAATCGGGTGTACTTATTTTGATTAAAAGGAAGGTGCTTAATCAGTAAGTTGTTGAAATCACTATAATTTTTAGTTTAGTTTGGTTACTTAGAATCGTAGTAATTGTCTTATGTATAAACCATCTGAGAGTAGGTATTAAATATATGATTAGAGAGTAAAGGAATTATTGATGAAATTCAGTGTGTTAAGATTGATTTAGTGAAATAAAACCATGATTAATCGAAATCGAACAATTTATTGTAAACTAATACGAACGCATAGTAGAATTTAGGATATATATTTGTAATATTAATAGTACAATAACAAAACATTGACATAAAGCGTTAACTTAGTTCACCAACATTCGATTAAGCCGACGAGTGCAGTGAGTCTCATCTCATACACACGAATCCGTCAACTTCTCGTTACATTATTACAATATATCAAAATGTTAAAGCTATATAAAACATGGCCAATGAAATGACAACAGTCTTAAATCCTAGAAACGAGATTTTTAGTTACATTGATATAAATTATACGCTGTCTATTCCAATCACTCTGGTTTAGTTTATGATACAACATTGTTTTATACTACATAATTATATTAAATATAGGTAGTTTCATAAAAGTTATAATAGCCCAACAAACTTTCTTTGGAGTTAATTTACAAAATGGAGACATAGGAAATTGGGTTTCCAGAAGTGATTTGAATAAACGCGAGAGATAACATTACGACAATGAGGTCAGTGCCAGTGCAGATATAGAAAATAATTTCCTCGATATGAAATTGTCACAGACAGGGGAAGACAGAGGAAGACATCTTGCTTAGAACAATTTACAAGTGGGTTCAGTATAAAAGCTACTCCAACCTTTGATAAATTATTTCACAATACATTGGGAATAGAAGATTTTTCATGATGACAGTATAAAAGTACAAAAATGAGCAGAAGATAAACGCTAACAAGTCATAGCAATCCTCGCATAACATCTGTATTTACAATAGTGTTATATATCATCTAAATTATCATATTTAGAGCGCAGAGCTAGAAGCTTTCGTAAGTCTAGAAAAATACAGTGGTAACCTGACAGTGTCGAAGCATTTATTTTATAAATACGAGTACTAGAGTACAAAAGCAGTCTCCAGATTAAATTCGGTAACGTAGCTTAACGATATCTATTTAGAATTTTATAATTTAATACATTTTGTTGTTTGCTCTAAAAATCACTGATTTCTGGATCTGTATCAGCGTATTTGCAAGTAAAGGGGTTTCGTAGCCATGAACAGAAGGAACGGTCGCTATGCTGTTTGTATTTCGCGGTGGTGTGCTTCTTCGCGTGCGCTCGAGCGACAGCTGCGCGTCGCGTTGGGTACGAATCTAATGACGATGCATCTGAATCTCTCGGCACTGAATCATAGCCTGATTCAGCACGCCTTGAGGTAGTAGCGGGACTGTGTTTACCTGTCCGCGGGGTAGACTCATGACCGCTGTCATAACCATCAGGTTTGGAACTAGCAACTACCCTGGCTATACCTTTGTCGCTTTTTTCTGTTCTTGGTTCGGTTGTAACCACCGGGGGCGTAACTTCCAGGTGTAAGTTTGACTTTAGATCTTTAAATGAAGGTGCTCCGCTACCTGGTATTCGTTTTTCTTCTCTTAGATTAGGATCTGATGCCCCATCAGGATGTCTCAGAGAAGCTATACGTGCATCTGTTATATCATTTCCTCGATATCTTTCAAAAGGGCCGTAGCAATCGTTATGTGCTTCCAAATCTTGATATGCATCACACTCTCCGACTGCACTTCCTGGCCTAGACATGGTTCGCTTGCAACTATTACATATTTTGTCACTTGGCCTGTAAGCTGGTTCACTATAAACAGAACCGTCGCCACCAAATTCTTCTGTATCACGAACATTCGACAGAGATAGGGACTGAAATTGAGGAGCTATCCTCGAAATCGTCATATTGTAATCATCAATGTTGTCTAACATATTACGTCGAGAGCCGTACAATTCAGTTAGACTCATTATATCATCAATCCTTGATTGTGATGAAGGTAAACTTTCATGTGGATTTAAGTCAAGTCCACGATCACCACTATATTTGTCCGCATAAAATCCTATTGTTTGTCTAAGATAGGCTTCATTTCTAATTTGGCGTTCGACTTCACTATACAAGGAAAGAGTATCTGTGAAAGTTGATGCTACTGTTAAATTTTCTTGACTAAGAATTCTAAGGGGATGATCGTCTAAATCTTCTTGATCTACTTCTGGTAAAGGATTTTCAGAGTATCCCATACAGAATGCTATATCCTCTTCGGTTACTTGTAGACAAGAGTCCATCATAGGAACAGGTTCTAAAGGTTCTTCTACTTCGATTATTTCTAAAATTTCATCTTCATCGTCATTAAGACCCCTACTCATGCCATGAGGATCAATGTCCCTACTATGATTTGAAGCTAACTCGTCTTCCATTCTAAACCGTTCTTTATATTTACTATCCAAGCTTTCCATTGAAACTTCTCTACTACTAAGACTGCTGGGTTGCATTATAGGGAGTGCGGGAGGAATTTCAGCTAATTCCTCACTGTCATCATCGTCGTCTATATCGTGTTTGCTTGGTTTGGAAGATTTTTTACCCATTGAATTCTGATCACCTGGACCTACATTTTCTTCTTCTATTGCCATTCCCTTGGACCCAGCTTTTAATCCGGTTCTTATTACAGATTCTTCGACATGTATTCGCCTTCCTGAGTCTTTTGTCACTGGCTCCATTTTGTGAGCATTTTCAGGTTCGTCTGGAGCTCTAATTATACCAGGTTCTTTGTGTAAAACCTGCGCTTTGTGACTTGGTGAGCTATGTCTAGATTTATGAATTTGTGATGTTTGATTTTCTACCCATTTTCTTATCATATTTTTCTTGTGATTGTCCATGTACCCATATCCGAGGTTCTCGCTACCAAGGGCACCAAGAATACCGAGTTGAAGTGGTATTGCGTTATTGGTAGGTTGCATTGGCACAGATTCAAATTGTATCGGTACTTTTGGTTCTTGCATTGGACCGTCAATCCAAGTTTCGCGTTTCTTGCCTTGCGTTTCCTTGATAATATGCCTTGCTTCAACTAATTTTGATTTAGAAATTCTAGGTCCGTCGATCCATTGTTCGTCACTGGTGCTCTTTCCTTCTTCTGGATGTTTTGGACCTGCTTTTTTAAGCGGAGTCGATTTAGATGTTACTGAATGCACTGGAGACGCTTTTGGGGTATGACTAGGCTGTAAAGTTTTAAGTGGTGATGCTTTGGGTGACCCATGTAATCTATGCACTGGACTTTTTTCTTCAACAACTCTAGATAGCGATGACTTATGTTTTTGTTCTGCAGCAGAACCTCGTAACGCTTTACTAAGTACGCATCGATTGTCACCTGAATTTATATGGGGTATGTAAACTGGTGGATGTTCCCCATCAGTTGCGTCATCCATAGGACCCACGTATATGACCGTGTCAGCTGAGAGATCACTACTTGATGGATCCGGCTCACTGCTGCTCGGTTTTGAAGCATCTTCACCAGAGCTCCCACCAGACCCTGCATTGTTATTTGACGAATATTTGACCTTCCTTCTCCGAAGCCTATGTATTCTAGAAGCTAACTGCAAAGTCGTTAAAGTGTCTGAATAATTCTGGGCATTTGGTGAAACATGAACAATCATAGCTGTGTGACAGGTTAAAGATCCGAGACACTCTTTTAAAACATGTGTAAGATTATGGTCTCTATACGGTAGATGCCTTTGTCCGTTGAATATTGCAAGTAATATATTTCCTAAACCAGATAGTGGTATTCCGCCGTTTGTTTTCCCTCTCTCTGAGTTTCCTAGGTCGATTAAATGCAGGCGGCTGCGTCCTCCGGCAACTGTGAACAAAGAGAGAAATGTTTTTAATTCAGGAACTTTGTTGTTTTGTGACCCGTTTAGCATGGAGGCGGATAGTGAAACTTTTATTTAAAGCTCCGTTTAATATAAGACAATCTTCAATGAACATTCCAGAAATAACTGTGCTTTGTGTATAAATTCGTCGTAATTAATTCTCTTTTAATAAATCCTTGACTGTTTCTTAGAAGTGCTAATTAATACGCGAGGCTTTTTTTGTTTATGGAGATGTTTTGATACAAATATTAATTAGAATCTATTTTGAATTTAAAGAATGTTTGGCTAATACGGCGACCATACCTACACAGATAAGATACGGTTTGGTTTGCATGTAGCTACTTAGATTAACTTATTGATACTTGAGTTTAAAGGGGAAGCATCAAGGTACCCGCAAAATTAAAATGTTTATTTATTTATTTATATATGCTTTATTGTACACCAGAAAATACATAACAACAAGAACATTTAACACAAAAAACATACAATGGGCGGCCTTATCGCTTTCTGCGATCTCTTCCAGGCAACCTTTGAATGGACAGTGATTGCGTGAACATAAAATGTTCTTACTTTTTTGCAATTTGCAGGTCAGTGTGTCAGCAATCCCATTGAATGACTATTTCATGAAAAAGTCATTCAATCGTGTTATATGAACTTAGAGAGAACCGGCCAGTGTCAGGTTTTATGTTGATTTCAATATGAATCGTAACCGTAAGAAATAGGTACCAATGGCTTTACTGATGGGTTGTATTGATAATTTGAATGATTATACCTTCTTCTGTAAAGCCATAGGTAACATACTACCTGACACAGACCTACAAATTGCAAAAGAAATAAGAAAATTTTAATGTCGCGGGTTATCTGAGCGCAAACTACGTAAGAAAGAGCTATATTTATTCTTACCTGCTCCTTTCCCTCCAACACTGTACTGGTAAACATGTAGCGTGTACAAAAGATGACTGTCTTTCCCCTCTTCTCGGCCCCCCCTGGTAGCCAATGCAGCGTCCAGATAGAAGGCTGCCTTCTCAGCGCTGTGCACTCGGAGCTCTGATTGGTTCTGCAGATGGGTTCCGAAGAGAGGGTCGTCTCGGAGGTAAACGCCTGGTGATTGCTCCGTGTCTGGTGGAGAAAAAATGATATGAATAAGAGATAGAATTTTGAGCCGATGCTCAATTGACTCGAGTTATTGGAATGCAGTACGTAGGCTTTCTCACGGTCACTGGGCAAATTAGAACGATTTTTGGTTCGAAAATATAATTGTCCTATAGCACTGTATTTTAAATTTTGCGATGAGCACAATAAGAGCTCTTACACACGTGCAGCATGTTGCCAACGGCAAGGGTGTTAAGGACAAACTTTAATTGGTTGAATACGAGGCTTTTTACTTCTATGTCTGGGGACACACGAACGTGAAAATATCGCGGCAGAATTTTATCGTGCACTGGATTTTGAACTCAAGTTGTTGAACCGAGCATTCAGAATCCGACGGAGTGCATCTCAGCCCGACAAAAACGTGTGTGTCTTTGGATTTTCAATTCTCGGTGCAAAGCAGTACGTTGAAGTTTCAGTGCGCGAAACAATCCGGCCGCGGTATTTTCACATCCCTGTGAACGTGGAATTGAGTGTGGTGTACAGAATGCGTAGATGACGACTATATGGTCTTTTAAACCTTGTATTTAACGTCGTACTTGCACGCTATTAAAATCAAAACTCACCATTTTGATAAGGTGCCAACAAGTCCCGGATCTGGTTGGTGTTCGTGCACAGCTCCACTGCTGAGACCCTGACGGAGAAGCGGGTGCCACACTTGTGCCTCTGCTCCGCTATACCTCGGAACAGCCATGCGATGGCGCAAGGGACCGCTCCCAGTGCTGCCGGAGAGTCCGGCCGCCCCAACATTGTGTAGGATTTACCTGGTGAAGAAATGGAGATTTGAAATAAAGTTCCTATACATTACAGAAGATGGAGAAAAGGAGTGTTTTTGGGCACATACTTAACTAAGGTTTATTGAGTACTAGTTAGGGTTCCGTTGCCAAATGGCAAAAAACGGAACCCTTATAGATTCATCATGTCTGTCTGTCTGTCTGTCTGTCCGAGTATGTCACAGCCATTTTTTTCCGAAACTATAAGAGCTTTGCTGTTGAAACTTGGTAAGTAGATGTATTCTGTGAACCGCATTAAGATTTTCACACAAAAATAGAAAAAAAAAACAATAATATTTGGGGTTCCCCATACATAGAACTGAAACTCAAAAAAAAAAAAAAAACATCAAACCCATACGTGTGGGGTATCTATGGATAGGTCTTCAAAAATGATATTGAGGTTTCTAATATCATTTTTTTTTACAACAATAATATTTGGGGTTCCCCATACATAGGATGCGAGAAGCACAGAATAGGTCGAAGTGGCGGTGCTTGGGGGAGGCCTATGTTCAGCAGTGGACGTCTTTCGGCTGAAATGATGATGATGATGATGATACATAGAATTGAAACTCAAAAATTTTTTTTTCATCAAACCCATACGTGTGGGGTATCAATGGATGGGTCTTCAAAAATGATATTGAGGTTTCTAATATCATTTTTTTCTAAACTGAATAGTTTGCGCGAGAGACACTTCCAAAGTGGTAAAATGTGTCCCCCCCCCCCCCCCGTAGCTTCTAAAATAAGGGAATGATGAAACTAATGTACATTATCATGTAAACTTCCACCGAAAATTGGTTTGAACGAGATCTAGTAAGTAGTTTTTTTTTAATACGTCATAAATCGTAAATCACAATTTACCTTTCATTCAGTCAGCTCAAATATAAAAATTAAAAAAAAACATTTAATTTCATAAACATAAACCTTATGCATAAATAGTGAATTCCTGCAGGTTTGTACGGAACCCTCGGTGCGCGAGTCCGACTCGCACTTGACCAGTTTTTTTTTTTTGTAAGCTGTTTCGCCCGCGTGGAGGTCGAAAAAATCTCCCACGGGACCGTACTATCGGTATAAAAATTAACCTATGTATATACGAGTACCTACCTAAATATAAATGTGTGCCATATTTTATCCAAATCATCCAAACACACAAACTGTCACATTTCATAAAATACTTTTGCTAGTGGCTTTGTCCTCTTATTTTACATACAATCTTATCTTGAATCACTCTGTCTTTTAAAGAAACCACATTAAAATCCGTTGCGTCGTTTAAGAGATCTACGCAAACAAGCGAAAAATGCATTTTTGTTTTGTAAGGAAGTAGGATAATTTAGGTAATTTAGAACAACTTGTCCTAAAATATTATTATGTTAGGTTAAGGTAAATTACTATTAAGGATCCACCTCAATAGTAATTTGAAACTGTCTAAATGCCTTTAAGATAATCTTTAACTTCAGTAAAATAACTTGTTGCGAGAAAAAACACTTAAGATAGCCAAGTATTACTACATCTTGTATGTATGAGTAACTTTAATGTTTTTGCAGGGACATCGATACGCAAACTGAAACCATGAATTTAGCATATGTTTCTAGAATCGAGACGTAGAAATTTATGACTGTTTCTAGACGTAGTGTAGAAATTTTTCGTCGGTTATCAAAACAAAAAAATCAGCTGTTTCATATAAAGTACAAAACCCACGCAGTCAAATTGTATGGCAAAGCTATTTTTTTAAATAACCTACATGTACTGAATCCATGGTAACAGGTAGTATCCTTGCCACCCTGTGTATAAATATAGTATTTTTTGGATTAAGTAACTCGAATTCATTCAAGCTCACCGCGTAAGCTATCTATCTACACTTATATTATAAACAGGAAAAAAAATTATTTTTGTTTGTCTACACTAATAATAATATTATAAAGATGTTTGTTTTTTGTAATGGATAAACTCAAAAACTACTGGACCGATTTTAAAAATTCTTTCACCATTAGAAAGCTACATTATCTGCAAGTAACATAGGCTATATAACATCACGCTACAATCAAGAGGAGCGCAGTAGTAATGAAAAATGCTGCAAAAATGGGGAAAATCGCACGGGTAGGCGATTCGACGCGACGGGAAGGACACGAAATTTAACGCGGACGAAGTCGCGGGCAGAAGCTAGTGTTTGAATAAAGCCACATACGTAAATAAGTGATAAGTGCGAGTAGCTCAACCCAAACACCGAAAAACCGTGGAATAATTTCACGACAGCAGCATAATGAACACAAGAAATCACTTTTGATGCCAGGTAAGTTCACTTAGCTCCACGTGGCTTCCGAAATCCTTCAATAATTAAAACGAGGTTCAAATTATTCACTCAGTTGGATCTACGATCCCGAATAACCGGGATGTGAGAGTAAGCCCGGGTTTAGTGCCAACATCGCCGCGTTTCCCCGAAACTTTCATCTCGCGAGGCATTCAATTTGCATCTGAAACCTTAATCTATGAGGGGAGGTTGGGGTAAATTACCTCTTTCCTTTTTAGTCGTTCGTTGTTTTGTGTTAATGAAAGTATAAGCCCATTTCGCAATTGTTTGTTTGTGGTATTATCTTGATCGCATCGTTCGGATAATCCCGCGCAACTTGCTAAATTGATTTCGTGTTTCGAACTTATTAATAGGTTGGTAATACTGTTAGCATTGTTGGCTTTTGTCTTGTTTTCAAGTTGGAATATCGTGTTGTATTGTTTGAGAAGATTATTTAGATATTAATGATATTGTTTTAATTGGACGCGGTTTAATTATCTGTTTGCCATTACTTATTTGTTTTGTTAATTTTAGTAATCACGGTTTTTTATATTGTGTTGTGATCATTCGTAATTTGTAAACTATACTTATAGGTACAACAAAAACTGCAACAACATAGACAGTAACTTACAATTTCTTTTTTTAAAAGGGTTTCCAAACATTGATCTTTAAAGTAACATACAATACATGAACTTACGCCTTTTTCCCATGGGGGTAGGCAGAAACTACGGAACGCCATTTAGTACGATCCTAACATACTCCTTTTGCCTCGTTTAGGTACTACGCGCGCGACCTTTCTGAAGAATATCACCACTAAGGTCACTATAAGACCTTCTGAAGCACCCCCTCCCGGTGTTTCCACTCACATCTACCTTGTACCATCTACCTTTAATACTTTAAGGTAAGTCATGGCCAAAGATTTAAAAGAAAAACGATTTCCTAGAACAAAGATGGATGCTCCATAATTTATTGAAACCGGACCTCAAACTGCCTTCAACCTAACATTCATAGTGTTAACTTGAAATCCCGGTTTTAATATCAAAGTTTTGCCATCACGGGTGTGTGAGCGAGACGGCGATAGGTCGTATTTATCAAACTTTCAATTAAGAGCTCTCCCGACTCTTTGCCATTTAGATGCAAATCCCACCGCCCGTGCCGAGTGAGAAGTTTCATACTTTATAGTGCATAATTAGGGCTACCCACTTTCCGAATGAGCTGTGGTTCCGCAGTGCAAACGTACCGTGAAAGTGCTACAATGTTTCCGTCTATGAACTTTCCAAAAAACTTTATTTTGCTAGACAAGATTTGTTTTTTTTTTTATAACTTAACTACCTAGCTTCTGTTTTCCACTTCTTCTTTTTCATTCCACGCGGGCCTCATAGAGATGTCAGCATAACTGAAGGGGTCCGCTAGGACCGATGCCTGCCATGGTCACGAGATTTTTTCGACAGTGTTACCGTGGCCCTGGCATACAGGCAACTGAAGGAACACGGGTGGGTTTTAGTCAGTAAAAGTCTGACACACCTTTCCGCTTCACGCAGAGCGGGGAACGGGAGAGCTATTGCTTGGTTTTATTTATTTATTTAAACTTCTCGCACATAAAAAGGTACAAAAGCGGACTTAATGCCTTAGGCATTCTCTACCATTCAACCAAAGGGGGTGAAGAGATTTGGTGGAAGGTGCATTGGTTGAGAGGAACAATAATATTTTTTTTTTATTAAAATGAATTATAAATAAGACAGGCTTTGCTTAGCGCTCTTTTTGCTAAGTTCCTAAGGGTTGTAGCATGATTCGTAAAACTTTCTCAAGAAATGGGCTCTCAAATGCATAAAGGTTTTGTTAAAATCCGACTAAAAGTTCCAGAGATATTAAAAATGAATTAGCTTTATCTATAAATGTCCATACTTGCATTCCCCTTTTATTGTTTTCTCTATTAAGACCATATTCTAATATGGAAGCCTGCCAACCCTATGCGGTACAGTTTCGCACTTTTTAATCAACGTTCCTGGATTCAACGTGAGAACTTGATTATTATCTCAAAGAGTACACTCTGTACGATAAACATGTAACTTATCCTAGACTTATGTGGTTTTAGAGTAAGTTAAATTACTGTTTATTGGAGTTTTAAAGTATTATAAGAGGTTGATAAATAAGAATGTCCACGATCTGACTGGTTGTCAGACTTTCGGTCTCATGACGACCCGTAACGACTGTCAGCATTGACGAATTTTGTAATGACAAAAATCTTAAAACTAGTATTAAATAATCTAATTTAATATGTGTATTGCTCTTTGACTAAGTTATAAATGTTGTTTTCGTATAAGTAATAGTTCGCCATTTAATGTACTTCTGACGCATTTAGCTAAGGATTATTGTTAAGTATAGATAAGAATATTAAAGTAGAAATTTATTAAAATGTATTAATACATTTTAATAAATTTCTACTTTAATGTTTGTAAAGATAATATATTATTATTTAATTTAGAGAGACGTAATAACTTCGTTTCTGGGTGAGGAACGAGGTTACTTTTAATACTATTGTTTACGTTGCTTCTGTGTGTATGTACCCTACTGTGCAAATATTTCAACACAAATGTTTTTTGTTTACGAAATAAATAACTTGAACTTGAACTTGACAGCCGGGGCCAACTGCTTATCGTGCTCTCTGCTGCACGGAGCGGTCTTGGTGTGTGAAGATGGTCTTAATGGATGGATGGTGGTTGGTGTTGGATGATGGTTGTGGATAGATGGATGGTGGTGATGGTTTGTATAAAAATATTTTGATTTGATTTGGTTTGGTCACCCATCCACGGATCAACCGCGACAAGCGTAGATTAACCTGATTGATTGAACTGCGAACCTATTTTACTTAGTCACAAGCATTTCGCAGCCATTAAATAGCACCGTGTAAATTAGGCTTTAGGAAGGTATAAAAGGTATCTTACCAAGGCCTGCGTGTCCGAAGCAGAAGAGGCAGCCGTCAGTCCCGTTGATGACGGCATGGATGACGTCAGTCAGCGCACTCGAGCAGATCTCCGTCTGTAACAAGGAAATATATTCTCTTTAGCTTCAGGAAACCTACAGTTTCGTACGAATGACAGGCCTGTTGGTCTAGTGGTTAGTGACCCTGACTGCTATGCCGGAGGTCGTGGGTTCGATTCCCACCCAGGACAAATGTTTGTGTGATGAGCACGATCATTTGTTCTGTGTCTGGGTGTAATTTATCTATAATATATATGTATTTAGAAATATATAAGTATGTTTATCAGTTGTCTACCCATAACACAAGCTCTGCTTAGCTTGGGACTAGATGGCGTTGTGTGATAGTTGTAGAATAAAAAAAAATAAAAAATAAAAATAAAAAAATGTTTGGGTGGGATGCCAAGAAAGTCAAGAAAAGATTTTCTTTGACACACAGTTAATTTTACTGCCCCTGATAAAAGTATGAGCAGTTCTAAGGACTTAAAAAGGTAGATAATAGCGATCTCTCTTTGTAATTAGAACGCTTTTTACTGAAGTTTCCGTTCTCGTCAAGGAAGCTACACATCCTACATTACCGATAATGTAACTGATAAATTATTTTATTTTTATAATTAGGTTTGTACAAACACTTTTACACGTCAATGATATTTAAAAAACTAGACGAGTTCGGCGTTTCCTATCTTACATCTCTGATAAGAAAGGCCGAATCAAACTCAAAGGTCACAGTCTTTTTTAAAGTCCAGATTTAGTTCGTCAGATCATGTCAAAACCATGTAGATTGAGGTCTGAAATGGTAATTTTGGAAAGAACCACACAGATTGAGAGAACCTGTCCAGTCAATACACGCATTCGTCAGTAACCGTGCTGCTTAGTTTTAAGATTATGGATTTTATTCACAGTCCTACTGCAAGTTTTGGACTCAAACGGAAATACTATTCATAAAGTGAAACAAACATTTGCGCTAGCGTACCATCAATACTTTACATCATTTAGTATTATTCTCGTGGTTAAGTCCTCACGAAAGTTACACTACAAGTTACCCCGGTTACATTTAATTTTATGTTTTTTCCAGTGTACTTGTTATATAAGACATAATAGAACGCACCTGTATACGCCGAGAGGTTAGGCACAAGTGATTTGGTTTTTTTATGTGTTTGTGTGGCGATTTGTCTTAGATACCGTTGTAAACTTAATAAAAATTATAAATAACTTTTGCCTTCCCACTCCAATCTATCCATTCCACACCACACATTTAATATCCCTCTCATTAAACACGATTAAATCTCTATTCCTCTTCACCCCTAACTTGAAACAAAAGTATCTATAATGCCGTGAATAATTTACTAAAATCTGGCACTTAGGGTGTTACAAAAGCTTCCATCGTTCGAACCAGGGTGTTTTCTTTTGGCCCGGATCTCAGGTAATTACGCAGACTTAAGGTAGCACGCAGATTAGGGGACTGAGACCAGGCTTAGAGAATATGGGGGGTTATAATGATGTCGCTAGTTGCTTTTGTGGCATTTAGTAGTCGAACAATTATTAAATCGGAGAATTTCTTAAAATAAATCCTAAATGCTTAGTTGTTAACAGCATACTTGCAATAATTTTTTATGAAATATTTATGTTCTTTACAATTTGATCCCAGGGTATCGTCAAGCCCAAGACGCGGTAGAGGTCATTTGATGATTTCCCACCCACAAAAAAAGGGTATCGTCAACATCAACCTTGAATAATACCAGCACTGGCAGTTGACTAACGTAAGTTACGGAATGCTGACAGAACAAAGTCAACAAAAGATACATAAATCTTAAATTTTTTCAGTGACATACTTTGCACAGCCTTAGCCGCTGAGGCTGAGCTTGAAAATCGGCAGAAGAGTTCTATATACAACGAAGGCGACACGTAACGAACGATTTTTGAAAATGCATCCCTAAAGTAGTTAAATAGGGGAAGAAAGTATAGAAGTCCATTTAGACGATAGAAAAATTAATCGGGAACATGGCTTGTGTTCAAATAAATCACATCAACTAAAAAGACTTTGTGAGTTGGTACAGTAGCTAGCCAGTAGTCACAAGCAAACATCTAAAAAACTACTCTAATATTCTATGTTAACATTATCTTTTGTATGGAACATAACTCAGTGCTCTCTTTGCCCCTGTGTTTTTGTTCTCGGCCGCTCCACAGATAATTAAAAGGACTTAAGGTGGAGTACTGAGATTAGAGGGCTGTAGGGAGACCTACTATAATGTTTTATAGAGATCCTCGTTTCAAAAAGTTGGTTTAGAGGCCGTATACGAGTTTTTTTTCAGATTTTGCTGATGTACTTTATTTGACAGACGTCATATTACAGTCAAAAAGCTGTGTTTCCATACGCACAATATGAATTGATTCAATTAATATCTAATGAATAAGATACTTTCTTATTTTTGTGATTTTATTTTGAGTAATCCACCTCAAACCGGCAACCATTTTGTGAATACACAATATATAAATACATAACAGGAAAGATCAAAATTAAATCATAAATAAGTACCTCATTCATTATAGATCATAACATAACAGAAATCATCTATCAAGTTGTGCATTAAAACTTATAAAAACACGGTATTCTAATCGTAAAATTATATAAATTAGCGAAATCGAAAAAAAATCGTATTATTTGATGTTTTTTGTGTTGTAAAAATAAACATTTAAAAATGGAGTAAAAATTTATATGATTATTTCACTGTTATTCTGTCTCATAATATCGGAGCAGAATCAAAACCTCCAGATAGTTAATTATTTCGCCACACGTTTTAATTTGGCATTGAGATAATTTTTGTTCCCCTCTTTGAGGAGTGGATTGAGAGGCGCCACGGCGTCCTCACCTTCCGCCTGACGCAGGTTCTCACCGGGCATGGGTGCTTCGGTGGGTTCCTGTTCAGGATAAAGCGGGAGGAAACGTCCGGGTGTTTCCATTGTGAGGATCGTCTGGAGGACACGGTGGAGCATACAGTGGAGGTGTGCCCTGCATGGGCGGAGCACCGCCGTGTCCTCGTGGAGGCGATCGGCGGCGGCGACCTCTCGCGTCCGGCCCTGGTGCGAGCCATGGTACGGAGCGAGAGGGCATGGGAAGCCGTCACCTCCTTCTGCGAAGCAGTAATGCTCGCGAAGGAGGAGGCGGGGCGCGTGAGGGAGTGGCAGTCTCTGCACCCTCACGTCCCTAGCCGCCGCAGGAGGAGACGCCCCGGGCGTCGGGAGTCGATAGCGGACTCCCGGCCACCGTAGGCGCGAGCTTGCGGGTGGCGAGCAATGGGTAGCTCGCCGCCCGGTAAGGATCAGGCTCGGGTCGACGGCGCGTAGTGTTCCACGCACGCCTCAAAGAGATGTCAGCAGCAATGTAGGGGTCTGCTAGGACCGATGCCTGCCAGGGTCACGAGATTGTTCGAAAGAGATACCGTGACTCTGGCACATGGGCAACTGAAGGAACACGGGTGGGTTTTAGTCAGTAAAAGTCTGACACGCCCTCCCACTCCGCCCAGAGCGGGAGAAGTCATTTGATGATTTCCCATCCAAAAAAAAAAAAAAAAGCTGACACGAGATTCTAGTAAAACATAACTTCACTGTATTTACATAATTAACTCGAGACTTTCCCTCCCACCATCTCAACTCATGGTGCTACCATAGCAGGGGCTATACACTCAACACGGAAATACTGAAATTGTTTTGAATGAACATTTTAATGACCAGGACTCCGTTCACTAATTGAGAGCGCTTAGTTCATAACGGAGGGACGCCAGTTAATCAATTTTTGTTATTAAATTTAAGTTCATTTCAATTAATTATGCATCGACATTGATCAATTGAACTGGTTTACCTACAACTTAATCATCATAATAGACTAAATTTTTTCTAAGAGACTTTTTTCTACAGCATTACGTAATTTAAAATTAGAGGGACGTGTGGTTAAGGATAAAGATGCATTTATTTGTATAAAAATGTGTAACATGATACATAAATATGCAGATATAGATGGAAACGAGTTTAAAATTGCTGGTTCAACATGTTTTGCCATATACGGCGTACAAAAATAGTTATAGTCGGAAATAAATGTCAAAATTCAATCAATTCAAATACATAATTACAGTCAATACATAAATATAGTCAAGAAATTAAAAAAATTAAATCAATAAAATTAAAATAACTAAAACGATAAAATTACAATAATTAAAACAGTAAAATTACTTCAACCAAAATAAAAATGGAATATTAAATTATGATATAATATAATTCAAAATTTGTCATTCAAGAACTCCGTAACATTATAATATCCCTTACTAATTAGCAATTTATTTAGTTCTCTCTTGAATGAATTAATATTCATTATATTAATATAAATTATTAGGAATTTTATTGTATATTAATGGGGCCATGCATATTACACTTTTCCTCAGAAATGCTGTTTTGGCGGGGACTGATTTCACCCAGAGTCTGTACTTCTCACGTCTATTTCAATCTGAATGATTAGCCAATAGGGGAAACAAATGAGGATTTGATTTTACAAATAGCGATATATCTAATATGTAAAGTGACGGAAGTGTTAGAATTCTGTACTGTTTAAAAATTGGCTTGCAACTGTCTGTAGATTGCAACCCAAACATAGCCCGTATACAACGCTTTTGTGCTTTGAACGCAGTGTCCTTTTGAGTTGAATTGCCCCAGAAAATTATTCCAAATCTGAACACTTAAATAATAACAGAAGCAAGTGTCTATCGACCAGGTTAAGCTATGCTTGCCGCGGTTGGTCCATGGATGGGTGACCATCTTTACATACCAAGCCCTCCGTGCCTCGGAGAGCACGGTCTCGGCTGGAAATCGTCAATCTTTGACAATAGTTACAGTTCGTTAGAAGCCCGAAAGTCTGACAACCAGTGACTGAGTGGCTGGGTTGTGGAGGTCAAATAAGCTCCTTCTAAAATTCTGGTAGGTATTCAGCCGCTTCTAGTTAGACTGTAAGCCAACCATAGAAAAAACTAGGAAAAGACTAGGCAGATGATGATGACGTAATTGATAATAGATTTATTTGCAACAATTTTACAGTTCTAATAAAAGAGTAGGTAACAAAATTAAAAGAAATCACTAAAATTACAAGTACTGTATCCTTGTTTTCAGAGGAGACGCTGTGCCCCAGCAATGGGAAAATTATATATATCCAACATAATCAGATGTTGGATAGTAATCAACGTAACTGACCTTAACATTGTATTAAATATTATAAATTCTTCAAATCTCACTAATATTTTCCATAGTCTGATTGATTGGGGTTTAAAAGTTTCGTGGGATATTAATAACGAGTAGTTAGAGTTTCATCCAGTCTCATAGATAGAAGTTTGAAATTAATTTTGATGAAAGTAGTTTTCAATTAGTTACAAATCCTATACTTATACGTTATAACCCTTCATTTATTCGCTCAAATCTATTCATATGATAGAGATCCGGTAAACCTTTGAAGGGGTAAAAGAAAATAGTACCTTATTTTGCCAGGGGTCTGAACCCTTTTTTACTAGCCATTATTGTCCCACTGCTGGACTAAGTTTTCCTTACACTTCTAAAACCTACAGCTTCTAACCACCAGCTGACATGGATGAATCTTTGTTAAAGTATTATAGTTCAAAGCAACGAAAAATAAAAGATGCAAATAAGTATGTTATGATTTTATAAGTACCTTATTCCGTGTGGTGTCGTAAAAGGTGATTATGAGATCAGTCCCTAATTCGCCTTTCTGAAGTCAGACTAAACAGTCTTCATCATCAGCAGCCTATAACGTTCCCACTGCTGGGACACAGGCCTCCTCTCGGTGAGAGGGAGCGGGCCATAATCCACCACGCGGGCCCAGTACGGGTTGGTAGATGTCACATGTCTTTGAATTTTTGGTTCTAAGACATGCCAGTTTCCTCACGATGATTTCCTTCACCGTTTTGAGAGCAGTGGTAATGAAATAATTTACACAAAGTAATGCGCCTGCTTGGGTTTGAACTCACGATCTACTACTAGTAAGTCGCGGCCGTTACCACTGGGCCACCACTGCTCTCCACTGGGCCACCAGTGCTCTCAAAACAGTCTTACCAAAGGGTATTGTACTACCCAGTAACTGGGTTGTGGAGGTCATATAGGCAGTCGCTTAATGTAACGTACTGGTCCGCTGGTCTAATCTACATCCAGTTAAACTGGAAGCCGATCCAAACACAGTTGGGAAAAGACTGGGCAGATTGATATGGATATAATACTAGAGAATGGGCAACAGCGTGCTCTATGCATTTTACAACCATACTGCGATC
The DNA here is from genome assembly GCA_947507805.1 of Aporophyla nigra. Taxonomy (NCBI): domain Eukaryota; kingdom Metazoa; phylum Arthropoda; class Insecta; order Lepidoptera; family Noctuidae; genus Aporophyla; species Aporophyla nigra. The sequence goes on from OX382301.1 coordinate 4,125,140, forward strand.
GCCAACCCGCCTGCCAAGCGTGGTAATCATGGCAAACCCTCCAAATTGAAGGACGTCTATATCCAGCAGTGGACACCTTTATCTGTATCTTAATGATAATGATCTTGAAAGACCGTGTGCATAGTACTCGCAACTGGTGTGCATGTATGACCAGCATGCGTAGCATGACCACCGTAGAAAAGGGTTTTGTCGACGGACGAATAGACAAAGTAACGTTTCGGGTACATAGTACGACAGCAGCAAAGTAGAAAAAGTCAACTGAACTTTTGATGTGAAACATCTATAGGCGAGGGTAAACCTAGATTTTGGCGTGGCGAGCGTGGCCACGCACAGTGGGCCTATACTGAAAATTTGTGGACTTAGGCAACAAAGTTTCAATATCGATGCGATTTTTTTTTATGTGATACTTAACGTATTAACATATAATTAATACGTTATTTTTTATTATACCTTTCGTAAAGCATGCTTTATAAATATTATCATTACAAAATATTTTTTTGTTTTGCTTTGTGTCGCAGGTTCACTAGGTTCAGCTACACTTCTCAAGGTCAGCCCTTGGATGGGTGACCATTTAATTTATTTGTGGCGTTTTGTCGCAGGTTCGCTAGGTTAAGCTACACTTCTCAAGGTCAGCCTTTGGATGGGTGACCATTTAGTTCGAAAGTTATGAGGTAACAAACATTTAAAAAAAATACAGTCGAATTGAGAACGTCCTCCTTTTTTGAAGTCGGTTAAAAATAATTCTGAGTCGAATCATGTCGAAGTGTAAATTTTATAAAAAGTGCAGTTGCCTCTCTACTTTGCTGCCGTCTTACTGTGTACCCGAAACGTTACTTTGTCTATTCTTCCGTCGACAAAACCCCTTTCTACGGTGGTTATGCTACGCATGCAGATGTGAGGCAAAAGGTGTATGTAAGTATCATAGGAAGTGTCGTTCTATAATTACTGCCTACCCCCATTAGGAAGAAGGCGTGAGTTTATGTATGTATATAAATATTTTATGAATAAAAATAATAACTATAAAGCATCCAGTAATAACAGCGGGCTTATATTTCATAATTACACTGGATTTTGGCGGGTCTAGTGACATTGGATGACGTATGTTAACCCAAGCCGCCATATTGAACTACCGCCCACCGGTTTCCACTGATTTACTATAGCAGTAGATTTTAATCAATGTTTAAACCATAAATCTTTTAGTTTATTTATTTTAAATTTATGCAGACATACAAAATGTAGCCTAAAACGGTTTTAAAACTTGCAAATTAAGCCACTGGTTTATGTCTGTCAACTGTCATTTCTTATTCCACATAATTTTTTATTTTGTCTTTTATAATTTCATTTGAACTTTCTTTCCTACATCTAATATCCCCCTTTCGCAGCGTGGTATTCCAAATTCTGTCCTATCTTAAAAAAAAAAAAAAAATCGAATGGCAAATTCTGAGGCGGAACATTTGCGACTCTGTGAGTGTCCAGATCTGAGCACCATAGATTAGGCCGGGCAGAATACATTATGTCAAGAGTTTGTGCTTCAGAAAGACTGGCAAATCACCCTTCAATAGCATCCTCATGGACCAGTGGCTTCTTTAGTACAGGGCTGATTTGTACTGGCGCGGTAAAACAGTTCCTGGAAGGATCTGAGGGAGACCTTTGACCAGTAGTGAGACAGTAGGCTAAGAAAAAAATAAACAAAAAATAATTTAAATATAGGTATGTTATTCCTGCTTTATCTCGATATTAATTCGATGCAGTGATGAAATCGGAACCGAAATAATGAATCGGAATCGGAAGCTTCTTGGAACCTACGTCCGGCGTTTACTCTACCAAAACACTGAAAAGCTACTTTATCTTTCACCCAATTTTAAAAGTACAGTTTATTAATATCTGTTATGATAGTAATGTAAACAAGTCATAAAGGTAGATTACTAACATAATTACGGCGGATCCCGGTGGGTCCCGGCGTCGGACGCTAAGCCAGCGTAAGCCGCCGTCCGGCCGCTGTCCGGCCGCCGTCCGACGCCGCGCCGTCCGGTGAGTTATTGCACGGATAAGTTACATCAACGCTTGTATAACTACATACGTGTAAGGCCCATATTGTACCGTAATAGCTCTCTTAATTATTTTAATCGCGCACACGAGTGCTTTATTGACTTTAGAATTTTCTTTGACGTGACATTTATTTGCGACAGTTTGTGCTTCATTTAAACTTTAAATGATCCCATGAAACCCCCTTGATTATTCGAACTCTTGAAATTTTAAAGAGCTCGAATCAGAGGGGTAATTACACTGTCAGTAAGAATTGCTTTCATTTTGACTGTTCTACAACGTTCATGACGTTGTTTACGTTACTCAAAAGATTTTTTTTTCGAACATATGTTTATGAAAGAATGGATTGGTAATAACTTTCAAAATCATTCAGATTTTGATTCATAGTGTGTTACAAAATTAGGGTGCAGGAAGAGTATTCAGATTTCTCTCTGAAAATCTTGTTATTACTAAATAAATGTTCTACAAACAAGAACGAAGAATATTACTTTAGTAAATGATTTTGTTTATGGCCCTAATGAACTGTCAAATCTCTTAACAAACAAAGTGGAAAGAGAAAAAACAAAAAAAAATAAAAAAAAATAGACAAATGATAATATAACCAATTGGCTCGCTTATATCAAAAGGCTACCACGATTTCGTAGTCCATTTTCTTCAAATATGTTAAATTCATTAATAGACAACGAACAGCCTAAACCGTAAAGTCCAGAAAGTTTGCAGAAGAGTTTCTTTTATATCTCAGGAAGGATTTTTGAAATTTCAACTCCCTAAAGGAGTTCAATAGAGGATTAAACTTTGTATGAAAGTTCGTCATTTTTTCCGATAGGAAATCCCAAAAGAAGTGCGCACGGTATAGTATAAATCCTGAATTCCTGATGCCTTCTAAAGGTATTGAAGCACTTTACAGCGCATACAACATCAAGAGCAATATTCCTCATCTAATGTCAATGTAATCTCACACATTACATCTGAATACATCAGGTATTCGTTTGAATATTCATACAAAGAGAGGTATCCATATTACCCAGTAACTGGGTTGTGGAGGTCAGATAGGCAGTTGCTCCATCTAAAATACTGGTATTCAGCTGCATCCGGTTAGACTGGAAGTCGACTCGAACATAGTTGGGAAATGAAAAGACTTTACTTTGCAAAGTAATCTTGCCGAAGGTTGGCTAATTTTAATTATTGAACCAAAAGAACAAACACAAGTATAATTATTTAATAGAAATTGGTAAAAGCTTTTCTCTTATCTGGCAAGAACCATACACGTCTCAGGTTGGTTTTCTTCTTAACTTCATGAAATCTTCAAGTATTTTCTATACAGGGTCTAATTAAATTAGTAGGCAATATTTTACCCACGTTGATTATGGATATCGAAAACGAACGAAATAAACAAAAACATCATTCCTATTTGTTCAAATCGTTAAATGACACTGACATGTTCATTAAGTCATCCAAACGATAATTATGCTTTGCTTCTTGGAAATTGGTACAAAATACGCATGTTCCTCGAAAAATTACAAAAAGCAGCTGATCTCTTTCAGGCCATGGACCTTTGCCCATCAAATGGTAAAAAGTTGTGGTTCCATTAATTTCGCTACCGATACCAAACACGTGGGCCAGCAAATTTAAATTGACCTTATATAGCCATCAAAACACTTCTATTTACAGCTCAGACAACATCTAGAGATCAGTTCCTCCTCGTAATCTCCTGTATATAGTAGTGCATTAGACACTGCAGGCTTACTTGTGCGTTCAGTAATTACATCTGAACGCGCATTACGCGGTTAAGTGATTTATTACTACGTTTATGGAGCTGTGAGTTCTGATCGGGATTGCTGGTCTTAAGTGGTATGATGTGTGGGGTATTAGGGAGTGGTATGCGTGGTTTTGTTGTTAGAACGAAGATGGGTAAGGTTAGAATTGGCTTTAAGATCGGTTTACATTTTATGGTTTGGTTTGAGCCGCAAGTAACTGGTACTCTGCATAGCTGCATGGGTTAGACTGTAAAAGGCTATGTTTGAGTTTTAATCGAAAATTTAACGAAAATGCATAATTGCGTCGAACGCAAGTATGCACATTCGCGCGTCCACCAAAATGTGGGCTCGTTCGCGTTTAGATCTCAGTAGAGGCACGTCTTAGGTACTCAGAACCTTTAATGATAACCATTTTACCATACTTTTTTACCATTATCTTAGTCATATAGTCTACCATTTCTTCTAACGGTGTGTTAATCTTTATGTCAAGTAGTCGTAATAAATCTATATTTCTACATAGTGTAAAAAAAACTTGCTTCCCGCGTCTGAACGCTTAGATATTTTAAACTATGCAACGGATACACAAGTACCGAAACATTCAGACTCCTACATCCTTTTCTTTCATGACACATATATTCTAACATGACAACATTATGTTCCTACAATTTAAGTCGTGCATCCATGGACACGGCGATTACACCATGCTAATGGGATTCGTATGCACCGGTGCACTTGTTGTGTGAATTGTTCACGTTTGGTCATGTTTCTCCCGGTTTAGTGAGTTTTAGGGTTTATATTACAGGACTGTGGCTCGTGAAACTTCTGTGGATGGTTGGGTTGGTATTTGCCAGATTGCCTAGTGATGAATTGTATGAAATGAAATGTTTATTTTGTGAGTAGACTCTTTTATATGTCAATATTTTGTTGGTCAACAAAGTAGGTGATGCCAGCATTTCCTAGCCGACTGGTCCTTGTGAACAAATGTTGAAACAAACTCAGAGGATGGTTGGTATCTTCTACTAAAATGTAGACGTCATATTATTAGATTTTTATGTGAATCTAACAATGCATTGCAGCTTTGAGCTGACTTATCCCAACAGACGACATGCATTATATCAGTCATCGTGTAGCTCAACACATTTTAGGAGGCTCAACGGCCCGACATATTGCACTCAAACCAAATCATTATATTTAATTTCACATGAACCTACACGGGTACGTGTGGAATGAAATGTCAGAAGCTAGGAGAACGTTTCCAATTTGTTGATTCTTATAGAGAACTTCAATCGAAAACTTTCATACCTTACGATAAAAATGTTATCTTATAAAAACGTGACTCGGGAATTGATAACATCGCATCCAGCAGCAAATTGACTGCTCCTTAATGTAACCAAATGTGGAAATTTGCATATTCTTATACACGTTTTACTAACACCAGATTAGATCGAGGACACCTAGGTACAAGCGAGGAACTCTCGGGAGAGAACAACTACAGCGACTAACCCTCTTACACAATACCAGGGGCCCATTACACTAAAGTGTCTTCTCATAAGCTCTAAAATCTCGTTAAAACCGCAAACAATTTTCTCTCCTGCTCAACAGCAAAAATGTGAAAATTTTCGGTAAAGGGGAACACGAAAGTTAGCGTTAGTCGTGCAGTGCACGCCGTTTAACAATTTAAACAGGAGAAGTCGCGGCTCGCTTCGCTGGCGACATTTTTGGTGCATGAAATTCAGAGGGATATAGAACTACGCGAGAACGCCGTGTGGGCATTCTGTGCAAGGGAGGGAAGCAAGCGGGTGGGGTGACGCTGCGTTTTGTAATGCAGTGCATTCTTAGAGAAAGAATTTTCTTGAAGAAACGTCTTGCTTGCTCAAATTCTGTAGAGGAAAAATGCTGACTTTGAAGATATTTAAAAATATGTTAGAAAAAGTTCAGTGATCGTCTACAAAGAGACGATGTAATTCTTTTGTAAAAATAAGAGTGAGAGAAAGGAATGAATAAAAGTGGGATTTTGCATTACTCCGATGCAGCCCATCCCATGCTTGCCTCTACTAACGATAAGCCTATTAAGGTAGCCACATGCAAGTTTTGTTCAGCAGTCGATAACCTCATAGGTTGGCCACTGAGATGTCATTCCCAAAAAATAAATGGGGTTTTGCATTCGAAGAAAAATTATAATAACCATTGTAACATGCATTTAATTGCTACCTATCGAGAACTGCGGTCAGGCAGTAAGACTTTGAATGCAGATGTACCGTCAGTGTGTTATACAGTGTGTCCCAAAAGGTTACGTAGCTGGGAAGGGGGGTGAGAGGGGTGGTCACAAGGGTCACCAGAAAAATAAAAATATAAATCATTTTTTTTTCAGTACACTTGGAGGAAGTTGAGTGAACTCGTAATTACTAAGTCCTTGACTAGACAAGAACTTAATTTTTTTATTTCAACTTGATAAAGGGTTATTGACGATTACATAACAGCATTTTTTTTTTAAATACAGCAATATGGTACAGTTAGCAAAATAGCCATTTTTTTTTAATACCTAGACGGGATTTTTTTTTAATTTTTTTTGTTGACCCTTGTGACCACTCCTTCCCAGCTACGTAACCTTTTGGGACACCCTATATATACCTTGCGGTGTTTGTATAGAAATCAAAATTCTATAGTCAAAATTAAAAACCGCAGCACCGCACACCGGGACCGCGTGATGACCACCTTTTAGTTCTTTTTCTGTACATTTTGGCTCATTCGGTAATACATGTTAAAGGTTTTAAAATAAAATAGATTTTACAGCGATCCGCTTACCGCTTACAACTAAACCACTTCGATTAGGAGGAAAGTTGTATGTAATAGTAGGTAAGCGTTCTCTTATTTTTACTTGGGACCGCCTCAGGACGGCAGTATGCGACGTGAGACGTTAGTACTAAGAATATGTTGTCTTATAATATTAATATATTGCATAATACCTTTAAATATTTTAGAGGGAAGTTCAACCATGGCAATTTTGTCTGCAGGTTTCACATTTTTGCTTGGATTTTGAACTGTATTTGAATTAAATAAGTAGCTATATTGTAAAGCTTCCTGAGTTTAACTAGGTATCGTGATGTAGTCCGCGAAATTCTAATTTTCTAAAGTTTTTTGAAATTTGCATATGAACTTGAGGGTTGTATTGATGATTTTATTAATTATAATTCTGTAAATATGTACACACATACGTGTCACGGTCGCAAACCATTTTTTCTAAGTCTAGCCGCATGTAGCTGTATACCAGTATTTTACATGGAGCGATTGTCTATCGTATCTCGACAACCCAATAACTGGGTAAATACGATAACCCTTGGTATGACTTGTGGTCAGACTTTCGGTTTAATGACCACCCGTAACAACGTTCAAAGAACTACAAATAACAGCTGGGACCAACGGCTTATCCTGCTTTTGGTATGTACAGAACATGTGTGACCAACACATCCACTAACCAACTGTGAAAAGCGTACCTTAACCTGATCGATCGACTCGAGCGGCTGTTATTATTAGCCACAACTCCTCATTAATCACATTCTAGTATCCTTTCAAATAAACAGATCTCCTTCGATTTTCCTCTTGGCTCGTTTTGCTTTGTTCCAGTAATTTGGGCCAGCTAATTACTGTAATCACCTCTTTTGTCTGATAATCTCAAAGGTCTTTCCTGCGATGGCTGTGTTCGTACCTTTCTAACGACGGCGATCATTTTGTTCGGTGGGACGCTATCAGCCGTTCTTGGTAATTATCCTGGCATCTACATGCAGCGTTTATTTTTTAAGACTTTTTTACAGCATTAGAGATTTTCGCGTTTAAATTTAGTCTAATTTAATCACAAAGGTAATTCGTAAAAGGTAACTATAATTTCTCTTGGTACAATCGTAACAGTATAGTAAGATTGGGTTAGATGAGTTGTTAATTTGGACGATCTCTTTATTGGCTTTTGTAACGCATTTAACGCTAACGTAAACCTGCATTACCAGTCTACTTTAATGTGTTTATGCTTAGAATTGATAAACTTCCAACTTACAAGCTCAAAGTTGTTTAACCATCGTGGTGAGTGCACCAATAAAATTAATGCATTCTGCTTGTCGAGCTCCGCAGCGTATTAGCTGATTTATATTCTGTGATTACTGTAACTCATACACTGACTTGTAACTTGTAAAATATTAGGAAATTCGTATTCTTGCCTTTGCAATGTTTTTGTAAATATGTGAGCACCATGTATCTATCATATAATCAATTTATCTCTCATTGCTTCATTTACAGTTCTTTTATCTGTTGTGGTATGGTAATTTTTATTGTAGGTGCATCGTCTTCACATACAATTGTATAAATATTGTATACAAATACTGAAAACTATTTTAAAAGAGTAACGGTGAAGTTTCTTGCCTATTCTTCTCCATACGAATCTACCTTTTGGAACAACGGGCAACTAGAATCAATTCTATTTTCATGTAACAGTTGATGTTCTGAAGTGCCTTTTTTGGGCCTAATTGAAATAAATGCTTTGACTTAGACTTAGGCCACATGCATTCCTCGACTAGTATGCTATAAAACTATAAGAGCTTCATCTTTACTCACCGGTGCATCATTCCGGGAGAAGAAAAAAATTATGAGAGCGACACAGTTATGTAAAATAATCTTCACGTACCAGCATAATAAGCCTGTAATGGTCCCACTGCTGGGACTCAGGCCTCCTCTCGGTACGAGGGAGTGGGTTGTAATCCACCACGCGAGCCTACTGCAAGTTGGTAGATGTTACATACATGTCTCCGAATTTTTCTTTGTAGGACTTGCCGGTTACCTTCACATTGAACCCTCAGTAGTGATGAAATAATTTTCACATCGTGCTTGCTTGGGTTCGAACGTACTAACTTATTACACGTAAGTTGTGGCGGTTACCAATGGGCCACCACGGCTCCTACCACCTCTTGTACTTTCATGTACCAGGCTACAATGAATCTACAAGAGCTTCATCAACAACTCACCTGTGCATCATCCTGTGAGAAGATAGCATCGAAGGCGAACATCTTTGGTGCAGCCACGCCAACTTTTCGATCTTCAGGCGCGGTAGCTGCTGGAGCCGTCTCGCACAGGCTGACCTGCTTCTTGCGTTTGTCCATCGAGAAGCTCTGGGTACCGCTGGTGAAAGGACCCTCTCCTGATGCACCTACTCGGAGCATCACTTTCACCTGGAAAGAAAATTACAGTCAGTACGACGAAGTTTGATAAATATGCGAAATTAGTCATTTTGGTGATCTGCTCTCGTATCGGCAAGACATGACATGAATTGATAGTTGCAAACAACTGATTTTAGTTGAACTTTCAATGTGAAGTGACGATTCATGAAGGAAGAGTGAGAGATTATTTTTTCAAGTAAATTACTTTGGAGGTACTGTAGTTAGGTATAATTACGCCAAATTGAAACGAACTGAGACTACTCCGTGAGATTACCGAAAGTTAATCATTCAGCGAATAAAATGCCATCAAAGTTTGTTAACGAATAAACAGAGCATTCGATTCTTCAGATAAGGCCCTATGGTCAGAACGAATAAAAACGCAACAACTAACGAAAAAATTGGATTTCAACCAAATCTGATACCCTTTGTGTGAGCTCCTCTTTTTGCAGCATCCGAATATTCCATCAAAAGTCCATTCTGTTAGATGTAAACTTTTCACAAACTAACCGCGACTCATATGGGCGTGAGCATCCAGTAAATCTCGGCCTAACGAACTGTGGCCAGACAACGGCTTTGAGTCAAAGCCGAGTGAGTGCGCAATGGATGACGAGCAATGTGGGATCTTCGTCAACACTAAATAGTAGTACAGATGTGTGGCTATGGTGTATATGTTACAGACTAATTTTGGTATGATTATGTCACTTAGAATATTCTATTTGAGTATTAAAATAAAAAAATAAGTAAATTAAATAAGTTTTAATTTACAATCATTTGATTTCAAAAAGCACACGTAGATATGGATAACGGAAACCTGCGCCAATTTAAGTCTCTGACAGTAGGGCTGGTCCTCAATTTGACGTTCGCTCAGCGCGCGGAGCGGGCTATGCTCGGAGTTTCTTTGAAGGATAAAATAGGAAATGAAATTATCCGGAAAAGAGCCTAGCTAGCAGAGTAAGCAAAATGAAGTTAGCGATATAGCTAGCAGAGTAAGCAAAATGAAGTTAGCGATATAGCTAGCAGAGTAAGCAAAATGAAGTGACATGCATATTTGTCGAAGGACCGATGGCCGGTGGATGGCAGATGAGTCCAAGAATCATGTATCGGTAAGCGAAGTGTGGAACGCCCCCCAGCTAGATGGACCGACGACCTTAAGAAAGTGGCTGGGGCAGACTGGATGCGGGAGGCGGAGGACAGGGCGTTGTGGCATAGACTGGGAGATGTCTAGTTCTAGCAGTGGACAGCGATAGGCTGAGTTGAGCAAATTTACTTACTACATAAATGCAAAAAAATTAAACTGTGTCATCATAATATGCAGCGCAATCTACTTTGATGTAATCTGATCTGCTCAGGTAATATGTTATGTCTAATATTCTCACACATAATTCAATAAGCAAACTCCATATTAATGATAATATGAAACTTTAACTAATCCTAACTTGAAGAACACCACTTGCGTTTTATAGTGTGTTAGCTAGACATGGAGTAGGTAGAAATGGAGTGCTTATGTGCAGTAGATATCGCGCTGTCTGGTATGGCCTCACCATTGGCGCAATTTTATATTGTGATAGCTGAAATTAATATTTGATCGTTATTAGCTACCAGTCGCTGGTTCATCGCCATTATCTTTTAGCCAGAATTAGAGCTCTGGTTTAAAAATGTTAAAAAAAACCGTTTCAATAGCGGAGTCAGTGCTGCCGTTAACAGAAAGACGAAACTTTTTTTTTTTGGAATGACATCATGCAATTCAACTGTGAGGATGTCTGCCTGTAACCTTAATAATTTAGGGCCTCCAGCCAGAGCTTAAAAACTGAAATCAAAAGCAACTAATCGGTAAGGGCCATCCCCTGTGGGGTACAGACCTAGGTTTATGGCATCGCTGGACCTACCAGGGTCGCAGAATTGTTCGAAAGAGTTACCGTGGCCCTGGCATAAGCAACTGGAAGAACACGGGTGGGTTTTAGTTAGCAAAAGTCTGACACGCCCTTCCGCTCCAACCAAAGCAGGAAAAATAAATGAATGACTTCCCACCAAAAAAAAAAAATGGCATCGCTGGTAGAGGGCAGCATACACTCTATATATAAAACTAGCTTCCGCCAGCGGCTTCGCCCGCGTGAAAATTCAACCCCCCAATTCACCCTCTTAGGGATGGAATTTCAAAAAACCCTTTCTTAGTGGATACCTACTCTTCACAAAGAATACACCCTCCAAATTTCATGTCTCTAGGACCAGCGGTTTAGGCTGTGCGTTGATATATCAGTCAGTCAGTCAGTCAGTCAGTCAGTCACTCAGGACTTTGAATTTTATATGTATAGATTTCTTATTCAATACTCAAGACCCGTTCTTGAGTGGTAATTCCATTTCTTCATCCTCCATATCTCCCCACTACACAAACTAGTTACGGATAGTTATAGTTACGATTAGTTACGTAACTCGGAGTTCGTCTCGCGTATCACGAGATGTAATTAGTTAGGAATTAATTACACCTGCGTTGTCTAACATCACTGATTCGCTGATTTGGGGGATGGCGTAAACGATCCTTGTTTCTTGTTTATTTTAACTTATATGGTAATTTTGGTGATATATTTTAAGGTGAAGTTGTGTGAGGCTATGCAGTGGTTCTAGTTATCTCGTATGGTAGTTATTTTTAACGTTCCTAGTTGTATTTTGGGTATATGTTATTTGCATATTTTAGTTGCGATAAAGGGATGATAACCGGATTTATTTGTTATCAATATTTATAGTGCATCGTACCATTTCTTCCCGTGGGTGTCGTAAAAGACGATTAAGGGACTTACTATAGAATGGGCAACAGCATTCTCTATGCATTTTACCACTATACTGCGATCGCTAATCCGTTTGCCAAGCGTGGCGATTATGGAAAACCTCCCTTTTTGGGGGAGGCAATGTCCAATAGTGTCCACTACTGCGTCTTTCGGCTGATATGATCATGATGTTGATTTTTAGTGTATTTATTCCGTTATGCCATAAAAACGTTAAGTTAAGCTTATCTATTGCCAAACAAAAGCTTAGAGCGAATAAGTTTGCATTACCTATGCCAATTTTGTTTATTATTGGTTCTTCTGTCTGTTCTCTCTTCCTCTCTCTTAGTGTTCCTTAATATTTCTAAACCTCCAAAAACTGATATGAACAGCGCCTATAACTCGATCGCTTACACTGAACACTACGCAACTCATTGTAACAATGGATACGTGCTTAGTGTCGTTAATTAACGATCCGGAGATTCCATTACGTAATTAGTTGAGTGTGTATGCGGCAGGGTTGCTAGATCCTGCCGGGGTCGCGTGATTGTTCGAAAGAGATACCGTGACCCTGGCACATGGGCAACTGAAGGAACACGGGTGGGTTTTAGTCAGTAAAAGTCTGACACGCCCTCCTCCTGCTCCGCCCAAGAAGTCATTTGATGATTTCCCATCAAAAAAAAAAAGGGTTGCTAGATATATAGGTAGCCGTAGAATGTTAATAGTTTTACCTATTTAAATATGGGTCATTTCAATCTTGTCCGTCCCTTGCTGTCCTCTACCAACGATGCCTTAAGCCCAGGTCTGTACCTCATAGCGGTTGCCCTTAGCGAGTAGTCACTCAAGTTTTATTTTTGTAAGCCCTGGCTGGACGCCCTAATTTATTAAGGTAGCCACAGGCAAGCCAATAACCTCACAGGTTGACCTGCGAGATGAGAGACCAGAAAAAAAATGAGATATGGATTTTGATTGATTATGCCTTATAGGTTTAGATTTATTCTTCTCTGGTATAAACCATATCAGAGTAAGTTATCATCATCATCATTTCAGCCGTAAGACGTCCACTGGTGGACTTAGGCCTCCCCCAATTTGGGGGGCTTTGCCATAATCGCCACGCTTGGCAGGCGGGTTGGCGATCGCAGTATGGTGGTAAAATGCATAGAGAACGCTGCTGCCCATTCTCTAGTAAGTCCCTTAGTCGCCTTTTACGACACCCACGGGAAGAAATGGGGTGGTGTTTTTCTTTACGTCCGGCACCACACGGTAACCGCCCCCCAGAGTAAGTACGGTCACCAAAAGAGATAAGTAACCAGGTCGTTGGGTATAGTTGAAGTTGAGTAAGAAACCGATGTATTCACGAATCTTTGTCAGTCGTTACGGGGCCTGAAAGAAGCCTGAAAATCTGTCAAAATAGTCTTACCAAACGGTATCGTGTTACCTAGAAACTGGGTTGTATAGGTCAGATAGGCAGTTATTTTATGTAAAATACTGATATTTAGCTGTATCTCGTTAGACTAGAAGCTGACTCCAAAATAGTTGAAGAGGCTAGGCAGGATGGATCAAGCAGAAAATGGCTACTACAATCAGACTAAAATTCTTGGATGTCCACCTCACAGGATGCGAGAAGGACCAACCCATTTACGTATTTATTTCTCTTTTTAACCGACGAAAAAAAAAAACGGAGGAGGTTATCAATTCGACGCGTATATTTTTTTTTGTTTTTTTTTTTTCTGTTAACTTTCGTCTTTTCTGATCACCAAAGGTTGTCCTATCTTACTCTTTGTTTAACTAATCCCTTATTACGCAGCCCTGGCCGCATTGGCTACTAATTCTTGTGAAATATCCCACTAATTCGCGGCCTGGTCCATTGCCTGAATTATTTACGGCAACTTGCTCTGAATTAGCTCTCTGATTGTAGTTTACAGCGCGCCAGGCTTCAATAGCTCATTAGTAAGATTAAATTAAGAATTTGAGTAGGTAATTTGTCACTTAATCTGTATGTATTGTTTAAGTTTTGTTTGATTTAGTTGCAGCTTGACAAAAAAAAAGTAAGTAGTGGCGCCACTGTCCTTAATGTTGCTATCCCAAAAAATCTTGAATATTATAATTTTACTGAAACCTTTTTAAAAGTTTTGGCAACTTGCTAATATTATAAATGTGAAAATTTGTACGATGTTGTTTGTTACTAAATCACGCGATAACGGCTGGGCGGAATGGGATAAAATTTAGTACAAAGATAGTTTATAACGTGGATTAAGACAAAGTATACCTACTATTTTATCTCGGTAGTACGTTATGTGCATCTGGATTGAGGGCCCACCGCTACGAGAGCAAAGCCGTTGGCAAAAGCAAGTCAATTGTAAAGCCTATGTAATACAGGCGAAAATAACTAGTAAGATTTGGTGTGAAGATAGCATGCTAGTATTACAAACCCAATCACTACCAAATTAATAGTATTGGTGTAGGTATATATTACTAGAAAGTATTCTATCGATGTATCTAATACAACAATGAACAGATTTCGTAACATTACATTGATTTAAAATTCTGTTTGCTCCGGACGAGGTCGAAAAGCTAGATTGTAAGAGTACAATGTTCTTTTATTATGGTCTTATTTATAAAGGACAAGTACCCGAAGAAACCTTCGAGGTTTAATAAAAGAGAAAAGTTTTTCTCCGAATTTCCCACGTTCTAAGTCAAAGAGCAAATGTACCAGATTTATATTGAAAAGTTAAATGTCTTTAGCTCTTAGCAATTTAGACTTTTGTAGACGTCTACTTTGAATAGACTTTTATCAAGAGTACTTACTAATACCATAACTTCTGTGAACTAAAATGATCGGTTGACATTTCTTTTACAAATATTACCAGACTGCTAAATAAATCTATCGTAGTAGAGGAAAATCAAACAAAATTAAAAAGTGGCATTCCTTTTTAAAGTTCGCGCTTCTAAATCCACACAGCGCAATCGCTACATCCCTTTTATTATTTGCAAATGGCGACACAGAGAACTGTCAAAAACGCTTTTAAATTTCAATTAGAGTAAGGATTTGGAGTCAATGGAGCGGTTGATTCGAGCCTGCAGCAGACCGGCTAAATCCCTCTAAGCTGGCTGGCTGACGGACCGCGCGTGCGATACCGCGTTGTCGCGAGTGTGCGCCCACCCTTACACACTGATGCAAAATTAATATTGATGTTAACAGAACTCTAATGTAAATTGACGTTATTAAATATTAATTGTTATTTGTGACTGTTTCGCTTAAATTAGGTATGATTTGTTATTAATTTGCGTTAAGTGCTTGGTTATTACAAGTTAGGTTGTACTCGCAAAATGAGGGTAGTATTCGAGATATTGTATTTAAATGTTATGATGGAGAAAAATAATATTATAAAGCCTGCTATGATCACAAACTAAATCCGTCATATTAGAAAATGCGATCTACCATATATCTAGCCTGAAGCTCTGAGCCAGTTATATCACTACCAACTTAATTTCGATTGAGGTTCTTGATACAAAAATGATAACTTAGCATCGGGCAAAGTTGTCAGTTTTATAAAAAAGAACTGTATTTCGATGTCTGTTAGGTTCTTATTACAAAAACAGGCTCGACGGTACCATACCGGTATCATACCTAAAGAAAAAACCTTGGTTAATTTGAGCGACAAAGTAATATTAAGTTAAAAAAAAAAGGTTGAAATAGCAAATAAAATGATTGACATTTAAAGATACTTAAAGCAATGGAATATTGTTTACACTTGTAGTTTTAGACATGTAGCATTTGATGGAGCTAATCGCATCAGATCGGGCGGGTGGCATCGCTGACGGGTAAATCCCAAAATCCTGAGTGACGCGCGTCCCTGTGCGGGAGATATCGCGCGGGTGCTCGCCGCGCGTCGCTGCGTCTGCACTTAGCTTTATGATATTGTTGTATTGTGTGATGTGTTAAGATGTTGTATTGGTGCCATTTGTAGAGCTACGATAATTAAGAAGTCAATTAGTGTTATGCACAACTTGAATCAATTACCCCAATTTGGTAACACAAACCGAAAGATTTAAAGAAATTGATAGAACGTTTAAATAAAATATTACGTGAAACTAATTAGAGTAAATTACTTGAGGCTATGATTAAATAATAAACACCTATATAAGTGTCTAAAAAGTACAATTTTGTTTGGAGATCGTGGCGTTCACATTCGCGTTCGGCTTATTAGTCGTTTCGCACGAATTTACTCTCCCAAATCAGGCCAATCAAAACTTTTCAATAATAAATACATTTATTTTCCTCATCGTATTTGACACCACACATCTATAACTCTAAAAATAAATTTTGCCAATTGGCACGTTTTAAATCATACAGGGCTGTTTGGCAGAACGTTGAACATATGAAAATGGTGGATAGGTGCTGCTACTTACTCAGCCCTAATTTATTTAGCCCTGGTCCCCTGGATATTTTTTTAAATTTATATTGTTTTAAAGTGTAATCTTTATTAAAAATGGGTAAAACAGGCAATATTTTTGTTTTTTTTTTTTATCTTTAAAGTTGGCAGATTCTTATAAAATTATTGCTTTATTCAGATGTTAGCTAGAAAAAAAGTTATGAGTCCTCAAACTTCTAAGAATTATAAGAATCTGGCAACATTAAAGATTTAAAAAAAAAAAAAAAATTGCCTGTTTTACCCATTTTTAATAAAAATTTCACTTCAAAGTTAAGAAAGTGGTGAAACTAGAAGAAAGCAACAATTTTTTTTTTTAATATCCAGGGTCAAATAAATTAGGGCTAAGTAAGTAGCAGATGAGCTATCCACCATTTTCGTATGTTCAACGTTCTTCCCAACACCTTGTATATGCATTGTACGACATTACATTCGCACGAATCTACTTCAGATCAACAACTCCAGAAATACGTATAACGCATGTATAAGAGCTCAAACGTTATTCAATCAATATGATAATGCTGTACCCCGTTGACTTAATCGAAAACATACTGCCCCATCAAAACAACAATCTCAAATCATGCATACGGAAAACTAAAGAGATATTCATGATTTCTTACAAAGCAGAGGAAATCCCTCACAATAATAATAATATGTAGATGTGATATTATTCAACGGGACAAAATGACAAACTGCCACAGACTGAGACAAAAACAAATCTTGTCAGCAAATAGGCGTTGGCAAGAGATGTCATTTGTGTCTTTAGGGTTCCGTATCCAACGGGTGCGTGCCACAGGGACCTTATTACTAAGGCTCCGCTGTCTGTCCATTCGTACAACTGTCACAACGAACCGATCCGATCTTTTGAATCGTAACACTTGAAATTTTCACAGAGCATGTACTACTATAGCCGTTGTTACAATCTTACAAATATCTATACAAATAAATAAAATTGGAGTGTCTGTTTTTAACATTAAGATAACCACTTTTTACTAAGTGTATATGGATGTATACACGATACATATACCAAAACAACATTTTTTACAATTTTTGTCTGTCTGTCTGTCTGTTTGTTCCCGCTAATCTCTGAAATGGCTAGACCGATTTTGACGGGACTTTCACTGGCAGTTAGCTGATGTAACAAGGAGTAACTTAGGCTACTTTTATTTTAGAAAGATTCTTTTATTTTAGAAAAAAATAACTGTCTTCGAAAACTACGCTGACATACGTCTCAAAATTCGAAAAGCCCTGGCTGAATCCTAATAAATAGATCAAAATATTGTACTACAGTATTGTACACCTTAAAAAGGCCTACAAAAATGTCCTCAATGGTATATGTCTATCTCTTACGGATAACCCACAATAACCATTTTTTATCTTTTACTTTTTACGAGAAATAAGGGCTTATTTACGAAGCGATTTTAAGCAATACAGCATTAATCCTTATCCAATTAAGTAACTTAAATACATTGTGCATTTAATATAGATCAATATGGCCCTTTACAGCATGTAATTTAAATGAATATCTTAGAAGATATTAGAGATTTAAAAAGCGAGCGCAGAGCGCGTTGGCAGCGGCCGGGTAGTACAGGATAAGTAGGATTGTAATTCATATTACTTTGGCTTCATAGTAATTGCGAATATCATGTGTGCATTATACTCAAAATAAACCTAATAGTATTATTCCAAGTAAGAGACCGCGAAATGGCTTAGATGTTTAGATTTTTGGATGTTTGTTTCTCAATGATGCAAAGACGGCCAAACGGATTTAGATCCGATTTGGCACAAAGATATATTATATCATGGATACGTAACAGATAGGATACCTACTTTATCCCGGTAGTAGGTTCCCGGGTGATATTTTCTGACAGCTATACAGGCCAAGCCACTGGCAAAAGTACTATTCCTATAATTATGTTCGGTGTCTGGTAATTAAATGATTGAGTGTCTGTATAGGTAAAATAGGAGCGTTAAGAAAAACCAGGAAGACTTACATTCAACTAAACCAAGCCCTATGTCTCATGTCATCGCAGTCTTCTTACTCTGAATACTATTACTCTTATTTTAAAAACACCAACACACATGATGTTCTCATAAACTATGAATCCTAAGTAATATGAGTTATAATCCTACTACTAATAATAGTATAAATGTGAAAATATGTATGATTGGGTGTTTGTTTCTCAATCACGCAAAAATGGCTGAATGGATCTGGATCGAAAATAGCACACAGAGTCTATATTACCTTATAACCTGGAATAACACATTCTTATCGCGGTAGTACGTCCTCTTGCATTAATTTCCGACATCCACGCGGGCGAAGTCGTGGGCAAAAGCTAGTTATAAATATGAAAGCTTGTATGTTAGGATGTCTGTTAGTCAATCACGCGAACACGGCCGAAGGAGTTTGGGTGAAAATTAGCACACCCATAGTTTATAACTTGGATTACCACTTAGGATACTCTTAGCCCGGTTGTACGTTCCCGTGGGATCATTTTCAACCACCACGCAGAACAAGCCGCTAGCAAAATTAATGTTAATGAAATACATTTTTACAAAAAAAAAAAAACAACCGACTTCTTTAAAAACACTAAAAGTGAAAAATAACTTTAATTTCGGAAGTCGGTGTCTTAGGATCTGTATTTATGGTTTTTTGCCACCGACTTCCGAAATTAAAGTTATTTTTCACTTTGTAGTGTTTTGAATGAAGTCGGTTGTTTTTTTTTTGTAAAAAAGTTTTTTATTTAAACATTTTTAGTTGTGGTATCCACCCCGCACTAATTCCAAACAAACAATATTTATGCGATAGCTGAAATCGCGGTTGATTTGCTGTCATTTTTTAAAGATTTCCGGTGTCTGTCTCCGGAACTCATCATCAGAGCTATATGAAATTTATATGGGACCATTTCTGAATAAACCCCTTACGAACAAAAAAAGAATTTTGTAAATCCGTCTATATATGTCGGAGTTATGGCCTCCTCCTTTTTGAAGTCGGTTAAAAATGAAATTTTCTAATTCTATTTAATTAAAAAAAAATATTTTATTCATTTCATAAAGGAAACGTCTTTTTTTTTGGGTTTTGTATTGAAATTGGTGGTACGGAACCTTTCGTACGCAAGCCCGATTCGCAGTTGGCCTCTTATTTTGTCTAACACCCGGTGTAAACGGGAAACTCATTTGCTTATGATAAGGATTTCAATTACGCCGGGATAATTTATGCAAATTCTTTGTTTGTATACGTTTGTAATTAGGACTTTTCTTTTTTCTTTTTTTGATGCTGTTGGTGCGTGGTGTGAAAAAGGAATAAATTACGTTTCAGGCAAAGCAATGTGTTTCTTTTTTTATGAAGTTCAGCTGAAACTACTTTTGTTATTAATTAATTTAAACTTCTCGCTTACAACAAAAGGTACAAAGGCCAATTTAATGTCTTAGGCATTCTTTACCGGTCAACCAAGGGTGGTGACGAGATTAGATGGCAGGTGCTTTGGTTGAAAGCGCCAGTACTATATAGCTCACGAGCTCATTAATATTATTTTTTTACGCAGAACTAGACGTACCTATGCAGGATCCACCTAAACGCAGTAAGTATATTATGTACAAACTATTCAATATTTATCATCTATTAAATCAACAACTTACACGTAATACATTTTAATGTAATTTTAAGGAATGAGGAAAATGTCATGAGGAAAGTTTTGAGTATGAATGTCGATGGCTGTAAAATCAAAATCAAAATCAATCAAAATCAAAAGTCATTTATTAAAACTAGGCTGAGAGTCAGCACTTTTTGAACGTCAAAGTTACATAAGACAGTTCCCCCAAAACGCCCACCCTTCGACACTTCCTAGTGCTTTAGCTGGGAAGAAGAAGTGGCGGAACAAACTCCCCAGCAGCACAGCTGTCTGTTAAGTTAGAAGAACTTGATTCTATACAGTTGTAAGTAGTAAACATTAAGAGACACAAAAAATTAAATTAAATGATTTGCCATATGTCAGCTAGCCAACCCAATATTCCAACAAATAAAAGGAAATCTATACTCAAGCAAAAGCAAAAAATATTTATATAATAATGTAAATATAGGTACCAAAATAAAAACCTCCTGGCATAAAGGGCGTGACAGCTTACATATGCAATGCTGAATCACGTTCACATAGCTGTTACGACCCGAGTTACAACTCGAGGCCACAAATGATAAACTAGGACCTTCGGCGTAAAAACAAATAAACAGGTAGGTAATTAACAACAATACCAACATCAAGGTCAGCAAGACGACCAGTCGACCAGCCAGACCAGTGTAAGAGTAGAGGGACACCAAAGAAACGATGGATGGACTGTCTGTCGGGGGAACGAAGTCCCCCAGGAGAGACAGGTCATTCATTTTTACCTAAACTTTTATGTGCCTAGCTTTCAACCAGCGGACAATCAAGACGCTTCTAACGTTACTTCATTTGACAAATTATGATGAGTTGTTAATAAGTTATTAGGGCACAGATGAGCACACACACATACCGGTTAAAATCATAACCCTCCTTTTTGCTTCGCCAACAGTTACAACCGTATCGTAACAGCCCAAAACTTCTGAGTACCTACTTACGCCTATTTCAGGTAATTTATGTTAAACTTAGATAATATATGCTACTTGACAATATAACTTCATATCTTCCACAATATTGCGTCTCAAGATTCCCTGCGATAGGGGAAATAAAGTTTTCCCTCGTTCCATATATTTGCGGTTTGGCCTCAAGCGATGTGACTTTGGTTCGCCCTATGCGGTGTTGCCAGTATATCGTAAGAAATTGCTACCACAAATTGGTAGGCTGGTGGTTTAAATAGTTTTGTTTTAAGTAGATTTGTGTTGGGTTGCTTAATTCTTATTATTATTTTCTATAGTAAGAATGCGTTCTAGAGTTTTTGGATAGGTATTAAAATCATGAATTCAACAAATTATTCTAGACGTCTTAGCGTAGAAAGTTTTCGACGGATATTAAAAAATCTACTGGTTCCTAGAAAAATGCCATTGTCAAATTGTATGTATATATGTCAAATTGTATGTGTGTATATAAATACGAGAAATTAAAAAAAAAATGTACTGAGTCCATAGAAACAGTTAACGTCACCGTGTATACATTAATAGGTAATAAAATGATTTTCATCATCTGCAGATTTAAAATTTGTTTTTTATCTAACTTTCAAAATAAGTAATTCAGTGTGACTGTACTTTTTCAATCTTACTTTGTAGCCCTTGTACAAGTTTTGCAACATTGCAGTGTTTATAGCAGGTTCACCTACCTAATAGTGTTAAGTTGCAAATGAGCCTGCAACTTAACAACTGTTGTTCGAGAACACTATAAGAAAACATTTCTCTCAGAGGACGCGACCTATGCGAAAACATAAGGGTGAGCACTTGCTAGACTATTTCAGTCAACGTTTTATGCTGTATTTATTCAAGTATTAGCAAATAATGCGGTTTAATCAAATCTTGCAAATAACAGATATTTATTTAAGTTATGGAAGGCGTCTCCTAACACAGGCTTATTGGCATAAAAGGGGGCTTCAGTCACTAGATGCTAAGTTTTATTTGTTAAAATAAGAAAAAAAGATGTTTCATTTTCATAAAAATCATAAAAAGTACAAAATTATTAGATGCTTAAATCTTAGACACCGCGGATCTGGCAACACGGTCGTATATTTTCTGCAATATTCGTGAAGAATTTAAATTCGGAATGGGCGCGAAGGCGGGCGCGTCGATCGTGACGATGCGCGAGCGTCCATGCATAAAATTAAACTTGGATAATGAGGCGTTGAGCATTTCCGCGCCTCCGATGTGTTAAGCTGAGAAATTCGCGCCATAACTTTCGATTTTGGGGATGACTTTTTAAAAATGTGGACGTTAGTCTTAGCCAGTTGTAAGTTAAAAGTATGTCGTAGAACCGAAGAATCTGTAAGACTGTTGAGTAGGGTAAATCGAAATGTCAAAAAACTAAGTGTAATTAAGAGTATAATTCAGCGTTTACTGAAGATTTTATGGAGAATTTCACCGTTGGTTTGAGTGCTATATAGTTACAGATAAAATCGTCGTATTATTAGAATACAATAGAATATATTTATTTGCAAAATTATTAAAATCAGGTGTTACAAATAATGTTAGAATCTTTGTACATTCTGCCTGTAAAGCATGCAGACATATTACTTAGCGTTATCCTAAGTTATCTAAGTATTTAATTGTAATATATTATATCGATCTTATAAACTTTTACCTACTTGTAATAGCAACATGTTAGACATTAAAAAAATATTTTAATTGGTCTTCTGTAATATTGTTAGATATTGTAGTAGTTTTTTTTTTTAAGTACAGTCTTGTAAACACCCGTGTACTACACGTTTAGTAACTGACATCCCATGTTTGCCTTTCTTTTTTATAGAGTAGCTCAGAGAAAAAAAAATCATATATATTCGTTCTGACAAATATGGCTAATTCTAGTAGGTAACTTGTGTAGTTAAGTGTATGACCAGATGTACGAAGTTCATCATCATCATCATTTCAGCCGTAAGACGTCCACTGCTGGACTTAGGCCTCCCCCAATTTGGGGGGGCTTTGCCATAATCGCCACGCTTGGCAGGCGGGTTGGCGATCGCAGTATGGTGGTAAAATGCATAGAGAACGCTGCTACCCATTCTCTAGTAAGTCCCTTAGTCGCCTTTTACGACACCCACGGGAAGAAATGGGGTGGTGTTATTCTTTACGTCCGGCACCACACGGTACTCACACGGTACGAAATTAAACGAGGCGAAAGGAGTTAGTATGTTAGGATCGTAGCAGGTGGCATTCTGCAGTTTCTGCCTACCTCCATGGCAAAAAGACGTGAGTTTTTGTATGTATACTTGTGTGGGGATTATCAGTTACTACTACCAGCCATTGTGTCTAACAACATGTTCATGCCTGGTGTCAGATGAGAACTTTAAAGTTTTGCTTATATCACCAATACTACATCATTCCGGCGACAACTTACCTGTTCTATCAACTTGATTACCTCAAATTTTTAGCCAAATCATAAAGTGTAACGAGGTCGTGGACAACCGCAGATAAATCACGGACAGGCACGTTTACGAGGCGTCCAATCAATCAGGGTGTCGCGACACCGCCGTAAAATATGCCGCAAATATCACTAGTGATGGGCTTTCCACTGAATTGGCACGTGATCCCAGAATGATAAAATTATTGGATTTTTGTTCTTTTGTTTCGTATGGGATCGAATTTTGTGGTGATAGCCCATGTCGTGGTAAATTGATTGGGCTACTCAACAGGAATGGTATCTGAATTCCAGAGTTCTTTCTGTCTTCTTGTGTCATTTAATTTTCCTGAGCTGATGACATCTTGGATGTACCAACTGAAATATCTCTTGCTCTTTGAAAGCATCCTCAATAGGACTGGAAAAACATCAACATCATTCTCCTGCCTAAGGGCACAACATGCTTCCAAATGTATATGGAATCGGCGCAACATTTCTTTTTCTTCCACTCTGTTAGTCGTTATCTCGGCAGTAGATTATCGATTTTGACTATCAATCGTTTCTTCACTCTTATAGCCATCGAAATTCTTAGTCGAAACTTTCCTCACGACATTTTCCTTATTCCTTCGTATGACGTGGCCATACCACGACAACCGATTTCCACCAGGAATGGAAAAACGTATGATATTAAATAACAGTAAAAGATATTGTAGTTGAGATATACATAATTATATTCTGTAAATTACGTCCACGTCTAAAAATACCTTTTTCTAAAAACTATGCCTATGGAGTCCATAATTATGACTTGAAATAAACCTGTTCAATAATGCTTAACTAGAACGGAGAGTAGTTTATAAGTTTATACATTCCTCATAATATCTCGTACAAGCGCAGCGAATCGCATCTTGTTAGTTAAATTTGTGATGAATGCGGAAATGAATGCTAACTGTCATTACTTACGAGTTACGCACTAGTGCAGTGCAATTATTGAGTTTAAAATCCAATAACTGCCGTTTGTGTTTCACACGGTACGCGAATATCTCGTGTCGATAGCGATTAGCTGTTTCCATCTTTAGGAGAAATACGATAGTGGAGTTACCAATATTGCTCAGTTAGAATGTTTGTTTCGTACATTTTCTGAAATAATTACAAGCTTTTGACGACATTTTCAACTTTCTTAATTTTCATAACACATTTATTTATATTTTAAAAGATACGCTACATTTTTGATGTTAACGTTTATCGATAAAACTATTCAGTAACACTTAGGTTGGTTCCATTTTAGAAATTCCTAAACCGAAAAGCACTTTACTACGCAAACACACGCTTTAATTTAACGAACTCCCAACACCAACACAACACGGAAACATCCCGGAAAACACGGGACTCGTCAGCACAACACTGAGGAATTTGTCGCCAAAATGACACTTTATCGACACAACGCAGCGATCGACAGCTTGCACCGATGCTGCCTCGTAAATCCGCGATGAAATATCCCCAGACTAACATAAAACCGTTTTATGTTTTTGAAAAATATCAGCGGTGTCACCTGCGCAAATATTATTGTGTAACGCCGTAAGTTATGTATTAGGATGTTTTGTTTTCGGATTATGTTTGTTTCTTTCAAGTATGCGGTGTGAAATGCTATAGAAATAGATTACTACTTTGGCTATTGTTGGTACGTATAGGGCAAACGTTAAGAATCAAAGGCCTTCAAAACATTAAAACATCTCGGCGACAATCAAATGTCAAAAACTTGTCAAAAATGTATAGAAACTCGAGGTATTTTTGACAGATGGCGACGAAGATCAGACTGTGAACGTTCTTAAAATTACGAGAACTGCTCCTCAGATCAGTTCCCTTTGTCATCTCAGTAGTCACCCCCTTTCTATACATATCATAATTCACAGTCCATCCATCGTTTCTTTAGTCAAAAATTGTTTCGATTCAAGAATGTCTTTGAAAAAAAAAATATACACATAAAACATGATTTTTTTATCCTGTACACAAAATAAAACCAAACCTAATTAATCACTGTCTCTTCCATAATCAAAAAAGGGAAAAATAACCACACAAAAACCCCATACTTTCCTACATTCCCACCGGTATACACAAGCTTGTTATACTTCGTTCTATTTTTATGTGCCGTATGACAGCACCATGGGAAGCCGCTGAAGATTAAGACCTGCGCGAAGCATGAATAATGTATGCTCGTATGTGTCAAGCAGTCTCTAAGTGAGTTTTGAGTGAAGATAGTTAGGCTTGTTTGCGAAGTGTCAAGGTGTATAAGAAGCTGTGGGAAGTGTGTTTTAAGAGGTTAGTTTTGATAAAACTTGTTAGTTAAATTAAGTTACGTTCTATCAACGTACGATGTCTTTTTAAGTGAGAAAATGAGTGTTGTTTTTACATGGTTAGAGTATGTCATAGCTGATTATTGCATGTTTCCATTGTCTAAAGAACATGAATTGGCAAAGCAACATTAGAATATGAATTCTTGAAAATGAAGATATAAGTACACAATCACCGATATATGTAGGTACGTAACAGTTCAATTATTTGCAGAGGCATTCTATTATTGTGAGGTATTAATCACCCATACACAGCAAAGTATGTCTATCATGGGCGACGGTGTATGGTGCCTTTTTCAATTACACAATAGCCAATAGCTGTTAGAGTGAGCAGTGATGGCTATATCACCACCACCACTCGTTAGAAAACGTATGTCATAGAACAAAAAAGTCAAGGGACATCTACCACTCTGTACTGGCCCCATGGTGGCCCACTCTCTCTCACAGAGACGAGACCTTTGTCCCAGCAGTGGGGACATTATAGGCTGATTTTACAATAGACTTTGATAATTTTAATTAAACAAGCACCTTTCCATTTAACACCCTTAACCTTACAAGGGAAATTAACATCCTTCCATCACTCCTTACCTACCTATGGTTGCCGTCTTCGGGGTCGCGGATCACGGCTGAATGAATTATGTAAATCGCCCGCTGTGGTTAACATCGTAATATTGTAAGCGACACTCTTCACCCTCTTGTGAGGACGTAGATGGCTGGATGTGGTATGAATATATTTCGTTAAAATAAAATGAGGTTTCAAAATTGCGACTCCCTTGAACATTCGATAAATCCTACTAATATAATAAATGTGAAAGTTTGTGAGGATGTATGGATGTTTGTTACTTTGTTACGCAAAAACGGCTAAAGGGATTTGGTTGAAAATTTGC
Organism: Aporophyla nigra; assembly: GCA_947507805.1. Taxonomy (NCBI): domain Eukaryota; kingdom Metazoa; phylum Arthropoda; class Insecta; order Lepidoptera; family Noctuidae; genus Aporophyla; species Aporophyla nigra. The sequence continues at coordinate 4,151,581 of OX382301.1, forward strand.
ACACAGATGGTTTATAGCCTGGGTTAACACATAAGATATTTTATCTCGGTAGTACGTTCCAGCGGGATAAATCCCGTACTACACGCGAGCGAAGCCACTAGCCAAAGCTTGTATAATATAATTCTTGTAACTTCTTGCGAAGAATTTGCATTAAGTAGTATGAGTAAAAGAAATTTAAAAAGGTGGTTTAAGTCATCGTCTACCTAACTTTTTCTTATCTATATTGGGGTTAGGTTCCAGTCTAACCAGATGCAACTGAATACCATTATTTTACATGGAGCGCCTGTCTGACCTCCAACAATAATAATACGATACTTGGTAAGGTTTTCGGGTTTCAGACGACGTGTAAGGACTGTCACTACCATCGGCTTAACATGCTTTCCGAGGCACGTAGGGGTATGTGTATAATCTGTACAAAATGGTCACCCATCTACGTACTAACCGCGGTAAGAGTAGTTTAATCTGATCGATCGACCCGCGATTTTATACCTTACCCTGAAGCCTCTTGGTAATTGTTATAGCAACATTTATGAAAACACGACAAAATCTTAGGTACTTTTATTTTACTCTGGTAAGTCTAAATTTAAAGATACCTATAATAAGTAGATAATTCTCCTTAACAGTATATACTTTAATTCTTAAAATTGTGAACTAACTTAACTTACCAGACGAAAAAAGTCACAGATAGCACCTTCCATTAAACTTAGCTCCTTACTTTAAACAGTTCGCCGTTCTTACAAGGATGATATCTCGCACATAAATTGGGAAAGGGCGCCGCGACGCCCCAGGACGCCCGCTGTTCGGCTGCAGGTGAAAATTATCAGAAGAGGGGCCCAGATTTAAACCAAACATCGGTTACCCCATCTGCACAATGTTCTAAGCACAATATCTACAATGGTTTTATGTTCGCGATTCTACATGCAGAATTGGTGTTTTCTTATTACACTCGATGGTAATATTTTCGGAAGAGAAATGTTCCACGTTTTCGTGTGGCGGTTTGAATTTGTATTCTATTTTGCCTTTTTTGGAGATAAGTGGGGACTTATGTTTGTGTGGTATACTGAAGTTGTGTGTATCTTTGGAATTGTGTGCAGTATTCAGTATATAGTGTGCTACCTAACATTTTTTTTACTCTTTCGTGTTGATTATATCCTATTTCAAGGCTTGTTTTTACAACGGTTTATAAAAGCCTGTTCATAAGTCGTGTTGGAATTACAGAATTTCAAGATAATTTCCGAAGTAAACACAGTTCATTTGAACAGAAAATATTTTTATTGGAATGGCATGCTAATTCCGGAATTGGAATTACGGAAGGATAGGACCCTCCTTTCCGCAACAATAAAATACAAAACCAAAAAATATACCCCAGATTTTCCCCATTGAACTCGGGAACTTAATTAACATTTTCCCAAGAATGCTAACTTTAAATAGTCTTAAGAGTAATTGTTGTGAATCAAAGTGATATACGTCGTCGAATGTCGGGTAGTCTGCACCCGGCTACTAAATCTAAAGGGAGTTTTGGCCACAAACGGCCTCGTAAACTGAGTTCAAATAAAAACCGTCGGTTCGCTAAATTATATGGGGACACTTGAACATGGAGATGTTCTTTTAAAGACGGCCCTTCGCCGTTCGTTAATTCTCAGTTTTTACGGCCAATAAACTTGTAATTTTTACTTGGAGTTTCTGATGTAATAGCGTGTTTTATGGTTGAAGTGTGAGCATTCTTTAATTCTAAGTAGAAACGTTTTAAGACTTCGTTGTTAAGTGGGATCTATTTTGAAATGCTTAATTAACCGACTTCAAAAAAGGAGGAGGTTCTCAATTCGACTGTATTTTTTAAAATGTTTGTTACCTCAGAACTTTTGGACTAGGTGAACCGATTTTGATGATTCTTTTTTTTTATTTGAAAGCTAATACTTCCCGTGTGGTCCCAATTCAATTTGGTCCAGTTCTGACGGTGGCATCCATGCTAAAACCATAAAAGTCTTAAATTTGCATTAAGTATGTGCGCAACAAATGGACGAATAACTCAATATCACGCCTACTGATTTCGATGATTCTTTTTTTTTTGGATGGGTTATGCTTCGCGATGGTCGCATAAATATTTTATTGATTTTGCTTTGTTAGTTGTTGCGTTAGCTTCGATAGTACGAATTTAATCCACTTTGTTTATCGTGATGATAGTCTAATAGTCCTATCACCCTGGCCAGTAGTGGTATAGGAATTAGTGCGAGGTAGGTACCATAACTAAAAAGTTACAAAAAAAAACTTTTTTACAAAAAATAACAACCGACTTCCGAAATTAAAGTTATTTTTCATTTTGTAGTGTTTTTAAGGAAGTCGGTTGTTATTTTTTGTAATTTTTTTTTTGTAGTGGAGCTTCACTGTTAGGTTGTTATTTTTGTAAAAAAGTTTTTTTTTGTAGTGGTGCTTCACTTTTAGCAAAATGCATGGTTTAATTTTGATTAACAGAAGTATTCAGAGTGGCAGGATTTGAAAATCGACGACAAATGTCTACGGCAGGGGATCTAAAATCATGTGCTAAATGTATGGTTACAGTTTGCTACCTTGTATACATATTTATTTGCCAAATAACGAACTCAATAGTTTCCTCTCGATATTTACCAAGCATCCAAAGCATTTTCAGGCCGTTTCACGTACATAAGCCTCTCTCTTTAGCTTACGTAACGACACAACATTAGATAAGTATAACAATCGTCCCAAAACTTCCACAATAACACTACACAACCGAGATTACCTCACATTACTGTAACAGTTCCAACCCGACCAAGTCTATAACATTAAAAAGTCAGCCCTATTCTAGACTAACACTTTCCAAGACGTCACTAAGGCAAAATGCACACTATTACCTACATCTTAAAAGCAAAATCTGATTTAAACTTAGTGGGCTGATCGTTAAAATTGCAAGTGTGCTAGGATGGACAAAGTTGTAAATTTAAATCACTAAGTCTACCAACTTTGGCGAACTTTACTGAAACTTACTGCAAATTGGATTACTGCAGCGTTGTACACTGTGGCCATATTGGCTAGTTTGACGCACTGAATTTGCTGCACTGTAACTAAGTCAAATTGTTGGTTGAATGGAGTAATGTATGGCATGTGGTTCAGGAAAAGTTAAGAAACTTAATTTTATTGAATAAACTGATATAAGTTTATTCAATATTCTACTTTATCTAGGTCATTCGGTAGGGATAAAGTTATGACTTGGCAAGCGAGGTGCATCCTTCACGTCGTATATAGTTTATCAACTGCAAAAGTTTCAAAACTCAAGTTTGTGAAAATTTGCTTCCAGTGTAAATAGAAGGAGATTTAAGAAAATGTTTTCACACGTCGTCTGTTGATATGGAGGAAAACTCGTTTTAAGTTGCGGAATAGAGTTTTTGAAGTTCAGTGGTGTCTTTTAATGTTAGAATATATAAAGATTAGCGATGTAATAATTCGTTGTTAGATAGCATAATCAGCCTATAACATTCCCACTGCTGGGACACAGGCCTCCTCTCTATGAGAGAGAATTGGCCGTAATACACAACGCGGGCCTGGTGTGAGTTGGTAAACGTCACATGTCTTCAATTTTTTGGTTCTAAGACATGCCGATTTCCTCACAATATTTTTCTTTACCGTGCTGAGAGCAGTGGTAATGAAATTTACACAAAGCGTCTGTCTGGGTTCGAACCAACGAGCGACAATTTGGTAAGTCATTACCGTAAACATGAGGCCACCTTTGCTCTAGATAGATAGGTAGGTTCCTAATTTTCAAATTCTATTCAAAATCAACACCACCCCATTTCTTCCCGTGGGTGTCGTAAAAGGCGACTAAAGGACTTATTAGAGAATAGGCAGCAGCGTTCTCTATGCATTTTACCACCAAACTGCGATCGCCAACCCGCCTGCCAAGCGTGGCGATTATGGCGAAGCCCCCCAAATTGGGGGAGGCCTAAGTCCAGCAGTGGACGTCTTACGGCTGAAATGATGATGATAATGATGATTCAAAATCAAAAGAACTTTACCTATCAACTACGCTAATATTTCAACCCCATCTCAATTTGATTTGAATGTAGAGTATGTAGAGACAAATATTCCAAGGTTTAAATTAAAATGTTTTGTTAAATTCGAACCAGTTAAAGTGAATACTCAGCAAGCGCAGACTTGCACTACAAACAGAAAAAAAACCAACAGAACACATTCAAAACGGAATTAAAAATTTGGGAAAGTGCAAACATTTTAAAGTAGAAGGAGCGTAAAGTGCTCATTACGCGTCAAAAGTGCTTGAGGGGCGTTCGGCAAAAGTTTGAGAATCACGAACAGGTGGGTAGACAATCGTAGCACGTCGGTACCGACGGACGACGCCTCGTTAAAGAAATGTTCGTACTTAACAGAACGTTACACCCACCTGGGACCTGTGTTGCGTGTACATCGCTACTTTTTGCAGATTTCCTCATGTTTTTAACGTCCGTAGGGGCTTTGTAATGAAAGGTTTGTAGAATTGTCTGGTCTTCATTCATTTTTTAAGGATATTGGTTTGAAATCACAGCTTTGAAAACATTCTATCTATATCTAGGTATAGGAGTATATTGTAAATTAAAGTCAATTTTGGTGTTTGGCTATGTGACCGCGTTGTTCTTCAAAAATAAGCAACGGAATTTGAAGCATTACATCAAAATCTTTTAGAGGTGCACTCAATATTACAAAAGGTTCTTTCCTCAAAAGACCATTTCAGACATCAATCTAGTAAGTAGTAAGTAATCATTTATTTAACAAAACACTTAGCCTAGGTAACATCAGTATTGTCTCAGTTATAGATAGGTATGGCTATTACATGAGAGTAAGACCCCTGCCCTACAAACTAGAAGAGTCCTATATCTTGAAGGACAATCTACATCGTCTCCATATGATCAGACCAAGATTATGTCTGGATTTAAAAAGAGACTGTGACTTCTGAGTTTGCTTCGACTTTTCTTTTCAGCGTAGTCAGATAGGAAACCAACAAATCTATATTGAAATAAACTGATAACTTAGTACGGTGCTGATCAGTCATTTTTTTAACAAGAACTTACCTTAAGTAAATTGAAACAAAGTTACAAATGCAAAAACTGGCTCGGAACTTTATTCTGTGAGTAACTGAGATAGTGTTTTGCAAAAAGAAGGTTTGTGTTCTGGTGGACTAGGCCTTCTTGAAGTAGTCATGATCATCATCATCATTTCAGCCGAAAGACACTGTAAACTGGTGGACTTAGGCTTCCACCAATTTGGGGGGGTTTGCCAAATTCGCCACATTTGGCAGGCGGGCTGGGAATCGCAGTATGGTGGCAAAAATGCGTAGAGAATGCTGCTGCTCATTCTCTAGTAAGTCCCTTAGTCACCTTTTACAACATCCACGGGAAGAAATTGGAAGTAGAAGTAGACACTATCATAGAAATGAACCGTGAGAGCAATAGACACCATTTCGCGACGTCACTGCCTACCTAACTTGCAAATCACGCTGAAACAAATACAAACCGAAAGGTAACTAAAGAATTCTCATACAGTTCCCCTCCAACTGAGTTTGGAGAGTCATTACGTGACTAAACGATAGCGGGGGACACTTCTTCAGCGCCACAAATTAAACAAGTTCACGTTTTGAACTCAGTTCACAGTTCAAAGTTAATTATTAGTTGACTGTTTGTTCTAGTGGAGTCGAGAGCTTGGCGCTTGATTTGTCAAGTGATTGTGTTTTGTTTCCTCGTGCTTTTGGAGAGGTCATTGTTGTGCTGATGTTGTTAAGTGCAGAGAACTGTGGTTGCGGTTACAATATGCATTTTCTTGTGAGAGCTCGGAACAGATGCGCCCCAGAGAGTGTTATTCTGTAATTTTTTTTAACAACTGCATTTTTGATACTTTTGCTAGTCATATTTAATTTTAAATACCCTGGTTTACTTGAGGTTTTAGAGAATAAGGTATCTTTTAAATTATATTTGTATTATAAATAATTATTTTTGTAATAACAGTGGCACGGGTTGATTTATCAGGGTAAGCTACGGTTGGCAGTCGCTCGATGACCATCTTAAGATGCCCCCACCAGTCTTAGGAAGGGGTATTGGTGATCAGATAGGCAGTCGCTCGCCAGTTAGGCTGGAAGACGACCCCAACATAGTTGGAAAAAGGTTAGGCAAATGATGATGAGGTAGGTACAGGTATTAGCCTAGATAACTTTATTTCTTGTTTAACACGTTAACTGCCATGGGCAAAATCAGTAAAAGTCAAAAATGTACTTAGTGTCATTTGACTTTAAGTCGATTATTGATTAAAAAGTGTCGGACACATAGTCCGACATGGCAGTTAACGTGCTAATAGTCTTCCGGATTCTTCAAAGATCTACGGGAGAACCCCATGTTTACGAATATTTTACGGACTAGCAAGATGGTGTATAGTTATACAATTAAACTTAGTACTGAAGGGAGGGGTGACAAGTAGGGCGACATATTATGTTCCAACATATGGCATGGATGTTCGGAAATGTAATTTATGTAACACGATGCAGTGCATAATTCAATGAATAATAAAAACCTTTAATTTTTAATATTTTAGTAATACCAATACCAGAAACGAATACCAATACTGATGGTTTTGGGGCGATTCAATAAGAGAACAGTGTGATTAAAGTTGATTTTAATATTACGAGAGCACGGATACATGTACCTAGTTAAACGGCCATTACCAGAGAGAGCTATCAGAAACGTCAAACTCAAATGACACTTTACATTGACAGTTAAGTGACAACATTGTCTTTGTTTACAAATATTCCAATACTAGGCCTTAAACTAATACAATATCAAATGCACACAAAAACATAATGCACAAAGTCAACATCTTAATATTTGAGACACAAACTTTAGATGTTTTTCAGCAGTTAACGGTTTAGTTAAAACATCAGCCAACATTTCATCAGTACAAAGATATTCCAAAACAATCTGTTTCTTTATTACCAAATCTTTTACAAAGTGATGTCTTATATCAATATGCTTTGACCTTGCATGAAATACGGAATTACTACAAAGCTTATGAGCTGACTGATTATCATTTAACAACAAAACTTTACTAACAATGCCAGTACATTCAGAAATAAATGTTTTCAGAAACATAGCCTCTTTACAAGAATCTGAAATTGCCATGTACTCTGCTTCCGTACTCGAGAGTGCCACTGTACGCTGCTTACGGCTTTCCCATGAAACTATAGACTTTCCTATACAAAATATGTAACCAGTATAAGATCGACGATCCACATGATTGGCCGCCCAGTCTGCATCAGTGAAACCCACAATATCTATTTCACCTTTCTGAAAAACAAGACAATAATCTAATGTTCCTTTCAAATACCTTAGAACCCTTTTTGCTGCTTTGCAGTGATTTTCACCATAACAGTTATTGAACTGGCTAAGGTAACTGATACTGTGACAGATATCTGGCCTGGAACACACAGATAAATACATTAAGTAACCAATAAGGCTTCTATAATCAAAGTTACACTTTGAACTGTTTTCCTTCTGTAACTTTATCCCAACTTCCATTGGGGTTTTCATTGGTTTGCAATCTGACATGTTGAATTTATCTAATATTTTCTTTATGTAAGTTGACTGATCCAAGGTAAAGTTTCCATCAGCTGTTTTTTCTATTTTCATACCTAAAATATGATGAGCTGTACCTAAATCTTTCATATCAAATTCTTCCATCAGTCTTTTCTTTATAATATTTCTTTGTTGTGATGTTTTTAATGTAAATAACATTATATCATCAACATACAGGGCAATAATCATGATTTCACCATCATGATTGTATACATAAACACATGGTTCTGAAGATAACCTGTTAAATTTCAATTTTGTGGTTAAAACATCATTAATTTTCTTATACCATTGTTTCGCCGACTGTTTTAATCCATAAATTGCTTTATGTAGCTTATAAACTTTCTTCTCACATCCTTTTACCACATAACCTACAGGTTGTTCCATGTAGACAGACTCTTCTAGGTCACCATTGAGAAATGCAGTCTTGACATCAAGATGCTCAACCATCATGTCATACTGAGCAGCCAAGGCCAGGAGTATTCTAATAGTTGAATATCTAACAACTGGAGAAAATGTTTCGTGATAATCTACTCCATACCTCTGTGTGTATCCCTTAGCCACTAAGCGAGCTTTATACTTGAGTAACTCTCCATTAATTCCTCTCTTTTTATTAAAAACCCACTTGCATTTTACTGGCTTGTGCCCCACAGGTAAGTCAGTTAGAGTCCAGCATTTATTTTTTATGAAAGAGTTATACTCATCTGCGATAGCTTCACTCCAGTGTTTAGCCTCACTGCCACTCAATGCCTCCTCCAGTGTAGTCGGCAGCTCCTCTAACATTATCTCTGTCAGCCCGGCATACTCTGCTTCAGGAGCGTCTTGATACTGCTCACTGTCCTCAGAGTCAACGCTCGACCTCCCTGGAATGTAAGTTTCATCGGACAAAGAACTATCTGCACTCTCTGAATCCTCCGTCTCATCCAAACTGAACATTGTCTGTCTGCGAGGATTTCTTGTGCCATCAGAAGGTAAAATGTCATCTATGGAGGTATTTACTTGTGGAGACTGTTTGCACTGGTCAGTCTGAGTTGGCTCAGATACTACTTTTGGTGATAATTGTTCTGTAGTTGGTTGTACAGAACTGTCTTCACTCAATAACCTAGATATATCAATTACTTTTACATCAGTATTTTTATTTTCATCATACGACACAGTTTTATTACTTATAAACATATTTTCTATAAAATTGACATGCCTCGCCTTATGGATCTTCCTAGGATAAGAAGGATCTATGAGCCTGTAGCCCTTACTTTGTTCACAGTATCCCACAAAGATAAATCTCCTACTTCTGGAATCCAGTTTTCTGGCATTTTCATCAACTGCATATGCTATACATCCAAAAATACGTAAGTGTGATACATTCACCTTTTTAGATGTCCACTTTTCTTCCGGTGTTGTACCCATGACTGCCTTGGTGGGAGAACGGTTCTTTAGGTAAACCGCTGTGTTAGCCGCTTCAGCCCAATACTGCTTCCCCAGTCCAGCATCCTGCAGCATACAACGGGTTTTATCCATAATTGTCCGGTTAGCCCTCTCCGCTACACCATTCTGTTCACTGCAGTGTGGGACCGTAGTTTCATGTCTAATCCCACAGCTCCTTAAGTACTGCTGAAAATTCAAATTAATGTATTCACCGCCATTGTCACTTCTTAAAATTTTTATTTTCTTGTTTGTTAAATTTTCTACAAGTGATTTGAATATTTTAAATTTTTCAAACACTTCATCCTTTTTCTTTATGAAATAAATAAATGTTTTTCTACTGAAGTCATCAGTGAATGTTACAAAATAACGTGATCCACTGTATGATGGCACCTGCATAGGACCACACACATCAGTATGCACCAGCCCTAATATTTCAGTTGACCTACTGTGACTTTTCTTAGGAAATGGCAGTCTAGTTGACTTACCTTCTATGCAAGCTACACAGGGACTGAACAAAGAATTATCAAAATGCATACCTGTGACCAATCGATTCTTCATAGCATTCATGCTCCTCGAGTTAAGGTGACCTAACCTTTTATGCCAAACCTCCTGTGTAACAGAAGCCCCGGCAGACACAAAAGCAGACATGTCTTCACCGAGCACTGGCACCTCCTCAGTTTTAACTTGTTCACAGACTAAGTTCATGGCACTTTCAGATTTTACCCTAAAACTCACATTATGGACTGTGTCTAGTTGATAAACACCATTATAGCATGTACCTGTAGCTATGATCTCATTACCATCTAAGATTTTGCATCCTTGTTTATTAAACATTACACTAAAACCTTTCCTATTCAACTCACTAACTGATAATAAATTTGCAGAAAGTTTTGGAATATAGTACACATTACTTATTGTCTTTAAGCCCTTTTTTAACTGCACTTGCACACTACCAAGTCCTTCAGTCCTGACTTTTTCACCATTTGCCACGTTAACTTCAAGCGATTTAGTACACTGAAAGTTCTGCATCTTCTCCTTGTTGTTGGTCATGTGGTTGGTCGCCCCGCTATCCACATACCAGACATCACTCTGCAGCTTCACAGATAACGCAGTTAACAATGACTTTTCTTCCTTGGGAGTCCTTTTCGGTTTACTTTCAACTTTCTTTGGGCAATCTTTCTTTATATGACCATTTTTCTTGCAGCGAAAACACTTTAGAGGTTTCTTTGCTGCCAACGCATTCAGTTCTGGATGATCCTCACGCTTGCCATCACGTCGCTGCTGCTCTAGTAAAAGCTTAGACTTAACCATATCGCTTGTCAACTTTGTATTAGCATTCTCCAAAGCCATGATAAGGGGGTCAAAGTCCGGGGTCAAACCGCTCAACATGATTACAGCTAAGAACTCATCATCAACCGCATTCCCAATATCTGTAAGCTGTTGCCCAAGTTCAGTTATTTTAGTTAGGTAGCTCTGCATGCTCTCCGCCTCACTCAGCCTCACACCAAACAGCGTTCTTAGCAATCCAAGCCTCCTGCACAAACCTTTATCCTCGTAAGCGCGTTGCAAGCTATTCCATGCTTCATACGCCGTCTTCGCGTTACGAATATGTGGCAACGCAGACGGACCGACCGATAAGCAAATTTTTGCCAACGCCTTTTGATTTTTCTTAGGGTCTTCGTTCCCTTTTTCGGTTTGTATGCAGTCGTATAGGTCTTCGTGCATAAGGACGTTTTTCAGCATGAACTTCCACTGGTTGTAATCTTCGATGCCTCGCAGCTTCTCAATCTGCAGTCCCATCGAAGCCATGGTAGTAGTGACTAACGGCGTGGTCGCCATGAGAAAAAAAAAACTAACTTTTCGTGCGTAATTAGTTAGAAATAATTACGTTGCAGTTTGCGGCAAACAGACTGGGCCCATAACCTGATGGTTTTGGGGCGATTCAATAAGAGAACAGTGTGATTAAAGTTGATTTTAATATTACGAGAGCACGGATACATGTACCTAGTTAAACGGCCATTACCAGAGAGAGCTATCAGAAACGTCAAACTCAAATGACACTTTACATTGACAGTTAAGTGACAACATTGTCTTTGTTTACAAATATTCCAATAAATACCAATATTATAAAGAGTTAAAGTTTGTTTGTAGGAAGTAATCTCTGGACTAGTCGAATTAGAAAAAAAAATGGTTTTGCATTTGGAAGCCCAATTCTTGAAGAAGTTTTTGGGCTATATGAATAAAAGTGGGAAAGATCGCTAAGTGTAAATTAAATCAAAGCGCGGGTGGGCGATGGGATACGACGCGATGAGGGCCAGTATTTAACGCGAACGAAGTCGCGAGCAGAAGCTAGTCTTTTATAAATATTCTCTTATAATTAATGAATCTTAATTGACAATGACTTTTTTACGTCCCCGGTGTTTAGTTTATGACGTTTTATAAGTGCCCATAGGTATGTGTGAAATTAAGTTTTTTTTTTTTTTTTTTTTTTTCCTTGTCCTAGTGTTCAATAATAGGATGGACCCTAATCTTATTACAATCTAGCCTTATAAGTAGACTAATAAGTAATTTAATTATAACCTAAACTAATAAATTGTCTTTACTAAGAATGTGTCCAATAGCACTTTTCTTATTGTCTCTATTAAGGCGAATACACTTCGTTCTTGTGTTTGTTTGGCACTTTTGTACTTTACACTATTCACTAACACTAAACATTGAAATTAAGTAATTTGAATAAGTTTTTTTTTTCACTAAACTTATCTCACAGGAAATTCTTGTCTTGATAATCGCTAAATGGGCATAAGTGAAATTAATATTCTCAGTAGTTTTCACCCATTCCGTACAGCATACCCCAATAAAGCTATGTTAAGGAACAGTAACAAACAAAACACCCACACACGACCAACACTTGTGGTCCCAAACTCGACACATGTTCTAGATTTACAGCGTCAGTAAAAAGTAGTTGAGTTCAACAATATGTCGCCGCAACTATTCTGCGCTGACGCTGTAACGAGATGTGTAACTTGTGATGGTACACGAGGACTGACGCGTACAGCGGTGTTACGAACTCTATGTGGAGCAGATGGTGGCTTTTATACTTTATTTTTTTATTTCTGAGGGATTTTTATCAGTTCCTGTCTATACTGCCGATTGCTCGACTTTATAAAATAGTAGCTACGTTTGTTTTTTTTTTGTTTTAACATAAAGTATATTTTATAGCTTTGCAACGCCCTCGATGTTACTTAGTTTTCTCTTAGCGTTTTTTCTGGCTTTTTCTGTGTTTACTCTGTTTTTTGTGGACGCGACGAGATGTTATATAGCCCTTCCTACAGAAATTAGGCTATCTAATACGGAAACATTAGTCCACATACGACTGGCAGTTTCAGAGATACTCCCTACATACAAACTTACAAATAAACTTTTATCTCTTTATAATTAGTGTAAATATTTATTTGTATTAATATAAAATGTAAGTAGATTCATTTAATTTGTTTTTCGACGAAGACGTATTATTCTTCTCTGTATCATTTGTCTAATGCATAGAAAGCATAGCTAAAACTGAAAGGGAAAGCAATAAATCTCTGATGAATTGTGGTCAACACCTACATCTCAATGGTTCACAAATTGGAAGAGATGCTGGGATAATCTGGACTATAAATAAATATCTTAGGGCAACCAACAACCCCTTATTTGATCCCAAACTAGGCAGAGCCTATACTATGGTAACCAGACAACTGATAAATATACTTATATATTTCTAAGTACATACATATTATGGATAAATTACACCCAGACACAGAACAAATGATTGAGCTCATCACACAAAATTTGTCCTGGGTGGGAATCGAACCCGCAACCTCAGTCTTTAGCAGCCAGGGTCACTAACCACTAGACTAACAGGCTAGTCGCAATGGCCACAGACAGCAGACATAAGTAAAAAGTGGGTGGGTTCCCGCAGAACAGCTAAGACTTTCCAGCCCAAGCTTCACTGCGGGAAGCTAGTCGATGATTTTTTATCATACTGTCTGAAAAGCCTATTCACAAAATATAGTATAAATAATAAATACTAATAGCGAAATAATAAATAGAATTTTGTCACACACTTCCGAGATTTAAATAATTTTTCATTTGTAGTGTTTTTTCTTTAGGTTGTTTTTTATGTTTTTTCTTTTAGCTGCGGTGTATACTCAAAAAAAAAAATCGTATACCACCACTTGATTTGTAAATAACAGTGACACGAAATTATCAAAACTTAACCTAAAACAATCAGTTTACACCACGGAGCAATCCGTGGTTTACACTAAGAGAAATAAATAAGTATTATTGAAACTCATTCAAAAACTACCCAAACAAATTTAATGGAATTATAATACCTAAATATACCCTATTCCTTAAAAAAAAGACCTACAATTGTCGAAGATATCGCGTAACATTTACAATAAAAAAATACAGTTTTAACAACCTCTTTATTTTTGAAGTCACAATTAACAAACTCGTCACCCACATGGGATAGAAACATTTTACTAAACATCAAATGCAGCCAAAATTCTAGAACATAGTTGTAATCAACTGTACCCACCCACGGAATTACAGTAGCGCAGTGGTTTATGCGAAGGGCCGGCCATTTACCACCGTTGTTCATGATATTAACGATGGCTTGACCAACCGGCGCTGCCCACCACGAGTTATGGCACAAGATACTGCACGACTTCTTACTAACGTGATAAGTTTTTATAATGCTCAAACTATGGGCATCAGTGGAGACGGCAGACCTTCATTTAGGATAATTTATATGAGAAAATTCCGGGAAGGGATTCTCTAATGACAGTGTTAAGAAATGGACACATATTCAAGGCCAATTGCCGTTGGCTGTAAACCTTTTAAGGTTTTTACTTACAATGTTCGAGGTCTGAATTTGTGGTAGTCTTTACCGCTCCGTATCAACTGAATCACATTAATGAAATTAACTTAAATCCTAGCTTCTGCCCGTGACTTCATCCGCGTGAAATTTCATGTTTCGTCGACCAACCTCTTCACATCGCATCGTGTAGGCAGGCGATGCGATGTGTAGAGGTTGGTTATTACTATTATATTACTTAGTTTCTGCTTAGCGTTCTTTTTGACGGCTCCTTAAGTCCTAGCGTGATTTTAAATAGCCTATAATCCTTTTCAAAAACTGAGCGATTCATCGCAAAAATAGTTTTTCAAATTCGTCTGTTAGTTTAAAACATTAACGTTGAAACAAATAAATTCGACAGCTTTATCATAGATACAAATTTGCAAAAAAAAAATAAAATATGACGCACTGAAAACAAAATGATACGAGGAATGAACACAAAATTCATAAATATTATCAAGACAAAAATATTTAACTGAACGAATATCGGAGGGTCTTTAGTAAATAATTACAGACGACGAAGTAAAAGACGACGTCAAACTAATTTCCCTCATAAAAGTGAAATTTATTTACAGGGACTTTTTAATCTTCTTAAAAACTTGGCTAGCGAACTTTAAAATAGCATTACGTACGATGTCACAAGGCTATTAGTTACATTACAGTGGCGGACACGGGAACCGCATAACTATCCTTTATTTAAATTTATTGTTCCACACTTTAATAAACCCCGGTTATTTCGTTCCCTGGAGTGTACTGGCGTGCGGTCGGAGTTCACACTTCTGCGAAACTAATAATGTGCAACTCGCAACTCGTACGGGTGATTTTGTTTTCTTTTGTGTGCACTTTTCGTGGCACGTGGTGTAAACGGTTTTGTTGTTGTTTTCTCGTACTGTCATTGTTCCCCGTTTATTTATGATGGGGTGGCGAAATATTGGAATTCTGCGCAACTATTCGTTTGTTTCCGTGTGGCTTTTTTCGTGTTGAAATGTGTATTTTGCTTATTTTTTTTGTTGGTACGGTATTTGTTAATGGATGTTAGTTCGGCGTGTAGAATGATGTATATGCACGTACCTGTGTGGTGTATTTTGCAGTTCAGAATGTGTTTCATACAAATACGTAGGTGTGTGAGTGGCCCTGGCAGGGTCGCAGATTTGTTGAAAAGAGGCCGTGGTCCTGGCATATGGGCAACTGAAGGAACACGGGTGGGTTTTATTCAGTAAAACTCTGGCACGCCCTTCTGCTCCACCCAGAGCGGGAGACGTCATTTCAAGATTACCCAACCAAAAACAAAAAAAGGTGTGGGAGTAGAGTTTCTTGCCCATTATTTCCCATACAAAACTGCCATTTGGAAGGGGCGACTAAAATCAATTTTATTATAATCACCACTTCTAAAAAGTGTTTTAGATTTTACCTATATATCAACTTTCCTAACAATTTTAAGCCCAAGACAACCTACACTACTAAACCATTACTAACAAAACGGCCTTTCCACAGCCTACTTAAAACCCCTGCAAAACAAAAAACCTCGTTCATTTTAAAACGGGTGCACTAGATGATTCTGGGAGGCTGGCTGTCAATAAGAAGAAAGGGCAGGCAATTACGTGGGGTCTGGGCAATCGATAGCAGCCTCCGAGCTACGTCTGTGTCGCCGAGCAGGCGGGGCTATGGAAACCGCGGGCTGAGTTTATAGTTGTAGGGTCGGACTTGCGGTGGGACGTTAGTGTGTCTGTGTGTTTGTGCACTGTGTTGTTTCAGATTGTCGCTTAAAATAATAATATATTTATTTATTAAAATCTCCTTTACCTACCGCGGCAGTGTGATGCATAGTTTAAGTAAATTTAGTAATTACGTTATATATATATATTGGTCTTATTCTCACGTTGATGAGCAATAATTATGTTGTACCACCAGTACGTAGCGACCTGGATAGCTTTGTCGTATGTGCTCTCTTTCCATTGGTAAAATACATGGTAACCGGCGTGTGTAAAGATATTATTATTATTATATTATTTATAGTAGGTGGCGTGCGGTAGTTTATGCCTACCCCCATGGGGAAAAGGCCTGCGTTTATGTATGTTATGTAACAATTTTAACTAAACTTGGGGCTTTTAACAGAGACGATTTATGTTAGAAAAAGATTAAGAATATTATTAATATTTTACTTCACAAAGAACCGGAAGATGTAGAAGGCCTCTCACAAGGTGGACCGATGACCTTGTGAAGGCCGCAGGAATCCACTGGATGCGGAAACACAAAACCGGCTTGGGGGAGGCCTATGTCCAGCAGTGGACGTCTTTCGGCTGAAATGATGATGATGACTTTACAAAAAAAAAAAAAATGTTTTATCGAAAAATATACCTACAGGCGCTGTTTGATACATATAGGAAGTTCTACTAAAGTATCTTAAAAATTACCTGTGTTAAAACTGTAACGTGGAGTACAGTATAAGAAACATCTTCTTCCAGTAACTTAAAGAAATGAAGTTCTACTTAAAATGCACCACTTCGTATGCCACGAATATAAAAGCCTTAATATAATCCAACAATATTACTGACACCGCTGTTCTAAAGCCCACAAACTCACACAAGGGCTGGGTAAGCGCAGTTTTACGCTGAATATTATGTTCAGAATAAAATGTGCATATCATTGAAAATTCCTGTAACCGCCTTATTTGAACTAAGTTTTTGTTCAGATAGTTTTAGTCAGTATTTTGCTTATGAGCTTGAGTCAGGGATCTGTGATTCAGACAATGTAATAAGTTTGAAATGTTGGGTTTTGAATTTAAATGGGTTTCTGCTAAGATTGTTGGCTGACTCATATGTACATGTAGCCTATTGTAATATATGGTTTCATATGATACTATTTCAAAACTGTCGTTAAATCAACCTGGATGATTTGAAATTATTATTGTGGTTCAATAAAACGCAGCTACAAAAAAAGCGCAGTATTTTTCCGTATTCTTATTAAAACGAACAAAAACCTACTTAACCTTAAAAAAGCAGAAAACAAACAGCTCATTCAAAACTTAAATGGTTTAACTTCCATTGTACGTCCACAGTCCGCAGACTTTTTATTTAGTTTTTCACAAAAGCAGGTCAGCCGTCGTAGCTTCGTAGAGGCGTAGCTTCGTAGCTTCGTAGCCTCGTAGTCTCGTAGCCGCGTAGCGACATCCAGGCGAATAACGTAAGTAATGAGAATACCGCTATAACGTTTTTTTTTATCATGCTAGTTACATTTTATGTATCGTTTCTTGAACATTTCTTGGTATTGCGACGTATTTGTTCGTGAGTTTTGTTTGGTATAACAATGAAGTGGGTGTGGTTTATTATTTCTGTTGTGTATTTACAGATCGCTCGGAGATCTTATATTTATTCCAACGCTGTTATTTTAAACGGTTTTCTTTCCATTATTTTTTTGACTTTATTGTCATTGCCGCCATGGTTTTCTTTTATAAGAAGCCTTAATAGAAAACAGCAATATAACCATCATTAAAAAAAGGCTGGTGTCAAAAATTCGCTTATTATTGAAAATTATACTCATAACGAACTTTTATACGCTGATAGATTTTATCAATAAACCCATATTTTAACAAGCTCGCCCCGTTGTACATAAACACTATAAACATTTCAGAAGCGTGTCGTCCCACACTTTAGCTGCGCTGTGCTGCGCTGAGCTACGGCTGTTTCGCGTTTAAAAATATTGTATATCACATTATATACGATTATTATAATGCTTCTTACGAAGTGGGTGACTTCAAAGTATTTATTGTACTAATTGAATTAATAGTGGGGAGTCACGGAAACTTGCACTTTAGGATATATATATATATATAGGACACAGCGTGTGTTGGTAGCGGGTTGGGAATGGGGTAACCATCCGTTCTGATTTTTGGGCCCTCGTTTGGACTTTGTCCGGGCTTTTTCAAATGAGGGGATTAATTAAAAAGTACTTAGTTCAATAAGTAAGTTCTGAAAAAGGAAAACAAAAGTGTCCGGATATATTTATCAGGATTATTATAATGGTAACTTTAGTTACGAATGGGAAAAGTGTCATGGCGGCTGCATTATTAAGGGCCAGTATGAACCAGGTTGGTTTAAGAACAGACAGTATCATCTAACGAGCATTTAAGACCATTTGCATTATTTTACTTCTACAGAAACGTAAAAAATAAAAAACTTTTTTACAAAAAAAAAACAACCGACTTCCTTAAAAACACTACAAAGTGAAAAATAACTTTAACTTCGGAAGTCGGTGTCTTCGGATCTGTATTTATGGTTTTTTTGCTACCGACTTCCGATATTAAAGTTATTTTTCACTTTGTAGTGTTTTTAAGGAAGTCGGTTGTTTTTTTTTTGTAAAAAAGTTTTTATTTATAAAATTTTTAGTTGTGGTATCCACCTCGCACTAATTCCAAACAAACAATGCATATTTATGCGATAGCAGAAATCGCGGTTGATTTGCTGTCATTTTTTAAAGAGTTCCGGTGTCTATCTCTGGAACTCATCATCAGATCTATATGAAATTTATATGGGACCATTTCGGAATAAACCCCTTTCAAAAAAAAAAAAAAAAAAAGAATTTTGCAAATCCGTCTATATATGACGGAGTTATGGCCAAACATACATAAAAAAAAAATATAAACATCCGAATTGAGAACCTCCTCCTTTTTGAAGTCGGTTAAAAAATGATGCTGACCCGACATACCGTTTACGTCTCCGTTTGCCCCTTGTGAATGATGAATTGCTTTCAAACTTATTAAAAATGTAAAACAAAATTGAGACTTAGCTGTTTCGTTGCTAATGGAGCAATATACATAAATCGATAAAAGTTATTTCTCTTTGACAAAATTCAATGAATTTTTAAACGTATGAAAATGGTTTCATACATTTTACGTTCAGGTATGAATTCTAGACCGATGCTAAATTGTGGTAAAAAATATTTTACAGTCTAGTTTGATCAGTATTAGTAATAATCATGTACTTTTGTTTTAGACACTATGTCACTATTCTATGCCGGAGACATAAAATAACGTTCGATACGTCTAAAATAGCGACGCCTGTAACTTTTATTGGAATTTTAAAAGATCGTGATTGTATACTACCAATAACGTTAACAAACAAAGCTCAAATTGAAAAAAAAAGCATTCTCATAATTCTGATAATTTTGACAATATTTTTTTATCTTTTTCGAGGTAGTAAAAATTTTAACTCGATTTTTGAATTACACTAAAATCCACCACGACAATAATTCTCTTCCCAACATTTTTATTAACAGTAAAATTAAAACGAAATACACAGAGATTATGCGTAATAATAAATACAGCGGTCGCATCGCAAACAGGGGTTAATGAAAAAGTGTTGAATAATACAGTGTTGCCAGCGCAATTATTGTTGGCAGGCCAAATTATTGCAGGGTTAATCCTGGATGTAAAGTGGGCCATACAGTGTGGCCGGTGATAGGTTAAGTACTGCGGCTAAAATGGGATAGTAGATGAACTAAGGTTTTCATAAGTCTATTGTATAAGGATTGTAATTATCCTTTTTTTTTTCTGGGTGGGAATCATCAAATAACGTTTCCCGCTCCGAGCGGAGCGAGAGGGCGTGTCAGACTTTTACTGACTAAAACCCACCCGTGTTCCTTCCGTTGCCTATATGTCAGGGCCACGGTATCTCCTAATTATTTTTATATATGTCAAGATGTGACTGGTCTCGCCGGAAGGGGACGCCCTAGGAGAATATATATTAAACTTATTGGTGACGTTCTTCAGAAGGGTCAGGTACCTTCATCATTAAACCATTAGAAAACCAGCGTCAGGCAGCATCTGTCTGGCATTAATTTTGGAATGAACCTTTTTGGCGCAGCCGTGAGGCACACACATGTTGTTTTTTTAAAAAAAAAATATCTCTCTCTCTACCTAGCACTAGTAATAGTATAACCAGATGTATGAACTTAAACGAGGCAAAAGAAATATGTAAGAACCGTAGCAGGTGGCGTTCCGTAGTTTCTGCCTACTACCATGTGAAAAAGGCGTGATTTTATGTATGTATATGAAAACAAAACTTTGCACCCATTTTTACGAAAATTACGCGGACGGAGGAGTAAGAAATATGACACAGGTAAAGATATGGAGAAGGAGTCCACAAAGCTAATATTTTTATATAATAATAATGCATTATATAGAAATACATTGTTTCAAATGAATTATGGTCGTATTACGACCACTGGGCGATCACTAGTAAGAGGAATTGCGCATGTATTGTGCGTATGTTGTTTAGGTATTATAATGCGTACATTCGTGTATTTATTATTATTCAATCTGCCTAGCCTTTGCCAAGTATGTTGGGGTCGGTTTTTAGTATAACAGAATGCAGCTGACTTCTAGTATTTTACGTGAAGCGACTATCTAATCTCCACAACCCAGTTATTGGATAATAAAGTCTTTATCTGTACAAATTGCTATAATTAACCCTTTCGCGGACAGTACTCGATCACGTGGTATATGTAGAATGACACATCAATTCTTCGTACAAAATGGTTAGACGTTTATTGACGTCGAGTCGAAAAAAAAAAACAAAACAATTTTGAAATTTTTAAGCATTGTGGCGGAAAGACGTAACTAGTACAATTTTGTATGGCGAGTCAACGTGAGTATACGGTCTGCTTAAAACAAGTAAATTAAAATAGACGTGGTAGTACATTCTGTCACCACTCGTAGCTGTCTTGGAACGTACATACACGCCACCGCCCATGAAAGGGTTAAAAAGTCATTTTTCATCTCTATCTGTGTGATGACATTGTTATTTTTAATTTCGTAACAGATTTTGGTACCGTTTCCACCATAATATGGCATTCCGGAAGGTAAATGTGTATATTTTATTAAATGATTAAACTTACATTTTAAGGAAATCTCGATATTTTGTCAAACTTACATTATTCCAAGCCTAGTAGGTGTCTGTGTGCTTATTTAGCTTATAATCTATGTTTCTTCTTTGTATGAGAAAAAGTGTCACCAAGCCCAACTATAATAGATATAATGTGTAATTAAACAAAACTTTATTCAACGAAGGTGTTTCAATTGGCTTCGAGGTAACCATAAAATGAATATTAAACCGTTTTTAAAAACGATTTTTAGCGAAACAACCACTAGTTCTCAACAAACTAACGAGCTCATAAAAAAATATTCATAGCACTTAACTCTATCGTAATACACCAAACGTTATAAAATCAACTAATAGTTTCCTTCGACACAAACCTGCACGTAAATAATTAATAAAAACGCCACTTTTCCAGTTACCGTACGTAACTACGGGAAAAAACTGTAACATTAAGTGAATATTTCTTTCGTAATAGTTAGTGGGCTTCCCTGGAACAACCCCTACGGTAGTGTCGTGTCGATGGGTCGTTAGCAAGGACCTACCGACTTTTTATCAACAACACATTGATTTAAAAGCTAAATAACTGCGCCGCACAAATTTCACGTACCCGTAGTTATTGTGGGCTTATATCTGATCGGTGGATGGCAAGTGATAAGAGATAGCGAGCGATTCTTTAAAGCAAAGGGGATATTTTGGTCGTCGCGCTTCGTCGGGTAGAAGACAACTTGTGATATTGTAGGTATTCCAAGATTATACCTTTTAGGAAATCATAGATGGCCTCCAAAACTGCTTGTTAATTCATGAGGTATCATAATTTCAGTCGGTATACGTCCACTAGACATAGGCCTCCCTCCAGCGACCGCTGCGACCAAATCTGTGCTTCCCTCATCCAACGGATTCCTGAGGCCTTCACAAGGTTATCGGTCCAGCTTGTGGGAGGCCTTTTAACTTTACATGTTCCGGTATGCGGTTGCCACTCCAGAACCTTTCAGCTTTAGGTATAAGGTGTCATTAAAAAAGATAGTTACTTAAAAAGTTAATAAAAATAATGGTATCCCAAATTATTTTAACGTAAAAATAGTCTTCGTTTATAATTAAACTGGTTCCAAAACCAAACGCTTCACATGACATACGTCATACACACAACCCTTCTTCGCCACGTGATAGATCGCGGCCGCTGCCAACTTGTTCCGCAACATTAACCGTCAATGGGCCGCTGCGGGTCGCCGTGACCCGAGACTAATTAATTTCGTCGACATTTGCGGTGGTAATAAGCTTATCAAACGTTGATTCGGACAATGGACTCCGTTCGATTTAATGTGCCCAAGTATGAAAGCAATTTTCGAATGAATAAGTCCTTTAAATTGTACGTAATGGTTTGTAGAGGTTGGCTTTTAGAGCCTTTTGTGGACTAATCGCTTTATTGAAAGTTGAGGACTATTCTGATTGGGTAATTGATTGGTTTGCTAAATAAACTGTGGATTGTTTGTGTTTATCTAATTTGTTTTTAAGTCAATAGAACTGTGTGAGAAATTGGTGATCATTTTGTTACAATAATATGAATTAAAGTTCAGCATTGTGGAAGACGCATTGACAATTTAAAATACAAAATCTAGATGGTTTCGGAAGAAAAAAATTGGAAACTGGTTCATGCTTATTTGATTTTTACTTCATAAGGCCGTTAAAATAACTCAATTACATTTACCAACATCGAATAGTCAAGAAAAATCAAGCTTTAAAAGTTTACCTTTAATTGTCAAAGTGATGGTTACTTTTAAAATAGAATTAAGAATTCAAAGGGCGAATCAATCAACAATTGATTAAAATAAAAGAGAAACGAAAGAGGAAGGGTTGACCAGTCGAAGGGTTATTTGATCCGGAACATTGGTGCATGTGTGGCAATGAAAATGGCGGGGTACTCGCTATTCCACTTTTAGATTACGTTTACTTTAATTCTGCTTCAGTATTTTATTTTATTACGGAATTATTATTATTGATCTGTATAGATCAAATGTTAATCTCGTTTTCTTTGTATCAATGATTCCATTTCCTTTTCTAATTTTAGTTAACGTAATCAAGTTATAATAAAAAAACAGTCTTACTGCTGCGGCTCCAGCCTCATCTCTATGAGAGGTAGTGAGCCCGTAAGCTAGAACAAATGTGGGTTGGTACATTAGTTCAATTAACGCTAAAATTATAATATGAACTTACTGAGATTCATGTTGATTCTACCGTTTGTTACCACAAAAGCCACGGCAAGAAAATTACGATTTTCATCTAAAACAATACCTATTTAAGAATTTTTTTTCGGATTTTGCTGATTTATGTTATTTTTATGGACGTGTTTTTCTATAAAAATACGTCTAAATCGTCGTCTGTGAATTATCAATAGCTAATTCGCAGACGACGATTTAGACGTATTTTTCATTAAATATAATGTACTGTTTTTCTATAATTTTTTATGCACTATGTGAAAGACTATTTCAATTTTGATCAACTGAAGCTAGCTTAGCAAGCTACTTTTTTATTTTTGTCGAGAATTATAAAACGAAATCTAGGTTATTTTGAAACATTATTTACTATTTAATCTTTTTTCGGGAAACGGATTGATTGATGCATTAAAACTTATGAGAATGCAGTATTTCAATTGTAAAATCACGTCTGTAAAATCAAGTAAATCATGACATTCTACCAAATTTCGTATTCGGCCTTTTAACAATGTAAATAAATAAATCATAGATCGCTATTTTCGAAGCCAATTTGGAAGAGGAAGGAGAGCGTTAATTTGAGTGGAAACAAGCGGCAAATTGATTAACGAGCCGGTCACAGTGGCCCGCGCCGCGACCTTGCTTGCCTTTATTACTCCTCACACAATCGCCTCTTTTGAATGAAAGCATTGCGTTTGTGGTTTCTGTGTTTGTCACTGTTGATTGATGCATCGGTTTTTGTGAATGAAATTGTGTGTGCTGTATCTAAAATTGAATCTATGATATTTTGGGTTGTATTTCAGTTTACAATGAAATCAAAATAGGCTGAATGGAGCAAATTTATGTTTTTTTTTTTTTAACTTTGGTTGGTGTTTTGTTTCTGACAATTCGTATATGACTCGGTACCGGTAAGAGCATTCATCTTGCGCGGCCTGGCAACGTCGCATTTCATGTGATTTTTGTAAGTACCGAAATAACTGCAAAAAAAATGCAGACAAAGTTAATACCAACGATATAGTGCTTTACTGAAAAAAAAAATGTAGGTAATTTCATTAAAAGTTATTAAAATAATCACGAAAAACCATTTGAAATATGTACGTCGTTAACAGCCCGCGCGAGATAAACGATTATAAGTAATCGTGTGATTAGATATTTGTATACAACACTCATGCTCACCCAAGATTTCGCATGCATTGCGACAGAGGCGGCCCACTTAACACTTTAAATCCTCAATACTGTATGCCTTTTGACCAACACGGTAGATCAAACGACTAGGGAATGTGGAGATGTCTCAGAGAATTGGTCCATATAAGACTGATGCAGGTCAACCGCTTCAAAGCGCTGTCAAGCGATGATTGCTCGTAAGCACTTCACAAATAGAGCTTCACGTAAAGCACTTTCATATTTGATTGTTCTATATGGTTTAATGGACTGTGTGAGTGGGTTAATGGAGCATCATACATCATGGATTGCACGATGGTTCATTTATTAAAAGTTTAAACTCTCGATCTTTTTAAATTCCTTAGATGTTTCAATTTCAGAAATTATTTCATGTTTTCTGCGATAAATAAATATTAATTTTAATTTTTTTAGTATATATATCCATATACGTGAAGCCAAAATTTTGTAACAGTTTTTACGAAAATTACGTTTACGGAGGAGTATGACATTTGGCACAGTTAAAGTTAATATGGAGAAGGAGGGTAAAAAGCTAATCACTACAGTATAAAATAAAGTGGATTCCCTCTGTCTGTCCCTTCGTATGCTTAGATCTTTAAAACTATGCTATGGATTTTGATGCGGTTTTTTAATAGTTAGGAGTGATTAAAGAGAAAGGTTACGTACAATATACGGGCGAAGCCCCAAAGCTCGTATTTTATATAATAACTAGCTGACCCGACAGACGTTGTCCTGTCTCTTTGATGATATTTGAGCACGCATTCTGTCAATCCTATGCCAAATGTCATAATGTTACATTAAAAAAGTTTACATTGTCCTATTTGTTAAGTATTCTTAAATAAGTGTTCTTAAATTTTCTAATTTTCCGCGCTATTTTTTTTTTCTTTCATAAGAACCTTCTCCTGACAATTACAAACACAACAACAACAAAAAAAGTGAAATCGGTCCAGCCGTTCACGCGTGATGTCGTGACCAAGGGAAATAGGGATTCATTTTTATACAGGGTTATTTGTAAAACACCGGCAACCTCTCAGGACTGTGTTACTAACATCATAATCAACAACTTTTGTTCTATGGCTTTTAAAAATTCATAATATTTTAGTTCATCAGATTTTCATACAAAAATCGGCCGCCCGTAAATAGTTCAAGTTCAAGCGCTCCCGCCACCCTAACTCCGCTCGCCTCGCTAATGTACTATGTGCTTTTTTTGTTTCGCATAGACTTCGTAATATTTAGACCGTTCAATTTAAATATTTTAATTTTTTTATTAATGTCTGGTGAACTAAAATATGACGAATTTTTAAAAGCCATAGAACAAAAGTTGTTGATTATGATGTTAGTAACACAGTCCTGAGAGGTTGCCGGTGTTTTACAAATAACCCTGTATATATAGATGCATTACAAATACTTTAAGTTTTAATTTCTGTCGAATTTTGACCAGTGGGTGAGCACTAGTATAAACTACTAGCTTTGCCCGTGGCTTCGCTCATGTAGATGACGGAAATTATCCCACGGGAACGTGTTCCCATTAAGAAGTGTTATTAACCTATATAACTTACGAAAAGATTTTTAAGGTAGAATATGAAACCATAAGATGAAATCGGAGTAATGGAAGTTTTAACTATAAAACTCGAAGACTTCAGTTTTATGCTCCAAAGAATCTTACCTCAGACATGCACTACCAATCATATCCTTCATAAAGTACAGTCACCGAAAGAGATAAGTAACCAGAGACGTCGGATATAGTTGAAGTTATCAAGTTTCTTTATTAATTGCCACGTTGAATGGCAATACTAATTCTTTGGACAAAGAATGACCCAGCCTTCTGGTCACGTGAAGTGTCGACCACTCGATGAAAAATTTCCGTATAAAGGAGACGCGCTCTCAGGCTCCATGACCCGAGCGTTTCTACGCCAAACGGCTGAAAACTGTAGTTACCTATAATTTTACAGTATTTCCGCCGCTTGAGGATCTCAGCAGCCGCAGCAGCGGTGCTGGCACAGCCCGCTGTGCTAGGAACATGAGATGACGCAAGGGTGTCAACACAGGTTGCGTCCCACACCAGAGGCCTAACCACCTTCCAAGGCAACGACGTCATGCCGGCTGGTCTATTCCCATCGTCCGGAACCAAGCCGTTTAGTTTTAATATCGCTGGTTCGCCGGCGGTGACAAGAGCTCGACGAATAATATCGTTGATCTGGCGTGCCGTGCTATGCGGCCTGCGCTCCTGCAGCAGGACAGGCCATGGTGTTATAGACTGTCGACAACTTTACCGCAGTTTTCGAGTAAAATAAATTTGATAAATTAACTAATTGTTTTCTATAAATTAAAATCTTTTTTATTCGAAAACATCCATCGATTTCTTACTAAACTTCAACTATCTATATACGACCCCGCTTACTTATCTCTTTTTGAGACTGTACATCCGCTAATCCTCGTAAAACGGCACTAAAACTTGGATATTATTAAAGTAGAAGATATCATTAAGTTAAATGCGTCTCAGGAGAACATTAGGCGCCTCCATTATGTCAGCGGAGTCGTTAGGACGTATATCTAGCTTACGTTATGAAGTAATCTCCCTTTGAGCTAATTTTGTTGAAATGTCTCTTTTGTTAAGTGAAGTGGGTACTTTGGTGATAGTCTTTTTAGTAGATCTAAGCTCTAGAATGAGCCTAAATTAGTACTTGGAGACTATGTAATGTCTTTATGTGACATTCTCAAAGATAGGTGCCTTTAATAACATTTCTGATTTTATAACGAAATTCCCTGGAAGAGTCGAAATAATGAGTCGTTCAGAGGAGTTTAATGTCGATTCGAACGAACTAACTCGCCTGAATTGCGTGAATTGACACAATTAAATATTATATTATTTTCTATAGACAACTCTCAAGAGTGCACTGGTTGTGCACTGTTTATTGCATAACATTCCATACATGCCAATTGCCTAATACATATTTCTGGAGTTGTTGTTGTAGCTGGATCGTCGATCCGCCCGATTCAGGCGAGTAAATACGTGTGCATTGAGTTATAAGCCGTCCATAGATGTTTTGCTGATAAAGAAAGTGATTTTGTTAGACAACGAAAATAGAAATATGAGCTTTCAGTATGAGACGTCACCTTCATTGGGAATTGCGACTCTACACTACTTAAGTAAACAGTATTTTATGATTTCAATTACAAACAAAACCCCTGCATTTATCCACTATACCTCAACCAAAATTCCCTGTTTCTTTCATTCGAAACTCCCACAAAACACATTCAAGGCGAAGCCGAACATTCACCGTTAATTAGGTGTACAAAACAGTAATTACGCATTAGAACCATGACGTCATTTGACGTTTAGTTGTGTTGCGCTACGTTGTGCTACGTTGCGCTACGCTGCGCAGCTGCCGTGCAGCGCCGCAGGTAACTCCGCGTAATTAATTCCACATATTGTGTTTTACAAAGCGAAATGTACAAATATTCACATTATGGTAGGGTTGGTTATACCTGGAATGGAGCATGTTTTAATTTTGTACTTGTATTATACTGTGCGGTTTAATTATTGTATGAATGATTCCATACGGCTGCTTTTAAAAATGATGCTGTAAATAAATTAAAGCATGTCCGAATAATTCTACTTTCCTTTTCATTTGAATGTAAATAAATCTATCATTTAAATAGGTATGTGTAATTTAACTGTTGCAAGTGAAAAGTTTTTCTCACTCATTTCCAAGTGCCAAAGTGAAATTAGAAAGAAGACTACAAGACTTTAAGACGTAGACAAGAAAGACCAAATACGGAAAATTCACCGAACAATGAACTAACTCCAACACATACAATGATGCTGATCAGCTCTTCTGTACACGGTGTGGCCGAGATTTTAAGACCACAATTGATTTATCTAGTTCTCGGACACCTCACGAAATAAAACTAGTCTGGGTCGCTGTCGCGGGATACGCTGAAGAGGACTACACTGGATGACATTTATTACCGTCTCGACCTTCATATGGTGTGTTGTGTAGCTAGAATAGAAGGCAGGAAGGCCTTCAGATTCATCGCAGGTGACTAAAGGAGCGCAAAAAAAATATACCCTTAAAGTTTGTTTAATAAGAATTTGTGGGTAGTACTTTGATCAAACGATCGTCGTATCGAAACGGATGAACCAATTTTCATAAAATATGTCTTAGAATTACCGCTAGAAAACCTACTTTTAAATAAAGAAAACCATACCGAAGTCGATTCGACCGTTTAAGAGTTACGATGCCACATGCAGACACACAAACGGACTCGCAGACATACACATATAGCGGTCAAACGTATAACGCCCTATTTTTGCGTCGGGGTTTTTTACAAACTGACCCAATAATTTTATTTGAACTTCCAATTTGATTCATAAAGTTATGTAAACACTTAAGCTCTAGAGCACCAAAATTACCGGCTAAATAACTCCAGCTTATCCAGTGATGCTGATTTATGGGGTGTCAACCCTGACCGCAGAGTGTGTTCGTTAATGTTAAATATATTCTTGATACTGAACACAATGAACTGTTTCATGTAAATGCTTCTCATATGAATTGTTGGACCAGTATCGAAACGTTTTGATCAATAATTTGCGAACAAAGTACGAAATTAGAGGGGTATGTAGCTTAGTAATAACAGCCCTACGGGTCCATCAATCAGGCTACGCTGCGCTTGCCGCGATTGGTCTGTGGATGGGTGACCATCAATACATACCTACCAAGACATCTGTACATGCTTCGGAAGCACGTTAAGCCGTTGGTCCTGGACATTTGTGGGTCTTTGACAGACCTTACGGGTAGTCAGAAGCCCGAAAATTTGACAACCAGATTTACCAAGGGGTATTCCTCACCCAGGAGTCGCTTCACGTAAAATATTGGTATTGAGCTACCTCCGGTTAGATTGGAAACCAACCCCAAACGTAGTTGAAAATAGGTAAAGGCAGATGATGAATTTGCCAACAAAGTACGGTGTGGAAAATTAACTTTTCATCAAAATTTACATACGTCATTTGTTGTGCCTTTTCAAAAGTCAAAGAGTGACAGATGAGATTTGATACGGATAATTTGTTATTCGATTTGATGAACTATGAATTACCCCAACATATAATACCAATTAAATATCATGTTTTATTTATTTATACACATGTAGGTACTATCTCTCTTTTCAAAACATTGACAAAATACTTAGTAGCAGACACCCTTTAAAACAGAGGCGACAAAGTACAAAAGCCCCCATTAACAAAACAACCATTACTTCAGCAAAGACAAACCCTTACTGCCTTAAACACGAAAAATTTAGGTGCAGTCCACATAAATCTTAGCTCGTAGACAGCTACCAGAAACAAAAGTTTAGCATAGAACAATATCGATGGTTAAAAAGCGTAACAAAACGGGCGCAGACGTAAAACAACGATGTTGAAATACGAGTGACAAACTACCCCGGGCGGGGTCGCGGCGATACGGTTGTCTGTTGACTAGGTAGTACTGTGAGCGAGGTGGATCTAGCTTCGTCCGTTTTTGCAAAAAAAAAAAAAATGGCTGATTCATATAGTAAACAAATCCTAAATAGTTCCAGTTGCATTGGTTTTGACCATCACTTTTATCAGTCAAGTTTCGTTTTGAATTTGAAGGAAAGGCACTGCAAATTGGAATCTAATGTTAAATTTAAAAACTAACGGTTCTAAAATAATACGTTAGCTACAAGTATATAAAAATAAAATAATCATGGAGTATTACGTTAGTTTTTAATTTATAAGTACGTTATTTTATTTTCGTTATTCCTGGATAGAAGAATCAAATTTTTTTTTTGTATATATTGGCCCACAGTTTTTTCAGCCTACCTTTAGTGAGGTTTTAGTATCAATGAGACAGTTCAGGGACAGTTACGTCAAGTTGTCAACATTATTAATTAGTCTAATTTAAAAAAAAAAAAACTACCTAAAAATAATCAAATTAAAAGACACTAACGTAAATACCAGCACGTGACAGAATGAAACAACTTGTGACTTGCAAGTAGTGCGTCGTACATTCGAACCCACTTCACTTTGTATAAATAATTCTATCACCACTGCTCTAAAAACGGTAACAGAAAACACTGTGAGGAAATGGGCATGTTCTAGTACCTACAATTCGAAGATATGTGACAACCACCAACCCGCACTGGCCACTTCCTTTAACCAAGAGGAGGCCTGTGTCTCAGGAACACACGCTGATTTAGCAAAAAACTTGTCGCGTTCCAGCCAACCACTTTCCTAGCTCATTTCTCGCTCATCTCACACTCGGACCTAATATTTACATGCAGTTCGTCCAGCACACGAGTGCTGTAATGGCGTACATTAGTTGAGCCGGACTGCACGGTCGCTAACAAAATAATTATCGCGTTGAAACTTTGATTATGTTGTGCTTCAAGCGCTTTAGAAGTTTTCATGTAATGTATTTTTTAGTGATTGGTGTTAATCGATTTTGTTGGAGCATTATTTTGGTTGCTGATGGAAGTGGAAGCTGAAAAGTCTATTTATCAAAAAGTTTACCCTTCATTTCTGAAGCCCTATTAATTTATTAACTGTGCCTGTGGTGTCGTTTGCGTGGATGTCGGAAATTATCTCATGGGAAAGTGGTACAGAGTCAGAAAGTAGCCTAAGTTAGCATACTTCTAAGCTTATAACATATGTCAGTGAACATCAACTATATGTCAGTGAAAGTATTGACAAAGTCGGTCTAAGTGTTTCGGAGATTAGCCGGAACAAACAGACAAAAATATAATATCTCGCCGCGATATTTTTACGTTCCTGTGAACGTGGGCTTAGAGATGTTGAATCCTGCCAGGGTCGCGAGATTTGTTAGAAAGAGATACCGTGGCCCTGGCACATGGGCAACTAAAGGGACACGGGTGGGTTTTAGTCACTAAAAGTCTGGAACGCGCTTCCGCTCCACCCAGAGGGGGAGACGTCATTTGATGATTTCTCACCCACAAAAAAAAAGACATATTGAATGTGCGCTGTAAGCCGACCCCATTCTGTCTTCTAGTAATGGAACAATGAAATCCCACTCGATTCTTCATCCACAGAAACAATATTTCCGAAAATAAACGATCGTATATCAAAAAACAATATTTAAAACAACCACAACAATACAGCTCTATTCTATCCAGAATATCATAATAGAAACGTATTATTTATAACGTTAATATTCACATAAAACGGGCAACGTGTATTTAACACCGCCGATAGTACGCACACAGTTGGCGAGCCGCCAACCTACAGGATAATTTGATAAAAACGCTCTCTGTCCGAAATAGAGTCTATTAGCTGTTTTATACGTTCTATGATGAAGTTGAGTGTTATTTTGGTGTTGAAATTGTGTTTTGTGTGGCCTACGAGAATAGAATAATCCATCCATGTAGAAATTTTGACTGGCCTGTTAGTCTAGTGGTTAGTGACCCTGACTGCTAAGACTGAGGTCGTGGGTTCGATTCCCACCCAGGACAAATCTATGTGTGATGAGCACGATCATTTGTTCTGTGTCTGGGTGTAATTTATCGATAATATGTATGTATTTAGTAATATATAAGTATGTTTATCAGTTGTCT
The DNA here is from genome assembly GCA_947507805.1 of Aporophyla nigra. NCBI lineage: Eukaryota > Metazoa > Arthropoda > Insecta > Lepidoptera > Noctuidae > Aporophyla > Aporophyla nigra. Next base: position 4,183,373 of record OX382301.1, read on the forward strand.
GATTGCCATAGTACAGGCTCTGCGTAGTTTGGGATCAGATAACGGTGTGTTGGTTGTCCTAAGATATTGATTTATTTATTTATTAAATTCACGCTTTAACATGGGAGCCAGGCAGATACTACAGAACTTCTCCTGCTACGATTCTTGCATATTCTCTTGCGTTGTTTACGTTCATACATTTGCGCCTTATTTGTGTATCACATTATTTTGAACAATATTGTTAATTCATTGCTTCATATGTTCCAAAAATGTATCTGCTCAACAACGTAAATAACGCAATGCATGCTGTTGAACTGTCAATATGAAAGCTATTCCTGTTTACAGTTACTATGTTACCCTTTGATCATACACGTACCCCAGTTGCGAGTACGATCATAAAATAAAAAAATAAAAATAAAAAATTGATGAAAAAAATTAAAGAAAGAAGAAAAGAGATAGAGAAAGAAAGAGAGGGAGAGAGAAAGAGAGAGAGAGTGAAACTGATGAAATAAATTGATTTGATAGTAACATGTATAATAGAATGGTCTTTTATTTGAAAAAGAGAAGAAAAATATGCTACTGTATATGTAAACCCTCCTAGCAGACAGGTGCGACGCGAAAGCACGACGCTGCTTTAGTACAACTGTTTCTGTGTAAACTTCATGGAAATTGTCAAATTATCAACGGGAAGTAAAAGTACTTGTTTCAGTAGAATATGCTTGGGTATTTCTGACCAAATTATGTGATTTTTAATACGGACTATCCACTTATATTACAATATAAACCAAAAATGTTGAACTTCCGTGAAACTTTTTCACCACGATTCAACCAAGTATGGGATGAATTATCAGAAATCCTTACTTCATTCATCTCCCTTCCATTAAGTGTGGAACTCTACTGCAAAATGTCGTGCATCAAGACCTAGTCATTTATAATCTGCGTTGTCTGCCAGTTGTTTATCAGTAGAATGGACATATATCGGAGTTGTCCACAGTTTCATTATGTCTGTCTACAACCAAACAATCAATTATTTTGTTCAAAATACTGCGGTCTATAAAAACTTTTTTACAAAAAAAAACAACCGACTTCCTTAAAAACACTAGAAAGTGAAAAATAACTTTAATCTCGGAAGTCGGTGTCTTAGGATCTGTATTTATGGTTTTTTTTGCCACCGACTTCCGAAATTAAAGTTATTTTTCACTTTCTAGTGTTTTTAAGGAAGTCGGTTGTTTTTTTTTTGTAAAAAAGTTTTTATTTTTAAATTTTTTGTCGGGGTGGATACCCCGCACTAATTCCAAACAAACAATGCATATTTATGCGATAGCAGAAATCGCGGTTGATTTGTTGTCATTTTTTAAAGAGTTCCGGTGTCTATCTCTGGAACTCATCATCAGATCTATATGAAATTTATATGGGACCATTTCGGAATAAACCCCTTTCAAACAAAAAAAAAAATAATTTTGCAAATCTGTCTATATATGACGGAGTTATGGCCGAACATACATTAAAAAAAAAATATATATATAAACATCCGAATTGAGAACCTCCTACTTTTTGAAGTCGGTTAAAAATAGATTGTCCCCGATTACTAGCAAAATTTCGGTTTCGGACTCCTGCTAGACTTCCTTGTGCTCCTATAACTCCCTTGTACCCACCTCCCCGTAGAACAGTACTGGGCTCAGGCTCTATCGTCCCTCGGCTTTGTAAACTGTTAAACAGCTACAGCGACCTAGTTGATGTGCATTTTGACTCATTTGGCAAGTTCCACGGAGCAACAGTTAGCAATGTGTAGATTTATTTCATGTTTTGTGTTTCAATCTTAATTTTGTTTTATTTTCTCTTGGTTTTTATATGCCTCTTATATGTAATTTAATTTTTTAGCATCGTATAAATTTGTATCATAGTTCTTACTTTTATGGGGCAGGCGGTGCTAACCTATAATAAACTGTAATACTAACCTTAGTTAATACAAAAACATTTGTATATTGTATGAGTATATACAGTTGTTGGTTGGCCAAAATAAATAAATAAAAAATAAATAACAATAGGAACCAACACCAGTAATTACAACCCAATAGACTGTTTACCACCCGCATCATTCTAGCAATCTTTAAACAGTGTTTTTTGCCTACTGCAAGCAAACTAAGATGATTAAAACTCCTTACTTTGTTATTACTATCAACAGCAGCAAACGGGAGGGCGCTTATAAAATTATACTCCTTCCTCTAATTACTATATAGCAGTTTATTTAGCTAGAACACAGCCTCACAAAGGCGTGTGTAATTGGATAAAAATGCAAGTTAGTTAACTCGGTTCGTGTGTGTTGAAAACATACGGGGAGTGTTCTGTTAGCGTGCACGTTGCGTGTGGAATTGGTAGTGCATTTGGCCGCTTTGTGTTGATTAGAGAGCTGCATTGATTGTGATTTTGAAAACAGTTGAAACAAATATCTGAATTGGACTATTCAAATGTTATAATACTATAATTTACAGGTGGATATTATTTATTTATTTATTTATATATGCTTTATTGTACACCAGAAAATACATAACAACAAGAACATTTAACACAAAAAACATACAATGGGCGCTTTCTGCGATCTCTTCCAGGCAACCTTTAATGACAACCTGTCAATATGACAGTAAATAAAACTTTTCAGCGTGCATACAAATCATCATCATCGCTTCAGGCTTTCAGCCTTTTCCAGCTATGATGGGGTCGGCTTTCAATCTAACCTGATGCAGCTGAATATCTGTATTTCATATGGAGCGACCGCCTATTTGACCTCGAAAACCCAGTTACTGGGTAATACGATACTTCTAGGTAAGACTGGCTGTGTCAGACTTTCGGGCTTCTGACGACCTGTAACAACAATCAAAGATCTACGAATGACAATCGGGACAAACGGCTTAACGTGATTTCAAGCACGGAGGGGTCTTGTTATGTAAAGATGGTCACCCATCCGCGGACTAACCGCGATAAGCATATACATATTCAACCAAATTTATCCAGTATTGTAGTCACCTAGTCAAAGATTGCCTAAACATTGTCAGTTATATTGAAAAAAAAAGCACATTTTTAATTTCGATGATAGAATTGATTGAATGGTTTCAAAATAGTCTTATGAATAAGTATTGCCAGTTCTTTTATTGTTTCTGTTCTTTTAGTTTCCACGCTTTTTTTTTTTGGATGGGAAATCATCAAATGACTTCTCCCGCTCTGGGCGGACGTTTCAGACGTTTACTGACTAAAACCAAACCGTGCCCAGTGCCAGTTGCCCATGTGCCAGGGTCACGGTATCTCTTTCGAACAATCTCGCGACCCCGGCAGGCATTGTTTCCACGCTTTATAAGGTACATACAGCTGCATGTCAAGCTATAGGTACATTTTCAGTTTTTGTTGAGCTCACATTGTACAGATTTTTCGTACAATGAGAATTCTTACCTTACCTTATACTGGATGTGTATAGGTTAATTTGTCGCCGTGCGTACCACTAACAGTCAATTTAGTTTGTCTCTACAACATTCTACCCTCGTCATACACAAACTATTCACTATAAATTCACTACAAATTAACACTGCACACATATCATATCAAGCTAAATTAATATCAGACACGCTTCAATCACGATGTACGTATTCAAAACAATCGAGATTGTGAACTCGCACAGCCGCCATGATTGACGGGCCCGTCCGATCGTTCGGCACGTAATCCTCACTAATTCGATAAATTCGTGGCTCACCTAAGCTCTCGCGTTTCGAGTTTTAACCAGATTACGAATGCTTTGTACTTGTGGAAGTTGTAGAATAGTCAGTTATATAAAGTGTGCTAATTGCAGATCGTGTGAATATTCGATTCGCACGTTTTGCATGCTGATGACTTTTTCGTGAATTGGTAATTCTATTTTGCATGTTCACCGTGCTTGATTTAGTTAGATTATCTACTAATTCGTTTGGATTTAAGAATACTTCTTACAATAATATTATAAATGTGAAAGTTTGTGAGGATGAATGTTTGTTTTTACTCTTTTACGCGAAAACTACTGATAGAATTTGTATAAAATTAAGCACACAGATAGTTTATACCTTGGATTAATACATACGATACTTTTATTCCGGTAGAACGATCCTGGGCTGGTGTTTAGTACGAAGCCGTTAGCAAAAACCAGATCTACTTAAATAAATTTAAAAAAAAAACAAGAGTCTAAATTTTAACTTCATTTTAATTCTATTAATATTCTTTCAGCGGCCATAGTATTACACTTATCGGAGCTTTCATAGGTAACGGTTTCATAGGCGATGGTACCCTTTATGTACGAAACCTTAGAAAAGATTTCTTAAAAATTTCAATAACAATCTTGTTTTGTCTTTGAAGATTATAGCCAGTCTGGCTTAATAATTACAGCCACATGTATCGACTGCAGGTTAAGCTACGCTTGCAGTGATTCGTGGATGGGTGACCATCTATATCATATCGAGACTCCTCCGTGCTTCGGAAAGCACTTTAGGCCGTTGGTGTTGGCTGTTATTTGTACATTTTTGACAGTCGTTACGGGTAGTTCCGAAAGGCCCAGTCTTACGTAGGGGTTTCGTATAACCCAATAACTGGGCTGTGGAGGTCAGATAGGCAGTCGCTCCATGTAAAATACTGGTACTCAGCTGCATCCAGTTTGACTGGTCACAATCAGGGACATACATACATACAATCACGCCTTTTTCCCATGGGGGTAGGCAGAAACCACGGAACGCTACCTGCTACGATCTCTACACACTCCTTTTGCCTCGTTTAGGTTCATACAATTGATCGTACCCACACGCCGGTTGCGAGTACTACGCACCTGACCTTTCTGAAGAACATCACCAATAAGGTCACTATATGTCCTCCTAGGGCGTCCCCTCCCGGTGTTTCCACTCACATCTGCCTTGTAAATACCTTTTGTGAGCCGTCCTTCATTCATCCTCTCAACATGACCAAACCATCTAAGCATCCTTTTTTCAATTTTTGTCACTACATCTTCTTTTAAATTACACCGTTCTCTTATCACATCATTTCCTCAGCCTATCATTCATAGTCACACCACACATGCTTCGCAAGGAACGCATTTCCACAGCATTTATTCTACTTTCATAAGTCAGGGACAACACAATTAAAATTAAATAAACTAAACTTACTTTATAACTGCCCAAAAAACTCTAAAAATACAAAGCGATGTACTCAAAATGTATGTTGTGTATAAGTGTGAAATACATATATGAAAATTCCCTTTAGTTCATCGCCATCCTTTTCGGGCCAAAACGGAATTTTCATCCGAACAATAGGACAGCCAAATATCTTCCCCTTATATTAGAGGAGACGCGACCCATATTGTTTTTATTGCTCTTCTGTATGTATGTATGAAGATGTATGAGATTCTATTAGACCCATTCTAAATGTTTTCGTGGTGACGGAAAGATGTTATGAGGAATATAACTAGCATTATGCTAGATTAGTAATAGGACAAGATGTTTTAGTAAATTTATGCAAAATGGATCATATACAGCGGCAGATAACTTGTTACTATGGATTCGGTACATGAACGTCTGTTTAAAAAAAAAACGCTGTTCCGTATATTTTTTTGTTTCGAGTTGCAAGTAGGTATCAGTCATTTAAAAAAAAATCTTTTACTTAATCGAAATTTTGTATGGGTCCGTTTTTGATATTTTTAAACCGTTAACGGCAAAATCGAGAGAAAAAATAAATAGGTAGAGAGGTCTATTTATTTTTTCATTTTTATTTCAAAGTTAACAAATAAAAACGTTGAATTCAACTTTAACATTTGTTTGTATCTTAAAAATGAAATGATAAATCCATTCATTCGCAACGAAAAGGGTTATATTCAACTTTTCCTGTCCATTTTTCTTTTGTTTCCGTATTCTTGGATAACTTCTTTGACTTACTTATAGAATAAACTCAAGGCTCTTGCGAAGAAACTCTTTTAACTATACGGGTAAAAGGTTTCAACTTTGTTAAACAATGATAAAGCAGAAATGCAGTACCGTGAACTCTAAGTATTTATAATCTTAATGTTCTGTTTCTTGATGCCTCTGGGTAATCCCTGTCTAACTTTTCTGGTAGATACATTCAGACACATTCAGTTTCTAATTTTGAATTTATCTAAAAACTATGTTTTGTTAGCATACATGACATACTACCGGAAAAAAAGTATCCAGGTTATAAACCATGTCTGCCAAATTTTATTGAAATCCGTTCAGCAATTTTTGCGTTATCTAGTAACACATCTCAACTTTCACAGTTATAATTACAGTAGGATGTAAACATATACACTAGCACCCCTTGGTTTTACCCGCATAACTCCCGATCCTGTAAGAATATCGGGATACCACTGTAAATAACTTTTAAGTAGTGATGGGATTCTACCCGGGTAAATTCCCAAAATGGGAATATTCCCGGAAATATTCCCATTGAACCCACCCAATGGGTATTTATTCGGGTATTTATATTTTCATGATCAAAAAACTATTTTTTATCAAAATACATCTTAAAACAGCGCTGCATTTTGTATAAAAATAAAGAAAATTTGAATTTGGCGCCAGCATTGAAGCTTTGTTTGAACGTATGCGCCGGCGCGGGCGGCGGTGCGTGGTGTTTTTTGATTGGTGCATTTTATCTACCTCGTAAAGGTAGATAGGTGGCCATGTTCAGTATTCACTTGAGTATCGGATTTTGCGGACGTGTCTTATGTTTTAAACTACAACAATTCTGGTGTCTTATGTTTTAAACTACAACAATTCTGGTGTTTTGTGTTGAAACTTGTTTGCTGTGTTTATGAAAATTGAACTTGACAATTTTGGCAACAAATAACGGATTTTGAGTGAAATATTTAATTATTTTTGTGAGTGAGACGATTGAATCGAATTTACGTAAGTACTTACATTTATTCCTTTAAAATATTTTTATTGATTTTATTTCTATCGCATACGATTCCATCAGAAGAAAAGTCCTCTGATAGAAAAGCCTGCCAGTAGTATGTCAACGTGTAACAGAAATAACTAACTTTGTCAAACACATATTAGTTTATTCAGTTTATATATTTCATTAAAAATCCCGGCAAAGGGTTTTTTTGGCGGAAATTGATACAACATTGCTTAATTTCCAGTATATTTCAAAATCAAATCTTAAAGATGAGTTTTCTGAATCGGGCATACATACATCCGGTGATTCCTTCGTAGTAGCCCGCGAAATTTAAATTTTCATGTCTGTTTTTGCAATTTGCTTATCAGTGACAAGTTGTAACTTAACCAAAATATGATTCACGACAATAATAAGTATGATTTTAAATAAAAAAATGATCAAAACATTCGCTCCATCCGCTCTCACAAACATTTGTTCAAAGTTGGTAAAATTTCCGAAATCTAACTTATTTTATTTACGGCGGAATCGCTTTCAAGTTATTTAACCTACGTACGTAGCATAATTTTCGATTTTTGGCGGAAATTGATAAAATACTGCATAATTACAGTAGATGAGTTTTATGAATCGGGCATATATCCTTAAACTCATTTTAACCTATTTATTGTTATAGATATCATCATGCCGAAACAGAAAAAACAAAAAGTGTGGAGACATTACCACAGCTTACCCGACAAATCAGTCAAATGCACGTTTTGTTCAAAAATATACCGAGTACCCAATGTAACCAAAATGGGTAAGCACTTGCGTAATTGCGTAGCACACACAATGAATTTACTGTGTCATGACATAATAAAAGAAGATGCTATAAAAGCCTTCATTTCAGTTGCCGTCGACGTAATCAAATCTGTAAAAAATAGTCAAATACTGCGCGCGTTATTCAAACAGATAATTGCAGAAAAAGGTTCTGGCGAGCAACTAAAATTGCCCAGCAAAACGCGTTGGGGCAGTTACTTTCATGCGTTGCGTAGTTTGCAAAATAGCAAAGCAGCTCTGCAATGCTTGGCAGTACATGAAGATGCAATAATGATCCCAGCTGATATTAAAGCAAATTTACTAGATGAAGAATTTTGGAAAATGATCGACGAATCGACAGCTGTTTTAGAGCCAATAACAGATTACATATTTAAACTAGAAGGAAACGAATCGTACATTAATGACGTGTACATGGCATTCAAAGATATTAAATCACGTCTGGCCTTTCTGCTACCTGGTTTTTCTTCTTTGGTTGACGATAATATCAGGGACAGAATTTTGAATGCAGTTGATAAACGCAGAGACAACTGCATAAAGCCTATTCATCTAGCAGCCTATATGTTGGATCCAAAATGTCAAGGCATCGAACTGAACGAGGACGAAGAAATCGTTGCCATGGATTTCATTCATGAGAAAGGAAGGCAGTTAAATTTGGAAGTAATGACAGATTTAGCCAATTATAGAGCAAGAGAAGGCTTTTGGGCAAAATCTTTTGTTTGGACGAGCCTTCAGAACATGAAACCTTTAACTTGGTGGAAAGGAATTTGCAAAAACAAGGCTCTAAGCAAAGTTGCTGCTTGTCTTTTAACTGCTCCCTGTACGTCGGCTGCAACAGAACGAACCTTCAGCATTCATGGCAATATCCACAGCCTTAAACGGAACAGGTTAACAACAGAAAGAGCTGCAAAGCTTGCCTACATATCCTATAACTGGAATTTATTACATAATCAAAAAGACGAAGTAGACGAAGAAGAAGAGGAACCCATTTCCAGTCCTTTTATGATGAGCCCATTAACCATAAAAAATATTGAACCTCAACCATCAACTTCTGGAAGAAATACAGGACAAATAGAGTTTTGCGATATAACAAAAACATTCTCTGATAACAGTGACTTAGACAGTGACTAAAATAGTCTCGATAACATGTTACCATAGAAGACTATTTAAACTTAATGTGCTAATTATATCTTTTGTTACCCATATCCTTGTATTTCAAATTTTAAACCATCATTTTAATATTTTCACCAACCTGTTGTTGATTAAACATTTTTAAAGTTGATATTTTTGTTTTTATTCTTCACTTACCAATTTAATAAGATATATAAATTAATTTACCCGCCATTTGGAAACTTTCCCCGGTAAATACCCATTTTGGGAATATTCCCAGGAATATTCCGGGTGGAATGATGGAAACTTTCCGAGTCGCCCATCACTACTTTTAAGACAATAAATACTATTACATAGTATCATATGTCCTAATCCAAGTCATGGTCTACTCATGTGCCAAATTTCGTCTTGCTCCGTTCAGCCGTTTTAACGTGAAAGCAAAATAAATAAACAAAAAATCTATCTCTTCTCTTGATAATATTAGTTTAGATGAACATAGTAGGATAGTGTGTATCTATATGAGAAAGTTTTGAAACCAAACTAATATCAGAAAATACCGACAAAACTAATTCCACTACAAACTTTAAACCATTCGCAATACAATACAAATCCCAGGTAATCAGGGTGAACCCACAAAACTATTTGTCCTACATTTTCATTTCGAATCCCGTTTCTGGTACCAACAAATCCCGAATTGATATGTTTGGGTCTCATCACGGTCACATCAAAGGAACTGGGTCTGTAGTACGTACCAATAATGTGGACCCTTCGGTGTATAAATCAGGCATAGTTTGTGGGACGAGACGAGCGGGTGCAAGGAATGAGCGATGCGAATAAGAGGTAGCGATTTTCGTTTCAGTAGGAAAATGTTTTAGGTTTACAACTAACCTCGTGTTGGATTTAGGGGTCATTATCCATACTTCCATATTTCCATACTATCCATACTTTAATATTATAAATGCAAAAGTAACTCTGTGAATCTATCTGTCTGTCTCGCTTTTCTGCTAAAACCACTGAACCGATTTGAATGAAATTTGGTACACAGATAGTTTAGAGCCTGAGAAAGGACATAGGCTTTTATTGCGGAAAAGGGGTTTTAAGGGGTTGAAAGGGAGGATGAAAAGTTGTAGGGAAGTATTGTCATTTTTAAAGCTTGAATGATGAAACTTTTTTATTTGGTTTTTATTACAAAATATATATTGATGAATTATATTTAAAGTTTGTTAAATTTTTACCCTTTAGAAGAAATAACAATAGAGAATAGGGGATGAAAGTTTGTACGATTTTGATGGGACTTTTGTCTAGGCTAGGAAAGCTTGAAATATTTGGTTGGGGAATTTTGTCTTTGATATTTACGATTGGACAGCTTCATCTTGTAAATAATATATTACTTTATTTTAGCAAGTAGGTTTGTACATACACTTTTACACGTCAATCATATTTTTATAAACTAGATGAGGTCGGCGTTTCCTGTCTGACTACTCTGAGAAGAAAGGCCGAAACAAACTCAGAGGTCACAGTCTCTTTTAAAGTCCAGACATAATCTTGGTCAGATCATGTGTACCTTCCTCTTTCTTTCTTAAGGTCTACTATTTAACATTCCGTTACTTCACATGACCGTTGTTACATGTGGAACCTTAGTAGTTTGTATTTTAACTAAGCAAACCTTCCGTCTGGTGTCAGACGCAAAGAATAGCACCATCATACTTCCAGTGTGTGTCGTGTCTAGTAAGTCTTTTTTTTTTTTTTTTGTTCTCCCGCTCTGGGCGGAGTGAGAGGGCGTGTCAGACTTTTACTGACTAAAACTCACCCGTGTTCCTTCAGTTGCCCATGTGCCAGAGTCACGGTATCTCTTTCGAACAATCTCGCGACCCTGGCAGGTGTCTAGTAAGTCTCAGAGTCGCCACTAAGGGACTTACCAGAGAATGGGCGGGAGCGTTCACTATGAATTTTACCACCATACTGTGATCTCCTACACGCTTGCCAAACGTTGCGATTATGACAATGTCAATGACAATGTACCTCCCTTTGAGAGAGGCCTATGTCCAGCAATGGATGTTTTTTGGCTAAAATTATGAAGTATGTCATAATACACGGAGTGGTTACGCCAAAATAATGCAAAAAAATTTAGAGGTGTCAAGGGACACCCGGATGGAACGAAGTTCCTTTCCAGGATTCATAATAGTTATAATTTTTTAATTATTTATTATGTACAAAAAACCTGTATACACTCAACAAAAATATTCTCTCTCTCTCCCTATCTCCTTCTCTCTCCCTCTCTCTTTCTACCTCTCTCTCCCTCTCTCTCTACCTCGCTCCCTCTCTCCCTCTCCCCCTCTCCCTCTCTCTCCCTCTCCCCCTCCTCCCCCTCTCCCCCCTCTCCCCCTCTCTCCCTCTCTACTCACAACACAAAAAAAACAACAACATACAAAATATATACGGTCGAATTGAGAAACCTCGTCCTTTTTTTGAAGTAGGTTAAAGCATGTCGTGACAACTTTTCGTAAGAATTTTTTCCGTCTAGCCCCCTTTCACAACGCGCGATAAGGAACTTCGTTCCAATAACTAGAGTTTCACGTTAGAAGCTATCTCATAACTGTGTTTCAAACGTTAATTTATCATGCTATCAAACGTCCTTATCGTCCATAACTTGAGTAGATACGTATAAAAAGGGTCCAATAATCAATAAGGAGTTTAATCCCGCGGGCAGCGGCCGCCGATCTCATTGGTCGAGCAAATTGACAGACGGACAAGTAGTGGGGGAAAGGTACTGTACATTGAAACTGTTTTGCACTGGATACGGCTTGAAAAAGGTTTATGGAAAATTTTATGTGTCTACTAATTTGAACAGGCGCGGTTAAATTAATAAGTCTGGGATTCGTTTGTAGAGCTAGGAGATTATTTGGCTAAGTAGGTTCATTCAAGGTTATATCTAAAATAAACTGTGTACCTATGTAGTTTAAGACTCTTTTCGAGACAAAGATGTGTAAGAAATTTTGATCGCTGCACGTAATACCTACAGAACATTTCTCAAGTCCAGTTTTATCGTCAGTTAGTCGATCACTGTTAAGGTACAGCCGGTCTGTTCTGTAAAAATGTCACCGTGAAAACCTAGATAAAGTGAGTTCTAAGTGAGTTGTCATTCCACCTGATGACAAGATATTTACAGAATACCACAACAGACTTAGTACTTGAGTATCGTTCTTATTCCAGAATGGAAATCAATCTAAGTTAAAGTGAGACTCAAATCGAGCTTCAAGTAAAGATATGTATTGGCTATGATTTGATTAGTCTGTTTTCGTTTACGAGTAATTTATTTACCAACTTTGTTTTGATCTTCCCAGGATTACAAAATATTACATTGAGAACCCTAGAAAATTAATGTTATATTGTCAGTCCCAAATAATAAAATCCCCCACACAAACCACAAAGATTTAATTGATTAAAAGATCTTTGTATAGCCTAACCTCGTACGAACCTAAAGCGTATTGATTTTTCACCGAATATATTTAAAAAAAGCAAACGCCAATTACCTTTGATCCTTCATACACCCAAATTCCTTTACCTCGCCCCTTTTATTACGACTAAACATAATATTATTTCAACGTTAGCTCATCTAGTATCTCACTACCTTTGTACTCCAGCGGCCGCCCAGGTCCCAGGGGCGCAGCAATATTATTACTGGCCAGTAATGCGCAAGATTGTTTTGACACATGATGCCGGATATACACACACGTTTGTTTCCCTTGTCTATTGCTGGTTTTTGAAAGGTAACCTAGTTTGGAAAGTTTAATAAAAATTGATGGATTGAGGTGGGCTTTGTTGTGGAAATTCTGTTTTGTTTTGAAATTATCTAATGCAATAGTTAAAAGGTTTTTTCTCGCCTTTATTGAGTTTGCTCAACAGGATCGCTATTGTTTTGATATGGAGGGATAATCAAATTATCTCCTTATCATAATATTAAAGTTCACCAAAAGACTAAAGTTGCAGGAACGTCGGGTGTCGTGGAAGTTCAGTAACAAACTGATGACTATTTTCGAATTTAATTTAGGAAACAAACAATTACTTTATTAAATCAAATTTTGTTCAAAACCAATGCATATTTCTTACAATCAACCATAATCCGACGACCCTGATGGTTACTTTTATTTTCTGTTGACTGTAAGATGAACCTAAGTACCTACCTAGTAGTGAAGGTCGTCATTGACTGGTCACACGGTTTCTAGTATTTACATACATACATCGTGCGATCAGCAAATCACTTAAACATTTTTACACGCTTTATATTATCTTCACTTGTATGTTTGTATGTTTGTTTGTAACCGACTCCTTATAGCGCGATTTTGACCCACTTTAAACGACCACATTTCATTCAAACTTTGCACACCTGTCAAGGACCGATGACAATGCAATAATTTCATAAATTTGTGCCATTATCCTTGCCAGGGTTACCAGGACAGCAAAAAAACTGTCTTCGAAAACTACGCTGACATACGTCACAAACTAATTTGTGCCATTATCCTTGCCAGGGTTACCAGGACAGCAAAAAAAACTGTCTTCGAAAACTACGCTGGCATACGTCACAAACTACGCTGACATACGTCTCAAAATTCGAAACACCCTAAAAATAGAAATTAAATAATAGTTTAAAAAAAGTAAAAAACACGCTTCCATTGAAAACCGAACTAAAAAGTACAAAATAATGGAAAATAATAGTTTAAAAAAACACGCTGCTTTTTAAGGTAACCTTAAAAAGCACCCCAAGCTTCTTTTCCATTATTTTGTACCTTTTAGTTTGGTTTTCAATGGACGCGTGTTTTTTAGTTTTTTTTTACTATTTTTTTTTTGTTATACCTTGCAATGAGTAAATTATAACTTACTAAATAATTTGCAAATTATTATCATGTACCCATGATTATTGTTGAGTTAAGTTTATGTTGTCATCAGTTGAAACTTAAGTCTGTGTTAAGCTTTGGAAGGTGTATTACTAGCCTCATAAAGTGCCCTTGTTATATTGAGTCAATGTAACTTAGGATAAGTGCATTAATTGATTGTTTTTAGGGTTCCGCACCTCAAAAGAAAAAAGCGGAACCCTTATAGGATAACTTTGTTGTCCGTCCGTCCGTCCGTCCGTCCGTCCGTCTGTCAAGACCCTTTTTCTCAGGAACGCGTGGAGGTATCAAGCTGAAATTTATACCAAATACTCAGGTCTACTGTCCCTTGGAGCTGTGAAAATCAAACTTCTAAGCTAACGCAATCAGAAGATATAGCCGTTTATACCGCAAATTTCCTCAAATTTTCGAAACTCGCAAGGGAATCAAAACCTAAAGGGTACTTCCAGTCGATCTAGAATTTTGAAATTTGGTACGAAGCAACGTCTTATAGCACGGATAAAAAAAAAATTACGAAAACCGTAAATTTTTAATTACATCATATAATAAACAGAACAAAACACAGACAGAAATAAAACCAAGCCAAGAAACAGAACAGAACTACGACTCGATTGTCGTGATGGGTGAACTTTTACTTATATACCTACAAGTTTTTACGGAACCCTCGGTGTGCGAGTCCGACTCGCACTTGACCGGTTTTTTATGGTTAAATAAAGATATTTCGAAAATGAAAATGAGTAGTGATGGTAGTAATGTTTATGCTAGAACAGAATTGTTTTTGAGGAGCCCGGTTAACTTAGAAAAGGGAACATCGACAGTAAGAAAACAGAGCCAAATTTTCTCCATTTACAAGAAAAAGTGAAACGAACTAGACACAAAAACTAGAAAAAGCCTATTTCACCCCCTTTACAAAAACAATTGCGTTACCCGCTTCACTAAATGTCACAAGTTGTGCGTCTTATCGCGTAGGCATAGAATAAGAATAATAGAAGCGAAAAAAGTAGAGTTAAAAATATAATATAACGACCAAAACTATTTTTTTCAAGTTATCTGAAAATCGTGTTGACTCTAGCTTTACTCTATGCATTTAAGATTAAGTGTTATTGATTTGAAATAGGATTTCATTTTCTTTGGCTCAGTCGGTAGAAGATACGGCAAAAATACCCATCTTGAAAGTTACTGAAATCGATTTGGTAGTGAATTAGGAACAAACTACTTTCAGGACGTATTCTGTTATATTATACCTTGTAGATTTAGATATTTTATTTTTATTCTATAACACAGCAAATTGACGTAGGGTGTCAATTTGATTAATAATGAATTTCTCTTACTGTACATGAGATTATCTTTTACACAATTTTCTTGTTCTATGTCAGTAGCCACCTAACCCGTGCGATGCGAGGAAGACACTTTTTGTGTCCCCCTCCCCTCCCTCCACATTCCACTCCATCCAGCTTACGTAGCTCCTTGAATTGCAAATTTCACTCGACTTCTACCAACACGAACTGTCTTTTATGTCGTACATACAATTCGGGGAAAAGTACCTTTGTACGTACATTTTCAGAAATCCGTAGTGAAATGAAAAAACGTATTTTTTATAGTTTTATTATGACCGGCAGTATGTTTGTGAGTCCGTATGAGCATAGCTCTGAAACTTTATAGAAATCCTTAAAATTAGTTTTTTAAGCCAAGGTAGGTTGGTAGTTTACACCTGTCACACTGTTACACCTGTAATATCATAACCATGTTCTGGTTGTCTGTCAACTCACTCAAGTCAGTTTTAAAGTCAACACAATAACAAAGATCTGTGATCAATAAATGTCAGCCTCACAGGCTGTCATTTGCTAACCTTTGACAGTCGTTACGGGTCGTCAGAAACCCGAAAGTCTGACAACCAGTCTTACCAAATTCGCTCCATGTAAAATACTAGCATTCAGGTGCATCCGGTAAGACTAGAAGCTGATCCCAACATAGTTGGGAAAAGGCTTGGTAGATCATGACAACAACAAAGACCGTTTTCCGAAATGGCAATAATTTAAGTATCGAATGCCACGTAACTTAAAATATATTATTTTTTCTACGAAACTACGAAACCAATAGACGCGTGCCCAACACGCTGTTTAAAAGAATTCATTACAATTTTCGTCAGCTTTTCACTTTGAAATCGCGTGTGTAATGCTTGCCTTGTCATGTAAAGGTCCGTTGGATATGGCGCTTATTCTTACCAGAGTCTACATACATTCTGAAGAACATACTGCCACGTACCTTACTAGTCACATGAATAAAGTATTAGCTTGAAAGCCTTGGATTTGGTATCGATAGAGACATGTCACATCACTAGTCGCTCATTGTATGGATTTGTGGCAATGTATAAAATTTGAGTACAAATGTAAGAATTGTCAATACTGCATTTTTTATTAGAAAATTATTAACTACTAGTTATTGCCAACGGCTTCGCCAGCGTGGATGTTTAAAATTATCCTACGGGAACGTACTACTTGGTTAAAAAGTAAGTATAGTTTGTGTTAATCTAGGTTATTAACCACCTCTGTGCCAAATTTCATCTAAATGAGTTCCGTTTTTGCGTAATTAATAATAATTTTTATTTCGCTCTCAGAGTACAACAAAAAACTTAACTAAGAAAAAAACTTTTTTACAAAAAAAAAAAAACAACCGACTTCCTTAAAAACACTACAAAGTGAAAAATAACTTTAATTTCGGAAGTCGGTGTCTTAGGATCTGTATTTATGGTTTTTTTGCCACCGACTTCCGAAATTAAAGTTATTTTTCACTTTGTAGTGTTTTTAAGGAAGTCGGTTGTTTTTTTTTTTTTGTAAAAAAGTTTTTATTTTTAAATTTTTAGTTGTGGTATTCACCCTGCACTAATTCCAAACAAACAATGCATATTTATGCGATAGCAGAAATCGCGGTTGATTTGCTGTCATTTTTTAAAGAGTTCCGGTGTCTGTCTCCCGAACTCATCATCAGATCTATATGAAAATTATATGGGACCATTTCGGAATAAACCCCTTTCGAACAAAAAAAGAATTTTGCAAATCCGTTTATATATGACGGAGTTATGGCCGAAGATACATTAAAAAAAAAAAAAACCACCCACTCTAGTGTCTGCTGAGGAATCAATTCTCGATGTCAACGAGTATGTCTATCTAGGACAAGATATCTTCTAACTCCTGATCGATAAGGAGTTGTACCGTCCATCATCAGCTCAACGGAATATAAGAATACAAGTAACGGTCTAAACGTGCCTATAATATTCAAAGAATTATCCCCTAACCTTCTAACCTTTCACTGTAAGTTCCTATATGTACTGTTCACCGATGAGGAGTTCCATGCGGTATCTTCGAAGACTATAATTAGTTCACCACGGATGGATAGATAGAACCAGCAATTATTTTTGATCTTTAGTACAATATCCAAATCACATTACGTGTACTGTTTGTTTTTGAGGAGTTCCTTCGTTTATCTCCCAAAGTATACATCAAATCTTCACAAAATTAATATGGGACCACCTCAGGAGTATACCCTTACGAATAAAAAAAGAATTTTCAAAATCGGTTGACAATTGGCGGAGAAATCGGTGAACATACATAAAAAAAAAAAAAAAAAATACATACAGTCGAACATATAACCTCCTCCTTTTTTTGAAGTCGGTTAATTAAAAATTTATAATAACGTTTGATGGTTGTACAGCAGCACATAATACATGATCTACCAACTCCCAAACTAAGTCAAACTTGTAAACAATTGAGTAACAAACATCCAAACATACAAAATATCACATCGTATACAAGGGGTATCGTACTACCCAGTACTGGGAGGTAAAATAGGCAGTCGTTCCGTTCAAAAAACTGTATTCAGCTGTATCTGGTTGGTCTGGAAGCTGACCTATAATTAGGAAAAGGCTAGGTAGATGATAAAATATTTACCAAGTATGAGGCAACTTTAAGCAAATCTCTCAGAGCGTGCTTACCCACTATTTGATTGCAGTGCAGCACCCTACTTTCGCAACACACTATTCAATAGAATCAGAATCGTTTTGACGTTTATTACTAATCCATTGCTTTATACGTTCGAAAAAATTGTCAGCTCAGCAACGTAAACACAGCAATGAATGTTGTTGAATTGTCAAAATTAAAGCTATTCCTACTTTTAAAGTAAGATAAGACGATGCTTAGTTTCCTAAAACTGCTTTACATGTCCCTCAGGTCTACATTAAATAGCTAGGTTTACATGGAAATCAAGAGTAAGAATGTTACGCAATGACCCCTATGGTGTCCAACAATGAACACTTTTTTTGTGTCTCACGTCACGTCTGTCTATCTGAGTGGAGCAGAAGGGCGTATCAGACTTTTACTGGCTAAAACCCACCCGTGTTCCTTCAGTTGCCCATATGCCAGTGTCACGGTAACTCTTTCTATCAATTCCGCGACCCTGGCAGGGATGTACACTGAAATAGTACGCACGGACCAAAAGCCATATTAATAAACTGTGTCCAATAATGATTAGATAAAGCTCTTAACAGAAAGTCCTAGCCCTAGCATAGGAATACTATTAGGTGTATTAAAAAAGCGTCTACGACCGTCGAACAACATTAGTAAGGTAGGTAGGTCGGCGCGCCCTGAATTGTCAACCCAGCTATTAACATTGCTGACTGGATATAATGTCTCTACTACAACATACTTATTCTATTCTTATATAGCTGATGGCACGCGAGAAAACGACGAATAAAATAACATAACATAACATCACCCACAAGGGTTGGGCAGAGGTGTACCGATAGTACATCTACATTTCGCCTGTTATGTTTAAGTCCCATGTAATGAGGGGCGAGCCTATTGCCATCAACCGGGTACAAATCCAGACTCCGAGTTTCTACTCAGAAATTCCAGATAGAAAAACCAGATAACACTTTGCCTGACCTAGATATCGAACCCAAGACCTCATATTCAGCAGAAGCGCTTGCGAACACTAGACCAATTACGCAGTAAAGAAAGAAAAAAAATGAGTTAGTAAACAAGAAAAAATATCCAATGAAAGTTAGGGCTTTCTAAGACTGCTGTGTGCTCGACATAGCGTCCGGACTATAGATATCTCGATACAAGGTCAAATTATAACAGCTGATAATATAACCTATGTGCTGGATATCGATATCGAAAACGAAAGTATTGTTTATGTTTTATCTGTCAGTACTGTCAATGTCTTTAATGTCACTATACAACAGAATTATATATGGAGCACCCGTGTTTGCATCTAATCTGCATTTTTCATTTCTCTAAAATATTTTACCTGTTCAAGTTACCAAACACTAAAAATTAAAACGTATATGAAATCAGTAGTTTATTATGAATATTAATTAAACACCAATCAATCAATTAATGAATAATGCATCCACTATAATTATGACCATACTTTATGATTAACACTAGGTAAATAAATCGGATCAATGTTTTAATCAGAATAGGGATAAGTTCATCCTTCCGGGTTTACGGGGTTACAAAAACAAACTACATAGTTTTAGTACTAGTTATCTATAAAAAGATCGTACTATTTAGGGTACATTGTACCTTAAACGAAACGGTTATTACGACCGGTATTTAAATGTTTATGTTAAGTACTAATAACAGCTACATATTGTATGCATTAATTTGGATAGTAAAGCTTAATTATATTTTACACAAATGTTAGTTGTTTGCTTATTTATGGACCGATTTCGGGTTGCACTATTGTTATTTTAGGTTTTGGAATGTAGTTAAATTTAGCTGTAGTATTGTTTCTGTTTTGTATTGTTGAATTATGCTAAGTTATAAGATGTTCGTTGGTATCTTAAGCGCGTTAATAGAAAATTGTACTGGGGCTTATCTGAGCAGTAGTGCTTTGAAAGTCTACAATACCGGAGGCTTTGAGGTAAGATTAGTGCTTATTAAAGAATCTGGTGCCTCGTTGGTCTAGTGGTCGCAAGCGCTACTGCAGAGCATGGGGGTTCGATTCCCAAGCTGGGCTAAGTGTTCTTGTAGAAAAAGCAGTCTGGAGGTTTACCCCTTTTACATGGGAGTTAATCAAAACTTATAAGTTATTGTAGTATAACTAAGTTATGAAAAAAAAGAACAAAATAATGAAATGAAATATTAGTATTTCATTTCACTATTTTATTATTTTGTTAATCAAGAGCGAATTAATAAAAGAGCACCACTATTTCTACACTAATATTATAAAGAGGAAAAATTTGTATTTTTGTTTGATTGTAATGGATAAACTCAAAAACTACTGGACCGATTTTAAAAATTTTTTCACCATTAGAAAGCTACATTATCTGCAAGTAACATAAGCTATATAACATTACGCTACAACTAAGAGAGCGGAGCAGTAATGGAAAAAGTTGCAAAAACAGGGAAAATCGCACTAATAGGCGATTCGACGCGACGGGAAGGGTCGGGGGACCACGAAATTTAACGCGGACGAAGTCGCGGGCAGAAGCTAGTATTATATATTTTTATCTGTGATTGTAAAGCACTAACATTAGAAGATAAGTGAAATTGTTACTAACCCTATGAACTGTGGTCTGAAATAAAAGCTTTTTATATAATTCTATACAAAAATACTCACACTTATTTTACCTGAAGATCCCGTAACGACATTTATGATTAAATTATTTTTAATACTTCTTTCTTCGCCATTAACCCTTTGACGCGATATCCTTGCACCTGCATCTTGTTAGCGCGTCACTTATCACATTAACCCTGCCGTCGCCGCGGTAATTGGCGGCGGGTGTAAATAACTAAATAAACTGCGCGACGCTGCACGCCGCGCCCTCGCAGGCGTGAAAGAATTGCCACTACTTGGCAATATTAGCGGTGTAGACGTGTACCGGATTAGTTGTAGGATGGGGTATAAGATATTTTTAACTTGTGTAGAATAAAACTCAATTGAAGATGTATATTTAAACTACATTAATGTGTGTCTGGAACGAGTCGGTACCTTGAAATTTCTTGATTGAATTTAAAAGTATTTGCCAGACTGGGATATGTAACAGCACAATTGCTACTCCGGCTTCAGAAGCAGCCAGGATCCTGAACAGGCTCGCAAACATTGGGAATAATTACAAAAGTAGTGTAAGATAATCTTTAGTTGTGTTTAATATTTAAACTCGATATGAGAGTGGTACAATCTGTCTAGATTAAAACCCTCTTTAAACAAATCATTAACTAAATAAACCGTTCAACACTGCACGCCACGCTCTCTCAGCCGTGAAAGAATGGCTAAGAATGGACTTGGCAATATTAGCAGTGTGTGTACAGAATTGGTTGTAAGATGGGGTAAAACGTTACAGGATACACGATGTTTTTATTTTGTATTAAAAATAACTAAGGAGGTACTATTTTAGTTCTAAAAAAGAGTATTGTGTGACGGTCTTGTGGCAAGTGTAAATAAACTTGTTGTGGTGAACTTTACCAACCAGATAAAAATGTCTTATGTGTACTTTAAAATATATGTAAAAAGTGTGTTTTTAATTAACACTCCTTAGTTTTTTATTGATTGTTTATGACTCGTGCTTTGTAATGATAAATTAATCAGATAAATGATATTATTTCTGTAAGTAAGTTTCTACAAACACTTTTACATGTCAATAATATTTTAAAAACTAGATGAGGTAGATGTTTCCTATCTGACTACTCTACTTAACTATTTAAGAGGTACTTGTACAACGTTACAGACTAGAGAATAACTAAGTCGTAATTATTAAATAGTACGTTTGGATCAGTTTACAACACAATATATTCGAAAAGCGCAACCATATCCCATATCACCAAATCAATTTCCATACCAGACTCCCGTAAACAGCAAGTCAAATACAGACTTTGAAACGAACTCACATGCAACATTCAAAGTTCCTCAGACCGATGATCCCTCGTATACTCCGGCATACCTACGCCCCTACGTTCCTAGTCTCCTACGTGTAGTCTGGAATACGCCTGGGATTCCAGAAGCGATTCCCGCAGTGCGCCTCGTTAGCCGCTGTCTTATGACATTAGCGGTCTGTCCGTCGAGCACGTTTCACGTTCCGATCGACCATTGGTCTTTTAGACCCAGCCAGAGCATTGAACGGTTAACTAAATAAGAGATGAACAGGCTATGTTTATATAATATTTTGTTAAAGCGTTGGAATCGGTGTCTATTGGAGATCTGAACGTTGTATTGATAGTTTATGAATCTAACGTGTACGGAATATCTGTTGGTCGAATAATGTATTTCAGATTATGTTTCGTTAGATTTTTTTTTTTTAGTTTGCTCGAATCTATTTCCTTGAGATTATACAGATTTTGATAAGGGTATGAAATTACCCGGCACCCTAAATGTGTAACTCACCATCGATCACAATATGAATAAATTTTGAAGGATAATTTTGTGTATAACCATTGCTTTATATGTTTGAAATAATTATCTACCCATCAACGTAAATAGCGCAATGATAACGCAATAATATTAAACTGTCTAAATAAAAGCTATTCTTACCGTTAGTGTGGCGTAATTAGGAAACTAAAATGTAAAATTGTTAATTTACAAGAAAAAAAGTATTACCATCTACCATAATTAAGCACAGCTTTTTCTTCCAAGAAAAAAGCAAAGAAAGAGTTTTAGTACCAAGATAGTAACGGCACTGTTTCACACTAATTAGCGCGTCAGACGTACTAAGCGTTTTATGTACATTTAGCACCCGGTCGTAAAGACCATCACGGGCTTTGTAAAGGTTACTCCCACTTCTGATACGATGGCTGTATATAGGCTGTTTAAGACACGCATTAATGTGACATAAATCGAGTTTCGCGTTATCTTCTAAGGGCTTGGGTAACGACCTCTTTTATCGGAGACTCGGCTATACGGCTTGTCATGTCCCAATTTTGTGTAAAAGGATTTTTAGCGTAAGATTTTGTATATATGAAAATGAACTTTGCTATTATTTGAGAAATTGTTACATTACATTACAGATGGACCTTTAGTAGGTTCATCTACGTTTTGGTCGGTTATATTCAAGTCCCACCGGTCACAAAATCCAGACTCTGGGCTGCCACTGAGAAAAACCTGATAAAAAAGTCAATAACACTTTACGCGACTTGGGAATCGTACCTCGGATGTTATGCTCAGTAGAAGCGCTAGTGACCACTAGACTGATGAGGCAACCAGTTGAGGAATTGCACGTCAAAATAACAAAACACTGTACAAGGAAATTGGGTGCACTTACATGCTCAAGACAGTGGGGAAACATCGAGAAAGAAAAGGGAATAGAAGATAAAACCTCTTCCTAAACGGAAAATATTGACACAAATAAAATCTTGTTTTTCTAAAAATCAGGGCGCTAAAAAACTGAAGTTTCTGTTAAATTTGAAATCCGCTCCAATGCCATTCAGTGTTAAATCGGACGTAAAGAATAGCATTACTCCACTTCTTCCCGTGATTGTCGTAAAAGGCAACTAAGGGAGTACTGGAGAATAGGTAGCAGCGTTTTCTATGAATTTTACCACCATACTGCGATCGTCAACCCGCCTGTCAAGCGTGGCAATTCTGACAAGTTCCCAAAATTTAGGGCGGCCTTTCTCCTGAAGTGGACCACTGACGACTAAAATAATGACTTTCAGTCGTGTCTATAAGAGACACTTTCATTCCTTTATCCGCATCTTTCGCTTATACTTCTTTAAGACATAAATCTTCCGCACACAACTTCACGTTATGCTCCTTGATCTGAACAAAGCGATATTCCTTAGCCGCGGCATCGTTAAGCGACTCATTAGCGAGATCATCAGTTGTCTCATTAGGTACAACCAATTAGAGTGTTCCTTAAACCCCTCTTAAATCATGGCGCCGTGACTAAGAGTAGCGTTCCGTTTCTTTATCGCGAATTTGTATTAAGTGGCTGGTTGATGAGGCGCTGTTAAGTTTAGCGACTGGTTACTTGTTTTTTAATGTTTAAAACTGTTTTAAAGCTGTTATTTATGGACTGACAAGAGTTTAAATTTTGATTGATGGCTGTTTAGTGTAGTCTAACTCAAGATTTAATCGGTCAATCGAGTAGTGAGCTGATGCTGCAATAGTTGATCAATTTCTTTTGTAATGCTGCCTACGGCACTTGGCCTACTTTTGATTTTGTTTATATAACTGTGCTTGAAAAATAGTGCACTTTAAATGGAGATGCATAATCAGTCTGTAATGTTCCCACTGCTGGAATACAGGCCAACTCTATGTGAAAGGGAGTGGGGCCACGAATCTCCACGCGGGCCTAGTGCGGTTGGCAGATATCACATAACTCTATTTTTTTTGTCCTAGGACAAGCCAGTATCCTCGCGATGTTTTCCTTCACCGTTGAGAGCAGTAGTGATGAAATTATTTACACAAAGTTAAGCACCTGTCTGGGTTCAAACCTACTACTCGTTAGACGTGGCCATTGCAATTGGGCCATCACTGCTCTCTTAAAATAGAGACGGTGATTTGTCTTTGCTTGTCCCTTATTATTGCTTTACGAGTGGTGAAGCCAGAAGAGTGCCTAAATGATCGTTTGGCGCACTCTGAACAATCAGTCCCACCTGCTAACTGGTTAACATTCTGCCACCATGCACTTTTCCCGTAATGTATACGTTCTTGCCGATACGAGATAAAGAAGTTGATAATTCTATTTTTAAAGTATCACTTACCTTTCCAACTCCCGTAGGTTCCTTGACTCCTAGTCTCCGCAGCAGCGCAGGCGGGGGAGGTGGTGGTGCCCGGTGCAAGGCCGCGCTGAACCCTTGCAGGCTCGTCGAGTCCTCGTCCCGTCGCCTCCTCTCCCGGTGTGGTGAACCACCACTGCATTTTGTTGTTGATGCCCTGGTGACAAAGAAGTTATTTCTATAGATCGGGTTTTTAACCGACCTTAAAAAAAAGGAGGAGGTTATCAATTCAATTGTTTTTTTTTTTAAATGTTTGTTACCTCATAACTTTTGACTGGGTGAACCGATTTTAATGATTCTTTTTTTAGTTGAAAGTTGGTGCTTCCTGAATGGTCCAGTTTTTAATTTGGTTCGATTTGGACAATGGGGTCCGTGTAAAAACCATATAAGTCTTAAATTTGCATTAAGTATTTGCGCGACAAATTTACGAATAACGCGATTAGATTAGTGCGGGGTATCTACCATAACTAAAAAGTTAAAAATAAAAACTTTTTACAGAAAAATAACAACCGACTTCCTAAAAAAAAAAACACCACAATGTGAAAAACATTTTACAAAAAATAACAACCAACTTCCTTAAAAAAACACTACAAAGACAAAAATTACTTTAATTTTGGAAGTCGGTGTCTTGGGATCTGTATTTAAGGATTTTTTGGCACCGACTTCCGAAATTAAAGTTATTTTTGACTTTGTAGTGTTTTTCTTAAGGAAGACGGTTGTTATTTTTTTACAAAAAGTTTTTTTGATCAAACAACATAATTTGTTGTCCCACGAAAGGTTATTATCAACATCTGCCAAGCTTTTCCAACTATATTGGGGTCTGGTCCAGTCTACCGGATGCAGCTGAATACCAGTATTTTACATGGAGCGACTGCCTGACCGCCACAACTCAGTTACTGGGTAATACTATACCCCTAGGTAAGACTGGTTGTCAAACCTTCGGGCTATGTTAGGTCTAAAAGATGTGTTGGTCTTAAGCTCGTACATTCTAAAAGTTAACATCGTAGAAAATTGCCGTCAAACGTATTTGTTATTTATTGGAATTCATAATTAATATTTTAATGCACTTTAGAGCAATACTTACATATATTGATTTGAATTCATTAAAATTGACAAATTAGCTTAATTTCATCCAAATCCGTTAACCGTTTTTGCGTAATTGAGTAAACAGGGAAGCAATTGACAATTATATTTGTGACATTACTAACATACAGAATGCGCGCTATGTGCAGCGTTAAGGTGATTGATTATATTTAGCATTTTACGCCATATCTAAATCCAGATGCCAAATTTAATATCCATTTACGAATAAACTTTAAAAAAAGTATCCCAAAAAACAAACAAAATTGCAGTACCTACATTATTCAATCACATGGACTTCCGATACCATTTCCGACAGAAAAATTAATGTTAAAAGAGCCACCTTCCGGCCCGCAGATCGTACCTCCGATCATATTTCATACATTCCGATCGAATAATTGAAAAATAAGCAAAAACCATTTATAACGTCCGTTCTGTGTTAAAGCCTGAAGGAAGTCGAAGTCGTAATAAATGTGCTGTACGTGACGACCGAAGTGACCTTTTTACATTTTTCAAAAATTCGCTTTGCCGTCAATGGTGCGATGCGGAGCGACTGAGATGCATAGGGACGGGCAGACAGACGACTTTGTGAATATTTGAAAATAGACAAATAGAAAAAGTCGCGAGAACAGAGGGGTTTTTGTGACAAAGTAAGATTGTTGTAGCTGAGCTTTGAGTAATAAGTAAATGTAACTTGGGTGTTTTAATACAGTTTTCTGCAACGAACTGTCAAGCAATATTTTATGATAAATTATGAAAATAAACAACGTATAACGCGATACCATTAAAAATCAAATAATCTCCAAAATTGATCAATTACCAGAGTCAAAAAATGTCAAAGAAACATCAAGAATATATTTTTAAAATTCAAAACATTCCATTACGAAATTCAATATTCAGCTTTTTAAAACCTAATTCGCTGTCATTTCTTGATCGATGTTACCCAAATTAAAAAAAAGAAACAGCTCAAATTCCTTGACTTTTGTCGCACGTCTACACAGGTCTGTAAAGGGGGTTGCACACGGTCTGGTGATGGATGGCGCTTACGTGTCGACGGACGACACCGCTCGTATTTTATTTTAATGCCATCGGCGTAACACCCGTCTCACGGAGGCTTAAAATTGAAAATTCTCCATGTTTAGGTATCGGAAAAATGAATATATTTTCTTCAGTATAGGTGATTAAATATGTAGGTCGCGTGCTCGTAGTCGTGAAGTTATTTACACCTGAAACTATTTTGTTTCGTGAATATCATAAGAAAAATTGCATACGATGCAGCGGAATATAATATAAACGAAACGTATATGTTTTCTGTTCTGTCAGGATAAAAGTATGTGATAATTACTGATATTTTTCAATAAAATCTAGTAAAAACACACACGTTTTCCCGGAACGTTGGAAACACATTAAACCAATGCATTCAGTCCAATCATGTTAATACCAGGCTTCCAGAAAACAGTAGTATTGTACAAACACCCCGCATACTTCTCCCTAGCGTGATGCGGTCGCGTGACGGCCAATACTTTATTGTTCCCAACTATTAACATTCTTCTGCCGGATTGTTTAGATAACTCTTGCGTTTGCCTCCTACCGACTTATGGCCACCTAGTACTTTGGCTTGATAGAGTGCACGTCAAGTAAATTGGTGGATTGATGGTTCACTGGTTCTCGAGGGCCAAAATAGGATTTACTAAATGTCTATGAGTGGTCTTTTATTTAGTTATCTGTTTTCACGTAGTGCCTTGTTCTTCTAAAACAATAATTCTAATTACTGTTATAAATGTGAAAGTTTTGGATGTTTGTTACTCAATCGCGCAAAAAGGGCTCAACGAATTTCGATGAAATTTGGAACACATAGTCATGTGACATATAGACTATAACCTGTAGTAACAGACTTTTAAATTATAATTTATGTAATAATAAAAGACACCGTTAAGATAACTAAACATGGTTAGACAAAAGACTTTATCGATTTCAATGAAAAACCAGATAATAATGCCAGCTTTATCTTTGTTTTGAAAATGATTTCATGTTTGTTTTCCACAGGGTTTTAATGAATCCTATATTCGTTGTGTTGTTGCTTGGGATTAAAAGAGCGTGTCAGATAAATTGATTGATCGATGACGTGTATGCTTTTAGCGCCGTTTGAAACGGACGTTTGAAAGTTATCGTGGCGTTTGTATGTTTCAAGGTAAAAACGAACGAAGGTTAACAAAAGTTAATGAAATTATTAAACCAACTGCTCTTAGTTGATAAACAAGACAATTTACTTTCGAGTTAAATAATATTAATAATTTCATAAGTCTATCTATATAATTGGATCCTCGAAAATGAGAAGGTTTCGTTACATTCGAGATAATTTCAATGGGAAACTTGGGTCCATTTTCACGGAAACCTCCAGGCGCGGTCTTTTACGTGTCTATTTCACGAAACGATCGTCAAACTCGCCAAGTTTTCCAAACGATTTCCGTTACCCAAGAGAACGCACTGAATAGAGGGACGGAACTTATTCTAATTGATACTTGGGTACAATAGAATGCTTATTGACCATTCTCGACAAAGTGAGACTTTCATGGGATCTTACAAAACAAATGAAGTTTAATTTTATGAAACAACTTCCAGTGTATACTGTACTGGAATGATTTCTGAAATTGTATCTAAATACTGCTTAAGCATAATCAGCGAGTAATGTTCCCACTGCTGGGAGACAGGCCTCCTCTCTGTAAGAGGGAGTTGGCCGTAATCTACCACGCGAGCCCAATGAGGGTCGGTAGTCTTATATGTCTTCAATTTTGGTTCTAGGATATGCCGGTTTCCTCACGATGTTTTCCTTCGCTGTTCTGAGAGCAATGGTGATGAAATTATAAACTGCTATCCAAATTACCAGGCCAGTATAAAAAGGTAAAACAGTAACCTACAATTTAAATCAAAGTTGAATCCTAAGACAAATGAAACGTTTTACAGTTGATAAAAATGTACGTTGAACGAAATTTAGCAGTACTTACAAATACAATACAATTTTAGATGCTAGTTCAGCATCTTGTAAACCTAAACCGAAGTCTGAATACTATAAAGAACTTCAAAACGTCATGCCATTTCATACAACATTTTCCGACGTCCACTTCAATTCTATAAAACCCGATGTTCACTTCGAAACAAAGTGTAGTAAATGCGATACCTCCGGAGACAGATCTTGGCATAGGAAAGGCTGTATATATTGTAAAGATACCGTTGATTTCACGGGACGATGGCCACGGTGGAAACAATTCCGAAAAGGTCGCCGCTTGACATTTGATAGAATGCCCTTTGGAGCATGAATAAGCCTATGGGTTTAGACTTAGCCTGTCATGTCTCTTTATTATTTTCCTACCGAATTTTATGAAAGCATTTTCTTGATTCTTTTCAATTTTCTATTGTTGTTAGAATTTTATTTTGTATTTTATGTTCGTGTTTGTCGAAACTGTTTCCATGCTATTTGGATTGAATTGATAGCGTCGTCTTGTAGTATTTGTAAGGACATATTGAAAAGATTTTGTTGTGTAGCTATCACATTGTATCGTTGAATCTTTATAATGATGAAAAATGTTGACATCTTTCAACTTTAACAAGTTTCAACATACTTACTTTTTCCACATTTGTATTTGGTTGCATACCTACCAGTTATATCATTAAACATACCTACGTGGTTCATGGGTGGTTCAATGGTCCCATTATAATTAACATCGCAATTTTCGTCCCTAATATGAAGCCTAATTGCACTACTATCGCAATCGACACTAAAATACTCCACACCAAGACTTAATTACGCCATTACGGCAAAAACTAGTAAATAGTTATGCGTAGAAACGCACTTTTTCACTTCCAAGTCAACAGTATAGTGAACACGGATCGCGTGATGCGGTCATTCGGAATCACTCACAATTAATACTCGTAAAACATTCAGCATTGTTACCTTTTTAATTCATTACGTCATAACCGCCGCTGAATGGCGGTAAAAACGGTTTTGTTTACGTTCGTGATTTGAATCGGTCTTGCGGGGCATTGCAAGGGGTTGCTTGCCCCGTATCGTCACCGGGTCATATATTCGGTGTAAGGACAGTATATTTTAGGAAAGATAAGATTATGTTTTGGATAAGTTTAAATTAGAGTGATGGTTGGTTCCGGGTCAACAAAAGCACTTCCTAGCCATATGTGGTCCTGGTAGAGTAAAATAAACGCAACATAAATATAAAAGGAGTTTAAAAT
This sequence comes from Aporophyla nigra, assembly GCA_947507805.1. NCBI lineage: Eukaryota > Metazoa > Arthropoda > Insecta > Lepidoptera > Noctuidae > Aporophyla > Aporophyla nigra. Next base: position 4,213,119 of record OX382301.1, read on the forward strand.
ATGAAACATATTATGTCTTGGGCACTGAAATATATGAACCATAAGTTCTAGCTTATGGTACTCATTCTTTTTCTAAGTGCTAAGGTGCAAAAGCGTCATATCTTACACTCGCCCCGAGCGACGTTTAAATATAACGTTAGTATCAGAGTGCTTCATAAAGAGCCATTGTATCGTGAGTTTCTAGTCATAAAATATTTAGCTACTGATCACAAAGCAACATCCATTCTTGGGTTACTAACAGTTTTGATGGATCTGATTGTAACTAAGGTTGCACGTCAAATGTGTTTTACATTCAGCACTGCGCGCAAAATGATAGTAACATTTCCAAAGTATCTGTCTAATATACGAGGTATATATACGTTAACTGCACGAAATATTGGTACTACACATTGTTCGGAGCTTGAGGCTAGTAATGTTATACTGGCAAGATACTAAGTCAAAGACTGTGTGTAAGTAAAGTTATAAGATAAAATAACACTGTTTTTGCTGTCACGCGGTCGGGTAAAAAAGAAAATAATAAGTTGAAAGGTATTGATAAAAAGAAACACCAGTAAATGTAACGACGCGGAGACAGTAAAAATAAAACGAAAGGTGTTGGAAAACGCTAAGCTAAAGTGCACTTGAAATAAAAAAAATCTAGAAAATGCTTTGCTATTTAGCAGAGTTTGCATCTACAGGAGGATTGGTATTGTATGCCAGTTTAACAAGTAATGGAAAATCTGGCCCGCTTTTGCTTCAAATCCAACAGGTCTCTAGCGTCTAGCGGTATACAATGAATATCTTTATTCGCAATTTTGCGAAGTTCTGGTTTATATTTAATTGCAATGTGTTTTTTCTGTCATTATTATGTTTTCTTTCACTAAACAGCTTCTACCGGTCGTTATGTAGTTTATTTTTATTCTGTAGCTTTATTCATATGAAACACGCTGAATAGTTTTTAGGTTATGACAACTTTTATCTCCATACAAGCTATCATTTTATTTCATATCGTTAAAATATTTCAGTGCTCATCAAAATACTGTCCATAACTTCATGCTAGAACTAACCGAATTCAAAACATTTCAACTCTTACACCTTTTATTTGTTGGCGATTTTTAGCTATCCAACTAGTGGCAACCAGCCAAACATGAAAAAACGTTTTTGCTTTCCTCCTACCGAAACCCATTCAATTATGGGCTCTATTGAGTTCTGTTAAAGAGAAATTTGGATTGTTAAATTGCGAAATTAAGTTTGTGAAGCTAGTATTATTTGTTAAAATGATGGCAATAAATATAAAGGAAGGCCTTTAGAACTATCAAATAGCGTTCAAGCGCACTTTTTAACTGATTATGACGGGGGATATGGTTGATTTTACCTTTGGTTACACAGGAGTTGTGCTTACAATGTCTTCTGTATAATGGAATGTCGTCTTGTATTCCTTCGATATTAAGGAGAAAGCCTTGCCTAGAGTTTGTAGCAAAGAACATTTGCTTGTTGGTTTAGATATGATTAGATTCCGTTTCTCGAAATGCTCTATGTACATTTGTATTACTTTTAATCAAAATCACACAACATAGGTACATGACATCATAACATGTCATGATTAATTTTACCGTTACTTCGGGACGTGACACCATCCTTATTGAAAGAATTATGCCATAATAATGCATAAGCTCTCCAAGATCACGGGTGTGACCCTACTGTGTTATATATATCAAGTGGCTTTTATAACCCTATCGGCTGAAGCCCTACTTACCCCATAAAACAGCGTGCGTGAACTATACAGCTCGGTCCTACACAGCGGAATAGTGATGCATTCACTCACGCAACATCCGCTGTGTGAATATTTTATGTGAAAAATTGCAAACGACACGCCTCTAATGCTTAGAACATATGTACGTCAAAGGAATGTATGTTTATCCTTGTTTCAAGTTGAGGATCAGAAGGTAAATAATCACAGAAAAACCGGAAAGTCTCGGACATGACCAAACTGGTACGTGTTGATAAAGGCAAAGAAGAAAGTAAACCAGAGTAAAATTTGTTTTGGGAAGAGTGAATGGTACTGTTTTGTTAGTAAATAATTATTAAGAGTAGTTCGAGCATAGTAAACATTAGTCTAGGCAAAGTGCCTTTCGATTAGTGCTATCGTGACAGAAACGTAAAAATGTAATGAAAATGGTACTGAAAATCTTATGATGTTATATGTCTTTGTAGAAATTCTAAACCGTTTGAAAGCAATTACCGTTGTCTAGGTCCTCAAGTCCAAAGACTCTCCCCAGTTTACTTAGGATCACTAGAATAAACAAAACTTTCCAATAATAGTTGTTCCAAAAGACAGGGAGCCCTAAACAATAATGTTTTATTCTAACTTAAACCCGACAAGGAACCACAGCAATATACCTCATCTAGTTATAACGATCATCCACATAAGGCAAACTGCCGGCTCATAACATGAGGTATTAATAAAAGAGTTGGGCCGTCCCTTTGTGTACAAAACTCTTCATTAGAGAGATCACAGCATTGTTGCGTGCGGTAGATGCTCCTTTTGTACGACGAATCGGACCTTTTTTCCGGCTTGGTTTAAGTTGAAAGGTTTTGTTGATATTTTAGAAAAGTTTTGAGTTTTTGTTCTTTTTTTGAGCCATTAAACGCTGATAAACGCTTTTTGTACGCTTCGTATTCAGTTGCTATTAAAAAAGCAATTTACTAACTTAATCATACTGTTCTTCGGTTGGCAAAAACCTTTTGACATCGTTTTCACGGTTTTTACTTTATACACGCAACCGGGATCTTTGTGTAGAGGAGTACCGCTTGATTGATTATTTAGCAAGAAACCAGCGTGTAAAAAAGAATTACAACCTTTGCAATGCGACGCCATTTGCACCATAGTGAGAGTTGAGAGAGTTTGAGTCCCTCAAGGCAGTATGTTTGGCCCAGATTTGTATTACAAGGTTGAATCCGTCGATTATTTATATGCGATGCTTTTATGTAATATATCTATCTACACACATAGACTCACGCTTTTTTTCTATAGGTGTAAGCAGAAACTACAGAACACTACCTGCTACGACTCATTGTCCTTTTGCTTTATTAACCTACCAATCAGGTATTATAAGCGTCATTTTAATGTTAAGACACTTGTGGTAAGCAGAAAGCTTATAACTTACGCACTATTTACGGTCGAGAAGGCTCGCCCTAAACACGTCTACGTATGATGTTTGTATTGTCTGGCTGATGGAAAAGTTTGGGCAAGGGGTTCGCGATTTTTGTATTACATACTGGATAAGACAAAAGTGCTTTTCATTGGTGATTTGTTCGCTTAGGCTTAATGGCTTGCATGCTCGAGAAACTTATCGTCTTCCATTATTAGGAAGGGATGTGGAACTGAATAATAAGGATAGTATTGTGGTATAATTTCTGTGTTTATTCGGGAAATAGAGAGAAATGGCCGCTACTTGGCTCGTTTTCTTTGCTCTTGTTTGTTCAGGCCATTATGAGAAGAAATTCCCTTTAGTGCTAGTCGCTTGGTCTTTATTTTTTATTCTTGTTATGTATTTACTTTGTTTTTCTTTGTATTCAGAAATTTTATTTGGAGAATTCGGTTTAAAGAATTTATTTCTCGAAATAACATTCTTAGTTCACTCAAATAGGAAAAACCTGACAGAATATCGTAAGTTAATATAATTGTCATTAATCTATCGAGTCCATTATATATTTAGGAGTGGTTTATTGTTGGTTAGCTACATACAACTTAAACCTATTTTTGAATATGTTCACTGATCAACAATCTTTAATTTCTGTCTCTAACGTATTACTAAGCTGCGTTCCCTCAAACTAGATAGTTCTTCTTCCGTACAAAGTCCTCACTGAAGGCATGTCCATACCTATCCCTGTTCCTAGTGTAGTAGAGGTGAGTTTTCAGCTAGAAAGTGATTTTTGAGTGTATTTTGTTTGTTAACATTTTCTTTATAAAGGCCCGAGTAAAGATCTCAACTAAATCAGTTAACACTTCCACTGCTGGTGGTAACATTTCTTCCTTACCTTTGACGTTTATAAAATGCGTACAGAAACGTTGCCCCCTTTGGCCTTATGCCACCATAAAGTGGAGTTTCCTCATGGTTTACGACAAGTCGCAGCTCCCGCGCGCCTTTTTTATTCACGACAGATTTAGTAGTCGACACGTGCGTGTGATTTACACGTGCTTTTTATAAGTATAATATATCGGTGTTTTATATTAAATAAAACTTGATTTATTTGGAAGCTGTTTTTAGAAGTGTTAACGTATGCGAATTTTAAGTACGGGTGAGATTTACAAGTTTTTTTTATTAAATCCGCGGGAATTATATTTGCATTAAGTAGTTCAGTGAAAATTCGTTTACAGGTGAGCCTTTTGCCTTTTTTTTCGTCCTCAGTTTTATAATTCTTTTCTTTATCATGTCATGACGCACTGTAGGTACCTTTGAAGCTAAGGCATAGAGCAGGCTATGTAAAAAAAAAAAACATTTAATTATTTGATACAACGATCAAAATAGTTTTAATGGTTATGCCATTTGATGAACAATAAAATCTTGTCAGAAAATATGCAAATATAGCTTGTCAGTGTTACATTTTTATTCGGGCTGACACGTAACGAAGATGTCTGAATGTCATTCTGCGGTATTGACGCACAATTAAATGCTATTAGAATTTATTACCCAGTCAGAGTGAAGCAGATTCTATCGTGCAATGAACAGAGCAAAATAGACCTTAAGGTACATATTTTGGATGAGACTATAAATACCAGTTTCCGAAAGAAAACACAACTATAAAATAATGCCAATAGTCCTTTATGAGAAATATAGACAGTCCAGAACACGCTATATATATCTCACCTTGTGTTAAACAAAGCGTTAAAACAACCTCAATTAAAACAAACAAACCCAAAAAATATGACATTTTAAACTCAGAACGCGTTGCGTCACATACAAAATGAACGCAACCCCCTGACGGATACGGTGAATAGAAACGTCGCGAAAAATAACTGCGTTACAGGAAACGAATACAAATACGAATAAAAATAAATATACAAGAGGAATTCCGGCAGTGTGCGGAAATGAGAAATACCATATTCCAGTTCAACCCCAATTCGCGGTGGTAGGGTTGGCGTACGTTGTTGCAGCCAGTGTAACGTGGAGTAATGAAAATCGAGTATTGAATTATGTAATGACTGCATGTAGCGTATAGCATTGTAGCGTATAGTATTGTATGTATCGTTGGTGCGATGTTAAAGTTCACTTTGTAGCGTGTTGAAATAGGAACTTTTTTAATATGTATTTTTGCATGAGTTTGTTGTTAAGTAATAACAGCTGCAAAAGTCGATCGAACAGGTTAAGCTACGCTTGCCACGGTTAGTCTATGGATGGGTGAGCATCTTTACATATCAAGACTTCTAAGTGTCTCAAAAAGCACGTTAAGCTGTTGGTCCTGGGTTTCCTGGATCTTTGACTGTCGTTACGGGTCGTCAGAAGCCCGAAATTCTAACCAAGGGGTATCGTAGTTAGGCACTCGTTCCATGTAAAATACTGGTTATCAGCTGAATCCAGTTAGACCCCAACGTACTTGGGATTAGCCTAAGCAGATGATGATATTTTTATATCAATGTATGGGGAGGAATCATACGTGTAGGCATCGTTTTAACCAGCCACCCTGCCAGGCCTGTCACAGCGACCCAAGTATCGTTTTTCCCCACAATCTAGTTAGGGTTGTGAAGTAGCTAGGTAGATTGATACGGGGTGGATTCGAAAATTTTCTTTTTTAACCGACGAAAAAAAACGGAGGAGTTTATCAATTCGACGCGTATATTTATTTTTGTTTTTTTTTTTTATTTATATTACGCTTAACTTTTTACATAATAGTCCGATTGTGATAATTATTTTTTTATTGGAAAGGATATACTCCGAGAATGATCCCATATAAATTTGGAAAACAAAATCGAACCCTAAGGTTGGAAAACAGGGGATGATTGATTGTTCACTCATTGATTGTAATGTATAACCACGCATAACTTTGTTCAGAGTAGTCCGATTTTGATAATTATTTTTTCATTGGATAGGATATACCTTGCCAAGTATTATTAGTTCATTAAAGCCACAAAAAATTAAACCGCCGAAAAAACAGAAAAGCAAAAAATAATACACCTTAAAATTTTGAGTCGGCGCTGAATAAAAGCTTTTTTACAAAAAAAAAACAACCGACTTCCTTAAAAACACTACAAAGTGAAAAATAACTTTAATTTCGGAAGTCGGTGTCTTAGGATCTGTATTTATGGTTTTTTTGCCACCGACTTCCGAAATTAAAGTTATTTTTCACTTTGTAGTGTTTTTAAGGAAGTCGGTTGTTTTTTTTTTTTTGTAAAAAAGCTTTTATTTTTGAATTTTTAGTTGTGGTATCCACCCCGCACTAATTCCAAACAAACAATGCATATTTATGCGATTGCAGAAATCGCGGTTGATTTGCTGTCATTTTTTAAAGAGTTCCGGTGTCTATCTCTGGAATTCATCATCAGATCTACTTATATGAAATTTATATGGGACCATTTCGGAATAAGCCCCTTTCAAACAAAAAAAGAATTTTGCAAATCCGTCTGTCTATATATGACGGAGTTATGGCCGAACATACATAAAAAAAATAAAAAAAATATAAACATCCGAATTGAGAACCTCCTCCTTTTTGAAGTCGGTTAAAAATCAATGAACAAAGATCACTCAAAGCGCCGACTCATAATTTTAAGGTTTAGATAATAGTGGAATTAGCAAGCGAACACTAAAAAATAAACTAAAAATCGAAATGCTTAGTGAGCTTGCCGCGGCATGCGGCAGCAGTTGAGCATTTATTGTTTTGTAAACAATACAAGTGATAAATGCTTAATTGTTGTCGCACGTTGCGGTAATTTCGTGATGATGGACCTCATGGACAATTGTAATGAGTTACGTATGTTTACTACCATTGATTGATTTAATGTCAAAACGAGCGCTAATCCTGCCGACAAACTGTTACGCAGTTTGGCAGGCTTATTAAATGTAACAACTACTTTGATCAAATAAATGATTTATTATTATTATTATTATTATTATTATTATTTTCTGCTTTTCTGTTTTTTGGTCAAGACTTTCATATAACTTACTAAGCGTAAAGTTATAAAAGATACCTAATACGACAGTTCAACAAACATAGCATTGCGCCTATTCTGAAAAACAATTAGCAGGACTGTTCCAGCTTCACAAATTTTGTTTAAATCGTATGCTACATCTGTGTGAAGATGGCGTCAGATTTTGAGTCATGTATGGAGCAAGCCTTTTTTTGCGTGACAAATCATCAAACGACTCTGGCTCTGGGCGCTGACTAAAACCCACTCAATGTTCCTTCAGTTGCCTGTGCCTTTTTTTTTTTTTTGATCACGAGGTGGAAATCCTCATGGATGTCCTCCGCCCTGGGGTGGGCGGAGGGGTCTGTCAGACTCTTACTGACTAAAACCACCCCGGTGTTCCGTCCCACACCCACGTCGGGGACCACGGGAACCAATATGTCTTCCGCGATCCCCAACTGGTGCCGCCTTTGCGGGCCTCCTCACGTTGGGGGGGAGTGAGGTGTTAAACTCCCCCCCATACATCACAGAGAGGCGCGCGTGGAACACTACGCGCCACCATCTCGGGTCCGTAGCAATAGGGGGCGCCGGATAGCAATAGGGGGCGCCGGATAGTTGCCTGTGCCTGGGCCAAGGTAACTGTTTCGAATGAATCCGCTACCCTGGCTGGCATCGGCCCTAGCAGACCCCTGCATATATTGCTGGCATCTCTTTGAGCAAGCCCATGACCTAGACATGGAACACACGAAAACCTTATTGTATTTTCTCCAATCCTACCGAAATATAAAATACTATCTAACAATGCGAAAATAAAGGCCATATTGACTGCACATTTTCATGTCACTAAATATTCCTCAATAGACACGTGGTATGTGGCTCGTGAATATTTATCGGCGCAACGTGTATACATCTGCTGCCAAATATACAGCAAGCCTTACATTTTAAACAGCTTTTATACTGTAAGGTATACGAGGGTAATATTTTAACGATATTATAGCTATATTCATGCGATTTATTGGTAAATACCTTTATTTTCTATAAATAAATGTTGGTTGTTTTCTATCCTATCTCAGTACCTACCAATATTAACTCTGTATTTACTTCATCATTATTAGTCTATAATGTTCCCACAGTTGGGCCTAAAGCCTCCTCTCAGTGGGATGTATCGGACCTAGTGCGGGTTGGTAGCAAATATCTTCTTATTTTTGGTTCAAGACATGCCGGTTTCCTCACGATTTATTCTTACACCATTTTGAGGGCACTGGTGATGAAATAATTTACACTGAGTCTTGTGCTTGATTGGGTTCGAACAGTCTGGGCCACCATTGCTCACTATATTTATTTATTGTCACAAATCTTTCGAAATTATATAAATTACGTTTGTATATGTTATTTTAGTCAAATAAGACTTAGCCGTACATCTTCATTTGCTTACCTATAAAGAAGTCGAGTTCTAAGCATGAAAGAACTTTTTAGATTCATTTCATCTCCAACATCGAAAATTACATTACTTAATCTTCTTTCCAAAATCCACAAATATTTTCCGGCCAACCACAAAATCTTACTCACAAATACTACCAATCATGTCCAACAATTTACTTACCCAAAACAACACAACTCTTCCTACCTACCTATAAACCTTAACTCAAGACCCTAAGCGGTGTAGGCAGAGACTGTGGTGGTGTGGCCGCCTGTCAGATTGCGGCGTCGACTGCACCAGGATTAACTGGAGCGGTCGCGAGTCTGCTCAGTGTTACTACGTGTCGCTTGGGGGGAAGGGAACAACAAGCAGATGTGCGAAAGAGATTTGGTGGATTTTGGGTGAGTCTTGGAAATATTAGTTTTGTGCTTTGTCTCTAAGGACTTGTTTCAGATATGTTTGAAACGGGTGAATTTTCACCTGTTTTTATGTAATGTTTAAGACCCTACAAATATAAGTACAGGCTAAATATAGAGTAGACTTATAACATTAAAAAATCCTGTTCATATCATAAATGTGAATGTTTGTCTGTTTGGATGTTTGTTACATAAAAACGCCCGCATTTTGATGAAATTAGACACAGAGATATTTTATAACCTGGACTAACACAGAGGATACTTTATATAGAAGGGACAGTACGGTAGTATGTTACCTTGGGATAGTTGGCGACCTCCACGCTGGCAAAATAATTTAATAATAACATAATAATTTATTTAATAAAAACGATTACAAAAAGAGTACATTTAGCAATCAGTATTAAACCCATACAATTATAGTGCCTAAAGATAAACTATTTCTAAAATATTTTTATTTATCACAAGTGCAAATGATGATTTATCGGAACTAGAATGTAAGGTAGCGACCCCGAAGAGCTAGTCATAAATGACTATTAGGAAGACAAAATAAGGCTAAGCTTAGGCCTAGAGTAGATAAAGTTACCTGCGAGGATAAGGTAAGAGCGAAATCAGACAGTGTCTAAGTCAAGGAGATAACGTATTCCAATAAGGAGAGTGACAGTAAGTGACAGTGTTGCTACTACCACATATCCAAAACAATGTTAATATGTATGTCAGTCAAAACCATATTTCCACATTAACAAGACTTATAACAATCCCTTACAAAGTTCACGCTACGACACGCCCTACAAACCTCAAGCAAGCATAAACAATAGCAACACGATTTCCATTGTGGTACGTAATCGGGACGTTTCTGTATAACGTTGTGCGGTAACCGCGATTTAAACAATAGCATTTGAGCTTATTACGTGTTCGTATCCCGTCTGTCTGTCATATCTAGCAAGTTGGGACAAAGGCTTGAAGATGTTGGAGTTTTGGCTGGTTGGACGTAGAGTGCATTTAATTCTGCGTTGTTTATTAAGCTTGTTTTGTCTAAATTCGTTGATTTTCAAAGGATTATGCTACGGTGCAGTGCTTGCTGTTGGATTTAATTTTTGTTAGGTTGAGCATTTCATGTTTTAAACGCTTTATCTCTGGTGGAAAATGGAGGTAGATCATTGAAAATCTGAAGGTAAGAATTATTATTTATTATTTTTAGGCCTATTAACATCATAATTTGAAAACATCGTAAAAGCCATTTATTTTAAGGCGTAACCGTGGAGTTTCTTACCGGCTCTTATCCATAGGAAAGGACAAATTGGAACCACCTAGTTTCTAACGTTTCATAAGTTCGCATGTAGATCTATGTAATTTTTTAAAATTTTGATTTCCCGTTACACGATCGAACGAGACTGCGAAAGTTCACCAAAACATATTTTGACAGCCCTGCCGAAAACACCGATAGAACACGTGCGTAACCGCATACAATGCAATGCAGACGCGTTGTTATTTCTATGTAAATTTACATAATGATATTTTTGTCGCGCGACTCCGCGGCTGAGATTTATCGCGTCAGGTCTCGCGGGGCGGTGCGAGAAAAACGCGCCGGCTGCGAATTGTGTATTGAATAAGTATTGGACATAAATCACATATGTTGCAACCCTAAGGTGGTGGGAATTGCTGATGGTGCTTTTGTAGTTCTCTTTGTGCCGCGTTTTATTATTTGCGGTATCTACACATTTTATTTTAGAGAAGAGAGTGTAGTTCTTTTTGATATCGGAACAGCAAAATTGTAAAAAATAAAACGCGAACTAGACTGCGGATACAAATTTGGACGGTCAGCATGTATGACCGTTTGAAACAACATTTTAAGTAAAGGTCAATTTTGATTGCCTCGTAGGTCTAGTTGTCGCAATTGCTACTCCTGAGCATGAGGTCCTGGGGTCAATTCTTAGGTCGGGCAAAGTGTTATATTGGGATTTAGAATCTGGAATTTCTTAGTAGCAGCATGGAGTCTGGTATTGTGCTCAATTTATAGCAACTGACTTGCCCGCTTATTACATGGGACTTAAAAATAGGTGGCGAAATGTGGGTGGTACTATAGCTACACCTCTGCCTTTGCCACCATTCGGGAATATTTTTTTTGGGTGGGAAATCATCAAATGACGTCTCCCGCTCTTGGGTGGAGCGGGAGACTTTTACTGACTAAAACCCACCCGTGTTCCTTCAGTTGCCCATATGCCAGGGTCACGGTATCTCTTTCGAACAAATCTCGCGAACCTGGCAGGAATTATAGGCATGGTGTTATGATATATCACTTTTGAAAAAGACTACACGATAGAGTCTAAGAGCCACTAAACAACCATCCTACTAATATTATAAACGCGAAAGTTTGTATGTATGGATGTGTGGATGTTTGTCCCTCTTTCACGCAAAAACTGCTGACCCGATTTAGATGAAGTTTGGCACATAGATAGTTTATAACCTGGAATAACACATAGGGTACTTTTTATCCCGGTAGTATGTTCCCGCGGGATCATTTCCGACCTCCACTAGGGCGAAGCCGCTGGCAAAAGCTAGTTTTAAATAAATGGAAATATCTTTCGACATAATAAAAGTCCGTCAGAAGTCAATATCAAATTACTCAGCCATTCCGGACTCGGACGCGCGGATTCCGCGCGATTGGTAGCCTATAATAAGCAATTTGGCCATCAAAAATATTATTTCATTACTGCCAAAACATTTGGCGGGCCGCTGCGCAATTTCGCACAGTATTAATATCTCGTTTAATGAGTTGCATAATTCATGGCGAGAGTCAATATTGAACTATTGACGTAGAGTCACTACGTTTTGTTTGAATAGGGGTTTTGTTTAGTGACGTTTAAGCGTTGGTTTTTGGGATATAATTACATGAGACCTACGTTATTGCCAGTTATGGGTGCTGGATTTTGTTGTCAAAGATGGTGGTGATGGTGGTGCTGTGATACAAAAACCATGTACAGCCTTTAACCCATCGTGTTGTGTTCCAGGCGCGCCTCAAAGAGATGTCAGCAAAACTGAAGCGTTCACTAGGACCGATGCCTGCCATCGTCGCGAGAGTTGTTCGAAAGTTACCGTGGTCCTGGCATAGGCAACTGCAAGAATACGGGTGGGTTTTAATCAGTAAAAGTATGACACGCCCTCCCGCTCCGCTCAAGCGGGAGACGTCATTAATGATTTCCCACCCGCAAAAAAATACCCTTAACCCGTAACCCGACCGTTTAACCTACCCAAACCTAAGATATATTTAGGTTTGGGTAGGTTATTTGGTTTACTTGTTTTTTAAAACATAAAATTAGTAATTATTTGTTCTTCAGAAGGGTCAGGTGCATAGTACTGGTAACCGACGTGCGTGTATGACCAGATGTATGAACTTAAACGAGGCAAATGGAGTATGTAAGGATCGTAGTATATGGCGTTCTGTAGTTTCTGCCTACTCCCATGGAAAAAGTTTTAGGAGTTTATGTGTGTATGTATAAAATTAGTAAAATAATCGTTCATACATTTTCAAATTAAAATATTTTGTTATTTTAGGGGGGGAAACAACTAACAACTACTCCATCATATCCAAATAAAAAATCACGTTAAAAAACACACACACATTTTATACCCATGCATATTCATAAAATTCTTACTAACAATAAATATCATTCATATATCTCAGAGTAAAAATATTTACAAATTCGGATATATTTACTATCAACAGATTAAATAAATTATGGCACAGACCACATAGAGCAATATTGCTGGAAAAGTGACGTTCAAGTCTCATTGTCTCTGGTCCAGTTGAATTTCTAAAGGTTATTCTTAGTGTAAATTGGATTTTATAAATAGTTTGGACTCGATGAAATGATGCACTTATTATTAAAGTAACTTTTGCAAACGGCTTCGCCCGCGTATTATGCGTATAAACCTTCCTCTTGAATCACTCTGCCTATTGATGAAAACCGCATTAAAATCCGTCGCGTAGTCTAAAATATCTAAGCGCATAGACGCGGTAAGCGGCTTTGTTTTATACTATGTAAAGAAGTAGGTACAATCACTTAGGACTTCTTCATCATATCCAAATTAAAAAATCAAGCTAAAAAAACACAAATATTAACTTCATTCGTATTCATAATATTCTCACAGACAATAAATATCATTCATAAATCACAGAGTAAAAATATTTACAATTCGGATACAATATTTACAATTCGGATACATTTACTATCAACAGATGCATATGTCACAGCACACACACTACATACAGCGATATTCTGAAACCAACTGTGAAAACTGTTTTTTTACGCTGCAGTGATTAAAAAGGAAGGGAATGGTGCAATGACGCGATAAATACACATGCGGACAATGTTACTAGCGCAGTATGTAAACTTTTTAATAATGCGTTTGTAATCTGAATTGTTGCATGATTTGCATTATTGTGAGTTGTCTTTCAATTGGTATTTTGGAGAAAAAAAATACAGCGTTTCTAAAATGAAATGATTTTGCTGGTTTTTTTTTAATAACTTGATATCGAAATGAAATTAAATTAAATGTTTTATTTTCTTAAAACATTTACTCCTAGTTTTTTTTTTCATTTTCTTTTCTGGTTTTATATGGAAATCATTTTTACATGTTATATTATTAAAAAAGGAAGCTAAATGGAGCCAACTTTTTCATTCTAACTAGCCCGAGAAGAAATTCCAAAACAAATTCAATGAATGCTTGTAATCCCCGATGGGTTAGGCAGAGGTGTAGCTTCAGTAACACCCACATTTCGTCAGTTATGTTTGAGTCCAATGTAATAGAGGGCGAGGCTATTGCCATCAGCCGGGCACAAATCTAAAATCCGGGCGGCAACTGAGAAATTTCTGATGAAAACCCCCAATAAAAATGTACCCCACGCGGAAATCGGACCCAGGAACCCTCATTCTCGGCAGTAACGTTTATTACATAATTCGTTATTTTGGAATGTTTTATATACATATATCGGAAGAGTCATGAGTACGGGATATCAATTGACAACGTAACGTAAGTGTGAAGTTGGCGCTCTTTGACGGAGTCTAGTTTGACGTTCGTGCGAGTTGATAAGAGCGGCTACAGGCGGCGTGACGCAGCTCTCTTGACCGCCGGACATCGTGCGGGCAACAAGTGTCTTGAAACTGTCCAACGTTTCGTGTGGAAAATTCAAATATAACCTAAAATTCAATCATTATCTTCAGAGATTTTCTTCTCACCCGCAACACACATCTACCCAGTAAAATGTTCAATGGTGAAGAATCCAGCTCAAAACAGCCCCTTTTTCCGACATATAAAAATACATTTAGTCTGACGTTTTTACTAATAGAAGCAAACAAAGTGATACTTTTCATCAATCAGGTAGATTTCAAGGATTGCATGTCAAATTTAGGGGTTTTCAAAGCAAAATTGGCCGGTTAAAGTGGTTCATTCGTTCCGTAATGATATTAATTTATTTGAACGTCAGTTGTGAGCGTAGGCCGCGTTAATCTTGATAAACTAGCAAGATAATCGCAACAAATCGGGCTTGGAATTGTTGTACAGTTTGTTTATTCCTGAAAATGTCTCTGTTTGTTTAGTTTTGGTTTTTGTCGAGTTTTTTTAGCTGGTTTTGAAAGAAGTTAAATATTTTCTTTGGGTGGAGAAATTTTATAAAACCATAGCTCTTTTGTAAGTTTAAACCTTCGACACTTACTGAATTAAAAAAAAATTGCTATAATTTGGGACGACGTGAACAGCTAGTGCACTAATTGTTTGCAATAAACAACTGCAGTACACAGTTTCCAAATACACCAATGCGGCTTTTAAAAGTGCAAAATGATAAAAAAACAAACTCCAAATAGACATGTAGGTACATATTTCTGCTCTCAAGTGTAATGAGATCTCTTTATTTCTCCGTATGAAGCTCTCATCAACGAGGTCTATACATGTTACAAACATTCAGGATAAACGGACTTTTTGACAAACGTCCACATTTTGCAGCGCGATAGTTTACGACTTTTCCGCTCGCAATGTAGTTTAACTTTCTTTGGCTCTAATGGAGTGCATGGAAACGAATTTTTAGTGAGACCTGACATTGATGCAAAGTGCATGCTGCATCTTTAATACAGGCTTTCTGGGTAACTCTTAAAGTGTAAAATTGACGATGTTTTTCTCGTATTGCTTGGAATTTGTAGACGTATTTTCTTTTATTTTGCTTGTTTTGCCTAGTCTCCTGAAAAATACGAATGTACATATAAAAGTTTAGGAAAGTAAAGAATAAATGTTGCACAATGTACTTTTTACAATCAATATCAGATACTTATTGATTGTAAAAAGTACATTGTGCAACATTTATTCTTTACTTTCCTAAACTTTTAAAGATGCAGCATGCACTGTACGGAACTTACTAGAGAATGGGCAGCAGCGTTCTCTATGCATTTTACCACCATACTGCGATCGCCAATCCGCCTGCCAAGCGTGGCGATTATGGCAAAGCCCTCCAAATTGAGGGAGGCCTATGTCCAAGCAGTGGACGTATTACCGCTGAAATGATGATCAGATACTTGGGAGCTACAGAAGATGGCAAAGAAGACATGGATAACACTCGCACAGACCACGGAACCATGACATAAAAAGGGAAAGGCTTATACTCAGCAGACGTAGGAATAAGACTGCCAATAACGATACTGATGTCCTAGAAGCTGTGACGTTTAACGATAACTAGATATAGCCAGCGGCTACATCCGCGTAGAGGTCATTTATCCCACGGGAATGTACTATCGGGATAAAAGTGTCCTTTGTGTTCATTCAGGTTATAAGCTATGTGTGTGGCCCATCCGTTCAGCCGTTTTTGCGTAATTAAGTAACAAACACACAAACTTTCACATTTTATAATATTATTAATAGTAGGATAGTAAGATACGTAGAAAACTCGTACTCCGCCATAATATTTGGTAGCTCAATCAGTGGCAAACAATTTCAAACATTATCTATTCTATTTTAGTTCTACATCTGAAACTAAATCACTACTCAAAGCATCGAACAAACCACAGACCACCAAATATTTCGCAGTTCAGAGGTAATTCGATGCATTGAGTGTCGCCCCGCATTTGTCAACAATGTCGCGTGCTGCAGGCGACATCGGTGCACTAATGGGAATGCAAATCCGTTGTCTCTTTGTCGTGCGTGCGGCCCGTGCGACCCGTGCGACACTCGCTCTTGAATGCAGGCGCTCCATCGACGCTGATGTGTGACACTTCCTTAGCTCATAAGTTTTGTGCAGTTTAAGGTACTGCTTAATCGGTGCAGCAGATCATTGTGTCCAGAGAAATATTGCGTTGAGACTTCGAGGGAAAACTTATTGTTAGATTTGGAATAAACTGCCTATGTTATTTTAGTTGCCTAAGTTATTTATGTTTCTGAAACGATTTTGTTGCGTTGTTGTTGCTCTGGAAGGATTATGTTCCTGCACTTTTTCAGCCGAGTAGGTAGTTTAATATCTATATGCTCGCATTTTTTTTTACTATTTTTTTTTTTTTGGATGGGAAATCATCATTATATGAAGTGAAGCGAGAGAAGTCTCTCGCTCTGGGCGGAGCGGGAGGGCATGTCAGACTTTTACTGACTAAAACCCACCCGTGTTCCTTCAGTTGCTCATGTGCCAGGGTCACGGTATCTCTTTCGAACAATCTCGCGACCCCGGCAGGCATCGGTCCTAGCAGACCCCTTCAGATATGCTCGCATTACATCTATTACAAGATTTAGTAAATATGGCAGTTACTTAATCTTATAATAGATTTCATTATCATCATTTCAGTCGAAAGACGTCCACAGCTGGACATAAGCCTCCCCAAATTTGGGAGGGTTTACCATATTCACCACGCTTGGCAGGCGGATTGGCGATCGCAGTATGGTGGTAAAATGCCTAGAGAATGCTACTGCCCAGTCTCTAGTAAGTCCCTTAGTTGCCTCTTACGACACCCATAGGAGGAAAGGAGAAATAAGAAATGGCTAATAGACTAAATGTGAACAAAATATAATTTATACAAGGTTAAAAGGATTAGTCTTACTGCACGAATTTACTCACCCGAAACGGGCGAATTCGTGCGAATTGAATAATAACGAAAATGACAGTATAGTAACATAGAAAACAAATCAGCAGAGCCCTATGTATTAATAAACAGGAACCACCTGCAAACACACTCCTGTTGCATCACCGTTTCGAATATAATTTCACCACATCGGCTTAATTAAAACTAATCCAACAACACACTAAACCACATTGAACACCACAAGCTAACACAGGCTACAATAAAAAGTGATTTTAGCACGCCCATACATAATCTGTTATCGGGAGCTCGGCAAATACCAGCTCTCATCGGCCAGTGCGCAAACATTGCAGCCGTAATGGGAAATGCAAATGCTACGTTTATTGCGCAGTGTTGTTTGCGAACAGCTGATAGTGTGGCACCGGCTTAAGGTTGGTTGTTCGCGGTTATCTA
This sequence comes from Aporophyla nigra, assembly GCA_947507805.1. Classification (NCBI taxonomy): domain Eukaryota; kingdom Metazoa; phylum Arthropoda; class Insecta; order Lepidoptera; family Noctuidae; genus Aporophyla; species Aporophyla nigra. The sequence goes on from OX382301.1 coordinate 4,230,558, forward strand.
TTACGCTGATAATGGCACGCAAAAATGGATTTTGTCGTGGTTAGCTGGATGTTTTGTGTTGGTTTTGTTAAATGAAAGGCTTAGGGATTAGTGGAAATGTCGGTTTTAGCTTTAATCACCAATTCGTTGACGTAGCGTGGTGACATTTGTAGGTACAATCAGGAAAATTAATTATTAAATAAATTAGCACCCTGCGTCACTGCTGGGGTTATTAGTCAATTCGCACGAATTATGTAGTCTGAGAGTAGTGGTGGCCCAGTGGTATCGGCCTCGACTTACGTGTTGTAGATCGTGGTTTCGAACTCCGGCAGGCGCTTTACTTTGTGTAAATAATTTCATCACCACTGCTCTCAAAACGGTGAAGGAAAATATCGTGAGGAAACCGGCATGTCTTAGATAGAACCAAAAATTCGAAGACATGTGACATCTACCAACCCGCACTGGGCCCGCGTGGTGGATTACGGCTTACTCCCTCTCACCGAGAGGAGGCCTGTGTCCCAGCAGTGGAAACAATATAGGCTGATGATGATGATGATGATGTAGTCTGAAACGAGCGAATCGACAATTTAAATAGTGATCCGCACGAATTTAAACTAGTGTGACTAGTGACAATTCTAGAAATACATAATAGGCAATTGGCACATGTAATAAAGTTGGTGTATTTATTTCCTTAAGTAGTCGTTGTTTTCTTAACGTTTTATTCAAAACGTACCAATTACAATATATATTTATGGAATTTTCGATTTGTCCACTAATAAATAAGTTATTGCGAAACGCCTATAAAAAGAAATCTATTATTTAAAAGTGCCGATTCTTCCGTTGCGGTTAAGTAAGTTCGTGTGAAGCTAATAAGGCAATTTACCGTGTTACAGCCATTTCATACAACTGTAAATTTGCTTCGTCTTTTAGGTTTCCGAATAAATAAATAAATATCTTAGGATAACCAACACAACGTTATCTGATCCCTAACTAGGCAGAGCCTGTACTATGACAGCTATGTGAACGAGTACTATGATTAGTGTCTTTTTGTTTTTGAATTTATTTGTGTAACGAATTAGTTATTTTGTATATTTGGTGTTTACCGTGTGGTGCCGGACTTTAAGAATAACACCACCCCATTTCTTCCCGTGGGTGTCGTAAAAGGCGACTAAGGGACTTACTAGAGAATGGGCAGCAGCGTTCTCTGTGCACTTTACCACCATACTCCGATCGCCAACCCGCCTGCCAAGCGTGGCGATTATGGCAAAGCTCCCCAAATTGGGGGAGGCCTAAGTCCAGCAGTGGACGTCTTACGGCTGAAATGATGATATTTGGCTGCGATAAATATTGTAAAAGAAACAGACTGAGATAGCTCAGTAAATCATAAATTGCTGAAGAATTAATTTTCATTTCTTAACCGTAACGCTTATAAAATCAGGCGTAAGACTAAGAATACAGCTTAAAAGGTACAAGATCAGTAAATTGTACAGATTCAACATCTAGATTCTTGAAGCTTTTGGTTTATTTAACTAAGTAAACAAATTGACAGTCAACAAAGTCTGTAAATAGATCGGATGGTAAATGGATCAAAACAGCATGTTTAAATATTATAAAATAGAATATCGAACAGTGTATACAAACTTGCGACTAAGTAAAACCAGCCGCACAGATCGATCGATCAGGTTAAGCTACACTTGCCACGGCTGATTCGTGGATGGGTGACCATCTTTATATACCAAGACTCCTCTATGCCCCGGAAAGCACGTTAAGCTCCGGCTGTCATATGCGGATCTTTGGCAGTCGTTACGGGTCGTTAGAAGCCTGGAATTCTAACAACCGGTCTTACCAAGTGGTATCGCATTGCCAAGAAATTGGGTTGCGGAGGTCAGAAAGGCAGTCGCTACATGTAAAATACTGGTATTCAGCTGCATCCGGTTAGACTGGAACCCTATCTCAATATAGTTGTAAAAATCTTAGGCAGATTTTTAACGATTTTATGGCACTCAAAGCCATTCACTTTTGTATTCCCCCCTTACATATAAAAAAAACTGCTTGTTACGCACGCCTGTCATGCCCCAAGGGTAGTCAAAATCTGCCATACACAACTGCAATAATACACATACAAAAATAAATCAACAAAAAAAAAACAAAACACCGCCGAATTCCACGTTTTAAAGCGGGTAGTACGATTTTTTCATTGGCATTAGTGACGGTAGATCGAACATAATTGAGTTGTGCGTGCGCTTGACAGGTATTGTTGTTGCTTGAAATATTGCCTTCAGCTCACTACGTCGGTAGGAGCCGACCGGGATGGACGTGTTTGTAAAACAAAGTATTGATGCTATATAGCGGAAAACTTTAAGGATGGGGGGATGAATTGTGCAATTTTCTAGAGAGTTTTAAATAGCAGGGACATGATTATTAATACATGCATCAGCTTCTTAAATGCGTAACATGCTCTAAATCATAATCTGTTCTCTAAATCTAATTCTAATCTATTGTCAAATAACCTTCAAAATGACTGAAGGACGGCTCACAAAAGGCAGATGTGAGTGCAAACACCAGGAGGGGACGCCCTAGGAGGACATATAGTGACCTTAATGGTGATGTTCTTCAGAAAGGACAGGTGCGTAGTACTCGCAACCGGCGCGTGTGTATGACCAATTGTATGAACCTGAACGAGGCAAAAGGAGTGTGTAGAGATCGTAGCAGGTGGCGTTCCGTGGTTTCTGTCTACCCCGATGGGAATAAGGCGTGATTATATGTATGTATGTATGACTGTAAAAAATGATGAAATGTACCAAAGTGTAAGTCCCATGTAATGGGGGCGAGCTTATTGCCATCAACCGGAAACAAATCCTTATTCCGGGCTATTACTGGGAATTCCTGATAGAAAAATCAATTACACTGCCCCGACCTGAGAATTGAACTCAGGACCTCATGGTCAGCACTACTGCTTGAAAACACTAGACGAACGAGGTAGACGAAATGAAGAAAACAATAACCAAATCGTCGAAAATTAACAAAACGTCGCTCAAACTACGCCATCTCGTTTGAACCGCGTGTCGAAACGTTTCACAGTCATGGCGCAGTCAGTCGTAAGTGCTCAAGTCGCGATGTTCATATTAAAATCCTTGCTGTAAACACAAGTATTATGAGACAGTCTCGGGGCCTTGAAGCTCATTTCTCTCGTGCCTTGTTACGTTTTCGTCCGTGGTTTGAGTGAGAAGAGGTCGCGAGAGTGAGAAAAAGGGGAAGGTATTTAGAAGTATGAAGAATTGAGTGTAAAGTTCACTCATCCTCTATGGAAAAGGGAGAATCCTCCGACTAGACGAGTGTCGCGTTGGGCAACTGCTTGATTAATGTTTTTTTTTATTTGGGAATGAAATCTCGCAGGTCAAACTATGAGGCTGTCGGCTGTTTATTAGGGCTTGCTTGTGGCTACCTTAATAAAGAGGGTTCTAGCCAGGACGTAAAAATTTAAAACTAAAGCGACTACATTCTAAAGGTACGGACCTCGGCTTAGGGCGTCGCTCAAAGGTATAGCAGCAAGGAACAGGAACGATCCCGAAGATTGATGTCGAAAAGTTGTATATAATTATGCCAGTTGCGCGGTAAACTTTGCTTGTGCGATGCAGAATTTTTGCGATACGTACGTTTAAGACGTAGATCGCATGTAGCGGTGTAAATGCCACTGCAAGTACATTTTACCAATTTTTTTCTAAGATTAATTAAATTGATTCAAATTTATGTAGAATATTTTAGCAGTTTAATACCTTTGTAGGTAGAGTCTTTATAATATTAATGAATCCGATGATACACTAAGGGTACAATAGGGTAGTGGATAGAGAGGCGCCACGGCGTCCTCACCTTCCGCCTGACACAGGTTCTCACCGGGCATGGGTGCTTCGGTGGGTTCCTGTTCAGGATAAAGCGGGAGGAAACGCCCGGGTGTTTCCATTGTGAGGATCGTCTAGAGGACACGGTGGAGCATACGGTGGAAGTGTGTCCTGCCTGGGCGGAGCACCGCCGTGTCCTCGTGGAGGCGATCGGCGGCGGCGACCTCTCGCGTCCGGCCCTGGTGCGAGCCATGGTACGGAGCGAGAGGGCATGGGAAGCCGTCACCTCCTTCTGCGAAGCAGTAATGCTCGCGAAGGAGGAGGCGGGGCGCGTGAGGGAGTGGCAGTCTCTGCGCCCTCACGTCCCTAGCCGCCGCAGGAGGAGATGCCCCGGGCGCCGGGAGTCGATTGCGGACTCCCGGCCACCGTAGGCGCGAGCTTGCGGGTGGCGAGCAATGGGTAGCTCGCCGCCCGGTAAGGACCAAGCTCGGGTCGACGGCGCGTAGTGTTCCACGCGCGCCTCAAAGAGATGTCAGCAGTACTGAAGGGGTCTGCTAGGACCGATGCCTGCCGGGGTCACGTGATTGTTCGAAAGAGATACCGTGACCCTGGCACATGGGCAACTGAAGGAACACGGGTGGGTTTTAGTCAGTAAAAGTCTGACACGCCCTCCCGCTCCGCCCAGAGCGGGAGAAGTCATTTGATGATTTCCCATCCAAAAAAAAAAAAAAACAAAAAAAAAAAAAAAAAAGGGTACAATAGGGTCAAGTTTTGTCTGCGAATATAGCGTTCAATTGCTAAGAATGAATAGTGCTTATTAGAACTTCGATTTACTTAAACCCTTATTTAATCTATTTATTTTCGAAGAACGCAAGACATCATATTAAATGTAAGGTTAAATAAAACCTTTCGAAAAAAACGTTGCATTTTTTATATTTTTATGATATTTTTGTATCAACTTGTACCACACTGCATCTTGTAAGAAGAGTTTAATTTGTCTCCAATCGGCTCGAAACGTTGACTGCTATTACAAATGCCTTATTAAAAGTCTAGTGCGTCTGTGTGTCTGCTAAGAAATTGTTCTTATATTTATCCTTGAAAACGTCTGCAAGAAAGTGCACTTCAATCATAAACCAAAGATATTTCATCATTTGAAATGTTGTTCCAAATAATTGTGGTTTGTGGTTAGTTTCCAACATGACCTTAAAACTTTACCGCTTTCCTTTGCGTGGCTTGCGTAAAGGCTTCCGTTGACAGGTGCGACGCGACAGCGTGATGGGACTTTAATAGTACAATTTCTTGGGATTGGATCTTACAGTTGCGTCGCGCCTGTCTGGGCAAGCCTTAATGGGCGATTGACGACGTACGTAATAAGGATGTGTTATTTATCGACAATTAGCTATCACTAATGTGTCATCATTCCGATAGATGCCGGACGTAAAGAATAGCATCACCTTATTTCTTTCCGTGGGTGTCGTAAAAGGCTACTATGGGACTTACTAGAGAATGGGCAGAAGCGTTCTCTATGCATTTTACCACCATACTGCGACCGCCAACCCGCCTGCCAAGCGTGGCTATTATGGCAAAGCCCCCCAAATGGAGGGAGGCCTATGTCGAGCAGTGGACGTCTTACGGCTGAAATGCTGATAATGAATGTGTCAGAAAAGCTTAATGATCATCGCAATTTACCGATTATTGTTTCAGTTAATATAAAATAATTTACAGCTGTGAAAAACATCAACACTATTAATAACTACGTCATGAATTCACGAGAGTTACCGTTGACCCAAAAACAGTTCTCCAAAAATACACTAAATTATATATATCCGGTCCGAGATAATCAAGCCATAATAATATATCAGACATTACCCGGTTATTATCCGGAGCGGCCGCCTCCCAGCATTACGAACAACGCCCGGGGCGAGTACAGGGTGTTTCATTACACATGTATAATGATCGAGATGGGGAGGATACGAAATGTCTGCTGCAACCGTTTTAGTTCTGCTTTTAGAAAAGGATTATTGTAATAGTTATGTGTAATAAAGGGTGGGAAATAGTTAGACATGTTGTACAAAACACGTGATATATTTAACTTTAATACATAAAATTTAAATTTGTTGTTTTACCACTCGTGACTTCACTCGCGTGGAGGCCAGAAATCACCTATCCCATGGGAAAGTCCTACCAGGATAAAAAGTAACCTATGCATTAATCCAGGTTATAAAGTATATGTGTGCCAAATATCATGGAAATCCGCTAAGCCGTTTTTGCGTGATTATACTTAATCAATACAAACGTACAAACTTTCACATTTTTAATACAGGATAGTAGGGGAAAGAGCCCACATTGCCAAAAATTGCGTCAAAAAGCTCCCATTAAACAGAATAGCTGAATAAGGTATTTAATCCATAACGGAAAACAAACAGTTGTATATTAAAAAATAAACGGAAATATCATACCATTAAACCTAAGAAATATATTCATACCATACCGGTGTCCAAAAATGTACTAAAAGCTACTCTTATATTATTCGGTATCAATGTTATTTTTTTCATGAATTGAGTAAACAGCTGTTCAGAGAATACAAAATATATATTTTATACGAGGAATGAAAACATGAACAGTAGGTACACCTTTATACAACCTGAATGAAAAATATAGATGACTTAACAAAGATGAAAAAGACCTTTCGAAACGACCAATTAAATAAAACCCAGTTTGTCACATCTCTACCTGTTCAAAAGAGTCCATTTTAATTTGGCCGTAGAAAAGGATTTTGCTTTTCTCTGCAAGGCATATGTCTCCGCCATACCTTTCACACTGGCCAGTATTAATAAAATAAAAAGTGTAATTCTCCTGCCTGTGTCCACGTCTGTCGAAGCAGAAGAGACACTTGTCTGTGGGAGGGAGACGTACATTAAAACCTTCTTTCTTGTACTTTGCAGTCATTAGAGCGTTATGCGCAACGTCTACGTTGAGGACACAGATTTACGCAAGATATGGCAAAGTTATAAGGCTGTAAAACCCATTTTGAGAAATGAAGAATATAGGGTTCATAGTAATGATCGACCTGAAGTCTAAGGACTCCACTAACGTGATCTGGGACTGGTTCGATATTGTGAAGAAAGGCTATTTCAATAGACCAAAGTTTTTCAGATAATACATCAAGATATTTCATATACCGATTTTAATAACAAAACTGATGCCTTCATTAATGCCGTCATTTGTTATTAATCTAAAAGATTTTATGAATGAGTCACATCCTGGCAATCAAAGCACAGTCCACGAAAGTCAAAAAAGTTGGTGCTATTTTAATCCTATCCGTTTTCATCTTTCAACAGTCAACTTGAACTTCCTTTCTCATCCAGCCGTCTCTTTCTACATCCGTGATACGTGCACGCAACATTAGGAAGATGTCGTATCTATCAAGCTAAGATACATTAAATTCGTTCTCTTTGCTACATTACCTCTGCGGGTTTCTCGCTGACAGATTTGATGGAATAGGTATGACATGTCGGTTCTAGTAGAGGTGAGCTTTGTCTTTGTCAATGGCAGAATGTTTACAAATTTGAAATGAGGAATGGAATGCTTTTGTTTTTCTGATGTTTAAGTCGAGTTGTTTTTTTTTCTTTAACGGTTCAGGCTATGGTTTCTTTCCTGCCAGAGCTGCGGATTCATTTGAAAGAATTATTGCGGCTCTGGCACAGGCTACTCAAAGAACACGGGTGTGTTTTAATCAGCTTGTCTGACACGCTCGCTCGCTCCACCCAGAGCGGGAGAAGACATTTGATGATTTGCTATGGTCTCTTTAAAACGTCAGACGCTACCGATAGTATACGGTGTCGTCATGACTGATGACCGACGGTTTTTATGGTTTATCTAGTAGATGTTCTTGAGCACACTGGCCATCAAAGATATTTTGAAAAGTACAAAAACCATAAGTGGCATATTATGTAAAACTGTTATGGTGAATGTTTTATTTACAAGCTGCATAGTAACGTTGAAAAACATACGTAAGTAAAATTTGCCCAAAATAAAGTGCCAAAATGCCAACAGAAAAAACAAACTTTAATCCCCAAAAATCCTTAAAATTCCCGCTTGTCCCAGCAAATTTAAGAGAAAATCTCCATCATTTGAACGTAGTCAAGACAAAGTGACGATTATATCCAGTTACAAGCGCTCATTTTGCTAATTCAGGCCCATACATTTTGGCAAACAAAGTTAATCTCTTCATCCTATTACCGGCAACTTGTCGACCTAGTTTTGTCGACAACATCACACAGATAGAAGGCGATGTTTCGCGTCAGATGTTTTAAAAAATATTTTATTTATTGTTTATACAGTTTAAAAGAAGATGTAATGACAAAAATTTAAAAGAGTATGCATAGATGGTTTGGTCATGTTGAGAGGATAACTGAAGGACGGCTTACAAAAGGTATTTACAAGGCAGATGTGAGTGGAAACGCCGAGAGGGAGAGATATAAAGTGAGTGTATTGGTGATGTTCTTCAGAAAGGTCAGGTGCGTAGTACTCGCAAACGGCGTGTGTGAATGACCAGATGTATGAACCTAAACGAGGCAAAAGGAGTATGTAAGGACCGTAGCAGGTGGCATTCCGTAGTTTCTGCCTCCCTCCATGGGAAAATGGCGTAAGTTTATGTAGGTATGTAAGTACGTATTTAGTGTTTGGTATAAAGAAGTTGCTTCCGCGGTGCAGCCTATCCTGAGATGTACGTTATGCCTACGGAAGTATACATAGGGTAGATAGTCTTTTAACCGTAATACCTTATCCGTTTCCGAAACAAGAAAGTTCTGCTTTTCATCATCTGCCTAGCCACTTTCCTAACTATGTTGGAGGCTACCAGTCTAACCGGATGCAGCTGAACAACAGTATTTTACATGGAGCGACGGCCTATCTGACCTCCACAACCCAGTTACTGAATAATATGATACCCCTTGGTAAGACTGGTTGCCAGACTTTCGGGTATCTGACAACCCGTTACGACTGTCAAAGATCCACAAATGACAGCCGGGACCAACGGATTAGTGTGCTTTACGAGGCATGGAGGGTTCTTGGTATATAACGATGGTCACCCATCCACATAATAAACACGGCAAGCGTAGCTTAACCTGATCGATCGACCCGTGCAGCTGTTATTACTTAGCCACAATACCCTCTAAGCAAGTTCTAGTTGTATGGCCTAAAAATGTACACTAACGTATTGTATATGTCGAAGCGATGGCATCACCGTGGCGCCATCTGTTATTTTGATTACGGAATTAAGAAGTTGTCGCAGCGACGGTATCACCGTGGCGCCATCTGTTATTTTGATTGCGGAATTAAGAAGTAAACAATGTAAACGTCAAACGGAAACGTCAAGTGCTACACTTGGGTACGGTCGATGCAGATGTGGTGACATTTAATTGACAGCCGTCACATGACTGACGGTAGATATCTGTCAGACACTCACAGTGACAGTAACCATAGAGGATAGTGATACGGACATTGACGGTTAGAGCGGGTGACATTATTCTGAGAGACGCAAAGGCAAACGGTCGTGTTTTCTGTTGTCACCACGTGCTGCATCGAACTTACCGCGTTTCCGATTTAATCTGTTCTGATCGGCTTGATCTTTTAACATTTTTGTAATTAGTGTGCGTGATCGAATAAATACACCGTTTCTCTAAGTTTTCGGAATATTATTTTTAATCCCCGGCCATGTGTGACCATACTGATAGTGAGGTGCCCCATCTACCCTCGTTATCAGAAGTGGGATGTAACTCTAACGACCCACATGGTGCAACCGGTGACACGAACGGGAATTCGTGTAATAACGAAACACGTGTTTGTAATAGTGGTACAAGTGACGAAAAATGGCTTCTACTATTAGAACAGCAGAACCGCAATTTTCTGGCTGCTATACGAGCAATGCAAACACCCTCGTCAGGCACGGATCGCCTTCGCCTGCCGGATTTCGACCCGAAAAACGGGATATTGACTCGTGTGCCTGGGTAACAACTGCAGACATGTGCGTGGCCGATCAACACTGCCAAGGCGCATCATTAATGATCGCGTTGAGTCGCGCGCTCAAAGGAGAAGCTTCCACTTGGCTCTCATCTGTGTCTTACCCTGGCATGACATGGAGTGAATTCAAGGTGCTGTTTGTAGCAAGGTACGACTGTCGTGATACTACCGCCTCTTTTCTAATCAACCTAAATAATAAAAAGCCAAAGGAAAATGAGTGCCTAGCCGCATATGCCGCTACCCTCATGACTTCTATAATGTCTCGATGGAACGGCCTTACTACGGAACAGATTGCGATCGCTACAGTTTTGGCTCATGTTGCGAAGATCGACCCGCGTGTGCAAAGACTGTCATTTACCACGGACATCAAGACCCGTAGTGAATTACAAAGGGAGTTACAGGCCGTATCGTTTCTGAAGAGACACGCTTCCTCTAGTGACCGTGATGTTGATGATGCGAAACGACTACGTCCAAATGGACTACCTACTATTACCAAATGTTTTAGCTGTGGGAAACTAGGCCACAAGTCGATGCATTGTCGTAGTAACAAGGATCTGAGGCCACGAGAGGATCGGTTTGGACCAAAAACCCCACACAACAACCCTAGCTCGAGTAATGAGTCCACCGGGAGGTTGGACCGGATTACCTGCTTCGAATGCCATGAACGAGGACACTATGCATCCAACTGCCCCAAACGAAGCAGCAAAGAGGTGGGCGGCAGTGCTGCAGCTGGTTCTTCTAAAGAAAAGCGAGTGGACGTATGCATCGTCGGTGCACCAGCTGGATCTCTACGTCATTCTGGTGAGCTGTATACTTTTAATTATGATTCGGGCGCCGAATGTTCATTAATTAAAGAATCTGTTTCATCTAAGTTTAGTGGTAAACGATTTTATGACAGCGTGACTATGACTGGTATTGGACAAACCTCTGTCACTTCGACTGTACAGATTTTAACTATTGTTGAAGTTGACGGGATAGTTTTCGAAGTTCTTTTGCATGTCTTGCCTGACCATTGTTTACGATATAGAATTATGATTGGACGAGAAGTTTTAGCTCTTGGTTTGGCAGTATACATGTCACCGGACAAATTAAGATTTCAGAAGCTTATAGTGGTTGAGACTTGTGACGTGATTGATAACAATGAGACTAACTTCGACTTGATTGACACTGATGTTCCTTCTGAAAATAGAACCCAACTGTTAGACATTTTGAAATCTTTTCAACACTGTTTCATCACCGGTTTTCCTACCTCCCCTGCTAATACTGAGCCTATGAAAATACGTTTAATAGACCCCCATAAAACTGTTAATCGACGCCCTTATAGACTGAGTCCAGAAGAACGACAGGTTGTAAGACGTAAAATTAAAGAGTTGTTGAAGGCTAACATAATTCGCTGTAGCTAAAACTTACGAGCTCCGATCAGGTATCTTGCATCGAAAAATTCAACGACGAGGTCGGACTCGTTGTTTGGCCATCGTACCTAGATCATTTAGATGGTCAGTCATTAATAATGTGCACGAGGGATTGCTACACTTGGGATGGGAAAAGACCTTAGAAAAAGTTTACGAACTTTATTGGTTCGATAACATGACGAAGTTCGTAAGGAAATTTGTGGATAATTGCGTGACCTGCAAAATTTCTAAGACACGTAGCGGCAAAATTCAGGCTGAAATGCACCCCATTCCAAAAGTGGCAATACCTTGGCACACGATACACATCGACGCCACTGGAAAGTTAAGCGGTAAGAACGACCGGAAAGAATACGTATTCGTGCTAATCGATGCTTTCACTAAGTATGTGTTTCTTCACCATACCCTTCATATTGACACAGCCAGTAGCATTAAAGCCTTGAAAGCCAGTGTTTCGTTTTTTGGTGCACCTAACCGCCTGATAGCTGATCAGGGCCGGTGTTTTGCAAGCAGAGATTTCAAAGATTACTGTGACTCTGTAAATGTTAAGCTTCACTTGATAGCAACAGGTTCTTCCCGAGCTAACGGCCAGGTGGAGCGTATCATGAGCACTTTAAAAAATATGCTCACAGCCGTTGAAGCTAGCGAACGTTCGTGGCAGGACGCCCTGCCCGACGTGCAACTCGCGCTCAACTGCTCCGTGAATCGAGTAACGAAGGCCAGTCCACTAGAACTACTGGTAGGTAAGGTTGCAAGGCCTTTAGATATGTTGCTCGCCGGTGATGATGAAGAAGAATGCGACATCGAGCAGGTCAGATCGCAGGCGGTGGAGAATATGGCGAAGGCTTCTGCATACGATAAGGTAAGATTTGACTCCACCAAAGCTAAATTAAAACCTTTTTCTGTAGGTGACTTTGTTTTGTTACAAAATGAAGAGCGCAATCAGACCAAGCTTGACCCTAAGTATAGAGGACCATTCAAGGTTACAGAAGTACTTGAAGGGGACCGCTATACCCTTAAAGCTCTTAACTCAAATCGCACATACAAATACGCACATGACCGATTACGAAAAATGCCTGACGCTGACAACCCTGACGACAAAGACTCTGACACTGACAAAATCGATGAGACGAACTTTGATGACGAAGGGGATGGACCTTCGAGGAATCTAATCGACGAAGGGGATGGACCTTCGAGTCATGAGTTGTGAATCAGTATGCAAGTCGCTCAGATCGCATACATGTCCATGCCATTCGTAGGCGTAGGCGTAAAATCGGGTCTAATTTCCCGTCGCAGTGCGGCCACGAAGGTGTGTGGCGTGCGTTTGGCTTGGATATGTAGGTGCTCGCTGATGATACCGCCGGATGGAGGCGATGTGTTGAAATGGGTACCGGTTGGAGGTAGCCCAGAGGAGTGGCCGGATAGAGGCTTAAGTTTTGAATTGTAGAGTATTGCATACTGGATCTCATATGAGTGCTTTTGAGCTGACTAAGTAGAATTGTGACTTTTGCTCGACTGCTTGATTATTATTTTATTTTTCCCTGGAGAGATTATTGATGATTTGAGATAAAGATGGCTAAGTTTAACATTCTGTAGTGTCCAAACGAATATTGTTAAACCCTCATGATATTTGGAATAAATTATTTTGTTTGTGTACCTAGGTGTTTAAATTGTCCTGACTCATTGGTCAGGAAGGCCGAGCTAAAAAGTTGTACTGTGCAGAGGTATTTTCTTTTATTTCAGAATCCACACACGAGGACGTGTGAGTTGTCATGATGGCCGTGTCGAAGCGATGGCATCACCGTGGCGCCATCTGTTATTTTGATTACGGAATTAAGAAGTTGTCGCAGCGACGGTATCACCGTGGCGCCATCTGTTATTTTGATTGCGGAATTAAGAAGTAAACAATGTAAACGTCAAACGGAAACGTCAAGTGCTACACTTGGGTACGGTCGATGCAGATGTGGTGACATTTAATTGACAGCCGTCACATGACTGACGGTAGATATCTGTCAGACACTCACAGTGACAGTAACCATAGAGGATAGTGATACGGACATTGACGGTTAGAGCGGGTGACATTATTCTGAGAGACGCAAAGGCAAACGGTCGTGTTTTCTGTTGTCACCACGTGCTGCATCGAACTTACCGCGTTTCCGATTTAATCTGTTCTGATCGGCTTGATCTTTTAACATTTTTGTAATTAGTGTGCGTGATCGAATAAATACACCGTTTCTCTAAGTTTTCGGAATATTATTTTTAATCCCCGGCCATGTGTGACCATACTGATAGTGAGGTGCCCCATCTACCCTCGTTATATATAAGCAATTGTATAAGGCGACAATAGTTTAATCAATCAATCAACTCAGCCTATCGCAATCCACTGCTGGACATAGGCCTCTCCCATGTTGCGCCACAACATCCTGTCCGCCGCCTTCCGCATCCAGTGTGCCCCAGCTACTTTTCTAAGGTCGTCGGTCCATCTAGCTGGGGGGCGTCCCACACTACACTTGCCGATACGCGGTCTCCACTCCAGGACTCGTCTGCTCCACCGGCCATCGGTACTTCGACAGACATGGCCAGCCCACTGCCACTTCAGCCTGCTTACTCTGCAAGCTATGTCGGTAACTACAGTTCTTTTCCGGATAATTTCGCTCCTGATTTTATCCTTCAAAGAGACTCCGAGCATAGCCCGCTCTATAGCGCGCTGAGTGACCTTAAATTTGTGGACCAGCCCAACTGTCAATGTCCACGTTTCGGCACCGTATGTCATTACGGGCAGGACGCACTGGTTGAAGACCTTAGTCTTCAGACATTGCGGGATAAGTGACGAGAAGACTTGACGAAGTTTACCAAATGCTGCCCAACCTAACTGGATCCTTCTGTCGGCTTCCTTCTCGAAGTTGTGTCTACCGAGCTGGGTGACTTGGCCTGAGTAGACATAGTTCTTCACAACTTCGAGAAGCGAGCCCTCGATCTGGATTGGACTCGGCAAGACGTGCGAGTTGAACATGACTTCGACAATAGTTACCGAATCAGAAAATAAGCTTACAATTCTCTCTATAACTAATAGTTTTTTCCTACGGCTTCGCTCACGCATTATAGGTAGATAACAACCTTCCTCTTGATTCACTCTGTTTATTGATGAATATCGTGTTAAAATCCGTTGCATAGTTTTAAAGATCTAAGCGTGCGAATGATATAGAGATAAATGATCAGAAATTTAAATAATTACAGTTGCTATGCAGAGCTCTATCTTAAAATCCTCCCCTAAATCACCACCAAATTTAATGTCACAAAACTTTTAACTCAAAATAATACGTGTCACATTACTTTCAAACTTGTATTACTGTTTCTTGTCTGTTACTCCGTAATCCCCCTCCGGAGAGGGCTCCCTGACATTAATGTCGTGTTATACTGTAATTAATATCATGGAGACACTATTTTATATCATTACACATGCGACAGCTACAAGTCGTATATTTTCTTTGAGTTACAAGTTTAACGAAGTTTGTGGTACAGTTGGTTGGGAAAGTGGTAAGCTAATTTTCGTCGGGGTAGGATTTAGTTCTGCTTTTTGCACATCGTATGAAACAAATATTAAGATGTACGAAGAAAGAAAGAAAATATTTATTGTCCAAGTAATACAGTAAGCAAACATAGGTTAACATAAAGTTTAGACGACGTCGGAAGCTTAAATATTACCTACATCTAACTACAGTATATTATTTGCCAGTGAGCCCTAAACTAGACAGTTAGTCTGTATCTTGGGGCTAAGGATACGAATTACAGAGTGGACACTAGAGAGGTGATTACAGTAATGATAATTATGAGTGTATGAGTAAAGTTTGTGTGGTGTGTGTGTGTTGTATATGTGTGGCTGGAAAAGCTGGCTATTCATATAATGGAGAGGTTTACTTTTTACCCAAATCATTTAAACACATATTATGTAAGCACGACACAAATAAATACAATTGAATCACCTGTTTATATTATCAAAATAACAGGCATTTAATAAATGCCAATGAGGGTAGACAATATGGTACTCAAAAGAAACAAACCATTTTAATTATCTTGTTTGTCTGTTTGTTTGTTCCGGCTAATCTCAGAAATGGTCAGACCGATTTGACAAAACTTTCACAGGCAGATAGCTGATTTTATAAGCAATAACGTAAGCTGTACTTTTTGTCCCGGTAGCATGTTCCCGTGAGAAAATGTCTCACAGCTTCTTGTCCAGTATGATTAGTATGTGCGTTTCAAAATTTCCCTTACCTTCTACATCTAATAAGTGAAACCTATTATGTAAAAATACATATAAAGACATACTTCATTAACGCTTTCTAAAGCATCAAACATCTTACGCAGTTAATATAGTACACCCCTTATCGTCTCTCGAATTTAGTCGAATGGGGCACATAAGTTTTTCGCCCTAAGCTATGCGATGGGGTAACAATCTGCAATTGTAATCTTTAAATCTTGCTTCCATCGTTATGGTTCTAGGGGATGTAGTAAGTGGTATTCTATAAATATTTATTTATACTTATAGGTATAATTTAGTTAAATATTTTTATATCAAGAAGCTACGCGCGTTTTACTTGTGATAACCCTAACCAACTGTACAAAGCGCTGTGAATGTGTGCGTGAAGTCGAGTAGCGTCAACACATAACACACGCACACAGGCACACACACGCTTCCGTCCGTATTCCACACATATTTACAGCGTGTTTGTATACTTGGTAACCACAAGTCAAACGCACCTCGATTTGTGAGAAAAAAAAAATCTAAAATAAACACTCTTTTAGTCAGTTACAGTTGTCTATCTATCCTTATTGCGTAGGTAATATACAAGAAATGACAATCAGTAGCTTTTATTTCGACAACGAAAAAATATTCGAGGAATCGGATTTTCCATACACGAGTGCCATCGAAACTGTCGCATGTCGATTGGACTTTATGAAAGTCGTTTGGATTGCCCGTTACCCAATCAGGCTGACGGACTCAAAAGTTTTTTTTTTTTTACGTTAATGTTTTGTGAAAATAGTTTACTATGTTTGTTTTGTGGCAAATCTATTTTTTTTTTTAATATTTTTATTTAATGAAAGAAAAGAACAGTTTTGAAACTTAATTCTAAACTCGCCAAACTTTTACGTTTGATGGCGAGAGGCGCTCTTTATAATAACAATGAAACTTACATAACTAAGACCTACATAAACACTACTTATATATTAAATTGTTCACAGGGGGTTATTGCGTAATACACCACCAGTAGAAATCCCTTTCCTTTCGATAATTCGTCAACAGTAGACAGTTTTTACGAACATTTTATGTAAGAAAGATTAGCAACAATCTTCAAAATGATTCAGACTCTGATTAATAGTGTGTTACGCAATTAGGGTGCCGGTTTAATCTTCTACAAAACATTTAATTCTACAATACATTTAATTCTGCTTGCTATCCTGTAAAAAGTTTTTCAATTTTGTTTTAAGTGATCCCTTACTAATTTTTACTTTTTCTCTTAATAAATCTATTTTGTTAAATACTTTAGGTACCAAGTACTTCGATGTTCTCTTACCATAATAATTTGTTATCTGTGGCTGTACCAGTCTGTTCTCTCTTACCCTACGTGTATTGTATTTGTTTTTAACATTAACTTTATATTCATCATTATAATAATTTTCTAGACCTACCAAATAATCCACTTTATTCTCTATGGGTAAAATTTTACATATGGGAAATAACCTATCATACTCTTTGTTGCACTTATTTTTAACATTTTTACTTACTAGAAACTTTATCAGTCTTATTTGTATGTCTTTGACATCTCTTAAATATGTAATAAAGGTTCTCCCGTACACAAGGAGCCCATAACTTATTAGGGAATCGGCAATACAATATTGGTACGTACAAACGTGAAACGCAAAATGAAATGTAACGTACTTTGAAACGAATTTTTAAATTAAGTTTCATTATCATCATTCGCCTGCCCCAGTTTATTTGTGGTCGTCGCAACATATCTTTTTCTTCCACACTTCTCTAATAGTTGTCATCTCGGTAGTCACCCCCTGTTTATCCATATCATTATTCACACAGTCCATCCATCGTTTTTTTGGTCTCCCACTACTCCTATAGCCATCGAAATTCATATTCAAAACTTTCTTCAGGACATTTTCCTCATTCCTCCGTATCACGTGCCCATTAAATTAACTTTAGCAAGATATATTTTTGTTCATAAACCCAAATATCTAGGTATATGCAATGCAACATGAAATGTTCCACACGTTGAAAGAGATTATTATTATTTCCTTTATTTCATTTAAATACATATTAATTACATTTTTAAATATTAAAATATAAAAAAGATATAAGAAAACATTTAAAAATATAAAAAATAGTAGCCCACCGGTATCGGGAACAGGGTCCAAGCTACCGGTGGTCAGGGCTGCTGAGAGAGGAACCTCCTAACAATACGCGCCGTGTCCAGAATTACTGCTTTCTGGATCAGGCCCTTGATCCAGCTGCCTAACGAGAGCCTCCTTATTATTATTATTATTAGCGCCGTTGGTTGTGATTCCCCTTGATGTTGCAACATGTTGTTACATTTCACGTTGCGCCTACGCCTTGTCGATTCATGTTTCACATATGTGCCTCCCACATAAGATTTTTTGTTCCAATTCATATTAAGTAGATTAATAACAAAGCAAAAAAGAATTGAATATTACAGAAGCTTCAACCATGAGCCTGGAGAATGAGGAATTAACTAATCCTTCATGTGTTAATATGACTTTTGACCTCGACATTACTATAAAAACTACAAGCACAAGTACCAAAATGAACGTACCTACAGTAAAAGGCTACATAAATCGCGGGAATTAGTGACTTATGTCTGTGAGTTCGTTAGTTAGTTTATTAGTGTCGAATCCACGACAGATATAGTATGCCCGAGGGTTTTTGTTCGGAAATAGTTCCATGGTAATATTTGCAGATTTGTGTATGTTTTATGTGATGATCACTTAATTTGTATATTGATATAAAATATGAGTTAAATTAACTTATTAGAAGTGTACCAAAATTCTTAAAACAAATATTCTTCTTAGATGGTTTGGTCATGTTGAGAGGATGAATGGAGAGCGACTAACAAAAGATATTTACACGGCAGATGTATGTGGAAGCACACGGTAGGGGACATCTTAGGAGAACATTTAGTGCCCTTATTGGTGATGTTCATCAGAAAGATCACGTGCGCAGTACTCACAACTAGCGTGTGGATATATTATGACCAGATGTATGAACGTAAATGAAGCAAAAGAAGTGCGTTAGGATCGTAACAGGTGGCGTTCAATGAAGACTAAAACAAAATCGAAATGCGAGTATTTCATTTGACTAAAATTTCTGCGGACCAAAACGTAAACAGTTCCGAACGACAAGCTGGTAAAGTTAAGAAACTAATCGAACTTTTGACATTAACTTGGGACCTGATCGCGGACGACCCAAGAACCGGGCATGAAGAAGTTACTTAAAGGTAGAAAACTGTAGGAAAACAGTTCTGTTAAATAAATTACTAAGAAGGTTGACTGCCTCGTTGGTATAGTGATCGTAACGGCTACTGAGAACGAATTCAATGCTGGTCAGGCAAAATATTATTGGGACTTTTCTTTCAGAAGTTTCTTAGTTAGCCTCAGCTTTTGCATTTATGCCCGATTGCTGTCATAAGGTTGGCCCCCATATATGTATATTATATGGGATTTAAACATATCTTGCGAAATGTGGGTGCACTAAAAGAAACATCTCTGTTTAACCCTTCGGAGATTACAGTTGTAATATTATGATATGATGTTATAATTGTCCGGTTGATGTCGGAAATGAAAAATAGCACTATCCTATTTCTTCCTGTGGTTGTCGTAAAAAGCGACTAAGGGATTTACCAGAGAATGGGCAGCAGCTTTCTCTATGCATTTTACCACCATGCTTTGATCGCCAACCCTCATGCCTAGCGTGGCTATTATAGTAAACTCCCTAAATTGGTGGAGGCCTATACTGCGCAGTGGACATCTTACGGCTGAAATAAAGATGATGACGTTATAATGATGTAGGAAGGACCTACTTACATAAAACCGGTGGCATGAAAATACTCACACAACAACATCCATTACATAATTACAAATTATCAATAAATAATCCAACAGACAACATTATTCTGAGTCGCAATGGTGCGTAAAAAAATCTTAATTAAAATTTCCATCAACCGTAGAGGCGTAACGTTCAAATGCGACTGTCCTCGAACCTATTGTGACACTTGTTCGGAGATTAATAGCGAGGGACACAAAGATGCAGACGTTAAAACCGTTCAGTAACAAAAGTACAACTGAAGATAAAATGAACAGAATTGTGGGCTATGAGAGTTGCGTGTGAGGGTAATTTTTTAGGTGGATTATCATTTTCTTCATCATGAAAAGGCAGAGGTTCCTAGATCCTCGTTCCCAGTGGTCAGGAAATGTGGTTGTTTAACAAAAGGAATATGTAGAGTAGATGCCCATGACATTTAATTGTTTCGGTTTGGAAAGACTTGTTGATGGTATGCATTTTTATAGGCTCAATTTTGTAGTAAATAGTAACCCTAGAAGGACATAATAGGTAGTGATGTTCTTCACAAAGATCAGGTGTGTATAATTCGCATCTGGCGTGCATGTATGACCAGATGCACGAACGTAAAGAAAGCAAAAAGAATATTTATATCCTGATAGGTACCATCTGCATTGCCACAACAAAGATATGAATATCAAATAATGATAAAAACAAATAAACCTTTATAAAAATTTAACGAACAGCTTAATCAAGAAAAACAAACGCCACTTCACCTTACTTCATGGCCGCATACTAAAAGCGGGCAGTAATTTAAAAATGCTCGAAATTTTTCAAAGGAGTGGAAGAAGTGGGCTTCCCCCTCCTCACGGCAGGGGGGGGGGGGGGAGACAACGCACCTGGGAAAGTTTTCTTCATCCCATGAATACAAAGAGGATCTGGTTAAAGATCTTTAAGTTTATGCAATGTCTTATCGCGATTGGTATACGGAATACGGATGTCGCGAGCGAATTCCCCGGTTACGTTCCTTTAAAAGCTTGTTTTGTTGAACAGCTTATGTTTTGCTTTGTTGGAGAAAATGTAGAGGGAATGCATAGCCTTGCAATAATAAATCTCCTGCAGATCTTATTGTGATTATGATCATGCGTCACACGGTACCATTTCTTCCCGTGGGTGTCGTAAGAAGCGACAAAGGGACTTACAAGAGAATGGGCAACAGCGTTCTCCATACATTTTACCAACATACTGCGATCGCCCATTCGCCTGCCAAGCGTGGCGATTATGGCAAATCCCCCCAAATTTGGGGAGGCCTATGTTCAGTAGTGAATGTCTTTCGGCTGAAATAATGATAATTATCACACGGTACGTATATATACAGAGTCCATTAATATAATTGTTCTTTTTCCTAAAAAGGAATCCCAAACGAATGTTAACATTTTTATTTCAACAATATTAAATCAGCGGGCATCAAAGTGACACCGTTTCCCAATATACCTAACAAAATTGATCTCCAATCCCGGCCGATTTTGCGACTCATTTCCAAATTCCCATTTAACTAAGTAGAAAGATTTTTTTCCGTCCATTTTCCAATAATAAGCATTTGGCATCAATCAACAGCCTCAAAGGACAGATCGGTAGGTCCCCGAAGATGTTGGACTTAAATAAATTAAAATTTTCGCGATTCGCGTTCGGGCTTCGAGTCATCGAATCCACCGTTGGCTGATTACATTATGTAAATTGCTGCTTACCCTCGCTTCCTTGTCATTTATACTACCCAGATGTTGGGAGAATGGATGTGGTCCTGATTTGGCTAAAGAATTTATGTTGTGGGCCATGTGGTGATTTAGAGATGGTAGGGTTAACTGCTTTATCTGTCAAACAAATGGTATGCAATAAATGGCTGTGGATATTCATTATCATAATTCGTGGCTGATAATAATACTAACGACCGGTGACACAGTTGCTTTTTGCATGCTCTTGAAATGAAATTACAAATTGAACATTAAAAATGTAACTAATATTTACAACTTCATGGACACCCATGGAGTTTCTTGTCCGTTCTTTTCTATAGCGATCTACTACGCTTTCGAATGGGCAACTGGCTTCATGTGTCTATCTGTATATCTGTCTAAACGATTTCTTGACAAAAATTCAGAAGTACCTATAAATGGTTTAATTTAAATAAAAGTTTCAGTTTGAGTCATATTGTCTTGATCATGGCCAGGTTGCTATTAGTCTTGTTCATCATCGTCACCATATGACATAATAGTTCATTGTTATTATACAGGCTTTTCTCCTCTTCAACTTTATTTTTTGTAGTAGAAAGTATGCTGAAAATAAAGTGCGAGTTCATGTATGAAGTGTGTTGGAAACTGCTAAAAATATCGATCATTTAAATCCAAAAATCTTCGTAAGTAAAATAATTTCGGCACTTCCATTCCCATGACATCACCACCAATGTTTCCTCAAACAGATATCTGTGTAAAGACATTTCGACGCCCTCGTACCGGGACATTGCAAGATTACCGTAAAGAAGTATGTTTCTATTTAAATTCCTACTTTTAAAATGCAATTGTACTCAGCTGAGGTTGACAGGCGATAACCTTCGCTACGCTTAACGTTCCGATCGATTTTGTTTTATATCTGTCTCTCCAGTCTGGTCACGATATACCGTTTCACGCAATATCATTTTATGAAGGGAAGAATTTCAGATTTTCAGACGTCGAGTTATTTGGTGAGTCGGTTGGAAAGCCTGAAAATGGTACAGTGTGATTTAATAACAGTTATCTGGGAAACTGCGCTAAGAATGTGTCAAGTATATTTCAAGTTTTGACTCTTTGAGGTTGCGGAATTTAACTTAGAAAGAAAAGAGACTGTTGTAAGTCGTAGACCGTACTACATATACTATTTTAATCACAAGAAGCGAGGCGCGATTTACTCTTGGTAACAAAGTGTACAAACAAGTTTTGAATGTGTGCGTAAAGACGAGTAGCGTCAGTATATAACATATAACACACACGCACACCCCCACACACACACGTACACAAATCTGACTTACATCGAACGGTAACTAAAGCTCTTGCACACACACATTAATAGCGTGTTTTTATACGTAACCACAAGCAAAGCGCGCGTTGTTGACATAAATATACTATACCGTTGTTCATATCGTATTCTCCTATAATATGTAGGTAAGTAATATTGTTGTCAAGTTAAGAAATGAAAATAGCTTAGAACTATCTAGTCACGTTTTCTATAAACTTTATTAATTTGTACAGTTGTCTAATTTAATTTTCCACATTACACATCGTATACAATACCGGTGTAAGTTGTGAAAGTTGGCGCGATGCCAACGACTTTAAGGAGGCTTCCAAATGGAAGTTTTAAACGTACGATTACAAAGTCCACACACTTGGACCGTTATTAGAAAGAAAGATGTGCTTTGGATTTTGTTATTATGAGTAGTGCGAGGAAAGAAATTTTAACTTAAAAATATTTCCAAAATATGGTACGGCTAACGTGAAAATGAGCTTGTTGTATCGTTTTCGGAAAACCATCTATAAATAAATACATCTACAGCTGAAGATAGACTTCTCCCAATTTGGGCCGTATTATCCGGTTCTCAGAACTACTTAGTCTTAATGAGCCCTAGCCAAGTAAAGTGTCTACATTTATCCATTACTACAAACGTTTTTTTGTTGCAGGTACTTATAATATAGTTTCTACATAATAGAGGCAAACGAAAAGCGAAAGAAGTAATATAAAAATATTTTCTATATTTTTCCATCAAGGCTTATTCAGATTTAATTTAACATTCATTCCTCAAAATATACTCGTGTAACAAGGTAGCTATAACCATTCTCATAACCCGAAATTCTAATCCAAAACTCTCAAGAAATCAACATTCATTTTCCATCCCAAGTTGGAGAAATTTGTTAAAAAAGTGCCGGGTACAGGCAAATAAGTCGAGGCGGCTTGCCCGGGGCGCATATTAACGAACTCGTGTACGAGACGAGGTAGGGTTACCAGAATTCTGGAGTGACTGGAAATGTCCCGGATCGATATAGCTTTATATCCGGTGGAAGCAAAGCGGTGTATTTTTCAGCTGGATTGCCTCATTCATGTTTAGAGGAACAATTACGCGTTCTAATTAGCTTATACACGTCCGGTTTTACTAAGAACCCTATAAAGCAATATTACGTGAAAAGCGTAAAATCAATGGGGAGTAGTTAGTTAACATAAACTTTGAGCAACATGTAAAGAGAGGATAAATCTTTAAACTCCAAGAACAGCATTGAAATCACGTACAGAATCTAGAGAAACTTGCATCTACTTTCGAAAACAACTCGAACTGCATCTCGATGTCCTGGGAACCCCACCACGTCTGGCGTCGCGGATTGGTTGCCACTCATGAATGTTAATTCCGCCGCAGCCACGCAACGCGACTTAATCCCAGACGATGTAGGGTTTGTCGTTAAGCGATCGAGAAGCGAAGATAGTGATGGAAATGGTGCTTTTTGTCGGCGGATTTGCCGTCTCAATTTACGTCTTCGACTTGACTTTTTTGGGATCTGTAAGTATTTTTTTACGAAATGCGAACCATTCTGCTTTAGATTAGGTAGGTAAATTGTATAATTGTCTTTGCTTGCAAAGCTAAAGAGTAATTAAATGCGATGAGGGTTCTTATTTAAAGATGGAAATAATAAACATGTCATTTAACTTCAGAATGCGAAGAATTTCCCTGAATATAGCACTCATGAAAATATCACATAATTGCCTCTCTATTTTTACTTCAAATCGGTAAGTGTCTCATAGCCACTTCACCAATTACCAAAAAACAATCCACGAATTCCAACCAAAACAAAAACAAAATGGCAGCGATGCCTGAAAAACTCATAAATTATTTCGCACAGAATACCAGTTGGACTGTCAAAAACTCGAGATAAAAAATAGTATCTGCAGAATGTCCGACGGCTCCCGACATATCAATCATCTCCCGAGATTGGATCACGTCTGCCCCCTACCAGGGGTTCAATCCTCGTATGGAAATTCGTTCGTGAATATAAGCGTGAAAAGATTGTGCTATCTCAGATAGTTCGTAGGATTGAATGTTGGTGAAGTGTTGGGTATATGCTAAGTCTATTAATTCTGATTTGTGTTTGATAGGTTCTTGTTTTGTTTCGGTTTATTTTTCTACATGTGTTCTTCTCGCTTCTTTGTCTCAGAACATAAGTACCACAGCAGAAGCCACAGGCTGTTTGCTGTGCCTCAATGTCGCACCATTGCGCGAGCTAAGTTCCCAGTACCACGTACTGTGGCCGCTCTTAATGATCTGTAGGGCACTAACCCAACAAATGATTTTTTATATTTGGTTAAACTGTCTTAGCTAAAGAAAGAAAGAAATAAACAAAGAAAACATATTGCTAAGTGGAAAAACTGAATGTTACTGCTATTTCAAATAAAAATACTGATTCAATTCAAAACTAATTTCTAAATGTGAAAGCAACTGAAAACAATTCTGTATTTCATACAACTGGTGCTAAATCCCGCTGCCAATAAAATAAAACCTTTAATCGCTTTAGAGAACAACGCAATCATTTATCAACCTCAAAGTTATAAAAACTAATAAAACTGTCGAAACTACAAAATATTTTCCGAACACGTTGAAATTACCGTTCAAATTCAATATGAAAACAAATCCCATAAAATCGGCGATCTAATGGCGCTGTCTAAACCGGCCAGGTGTTTCGTGCATCAACCGGGCAATACATCGGAACAAATGGACGAACGTGAGGAGAATTCTCGAACTGACCTAAATACGTGCAATGAGATGAACCGATGTTTTATTTTACGAGTCAACAATGCCATGGGGCGAGTTTATGACTGTTTGACTAGGAACCGTCCCTTACTTTCACTTAAAACGTTTGTCTTGAGAGGTAGCTAATCAATTTCTTTTCTTTTTTGTCTCACTGCTAAATAAAAGTTTTGTACTTCTCAATTTAACCAATGACTAATTCCCGTAATTAACTCATTCAAAGTCTGACTGTCGTATCTCTGTGACAGTCAAATCTAAAAAACTTGCCTGTAATGGAATAATAAAAAAAATAAATGTATGGAAACTCGAGGATTTTTTGATAGAATGAGACTGAGATCAGTATATAAACGTTCTTAAATTGGCTTTTAGGTTTTGGGCAAACTATTTTTAACGACAGGTTAAGCTTATAATATGGGGAAGGTAGCTAAATAACTCCTAACTTCAATTTTCGAGTATTTAGTGTTTAGTTGACTACGTTAAAATTGGGGCTGCTACTACCGTAAAAATTCAGCAAAATCATAATATATGCTCACACAAGTACCACCACAGGTCATAATTACATCATCGCATATGACACATCATTCAACAACAATAGCCCCGAATAGCGTTGAACGTCGGTATCCGAATATCCGCGGCAATTTCGCAAAGATCCGGAAAAGCGGAAAGGTTTCGGAACAGGAATACGAAATGCGGATATTGCGGGGGACGGCCAGCGAAGCGTGTACCTTCTTATTTGGATCCACGGCTATTAGATACAAACGGTAATTCGGTAATTTAGGCCGTTTAGCCGATGTG
Organism: Aporophyla nigra; assembly: GCA_947507805.1. Lineage (NCBI taxonomy): Eukaryota > Metazoa > Arthropoda > Insecta > Lepidoptera > Noctuidae > Aporophyla > Aporophyla nigra. The sequence continues at coordinate 4,256,499 of OX382301.1, forward strand.
CGGACGTTTTGGGCTCTGATTTTGTTTATTGCTTTTCGAGAGATCACTCGGTGAGGGAGATGAACTAATATAGCCCGTCGAAATGGTTTCCATCATCTGCCTAGCCTTTTCCCAGCTATGTTATGGTCGGCTTCCAGTCTAACTGGATGTAGCTGAATACCAGTATTTTACATGGAGCGACTGCCTATCTGACCTCCACAACCCAGTTACTGGGCAATACTATACCCCTTGGTAAGACTGGTTGTCAGACTTTCAGGTTTCTGACGACCCGTAACAACTGTTAAAGATCCATGAGTGACAGTCAGGACCAACGGCATGACATGCTTTCTGAAGCACGGAGGGGTCGCGGTATGTAAAGATGGTCACCCATTACGGACCAACTTCGGCAAGTGTAGCTGAACTTGATCAAACCCGCGTAGCTGTTATTGCATAGTCACAAGCATCTAGTCGAAGAAATGGTATACGAAGTATGCAAAATAATTACCAATTTTAACTTGGTATAAGTTGCATAATTAAGTAAACCAATGATTTGGAACATAAAACTGTGATATAAATTTATCCTACTAATATTATAAACGCGAAAGTTTGTATGTATGGATGTCTGGATGTGTGGATGTTTGTTCCTCTTTCACGCAAAAACTACTGACCCAATTTAGATGAAATTTGGCACATAGATAGTTTATAACCTGGATTAACATATATGGTACTTTTTATCTCGGTAGTACGTTCCCGCGGGATATTTTCTGATCTCCACGCGGGCGAAGCCGCTGGCAAAAGCTAGTCAACTATAATTAAATTAACACTCACACTATAACCAATCACACTTATGGGCCAATTAAACCAATACAATTTATCATAATTACTCTGAAAGGGTTGACCATTTTTATGGACCCGAAAATATCTCCCCGCGTCATTAAGCAGTGTGACATGCTACCAATTAGTTATTTTCGTTCAATAATGACTAAAAACTAAAGGGTGAATACCACAGATGTGCGTAATAATTAATATTTTGTAATTTGTAAGGTTAAATAGAATCTTGATGTCAAAATAGATATTAATGAGCACACACGTGGCCAACTTAACATCAATAAAGATACATTTCTGATTGATGCATATGTTATAAATTATCACGTTTTGCCTAATAATATTCTTAAGAATCTTTCGAAAATCTGTACGTGGTTGCTAAACAATCATTAATACAGAAGCTTATGGAATATCCTCAGAGAGTTATAAGAATGAAGAGAAAGAGATGAAGTTAAAGAAAGAAGACATAAAATGGCACATCTGCCAAGCCGTTTCCCAACTACTTTGGGGTCAGACACCAGTCTAACCGCATGTAGCTGAATACTAGTATTTTACATGAAGCAACTGTTTGTCTGACCACCACAACCCAGTTACTAGGTAATACAATATCCCTTGGTAAGACTTGTTGTCAGACTATCGGGCTTCTGCCTACCTGTAATGACTGTCAAATATCTATGAATAAATGCCAGTTCCAACAGCTATACGTGCTTTCCGATACACGGAGGGGTGTTGGTATGTAAAGACTCTGCTCCTCCGTAACTTATTTTAAAAGATAGTTATTTAAGTACAGAAGAACGGAGTCTCCTAACACAGGCTAAGCTGCTTAAAAGAAGGCTCCAAACAGTAGCTGTTAAGTTTAACTTGTTAAAATAATAAACCATTTCTCATTTCAAGTTTAAAACATAGAACCACACATACAGTTGTAAATTATACTCTGCTCGTCGTCACTGGTTTATACCCAAATTACTTTAAATGTCACACTCAAGTTGAATATGTGCTAAAATATTTTATACTTATGCTAGAGATGAAGAGATCTTTAACCTCGCCTGGCAATTGTCTTAAAACTTTTTTATGATTATACATAAACTTTTTGAGTATCAACTCTCGTACTCTTAAGACAGTAAATTTTTCGATGCAATATCTTTTAGTTCATATGTAACCTTTACAAATGTGCACTGTTGCAGTTCTGTAGAGGACCATAGTTCAGTAGAATGATTAATAACTATCTGAAGGACTAAGGCACCTAATGATGATAAAAAAGTAACAGACTTAAATATAATAAGCTAGTTTATAGGGATCTAGAACATTCACAAATGTAATATGCCGCCAGTTCAAATGCAAAATTTTAGTTAACCACAACCAAATTAGCTTTTACACATTATGACTGCAGCGAATTCTAATGATCAATATTTGCTCATCCCACAAGTACAACGTTTCTTAATGCTTTTGCTAGAAGAGCCGTTTAGTTCCTTACTATTTCTTGGTAGGACTTTCTTTGTGAACGAGGAAGAAACTAAATATTTGGTGCAAAGGAATATCGCGTACCTACTCAATGCCAACAAATTACTTGAATTATGTCAGAAAACCAAATATTTTATCAGCAATAAAAAATGTTACTTTTACATCGGAACTCTGAAATCAAGGAAAAATGTATAAAACCATATCTCCAGTCAAATTACCCGTCATTTCTTACCAAAAATTTTATCATACAAAAGAAATATCACAAATGTGTCATCCAACGCGTGATGCAAATCATAACGTCAGAATTTTTCCCTAAAATAACCAAAATTGTCGCCATATTTGACACGTCTGAAGGAACACCGTGGCCTGAATCGGAATGAGCTGAAGTTTCTGAAGAAGCAAGATTTATGCAGTGGAGACTTATGTATGTTTGACATCAAGGATTTGGATGAGACTGAACTGAAAATATTACTTAAGATAAGTTGGGAGTTTGAAGATCATAACGATAAACGGGATGTTGAATACACTGAGGAAAATCAGCAGCTTGTTACCAAGAAAGACGAAAAAACTTGAGTTGAGAAAGAAATACATATAAAAACTTTTAAACAGGGAATAATAAACGCAGAAGCAGGATAAATCTTAGCGACAATTCACAACCAATGTTGAAAATGACAAATTCTACATAGGTGCAGGTCAAAAAAACCAAATGACGACTACACTTGAACGATATAAATAATTTATAGTGATTAGTAAAAATATAAATAGTAACATAATAGTAATAATAGCTAACAAGGGAAAATAACCCCATTTAGAACCTAAATTATAGAGAACCGCAATTATTGCCAAGTTAGAAGTCGAAATAGCTGAAATAATTAATTGAGCAAGGTTAAAAACATTGTTAATCAGCCCAATAATAGCAGACTTGGCATGTTTCTAGAACATTCATGAAACTAACAAAACCCTAATGGTTGTAATATAATAACATATTGTAAGGTTAATTATGACCTTAAAGGGTACAACATGGACTAACAATTTAGATAAAAATATCTAAAGTTCGTGTGACCAAGTAATAACAGTTAGCTTCTACAATATTACACGGTGTATATTTTTACTAATTGTAATCATGAATTTAGACGCTTGTTACAAAATATGAAAAAAAAGGCAGAAATTCCTCTTTAGAACTAGGTGTAATTAAATCGAAAGAATTTGAACACACTAATGACAAATGTTCTTTTAGTTAATTAAAAAATATGTTAATAGTAATAAGATAGCATTGAAAGGTATTATGAATTCCTCGTTGGTCTAGTGGTCGCAAGCGCTATTACTGAGTATAAGGTTCTGGATTTGATTGCCAGATCGGGCAAAGTGTTTTTGGGTTTTTCTATCTAGAATTTCTCAGTAGCAGCTCCGAGTCTGGATTTGGAACTGGTTGATGGTAATAGGCTCGCCCCCTATCACATAGGACTTAAACTAATAACTGATGAAATGTGGGTCCTTAGGAACTGCTTGGGAATACAAGGCGTGCTGTTATGTTATGTAGAAAGACATTAATCAAAACATAGAGTACAAAAATCAAACGAAAAAACGTAGATACTCATGAAAATATAGAATAACATACACACGTGAAATAGGATTTCATTTCTCTAAACAATAAGCAGTGAAAATATTGAATCAGGTAAAGGAAAACAGCTTCAAATAAAAACGAGGAAAATAGTATACTTTTAAAATTGCCAACTTTCGGCACCATTTATTACACAGAATAGCAGAAGCACGAGATTTATAAGTCAATCTGTTTTGTGAAATATTTTATCGTTTGCTACATTTCAGTTCGAAACCGACTCGCTTTTCCAAAATTTACATTTTGCGTGACCAAAATCTATCGATGCTCGGAAACGATTCGGTAGTTCCATTTTAAACTTAACCCGATTCGAGATATTTTGATGACGTATATTACGTGGAATATTCAAATGTGTGGTCTATTTCTGTCATTTAGAATAGCTCCGATACAAATTGTCGTAAGTCATATTCTGAGTACATACATGCATCGTTCAGTTGGTCTTATGATAATTCGAATAAGTTATTTTGGATTTCATTTTTATGTACTACCTAGCTGACCCGACAGGCGCTGTTCTGTCCAAATTTTCATACAAAAAGCCCATAAAAGTTGCAGCTTCAATTTTCCCGTTTTTAGGGCTTTGGCGTTTCCTTTTTTTTTTAAGCCACGCATGTATTAAACATAACAAAACAAAAAAAAACCTGGTGATTTTATTGTTTTTCGACCGTTTTTTAGTTATTTTAAATGTTTATATAATATTACTATCTATAATATTACCATTTTATGCGGGGTTTTCAATAACACACACTTTGATTAGTAAGGCAATTATCAAATCTAACGTTTCTTTATACAACATCAACATTGTAACAAAGAAGATTAGAAACCATATATCACAGGAAAACATTTATGACGCCCTAAATTCCAGTCAAAATTTAAGCACCAATTTCATTCCAATCACCGTGGTAACCCGATTATGTGCCATAACGAAGTCACTCTCCCAAAAATAGTACATACAAGTAATAAAATTCCATCATAAAACCGCCATGATATTGAGGCGCACATAAATCCTGGTAACACGTCTCATCGTGCAATAAATTTACATTTTAAAACTTATCACGGGGACATTACACCACTTTAATATTAGCGGGAGGCTACAGGGGGCGCTCTATAAGTTATGGTGTGATTATCGACGTGAATGAGTTATGGCATAGCGGTAGTTAGACGGGAAACTTTATTGTGTTTGATTTAAAACCACCCTTTGTTTGCGGATTTTTAGTTTCCCAAAGTTTTTTATGGTAATTGAGATGTTCTGCGGCAATTTGCAGTTAATGGCTTGTTCCTTGGGGAAATAGAAAACGTAAAAGGCGATTTATGAACTTGGAGTTCATGTTTTTATGAGAGAGTTTTTTTGCATAATCTATTGATGGAAAATTGTGAGCAACCTCTCGTTTAGTTATTTAAAGAATGTTAGTTACATCACTGACTCCTATAATGGTTATTGTTTGGTCAATCCTCGTAATTTTAACAATGCATTTGTTCATCCTATTGAATGATATTACAGTAATTATCCGTGATGAACAATTCAACTTTTGTGAATGAATAACATTGGTGGTCCAGTGGTAACAACCCTGATTTACGAGTCGTGGGTTTGAACCCAGCCAGGTGCTTTACTTTTTTTATCACCACTGCTCTCAAAACGGTGAAAGAAAACATCGTAAGGAAACCGGCATGTCTTGGAACCAAAATTTCGAAAACATGTGACATCTACCAACCCGCACAAGACCCGCTAGATGGATCTAGCTCACTCCGCCTCGAGGAGAAAACGCCTGTGTCCCAGCTGTGGGAACATTATAGCCTGATTATGGAGTGCGTAGTGAATAGCCCATTGAGATCTTTTATTATATCATTTCTGAATTCAGTACTGCTATTGTCTTTCAACAAAAATTTATTTGTCACTTTTCACTCAGATTTTTCTCGTTTGCTCAAGTTATTTAAGAATAAACAAGACTCTCAAAGAGTTACCGTAGTATTAAATTGATCAATTTAAAAGCACCATTCTACATACAGTTAGGTGAGTTTAAAAGCAAGACGACGACGGAACGATATCGGCTTGGGACCGAGTCGACATCGCACAACAAAACGTATTACGCGGCTCTTTCCCTCAGGATGTCTGAAGGAACTTTGAACGAATATTTTTTTTATTGTTTAGATTTACTTTTTAGACTACCTCTCTATGGAAAGTGTGTATTTTATGTGATAAGGAAAACGATACGTATTGTCTAGTTTTTGTAATTTATGGTTCTTATAATGGCGTATTTCTTGGCTATGAAAGTTTTGCTAAAGTGTCATCTACAGCTGTTTGGCCCATCTGGTAAGACTGGAAGCTGAGCCAAAAATGGATTTTGCGATTAATAATAAGTTTGATAGAACTTTGGCGTATTTCTGAAACAGATTGCGTGGCTTTACAGCCAATGTGTGGCTTTATGTACAATACATTTAAGATTTAATTATTCTTATGAAATCTTAGCACTTCATCCGCGTAGATTTCGTGTTTTCCCCTACAAACTTGTGAAGGTCGGTCAAGAGGAGTCCCCTACAAAGGTGTCAAGGGTCCCTTTGAACCCCTTATTGGCAGAACTCCTATTTAAGGCTCCCCTACATTATAAAAGGAGCCCGTATGTAAAATTTGACGTTCCTAGTCTCGGAAGTTTCGTCTGTGCGTTGATATGTCAATCAGTCAGTTTCTCCTTTTATTTAAACAGATATTGCTCATAAGCTATTTTAGAACAATTTGTTCAAAAATGTTAAATCGAATTAAAGTCGGACAATGATTACCGATGTCATTTAAATTTCACACTACTTGCAACATTTTGATAAATGGACGCCATCACATTTACATTTACACAAAAACTATTAAAATACCTGACGTTACGCCAACTGTAATGAAGCATTTCATAATGCGAGGAATTTCATCATTTTCATCGACCATTTTGTCCGACTGGGATAATAAATATTCGTAATATATTTGCGAGACGCATTATCGTAGATTGCTTCATAATTAACTGTTTTGATGGATTTGTTGTTTATAATATTGAGTAATGGACTTTTTGTTAATTGGCAGAGTTATAGCTTCAGGAGAAACTGTCATTGTTTATATTTTGTTTTCCGCTATTGTATCAAAAAACAAAACACACACGATCGTTGAAAATGACCCTATAAGTGGGTTTGAATTTCGAATGTTATGCACAAGTATATACATATGCTATGCTATATATTTGATTAATTTATTTTTCCTGTATCTTAGTAAGTAATTCTATGATTTATTTATTTTTAATTTAACACCTAAGTACACATTGTGGAATGCAAATAAACTATTGAGTATTGATACGCATATGGCAGTATTGACATTATTTTTTAATTATGATAATGGTTTCCGCTTGCAAGTATTCAGTGTAGTATTTAGTGTTTTTAGCTATTCTGCAGGTAAGAATAAAGTTAACAACCGTTTGCTTGTTTATTTTTACTTATAGCATTTGCCAGCGGTTTTGCCCGCCTATTATACATTTAAACCGTTTTCTTGAATCACTCTGTCTGTTGATGAAAAATGCATTAAAATCCGTTGCGTAGTTTAAAAGATCTAAGCGTAAAGCCGCAGGGCACGATTGTGATTTATACTATGTTGAGATATACTGGATGTAACAGTAACAAAAATATTGCCATCAAAAAAGTTCTAATGAAAACAATACCCACATTTCTTTCGCGAGAGCACAAAGGCATACAAACCAAATAAATAAGGACTAGTGAAAAGCAAACGTTCAGTGTTAACGCAACGTAACAATAATAAACGTTTTTTCAACGGTTCCGTACACCAAATGTCTGCGATCTTTGTGTGCTCATTGTATCGATTTTACATCCGGCTCCGAACTAAAATGGGCGGCCCTCACTTTTGTAACTCGATGCGTTTGCGATGATAACTCGCATATTGATCGAATTAACATCAACATTGACACAGATTTATTTCACGCGTGTATTAATGTTGCTCCTTTGAAAAAAGGCCAATATAGTATGTAGTTATTTATCATACAGACACGCTGTTCAGAAACTTTCAGCAGCAGCCTATACTGTTCCGACTGCTGGGAGACAGGCCTCCTCCCGGTATGAGGGAGGGGGCAGTAAACTATTTGGTTCTAGGATATCCCGGTTTCCTCACGATGTTTTCGTTCACCGTTTTGAGTGCAGTGGTGATGAAATTATTTTCTGAAAGTAAAGCCCTGCCTGGGTTCGAATCCAAGACTGGATGGTTGGTTAATTGATTTGGGATGGTCTCGATTCATCGAATTGCTCTAAGCACATGTAAGCGAATTTTCCGTTAGCAATTTTTCTAACTGACGCAGTGGACGTCTTTCGGCTGAAATGATGATGATGATGATGAATTTTTCTAAATTTATAAAGTTTAATGCCTGAAAAATTCTGTACTCATTTTCAAAAATCTGGACCTGGCAATCCTCCTAGGCCTTTTTTTTTTTTTGGATGGGAAATCATCAAATGACTTCTCCCGCTCCCGGGCGGAGCGGGAGGGCGTATCAGACTTTTACTGAATAAAACCCACCCGTGTTCCTTCAGTTGCCCATGTGCCAGGGTCACGGTATCTCTTTCGAACAATCTCGCGACCCTGACAGGCCTAGGCCTTACACCATGATACATACTATTTGATATATCCGAATTTACTCTAAAATTTCAATAGTAGTGCCATCAAATTGACCAAACATTCAATGTCCGGTAGTACGGTGCGCGTGTGCAGGTAGCGACGAATTGCTACATTTACACCGTGCACCGGCGGCATACGTGCGTTTTGTTTTGTCGGACTCCGACGATTTTACTGCGGTTTTCGTCGAAAGAAGTGGCGCAGAATGGGTGTGCCGTATTCATAGATAAACACCGTGAATTTTTTGTACGTTTGTAGTGGCTTTTTGATGGGTTACTGTAGGACTTGTTGGGTTTAAAGAGGTGTGAAGTTCATGATGCTTATAAAACCATTGTGAGCACAAATATGAGAATCTTAACAACATTTTTTAAACGTGTACAAGTACCTTTATTATCTAGAGTCCTAGATTTATTATGCGAAACCTAAACGGTTCCGGAATAAGGTATTACAGATTGTGGTTTAATTTTCCGTTATGATTTACGAATGACAGTTGGGATTAACGACTTAACGTGCTTTCTGAGTCAGACCCCGTTTTTTTGTTTGTTTAAATACGTGTTTGATATCTAATGAAAAGTTACCCATCTCCGAACCGACTGTGGCAAGTGTAGCTTAATACTCGGCTTGTCAGGCAGCAAAACGCAAAAAAAAAAACGCAGAGTTATTATATTTCAAGCCATACACTTAATTCAAACTCATTCCACTATTCAATTATAAACCCGGATACTGTTTTCCGAAAATATTTGTTAACATTCGAAAACAATAATAATATGTATAATTTAACAAAAAAACATCGATAACTAATTAAAATAGTCAATCACATGTCAAACTGCTGTAACATGTGATAGTTGAACGAATTTATCAGTGGACAGAGATAGTGTACGCACGGCCACAGGTCCAGCTATTACTTTCCAGTATATGTTGATATCTCACTGTACTAAAAGTCTATACAACGTGAGGTCAGCTAAAACTGGATTTGTATAGCTTGATGTGTAGCCGTGTTTACCAGTGCCATGTCGGCCCAGCAATGAGATAAAGTCATTTGATACGATTGTCCGAGGCCTATCGACATTTAAATGCAGTTAACGTTTTTGTTATTTGTCAATACTGGATAAATATTTGTGTCTACTTTGTATTTTTAATCGACTTCAAAAAGGAGGAGGTTCTCAATTCGGATGTTTATTTATATTTTTTTTTTATGTATTTTCGGCCATAACTCCTTCATATATAGACAGATTTGCAAAATTCTTTTTTTTTTTTCGAAAGGGGTTTATTCCGAAATGGTTCCATATAAATTTCATATATTATAGATCTGATGATGAATTCCGGAGACAGACACCGGAACTCTTAAAAAATGACAGCAAATCAACCGCGATTTCTGCTATCGCATAAATATGCATTGTTTGTTTGGAATTAGTGCGGGGTAGATACAATAACTAAAAATTTTAAAATAAAAACGATTTTACAAAAAAAAAAAAAAAAAACTCCCGACTTCCTCAAAAGCACTACAAAGTGAAAAATAACTTTAATTTCGGCAGTCGGTGGCTTAGGAATTGCATTTAAGGTTTTTGTGTGATGGGTGATGAGTGGTGGGTTTACAGTATTATAAAATTAAACAATTATGTGGCCGAAATTCCGTGTGGTCACGGACGTAACGTATAGCACCATACCATTTCTTCCCGCGGGTGTCATAAAATGCGACTAGAGACTTACTAGAGAATGGGCAGCAGCGTTCTCTACGCGTTTTTCCCGCATACTGCGATTGCAAACCCGCCTGCCAATCGTGGACATTATGACTATGTCGAGCAGTGGGCGTCTTATGACTGAAATTATGTGGTGGACCTTGACTTTTGTAAATTGCATTTACGCAAATTCTTCCATTAAGTAAGTTGTACTAGCTGTCCCTAGGTGAATTCAGCAACAAGTCAATTTAGGGTTACTTTTAATCCAGAATGACACAAAATGATTAGACAATACATTTCATGTTGGAGGAGTTAGGTAAATTTTAAGTCATTTCAAGCTTTCATAAATCTGCCAGGGTCGCGAGATTGTTCGAAAGAGATACCGTGACTCTGGCACATGGGCAACTGAAGGAACACGGGTGGGTTTTAGTCAGTAAAAGTCTGACACGCCCTCCCGCTCCGCCCAGAGCGGGAGAAGTCATTTGATGATTTCCCATCCAAAAAAAAAAAGTTTTCATAAATGTTTTGTTCAGTAATTAAGATTTAAATAACTAATGTTGTAACCGACTTATGTTGCTGACCGTACAATAAATAACATGTATATTCTAAAATCCAGCCAGCTAAAACATAATTGCTTTGTAAATCGAATAAATACTCGAGTCCAAAGAAGAGAATAGAATATCTACTCTTTTTTTTCTAAAACTACGGTACGAAAATTCATCGCGTACCTATGAAAAAATAGACATTACATTTTTTCAGGTTATTTATACCTACCTACCTACTGGTACAGCCTATTTTTTTCCGATTTTGGACACTATATGGCATAATAACATAAAGTCTGTGTATAGGTGGTAAATTCCGATAAAAACCCATATACTTATTCATAATAACAAAAAACACAATCTGAGTCAGAATATCCTGAAATGAGGAATGGGTATGTTTGAAAGAGAAGAGGGTTGAGATATATTTAGCACTAATCGATTGTCCTCGGTGTAGCCTCCGAGTGGAACGGAGGCTATAAATATAGAACCTAATAACTAGACTACACTGGAAGTTAACTACGTATAGGTACCTAAATATTTTACTAGTCTTTTAAGTAAAACATTATTATAAATAATGAAGTTCATGTTGTATTTTGGCTCTGAAACTCTTAGGAACTGAAAGTAGGTAGGTATTTCATTTATTTATTCATAAAACAATTCACATTGTGTTGAATATATAGACTGGTATTGTAAAGGTTGTCTGTAAAATTCGACCTCGTGTAGGAATAAACTATCTCTCAGATCTCATATTAAGCATATGCGAACACATTACAAACCAGAAAAAATAAGAGTGTTTTGTCAAATGTTAAAAAAAAACTTTTTCGAAAATATTTCATAGAATTAAAATAAAATAATCGTAAAACAGTGCTCAAAATTTTTATGTGTCCCATAATTCGTAAAATTTTGAACGTAAACAATATCAAATTTTATGTAATGCTAATGCATATTTAAAATCAAATCAACTAAAGAAATATCGAAAACTGAGTCGTTCATTTATTATTTAATTTAATTAAAACTGCAGAACTACTTTTATTTTGGTTCACATTCGATTTCACTAACATCAAACGCAACGCTATTTTGAACCTTATTGGTTGCCGCGATGCATTATTGTCACTTACCAAAAATTTGCTTCTTAATTTGAAATATTCTGATATCAAAAATATTAATTCTCATACCGTGGAACTTCCTTCGCTGGACTGGATTGTGTCTCCTGGTGATTATATGACGCCATTTCTTCTTCACTTTACAGTTTTAGCACTCATTATTAACAAATTAACAAACAAATAGTCACAAACAAACAGTTACTGCACCGACACTCTAGGAATAGTTTTTAGGAACATCTGTGGAAGATAAACGTAGGTTATCATCATGATTTTGTGTTTTAGGGTGAACAGAATTTCACGCATCGATACTAGGCAATTTAATATTAGGAAATATTATGTATATATTTGGTTTAAGTAATTTGGGTAATTTCAGTAAAAGGACGTCATGGAGTGAATACGCTTGGGACAGAGTTAGACAGTTAGTTTCATACACGACCTTGCTGACTGGCAAAGAGTTCCGCTGCACTGTCAGCTTTACTGAGACTTTATTTAGAAAGAAAAAAACTTGGTTTTAGTAACTGACTTCATAAAAGAGGAGGTTCTCAAGATATATTTTTACTTTTTTAGGGTTCCGCACCTCAAAAGGAAAAAGCGGAACCCTTATAGGATCACTTTGTTGTCCGTCCGTCCGTCCGACCGTCCGTCCGTCCGTCCGTCTGTCAAGACCCTTTTTCTCAAGAACGCGTGAAGGTATCAAGCTGAAATTTATATCAAATACTCAAGACTACTGTTTCTTGGAGCTGTGAAAAAACCAAACTTCTAAGCTAACGCAATCAAAAGATACAGCCGTTTATGCTGCAAATTTCCGCAAATTTTCGAAACTCGCAAGGGAATCAAAACCTAAAGGGTACTTCCAGTCGATCTAGAATTTTGAAATTTGGTACGAAGCAACGTCTTATAGCACAGATAAAGGAAAAATTGCGAAAACCGTAAATTTTTAGTTACATCATATAATAATCACAACAAAACACAGACAGAAATAAAACCAAGCTAAGAAACAGAACAGAAATACGACTCGATTGTCGTGATGGGTGAACTTTTACTTATATACCTACAGGTTTGTACGGAACCCTCGGTGCGCGAGTCCGACTCGCACTTGGCCGGTTTTTTTGTATGTAGCTTCCATGATATCTCACGTAATTGTCGATTGATTTCATAAAAAAAATAAGACATAAGTTATGTATCAGGTGTGGTCCCGTATAAAGTTTATTAACTTTGCTTGTGTAATTTTTGTGTTAGCTTCGATAATACGTAGGTAATTAATACATTTTGTATATTTTTATTATGGTGTGATACTTCCTATGACTGTTGTTTAAAGATCAAGTAGTAGTATACGAACTGGTGTGTGGTAGCGACCATAACTAAAAGGAGAAAAAAAAAACTTTTTACAAAAATAAAAACAACAGAATTTAACGAAAGCGCTCCATAGTGAAAAGTAACTTTAATTTCGGAAACTATGTGTGTGCGAAGTGTTATGGGGGACCCACAGTGCAGCACCGATTTTCGATGATTCGAGTGAAATGAGCGTACGGAACCCAAGTCACTACTGATTTCTTATTTCGTAAAGAATAATAAGTGGGTTTAAGCCAGAAATTCTTTTCTTCTTGTCTGTTTATATATATGTGTACATAAATGTTTGAATAAAATAAATAAATAAGAACATTAAACCATCTTGACATTTTAGTATGGTTATATAGACCAACAAAAGAATATTCTGTCCCTCCTGCAAAATCTTTCTTTAAACCAAACAATAGAAGTTTAACTACAAGAACAATATTGAAAATTGATATTAATCAAGTTCTTTGAAACAGCCCAGCTGCGTGGCCAAGTCCCTGACTCCTACAAGTTATTATCTAACAAGTTTAACTAGTCACTGAAGCTCCTGAAAGCCATTTTCTAACTAGTTAGTAACAACCCAATGGCGCTTAGCATGTCCCAGGAAACTTTACAATGACTTACATTGATAACTTTCACTGAAATTCTCTCTTGGAAAACTGGAATATTTTAGCTCATTGTCTGCCTCGTTAGTCTATTGGTCGCAAACGCTACTACTATGCATGAGTTCAGTTATTGAGATTTTCCATACGGAATATCTCTGTGGCAGCCCAGGGTCTTGATTTCTGCCTAGTAGATGCAATAGGTACGATATGAAACTTAAACATATCTGACAAAATGTGGGTGTATTTCTAGGTAACCTCTGCCTAATCATTTGGATAATACTTGCGTGATGGTATGTTATATGATGTCCAGACATTTGTACCTTAAAATTAATGCCGACAAAGAAAGAATAATATCAGTAGTTGTAATTAAATTAAGCCTAATTTTTATCGTAAGGAAAATACCCATAAAACCGTATCTAACTAATTATATTGAACCCATAAAATTTACGACTGCGTACCAACCTACCGAAAATTTAATGACATTAATATTCCATTACAATTAAACTCCATATTAAGTCGTAAAATGAGTATTATTAATAAAGACGGGCTCACACCCAGAAGTTAGCTACCAACAATTTGACGGGCGATAAAACGTTAACATTCGAAGTCGTTAAAAGCAAGCTATCGACTGCGAATTTATTTGACAAGTTATGGCGAATAGACTTCGGATTGAGCAATCAAATTCGAAGACTTTATCCGCGATTTACTTCTGGAACAGTTACTTTAAAGGTTTACGTTTTGCTGTGATTAACTTGTTGTTTATATCAGGAGTTATAGCGACATCTTCATTGAAATAAGTAATTTATTACGTTTACGAGAAGATTCATTTAAAAAAAAGTGTAGTAAAGAAATTAATGAAAGCAATCATTTTGTTTATCTACTGTTTAAATAAGCTAATTCTAATGAGCTCCTAAGAGCTTGTTATGAATTGAATGCGTTGTTTTATAAGTAAATTAGGAAATTTCCCGTATTTTTTGCTAATTTTTACTTAGCCTCCGCTTTCTATCAGTCCGTTCGTCTGTCTGGCTGTCAACGGGTTGTATCTCATGAACCGTAATAGGTAGACAGTTGACATTTTCAAAGAGTGTGTATTTCTATTGCCTCTTTAACAAAAAATCATAAAAATAAAAAATGTTTACAATTAATGGGATCCCCAATAATTTTTAATTTACTCTCCATATAAGAAACACATTTTTACAAGCTATTTATGCACCCTTCGTGCATTTGTCCGTCTTGCAGTTGGCTGTTTTTAAAACAGATGACTGTGTACTGTTTTTTTTCCATCTTCACAAGCTACTGTTGATATTACCCTCAATTTCATCAACTTCAAAGTTTACAGACATTTTGAAAAAGTTCAACAAGATTTTTGATAGACAATGCACAATTCCCTCTGCCGGCAACTGTTAACACAGTCTCAAAGGGACTAAATGAACGTTGTTTCGTGAAGACGTTAAAAATTTATAGCCTCGCTTCGCTTTGTGCTTTTATTGTCGAGCGTCACTCCGTAGCCCGACGTAATAATTAAAGTATGTCTTGCAATACTGAATGAATTAAAAACTCCTTTGAGATATAAGCGCCGGGAAATTGTGAGGAGATTTTGTTTTGTGACGAAAAATTATTAGGAGCGGGTAGGTATAAGCTATATTGAAAAGATAATTTTGCTCGAAAATAAATATTATGTCTGGACTTTAACCCTTTGTAAGTGGATCCACGTGAGACGCAATGGCTTTTTAATTGTTTCTGTAATTGCGGCATTGAACCGGTTAAAGAAAAATATTTTTTAAACGAACGCATAAAACTTTTGCCAAAGAAATATATTATGGTGAAAATATCAAAAATATCATAGATATTATGGCTAGATTTTAACGACAAATATATATCAAAAGAATGTATGATGTATAAGCTTTTGCCAAAGATATAATATATCTTTGTTATAATATATCTATCAAATTACTGCAAATAAATTGAATAATTTAAAGCGAATTGCAGGAAAATTGAAAAATAACGAGCAAAAATTGGTAATTTAAAACTCTTTTGTGACAAAATACTCAGCTTTTCCCACTTAACACTAACTTCACACTATCAAAACAAAACAAACGCAAATACCGGCCGGGTATTAAGGAGACAAATCTGCAGTGACCGACTCGTTAGCCCGGGTCACTTGCCCCATGCCCCGCTTGTCCCGTGAATCCTAATGAAGCCTGCTTATCATTCGCAATGACAGCAAACTCTGTCTTCGGAAGCCGGGGAAACTTTAATTAATTTATGAATTAAAGCCGGTCCTATCAAATTTTCAGTTGGATCTGGAGGTGGGTTTGGATTTATCGTGGCGACTTGTTTAGTTTTGGTTAAGTTGGTAGTAGTTGGTTGGCTTAAGTTTTTTCATTGAAAGTTTCCGTAGAATCAATATTTAGTTCGTTGGTGTGGAAAACTAATACGGTTAAGATGGCGGAGAGTTTTAACGTAATTTAAATGACGTGTGTGTAGGTGTGAGACATGTTCCAGCTATCTTCATCGGTAACATTTAAATTTTATAATTACGGTAGCATGGTAGAAAATAATAATTTAGTTCAGCCAATTTACTTTAAATGATATGAAGACATAAAATTATTATAAACATAGATATAACAAGTTTCTATATAGTTATATTTTGTACGCCATTACTCAATCAAACTTTTATGTAACATCTTGCATTTATGTGTTTACTCATGTTTTAGCAGATGATTTAGCAGAAATATCTTGTATCTTGTAACAAATTTATAAATAATGTCTTCAGAAGATTTTAAAGATAAATTTCTCTAATAAGACATAATAAATCAGTACAGATTTTACTGCAACTGTTAATGTAACGCGTAAAGTAGTAAATTATGACTTACACAATATGTTTCCTGCTGGGGGGAAGCTTTTTTTATGAATTGATTTTTTACACCGTTTTTTTTTTTTATTATAGGTGTCACTGGTGACAATATTTTTGTTCGTCAAAATTAAAATATGAGTATTGCTATCTTACTGGCAGACCGCAAAAAGAACAAAAACATTTTAGAACTGTCAAAAAAATTACGACTCGATTCGAATTTAGTTCGTCGTAGTCGTGTCGAAGAAAATTGTCGTTCAACTAAATTTGACAGCTCTAATTTATTTCCGTCTCTTTCTTTTTTTGTTACAAGAAAAAAGATAGCAATAGCCTAAATTAAGTTTAGTTGGTGCCCAACAGAATCATCACCATGGTCCTAAATACTTGTCAAAACGATCGTTTCATTAGTTTCTAGAGGCAGTGTATGAGTAACGTAGAAGCAGCATACAGTTTCAAACGTTAGTAATATCTTAACTTAGTTTAGCAGTGCCTCAGGGAGAGAAGTAAGCACTGTGTTAATACTCTGTGTAATATCGTCGGAGATTGTTTAGTACCTTCCTGTAGGAGTCTAAGTATGCGTTAAGAACGATAATGGTTCCTGAAACTACGGCTTTCCGGATTTTTGCTCAATTTTACGAACAATTTCTTGGCAGGAAGACGTGGAGATGTCTGTAGCTGTTCTTTTAGCGCCTAGTTGAGCAAGTTTTTAGGTTTTGACTAATTTGGGAAAGATAATTTAATTACAAGGTCAAATTAGATAAGCTGGTAATACTTTAACTTTTACTGTCAAGGTGTTGGGTATCAATATGGAAAACAAATGAGACAATTTTTTTTTGTCATCTTTCCGTTTTTTTTCAGAACTTTAAATGTCAGTATGACATACACATGTCAAAGAGAAGTCTACTGGAAATGTATAGCTTGATGTGTCGCCGTGCGTACATAAATGCAACCGAACGACGGTCATGTTTTTTTTTTTAAATCTTTATTATTACAAAAATGGCTAATCAGTTGCGGCGATCGACCTTCCTCCATCATTATTGGGAAAGGTGTAAGGTAATTTGTGTGTATTATGAAAAAAAAAAAAGATTTTTCTTTTCTTTTATTCTGTTTTGATAGCGATACCGAACACGTGTGTAAAGTGCTGCAATCAAATTAAAAGATTTTAATTTATTTCCAGTCTGTATAAGTGTAAGAGTAGCGTAAGGGTGCAGACCGAAAAATAACTTGCAAATACGTTTCAATACGTAATTAGTACGTTTAAATTCTATTAATTAAAACATGACAAAAAAAAAACACTTCTGTGGTCGTTAATTTATCTTGCTCATTCTCTTCTCTGTAATCCTTTCGAATCTAAAGGTCACTATTGCTTCGGTTTTTTTTTTTAGTTACAACGCTGCATTCAGACAACATGCTACTTTATCAAAATGCCCACATAAGTGCACTAGATACATAAACTCACGTTTTGTTCCCATGGAGATAAGCAAAAACTATAGAATGCTACCTTGCATACTCTTTTATTCAGTTTCTTTACTAAGCTACGCTTCAAACCCTTTTGAGATACCAATGCAATTCTACTACCTACTACTAAGCAAACAATATCTATACATGTATGTGCAACATACACGCGTCAGTATGAACATTTAACTATAATCCTCTACAATAAAACCCAAAAATAGCTGATCCAACATTTACGTATCCCGAACCCAAAAACAACGGAACACGCATCTTACGATTCGGAACGCTCCAAAGGGCAGTAAGCTTAGTAGGTACAGTCGTTCACATCTATACTTAGGTATATTCATACTAATCGTACTATGTTATAATATAAACGTGAAAATTTGTATGTTTGAACGTTTGGATGTTTGTCACTCAATCACGCAAAAACGGCTGAACGGATGTGGATGGCTCACAGACAGATTATTTCCTGAATTAACACATAGGATATTTTTTTCTCTGTAGTAGTTCCTGTAGGATAATTTTCGACCTCCATGCTGGCGCAGCCGCTAATAAATGTTAGTAATATTATAAACGCGAGAGTAAGTCTATCCGTCTGTCGATCTGTCTGTTACTTTTTTACGCCTTAACAGCAGAATCGATTTTGCCGAAATTTGGCACACAGGTAGATTATGAAGACATAGCGCTGACTTTTTATCCCAATAGTATGTTCCCGTGGAATAAATTCCTAACTCCACGCGGGCGAAGCCGCGGGTAAAAGCGAATGATTAAATAAGCCCCTGCGATAGAGATGTGGCTTTATGATTATTACACTTTATAAAACAACGGCCCCGCTTTTATGGATTATAAATTTCATTAGCGTATGTTGTCGGACGATCGCGTTTATTACTTTTGTTACACACTGTGCCGATGTTCGCGTGGATGTTTATATGTTTTGCCGATTGACGTTTCTGGCTCTGGAAACTTGAGTTGGAATTAAGTGCGGGCATTTTGAGTTACGTTATTTGTATTTACTGCAGATTTTCACGTATATTATCTTTACAGATTTATTCAAAAGTTCTTTAAATTCTCAATTCTTTCTGGCTTGTTTTATAACTATTATCTAAGCCCAAACAAAATAAAGGCTATTGCGAAAAATCCTATGCGAGACCGAACCACTGTAAAGGTTTAGCGCTCAGCATAATGTTGTCATTATGCTGAGATATGTCCGTAATATTATCACATAACTTTTTCTTTTTGTGTTTTTATTATTTAACCGAAAATGAACGCATTTGCTTTTTAGGTAGCCAAAAATAAAAATTCTTACAAGCCTACATTTAGTCGACTGATTTTGTCGGTCAAACTTACCA
Source organism: Aporophyla nigra (assembly GCA_947507805.1). Taxonomy (NCBI): domain Eukaryota; kingdom Metazoa; phylum Arthropoda; class Insecta; order Lepidoptera; family Noctuidae; genus Aporophyla; species Aporophyla nigra. Next base: position 4,275,946 of record OX382301.1, read on the forward strand.
TAGAACGTACAGTTCACCGAACTAACCCGTAGTAGGTATGTCACGACCTTAAGCTCCTAATGCACACTGGGTGGTTTACGACCACTATTTACATAGTAAACCAGTTGCTACATTAATTAATCAGTTCAGATGTTCTCTTTGTTACGAATTATGCCGTAAAACGTACTAGATTGTATTGGTACGGCGTTCTTGTTGGTTCGAATAAATCATGATGGGGAACGCGTAAAAAAGACGACTTTACGTCCGTTTGTTTTATTGGGAATGCAATAAAAAGTAGCACTAACTTTAAGTCGATGTACGTATTTCTTTAAATTTATTTTATCGGTAATTGTTTTTTTTTTTAAGTGGCCTGTTAAAATGCTGTCTTCATTAGGCGTTTGTATGTGACTGTACATTAAAATTCTCTTTCTTATTAGATGTAAAAAAAAAAATCACAAACAAGTTGTCACAGATTAAAAACTACCCTCATTGCAACCAGAACGAAATTCCAGAACTTTTACAAAGTGCAAAAAATGTGTAAGTAATATTTTAAAATATGCACTAGATATTACCTTTAACAACAGGGTTGGTTCCATGTATATCATCCACCGCATTCCTATCTAGGCAACATTAGTATACCTACATCTGTATGTTCGCGTGTTAGCCCTAATATCTGGAACTATAAACCGTTTTAATGCCTCCATGAAATTACTTTTTTTATTAGCTCACAGTGAAATATGGCCAGTTGTAGCGAACTGTTGTTGGAAGTGTGAAAAAAAATATTATAAGCGTATAAATACTAATGGTGTCCGAAGCGTGAAATTTTATTAAAATCTCTTTTTTGTTTTGTTGGCAGAAAGATAAGGCGGATTTTAATGAATTCGTGTCGTGCTTTCGTGCTTGATTCGGTTTAAACAGTTCGGAGAAACATATTTACACTGGAATATTGTACCGTATCTACTTAGTTTTTGATCAAGTGCAGGTGTTTGAGAAAACAATATATGCACGACCCTTAGGCCCGCATTACAGAACGTCACTCAAAACTCAAGCATTACTTAAAACTATGTTCAAGCCATTTGATTGGTTGAAAATAGTTTTATGTAATGATGTAAAAAATACTCAAGGTATTGAGTGACGTTCTGTAATCGTTAAATAAGTACTGTAGTACTTAATATGCTCATGACATACACAAAGAAATAATGGCATGAATGCTTTTAATATTGAATTAATGGTTGGTTGTATATTAATTTTGTATTCAATGCTACACGTGTCCTCGTAGATGTGTTCACACCTTAATCATCTGCGTAACTTTTAGTCTAACTGGAATCAGCTGAGTACCAGTATTTTATATGGAGCAGATATGTACTTATCGTACCTCGACAATCTAGTAACTGGATAACACGATACTCCTTGGCAAGACTAGTTGTCAGACTTTCGGGCTACTGACTACCCGTGATGACTGTCAAAGATAAATAAAAATAAAATAAAAGAAATAAAGGTTTATTTGGAACAAGTTTGAGGACACAAATTTACAAAAAGAAACGAAGATAGCTACAAAGGTGAAAACTCTAAGATCTACAAATGACAGACGGGACAACGGCTTGATAATGATAATCATCCATCCATGGATCAACCGCAGCAATTACCCCGTGCGGCTTTAATTACTTACATGACGTGTAAAAGTGATTCCAATACCTTATTTATAGAACAAACAATATCATTTCATTTAACGTCTCGGTATTTTAGTATAACTACTGAAATAGAATTTACCGTATCGAAGTGCACTCAAGTTCTCAATACACATTTACCGAAGTCTTATTAATCTTTTCCGTATCGCCGATATGCAGCTTGCGGTACCATTTATTTCTAATGAACATTATCTAACAGGTGGCCCTACACCTGCCTAATCAGGAACACCTGCAAAATTGCAGTTAAGGCGACATATTTTGTTACCTATCCTTGTATTTTAAATTAAAATTGCGTGTACCTGGATTAAAAATTCTCGTTTTCAAAACATGATTCATCCTTTTTTATTTACTTCGGAACATAATATGTAGGTATACAGGGTGTCCAGTAAATAGCACGACATAGGTACTGCAGGGGGTGATAGCTTGGGTCACTACCTATCAATTCAACACAATATATGTTCAGCAAAATCTTACTTATTTTTTTTCACCACTGTAGGTTAAACTTAAGTGATAAGAAAATAGTTCTGTGCAAATTTAAACAAAAAATAGTAGTTCTGGAAAACATTCTTGTCTTTGATAGAAAAAAGACTTATCAATGAGTAAAGTAACTATTCACGAATAATTTGATGTAAAAAAAGTACTAGAAAAGGATTTTTTCATTACGAGATGCTTAAAAATCTGTTTCAAGGTAGAGATTTTTCGGTATTTCGGAAAATTTTGTAAAACTGTAAATCCGTAAGATTTTGCTGAACATATATTGTGTTGTATTGATAGGTAGTGACCCAAGCTATCACCCCCTGCAGTATGTCGTGCTATTTACTGGACACCCTGTATAGCTAATAGACTTAAAATAGTAATAATAGTACAAACATTTATATAAAAAAGAGAGAAAATACTCGGCATCAGATAAAAAATCGTAAGTAAGTTGAGATTATATAAAAAATGAGAAACCACCGCGTATGAGACATACAAACTGGAAACGATAAATCTTCGTTTTTTTTTTAAAGAAATGTGCTTGACTCTAGGTACTAGGCGTCTCCCAAATTGGGACAGGCCTTTGTCCAGCAGTGGACGTCTTATGGCTGAAATGATGAATGAATTACTAGGCGACTATAACATCGTGAAATTCATTAAAACGAGCAGCTATTGTTAGTACTCATGAACTTAGCGCACGTACACATTACGCCTTAATTAAAGTACTGAACCACGCTTATTTTGAGGACATCCTAAACCTAACTAATATTATAAATACTAATGTGAGTTTGTTTGTTATGCTTTCATGGTTAAATGGCAGAACTAATGTTGATGAAATTTGGTATGGAGAGACCTTAAGCCCTACGAATGGACATCTATAGGCTACTTTTTATCAACATACTACACGTTTTGTCGCAATTTTAAAATTCTAAAATAATTACGAAAATTCAAGGCTATACCAAAAAGATATTCATATAATTTATCTTAATGAAATGCAACAAAAACAGAAAGAACAGAAGACTTTTACACGTAACTTTAAGTGATCTAAGAACCTATCCATTCAACATGTAGTACTAACAAAAAGAACACCCTATACCGTATTTCATTCTACATTATACTCGTTTTTATAGTCTCCACGGTTTCCTACAACTACAGCACTTACAATAATTGTTCCCTTCAAATAAAAATAAGGGATTACTCTGCGTAAAACGGAACGCAACGTTTAAACGTTATGAGGGAATTCATTCGAATGATTGATCCGCGTTTCGTTTTACATGTTTGTTTTATTTAGTGTTGAAAAGCGTTTTAGTTTGATTAAAAGCTAAAATGTATGTTGAGGTTCGTTTGGCCTGATTTAGGATTCAGAGGATTGTTTATTTAATTGTGAACATAAATAGATGATTCTTCAAAGGCATTTTAAAATAAAAATGTTATCGATGAAACCCGGCCATAATTTAGTAAAAACAACAAAATATTATTTATATGACCCTCATAAAAAAATGCATGTCCACTGACATATCGAATTATTAATTGCAAATTAACGTCGCTTCCATACTTTTGCGTGCTTGAAATATTAGATACTAGCCATTGCCAGCGGCTTCGCCCTCGTAATATACACATATAACTTCCTCTTGAATCATTCTGTCTATTAATGAAAACCGCATTAAAATCCGCTGCGTAGTTTAAAAGTTGTAAGCCGTCAAACACAAAATGCAACTTTATTTTGTACTATGTAAGGATAAGGATATCCACACTAATATTATAAATGCAAAAGTAACTCTGTCGTCTGTCTCGCTTTCCTACTAAAACTGCTGAACCGATTTAAATGAAATTTGGTACACAGATAGTTTAGAGCCCGAGAAAGGACATAGGCTACTTTTTATTCCGCGATTTCATCTGCGTCCGCGATAACCGACATTTACGCGAACGAAGTCGCGGGCAAAAGCTAGTATAAGATAAAGGAATTATTACGCCATCAATAGCCATAAACGTCGGTGATTGACATCAGGAAAACAAAAATAATAATTAACATCATTCTTTTGCTCATAAATAGCCAGCCACAAGGGGGCTTACTCTTCAACCTAATTTTCAACATTGGAACAACAACAATGCCTGATCTCGATTACACTTAGTTCTAAAAAATGGACACCCAATTTAAACACATTTTGGCGCTAGCGTCGAACTCAAGAATACGAAAAGTTCCAATTACAATGTCAATCGATCGAAATTAAAATCAAGAGTAAGCACCAAGGACTGGCCTTGCAAATAATCTAGTACTTAGTTGTGTTGGCTCTTCAAAGATATCTGTTTGTATGTACTAGAAAAAATATTATATATGAAGATAAAAAATACAAAACATTAGAGAAATAATTAAAGCTATTTTAAATTCACGTTGTACCCAAAAGGTACTTAATAAGAAAGGTTCTCTCTCTCATCGTGAACTGAATTATATTCAATTTGATAGACCTACGAAGGCCTCAAACAAGCAGACATTGACCTTACGCTACTAAACAATATATCAAATACAGCAAAATTTATTGCATAGATTATGAACACCATTAGTTTTGATTCATAGACCTGTTCAATACAGAAACCAGCTGTTACAGAAGTCAGGAAGTCATCGGCATAAATCTCACTTAAAATCTGTATCAATAGAGCAATACAGTCATACATTTTATAAGTTTCATGAGAGCCTAGTAACTTGTCATAGGAAAAGGACGATTAGGCTCGGTTCACACGCTCTCAGATAAAGTGCACTCAAAAGGATCAATGGGTCCTTTGACTTGATAGATCGTTCATGTAACTACTATGTCCATAAATCATATTGGAATGAGATGTTTCGAGAATGGAGGTATTTTAACTCTGTGTGGGATGAATTGACACTACTTATAGTTATGAAAACGCGACAGCTACATGTGGGTTTGAATTCCTAGTATCGATATTGATTAATCTGCTCACCCATCAATAGAAAAATTAAGAGTAAAGTTTAATGTTAAGTTTATAGTCTAAATTGGATTGAATTGATTTGAGTCTTTAAAAAAAGAAATATGTTTTTTGAAAATTATCCTTAATAATTTTTTTATATACAATTTTTTTTTTTAATAAGTTAAGACAAATTTACAAACCTTTCAGAAAACATTTACAAAATTCACTATCATTAAAAAAATAATCCCTGACACTACACAACACACGAAATAAACACGACAACAGCGGTTCGAACGCAACGCAGGACGTGCGTCACCGACGACGGTCGACGCGCTACTGAAGTTCAGTTTCATACCGTATTATCTACTCTACTGCATCTCGATAAGACCGCCTAGCTACGATGAGCGCCTGGTACCACGCGGGCGTTTTTCGTTGAAAAACCCGTTTTTCCGGGAAAATAGGTTTTTGAAAGTAATTTAAATTGTTTTGAAAGATTTTTATGGGAGGTTTTAGTCGTTTTTGGAATGAATAAACTATGATTTGAATCTGTATACATAACATGTTATGGAACTATAGTAGTGCAACACGTCATTAATAGGAACATAAACTTTATTGTAATAGATGTAATTACAAGTTGCCTTAGTTATAATGGTAACTGAAACCCATTATCAATTAATACTCCATAGATCTTTTTCGTCCTCAGTAACCCACACTTATTTAACCATTTATCAAAATTAATCGAAGTTATTGTGACTCACAGCTTGTACTAAAACTACGAATTAAACATATCCGAGTCTCTGTCTAAATACAGGAATTTTAATTTAATATTATCTTAGTATTTCATAATATTATATTTTCTCTAATGTTTTTTACAATGACTAACTTGTTCCAAATTTAATTTAATTTTTCGACGCTTTATTTTAGTACGTGTATAGTTTTAGTTAAGTAAGTATATAATTTTCTTATTTTTATTATTCAATAAATGGAAAACACTTACTATATATACTACCACCAGGTAAATTAATTTAATTATTATTAATGATTCAAGTTTGTTAGCCTAGTTATTACCTGATATTGCTTTTAATGTGGTTGTGTATCATTTTTATTTGAGAGCCTAAAAACATAAATGTATACATTTATGTGTTACCAAAATACGATCAATACACTTCTCATTCAGAAAACTTATAACCAATACAGAAATAGCAACTCCTAAACCCAATATACCGTCAATATTTAAGTACAGTTCCGAAACGATTACTTATTTATCCGCCACTTATTTATAAGAAACTATCGTAGCCAATTCTGAAACTTTTATCACGGGGACCTTGTTTCCGGACGTCCATTACGTTCAACTTGGAATGTTTTTCTTGGAACTAAAATCAAAGTTTCTTAAGTGCTCCACGTTTGCTCAGCATCTGTCCTGGAGGACTTAGAAATTGCCAAACTTACAAAATCAGTTGACGTTTCTTTTTGTATTGAATATTTAGTTGGGAAGGAAAAGTTTCAGATTTTATTGTGTGATACTTAAAACTTCGTAGGCTTTGGTTTTTTTTTTTGGGTTACAGACTATGAATATATTTTTTTCGATAGAAGAGAAATGGAGTAGAAAAATGGATCGCAACTTTTGATTTTGTTTGGTTTGTTGCGTGACTGTTATGTTTTGTTATACCACCATAATAGATTATGACCACACATAGCCTATACAGTGACCCTAATATCTGGGCAATAATTCTACTATTTTGTCAAACGTTTCAGTAGTCTCTTCATTGCGTTTAACTGACAGACTAGATTTGCCAGCGGCTTGCCAGCGTGATGGTCGAAAATTACCCACTGGAACGTACTATCGTGTTATAAAGTATCGTATGTGTTATATCAGGTTATAAACTATCTGTGTGCCAAATTCATTTAAATCCATTTGGCCGTTTTTGCGTGATTGTGAAACAAACATCGAAACATACAAACTTTTTTATTATAATAATTTACGTTTCTTAGTAGGACATAGTAGGAAGTAGGATCGTGGAATCTGTTATACAAAATGTATCGGTAGATTTCTGATCGACTTTTCAAATCTATCTCTTAAGATAGATTTGAAAAGTCAATAAATGAAATAGATATTAATTAGTTTTTAGGATTCCATATCAAAATAGTGCCAATAGAACTCTATTACTAAGCCTTCACTGTCCGTGGATTTGTGAATTAAACGGGGTCTCCAAACAAGAAACGAGTTTTTTCAGCGTCATTTTGCCTCTTGTAACGAAACACATTATTTTTTTCGGTGGTAAATTATCATATGACTTCTGCCGCTTTTCGTGTTACCCACCGGTGTTCTTTCAGTTGCCTGTGCCAGAGCCACGGTAACTCTTCTGAACAAATTCATGACGCTGGCAGGTCCCCGACCCTGGTGGGCATGTAAAATGAAACTGTTCATTTTTAATCATAAAAACTAAATGGTACAGACCTTCATACTGGTAAGCAAATCCTTTACCTTTTATAATAAAGCCTTAATTAAGAGACCTAGATACCATTTCGACCTTTTTGGTCCTTCGGGTCAGACGGTTAAACTCAAATAACTTCTATAGAAAATACCGCAGGGAAATGTGTAGTAGCAAGAAGCAAGATAAATATTTATTAATTTTGTAATCTGTTTTGAGGGGCTTATGGTTAAGTAATAACAGCCACATAGTCCGATTTATCAAGTTAAGCTACGCTTGCCGCGGTTGATCCGTCGATGGGTGACCCTCTATGCATACCAAGACCCTTCCGTGCCTCGGAAAATACGTTAAACCGTTGGTCCCGAGATCTTTCGTAGATCTTAGACAGTCGTTACGGGTCGTCAGAAGCCAGAAAGTCTGACCAACAGTCTCACCAAGGGGTTTAGTATTAAGTTTTACCCAATTACTAGGCCAACCTAGTAATTGGGTAAAACTTAATACTATACCCCTATAAAAAGCGACTGTCTGCCTATCTGACCTCCACAAGGAGGTCAGATAGGCAGGCAGTCGCTCCATGTAAAATACTGATATTCAACTGCATCCGATTAGACTAGAAACCGACTCCGACATAGTTGTAGAAAGGCTAGGCTGATTATAAGGTGAAAATTATAGATAAATATTTAATTGTGTGCTCCGTGTGATGTTTTAGTTTTAAAAAGTTGTTACACATTATTTTCACACAGTGGAGGTTTTTACACGCTTTATATTAGCTTCACTTGTATGTTTGTATATTTGTATGTTTGTTTGTAACCGACTCCTTATTTTGACCCACTTTAAACGACCAGATTTCATTCAAACTTTGCACACATGTCAAGGACTGATGACAATGCAATAATTTCATAAATTTGTGCCATTATCCTTGCCAGGGTTACCAGGATAGCAAAAAAACTGTCACAAACTACGCTGACATACGTCTCAAAATTCGAAATACCCTAAAAAATAGAAAATAAATAATAGTTTAAAAAAACTAAAAAACACGCTTCCATGGAAAACCAAACTAAAAAGTACAAAATAATGGAAAAAAAGCGTGGGGTGCCTGATATCAATAAAAAAATACCTTAAAAGCACCCCACGCTTTTTTTCCATTATTTTGTACTTTTTAGTTTGGTTTTCCATGGAAGCGTGTTTTTTAGTTTTTTTAAACTATTATTTATTTTAAACGTTACTTACAAGACTATATATAGGTCACGTCAAAAAATTACATGAATATTTCATGTATAAAGCAATATATGATATTATTATTGTTAATGTGAGGTCTATGTTTGTCATAGTTTCACTTTTGATCTTAGTCCAGACTAAGATCAACCAAACACACACACAAACAGACAAACACACTGCCAAATTACCCAAATATCCTTTTTTTGGTATTGATCGTCGAATTGTCGAGCGCTTTATGTTCTGAGTGGAGCTGTACGGTTACTGAAAAATACGTGCATTGACTAGTCGACTCAATCTGTGTGATTTTTTCCTCAAAAGACCATATCAGACACCAATTTACATGGTCTTCACATGATCTTACCAAGATTATGATCGTACTTTAAAAGAGACTGTAACCTCGTAAGTTTGTCACACCTCAACTAGTTATAAAAATATTATTCATATCTCAGTGTTGGTACAAACCTACGTCCAGAAAAGTAATCATTTATAATTTGTCACATAAGCACCATTAGAACCAAAATAATGTTTGTACAAAATTATTGCTTTCATAGTGCTATAAAGTTTACTAAGACATTCTAACAGAACAAATCCAGCGTAATCGGACCACCAGAAATCTAAAACCCGAAATCAGGGCTTCAACAATTCACCGTAACAGTCTCGAGAAAAAAATCTAATTGCACAGTTTAAACGGAGATTTTGCCGAGTAATTAGAGCACGGAGGTAGCCCTTGGAATTCGGACAAACAATCTCCCTTATAATTAAAGAGGCCTTTGGGGGGAAGAGCCTCATTTGCAATCCTTTATACTCCTTTTCTATGTAAAAACGTTCTTTAGATGTGCCTTAAGTTAATTGAATAGGGTTAAATATTGATTTGAATTTCTAATGTTTCAACGCTTCTGGGTTTTGAAGAAAAATATTGGGGTCGTTGTCTTTGAGGGTGCGTTAGAAGAGGTGTCAATAATTAGGTAATTTTAATGTTTGTTGATAATTCTGCTTATCATAACAAGCATCACCTCTGTTTTTCCTGAAGGGTTAGCAGAGTTGTACCAGTTATGTGTAAGTGTCACTTAATAGGGGGCGAGCCTATTGCCATCACGGGGATGTATCATAAGATGATTATTATTAAGAGCAGAATTTATATAAATTAAAGTTGATCTGATAAATTGAAGTTGTTCGAAAGAGATACCGTGACCCTGGCACATGGGCAACTGAAGGAACACGGGTGGGTTTTAGTCAGTAAAGTCTGACATGCCCTCCCGCTCCGCCCAGAGCGGGAGAAGTCATTTGATGATTTCCCATCCAAAAAAAAAAAAAAAAGTTGATCTCTCAGGACAGTTGATGTTTCGGTCCATCGATTATATCCTCCATTAATTTAGTTCATCTGACGGTTACAAAATTACTACAAAATTGTTACAGGATGCGTCCTGTAACAATTTTGTAACCATAATAATGATCCTATCAAAAGTTTGACAGCCAATCTTACCAAGGGGTATCGTTTTACCCAGTAACTGGGTTGTGGAGGTCAGATAGGCAGTCGCTCCATGTAAAATACTGGTACTCAGCTGCATCCGGTTAGACTGGAAGCTGACCCCTACATAGTTGGGAAAAGGTTAGACAGATGATGATGATGATAATGATCCTATTATCAACATCATCATCATAATCACCCTATGATGTTCCCACTGTTCAAAAGCCTCCTACTTGGTAGAGGGAGTGGGCCACCACACGGGCCCAGTGCGGGTACCAACCTAAGATAGATGTTACATGTCTTCGAATTTTTGGTTCAAGGACATGCCGGTTTCTTCATGATGTTTTCTCACCGTCTTGAGAGCAGTGGTCATTAAGTAATTTACGTACATACATACAATCACGCCTTTTTCCCATGGGGCAGAAACCACGGAACGCCACCTGCTACGATCTCTACACACTCCTTTTGCCTCGTTTAGGTTCATACAATTGGTCATACACACACGCCGGTTGCGAGTACTACGCACCTGACCTTTCTGAAGAACATCACCAATAAGGTCCCTATATGTCCTCCTAGGGCGTCCCCTCCCGGTGTTTCCACTCACATCTGCCTTGTAAATACCTTTTGTGAGCCGTACTTCATTCATCCTCTCAACATGACCAAACCATCTAAGCATACTTTTTTCAATTTTTGTCACTACATGTTCTTTTAAACCATACCATTCTCTTATCACATCATTCCTCAGCCTATCCTACTAATATTATAAACGCGAAAGTTTGTATGTATGGATGTATGTCTGGATGTATGGATGTGTGGATGTTTGTTCCTCTTTCACGCAAAAACTACTGACCCGATTTAGATGAAATTTCGCACATAGATAGTTTATAACCTGGAATAACACATAGGGTACTTTTTATCCCGGTAGTATGTTCCTGCGGGATAATTTCCGACCTCCACGCGGGCGAAGCCGCTGGCAAAAGCTAGTCATTCATAGTCACACTACCCATGCTTCGCAAGGAACGCATTTCCACAGCATTTATTCTACTTTCATGACTCTTTTGCCACACCCAACATTCACTTCCATACATTAGCGTAGGCACCAGAACACCATTGTGAACAGCCAGTCGAGCCTTATCGGACATCAACTGGCTGGTGACAATCGCATGTAAAGCACCATTTACTTTATTTCCCGCATTCACTCTTCTTTCCACATCTTTATCAATATTTCCATCCCTTGTAAACAAACTCCCCAAATATACGAACTCACTTACTTGCTTCACACTCTTATCATTTATTTTCACATCACACACCGATACATTCTCTATTCCTTCGTCTTATTCACATTAGGGTTGCGTATTTCAAGCACAATATAAATAATAAAATAAAGAACCCTAAATTATTATGGAAAAATCTGAAATCCACTCTGTCACCTTATAAGCCCAGACAAGACCTACCGTCACACTTTACGGATCCTAATCTAATAAATAACAACTTTTTAATTGTCCCCGGTAACCCTGCAGCAAGCACAACTCTTATAAACTACTATGAAAATCATAGACATGGTGAAGAGGTGTTCACATTAACTCCAGTGGGAGAGAGCGATATCTCTCGCGTCTTCTCCAACCTTAAAAGTAACGCTGAAGGTTACGACAATATTACTCTGGACATGCTTAACATGACTCTGCCACACACGTTAGGTGTTATAACGGACATAGTTAACCACTCCATAATGACGTCCACGTTCCCCGACGTATGGAAAATTGCCTCCGTTAGACCCTTGCCAAAAAATTCTAATCCATCCACTTTAAAAGATTTACGCCCTATAAGTATATTACCATGTTTATCCAAAGTATTAGAGAAGGTCGTTAGCCGCCAATTAACGTGTTTTTTGGAAAAAAATAATGTTCTACCTGATTTACAATCTGGTTTTAGAAAACAGCGCAGTACATCCACTGCTTTGCTGGATGTTACTGATAACATATTATCTGCCCAAGATAGAGGAATGTGCTCATTACTGGTTTTACTTGATTTTTCCCGGGCATTTGACGCTATAAATATCCCGTTATTACTATCAAAATTAAATTATTATGGTTTCGACCCCAGCGCTACGCAATGGTTCCGCAGCTATTTAAATAATAGAGAGCAATTTGTGGAGTTGCGTTTGGGTGACGGCACTACCCTTAAATCTACACTTATTTCTGTAGACAGAGGAGTCCCACAGGGCTCTATATTAGGCCCAATTCTCTTTATTCTGTACTGTGCGGATATTGTAAAATGCCTTCAGAGATGCAAGTACCATATATACGCCGACGATGTCCAACTTTATATATCTTTTAGACCAGACGAGTACGATAGTGCCATCAAGGATCTTAACGATGACCTTCAAAGAATCGCCGCTTGGTCAGAGGACAACTGCCTATCTTTAAATCCAACAAAAACGAAGTATATGTTAATTGGCACAAGACAGCAGTTGGCTCGATTACCTGCGACTTTTGACCTAAAACTTATGGGTGAACCAATTGAGCGAGTGTATGAAGCGCGAAATCTAGGCGTTGTGATGGACAAGGACCTTCGTTTTGAGAAACACGTAGCAGACTCTGTAAGAAACTGTTTTTACCGTCTGAAGGTTCTGTACAATGCGAGGCCTTATTTATCGGAAAAACTACGGGAACAGCTAGTGGAAACCCTGGTTTTGTCCAGGTTGAACTACGCTGACACGGTTTACGGCCCGCGCCTATTAGCTCGTACAGACCGCCTTATCCAAAGGGTACAAAACGCCTGTGCTCGGTTTTGTTACAATATTCCTCGTAGATGCCATGTAACACCTTTTCTTAACAAGCACTTTTCACTGAAAATGAAGTCCAGACGCAAACTACACTTAGCTTGTCTTCTGTTCGGTGTGGTAAAATATCAGAAACCGGACTACCTATATAACAAGCTAAGTTGGATTGCCAGTAGACGGGAATGCGGGAGAAGACAATGCTCACAACAACTCTCGACTCAGTCTCAGGGTACAGCCGCTTTTAGAGGCAGCTTTCGTTACGCAGCTTCTAAAATATGGAATAATATACCACCACCAATTAGAATAATTAAGACAATAGACGCTTTTAGACGACGCTTACGGCAGTACCTTATAGAAGCGCAACGGAAGCTAGATATGGTCACACTTAATGTCTCAATTATATGATGTATATATCTACCCACTTACTCACTTGAGTGTGTATCATTGTTTCTGTCGCTGATGTTGTTTCACTTTTTTGCGTTCTGACTGTCTTCGAAAGATTAAATTCCCTATTTACACGTTGAGGTCATATCATGCACCCGCTTCGCTTATTTATTTACCAGCCGACCTGTCTTCCTTATTTTTTTCTTTTATGTTTTTCTTTGCAATCTTATTCAATATCACACTGTGTACTCAAAGGTTTATTAGTTTACTTACATTAATTTTACAATACTTATTACAGCTGACTACATATTACTCTTACTCTAGGTAGTAAATTAAATTACTAACTAACTAACAACTTCAATACCACACTACTTATGTACATATTCGTTACAATTTTGTTTATTTTTATTTGTTTGTCTGATACTTTTTTAATTTAATTTATAAATACATGCACACATTACGTTGGATTATTGATATAAAACTGATTTACATCCGTCACCCCACACTTCAGGTCCAGTTGAAAACCAGCGTCAGGCACTAGTAGTCTGGCATTTTGCTGAACTGGGCCTTTTTGGCGCAGCCGCGAGGCACACTATACCACTAGTTTCTGACTTTACACCATATACTTTTTAAATGTATTTTTATTTTACTCTTTCCTGCTGTATACCTATTGTGTGCCTTTTAAACTGTGCTAAATAAATGTATTTTCTTTCTTTCTTTCTTTCTATTTATATTCATCCCCTCATCATATTAAGTAATTTACACAAAGAAAATCGCCTGTATGGGTTTGAACCCACGAGTCGCGGCCACTGGGCCACTGCTGCTACACATCATCCACATTGATACTATTGAAATCGTATTATAAGTCTTATATTAGTATTGTTTTCTTGAGAAATACACAATAGATGCAAAAATAGAAAACATTACAGTATCACCATTCGACGTAACCGCCAACCAAACTAATATGACGATAGTGAACAACACACTTTATATTAGTATTCCATTTGTGGCCCCGAGAAGTTGGCAGGTAACTGACGTCACAAAGCTGCTGGTCCGTGTATCGCCAGCCTAATTGGCTTTAACAATAACCCATGAAATGCATTACAAAGTGTTTTTGTTAAATGTTATTGCGGTCTTTTGTGGTCAAATAGTGATGTGGAACGAAGATTTGGTCCTAATATGGTTTCTTGTTGGACATAAGGACCAAAAACTTTATTGTGTGACTGTCATTGGTTTATTAAACGTCAGATAGTTTTAGCCGATTGTTTGCACCATTAAAATTAATATTGAACAATAGAACAAACTGTCAGGGATAAAGAATGTCAACAGCGTCAACACTCAATTTCAAACGGCAAACCTGCAGTTGAAGTTAGTGTCAGCTCTTTTAGGATCATTTTCAGTTCCACTGTTAGTTTTAGTATTAAAATAAACGGACCCATCTACAACAGTATTTTTAGTGGTTTCAAAATAAAGTATTTTTAGTTTTTGGTAAGCAGATAACCTTGTTTCACAAGTGTCTCAGGGTTTACCTTCGAAGTAAAGTTAAGAAAAATTATTGTTCACCAATTAAAAATGTCTGAATTTTGAAATAACAAATGTCATTCTTTGACAGCTGTAGATATAATGGCTTTGTTGTAAATTTTATGAAAAATCAGCTTATACTCACGGCTTTTTCCACGTGGATGTCGGAAATTATGTCATAAGAACGTGCTTCCTGGAGGTAGATAACATTTTGTAGGTATAAAAACATATATCTAAATTATATTAATTTCTATTGTGCATGTATCTTGAGTTAATGATGGCGCAAAAGATTCTGAAAGAAATAAGTATTAAGAAAATATGGAATAATTTTGTAAGGAAAATTCATTCAATTTTTATTTATTAATAATTGTTGTTTTGTAGTGGCAAGTTACTTTAATTCTGTTTGTATGAGTCTATGTTGGAACTACAATCACCTAAAATAAAGAGCTGCATTAGGCGCACAGATAAGATATATAATAATAAGATACATTATTCATATCAAAAATTAAAACATCCAAAATTCCCTCAACTTTCCGCTCACTAAATTGACAATCGCCCCAAATCAAATATTTTTTTTCTTTAAATCCCCTTCTAAAGTTCCCCTAAAAAATAATAAAAATATCAATGGTGCATCAAAGCGAGTTGAATTTGTTTACTCCATTATATTTACCTGACCACTGACCCGTTTAATTCTGACCCTCGGGGGCGAAACGTGACCTCCCCCGCAATGCAACAGCACGTCATTCCAAACACTCTTGAAACTGATTTTTATAACTACCATATTATTTTTATCACCACGAAAAGAACCCCAGCAACCTAAATTCCACGTCATAAGGTCGAAAACAGCTTGGGGGTTTTAGAAATGAACAGCAAAAAAAGCGTGGTTTTTAATATGAGGGGTGAACATACTTTGACTCGGATGCTCCCTTCCTCAGTAATTTGATACAGTTTAACTCGTGGGAATGCAAGATTTATGTATGGTTTGTGTAATGAATAAAGACGAATAGATTAAAGTTGAACGCTTTATAGGCGACAGGCGGTTTTAATCGTACGAATATCATGTCGAAAGTTGTTTTTTCATAAATAAATTATCTTTGGAACACGACAATGTTCAGTTGCGGCGAATCTGACGAGACTACGGTAAAGTAATCCTTATTCGAATGTATGTATTCGAATAAAGCTTACAGCTGTTTCAAGTTCAATCTTAATTTAAAATAGAGAACAGCGTTGTCAGAGCCCTCAACTCTCAGCGCAGAGAGTTGAGGGCTCTGACAACGCTGTTCTCTATTCTCGATAAACCCACTTCTCCTTCTTACTTGACCTCCCAAATTCAATATTTATGCTCTGCCCATACTAAAAGTCTTCGTTCCACCAATAATCGTCTTCTACGGTGTCCTTCTCACCGTTCTGGCTTAATTAATTCTTCATTCTTTGTCCAAGCGGTTTTTCTTTGGAATGCGCTCCCTCTGAACATCAGGATGGCAACCAATCGCTTATCTTTTAAAGTGAAAGCTCGTGAACATATCCGTCAGAAGTTGATAGAAACATACCAGCGCTGATTTGCTGGTTTCGTTTTCTCCTCTACCGATCGTTAGTTCTCCTGACACAGTTTATTTTTTGTTTATATATATGTATGTATATATGTATTAGTATTTATACTTGTATTTTATAGTTGTTTCCGATGTATCTATCCCATTTGTTGCACCTGCCATATTTTATCTCTGCACCACCCTAAGGTTGACTGGTAGAAAATGCCTCAGGCATTAAGTCCGCCTTTGTACAGTATTTTTTTACTTGTGCATAAAGTTTTAATAAATAAATAAATAAATTAACTTACAATTTTAATTTTAACCCGTAAAGTTAACCCTCCATAGCGACAGCTTACAAAAAATAACCCGCATCTTCACTAGTCTTATAGCGGCAGGGGGTTGAGACTACTGATGCGTTATAATCTGAAATTACCTCTCACTCATGTCGGTAACATCAAATGCTTGCAATTTTGGCACACCGTTTGATTCACAATGGCATATATTGCTGTTTTGCGTTTTATAGGAGCTAATAAAATCCATCATAACAAGACGTCGTATGTAGCGTAACAGAGAATACTTCTAGTGGTTTAGTAGTCCTATCAGAAAACGCTACGAATGGCTTTGGTGCCTTTTATATCTAACAACCTAACTTAACTAAGATAGCCGTTTTATACAGGTGTAGCGCAATTCCGTAAACATCTCACCGCGAAAACTAAGGTGAAGTGTATACTGTATTTGAAGTGTAGTATTGCGGTATTAACGTCAACAGCGAGTACATCTCACACTTGAGATTTGCAGACGACATAGTCATACTGGCTGAATCGCTGTAGGACTTGCAGCAGATGCTGGACGACCTAGTTGATTCTTTTGTATGCATTGGTCTCCGGATGAACAAAACCCAAGTTATGTTCAATGAACACGTAACTCCGGGACCGATTGCTGTCAATGGCGGTGCCCTCAAGGTTCTTCGAGAATACGTCTACCTCGGGCAAACTCTACAGTTTGGTAAGAACAACCTTGAGAAGGAGGCTAACAGAAGAATTCAGCTGGGTTGGGCAGCGTTTGGGAAGCTTCGTCAAGTCTTCTCGTTGCGTATTCCGCAGTGCCTAAAGACGAAAGTCTTCAATCAGTGCGTCCTGCCTGTTATGACCTACGGAGCCGAAAAGTGGACACTCACGGTACGGCTGGTCTATGAATTCAAAGTTGCTCAGCGAACTATAGAACGAGCTATGCTTGGATTATTTCTGAGGGACAGAATCCGGAATGAGGTGATCCGGCAGAGAACCAAAGTTATCGACATAGCTCACAGAATTAGCAAGCTGAAGTGGCAATGGGCAAGCCACATTAGCCGTAGATCCGATGCCCGTTGGGGTAGACGTGTTCTTGAGTGGAGACCGCGAATCGGCAAACGTAAGGTAGGACGCCCTCAGGCTAGGTGGAGCGACGATCTTCGCAGGGTGGCTGGTAGCAGCTGGATGAGAGTTGCCGAGAATCGGGCTGAATGGCGTGCAATTGGAGAGGCCTATGTCCAGCAGTGGACTGCTATACGATGATGATGATGATGATGATGATTACTTCTAATAATTTTGCGTTTACAAGGAATGATATACTAATACGAATGATAGTTTACAAGGAAGGGCTTATTGCTAAGTAATAACAGCCGCACGGGTTGATCGTTCAGGTTAAGCTACGCTTGCCGCGGTTGGTCTGAGGATGGGTGACCATCTTTACATACCAAGCCCCTTCCGTGCCTCGGAAAGCACGGTAAGCCGTTGGTCCCGGCTGTCTTTCGTATATCTTAGACAGTCGTTACGGGTCGTCAGAAGCTCGAAAGTCTGACAACCAGTCTTACCAAGGGGTACCGTACTATTACCCAGTAACTGGGTTGTAGAGGTCAGAGAGGCAGTCGCTCCTTGTATAATGCAGCTGAGTGCATCAGGTTAGACTGGAAGCCGACCCCAACATAGTTGCGAAAACGCTAGGCAGATCATGAAGAAATGATATGCATAATTCCAACACACCCAACTCTGTAAAGTTGATAAATCCTTGATTGGCGTTTATTTTAATATTAATTCAGTACGTTGGTAATTATTTAACATAGCGATATTGTAATGTTCCCTTTGAAGCATCATCCGTTTGATTAATAATTAAAAGCGGAATGTGGATTAATAAAACATTAAGGTTTTGATTGACTGATGTAAATTAAAAATAAATGGACCATGTAACGGATTTCGTGTTATCGTTATTTTATACTTTGATTAAACGTTGTTATTAATTTGGTAATATTGTTTTTTTTCAACGTAGGTTTGCAGATACTTGATTTGAATTCGGTGTTTTCGGGATGTGCTAATAGAATTGTTGCAGTGTACTCAGCGTCAGTCGTCAGTAGCATTTGATTGTGAATGTATTTTAATTTAATGTATTTTATTTTAATGTTGTAATGAATTTAATGTATTTTGTTTTAATGTTGTAATGAAATTAATGTATTTTGTTTCAATGTTATAATGAATTTGATGTATGTATTTGTGATTTAGTTATTGGGACTTTGTGCCTTAGCAAATAAATAATAAAAATAAGATAATGTTCCCACGCTGGGACACAAGACTGAGTCTTACAAGAGAATGGGCAGCAGCGCTCGCTACGCATTTTATCACCATACTGCGGTCGCCAACCCGCCTGCCAAGCGTGGCGATTATGGCAACTCCTCCTCCCCTCCCCCTCCTCCTCGAGGAGGCTTATGTCCAGCAATGGACGTCTTTCAGCTGAAATGATGATGATTGGGACACGGGCCTCCTCTCCGTGAGGAGAGTGGGACGTAATCCATCGTCAGTATTTTATCAAACATACATTTGTCTCGGATTGCTCTCGGCCTAAAGATAAAAAATATTATCGATACCAGACATCACATAAAAAAAAGCCAGAAAAAGTAGAAAAAAAAGACAATCTCCGCTGAAATCTAAAATAAGCTCATTCTATTCAAGGGCGGGCATTTTGAAATTAGAACGCCAGGCTATTTGCACTTGAGGCGAGGACAAAAGCCGGCCGAGGCGCGTGCGTGCCTTATTGAGGCGCCTCGGGCGACCATTCAGCCATGCGCGGATAAATGCTATGCAAACTGCTGGATAAATACGACCGCGAGGCGCGCGGAAGGGTTATTTTTTTAAAGTTGATATTTCGAAGAAAAAAGTCCAATTCGGGTCAGGTTAGTTGGTTTCTGCAGTCGTTATAGAGTTCGCGAATGTTGTGGACGTTTGCTGTTGATCTTAGGTTTCTTAATAATGTACTACAATACGATAAAAATGCCTGAGTAGGCTTGGATAATTGGCGATCCCAATGTGGTATGTTTAGACAATAACACGGACGCTATTGACTATCCTATGTCCGTCTAGCTAAGGTGGACAATAGGATGGACAGTAATGCTTTTAGGAGCACACACGGGTATAAAAATACTGGCTGATTTAAACTAGAATACGAACATCTACTTTGGAAATTAATTACAAATTCTGATCGGACAAAAATATCAAAAAAGAGCTAACGTAAAAAACATTTGATTGTTTAATTGGAAACGAAGCAAAAAGAATGTGTAAGCATCATAGCAGATTGTGTTCTGTTGTTTCTGCCCACTCCAATGTAAAGAAGGCGTAACATTGTATATTCTAAGCTTCACCCTATACATCAATTTCACAGAGCCCAACCAATAATTCAACGTAAAAAAGACACACAAGATTAACTATAACAAATAAACTATATAAGTACTCCCACTAAGTACGGTTATTACTCAAGCCAAGTCAGAAGATTAACGGAAAGGAAACGCAAAGATATCCTTTCTTCCACAGTTCAGATCCAATTGACCTCCACAATCCTTATTGCGTTAACTTTAACTGGGGAGGAATTATAGTTTCCTCTTTCGTTCTGTTCGTTTTTCTTGAAGGCTCCTATTTCTGCGGATCGGTGGAACAATTGTATGTTTGAAAGATAGTTTGAAGGTAAAAGGGTTTGTGTTAAGGTTATTTGTTTGACAAAATTGCACTTAATTTATGCCTTAAGTAGGTGAACTTGGCCTTGGCATGGCCAAAGAAACCAAGGCCGGCCAGAAGCGCATTGGGTTGATGATATCGTCAAGGTCGCGGGTTACATGTAGATGAGTGACGCACGGAACTGAGAAGTATGGCAGAAAAAGGGGGAGGCATCAGATCGAGATGACGATGATGTGAAATATATAGATAGACTTTTAAGTCTGTCTGTTACTATACCTATAAGTTACATTTCATGTTCATGTTTCATGGCTGAATACACCTAACCGATGATGAATAAATTATAGAAAAGAAAGAAACCTTATTGCTTAGAAAAAATTTAAGTAGTAGTCAATTTAGATACAATTTTTAAACGAAACTTTATACGGTTTCAGGGAATTTAATTTAAATATCTAAAAAAAAATACATAAACAGTACGAAAATAAACTGGAACCTAAAAGAAGATTAGTGTTTTAAGGTAAGGTATCGGCTGTCTGGGAATCAATTTGTATCTACGCCATTTGCATTACTTATCTCTAAATAAAAAATCATTCCAAACTTAAATTTTCTTCTCGTCTATAATAATAATAATAATAATAATTTATTAGTCCAATGTTACAATTATTACCTTATTATTAACTTAACTTAATGGTGGTCTGTAACTATTAATATTTATATTGATCTTTACGGCGGACCCCAAACTAGGCGGCGCCTGTATCTTGGGATCCAGAGTTGTGACACATATAGTAATACAGTTTTCCACTGGTCAGAGTGAGAAATGCAATTGACTATTTAAAACTGAATTGAGAGATCAGAGTGAAACTGAAATTTAAATCGTAAATTATAAAAAATTAAAATAAAACTTAATTTGTACTAAACAGCACATAAAACTAAAATATTAAACAATTTGTTAGACAATTAAAAAAGTTAAGACAATAAAAAAAGTCTGCCAAACACAGATACATTGTATACTAAATCGATAGATACAAAGCTTCCACCAAATGTAAATGACCCACAAGGAACACAACAGACATATTTCCCCCATTATTCACTAACGACAGATCTTATTTGGACTTGTATATTTGCTCTCAGTCCAAGAGAAACATGACGCGTCGATCATTTAGCGCGAGCTTAAATAGCTCAAAGGAACAACGCACATTGCCTCTTTACTTTGCTTGCAAACACTACAGTCGACTCCCAACCTTACAGCTCCGGAACCAAGGTTGAAAGTAAGTGTCTCAGTGTACAAGAAGTGTTGAAAGGATCATTATTCCAGGCTTGATGTTGAGTCGTGATTGATCTGTCGCCGCAAATGGATGAGCTTGAGTCTGCGAGTGCGGTCGCGATTACGAATGCAGCAACGACATAAACAAGTGTCGAAGTGTGTAGCGTGCCTTATTTTTATAACATTTTTTATGATAGAGCGGGAAGATTGATGCTGGTTTGATCAGGCGGCTAAATGAAGTTGCTCAGTTTGTGGTGACATTAATGTTTAGTGTAGGCAATAAAATGCTGAGCATCTGATGGACTGTGTTGAGTAACAATTCAGTTAGTTAGGAATTAGAGCTGTTTATTTAGTATCAGAATGAGCGGTTTTGGTGTTGACTCATTGGTAATGGCCCGACTTGCAATTTGTAGGTCGTTCGTTCAAACCTAACGCGCTTTGCTTTATGTGAATTATTTCATCACCACTGCTTTCAAAACGGTGAAAGAAAAGTCGGTGAGGAAACCGGCATGTTCTAGAAGCAAGAATTGGAAAAACAAAAGCAAAAATGTGACATCCACCAAACCGCACTGGGCCTGCCTGGTGGAGGGTAGCTGTCCACTGCTTCTCACAGAAAGGCGGCCTATTTCCCATCAGTGAGTGCAGGATATTCTGATGATGCTATGAGCTATTTTGTTAGCAAAGTTGAAAAAAGCTCGTGCTGAGGTGTAAAAATTAGCTAGTCAGGAGAATGATAGCGAGCTTCACTATCCATAGTTTAAAAACTTTTTAACAAAAAATTAAACCGCCGAAAAAACAGAAAAGCAAAAAATAATAAACCTTAAAATTATGAGTCGGTGCTTTGAGTGATCTTAGTTCATTGATTTTTCAGCGCCGACTCAAAATTTTAAGGTTTATAATTTTTTGCTTTTCTGTTTTTTTCGGCGGTTTAATTTTTTGGTAAAAAGTTTTTATTTTGTAATTTTTTGTGGCTTTAATGTATTAATAATACTTGGCAAGGTATACCCTATCCAATGAAAAGAGAATTATTAAAATCGGACTACTCTGTACAAAAAAGTTATGCGTGGTCATACATAAAATAATAAAAAAACAAAAATAAAATATACGCGTCGAATTGATAACCTCCTCCGTTTTTTTCGTCGGCTAAAAATGAAAATAAATAACATAACATCACGTCTGTATTCTCTAAATGGTTAGGCAGAGGTGTACTAATAGTGTACGCACATTTCGTCAGTTATGTTTAAGTCCCATGTAATAGGGGGCGAGCATATTGCCATCAACCAGGCACAATTCCAGACTCCGGGTCGCTACTTAAAAATTCCAGGTGAAGAAACGCTATAACAACCTTTGCCCGACCCGGAAACCGAACAGTTTTGATAAGTATTTCGTCATTAGTTTCAAGACACCTCTCTTTAATTAAAACAAACAATAATACAGGACGAAAACCTCCTCCGTATGTACCATTTCCTGATAAAAAGCACGTTTTATTTACTTTCTGTTTACAGGTTATTTCACGCGTAGTGTTGCGGTCACGGCTACCACTACAATATTAAATAACAGATACCTTATGTCTGGCAGCCATTTTGTATGAGAGCATAGCAATGCAAGCAGCATAGCACAGCTTTTGCACTTTCTATAAAGACACGGCGATTTAGTTCTTATCTGAAAACTTATGGCCATGATAAGCCGTACAGCTGGTGATATATAAAAGCCGTTTCCATATCTCTTATTAATTTTACAAAAGATTAAAATAACGATCGCCTCACCAAAATAGAAGACCGATATTTTCTTATGTAAGAACATAATACCGCAAGTTAAAAGGATAAACCGGTAAATCGGTAAACGGTTTTTATCTCCAAACACCTTTTATGCTCGGAGCGCTGTCATTAAAATAATACGCACCCACATTAAGCGTTGTAGCGATCTCCCTAAAAGTCGCTGCGATTAATCGCTCGTGCAAAAACTTTCGAACGCGGCGATCATGAATCATTGTCGCGAATTTATGTCCACGGGTGCTTCGTCCGGGTTCTTGTTTTTGCCCGGGGCGAACCGATAATCCGCGGGTCGGTTACAAATGCTGCCGGATTTGCGACACACAGGGGGATGACGCGATAACGTGCTATATACTTATTATAGTCGTGTAGTGTGCTCTTGCCTTATTATGCTAAAAGACAAGACAAAGGAATTAGATGTCAAAGTATCTTTGTGATGTTTTTGTCGCATAGAAAGAGCTCTCTGACAAAGAAGTGTACAACGTTTTTTGGGGAGATGATGATATTGTATTATTTATAAATAATAAAGGAACTGTTCTTTTCTATGATTTTTATAAGTTTCTTTATCTCTGAAATAATGCAGATGCTTTTTCGAGTAAACGTTAAGAACAAAATCGTTATTTAAAAAAAGAAACATTTAAAATAAATACCGTGACAATTAAAATAAAATACAGTGGCTAATTTACCTGAACTAGGTGAAAAAGTGCACCAATACATAATGTAACAAATTAACAATGATTATAAAGTAAAAACTAAATTAAAACATTATTCAACTGAAATAAATAGCATGTTAGCGGTTCTATTTGCAGAAAAGCAGATCTTCTGTCTGTGCATAATCAATTCAAGTTGGCAAATATTGAATTACATTTTTGTACAGCTTGCTACAAATTGAATTGATTAATACTTACTAATAGCAAATATTGTAAACAGGCTAATGCCAATTTTCTATAATAGAAAACACTTACTACGTCTGAAAATATTTAAGCCAAAGAGTCCCTTTTAAGACAAATAACTTAATCCCCACTTTTATTTACGGGCATCTTAACATCACACACACATCTTGACAGGCCTGTTGGTCTAGTGGTTAGTGAACCTGACTGCTATGCCGGAGGTCGTGGGTTCGATTCCCACCCAGGACAAATGTTTGTGTGATGAGCACGATCATTTGTTCTGTGTCTGGGTGTAATTTATCTATAATATGTATGTATTTAGAAATATATAAGTATGTTTATCAGTTGTCTAGTACCCATAACACAAGCTCTGCTTAGCTTGGGACTAGATGGCGTTGTGTGATAGTTGTGGATTATTATTTATTTATTATTTTATTTATTTATCTTTAGCGCGAACAAAACAGCAAAGAATACCAACGACACAAAATCTAAGTGGTCCTAAATCCAAAGATTATAAATTTACCGTCAATTAACTCGGTATAAACGCAATAAGTACAAAAAGCAATCGTGTTAATCGAACACAGGACCGTTTGTTACTATCCCGCAACCGGCAAATGGACAAATCAGATTATTTCACCCACTATGAGTCTGTAGATAATAGCGCTGTTACGGTGCAAGTTAAAAGAAAATGGAGATAAAAGGATGCCTGACTTATGCACGATTAATCGATTTATTTAAATGAGTACGGTTTTTGTATCCTACTATAATATTATAAATGTTAAAATATGTATGTTTAGATGTTTGGTTGTTTGTTATTCGATCACGCAAAAATGGATAAAAGTATGCGGATAAAATTTGCCACACACATAGTTAATGAGCAAAATTAATACACCGCACACTTTTCAAAATTGTTCTGTGATAAGACAAAGATATGTAGCAAACGTACGAGAGAGCAGTTGGTCTAGTGCTAACGATCGCGACTTACGAGTTAAGGTCGAGGGTTCGTACTCTCACAGGCGCTTTGCTTTGTGTAAACTATTTCATCACCACTGCTCTCAAAACGGTGAAGAAAATCATCTTGAGGAAACCGACATGTCCTAGAACCAATAAATCGAAGACGTGTGACATTTACTAACCCACACATGGCTGGCGTGGTGAATAACGGCCCACTCCCCCTCACAGAGAAGCGGCCTGTGTCCCAGCAGTGGGAACATTATAGGCTGATTATGCATACGTACGACGGCCAAGATTATTCAGAACAACAGTTTGGAAAAGTAACGCCGGGGTAGTCTGATTACAAAAATCGGAGGATCACTTAAGGAGAAACACAAGAGAAATCTTTGTTTTCAAAGCGGACCAGCAACTCGTTCATTTGAAATACATCTTAATTCTCCAAAATGTCCCGAAAAAATCTTACAAAATCTCTATAACTTAAAGTTCGTCAAGGTCAAACATCACGGCCCACGTATTGCCCACTCCCCGCTTCAGTCCCTCATTTGCCCCACAAATCTCAACGAGGCTATAAATTAAGAGATTCCTGCTAAGTCCCCATCAGTTTGCGCACCCCGCGGCGTTACTCACTGACCTCCGGCCGAAGACATCGAACCACTTGAGTGGAAATTATCTTACGTAGATTATCCTTATGGTGACATTTCTCCTCCATTTCCGATGCCTAACTGGATTGCTATTTTTCTTCTGTAATGTGAGCACTTGGAAGAAGAGCGTATTTTTATTGTTAAGTGTTTTGTTTCCCATGTTAGGGGAATATAATTTAGATGATCACTTTTTTAGGTGTGACTAAGTGTTGTTTAAGGATAGCTATTTTTTGGTCCGCGGATGGGTGACTATCTTTACATACCAAGATCCGGCCGTGCTTTGGGAAACACGCTAAGCCGTTGTTCTCGGCTGTCATTCACGAATTCTTGACATTCTTTACGGGTCGTCAAAAGACTGAAAGTCTGACAACCAGTCCTGAGTGTCTTAGTTCCCAGTAACTGGGTTGTGGAGGTCAGATAAGCAGTCGTTTCATGTATAATACGCTGCATTTGATTAGACTGGACGCTGACACCAGCATAGTTGTGAAAGGCTAAGCATCTGTATCGCCTTTCCTAACTGTTTTGGGTTCATCTTGATGATGAACATCATGAAAGAAGAGAGTAAGTAATGACCAAAGAATTTGTTTAGAATTATATAGACAAAGCGTATTATACACACTACATGGCTAGTTTGCAAAGAAATTTGCATTACATTTAAACAGCCAAACAAATTACATTCCTTTAAGCACCTGTCTGTAAAGAAATGAACCCGGAGTTATTACAAAAGTCAGCATGTACTAAAGAGGCATAAAATATAAAGCCCAACTATATATTAAGCAGGTTTATTCCAGCTCAATCAGTGCTTACCCATTCAAATGCATTAAAGACCTGTCCGTCTAGAAATCAACACGGAGCTATGATAAAGCATGATCAATTTTACGGTCAGTCCTGTCAGCGTGTACCAGGGAGGCATAAAACGTATAGAGCATCACAATAGGATGTCTTCATTGTCTGGAGGTACCGGCGGCTCGACGCGTTGCCAGCAGATTTAATGGTGTAAGCTATAGAAGGTAACGAGAGTTGTTTGTTATCCTTAATCCTTAGTAGATCGACTTGGAGAGGTATCTTTGGCTACGAACTATTTATTTTGTGATTTGCTTGTTATATTGGAGTAATTACCAAATTAATCATAATGATCACAATTAAATCCAACTTTTTATTGCATATCACAATTTTTTTTAAACAACTTACAAAAAACAGTTCACCTGCACCCTAATTGCAAAACGCACAATTTATCAGAATCTGAATGGGATTGAAGATTATTTCTAAACCATTGCGTCATTTGCTCGAATAAATTGTCGGCTCAGCAACGTAAATAACGCAATGAATGTTGTTTAACTATGAATATTAAACCAATTCCTACCGATAAAAAGTTCCGCAATTACCCCTCTGATATGTGTCAAGAATAACAAGGAACAAGTAAAATGTCATATTAAACTGATGAGCACGAAAAGATTGATTTTGTTTTAGTGTAATTTTTTGACGGATTTGTGATTACAGAACAAACGGTTAGTTTTTTTATGTGTAGCATATTAAAACATTGGTTATTAAAAAAATAGATTTGAAATCCTCAAGAGCTTTTTAGCCTAATTATCGACAACTCTTGCATTTTGGACCATACTACAGTGCGTTGTCGGGGTCTAAATTGCAAATTTAATACAGCTATTTGCATCTGAAAAGACCTATGCAAAGTAGTTTTTGTGTACAGTGATTTGTACCGTTTATCTTGAACTCTTTATCTAAATTAGATGTGTGTTGCGAACGTTTCATTCGCTTTTTAGTGCTTTCTTTTGTCTATAAAATTGCAAACGCCTGATTTCACGAGTTTCAAACAATTTGAAATTAGCTGTTTCGTTCAGTTTCGTATGGAATTTTAGAACGCTCACTCGTTTCGAATTTGCATTTAAATTGTGTTTTGTTTTTAATGGTTTTATGATATTTATTTGTCTTGCCGGGACTGTAAAGAGAATGAAATGCATCTCTTACATTCAAATTGTTTTGACCATTTCCTCACAACGTTGCTTTTCGTTATAATTTTGAATGTCTGTACTTTGGAAATTGAGTAACAAAGTGGTATATTCTGACCAAAGGGTCTTCACACTAGCACCCCCAGTCAGGTTTATGCTTTGTTGTATAGATGACTAGACAAACAGGGCTCAATGATGATTGACGATCTTTCGTCGTCATCATGTCTGTGAAAGTATATTTTTTGGTATGTGTTATTGTGAAATAGCTCTTGATCACGATCTCATCACAAAAAGTATCCTGCGGGACTATGGAAGGCTGGTAGTAAAAGGGAGTTTGATAATTCCGTGATTGCTCCGAAGTAATTTGTTTAAAAACCTTGCTCCATGATAATTTCGATTACATGTACTTAAAATGACTTAATATCATACTTTGTTCCCCGAGGGGTTGGGCAGAGGTGTACCTATAGTTTGTTAAAGTCCCTTGTAATAGGAAACGAGCCTATCGCCATGAACTGGGCACAAATCCAAACTCCAAGTTACCGCTGAGAAATTCCAGATAGAAAAATCCCATAACACTTTCCCCGATCTAGAAATCTAAGAGCTAGTACATACTGGGCGCTCGGCGTTCCGTTGAGCGCGCGTTGGTCGCGTACACACACCGCGCTTAGCACGGCGTTTAGCGCGCGTTAGTAGCGCGAACATACTTTTGGATCAGTTCGAAAATGGACGTCGAAGAGATCGCTTGTGTGTGGCTCCTCTAACGTCGCTATAAAAGACGACGACGAAGACAAAGATACTATTGGGTGCACCCAATACTAAGAGATAGACTGACGCATGGGATGTTTGTTACATTATATCCAAAATTAAGACAATACGGGCCTAAATTCTTTAATTATTTTAGAATGTCTGTGAAGTCATTTGATGAATTACTCAGTGTTATAAAAGCTGACATAACGGATAATTCAACAATATTAAGAGACTCACCTTATTCTTATAATCGGGACTTTCCATATCCCAGATAACTGGTCGCTTTTGGATTTCATCTATAAAGAAATCAGTATCAAAATGCTCGATCTCCATTTTCGAAAAGTGCGTCCTCTCTACACAAAAGCGCGCGTTGAAATGTACAACAAAATGGCCGCTCATGTATCTCAAAGCGCGCAGCTGACGCCCGTGCAACGCGCGTTCTAACGAAAAAATGTAAACGCACGATTGACGCGCGTTTGACTAGCAGCTCGCGCTTGTATGTGTACACTTCAATAGAATTTGGGGTTCTCAAAACGCGCGTTAGAAAAGCGCGCGTTTCAAAACGCCCAATGTGTACCCGCTCTAACCCAGGACTTCATGCTCATCAGTAACACTTGCCACCACTAGAACAACGAGGCAGTGTCGAGGTTGATTGTATGTTATTTTCTTAAATAATATAATAATATTATAAAGAGGAAAAATTTGTATTTTTGTTTTTGGTAATGGATAAACTCAAAAACTACTGGACCGATTTAAAAAGTTAATTAACCATTAGAAAGCCACATTATCTGCGAGTAACATAGGCATAGGCTATATAACATCACGCTACAACCAAGAGGAGCGGAGCAGTAATGAAAAATGTTGCATAAACGGGGAAAATCGCGCGGGTAGGCGATTCGACGCGACGAGAAGGATCGGGGGAACACGAAATTTAACGCGGACGAAGTCGCGGGCAGAAGCTAGTTTTTACATAAATTGGTAGATATAAGAGGCCAGTTCATCATCATCAACGTCAATTCAGCCAAGAGACGTCCACTGCAAGACATAAGCCCCAAAGATGGGGTTTGTCATAATCGCCACACTTGGCAGGCAGGTTGGCGATCGCAGTATGGTGGTAAAATGCAGCCAGCCAGCAAGAAGAGAGAGGCCGGTTATTTACTAGTATCCTTTCTAAAACAAGCCAGGGGTGATACACCATAATAACAATAGACATATAATAAAACGCTTCCATCCAGAACCGGATGTCCCCGCATTAAAATAATAAACTGTATACAACTGATTAAACAACTTAATGAGTTCATTTAATTTGAACGGAAGCGCCACCGAGTTGTTGCATGCTTTTTATTTGAGTCAGGGGGATAAACAGTTGATAATGTTGAGTTGATGTGTAAGTGACCCTTTAGGTCAGTGTCGGTATCAATGCCAGTATCACACTTCTTTATGATAAGAAGTTGATTCTAGTGTTGAAGTGGTTAGGAACTGGCAATTGAACTGCAAATGAACAAAATGGAAAATGCTGTTGGTAGTCCTAAGACAAAAATTCATCCTATTTGGCCTCCACAACCCAGTACTGAATAATACGACTCCTTGGTGAGATTGGTTGTCAGATATTCGGGCTTCTGACGACCGGCAACGACTGTCGAAAGATCCACGAGTGATAGCCGGGACCAACGTCTTCACATGCTTTCCGAGGCACAGAGGGGTCTTAACATGTAAATATGAGCACCTATCGACGGACTAACCGCGACAAGCTTAGCTTAACCTAATCGATTAACTCGTACGCCTGTTATTACTTAGCCACATGCCCCAATGGTACCCATATGGCTTAATCACTGCATATTAAATCTTAATAACATTTTGAACTTCAAGAAACATAACTAAAACGAACTTTAGAACCCAGCTGAGAGCGGAACGCGTCATTTTTCGGCGCGCTGATCCGGATCCGTTCCACGCGACGCGTCGACACCCCTCGGCGCTACTTACTTGAACTTTACTGCACGAATGTACTATACTTAGGCACGTACAATTATATCGACATTAGACTTCATGGGAGATGGGTTTCTTATGTATTTATTATGGTATATAAAGGGGGTAATGTCTACATGAAATATGAATGCGCACGTATGACCAGGCGCATTGGTAAGATATCCAAGTCATTGAGCCAGTCAATTTATGTCTATAATCATTCAACGATTAGATTAGCTCTTTGGCAAAGGAAATAACATAACTTACAAAGGCAATACGCCTTTGTAAGTTATGTTATTTCCGGTTCAGTACATTTCTTTAACAAAGGAAATAAATAGTTATCCTACTATAATCTTACTAGCGTTCTCTATGCATTTTACCACCATACTGCGATCGCCAACCCGCCTGCTAAGCGTGGCGATTATGGCAAAAAAAATCCCCCAAATTGGGGGAGGCCTAAGTCCAGCAGTGGACGTCTTATGGCTGAAATGATGATGAATCTTTACATAGTATTTATTAAACAAAGTCACTTCCCGCGTTTGTACACTAAGATCTTTTGAGCTACGCAACGGATTTTTCGGTTTTCATCAAAAGACTGAGTAATTCAAGAGGAAGGGTTATGGCTGGCAGAAGCAAGTAATATTATAAACGTGATAGCTTGAATATTTGTTACTCAATCACGCCAAAGCGGGTGAACGGATATGGATGAAATTTCGCACACTGATAGTTTATAACCTGTATTAACACATAGGGTACTTTTATCCCGGTATTACATTCCCGTGGGATAATTTTCGACCTCCACGCGGGTAAAGCTGCTGGCAAAAGCTAGTAAATTAATATGAATTTCTTAAATATGGCTCAGAATGGAGATATCGTAAATCGTATTGTGCTACACTTAAGTATGTTTAATTATGTCGACATAAAACTTCATGAGAAATAGGTTTCCTATGTATTTCATGGGTATATGAGGGTGACCAATGTCTCCATATTATGAATAGCCTCATTTGTATGGAAGCCACGGTATAAGTGTCATTTGTCACCACACATAAGATGTCGAAATCTTTGTGATATGCCAATTGACGTCTAGAATTATTCAACAATTGGATTAGCACTCTAGGATAGCTGTATGTTTTATCGTTTATGTTTATTCGAGTTTATCCAGGCTTCAATATTATAAATGTGAAAGTAGCTCTTTGTTTTTCTGTCTGTAACATGTTCACGCCTAAACTATGTACTAGGTTGAAATTCGGCACCAAGATAAACCATGACCTGTGTTAGTACAAAGAATACTTTTTGTCTCGGCTTGGCACGGCAGTGCGATCCCGTGGAATTATTTTCCGACTTCCAAACAGTCGAAGCCGCGTGCAAAAGCTAGTCAATCTGCCTAGCTTTTTCCCAACAGTGTTTGTGTTGGCTTCCAGTCTAACCAGATGCATCATACCAGTATTTTATATCGAACGACTGCCTACCTGGTTTTCACAACCCAATTACTGGGTAATACCAGTACGGCTTTAGGTAAGACTGGTTAAGACTGATGACCCGTAACGATGAGCAAAAGCTAGTACTTACTACTATGAAATGTCAATCCATTCACCAAATGTAGTGATTCGGCTATTTCCCATTTAAGCTCTTTTAGGAGTTATCAGAGTTGAAAATTTCGAAATCGAGCAAAGTGAAAAAGATAACAAATTAAGTCACACTCACTATCTCTCTCTTTCTCCAACACACGCACTGACACACATCCATTTCTATCTCTGTTTATATAAAAAAGGAAACGTAGTATGTTTGTTTAGATTGTTATAGTAGGTGCCTTTGAGAGATGGAAGCTGTTAGCCGGCTGCTTTGAAGGTAACAAGATCACGCGTTGTGCATTGAAAAATATCTTTATGGTACTCGGAGCTACTTAGTGGTAGTTTGGGCTACTGATATTTCCATTGTTTGATACCATTATGATAATAAATTGTGTGAAACTATACCCTACTAGACTACTTGATACTCGTTGTAAAAACATCTTGGAAGCAACAGACATCTAGTATGCATTCTGTCAATAGGTACGCAGATACAGGGTGAAATTAAATTAGCTTGTAATATTTTAACCACGTGTTGGACATCTATCGATATCGAAAACTAACTGAACAAAAATGTTTATTAAATCGATCAGTTGTTTTTGTAATGTTTCGAAATGAATCATGATTTAAATGATGAATGAAAGAATGGGGACACAGTAATTCCATTCAACTTATCCATGTAAGTCTGCCATTATCATCATTATCATCATCACCATCATTATCATCATCATCACCATCATCAACATCGTCACCATCAACATCACCATCATCATCAACATCATCATCACCATCATCATCATTTCAGCCGAAAGACGTCCACTGCTTGAAAAAGGCCTCCCCCAAGCACCGCCACTTCGACCAGTTTTGTACCTATAACGTACATTGAACCCAATCAATTGTATATTAGGTACCCTGATATTCACACCCTACCACCTAAAACTACCTAGGTATGTACAATATAATAAAATAATTTCCATCCATTAAAGATCTCATTTGTTATTCATCTCGGCGGCGGCGTCGCGACGTGACGCGACGTTATGACGTTTCGTTACTCCTACGTCGAATTAAATATTAAATTCTAGTTTGACATTCGAGTATTTATAGCTTCAATATGGCACGTGGCTTATAGTGCTATTAATAAGTCGTTAAACTAAGAAGATGTAAGTACTTACTTTTAAAGTGAAAATAGATGTACTTATTTTTGAACTTAAAAAGCCACTTATAATAACATGTTTTATTAGATCAAATGATTACGTATACAGACCAATGTGGCTCCTTCATCTTCCTAAAGATGTGTTGGCAATTCTGAGAATCGTTTTGGATGACCCACTCGTAAAGATCATGAAGCATAGATATATATTTGCATGGTCAGTATAGTAATCTAGATACTAGAATGACTTAAATTAAATGACTAACTATACAAATAGATACAAAAACAAAAGGACACTTAGGCATTGAAGTACTAAGTCTATACTTTAGTATTTCCCAATATACTGGAGTCAATCTGTTAGACTACTGGCTTGCGGACTCCCGGCCACCGTAGGTGCGAGCTTGCGGGTGGCGAGCAATGGGTAGCTCGCCGCCCGGTAAGGACCAGGCTCGGGTCGACGGCGCGTAGTGTTCCACGCGCGCCTCAAAGAGATGTCAGCAGTACTGAAGGGGTCTGCTAGGACCGATGCCTGCCGGGGTCGCGTGATTGTTCGAAAGAGATACCGTGACCCTGGCACATGGGCAACTAAAGGAACACGGGTGGGTTTTAGTCAGTAAAAGTCTGACACGCCCTCCCGCTCCGCCCAGAGCGGGAAAAGTCATTTGATGATTTCCCAAACAAAAAAAAAAAAAAAAAGACTACTGGCTTGAAGTAATTTCAGAATTCCATGTGGAGTACTAGGTGGGACTTATTAGAGAATGGGCAGCATCGTACTCTATGCAATTTACCACCATACTGCGATCGCCAACCCGCCTTCCAAGTGTGGCGATTATGGCAAACCCCCCAAATTGCAATAAATTGAGGAGGCCTTATCTAGCTCTGGACGTCTTTTGGTTGAAATGATGGTGATGATGATGGAGTAACTCTTATTACATACATAAATAAATATAATTGAAGTGTCTATTCATCCTGCCAGGGTAGCGAGATTGTTCGAAAGAGATACCGTGAACCTGGCACATGGGCAACTGAAGGAACACGGGTGGGTTTTAGTCAGTAAAAGTCTGACACGCCCTCCCGCTACGCCCAGAGCGGGAGAAGTCATTTGATGATATCCAATCCAAAAAAAAAAAAGAAAAAAACAAGTGTCTGTTCATTATAGCCAATGACAGCATTTTACTAAATGCATATGAAAATATTGACGGAATTAAAAACATCAAAACGAGTTTTAAATATTTTGTCTGTCTGTTTGTTCTGGCTAATCGCCGAAACGGCTGGACCTAACTGTACTTTCATTAGCTGAAGATATAAGGCGTAACATAAGCCAACTTTTGTCCCGCTAACACGTGCTTGTGTGTTAATTTCCGACAGCAACGCGGGCGAAGCCGCAGGCACAGCTAGGTTCCGTTTATCCAATAATTTATTATTATTAATCTACAACGTAAAATGCATAGAGAACGCTGCTGCCCATTCTCTAGTAAGTCCCTTAGTCGCCTTTTACGACACCCACGGGAAGAAATGGGTTGGTGTTATTCTTTACGTCCGGCACCACACGGTACAACATACTGCGATCGCCAACCCGCCTGCCAAGCGTGGCGATTATGGCAAAGCCCCCCAAATTGGGGGAGGCCTAAGTCCAGCAGTGGACGTCTTACGGCTGTAATGATGATGATGAATCTACAACGTATGTAAGAACAAAATTTTACCCGAAATTAAAACACCCGCTCTCATTTCGTCAACGATCTTTATCGCCTCGTAAAAGCTACCTTCTTACCCAAACATTATCTCCTTGATTGTCGAAGAAATATTTTTAATGTTCATAAATTCGTTGATAGTCATGGAGAATATTTACAGTGCCGACGTCCAAACATTAAGTCGTAAAGGTGTACAATTTATGATTAATAAAACAGTCATTTTGTGGTGTTATCATCGCTGTAATAAAACTTAAAAGCTATTTTACGTTATATATGAGTGAAATACGGGGGACGGGTCGTTAGCGTATGGCTGGGCTAGTATAATGAAATTAGTGATAACCTTTAAGTACATGTTTTTACACTATCGTCGTGAACATGATGAGGCTAAGCAATTACAGACGCACGGATCGATTACTAAGGGTAAGCAACGGTAGCCGCTGTTGTTCCCTGGATGAGTAACCATCTTTCAATGCCAAGACAACTTCATACCTCGGAAAGTACGTTAAGGCGCGGACTGACTACGATTTTAAATGCTACAACTGTATGCTACAGCTCCAACAAATAAGGTTGAAAATTGAATAAATATTTGTGATGTGATGTGACTAAGCTGCGAATTGGCATTTATTTTACGGTTTTATTTAGATTATTCGGACTACATACATTAAATTAAATAATTGTCCGGTTAAAGTTTTAAAGTAATGTTTATTCTATTGAACTCTTTAAAAAAAAAATGTTGTTATCGCTGAAAATACAGAGATGTTCGACGTCAAAGTTTTTTTTGTGAAACAATTTTTATTGGGAATATCAAACAATTTTTCACTATTCTATTCGGTTAGAATTTTTCTTTAAACCCTTCTCTGTCCACTGTATTTTTTGTGTCGTATATTTTCATTGCGTTACGTCATACTCGATTGTCAAAGACACCAGTGTTTTGTGAATATTGAGGTAACACCGCGCCTTAAGCAGTTGGTCATTTGTAGGTCTTTGAAATATTTAAAACTAGCTTTTGCCAGCGGCTTCGCCCGCGTGGAAGTCGGAAAATATCCCGCGGGAACGTACTACCGGGATAAAAAGTACCCTATGTGTTATTCCAGGTTATAAACTATCTGTGTGTCAAATTTCATCCAAATCGGGTCTGTAGTTATTGCGTGAAAGAGGAACAAACATCCACACATCCATACATCCAGGCATCCATACATCCATACATACAAACTTTCGCGTTTATAATATTAGTAGGAAGTAGGATACTGGAGTTTATTTGTATCCGGTTATACTGAAAGCCAACTTCAACATAGTTGGCAAAAAGCTAGGCAGATGATAATGATTCCTTACTGGACTAGACAGAGTAGAGTCTGTAATAAGTTCTGTCCGAGACTTCATCCCGTGAAAGTTTCTGTTCTCCCGACCCACCCCATTGCATCGTATCGCATGCCCGCGCTATTTCTTCATTTTCGCTTAGCGTCCTTTCTGCCTTTTTTTTTCTTTTTGATGGGGTCATAAGAGTGTACCGTGTGGTGCCGCACGTAAAGCATAACGCAACCTCATTTCTTCCCGTGGGTGTCGTAAGAGGCGACTGAGGGACTTACTAGGGAATGGGCAGCAGCGTTCTCTATGTATTTTACCACCAAACTGCGATCGCCAAGCCGCCTGCCAAGCGTGGCGATTATGACAAATCCCCCAAAAAATGTACCGGTTAAATTGATGGTGCATGGGGGAAGAATCCGACCGTAAGAAGTCCACTGCTGGACATGGGCCCATGTCCAGCAGTGGACTTCTTACGGCTGAAATGATAAGAGTCCTAGCGCAATGTTCAGTAGTCTGTAGCCTTTCTCAAAAATTGGGCTATAAAATGCAAATAGTATTTTTCACATCCGACCGGTAGTTCTAGAGATGAGCATGTTTAAACAAACAAAAAAAAAAAAAAATACTATTCAGCTCTATTATTAGAATAGATTACTGCACCAATAAAGATTTCAAAAAATTAACTTAATTACTAACGTCTTACTATAAAATTAATTTTACTGTCTTATTAACTGTATTAACGCACAATCTTTTATCTCACTAACGGGGTAAATGTCCCAACAATCGGCCGTACCGGAATTTAATCGTCAATTTTAGATAAGGTGGTTATAATCACAAAAGTCCCACAATCGTTAGCTATGTCCCTAATACTAACAGTAGGGTGCTTCCACTTCCCGTATTAATTCAGTTTTGCCGTGAACAACGTTAATTGTAATATAGCGTGATTATAAAACACCCAATTCAAGTTGTTTACGTTTTTTTAAAGTAAAACATTAGGGGTCATTCGATGCTTTATTTAATGGCTTCATTTGCATAAGGACGTTTATCACGGTGTGTCCCTAGGGGGTTGAGCAGCAAACGACCTACTTCTTTGTCAATTGCATTTTTGAAATAGGTATTTGTCATTTTCCTCATTGTTGGTAGGTTTATATTGCTGAATTCGTAAACACAAACAAAACACGTTTTGGTATATGAATAACCGACGCTGTTTTTGATCTACGTGACTCATTCCTTAACAATAAGTAACACACATTGGTTCTTTGACGAATCCGTATAAATAAATCAATGAACACATCAAACGGCTCGTATTTGTCAGCGGCGAGAAAAAGCGACAAGTTAATAAAGAGTAATGTCCCGTGATATCAACAGGCAACTGAATGCCCGCATCTCGATGAGAATGCGATCAATTATCGATGGCCCAATTACCTTTCGTCGTGGGACATAAGGGTCGGACGATTGTTGGGCCGTTCACCTGAAATGTTGAAATAAAATGAAATGTATATTTATGTAAGTAGATCTTATATGACACTTTCACACGTCAATGTTTCGGTGGTCAACATTTTTAAAACTAGATAACACGGGCTTTTTCAAGCTGAGTGTTCCCTGAGAAGAATTGCTGAATAAAACTCAGAGGTCATGGTCTCTTTTAAAGTTCAAACGTTACATTATTAGAATTTTATGCGTTTTGTTGTTATAAATATTGGAGAGAAAAGGTAAGTTTTGTATGCCATTGTATTGACATCTTAAGCGACGATACTCTTTTCTTCGATCTAGCTTATTAACTAGGCTTTCAAGTATCCATCGTTCTGAAAACATATTTTCATGTTCTGGATGCATTCTTTCAATCATTTTTATTTGCTGAACGTTGTCTGGCTGTCTAGTATCTTTGTCTTGATTTTTTTTATTTATTCACAACGCAACTACAACAGGTAACAATCACAATATTTTATGAGGTTCACACTTCACATTATAGGCTTAAACCTGATTATCACCCAAAGCGTAATTGCACAACATGACCAGCTGTAACAAAATTAATTATGATTAAAACTACAGTAAAAAGCTTTGTACACAAAATAACAGCTAGGTACAAGGACTATGCGTCTGCCCTCCAACACACTTTTTACTTAGGCAGGGAATGTGTAGGAGACCAAACGCGTCAGGGA
The DNA here is from genome assembly GCA_947507805.1 of Aporophyla nigra. Classification (NCBI taxonomy): domain Eukaryota; kingdom Metazoa; phylum Arthropoda; class Insecta; order Lepidoptera; family Noctuidae; genus Aporophyla; species Aporophyla nigra. The sequence continues at coordinate 4,314,393 of OX382301.1, forward strand.
AAGTTCATACAATATTTAAAGAATTAGAATTTCAAATTCTTGAATCACAATTACTTTATATCTTTGTCTTATGACAGCGTTGTCTTCTACTGAAATGTTATGTCCATATTTAGATGTTAGATCCTCTACTTTCCGTATCAGTACAGTTATTCTTGACCAGCGATTTTGCTGACTGATCCCTTTGTCCGTATGTATCACACATTCTCGTTACTGAAGCCTATAGATAATAATTAGGGCGACCAAGATGGCTTCCTGATACAACGAATTATAAGTAAGTCAATTTGCTATGTTACCAAATGTTATTTAATGATGAGATCGACGTATTAAAGCTAATATAGAACTTGTTAGTTCCAGTAGCTATAAACTTGGTTAAACTCCTTGGAAAAAATAGATTTGCGAGTGAGACATACGAAGTAAATATAAAGTGTGTAGAGCTCCACCTGCGGGTTCCCAACTCACGGTAGGAGGGGTTCACATCGGCGTCGAGTCGATGATGAAGTACCTGGGACTTGTCCTCGATAGCCGGTGGAACTTCGTCGAGCACTTCCGACGTTTGGCTCCCAGACTGGAGTGGGCTGGGGCTGCCTTAAAGCGGCTCCTGCCCAACCTGGGGGGTCCAAACGCCTCCTGCCGGAGGCTCTACACGGGGGTCGTGCGGTCCATGGCCCTCTACGGGGCACCGGTGTGGGCGCCCTCATTGAGGCTGCGCCCAGCGCGCCGGTTGAGTGCGGCCCAGAGGGTCATGGCCATCCGGTTAATCCGGGGATACCGCACAGTCTCGTGCGAGGCAGCGAGCGTCCTTGCCGAAGTGCCGCCATGGGATCTGGAGGCAAAGGTCCTCGCCCACATGTGGGAGTGGCGCGAGGAGGCGAAACGCCGGGGCGAAACTCCGCTGCCGCGACAAATCGCGGCACGGCGGACAGAGCTCCGGCAGGATCTCATGGCGACATGGCAGGTCCGATTGTCGCAACCCAGCGCTGGGCACGCCACAATTGCGGCAGTAAGTCCCGTCTTTGAGGAGTGGATTGAGAGGCGCCACGGCGTCCTCGCCTTCCGCCTGACGCAGGTTCTCACCGGGCATGGGTGCTTCGGTGGGTTCCTGTTCAGGATAAAGCGGGAGGAAACGCCCGGGTGTTTCCATTGCGAGGATCGTCTAGAGGACACGGTGGAGCATACGGTGGACGTGTGCCCTGCATGGGCGGAGCACCGCCGTGTCCTCGTGGAGGCGATCGGCGGCGGCGACCTCTCGCGTCCGGCCCTGGTGCGAGCCATGGTACGGAGCGAGAGGGCATGGGAAGCCGTCACCTCCTTCTGCCAAGCAGTAATGCTCGCGAAGGAGGAGGCGGGGCGCGTGAGGGAGTGGCAGTCTCTGCGCCCTCGCGTCCCTAGCCGCCGCAGGAGGAGACGCCCCGGGCGTCGGGAGTCGATAGCTGACTCTCGGCCACCATAGGACCAAGCTCGGGTCAACGGCGCGTAGTGTTCCACGCGCGCCTCAAAGAGATATCAGCAAAATTGAAGGGGTCTGCTAGGACCGATGCCTGCCGGGGTCGCGAGATTGTTCGAAAGAGCTACCGTGACCCTGGCACATGGGCAATTGAAGGAACACGGGTGGGTTCTAGTCAGTAAAAGTCTGACATGCCCTCCCGCTCCGCCCAGAGCGGGAGAATTCTGTGGGGAGAAAGTACGGACTTTTTGGATCTGTTCATTCAGCAAAAGAAATGTATCAGAATTTTAATGAACATAGGTCCACGAGAGAGTTCTAGGCCACACTTTATTAAACAACACATTTTAACACTACCAGCAATATATATACTGCAAAGTTGTATATTCGTTAGGAAAAACAGGCACCTCTTCAAATCTAATATCGAAATAAATTAAAACTATAACCGACGGAACAAGAATAGATTAATACTACCCATCACAAACTTAAAAGTTATCGGGAAAAGCCCATACACAAGACTAGCTCGCATTTACAATAAGCTACCGGAAAGCTTAAAATCCCTACCAAATGATGCAATATTCTCGAAACAGTTGAAATCTCTGTTAATAAAAAAACCGGCCAAGTGCGAGTCGGACTCGCGCACCGAGGGTTCCGTACAAACCTGCAGGTCATCATCATCATCATTCGTCATCATCGTTTATGAAATTAAATGTTTTTTTTTTAATTTTTATATTTGAGTTGACTGAATGAAAGGTAAATTGTGGTTTACGATTTATGACGTATTAAAAAAAAACTACTTACTAGATCTCGTTCAAACCAATTTTCGTTGGTAGTTTTCATGGTAATGTACATCATATATTTTTTTTAGTTTTATCATTCCCTTATTTTAGAAGTTACGGGGGGGGGGACACACATTTTACCACTTTCGAAGTGTCTCTCGCGCAAACTATTCAGTTTAGAAAAAAATGATATTAGAAACCTCAATTTCATTTTTAAAGACCTATCCATAGATACCCCACACGTAAGAGTTTGATTAAATTTTTTTTTTGTGTTTCAGTTCTATGTATGGGGAACCCCAAATATTATTGTTTAAAAAAAAATGATATTAGAAACCTCAATATCATTTTTGAAGACCTATCCATAGATACCCCACACGTATGGGTTTGATGAAAAAAAAAATTTTGAGTTTCAATTCTATGTATGGGGAACCCCAAATATTATTGCTTTTTTTCTATTTTTGTGTGAAAATCTTAATGCGGTTCACTGAATACATCCACTTACCAAGTTTCAATAGCACAGCTCTTATAGTTTCGGAGAAAAGTGGCTGTGACATACTCGGACAGACAGACAGACAGACAGACATGGCGAATCTATAAGGGTTCCGTTTTTTGCCATTTGGCAACGGAACCCTAAAAAAGGCTACTATAGCGTTGAGGAATTTAAAACTGACAAATTGTGAAACGATCGTCCTCGTAATTGTATGCTTGACGTAAATGTGAAATGATAAATTACCATCCTATAGTGCTTTTATGTCTAAAATGTATTACCGGATGTTATTGATTGATTGTTTAGTATTGTGTAATAAATTTAAATAATTAGAATCAATTTTATATTATGTAATCTAATAATTTAATTTAATTCAATAATGTAATCATTTAATTTAATTTAATTCAATAATGTTTTCATTTAATTCAATAATTTACACTTTGATAAGTAAGTGAAATTTGCAATGCCCTTACAGGGTGCATGTCTTAATACTGTCATGAAATACTGATGCATGCCTACTAATGAGTGTTTAACATGTTAGCAAATAAATAAATAAATAAATAAAGTCATTTGATGATTTCCCATCCAAAAAAAAAAAAAAAAGTGTTTAGAGCTGCCAGTCGCGAGATTCGTTCGAAAGCGTTACCGTGGCCCTGGCATATGGGCATCTGAAGGAACACGGGGGGGGGTTTTAGTCAGTACAAGTCTGACACGCCCTTCCGCTCCACCTTAGAGCGGAAGACGTCATTTGATGAAGAGGCATAATTATATAAGTATGTGCATACCTAAAGTCTAAGTCATAACATCAGCACGGATCGGTCGATCACGTTAAGCTACGCATGCCGCGGTTGATCCGTCGATGGGTCACCATCTATACATACCAAGATCTCTCCGTACCTCAGAAAGTGCGTAACTTGCAGATTTTTGAAAGTCGTTATGGGTCATCAGAAACCCGATAGTCTTCCAATCAATCTTACCAAGGGGTGTCGTATTACCTATTAACTGGGTTGTGGAGGTCAGATAGGCAGTCGCTCCATTTAAAATACTGGTAATCAGCTGCATGAGGTTAGACTGGACCTCGACCTCAATATGAGGTCAAACCTCCCTTTACAAAGGCACTAGACACGCGCAGGGCGATGGTATCAACAATTCATACAAGCTTTTCTGTATAGTTACCAAATAATCACAATTTTTTTTTTTTTTTTTAAATATTAATTACCAAAAAGAAGGTCCCACGGCAAAATTTTCAATTCATCATCATCATCATAATTTCAACCGAAAGAAGTCAACTGCAGGACATAAGCCTCCACCCAAGGGGAGCTTACCATAATTGCCACACTTGGCAGGTGGGTTGGCGATTGCAATATTGTGGTAAAACGCAAAGAAAACGCTGCTGCCCATTCTCTAGTAAGTCCCTTAGTCACCTCTTACGACACCCACGGGAAGAAATGTGATGGAGCTATTTTTTTTTCATCCAGCAACACATGGTTCCGTGTGGGTAGTTAATTGTTATTAATAATTTAAATTGAGTACCTATGTTTATAATATGTAATGTAGAATAAGTGGTTTTAATATACTTTTAACACGTTTACGAATACGTGATATTCTTATGGTCACCCTATAAACATAAATATACAGAATCTTACTTAAGGGAAATTATCAGTATAATGAAATATGTATTACATAAAAGGAGCGGGAATAAAGTGGTTTTTTATTGAAGTCCCTCGGGCGACCCATGACTCTACTTCACTCAAATTGATCTATATATAAAATTAAATTAATGTATGACCGTCCGTGCAGTTTTGTTTATGTGTTTGGATACTTTCTTGATCTTTTGGGAATAACACAAGAAGGTTAATACACACAAAACGTGAAGGTATACATAGGTGTTTAAGAAATGATGAGTAGCTTAACAGGGTATAATATATCCACAGTAAATTATTAAAGGCTAAAGAAAAATATAAAGTCAAAGCATTTATTTCAATTAGGCCCAAAAAAGGCACTTTTGAACTATAGAAAGTACTTATACTGAAACACTAGTCTATATAATAGGTCTCGCCTGAGTTATATCTGAGCTTTGAACTTGCCATAATCTTGGAAGCAGGTAAAAAATCAAAAATATATTTATAAAATCTGAAGACCTTCACGTAATTAAGAACGTTCAAAATCTAGTCCCAGTCTCATATCGGTGACAATCAAATGTCAAAAACTTGTCAAAAATGTATGAAAACTAGAGGTATTTTTGACAGATTGAGGTCAGACTGTGACTTAAAATTACGAGAAATGCCTCTCAGATCATTAAACAGTTTTATTTTAGAATTTCCTATTTTTAAACTGATTAAAAGCATGGTTAACTTCTGTAATCAAATATTTACCCATAGAATATTTACCAACGGAGTTAAAAAGCGAATAATAAAATAACAAGATACGAGCAGCCCCCGGGCGTCTAGTACGTCACTATTGTATTCTGAGGGCAATCTCAGGGGAGACCATTACGAAATTAAAAACATAGTTCTGACTCCATCATACCTTGATCACAGTCGTGTTAGTTTTGACTCAAATTTGACATTTGACATCGAAACCCTTAAGTTTGGAGTCAAAGAAATATTTGGGAATGATGAATATTCATATCGTAAAGTTTAGACTAAGGTAGCAACTCGATACATTTTTAATGATTAAGACAAACATGAAGATATTGTAGATAAGTTAGCGAATTCAGTCATGACAGTTACAGAGGACTGTGCTTCTGATATAACTTTCATTTGATCTACCTACAGAATTGTTAATGAAGTATTTGAATGTAATGCTATAAGTGTAAAGGTGAATGCTCTACACCCACATGAAATAATGTGGCATTGACTTTTGCGTTACCTGTAAACAAGATGAGATATGGAAGCTTGAATCAAAAGAACACACAGTTTTTATGATCAGTTGTAGACCAAGTTGATAATGGCCAAGAAATATCAAATAACCCAAAGTAAGAAGTAGTCCATACTACTAATGAAGACAAACTAGATTACTAGACATTCAAACGAAGCAGTTTTAAATAACAACACCAGATTAACACAGAATGTAGTCGAATAGAGACAATTCATCAGTAACAACACTTCCCTAATGACAGTCCATAAGCTGGCGATAAAAAACGATATCCTACATCTAAATCAATACAAGACGGAACAATCGTTGAGTAAATAACAATAAATATAGTGAAGGTGCACTTCCGACATTGTAAGTAGAACGTAGCATTAACAATTCAAACACTTTGGAGGGCAATAAATTAAGTCGCGCCGCACACAGTCCACTGGTAATCTCAAAATGGCGGCGAACTTAATACTTCTGCTTTTTGTTTGTGAGATATGAGAGGATGGCGATTGGTAGTTTATTAGTGGGAGATAGTAATGAAAAAAATTGAGAAGGCTTGGGTTCTTAATATGAAGAAGAGACTGTCAGATTGAAAACCAAAATGTATTTGTCGTTCAACAATTCGCCAGTCGGGTGATTGGCGAAATCTTCAGTTTATATTATAATATTATCTTTCTCTAGTTAAATTCCACGAAAAAAATTACAACTATACGTTTTCCTCACGAACCGGCCGAAGATTGACAAATCAAAAATGATGACTTAACTTTTTTTACAGTTTTGTGCACGAGAATTTTGACAAATTGTATGTTCTATGGGTATATTTGTAATATTATTGGCAATATAGGAAAAATATTCAGCAACAATTTAGTCCCATATTTCAAAGCAGCAGTTACCGTCCACTGAAGGTGACAGCAGTACTAAAGAAAATATATTAAACTAGATTTATTTGTAACTAGCTTCTGACCGCGACTTCGTACGCGTCAAATTATTGCTCCTTGTCACGCCCTTCCAGTCGCATCGAATTGCCTGTCAGTTTTCGTTCATTTTTCGTTGCTGCTCCGCTCCTTTTGATCGTAGCGTGATATATATACGCTACGATCTACATATAGCCTTCCGCAATAAATAGGCTATCCAACACAAAAATATTTTTTTAATTCGTACTACTCGTTCCTGAGATTACCGCGTTCAACCAACCAAACAAACAAACTCTTCAGCTTTATAATATTAGTATAGGTCATAGACTAGATGGAAATTTTAAACTAGCATACATACCCTAAAACTGAGGCCAACGAGTACCAGTACCTACATAAATGTCCTTTATCGGAACCAAAAACCGTATGAGAAAAAGACGGAGTTCGACGCTCCAAATCGTAATAACTATGAATTTGTGGAAAGACTCAAGTCCTCCAATTCCGCCAATTTCTCCTTCCTTGCACCGTAGCTCAGCACTGAATGTTTCCCTTGACTTCCTGCGTGCCACTTCCTGACACGTCACAGGCCTGTGTGCCATGTGACGTTGTGACGTTGTGACGTTGCACGCCAGTTTTCAAGTGAGCAGTGCACAGCCGAAATTAATCATGTATGGAAATCTGTACTTCCTCATCGGGATGGGTGCATTTGGATGTTTTGGTGTTTTCGTTTTTTACAAATGTTCGATTTGTAGAACGGACGAGTTTGATACCTACATAGGACATGCATGGGACACTCAAAATGTAAATATAAACTGAGTATTGGTTGCCGATAACAGTGATAACGATCGCAACTTACAAGTTGCAGGCCGTAGGTTCGAACCCAGACAGGCGCTTTACTGTGTGGAAATGATTTAATCACCACTGCTCTCAAAAAGTGGTGAAGGAAAACATCGTGAAAAACCGGCACGTCCTAGATCCAAAAAATCGATGAACATGTGACATCTACCAACCCGCAGAAGCCCACTGTGTGGTGGATTACGGCCCACCGCTTCTAACAGAGACAAGTCCTCATTATAGATAACTAGAGCTTTGTTACTAGCAAAAAAAGCAGTGCAATATGTATTATTTCAGACGAATCATTTCCGATGTACAGTGACGATAAGAATAAGTATATGGCAATTTTTCATCTACGTCATTCACATTCGCTTCAGCAAAAAAATCCAACAAAAGGGCCGAAAAAAGTATTTCAAAACTCAATACATTTAAATTCAAAGAAAGTTACGAAAGAAAATTCAACCCTACAAGGCTCCTTCAAATATCAACTGTTTCCCTTCAAGACAGGGGAGGCAGGGCGCCAGGGTACAGAAGGGACTGGTCTTTACGTGAAAAATCGACATTTAATAGGCGGACGGCTATTTCGCAAATGGAGGTAAGCAGAAGGGTGCTGATTTACTATCGTGGAACTCAATGCTTGGTCAAATGGAACCAGGGGCGACGTGGGACGATTCTACACAATCTTTTTTTAAATGTTTCAACGGTTTTTTTAGGTGGTTTATTGTTGATTTCGTTCTTTGTTTTGCTTTTTAACCGACTTCAAAAAGGAGGGGGTTCTCATTTCGGATGTTTATATGTTTTTTTTTTTTATGTATGTTCGGCCATAACTCCGTCATATATAAACGGATTTCCAAAATTCTTTTTTTGTTCGAAAGGAGTTTATTCCGAAATGGTCCCATATAATTTTCATATTGATCTGATGATGAGCTCGGGAGAGAGACACCGGAACTCTTTATAAAATGACAGCAAATCAACCGCGATTTCTGCTATCGCATAAATATGCATTGTTTGTTTGGAATTAGTGCAGGATGAATACCACAACTAAAAATTTAAAAATAAAAACTTTTTTACAAAAAAAAAACAACCGACTTCCTTAAAAACACTCCAAAGTGAAAAATAACTTTAATTTCGGAAGTCGGTGGCAAAAAAACCATAAATACAGATCCTAAGACACCGACTTCCGAAATTAAAGTTATTTTTCACTTTGGAGTGTTTTTAAGGAAGTCGGTTGTTTTTTTTTGTAAAAAAGTTTTTTAATATTAATAATCTGTGTAAGACCTTGTATACATTCTTGTATGTATCTATTTGACGACTAGGTTTTTCTAATGTTATGAATAGTAGATGCTCAGGTGTAAACACTCCCTGCTCTATTTATCTACCTGGCCTCAATTTTAGTTAAATCAAATATTACAAGCTATGATACGTTAAAAAGCAGAAGACTTAAACATACCTTAAGAGATAAAACGTCCCACACTAGAGCGTACAGTAATAGTGTTTTCTGTATGAGCACAAAGATTTATAACAAGCTACCTATGGACATTAAGATTATAAATTCAATTATTATTTTTAAAAGAATGCTGAAAATTTTCTTAATTAAAAAGGCCTATTACTCAATAGCAGAATTTCTTGAGGAAAAATAATTTTGTTCAATAAAGTACCTATCACTAAAGTGAATATAATTTAGTAAAATATTTTTAAAAGGATTATGATAATTAATGTTAAATGATTACAATACTGTGACATAATTGAATTAAAGAATAATGATAATTTTTAAATCAGGTAACTCATGACATGTGTATTCTTATTTAGACTTTAATAATTTTTAATTAATATGATGTAAATGATAAAATTATATAATGTAATTAAAACGATGTCCTATATAAAATTTAATATTTATAACTTTTTTCTTTTTAATTAATGAATGTAAATAATGCATGTTCAACTGTTACTGTTACAATTATAAGCATAATATATGCATGATGAAATTGCAATGCCCTAACAGGGCCACTATGTTCTAAGAACTGATATCCTCTGTTAAGAACTTTATTTATATACACGTGAATTTGAATTTTGAATTTGAATAAATACTGGTTTGGAGCGTCTCTTGACAGACATCAATCCAGCTGTCTTAAACTTTTAGAATTAAGGTTGCTTTAGTAAAAAGGGAATTTAATATCTGCCTACCTAATTGGAAAGCACGGAAACGAATCAGCAATTACCAATTCCCAACAACTAAGACTAAAGTCATATAAAATTAATCCATCTGGAAGTTTGAGGTAATTAACGGCGTGACAAAGGTCTGCGCACACGGATCTCTTCCCTCGTCGAGACACACGCAACTTGACAGCTTTAATTATTAAATAGAATTGATGCGTCCCACAGGTACGCGTGTGAGGAGGTCTTTATTTTGCTGGGCAACATTTATACGGGAGGTGATCGTGAGGGAGTTTGATAGAATGTTGGTAATTGAGTGGGAACATGCGCTTCTGGTCTCCGATGGGGAATGTGATGTATTTTGGACCGTTACAGGTGAATTCGTCAAGTTTACCTGTATTCCGTGTGGTGACGGACATAAAGAATAGCACTATTCCATTTCTTCCCGTGGGTGTCGTTATAGGCGACTAAGGGACTTACTAGAGAATGATCAGCAGCGTTCTTCTATGCATTTTACCACGCTACTGCAATTATGGCACCCCTCCCCAAATTGGGGAGGCCTATGTCGAGCAGTGGATAGCTTTTGGCTGAAAGGTGATGATAATTACCTCTTATATCAATCACACAAAACTTACACACACACACACAGATACAACATTACACTTCAATTCATCAATTCATTACATCGTTACAGGTGAACCATAAGAGTTCACCTATCTGTAACGGTCTGAATTTCATAAATGCAGTAGGACATTATTATAATTTTATCAAAGAGATCCGTATTCAACTCACGTGCTTCAATCTTTTCGCAACACTTTTTGTACATTTTACAGATTTTGTTGCAGAGGTTGATAAAGCAATATGTTTAATATTGGACCTGAAATGTACAGAATCATGTAGTGCACCCTATCACCATGGTTTTACTACATGATTCTGACTAAAAAAAATTCTTCGGTTATTAAAAAAAAAAAACGGTACCATAGATATTGACCACGTGCGTGTTACACTTTTCTTTTACTATGAAACAGCAGATTTTCTTTTTGATTATATTTAAAAAAATCTACTTTAGGGGGTCTTGGGCCCCCTAGAGTAGATTTTATATATTGTATTATATATCTTATAAGCAAAATTCAAGGTTTCAGTTTGCGCATCAAAGTCTTTCTCTACCACCCTTTTTTTTTTTTTTTTTTTTGGATGGGAAATCATCAAATGACTTCTCCCGCTCTGGGCGGAGCGGGAGGGCGTGTCAGACTTTTACTGACTAAAACCCACCCGTGTTCCCTCAGTTGCCCAGTGCCGGGGCCACGGTATCTCTTTTGAACAATCACGCGACCCCGGCAGGTTCTCTACCACCCTGAAGTTTGAATGGTACCATCTGAGATAGCCAGTAATCAAAAATAAACTTTTAAAACGAAAAACAAATAAGTAGTATCTTTCGATTCAAAGCCACCGAAGCACATCACAGCTAAGTAGCGTATCGTTTATCTGAACACACACAAACATCTATGTGCACACTAAATCGCTCACAAAGATTAAAGCAAACAATATAGCCCCTAAAAGACATATCTTTTTTTAAATTACTTAGTAAAGACGAATTCCGGGAACGATAAGAGCACGTCGTACGTCTGAAAACATAGTGTGGCGCAAGGGACAATCTTTGGTCCGGTTATGATGTGGTCTGAAAAGTTGCTGCTAGAACTTAGCAGTTAAGATGAGACCACCAACGTCCTTGAATTTGATGAACGCTGGAAAAATGTCCACCCATGTTGTTTTTAAAAAAAATATACAAGTGCTCGATACTGATAGATATAATTTTGATACTGATCTGTTAGAAACAAAAATTGCTTTGCAGTTGGATGATTGGATTGCGCTGTTTATGCGAAAAAGGAACAACCTGAATTACGAATCAGTAGTGTCCATGTGAGGTGCAGGTGGTTAGTTCTCTGATTCCTTAAACATTAACGTCTTCTGCATGATAACTGGTGCAAATGCAATTCATCATCATCATCATCATCTCAGCCGCAAGACGTTCACTGCTGGACCTAGGCCTCCCCCAATTTGGGGGGCTTTGCCATAATCGCCACGCCTGGCAGGCGGGTTGGCGATCGCAGTATGGTGGCAAAATGCATAGAGAACGCTGCTGCCCATTCCCTAGTAAGTCCTTTAGTCGCCTTTTACGACACCCACGGGAAGAAATGGGGTGGTGTTATTCTTAACGTCCGGCACCACACGGTACACGGTACAAATGCAATTAGTTATATTGAATTATTATACTACATCATTAATTTTATTTCGATCTTCTTCCTTTCAAAACATTTATTAAGAATTTCCTGATAAAGGGTTTAAAATTTTAAAGCATAATCCATTGCTTTATATGATCTAAAACCATGTCAGCACAACAACGTAAACAACGCCATGAATATGGTTGAACAGTCAATATGAGAGCCATTTCTACTGGTAGTGTGTTTTGCAATTACCCCTCTAGTCCAAGAGGGCTACTAGCGATTTTACACTCCCCTATAACTTGTTCCATACCAACACATCGGCGCGCGTCACCTGGCGGCGGCGGCGGGTGGAATAATTTATTACATTTCTTAAAAGCCATTACCGAGTGACACCGTCAATGCCCCCTCGTCGCAATTAGCATGAATTTTATACTGCTTGCTGGCGTTTTGCTGACATTTGGCTAATGATTTGTGACAGTTATAGACAGGTAGGGGGGTCGCGAAATTAGAAGATAAGGAAGGTGCCATTGTACTTAAAGAAATAATGATACTGTTGTGTCATTAATAATTATATTAGAAGCTGCTTCATCTTCAGACAGGCCAAAAAGAACAGATTGAGTGAATCCAGTTGAGCATAGATTCAGTTTCAAGTGATAAGACTGTGAAGTGATTATGACAATTGTTTATTCGTTTGAACGGTAATTATGTGTGTTATTTGAACAGTATATTCGTTTCTTCCCTTTTGTTCAATTCAAAGTCTCAATCAGATTTGTTACATCATCAATCACTCGTGGATTTTCTTCGCCAAAGATTTTAAAGGTTTATTGCGGAATTTCTTATTAGTGTTGAAAGTTAAATTGAAATTAGTAAAGAAATATTGATGAAGCTTGTACCAAATTTCTATAAATATCATATCCAGGCTACAACTCGTATTTCAAACTCCACATCCGTACTCACTAACGCAGCATTCACTTTCGAATTCACTCCAAAAATACAAGTGACTATTACTAAAATTTACGACGAGTACACAGCGATCCTTTAAATTCAAGGAAAAAACCTTTTTTCAGGGCGCCCCTGTATTTATGAGCGTTTCTAAGGAGCGTATAACCAAGTTAAGTGTGATTTCTTAAACTATTCTCGTTGAAAAATGTACCGTGGCAATTTACGACGATGGATTTTTGGTCGCCCTTCCTTCGTCTCGTTTTGTGTTTGATCTTTGTGAAGTGCATTACGGTTTTCAACATTACGTGTTAACTCTATTTCATAAATTCAAACTTTGTAATGTCAATCAGTTATTTTGTTTTTTTGGTACGTATGAAATGGAGATTTACAATACAGAGGGGTAATTACGTAACTTTTTATCGGTAGGAATTGGTTTAATATTCATAGTTAAACAACACACATTGCGTTATTTACTTTGCTGAGCCGACAATTTATTCGAACAAATGACGCAATGGTTTAGAAATAATCTTCAATCCCATTCAGATTCTGATAAATAGTGCGTTTCGCAATTAGGGTGCAGTATTATATGCACATTTCCTTTAAGGATGATTATGATTATTGATCGGTGTGGTGCCGGACGTAAAAATAGCACCATCTCATCCCTTCCCGTGGGTGTCGTAAGAGGCGACTAAGGGACTTACTAGAGAATGGGCAGAAGCGTTCTCTATGCTTTTTACAACTATACTGCGATCGCCAACCTGCTTGCCAAGCGTGGCGATTATGGTAAAATCCCCTAATTGAGGGAGGTGTATTTCTAGGAGTGGACGTCTTTCAGCTAATATGATGAAGATGATGATGTGTATTTTCTACATTCATACTTTCTTTTTCTTAGCATATAAGAATAAAATTGTCATTAATTCATTACTGAGGCAAGAGAGAAAATAAAAACATTTAATCAGCAAGACAATCTGGCCCACGTTCATTGCAAATCGATGCTAACCAGACCGAATTAATTGCGAGCCGAGCGATCAAATCGATTGTGAGATTAACAAATCACTCGATCCCGGTAAATTAACATGTTACCTTCGAGTTGCGAGAGCCGCTTCGATGGGGAATCGAGATAAACGAAATCGATGTTTATATTAAAAGGCTGGCGTAATTAGGTAAAGAAAGTTACTGGTGTTATCAGTACATGTTGGTTTTTATCTGTTCGTGGTAACTTGGGAGAGTTTGAGAAAGTTTATTAACTTAATAACTATTATTTCTGTTTAATTGATTGTAAAAAAATAATAATTTAAGAACAATCAATTGGAACCAAGCCGTATTACATACGTTTAATGAACACATACCCCCTAAAACCTTATTACAAAATAAGGTTTATATTTAGATCAGGCAACCACCAAGCCAGTTTTTGAAGAAGTATCCAGTATGTATTGAAACTAAGTTCTTTTTAGAAGACTGACAACTTAGTCCAGTGCCAAGTTGTCATGTTTGTATTAAGACCTTTACCCAAATAGAAATAAAGTTGGAAATGCCAAAACTTGCTCAGAGCTTTAGGCAAGAACTAAAGTTAGATCCCATTTTATAATATAACAGTTAGAAATTAAAATAATTTCTATACGAAAACCCATTATTGTAATGATGGTTGAACCAAGAACTTCGGATTCAGGCTTTAAACGGCCCACCTAATATCTGGCAGAGAAATGACATGTCCATTTCCCAACTCCATACGTAACGCTGCGTCCCTAAACGCCCATATCAAGGTTCCAATCTCACAATACTCGACAGTACAATGAGAACTCACGATCCTTTGGGCCGTAGGTGATTTAAAACAATGCCATTCACGACCGGATTAAAGTTCACAATGCTCATAAAGGAATGGCCCCAGTACTTTGCGACTGACGTATGTATGACGATGAAGGGGAAATACACAAATCTGCAGATGATGAAGAGGTTTTCAAAGAAATACTACCTCTAATTGATTGTAATAAAGACGACTTTGGTTTTGATGCACTGCATGGTGTAGTTGTCCAGGTGGAGGCAGCTTAATTGTTTTTTCTTCTTCCTAATGAGGCACAAGTGGTCGACAATGGCTGTCATTGTGTCATTGACTTTGGAACACAATTTTTTGTTTTCCCGTTAATTTGTCTCTTTATTAATTTCCGTGTGTGGAGCGGATGCGTTCAAAGAATACAATTGGCGTTGCATATGGATGTGTTGGTTTGAAAGGTATTTTTGCTGCTCTGATTTTATTTTTGTGAACAATTGTTTTAAAAAAAATGAATCCTTAAAGGGGGAACTAATTGAACAATAGGACGACGCAGTGAAACTTTGCTTTGGCAGTCAATTTAACGAAGACAATAGAAATAATATTTGATAGGTATCCAGCAGATCACGATTTGCAGATCATAATCATGATTTGTCGTGATTTAATTATACCTGAAATGAAAGATCATATCATTAAATATATGAATTCAGATTAAATGCATCATCATCGTCATCTACCTTTTCCGAAAGATGTTAGGGTCGACCGAAATTCAGCAGCATTCGTTTAGACTACAAATGAATGGCTGAATTTCGGTATGTTACATAGTGTGACTGCCTATCTGGCCTCCACTGGCCAGTTACTGGGTAATACGACGCTCCTAGGTGAAACTGGTTGTCAGACTTTCGGGCTACTGACGACATGTAACGACTTTCAAAGATCCACGAAGTCTTGATATGTAAAGATGATCACCCCTACGGCAACCATAGCTTTATTTGATAGATCAACCCGTGCAGCAGCTATTTCGTAGAAACAAGCCCCTCCAAATGCCATATACATAATATTTTAAAACATCAGTTCTTAATATCTACCGTTGAAGATGCGGATATTATTGACAAGTTAGTTTGCGCTTCTAACTTTACCACGTTCATTATTTCGAACGTGTATATTCTAAGATCCAACCGCATATGTATATCTCAGAAATAAACTGGCTTCTCAAACTATTCTCTTACAACCAAAACGAAACGACATCTATCAAGAACAGTGACTAAGCTATTAAATAATATCGATTGCTTCAGGTACAACATTAACAAGCAAAACACGACGCAGACCGGCGACTGTAGTCCTGACCGTTGCAGCCTCGTTAGCACACTGCAAACAAATTTGATTACCTAACGAGAGGGAGTTAGACGTGTCCTAACATTTGTGCAAAGACTGGACTAACTTCTGAATAGATTAGAATCTTACTGACGAAGAATAAGGTGCAGATTTAGTTGTTGGTGACGCTAATGACGAATGAGATATTGTCGTAGTTTGGTACTTTGGAAACGATGATGGTATAAGTTTGTGATAGATCTTGGAATTGATAGATGTGTTTATAGAATAATGGTGTAGTTGCTAAATTATGTTTTAGTATTCTATACAAAGAGCAATCAATGTCTTTAATAATTTCTTGTTCCAGCCGACCCCGTCGCATCGCATCGCCAGCTCACGTTAATATTTCATTCCACTTAACGTTTTCTCTGACTTTTTTTCGCTTTGCTTCTTCAGCTTTTTCATTAGTATATAGCTTTTATTGTTAGGCCTGTGATGTTAATATTCAGTTTTATCGTTCTGAAATGTCTTTGTAACAATTATTATCTTTTAAAATGGCATTTTTTTGAGAAAAAGAAATCGTACAATTTAAAAAAAGTCTTTTGTTTCATTCCTCTGAAAGTGAAAGTCAGAACTTAGTTTTCAATCGTCATAATAAACATTATCCAAAGCTAACCTCCGTTCATACTGGCCCCGACATTGAACTTCCAAAACTTCACAATCGGTATGATTCGGGCCACCTGACACAGCACAATTAAGAGACATTGTCCTGTATAAATCTTTATTTGTCAGGCAACCCCGGCTTTTTACCAACACTGGCAACTCAGCACTCATTAACTGTATGGGATCCTGTATGTGTATGTGAGTTGGAGTTTTTCCAGTTTTTGTCGAGTCCGAATTTGTTGGAAAATGCTGATGTGTCAGCTTAATTTTGGCAATTGTTTTGAACGTGTAGAATAAAATTTTGATGTTACTACCAACATCCCATGAAAATAATTCTATAAAGGAAACATGTACATTAAATGGAATATACCTCTTTTAATTCTATTAAAACCCAGCATGTGCCAAAGGATGCATACCTAAAACCACTGTAACCACATTTTACAGAAAAAGTATAAAATATAAAAGTTTGAATTTAGAACAGTGGTCCTGAAATAGCCGGGGGCGGTGCGGCGGCAAACTGCCGACCGTGCAAATGCGAGCGACACAGACTACTAAGTAAGGATCCCTCATCCTAATGTGGTTTCTTTTATGTCTATGGTACCTTTTATTAGAATGGTTTAAATATGTCATGTACATTTATTTATAATCTGTTTATTTTTAAGTCCCACCAAAGCTTTGTAGAAGCCCATGTTTTAGAAAATGTGCTTTAAAAAATGGAATAACGTTTACATCGTACAAATTTTTGATACCTACATCATCCTAAGACTGGGAATATTGTTTTTGGTTACTAGCTGCCGTGCTATAAATGAAACATTTCTATAACTTGGAAAACGCCTCATTACTTTCGCCAAAAACCGTTCCAAAAACAAAAACGCCACCGAATTCCACATTCAAAATTACATTTACAAAAACAATTCCGTGCACATTCGTTGAACTTTGTATGACAGTGTCACAACGAGGGGCCGGCGCGACGGTGGCGGCGCGCGAAACATGAAAACTCGATAAATTTTAAAGTGCTCAGGCCTTTACGCCCGCAGCCATTCGTCCGAAATCTGCAGCCGAAAACGTACGAATTTCGGCAACTTCATTAATATTGCCGGATCACTTTATTGTTTTCCGATTTTTGAATTGAAATGGTATGGTGACGGAAGTTATGAGCCTGTAGCTGAATAGAATATTTTATTTCTGTTCGTAAGTCCGATTTTGAGCGTTGTATTTTTAAATACGTGCCTGACTCACCGTTACAAAAATAAAGGTGGAATTTTTGCTAGTGTAATAAAACATTTTTATCTGAAACAAAAATCATTACCATTTTAGAAAAATCTAATCATATTTATGTATCCAATTACAAACTCCAATTTTCTCACAAAAGAAAAATACTTTTCGGCTAATCTCCGATCTTGATTGCTACATTTTAAGCCTCTCAAGCGTAAAAAAATTACAAAACAAACTCAGCATGTCGCCCAATTAGGTTGAAATACATATTTTTTACATGAAACAAGTCTGTAAGTTCAAAGGGTACACGAAACTACAACAAAAACGTTAAATTGGGTCCCAGTCCCATGTCAAACCTCCATTGTGGAGGTGAATGCGCGAGCACAAAAACAGACCGCATCATTATAAGGCGGCGTACACACGGACGGACGAATTAAAACCGCGGCGGGATTTTTTGCGCACTGGATTTTTATTGAGAACCCAACAGAGTGTATCTCGCCACCCGGTAAGGAACAGGTCCGGGTTGACGGCGCGTTGTGTTCCACGCGCGCCTCAAAGAGATGTCAGCAGTACTGAAGGGGTCTGCTAGGACCGATGCCTGCCAGGGTCGCGAGATTTGTTCGAAAGTGACACTGCGGCCCAGGCACATGGGCAACTGAAGAAACGCGGGTGGGTTTTAGTCAGTAAAAGTCTGACACGCTCCCGCTCAGCCCAGACTGGGAGATGTCATTTGATGATTTCCCATCCAAAAAAAAGTGTCTCAGTCCCATGTCAAGTAACCTCCATTGTGGAGGTAAACGCGCCAGTACAAAAACAGACCGCATCATTATAAGTCGAAGTAGACGCAGACGTTATAAAATCACGGCGGGATTTTTTCACACACCGGATTTTCAACTCTCTGTATTTAACCGAACATTAAGACTCCAACATAGTGCATTTAAGCGCGTCAAAATTCGAATACTGCGTTTTATTGTTCGATTTTCAATTTTCGGTAGGCTTGCGGGCGGCGAGCAATACGGTAGCTCGCCACCCGGTAAGGACCAGGCCCGTGTCGACGGCGCATTGTGTTCCACGCGCTCCTCAAAGAGATGTCAGCAAATTGAAGGGGTCTGCTAGGACCGATGCCTGCCAGGGTCACGAGATTAGTTCGAAAGAGGTACCATGACCCTGGCACAGGCAACTGAAGGAACACAGGAGGGTTTTAGTCAGTAAAAGTCTGACACGCCCTAAGCTCCGCCCAGAGCGGGAGAAGACATGTTAATTTTTTTTCGCGCTAAGCAGTTCGTGGAAGATTCAGTACGTGAAGAAATCCTGCCGCGTTTTTATTACGTCCGCGGGAACGTGAGCTCATAATAACATACTTTGTTTCTAGCTTCCGTCTTAAACCATGAGCTTGTAACAGCTTATAACCTCAACTTTGCCTTCATTACAAGCTGTTTATTTCACTTGTTTTTACAGCTCGCGATTATGTTTTGTTTTTACGATGTGAGTTTCCAAGTTGCCGTTGCACAGTATGTGCTTATGTTTTTGTGTTTGCATTTTTTACTTTTTTATGTCGGTTTACTTCTAGTAGAGCAGTTAAAGTTGTGTTAGAATGTGAATGTAGCACGTAATGTTATACTTACAATCTCGTTGGTTGTAAACGCTTTTGGTGGGGTATAAGGGCCTTTTTTCTGGGTGGGAAATCATTAAATGACTTCTCTTGCTCTGGGTGGAGAGGCAGGGCGTGTCAGACTTTAACTGACTAAAGCCCATCCGTGTACCTTTAGTCCTGCCAGGGTCGCGAGATTTTTTTCGGAAGAGTTACCGTGGCCCTGGCATAGGCAACTAAAGGAACACGGGTAGGTTATAGACAGTAAAAGACTGCCCTCCCGCTCCGTCCAGAGCGGGAGACGCCATATGGTGATATCCCACCCACAAAAAAAAAGTCGAACATATTTTTGTCAGATTTTTGGGCTAGACAGATGGTCGTTAGACGACCTGTAACGACTTTCGTATACCTTACACGAAAAGCAGCCAGGACCAACATTTCAACGTGCTTTACGAGGCACGGAGGGGTCTTGGTATGCAAAGATGGTCACCCATCCACGGACCCTGTTCTAATCGGTCGACACGTGCGGCGGTAGCTACAAGCCAAATCTATGTGTCAGAAAATAGATTTTCATCACGAACCGCAATTAACTTTTTGTGATTATACACTACTCAGAAAATGCAAACGCTAATTTAATCATACTGCTTACCCAAATGTAAATAATGAGCAGCGTAATTTCCAAAAAATACAAGACGGATAATTTATAAGAAGTGTTTTATCTAATACAGAAACGTTAATCCATAAAAACAGAATTAAAAGGACTCGTACGTCCACTAAGCGATACGTCTCAAGTCGTAAAATATTCATCTTTACGATTACAAATGCAAGAAGAGTCGTAAAAAACTGAAAATAACTTCGGTCATCGAAACTAATTGAATAAGGGGACATTTTTAGCCACATTACATTCACTTTTTCCGTCTGTTTCAAATTAAAAAGTAATAATTCTACTGGACTAACTTGCTGCCATGATTTATTTGGTCGTCAATTTTTTTGGTTGTATTACAAATTACAATGTAATCTTTTGGTATTTGTTTAATGTATGCAGTATTGTTTGATAAGTTCTTTTGTTTGGTATTAGTATAATAGCAGTGTTTTACTTTTTAAGTGCTTTTTTTTTTAGAGGATGTGTAATAGCCGATAGCCGATAGCCGATTTCTATAATTTACGGACCGTTAGAGGTTAAAATTTAAGACTCTTGTAGTATCTTTCTTTGTATTAAAAAGGAAGAAAATACCTCATAAATATTATCATTCCATAGTCATCATCATCAGCAGCATATTGTTCCTACTACTGGAACACATGTCTCCTCTCGGTGAGAGGGAGTGGGCCATAATCCACCACGCGCGCCCAGTGCTGGTGACGAGTGCGGGTAGATGTCACATTCTTCAAATTTTTGTTTCTAAGACATGCCGGTTTTCTAACGATGTTTTCCTTCACCGTTTTGAAATCAGTGATGAAATAATATACACAAAGTGAAGTACCTGCTAGGGTTCGAACGCACGACTTACAACTCGTAATTCGCAGCCGTTAAAACTGGGCCACCACTGCTCACAATTGCATAGTACAACCTCCAAAATGGAAGTAGCTATCGAAAAAAATGTAACCAATTGGTAAGCATAATAATTAGTTTTGGTTTACTTATGGGAATCGAGCTTAATTAAGGTCGATTTTATATTGCGTTAGGCGTGTTACACAAAAAAGTACAGCGAACAGAAACTAGTAGAACTTATGCAGCGACTATTTCTAGCGACTTTTGCCGTGACTCTACACAGAGTAATTCTCACACAAACCTTATTTTAAAGACAAAGTATTTTTCACAAAAAGGGTTCCCCTTACAAAATAATATTTATAATAATAAAAATTTCTCCTTAACGCAATAAAGTGGTCAAAACAATACGAGCTCATCTGATGGTCGCGAGGTGGTGGCAGTCGCCGGCGACACTTTTCACACTTTAATTAAAACTTGAGGATTCATTGTGCCTGCTTTAATTTCATTGCGCGCAGACTTCGCGCAGATGACGCGTCGGTGTGCCCCCGCCCTTACTCTGTAAACTTTATAATTAATAACAATCGGAGATAATGTCTTATTGTTGGCGGTGCGTTATGTAAATAATTAAAGGATTTTAGATAAATAATTTTGTAAATTAATGAACCAATTATTTATTTAATCATATTTTGGGCATAAGGCTAATTTTATTTGACAAAGATAAATGCAAAGCCGAAATTAAATAATTCATTTTCGATTTTGTAATTTACAAACAGCTGCCACTGTCGCGTCTTAACAGTAAATCCACTTCGGAAATATATTGCCAGCTAA
Organism: Aporophyla nigra; assembly: GCA_947507805.1. Lineage (NCBI taxonomy): Eukaryota > Metazoa > Arthropoda > Insecta > Lepidoptera > Noctuidae > Aporophyla > Aporophyla nigra. The sequence goes on from OX382301.1 coordinate 4,335,893, forward strand.
AAATCTGAAATATCTGAATTTGTATGGCTATTTCTTTTTCTTCCGTACCTTACTGGCCGAAAAAAAAAATGTCCTGTCGTCTTCTAATAATTTTTGCTTACCTCCATTACCCTGAATATTTTTTTTCGTAAAAGAAAATGAGATGACCAATACGAGAATACATCATAGACCAAAAAAACTATAATAGATAAGCAATAACATGTAGTTACGTCTGTCTACCGGTAAGTTAAGGTAGAAAAGTAGCGGAAGCAAAAATTGCAGGCATTTGTCAAAGTCCCCTCTGCGGAAATGGTGCATAAATAAAGGTCCAGTTAAAAAAAAACCTGCGATGACCCCTACTAACGTGATTATTATCTCACGTAGGGATTTCAATGAGAATTTACTTAGTGGGTTTAGTGAAATAGTGACTACTGTGGAAACTTATATTGCCATCATCAAGACAGTGGTCAAAGTTTCCTGAGGTATGGCCTTTTGTTATTAAATACATTTTGATAAAAATAGTACCTAAGGTCAATGAATTGAATGAACCCTAATTTCATGGACAAGAAAATAACACAAATCATCAGCCTATAGTAGTACCTTTCTTATCTTACGCCATTTAACTCGATTGTCGGCAACTCTCATTCAGCTGCTACGAGCTATTGTCCGAAGATCGTTGCCCGATACTAACTTATGTTTGCCGGTTAGCGATCATTTCTCAAAAACACGTCGAACACTGTACAGGTTCAGTTAAAAATAGCTTTTAAATGCCACGTTTTAATGATTTTAAATGTATTTATTGCTACAACATTATGCTACAGTAATCGATCCAATCTTCAGACTAATAAAAAACAACAAGCACAAACACATTTAAAATGCTTTCATTACTACCCAAAATAACCAAAAAACCATACCATAGCGTTTCGGCATTCGAGTTCCATTCCTAAAACTGTAGCTGTCACCGAATGTCACTTTTTTGCAGTCTCGACGACACGTCTCGACATCGCGTGACTTCGCGTGACAATCGAGAACTTATGGTAGGAGCAATGATCTATCGCGCATTTTTACGAAATAAGCCATAAAATTGGACGTTCCGTAGTTATATTGTCTGAGTCAGGCGTCCAGTTTTGAAGATTAATGTTTGATAATACGGTTATTTTACTATGGCTGATTTAGGAATTTGTTGGCTGTTGATGCAACTTTGCTTACTTTTGGTCCATAATTTCGCTGGAGTAGGTACCCAAAGAACAAAAAAAAAAAAAAAAAAACTATTGCAGGAAATTACTGCATGCTTTATTGAGTTTATCATTCATATCAAACTTCAAAAGAAATAAAATACAAATAGAAAGTCCAATATTTGCGTCAACGCCTCAAATCAATTAAGATTTTCATGGCCCTTCCGTTCATTTTATGTTAAAACGCGTAAATACGTCGAGATTGTGCAAATTAATCTAAAAATATATATTTACCTCATCTCACCCGCCTGCATGAATGCACAAAACTCTTCAATTAAGGCGAAGTGTTTTATAACAAAAAAAGAAAAATTCCATCGAAACTGTACTTCACTGCAACATTATTAAAATACCGCAGTATAACCCTACAAATGAAGCGGTGGTCCACTTGATTGATTTATAGCACATGCCCGTGACAGACACGACACGTGTTCGGTAGCAACACGCACGTGCCCGTTTAATTAATTTAGCTGTTGATACTGTCCGGACACGGGGTAGATAGTGGCAGAAGATACACTTTAAACGTGGGTGCAACAACAAGCTCACACGTAATGGTGAAGGAAAACAAATTCGTGTAGGCAATAATTGGTAAGACAAATAATATAACGCATTGTTTCCCCGAGCGGTTGTGCTACCTATAGTCCACCCACATTTCGCCAGTTAAGTTTAAATCCCATGTAATAGACGGCTAGCCTATTGCCGTCAACAGGGCACAGTTACAGACTCCGGGCTGCTACAAAAAAAAAACCATACTGACAATCCCTATAAAACTTTGCTCGGCTCGGGAATCGAATTCAGAGCTTCATGCTCATCACTATAGAACACGAAGCAGTTAACAATAATTTTATAACAACAAGAAACAAAACACAATCACATAGGTACTTCGACAGATGTGTACCAACAGCGCCCTCTGTCAAAGTCATTTACATACCAAAAGATTCTTATAGCAGTGTATCTTACTGTGACAATATTGAGCCTTCTGTATAACCTATTCTGTGTCTCGTCGTCGAGGGTTGTCGGTGACCGTTGCCACATTGACACGTGGTTTTTTGTAGCAATTAAATGAAGGAGGTTTTATTGTCCGGCAATACTGTTGCGATCCCAAGCGATTGTAAAAAGTATGAATTACTGTATTAACGAATGGTAGATTGAAATTCAAATTTTCATATTCATCACCCACAAAGGTAAATGAAATAGCGTTTTTTTACTTTTAAATTGCAACTGTCGTCAAAGCTACCTATTTGTGGAAATAATTTGTTATTTTACTATCTTACTAATAGATCTCAATAATTGTACTACGCAATGTGTATTTTTCAACACGTTTCTTAAGCTCCGAAATTAATAAAAAAAAAACGGGACCTAATTTTGAAACTATGTGTGTGTTGTGAAACACCAGACAAGGGGCAAACAGTCATGCAAATTGATAAGATTACCTCACTTAAAATACCTATTCTACTAGATAATCTTGTTAATTTCCGTATGTAAGTCTTGGTAGTTTTGATAGTCCAAAAATACCAAAATATTCTTTTCTATCTCTGTTCTAATTACAGTCTTCAGCATAATTTCTTCAGCATCTCGTTTATCTCAAATATCTCGCATCACAACTGCAGGTTATGTTCATAATAACAATAATACAACAATGGGATCAGCAGTAACAGTAATCGTTACGGCCCGGCTACTTACATTATCGTAACATTTCACTCAAAATTGGTACGACGATCTAGACAAGATGTAACAATTATTAGGGATGTTATGTTTTACTGTTATTAGGCATTTAGACGAGGAAAATTTGATGTATTTTGCGCGCGGGCGTTAAGCATGTTATGGCCAATTTTGGGTCTCTTCGTAAAAGACGTTATTTAGAAAAGGAAAAAAATATATTGTACACAATCAAAACGCAAATTAAACATATTTTCAATTTTTTAGTTTGGCATGCGACTAAAGCGTGTTTTAATTTTGTTTTTTTTTTTTTTTTTGCTGCAAAGGTTATCCTGGCCAAGGGGTATGGGCACAAAATATATTTCTGAAAAAAAAAAACTAAAAAGCCCTTCCAGAAATGGCCCTGCATTGTTAGACGCACATAAAATCTTAATATTATAATTTTTGTAGTTTAAAGGATACCATGAACTCTGAGTTTATTTCAGCGTTTATCAGGGATAGGAAATGCCGGCGCTATCTATTTTTTAATTATTGACCACCAAAATTTTGACGTGCAAAAGTGCCTTAAAATATCTACGTACTGTAAAGGTTTGGTTGTTCACCAAAGGCAACCATTTGTTGTACGGGCAGGCAACGAAATAGCTTTATAACATTCAACTATCAAGAAGATGTAGAACATCCCTTCAAACATTTTAGCATAAGTTTTCGGAAGAAATGACTTTTCAATGGCAGCCGCGGAACACTTAAGCGTGGAATAAACGAAATCATTTACAATTACACGCATACAAGCATTTAATGATAAACCTTGGTACACAAGGGAACTCAGGGGTCCTTTAGTACTTACATATGTATTTGTCATCATCATCATCATTTCAGCCGTAAGACGTCCACTGCTGAACTTGGGCCTTCCCCAATTTGGGGGGCTTTCCCATAATCGCCACGCTTGGCAGGCGGGTTGGCGATCGCAGTATGGTGGCAAAATGCATAGAGAACGCTGCTGCCCATTCTCTAGTAAGTCCCTTAGTCGCCTTTTACGACACCCACGGGAAGAAATGGGGTTGTGTTATTCTTTACGTCCGGCACCACACGGTACCGGACGTATACATATGTATATATTTTATTATAAAATATTTTTATATCAAATAAAGATTGCGTAAAATTCGAATGGTTGTAAAGTAAACATTACAATTAGGCCATTGTAATGTAAATAATACCAATTTGTGTTTAATAACTCTGGTTCTGCCAGCGCTTCAAAAATGTGCAGTCGCTAACAAAAATATTTAAAAAGAAAGTAAAGTGAAAATCCAGACATTACTTTCTGAATTAACTGTTTACTCATAAAAAACATAAACAAAACAAAAGTGCCGCAATAAAAGTATGATTGAATTTGAAACATTCAATAAAGTTTTTTGAACCAGAATGTTAAGTTAAATGGGAAGGAACTTTAATCATTGCCACGGACACTCCCGGGAGATCTTTTAAGTATAAACGATAAGTTAAGGGCAAACTCGCGAAAATTGTTTTTATTTTTGCGGCTCGTAATTTTGTTGTAAACAAGAAAATTGGGACTTACTAAGGGAGACGCGATTTTTCAAAAGAATTATGTTATAACTGCTATTTTTGGAAATGTGTTATATTTTATTATTCTTAATTTTTTTTTAAATCGTAAACACTTGTACACGTCATATATAATAAAAAATGTAATGTAATGGATTGCATTTTTCAAGAGTATTTTTATAAAGAGATCAGATACTAAAAGATTTTTTTTTTAATCGCCAATAAACATATACAATTATTTTTAGGTCAAATAGAGCCTCTAAATTCAATATTATGAAATAGATATGTACATGTGACAATGATCTGAAATAGAATTGATGGAAATATTCACGACTTAAATTTTCAGCTAAGATTTTTCGATATGAAAGTGACTAAAAACATTTAAAATTACAAACCCGAGGTTTATTACATTCATCCATAAACTCACGCCTTTTTCCCATGGCAGAAACGCCGCCGCCGCGCGCCGCCCGTTTCAATCCCTACATACAAAAATGCTTATGGCATTAAGTCCGCCTCTGTACATTTATGTGCTTAAAGTGTTAAATAAATAAATAAATACATAGATCATACACGCACGCCGGTTACACACCTGCACGCGTAGCATAACCGCCATAGAAACGGAATTTGTCGACGAAAGAGAAGACAAAATGATAGATTGTATCGTAGAAAAATTGTGTAAAACTGAAGAAACGAGATGTTTCTATTCTTCAGTCCACAAGAGTACGATGTCAAGTATGATGACTATTTCTCTTTACTATTGATGAGATAGAAACATTTTTAGAGAGTTAAAATACATAAGGAACTTTTTTTGTTCTTGGTAGAATAGATATAGAATTGGTCATGCTACGCCGGCAGAAAGGTTTAATAAAACTACTTTTTTATTATTCTTAGTATAGTACTTAATAAGAAAAGTTTAACACACAACTAATTACCTATTTAACAATAGGTAAAGAAATAAAGAAAAATTAATATAGAGAAAAAAATATTAAAATAGAGCCCCATAGAAACTGTTATTTTATTAATACTGCACTTATGAAGACCTCCCCTTAACAATGCGATGCTAGGAGCATTGCCAATACAATCTAAAGAATTGAAAGAGTCCAATATTGAGTCTTACTGCCGGTGGTGTTTTAATTATTATTGTTGGAAATCTATCAAATAACGATATGAGTGTAAACTTTTGTGGTAGGTATATGGAAAGAATTCCTAGAAAATGAATTTGTTTATTGCTATGGTGTTTACAGATTGCTTAATCGAATGAAATCTTCTGTTAAATAGACTGCAGTTTTAGTATATATTTTATTTCTGACTAGCTTTTGCTAGCGGATTCGCCCGCGTGGTGGTCGGAAATTATCCCACGAGAACGTATTACCGGGATAAAAAGTAATCTATGTGTTAATCCAAGTTATAAACTACCTGTGTGCCAAATTTAATCCGAATCTGTTCTATCGTTTTTGAGTGACTGAGTAACAAATATACAAATACCAAATCACCTAACATTTATAATATTAGTAGGATACGATCTCTCAATTTGGTCTATGCGTATATTGTAGCTGACTTGAGCTTAATTGAGAAAAGTAAGTCGTAAAATAGCAGCTATACTCAAATAATAGTGATTAAATAATAAATAGTTGATAATCTCAAACATTGAGCTAGGTTTATTAGATATGTAAAGGTTTTTATAGAGTAGTGGTAACTCAGTATCAACTGCCGCGACTTATGAGTTGTCGGTCGTAGGTTCAAACCCAGCGAGGCACTTTATTTTGTTAATTTCATTACCACTGCTCTCAAAACATTGAATGCAAAACATCGTAAGGAAACCGGTATATCTTAAAACCAACAATTCGAAGGTATATGACATCCACTAACCCGCATTGGTGGATTACAGCCCACATACTCTCGCAGAGAGTGGGCTTGTGTCCCAGCAGTGGGAACATTATAGGCTGTTTATTCATTGCTAACTGTTCCCTAAAATTTTTCGTTGAATATCGCAAAACACACCACCGCCACAGTTTACAATTTACACCACAACAGAAACCACACCGCCTTATCGAAGAAGTCGATGGTCGAGAGCTTCTCGAGACGGCGCGATCCCCTTACTAATGTTCATTGCCATTGTTTCTGCTCCACTGCTCTTCAGCCAATGGAAAAATAGAAGAAATCCGATAACAGCAACAGAACAAAGCCTAGCCTCTCTGTAAAATATAAGGCCGCGATTAGAAACATCTGAACGCGGACCCAATTTATAGACGGGGGCAAGCATCTTTCATTTGTTTTTATTGAGTCCTTTCTGATTCGTTCGAGTGTAATGTTTCTATTTTTAAATGGATTCTCTGCAGCATTTGCTTTGTGAAGAACGAAGTGTGATAAAAAACACTGATTGCTTTAATCTGAACGGTATCTCCAAACAATGTTGCTCTCGAGAGGAGATTAAGTAATAAAGCCATTTAATCCATTCTTGTGGTTGTAGAAATGACTGCTGAAAGACCATGTTTGCAGCGGACATTTACGAGTAGCACTGAAGAATCTTGAGAACAGTGTGTTTTAATTACAGTAAAAAATAAAGAATTTAACCGCCCATCAAAACGTTGGCGGCGCAATTTTTCCCGACCATCAGATCTCAAGATAGAACAAATAAGTAGTACTAGGATTTTAATATGCCATAAACTATAACGACCTATAACATTAGGTAACTCAAGCATACGTCGTAAACTTTATTGCCAAGAAAATAAAGGTGAAAATCGTATTTAGAACCCGCAAACTCAACTCGGTACGGGTGACAATAAGACAGTGAAAATTTTACTACTGCGAAAAATTGTGTCAATGAAAAGTCATTCTATCCTGCGAAGTAATAAGGTCGTTGTCGATTTGTTCACTACTTTCCTAGTTGTTTATGTTATCCTGGTAGGAAGAGACAAGTCCTGAGTGCATAGCTGTCCTTGCAGCAAGCTTTATGTCTCTGCGAAGATGGTGGGAAGCTTCTTAGCGATTCTCGGTAAAATGCTTTCCTAGTACATTCTCTTATAGTTTTCTGAACTCCGCATAGCTTTACAATGTGGGCTTTGATGTTTGTTTTAAATGTGGCCGTTGATAGAAAAAGTGACAGGACGCGAAGTGATATAGTTCAGTGAAATTATAACAAGAAGGAAGTGTGTTCGTGGTTCGTGTTCTGATTCACTCGGTCCTATTCTGAAGATAGAATTTAAATGTCACTGATATTGTGGTTACGATTTTATAGTTACTTATTTAATCGTGCCTGTAGGTTAATATTTGATGGTAATTCGGTGATATGTAATCTAAATAGAGATCATGACGAAAAAGAAAAAAAAAAACGTTTATTTGCGGCACAAATGAAGTAAAGAAAGACTAAACACAATTAAAATAAAAGAAAAAGCTGGGGGAACTCCTATGTTACTTCCACTTCCGTGTCCACGTAAATCGGCCATCATCGCTCAGCATAATGCTGCGACCCTATGCGAGACAGAGCCCCAGCGCTGGTTTTCAGCGACAGCCGGTGCTGACGTGATGACGTCGAACGGTGCCGCAAAAAATATATATAAAATATATATATAATAATCAAACGAAAAAGAAACGGATAAAAGAATGTTTGTGAAAAATCTCTTCAAATCTTCCCGTCCCGTCAAAACTTTTCCATTTATATATATAGGTACTCACAAACTCCCATAAAAGCCACGTACCTGCAAATAAAAAAAATACAATTAAAAAGGTTACGGTCTCATTTAATTAGGTCAGCTGTGGGTCTCATTTAATTACCAAAAAGATTAAATTTTCTGTGTCACAAAGTTATGGCTTTCACATGCAAATGGGACGCGGATCGGAACGAATGCCTGTGCTGTACTGGAAGATTAGTTTAGGAAGCATTTAAATGTAGCTAGATCTTCAATTATATAAAGGTGAAATTATAATAGCTTATTATTTTTAGCCACAAGTGTATTTTCTCATCATCATCATCAATTTGTTTTTTTTTTTGGGAATAACATCTCCGCAGGTCAACCTATTAACCTATTACTTCATCACCACTGCTCTCAAAACGGGGAAGGAAAACATCGTGAGGAAACCCGCATGACTTAGATCTAAAAATTCGAAGACATGTGACATCAACCAACCCACACTGGGCTCGCGTGGTGGATTATGGCCCGCTCCCTCTCACCGAAAGGAGGCCTGTGTCCCAGCAGTGGGAACGTTATAGGCTGCTGATGATGAGGTCAACCTGTGAGGTTGTCGGCTTCTTAACCGGACTTGCCTGTTGCTACCTCAATAAATTAAGGACTCCAGCCAGGGCTTAACAACTTAAAATTAGAGCAACTAGTCGCTAAGGGCATCCCCTGTGGGTACGGACCTCAGCTTAGGGCATCCCTGGTATCGCGGAAGACATATTGGTTCCCGTGGTCCCCGACGTAGGTGTGGGACGGAACACCGGGGTGGTTTTAGTCAGTAAGAGTCTGACAGACCCCTCCGCCCACCCTAGGGCGGAGGATATCCATGAGGATTTCCACCTCGTGATCAAAAAAAAAAAAAAAAGGGCATCCCTGGTAGAGTGCAGCATGGAACGGGTGGGATTGGAATACATCATGACTACCTACCCTTATCCTAATTTATTTTTGGTCGGCGATACATGTTTTCCTTACTACTTAATCATTCGTCTACCTGGTAGTCACCCCGTAGCTAGCCTGATCTACAGCTGAATTTTCGCATGTTTTTCCAAGAAAGCAGGTGCAACATATTGATAAAGTTGAGGATAGCACCCGAAAAAGGCGTTAGATTATGTAGGTATGTAAGTGTAAATTAAACATATCTGAGTAAAGCTACAACTATTTGGAACTCTATCAGTTCTAACATTAATAACCTACAATGCTAGCACAATATTTTGTAATTAACAAGCCAGTTGAGTCTGTGAGAACCCCGTTAGCAACGAAGTTGGACACGTTTTTTCTTCAGTTTTTAATGATTCTATGTTTAAAATTATCGAACTTTATTTTGACCTCACTATCGGTTTCAGCACCCTCAAAAACTATGAAAACTATCTCACTCTCTCTCTTTCTCTCTGTATCTTTCTATTAGGTATATATAACAAAACTAGCTTTTGCCAATGGCTTCGCCCGCATGGAGGTTGGACATTATCCCGTGGGGTCAACCTAGGTGGTAAACTATCCGTGTGCCAAATTACATCCATCCATCCATTTAGTAGTATTTGCGTGAAAGAGTAACAAACACCCATAAATCCTCGTGAATTTTCACATTTATAATATTAGTAGGATAGTAGGAAACCGCATGGAGAGGACATAACTCTTTTTCGTTACGTAACGTTTTTTTCGTTGCGTGGCGATTCTTTCGTTACGTTTTTTTTTTAAATCGTTTTAAATTTTTACTACTACCGCAAACTGCATTAAACTACGTTCTGAAACTTCGCTCTAACAACTATCAATAATTATGAAGTGAATTTATAACGTACGTTTCCCAATATATTTATCTAACCGTGCGTCAAACCTGTTTGCTGAATTTTCCGCCCGTATGCCACAGTATGACAGATTTTGATGTAATATTTATTTAGTCTCAACTCTCAATTATCAATTCACATCAGCGGAGAGTAATTTGCATGGCAATACGAATCCGGAACTGAATTGAATATTTGATCACTGGTTCCATCATAATTCCGTGTCAAATTGTCGTATTGGTTTGGGCATAACTTTGTCGCAATATTATTCAACTGGTTTGTGTTTTGACAGCCATTTGGAATAGGTTTGGAATAGTATTTTCAGCTGTATCAGTAACATGAAAGCAGATTTTTTTTTCTCTAGATTGATGTATTTTCGTCGACCCAAATGCCATTTGCAATTATCATCTGCCTAGCCTTTTCAACTATGTTAGGGTCGGCTCCCAGATGTACTTAATTTGAGAGAGAGCGAAGCCTATATGACCTCCACAACTCAGTAACTTAGTAATACGCTACCCCTTGGTAAGACTGGCTGTCAAACTTTCTGGCTTCAGACGATCCGGTACGACTTCCAAAGATTACACATGACGACTGGGGTCTATGGCTTAAGGTGCATTCCACGGCACGGGTCTTGATCTGAAAAATGGTCACCCATCCACGGACCAACCGCAGTAAGCGTAGCTTAACCTGTTCGACCTACCTGTGCTGCTTTTATTATGTAAACCACAAGCCTCACAAAATCAGAATCTGCCCACGTTATTCAAATAAATGAAAAAGTTATTAGTATCTGAGAGAAAACGTGTAGGTAGATAATTTCCTGCCTTCAGAATTATACATTCTGTCCTAGGCACAAAAAAACCTTCAAGACGCATTTGGAAGTTCCATCAAAACTTGTTAAAAGCAACGTTCCACGAAACGAAAAAATAAAATTAGCAAAACTTTTTCGAACATCAAACTTCAAGAGTGAAAATCTAAAGGGAAGTTCGCGGAAGAAAAGTTGGGGGTGTCTTTGAAAAGCGTTCTATTGTCGCCGAAGGGATGGAGTTTGTTGTACACCATTTAGGGGTGTTAAAAACAATCTATGACGCAGTGTCCGGGTTAATGCTGTGTGCCGCGTGTTCTAAAGTACCGGGAAGTGTTTGCACCGGACTGCAAGCGGCAGTACTATCGGTTCCGGCAAATGTAATCAGTTTTTTTTTTTTATCTATAGATTTTCAAGGCAGACTCAACACTGTGCAGGAGGAGACTCTCCGGGCGTCGGGAGTCTATCGTGGCCTCCCGGCCACCGTAGGCGCGGGCTTGCGGTTGGCGAACAATGGGTAGCTCGCCGCCCGGTAAGAACTAGGCCCGTGTCGACGGCGCATTGTGTTCCACGCGCACCTCAAAGAGATGTCAGCAAAACTCATCCGTTGATGTGTGCCAGGGTCGCGATATTTGTTCGAAAAGTTATCGTGGCCCTGGCATATAGGCAACTGAAGGAACACGGGTGGGTTTTAGTCAGTAAAAGTCTGACACGGCCTCCCGCTCCGCCCAAAGCGGGAGACGTCATTTGACAATTTCTCACTCACAAAAAAAAAGACTCAATACTGTTTTTTTTTTTTTGACGTGCTGAGATTCGCGCTGTTTCTATTAGATTCTCATTGCTCAATTAAAAACCGAGAGTTGAAAATCCAGTGTGCGATAAAATCCCGCCGCGATTTGATTAGGTCCCTGTGGACGTCGACTTATGAGGACCTATAGAACCAGTTCAGCCTGGAATACCTAATATAGATATTTGTGTGAGTAATGAGTGCGTAAGTAATGTCTATGATTTTGTGCTGACCCTCCCCGATTATTTATACCTACTTAAACTAAATGATATCACAACATCAACGAAAAGTAACTAGACATGGACAAAATCGCAACTCATTCGAAAAAAAACTAACCACTGAAACAAATGAACGAGAACCATAATTAATTCCAAATGTTTCAAATAAAGTGTACCTACTAGATATCACAAAATTAATGAAAAGTGAGTAGACATGGAAAAAATGTAATCGCAACTCATTCGAGAAAAAAAGAACGTCTAAAATAAATGAACGAGAACTGTTAGTAATTCCAAATGTTTCAAGTAAAGTGCACTCATGAACGAACGAAATGAAAGTTTCGTTCGCCACCGTCCGTCTCTCGTTATTCAGCCATTTTGATTTATTGTTTTTGGCGCGCATTTGTTTGCTATTACCTCTTTGAACTTCGTTACAATACGCGGTAATTTATGTGCGTATGTTTTGCTTTTTTAGGTTCAGCTGGAAGCGAAAAAAATAATAAACGTACCTAGTCCGTACTGCGTTTTATTTGTTTTGTTTTATATTCTGAAAATAAACTTATATTTCAATGGAATAAGACTTCATTTCATCCAAGTATGTGTTGATGAATCAAGCGTGGTCACAAAGTTGTACCCAGTGATGTTTCATATGAAAACTAATGTTTTTTTATCTTGCCCAACATGTCAATTCGCAAGGAACTCTCTGCTAATGTCTAGTATGAATAACATTATTACATCATGTTAATATTATCAGCTCGTAAATGTCTACTTGCTGGCCAGCTTAAAGCAATAGGGAACATGTAAAGGGTTTATTTATATAATTACGCTGCAAGGGACATGGACACGCAAACTGTTACTATGAATTCAGCATTCATATAATAGCAGCATAATTCATAACGCTGGTTTGATTCGTATTTTTGGTTTTTTTTTCAAGTCTGCTATTTCATATAAAAGTTCAATTCTAAAGTCAAAATGTATGGAACAGCTGAGTTCAGTTCAGGGTGGTTTTTTTTTCAGTTTCATGTGTAATCTACATATAAAAGAAAAAAAATGACTGACTGACATAATATCAACGAACATCCGAAAATGCTGAGACTATGAACGTGAAATTTTGATACAACTTTTGATAAATACGTGGGTAAAAAGGGGGATTATCATTTCATCCGAAAAATGTTCACTGGATATGTCCCGCCGTTCTGGTATGGCCTCCTTTAAAGAGAAGGGTTTTGCCATAATCACCACGCGTGGCAAGCGGGTTGCAGCGATCCATGCAGATACGATGCATGACAGGCCTGTTAGTCTAGTGGTTAGTGACCCTGACTGCTAAGACTGAGGTCGTGGGTTCGATTCCCACCCAGGACAAATCTTTGTGTGATGAGCACAATCATTTGTTCTGTGTCTGGGTGTAATTTATCTATAATATGTATGTATTTAGAAATATATAAGTATGTTTATCAGTTGTCTGGTTACCATAGTACAGGCTCTGCTTAGTTTGGGATCAGATAACGGTGTGTTGGTTGTCCTAAGATGATATTATTATTATTACATCATATTTTGTCATAAATCAATTTGCTTGTTTGAAACTTAACCCGAATTTGTACCTATATGGTGATAATCATACATTTTCAAAAGAACATTAAATTTTGCAGTAGTGAATACGATATCTACGCGGACGAAGTCATGGTCAAAGTGCTAGTTTGCCCATATAACTACGCCAAAATGCAAAACTACATGAAAAAATACCTGGTAATTAATGAATCATCGCGAAAACATCATTAACCAATTAAGTTACAACACGTTGACGTTCAAACAAATGGCACTAATTAACCATTAGATATTATCTGGGCGCCATAATAATATTTCAAAGGATGATAATTGCACTGTCAACTACACAAAGACAGCACCGACCTATCGATGTTGCCCTTAGTATTGATGTATCGGTTTCCCAATATGTTGGTTACGTAAGGAATCAGGGTGGGAGAAACCGGGAAACCGATCATAGAAAATATATAAAAGCAAAAACTTTGTACCCCTTTTTTACGAAAATTATAAGACGGAGGAGTATGAAATTTAGCACAGCTCAAGTCATATGGAAAAGGAGTTCAGAAAGCTATTTTTTTTTAATATAGTAATGCATTAGAAATATGTACATTAAGTTTTAAATGAATTATGGTTGAATCGAATTTGGACCACTGGGCAACCACTAGTAATAATAAAACAAAAGGCTCTAGAATTTAAGAAAGAATGACATACAACTTCTTATATACTCTCTCTCTTCTTCTTTCTTCTTCTTCTTCTTATCATCTATTTAAACTACCTAGCTAACCTGTACTAAGAAACTGTGTAATATATTATAATCTATTATTATTATTCCCTGCAATTTACATTTATGAAGTTGCTGTATTTATAAAAAAATAAATGAAAATCTATTTGATAAACTTAAATCGAAAAGGCATATGTTAAACATTTCTAATGTGCCACATAAAACGGCTCTATTCCTTTGGCATTGCATCAAAAATATACAACAAAATACCTATTAGCATTCTAGACACTAAGGAACTTTCAGTATTTAAAAATAAATTACTAACATTTTTAATTGATAAAGCATTCTACACGATCTCAGATTTCCTGAATTGTTGACCATTTATTAGTTCCACTGTATTTTGACATATATAAGTATTGACCAAGTATTCGTTTCACCGTATTTGACATGCATTAGTATTGACCATGTGATAGTTTCACTGTACTTTTACATTTATAATAACTTACCATCTATAATAATTCCAAATGTTTATGTCAATATCTACCTACATAATTATTGTATGCCTATCATCATCATCAATCATTTCAGCCGTAAGACGGCCACTGCTGGACTTAGGCCTCCCCCAATTTGGGGGGCTTCGCCATAATCGCCACGCTTGGCAGGCGGATTGGCGATCGCTGTATAGTGGTAAAATGTATAGAGAATGCTGCTGCCCATTCTCTAGTAAGTCCCTTAGTCGCCTTTTACGACACCCAAGGGAAGAAATGGGGTGGTGTTATTCTTTACGTCCGGCACCACACTGTACATCTAGTGTGAATCAACCAAATTAAAGGCATTAATCCAATTCCGGCAAAAACACACACTTACTGGTAAATAACTAAATTGTAAGGATAAACAGAAATGAAAACTATCTCCGTCTGAGGGCAGACCGCTCAGACTAAGTAAATATGCCTATAAAGTATGCCTATAAGGCAGGGCATATTGATACAATACTTTAATATATTGTTAAGACCTGTAACTTACATATGCCCACAATAAAGATACTTTGACTTTGACTATACAGAAGCTGTCCCGTGTGGTGCCGGACGTAAATAATATCACCATCCCAATTCTTCCCGTGGGTGTCGTAAGAGGCGACTAAGAGACTTACTAGAGTATGGGCAGCAGCGTTCTCTATGCATTTTACGACCTTACTGCGATCGCCAACCCGCCTGCCAAGCGTGGCGATTATGGCAAAGCCCCCAAATTGGGGGAGGCCTATGTCCAGCAGTGGACGTCTTTTGGTTGGAATGATGATGATGATGATGATGATGATGATGATACAGAAGCCGATGGTTTACCTTTATGAATAAATAAAATTTCATTGGTGCTAAGAATCTAATAATGAAAACCGGCCAAGTGCGAGTCGGACTCGCGCACCGAGGGTTCCGTACAAACCTGTAGGTATTCACGGTTTATGCATAAGGTTTATATTTATGAAATTAAATGTTTTCTTTTTAATATTTATATTTCAGTTGATTGAATGAAAGGTAAATTGCGGATAACGATTTATGATGTATTAAAAAAAAACTACTTACTAGATCTCGTTCAAACCAACTTTCGGTGGAAGTTTACATAGTAATGTATATCGTGTATTTTTTTTAGTTTTATCATTCTCTTATTTTAGAAGTTACGGGGGGGGGGGGGAGACACATTTTACCACTTTGGAAGTGTCTCTCGCACAAACCATTCAGTTTAGAAAAAAATGATATTAGAAACCTCAATATCATTTTTGAAGACCTATCCATAGATACCCCACACGTATGGGTTTGATGAAAAATTTTTTTTTGAGTTTCAGTTCTATGTATGGGGAACCCCAATAATTATTGTTTTTTTTTTCTATTTTTGTGTAAAAATCTTAATGCGGTTTACAGAATACATCTACTTACCAAGTTTCAACAGCATAGCTCTTAGGCTCCTCGCCCACGGCGACTTTTTGTAGCGATGCAGTAGCGATACTGTCGCGCGTCTGCATTGATACAGTCGCGAAGCGGGCGCTGGCTGTGTGCCCTCGCCCACGGGCCCAGATTCAGTCGTGATGCAAACGCGATACTGTAGTGCTTCTGTCGCGATGCAAACGCGATTCATTAACGGCCCAGAAATACCTGCGATCGCTACAGTTGCGATCGTATGTGGCGGACAACAGCAATCTCGACGTGCCTGTGTCCGTGAGTGCCACGTGCCACTCCCTCCGTTCTCTCCCCGATGTAGTCCGACACGGCAGCGCGTTTGCATCGATACAGTCGCGATGCTGTAGCGCGTTAGTAGCGCGTTGACATCGATTCTGTAGCGCGTTGCAAATGCGACTAACACACGTTAGTAGCGACGCTGTTGCGCGTTTACGAAACGCGCGACAGCGTCGCTACAAAAAGTCGCCGTGGGCGAGGGCCCTTATAGTTTCGGAAAAAAATGGCTGTGACATACTCGGACAGACAGACAGACAGACAGACCGACAGACAGACAGACAGACATGACGAATCTATAAGGGTTCCGTTTTTTGTCATTTGGCAACGGAACCCTAAAACCCACATTGCTTTATTCACGATATGATTTCACAGTATGAATTGACATTATTTAGGAATCACTTTGGTTATACAAAGTATGGTATGCTTTTAGTTGTATTTAAGAGAGAATGAGAGATGTTTTTAATAATTATTTTCCCTGTTGGAATCTATAACGGTTTGGAAAACATTGAAGTACATTTTTGGTTTCGCAATTACGTGGAAGCCCTCCAAGAATATCGCTATTTACTGAACGTAATAATATTGTAACTTTTCCATTTATATACGAACCCAAAACGCCTACACTGGTCCAAAAATATCAGCTTCCTTATACAGAAATAATCCTCCTTATCCAAAACGATAATTTCTCTCCAATAAATCAACCTATAGATTGAACATGGCATTTAGCTTCCGATCCACCATATATAACTTGCATATCTACCACTTAAAAATAAGTTAGCGTTTATCCTGCACTTTTGATGCCGCCATCATAACAAAATGGTTCCGAACGGGCCATCCGCCAGTGTAAAATGACCCATGTAACTTTAGGGCACACCGTTTGAGACTAACATTTTTAAAGCAATGAAAGGGGCAGGGAAGGTTAATGTAAATTGGCTTTTTGGTGCCATAAATACTCGTTGAGGCTTCGACAATTTTAAATATACCGTTCAATCAATTTGGAACACCTCCTATGTGTTCGATTTAAGGTTTAATTTTGAACGTATTTTCGATATTCATATTTAATGTTATTTGTTTAACAGTAGCTTTTAAATAGACGTTGAAAGAAGTCGACAGACAGCTATCAAGATGTCCTAATAGGCGTAGCGTACGCCAGAAATAATTTACAAATTACCCCCATGTCAGACCAGATTTGTGTTTTGGTGTTCGTACCGGGTTTTTATAATTTATTTTTGGGTTCGCTCATTATTTATTTTGATGTGCAATCGAGCTTTAGAAGTTTTAAATAAATCACTCGGTAATACTTAGTTTCCTTTTGCACAAAAACATACAGGCATTCATCAGTGTCCCAGTAGCTCTAGTGGTCGCAAGTGCTACTGTTGAGCATGGGAACTGCATTCAGTGCCCAAGTCAGGCAAAGAGTTATTGGGATTTTCTATCTGGAATTTCGCAGTACTAACCCGGTGTTCGTGTGTACCGTGTGGTGCCGGACGTAAAGAATAACACCACCCCATTTCTTCCCGTGGGTGTCGTAAAAGGCGACTAAGGGACTTACTAGAGAATGGGCAGCAGTGTTCTCCATGCATTTTATGACCATACTGCGATCGCCAACCCGCCTGCCAAGCGTGGCGATTATGGCAAAGCCCCCCAAATTGGGGGAGGCCTAAGTCCAGCAGTGGACGTCTTACGGCTGAAATGATGATGATGATGATGAAGCCGGTGTCTGGATTTGTGCCCGTGTGCTGGGAATAGGCTCGCCCACTAACTAGTACATGAGACTTAAACATAACTGATGATATGTAGTTATGTACACCTATGGTCAACTTTTCGGGGAAACAAAACGTGATGTAATGTTATGTGTAATCTTATGTCCCAGAAATATCTCAGAACTCGCGTGCGTTTATAGATGTAGTAAGGATAATATGTAAAGATCGCAGCAGGTAGCCTTCTGTATTTTTGCTTATCCCATGGGAAGAAGGCGTGAGTTTTTGTTATATATGTCCCTGGCCAAACCTGTTTTTAGGATGATCTAGTTTCACCTAGGACGAACCAGTTCTTCCTACACACGATAGGACAAACCATTATAGACCTATGCAGAAGAAACAAAAGAAACAGCATGAACATTGTACAGCCTACTACAGTAAAAAAGTAGCGATGTAGTGTCACGGTATCATTCCAAAGTGAAACTTTAACCGTTGTAAACTGTTACACATAAACATGTAGAGTATTATGTTGATGAGAAAGGAGAACTACTCTGGCCAAGGTGAAACTAGTGCATCTTAAAAATGGGTTTGGCCAGTAACATACATGTACACCGTGACATTTTAGTCGTCTTACAAAGGCTGTCTACTCAATGTATCCGACATAATATACCTCTAGGCGTGATTAAAAAATTGTTACCATTAATTAAGATAAAAAATTGTTACCATTACTAAGAAAAATAAATAATGCATTAGAATTTTGAAACATCCTGTTAATAATATTTACGTATTAGATGGTATAGATCATACCTACCCAGAGCACGAGTCGACTAGATCATTCCATCTCCATTTTCCATGAGAAAAAATATCAATTTCAAACTAAGTCATGCGTCATCATTATGAATAATATTTTAATTTTTAGTTATTCATATGTATTTTTAGGGTTCCGTTGCCAAATGGCAAAAAACGGAACCCTTATAGATTCGCCATGTCTGTCTGTCTGTCTGTCTGTCCGAGTATGTCACAGCCACTTTTCTCCGAAACTATAAGAGCTGTGCTATTGAAACTTGGTAAGTGGATGTATTCAGTGAACCGCATTAAGATTTTCACACAAAAATAGAAAAAAAGCAATAATATTTGGGGTTCCCCATACATAGAATTGAAACTCAAAATTTTTTTTTTCATCAAACCCGTACTTGTGGGGTATCTATGGATAGGTCTTCAAAAATGATATTGAGGTTTCTAATATCATTTTTTTTTAAAACAATAATATTTGGGGTTCCCCATACATAGAACTGAAACACAAAAATTTTTTTTAATCAAACCCTTACGTGTGGGGTATCTATGGATAGGTCTTTAAAAATGAAATTGAGGTTTCTAATATCATTTTTTTCTAAACTGAATAGTTTGCGCGAGAGACACTTCCAAAGTGGTAAAATGTGTGTCCCCCCCCCCCCCCCCGTAACTTCTAAAATAAGGGAATGATAAAACTAAAAAAAATATATGATGTACATTACCATGAAAACTACCAACGAAAATTGGTTTGAACGAGATCTAGTAAGTAGTTTTTTTTTAATACGTCATAAATCGTAAACCACAATTTACCTTTCATTCAGTCAACTCAAATATAAAAATTAAAAAAAAAACATTTAATTTCATAAACGATGATGACGAATGATGATGATGATGACCTGCAGGTTTGTACGGAACCCTCGGTGCGCGAGTCCGACTCGCACTTGGCCGGTTTTTTTTTCTTTGGATGTGTAGTAGTCTTTGGATACATAAAGTGGGCTGCCGTTGTAAGACGACTTTTAATGTCACGGTGTATATCCCAATTTTCCTACCAAAAATGTGCCAATTTCCCAATAACAATGTCCTTGCAAGGTGCACTATACTCGACCACTGGCTCAACACGAGTTAGTATGGTAAATTTTCAAGTGGCGTGCGGTCAGCAACGAAAACTTAACTCTCCTTTGTGCCACACTTAATTTACAAGTTTAGCTCCCCACTTAACTGGCAGACTTCGGATTAAGTATTAAGTAACTATTGAACACCCTGTGTGGTGGTGTTGCTAAGAAAATGTATTCATATATGGTCCTTTCAAAGGTAAACTCCTGATTGGTTTCGATTACAGGGGTTGTATCCGATTTTTCTTATTGTTTTCTTCTAGTAACTAGTTTATATGTATTATCTGTGATTTTTCATTTCTCCCCGTGGTTATCGAAAGAGGTGACTCTTACTAGATAATGGGCAGCAGCGTTCTCTATACATTTTACCACCATACTGCGATCAGGGACTTACTAGATAAAGAGCAGCAGCGTTTACTAGATAATGGGCAGCAGCGTTCTCTATGCATTTTACCACCATACTGCGACCGCTAACCCACCTGCCAAGCATGGCGATTATGGCAAACTCCACCAAATTAGGGAAGCCAAATGTCCAGCTGTGGACGTCTTTCGGTTGAAATGATGATTGGTCATGATGACACGGGTTTCTCTGTCTTTTCATAAATTTTCTAGTAACTAGTTCATGTACTTTCTGAGTTTATCTTGAACAGTACTGAATTCGGTGTAGGCAAACATCGTGAGGAACCCTGGACTTATAGTCAACATAAGTCTGAACCCGTAACGACTGTCAATGATCCACAAATGGTAGCTGAAACCAACGGTTTAACAAGCTTGCCGAGGTGTGGAGTGATTATGGTATTTAAAGACAGAACCCATCCACTGACAAACTGAGGCAAGCGCAACTTAACCTGATCGTGCGATCCGTGCGGCTGTAATCACTTTACAACAAGCCCCCCATGGATACTTATAACTGGGGTCGATAAAAATATCATATAAAAAATAATAGTTAAAAAAAACTAAAAAACACGCTTCCATTGAAAACCAAACTAAAAAGTACAAAATAATGGAAAAAAGCGTGGGGTGCTTTTTAAGGTATTTTTTTATTGATATCAGGCACCCCACGCTTTTTACACGCTTTATATTAGCTTCACTTGTATGTTTGTATATTTGTGTTTGTATATTTGTATGTTTGTTTGTAACCGACTCCTTATAGTGCGATTTTGACCCACTTTAAACGACCAGATTTCATTCAAACTTTGCACACCTGTCAAGGACTGATGACAATGCAATAATTTCATAAATTTGTGCCATTATCCTTGCCAGGGTTACCAGGACAGCAAAAACCACCATTCCATTATTTTGTACTTTTTAGTTTGGTTTTCAATGGAAGCGTGTTTTTTAGTTTTTTTTAACTATTATTTATTTTCTATTTTTTAGGGTGTTATGAATTTTGAGACGTATTTCAGCGTAGTTTGTAACGTATGTCAGCGTAGTTTGTGATGTATGTCAGCGTACTTTGTGTCGTATATCAGCGTAGTTTGTTACGTATGTCAGCGTAGTTTTCGAAGACAGTTTTTTTGCTGTCCTGGTAACCCTGGCAAGGATAATGACACAAATTTATGAAATTATTGCATTGTCATCGGGCCTTGACAGGTGTGCAAAGTTGGAATGAAATCTGGTCATTTAAAGTGGGTCAAAATCGCGCTATAAGGAGTTGGTTCCAAACAAACATACAAATATACAAACATACAAGTGAAGCTAATATAGCGTGTAATAAGACCTAAGCTCAACTAACTTCATGTAACAACCACTTTTCAGCTAATTTCTAAACAAAATATCGCGATACAAATTTACTTGATATTCAACGACACGAGACATAGCCGTTACTCATAGCATTTAACCTTTCGCGTCGACCCTCGGGAATATAGCAGGTTAGATGGTAGACTAAATGTCGGGCACCAATGTAAGAGACTCGGTCCCAACGGACGAGCCGTGTTAGTTATTGTGAAATGTTTGGTAATGCAAACATTGCCAATTTGCCAGTATAGACGATGTATTTTAAACAACGTTGTTCGATGAGTAATTTTCAACAATCATTTTAAAAGAAAGTATTTGAGATTAGCAACAATTTAGTTGAAATGGAACCTAGCTAGTAAGGATTTTATTCTTCTGATGGAAATGCTGTGGTTCCTGGACGACACCGATGTACGTACTACTAGTATGTACATATAACTTAATGATTCCACTGCTGGGATACAGACATCCTCTCGGCGAAAGAGCCCGCGCGGGCCCAGTTCGGGTTGGTAGATGTCTTTGAATTTTTTGGTCTAAGACGTGACGGTTTCGACACGATATTTGTCCTTCACCTCTGAAAAGAGCAGTGGTGATAAAATTAAATAAAAAAGTGAATACAGGGCTCGAACTCACGACCTAAAACTCGAAAATCGAGAGCGCTACTACTGGACCATGACGCAATTGTCCAATGTACTTAGTGATACTCAATGGGCACCCCATAGACAAATCTATAACAGGAGCATAAAAAAGGACGCTGACACATTGTTTTTTTTTTAAACTGTGTCATTCCCGAAACTCATTCAACCTTTCAACATACTCCCAAACTTTTTTGAAACAGTCGGCATTTTTTGCTTTGTGTAACCGCATAATGTCAGAACACAAAATAAAGCGAACAACATGTGGAATCCGACAATTGCCGACAACTCCCGAACGCGTTTAACAAGGAAACAACGTGGGTTCGGCACGTGTGTGAACTTTTTATTGACATTTTTTTTTACAGAGGTTGCGTTAGGAAAAGAAATTAACACGCCCTTAGAATATGGAGCAATGTTTATTTTTGTTTTGAGGTTTTTGTCTGCAGATAGAACAGTGGCATCTCATTTATTTTAAGCAGTTTATATTCGTCACAAGTTTGAGTATTTATCCTACTAATATTATAAATGCGAAAGTTTGTGAGGTTGGATGTATGTGTATGTTTGTTACCCTTTCACGAAAAAACTACTGAACGGATTTGGATGAAATTTGGCACACAGATAGTTTATAACCTGGAATAACACATAGGGTACTTTTTATCCCGGCTTTTTATCCGCGGGCGAAACCGCTGGCAAAAGCTAGTATTATCATAAATGTGTGTGGGCCACAACAGCTAGCCCAGCTACTAGCTAAATGAATGACGGGCAGATTGAGTTATAATATATGGGTTTAGACGTTTTTATCTTCAAATATAGAATCAAAATATTTAGTTACCTAACCTTCGTAGACGTGGTGGGTAAGCAGGGAGGCGGAAGATATCACACATTTTCGTTTTATTTGTTCTAAGATATGCCGGTTTCCTCACAATGATTTCCTTCGTCGTTTTGAGGGCAGCGATGATGACATAATGTACACAAAGTAAAGCGCCAGTTAGTTTTACTCTAAAAAAAGTTTATTTACTATTCAATATTCTAATAAATTCTAAAATATCCTATGGCTCTCAATCATAGCGTAGATTTCTATCAGTGAAAGATTCCAAAGATGACCCTAACATACAAACTCACAAATACTTCTATAAACGGACACAACTACAAAAGTACCCAGACTTCACCAACACTGCAACAGTCAAACAAAATGGCGGATTAATAAAGGCGATGTCATGAATATCGTGCACACATTTAATAAACAAGTCAACCTGTCTGTCTGTCGCACGAGATGACGAGATTGCACTCAGATTCACCCTTTACTTAAGTGTCAAGTCATCATCTGGGATACCTTCTTAATGGCAAATGAAATAAGAGAAACGGCTGTCCTACAAGTAACAAGATCCTATTAGGCGCTTATCGTATCTTCAGAATTATAGAGACCTAATTAGAAATTTTAAGATTTTAACTTTGACACATAAAATAATAAAATTCTCATTAAAAAAGAGACTTATTGGCTTCTGTTTTAATAAGAGTTTTATCATTTTATGAGTCTAAGTTAAAAACTTAAAATTTTAATTAGGTCTTTATAATGCTGAAGGTGAGTTGTGTTGAAAACAATTTTGTAAATTAAAGTCTATTGAGTATTTTTAATCGTTACGAGTAAGTGAACGGCCTGTATCTGCATTTGAAAATGATATAGAAGGTTGGATCCTTGTCCCTTTAGATAAATAGTAAAGTGTCCTTTGACTACGTGCTCGTACTTTATATTTTTATCATGCCAAGAAGTTTTTTGCTTCTTTTTATAAACTGAGAGTACTGCGGAAATAGCCCTTATTAAACAACAATACAAAAATTGGTACTGACCTCACTGTCCAGTATAATTATGGCATTTGTATCTTACTATCTATGGTTACTCTCTTTGATTTTAATATTTCTTTAATAATTCCCACCTTTTCGCATTTTAAGACGATGGCACAGATTTTTTATTCTACCGCCATCTATGTTCAAACGCCGGAACTAACACCTACCTATCCTCCCTCAATCCCTCGTTCCTGCGGGAACTCCCTAATTTCTTATCGTTCCCAGAGAGAGCGCCACGTACACTGTATTTCGAAGCTACCAAAGTTGTGCGTAAAACTCTTTTCAAAGTTACTCTGAATCTAATTATGAAACTCGAAAGTGTTATGAAGAGCTAATTCTAGTGCTTAGCTAATAAAATTACGACCAACTTTTAGGAAAACTTATTAACATTGACGTGATGGGAATAATAAACAGATTAAAACTGTGAATATGTATGAGTGTATGAAAATAAACTTTTCTGTTTAATTATTAGAGAAACGAAGGGTTAAACTCAGGTTGACTTTCTGCTTAGAACTAGTATTGCTTTGGAGATAGATATATATTGTCTGGAAAAGCATGGATGAAATGTTTGTTAATTAACTATGCAAAATATAAAATGGGGAAAATGACATAATGAGCTAAATCAGATACCTATGTTTCATGTTTATAGCGTTCTTAAAATAGGGTTAAAGTTTACGATGGCTGATACACACATGCCGTTTGTTGGGACAGGTCAGCTCAAAGCTGCAGACTCTTTTTAAAAGGCCCCGCCGGACTCGCAGACTCACATTAAAATCGAAATTTTATATTAATTGTATAACCTTTGAACTTTTTAAGAGACCATGACTTCTCAGTTTGTTTCGCCGGGTCCGTGGGTTACGCCCCCGGTGTGTTTTGCCCCCGTGGTGGAAGCCCCCGATTTTAAATTAAGTTATTATAGTTGATTTCGCCGAAATAAAAATATTTTTTACTAGATACAGACGATGAAAAAAGTGTTTCGGAACCAAATACGTAGACAAACTTACTAAATAAGTATTCTAACTAACACAATATTGGATACTATAAACATGCTACAAGGATATTCACTTTATTACTATATTACAATTATTTACTTTAGATGCATTACTTTGTACTTTGTCTAAACGAGGCGCCCGTGCCCGGCAAAACTGGTTTTACACAATAGCCAGATCGAATTCTAAAAGAAAGAGATAGGTAGTCAAAGAAAGGGAAAGATAGGGTTGAAAACAATAGAGTCCAGGGTGACGGACAGTGAAAATAGCAAACATAGCGATGGGCACTATTTCTATCCCTTTCCCACATAGTTGCAATATGTTACTGATAAGAAAGTTTAGTCGGTCATGTTAACTCAAAATGGCAAGTCCAGGTCCTTCACGGGGTTTAGCACAAACCAATTACAAAATAATTTCAAATAAACTAGGTGGAAGAACGTTACTACATGTCGGATTTGCTTATAATCTTCATAGGAAAAATAATAAATCGAGTGTGTGGACATGCGTAAATAAAAGACATGGCAAGTGTAATGGTTCTATAAAATTAAGTGAGGAAAGTGACAATGTACAAATCCAAAAGTGTCATAATGCTGAGTGTCAACCTAACTTAATGAAAAATGAAGTTAGAGTTGTTATGGAAAAATTAAAAAAGGAAGTGAAAACGAGTTTCTCGAGCTCTATACAACAAAAATTTGAAACAAAATTTGCCGAGTTAACAAACACAGACACAGCCTTCGATGAATACATACCCAAATTCAATAATATCAAGCAACAGTTATACAACTCTCGAAAGAAAGCCTTAAATGTAGAAAAGACACAGTTTCGTAATCCAGCTGAAGTCATTATACCTGAGATTTTTCAAAAATATCTATTAGTTGATTACTGTGAGAACGACAACAGAATTATAGTATTCGTATCAGCACAGGCTTTAAAACACATCAAAAATATACAACACTACTTCGGGGATGGTACATTTGATTGTTGTCCAGGTCCATTTTACCAAATATTTACCATTCATGGAGATATGGGAAGTGATGCACAAGCAACCAATATTGTGCCTATATTTTATGTGCTACTAGTTAATAAAGAAAAAAGTACATATGAAGTCATGTTTAAAAAAATTAAAGAAGCTGTGCCGGACTTCAGCCCCATGAAATTCACTGTAGATTTTGAATTAGCTACAATGCTGGCAATAAAAGAGGTATTGCCAGCGGTCACAATACATGGCTGTAATGTTCACTTCCAAAGAGCCATTTACAGAAAAGCGAAGTCTTTAGGTTTATTGGCACACGAAGAAACAACATTGTATGTGAAACTGTGCACCTGTCTAGCATTTCTTCCTAAAGAAGATATAGAAGATGGTTGGCTTTCCGTAATGGAAAACAGGTAATTTTAATTTTCATTTTATTTTAAAGTTTTAACAGCTCATAGATTGTTTTTATAAGTACGCAAAAATAAAAATAATGCTTAGGTATATACGACATGTCATATATATCATAATTTTTGTTTTCAGTATTCCCGA
Source organism: Aporophyla nigra (assembly GCA_947507805.1). Taxonomy (NCBI): domain Eukaryota; kingdom Metazoa; phylum Arthropoda; class Insecta; order Lepidoptera; family Noctuidae; genus Aporophyla; species Aporophyla nigra. Next base: position 4,362,393 of record OX382301.1, read on the forward strand.
TGAAAAAGTCACCCAATTCAACGATTATTTCGTTGAACAATGGCTTGAGCCTCCGGGGATGATCTCAAAGTGGTGTTGCTATAAAGAACGACATAGAACCATAAATTTAGTGGAGGCCTGGAATCAACGGCTTCAGTACTATCTGGGCCGAAAACCATCATTATTATCGTTTTTGGAAATTATAACAACTGATATTTCTACGTATAGCACAGGTCAAGTGAGGTAAAATGCTGATTACTTACATAACGCTTAATATATCAGTAATTCATTTTTTTTACTCTTAGTAAATAATCTTTATCTTATACTTTCAGATTACGAAGAAATGACAGTCCTATAAGTAAAAGGAAAAAATCTTCAATAATCAATGACAAACTCATTGCTAAGCTGACAGACAAATATGAAAAGAAACAAATTACAATTATGGAGTTTTTGGAACAAATCCGTCCGTATGTGCAAGTCAAGCAAAAATAATCACCTACTTACTTAGCTTAAAAATAATGATTTTGCATGTTTATTGTTACATAATTACTACATTTTAATTTTATATCTATATCAATGTTGTAACCTCCATAGTCACTGCATATAAATGACTTAAATTACATAATTTAATTACAAAGTTCAAATCATCCTAATATTTTTACTATGTTTTTCTTCTTTTGTTACTTTTGTTATCTGTTATTTTAAATGTTAATTGTTTTTATTATATTTTAGTGTTTGAACATTCTGTTACCAATCTTCTAAATATTTAAGTAGATGCCTACCTATATACTTAGTACGTAAATAGTATATAAGTACTTAAAATAATCCTAATTTTAAACTGTGATTTTTAATTTCGTATCTGTGATTTTGCATGTTATTGTTGCTTTATTTTAATGTTTGGTTTTATTTGTTATCAAAGTTGTATTTACGTAGATACCTATTATTATTTATTAGACATTTAATTTAATTTTTATTACATATTAAGTACCTACGTATTACCTATTATTACCCATTAGTACCTATTATTAGATAAGCAAACGTTTGTTACACCGACATTAAAGATTTATAATAATAAACTATGATTTTGATTTTAATAATGAACCATGACTTAGACATTTTTTATAATAGGTTACACTTTGCTATCTGACTGTACTTTTGATAAAAATATTTAACTAATAAATATTATAGTACTAAAACGAAATCGGGGGCTTCCACCACGGGGGCAAAACACACCGGGGGCGTAACCCACGGACCCGTTTCGCCAGTTCTTTTCAGGGAGCAATCAGCTAGAAAATACTAGCGCCAAATACTTTGTAGTTTTAAAAACATTGACCATCAAAATATTAACTTGTTTAAGTGTCTTATAAGAGCTACTTTTATAAACAAACATTTCATTTCATTTCATTATTATATTCAATATTTCAGAGTACCTTAGAACCAAGCCCAAATTACAAATAGCACTTTTTAATGCCAAGTACAACATTTTTCTCGGGAAAATCTCGACATCTCTAAGACACAGCAAATCCCATGGATTAATGGGGGCTTTACCGGTTGTCTCGTCATACCTACCTTCCTTGTTCCTTCAGAACATCTGACCCACTTTTCACAAATGGATTATTTTTTTATGCTTTGTTAATTCGGTACTCATTTTTACGCCTGTCATAAGGACGTAATAGCTGGGCGAATTAATAATTACAGTGGAAAGAAAAATACCTTATTTTTGGCTTTGAGTTTTGTGAGAAATAAATGTATTTTCTTTCTTTCTCTTTCTAGATAAATATCATTATAGGATGACGGCACTAGTCTGTGAAAGAATGGTATCATGCAAAAATTACTTCAAGGAGTTTAAACGGCAATTAGTCATCCTAATGTTTATGAAGAAAGTAGGTATATAATGGAGCGAATGTTTAAGTCTTGACCCTGCTTTATCGAAAACTTAGGTTTGCGAATGGGAAAGTTATTAACTTACTGTTAACAGTATAAACTAACCTTTAACTTGACTTCTATCGGACTTAGCAAACGCATTTGTAACCAGCTTTTGCCAGCGGGTTCGCTCGCATGGAGGTCGGAAATTATGCTGTGGGTACATCCTACCGGGATAAAAGTATATGTGACCCTATGTGTTAAATACAGGCTATAATGGAAAGGTTGTAATCGCGCCACAACATCAATTTTAAGTCGTTTGTGGTACGAGTTCCAACCCACCATCTATAGACCTGCCTGAGAGAGGACTTTTGGCCGAAAGGTGTCTTGTATCGTCGTTTCCGAGGACGGTTATGCGACACCACGCAGCGGAACACGACGCCGTCATCATTACGTGTTTAGTGATAGTTTAAGTTTTGTTTTTATAAAATATGTATTAGTTTATAGTTATTGTTTTATATTATTTGTTTATTGTGTTTTTATGGGCCTAAGTTGCCTGAAATAAAGGATTGTATTGTATAATCGATCTGTGTGCCAAATTTCATTCAAATTAGTTTAGTAGTTTTTGCGTGGAAGAGTAACGCCCATACCTACATCCTCATAAAGTTTCACATTATCATATTGTAGGATAAAACTTCTTCATTAGATACTCAGTTATACTTATTATTACGACTCCTGGCATAATCCATCTTCCAATGTCAGAAATTATATTATCAGAATCATCTTTGACACTTCCAGAAATTACAGTTAGAAACAAACTTACAAATTCAGTGACAAATCGAGCCCCAATCAAACGACAAGACCGTTATCAGAAGTGGGATTACTCTCCTTTGATCTGGTAATTCCCTTTGTCGAATTTAACAGGGCTAATCAAGTTTTCAAATCGAGAGTGAACGATAAAAGAATACTTAATATCTTCCTGCGACTTAAATTCGTTATGAGTGTTAAGATGATTTGTAATCTAATGAGTATGGTAATTAGGTCTGATCCTGAATATTTCTGGGTATTTTTCTTAGTTGAAGTTGAAACTCCGTTCTGTCTAGTACTTTACTGTACCAGTCACTTCTTATAAGATGCATCACAAATTCTGATTTTACTGTATTGTATTTTTGTGTCATTTTTTAGGGTTCCGCATCTCAAAGAAAAAAGCGGAACCCTTATAGGATCACTTTGTTGTCCGTCCGTCCGTCCGTCCGTCCGTCCGTCCGTCTGTCAAGACCCTTTTTCTCAGGAACGCGTGGAGGTTTCAAGCTGTAATTTATATCAAATACTCAAGTCTACTGTCCCTTGGAGCTGTGAAAATATCAAACTTCTAAGCTAACGCAATCAAAAGATATAGCCGTTTATGCCGCAAATTTCCGCAAATTTTCGAAACTCGCAAGGGAATCAAAATCTAAAGGGTACTTCCAGTCGATCTAGAATTTCGACATTTGGTACGAAGCAACGTCTTATAGCACAGATAAAGGAAAAATTGCGAAAACCGTAAATTTTTAGTTACATCATATAATAAACAGAACACAACACAGACAGAAATAAAACCAAGCCAAGAAACAGAACAGAACTACGACTCGATTGTCGTGATGGGTAAACTTTTACTTATATACCTACAGGTTTGTACGGAACCCTCGGTGCGCGAGTCCGACTCGCACTTGGCCGGTTTTTTTTTTTACTATCTCGTGATCGAGTGGTCGCATAGGCTACCGCTGATATTGAGATTTCCCAAAAACCCAGTAATACATTGCCCAACAAAGTGTTACTGGGTTTTTCTATCTTGAATTTGTCAGTAGCAGCCCGGAGTATGGCTTTGTGCCTGGTTGATGGCAATAGGCTCGCTTGCTACATGGACCGCTTCGCGCTACATGGGACTTAAACATAACTGATGAAATGTGGTTGCAATATGAGTACACTTCTGCCCAACCCCTCAGGGAAACGAGGCGTGATGTAATACTTTAGTTTAATACCAGGCTTTTGGCTACTTTGCCTGTGTGTTTTATGTATTTGGTCTTGTGTGTAATTTGCGTTAAGTTTTTTCAGAGTAAACACTTTTTCTTTCCTATCTTTGCCTAGGGAGCAGATTTTTATAACTCTTTGGCTTTTCACAGAACTCAAGTTGGAGTTCGTATCGTAGCTAGAAAGTTTAAATAAAGATTTTACTTCTTGACTTTCATGCCTTTTACGCCAATCTTTCATCAACGCCGTACACACTTTCCGTCACCAAAATTGGGTCAATTCATGAAGCAGCCTTAAAACGCAGCTTATCTATAATGCACCGCTGATTATCACGGCGGCCTACCACGGGTTTCTGTTTAAAATTCACGTCATCATCCATCGTGACAGTTACGGCGATGTCAAAGGATTTGGACGCCTCGTGCACTCGTAGTGCGACTCACGAGGCACGAGACGAGATCACGAGACGAATACCAATGGTAGCCTGCGTGTGGCCATTGCTCCGTGATTTCGTTAGTTTCCTTGTCCTGTTTCCCGTTCTGAGAATTTCGGGATTGTTTGTCATGTTTTTCATTGTCAATCCTTATGGGTAATTTTATTGTTGAATGTTCTTTGTGTGGCGGTTCCTTTGTTGTTCCTCCTAGTTACTTGTTTTCGTCCGCGATATCACCCGCTTTAATTTCGGAAATCATTTCACGAGAACGAGCTATGGGGCTAAACGTAGCCTATGTCCTTTGCAAGGATATCATCTAAGTATCTCGTTGGTAAAATTGTATTGAAATCCGTTTTTCAGAATCAGAATCTTTACTTCTAAACATAGGTAGAGTTTCACAGTGTGTGTGTGATGCGACAACGTTTACATAGGTTCTCTTTAATTTGGCATTAGGCGTACAAATATTTTCATTAATTTAAATTCAAAATAATTACGTACTAAATCAATTAACGATTATTAAAAATTATAGAAAGAACTAGAGTGACAAATCAAAAGTGACAAAAAAAGTGGTTTAGGCGTAAAAAGGTACCGCACAGACGGAGTTACTTCCAAATTTATAATATTAATAGAATTATTGAACTTGAAGCCATCCATGTGCCAAGGTTAAGGATAAAAGGTCTACTATAAAAGAAACGATAACATTTTGGCGTAGTTACGAAATAATTACGGATGTTTCGGATATAGTTGGTTATATTATTCAAATACCCGCCCCAGGAGGACATATAGTGACCTTATTGGTGATGTTATTCAGAAAGGTCAGGTGCGTAGTATTCGCAACCGGCGTGTGTGTATGACCAGTTGTAGGAACTTAAACGAGGCAAAGGGAGTATACAAGGATCGTAGCTGGTGGCGTTCTGTATTTTCTGCCTACCCCCCAAATGGGAAAAAAGCGTGAGCTAATGTATGTTTATCCAAATACCAATATCTAGGTTAAAAAATATAATTGAGCCTTTCTAGGGTTCCGTACACAAAGGGTGTCAACTGAGCCCTATTACTGAGCCTCCACTGTCAGTGCGTGCGTACGTCACGACCCAATTATAAAATCAAGTTCATAAATTAAAGGACGAAGGATTAAAGGAGGAAGTCCGTGTGCGCGTAGTAATAAAAGTGTGTCTTATGCATTTTTTACTTTGTGGTTCGAAACCCTTTGTGTGTATCTGACTAGCACTGGCTCGCTTTTTTAATACCTTTAAGTTTTATATATCAAAATCTTGTCTATTTTGATCACAATCCACTTCATCATAAAACCATCCAGACTGCACGAAAATATAAAGAAAGCTATAGCCGGCAACAATGAGGTGCGAGATAAGCCGTAGTGGGGTTATTTTAATGTGATTGGCGCGGCCACCATCCTACCATACAACCATTCTACCATGCTACCATCCGCCACGGCTACCGTCCCCCGTCTCGCGTCGCGTCACTGCATTATTAATGCATCCCTTATACGAGACATACGGATGTAAAGAGTGTTAAACAATTGTTACCTGAGTTAGTATCTACTGATCGCGAAAGTAACTCACCAGTGAGCTATTTTTGCACAACACACTACTTAACAATTTCAAAGCCTTTCATTTTGGAAATTCTATAACTTTATTTAGATTGAAAAAAAAAATCGAACACGTTATTATGAAGGAATAGATTAGTAATTACCTTGAAAATTTCTCTGATTGTCTAAAAGGAATTCAGTTTGTTGCTGACCGCAATAACTATGACTGCGTAGTCCTGCAATTTATAATTTAGCCTGATTAGTCTAGAATCACTATAGAGGATTGGTGTTGTTGTGGTGCGTTGTTGTTGTTCGGATGTAAAGAATAGCACCATCCATTTCTTCTCGTGAGTGTTGTTTCTACAAAGTGTTGTTTCTAGGAACTAGAGAATGGGCAGCAGCGTTATCAATGTATTTTACCACCATCCATAATGCAATCGCTAACCCGCCTGCCATTCGTGGCGATTATGGCAACCCCCTTAAGGCTAGTGTCCAACAGTGGACGTCTTTCAGCTGAAATAATGAGTCTGGGATCAATTCACACACATGTGTCCTTCATGTTAGCCTACAAAATCCTTCATCTAAAAGTAGATCCGCGTGACGTCACGACAACTCATGCAGAAAGAATACACTTGCACTGTAAACCAGAGGGGTAATTGCGTAACTTGCTATCAGTAGGAATTGGTTTCATATTGATAGTTAAATAACATTCATTGCGTTATTTACGTTGCTGAGCTACAATGTATTCGAACAAATGACGCAATGGTTTAGAAATAATCTTCAATCCCATTCAGATTCTGATAAATAGTGCGTTTCGCAATTAGAGTACAGGTTTTACACACAATAGTTTGCAGACAGTATCCAGTCCAGGTCAGATGAGTGTGATTATCGTGAATACTGTTGTTCACACTTCCAGCTCCTATGTCCCTGAACTACGCGCAAGCTTCGTAACTAATTATTTCGCTGCATTTAGGAATTCCCTTTGCTTCGTCAAAGTTGGCGAAAATATTGAAATAACTCTTATTCAGGGGCGGCGTTGTTGTTTAAATTAAAATAATTTCTTTTGTCATCCCAAAGCGAAGACTTCCATTAGAGTTCACGCTGGGGACTTAATATTAAGTCTAGTGTATCTGAGGGACGATTTTCTTAAGAACTTCCACACACTGATCTCAGTTTCAATCTGTCAAAAATACCCCCAGTTTCCATACATATTTGACATTTGACTGTAGCCGAGATTAGACAGCGACGAGATTTTAAACAATTTTGATTTCGAGATTTTGTCTTTTGAAGTACCTACTCAAAATTAAATTCAAATATTATTATGCTAGCCTGGACAAAGATCTGATTTAGATTTCATCAGTACGCTTGCTCACTGGGCGATAGTCATAATTTGCGTATCATGTCGCAAATATTCTTAAAATTCGAGTTACTGAGAAAATACATTACAGCATTTTGTAAAAATTAGTGAGAAATGATTTTGTTACAGTACGTAATTTTTCCAAACACTTTCACACGTCAGTCATATTTTAAAAACTACATGAGGCAGAAAAAACTCAGATGTCAGATCATGTGAAGTTCATGTAGATTGATGTCTGAGATGGTTTTGGAGAAACAAACACACATATTTAGTGGATTTGTCCATTCAGTGCACGCATTTGTCAGTAATTATAATTGTGTAGATCAACGCAATACGTAAATATATGAGTACCCGTATTTTATACCCAGAAACTAAACTATACAACTAGAATTTAGAAGTGTTAGCTTCGGTCAGCAGTAACATTCCTCGCGACGTCGACAATGCTGATGCCTCAACTTTAATTGTCCCTTAGGGAAGCCGGGCCAAACAAGACAATAGAAATAATTATTAGTCTGATACCGGAGAATTCCGGGCTTTCACCGTGACAATGCGGCCGTCCCTCCCTATTGTCGTATATGAAAATCTAATTGAAACGAAACGTACAATATAATCTACATAATCTGTGGCTGTACACATAATCCAAAAATTGTATAGCTGGTCATTTACAAGGAATGGCTTTCGTAAGGATTAAACATTGTGAATTATGAAAATTATATTTTAAATAGGTACTGGTATTTTAATTAATGTTCTTTGCTAATCTTGAACAGAAGCCGCGCGTGTTTTAAAAATTAATTATGTGAAACCATATCGGGGTCGTTGCTTTTTTCAAGAAAATATTTGTTAGTTTTATTCTAGACTAGTTTTTGCCAGCAGCTTCGCCTGCACATTATACGTATAAACCTTCCTCTTGAACTCTCTCCATTGATGAAAACCGCACAAAAATCCGTTGCGTAGTTTAAAAGATCTAAGCGTATAAACGCGAGACGCGACTTTGTTTTATACTATGTTAAGATTATAAAAGAATGATGTAGATGCGCTGTTCAGAACCGAATGTAACTCTGAAAAAAACATAAGTTATGCAACCAGTACTAAGCTCAGCATTTCAGCCGAAACACGTCCACTGCTGGACTTAGGCCTCCCTCAGTGACGGGGGGTTCGCCATAATCGCCATGCTTGGCAGGTGGGTTGACGATCGCAGTACGGTGGTGAAATGCATAGAGAACGCTGCTGCCCATTCTCTAGTAAGTCCCTTAGTCGCCTCTTACGACACCCACGGGAAGAGATGAGATGGCGCCATTCATTACGTCCAGCACACACAGAAACTCAGCTACTTCACTTATACTTCATCAATACGCAACCATTCACAATCATTACCTGTGACGACTCACCTCTACACATAATAAAACATTTCAATTTCAAAAGTCTCTTTAGTACAAAAACTACCCGCACAATAAATTCCAGTAGTAATTCCACGAGCATTTCAGGTGTCCACCGCCGTCACTCTATAAACAGTACGTAAACCCGTCCTACTTACAGGCTAATGTTTGGCCACAGTACAGAATATTAAACAGTATCTCAACTAGCCTATTTTGAGGAACAAGACAATAGACATTGACAATTTTCTATTTTATTAAGTATAGTTGAAAGACCTTGACTATCCTCCCATACCTATTGACACTGTAATTTAAAACTATTGTAAAATCCATTATTTTTAAAAGAGTAACCATGCAGTTTCTGGCCGGCTCTTCTCCATAAGAATTAACAAATTGGAACCCTACATCTGGCTTCTGACGTTTCATTAGTACCCATGTAGGTTTATGTGTCATAAAAATATTTTGATTTGATTTGATTTCATATCCAATAGAAATAGTATAAAGCAGCTTTATTTTACCTCAAATCTTGACTGTTCGTAATGACGCCACTTACGTGAACCAATGGGGTACTTGTGTAACACTGATAATACCAATGTAATTCATTTTGCGTTCGTATGATTAGGTTGTCGAGTAAACGATTCTCTGAATCATACAGCAGACGTATTTTATAAGCCAAGGATTATGCAGGCTCCTCCGAACGACTTTTGTAGAATAATTTCCATAAAGTTTTCATAGAAATTGTTTCACGAGAGTCACGTCACGCCTGTTTGCAGGAGACTTTAGGGTGGTTATTACTACATAGTTCACAAAAAAAAAAGGATTGTGGTCTGCGGTCCACTTGACCAAACGTTTCGATACGACAGCCACCAATTAACGGTTGCAGATCGTGTGGCGGCGCCGGTCCGTCGATTTGGGTAATTGTTTGTAGCTGATCTACTGTTTATGAATGCACTGTGGTCTGGCTTACCTGCTGCCACTAACTAATTTTATTAATTTTAATCACCACGTTTCGCGTGTCCACCTTCATTAACTCTCACCTTTTGATATATGGACGCCACTGAAATAACTACCAATGGTAGTTTGATGAACTTTTATGGGGTTCTCAATTTTTTTTGTTATTTTTTCGGTACGTTAGTGATTAAGGTAATATATATGTAAATTGAATCCTATGTATAGTGTAGACTAGACTAAGTGATTTGTGGAAGATTATTTAAAAGGACTGATTATAATTATTACAGAATAAAATCATAATTAGCCTATAATATTCCCACTGCTGGGATAAGTGGACCGTAACACCACGCGGGCCCAGTGCGGATTGGCAGATGTCACATTCCTTCGAATTTTTGGTTGTAGGACATAACGCTTTCCTCACGATGTTTTCCTTCACCGTTTTAAGAGCAGTGGTGATGAAATTATTTACATAAAGTAAAGCGCCTGCCTAGCGCTTCACCACTGCTAAATGATAACGGCCGTGACTTACGCTAATTATTATGATAAGGTTCAAAGGCTGAATTTAATTAAACTAAGGCTTTCGAGGGAATCATCTAATATCAAGTTGCAACTAAGGTTAATATGAAGTACATACCTGCAATATTAAAGCTTCAAGGTAAGATTTAAGTGTCCTAATGTGAGGACCTAATAGATATGTCTGTATTAAGGTTTAAATTACAATAAGTTTTCGTCTTCAAGCAATCTACATGTTTCTTTTCGATGTTGTTCTAAATAAAAAAAGTCAAAAGTAATTTATTTAAATTAGTCTCAGGATCACCACTTTACAAACGTCCAAATTACTTAGGACAGTCCTCCAAAATGCCCACCCTTTACCGCTTCCTAACTGGGAAGAAGAAGTGGAGCAACAAACTCCCCAGCAGCAAGAAGAAAAAAAAGAAAGAAAAATTGTTTATTCTGCACAAACAAAACGCACAGTACAAGATAAAAATTTAAAAAAGATACATAAAATGCAACGTAGTCAAAAGCCCCGTATTCAGCACAGTTGTCTGTTTCAACACAATAGTACGTAGACGTAATTACCATTACGAGAGGCAGAACCTTAAATTAAATCATTTGCCATATGTCAGCTAGCCAAGCCATAATACCAACAAATAAAATGAAAACTATACTCAAGCAAAAAATGTAAACATAGCATAATACCAAAATAACAGCCTCCTGGCATAAACGGCGTGACAGCTTACATATGCAATGCTGAATTATGTTCACATAGCTGTTATGAAGCTTGTTACAACTCCAAGCCACAAATGATAAACTAGGACCATCGACGTAAAATAAATAGAATAGGTATGTAATTCATCATCAGCCGAAAGACGTCCACTGCTGGACATAGGCCTCCCCCAAGCACCGCCACTTCGACCTGTTTTGTGCTTCTCACATCCAACGTATTCCTGCGGCCTTCACCAGGTCATCAGTCCATCTTCTGGGAGGCCTTCCAACGCTACGTCTTCCAGTACGCGGTCGCCACTCCAGAACTTTCTGACCCCATCGGCCATCTGTTCTGCGAGCAATGTGCCCTGCCCAGCCCTGGTAGGTAATTATTAATAACAATATAAAGGTCAGCAAAACGACCAGTCAAGTTCTAAACAGCAGTAACATAATTTAATCTTATTTTTCCCAAGAAGCAATTCCGTTTACAGTATAAAACCGATTCACGGAGCACGCCCCTTTTAAAGTATCATTAAAACTTGTATGAAGCGATAAGGATTATTGTTAATGAGGCCCGTTATGACGTAACAGTCCCCATACTTTATGACGTCACAGTTATGGTGTTTTTATGGCCCACAATGGCTTGTTCGTCCAGATAAGTCTTCGGGTGGATTTATGGGACATGCGACTGCTGTGGGTTTTATTTTATATTTAATTCTGGCCTGATTAGAGTTCTCGGTAATTTAATTTAGATTTCAATTTATCAACGGATTTTTTTTTTTAATTTTTGTTTTTCTGTTACTGACTTATTGTCGATACTTGGAAGTGTCAGATGGAAATCGCATATAAATTAGGTACTTACCCGGAATTTTAATTATCCATTTGTTTCTCGCACTCACTGTTTCCTTATATGTACTAGAATGTAAGGCTAATGTGTTTAGAATTATATGTTCTAAGGAAGAAACGCGATATTGTAGCAAAAATATTTGTATTATTATTGGAATTCCTATTTAAAATTTTTTTCATTTTGTGACGCTTATTGAGTGGAAGTTTTTATCCCATGTTTAAAAAAAATGATAAAACAAAAAAAAATATTACATAACTTAACATAATTATCAGGTACACCTATATGAATCCAAATTTCGCAGTTTATTTGAGTATCAAGACCTATTGCCATAAACCGGGGACGACCGCAGACTCCAGGCTGCTACAAAAAAACCCAGATCAAAAAACCCCATCGCACTTTGCTCGGCCCAGGAATCGAATCCAGAGAGTCATCCTCACCGCCATTAGACCACGAGGCAGTTACCAATAATTTTATAACAACAGAAAACAAAACGCGACCAAATACCTTCACAGTATCACGCACTAATCCGACTTAGAATTACTCAAAGCGATTAATAACATTGTTTATCAAAACGCCAACACTTCAGATATTGCGATAGCCGAAAAACACGCGAACAAAGAAAATATAATAAAAGACACATTGGAGGATGAATTGTACCTATTCGTTAGCTACCTTCATTATTATTCACCCTTTAAAGCCTCAAAAGGTTTTTGGGACATAAATCATGGTTACCTTTAGTGGAATAACTGTTCCTAATGAATAGTTAACGAAAGATATAGTACGGTGTATTTTAAAAAGATAATTAAAGGTTATTATGAACGTTTTGTTTTCATATTTAGGTAAATACAAGCCAGATAATGCTCTTACTCCTGGGAGTCAATAGCAGACTCCCGGCCACCGTAGGCGCGAGCTTGCGGACGGCGAGCAATAGGTAGCTCGCCGCTCGGTAAGGACCCAGGCTCGGGTCGATGGCGCGTAGTGTTCCACGCGCGCCTCAAAGAGATGTCAGCAGAACTGAAGGGGTCTGCTCGGACCGATGCCTGCCAGGGTCGCGAGATTGTTCGGAAGAGATACCGTGACCCTGGCACATGGGCAACTGAAGGAACACGGGTGGGTTTTAGTTAGTAAAAGTCTGACACGTCTTCCCGCTCCGCCCAAGAGCAGGAGACGTTATTTGATGATTTCCCATCCAAAAAAAAAAGTCCTGGGTCATAGGCATTCTCTCTATAACAGGGAGTGCCTCGTAAACTAAAACTCGGGCCTAGTGCGGGTTGGTAAATGTCACATGTCTTTGAAGATTTTATTCTAGGGCATGACGGTTTCCTCAAGATGTTTTCCGTTATCGTTTTGAAAGTTGTGGTGATGACACAACTTGTAAAAAGTATAAACAGAATATTCTTTAAATGTACACAATCAAAAATATGGAAATAAATATTGAAATTTACATTGGGTGGGACAGAAGAAGACACATAAAGATGACTATAATTTTCGCAGGCTTTTTCCAAATGGAATCTTGCTTTCGCTTACCTCTAAGCTTTAGCCTCCAGCAAGACACGTGTAGTATGTATCATGAATGCGAAATCATAACAATGAATATTACATTCCTTTTTTACATGACGAAACGGAATCCTGATCAAAAGAAATTGATATGAATTCCCTCATGATTTACCCCGTAGATGCTTTGGGTAAATATTTTATTTTTTATCTCTATCTAACCATTGCGATACTTATATATTTTGGAGGAAAATTATGTAGGTTACTTTTCCATTACCTTGCGAAACCAAAATAATATATTTGGTACACATGAATGAAGAAATTCTTCAAGTGCAGTCTAATATTTATTTCTTTATTCGAAATGTGAGACTTGTAATCAAAATATCAGGACAAAATACCAGAAATAGAATCAATATTTAGCCTTGATTGCAAGGAATCTTACTCAAGTACAAGCAATTTTTCCTTTCTACGTCATTAGTTTTATTACTTTCCAAGCGGTTGGATAGAAAAAAGTGATTTGAAAAAGATATCCACAAGGCCACTAGGCCGTTACAAGCCCACTTCTACTACAAGGCCTCGATAAAGGGCAAACACTTGAAGGCCACAAAATATGATGATAAAATGTTTGTTCCAGAAAAGGTAAACGATACCGATATTTTGGCAGGTAAGGTCTGAAAGCGATCGACCGGGGTCAAGAAAATTGGTTATAATAAAGTAAGAAAATCATCTTAGTAGCTACTAGTCTTGTTCAATCACTAATAAATTATATAAAAAAGATGAAAAGGGTTCTCAGGAGCCATTTTCCAGCCATCTAAAAAATCACAATGTAACGCTGTATATTTTCTAAGTTCGCTACTATTTCATACTCTTTATTTGCTCCGTTGCTTTCATGATAGAAAAAGTATTACTGAAGACTGCACTATCATTCTGAGCTTTTTGTGTGAATTAAGACTGCACTAGTGCACATCTGTCCATAGTATAGTTCAAGTCTGTAAGTTAGATGGATGCAACCATTCGCCTTTTGTTAAGGCGCGATAAGAATGCGATTTTTAGGTATTTAACAATCGCATCGCGGCAGTAAATACGGTTTAAAACAGCGATGCGTTTGATGTTGGTTGAATTGAAAGAGCACCAAAATAAAAGTAATTCTGCAATTTTAGTAAATGAGATAATGAATGCACAGCTCTGTGGAGTATTTCTTTATTTGATTGAATTCCCTGTATGATCATTACATAAACTATCGATATGATCTCTGTTTTACTATTGTTTTATCATCGTACTACTTTAGTATTTGGAATTGTTTTTGAATAAGTTTTTTCTTTGAACATTTGACATTACATTCAAAGTTTTTTTTCTGCCTCGTAAAATAAACCAATATGCTTAACAGCGTGACAAAAACTGAGCGTTTTATGGTAAGGGCGTTTGGGCCTGAAACCCTTGGTCAGAAATAGGTCATGACATAGGTAAGGAAGTGGTTATTTTACACTCTCCTCTCCTTATATTAATACAGTTAAGGCGGCGTATTACGGAAAGCGATAAAAAAAAACACCTTCGGAAAAAATATTAATATAACCTCCAACATCTTTACATTAATAAGTGAATCGATAGCCGATAACGTACCCTTTTACGTTCGCTTTATCAATAACTTGCCACCAAAGGCCCTTAATATAGCAAGGGTGTTCGGAAGTGGAGATATCCCGAATATTTTATTCAGTGAGGTAAAGAGGCTGACAAAGAAATGCGCGTCAGATAGCTGCCTAAATAAACTGGAAGGTACTATCGGTTGTCGGATCGTTGACATTCCATTCTTATGAAGAAGGTAACTCGGTTTTCTGGGAGATGGTTAAGTGAGGAATAATATGTTTTATAAAGGGAAATTAGTCAGACTCAACCAAAAAGAGTTTACTAGTAGACTATATCAGTGTTAATGATATATGAAATAAGTATTAAGACTTTAAATTAAAGCTTATTCCTTACGGTAAAATATTAAGAAAAAAAGTAAATGAAGTGATTTTTTATAATTTAAATAAATTTATAAAAAAATCAAGCTTCGGTTTCGTAGAATACCAGTGACGTAACGGCCGCAGTGACAGCTGTCATTGCACATGACGGCAGCAGGGTTTGATTACGCTGTGTCAAAAATGCTCTCTAGGAAAATATATCAACAATAAAAGTATCATATAGAACGTTTCAGTAATGACATTCACCGGCCGCTATCAACTCCCGACGCCCGGGGCGTCTCCTCCTGCGGCGGCTAGGGACGTGAGGGCGAAGAGACTGCCACTCCCTCACGCGCCCCGCCTTCTCCTTCACGAGCATTACTGCTTCGCAGAAGGAGGTGACGGCTTCCCATGCCCTCTCGCTCCGTACCATGGCTCGCACCAGGGCCGGACGCGAGAGGTCGCCGCCGCCGATCACCTGCACGAGGACACAGCGGTGCTCCGCCCAGGCAGGCCACACCTCCACCGTATACTCCACCGTGTCCTCCAGACGATCCTCGCAATGGAAACACCCGGGCGTTTCCTCCCGCTTTATCCTGAACAGGAACCCACCGAAGCACCCATGCTCGGTGAGAACCCGCGTCAGGCGGAAGGTGAGGACGCCGCGGCGCCTCTCTATCCACTCATACGAAGATTACCTGGCGCTCGAACTGTAAGCCTCAATATAAGCTTAGACTTAGGACGACAGGAAAAGTGGGACACTTTCATAAATTGGATTACCTACATATCGACTGAGCTGGTTGAATCAGAATATCAGTACCTTTGACCTATATTTAGGTACCTACTACGTTTTGAAATAAACAACTAGTTTCATCATTTTGACTGACACTAAATTTAAGAGTGCCTATAATTGGTTTATTAGAAGTTTTGTGTTTTGATTTAGATACATTTCTCTCAATTGAAACCTAAATCGTGAATTATGACGGCAGATTTACTCACCAGTCTCGATATACAGTCTTTTTCAGATTCCCAGATCTTTCTCAATAAAAGTCTTAAATTAATTAATTCACAGATAGAAAATGCGCAGCCTTAACCGCTAGGTCAAGAACTCTAGACACATGAAATTTTGTAAATACCATATAAAACGAAAGTGAGAACTAAGAACATTTTTTTTTTTTTGAAAATTATCCCCAAAAGGGGTTAAGTAAGGGATAAATATTTGTGTACAAATTCATGAATTTAATATGATGTTTGTACACATCTAGAACTACTTAGTTGTGTATTTAAATATATTCTTTGTTTTTAATTAGCATATGTAATGCTGTACCGTTTGACGTCATTACGTCAACGGCAGCTGTCACTGAAAACCAGCGCTGGGGCTCTATTTCGTAGATAGTCCCTCTATTATGCGGAGCAACAGCTATTTTGCGTGGAAGTGACGCATATATTCCTCCACCTTGTTCTTTTTTTGATTGGTGATTTCTGTTTCGTAATGTACACCGCAAAAACGTTTTTTTTTCTTTCTCTTCATGTTTTTCACCGATGGTTAATACCATCGGGCCCATAGCTAATAAAGTAATAAAACCACCAATTTGTATCTCGATCCGAACATGAACAAGGCAACAATGGTAATATACGAATAGTAAAACAGTCCCGAACCGTGCCCCAGGCGCCCACATTATTTATTTAACACACTCAATGGAAGACTAGTTAGATAATCGTTCCTCTCAATTCCCATTGACAATACAATAATCCTTCAAACGAGATGAAATGGGAAATCAAAATAGTATGTGAGATGAACAGCTAATTGATTTTAATATTTGATCACTTTCATTTTTCCACTTTTTTATTTCTTTCCGGATTATTTTCTTGCGCAAAGGTTTCCGTTATGGAAATGAAAGGATCTGTAAAGAAGTCTGATTATTTTATTTTTGAAAAGAATTCCTTTTGTGCCTGAATATTTCAGCTCGGGTTGGAATGGAAGTTGTAGCGTACAGAAATTTATCTAACTATATATTATTACGTAAGTACATTTAGAAAATCGCAGGCCAATGAAGGCAATTGAACTTCTCGACCCTGCGGTCAAGAACGTATTGAAAAACCCTTTTGTGTTCCAAGTTTTTGACCGTCAAGAGGCTGTGACATTTGAGTTTGTTTCGACCTTTCTTCACAGAGAAGTAAGATAGCAAACCCCGAACTTAGTGGTGTTTAAAATATGATTGTCGTGGAAAAGTTTTTCTACAAACCTACTTACAGAAATAAAATCGTTTATCGTAAGGTTACCAGAATAAATATCCCTGAAAACTTTGCTAATAATATTAACCAGTTATACAAACATAGACTTTTCTAAGTATACCATAACGCCTTGTTTTACAAAGGGTTGGGCTGAGGTGTACCTAAAATACACCCAAATTTTGCCTGTTATGTTAAATTCCATGTAACAAGGGGCGAGCCTATTGCCATCTACCGGTCACAAATCGACTCTGCTAGGTACTACGAAGTTCCAGAATAAAAAACCAAATAACGGTTAGCTCGACCTGAGATTCGAACCCAGGACCATCATGCTTAGCAGTAGCGCTTTCGACCACTAGACCATCGAGGCAGTCAGTATATCATTAATTTTATATCTAAACCGATTGACCCAGCTGTTTTTTCACACACCAATCATTTGAATAAAGCCTTTTCGGCTCCACAAAGTCTAACACCATTTCTAACTTTTTAAACTCTGGTTATATCTGTCCAAAATCTCTCGTAGCTAAATAGTGTTACCTACTTACCCAATGAGTTTTAAGACCTGTATCTAGCACACAGGTACCTAAAACTTGGGTAAGCTGAACTGTGCGCCATTATTTTAACCAACTAATGTCCCACTAATCTGTAACTGGGTTTGTTCGAGTTCCAGATTTTTCGGTTAAGAACAACTTTATTTCTCATGAAGAATTGCAGTACAAATTCACTTACTCAGAAACAATATTTAAAACTAAGATTAATAAAAAACAAAACAAAATAGCACAAAAAATATGTGGGTAAACAGATATTTCGGACATTAATTGTGTCAAAAAGACAAATGCCACTGGTGTCAATAATCTGGGTAAAATTAAGAAAAATTGATGCCAGATGTTTCAACGTAAATGAAGCAAAAGGAGTATTATGTAATGATTGTAACATAGCAAGTGGAGTTTTGTAGTTTCTGCTTTCGGACATTTATCACATCTCTCTCTCTCACTGTATCAATAAAGGTATTAAAATGTCACACGATAAGGCATCTGAACTGGCATTTTTACGGTTTGTTCAGAACAATAATTAAAAATACCACAATATTTGCTATGATTTCTTCACTCACGTAGGTACCTACTATAGTAATGAAATCTCCAAGCGAAGCAGAAAAGGCCACTAGTCATCAATAAAGGAAGTAAATTATATTGTCCATCCAACAAGCGGTCTTCAGTGTTTGATTAATTGGTCTTAGTCCGATCGATGTTGACTTCAAGACCTCAGAACAAACGATTGTCGTTTCTCCTGCAAGTGACAGTTGCACTGTTGTTAACAAAACGATGCAATTGATCGATTACGCCATTGTTAAATATATTACTTGTCACAACACCAAAAACTTTAACAGTAGGTAAGGAGAAAGAAAATAAAAAATGGTTAACTCAACAATCACAAAACCGCTCATTACAAAAAAAAAAAACACTATTACAACGTACGTACTCATAGAGAATTAGAGCATAGAGTTTGTACACCTAAGTTGTAAAAAAGCATCACGCCTGTATTTTAGGCGTACTTTTAGTACACCCATTTTTGGCCATGTCCCATATATTATGGGACCACTCTTTTGCTGTGAACCGGGCACAACTCGAGACCAACAGCTGTCTTTTAGAAAACATGAATCATACAAGTGTCGACGATGTTCAGACACGAACGTATTGTCTAAGACTTTGTTCATATTTCGAAGTGTTGTTCTATTTTTGAATGTAGACTTTACAACTTGGTTTGGATAGAAACTAGTAGACAAAACACGTTAAATATATGTTGTATAACTTTATGAATACACGATGTTACAAGCAAACAAACAAACCAGTTTGTCAGACTGGATTATATTACTAAAACTCAAACGCTTATTCACCTGTACTTTATCACATCCAATTTTTCAACTCTACGCATATTTAAATAAAATAAATGAAAAAGAAAATACATGAGAGATGTCTTTTGAATGTTAATAAGGCGACTCCTTGAAGTTTATTTAATTATAAAATAATAGAAAAAGTACGCTATTCACAGCGGACACTTCACTCGAGTGTAATTTGTGTTTCTGAATAAGACGTGGGACTTTTGATGGAGGAAAACTTGAATAGTTAATAGAACTGAATATAGTTATATTTTTAACTATGTTTTGTTGAATATAAATAAGCCTTTTCTCAAGTCTTTCAATGGAATGAATGGGAGAAAATTACATTCTTTGAATGTACTTGACATGTTACGCGTCTGGCTTTTTAGTACATAGTTAGGGTTGACGATGTAACTATTTGTGTTTCTTTCTTTGCATTAATAATATGAATATTTAAAGGAAGAAGAAAAACCTCTTCAGGTTTCTGTCTGAAACCTGAAGAGTTTTTTCTTCTTCCGTAGTAAGTTTAAGTCATTATAATTTTCATGCGCATGACAACATGTCGCTTTCTTCCATACTACTCTATTAGTCGGCATCTTGGTGCTCACACTATTTCTAGCCTAGCTGAGTTAAAAGTCTGACTCTAAAATTGTTTCAAAATGTTTATATGAATTAAAATTCTGGATCCGCGACGCATCCCGTTTTCATATAGCGTCCTTTCGATTTTTTTTTTCTTTTTGTTGTTCTTCCAAAATAACCTTCTTCTAGAATATAACCTTCTTCAAGAATAAGGGTATCAAATACCAAAAGAATTTTCCAAATCGGGCTGGTACTTCTAGAAATTATATATTTGTTAACAAGTTAAATAAATTAGTAGGCATGCATTAATATTTCATGACAGTGTTAAGATATGCATACTTAAAAAATTATTGAATTAAATTAAATTATGACATTGCATAATACATACATTGATTCTAATTATTAAAATTTATTACATAATACTAAACATCACTCAATAATTTACAACATTTCATTATAAAAATTATCTCTACGTACAAACTTTACCTCTTTATAATATTAGTACTTGTATATATAATACAAAATAATGCCCTCAAACTTGTTAAGCTGTAGGTGTAACACTATTAAGCGAAAAGGGTTGGAAGCTAGAACCACTTTATAAAATATGAGTTAGGAGGTTAATTTCCAGTTTCTCTAGAAATTTTCATTTCTGAGTTCTGACCCAAAACAATAAAACTTTAGGTACTGCAACAATTAGCTCCTCAGACAATATTTTCGTTACTTCTAGACTGGATGGACCAATTTGCGACCTTCCCAGAGTCATAAAACAGTATTAATACACGAACCGTCAAGTTGGCAATCTAAACTAAGATTAATTCACTCAACTAGACTCATCTCGGCATGGAACTACTAACTTCGTGACAAACTGCTGGACAATGTTTGACTGATACGAATGAGCTCCGTACTACGAACCAGTGAATACGATGTTTGTTCACTCGATCGAGTTCGGAATACGAGTGACTCTCTCTTACCACCACCACCAACCATACCTTTGTACCTTACTAGAGAATGGGCAGCAGCGTTTTCTATGCATGCCAAGCCTGGTGATTATGGCAAAGCACCCCAAATTGGGGAAGGCCCATATCCAGCAGTGGGCGTATTTTGGCTGAAATGATGATGATTATGAAGATAACTATTTGATTCGAAAGGTTTAATATACTAAAACTGTTATGCTAGAGATATCTTGAAAGCTTCCTTCGGCACAGGCCTAGCCGCCTAGCAGCCTAGCTGGAAGTAAGGAAATTGCTCTTGTATCAAATTCTATCAAACCCATTTTTTGGAACAAAGTTAATTAATGCAGCTCCCTGTCTACACACGAGAGTGTCCGTGTTTCGAGATTCCAGCAGACGGGCCTTTTAGCACGGTCGGTTGTATCTATAACCTCAAAATCAAAATAAGATTACATTTTTGAAAATTATCCTTATCGTTTTGGAAGGGGCCATCCCCCGACCGCATAAAGCTTTCTTTACTTTTTTTTTATTGTATTCTACCTTGACAATAACATGACCACCAACTTTCCCTTTCCTTTCAGGTACCGGTACAAACATTAAGATTAAAATGGCGATGGGCTGGACATCTACAAAGAGAGACGATAATAGATGGACAAAAACCATTACAAACTGGTATCCTATCGACAAAAAACGAAAACGTGGTAGACCTAAAAAGAGATGGAGTGATGACATATCAGGCTTAACAGGAAAAACATGGAGCAGACTAGCTAGAGACAGAACAAGATGGAAACAGTTGGAGGACGCTTTTACCGCACTAGGCGGTCCTTATAATGAAAAAACAGAATAATTAAAAAAAAAAAAAAAAACAACTACTACTAACTATTATAAATGTATGTACTAACAATCTTAACTGCTAATAATTTCAATGTTATAATTATTTATTCGATTCTAGAATTTATTTATTTCTGACATTTCTTAAAATATAAAACGAATATTTAATAAACATTGTATTTGTCATATAGTCTATAATGAATTAATTTAGATTTATTTGTAACTAAATGTGATATAGTATTAAGTAAACAACATTATTTGTGATGGTTAAGAACTGAAATTGAATCTATATCTATATTTTTTGTTAATAACGCATGTACGCTAATTGTAAGGAATCAATAAAAGCTTTTATTATTATTATTATATTATATTATTATTACCGGTACCACTTTCAGACGTTCTCTTATGTACTAATTTCTTACTATATCCATTCGTGTAACACCACACATTCTCATCTCAGCTGCATGCAATTGCTTTTCATTCGTCCCTTTTGTAGCCCAATCTTTTGATATAATGGTAACCATTATATAAATTTGTTATTATCTCTTAATTAGCTTTCCGTAACACTCAAACTTCCTTCCTCAAGCAAATGTCACACACTACAAATAACGGGCACATTTCTCCATTAGTTGGGCCTCCACACAGCCAAAGTTCATCCGTTCTATTTGACTAATTCTCCTACTCTGAATAAGTCCGACTACCCGTATTCAGGTAAGTGTAATATTTTAACTGGAACCGTTCTACATACGGTCCGAAGTACAGCCAAGGGCAAAAATATGTGCCCATAGGTACTTTGATAGAGGGTTTTAGTCAGAAAAAGTCTGACACGCCCTTTTGCTCGACCCAAGAGCGGTAGAAGTCATTTGATGATTTCCCACCCACAAAAACAAAATCTCTGGTACATTAATTGCAATCAGAACTCGAATGATCAAGGCGATCCAGTGTATGGTATGTCGGGTGGATTACAGTTGATCGATGTCCGTGTGCCGGACATAAAGAATAGCACCACCCTATTTCTTCCCGTGGGTGTCGTAAGGGGCTAGAGAAAAGGCAGCAGCGTTCTCTATGCATTTTACCACCATTTAGCGATCAACAACCCGCCTGCCAAGTGTGGCGACTATGGGAAACCCTTCCAAAATTGGGGGACGCGTACGTCTAGCAGTGGATTTCTTTCGGCTGAAATGTTGATGATGTCCATTGTATTTAATCATCGTTGATCTAGGTGGGCATTTCACTCAAAACTTTCGTCTAAATCTAAATCGATAGATGGTTGCACTTTTATTGATTGGCATTTCAGACGTCATTTTTTCATCAATATCGACTATTTTGAGCAGTCGAAATTGAATATCAATTTTTTCCTCAACTCTTGATTAAAAATGAGGTATTCTGTAAATAGCATCTTTGCACAAATGGGTACTATATTGTAAATTGTATTTTATTTCAACCATTAGTACCGCAAAATTACTTGAATCTCGTTATATTTTTGCAGGAAGTTACTGGTTTCTGCTTTTGACGGTACCCTCCACATACGGTCCGAGGTACCTGTATAGACTCCACGCTTGTGAGAGCAACTTCCTTACATTTACATAATCGTTTGATCCGAAGTTTTAGTTCCACGTCATATTTTTGTTTCTATGCGTTTGGATATCTATATTTGTATGAATAGACGTGTTTTGATGCATTTGAATACATTTTTGGAAGTATTTATCCGTACTTTAAGCATGCATACCCCGACAAGTACGATAGAGGTGTACGTACAGTACCCACATTTCGCCACATTGCCATTAACTGAGCCCAAATCTGGAATCCGGGCTACTTTTCATAAATTCCTCATGGAAAAACCCAGTAATACTTTGCCCAACCGAGTCTACCCCAGGACCTCATGTTCAGCAGTATTTCATGTGACTACGAGACCAATGAGGCATTGACTCTAGTTCCCTTCAAAGGAATTGCCAAGAAACTACGCAAATACTCAGAGGTCAAATAAGGGATTCTTTTTCTTGGCGGATGTTTTACTCCGGTCCAGACCGTCCCTCGCTGTTCTCTTCTAGCGAAGCCCTAAGCCGAGGTCTGTATCCCGCAGGGAATGCCCTAAGCGTATAGTCGCTTATTTTTAAGTTGTTAAGCCATGGCTGCAGGCTTAATTTTTTTAAGGAAGCCACAAGAAAATCCGATAAAGTAGCCGACGGCCTCCTAGTTTTACCAGCGAGAAGTAATTTAAAAAAAAACTTGACGATGCGTTTGCCTTTCATAGGGATACTTCTGGTAAATTGCTGTTAATTTGCCAGATATATCCCTATGAAAAGCATCGACATAGGTTTTTATAGTCTTTATCATTTCAGAGGTTTTCTGATAGGAGTGAAATGTAATTAAGAAGATCGTTTTTATCAAGAGTCGCAAAAATGCTAGGTAATTTATTTTCTAAACGGTTTTGCGCGAGTTGATAAATATCAAGACTTCTGTTAAACAATGATTGTTAAGAGATAGAACAAACTACTAACATAAAAAACAAATATCTGATTCATATAAAAACTTTACACGACCCATTCCTTAATTCACCGTTAACTTAATCTAAGATTAAGCGTCAGTCAGATGTATAGACAATAAAATTTAACTGTCGTTAATATAGTGAAGAATGTAATTAGTCTTTTAGCGATAACGTAAGCGTATTTTATATAGTTATTACGCAGTCGTAACGTTACTTGATTGCCGGAAGGCTTTGTGTTTTTATAACTCACGACACGATCACGACTCTTTTATTTAAACGATATATCGTTTTCCTGATATGAAAATGACACAGACAGTCAAACCAAGGGGTTTTGTGATATCTAGTAATTTGGTTGTAGATTTTAGAGGAGCAATTCCCGTAATTTTAAAAACCGCCACAGTCTGGTCTCAGGTTCAATCTGTCAAAAATACTTCGAGTTTCCATACACTTTTGACAAGTTTTGACATTTGATAGTCGCCGAGATGAGACTGCGGCTAGAGTTTTGAACGTTTTTAATTATGACAATTGGCCTATTGATAGGCTTCCCGCACGCTGGTATTTAACTGCATCCGGTTACATTGGAAGCCAACCCGAAGATACTTGGGAAAAGTAGTACAAAAGACAAAGTTAAAGTAAAAGCATTTATTTATTTCAACTAGGTGTCTAATTATACAAGGCACTTTTGAACGCCAAAATTTACATTAAAATAGAATTGGTTCTAATTGCCCATTCCAAAATATGGTTTCGTTTGGAGAAGAATGGGCATGAACCTCCACAGTTACATTTTTTAAAAAGCTCCACAATATTTTAAATACATTAATTAAATAATTATATGTGAAAACGATGTACCTACAATAAAATGAGTAGGTAAAAATTATAAAAAAGGGGCAATGGCATATAAATTAATTATATGATACGTTTGAGTCCGACGGAAAAATCGTGATCCAAATGCTACGAATTTTCACTTAGTAGGCAACACTAAACAGTATTAACCAGCGATTCATTTCGTTTAACGTATACAGTTTAACGTCCCGCGCTACAAGCGAACGTTTGAGTAGTAAAATGGCTAACAAAACGGCTGTAACAAACTCCTTGATTACGGGTACTATGACGTTCCGTTTGTGCTTTACCGCTGTTTGTTGCTAAAGATGTTGCTGATCATATTAGCGATTATACGGTACGGGCTGAATTTTGTAGTGTTATCGGTTTTATATTTTATGTTGACTGAACTAGAAGTGAAAGTTAAATGTCGGATGGATTCCGTTAGTTTCATAAATTATCTGAAGAATAGAAACACATTTTTATAGAAAACCAAAGTAAAAGTAAAACTAATTTCTATTAAAGAGTGTTTTTTCGGTTTCTGAGCTATTATTTATTTTCTATTTGTTAGTTCGGCTAACTTTTTTGCTGTACTGGTGATCCTGGCCAGAAAAATGGCACAAATGAATGAAATTATAATATTCTCATCGATCCTTGATAACTGTGCAAAATTTCAACTTGATGTCTTGTAGTGGGTAAAATTAGTTTTAAGATTTCGACAGTTACAAGTGAAGCTAAAAAAGCGGATTAAAAAGCTTATAGACGTACGAATAAGATGATTAATGAGATGGTTTCTTACGATTGGAAGCGCTCCCTTGTAATTATAAACCCCTTGTAATTGTACCAATGCAACATCGCATTCAATGCGAATCACCGGTTTAACTGGTTCAAAAAGACTAAAATAAATATTGCCAAGAAAATTATAGGTTAAACCTAGAAAAGAAAATTACTTCACGTTTTCTACAAGGAGTTGAACAAACCTCGAATAAAGGCTGCCGCAACAAGGCGGAAAGCTACCACGCGAAGTGACAGCGTTAGGCAACAGCGCGAAGAGACTTTAGTAGAACACTATTAAGACTTGAGCAGACGTCGCGCGCGATTCGGCGATTTATATCCGTAGAACAGTTTCTATGATCGTGTCGCGGTGCGACATGTCGTCCCAGTGTGAATTGTCGCGCGCGTTTTCATAGAAATTGTTCTACGGATATAAATCGCCGATTCACGTGCAACCGTCGCGTCGCGTTAGTCTGAACGAGCCTTTAACTACTGCTTGGAAATTGTGCGTGTCTGTGGGAGCCTTAAAACTGATCGTTTATGCGAAAATCAAAATGGGGTCGATCCTGATAACTCTTCAGTAATAAAAGTTGAAAGTTGTTCTATTAACTCGAAGAAACTCCAGCCATCGGTTGAAAAAGACATTTTGTTAATCTTTACAGGCACGTTCCTGAAATTCGGGTGAAAAGGGTTTCTCGATAATAATGTTCCTAGCGAATAAAGATATCGAAGGTAGCGTTTCGTTGAATTCAACTGCTTGAAACAAATCTTTCAAAGAAATAAACGATTTTGGGATGATTCGGGATAGAACTTTTTTAAGCCACGAGACAAACCCGAATTCTGGAATAGTACTTCCGGAATATTGACACTGGTGAAAGTCATATTTGAAATAAGTTCGATAAATTGAATCTAGAAACTCATAAAAACTTCTTCTTTTAATGGAGTCCATAGTAAATATGTGCAGCTAGTAGGCTAATAGGTGGATACGCTGATCGCAGCATTAGTGGCGTTTTAGGTCCTCAGAAGTTTTATTTTTCTCGTTTTAGTTGTGGTTTGTTTCTCGTTGTAGTTTGTGTAGGTTGTGTTATAATACTAGTTGCTACATAAATAACAGTGATAGGAAGTTTTTATAACATCATCAAAATACATAAATATAAGTGGAAAAATACGTGTTATGCTAACTCAAAAATTACCCAAGCAAAGATTATAAAATTTATATGAAACCACCCTTGATTCATACCCTAGACATAATACGATTTTTTGAAACGCGTAAGCTATTCCTACACATACCAAAAAAATATTCAATTGAGATTGATTCATACCCTAGACATAATACGATTTTTTGAAAAGCATAAGGTCTACATATAACAAAAGAAAACAGTCAAATTGAGAACCTCATTCTTTTTTAAGGCGGTTAAAAAATTCCTCACTGTTATTCATAAAAGCAAATGACAACAAAAACAGAAGTAACACAGACAGCGAGGTAGACAAACTAATTAGTGCGGCGACACACTGTCCAATATGCAGGTCCAATTATTCTCTTCATACAGCCCACGTTACAAGCTGGATTATTTGTAAGACAGTCAGACGCTGCAATACTATGTTTGATTAAAAAAAAACAAAAGAGTCCGATTTAATTTATTTAAAGCTAGGCGTTGGCCGCGGTTTTTTTTGGATGGGAAATCATCAAATGACTTCTCCTGCTCTGGACGGAGCGGGATGGCGTGTCAGACTTTTACTGACTAAAACCCTCGTGTTCCTTCAGTTGCCCATGTGCCAGGGTCATGGTATCTCTTTCGAACAATCTCGCGACCCTGGTAGGCATCGGTCCTAGCAGACCCCTTCAGTGCTACTGACATCTCTTTGAGGCGCGCGTGGAACACTACGCGCCGTTGACCCGAGCCTCATCCTTACCGGGCGGCGAGCTACCCATTGCTCGCCGCCCGCAAGCTCGCGCCTACGGTGGCCGGGTGCGGCTTAGTTGTTTTCATGGTAATTTTGACATAATTATACTCGGATATAAAGGTACCCTATATTTTAAATCTGGTATTACGGATACCTGTGTTAAAGGGGCTTGTGTCTAATTAATAACAGCAACATGGGTCAATTGATTAGGTAAAGCTACGCTTGTTGCGGTTGCTCCATGAATGAGCGACCATCTTTACATAATATCAAGAAAGCACGTTAAGCCGTGGTCCCGACTGTCTTTCGTGGATTTTTGGAAGTCGTTACGGGTCATCCCGAAAGTCTCACAACCACTCTTATCAAGGTATATCGTATTACCCAGTAACTGGGTTGTGGAGAACAGACAGGCAGTCGCTTCGTATAAAATACTGATAAAACGACTGGTACTCGGCTGCAATAGGTTACACTCGAAGCCAACCCCAACATATTTGAGACATGACTAGGCAGATGATGACGATTCTACCTGTCTGTCACATTTCGTCTAAATCTGTTCAGCCGTTAAAGCTTAACAGTGTAAGAAACATCTAAACTTACAAACATCCAAAGTTTGTCGAAAGTATATGTGCAGGATTGTTTGTTAGAAAGTCACAAAGACTGCAATATACTCTACGTGATTAAAAAAACAAAAGAATCTCGTTCATTATTTATTTAAAGATACGAGCACTGCAGTGTTACACCCCTAGTTGAACATTCCACAGCAACTAAACTTTTTTTTTTCGTGCAAATTACAATTGAATTTTCCACGATAATTCGTGGAATTAGAAAATTTGCACTAGATGTTTTGTATTGTGAGAAATGCAGTGGAAACAACGAGAGTGGACAGCATTATTTCGAAGTTCTGGGAATGTTACAAGGACTTTAGATAAAGAAAACGGATTAAATACTTTTAAGAGAAAATAATTGTAGTTTGCAAAATGTACTACAGTAGGTCCATGGATGGGTACATCTTCACATACCGAGACCCGTCCGTGCCTCGGAAAGCACGTTAAGCCTTTGGCCACGGTCGTCGTTACGGGTCGTTCGAAGCTCGAAAGACCAACAACCAGTCTTACCAAAAGGTAACACTAGTCGCTCTACGTAAAATATTGGTATTCACCTGCAATGGTTAGACTGGAAGCCGACCTCAACAAATTTGGGACAAGGTTAATCAGATATTAAGCTGAATAGAACAGATACTACACTTTGATCTTAGCCAAAAGGCCGAGGTTCTCACCGGGCATGGTTGCTTCGGTGAGTTCCTGTTCAGGATAAAGCGGGAGGATACGCCCGGGTGTTTCCATTGTGAGGATCGTCTAGAGGACATGGTGGAGCATACGGTGGAAGTGTGCCCTGCCTGGGCGGAGTACCGCCGTGTCCTCGTGGAGGCGATCGGCGGCGGCGACTTCTCGCATCCGGCCCTGGTGCGAGCCATGGTACGGAGCGAGAGGGCATGGGAAGCCGTCACCTCCTTCTGCGAAGCAGTAATGCTCGCAAAGGAGGAGGCGGGGCGCGTGAGGAGTGGCAGTCTCTGCGCCCTCACGTCCCTAGCCGCCGCAGGAGGAGACGCCCCGGGCGTCGGGAGTCGATATCGGACTCCCGGCCACCGTAGGCACGAGCTTGCGAGCGGCGAGCAATCGGTAGCTCGCCGCCCGGTAAGGACTAGGGTCGGGTCGACGGCGCGTAGTGTTCCACGCGCGCCTCAAAGAGATGTCAGCAATCCTGAAGGGGTCTGCTAGGACCGATGCCTGCGAGGGTCACGAGATTGTTCGAAAGATATACCCTGACCCTGGCACATGGGCAACTGAAGGAACACGGGTAGGTTTTAGTCAGTAAAAGTCTGACACGCCCTCCCGCTCCGCCCAGAGCGGGAGAAGTCATTTGATGATTTCCCATCCAAAAAAAAAAAGGTTAACCAGATGATCTATACAGCTAAACCAAATACCTACGTAAACTTAACAATAAAGTAAGTTCATCATCATCATCAGCCTTTTAATGTTCCTTTGCTGGGACACAGGCCTCCTCTCGGTGAGAGGGAGTGGGCCATAATCCACCACGCGGGCCCAGTGCGGGTTGGTAGATGTCACATGTCTTCGAATATTTGGTTCTAAGACATGCCGGTTACCTCACGATGTTTTCCTTCACCGTTTTGAGAGCAGTGGCGATGAAATAATTTACACAAAATAATGCGCCTGCTGGGGTTCGAACTCACGACCCACAACTCGTAAGTCGCGGCCGTTACCACTGGGCCACCACTGCTCTCACCGTTATGATACCGTTGATAAAGTAAGTTACAATATTAAAATTCTAGAAAATATTCAGAATTACCATATTATTGGTAAACACAAAGTTTTCTCCATGATATTATGTTTGATATTTTCTTATGATATCAGCTTTGAGCACAGTTCTATGCATTATGTATTTTTGTTAAGAAAGGAACGGAAGCGTTCATTTTCTAAATTACTTCGTTGCCATTCTCAAACCATTAAATATTTAAGGAATAAAAAGTAAGGACTTTCTGTTTGTATTTCTTTATTTTCTGAGAACAAAAAAAAGGCTCCATTACGAAAAAGCTAAAATCTTTTTATTTATCTCTTTGTCCTGTACCATGAATGTGAATGGAATCACTCTCAAAGGTAAGTAAAATGAACAGTATACATACATATAGCTTCACCTAACGATTATTTGGCTAGTTTTTATTTACCTTTCTACTTTTCGATTTACACGCTTACGGCACGATAGCAAAATTTCAAGTATTTGACAATAACGCATCGCGGCAACAAATAAGGTTCAAGACAGAGGTGCGTTTGATGTTAATTGAATCGAATGACCACCAAATTACAAAAATAATTTTAGTTTGAATTAACACTAAAAAATAAATGCACGGGTCACTGCAATACTTTTTAGGTAGTTCTTTAATTCTTATTCTTTAAGATTTTCTATCATACATTACATACATTACATACATTATGATAGTTTACGCTAGGATTGTGACATTTTTGCGACGAAAAAATTTTTTGAGGTCAGCTTACTTTCAGATACTATTTTATTTTAATGTAATTTTTTTTTTAAGTTTTTCCCTCGATCTTTTGAAGATTCAATAATTTTTCTGGGTTGTAACATGTTCATACCAATACGACGTACTGTGCAACGAAAAACTGATCGTCATACGGTGTCCTTCGTTTGGTCAGCGCCTTAATAGTCTATGAGATGCGTTTAATATGTCAAAAACAAACCACGTTGATATGAATCGATGTGTAAAATTGTGTTCAGTTCATTACACTTACCTTCACCATCTTCATCTACTGATTATACACCTCCCACTGCTCACAGTAGTATCCTAGGTGCGTCATTTGCATCCAGATCTAACCCCATCTTATTTCACACTTGCTTACCTGAAACAAAAAAGAAAACACGTTAAAACTTCCACAACGCAATAAACACAACTTGCAGCACTCTATTTCTTTTCATCTCACTTCATTACACATGCAACCACAGAACTATACAAAATGAAAATCCGACCCCTGAGAATTTCCCAGAAAACGGTATTCCGAATTAAGCTGGCGTGTTTACGTAGTGTGAAGATAAACTATCTAGGAGGCATCTCATAAATAGAGAAGCGCTACAGATCTTTAGTCCCAGTTAGCCTTCGAGACGGCAAAGCTCGTAATTTAGTCAAATACTCAAATATACTCAGTTGAGTATACTCTCACAAGTACTAGCGCTCAGTAAAACTGAGACGTATAAGTTGGATCCGCGATGTGATGTTGGAGTAACGAGCAAAGGGAAGATGCTGATTTGATTGAGGGCGGATGAGGAGGCTTGAGTGTGGAATAATTTCGTTGATGAGAGTCTGAACTATTTGGAGTAACTAGATTGGGGATGAGAACATTCATTTTGATAAATCGTTTGGGACGTCTTAGGAATTGAATTAGACTGACAATTCTGAAGGCGCGCGTTTAATTGTAAGTCTTTCTAATTGAAGGATAAAACTCAATTTCAAGCCAAACAATTACTTTGGCTGTTCGTCTAAATTAATCTGTTTGGTACTCAAATTGCGTGTCCTATTACCGTACTCGTGTAGTTCAATTAGAATTACAGGACACCAAATTTTCTTTACTACTTCTATCACCAAACCACAAGTGTTGTATAAAATTCTTCCACCTAGACCCCAGACAAATCTACTAAACAATTCCATTTACAATAGCAACAAAATCAGCAATATCATGTAAAATTCAAGCAACCGGTGTTGCAGTAGAAATTGCAAAAGCCAGAAACTCCAGAAAATTTCTAGGCCATTTTAATCCAAGTCCTCGGGAAATTCAAGTGTTCCTTTCAGAAGCAGTATTAATACCTAAATAGACTGCAGCGTGCCCCGCGGTGACACTGAGATTAGCTCTGCGAGGACTGAGGACCGAGGCCTCAACCTCGCGAGGCCTCACAAATGAGGACTCGCCTTGTAATTGAAATGCACTGCTGGGGTAAATTAGCGGGAAAATGAATTGGACCCAAGTGGCTTTTAGTTGTGACGTTTGTTAAAGAACATTTTGTTGTTTTTGTTCTATTTCGCTTTTGTGATTTTGGATACAATTTTATATTGGTTTTCTAAAAGGTGTTGAAAGACTGAAAATAAGCGTTTGGTATTGTTACGTTGATTTTTTTTTGCGTCTTTCAACTTTGAAGCAACCAAATTTTAAGCGTTTTTACGCAGCATCTGCAATTCTTTATACCGTACAGTGCTGTCTATTTTCACGTGCAAAAAGAATATCGTGAAATGATGCATCGTGAATTTAAATATCATCTGTTGTTTGTACATCTCCAGCTATAATAGTAGTAGTATATTCTAGTCTAGCACGAGGTACAGTGAAATATGTATGAGACCTTTTAAAATTGCACTAGCATAAAAGCTGTTGTATATTCCTGAGTTAGGTACCCCACAGGCGTCATTATTTACCTGGCTTCTGAAATTTTCTAGAAAACTTGGAAGAATCGCTGCACTGTGTTTTCGAGATAATTCAAAGAACGTAGTCATCACACCTGCGGTTTTCTACGTAGGGGTAGTCAGAGGTCTTTATGAAAACCTCATTTCATATGATGGAACATGAGCCTTGTCATCATCAGCAGCCTACAAAGCCATTGCTCGACATAATCCTGACATTGGGAGTAAGCTTGATTATTTAATATAAGAATTACTATAAATGATAATGTTCAAGATACTCTTCCTACACAACAAGCGGCTTCCATAAAACGTTTTGTGCCTCCTTTTATGCTGTTAATAAAATATCTTCCAGAAAATTCTCCATTCTCCGCTGAACAACACTGCCTAAAACTAATCAGGCCACGAAAGCCTTGAGGAGTTGTAATACCGATAAAAATATACTCTTGGAGTAACAGGTGCAATATTCTGGTCCGGGTTACTGCAGCGTAAAAGCTTATGTGAAACGAACCACTATATAATTCAAATGCTGAAACAAGCCTTATGTGAGGCGCTCAATATTTTATATAGTAATTTAATTTCAGTTTCAATCTCGCTTTTGTGTTGGTCGCGGTAATAATGTAGCTGGTTGTAGCTAGGTGATTGTGTTTTGTTAGTTTATTTTTTATTTTGTGGGAGATGTTCTTGCATATGTACACAATGGAAGGTTTTATCGGTTCGCGATCACTTTAGAACGTTCACAGAATTAAATTCAAATGAGGTTGGAGAGTTTGCGGTGAGTGTAATTATCTTTTTATTCACAAGCACCTTTAGTCTATAATGTTCTGTTCATTGCTGGAACAAAGGCCTCTGTGAGAGATAGTGGGGCGTAATCCATCACGCAGACTCAGTGCGGGTTTGTAGATATCACATGTCTTCGAATTTTTGGTTCTAGAACATGCTCTTTTCCTGTTATGCTGATTCCCCTTACCGTTTTGAGAGTAGTGGTAGTAAAATAATTTATACAAGGTAAAGCGTCTGTCTACGACTCGTTAATCCCGGCCGTTACTGCTGTCCCACCAAGGCTCACACACATCTCATTCTCATTTAATTTGTACAGAGTATCTAAGAAACACAGTTTAAACGGCCAGATGCCTCGGAAAGCACTTAAGGCCGTTGGTCCCGGCTGGCGTTACTGGCCATCGGAAACCCGTAAGTCTGACAACCAGTCTTACTAAGGGGTGTTGTGTCATCCAGTAACTGTGTTCAAAGGCAAGGAACTACTGGTCCGAATTGAAAAAATATTTTTGTGTTGGTTAGCCTATTTATTGAGGAAGGCTATAGGTTATACAACATCACGCTACGTTCAAAAGGAGCAGAGCAGCAACGAAAAATGGACGAAAACTGGCCGGAAATTCGATGCGACGGGAAGGGTCACGGGAGCAAAAATTTGACGCGGACGAAGTCGCAGGCAGAAGCTAGTGTAAAATATTGGTAAGCAACTGCATCCGGTTAGACTGGAAGCCAATCCCAACATAGTTTCAAAAAGGCTAGGCAGACGATAATATTGTGTGTAACACTATTGATTCTATAAGTTCAGTGATTTTCATTGATGATAATGGAACAAACACTTTGATTGTATCTTTAATGTAGGTCAAAGTACACAAAAACAAAACACATAATACCAAGATTTCCTACCAAACGAATAAGAAAAGCTAACTCCACTAATGAATCAAGACAATACAGACCATTCCAATATCTTAATCCCAGTACTCTGGAGAGAAGGTCCAAGGTTAATTTGGGCTGATCTGTAATTACCGAATATTTACTTAGTCTGAGCGGTCTGCCCTCAGACGGAGATAGTTTTCATTTCTGTTTATCCTTACAATTTAGCTATTTACCAGTAAGTGTGTGTTTTTGCCGGAATAGGATTAATGCCTTTAATTTGGTTGATTCACACTAGATTTGGTGATTTTAAGAGGAATGGTGGCCTAGTAGTAACGGCAAAGATTCTAAACTACGATCTACATCATAAGTATGATGTAGATCGTAGTATAGAATTTTTGTGCAAATAATTTCATCACCACTGCTTTCAAAACGGTAAAGGAAAACATGCCGAGGAAACCGGTATGTCCGAAAATCAAAAATTTGAAGACTTTTGACAATTACAAACCCGCAATAGATCCGCGTGGTGGATTACGGCCTACTCTCATCAACAGGAGGCTGTATTTCAGCAGTGGGAACACTACAGGCTGATTATGGTTATGTTTCACTCGATTTAGTAGTTTGACTGACCATTGATTAATATAATTTACACTGTCAATACCAATGGACAGTAAATGACTAGCAAAATTGTAATTTATCATGACGTACAATAAAACAAATGAAATTATTTCACATAAATCTACATGTGCACTTATGAAACTTTAGAAGTTATGTGCGCGGCTCCTATTGGTCGTTTCCGATGAAAAAGAGCCGGCAAGAAACTCTACGGTCACTCTGTAAAAATCATTGGCTTTTAAAATCTCTTCATATAAGGCCCGCCATACACAGACTGCTCGTGCAGTTACCTAGTGATCAACATACACGGACCGCTCTTGCAGTCAAGAGTCCTTTTAGAAATTGCATCGTACTACCAACAGCCCGAAGCAGTTGCAACTGCTTGAGCGGTTCGTGTATGTACGTACGTAGAAGTCTGTAGTTCCTATGCAGTCGCAGCTTGAAGCAGTCGATTTTGACTGCTTCAAGCTGCCCGTGTATGGCCGGCCTTACAGTGTGAATAGGTCTGAGAGGAACGTGTAGGCCTGTCTAATGTTTTGTTTTTATTATTTTTTAGACGCTTTGTACTCACACAAATACATATTGTCTGTAATTAGTCGAAACTAGGAAGGCTCTATGTCTTCCAGGAACACTACCGAAGACGTTGCGTTGGAAGGCCTCCCACACGATGGATCGATGACCTGGTGAAGGCCGCAGGAATTTGCTGGATGCAAGAAGCACAGAACCGGTCGAAATGGCGGTGCTTGTGGAAAGCCTATGTCTAGCAGTGGACGTTTTTCGGCTGAAAGAATGAGGAAAAGTCTGTCACTAGCTGCGCTTCTGACAGTTTTTTTTGTAAACCGAACATGCTTAAGTTTTGCTGATAGAACTTAATTAAATAGAAAATGGTCTACAAGTCTACAGTCCACATAGCCTACAACGTTCTCACAATTACATAATAAAAAAGAATCTACATAAAAATATTAAAAAACATTATTCGATCCTCCTAAAGCACCATGTTTTAAAAGAAAGACAAATTGTACTTAATTATCTGCAATATCAAAAGGTAAGCAAGTTTTGAATGTAGTCATGTAATGTGTAATGTGTGTGTAGTAATGTTTGTTCGTTCTTTAAACCAGAAGAGCCTTTGCATGCAACAGCACACTTAAACGCTGCTGTGATCTACAAACTTGCAGCCAAAACAGGGATATGTAAAATGTAAGTGGCAGAATTTTCTATCCTCGTGCACGGAATCTTTGACACATGTATCTGCAGCAGTACACTGTGCTCATGACAAATGCCTTTCACCGGACACTAGCACACGTTTCAAATTTATGAGTAAAACGCGAGCTTCTTTACGACACTCGGTTTCCTTCACATTTTTACTGTTTTACTCGTCTGGGTGCTGCTGCACTCTGGAGTTATATCGTATGTCTTCGAGGATCATGGCTGGGATATAGCACTTCTTGTCATGTGCTGTGAGTGTAGAAGCAGCACCGTATATTTACCAACAATTTGTAATGTCTCATGTAACATGTCGGTATTTCTCAAAATTCATTAGAAATTTTTGAGTTTTCAGACAGACGGTAATCTTAGTATTATATTTTTATTGGAAATTTTTAAATAAAATAATATTAAATATTTGTTTATTTATGGCAATCATGCCCAATTGTTACTAACATTGTTCTTAAAAACTTGTAAGTGAACGAAACCAAAAAATAAAAAGTAAGACCAGCACTTTCACAGCGTGCGACAACCAAGGTATGTCGTACATTTCTATCAACATGCCGTTAGAACTAGACCGCGCTCTTGACAAGATGGGTTTTTTTTTGCATATTATGGCGTAAAAAATCTAGGTAATTTTAAAAGCTCTTGATAATTAACAAACAAACTTTCATTATGTACTAGTATCTTCCTGTAACATAATAAATTAAAATAAAAAAATATCTTAGGACAACCAACACACCGTTATCTGATCCCAAACTAGGCAGAGCCTGTAATATGGCAACTAGACAACTGATAAACATATTTATATATTTCTAAATACATACATATTACAGATAAATTACACCCAGACACAGAACAAATGATCGTGCTCATCACACAAAGATTTGTCCTGGGTGGGAATCGAACCCACGACCTCAGTCTTAGCAGTCAGGGTCACTAACCATAGACTAACAGGCCAGTCAATATACAATACCTAGTCTGTTCATATATATATATATAGTCACTCAACGGAGACTAGCCATCGGCGCGGGAGATATTATAGTGCTCAAGTGTATGCGCAGACACAGGAGCACTCACTCTTCCCTCACTCTCATAGTCCGATGGGACGGCAATCCGACACGACCGGAGAGAGATCAGGCGTAGGACCAACTGCTTAACGTGCTTTCCGAGGCACGGGGGTATCACACCGCCAACTTCCAAACTCCGGGCTGCTACTAAGAAATTCCTAATGGAAAAACCCAGTAACACTTTGCCCGACCCGGGAATCGAACCCAGGACCCCACGCTCAGCAGTCGCGCTTGCGACCACGAGACCAACGGGGCAGTTAGTCTGTTCATACGGTGTAATTAATTCTGAAGACTCGCTTTTCTATCGAAATGAAAACGCACAAGTTTTAATTTCATCTGCTCAAACTCAGTTTTTTGAATTTACTATTCTACTATGTTAAGTCACATAATAGAATAGTAAATTCAAAAAACTGAGTCATCACCAACAATAGAAATCCCATCAAAATTCACATGCGTGACTACCATTATTACAGCGCTTACAACAAACAAGAGACAAAGCGATTTGAACCCGACAATCATTAGAAAGCACACGTGAGTGATGGGACTCGACGTGGGAAAGCGTGGTCTATTGTGGCCCAGCTACGTGGCCTAGGCTGGCGTCGGGAGGAGCGATCGTTATCCGTTCACAATGGACGATTAGGAGCGATACCTCGATGCTATCTGGGCATGACCGTGTAAGCTCTTCACTAGTGGTGCGGCGTAAGTTATGGGCGGAGCGGAAAGCGGAGCAAGTGATATGAACCAACCAATTCAATCAGCCAACCACCAACCCAACCTACCACTCAACCCACCTGCCTACAAGTAGACCAACCTTGTGTCCAAGTCAAAGGTATTCTTTGCTGTCTTTTTATTTCTCCGTTTGTGGATGTTGTTTAGCTCTGTCATACCTAATAGTCACTGGGGTTTAGCTACAAGTGTCAGACAGCAGAAAGTTTAATTGATAGTTTAACCGACTGCTTAGGATTTCATTGAATGAACAATTTTTTTTTAAATTATTATTTTGTGAAAAGCACGGCAGCATGATGACGTTTTAAAAGCCGTTTGGTGTTACTTTTAACACCCAAAAATATTATAATAAATTATATGATAAAGTCTATCTTTACCTGGCTTTATATCTGCGAGTCTTAAACTAGACTTGCCCCTTGCACCAAACGCCAGTATAGTCCAAGAGCTGACTTACAACTATTTACCGACATTGCCCTTGGCTTCAAGCGAAAAATCTTTCATTGTTCTCAGACAAATTACTCTCATAGAATAATATATACGGGACGTCCCGTCTGAAATATTGCAGCGTCTGAACTGAACGCGTTCCGAACTTGACCTGTGTTCCGATGAATAAAATATTACCTTTTATTCATTACGCCCCGAAGGTATAAACGTTCTAGATAAATAAATATTTAATTGGCTTTATATTCTCCGTTTTATATAACGTTTGGGATGGTATTTACTCAGGCTAGCTCTGTGACCTTTGTGCCGGGATCGGGAATATTAATTTGAGAGGTATTCACAATGAATTGTGATGGATTATAGGTATCTGTGAAAATTATGTCAAATGTTAAAATTTATATATATTGAAATGAAATGCTGTTCGTTGGTAAGCATTTAACTTTAGAATGGCTTGGCCAATTTGGCTATTTATTGCTTTAACATTATATAATAGTCCGAATATGGAATTCTTTTTTTTTTTAATCCAGGAAATTGGTCATTTTCTTCTTTTCCAAAAAAAAAAATAGGGAAAGAAAAAATGTATAAGTTTCTCGGATTTTTTTTTTTAATATTTTGGAATAATTATAAGTTCTTCTTCTACTGGATTTTTCACAACGTCTGTCGGGTCAGGAAACAAGACAAAACTTTTGTGATATGGTGTTGAGTTTTGCAGTATTTATTTCGTTGCAGTCTTCTTCTAGCGGTGTCCATAGCAGAGTAGTAAAGTAGTAGTAAGTGTTTTGGGGGCCGTCTTTTGTCATTTTTGACATTCGGAAAGTACAAATTCTTAGCCTAATTTGATGACAAAATTACATGATTTAGATTTTTGTATTTATTGTTATCATCAAAAGCTAACAAACAAACATGCGAATCATTAAACAAATTTAAAAACTCGGTCAAAAGCATACCAAAAGACACACAACAAAGAGCAATATTTAGTTTTACTAAAGTACCATTGACTAACTATTCACCCACTAATTACGGCCCAAACATGGCCACTTCAGTAATTTAATTAAAATTTAAATTATTTCGATTAAAACGTTATGAACGCAGTCAACTGGAACTTGAACATTAAACGGAAAAGTAAGTATTTATCGATAAAACTCAGGTAAATTGATTTAAAATTATAGTTAATGCTTTGACTGCGATGTGTGTCGATAAATGGTTTGACCTGATATTTTTAATGTAGACTTATTAAAGAAAATACTTTAAAGTGTATAACTACTGCAATTAGGGTGCAGTCAGTCTAATTTCGTAACAAACTGTCAGTCAGAATATATATATATCATTTTTTTGCTTCTTATGTTCAAAAAGTTTGTCAGTTTGACGTAAACAACGCAATGAATATTGTTGAAATGTCAAAATGAAAGCCATTACTACTGGTAGTGTGTGACGCAATTACATCAGGTGGTAATATAATGATAGCTTGTAAAATAAATTCCTTGAAAATAATATTACATAGTATAAGAACCGCGAATAAATGTTAACAA
This sequence comes from Aporophyla nigra, assembly GCA_947507805.1. NCBI lineage: Eukaryota > Metazoa > Arthropoda > Insecta > Lepidoptera > Noctuidae > Aporophyla > Aporophyla nigra. Next base: position 4,402,043 of record OX382301.1, read on the forward strand.
GTAAGTAATTTTTTTTATTCCTCAAAAAGCTTAACAATAGTTTTACAGAAAATATTAATTTCTAATAAATGGATGTAGCTACTGCTACCGAACTAAGCTAATGTATTTCGGTTATCAGTACCTTTTCTCTCGATACTGTTACAATAAAATGCCAACAAAGCAAGACTTGGTTGGTCGTAGTACTAATTAATTTTGTATAACTTAAAGGTAATAGGCAATCGAAAAAACTTCATGATTGTGTATCCTCCTTAAGATAGGGAGAAAGCCAGTTAGCAGTGCGAAGAGGGAATGATATAAGCATTCTATTCAAGTGTTTTATAAAAAATGTAAAAAAAGGTTTTTTTCATAGTGTGTAAATATCACAAGGTACTGATATTCAGGCCTGGATAATGAGGCAGAACCAAAACCCTACACTAACAGTTAAGATAATTGAAGTAGATACATCATCTGTAACATCAGCTGCGAATATTACCTCTCTTCAAACAATGTCGCACCTAAAGTAGGAGCGATAAATTCTACGTCTCGTATGAACCACTAGCAGACCACCTGTACGCGGTATGACAAATGCTTGATATCTATATTTTACCTACTATTATTGGTTAAAACTATCACTCGTTGCGACGAGATAATCGAATGAAGTCTCTATGGCATAGCCCTCTAGCTAAGAATGGATCCAATGGTTGATTGGATTTTCTAGAAGCATTTAGGTTGCCTTTAGGCTAAGTTATAATCTGCCAGGGTCACGGATTTCTCAGAAAGAATAGGTAACCGTGGCCTTGGCCTTGGATCGCTGTCGAGTCCACCATGAAATATCTGGGATTGGTGCTCGACAGCCGGTGGGACTTCGGCCCCCACTTCCGGCGGCTGGCGCCCAAGTTGATGGGCGCGGCTGGGGCGCTGTCAACGCTGCTTCCCAATCTGGGGGGCCCGAACGCCGCCTGTAGGCGGCTCTACGTGGGGATCGTGCGATCCATGGCCCTGTACGGGGCCCCGATCTGGGCGGCTGACCTGACGGCCGGCAGCATTGCTGTTCTGCGAAGGCCGCAGCGAGCGATGGCCGTCAGAGTCATCAGGGGATATCGCACGATCTCCTACGAGGCGTCCTGTGTACTGGCTGGATCCCCACCGTGGGACCTCGAGGCGAAAGTACTCGCGTCACTGTATCGGTGGCGCGAGGAAGCGCGGGAGCGAGGCGAGCGACTGACGGAGCGACACATGGAGCTTCGTCGGTCGCAGCTCAGCGCAGCCCTGGTGGCGAGCTGGCAGGACAGGCTTTCACGCCCTACCGCCGGCCTCGCCACCGTCGAAGCGGTCCGGCCAGTACTCGGGCACTGGCTCGGGAGGAGGCACGGCTCCCTGTCATTCCGGGCGACGCAGGTGCTCTCGGGGCATGGTTGCTTCGGGAAGTACCTGTGTCGCATAAACAGGGAGCTGGACGCCCGGTGTCACCACTGCGTCGACTGCCCGGAGGATACGGCGCGGCATACGCTGGCAGAATGTGCCGCTTGGGAGGAGCCGCGTCGTGTCCTCGTCTCAGAAGTAGGCAGTGACCTATCGCTACCGGCCGTGGTGGAGTCGATGGTCGGCGGCGAGGAGTCCTGGGACGCGGTGGTATCCTTCTGCGAAACTGTCATGTCGCAGAAGGAGGCTGCGGAAAGGGAGCGGGAGATATCTTCCGCTCACCCAGCCCGCAGCAGGCGCACTGGGCGTCGGCGGAGAGCGGACAACGCCCTCTTCCAGCCCCCCTAAATGGGTCCAGGGGCGACGGATCTGGGGACATCCGTCGCCCCCTATTGCTACGGACCCGAGATGGTGGCGCGTAGTGTTCCACGCGCGCCTCTCTGTGATGTATGGGGGGGAGTTTAACACCTCACTCCCCCCCAACGTGAGGAGGCCCGCAAAGGCGGGCCGGCACCAGTCGGGGATCGTGGAAGACATATTGGTTCCCGTGGTCCCCGACACAGGTGTGGGACGGAACACCGGGGTGGTTTTAGTCAGTAAGAGTCTGACAGACCCCTCCGCCCACCTCAGGGCGGAGGACATCCATGAGGATTTCCACCTCGTGATCAAAAAAAAAAAAAAAAAGGCAACTGAAGGAACACAGCTCACTCGTTTTAGTCAGTAAAAGAGAGAAGATTGGATTTAAAAGTAATATTCTTGCGACTGGGGCATCGCCATTTGTTGTGAAGTTAGTCCTTTCGAAAAATCATTTTACGTAACAGAAGTAGCAGAGCAGAAAAAATGCAAATTATATGTAATCATCATCATTTCAGCCAAAAATTAGCACTGCTAGATATAGGACCTTCCTCAAGCACAGATTCTGGGTGTTTTGGCATCCAGCGGATTGATGCGGCTTTCCCCAGTTCATCGGTCCGTCGTCAACGTTTGGTGGGGTCGGGCACTAGCGGCTGTTTAATTTCAAAATAAAGTGTGTCTTCTCGTAAAAAATACGAATGTGTGCAAAATACAATATTTACCTAGTTTTCCTGTGCAGACAAGAAAACTGCATACAGTTCCTTTCAGAGATGAGCGAAGCTATCCCCAATACAATGCGATAAAATTAAACTTTAAACGTATCTCAATACTACAAAAGAAAACATTAACCATGTAAAAAATTATAAAAACGTAAAGATTTTATATAAAGAAAAAAAAATTCAGAGGATTGCTGATTCTTCACGCAGTAGAGGTTCAAAAGAAATCTCAATAAAACTTGTAAAAATAAAACTGTCACTCACCATACAGCCGTAAGGAACTCCCAAATTACCATTTCTCTATGAAAATCAGAAAAAAAATAACATTTCACCGATCCCCAAGTGGGGCCATATTCGACCTTTTCTTGATTTATTGTCAAGTTTTCCTGTTCCGCAACTTTTATATGCGGCTCGGCTGGAAGTACGGAATTTTCGAGTTGCTTTATTGAGCGTAAAATCTTAGCATTGTGAGTTACACGACTATTGTTTTGTATTTTGTCAAGACTGTGGTTTGAAATGTTCGAAGTTGGCGTTGTCATTTGTTTTTCTCTATTGTCTTCTGTTTTTTGGCTTTCTGATAGTGTTTTGTCGTCTCTTGATCGTTTCAATGTTTTGTCAACGTAACTACGAGTATAACCTATCTATAGAATTATCAACTTTCACACTAAGATCATAATCTATACATTTCTATAACTCAAACGAAAACCAATGAAGATAATTTAGATTACGAGACAGGAGACAAAGATCTAAGCAATACTAAAACAGACATCATGATAGTTGTTCGAAAAAGGAAGTCCGCTGTTGACCATGATATAAGCGCTTCATTTTAAATCCAAGATCTCTAACCAGAGAAAACATTCTATAAAACTGCACTTTCTTACACATAATCCACCAACACCACAGCATACATTGCGGCTACTCTCTCACAACGAAGACAAAATATAAGCACAAATAAAATACCAAGTACAAACCCTTCGAACTAAACTTAACCACAGCCGTGTACGGTACAATTAACAGGCAGTAACGCAACTTTTTCTGACGACAGATGTTTTCGAGTTTTAACGACAATAAATCAACAGATTGGCTGCTACTCCATTGGTTTTTTTGTTCGTCCAACGATATTTCATGACGCATATTTCGTTTATGACGCTCTTTTGATTAATATGTCTGCGATCAGTTGTAATTTGGTTGTTTTGTTGGAAGTTTTGGGGCTGTTTACTGAAATTAAGATCACAAATCAGGAAGTTTTGTCAAACTCCTGAATGTTCTTGTTTTCAAGGTTAAGATTAAAGGTTAGTAAGTATAAGTATAGACCATCTTCGAAGTAACTTCATCATGTCAATGTAGTGGGGACACTCGTACCCAGTAAGCTTGATGTCTAGTCACCGTAGACACAATTATCTTATAGGTTACAAACTTGGATTTACACTATTGGTATCAATCTTAAGACCATTCTGAAAAATCTGCACAGTACAGTTATTCGCAACTTACGATGCGATGTTTTAAGTGACTTGTGTATGAGTCAAGTTGCTAGATTTATACACAAATGCTCGTTGTATTGTAACTGGTTGTAGCAGAAATACCCTGACAACGATATTTTATTTTACAAATATGGGTACCGTATATCGTGATAGGTGATAAGTTTAGTCATATTGTACCAGTAAGTAGGCATGCAGAAATTACAAACTAATCTAGTAAAACTAATACACAAACAATACATACATAATATCATGCCTTTGTTCCCCAAAGAGTTGGTATACCTGTAGTACACCCACATTTGGCCGTGTAAAAGAGGGTAAGCGTATTGCCATCATACATACATACATACATATAGTGACGCCTTTTTCCCATGGGGGTAGGCAGAAACCACGGAACGCCACCTGCTACGATCTCTACACACTCCTTTTGCCTCGTTTAGGTTCATACAATTGGTCATACACACACATTGCCATCAACGGGGTATAATTCCAGAATCCGTGCTGGTACTGAGAAATTCCAGATTCCTTTGGCCTGACCTAGGAATCGAACTCAGGACCTCATGCTCAGCAGTAGCGCTTACGATAACTAGACGAACGAAGCAGTCAAAACTAATCTACTAAAGTTTAACAAACAGAACAAAAACGAAACCAAACATAATTTTTATTTGACACTTTAGGTATAGACAATCAAAGTCCCATATATTTTTCAGTCAAGAATTCTCTCTTGTAACGCTGATAGTATGTTTAAACCGTTAAAAAGCTTCAAAGCCATTTTTAGGGTTCCGTACCCACAGGGTATCTAAAACGGAACCCTATTGAAAAGGCTGAAATGAACCTTTTTGGCGCAGCCGTGAGGCACACACATGTTGTTTTATTTTTTAAATTATTTTTTCATGTTATTTTATTTTGTGTTTTACGAACTGTGTCAAATAAACGGTATTCTTTCTTCTTTCTTTCTATTACTAAGACTCCGCGGTTCGTCTGTCCGTCTGTCATCAGGCTGTATCTCATGAACCGTGACAGTTAGAGAGTTGAAATTTTCACAAATGATGTACAATATTTCTGTTGCCGCTATAACAAAAAATACTAAAAAAAAAACATAATAAAATAAAAATTTAAGGGGCTCCCATACCACAAACATGACTTTTTTTCGTTCGTTTTTGCTCGATATTGATAACGGCAAAATGTAGACGCTTGAAATGTTCACAGAATATTTAGTTATATATTCACTTTAAAATTAAATACAAATAAAACAAATATTTAAGGGGAGCTCCCATACAAAAAAACGTGATTTTTTTTGCCGATAATGGTATGGAATCCATCATGCCTGAGTCCAAATCGCACTTGGCCGGTTTTTTTAATAACTTACCATGAAGAGTACAACATTTACTCATCTCTGCAGCATTACACTTATGATCATACAACATCTTCAGCGTATACCTATAGCCATAGCTACATCCATTGATCTGCGTCGTATTTAGTCAAATACGCAGCACGCGATATTATCTGATTAATCAAGCTAATTATGCCGTGTGGTCTCCTGAGATCACTAAAGGAATATTCAGGTAGGTACATGTATTATCTGCATACATTACAAAGTAGCTTCCCAAAGGGATTCCTCAGATAGCAGTGCAATAGCCATATATAGAGATCTGGACACCGAAATGTAACCCTGTTTTTATAAGCCAGCGGTGTCTACCTGTCCTGTGTAAAGTGGTTACTGCCGCTAACAAAACATTGTACGTCATGTAGTTTGCCTAAAGGATTTTTAAGATCAGACTGTAACTGTCTTTTTTTCTAAATGGTATCTCACTGGTCAACCTAGGAGGTTATCACTGCTTAACCGGACTTGCCTGTGGTTGCTTCCATAAATTAACCAGGCCTCAAGCTAGGGTTTAAGAACATGAAAACTAAGTAACGCTAAGGCGGGCGGACTGTAACTTTCGCTAACGGTAACCTTAATATTACTTTAATATACAGCCAATGACGTTTCTACTGTTTGGGGTACAGGCCTTTTTTTTTGGATGGGAAATCATCAAATGACTTCTCCAGTGTCAGACTTTTACTGACTAAAACCCACCCGTGTTTCTTCAGTTGCCCATGTGCCAGGTTCACGGTATCTCTTTCGAACAATCTCGCGACCCTGGCAGGCATCGATCCTAGCAGAGCCCTTCAGTGCTGCTGACATCTCTTTGAGGCGCGCGTGGAACACTACGCGCCGTCGACCTGAGCCTGGCCCTTACCGGGCGGCGAGCTACCCATTGCTCGCCGCACGCAAGCTCGCGCCTACGGTGGCCGGGAGTCAGCTATCGCCTGGGATACAGGCCTCTTCTCTGTGAAAGATAATGGACTGTTATCCAAAGCGCGGGCCCAGTGCAGGTTGGCGTATGTACCTGTCTTCGAATTTACGGTTCTAGGACATGCCAATTTTCAGTACTAAAAATGGCCCTCTCAGTGTTTTAGTTGAACATTTTGAGAGCAGTGGTTTTGAAATTAAATACATAAATTAAAGAGTCTGGCTGGGTTTGTAATCACGACCTACCTTTAGTAAGTCGGGATCGATATCACTGCTCACAAAGGCTAAATAAATCTTTTGTGCTAGTTATATTACAGGTATGAATGTTTTTTTTACGAGCTAAAACTATTGAATGTACAAAGTTGACTTAAGTGCAAATTAGAACCCTGTTTCACCCTTGGCGAATAAAAGGCAAGGTAATATATCGGATATTACCTTTAGAAAAGAATGAAATCCCAAAGCGCCAGAAATAACGTAATAAAGTCCTAACAATTGTCTGCAAAGTTTATCGATAGCTCTTAACTCTACGAGAGCGTTGAGTAGGTCAGAACAGCTGGGTACAGTCACCGAGGTTACTGTTACGTAAATAGATTTAGTCTTAATCAAAATCTAGACTTGAACTAGAACTTTTTGCAGTAAAAATGTTTTTGAATAAATAACGAAATTACTTTGTAATTATGAAATAGTTTTCAGGTTATTATTTTGTTAATTATTTTGGAATTCTATTTTTCAGCCATGGTGATGAATGTTGGTTTCTAAGTTCCAATGACAGTTAGGAATAAAACTAATTTACTTTTTTGTTTCTAGTTGTACCCAGCGGGAATCAGACACATATGTCTCGATTGCGTGGCCCTAACGGGATAAAAGTATCCTATGACTTATCCAGGTCAGAGTTTATCCATGTGCTATTTTTTATCCAAATTCAATTTTTTATCAAAATCTGCTGTTTTATCGTGACAACCTCAATCACGTTTGACAGACAGATTCTTGATCCTAATATGATGCTACGAGTATATGAGCATCGAATTATCCCGTCGTCTTAATCCCTTAGTCTCCTATTACTACACAAGGATAAATAGCATTCTTTTTACTTTTCCAACTACAAACATGTTGGGGCGGCTGCCAGTCTAACCGGATATAGCTGAAGAACAGTATTTTACATGAAGCGACTGCCTCTCTGACCTGCGCAACCCAGTAACTGCCCTCGGTAAGAATGGTTGTCAGATTTTCGGGTTTCTGATGACCCGTAACTACTGTCAAAAATTCACAAATGACAGCTGAGAACTACGGTTTAACGTGCTACCCGAGGCACGGATGAATGTTGGAATGGTCACCCATCGACGGACCAACCACGGCAAGCCTAGCATAAGCTGATCAATCGATCCGTGTGGCTGTTATTAGTTAGTCACAAACCCCTCTTCTTTTCCAGTAAATGATATAAAACGTCAAAAAAAACACGTCATATTGATGCGCCCGACAGTACAAAGAAAACCCGATTCGATACAAAGTAAAATAATTGGAAAAGTATGCGAATTCAAAGCTTTTGTTCTTAATACTTGTATAATACAAAAGTTAAGGCTAAGTCGTTTCTAAGTACGATGGAGTTCGTACGTTATGTGCCTATCGACGTAGTGTGAGTGTGTGCGAGTTTTGTAAAGTACGTGCGTATTTGGGTATTAAACTTTGAGTGTTTGAGGAATAAGGTTCTTAAAAATTATTTATAACGTACAGAAATGAATTTACAATCTTTGTATTTTTTTTTTTATTATAACATACATACTGTTAAGCAATAGATGGCGCTCAAGAACTGTCGCGAAGTTGACAACTGCGAAGATAGCAACGCACGGGCGGCGCGCATTGCTGGCATGCAATGAGGCATTCATACTCTTTCCTCGCGGACACCGACGGCTTAATATTTACCTTCTGTTGTGTATTTATATTTTAATAATATTTTACTTTATTTTTCTGAGCTCTATCTACACATACATAAAGTCACGCCTTTTTCCCATGGCAGAAACTGCAGAACGACACCTGTTACGATCTTTGTGTATGTATGTACTCGTTTTGCCTCGTTTACGTTCAAACATGAGGTCACTCACACGCACGCCGGTTGCGAGTACTACGAACCTAACCTTTTTGAAGAACATCACCTAAGAGGTATAACTACTGCTATCCTTTCGCGGCGTTTCCACTCACATCTGCCTTTTAAATATCTCTTCTTCTCTTCTTTATAATAATTGCCTCATAATAGGTTTTCTGCCGTGTGAATATTCCATTGTGCTCCCCATTTTTAGGGTTCCGTACCCAAAGGGTAAAACGGAACCGTATTACTAAGACTCCGCTGTCCGTCCGTCTGTCACCAGGCTGTATCTTATGAACCGTGATAGTTAGAGAGTTGAAATTTTCACAAATGATATGTTTCATAACAACAAATACTAAAAAATCTAATAAAATAAATGTTTATGGGGGCTCCCTTACAACAAACGTGATTTTTTTGCTTATTTTTGCTCGATATTGATAACGGCAACAGATAGAGGCTTGCAATATTCACCGAATATTAAATTATATATCAATTTTAAAAATAAATAATTAAAATAAAACAAATAATTAGATGGGCTCCCATACACCAAACTTATTTTTTTTTTGCCGATAATGGTACGGAACCCTTCGTGCGCGAGTCCCACTCGCACTTGGCCGGTTTTTACTATATGTACCGTGCGGATAATCGACGACCCATAGCGCAAAAGCCGCTCGCGCAGACTGTGGCAAACAGGTTATGGAATTGCTTATTGGTTCATTATTAATAATACTTACAGACATACTATAAACGGAAAAACTATGAAAAATACAGAAAATGTACCTTAATTTTGACTTTCACTTTGTTCTAGTTGTTGTAAGTGCAACAATTGGATAAGATCTTCAGGTCGGGATTTTTTTTTATATTAGGATTAGAATTCCCGGTAGGATGTTTTCTGTAGAGGCACTTAGTTTGAATTTATGTCCTGGTAATGGTACCATGTGGTGCCGGATGGAAAGAATAACACCATCCCGTTTCTTCCAGTGGGTGTCGTAAAACGCGACTATGGGACTGAGAATGGGCAGCAGCGTTTTCAATACATTTTACCACCATACTGCGTACCATACTCACCAACTAGACTAGACTTGCCGGCTATTATGTGGAACTTAAAGATAACTGGCGTAAGGCAGGTGTGTTATAGGTACACCTCTGCTTAACTCGTCGCGGATTATGGGCGTAACGATATGTATGTCCCAAAGAACTAGTTCTTTGTGGAATACTAATGTACAGGGTTAGTTTTGAAAGCCAAATTTAACGGTGTGGTACAGACCATTAGACTAAACAATTTATTTCCATGGTACAAAGTTGCATTCACAAAAAAAAATACACATCCTAAAATTTTGCAGGTCTTTGAAAAGGAACCCTGTATTTAAATCCTGAAGTACTATAATTACATAAATGTTATCGAATGATATTCAGCGTATGTGTACCACAAATATAACGAGGAAAACTATCTTTTCACTATATAAAACAAAGTTGCATTTCGTGTTTTAACGCTTAGATCTTCTTAACTGTTTTCTTCAATAGACAGAGTGATTTAAGAGGAAGGTTTATATCTATAATACGCGGACGAAGCCGCTCACAAAACCTAGTTTTGTATAAAACGTCAATTGTGAAAGCTTTCACAGTAAACAAACAAAACAAGTAAAATCTAAACGATTCCCGGCTCTAGGAGTATTCAACATTTATTACGAAATTCATCAACGTTGCTCAAATTCTAGCGCTAACTACATTGTTTCTGGAAACTAGCTTTACTGCCAATCTGCTTGGATTAAATACCTGGAAAACTGTGAAGTATTTTCTTTGTTAATCTCTACAACGAAATTGGTGCTGTTTTTGGAAGATTGTATAAATATTTGTTTTTATACTTTAAATGAACAACTAACAACAACAACACGTGCGGCGCCTCGCGAAGGGGATGTTCGCGCGTGCCGGCGCGTCTGATTGGCCTCATGTCAAACAGATCGCGCCCTGGCATACGCGGCCCCCTGACGCGAGGCCACTGCCCCGCGACCTGGTAAGGGACGACTGACTCTATTACCGGACTTGACTCCCGGGTAAGCCGCAACCAGGTTACACGCGGCTTACCTGAACAATATGACTCTACATACATAACACACACTCGTTGCGTGATGTGTTCTAAGTTAATATAGGCATGTCACGTAACGGAAATCAGACACCCACCTCTCTACAGGCACCCAGACTCACACGCGCACGCGAGCGGGCTCGCGCGGTCGCGTATACATGGGCGGTGTTACACAACACACTACCGCCCACACGCACATACTGCCCCTTAGCTTAGACCGCTACCGGCTCGCTCTGGGAAACGGGATAAGCGGGGGCGCGCACCCTACTCTGTGGGAGCGTCGAGTCAGCGTCTTGTCGCTGGTCGTCTCTCGCCGGGCCTCCCCCGGGCAACCGGGGGTCTCACCTGGCGGGGACTGACCGCCAAGGCGCTGTGAAGAAAGCGGCGTTGATATAATTCAACGCCGCGGCGCGCTCACAGAGACACAAATAGCAACCACACACAGGGACGCGTTAAACTAACGCGTCCCAAAACATCTATGCCTATATAAGGCCACACATTGAGGGGCCCGTATTAGCGGGCCACCGTGCATCATCCGCGGCCGGGGAGCTGAGCTCCGACGCCGCCCGCCGCGCCCCCTTACGGGGACGTCGCGAAAACCAAGAGTAAATGAACAACTTAGCGTAATGTTCCGTGTGGTGGGCAACGTTAACACCACCACCAGCACCATTCCATTTCTTCTCGTGGGTGTCTTAAAAGGTGACTAGAATAGAATAGAATAATATTTATTTGCTAAAAAACATGGTATAGGAGATGGTAAAAAATAAATAAAATGAGCATACATGTTCTGCTTAACAGTTATAAGCGTATAATTTTCACAAGCATATTTAACATTTATAATATAAAAATTCTTTTACACTATAAAAACTATGACTACACAGCCATTCGTGCAGTTTATTTTTGAATAATCTCATATTTAAGATCATAAGATTACTTGGTATCTTATTATATATACGTACACACATAGATATACAACTAACTGACTAAGGGACTTATTAGAGAATGGGCAGCAGCGTTCTCTATACATTTTACCACAATACTGCAAGCGCTAACCCGCCTGTCAAGCGTGGCGATTATGGCAAAGCCCCTCAAATTGGGGGAGACTTGTGTCCAGCAGTTTTTCTGCTAAAATGATGATGCTGATGAACAGCTTAGAGTATATCACTAAGGTATACATAGGTGAGGGAAATTTATTACCCTTGAGTTTGTCTTGGGATAGTCAGATAGGAAATGGGCCGAGGATTTTTTTTTAAATACATACATAAATAAACTCCCGCCATCTTCTACACCGGCTACGATCCTTTCATACTATTTTGACTCGTTTACGTTCTTACACCTGGGGGGTAATTGCAGAACTTTTTATCGGTAGGAATTGGTTTAATATTCATAGTTAAACAACATTCATTGCGTTATTTACGTTGCTGAGCTGACAATTTATTCGAACAAATGACGCAATGGTTTAGAAATAATCTTCAATCCCATTCAGATTCTGATAAATTGTGCGTTTCGCAATTAGGGTCATATATCCTTGCCGGTTGCAAGTACTACGCACCTAATCTTTCTGAAGAACAATACAATAAGTTCACTGTACTGTCCGGTCATTTGTATGATGTGTAAATGTAATTCCAATTTCCTATTTACATAATAAACTTAACCATTTCATTTCATTATATTTAGCAGCGGCCTATGTACCATGTAGTCTATAGCTGGCTGTATTAATTTATTGGTAGTTTATTATAACCACAATTTGTGTGACGATTTGTTTGAATTTCTGTATTTACTTCTATAAACTGATAGAAGGGCTTGTGGCTAAGTGAAGCACAATTTTTAAAGCGTTTTCATATATTTTTTTAAACCCTACATTTTGACAAGTAACAAGTCATTTACTTGTCAAAATGTAGGGTTTTTTTTTTTTTTTTTTTGGATGGGAAATCATCTAATGACTTCTCCCGCTCTGGGCGGAGCGGGAGGGCGTGTCAGACTTTTACTGACTAAAACCCACCCGTGTTCCTTCAGTTGCCCATGTGCCAGGGTCACGGTATCTCTTTTGAACAATCACGCGACCCCGGAAATGTAGGGTTTAAAAAAATATATGAAAACGCTTAGGAACGTACACCAACAAGTATTTCATATTATCAACTTAGAAAGTGATATTAGGTAAAGCATAATTTATGTCCTAGACTACCACCTATTAATTATTATCTACCCTTACCAACACGGTTTTAATTAGCTAGTTGGATTAATTCTCCGATAAACAAGATTATTAGTAGGTACTACGTGTCTTATTAGACATCTAGTACCTACCAACCATATTTGTAGACTTATTGCGGCCCACGACTTTGCTTGCTTTCAACCACAAGCTGAAAATTTCCACAAAATATTTTCGTAGTAAACAAAGAACTAAGTAGTGTCCAGCTCACTTTTTTTAGAGTTCCGTGCCCAAAAGGTGGCAACGAAACCCTATTACTAAGCCTTTGCTCTCTGTCTATCTGTCAGTGCGTTGTATCTCATGAACCGAAATAGGTAGATAGTTGAATTTTAATTTTAATTTTTAATATTTAGTTTTAATTTATTTTAATTTCCATAAATTACATCACACGTTAATGGGGAGGGAGGGGGTAGACGAAGTGTGACATTGTGTGACAAGGAGGTGGGAGGGATCCTAAATTTCGTGACGTCACATTTCAAAATCGATTTTAATTTAAATAAAACACGAATTTCGAACTATTAACGAAAAATTCAAAACATTTGTAACTCTATTTAAAGAATTATAGGGTTGTTAATGTTCAATTTGATGTTTATTTTATTTAAACAACTTTTTACAAAAAAATAACAACCGACTTCCTTAAAAAAACACTACAATGTCAAAAATAACTTTAATTTCGGAATTTGGTGTCTTAGGATCTGTATTTAGGGTTTTTTGCCACCGTCTTCCGAAATTAAAGTTATTTTTGACTTTTTAGTATTTTTTTTAAGGAACTCGGTTGTTATTATTGTGTAAAAAGTTTTTATTTTTAACCTTTTAGTTATGGTAGATACCCCGCACTAATCTAATCGCGTTATTCGTTCATTTTTCGCGCAAATACTTAATGCAAATTTAAGACTTATAATTATGGTTTTCACATGGATCCCATTATCCGGATGGAAACAAATTAAAATGGGACCATTTGGAAAGCACCAACTTTTTTTAAAAAAACCATCATAATCGGTTCACCCAGTCAAAAGTTATGAGGTAACAAACATTTAAAAAAAATATTAAAAAAATACAGTCGAATTGATAACCTCCTCCTTTTTTTGAAGTCGGTTAAAAATATATGACGTCACACTAAGGAGGGGGGGTCTCACAAATGTGACCAGCTGTGACAAGGACGGGGGGGATCAAAAATCATGAAATTCGTGTGACTTAATTTATGGATGGCCCCTAATCAAACTAGGTAAGATCCTAATATCCTTACTTATGCTAAGTAAAAAGTAGGTATCTTAATAGCAACTCTCAAAGACACTCCAATATAAACTTCAAACATGCAATATCGCAGTTGACAAACACACAACGAACAGTTCGTGTGTTACTACCACACAAACCTCTTCTACAAAACTGTATTACCCAAGTTTTATTGGGAAAACCGATGGAATTAACTCCCACGACAGCACGTGCCAAGGATTTAACCCGGCATTTGTTATTTTCGAGTTGCTTTAACCGAGTGTTTGGTTTTCAAAGAAAAACTTCTACAATTATGCCCGGTTTTAGCTTAGTAAACGTAAGTTTAAGACGATTTTAAGAGCTTTTAGTGATTTATTGAGATTTGAGAGTCATTTGTTGTGTTTGAGTAGTGACGTTTGGCTTTGTATAAAATTTTGACTTGGCCCCGCGAATTCACCCACTTAAGTCTCAATTACGTGGGAATATCTATATAAAAAGTTTTACATATCCTAATCCAGGTCACAGTCTACCCATAGACTGCAGCACACATCATAACTCACTCATTTATACATACACTTACTCCTATGTACCACATGTACACTTAAACACCACACATACACATACACCCCACACACACATATCACACATACTCAACTCACTTGTAACATACACAAAACAGTTAAAAAATTTCTTTTAATTTTTTAATTTACCATGTCGAATTTATGTTAAAATTTATCTATAAATAGTAAATACCGGATTTAGTATGTGCATTACTTTAATCTAAGTTGCGGAAGAGTGGACTGTCCTAACACAGGCAATTGTTTGCTTATAAGGACACTCCTACCACTAGCTTTGTTGTACAATTCTTGTTAAAGAAAATAAACTATTTGTATTTTGTATTTTTTGTATAGACTGAGAACTGGACTAGAACACTTAAAAAAATAATTAAATTGATTTAACCACTACCTAAGTTTTTATATTGATATTCGCGACTAATTTCTTCGTAATCCGTTCAGCAAAACAAATAACAAATATACAAAAAATGTAATCTTTTCTTTTCATAATATTAGTTTAGAATTTTAACTTGGGCGATTAAATTCTCGATTCCCTAAGTGGAATATTTAGTCAAAAGTAACGCCAATATATTAGAATGTTTCTTAGAAACTTAGTTCTTATTGGTACACACTTTATGGGAGTATAGTAGTAAAGTGGCTCGTCCAAGCTGCGTCAGCTGGTGTACATTTAGAAGGTATTAACCCGCCACACGTGTAAACAATTTTCAAAAAACATTGTCAAATTTCGCCAAACTTAACCGAGTCATTAAAACCACCCACGTTAATACATTTCCGCCGAAAATTCCTGTGTAAAAATGAAAAATAAACTTTCGTAATTAAACGCGGCCTACATACCGCCTTTGGTAAAATAAAAATCGAGAAAAATCCTTACAAACCGTCACGACAAACATACTCGTGTAACGGTACGAGTACGAGAAAAATACTCGTAATACGACAAAAATTACTCGGGATGCGTGGTCGAGCGTGTATTGAAATGGTCGTGTGCTTAAAGAGCCAAAAACAATGTTAGCCGGTGGCGTAGGGATGTCGACATTTGGTATTTGCCGTATTTTAATACCGGTACAATTTATTAGTAATTTTAACGTGGGAAATATTTACAAAACAGTTTACCAAAGAACTGAATGACAAAACAATGAAAGACCGCTCCGAAAGTTTATAATTTTGTAATGGTACTTGATGAATTTTTTATTTAAGGCTAGCAGACCTTAAATAATATGTGCATGTACTCTTTTACAGTAAGCCTCAAAGAAAAAAACCACATACTTAGATACACACATCACATTAAAACATTCGGTACCACAATCGCACAACACTGGGTTGCAATTTGAAAATATTTTTAATTTACCGCCATGCTGCGGAGTGCTCTCATTACAACCTAGTGCAGAACCTTTGAAGTCTGATGGCAGCATTATATATGTACTTTGATATACTTTAGCCCCCCAGTGGCGTCGATGATTGTGTTGCGTTTCATATCTATGGTATGCGTAGATTGGTATCGGTATTGCTGTGTCAGATAATATGTGATGGTACCCCACGTACCGTTTTATAAGGGAGCATTTGGATGGCTGTATTTCGACTGAAATATTTTTAAAGATAAAATGTTTTCTTCCTAACATTCGCGACGGTCGCGGATGATTAACAACAAATAAAATTAATAACATTGCTGGACGTTGCCACGCCCCATTTCTTTCCGTGGGTGTCAGCGACTAAGGAACTTACTAGAAAATGGGAAACAGCGTTCTCTATACATTTTACCATCAAATTGAAATCGCCAACCCGCTTGCCAAGCGTGGCGATTATGACAAACCCCCAAAAATTGGGAAAGGCTTATGTCCAACAGTGGACATGTTTCGGCTGAAACGGTGATGATGATCAGGATGGCTACACATTGAGGTAATCAAAACCGAGAAACCCTTTGTAGCTGTGCATACATCTTAAGTTGTTATTTATCTGTAAGCGCTCTTTAAAATAAAATAAATAAGTAATGAAACTTAAGTCGACGTAGAGGAACTAACTCATCTCCACTACAGGATAATTAAAATCTACATTTTCTGTAATAATAATAATATCTTAGGACAACCAATACAACGTTATCTGATCCCGAACTAGGCAGAGCCTGTACTATGGCAACCAGACAACTGATAAACATACTTACATATTTCTAAATACAAACATACTTTAAATAAATTACACCCAGACACAGAACAAATGATTGTGCTCATTACACAAAGATTTGTCCTGGGTGGGAATCCAACCCACGACCTCAGTCGTAGCAGTCAGGGTCACTAACCACTAGACTAACAGGCCAGTCAATGTATGGAACTCAGCTTTTCTCATCTTATTTATAAGTCAACCAGAGATACAATGTGTTAGTTATAATACATATATAAGATAGGTATATTATTGAGGATTTTTGCTAATAAACACAAATTGTTTCTCTGAAAATACAAAGATTTATTTAGCACACTTTTACTTTTACAATATTACAACAAAATATGAGAATTACACTTATATCTCACCTGAAAATACAAAGAAACGACATTTAAAGTTCACTAATATCGCCTCCTCAATTATATCCTTCCATTTATCTTTCTACAAGTTTTTAATAATAATTAACAAAATAATCTGAACATCATCCGCCATTGAATTACGTGTCAGCCCGATGCGTCCTCTGCTCACTTCCACAGACAACCTAATCACAGAACATATATACTCTAAGGAGAACCTATTTAATGAAATGTCATTTCATTACATCTCCCCCCCTAAGAGCGAAAATCCTAAACAACATATCCATACACTGTACCTATAATTTATTTTCATATTCGTTTTCTTCTACTTCATCTTCTTCAGCTTCTGTTGTGACAGGTTGTAATTTTGTTATGTGGAATAAAGTTGATTCTGTTTTTCTGTTGCCAGTGTCAATCCTATAAATGGAGTTCGATATTTTCTCTATTATCTTGAAAGGGCCTATTTTTAATTCGTCTAATTTCTTTCTATTCAATCTATTTCCATTTTCTACATATACACTGTCTCCTATATTAAACTCTTGCATTTTTCTATTTCTATCAAATATTTTCTTGTTGTACTTGTGGGATTTTATTGTATTCTCTAGTGCCAGTCTTCTATCAGCAATCCACCCTTCTTCCCTTTCTGTTGTTTTTAATTCATTTGGTAGAATACTGACATTTGTACCATCCAGTAAATATTTTGGTGCAAAACCTGTAACGGAGTGTTCTGTTTCATTATATTTCTGTATACATTCTCTTGCAACTGTTGTCCATGTTCTCTTATTATTTTTCTCATTTATTTTACATCTTATTTTATTTACTACTGTTTGATTTAATCTTTCGTTCAAGCCGTTCGAGAATGGTGTATTCACAGCTGTAAAAATTAGTTTAATATTATTCTCTTGCAAATGTTGCTTAAATTCTCTTGAATTTATGCCCGGATATTGATCTGTCAGAATTATTCCAATCTCATCTGTCTCTAGCACGTTCTTTGTGAGTTTTATAAAGTCACTTGCATTCTGTGTTTTTGAAGTCGCAATAAATGCATATCTTGTGTAGTGGTCTACTAAAAGGTGTAGGTATTTTTTTGTTGACCTAGAGCCTCCAAAGCCACCGATAGTATCCATTGACATAATCTCAAATGGTTTTGTTGCTGGACCCAGTTGTGACATTAATCCAAATTTTCCTTGACATCTTGATTTATTTTTTATGCATATTTCACATGTTTTACAAATATTGATGATGTTTTTTGTTAGGTTTTTAGCTGTATATAATGGACTTATTTTTTTCTGCAATTGTCTGATCCCAATATGGCATAAATCTTCATGCACGTTTTTTATGAGTCTTTTACTAAATTCTTCTGTGAGGATAATCTTTTCATGTTTCTTTATTTTTTTATAATAAATTCTATTTTTGTGTATAAGATTTGATTTCTTTTCTTTTATTATTTCATTTTTCTCTTGGTCTGCAACTATATCTTTTATTTGTATTAAATTAACTATTTTTAATAGTTCGTCTTTGTTATCTTCTGATTCTAATACTGGATTTCGGCTCAAACAGTCTGCTTCTACATTTTCTGTACCAGATATATATTTTACTGTAAAGTCATATTGAGACAGGTAGTATGTGAGATCACCCAATTCTTCGTCTGTCCTGCTTTTAATGTTCATGTTCTCTAGAGGTTTGTGATCTGAGTATATAGTGAATTGTTTTCCAATAAGCCAGTGTTGCCAGTATTTAACAGCTTCTTTCATAGCAAAACATTCCAAATATATAGCCTTTTTCCGTTTTTGAGATTCATTCAGTTTTTTTGAGAAATATGCCACCGGTTTGTCTTTACCATCTAGTTGTGTTTGTTTTAGTATTGCCCCGATGCCCTCTAAGGATGCATCTGTAAAGATTTTTATTGGTAAGTCTTTGTCATATATTTCCAATATCGGTTGAGAACATAAATATCTTTTTATTTGATTAAAGGATTCTTCACACTTCTCTGACCACACAAACTTTTCGTTTTTTCTTAATAAATTATGTAATGGGTCTAAGATAATTGCGCTTCTTGGTATGTATTCATGGTAGAAGTTGATTTTTCCCAAAAATTGTCTGATATTCTTTTGCGTCTTAGGAGTTGGAAAATGTCTTATTGAAATCAAATTGTCTTTTAGTGGTCTTACCGAATTGTTTTGAATTACATGGCCAAGATACTTTACTGAGTCTGAAGCAAAGGTACATTTTGTAAACTTCAATCTAAAGCCTTCTTTTATTATTGCCTCTAATACACTTCTTATGTGTCTTATATGGTTTTCAAACGTGGATGAGTATATCAAAATATCATCAATATAGTTTACGGAGTATCCTGTGAGATTGTGCTTTCTTAGAATATTACTTAAAATTCTCTGGAAAATTGCTGGTGATGTTTTTAAGCCAAAAGGGAGACAGGTCCACTGAAAGTGGCCATCTTGTGTGACAAATCCTGTTTTATTTCTATCTTCCACCCGTAGTGGTATTGCCCAAAATGCTGAGTTTATATCCAGTGTAGTGAAATACTTACAATTTCTGGTTTTAATAATCAAATCATCTATTAATGGGAAAGGTTGAGCTTGTGGCACAACAATTTTATTCAGTTCTCTGAAATCTACACATAAGCGAGATCTTCTATTTTCACCTTTTTTAAATGCTAATGTCACTGGTGCAGCAAAAGGACTGTAAGATTCTTCTATTAAATTATTCTTTAGTAACATGGATATTTGCTCTTCAATTTCTAATTTATCTTCTATTGTACATCTATATGGTCTTTTACTACAGTATCTATTTACTAGTAAATCTATATGAGCTTCATAATCTTTAACTGATCCTATATCATACTTGTCCTTAGCAAAAATTGTTTTATATTCCTTTATAATTTTCTCTATCTCAATTTTCTTTTCATTATCTAAATGGTCTGTCATACTAACAAATTCTTCTGTTTCTATGTGTTCATTGAAATTTATTGCATATTTTTTTATATTCTTATCTTCATTTGTGTTATCTTTAGACTTCCTGTCTATTTTATTTGTTATTTTCTTTTGTTCTATCCTCAAGTCCTCATTTTGGATTAATTTGAATTTCTTTATCATATCCAATCCGATTATAAAATCATCAAAATCTTCATTTTCTATTATATATACTTCCACCTCTTCTTCTAAATCAAAGATTTTTATTTTTATTGTTATCAAGCCATCCGTCTTCTTTACACCATTAACCGTTTTCATATATGCTATATTCACATTGTCTTTTATTTCTTTTACTTTAATTAGTCTTGAATTTATTAACGAGATCTGTGAGCCTGAATCATAAATGCCGCTCACTTCTAGTTTATTTTCTATTAAAAGCTTGATTTTGATTAATGGTGTACTTACTCGTTTTTTTTATCAGTATTCATATCTACTTCAATAATGGAGTTATTATTTATATTTTTGGCTTTAAAGATCTTTTCAGATTCATTTTTATTTTTCTTGAACCAACATGACTCCTCCGGATGATATCTAGTTCCTTTGTCCAAAGATTCACAAGTCTTACATGGCTTCTTCTCATTAGTTTTATTTTTATAAAATAATGTACTACTTTTTATTATAGTTGAGTTTTTCTTGTATATCATACCTTCATATTTTCTGATCTCGTTGAATAAATCAGTGGTATTGTTGAGTTCGTCTCTGTTTAACTTATTTAAGATAAACCCAGGTAGACCTGTTGCAATCAGATCTATCATTGTTTTTGGGTCTATTGATTTGTTTATATCTAGTATAAGCCGTTCTTTTTTTAAAGCATAATCAATTAACAGTCCATCTTTATACCTGAATGCGAAGGCAGTTGTGACTATGTCCCATCCTCGGTTTTTAAAAGTTGCCAAAAATGTGTCTTTCCATTCCTTCCATTCAGAATTTACTGTTAGTTTTACAACCATCGAGCTATACCAGTCCAAACAAGATTTTTCTAAAAATAACCTCAATATATCTATTTTTGTTTCATCTTTAGTTATATTAAAGCGCTCACATTCTTTTTCAAAAGTCTCTATCCATTGCATTGCATTAGGGTTTTTGCTTGTGAATTTTTCAATAATAAATTTCTCTGAAATATGTTTCAGGTTATGTTGATTTTCTTTCTTTGTTGTAGTTTCTATTAATTGTTCCAAGATATGTTGCAAACTGTCATCTTTGCCCTTTGGTTGTTTTGTGCTCATTTCTTCTAAATATTGATCCAAAAATTGTATATTACCTTCCTCATCTATATATGTTTTCCTTAGATCTTCATCCAATTTTATCCATATTTTTCTACTTTGGTGCCTTTTCTTTAAGCTATTTTTTATTTTTGAGAAAGTGTTCATTTTAACAATATATGTATGATGACTCACCGGCTTCAGCTCATCAGGTAAAACATAACATTTTCCTTCTTCTGTAGATATTGCGGTTATGGCTAATACATTAGATTTGCCATCATTTGAAGCTATCATCGTAAACTCAAATTGCAGCCGGTCCATCTTCATTAGTTAACGAAAATGTCGTTTTATAAGATAGGTATATTATTGAGGATTTTTGCTAATAAACACAAATTGTTTCTCTGAAAATACAAAGATTTATTTAGCACACTTTTACTTTTACAATATTACAACAAAATATGAGAATTACACTTATATCTCACCTGAAAATACAAAGAAACGACATTTAAAGTTCACTAATATCGCCTCCTCAATTATATCCTTCCATTTATCTTTCTACAAGTTTTTAATAATAATTAACAAAATAATCTGAACATCATCCGCCATTGAATTACGTGTCAGCCCGATGCGTCCTCTGCTCACTTCCACAGACAACCTAATCACAGAACATATATACTCTAAGGAGAACCTATTTAATGAAATGTCATTTCATTACACATATAACAAGGTCCTTGACAAAGGCGTCTCGCAAAACTTTCCATCATTAAAATATCTAAGGGCAGATTTTTCAATAGTCAGACATTTTTTATTTGAAAAATAATGAATACGGTGGTTTGAAATTAGTACTTAAGCTACTGCAGTTCTGAGTTAAGCTGCACTATCAATAATAAATGTGAGCACTGACAGGACGGGTTCACTAAATCTGGTTCAAAGTCAAAGTATTTATTAGTGTGATTTTTAAGGTTCCGCACCTCAAAAGGAAAAAGCGGAACCCTTATAGGATCACTTTGTTGTCCGTCCGTCCGTCCGTCCGTCCGTCTGTCAAGACCCTTTTTCTCAGGAACGCGTGGAGGTATCAAGCTGAAATTTATAACAAATACTCAAGTCTACTGTCCCTTTGGAGCTGTAAAAAATTAAACTTCTAAGCTAACGCAATCAAAAGATATAGCCGTTTATACCGCAAATTTCCTCAAATTTTCGAAACTCGCAAGGGAATCAAAACCTAAAGGGTACTTCCAGTCGACCTAGAATTTTGCAATTTGGTACGAAGCAACGTCTTATAGCACAGATAAAGGAAAAATTGCGAAAACCGTAAATTTTTAGTAACATCATAATTATAATAAACAGAACAAAACAGACAGAAATAAAACCAAGCTAAGAAACAGAACAGAACTACGACTCGATTGTCGTGATGTGTGAACTTTTAGTTATATACCTGCAGGTTTGTACGGAACCCTCGGTGCGCGAGTCCGACTCGCACTTGGCCGGTTTTTTGGTGATACAGTAGGTCTTATAGCTAGGTAAGGCGAGCTCAAAAAACTACCCATTAGGCATACACTATTAAACAATATAAACAATTTAAATCGATTCACAGGTCTGCAATGGTTTTCCCCTTTCAGTTTTGATGAGCGATTTGGATAGATTTTGGGGCGCTGATTACGGGAAAAATATTTAAAAAAATCCATCACGTCAGGATTTTTAGTTATAGATCATTCTTTTTTTTGCCTAAATTACTTAAGCCTTCCTAGTAATTTATTAATTATTTTATTTTAATCGTATTTTATTGAACAAAAAACACACTAAATGGTTGAAGTAGACATTAATGAATGAGTTCTCATAAATGTAGTCAAACATAACTTTTAATTAAGTATGTGATATACCCTTATTATCAAAAAAACTAGTGGATTTTTAGGTCATTCGCTAAAGACCTCATTTCTTGTAGGGTAAATGCTTTTTTTATAGAAATTAACTTAAATCGTTAGAAGACAGTTAATGAGGGTAGATTAATATTATTTTGTATAAATAGCACCATCACTATTTTTAAAAAGTCAGTACTTCTGTGCAATTCGTAACGCTTACTTGAAAAATGTCATCGCGAAAGTGTTTAAACTCTCCGGACAATTTTTGCTACATTTGTGGGCGAAGGTTTTAAATATCTACACCAGATTTTTCCATCTATATCTGAAGCTAAACTGAAAGAAGGTATTTTCGTTGGCCCGGACATAAGAAAATTGATGAAAGATATAGATTTCGATGAAAAATTGAGTGAAATTGAATTAGAAGCCTGGAAATCTTTTAAGCAAGTAGTGAGGCATTTTCTAGGAAACCATAAAAGTCCAAATTATGAGGAAATTGTAAAGAAAATGATTGAAAATTTCGGCAAAATGGGATGTTCGATGAGCATTAAACTTCACTTCCTTAATTCGCATTTGGACTACTTTCCTGATAACTTGGGAGCTGTAAGTGAAGAGCAAGGCGAAAGATTTCACCAGGACTTGAAGGAGATGGAACGTCGCTATCAGGGAAAGTGGAATAAAGTAATGATGGCAGACTACTGTTGGCTATTAAAGCGTGATGATCCAAGTCGGAATTTCAAGCGAAAATCTCACAATCGGAGCTTCGGTGAAAAAAAAGCAAGATACCATAAAAGTATTTAATATTTTTAATTTATTTATTACTGTCCCTTCAATGTATTTTTAATGTTTTAAGTTTAGTAATATAATTGTTACTACATTGTAATAAAAAAAAACTTTGTAAAGTTGGCCTTTTTTTTCCGATTTCACATAAAAGGATTTTTCAAAAAAACTGAGGGTGATAGGACAAATCCAAGTACATATTCGTAATCAGCGCACCAAAATACCTCAAGATCAGCAATCAAATCCAAAAGGGGAAAATAAGAGTTCAAATTTGCAGACCTGTGGCATGCAAAATAACAGAGATTACTATTACATATTAAATTACAAAGCATACATCCAATTTGAAATATAAATATTTAGAATACAGTTAATTATCATGATAAAATTAATATTCAGAACACAATTAAAATGTCAAATTTTTGATGGCTTGTTTGATTTGATTGTTGATGGAAGTTGATGGTTGGTTCTTTCCTCAAAATACCATTTCAGACTCCAATCCACATGGTATTCACATGATCTGACCAAGATTATGTCTGGATTGTAAAAGAGATCTCTGAGTTTGTTTTAGGCCTTTGCTCTCAGAGCAGTCAAACAGGAAGCACATACTTCATCTAGTTTTAAAAAATATGATTGACGAGTGAAAGTGTTGGTTTGAACAAACCTACATAATCATTAATCATTATTTTCTTTACAAGTACAAGTTATCAAACAGCAATTTCTTTTGATCCGATAAACGGTATCTTACAGTGAAAAAATCGGTCTTAAGAATTTTTTTCTGGAGCTACACCCATTTTATCGAACACGTAGGTAGACAAACAAAATGAAAGAACAAGGGTCGCTAATCTCGAAAGGTAAAAAAGGCACATTTCTAATTTGTCTTAAATTAAAACAAGCCTTAACCTCAATCAGAAGGAAAGTCATTAGTTAGCTTTTCTTGTCCCGACTTTGTTCCGTTGATTTATCGCTAGGTTCTACTTGTCACTGAAACTTTGCGATGAAATGTTTCTTTTAGAAATCACTCACAGGTCTGGCTTTTTGGCCCGCTAATTACTTTTGAGTTCGAAATTGTTTAGGCTGTTAAATTAAGGAATATCTAGAATTTTCAGGCTCGTGAACCTTAACGGTTTTCTAGTACAACTGTGATTTTCATTACTTTAAATGGATGAAGTTTCAAAATGTTTCAGCTAATGAAAATGCCGAATTAGTATTTTCATTCGTAGTATTAAAAATGATATTACCTCATGTACTATAAAGGGGAATGTAGAAAATATGAGAACGAAAGAGACTTTTCACGGGAAGATTATGAAACTGCATAAGTCAGTGTTTCAAGTTTTCAGTAATTCGAATTACACAATAATAATTTTCACTTCTTTAATTTTTTACATAAAACGTAAACGTAACGTAACGTAAATATTTTTTTTTCACATTTTACCATTATTTCTGAATACATAATCGTTTACTACCACACCACACTAAAAGAAAAAACTAAATAAGAAGGCTCCGGACGCCTTCATAATCCCACTCATCCATTCCGTTTGTAGAAATTTTCCATAAAACGTATTACGTCTATGCCCTTAAAAATGTATGGCTTTTCGTTTGTATGTCATGGGGTACGGTTGGGTCCCAAAGTAGGTTGAAGTATAAGCAAGTCGAACTTGTAGGTTCCAATAAAAGTTGGCCGTTCGGGTAATCTAAGTCTCCGGGTGAATAAACACAAGGGTATTTGTTTTAGCGAAAAGGAAGAATGGAGAATTTTCGTCGGATTTTTTCGATAGTGTTATTTTTTGAGTAGTATATTTTGGGAGAGATATTTTGTCTGGCTTAGCAATAAACGTGTCTGGGATTTTGTGTGGGCTATGGAAATGAAATAGGTCATGTAATAAGATTAAGACAACTTACAGTTTTGTGTATGCCATTTTCTGAATGATATTTGTATTATTTAAACAGTTACGGGGTGATCTAAACCAAAACTATCAACAAAAATACTGAATACAAAGTCGAATTTATATCGAGCCATATTTTATTTCTTCCGATAATAATTAAAGACAAAACATAAGCGTCGACGAACACAAACCACATTGAATATTAACTCCAATTCCAATCAAGACATTAAAAATATCAATAACAATTTAAAACAATGACACATTCTAAACAACAAATCAATTTCTGAGCTAGCAATAATCATTATACCCCATCACATACAACCCAATCATTTGAGGAATCGCAGGAAGTGTCTATGTCCGCCGTACGGAGTCGATTGCGGCCGGCATATCGATTCCGATCAGGTGTCTCTCTCGGACGCCGTCACATCAATCAGTGAGTGTGAATGGACGTCCTAATTAATTGATCCTTCATTCAATAGTATTTACATTAGTGATTCTATAAGGCATTATATGTCCGTGGCTGAATGTCTGTTTGGAGGGAAATGGTGTGGAAGTGATATGGCGATTAACTAATTTTCTCCGGATTAAAAATCTTAAGTTTATGGTCAGACAATGCGCAGCCTAGTGCTGGGTTTAGAAACAGATTTTATTTTGTACAAGAGCTCCTTGGTTACATAACGAAAGTGATTGAGCTCACTTTCGTTTATTTATTAAAAACTGATCCCCTAAAGGAGTTAAATAGGAAATGAAATTTGCATAGATGTTTATCATTTTTTTTGGTGGGGAATCCCATACAATTTGCTGTGTTTTTTCAAGTTAATAGGTTACTTCAAACCATGCGAGCCCCATTATTGACCAGATCATCATTTATCGCGATGTGAAATTATATTGTGATGATGATGTCAAACGTGAGTCTATCTGTTATTTAAGTAATTGTGATATAATTAAGTGACACACTTACGGTAGTAATGTCTTTAATTTTTCAACAACATTCATTGCGTTATGTGCAGTCACCAAAAGAGATAAGTAACCGGGGTCATCGGATTTAACCGTGGCCTTGACACAGGCAACTCAAGGAACACGGGTGGGGTCATAGAATTTAGTGGAAGTTTAGTAAGAAGCCCATAGTTGTTTTTGAATTAAATTTAAACTGATACATTTATCAGATTTCAAACTTTAGTTATATATTACGAGCCTGTGAGACGACCACAGCCTCTATGATAGGCTTGAGTCACGCTTTTTATCACGGTTTTTGTTCCCAACTGTGATAAAAATATGTGACTCAAGCCTATCGTAAGCCGTGCTCGTCCCGCTAGTTACATATCTCTTTTGGTGACCGTACTTTATTGAGCAGACAAATTTTTCGAACAAATATAAACATCACTATGGATTAGCAATGACCTTAAAAAAATGATTTAGATTGTAATTGATAGTGTATTACGTAATTTGGGTGCCGTGAGTAACATACCTTCAAGTATGTTACTCCACTTAATTGTCACTCTGCTTAGCTCGTTAGTTTCAAGTGGGATGCTAGGTATTAACAAGTACCCACCAATTTACTACAATTTGTGTACGTAAAATAAGCCAGCGGTGTTGTCTGATGGTACTGGACTGACGGACACAATTTACTAAGTGAAAAAAAATCTTAGGTTTTGACCTTAAGAGACCTTGAGAACTAGCCCTTGTAAATAAAGGTTAACTTCACTATAAGTGCTCTTATTTATGGTTGGTATGATATGACACGATTAGATGTAATATCATGCTCAGTCATAGGATTCGCAAGCCTCGAACTCTCGCCCTCGAACTCTATCCTCACTCAACGCTCTCTTTCTTAACCTGACTGTAACGTGTTCATGTATTTTTTTTTAAAGTCGTCCTTCGCCTGAAAGGGAGACTTAAAAAAAATGTTATGTAAAAATCACTGCAAAATATTATACATGGGGATACGATATAACTATAATTTGAGTATGAAATAAAGTACTTCTTATTTCTTAAGTTTCTTCCCAAAAGAGAGAGACGAAAAACAAATGTAGACAATATTACAGTATATGAGAACATGAGAGTTGATCATGTCCCGTCATTGAAGTTCTAAACACTCATCTCGTGTTTGAATATGCGAGATGCAATTTAACATTAAAAAAAATGTGTGTATGTGTGTAAACCCTTACGTAACGAGGAGATCCGTAAGTGACGAGTAATCCAACACAGAAAAGCGTGACTGAAATGTAAGTTTAGGTCACACGTGCTATAAAATAGTTTTTTTTTGTTTTAATGGACATCTCGTAGTTAATCTGAAATAAGATTATGACTACTTAAACGGATTTTTACCCGGCGATTTCTAAAAAGTTTAACTTTTTAGGCCTCCAGCCTGGCCATAGTAAAATTAAAACTAAAGCGAAAGTCCTAAGGGTAACCCCGAGGGGGGTTCGCACCTCGGCTTAGGCGATCACTGAGGGAGGGCAGCAAGGGACATGCTGGATCTGGGTTAAATTATTTAGGGGCTAAGTTAAAGCTACAGGCGCAGTATCGCGGGCTGGCTCATGCAAGGGTTGGGAGGGATAAAATAGTAAACGATACTAGTGACTTAAATAGTTATTAATGTACGGTGGTTAGCACCCTAAGGCAATAGTGGACTATTTAGGTCACACGTATCATAATATAATATTTTAGCGGACAACCGTTTAACGTTCATTATTTCAACTGAAAGACGTCCACTGCTGGACAAAGGCCTCCCCCCAATTTGAGAGGTTAGCCATAATTGCCATGCTTGGCAGGCGGGTTGGCGATCGCATTATTATGGTAAAATGTATGAGAGAACGCAGCTGCCCATTCTCAAGTAAGTCCCTTAGTCGCCTCTTACGGCACCCACGAGAAGATATAGGATGGTGTTATTCTTTACGTCCGGCTCCACATGGTATACGTTTACGTCATAAAAAAATAACTAAATAAATGTATGATACAATAAATCCAAATATAAAATACTGATACATTGAACAAAATCTTGTCGAATAAGCCTCAATGATACAGCGGTTTAGTTAAACGAAATTGACTGAACGAAGCCCGTCTTATAACATGCAATTAAACTTTTTTAATTACTTTACGAACCTTAGGCGGATTATCTATTTTATTATGGCTAACGAATTTGTGGCGCTGATTAGCCTTTAGGCTAAATTTTGGTAATTTTCTCTGAGTTCAGTGGAGATTTGAGAGTTTTGGTAACGCTTAGGCTAATTTTATGGTTGGTTGGTAAAGTTTCTTTGAATTGTAATTACTTGATTTTTACAGTTAGGTATACACTTTGGATATGGTTTCTGAAAATTCTTGTATCCTACTAATATTATAAATGCGAAAGTTTGTATGTATGGATGTATAGATGTATGGATGTGTGGATGTTTGTTCCTGGTTCACGCAAAAACTACAGACCCGATTTGGATGAAATTTGGCACACAGATAGTTTATAACCTGGATTAACACATAGGGTACTTTGTATCTCGGTAGTAAGTTACCGCGGGATATTTTCCGACCTCCACGCGGGCGAAGCCGCTGGCAAAAGCTAGTTATATATAAATGTCAAAGTTTGTATCTTTGGACGCTTTGATGTTTGTTACTCAATCACATAAAAATGGCTGAACGGGATGGAATGAAATTGCACACAGATAGCTTATAATCTAAATTAGTACATGGGATACTTTTCACTCCAACAGTATGTTCCCTAGGAATAATTTCCGATATATACCTACACGAACGAAGCCGCTGGCAAAAGCTAGGTAATTAATATTATCAAACAAAACATTTAGATAATATGTAAGCGAACAGTCTTAATATAATTATAATATGTACCTACACATCTGGATGTATTAGTTATCTTAATATTTAATTTGAATGCCTGATACCTAAATAGGTTAGATTCTTAAATCAAACGCAATTTCTTTAAAGAAATTAGCTTACTTGGGAATCAAAATAACTCAATAAAATCACAATATTTTCTTATTACAAAGTAACCATACTAAAAAAAATATCATAAAACATAAGTCTTATAACGCCATAATAAATTACAAAATACCTATTCCATACAAAATTGTATGAAATACCAATAAATTCTCACACAAAGAAATCTTAAAGCCCATAAATTATCCGCAGTCAATACAAAACGGGTCTCGAAACACCGTTATTGATGTCCAAAGCATTATTACCAAAGGAAGCGCCATACAGCCTTACGGAACAATTTTTAAGAAATGACACATTACCATTTACCATAAGCCCCTTCATACTTTATTAACCTTCTAAAGAGTATAATTTGACAGACGCTTTCATAAATTTTGAAAGGCTTTACAAAGAAATCACGACTTTGGGAAAGGTAGCCAAACGTCACTTGGACATATTATTACGGGGAATTTACAACGACGACCCGACGGCGAAATTGTCTTCTCATGAAACCTTTTGTGTGAGGACATAGGGCCTGCGAGTTTTTGGAGCGGGCGCGTTGAAGGATTTTTTCCACCGCTCTTTTAGCAAAATTCGAGTTTCTAATTTCTACTACTATTTAAGGCGTACTAGCATTAGCCAGCAGCTCTGCCCGCGCCGAGGTCGGAAATTATCCCACAAGAACATATTACCTGGATAAAAATATGCTATGTATTATGCCAGGTTATAAACTATGTGTATGCCAAAAAAAAAAAACAAAAACAATTTACGTTTTTGCGTGATTGAGTAACAAACATAACACTGATCAAAAATACAAACTTACACATTTAATATTAGTTAGAGGAATCACATTTTTATAATTTTTGTTTATTTATTATTATCGTCGAATAACATCACAGCAGTATTGCCTCGAAGGGTTAGACAGAGGTGTACCTACCTGTATTACGCCAGTTTTATTTAAGTCCTGGTACCAACCGGGCTCAAACCAAGGCTCCGGGCTGCTACTGAGAAACTCCAGATTGAAAAACCGAATAACATTCTGCCCGGGAGTCATTGCGCAAGCCCTTATGCTATGTAGGGGTCTGCTAGGACCGATGCCTGCCAGGGTCACGAGATTGTTCGAAAGAGATACCGTGACTCTGGCACATGGGCAACTGAAGGAACACGGGTGGGTTTTAGTCAGTAAAAGTCTGACACGCCCTTCCACTCCGCCCAGAGCGGGAGAAGTCATTTGATGATTTCCCATCCAAAAAAAAAAAAAAAAAAAAAAAAAAAAAAAAAAAAAAAAAAAAAAAGCCCTTATGCTCATCCGTAGCGCTTGCGATCACTAGACCAACGAGGCAGGGTTAATTAATGTAAATTTGTATGGTATTCCAATAATTACTATACAACTGATGGTTCGAAACACCAAATCTATTCAATACACGTGATTAATACAAGCATTTTGTTCCGCATCAAAGCAGACGGACGGACATTCGTTTTCGCAGTAAATGTCATGTCAGTCATTGATTGGATGGCGTGGTGCATTATGAATGAACAAATCTGTAATGTAATCAATAATTCATTAGAATATAATGTTATGTAATGTTTGGTATTTATGGCATGATGTTTAATAGACACCTGCTTAGGTTCGGTATTTAATTTAATTTATGATGATTTCTTTCTCGCAGCTCCGTCTATAATCCAGGATAAAAAGTAGCTTATGTCGTTACCTAGGTGATGTCCTATCTCTGTGCCCAATTTTATCCGAAATCCTTTCAATCGTTTTTCCTTTCACGTGGAAGCGTAACAAATAAACCAACTTACTTTCGGTTTTATAATACAACATAGTTAGGATCAGGATAGTCACAGTCGAAATGATGTTACGCTTGGTTTCCACAAAAGACGAAAGAAGAGACAACACCATTGAACTACCATAATGAGCTTGAGAAGTTTTGGCATATCTTTGCTTAGTTCCAACGCAATACAATATTGAACTATTAATAGTAACATAAAGGTCCAGGTTCAGGTCCAGTTGAAAATCAGCGTCAAGCACTAGTTGTATGGCATTTTTGCAGAACTGAAACTTTTTGGCCCATCCGTGGGGCACACTTAAATGTTAGTTTCTAAATCGCACTTCACACTTTTTATTGATTTTCTTTTTAATTTTTTTTTGTTATTTTATTTTTTGCTATATTATTTTGTGTGCCTTTGAGTTTGTGCTAAATGAATGTTTTTTTCTTTCTTTCTTTCATAAATATAAAATTAGTTTCTTAATGCTATTTTTTATTTTGTTACTGTTTTGTGTCCCACATAATATTCCTTCTTTGTACCTTAGCTTAACATCATCCAAGTAACAACTTAACAAGAAAGTTATAATTATTTGTTACAGCAACAAGTGCATACAAAGAGATAAGTTAACTTAAGTATCTACTTAAAAGAAAAACATAACACACTACCGAACTTTCGAAGAAATAATGTTTTATGGCATTTGTCGGCAGATTGCTGGGTAACGATGTACCCGACGAAACCACCAGAAGAAAGTCAAGCATGGCACAATAAACAGCTGCGTACAGATACGGCAGCTTTAACTGGCCAAGAGTCATTTAATAACCATCTTTTGTCATAACAGTTATAGACAGACCGCTGTGTAGGGCCTGCATGGAGTACTTCGAGAACCCAAAAACTCTCTGTGAGATGGTCAGTAACACCAAGGTGTTGCTGGCCTTCCTTCAGGCGATGTAGATCGAATATTCGCTATTCACGTATCCGAAATACGCGCACTGACGTGGAGTTCGGAACACTAGCCCGTATTACCTAGCTTTAGCTAAGGCATTTGTCGGTACCGTCCTAACAGCAACCTCCCGTATGTTTTCAAAAACAAGAATTATGTAAAGCGACCTCTGCGGGCGACTTCATAAATCGACACTCGTGGCGTGATTATGAACGATTTACGATATTATAAGTGAACCACTCTTTATGTGTTATAAATTGCAGTTTATGTCCAAGAAATACGTATAAATCTAATACATTAGCCGATGATTTGACTGGGAGGTTATTTACGGGCTTTTAACCTGTTTTGACATTCCGATGTTGCATTGGTCGTATTTCTATATAGTATATTGATATATTAATTTTGATTATCCGCCTCACCCTTTCCAATTATGGTGGCGTCGGCTTCCAGTCTAACCAGATGCAGCTGCTCCAGTATTATACATGAAATGACTACCTGTCTGACCTCCATAACCCAGTTACTGGGTAATAACGATAGGTACGCCTTGGTAAAGACAGGTTGTCAGACTTTCGGGCTTCTGACGACCCGTAATTTCTTTTAAAGATCCGCGAATTACAGCCAGGACCAACTGCATAACGTGATTTCCGAGCCACGGACACATCTCGGTATGTAAAGATAGCCACCCATCCACGGATCAACCGCGGCAAGCTTGGCTTAAGCTGATCTATCAAACCTTGCGACCCGTATTACTTAGCCACAAGCTGCTTCCTATACACCGTGAACATGGTCTTACAAAGATTGTCCACTCAATGTATCATACATAATATACCTCTAGGCGTGATTAAAAAATTGTTACCATTAATAAAATTAAGATAATAGGTCTAAGAAAAATAAATAATGCATTAGAATTATGAAACATCTTGTTAATAATGTTTACGTATCAGATGGTAGAGAACATAACTACCCAACGCACGAGTCGCCACGATCATTCTATTTTCCATGAGACAAAATATCAATTACAAACTACGTCATGCGTCATCTTAGTGAATTTATTTTTTTATTTTTAGATAGTCAAATGTTAATTTTTTTTTCTTATGGATGTGTAGTAGTCATTGGATACAAGAGGTGGGCTGCCGTTGTAAGGCGATTAAAATGTCACGGTGTATATTATGATATATTACTTCTTATATCGTATTGGATTGAATATGCTCAACCCAGTAAGTTGCATCACCTTGGCAGCTTATTTTGGCCTTCAGACACTTGGGATAGATTCAGGGATTATTAAATTCGAAAAAAAACATGTATGAAGCTAGGTCAGTGTATATGTTTTTTATTTTCCATCACAAAAGCATAATTTCTCTTCAACATTACATTAAAGTCAACATTAATTAAGGTGAGAACGCGTAAGGTTTCCTATCTACCCACTCAATTCCATGAAAGAGCTTAACAAATCGTCCTTTTCCTATCCCTAAGGAGAAGAATCAAAGTAATACAACGAGCCTCCCACGTCTGCCCACCACAAGACTACTTCTCATCAAATATTCTAATACACATAGGAAATCTTTAAAAAGCCGAAAGAAATTGACGTCACAAAGTCACAATTCATTAAACTTTCTTAATTTTGATGGAAAACCTTTGAAGGAGGCGGGAATGTAGACCATTATGGTATAGGCACGTAAGGGAGGGGGCACAATGGAGTTTGAAAGTCTTCTTTGGCGGTAAACATGGTGGGGTGTTGTATGAAAGTGATGAGACTATAAGAGAAATATTGTGTGGCTAAAAGATTAGACTTGTGAGCCGACCTTTTTTAATCGGGAACGAAATTAAATCTTGGATGTAATGTTGCAAAGCTTTATGCGAAATTAAAAGATTTTTAATACGGCCGAATATTTAGAGTGCTTCAAAATGCGATAAACCAATGGCAGACTTTACCAGAATATAACTTAGTACACACGTGAAGAGAAGCGTGACGTGGAAGAAGTGACAAATGAAGAACGCGAATTGTAAGTAATATTAGTATTTATTTAAGTAAGTACTCATGTTCAGGATGAAACCTTTTTCTTCCGAAGTCAGAATAAATATTGATCCACTACGTTTTATTATTGCGTATTGATATGGTTTTGCTATTAATGACACATGATATATTTCTGTAAGTAGGTTTTCACAAAAGCTTTTACACGCCAATTGTATTTTAAAACTAGATGCGGTCGGCGTGTCCTATCTAAGTACTCGTACTCCTAGAAGAAAGGCAGAAGCAAACTCAGATGTCAGTCTCTTTTTAAGACCAGACATAATCTTGTTCAGATCGTACCAAGATCATGTATATTGGTGTCTGAAATTTTATTTTGAGGAAAAAACAAATACATGATAAAACAAAAAGTATGCTTAGATGGTTTGGTCATGTTGAGAGAATCAATGAAGGACGGCTCATAAAAGGCATTTACAAGGCAGATATGAGTGGAAACACCGGGAGGGGACACCCTAGGAGAACATATCCTTATTGGTGATGTTCTTCAGACAGGTCAGGTGTGTAGTACTCGCAACTGGCGTGTGTGTATGACAAATTGAATGAACCTAAACGTGGCAAATGGAGTGTATAGAGATCATAGCAGGTGGCGTTCCGTGGTTTCTGCCTACCCCCATGGGAAAAAGGCGTGAATTTGTATATGTATGTAACAAATAGATACAGATTGAGTGGACCAGACAGTGTTCGCACACATCAGCAGCCTATAACGTTCCCACTGCTGGGACACAGGCCTCCTCTCGGTGAGAGGGAATGGGCCGTATTCTGCCACGCGGGCCCAGTGTGGGTTGGTGCGGGTTGGAGAGTCAAGGGCTCGCATTCACCACTAATCGTGAAGCAGTCTGTGGATAATCGAATACAAGTAAGCTATAGTAAATTTAGACGGAGGTTTACCTATAGTACACTCCCATTTTACCTATGTTTGAGTCCCTTTTACCTAACATGAGGGCGAGCCTATTTCTTTCAACCGGGCATAAATCCAGACTCCAGGCTACTACTGAGAAATTACAGATAGAAAAACCACATTTTAACAATTTTATCAATTTTAATTTTGAATGTCTCT
The DNA here is from genome assembly GCA_947507805.1 of Aporophyla nigra. Classification (NCBI taxonomy): domain Eukaryota; kingdom Metazoa; phylum Arthropoda; class Insecta; order Lepidoptera; family Noctuidae; genus Aporophyla; species Aporophyla nigra. The sequence goes on from OX382301.1 coordinate 4,437,388, forward strand.
GTATTATATAATATTATTGTTTTTTTTAGGGTTCCGCACCTCAAAAGGAAAAAGCGGAACCCTTATAGGATCACTTTGTTGTCCGTCCGTCCGTCCGTCCGTACGTCCGTCTGTCAAGACCCTTTTTCTCAGGAACGCGTGGAGGTATCAAGCTGAAATTCATATCAAATACCCAAGTCTACTGTCTCTTGGAGCTGTGAAAAAATCAAACTTCTAAGCTAACGAAATCAAAAGATATAGCCGTTTATGCTGCAAATTTCCGCACATTTTCGAAACTCGCAAGGGAATCAAAACCTAAAGGGTACTTCCAGTCGATCTAGAATTTTGAAATTTGGTACGAAGCAACGTCTTATAGCACAGATAAAGAAAAAATTGCGAAACCGTAAATTTTTAGTTAGATCATATAATAAAAAATAAAATAAAATTTTAAACTTTATACCTACAGGTTTGTACGGAACCCTCGTTGCGCGAGTCCGACTCGCACTTGGCCGGTTTTTTTTCTACCAATGTTACCAATTTCTTAATGTTAGCGCTTATTACTAAATAAGTTAGCTTATTTCTCGGAATTATTGTTTCAAGCATGTGGTGTTTACCTTTAAGTAACTGATGCACTGTTAATTTTTTATTTTGTCAATGTATTATTAATTGTATCGGTGTTATCAATTGTTGGTGAATCTAATAAAATAAAATAAAATAACACTTCGCCCGTCCTGGGAATCGAACCCAATACCTTTTACTCAGCAGTAGCACTTGCGACCATTAAATCAAACACCAAAGGTTCACACTATTATTTCAAAACCACTACAATGGTTTTTAACTACCTGATGCTGCAGCCTACCCATAAGCATAAAACCATTCCATTTCGAATCTTGCTTGGTCCACACTCCACAATTCAAAAGACTTTACTGCCTATCTTATCGAAGACTCGCCCCCCACCCACCTAGTCTCATTAAAGGAGATCCTTACAGATACTTTTCCACCGGTTATTGTTCAGTAAAACGTGTTGACAATAACGGAATATTATATAAGAGTTATCTAGTTAGTTCCGCGTCTTTGTGAAGAGTATTATAGCTAGGAACTTAATGGCTAATGTTTCATGTTCGAGAGAATTGAGGAATAGTTTGTTTGGAGTTGGTTCTTGTCTTGTGTTATTATGGTGAGATCATTATGTTTTGTTGTTTAACTAATGTTTGGTCTGTGAATAAGGTATGGCTTTTATTTTTAGAGTTGTGGTGACCCAGTGCTAAGTTAAGCGCTTTTTGTAAATTATTTCATCACCACCGCTCTCAAAACGGTGAACGGAAACATGGCACATCAAAGGACATCAAAGTGTTCTAGAACCAAAAATTTGAAAACAGGTGACATCTACCAACCCTCATTGGGCCGGCGTGGTGGATTGCGGCCAACTCCTTCTCGTAGAAAAGTCGCCTGGATCCTAGTGGTGTGAACATGACAGGCTAACACAAAAATAAACATATTATTAGCCTATGTTGTTCCACAACAGAGCAAAAGCCTCTCTTTTTCCTTTCCTGGTGTCAAGTTTGTTCCACCATAGTCTCTTGGGGCTGCAACGATGACACCTGATGTTTTCTGGCACCCACATTGTGGTAGATTTAAACTGACATGACTCATAAGACATATGGCAGACGTGTCAACTTAAGTTTGGTTGCTTTGTGAGTATCGCGTGCCGTCAGCGATTTGTGTTTTGAAGATACACTTAACCAGAGTTTATCTACGTGATTATTTGTATATTGCTTGTATTGATTTTCAAATACTCATAAGCATGTCTATAGCTCAAATTCACTTTTCGCATTTGTCTGTGTGACCGCGTTTTTTTAAACTTCTCAACGGATTTTGATGCGGTTTTTACCATCATTTAGAAAAGGGGTTCCTAAACTTTTAAGATAATGAAACACTCACCAAATGCCTATTATTTGTTAGAACCTCATATCAAATAATTACAAATCAAATACCCTTTCATTTAAATAAGTACAGAAACATTTTAAAAAAAATTTAAGTAAAAAAATTGTGAAGAATAAAATGGTTTCACTGTTTTATCAATAAAATTGCTTTATAATTCGCCAGAAATACATAATTTCGCGGAACCCTCATGCCTTTTCTATGGAACCTCTAAGTTCAGCGGAACCAACTTTAGGAGTCGCTGATTTAGAAAATGTATAATGGAGGGTTAACGTGTTTTATATATCTCGATGTTTTTTAAGTCGTAATGGTGACTAGCTGGAGCGGGTACCTAGTTTTGGTATATTATAACTTTGTTGAAGTTAGGTAGCTACTGATATTTTACCCGACTACTGCGAAGCAAAAAGGAGGGTTATGATTTTGACCGGTATGTATGTATATAGGTTCCACCTAAACAAAACATTCTAACACTAAAAAGCAATCATTAGCTTTAAAGCAAAGTGGCATACGACCACAGCTTTGAGATAAGAAGAAATAGAATATTTTCCTGTTTCAAAATTTTTAGATCGTGATTTTCTAGTAGTTTCGTTTTAGTTTCTGAAACTACTGTTTATCAACTAAGGACCAAACCAGACTATTGCTATTAGTCAAACCACAGGACTTATAATACCAAAATGTTGTCTATTTGAACAAATTGGAATACTAATTGGCTTAGATTTCAATCCAATCTATTCTTGAAACTACAATAATTAATTTGTGAAATCGGAATTTACATAGACGGCTTTGTCTCTTTACTTTTCGCTATTTTTCTCAACAAAAAGGCAATTCAATTATTGTTTCCGCTCCGTTACCTTTAAGACTACTTTTTCTACGTTATTGAAATACTTGTTAGAATTGACCAAGGTTCTCTAAACAGTAGGGAGAAAAATCAAATAATACACCATTATTATCATCATATGCTGGACATAGGCCTCCCTAAATTAAAGGCTCGTGCAGACTAGCGCGAATTGTTCTGCGGATATAAATCGGCGAATCGCGCGCGACCGTCGCGTCGCACTAGTCTGCACGAGCCTTTAAGGGAGTTTACCAAAATAGCCACGCTTGGCAGGAAGATTTGTGATAGTAGTATTGTGGGAAAATACTTAGAGAACGCTGCTGCCTATTCTCTAGTAAATCCCTTAGTCGCCTCTTAACGCTTGGCAGGCTGATTGGCGATCGCAGTATGGTGGTAAAATGCACAGAGAACGCTGCTGCCTATTGTCTAATAAGTCCCTTAGTCGCCTCTTACAACTACCATGGGAATAAATGGGCTGGTGCTATTCTTAACATCCGGCACACGGCTCACGGAACATATAAAAATAGTACATAAATATATCCGCCTTCGTACTAACTGCAGAATTCCACCTACTACGATTCCTACGCATACCGTTTACTTCATTTACGTTCATACATCCCCATAAAATCTCTTAGAGAAACCATTAAAAAGGATCAATACTGAAATTGACATTCAGAATCTGTATAACAGTTCATCTTTCCCACGATTGTGATGCCAATAAGTACCTCTAAGACGCGTTACGTGCCAGTTGGCACAGTTATCAATGGTTATTGGCACATAAAGGGACCAATTGCAGCCAGTTTTTCGTATAAACTGTTCAATTTAGCTCCAATTTTAGTATCGAGGATTGAACGGCTGGTTCAGATGAATATGGTTTAAATATATTTTCGAGCGAATTATGTTAAATTTTTTAATCAAATTATAAACTTAATTTGTACCACAAATATTTGTATCATTATATTATTCCTATAGCAAATCATTACGTTTCTGTTTAGCTTGTTACTTTAGGAGGAAGGCGCTGGGTCTGTCATCGTCGTATACTCTGTCCTTTTACTACCCAAAAGTGTTTTGTTTAGGATAGAGAAGTTGTTCCCAAATTTGTTACTGTACATTATTTCTAACATTCTTAATCACAAAACTGACAATGGTAACCGGAGGACTGGTTCTTGAGTTATATGTTCACGAACGGACTAACAGTAAGAAACACGTTAAATAATTTTAAACTTTCAGGACATCATTAACAATTGTTTGATAGGTACACAAATTGAGTGTGAAATTGAAACGTCCGTAGTCTGTCCAAGTCTGTCAAACAACTTGGACATACGTACCCAATTTACTTACAAAAAACTGTATTTCTATAATCGTTTCATTTTTCATTGCAAACAAAAGAAAAAAAATCTTTTGCCTCCAGCCATCGCGTGCAATTAGGATTAAACCTAATACAAAAACTTTGTTATTTTCGACTACCTTTACAATCTTCAGACATGAAATTTAAGTGCATAAAATGCTGTATAAAGTACCTTAGTTTCGCCTGAGTCTAGGTGTTAAATATCGTTGTTAATTAGCATGAAAGGTACAAAAAACTTGACATCTCTTTACACCCGAGGTTTGCGGTCACGAACGGTGGTACTGGTCGTAAAATGAATGCATTTTATGTGAAAACAAATGCTATAAACCATGGTAAAGAGGTTTTATAGCTTTTCCATAAGTTTGAATAGAGTTGTAGATTATTGGTCTACTATATCTATGCATATTTAAAGTTGATCTCGTATCTGATTCATGTGGTTTGTACAATCATTTTCTGGTCCAGTTGAAAATCAGCGTCAGGCACTAGTTGTCTGGCATTTTTCAGAATGGCCTTTTTGACGTAGCCGTGAGACACAGTACAATGCTAGTTTGACATCGCACCTTACACTTTTTTATTTTATTTTCAGTTCACTCTTTCCAGCAGTAAATTGTGTGTTTAGATAAAGAAATGTATTCTCATTCTTTTCTTTACTACATTTAGGGAATTTATTCCAGCCGTTTATGTTTAATATTTTCATTAATATTGAATTCCGCACCTGGATATAACTTGCATCGTAGAAGTCTTTAAATAGACTTCGTGCTCAGGTAGGCGATTCATAGATAACTCCACCCTGGATAATTAATGTGATGCAAGTGATGCAACCAATGTTATGTCCAAGGTGACCTGTTGTATGCACACTACAGGAGTGGTAAAGGACTCTACTGAAAGTGCCGAGCTTCTAGCTAAATTCATAGCTGACTGCATATCCTAGATTGCTATCGATACGCCACGAAGAAGAATATTAAACTAACATTAATAAAAAAAAACCTCAATGTTTGTGAAGTCGTAAAAACCGTGTGAAGCAAGGTTCAGTCGAAAGTTTAGTATAAGATCGGTTGGTGAATAAATAGATTCCTACCTTGCTGTGATTAGGAACGCTTTTCAATAGATAAATGAACGTTGACCTTATAGTTACTACCATTTTAATTTACTGAAAAGAAAATACAACTGGTAATAAGTTTTAATCCTTTTTTAGCATGCTTTGTTATTTTTGTATATCTGACATCGTAGACCTTTTTCCTGCATATTTACTGTAATATGCGTAGGTACTTGAAATTAATAGGACATTACACTTGGCTACTACCTGTATTGCTACTAACCCTCTGAACTACCTTTATATCATTTGTCACGGCAAAAAAATACAGATTAAAAAAATGTAAGCTCCGACCACTCCACGCCATATTCCCATTTGTACATATAAATCCCTCCAGCGCTAATTCATTCATAAATCTGCTAAACGTCATCCCAAAGAGGCGAATCCTACCATCAATTGCCAAAAAAAAAACAAAACGACATTCAATTTGCGAGGCGGCGTAACCCGAAAAAAAAATCCATCAAAACATTCATCTCTAGCATTTCGTCAATCACTCCCAATGTTTTCATTCAATTTTTCCTGACAGCCGGCTTAATACATTCAAGATACGACCTTATGCCCTAAAAGTTATAGTCCTTTCGTGTATAACAATAACTTTGTTTCCCTATTTTCTATAAGTTCAGTTACAGAATGGTTCTGTTCATCAGTTCAAGCGTCTGTTTTAACAGTTGTACCAGTGTTTACGTCACAAACAAACGATATCTCTCCTTTGTAAAGTTATGGAAGCGCTTTAAGGACTCATTTGTTACATTCAGCGCTGAAGCGGCTGCAGTCACAAGCAGGTCAAGTGTAGTGGGAAATTATGATTTAATGCGGACGCTGTAATTAAGATACAATTTCACTGAGAATGTAATGTGACAGCTTGACTTGAATGATGTTTGACTTATAGTCAGTCACTAATGTGGATATTATGTTGTACAACTCATTTTTAAATAGGGAAGTAAAGAAAGAAAAACCGTTTATTTGCGATAAACACGACGCAAAGAAAGACCAGACTTACAGAAAAAAAAGGCTGGGGGAAAACATGCGTCACATAGATGCAAAATGACCATAGCAATAATTGCGGTAATTTGAATCAATGATATACTAAAATAAGGCAGATTTTTTTGTCTAACAAATAACACCCAATATTATAAGCAAGTACCTGAGGACAAGCTTATAAATCTGGACTACCTCGTTGGTCTAGTGGTCGCAATCGCTACTGCTGAATTTAAGGCCCTTGATTCGATTTCCGGATCTGGCATTGTGTTATTGGGTTTTTCTATTTGAAATTTCTCAGCAGCAGTCCGAAGTATGGGTTTATACCCGGTTGATGGCAAGAGGCTCACCCCCTATTCATCATTTCAGCCGTAAGACGTCCACTGCTGGACTTAGGCCTCCCCCAATTTGGGGGGCTTTGCCATAATCGCCACGCTTGGCAGGCGGATTGGTGATCACAGTATGGTGGTAAAATGCATAGAGAACGCTGCTGCCCATTCTCTAGTAAGTCCCTAGTCTAGTCACCCCCTAATACATGGGACCTAAACATAACTGGAGAAATGTAGCTGGACTAAGACTACATATCTGCCTATCCCTGGGAAGTTGTTGTGTATAAATCAATCTAAAATACTATACTTGCACTGACTGGCCTGGTCCACTTAAATCTGTGTGGTTCTTTCCTCAAAAGAACAAATCCAATTCAGGCAATAATCTATATTGTCTTCGCCTGATCTGCCCAAGACTGTGTCTGGGTTTTAGAAGTGACTTTGATCATTGAGTTTGTTTTGTCATTTCTTCTCAGGGGTAGTCAGATAGGAAATATATAAACCAAATAGCTTTTTTTAACCGACTTCAAAAAAAGGAGGAGGTTATCAATTCGACTGTGTTTTTTATGTTTGTTACCTCAGAACTTTTGATTGGGTAAATCGGTTTTGATGATTCTGTTTTTATTTGAAAGCTGGTGCTTTCCGTAAAGTCCCATTTTAATTTGGACCTATTCGGACAATGGAATCCATATGAAAACCATGTAAGTCTTAAATTTGCGTTAAGTATTTGCGCGACAAATGAACGAATAACGCGATTAGATTAGTGCGGGGTATCTACCAAAACTAAAAAGTAAAAATAAAAGCTTTTACAAAAAAAATAAAAACCGACTTCCTAAAAAAAAACACTACAAAGTGAAAAATAACTTTAATTTCGGAAGTCAGTGGCAAAAAAACCTTAAATACAGATCCTAAGACACCGACTTTCGTAATTAAAGTTATTTTTCACTTTGTAGTGTTTTTTTAGGAAGTCGGTTGTTATTTTTTTGCAGTGTTTTTTATAGGAAGTCGGTTGTTATTTTTTTTTTTTTTGTAAAAAGTGTTTTAATAAGACGTTTAAAGTGATTTTAAAGTGATCCTTTTAAAGGATTTTCTGGGATACACCACGGGACCTATCACTCAGCAGTCGACCTAGCGATTATCAATGAGGCAATTTATCAGTTCTATCCAAATTTTTATCTACTAAGTCCCATCACTCATTGTACACATACCAAACACCTCTTATGGTACAAATACCACACCATATCCCAAATGGTAAAGCAGATTACAATAGAGCTTGCCTTCTATGTCCACGATGCCATGACGAGGGCTACTGGTTGCAATGACTAAAGATCAGTTGTTAGTAGATCGACGTTTTGGTTACGGTTGATCAAAAGATGCCTATAAAGAGCAAGGAATTAATAAATTGTATGAATTGAATGGAGGTGTATTTGGGCTGTGTGTAATTGTTAGTACAGACTTTCGATGCCATGTTTTTAGTATCATTATCTTGCCCTTGTATCCATTTATAGTATCTTCTTACTGGCATACGGTCTACGGAAAAGCTAAAGCTGTAGAGAGATAGTGCTTCCCTACCAATCTCTACTAGACTTCGTACTTTGGGTAGGCTGAAGCGAAAATAATCCTGCTCTGGTGGAGTCTCACAGATGACTCTTCCCCAGAGTGTAAATGTGATGCTGTCCCACAAACAATTAGATGCTTTATATCTATTTAGTGTGTTCCATTATATGCATGACGCTACTGAAAAAGCCATGCTTTTTTTTTTTTTTTTTGGATGGGAAATCATCAAATGACTTCTCCCGCTCTGGGCGGAGTGGGAGGGCGTGTCAGACTTTTACTGACTAAAACCCACCCGTGTTCCTTCAGTTGCCCATGTGCCAGGGTCACGGTATCTCTTTAGAACAATCACGTGACCCCGGCAGGCATCGGTCCTAGCAGACCCCTACATTGCTGCTGACATCTCTTTGAGGCGCGCGTGGAACACTACGCGCCGTCGACCCGAGCCTGATCCTTACCGGGCGGCAAGCTACCCATTGCTCGCCACCCGCAAGCTCGCGCCTACGGTGGCCGGGAGTCCGCTATCGACTCCCGACGCCCGGGGCGTCTCCTCCTGCGGCGGCTAGGGACGTGAGGGTGCAGAGACTGCCACTCCCTCACGCGCCCCGCCTCCTCCTTCGCGAGCATTACTGCTTCGCAGAAGGAGGTGACGGCTTCCCATGCCCTCTCGCTCCGTACCATGGCTCGCACCAGGGCCGGACGCGAGAGGTCACCGCCGCCGATCGCCTCCACGAGGACACGGCGGTGCTCCGCCCAGGCAGGGCACACCTCCACTGTATGCTCCACCGTGTCCTCCAGACGATCCTCACAATGGAAACACCCGGACGTTTCCTCCCGCTTTATCCTGAACAGGAACCCACCGAAGCACCCATGCCCGGTGAGAACCTGCGTCAGGCGGAAGGTGAGGACGCCGTGGCGCCTCTCAATCCACTCCTCAAAGAGGGGACTTACCGCCGCAATTGTGGCGTGCCCAAAAAAGCCATGCTCGTAGCTAAATTTTTGCCTGACAGTAGATAGGTAAATTGCTATCGAGCAAAGTCACGCTGATATAAGATCTCTTTTTATTTGGGGTCCGCGTAGCATAACGCATCATGTCTTCTTCCATAGGTCATCTTGTATTTGTCTTTTCAGTAGTTACTCCCTTTTTAGCTTCCTCTTTCACATAATGTATTCATAATGTCTTTGCTATTCCCCTATTGTCACAGCTACCCACAATTATAGGTGCTAAAAACTTTCCTCATGACATTTTCGTCACCTTTTAACCGACTTCAAAAAAAGGAGGAGGTTATCAATTCGACTGTATTTAAAAAAAAAATGTTTATTACTTTTTCATAACTTTTGACTGGGTGAAAAGATTTTGATGATTCTTTTTTTATTTAAAAGCTTCCCGTGTGGTCCCATTTTAATTTGGTTCCATTCTGATAATGGGATCCATGTGAAAACCATATAAGTCTTAAATTTGCATTAAGTATTTGCTCGACAAATGAACGAATAACGCGATAAGATTAGTGTGGGGTATATACCATAACTAAAAAGTTAAAAATAAAAACTTTTTACAAAAAAAAAAACAACCGACTTCCTTTAAAAAAAAAAACACTACAAAGTGAAAAATAACTTTAATATCGGAAGTCGGTGGCAAAAAAACTTTAAATACAGATCCTAAGACACTGACTTCCGAAATTAAAGTAATTTTTCAGTTTGTAGTGTTTTTTTTTGAGGAAGTCGGTTGTTATTTTTTTTCGTATTTTTTTTTTTTGCGATCTGTCTATCTTCCGCCTTACGCATCAAGTATGTCCCAGCTTTTAAAGATCATCGGCCGATCTGGCCTGTATTGTGGCGCAGCCTGGATTAGGCCTATGTCCAGCAGTGGACTGCGACGGAGTTGATTGATTGATTGATGACATATATTATGACAATCCTAAATTATCACTATAAGTATACTCGCTTTAATGTGAGTAATTAACAGTCGTCCTTAAAATTATAAACATTTTTTATTTGTAATAGCTGCCAACTATAAAATCGCAACGAGAAGAACAAGATAAACTTTTAATAGTTCGGAACATGACATGAAGAGGTCAAGGTAGAATTAAAATAACTTCTAAACAGTATTTTCTTTTGTTCAACGGATTGATGAGTCAAGCACTGTTATGATAGAGTATGTATGGTAGAGTTGTGAAAAATAAGAATTATGTTCAATGGTCGCCACTTAGTTGGAAATTGGATATTTTGTAAGTGAAATTATCAGGAACTTGGTCCTATCTGGTTTGCTTCTTCTATAGGTGTAATAGAAATTATATGCGATTCTTTGATAAAAATAATAACTAAAAAGTACAAAATAATGGAAAAAAAGCGTGGGGTGCTTTTTAAGGTATTTTTTATTGATATCAGGCACCCCACGCTTTTTTTCCATTATTTTGTACTTTTTAGTTTGGTTTTTAATGGAAGCGTGTTTTTTAGTTTATTTAAACTATTATTTATTTTCTATTTTTTAGTGTGTTTCAAATTTTGAGACGTATGTCAGCGTAGTTTGTGACGTATGTCAGCGTAGTTTTCGAAGACTGTTTTTTTTTGCTGTCCTGGTAACCCTGGCAAGGATAATGGCACAAATTAGTTTGTGACATATGTCAGCGTAGTATTCGAAGACAGTTTTTTTGCTGTCCTGGTAACCCTGGCAAGGATAATGGCACAAATTTATGAAATTATTGCATTGTTATCGGTCCTTGATAGGTGTGCAAAGTTTGAATGAAATCTGGTCGTTTAAAGTGGGTCAAAATCGCGCTATAAGGAGTCGGTTACAAACAAACATACTAACATACAAACATACAAGTGAAGCTAATATAGTCTAGTGGTAGCCCTATGATAACGGGCGCGACTTACGAGCTGTAGGTTGTGAGTTCGAACCCTGACAAGGGATTTACTTTGTGTAATTATTTCATCACGACTGCTCTCAAAACGGTGAAGGAAAACATCGTGAGGAAACCGGCATGTCTCAGAACCAACAATTCGAAGACATGTGACATCTACTAGCTCGCACTGAGCTCGCGTGGTGGATTACGGCTCACTTCTTACAGAGTGTAGGTCTGAGACCCAGCAGTTAGAATGTTATAGGCATGCTGTTTGTTAGTAAGCGCAACACTTGGCTTGGTTGGACTAATTTGGCATATTTATGTTTTTAAACGTTTGTTAAAGAGAAATTGGAAAAGTTTCGCAGAAAATTTTAGTATTCTGAAACAACTGGATGCGTTTTTTACCAAGCGATTTTTTATTTTTTTTTGAAGCTGTTGTACCTGCAACATCAGTCGGGTTAGCTCTTTCTAACCTAAACTTAAAACATCTGACGAAATCGAGTCTATACATCACGTACTGCGTTGAGCTTACTATACGAGTAGTGACAAATGCTTGCACTAATTGGACAAGTCCACTCAAATCTGAGTGGTTCTTTTCTCAAAAGATCATTTCAGGCACTAAGCTACATTGCTTTCATATGATCTGACCAAAATTCAGTATGAGTGGACTTTAAAACAGACTCCGGTCCTTGACTTTGTTTGGTAATTTCTTCGCAGTCAGATAGGAAATGTCGTCTCCATATAGCTTATTTTTTTATAATATACCGTGTAAAAGTTATTTTGAAATACTTTTACACAATTAAAAATTTCATTTATCCTTTTTGATGTAAAGGGATAAATATTTTTTCATTAGGTTTATGTAAAATACAAACAAATAATTGTTTATATGATGATGTATTTAACTAAGAAGGGAAATTCTCCTGCAATGTTAAGTATTACTTAACCATGTCGTTATGAACTCGCGCGGGAAGACACGTTGCTAACAGATTCCACGTTTTTCTACAGTTCCCACACTTTAGAGAATTTCTCTCGTTAATAGGCATTTACGATGTCATTTTCTTAGATCTTAAAGAATATTGAATACTTTTAATAACACAAGGCAGGTAGCTGACTTCTATGAGATTGTAAACAAGTCAAAATATTTTTTCAAACCTTATTCTACTGAAATGGGAAGGTTAAATCAAGGACGAAGATAGAACCGTTCCTTTTTATATCAAAATAATAATACAGCGCAAATCTCGGGATTCATTCGATTAATCGAGTCTGGTCAAACCACACCGGGGTTCGAGCAATTCATTCATTCATTTAATCATTCAATATACCATACTAGATTTTTTGAGTATGGTATATCTTTAAATTTGTTTAGAGAAGCTATAAGGAAACAATTTTTTAAATGAATATCCTATGGGAAAGCCAAGACTACAATATTTGTGTTATTTTAAAACCATCTCTCTAGTTTCTCATAAAATAAATTAGTAAAATAACTCGAAAAACACGTTTAAATAAGAAATCTCAAACAATAAAAGTCGGAACACTATAGAATATGAAGCAATAAGAAAAAACTATGAAAGGAGTTGGAAAACTTGTAAAAAAGTTAAAAACGTTTGTAACTTTTACAAAGTTTAACAAAGGAGGGTCGATAAAAATCTTTTGTGAAAGTTTCCAAACTTCCCTGTAAACTGTTTTGCTTACAACCTTATAAGTTGGTGATCTGTATGTAATTCGCAGAATATTTTAGCTACGAAAGTTAGTGTGAAGTGTTGAAAAGATTTCAGTATTTTATTCTATTTTAATATCGGTTTTATGCATCAGTTCACATTGAAAGTTATCTTTGAGTTCATTACCTATTTAATTGCATAGAGAAGAAGTTACCTGACTATATAAAACTAGTTCATGATCTGCTTAGCTATGGCTGGGATATGTCCCAACTGTGTTGGGGTCGGCTTCCAGGCTAATCAGATGCGCCTGAATTCTAGTATTTCATGTGGAGCGACTTCCTATCAGACTTCACTACCCAGTTACTGTGAAAAACTGGTTGTTAGACTTTCTGGCTTCTGATGACCCGTAATACACTGTCAAAGATTCGCGAGTGACAGCCGGATCCAACGGCTAAACATGCTTTCCGAGGCACGGATGAGTCTCGGTATATAAAGAAGGTCACACATCCACAACCAAACACGGCAGACGTAACTTAATCAATAGACCCGTGCGGCTGTTATTAGTTAGCCACAAGCCCGACGCGTTGTGAAACAAAATATACAATATTCTGAAAGTCAAAAGAATTATATCAGCTTGTTTATTAAAAAAAAACACTACAAAGTCAAAAAAAATAAGTGTCTTAGGATCTGTATTTAAGTTTTTTTTTTTCCACCGACTTCCGAAATTAAAGTTATTTTTGACTTTGTAGTGTTTTTAGGGTTCCGTTGCCAAATGGCAAAAAACGGAACCCTTATAGATTCGCCATGTCTGTCTGTCTGTCTGTCTGTCTGTCCGTCTGTCCGAGTATGTCACAGCCACTTTTCTCCGAAACTATAAGAGCTGTGCTATTGAAACTTGGTAAGTGGATGTATTCAGTGAACCGCATTAAGATTTTCACACAAAAATAGAAAAAAAGCAATAATATTTGGGGTTCCCCATACATAGAATTGAAACTCAAAAATTTTTTTTTCATCAAACCCATACATGTGGGGTATCTATGGATAGGTCTTCAAAAATGATATTGAGGTTTCTAATATCATTTTTTTTTAAAACAATAATATTTGGGGTTCCCCATACATAGAACTGAAACACAAAAAAAAATTTTAATCAAACCCTTACGTGTGGGGTATCTATGGATAGGTCTTTAAAAATGAAATTGAGGTTTCTAATATCATTTTTTTCTAAACTGAATAGTTTGCGCGAGAGACACTTCCAAAGTGGTAAAATGTGTGTCCCCCCCCCCCGTAACTTCTAAAATAAGGGAATGATAAAACTAAAAAAAATATATGATGTACATTACCATGAAAACTACCAACGAAAATTGGTTTGAACGAGATCTAGTAAGTAGTTTTTTTTTAATACGTCATAAATCGTAAACCACAATTTACCTTTCATTCAGTCAACTCAAATATAAAAATTAAAAAAAAAAACATTTAATTTCATAAACGATGATGACGAATGATGATGATGATGACCTGCAGGTTTGTACGGAACCCTCGGTGCGCGAGTCCGACTCGCACTTGGCCGGTTTTTTTTTTAAGGAATTCGCTTGTTTAATTTTTTGTAAAAAGTTTTTATTTTTTTACACGCTTTATATTAGCTTCACTTGTATGTTTGTATGTTAGTATGTTTGTATGTTTGTTTGTAACCGATTTTGACCCACTTTAAACGACCAGATTTCATTCAAACTTTGCACACCTGTCAAGGACCGATGACAATGCAATAATTTCATAAATTTGTGCCATTATCCTTGCCAGGGTTACCAGGACAGCAAAAAATCTGCCTTCGAAAATTACGCTGACATACGTCACAAACTAATTTGTGCCATTATCCTTGCCAGAGTAACCAGGACAGTAAAAAAAACTGTCTTCTTAAACTACGCTGACATACGTCACAAACTACGCTGACATACGTCTCAAAATTCGAAACACCCTAAAAAATAGAAAATAAATACTTAATAGTTTAAGAAAACGAAAAAACACGCTTCCATTGAAAACCAAACTAAAAAGTACAAAATAATGGAAAAAAAGCGTGGGGTGCCTGATATCAATAAAAAAATACCTTAAAAAGCGTGTTTTTTAGTTTTTTTAAACTATTATTTATTAACTTTTTAGTTCTGGTAAATACCCCGCACTAATCTAATCGCGTTATTCGTTCATTTGTCGCGCAAATATTAAGACTTATATGGTTTTCACATGGATTCCATTGTCCGAATGGAACCAAATTAAAATGAGACCATTCGGAAAGCACCAGCTTTCAAATAAAAAAAAAAAACAATAAAATCGGTTTACCCAGTCACAAGTTGTGAATTGATAACCTCCCCCTTTTTTTGAACCCCGACCTTAATCTTGCAAGTTTGCTATTATGTTAATCAGAAAAAAACCACGCAATTTGTTCAATAATAATAAGAAATAGTAATGTAATGAAACCCCCAAGGCTCACCTGCAAAACAACTCTGTAATAATTATACGATAACCTGTCACACTTCGTTTATTTGATCATCAGTAACACCGCTATCTAATTTGACGCAAAGGGTTCATCTGTGAGCTAGACTACCTACTTCAAATCTTATCAATATTTCATACCGGGTAGGTACACGTTGATTAAAACCGCCGGGAGGGAAGATTACCATCTACCTACGTAGCGCAGGTTCTTATTTTCGATTAAAGTTTATCCCAATTTTTGTGGAACTGTTTTTCTTACATTTTCAGCTTTACGTTCTACGAATTAATGTTTTGACGTCTTTCTTAAGTTAATATATCTCTACCTTTAGGTAGTAGAGCAATCTATTAAGAAATAATTGTCATGAAAAAGTTTAAATAATAAGGTTTTATGGTCAAAAAATCAGCATTGCCATACAACCTGCCTTTTTAGTAACTATCCTGTTGACAATGATGCAGACAAATTTTTGATGCCCTTTGATTCCATTATATTCATATACTTAAACGTATCCTTTTTTAAGACTTAACTAACTTTTAAATTATGTATTTTCATTTAGGTTATTAATATATAAATAGGTGAATAAGGTCTTGGTAAACATATTTTCTTCAAACGTTACTTTCGTTTTATAGTAAGTAACTCGTAAACTAATTCGGATTCAGAACTATGTTAGGGTCAGCTGCCAGTCTAACCGGATGCAACTGAATACCAATATTTTACTTAGAGTTACTGCCTATCTGACTGATAATTTTAACAATATTGTATTTTGATAAATCCCATTTTATTTGTAAAGCTGACTGTACTTCTTTATGTTTTCCCTGAATTAATCAAACATTGTCTATAAATAGCGAACAAACAAAAACAACCGCCCTCCGACTGAAGAAAACCATGATTTTATCTTCCGTTCCAATTTTCCCATAATTTCAACTGTGTCTCTTTAAAAAAATAAACATTTCCCGAGTACAATAATTGTCGCAATAACAATTGAAATAAATCCAAACAAAGTAAATATTCCCCGTAAAATATAGAGCCTCTATATTTGTTTTGAAAACTTTCATAATTAATAACTAAACTCACCTGATAACTGGCTGCGGCTGCGGGTATCCAACAATCCTCTTCTCCTTCCTCCTCCTACACTCACTCTCCACTCTCTTATCACTGTTATCACGAATCGTATGGTACCTCGGCTGATAACTCTCGAGTTGCGTGTATAAGCGCGCGCGTGGCGCGGGCGACGGGCCTCGCTGCGTCATAAGGTCCCCACGTCCGTTCTCAGTGGCAGACGGAGCCACACTGGTGTAGCTGGTGTGTATTCGCTCAGCCATCCCTGGCCGACGCTTTTCCTCAGCGAACGCCACTCGAGGCGGCTTCGGTTGCATCAAGTTGATTTTCTTTTTCTTTGCAGTGGATGTCACGTAGAAAAAGTACCCGTTGCGGTCCATTTTCGGAGCTGTTGCTTTTACCTGTGGAGTTTTGTTTGACATTAGTTTAAGTTGCGATTGCTTTAAGCTAGTTAGGTACATTTGTTGGTAGTTTTTAGTTAAATATGTTATGGCTTTCGGGTCAAAATGAAAGCTCGCGAAAAAAGCGTTGACACTTTTGACATTTAGTAAATGTGTTTTTTTGTATGGAATATGTTGTGTCCGTGATTTTCAAGAATGTTCCATTATTGCCTTTTAACGGAAACATGTGACGTTATATTTGTTATAAACAAGACAATCCTGAAAAAGAATTCCTTCCTGTTGTTTGCGTATTCTTTCAGCGATAGAAGTGATCTTAAATTGCTACTTTGGTCAATCCCGTGGTTTAGAAATAATACTTTAGGATTGATTTTTGCCGGTCGTCTTTATTATTTTCGACGTGAAGCGATTTTCGGCTTAGCAGTTCAAGTAGTCAGAAAATGCATGATATTTTTCAAAATAAATCCGTAATTCTGACAATTATTCATATCATATTATAATTTATTTATCTAACTATAAAATAAAAACAAAACACGATCCCAAACTCCGAAACTTTCAATAATAAAAATCCAATACCACCCGTTTCAACAGGAAACTGCTATTTCAGTCAATTTAAATCGTTTGTAAATATTTTTTCAGCAAAACTCATCACGAGTCGATAGTTTCGTTCGCATATCTCTGTGTCCGGTTCCGGTAGCCGTCAAAACAATGGGGCTATTATCGGACGGTTGGAAGGTGTTAAACGAATTCGCTTTTTGCGATCGCTCTCGTATCGTTGCGATCAATTCAACTGACGGAACGATGATGGGTGTAAAGTTTACGTAGCGATTCTTTTGTTTCGTTTCGTTTGAGTGATTGGAAAGTGTTTTATGTGGAAACCCTTACTGGAAGCTAAGTGAAAGAGGTTTATTCATATTGGCAGTGCCACACTATTAAATGAAACTTATAGTTTATTCTGATTCAGCCAGTTATTTAATATTATCTATATTAAATAACTATTCAGTTAGTACTTCAAAATTTGCAACTAGGTACGTAGAGGTTTAGTGTTTCTTTTTTGATACCTCAGAACTCCGTATTTAAGAAACCGATTTGAAAAATTCTTGTATTTGAAAGGGAGAGTTTATAACGTTTTTTTTTTTTTGAGAGTTTATCGAGTGGTCCCGCATAAATTTGGTCAATTTCTGATCAGTGATTTTTGAGTAAGCTTCAATAATACGTATTTTATTCATTTTGTGTATGTTGATGATGTTATAATAACCCTCTGTCACTGTTATGTACTTCGCAACTGAAGATATAAGAGTTTTTGAGTTAGGTACCACAATAATAAAGAAGATAAATGACAAGAAGGTAAAATAAAAAAAACAACCACGTCCAGAAAAAAAAACCACTATATAGTGAAAAATAACTTAAATCTCCGAAGCCAGGGGCAAAAAAAAAACAAAAATACAAAACCATAGACTGATTTCCGAAATTAAAGTCTTTTTCATCTTGTTTTGATTTTTGGATGCCCGTTGCTTTTAACTTAAATTTATTTTCCTATGAAATGCTCACAGAGTGGTAATACTTAGAACTCGAGCTAGCCGAGCGTAGTACGAAGCTCCAATAGAATAATGCCAGCTTATATTGGGTTTGTGATCACTGACGTGAGGCTTACTGTACCAACGATTGTTTCACATGGAGCAGATTTGAGGATCGTATGATTCGCAGACATATTTGGTACTCAAATACTAGGATCCGGGATGCTGTAGATACTTAGTGTAAATTTAGACTATTATGAACATCGGCGAAATTGGGTAATACACTAAGCCCACGTACCACGGACGTAATAAAATCGCAGCGGATTTTTTTTGGGGCTCTGGATATTCATCGCTTTGCTTAACGCCGAGAGTTGAAAATCGAACAGTAATTGAACAGTGACACAGTGGTACCGATTCCCTTGTTCACAAATTAAACTAAATTTAAGTTCAGTGCATCTTTTTCTTTGTATTTCATTAAGAAGAGGACAAAAGAAAAATTTTAGTTTAGTCCTGTCCATTTAATCAGCGCCTGTCACTACTCCATACAAGTTTAGACGTGATTAAAAACTTGCCTACTAAAATTACGTCAATTTACGTCAAGCGCTGATTAATTTGACAGGACTAAATTAAAATTTATCTTCTGTCCTTTCCATAATGAAATAGAAAGAAAAAGATGCACTGAACCTTAATTTAGTTTAGTTTGTGAATAAGGGAATCGGCACCAGTGTTCGATTTTCATCGCACTGAGATGCAGTCTTTTGGATTCTCAATGGTCGGTTCAACACAGACAGTAGAAATTCCATTGCGTAAAAAAATCCGTCGTGTTTTTTTACGTCCGCGTTTTCCACAACATTCATTGCGTTATTGACATGGCTCAGCAGCCAAAAATTTTGAAAATACGAAGCAATGGATCAGCTTTTCTTTTAAAATATTTCCGATTCTGTTTAATAGTACGTTATGCAAATAGGGTGATATTTTCCCACGCAAATACTAAGTTTGAAAAGAGATTGATGATAAAGTAAGGCTAGACAGTCTTCTGTTATAGATCCTTTATCTTTTGCGCCCACGCACTACAAATTTTTGGCTACACATGACAACACAACTTTAACTATATTTGGAAATTAGCTTCTGGCCGCGACTTCATCTGCATAAAACTTCTCGCTCCCCCAACCCGTATACTATCACATCGCCTGCCCGTGCTTTTTTCTCGCTAAGCGGTCTTTCTGACTTTTGTCTTTCTGCTTGGCTCCGAAGAATCGCAGCGTGATATTAAATAACATATGAACATCAATCATTTGTTCTGTGTCTGGGTGTAATTTATCTATAATATGTATGTATTTAGAAATATATAAGTATATTTATCAGTTGTCTGGTTACCATAGTACAGGCTCTGCCTAGTTTGGGATCAGATAACGATGTGTTGGTTGTCCTAAGATATTTATTTATTTTATTAATATATTCTCCGATCTTGGAAGTCTCGGAGTCCAACAGTGAACGTCTTTCGGCTAAAATTATGATGATTATGATAGCCGGACTCAATAATTAAACAATCATATACCTACATTTTTTTTTCCAGACATAAGAGCGTTGAAACAAACAAAAATTAAAGAAATTTCTCAGCTTTATTGCTAGTATATGGATACTATAGATAACTCTGTGATTTTCGGAGAAGTTAGATTAAAATAAGTCTCGTATCTTCATAAATAATGGGGGTAACAACGTAAAAACAGTTTGGGGTATAGGTAATATTAGCGACACTTTCTTAGAATATTACCTGTCTCATGAAAATAATGTGTGGGATTTGATATGCCGTAAACAATGACTCGTCGCAAAATAAGTAAATTTTTAAATGAACTACTAAGTTGGTAAGTAGAGAAATAGGTAGTTTGGCAGCAAAACCTAGGCAGAGCAAATAAAACAAAAAAGAAATAAAAAAATCTTTAGATGTGTCAAGGGACACCCGGATGGAACGAAGTTCCTTTCCAGGATTCATAATTGTTATAATTTTTTTATTATTTATTATGTAATATTCTCTCTCTCTCTCTCGCTCTCTTTCTCCCTATCTCCCTCTCTCTCTCTCTCTCTCCCTCTCTCTCTCTCTCTCTCGCTCTCTCCCTCTCTCTCTCTCTCTCTCTCTACTCACAACAAAAAAACAACAACATACAAACAAATACAAACTACCAAATATATACGGTCGAATTGAGAAACCTCGTCCTTTTTTTGAAGTCGGTTAAAAAGTGTCGTTACAACTTTTCGTGAGATTTTTTTCCGTCTAGCCCCCTTTCACAATGCGCGATAAGGAACTTCGTTCTAAAAAAAAAAAATAGTTACAATTATTTTTATCGTGCCTTTAACTAACAATAAACCAAAAAAAAAATACATAAAAGTTCAATACAAAAAAAAAACAAACTGGAATACAAAGTAGGATCTTATAAAGTGCAAAACGTGATAGTGCCTGCCAATCTCGAGATAAGAATTGAAGCCCCGCCAACAATACCTGATACATATAACATACTGACAAAGGAACGCGCAGTGGATAAATTCCTTGGAATCATTTGCACCCTGTCCATTGCTGGCTCGTATCGCTGCGATCTTTACATCGCTGTTGGTAGAAGTGCAATGAATCTGACACGCTTTTGCCGCCAATTCACCTTTGTAGGATGTTGGTTGAATAGCGATAGTAGGTGGACATATGGCTGGGAAGGATGGAAAGCAAGAAGCGTTCTTTAAAAATGGTTACAAATGGTTAGCGTTAACGATGAATTCTATCCAAACTAATTAAATTGAAGTGTTTTTTGTAATGTCAAAATACAAGCTTTTTACTAAACGAATATGAAAATATACATGTACAGACGCCAGCACTTGAAACTACTACAATCTGTCAAATTTCTTTAATAGGTTTTCAACTTTAAAATATTAGGTTCAAGATTGATTGTAAAAAATTGATAGTTTCGGGTACCTTTATGTGCTGGCGTCCGTACTATAACAAAATCACCGTTCTAGCTGGCTCTGAGTGAAATACCTCAAGGTTCAGCTAATCTCCGAAACAGCTGGACAGATTTTGACGGCACTTTTACTGGTAGATAGCTGATGTTATAAGGGATAATAAAAGCTAGCTAAACAGCTGTGTTCTGGTAGTACGATCCCTTAACAGCTAGTATTTAATAGAATTAAAGAAATGAGGAAGAAACATAAAAAATACGTGTCTTTGTCTAGGTGAGACACACTTAACACGTTCGATGACAGTACGTCGTTAGGCGGGAAATTAAAATAGTGCGTTATGACAGTACGTCGAAGGACGGGCCACTTATTATTTTTTGGCGTATTAGCCGTACCGTACGTCGTTCATGTCCATCGACGTAGTATCTTCGACAGGCACATACAGTGTGTGGCGTAAGTAATGGTCCACCGTTCAGGATTCGATGAACCAGATAATTAACTATAACAATTAAAATTTTTAACCATTTTTACCCAATTTTTTTTTTTCAAAAATTGCTCTTGAACTTGATGTTGTGTTAAAAATTGGGGTTAAAATTAGAGAAGAACCAACTTTTTCTTCAAAAGAGCCGAATTTACATAAAAAATCATAATTTATCATGATAGAGCTATCATGATAAATTATGATTTTTTATGTAAGTATTCAGCAGTAATTAACAGAAATCAAAATGAAAAAAATTATGGTTTTTGTTGAAACTACAAACAAATATGTAATAAAAGGTAGAAATTTCGTAAATAAAAGACAAAAATGAAATATTTTCGGAACCCTTGGGTAAAAATGATTAAAATTTTTAATTGTTATAGTTAATTATCTGGTTCATCGAATCCTGAACGATGGACCACGACTTACGCCACAGCCTGTATATGGCCAACATGACACTGCGTCGTGAAACGTTTTTCATTTAGTATGGAAAATTCTACTGCCGTAATGTGGTGTTAGGGTAAGTGCTCACTGTCAGCAAACGTGTTAAGTTAGTTTTTTAGTATCTACGTGTATTTCTCATAGGTGTTTCAACGACTATTTTGGATAAGTACGATATCTTAAGAAAATAAGAATAGCAAAGTTATTACGTACTAAATTGATTTCAATTTTAATAACATAAAAAAAAAACAATTAAGTATTAACCAAACATTTCATGAATCTGCCAAACTACGAAAACAGACAAGTAAATAAAGTGCCATTGTTAACAAAGTTAGTGTTTCAAAGGAGATGTTTCATTTTCGGCCATCAGATGTATATTTATCAAAAAAGAGGAAAAAAATACCACAAATTAGGGAAAAATATTCTCTGGTTAATTTGCGTCTGATTTGTTGTGTACTAAAAATAATAGTTTTTCAAGTATTGCCATGTTTTATTCAACATGGTGTCTCGTTTGCTTGCAGAATTCGTTCGTTCTGAAATGATGTTCATGTCTCATCAAATCAATGTTAAGTAGAAAATAATAAAAAAAAATGTGTGTATTCTTGTAGTGTTAAAAATAAATTACTATTATTCTCTTATAAATATTTTTGAGTAAACATAATTTAGTGTGACCATTTCATCGTTACAAAAATCTTTAGTCTCCATTCTTGAAGTGTGTTTCTAAACGAATTCAAAATAACCACATGCTAACTCTTAGGACAAACGTCAAACATTTTTAATTTTTATTTTGTACATAAAAACTATTTGATATTATGAAAAAAATGTTACTTTATTCTATTCATGAGTAATATACCCAGCTTCGCTAAACGGTACACGTTATGGCCGGAGCCCCATATAAAAATGAAATATCTCCTTTGACCATTGGCTTTTCCAAACTTCAAAATGAAAATTTTATTTGTAACTAATTTACGACTTTTTTTGACTTCACTAAACCAGTCAACAACACAATTCCAAATATAACACATAACAAAGCTAAGTAGGACACATTGCCGTCTCCACAGAATCCTAATTCCAACCATCCAGCTCGCCAGTCCACACACGCATACGTCTCCATCAGTCACAGCTCACTGCAGAGATGTTATCGCGCCTCCGCCCGCGGCATCTTTCTGAATGCTAACTGGACCCTGAATACTCGCAGAGTACTATCTACGACATCTGTGCCCTATGCACAACGGATCCCCACTTTGATACCGCCCTGCTGGCCTGCAGGTATTTTTCTGTGCGATTTAGATTGCCGTCTGTCTGTGTTTAGTGTTTAACAAAGCTTGGCGTTGTTTTAATTAGGATTCAGGGTCTATTTGAGTTATGTATTTTGATTGTTTTGCTTGTTATGTTCTCTTTCTGGAAAACTTTTCATTTTATCGAGTTTGATAACGCAATTAATGATTTATTAACGCATTTAAAAGAGTAACAATGGATTTTCTTGCAGGCACATCTCTTCTCCATAGCAATCAATAATTTGGAACCGTGCACCTAGCTTCTGACGTGTTATAAGTGCCCATGTAGGTTTATGTGAAATAAAAATATTTTGATTTGAATTTAATGTTTCGATCTACTTATATTATCCCTCTTAGAACAAAACTTTTATAGCTTACTAGCTTTTGCGCATGGCTACGCCCGCGTGGTCATGTTTCATGCAAATCTGTTCATCTGTTGTTGCGTGATTGACTAACAAACAACAATTCACACTATCAGTAGGATTCCCCATCCATATAGATAACTTGTTTTAGTGTTACAGTTAATACTATCTCCAGTACTAAGTCCTTCACAAGTCGTTGTCGTCTCCTATGGGAATCTCGGAGCTCCTGTAAATATACTTTTGTGCTCCGATTGCAATGTGTTTGCTGCCCTCTAGCTCTCTTCTTTATATTAAACTCAATTTGTGGCCGAGTATATATTGTATGACGTCGTGACTGGTGCAGGTATATGTGATAGGTTTCAACTCGTATGCTTTGATATTGAACTCATTTTATATCATCTTGTTCTTCTTGACTCGGTCTCTTGATTGACACACATGATCATCATAATTTCAGCTGAAAGACGGCTATTCCTTGACACAGACCTCCCCCAATTTGGAGGATGGCCATAATCGCTTTGCTCTGCAGTATGGTAATAAAATGTATCGAGAACGGTGCTACCCATTCTCTAGTCCCTTACTCGCCTTTCCGACACCCACGGGAAGAAATGGAGTGGTTCATTTATTTACGTCTGTCACCACACGGAAATTTGGCGAACATCTAGTTATAAACTACCTAGTTTATAACCTGGATTAACACATAGGATATATTTATCCCGGTAGTACGTTCCCGTGGGAGAAAATTATAGACAGAATTTAAAATATAAAAGTAGTAACTATATTGAAAGATAAGTTACACGCCGAAGCTAAATAACAAATACCATGGTAAACTTAAATCAGCAAGAATGAAATAAACAAAACTATTTTTAATAAAATAAAACACTCACCGAAAATAATTTTCTATTCATCATTCATCATTTTTTCAGCCGGGAGAGGTCCACTGTTGGACATAGGCTTCCCCCATTTTAGAGAGCTTTGTCACAATCGCCACGCTTCGCAGGCGGGTTGACGATCACAGTGTCATGGTAAAATGCATACAGAACGCAACTGCCCATTCTCTAGTATGTCCCTTACTCGCCTCTTACAACACCCACGTGAAGAAATGGGATGATGCTATTCTTTACGTCCGCACCACACGTAATGTTCACACGGTAATTTTCAATTATCAAAACCAATTAGTAGATACAGCAAACGACGCAGAACAACGTCTATCAACGCCAAAATCTTTCATATTCCAATGAAATCCCAAATAATTTCCACAGACTTCGAGGTAATCCTTCATTCGTTGGAAACATGTCAATATTTGCCTCTAGCAACACCGCACAAACATTTCGAAGACATAAGACAAAGACGCTTCGGTTCGTAATTGGCATGCACCGCCTTTGATACAAATGCTGTGGGTTTTACAACTTCATCCCTCTCAAGAGGTGCAAATAATACGGGAAATTAATGCAACGCTGAATTTGGTTTTGGTCATAGCGAGTAATAGGGTGGAAAAGCGTCGATTGATTATAAGTATATAAATGCATTTTTGAATTATTATATTGAACTTTTACTTAAACATAAATTTCAATTAAAAAACTAATAGTTTCATTTGTGTATTGATAATCTGCGCCTGGTAACGTAAGAATATTAGTTAAAAACGGAAAATGTTTTAAAATGTTGATCCATGACTCCGTGGTCCCATTATATAGTTCAATATATTATGCTACAAATATACTATGCTACTTAATTTTAACTTTTTTTGTACTATGTTTTTTGTTAGTAATTATGTAATGCTATTTTTGTATTTTTTTTATTTTAATAATGTGGTTAGTTTTGTAATTTAGTTTATTAGTTTAAGTTCTTAGCTGTCGCATCAGAGTAAACCCTGTAATGATAGTTTAAGCAGTTATAAATAAATAAATAATAATAGATAATTATCTCTATACATATAATAGCATTTATGGGTTTGATTTCATCAGCACTGTGCTCAAAACGATCAAGGAAAAAATCAAGAGGAAACCGGCATGTCCTAGAACCGAAAATTTGAAGAAGTGTGACATCTGCCAACCCGCACTGGGTCCGCGTGTCGGATAAAGGCCTACTTTCTCTCACTGTGAGGAGGCTTCTCACAAGCTAATTATACATGTAGGGGTAGATCAGACTATATATAATAAGTCGTTATATAAATTATTCATCTACTGCACAAGTTACATAAAAATCGACTTAAGCAAAACTGATATCGTATAACATGTTATCGACTCAAGAACTCATTAGCTCATGAGCCCTCCGTCACTTAGCCTCATAAGGGAGGAAAACGATTGAGAACAAAAGCTCCATCCACAATAATCGTATTCAAGTGTTCGTGATCCATTAATTAGTGACAAGTGAATGCACTTCCTGTGTACACTGTGTGGGAACATGGAGTATGTAAGGAATGGAAGGCGAATGTGGAAGTCATACGATTTCATTAACATGGCATCATATGCTGTAAGCAGGCAGCAAATTTTATAATGTTGTCTTAAGACGGCTTTCATTGCACATGCTGGTTTTCATTAAAATGGCATTATGTCTTGCAAGGAAAGATTGAACAGTTGATTTACTGGAAGTTGTATTGTTATAGTGTTGTCTGAACATAACTTTTACCGTGTGAAAACTAAAGTAGTTTAACTGGCATGCATTATTAAAATAGTGAGACATAAAACGCTGCTAAACCTTTTAAAAGTGAATAAAGATTACCCACTAGAACCAAAATTTATTTTTAACTACTTTTCGTTACGTTATTTTAAATTTATTAAAACTGTAAATTACACTGACAATGCTGCACGTTTAGCACTGATTTCAATGAAGGCAAATAGCTTTAGAGTACAACTCAAACACTTGTAAAATAACAAAAGGCTAAATTAAAACATCTTTTTAAATTACTAAAACTATGTAAATTATAACAAAGATTAGATTTAAAAGATTTGTAGATCAAGTCAATCTAACTTAATATCATTACTTGTGTTTTTAGATAAGTGTGTAAACAAACTAATGAATCATCATCATACGGTTTTTCTCAAGTTGAGTAAAATCCTTCTGTTTTCCTAGTTCCGCATACAAGAAGTGAGTATTACACAAATTATTCATTAAATTTATAACCACTAAGTTTAACTTACTATCATGCAAATTCTTAATGTTCCTGCTAATAATGTACATAATGTAGCACAAAACTTATGGGCAATCTAGACTATGAGAAGCTAGTTTCTGACTTCACACCTTCACACTTTTTAAATTTATTTATATTTTACTCTTTCCTGCTGCATACCTATTGTGTGCCTTTTTTTGCTAAATAAATGTAACTTCTTTCCTCTTTCTTCCTTTTTAACACTCTGTCTCGTCACTACTCCATGTCAGGTGTATGTTAATGCATTTCTTGCGTGCGTTTCTGAGCGACTATGAGCGAGGAGCGACGGCTCTAATGCGTTGCGAGAGTGATTTGCAAGTAGTGTACCTACAGTACCTACTGTTGCACTGCAGGTCTTTAAGACCTTGTTAATAAATGTGCTTAAATTGCACTGATAAGACTCCCTGTATGGCAGGTATACATTTTGGAGTTTTTATGGTAAGAAAATTGGATTTCTTGTAGAATTATAAAAGAAAAAATAACAATAGGCGCACAAGACTATCGAAAGTTAAGCTACGCTTGCCACGGTCAGTTCGTGGATGGGTGTACGTCCATTACATATCGAGACCTCTTTGTGCCTCGGAAACCTTGTTTAACCATTGGTCCCGGCTATCCCGGCTATCAGACTTTTGGATTTCCGACTATCTGTAACGACTGTCAAATATTTACAAATGACAATTTGTAAATAATAGGTTGGGGAAAAAGTTTCTTCGCATTTTTTAAGAAAATTCAAAACATTTTTTAATAAAGTTTACTTACATTTAACTAAAGTATGTAGGTACCATTTTGTTCGATAACTTTTTGCCATCTTGTAGGTAGGGACATGATCCCATTGCTATAGAAATTTTGGGACTTCTGGTCAAAATACCGTGACAAGTGGTTTTGGCAGTCCTCTCGTGATGTTAACCTGACACTGCCTAAAGAATTCTGAACAGACCGAAACAGGTGGAAATCTGAAGGTGCAAGGTCAGGACTATACGGCGGATGCATTAACACCTCCCAGCCAAACTCTCTTAATTTTTGTTGGGTGGCTAAAGATGTGTGAGGTCTAGGGTTATCATGATGAAAAACCACACCCCTTCTGTTGATTAATTCCGGCCGCTTTCTCTCAACTTCTTGCTTTAATCTCATCAGTTGTTCGCAGTAGAGCTCAGAATCGATGGTCCTGCCTGGTGATAACAGCTCATAATGAATAATGCCCTTCCAATCCCACCACACACACAGCATCACCTTGTTGCGAGTTAACCCGGGTTTCGCCACAGTCTGTGAAGCCTGACCGGCCTTTGACCACGACCTTTTTCGCACGTTCTTGTCATACGTGATCCACTTTTCATCACCAGTTATCAGCTTCTTCAAAAATGGTTCGGTTTCATTACGTCGTAATAAAGAATCACAAATGAGTACACGGTTCATTAGGTTTCTTTCAGTGAGCTCGTGAGGTACCCAAATGTCGAGCTTTTTTGTGTACCCAGTTTTTAGGGTTCCGTTGCCAAATGGCAAAAAACGGAACCCTTATAGATTCGCCATGTCTGTCTGTCTGTCTGTCTGTCTGTCTGTCCGAGTATGTCACAGCCACTTTTCTCCGAAACTATAAGAGCTGTGCTATTGAAACTTGGTAAGTGGATGTATTCAGTGAACCGCATTAAGATTTTCACACAAAAATAGAAAAAAAGCAATAATATTTGGGGTTCCCCATACATAGAATTGAAACTCAAAAATTTTTTTTTCATCAAACCCATACGTGTGGGGTATCTATGGATAGGTCTTCAAAAATGATATTGAGGTTTCTAATATCATTTTTTTTAAAACAATAATATTTGGGGTTCCCCATACATAGAACTGAAACACAAAAAAAAATTTTAATCAAACCCTTACGTGTGGGGTATCTATGGATAGGTCTTTAAAAATGAAATTGAGGTTTCTAATATCATTTTTTTCTAAACTGAATAGTTTGCGCGAGAGACACTTCCAAAGTGGTAAAATGTGTGTCCCCCCCCCCCCCCCGTAACTTCTAAAATAAGGGAATGATAAAACTAAAAAAAATATATGATGTACATTACCATAAAAACTACCAACGAAAATTGGTTTGAACGAGATCTAGTAAGTAGTTTTTTTTTAATACGTCATAAATCGTAAACCACAATTTACCTTTCATTCAGTCAACTCAAATATAAAAATTAAAAAAAAAACATTTAATTTCATAAACGATGATGACGAATGATGATGATGATGACCTGCAGGTTTGTACGGAACCCTCGGTGCGCGAGTCCGACTCGCACTTGGCCGGTTTTTTTCAAATGCGCCAAAACTGTTTTGTGGTCAATTTCCAGTTCTTCAGCTACGTCGTAACTACTGGTATGCCGATCTTGCTCCACTTTTTCAAAAATGGCATCCATTTTATCCGTAATAAGAGCGACGTGCATCTTTGACATCAAAATTTCCGGATTGAAAACGCTTAAACCAAATTTGTGCTACTCTCACAGACACTACACTAGGTCCATAAACATCGCAAATTTTTTTCGCGGCTTGCGTTGCATTTTTACCTTTTTTGTAGTAAAATTTTAAAATGTATCGAATTTCTTCATTAGATTCACTCATCTTGACGGTACGAAAAACAAATGAAAATCACACATTTTCCTAATTTGAATTTGGAATTATGTTCTTTAAAATTTAAACTTTCAATGATACCAAAACCAGCCAGATACAAATAGTATAGCCAAAGAGATTTTATTACAAGTTCATACATACTATAATGCGAAAAGACTTTTTCCCCAACCTAATATTTGACAATCGTTACAGATAGTCGGAAGTCTGACAACCAGTCTTACCAAGATCCATCATGTCACCCAGTAACTGGATTGTAGAGGTCAGATAGGCAGTCGCTCCATGTAAACATGATATTCAGCTGCGTCCGGTAAGACAGGAAGCTGACTGAGATTTATTGGGAAAATGTATTTTTTAATGTGAAAGGTTTTTAGAACACATTTTCTTATCCTAGGATTTTGTCTTGGTTATTACAGATTTATTCGACCATAAAATTTTCGATGCTCTACCCAAAAAAAAATTATTCCCAAAATACCGATAACCAATCTATCAAGCGAAATAATTGACTTCATTCGCTCTACAGTTATTAAGAAAATATATATCTGCACTAAGAATGAAAGGTAACAAGAAAAAGAAAACATTACACGTAACGAATTAATTAGAACATTCTAATTAGAACTTCCGTATTGCAGAAATAACATCTTTATAAATAAACCAACATAACAGGATCAGGAATATGTTCATATTATTTATATTATGGTGGTAGATGGTTTGGTCATGTTGAGAGGATGAAAGAAGGACGGCTCACAAAAAGTATTTACAAGGCAGATGTGAGTAGAAACACCGGGAGGGGACGCCCTAGGAGGACATATAGTGACCTTATTCGTGATGTTCTTCAGAAAGGTCAGGTGCGTAGTACTCGCAACCGGCGAGTGTGTATGACCAATTGTATGAACCTAAACGAGGCAAAAGGAGTGTGTAGAGATCTTAGCAGGTGGCGTTCCGTGGTTTCTGCCTACCCCCATGGGAAAAAGGCGTGATTGTATGTATGTATGTGTATGTATAATAATATTGAGTAGTTTCCTATAGGAGTCATGCAGTCTTTTAGAATAAGTTTTCATTGCTGCAATTCTTTCGAATTTAGAATGGATCTTTCGAGATGGATACTTACCAAGACGTTAGCTTGGTATGTAAAGATGGTCATCCATCCACGGACCAACCCCGGCAAGCGTACCGTAGGTTAACCTGCACCCTAATTGCGAAACGCACTATTTATCAGAATCTGAATGGGATTGAAGATTATTCCTAAACCATTGCGTCATTTGTTCGAATAAATTGTCGGCTCAGCAACGTAAATAACGCAATGAATGTTGTTTAACTATAAAAAACGAAACCAATTCTTACTGATAGCAAGTTACGCAATTACCCTCCTGAGCGACTGACGACATGACCGAAGAGAGATCAGGAGCAGCTCGCAGGGCCAACGGCTTGATGTGCATTACATATTTTTAACCGCCTTCCAAAAAAAACCGGCCAAGTGCGAGTCGGACTCGCTCACCGAGGGTTCCGTACAAACCTGCAGGTCATCATCATCATCATTCGTCATCATCGTTTATGAAATTAAATGTTTTTTTTTTAATTTTTATATTTGAGTTGACTGAATGAAAGGTAAATTGTGATTTACGATTTATGACGTATTAAAAAAAAACTACTTACTAGATCTCGTTCAAACCAATTTTCGTTGGTAGTTTTCATGGTAATGTACATCATATATTTTTTTTAGTTTTATCATTCCCTTATTTTAGAAGTTACGGGGGGGGGGACACACATTTTACAACTTTGGAAGTGTCTCTCGCGCAAACTATTCAGTTTAGAAAAAAATGATAGTAGAAACCTCAATTTCATTTTTAAAGACCTATCCATAGATACCCCACACGTAAGGGTTTGATTAAAAATTTTTTTGTGTTTCAGTTCTATGTATGGGGAACCCCAAATATTATTGTTTAAAAAAAAAATGATATTAGAAACCTCAATATCATTTTTGAAGACCTATCCATAGATACCCCACACGTATGGGTTTGATGAAAAAAAAATTTTTGAGTTTCAATTCTATGTATGGGGAACCCCAAATATTATTGCTTTTTTTCTATTTTTATGTGAAAATCTTAATGCGGTTCACTGAATACATCCATTTACCAAGTTTCAATAGCACAGCTCTTATAGTTTCGGAGAAAAGTGGCTGTGACATACTCGGACAGACAGACAGACAGACAGACAGACATGGCGAATCTATAAGGGTTCCGTTTTTTGCCATTTGGCAACGGAACCCTAAAAAGAGGAAGTTATCAATACGGCTATTTTTTTAAATGTTTGTTACCTCATAACTTTTGACTGGGTGAACCGATTGTGATGATTCTTTTGTATTTGAAAGCTGATGCTTCCCGTGTGGTCCCAATTAATTTGGTTCCATTCAGACAATGGGATCCATGTAAAACCATATAAGTCTTAAATTTGCATTAAGTATTTACGCGACAAATGAAGGAATAACGCGATTAGATTAGTGCGGGGTATCTACCATAACTGAAAAATTAAAAATAAAAACGTTTTACAAAAAAAAAAAAAAAATACAAGCGACTTCCTAAAAAAAAAAACTACAAAGTGAAAAATAACTTTAATTTCGGCAGTCGGTGTCTTAGGATCTGTATTTAAAGTTTTTTGCCACCGACTTCCGAAATTAAAGTTATTTTTCACTTTGTAGTGTTTTTTTTTTTTTAGGAAGTCGGTTGTTATTTTTTGTAAACATCTATTGCGGATAGCATCTTCGGCTTAGATAATAGACTCGGATTTTGGGAAACAGATTTAAACTTGATAGACGTGGCACAGATCGAGGTCCCCCTTGGTATGTGGTTGAGACTAACTCCGTGCGGTTTTAGTTGGTAGGAGTCTGACATACCCTACTGCCTTCTCAGACTGTGGTTACCCTCCTTCATGAGGTTTTGTAACTCTAGCTGTAGGTAGGCTATGGTTATTTTGAGCTTCTTAATCATTCATGATTGAAAATTTAGGAGTAATCGAACTTACAGATTTGTTAATTTATAAGTATACTGCCCAAACCCACTTATGTTTTCGAGTATCCCTGCAATATAAAAATAACTCTAAAGATTTCCACTTGATCGCCCTTTTGGATACACCTACGACGGTAAAAGTACTAAGAAAAGTCTATTTCGTATTTATCTTAAAATAGATTCAGGAATTTCATAGAAGCCGCCGAATTGTTTGAATTTATACCCGAATGATGGCAATACGGTCGTCCCCTAATACTTACATGGGACTTAAATATAACTGGTGTAATGTGGCTGTTACTACATAGACATACGTCTGTCCAATCATTTGGAAAAACATTTGTGATGTAAAGATACCCTTTTAAAAAAAAAATGTCTACAAGGATTTCTCCTGTCCATAGCGTTCATACACGGAGGCCCATGGGCTCAGGTACAATGCTAAAAAGAGTGAATTTATAATCTTCAAAGCCGGTACCAAATGTTACTCATCCGTACCTCCTGTCACTCTTTGCGGCATTCCTTTAAAAAGGGTGCAGCATTTCAAGTAGTTGGGCCACTGGGTCTCTGACGACTTGTGTGACAACCTGGACATCGAGAGGGAGCGCAGGGCGCTGTCTGTCCGGTGTAATATGTTGGCTCGCAGGTTTGCGCGATGTACAACAACTGTGAAGGTGACTTTATTTAAGGCATATTGTCAGTCATTTTACACGTGCAGCTTGTGGACCAACTTTACGCAGCAGGCGTAAAGCGCACTGCGCATGCAGTACAACAATGCCTTCAGGATACTGTTGGGGCTTCCGCTGTTCTGCAGTGCTTCGACCATGTTTGCGGAGGCCCGGACCGATGATTTTTTCGCCATCATAAGGAAATTAATAATAATAGTGGCCTTATCGGTGATGTTCTTCAGAAAAGTCAGGTGCGTAGTACTCGCAACTGGGTGAGTATATGAACAGATGAATGAACATAAACGAAACAAAAGGAGTATGTAAGAATAGTAGCAGATGGAGTTCGTAGTTTTTCACCTACCCTCATTGTCTAGAAGGCGGAGTTTATATATGTATATCCACAAAACTTTTACAAAAAAATAACAACCGACTTCCTTAAAATAACACTACAAAGTCAAAAATAACTTTAATTTCGGAATTCGGTGTCTTAGGATCTGTTTTTAAGGGCTTTTTGCCACCGACTTCTGAAATTAAAGTTATTTTCCACTTTGTAGTGTTTTTTTTAAGGAAGTCGGTTGTTATTTTTTGTGTAAAAAGTTTTTATTTTAAACTTTTTAGTTATGGTAGATACCCCGCACTAATCTAATCGCGTTATTCGTTCATTTGTCGCGCGACATATATACACATAAATACTTACTGCAAATTTAAGACTTATATGGTTTTCACATGGATCCCATTATCCGAATGAAACTAAATTAAAATGGGACCAATCGGGAAGCACCAGCATTCAAATAAAAAAAAAAATCATCAAAATCGGTTTACCCAGCCAAAAGTAACGAGGTAACAAACATTTAAAAAAAATACAGTCTTATTGATAACCTCCTCCTTTTTTTGAAGTCGGTTAAAAATAGCCCTTTTGTAGATTTACTATACAAAAATCCTAACAAGTCCAATTACAGAAACCTCTATTTATCGCGGGCTTTGAGCGGCTCGTCCCGGATTATCAACGGCTTACTCTCGTTAAATTCAACGGCCTTTGATGTTCACTTATTAGGAAAAACCGGCAGAAATGTTACAAGTTTGTTTTCTTACAATACAATAATATCTAGATGGGGAGGGAGAGGCTTTGCAAACTGGCTTAGGAACAAGAAACTTTTTTTGGTATGAATTTAATAACATACTTACGTTTTGAAAGACCTACATTAGTTTTAATAACAAAACTCTTTAAAAAGTTGGTATTATTGTTAGGTATAATTAAAATGCTTTTAGATAATGTTTATAAAAATATACTTTAATGTCCGTAATAATCTTTACTAACATTAAAATCGATGGTGGAAAGGAAAAATAATGTAGCGCCATTTGGCCAATTGTTCAGCAGATCTTTATTTGTACTTTAAAATGAAACGCCGAAATGTGCTTCCGATTGGCTTCTAACCTAGACACAGGGACAGATAATCAAAAACCCTATCGAACTCTATAGAAAACTCATGTTCGATAAAAGTGGCGTGTCATTTGTGTTACCTTTCCACTGTCGAAATTATCTAATATTATATAGAGGGGCTTGACGGTGAGTAAGAACAGCCGCACGGGTCGATCGATCAGGATAAGCTACGCTTACCGCAGTTGGTCTGTAGTTGGATGACCTTTTTACACACCAAGATCCCTTTGTGTCTTGGAAAGCAAGTTAAGCAGTTGGTCCCGGCTGTCAATCATGGATCTTTAGCAGACTTTACTGGTCGTCAGAAGCCCTAAGGTCTGACAACCAGTCTTACCAACTTAGGGGTGTAGTATTACCCAGTAGCTGAGTTGCGGAGTTCAGATAGGCAGTCACTCCAAATAAAATACTGTTATTTAGCTACATCTGGTTTTACTGGAAGCCCAACCCAGCAAAGTTGAGAAAAGGCTAGGTACTAGGCTACCAGGTACTGAGTTTCTAACAGAGAAAAATATATTTGCGTAATAATTGATCTATTGAATGATAATTGTAAGGAGAATAATTGTATTGATAATGATAATAATTGCATTGATGATAATAATAATAATTGTATTTATAATGAAAATAATTGTATTTATAATTTTAATAATTGTATTTGTGATGATTTTTTTTTTTGTATTGTTAATGATAATTTATAACTGATCTATTGAATGATAATTATATTTTTCAATTGATCTGTTTCTCAAAAGGTAAGGACAAATTAAGTAAATAATGTAAATGTTTGCATGCCGCATGGTAAAATATGGCTGAGCTTTGATGTATCATAAGTTCATAACATAACAACCTGTGTATTACCCATCTTTGCAAAATAAAATTCTATTTTATTTTATTTTATTTTTAGATGATACTTAATTCTAAACTATTCCCAGAAGATGTAAGGATCAGCCATAACTTGGATGTGCTGTTGGCTGGCACAGAATAGTTCAGATTGGCACACGAAAAGAGTGGCTAATATCCAGCATTGCGTGAAGTCAGGCTGTTGATGCTGATGATAAATAATAATAATAATTTTTATTTGACACAAAACATAAGTTACAATTAAACGAGGTATACAGGACCATTTATAATTTTCTTAATTTTATATTGAAGGCATCTGTGTCTGAACTAGATAAAATATATCTGTATCTCAGACATCAGCGCTCTTCCTTGTGAAGACCATTGTATTACTAGCTTATTTTGACATAATAATATTAGGAGGTATATCTTTACACAGGGTTTTTTTTTAATTAATGAAAATCTTAAAATAAAATAAAAACAAGCAAGGGTGTGTGAAGTGTTAACCTCTCGGTGAGTAATGTGTGAAAGTGTGTGAAAGAGTGTGAGAGGGTGGGAGTAGGAGAGATCTATTTATTATTTAAGTATTTTTAATAAGTTTTCTGTTTCTTCATATGTATGTTTACTAATATATTTAAAGAGTATAGATAATGTAAGGAATGGGTGACGTTCCATAGTGTCTGTTTACCCCATGGGACGAAGGCGTTAGTTTATATTGTAACAATATACCCTTTAAATTCCTTCCAATTTAAGCTACTAAAGCATAGAAATTGACTTGTCCACTTCAACAGGTGGGATTTGAACTCACAATCTCTTAGACTACTTCTTGGCACGCTACATCTACGGTATCTTGAACACGACCAACACGAACTATGAATCATAATATTTATTGCTGTTTCCAAAGATTATTCGATGACAATACGAGAACCTAGAACTTCGTCAGTTCTTTATACCTAACTATTAATTAATCGAATTAAATTCTTGTGTCAAAATATGAATTAACGGTTAATTTCTATTTTATAAATATAGCTATGATTTAATATTATACATATACTCACAATCAATTATATATTTATTGTGTTAGTAAAACATTTTTGCGCCTGACAGTACATTTGGTCAAAAATTGCTTTAAATTAAAATAATCGAATCGGGTGCGTCGGCCACGGGTGCCTCGACCACTGGGGGCGTAAGCCACGGACCCGAATTAACTATGTAAGTGCTAAAACAGGAAGGCGGTGCAGGAACTTATTTGTTTTTGTTTTCTTGAAGTAGACTTCTTCTTTCACTAAACATCGTCATTATATAGGTTCAAATGAAATTAGCTGGAATATTTTACCCATGTGTTGGGTATCGATGGACGAAGATCAAAAATCAAAACATAGCAATCATTTGTTTGCCCTAATGTACATGTCAGTGTTATTTAAACTTTTGAATAAATTCGGAATTATGTTTGTTATTTCATTACTTTTCCATATCGATGTGTTTTTTTTTATATATTTTTTTATGCGATGGCTACAATGGCAGGGTGGATCAGGTAACAGCTATCCCAGACCCTACATGTAGGTAAAGTATAGCCAACTAATTTAATTTGACCCCGTGCATATAGTTCTTTCCTCTGTCTCGTGGTTATAATCGTGTTTCTTTACTTCGATACACGCTAGGTGACAGGTCTGTTAAAACTGTAAATCTACAGCTTCATACGTAGTCGTGTGCACAACACTGCGCGCTTGTCGCCTTAGCTTTCCGCTCCACCCAGAGACATCATTTAGTGATTTCTCACCCAAAAAAACGGCTGGTCGCCTAGCGTGTATCGCGAAGTAAACAAACTTGATATTAAGTCACTAGGCTCTAGGAGCTAAGCAGCCAACCTATTATTGCGTACCTAGCCTTAGGGCGATAAGGCAATCACGAGATCTTACTATACATCACACACGAAGCAATCCAAAGGCCTTAATATTACTCAAAGTAAGTATATACGTTATACCATATAATGTATGCGGGTTATTCAATTCGTTGAAAGTAACTCAAGTCACTTAAGACACGGAAAATTACAGTTAAGTGCCTCTAATGTGCCGAGTGACTTATTAACTGAGGCGGTTTGCGTTCATTTTCAATTTACGCTCATTTCGGCGGCTAGACGTGTTCTGGAGTATTAGATGGTGTAATAGTATTAGCAAATAATTAAGGCTCTAGTTATGGAAGGAGTTCTCATTCGCTAGGATGTGTACATGGAAGATGAAAGGAAAGATTATTAAGAGGAGTTCAGTGAAGCATAGCAAAACGAGAGTGAAGCTTCCAATGAATTTGGAGGTCAGGTATAGCACCAGCAAAAGTGGAACATATATGGCTTGGGTAAAATTTATTAATTCCGGGAAAATAAAGGAACAATTCTCGTTATCAATAAAAAACTAAAAAACACGCTTCCATTGAAAACCAAACTAAAAAGTACAAAATAATGGAAAAAAGCGTGGGTGCTTTTTAAGGTATTTTTGGAACGAAGTTCCTTATCGCGCGTTGTGAAAGGGGGCTAGACGGAAAAAAATCTTACGAAAAGTTGTCACGACATGCTTTAACCGACTTCAAAAAAAGGACGAGGTTTCTCAATTCGACCGTATATATTTTGTATGTTGTTGTTTTTTTTTTGTTGTGAGTAGAGAGGGAGAGAGGGGGAGAGGGGGAGAGGGAGAGGGAGTGGGGGAGAGGGAGAGGGAGAGAGAGAGGGAGAGAGAGAGAGCGAGGTAGAGAGAGAGAGAGAGTGAGGGAGAGAGAGGTAGAGAGAGAGGGAGAGAGAGAGAATATTTTTGTTGAGTGTATACAGGTTTTTTGTACATAATAAATAATAAAAAATTAAAACTATTATGAATCCTGGAAAGGAACTTGGTTCCATCCGGGTGTCCCTTTTTTATTGATATCAGGCACCCCACGCTTTTTTTCCATTTTGTACTTTTTAATTTGGTTTTCAATGGAATACGTTGAAGGAATACGTTGGATGCGAGAAGCACGGAATAGGTCGAAGTGGCGGTGCTTGGGGGAGGCCTATGTCCAGCAGTGGACGTCTTTCGGCTGAAATGATGAAATGATGATGATGATTTCAATGGAAGCGTGTTTTTTAGTTTTTTTAAACTATTACTATTTATTTTCTATTTTTTAGGGTGTTTCGAATTTTGAGACATATGTCAGCGTAGTTTGTGACGTATGTCAGCGTAATTTTCAAAAACAGTTTTTTTTGCTGTCCTGGTAACCCTGGCAAGGATAATGGCACAAATTTATGAAATTATTGCATTGTCATCGGCCCTTGACAGGTGTGCAAAGTTTGAATGAAATCTGGTCGTTTAAAGTGGGTCAAAATCGCGCTATAAGGAGTCGGTTACAAACAAACATACAAGTGAAGCTAATATAAAGCGTGTAAAAATGACTCTATAGCCTCTAGAGATTCAAACCCATTCCAATCCAGCGTGACCCTTGCTACCCTCTACCAGCTATACCCTAAGCCGAGGCTCCTACCCCACAAGCAGTGCCCTTAGCGAGTAGTCGCTGTAATTTTAACTTTTTAAGCCCTCGCCGAAGGCCTTCATTTATTATGGTAATTACACAGGCAAGTCCGGCTAAGCAGCCAACAACCTTGGTTTACCTGCGAGATGTAATTACCAAAAAAAAAATAAGAGAGGGATTGAAGATACTTCCATTGACACCTTATTTGTCATATTATGATAAAGATTTCCATGAGGGAACAGATGAACATACATACCCTCATACATATGTATCGGTCAAAATCATCGCTCTATTTTCTGCTTCGCCGTAGTCGAGTTAAAACGATCAAAATCTAATCGCAATCTTATCTCAGCGACAGTCGATGTCAAAACTGCAGCTTGAAACAGATTAGAATGCAAACGTTCATAAAATTAAATAATTGTGCCCTTTCTTCTTTGCCATAGTAAGTAGTGCGGCTGACATTCAGCGAAATCTGTGTCAGTTGTCAAAGACATGTGAATATCAAGACAATTCAGCTGTTCGACAAAGCAAAATAATTTAGAACGAAGATTAAAACGAACAATACCTTTCTAGTTAGTGTAGTATAAAAAGTGTAGAAATAATAGTGACAATGACACACATATTTCATTACTTTATAAAGTGTATATAACATTATATCGCACTTTAAGAAAGTGGAACGAACTTGTGTAAAATACGATCAATACTATTCTAAGTTATAAAATATTTCATAATCATCAGTATTTCAGCCCAAAGACGTCCGCTGCTGCTTTTCGATTCTGTAAAAATCTCACCGTGAAAACTTGCGTGGAGTGAGCTGTCAGTGTCATCCCACTGATGCCCAAACATTACACTTTCAATCATAATGGAGATTTTGAAGTTAATTTTTATGCTAATTCTATCATTTTATGAGGATTTCAAAGCTAGTTAAGTGACATAGGACATAGAACTATTTACGTGATAATTAAAATATTTATTACTAAAAATGTACATAGATTAAAATAGCATTTTAGTTTTATAGGTTGGATTGTAATCAGTAATAGAGCATCGTGTTTTTTTTTTTAAAGCTTTCTAAGGCAGTCAGAATCTTAAAAAGCCCTCTCCAAGCTCTTCTAAACATTTGCACATGTCACATATTCGCAGCTTCTCCAAACGTGATATTCATTTAACTATGTATACCACAATTTGGCGAAGCCGACGTTCTGCTCAAAACGGAAGGGTTGAATGCAAGGGCGAAGACAATGGGGGGAATAATCAAGTCTGAACCAGTGTTCTCCTGTGGCAACGTTTGGGCAGGACCGGGTCAATTCTGTACGCGTCAGTACTATACTAATTGAAGGCATGGCTGTGACGTGTTTGGAAGACTCCAAATAATGGACAAATTACATTTACACCAATATTATAAAGAGGTAAAGTTTGTGAGTTTGTTTGTAGGAAGTAATCTCTAGAACTAAGTCAGATTTGAAAAAATCTTTTAGCATTTCAAAGCCCAAATATTGTTAAAGGTAATAGGCTATTTAACATCACGCTATCGCCATAGCTGCCTTAGGAGCCGAGCTGAAAGAACGCTACGTGTAAACGAAGTAATCACAGGGGCGATGGATAAGATGCGACGGGTCCAGGGTCAAAATTTAACGGGAACGAAGGCGCGGGCAGAAGCGTGTAGTTTATACAGTTGCATAAATTGTAAATTGATTCCTTG
Source organism: Aporophyla nigra (assembly GCA_947507805.1). Classification (NCBI taxonomy): domain Eukaryota; kingdom Metazoa; phylum Arthropoda; class Insecta; order Lepidoptera; family Noctuidae; genus Aporophyla; species Aporophyla nigra. Next base: position 4,477,776 of record OX382301.1, read on the forward strand.
AATGTAAGGTTTACAGAACATCAACGCGGTAACCGTTACAATTAATTCAGTACCTACTAGGTGTTAGGTTTTTAAGGATTGCAGTATTTAATTTGATTTAAAACTTGTTTTTTTGGCAACATTTGAACACGTACTTGACCGGAAGAAATATTGAAAAAAAAAAACGTTTAAAATATTATGGATGGGGAGATCATTGGCGGCGGCATTGGGGACTGGCAGTCTGATTTCAACTCTTGTCGAGTTCGGACCCTCTAGTCCTTCTTAAGTATTCTGAACGAATTTATTACTATGGATAGTGCATAAATAAAAATTATTAAGAAATAAACGAGTTAGTGATTTTTACACGCTTTATATTACCTTCACTTGTATGTTTATATGTTAGTTTGTATATTTGTTTGTAACTGACTCCTTATAGCGCGATTTTGACCCACTTTAAACGACAGATTTCATTCAAACTTTGCACACCTGTCAAGGACCGATGACAATGCAATAATTTCATAAATGTGTGCCATTATCCTTGCCAGGGTTACCAGGACAGCAAAAAAACTGTATTCGAAAACTACGCTGACATACGTCTCAAAATTCGAAACACCCTAAAAAATAGAAAATAAATAATAGTTTAAAAAAACTAAAAAACACGCTTTGTACTTTTTAATTTGGTTTTCAATGGAAGCGTGTTTTTCAGTTTTTTTAAACTATTATTTTTAAAGTGAATATTATTGTTCCATCTGTTATGTTCCAGCAATGTGCCGTGTGAGTTTATTTGCCTATTTGTACTTTATCCGATCCATTTCTTTAGTATTAAAGTTAATGCAACATAGGTGATTCAAACATTTTGACGGTGTAGGTGTTGCGAATTGGTATCAAACCGCAAATTTTCTTCCTTAAATCGACGTACAATTTTAACGCAGTTGGGTCTAAAATCAATTAAATGGCGACACTTTGTGCGTCAATGTCTACTACATTCTGTATAACATTTCTCTATGAAGGTGGGAAATAAACTTTTAATACTGATCGTTTTCAGCAACGCAAACTCCATTAATTGACGCAGACATAATTGGTTAGTTGGACCAATTTATTTTTAAACTACTTCAATAGTCGATAAAAATCGTTACTGATGCACATCAATTTCACGGAAAACATAAATATACCAATTCACCACTTCGAACCCAGAATTGTCGTTGAAGGATATTTCTGTATTTTTTTGTAGTGTCTTGAATTTTTGTAACGTGTTTGTAGTAGACAGTGTGGCGAGCCGAACCGGTGGATGCGATCATTACAAGTACATGCTTACAAGCAAGACAGTGCAGGTTGACGCGACGACGTCGTAAGTACAAGGTATCTCGTTTTACTCTCTTTTCCAAAATTAAAATATAATTTACATTTTTTTTTTATGTAAATGCTCACACAACCTCTACGTCCACCATTTTGAATCACAATAGAGCACGCTTGAGTCGATTTCTCGAAACGAGCGTTCGTTGCGATTACTGTATCGTCGTTTTATAACATGAAATGGTGTGAACTTGAGCAATGTGCTCGAAGCGAGCGTTCGCCGCGTCTTATGTTACCGACTTCGTCACGACTGATACATTACAAACAAACGTTGCAAGTTACTCTCCGTCTTAATGTCATGTGTAAGTCAAAACGGATGGTGGGACGGTAAAGGTTAAAGGTAGGATGACCCGCCACGAAGGACTTAGTGTAGTGATAAAACTAAGTTTAATTCAAAATCCATAGGGTTCTACAGCTACTATAATGTATGTAAATCTACAAATAAGAACCGCCACCAGACTTTCTTGAAAAATACTTGGAAAAATCTTCAAGATCAATGCATCAACGTCATGCCCTGCCTGTTTATTACCGTGCCCTCACAAAGGCGGGGCAGTATTAATCTTCTATTGAGACAACCTGCGGATTGGGCCCTACGACGGCGCCCCATAGAGTTTGCATCCAGATTTCCTTGCTGGCCCCCTATTCTTTGTACGATTGTTTCCCTTACTGTGGTTTACAGACGTGGGGGATTGGCAATTTATACATTTTCTTAAATAGTATAAATTGATACTAATTTTGAAACTGTTAAGCTACCAGACTGAGAAAAATATTTAAAAAAAAAAAAACGTAGCACTATTCATTGTGCATGGTGCACCCATGGAAAACGAAAAATGTTTCTCAATGGTTGCCATTATCGCCACGCTTGGCAGGCGGCTTGACGATTATGGTGAATAAATGCATAGAGCTGCTGCCCATTCTCTAATAAGTCCCTTAGTCGCCTTTGGTGTTTATAATATATTATCTTAAAAAGAAGCAAAATAGTTTCAAATAGAATTTACGAAACTGTTTTATTACTTTACGAACAACTGAACAATTAGATGAAAAACCACAACACAAGCAAAAAAGTCTATGTTTTATGATCTTAAGAGCAGTGTATCACAACAATGTAAGGAATCAGCCCTCCGTTGTCCCTCCGAAGTGCATTTTATAAGTGATTCCTTTTATTACGAAGCACGGACAAAAAACGATAGAAAAATCTATATCGACTGAAAAGTGGTGCTTTACGAGCTGAGTTTATGACGTCATGAAACGGGGATTATTACATTAATGCATCTCATGGTCAGGGCTAAGATTATTACCTAGATGTGGCATGAGAAATTACCAAGATTTTTAAAGAAATAACGTTTTTGAAAGCAAACTTTCATTATAAATACTTTCGTTAGATATGCATATATCAAAAATCATATGCATTTTTTGTGTGCAATGGGTTCCCAGTGGTAAGGACCACCTGCCGCGTGCCGCATGAGTTCGATCCCTCGACAATTCGTAAGTTGAGGTATAGAATTCAAGTATTCACTTTAGTTTGTGTAAATTATTTCATAACAACACTACTCTCTGCTCTCAAAACCAAAAATTCGAAGACACACACCAATCTGCACTTGGTCCGTGTGAAGGATTATCGCCTACTCACTCTTACAGAGAGGTGGCCTGTGTCCTAGCAGTGGGAACATTATAGGCTGATGATGATGATGCACTTCTAACGAAAGTATTTAGAATGTCAGTTTACATTCAGTGGTGTATGCCTTTTTGCTGTAGACATATGGATCTCTACTTCGTAATCTTCGTTTTGCCAAAAAGCTGTTGATTTGGCCACAGATTTTCACGAAAATGTCTACTGCAATTCCACCATCACTTTTGATCAGCCTCCTCTTTTTTTTTACTTTCTGTTTCTTTTATCAAATTTCTAAAAACTACATACAGGGTGACAGAGACCTGGATGCGCATAACTGAATCCATGAATTCAGCATTAGATTCCAATCTCTCCCCTAATTTGTCGTTGGTAATCAAAAAATAATTTCCATACATTTTCGACGCGTAGGTATTGCACTATCAATGAAACAACTGATTTTGTTTTTTAAAACCTACAAGAAATATTTACGCTTCGGCCAGGGGCTCTAAAATTATGTGCTCAATCTATAGATTTATTTTATAGTATACTAGCTTTTGCCAGTGGCTTCACCCGCAGTTTTTCACTTACAAACCTTTCTCTTGAATCCCTTTGTCGAATGATAAAACCGCGTTAAAACCTTGCGTAGTTTAAAAGATCTAAGCGAATAGACGCAGGAAGCGACTTTGTTTGGTACTATGTAACATTTGCGAGTCGTATAAAGAGAGGAACTTTTTGTAAAACTCGCAAATATATTTTCTGGCTAGATATTACACAATATCTCACCTTAATAAAATACAAAACACACAGTTTTTCCTCAGTAAACTTCCCACACGAAAAATGTGAAATATTTTTCTATTCTTTGCCTCAATTCTCCGTGAACTGACTTCGAGTACTTTTACGAGCGAGCCCGGCTCCGCTCAATCCTTGTATTTACTTAACAGCTTTTTTATACAGAACCATGGCATGAACCTCGCGGCTTTCATAATGGGAGACGTAACCTTGAGAAAGGCTTACGTTGGGTCATTAGGCTGTTTGCAAGGGGAGAAACGATCATGGGAAATTTTAAATGGATAATGATGTGTGGTGTTTATGGTGTTTTCTGGTAATGGTAGGACAATTTCCAATAAGTAGATTTTTTGAGCAGTTGGTTAAATATGAGTGCCTTTCTCTCCGGGAGGTACAGACGTAGATTTTTTTAAAAATGAAATCTCGCAGGGTAACCTATGAGGTTGTCGGCTGCTTAACCGGACTTGCCCATGACTACCTTAATACATTAAGGCTTCGAGCAAGGGCTAAAAAAAACTTTTTACCAAAAAATGTAACCGCCGAAAAAACTGAAAAGCAAAAAATAATAATCCTTAAAATTATGAGTCGGTGCTTTGAGTGATCTTTGTTCATTGATTTTTCAGCGCCGACTCATAATTTTAAGGTTTATTATTTTTTGCTTTTCAGTTTTTTCGGCGGTTACATTTTTTGGTAAAAAGTTTTTATTTTATAATTTTTTGTGGCTTTAATGTGCTAATAATACTTGGCAAGGTATACCCTTTCCAATAAAAAAAGAATTATCACAATCGGACTACTATGTAAAAAGTTATGCGTGGTCATACATAAAAAAAAAACAAACAAAAAAAAATATACGCGTCGAATTGATAACCTCCTCCGTTTTTTTTCGTCGGTTAAAAACTTAAAACTAGAGCGACTACTCGTTAAGGGCACCCCGTGGGGTACCGGACCTCACCTTAGGGCATTGCTGGTAGAGGACAGCAAGGGAAGAGCAGGATCGAAATCAGTACAAGCGAGAGTGATGCCAATGTTATCAAAATAAAGCGTAGGAGGAACATCGGCGCACAATCTATTACCACGGATTCAGTACATGATTCTCAATCCCCTAGCGTAGAAAGTAATCGTCAGTCATTAAAAAAAAGACTGCTATACATTTTGAACGCATAGGTATTATGCGATATACATTTATTTATCCATAAAACAGCAGATTTCAGATTATCACATAGTTTTCACATGATGTGACCAAGATTATGGCTGGACTCTGTGACTTCTGAGTTTATTGCGGCATTTCATCTCAGAATAGTCTGGTAAGAAACACCGACCTCATCTAGTTTATTAATATGATTGACGTATAAAAGTGTTTGTACAAATCTACTTACAGAAATAAAATAATCTATCTATCTCATCTAATCTAATCGAACTAGCCTGTATTGCCCCACTGCAGGGCAATCGCCTCTCTATCTCTTTTCCACAGAATTTATCAGTTATTCAATAACGTCCTGTCCTTTAAATAAAGTATGAAATAAAACAGCATAAAACAAAACTTAAATATCAATGATATGGGCATTGGTATTAATATTTATGCTATTATGATCAATCAAATAAAGAGTGCTTTATTTTTCCAAATCATGCCGAGACTTCGTGTTGTTACGGACGATGTCCCTAAAATGTCTGCCGGTTGATGACCCGGCAAGCATTTTCACATCTTTTGATTTACAACACCAAAAATTGCGCTATCATCTTCCGACATATCGCTGTCTCTTTTCTTCAAACGAGATTTAAAAGAGAGGGTAGACAGATAATGAGATATTAGAGGGAGTGTTACCACCGCATTATATCCCATTGTTCCACATATTTCGTGTAATTAATTCTTGCAACAAACAATTCTGTGACTGGGATTTGAAAGCTCATAAAGTCGGTACTTGATGTTTGAACAAAGCTTGTTATTTTATAATGGCATGTATTCCAAATTAATTAACAGTTCTGCTTCTGTGTGTCGGTATGAGTAGCATACTCAGCCTATAGTGTTCCCACTGCTGGGATGCAAACCTCCTTTCAATGAAAGCGAGGGTGAATGTTAAAACGAGCGCTAATCCTGCCGACAAACTGTTACGCAGTTTGGCAGGCTTATGAAATGTAACACTAGTTTGTCAAAATATTTTTTTTTTATTTTTTATTTTTTTTAATTCACAACTCGAGCTCAGTGCGGGTTTGTAGATGTCACACGTCTTCAAATTTTTGATTCTAGGACATGCCGGTTTTTTCACTTTGTTGTCCTTTACCATGCCATGGTTTCTTTTAAAGTCTAAACATTATATTACTTATTAGTAGTATAAATGACTTCTAATGCAGGGTCATGTCAGGAATTGCCTATTGATGAAAAAACCATTGCAGTTTAGAGCTGATAAGCATTCGGTTTTAATATAAGCCATACAGTGTTTTAAAATCAACGTTTTAAGGTAAAAAAAAAAAAAAAACTGAACAGGACTCACGTATAAATTTTTTAGTAAAATCTTTGGTATTGTACGAATTATGATTGTCCATAAAGAATATTTCTACATCCATTTTCTTCCATTCCCTGTCGCCTAAATATAAGAAACTATAGATATCAATATCACAAAAAATTCAAAGTTATACGTCTATTTGTAAAACTCCGCTGCATCTGTAGTAATGCCAACTAATTCCAAGCTCGTCAATCAATTAGGGAATAGTTTTTGTTCTTCCCAAGGTGTGGGGAGGCAGCGAGTAAAATAAATATTGCAGATATGACAAGCTTATGATCTTAGGACTTATATCAACAACTGTTTTTAGTTCAAATAAACCTATTGTAATTGAAGTTGGTTTACATAAAAAAATACAATAACACTTAAATATATACATAATTAATTAGTATACAAATCCATATATACAAAAAAATTGGGAAGAAGGAAAAAGGAAAGGAAATGAAGAAAGCTGGTCGATGGGAATCAAAAACTTCCTCCGCATCGCTGTCAGTGGAAAAAGTGCTTAAAAAGCAGACAGCGTTGAAAGTAATAAATTACAAGCTATTTAGGCTAACTATAATTTATTATATCCAAATAAACTTGGAAAGTAATAACATGTTTTTTTCTTATTATTCTGGTTTTGTGACTTACTAGACTTAAATGACCTACGATCGACCTTCTGTGTCAATATAACATTTAAGTGACATTGACAGCTGTCACTTTAGTCCAGAAAAATAAAAATCAGAGTCTAACATAACTTTAACGTCATCTTGATGACAAATCAAAGTTACAAGAATAATTTGCTAAGATGCTATTCAACAAAAAATTAAGTTTGCACGAACGGTAAAGAAAACAGTAAAAGAATAGGTACCTACCACGGATGTAACGGAATAAAGTGGTGTAGGTAGAATAATAAGACGCGTCCCGTCTGCAGCTATTATTGTTTATTCTAAGTTATTAACAAGTTCTTGGAGTTTCTTCGCGCACCCCTCATATTTGCTCTGCCTAATTTCTTAGGGTATAGGAAAAATATTATTGTGTAACTTCGCTTAGACTCCAGAAATAAGCTGTGTGTGCATGTGTGGTGTGTGTGTTCCCTATGTATTAATGGTAAAAGTTATTTTGACAAATCAATTAAGTTTAAGCGTAAATAGCCGATGTTTTTGACACAAATTTTATCGAATAATCTAACTATTAGCGTCAAATAGACAAAACTAGACGACCTAAATCGATTACTGAGTCTGAATCAAAAGTTGTTTTATGAAGCCAATTCATGAAATAACAATTTGTCTTTTATTTTTTCTGAAGGTAAAATGTAACCTGTATTTTTACGCGACTACGGAGAAGCTAAATGGAAGTTAATGATTTTGATCTGTATGTATGTTTATGTATACGGGTATGTATTTTTGTCTGTTTCCTTATAACTTCAAAACTGCTAATCTTAATTTGACAAATGATGTATTGTGCGACGCGTCTTGATCGTCACCTGTTAAATTATGTCACATTCAATTGATATGGCGCCTTTTAGAGGATAATTTGGACCGTGTTATGCAGAAAGCAGCCACATGGCACTTTTTCCAAAAATGAGTTATAAACACAGCCATACTAATTTCGACATACCCGATTTTTTGCAAAAACAGCCATGTCGATATCTCTATTTATCACGGAGATATTAGCCGTCAAATGCAGCCATGTGTACAAATGTTTATTGTAAAAACCAGTCATCTTCATGTTAAATGCAGCCAATTTTGACAAAAAATAAATTACCTATTTTGCAGAAGCCAGCCTAACTATATGGCCGTTTTTAACAAATTCCAAAATGTTAGGAGGTATCGGTGTTCGAGTTACGTAAAAGGCAGCCACTCTATGATGGCTGTTTACTGTAAATTATTTATTTGTTGTTAATCGTAGTTGGCTTTTTTCAACACCATCCAGGCCGTTTTTGCCAATAATAATAAATAGGTACAACTTTTTGTTTTGTTATGTAATTAAGGATTTTATTTTATTACACTTAACTAAAATTTAAATATTCGCGGAAACCGTTGCTAGACTAAAGAGATTCAAAAAAGGGAGGAGAAAATAGGGTACCTGATGTGCGTAAAGAAGAAATAAAAGAGTTTATTAATTCACTCCCACTATAGACGTCCCATTATAGCAGGTCACAAACATCGGCAAAGTTTTTTAAGCCTGGAGTGACTTTGTCTGTAGTTTATTATGCCAAAATGACCACAAACGCCGTGAGTTACAGTTTTTTTAAACGATTTTTTTACGACAACTTTAACATCAAACCTAAAATACTAAGCAAAGATACGTGCAATGTCTGCGATAAAATTCGCATAGAAATAATAAATACAGGAAGAAGCGGTGGGGATGTTACCTCCATAAAAGAAATACACAACATTCATCTTCAGCAGGCCGAAAGAGCAAGATGTCAATTAAAAATAAATATAAACTTAGCTAAAAATCAAGAAGACATCGAATGTCTTACATTTGATTTGCAAAAGACACTACCTCTACCCCGGATTCAGACAATTTTTTTTATTTTTTATAAAAGGCAAATCTGGCTCTATAACTTGGGTGTGCACAGTGCTAAAAACAACCAAAGCTACTGTTATACATGGATCGAAGGTCAAGCTGGACGTGGCGCACAGGAAGTGGGATCTTCACTTTTAAAACACATCGACAAGAACGTCTCTGACACTATAAAAGATTTAATTCTTTGGTCAGATTCTTGTGACGGTCAAAACCGCAATATAAAAATTACTCTCATGATGAAAGCAGTGCTTGAGATGAAACCAAATCTAGAATCTGTTACATTTAAGTATTTGATGCCAGGCCATAGTTACTTACCCAATGATAAAGACTTCGGTGATATTGAGAGAGCTTTGAAGTACAATGAAAGGATATATACGCCTGACGACTACATTCAAATTATGGCTATATGCAAAACGAAAAACCTCTGATAACTTGCCAAATGGAAGTTGATGATTTCTACTCGACTGAGACTCTAGAAAAATTCATAGTGAATCGCAAGAAAACAACAAATAATGACAAAGTAAATTGGCTGAAAACAAGAGAATTAAAAATAACAAAGCGAGACCAATATCAAATTTATATGAAGTCTGATTTTGACCAAGAAGACTACGACTGTTTGGATATTACTCGTAAAATATCAAGACGTCACGACTCTGACAATCCAGAAAGAGGTGTTTTTAAGAGTCAGTTATCTAAATTATAGCCAAATGGAAAACCTATAGCAGAGCCCAAGCTCCGTGATATAATATCAATAAAACATCTATTACCAGAAGATGCTCGACACAATTTGACATGTACACCTGGAATTATTGAAGATGACGTTGATGAATTTAATACTGAGTTAGATTTTATTTTGGATGATGAATGAGTGCGAAAATTTGTATTTTGCGTATAATAGTTTCTGACGTTTCAATATATTTTTTAAATAAATACTTCTAATACTCTTGCCAAGTTTTTACTCAAATCAAAATAATTTTATTTATTTGATTTTTTATAAGACCTAAAGGAAGTGTACCTAGTTAAAGTAAAAAACAGTATGAATACATTATACCACAGTCGGATTATTTTAGTGAACGTAGTAAACATTTTAGTCAATAGCTGCTACACTTAATACTTTCTTGTCTGTTTTTTACTTTTAAATAGTTACAGATCACATTTTAAAACACAGCCAAATTACATGGCTGGTTTATGCTTTATTGCGATTTCTACAAAATATGCTATTTTGTATAAAACAGCCACGTCTAAAATCGCAATTATTAATATTAATATAGCCACGTTCCGAAATTCTGGATAGGATACAATAAAATTACAATTGTACCAATATGTCTCAAATAAAAAAATAATCAGAAAATTAATATACAACCGAAGTGCAACCATCGACAGAAAAATGCTTATAACTCTGTTTGTACTTTTCCCGACATGGCTGCCTTCTGCATAACACGGTCCATTTATGAATTAAATACACCACGTGTTTCAGATGAGAACATTTTATTGTTTCATACTTTTTAGAGTGTGAATTTTCAGTATTCGGGTTTTACTTCTTGCACTTACTTTTGATCTCCTGTTTTAGCACAGTTTATTCCGTCTCAAAACAGACTTTAATTCCCAACCCTTAAAACCAACAAGAAAATCCCAAAAATCCAAGACATCATCACAAATCAACGTCATACACACACGGTGTAACTTATAATTGGGAAGGCAATCAACAAGACAAACGTTGATTAATTAAACATTGTCGCAGATTAAACATCCGGCGAAGAATAAACTGGGGTACCCACCCTACCCGATGCGGGTACTCGGGTAGATAGCACAGAAGAGCTGGCATGTAACGCTATGACTGAAACGCTTTGTCAAAGTTACTTCGTGGGGTCACTGATAATACGCCGGGGGTAATTAGCCGTGCCACGGATAGGCAAGGTTTTTTGACGGCATATGCTTTTGTAGCGATAAGGGGATAGGAATAGTCTGTGTGCAACTATGTGGGCTCCGATAGTGGATGACGCTTTTGAGAGGCAGGAAGTTGTAAGGATAAAACTGTTTTCTTAGATCTTGTTATTTAATTATTTACTAGCACTTTGCCCGCGAATTTTGGCCTGTTTGATAGAATAGAATTTTTCAAATCCGACTCATAGTTCCAGAGATTACTTCCTACAACCAAACTTTACCTCTATATAATATTGTAGACGTAAGTTTGGGATCACCAACAAAGAATACACAGGAAAAAATTAAATTCACAATAAAAAGATTATTTTTCATGTACAACCTTCAATTACAGGAGATGAACATTAACATTTTGATAACAACAGAGGAAATAAATTATGAGATGAGAGAAAAAAAAACAACGTAAATCAATATTACAATGATCTAATCTATGACAATATCGGTAACTGCAGCCAATAACTATGTACTTCAAGATCCCGAAGCAAGGCCTAGGAAGAATAAGTAAGCTCGCTGCTCGGTGAGCTAAGAAAAATTGGTAAAGTCAGGGTGAAATGTTGCTATTTTTGACAATAACTCCTTACATCTCGTCATGTGCTTAAGTACAAAGGGATTAATAAATCTCCCTTGTGTTGGGGGTGGATTATCGAGTTAGAGAGAGCTACGCACCCTCAGCGTCTGCCCCTTCCGAGAAATTGTGCATGATCTCAGATGTTTATCGTGTTTATATGTATAGTTATAAATGATAAGCTGACGAGACAAATTAGGGAAGCCGCGGGGTGTTTGTGAATTGGTAGTTTTTATTTGATGAGAACAGTAGTGGTGGCTCAGTGTGTACTGCAGTGACTTACGAGTTGTAAGGTCGTGGGTTCGAAGTTCCAAGCTGACACTTTACTTTGTGTAAATTATTTTCTGTTCTCAAAACGGTAAAGGAATAGGAATCTTGCGGAAACCGACTTGTCCTTGAAACCAAAATTTGAACACATGTGACGTCCGCTGATTTGAACTGGGTCCGCGTGGTCAATTTTTATTAAAAACTACGACGAAATGATGAAAAATGGCTTTCAAATGTATGGCTGTAGTAAAATATTGAACGTCCCCACATAAATACTATGACAATGACAATTCAAAGACATCATATCAGACCGAATTCCCATTAAATCTAGAATACAATACAACCATCTATTGAACTAGCCAAACCCGATAGTTAGTAGTTTCGATACCCGAACATGCACTAATGAAAATAAACGACTTGAACCGGCCTCGAATTACGTTACTGAGACAGTCAATCAGGTATGGCTTTATAAAAGTTTGAGGAACAGGGTGTAGAGGTCACTCATCCTCTATAGAAAAGAGAGGATCCTCTGACTAGACGGGTACTGTTGTATCTGGTAGGCGACTGCCCGAAGATTAATGTCGGGCCGATTGAAGTCGGCGCGGTAAATTATGCTTGCGCGATGTAGGATTTTGCGTGATGTCATTGCAATGTAGATAACGCTGTTTTGACAAGGTTCTTTAGTTCTAAATATTAATGTTAAAGGAGTATTTGAGGATCGTATCAGATGGCATTCTGTAGATTCAACTTACACCCATTGGAATAAATCGTGAATTTATAATATGTCTATTCGTAAATACGTACATAGCAAACCAACGCCTTTTAAACTTTTATCATCTTTTACCTTATGTAGATCATGATAAAAGTTTTAGCGGACCGGGGAGACCTTTGATCTTGAGCTGGTGTAGCAAGTTTCAAGATAATAAGAAGCCAGGTTAAACTATAATAGTTTTGTTCCCACTGATGAGTGGCCTACTGTACCTGTTAGATATTCATAATCTTCTTCATGGCGGCGTTCTCAATGCATTTTACCATAATACTGCGATCGCCAACACGCCTGCGAAACGTGGCGATTAGGGAAACCCCCCCAAATTTGAGTAGGCCTATGTCCAACAGTGGACCTTTTTCGGCTGGAATGATGATGATGCTGAAGTATCGTCGATGATAATATGTAATTATGCAAATAATTTATTGAAAAAAAAAAAAAGATTTCGGATAATTATTATCACCAATTCACGTCATAGGTTAAAATTCCAACTTCTCCTCTATCAACTTGACCAGATTCCCATTTAAGGTAGCAAACAACAAGCATCAATTCAAACCAGATAGTTAACATCACCGTATCAATTGATTCAATAGCCGAACATGTACTAATGACAACAAATGACGAGAACCGTCGGGGTCTCGAATAACGTTAACGACTCGTTACGTGCCAAATAAATACCGGCTCTTTGAACACCCTACTACGGTACCACGATGGTTTGCACTTAGTGTTTTGGAGATTTATTTGCATGAAGGAAGAATAAATAAGGTTTTATAATATATTTTTTTGGGAAGTTTTGGAATGCAAGTTTTGTGAGTCGATGTTAAATTGTGTTATTCGAGATTTAAAACAGAGTGGTAATTGCGTAACTTGCTATCAGTAGGAATTGGTTTCATATTGATAGTTAAACAACATCCATTGCGTTATTTTCGTTGCTGAGCTTACAATTTATTCGAACATATGACGCAATGGTTTAGAAATAATCTTCAATCCCATTCCGATTCTGGTAATTGTGCGTTTCGCAATTAGGGTGCAGGTCAAATAAACAGCTGATGTTATTATTGTGAAAGTAATAGTTAAGTCATCATCATGTGCCTGCCTTTTCTCGACTATGTTAGGGTCGGCTTCCAGTCTAACCGGATGCAGCTGAATATCAGTATTTTACATGGAGTGACTGCCTATCTGACATCCACAACCCAGTTATACAATATGTATATATCCTTGGTAAGACTGGTTGTCAGAGGTTCGGGTTTTGACGACCCGTTAAGACTTTGTGTGACTACACCGTGTGGTGCTAGATGTAAAGAATAGCACCACCCCATTTCTTCCCGTGGGTGTCGTAAGAGACGACTAAGGGATTTACTAAAGAATGGGCAGCAGCGTTCTCTATGCATTTTACCACCATACTGCGATCGCCAACCCGCCTGCCTAACATGGCGATTATGGCAAATCCCCCTCAAATCGGGGGAGGCTTATGTAGTAGTGGACGTCTTTCGGCTGAAATGATGAAAGACTTCCGAAGATCTACAAATGACAGCCGGGACCAAAGGCTAACGTGCTTCCCAAGGGACGGTACCATACTTAAATTCTTTTTTTCGGTTTATGGTGCTTGACGTGGTTGTACACATTTTTTATATAGTTTGATCCCAGTAGGTAGCCACGTTTCAATGCGACATCAGTGGCGCACTTCGGACACTCCAGCAAGTGGAGTATGATCTGATCTGAAACACTCGCACTGGGTTCAGTTAGTAATCCCCCACTTTGGTAAGTTGTGTCTGTAGCGGCCTACTTGGATACGGAATCGGTTGAGAGCTTTCCGTATAGGTATAATCGACAAAAGAAATTGAGCATATCGACAAGAATTACCGCCCGATGCCACGCATTTTGTTTTTGAACGTCTTGAGCGAAAGATACGCGGTCCATCCCCCTTACTATTTCCCTTAGTCAACTTTCAGCACACCCGTTGTGCAAGGAGCCTTATTTTCAGAATCTATTGTACATGATACATTTGGCTCTGAAGTAATAATAAGGAAGCTGCTCTTAGTTACTATCTATACGTATTTTATGTCTTTCAATAAAAATGATTGGCTCAACAAGTTCAACAGTTCCATCGGCATCGCGTTAAACCTTCATAACCCAAGACGCACTTAAATATTTACACAACCCAAAAAAAACAAACAATCAAACAACATAATCCCATATCCACTTCACGCAATAACAACTATCAACAGATCTCAACAACTATTTGACAATACGTGACATTAACCCCCCATTTCTACATTTTCATTGGACACCGCCACCTGGGTCGAATTTACACAAAAACTTAGTAGGGGCCAGGGGACTCGCTCACTGTGGGTTTAGGTGCAAGTATGCTTGTGGACACTGCACTTGTGCCGGACGCCCCCCGGACAATATCGGACACCGGACATTTGTTCCATCATATCGATATCAGATAACAATGGAGACAGATGGTCGTTAAGATTATTACGATTTTAGTTCGGTTTATGATCGTGACAGTATGTGGTGGGAATTAAATGTTTGTTTACTTCTATGGTGCCGATGCGTTCTTTATCTAACCGGATACGGGTGGATTACGTTGTGTTTTGAAATGCATCGGTGCGTTCCAATAGAGACTTTGTTTAACATTATTCTGTAACTAGCTTCTGCCCGCGACTTTGTCCGCGTAAAATTTTTTGTTCCGGGCCCTTCCCGTCGCTCGCGTCGAATCGCCTACCCATGCGATTTTCCCCATTTTTGCAACATTTTTCATTAATGCTCCGCTCCTCTTGGCTGTAGCGTGATGTTATATAGCCTATAGCTTTCTTCGATAAATAGGCTACTCAACACAAAAATAATTTTTCAATTCGGACCAGTAGTTCCTGAGATTAGCGCGTTCAATCAAACAAACAAACAAACTCTTCAGCTTTATAATATTAGTATAGATATACAGTATACAGTACCATTAAACAGGTTGTGCGTCGAAATACATTATACATAATAATGTATTTCGACGCACAACCTGTTTAATGGTTTCATATATTTGGAGCGTGGTTTTGCAGTCCCTAGTTAGGTTTTTGTTTATAAACTTACTTTTAATTTAAATTAGTTTTTGGTTAGCAAACAATTGTTTTTTTAATTTGCGCAATTAAACTCCCATAATCGCATAATTAATACACACATTTTTTTCACAGTGCATGATCACGATCATAACCAGAGGTCGGAGTAGGGCTGCCAGGGTCGCGAGATTGTTCGAAACAGATACCGTGACCCTGGCACATGGGCAACTGAAGGAACACGGGTGGGTTTTAGTCAGTAAAAGTCTGACACGCCCTCCCGCTCCGCCCAGAGCGGGAGAAGTCATTTGATGATTTCCCATCCAGAAAAAAAAAAAGGTCGGAGTAGGTATATAGATTGAAATGGGATCAATGAACTGGCACGTATATATTAACTTAGTACGGATAAGCCTCTGGGATTCCGGTATTTTGAAACTAATTTCAAATTTTGTAATGTGTAGCATAAAGAATACATCAATACGAATAAGAAATGTTTATCCTTTTGCTGTCTTTTTAAAGCAATTTTTTAGTTTATCTATCGCATTCTATAAACTTCTAATGTAGTTCCTAGTTTAAAAATCCTTACTATCACAATATTTGATTCAATCCCGTAAGTACCAAAATGAAATCCTGGAAAAAAGGCTTATCCTTGTTATGATTTCTATGACTATTCATGATGCGAGTACGTAAAATCAATCTACCTACTCCGACCTCTGATCATAACCCTCCTTTGCTTTGCCGTAGTCGGGTAAAACAGCGCAACCTCACCATAAAAAAAACCGGACTCGCGCACCAAGGGTTCCGTACAAACCTGTAGTTTTAAAAATGATGTTACTAAAAATTTACGGTTTTCACAATTTTTCCTTTATTTGTGCTATAAGACGTTGCTTCGTACAAAATTTCAAAATTCTAGATCGACTGGAAGTACCCTTTAGGTTTTGATTCCCTTGCGAGTTTCGAAAATTTGCGGAAATTTGCGGCATAAACGGCTATATCTTTTGATTGCTTTAGCTTAGAAGTTTGATTTTTTCACAGCTTCAAGAGACAGTAGACTTGAGTATTTGATATGAATTTCACCTTGATACCTCCACGCGTTCCTGAGAAAAAAGGTCTTGACAGACGGACGGACGGACGGACGGACGGACAACAAAGTGATCCTATAAGGGTTCCGCTTTTTTCTTTTGAGGTGCGGAACCCTAAAAACGATTTATTCTATAGAGTTTTTTATGGTGAGTTTGCATGCTATGTAACACATCAGCATAATTTTATCACGTTTGTAGAAAAACACCTGAGGTGTCGATCATCACCACGCAGGGGAGATTACCTCGGATGACCATCCCCTGGTGGATCAATGGAATATTAATTGCTTTTAAAGAGGCCCAGGATTATGCGAATAATTGGAGCCGGTGACGGCCCCGCTTGATCGTTTATTCATTGCTTTTAGCACAATTTAATATGATGTAATTGAACTGCAAATGTGAAATTTAGTTATTCTATTACGAGATTAGCTGGTTCGATAGATAGGTAGGTTTTGTATGAACGTCAAATAAATTCTGTAGCTGCTTCCAGAATCACTTGATCGCTTGCGATACAGTGTCTTTGCATGAAACTATCTCTAAACATATATCTAACAAAAATAACCCCGAACGAAGCCTTGATACAGCTCAATTTTGTACATTGTACTATCTAAGGCTTTTAAGGTCAAGTATAGATCTCCAATGTGATCTATTTCCAGCTTTTCCTCTCCATTTTCTCACTCCAACAGTTCTTAAATCTTGATCTACGCCATCCAACTATCTGCGCTAGTGCCACCCGACGCCCGTGAATTCTTCGGCCATCCGGTTTACTATCGAGTAAATGTATGGGTGCTCTGGTCTCGTCTATTCTTGCAACAAATCCTGCCCATCGGAGCCTTAATACCTACCCCATTTCTGTATTTAGATATCCACTGTTCTAGACAAATTCATTCAATTTACCTACGTGTGTGTGTATACATAGGGCATTACTTGTCTGACCAGCGTGTAACCATTTAAAAAATGGTATCTATTAAGCCAATTCCCCTGGCTAATGTTGCATGACGTAAACACACGCATAAACATTTCAGTGTGACAAATTCCCAAAAATTTCGTCAGACATTCATAAATGTTCGGTGATTTGGCGTAAGTAGACAAAAAATCACCCCAAACATAGAATAGGGTTCCGCAAATGACGTTGGGTTTCAATTAATTTATCAATTAAATTGACCGTGTCGACGACACGTCACGCTGTCACAGCGGCAATTCGGTTTTGTGAAAAAAAAGTTGTCAAAATATTGTCTTTGGCGAGGTAATGAAAGGACAACAGTGCGTCATGATGCTTTTTCTAGTGCAGTGGAGTTTTTTGTTTTCTTTGTGTTATTTATTTTTGTTCGGAAATCTATTAAACCGGTTTAAGGGTAAAAATATCAAGAAAAATTACGTTGAGCTCAGTACTGAGTACTGTTGGCAGCAATGAGAACATTATTTTGTTTAATAGAAAATAGCACTAATGGAATTTTAGTTATTTAAGTATTTATTTTAAATGGAATATACGAAGCCACATACACTATGTATACCAAAAACGATAAAAGAGTAAAAATTATCAAATATATTATATTTACATTGCCTACATTTTGTGATTCAATTCAAATTTTTATCCTCCACCACTTGATTAAAAGCAAACCGAACTTGTAATTCATCAACAATCCAATTTCAAAAGAAATTCAATTCAATGCAATGCAATTTTTATTAGTAATATTATTTTTCATACATTAAAATCTGAGTTCACAATAAGAACAGACAAAAATAATTTCACATTATTCGTAATTGACCGTGTCGACGTGACGTGACGTGACGCACCTGAATGATGTCACGTGTTCACGCCGCCATTGACGTGAAAAGCTGACGTGAAACGAACTGTTATGAAAATAATGTTCTTATTTTTTTTTTTTGTATAATATTGTTTTTTTTGCAGAGGCACTAGGTTTTTTTCCTGGTGCATATTTCATTATATTCCATGTTGTATTCCTTTTTAAGAGATGAGACGCATGAACCTGAGAAGCATGGCGAAAAAAGGGGGGGGGGGGGGTGCTTATACCCAGCAGAGGGTGATTCCAGGCTGAGATGATGATGATGATGATTCCTTTTTAAGAATCAACGTACTGAGTACGCATTTTTACAATCGGTTAGGTTATCGGTAAATAAGTTAGAAAATTACTCTTTACTTGACATAAGTATTAATTTATTTATAGAGGAACACCAGCAGGTTATGGAAATGTATCTGAAATACTTTGATAATATGATATTAGCCTTTTACTTTTACTGTCATCTTTTATAACTTTACCAGGTTTAAGCAGTAACTGATAATAATACAACTAAAAAGTAATAATAATAAAACTAAAGGTTGTAGAGTTAAAAAATTATGGCAAAATAATTCTTAAACTTTAGATGAATAACTAAAAGTAAAATAAAATTACAATTTACGAACAAATATTGCAATTATGTTCACTTGAGAAATCAGCAATATAAATTGAAATAAATATAGGATTATGATGAAATTATAGCTTCTAAAATAAAGCATAAAAAGGTAAATAGTATTCAAAATATACAACACACACTAATACAAATTGCGTTGTACGGAACTTCTGTAATTATGGGTTCGACTTTGACTTGTTTGTGTCCGGCACTATGCAGTTAAGTTCAAAAGGCCGTTGCCTTTTATAAAGGAATAAAACTATTTCAGAAAGATTTCACGCCAAAAGCAATTCGATCTCAGTGCAAAAGCTTATCTAATCTTTTACACAACGTTATCAATGACAGCCCCATTTTACTACAACTTTAATTGACACAATATTCACACATGATAAACTCCCTGTGGGCCTTGAATGACCCCGCGGAATAAACCCACCGTAGAGTATGGTTTTAAATTGATATACATGTTTCAGACGTTGTAATTACTTAGTTTTACCAACTTTATATTCATAACTATGAGTGAAACTCAATAAATATTTTGTCGCAAATAACCAAACTGCTCTAGGAGGTTGTATTTTTATTAGAAAATAATTTTAATTATTCGATTCTTCTTTCTTCTTATTCTTCTTTGATTCTTCTTTATTTCGATTTTTTATTTGATTTTTTCATTTTTTTCAATTGTTCATATTTTTTAAAATTTATTTCGAATTTTAGTTTGTTATTCGTTCTTGCCTCTAGTCTTTTATAAGTTCACGTTCGCAAGGACGTACATATTGTTTTCGAGCACTGAATCATCAACGCTTTGCTTAGTGCAGAGAGTTAGAAATTGAACGTGTGTTTTTTCGCGGTAGGTAAGGTTAATTTCACTTTTATATTAAAACAAACAAAAAAATGTCGTGAGGTATTGATACGTTTGTGATATTTCTGCTCGAATCCCAATAAATACTATGCGTTTTCTTTTTTCATCGCGAGTAAAAAATCTAGTGTGCGATATAATCCCGCCACGATATTTTTACGTCCGTCTAAACGTAGTCTACCACAAAACCTTATCCAAATAAACCAATTTGGTTTTTTACCTTTAATTGACACAATATTCACCTATTATAAACTCCCCGGCCGAACAATACATAACACTATATTCACAAGGCACATTTTCCCCTGGCTCGGCCATAATCGCTTGCACCTGTCACGTAGCCAGTTCCACTCGTTACATCACTGTCCAGCTGTGCTGCATGACGTGTGGATATAATAATAAATATGGTGCGTTTTTTGGGTTCCGTGGCCGAGTGGGAAAACGAAGTTATTGCTGTAGTTATTACTTACCTGTACAACAGCAATAACTTTGTCACTGCCAAAAAAAAAAAAAAAACTGACCAAGTGCGAGTCGGACTCGCGCACCGAGGGTTCCGTACAAACCTGCAGGTATTCACGGTTTATGCATATGGTTTATGTTAATGAAATTATTTTTTTTTTTTTTTAATTTTTATGGAAGGAATGGAAGGTAAATTGTGGTTTACGATTTATGATGTAATAAAAAAAAACTACTTATTAGATCTCCTTCAAACCAATTTTCGGTGGAAGTTTATATGGTAATGTACATCATATATTTTTTTTAGTTTTATCATTCCCTTATTTTAGAAGTTACGGGGGGGGGGGGGGGAGGGGGACACACATTTTACCACTTTGGAAGTGTCTCTCGCGCAAACTGTTCATTTTAGAAAAAAATTATATTAGAAACCTCAATATCATTTTTGAAGACCTATCCATAGATACCCCACACGTATGGGTTTGATGAAAACATTTTTTTTGAGTTTCAGTTCTATGTATGGGGAACCCCAAATATTATTGTTTTTTTTTATTTTTGGGTGAAAATCTTAATGCGGTTCACAGAATACATCTACTGACCAAGTTTCAACAGCATAGCTCTTATAGTTTCGGAATAAAGTGGCTGTGATATACTCGGACAGACAGATAGACGAATTTATAAGGGTTCCGTTGCCAAATGGCAAAAAAAAAACAACATTGTATTTAAAAATTAGATACAGTATGTTTTCGCAAAATACTATGAAATCAATACGCCCAGTATTGATATTATCGTCCGCTAAATAAGTAGCGTTAATAGTCATTCCAACTACGGAACCCTTCATTGTGCGTTGTCCGACACGCACTTGGTCGATTTTTATTTAGTAACTTACTCCCCTGGCTGTATGCAAAGTGAATTTGTTTGAGTTCTCTACTTGTTTATTATGTGTGAAATAAAATAAAACTGGTACCTAGCATGTTGAAATAGTTTTGAAGTTTTAATGTTACCTATTTTTAACCGACTACAAAAAGAAGGAGGTTCACAATTCATCTCATCATCATCATCATTTCAGTCGTAAGACGTCCACTGCTGGACTTAGGCCTCCCCCAATTTGGGGGGCTTTGCCATAATCGCCACGCTTGGTAGGCGGGTTGGCGATCGCAGTATGGTGGTAAAATGCATAGAGAACGCTGCTGCCCATTCTCTAGTAAGTCCCTTAGTCGCCTTTTACGACACCCGCAGGAAGAAATGGGGTGGTGTTATTCTTTACGTCCGGCACCACACGGTACCTTTACGTCCGGCACCACACGGTACCGTCCGGCACCACACGGCAATTCATCTATAGGTATTTAAATTAAATTTTTCGAAATATTATTTCCGGCAAGTGTGGATCAATTTCTTCCTCATGCCTTCATTCCTGCTTACAACTCAAGTATGCTCTCATATATTTTTTATTGACTTTGCTTTGGTAGTTTCTGCGTTAGCTTTGATAATATATTTAATCCACTCTATGTATGTTGATGAAGTTCTGACGTATAACTAAAAACAAATGTAAAATCTTTTATTAAATAACTTTAATTTTGGATGTCGGTGTCTTTGGATATATAATTTAGTTTTCTATCACCGACTTCAAATATTACAGTTATTTTTCAGGTAGTGCTTTTTTTGGTGTTGTTGGTTTTTTTTCTTTAAAACTTTCACTGCTGATCATTTGGTTCATTTGCTGGCCTCCCCATTTAGTTTGCCGCAATCACCACGCTTGGCAGGTGGGTTGGCAATCGCAGTATGGTGGTTAACTGGATGACCGTTCTCTAGTAGTTACTTCTTACGACGCCCATGGTAAGAAATGGGAATTTTATCATCACCGGTCTCAAAACCGGTGAAGGAGAACATCGTGAGGAAACCGGAATTTTTCAGAACCAAAATTTAAAGACTTTTGATATCTATGAACCAGTACTGGCTCCACGTGGTGGATAACAGCCCACTCCCTCTTACCCATAGGAGGCCAGTGTCCCAATGCATGAAAAATAAAGCATAAAAAAGCCAAAAAGCGATCAAAAATGCATCGTACCCTACACACTTGTCAAAGACTCGTTTCGCATTAATTGGCGGTTCCAAAATAGCGCTTGAGACACGTTTTCAATTTAGTCATAATCCCCCCTTGCACCCTTCAGGACTGACGCATTACCATCGGTAAGCCGCATTGCCTTTGAGGCTTTTGAGACCATCATTTGAGTTTACCTGTATACCTATTGATGTTTGTATGGACTTTTGGCGGTAATTATGTTGATAATGAGAATTACTTGGTGGTAGATTTCAATAACCAGTTTGTTAATTAAACAGTTTACTTATTTTTTTAAATACTGCCGCCTAAAACACAAAAATGTGAAAAATAACTTTAGTTTCGGAAGTCGGTGTCTTTGGTTTTATATTTTCGTTTTTTACCGTTGTTTTTTTTTATGTAATAAAGTTTTTATCTTCTCTTTTTAGCTGTTGTACATAAATTAGTATACCTTTACTAAAGTATTCAATAAATAACAGTGATATGAAGTTATTACAATATCATTAATATGTAGAAACTAAGAGGAAAAAATACACTAATCAGAACTTGAGCAAAATTATATGGAACCACTCAATAAGCATACCCTTTCATAAAAATAAGAATTTCTCAATTCAGATTATAAATGAAGAAAATCTGAGTTAACATAATATTAGGAAAAAACTTTAGAATGTCCAACTTTCATGAAGCGTGTTAAAAACTACACTAATCATAGGAACGTTCAAACAGTAGGTATTATAGATATTTTGAAAGGTAAAATTTAAAAACGGTCATGTTATATAAATCTAAGGGTAAATAAATATAAATAAAAAGTGTTATTTGGTTTTTCATTACGAATCCTCGGTAATAGCTCGGATTCTGGATTTGTACCCGATAGATAACAATGAGCTCGCCCCCTATCACAACGAACAGAAACATAACTGGTGGAATGTGAGCATACTATATTATGATACATTTCTGCCTAACTCTTCAGGGGAAAAGCAAGGGTGATAATTAAGGTAATTAAAACTGTACAAAAATATAATTAATCTAGAAGACTTGAACCTTGAATTCCATGGGGTCATTAGCATTTTATATTATTCAAGAATAAGCTAGACAATCGTCTCGCCGGATAGTAAACGGGAACATGATACCAGATGGGGCACATTTGCGTAGATCTATTTGCTCTAGTCTCGAAGACTAGAAAATAATGAGATTAAGAAGACACGAACGGTTGAGCAGGCTTTAAAATGAACCATGAAGTACGTCTAAAATGTCTAAATACAAGACAAAATATACTAACAAGTTGACTATCTATGACCAAAGCAATGTGAGCTACGAAACACAGTGATATAAATATTTATATTGTAAAATATTCTGATGTTTTATTATAATTATTGTGAATATGAAGACAGTGGTTTTTTTTTTCTCATTTTGTTTTAATCATGGTCTGGCAGTGCGGCCTACCCAAATTTATTTTCTTTGGTATTGTTCATTGAATCATTGAGCTCCTTGATTTCAGAGAGCTGCAAGATTACTAATAAATACGGAAACTGACTGAACAGGTCCGCTCAATCTGACTGGTGCTTTTCTCAAACGACCGTTTCAGACACCAATCCACATGGTTTTCACATGATCAGACCAAGATTACGTCTAGACTTCAAAAGAGTTTATGACCTCTGGGTTTGTTTCGGCTTTTCATCTCAAAGAAGTAAGATAGGAAACGTCGATCGCATCTATTTTTTCTCAAATATAATCGGCGTTAGAAAGCATTTGTACAAACTTACTTGCAGAAACTAAATAGTTCCTACGTTGTAAGTAGAAGGTAAAATGCATTCCAACATTTCCAAATACACGTATATTATACTTCACAAAATTGCGGAAACCAAACATCATCAAGATTCTCGTAAGCACCCTTATAGTTAAAATCAAATAGAAACTTATTTCATTGAAGAGCTATCAAAAGATAAAAATGCTTCAGGCTTTAAAACATTAGTTAGCAGTAGACATCCCTTAAGCAGCATCTTACAAAGTATACGTATCACTTACAACCCTTGGTTATGTAAATAGAGTAATAGAGTATTAGGTAGGGTGTTTAACCACCGTGAAAAGGAGTTAACTTAAATAGCGCTCATCTATGAAAATTATCCAACAGACACAAGAAGAACCAAGAGAAAAGAATATAAAATATTAAGTACCATCAGCTTAAAGGCTTCAGCAGTCTTAAAAACTCAAAATTAATTATTAAATTACTAGCTTCTACCTGCGACTCGACTTCGTTTGCGTGAAATTTCAGCCGAAAGACGCATGGGCCTCCCCTAAAAGATGGAGGGTTGGTATGATCCCAAAGCTTGGTAGGCGGGTTTGGCGTACGAAGTATGGTCAAACGCATAGATAACGCTGATGCCCATTTTCTGGTGAGTCCCTTTGTCGCCTTCCATGACACGGAAAGAAATGGGTTGGTGTTATTCTTTACGTCCGGCAACACACAGATTTGATAGTTTTCTTTATGTTACTTGCTACTTAATGTGGGCTATGTGAGCTTAACTTTTGGGAAGAGAGATCCCTACAAGCCTCCTTGAGAACTATATGTATGAAAAATTATCTCGTTTTCTAATACCGCAACGAATACCTTGTATAAATTCGCGTACCTATCTCCTCTTTAGGGATCGTATGAACTTCCCAATAACGTATAAATACACTTATTTGCCACGAGGGAGTTACATTTATTTTGTACCACGAACGTCCGTTCCCAGGACTATCGTAAGGACGGCAACTTTAGGATCTAATTCTAGAGCTGGACGATGTGCAGTAGGTTCATGTATGTTTTACAGCGGTTGCGGGGTATGTTTCACACCGAAACTTTTTAGAATAGGCCAGCAAGGAAAGCATCTGATGACAAATTTATTTAAATTTCGAATTAGGTACGTACTCTTCGAGAATCTGTATATGTGTAATGAATTCATATGTCATATTTTTTTTAAACAAATTAGCGGTTATTTAAAAGGTTTCTGTCGTGCGTCAAAATGGATTTGACTCGAGACAATTTTCGCTCAATGATTTATCTAGACACGCGGTAGCGTTTCAAGCCAAGTTCAAGCAATAGAACTGGCGAGCAGCACCGTGTGTAATATTACACGAACCATTTCAAGCCACTTTTGACCCCCTCATAACTCAAAAAATATTTCACATAAACGTGTCAAAAACTCATATATTGAGACTTGCAAGATATATGTGCTCCAAATTTCATAAACACATCTCAAACGGTTATTTAGATATTAACGTCCAAAAATCGTCATTTTTACCACAGACTGACCTATAGATCAAAACTCTAACCCAGTTCCAGGTGACCTAAAAAGTTGGAATTTGGCATGCAGATAGGTAATTAATTAAGTGAATATAAAGGAATAAATCAGAAACTGGTAAATTTTTTATCATTTTATTATAATTTTTCACTTAATTGGTTCTATTAGGAACACTTGTAACAAAAACCATTTGGTATTAATTTTGTTATAAATAAGTACCTACTAATAATTTATGTACAAAAAGTAATGATATCCCATCAAAAACATAAATGTGAAATGAGAGCCAAGTTCAATATTGTGATATATGCCTTGGTTGTTGACTTAACGACAAAAGAAGTGAGATCTAAATGGGTACCAAGTTCAATGGTTAGTCCTGAAATTTATTTATAACTACATAAAATATAATTTCTTCTTATAACTTAGGATAATATATTGTAGCCTAAGGTCTAACTTGCCTAGTTTTCATTTCGCAAGTTCTAAACCTGAAACTAGTCGGTTCATATTTTATTATTCCGAAAATTTGTATTGCTGGTAGAAACTAGCCATCGAACATAATAATTCGTAACATAACTGGCGATGGGTATATAGGTATAACAGGCGAGATTTTATGTCACCTATAAAGGTATCATTCAGAGTTTCATTTTTGAACGTCGTTGTTTATCGCTATTAAACCGCACTTTAAAACTTTCACTATCCACGAAGTATAAACAATAGTTATGTTCAAGGTTATAGAAGAACGGGACCCATTCCGGGTTTAATAACATTACGCCTTTTTCAAGGAAATCGTTCGTGACAGATAAACAGACGCAGCAACAATGTTTATAATAAGTTCTTCTCTTTTCGAAGCAATGAGACATTAAAAAATCATTAACAGTGGTAGTGAAAATTTACGAAATAACATAGGATTTTAATGATGAAATACATCCATTGCTGCCAAATGAGGCCGCTGGGAGGAGTCTGTCCACACGTTGGTGGTTGGCAATAATTCCCGCTACTGTAATTATGATTCGAAGCCAATTATCACGCTCTCGCATTTTTTTATGATGACTTTTTTTATTTCGCGATATTATCGACGTATAATTTATTGGACGGAGTTCGATTATAGGGCTGTCGAGTTGTTTACGCAGTTTTTCAATAAGAGAGAAAAACTTGTGCAGTTTTTTCTGTTTGATTTTTGTTTGAGCAGCAGTTTGATGAAGCACTGAATTATTTTGAAGGTAGGCTAATTTAGTGCTTCATATGATCGAGAAATCGTCTTCTCAGTGACGTGAATAACGCAATAAATGTTGTAAAACTGTCAAAAAGGAAAGCCATTCTTACTGTTAGTGTTCTACACTTCTACGCAATTACGCCTCTGGTTTTGGTAAGTGTTGATATTGTACTACGTTACTGATTGGCAAATCAGTATGGAACCTAAACTTAGAAAATCTAAAAAATGTTTTAGATTTGTTCACTAAAATCTAACGAATTTTACCGAATGTAATAATTAATTCACATGTCGCACTTTCTTAATAGGAAATCGACGTGTTAACTTTGTAAATTTGTTCACTCCTACAACGTAAGTACAAACTCTCAAGGGATCGTATTGAACATTCAACATGTAATGGCTATGTGGTGCTATTTGCACACAACCAACAAAACAAGTACTTACCTAATAAAAAAAGTATCACATGATTTTTATCTATGTCGCTCATTCTTATATTAAAATACCATCTGCTTTATTAATTACCATATCAAAATTAATACAATACCAAATTATAATAAATTATTATTTCATCTAAAGAATATTCAAAAAAAAAACAAGATGGCCGCCAACCCTAAGAGCTGCGGGCGGTGCGCGGCGTTATCATTCCCAATCAATCAAGTTATTACAAGCCCGTTGCGCACTTTCACTCAAATTATAATTTTGACCAATATTAACAATGTATCAACTTTATTTTGCGTAATGAGGTCCCCTTGCGGTAAAGATTATCTTTTGATTTGATAACAAATTGATGAATTCATTCATTTACTGTTATAAGTACCTACGTAAAAGTAAGGTAAGGGTTTGAACATTATAGCACTATAGTTTACATTATCTACGCGTTTAAAACATACATTTTTTTTTAAATACACACAGTCCTGTAAATGGTCCATTTACAATAACTTTATGTATACAAACAATGGGTTAACATAAAAGTTTTATAAATAAAATAAAAAAATATAAGCGTCGACTTGAGAACCTCCTTCGATTTTTTCGTCGGTTAAAAATAATAAACTCTAGGATTTTAACGTGTAGCCCAGTGGACGGACGTCAGGCGACTCCCGTCAAGAGAAGGGTGGGCGTCGCATGTTTTTGATACGTCTTCTAGATCTTCCTAGAAGCCGCTCTCCACGAAGTAGAGAAAGCTGCTCTCATATTGATCGAGTGGATTGTGGCGGGAGTGGTTTGTAAGACGCTCGCGTTATAAATTATTTTTTTAAGACTCCACAGCACCTGTACCCTACGAAATTAAACTAAATAAAATAATCAACAATAATTATTTCATAATAAATAAATAAAAATATTATAGTAGAATTTGTAAAATAAAAACTTTAAAAATCTAGTGTTAAAAATCGAAAACGCATTTCTAAATAAACAAAAATTCAGAAAAATCGGTAAAAGTAAAAATAATCTTACAGTAAAAATAAATATTTTACGAATATCACATTCCCCTTAATGATGATCCTGTGTTGAATCGTAATATTTTAATCCCTGGCTACGCGACTACATGGGTAACGAACGAATGCATTTATAGTTACCCATGGAATCTGCGCTTTTTTTTTTTTGGATGGGGTATCATTAAATGACTTCTCCCGCTCTGGGCAGAGCGGGAGGGCGTGTCAGACTTTTACTGACTAAAACCCACCCGTGTTCCTTCAGTTACCCATATGCCAGGGCCACGGTATCTCGTTTGAACAATCTCGCGACCCTGGCAGGTGAAAACTGCGCTTGAGTTATCTTTAACAATTTTGTTACTTACAATGAATCAAGCTGTTTTGTTTATGTAGGAAGTCATCAAATGAGTTCTCCCGCTCAGTGTCAGACCTTTACTGACTAAACCTCACCCGTGTTCCTTCACTTACCTATGCCGCGCTTATAAACTATATTTACGTATACCTATTGATTATCCGCCGAGCCTCCGAAATCACGCTAAGCCGTTGAGCCTAACTGTCGTACGTAGGTCTTTGACAGTCATACGGGTCGTCAGAAGCCCAAAAGTGTGACAACCAGTCTTTCGGGTTATCGTATTACCTAAGTAACAGGATTGTGAGCTCCGATAGGCAGTCGCTCTATGTAAAATATTGGTGTTCCTGCCGCATCCAGTTTGACTGGAAGCCGACCCCATCATAGTTCATTCATAGTGCCTTAATTAAATTTTTAGTTGCATAATTTTAATTTGTCAAATAATTACCACAGCTTTTGTATCGTACCTAAATTACCGTAACTAAATTGCAATAGTATGCACTATTATCATCCCATTAAAAAACGACACGAAACATATTATTGTCATCTAAATTCTTCCTTCCCTATACAAATAAAAACTATCCCATTTTTTATAATTACGACTAGTCGCATAACGAATGCCCCGCTCCATAACTAAGGGCGTCTACACGCGTGCGTATAAATGTAGCGGGAACGTAATTCGCGCCAGTTATTGCTTCCGCGAACGCACCTGAGACCCAATTAAGTATCGCTGCATATGTGCCGCATTCTTTGAGGATTTGTCCCGTCTGAGACGCGTATTGAATGGGCGTCATTAAAAATCTCACTGTAGAAATGTTCGGCTGTTTTGTGAAGGGATTGCAAGGATTCTTTTATTGAGTGATAGCTTTTGAGGAGCTGTTAAACTATGGTCATCAGAATTTAATGTTTACCATTATATTCCTAATTACTTTGTTTTTTAGGCACTAGCATCTTAGTTGGCCTTGACTCATAAGATTATAGTGAAATGTGATAATTATTTTGCTTATTATTAAAATTAAAAAATTCGACAATATAGTCTGAAGCCGTTTTGCGTGGATGTGATGAATGTTTACCCCGCTGTTTTTTTTTATTTTTTTGTTTTACAATAAACTCATTCTTTGTGTCATGTTTACCGCAAATTTACGTATTTTCTTTTTTCTTTACGTATCCTGGTATTCGCTATAATTATTTTGATTGAAAAACTAAACCCCTTCAGTAACATCACTAATATATTGATGGAGGTCAAAATGACTACGGCTAAGCTGTGACTGAAACGATAGCTTACCGACATTCTTTTTTATCCGATTTCTTATGAAACACTTCAGATAATTCTATCATGGGAAAAGTTTGGGTTCCTCAAGGTAAACGCACACTTGTCCACACACGATGTCCGCGTTCTTCCAGGATTCGTCCGATTCGGCACGGACATGTGCGAAGTTTCATAGAATTTCATACAAGTAATTCTAAATATCAATTCTTTCGGCTTCTTTGCTTCCTTTGGCTCTGTTATGTGTGTGTTAACCTTTACAGTGAATTGGACGAGGATATCTTTTCGGAAAATATGAGGTTCGCTAGTGTGGCATCTTTTCTTAAAGGTCAACGAGATCATTACTCCAGTTTGGTTCTTTTTCCTCGGTTCTATTTATAGTCACGTGAATTCGTCATGTCGTCAACAAGTCGACAACCATGTCTAAAGTTTAGTTAAAGATGTAGGTACTTTTATATCATTTCAATTTGCAAACATCCTTGTATGTATAGAAGGTTCTTATAAGCAAAAGGAAAAAAATATATAACCCAGTTGGCAAAATCTTCCACAAAACATGGTCCTTAGATAGAGTCAGTTTCTAATTTTTATGTCTAATAAAGTCTTACTCTCTCCGAACTCAAGTTGAAAAGGGAAGACGAGCCGCGTAAAGTCGGGCTACATCGACGGAACGGCAGCAGGCTGGTCATGTGGAGCAGTATCAGAAGCTATTCACCATCTCCTATCCGGCAGGATAGGAGAGGGCACTCTGTGCCTTAAAATACGCAGCTAAGGTGACCTCTGCGCTACCATCCGCCACGCTAAACGCCGTGGAAGTGGCGAAGTTTTGGGCCAAAAGTAAGAAGATAATAACTGTCGTATAATAAGAAGAATACGTAAAGAATAGCACCATGCCATCCCTTCCCGTGGGTATCATAAAAGGCGACTAAGGGACTTACTAGAGAATGAGCAGCAGCGTTATCGATGCATTTTCCACATACTGAGATCGCCAACCCGCCTGCCAAGCGTGGCGATTATGGCAGACATCCCGAAATTGGAGGAGGCCTATGTCCAGCATTGGACGTCTTTCGGCTGAAATGATGTTTATAAGAAGTCTCACAAAATATTCTAATTCAAAAAAAAACTACATTTCTTCATATTAAAATAGCCAAACACCACATTAAAACACAACTTACAAGCACACCATCAAACCAGTTTCACCATACATAGCTACAGTAAAGTAATTCCTATCATATCGCCTGGCCAGACCGCTTCTGGCGCCTGAGAGAACAAATTGGATGCGAAATCAAATAAAAAACATTCGCCGATCTACCCTCGAAGGGAGTAATGTGGATGTTATGATGTATTTCCATGGCAACGGCGACTAGTAGATGATTCTGGATGTTTGGATGTTTCCCTATTCATTATGTGGGTGGATTGAGTAGTGATCATAGGAAATAGAAAGTTATTGAATGTGATAATGGTTTTTTTTTTTGTGAGTCGTTTGGTTTTGCTGGGCTTTTAAATGTCAAGGATTTTTTTCTGTGGGTTCGCTGTTTTGTCTATCTTGACTTATTTTTGATACTTGACGATCATGAGGAACGTGGGAATAGGTATGTAGGTGTACCAATTCTTTCGTGAATACAAAACTAACTGATGAGTAACTACTACTATACAATATAAAACTTGTAGTAGATATTCCGTCGTAACTCAATTTTATACTGCACATAATTGCAAAGATAAATTTCCGCATCAGCACATTAATTAAATTAACGACGTATGCTTGACAAATTATTACAACGGTCACGCTCGATCACTCAAAATCCAAAACATTATCCACGTCATCTATGCAGCCCTGGTACCATTCAGCCCCTCGTGATCATTTCCTCGTGGCTTCGCGCTCAGCTGACTGCTACGCGTCACTTGACAAGCGATCTCTATCTAGTTTTTGTGGGCTTCTATCCCTTATACATATCGTATAAATAATAGTAAGATTATTATTTTTATCTGACTTCATTTTTTAAAATATTTTGTTAGTTACTAGAGTTTTAGGTAGTATTTCGTCATTTTATTATAAACATTTGGATGTAAGTGTACCTATATGGTCTTTTTGGCAACATCTGTTGGTAATGTGCCGTTAGCATTGTGCAATTTAAAGCTTTTATAGTTCTTAACTGTGTTTCTGGATTTAATTTCTAGGAATAAAAGGTAGGTTAGAAAAAATGTTTTAGGTGATTTTTAATGATTCCATTCTAAATATTTCAAGCCTATCTCAATGTCCTGTAATCATCTATAGTAATAAACAAAACTGAAATTTCGAAATATATACGATACTTATACCAAAAACAATTTTAAAAATCTGTCTGTTTGTTCCAGCTAATCTCAAAAATAGCTAGACCGGTTTTGACGAGACTTTCACTGACAGATAACTGATATTATAAGGAGTAACAGCCATTTGCCCTGGTAGCATGAAGCTGCAGGCACGGCTATTAAGTAAATATGCTGCTTAGGATATTAAGTACTAACCAATATGGAGAAATGTATGTGGAATCAGCATTAAATGTCTATTATAATACGTCTTCTATATAAATCTTTTGTCAAAAGATACAAAATAATGTTATTATTTTGTGTCTTTATTTTTTGTATTTTAAAAATAATTAATCTTACAGTTTTCTATTACAGTTTATTAAGACTTAACGTCCCAGAAACTGTGCGAAGTACGTAACACTGAGTGAATTTCAGTCGTTAAGAACTTTAAGAGGCTTTCAGCACGACCTGGACGTAATAAATGTGTGACCTGCATGGTGGACTGTTCAGTTTGAGAGCAAAATTTTTAAGATGATGTTACTGAATAAGTATTACACGAATTATCATTTTGGACTGAATGATATTTAAATTAAGTACAGTAGGTGCCGTATTAATAAGAAACGCAGTTATTCTGAATAATTTTTCAATAACATCTACCAGTTTTCCAAAAATGTTAGAGTCTAATTGGCTGCAGCTGAATACCAATATTTTACATGGAGTAAGTGCCAATCTGACCTCCACATCCCCGTCATTGGGTAATACGATACCTATACTATACTTCTGACTCAGACGTCCACTGTTGCCTGTTGCTTAAATGTAAATGTTTCTATGTTATTCTTATGTTTTTATGTCCTGTGCTTGTACCAAATAAAATATTTCTCTTTTTCTTTTTCTTTCTTTATCCATTAGCCTCCCCCAAACTCAACCACTTCTACCGGTTCTGTGCTTTTCACATCCACCACTTTCCTGCCGCCTTCACAAGGTCATCGTAAAGGTGTTTCACTATCCATAACTATGTCAAAGATCTACAAATGACAGCCAGAACCAATAGCTTAAATTTCTTTCCAAAGCACAGAGGGGTTTTAATAGAAAGAATTTAAATAATTAAAAAATACAAGCACAAAATACCAAAAAACAACAAAATACTTGTGACACCTAAACAAAGGCAGGTACCAGGAAATTAATCACTGACGAGGAGGTCTCAAATTGTAGGCGACATCGATAGCTAGGTAGCGTGTCCCCTCGATGCATGGGTGCTGAGTGGAAACCAAAACATCAGTACCAGATCAAAGCGACAATGTCGGAGGGTGAATTTGTCTAGGTGATTCTGTGCAAGATGCAGTTGTGACTGGATGTGGCAGTACTGTATTTTATTGAAAAAACTTCTCAGGTATATGACTGGAGTAATAGAATTTAATGGTCATTACAGCTCAAAAATAGGTAGGAGAAAGGTTTTATTTAATACTAGCTTTTGCCCGCGGCTTCGCCCGCATGGATGTCGGAAATTATCGCAAGAGGACGTACTTTAATGTATTTAGAATATATCAATCCAGGTTTTATAGGTAATTACCCGCGACTTCGTCCGCGTGGTATTTTTAACAAAAAAGTTTTTCTTCGTTTTTTTTTTTTTTTTTGTGAGAACCTATTTTTTTTTTCTATAATAAAAGTATCCTATAAAAGTAGCCTAAGTTACTCCTTGTTACATCAGCTACCTGCCAGTGAAAGTCCCGTCAAAATCGGTCCAGCCATTTCAGAGACTAGCCGGAACAAACAGACACACAGACAAAAATTGTAAAAAATGTTGTTTTAGTATATGAACCGTGTATACATCCATATACACTTAGTAAAAAGCGGTTATTTTAATATTACAAACAGACACTCCAATTTTATTTATTTGTCTAGATGTCTAGATAACTTCGTGATAAAGTAAATTGCTAAAATATTTTTTTTTTAATCGTCACCCCGCGCTGCATAGCTCAAGTAGTGGATGTTAGAGAAAGAACAGCCAGGCTGAAGTTAGCCGGACGCAATGCGCGCATGCACCCGGAGAAACGAACTTAAGATCGTCACTTACTGGTAGCCTGAGCAAGTACATAGCCATCGTGGTAGATCATGGCGACGGTAGTGTGACGATCTAATAAGGTTTGCAGGATCAGAGAACGCACAAAACAAGGAGGTTTATAAAGAAAACGGGGGTCTTTGCCCAGCTGTGGGACACAATACCTAAAGGCTAACA
This sequence comes from Aporophyla nigra, assembly GCA_947507805.1. NCBI lineage: Eukaryota > Metazoa > Arthropoda > Insecta > Lepidoptera > Noctuidae > Aporophyla > Aporophyla nigra. The sequence continues at coordinate 4,512,013 of OX382301.1, forward strand.
ATAAAAAAATTAAAAATAACATTCTGCAATACCATTCAGAAGCGCAGACATTAAAGAGATCTTCGATCGTCTTCGGGAATGTTGTTATGCCATTGGATAAGTTAAATTCAGTTGTCTATTTACTCTTTTCCTAGAACTTGACTTACCTTTCTAATGTCGTATAGCGCGCTTTTCTGACTGAGTTTCACAATTTGTTTAAAGATAAAGATTTAATTAAATAAAATTGCCTTGATTAATCTCTAAATCCTCTTACCACCATTTCTCTGCTACCACATCCAGTAACTCTCCATCCACGTTATATCTATACTAATAAGTGCGGTGGGCGACACCACGTCATCATTACTGCACAAAGAGGGCGCTGCAACTTGCTGACTACACAGCTGTACCTATATACAAATTATTTAACACCGGAATTTTGGTTGCTTTATTTGGTCCTTTGATCAGACGAATTAATTTGGATTGAAATTTTTAAGGATTAGGGTAGAAGTAATGAAATGTCATGATTCAAGACATTGCAGTGGTTATGGCTGATCTTTGCGTTATGCTCGTGGACGGGTTGTGCTTGTTGTGACTGGTCGTCTTCATCAGCAGCCTATAAATGTCCCCACTGCTGGGACACAGGCCTCCTCTCGGTGAGAGGGAGTGGGCCATAATCCACCACGCGGGCCCAGTGCGGGTTGGTAGATGTCACATGTCTTCCAATTTTTGGTTCTAAGACATACCGGTTTTCTCACGATGTTTTCCTTCACCGTTTTGAAAACAGTGGTGATGAAATAATTTACACAAAATAAAGCGCCTGCTTGGGTTTGAACTCACGACCTGCTACTCGTAAGTCGCGGCCGATACCACTGGGCCACCACTGCTCACTGGTCGTCTTGCTGACCATTATTTTGTTATTGTTATTAATAATTACCTACCTGTTTATTTATTTTATGTTGATGGTCCTAGTTTATCATTTACGGCCTCGAGTTGTCACTCGCATCGTAACCGCTATTTGAAGATGATCCAGTATTGCGTATGTAAGCCATTATTTTATGCCCAGAGGCTATTATTGTGGTATTATGCCTAGTTTCAATTTTTTTTTTGCTTCAGTATAGTTTTTATTTGATTTGTAGGTTTATTGGATTGGCTAGCTGACATATGAAAAATTGATTTAATTCAGTGTTGTGTTTCGTCATGTAAATTACTTACGTTACTTTTTGGGAGAAGTCTAAAGCTAAAGTCAATGTTATGGTGAAAATGAATGTCTTGTGAAAAAAAGCATTTTACCAGAGCCCATCATGATCATCATCGTCAGCCTACAGCAGCCCACTGCTGGACATAAACCTCTCCAATTGCACGCCACCACAAGAGCTAGGCCTAGTAAAATTAGGTTAGGAGCACATACGCAAACACCTATAATTATCACCACCAGTTACTTCGTACCCAATTCCGCTATCCCAAATCAGCTCTTACGTAACATTTCACAGGAGCAGCCTGTACATTATACAGGGGAGTCCATGATAACAAACACTTCATTAGTCACAGCCGCTGTAACATCAGCTACCGTCCGTTTGTGTATCTGCCCACGGATAATGTTTATACGTATGTCTGTCTCTCCGTTCGAGTGTTCCGGGTAATGTGAGGTATGATCTTGGTGCTGTTTATGTTAATGCTGAGTCGTTGACGGGGTTGATAGATCTCTAAGAAGTATCAAGAAAACAAAACAATAACGGCCTCATTTAAAAAACAAAGTTTTTTTTTCTGACATGACTCGTTCGAATTTCAAAAACTAGATTGATAGTAAACCATCAATCTAGTTTTTGAAATTCGAATGTAACTGTGATTAAATTACAGTTATTTAAGCAAATTTGACAGCTTAGTTCCAAGCTAACTTGTCAGTTCTGTATTATGAACTGTACCAAACGTCGGAATAAAGTTCGGAAGTTAGAAATTACTCTATGTTTTAAACCTGACTATGACGTTTAACCGCGTTTTGTAATAACGGTCTGTCTCTGCGATGTTTAATAAAATGACAATAGATACTACGCTATGTTTATGAGTAGGTATGTGTGTGTGGCTAAGTAATAACAGGCACACGGTTCGATCGATCTTTGATCTTCGATTACAGTGGTTGGTCAGTGGATGGGTGACCAAACCATCCTGGCTGTAATTCATAAAGATCCACGACAGACAGCTGTTATATGTCGTTCAGAAGTTCGCAAGTCTGATAACTGGTGTTACCAAGGGCTATCGTGTTACCCAGTAACTAGGAGGTCATATGGGCAGTCATCATCATCATCATCATTTCAGCCGAAAGACGTCCACTGCTGTACACAGGCCTCCCCCAAGCTCCGCTACTTCGACCGGTTTTATGCCTCCCGCATCCAGCGGATTCCTGCGGCCTTCACAAGGTCATCGGTCCACCTTGTTGGAGGCCTTCCAACTCTACGTCTTCCGGTACGCGGTCACCACTCCAGAACCTTTCGGCCCCATCGGCCATCTGTTCTGCGAGCAATGTGCCCTGCCCACTGCCACTTCAGTTTAGCAATTCTTCGGGCTATGTCGGTTACCTTGGTTCTCCTACGGATCTCTTCATTTCTGATTCGATCGCGTAGGGAAACTCCAAGCATAGCCCTCTCCATCGCCCTTTGGGTGCCTTTCAGCTTTCTAATAAGGCCCATTGTGAGCGACCACGTTTCGGTTCCATATGTCATCACTGGCAACACACACTGGTCAAAGACTTTCGTCTTGAAACACTGCGGCATGTGGGTCGAGAAGATATTGCGTAGCTTCCCAAACGCTGCCCAGCCGAGTCGGATTCGACGATTGACCTCTTTCTCGAAGTTGAACCTACCTAACTGGACAGTCTATCCTAGGTACACATATTCGTCCACAACTTCGAGTGTAGCGCCTCCGGTCTTCACTGGAGTGGGTATCACACGAGCATTGGACATGACTTTTGTCTTGTCCACGTTCATGTGTCCGTGTTATGGGCAGTCACTCCATGAAAAAAATAGTATTCAATTGCATCCAGTAAGACTAGAAGCCGACTCCAACATAGTTTGGAAAAGGTTAAGCAGACGACGACTACGGTATATGTATATTCTAGAATGTATACATTGTATCAAATCAGCCTACAACAAGAACTTAAATTTCCATAAAATACAGAATTAAGTATACCTGGGTGCTTACTCTCGAATATAATTCCAATAGATCGACATTGGTCAAACGTCAGTTGGTTGAGTTAAACGTCAGGGATTGGCTAGACTCAGTGAGTCCAGCCAATCACTGACGTTTGACTGACAATTCCAATGTCGATCTATTGGAATTATATTCGAGAGTAAGCACCCTGGTTTTTAGTCAGTAATGGAGTTCACACGAGTCCTAATTATATTCTAAGAGTAGTACCGCAGGTAGTCAGTGTTGCATCATTTCCATATTCCCACACAATCGCCCATACACTACATCTACTAAAATTCTTCTCACTTACGTAACCTAGATTTTAATCACAATAAATAAACTATAAATGTCGTATGATTCCTTACATTCTGTCAGCGCGCCTAGTACATAATTTATGAAATGAAAATGTAAAGAGGTGGGATTTCTGGTGTCCTGAAACACAGGCCATGACCCTAGCTCAGGCACCAGTCTCCCACAATATTTACTTACCTGAATTGTGTATCATTGTCGAATCTGACCAATGTAAATTAATTTATGTATATTGTGGTGAGAAAATAAAGTCGATTGATTGATTTATATATGTACAATAGAGACACAAATACACAAAACATATAGGTACTTACTATATACCAATGCCGATACTCACATAACAACACACGTGTATTACCCAAAGGGTTGAACAGTGGTGTACCCAACCCATCCAAATGGCCAACACTTAACCAATAGGCATCTCAATCATTGAATGGTTAATTTATAAAAAAAACCCACGTGAAGAATAATCTATAAACCATTCATAAACGAACTGCTTACCTCTTCAAATATGATGAAAACTCCCAAATACACATTACCCAAATACAATAACTAAACACGGTGTAGATTCCAAAAATTATGTATGAATAGCCGAACAGTTCCCGGGAAAACAAACGTACTAAGTACATATGTACCTAGTCTTGGTAAATCGCAACATATGATTTGCAAACATGTCTCGTCCGCATGGAAATTCTGAGTTGATTCTGTATCATTTATGACGGAACTGAGTGGAGGGATACTAGTGTAAGGGCGGACTGCGTGAGTTGCTTTCGAGCTGCTTAGAAGGTAGACTGTGTGAAATGTTTCTCTTGTTTCTGTTTTACTATTACACTGAAATAGACGAGGGAGGTCAAAATATCTTATTACTCAGTAACTGGGTTGTAGAGGTCAGATAAGCAGTCACTCCTCGTGCATTAACTCAGCTATATCCGCGACCCAGTTAGACTGGAAACTGATTCCAATGTAGTAAGGAAAAGGCTACGCAGATGTGATGGAAGAATGAGGTCAAAATCTTACCCAACAATTATTATTTTGCTATCACACTAAGTTCGTATTCCAAATAGTTCTAATTTACTACCAGTATCATCCCTTTTCAATTTGTGCAATATTTTGCATGCTGGGCCACTGTAAGATAAAAAAAAAACACAAAAAATAAAGTGAAATTCTCCTGTGATTTTAGTAAACTTTTATTACGAAAATTCCCACAGTCGCTATCACGTCAGTATCATGTCAGGATGTTCTTAGCCTTGATAATTTCCATTTTATAAATTTGGTGATATTTTATACCGTCTAATTGGCTTTGATATCATGTTTTTTTATTTGTTTTTTCTTCAGTAGATATTCCGAAAGTTTATTTTTCTCTCTTCCATTATTTCAATCGTGAACCTGTAGTATTCGCCACATGCTACGAGGCTGCCCGCATCGTCGATGAGATTTCGCTGTATGTAAATAACTTGCATCTGTTTATTTACTATTTTTTTTGCATCATTTTCATCTGTTTTGCGCTCTGCAGACTGTTTAAGAGCTTTAAATGTAGACCTTGTTGTGCATGTAGACAATTAAAATAATGTAGGTTTAGAATTTCATAACGAAGAAGTATGTTTTTATTATAAAGAAAATATTCCCTGTTTTTACACGACTGAACCTCAAATATATGCACTGTTCCAAAAAGGATCAGCTATGGATCAACTTAACACATCAACAGCTTTAAACTGTCTCCACAAGGGATTATCCAAAAAGATCCCATTATCATAGATTCTTTTGCCGCGCAAAAGTCGGCTGTAAGAAAAGGTTTCTTTGACATAGTCTACCCCATAGACAGACTTGTTGCCAAACCTCAAGTCGTGTTTATTTTTTCTACATTCTCAAATTAACGTGTAAATATATTGTTAGTGAAATCTATTTTTGTTTTTGTTTTTATGAGCGGTGTAACTTACTATTCTCTGGGGAGTTGCTAATAGTTAGCAGCTAAATTGTTTTCTTGTCAGCTGCCAGATGGGAGCCATATTGTTTTGGACATCAAATCAAGTTTACAATAGTTGGGGAGGGCCAGCTGACAATGTGGACGTATTCTGTTACGGTAGAACTTAGAAGGTGTTAACTGAAATTAAAGATGGAAATAGAATCATTGATTTAAGTGCCTAAGTTTTATTTTATTTAGTATTATGAGTAAGTAGCAGTATTGTGCAAGAGCATAATGTAATTTTTTGTAAAAAATATTACATTTTCTTGTAGCTTGAATAACGTAATAAAATCCTAGATAGATACATTTTTTTTTATAGCGTGAAAAATCAAGGGTAACTTTAAAATAATAGAATGGTATGGCTATCATTTCAGCCGATAAACGTCGACTGCTGAACAAAGTCCATTCTCTAGTAAGCAGTTGTAGTAGTTGCCCATTCTCTAGTAAGTCCCCTAGTTGCCTCTTACGACACCCACGGGAAGAAATGGTATGGCGCTATTCTTCAAGTTTGTCACCCCACGGACCAGGATGGAAACGAGTAAAAAACAACATATTCATATTAATGAACGTCATTATCACACTATTCACCTTTGAGTTCCATCTTATCCACCAGAATACGGCCCCAAACTTCGAACATAACAAATGATCGTTCCGCATCAATTTGTCTGGAAGTCGTTAAAATCGCGTTTCCTCTTATTAATTTCTGCTCCCCTAGTACTCTGGCACGCACAGACATACGCCACCGGCAAACCAGAAATACGTTGTTATAGTCAAATTTACGATATTGATAGATGTTCCTACTGCGGTGGGGTTTGATAAAAAAAATGTCGCTGGTTGTCGTTTTGTTGGCGAGGTGACAATCATCGAAATTGCGACTGTATTTTAAGGTCAGCAAGGTTCAATTTTGATTGAAGTGGTACATGATTATGTACGAAATATAGTTGTAAGCGATAACTGCTTTAGAGTGTCAACAGTTACTTATTGACTTGTTCTATCACTTGATCAAGACTCAAACAAAAACGAAGACGAAAAACGACATAATATCTAAAGATGACCAGATGACCAGACCACAACGGACAACAGACAATTTATGTTCTAAAATCTACAACATCAACATTCAAATGTCGAACTGTCAAGTGTCAAAATGGTTAGACGGAAATTAATAAAAAAAATTAATGAAATATTTATGTATAATATTCAACCATAAGTTTTGCTATCAAAGCACAGAATGCAACCATCCGATTCAACATTGTAATTCAATATAAGAGTCGTCTTTGATATCATAATGGTACATCATACATCACACTACAGGCCGATTCGAGGCTTATATTTCTTTCAAGTTTCTAACACCCTAAAACACCTTGTTCTCTTACTCGTTGTTCGTTTCAAGTCGAAGAGATATCGCTCATACGATTTCGGTTCGAGTTTCTCTCACTCGCAATTTTGATTTGCTGACATAGGTTTAAACTGAGTTCCATTTATATTTCGTTATATTATCTTAGTAAGAGGTATTACACGTTAATAGTGTTATGCTTTGTAATTTTAGAGAACTACTTGACTGTTTTAATCATATTAGGTTGGGGAAAAAGTCTTTTCGCATTATAGTATGTATGAACTTGTAATAAAATATCTTTGGCTATACTATTTGTATCTGGCTGGTTTTGGTATCATTGAAAGTTTAAATTTTAAAGAACATAATTCCAAATTCAAATTAGGAAAACGACTGATTTTCATTTGTTTTTCGTACCGTCAAGATGAGTGAATCTAATGAAGAAATTCGATACATTTTAAAATTTTACTACAAAAAAGGTAAAAATGCAACGCAAGCCGCGAAAAAATTTTGCGATGTTTATGTTTATGATGTAGAGATCGTAGCAGGTGGCGTTCCGTGGTTTCTGCCTACCCCCATGGGAAAAAGGCGTGATTCTATGTATGTATGTATGTATGTATGTTTATGGACCTAGTGTAGTGTCTGTGAGAGTAGCACAAATTTGGTGTAAGCGTTTTCAATCCGGAAATTTTGATGACAAAGATGCACGTCGCTCTGGTCGCCCTATTACGGATAAAATGCATGCCATTTTTGAAAAAGTGGAGCAAGATCGGCATACCAGTAGTTACGACGTAGCTGAAGAACTGGAAATTGACCACAAAACAGTTTTGGCGCATTTGAAAAAAACTGGGTACACAAAAAAGCTCGACATTTGGGTACCTCACGAGCTCACTGAAAGAAACCTAATGAACCGTGTATTGATTTGTGATTCTTTATTACGACGTAATGAAACCGAACCATTTTTGAAGAAGCTGATAACTGGTGATGAAAAGTGGATCACGTATGACAAGAACGTGCTAAAAAGGTCGTGGTCTAAGGCCGGTCAGGCTTCACAGACTGTGGCGAAACACGGGTTAACTCGCAACAAGGTGATGCTGTGTGTGTGGTGGGATTGGAAGGGCATTATTCATTATGAGCTGTTACCACCAGGCAAGACCATCGATTCTGAACTCTACTGCGAACAACTGATCAGATTAAAGCAAGAAGTTGAGAGAAAGCGGCCGGAATTAATAAACAGAAGGGGTGTGGTTTTTCATCATGATAACGCTAGACCTCACACATCTTTAGCCACCCAACAAAAATTAAGAGACTTTGGCTGGGAGGTGTTAATGCATCCGCCGTATAGTCCTGACCTTGCACCTTCAGATTTCCACCTGTTTCGGTCTCTTCAGAATTCTTTAGGCAGTATCAGGTTAACATCACGAGAGGACTGCCAAAACCACTTGTCGCGGTATTTTGACCAGAAGTCCCAAAATTTCTATAGCAATGGGATCATGTCTCTACCTACAAGATGGCAAAAAGTTATCGAACAAAATGGTACCTACATACTTTAGTTAAATGTAAATAAACTTTATTAAAAAATGTTTTGAATTTTCTTAAAAAATGCGAAGAAACTTTTTCCCCAACCTATTAATATACTACTCAAAGGGGCAAAAACTTTACTGCCAAAAAGTGGTTGAAATATGATTTTGCATGCGGCTGCTTTTGACAAAAGCATATATCTAGTTAATACAATAGCTAAGCAATTACATAACACTCAGTCGTCGTTATACTTGAACATCTTCACTATCTTCTTTAATTTCGTAGTCACCCGATCCTACCATCTATCTCACCTTATTCCTGCCTTATTTTTAAAAAGAATGACACACCCATGTTTGGCACAGTTTTAAGGATTTAATTAAATGCAAATAGATTTCATTAATAACCTTTCGCAATAAATTGTCTAAATTATTTTAAAACTGCATAGCATAGAAGAACAATGCAGTCACACAAACAGACACGAAAAGGCTCCCAAAGACAAGCGCGGTAATTGTGTTACCAGAATCGCGTCGCATCGTCGCGTAGTGCCTGTATGTGGGTGCCTAAAAGCGGTTTTAGTTTATTAAAAAATCTAGTTCTTGTCAGCAGCTTTGCCCGCGTGGAGGTCAAAAATTATCCCGCGAGAACGTACTACTGAGATAAAAGTATCCTATGTCTTAATCTAGGTTATAAACTACCTGTGGAACTAAAGAGGAACTAAACATCCAAAATCCATACATGCTTACAATTACTAGATAGTATGAAACAAAGTCGCTTCCCTCTGTCTGTCCATATGTATGCTTAGATCTTTAAAACTGCGCAACGGATTTTGAAGCGGTTTTTTTTAATAGATAAAGTGATTCAAGAGGAAGGTTTAAACGTATAATACGCGGGTGAAACCGCTGGCAAAAGCTAGTTTATAATATTATAAAGATTTAGGTACATGATCGATTCTCACATCCAACTCGCCTAAACGTAGTTTCTCGTCCAGACATCATCTAATTGTTTCCCATAGTACGGGGCTAGGATTTATTCCCCCAACACAAACTTCCGACACCATTTGAAATTCATTCTTCACAGAAACGTGTGATGTAATAAAAAATGCGACAAGCGTGTAGCGATTGAAATACGTCATTCCGTATATTGTTAAATTATTATCTATATATATAAAATTCAAAGTCCTGACTGACTGACTGACTGACTAACTGATATATCAACGCACAGCCTAAACCGCTGGTCCTAGAGACATGAAATTTGGAGGGTGTATTCTTTATGAAGAGTAGGTATCCACTAAGAAAGGGTTTTTTGAAATTCCATCCCTAAGAGGGTGAATTGGGGGGTTGAAATTTCACGCGGGCGAAGCCGCTGGCGGAAGCTAGTGTATAATAATTCTCTTGAGTTACTGGGAAAGTTGTGGTAGATTAAAGAAGTTAAATCAACTTCATCTGCTTAGTTTTTTTCCCGGCTATGTTAGGGTCTGCTTCGAGCGACTGCTTATCTGATCTCCACAGCTCAGGTACTGGATAAAACGGAAACCCTTGGTAAGACTGGTTATCAGAGTTTCGGGCGTATGGTGACCCGTCACGACTGTCAAAAATTCACGAATCACAGCAGAGATTAACGCATGCGTTTCGAGGCACGGCAAGGAGTCTTGGTATGTAAAGATGATCAGCTAACCACAGAACAACCGCGGTAAGCGTAGCTTATTCTAGTCGATCGACTCGTGCGGCTATTATTGCTTAGACACAAACCCCACCAAGTAATCATGTAAGAATATTTTTGTTAGTTGATGATGTAATTGTAAACGGCCTCGATTTTATTTTGTTTCTTGTGAAGGCAGCATTTATTATTGTTGTTATTTATAAACAAATATTCATGGATACCAGTCACGAAACTATACACATTTTACAATAATGTTCATCATATTTTTAAGACGTCTACTGCTAGACAGAGGCCGCCCCCATTCACCATTTTACAATACCACTAGTTAATTCAGTTTGCTTAAAGTATCACACCAAATGAACGCTGCCAAAAGGACGTTTTAAAGCGTTCCCACCTGACATTTTTCCAGCTGCGGAACCCTAAAATAGCTTCACATATAAGGCAGTGGCTCTGTATGATAAATTATGCACCCCTCGATTTTGAGATTGCCAGTGCGATGCATTAACGTTACCCGTTTGATATATATTTTTTTACGTCAAGGTAAATGTGAGTCAAATGACTATTATGGCTAAATAGACCTGGCCGTAATATAGGCGGGGACAGTGTATCTTTCGTGTTTTTTTAATATTTTTTTTGGGAAAAAGTTACTTATCTTTTAACCAGGGTTTTTTGTGGATTAATTAGGTGGGCAATAATTTAATCACGTGTTCGGTCGGTATCGATATCGAAAACAAAAGAAAAAGAAAATATTAAAAAAATTTCTTCATTGTAACTTCGTTCAAATATTTAATATTATGAATGCGCCTACATCTACAATAAGGCGGCAAAACGACGGAAAAGCTTTGGTTTTTAGAAATTGATAAAAAATATCTATGTCTTCTGTACCTAGATCAGTTTAGAAATAACGCATCGGAGTAATTGCAGCATTTGAACTTGTGGACTAATTTCTCGAACGAAACTACATACAGGTGTCTAAAAAGTACAATCAGTGTTAATATAAACACTGTATTTATCTTTATAACAGACTTTACTTAAGGTGAATGCTCCAACTAGCCCGCGAAATTCAAATTTTCTTCATATAATAATATTTTAATCAACATACAACCTAGCACTGGCCTGCAAATTGCAAAAAACGTAAGAAAATTTGAATTTCGCGGGCTGGTTGGAGCATTCACCTTAAGATCTATACTTGATCTCAAGATCCCTGCATGCTTTGGAAAGCACGTTAAGCCGCTGGTCCCAGCTGTCAATCTTGAATCTTTTACAGTCGTCACGGTATATCAGAAGCCTGAAAGATTCAATCAAATCAATCAAAAGTCATTTATTCAAACTAGGCTGAGAGTCAGCACTTTTTGAACGTCAAAGTTACATGAGACAGTCCCCCCAGAACGCCCGCCCTTCGACACTTCCTAGTGCTTTAGCTGGGAAGAAGAAGTGACGGAACAAACTCCCCAGCAGCACAGCTGTCTGTTAAGTTAGAAGAACTTGATTCTATACAGTATTGTGTAAGTTATTAATATTATAAAACAAAACATATATTATTCGCCATATGTCAGCTAGCACACGCCAATATACCAACAAAACATTGAAAACTATACTAAAGCTGAAATAAATAATAAAACAAAATCGAAAACAGAACTTAAAACCTTAATAAAGCCTCCAGGCATAAAGGGCGTGCCCGCTTACATATACGATGCAAATGATACATATACACAATAAATGAAATGAAAAGAAAATAAAAATAAAAATAAACTAACAAAAGCAGTTAAATAAAAACAAAAAAAAAACAATTATATGAACTACCCATATAAACTTTCAGTAGGAAGACTAATTCTGGATTGAAAGAACATAAACATTGTCTTGAGTTGATCACAGCGACCAACTATTCTTATCGTTTAAGTAGTCGTTGATAGAATAGTATGCCTTTGAACAAAGGTTGGATTTTACTTTAGCTTTAAACTCATTAAACTGCAAATCTAGCAAAGTAGAGGGAAGCTTGTTATAAAAGGTAATACCAAGACCAACAAAAGAATTATGAACCTTATGAAGCCGGTGAAAGGGAGCAATTTTTTTGATTGATTATCAGTTTTATCAAGGAGTATCATATTACTCAGTAACTACGTTGTGGAGGTCAGACAGGCAGTCTCTATGTACAATACTGGTATACAGCTGCAGTTAGACTGGAAGCCGACCACAACATAGTTGGCAAATGGCTAGGCAGATGATGATTTAACTTTACAACAGACGGTACCTACAACCAGTTTCTGCATACAAGAAACAACTGACATTAAACTTAATACTTCTTGTTCCCACAAGGAATTAAAGTGTATTAACATTTAACAATCAGTATGAAACATGAACCGATGACATTATATGTAGATCTTATCCTCATTTTACGATTGACGTAAAAAAGAAATGAAGCGACGGCATTGAGTAATTATTGTCAAGTCCGCATTCCGTTGCGTCAGCTGTGACCGAGTTATATGAAGAAACCATCAATGCAGCATATATTTCGGTTGACAATAATTGCAAGTGCTAATGTTGCATTTTAATGTTTTTGTTTGTCAATGTTTGGAATGGAATTCAAATTTTGATCAGTTTTATAATAATGATCATCAAATCGAACTTTTTGCTGGGTAACCTTTTTATTACATGTAGGTATTATTTATTTCTGAATTCTGCTTCAATCTAAGCACCTTTTTTGTATAAAATTAACTGCACCATTATTTTATATTTATCATACGAGCGGCTTCCAAAAAACACTACAAAGTGAAAAGTAATTTTAATTTCAGAGGTATGTGTCTTTGCTTTTGTATTTTCATTTGTTTATCACCTTGTAGTGTTTTTTAAAGCCAGTTGTTTCTTTTTTAAAGAAACTTTAAATTTCTTACTTGTCATTTCTACCTCACATACCTTTACTTCCTATGTTAACAGTGATAGAATACACGTGATACCAATACACTAAGTTGAAGAAATACGTTTTATTGAAGCTAACTCAAAAACTACTGACCGGAACTTGATCAAACTTATATGGAACCACTCCATATGTAAACCCATTCAATTATTTATTCATATCGGTTCATAATCGACGGAGTTCAGAGGTAGTAAAAAATACAACTAAATTGAGGACCTCCTCCTTTATTGAAGTGGGGTAAAGACGAGACGTCGTTTTGATTTCTACATAATCCAATATTTAGCGACTTCATTCTTGCTACTATATGATCCTATATTCAAAGATATTCGCCAACCTTTATCACAATCTCTTTATGGAAGATCGTCTACTAAGATTATTATATTCCCTATTCCTTCGTCATAATGTGTGCGAACTACGGCGCCACGACCCTCCTTCCCTCTGTCCCTACTAGCTGAATCACTGCGGCTTAATAGAGTGTAAATTTATTTATCTGCCTACCCCGTGACTGTCTTTATTTGGCTCTAATGTTTTCATTTCATTATACTAATCGCCATTATCATTTCGTGGTCGTTGGAATAACAATGATTTGGTTTGAGTGAAATGTATCGTTGTGGGGTGGTAATTGGTTTCGGCATAGCTGTGTCTTCTGTAATTTGGGTTTCATGTGTAGCTTCTGAGCTTGTATTTGCATTAGATAATCAAGTAATTAAAGACTCTTCTTCGTCGTCACTGGAAGTGTGAATTGAATACTTAAGAGGTTAGTTCTAATAAATACAAGGTAACATCCCGACAACAAAGGGCAAACTGTACATTACCGTGATTCAGCACATGATCCTAGACACCTAAAAACAAAATCTGCTGTTTCATAGAAAAGTGTAATGCCTACGCGATCAATATATGTGCAACAATATTTTCTTTAATGCCGAATAATTTGAACGCTGTTCGTATCAGAATCATAAACTGAATCCGTGGTAATAGGTTCCGCTCGTTGTTGATTCATGTTAGCCTTCATGCTTTTAGGCACTCCAACTAGCTAAAGTAATCCATAGCTTTGGATTTTCATTCCATCCAGCCTGTTCCTTGCTGCCCTGTTTCAGCGATGTCCTGAGACGACGTCCGTACCCCACAGCGAGTAGTCGCTCTAGTTTTAAGTTTTTAAGCCCTCGCTGGAGGTCTTAATTTATTAAGGTAGCCACTGGCAAGTCCAATTAACAAGCGGGCAACATCATAAAGTGACCTGCGAGATATCTTTCCCAAAAAAAAAAAACAAAAGCTACAGCTATGGAGTTTCGCAAAAAGGTAACTTCATGATTCAAAACAATCCCAATATATAATGTTTGACAGGTTGACGAATGAAAAATCCTTCTTGTCCTCCTCCCTTACCCCGGATCTGAATATTTCCGTTCAAAGCTAAGCATTCACAACAGAACTACGTACAATTAAACCACAAAAGAGTCGTGATGTACCTACCAGCGAACTTGATTACGACACAATCAACGATTATTGCTGCAAGTTATTCAAACGCATCATTTGACGATGTTGCCCTTACTTAGGAACAGGTTGTTTATATCTGAGAGGCTGTAGAACTATTTTTTGGCTCGACTATTGTGAAGATTATGGAGGCTTTATTTTGAACAACTATCCTATTTAGATGACGGTTCAGGAGCACAGAACCGATCAAAGTGGCGGTGTTTGGAGTCATCAGTGGATGTCTTCCAGCTAAAATGATGATGATAAAGACTTATGTTTTCAGACGTGTGGATTTTTTGTTAAGATCAATTGTTTTAGATGACATGGATAATAAATCCTGTGCGGCTTGTTTTTTGCTACTCTGAAATCAAATTCTCAGAAGATTTGCTCTGTTATATGTCGTTTAGGTCAATTTACAAAGTTGATGGATTCGAATATCTTTGAAAGTGCTCATTTCACTATTAAATTTCTGGATATTGCATTTAACAAGTACCTACCCAAAATTGTAGGCTGGATGCTTATGTATAAACTTTCTCCAACTTAACCTAAATTACAAAAAATGACTTAGTCGTGCATTCCCGAATAACCTGATCGACAAAACGATGCCATCCAAATAAAATGTATCTTTCCCTCGAGTTTCCATGGTAGGCGCGCGTAGGGCGTCCTCACAGATTATACATCAAATCCCTTCTGTTTCCGCCACGTCTGTGTACAAAAGCGTCTTGATGAGCTAATGGAACCTTGCGACCGCACAAATTGTCGGCAGACTTTTGTGCAGGACTGTACGATGTTGTACATACAAGCAGAATATACATGTTATAGCTAGACGTACATGTAGGTATATTCTGCGTACAGTGTCTAACCTTGTACTAGAGATGTTTTTTTGTTGGGTGGGAAATCATCAAATTCCGTTTCCCACTCTGGGTGGAGCGAAAGGGCGTATTAGACTTTTACTGACTAAAACCCACATAAAAATCAGGTTAAGCCGTTGATCACGGCTTTCATACGTAGATCTTTGGTAGTCGGTAAGGGTCGTTGGAAGCGCGAAAATCTCACCACCAATCTTAGTAATTCATAGATACTTACATTTTCGTTTTTAATAGGTTACTTATATCATGCAAACATAAGTAAACTGACTCCGTCTTCCCATGTCGGTAGGCAGAAACTACAAAATGCTACCTGCTACAATCCTTACATACTGCTTTTGGATCGTTTACGTTCATAAATCTGCCAATTCTCGTAATTAAAAACGCTCAAAATGTAATCGCAATCTCATCTCAGCGACAATCAAATGTCAAAAATGTATGGAAACTCGAGGTAGTTTTGACATATTGACACTGAGATTAGACTGTAAACGTTCTTAAAATTACGAGAATTGCCGCTCTAGTCATAAACGCACTCTAGTTGCGAATACTATGCACCTACGACGATGTTCTGAAGACCATCACCAATAAGTTACTATTATATGTTACTATTATAGTCATCTAATACCGTGTGGTGCCGGTCGTAAAGAATAGCACCACCCCATGTCTTCCCGTGGGTGTCGTAAGAGGCGACTAAGGGACTTACTAGGGAATGGGCAGCAGCGTTCTCTATGCATTTTACCAGCATACTGCGATCACCAACCCGCCTGCCAAGCATGGCGATTATGGCAAATCCCCCCAAAATTTGTACCGGTCAAATTAGCGGTGCATGGGGGAGGCCCATGTCCAACAGTGGACGTCTTTCGGCTGAAATGATGATGATGTTAGTCATCTTAGGGCTATAGGGCTATAAGACCTGGGACCTAGTGCTTTCCCTACTGGCGTTTCCACTCACATCGGCCTTTTAACCCTGCAGTGGTCGCGCGGATTACAATTGTAATCCAGGGTTAATTTGTAATACTTAAACAGCCTCTCCAGGCACAACCACGCATCGGCAATGCGCGAGCGCAACTGAGTGGCGGCGGGGACTATCGAACTTAAAATACATGGAGTCTCGGCTAACACACTTGAATTGTTTTTGAAATATTTCCTTTTTTTTCTACCTTGGATTACAATTGTAATCCGCGCGACCACTGCAGAGTTAAATACCTTTTGTAAGTCGCCTTTCACTCATCCTCTCCATAAATACAACCGCTTTGACTACTCTTTTCAATTTTTAATCACAACGACTTCTTTACTACTAAAACAAAGTTATATTACAAGTAATATATTGGTGTTTATCGTATGAAAGTCGATGTACTTTGATTATAACTCGTTAATAGCAATTTATTAACGAAACCCTTTAAAAAGCAGGTACGGTCATTCACTTGAAATAAAAAGATAATTGATTGGGAAGCGTAATTGAGTGGTTGTATTATTCATGAAATTACGAAATACGTGTTACAGTTGTGGGTAAATATTTCAAATGGCGTCCCGGCCAGTTTTTCTTTTTTTAGGCGCACTTTGTATGTGGGTAGGTAAATACAACGTTTTGTTAGTCTTTTTAAAGGACAGCGCCACAGAGGTTTTTGCCACTAACGGATACACATATACACGTTTATTCCTTTTTAGGGTTCCGTTGCCAAATGGCAAAAAACGGAACCCTTATAGATTCGTCATGTCTGTCTGTCTGTCTGTCCGAGTATGTCACAGCTATTTTTTTCCGAAACTATAAGAGCTATGCTGTTGAAACTCGGAAAGTAGATGTATTCTATGAACCGCATTAAAATTTTCACGTAAAAATAGAAAAAAAAAACAATAATATTTGGGGTTCCCCATACATAGAACTGAAACTCAAAAAAAATTTTTTCATCAATCCCATACGTGTGGGGTATCTATGGATAGGTCTTCAAAAATGATATTGAGGTTTCTAATATCATTTTTTTCTAAACTGAATAGTTTGCGCGAGAGACACTTCCAAAGTGGTAAAATGTGTCCCCCCCCCCCCCCGTAACTTCTAAAATAAGAGAATGATGAAACTAAAAAAAAAATATGATGTACATTACTATGTAAACTTCCACCGAAAATACCACAATTTACCTTTCATTCAGTCAACTCAAATATAAAAATTAAAAAAAAAACATTTAATTTCATAAACATAAACCTTATGCATAAACCGTGAATACCTAAGGTTTGTAAGGAACCCTCGGTGCGCGAGTCCGACTCGCACTTGGCCAGTTTTTTTCATACTACACATGTGCATATATGTTTATTCCTTTGACGGATTTCTGCCTCGGTTGACTGCCTTGTTGGTCTAGTAGTTGCAAGTGCTACTGTTGAGTATAAGGGTTCTGGGGCTCCTGGGCTCGATTCTCAGGTTGGTCAAAATGTTATTTAGTTTTTTAACCGACTTCAAAAAAAGGAGGAGGTTATCAATTCGACTGTATTTTTTTTAATGTTTGTTTGCTCATAACTTTTGACTGGATGAACCGATTTTGATGATTCTGTTTTTATTTGAAAGCTAGTGCTTTCCGAATAGTTCCGTTTTAATTTGGTTTCATTTGGACAATGGAATTCATGTGAAAACCACATAAGTCTTAAATTTGCATTAAGTATTTGCGCGAGAAATGAACGAATAACGCGATTAAATTAGTGCGGGGTAACTACTATAACTAAAAAGTTAAAAATAAAAACTTTTTACAAAAAAAAAATAACAACCGACTTCCTGAAAGAAACACTACAAAGTGAAAAATAACTTTAATTTCGGAAGTCGGTGGCAAAAAAACCTTAAATACAGATCCTAAGACACCGACTTTCGAAATTAAAGTTATTTTTCACTTTGTAGTGTTTTTTTTAGGAAGTCAGTTGTTATTTTTTTTTTTTTTTTTGTAAAACATTTTCTATCTAGAATTTCGTAGTAGTAGCCTGGTGTCTGGATTTGTACCCGATCGATGGAAATAGGCTCATTCCAATTAGACGGAATTTCGCCATAATTGACGAGATGTGGGCTTGGTACAGGTACAACTCTGCCCAACCATTCAGGGAAACAAGGCCTGATGTTATGTCGTGTTACCGTGGCCCTGGCATATAGGCAACTGAAGGAACACGGGTGGGTTTTAGTCAGTAAAAGTCTGACACGCCCTCCCGCTCCGCCCAGAGCGGGAGAAGTCATATGATGATTTCCCATGCAAAAAAAAAAAAAAAAAAATGTTATGTCGTGTGGATTTCTGCCACTGTGAAATCGGCTTTGCAAAAAAAAATTGAAACTGTTACAATGAACTTAAACATAACTGGCGAACTAGTAAGTAATCATTTTATTGAATAAAACACTTAGCCTAGGGAACATCAGTATTGTCTCAGTTATGGATAGGTATGGTTATTATACAGGGTGTGGCGTAAGTAATGGTCCACCGTTCAGGATTCGATGAACCAGATAATTAACTATAACAATTAAAAATTTTAACCATTTTTACCCATTTAAAAAAAAAATTAAAATTGCTCTTGAACTTGATGGTGTGTTAAAAATTGGGGTTAAAATTAGAGAAGAACCAACTTTTTCTTTAAAAGAGCTGAATTTACATAAAAAATCATAATTTCATGATAGCTCTAGTATTCAGCATTAATTAACAGAAATCAAAATGAAAAAATAATGGTTTTTGTTGAAACTACAAACAAATATGTAATAAAAGGTAGAAATTTCGTAAATAAAAGACAAAAATGAAATATTTTCGGAACCCTTGGGTAAAAATGTTTAAAATTTTTAATTGTTATAGTTAATTATCTGGTTTATCGAATCCTGAACGGTGGACCACTACTTACGCCAAACCCTGTATATGAGTAAGAACCCCGCCCCTCAAACTAAAAAAGTTTAAAAAGTTTTTTTTTATTTTATTTCGCAACAATAACACAGGACAAGTTTGACAAGTAAAACGATGGTAGCTGCAAGAGTCCTGTATTTTGAAGGACAATGTGAAGAACTGTGGGTGCATGTAGATCTATAGGTGCACCTCTGTCTCTTTGCGGAACACAGGTGTGATATTATGTTTTGCAATTAGAAACTCTTACAGACAAAGTCCCATTTACACGAAGCAAGTTTTTTGTCTTGTAGCCTGTAAAATTAAAGAAAAAAATTACTGGCATCGTCTAAATAGTCTTTAGACCATGGGCTTCCAACCAGTAGGGCACGTTCTTCTTGGGGGTCGTAGATTTACCCAGAGAAGGCGCGGCGGCTCCAAAATTACTCTAATTGTATTTATGTGAATTTACTTTCTTAGTACAAGAAAACTACCAGCAATTCTGAGGTAGCAGTGACCTGTATGCAATGTGTAGAAATCAAGTTACTTGAAGCACACTGAGCACCATACTTTGCCCAAATCAGCATCTGTGACCCACATCATCATCAGCCTATAATGTTCCCACTGCTGGGACACAGGCCTCCTCTCGGTAAGAGGGAGAGTGCCATAATCTACCACGCGGGCCCAGTGCGGGTTGGTAGACGTCACAAGTCTTCGATTATTTTTTTTTGATTCAAAGACATGCCGGTTTCCTCACGACGTTTTCCTTCACCGTTTTGAGAGCAGAGGTGATGAAATAATTTACAAAAACTAAAACGCCTGCTTCAGTTCGAACTCCCGACCTACTACTCGTAAGTCACGGCCGTTACCACTCGACCACCACTGCTCTCCCACGTCCTCTGCTTATTGTAGTTTCAAACCCTAACAGGCCAGAGGGGAGAAGTTGAACTTTACAAGGAACTAAGTGCAGGCACACCCAGGCCATCCGTGTGCTGCCGTACACAAAGAATACCATCACCTTGTTTCTTCCCATGGGTGTCGTAAAAGGCGACCAAGGGTCTAACTAGAGTATGGGCAGCAGAGTTGTGTATGCAATTTACCACCATACTGCGATCCCTAGCCCGCCTGCCATGTGTGGCGATTATGACAAAAACCCCGGGGGAGGCCTAAGTCCAGTATTGGACGTCTTACGGCTGAAATGATATGATAGAGGCACATATATGTTATAAGGTTGGGAACCCCTGGTTAATGGCTCGTTCAGACTAGCACGACGCGACGGTCGCGCGCGAATCGGTGATTTATATCCGTAGAACAATTTCTATAACCGTGTCGCGACGCGACAGGTCGCCCCTGTGTGAAGTGTAGCCCGCGTTTTCATTGAAATTGTTATACCGATATAAATCGCCTAATCGCGCGCGACCGTCGAGTCACGCTAGTCTG
Source organism: Aporophyla nigra (assembly GCA_947507805.1). Classification (NCBI taxonomy): domain Eukaryota; kingdom Metazoa; phylum Arthropoda; class Insecta; order Lepidoptera; family Noctuidae; genus Aporophyla; species Aporophyla nigra. The sequence continues at coordinate 4,532,477 of OX382301.1, forward strand.
CACGAGCCTTTAGATGGAGCAATTTTTATTATTGTTTCAACCTATTTTAGACCACAGACAATTAAATCACGACTTGTAAATCAGGCTTAATTTCAGGTACAAGCGTAATTGTAGGTACAAGCATTGCCTTAATATAGAAAATTCTCAGAATATTGAAACCACAATGTAATTAGAAAGCGTAACCTAACCTTTATAAACATTCGTAAAATAAGAGCAGATACCCTTTTCATTCCCAAATGGTCAGGAACAGTACAAAGGACAACTGTAACTGAATCCTTTGTTACTTAAAATAAACTGTAATTACGAAGCCAATCACATGAAGAATATAGAACAGTAAGTTCACTCTGTACAATTATCCAAACTAAGTCCCTCTACCACTGTAATCCGTCTCTCATCATCATCATAATCTGACTAGCCATTTTAGGGTTCCGTTGCCAAATGGCAAAAAACGGAACCCTTATAGATTCGTCCTGTCTGTCTGTCTGTCTGTCCGAGTATGTCACAGCCATTTTTTTCCGAAACTATAAGAGCTATGCTGTTGAAACTTGGTAAGTAGATGTATTCTGTAAACCGCATTAAGATTTTCACACAAAAATAGAAAAAAAAACATAATATTTGGGGTTCCCCATACATAGAACTGAAACTCAAAAATTTTTTTTTCATTAATCTCATACGTGTGGGATATCTATGGATAGGTCTTTAAAAATGATATTGAGGTTTCTAATATCATTTTTTTTTAACAATTTTATTTGGGGTTACCCATACATAGAACTGAAACTAAAAAAAAAAAATCATCAAACCCATACGTGTGGGATGTCTATGGATAGGTCTTTAAAAATGATATTGAGGTTTCTAATATCATTTTTTTCTAAACTGAATAGTTTGCGCGAGAGACACTTCCAAAGTGGTAAAATGTGTGTCCCCCCCCCCCCCGTAACTTCTAAAATAAGGGAATGATAAAACTAAAAAAAATATATGGTGTACATTACCATGTAAATTTCCACCGAAAATTGGTTTGAACGAGATCTAGTAAGTAGTTTTTTTTAATACGTCATAAATCGTAAACCACAATTTACCTTTCATTCAGTCAACTCAGATATAAAAATTAAAAAAAAAAATAATTTCATAAACATATACCTTATGCATAAACCGTGAATTCCTGCAGGTTTGTACGGAACCCTCGGTGCGCGAGTCCGACTCACACTTGGCCAGTTTTTTTTTACTATGTTGGGGTCTGCTCATCGGTAAGATAATATTTACTTTTTAAATGAATTAGCAGCAGTGAGGTAATGGCAGAGACTTATAAGTTGTAAGTCACTGGTTCGAACCCAGGCAGGGGCACTTTACTTTGTGTAAAAAAAAAACAACACCACTGCTCTCAGAACGGTGAAGGAAAATATCGTGAAGAAACCGGCATGTCCTAGGACCAAAAATTCGAAGTTATGTGACATCTACTAACACGCACTGGGGAAACGTAATTAAGTGCAAATACCTATTATTTAGCTGACACTGAGCCTTCTGTATCTCCTGCCCTGTGTCAATAAAATACAAAAGACGATTCCAGTAAGGATAGACGCCTCACTGAATGGGTACCACTGTAGGCAATATACCTTAATTGCAACAATGTAACAATAGCCAGCCCTAATGGGTAAGGTCTTGAGCAGTTCTGGTTTGTGTGAAACTAATTTTATGCACTAGAATGGCGTGAAAAAGTGTTTACAAGTACTCACTGGATGCGGGCTAGGGTTGACACGAAAAACTGCACGAAAGTTTTAAGACTTATTAAAAACAAGATAACACAACGAAACTACAAACACGCTTTCATAGAAAACTAAAATAAAAAGTAGAAAATAATGGAAAAAAGCGGTGGGCGCTTGATATCAATTAAAAATACCTCAAAAAGAACCCTACGCTTTTTCCATTATTTTCTACTTTTAGTTTGGTGTAGTATGAAAGCGTGTTTTTAGGTCTTTGAACTATTATTCTATTTTTTAGTTCGTTGTGCTACAAAAGCGAGATTTTTGCTTTCCTGGTGATCCTGGCCACGATAATGGCACACATTTATGAAATTATTGTATTGTCATTGGTCCTTAATAACTGTGCAAAATTTCAAATTAATCCGAAGAATTAAAAGGAGATAGAAGAAGAATAGAAGCGTATTAAAAACTATGTGAACTAATATCACTACGATACGAGACTTTTAGACATTTTATATTGCACACTAGCTTCAACTTTCTGACCAATAGGTACCTTGAAAATTCAAAAGAATTTCAAAGGACTTAATTTGACAGTTATATCGATAGATACACATAAATCCACCAAGAGTACAAGATGTATCAAGACTTCTACAACCTGGTTTTAGTCGATTTTATTTAATTCTTATGTTCGACACAGCCCTACAACTAAAGTTGGCGCCAACCGCCGTATCCGTGTTAATCGACCCTTAGAGCAGGTCAACCACCATCTTAGCAGCCATTCTGTTAAGGGACTAAGAAAAGAGATGACTATTCTTACTAGTCAGGATGTTAGTCGTTTATCTCATTGCCTTTATTCTATTTGAACAGGTAGAGATATTAATCGCTGAGTCATACTTAGCGCTACTGCTGAGGTGGTCTTGGGTTCAATTCCCAGGTCGGAAAAAGTGTAATTTGGTTTTTCATCTAGAATTTCTCAGTAGCAGCCCGGAGTCTGATCCGATCAGGTACTGAGTCCGGTCAGGGGAGCAAAAATTTCGCGAGCAGAAGCTAGTAAACAGATAAGATTTTACTGTATGGTTAAGGTAAGTTAAGGCTCTTCAGTTATAGGGTATGGTTAAAGATAAGTAAAGCCACTCGTGAAGACTATTTTAAACCACTAACAGTATAGAACTATGGAGCTCATAAGCTTCTCTACAGCAGAGGCAATAATGGGAATATATTACAAAAGCAGTGGCCGCAAAACCACTTCATTCTCATTTATACAGCTACCTACAATTATGTATAACTAATAAACTAATACCATAAAACAAATATTCGCATGTTTAACATATGGGACGCTGCGGAATACTTACTGAAGTGGAACTATTGTTTTATTACGTGTCTTTATAGAAATTAGCAACTGGTATTGTGTATGGAGTTTGAATCATAGCAACTATAGCAAGAAAAAATAAATAAAATAATTTAGAGGCTAACGTTCGAGGTTTCATTCCTGCTTCTTTTCGAAATCATCAATCATCAGACATCATCATAAAATATTTCAATAATTAATAAAGTTTTCAATAAAATTTTATTATGTTACATTATTGTAGGAACCAATGATAACCTTTATAAAATGTTGTAACGTCTTCTAATCCTGTGTGCACAAATGAAATGATTTGAGTTGATTTGGACATCAAATAAAAGGTAAGATAATAAATTAACACATTCAATGCCAACTACACGGCGCCGTGGAGATATATATGGCCGAGTACACGGCGCGGACGCCGTGAAATTGCTTTTAAAAAAAAAAAAAATACTTACATATAATACTTAATTACCAATAATTAAAATACTTAAAATGTATGGCCACAGTAGTACATATATTGCCAAAACTGTAATACAGAGATGCATCTTACAATTCATTTGGCATTGAATGTGTTAACAGAGTTAAAATAATAAAAAATATGATCCTCATCGTCTGCCTGCCTTTTCTGAACTATGATGGGGTCTGCTTCAAGACTAACCGGATGCAGCTGAATATTTAGCAAATTTTAAGCTTCTTATAGAGCAGTGGTGGCCCTGTGGTATCATCGGCCCATACTTACGAAGTGTAGGTCGTGAGTTCGAAACCAAGCAGGCGCTTTACTTTGTGAAAATTATTTCATCACCACTGCTCTCAAAACAGTGAAGAAAAACATCGTGGGGAAACGGGCATGTCTTAGAACCAAAAATTCGAAGACATGTGACATCTACCAACCCGCACTGGGCCCGCGTGGTGGATTATGGCCCACTCCCTCTCACCGAGAGGAGGCTTGTGTCCCAGCAGTGGGAACATCTGGCTGCTAATGAAACTTCTTACTGTATTTTACATGGAGCGAATACCTATCTGACCTTAACAACCCTGTTACTGAGTAATAAAAAACCCTTAGTAAGACTGATTGTCAGACTCTCGGAGTTCTGGCAACGAGCTGTAGCTGCCTTTCTGTAGCAACCGAAAGATACACGAATGACCGGGTTTGCGGCATGGGGAGGTCTTGGGTATATAAAAACGGACTATCCACGGACCAACCGCGGCATGCGCAGGCTGATTGATCAACTCGTGCGGCTGTTAATACTTAATCACTGGCCCCACAACAATAAAATTAATATATAGGTATATAAATAAAATGAATTTAACTTAATAAATATAACCATAAAAACTAATCATAACTGCACAAAACCCACTTTATTGCAAATGAAATCAATAAAGTGTGGCTAACAAGATAGAAAATTGAAATTGAAATAGCTATTCTCGTTAAAGAGAAATTATTTAATTGAGAAAAACTAGTTTCGCAATCTTGATAAAAGGAAAATCGATAAATTAACTGACCATTACACCGAGAAGTTATTTGCAACAAGTCAGTTAGTTTCTAACATTATGTTGATGTTATCTGCTGTATGCTATAGACGAATAGCCATTCGGTTGCTATAAATAGTTTACGTAATTGGTCAATAAATTCTATAAACGCACGGAATCGATGTGTGAGGCATGAGCGAGAGCGGATTTGAAAACTTACTTGGTTTAGTAAACCAGTACCTTGATTGTGGGATATACTTTTGATTACAATTCGTGAGTTTTGAAGGATGCTCCTATTCCATCACTTCATATAATGGAAAACTTCTTCTGGGCAGCAACGTACATAACGCACGTAGGTGAAATTAAATCCATTGCGATCAATTATCAATTTCAGTGTGTTACACAATCATCCTCCTGTCCGAATCAATCTGTCAAATTCAATAGGGATACAGCAAAACAAGAACCTAGGAGTATGTTATTTTTGTCTTTTATTCTAGAAACTGTACCTATGAGTAGTTGAACGTAATAGATATTGGTATTCTGAATTTAAATCATGAATAAAGTGAACAGCGGCGGTGAGAGCTTCATCCAAATCCGTTCAGTGGTTTTTCCGTGAAAGAGTAACAAACATCCATACATCCTCAAAAGCTTTCACAATTTATAATATTAGTAGGAAGTAGGATTTCTTCATTCTCCGCCTAATCTCGTACCTTGTTCCCAATGAACCTGCAAGGGCACATGTTTGCCGTATTATTATGTTATTATTTGTCTAGTACGCAATAACTTACAGATAACTGTGTTTACTTTACATAGCATTTAATCCACTGATATCTGCGATTGACCTCGATCGGTATTAGACCCTAAAGCTTTTAAAAAACGTCAACTATTTAATAGTTTGATGCTTTCTTGTAGTACCTAATTAAATTGAACGAGCGTATTAATCTTTCCTAATGATTTATTTTAGGCCAGTATAATAGTATATGTATACAGTATAAGAGCAGTGGTGGCTCAGTGGTAACAGCCGTGACTTGCGAGTTGTAGGTCACAGGTTCGAACCCACACAGGCACTTTTTTAAAGTAAAGGAAAACATTGTTTCACGTTATTCGAAAACATCCATCGGTTTCTTAATTAACTCCAACTATATAATATCCGACGATATTTTTTTTTTTTTTTGGGAAATCATCAAATAACTTCTCCCGCTCTGGTCGGAGCGGGAGGGCGTGTCAGACTTTTACTGACTAAAACCCACCCGTGTTCCTTCAGTTGCCCAGGTGGGTTTAGTGTGGGGTGCCAGACCGTACCTCTCACATCACGTTTCGTGTAGAATATGTAAAAATAGGAAAAGTCCAAAACTTACCGCATTCAGGGCTTCCTTTTCATACGGACTCAGCCTGTACGATGAATCAGAGCCCACCAATCGTGGGGTTGACCTGAAAAGCAGAGAAGAAGAAATTAACATTAATTTCACATTACACATATTATTATAACACTTAAAGATCCATGACGAATAAATTAAATTAATCAGACCATTAGGGTTCCATGGCCCTCAGTAATCCATGTCAGAGTCAAAGTTTGATAAGAACAACATAATATTACACTACACGTATTTCTCCTGAAGGGTTAGATCCTGGAGTCGATAGCGGACTCACGGCCACCGTAGGCGCGAGCTTGTGGGTGGTTAGCAATGGGGAGCAACCGGGCGGCGATCTACCCATTGCTCGCCACCCGCAAGCTCGCGCCTACGGTGGCCGGGAGTCCGCAATCGACTCCCGGCGCCCGAGGCGTCTCCTCCTGCGGCGGCTAGGGACGTGAGGGCGCAGAGACTGCCACTCCCTCACGCGCCCCGCCTCCTCCTTCGCGAGCATTACTGCTTCGCAGAAGGAGGTGACGGCTTCCCATGCCCTCTCGCTCCGTACCATGGCTCGCACCAGGGCCGGACGCGAGAGATCGCCGCCGTCGAACACGATGTCCCTTGCTTGAAGACTGGTTTTTAGACTTTCTGGTTTCGACGACCCGTAACGAGTCGAAGATCTACGAATGACAGCGGGACTAACAGCTTGACATACTTTCTGAAGCACGGAGGGGTCTTAGAAAGTAAGATGGACACCCTCCGGCGGACCAACCTGATCAATTGAGTCAGGCGGCTCTCTTTACTTAGTCACAAACCCATTCATCATTTCAGTCAAATGACGTCTAATGTTGGACACATGCCTTTCAGTGTTTGGGGGGGGGGGGGGGTTGCCATAATTTCCACGCTTGGCAGGCGGGTTGGAGATCGCAATAGTGGTAAAAAACTTTAGAGGTGGCAAGGGACACCCGGATGGAACGAAGTTCCTTTCCAGGATTCATAATAGTTATAATTTTTTAATTATTTATTATGTACAAAAAACCTGTATACACTCAACAAAAATATTCTCTCTCTCTCCCTATCTCCTTCTCTCTCCCTCTCTCTCTACGTCTCTCTCCCGCTCTCTACCTCTCTCTCCCTCTCTCTCTACCTCGCTCTCACTCTCCCTCTCTCCCTCTCCTCCTCTCCCCCTCTCTCTCCCCTTCTCCCCCCTCTCCCCTCTCACCCTCTCACCCCTCTACCCTCTCCCCCTCCCTTCCTCTCTCCCTCTCTACTCACAACAAAAAAAAACAACATAAAAAATATATACGGTCGAATTGAGAAACCTCGTCCTTTTTTTGAAGTCGGTTAAAGCATGTCGTGACAACTTTTCGTGAGATTTTTTTCCGTCTAGCCCCCTTTCACAACGCGCGATAAGGAACTTCGTTCCAAAACTTCGTTCCAATAATTAGAGAACGCTACTGCCCATTTTCTAGTAACTCCCTTAGTCGCCTTTTACGACAAAAGAAGCATCAAGAATCATCCCATAAAATATTCTTTACGTTTAGCAATATACGGGACACAAAATATCCTCATTATAAAAATGCCTTTAAACCAGGTCAAACATTATTTCCATCTGTACCTCAGCATCTGTTAAAACGAGATTGGCCGTCATCTTCACGAACCTACTTATAGCTCTCGCCATGCGAAACAATTATTCTGCCCTGGCAATTCCTATGCTCTTCCTGATGTTTTTCAAACAGGAGTGTTCTGTTTTCTTTATTTATTTAATAACTTCGTTTTTATAGGCTGGCATGAAATCGACTCGTAACCTGATATCATTGATTTAGTAGGTAAATAGGTACATGATTCTGAACCTGAATTTTTTCTTCGATTATAAAGAAATCAGCTGTTTCCAACATTTTGACAGCGTAGGTATTGCTCTTTTGTAGGAAACAGCAGATTTTTTTATTTACTAACAGACGAAAACTTATAACGCAGAATGGTCTAGAATCCCGTACGTACTGTATCCATCGTAACAAGGCTGACAAGTGGTAACAAGTTTTACGCCAATGTCCCATCGTTGCTCAACTTGTTACTACTTGTCATCCTGTATAGTGTTTTTCGTGTTGTCGAATTTAATCTAAACGAATATTATAAAGCTGAAGAGTTTGTTAGTTTGGTTGAACGCGGTAATCTCAGGAACTTCTGGACCGAATTTAAAAACTATTTTTATATTGGGTAGCTTACTTAAAATCACACTACAATCAAAAGTAGCGGAGCAGCAACGAAAAATGTACGAAAATTGGCAGGCAATTCGATGCGACGGGAATGGTCAGGGGAGCAAAAATTTCACGCGGACGAAGTCACGGGCAGAAGCTAGTCTCATAGATAAAATTTACGGGTTCCAACCCCGATGAGTCACACACAGCTGTTTTGTTATTATTCACGTTGATTAACTGTTATGTCTGCTTCGTAGACAAACAATTGTCTCACTAGTACAGGAGTTACCGACATCTGCTGTCGATTATAAAGTCCTAGGTCGGACTATCTATTGGAGCACAGGAATATTTATTACTTAAAGTTAGGTAAGGGCTGGGCTGTGATGCTCAGTGGTATTGACGCCGACTTACGAGTTGTAAGTTGTGATTTCGAACCCAGCCAGCCACTTTACTGTGTGTATTAAATTTTATCACCACTTCTCTCAAAATTGTGAAGAAAAACATCGTGAGGAAGCTGACATGTCCTAGAATAATAAAATCGCAGACATGTGACACCCACCAAGTCACACTGGGCTTGCGTGGTGAATTATGGCCCACTCCCTCTCATAGAGAGGCCTGTGTCTCAGCAGAACGACATTATAAACTAATTATTACTAGATATGACTAGTACTTCTCCAGTTTACTTGCAATCCTCTTACCAAAATTCACACAGTTCATTTTCATAAACACACAACAATATGAAATTCAAAAAGCCACCTTCAAGCATTGCTCTTGGCGCGAGGATGCGAAACGCCCGGGGCGAAACTCCGCTGCCGCGACAAATCGCGGCACGGCGGACAGAGCTCCGGCAGGATCTCATGGCGACATGGCGGGTACGATTGTCGCAACCCAGCGCAGGGCACGCCACAATTGCGGCGGTAAGTCCCCTCTTTGAGGAGTGGATAGAGAGGCGCCACGGCGTCCTCACCTTCCGCCTGACGCAGGTTCTCACCGGGCATGGGTGCTTCGGTGGGTTTCTGTTCAGGATAAAGCGGGAGGAAACGCCCGGGTGTTTCCATTGTGAGGATCGTCTAGAGGACACGGTGGAGCATACGGTGGAAGTGTGCCCTGCCTGGGCGGAGCACCGCCGTGTCCTCGTGGAGGCGATCGGCGGCGGCGATCTCTCGCGTCCGGCCCTGGTGCGAGCCATGGTACGGAGCGAGAGGGCATGGGAAGCCGTCACCTCCTTCTGCGAAGCAGTAATGCTCGCGAAGGAGGAGGCGGGGCGCGTGAGGGAGTGGCAGTCTCTGCGCCCTCACGTCCCTAGCCACCGCAGGAGGAGACGCCCCGGGCGCCGGGAGTCGATTGCGGACTCCCGGCCACCGTAGGCGCGAGCTTGCGGGTGGCGAGCAATGGGTAGCTCGCCGCCCGGTAAGGACCAAGCTCGGGTCGACGGCGCGTAGTGTTCCACGCGCGCCTCAAAGAGATGTCAGCAACACTGAAGGGGTCTGCTAGGACCGATGCCTGCCGGGGTCGCGTGATTGTTCAAAAGAGATACCGTGACCCTGGCACATGGGCAACTGAAGGAACACGGGTGGGTTTTAGTCAGTAAAATTTGATGATTTCCCATAAAAAAAAAAAAAAAAAAAAAGCATTGCTCTTCATAAGTAGGGTATGAAATATTACAAAGCTAAGAAAACAATGTATTTCCACTGCATGAGCTTTCCTCACCACAATATGACGTCAGTCCCTGACTTCAAGATTCGGTGGCAAACGGTGCATAAACAGTTGAAGCACCAAATAAATCGCGCGGAGCTATAGTGGCTTTAATTATTAACATTCATAAATGTTGGTAAGTGAATTTATGAATGTGTAGCTCTAGCGCTAGAGTGAGTAGGGCTGTAGTGCTAGCGGGAAAAATGTAAGAATTTATCGTTTTTTCTAATGAACAGTTTTACAGCTAGCTGTACTTCATAAATTAATATTGGAATGCTGATCTTCTCTAATTAGTATTGGCTGGATCCTAATCAGTTTATAATTTTTCCAATGTTGGTAAATAGGTATCCTCTCTGTGAGCGGCTTCAAATAGGCTCGCATGTATTTTGAAATGTTATCGTTAAATTGTTTTTAAATGCTTTCAGCAGCCAATGAAAAAAAAATCCCTGTGTTTGTTATTTATTTGACTTTCTGCACAGGCAACTAAAGGAACAAGGGTGGTGGATTTCCCACCCAAAACAATACCAGCTGTGAAAATTTTAATGAGAAAGTCGGAAGTTTTTATGTATCCGAAACAAATAAACAAGTTGAACTGACTTGGAACCAAAGTAGACAACTGGCATAGTGAACAGTCCAACTGAAGTGCCACTTTTGTGACAATTGGACTGTCACAAAATTACGCAATGTAGAACACCTTTTTTTTTGGATGGGAAATCATCAAATGACTTCTCCCGCTCTGGGCGGAGCGAGGGGGCGTGTCAGACTTTTACTGACTAAAACCCACCCGTGTTCCTTCAGTTGCCCATGTGCCAGGGTCACGGTATCTCTTTTGAACAATCTCACGACCCCGGCAGGAACACCCTTAGACGAGACCCTTAATATGGCTGGCAATGAATGTCTGGCCACAGACCATAAGCCTACTTGTACCCTGCTAAACTTACTTAGGCTTACAATTACAAACTGCTGCCAACCACGCGATATCTACTCCTTGTAGCTCATCCTGTTTAATACAGCATTTTATTCTTAACGTTCCCGCTTCTCGCCACAAAAGACGCCATACCTTGCGCAGGTAAGACAAATACGCTCATTTCCTGCGGAGAGCGCGCCCGAACGTCCGTGCCGACAAATTGTACCCGCATAACCTTATTCTGAATGTTTTCTGAACTATTTGTTTGTCGTAGCCGTTAAGTGTTGCGATTGTCACTTGTGATCATAAAATACTGGAAGATTTTTCCTTAGAGACTGACTGTTCAGCTAGTATTTGTTTTTGCATAACTAGCTGCTGATAGCGACTTCGCCTGCGTAGACGTTTAACATTATGTCACGAGAATGTACAACGGAGACTAAAAGTAGACTATGTTACTTTTTTATAATTAAGAGTTCACTGGCAGGTAGCTGATGTTGTAAGGTTTTAAAATGAGCTCTCTGCAAGTGAAAGCCCCGGCAAAACCGCCCGTCAAAAAATATGTCTATTTTTATTTATTTTTTTGACATTTGTACCATACAAGCTTCATTAAAATACATTTAGTAAAAGCCTGTTATTTTGACATTACAAACAGACACCTCAAATTTCAACGTTTTCATGTAGTATGCAGATTTATTTCTGGTTTCCAATTGCTTCATAATTTTGCGATTTTGTCGCAATTTAAATGTTGATTGTTGCATTCATTTCCCAAATCAGCTAAAGAATTATTAAACGGTGGGACATTATAACTTAATAAAACGATCAAATGCCGCAAATGTCAACTTGTTTTTTTATTATATTATCATCATCATCTACCTGGTCTGTTAGTCTAGTGGTTAGTGACCCTGACTGCTAAGACTGAGGTCGTGGGTTCGATTTTCACCTAGGACAAATCTTTGTGTGATGAGCACGATCATTTGTTCTGTGTCTGGGTGTAATTTATCTATAATATGTATGTAATAGGTTGGGGAAAAAGTTTCTTCGCATTTTTTAAGAAAATTCAAAACATTTTTTAATAAAGTTTATTTACATTTAACTAAAGTATGTAGGTACCATTTTGTTCGATAACTTTTTGCCATCTTGTAGGTAGGGACATGATCCCATTGCTATAGAAATTTTGGGACTTCTGGTCAAAATACCGCGACAAGTGGTTTTGGCAGTCCTCTCGTGATGTTAACCTGACACTGCCTAAAGAATTCTGAAGAGACCGAAACAGGTGGAAATCTGAAGGTGCAAGGTCAGGACTATACGGCGGATGCATTAACACCTCCCAGCCAAACTCTCTTAATTTTTGTTGGGTGGCTAAAGATGTGTGAGGTCTAGCGTTATCATGATGAAAAACCACACCCCTTCTGTTGATTAATTCAGGCCGCTTTCTCTCAACTTCTTGCTTTAATCTCATCAGTTGTTCGCAGTAGAGTTCAGAATCGATGGTCCTGCCTGGTGGTAACAGCTCATAATGAATAATGCCCTTCCAATCCCACCACACACACAGCATCACCTTGTTGCGAGTTAACCCGGGTTTCGCCACAGTCTGTGAAGCCTGACCGGCCTTTGACCACGACCTTTTTCGCACGTTCTTGTCATACGTGATCCACTTTTCATCACCAGTTATCAGCTTCTTCAAAAATGGTTCGATTTCATTACGTCGTAATAAAGAATCACAAATGAGTACACGGTTCATTAGGTTTCTTTCAGTGAACTCGTGAGGTACCCAAATGTCGAGCTTTTTTGTGTACCCAGTTTTTTTCAAATGCGCCAAAACTGTTTTGTGGTCAATTTCCAGTTCTTAAGCTACGTTGTAACTACCGGTATGCCGATCTTGCTCCACTTTTTCAAAAATGGCATCCATTTTATCCGTAATAGGGCGACCAGAGCGACGTGCATCTTTGACATCAAAATTTCCGGATTGAAAACGCTTAAACCAAATTTGTGCTACTCTCACAGACACTACACTAGGTCCATAAACATCTCAAATTTTTTTCGCGGCTTGCGTTGCATTTTTACCTTTTTTGTAGTAAAATTTTAAAATGTATCGAATTTCTTCAGTAGATCCACTCATCTTGACGGTACGAAAAACAAATGAAAATCACACATTTTCCTAATTTGAATTTGGAATTATGTTCTTTAAAATTTAAACTTTCAATGATACCAAAACCAGCCAGATACAAATAGTATAGCCAAAGAGATTTTATTACAAGTTCATACATACTATAATGCGAAAAGACTTTTTCCCCAACCTAATATTTAGAAATATATAAGTATCTTTACCAGTTGTCTGGTTGCCATAGTACACGCTCTGCCTAGTTTGGGATCGGATGATGGTGTGTTGGTTGTCTTAAGATATTTATTTACCTAGCCTTTTCCAATTATGTTGGAGTCGGCTTCCAGCCTAATCGGATGCAGAAAAATACCAGTTTTTTTTTGTACTATATTAAATTATATAATTAAATTGAACTGTTTTATTTACAGGTGCAATACTTTCGAGTTTCAGAATACGTCCACAGCAACCTCACACCGGTAACGGCAGAAAGTTAGCTGCCTCCTTTTATTTATGACGTTTATGCCGTAAGAAATTCAACTTTTTTGCCTTTGCCACCTCGCTGACAGATCGCCAAGCGATTTGCTTTTATGTCGAAGGGATTTGTCGGAAATTGCCGAAGATTGCCGACGTGAGTTATGGGCGCGCATATTTTTGGTGCGTAAATTAATTTTAACAGTGGTTACAGGAACTTTTTCCACGGAATTTTACAGACGTTTAAGTTTACTTTTATTAGCCTCTGGTTTTGTTTGGGTAGGTACCTATAGCGGTCAACGTCATCATTTGCCCAGCCTTTTCCCAATAATGTTGAGGTCGGCTTCCAGTCTATTCCAGTTTATTCTAGGATATACCGGTTTCCTCACGATATTTTTCTTCACCGATTTGAGAGCAGTGGTGATGAAATAATTTACGCAAAGTAAACCGCCTGTCTGGGTTCAATTAATTCTTTTTTTTTATTTTTTATTCGTAATTCTTTATTGACATATCGCCTCTGACTCCTGAACTAGGTGTACCTGTATGTCAGGAGTCAGCACCCTCTCCCATTTTATTTGTCTTAGACACTAATATCAATATAGGAAAACACAAACTAGCTGAGTACATACAATAAAAAGTACTTATTATATTATTTATGTAACAGTATTTTATGCCAGTCTTTCAAAAACAAATACCATTTATAGCGCATATAAAATTGATATTCGTATATCAAGACCTTCGTTAAATGCACCAAATATGAAATATTTTATTTGAGAACTCTAAAATACCTTAAATCTTGCTCCATCAACCTTTCAATAACTAAGTTTGAGATATAAACTTGAAAATAATGTTCTTCATAAAAACTTTAAATATACCGTATCATCTACATATTTTATATCAAACAGTGCTCAGAAATATGATTTGCATGACAATAAAAAATATTTTATGGGTGAAGCTAGATCATCGTAGGTAAAAACAGTAGTCAAAATAAAGTACCAATTATAGATAAAAATACTGATAGCACAATCCCATTTCTCTGTGGACGTCGTAAGAGGCGACTAAGGGACTTACTAGAGAATGAGCAGCAGCGTTCTCTAAGCATCTTACCACCATACTGCGAACACCAACCCGCCTGCCAAAAGCGTGGTGATTATGGCAAACCCTCCGAAATTGGGATAGGCGTATGTCCAGCGGTGGACGTCTTTCGGCTGAAATGATGATGATGAGTATTTTGTTTGTTACATGTACTAGCCGAATAACAGATCTGATACAATAGAAGTATCCATATACTTGTATTATATTAATATTAGATATACCTAGTTTACATCGCCATATAAAAATAGTTTAAAAAAAACTAAAAAACACGCTTCCATTGAAACCAAACTAAAAAGTACAAAATAATGGAAAAAAAGCGTGGGGTGCTTTTTAAGGTATTTTTTTATTGATATCAGGCACCCCACGCTTTTTTTCCATTATTTTGTACTTTTTAGTTTGGTTTCAATGGAAGCGTGTTTTTTTAGTTTTTTTAAACTATTATTTATTTTCTATTTTTTTAGGGTGTTTCGAATTTTGAGACGTATGTCAGCGTAGTTTGTGACGTATGTCAGCGTAGTTTTCGAAGACAGTTTTTTTGCTGTCCTGGTAACCCTGGCAAGCATAATGGCACAAATTTATGAAATTATTTCATTGTCATCGGTCCTTGACAGGTGTGCAAAGTTTGAATGAAATCTGGTCGTTTAAAGTGGGTCAAAATTGCGCTATAAGGAGTCGGTTACAAACAAACATACAAGTGAAGCTAATATAAAGCGTGTAAAAAGTACAAAAATATTTAACGCCAAAACAGCAATTGAAAAGTTGAATCAGTCAGTCGAACCGTTTGGTTTGACGTCATAGTCTATGACGTTGAAAACGGACTGAATCGCCAACACATTGACATTTACTGTTGTCATAGACTTTTGAGTTACTTTACTCCGATCAATGGCAATACTATTTAAGTATTTGAATTTCCCACAGTTTCTATACATTAATTTCTTACTGAAAAGAGATTCAACAAAAATATTGATATAGGCATAATTCTGATGTAAAGAAAACTTTATTTAAAAACAAACTTTTGAAACCGCTTTTATCTATTCCCAATTGTCTGGAACTTTAAATTTATACTCCGTCTAAAGCCTCTGCTTAGATCAAGATCTAGCCAAAAGTGAAAAGTGCCTGCAGGTAGGCGACTAACTGCATTAGGCGCGACGAAAGAGCCGCTACTTGAATTCTGATAGTTTTGGCGTCGCACGCGCTACTCCGGGTTGTAAACTCACGAAACTTTATAACATGTTAAGTATATCGTAATATTTCAAAGTCTCGTAACTTATCTGGATATTGTATGAACCTGTTGCTATCGTTAATATGATATTTATTAATGCTGTATTGTATTGTAGTTGTTATTGTAGTGCTGTTATTAAATTAGTGATCGTTTTAATTCATAAAGGTACAAGACGCGTGCCCGTTTCGATTTCTATCGTCAAAAATGACGAACTTAAATGCAAACTTACAGCCCCTGTGTAACCTCCTTTTTTTTTGGATGGGAAATCATCAAATGACTTCTCCCGCTCTGGGCGGAGCGGGAGGGCGTATCAGACTTTTACTGACTAAAACTCACCCGTGTTCCTTCAGTTGCCCATGTGCCAGGGTCACGGTATCTCTTTCGAACAATCTCGTGACCCTGACAGGCATCGGTCCTAGCAGACCCCTTCAGTGCTGCTGACATCTCTTTGAGGCGCGCGTGGAACACTACGCGCCGTCGACCCAAGCCTGGTCCTTACCGGGCGGCGAGCTACCCATTGCTCGCCACCCGCAAGCTCGCGCCTACGGTGGCCGGGAGTCCGCTATCGACTCCCGATGACCGGGGCGTCTCCTCCTGCGGCGGCTAGGGACGTGAGGGCGCAGAGACTGCCACTCCCTCACGTGCCCCGCCTCCTCCTTCGCGAGCATTACTGCTTCACAGAAGGAGGTGACGGCTTCCGATGCCCTCTCGCTCCGTACCATGGCTCGCACCAGAGCCGTACGCGAGCGGTCGCCGCCGCCGATCGCCTCCACGAGGACACGGCGGTGCTCCGCCCAGGCAGGGCACATCTCCACCGTATGCTCCACCGTGTCCTCCAGACGATCCTCGCAATGGAAACACCCGGGCGTTTCCTCCCGCTTTATCCTGAACAGGAACCCACCGAAGAGTCCATGCCCGTCGAGAACCTGCGTCAGGCGGAAGGTGACTTTCGGGCTTCTGACGACCCGTAACGACCCTCAATGATCCACAAATGGCAGCCGGGACCAACGGCTTAACGTACTGTCTGAGGCAAGGAGCGGTCTTGGTATGTAAAGATGGTCACCCATCTATGAACCAACCGCGGCAAGCTAACTTAATGATGAGCCCCTCAACCCGAACGTTCCAAAAACATATTTCACATAACATTAATCTAGAAATTCTATCACCCTAAAGCGAGTGAGCAAATAGTACGCGTACCAGGGTAGCATAACACTGAAGATGTCTACTGGCCCGCGGGCTGTCTACACGTATTAACATTCTGACGTTGTACGCCGAGATGAAATAATCGTCGCCATTTAGTCACTCATGCTTACAGGAGTTTGATGGAAAATTATCTTGCTACCCACATTCGAAGGTTGAACGATATCAACCGATCTATAAAGCTGTTCTGTGTACCGATACCCTGATTTAAATCACGATTTGATATGATTTCCACGAATTTCAGTAAAGTCTTATAAAGATCGATGAACATCGTATGAGAAGTTTATCCATCTGCTTTCTTTATGAGCACAAACAATATTTACTTATTCGTTAGACGAATGAAATCAAATAGGCTAATATTATTATACCCTCTACTGGTAACTGATATCATAACCTATAGTTCGACTTTAATTGTATTCAGTAACTTGACAGTTGAAGGGCGATTTTGAAAAAAATAAAAGATAATGAGTTAGTGTAAGAATGAACGAAATTGATTAAACACTTACGTGCAAAAAAATCGACCCACCCTGTAAGTTTTGATTTGGAACACAATATATTATAAAAATTAACGTAAGACAAACAAAAACGAATAATGTAACTTGAAGGTATGTTTCATAAACTGTATTTGTACATACAGTACATTTCAATAAACGGGATGTTGTTGATGATATTGACTCGTTTATTCGGACACCCGGATTTCTCATTTTTCATAACGCAATCTCAATGATATTGCATTGTGTTACAAATTAACACTTTTAGTGCCAAGAACCCGGATCCGGGTCCAACGGAATTACCGTTCGCATGCCCACAACTCGCATCCGAATCCTACGTATAAGTAGTTTGTACCTTGCGACCATGCCGTGCGGGTACCGGGTGCAAATCACAAAAATAAGCTAGGTGTGAATAGAGTCTACTTTTGAATAATTCTTTTTTCCTACCTGGCACTGAAAGTGTTAATCAATGTATTGTTTATTCAATAATTGGTTATTTTACTGATTAAGTCACCCCCTTGAGTTTAATTGTTTTAACTCTCCGTGAAATGGATACTACTCCGGCTGAGTGCGCTCAGTTATAGCACTGATTCAGGCTGGATTGAGACACCGCGTCGTGGCTAGATGTCTTCACCTAAGTCGATCAGCAGTAAGACGATTGTACCAATGGTGCTTAGAGGCTGGGAGGTTCAATAAACGATCAAGTTCGGGAAGAAATCGGTCTACTTCAGAACGAGATGATCGATTTATAGTGTCTACAAGTTTAAGAAATCGACATTTGACTGGTTTTAAGGTGCAACAGCAACTTTGTAATGTACGCGGTGTAGCTGTAAGTGAATAGACTGTATGACGGAAACTTGCAGAAAGTGGATTGCATCCTCAAAAACCCGCTAAT
This sequence comes from Aporophyla nigra, assembly GCA_947507805.1. Taxonomy (NCBI): domain Eukaryota; kingdom Metazoa; phylum Arthropoda; class Insecta; order Lepidoptera; family Noctuidae; genus Aporophyla; species Aporophyla nigra. The sequence goes on from OX382301.1 coordinate 4,550,616, forward strand.
GATTCAAAATTAAGCCCCGCGCATCGCTAAGCGCGGCTTCGATTTGCTCTTGCTCACTTCGATTGGACACTCGAACAATGGAAGGTCGTACTGTTCACGTATGAGTGTAAAATCAGTCTTCATGGAAATTATGGATGTAGAAAAGTTTACCGAAGGGAAGGAGAACAATTTGCACGGGCTTATGCTGAAGAACGAGTGGCTTTTGGAGGAGGTTCGTCGACTGTTTGGGGCGGAATTTCTTTGCAAGGAAAAACGTATCTTCAGTTCGTATCTGGACCTCGTCTTAGCAATCTGACTGCATAACGATACATCTAGGAGGTGCTACAACAACACGTTATGCCATACGCTTTTTTTTTTCTTTTTTTTTTTGGATGGGAAATCATCAAGTGACTTCTCCCGCTCTGGGCGGAGCGGGAGGGCGTGTCAGACTTTTACTGACTAAAACCCACCCGTGTTCCTTCAGTTGCCCATGTGCCAGTGTCACGGTATCTCTTTCGAACAATCACGCGACCCCGGCAGGCATCGGTCCTAGCAGACCCCTTCAGTGTTGCTGACATCTCTTTGAGGCGCGCGTGGAACACTACGCGCCGTCGACCCGAGCTTGGTCCTTACCGGGCGGCGAGCTACCCATTGCTCGCCACCCGCAAGCTCGCGCCTACGGTGGCCGGGAGTCCGCAATCGACTCCCGGCGCCCGAGGCGTCTCCTCCTGCGGATGCCATACGCTGATTTTGTAAGTGAGGGTTTCACGCTAATGCAGGATAACGCCCGATCACATACAGCCACGATAGAATACCAATACCTACGTGAGGTGGAAATTCCTATTATGTAGTGGCCAGCAAGGAGCCCTGACCTTAATCCCATTGAACATCTATGGAATGAGCTGAAGAAAAGGGTCAGGGCCAGAAATCAGCCCCCAGAAACCCTCCAGGAACTAAAGGTGGCTATTAAAGAGGAGTGGGTGGTGTACCCCAAGAATTCATAAAAACATTAATAAGGTCAATGAAAAACAGGATGGAAGCTGCAATAAGAGTAGTTAGGGGGAATACAAGATAGTATTCTTTAGAATGCTTTTTTGGATTTTTACTTTCAAAATTATTAAGTAAAAAATTGAGTAATTCTAACCGTCTTTGTTTTTCTGTCTGTTAAATCCATAAACCAAAATCTGTTACACTAAAAACTGGTGTAATCTTAGACTGACATTTAACAAAGCGTGTGAAAAGTATTAATTAATTCATTTAAACTTTTATTTATCGTGTTCTGAACGAAGCGTACGGGGTGGGTCGATTTTATTGCACGCAAGATATGCGATTTTTTATTTGAAGTTTAATAACTTGTATTAAAACCATTATTGCCTTTCGTTCTTTACGCAAAATCTTTTACTACCCCATCACTATAGGTTTTTGTATGGTAACATTATTTTTCTTTGAACTGGCAAGTTACTGAATACGGTCGGTTTTCAGTCTAACCGAATGCAACTGTATGCCATAACTTTTGCCATAACCCAGTTACTGATTGATACTGATAACCATTGGTAAGACTAGTGCCAGACTTTCGAGCTTCTGATTACTCGTACCCACGGTCAAAGATCTACAAATGACAGCAGGGACCAAGCACGAGGCCGTCAGGGTCCTCGAAATGTAATGGATGTTCCCCGATCCACGGACCGTCCTCAACAAATGTAGCTTAACCTTCAATCTACTCGTGTTTGCTTGTGGCTAAACAATGTTGCCACAAGCTCTTTTAACTTTTACCACCATTGTTGTGTCCAAAAGCGGCCATTTTGGCAATGTAACCATATTATAATTTCAAACAATTTCTAAAGTTGTTAACATTATGGGCCCTTTCTTACTTGTATGTTTACCTCCTTATACAGTGACCTTTGCAGTACTAGGGTCAAACTGTATTCATCGTTCGACATTTGAACATTGCAACACAACGCGCTGTCGTCAACGAAAACAATGAACAGGCGAACCGTGATCGCGGTTACAACACTGATTCATAACCCAATGTGAAGGCAGAAGAGGGTGATAAAGAACCCTATGTTGGAGAAGGTAAGGTTCAAAATGTGCGCAAGACACGTGAAATTAGTGCGGTGAAATATTTTCAAAAGTAAATGAGCACACGTGATTTTTAGGGTGACCATGTTGTCGTGGTAAAATATTTTTAAAACGGAAAAGCTTTATAAAACCTGTTTTGGAAGTTGGTTGTTTTTTTTTTTAAATAAACTTTTCACCCACAAAAAGTCTTCTCTTTCTACGTAAATAACAATGAGTGATGATATTTTAACATCAACTACATACACTATTTGGAAAACAATGCATATTATTGAAACCATTAATCAGAATTTGATCAAATTGAAATGAGACCACTCGGTAAGTATATCTACCCTTTAAAGCAAAAGAAGATTTTTTGAAATCTGTTTTAAATGACGGAGTTTATTTATTTATTTAAAATCGATATTTTAAAATCGGTTCACCCAGTCAAAAGTTCTGAGTTAATAAACATAAAAAACAGTCGAATTGAGATCCTCCTCCTTTTTTTGAAGTTGGTTTAAAATTAGTAGTGACGTAATTCACGATAAGCCTCCACAGATAGCAATAGAGTTCCGAGGTAACAAAAATACAACTGAATTGAGAACCTTCCCTTTTTTTTGGAGGTGGTAAAAATAACCCTTTCTTGGTCGAGAAAAACAAAATCGTAATACATCATTTTTGCTTACATAAACATACTTGGAATGATGTGTCATGTTTGATCTGACCACACAGTCAATAGTGTAAGCACATCATTCATCAAGATGCAGAGCCACCTTTCAATCTGCAGCCCAGTTTTCACGTAAAAGTCACTATACAAACGAAGATTTCTGTTCACATAGGGAAGACAGAGAAAATTTTCTTCATTCTCATCATCTTCATCATTTCAGTCGTAAGACGTCCACTGCTGGACATAGGCCTCCCTCAATTTGGTGGGGTTTGTCATGGCAGGTGGGTGGGCGGTCGCAATTTGGTGGTAAAATACATAAAGAACGCTGCAGCCAATTCTCTAGTAATTCCCTTAGTCGCCTCTTATGACACCCGCGGGAAGAAATGGGGTGGTGCTATTCTTACGTCCGTCAACACACGGAACATTAATTCTACTAAATCGAAAACCGATAGAAATATTACGTGAAACTCAAACATAAATCATTGATTTTAATTAATTCGCTTGTTTACATTTACTTATGAATTTTCAAGGATTCGTCAATCAGGAGTTAGCAGTATTGAATGTTGATATTTCATAAATATCCGGTTAAACATAAATTCTTAAGCAAAAACATTTCAATTTCATCATTTCTACCGATTCTCAGACAATTACCGACAACAGTGACCGTAATAGAAAATTAAACGCAATTTAAAGAAAGTCTCAGCAACGAAACACGACATAGTCGCAGTAACAATTGCAGTATTTGTTCTGTCTCGCCGAACCGTCACGACTAACATCCGACTAATAATCGCTTGCGACACCCTCGCGTGGATTGCTTACTATTTGTTTATGCTTTGCTGAGACATATATACGGATATGCTATGGAAACTAAGTGGAAGAACCTACAAAGTTTCTAATTGAAAGTTGAAACCGACGGGATATTAAAATATCTTCTATTGAAAACTCGCAGGTTTAGAAAATCTTAATAATCGGGCTCATGAACAATACAATCAACAGAAGACTGCTACAGATTAATAGCCGTTGTGATGAACCATTTTAATGCCAGATGAGTATGATCTGTTTTATATGTGCTTAGAAAATAATAATATAATGTTCCCCTGGACAGAGAGACGTGGAAAGAGAGTAGGGAGGCCGTCGCCCAGCAGTGGGACAGAAACGGCTAAAAATAATAATTGAGAGTGCAAGTCATCCCCTGCCATTTTATCCGTGTATATAAAACATTGATCGGGCAGGGGCCATAGTTCTTCCATAGTTGCAGTTACCAATCCACTATAGCCATCCAAACCCATAGCCTAATTTGTTTTGTTTCCATATTCTGTAATAGTCCTGCTCCAACCGGGGATTGTCCTTGGGTGCAATTGCATAGGTGTATACAGGGATAATCGTCGGTTGGTGCCCCCTCATCATTTAAAATTGTCTAAGGGGCCTCTGCGAGTTGGCTTCGGCCCCTCGTACGCCTTCCAAAGGACCGGGATCCCAGGGTCCCGAGTTATGTTAACAGATATAAAAATAATAATAATAATAATGTTCCTACTACTGAGGCACAGGCATCCTCTCTGTGAGAGGGAGTGGAGCGTGATCTACCACGTGGGCCAGTGCGGGCTGGTAGAAAACCTTCACTGTTTTAGAAATTATTTACACAAAGTAAAGCGCTGTTGTGAGCTCGAACCACATTAGTACAACTGAGAAGTCGTAGCCGTTACCACTATCCCACCATTGCTGAGGTAACTAGATGTCTCTCTTGCCTAGTATAAGAAATTCCAAAAACAAATGCGACACTCAAAGCATCAATATGTTAACTGGAAGATGAAAGTGTATACCCCTTGAAACTACGCTTTTAAAACTCACCCAAAATTCCACACTACCGAAAAAGCAGACGACAAACTCCACCTCAACGCTACCTTTCAAGTTATTACATGCAAATTACGTTTAGTAATCCCTTAATTGACGCGCGGTCTGGCGTTTAAACAAGCGACGCAAATTAACACCCCTGGCGACAAAAATAACAATTTCAGATGAACATCTGTCAAAACATTGGCCCTGTTTGTAGCTAAAGGCGGCTGTAATGAATTACTACAGAATATTGAAGCAAATGTGAATGGAGCAGCTGTAACGTTTTTGCGCGTTGTATTCCCAGACAGACAGTTTCTTTTGAAAGTCACTGGCATTTAGTAAATACTAAGATTACTTACCCGTTAAATTTGAAGAACATTGATTTCGTATAAAACGTCAAAGTGAGTGAAATGTGTGATTATGGAACTAAAATCTAGCTTAAATCAATTTAAATTAGCTCAAAATATTCGGTACCTTTGAAACTTTAAAATGCTTTTTTAAATAGATATCCTAATATTTTTCATTTTAAAAGTAAAGTGAAAAGTTTAATAAATCTGTGTCGCATCTTAGCTGTCGATGGCAAAAATAATACGAAAAAATGTGTGTTATTAATACTAAAATATTAACTAAAATATATACCTACCTAGTTTCTAAATTAGTTCGGCCCAAAATTCAGCAACGCGAATACCGTTTGCTGACGCAGCCATTGGGTCCTCACGTGCAGGTGACAAGGCATGTGGTGTAAGATGGGAGGTGAGCCATTGTTTGTGGAGATAATAAATCTAATTAGTCGAATAGTGGGTATACTAAAAAAAAACAAATTATCTATACTAATATTATAAAGAGGTAACATTTGTTTGTAAGTTTGTATGTAGGGGGTAATCTCCGGAACTACTGGTACGAATTGAAAAATTCTTTTTGTGTTGGGTAGCCTATTTATCGAGGAATATGGCTATAGGCTATATAACATCACGCTAAAACCAAGAGGAGCGGAGCAGTAATGAAAAATGTTGCTAAAACGGGGAAAATCACACGGGTATGCGATTCAACGCGACGGGATGGGTCGGGGGAACAAGAAATTTAACGCGGACGAAGTCGCGTGCAGAAGCTAGTATGATAGAAAAAGTTGTCACATCATTTACCTTGTTTCTCACACTTGAAAAAAATTTAAATAAACCTCGTGATTTTTTTGAATTTCCGTCAACCGTAATTGTTAGAAGCTTCAAGCTATTTTCCGTAAAAGCAATTACTGGCACTCGTTAATAAAAAAGCAAGTAGATCATCATTACTCTTATCACGCCAGAAACAGCCTTCATAAAATCTTCCGGCCAACATCTAGTCGAGGACAACCCAAAAACAAGAACGTTATTTGACCAACTACGCGTCAAATTAAAACTCATAAAGAACAAGACGAAAAGGGTACAGATGACAAATAAATTGTATAGATTATTGTTTAATAAAATATGAAAAAAACAGAGGCATTTTTGTTAGCCGACTTTCACTAAAATAACGTAATATGTATGGTGACAAATAAAAAGGTCAAAATTCACCAGAATTTTTAAAGATTCAAAAAGAGAGAGGGTCATAACGTTTAAAACAGGCGAACAAATGATTTTATGCATCATGAGTCTTCATACGCGTGAAATTTCTTGCTCTCCCGACCCAAACCATCGCATCGCATCCGCTGCGCTCGCTATGACTTTGTTTTCATTCAGCATTCTCTCTGACTTTTTTGACTTTTGCTAATCCAAACTAGCCTATAGCATTTCTCAAGAGTTATTGTATCATATGAAAATATATTTTTGGAAATCTGACCGGTAGTTCTAGAGATTAGCGAGTCCAAACAAACTCTTCAGCTTTATTATTATAGCATAAAGAAGATATAGATCTTGATCTTAATATGCAGTATAAAATGGAGCATCTGTAGACATAATGGGTTTAATTTTAATCCCGAGAAATCAGCCAGCTATAAGCACGATCACGGGTACCCGAAAATTTTATAAACAGCTATTAAACCTGACCTCTCCAGTTCCATATGTCCACAGAAGTCTTACATTATCAAATATTAACAGTATCTATAGCCGGAAAACATCATAAATGTATCGGTTTCACATTAGCATCGACCTTGTAAGGGTTCCAGTTTATTTTTATAGCAACCCCATTGTGGCACGGATCAGTATCCAAAGGTCCTTTAGCCCCTCAAACCGTTCCATGACAGTTTTGAGGGTTAAGTACGTTTTTGGATGCGTTAACAAATCGTTTTGAAGGGTTCGGATGGATTGGAGAAGTCGTCATGTCTTATGGTAAATGTTTTGTGGGTCATTTGTGCGTCAATCCCGGTTATCATCGAAGATTTGTGTCGTTTCTGTTAACTAGGTTATCGTGTTTGTATACATAATGAATGTGTACTTCATCATCATTTTGTTTTCCTTTGTATCTTGTAGTTTCATCAGTATTTTTGTCTACATTTTCTACCTCTTTAGGTACCTATTTAGTTTTGGAATTGAGTTTGGCTTTTGAAATGGGGTTTATAACATCTAAATTACATTCTACAATTAGACGGTAATGATCTGACCACAAGACGTCATACTTTATGTAAACATTTACTATAGATCAGCGGTTCTCAAACTTTTTAGTGATGGAACCCTTTTCGAAAGCGAAATATTTGACGGAGCCCTAAAATAAACAAAGATCTGTTCGTTATTTTGTTTTTGTAGCTGTATAGGTCGAAAATCCTGTTTCGCACAAGTAGGTATGTTGTTGGGAACGGGAGAAGAATATTCAGAGCCATTGTGGCAAGAAGTAGATATTCATCACGGATTCTGCACCAAAAATCATTGAGAGGCATCGTTTTGAACAGTGACTACATACTAGTGTCTGATGACATTTCTAAAATCGATTCATATATGTTGGTTGATCTACTACTTTCGGGCTTTTGCAAATTGGGTAAAAAAACTTTTTTGCTTATTGCCTTTTTGCCAATTTGCTAAAGCCCGAAATATCCATGGATCCGTGAGGCTTTGCGGAACCCTAGGGCTCCGCGGAGCACACTTTGAGAATGGCTGTTATAGATAATACCAATCGCACAGGCCGATCGATCAGGATAAGCTACGCTTGCCGTGGTCGGTCGGTGGATAGGTAACCCGGATTCGCTGTCATTCATAGGTCTTTCACAGTCATTACAAGCCTGAAAGTCTGACAACCAGTATTATCGAGGGGTATCGTACTACCCAGTAAATGGGTTGTGGAGGTTAGATAGGCAGTAATTTCATGTAAAATACTGGTATTCAACTGCATCTCGTTAGACTGGAAGTCGACCCTAACTAAATTGAAAAAAGGCTATCCAGATGATGACTCAGTCTTGGTATTATGGCATTTCAGTAACATCCTAATATTTCCGAGACCATTCAACCATCTTTAAGTTTGACATCACCATCAATCCGTCCTAATGGGCCTCCAGATGCCACGAATTCTTATAAAAAACTGTTATGAAGGTTTTACCCTTTAGGTTCAAGACCCCCATACGTAACACGACTAAATCAGCAGAAAAAAATGGTAGAAAAAGTGATTTCTCGCAACAGTTTCTTTGCAAGAATATGGCGAACCCATGACCCAAGCAATACGGCTGGAGACCTTTTCCAAGATATATTTTATATGTTATTACACATATTATGTCCCTCGACGTCTTATACAGACGGGTTTATCGTCTTAATATACTCCTTTATCGTGGCTAAAGTAATCGTTTTTTCCCCGGAAGTGTGTATTCTTATTTTATTTTTATTATGATATACGGTTTTATTACAAATTGTCGTCGCTTATTCGCAAGTTATTGTTCAGGGAAAGTGTTGAATTCTATTAGTCTTTTAGCCGTTTTTCTTTATTTCTGGGTTATTTGGCCTCATTTTGTTATTTGCTAAGGTTCTAATTAAAATGATTATTTTGTTTTTGATATTCTACACTAATATTATAAAGAGGAAAAATTTGTATTTTTGTTTGTTTGTTTGTAATGGATAAACTCAAAAACTACTGAACCGATTTTAAAAATTATTTCACCATTAGAGTGCTACATTATCGGAGAGTAACATAGGCTTTATAACATTACGCTACAACCAAGAGGAGCGAGCAGTAATGAAAAATGTTGAAAAAACGGGGAAAATCGCACGGGTAGGCGATTCGACGCGACGACGGGAAGGGTTGCGGGAACACGAAATTTAACGCGGATGAAGTCGCGTGCAGAAGCTAGTATATTATATAGATAAATATTTTCCGTGTGGTCCGGATGTAAAGTCTAGCACCATTCCATTTCTTCCCGTGGGAATCGTAGAAGGCGACTAAAGGACTTTCTAGAGAATGGGCAGCAGCGTTCTCTATGCATTTAATACCATACTGCGATCACCAACCCGCCTGCCAAGTTTGGCGATTATGCAAACTGCTCTGAATTGAGGGAGGCCTATGCCCAGCAGTGGACATCTTTCGGCTGAAATGATGATGATGATCATGATTTAAATTGACTGTTTAATGTCTTACGTATTTTGCGATTTGCATGTCAGTATTAGGCTCTATGTTAAACAAAAATTGATTCACTACCGCAACACGATAATATTTACAGATTTATATTCATTAAAATCATTAGTACGACCCTCTAAGTTAAGAAAATAATTTGAATTTCAAGGGCTACCTTATCATATTATGAATATGATACATATAATAAAAGAGGAGAACTATTCGTTATAAATGATAATCTTCGTAAATTCTGTTAAAATTGAATGAATAAATCAGTTTACAAAGATTAATGACTGAGACAATTAGTAAATTCTAGTGTTAAAAAAGATAGTCAATGAATCTGCAACTGAGGTATGTAACGACAAGATTGCTCAAAGTTCAAGACAGAATATTCCACCAAAGCGCCAAGTCCCCTAACTGTATGATTAATAATCCATTCTCCACATACGCGACCATAAAATAGCATCTAATATAGACATTCACACATCTTGACGTATACTCGGTCACCGTTGGGCGTTGAATTATAGGTACTCCTTTACAGTACAAAATACCAACATAAGTATACCATCACCAAACCGAATGAACCACAATTTCGAACTTTATTGAAAGGTATGACGTTCCAAGTGCATTTAAAGCTGGAGTAAAAATAATTTGGGATCACTCCAGCAGTTCTGCGGTTGGAACGTCTTTGAATAATTTATTGGTTAGATTTAATACTGGCTATTGTATTGCATTCGGTAGTACTTGGCGTGTTTCCATTGACTTAATGGTTATTGGCGATTTTAATGGCTAGTACCTTGTATGAATTGTGACTTCGTCTAGACCAACATTTTAGAGTACTGTTTTGCAATGCTTTGTCTGAATCTGATCAATTTTGCATGCTGCCAAATTCTGTGCTGTTTTAATTGAATTGATATTAGCTAAATGGTTACGTTTCATTGGAATTCTCAACTTTTTATCAAGTTTCGATTCATTAGATGAATCTTCACCTACCTAGTGCGATTACAATTTTTTTTTCCACCAACTGCTATTAGATTAAAATTTTGCAAAACTTCTGCTAAATGCTCTGAATAATCTCGAGACATAACATCACACCCTGTATTTCCGCAGGGTTAATCAGAGGTAATCTACAGGACACTCAAATTTTACCAGTAATGTTAAAGAACCCGGCCGCGGTCGGCTGAAGTTGAAAACCAGCGCTGAGGCTCTGTCTCGCTTAGGGTCGCAGCATTATGCTGGGTGATGGCTGTTTTACCCCAGCTTTTTCTTTTTTTTGTGTATGTCTGATCTTTCTTTACGTCACGCAAATAAACGACTTTTTCTTGTTGTCTTTCTTTATCCATGACATACATTTGTCCCATGTGTTGTGCAAGAGGGGGCGAGCCTTTTACCATCAATATCAGTAGTCTAAATGTACCTGGTTAAAAACCATATCCAATACTATATTTACAGTCACCTTGAGACAGTGTGAACCTACACATCTACGACGCTATCCCCGATCAGCAGATAGAGCGCGTATGATGGAGGACGTCACCGCTTTAAGCTTCGCACACAATTAGATCTTATCGCAACTGGCTAATGGAGGGTAGTTAGTTGAAAGTGCGTAGGTATGACGAAGATGTCTAGGCTAACTTGAAATCTAGCCTGTTTAAAAAAATACTACTTAATAATAATACGAAGAGTTAAATTCTGTCTATGTAGTTATAAATGGTTTTTCCATTACGATTTTTTTAGTAGGTAACAGCCCGGAGCTTAGAAGTTCGCGGTGTTATACGCCCGTCTCGTGCCTCGGAAAGAACGCTAAGCCATTGACCCTGCGTTTGATCTTGGTCTTGCGTTGGTTGTGATCGATTTCGTACCGTCCCAACGCAACTATGACAGTGAGAAAAAGCGAGTGTCCCTGTGTCTATACACACTTGTGCACTATAATATCTCCCGTGCCGAAGACCAATCTCCGTTGAGATTGGTCGCCATAGCCGAAACGAGGTCTGGAGGACTATTTTATTAGTGTTACATAAGTGTCAAGGCTCCCGTACACAGGCCTGACGCGACAATGCATTGTGATTTTAATAAAACAATTTCAAATTTACAAAGAAATTGTTCCACCCTGAGAGTGGTGTCGCGTCGGTCTGTGGAAGCTGTTATTAGATTTATTCATATTTTAATACAACCGTTAAAACTTGCCTGACAACCATTCTTATTAAAGGGTATCGTATTACACAGTAACTGGGTTGTGGAGGTCTGATAGGCAGTTGCTTCATATACAATACTGGTATTCAGCTGCATCCGGTTAGACTGAAAGCTGTCCCCAACATAGGAAACCGCTTAGTCATCTGCTTAGCCTTTTCCTATGTTGGGGACGGATGATGATGATTAAATTTACTTGTAGAGGTAATTGTTCGATACAACATCATTTTTTTTCGGTACCCCATTTCTTCCCGTGGGTGTCGTAAAAGGCGACTAAGGAATTTACTGGAGAACGGGCAGCAGCGTCCTCTATGCATTTTACCACCATACTGCGATCGCCAACCCGCCTGCCAAGCGTGTCGATTATGGCAAAGCCCCCCAAATTGGGGGAGGCCTAAGTCCAGCAGTGGACGTCTTACGGCTGAAATGGTAATGTTGATTAGTACCTAGTTAATAAAACACTACCTGATGACTAAAAAAGATTTATTTACATACGCCAATAAGAAATAATAATAATAAGTAAAATAATATTAGGTATCTACTATAAAAAATCACTTGTAACTCAGAGAAATAGTTTCCCTAAGCATTTAGTAGGCAGTAAACAAATAACGTAACTACTATACATATTTCGCACCACATAAAGTGAATTATTCACTGCAGCAAAGGATCCCGTAACGGATGAGTTTGTGACTGTACTTGACAGCTAGTTAATATCATGGTTTAAACTAAGGTTAGAGAAATAGTAATGTTTATTTTTTTGTATTGTGTATTTAGTATTCCACAATGTGGAATGCAATATCATCTAAGTTGTAGTAGATATCTACAGAATGGTAGTTGTTCACAGTGATAATAATCTTTAATACAATATTCAAGCTATCACTAAAAAAAACTGGTCAAGTGCGAGTCGGACTCGCGCACCGAGGGTTCCGTACAGACCTGCAGATATTCACGGTTACCTATGTATATGAGGTTTATGTTTATGTTTTTTTTTTTTTATAATTTTTATATTTGAGTTGACTGAATGAAAGGTAAATTGTTGTTTACGATTTATGACGTATTGAAAAAAAAACTACTTACTAGATCTCATTCAAACCAATTTTCGGTGGAAGTTTACCTAGTATGTACATCATATATTTTTTTTTAGGTTTTATCATTCCCATATTTTAGAAGTTACGGGGGGGGGGGGGGACATTTTACCACTTTGGAAGTGTCTCTCGCGCAAACTATTCAGTTTAGAAAAAAAATGATTTTAGAAACCTTAATATCATTTTTGAAGACCTATCCATAGATATCCCACACGTATGGGTTCGATGATTTTTTTTTTTTTGTGTTTCAGTTCTAAGTATGGGGAACCTCAAAATTTATTGTTATTTTTCTATTTTTGTATGAAAATCTTAATGCGGTTCATAGAATACATCTACTTATCAAGTTTCAACAGCATAGCTCTTATAGTTTCGGAAAAAGTGGCTGTGACATACACGGACAGACAGACAGACATGACGAATCTATAAGGGTTCCGTTTTTTGCCATTTGGCAATGGAACCCTAAAAATATATACTGTGCAAAAATAGCTGTGTATTGACAGCCGTACGGATCGATCGATCACGTTAAGCTACGTTTGGATGGGTGACCATCTTTACATACCAAGACCGCTCCATGCCTCAGAAAGCAGGTTAAGTCGTTGGTCTCGGCTGTCATTCGTGTATCTATGGCAGACGTTACGGGTCGTCAGAAGCCCGCGAACTTCTCAAAACAAGTCTAACCTCACCAAAAGGGTATCGTATTAATATTGGATAACATACCAGCAATTGGGTTGTGTAGTTTAGATCGGCAGTTGCTTCATGAAAAACTAGCTTCTGACTTCGTTCGCGTCAAATATTTACTCCCCCTTCCCGTCGCATCGCAGCCTACCAGTTTTCGTCCATTTTTGTTGCTGCTCTGCTCCTTTTAATCATAGCATGATGTTGTATAGCCTATAGCCTTACTCAATAAATAGGCTACCCGACTCAAAAAGAATTTTTCAATTCGAACCAGTCGTTCCTGAGATTAGCGCATTCCACCCCCCATTTTAGGGAAGTGGGGGGTTAGAAAGAGACAAAAAATTGCCTATGTCACTCTCCATCCCTTCAACTATCTCCACTTAAAAAATCACGTCAATTTGTCGCTCCGTTTTGCCGTGAAAGACTGACAAACAGACACACACACTTTCCCATTTATAATATTAGTAAGTATGGATACTGGTATTCAGTTGCATTCGGTTAGACTACAAGCCGACCTCAATATAATTGGGAAAAGGCTTGGCAGATTTATAGCAAAACGATAGATTTTTTTTTAAAGAAGAGCTCGTGCATGAAAAACGTTCGCATAACTCTGTCAATGGGAAAAGTGCCCAAAAGGCTGGCAGTATTACCATCGGTCTATAAATACGCCAGTCTTCTGGACACGACCAACCACCCTACCAACCGCTTGACGATATCTCGAGATACTTGATGAAGATTGGACCTTGGAGTGTTTCAACCCCAAACAGCTAAGATAAAACTTTATACAAAAAAAAAACAACCGACTTCCTTAAAAAAACACTACAAAGTAAAAAATAACTTTAATTTCGGAATTAGGTGTCTTAGGATCTGTATTTAAGGTTTTTTATGCCACCGACTTCCGAAATTAAAGTTATTTTTGACTTTGTAGTAGTTTTGGTTGTTTTTTTTTTTGTGTAAAAAGTTTTTATTTTTAACTTTTTAGTTATGGTAGATACCCCGCACTAATCTAATCGCGTTATTCGTTCATTTGTCGTGCAAATACATAATGCAAATTTAAGACTTATATGGTTTTCACATGGATCCCACTGGCCGAATGGAACCAAATTAAAATGGGACCATTCGGGAAACACCAGCTTTCAAATAAAAAAAAAACATCGAAATCGGTTCACCCAGTCAAAACTTATGAGGTAACAAACATAAAAAAACAGACGAATTGATAACCTCCTCCTTTTTTTGAAGTCGGTTAATTATTACTTAAAGCGCCTTATTACTTAGGAGCTATATATTTGAGAGAGCTTACTCACTTACTAGAGAGTGGGCAGCAGCGTTCTCTTTGCATTTTACCACCATACTGCGATCGCCAACCCGCCTGCCAAGCGTGGCGATTATGGCAAAGCCCCCCAAATTGGGGGAGGCCTAAGTCCAGCAGTGGACATCTTACGGTTGAAATGATGATATATTTGAACCGTTTGTTTAATCATCATTGTGACTCGAAATTACGTTATTTGTGAAGATAAATATGGAAATATCCCTGCAAGCTGGAAGAGAGCAAAGCAAGCCGAATATTAGTTGACCTCATCGTCGTGTTCGGTAATCATCAAATGACTTCGGGTGTGTCAGACTTTTACTGACCCGCCCGTGTTCCTTCAGTTACCTGTGCCAGGACGCCCTGGACCAACTACAAAATTCCATGCGACTGTTAGATATTTTCAATCTTAGTGTTTCAATTTATTGGGAATTGTTTGTCAAAAATTGGTCATGGAAATACGAGTCAACGATACTGTATAGTCGACTTCGTATTTGCTTGACCAATAATATCTGTATAGTCTATGCTAATAATACCTATATCTATATGTTTGCTAGCTTAGCTTTGTTAGTTAAATGATGGTCAACATTAGCAATAACCTACAATGGCTGTAATTATTAGATATATTCCTTTTTTTTTTTGTGAGGTTATTGGGGATTTTTGCACACAGAATACAGTTTTATAAATATTAGTTCACATTTTTACAGTAAAATTCTAAATGCTGGATTGTGGAAATTCTTAACTGGATCAATGCTTTTATTTTTTTAATATTTATTATTTATATTTTTATCCTAATAACTTACTCATTTTGTAATAAAAGTCTCTGACTATTAGAACAATGTTATATTGTTTAACATCCCTGAGTGCTGCTATCTACGGACTAACACTGGGACCATCTACTTAAAGCATGAAAACAAAGTTCTTAAATTTGCCGCTAGGTGGCGGGATGAAGTAGAGTAAAACCACTTTGTTAAAGCGACATCTACTAGAGCTTATCTGTACTGTTGACTTTTTTTTGTTCCGGTTTTATTCGGCAGATGGCGTTACAAGCTTCCAAAAATTCCTGTTTTGTCTGTTTCAAGAAAGAGAGTTTGTAGTGCAAAACAGGATAATTTGGACAGTTAACATAGAAGTCTAACTGTAATGAAACTATTAACTTAGAGCAGTATTTGTAAGTTCTTTCCGCCGGAAAAAAACTACTTAATTTACAAAATCACTATTTAAAAAAATACGTAAGTAGTGACTTACCTAGAATATATATTTAGTTTAAAATAAATCTATTTTCGTCATCATATTTTTAAGAAAACTTAATAGTCTTTTAAAAAAATAATTAAAATATGCGGTTATTTACTATGTAGACAAAATTTCTGTAATGATATTAAGTAAATTATTGCATATTCTTCATTTCAGGGCTGAAATGGCTCTTGATATATTTGTTCTAAAACTTTTTTATCGCTGGATATTTCATGTTTTTTTTTTAAGATATCAATTATATCTACATCAAATATCAGGCCTTTATTATTATAATATTAGACCTTTTATTTAGTTTCGAAAAATTCGCATCGACAGAAAAATGCAATCCCGTCGCAAAGTTCAAATGTAGCTTCCTGACTTCAAACGCATAAACGCTGCAATTTATACGTTGTCTTATATCTTCACCCCAGGGCGTCGGTACTTATCTTTGGGTTTTTATAGCCACAGTAATCGGCTCGGTTTGCTATGTGCACGCACGCGATATAAGAGATGTTTGAGTGTAAGTGTTTGAGCTTGCACCCCACGATGCGTTGCATAGTAGCCTTTATGACGCCTACAGGTAGGTAGGGTTGGAAGAGGAGAGAAAGTGATTTTTATATCGTCTCTTTTATCTCTCATGTCGAACCGACATATGTTAAACAAAATTTCTATGTTTTTTTTTTTTTGAAAGATTTGCCCTTCATTAGTCCAATTGTAAAAATGTACGTGTGTTGTTAGTGTCGTCAGTGCGTCACACAAAATCCGTTTAAGTAGTCAGAATCTTTTCTTTTCAGATTAACTACGAGATGTCCTTCAAAAAAAAAAAAAAAGTGCGTCCCATATACCTACAGTATAGCAATCAAAGTCCAGCAGTGGACTGTGATATACCGACGATTTTAAATACTTTCGGTACCGCTCAGAGAGACACTGGTTTCCAAAATCAAAAGTATTCATTGCACCTGCTATGAATTTGAAGACACTTTGGGTCACTTTTATTGTATTTTGGTTTTTATGTTTTCTCATAATAATTTTAATTATGGTCTGTTTAAGTAATTTATGAGGCCCACCCAGATGTCCTTTCTTTAGTAAATTAGTCAAGAAATTGTTGATGATTCTTTTCAGAGTAGTCAGATAAGAAACATCGACTTCATTACACGCTTTATATTAGCTTCACTTGTATGTTTGTATATTTGTATGTTTGTTTGTAACCGACTCCTTACAGCGTGATTTTGACCCACTTTAAACGACTAGATTTCATTCAAACTTTGCACACCCGTCAAGGACCGATGACAATGCAATAATTTCATAAATTTGTGCTATTATCCTTGCCAGGGTTACCAGGACAGCAAAAAAACTGTCACAAACTACGCTGATATACGTCTCAAAATTCGAAATACCCTAAAAAATAGAAAATAAATAATAGTTTAAAAAAACTAAAAACACGCTTCCATTGAAAACCAAACTAAAAAGTACAAAATAATGGAAAAAAAGCGTGGGGTGCCTGATATCATTTAAAAAATACCTTAAAAAGCAGCGTGTTTTTAGTTTTTTTAAACTATTATTTTCCATTTTTTTTTTTTAAATATGATTGACGCGTAAAAGTGTTGAACAAACCTACTTACAGAAATAAGATCATACAGTATTTATCACCGGATAAAATAACCAGTTTTATAATGACAACCACCGCCATGCTATCTCAATGAGTCTACCCCGAACATCTCTTCACCACAACCCTACGTAGATGCACTTGTACGTAAAACCGAGTTGAGACACGTCCGTAGGCAATTAGGAATACATTCGCACCCTCGGTGTCGCCTCCCATCCTCTATTTGCGTCTCATTGTACTGAATGATCGCTGTGACCGCGGTGCAGTGTTACTAAATATCTTTTTTACTTTTTCTGTGATGTTGGGCTTGCTCTAGATTCAAAAGTATTTTCGTTCCCATTGTTTTGTAGCCTTTGTTGTGGTGTTCTAGTGTTGCAAATGTATTTTTTGTTGTTCTGACTTGACTGTGCAATGAATGATATCTTTTTGTGAATCAACAGAGTTTGTATCTACTGCAATTCTTTGAATGTTAATTAAGGTTAAGAAATTGTTGTTGGCAAGTTTAATTCCTTATAACTCAAATTTTGTCTGATCTGTATTTCAACATTGAGTCACATCATTTCCATCTGTTTGTACTTAAAATTTCTCTTTGATTTAAACTTTTCATTTTCTATTTCGAATTGCATAGCCTTGCTGGCCCTACCTAAACTCTGAACTACAACCAAATTAAAACAAAAAACTTCAACTATACCATATTATTCACACTACAACATCATAAACCGAACGTACTCCATGCACAAAAAGGAACAAACATACATCCATTGAATCAATGAACCATGATTCACACTAACAATTGTTCGCAATTTGCGTCCGGCATACACTTTGATCTCCCTCACTCGAATCCTGCACGATATCGAGAGGAAACAGGTGCCGAAAGTTATGATGGCTTTTATTAGACCCACTTTGATTTTAGCAGGATTCAGTGATTCTCATAAAAAGAGAAAAGTTTAGGGTACTTTTTAGAATTGGTGCTGTATTTTGAATTTTTATGATTGACAGGATGTTTGCGGCCTTAATATATATGTTGCTTAAAGACAGATTTTTGACAAAATGAAGTATTGCATATGTAAGCTGTCACGCCCTTTATGCCAGTTTTTTATTTTTGCAGCCATGTTTCTATATACATATTTTTTTTTTGCTTATGCTTGAGTATAGTTTTCATTTTATTTGTTGGTATATTGGGTTGGCTAGCTGGCATATAGCAAATCATTTAATTTAATTTGTGTCTCTTAATGTTTTACTATATACCATTGTATAGAATCAAGTTCTTCTAACTGGACAGACAGCTGTGCTGCTGGGGAGTTTGTTGGCCACTTCTTCTTCCCAGCTAAAGCACTAGGAAGTGTGCGACGGGTGGGCGTTTTGGGGGGACTGTCTTTTGTAATTTTGACGTTCGAAAAGTGCTGATCCTCAGCCTAATTTGAATAAATGACTTTTGATTTTGATGTGAGTGTTCTATAGGTACACCTCTGCCAATCCCTTCGGGTATAAGAGAGGTTATGTAATGTTATTATTGAGTACAAATAACAAGGATCATCCGTTAAACATACGTTGAATGAGTCACCATTCACCCTGTATGGATATGGTCAATGTTCAGCTAGAGTTAATACAGCAGATACTCCTACACAGATGGAGATGATGCGAAGTTTACACCAGAAACGGAAGTTCAATAAAGCAGTTACGTGGGATTACTCACCACTACAAAATATTCAGAAATATCTTCAGCAAACACCTCTACATCATCAACTACACAGCTTATAAAAGATAAATATAACATAAGATAGCGGTCCGATGAAACACTAATAGTTTTAAATCATCATAAAATTCTGAAAGAGTCTCAAAGAACTCTATAAATAGCTCTGAAAGTCTGAATGAATCCGTATAAATGTAAAACGGAGAAATAGAATGTCTTTCTTTAAACGTTAAGCTGCCAACGTCACTGAAATTGCTTTAATTAGTGCTTTTTGCAAGTTAATTAGGTTAAATGTAAACGATGCGAAGCATTCATTGCAGGCTTTTAAGTAAAGAAACTGAGTCAGTAGCTAAGTTGAGATGCTCTCGAATCGCGAGACGATTTAGTAAATAGTTTTAAGCAACTTTAGGAAGTGAAACTAGATTAAGCAAGCAATCTAATTTTATCTTATCTCTGTTTAAGTGTTTAACGATTCAGTCGTTAAGTTGTATTTACTGAGGCAATCTTATCTTTTCGGGTTTGTTTGAGTTCCGGCTTTACAAGAATGTGAACTTAAGAGCAGTAATTAGGTATTACAAAATAACAATGGTCATTAAGAGAAATGATAAAATAGATTTACATAAAACTAACTTTTTTTAAGAGTCGTTTGTCGATTAATTAATTAAAATGTTTACGCAGTGTCAAAGTAGTGGTCTTTCAATAATAATATGGACAAGTATAATAAAATAACAATTTAATTGAAAGCTGCTTAAATTCACTCAATAGGTTATTTATAGAAGCACCACGGTAACTATTAAACGAAAATAGGTGTCAATAGTAGGTAATTACTATTGTAATAAGATAAACTATAATTTAAGCAATTTGAAGTCTCCACGCTATTAATTGATTCCATTACTGTGCAGACCAGCTTTGGTAGAAAGTTTGGTATCGGCTGCAATCAAAAGTAGGTAGGATAGAAACGCAATTAATGGGCAACAACCATTGGGATGTGTTTGCTAAACTAATTCAATTAACTTATCACTGTTTAGTTGACCAATCTTTACTTTGACGACAGCAATATATTTTATACCTAGGTATAGGTAGTTCCGAATTTCCCCCGCGTCCCCGAAAAAGTAAATTTTCATTAACATGATTTCTAATGACTTTGTGGGCTATCCTTTTTATATACATAATTAATTTACCTATTCACATTTTAAAATGTATCAAAAATCTAGTAATTTTGTTTTCTTTATTAATTTGAGCCCAGTTAGACCAAAGAAATAAATGCGAAACCAACCACTATAATTGCCAAAACAGAAGACAAAAACAAGCAAACCCGACGCAGACTAATTTTATTATAACCAGAGCACAATCGCACGTGCCCTGCGCACGCGCCGATCTGCACCGTTACCGGAACCACATGGCGAGATCAAACGGAACACCGGACGCGACGCCATATTGTCCTCGTAACGTCGGTGGTTCACGTTCACCAGTATCGTTATTTCGCACTAACATGTGTTGAACTATATGTACAGACAGCTACTACAATCTGTCATCATTATTCTCCTGTCCTTATATCCCAATTTATTTGGGGTCGTCACATTATGTTTTTTTCTTCCATAGGTACTTCTCTATTAGTCGTCAGCTCAGTAGTCATCCCCTTTCTATCCATATCATAATTCACACAGTCCATCCATCATTTCTTTGGTCTCCCTCTACGCTTGTAGCCTTCGACATTCGTACTCAATACTTTCTTCACGACATTTTCGTCATTCCTCCGTATCACGTGACCATACCATGACAACCGATTCCCACACAACTTTTCAGTTATTGGTGCCACTTTCAGACTTCCTCTTATGTACTCATTTCTTATTCTATCCATTCGTGTAATACCACACATCCCTTTTAACACGGCATCTTATCTAAAAATTCTCGCCGTGGGGCTGATATTTTCATCTCGACGAGAGGACCTCGCAAGCTTTAGGTAGGTCAGATAAGTAAGCAAGTCAGGTGATGTACAGGGTAGGCCAAGGTGACAGCTAGACAACTGTCACTCTAGTTTAGTAGGAGTACCGATTTAGGTATCAAAATCACGGTAAAGCTAAAAAAATAATTGTATTATTTTGCACTTCCTCCGCCCCGCGGTTTTACTTGCATAAGTCTAGATCCCGTAAGAATAACCAAAAATCATCTTATGTCCTAATCAAGGTCCGCCCATGTGCCAAATTTCATCTAAATCCGTTCAGCCGGAAAGCGTAACACACATGCAAATCCATTTTAGTAAGTACCGGATACTTGTTAACAGGTCTACACTGTCACCCCACATATTTTCAAAAGAGTAATCGTGAAGTTTCTTGCCGGCTCTTCTCCATAAGAACCGTGGACCCAGCTTCTGACGTTTCATAAGTGCCCATGTAGGTTAAGTGAAATAAAATATTTTGATTTGATTTTCAGCATTCTCACATTTATAATAGACTTGCTTCTGCCCGCGGCTTCGTCCGCATCAAATTTTTGCTCCCCTGACCCTCCCCGTCGCATCGAATTGCCTATTAGTTTTCGTCCATTTCTCGTTGCCGCTCCGCTCCTTTTGATCGTAGCGTGATGTTATATAGCCTATAGCCTTTCTCAATAATTAGGCTACCCAACACAAACATATTTTTTCAATTTGGATCAGTTGTTACTGAGATTACCGCGTTCAAACAAACAAACAAACTCTTCAGCTTTATACTATTAAGTATAGATACTTGACTAGCTTCAGTAAGAGAGTTGATAGTTTATCCATAAAATATCAGTTAATACACAAGCTTCACATAATCGTATGTAAATAATTAATTTGTAAGTAAATGTTTACTCTTGAGTTTTCCCGCATCTTTCCACAAATATTAAACAACATTTTCTTGTTGTTTTGTATGTTTAGGGTTTCTGCAAGTCTCGTGGTATCTTCAGGCAACGTGACTGAAAGTGTGTACTTACTATTACTTTGCTTTGGAATACTGCAAAATAAACTTGAGTATTACTTGAATATTATGGAACTGTTGGCGTTATTTTCATACAGTTAGTTGTACCAGGTACATCTCCTGTATTTCGAAAGGTTCGTATGCAAGAGTAACATAATTTTAATCACTGTAAATAATTGAATAAATCATGTATTTCAGGTTTGTAAATAATATTCATAACCAAACAAAAACGTATAATACAATAAAACCAAATTACATTTAATTTGTTTCAATTTGGGATTAGAAATCAAAATTAATCGAATAAAATCAAATAAAAATATGTAAATTATCAAATCGAATAGTGAAGAGGAAGTTGGGGGGAAATGTCTCTGGTTATTTTCGTTTTGTTATGAATAAATGATTTTTGATTCAAAATGATAAAATTAAAACCTTTTCTCCGACACTGGTACATCAACATGTCTGCTGGAACAATACCGGATGAATGGACAGTCATGCATTATCAAAATCATCGCCAGTAAGATGTTAGATCTATTACGGATATTAATATAATATTGTCATGATATAGGGATCTCTATCATGACAATAATAATCCACTTCGCCGCTGGGTACTTGGGAGACCTTTGCCCAGCAGTGGGAAATCATAATTTGATAAAGAATAGAAGCATCTAGCGTGAACTTATTACCGTTCCTATGATGCTCAGAGTGAATAAGCGCTATTTCGAGGCGGTTGAAATTAAAACACAATTTCATACTACATATATTAGTATTTTAAAGTGATTCATAGAAACAAAAAATACAGCATTGAATAATATAACACCTAAATTATTATGAAGTATCCGTAAAATTGATTCGACTATTTCAACACATTTTTCAACGTCAGGATGGCCGAGCGG
Organism: Aporophyla nigra; assembly: GCA_947507805.1. Taxonomy (NCBI): domain Eukaryota; kingdom Metazoa; phylum Arthropoda; class Insecta; order Lepidoptera; family Noctuidae; genus Aporophyla; species Aporophyla nigra. The sequence goes on from OX382301.1 coordinate 4,573,267, forward strand.
TCTAAGGCGCTGCGTTCAGGTCGCAGTCCACTTCTGTGGGCGTGGGTTCGAATCCCACTTCTGACAAGAACTTTTTGTGTTTTTTATATCTTCAAAGATTGTCATTAATATCATGTTGTAAGTTATTGAAGTGCTTTTAGACACAAATAGAGCATTATTCTGACATAAGTTATTGATAAAGAACAGTTTGTTCTTTGTATTTTGTTATCTTTAGGGAACAGTTCTTTTTATACGTGTGTCAATGGTGCATTTGTGCAGTATCCATACTAAAACAAAGTTTATCGTATGATGTTACGATTACAAAGCAGTTAATTTATGAGTTATTTACATTAAATTTATTAACATTATTATGGGAGTTCCTACGTAAAACCTTTTGTTAAAAATGGTTCGATCAAAAATATTTATAAAGCATAAAAAGTGCCCATTGTATTTTATTCATGGCGGTAACAGCTGTAAACTGAATATTGAAATCAAATTAATATACGGTTTGCATAATTTCATGCTGAATGTATTTACAAAACAAGGTTTGTTAACCTATAAACAAAAAATCGACGTTCGATTTATTAACAAAAAAAAAAAACAAACTTATTGTAAAATTTTCCCTAAAATTAACACTGAAATCAATCAATCAATCAAGAAAATAAAGTTGATTGATTGAGTTCAGCGTTATTTTTAGGGAAAATTTTACAATAAGTTTGTTTTTTTTTTGTTAATAGAAGGTAAATATTTAACAACTTATTTATACAAATAAATTGAAGTGTCTGTTTGTAATGTCAAAATAAGAGTTATTTAAAAAGTACCTACTTTTACACGGTACCAATAACAAAAAAAAACAACTTAATTTTTTTTATCTGTCTGTTTGTTTCGGCTTATCTACGAAACGGGTCGAGCGATTTTGACGTGTTTTTCATTGACGTGTAGCTGACGTTATGAAAAGTAATACAGGCTAAGATACAATTGGTCACGGTACCTCGTTCCCGTAAGGTATGTTCCTACATCCAGGGTGCTTACTCTCGAATATAATTCCAATAGATCGACATTGGTCAAACGTCAGTTGGTTGAGTTAAACGTCAGGGATTGGCTAGACTCAGTGAGTCCAGCCTACCCCACAAGATCAACATTAAGCCCAACTGTATCATCGGAGATTAAATATATTTTTTTTTTTTTTTTTTTTCTATTTAAACACGCACACATGCTATCTCAATTCACTTTAGACATTGGCAGAATAGTCGACATCGGCTTTGTTTGCCATAATAAAAAATAGAATAGAATAGTGAGTCCAGCCAATCCCTGACGTTTGACTGACAATTCCAATGTCGATCTATTGGAATTACATTCGAGAGTAAGCACCCAGGAGGCGAACCCTCAGGCATTGGAAAAAAAATGGATTTGTCAGCCATGCTTTATTAGAGAAATTTACGGTTTTTGCTGTAAAAACAAAACAGAAAGTATCTTGTGGAAATTTCTATTAAATTCCAAATGGAATGAATAATAAGGCTTTATAATATTCAGTATTGAATAGATTCAGACCGGTCGAGACATAAATAGGCCGCATTGTCCAAAGAATGTCGTGTAATGACCGCTTCAATGGGTAATGCAATGTGAAGTGGGTGGTATAAAGTTGACTGGATGAGCCAGTGTGTGAGCAGAATCTGCTTGCGGCGACTGATCGTCTTGCTGACCATTGTTTTTGTTACTGTTTTAGTATTAACTGTTAATTTTACTCCGAAGGTCCTAGTTTAACATTTGTCACTTCAAGTTTGAAGTTCAAAGTTGCTTTATGAAAATAATGCTGTATTATTTAGACCTTTCTGGTATTCGCGACGTCCCCGTAAGGGGGCGTGGCGGGCGGCGTCGGAGCTATGCTCCCCGGCCGCGGATGGTTCGCGGTGGCCCGCTAATACGGGCCCCTCAATGTGTTGCCTTATGTAGGCGTAGATAATATGGGACGCGTTAGTTTAACGCGTCCCTGTGTGTGGTTGCTGTTTGTGTCTCTGTGAGCGCGCCGCGGCGTTGAATTATATCAACGCCGCTTTCTTCACAACGCCTTGGCGGTCAGTCCCCGCCAGGTGAGACCCCCGGTTGCCCGGGGGAGGCCCGGCGAGAGACGACCAGCGACAAGACGCTGACTCGACGCTCCCACAGAGTAGGGTGCGCGCCCCCGCTTATCCCGTTTCCCAGAGCGAGCCGGTAGCGGTCTAAGCTAAGGGGCAGTATGTGCGTGTGGGCGGTAGTGTACTGTGTAACACCGCCCATGAATACGTGACAACGCAGGCCCGCCCGCGTGTACACGTGTGAGTCATAGTGCCTGTATAGAGGTGGTTGTCTGTTTTACGTTACGTGACATGCCTATATTAACTTAGAACACGCCACGCAGCGGATGTATGTTGTGAATGTAGAGTTCACTTGATTCAGGTAAGCCGCGTGTAACCTGGTTGCGACTTACCCGGGAGTCAGTCCGGTGGTGGGGTCAGTCGTCCCTTACCACGCCCTTTATACCTGGAGGGAGGCTTTTATTCTTGAGTATAGTTTTCAGTGTTTGTTTTTGGTACAGTGGCTATCTGAGATATTATGGAAAATAATTTAATTTTATGTTTTGTTTTTCGTAATGTTAATTACTTACATATTATTGTATAGAATCAAGTTGTTCTAACTTAACAGACAGCCGTGCTGCTGAGGAGTTTGTTGCGCCACTTCTTCTTCCCAGTTAAAACAATAGGAAGTAGCGAAAGACAGGCGTTTTGTGGGACTGTCTTATGTAATTTTGACGTTCAAAAAGTGCTGACTCTTAGCTTAGTTCGAATAAATTACTTTGATTTTTAATTTTACTCCTGATTCTCCTATAAAACAGCCACATCCAGCGAACAATAGATCTCAGGCCCCGGCATGAGACCGCGTGAGCCTGGTGATGGCACTTGAATGCTGGCCTGAAGCGGGCGTGCATTTTTTACGAGAAACCAACTAACAATGCCACGGTATGGCTACTTGAGCATCCTTACCCTCTTGTACTATGCGTGAAGAGTTTGGATCTTTGCACAGCCATTGGGAATTTGAGGAGGGAAGGTAATGAGGGTATCGGTGACTAGACGAAGAGTTCTGGTTTGATATGTAAGTGCTCTATTTTGATATGATTGTGTTGAATGTCATTTGCTTGTGGATGTTTTCTTTATAATCTTAATTATTTGAGTAAGGGAAATATTATTGACTGACTCATTGGTCTAGTAGTCGCAGGCGCTTCAACTAAACACGAGGTCTATTCCCAGGTCGGGCAAAGTGTTATTGAATAGTGGACTTTCTCAGTAGCAGCCCGGAGTCTGGATTTATTTATTTAAACTTTTCGCACACAAAAAAAAGGTACAAAGGCGGACTTAATGCCTTAGGCATTCTCTACCAGTCAACCAAGGGTGGTGAAGAGATTGCATGGTAGGTGCTTTGTTTGAGAGGATCTGTGCCCGGTTGATGATGTAGGGCCTCTCCCTATTATATGGGACTTAAACATAACTGGCAAAATAAGGGTATGTCTACTATAGGTACACATGCTGACAAATCAAGCTATACATTTCCAGTATAACCCGACTTCTCATTGTTCGAAATGCCTATACAATACGAGGCCAGCTAAAACTTGATATGAAGCCATGTGTACTCTTTCCAACTCTTTTGGAAAACAAGGAGTGATGTTATGTTATGTGAACAAATAGTGCGTACAACTGCTGTGTGCAATATATATCACATTGCAACGGCTTCAACTTTCCTTTGCTGTTTTGCTACTAAGCTATTTAATTAACACAGAAACTTCAGCATCCAACCGACTAGAGCACTGATCTAACCGTCAGCATTTCAGCATAAATTAACACTTTTTTTTCTATTGAAACGCGCATTTCATTACGTTTTTAAAGTTTAAAGGGCAAATACTGCGCTAGAGTTGAAAAAGCGCGCCTAGTTCATTACATACGTGACACGATGAAACGCGTTCGAAATATGAATACCTTGTTTATGACATTTATTTACGCTTTACGTGGGACAGTTGACTTTAATAGAATGAGTAGCAGTCTGCGTTGGCGCAAGTTACAAGAGCAAGCGTCAAATGAACCCGTGTCGACGGCGCGTTGTGTTCCACGCGCGCCTCAAAGACATGTCAGCATAATTGAAGGGGACCAATGCCTGCCAGGGTCGCGAGATTTGTTCGAAAGAGTTATCGTGGCCCTGTCATATAGGCAACTGAAGGAACACGGATGGATTTTAGTCAGTAAAAGTCTGACACGCCCTCCTGCTTCACCCAGAGCGGGAGCCGTCATTTGATGATTTCCCACCCACAAAAAAAGCCTCAAATGAAAAGAGTTTGGGTTGGTATTTTTGCCGCTTTTGAATAGAGAACGTGTTACTGGTTTAAAGTACCTTTCTTTGTGTATCGCATTCGTGTGTGTCAATTATAGAGCTCACAGGATATTTAGAATGTCCAGGGTGTTTCTCGTTAGCGATATCTTTTATACAGTAGCGAATCAGCACCGTAATTGCGTAACACACTATTAATCACAATCCCAATCGTTTTGAAAGAGATTCCAAATATTTTTCTACTCAAAAACGCACATGACGCAGTGAGTGTTGTTCAATTGACAAAATGAAAGCTATTGTTACTGATAAAGTGTTACGCCAGTACCCTGAAATTGAGTCTAGAGTTATTATCCATATATTAATAGTGACGTAAAAAATTCTATCGCTTTTTACGCAAATTACGCGGTCGGAGGAGTACGAAATTTGCCACAGTCAAACTTTATATGGAGAAGGAGTGCAGAAATCTGTTTTTTTTAATATAATAATAATGTATTTCTATTAATAGTAATAATGGTAGGATTTCGATCAGCCCAGTATTATTTAAAAAAAAAATGTTTGGTACGTAACGATTTTCGGTGCAAAATGTTTTTGAAATACATAAGCACAAAATTCTCGTTCTTCCCTCTTCCCTTGCACCAAAACAAACTTCCACCACACGTGCATATGTTTGTGCGTAGCTGTCATCGAAAATGCACAGACTATACCGACTTCACGGCTCACGTGGCCATAAATTTTTAACATACATTACCGTGGTCAGAGTTAAAATATTTATTTTTAAAGAGCCACCTAAAAGGGTTGCCCTATACACATCTGGTATACAGGGTGGCCAGTATACTGTGGCCTTTTATAGAGGGCGCTTTTGTAAAGGAATGCCAAAATAAACTACATTTTATTAACTTCGCTGTTGCCTCGTATATCAAGATATATTGGTCACTTACTCCATCCCTAATGATGGGGGTGTGAATCGACAGTTTTAACAATTTTAATAGGAATAGTTTTTTTTTTCTATAGATTTAATTAAATGGCATCTGCGAAGCTTTTGTTTGGATATTGGATTGTTTTCCTTTAATTAAGGTCGAGTTTCGAATTAATAACTATAGAGATTGGGACCTACCGCATAGTGGAGCAGATTACGTTGCCTAAGGCAGCTTCAAATGAGTATCTAGAGGAGATGGAATGAACGGAATGAATGAATGAATGAAATGCACCGACTCCAGCGTGGTTTGACGAGACTCGATTAATCGAATGAACTCTGAACGTCTTTAAGAATGCGATGGATAGTTTCAGTTTCGTTTGCCCTATCATGTCTACTGACTATATCTTGTAAGATTTTTTGTGAAATAAATGAAGTGGGTCTACGATTTGAAACAGAATTGCTTGCTTTGGACTCTATAAAAAATCACAAACAAAGTTTTCTAGAAATTAACGCACTCAAATGGTAGTCTTACAAGGGAATCGGCAGCAGCGTTCTCTATGCATTTTACCACCATACTGCGATCGCCAACCCGCCTGCCAAGCGTGGCGATTATGGCAAACCCTCCCAAATTGGGAGAGGCCAAATCCAGCAGTGGACTTCTTTCAGCTGAAATGATGATGAATTTGTAGTCAAATTGTCCGAACATTATTCACCAAACTAGCATGACAGGTTGGCGATTTCACACTTTATAAACTACAATTCCAGAGGGGTAAGGAACACTAACAATCTAATAATATCTTAGGACAACCAACACAACATTATCTGATCCCAAACTAGGCAGAGCCTGTACTATGGCAAGCAGACAACTGATAAACATTCTTATATATTTCTAAATACATCCAAATTATAGATAATTACACACAGATACAACAAATGATTGTGCTCATCACACAAAGATTTGTCCTGGGTGGGAACCGAACCCACGACCTCTTAGCAGTCAGGGTCACTAACCACTAGACTAACAGGCCAGTCAATGGAATTGATTTTCATTACGTTTTTACGTTATTGACCCGATTTTTTTCGAACATGCAGCAATGGTTTAGCAATATCCTTCAAAATAATTGAGATTGTGATTGGTATTGTGTTACGCAATTAGGATGCTTGCGGGTGGCGAGCAATGGGTAGCTCGCCACCCGGTAAGGACCAGGCCCGTGTCGACAGCGCGTAGTATTCAACGCGCGCCTCAAAGAGTTGTCAGCAGTACTGAAGGGGTCTACTAGGACCGATGCCTGCCAGGGTCGCGAGATTTGTTCGAAAGAGACACTGCGGCCCTGGCACATGGGTAACTGAAGAAACGCGGGTGGGTTTTAGTCAGTAAAAGTCTGACACTCCCTCCCGCTCCGCTCGCGGGAGACGTCATTTAATGATTTCCCACCAACAAAAAAAGGATGCAGGTTTCCTCACAATATTTCCTTCACCACCTAAAGTAAGCCTTTAAAAATAACCTAAAGCCGATTAGTTATAGATACACCACCCTAATCCAGGTATACTTTATCGCACTTAGTCTACAAGAAACGTTTTGCCTGCTTCACCGAATTCTTCGAAATCCAAACCAAGTAGTTGCGCACTTCTACGAGTGCAGTTAATAACTTTAAAGGATATGGTTACACGTAACTTGGCTGTTCCGTAATGTGTCTGTAGGGATATACAACGGTATTGTATGGGTGGATGTGTAGCATAATCAGGCTGTAATGTTCCCACTGCTGGGATGTGTCCCAGCAGCCGGCAGCACGTGGCCGGCTCTCTCTGTGAGGGAGCCGGCTGTGCGAGTTGCAAAATGTCACTTGTTGTCGAAATTTTGGTTTTCTTCACGATGTTTTCATTCACCGTTTTGAGAGCAGTGGTGATGAAAATATACACAAAGTAAAGTGCCTGTTACAGTTCGAACCCACGACTCGTAAGTCGCACTATTACCGCCGCTTGTGTTATTTGCTTTAACAAAATGGGCTCTCTTAGTCCCAGATATTTTGGTACACTCATGTGGAACTATTCTGTGAGCTATGTCGACAACTTGGGTTCTCTGCCGGATCACTTCATTCTGGATTTTGTCCCTCAGAGAGATTCCAAGCATAGCTCGTTCCATAGCTCAAGCTAGCAAGCGCAAACTGAAGTAGCAATGGGCCGGCCATATCTATATATTATTATCTATATATATAAAATTCAAAGTCCTGAGTGACTGACTGACTGATATATCAACGCACAGCTTAAACCGCTGGTCCTAGAGACATGAAATTTGGAGGGTGTGTTCTTTGTGAGGATTAGGTATCCACTAAGAAAGGGTTTTTTGAAATTACATTCCTAAGAGGGTGAAATGGGGGGTTGAAATTGTGAATATTGTGACATTCACGCGGGCGAAGCCGCTGGCAGAAGCTAGTATGCCATAAAACCGATAACCTTTGGGATAGACGTATTTTTGAGTGGAAACCATGAATTGGCAAACGTAAGGTGGGGACGTCAGGCTAGGTAGAGCGACGATCTTTGCAGGGTGGCTGGTAGCAGCTGGATGAGAGTAGCCGAAAATCGAGCTGAATGGCGAGAAATTGGAGAGGCCTATGTCCAGCAGTGGACTGCTATAGGCTGATGATGATGATGAGGTGGAACTAGTCTCTTTAAAGTAGTACTTTAACTCTTCATTATTAGGGTTTCTGGGTTAAAAGACTCCACAAATTTACTAATATCACGTAGATACACAGTGTAACATACTGGATGCGGAAGACGTAGGACAAAGTGTTGTGGCGCAGCTTGGGAGAGGCCTATGTCCAGAAATAGACTGCGATAGGCTAAGTTGATGCCGTAGTTGTTGTTGTTGTTGGTTGTTGGTGGCTATGTTGTTGTTGTTGTTGGCAGTCAGCGTTTGATGGTATAGCATAGTCATACTACACCATCAAACGCTGGACATTTATCAGTAAAATTAATGAAACTGCAACGAAATTAATTGTCAATCGACTTAAACATCATTTTCCAATTTCTGCCCATGGAGCATAAGCAAGAGGGTAGTAAGAAGCAAGTTCATTAAAATATTAGCTTCCACCCGCCGCTTCGCCCGCATGGTATGTAAAAAGTAGTTCAAAATATCCCCATACGAAATTTCATCAAACTCTGTCTAGCCGTTTTGGAGATTAGCCGGAACGAACAGCCAGACAGGCAAACATTTGGTTTTTTTTTTAAGTATCGACTATACATGCTTTCATAATTTACTAATCCATACTAATATTATAAACGGGAAAGTGTGTGTGTCTGTTTGTCCGTCTTGCACGGCAAAACGGAGCGACGAATTGACGTAATTTTTTAAGTGGAGATAGTCGAAGGGATGGAGAGTGACATAGGCTCCTTTTTGTCTTTCTAGAACCCCACTTCCCTAAAATGGGGGGTGGAACGCGCTAATATCAGGAACTACTGGTTATAATTGAAAAAACATTTTAGAGTCGGGTAGCCTATTTATTGAGAAAGGCTATAGGCTATATAACATCACGCTACGATCAAAAAGAGCGGAGCAGCAACAACAAAATGGACGAAAACTGGCAGGCTGCGATGCGACGTGAATGGTCAGGGGAGCAAATATTTGAGGCGGACGAAGTCGCGGGCAGAAACTAGTATTGCATAATTTTGAGATTACAAACGGAAACTTCCATTTAATTTATTTTTTTAAATAGATTTATACTACCATAAACTTCCTACAATGGAAAGCACCGAAGATTTGAGACTATAAAGTTATAGTATAAATAACAAGTTTAGTTGTTGTACCCAGCATCCTGTCCAACGACGTATAGTCCTTGGACAGGACTGTATCGAATGATAGATGAAGTTCTATGCAAATCTTACGTGAACGTAATACTATGGTAATAAGTGCCAACAAGTGTTACAAGGGACGATCCATTCATATTCAGGTACCCGTGTTAACATTTTGTTTGTCTTCAGGCTCTAAAAAGGTTGTATTTTTTTTTCTCTTTTCCCCTGCCAACTCACTATCAAGGTTCGATCTACATGCAGAAACATTAACATACCCAAATCTTCTATATCCTTCAAACCTTTCTTTGTTATTTTTAGAAGAAAATGTTTATTTTACACCTGTGTTTATTTTGACAAGAATAATAAGTCTGTTATGTTGCCACTGCAGGGACATAGGCAATCATTTGAAACAAAAATAATTGGACCATGAAAAGAAAAAATTAAATCACTATCACATTTAACAGGATACGCATACTTTCGACCTTCCAACAATCTCTTCAACATACTAGGAACAGAAAACTTATAAGAAAATTCTTCAAATAAAATAACTTTATGGATGTCGGGTCGGCAGATGCCATATGTTTTCGTTCACCGTTTTAGGAGCAGTGATGATGCAATTATTGGCACAAAGTACCTATAGTGCTTGTCGTGCCTGCCTGTTTCCGAGTGTTGCTGGACGCAAAAGAAATAGCCTTCACCCCATTTCTTCCTGCCAGGGTCGCGAGATTGTTCGAAAGGGTCGCGAGATTGTTCGAAAGAGATACCGTGACCCTGGCACATGGGCAACTGAAGGAACACGGGTGGGGTTTAGTCAGTAAAAGTCTGATATGCCCTCCCGCTCCGTCCAGAGCGGGAGAAGTCATTTGATGATTTACCATCCAAAAAAAAAAAACCTTATTTCTTCCCGCGGGTGCCGTACAAGGCAACTAAGGGACTTACAAGAGAATGGGCAGCAGCGTTCTCTATACCACCATACTGCGATCACCACCCCACCTGCCAAGCTTGGCGATTGTAGCAAAACCCCCCAAATTGGGGGAAGCTTACCTATATCTAGCAAGGATCGTCTTTCGGTCGAAATGATGATTGTGTCTGTAAGGATTCGAATTCAAACCCACCTTCTACAACTTGTAACACCACTGCTTTCCTTTATTTCACACCTGCGTCTATTACCAGGAACAATAATAATTAATTGGTTTTGCGTTCTGTTCATGTTTCAACGCTATACATTGAAAATCATCGCGTGTAATAGTAAAGGGTAGGGAAAGGTCAGTTCGAAGCTTTCTGGCAACTTATCAAAATATTATGAAGTATCTGTACTGATTGTTATATGTGGCTTCAAATCTACTCAGTCTATTGGAATGCAGACAGTAAAATGGGTCTTTGTACAAGAAGGAAATCTTTTGTCTCTGTCGGTAATATACTGGTAAAGTTACACGTAGACGCGTATTATATACCTATCCGTATCGATTCATCAGCATCATCATTTCAGCCGTAAGACTGTTGGTCTCCTATGTCTCCCCCAATCTGGGGGAGATTGAGGGAGACTAACAGGTCAGAGTCGCGAGATTGTTCGGCCAGGGTCGCGAGATTGTTCGAAAGAGATACCGTGACCCTGGCACATGGGCAACTGAAGGAACACGGGTGGGTTTTAGTCAGTAAAAGTCTGACACGCCCTCCCGCTCCGCCCAGAGCGGGAGAAGTCATTTGATGACTTCCCAGCCAGAAAAAAAAAGGGAGACTAACAGTCCTTTGTCATAATCGCCACGCTTGGCAGGTGAGTTGGCGTGTTGGCGATCGCAGTATGCTGGTAAAACGCAAAGAAAACGCTGCTGCCCATTCTCTAGTTAGTCCCTTAGTCGCCTTTCTGGACCCATGGAAAGAAATGGAATGATGATATACTTTACGGCCGGTGCCACACGGATCTAAACTGAACTAAAAACCGTTATGCCTATGATCCATTTTCTTACAACGGGCTAGAGCTCTATCGGGTAAGTATTGTAAATTTAAAAGTGATCATGCGGTGCCTAATGGCTGCCCTAAAAATTAAACTAAGTTTTTAATTTGTTCATTATGTTATTCCTTGTAAATCAGTAAAAGTAGAATACCACGACAGCAATAAACACTTGCTTACAATTTTGAGTTTCTTGTTGGTCTTGTGCAAGTCCTACTGCTGGGCATGAGGTCCTAGCTATGATGCCCAGCTCCCAGGCTGGGCAAAGTATTATTGGGCTTTTTTATCTGGAATTTCTCAGTAACAGCCCGGAGTCTGGATTTTTGCCTGATTGATGGCAATAGGCTCGCCCCCTTTTACATGGGAGTTAAACATAACTGACGAAATGTGAGTGTTTAGTCAGCGTTAATAATATCGGGACGAACAGATGGTTCAAGATGATCTAAACGACTATGAACATTAAATATTAACTCAATGACACAAGGAATGTTTCAGAATGAAGACAGTACATGACAACTGACATTCTGACAAGAACTTTATCCAATTGAGAAAAAAAAATCTTAGTCGTTGATATCATTTTGACCAGTATGTTCATCCCGATATTTTAGACGTTGACTGTATTATAGGAACACCACTGCCCAACCTTTTGGAGGAACAAGGCGTGATGTTAAACAACTTTTTCTACGAATAGAAAAACGAGAAAGAATATCCTAAAGAACTAGCGAAGAAGCAGATACAATCCATCACACAGCATTTAAGTTGACACAAATGTCATAGAAAACACTAGACAGTTCATAGATCAAATAAAAAGGTCACACAGATGTGACACTGTATGTCTATTCAGCCTACATGCTACGTTGAGAAGTGGGTTCGCTGTCATATGATACTGTTGTCTTGGAGCGACACAAGCGTATCGGTTACAGTACGTCACCGTATTGCCAACATAACTATTATAAATGGTTCTCAACACCTCCCCTCTGTGGTATTAATTGCCATGATTTTGTGGCAAGGACTCTGTTTATGCGGTTATGCAGATTCTGGTGATTAAGGGTCAGTGCTGTTAACAGCTGTTTGTCTGTTTGTGTCAACTCCGCATTTGAATAATAGCTGAGATTGTTCGTTATTCCAAGTTTAAGGGTGCGACTGCAGTTGTAAATAAACCATTTTGATCGAAAATACGGTCATAAAGTTCAAATCGGTTTAAAAACATGATTACGTGGACAGTACATTGATTACATTAAAAAACTTTTTACAAAAAAATAACAACCGATTTCCTTAAAAAAACACTAGAAAGTCAAAAATAACTTTAATTTCGGAATTCGGTGTCTTAGGATCTGTATTCAAGGTTTTTTTGCCACCGACTTCCGAAATTAAAGTTATTTTTTACTTTGTAGTGTTTTTTAAGGAAGTCAGTTGTTTTTTTTTTGTAATTTTTTTTTATTTTAAACTTTTTAGTTATGGTAGATACCCCGCACTAATCTAATCGCGTTATTCGTTAATTTGTCGCGCAAATACTTAATGCAAATTTAAGACTTTTCGACCATTCGGAAAGCACCAGCTTTCAAATAAAAAAAGAATCATCAAAATCGATTCAACCAGTCAAAAGTTATGAGGTAACAAACATAAAAAATACAGTCGAATTGATAACCTCCTCCTTTTTTTGAAGTCAGTTAAAAATAAAGTTAAAAAGGCTAATTGAAATCATTCACAATTGTTAATCAAATATTATGTGAAGTCATATCACCATCATCATCATAATCAGCATATTATGTTCCCACTGCTGGGATACAGACCTCCCCTCTGTGAGAGGGAGTGGGCTGTAATCCACCACGCGGACCCAGTGCCGGTTGGTAGATGTCAAATGTCTTAGATTTTTTGGTTCTAGGACATGCCGGTTTCCTAACGATGTTTTTCTTCACCGATGTTTTCATTCTAATGCTACATTTTTATTATGACAAAAACAATCTTGATATGCATATGCATATTGTACCTGAGTATCAATACAAAAACTTTTCTGCAAGAAAAACAATCGACTTCTCAAAAACCACAACAAAGTGAAAAATTACTTTAATTTCGGAAGTCGGTGTCTTTTGATCTGTATTTTAGTTTTTTGCCACCGACTTCTGAATCAGAATCAGAATCAGTACTTTATTTGCTATGAATGCAGGTACAGGTATAAGATGTTATGCATAAATTAATTAGATCGGCTACAGTCTACCTTACGGCATGCAAATTGTTAAATAAATTAAAATATTATTACAAACAAAATAATGTCAATAAAACATAAATTAAAGTGAAGTCAATTAGTAATATGATAGTCAGGTATATATGTAAGTCAAATTTGCAATTAATTATAAAATTCATAATTTGGATAAATTCGTATCATTTAAAAAGTCTTTCAAGGAGTAGTAACATTTACCTAAAAGTAGTGCAGTTACCTTAGATTTAAAAATGTTTACAGCATAGTCCTTAAAATGATGAGGTATTTTATTATAAATGATAGGTCCCATTGTCATAATACTTTTCCTTAAAAGTGCTGTCTTATAATTACCCGAATGTAGCAAGTTCTTGTATTGGGATCTCAATGGGCCATTATGTGTTCTTATACTGGCCAATGACGGAAATAAGGTCAGATTGGTTTTAAAAATTGCCAAAAATTGCCACCTCCAGTATGTACAAACATGGAAAAGTTAGTATCTTCAGAGACCGAAACACAGGTTCACAGCTGTCTGTGCTTTTAAGGTTTGACATAGATCGAATACACCGTTTCTGGGCCCTAAAAATCTCCTCCCTTTCACTACAGTTACCCCAAAATATGATCCCAAATCTTAACACTGATGCCACCAACCCATGATAAGTTAGCAGAAGTGTTTCATTACTTACTTTATGCGATAAGTTATACAGTACATAGGCTGATTTGTTCAACTTCTTACATACGACATCGGCCTGCGGTCTCCAAGTCAAATTGTTGTCAATCAGGATGCCTAGAAATTTCGCTACACAAGTTGTATCCACTTTTTGACCATTATATCTAACATTTATATCATCAGCGAGTATCCTTTGGTAGAAGTGCATTACTTTTGTCTTTTTTAAATTTATTTTTAAATTATTTATATCAAGCCAATGTATAATTGTTTCTAATGTATTGTATTATTAATTTCCCCTTCATATTTTTCTTTATTGGTACACTTAACTATCGCTGTACTGTCGCCTGCAAATGAAATTAAAGTTTTTTTTTTTTTTTATCTTTTTAGTTAGGTATGGTATCTACCCCGCGCCTTTTCGTATCTGGCCAGGTCAGTAGCAGTGATAGGAATTACTACATCATCACGATAAGCATTGTGGATTAAATACTTATGATCGAAGTTAACTCAAAAACTACCCTTGAGTAGATTTTGCGTTAACTTCTATAATAAATTTTTGATTGCACAGTCAATAAAATTATGTAATAATATGACCACCCTTGGAGTATAACCTATTCATTATGTAAATCATTTTCGAAATCGACCCAAAATTGCCGGAGATATCGGCGTTCAAACATAAAAAAACAGTGGTAAATACAACCTCCTCCTTTTTTGAAGTCGGTTAAAATATATCGCTTTTTCTATCAAAAACGACGATTAAACATCAACAAAAGGCACCCACGTAAACAACAAAACTAATTCAATAACAAACTCAATTATAAACAAACAAAATCAGACAAACGAACTTCCTTTTCATTATATTAATGTAGATTAGATCCTCAAAATGCGAGAATTGTAATAAGGTCTCAATTTACATGGAACAAGGGCCAGAGTTCAGCTTATAAGGTCCCTCCCAATCTCCGGCCGGTCCTTGCTAAGTGTCATTACTGTATTTGAACGAGGAAAGATGGCTGAAGGAGTCCTTTCAAAAGGTTCCTTTGTTGTAAACTGTTGTTTTCAATTTGAATTTAAAAATGATGTGGGCATTTATGGAGCCATAGAATTCGGCTATGGAAGATTTATGTGTCGGCTTCAAATGGCTGGTTTATTAGAATGGGTAATTATTTTATTGGGTTTTTCGATAATTAATGTCGTTTTTTCTCATATATGGTTTGAACTGCAATTTCTTGTAGTAGTGATTGCGTGGCTTACATTATTATATACTATTTTAAAGATTACAATTTAAACTATCCTTAGTCAAAGACTGAGCGTCATTAGTAAAAACAAGTTGGTTAAAAATTAAGTTGAAAATAGACAATCAAAGAGAGCATTATCGGCATATTTTATTGTTTTATTTTCGAAAGGGCAAAAATGCGGTGCAAGCTCGGAAGAAATTGTGTGAAGTTTATGGTGAGGACTGCCTTACTGAACGCCAGTGTCAGCGTTGGTTTGCTGGCTTTCGCTCTGCAGATTTTAATGTGCAAGATGCACCACATACTGGTCGTCCAACCACTACTGATGATGAAAAAATAAAGACGTTAATCGAAACTAACCGGCGTATGACAACTCGAGAGATAACAGAGAAGCTCAACATATCGAATTCAACCGATTACTTGCACTTACAACAGCTTGGTTATATAAAAAAAACTGGATGTTTGAGTTCCTCATGAACTAAAGGAAATCCACCTCACCAAACGCATTAACATATGCGACTCTTTGCTGAATCGTAACCAAAACGACCCATTTCTAAAAAGAATCATAACGGGTGATGAAAAATGGATTGTTTATGATAACGTAGTCCGAAAACGATCATAGACCAAGCAAAATGAGCCCCACAATCGACATCCAAAGCCAATATTCACCAAAAAAAGATTATGCTTTCTGTGTGGTGGGATAACAAGGGTATAGTCTACTTTGAGCTGCTTCCAAGGAACCAAACTAGTGATTCAAATGTCTATTGTCGTCAACTATCTAAATTGAATGAAGACATCAAGAAAATACGCCCTGGAGTGGCCAATCGCAAAGGCGTGATATTCCATCATGATAACGCCAAACCCCACACCTCTTTGATAACCTGTCAAAAATTAACAGAGGTCAATTGGGAACTGATGCCACATCCACCCTATAGCCCTGACTTAGCACCATCAGTTTACCATTTGTTTCGCTCTCTTCAAAACTATTTGAATGGCAAAACTTTCGATTCCGATCATGCTGTTAAAAATGAGTTGGAGCAGTTCTTCGCTTCTAAAAACCAGGGCTTCTTCGAACGTGGAATTTTTCAGCTTACCGAAAGATGGCAAAAGGTCATCCAACAAAATGGTCAATATATCATTGATTAAAGTTTGTCGTTAATTTAAATAAATTTAGTTTGAAAAATATGAAAAAAAAAACGACATGAATTATCGAACAACCCAATATTATGAGTAACTAGTTACATAGGGAATTTCTTTTGACTGGGTGAACCGATTTCGATGATTTTTTGGGTTCCGCACTTCAAAAGGAAAAAGCGGAACCCTTATAGGATTTTTTTTTTTTTTTTTTTGCATGGGAAATCATCAAATGACTTCTCCCGCTCTGGGCGGAGCGGGAGGGCATGTCAGACTTTTACTGACTAAAACCCACCCGTGTTCCTTCAGTTGCCCATGTGCCAGGGTCACGATATCTCTTTCGAACAATCACGCGACCCTGGCAGGCATCGGTCCTAGCAGACCCCTTCAGTGTTGCTGACATCTCTTTGAGGCGCGCGTGGAACACTACGCGCCGTCGACCCGAGCCTGGTCCTTACCGGGCGGCGAGCTACCCATTGATCGCCACCCGCAAGCTCGCGCCTACGGTGGCCGGGAGTCCGCAATCGACTCCCGGCGCCCGGGGCGTCTCCTCCTGCGGCGGCTAGGGACGTGAGGGCGCAGAGACTGCCATTCCCTCACGCGCCCCGCCTCCTCCTTCGCGAGCATTACTGCTTCGCAGAAGGAGGTGACGGCTTCCCATGCCCTCTCGCTCCGTACCATAGCTCGCACCAGGGCCGGACGCGAGAGGTCGCCGCCGCCGATCGCCTCCACGAGGACACGGCGGTGCTCCGCCCAGGCAGGGCACACTTCCACCGTATGCTCCACCGTGTCCTCTAGACGATCCTCACAATGGAAACACCCGGGCGTTTCCTCCCGCTTTATCCTGAACAGGAACCCACCGAAGCACCCATGCCCGGTGAGAACCTGCGTCAGGCGGAAGGTGAGGACGCCGTGGCGCCTCTCTATCCACTCCTCAAAGAGGGGACTTACCGCCGCAATTGTGGCGTGCCCTGCGCTGGGTTGCGACAATCGTACCCGCCATGTCGCCATGAGATCCTGCCGGAACCCTTATAGGATCACTTTGTTGTCCGTCCGTCCGTCCGTCCGTCCGTCCGTCCGTCTGTCAAGACCCTTTTTCTCAGGAACGCGTGGAGGTATCAAGCTGAAATTTATATCAAATACTCAAGTCTACTGTCCCTTGGAGCTGTGAAAAAATCAAACTTCTAAGCTAACGCAATCAAAAGATATAGCCGTTTATGCCACAAATTTCAGCAAATTTTCGAAACTTACTAGGGAATCAAAACCTAAAGGGTACTTCCAGTCGATCTAGAATTTTGAAATTTGGTACAAAGTAGCGTCTTATAGCACAGATATAGGAAAAATTGCGAAAACCGTAAATTTTTAGTTACATCATATAATAAAAATATTTTTTTTAATTTTAAACTTTAAACCTACAGGTTTGTACGGAACCCTCGGTGCGCGAGTCCGACTCGCACTTGGCCGGTTTTTTTATTTGAAAGCTGGTACTTCCCGATTGGTCCCATTTTAATTTGGTTTCATTCGGACAAAGGGGTCCATATGAAAACCATATAAGTCTTAAATTTGGATTAAGTATTTGCGCGACAAATGAACGAATAACGCGATTAGATTAGTGCGGGGTATCTACCATAACTAAAAAGTTAAAAATAAAAACTTTTTGCAAAAAAAAAAAACAACCGACTTCCATAAAAAAAACACTACAAACTCAAAAATAACTTTAATTTCGGAAGTCGGTGGCAAAAACCTTAAATACAGATCCTAAGACACCGAATTCCGAAATTAAAGTTATTTTTGACTTTGTAGTGTTTTTTTTTAAGGAAGTCAGTTGTTTTTTTTTTTTTTTTGTAAAAAGTTTTTATTGTTTATCTGTACACCCGAATGGCAAAGACTCACGTATGACAACCGGGACCAACAGCTTAACATGCTTTCCATGAGGGGTCTCGATATGTAGAGATAGTACCTCATCACCGGACGCGGCAAGGGTAGCTTTACCCGACTGACTGACCCGTGTGTCTGTTATTATATACTTATTTCTTAGCGACGAGACTCTCTCGTATTATCTCACAGTATTACCATGTTCTAGGCTGGATATTTTCTTTCCATTCCATTTTTTCTGTACCTGTTCCTTCATAATCGCTTTTCTCGTGTTTTATAACAACGACAGTATTGTTCAAACCAAAATAAAACTTAAGTTCACGGAAATTCAGAAAACCAATTTAACCCGTAACAAATTCATGAAAAGCAATTTCCGAGAACAGCCGCCAATGTACAATTATTTTAATAAATAATTTCCTCCAAAATCCGATTTTATTTTATTATTCGTTCTGTAAACGAACATAACCGTATAAAACCAATGTTTTTTCTTTCGTGGTAACTTTATGAAACCATTTTGAGAGGTAAGCAAAGTTGTAAATATTATCTTTATGGTCCACTGATATAAAGTGAGGATGTAGTAAGATAAATAATAAACATTTATCATCATCATCATTTCAGCCATAATACGTCCACTGCTGGACATAGACCTCCCCTGAAAAAAAAGGGGTTGTCATAATTGTCATGCTTGGCAGGCGGGTTGACAATCGCAGTATGGTGGTAAAATGCATAGAGAACGCTGCTGTCCATTCTCTAGTAAGTCCCTTAGTCGCCTTTTACGACACCCACAGGAAGAAATGGGTTGATGATATTCTCTACGTCCGGCACCACATATAAACATTGACTTCTTTATTTATAAACGTTGCTTAAAGCTAAGTTATGATTAGTGACTATGAGTATTGACCACACCTTTTTGACGTTAAAACGTCTCTTAACTTTAATCAACGTTTATTTATATAAACGTTGATTAAAGTTAAGAGTTGACCTCAAGTTGACTGTTAATGACAACAACAGTCAAAACAATAATTAACGTTTGTGTTTGTCATTTGATATGACAGGCTTGATACTGATTTTGCAATGATCATAATTATCACTACACAATACTGATTAAATTATTTTTATTAATGATTACACACATATAATAATAACAAACCTTTAATCCCTGATAGCTTTTTTTTCTAGGTGGGATATCATCAAATAACGTCTCCCGCTCTATGGCGTAGCGGGAGGGCATGTCAGACTTTTACTGACTAAAATCCACCCGTGTTCCTTCAGTTGCCTATATGCCAGGGCCACGGTAACTCTTTCGAACGGATCTTGCGACCCTGGCAGAATCCTTGATAGCTTAGGTAGACGTGTCCATATATCACACGTACATTTTGCGAGTTATGTTTAAGTCTCATGTAATGGAGGGGCGAACCTATTGGGTTCCCTATCCATTTGCATAAAATTTAAAGACCTAATATAACTTGGCATACTTTTTTTCTCCTAATTATATTATCGCATAATATTATTTACGCATAACAGCTTACGCATAATATTTTTAAGCATAATTTTTTTAATCATAATAATGATTAAGCATAACATTCTAAAGCATAAAATATTTACGCATAATGATATTAAAACATATTTTTTAAAGGCGTAATAAAGAAGCATAATAATTAACTCCTAAAATGTTAGACACTAATAAACATGTAAACATGCATACAGTACTCATGCAGCATGCAAGGAAGCATGCAGCAGGCATGCAGCATGCAAACAAGCATGCAGCATGCAAGCAAGCATGCAACATGCAGCAGGCATGGTTTCTGTCACGGCTCCGGCGCTGCGTGGCTCCGGCGATTCCATGCGAGCTTATCGTCGCAGATGTGTTTCACGCTCACCACCACAGCTTCGGCTAGCTGGCCGGCTTCGCCGCCCAGCCTCAGCCGGGGTGGCGAGCGTCAAAACCACCTGCTCCTCAGTTCGCGGGCCGCCTCGCCCCTCCGCGCCTACACGGTTTTAAATTACACTCTAGGGGTAGGGCAGATAAGACTACGTGCAGTCGGTTTTGCAGCGATTCGTTTCTGTCACGAAATTTTATAGCACAACATATTGAATTTTTAAGACTAAACTTTAATTTAGAGTTAAAAATTTAATTTTAAAAAGTATGCCTAAATACTATTACGCTAATAGTCATTATACCTAGTAACATTATGCGAATTAAAATTATGCCAAAACAAATTAGCCTTCTAGATCATTATGCCAACATAAACTGTATGCCAAAAATATATATGGCAAAACAAATTATGCCAAAATAGGTATGCCAAAGTACATTAGGATAAAGAACATTATGCGAAAAGAAGGGATCCCAACCTATTGCCATCAATCGGGCACAGATTTAAACTCCGGGCTGCTACTAAGATGAAAATTTCATTAACACTATGGCTGATTTGAGAATCGCGTGAACATACTTCCGAAAATCACGTTCTCTACCCTTTAAATGGTGCCTAAGAATTTGTAACCAACACAGAAATCGTTTGCAACCCTTTCCCGCATAATTATTTGGCAAAACACATAACACTATTTTAATTTTCGTTCACACCCTCCCAGAATTCACGATCAACATTTTACCTGGGCTGATGTATAGTTTCCTTGGGCGGCGGCATCGGAGTGGGGATCCTGCGGCCGCCCCTCATCCCACTGCCACTCATCTTGGCCTCGAAGCCTCGAAGCTCCGATTGTCCTTAGGCGGAACTGCAAAAAAAAAAACATAATTCTTTAGGACACTCTAACGAATGAGACAAGGGGTCGGTCGTATTGAAATCCTGTCGCGAAACGCGTTTTAGTTCTATATCCTTTATTATCAGGGCTTCCTTTGTGTTTCCGGGTTTTTATTTTGTCAATTAAATATGCTGTAATAAGGGACGGAGCACAGGGAGTTGAGATAGTCTTTGTTAGGAGCTTTCCTTACTGGAGACTCGATTGTTGCAGATATTATTATGAAAAGGTCCAAGATTTTTGGATTAAATGTTGTTAGCTGCTGTTTGTTAGTTTCTAGTAGTGATGTGTCCACTGCTCTCAAAACGGTGAAGGAAAACGTCGTGTGGAAACTGACATGTCTTAGAACTAAAAATTCGAAGACATGTCACATTTACCAACCCACAATGGGCCCTCGTGGTGGATTATGGCCCAATCCCTCTCACCGACTGTGCCCCAGCAGTGGGAACATGCAATGGGTCTGCTGATGGCTGATGGTGATGGATATCTGTATCCGCGGATTTTGGCGAATCTTTTACGGATCTTCTGCTACACACAGAACAAAAGAAAGACCCGACAAAAGAATGCATTCCGAAACATGTCCTGTCAAGCAAAGCGTCAAGCGGCGTCAACTATCGTTTCAAGATCACGAGCATCTACTCCGATTAAGTAAGAAAGTTAAAATCCGTATGCGTATCCGCGGATCTTGATACGAAATATCAGTATTCGGATCCGACAAATCACTCATTTCAAGATAAGCTAGTATAAAATTTTGTTTCAATAATGATTATATTATCTGTATTATCTGTGTTAGTAAATAAATAAGTAAATAGAGTGCCTCAATCAATATTTCGGTCAAAAATCGAACTTAAGAAAAGATAAAATTTTGCAAAACAAAATTTAAAAAATCATATAAAATTAAAACACAAGCCTACATGGACACTTAAGAAAAGTCAGAAGCTTGGTGCACGGTGCTAATTTGTCATTTCCTATGGCGAAGAGCCGGTAAGAAAGCACGGTTACTATTATGAAAATAATTGGCTTTTAACAATGTTTTAAGATTACAGTGTTAATATAGGTATATGAAGGACGGTGTCGGCCTGTCAAAAAGTATCAAATGGTCTACAAGGCCTACAACGTTCTCACATTTACAAAATGAATAAATAATAGTTTAAAAAACACGCTTCCATAGAAAACCAAACTAAAAAGTAGAAAATAATGGAAAAAAGCGTGAGGTGGTGTTTGAGATATTTTTTAATTTATACCAAGCACCCCACGCTTTTTTCCATTATTTTCAACTTTTTAGTTTGATTTTCTATGGAAGCGTGTTTTTTTTTTTTAACTATTATAAGTTTCTATTTTTTTGGGGTGTTTCAAATTTTGAGACATTAAGTCAGCGTAGTTTGTGATTTATGTCAGCGTAGTTTTCGAAGACAGTTTTTTTGCTATCCTGGTAACCCCGGCAAGGATAATGGCACAAATTATAAGATTATTTTATTGTCATCGGTTCTTAAAAAGTATGCTAAATTTCGAGTTAATCCAACGTTTTAAAGGGGACAAAATCATGTCCAAAGTTTCCGTTATATACTGACATACGTTTGAAGCTAAT
The DNA here is from genome assembly GCA_947507805.1 of Aporophyla nigra. Lineage (NCBI taxonomy): Eukaryota > Metazoa > Arthropoda > Insecta > Lepidoptera > Noctuidae > Aporophyla > Aporophyla nigra. The sequence continues at coordinate 4,595,705 of OX382301.1, forward strand.
AAAAGCGTGTAGCGTGCGTGAAAAACCTGTTTAAACCAAATGACATGATTGCCACTACACCCACTATCGTGGTACCACGCAAAATTTGAATATTTTGATCTATTTCAAAACGAAATATCTATTGTAATCATGTATTGATCCCTAAATATATTGAGAACATCTCAGACCTCACTCACGTACCAAAATAAGTACACGCAGACAAAGCCTACATCAATATCTAATATTAGTAGAATAACACCTATTTCGTATCTTCCACTATCGCTCGTCTAATTGTTCAGCGGGAGATGAATACTGAAAAGGACTGTGTCACAGAACCTTAGTCCATAGCCGCACGGTTGAAATTCCCTTGGCAGATTTGACTGTATTTTTGCAATGTCCTAGGATGCATCAGTCAAAGTCTGGTTGGAACGTAACCGGCATTGTGATGGCTCTCAAAGCCTTCCATTGGAGTCGTCAGGTTTGTTCCCGGTATAACAAGTACGGAACCTAGATTCTACGATAGGCAACGTTTTTGTTTTCCCTGGCTTAGTTTTTCTATAGGACGAGGCTGTTTTGTGTTTTTGTCGATGGTAATGCAGATATCTGGGTATTTTTGGTTGTAGGTTTTGTGTTTCAAGTGAAACGTATTCATGGTCTCTATAACGAATTTTTTAATTTACTTAGCAAAATTTATAACGGAATAATGCCGGTTTGTACAAAGTGAATATTTTATAAGGGTAGTCCTTTGTTCAAATTTGGGAAAAACTACGTTATATTGTGGTATTTTCTGATAGTTGTAGCACAATTATTGACATCGAGTCAACAACGATTCTGCAATTGTCACGTGTAAAATGAAAAAAAAAAAAAATACAAATGTAAAAATAAATAAGTATTATTATTAGTATATTATATTAGACACACATATTATAATATATTGTATTTTTTAGATTATATCACATTATAATGTTAAAGGCGTACAATGCACGTAATTATTATTAAAAAAAATATATTTTATACTTATATAAGTATAAAATATTTACTTTTAAATATATCACATTATAATGTTAAAGGCGTACAATGCACGTAAATAACAGGTAATGACAAACTAACTAATAAAAATAACAAAATTCTATCCTAACTTAACTAAAACTATGCACAAATTAAAGTATATTGTCATCGAAAAATTCATCCGCATCGCTGTCGACTGGTAATGTTGCCAAAATTCTGGTGGCATTACCACGTTGTATAACAGTGCTAGCTGGCCAAGTAAAAACCAGCCCTTGGGTCAAGGGAAAAAAATAGTAGATAGGTATCATAAAATATCATATTATTTAACAATTAAATAGCTCTTAATTTTTCTTTTCTCTTTCTTCTTTTTCTTTTTGAACGCAACACGCAATATCTGTGACAAATAAATCTGTTTCTTTCTTTATTTTCTTTATTCTAAAAGAAATCTTGACACCAATATATTTGTGTTTACAATCATTCATTATTAAAGTAACTTTTTTACTTTTCACCGCGTTGTTTTTCTATTGAAAACTGCGATGCAGATTTTGATACGATTTGCGCCATCGATTAGGCTAACAAGCGCGACCTGTCGCGCGACTTGTCGTAGAGGCGATTCTGCGACTTATCGCGATTCACCGCCTTTCACACTAGCGCTACGATGTCGTCGCGGCGCGACGAGCAGCGCGACAGCTTGTGGTACATTTTGAATGGCGTCGCGGCGTATTCGCGGCCACGACGCCACGCAAAATGTATCTTATGTTGTTGCGCTTCTCGACGCGGGGCGACCGTGTCGCGGCGCGACAGATCACCCCTGTGGGAAGTGTCGCGCGTGTAATCATAGAAATTGTTTTACGAATATAAATCGCCGAATCGCCCGCGACCGTCACGTCGTGCTATTCTGCACGAGCCTCTATTCCGGAAGGTTTATTAATAAAGAAATCTCAATCTTTTGTCGAGTCGTAATCGTAAGACTTGTGCGGAGCAGAAGCAGGTCACTAGTCTTACTATCCTACTAATATGAATAAATGTGAAAGTTTGTATGCTTGGATGTTTGTTACTCCATCATGCAGAAATGGCTGAACGGATTTGGATTTAACTTACACACAGATAGTTTATAACCTGAATAAACACACAGGATACTAGTTATCTCGGTAGTATGTTCTTGTGGGTTAATTTCCACGCGTACATATGCCAGTATTGTAATAAAATAAAGTAAAAACTATTCTCATACTCAGTCTCCCAAAGGGCAACTAATCAAAGGCCTACGTAGCTTCGTTGCGTTTTAATTTAAATGTACTACAACGTGGTACACGTTAGATAGTAGTTTTATATTGTCACGTCGAATCGATGATGTTCTCTGCTTAACATAGATCACAGACGGGAACAAACAGTGCAAAGAAGGGCGCTTCAAAAACTCATAAGCATGTCGGGAACCGCAGAACTCAGAATTTGCGCTAAAATTATATATTCTCCTCAGGAGGTACTAAGTTTACTCATTTTCAGGCTAGATTTTGCCTGCTGCTTCATTCACGTGATGGTTGGCATTTAGCCCATGGCATTAAAAAAAAGTATTCCATGTGCTATTTTTTAAGGTTTAGAAATGATCATGCATGCTGCGCTACCACGGAGAGGTAGATCAGTTATGTGGGACTCCAACCCACTCAAACTCCATGGTGTCCTCCTGTGACGCTTGTGGCGGGAACAGGGGAAAGCGTAAGCACTCCTGCGCGTACCCGCCAAGGCTGTCTCCTCATCTGGGGGCTACTCCCCATCACCGGCGCACCAGAACACATAGCACGCCATAACTACCCTGGGGATCAAATAGCACAAGAGCGCAAGTCAACCCCGTGTATGGCATCCTTGATCCCCCACCCTGCCCTGCGACGGGTCAGGACAGTGGCCCTGCCGCCTACATGTCCCAAGTCATGGTCTATCCGTTTGCCAAAATCAGGTTCTGAGGCTATTTGGCCGAGGTACATGTATTCTGGAACATTATTAAGTGTTACCTACCAGCGAGTCCCACAATAATGCCCGTTTTCACTAGGTACTAGGCATCACCTAAATTAACAACTAAGTAAAAGAGTCCTACTGTATTTTCAACGCTCGCCTCAACGCCGGAAGTTGCAAATCCAACAGCGCACTAAATTAGGCACCCGTTAGATACTAATATGTTTGATTACCTTTAGTCTTTGTTTGACTTTATACTCCAATAACTCAATGGCGCATTGAACTAATATCGACATTTTGAATAAGCCTGTCATTTATCAATTATTTTGGAAATTGAGTGTGCGCGGAGTAAACGATCGGAATACTGTGCTAATGATGTTAACATGCCGCCGGCGTTTGTGCGGCCGGGGTATCGATTATATTACCCTATAAATAACGTGAAAATAATGCAGAGAAATTGTAGCAAGAGTGTAAAAAAAAATGTTTATTTTATGGTTCCTTTGCCAAATGGCAAAAAACGGAACCCTTATCGATTCGTCATGTCTGTCTGTCTGTCTGTCCGTCCGTCCGTATGTCACAGCCATTTTTTCCGAAACCGAAGAGAATAATAAAACTAAAAAAAATATATGATGTACATTACCATATAAACTTCCATCGAAAATTAGTTTGAACGAGATCTAGTAAGTAGTTTTTTTTAATACGTCATAAATCGTAAACCGCAATTTACCTTTCATTCAATCAACTCAAATATAAAATTAGAAAAAAACATTTATGTAAAAGATGAGTGTAGGCTTGAGTGTCACCGCAGACATCCGCCAAGCGATGGTGCGGTGCGATTCTGGTAAAATTATTTCCGTGAAGTTTTCATACAAATTATTTCACTAGAGTCGCGTCGCACCTGTTTGCAGGAGCCTTAAAACTTAGTTGTATTAATTATTATCTGGGATTAAGTGCGGAGCTTCGCTGCGTCAGATATTCTTCTCAGCAAGATTACGAAGAAGCTTTTTAGATTTTACCTCTACAAAGTATTTAGATTTTTGAGTTTATTATCAGTAGTTTTTGTATTTCAAAAGTCGACTTTAGAAAATTTCTTAATACAAAATTGTCAACGGACCGGAGTTCTAAGTTGATAGTTTTGTAGAAGGAATGCAAATCAATTTCTGTTTTCTTTGTGGTTATCTCCTCTCTCTACTCTCATAGCCATCGACATTCGTACTCAATACTTTCTTCACGAAATTTTCCTCATTTCTCCGTTTCATGTCACCATACCATGACAACCGATTCCCACACAACTTTTCACTTATCGGTACCACTTTCAAACTTCCTCTGATGTACCTACTCATATCTTATTCTATTCATTCGTGTAACACCACACATCCCTCTTAACATTCTCATCTCAGCTGCATGCAATTGCCTCTCATTCATCCCTTTTGTGGCCCAACATTCTGAGCCATACAAGACAGCAGGTCTGACCATGATTTTATATATCTTCCCCTTAAGTTTAAGGGAGATGTAGAAGTCATAAATTGTTCCTGTGACCTGCCGCCATTTCATCCATCCAATGTTTACTCTGTGCTTAACCGTCCGATCTACTTCTCCATCACTTTGCACGAGTGAACTGAGATACCGAGAGTCGGAGCAGACCGCTAAAAAGCGCACCATCAACCGCTATGGCTCCACAACTGGAGAGACCGCCGAAATCGCAAACATATATTCGGTTTTGGTTCTGCTGATATTCAAGCAAATATTCTCCAGGTTCTGTTGCCACTTCTCCAATTTGCTCTGGATCTCCTACACATCTTAAAGTCTTAAAATACAAATCGCAATTCAATAAAACTCATTCAGTTCATAACATCATGAAACAAAATATATTCACATTCAATACATATTAATTTAAACTGGCATTAATATCTCAGTAAATTGTCTCTCGCAAAAAATAACTTTTTTTTTAAATTGCTGTGGCTTGGCGCTCCGATTAATTTAGACTCTAAACAGGTGAATCGGATTGCTCCAATACTCATTAACGACAGACAAAGCCGCGGGCAAGAGCTAGTCCTTAATATAAAACATTTCAAACATAAAACCCACAAGATCCACGGTACATTAAGACAAGAGAGTCTTGATTCAGCGCTCATTCAGCCAGTATGAAAAGCTGAAAATGCAGCAGATTGTTATCACCGCCATATAAACGTCGCTCTGGCTGACTGACCGACTTCTTAACGTGAGTTTAAATACATAGGAAAAGAAACAAGAAATGCTGGGAAATATTTCTTGAAAATTTTTTTAAATGATGTCAGGGAAACTTTAATGTGTTGGATTTTTTATAATAATTGAGTGCGGTCTAGATATATTATATATACACATAATATGTTGGACATTAAAACACTTTACAGTGTTTAGTTAAATATTTATGACAGTTTTGCTGAACGCTCCATGGTTTTGTAATAAATTTGATGGCTTACTAATCCAATCGGACGAAGTCAGTTTATTTGTGGACAAATCCAACGAAATACATACTAGGTAAAAGGCACGTTTTGATTTTTATGCACTTTATCGCATGCACTTACAGTGGCCTATTTTCAAAACTTTATTGCATAAAATTCAAAAGGTGGCTATTGTCCAATATGTATTTTTGGATTTTTCCACAAATAGATTGACTTCGTGCGAGTCGCCTATAGAAAATAATGTATTATCTCGAAGAGTCGACTCGGGCGAGTAAATTCATATCAATCGACTGATGACGAATCCGATTTGATGATGGATGAACTAGCTACGTAACCAGTCTCAAAACGGTGAAGGAAAACATAGAAAACATCACAGATCCAAAGATTGGATTACATCTGACATGCCTCACCCACACTGGACCTGTGGTGGATAATGGTCTACTTCCTCTCACAGATGGGAGGGGTGTGTCCCAGCAATGACAACGTTATAGACTGATTATCATCATTATCATCATAATTTCAGCCGTAAGACGGCCACTGCTGGACATAGGCCTCCCCCAATTTGGGGGGCTTTGCCATAATCGCCACGCTTGGCAGGCGGGTTGGCGATCCCAGTATGGTGGTAAAATGCACAGAGAACGCTGCTGCCCATTCTCTAGTAAGTCCCTTAGTCACCTTTTACGACACCCACGGGAAGAAATGGGGTGGTGTTATTCTTTACGTCCGCCACCACACGGTACTGACTGATTATACGTCCATTAAAACAAAAGAGCTGTTCGCTGTTATCTCTTAATTATAACACTGTAGCTTGTAACAATTACTTTAGTCACAGTTAAAACGACGCTGAGGTAAACGTGACTTTGCATAGCTGTACCTATTTCACAGTTCAGACTTAATTAGATATTACATTTAAATAATTAATAGGGTAGCTCGGTAAATTCTTAATAGAGATGGGACAAGAGCGGAATTTAATTATTATGTTCTTATCAAGGTATGTCGTTTAGATAGATAACTATTTTAACCTTCAGTGTTTGTAAGTGTAGGATTACTACACTGTGTCTTATCTATATAAGTACATTAAATATTTTGTACCCCTTTGTACGAAAATTACGCTGATGGAGGGGTATACAAATTGGCATGGTTGAAGTTTTTATTCAAAAAAACTTTAAATAAAATAAGAAAAATTATAAATAAGTATATATGAGTTTATAAGTAGGTCGCGTTAATAAAAATCCTTGCTTATTATTTGTAACGGTTGAGACAAACGTTTTTTGGTACAAGAAATATCGGGCGAGGGTTTGTTGCGAATATACGATTAGATATGTCCCGGGCCTTATGGTTGTGGAAAATGCCGTGGATTTTAGGCGGTAGCAGTTCGAGATAACCATTTGTCCTCCCCAGGCTGAGACCGGTATGTTTTAGGACTTCAAGGAAAAAAAAAAACAAATGTGTGGAAAGGTAAACACTGTTGAATAGTTTATTATTACAAAGATATACATAATTATTTTTATAAAATCAAGTTCCACTGTAACATAAGCAACGGTACAAAGTGAATCATACTAAAAATAAATAATTTACATTTTATAAAATTAGTCACTACTGACCGTTGTCTGCCTCATTATATCTAGTGGTCGTAAGCGCTACTGCCAAACCCAGGGCCTCATACTCATCAGGTCCTGGGTTCTAATCCCTGGTCAGGCAAAGTGTATTGTGATTTTTCTTCTGGAATTTCTCAGCACCAGCCCCTAGCCTGGATTTGTGCCCGGTTGATGGCAACAGACTCGTCCCCAAGTACATGTGACTTAAACTTATCTATACATCTATACAAATTAATAAAATTGGAGTGTCTGTTTTTAATATTAAGATAACCCCTTTTTACTAAGTGTATATGGATGTATACACGGTACATATACCAAAACAACATTTTTTAACAATTTTTGTCTGTCTGTCTGTCTGTTTGTTCCGGCTAATCTCTGAAATGGCTGGACCGATTTTGACGGAACTTTCACTAGCAGATAGCTGATGTAACAAGGAGTAACTTAAGCTACTTTTATTTTAGAAAAAATACATAATAGTTTAAAATAAACTAAAAACACGCTGAATTTTGAGACGTATGTCAGCGTAGTTTTCAAAGACAGATTTTATGAAAAACGTTTTGTTAAATACCACGCGGACGAAGTCGCGGGTAACAGCTATTACCTATAATATAACCTGAATTAACACATTTTACCGCGGTAGTACGACCTCCTGCGTTAATTTCCGACATCCACGCGGGCGAAGCCGCGGGCAAAAGCTAGTCAGGAATAATAATAATAGGTGTGCTATAGGTAAACTTCTGCCCAACTCTTTTATGAAACAAGGCTTGATGTTATGTTATGTAGTAGTGACACACCGTTGCGTCGCTCGGGTGCAGTGGCAACAAATCAAAACAAGGAGAATTCTGTGGTATAAGTAAGTTAAATATTATCGTATTGTAATTATAAACTCTCCTAAAGCAATGCTGTAAATGATAGTAAAGGCTGAATCAAAATCCGTTCCGCAGTTTAGAAGAACAATGCGCCACACAGACGGACATGAAAAGTGACAATAATATTTATAATAATTATGTAAATAGAATTCACCTATATCTTAGGTCCACATTTTGAGTAAAAATCATCCCATTCGTCTTTTCCGTCTAAATAGCATGTGTACCGATAGCAGTCAGGGTTTTTGTCGGTCAACTTTACAACACCATTAGCCTCTTCACATTCCGAAACAGCGAGCTAAAAAATAAAAAGAGTTTTATAACCTAAAGGTGAACGCTCTAGGATTACCCGGGGAAATTCATTCTTTTCACAATTATAGCAATATGCAATCAGGTCAATGTCACACTGTAAGTTGAACAAAATATTATTCGCGACCGTAACGATAATGGCTTTACATAAATATAATCATTAAAATCTTCCACAAAACCGTCTTGAGGCTCGTAGAAACAGGCGCGACTTGTTGCGCGACGTGTCGCAGAGGCGACGAAATTGTTCTACGGATATAAATCGCCGAATCGCGTGCAACAACGCGTCGCGCTTGTCTGAACGAGCTTTAAGTCATGTTGATAATTCCAACGGTTGGTTTTAAATAAGCTTCGACCAGAATTCAGCCACTTCGACAACGATATCGTTGACTTTCTCATGAAATATCCATTCGATTTAATTGATCAACCCCCTAAATTCAATTAATGCCATGGAATGGCTTTTTTTAATACACTCAACGTGTGACGGTCAATCAATTAATCAATCATTTATCGATCGCGAATCGTATTTTAATCAATATGTCAGTGCGAGTCACCTATAGAAAATTGTATCTTATTTAAAAATGATAATTCACCCGACTCAGGCGATTTAATTCATGCTAGTCGAGTAATAAGCCAATTAATTGGCAATGACGATCGCGTACTCAGCGATCGCTTTTGTATAGAACGTTGAGTTCGATTGTCTATACGAACACGGGAATATAGCGGAGATACTGCTTAAGTAATAATAGTACTTCTTGATATTGAGCAATATATCTACTATATTTGGTTTTTACTTGGTGTCTTGTGTCTTACTATTAACAGCCGCACGGCTCGATCAGTCAGGTAAAGCTAGGCTTGCCACTATTTGGTCGGGCTGGCAGTCATGGATCTTTCACAGTCATTACGGGTCGTCAGAAGCCCGAAAGTCTGACGCCAAATCTTACTAAGGGGTATCGAGTTACCAAATAACTGGGTTGTGGAGGTCAGATAGGCAGTGGCTCCTTGTAAAACAATAGTAGTCAGCTGCAGCCGAACTCAGGCAGTTGACTTTGATTTTAAACTCAGTATCATATTGTTGTTTTATTTCCTACCTCAAATTCAGTTGCCGCTGTAGCCATAGCAATAGCTCCGATGATTAAAAAGGCCAGAATCACTCTACGGTACCCCATTTTCAAGTTGTGGTAGTCTGAAAACATAGTAATTAAATTTTGTGTATTCTTCTTCATTCCATTTTTTATCCAGAATGACAAGTTTAATTATAAATGGAGATTTAAATATGCCAAACCTATTCCAATTAATGTTTCATAAAGCGGCCGATTTAATTGATTTACATAATTTTACAAACTTGATTTTATTGTTAAATTACCATATTTCGGTAAGTATTATTTATCATTTGACAACATGAAACATAATTTCAATTATAATCTAATGAATGACCTGTTTTTATTAAATAATTATTTTTTATTAAATCACCTCAATCCAGCGAGTTTTGTGAATTGGTTCTAATATGTTTACGTATCTGAACACGACTATTTAAAAAATTGTTAGTGTTTTTGGTGTAAATTGGCATAAATTATTTATCCCGAACCACAGCTCGTCAACTCAGCCTATTGCAGTCCACTGGTGTTGTGGCGCAGCATGGGATGTCCAACATCCCATGCTGCGCCACAACACCTTGTACACCTACTCCACCTTCCACATCCAGTCTGACCCAGCCACCTTTTTGAGGTCGTAACAATATAAATAAATGAATCAGCCATATCTCTTAAAATATTTACATTGTAACTAATAGTGTGTTACGCAATAAGGGTGCCAACTACAAATACAATATTTATAAAAATCTTACCTATTGCGCGAGCAGTTCCTGTACCTATCGTGATTACTACTCCGAAGCTGTTGAAGTTATGTGCGTCCCAACCGATGTCAAGCTGTTTATATATACCACACCTGTACCTACTTGTTTTGTAGCTTTTTCATGATTATTCATGTACTCATTCGGTATATCATTATATTATCCACAACGAGGGGCTAATGCCGGTTGACAGCTGATGGAAGTCTTATAATTTTTTGGTTCTTCAATTTTTCATTTTTCAACAACCTAAGACCGGAATAAGTTGGAAATTTTGTAAAAGCCAAGGATTTTTTTTTTGCTTTTATTTATTCATAGGTATTTGACATTATAGATCATACTCTCTGAATTCTGTTCGTCTGTCGCAGTCTTTTTCATCTGAAACCTTCATTATGACATAGATGGATAGGTAGAGTAGGACATGTTTTTCATTGTGGATAATTTATATTAAAAAACCGGCCAAGTGCGAGTCGGACTCGCGCACCGAGGGTTCCGTACTAACCTGTAGGTATTCACGGTTTATGCTTATGAAATTCAATGTTTTTTTTTTTAATTGTTATGTTTGAGTTGATTGAATGAAAGGTAAATTGCGGTTTACGATTTATGTATGACATATATAAAAAAAAACTACTTAGTAGATCTTGTTCAAACCAATTTTCGGTGGAAGTGTATATATTAATGTACATCATATATTTTTTTCAGTATTATCATCCTTTTAGTTTAGAAGTTATAGGACACACACATTTTACCACTTTGGAAGTGTCTCTCGCGCAAACTATACAGTTAAAAAAAAAACATATATTAAAAACCTCAATATAATTTTTGAAGACCTATCCGTAGAAACCCCACACGTATGAGTTTGATGAAAAAAAAATTTTGAGTTTCAGTTCTAAGTATGGGGAACCCCAAAATGTATTGTTTTTTTTTCTATTTTTGTGTGTAAATCACAGAATACATCTACTTACCAAGTTTCAACAGCATAGCTCTTATAGTTTTGGAAAAAAAATGGCTGTGACATACGGACGGACAGACAGACAGACATGACGAATCTATAAGGGTTCCGTTTTTTGCCATTTGGCAACGGAACCCTAAAAATGGTTAAATACGACATTTTATTGATTTATTTACTAAAGCAGAAGGCCTTACATGCAAATCAAAATTCAATAAAACTCATTAAATTCATTACATCAAGAAATAATAAATAAATTCTCATTCAATACGAATAAAAATCATTTAAGTTAAGTAGATATTAAAATGTCATTTAAATTTTACAATTTAAATGACATTTATTAAATTGTCACTAGCCAAAAAATATCTCATGTATTTTACCACCGGTTGACTTTTCTATCAATTGAGCCTAGACATGTGAATCGGACTATTCCAATACTCATTAACGACGAACGAAGACGTGGGCAACAGCTAGTCCTTAATATAAAACATTTAAAACATAAAACCCACAAGATCTTCCTACCTTTAAAACCACGGTACATAAAGACAAAAGAGTCTTGATTCAGCGCTCATTCAGCCAGTATAAAAGCTGAAAATGCAGCAGATTGTTATCACCGCCATATAAACGTCGCTCTGGCTGACTAACCGACTTCTTAACGAGAGTTTACATACATAGAAAAATAAACAAGAAATGCTGGGAAATATTTCTTCAAAAATTTCGAGTGCTATCAGAGAAACTTTAATATGTTGGATTTTTTAACAATAGTTGAGTGTGGTCTAGATATATTTACACATACTATGTTGGACATTAAAACACTTCACAGTGTATAGTTAAATATTTATGACAGTCTTGCTGAAAGGTCTATGATTCTGTAATAAAATTGATGATTTATTATTCCAATCGGGCGAAGTCAGTTTATTTGTGGACAAATCCAACGAAATACATACTAGGTAAAAGGCACGTTTTGATTTTTATGCACTTTATCGCATGCACTTACAGTGGCCTATTTTCAAAACTTTATTGCATAAAATTCAAAAGGTGGCTATTGTCTAATACGTATTTTTGGATTTTTCCACAAATAGATTGACTTCGTGCGTGTTGCCTATAGAAAATAATGTATTATCTCGAAGAGTCGACTCGGACGAGCAAATTCATGTCAGTCGACTAATGATGAATCTGATTTGATGATGGATAAACTAGCTAGGCTTTGGTGCCGAAGTACCGTGTGGTGCCGGACGTAAAGAATAACACCACCCCATTTCTTCCTGTGGGTGTCGTAAAGGCGACAATGGAATTACTAGAGAATGGGCAGCAGCGTTCTCTATGCATTTTACCACCATACTGTGATCGCCAATCCGCCTGCCAAGCGTGGCGATTATGGCAAAGCCCCCCAAATTGGGGGAGGCCTAAGTCCAGCAGTGGACGTCTTACGGCTGAAATGATGATGATGATGAAACTAGCTACGTAACCAGTCTTAAAACGGTGAAGGAAAACATAGAAAACTTCACAGATCCAAAGATTACAAGACATCTGATATTCCTCACCCACACTGGACCTGTGGTGGGTAACGGTCCACTTCCTCTCTCAGAGGGGAGGGCTGTGTTCCAGCAGTGACGACATTATAGACTGATTATGCGTTCATTAAAACAAAAGAGCTGTTCGCTGTTATCTCTTAATTATAACACTGTAGCTTGTAACAATTACTTTAGTCACAGTTAAAACGACGCTGAGGTAAACGTGACTTTGCATAGCTGTACCTATTTCACAGTTCAGACTTAATTAGATATTACATTTAAATAATTAATAGGGTAGCTCGGTAAATTCGTAATAGAGATGGGACAAGAGCGGAATTTAATTATTATGTTCTTATCAAAGCATGTAGTTTAGATAGATAACTGTTTTAACCTTCAGTTTTTGTAGGTTTGTAATTTTTGGAACATAAAGCAGTAAGAATTAGCAATATTCGTTAAAATGATTCAGGTCGTGATTGATAGCGTGTTGTTCAATTAGGGTGCTGTTCTTTTTATAACAAATATATTTAGGAAGAATAAACGTATATTATGTGCGAGTATGGCTGATAATACCTACTACTCGTGGTTGCTACTTCTGTAGCTGGTAAGGTTGTTTACGTCCCATCCGATCATCATCATGTCAAGGCTCGTTCAGAATAGCGCGACGCGACGGTCGCGCTTGAATCGCCGATTTATATCCGTCGAACAATTTCTATGAAAACGCGCGCGACACTTCACACAGGGGCGACCTGTCGCGCCGCGACACGGTCGCTCCGCGTCGAGCAGCGCGACAACATAAGGTACATTTTGTGTGGCGTCGGTTCGCAGCCGCGACGACCTCGTCGCGCCGTGACTGTGGCGTCGCGGCCGCGAATTCGCCGCGACGCCATACAAAATGTACTAAAAGCCGTCGCGCTGCTCGTCGCGCTGCTCGTCGCGCCGCTACAAGGACGTCGCGCGTGATTCGCGCACGAGTTGTCGCGCCAGTGTGAAAGGTGTTGCGTCGCGATATATCGCAGAATCGCCTCCGCGACAGGTCTCGCGACATGTCGCGCCTGTCTGTACGAGCCTTCATGCTGTTTGAATACACATGTATGTACAGCTGTACAAATTTGTTTTTGGTAGTCAGGTCGATACTTTTGATTATTTCAAGGTTTATTAATGATTATTCGTACACTCATGTATATATTTATCTTTGCATTGTATAAAACATAGTCGCATTTCGTGTTTTTACGCTTAGATCTTCTAAACTGCGCAACGAATTTTAATGCGGTTATTCATCAATAGACATAGTGGTTCAAGAGGAAGGTTTATATGTATAATACGCGTGTGAAACCGTTGGCAAAAGCTAGTTTAGTATAATATTATTATCAATTAATCAGCTATTTTTATGATCGTCTATCAACAAGTTGTTACCCAATAACCGGGTTGTGGAGGCAGACACTCCGTGTTAAAAGTATTTAACACGGAGTGTCTGCCTCCACAACCCAGTAGGTATTCAGCTGCATCCGGTTAAACTGGTAACCGACCCCAATTATAACCAATACGTGTTGTTAAGAAATGGCTAGGCAGATAAAAGAAAGAAAGAAAGAAAAATATTTTATTTGAGACACGCACAGGACATAAAACAATGAGAAAAATGTAGAAACATTTACATTTAAGCTACAAATATTACAGAACGATATAAAAATAAAAGAGTAATACCTGTGCGAGGACAAAAAGGCTCCTATCTCAGTATAATGCTGCGATATTTGTAAAAAAAAAAAAAACAACTACCGCAGTGCTGATATTTCGATAGGGCCCACTGTGATGCCACGGACACACTTACGGACATGACAATGTATCCCATATTGAAAAAATATAAAATAAATGAAAAAAAAAATACTACAAAATTAATGAAAACAGTTTTAATTACAATTAATATTTAAATACACAATGTTCCCAGACTCGACGCTCCAGAATCATTTGATGATCACAGATGATGATCACACTATCATAATCTGCTTATTCTTTTGACTGGCCTGTTAGTCTAGTGGTTAGTGACCCTGACTGCCAAGACTGAGGTCGTGGGTTCGATTCCCATCCAGGACAAATGTTTGTGTGATGAGCACAATCATTTGTTCTGTGTCTGGGTGTAATTTATCTATAATATGATGTATTTAGAAATATATAAGTATGTTTATCAGTTGTCTGGTTGCCATAGTACAGGCTCTGCCTAGTTTCGGATCAGATAACGGTGTGTTGGTTGTCCTAAGATATTATTATCTGCATAGCCCACACAAAATGCACGGGGTGTACGCAAATGGGGTTTGACCCCACGACCTCCGTCTTGCATGTATAGGTAGTTTCCCTTGAAACTTCGCTGGTCCTACTGCACAAAACATGAGCACTCATTATTAATTAGTACTTCAGTATTATTTTAACCCTTTGCCCATGCTGGAAATATTTTCTGAAAGCACCCTTTTTTTTCTGGGTGAGAAATCATTAAATCAAGTCTCCCGTTCTGGGTGGAGCGGAAGAGCGTGTCAGACTTTTACTGACAAAGATCCACACGTGTTCCTTCAGTTGCCCATATGCCAGGGCCACGGTATCTCTTTCGAACAAATCTCGCGACCCTGGTAGTCTGAAGACACCTTGGCTGGGTTCACAAACAAACAGCCCGACCAGGAACTGGCGATTGTTTTAATTATATCGAAAATATCAAATATTGATGGTTAATGTCCCATTTGAATATAAATTTTATTGAAGTCATTAAATTTAAATTAATTTAAATAGTTCTACTTACCTATTATTTATTTAAAACTAACTTAAAAAGTCGTTTGAGGACGAGCCAGGTTTTTTGGCATGATTTAAAATCGATCATGGCCCTGAACTACACGACATTTACTTATCTATACATCTACACAAATAAATAAAATTGGAGTGTCTGTTTTTAATATTAAGATAACCACTTTTTACTAAGTGTATATGGATGTATACACGGTACATATACCAAAACAACATTTTTTACAATTTTTGTCTGTCTGTCTGTTTATTCCAGCTAATCTCTGAAATGGCTGGACCGATTTTGACGGCACTTTCACTGGCAGATAGCTGATGTAACAAAAAGTAACTTAGGCTACTTTTATTTTAGAAAAAAAAAATAGAATATCCCGAAACAAAATACGAACGAAAAACTTCATTGTTAGACGCGGGTAATTACCTATATAACTTGGATTAATCAATCCACGCTTTTTTTCCATTATTTTATACTTTTTAGTTTGGTTTCCAATGGAAGCGTGTTTTTTAGTTTTTTAAACTATTATTTATTTTCTATTTTTAGGGTGTTTCGAATTTTGAGACGTATGTCAGCGTAGGTTGTGACGTATGCCAGCGTAGTTTGTGATGTATGTCAGCGTAGTTTGTGACGTATGTCAGCGTAGTTTTCAAAGACAGTTTTTATGAAAAACTTTTTGTTAAACACCACGCGGACGAAGTCGCGGGTAACAGCTATTACCTATAATATAACCTGAATTAACACATCTTACCGCGGTAGTACGTCCTCCTGCGTTAATTTCCGACATCCACGCGGGCAAAAGCTAGTGTTATAAAATAAAACATTACATTTTCATGACGTGTGTTGTCTTTTTAACACGCTATTACTAGCTTGGTATGTATCTAGGTAACGAAATCTTTAAACGTGATTTTCACCCCAGCAAACGTCGGATTAATTTGTAACTTTGTATCAAGGTTCGATGACAATAAAATAATTTTATAAATGCGTGCCATTATTCTGGCTATTGCAACAGGAGAGCAAAAAATAAAAAATAAAACTGGCCAAGTGCGAGTCGGACTCGCGCACCGAGGGCTCCGTACAAACCTTCAGGTATTCACGGTTTATGCATAAGGTTTATGTTCTGCCGGGGTCGCGTGATTGTTCGAAAGAGATACCGTGACCCTGGCACATGGGCAACTGAAGGAACACGGGTGGGTTTTAGTCAGTAAAAGTCTGACACGCCCTCCCGCTCCGCCCAGAGCGGGAGAAGTCATTTGATGATTTCCCATCCAAAAAAAAAAAAAAAAAAGTTTTATGTTTATGAAATTAAATGTTTTTTTTTTAGTTTTTATATTTGAGTTGACTGAATAAAAGGTAAATTGTGGTTTACGATTTATGAAGTATTAAAAAAAACTACTTACTAGATCTCATTCAAACCAATTTTCCGTGGAAGTTTACATGGTAATGTACATCATATATTTTTTTTAGTTTTATCATTTCCTTATTTTAGAAGTTACGGGGGGGGGGGACACATTTTACCACTTTGGAAGTGTCTCTCGTGCAAACTATTCAGTTTAGAAAAAAATGATATTAGAAACCTCAATATCATTTTTGAAGACCTATCCATAGATAGATACCCAACACGTATGGGTTTGATGAAATTTATTTTTTTGAGTTTCAGTTCTATGTATGGGGAACCCCAAATATTATTGTTTTTTTTTTCTATTTTTGTGTGAAAATCTTAATGCGGTTCACAGAATACATCTACTTACCAAGTTTCAATAGCATAGCTCTTATAGTTTTGGAAAAAAGTGGCTGTGACATACTCGGACAGACAGACAGACAGACAGACATGACGAATCTATAAGGGTTTCGTTTTTTGCCATTTGGCAACGGAACGCTAAAAAACGAAAAACCCGCTTTTGTAGTACACCAAAAGCGAAACTATTCTTGTTTGTTTTAATTATAAATTTAAAATTCGATTTTTGGTAGCGTTACTTAAATTGTGTTAGGCATAGCAATATTGATTTAGTTTTTTGTTATGTGATCAATGTGTGTTTCCCACGCTATATGCTGATCAATGTATGTTTACCCAGCAGGACCCTATGTTTAATCCGATTGAAAGTTAAATGTATACGTGCGTAGTATTTAGTACCTTCCGAATCGTATAAGTAAAAAATAGCACATTAATTGTTACAGCGAAATCTTAAATTATTTTCCAGCAGGACCCTCCGCTGTTTGAAGATCTGTAGACAAATCTTTTATGGTCCCGTTTAGCGGTGTATTATTACCTTAAAAATACCTTAGATTAATTTTAAACCAATTATTATTTAATGAGGAATGCATCTGAAAAACTTTTATCAAGCCAGCAGGACCCTATTTTGTTTTGAAGCTTTCAGTCCAGACAGTCATATTTCTTATAAGCATTTTATTAGTACTTTTCAAATAACTTTACGTTTAATTCAATAAGTTTGTATTTCAGCTGGAAATTTGTTTTAAAAGTTTTTGTACTTTTTCAGCAAAAATCGTTTCGTTTGGTCGATGTATGAGCTGTCACAGCATTAATAGGTATGGTGGCGTTAATCAAAGAAACCGTACCGTGTGGTGCCGGACGTAAAGAATAACACCACCCCATTTCTTCCCGTGGGTGTCGTAAAAGGCGGCTAAGAGACTTACTAGAGAATGGGCAGCAGCGTTCTCTATGCATTTTACCACCATACTGCGATCGCCAACCCGCCTGCCAAGCGTGGCGATTATGGCAAAGCCCCCCAAATTGGGGGAGGCCTAAAACCAGCAGTGGACGTCTTACGGCCGAAATGATGATGATGATGAATCAAAGAAAGATAGTGTAGGTATGTGTTCATCATTTAATAATAAACTGTTATGTTATGATCTGTGTATTTAACTTCGATAAAAAATTAGAAATAATAATAAACCAAATTAAATCATTTATTGCAATACTTATTAAGAATTACTAAAAGCTCAGTCCTCCGTATCACGTGCCCATACCATGACAATTGATTTCCACACAACGTTTCAGTTATCGGTGCCACTATCAAACTTCCTCTAATTTCAGACTTTCTGAAAACATATCTTTGCGTCCCTTATCAAAATTAAACCTATACTGACATTTGTGAACAATATACCTAAATACGGAGATACATATCTACCAAACCTATTCAAAATATGTACCGTAAATTCTGAGTTCCCAATTCCTTACATCCTGTACCTACCTACCTCCTATTATAGTCTATTCTACCTGTAGGAACATGGACAGTCCTTCCTTTAGAAATCATCTGTTACTAATGAACATCAGACCCGCAGTACATGAAGATATCTATTTACGTCGCTCGTAAAATCAATAGATATTGAAATACAACGTATCCACGTCGATATGTCGTGACCGACGTGTCAAGTTGCGTTAATGAAGAACTGAATCATAGAGTAAGAATGTGTAGAAGTGAAACTCCAGTGTGGTAATTGTGTAACACACATTTTAAAACGACAGTCCATCGCATTGCCTTTCAATTTGACATCTGTCACTTCATCGTTGTCGAAACTTTTTTTTTGGAAAAGACATCTCTACCTTAGTAAATTAACGCCTCCAACCAGGGCTTTAAAACGAAGTCACTAATTCTAACGGCAACCTTTGTACGGGACTTCGCTTAAGGCGTCGCTGGAAGAACTCAGCAAGGGACGGACTAGATTGTAATGATTGTAAATTTCGTGGGCGTACGTAAATGACACAACGAACTTAGCTTCGCTGCCATTATTACGAAGTCATTTTATTTGTGGGCGAAATAAAAATTTCAGAAATATGTATTAGGCAATTGACACTTTTTCCCACATCCCGGTAGTACGTTCCCTAGGATAATTTCCAACCTTTACGTGGAAAAGCTGCCGGCAAAAGCTGGCGTTATTTAATAGTCACAATTCGCTAGATTTGGGTGAGCTGTCAAAATAATAAAAATTATTAGGGAACCAAAAACAAAATAAACAAAAAAAAAAATTAAACGATGAAAGCTGCAATAGTTAAAAACTTTGGCGCACTTGCCAACGTCCGACTACTAGTGTGAGGGTTGGTTGTTCCAAGACTAATTTTAAGGTGTTGTCCATATTGTTTAATTTACATGTCGATTGAAGAACAGTTAATTTATTATTTTAAAACGGGTGATGAAATTTATTAAACTCAAATGCATTTTAGTGTATAATGTACTGTAATTGTGTAATTTTGTATGTAAATTCAGATACAAGGTACTTGTTTATGAATAAATGACTATGACTAATACATAAGAAAGACATGTGTGTATGTGTGTGTGCCAAATGTTGTCTAGGAGAGAGTGACGGTGTGTTGTGTGACGTCTGACTGTGTTTTACAAGATGTACAATTTCCACAAGTTCTGTTCTGTTGCAACAAAGGTAAGTGATTTTAGTAAACTTCGAGGTTCTTTACGTATATTCCGGGCAACAGAAGGTAGTAGGTGTAGGAATTTTTATTTATTCTGTTATATATTTTTGAGGTAATGTAGTTAAAGTGGCGATGTGCTGCTATGTGCTGTAAAGGTGTTGCGATCGATTGACATTTGTGTGTCTACCTTGCAGATCTGAATATGTCCAGATGCACAACACACAGACACACACAAGTTAAACTGTCATCATCATCTGAGTCAGTCTATATTGTTCCTACTGCTGAAACACAAGCCTCCTCTCGGTGAGAGTGAGTGGGCCGTAATCTACCACGCGGACCCTGTGCGGGTTAGTAGATGTCACATGTATTCGAATTTTTGGTTCGAGGACAAGTCAGTTTCCTCACGATGTTATTCTTCGTAGTTTTGAGATCAGTAGTAATAATTTTTTTGCACAAAGTGAAGCGCCTGCCTAGGTTCGAATCAACGACCTACAATTCGTTAGTCGGGGCTGATACCACTGGGCCACCACTGCTCTCCGTTAAACTTTAAGTCTGACATTTCCTGGGAAGTCAGCCTCGGTTACCGTCACGCTATTCGGCTAATCATTTCCCCACATTAGGACCTACGGAGTAATCGCGTAACACACTAACAATAAAAATGACTTTTATTTTGACTGTTCACATTCATTGCGTCATTTACGTTGTTGAGCAGACAATTTTTTCGAACATATGAAGCACTGGATTAACTCCTTCAAAATGTTCTGTTATCACTAGAGATCGGATATTCAAATGCACATTCACCTAAAGTTGAAATGTTGGCTAATATGGAATGCGCATTTTTACCATGTTTTGTGTGTTGTTTTAACTAACACATACCACCCTACACACATATGTATTTGCATCTGGGGTTAAACATTAATTTTAAATAAATATGATGATCCAAGAAACCCGGCTTTAATAAAAAATACGAAGCCGCTTCCGTACTTTCACAGCTATAAATAGTAACATTAGGTAAATATGCATCCTAATATCCGATCGCTGGTTATCATAGTGAAACGAGAAGAAGAATATGTAGGAATCTACAACTCAGTCAAGATAAGATGACATAATTTATTTGCGCAAACTAACGTACAAAACATCCAACACAAATTGTCAGCATGCAAGAGATCTTTAAAAGTAAAGATAAAACAGTTCATCACGTTTGCCTTAAACATTGGCATTTAAATATTAATACAATCATTTAAAATATCACTCTGAATCAATTTATTTTAAAATAACATAATAATAAAAGAGCAAAAAAAATAATAAATTTGTAAAACATTATCAAAATCTCTGATCTAAAAATCATTCAAATTATAATAAGGTTTATTTGCTAGAAAATTAATAACTTTCTTCAGAATTGTATTACCGCTTAAGGGTTCCCGAGCGTATAAGCATTAAAACTCGCCCTAAGGCCACTGATTATTGACAAAAACAACCGTGCCGAAAAGATTGAGCAAACGTAAGTCATAATCTGGGTTATTGGAGATTTCAGCTGTATTAGCATACACATAAAAGTTTCACACAGCGCCTCAAAGAGATGTCAGCAGCACTGAAGGGGTCTGCTAGGACCGATGCCTGCCAGGGTCGCGAGATTGTTCAAACGAGATACCGTGGCCCTGGCATATGGCTAACTGAAGGAACACGGGTGGGTTTTAGTCAGTAAAAGTCTGACACGCCCACCCGCTTCGCCCAAAGCGGGAGAAGCCATTTGATGATTTCCCAATAAAAAAAAGGTTTCACAGAAGTGCCACTTCTATACGGCTTTCTTAATCTATGACTGAGCTCATGCGTGGTGCACAGCACATAATAAATGGCATAGTGTCAGTAGGTACTACGGTAGATGGTAACGAGCATCCATCCATGGTTCCATTACACGATAAAAAGCAGTGAGATATAGTCATTATGTCAGTGATACTAAATAAAAGTAACAAAGTGACCATTAAAATATCTAATACGTTGATCAACGATGCCGACCCACAGCAATAAACGGGAAGCCTGAAAGTCTGACCCCGAGTTTTACTACTCGGTCGGGTTTCGTACTACCCAGTAACTGGTGATAATGATAATGCACGTTGAGCTGTTCCGTGACCGTCGTTACGGGTCGTCACCCGTAACGACTGTCACGGAACAGCTCAACGTGCTTTCCGAGGCACACCCTGGTTTTGGTATGTAATGATGGTCACCCATCCACGACCACACATTTTTTTTTTGATCGCGATGTGGAAATCCTCATGGATGTCAGGCGTAACGACGGTCACGGAACAGCTCAACGTGCTTTCCGAGGCACACCCTGGTTTTGGTATGTAATGATGGTCACCCATCCAAGACCACACATTTTTTTTTTTTGATCTTGAGGTGGATATCGTCATGGATGTCATCCGCCCTGGGGTGGGCGGAGGCGTCTGTCAGACTCTTACTGACTAAAACCACCCTGGTGTTTCGTCCCACAACTACGTTGGGGACCATGGGAACCAATATGTCTTCCGCGATCCCCAACTGGTGCCGGCCCGCCTTTGCGGGCCTCCTCACGTTAGGGGGGGAATGAGGTGTTAAACTCCCCCGCTTTACATCACAGAGAGGCGCGCGTGGAACACTAAGCGCCACCATCTCGGGTCCTAAGTGATAGGGGGCGACATATGTGTCCTAAAACGACCCTGAGTCATCCAGGCCGTCCAGCATCTGTTGCAGTAAGGCAACAATTCAGCACATTAAATTTAAACCATTAATGGTTCGAATTTAAATCATTAAATTGCAAGGTGTATTGCTGTATTGCTGCTCCTCATTGGGATAAACGGTTCTTACTTAGATTTCCATTAGGCCGCGTTCTCACCAATTTTTTTTTGGATATGATAGTTCGCAGATCTATGAGGTCCTCGGCTTTTTAACCGGACGTGTCTGTGACTACTTTAATAAATTATGGCCTCCAGCCAGGGCTTACAAAATTAAAACTAAAGCGACTACTCGCTAAGGACACACCCTGCGGGGTACCGGTCCCGGCTTAGGCTATCGCTGGTAAAGGGCTGCAAGGGACGGTATGCGTCGGAATGGAAGTTGTGAGAGTTCGACGCTCTCTTGATTTATACATCAATACTATGAAGTGTGTGTTTGTAATATCAAAATAACAACTTTTTACTCTATACCAGGGTTACTTAAAGTGGGGTTCGTGAACCCCTAGGGGTTCGCCATACGACGGTAAGGGGTTCGCGACAAAATTTACGTAATGGCAGCAGGGTGACTGGCAGGCGCATGCGGAAAGCATGAAGGCACGCGCGTGATATGGTGCGCGTGACCTTTTATTCAATTAATAAACTTTATATATATTCTAAATACAATGTTATTCTTTTCTTATTGGGAGGGGGGGGGGGGTGGGGGTTCGCTTTCATCTGGAAACTTGAATGGGGGTACATGGAGCCAGAAGTTTGAGAAAGCCTGCTCTATACGAATGAATATATTTACGGAAGTTAAAAAAAAAAACACAATGTTTAATTCTATTGTCCGTTTGTTTGTTCCAGCTAATCTCCGAAATGACTTTCACTGGCAGAAAGATGATGTAAGTCTTATGCCGGTATAATATCCATTTTATCTGGATATAATACCCAATTCTCTCTTATACACACGTAGATGAAGTCCGAGCAGCAGCTATTATATGGATATGATGACATAGTAACGCAATCTCCTCAAAATTCGAAATAACCATTGCTCGATTGCGTAGTCGCGCGATGAGTTTCTGATTAGGACACGGGTAAGAAACTAGACTAAAATACAAGTGAATTAAATAAATAATAAATATCTTAGGACAACCAACACACTGTTATCTGATCCCAAACTAGGCAGAGCCTGTACTATGGCAACCAGACAACTGATAAATATACTTATATATTTCTAAATACATACAGTATATTTATCAGTTTTATATATCTATAATATGTACGTTTAGAACTACATAAGTTATGTAGTTCTAACCATACATATTATAGATAAATTACACCCAGACACAAAACAAATGATTGTGCTCATCACACAAAGATTTGTCCTGGGTGGGGATCGAACCCACGACCTCCGTCTTAGCAGTCAGGGTCACTAACCACTAGACTAACAGGCCAGTCGAATTAGGCCAGTAATTATCGATTATAAAATAAGTTGAAACCAATAAAATGTAATTAATTTAATCTGGTTTCACGAAAACGTATTACTGTAGGTTCACAGTCTGATGTATTAAATTCACTGCCATCTTCCAAAATGCATTTGTAAACGGTGCAGTTAGTTCCAACTGTGACCACTTGCACTATTCCTCCATATTCCAAGCAATTTCCGTCTCCTTCCTAAAATAAAAATAAATCATTTTTTTGCATTACTAACATCACTTCTGTAATCTCCGGAGAGTTGGGCAGAGGTGAAAAGAAATTAATGGAGTGAAATGGTTATTTATGTAAGGACACTTTTACACGTTTCCCCATTTTCCCCATTTCTTCCCGTGGGTGTCGTAAAAGGCGACTAAGGGACTTACTAGAGAATGGGCAGCAGCGTTCTCTATGCATTTTACCACCATACTGTGATCGCCAACCCGCCTGCCAAGCGTGGCGATTATGGCAAAGCCCCCCAAATTAGGGAAGGCCTAAGTCCAGCAGTGGACGTCTTACGGCTGAAATGATGATGATGATGATGACTTTTACACGTCAATATTTTTTGGTCTATATTTTAACCCATTGAAGGACACTGAACGAGACACACAAGTTTTACTGTCATTACGTCTGGGGGCGTTTACTGTCTCGCAAAGTGTTAAAAACTAGATGGCGCTGGCATTTCCTAGCTAACTATTCCCTGACAAGAAACGCCGAAATAAACTTAGAGGTCATGGTCTCTTTTAAAGTCCTAACTTACGTTACTAAGCCTATATTTCACCAGTTGTGTTTAAGTCTCTCAAAACGCAACAACACTTTATCCAAGCTGAGATTTGAACCCCGGACCTCATAGTCAGTAGTAGCGCTTGCAACTACTAGACCAGGCAGACATCATCATCATAATTATTTCAGCAGAAAGACGTCCACTGCTGGACATAGGCCTCCGCCATTGATCAGGTAGGTTGGCGATCGCAGTATGGTGGTAAAATTCATAGAGAATGCTGCTGCCCATTCTCTAGCAAATCCCTTAGTTGCCTTTTACGACATCCACGAAAAAATAAGATGGTGTTTTTCTTTACGTTCGACACCACACGGAATGCACTTTTTTTATTATTTGTACATTTTGTTAAAAAAAAAATAGTGAAAAAAACCTCTACCTCTAGGTAAGTACCTCTTCCTCTTACCTGAGAGTTGAGGGGCGTGCCCATTACAACAGTGACTCCTATGATGAAGAGACGAAAGATAACTGTAGCACCAACCATTTTTAGAATTTCATGGATTAAATTGGCCTAAAAATAATTAATAATAATTATTTATTCACAATATAAGTAAGTCGTACACGGACGTAATAAAATCTCGGCGGAAATATTTTCGCGCACTCGATTTTCGACTCTCGATGTCGAACCTAGCATTCAAAATCAAATAGAGAGCGTCTCAGCGTGACGAAAATCGAATAATGTGTTTTGCTGTTCCATTTTCAACTTTCGGCGCTAAAGAGTGCGTTGAATTTACAGTGCGCGAAAAAATTCTGCAGTGATTTTATTACGTGTCTACTATTGGTCTTTATGTTCTGACTAGCTTCTACCCGCGACTTCGTCTGCGTCAAATTTTTGCTCCCCTTCCCGTCGCATTTAATTGCCTGCCATTTTGATTGCTGCTCCGGTCCTTTTGATTGAAGCGTGATGTTATATACCCTATAGGCTTTCGCAATAAATAGGCTACCCAACACAAAAAGATTTTTTCAATTCGTACCAGCCGCTGGCCAAAATAAAAAACTAGCCCTTGGGTCACGAGAAGTGTCAACCAGCCGTTTTGATATTTCTTTAAAGAGGCCATGAGCACTCTGACCCCACGGCCCGAGGGTTTCAACCCCACATGGCTCGAAAATATAATTACCAATATGGTTGCTATACTTTCGACGCAGCCGCAGCGGTAGCGCCAGCGTAGCAAGCCGAGCTAGGAAGATGGAATGCTAAGCATTGCTGTACAGCGTGGTAATGCCGCCAGTCTCTTGGGTACATTGCCGGTCGACAGCGATGAGGATGAATTTTGCGACGCTTTATTTTAGTTTGTGTATAGTTTTGATTAAGTTATATATAATTTTGTTATTAAAAAAAAACTTTTAAATTCGGACCAGTAGTTCCTGAGATTAGCGCGTTCAACCAAACAAACAAACTCTTCAGCTTTATAATATTAAGTATAGATTGACTCACCTGTGGGTATGGGTACTGCTAAAGATATACGAGTTATAAATCCCGTCTGATGATAAACCGCTTTATATACCTGGCACACACGGTTCTATTTATTTAAAAAAAATCCATGGAATCCATAACAGTTTAATAAACAATAACCTGTTGATGGTTATGGCCCATATCTCTGATTGTCAAGCAACGACAAAGGAAATCACGTACAAAAGGATAAAGCATGATTATGATAAATATAATCATAATTTCTTTGGGTTTTAATCTTGGTATAAAGTGACTACGCAACCTATCGACGTACTTATTCAGTTCTAACCGCTTTTTCTGCTAGTAAAATTCTATTAGGTACTTTATTATCCAACACGATTTTGCCCGCGACTTCGCCCGTGTGAATGTTGGAAATTATCCCACGGAAAAGTGATACCGGGACATAAAGGCAGGTAGCTAATGTTATGAGGAGTAACTTAGGCTACTTCTTATAACATTAGCTACTTGCGTGTGAAAGTCCCGTCAAAATCGGTCAGAGACACGGACAAAAATTAACAAAAAATATGTTGTTGATTTAATTACCGTATATACTTTCATACGGAATTTGTGAAACGCTGTTCATTTGAAATTACAACGGACACTTCAATTTTATTTATTTGTGTAAATTAATACTTTTATTTTTCAGGTGATAAGAGAACGGTGTGGTTTAAAAGAAGATGTAGTGACAAAAATTAAAAATTGTATGCTTAGATGGTTTGGTCATGTTGAGAGGATGAATGAAGGACGGCTCACATAAGATATTTACAAGGCTGTGAGTGGAATTACCGGGAGGGGACGCCCCAGGAGGACATAAAGTGACCTTATTGGTGATGTTCTTCAGGCAGGTCAGGTGTGTAGTACTCGCAACCGGTGTGTGTGTATGACCAATTGTATGAACCTAAACGAGGCAAAAGGAGTGTGTAGAGATCGTAGCAGGTGGCGTTCCGTGGTTTCTGCCTACCCCGATGGGAAAACGGCGTGATTGTATGTATGTATTTTTCAGGTCTATCTATCCGGATTTTCTCTGTAGCAGCCAGGAGTCTGAATTTATGCTCAATTGATGACAATAGTCTCCCACCCTATTACATGGGACTTCAACATAACTGGCGGAATGTGGGCGTACTAAGAATAGGTACACCTCTGACCGACCCTTCGGAGATACAAGGCGTGTGATGAGTAAGATTCTATTTGAACATTGCACCATCTGATACTTTCTTCACCATCTGAGTCGGCCCAGAATTCGGCTACGTGTTTAAATAAATAAATGAATAAAATGTGTTTATTTGGAACAAGTTTGAGGACACAAATTTACAAAAAGAAACGAAGATAGCTACAAAAGTTAAAAACTGTGGCGCAGCTATCAACGCCCACGTCAAAAACATGGTGCATTTGCTCCAGACAAATAATTAAATTAAAAGAAAGAAATAACTTAAAATAAAATAAAATTAAAGTTAAAGGTTATTTAAATTTTACTAGCACATAGGTGTCAGTGTGTATTCGTTGTTGGGGAGTGTGTGAGCAGTGAGTGTCAGGGTGAGTGAGAAGGCGGTTATGTGTGTTTGTGAGAGGAATGTATGTGTTATGTTACCACAAGTTTTTCTGTAGGTTCGTAGGACAAAGATTTTAGCATTTCTGACAGTTTTCTTTTCAGTAAATTTCTTGTTAGTTGTTTGACGCCCTCACTGACATCCATCAGTTCATGTAATGTGCAGACAACAGAACACCCAGGACACGATATTTTGGTCGCTGGCTGTCCATTGTAACATGCTGGCCCGCAGGTTTGCGCTTTGTACGAAACCAGTAAAAGTAACGCTATTCAAAGCTTACTGTCAGTGTTTCTACACGTGCAGCCTGTGGGTCAACTTCACTCAGCGGTCATACAGCGACCTACGTGTTCAATATAACAATGCACTGAGAGTGCTGCTGCGGCTACCGTGGCGTGGTAGTGCGTCAGGGATGTTTGCAGATAATAATATTGATGGTTTTACCGCCATTATTAGAAATATGTGTGCATCCCTGATGACTCGTGTTCGCGGCAGCACAGTAAGTATATTCAGTGTATTCGCAGATCGGTGGGTTTCCCCGATAGTGCGGAGATGGATGCGGCTCCATGCTGAATTTTAATTGTAATTTTATATTTGTACCTGTGTATGTAACCTACTAACACTAGACGTTAAGAAAAATTGTTACTAACCCTATGGACTCCGGTCTGAAATAAAAATATTCTATTCTATTCTATTAAGTGTCCCACCATCTGCAGAACATTATGACATTAGCATGTAAGTGGCAAACTTAAGGCAGCTCTCCTAAGTTTACTATCTCCGGACAGGAGGATACACTAACTAAACTATCGTTTGTCTAGAATGATGTTACGAATTCAGAAGGAACCGGCGAAACTTTTGAAAGCGCTGCCTGGCTCTTGCTAGCTAATGAGAAGCAAAAAACAATACAAAGTAAAAATTAACTTTAATTTTGGAAGTCAGTGGCAAAATAAAACGAAACGAGGTACAAAATTAAAGATAACTACTTCCAAAATTAAAGTTATTTTTCACTTTGTAGTATTTTATTTGGAAGGCGGGTGTATTTTTGTAAATTTACTATTTATTGTTCATTTTTAGCTGTGGCATCTGCCCCACGTAAATGCGTATGAAAGTAGGTATGCGAATTTGTGTGGAGAAGTAAATAATAGTGAAAGGAAGAAGACAGAAATTATTATAACGTCATCAACATAAGTAGGTACACTAAATGGAAAAAAAATAAGTATTAAGGCAACTGAAAAACCACTAATCAAAACTTGACCAAATTTATATGGAACCCCTGTGTGGTTATTACACCCTACTAAACTATTTTTTTTTTAAAATTATACATTTGTATATAAATGACAGAGTTCTGAAGTAACAAACATTTTTTATACAACCTAATCGAGAACGTCCTACATTTTTTAAATCGTTTACTAAGTCTTACCACAAAATACGTTATATCTACAACTTTATGTCACAGAGAAACTTCTAAAACACCAGTAGAAGTAAGCTAAACCACACCAACTTTCATCATAAACATTTTGAGGTTAAAACAGACGTAAACAGTCTTGATCCAAAATCCATTTACTGTGGGCAATTCGCGTTCGCATTTCAAAATCAATAAAACAACAAACCAATTTACAGTTAGGCGATCTAACAAACATATACGTACAGTCTCATCTGTTTCATATTATTGGTACTATTCATCTCTCCGCCATCATTACCTTTGAATATCGAGCTCATTACCTCTCCTCTTTCCTCATTCCCAACACAAAAGAGAGGGCCGATTGCGAGGGAATTATATGCAATTTCATTGACTAGAAATGAGAATACCGCTTTCCGAGTCTAGTCCGTTAAACTGGGGATATTGAAATTTTATAGATAAAGAGCTTTATACCCGGGATTGATTAGGTCTTTTTCTGATATTAGGGCTTTTGTCTCGGTATTTTATGCTCTGATTTAATGCTTGGGGAATTGGTTTTTAAGTGGCCATATTGAAAAAACGGCTACGAGGTACAGTATTTGAGTTTTTCAATTTTCCGTTCTGGAATTGATAAAATGTTACGCGCGCGATATCACTGATTCGCTGGAGACTGTCAGTAGAGTTTCCTGCGATACTTTTTGTTGAAAGCAGAAAACTTGACATTTTGCACAAACATTTAATTGAATTGTGTTTGTAGGACCTATCTAAAAGTGTCGTCATTGTGGGAAATATACAAGAAACATGAGAAGTAAGGTTTTTTTATATATTACAGTTCCTTACTTTTAATAACTTAAACAATCAATCTGCCTCAATCAACATCTGCCTAAACTTTTACTACCCATGTTGGGGTTGGCTTCCAGTCTAACCGGGTGTCGCTGAATACCAGCTTTTAACCTGGAGGTACTGCCATTCTGACCTCCCTATCGGTAATATACGGATACCGTTTGGTAAGACTGACTGTCACGTTCAGGCTTCTGACGACCTGTAACGACTGTCAAAGATTCAAGAATGGCAGCCGGTACCAACAGCTTGACGGCTTTTTGGTATACAGGGTGTCCCAAAAATCAACGTCAAGCCGAAAACGGTTGATAGGCCAGGTGGTGACATTTATCAGAAAAATAATAAAAAAAATCTAAGTTAAGTACTTTTCAAATTATTGTGACTACAAATCTTTACTTTTCATATTTTTTTGTGAGTGATGTAACCCTGAATAACCCTTCTGTCAACTACAGTCCAAAATTAAAACTCAACTACCTCAGTTTTAAAGAAAACATCACTTTTTTGCTCCACCATGTACTAAAAATTGTTACATCGCCCAACTTTAACTGACTGTACTGAAAAAAAAAATGCTTAACTTAGATTTTTTATTTATTTTCTGATAACTGTCACCATCTGGCCTATCAACCGTTTTCGGCTTGACGTTGATTTTTGGGACACCCTGTATAAAGATAGTCCATCCAGCAAACCGCACTGGGCCCGCATGATGGATTATGATCCACTCCCTCTCACCGAGAGGAGGCTTGTGTCCCAACAGTGGGAACATTATAGGCTGCTCATGATAATGACGCATCCACGGACCAACCGTACGCAGACAATGTAGCTTAACCTGCACTCTAATTGCGAAACGCACAATTTATCAGAATCTGAATGAGATTAAAGATTATTTCTATACCATTGCGTCATTTGTTCGAATAAATTATCAGCTCAGCAACGTAAATAACGCAATGAATGTTGTTTAACTATGAATATTAAACCAATTCCTACCGATAAAAAGTTCCGCAATCACCCTTCTGATTGATACATCCTACTTAGCTAAAACCCCCTTTACTTTTGACCTGACAAGAGATTAGGTCACTGAGCTACATTCCAACTACCCAAGCACCTTTCCAAAGAATTAGTATCAATTATAAGAATGTACTACATATAGTCCATATTAAATTCTTTTAATTAGCATTGCATACCTGCATTGTATTTAGATATGAATAATTGATATAACAGAGCATTAATCGTGCGAGACGTGCACTTGGCCGGTATTTATGTATTGCAATGTGAATGTATTTTATTTGAAAGTCTGAGTGAATTGTGTTACAATTGCTCGTAAATTGCGCTAAATGCTTTGGTTCAACTATCTTTTTCGAGACATCGCAGTTGCGCAGTATGTCGACTCTTCACGTGAGCAGAGGGTTGGACGCTGGGCTGGGCTGGACGTCGTGTGGCAGAGGAGAAAACTAGTAAATCCAGCAAATCAGCGCTGGAATGTTTCGAGCAACTGATATCTGCCGTCTTATATTGTGTCAATCCTCAGCATCAAGTGGAATAACAGTATCACTTCCAACTCATTCCAACTAAAAAAGGAGAGGTTCTTTTTTATATTTGTTACCTCAGTACTTCGTCATTTATAAGCCAAATAAAAAAAAAAATCGTTGGTTTGAGGAGCCAGTCAAGCCGTTCTTTCCAGTTAAGAAGCAACTAAGGGACTTACTACAGAATGGGCAGCAGCGTACTCTATGCATTTTACTACCATATTGAGATCGCCAACCCGCCTGCCAAGCGTGACGATTATGGCAAGTCCCCCCAAATTGGGAGAGGCCTATGTCCAGCTGTGGACGTCTTGCGGCAGAAATGATGATGATGATTTATTATTTACCGAGTAGTCCCATATATATTTGGTAAAGATATCACTGCTAAGTGAAAATTTGCTTTTCATTCATTTCTTCCTGTCTTGATACATAAGTAACTAAAAACTGCTTTTGTACCTTCGAACGTTTAAAGTTCCCTCCATATTTCGACCGCATAACATTTAATGGGTCCCATTGTCTTACCACCACTCCGCATCTTTTTATTTTTATATTTTTTACTCTTTTCTTCCCTTCAAGTTTACACAGCTAGGTAAAGTTAAAAAAACTTTATTGCAAATTTTACCAAACTTAATTTTGCAAGAAAATTATAAAAATTAACATATTGGAAATAGCTCTTTCCACACATTAATTTTATTGACACGTTGGTATAGTGGTCATCAGCGGTACTGCTAAGCTTAAGGTTCTTAGTTCAGTTCCCAGGTCGCGCAAAGTTTTATTAGGTTTTTCTATCTAGAATTTCTCAGAAACAGTCATAGTTTGTGCCCGGTTGATGGCAATAGGCTCTTCTTCTATAACATAGAACTTAAGCATAAATAACGGAGTTTGGGTGCTTAATGGTACACCTCTGCCCAACCCTTCGAGGAAATATGGCGTGATTAGATTATTAATTTCAATCGCAGCAACATCATTATCTGCCTAGCCTTTTCCCAACTATGTTGGGGTCGGCTTCCAGTCTGACCGGATGCACCTGAGTACCAGTATTTTACATGAAGTCACTGCCTCTCTGACCTCCACAACCCAGTTACTGGGTAACACGAAACCCCTTGGTAAGACTGTTTGTCAGACTTTCTGGCTTCTGACGACCCGTAACGACTGTCTAAGATCTACGAAAGATCTCGGGACCAACGGTTTAACGTACTTTCCGAGGCACGGAAGGGTCTTGGTATGTAGATATGGTCACCCATCCACGGACCAACTGCGGCAAGCGTAGCTTAAACTGAACGATCAATCCGTGCGGCTGTTATCACTTAGCCACATAGCCTCATCAACAATGAGTTTTATTTTGCATTCTAGTCCAGTCGTCTAGTATTCAAATGGGTAAGTCTGGACTTTTCACGCATGTAGGTACTATCGAACATAAAATCGCACTCTAAAACTCCCCCCTTCCCCTTTTTACAACCAGAAGTCACGCATGAATTCTTCGAAAACGTCCAAACGACTTAGTAGTTCTAAATTTTACTTAGCGTCCTAACTTCCTTAGTGAACAATGCGATGTTTGTATGCATAATGTAATGTCCTACTCTAAAATGATTAGTACACTTTAACCACAGGAAACTGAACAAAGTTGCGTTTCATACATAGAACGCTGCGTATGCGCGTGTTGTGAGTTAATAAACATCCGCGAGTCAAATAAAGACGACTAGGTAAGCGTTGGCCAAATGCTATCGGCCCCAACTTACTGAGTCGAAACCAGGCAGACGCTTTACCTTGTGTGAATCATGTCATCACCACTGCTCTCAAAACGGTGAAGGAAAACATCGAGAAGAAACCGGCATGTCCTAGAATCAAAAACTTTAGAGGTGTCAAGGGACACCCGGATGGAACGAAGTTCCTTTCCAGGATTCATTATTGTTATATTTTTTTTATTATTTATTATGTACAAAAAACCTGTATACACTCAACAAAAATATTCTCTCTCTCTCTCTCTCCCTATCTCCCTCTCTCTCTCTCTCTCTCTCTCCCTCTATCTCTACTCACAACAAAAAAAACAACAACATACAAACAAATACAAACAACAAAATATATACGGTCGAATTGAGAAACCTCGTCCTTTTTTTGAAGTCGCTTAAAAGGTGTCGTTACAACTTCTCGTGAGATTTTTTTCCGTCTAGCCCCCTTTCACAACGCGCGATAAGGAACTTCGTTCCAAAATTCGAAG
This sequence comes from Aporophyla nigra, assembly GCA_947507805.1. Classification (NCBI taxonomy): domain Eukaryota; kingdom Metazoa; phylum Arthropoda; class Insecta; order Lepidoptera; family Noctuidae; genus Aporophyla; species Aporophyla nigra. Next base: position 4,629,237 of record OX382301.1, read on the forward strand.
ACATGTGACATCAACCAACCCGCACTGAGCCGCGTCGTAGATTACGGCCCACTCCCTCTCACAGAAAGTTGACCTGCGTCCAAGCAGTGGGAACAAAATAGGCTGAAAACGGAAAGCTGGCTGATTTTTTTTAATGTCGTGGCTTTTGAAAAAGAAATAGCGTACGGATTGAGATTTTTGTTCTGCATTTATGTCTTGCGATATTGCCGCTGTCTATAAAATAAAGTGAAGAACAAGTTTAACTAAGGGATTATGCCCCATGCGAAACTTAAAATTGGTGATGGTTGTGTTGTGCACTAACTAAACTTCATTTAGGCTCTTGCTATCTTTTTCCTTCCAATGAAACCAGTAAGAGATAGCACTACTCTTACTTTATTTAAGTTGGTGAACAAAAGAATCGGCACCATTCTCCTCTTATAAAACTATCTTTTAGAAGCTGCTTTTAAGGGCAGCTAGAAACAATTCTATTTTCTTGTAAATTTGAACACTCAAAAGCGCCTTATACTAGAAATAAATGTTTTGGCTACTTTGAATTTTTATTTATGTAATTAATACGTTGAAAATCTAGTCGCAGTCGCATCTCGGCGACGAACAAATGTCATAAACTTGTGTAAAATGTATGGTAACTCGAGGTATTTTGAACAGATGGAGACTGGAAATGTTCTTGAAATTATAAGAATAGAATATAATTGCCCCACTAGTCTGTCTGATCAGTAGTGTTAGAGATAACCGCCAAAGCTGTTCTCACCAGAAAGTCAGTACTCGTAATTAAAATAATAGTTTTAAAAAAACTAAAAAACACGCTTCCATTGGAAACCAAACTAAAATGTAGAAAATAATGGAAAAAAAGCGTGGGGTGCCTGATATCAATAAAAAATACATTATTATTTTCTACTTTTTAGTTTGGTTTTCAATGGAAGCGTGTTTTATAGTTTTTATAAACTATTATTTATTTTCTAGGGTGTTTCGAATTTTTAGACGTATGTCAGCGTAGGTTGTGACGTATGTCAGCGTAGTTTGTGACGTATGTCAACGTAGTTTGTGGCATATGTCAGCGTCGTTTTCGAAGACAGTTTTTTTTCTGTCCTGGTAACCCTGGCAAGGATAATGGCACAAATTTATGAAATTATTGCATTGTCATCGGACCTTGACAGGTGTGCAAAGTTTGAATGAAATCTGGTCGTTTAAAGTGGGTCAAAATCGCGCTATAAGGAGTCGGTTACAAACAAACATACAAGTGAAGCTAATATAAAGCGTGTAAAAACGTTCAGAATCTAGTCGCAGTCGCATCTCGGCGACAAACAAATGTCATAAACTTGACAAAAATGTATGGAAACTCGAGATATTATTGAAAGATGAAATCAAACTGTGAACGTTCTTAATATTACGAGAAATGCTCCTCTCTTGTTTGTTATCACATAATAAGTGCAGGCATCTGTACTATTATCTACACTGGGGAAGAATGCTGTGTACCCCTTTTTTCGATCAATCAGTTAAAAAATTCCGCCAATCATTCAATTTATATTGTAAATGACATAAAACTGTCTAGTACCCTTAGTGCTCTGAAAATTGAGACCCATTTATCATTTTCAGACAGAGTATAGTCTATGAAAAGTGAAGTAGGTAGATATGGTGTACTAGCTGCCCCCTCCCCCCCCCCCCTGTCAAATCGCTTTCCCGCGCTATGGCTACGGTTTCGCTTAGCGTTCTGACTTTCGTTCTTTTTTCTTACCTCCTAAGGGGTCTGCCGTGATTGTAAATAACTTATAGCCTTCCTCAAGAGTCGGGCTATCAAATCCAACTTTAGTTCTAGAGATAAGTGCGCTTAAACAAACAACCCAATTCTTTATTTTTATTGTTAGTATACTTACTTTAGATTATGGTGCCTGTAAAACTATTTTACTTCAACTTGAAAGAGCTTAAAGATCGCTCCAAGTCATGACCTTCAAACCGTATCGGATCCCGACTGTAACCTTGTATCGAAACTGCAAAGTACTTACAATCAACATAACACACATTAATCATAATTATCTTTTCAATATTACATTGAAGCATCTGATAATAGCACCTGTATATACCAAATACAAAAGTAAACGCACCATCTATATGTACTTCAAACAAACACACAGAAAATTAAAGACCAGACAAGGCTACACACCCGCCATGGTCGCGGTATTGTCGCGGAACTGGCATAAGCTACTGTAGGAACACGGGTGGGTTATAGTCAATAAAAGTCTGACATGCCCCTTGATAAAAGACAAGGAAGTTTGACAATAATTCCTTCTGCACATGTGGCTTCCCTGGTAGCTAATTTCAGGATGACCAGTGTCCATTAACTGCTCCCCAAATGACGATGTACATCTTGTATTTAAGTTTTTTTTCTTTTTTGTTTTGTTTTTTGTTTTTACAATCTTCTTTGAAATCTACTCATTTTTGACATTATATACCTACAATTCTAATTTGTACACTTTAATATTGGTTGTCATGGCAATAGTGACATTTAGTTTAAATAGTGTATTATCTTATTTATGAAATACTATTCTTTTTGTAGATTATTTTATACTTTGTGTATGGGAGAACGTTGCAGGCCTTGTAGACTGTAGGCAATTTTGCATTTTATTAAGTACTTGGTACTTTTTTGACAGTCCTACACTGTTCTCCCATACCTATTAATATTGTAATTTAAAACCACTGTAACAGCCAATTATTTTTAAAACAGTAACCATGGAGATTCTTGCCGGCTCTTCTCCATGGGAATCAACTATTTGGAACCGTGCACCTAGCTTCTTACGTTTCATAAGTGCCCATGTTGGTTTATGTGAAATAAAAAATTTAGAATTTTTTGATTTCCGCTCCACCCAGAGCGAGACGCGTCATTCGATGATTTACCACCCAAACCAAAAAGACAAGACTACACAGAGATTATCTCAAAACGTATGTTTTGGATACCCATTATGGTTAAATAAATCTATTTTCTCAATAAGAATTTACAAATATTTCACTAACTTGGAAACAATTTGAAAACAACTTAAAATATTAACAAACTCAAGCAAACTCTCCTATGGCAAGACGTTCTTCAGATTATCTACATCCATGCATAAATAATGAAGATGTTAAGAACTACTACATAATAGGCCTCAAAAGATCCCTGTATAAAAAGATCATTAAGAGCCGGCTCGTTACAGTCTTCTACGATGAAACAGAAAGGATTATCTACGAATAGCTACATAAGAAGTAAGACTACACAAACTGACAGCACTCCAAATCTCACTGAGATTAGATTAGATTAGATTCATTTATTTGCCTGAAATATGGTATTTTACAGATTTTATAACACACTCAATCGATGGGTCCTACGTATAAGGGCCAAACTAACAATTTGACGATTTTGACTTTTTTATGATAAACGCATCCTATCGATATGATTAATCATGTGAGCTATTAAAAAAAAAAATACTGCATGGAAACACGACTTTCTATTAACGTATAACGGCATATGTAGCGTGAATTGAAACGTATAAGGTCCAAAGAGTAATTTGAGACTTATACGCGGGGACTTCCCGCGCGTTTGTTTATTGTTCGGGCCAATCGGCTAGTTTGACACTTATACGTCAGACGGAGCAACGCCCGCGCTGTGATCAAAACAAAATCTCGTTACTGTGTTTTAGCGTTACAATTTAGATTAATAACTGAAAGATGGCATCCAAGTATCGTGCTAAGTTTAGTAGAAGTCAGAATTTAGTGAATTTAGCATTAGAAAATACAAATAGTAGTACTCAGAGAAACGACTTAGGTTATGAAAACGACGATTTTATAGAAAATAGCGATGGTGACCTTTGTAAGTATTAAAAATATATATCTATAGACTAGTAAATGTTTAAATTTTGATTAGTTATTCTTTGATTAACAAATTAACTGAAATAACACGACTTTTTAGAATAAACGGCCTATATGGTACATTAGCCCTTATACGTGTTTTATTCTAAAAAGATACACTTACGCCCTACAATATTATTTCTTACTTTTGGCCTGTTAATATGTATAGCAAGGGTTCAAATAATATCGGATATAATATTTGTCCAGAATATGCCAAATTATACTAACTCAGCGACCCCGACAACATAAAGTTCAGGTGGTCTGGTCTATCGCGCAGGGTACTTTTTTGTGGGCGTGTGTAATTATTTGCATTACTTACAGTTTTTTTTAAATATTTGACATACAATATTAGAGTCCAATCATACTTTGTATTGTTTTTTCAGCATCTCCTTTGCCATTTGGAGCCAGTGAGATATTCGAAAATTGCAGTTTAAGTTTACTCAAAGATATTTGTTTTGAAAATGATCTATCTCAACAAGAAAAACAAAATGATACAGAATTAGAAAATTCTACTTTGGTCGAATCTGCTAGCATGTTAATTTCAAATAGTAAACTTACTCAACCCCATGAAAAAGGTACCCATACTGACAATCGTGAAAAAGAAAACAATACAGATTTATATTCTTACTGTCTTTCAGTACAAGAAACTAATGATTACAGTTATGAGCCAATAGTTAGCAGTTCATCAATCGCAATAACAAACAACAATAATTCTAATCTATTAGGCAAAGGTGTTTTTGAACCTTCAGTGGAACATCAGAGTGAAGAATCGATTCAAAATACTGAACTACTGGATGATAATGATATGCGCGATATTGATAATATGACTCCAATACCATCGTCTAATTACAGTTCTTTTGGTGAAGAAGAACCTATTCCCTCAGTACCATCGCTATTATCAAATGCATCTGCATCATCTCCTGTTTCACAGTATTACTCATCAACTGATATTTCAACTCCTACACGGCCCAAAAAAAGAAAATTTACTAAAAAAAGAGACAGTGGAAGATTGCGAGAACATTTTCGAAATGAGTGGATAGATTCAAAAAGAAAGAAGCTCAAAAATTCTGGGCAAGCGTATACCAGTAGGAATGGCAAGTTAAGGGATGGGAAAAAAATCGGTGAGCCATGTCAAAGCACATGTAAACTGAAGTGTTTCGAAAAACTTGACGAAGGCACAAGGACTGCTATATTTAATCAATTTTGGATGATTGGAGATCATTCTGATCAATATAACTTTATTGTTAACTATGTAATAAGAATAAATAAAAAAAGAACTGTTACTCAGGGTGAATCACGAAGATCATACACGTATGTCTATCATTTGCCTATTACTCAAAATAATCAAAAGACGAAACTAGTGGTATGCAAGACGATGTTTTTAAATACTATTAGTTGTGGGCCAAAAATGATAAGAACAGCAATGAATAAGTTTTCTGCTACAAATAGGCTCACTCTGGTTGATAACAGAGGTCGACATGAGCACCATAAAACCTCTGTTGATGCAGAAATGATCAAAAGTGTGCTGGACCACGTCAAGTCATTTGAACCGGTCGATTCACATTATTGTCGTAAAGACAGTAATAAACTTTATTTAGATGGCTCTTTAAGTTTTATCCGCTTATTTAAATTATACAAAGAATGGTATGATCCAAATAAATATGGTAATAAATGTGAGTCGTTAAGGCAATACAGGGATATAGTTAACAAAAATATTAATTTATCATTTCACCAGCCTAAAAAAGATCAATGTCATCATTCTTTCAAAAACGGTTCTGTGACTCCAGAATATAAAATAAATTATGATAATCATATAATTAACAAAAATCTGGCTAGATCTTTAAAAGAAAAGGATAAACGTGATTCACAAAATGACACGAAAATTTTCTGCGCTACTTTTGATTTGCAAAAAGTGTTGTTGTCCCCAAGTGGTGAGATAAGTCTATTGTATTACAGTAAGCGGTTGAAAGTACATAACTTATCAGTTTTTGATATTGGGAACTTAATTGGTACCTGTTACTTATGGAACGAACAAATTGCAATGAAGGGATCGAACGAAATAGCGAGCTGTGTTTATGATATAATTAAATTAAAAAGTCAAGAAGGTTGTAACGACTTCAGATTTTGGTCAGACAACTGCGCCGGCCAAAACCGAAACAGGATTATGTTTTTCATGTATCTTTATGCAGCTAAACAGTTTAATTTGAATATAAAACACTCTTTTCTTGAGGTAGGCCACACTCAGAATGAAGGCGACTCCATACACGCCACCATTGAACGAGCTTCAAAATATAAAAATATTTACACACCCTCTGAATGGAGCTCATTGATTCGATGGGCAAAATCAAAAGGAAGTCCTTATAACGTCATAGACGTACCTCAAAATATGATTTATAACTTCAAAAAGATGCAGACAAATACGCAGTTTAATTGGACTAAAAACTCGGAAGGACAAAAATCCTTTGGTCTAAAATAAAACAAATTCGTGTAAGCCGAGATGAATCATACGTTTTGTACTATAAATATGATTTGGGTGAAGATGGTATTGAAAATTATATTAAAATCTTAGATCAGTCAGTCAGTGTGCGAACAAGAAGACGAATTGCCGATATACCAACAGATATTCCTCTGCAACTATGTTACAATCAACTGTTACCGATACAACCTTCTAAGAAGAAAGACTTGCTGGATTTATGTCGAAAAAATATCATCCCACCTGTATACCACAGTTATTATGAGAATTTAGTAACATCTAATGACATTGTGACTACGAATGATAGCGAAAATGAAGACAATCATTAATTTTTACTTATTAATGAGTAAGGCTGATTTTGGACATTTTACTACTTGATTGAACTATTAAAATTTTTATTTTTGTTTACGCCAGTAAGGATTTTATTTTTGTTAAGTTTTTTTTGTGATTTTATTGAGAAAATAATAATGTGAAATACATTTATTTTTATAAGCTTATTACGTGATTTTGTTTATCAAACTAAGATATTAAGTGATTTTTTGTTAATTATTCTTAGGTAGATAATGCCAAAAAACCATTGAATACGGGTCCATAATTGTAGTTTAAAGAAACTTAAATTTTTGTTTCAATAAATGGTTAAAACTATTGTGATTTTTGTCTATTTTTTATATTACCTAACTGAAAACACAATTAGTAGGTTAGCAGATTCTAAAACGTATAAGTGTCAATGTGATTTAATTATCTAAATATCCAAATGGCTTTTATTATAATTACTTAATTATCAACTGTTTCAGTCCTTAATTGATTTCATGAGCAAAAATATTTAAAAATACTTATATTATGCAACTTGACATAATACACGTATATTGGACAATTTGACTCATTGGCCCTTTTATGGTGTTTTAAAATACAAATAATTTTAACAAAAACTAACGTAAAAGGGCCAATATGCAGTAAAAAAAAAACTGTTTAATATATATATAAAATGGTGTAGTATATATAAGTAGGACAATTGTCTTAGTAAACAAGCAAAGTTTCATAAATTTCGGTTTTATCAATCTTAAGTTACAGCAAGTTTAAACTTTGAATGCCTCTCCTGTAAAGTTGTCATTTTGCATTTTGGCCCTTATACGTAGGACCCATCGCAATAGTTCTTCATATTCCGCCAACTAAATTCGGCATGCAAATTTTGTGATGATAATGATGATTCTAATTTTATAACTTTGAACAAAATAATTAAATTGCAATGTCAAAAAAAGTACTAAATTAAAAATTGCCTAATATTAAATAACCATTGTCAAAGAAAATACAGAGAGAGAGACATACACGTACAAACAATCACTCACACACACACTCTAATACTTGCGCTTCCATGATTGCATATTTCGTGATTGTTTCAATTTTATTGCATAAATGTTAAAGTAACAAAAATGGGAAAAGACATTAACTCCTGTAACACAGGTTACAACCTAGCTCAGGAGTCAGGGCTTTAATATATAAAAATATATCACTGTTTTATGTCCCTTTTTATTATTTTAAAAGTAATTTAAAAAAATAAAGTAATGCACTCTTAGTAATTCCTGCGTTGATGAATCATCTACGTATGTTTACAAATAATACAAACGCACTGTACAAAATTAATTAACTTAACTATGGGACTCACAGACACAGAACCTCAATCAAAGACACTCCATGATTCTCCTCATGGTTTAACCAACAAGTTGAAACTGGCATCAAGCCAAGAAATGCGTCAAAGAATGCCTTAACAAAGTAAATAAAAACACTTAAATCAAATGTCAGTAATTGATTGAGGGAAATGTTGGTATTCGAGGAATCTATGTCGCTGGTAATTCATGGTGAGTGGAACGTGGGGCTAGGTTTCTACATACATTTTACATGGCACTAGGCTTCCGTAAACTCCGTTATGTTTTTTGCTTGATTTGTTTTTTCTCAGTTGCAGCCCAGAACCTGGGTTTGTGCCCGGTTGATGGCGTTCCGTGTAAGGCCGGACGTAAAGAATAACACCACCCCATTTCTTCCCGTGGGTGTCGTAAAAGGCGACTAAGGGACTTACTAGAGAATGGGCAGCAGCGTTCTCTATGCATTTTACCACCATACTGCGATCGTCAACCCGCCTGCCAAGCGTGGTGATTACGGCAAAGCCCCCGAATTGGGGGAGGCCTAAGTCCAGCAGTGGACGTCTTACGGCTGAAATGATGATGATTTCTTCCCGTGGGTGTCGTAAAAGGCAACTAACGGACTTACTAGATAGTGGGCCGCAACGTTCTCTATGCATTTTACCACCATACTGTGATCGCCAACTCGCCTGCTAAGCGTGGCGATTATAGCAAAGCCCCCCAAATTGAGGGACACCTATGTCCAACAGTGGCCTTTTTTTTTGGAAGGGAAATCATCAAATGACTTCTCCCGCTCTGGGCGGAGCGGGAGGGCGTGTCAGACTTTTACTGACTAAAACCCACCCGTGTTCCTTCAGTTTCCCATGTGTCAGGGTCACGGTATCTCTTTCGAACAATCTCGCGACCCTGGCAGGCGTCGGTCCTAGCAGACCCCTTCAGTGCTGCTGACATCTCTTTGAGGCGCGCGTGGAATACTACGCGCCGTCGACCCGAACCTGGTCCTTACCTTACTTGCGGGCGGCGAGCAATGGGTAGCTCGCCGCCCGCAAGTTCGCGCCTATGGTGGCCGGGAGTCAGAACAGAGGACGTCTTACAGCTGAAATGATGATGATGATGATGATGGTGGCTATAGGGGGGTATTACACTGGACTTAAACATAACGCGAAATGTAAGTGTACTATCTTAGGAGATTACAGGCGTTATGTCTTGTATGTTACTTAGCATATGTGACGTTTTTACACGCTTAGCTTCACTTGTATGTTTGTATGTTTGTTTGTAACCGACTCCTTATAGCGCGATTTTGACCCACTTTAAATCAAATCAAATCATTTATTAGTTTGCAAACATGGGTACAATAAATAGTTGTTAAAGTTTATGAGTCCTCCATGTTCTACCAACACATGGGCATGCAAATCATATTTTATTTATTATTATTGAATTTACATATACAAACATAAGAAAAATAAAATAATCCAAAATATAAATTAAATTAAAATAGGTAAAAATGTCACAGTAAAAACGATGAAACGATGTCACAGTAAACAACCAGATTTCATTCAAACTTTGCACACCTGTCAAGGACCGATGACAATGCAATAATTTCATAAATTTGTGCCATTATCCTTGCCAGGGTTACCAGGACAGCAAAAAAACTGTATTCGAAAACTCCGGTGACATACGTCACAAACTAATTTGTGCCATTATCCTTGCCAGGGTTCCCAGGACAGCAAAAAAATCTGTCTTCGAAGACTACGCTGACATACGTCACAAACTACGCTGACATACGTCTCAAAATTCGAAACACCCTAAAAAATTTATAATAGTTTCAAAAACTAAAAAACACGCTTCCATTGAAAACCAAACTAAAAAGTACAAAATAATGGAAAAAAAGCGTGGGGTGCCTGATATCAATAAAAATATACCTTAAAAAGCACCACGCTTTTTTCCATTATTTTATACATTTTATTTTGGTTTTCAATGGAAGCGTGTTTTTTATATTATTTTTTAAACTCCTACTTTTCTTTATTGAGAACTCATCTAGAGATTTAGAATGACACATTTCCAATTACTGCTTTGACTTGACGCCGACAGCAAATACTTGTTAGAAGATTAGCGGTCGTCTGTTTAATTTAAAGTAACAACATATATTGGAATTCCGATTTGTGAAGACCCTTGCCAGGGTTACCAGGATGGCAAAAAAAAAACTGTCTTCGAAAACTACGCTGCATAAGTCACAAAATTCAAAACACCCTAAAAAAATTAAAATAAATAATAGTTTAAATAACTAAAAAACACGGTTCCACAGAAAACCAAACTAAAAAGTAGAAAATAATATAAAAGGCGTGGGGTGCTTGATATCAATTAAAAAATACCACAAAAGTATCCCAGAAGCGTGTTTTTTAATTTTTTTAAACTATTTCTATGTCCCAAATAAATCATTTTTCTTTCTTCTTTTACTCATACATAACCAATCGTAAGTGACAGGGTAAGCAAAACTCGAAGCAGTAAACCTGACTAATTGCGTTAGCGGTTAGAGCCTTAAAGTTTACTACTATCGAGTCAAAGATCACGGCACTACAGTTTGTGTCATCGTGACATTCAACGGTTTGTTGCCAAGAACTGAAATGCAATTTGTTTCTTGCAATTAAGTAGCCATTGATAGGGGATAGTCGACAGCCTAGATGGATTGGTCATCTTGAAAGGCGATTTACAAAAGGTATTGTTAGTCAAATGTGAACCTGCCAGGATCGCAAGATCTGTTCGAAAGAGTTACCGTGGACCTGGCATTTAGGCAACTGAAGGAACACGGGTGGGTTTTAGACCGTAAAAGTCTGACACGCCCTCCCGCTCCACCCAGAGCGCAAGACATCATTTGATGATTTCCAACCCACAAAAAAACGCAGATGTGAAGGGAAATGTTGGGAAGGGACGCCCTGGGAGAACATTAAGTGACCTTATTGGTGGTGTTCTTCAGTAAGGATGGTTGAACATAAACCATGCAAATTGAGTATGTAAGGTTTTCTGTAGGTTCTGCTACTTCGATGGCAAGAAGGCGTGAGTATGTTTATGTGTGTAAATTACAGTTCGGAAGTAAGTCAGCCTGCCATTGTGTGTGTGTTCGTAGGTACTCAACTCTCAGCTCTTGAGATATTAATATTTATTCTAGTTACTCTATAAGTAAAGTAGGCTTGCCATCATGAACCTACAATGCCTATAATGCCTAAAATGTTGCCACGGTTGGGACATAGGCCATCTCTCGGTGAGTGGGAGGCTTGCCATAATGAGGTAAATTACTCGTCCGTACCACCTTCAATCTATCTGCCTAGCCCCTTTCCAACTACGTTGGGGTGAGATTCCAGTCTAACCGGATGCAGCTGAATACCAGTATTCTACGTGGAGCGAATGTCTATCTGAGCTCCACAACCACGTTCCTGGTTAACACGATACCCCTTGTTGAGACTGGTTGTCAGAGTTTTGGGCTTCTGATTACCCGTAACGACTACCAAAGAAGAATGACAGCCGGGACCACTGGCTTAAGGTGCCTTCCGAAGCACGGAGGGGCTCCATATGTACTGGATGGTCACCCATCCACGCACCGACCGCGGCAAGTTCAGCTTAACCTCCGATTTATTTAAGAAGGTATACTGAGGGTTGCTAGACTATACTGTTGCGAGTGTTTGTTCCGGCTCCGAAATAAAATGATTTATGAAACCAGATTTGGCGAAAGTTATACACCATGATGTAGATAAGCTATGCATAAAGTGGATAAGAGAGTTCTAAACATTCTGGATGTTCGCAATCAATCGAAAGCGCACCTAATAATGCACCCTATTTGTAACAAAAAGCAGTTAGTACATACTCATATTATTGCTAGCAAATAATTCCCCCTCTATTTGCTTAGGCACGTCAATAAGCCGGCCATTTTGTTCAGTGTTTGTTTAAAAATCAGCGTAAAGAGGAATTTCTATGTGTGTTCGCAAATACGTGTGTTTGCTCACTTTTATTTTGTTTTTAGAACAATATTTGCATGGAAAAATCTTTTGGGATGTTCAATTGTTTGTTTGTTTTGGTGGCTGAATACATTTCTTTTCTGTTATATGGCCGATATTGGTGTTTAACTGGATTGGGATTGCAGAGAATTCGGGGAACCGACAATTTCGGCGAGAACTACGTAATGTCTTGTAATATATACCTATATTACATAGATAAGACAATTTTTATCTTGCTTTAAGCAGACTTAAGTACTTATTGTATAGTCATTTTAGTCTAGGTGCATAATCTTAACATTCATACAATTAATTAATGCACAATATTATATATTTTAGAAAGGGCACTAGTTTTTTTTTTTTTTTTTTTGTGCATTTGACTTTCTTAAGTGCCTTTTATGTGTCTATTGGAAATAAATGATTTAACCACCTTTTTAAAAAACAAGGTTTTATACCACCAAGCTAGTTTATATAAAATACACATGTATGGAAAATAGAAATGCAGCTTTTTACAAAACTAGCAATTTAATCCTGTGCTAAGTTATAATTTTTTTACTATGCACTTTACCTAAATCGAATGAAAGTTAGAAATGCAAGAAACTAGCTCAAAGGCTAGAATAAAAGTTAAATGGCGTTTTCTATTATGGCGGTTTGAGTTTGACCGAATTATGTATATGGATAGACTTTTATTACATGCTTGTTTATGTGCAAACATTTTAGTAATTGTCGCCTACGGGTTATATTTAACCCTCCTAATGCCGAAGTGAAGAAGATTAAACATTTTTCACAGCCCAAAACAACACGAAAACGTAACGTAGCAAGAAAAGCAATATACCTTTCAAAGGGTTACAAGAAAAATAAGTTTTAAAATGTCTAATTATAATAAACAACGACTGTTTTTACTTTTGTTTACACAAAGCGGCATTTACAAAGTAACCTGTGGTTCATTGACTCAAATGTTATTCTTACACCTTGATAAAGTAAGACTATGTAAACACAGGGGGGGATCTGTTTGTTTACAAGATGTGCAGACGCAATGTCTTCTGCCGATTGATCCGCAGTTGAAATGGAATCGACCAACGTTAGATGTTCGTAACGAAAACTTCACCTCTCTGAATGGTTACAATCTTTAATTCTGTAACTGTTATGGTTACAACATGTAGATGTTGCCAGTGACGAAGTTAATCAAGAAGTATCAGTGGTGTGCCTTAATCCTATTAATATTATAAATGTAAAGTTAGTGATTAAGTATGTGTAACTCTTTCAGGCAAAAATTACTGAAAGTATTTGGATCTTTGGCACACAGATATTTTATTACCTACATAGGGTACTTTTTATCACGCGAGATGTACGGACGTTCCCGCGAGATAATTTCAAACCTCCACGTGGACAAAGCCGCTAGCAAAAGCTAGTTCAGAATAATCATACGTTAATCTTCCGCCCCCAAAATACAGACACCGCCTAGCTAGGTTACTGGTTTATCTCTTTAAGTATTTAATAAATGGTCAAAATACAACTTGTTACCGATATCCATTATTGTTAAGTTTGGTTAAGAAAATGCCTGTAACAATAGTTTAATAAGTATAAATAATAGTTTTAAAAAACCAAAAAACACGCTTTCATAGAAAACCAAACTAAAAAGTAGAAAATAATGGAAAAAAAGCGTGGGGTGCTTTTTAAGGTATTTTTTTATTGATATCAGGCACCCCACGCTTTTTTTCCATTATTTTCTACTTTTTAGTTTGGTTTTCTATGAAAGCGTGTTTTTTGGTTTTTTAAAACTATTATTTATTTTCTACTTTTTAGGGTGTTTCGAATTTTGAGACGTATGTCAGCGTAGGTAGTTTGTGACGTATGTCAGCGTAGTTTTCGAAGACAGTTTTTTTGCTATCCTGGTAACCCTGGCAAGGATAATGGCACACATTTATGAAATTATTGCATTGTCATCGGTCCTTGACAGGTGTGCAAAGTTTGAATGAAATCTGGTCGTTTAAAGTGGGTCAAAATCGCGCTATAAGGAGTCGGTTACAAACAAACATACAAATATACAAACATACAAGTGAAGCTAATATAAAGCGTGTAAAAAAAGACAACAATAGCAAATTATTCCCTTTCACGAATGTCCAATTGATGCTTGCCCGTCAATATGAGTGGACAGCATCCTAATTGCGTAACACTGCACTACAGGTCAGATTCTGAATCATTTTAAGGGAAATTGCTATTCCATACTTCAAACCTATAGGTTTGAAAAATGTGTGATTAAAAAAACCGGCCAAGTGCGAGTCGGACTCGCGCACCGAGGGTTCCGTACAAACCTGTAGGTATTCACGGTTTATGCATAAGGTTTATGTTTATGAAATTAAATATTTTTTATTTTTATATTTGAGTTGATTGAATGAAAGGTAAATTTAAAGTTTACGATTTATGACGTATTAAAAAAAAATTTACTTACTAGATCTCGTTCAAACCAATTTTCGGTGAAAGTTTACATGATAATGTACATCACATATTTTTTTTAGTTTAACATTCTCTTATTTTAGAAGTTACGGACACACACACACACACACACACACATTATACCACTTTGGAAGTGTCTCTCGCGCAAACCATTCAGTTTAGAAAAAAGTGATATGAAAAACCTCAATATCATTTTTGAAGACCTATCCATTGATACCCCACACGTATAGGTTTGATGAATTTTTTTTTTTTTGAGTTTCTGTTATAAGTATGGGGAACCCCAAAATTTATTGTTTATTTTTTCTATTTTTGTGTGAGAATCTTAATGCGGTTCACAGAATACTTCTACTTACCAAGTTTCAACAGCATAGCTCTTATAGTTTCGGAAAAAAGTGGCTGTGACATACACGGACAGACAGACAGACAGACAGACGGACAGACAGACAGACATGACGAATCTATAAGGGTTCCGTTTTTTGCCATTTGGCAACGGAACCCTAAAAACAATGCAACTAAGCTTAGCTTCTATATGATTAACGATACATGATGCATGAGCAATGGGTAGCTCGCCGCCCATAAGCCCGCGCCTACGGTGGCCGGGAGTCCGCAACGGACTCCAGACACCCGGGGCGTCTCCTACTGCGGCGGCTAAGGGCGCACAGCCTGCCTCTCCTTCACGCACTCCGCCTCCTCCTCCTCCTTTGCAAGCATTACTGCTTCCTAGAATGAGGTGACGGCTTCCCGTGCCCTCGCCCTCCATACCATGGCCTGCACTAGGGCCGGATGCGAGAGGTCGCCGCCGCCAATCGCCTCCACGAGGACACGGTGGTGCACCGCCCAGGCAGGGCAGACTTCCAACGTATGCTCCACCGTGCCCTCCAGGCGATCCACACACACACTTTGCCTAACCTGGGATTCGAACCCAGAACCTCATGTTCAGTAGGTTGCGTCCACTAGACCAACGAGTGTATTTTTTTATTTGTTTAATTGGTTAAAAAACACATTTAAACTTCAACAATAACCGACGTTTTAAGTCTAATTGAGTTCGGGGAATATCGAGCTCATCTAGACGTTAAACAGTTATAAGTGGGTAAAAAATGACTTAAAATAAACTAATTAGTAACTTGACTAATCTGAGAAGAAAGAGCAAACAAACTCATAGGTCATAGTCTTATTTAAAGTCCAGACATAATCCTGCTTAGGCCATGTGAGGACCAGTGACCATAAATTTCACCTTGCAAATTCCATACTGAAACTAATTTAAAATCAATTAAATAACAAATTAACATCCATTTAATAACATTCACCCAGGCTTTAGGAAATCAAACCCTACCCATTTAGAGGCTTAAACATGATTTAAGGTCCTATTACCACCAATGTTAATAACGTCTCTAGGCTTCAAGGAACTAATATCTTAAGAGCCTTTATGACGATTCCTGAATGCAATCTTCGTAAGTGAACGCTGGCATATAACAGAAAAACCTTTACCAACTGACTTGAAAAAAACCAGCCAAGTGCGAGTCGGACTCGCGCACCGAGGGTTCCGTACAAACCTGCAGGTATTCACGGTTTATGTTTATGAAATTAAATGTTTTTTTTTTTAATTTTTATATTTGAGTTGACTGAATGAAAGGTAAATTGTGGTTTACGATTTATGACAAATTAAAAAAAAAACTACTTACTAGATCTGACTGGCCTGTTAGTCTAGTGGTTAGTGACCCTGACTGCTAAGACTGAGGTCGTGGGTTCGATTCCCACCCAGGACAAATCTTTGTGTGATGAGCACAATCATTTGTTCTGTGTCTGGGTGTAATTTATCTATAATATGATGTAGAGGTATTTAGAAATATATAAGTATGTTTATCAGTTGTCTGGTTACCATAGTACAGGCTCTGCCTAGTTTGGGATCAGATACAAGTGAGTTGGTTGTTCTAAGATATATTATTATTATCTCGTTCAAACCAATTTTTGGTGGAAGTTTACATGGTAATGTACATCATATTTTTTTTTTAGTTTTATCATTCCTTTATTTTAGAAGTTACGGGGGGGGGGGACACACATTTTACCACTTTGGAAGTGTCTCTCACGCAAACTATTCAGTTTAGAAAAAAAATGATATTAAAAACCTCAATATCATTTTTGAAGACCTATCCATAGATACCCCACTCGTATGGGTTTGATGAAAAAATTTTTTTAAAGTTTCAGTTCATGTATGGGGAACCCCAAATATTATTGTTTTTTTCTATTTTTATGTGAAAATCTTAATGCGGTTCACAGAATATATCTAATTACCAAGTTTCAACAACATAGCTCTTATAGTTTCGGAAAAAAGTGGCTGTGACATACACGGACAGACAGACGGACAGACATGACGAATCTATAAGGGTTCCGTTTATTGCCTTTTGGCAACGGAACCCTACAAATGAGGATCCCCATTCCTAACTGTACGAGTATGTAACTTCTAGTAACGCAACGCTTATTTCTCCAGAGATGTCTTTCAGAAATTTTCTGCGTGAATTATTTTCAAAACAACTTGACAGTCGACGAGCAAATACATAGTCTGCTAGCGTGAAAACATTTAAGTATTAATTTAAGTAAATTTGAGCCTTATTACTTCCAGTCAAGGTGCATAATTGAGGTAGAGTATGGTTTGAGTAGCCAGGGCTCTGATGGTAGTTTTTTTTTAACACAACTATTTTTATTTCTAAGTCTACGTTCATATTTAATGAAAAAATTCTGGCTAACGTATCCGTAAAAGCTTTGAAAGTAATTTAATATTACATTGCAAAAACTTTCAGGAATAATAAAGCATTATTCCGCTAGCAGAGTTTAAAATAAAATCCTCTATCAAATAGAATTCGATAAAGCATAGTCCATACACAATGACTATTTAAAATTGCATGCATGTGACAGACGGTATGCAGAGGTCGGCAAATTTTTGAATGTGGAAATATAAAAGGGGTAAAAATGTTCACGTTCAACAATATATTGGATTTGCGGTACATTGGAAAACATGCTGAAGTAATATCTGGTTAATTTTACAGTTATTAGGCGTAAATTATTGAGGATAAATTGTGGCTGTAAACTGTATTGGATTCAAATAATGATTTCCAACATGGAACGATATTATATTGTTACATTGTGATGTTACAATATAATGCCGATACCAATATCGACCAATATTGTTCACACAAAATTACAAGGCTTATAACATCATTACTATGTTATTTTATCCGATTATATTACGAGTATTTAGGCAATCCAACTGAAATGGGAGGATACTCCAAAATACTCTAAAATTTAGGGGATAATTTTGCCTATCAAAGAAAATCTGTTTTGAATTTCTTCTTGTTCTTTTTAATGAACGAAATAGATAAATGAATTGACCAATACTTGGACACACAGGACAAGGTAAATTGAGTGAGTTAACCCTTCAAAAAGTTACAACAAATTTTGTGTACATGAAATAATTCTGCACATCCAAATCATTCCCAAATCTTCCATTATGTAGTCTACACAAGAAAGGGTAAAAACCCACAAATAACTATTACAGAGGCACACAGCCGCGCTTACTAATGAACATTCCTCTACTCCAAATAAAAATGTACTCCGTACGAGAATCACGATGTATTTAAATATGTAGTATGTTCTGAAATTCAGTGGGAGAGGAAAAACATAAAATACAGCTCTTGGAGCAAATGCGGCCTAACGAGCGAATGTAGCTGTTACCTTGCATGGGAATGCTGGGCAAGTTAATTCCTGTGCCACTGTGTAAGTGAGATGGCAACATTTATTTATGTGAGAAAATGTCGTGCTGTCTCTGTCACTCGTCTGCTTTTTGGCAAGTGTTGTGGAGCGTGGCATTGCGACTCGTTAACTAAGGACTCGGGAGCCGAATGTTAATACTAAGGCACCATACTCTGTTTCAATTTGGGGAAATTATAAATAAAAAAGTTTTTCCCATGTTTAAAATTCTAGCGATGAACTTGTACCACAGTGGGACTGAATATTTTCTTGATAACTTTATCATTGACGATTTTTACACTAGGTATTTTTTTTACGAAAATCTCGTGTTTCGAGGTCCTACGGATACGAAATCCAATATAAATTCAAATTAAATTCAATTAAACCCTTTGTGAACATTACGAACACGACTCAAATTTCGTTCTAATAAAAGAACTTATATTCAATAAGCCTCTTGAGCCCTTCACAGTTTGTACAGTAGGACTAATAAAAAATTCAAAGTTCGATTTATACAACAATAAGTGGGATCCAATTTAAGTTTCTTTGTTTGCTGTGAGGGTAGGAAGAGTTTTTACCAAAAGCACCGGGCGGGTACTACGCACCCCACTTGATGATTGACGTGTTAACTCAGTCGCGTGCGTAAATTAGTTTTGGCCTACATGTCGGAAAAAAATAGAGTACTTTTTCGTGAGTTTGGCTACCATATTTTTTTTTTTCGTTTTTTGTGATATTTTACAGCAGCTAGCGGGAATAGTATTATTTGAGTAGCAGATACTGGGGTTTGAAATTTTGGTGGTAATTTAATTGATTTGAATTTTGAAATGATCGTGTTAATTGATTTGAATTTGGAAATGATCGTGTTAATTTAATTGATTTGAATTTTGAAATGATCGTTTTAATTTAATTGATTTGAATTAGGAAATAATCGTGTTAATTTAACTGATTTGAATTTTTAAATTATCCTGTTAGTTTAACTGATTTGAAATGATCTTGTTAATTTTAATAATATTTTTGCCAAAATTCTAAATTTTTTTGCGAATACATCGGCTAAAATGTTTTTTTTTTAAAGCTAACAAGAAAAAAGTAATTTAAGAAGTGAAGAAAATATTAATTTTTTTTGACATTTAATTACTTAATTGGCAATAAAAAATACAAATTCTATAACACTTTACATCTCTTTTATTCTTTTACAATGAAACCAAAAGCAACAACCCTATTAGTGTATCCAGAAAAAACAGAAATATCAAAATGCGCTACTAGGAACACGAAAAGTGCCTAGTTTTCGAAGCCAGTCGATAAGAGGGCTTCCGATGGAGAGTACACTCTACACCGTCCTCTCAACACCTGTCAAAAGTCCGAATCTTTTTTAAAGCGTGCATGCTTTTAGGGCATTGTAGAATATCTATATTCGTATTGAAACTCGTGAGGTATGTGAGGGTGTCAAGTAGCTGCAACTGAGGTAGTTATAGCTACCATACTGTCATTCTTAAGGGAAACTATGAACGGTTGTCATCTATACTAATATTATAAAGCTGAAGAGTTTGTTTGTTTGTTTGTATGTTTGTATGTTTGTTTGTTTGATTGAACGCGCTAATCTCAGGAACTACTGGTCCAAATTGAAAAATTCTTTTTGTGTTGGGTAGCCTATTTATCGAGGAAAGCTATATAACATCACGCTACAGCTAAGAGGAGCGGAGCAGTAATGAAAAATGTTGCAAGAACGGGAAAAATCGCACGGGTAGGCGATTCGACGCGATGGGAAGGGTCGGGGGAACAAGAAATTTAACGCGGACAAAGTCGCGGGCAGAAGCTAGTGTAGTATGTAGGATGGATTTAAAATACTGTTGGTAGCGAAACTCCAACAGATATGATGGGTATTAATGTATTATATCAGTATAAAAAAAACAAAAACGATATACGTTTATCTAAGCTCAAATTTTAAGTCATAGACTCCAAAAACTATTTTTTTTCTTGTTAAATTTATTTGACACCGAACCCATTAGCATGTCGAGTTCGTTATCTAATTCTATTTGTACTTGTAGGTATATGTTGCATCCCGAAATATTAGCTAAGAAGTTTCCTAATATGCAATCACTATCTTGTATTTAATATTAATAATCTTTTCTCAAAGCAGGTTTCATTTTGTAATAATAAAAATATGCCATTGATAAAATTACACATTTTATTTATTCCAAGGAAAGCTTCCGTGCCACTTTCATTATTCAGATTTCTGCCTTCTGAACGGTTTTCCGATATTGTTATTCTTGCTAAAGTTTTAAGTAGCGCATTTTGTTTTCTATCTACATTATTGGTTAAGACTTTTATTCTGTTTTATTATTGTATACATACTAAAGAAAGTTTCATTTCCTTAAATCAGTCAAATACTGTCATAATTTCCAAATATTGATAAGATTTGCAGTGATTTAAAATACTAATTATCACATTGAAAGTATTTTCTTCATCATCATCATTCCAGCCGAAAGACGTCCACTGCTGGGCACAAACCCACCCCCCATTTGGGAGGCTTTGCCATAATCGCCACGCTTGGCAGGCGGATTGGCGATCGCAGTAAGGTGGTATAATGCATAGACAATGCTGCTGCCCATTCTCTAGTAAGTCTCTTAATCGCCTGTTATGACACCCACGGGAAGAAATGGAATGTTGCAATTTTTAGGTCCGGCCGTTTTTACCTCACGATACTCTGAACGAAAAAAATATTTGCAAGTAAAGCTGTGAAATAAAACTAGTCCTCGTGCATACTGAATCTGCTTCCCCGATCGCAAGCTGTCGTTGTCGAAAAATCCGAATGTAAACACTGCCTAACTATTGTTCTGGCTTTTCAATAGTTCCATTGTGGACGCCGACACAGCGTTGTGGGGTAGGCAGTAATGGTGCGTGCTGGTCGAAACCATTGTGCGCTGGCAATTTGTTCCTACCACTCTATGTTTGATGGAAAATGTCGCGAAGTTTCTTTTCGTCTTTGCTACTTAATGGGCGACTATCAATCGCATGAACAATTTTTTTTTCATGGGGTTTTATGTGTAGTCCACCTCGTAATAGCTTGATTTATGACATAAGACATAAATTGACAAAGTATTTTTTTTTCAAGACGTGTGACAGCTAGATAGGTTATTTTTTTTTTAAACCGATACCTATAGCCTAGGTTCTGTACCTGTTCTTAGCGGTTCTTGTCAATGAACCCCTTTTATTTATTTTTTAACCGACGAAAAAAAACGGAGGAGGTTATCAATTCGACGCGTATGTTTTTTTTTTGGTTGTTTTTTTTTATGTATTACCACGCATAACTTTTTACATAGTAGTCCGATTGTGATAATTCTTTTTTCATTGGATAGGGTATACCTTGTCAAGTATTATAAGTACATTAAACCCACAAAAAATTACAAAATAAAAACTTTTTAACAAAAAATTAAACCGCCGAAAAAACAGAAAAGCAAAAAATAAACCTTAAAATTTTGAGTCGGCGCTAAAAAATCAATAAACAAAGATCCTCAAAGCGCCGAATCATAATTCTAAGGTTTATTTTTTGCTTTTCTGTTTTTTCGGCGGTTTAAGTTTTTGTTAAAAAGTTTTTTTTGGTTGCAAAATCATCAAATGACACGCTCTGGGCGGAGCGCGTGGGCGCGGACGGCATGTCGGACTTTTACTGACTAAAACCCACCCGAGTTCCTTTAGTTACCTGTGCCACGGCCACGGTAACTTTTTCGAACAAACCCGCGACCTTGGCAGGAACCCTTAGAGTTATTATTTTTCTAATGTCATCATCATCATTCATCATTTCAGCCATAAGACGTCCACTGCTTGACTTAGGCCTCCCCCAATTTGGGGGGATTTGCCATAATCGCCACGCTTGGCAGGCGGGTTGGCGATCGCAGTATGGTGGTAAAATGCATAGAGAACGCTGCTGCCCATTCTCTAGTAAGTCCCTTAGTCGCCTTTTACGACACCCACAGGAAGAAATGGGGTGGTGTTATTCTTTACGTCCGGCACCACACGGTACCTATTTTTCTAATGTAATGGCTATTAATTTTACTAACTATATATACATTTGTTTGGCTCCGGTATAACTACGATACTACACTTCTACAGAAATGCCAATACAACAACGGTACAACGTTTGCTACCGGTTCCAATAGTACAGGTACTATGTCTGACTCTTGTACAATGGTATACACGGCTACATACCAAACGATACATTTCCAGCGTTAGCAGAACTCGCATTGTACAGACTCTTTGTACAATGAAAATTCAGCTTATACTGGAAATGTATAGCTCCACATTTCGGCGTGTGTACCTGTTTTATTCACCGTGACCAACAGTAGCGGTTCCCAAAAATACTGGTACTTTAAGCTCTAGTTTCAACCTTAATGAAATTAAAACTGTTTAATGGGAGACTTTGTTAAAAGTATCATTACATGGCTGATTAAACATTGTCATTTTTCAACTTTTGGATAACTTGAACAGTTTTCAAATAGTTGTTGTAATCAACTTACTCTTTCATGTGGTATTCTGGCTGATTGCCAGGACTTGCTTCCCAACTAACTCTTCCCAATTTGTAGGAACGCATAATTTATAAATTACATGCTTTGCGACTTTCAAAGTAAAATATTCAAAAGAGCACCTTTTTGTCTGCAGTTTTAGCTACGCTCTTAAACACTGTGTTTAATTAGAAATAATTTTACTTGCCAATAGCGAGATGTTTTAAACTGTTTAACTGGTCCTTAAGACCTATTACCTTTTCCTTTTTTTAAGTCGGTGATACTTCTGCGTAAAGCCATTAAGTTTATTGTTAGTCTATGGGTCGATGATAGTTCAAATCAATACAGCGTGTGTGGGCATACATATAGGATCATCATTATCATCATCATTTAAGTCGAAAGATGTCCACTGCTGGACATAAGCCACTTGCAATGGGGGGATTTGTCATAATCGCCACGCTGGTAGGCGGGTTGGCGATCGCAGTATGGTGGTAAAATGCATAGAGAATGCTGCTGCTCATTCTCTAGTAAGTCCGTTAGTCGCCTTCTATGACACCTGCGAGAAGAAATGGGATGGTGCGTCCGGCAACATACGGAACATAGATTTTCAGCCAAATTTCTGTTTAAATATTCCTCTAACCAATAAACTCCTAATAACACGTACCTCTACTCCGTGCATCCAAAACTTCCTAACCCACAATTTACATACAAAGTTTTAAAAACTTTCAGGTACAAAAGATATATCTAGGTACTAAAACCGTCATACAGCGCCTGCTTCCAGCATCCGAAAACTACGTAAAGCAGAATTTACTGGGCAGCGTGAAATGAAATTTTAGTATCCTCCAAGAAACATCCTGTATACCGTCGCTGGGAGGTAGTAAAAATGATTCGTTCCAACTTCTGGGGATTCGCCACACCTAGGGTTAGTCGGTGCCAGTAATAGGCCGGTCCTATATTCGGACGACACATTTGTAACTGTTGTTTGAGATAGATTGTACTCTTCGTCTGTTTTGTAGGAGAATTCAATTCTGTAGAAGTTTTTGGGTGAAAATTAATGCTTTTTTATTAATACAGACTTGATACTTTATCTGATATTATGTGGCGTAAAAAGTATATTTTTTAAATGCCCTGAAACTTTGAAACCATCTACATTTACAGCGTAAGATTTATGCAGATGCACAGAGATTTGTTTTGATTTGAAGGCGAATGCAATTCTATGGGAGATTTTGCCGAAATTATATGTTTTTTTTTTCCACAGATTTGACAATTTATTCCACCTGATATTATGGCGTAACCGTTGTGGTGTAAAAAAAAACCGGCCAAGTGCGAGTCGGACTCGCGCACCGAGGGTTCCGTACAAACCTGTAGGTATATAAGTAAAAGTTCACCCATCACGACAATCGAGTCGTAGTTCTGTTCTCTGTCTGTGTTTTGTTCTGTTTATTATATGATGATGTAACTAAAAATTTACGGTTTTCGCATTTTTTCCTTTATCTGTGCTATAAGACGTTGCTTCGTACCAAATATCAAAATTCTAGATCGACTGGAAGTACCGCAGTACCGTAGTGTTTTGATTCCCTTGCGAGTTTCGAAAATTTGTGGAAATTTGCGGCATAAACGGCTATATCTTTTGATAACGTTAGCTTAGAAGTTTGATTTTTTCACAGCTCCAAGGGACAGTAGTCTTGAGGATTTGATATAAATTTCAGCTTGATATCTTCACGCGTTCCTGAGAAAAAGGGTCTTGACAGACGGACGGGCGGACGGACGGACGGACAACAAAGTGATCCTATAAGGGTTCCGCTTTTTCCTTTTGAGGTGCGGAACCCTAAAAACAGGGGTGAACAATAACATCTACTAATCTCTACTTATATAATAACTAAGGTTCAAATAAAATACAACAAAATACATATAGGTGAAAAGTTAATTTAAAATAAAAAAACCCCCAACCCAACCAATACCGATACAGCTTATCTAAGAATACCGCTAGAAAATCTACTTTTAAATTTAAAAAAAAACTGCACCCAAACGGATAATCCGTTGAAAACATAGACTATTTATATTCTCTATGGTTGAAAAGCTACCATTCCACAAACAGATAGACATAGCGGTCAAACTTATAACAACCCTATTTTTGCGTCGTGAATTAAAAATATACGTACAAAGACAATTTCCAGAGACTGGTCTATTCAATCTGTGTAGTAATTTCGTCAAAAGACAATTTCAGACACCAATCTACATGGTCTTTACATGACTTTGTTTTGGCCTTTCTTCTCAGAGTATTCAGATAGGAAACCCCGACCGCATAGTTTTTAAAATATGATTGACCAGAAAATGTATTCGAACAAAACAACGGAGAAAAATAATATAATTCATCATTTTAATCTTTAATAAAGTATCGTTTTCCAAATAATTGTTTCTGGAACCTCAATAAACATTTCCCTGCCCAAAATTGTTTTCTTTTTTGTTTTTATTCTTTTTGGTGCGGGACCCTAATGCTCTCAGTGCTGTGGGCATTAGCCAACTGACACAAAAAGAGAAGTTAATCTAAAACGTCCGAGTAGGTACTGTTTTTTTTTTGTATGCAAAGCATAGGGGATGTAAAAGGCTACTGAGGAATTTGTAAAAGGTACCCGCTTCGTTTAGCTACCGTACACACAGAGTGAGTTAACTTATAATAATTACGTCAATTATTTAGTCGCCATCATCATTCATCATTTCAGCCGTAAGACGTCCACTGCTGGACTTAGGCCTCCTCCAATTTGGGAGGCTTTGCCATAATCGCCACGCTTGGCAGGCGGGTTGGCGATCGCAGTATGGTGGTAAAATGCATAGAGAACGCTGCTGCCCATTCTCTAGTAAGTCCTTTAGTCGCCGTTTACGACACCCACGGGAAGAAATGGGGTGGTGTAATTTTTTACGTCCGGCACCACACGGTAGTCGCCATAATAAAATAAAATAATGTAACATCACGCCTTTTTTCACCAAAGGGTTTGGCAGCAGAGCGTCGCCAGTTATGTTTAAGTCCGTAATACAAGTAATATTTCCATTCACCGGGCACAAATCCGGGCTTCGGGCTGCTACTGACAAATTCCAGATGGTAAACACAATTAAACTTTGCCCGCCCTGGGAATCTAACCCGAGACCTCATGCTCCGTAGTAGCGCTTGCTGCCACTAGACCAACAGGGCAGGATAAAATAATATAAAGAACTAGCTTTTGCCCGCGGCTTCGCCCGCGTGGATGTCGGAAATTAACGCAGGAGGACGTAGTACCGCGGTAAGATGTGTTAGTTAATTCAGGTTATATTATAGGTAATAGCTGTTACCCGCGACTTCGTCCGCGTGGTATTTAACAAAAAGTTTTTCATAAAAACTGTCTTTGAAAACTACGCTGACATACGTCACAAACTACGCTGACATACGTCTCAAAATACAGCGTGTTTTTAGTTTTTTTTTAACTGTCATTTATTTTTTCTAAAATAAAAGTATCCTAAGTTACTCCTTGTTACATCAGCTATCTGCCAGTGAAAGTTCCGTCAGAATCGGTCCAGCCATTTCAGAGATTAGCCGGAACAAACAGACAGACAGACAGGCAGACAGACAAAAATTGTAAAAAATGTTGTTTTGGTATATGTACCGTGTATACATCCATATACACTTAGTAAGAAGTGGTTATCTTAATATTAAAAACAGACACTCCAATTTTATTTATTTGTATAGATGTATAGATTATAAACGCTAGAACAAATGTATACAGTAATGCATTTGGTTGGGCAAGTTACGAAATAAGAGGAGTTCCTGGCTAAATAGTAACAGCCGAACGGGTTAATCGAATACACCCCTACGTTTGCCATGGTTGCTTCGTAGATGGACGATCATCCATTGCAAATCGAATTGATCCCGGTTGTAATTCGCAGATCTTTGACAAAAAGTCTGGCCACCAGAATTACCTACGGATATCGTGTTATATAACAGATCTGGTCAGATCTGATGGTCAGACTTTTTGTCAAAGATCTGCGAATTACAGGATAAATATAAACTTACACACACAGATTTGTCCTTACTTGTTAAGAAACAGCATTTGATCCTCATATCTGTACTTTACAGAAAATGTCTCTGTTTGCGGACTGAGCAGATCTCTAGAACTCCAAATGTTATTAGTACGAGCTACGATAGCGTTGCCCGAAGCCACGTACTAAACGTAAACAGGTTTCAGTTCTTCGGAAAAGGTGTCATATTTTTCGTTTTACCGTTTTTCTTTTTTATTGTTTTACATTGGTGATTCGGATGTATAGAATACCACCACTTAATTTCTTTCCATGCATGTTGTAGAAGGCGACTAAGGGACTTAGTAGAAAATGTGCTGTAGCGTTCTCTATGCACCTAATAGCATCAAGCGTAGCGATTGTGGCCAACCCCACCAAAATGCTTTGGGGAGTACTGTGTCAAGCAGTCTTTCGGCTGAAATGGTGATGGATGGTGGTGGATTGGTGATTTATTCTTTTAATAGCTGGGGTAGTGTTGAGTGGTAAAACACTTTTCCGGTCTTTAGATTTAATTTGGAAGCAGAGGTGGCCCAGTGGTCTGCCAGGGTCGCGAGATTGTTCGAAAGAGATACCGTGACCCTGGCACATGGGCAACTGAAGGAACATGGGTGGGTTTTAGTCAGTAAAAGTCTGACACGCCCGCCCAGAGCGCCCAGAGCGGGAGAAGTCATTTGATGATTTCCCATCCAGAAAAAAAAAGGCGTGGCCCAGTGGTAACGACTGCGACTTACGAGTAGTAGGTCGTGAGTTCGAACCCAAGCAGGCGCTTTACATTGTGTTAATTATTTCATCACCACTGCTCTCAAAACGGTGAAGGAAAACATCGTGAGGAAATCGGCATGTCTTAGGACCAAAAATTCGAAGGCATGTGACTACTACCAATCCGCACTGGGCCCGTGTGGTGGATTATGGCCCGCTCCTTCTGACCGAGAGGAGGCCTGTGTCCCAGCAGTGGGAACGTTATAGGCTGTCGATGAGATTTAATTACGACTACCTACCTTCTTCGTTTACGTTAAATATTGGATTAATAAGTCAATTAAATCTATTAGTAGTATTAAAAGAGCTTTTACTGTTTTATTTTATTTAAAT
Organism: Aporophyla nigra; assembly: GCA_947507805.1. NCBI lineage: Eukaryota > Metazoa > Arthropoda > Insecta > Lepidoptera > Noctuidae > Aporophyla > Aporophyla nigra. Next base: position 4,657,042 of record OX382301.1, read on the forward strand.
TACATAACATCTCGCCTTTTTGCCCCGAGGGTTTGGCAGTGATTCCGTGATTAAGATATTAAGAAAAAAAAATCCCAAGAGTGACTACCGCCATCTAGCGACAGCAACCATAAACCATCATTATATCAAAATAAGTAAACATTAAAAAAAATGTGTGTACATTTCACAAATTGAGCACCCAGACGTTACTAATTGTTTAATTACTGACTCGCGTGACATGTTCAATCTGCCGAGGCAAGTTTTGTAGATTTTAATTGGATATAGGCGCCAAATATTTTTTGCTGTTTCTCATAATGAAGCTAACTTTAGTTTGAGTTGAGTCAGCTGTGACAATAAACTTGAGATGATTCGTCATTATTCGGAAAAAGTGTTGCATGTCTAATGATTAAGTGAGTGAACCAATTGCTATTCTCTTTTTCTGTCCAAATATCGAAACAGCAGAAGTGAATAAGATAAAATGTGCATGATGCAGGTGTTGCTAAAAGAACAAAAGCTGTTTTTTTTAACAGACTTCAAAAAAGGAGGAGATTATCAGTTTTTTTTTTTAAATTTATGTTTGTTACCTCATAACTTTTGACTGGGTGAACCGATTTTGATGATTATTTTTATTTGAAAGCTGGTGGTTTCCGGATGGTCTCATTTTAATTTGGTTTCATTCGGACAATGGGATCCTTGTGAAAACCATATAAGTCTTAAATTTACATGAAGTATTTGCACGACAAATGAACGAATAACGCGATTAGATTAGTGTGGGGTATCTAACACAACTAAAAAGTTAAAAATAAAAACTTTTTACAAAAAAATAACAACCGGCTTCCTTAAAAAAAAAAACACTACAAAGTCAAAAATAACTTTAATTTCGGAAGTCGGTGGCAAAAAACCTTAAATACAGATCCTAATACACCGAATTCCGAAATTAAAGTTATTTTTGACTTTGTAGTGTTTTTTAATAAGGAAGTCGGTTGTTATTTTTTTTTTTTTGCTTTGTGTTTATACAAACAAGGTATGGGAGGTTATCCAATTATGTATCTCATTGTATTGCAGTTAGGACCTCAGCATTTCACTCAATAAACGCCCACTGCTGGACATAGGCCTCCCTCCAACGGAGTTTTGCCATAATCGCGACGCTTGTCAGTTTGGTTGGCAATCGCAGTGTGGTGGCAAAATGCATAGGGAACGTTGCTGCCCATTCTCTAGTACGTCCGTCAGTCGCCTTTACGACACCCACGGGAAGAAAGGGGATGGTGGTATGCTTTACTTCTGACATCACACGAAACGGCGAAACGGCTATTGTAGCTACATACAAACCTCTTTGCAGACATACCTTGATCAACCATTGATTAATAGAAATGATTAATTGAGGCTTACTTATACAAGTTAATCTAAAGCCAACGCTCATTATTAATAGAAAGTAGCATCAACACAGGCAGATTGTTGATAGGTAGTAACTAAAAACAGAACCACAGAATATCTACGGAAACCAAGATAGGATTAATTGTTTATGAAGAATATCATGGGTCATCAATTTATCTTAATTTACAAGTCCCTAACATACATTTGGGCTAAGATTGTAAATGAAGATCTGTAGGAGAACCAAGGTAACCGACACAACCCAAAGAATTGCCAAAGTTAAGTAGCAGTGGGCAGGGCACATTGCTCGCAGTACAGATGGCCGATGAGGCTGGAAGGTTCTGGAGTGGCGACCGCGTACTGGAAGACGTAGCGTTGGAAGGCCTCCCACAAGATGGACCGATAAACTAATGAAAGCCACAGGAATCCGCTGGATGTGAGAAACACAGAATCGGTCGAAGTAGCGGTGCTTGGGAGAGGCCTATGTCCAACAGTGGACGTCTTTCAGCTGAAATGATGATGAAGATTGTGACTTGTATTTCGATCTAAACTCCACCTTGATCAAAAGAGAACACGAGTCTGTCATTTAAATATATTAGCATTTCCAAATCGTAACTAATTTGGTGATAATATACACGTGTGGCCCTTTTTGGCCTGAAATTATTTTTCCTGTATATAACAAAGCAGAATTAGTTCTTATAATGTAAAACACCATTTCCGTGCGTCAGACCTGTTGGAAAAATAAATAACTTCAGCCCTTGAGCTGTATTATTTATCTCCTTTATCTTTTCTAACCAACTGTTGCCCGCAACTTCATCTGTGATCTATGATATAAAATAGCCAATCTCTTTACCCGGGTCATGGTTGATCTGTGTGTTAATTTTCTTCTAAATTTATCATTTCACCCGTATGACGTTTACTACTAAACATAGGCCTCCCTCAATTTGGGGGGTTGGCCATAATCGCCACGTTTGGCAGCGATCGCAGTATGATGGTAAAATGCATAGAGAACGCTGCTGCCCATTCTCTAGTAAGTCCCTTAGTCGCCTCTTACGCCGACGAGAACAAATGGGTTGCTGCTATTCTTATCGTCCATCACCACAGGGAACCGTTCACTTCTTTATACGATCAGTAGATTTTGCGTGATTAAGTGACAAATAAACAAACAGCTCAGTTTTGCAATTATAATTTTAGTTCTGATTCAAATAGCATTTTTTATGGCTCATCTACATATATCATCATCTTTCTTTCCTATACTGACTCTTCTGAAATTCCTGTTCCGTGGCACATAGTCAGCTATAATTAATATCTCATCAAGGTCGACTGGTCGCGATAATAGAAATGGCAGTTAGATGCAGTCACCACCCTCTCGACTGCTATCAAATGCAGGCTGCGAAAATTATGTGTTATCATGTTAGTAAAGATCTAGCATAGATCAATGAGACAAGGAACTATTATTGTTAACTATTAAGCTGGGTTTGTAAGTAGGTAACCTCCAAATCCAACTGCCAACCCACTCTACTACCAACCCGCACTGGGCCCGCGTGGTGTATTATATGGAGGCCTGTGTCCCAGCAGTGGGAACATTATGAGCTGCTGATGATGATGATTATGAACCTCCAAAAAACATGTCAGGATTTTATCCAGTCGTACGAGAAAACATTTTGGATCTGTCTAACTGTTCAAGCACGCCCCATTTTATTTTGAAAAAAACATTTTGGGGCCAATTTAAAAATACATAGCAGATGCAACTCAGCTTTACTGGTGTGTATCATATCAGCATATAGAACTGCTCGGGTCGAACGATCAGGTAAAGCTACGGTTGCTGCAGTTGTTCCGTGGATGAGTGACCATCTTTACATGCCACGGAGGGGCCGTGCCTTGGAAAGCACAGTAAGCCGTTGGTCCTGGCTGTTATGCGTGGATCTTAGACAGCGGTTACGGTTCGTCAGAAGCCTGACAGTCTGACAATCACTCTTACCGAGGGGTTTTGCATTACCCATTAACTTGGTTGTGGAGGTCAGGTAGGCAGTTGCTCCATATAAAATATTGTTCAGCTGCATACAGTTACACTAAAAGCCGACCCCAACATAGTTGCGGAAAAGCTAGGCAAATTGTGGGGTCATTATCGTAATAAATGAACTAGCATAAAAGGCCAATTTTATCTTTAGTTTTTAGAAGAGTAACCATGGAATTTCTTGTTGGCTTTTCTCTATAGGCTTTAAAAAATTGGAACCATGCACCAAGCTTCTGACGTTTCATAAGTGCCCATGTAGGTTTATGTGAAATATTTTGATTCGATTTGAGTTATGCTAGGAATGTTAATTATTTTCGCCAAGAATTTCTTGGAAAGTCCCTAACAGACATATTAAACGAGCAACATAGTGTTATGAGTATTTCGGAAATGAATGAAAATCAAAGAATACCAACTCAGTTCGCCTTTCTGCGGAAGTCATAAATCTACTGTGGAATATCGGTTACTACGGCGTCGTGGGCAACATTATAAATGTATGTACAATGTTATTTCGAACATTTTAAACAGTTTCATGCACTTACAAAATATCGAAGCAATACTTGTGATATTATGAAGTCTCTTCATGAAACTGTTATCAAATTCTTGGAGATGAAATGTTGCGTTTTAACGATTGGTACCTGCAATGCGTATCTATTTTGTTTTCATACCTACTTTGTAACACATTAACAAAGATTGATAGCCGAGAAAATTATTGTTTTGTTGTATTTTACGTAGTATTTTGAAAAGTTTTTACGTTTCATTAAATTACAGGACCACACAGTACCTAACGCATGAGAAAACAAAATAACAACCGGCATATCTCTGGTACATTGGATGGCTTCTAACTAAGCCTCTACCTTATTTTTTTTCTTTTAAGTAGTTGTCATACAGTCCTCTAATACTGTTCTAAGTTACATTACTGGCAAAAAAAAGATGCCAAGGGTCCATACAAAACAACTTTTTTGTAAACGTTTCTGTATTTGAATGAATAACAATCTACAGCGGAGTAATTGCGTAACACACTATAGTAGGAATGACTTTAATTTTGACAGTTCAACAACATTCATAGAGTTATTTACGACGATGAGCTGATACCTTCGAAATGGGTTCCCTCTATCTGGCAGAAACTTGATGCTCCGAATTATATTTGGCATAACACACTTGGCATAATCTTCTTTAAACGAATATTTGTAAGGTATAAAAAATGTTTAGCATAATCATTGTTTGGCCGAACATTTATAAGTCCGACTTTACGCTGGCATACTCTTAAGATGGCAGAATTTTATTAAGCATAACATTTATTTAGAGCGACGATTATTTCGTACAATTTTACTTGGCATACTATGAAGATGGCAGAATTTCATTTAGAATAATTTTGTTAGGCATATTGTCATTTCTATAAAATTGCATTTTAACCTTCAATTAAAATTAAAATAGTGTCTCAAAAAGTCAATATATGTTGTGCTACAAAAGTTATTGACAGAAACGAATCGCTGCAGAACCGACTCCACGTAGTCTTGTCTGCCCTACCCCTAGAGTGTAATTTAAGCCCGCGTAGGCGCGGAGGGGCGAGGCGGCCCGCGAGCTGAGGAGCAGGTGATTTTGACGCTCGCCGCCGTGGCTGAGGCTGGCCAGCGACGCCGGCCAGCAAGCTGAAGCTGCGGTGGTGAGCGTAAAACCATCTGCGACGATGAGCTCGCGTGGGACCGCCGGAGCCACGCAGCGCCGGAGCCGTGACAGAAAGCATGCATGCTGCATGCTGCATGCTTGCTTGCATGCTGCATGCTTACTTGCATGCTGCATGCTTGCTTGTATGCTGCATGCATGGTGTATGCTTGTTTGCATGTCTGCATGCAGCGTGCTGAGTATGATTTTTCTGTAATGTAATAGATGAGCGTTTCAATTATTATGGATATGAAATGTATGCCAAAAGATGATTCGAACTGTAAAGTTTCCGAGATATGATAATTCTGCCTTTTAAGGACTAGCGATATGAAATTATGCCAAGAGACGATTCTGACTGCGAACTTTCTGCGATATGACGGTTCTCCTTTTTCATTATTGTGGATATAAAATTTATGCCTAAAGATGATTCTGACTTATAAAATTATGCGTTGTGAATGTATGATAAATGAGGGTATGCCAAACGATTTTCTGCGAAATGAAGTTTATGCTATCCGCTGTTATGCAAAATAATATTATGACGAAAAAAATTCTGCCGTAAAGGGTGGACCCCTTCAAAATGATTCAGATTTTGATTAAGAGTGTATTACGCAATTAGGGTGCTGAGATCTTAACACCGACTAAAATCAGAACCATAAAACTCGTTCCTCATTCAAATTCCACATTCAAAACAGCCAGGATAAATCCTCAAAGCAAATTATAGTATAGAATTCCATTTAATACCCAGCTCTAAATTGTTTTAGATTAAGTAAGGGCGAGTGCACATGACGGCCGGCGCGGATCGCAGGGATGGGGTGCAATGCGCTATTATTACACCGATCGACTGGTTCGACTTAGCACATCTGTACTGACGTTAATCTATATAGTACATTTTTTATAGTGCGTTCCGCAACTGTATGCTTAAAGCTTTATTTGTTCTAATGTTGTTTTGAATGGAAAGAGTGAATGAGATGTAGCTGTGTATGAATTTGGACACTAAATACTTAATACTAAGTCTCGTTTTGATGCAGATAGTTTCGCTTATAGTAAGTGATTTTATACTTTGTAAGTGTCTATAATGTGCATATATTGAAATGAGGGAATCTATGCTTAATTTTGTCGACGGAAAAAGTATTAATAACGACCTAAATATTTTTATGGAATTTTCAATTATTTTTGTTTGCTATTTTAACCCCAGTGTAAATAAAATGATGTAACTTTTAAATTAAATGATATATCGATGATTGAAAGTAATTAGGCGTCCTCATAAAATGAAAATTGTAAAAAAAAAAATACTATCCACAAATGAAAATAAACAGGTTTTTTTAGCAAAAATCTGTTTTTTCTTTCATCAATTTAAAAAATAATCGTAAATGTCTTAATAGCTCCCATTACCTACCTTTTTATTACTTTAAGTATTCTTTGTCATGTCAGCTACTTAATGGGAGAAAATGCATATTTATAGCTCAAACACAACATTTTATATCAAGTGTTAAAAGATGGCAATTGATTGCCGTTCATAAAATTAAGCATAAATTTTCTCACTTCGATATAAATGACACACATTTTATAGACTCACACTGTATGCTCTTTGTTGAGATGAAGTGGCTGAATAAAGACAAAATGCAAAGTAGTAAAATTGTACATTTAATAATTATCCATTAGAATCGTGATAACTGATTTTTAGGGTTCCGCACCTGAAAAGGAAAAAGCGGGACCCTTATAGGATCACTTTGTTGTCCGTCCGTCCGTCCGTCCGTCCGTCCGTCCGTCCGTCCGTCCGTATGTCACGACCCTTTTTCTCAGGAACGCGTGGAGGTATCAAGCTGAAATTTATATCTAATACTCAAGTTTACTGCCCCTAAGAGTTGTGAAAAAATCAAACTTCTAAGCTAACGCAATCAAAAGATATTGCCGTTTATGCCGCAAATTTCAGCAAATTTTCGAAACTCTCAAGGGAATCAAAACCTAAAGGGTACTTCCAGTCAATCTAGAACTTCGAAATTTGGTACGAAGCAACGTCTTATAGCACCGATAAAGGAAAAATTGCGAAAACCGTAAATTTTTAGTTACATCTATAATACAAATATTTTTTTAAATTTTAAACCTACGGAACCCTCGGTGCGCGAGTCCGACTCGCACTTGGCCGGTTTTTTTTAAATTAACGCTTCAAACAACTGTCAAAGTACGACAGTTTTGATTTCCCTGATGTTACATACAAGCCGGGGTCTTCTTTTCAGTCTTTACTTTCTTACGGAATTCACCGAAAGAAACTTCATAAATTATAAATTTTAATACACTTTGGTACTACTTTTCTTAGCTCATCATAAAACGTAGAATCAATATGGATGAAGCTCTGAATCCTAAATTGTTTATATGTAGCGAGGGCACGTGGCGACCACAAAAGCGAGGGGAGATGCACTTCAATACCGCCAAATTATTACCGGACCAGGCAACTTGTAAAGACGTATAGGAATATCTGAATTAAAATTTTGCATCTCCCTTTCATTTTGTCCGTAATTTAATTTCAGTTAGGAACTGTCTTGTAAGTATATGTTCATTTTCCGAATAAGAAAAAGTTTTGGAGTTTTGACGGTGTAGCATAACACTTCTATTTCACGAAGAATTAACATATCTTACCTATCTAAGGTCACCTTTTCATCACTTTTGACACTACATCGCACCGTATAAATCTGTTTATAATCTGTCATTTTGTCTTCCTTTATTTACATATGTGTTGGTCAAATTTTACAATCGTTAACCACATGGGAAGTCTGTCAAAAAGATCCCGAGTTCCGGACGTAAATTAACCTATTTTTGCGAATGGGAGAGCCAGGAGAAGCACAAAATCTTAGAGTCTCAAGTGATTCGGCTTCTAAGCAAGTCTGGACTATCATCGACCATATCTTGTGGTCAAACGTGAACATGACGCTTACTACGATTAAACAGTAAAAGCAGAACCAGGACCTCTCACCGCCACCGATAACGCTGCTCAAAATATGTTATTTATAATGTAAATATAATTATTTTCGATATTTTTACATTGTACCACTAAGTTGTTTATATTACGCTCAGCGAGGGTGCATATGACGACCACAATCGTGGGGGAGATGGTGCTCTTTACTACCCGCTTGAAAGCTGGAGACCTTATGAAGATATTATTATTGAATATATGTAATATAATAGTTAGGCATGACTTTGAAATTGGAGAATATGTTTACAGTGTAGCGGAGTTCTTTCTGAAAGATCCTCTAGAGGATCTTTGCCGCAGTTACTTTTGCCGCCCAACAGCTATGCTATGTTCTTGTTTTAAAATCATTGAGTTCTGCAGGTTTTAGATTTGAGTTGCACGATTACAGACAAATGGGTGTACTGAATGGACAGATCCACTCAATCGGTGTGGTTCTTCCCTCAAACTACCATTTCAGACATCAATCTACTTTCAGGGTCGCGAGATTGTTCGAAAGAGATACCGTGACCCTGGCACATGGGCAACTGAAGGAACACGGGTGGGTTTTAGTCAGTAAAAGTCTGACACGCCCTCCCGCTCCGCCCACGAGCGAGAAACGTCATTTGATGATTTCCCATCCAAAAAAAAAGACATCAATCTACATGGTCTTCACATGATGTAACCAAGATTATGTCTGGACTTTAAAAATGACAAAAATGTAGGGAAAATCTAGGTATTTTTAGAAAATATTTTTTTTCAACATGACCAAACCTCTTTATAATTTTTGTCGCTACATCTTCTTTTAAACCACATCGTTGCCTCATCACATAATTCCTCAGCTTGGCATTAATTTCACTAATACTTAGGCAATAAAGACACTGATGGTGCTGAAACTAAATATCATCAATGGAAATTGAAATTTATATGGAGTAAAATGATCACAGCAATCTCGTAGTCAAGAAGATAACCATTGAGTACCTATGCTACTCACAAAGTGCTATCATTTTGAAGGTTTTAAATGGAAGAGCAACAAATACCTTTATTTATGACCTGTCCCTAAAAGCTACTGCGAATAATGACTGCTAACATGGACCACTAATGTTGTTTATATTGCCCTCAGCAAGGGTGCAAGTAAAGCCAGTACAGGGGTCTTCTATACCCGCTATGTTATTAGGAAAACAGCTGACCTTGTGAATGATGAAGATATTGAAGAATCACATCAGTGGAGGGAAGAAAAACGTTATTATTTGCTTTGTTAAAAACTGTAACGTTTTTTGTATCGGATCAATCAGTATTGGGTTACCGTACCTAGAAGGAAGTTCAGGAAGTAGGCTCAAAAACAGGGGCTATAATTTAACAAAAAAAACATCTAGTCATTGATTCTATTTTAACGATGATGTTAAACCAACTAAGGATAGATTTCTTAATCCATAATTGACACAGAATTTTTGTAGGTTATAACTGAAGTAGCATATAATACAATATAGTAAATAATTATACAGGAAGAGCTTGTGGCTATGAAATATTAACCACATGATCAGGTCAGACTACACTTGTCTCGGTTGGTCCGTAGATGGGCGACCATCTCTACATACCAAGACCTCTACGTGTCTCGGAAAGCAGGTCAAGATCGTGGACTTTGTCAATACGGGTTGTCAGAAGCCCGAAACTCTGACAATCAGTCGTTACAAGGGTTGTCGTGGTGGCCAGTAACTGGGTTGCTACATGTAAAATTGCGGTATTCAGCTGTACTCGGTTACATTGGAAGCCAGCCGCAATGTTGTTGGGAAAAGGCAGACATATGATGAGTAAACTAATGTTTTGAATTTTCAGTTGCAACATTTTTATTTCCCCATCTGAAGCAATGCATTAGTAAGTAAGTAATTCTTTATTGACATAACTGGTTAAAGAAACTTTTTTGAAGCCTCTGACTCCTGAACTAGGTGTAGGTACCTGCATGTCAGCAGTCAGCGCCCTCTCCATTATATTTGTCTTAGACACTAATGTCAACATACGAATAGACCAACATATTATGTGATACAAAATACAATTTTAAATTGGAAAAACAAAAATAGGAAAGACCAACATATTATGTGATACAAAATACAATTTTGAATAGGAAAAACAAATGAAATAAAATACAATAAAAGAAATGAAAAAAAAAAACATGTAAGTGATTAGTTACATGAATAAACATACACATAAACAAAAGGACTAAAGACTAAGGCTTAGTAGCGTTCTTCTAACAACGTATCGATTTCCACTACTCTAAATTATTATATTCTATTGCCAAAATGTCAATACTCAATATATTAACATGCGACGCTAATATTGTTTATATTGCACTCCAGGAGGGTGAACTACAGAATAAAATGGGGGAGACGGGTTCTTGTCATCCCGCCATGTTATTAGCGAAACAGCTGACCTTTTAGATTTATAGTATTGGCGTTTTTATATGGTTTATTGTTATTTAAACGATTAATATATTTTTCCAAAAGAAGAAAGTCTTTGGACTCTGATTCTATAGCCATAGGTACATATATTAATTATTCGTGTATTGATCCCATCTGCTCGATGTCCGTGGGTCACTACAAGGATCCAGCAGAATATCAGCGTCAGGTATATTTGCCTGACACATGCTGAGCTGGACTCCCATTTGGTGCCACTCTGAGACGCACACCGCACTTTTGTATTCCACCGCACGTTATTTTCATTTATATTTTAATTTGTGACACTAAATGTCACCATCACTATTTTATGTCTTCCTTTTTTCTCTCTTGTTGTATATTGGCACTTTGTACCTACTTAAGCTAAGTTATAATCACGTTAACTTATTATTTAATCGTGCTTTGTATGTTGTTATGTCTTTTGTGTGCACCAAATAAACGATTTATATATCTATCTATATAGCTTCAATTTTTGTTTTGCCGCTTTTATTAGCTTGGTATGTAATGTATGTTTGTATGTATGTAACGGTATCTTTGAACGTGATTTTCACCCCCTTTAAAACGTCGGATTAATTTGAAACTTTGCACACGTATCAAAGACAGATGAAAAACAATAATTTCATAAATGTGTGTCATTATCCCAGCCAGTATCACCGGAGGTGTAATTGCGGAACTTTTTATCGGTAGGAATTGGTTTAATATTCATAGTTAAACAACATTCATTGCGTTATTTACGTTGCTGAGCCGACAATTTATTCGAACAAATGACGCAATGGTCTTCAATCCCATTCAGATTCTGATAAATTGTGCGTTTCGCAATTAGGGTGCAGGATAGCAAAACAAAAAAACACGCTTTTGTAGCTAGCCAAACTAATAAAAAGATAGAAAATAAATAAAATTGTTTAATAAACTAAAAACACGCTTTCATAGAAGACCAAACTAAAAAGTAGAAAATAACATTATTTTCTACTTTCTCTCTACGCTTTTTTACCATTTTATTTTTATATTTCACTATAATTTTTTAGGTCCGTTTTACCGTTCTGTCTCGATAGGCCTTATTTACCAGATTAGCAGCTCGAAAAGAATAAAACAGCCATGAAAATGTTCCTAGAAGATGAAATAGGAATAAATGGTAATAATAATTTATGGTGAGTAATTTAAAGTTGATGTAATCACATTATGTATAAAAATCATGTTGATCCAACAATATTGTCTGATAAATCAGTGAACATTATAAAACCAGGTAAAAAATCCGTCCAACTGATCAAGTTAGCTTCCTTCTTAACGTAATTGTCATAATTTGCATCGTAAATTGCGTTCGGATATCGACAACTGACAGGATTTTAATCTATGGTAATGAGCGCGGTTCGAAGAATTCATTAACTTTTTACCTTCAGGGATGATGAAATAATTAAAAGAATTCCAGCTTATTGCCGTTAATAATGTAATTTATCATAATAAAGTTGATAATATTCATTTATTTTTGCGGATGTATGGTTAAAATTCTGTCATAAATATTGTATGACATTTTTATCTTCATTTTGTAACATTGTTGAGTGTGTCATTCTTATGAATGTCATCTTTGTACTATTTGACAGTCGTTTGTTTTGTATTGAGTTATTTAAGGTCTGTTTTCAAGGTTAGAAATTATCGCCCTGATAATATAGGAATTTTCTTTGATACGACTGTCATTAGGGATGGTATGGTTGCTTGCATAGTAATTAGTGTAGAGACGAGCTTGCTCTTAAATTAAATGAAAATTAAGTTAGAAAACTTGTTTTTTTTTTCTAATTCCCACGTACCTATAGTAAAGGAAAGAAATATTGGGTTTGACTTACCTACAACTTTACGTCCAACAAATAATAAAGAACACAAAACATCACTCACTTTAAAACAAAACAATATTTAAAAAAAAACGATTCGAATCGAACGAATTCGAAATATTCAAACTTCGATATAAGTTCGTTACGCGCCAATCGATCACGAGGCGAGGGGACGCGCGCTCCCGTCGGACACCGCACGAACTCTGCCGGGATAACAGGAGCGCTTGGACGGGGGAAAAGCGGGAAAAAAGTGTAGGAATTATGCCTATGCTTTTTTCTTTTCTTTTTAGGGTTCCGTTGCCAAATGGCAAAAAACGGAACCCTTATAGATTCGCCATGTCTGTCTGTCTGTCTGTCTGTCTGTCTGTCCGAGTATGTCGCAGCCACTTTTCTCCGAAACCATAAGAGCTGTGCTATTGAAACTTGGTAAGTAGATGTATTCAGTGAACCGCATTAAGATTTTCACACAAAAATAGAAAAAAAACAATAATATTTGGGGTTCCCCATACATAGAACTGAAACTCAAAATTTTTTTTTTCATCAAACCCTTACGTGTGGGGTATCTATGGATAGGTCTTCAAAAATGATATTGAGGTTTCTAATATCATTTTTTTTTAAAACAATAATATTTGGGGTTCCCCATACATAGAACTGAAACACAAAAAAAAAATTTCATCAAACCCTTACGTGTGGGGTATCTATGGATAGGTCTTCAAAAATGAAATTGAGGTTTCTAATATCATTTTTTTCTAAACTGAATAGTTTGCGCGAGAGACACTTCCAAAGTGGTAAAATGTGTGTCCCCCCCCCCCGTAACTTCTAAAATAAGGGAATGATAAAACTAAAAAAAATATATGATGTACATTACCATGAAAACTACCAACGAAAATTGGTTTGAACGAGATCTAGTTAGTAGTTTTTTTTTAATACGTCATAAATCGTAAACCACAATTTACCTCTCATTCAGTCAACACAAATATAAAAATTAAAAAAAAAACATTTCATTTCATAAACGATGATGACGAATGATGATGATGATGACCTGCAGGTTTGTACGGAACCCTCGGTGCGCGAGTCCGACTCGCACTTGGCCGGTTTTTTTAATTTCGATAGCGATGCCATTTTATGAAGATTAAAAAGTTGTTGTCACTGGTCTGTTGTATTCAGTCTATAAATGTTACCTCTTTCTATGTTGTTCTAGTTGTTTATTTGGACAGATGATGGCTTGAAAAAACTATCTCTCATTTTGATGCCAAAAAATAACCCATCACATCAACCACGTTTGAGGTATTGCACGATAGCTGTTTTCCACCATAAACCCATACGTATCTTCCGGCATTAGGTACGCAGAGAATTCCGTGCCCTGTGACAAGAGGAATAAATATAATTTCCGTGTTGTGATGAGGCGACTAATTACAACAGGTGCATCGGTCTGTGTGATTTAGATTCCCGTTCTGATTAAATGTGTTTCTTTCCTTATTTTTTATTGTTTACTAAAATTCCTGACAAAAACATTTCTTCAGTTTTTGTAGTAGATGTAATTTTATGAATAATGTTTGTTAATGTGTTGAATACCAAAAAAAATTACTGCACTTTCTCACATTTTTTTATATTAGGTTAAAATCTTTTCCTCATTTCAGATATCTTTAAAAATGAGGTAAATCAGAAATACAATTTTTATGACAAATAAGTTCCAGTTTTTTTTTTCTTTGAAGGAGGTTTTAAGAATAAACCAATTTCTCATTTTCCGTTTTTTAAAAGAAAACAAACTATGTAAGTGCAAAAACTTAACCTTGAAATACATAACAGTGTCATCTGTCAAGTGCGCACAGAACTCGTTGTTACTGCAGCTAAGCTGTGTTGCGTTGTGTTACCTAACTGTATCACTAGGTGGCGCTGTCAGAATTTTTTTGCGTTATAACTACTAAGCGTTACATGATACTTTTTGTTAACTTCCACCTAAAATCAGCTTTGCAGTATAACTTCAATACTTTACGCTATGAAGAAGTTCTTTCAAAACTACGTGGTTATTGTGGTCTTCATATTATCATTCGTCATTATTGCCATGCAAGTCCTTAATTACGAAAGATACAAATAAATTACCTAAGAGTTTTTATGTGATCTTTATAGCTAGTAAGACGCATACTATAATCATAAAATCAATGTCACAGTCATCAGAGAGAGATTCAAGCATCGTAATAACCGTTTAAATATTTTATTGAACATTTTATAGTCCATGTGGGTTGGTCTAGTTTTATTGTGATGTGATTTTATTATTTTATAATCTATAAAAGCACAGCGGCAATAGGCCCACCGTATATAAAATTTTGTAGACCGATGCCTTTGTCGAATAGCTGCACCTGAGAACCAATGTTCTCCAAAGTTTTACGTCACATTCCATTCCGAGTTCATGGCTTCCCATGGGTGTCGTTGAAAGCGACTAAGGAACTTGAATAGAGTTTAGCAGCAGCGTTCTCTATACATTTTACCGTAATACTGCGATCGCCTGCCTGTCAAGCGTGGCGATTACAGCAACCCCACTTTGAGGAAGGCCTATGCTGCCGTACTAAGCGCAAAAGCGGTATCTCAAAAAAATCGTAAAGTTGATTTTAATGCATCCGTTGGCATTAAAATGAACTTTACGATTTTTTTGAGATACCGCTTTTGCGCTTAGTACGGCAGTATGTCAGTCGTGATCGTGTTTTGGCTGAAATGATGGTGATGATGACGTCCGGGGTCGCGTGATTGTTCGAAAGAGATACCGTGACCCTGGCACATGGGCAACTGAAGGAACACGGGTGGGTTTTAGTCAGTAAAAGTCTGACACGCCCTCCCGCTCCGCCCAGAGCGGGAGAAGTCATTTGATGATTTCCCATCCAAAAAAAAAAAAATGATGACGTCACACTCACACACAAAGTCAATTGGATCGAGACTGTAAGATAGGATTGCAGGAGTCAGAATTTCCTGCTTATTTTCAGATCAGGCTATCACAGTAACCCTTCTGTTATTGTTTCAACTAACTGGCATTCGGCGGTCTAGTAACTGGCTCGTTGGTCTAGTGGTCACAAGCGCAACTGGTGAGTATGAGGTCCTGGGATCGATTTCCAGGCAGGCGCGGGCCGAGAGACAAAGACAGTCATACTGTCAAAACCCTGAACGATTTGCCTGTCTTACTATCTTAAAATTGTTCTCACTTGAGCCACGGAGACTCCGATGGACATTTGGAAAAAGATTATAACCCGGGACATCATTCTGATCAGCAGCGCTTGCGACTACTTGACCAAAGAGGATTTACCTTCCTAAAAATATTCTTCAGTACTCATGGTGACCCCCCCCCCCCCCCCCCCCAAATGTTTGGCTGCGACTGCGCCTGTTTCCAGATTGGGGAAAGTGTTATTGGGGTTTTCCATCAGAAATTTCTCAGTAGCAGCACGGAGACTGGATTTTTGCCCGGTTGAAAGCAATATGCTTGCTTTTTATAACATGGGACTGAAACATAAGTGGCGAAATGTGGCTGCACTATTGGTACACATCTGCTGTGCTCTTCGGTATACAGTCGTGATGTTATGTTATTTTAAGTAACCGCCGCCGTTTGCAGTCGCCGTTTGTCTTTTTTCTTTCAGATGCCACTAACTTTATAAAAGACTAGCTTCTGCCTGCGACTTCGCCCGCGTCAAATTTTTGCTCCCCTGACCCTTCCCGTCGCATCGAATTGCCTTCCAGTTTTGGTCCATTTTTGTTGCTGCTCCGTTCCTTTTGATTGTAGCGTGGTGTTATATAGCTAATAGCCTTCCTCAATAAATAGGCTATCCAACACAAAAATAATTTTTCAATTCGGATTAGTAGTTCCTGAGATTACCGCGTTCAACCAAACAAACAAACTCTTCAGCTTTAAAATATTAGTATAGATTTCCTTTTATCTTTTACACCATCATAGTCAGCACTCATCTCCGATACCATCCAATCGGAACTACCAAGGTTCCGACCCAATAATTTCTCGCCCTGTCATATTGAGGTTTATGACGTCACGTGCCATTGTCAAGTGGACACTATAAATGTAAATCTTTCAGATTGATAGCGGGTCACTCACGCGTCACGCTGTGGGTTAGAGGGCATGGCCCTCTTAACTCTTGTGTAACAGTCACTCGAGTTATAACTTCGATGTTTGGTATAGTGACGCGCTAATTGACGGGAAATGTTCTATAGCCATCGGAATTTGAGTACTTATTTAATGCACCAAGTGGATAATTGTTTTTTTTTTTTTCAAGAAGGGTTCGGTAGCATGTGCATTTACTGTGACAGAAGCCATTTGTAAATGGATATAGGTACGGATGCTTCTGATTAATGGTGTATGGCTTCAATTGCAGGAGTAATTTGATGCTACAGTTTACTGACAAGAGATAGGTAATCAATATAAATATCAATGTTCATTCATTTAAAATAATATTCTATTTCGATGGCACTTTAAAAATAAATAATAGTTTAAAAAAACTAAAAAACACGCTTCCATGGAAAACCAAACTAAAAAGTACAAAATAATGGAAAAAAAGCGTGGGGTGCTTTTAAGGTATTTTTTTATTGATATCAGGCACCCCACGCTTTTTTTCCATTATTTTGTACTTTTTAGTTTGGTTTTCCATGGAAGCGTGTTTTTTAGTTTTTTTAAACTATTATTTATTTTCTATTTTGTAGGGTATTTCGAATTTTGAGACGTATGTCAGCGTAGTTTGTGACAGTTTTTTTGCTGTCCTGGTAACCCTGGCAAGGATAATGGCACAAATTTATGAAATTATTGCATTGTCATCAGTCCTTGACAGGTGTGCAAAGTTTGAATGAAATCTGGTCGTTTAAAGTGGGTCAAAATCGCACTATAAGGAGTCGGTTACAAACAAACATACAAATATACAAACATACAAATGAAGCTAATATAAAGCGTGTAAAAAAAATGTCATTATAAGCAAAACGAGTTTAAAAACTAAAGTGTTCGTCGACCAAAAGATAAAATATTCATGGTATACCCAAAATAAAGTTATGGTGGCAAGAATATTTAGGATTATTTCTGACACCATATATTTGTATTACTTCTTAAATTATATGCTAAATCTTACTAGCTACGGCACTATTTGGAGCATGTCTAATGTTCGGCGCAGCTGGCCTAGTTTATACTTTGACATCGCAGTGTCTGGTGAAGTTCTATTGCAGATGCGAAATCATTGAACCTTTATTGATCTTACATCTTCAGTAAAGTTTTAACTGACGTAAGCCGTAAAACTAATCTGTAAGAATAAGGAAACCGATAGAGAGGAATCTCGGGATGGTAACTATAAAGGCATACATATATCTGTAATGAGAGCATAAAAATGTAGCTTGAGTAAAAATAGATAAGAAATATTTTAAACAGATAAATGTAGTTGTATAATGTTGGGCAGTCCCGACAGCTGCCCCGGGGTCACCAGACTATTCGCAGTGTCATGTCCAGACTCGCAATGTCGTCGACCGATGCATTGGAATTTTAAGAGTCACTGCCGGTGCTAAGTGGCTCATGGGGTATTGCATTATTCTCTAGTCAAAGCAGGAATATTTGTAAATACAACTGATCGATGAGGAAAATATAAAAGAAGGCGTAGTAGATGAGAGAACGACAATTTGAGATGATTAAGAGTTCAAGGACAAAGCATACATGTAAATGAAACTCTGATATTAATATAAACAGAATGATTACAAATAATTTTACTTTCTGCAGATAAAAGTGGGCGCGTGCCAAGTTTTCACTTCGCAAAATCGCAGATAGAATGAAAATCTGCCAACTCTCTGTGCAAGTAATAAAAATAAACATAAAACAAACGGTAAGCGGTAAACGAAACGTAATAGTTTCAATAAAAGTATTAATTTCACGGCCTTGTCCTTAACGAGATAAACGACAATTTAATAACATAACATTCCCATATTAATGAACTTACAATTACAGCATTCGTGAAAACGACAAAAATCGACAAAAATCTCAATGATGGCAGATAAGGAAAGCGACCCAAGATGTGGCGCTTTTGAAAAATTTGTAGATTATTTTTGAAGTACTGGAATTGGTGTAGACGGTTAAATAAATTTAGCACAATATCAATTAAAAGTCTCTGCAATAAGAGCTAGAAGATGCTAGAAACCAAAAAAATATTCAATTAGCAATTTAAATCACCATGTTTCTCGAAAGGATCTGCATGACCCGTATACTAATCCTTGCATACTTTCATAATAAAAATCGATTGCGCACGCATATGGACCGGTTTCTTCCGTACTGAGCCTAACGTGTTGCCAGGCAGTTACCACGGCCTACGTCTAGACACTGACCAAGGAGAACAATGCAGTGAGAGGGCCGCCGTATGCGCTGCACAGTACGTCGATGCCGGCCGAACTGTGCAAGTTCTATTTTGGTACGCGGTGTCGAGGACCGATACGCGCATGACCGGCAGCTATCTGTATTATTCTGTGAACTGGGTTCAGTCCGCACGCCGCACCACCGAGCGCGGCCGCGCGCGCCGCGAACCGACAACACAAATAATAACAAACGCGAACGCAACGCATCAAACGAACGTGCCCGTTTAAAAATCGAGTGTGATCCAATCAGTGATACGTTCCTCTATTGAATTGTTTAAAAAAAAATACAAAATGCGACGAAACGTCAAAATCCTGTTCCTAATCGGAGCTGTGTGGATGTTTTTCCTATTTTACTACATGCAGCCAGATTCAGCACAATCTAAGGTATGTTTGTTGATTGTCATTTGTTTTGTTTCCATTTATAATTTCGTCAAATTGCTGGTAGCATTGTTTATCAATGATCAGCTGTTAGTTAGGTTAAGGATCGCTGCTACCTCCGGTGGGGTTGCTCTGCGCATGACCGAGTCGCCTACGCGGCGTGATAACTGCAGCCTACGGGACTAAAACACAATCATAATTTGCCACTTTTCTGTGAAAGTGATATTATTTGAGCTTCGAATTATAAATTTTATAATTCACCTTGACCTGAATCACCTTAAAAAACAACAAATTGCGTGAGACAATTGCGGCTCAAGCCAGTTACAAAATGACATATAACGCTAATGATTACTTACCTAGTTTCCGTCATCAATATAATCACTAGAAAAACAATCTACGAAAATTACATATGCCAATAAGATTTTTACTTGACAAGGGCGTAATGCCGTACATTATATATATAGGCGTTACAAGTCATAAAGTTGAACATACTTAACCATGTAGTTGCAGCTAAGATAAAGGACTACGTAGATTCTAATTAACTGATAGATACAAACTGATTCTGTGTTATCAAACTATCAATTACTGAGAACAGTATAACGCAGGTAATTGCAGGTTACAGCGGAAATGCAACCAATCATATCTGATTGGTGCTATAAAATTCGCCAAAAAGAACAATGCGTGTTATTTTCTAGTTTCCGCATGTTACTGCAAAATACAACAAATCGTTGTTTAGTGCTAATCATGTGTGATAAATGTGTATATTAATGGCGTTATTATTCTTTGAAATATCTTCTATTGTTAAGCAACTTTTTTTTATAGCGGCTTGCCATATATTTTGACTTGCGAAACTCGTTTGCGTAAAAAATCGCGCTCAAAATTCGGTTTTGTTTAAAAATTAGATTTTTTTCTAGACCATGACATTCTAAACTGTGCATGCATGTAAATGCAAAACATTCAAATTTTACAACCAGGCTATTTTCTGTTCATAAATTTTTGTCGAGCTTTTGAAATATTTTATGTATTTTATAAAACAGTGACATTATAGTCATGAATAATGTAAGACTCATAAACGGTACCTACATAACTACTAATTACCTACTTACGTACATGCAAATAAGCGTCTCTATCAGACTGTGTAGGACTCATTCCGAAATCATTTTCACTTTTCCACAAAACATAAGACACAATAAAAACACGAACAATCTATATTTAGTGTTATATCACGAACTGGTTAACCTTCAGTGGAGTTATCCACATTTACTTGATCACTTTGAGTATATAGAACGGTTATATTAGCAAAACCATATTCAAAATATGTACGTTCTTATTTTAAAATCCTCTGGGTGATCCTACTGACTCATCATTAAGAAAACTTTCATCTTTAAACTAAAAAACTTTATCCCCTAAAATACATGATAACATTTTTTTTTTTTTTGATGTTGCTTTCATAATTGCATCTGTTGATTTTCATAATCGAATTCATCTGAATCATCTAGCTATAATTAATCAGACATTTGTTTTTCTGGAACGTAACGAACTTTCAACTGCTCTGCTAGTTAACAACCACTGATGTTACCTTCACTTCTTCTGTTAGAAACGATTTTTATCTCAAAATCCTCATAAAGCAAAGCATCAGTCACTGTCATTGGGAAGATAATCAGTTAAGTAATGTAATTATCGCCTATTGGAAACCCTGCAATGAAAGATTTGAAACTGATACCTGCAGACATTGTCTTACAGTGTACGAAACTCAGAACTAAATACTAACTAACGGACTGATCGTGCAAGCTACAGCGATGTCTGATTGCCACAAGTCAGTGTCAACCGAACACAAAAATGTTCAAAAATCTTTGGTTTGGTTGAATTTTGCATTAAATTTAACCAAACCAAAGGTCACAATAAAATTCTCGTTCCAATTAAAAAAGTCTCGAAGGCGAGCCAGGCTGCAAAGCCTTTATAAAACTGCAATCAACAACAACAGCAAAGATAATTATTTATTTATAAAGACATATTATAATAAAGATATTACTTCTTCCCAGCTAAAGCACTAGGAAGTGGTGAAAGCTGGGCGTTTTGGGGGACTGTCTTATGTAATTTTGACGTTCAAAAAGTGCTGATCCTCAGCCTAATTTGAATAAATGATTTTTGATTTATTTCCATAAAAATATTATTGTAACAAAACAATACTTCAGTCTCAGTTGTATAATTTCCGACAAGATTAATTACATCACCGAAATTGTTATTCATTAGATCTTTCACCTCTTCATTTGCCTTTCCATTCAGTTAGTTCCAGATTTTCTTGCTGACAATTTTTCCAAAATCTATGAATGCAGTTAACAATATTTCTGAAAAATGTAAAGAAAGTCTCGTAAGAACATGAATATAAAAATCTATCCTGTATCGTCGTTTAGTTATAGTTTTAACAAAACGTCATCTGAAGGTGAATTACGTTCTCGTAGTATGCTGTTGCATCTCGTGCAATCATTTTCTCCTCTGCACCCAGCCTTTCTTTTACTAGCGAGGTTTCACATCACTGTTATCAAACTAGACAATCTATAATATTTCCATTTTTTTTTAAAACCTGATCGAAGTCTAACACTTTTTTGATTAACATAATTCCATTGTAATTTGCATGTTGCATGGTCAACTTTCATAAATTCCAATTTCTAACATCATGGCTCACAATAGCAATGGACTTTGGCGCATAAATTGTTTCCTGCTCCGAACTCAACTGACATAATCTAATGATACGGTATAAGGTGAAAACATCGTCAGCTTACGCTGTGATGTCTACACGTCCATCGTTCTAAAATTATAGGTTATCCTATACAACTTGTACTTTCGTAGTTTATTATTCTAGTTGCTTGAAACCTGTTTATTGTATAAGAAAGTTGGCAGGTGCATCTGAGCCTTTTTACCCCCGATGCAAACAGAGGGTGTTTAAAGTGTTTTAAGTTTCACAGCTAATGAAAATGTCAAACTGACGAGGCCTATGCCTTGCAATAATGAATGTCTGCTATTGTATGTAGCAGCTGATAAATGTCTCCCGAAACTCGACGTAAGCTTGGATCAAAATATTACCAATAAATATTTATATTTTTCTTACTTCTTTTTTTGTTTTATTTGTGTCTGGGGTTTTTGTAATTATTTTTATAAATTCAATTTCATCGTATTCAATAATTACTTGACCTTTTCCAGCCGTTATAATTTTGTTTGCCTAATGTACTAAAATAACTTTTTTATCTGAAAGAGTTCAGGGACATACTAATTCAAAGAATTAATTTTCACTATCAATTATACCATATTTAGCGTGTCGTAATGTGTCATAATAACAAAATTCGAATGTAAGAAAAAAATCTAGTCTACGAAACATTCGTCTATCGTCTGTGAATCTGTTTCTTACGTCATATAAAACGTCACGTAATCTCGTTATGTTCAGTCTTTAATCCAATTACTTTAATGGATGATATTTGAATGAATAGTGCTAGTTTGGAGATTAAACCGGACACAGAAAGAGACTTCAGCGAACTTTAACAGGACGCTGCCGCCGGGTGCTTTGAGTTAAAATAACTTTACAAATAAATTAATTATATGTATTGTGACTGTGTAGTTAGCTCAGTAACAGCTACAGGTCGTAATGCAAGATTATAATGAGAGCATCGGGATCATTTATAACATAAAATTACGTCTTCTTTTCCCGAATGGTGTGGCATAGGTGTATACAGGATAATTTTTTATCCAGTGCGCAAACTGTAACCATGAATTCAGCATATCATTCTAGACCCCCCAGCGTAGAAAATTTTCGTCAGTTATACAAAAAAAAAATCAGTTGTTCCATACATTTTGACCCCGTAGGTATTGCATTTTTCTATGAAACAGCTGATTTTTTTTTGCATAACCGACGAAATTTTTCTACGCTGGGGGGTCTAGAATGATATGCTGAATTCATGGTTACAGTTTGCGCACTGGATAAAAAATTATCCTGTATATAGCAAACCCACATTTCACCAGTTATGTCTATCATCATCAGCCTATATTGTTCCGACGGTTGGGAAACAGGTCTCCTCTCGGTGAGAGGGAGTAGACCGTAATCTACCACGCGAGCCCAGTGCGGGTTGGTAGATGTTACATGTCTTCGAATTTTTGATTCTAGGACATGCCGGTTTCCTCACGATGTTTTCCTTCACCGTTTTAGAGAGCAGTGGTGATGAAATTATTTACACAAAGTAAAGCGCTTGGTTTCGAAGCCACGACCTACAATGTTATGTCTATAGGGAAATGAAAAGTTGCCCCGACCCCAAATAGAATTGGATAAGGGCAGGAGCATGATGATGATGTTTATAGGGGGCGAGCCTATTTCCATCAAGCGGGCACGAATCCAGACCGAGAGCTACTAAGAAGTTCCTGATAAAAAAAAAAAAGTTTAAAAAAAACTAAAAAACACGCTTCCATTGAAAACCAAACTAAAAAGTACAAAATAATGGAAAAAAGCGTGGGGTGCTTTTTAAGGTATTTTTTTATTGATATCTGGCACCCCACGCTTTTTTTTGTTTTTTAGTTTTTTTAAACTATTATTTATTTTCAATTTTTTAGGGTGTTTCGAATTTTGAGACGTATGTCAGCGTAGTTTGTGACGTATGTCAGCGTAGTTTTCGAAGACAGTTTCTTTGCTGTCCTGGTAACCCTGGCAAGGATAATGGCACAAATTTATGAAATGATTGCATTGTCATCGGTCCTTGACAGGTGTGCAAAGTTTGAATGAAATCTGGTCGTTTAAAGTGTGTCAAAATCGCGCTATAAGGAGTCGGTTACAAACAAACATACAAGTGAAGCTAATATAAAGCGTGTAAAAAGCAGTAGGGGTTGTGACCACAAGCCAACGAGATAATCAAATCGTGAATCGTTAATATTGCAATACTATTCTTTAAGTACAATAAGTTTCCTGCAATAATTATATTATCAAGATCAACATAAAGTAATATATTTCATAAGAAAAGAACTAGGAACTATATTACTTTTTATTTTCGTTATGATTTATATCTGTATAAAATGAAAGTAACGATTCAGTGACCGCGATGTGGTAACTAACGTTCGTTTATATAAATAACAACAATTAAATGAAAGATGTCGGCAACTAGTACATATATATTTTTATGTTTTATTTTACTGTGATCTAGCATTTCGTGGAAATTATAAAAAGATGGAATTATTTAGGTGATTTTACGTAACTTCAAAAACTTGTTTGACTTGTTATTAGCACTGTCGAATAGCTTTGTTTTTAACATTTTTATAGAGTTTTCAAAATATTAATTTATACAGAATGTAAATGTAGAATTCTTCTTTTTATATGACGTGATTCTGTTAGAGCAAATTTCATGAAGTTTTCATAGATATTGTTCTACTTACTACTACTTTAAGTTTCATTATTGCTTGAATCATCACCCTTTACCAAACATAAAACCCAACCGATCTTCATGATTTCTGAAATTAACTACGGTAGTTTTTTTTTATTTTGAAAATTGATTATCATTTTCAAACGCAAAAGAAAATGTTATGAATTAATAATGCTCCACTTATTTATACCATTCTCAGCTGCCTATAAACCTGTAATCCTATCATATACAAGTAATTTATGATCACACGGAAGCCGAGAATACTCGTACATAATCGTAAATAGATGTACTACGAGTATATGTTACTTCCTAAACCACATTTTTTTGCATCTTCCATCGCAGCGTATATACTTGTATGAGGTACTTTTCTTCTAGTTGTAATACTAGTTTTGCTTCCAGAATCGAATGACTTTTTAAAAGATCTTTAAATATTATAATCAGCCTATAATATTCCCACTGCTGGGGCAAAGGCCTCCTGTCTGTGAGATAGAGTGGGCAATGTACCATCTGGTGGGTCCAGTGCGTGTAGCTAGAAGTCACATGTCTTCAAATTTCCGTTTTCCTCACGCTGATTTCCTTCACCGTTTTGAGAGTAGTGGTGATGAAATAATTCTCACAAAGTAAAACGCTAGTCTGGGTTTGTACCTACAACTTCTATAAACCACTATAAATACAACTGGGCTATCAGTACTTCTTAGATCATTGACATACACTGTCAATTAGTATAAACTTATTGTCACTAACAGAACAGAACAATTCTGAAAGGAAACTATACTGTTAATAAGTACCATACAAAACAAAAGATAACTGAAATCATAACAGCTGATGTTAACATCAGGATAATATTACTGAAGTTATAATTAGGTTTTGCAGTAGTAATTAATTCCATAAACCTAGGTATATTACTCAAAGTCGCTGAATTACCAACAACAATGTATAATTAGCGACTACCAGGTTTGGTGAGCTATAGGGAACTTGGACCTTGGATACTTGGACCCAAAATAATGGACATATAAAAAAAAAAACTTTTAAATGTTTAAACATTATACATAAATTATATATTAACGTTAAAACCATATAAGTAGGTATTGTGCTATAAGTATAAGAAGTCAAGGGTTGTAACCTTTGACTTCTTCTATTAGCGTAATATTAGAGCAATAATTCAATTGATAGTATTACTGCTCCAATCTTGATATAGTCATGCTACTTAGCAGTTTTCAAAAAAAAAAATATTGTATGGGTTTCAAAGCCGTATGGGTAGATACTGTAAGCATTTATTTTCGTTTCTTATTTATTCCTTCATTAATCTCTTAAGGAAGGAATAAATTTTAATATTCACTTCTTCTATATATTGTATCGATTGCAAAAAGTTGAAACATATTTGGCCCAAAATTTAGCTGCTCGATCTCCGCTTACTGGCGGAGTCACAAGATCATCACGCACGGGTGTCAGGGCTTGCGTTGCAGGACGAAAGTTGGGCTATTGTCTGTGGGAAGGTGCCGCATACCCACTTGAGATCTGAGCCGTCCATGAACTCCCATCTGAGGAGATTGTTTTTGCTCTGGCTGATTTAATATGCACTGTGTAATGCCTAAGTCAAAGTCAACATTAAAAGCATAACTTCGTTTACTCACCTACTTACTCACCTTATCTGTTTAAAGGTCTTCTCCAAAGTAAAGTGTACTTTAAACCCAGCTACGAATGTGTCAATATTTGTGTTAGGAATGGTCCTAACCATTTCGAGAGTTCGATGGGATCCTTTCGACCCTCGACCTTTGGCTGGCAGTCAACAAATGTTACTGAGGACATAATCCTGTCGTATCGTAGTTTACTTATGAAGTTTGGTACCAAAAAGGTTGTTTGGTACCTTTGTTGGGGTAGATTCGGATTTGGATATTCGTGTATTGTTTCTATCGTGTTTACTGTTTTGCTTTACAATGCTTTTGAGTAGGTACTTTATGGAAAGTGAGTTAATTCATTGTTTAGATCTGTAAGCCTTTTTACTTCTGTTAATAGTGTCATATTATTGTGTACTTATCTGTCTACTTCAAGAACTTTTAGTTTATCCTGATATGTATTAAGAAATGTATTAAGTAGTAGTAGATACTCAACTTGTAGAAAAAAATGAGCTTTGTAGCTAGAAATGAAGTGGATTGAAAATTTTAGTTTAATGTGTCTTAATTGATTACTTAGTACTAAACTGTACATATTTACTGAATAAACGAGTTTGTTTTTTTTTTTTTTTTAATGGAATTGTATGGATACAGGATAGTATGACATTACTGTTTCTCGTTATAGTAGGTACTATAAGTAATATATTATCAGGATACAAACTGAATATACTTTCCTTATTCGGAGTCTTAGATCGTTTTATAGCCTAAATCTACTAGATTCATTTCCTTAATTGATCCAAAAGGGAAATTTTAGTTTGTTCTTCTGAAAGGTAATCCATCCATTTTGACACCACTTGGCTTGTTTTAATTGGTCTAGAAGACGATTTAGTTAGGTTTGTACCCCTAATTTGCAAGGTTATATAATTGGCGCGTCTAACTGATAGTTATATATAAAAATGCTATCTATTAAAACATTTTCTTTTTGTATTTATTGTAACTTGAAAGTAGGTTTTACTTTCTTGTTTGCTTCTAACATTCCAAGAGAAAATTGTCAACCAGGTAGGTACTAAAAACTTTGTTAAATCGATTCACAAAGTTGCCTGCCTGGTCTAACTTAGTAAGTTAGTATTTTGTTCCTCAAACATTACAAACTAAAAGCGCAGGGTGCAAAGGAGACGGCATGATCGTACAGAAAGAGACGGGTGTAGCTGCTGACTACCCTAAGTTAAAGGAACCGTAGGGCGATCGGATCAATATGGCTCGCTAGGGGTGTATTTGCGTAAGCTATAGTAGGAAAAAATTGCAGTTCATTCACTTGGTGGGCAGAGACACTCTTTGACATAGGAATATTGAGATATAATTCTGTTTTGTTAAATTAAAAAGAAGGAAAATTGCGTTTGTCGGCATTATAGCATATAAAACATCCATAAAACTATAAAACAAAAACAGAAAACTATGATTACTAGAGGTCGCCCAATGGTCAAAATTTGACCGTAATTCAAATAGTATTATCGTTATTCGTATACATTTACAATTTTATTTATTTCAAATGCATTATTATATGAAAGTATTGAGTTTCTGAACTCCTTCTCGATGTAAACTTTAACTAGGCCAAATTTCATAGTCCTCCTTCCGCGTAATTTTCGTAAAAAGAGTTACAAGTTTTGGCTTCATCATAAAGATAATGTCAAAAGGGCCTCAGGTTAGCATAATGTCAGATGACAGCACAAGGTGTACCACCTAACACTGCATTTCAGCTGCAACCCACGAGTATCATACACTATAATAATCAAATAGGGAGTGTGTCCGTATCTACAAATTAAAAGTGTAAAAAGTCAAATAAAACGTTGTGACTGTGGGTTCTTGACAGGCCTACTGCACACTGTCCGCCAATACCTATTAACAATGTAATTTTCAAATGTTGTGAAACCGATCTGGTATTTTCTAAAGTGTAATCGTGGAATTTCTTGTCGGTTCTTCTCCATTAGAAACGACCAATTGGACCGTGTATCTAGCTTCTGACGTTTCATAAGTGCCCATGTTACTTCATATGAAATTAGATGTTTTGATTTTAAACATACACACATTAAGATAATATAGTAGGAAAAAACGTAGTCAGAGTACGGCCAAACTTGACAGTCACCTTTCAAGCCTACGTACGGTACTATCCGTGTAGGAGCCTACGTTTGAAATGGAATTTTATAAATCAGCATTATCATTGAAGACAAAAGCATGTATGCTAACGTAACTACGACAAAACAAGTGACATTCAAAAAATATTTATAGATGCAGCAGTTACCTTGACTCATCATTCATCATCATTTCAGCCGTAAGACGTCCACTGCTGGTCTTAGGCCTCCCCCAATTTGGGGGGCTTTGCCATAATCGCCACGCTTGGCAGGCGGGTTGGCGATCACAGTATGGTGGTAAAATGCATAGAGAACGCTGCTGCCCATTCTCTAGTAAGTCCCTTAGTCGCCTTTTACGACACCCACGGGAAGAAATGGGAAGGTGTTATTGTTTACGTCTGGCACCACACGGTACCGGTACGGTATTTCTATTGCATTTTTATAAAAATACTAGCTTTCTGCACTCCTTCTCCATATAAAGTTCTATTGTGCCAAATTTCATCTTCTTCAGTCCTCGTAAATTTCGTAAAAATGGGTGCCAAAGTTTTACTTCAGGTATTGATATTTAGATATAGGTAATGCAATGCCAAAAGGGTCTCAGCCCAACATAATATCAGATGACAGTAAAAAGTGTTGCTGAACCTGAGGCCGCATTTCAGTTACAACCCACAAATACTATACGCTAGAATAATAATCACATAAGGACGTGAGACCGTAACAAATTAAGAGAGTAAAAAAATCAAGTAAAATGTTGTGACATACATTCATGACTGTGGGTACCCGCTTCTTCTTGACCGGCCTACTGTAGACTGTCCTCCTATACCTATTAACACATTTGAAATTGTTCTACAATATAATTATTTTTAAAGGACTTCAGTCATGCTCGCGTTGACGACAGCTACAAACCGGGAAGGGCGCTCTTTAGTTCAAGATATCAAAATAGAGTAGGAAAAAACGTAGTCAGGGTACGACCAAACTTGTCATTCACATTTCAAGCCTACGGTACTTCCCGTATGTGAGCCTACGATTAAATTTGAACTTTATAAATTAGCATTATCACTGAAGATAAAAACATACAAGGAGATAGGACAAAACAAGTAACATTCAAAATATATTTATAGATGCAGCAGCTACCTTGACTAAAGTGAAGGATTGTTGGTTTATCTATAGCCAATATATGAATAATTAATTTTGCGTGATCGATATTATTATCGTCCCGAGCAATGATGGCCTGGCTACCAATCTATAGTAATTTCCCACGGGTGCCATTCTGGGAGATTAAAGGATTGTATCAGGATAAGGGGTCGTTTCATGCAGCTGGGTTCAGTAGCAACTTAACACTGTTATGATTTATGATGTTAAAACTATATGTTGAGGAATATAAAAATGTAATAATTATATAATATAAAAAGAGCTCTACGAGATGTACGTAGAGTGTTGTGTAATAACACTCTATAAAATGTATGATGAGCCTAATGTAACTAAAACTATGAAAATTGGGCATCTTAGAATTGGACAAGTCGCAAGAATAGACGAGACCAGAACACCCAAACGTTTACTGGATAGTAGACCGGAGAACTGGAAACTCAGATAGTTGGATAGCGATGGTGTATACCAAGACTAGCTTCTGCCCGCGACTTTGTCCGCGTTAAATTTCTCCCCGTTGCATCGAATCGCCTGCCCGTGCGATTTTCCCCGTTTTTGCAACATTTTTCATTGCTGCTCCGCTCCTTTTGATTGTAGCGTGATGTTATAGGCTACTATAGCCTTTCTCAATAAATAGGCTACCCAACACAAAAAGAATTTCTCAATTCGGACTAGTAGTTCCTGAGATTACCGCGTTCAGCCAAACACAAACTCTTCAGCTTTATAATATTATAAGTATAGACCGTGTGGTGCCGGACGTAAAGAATAACACCACCCCATTTCTTCCCGTGGGTGTCGTAAAAGGCGACTAAAGGACTTACTAGAGAATGGGCAGCAGCGTTCTCTATGCATTTTACCACCATACTGCGATCGCCAACCCGTCTGCCAAGCGTGGCGATTATGGCAAAGCCCCCCAAATTGGGGGAGGCCTAAGTCCAGCAGTGGACGTCTTACGGCTGAAATGATGATGATGATGATGAAGTATAGATTTATGAACGTTGGAGTTAGAAAATCCCGAAAATAGATCATGTTGGAAAATATATGTATAATATGTTCAAAAATACTTAACTGTAGATGTATCTTTTATACTGTAGATGTATCTTTTATACTGTAGATGTTTCTTTCATGCGGATTATGTTTTGACCACAGAAGAAGCCACATCAACATATTTTTAAAAGTAAAACATATGACCTTGTGGCAGATAGACAGCGCATAGATTAGTAATAGTATCCGTGAAAAGGTAGCACCCTTTGTATAATGAACGCAAAAAAGGAAACATATGATCAAGCTTGCTAATGAGAAGATATTAGAAAAGGACCTAATGATGGAAAAATAAAAAACAAATGGATAAAGCAAAAACGTTTCTTTAAAGACTTTTGGAAGCTCGAAGGCAAGGTTATTACAAATAACTCTAGCCATCTTATAGGCTCTTCAAAAGAACCAATTAGTACTAAATTCAGAATTGTACAATCGCCTAGTTTTAGCGCGTCAAGGTTAAAATCTACATCCTGTATACAAATGGTGAATTACATGATTTATGTGCTCAACTTCGACCATTGTTACTAGGAGCTATTATTAAGATTTAAGATTATCAAAGGGGATTCCAAAATAGGGTTAACTATCCGGGTCTTCATTTAAACGTTAATCCTGGTTGATAAGGTCTCAAATGGATTGTTTCAGTCGTGATCTTTTGAATGATATTCACTAATCCCTAAGTATGTACATGATTCTTAAGAATCATTCTAGAGGCAATTTAACCTGTAAACGTTTTTATACCTTTCTAGCATATGGGACTTTCGATTTGTGTAATGTCTGTGAAAAAAAAACCGGCCAAGTGCGAGTCGGACTCGCGCACCGAGGGTTCCGTACAAACCTGTAGGTATATAAGTAAAAGTTCACCCATCACAACAATCGAGTCGTAGTTCTGTTCTGTTTCTTGGCTTAGTTTTATTTCTGTCTGTGTTTTGTTCTGTTTATTATATGATGTAACTAAAAATTTACGGTTTTCGCAATTTTTCCTTTATCTGTGCTATAAGACGTTGCTTCGTACCAAATTTCAAAATTCTAGATCGACTGGAAGTACCCTTTAGGTTTTGATTCCCTTGCGAGTTTCGAAAATTTGTGCAAATTTGCGGTATATACGGCTATATCTTTTGATTGCGTTAGTTTAGAAGTTTGATTTTTTCACAGCTCCAATGGACAGTAGATTTGAGTATTTGATATAAATTTCAGCTTGATACCTCCACGCGTTCCTAAGAAAAAGGGTCTTGACAGACGGACGGACGGACGGACGGACAACAAAGTAATCCTATAAGGGTTCCGTTTTTTCCTTTTGAGGTGCGGAACCCTAAAAAAGACCCACAATAAATTTATTTTAACATTAGCTTTTGCCCGCGGCTTCATCCGCGTGGATGTCGGGAATTATCGTAAGAGGACGTACTACCGCGGTTAATGTATTAAGAATGCATTAATCCAAGTTATATAGGTAATTACCTGCGACTAACGACTAATGAACTAAAGTTTTTCGTTCGTATTTTTTTTTCGGGATATTCTAATTTTTTTTCTATAATAAAAGTAGCTTAAGTTACTTCTTGTTACATCAGCTATCTGCCAGTGAAAGTCCCGTCAAAATCGGTCAAGCCATTTCAGAGATTAGCCGGAACAAACAGACAGACAGAAAGACAAAAATTAAAAAAAAAAATGTTGTTTTGGTATATTAACCGTGTATACATCCATCTACAGTTAGTAAAAAGCGGTTATTTTAATATTACAAACAGACACTCCAATTGTATTTATTTGTCTAGATTGACAACGTCTTGACTTTAGTAATTGATTCTGCTCTGCAACATACCGATCACGTCAGAATCTAGGTTAATTTCGTTTGGCAATCCAAAATTCCCAGACGACTAGTAGACACTGAAGATGAAAACCAGGCCGTTTTAAGATTTTAAGACCTTGATTTTAATTCAAAGTATCGTCATATCATCAGGCCAGTAAACCGCAGAGGATTAGCCAGAGATGTACTTATTACATCTACATTTCGCCAATTGTGTTAAAGTGTCATGTAATTAGGGGCGAGTATATTGCCATCAACCGAGCAGACTCGCGACTATTACTGGGAAATTCGTATTGGGAAAACTATATGACAGGTCCTCATGACTCAACAGTAACGCTTGCGACCACTAGTGACTAGAAGAATAAGGCAGTACCTAATCCAAGTCTATATTATATTATAAATGTGAAAGTTAAAAGTTTTGGATGCTTGTTACTCAATCACGTAAAAGCGGCTAAACAGATTTCAATGAAATTTGGCACACAGATAGTTTACTATCTGAATATAGGATACTTTTTGCCCCGGTAGTACATTGCCGTGGGATTATTTCCGATCCATCCGGGCGAAGCCGTGGACAAAAGTTACTCCAAACATATATCACTAATACCTTGACCAGAGTTACATATGACTACTACCAAGGCCGTGACTGAGTTAACTGACTCAATGTAAATGTTTGAATTGTTAATACATAAACCGGCAATATAACGACAAACAGTTAAATATTTATTTGAAGGCTACCTGGTGGAAACTATACACACAAGTTTAAACATCTAAGACACATCATTATCATTGTTGGCAGCCTATTGGAGACTATCTCCTCATATTTCTGCAATGTTTTCCTAGTCTGTCATTCAGATCTTTCCTGCTATCTTCTATAGGTCTTCCACCCACCAGGCTATTGGTCTGCAAACGCCACTTCTACTATTTCTCTGCATCCATTCCGTTAGGACTTTACTGCTCCATCTACCATCACCACTTTCTAAAACACTTAAGTAGCTTTTAGGTGTTTGTAAAGCTATATCTAAACTTTGTCTAAATCGAAACACTTGTTAAACTATACAAGTCATTTAACTTGAATTTGTATGCTAGGCAATAAACATAGTACCTATCGTGAAAATAGGCCTATAACCAACAATTTGCCAAGATAAGCTTTTCTTGTGCTTCCTCGTAACGTAGAATTAATTATATTCGACATATTTTAAAATGTTTACGAACTAACAGCGCACGATAGTCATCGATGTATCTGCCATTTTATAACATAGGTATACCTATTGTTTGTCATTATCCTTGAACGTCGCTGTACGGTAATAATATTATAATAAATTAATTGATTTGTTGTGAATGCTTACGTAACATCAAATAAGGATAA
Organism: Aporophyla nigra; assembly: GCA_947507805.1. NCBI lineage: Eukaryota > Metazoa > Arthropoda > Insecta > Lepidoptera > Noctuidae > Aporophyla > Aporophyla nigra. Next base: position 4,690,521 of record OX382301.1, read on the forward strand.
TATTATCAAGCTCTATGGTTTGCAGTAAATAATATCGACAAGACAAGGCTCTTTAAGAATTATCACCAGTTTATTCAGCCGAAGATGTCCACTGTTGGACATAGACCTCCTAAAAGACTCATCAGTCGCATCCTAACGTTCCCTGGGACCTTAGCTAGGTTATTTGGCTTTCTTGATGCAACTAAAGAATTATGGTCGGAAAGAGAAAAAAACGTTCAAGCATCCGTGGTTTCATTTTTAGCTTCATAAAATTGTCTAGGAGAAATTGTGGCGATGGCGTAGTGGTAACGGTCACGGCTTACAAGTTGTAGTTTCGATCCCAAACAGGCATTTTACTTTTGTATAAACTACTAGCTTCTGCCCGCGGCTTCGCCCGCGTGGATGTCGAAAAATATCCCACAGGAACGTACTATAATAATATGATCATAATTACCATATGTGTTAATCCAGGCAAACAATGTCTTATCGCACTGCATGCTTTGTTTTATCGGACCCAGAGAATAAAAAGTTTCACAGAATATTCAACCCCCATTTTACCCTGTTAGGAATGGAATTTCAAAAAACCCTTTCTTAGTAGATACCTACTCTTCACAAAGAACACACCCTCTAAATTTCATGTCTCTAGGACCAGCGGTTTAGGCTGTCCGTTGATATATATAGATATAGATTTTATCACCACTGCTCTCAAAGCGGTGAAGGAAAACAATAAACAGAGAGTTTGTGCAGAATAAACATTTTTTCTTTCTTTCTTTCTTTCTAAAACATCGTGAGGAAACTGGTATGTCTTAGAACCAAAAAATCCGAAGACATGACATCTACCAACACGCAAATAATAAGACTGTTTACCTGGATCGCGTTACCGCCCCGCAATAATTGTCTTCACGAGCTCTGGCAGTCACAATGCAGTCGTAAAAAATATCAACAATATCACCAACGCACGTGGTAGATAGGTATGCGATGTGTAATGACGTCATGACTGGAACAGTCTTTAACTTCACCGTTCTATGATCTGCCTAGCCTTTTCCCAACTATGTTACGGTTGATCATGCAAACCGGTTGTAACTGAATAGGTACTAATATTTTACACGGATCGATTGCCTATCTAACCTCCACGATAAGTCTTGGTAAGACTGGGTGTCAGATCTCTTTGATTCTTTATTTTTCATCAATATCAGGTTGAAATCCAACACTGAATTTTTATATGAGTGGTCGTGAATAAAAATTGCTAAACTTGAAGAAAGGTAGAAGTGTGATAAATCTATTCAAAATATAATTGACCTATTGAAATAGGGAGGACAAAGAAGAATAGAAATAGAAAGTATAGATAGAACACGATTAGCATTTTTCACTGTGTTTTATGTAACACCATTTTGAGCTTCGCGACTGACATCGTGACATTTTTAGTTTCCCCGACCCACCCCGTCACATCGCATCGCCAGGCCGCACTTTTTCTTCGTTTTTGGTTAGCGTTCTGTCTGAATACTTTATTTTGCCCGGCTCTTAAGAGTCCTAGCGTGATATTAAATAGTTTAAATCTTTCCTTAAGAATCAGGCTGTCAAATTGAAAAAGAATTGTTCAAATTCTAGTGGCAGTTCCAGAGATAAGAGCGTTCAAAGAAACAAAAACACTGTTCAGCTTGATTGTTAGTACTATAGATTTATACAGATACTCAAAAATCAATTTAGCTCGTGTCGTGGTCGTACAAGAGATCCAGAACTGATAAACCAATTTACCACCTTACATCATAATAAGGGGGTATTTTGTTAATCTGGGTATGACTACAAAGAGGTCAAACACCTGTTATCAGTGTACATAGTCGTTTACTGATAACGATGATTCACATATTCAGTAGTTTATGTAAACAAGCACATTTTTTTGTTATCTTCTCTTTGCTTTACCTAGGTTCAAGAGTAATCTGTAGTGGTAGATTAGATGATAGTTTTTTTCATAATTATTTCTGAGTATGTAGTAGGATAATTTTAAATACCGATTTAGGATGTAGTGATTACTCGAATAATGGTTTTACTGTTTGCTCGAATGTATGAATTTAAGTGCATGATAATCGTATAGCCGCCGCAATTTTTTTCTTTTCTTATCCCACTTTTGATGACGTATAGCTTTCTCTCTATACATTTTTATCAACTATCCATACACCTCATTTCCAATTCTGTAATGTTTTCTATAACTTTTTGGGCGTTCCTAATCCTAAGCTCACGTTCGTAAGGACGTAAAATATCGTGTGGTGAACTCTGATAGGAGCGCGATAAAATCTCGCCGCGATATCTTTACATCCGCATCCGTGCGAACGTGCACTAATATTTTTAACGGAAGCCTTTGTAGATTGCATTATCCGTTACAATTTTATTTATTAAAACGTTGCTTAAGTTAACAGACGTATAAACGTCAAAAAACGAATGGTTAACTGGACTTTTAATCATAAATTCACTTCAAGTAATGTTTATAAATAGTCTACTAATATAAATAGACCCAACTCGTATCAAATGAGGTTTTTATAGCTAACAAAAATCTATGAGTGAGTGCAAGCACCGTACTTCAGTCAGCTCCGGCAAAAATTTTTTTTTTAACAGCTAGTGGTGTGATGACGTTAAAAGCTTTTGTTGTGGCTCTGAAAAATGCTGCAAAATTCATAGTGTCCATTATTTTGACCAAATTGATATTTAAAACCACTTTCATAAATCCAAGATGATATTGAAAAAACATTTTGTTTAAAAATATGTCGGGCGTCAGCGATGGTGCCGTTGTCTCGATTTGGTGGTACGGAATCCATAATACAGGTTTATAATAAAACACAATGATACAGCAATCAGTTAGTATTTAATTTCGGAATAATTAACACAGTACAGTATGAATAGCATTCACGTACTATTTTCTAATTTCGGGCAAACCGACAGTTTCGCCTAGGAGAAATAGAAGTCTGCATTCATTCATTGTCTGCACAAGACTGACTGGTGTTGCAGTCCTTTCCCCTCACTCGACTCTGCCCATGTGCCGCCCTCTAGCGAGCGCGTCATGGCGTTTACCCTTACCTTATTACTACAATAGTCAATTGAGAGACTATTATCGGCCAACTTTTATCATCAGTAGCCTATAATATTTCCACTGCTGGGACACAGGCCTCCTCTCGGTTTTAGGGAGTGCGGGTTGCAGCCAACTTATGCTATATTTATACTACTTAATATACTTACACTTTTATAATCTACGACAAATAAAAAATTAAATTAAATAATTTTAGGTTTTAATGCAAAAATTGAAAGTAAAAACTCTCTCGATGCAGAATTTTTTAGGCTTATTTCGTGCTTCTATTAGTCTCATCTTTTAAAAAAGCACCATTGTCCTGATTTAGGTTTGTTCCACGGTAGATACTGAATATTATTAATATTCCTATTTAACAAAGACATTCTTAGTAATCATCAGCCGCTTGGTGTTTACACTTTTTGTACAAACTTGTCACATTGCGTTATCTCACCATCCGCACATATAACAGGTATGTTGATAAACAAGTTTATAACAATGGGACAAAGATAATAAGGAAAGTGTGTTAATGACAACAGAATAATGATTTAATTTAGAAATGTAATAATCTTGGAGCAGTCTGAAGTGAAATAGGAAGTTACAACCCTGCATCCATCGACAGCATGTACAGTCAGCATGTACCTTCGATAGCTAGCAAACTTCAAAAGCGACATTCTTCAACTTTGAGATAAGAACTATTTCATAATAGGATGGTATCCAAGGTGCTATTTATGTCACGAGTATAATGATATTAAATTACACGAATTCTGAAGTCGAAAATTGGTTTTGAATGTTCGGTAGCACTCGTGATTGTACATACATTAATAATACACACTGCAGAATAGTATACGTAAAAATATTCACATAGGTACTTTTGCCAACAGTAGCAAGATTTTCTTTAATTTTTACCCGACGACGTAACGAAAATAACGAACGAAAAAATGAGGGTTATGCTTTTTGCTGACCAGAATTTGATGAAAGGGCTTAATAAGCGCATTTCAAGCGTTTATACGGTGACCCCAAAATAATTTTAATAAAAGTATGTTCAAGAACTCAAACCCGACTACTGAAAAATCACGCTAAAAAAGTATGGAACAAGAAAATATTCACATACAAAAGCCGTGGTCGTCTGCCACCTACCCTAACAAAACAATACATTCTAACAGTAGTAAGCGATCATAGAACAAGTGCAAAGCAAGATTTTCTTTTACCTTTTTCTATTTAGTGTGAGCACGTGCCTTTAGTATGGCTACCCCTACGATTTGCACCCTTGTGTTAATAACGTTCCCTTACTATTGCACACGTTTTTGAAACACCATGGAGCGGGCACCCTTCGTTTTCCTTAGTCGTAAAGTCGATGATCCCAATGTGGGCTCTGGAATATCATTTTGGAGACTCAATGTAAAGATTTTTCTTTGAAAATTCTATTGACCATAGCAGTTCATATCAAAATGTAGATTAAGTATCACCCCTATACAGTGTTTTAGCACTTTGTTGTGCCCCTAATTCAGCCGTGAGCAATGGCGACATGTCGAAACACAGAGATACGGTTTATTTAAGTTAAATATTAGTCAGTTAGACAGATAATACAGATATAAACCTTTTGAAATAACAATGTTCTTAATGATGGTGAAAACCGCTGTAAAATCCATTAATAAATTTAGAAGACCGAATAGGTCACACAGTCCGACAACATAAGTGACATTCGGATAGATAAATCTTTCGCAGATCCTGATTGTACACTTTTACCATGATTTCGGTTTCACTTTTTTATTTCGAATTATCGAAACGAGGAAAGAAAACATCGTGAAGAAACCGACATGTCATAGGACCAAAAAAAATAAAAGACATTTGGCATCTGCCAACCCGTACTGGACCCAGGTGGTGGATTACGGCCCAATGTCTAATACCGAGAGGAGGCCTGTATCCCAGTAGTAGGAACTAGGCTGCTTATGTTAGATTATCGAATAACTTTACAAGAGACATAATAAATGCAGTGATATCGAAACTTGAAGGCCTCCACAGACAGGATCAACGCGACTCGACTAGCACAATTTTTATGAACACTTCATGGAAATATATATACAAGAATCGCATCAAGTGTGTCTACGGGAGCTTGAAGTAGAGTAGGTAAATTAGATGCTGCTATCATAGTTTAAATACTTTTAACATTATTAATCTTTCCCTAATAACCTTGGTACGATAGAATGTGGATTTCATTTACCGACCAGACTATGTAGATTGTAGTGTTAACAATTTTTATCGATTTTTACCCAACATTTGTCCTGCTTAACCTTCACCTGAAATTTTCAAGCGCTTTTCATGCTACAATTTGAAACTCACCAAGTAAGCGATAGCAATTTATATAGATTCCGTGTGGTGCTGGATGTAAAGAATAGCACCATTCTATTTCTTCCTGTGGGTGTCGTAAGAGGCGACTAAGGGACTTACCAGAGAATGGGCAGCAGCGTTTTCTATGCATTTTACCACCATACTGCGATCGCCAACCTGTCTACCAAGCGTGGCGATTATGACAAGAAACGGGGGGCCTATGTTCAGCAGTGGAAGTATTTCGGCTGAAATGATGATGATGATGATGAAGCGATAGCAAAAAGATTAAGTGATCAAAATGCTGTTAAAGATTCGACCATCTTCGTCACTAGAAAGTAAAGTCTGCTTGTGCTATGGTTATGTGACCCGCAACATAAATGCGTAACACAATATAATCACATCTTAATCATTTTGAAGGATATTTCTAATTCATTGATTCATAATTTCGAAAACTTCGTCTGCTCAAGTTTTTGTAATTCAATTATTATTTTCTTAGTCTTAAGGGCGAAAAGAAGAAGGCAATAAATTGTCGAAGATAATACTGCAGATAAAATAGCTAAATTTCTTTAAACACACATTGTTTATTTCGAAAATTAAATGATATCAAACATTACGAAACCGAAAATGAAACATTACGAAACTCCATTAATTAAACTCATTCAGAAATCGTAGATACCTATAACTTGAATAAAAATAATGTTACTAATTTTAACCAAGGTATATAAATATAATACAATTATTACCTAAAAGCCACAATGCTTTATTTTCCTTAGAGATAAAATAAAACGAACCATGTTTCATTTTTCGTTTATATTTTCCTGAAAGGTTAATCTTTTCGAGAAAAAAAAATGGTGGGATGACGATTTCCAAGAGTTGCGTTTAAATAGATTTGGTAAAACATTGAAATAGATTATTATTTTTATAGTTATAAATAACATTTGTTTTCGAAATTCCAGCTTTTTAGGGTTCCGTATACAACAACCCTTTTAGTTTCGCTATGTCCATCCAAGCGAACGGCTTGGCATAGACACTTTAATTTTTAGGTACGAAATGAATGATATCCTTTGGAATTTTGGTTTTGATGATGGCTGGATGAGGCAGTGTCGTTTCCGTTACAAATATAGAAGCTCTACAGTACAAAGATGTGTAAATTCTGATTCCTTAACAACTATTAAAAAAAAATAATCAAGTACCTAACAGTTATCTACAAAACACAGCCAGTCCGGAACTCCAAATCTCAATATTCCGAACACGAATAAGAAAGCGAACATTTTAATCCGAGTCACGACTGTTTTGTCGTAAATAGCCATTAATAAAAACGTCCATTTTTGTTTTATCCTCTTTTGGGAATATCCTGTCTTGGAAGCCAATCTCGTAAATTATTGTGTAACATTGGTTTTATATAAAATTCTTCTTTTACGGGTTTTTATGTCAGTGTTTAGTTATGTCAGTGTTTTGTATGTGAAGCGTCTGGTGCTGTATTTGGCTTTTGAGAGCATTGAGAACGTAATAGAGTTTTTGTTCAGGTCAATTATTACCTTTTGTGACTCACTGAAAGGCCATGGTGGTCTTATACGGTACTATAAAAGTTCCGTTCAGTCTTCTTTGCTTTGATACATTCCGATCCAACACGTGCTTTGCTGCCCTCTACCAGCGATGTCCTAAGCCGAGGCCCGTACCCCACAGCTCTTAGCGAGTAGTCGCACTAGTTTTAAGCTTTTAAGTCCTGCTTGGAGGCCTTATAAAGGTAGCCACAGACAAGTCCGGCTAAGCAGCCGACAACCTCATAGGTTAAGCTGGGAGAAATAATTAAAAAAAAAGGAAACTTTGCTCCAGAATTTACTCTCAATCATACCAAGACAGGTAGCATGGTAGGTGTTGGTAAATATTCCACGGGAATATTGGTACTACTGGGATTAAAAATACCCTATCTCCTAATGCAAGCTCTGGTCCACTTGTGTGCTAAATTTCATCAAAATCCGTTCAGTTATTAACTCATAAAAAGTTATCAGACAGCCAGATTTTTATGTTGAAGAGTTTATTGGCGCGATTAACATAGAACTCGAAGTAACAACGATACATCATTTTTCAAATACTACGATTGATTTAGGTGATGTGAGGGAACAGGTGAACATAGCCTCAACATCATCATCATTTCAGCCGAAAGACGTCCACTGCTGGCCATAGGCTTCCCCCAATTTGGAGGTAACCATAATCGCCACGCTTGGCAGGCGGGTTGGCGATCGCAGTATGGTGGTAAAATACATAGAAAACGCTGCTGCCCATTCTCTAGTAAGTCCCTTAGTCGCCTCTTACGACACCTACAGGAGAAATTGGATGGAGCTATTCTTTACATCCGAAACCACACGGAACATAGCCTGCTAAAATCGAAAACCTCTTTTTAACCGACTTCAAAAAAAGGAGGAGGTTATCAATTCGACTGTATTTTTTTTATTTAAATGTTTTTGGCTGTGCTATTATTGGGTAAAAAGCAAGCAAGTCTATCTTTTTCCACACCAAACGTCATCTAATACAAAGATGACCCAGTAACTTTGATCTTAACATCTTCTTAAATGTTTTATAAACTACAATGTCTTGTCAGATGTTGTCACAGCTGCTGTGTTAATTAATGTTATTAAAGGGTGTCTCATCTGCGATTAAATAGGTCAATTGACCTAATTTCCTGTCGTAAGCACGGTGACAAATCTAGCTATACAATTCCAGTTTAAGCTGACCTCTCATTATACGGAAATACCATACAATGCGAGGTCAGCTAATACTGGAAATGTATAGCTGGATATGTAGCCGTGTATACCATTGCTTTAATGAATGAAACGTCAAAAAACAGAGTGCTTTTGGTCGAATTTACGAATCATGCAATAGTTGAATAGCCTTTTGTACCTTACTGAGTGATTTTAACTAGATTTTACCTTGCTCACTTTTTTCGATCCTATTAAATTATAAATGTGAAAGTTAGTATGTTTGGATGTTTCTTACTAAATCACGCTAAAACGGCTGAACGGATTTGGATAAAATTTGGCACACAGATAGTTTAAAACTTGTATTAACATTTTTTTTAAACGTTAAATTTCTTGGTCTCCCGACCCTTCCCGTCGCGTCGAATCGCCTACCCGTGCGATTTTCCCTGTTTATGCAACATTTTTCATTACTGCTCCGCTCCTCTTAGATGTAGCGTGATGTTGCGTGTTGCGATGTAGTCTTCCTCGATAAATAGGCAACCCAACACAAAATTTTTTAGGGATTAGAATTTTTCAATTCGGACCAGTTGTTCCTGAGATTAGCGCGTTCAAACAAACAAACTCTTCAGCTTTATAATATTAGTATAGATTACCTAACCTAATCTAAACCAAACACCTAACCAATTTAAATATGTTCAACAGTAATTAATTAAACATTCCCTTCGTGATGTGATACGTCATGTAACAACTTATCTCTCTAATTAGACTTAAAATAATAACAACCATAAACTTATTAGAACACACACACACAAACACTATTCACTATTACCTCTTAAGCATATTCAATAAATATCATGTACCTACATCAGAATTACCACGCAATTATATATATCTTGTAAAACGTGACAATCCCTCTAAAGAACACTGTCCTTCAAGATACAGGATTCTCCAAGTTGGAAGGGAAGGGGTCTTACTGATCTGTAATAGCCATACCTATCTCTAACTGAAACAATTCTGATGTTACTTAGGCTAAGTCTTTTGTTAATTAAATATTTACTTAATGACTTTCTCATTTACTATCATAAATAAATATTATTCAAGAAGAAAAGTAACTATTTAATTCAATAATATAGTTATCTCACTTTATTTCAGTCATTTGTACTTTTTGTCGCTGCAAACTTTAAACGTCGCCTGAATTTATGAAAAAAGTGCTGAATTCGTTAGACCGTGAACGGAGACGTCGTCGCTTTTAAAGTATGACGCCATTTTAATGAGATTTCCTTCAGTCGTGAATGAAAGATTTACAATTGTATAAATACGGCGCATACGTGTTATATACCGCGAATTAAATAGAGGAAGCGGAGTTCCGTTTAAAGATGGGAGTGCAATGTTTATTGTGAAATTATGGTAATATTTAGAGTTTTAATAAGTTTTTTTGCGATACATGATACTTGAGTTAAGGAGGTTCTCAATTTATTGCTATAAAGTTTCCTGTGCTAAATAAACATTTTTATACTATAATGTGTTAATGATACATGATATTTATTTGAGTTGGTTAAAAAAAAAAAACTTTTTTTTTCGTCAAAATGAAATTATATTTTAAAACTAGTAAACTGCCTTTTTCTCAGAGTTGTCAGTTTAGAAACGCTCCTAACTGACAACTCTGAGAAAAAATGCCGAAACAATTTCAGTTGGTTATTTTCGTTTTCTTGTAATAGTAGGTACATTATACATTTGTAAGAAATCCTATGTCGCAACGCTGGGAAAATATGGATATAATGACGGGTTTATTCCAAAAGTGGCAATAGGGTCGCCCACTAGTACATGTTACATAAAAAATACATAACTAGCGAATTGTGAGTGTACAATAAGAACATTTCTGCCCAACCCTTCCTGGAAACAAGGCGTTATGTTATGTTAGTTTTCAAATTTTAAGCAGCGTGTGTGAAAATTTCAATTCCATCCTAAATCACCCAATCCTATTTGGACTGAGTAATATAGGATGGAATTGAAAACTTGAATACCCAATGTAGTTAAACTCATATTGTGTAAACAAAATTAACTTTAACAAAGTGCTAAAACTCCAAGCCTCATTACCATCATACAGGTAGACCTTTCGACCCTTAAAAAGAAGAAAAGAAAAACCACTTTACATGCAAATATGACAAGCTCGTATTTGACCGGATCTGACAACGGCCATTATCGCTCATACGGCGGTAAAGCGGCCGTATCCGAACCGATCCGTGGAGTGACACTTGTTATTAAGTGGAGACGGTCATAGAATAAGAAAATTTTACAGAAACGAAACTCGTTTACGGTCACCAACAGAAAAACGTAACCAGAGTCGTCGGATTAAACTGACGATTTATAAAATTTTTTTTTTTTTTGTTTATTTAATAGAACCAAAATAAAAAGTCAAACATTTTCTTATGTGACAGTTGATTTCACCTAAATATTTATATTGATCACCTTGGTAGATACCTACGCTTCCCACAATCTGTATTTTAGTTATTTTTTCATCGACTTCCGGAATAAAGTTATTTTTCACATTATAGTGTGTTTTTTACAAGACGGTTGTTTTTTATTTCCCAAAAAAAAAATTGGTGTTGAACATACTTATGCCACGACAGTGTAAACATTTTTTTAAGTATGACATCTTGGAGGTCAACCTTTGAAATTGTCGACTGCTTAACCGGACTTGCCTGTGGCTGCCTTAATAAATTAGGGCCTCCAGAGACGGCTTACAACTAAGAGTGACTACTCGCTTAGGCACCCCCTGTGGGGTATAGACCTCGGCTGCTGGCATCGCTGGTAGGGTGCAGCAAGGGACGGGTTGGATCGAAATGATTATTATTACGGGACAAATTTAATGCTACATGCTCAGGGACGCGGACTGACTCGAGCAAGATACGGGAAGGAAATGTAAGCATTTAAAATGCGCTCATTATAAAAGTATCGCCTCTATACATTCATATTCTATGGCATAATGTTTGCCGTAATAACAAATATATCGATCGGTAATTGATGCGTGCCATCAATATGCAGTAGTGAAGTGTCAATCGTGAAGCATGAATCGTTTGTTGATGGAGGAAAAGTTTTAAATGAAATAGGTTTCATACTACTGTTAGGGAATTTATAAAGCCTTGTTTTTCTTTGTGAAGCAGAAGACCTACCTCCTTTTTATGACACTAGTGGCACTGCAATTAGTAATGAACATTTAAAGGAACAGCCACGGAGCTTTGAAAGCTTGCTATGACGATTTTTCGGATTTCGTACATCGTGTTTATGAACATTCCCAATTAAATAATTCGACATAACGAACGTTACGAAGACAGTACATCGATATTTAAAATTCGAAGTTCAATATGGTAGAAGAGGATTTGGTGAAACTCACTACATTTCTCTAACAACTATTTAATTAAACGAGCCGTTGATCCTGGCTGTCATATGTAGATCTTAGACTGTCGGTACGGGTAGTCAGAAACCCGAAAGTCTGACAACCAGTCTTACCTTGGACTACCTACCGTGTTATCCAGTAATTAGGTTGCGGAAGTCAGGTAGACAGTCGCTACAAGTAATTAAAATATTGATATTGAGCTGCATCTAGTAAGACTAAAAGCCGACCCCAACATAAACGCAGGTACATGATAGCTATTTGAATAATAACCTAAATTGTGAAACAAATAGTAGCAATATGTTTAGCAAAAGCTTATGCCAACCTTCTAGACATAGCTTACCCACCATAAAAGATGCATAGATACTTCAGGCATTTAATGCCCCAACCACCTATCCATTGGAACACTATCTAATGACCATGTTTAGCATTAGATATCGTCGACACGTTAAGTACTTTATTTACGAGTATGACAAGTATTTAGCGTCAGTATTTATGCAAATGTCGTTTATGTAACTAACACAACTGTTGTTAACCTTTCACCTTCTAATCTGCAGTAATTTTGCTGTATTATTGAGGTGTCACATTTAAAAGGAATATCTTAATCGAATAGCTATAGTATTCGTAATGCTTTCTTCACATTATAACGTACCGTGTGGTGCCGGACGTAAAGAATAACACCACCCCATTTCTTCCCGTGGGTGTCGTAAAAGGCGACTAAGGGACTTCTAGAGAATGGGCAGCAGCGTTCTCTATGCATTTTACCACCATACTGCGATCGCCAATCCGCCTGCCAAACGTGGCAATTATGGCAAAGCCCCCCAAATTGGGGGAAGCCTAAGTCCAGCAGTGGACGTCTTGCGGCTGTAATGATGAATGATGATAACGTTCATGATGTTACAATAATTCCTATTTTGATTTCCTAAAAATATCATGACACAATATTATTGCAATGAATACGTCTCTTTTTGTAAACCTCATATTATCATTCTTAAGGCGCGGACTGACTACGATTTTAAATGCTACAACTACATGCTACAGCTCCAACAAATAAGGTTGAAAATTGAATAAATATTTGGATTGACAATGTGACTAAGCTGCGAATTGGCATTTATTTTACGGTTTTATTTAGATTATTCGGACTACACACATTAAATTAAATAATTGTCTGGTTAAAGTTTTAAAGTAATGTTTATTATATTGAACTATTTAAAAAAAAATGTTGTTATCGCTGAAAATACAGAGATGTTCGACGTCAAAGTTTTTTTTGTGAAACAATTTTTATTGGGAATATCAAACAATTTTGCACTATTCTATTCGGTTAGAATTTTTCTTTAAACCCTTCTCTGTCCACTGTATTTTTTGTGTCGTATATTTTCATTGCGTTACGTCATACTCGATTGTCAAAGACACCGGTGTTTTGTGAATATTTAGGTAACACCGCGCCTTAATTAGGGATCCTAAAAATACTAAATAATCAGAAACTGCAACCATCTTGGATGTAGCGCTCGTCGGCTACTACCGCTGAGGCACTCGTTTAGCTCGCTCGGCTCGCGCGTGTTTGGTCCCAATCAGTCCGAACTTATTCCTAAGTTACTGCGACTAATTCAACTCACACTTGGTTTGCCACTGTTCTAACCTAACCTAATCCAATTGGCTGGCGTACCCTGGCTTAGTTACAGCAACAATCTCGGATAAAAAAAAAACAGAAAGTTAAAAAGAGGTTAATTGATTTAAAACGTCTGCATCATAAGAGGCTATTGACGTTTTTAGGGGGTTATCATTAATTTGAAAAAACGTTCATCACTAGAACATCAATAACTTTTAGAGAATCAGTTTAAATATTCCCCATTCATTATTATCTGCCAAGCCCGTTCCCAACTAGGTAGGTCGGCCCCTCAGTCTAACCGGGTGCAACTGAATATCGAATTTCACATTAAAACCTTGCTATTCCATAGATGATAATTAGCTAAAACTTCTCCATAAATAGTTGACTCTAACATCGACATTGTACAAAAAATTGCACATTCTCGCAGCACTTTGTTAACTGCACATTCCTTTCGTTTTGACAGTTGAACAACATCCATTGCGTTGATCTACAACATCGAAGGCTGAACTTGTGGCAATAGATTTTTCAAACATACAGGGCAATGGATAGTGTTTAACTTTCAAAATAAAGGCTCTATAATTCAGTTCGGTGAATTAGGATAGGGAGTAAATTAAGATAGGAGGGCTACTAGGAGTGCCTACTGCAATCTCTTGATGTGTTATACTTATTAGAACCAGTTAAATATGCGTCATCATCATCATCATTTCAGCCGAAAGACGTCCACTGCTGGACATAGGCCTCCCCCAAGCACCGCCACTTCGACCTATTCTGTGCTTCTCGCATCCAACGTATTCCTGCGGCCTTCACCAGGTCATCGGTCCATCTTGTGGGAGGCCTTCCAACGCTCCGTCTTCCAGTACGCGGTCGCCACTCCAGAACCTTCCAACCCCTAAATATGCGTGCTAAACATTAACCAGTCACAATTTGTCGAATACATACATTTTATTTTAAATAGTAACGTACGGCGGAACAGTATTCTAAGAACTGAATTTTTACCCCAAACTGTCAGTATAGTTGACCCATAATGGGGCCAATGACCGCTTATGTCACTGTACAAAAAGTGCAGTAACCGTGGTGTACCTAAAAAATGAATAGCGGCAGAATAAAATAGAATGCAAAACGTGTAACTGACAACTATGAAACAAATCACAATGCGATCGATCGTACGATAAGTTTAACAATAGAATATTAATTTTTAACCGACTTCAAAAAGGAGGAGGTTCTCAATTCGGATGTTTATATTTTTTTATTTTTTTTATGTATGTTCGGCCATAACTCCGTCATACATAGACGGATTTGCAAAATTCTTTTTTTGTTCGAGAGGGGTTTATTCCGAAATGGTCCCTTATAATTTTCATATAGATCTGATGATGAGTTCGGGAGACAGACACCGGAACTCTTTAAAAAATGACAGCAAATCAACCGCGATTTCTGCTATGCTATGCATAAATATGCATTGTTTGTTTGGAATTAGTGCAGGGTGAATACCACAACTAAAAATTTAAAAATAAAAACTTTTTTACAAAAAAAAAACAACCAACTTCCTTAAAAACACTACAAAGTGAAAAATAACTTTAATTTCGGAAGTCGGTGGCAAAAAAACCATAAATACAGATCCTAAGACACCGACTTTTTTTTTGTAAAAAAGTTTTTATTTTTTTATATTAGTTTGACTGTTACAGTTTGTATGACTGTAAAATCTATATAAGTAAAAATGAAATGCTGTTCATTGTACTTACTTCATTCTGAACTCGATTTACTGAGAAAGGTTGCACTGACTGGACAGGTCTACTCAATCTGTGCGGTTTCCTCAAAAGACCATTTCAGACATGGTCTTGACAAGAGCTGGCCAAGAATATGTCTGGACTTTAATAGAGACTGTGACGTCTGAATTCGTTTCGAATTTTCTTCTCAGAGTAGTCAAATGGAAAACGTGGTCTTCATCTAGTTTTAAAAATATCCTTGACGCGTAAAAGTGTTTGAACCTACTTACAGAAATAAAATCTGGAATTTTATGAAGTACATATTCACCATCGTTAAAAACTCACACTTGTGATTGTTTCGATCAAAAAAATATCACTTGAATAAAAAATCGTAATAAACTTTATTTTAATAAACCTAAGTATGTCATGCACTGCAGCTACCAAAACAAATGACCCAATGCAAATACAGTTACGTAGGATTACTATACAGCATACTCCATTGTTTTGTAACACAATAAAAAGACCAACATGTAGTACAGGCGAATGCCTGCTCTAGACGATAAAAAAAAAGAATGAACCAGAAAGTTAAACCTTCACTTTTGTAGGCTTCGCATTCCTTTCTATCAAAGTGCGGTCACCAAATACCTTATGTGAGACGCAATGCTCTTCCAATTTCGTTACTAGTCACGTATCACGCACTTTCCACCCAACATGACATTAAAAACTAAGTAAAATTTAAATAATTTATTGGGTTCTTTCGGAATTAATATTAAAGGCTCGTACAGACAGGCGCGACATGTCGCGCGACCTGTCGCGGAGGTGATTCTGCGATATATCGCGACGCAACACCTTTCACACTGGCGCGACAACTCGTGCGCGAATCGCGCGCGACGTCCTTGTAGCGGCGCGACGAGCAGCGCGACAGCTTTTAGTACATTTTGTATGGCGTCGCGGCGAATTCGCGGCCTCGACGCCACAGTCGCGGCGCGACGAGGTCGTCGCGGCTGCGAACCGATGCCACACAAAATGTACCTTATGTTGTCGCGCTGCTCGACGCGGAGCGACCGTGTCGCGGCGCGACAGGTCGCCCCTGTGTGAAGTGTCGCGCGCGTTTTCATAGAAATTGTTCTACGGATATAAATCGGCGATGCGCGCGCGACCGTCGCGTCGCGCTAGTCTGAACGAGCCTTTAGTCAAAATCAAATCAATTATGTATTAAAAAAAATATTGATTCTAGAGCCCTTTCCAAAAGGTCATATAAAAAAGAATGGGCAAAAAACTCCTGGACTGAATGGCATTAGAAAAAAGCCGAATGTCAAATACCCTTTTACCCAAATACCTTTTTTTTTAATAATGCTGTCCTTTTAAAATATCTTTAACATTGAAAGGAAAAGTTGCATAAGTGGATTCTGCAAAATAAACTTCAAGAAGACAGTGAGGTACATCAATTTTCTTAACAATTATGATGAAATTCCGAAAAAGTGAACAACTCTCTCAAACCTGACACTACATGGGCCATTTTGAAGTCAAAACCCAACACAAAAATGCAACTGTTCTACCACCATATCAAAACTACTCCACATTCTAAACGAACGGAACTCTAAAAACAATAAGCGATCGTGCCATCAAAATTGGGTAGCCATTATAAACCAGCGCACGTGGACCGAGCTTACAACACAGTGGACCGTACCTACTAACCTAATCTATTGTTTTTAATCTGTGCCCGTTGTAGGAAAACCTCGTGAGAATATGTCGCACGCTGTCACGTCATCGGATTGTCATTTGTTTTCTTTTTTTCTGTTTGGAGGCGGGAAAAAGACCTTTTTTTGAAAAAGTGGTGGTTTAGTCGCCAAGTTATTCAAATTCAATCATAATTAATTAAAATAGAAGCTCAATCCTACTAATATTATAAACGCGAAAGTTTGTATGTATGGATATATGGATGTATGGATGTGTGGATGTTTGTTCCTCTTTAGCGCAAAAACTACTGAACGGATTTGAATGAAATTTTTCACACAGATCGTTTATAACCTGGATTAACATATAGAGTACTTTTTATCCCGGTAGTATGTTCCCGCGGGCTAATTTCCGACCTCCACGCGGGCGAAGCCGCTCGCAAAAGCTAGTATTATATATAAGTGCTTAAAACCTTTCTGCACTCTCTCTTTATAAACTTTATCAAACTGTGCCAAATTTCGTACATCACATCCACGTAATTTTGGTAAAAAGACATACAACATTTTTGCTTCACGTATAAATATATATAGAAAATAAAGGCAATGACTGATTGATGTAATTTTTTATGGTTTGTATGATTTTGAGAAAGGATTGAGTTGAATACTGAAATTTTGTGTTTCTCTTTACGAATAGATATGTATATAATTAGGTACTTTGTTTCAGTTAGGATACTATTCCGTTATTTGTTTTTCCTGATAACCACAGCTTATGAACTTAATCATGCAAGGTAAAGATACTAGAAAATAATAACAAAATATATCTAAAATTTTGTAAGCACTAACAACAAAACTCAAAATATAAAATTGACAAGTGACTAATCAACTCATTACATAAATTGGCATCACCATATAAATCAAGCGAATATTATTATTATTATTATTATTATTATCTGTTAACATATCTCGGGACCCTGGGATCCCGGTCCTTTGGAAGGCGTACGAGGGGCCGAAGCCAACTCGCAGAGGCCCCTTAGACAATTTTAAATGATGAGGGGGCACCAACCGACGATTATCCCTGTATGCACTATGCAAGTGCATCCAAAGACAATCCCCGGTTGGAGCAGAACTATTACAGAATATGGAAACAAAGCAAATTAGGATATAGGTTTGGATGGCTATAGTGGATTGGTAACCGCAACTATGGAGGGACTATGGCCCCTGCCTGATCAATGTTTTGTGTACACGGATAAAATGTTATTATTATACAGTTACAGTAGCCACTTTAAGAGTATTATAAGCGTAATTACGACATTCGTATTTAGGATACTAAGACCCCGCTGCCATATCTTATTATTAGGAGTACGCGAGAAGAATTAATTATAATATGGACACACTTCGCACGTACATACGGCGACAAATCAAGTTATGGATTTCCAGTATAATCTGACTTCTCATTGTACGAAAAGCCTATACAATGCGAGGTCAGCTAAAATTAGGCTTTTATTTTTGCAGCCATGTTTACACTATACATATTTTTTGCTTATGCTTGAGTATAGTTTTCATTTTATTTGTTGGTATATTGGGTTGGCTAGCTGGCATATAGCAAATCATTTAATTTAATTTGTGTCTCTTAATGTTTTACTATATACCATTGTATAGAATCAAGTTCTTCTAACTGGACAGACAGCTGTGCTGCTGGGGAGTTTGTTGGCCACTTCTTCTTCCCAGCTAAAGCACTAGGAAGTACGCGACAGGTGGGCGTTTTGGGGCGACTGTCTTTTGTAATTTTGACGTTTGTAAAGTGCTGATCCTCAGCCTAATTTGAATAAATGACTTTTGATTTTGATTGGAAATGTATGGCTTGATATGTATCCGTGTGTATAAGTACAGTGCCAGACAGTTTTATGTTGACAGTCAAATTAGCTGTCTAGTAAGCGATTAACAAAGTCATACTCTAACTCAAAGCATTAATTTTTTTAAAGCCAATTATAGGCAGTTTTGAATTGTTAAGGGGTTGGTCAGTTAGAAAGTTGAAGCCAGTTGCCCATTACAAAGCGTTGTAGCCTCCTATGGAGAAGAACGGGGAAGAAACTTCATGGACACTCTTTTAAATCAAAATATAGTTTAAAAAGTTGGTGACATCATTCATATTGACATTAAACTGGTAAAAATGATCTTTAAAGACGTGCATGCGACAAAAAAAAACCCTTAAAAAAACAATTTAGGAATAAAAAAAAAGTCGTGACATCTGAGAAATGACCAATAACGCGCCCGTTTAAGAACATGACGTATGGATCAGCACGATTAATTTCAACCATTTTGAAGAGAACTTAATGATCCAACACATTTCACCAGCGAGACATATGAGCGAGCTAGGAACACATTTAAGCGATACGTACTCGATAAAAGGCTTTATAGTAGGTACATAGTGCTCAAAAATGTGTTATAAAGTTTCTTGTCTTGCTAGAAAGACGAATTTTTAATACGACATATCAAAACATAGTGACTTTCTTAAGGTGTTATTCACTACGCGGCACGACGCGGCATGGTACGGCAAATAATTGTCATTTGTATCGGTTGGCAAGCCGAAGTCTTCCGTGTATCTTAGCGTCGCGTTTATTCTCCCTGTGACTACATCATTGAAATGAGAGTGCTAAGAATCTGAAAATAAGATTCAAAATC
Organism: Aporophyla nigra; assembly: GCA_947507805.1. NCBI lineage: Eukaryota > Metazoa > Arthropoda > Insecta > Lepidoptera > Noctuidae > Aporophyla > Aporophyla nigra. The sequence goes on from OX382301.1 coordinate 4,709,649, forward strand.
ATTTCCGCTTACGAAATTCTTTTGCCACGTCATACCGCGCCATGCCACCTGGTGATGGAAAACTATTGAGTCGGCCCCAAACTTCGTTACGAGTTTGACGCAATCAGGAGCGTCCATAAATTCTTATAACGTACAGGTATCGGGACGTTGGAAACGAAGTAAGCAGTCCCAACGTTTGTGGAACATCACCACTTTGTAGGTATTGAAAAACATTTTGACAAAACTTTTCTGTCTTTAATATATGTATAAAACTATTTCATTTCTAGTTTCAACATAATTAGAATAATTTACTAATTAGCATGGCTGCTAAGATTAGCTTCAAGGCTCTTTGTTGTGTCTTCTTCAAATTGTATTGTCATTTTGGTATTATAATTTATGCCAGCCGAATGTTTACTAAATTAACTTTTAAATAATGTAGTGTGAGATCACTATGATGCTTAGTGCCATCATCAAATATTGTTTCCTTTTGGTAATAGTATTTCGTGGATTCAAACCCGGGCAAGCTTTTTACTTTGGATAATTGATATCATCACTAGTACTCTCAATACAATGAAGGAAAATATCGTGAGGATATGTCACTGAATCAAAATTTCAAAGACATTTAACATCCATCAACCCGAACAAGGTCCAGGTAGATTATGGCCCACTCCCTCTTGCTGAGACTCACTGTGTCCCAACATTTCAGCCGACAGACGTCCACTGCTGGACTTGGGGCTCCCCGAAGCTCCGCGATTTTGAGCGGTTCTGTGTTTCCCGCATCCAGCGGATTCTTACTGCTTTCACAAGGTCAAGGGTCTGGACTTATTTATTTGCCCACAGGTATGTCGCACGGAAATAGTGTTTTACATTATAAGAATTAATTCCGATTTGTTATAATATACAGGAGAACGAATTTCAGGCCACAAAGAGCAACAACTGTATTAGAACAATGTTAGTTCCGATTTGGAAATGCTGAGAGATTTGAGTGAAAGTGTCGTGTAGATATTGTTTTGATCGAGGAGAAGTTTACATCGAAATACACACAATCATCATCATCATCATTTCAGCTGAACGATGTGCACTGCTGGACATAAGCCTCTTCCAAGCACCGCCACTTCGACCGATTCTGTGCTTCTCGTATCCAGCTGATTTCAGCGGCCTTCATCAAGCCGTCGGTTGATCTTGTGGGAGGCGTTCCAATTCGACGTCTTCCACCAATCGGCCATTTGTTCTGTGAGCAATGTGTCTTGCCCACTGCCACTTACGTTTGGCAATTCTTCAGGCTATATCGGTTGCCTTGGTTCGCCTGCGGATCTCTTCATTCCTGACTCGATCACGTAGGGAAGTTCCAAGCACAGCTACATACAAAACATGATTACAAATAATTTTAACTCAATCACGCGTCCATAAACTACCACACAGTAGGTAGTATGATTTAACTACAAAGACGAATGCCAAAGCGCGTCTATTTTAAGACCGTACTGTATCTGTTATAGCTATCTGTCATCAAACGACATAAAATATGTATATCACCGGGTGTGCTAACCTAGTTTGTGTTAATTTGAATGACATGCTTGGAATACACTGCTATTTATATAACTAACTTTTGCCCGCGACTTCGTTCGCGAGAAATTTTGACCCCCGGCCCGTGGTATCCCATCACCCGCCCGCGCTTAGATTACACTTAACGTTTTTTCCAACTCTTTGTCATTTTGCACAGCTCCTCAGGGTTGCAGCGTCATATTAAATAGCCTATAATCTTCCTCAAGAATTATGCTTACAAATACAAAAATAAAATGTATTTCGGCTAGTAGTTCCAAAGAGTTCTCGAAGATTTAACGGTGAAAGAAAACATCGCGAGGACAGCAGCGTGTCAATCCGAAGACATGTGATATTGTCACCAATACGCTCTGGCCCGCTTGGTGGAATATGGCACACTGCCTAAAACAGAGGAAGCCTGTGTCCCAGCAGTGGGAACGTTATAGGCTGAAAATGTTACTGACATTTCGTTGCTCAAACACTAGGAAGTGGTGGCCAAACGGTGGGCGTTTCGGGCCATTTTATAATTTGTCTTTTAAAAAAATCTCCAATATTGATGTTTTGGATTGTTACATGTGTGAAATTCACGCTGTCATTTAAAGTGGATTCCTACATATTTAATTACTGAAAAAGTTTCACCAGAAAATAAGTAGGTATGACAATAATTATTATCTTAATAATATAATATATCTTAGGACAACCAACACAACGTTATCTGATCCCAAACTAGGCAGCGCCTGTACTATGGCAACCGACAACTGATAAATATACTTATATATTTCTAAATACATACATATTTTAGAAAAATTACACCCAGACACAGATCAAATGATTGTGCTCATCACACAAAGATTTGTCCTGGGTGGGAATCTAACCCACGACCAGAGTCAGGGTCACTAATCACTAGACTAACAGGCCAGTCAATCTTCCTTTGCCACTGAATGATTTAGCAAGGAAAGTTTAATGTGGAAGCGTCCTCATTAGATGTTACATCATTCATTTAGCACCAGTACTCAATCAATAGAGAGTTTAAGGAAGTCTGGACTACAATGAGATATAAATTATATTGACATCGTAATAATATTATACGGAGATGGAATATAAATTCTCCAAAGACCAACTTTCCTTGCTCGTTGCAGTTCTTTCAAGAACACATAGGTAGAACTTTATTAGTTTGAACGTAACGGAACTTTAAAAGGACTTAGTTATGTAGCTTGAAAGAGACGTGTTCATGTTATTCTAGCGCGGAAGTTTTCTTAGTTTTGTTAGCGGTAGAGTTGTTGGTTATGAACTAGTTCAAACTGTCGGCTACGTCTGTTTTCAACTCATCAACTACTCTGGACAAAGTTATAATATACAGGAATTTAATTTACGTTTTAGTCAACATAGACACGGGAATTTTTCGCGCTTTCGATCTTCAACACAATGCTTAGCGTTGAGAGTTCGAAATCGAACCTTGTGTTGTTTCGACGTTCTGAGATGCACCCTGTTGGATTTTCAATGTTCGGTTAAACACAGAGAGTCCAAAATCCAATGCGCGATAGTTAGAAGTCTTGTGAACCCCAATAATGCTCTTTGATTGCCGTCGACTTCGGAGGAGAATATTTTGTTCATATTTATACCCATAACTGAGAAAAAGAATAATATATAAGAATTGTCAAACTTAAGTGGCAGAGGGCAGGGCACATTACTCGTAGAACAGATGGTCAATGGGGTCGGAGAGTTCTGGATTGGCGACGGCGTACTGGAAGACGTAGCGTAGGAAGGTGTCCCACAAGATGGACTGATGACCTGGTGAAGGCCACAGGAATCCGCTGGATGCGAGAGGTACATAACCAGCAGTGGAGGTCTTTCGGCTGAAATAATTATGTTTTTTTTTTTGTGGGTGGGAAATCATCCAATGACGTCTCCCGCTCTGGGCGGAGCGGGCGGGCATGTCAGACTTTTACTGACTAAAACCCACCCGTGTTCCTTCAGTTGACCATATGCCAGGGCCACGGTACCTCTTTCGAAAAGATCTCGTGACTCTGGCAGGCATCGGTCCTAGCAGAGCCATTCAATACTGCTGACATCTCTTTGAGGCGCGCGTGGAACACAACGCGGCGTCGACCCGAGCCTGGTCCTTACCGGGCGGCGAGCTACCCATTGCTCGCCATCCGAAATAATGATTATGATGCCCATAACTGTAGGACCAACTACTTATACTTTTTAGTTCTATACGTGTATTAATTCAATCACTTTTAAAGGTAGTTTGTAAATAAAAATCTTACGTTTGTGGTTTAAAAGGTTACCCACAAGAATGATGTAACCTGCACTTACAATTAATTATAACTATTCATTAGCAATCAGGAAAATGCTGCGTATCGTGTTGACGTAATTTCTTCGTCGGCTTTTAAGACGTCCAAAGTGTGGGAACACGCAGACTGTCTTTGCTAAGAAACAACACAACTCTGCCAAAAATTACAGAGAACAGGAAATGATATCCGAAGTGATGTCTTTGTAATACAATATTCCATTCATTTATAAGAAGCCAAGCGCCACGCAGTTTCACCCGTATAAGTCTCAAATCCATTAGAATATCGGGATAAAAAGTATTCTATGTCCTTATCCAGATTATAGGCTACTTATGTGCTAAATACATCTACCTAAATCTTTACGGCCGTTTTATCATGAAAGGGTAACAATTAAACAAATCTAATATTTTCTCTACATATTAGTTTATCATCGATCCATACACAATTTTGTTTGTTTGTATACCTGCAATCACCTTGCGAATATCAGAATGACGCAACGTAGCGAGCTAGATTAGTTTTGAGCACTGCATCTAAGATCATTTAGAATTAGTCACAGTTGTATGATGAATACCTACTTGGCTGGTCCGAAGATTTTTAGGAAATAACCTAGATTCTGTAATGTCGTTTCGTCCCAGTATATCTTATAATGACGTAATTACTGCCGTATACGTAATTACGTTATTAAGCCACTACTACATCTATACCATCATTATTAGCAACTAATTGACCTAACAGACGCCATGACCAAATTAAAATAATTGATACAAAATTCCCATAGAAAATGAAATTTCAGTTTTCCCGATTTTTCGGCTGTTCCGTTAGGCATTTCCATGTTCCTTTTAGGTTTCCTAAAAATATTCAAATCGGTTAAGTCGTTTTGAAGTTTTTACGTGGCTAAAGAACAGCAATTGATTTTTTTATTTTTATTTTATATAGAGTCTCTGAAAATCTTCTAAATTGCGCAACAGATTTTGACGTGGTTTTGACCATCATTTTTATAATTTATATCTGAAGTTTTATGTGTACACCAAATAAACCAATATTATACCAAAATTAACTCTAAAAATGGTTTAAACTCGATGTTTTGTCAAGTTATAAAAAGTAAGCGAAGCAGGGGCGGACCACTATTACTAATGAAGAACGTTTAAGGACCCCATCCCGAAATCGATTTTCAATTCAATTAATAAGGAACAAGAGCTTGCCCTTAATTATTTTGACCTTTAACAGTTTTCTGGATGTTCCTCTTGACATGTTTTAAGTCGCCTTTTTCGTGCCGAAGAGAAGTGGGTTGGCCTATTTTTACTAATATCACTTGGTCAGCAAAAAGGTATGTACTTGCCTACTGGCTTGGATAATTTACGTGAGTTTAACAGTTACTTACACATTACAAAAAATTTAACTAACTGTGCCCGCGTATATGTAGGAAATTATCCAACTGGAACGTACTTACGGAACTAAAAGTAACCTTTGCTACTCCTTATAACATCAATTATTTCCCAGCGAAACCCTTTTAAAATCGATGCAGCCGTTTTGGACATAAGCTTGAACAATTAAACAGCCAGAGAGACAAAACTTAAAAAAAAAAAATGGAATATTTTTTTTTTGTTTTGGTATTTTGAGATTTCTATTTCAGCGGATATCACTGTTCTATTGCTTTGAAAATTCTACTTTAATTAAAAATACTTAGTTCTTTTTTAGCCTTTTACTGAAAATATCTCTTTTATTTAACTTATTTATTTTTTTTGTTCTGAAGTACACATATCTATAATGTATAAAAGTTCCCACTCTCATACATTATAGATGACGCAAAAATAAACTCGGTGAAGTCAATGAAATCTTTCAACCTAGTAGGACTTCCATCGCTTAGACTTAAGTAGGTCATAGATCAAAGTAGGTCAATAGAATAATCCCTCCAACTTACAAAACACTCTATCAGCCTATAATATTCCCACTGCTGGGTCACAGACCTCTCTGCGAGAGGGAATTGGCCATAATAACCCCACGCGAGCCCAGTGCGGGTTGGCAAATTTCACACGTCTTCGAATTTGTGGTTCTAGGACATGCCGGTTTCCCCACGATGTTTTCCTTCACCGTTTTAAAAGCAGTGGTGATTAAATTAAATACACAAAGTAAAAAGGGAGAATCCCTTGGTTCGAACTCCCGACCTATTCAAATCGTAAGTTGACGCCGATTCCACTGGTCCGCCACTGCTGTCCTCCATTTTTATTTTTGCATAGAATAATAATAAAATCTTAAACCCTTGACCATTCCATCGCAAACATTCACCAGTTTCTCTACGTACAAGAATAATCTCCAGGTGTTTTCAGTATCTTTACATCACCAGTCAGAGAAATCTTACCGTACCTTTTTTTTTGTGGGTGGGGGATCCTCGAATGGCGTCTCCTGCTCTGGGTAGAGCGGAAGGGCGTGTCAGTCTTTTACTGCCTAAAACCCACCTGTATGTCTTCAGTTGCCTATATGCCAGGGCAACGGTAACTCTATCGAACAAATCTCGCGACCCTGGGGGCAAATATTACCATACCTGTAACAAACAAAATAAAGAGAGTACGAGTTGTAACATCACTGTTCCTGTTCCCACTGCTCCAACAACTACCACTTAAATTAAAAGTAAACAGCATCTTCTTTAAACACCAATAAACAAGGAAGTTTATCAAAGGAAACAGAGCGTATCAAATAAAAAGTAAAAGATAAATGTTACACAACATCACTTAGAATAATCAATAAATCCGACACGATCCGATGCGATGCAACCGCTTGAACTAATCAAACGGTTTGAACGAATCAAATTGGTTTGTCAGTTCATAATGACATGGTTGATTGATCGGAAGTTTTTAGTGCGGTCTTTCCTTTCTTTTTTTTTGTTTTCTCGTTGTTGATGAAGCGAGTGGAAATGTATTAAGAATTGTTACAACCAGTTTTAGATTTATTTATACTTATGTGCCGATGATATTGACACATAATGTGTGTTTTGTTCATATTATTTTGTAGAAAGTAGATGATTATATTCATTCCGGTCCAGCCCGTCCCATGCGAGTAGTCTCTCTAGTTTTAAATTTTTACGCCCTGGCTGGAGGCTTTTAAATAATTAATTTTGCGTTTAAAAATTACAAAAAAAGTAACTAGATTAATAACACTGATTAAAATAAACTCAATTAATTCGGATCGAACACAAAACAACGAAAAACATTTACACAAAAAATCCGTTCCATGCAGTAACGATTTTAAAATTCGAACCCGTCGAATTCCGGCAAAAATGCACAGAGTATCGGAATTCGGGACAAAAACGAACGGCGGAGCTGTATCAGCACTATTTTGTCTGAAATAACAGTGTTCAACAATTCGCTCCGTGTGCAGCTTTAATTAAAAGTGAGTTTTCATCAACTTATCCACTGGGGATTAGTGGAAATGTTCACAGTTTGGTTAATGGATAGGTACTGAGCGCAGTGTAATTATTTTAGGAAATCGTACAATATTATTGGAAGTGGAAGTATTGCTAGTGGAACATTTACGTTTAAGCCATGGTGGCGACTATCATTGCTGTGTATTTTGCGATTTAAACTTTTTCCTGAAAATAAAAGCAATCAGAAGTAGAACTCGAATTTCGTATCTTAAACACTATTAATTCTTTATTTATTAATTAATTAATCAACATTTTGAAGGTTATTGCAAATTCAATGCTTCATACGTTCGAAAATTTTATCTGCTCAACAAAGTAAATAAATAACGCAATAAGTTTTTAGACATGCATCGATAAAATTAAGAAAATTTACTGAAAACAATTAATTTAAAAAGCAGTGTCAAATATTTATTTTCACACCCTAAGTAAATTCCTAGCATCATAGTCTTTGGTAGGAAATAGGCGCACCCCTGTGACATAAATAATAAATATCCAGTAATAATATTAAAGTGCAATTTACCCAATAAACTGGTCTGCTACCTCCATCAAGAAACATTACCAACTTCTAAAAGGCTGGCAACAAAATTCTATTTCAATATTCATTCCAAATTCACTGGATATCCTTTTGCACTTCGGTCCAAATAAATATAGCGCAGTGTGATATCAGTATGTGAAAATTGGGTTAACTTTGCCCCATATAATATTATGTATGTAGGTTAGAGTCAAAATTTAAATACATGTAAATTATATTCATCTCATTAAGTGGTTCAAAGCGAGGTGAACTTCCAGGTCCCGGTTTTAAATGTACATAGTACTTTTAAATAGAATATTCTCGAAGCGTTGTAGGTTGATGGTTCGCGATAGATTTTTCTCCACACTTCCAGAAGGGAAACACGTATTACCCAGTAACTGGGTTGTGAAGGTCAGATAGGCAGTCGCTCCATGTTAAATACTGGTATTTAGCTGTATCTGGTTTGAGTTGAAGCCGACCTCAATATCGATGAGAAGAGGACTTACAGTAGGGAAACACAAAAGTTGGCCTCACCAGAATAAAATAAACAAAAAACTTGTTTTCAGAAAATACTTGTGTCTAGCAGAGCCTACATCGCAGTCTACTCTTTAAGAAGTAAATAAAATAAAATGGTCGTCATGGTAACGTGTACCTATATGTAATGCTTTTGATGTAATGTGACTCAACGTACGTACTCTGAGTTTAACAAGTTGAGGCAAATTTTTAATGATGCCTTATGTGGTTTTTGTACACATTACTGCACTACCTTCAAGACGAAAACTTGAATAAAACTTGGAATTATATTGACCATGACTTCTTTCGTAAAATTGTAAGGACTACATTAGGACGTGAGATTCCGGGCTATCAGAACCACAGTAACTATGCAAGTAATTGGAGCAGTAAAATAGTCCTCCTTAAGATGATAATTCAATTTTACACTTATTTTGAGGATTAATTCAAAATATTACCAGACAGTTACGAAACGAAACAACCTTTTGCTTCATACTATATGATCCTACTATGTGAGGACCGTATATACTTTATAATCTATTAACGAAAACGAATTCAACCAACTATTTGACCTATATTTGAACTATTCAACCAACTAATTTCATCTGCGTCACATAAAGCAATTAAGACGTAAAAACGTTAATAGTTCTCAAAACGACGATTCTTATTTTGATCCTCAATTCATGCTATTTCACTATGATTTACGCAAAATTTCCAGAAGCAAACCGAATAATCTAACAAGTAAATCACAGAAATCCACTTTCATTCCAAGCCTCGAACTTCCATTTTCACCTCAGTCGAAAGCGATCCATGGGGAAAGTGTGGTAAATAGTCATTGTCACCGTGGAATCAGCTCCACCCCCCATCGTGAACAACAGTTTCACGGCCACTAATCTGTTCATTATCTTCGTAATTAGTTTAAAGCGATGAATATTGAACTGTTCTATACGCATCAATGGCCTTCGTTGGTGTATTGATCAATGGAAGAAATGCTTGTGTTAATGTTTTGTGTTCATTTGAGTTAAGTTCAAGGCCTAGATTGGGTCACCTTGTATATGGGTTATGTAGATATTCATTCATGTTTCGTTTGTTAACTCTTACAAATATAATTATGCCGGGGATTATATTTTCCCTAAAGATTGGAGAGGTCAGGCTCCGACTGTAATCGCTCTGACACTGATAAATATGAGGAAAACATTATTGAAGGTATACTTACTAAAGTTGAAATAGAGTTTATTAAAGTTACATATTAAATTCTAACAGAGACTCTCTGTACTTCTATACTAATACTATACAGAGGTGACGTTTTTAAGCTTGTATGTAGAGATAATTTTCAGAACTACTGATCGGATTTCGAAAATTCTTTTATTAATGAGAAGCCACAATAAAGCCATCACTGTCATAGGCAACATGTTTTGTTAAAACAAGAAGTTAGACGCTGACGAACAGTAGCTAGTAAAAATATAGATCTAAATCAACACATGCACTGACAACGAGAGGTCGAAGGAAGCATTGCTGACATATTTCGTTCAATTGACTGTAACCACTTGTCCGGGATTGAAATCGGCACACCAGTCATATGTAGTTACGAACGAATGATCTAGTTGGGGAACCGTGAGCATCGGGACTTATATTTGTACTGCTTACAGCGTACGTACAGCTGATATATCATCTTCTTTATAGGCCATAGGCCGTCGTGCTATTTCGACCGGTTCTTTCGAGCTGATTCCTGCGGCCTTTTTTTTTGGATGGGAAATCATCAAATGACTTCTCCCGCTCTGGGTGGAGCGGGAGGGCGAGTCAGACTTTTACTGACTAAAACCCACCCGTGTTCCTTGAGTTGCCCATGTGCCAGGGTCACGGTATCTCTTTCGAACAATCTCGCGACCCTGGCAGGGCGGCCTTTACAACTTCATCGGTCTACCTTGTGGGAGCCCTTTCTACGTCCTTCTCTTGAAATATATTCCTATGTAATAACATATTTTTTTATTCAACAAGAAAAGAAAGACTGATCATGGTGTTACAAAAACTGGTCAAGGCTTAAAAAAATATACAGATACAATTCGAATTTTCAACTGCACGCGATATAGGACACATGAAAGATGAGCAAATAGAGTAAATGTTTATTTTAAATTGCAGATTTTGTATCGCTGCAAACTAATCAGCATAAGATAAAGTGATTTAATTAGAGCATACTGCATTATACAATGTTTTTGATCTAAGACAAGGCAGAGGTTATCTACATGCACATGATTGATTCAGTTATACTAGTATATACATTCTTAAAATACTTGTCCCTTTGTCCTCTGATAATAATATGTTACCAGATATTACGTAGGAGTATCTAATCCTATATTTGATCAGCGAATCTGTTCTTTTGTTATTTTTAGCCTATGGAATACAATGTTTTTCCTCATGAAGGAAATGAAAGGTAAACAGAATGTGAACATATTCTGTGCCAGTCGTGATACGGAATTGGATTAGAACTGCGTTTGTAGGTGAAAGGTTGGACATTGAATTGTTTGCACAATGTGGAGTGATGACTGCGTAGAGGCTTTAAAGTAGGAATGGTCTGTATTTGGTGAATAATGGTATAAGGACTTTGATTCTAATACATATAGATGATCTATGATTGATGGCTCTTAGAAGCATTTATGAGAAATTAGCCAGAAAAAACTAGACAGAAGAGTAGAAGTCAACATATAGGGGTAACTTTTACCCAGTAACAGGACGGTACAGAAAAGGAGGGTCTAGAACAATTTTAATAAGGATAGCTCGTCCAAACAAGGTAATATATATAGGTAAGATCTTTAAGGTGTTTTTCCCAGAAAGGTCAAACTTGGCTAGATATGGTTGGGACTTCACTTCTAACAATATGAAGAAAGATAGAATTTGTAATCTCCATAGAGCTCTGTCGTGCGAATGTCATAATACAAGAGATACGACTCGTTGTTAATTTCTTATAAAGTTAATTAACCATCGGTTGCAGCAAATACTTTTATATATATAATGTGCAACATTTTGATTAAATCGATTGCAGTAACTGTACAAATGCATTCGTTATTTCACTTATTATATTGTGTTGTAAAACAGATTTGGTTCGTATTGCACAGAATAGCAGTTTGATTTTATCACGTAACATTTCATTTAGTTTCTTGTAAACCTGAATCTTCACGATTGTTTATAATATGCGCAATACCAATAAACTTTATTTCTTTTTCCAATAATGTATTACATTCAATGTCTACATTGATTTCATTAGCAATTGCTATTTTTGGTGTTGCTAATTTAATTGACCGCATTATGCTCTTACAGTGCTTATGAAAGAAATTTGTCAACCACTGTTTTATTCCGACATGGATATGCTATTTCTCACATAATGTTATTAGCAAGTTCTTCATTTTAAACTAACATTGTAGCTATAGTATTTCAGTCTCATTCAAATAAACCAAATCTTTTACAACAAAAAACGTTTAGAAATACCCACAACAAAATAGCATCATCTGGTTTACCTTCTACACAATTTAAAATTGTCAACTGTAGGACCTGCATACTTATTAATGTCCATTATGTATTTGCAAATGTTATGCAAACCACTTCTCTTGTTAACATTATTTTGCGAATATTATGCATTTCACGCTTATTTAATTCAGGTAATACCAACTGCTTTTGTTAAAGTAATGTTGCAACTTGTTGCATTCTGCATTTTGAAATTGTATGTCTTTCATGTTAAATTAGATTGTCTTCTGTAGGAAATACCTGCAATTGTTTTAGCTATGTTGATGTATTTTATTAATCTTTATTTTGTTTGTTACAGGTATGGTAACATTTCTGCTACTAGTGATATAATGGTACTGAAAAACCTGGAGATAATACGTGTGAGTAGAGAAACTGGTGAATGCTTGGAATGGAATTTTTTGTTTTATTAGAGTGACACAAAAAAATTGTAGGAGAGCAGTGGAATTGGCCCCGAGTTACGAGTTGTAGGTCGTGATCGAACCCAGGCTTTTTATTTTATGTCATCACTACTGCTCTCAAAATGGTGACAAAAAACATCGTGAGGAGACCGACATATCTTAGTACAAAATAAATATCGAAGTAATGTGACACCCATTTACCCACGCTGGGCCCGCGTAGTGGATAATGCCCTACTGCCACTTACAGACTGAAGTCTTGTATCCCAGCAGTGGGAACATTATAGGCTGAGCATTTTACGTATAAAAAAAATCATAACACCAGGCTATTAATACTTTTTCCATCTTTATTTGACGCATTACAAAAGTTAACATTGAGATGATAGACGTAGACAAATATACAAATATAATGGATAGACAGATGGACCAACAAAGGGTAAAAACCTCAAAATAACACCAAAGAAAAACAGACTTTACCGAAAAACACAAGAGCATTATTTTTTAATACAAAAACATATTACTTTGAACTGATATAACGTGTTATATATTTCAACGTAAACATGACTTCGGTCAAAACCCGTCACGCTAGAATTGACTTTTTTGACCGAAACCACACGAAACTGACAACCTTGTGCATAATTGTTTATTTAATTAATTTCCATTTAAACGTATTGTTTTTGTTAATACTTGTAACTGCATAATTATTTAAATAAGATTTAGGTATGGTTGTGATTATTTTGTTTTTCGAAAAAATCCTGATAATTATATTTATTTAGTTTCAAACAAGATAATATTTACATCTTAATAAAATAAATTCGAAAGCACCTACCTCTGTTTCTATGTTACCTTTTCACGCCTAAACCACTGAACGAATTACGATAAAATTTCGCAAGGAGATCGATGGCATCCTCGGAAAGAGCATAGGCTACTTTTTGTCCCGTTAGTACATTCGACATTTACATCTATAAAAATGGTGAAAGAATCACAGGGAATTAAAAATTCGTCCGCGTCGCTGTCAACAGGAAAAGTGCCCAGAAGGCTAGCAGCACTGCTACATTATGTACTAGGTTGATGACAATAGGCGTCGCATATCTGCCGAAATATGAGTGAACTATATCTATACCTCTGCCTAACTCTTCGGGAATACCTTTCAGTCGTGATGTTACGATGTACAGACGCCAGCACATCAAGCTACCCGAAACTGTCAAAGGACAATGCCAAATTTCGGCTCGAATCATGTAGCGTCCGACAGACTTTCTGTAATAATGATTATTCATACTATAAAATAGTAAGAATTATACAATATAAATAAAATCTGTAGAAGCACACCGTTGAAAAGTAATTATAAATAGTTATTCAATTTATCAACACATTTCATGGCTACAACTTCAATTAGAAATGTTGCCAATACCAAAATAAAATAATATCGATACGGAATTACACTTGCAAACCGATTACATTAATATCAATATGAAGCTACGTAAGTACGTATTTAAGTACTTACGTCGTACCTCCTAATTCTTATAATAATAAATAGCGTTTATTTGTATTTTAACCGACTTCAAAAAAAGGAGAAGGTTATCAATTCGTCTGTATTTTTTTTTAATGTTCGTTAGCTCATAACTTTTGACTGGGTGAACCGATTTCGATGATTTTTTTTATTTGAAAGCTGGTGCTTCCCAAATGGTTCCATTTTAATTTGGTTCCATTCGGACAGTGGGATCCATGTGAAAACCATATAAGTCTTATATTGGCATTAAGCATTGGCGCGACAAATGAACGAATAACGCGATTAGATTAGTGCGGGGTATCTACCGTCCATAACTAAAAAGTTAAAAATAAAAACTTTTTACAAAAAGTAAATAAAAACCTACTTCCTTAAAAAAACACTACAAAGTCAAAAATAACTTTAATTTCGGAAGTCGGTGGCAAAAAATACCTTATATACAGATCCTAAGACACCGAGTTCCAAAATTAAAGTTATTTTTGACTTTGTAGTGTTTTTTTTACTGTACATTTTATAGTTATATAATATTTAAAAATAATTTGAGTCGATTATCGATACCGTTTAGAATAGTTTATTCCTAATAGTGTTATTATAGTGCTGGCAACACTTGACGTAAAACAACTTTTGTCATTGTCAAAAAGTTTGACTTCTCACTTCTCCCGGTGTCATTAATTTGTAAAAAGTATGCATGTGGTTTTTTTTTCCTAATACCTAAGTATTCTAAAATCATGTATGTATGTTATATGAATATTCTTCCTGTAAATATATATATGATGCAGGAATAATGTGCTAAAAGTCATTAATTGAATTAATCATTTGTTTATTTCATGGTATTGTCAAAATAAGAAGTATTAAGTGGTCAATTTTAAAGAATTATAACTTTTGTTGGTGTACTTCTAATAGAAAACTAAATATACAATCAAATTCTATAATAATTTTTCTTTTTTATGAAATATTGATCTTCTTTGTCGGTTCTGGCCGAGTCTTGTAGGAAACCTTGGCATTGTCCTTTTCCCAATCAATCTTGAACCTAATATTTTAGCAATAAAGTTGAAAATCTATTTAAGAAATTTGACAGATTGTCGTAGCTTTGTGTGCTGGCGTCTGTACTTAGCGGGATTAGCAAGTAATCTCTCTGTAGCAACACATTATGGCAACATTGTCTCCATCAACGGTTTTTTTTGACGCATTCAATTAAAACGCAATGCAGCACTAAACGCGTGTTACTAGCTAATTGGGGAAAATGTCGCAAAGTCGTGGGAAACGGGCCAATGCAACGTCAAGAAAAACACTGAATAATTCTATTGTTCCGTTGCGATATAGACAAGTTTGTGTACCCATGTTTTTAGAGATCCGTACCAACAGGATGCCTTCGCGTACCTATTACAAAGGCTCCGTCAGTCCACCTGTGACTGGGTTGTATCTTTTGAACCGTAAAAGGTAAACAATTGAGATTTTCATTGAGTGTGTACTACCATGGCCGCTGAAATAACAAAATAAGGTTAAAAATTTATCGGGTTTCCCGTCTGCCCATACAAGAAGCGTGTTTAATAGCTGTTGTCCGCAACTTTGTCTGTGTACGATAAACAGTAGCCGATGTCCTTACCCAAGTCATGGTCTATCTGTGTGCCAAATTTTATCCCAATCCATTCAACCACTTTAGTGTGAACGCGTTACAAATCAACAAAATAACTTTTTATTTTTTTAATGTAGTGTTCAATATTGTACGGTGGTATGGAACCCTCATTGTGCGCGTGTAACTCGCACTTAGCAGATTTTTTTTCTCTGTGACATTGAGTTATAAAAGCCGTTCGCTGATCTTGATACATTTTCTTGATTGTAGACTTTTACCAAGTTTCTGTTTCACAAATGCATAGTGTTGAAAGATAAATGTGGATAAGAATCAGGTGTTTTATTCTCACACATCTATTGACGTCTATTTTCTATAGTTTTTCTTTTTGAAACTGAAGACAATATTATACCTATTAAATCATTGTGTCTCTTTGCCAAGAAATCACACTTTCTTTCCCTAGGAAAGGGTAAAAGCGGTTCCATTCGTGACGTAACACTGCGCCAAAAATCTTTCAGGAAAACGTGATAAATTTGGAATCTGTAATAAGCGATGAGGAAAACCTATATTCAGTCCTGAATAGGTTATTTATACGTTGTGGTATAGTACATAGTACATAGTAACTAATCATGTTTTAGATATTATTAAATTATAACCATTATCCTACATAACTGTGTTTATCCTGCAAGATTTATTTAAAAGGCAATGCGGGATCATTCCAACATTTTACAAGTGACTGCCTCGTGGATTCAGTGGTCGCTAGTGCTACTGATGTTTATGCAGATTTTTGTGCAAAATAATCAATTTTTCTTTCTTTCTTTTCTGAGCATGAGGTCCTTGGTTCAATTTCCAGATCGGGAAAGCGTTATTTGGGTTTATCATCTGGAATTTCTCAGTAGGTAGTAGTCCGAAGTCTGGATCCCAGTCGATGGCAATAGGCTCATCTCCTATTACAAGAGACTTAAACATAACTGGTGAATTGTGGGTGTACTATAACACCACCTCTGCCTAGCCCTTTGTGCGTTACAGGCGTAATGTTATGTTATGTTAACCGTAATTTTTAAAGATCATGACTCATCATCATTCATCATCATTTCAGCCATAAGACGTCCACTGCTGGACTTAGGCCTCCCCCAATTTGGGGGGCTTTGCCATAATCGCCACGCTTGGCAGGCGGGTTGGCGATCGCAGTATGGTGGTAAAATGCATAGAGAACGCTGCTGCCCATTCTCTAGTAAGTCCCTTAGTCGCCTTTTACGACACCCACAGGATGAAATGGGGTGGTGTTATTCTTTACGTCCGGCACCACACGGTACAAACAAGATCATGACTGCTGCTCCTTATTTTAAGGCTCCCACAAACAGGCACGATGAGACTCCCGTAGACCAATTTCTATATACAATTTAGGAAGTTGACAAGAATTGCATCGTGCAAGTTTAAAGAAGCCTTTAAGAATAATTTTTATAGATTCAGCAGTGCCCTTAACAAAAATCTAAATTTGACAGGTCCTTAATTAAATTTCCAGTCGAGAAGATTCCAAAGCACATGAACACTTAAACTTAAATAAACTTAACCTCTTATGAAACTCGCAGAAAGTCACGTTCAACAGTTTCAGGAATCAAATATTTTCCACTAAAATTCACCCTGAATGTTTCAAGTTAAATTGATATTCTGCCAACAGTTATTTACATAAGCTTACAACGGAGGTAGCAAAATAATAGCGTAGCCGAGAATTTGGGGCAGTAAAAATATGTTGTAACAGTTTTATAAGTTTAGGGTAAACTTCTGGGTTATTATTATTATTGAGTAATAGTTTTTTTTTTTTTTTTTGAGAACTTTTGTTTTAGTCGTGGAAAATATTTCGGTTGTTTTTTATAGTGTCAGGCTACGTTCAGGACTTAGATTATACTAGCTTTTGCCAGCGGGTTCGCCCGCGTATTCCTACCTCTTGAATCACTCTACCTATTAAAAAAAGCACATCAAAATCCGTTGTGTAGCTTTAAAGATCTAAGCATACATATGGACAGACAGAGGGAAGCGACTTTGTTTTATACTATGTAGTGATATTTACGTAATTAATTAATTAATTAATTGTACAAAAAAAAGGAAACTTAGGCGTCAAAGTACTCGGCCACATCACTATCTTTCGGAAATCTACCCAAAAGACTAGCAGCATTTGTTATTTAACATAACTCTTAAAAAAACACTAAATTCTAATTACATACATTATACAAAACAAGTAAAAGTGGATCTTAGGTTAACAATAAAAAACAGTCGATTGGAAAACGTTTGAAACAAGTGTTATTAATAAAAAAAAGTTACTGTATAACAACAAAAAAGTAAAAGTAATCTTTATTGTTTAGATTTATTGAGATTATTAAAAATAATAACACGATTTTGAACATAAATTACAATGGTTTTCTATCTTGTTAAATAATAGTACAACAAAATTTTGTTTTTTAACTAATTTTGAACAATAAAAAAAACAATTCATAACAATGGGTACTATTGTTATGAATGGTTTTTTTATTGTAACATCGATTAATCGTGAAATAAAATAAAAACTGTTCCGAGTAAACTACCATCGATAACAATATTAAGTTTCTCTTCCTGCGTAACACCGATATTTTTACAAATTTCCTCGTACAACCTCTTATATTTTAATAATTAAATAATTAAAAAGATAAACCTGTATAAAATTTTGATCGATTAGTGCCTCTAATGAATAAGTTTTAACAACATAATATCATATTCAATAATAATTGTGATACTACACATAGTATAGTATTGTAACGAGGTAATAAGTTAAACATGGCTTATTAATAGCTAAATAAACTTTTGTTTATGGTTTAATTTCCCCATAATTTATTTTATGATGAACATTAAAATTATTACGATAAAAAATAATTGTTTTCGTTTAGTAGTAGTTCAATATGGTTAAATTGCTATAAAATTTTATTTTACATAGTACTTTAAATGCATAGGTGTCTCAACGTTACACATGCGGAATTTACACGGCTTTATAATCGATAAAAAATATACTAGTATGCAAATTGAATATTAAAAGAGCTTAATTATCATCATCTCATGTTGATCACTGAATATGAAAGTTTGTATGAAAGCTCGTCATTTCACAGCCTGTTCAATTTATCAAAGTTATTTAATTCACATTCATACAGTAACATTTAAAGTATTGTCATCCATACTTCCTTCTATCTATACTAATCATATAAAGCTGAAGAGTTTGTTTGTTTGTTTGATTGATTGAACGCGCTAATCTCAGGAACGACTGGTCCGAATTGCAAAATTATTTTTGTATTGGGTAGCCTATTTAGCGAGGGAGGCTATAGGCTATATAACATCACGCTACAAGTAAGAGGAGCGGAGCAGTAATAAAAAATGTTGCCAAAACTGGGAAAATCGCACGGGTAGGCGATTCGACGCGACGGGAAGGGTCGGGGGCAAGAGAAATTTAACGCGGACGAAGTCGCGGGCAGAAGTTAGTGTAGGAATATACAAACACTAACAATATAAATGCGAAGGAACATTATCCTGTCGCTATTTTTCTTTTCACACCGTAATAATCAACATCATCGTGGTGGAAAGGTAGTTGCTGAAAATCAGCGCTGTTGAGGCTAGGTTCGTCAGAAGTCACAGCATATTACTGAGCAACGACCTGCACCCTAATTGCGAAACGCAAAATTTATCAGAATCTGAATGGGATTGAAGATTATTTCTAAACCATTGCGTCATTTGTTCGAATAAATTGTAGGCTCAGCTAAGTAAATAACGCAATGATTGTTGTTTAACTATGAATATTAAACCAATTCCTACCGATAAAAAGTTCCGCAATTACCCCTCTGTTCTTGCACAGATGTGACGCACAGCTTAATTGTCATTTAATATTGTGGTTTGTTCGTTACATGAGTAGATAATTATTAATGCAATCTACAATCGGCATTTTATTTTTGTTTTGATTGTTATTATGTAATTGTCAATGTCGTAACATATATCTGTTTTGTCTTTGGTTTCTAGTCCTGACATCACAAGCAATGTCAATATTGCTAAACTGTTTTTTTATTTACTTAAATACGGGGCTTTTGGCTTTTATGTATCTTTTTAAAAATTATTATCTTGTAACGTGCGTTTTATTTGTGCAGAATTATCAATTTTTCTTTCTTTTCTTTTCTTTCTTTTATCATTTCAGCCGAAAGATGTCCACTGTTGGACATAAGCCTCCCCAACACTTTCACCAGTTCTGCGCTTCCCGCATAAGAAACATATAAATAACTCTTCACGCCTTAATGGCTGAAAGGATTTCAATGTATTGTAATTTAGCAAACAGGTAGACCATGACATAGGTTAGGTCATAGAATACTTTGTATCCCGATAGTACGTTCCTATAGAATGATTTCCGCACAGGGCGAAGCCGCGGGTAAAAAGTGGTCTCACAATTGTTAACCTCATTACAGACAAGTGTAATTCGACACTCCAAGCCTCCGAAACTCCGTTCGAACGTAGGTAGGTAGCCCTCTCGAAATATCGAGTTCAAACAAAAAAGGTACGTTTCACCCAATTATATCTATAAAGCGTTGCGTAATTCTATGTAGGACAGTTTTTGTTCACAGATGTTTACATTTTTGTTGTTTTTAACGCTTTTTGAGGGCCACGCGATTAGTTATGGTGGTTGCGAAAGTGAAGAACTTGAGTCTTCGTTTAAAAATGTCTTCTATCTTGCCCTTTTATATATTCGTTTCATCATCATCTTCATCATCCACAGCCCGAGTTCATAAACAGCTGAGTAAAGGCCTCTCTTTTCTTGTGCCTAATTCACGCTCCTGTGTCAGTCCCATCCAGGTTCTGCTTGCAGTGGTAACAATGTCATCCGCTTATCTCGCCACCGGACAACCAACATCTCGTCTTCCAGTCCTTGGACGCTACTCTACCGAAGCCTTACTCCTGATGTCATCAGCACGCCTTACCAGGTTTCCTGTGCAACTCCATTTGAGTTCCGTCATACGCTCTCTAATATCACAGACCTTCGTATGTCTTGGTATTTCGACATTAGGAGCTAGGTCTATTAGCCTGATGTCAAGTTAGGAATGCTTCATGGAGTTCTCTGCAACATGCATATTCGTTTACCGAGTGTATCATTATTTGTGATCCTCTCTATCTCTGGCAGTCAGATTCTCCGTATCTTAGAGTACTGGTAATAACTATCTTACTGTGTTTATAACTCATGGATAGGTAAAGCAAACTAGAAAGAATTAAAAATAATATAGTTATCATTTGGAGGGTAGTAGCGTTGTAATTGTAATGTAGAGGCTAAATGTGACGAAGAATTTAACAAAACAGGCTTTTGTTTACTAATAAACAGTACATAAACATTGAAAAAAGAGTATATAACACCTCATTTGAAACCATTAGCAGATTTCACGTGACTGGGGCCAAGCCCATCCTAGCCAGTATAGGTAGAAACTCTCCTAGCCATATGAAACTAGCCAGCATCTTGAAGAACTGGTTTATAACTAACTAATCAAGTTTCTGAACGACTTGTTGATACGTTTTATATGGTAAGCGATCCTTGGCAATGGGTGTGTTATTCAGGAGTTAAAATATGTGCTTGCATTTGTTTAGTATAGATTCAAATCTTTTCCATACTAATATTGTGCATAGGTACATTCAGCCTAGGAAAAGCCAAAGGCCTCAGACTTCTCTCGAGTAAAGCGGCATGTTTTTCTTGAATACCGAAATAGTTCCGGAGTCCTATTTCGGTTAGCAGCCATTCTGCTAGTGACCCTTGAAGTCCTTTCACAAAAATCTCCGCCATAAACAAAACCCTAAGCAAGTTAAAAAAAAAATGGCTCTTTAATACAACGGTCAGTATTAAAATTCTCAACTGACTCGCTAAACTTGGTGTAAGTTCCTGTGATTTAAGTCCACGGATGTAAAAATATCACAGTGGTATTTTTCGCGCGCTGGATCTACATCGCAATGAGTATGGCGCAGATAGTTGAAAATCGAACAGTAGTGTGATTTGACAGCGGCGTGCTGGGATGTACTATAAACGATTCTCAATACTCGGTTCAACACCGACAGTTGAAAATTCAGTGTACGATAAAATATCATCGCGATATTTTTACCTCTGCAAACGTGTTCTAAAAGTTTGACTTAAGGGAGAACTTCTTTTCTTTTGGTTTCGCAACGTGGTACTTGTGTGCGCTACGCAAATAATATTTTAGAGACGAAGGCGCGCGCAAGGGGGCAGCCTGGACGTGTTTTATATGGAATTTTTCACTTTTGTTTGAAAAATAAAAATAATATTACCCACGTGTTGAGATTTGTATGTTCCGGGATTCACAAAGGGGGTCGAAAATTTCATAATTTTTGCGATAGGACACGCCATTTTCGAGATATAAGCAAAAGAAAAAATAAAAAATACAGCACTGTTTTTGAGGCGTTTGGTGTGAATTTTTGTTCATGACCACTAGTTTTATTCCACACCTTTTTAATCGCGATTAAAAATAGTCAGATTTAGTCAAAATAAATTATTATAGTCTAAATTTTTGGTGAAAACCGTCAAACTCAGAATAGCAAAATTGACATTTTCACTAAACTAATAACTCAGTGCTGTCAAACTAAAATATAGTTAAGGTGTGTCACTTTAGTCTATTTCAGAATAGGAAATCGTCGTTTGTCAGGAATAAACCAAATTTTAGTGATTTTTAGGTTAGTTTAGAGAATTTTGTACAACAGAATCGGCACCATTATCACAACTTGCAGGTCCAAATTGCAAAACATGGCAAGAAAATTTAAATGTAGCGTGACATTCAAATTAAGCGTCCTACAAATTCATGTCACTTTTACTATCTACGTATGTCTGAATAGATCCAACGAGAGCAGTTACAAGTGACACGTTCTTATTAGTACCATTTAGTGCCAAGTATGTCACATATACACGACCAAATAAACTGTAGACACGGTACATACGAATTTTGATCTTTTTTGTGATGTGAATTAGGGCTAATGTAGCGTGAAAACACCGTGAGAGTGGGACATCATATTTTTTTTTTATAGTGCATGTGGTCAAATCTACGGTTTTTCATGAACAGATTTCTCTTTGAATCTAATTTATTGTTCTGCTAAGTCATGGTAGGAGTACCAAAACTATCCTTGTATTTATTTAAAATATTTTTAGAACAAAGGTAATAAGGTGAAACGAATTAACGCCCATAATAGAACCTTCGTAAAGCCTAAGCTGAGTGAGTGAGTTTAACTTGTACATTTGTTTCTGTCAGACCTTTAGAAGGCCTTACGATTATAATTTTAATTAAGATTTTCATTCTAATATGATCAAAATGTTTTATAAAACTACTTTAAGTAATACGAAACGTATTTAATAAAAAAAAAATCTTAATAACACCTATAATGTAAAGTCAGGAATTTCATTGCAAAGCTAAATTTACCTGCCGGGGTCGCGAGATTCGTTCGAAAGAGTTACCGTGGCCCTGGCATATGGGCAACTGAAGGAACACGGGTGGGTTTTAGTCAGTAAAAGTCTGACACGTCCTTCCGCTCCGCCCAGAGCGGGAGAAGTCATTTGATGATTTCCCATCCAAAAAAAAATAATTCTAAATTTACTATCACCTAAAAAAATGTGTAAATTTAGAGTCATAATAAAGGTCAACACAGCAAATTGACTTAGTGATACAATCTACCTAATAATCAAGTTCCTGGACTGTACTTTTATTTTTGTAAGCACACTTTAAGCCGTTGTCCCGGCTGTCATTGTAGATTTTTGACAATCGTTACAGGTAGTCAGAAATCTAAAATCTGACAACCAGTCTTACCATCGCATCGATTCTCCCAGTAACCAGATTGTGGAGCTCAGATAGACAATCGCTCCGTGTAACGTATTGGTATTCAGGAACATCCAGTTAGACTGAAAGCCGCACCCAAAATAATCATGTAGTTGGAAAAAGGCGATGCAGATTTTACTTCTAATTACTAAGTACTTCTTTACACAGTTGGCCATTATAATAATTCCAAGATTCTCATTTTTAGTCCAACAACAATTAAGAGAATATTTATTTTCTGAAAACAGAAAAGAAAACCCTATTTGCATAATTATTCCGTTTCCCGATACTTGTTGACCCAAATATCTGGGGAATTATTATTCGACGAAACTACGTGGCAAGAGGTGAAGTCAACGACCTAAGTAAACAGACCTAACACCAACAAGAATGTTTGCAATATTTCCAAAAATAATCATTTAATGTGGGAGCGCTACGGTACCCCGAATTTTTTCTTTCATTTTATTGCTTTTTGCGGGTCAATGTGGTGTGTTATTTAAAATATGTTTCGAGACCGTCACAAATATGGCTTTAAAGAATTAAGTATAATCATTAAAATTATCAATACAGCTAGCTCTCTGTGTTAATTTAATCCCATTGAATAACTGTTCTAAAAAAAATCATTCGTCGCGTCGTATTCGCATTCATCCGAATGCTACCAGATTATTACTAAATGTAAACGGAGTCTAGAACTAGCGTTTTCTAAGACTGCGGTGGCCGCCACATAGCGTCTGCGAGTTACCGTTTAATGACGTCACTGAAATTTTATGAAAGTAAGTTGATATGTTTCTCTAGAGAGCGTTTTTTGATACCATTAAGTTATACCCCGGTGTTATCATTCATAATGGCCGCGACTAATATGTGGCGGAAAGTATGTGGTAGGAAACCCAAGCTTTAGAACCCCATTCAATTTTAGACCGGATTAATGTATCGCACAACTTCGTAAGCCCGAATATTTCCGAACCTTCACCAAAAAACCCAATTACTTAAGAACACGAGTGTTCCTCGTTCAAAACTGCTCACTTATTAAAAGAACGATACACGCTCAAACTGGGCAGAACTGGCCAGTATGAATCTTGAATGAATGAGTTCTATTTTTGAATCATTGATACGTTTACGTTATAACGGTAACGTGCATGTATTGGTTACTAATGACTCAACAAACTAAGGTGTAGTGAAGCGAATCGAATTGGTGTGGCTTCGATAATGATGTAGGAAACTGTCAGTAGGTGAGTAGTGACTTTCGTGTTTAGTTGTTATAAATATTAAATCTGTTTGAAAAACTTATGGGTAAATCCATGGCACCATACAGTGCTTGGTACTGAACAAAATATATAGAGGTTATATTAGCAACTGAATAATGAGTACAAAAAATCTTGTTTACTTTATTATAGAGGATGAAACAATAGTAGTATATGGAATTGTGGTTCCGTGTAATGCCGGACGTAAAAAATAGCACCACCCAATTTCGTCCCGTGGGTCTTGTAAAAGGCGACTAAGGGACTTACTAGAGAATATGCATTTTACCACCATACTACTGCATAATGTGGCGATTGTGGCTAACCCCCCTATTCCTTGGGGGAGGCTTTAGGCAGTGGACGTCTTTCGGCTGAAATGATGATGATGATGAGTATATGGAATAGTTGCGTAATGAGGGGTATTAAAACACGAGTTTGTTTACCACCTGCCAGGGTCGCGAGATTGTTCAAACGAGATACCGTGGCCCTGGCATATGGGTAACTGAAGGAACACTGGTGGGTTTTAGTCAGTAAAAGTCTGACACGCCCTCCTGCTTCGCCCAGAGCGGGAGAACTCATTTGAGGATTTCCCATCCAAAAGAAAAAAGTGTGTTTAGCAACCAAACCGTAGGCGAGGTTTTTAATAGCATCACACAAGTGTTTTAATACCTAGTTACGTGCAGTTTCATAGACTTTTTTATATACTCTCATACCTACAAAATAAAAGATAAAAAGCTTTTTCCTTTTTTTGTAAAAAGTTTTTATTTTTAACTTTTTTGTAATGGTAGATACCCCGCACTAATCTAATCGCATTATTCGTTCATTTGTCGCGCAAATACTTAATGCAAATTTAAGACTTATGTGGTTTTCACATGAACCCCACAGTCCAAATGGAACCAAATTAAAATGGGACCATTCGGGAAGCACCAGCTTTCAAATAAAAAAAGAATCTTCAAAATTGGTTCTATCAGTCAAAAGTTGTGATGTAACAAACATTAAAAAAAAATAAAAAAACCCCCTCCTTTATTTGAAGTCGGTTAAAAAGTGAAAAGAATAACAAATAGTTTTGTAATGCTATAAAAATGGCGCGCTCCGCATATGCGAAAAGTTCCAGTAGAAAAAAAAATCGATGCAACCTCCTTGGTTAACTTGTTTACAAAAAGTGTTTTAAAACATTATTTCATAAAAAAAGTATTTTAATAATTATGATTCTATTTTTAAATTTCGGTATTGTGTTTATAAAGTATGTCAATATAAATTCGTTTTGAAGTTTGAATTTCATTCGAATTATACGATATAAAAAAGATGTTTTTTTTTTGTATTATTTTTGTTTATATTTGGAATGCTAAAATGCTATGTAACACATATTCGCTGACAATACGTAATTAATTAATCACTCAAGAACTGAAAGTCTATTCAATATGACATCATTCATTCCGATTTATAGTCGAATCACGTGTCAAGCTATTTGAATGGTTGTTTAGAAAATAAATCACAACAGTTAATATGAAACACGAGATTTACAGCTGAAACACTGATAAGACTTTCATGTAAGTAGTGCTAACCGAGAAATATTACTTGGTGTTTTATAATGAGCATAATTTTAGTCATATGGGTATTTGTAAATGGAGAAGACAAAAAAAAGACCCGTATCAATTTTGGACCTTGGCCGTGTTTTATTTTTTGTCTTGTTCTATACTCCATTTGTTTAGGTAGTTAACTAAAGGTAAACAATCTTGATATGTCTTTTTATATAAAATAAATCGTATAAAAGACCAACAAATATTATTTAAATTAAGTTACTTACCTAACATCGGTTTAAGTAAATACCTAATTGTAAACATTTTTATATTCAATTTTTGGACAGTTTTTTAGATAAAAGACATGTTAAGATTGTTTACATTTAGTTAACTACCTAAACAAATGGAGTATAGTACCTACAACTGTAAAGGATATAGAGTACACCAATTTAGTGTCCCGCTCAGAAATTAACATCTTCATCAACATTGTATGTTGTGTTGACAAAATTGATTACACAGCCCGACGTGACTCTTGCTCCTTGAATGAGAGTAGTCATTCCCCGTAGATTTTGGGTCACTGAATTCAAATTCGACCTCGGAATTGCTCCATCACATCACATTTTTTAGATATCCTAACCTAAAAGTGCAAAAAACACGATTTTAGCGTGTTTTCACAACACATTCGATAAACAATTTTTCATACAATTCATGTATATGAAAATTAGAAATTTTCAAAATCAAATTTCTCGATGATGAAAAAGATATTCGCGCAAACACAACGCCATTTGAAAGAGCAACGCTTATACTTTAAAGTATTGTGTGTATTTTTCGATAGTTAATTTGTTGCGATGCTACATAACCGTGAAAACATGCTAAAATCGTGTTTTTTGCACTTTTAGATTAGAATATCTAAAAAATGTGATGTGATGGAGCAATTCCGAGGCCGAATTTGCATTCAGTGACCCAAAATCTACGGGGAATTACTACTCTCATTCAAGGAGCAAGAGTCACGTCGGGCTGTGTTATTAAAGCATTCTGAAAAAGGGTATCTAGTTAGTTCCTTGGTTACTAATATGTTTTCTCGATTGTAGTTCTGCATTATGTCAGCAATGCGACGCTGGCTGGGGGAGTGACAATTTTCGTAGGGTGGCTTGTAGCAGCTGGATGTGAGTTACCGAAAATCGAGCTGAATGGCGTGGAATTGGAGCGGAATTTGTCCAGTAGTAGACTGCTGTAGGCTAATTATTCCATTTCATTATTATTATCAGCTCTTTGTATTCCCCTCAAGAGCCTCCTTTCCCTCCATTCATTAAACCCTATCCACTGCTGTATATAGCCAAACTTAAGAATCGAGTTCGACGAACTCTTCCTGGGCCGGTCGTGTTGCCGTTTGCTGCCAAATATCTATGAGGTCATTATTTTAGGTCACAGCATTTCTTTAGCATGCGAAAGATGTGTCCAACTCCGTTTAAGCTTCACAGCCCTATGATTTACATTAAAAGTTTAAGTTTAAGAACTTAACATCGAGTGTTTATGCTATCAGTGAGTTTAACTCCTATGATACTATGTTCCATTACTCGCAAACCGACCCGAAATACCGACAGTTGAATATACACACTTATGCACCCATAAATAAGTAAGTTAATCCAATACACGTGCACGTGTGAGGGCAGAGCGTACTCTGTAAAATATTCATGTAATTTGGTGTAGCTAAGCCGCGCTACACGCCAGTAGGTCAACGGGGGCGCCATGCGGCTATTTCGTTTTAAACCTTATTTAGGTATAGGTACAGTTTTATTTATTTTAACTAAAAACCGCTGCTTCGCGCGATTTTTATGACTTGAAAAAATATTGAGTTCTCTTGATTGTATGTAAGTTTAATATAAATGTAATAAACGGTTATATGCTTTGCTTATTACATTGATACAATCAATATTTTATTTAGAGATTCTTCTCCTTCAAGGTTTTACCTTCGGGAATAAAAACCGCATCAAAATCCCTTGTGCGGTTTAGAAGAACAACGAGATCACATAGACAACCAGTAAAATTATTTATTTTACAATATGTCCATAGATGTGTAGTTTTATACTTTTTTTAACAGAAAGTGGAACATTGATTTACCCCTTTTAAAAATACTTTATTGTATTTTAACTTCACTTGTATGTCCTGAAATTTTGCAATAAATATGTCACCCACTTCGATTGCAGCTATCGGGCTGAAATTCAGCACACGCGTTTGGTTCTCGTGATAATAAAAAACACAACCAAATCTATTTCCTTAAATATTAAAAACTTTTTTGGAAGTCGGTGTCTTAGGATCTGTATTTATGGTCTTTTTGCCACCGACTTCCGAAATTAAAGTTATTTTTCACTTTGTAGCGTTTTTAAGGAAGTCGGTTGTTTTTTTTTTGTAAAAAAGTTTTTATTTTTAAATTTTTAGTTGTGGTATCCACCCCGCACTAATTCCAAACAAACAATGCATATTTATGCGATAGCAGAAATCGCGGTTAATTTGCTGTCATTTTTTAAAGAGTTCCGGTGTCTGTCTCCCGAACTCATCATCAGATCTATATGAAATTTACATGGGACCATTTCGGAATAAACATATAAACATCCGAATTGAGAACCTCCTCCTTTTTGAAGTCGGTTAAAAAAAGAAAAATATTGTGGCTCTCTAAGTAGGACCATCCCAAATAAACAGCTGCTCACATTTTTATTCCCAATATTTGGACTGAATTAAGACTATGTTCGCAAGTACGTAAAAATATTGCGACGCCATTTTATCACACACCGAATTTCCAACGCTCGGTTGAAAACTTCCCAGCAAGCCTAAAAAATAAACTGTTCCATTTTCAACTCTAGGTAGAAACTTTAAGTAGAAGTTCCAGTGCGCGTAAAAATCCCGGCGCCATTTTTCTACACTAAGTCGGGCGTTCGTCGCCATTTGTCATCGTCAGACTACACGCGTGACCACTACCGGTCTCTTGTCTGGAACCCATTGCTCCACTTTAAATCATTGGACCTATTATAAATCCATCTAAGAAATAACTAGCTTCCATTACCTACGTGTTGCTCAAGAGAAATCGACCGTGAGATACAAGTTACTAACAAGTATGTTTCATATATTATAAACTAGCTTTTGCCGCGCGCCTTCGTCCACGTAAATGTCGGTTATCGCGGACGCAGATAAAGTCGCGGAATGCAAAGTACCCTATGTTCTTTCTTGGGGTTCAAACTGATCCCATACCAAATTTCATCAAAATCGGTTAGGTGGTTTAATCGTGAAAGCGTAACAGACATACAGAGTTACTTTCGCATTTATAATATTAGTACAGATATAGTATATTTAATAAAGTAGTAAATATAGTATCTATAGTGTATATAAGTATAGATGTACAGTCGCGGAATGATAACATCAAAGATAATGCTCAATGGTAACCCGCTAAATTAAACGTTTCTTACGTTTGTTGCAATTTTCAGGCCATTGCATAAACTTAAAGGGTTGTATTGATGTTTCAAATGATTATAGTTATGTAAATATGTATATGTACGTGTTACGGTCGCGAATCGAAATATACAATAATATACCAGCAGCTATTAGAAGTAAAGATTGTCTGGGATCTTTTAAGAGGTCTTTATTTGAATTCCTTGTAGATAAATGTTACTACTCCATTGCTGAATTCACCACTGATAAACAAAGATATGACGGTTTCGACTTACCAATTAAACACTCATGATTTTATTTATTTTGCCTTTGTGTTGTGTTTAGTTATGATAGATTGTAAGTAACTCCTTAGCTGACATATTTTAAATTGAAGACTATAATTTTTATAATGTAATCTCTTGGCATGCCACCTTAATTTAATTGCTTGTTTGTTTTAATTTTGTACGCCAATTATTGGCAAAACATAGTGCACATATTTTTGACATGGACTATCTGTTTAATATACCTATGTTTAACAAAATAAATGATTGATTGATTGAATCATATTTTATTCAACAAACAGCCTGTCACTGTGGTTTTTTAAGAAGCCTTACTTGGTTTTCGTGCCTCGGAAACCACATTAAGCCGTTGGTCTCGTCGGCTGTCATTTTCGGATCTTTGACAGTCGTTACGGGTCGTCAGAAGCCCGAAAGTCGGACACCTACCAAGGTGTATCGTATTAAACAGTAACTGGGTTGTGGAGGTCAGACAGGCAGGCGTTACATGTAAAAAACTGGTATTCAGCTGCATCCAGTCAGGCTGGAAACCGACCCCAACATAGTTGGAAAAAGGCAGGTAGACGATAATAAAGGCCTGACACTGAGGAATGTGGAAAATGTCGTGAGGAAAGTTTTGAGTATGAATGTCGATGGTTATCAGAGTAAGGGGAGACCAAAGAAATGATGGATGGACTGTGTGACTGATGATATGGATAGAAAGGGGGTGGCAAATGAGATGACAATTAATATTGAAGTGTGGAAGAAAAAGACATGTTGCGTCGACTCCAAATAAATTGGAATAAAAGCAGGAGAATGATGATACAGCCTGACGCTGAGCTGCAAATCTAAAAAAACCGGCCAAGTGCGAGTCGGACTCGTGCACCGAGGGTTCCGTACAAACCTGTAGGTATTCACGATTTATGCATAAGGTTTATGTTTATGAAATTAAATGGTTTTTTTTTTATTTTTATATTTGAGTTGATTGAATGAAACGTATATTGCGGTTTACGATTTATGACGTATTAAAAAAAACTACTTACTAGATCTCGTTCAAACCAATTTTCGGTGGAAGTTTACATAGTAATGTACATCATATTTTTTTTTCGTAATTTTATCATTCTCTTATTTTAGAAGTTACAGGGCACACATTTTACCACTTTGGAAGTGTCTCTCGCGCAAACTATTCAGTTTAGAAAAAAAATATATTAGAAACCTCAATACCATTTTTGAAGACCTATCCATACATACCCACACGTATGGGTTTGATGAAAAAATAAATTTTGAGTTTCAGTTCTAAGTATGGGGAACCCCAAAATGTATTGTTTTTTTTTCTATTTTTGTGTAAAAATCTTAATGCGGTTCACAGAATACATCTACTTACCAAGTTTCAACAGCATAGCTCTAATAGTTTCGTAAAAAAGTGGCTGTGACATAAGGACGGACAGACAGACAGACAGACATGACGAATCCATAAGGGTTCCGTTTTTTGCCATTTGGCTACGGAACCCTAAAAAAGGTAAAAAATATTGAATTGCGTGGGTTACTCTAGTTCTTCCTTTTCATTCTGATCCAACCAGCACCCTAATTGCGAAACATACAATTTATCAGAATCTGAATGGGATTGAAGATTATTTCTAAACCATTGCGTCATTTGTTCGAATAAATTGTCGGCTCAGCAACGTAAATAGCGCAATGAATGCAATTCCTATCGATAAAAAGTTCCGCAGTTACCCCTCTGTTCTTTGCCCTCTACCTGCGATGCCCTAGGACGAGGTTCGTACCGCACAGAGGGTGCCCTTAGCAAGTAGTTACTTTAGAATGAAGTTATTTAAGCCCTGGCTGGAGGCCTTAATTTATGAAGGTAGCCACAGGTAAGTCCGGTTAAGCAGCTGACAACCTAATAAGTTGATCTGCGAGATGTCATTAAAAAAGCAATAGTTTTCCACCTTAACCAATATTTGATTTCCTTTCTTCCTTAGCACAATCTGGAGAATTTTTTGCTTCCATGCCATTTAACACTTTCCTACCTACCTACCCTACTACCTACCCATCATATGAAAGAACGAATTTGAACATTAATTGCCCAACCTTTTTGTAGCGCGTGTTTACAACTTATCAAACTTGAAACACATGTTTCCCTACCTTGTTTATTGATTTAACTAGTTTTTACCGCGGCGCTGCTCGGAAATCCGGTGCTTGTTAGATATTATGTCTGTTTACGTAATGTTTGGTTTCTCTTCTAAACAACTGCCCTAGTTATAAACGTGCGTTTTATTATTGCTATTAGAATTAAAATGTTATGTGATGTAAAAATTATTCATAATAGACCCGTAAAAATAAAATTAAAAAGGAGTAGTTTAGTAAATTTGTGCTCTTATCCTTTTTTAATATTTTTATATTATTACCAGAGGTCGGAGTAGGTAGATTGATTTTACGTACTCGCATCATGAATAGTCATAGAAATCACAACATGGATAAGCCTTTTTTCCGGAATTTCATTTTGGTACAAACGGGATTGAATCAAATATTGTGAAAGTAAGGATTTTTAAACTAGGTACTACATTAGAAATTTATATGAATGCGATAGATAAACATTTAAAATTGTTTTTTCTTACTGTAGAAGGCCGATCACCTATATATTATTAAAAAGACAGCAAAATGGTTATACATTTCTTATTCATATTGATGTATTCTTTATTCTACACATTACTACATTTGAAATTAATTACAAAATCCCTGAATCCCGGAGGCATATCCATACTAATATATACGTGCCAGTTCATTGATCCCATTTCAATCTACCTACTCCGACCTCTGATCATTACATTACATGTTCCGTGTGTTGCTGGACGTAAAGAAAAGCACCATCACATTTCTTCGCGTGGGTGTCGTAAGAGGCGACTAAGGGACTAACTAGAGAATGGGCAGCGCCACAAAGCGTATCGATTATGGGGACATTATGTTCAGCAGTGAACGTCTTTTAGCTGAAATGATGATGATGATAACTATTACATTGGTTTACACTTAGACTTCAAAGTATTAATTAACCAGCACAAACAACAAACGTATACGTTTTGTATCAATTCATAGTGAAATCCGTGAAACAAGTTTCATAATCAAGTTAGCATTGCTCAACAAAGTTAACATCATGGTTAAGGCTAATGAAACCGATAACATTGTGAACAGCCGGTTACTTAAAAGTACAGTCATAATCGCCGCATTAAAAAAATGGTGCAAAATACCACAGCCTCTGAGACATTGACACCATTCTAAGATTTCAGTTTCATCATTCGCATATAGGTAACGCCTAAAAAAATGTTAATGGTAATAACCTGAACAAACAGTGTTTGCCTAAAAATAATAAGTCACTTTTCAGCACACCATAGAAAGCGAACTCCAGCGGGCTCTAAACGGAGAAAGCAAGGACATTAGGACCACTTTCTGACGACGAAGAAGTATTACAACATTCACGCTAAATGCGTGCGTTACGTGATACAAATCGACATTAGACCACAAAACAGTACCTACAGAAGGTCCACTCCATTCTTAAAAACAACCTACCAGGGTAGCGGAGTTGTTCGAAAGTGTTACCGTGGCCCTGGCATCATCATCATCATTTCAGCCGTAAGACTAGTGGACTCCACTGCTGGACTTAGGCCTCCCC
Organism: Aporophyla nigra; assembly: GCA_947507805.1. Taxonomy (NCBI): domain Eukaryota; kingdom Metazoa; phylum Arthropoda; class Insecta; order Lepidoptera; family Noctuidae; genus Aporophyla; species Aporophyla nigra. The sequence goes on from OX382301.1 coordinate 4,742,867, forward strand.
CAATTTGGGGGGCTTTGCCATAATCGCCACGCTTGGCAGGCGGGTTTGCGATTGCAGTATGATGGTAAAATGCATAGAGAACGCTGCTGCCCATTCTCTAGTAAGTCCCTTAGTCGCCTTTTACGACACCCACGGGAAGAAATGGGGCCCTGGCATAGGCTGAAGGAATACGGGTGGGTATTAGTCAGTAAAAGTCTGACATGCCCTTCCGCTCCACCCAGAGTGGGAGAAGTCATTAGAAGATTACCCACCTAATAAAGGTGCACGCACACTTAACGTTGCCGAATGTCTGTTCCTAAATGCACCCAATGTTCTTCTTCCTCTCTCCTACTTCATCTTGCTGTGCCCGACAGGGTATATAATTGTGACTTTAATAATGGTTTCCCTTCCAACTATGTTTAAAAAAATTATGGTACGCATTAAAGAATTGAGAATCTAATTACCGTTGGCTGATAAAATTTTGGTTTTTCCTAACTTACGTTAGTATTAGTGCCAAGATTGGCTTCCCGGGTGTTAAAAAAATGCTTGACGTAGCCGGCAAGTACTTTTAGCTATACACGGCTACACATCAAGCTATACATTTCCAGTTTTAGCTGACCTCGCGTTGCATAGGCTTTTCGTACATAGAAAAGTCAGCTCATACTGGATATGTATAGCTTGATTTATGGCCGTGCGTACTCCGTTCTTGTGATTTTTTTTTTGTACTTACTGAACCGTACCTGGAAACCATCTGGTTATGGAGATATTAAAAGGCAGAGCTTCATTTTTTTTTCCACAGTAACATGTTCTAAGTTGTATAACTAAAATTGAAATGCACAACTCGTATCGCTGCGCATACACGCCATTATGGATACCCATAATCCGATTTATTTGGGGTAGGCGCTACATCTCCTTTTCTTCCAAACTTCTCTATTAACCCTTATCTCGATAGTCACACCATCTGTAGCTACATTATCTTTCACATCGTCTATACATCGTTTCTTTGGTCTTTCCCAACTCTTATATCCACATTCCCTTATATACCTAATGAAAACTTTCTTCTTTCGACAGTACGTGCGTTTTCGCCTGATGTATAACGTTGACCTCCTGTGTAGACTATTCTGTGATTAGACGGAGCGTGATCATGATACGTCTTGTCAGTTTGACATTTGGCAAACAACTAATATTTTTAATAAGGGAATTAAAGCGGACGTAATGTTGTTTTCTTTTTTATTGCGCTTGCGGAAGTGACCGTGGGAAGTTTAAAATTAAATGATATAATTTCTGTTATTGTTTGCGTGGAGTAATTCATTGTTATTTGTTTCTTTGTTAGTGATGATATCACAATATTTTCCTTTAGGTAGTATGAGTAACAGATGGATGTCATACCACTGCAGAATCTTCTTCATTTAGTCTTCCCACGAAACACTAAATAAGTCGTATGGACGTAAAATATTGCACTGGATCTTCAGCGCACTGCATAGCGGCGAGAGTTGAAAATCGAACAAAGTGTTTTTCCTACGCGCTGGGATGATTTTTTTTTGTTGTTGGTGGGCAATCATCAAATGACGTCTCTTGCTTTAGATGGACCAGAAGGGCGTGTCAGACTTTTACTGACTAAAACCCACCCGTGTTCCTTCAGTTGCCCATGTGTCAGGGCCACGGTATCTCTTTCGAACAATCTCGCGACCCTGGCAGACACTGGGATGCATTCTGTTGGATTCTTAATGCTCGGTTCAACACCAAGAGTTGATAATATAGTGTGCGAAAAACTGACGTCGCGATACTTTTACATGGTCTTATATCAACAAAAGGTTATGTTGAAAATTATACTATTAGTTCTTCCTACCCAAATTTTATCGCAACCTATAGATCCACGGAAACAAAACAAGGAGACCAATCAGAAAGACAAAAAGTTATGAAAATAGACGTTGTTCTGCCCGAACTCGAACGTAGCGGCACCTACGGGGTCTAATTGTAAATCTAAACCCCCCACACAAACACACACACAAAAAAAAACCGTTCCAGTAGTTTAGGAGAATTTGGTGTCATGTGACATATAGACGTACAGAAGAATTATATATTTTAAGAGAGGCACGATGAAATGCGAGATCATTAAAGTAATAAACACGCAAAACGTTGATATATACCAAACAACAAATAAATTACAATCCGATCACAATCTCTAAGATTACAGGAAACGAGGAAATGAAAATAATTATGAACATGGCATTCAGATTAACAGCTGAACCACTGCAGCTTTGTGTGAGCTAAATAACTGCTCCATTCAAGCCAAGGATGGGCCACATCGGGCAGTAATCGTTTCTATCCGCCGTCGAGTTGAGACTTCACGATGAAATACATCATTCATGCTCGCGCACTGCGCTTGTGATCAATCATAGGAAAATAATACTATATCAAACACGGTTGAAAGAGTCGTGCAGTCTATATATGAGAAAGATGGTTATTATTGGCAACGTATTATAATGTTAGTAGGAAAAAGTGTGCTGGCTTCCGTAATAACAGTCAAAGCTAGGTTGCTATACATAAGCACCAGACTAAGTAAAACAGATTGAAGAGTACGTCTATGTATGTGTGTATTGTCGTTAGGTTAAATGAGGGAAACATTTTAAGAGTTTAGTACTATTGAAAATCAGAAGTCAGAAGCCTGTGACTCTGAAAACCAGTCTTACCAAAGAATATCGTGTACCCAGCAACTGGGTTGTCGAAATCAGGAAAGCAATCTTATCTCAATTAAATACCGGGAAATCCTTGAAACCTGTCATATTGTTTGTTCTTTAATAGTTTTTCATAGCGTATAATTAGTGCTATGTCAATATGGTAGTACTAATGCACCACTAATTAATAACACATTTGGCAAACATAACGAAGATCCCTGAGCTGATGTGTTAAATAAAGGTAGATGCTCTTAGGAGGCTTATAGTAACTACCGAGAGACAATTATTTAAAGCCGAGATCCCGAATGCAAGGATGTCCGAGATCTATAAATTATAGATTCTATCTGCCTGGGATTTCCTGTGCCGAAATCGAAGCGGTTTCCTTGATTTCATTACGAGAAACAACCTCAAAACGATATCAATTTGATAGATACAAATGCTGTTATAGTTGTTCATTCATTTTTTTAGACACACGTGGTTCTCTACATAGGTAAAACAATTTTCGATGAACTAAAAAGATCGCACGTGATACCGAACTTTCATTATAATTGCTCTCTACTTTTTCTCGAGATTTCTTTTCCATTCCATCTTTATCCAGCTCAATTAATCTGCCGTCTAACAGAATTTGAATAACTCATCTTCAGAATTGATTGCAGCGTCTTCGTGAATATTGAATTTCATACTGAAACTGAACTTTTTGAAAACAAAAAAAAAAAGAAGTTAAATTAATAATAATATCTTAGGACAACCAACACATCGTTATCTGATCCCAAACTAGGCAGAGCCTGTACTATGGCAACCAAACAACTGATAAATATACTTATATATTTCTAAACACATACATTTTATAGATAAATTACAACCAGACACAGAAAACATGATTGTGCTCATCACACAAAGATTTGTCCTGTGGGAATCGAACCCATGACCTCAGCCTTAGCAGTCAGGGTCACTAACCACTAGACTAACAGGCCAGTCAAACTAGTACGTGCTTGCTTTTAACATGGTGTGACGGTATTTACACGACTAACATTATATAACACCACGCCTGAAATTCCCTAAGGATTAGGCAGCGTATATCCTACACAGCCATGAACAGGATACGAATCCAGACTCCGGTGAAATCTAGGCGGTGAAAATTTGCTCTATCCGGGAATCGAAGCGCTGGCTACCATTAGATCAACTAGGCAGTTCACAATAAGTCGAGGTAGTAACATCACATGAAAGAATAACCCTCCTTTTGCTTCACCATAGTCGGTTCATCATCACAATCATCACTTCAGCCGAAAGGCGTCCACTGCTGGACATAGGCCTCCCCCAATTTGAGGGGGGGGGGGGGGGCAGGGGGGGGTTGTCTTAATCGCCACGCTTCATTGTTCATCGAAGTATGGTGGTAAAATGCATAGAGAACGCTGCTGCCCATTCTCTAGTAAGTCCCTTAGTCGCCTCTTACGACACCCACGGGAAGAAATAGGATAGTGCTATTTTTTACGTCCACACGTATTATACAGTCGGATAAAAAGTTCTCAATAAAATATCTACTCAACTAACATTATTACCGCACAACAAAAACCTTTCACTCTACTTATACTACACGTCTAATTTTACATAACCCACTCACAAATTGATATAAAATCTGTGTCAAACATGAATGGATGAACAAAACAAAGAACAATAAAACTAACCAAAGACAATGAGAGTGTCTAATGAAGATGTTGGTGACGTAATAAGTAAAAGTAGCCTGTAATGCGAAGTACGCTCAACCACATGGAGAAAAGGAACACTATAAGAACTGAAGATGCCCTTATCAGTACAAAAAACTTTTATACAAAAAAAAAAATTACAACCGATTTGTGTCCCCTAGTTCTTTCTTTTTGCCTGTTTGTTATCTGTCTGTATAATATGAGTCCTGTAACTTAAATTAAACTTATTTTTTATTATTTAGGATCTGTATTTAAGTTTTTGCCACCGACTTCCGAAATTAAAGTTATTTTTCACTTTGTACTGTTTCTAAGGAAGTTAGTTGTTTTTAGGGTTCCGCACCTCAAAAGGAAAAAGCGGAACCCCTATAGGATCACTTTGTTGTCCGTCCGTCCGTCCGTCCGTCCGTCCGTCTGTCAAGACCCTTTTTCTCAGGAACGCGTGGAGGTATCAAGCTGAAATTCATATCAAATACTTAAATCTACTGTTTCTTGGAGCTGTGAAAAAATCAAACTTCTAAGCTAACGCAATCAAAAGATATAGCCGTTTATGCCGCAAATTTCCGCAAATTTTCAAAACTCGCAAGGGAATCAAAACCTAAATGGTACTTCCAGTCGATCTAGAATTTTGAAATTTGGTACGAAGCAACGTCTTATAGCACAGATAAAGGAAAAATTGCGAAAACCGTAAATTTTTAGTTTTATCATATAATAAAAAATAAAATAAAATTTTAAACTTTATACCTACAGGTTTGTACGGAACCCTCGGTGCGCGAGTCCGACTCGCACTTGGCCGGTTTTTTTTTTTTGTAAATTTTATTTTTATTTTTAACCTGTTAGTTATGGTTATCTACCCCACACTAATTCCTATACCAGTACCGGTCAGGTGAAATTTAATGCCATTGTCAGAACTGAACCAAAATGAGACCACACGGGAAGCACAAGCTTTCAAATAAAAAAAGAATCATCAAAATCGGTTCACCCAGTCGAAAGTTCAGAGATAACGAACATTAAAAAAAAATACAGTCTAAAATGACAGTGTTGACAAAGTTAAATTGTTACATGGAAGTGCAGTTGACTGTACTTACGTTCGAAATTACTGACCTACGCGCTTGCGCATCGTGGTGGTAATTGGATGCGCGTGAGTTGGGATTCCGTATGGTTGGTTTAGATTTACTTGGTTTGATTGATATGCGTGTAACCGTGAATGACTATTTTTAGGTTAATTTTATATGAAAGAAAAGAATGAGTGCGAATCAAATGAATTTCTTTTTGAAGGTAGTGTTGTTTTTTTTTTGGATGTGGGTGAAAATTTAGGTCACGGTCGAATTTGTATGTCTTTTAGTAGTAATTAAGTTAGGATTCACATCTAGTAGATGGCATTAAGAAATATTGTGTTGTAACTGTTTGGTGTTGTAGCAGTGATGGACCAGTGGTATCGGCCAGACTAACGAGTTAGAGAAGATCGTGAGTTAGAACCCAAGCAGGCATTTTACTTTGTGTAATTAATTTTATCACCACTGCCCTCAAAACGTAGAAAGAAAACGTCGTGAGGGAACCGCCATGTTCTAGAACCGAGTTTTAGCACACCTGTGACATCTACCAACGTTCACTGGGATAACTTGGTCAGCTCTTTAGCCCTCTCCCTCTTATAGAGAGCAGGCCTGTGTTCCAGCAGTGGGGAAATTAAACCCTAATTAAAACTGTTTTTGTGATTGTATGTTAATTTAGTAAATTATTAAAAAATACCTTTCAGTATTCATTTGTAAACGAGCCTTTAAAGAACTAAATCATTTACAACTCATTGCACTTCGTAAATTAAGATCAAGCAAAATACTAAAACTACGTAATCAAACAAGAAAGAAATCAGAGAGAAAAACGCGACCATTATCACCGCTTTCGGTAAAACTAATTAATTCATCCAATCCAATTGATTTAAAAAGACCATAAAAATTGTAAGTATCGTCGATAACGAATTTATTTAGGCTTAAGAAACTCAGTTGCTCGAGAAAACCGTAATTACATCATTTACATAAGCGAATCCAAGTTCCGGACAAGCGAAAAATTCGGATTTGGCCTGATGGTTTCGAAATCAGCGACTTGTCACGATGCTACTCTAGCGCTGAGATCTATAAACGTAACTTATGTAGGTAGTTCGTGCTTATACTTACACATGTTCCCGTCTTTATACAGCACGTCTAGTTTGACAGTTGTGGGATAGGGACAGGAATAACGTTTAGTCAAAGTAAGTGCTCAGTAACATTTATATGTAGATCTCAGCACGGGCTTCGAGAGCTCATTTCGATCCGGCCTGTCCCTTGCTGCCGTCTACCAGCGATAAGCCGAGGTCCATTCCCCACAGGGAGTGCCCTTAGCGAGCAGTCGCTCCTGTTTTAATTTTTTTTAAGCTCTGGCTGGCGGACTTAATTTATTAAGGTAGCCACAGGCAAGTCCGGTGCAGCCAACAAGGTAGTAGGTCTCGGGCAACCTATGAGGTAGTCCTCATCGGTTGACTTGCGAGATGTCATGCCCAAAAAAAAGGGCGCTGGGGGCAAGTGGGTGCACATGCATCTCTCTGGTTTCAAAATAAAATAGTAGGTAAATATTAAAACATTCAGAACAAAATAAAAACTGAAAACGCCTAATTTACTAATAAAGATCCTCACCTCTTCGAGGCGAGACTTATACAAGTCGCTACGTGTATTAAAATGAAAAGTTTTTCTTGAACACTTAAAATTCATACGTCTTTTGATAAAGAAGCGAATACGTCGTGAAGTCACCTCGAGCTTATGTGGTGGTGCCTTTACTCTCGTTAAACTATCATTACAGGCTTTGAGAGACTGGAAGTGGTTATTATGTATTAAAAATTATATAATAAGATTAGCATAATTCATGGTAATTATAATTTAATTTAATTAGTTTCATGAGCTATTAGAAACTAGACGTAAGTAGATACCACTTTTTAATAAAGGTATGACCAGTTTTTGAAGTAGATCTCAGTTCGGCAATAGTGAGAGTGTTTTTGATCGGTTGCCAATCTGAACGAATAAGACGATATTTGCTTTTAAGATAGAGAACTTTTGTTTTCTAATTTGCATTATGCATACCTACTTATGTGAGCTTTAGATTACACAAAAGGTTATTTAAGAAAAGATCGTCCCACAATACAAACGGTACAAAACAGACTATCCGAAACTAAAAACTGGTTAACTAGATATTTCCGTCAAGTAAGTGAAATTTTTCACTCACACGTAGAATTTAAGGGCTACCTCATCATATTATATTACAATATATTGTAATAAAAGAAGCCCAAAAATCTGACAGTCGAACTTGGCAAGAGTCTCGTGTTAGCCAATAACTGGGTTGTGAATGTCTCAAAAGCAGTCGCTCCACGTAAAATACTGGTTTTTAGCTGCATCCGGTTAGACTGGAAGTCAACCTCAACATAGTTGGGAGAAGGCTAGGCAGAGGATGATGCTGTATGCTTTTTTAACCGACTTCAAAAAAAGGAGGAGGTTATCAATTCGTCTGTATTTTTTTAAATGTTTGTACTCATAACTTTTGACTGGGTGAACCGATGTCGATGATTTTTTTTTTTTTTTTGAATGCTGATGCTTCCCGAATGGTTCATTTTAATTTGGTTCCATTCGGACAGTGGGATCCATGTGAAAACCATATAAGTCTTATATTTGCATTAAGTATTGGCACGACAAATGAACGAATAACGCGATTAGATTAGTGCGGGGTATCTACCATAACTAAAAAGTTAAAAATAAAAACTTTTAACGAAAATATAAAAACCGACTTCTTTAAAAAAAACACTACAAAGTCAAAAATAACTTTAATTTCGGAAGTCGGTGGCAAAAAAACCTTAAATACAGATCGTAAGACCCCGAATTCCGAAATTAAAGTTATTTTTGACTTTGTAGTGTTTTATTAAGGAAGTCGGTTTTTATTTTTTTGTAAAAACTTTTTGAGTAATAAATTACTTTAAACAGAGCATAGATAATGCATACAATACCCATTTCTACTAATCCATAACATACAACACATTCTCAAGTCTTTACTTTCATGTAACATTTTATTGACCAAACCTTCTTTTGTTACAGGTATGAATCGGGAGAATAATGGAAAACCTTTTTGGAACGGAAAGCACCACTTGTCATGTTGGATGTAATCTACAATCGGGCCTTCTCTTCCCACTGTCCCCAGTGACACGATTCAAAGGGAATTCTTTTGCCAACGTGTAAATTATGCGGACTATGAAGTGTGGTTGAGGTATACCTACCTGCCTATGCGCATTGCGGTAATTTGAAGGTTTTTATCCTTTGCAGTTCAAGTGTAGCCTTATTTTAAATGAAAGTAACATGAAGCTAGATTCGTTGTAATATATAGGGATGACGCTAAACCATTTTTTTTTTCGAAATAAATATAAGTTTTTTTTTTTTTTTAATAGAATGTCATGTACCAATTACAAAAAATCTAGGTGTTTTTCCGATAATGAATCCTAGTAATAACTCATTTTAGCATGTAGTTATAAAAACTGAATGCAACTGCAATAAAAAATACGTAATTATGAAATTATGACTCTATTATAAAGTTCCGGCACATAAATACATAATTATTATCAGAACTATTAATCGCTCTACACCTTTAGCTGTAGTTATTTTTTACTTTACAATAAAGATTATAACAATCATTACAGTAGTATAATGGAGGAAGGGCTTGTGGCTAAGTAATAACAGCCGCACGGGTTGATCGTTCAGGTTAAGCTACGCTTGCCGCGGTTGGTCTGTGGATGGGTGACCATCTTTACATACCAAGACCCTTCTGTGCCTCGGAAAGCACGTTAAGCCGTTGGTCCCGGTTGTCTTTCGTAGATCTTAGACGGTCGTTACGGGTCGTCAGAAGCCTGAAAGTCTGACAACCAGTCTTACCAAGGGGTATCGTATTACCCAGTAACTGGATTGCGAAGGTCAGACAGGCAGTAGCTCCGTGTAAAATACTGGTACTCAGCTGCATCCGGTAAAACTGGAAGCCGACCCGAACATAGTAGGGGAAAGGCTAGGTAGATCAACTATCGTGATTTACTGTTACATAAACAGCGTGTCGCTTCTAGTGGTTCTAAAGCAGTCAACATTTATCGGAACATTTAGTAGATGCGCTAAATGGCCGGCGCTTAGCGTTATGTAACCGCTATGAGATAATTTGGATCGCGAATAATAAATTAGTCTGAAACAAGATTGAGACAGCGGCTGTATCTTGAGAAGGTTATTTGGTCTTTATTTTCTTTGAAGAAGATAGTCTAGATATTTTAGTATTATTACATAACTAGCTTTTGCCCGCGGCTACGCCCGCGTGAATGTCGGAAATTAACGCAGGAGGACGTACGCGGTAAGATGTGTTAATTCAGGTTATATTATAGGTAATAGCCGTTACCCGCGACTTCATCCGCGTGGTATTTAACAAAAAAAAAATCATAAAAACTGTCTTTGGAAACTACGCTGACATACGTCACAAACTACGCTGACATACGTCTCAAAATTCAGCGTGTGTTTAGTTTTTTAAACTATTATTTATTTTTTCTAAAATAAAAGTAGCCTAAGTTACTCCTTGTTACATCAGCTATCTGCTAGTGAAAGTTCCGAGAAAATCAGTCCAGCCATTTCAGAGATTAGCCGGAACAAACAGACAGACAGACAAAAATTGTAAATAATGTTGTTTTGGTATATTGGTATAATATGTACCGTGTATACATCCATATACACTTAGTAAAAAGTGGTTATCTTAATATTAAAAACAGACACTCCAATTTTATTTATTTGTAGTATAGATGTATAACGTCAGACAGTACGCCCTCAGGCTAAGTGGAGCGACGATCTTCGCAGGTTGGCTTGCAGCAGCTGGATGACCTGAATGGCATAAAATTGTAGTGGCCTTAGTCCAGCAGGGAACTGCTATAGGCTGATAATTATTACATACAAGAATTCAATCAGCACTATGAATATTAACCACCAGATACTATAAATGATAAACAAAACAAATTTCTCGAACATAGCTTAGTTTGAGCTAATACGATAGAACTGTAAATATTGACAAATGTCATTAATTCCAACATCAGCAGCTTATAGGCGATTATCACACGGCACCGCGCACCGCCGCGGAGGGTGGTGGCGGTAAAGCAATTGACCGCGCGGTCGGTCGGTGTACGTGTGTTAGGCATAGAGGGCAATGCGACATGAGATCCGCTTCACCGCCTACCGCGGCGGTACGCGGTGCCGTGTGATAATTGCATAAAGTTTCCGCTGCTGGTACACAGGCCTCCTGAAAGAGCAAGTGGGCCATTATCCACCAATATATACCACACCATTTACTTTTTCCTTTTTTCTTTGAAAAAGTGAATTTGTAAAGTGGGCTCTGCTATTCGGCTTCAGAGATCAACAAACTTAATTAGGAGCAGCCCAACTAGGTCGCGTGGCTACTTCATTCATTAGGGGTGCTCCCCAAATAGTTCAAAGGTCTCTCTCATTTGTGCTGCATTAGGGGCTTTCCTTTTTCTGTACAACAACGGGTATTAGGCTTGAGTGTGATAACTTGATAAGGGTTACTTCGTATTACGTTAAAAATATTCGCAAAATTTACGAGTGTTTATGTAAATATTACTTTGAGAACTATGTATGACCATAGTTGTCAAAGTAATCCATACTAATATTATAAATAGAAAAGTGTGTGTGTCTGTTTGTCAGTCTTTCACGGCAAAACGGAGCAACGAATTGACGTGAATTTTTAAGTGGAGATAGTTGAAATGGTGGATAGTGACATAGGCTACTTTTTATTCCGCGACTTCATCTGCGTCTGTGATAACCGACATTTACGCGAACAAAGTCGCGGGCAAAAGCTAGAATTTACATAAATACCCGAAATTTTAGTGAAAAATTTTAGATGTACAGTGGATGCGGAAAGGATAAAATTTTGTGGGCCAACCGTGGACTGCGATTGGTTGAGTTGATTGATTAAGACTGTCAAAAGCTCCCAATGTAGATTTTACCATGTCTGGACACTCTAATAGATTATATTGATACAAAATATAATTTTCACATCATTATTATTGAATTTATATTCATTATACTAGCTTCTGCTCGCGACTTCGTCCGCTTAAGCCTTCTTGTTGCCTGGACGAACGCGTCGCATCGCGTCGCCTGCTCTCGCTATTACTCCGTTTCTGGTTAGCGTTATTCCTTATTGTTGTTTTTCGTAATATTAAATAGCCTATAAAAATCCTCAAAAACAAGGCTACCAAAACCTAAAAGATTTTTCAAAAATGTTGTCTATCTATGTTGTCTATATATGTAGATGTGAAAATGCAATGGCGTTAAAAGACGTGCACGTAAAAAAAAAACACAATGGCCTGAACAAACCCAATAAGTAAGAAGAATGATCCAGGCTAATTCCTTTTTACTAGCAAAGAGTCAGTCCCAACCTAACTACAGATAACGACATTGAAAGAAAACAGTCAGATCTATTGTTATTTAAATAAAGAATAACATACATAACATTACGTCACTCTTACGGAGGCATGTCAAGATCGACGTCTGAGCGTGTCGGCGCATGCACACAGCAATAGATTACCTTTGTCAAGGACAAATACTGCGTCACGTATAACTATCAATGAATGGGATTCCCCATGTTTTTCTCAGTTGTTTGAAGGTAGTGATTAATTGTATCTACCTCTGGTAGTTAATTGTGACTATTGACTATTCGATTCAAAGTTTTCTACTCTAACATCATAACACAGTATTGTGAATGGAAATAGATTTCATCCTTTTCTGGTTTTATTTTTGTTGACCTTTCTGAACAACTGGTAAGTCTAAGTCAAGACTAGCTTGACAGTTTCACACAAGATTGGTCCACACTAGCTTGAGAGTGAGAGGAGAGTGGAAAGGAAAAAGGGTGGTGTTCCCCCTGCAGTGGGACTACATAGGCTAAATATAAATAAATCTGATTTTTAAAACGAAATAGAATAGAAAGCTCCGTATAATGTACACTAAGAAACACTGAGTTTGTTTCGGCCTTTCTTCTCAGAGTAGTCAGTTAGGAAACGCCGACCTCAACTAGTTTAAAAAAATATGATTGACGTGTAAAAGTGTTTGTACAAACCTACTTACAGAAATTAAATCATTTATCATGCGAATTACAGACATAAGTAGAAATTCTACATAGACAACCTTTGGATGAATTTGAAGGGAGAAGGAGAGACTATTGCAGGTCATCTGTGGAGTACTAAAACAAAGCTCAGCCTTGGCCCGATCCCATTTAAATAAATTGCAATAGTGAAAGACAGCACCCTAAACGCGTAACACACATTCAATCTCAATTGGAATACTTTTGACGAATATTGCTAATCCATGGCTTCAGCTAATGTATATCTTTCAAAAATAAATTATAAATCTTCTTTGTATATATACAATATCTTACAAAATTTACATAATTTAAAATCTAAGTTTAAATCCAAAGAAAAAAAAATGTACATGTATATATAAAAATAAATAATTACAAAGCATCAAAACATTCTTCTGCATCGTCGTCAACAGGAAACGTGTCCAAAAGGTTGGCAGCATTGCCACGTTGTATGTTGTTGGAAAAAATTGTCTGCGCAACAACGTAAATAGAGCAACGAATGTTATCGAACTGTCAAAATAGAAGCCATTGCTACTATTGTGTGTTACGCAGTTATATCACAGGAAGTTCATTTTTGGTACATCTAACAGACGTGTCTTCGGTGAGACCTACAAGATCCATTAAAAATTTGAATTCATTAAAATGTTGAAGGTCGCATGTAGTAACATCACTAACAACATATCGTTTGAGATTGCAGAACTGCGTAAGCAAAATGATGCAAGTCCTTAGTCCAAAATAAATTTGTATACAAAAGAGCGGTTTGTTGCAAAAAAATCCTGAATAACTGGTTTTCTTTTTGTTAAAATAAAGCTCAGTTTGATTGTAGGGTTAGTTACTTAGGGAAAATACGGAACAATTATGTCTTTTAATGCCTCCAAGCACAACCTTACGATTTAGCCTTATTAAACAGAAGGTTTTCCAAATTTGTTCATGAGCGATTTATATCGTCGTTGCGCTTACAAATACCGCTATGTGAAGTTATCAAAAAATGGTTTTTACGGCTACCGTGTATTGAAATAAGAATCAGAATTGCATCAAATACTAAATATCTAAAAAACTTTTTACCAAAAAATGTAACCGCCGAAAAAACTGAAAAGCAAAAAATAATAAACCTTAAAATTATGATTCGGCGCTTTGAGTGATCTTTGTTCATTGATTTTTCAGCGCCGACTCATAATTTTAAGGTTTATTATTTTTTGCTTTTCAGTTTTTTCGGCGGTTACATTTTTTGGTAAAAAGTTTTTATTTTATATTTTTTTGAAGCTTTAATGTACTTATAATACTTGGCAAGGTATACCCTATCCAATGAATAAAGAATTATCAAAATCGGACTACTCTGTATAAAGTTATGCGTGGTTAAACATTACAATCAGTGAGTGAACAATCAATCATCCCCTGTTTTCCGACCCTTAGGGTTCGATTTTGTTTTCCAAATTTATATGGGACCACCCTCGGAGTATACCCTTTCCAATAAAAAAATAATTATCACAATCGGACTACTATGTAAAAAGTTATGCGTGGTCATACATAAAAAAAAAAAACAAACAAAAAAAAAAAAATATACGCGTCGAATTGATAACCTCCTCCGTTTTTTTTTCGTCGGTTAAAAACACAGCGTTTTTTGTAAGTGCAACGACGTTGTCAATAGTCACAAACGATATTTCTTTTTTACCGACGAAAAAACGGAGGAGGTTATCAATTCGACGCGTATATATATATTTTTTTTTATGTATGATCACGCATTACTTTTTAGATAGTAGTTCGATTGTGATAATTTTTATTGGAAAGGGTAGATTTTGAAGATGGTCCCATATAAATTTGGAAAACAAAATCGAACCCTAAGGGTCGAAAAACAGGGGATGATTGATTGTTCACTCACTGATTGTAATGTATAACCACGCATAACTTTATACAGAATAGTCCGATACTGATAATTCTTTATTCATTTGATAGGGTATACCTTGCCAAGTATTATTAGTTCATTAAAGTTACAAAAAATTATAAAATAAAAACTTTTTAACAAAAAATGAAACCGCTGAAAAAATGACTATCTACACTATCTTATCTCAGCGGCTTTGCCCGTGTGGACGCCGGAAACTTTTCTACGAAAACGTACTACAGGATAAAATTATATATGTGTTAATTCAGGTTGTACTGTGTGGTGCCGGACTTAAAGAATAACACCACCCCACTTCTTCCTGTGGGTGTCGTAAAAGGCGACTAAGGGATTTACTAGAGAATGGGCAGCAACGTTCTCTATACATTTTACCACCATACTGCGATCGCCAACCCGCCTGCCAAGCGTGGCGATTATGGCAAAGCCCCCCAAATTGGGGGAGGCCTAAGTCCAGCAGTGGACGTCTTACGGCTGAAGTGATGATGTGAATTCAGGTTAAGAACTACATGTATGTATGTGTGGCAAATTTCATCAAAATCCATCCAGCTGTTTTTTTCGTGATTACGTAAAAAGTATTCAAAGATCTACACTACGAAACTTTCACAATTATAATATTTATTTAAGGCAGGTGGTGGCAGGCTTCGGATAAGCCTTTTGGACCTGCAAGGGCTTATGCGGAGTGCGACTTACAAATACTTATTTATTTATTTACATAAAGATTCACCCGCAGTACATATACAGAATAAGTTTGTATCCAGTGCGCAAACTGTAACCATGAATTCAGCATATCATTCTAGACCCCCCAGCGTAGAAAATATTCGTCGGTTATACAAAAAAAATCAGCTGTTCCATACATTTTGACCCTGTAGGTATTGCATTTTTCTATGAAACAGGAGATTTTTTTTTTTGTAAAGCCGACGAAAAATTTCTACGCTAGGGGGTCTAGAATGATACACTGAATTCATGGTTACAGTTTGCGCACTGGATAAAAACTTATTCTGTATATGCCAATTACAGGTAAACACGTCATTGACTACAAGAACGCCAGATTACCGCTTAATTGCTAACTTAGATCGTGTCTAGATGTACACTTAAATAAGAGAAAAGAAATAACAATTTGCGAAAATAAAATGAAAAACAAAAATAGAATAAAAAAACAGAGTAAATATGATAAGATTATTTTGAATTATAAGTAGTTATAAAAGGTCATAAGCGCTACTGCTAAACACGAGAACCTGAGATCAATTCCTAGGTCGGGCAAAGTTTTATTGCGTGTTTCTATCTGGAATTTCTCAGTAGGAGCCCGGACTCTGGATTTGTACCCGGTTGATGGCCATAGGTTCGCCCCCTATTAAATGGGTGATACATAACTGGTGTAATGTGGATGAACTATTGGTACAGGTCTACCCAACTCTTCGGGGAAGTGTCATCATCATTTCAGCCGAAAGACGTCCACTGCTGGACATAGGCCTCCCCCAAAGTGGGGGGGGGTTGCCGTAATCGCCACGCTTGGGCTTGGCAGGCGGGTTTGCGATCGCAGTATGATAGTCTGCAATGCATAGAGAACGCTGCTGCCCATTCTCTAGTATATCCCTTAATCGCCTCTTACGACACCCACGGGAAGAAATGGGGTGGTGGTATTCTTTTAGTCCGACGCCACCCGGTAGAACGGTTCGGGGAAGTGTGATGTTATGTTATACACAGAAGCGACGAGTAAATTTGAGTGAGCTTTCATTCGAATCACTGCTTATCTAATTTATTCAAACAGGGACTAGTTGTTATTATTACTGGAAATGAAGATAAACTTTTAAAACTCTAAATATTGTCAATTTCAAGATACACACACACATTAATAATTTAGGTGTTCACTATAAAAACAATTACATAACTTTGATGTAATTACTCTAAGTGAATTGCTGCTCTTAAACACGTCAATCAAGTTGTTACCAAGCAATATTGAACTTTAGCCACGTAGAAACAAAGTTTGATGTCCTCTGTATAAGATGGGTTGTTGCCGATTTGATACAAAAACCAGATGTAGTAATAATAAGGAGATGAGATCGTAAGATGAAACAGATTGCAATGATTAGGTACACGTAATGTGTTATAGTGCTCACGTTTATGATATAATCTAGTTTTATAAAAAATTATCTGTTACATCTGAGTTCTCTTTTTTTTGTGAAGTAGAAACGGAACAGGATTACCGTTTTACTGTAGGTATATGTGGGTACATAGGTGCTTACTTAAAGAATCAATATAAACAACAGGGTGTTAGGGACAGCGACGCATAACTTATTACCGAGGACTCAGTATCTACATGATTCCGGATCCCCCTGAGTAGGAATCTTTTGTCAGTCTAAAAAAAAGTCGCTGTACCATACATTTTGTTCACCTAGGTACCTACTACTAAGCTTTCTTCGGAAACAACCGTTTTTTTTTTAACCGACGAAAACTATTTATGCGCTTTCAGTTTTCGCGTCGATGTCTCATGCCACCCTGTAGACTTTCCTAAAATGAATTATGAAAAATAATATCTAAGTTGTTGCATGATCTGCAACTATATTTTCTGCACCACAATAAAAAAAAAAACATTGTTTACTTTCCAACGATTTTCTTCCACGACACTGTAGAAAATTACGATTATTTATATACTTATAAAAATAATACTATATTTCTATTTCATCTTACCACGCAATATGCCAACTAAAGCTTTATATAACAGGGAATTTCTACATTACATAAAAGATTTCGTGTTTTTGAATGCCAGCGATGCATAGGATTGTAATAATGTAGCAACGATTCGCGATCTATGCGTTAGTCCACTGCATACAAATTATAGATTGTCTCGTTAAGTTACTTTACTGTTACATAGAGTTACAACGCACGCATGAAAATTGTAGGTA
The DNA here is from genome assembly GCA_947507805.1 of Aporophyla nigra. NCBI lineage: Eukaryota > Metazoa > Arthropoda > Insecta > Lepidoptera > Noctuidae > Aporophyla > Aporophyla nigra. The sequence goes on from OX382301.1 coordinate 4,760,202, forward strand.
ATACCTACATAGGTTATCTATTTCAAGCTTAAATATATATATAATGTATAATCAACCCTATTGGCACATTGCTCGCAGAACAGATGGCCGATAGGGCCGGAAGATTCTGGAGTGGCGACCGCGTACTGGAAGACGTAGCGTTGGAAGGCCTCCCACAAAATGGACCGATGACCTGGTGGAGGCCGCAAGAATACGTTGGATGCGAGAAGCACAGAACAGGTCGAAGTGGCGGTGCTTGGGGGAGGCCTATGTCCAGCAGTGGACGTCTTTCGGCTGAAATGATGATGATGATGAATAAGCCCTATAATATTCCCCTACTTTTGGGATACAAGCCTCATTCTCAGTGATATGTAAGATGTCATAATCCACCACAGAGGCCCAGTTCAGGTTGGTAGATATCACATGTCTTCAAACCAAAAATTCGAAGGCCTGTGAGGAAACCGGCATGTCTTAGAACTAAAAATTCGAAGACTTGAGACATCTACCAACCGGCACTACCCACGTGGTGGATTTTAGCCCACTCCCTCTCACCGAGCTGAGGGTCCCAGCATTGGGAACATTATAGGCTGCTGATGAATGATGATATATCTTGAAATATTTATGTTGGTTTCCTTATGAAGGTTTATTCACCATTTTTCTGTAAAACGCCTGAATTGGTATGAACCCGTGACCTACAACTCGTAAGTTGTAGCCGTTACCACTCTCCACTGCTCTCTACTTGCTTGGATAACTCTTAATAAAATACATACATAAACCCACACCTTTTCCCTTGGGAGAAACTACAAAACGCCATCTGCTACGATCCTTATTTACTTCTTGGAGTCGATAGCTGACTCCCGGCCACCGCAGGCACGAATTTGCGGGCGGTGAGCAATGGGTAGCTAGCCGCCCGGTAAGGACCAGGCTCGGGTCGACGGCGCGTAGTGTTCCACGCGCGCCGCAAAGAGATGTCAGCAGCACTGAAGGGGTCTGCTAGGACCGATGCCTGCCAGGGTCGCGAGATTGTTCGAAAGAGATACCGTGACCCTGGCACATGGGCAACTGAAGGAACACGGGTGGGTTTTAGTCAGTAAAAGTCTGACATGCCCTCCCGCTCCGTCCAGAGCGGGAGAAGACATTTGATGATATCCCATCCAAAAAAAAAAATACATCCGCGGGATAACTGCAAAACTTACTAACCGTGGGAATGGCATTTCTTCAACTAAATTCATTACCTTATTTACGTTGTTCAGCAGACAACTTTTTCGAACATATAAAGCAACTAGCTTTTGCGCGCGGGTTCACCCGCGTGGACGTCGAAAAATTCACCATTTCAACCCCCCATTTCATCCTCTTAGGAATGGAATTTCAAAAAACTCTTTCGTAATGGATACCTACTCTTCACAAAGAACGCACTGTCCAAATTTCATGTCTCTTGGACAAGCGGTTTAGGCTGTGCGTTGATATATCAGTTAGTCAGTCAGTCAGGACTTTAATTTTATATATACAGATGGATTACCTCCTTCAAAAATGATTCAGATTGTGAATAATAGTGTGTTACGCAATTAGGGCGCTGGTCATACACGCACGCCGGTGAGACTACGCATTGTCATAATGAAATCATGAATCAACATTAAATTACCATTTTCTAACAGTAGGTATGTTACATAGAGTTGAATATAGCTTTTGTTTTGTGCGTTGGAAATCATCAGATGACGTCTCCCGCTCTGGGTGGAGCAGAAGGGCGTGTCAGACTTTTACTGACTAAAACCCACCCGTGTTCCTTCAGTTGCCCATGTGCCAGGGCGACGGTACCTCTTTCGAACTAATCTCGCGACCCTGGCAGGCAGTAACACACCCCATTCTTCTCGTTCACACGAACTTAAAAACATCCCGGCGGGATCTTTTCGTTCACTGCATCTTCAACGCAAAGCTTAATGCATAGAGTTGAAAATCGAACAGTATATTTTTTTTGACGCGGCTAGGACGCAGTCTGTTGGATTCTCGATGCTCGGTTCAACACCGAAAGTTGAAATCTTGTGTGCGTGGAAATCCTACCGCGATATAGGTATTTAACGAATGTTTTAGCGAATGTGTTCTTATTTTCAAAATTACGATTTTGAAATATTCAATATATCATCATTTCAGCCTAATGGCATCTAATGCTGGACATAAGCTCTCTCTTCATAATAACTCTGTCTTCATAATAGCCACGTTTGACAGGCGGATTCGCGATCGCAGTATGGTGGTAAGATGTATAGAGAACGCCGATGCCCATTCTCTAGTAAGTCCCTTAGTCACCTTCTACGACACCCACAGGAAGAAATGGGGTGGTGTTATTCTTTACGTCCGGCAACACACGGAACTTATTTAACATAAGTAGAAGGTATTTGATAATGCCTATAACTCAATGTAAAATCCTTACACCTTAAACATCTGTAGGTATACATACAAAATATTGTCAGAAAAATACTGAACATTTTTTGCATCGAAAATAAATGAAACATGCTACCATGAATTATTCAAATACGTTCTGACTCGGTCAAATAATTACATATTCACATACATAATGTGCATCTCCACGATCTCTTGCGCACTACGTGATGCGAACTCTGAACGGATCAAGGCTACACCAGCGAACCTCGATGCATACGATCTTGTAGGATGCTCTACATAACAGTACATGCTCAAGCATAATGCTTAAGATGATTACCGGTAAGTAGATAAACAACAAAGCTATAGTTGAGGAGGTATTATTGGGGCAGAAACAAAACGAAGCAAACAATTTTGAATTGAGAACATCAGTTTTTATGTGTGAGCAATGAACAAAACTAGTGTGGCCATCGATCTGGCAAGCATAGAGAAAGAAAAAGTTTATGTCTCAGAAAAAGAAAAAAACGGGCATTTTATTGATTGCGAAATTCCAAAATCAATCTAAGACAGTATTGTGCCATTCGGTAGTCTAAATATCAATCGTGTAGAATCTTGTTCATTGCGTATTTAAGTTAAACATACATATAATTTCACTGGCTCACTACCAAGCGCTACCGTGCAGATCTGCCTCACTTTATCTGCTTCCCGCCATTCTCTGTGACTGACAAATGACATTAGTGACAGCAGCTACCTCCTTTCATTCGAATTAGATAGACAGACAAAGTTTACATAAATCTAATAAATATAACCACTACAAATAGTAACTCTTTATAAAACAGAACAGATGCTAACAAAGGGGTTATCCAACTTAGGTGAAATTGAACTCCTCGTTTTGGAAAACCAAGGTCTAGAAACCAGTTGCCACTTACCAAAACAATAGACGAACATAATCCGACCATACGTCATATCTTAGACAGCACAATGGTTTAAACGGCTTCATATGGCTGAACATACACTGTACAGTCTCAATTCTCTCAAGCTATCTACATCACGCCTCTAATTAAGTATTGCAATATCGAAACTATGGCTAAGATACGGTATTAAGTTCATTTTGGAGCGGCGCCTAGTGTCGCAATCTCATTGTTGTGCAGACAATGCAGCATTTCGCCACATCACTATCTCAAGTGTATCGTGATTCACATCACTAGTCCCCAAGGCTTATCTGTTTCTGCCAACCTGATGTCGGACTTGAAAAATATATGGGGTTAAAGTGAGAGGCTTATATGTGGAATGTATAAATAATTTGTGAGCATTTTTGTGGATCTGATTTCTAAATGCAGAAACTGAATTTGCGAGATGCTGTTTTCTTGCAATCTTGCGTATTTTGAAATGGCTAATGACGCAAACGAAATTGTGATGTCTGTTGTTTTAAAGATGAAAGGATATATCTTTTGGTGACATCGCTATGACGCATGCAAAATTTTACATGAAATTAAGTTAATTCACTCACAAATTTGAATAAATAAATCTAATTTGGCCGTAGAGCACGTCACAAGGAAATGCATAAACCATTACTCAAACATCGATAAATATCACTTTAAGCAACGAATTTGATCCAAAATGTGGGAGTGATATTAAATTCACGAGCTCCAGCTCTCGATTCGATTCCGACGTCGATCCGATAACTCGGGTAACTCGGATATTGCTGGCTACAAAGGTAAGCCGTCTAGACGTCGGATTCACCGTAAATACGCCGAGGTAAACGTTATGGCAAATTCGATTCTCACCAAAATGTGGCTTATTCGATTCTCCCCGAATGTGGCCCGAAAAGCGCTTTCAAATTGATTGTACGTTAACCGATAACCCGATGCGCTTTTCACGTGAATGGTATTTTTGGACTTATTAATCGCACGTTTCAATCTATTGATTGAAACGTGCGATTTTGGCCCTTTTATCCTTATTCCTCTCGCTCACAGAACAGATAAAAGAGGTTCTCTTTTCTATTCCGTGCTCTCGTTCCTTTGGCCGCAGCATCACTGCGGCCAAAGGAATGAGAATGCAAGGAACTAAAACTAAATTATACCTACTGTCCCATAGTTAGGCAGTTCCAAATTCTTACCTGTCATTTCCTATGTAATGCCACCTTCGCATTACACACATGCCTTACATCACAAGCTCTTTCTGGTCTATTTTAGGAGGCGTGTCCATGTCCGGGTACCCATTTTAATTATAGAGATCCTTCCAAGCTGTTTGTTTTCAATCATACTCGTTTTGTAAGATCATGCAAAACATGATCCTTCCTACCTTTACAAATACATAACCCTCTGTTAGTCATTAGACCACATCTACATCGACGCAACGGTAGCTCTTCCACACTAATTTGTCTTACAACATCGAGTAATTGAGATACAGGTAAACAGTAATTGCCTTCTGTTTGTCAATGCACATCTCCAATCTGCGTCATTGGATCAGTGGGATAATGATATGTTTGGCTACCATAACTGTGTAGAATGTTACCAGATAGTTCAATGAATATTGAAAGACGATTTCAACACTTTTCTAGACAAAGAAGATGCTCTCTATGTATCTCTTGAATATCGTAAAAGACGATGACAAAATATTGATGATATTTGAAAAAATATTTATGTATTCGATAGCCTAATTCTTTGCTGTTTGACATTACGGTTCGGTCCTAAAGAGCCAAGCAAAAAGAAAAGAGTCGTAAAGAACGCTAAGTGAAAATGTAGGAGTCCAAAATTTCGGTCGAAGTCCTAGTCTATCATAAATTTAAAAAATAAAATACTTGCAACATATGGATAAAGAAAGTAAAGGCTTCGATGAATTTGATTCTGTTAATACATCTAACGATTTAGTATATGATAATTTTGCGATGCATACTGAAAACTTTGAACGAATCAAATACGAAGCAGACTACGATACATTGCAGCGATATAATAAAGTTAAAACCGATCACAAACGAGTAAAAGACGTTCCAAGTGCTCACTACTATAGAATCTACAATGACAAAGACTGTAACATAAATCCGACGTCCCGCTCTATTGTGTACCAATCATTGAGACTTGTCACTGAATCTTCGGAGCTTGAATAAGTTTGAGCGTATATTTAAATAGCAGCTGTTAGTAAACGGTTCGGGCTCGATGTAATTGGCTTTCTGTCGTCAATCACTTTCACTGACACCTGTTATTTGCTCTCTAGTTGTAGGAATGTGGTTCGTAATTGAATGAGCATGTATCATGTCCCTAACTAGTATGTTTGGAGTTATGAAACGGATAGCTTTTATGATAAATTGTAATCAACTACCAAAATATGATGTAATGGAATTCGACAGTTAGAATTCCATCAGTAGTCAGAGATGACTTCCATGACTGGATGAACATCCTGCTATCCTACTAGTCGTAACATAACATTTTAAAATATGGATGCTCAAATGTTTGGATGTTTGTTACTCAACCACGCACAAAACAGCTGAATGCATTTGGATTAAATTTGACAAACAGATAGTTTATAATCTCGATTAAGACATAGATTACACTTTATCTCTGCATTACGTACCCATGGAATTATTTCCGACCTTCAAAGTCTTTAATAAACCCACCTCATGCACATTACCTGTCAATATAGTCACCGTAATCTCATCATCAATAGCCTGATTTCATCTAGCTGTTGTAACACATAGCCCTCTCTTTGCTTATCGGGACCTTACAGTTTCTGTCCCGATCATATCCAATCTTGGCGTTAGTAACTCGACAACAATGATCCACCGACCAACATTCAAAATATCAGTCACTGCAGAATATTAGATACAAAGTTGACTTGTAATTCAATATCGTAGTAGTCTCCTACGAAAACAGAACCACACTTGGTAGCACAATGCCACTAATCGATACAGTCAGTTTCGACGCTATATCTGCGGTGAACACCATCTGACTGCGTTTGACTGGTGCAGCCACACGCGAGTTTGACAAACGTTGTGGTAATGCCACAGAATAGATAGTAACAGAAGGTTTTGTATAACAAAAGGTTTTGTGTAAAGAGAGAAAATTCACACACGCATAGACATGATCCACGTACAGTGAGTACAAAAACACTCGCGAGCGGCATTTGTTTGAGGTCGCCATACGTAAGCAGGGTAGCAGGATAATCTACACATAAGTTATTACCATAGACTCTGTTCATGATTCTGAACCCCCCTGCATTGAAAATTTTAGGCGCTTCATCATCATCATCATTTCGGCCGAAAGACTTCCACTGCGGGACATAGGCTTCCCCCAAGGAGGGATTTGCCATGATAACCACGCTTGGCGGGAGGTTTGGCGATCGTAGTATGGTGGCAAAATGCACAGAGAAATGGGTTGATGCTATTCTTTACGTTCGGCACCACACAGATACTTTTCTTCGGTTACGTTATGTTCCGTTGCTGTTCCATACATTTTGGCCGTGTATAGTACTTTTAATGCCTTGTCCTAACATGGTCATACCATATTGATGGGGTGTGTGATTATGAGCTGAATTCATAATTTCAGTTCACACTTCGTTTTAGTTTCGCTAGATCAGTTAAGCCAACCTTCTGTAACTATATATTCTGCGGTAATGCTGAACGACTGACCCCATTCGATCTAGATTCGATGCCTGTCTGCCTGATGTGTGATTTGACGTGTGGTTTTGGTTGTGAAGGTATTTTAGTATCTAGAATATGGGGGCATGAAAGACGAGATTGCGATACGAGGTAAACATGAACCAATAGGGATTGTAGATGGGTTAAGATGCAACGGTTTTTGAACGATTAAAACCTTGCAAACCGTCTTTTATAAATATGGTTGGCAACCGTTTCATGTAAGAAGAGATCATTTAGACTGCTGGGGCCTGATTCAATGGTATTGTAAACCGAATTGATTTGTAACAAACGAAATACTAACGTAATATGAACTTACTGCGTTATATATTTTAAATACATTTTAGATTACATCATAAAAATGATTCGATTTTTTACCAATAAGGATAAAGGAATACAACACGATTATCATTACATTTTCTTTAATACATTTGGTAAATCATTTACTCACACGTTTTTGTACAGTTTATCTGTTTATAAACCATTCTACCACAGTGACGGATAAGAAATGCATTATTACCGTATGATTACAATGGGAATCAATAATATTTGTATTGTTTAGCTGTTCACAATCAATGAGTCAGCCATTCTACGCGACGTCGTCCCAGACTATTAGTACATGAACACAAATTATATGCGTAGGCCGTGAATAAATAATGTTACATTATATGTTTAATACTACGCTTGGAATGTTTATTGATATGGTAATAAGGATTGAGTACAACTACTACGTACGTCAACTACGTACTACTTTCTTAGAATACCATGTAATATTGAGAGAAACTAAATCTTCAACCAGTCGAGAAGATCAATGTACATTGAGTTTTGCTTTGGCATACCTGGAAGTCTTTAAATAGGCTTCGAACTTAGGCCGAAGAAGTGGAGGTTCACAGATGACTCCGCCCTAACTTGTAAATGTGGTACTGTCCCACATACAATGAGGCTCTTAATATCGTGTCCAACGTGTTCTGCTGTTTGCATACCACAGGAGTTGATGGACGCTACTGAAAGTGCCAAGCTCGTAGCCAAATTCTGGCCTGATTTATTTTTTTATAGATTGCTATCGACACACTACGAAGTGTCATCTACATACTTAAACCCATGTGAAAGTATCGTAACTAATTGTTAATAAACTCCGTTATGATTTTGTATCAGTGGTAATAACTTCAGGCCTGAATTCCGCAAAGGGTTACGCAGAGGGGTACTTACAGTTCACCCACATTTCGCCATATATGTTAAACTCTCATATAATTAAGGGGCAATCTTGTATAATATCTAATTTGGAAATCTGTCATTGTATTAAACTTATAGATATGGTGCAAAGTTTTTAGTTGTTCGGTTTGTTGTTTACTAAGTGGGTACTATTTAGTTTTTAATTACAAATTATAATCAGAATATTACGCTATTAACTGCAATACGTTTGACGTTCATTTTTATTAATTTGACATGAGTACTTTTTATTTATCTGTGTTCTACAATTTTTTTTATTTTTATCATTTGGAACTTTGCAATTGGTCGATTAATTTAAGTTGGACCAAACAAAAAAACAATTACGCTGCCTAGACTAAAAACATTCACAAAATTACACAATACAAGGTAGTGGACAACACTGCATTAGGTAATGCATTCTAGATTATATCTTCAGAATTGGTATTCCACCACGAGCTTCGACTTGCGTCTACTAAATATTAATCCTAGGTCCTCGACATTTACCTGGAGCTGGTAGATTTTAATCTGTACCTAACTGTACTTACGCTCGTTTCGAGCGTGCTAGAAACTGCTCTTTTGCCTTGTTGATATTTCACAATTGCATAGATATAGGTCCCTGTGTATATGTACGTAGCTTCTTTATATCTATGTTGGTCAATTCCACTTGCTTATCATTGTTTAATGTAGGACATAGTCCCTTCCATAAATGGTAGTAATTTACAGACTATGCATCGTTAAGACTTGTGCTAGCTCTTAAATCAGCGTCTACCTTTTTTTTTGATCCATGTATACTTTTGCAAAATAGATAAGAATTCGCGAAAACTGTCTTTCCTTCATAGATTCCTGTTCTAGACATATAACTGTCAGATTTATGTTATAGTTTATTTTTCGAACATTTCGATAAATTTGAGATCGCCATATGTTAATGCCACTCAAACAGTTGACTAAAAAAAAAGAACCCATTAATATTATAGATGTGAAAGATTGTGATGATGTATGGATCTTTGTTACTCTTTCACGCAAATACTACTCAACTAATTTCGATGAAATTTGGCACGCAGATAGTTTATAACCAGGATTAAGACACAGAGAACTTTCTATACTACTGGTATGTAGTACTTTCGCACGGGTTCAATTCCAAACTCTACGCGGGTGTAGCCGCTGGCTAACGCTTGTGAAAAAAAAAAAACAATTTCAGAATCTAGTACCTTCTTAATTCTACGGCTCTATCTATACTTATTTAATCAGGACTTTATTGGTTTCTACTGACTGGTTCACGGCCTTCCAATGTATTAGAGGACGATCCTTTTATCGGGCACAATTCCTAATTCCAATTCTGGGCTAAAGCCAAGTTTTTTCCGATAGAAAAACCTAATTACGATTTTGTCTGTCTTGAATGTTGAAACGAGGCTCGTAAACGAGATATGCTGGTGATTCGGAGGTTACAATTATTGAGTTCTTTTTTAGCCAGTCTGACTTCTAAACAAAGCCAAAGGCTTTATCTATCATAGACCACTATATTTATTCCTTTTTAAGAAAAGGCTGTATAAAAATCTCTCGCTGATCAGACAAACCCTTTTCTAGTTTTCACCTTTTCTGGATCATCAAGCGTCATCTAGCGCCTGTTTCCCAAATCGAGTCTATAAAAGTACCGTTCGTTGGTCCATCAGCTAGCAAAGCGAATACTTTCGCTTCATTGGACTAAACCTTTAACGACATAAAATAACATGGCCCTGGTGTCGCTCGAAGAGCTGAGCCGAGATATAAATTATTATAGTGCACTCAGATTTCGCAAGTTGTCTTTAATGTATTGCTCTTATTGCCATCTACCTAAAATAACAGCTGTTTCATAGAAAAATGTAATACCTGCACGAAAAATGTCACCGCAATTCGGAAAAATGCGTTGAGTCCTTGACAATATGTTGTGCGTCAATGTTCCTACCACCCATGTATATTTAGGCAGCCAGCTCTGCTACCTAACTTGGCAACTACCATTTATTTCAACCACGGCAGATCAATGACGCTTGAAAACACTCTATTATTAAATTTCAAAATCTTCAAGCTCATAAATATCCAGTTAGACCAGCGTACCATCGAGAAATCTATTCCACAATCAAGCTCAGTAATATCTGCGTGCGCAAGAGATGATCTCTAGTCGGTATCCGTAGCAAACTAGATACCAATCAGTACCGGTCCCACGGCGCACAGATACCAGTCCACTGAGCTTTTACTTTTTGCGCTTAGATACCGCACACGTTTGAGATTTTGCGTGCGATTATTTTGTCGGCTTTTAATATTGTGACGTGTATCTCGTGTACGATTCGTTGATCGCAAAAACAGATGTAGACTAATATAGGCCAGAAATATTGAACATTTTTTTACCCCAAATAGACACCACCACAATATATACACAACAATATATTATAACAAGAATAATAACGCGAATCACACGGAAACAGACTATCAAAAGTAGGAATGTGCAAGAAATGAAAGATATCGTGGTTATTATGAAATTATGAAAAGTGAATGAATTTTTGAATAAATATAGATGACGAAAAATAAGACAATGTGTTTATTCACTACTATGTGGAAATTCTTTATTTACAAAATATATTACCTCTGCCAAACTTCAAGGAAATCGTTGCTCCTTTTTTCTTTGTAGTTACTAGTAAATTAAATATTAACACCTTCAGCCACGCTAAACTATTTATGCTTTAATATGACACAAGTTTACTCATCTCAAAATCAAATCAAATCAAAATATTTTTATTTCACATAAACTTACATGGACACTTATGAAACGTCAGAAGCTAGGTGCACGGTTCCAAATTGTTGATTCCTATGGAGAAGAGCCGGCAAGAAACTCCACGCTTAGGCTTTTAAAATAATTGGTTGTTACAATGGTTTCAAATTACATTGTTAATAGGTATGTGAGGACGGTGTAGGCCTGTCAACAAGTACCAGGTACTGAATAAGATAGCAAATTGTCTACAGTCTACAAGGCCTACAACGTTCTCACATTCACAAAGAATAAATAAACCATGAATAATAGTATTTCATAAATAAGACATATTACACTATTTACACCAAATGTTATTATTGCCATGACAACCAATATTAAAGAGTACAATTTAGAATTGTAGGTCATCCTGGTCATCCTGTAATGAGCTACCAGGGAAGCCACATGTGCTATCTCTTTGAGTAAACTTGGAAGTAGGGGGAAGGTAGGTATTCATAGGTAGGTAGCTCGTTAAAGAAATCTGCTAATACATTTATTTTTATTGACTCGTATACGGGGCCACTTGGGCCACTTTGTATGTGTGCATTGAATTTTTATGTATCTTTTTGTTTTCTCGTAATGTATGTTTTGTTTGTGCAGAATTAACAATATTTCTTTCCTTTTCTTCTTTTTATTTGTCGATTACACACAACTGAGTTAGAATAAAACGAAACATAATCGAATTAATCAACTTTATTATTTTTTCATCTACCTAATGTACTTAATACGTTCAATATTTTTTTAATTATTCACAAAACAAATTTTGTGTTTTATCACAATCATCATCATTTCAGCCGAAAAACGTCCACTGCTGGAAATAGGCCTCCCACCACTTCGATGGGTTCGGTGTTTCTCGATTTTTGAGTTAAGAAAAAATAATTGGTCGAAAAGTAGTCGCCATAAATATCGTGCGCCGTATCTTAACCGTCGCGGTCGCTCGTTACGTTACGTGTTTCGGTCTAAACTAAAGTTTGTTACATAAACACAATTAAACACATTGCGTGTTACTTCTACTTTATATTATATACTTTTGACGCATGATGATTCCGTTTATACAATCATAAAATGGGCGAGATGAAAGTCAATTGACGGATACTTTACATAAAAAAGTAAGAAAGAATTAGTGAGTGCAATTAAATTGTCTTTTTTTTCCTATATGCCCAAATGAGATGTAAGTTTTTTTCCACGTCTATTTGATAGGCAAGTTTTTTGGTCAGACATAATTGACATATTATGCATAAAAGTGTTTGCAAAAATTTTACAGCAATTAAAAGGAGGATATTAAATGTGTATTCAAATTTTGATTTTTCGAATTACATAAGACCGTGACTTGGAGATTTTTTGTACCCCGGTTCATCCTGTCGCATCGCATCGCCTGCCCGCGCTATTATCGTTTTTACTTATAAAAGAAAGAAAGAAAATACGTTTATTTGCAGTAAATATGAAGCCGAAAAGACTAAACACAGAAAAAAATATAAAAAAGCTAGAGGAGAATATGCGTCACATCCACGCAAAACGACCATCGCTCAGCATACTGCTCAGCGTATCGTTCTTTCTTACTTCTTGCTCGGTTCCTAAGATTCTTAGGGTATTGTTAGCCAGCCTGTAGCTTTACTCAAGAATTGGGCTATCAAATGCAAAAAGATCATTTTAAATCCTACAAGTAGTTCCAGAGTTAAGAAACTCTTCACTTTATTATTACTAAAATATAGATTAATCGTTTGATAGAGCATAAATCTCAAGAGCTCCGAGTATTAAGTTTTCTCTTCAGCCATCATATATGGCCATCCATTGGCCATTCCGCAAAAACTAGCTCAATTCCAACCTATCTACATCTATGTAGATTTATGCGTTCGCCACAGGCGCAGTACGGTGTACTAGACGAACTTAACAAGACACTGAACCTACACAGCTATAAATTGGCTGCGGTTCCCACAATAGTATCTATCTTCTTGTCTGCAAACCGAGACTTTACTTACTCTGGTAGATATTCAAATGTTATATCAAGGAAGCCGTTGGATGGGAGTAACCGAGGATCTAGTTAAATTGCTGGTTTGATGATTGGAGACGCCAATGTCCAGCAGTGGTTTCTCTTATCCTGCCAGGGTCACGGAATCGTTCGAAAGAGGTACCGTGGCCCTAGTACAGGTAACTGAAGGAACACGGGTGTTTTAGTCAGTAAAAGTCTGACACGCCCTCCTGTTCCGCCAGAGCGCCAGTCATTTGATGAATTCCCATCCAAAAAAAAAAGTGGTTTCTCTTAACGGCTGATAATGATGATATCGAAAAAGATTAGCTAGAAACTTTTAAAGATGAATGTTCTTCTAAGTAATAACAGCGGCACCGGTCACTGAATCAGATTAAGCTATGCTTACCGCGGTTGGTACGTGGATGGGTTGCCATCTTTACATACCAAGAACTATCCGTGCCACGGAAAGCCGTTGGTCCCGAGTATAATTCGTGGATTTTGACAGTCGTTACTGTTCGTCAGATGCTTGTAAGTCTGACAACTAGTCTTGCCAAAGGGTGTCGTAACCTAGTAACTGGTTTGTGCCGATCAGATAGGCAATCGAACCATGTAAAATGGAGAAACTGGTATTCAGCTGCATCTTGTGCCTGGAAGCTGACAACAAACATAGTTGGGAGAAGGCTAAACATGATGATTTTTAGCGCTCCATGGAAAATTATTATTCAGTTGCATCCCATTAGACTGGAAGCTGACTCCAGGCTATTTACAAGTGGCTGGGAAAAAGCATGGCAGGTAAAGTAAAGTAAAGTAAAATTTTATTTGCATAGATTGCAGGTACAGTAAATAAGATGTGACAAAAAATATGAGTGATCCTTGTACAATCTACCTTACATTAGGCATGCAAAATTATTAATACACATCAACAATTAATATTATCTATACTAATATTATAAAGCTGAAGAGTTTGTTTGTTTGATTGAACGCGCTAATCTCAGGAACTACTGGTCCGAATTGAATAATTATTTTTGTGTTGGGTAGCCTATTTATCAAGGAAGGCTATAGGCTATATAACATTACGCTACAACCTAAAGAAGCGGAGCAGTAATGAAAAATGTTGCAAAAACGGGAAAAATCGCACGGGTAGGCGATTGGACGCGACGGGAAAGGTCGGGGGAACAAGAAATTTAACGCGGACGAAGTCGCGGGCAGTAGCTAGTTATTTTATAAGATAGTTAATACATATTCGGCATGGTACATTCATATAAGCTGCAATACAATTGGAATAATAATCATAAATTACAATGTCAATATTAGGTACGTATGTCAAAAAAAAAAGGTGGAATGATGATGTTATTTATTCTCTTGAGGAATATCTTGTTCTAAAACATGGTTTGAGTCATGGGAAATATATTAAACAACGCAGAATGTGCTAAAAAAACGGATGTATTTAAAAAAGTATTAACGATGATTAAAAGTGATAGTTCCCGACCAATTAAATAGCGAAAGATTTATTATTTAACACTCTAATACATCAAACTCTCGTTTGTCACCGCCCACGATGGATAAATGTATAAAAGCCCAATCAAATATGTATCCATTTGCATATAAGGACAATGCACCAGACAAATCGATACTAATAAATCATTGTTGATGGCTGTACCATTGTGATCTTAATTGATGGGGCAATAAAGTTTAATTTGTATTGCACTAAATTACGTGCACTGTAGGGTTGTGATATATATTTTAGTAAAACCCTGCAGTGTATTTTATATTTCTTTTTTGTTAAAAAATGCCAGTAAAACATCGAGCTACCTCTAAGTGGGTTTAAACATTCAGCGCCTTGTTTAAAATCAGCTCATGTATGTAACAATATTTTTCATGTTAATGATGACAAGTATCCATGTAAACAGATTTGACTTTATATGCCATGAAACAGGCACAAAATCAGATTCTGAGCAGAATAGCTCTAAATCTAGGATTGTAGAGTTATATATACAGCCTATTATTTAAGTGTAACCGTGGAGTTTCATGCCAGCTCTTCTTCAAAAGCCAAGACCAATTGGATCCGTGCTTCTGACGTTTCATGTGCCTAAATAGCTTTATTTTAAACTAGCTTTTGCCAGCGGTTTCACCCGCGTATTATACATATACACGTTCCTCTTGAATTACTCTGCCTACTGATGTAAACCGCATTGAAATCTGTTGCGCAGTTTAAAAGATCTAGGTATACAGACGTAAGAAGTGACTTTATTTTATACTATGTAGAGATAAAATAGATTTTTTATTTTGAATTCCCCTATGAAAAAAAAAAGAACACTTTGTTCTACTTAGCGATCGAACTGATGACCCTAATCTCAACCCTATTTACGACTACACACTTCTCACTTCAGTTTAATCTTAACCAATTAGCAGAAAATTAAGACATGACTTCAAGTCGAGGGAATGACGACCCTCAGTAATTAGCAATAGGATTATTTTTTATAAGACTTGCCACCCCTATCCCAGCTCACCAAACCTGGATCGTGACCGGCTCCGTTGAACAAGTCACTTTCCAAACACGTTTAGTAAATCCGAACCATTTCTAGAGAAACCGGCAGCTTACAAGGAAATAGATATCGACGTGACGATATCCTATAATATGCGCTAGTGTGGAGTTGAATGACAATGTTTGAGCTTCGCGAGTTTATGAGGAAGAGTTGTGCTGAATACTAAGTTAAACATAGTTGGGTGATAAACATATCACATTCTTCAGGCCAGATGGAGCAAAGGGCTGTGATCTAAGAGTCGGGTTTTCAACGCTCAGCTAAGCGTCGAGAGTAGAAAATCGAACGCTGTATTTTTCGACGCTGAGATGCACTTTGTTGGATTCTAAATGCTTGGTTCAACACCGAGAGCTGAAAATCGAGTGCGTCATTAAATCCGGCCGCGATATTATTTCGTCCGTGTAGATGTAGCTTTAGAAGGACGTATAAATCTACAAATAGGGGGTTTGAAAAAATATCTGTTTTGAATGTTGAGCTACGTGATTTCAGTTATAGGTATCGGAGTTACATTAATGTACATACCTACATATATGTATATAACAACTACCTTTTTATAAGCGTCAAACTTTTTCACGCAGCTTCGCCCTCGTGGACATCAAAAATTATCCCACGGGTACTAATAAAAGTATCGTATGTCTTAAGCTAGGTCATGGTCTACTCATATAGCAAATTTCATTCAAATCCGTGTCGCTGTATTAGCGTGAAAACGTAACAAACTCACTTACGTATTTATCATATTACTAGCAGTTGCCTGCGACTTCGTCTGCGAACCAGGATAAAAAGTAGCCTATATTCTTACCCTAGTCATGGTTTATTTGTGTGCCAAGTTTCATTCATATCCGTTCTGACATTTTGGTGTGAAAGCGTAACAAACAAAGTTACTATCGCATTTATAATATTAAAGTTAGGATAGTTGGAATACCTTTGTGATTTAGGTACCTACATATATTTCAGTGCGACAAATCATAAAAGCGCAGAATCTAACCAGTTACCCATTGCGCAAAAGTTAATTAAATCAAGTTTCCGCTTAGGCAAGTTTCCAAGATGACAGGTCTAACGACGCACACCAACAGTCACTACTCTCGGTAGGAAGTAGGAACCCTGCCATATGTGGCCTTGTGAACTGCAGACCAGTCGCCTTACGCCATACATTTTCCCAAGAATGTAGGGATCGCTTTCCAGTTTGACAAGACTCGAGTACAGTAATAAAAACATAACTCCTCTTTTGCATGTTCGCAAAAGTTGAAGAGGTCCGCTAGGGCCGATGCCTGCCAGGGTCACGGATGTTCTATGTTCTAATAGGGGTTTTGGTTTCCGCACTTAGTCCTTTAAGTGGACCATTATGCTGGTTCGCGGTTTTGTTCGAATGAGATACCATGACCCTGACATAGGCAACTGAAGGAACACGACTGGATTTTAGTCAGTAAAAGTCTGATACTCCCTCCCGCTCCTTCCAGAGCGTGAGAAGTCATTTGATGATTTGCCATCCAGAAAAAAATCGTTTTCACGGACATAAAAATATCGTGGCGGGAGTTTTTCGCGCGCTAGATTTTCAATCCACTGCTAAGCGCAAAAGAGTTTAAAATCGAACAGTGTGTATTTTCGACGCGATGGAATGCACTCTATTGGATTCTAAATTCTCATTTCAACATCGAGGGTTGAAAATTCAGTGCGAGATAAAATTCTACCGCGATATTTCGAGTCTAAGTAATTACAAATGTGTTAATGGTTTACTACACAATCGCAAGTTACGGTACTGTACTACTTACACGACTGCCTTTGCTGTTTTCACAAAAAAAAAAAACTAATTTCAATTACAAATGACAAAAAAAAAAACTTCACTTAAACTATGTAGATAGGTATGCTAATTGTTGCTAAATGCGATAAACAGTAATTTTGTAATGAAACTAAAACTTAATTAGAAATTCCCTACCTACATACTAATCTATTTACTACCAAACTAGCATCTTCTGACAGGTCTTAAACATCTGTGGTCTTCCTGGAAGTCGCTGAACCATCTCCGATCTCAAATGGAAAGGTTTGACGAACCTCGTCAAAAGGGCCTACTTCGACGTAACTGCAGCAGGGTGTGGATGTGGATCTGTTTCGCAAACTATGCTCCACCTCCTATCCTGCTCTCTGTGCCCTAAAACGTGCAGCCAAGGTGACCTCTACCCTGCCACCGATAACGCTATGGAAGTGGCGAAGTTCTAGGCCAACTAAATTTGATAACAGTCATGCAAACGACACAAACGAGAAGATTAGAAAGTTAAGAACCAGGCATACAATATAACCTAAAAAGTAAAGTTAGATTACTAACATTATAAACTAAGAATGGAACTGTAACAACACGTCATAGTAAAAATTACTTTATAAACGTTTTTAAAGCTCTACGATATCAAATTGATTCGCTCTTGTTCATAAAAACGTCATTCATACAAAAACCGTTCGCAAAATATTTTAGTTGCCAAATCACACTTTAATGTGTTACAAGCACAGATAATGAAAGGTTTCGAGCTTAAATGCTACTTAAAAATAAAATAGTCATGCAAAATAACCTATTTTGGACATCGGCGTAAGTGTAATATGAAAATATTTTTTTGTACAAAATCACACTATAAATATAGATACATACTAGCTGACCGTACAGACGTTGTCCTGTTTCCTAGGACTCGATAGCAGCGCCATTCGTCGGGCTGATTTGTAAATCTAAACCATCCACGGTGCCACCCAAAAGCATACCAAATAAATAATAGTTAAAAAAAACTAAAAAACACGCTTCCATGGAAAACCAAACTAAAAAGTATAAAATAATGGAAAAAAGCGTGGGGTGCTTTTAAGGTATTTTTTTATTGATATCAGGCACCCCACGCTTTTTTTGACTATTATTTATTTTCTATTTTTTAGGGTATTTCGAATTTTGAGACGTATGTCAGCGTAGTTTGTGACAGTTTTTTTGCTGTCCTGGTAACCCTGGCAAGGATAATGGCACAAATTTATGAAATTATTGCATTGTCATCAGTCCTTGACAGGTGTGCAAAGTTTGAATGAAATCTGGTCGTTTAAAGTGGGTCAAAATCGCACTATAAGGAGTCGGTTACAAACAAACATACAAATATACAAACATACAAATATACAAACATACAAGTGAAGCTAATATAAAGCGTGTAAAAAATCATTCAAATCGGTCCAGCCGTTTAGGAGGAGTTCAGTGACATACACACGTCCAGTAGAATTATATATTTAAAGATATTGCAAGCTCAGATAATTAACCCTAAAACATACTTTAAAATACTATATTATTATTTTGTATTTAACTTTTTAGTTATGGTATCTACCCCGAACTAATTTGTATACCACTACTGGCCAGGTCAATAGCTGGTACAGGACGTATTCAAACATCATTCAGGCCTGTTGGTCTAGTGGTTAGTGACCCTGACTGCTATGCCGGAGGTCGTGGGTTCGATCCCCACCCAGGACAAATGTTTGTGTGATGAGCAGGATCATTTGTTCTGTGTCTGGGTGTAATTTATCTATAATATGTATGTATTTAGAAATATATAAGTATGTTTATCAGTTGTCTAGTACCCATAACACAAGCTCTGCTTAGCTTGGGACTAGATGGCGTTGTGTGATAGTTGTGGAATATTATTATTATTATATTATTATCATTAAGATAAACAATGTGGACTAAATACGTATTATCGAAGCTAACGCAAAAACTACCAAAACAAAGTCAATAATATTTCAATAAGACATCCCCTGAAGCATAACCTATCCATTAATTATTATTTTTTTTAAATCGGGCCACATTTGTCGGAGAAATCGGTAAACATACATTAAAAAAAAATATTTCCTCCTTTTTAGGGTTCCGTACCCAAACGGCTAAAACGGACCCTATTACTAAGACTCCGCTGTCCGCCAGTCCGTCTGTCACCAGACTGTATCTCATGAATCGTGACAGTTAGACAGTTAACATTTTCACAGATGATGTATTACTATTGCCGCTATAACAATAAATATTTAAGATGGCTCCCGTACAACACACGTGATTTGTGTGTCGTTTTTATAGATAATGGTACAGAACCCTTCGTGCGCGAGGCCGACTCTAACTTGGCCGGTTTTTTTGAAGTTGTTAATAATAGAATAGATACAGAAAATAATCTATTTTGGGCATCGTACTCTGATAATGAAAATGTCAAAAAAGCTTTGAAATAGCGACGCTATGAAGGAAAATATAATGGTATTGCTAGCCAGGTAGTTGGGAATACCCAAACCACTTTGCTACAATCCATTAGCGGTCCCCAGAGACACTTACGGGAAGTATATAAATAGCAAATGTATATAGTAAATTGGCTATAGTGGACCTTATGTACTACCAATATGTTTAAAAATATTCAATATGCTTTTAAATGCGTGACTGCTGCGCGTGGCGTCTTAGGTTAGTTTCGAGGCGGAAAAAATATTTTTGTTAGGAATTTTTCAGTAGTAGCCTGGATAATATCCGTTGAGATTGGCCATCGTGGCCAAAACAATGTTCGGTCGGGAGGGTAGTTAAAATTATGCTTAAAATACTATTTCGTGCAGCTAAGGAAGAGATATACCTGCTGGAGTCTATATATCTATAATCTGGAAGTTTATAAGTCTCGAGTATATAAGTTAACTCTAGTTACTTATCTCTATTTTCTTCTAGTTCAACTTTATCGAAAACCGCAACATTGCTTCATTACACTTGAATTAGCGGAAGACGAAAGTTTATCAAATAATAAAAATATACCCAAGGTAATTTACCTATATTTAAAAGCAAATAAGTATTTACCAGCTATAACCATAAATTATAACATTTGGAAAACACCAATTAAATATTAACATAGTCTGGCTCAATTACATCACAGTTGTTAAGGCAGGTCAGGGCCTCACAAAGCACTTGGACTTAATTAAACAACGTATAAGAAGAACAAAACCTCTTACTTTGACGTAAATCAAGTCAAATTAGAGTAAAAATAACCTAGAGCTGGAAAAGTACCTAATTTAGATAGTATTTTTTACTTTTGACCTATGTTTTTCCACTACAGGGCAATATTTCAGGAAATTACAGGGGTACTACCACTTCCCCTGCAATAATTAGTGTGCAATACTGCGATATAATGACCTTATTGGTGATGTTCTTCAGAAAGGTCAGACGCATAGTACTCGAAACTAGCGTGCTCGTATGATCAGCGCCCTTATCACGAAACACACTATCTGAAGCAATTTAATAGATATTGCTAATTCATTACTTTGTATGTTCGAAAAGTGTCCGCTCAACAACGTAATTAACAAAAGCAATGTTGTTGAGCTACCAAATGAAATCCATTCCTACCGCTAGTACAAAAAAAAAAATACAAAAATATTTATTTTATCTTAAACATTGTCCTACATAAATTGAGACAGCTCCAGTAAGTTATAAAAGTACTTGTGTCAGAACTGTCTCACTCTAAGTCTATAAGTGGTATCTTAACAATATGTGGGCTTAAAAAAGGGTTATATGAAAAGTGAAAAAGTTTTTTTTTTAGCTAATGTGTTCCTACTTTAAGTTTCTTTGTGACTTTGCAAATAAAACAAATCAGTGAGACCAATATTCACCTGACAAGTGTGGCAATTCCCCGTTTTACCTACATTGCAATCATTTAGAGGCCTGTTTTCAGAACGTTCAAATCGATACGAGAGCAAAGACCTTACCTTCCCTTTTCCTACCTTCGGATTTATGCAAGTGTGGACCAATCCGATCTGTCGTTTTGTACACATTAATCTTACTCTAAGTCCACTACCTTCACTGGTCACTTTAAAACTTGCTTTAGCTATAATATCCATACAGATTTCTCGAAAGACTGTAGTTGCGAGTGGGTTCAATTATCAGGTTTAGCATGGTTTTTTGAGTTTTTCTTATTGGACTTTCCCAATCACAACTAAGAGTCCAAAATGGTGTCACAAAACATGGAACTTAGACTTAAATAGCGAATTATATATGCACTTTATACACGTCTGCCCAACTCTTTGGGAACACAGGTGTGATGTTATGTTATGTTCTCACCAATGTTGTGACTTTGTGCTATGAATAAGCTTAGTGAATACACTCAAATAGAATACCAATAAACACGTAGATACATGCTCTGGAGAACTGGTCACGATTCCGTGACGAACCCAGTAAAGAAAAAACTTGTAGGCCTAAAAAACCTTGAATGTACAAATCAGTTATTTAAGACCGTTGCAGTACTCAACGGAGATATATAGAATAAGCTTTCTAAGAAGTATCGAGGTTAAAAACGACATGGTCCCTAGAGTCAATGAATTTATGCAAGAGGATTAAGCAGCACGCGATCAAACGATTTAACTGATCTAATCGTTTTGCGTAAATTTACGGAATATCCAATAGTATACTGAAGATATTGCCTTTTTTATATTGAGCCTTTTACAAAGCAAAAAGGTTACTTTTCCCTAAGCTGTTGTTAACCTTAACTTTCATAACATTAAGATTAGGTCACTTAAGTGTTAAGAAAATTATAGCAATGTCTTTGTGCTCGCTTTCAGTACCAATGTTTTGAAATCTACTTCAAAATTCTTACAAAAATTAATTTCGAAATATTAAAGTTTTATTGGTAGTCTTCTAATAAACTGAAAATGATCCTATAGCTCTAATATTTTAAACGGCAGCAGAATATAGATGTATTTCACAAATGATGTTCGGCCTCCGTTCCTCTTTCAGTGCCTCAAAGCATGAAGCCAAAGTGACTTCTATGCTGCCATCGGCAATGACGCCGTGGAAGTGTCGTTGTTTTAGGCTAAAAAATATTGACAATGTGTTGTGGCAGCGACACGACAGAATAACTATTTACACATTTCCTATTTTTTGTAAAAGGGAAAGTCATCTGGCAGGTCAACCTACGAGATTGTCAGCTGCTTTACCTGGACTACCTTAATAAATTAAGACCTCCAGGCAGTGCTTTAAAAACTTAAAACTAGAACGACTACTCGCTAACGGCACCCCCTGTGGGGTACTGACCTCGGCTTAGACATCGCTAGTAGAGGGCAGCAAGGAAAAGGCTAAATCGGAATGAACCTAACTTCTTCACTATATTCAGCTTATATAAAAATTTTGAAAGCCCGCACGATTTACTTTACATCCCACCAACTACGCAATGCATCATCCTAAAGTAGACTTACGACTTCCGTGGGATAACAAGCCTCGCCCAACCTTCTCAAATATCCTCAAATTAGCCTGTCAGACGAAAAATATGGCGGAAACAACCTTGTACTTGATATGCAGCTAAATATACACATGATGGGCCTTTCACTATAAATAGAAACGGTCACATCTCTTGGGAAAAGAGGGAGCGAAGTTATGAGTACTCTCCGATTGAGGCAGTACCAGGGTTGAGAGGATTTATTCATGGATTTAAAATTATTTCTTTTATAAAAAAAGGATTGTGTGGTTTTTATGAAACCACGGTAAAAGTGAAACTTTTTTTCACATTATAGACATTTAACTAAAAATTTTCGGAAATTATGCAATAGCTTAATAAAAAGAATTAATTTAATATTCATACGAAATAAGTCAAATAATAAATTCAAGCACTCAAAATTGAAATAAATCCATAAACAACAACATGCACCAGCGAGCGCCTTTCACTTTATCCCTACTCCGCGGCCGACCGTCACGCGACATGCAACACACAGACGAAAAAGTGTATATTATATTAAGTGTAAATATTATTTTATCATAAATCAAAATACCAAAAACAAAATCATAACCGAACTTCACCGCCTCTTCATAGCCTTGCTTCCCCGAAAGCTAAGGCAATGGTAAACCTACAGTACCCACATTTTGCCAGCTATGTTTGCCATCAACTGGGGACAAATCCAGGGCCCAGGCTGCTAATCAAAAATTCTAGATATAAAAACCTAATAACACTTTGCTCGACATGGGAATCGAACCCAGGACCTTAGGCAGCAAGAAGACCATTCAATAAAATAATCATTTATCTTCGATTTTTTTTTTTGACATGGTGATATTTTTCTACTATTTGCCAATTGAACTGCTTAAAATGATTGCCTTGAATAAAAATATAATATTAACAAAAACGAGAGAGAAATAAACCAATATACATATATGTTTAAAAGGAGACTCAGGGAATTTTTGTTGGAAAAATGTTTTTATTCCGTTAATGAATTTATGACTATACACCACAAATGATACATATAACTAGATTTAGTTTACGAGTAAAATGAATGAATTTTGTGATAACATGTATAGAATATTTAATTTGATTTGGTTATGACATTTTTAGATTATTTGAATATATTTGATTATGAAATTTTTATATTACTTAAATTAATTTGGTTTTCAATTTTTTAACATATGTAGATAATTAAATGGTTATGGTGTATATTAGACTATTGTAATGAATTTTGGGTACGATGTGTTTTACTTTATATTATAGTTTTTGTTGAAGTTTGTTAATACATGTATCGAATTAGTTTGATTTACAGTGGTTTGAGACATTTTTACATTATTTATATGAAGATTGCTATGACATGTTTAGATTATTTATTGAAGTTTGTTGACATTTTTATTAGATTTTATTTTATTTAAATAATCGGTTCTTGAACTGATATGCTTAGACTATTATTATTTTATATTTTTATTGTTTTTTAATGTTATGGATCTTAGTTGCGCATTGGTTTTAGCTTGTATGTGTTTTCTTTATTGTAAAACATTCAGACACAGTTTAAAAATTGTTAATGAATAAATGAAATGAAATGAAATATACACAAAATAATTCTGATTTACCCATCCCTATCCATTTCATCATACATCTTCTAAACTAGGCGTCCCTTGCGACTCCGCCCACGACGTTTAACATTTCATTTCGAATATAGCATTGACCTTTGGTTTGTGGTATGAGGTGGGTGTCAAATTAACCTTTAAGTGGAAACCAATAAATTCCGCGATGACGTTCGATTTCTGACGTAGATAGTGTTCCACGATGAGGAGGCATGTTTAATGGTCACGTTCTAATGTAAAAACAAAGCCTATTTTGAAAACATCGTTCTCCTATACTTGTACCGCTCACATTCTCATGAAATAGAAAGCTTCATCATCTGTCTTCTGTCCTTATTCCAATGTATTTGTCGTCAGTCTTTTTCTTCCATACATTCACTATTACATCCTGCGTGTTCTCGACAATAATGCCTTCATGGCACTAATGAAGTAGTTTTTAATGATTTATTGATGACTTTTATAATTTTTTAATATTATTTATTTATTTAATAAGTTTGGATGACTTACAGCTAAAACAAACAGAATAAAAAATAGTGTTTGAGACTGACAGCCAATTACAAGTCATCACTTATAGGAACAAATTGGAACGAAAGAAGAGTATGAACAGCACAACACAGTTACCAAAAAAGAAGAAAAAAAGATAGTATAACATTCAAGCTTAAACTAAATTCACATTATATACAAAATTAAAACCAGGACATACTAAATCTTAATTTAAAAAGCCAAGGCTCAGGCACTTTCTGACCGAAGACACACTTGTTACGAAAGGGTCGAAATCATGCTGTTTGCACATGTTATTGAATTTGTTATAATGATTATCTAATTGTAATCTTTTAATTAATTCGCAGTGTATCCAATGTTAAATAAATACAATGTTATTAGATTCTCATGTAGGTATATAACTGGGTTCTGAAATAAAATAAACAATCAATAATAATTAGTCCTCATCTCTATAGTAACTTCCTTTCTAGTCACATTATCCATTCGTTGATTGTTTGGCCTTTCCTTATTGTATTTAGTCTAAAGCCTCATTAGAAATATATAGACCTAATTCAGGAATTATCAAAACGGGAAGAGCAACAAAAAAATCATATTTCTTGCCAGGTATCCGTACAAGAGAGAAAAGATGGAATGCTAACTTTTAAAAAACGTGCCCTATCTAGATTGGACCTTTTCGTACCTTGCACGGCCTTACTTTAAAAGGCACTTGAACTAAATGGGAACCTGTCTTCACTCCTGATTAAAGGTAACGTTATTCATTGGTGCTGCTCCGAATTTTATAATCAGTGAAGGTACCTTTTTTAACTCCTGTTTTATATTCAGCCGTTTGCGCCATAAAAAAGGTTACTTAATGGCATCCCAAAAACGTTCACACGTCACATCATTCCATATTACAAGATTACTGTAAGCCACAATCATGATGTAAAATAAATGGAGTGCTAATACGGATTTTCCAGAATTCAGTTCACATAGTTACGGTCAAGTTGTGTTCACATCGTATCAGTATTGTGGCAGTTTTAGACTTTCTATATTAGCCACGAATACAGAAAGTAATTAACTCAGTTCATCTGCCGTGCATACCCGCGTATCCATCATCAGCTAGAAATATTACCTAAATGATCGAAGACTTTCTTAAAGTACTAATTTTTTTCACATTGATGAGGTAACTCTTGATTCCATGTGATTATTCCGTGTGGTGTCGAATGTAGAGAATAGCACCATCCCATTTCTTCATGCATTTTACCACCATACTGCGATCGCCAACCCGGTTGCCAAGCGTGGCGATTATGAAGGGTCCCCTTCCCCCCAAATAGCTGGAGGACTATGTCCAGTACAGTAGACGTCTTTCGCCTGAAATGATAATGAACTCTTGATTCTATCATCACTCTGTTGGAAAACCGAATGCAGATTAGCGAATGTGTTATGCTTTTTATTTTTAAATCTCTGAACTAATTATCCATTATGTAAAAAAGTAGTATTTTTTAAACTCTCCATTAGCCTGAAATAACGCCACAGATGTTCTCAAAACATCCGCGAGGAGGTTAGAGCAACCGTGTAGACTGACTAAAGTGAAGAGGCCACTTATCACTGCCGGAAACTGCGGTAAACATTAGCGTTGTAAGTTATTGCTCCATTTCTTCTTACTCTGTAACCTACCGGTCCATGCACTTTACAAATTCACAACATCCTCTCTCATGAAAATGTTAGTCGACAAACATATTAGCTGGTAAACGAGTTTTAAATTATCTGTACGTGTGTTGAACAAGTTTTTTTGCAATTTTATGCTTCGCGGTCTTAATTGAACGAAGATTTTGGAGGAACCACGAATTAAGGTAAACGGACTGCGTAAAGTGTGAAATTGTCAATTTGGGGTATTAATAAATAATATATTTTATAATGATTTTCCCGGCAGCTTTTTTTACTCTATCTTCTTACTATAAACATGTCTTAGCAATATGATGAAAAAAAAATATTTATGACGTAAACGACAATAAAGATATTAAAATTGTTATTTCGATGCAGCAACATCATTAACACGTTTAGTATTATCTTTAGGTATCTATTCTTATATAAAATCTTGGAATGCTTTTGACTTCATTAATTCTAGATTTGACGTAGGTACTTAAATCACAGATTCGTTTTAAGATACACTGCATTAGAAAACGAGAATCTGAAACACAAATAAAAAAAATCTTCTTTTGTCTTTTGAAATTTGCGGGTCAGTGTTAGGCTGCACGCTATTTAATAAAATAAAAAAAATTCAATTGGTTTAAATTAATTTAGAGGGTTATAATATAATGATTTTAATTCTATAAATACATAGGTACGCTCCGTGCGGTGCCGAACGTTAGGAATACCACCGTACCATTTCTTCCTATGGGCGGCGTAAAAGACGACTCAGGAACTTACTAGAGAATAGGCAGCAGCGTTCGCTATGCATTTTACCACCATACTGCGGTCGCCAAACCGCCTGCCAAGCGTGCATAAGATTGAGTTTGTTGTGGGGCATTAATCAGCATTTATTTATTACAAGTACTCGGTCCTGGTAAATATATAACCCGCCATCTTTCAAATCTGACGCATCCGTATGTCGTGCACCTTAACCTAACAATCAGGTTATAACTCTTCATTCAATTATCCATTTAACATATTAAAGCGTCAAGCGGAACCATAAACACTTAAATTTAAAGCCGTCGTACGCCATTACAAGGTCACTGCATTTGACTTCTGACATGTCAGAGCTATTTATGTCAGTGGTTCTCAATCGCGGCCCACGGGCGTCGAATTTAATTAATTATTATTCACGCAACAATGGATTTTAATTGCTATTGAATAAGTTTAAGTTTTCAATGGTTTGATATAATTCTTTAATTGGATTTATTGGTCTAGTGCTCGCAAGCGGGATGGCTCAGCATGAGATCCTGAACACAATTCCCAGATCGGGCAAAGGGTCTCTCACATAGAGCAGGCCTGTGTTCCAACAGTGGGAACACTACAGACTGGTTTTGAATTTCGAAACAAGCTAAAATTGATTTATTTAATTATTTATGTACACCCACAAAAATACATAGTTAAATGGCATACTTATACAATTGAGTACAAAGGTACAGCGTGAGTTAACGTATCTGAAGGAACACGGGTGGGTTTTAGTCAGTAAAAGTCTGACACGCCTTCCCGCTCCGCCCAGAGCGGGAGAAGTCATTTGATGATTTCCCATCCAAAAAAAGGTACTGCTTATTTCTTAAGAAATTTATTCTAGCAGACCTTCGAAAGGAGAAATGAAAAAGAAACAACAGTGTGTGAGAACAAGAAGAGAAAATATGAATATGTGAAGTCTCAAACTAAAATATACACATACATAGCCTGGCCTGTTAGTCTAGTGGTTAGTGACCCTGACTGCTAAGACTGAGGTCGTGGATTCGATTCCCAGCCAGGACAAATCTTTGTGTGATGAGCACAATCATTTGTTCTGTGTCTGGGTATAATTTATCTATAATATATATATTTAGATATATATATTTAGAAATATATAAGTATGTTTATCAGTTGTCTGGTTGCCATAGTACAGGCTCTGCCTAGTTTGGGATCAGATAACGTTGTGTTGGTTGTCCTAAGATATGATTTATTTATTTATACATACACAAACTCACGCCTTTTTTAGGCAGAAACCGCAGAACGCCACTACGATACGATCTCTACACACTCCTTTTGCCTCGTTCACTAAAATATACTTACACATATAATGCAAGAAATTAACATATACTTAAATAAATACATAAACAATTATATAGTTATTCCATTATTACAACCATTTTCTGCACCAAAAACAAACATGAAACTAATCGGATGACGTCAAAGATCACACCATACGAACACTTCCTACAAAATCTTTGTATAAATTGCATCACAGCAATCTACACGTCAGTCCAGCGCATCTCAGGAACTATTGCGTAACGTGATTGATGTAGACTACGCTGCGGTGACGCAACGATCGACCTGCGTGGTCTGAGCGGCAAATTACTCCGCGCTAACGACCACAGATTGTGTAGAAATGTTTGATCATGAACTGATTATGTTAATTTATTTATTCTGTTGAAGATTTACTGTGTTCTGTGACATGTTGATTTAGTGGGTTTTTATTAGATGTAGGTTTCTAAGATTATGGTTTCTTGTTTACTTTTGCGCAATTAATGAATAATTATAGGACTTGGCCTGTAATAACTAATTAATTCCTCACAAACGGGACAAATTTGCAATATTTTGAGAATCACTGCAATTGCAAACCCACGACCGCAAGCACTTTAATACAATTTAGAAAGTGAAGACTATTAAAAATAATTTGCATGTTAATCGTTTCATGATTGATCGGTACTAGTTAACCTCTAAAATTAGAATGGTTCGCGTGCTTGTTGTTTTTAACTTTTAACTTAGTTTATTTGTTTCAGGTATTGCTTCAGTGGTTATGCACGACTGGCGCTCGTGAGGTTCAAGACCTCAGGATTGAGTAATTTAGTTAAATTATCTAACACCTGAGTAACGGACGACGGAATTACAAAAGATAAAAAAATCTGTGAGAAATCTTCAATCTAGTTAAGGTGCTTGTGGCTCGGTAGCCCGCGAAATTCAAAATTTCTTCACATTACTGAAATTTGCAGGTCACTATCTGGCTATTTTTCGAAAGAGTTACCGTGGTCCTGGCATAGGCAACTGAAGGAACACGGGTGGGTTTTAGTCAGTAAAAGTCTAAAACGTCCTTCCGCTCCACCCACAAAAAAAAGTATCAGAACAAAATATGATTCGCAGCTGTAACGTGAATGTTTTTACAGAATTGTAATAAAAAAAAATCATCAACAGGATTAAATGAACTAAGTGAGTAAAACCCACTTAGTTCATGATTCTAATTAGGTGAGTATTATAAAAAACACGAATGAGTGAGTAATGAGTATTATAACTGTGTAAAGCCGTATTTATTTGTTACCAGCTTTGCCCGCTACTTCGTCAGCGTAAATGTGCTTTATCGTGTACGCAGATGAAGTCGCGGAATAAAAATAGACCTATGTCCATTCTTGGGGTTCAAATTTACGCCGTACCAAACATCAAAATCGGTCCTTTGGTTTAGTCGTGAAAGCGTAACAGACAGACAGGGTTACTTTCGCATTTATAATATTGGTATACATAGTATAGATGGTATCATATTTTAATCAACACACTACCTTACCTTTACCTACAAATTGCAAAAACGGAAGAAAATTTTAATTTCTTTGACTTCCATAGCGATTCCATATTAAGCGTTTTTTTGCAATTTCAGTGACATATTGGACTAACAAGAACCAAACTATCTATGACTTACAATTAGTATAATTTTAATAAACCCGATACAAACCTCAGACTGCGACATAAAAAGCCCAATTCGAAATTGAACACTTATCACAAAGTCTAACAGCCCTAATAAATACCACCAAAAGACAGTTGCCAGAATTAATGGCAAATTGACATCTACAGGAAGTACCGATAATGGTCTTAAGTAGTCAAAGAAAAAAGGTAATAAATAAAGCCAATAATTAGCATAACTCCTGACGACTTAACAATTTTATTATGCCGGATACTTTGCAATACTTTCTATGTGCAGACTTTGAAGGTATAAATTCATGTTACGAATTCCTTTGCTTATTAAAGCATAATGGGCCTATGGTATTCCCACTGCTGAGGGACAGGTTTCCTCTCTGTGAGAGGGAGTAGTCCGTAATCAACATTGTGAGCCCAGTGCGGATTGATAGAAATTTTAATATATATAAATTACGCGTCACGGTGTTTGTCCAGGATGGACTCCTAAACTGCTTAACCGATGTTAATACAATTTGCACACTATGTGCAGTTTGATTCAACTTAAAAGATAGGATAGTTTTCATCTCAACTACTGATCTCAATATTAGCAAATTAAATGTTTTTTTTATAGGAAAATGTGTGTTCGTTGGTTAGTTCAATAAATTTCTAATAGATGGCGTGGGTTTCAATTTCTAGATAATCTTCTTTCTCAGCAGTAATTCACTATGTCTTATAGAATATTTTCTATGATAAATGATCTCAAGTATTTTTCGTAAATTCTCATGGACTCCAAAACCATGCCCATATCATCAAATTATATGCATGAAACTAAGACAGCAAAATATTTCCTTTTCTCTAGTTTTAAAACCGGTGTGTAAATTACAAAGTGGTTGGAATAATGGATTTAGTTAGAGGTACACTTTCTGATATATGAACTTAAAAAGTAGTTACCAAGAAAGAAAAGAAGTTCTCTTTTTTCCACCTAGGCAGCATAAGAGATGATTAAGGAATTATGTCAAGAGGACCCCTTTATTTTTTATTTTTGTGAAATCATCAAATGACGTCTCCAGCTCTGGGCTTAACGGGAGGGCGTGTCAGACTTTTACTGACTAAAACCCACCCGTGTTCCTACAGTTGCCTATATACCAGGGCCACGGTATCTCTTTCGAACAAATCTCGCGATCCTGGCAGTAGTACTGGCCCCCTGTCAACTAAAATGAACAAATTGCGGACACCAATGGTTATGAAATGTCAACCGTTGTGATTCCCCCTTTGATTGTTCGTTGAAGTGATTTTCTAATTGAGTATAAAACGATGACTGAACTGAACTAGTGCCTCTAGTTCAGTTCAGTCATCGTTTTATACTCAATTAGAAAATTATAGCAGTGAATAGAAAAATGATGGCCAGTTTTTCGATGGGATGTAAACGGAATCAAACGCTGCACAAGATTCTGCAGAAATCACCTAAAATGCTCCCTCTGCTAGCAGAGATGTGAATTTAAAAAAATAACAGTATTTGAAATGCAAAATAGAAAATACAAAATACCTATTTCCATTTTGTATTTAAATACTTTTTTTAGAAAAGCATTTTATATTTTATTTGAAATACTTTTTAGGACATATTTTGTATTTGCAAAATGCAAAATACTTTTTGCTAAGTTTTGTAAACATCAAATAATTAATGTGATGAGAAATGGTACTTGTTTTTCTCATTATGGCAACACTGAATCGAACTGCTTTCTTGTCAGGCCACTTAGATAATTCCAAATGCGTTGAACCGAACGAACGAATGATCTCTTTTTCAATTTTAATAAAGTTATCTTGCTTTCCGATAAATTATTGAATTTCAAGTTTGTTTTCACATTTTTCCTTATGGTGGCATAATTATTTGACCCCACAGGAGAAACATGAGCGACAGTGTATTTGAGCAAATTATTTTATTAAAATATGTTAAGTAAATTTAATTTAAGTAAGTTATCACAGTAAATTTACCAGCCTGTTAGCTGACTGAAATAAATAAACTTTTTAACAAAATAAAGATACTTTAAAACTAGAAGTATTTTATTTTAATTAAGCATTTTGTAAATATGTATTTTGCATTTAGTATTTTAAATATAAAATGAAAAACTATTTTGTATTTGAAATAAGAAAATACAAAAGTATTTGCATTTTGCATTTGAATACATTTTATAACCTATTTTGCACATCTCTGTCTGCTAGGACACAGGCCTCTTATCGCGTATTGGGCCGTAATCCAACACACGGGCCTAGTGCGGGTTGGTAGATGTTACATGTCTTCGAATGTTTGGTTCTAGGGCATGTCGATTTCCTCCTGATGTTTTTCTTCACCGTTTTGAGGGCAGTGCTGACAAAATCATACAATGTATAGCGTCTGTCAGGGTTCAAATCAAAGACCTAAGTAGGTAAGTCGCGGCCACTGGGCCACCACTGTTCTTATATCTCACACTGGCATATTTAACGAACACATTAAAAAATGTTATATTTTTAAACTTGTACTTCTGTTACACCTACGTGTGGAACCGAGCCATTTCTTCCCGTGGGTATCGTTAGAGGCGACTAAGGGACTGACTAGATCATGGGCAGCAACTTTCTATATACTTTTCACCACCATAAGACGATCGCTAACCCGCCGTCGCTAAGCGTGGCGATTATGACAAAGGCCCA
Organism: Aporophyla nigra; assembly: GCA_947507805.1. Lineage (NCBI taxonomy): Eukaryota > Metazoa > Arthropoda > Insecta > Lepidoptera > Noctuidae > Aporophyla > Aporophyla nigra. Next base: position 4,793,019 of record OX382301.1, read on the forward strand.
CGAATTGAGGGTGGCCTATGTCCAGCAGTGTATGTCTTACGGCTGAAATGATGGTCATAACAATCCCTGTAGTTTACTACTTACCTTCTTGATGCTCATGCCCTGCTAGTCGCTTTTAGTCGCTTCTACAAAAAATACTAGTAAGCTACGATTTCGTAACTAAACCATTAATATCGAAATTAATACCTACGGTATTTATCGCTCTATTGCCATTTCCCTTTCATTCAAATGGTATCGCCATTACAGATATGACCGTAGGCAAGTAGGCGTATAAGCCTGTTCGACCATAAAAACCCAATTACGTATAGTTTGGACGAGTGATAGTGAAAGCGAATGTATCCTTCGTAGAGAATACGATCTTCTAAATAAAATGTAGGTATGTTACACGCACTGGTTTCTTAGTCAACTCGTATGAAGTAACTCGCCCAAGTCAGGCGAAAATATTTTCTAAGGGTCGCTCTCACGAAGTTAATTTATTTGTGGGCGAATCGACAGTCCTGGAAATGCGTATTGCTATGCAACTGACAAATTTGATCTAAATCCGTTCAGCTGTGTTAGCGTAAAAACGTAACAAACAAACACACGAAAAATCAAATCTATTCCTCGGTAAGATTTGAATAAAAAAAAAAAATGTAATTGAAACTTTTAAACTAAAGTTTCAATTACATTTTTTTTTTTTTTTGTAATAAATCAACTGTGCTCAAAAAACTACAGTCTAAATACAAAATTATTAGTAATTTATAGGTAAACGACGATATCTATGCTAGTATTAACTATGAATTGTGAATATGAGCATGTACACTACCTTAATTATTTATTCTAATTGCTTGGTCAATCAAAGCAATTAGAATAAATAATTATGAAAACATAAGTCTTGTTTTAACTTATAACTTATGAGTAAAAACACAAAAAATATCCAAATGAAAAAGATTAACTTTGTGTCATCGCTGTTCGATCGGTCTGCTGCAAAATACATTGAACAAAGAAGAGTGACAATTGACATTCAAACTCATTTACATATTGATTAATGACCTGCCATGATTAACGATGTATCATCGCTCTACCGAAAGCATACAATTTCGGTATTTTCTATAGGAATAAAACCAGATACCTGCTACTTATTCACAACCATTCCGTAAGCATATTCAGCTTATACAGTTCCCACTGCTGGGATGCAGGGCACTTCCTGGTGAGAGGGGATGGGCCCTGGTCCATCATACGGGTCCACTGTGGGTCGGCGGATGTCACATGTATTTGAATGACTGTGTAGTTCTAGGACATAGAAGTTTCCTTACGATGTTTTTCTACCCCGTTTTAAGAGCAGTGTTCATTAAATAATTAACTTACGACCTCGTAAATCGCGTCCATTACCACTGGGCCATCTCTTCTCTTCTTTTCACTATTCTTCTCTCTTTTGGTAGTCATCCGAATCGAAAATTATATACATTTTCCGTTACTTGGGGTCTACTCTCTATACACGCAATCCATAGTTTCGGCCCTAGTTACGGGCCTTTCTAACCCGTATCACCTACGGCCATATGATTGGTTTGTGTCCTGAAGTAACAATTAATGATAATACGATTTGATTTGCCAAGTCCCGTTACTATCGTAAACAGCTGTAGGAAGAATAGCAGATGTCTGTTTGGTTTAAACTGTCAATATTTTCGAATTTCGAATTTGTAAACAGCAAAAGAGTACTCACACTTTTGATGATATGATCAATGTCCGGTTTGGCTCGGAACCGTATTGTATGTTTGTGAATAGCTATCCCGGACCACTTATGAACTTCTGGGTTACTCAAAATTTCAAAAGTAGACCTAAGTGTCAATAAACAGTGTACAATTCTTTAATGTTTGACCTTATAGGTCATGTGAAAGACAGCGACAGATGAGCCGCTCTTTACAGCCCATAAATAGTATGCTGCATTACATCAGAAGACATAAACTTATCTCGTGACCGCTTAGATATAAAAACATAATTTTATTGTAGTACCTATATCTTTTATAAGAATTCGTACTGAAAAATCAATGCAAAATCATGGAGTTGAAATGAATGTTTTGCCACTTTTAGATTAAGTAGATTTTTTTTTACAAAAGTAAAGGAACCTTAGAGGTATCTGACCTTTTCCCAGCCAATCCTCGTTATGGAAAGCAAATTTATAATTGTACAAAAATACTTTTTACTAAACAATGGCGGTGAAATCTAGTTCTTTTAAAAATGTTAAAGTTTAATCTGCCCAAACTCAAGATAAAAAGCAAAATTTCAGCCAAAATATGTTAACTGCTGGATAAACTATAGGCATCCCCCAAGCATCGCCACTTCGACCGGTTCTGTGGTGCAAATTCCTGCACCCTAATTGCGAAACGCTCAATTTATCAGAATCTGAATGGGATAGAAGATTATTTCTAAACCATTGCGTCATTTGTTCGACTAAATTGTCGGCTCAGCAACGTAAATAACGCGATAAATGTTGTTTAACTATGAATATTAAACCAATTCCTACCGATAAAAAGTTCCGCAACTTCCCTTCTGGTCCCAGTCATCGGTCCACCTTCCAAAGCTACGTCCTTTCTAACGCGGTCGCTGCTTCAGAATAAAGTCCCATCGGCAATCTGTTCTGCGAGCAATGTGCCCTTGGCAGTTCTTCAGGTCATATCAGTTACCTTGGTTCTCCTGCAGACCTTAAAACTTAGATGAATTAACTTCGCAGTAGGTAGTACCTAAGTTCTAATAACACGTGACCAGGATTCGTAAAAAAAAAAACAAGTTTAGAAATGATTTCACTTATTTTCACTCATTTATCACGACTCGAATCGTTAGGAAATTGAATATCTACCCGTAAAGCTGAAATAATCCGTAAAGTGAGTTATTTCTCTAATAAAAACGTACCTGGGAACAAGTTGTAATGTTAGGTTTAATAAAAAAGCAAGTTGCTATAGTAACGTTCTACATTTTTATTGTAGAAATTGTAGGTAGGCTTGGTAACTGTAAGATCTTCAGGCCTCTAGTTATAACAATCTCTCATTTTAGAGCTGTGCTATTTAGAGAAATCTTGAATTGATAATATAATTTGATGAAAAAGAAGCCCGTTCCTCTTAGGACAGTCGTCTGTTTGTGAGAATCCTTTAAAAATCAGAATTTTTACCAATAAAAATACTGATGATTATCTTAATGCGCTATAAAGGCTCCCACAGACAGATATTTCTATGGAAACTTCATGGATACTGTTCTACGCGTCCGCGTCGCACCGTCGCATCACACCTGTCTGCGGGAGCTTTAAAAAACGCAATAATAGGTATATATAAGTGAGTAAATGCAACCTTTAAACTGATCGTATTTCAAGGAGAACTCTAACTCAAGAATAAATAATTAGTAACTCATTTCTTCACACATATTTTTAGACCTACAAAAAATAATGACCCATGTTACATGAACTCTGGCCATCACCCATCAATTACTCCGTAATAAACCTATAATTTGAATGGCTGTCCATCTCCGTGCGTGCCCACACGGTCTTAGTCAATACTAATCCAATTACGTAGTGCGTGAACCGCTGATAGTGAAAGCGGCGGCCGACCGCGGCGGTCAGTGCGCGTCCTTGAACGCGTTGTTGCGACACCGCATTACTGAGATCCGGTTATACCGAGCCGTAAAACCGTGTACAGACGACGTTAGTGGGCAGTGTAATTGTATTGGCTATTTGTTTTAAAGAGGATGCAGTAAGGTAGCCCGCGAAATTGGAATGTTCTTACGTTTTTTGCAATTTAGGGGTAGGTTGCATTTTGATTAAAATATAACTCGCGACAGTCATCAATTTAGCCGAAAGGCGAGGGGGATTTGGAGAGGCATATGCCTCTCCAAATCCCCCTCTATTATCACATTGAATGTCTATTTCATGAAATACATATTAATTCAATGGGATTTTATGAACTTATATTTCAATGATTATAATAATTCTGTAAATATGTACTAACTTGTTATTGTCGTCAATAATATTTTTTTCAACATAGAGCCTGGCATGACACTGACTTGCAAATTGCAAGAATTGCGGAATACCCTGGCGCTTTTCCCTTTATTTCCTACGACATATTAAAAAAACAAATAGAGTACGATTGATAGACATCGACGTCGAAGCAGATATTGACAGCGTAGAAACTCGAAACACATTCAAAATTCAACTTTCGATCGACCTTTACTGACAGGGGAAAATAGAAGCAAAAAACGTTTCGCACCGACCCCAAGCAACATGAACCAAAGGAAAGACGATAGAAACACGGTAATAATATGTGATAGAGATGTCGATCTATGTATGTACGAACAACCATTGAATGGTATCCATAGACAAAGGTTACAATAAAAACTGATTTAATAAAGTCGGCGGCGTCGAATTAAAATAGTTGATAAGATTAGACCAACTGGGTGCCATGTACCACACTGGATTGATCTTAAGGCGCGGACTGACTACGATTTTAAATGCTACAACTACATGCTACAGCTCCAATAAATAAGGTTGAAAATTGAATAAATATTTGGATTGACGATGTGACTAAGCTGCGAATTGGCATTTATTTTACGGTTTTATTTAGATTATTCGGACTACACACATTAAATTAAATAATTGTCTGGTTAAAGTTTTAAAGTAATGTTTATTCTATTGAACTCTTTAAAAAAAAATGTTGTTATCGCTGAAAATACAGAGATGTTCGACGTCAAAGTTTTTTTTGTGAAACAATTTTTATTGGGAATATCAAACAATTTTTCACTATTCTATTCGGTTAGAATTTTTCTTTAAACCCTTCTCTGTCCACTGTATTTTTTGTGTCGTATATTTTCATTGCGTTACGTCATACTCGATTGTCAAAGACACCAGTGTTTTGTGAATATTGAGGTAAAACCGCGCCTTAACAGTCGATGTCATCAATCGACCGCTGAGTTTAATAAAAGGTAATAATGATAGATCTTTATTTTTTCTATTCACAAAGATTCACATAGTCGTAAACATAGAGACACAGTGTTTTTACAATGCCTACTGCAAAAAATAGGATCGCTTGTAAGAGACTGTTGTCCATATTTGGATACTCTCTATGACGGATCACCAGGCTCTCACACCCTGAAAAAATCTAATTAACATTGCAGTAGTCAACAATTATTAAAAATTTAGACAAATTATGTAATGAGGAAGGAAAAAAAAACAGACATGTTTAAAATTAATTATCCCTCATTTCTTCTCAGGGGTAGTCAGATAAAAAATGTCGACTCCATCTAGTTTATTTGACGTGAAAAGTGACACCGATTCACAGAATCAACAAATTCATTTAATTTTGACAGTAGTCTGGTTTCACCTTTAGTGCGTGGTAGGATGAAGGTGATTTGCTGGCCGATTTGTCGTTGTGTGAAATTGGGTTTTCCGTAAAAGGGAATTAAAGGTGGGAGCGATGGTACCCAGAGTCCATTTTGTTTATTCATGATCGCTCTTTTGAATGGTCAATGAAAGTGAAATCTGATTACGATCTTTCGCGGAGTAATTAAATTACCTAATTGCTTTTGATTTGCATATTTTGTCATAAATTTTCCGATTTTATTTATTCTTGTCTGTTGTGTTTTAAAAACACAATGGAATCAGAATGACAATGGATCATCATCGTCATCATCATTTCAGCCAAAAGACGTCCACTGCTGGATGTAGGCCTCCCCCAATTTGGGGGGGGGGGGGGGGGTTGCCATAATCGCCACGCTTGGTAAGCGGGTTGACGATCGTAATATGGTGGTTAAATGCATTGAGAACGCTGCCTATTTCTTGTGAGTCACTTAGTAGCCTCTTACGACAACCACGTGAAGAAATGGGATGTTGCTATCTTTACTTCCGGCACCACACGGTACGATGGCATTTTTTAAATAAATTAGTTTTTCAGGCCACAAAAATTTTTGGTATATATTCGAGATTTCTATTATCTTTTCCTTCTTCACATTAACAAAAAAAAATTGTTCATGTTGGATATTCAATCTTGTTCTCACATTCTTGTAACTAATAGTCATTTTCTTGTGTAATTATGCGACGGTTCCCTTAGAGAGAGATGAAATATGATGCCTCTTGTTCCTTAATTAAGTCTCCGAGGACTCACAACTATGTCAACACTTGACATTTATTAAACAATAGGGAAATTGCTGAACAGGCTTCACTTCGCCTAAAAATACTGGGACAATTTGGTACGAGCCTACTTTGTTATTTTAATTGTCCCAGATCATTTAAGATTCTTAAATCATTCCGGTAGTACGTTCTCGCGGAATAATTTTCCGACTACCACGCGGGCGAAACCGCTGGTAAAAGCTAGTATGCTGCTGACCATTTATGTATCCTTTTATCTGTACTACATCCAGGAATAGGGATATCATTTGAGGATTCACACATAATACTTTTTACCTTTCAGCTCAATAGAAGCCCCCGTCTGTGGCGTAAGGTATTGAAAATATCAAAGCTTCTTGTAACATTATTACCACAGTACTTATTCTTGAAATACAGGCACTTAAACCTTAAGAAGCAATGCAATCTTCTGCGAAACAAATTTAATGTCTTTTATATCCTTCAACGCTAACTTACTCAACGTTTTATTGAAACTTTAATGGTTTATTAATGTTGTAATATCCTGTGGTTCTCATCGAAATTGAATCTCGTTTATTTTTTCTTCGAATTTAAATGAAATCCCAAACTGTTACGTCACATCTATTCTTTTTTTTACGTTCACACCGCTTGCCTCCTCTTGCCTCCTCCCTGTAACTAGAACACAGGACTATGTTGTAACCAACCACGCGGGCTTTTAAAGTGTGCGGATTGGTAGATATCACATGTGTTCTAGCACATGTCGGTTTCCTCACGATGTTGTCTTTCCCCGTTTTGACACAAGTGGTGATGAAATAAATAACACGGAGAAAAGCCTGTGCCTGGGTTCGAACCCACGATCTGCAACTCTTAAGTCGGACCCGTTACCTCTACACCACCTGCAGCTACACTACTCGTTTACTGAAAATATTACCGCCGACATTTTGCATCAGTCGAAACCAAAATCCAAAATGGCCGAACAAGGAACACTTACGACCAAAATAACCAGTACAGCTTTTAATGCAGTATTAAAAATTAAATTACAAACCGGCAATAAAACTTATCAAGCCATTGTAATAATAAAATTATTATTATTACGACCATAACACGTAATCATAATGAGTCATCCATTTGTCGTAATGTGTTTATAAAATCAATAAAAGTGTACTTAAACAACTTGTTTTATATTCCTTGCATGATTTAGATTATGTCACACTTTAGTAACGACTGATATTGAAATGGTTTTGCGTATAATTTCTGATAAAGATAGCATCGTCTACGTAGGATTTGGAACAAGATTATTTTAATGGTTAAATTATAAATGACACTGTTATTTTTGTAAATTGTTAAAAATCAATTTTACTTTTGAATGACATCTATTAGGTCTACCTATGACGTTATCGGCTGCTTAACCGAACTTGCCTTGTGGCTTCCTTCTTAAACTAAGTCCTCCAGCCAGGGCTCGAAAACTTAAAACTAGAGCGACTACTCGGTAAAGGCACCCGTAGGGTAGGGACCTCAGCTTAGGCCATCGCTGGTTGCCGGGAGGATACGGCGCGGCATACGCTGGCAGAATGTGCCGCTTGGGAGGAGCCCCGTCATGTCCTCGTCTCAGAAGTAGGCAGTGACCTGTCGCTGCCGGCCGTGGTCGAGTCGATGGTCAGCAGCGAGGAGTCCTGGGATGCGGTGGTATCCTTCTGTGAATCAGTTATGTCGCAGAAGGAGGCTGCGGAAAGGGAGCGGGAGATATCTTCCGCTCACCCAGCCCGCAGCAGGCGCACCGGGCGTCGGCGAAGGGCGGACAACGCCCTCTTCCAGCCCCCCTAAATGGGTCCAGGGGCGACGAATCTGGGGACATCCGTCGCCCCCTATTCCTTAGGACCCGAGATGGTGGCGCGTAGTGTTCCACGCGCGCCTCTCTGAGATGTACGGGGGGAGTTTAACACCTCACTCCCCCCCAACGTGAGGAGGCCCGCAAAGGCGGGCTGGCACTAGTCGGGGATCGCGGAAGACATATTGGTTCCCGTGGTCCCCGACGTAGGTGTGGGATGGAGCACCGGGGTGGTTTTAGTCAGTAAGAGTCTGACAGACCCCTCCGCCCACCCCAGGGTGGAGGACATCCATGAGGATTTCCACCTCGTGATCAAAAAAAAAGGCCATCGCTGGTAGATAGCAGCAAGGAACGGGCTAGATCGGATGAATTATTTAGGGACGAATTTAAAGCTACTGGCTCAGCGGCGCGGGCTGGCTCTAGCAATGGTCGGGGCGGAAGATGAAACACTTTTAAACATATAATTTCAATTTTTAACTAGATGAGTTCGATAATTCACTGGATGATTCTTACCAATCACTCTGTGGAGTAGTAATAGTAAGTAAGAAGTAGTTAGCCTGTTACTTATTAGTTGCTGTTGTTAATTTATTAATTGCCATGCATAATAAATTATGATCATCAATCCGTGCCAAACGTAGCGATCAGCACTATAGGTCAGTACCTACTCTCCCTACCACTTGCCACAGCTGCCACCTATCGAGTACTAGACTAGTGCATTTAATATGGCTTTCTCTTTGAAGGTTAAATTGATCACTATAATAAAGAAGGAAGACGGTTTTTCTCAGCAGCACGGTTTACCAGGCTGATGTCTTTATCATCTGCCAATTCTTTTGTCAACTATGTTCGGATATGTATTTTACAGGCTGTGACTGTGGTATCGGCCCTGACTTACGAGTTGTAGGTCGTGGGTTCGAACCCAGGCAGGCACTTTAGTTTGTGTAAATAATTTCATCACCACTGCTCTCAAAGCGGTAAAGGAAAAAATTGCGAGGAAACCGGCATGTCCTAGAACCAGATGACATGTGACATCTACCAACCCGCACCTGGCCCGAGTGGTAAATTACAGCCCAGTTCCCTCTCACCAAGAGAGGAGGCCTGAGTCCCAGCAGTGGGAACAGTATATGCTGATTATGCTTATGCTATGTTGCGACTGCCTATCAGACCTTTACAACCAATCAGTTATTGGGTAACTCGATACTCTTTGGCTTACCAAAGAGTATCGAGTTACCCAATAACTGATATAGTCTTAACTGCTTGTCAGACTATCGGGCCTCTGACCCTCAACAACTGTCAAAGATCTACGTAGCCAGGATCAACGGCATAACATGCTTTTCGAGGCACAGAGGGAATGTATGCGTGGTGTATTTAATGGATCCCATCTATGGAGCGACGACGACAAACGTTCCTTAACCTTGAAGATCGACACGTGTGTCTGTAATTATATAGTTACTAGACCCTCCCCATATTTTAGACTGATATTCAAATATCATTTGGTATTGATTTGATATTGCTGGATTCGAGTGAAGGAGCCTTTTGAAGTCATTTCACTAAGCATAACCGATTATTATTATTTTAGGTCGGAAATCATCAAAATGACGTCTCCCGCTCTGGGTGGAGCGGAAGGGCGCCGGGCGTGTCGGACTTTCACTGACCAAAACTCACCCGTGTTCTTTCAGTTGCCCATATGCCAGGGTCACAGTAACTCTTTCGATCTAATCCACGACAGATGAGCTTTGCAAATTTATTTGTTAGGTTGTGGCTTTTGTCTACTTACAGGTTTGGTTTTCACTGTTGTTCAGTTACTATTATGAATGATTATCATGGTGATTATTCATTCATTTTATGACTCGTCGTAAACTTCTACAGATTCAGATTCAGACAACTTTATTTGCTCAAACACGTTTTTACATACAATTACTTAAAGAAAATGCATGCATGGTGTTAAACGTACATATAGTTGTGCAACATGTTTACCATATTGTCATGGTGTGCAAATATTAATTAAACAAATTAAATTAATTAAATTATTACAAATTAAAAAATAATAGCAACTTTAATGAAAAAGGACAATACTGACATAAGTAAATAAATTAAACTGATTATTTATATTTTTATATTATACAGGCAGTATTATTTTAATTTAATTATCTATTGATGAAGCTTAAATAAACTACGCATTTTATCTATCTATGCATACAATTGTTATTTTCAAAGTTCTCTGGATAATATGCATAGTAAAACTTTACAACGTAATTTGTTTAATGCAATATGTATGACTTTCATTTTGACAGTTCAACATCATTCATTACGACATTTACGCTGTTGACCAGACAAATTCTTCGAACATATGTAGCAGTAGATCACCAATAAATATTCTTCGAAATTATTCAGACTGTAATTGATAGTGAGCAGGGTGCGGGAAGCCTATTTAATACAACCGACGGACAACAATCCGAGAACTCAAACATTTTTTTAATATTTTTCATAGTTTTAATGAGTGTCAATTTTGTCACCTTTTGACAAATATGTCGCATTGATAACCGTCTAAATTACTTTAATATTTTATAATATGTTTCCGGTAGGAAGTCCAAATAGTACATAACAATAAGCATGAAATTGATATAACGTTCACTATATCGTTCAATAAGTGTCACTGACCTGAAATACATAATGATGTACAATTCAGTAGCACTGCAGTATAATCTACGCATTATTTATGTACAAGGAACTACTGCGAACAATACACTGGTTGCTTGAACTAAACTGTATACAAAAGAAAACAGTTTCAGGTGTTTCCTTTCCTTCGTTCATACTTTATGAACATCCTAGTATTATTAAATCAAGTCCAGATTCAAATCTAGAAAAAAAAACATTTCATTTACAAAACGTTTTCAAATTACGAATAACCGGAACACTTGCGGACAAAATAATTGCACCACAATTAAAGAAATATAATCACCCGTTTCGTACACTTGAGGCCACATTAATGGTAAACATTTCGCAGTTTACCCAACAGTACGTAATTTCGTACGTTGGTCTATAGGGCTGTCGAATATAACGTAATTATGTTATGTTTGGTAACATTAAAATATCTTCTTAAATAACGGCCAGTCCAGTGGGTATAATTTAATCGGGCTATTATAAACATCTTAAAAGTGTTAGATGATTGTTACTATTTTGTAAAGGTTTTCTCTGTATCTCGGTCAACGTAATAATAGTTAAGATGAAGATAAAATAATATGGCATGTTTCCTTATAACGTTATAGTCTTGGGTAATATTATTAAACAGTTTAATATTAAGGTAGGTCAAAAGGCCAGTGAAGTGCGTTGCACGAATTCGTTCAGGCAAGGCCACAGAAATGTAATTAACAATAAAATATTATCTATCATTTATATTTGGATATAAATTGATATTTAACAGGTTTTGTATATCAAAAAGATGGTGAGCTTATGACCCCACGATATAAATGAAACCTTAGGACTGAAGCCGAGTATGCGAGATTCAGCGCCGAGTATTTGCGATTCAGCCTCCCCGAACAATCCGACACCTCTCCAACCCGCCTGACAAACGTGGCGATTATGGCAAAACACCCCAAACTGGGGGAGGTCTATGTCAAGTAGTGGACGTGTTTCGGCTGAAATTATGATGAGCCTCACCGCACCTCTTGAAGAGAGGAGTAAAACCGATTCAGTGTCATGGATCCGAGAGTGATGATTTAGTTTCGTTCACTATTACAGAAAAGGCGCAAATTGCACCTAAAGAAGTTTCCACTTCAAAAACATATTTGGATGTTTTTTTTTTTACAAATTTTTAAAGAAAAACATCTCTGATAAAACATTAAATTTATGAACAAGAGCTACCTCATAGGTACTTGATGAATTTATATTGTAGCGTGACGACCAAATTCTCAGGTAACATAACAGTAGCCCTAACTTAACGCCAAGCCTGTCAAACTGAAACCACGTCGGTCACGCCCTGTGGTGCACGACATTACACACACATTACACTCCAGTGCTACACTTGTACTTTCAATGCACTGCAGTGTACCGCTTCCTAACTGCCGCTCATTGTTGGAAAATACGGGGTTTTCTGTGAGAGCGTCCCGCCTTCTTGATACGTAATTGTATTTAAATTGCACGGCAGTGTATGCATTATTGTGGATACTACGACTAGCTGTATGTAACTTCATGTCAATGTTATTCCTAATGCATTGGAAATTCCGATATGTTCAGCGTGGGATAGGTCTACTCTTGCATGCGAATATGGATCTAGATAGTTATTGACGATATTCACCATATGTGAAACATAAGTATTCAATAGAATGAGAAGTCAAAATAGTTGGGTGAGGAATAAACCTCCTTGAAAGCCTTTGAAAGAAAAAAAAATATTCTGCACTTTAAAATAAATATAAAATTATCTAGTTTTTTCTTTTTATAAGACCATCTTTAATTTCGCTTTCAATTCTTGACAGTGAAAACTTGTCAGTGACTTTTTTCCTCTAAAATTTTATGTTATGAATAAAGTAACTATGTGTGAAAAAATAATAATCAACACCAAACTACTCACGTAATTAAAAACAGCTTTCATGCTCAACGAATTCAGAAAACGAGGTGAGAAATTCGCCTATAAATAATTCTCTAAAAGTACAGAAAAACCTGTCTGTTTCGTACAAGTAATGCACCCTGGAGAGGCATACATTACACTTTCACGAACCAACTTGTTACACGGCCGAAGCACCTGGGAAACTTGTCAATAACTGCTATATTCATGCTTCATCCGTGAGTCTTCTAAAATGAAAATGTAGAACCTGGCTGTTGTAAATAATATACATTTTTGACACTAGACTAGGTTGTTCAATGAATTTAAAAAAGTAGGGCTGAAAACTGAATATGACAAATGGAAATTGATGCAAGATTATTTATACAATTTAATGATCTGGTGCCATACAAAAAAAAAATGTGTTGAAATTGTAGCAAAGACAAATAAATAAATAGTTTATAAGGTAATTAACAACTTAGTAACCCTGTAAGTGTTCCGTGTGAACGTAAAGAATAGCGCCATACTATTTCTTCCCGTGGGTGTCGTAAGAGGTGACTAAGCGACTTACTAGGGAATGGGCAGCAGCGTTCTCTATGCATTTACCACAATTCTGCGATCGCCAACCCGCCTGCCAAGCGTGACGAATATGCCAAACGCCTCCAAATTGAAGGAGGCTCATGTCCAGAACGTCTTTCGGATAAAATGATGACGATAAACCCTGTAAGATTCAGAGTGGAGAGCACACCAGACTTATCCCCTGACTAAAGCATACTGGTGACTCTTTTAATTCATTCTTGTTGATATCCATGTAACTATGACACTTTTATGTACATACATACAATCACGCCTTTTTTCCCATGGGGGTAGGCAGAAACCACGGAACGCCACCTGCTACGATCTCTACACACTCCTTTTGCCTCGTTCAGGCTCATACAATTGGTCATACACACACGCCGGTTGTGAGTACTACGCACCTGACCTTTCTGAAGAACATTACCAATAAGGTCATATGTCCTCCTAGGGCGTCCCCTCCCGACGTTTCCACTCACATCTGCCACCTTTTGTGAGTCGTCCTTGATTCATCCTCTCAACACGACCAAACCATCTAAGCATACTTTATACAATTTTTGTCGCCACATTTTCTTTTAAACCACACTAAAACACTTTTGTCTGGTCGAAAGTTTAATCTTCAAAATCCTACCAATAAAATAACTTTTACGTATCAGAATCTAAGCAAATAACACCGTCAAAGCACTTTCACTGATTACACGATTTGCTTGCTAATCCACGGAACACGTAGAAAGCTCAGCATAATAAACCAGCTTGTCTTATCTCAGCCTAGTATAGAAAACAGGATTTGTGTAAAAGTGTGCAAAATCGATTGCATTCCCTTTTAATTGGCCGGAAGTGTAAACGTTTAATCGCTAGGGAATATTACTTAGGTATACATATTCGATTGCTTGATATTATTCATGGACAGGATATTAGAGCAACCGATGTGTCTGTAGATTAGTTGGATTAGAATTTTAATCGTTATGGACGTTGTTTACAGCGTTACATTCTACCTGCCAGGGTCGCGAGATCTGTTCGAAAGTGTTACCGTGGCCCTGGCTTATGGGCAACTGAAGTCTGACACACCCGCTCCACCCTAGAGCGGGAGACGTCATTTGATGATTTCCCACCCAAAAAAAAAAAAAGTGTTACATTCTAGCTGTAGGTGATAAATATACACGATATAGATACTGTTTCTTTCAGTAGCAGCCCAGAGTCTGAATTTGTGCCCAGCTGTTGCCAACAGACTCGTCCCCTGTAGCATAGGACTTAAACATAACTGGCGAGATATAGGTGTCAATATAGCTACACCTCTTCTTAATTTTCGGGGAATGCTGTAGTAATGTTATGTTTTTTTTATTTTATTTATTATGGACAATAAACAGCTACAATAGAAAATGTTTACATATTACAATAATACAGCGTCTTATGTAGTAATAGCAATATTGTAGCCCACTACATTATCCGCATGTTTACATAATTAAAATAAGATAAGAAAAAGTGCCACTAGCATAAATCCGGTTTATTCATTATTAAAATACAATGCAGTTGAATAATGACGAAAAAAATACAAATATATGAATTTTTGATAAAATTAAAAATATAAGGGATTGGGTTCTTATTATCACAAACAAAAATTTAGGTTATTACAAAAAAAAAGGAAATGACAGTATTAAAAACTACAATACTACACGTACTATTATGTAAAAAACAAAAAGGTAATGTATTCATTAGTAATTACCCAATATGGCGAATATAAGCAATAATGATAGTTGGTCAGTCAGCCTGCCTGCTCATTTTCCAGCATGACATCTTAAAAAATGCCTAACAGTACCTACATCTAACTTATCAATCATACAGCTAAATAGGTAATAAAGTCCGTTTTTAACGACATCCTCTCACACAACATATACTTAATATTTCAACTAATCATTGGTTGATAGCATACTTACTAGCTATCTGTATATAATTCTTGAACATCCTGTGGAAGCGAATCATTGCGAAGTTATGCGCTTTCGTATGAGATGACGCACCTTGTTGACTTTTGTATGATTTGATTTTGGAATGTACAGATGCCAACACATCGAGCTACTACAATCTGTCAAATTTCTTTGATAGATTATCAACTTTATCGCTAAAACATTATGTTCAAGGTTGATTGGGAGAATTTGACAGTTTTGGGTACCTTGATGTGCTGGCGTCTGTACTATCGTTAAGTAGTTTTTTTTTATTTTTATATATTAACTTAACTAAGTAGATTAATTTAACAAGTATTTCTTTGATGGGGTGTTATTTCATGAACATGGTCCATTGATGTAGTCGAACACCAGATAATTATAAAAAAAAAATGTACATGTATTGCGTAACGCATTAAAAGTAGTATCATTTTGATTTTTTTTTTCTATGTAAAACTTTCAACAAACGAAAACAGCGTGAAACGAAAAAAAACAAAAGAAGCTCGAACAGAAGCATAAAAACATAATGACAAAGAAAATGAAGATGACTATCTACGAACATCCACAAACTAAGCAAACAATCCTAATAAAAAACAAAACAAAAGGCGATAGCTGTCACATTCGCTAATCGTCGTCGTATGTCAGAGTGACAGATAAAGTTCATTACTAGAACGTCAATGTCAAAGTGCTGTCAAAAGTGAACTCATTTGAAACTGTAGCGAACTAACTGATACTGATCTACGTGTAAGTTCATAGCCAACGGCAGTAGATACATACGTTAGTAGCCATAATCACCAGTTTATTAATAATTGCGTTAGCAACACAAACGTCAAACATGTCGCCTTTCTAGTGTGTCTGTCAATGTCATAATGCAGAGAGAGAAAAATAAACGAAGCAGTTAATAAAAACTGGTCAAGTGCGTGTCAAAGTCACGTAACTGTATATTTTGTTTTTCAAGAACGGCAAGATCGGAACAAAATTCTTCGGTAATTTGTCATATTTGAAAAGTACAGACACTATAGGCAAAGCGTTGCGTTAGCAGCCGTTTAAATACAGAACTTAATTATCTAAATAGCGTATATCTTTGTCTTTAAATCAGTCGCATCGTTCATCGTCTATGGATGCACTGACTGGACAGGTCCACTCAATATGTGTAGTATTTCTTCAAAATGCCATTTCAGACACCAATCTACATGGGCTTCCCTTGATCTGACCAAGATTATATCTGGGATTTAAAAGAAATTTGTTTCGGCCTTTCTTTTCAGAGTAGTTAGGTCAAAAAAAAAACGCAAACAGCGAACTCATCTATTAAAAAAAAAAATGTTTAATGTGTAAAAGTGTTTGTACAAACCTAATAATACAGAAATAAATCATACATCATTCGTTGTTACAGCGACTACAGTAATTTCAAATGTCTTCCTATTTCGATTCAAAAGATGTATCTTTTATGTATGCCCTGTGACAGACGGATAGACGGACAACTAGCCTTAGTATATAAGGACCTTTGGATACGAAACCCTAAAAAAGGGAAACTTTACTACAAAAATGAAAAAAAAATTTATTTACACTCATTTTCGCATTGAAAAATAGACTAAACCCAATTTATTCACTGTGTTTATCGTCAAGTACATCACTATTTTGTAAAAAAAACGAAAACAAACAGTCTTGTTTTTGTCACGGTCTCTTTACTAGAACTAAGTTATTACTTTAAAAGGTTGTCTGCAAAGTACGAGCTTATGTGGTACAGGCTGGTAATAAAATAACTAAAGTTGTTTTGTGGAAAGACTTTTACAGGTCAATTATATTTTAAAAACTAAATAAGGTTGGCATTTCCTCTCTGACGACTGAGGTCACAGTCTCTTTTGAAGTCCAGACATAATCTTAGTAAGAGCATGTCAGACCATGTATATTGGTGTCAAAAATAGTATTTTGAGGAAAGAACCACTGAAACATACAGATTGAGTAGACCTGTCCAGTCACTGCCCGCATCTCTCGGTAACCATGGAGCTCATCTCTACTCCACTCTATCAATAATGACAAGAATGACGTTTTTTGCCATAAGTAT
Source organism: Aporophyla nigra (assembly GCA_947507805.1). Classification (NCBI taxonomy): domain Eukaryota; kingdom Metazoa; phylum Arthropoda; class Insecta; order Lepidoptera; family Noctuidae; genus Aporophyla; species Aporophyla nigra. The sequence goes on from OX382301.1 coordinate 4,810,059, forward strand.
GCAACTCGTGTGGGACTCCGACTCACACTTGGCAATTTATTTTTATTTTTATCAAGCAGTGAAATAATAATAAGTGTATTTTATTGTTATATTTAAAGTACTTATTTTAATAATATATTTATTTAGCTAACTAAAGGTCGTATAGTACATAAGGGACTTACAAAGTACGCATAACGTTATGCAGACGTATGAAATAAATTTGTTTAGTTTTTCCAGCACGGCTTTAATAGTTCATAATTTTCACACAAAACAAATATTCTTAATCACTTAATGATCTTGCATGTTTAACACATATTAACGAATCGATTAATCATTATTATTACGGTTCTGACAGAAGAATTAGGCCTAAGGTTATAAATCAAATGAATTCAGAATTGAATTTGAGTAAATCAACTGACAAGTGAAGAACGATATTTCACATCACTTAATGACGATACCGCTTAAATCTTAAGCTACTGTAATTTATCTTCTTTAGTTAATAAAGTTTTTACGTTGATATTAAGAATCAATTGTTTTATATACTATTACGTGATAATACTTTTGCTATTTTCTATACCTTATTAAAGGTTATGTATTCTTAAATAAAAAAATAACCTAAAGTTAACGTTTTTACAGCCATCTTTTTGCGAAATAAAGACAAATCAAATTTTAAAAAAAAACTGTAACAGTTACTTTATGTAAGTAGACATTTAGTGTTATACTGAATATGCCGTCACATTCTTTCGCACAGGCATCCCTCCACTTCTTCCATCTGTCACGACCCCGCGCATCCTCTTCCCAGTTTTGATGGAACCTATCCAGCTCGTTCCGCCATCTCCTACGTGGTCTACCTTGACCCCACCTCACGGTCTTACACTGAGGCAGTAACTGCAAATAACTGGTGTTCTGTGCAATTTAGGCCCACAGTCTGTCATGCAGCAGACGAGTCCTGCCCAGTCCCATTTAACTTGGGCAACCTTTAGAGCCACAACAGCGATCTTTATTATGGAGCGCAGTATTGTGTTTCGAATGAGATCCGTTAATTTAACGCTTAGTATTATTTACTTTCATATATTTGAGAGCAGTGGTGGCCCAGTCGTAACGGCCGCGACTTACAAATACAAGGTCGTGAGTTCGAACCCAAGCAGGCGCTTTACTTTGTGTAAATTATTTCATCACCACTGCTCTCAAAACGGTGAAGGAAAATATCGTGAGGAAACCGGCATGTCTTAGAACCATAAATTCGAAAACATGTGGCAATTACCAACCCGCACTGGGCTCGCGTGGGGGATTATGGCCCACTCCCTCTCACCGAGAGGAGGCCTGTGTCCCAGCAGTGGGAACGTTATAGGCTGCTGATGATGATGATGATATTATTTATTTTATTTATTTATTTCATAATTCATCATTATTCTCCTACCCTTATCCCAATTTATTTAGGGTCGACGCAACATATCTTTTTCTTCCACACTTCTCTATTAGTCATCATCTCAGTAGTCACCCCCTTTCTATCCATATCATAATTCACACAATAATTTATTTATTTTTATAAAATACACGTTCCTTAGACTTAAATATATTATTACCGTGACTCAAATAAAGCACACAATTAGACCTCTGGGATCTGTCTTAGCATGCCAATATACCGCGCTCCAATGCTAGTATAAAATACAATACAATATTAACAACCGAAAGAAAGAAAAGTATATAAATGTTGGTCTAGTAACTTATTGTTTAATTTTTGGAACACCTCGTGCTCTTTAGTGATAGTTTACACAGGAAAACATTAAAGTCTTTGCTGTCTAGGCTCATAACTAAACATTAACTTTTGACATTAAGATATATTTAAAAACCTAATGACATCTGCAATTTTCTACAAAATATCACAATTATACCGACTAGCTTATTAAAGAACGATTAGTGCCGAAGTCTCCATAAATATAAATGGCGTGTCTAAAAGTATCAACGAATAAATCGACTTACGCACGGGCGTAGAAATATCGCGACACTAATTACACGCTTTATATTAGCTTCACTTGTACGTTTGTATATTTGTATGTTTGTATGTTTGTTTGTAACCGACTCCTTATAGCGCGATTTTGACCCACTTTAAACGACCAGATTTCATTCAAACTTTGCACACCTGTCAAGGACCGATGACAATAAAATAATTTCATAAATTTGTGCCATTATCCTTGCCAGGGTTACCAGGACAGCAAAAAAACTGTCACAAACTACGCTAACAAACATCTCAAAATTCGAAACACCCTAAAAAATAGAAAATAAATAATAAAAAAGCGTGGGGTGCCTGATATCAATAAAAAATACCTTAAAAAGCACCCCACGCTTTTTTTCCATTATTTTGTACTTTTTAGTTTGGTTTTCAATGGAAGCGTGTTTTTTCGTTTTTTTAAACTATTATTTTTTGCAACGATTTTTTTCGTTTGTGGAGTTGGAAATCTTCAAATGACGTCTCCCGCTCTAAGGTGGAGTGGAAGGGCGTGTCAGACTTTTACTGACTAAAACCCATCCGTGTTCCTTCAGTTGCCTTTGCCAGGGCCACGGTCACTCTTTTGAAGAAATCCGCAACCCCGGTAGACCCATTTGCATCCCTGTGGGTTCAATCTATACTAATATTATAAAGCTGAAGAGTTTGTTTGTTTGTTTGAACGCGCTAATCTCAGGAACTGCAGGTTCGAATTGAAAAATTATTTTTGTGTTAGGTAGCCTATTTATCGAGGAAGGCTATAGGCTATATAACATCACGCTACAACCAAGAGGAGCGAAGCAGTAATGAAAAATGTTACAAAAACGGGGAAAATCCCACGGGTAGACGATTCGACGCGACGGGAAGGGTCGGGGAAACAAGAAATTTAACGCGGACGAAGTCGCGGGTAGAAGCTAGTTTTTTTGATATAGTTATTTTGTTTTCAAGGAGTTCTATTTCTTTTTCTTAAACTTAATAAATATTAGGATTTTAATGCACTTTTAATTGCCTACGGCCTATTAACACAGATATTTTGCTTTTATACGTAAAATCGTGATATTAATGTTATCTTATTCAGTCTATCAAGGGGTATCGTTTTACGCAGTAATTGGGGTGTGGAGGTCAGATAGGCGTCGCTCCATATAAAATACTGGTACTCAGCTGCAATCGGTTAGACTGGAAGCCGACCCCAACATATTTGCGAAAAGGCTAGGCAGACGATGACGTTGAATCGCCCAGAGCGGGAGACGTCATTTGATGATTTCCCAACCAAATAAAATATAAAAACCTTTTACCAAAAAATTAAACCGCCGAAAAAACTGAAAAGCAAAAAATAATAAACCTTAAATTTATGAGTCGGCGCTTTGAGTGATCTTTGTTCATTGATTTTTCAGCGCCGACTCATAATTTTAAGGTTTATTATTTTTTGCTTTTCAGTTTTTTCGGCGGTTTAATTTTTTGGTAAAAAGTTATTATTTTATAATTTTTGTGGTTTTAATGTATTTATAATACTTGGCAAGGTATACCCTATCCAATGAATAAAAAATTATCAAAATCGGACTACTCTGTATAAAGTTATGCGTGGTTAAACATTACAATCAGTGAGTGAACAATCAATCAACCCCTGTTTTCAGACCCTTAGGGTTTGATTTTGTTTTTCAAATTTATATGGGACCACCCTCGGAGTATACTCTTTCCAATAAAAAATATATATATAAGAATTATCACAATCGGACTACTATGTAAAAAGTTATGCGTGGTCATACATAAAAATAAAATAAAAAACAAAAAATAAAAATTCGCGTCGAATTGATAACCTCCTCCGTTTTTTTCGTCGGTTAAAAAATAGAACTTTATTCATTCTATCCGCGCATTTACCAATGTGACTTTTTAAATTCATACGTACCATTCTCAGTCATTTTGAATATTACTGACATCGGTGAAGAAATAACATCGTGAGCAAACCTGGACATGGATCACGTTCGGCAAGATTTTATAGCGCATTGAAATTTCAACTCTCAGTGATAAACCGACTAATGAAAATCCAACAGAGTTCATCCCAGAGCGTCATATAAACATACTGTTCGATTTTCAGCGCTCGGCGCCAAGCCGCGCGTGGAGATGCAATGCGAGACAAATTCCGCCGCGACTTTTTTACGTCCGTGTACGTGGATTTATAGTCTGAAATTACCAACCCGTCTCAGGAGCAAGCGTCGTAATTAATGCTTGTGCCAACCCTGTATGTGAAGCAACTTTTGTCCTGCAGTGGGACAATAATAACCTGTTATTTTAAATTAGTAGGTAAGACTTATATCAAATATCAGTAAGTCTCTAAGTTGAAAAAAAGAACTTAGTAGTTCCTAATTCAGTTTTAAAACAGATGATGACATTAACCTTAAACCTAATATGCGGTTACCATACATCTGTACTTAATATTATAAAGCTGAAGAGATTGTTTGGTTGAACGCGCTAATCTCAGAAACTACTGGTTCGAATAGAAAACGAAAATAGTGTTGGATAGCCCATTTACCGAGAAAGACTATAGGCTAATTATCATTACGCTAGGACCCTTACAAGCCGAGCAAAACGAACGAATACGAAGCACTCGCACGGGGAAGGGATTCGGTGTGAAATGTCGGGGGAACAATACATTTTATGCGGACTTAGTCGCGGGCAGAAACTAGTTGTTTATATAATCATATCTAACTAGCACTTATGCCAAATATCAGCAAGTCTCTAAGTTGAAAACAAGAACTTAATACCTAACTCGATTTAAAAACAGAGGATGACATTATACCTTAAACCAGTTTTCCGATTACCATACATATGGTATAATAAAGTGTGCTAGAAAGGCGAGATGTCAAGGTTAAGAGAAACGGATGGGCAGTGAAACAACTCTCAAGGTCAGACTGGAATCGGTTTTTATGCAATATAACGAGTTAATTACATAACATCTGCCTTGTTTCCGCGAAGGGTTTGGAAGTAAGTATACTAATAGGGGGCGAACCTATTGGCGTCATTCGGGTACATATCCAAAGTTTGGGTGGCTACTGAGATAGTCCTGATGGAAAAAAAAACAAGATGTTACAAAATCCAGGGGACATTATTCGTGATGCTTCTATATTGACTACGTAAGCATTAAAATACTACTGAAAAAAACAATTTAAGACTCGGAACTTAACTGACTGCATTAACATACGGTGCGCGACGCCCGTTTACGAATATAACACGTAGATCAGCACCGTCCAGCACAACCATTTAATAAGAATCCAAATGATATCACACTTTCATTTAAGGAACGATCCTCCTGTAGGTAGTATTTAAAAGCTGCCCGTAAACTGCGTCTTAAACGTCTTCATGGCTATTTATATCATACCTAAATGTACATAAGCACAGCTGCTTTGGCCTAGTGGTCGTCAGCGCTACAACTGAGCACAAGGTGGTCGATTCCCGAAGTTTCGTCTTGTGCCCAGTGGATGGTAACAGGCTCGCCCTCTATTACTTAGGCCTTAAAACAACTAGCGAAATGTGACTGTAATTTGTTCGAAAGAGCTACCGTGGCCGTGGCATAGACAACTGAAGGAACACGGGTAGTTTTTAGTCAGTAAAAACCTGACACGCCCTCCCGCTCCACCAAATCAAATCAAATCAAATCAAAATATCTTTATTTCATATAAACCTACATGGACACTTATGAAACGTCAGAAGCTAGGTGCACGGTTCCAAATAGTTGGTTCCTATGGAGAAGAGCCGGCAAGAAACTCCACGGTTACTCTTTTAAAAATAATTCGTTTTTACAATTGTTTCAAATTACAGTGTTAAAAGTATGGGAGGACGGTGTAGGCCTGTCAACAAGTACCAGGTACTGACTAAGATAGAAAATTGTCTACAGTCTACAAGGCCTACAACGTTCTCACATTCACAAAGTATAAAATAATCTACATAAATAATATTATTTCATAAATAAGACATATTACACTATTTAAACCAAATGTCATTATTGCCATGACAACTAATATTAAAGAGTACAATGTACAATTGTAGGTATACAATTTCAAAAATGAGTAAATGTGAAAGAATGTAAAAACTGAAAAACTTGAATACAAAATGTACATCGTCACTCGGGAGCAGTTAATAGACACAGGTCATCCTGTAATGAGCTACCAGGGAAGCCACATGTGCAGAAGAAATTATTGCCAAACTTCCTTGTCTTCAACGTAGTCTTTATCTTATAATATGCTTTTTTTGATAAGGACACCTTTGATGTGTGATTTGAACTTTCCATAGCTAAGTTCAGTAACAGACTTTGGCAACCTGTTATAGAAGCGGATACCGTTTAAAAGAAATGATTTACTAGTTTTAGTTAATCTAAATTTTGGTATCACAATTTCATTTTTACTACGCGTATTTATGTTATGGAAATCGCTTCTTATTTTGAAAAGGCCTAAATTTTTGCGAACATATAAAATACATTCAAAGATATAAAGAGAGGGAAGAGTCAGTATATCAATTTCTGTAAATTTGTTTCTAAGATACTCGCGAGGCCCCATTTTATAGATTGCGCGGATTGCCCTCTTTTGCAAAATGAAAACTGAATCTACGTCAGCTGCAGAACCCCACAGTAGAACGCCATAAGACATAATACTGTGGAAATAAGCGAAGTATACTAATCGAGCTGTACCTATATCGGTCAACTGCCTAATTTTTCTTACTGCATATGCAGCTGAACTTAATCTACCTGAAATAGCTCTAATGTGGGGACCCCACTGCAGTTTCGAATCTAGAGTAATTCCTAAAAATACAGTTTCCAAAATAGCATCTAGTTTCTTGCCATCAAGTTTTAAATTTAAATATACTTGGGGAACATTTGGCAATGAGAACCTAATACATTTCGTTTTGTTCGCATTAAGTAAGAGATTATTAGCTGCAAACCATTTCGAAAGAATAGCTAGACTATCGTTAACATGTAAGAAATCCCTGTCTTTTCTATCTATTTAAAAAATAAGTGAAGTGTCATCAGCGAACAAAATTATATCCGAGAACTTAGCTATCATGTAAGGAAGGTCATTAATGTAAACTAAAAATAAGAAAGGGCCAAGAATTGAACCTTGCGGCACGCCCATCTTAACAAGAGACCCCAAGGACGTAGCCCCGCCAACGTTTACTTTTTGCTGTCTGTTTGATAAATAGGAAAGAACAAGATCGGCAGCTTGTCCACGAATTCCGTAGTGGTGTAATTTACAGATCAGTGTATTGTGGTCAACCACCCAGAGCGGGACACGTCATTTGGTGATGTCCCACGCGAAAAAACAACCTTTGGTTTTGTGCAGTGGAGGATGATAGCAGGCTCGCCCTCTATTGCATGGGACTTAAGCATAGCAGGCGGAATGTGAGTGTAGGTACAACAGGTACACATCTGCCTAACCCCTTACGGGGGTGATATTATGTTATGTGTTACATAGGTAAGTTTTAAGCCATTCCTTATCAAGGCTTTACACGCCATTACTATTAAACGAAGCTTTTAAAAGATCTTTTAGTTAGGAATGCGTAAAGCGAGGCGGGCGCCATGAATTAAATATTAGGTTGGCTGCTAACCACATAAGTGTTACAAACTAGATGAGCTACTCAGAATGGATATAACCTTATGCAAAATTTGTATGTGTCATCGACTTGGAATTTGGTTACAAATGTATGTGAGTGTCTCGTAAATAAAAATATAGGTAACACCGTACTTTTTTGGGAATATAATTTTGCAGGTTTTGGCGGTTGAGGTAGTCGACTGCTTAACCGGTTGCCTGTGGCTACCTTAATGAATTAAGGGCTGCAACCAGGGCTTAAAAACTTAAAACTACGGCGACTACTCGCTAAGGGCACCCCCTGTGGGGTACGGACTTCGGCTTAGGGCATCGCTGATAGAGGGCAGCAAGGGACGGGTTGGATCGCAATGATGGTTACACCATTATCTTTCTACTTACACTTAAAACAAACTGCAGCTGCTGGGTTCACGGCAATGTTGTGTTTTATCACTGGGTATAAGATAAAGCGACTAAAAAAGAAAGAACGACGAAAAAAAAAACACATTCATTTAGCACACTCTAAAAGGTATACAATAACAACAATATCAGATTCTTTATATTGTTTGTCTGATTTAAATTTTTAAAGATGCCACACAAATAGTAAATAATAAAACATAAATATACTTCATAGAAAACTAACATAAAAAGCTAAACAGTTGATTTTCTAATTTACTTGGCGTTAATCTCTGAAAATGCTGGTTGAATAAAAAAAAAACAATAGATATCCTAATTTCTGAAGAAGGCTAAAAGCTATTTAGTATCACGCTAAAATCAATTAGAAGCAAAAAAAAGTAGCTATTATAAAGTAAAAATTAAAAGAAAGAACCGCGCAAGAAAGCGGAAACAAAGTAATAACACTGGCAGCTGCAATGGGTCCGGTCGGTGGAACAAAAAAAAAACGCGGATAAAGTCGCAGGTAGAAGCTAAACTTAAATAAATTCTTTGCACGAACAACTTAGTCCAGCATGAAACTAAGTACTCCCCGAAGAAGAGAGTAAACTTAGTAGCACATTAATTATTACAGAGAGGCGCATCCAGTACTCAGTGAGCTCATAAATATCGTTGGCACGTACATACACTAATTATGTAAGAGTGTTTATTTTTTTCTTGTTGTGGAATACTGTCGAGTTATCACTGTAATTAGTACAGCTTAGACTACACTGAACTGAACTGTGTGACTAGCATTATGTGGACGTGCGTGTTTTGTTCAGAGTGAGTTGAAAGCATTTTTGTATGGGCAGGTGAACAATGTTCTACCAGGGTTGCGGATTTCTTCTGCCACGGTTGAAAGAGTTACCGTGGCTCTAGCACAGGCAACTGAAGGAACACGGGTGGGTTTTAGTCAGTAAAAGTCTGACACGCCCTCCCGCTCCGCCCAGAGCGGGAGACGTCATTTGATGATTTCCCACCCAGAAAACACCTATTACCGAAGAGCTTCGCAGTTCATTTGTTAGGCTGTGACTTTTGTTTACCTACTGTTTTCGTTTTCACTGTAGTTCACTTACTATGATTATTAATTAGTTATTAGTCCTCCAAATAAAAAAAGGTGAACAATATTTGAATGATCCTTAATCACATAATGCACTATACTACATACATATATGCATACTCAGCTTTTATTGTTGGGACACAGGCCTCTTCTGCTGAGAGGGAGTGAGCCGTGATCCACCACGCAGGCAAACTGCGGGTTGCTGGATGTTACATTGTCTTCTAATTTTTGGTTCTTAGACATACCGGTTTCCTCACGACGTTTTCCTTAACTGTTTTAAGAGCAGTGGTGATGAAATAATTTACACAAAGTAAAACGCCTGCCTGGGTTCAATCTACGGCCACCACAGCTCTACTTCTATAATTATTTACATGATTCTTTCAATTTTGTATGCTAACTTTTAGATATGACAGATTAAGGTCCTGCTAGACTAAACTTTCCAGCTTTTTTTGGATGGGATATCATCAAATGACTTCTCCCGCTCTGGGCGAAGCGGGAGGGCGTGTCAGACTTTTACTGACTAAAACCCACCCGTGTTCCTTCAGTTGCCCATATGCCAAGGCCACGGTAAAATTTTCCAGCTGAGAACAACATTTTCTGCTAAAAAGAAAAATTTGCCTTCTGCTGTTAGAACAGAAAAAAAACAAAGCATTATTAAAACATACATACATACTATTCTACTCTACTAGTTCGCCGTATATTTTTATGAATTTTTTACATTCTTTACGGCTCCAAATACAGTCTATTTTACCGCGTACTTAAATACCCCTTTCCACCTTGTTGCAGGAAGAAAACATAGCCCTCCGACTAATAAAGCAGCATTCAGACATCGAAGAGCCAGAAAGCAGTCCAGCATCACCAGAAGAAATCTTCAATACTGGTAACACCGGGACCACAGGCCGGGCGTACTTCGACGAGGCGGGTTACGTGGCTGGAGGGTCCAAGGACTCAGACCCTTATGTGAGGAACAGGTTCAACCAGGCAGCGTCTGATAACCTGCCTAGTAATAGGCCGGTGCCTGATACGAGGAATGCTATGTAAGTTTGATAGTTTGTTTATGATTAAATTTATCTTTACAATAGATTGCGAACTCAAGTTGCAGACACTATTTATCAAAGTAGGGGATTACAGACTCATCCAACACTCAGTGCGAGTGCGGTACGTCTCATCAGACCCTACCTCCCTTGCTGGAGTATCCCAAGTGCCCGTTCACCTGCACCCAGATGATCTACCTACTGGCCACCTATTGGGCCCAAACTATATAAAAGTAAGAAAGTGTACAAATATCATCGACACGAAAAGAAAAAGAAGATTACATTTATTAGGTTATTGTAAAATAGATGGTTCTATGCCTTGCAGAAGGTAGTGTTGTCTAGCAGAAGATGGTTTTCAAGCTGTAGTAACTCAACTTAGGCGAGGGATTACCCTGTATTGACTTGACCATGACTTCATGAATAATTAGTAGCCTTAAAAACAGATCAGTTAACGTGTTTGAGACAGAGATAGCGCCACGTGGTTTTATGCTTTAATTATTATTATTAGCCATTAATGTCCCACTGCTGGGCAAAGGCATCCCTACTCTCTATCCACGTCTCTCTGTCTATCACTGCCAAGGACCAATCTTCATTAAAAGAGGCTCATCCCACCAACTCCGTCTGGGCATGCGACGCCTAGAATAATTATAAATTGCTTAATTCAATTCAAGTCCTACGTAAACTCAAAAAGAAATTTCCTGTCTTGGAAAAAAAAACGTCTGATATATCTATACGAACGGAGAACCATTCGACCTCAAGATAAACCAGTTATCAGACATTTTTCAGGCTTCCGGCGACCCTTAATGACCGCCATCGATATTTGCATGCGAGCCGAGATTCCCGGCTTACCGTGTACCCCGAAGCTAAGGGGTCAGGCCCGGGATATTGACCTCATAAATTCTCTGGCAAATAGATCAAGTAATATCCTGGGCTAGAAGGCGATAGAATTGATTGTTGGCAAAAGATCCTATTAATATGAAGGTATTTTAAGTCAACGTCAAGGCTTAGAAATACATTATATCCTTTGATGTTACGTTAGGATGACAGTCTTTGTATTTCAACTTACAGAAGGCCAATATCCGTGTTAAAAACGTTCAAAATTTAGTTGCCAACTTTTCTCAGCGACGATCAATATCGAACACTTGTCAAAACTGTAGGGAAATTCGAGGTATTGTCAGATTGAGAGCTAGTTCTAGGATGCGTACATTCTAATAAATACAGATAATAGCCGTCTTTTTTCGTATTTAAACCAATGTACAGAAGCTTTTTTCTTTTAACGAGAAAGCTTTTCTCAATCAAATCGACCCTAACACTTTAGGCATGTTGTTTTTGTCTCCCTACCAGTGAAGACAGTGACCCTTTAAAGCTAAAACAACACGGAATTTTCACACCCGATATCATCATCTACTTAACCTTTTCCCAACCATACTCCAGTATAACAGATGCACCTAAATATCAGTATCTAACATAGGGCGCCTACCTTTTTTTTTTGGATGGGAAATCATCAAAGGACTTCTCTCCCGCTCTGGGCGGAGCGAGAGGGCATGTCAGACTTTACTGACTAAAGCCCACCCGTGTTCCCTCAGTTGCCCATGTGCCAGGGTCGTGATATCTCTTTCGAACAATCTCGTGAGCCTGGCAGAGAGCGACTACCTGACCTCCACAATCCAGTTCCTGAATAACATGACAAGTCATGCCGGGGGGGATGACTGGTTGCCAGACTTTCGGGCTTCTGACTACCCGTAACGACTGTCAAAAACCATCAACTGACAGTCAGCTTAACGTGATTTTTAAAGCAAGGTATGTAATGGACGGTGGCCCATCCACAGACCAACCTCGACACGCGTTGCTTAACCTCGGAGGCTTTTATAATTTAGGACCAAGCACATCGGCGAAAAAAAAATACAACCCATAATGCGTATCGAAAACAAACAGGCTGGAAATAATACTAAATCTACGTGACCACCAGATTCACTATTACCCAATACACGCCATAATCTAGAAAGCAAACAGTTTAAAACAATATTAGCTGTTCTTAACCCAAATTCTTTAAGCATACGTTAAATAAGTGCAGTGTCAATCGACGGCCTCAATTTGACGCAGCCTCACACATACGTAATACGAGGCGTTTGTGACCTTTCTGGACCTGACGACCTCGCAGCCTCTTGGGGTCAATGTCTGCTGAGATGTACTGGAGATTCTGCAATGTTGTTAATGATAATTACTGGTTAAATATACGGATGACAGTTTTGGGTTAATGGTTTTTTGAAAATGGAATGTTCTTGATCAAGCAAATTGAAAATAGTTATTTGTGCAACAAGAGAGCAAAGTCGTTTTTTGCTGCGAGTGCTGATTTTGAATCCTGAGTGTGGCGAGGGATTCAAAGGCACGAGATGCAAAAAACTTTGCTCTCGTGTAACACACATAACTTTTCACTTCAGCAGCGAGAACACTTTAGGAGATAAAATAATAAACAGGAATAGATTGAAATAACTATTTATTGTGAATCAAAATAATTAACATTGTAGGTAGAGGTACCAATTCAATAAAATGGAACATTTTAAAAGTTAAAAGTAAAATTACTGCAATTCTGCAAATTAAAAGTAACAGATTTATTTGGCAACGTTATTGTTGCATTGAGTTTAGTTTGATTTAACTGGGGTTAAGGTTTCTGTTTCGGTGTTAAAATACTGTTCTCGTCGCTAGTTTCACGCATATTTTACGTCTATTTTAATATTTTTTACTTATTCAACTCTTTACGCCAGCTACGAAATTTTATTCTTGCTCTTTTATTTAAATTAAGGCGTGTTCGGAAATAGCACCCATGATATTTTATTATTCAAAATATTTACGTAACATTATTCAAACTAGAAATAAATATTTACAGGTTAAATATCAGTTTTATTTGCAGTAAATACTTATTTACGTTTAAATACAACAATAAGTTTAAAATTCAATAAATTACATTAAAAGACATAATTATCTTTTTGCAAAATTTCTTTAGTTAGTACAAATTTCCGAGCGTGTTTGTCTTTGAGGTCGAATTCAAAATCGGAACTTCGAAAGGGCTGGTCTTTGTCTCTCTCTCTTTCTAATGGCGAGAAAGAGATAGAGTGTAAATGTTTCGAATTGAATGATTAACCCAAGCCTGAATAAGATATTCGCGGTTTTCTGAAAACAAAAATTAGAAAGTTACTTTGTCTCACTCAGTGAGCAAAATCGCATTTTGCTCACTGATTTCAGGCAGCAAAACCTACATGTTTGAGCTACTGAAGTGAAAATGATTTGATTTGTATCTGGTCAGAATAAAAGTAGTGTAGATATTTTTTTGAAGAACCAGCCTAAAATGTTTCCTGTAGATGACACACGTCTTCGATCTTTTGGTTCTAGGACATGCCAGTTTCCTCACAATTTTTTCCTTCGCCGTTTTGAGAACAGTCGTGATGAAATTTTGTACACAAAATAAAGCGAACGCCTGGGTTGGAACTCGTATATCGGGCCTGTTACTACTGCTCTTGCAGAATCTGCCTTAATACTCTGAATTTGCTTGTAATGCCCTGATAACATAATAAACTCCTGACTATAATCATTCGGAAAAATACTATTCTTATTGCAGAAAAGAAATTCATTCATTTTACTTTTCTTCCAGGTGTCGACTGAAGAAATACGACGTAGACTTCCCACAGACCAGTATCATCATCACATTCCACAACGAAGCTAGGTCCACGCTACTGCGGACCATCGTCAGGTAAATACAAATTTTGATCATATTCTTTAAGCAACTCACGGCTTTCTTCGGAAACAATCGGGTGCTCTTCGATTAACTTTTTACGGGGGCCAGGGTCTCCGTGATATTCAATTTTTTTTACGGTTTTTGCAATTTTGCAGTAATAGAACTTTTTCACGAAGATAAAGTTTTGCAATGGGATTTGATGGACCAAAAGGATTTATGATTTAAATAAAATACAGGAAATGCATACTTGTAATGGCAAATTAAAAAAATCGTAAGAAAATTGGAATTTCTCGAAGGTCTTCATGACCTTAAGATCTTCGTATTTATGAGGACTATCTTGGAGCCTTTGAAACAAAAATAAATGTACAAGGATCTTTACACGCGTAACCAAAATCAGAACTTTCTACGTCATCTTGTTTTTTCAATACATTTCACAAAATAAATTAATTCAAAGCATTTTTTTATCAAAAGTTACTATGTCATTTGAAAGCTAAAATATCTTTGTATCAAAGCACTGTTTTTTGGCTGCTGAATTTGATATTACGATTAAAGAACCCAGAAAATATGCTAAGAAAAAGATTTGTAGTGCCCACTTGTAATAACTGTTATGGAGGCAGATGTAGAATCTTCTCTCCAATTACTATTTTAATTAGCCCTCCAGTGTATGTAAACAGTTATATAACAAATAAATATTTTACAAGTAAAATACATAAGTACATTTTTGTATGTTTTGTTGAAGTCACTATAGAGAAAATTAGATAAAACTAGTGTAGCTTACCTACAGGTGAAAAAGTGCTAAAACAAATAAGCTATTTCTGCCAACAAACTGCTTTGCAGCTTGGCAGAGGTAATATCTTGTTGAAAAAAGTTATTTGTATGCAAAAACACTTTTTTTTACTCATCTTCCTTGAACACAAACCTTCATGAATATATTTTTGTTGCAGTGTCCTCAACAGAAGTCCGGAGCACCTAATCAAAGAAATTATTCTGGTTGATGACTACAGTGATAACCGTGAGTACATTATATTATATTATATAGCATACTTTTACAATAAAATCATCATCATCATCATTTCAGCCAAAAGACGTCCACTGCTGGACATAGGCCTCCCACAAGATGGACCGATGACCTGGTGAAGGCCGCAGGAATACGTTGGATGCGAGAAGCACAGAACAGGTCGAAGTGGCGGTGCTTGGGGGAGGCCTATGTCCAGCAGTGGACGTCTTTCGGCTGAAAATAATGATGAGTAAGCATCTGAATGAAATACCCATCTTCAACTAGTATTTTATAACGCTAAGCACACACTCATTACAGTGCAAAGCATTTTCATACAAAAAAGGGCGGTGCGGCTCGATCAAGTATACATGCTGATCCAGCCCAACCCTTGCTGCCCTCTACCAGCGTTGCCCTCAGCTGAGGTCCATACCCCATAGAAGATGCCCTTAGTGAGTAGTCGCTCTAGTTCTAAGCTTTTAATCCCTGGCTGGAGTCCTTTATTTATTAAAGTAGCCACAGGCAAGTCCAGTTAAGCAGCCGACAGCCTCATAGGTTTACTTGCGAGATGTCAAACCCAAAAAATAAATCGCCCAAGTATGCGATAACCTTAACTCATATGTATTTATGATTTCCGTTGATACTGCAACAAATTAACCAAAAATACATAATTATACTGACGGTATTATTCACACAAGCGCATCCAAGGCCAGTCAACGTTAATTGTTAATATAAAACCAACAATGTTGCTAGCACCTCATCAAGTTATTTTACTGCGCTTGCAACTTTGTCTGTTATTAACATTATCGCCATACTTAAGTACTTCCTGTTACTTAGTTGAACATTAAAGAGCTGTTTATTATCAGCTTACTAAGTTTAAGTTAAAAAGAAAGTTAGGGGTAACTTTTAATCGTCCGATAATGTTCTAATTTCTTTATTGGCCGCATACTTTTTAAAGGTCCAAATTGGGTAGTGTTTTTAGAACACAGTTCTTCAAAATTAACGCAATTTGCGATAGGAGTAAAATTGATGCTTACCTACAGAGTAGTGGAGTGATATCGGCTCTGACTTACGGTCATGGGTTTGAACCGAGGCAGTCGTTTTACTTTATGTAAATTATTTCATCACCATAGCTTTCAAAACGGTGAAGAAAAACATCGTGAGGAAAACGACATGTCTCAGAACCAAAAATTCGAAGACATGTAACTCTACCAACCCGCACTGAGCCGCGTGGTAGATTACGGCCCACTCCCTCTCGCCGACAGGAGGCCTGTGTCCCAGAATTGGGAACAGCATAGATTAGTTATGTTACAGAATATTCTGTTACTGCACTGTAGACAAAACAATTTCTAAATATTGCTACTTTATTCATTAAGGGCCTTGGTCCGGTTTAGTGCCGTAAAACGGTCACTTTATGAACCTATCTTCTCATTAACGACTTGGTTTGAAGATTTGAAAAAAATATATTTTTGCTATAGATTCATGTACATAATTTTTACAAGAGCACTTTTTTCGTAGGGTTAAAACCTTTGCTGTAAAAAAATATTTACGACAACCCAATTTTTTGGCTTATATTTCATACTCCTACTAAACAGCTTTGTTATTTGGAAATATTTTTACACATAAAAATAAACGGTTATAGGCACTACGATTTTACAATAAAATATTGTAAATTAATCAAAATTTTGCAAAGAAATACCCCCATTTTAAGCCGTCAAGGGTAGAGGGGCTCTGCGCAGGCGCGGGCTGCAGTCGTGCATTAGCATTCAGACGGGAGAGCTGTGTCGCTCGCTGCTCCGCTCCAGCTATCGACCGACTACGCGCGACGTGTGTGTTAGTGTAAATACTTACGAACGTATTGTAACAGTGTGTGTTTATAGACTAGCTCCTTGCAGAGGAGTCGATTTGTTTGTGCGCGACGCGCGTGGACGCTTTATTAGTGGTGGCATTTCTAAATACTTTTTTGTGTATATATTTTATTGTGTGAACTGTAACATAGTTTGTATTTAAATAAATATGCCCAGGCAAAGAAAGTGTTTAATTTATTAGCGATTATCCTACAGTTATTGACTATTTCTGTTTTGTTGTAATTTTTAATTTTTAGTGTCTCCTAACCAAAACTGTGCGTTACAAAAACATTTTTTTTTTAAATTATGTTAATATTTCTCATGTAAGTGAAATTTGTTTTTTATGGGAAATAAAGATATCTCTAACCCGAAAAGTTGTCTTTCTTTAATCAATCACATACCTGCATGTTTAAAGAAATATGTCCAGCATAAACATCAAATAGTTGCGTCTTTCTAAAGTATCAGCCATTGATCCACCATTCGGTACCTTTTACAGTCGTAGGCAAAAATACCGACTTTCGTCCGTCTCTGCATAATCTTTGGTCGTTGTTTTAGTTTAGCGCGCCGCCGCCACTCGTTACGTGTGTGCGGGAGTATGGAGCTTAGCTCCGCCCATATGCTCAAGGTTAACGAGGATACTATACACCTTAACTAGCTTCTGCCCGCGACTTCGTCCGCGTTAAATTTCGTGTTCCCCCGACCCTTCCCGTCGCGTCGAATCGCCTAACCGTACGATTTTCCCCTGTTTTGCAACATTTTTCATTACTGCTCCGCTCCTCTTAGTTGTATCGTGATGTTATATAACCTATGTTACTCGCAAATAATGTAGCTTTCTAATCATGAAATAATTTTTAAAAGTGGTCCAGTAGTTTTTGAGTTTATCCATTGCAAACAAACAAACAAAAATACAAAATTTCCTCTTTATAATATTATTGTAGATATATATATTATTATTAGTGTAGAAGTGTAGATAACCTATCAAGTTTATACTTCAGTTCTACGATTTCTTTTACACTGATTATATTCCGCATAATTCCGCAGGGGTCACAAAGTTGAAGTCAATTATTATGTAAGTAAAGTAATTTGAGTAACTAATTACTTGACTAGAAACTGCGCCGTCATCTAACTAATCTCTTACATACTCTATGGCAGGTAAAAGTAGATGGGAATTACATTTTTTATAATAATTATTACACAAGACTACCTACTAACTTGAGAATTAACAAAAACTTGTTTTAGTGAAAGGCATCGTACCGAAAATATGAATATGGATTATTTGCCAAGTTCTTCAAGTGGAATAGTTAAATTATAATATTTAAACGCAATTGACGTTTAAATCTTTAAAATGTATAACCTACAAGCTTTTGACTCCGGTTTCGCTCATGTGGAGAATAGTTTTACTAAATTGAAACATTCACAAAACTAAAAAATGAAATAAGTGTTATATATATTTGTAGATCTATTATTTTTAGGTTAGTTACAACTATACACAACTAGCACTTCACCCGCGACTTTGTCCACGTGTAATTTATAGGTCATGTCACTCTGGAATAAAGTAGCTTTAAGGCTTCTTCATACTGGCGCGACACGACAGCGCGACGCGATTATTGTAGAACAATTTCCATGAAGTTTACATAGAAATTGTTCTACGAGAATCGCGTCGCGCTGTCGCATCGCGACTGTTTGTGGGAGCCTTTAAAGATGAAATATTTTTTTTAAATCAGTCAAGTAGTTTTTGAGTTACAAACAATTTTACAAACAATTAAATCTGTCCTTTTTATAATAGTATTAGTGTAAATATGTCATAGTAGTCCCAACATACATGAAAAATATATTAGGTGTAATATTCATTTGAAAATAGGCGGCTTGGTTTCGCAATATGAAAATGTTCGTGCAACTAAAATATTGTTATCGCTCTGACATTTTCTTACACAACATTCCCAACAATAAAACGAGAAAATGTCAAGCTGACCTGCCCGAAATAAAACAAGATGCAGCATCTTTGTATCAAAGACCTTACTGACGGAGAAATGGGCCAAGAATATTGTCATACAGACATACAAGCACTAATAAATATGCCAACTTGACTGGCGCGCTGCCAAGCCTAAAAATGAAACGAAACTGAAACGTTGTTCCCACAATATCTAAAATTTTACAGAAACAATGGTATATCATGACCACAGTGCCACAGAATAGATATACTACAGAAGGTCTGTAAAACTCAACCTAACAGACACAATTCATATAGAGCAAGTGCAACTATCGACTGGTTTTTTTTTTCTCACCGAAACATGTGCATCCAGAAAGATAAGACAACTAACTCGATTAAATAAACATAAAAATAATAAAGTAACACGAGCACAAAACAAAAATAAGTAGTCGGCTGGTGTAGGTCATGAAGGCTTCCAATCAACATGAGTTATGCTAAGCTATGGGAGACCCACAGCACAACACCGAATTTTTCGTTTTACATTTGAAAGTAGGAACGGTATGCGAAAACGAAGTAACAATGCGGACATGCGATGCGATGCGACGCGACGTGGTGGGTCGGGGATAGAAGAAATTTCACGCGGACGAAGTCGTAGGCGTGAACAAGTGATTTCAATAAATAATATCTTAGGACAACCAACACACTGATCCTTCATCTGATCCCAAACTAGCCAGAGCCTGTACTATGGTGACCAGACAACTGATAAATATACTTATATTTCTAAATACGTACATATTATAGATAAATTACACCCAGACACAGAACAAATGATTGAGCTCATCACACAAACATTTGTCCTGGGTGGGAATCGAACCCACGACCTCAGTCTTAGCAGTCAGGGTCACTAACCACTAGACTAACAGGCTAGTCGTAGCAATAATGTAGCAGTGTGTCAAACAAATACTATATAAAGTCAAAGTGTGATTTTTTCAGTAGATATGTATCTCGCCGTAAGCATACGTGCACCTGTTTTCGCTTGTTGTTTGGAACCAACCTTCTGTAGGTAATATTTTATATGAAAATGTCGTTCCCACAATATCATAGAAATTACAGAAACAATAGTAAATTCACCACAGTATTGTGAACTGTACACTGTGTGTATTTAATTGAACAAAACACTTGATTCGCGTAATTATCTGGAACAATAGTTTCGTTGGCAATTCATTTTCATTTCACATAATAAATTGTGAAATTCGAGCAATATAATGGAGCTAATAGCTCTTGTGTTCTCGCTAGTCGAGCAATTAATTAACTGGATATTACTATTAATTTAATAATTGTGTGACTTTGTTTTGAAACATTGTCGATTCGGCCGCGGTTTTAATCAGATAATCTCTGAAAACACCGAACAGTATTGAAAATGGTAGTAGCTATTAAGATCAATTACAAATAAGGTGTATTCACGTGTGTGCATAGCATATTTACCAGTGATGAGATATTCGGATGCATATTTACCTAATGTTACTATTTAGCTGTGAAAGCACGGAAGCGGCTTCGTATTTTTAAAATAAAATTATTTAAAATTAATTTTTAACCCCAGATGCAAATACATATGTGTGTAGGGTGGTATGTGTTAGTTAAAGCAACACACAAAACACGGTAAAAACGTGCATTCCATATTAGCCAATAGCTCAACTTTAGGTGAATATGCATCTGAATATCCAATCTCTAGTAATAATCAACTATAATGCCTTTGCCGTCTCACTGCCGGGACTCACGTCTCCTCTCTGTGATTGGAAGGCGGCCACAATCTACCACGCCGGCCCAGTGCGGTTTGTAGATATCACAAGCCCTCCAATTTTTGGTTCTTGGACGTGCCGGTTTCCTGACCTTGTTTTCCTTCATCGTTTTGAGAGTTGCAGGCCATTGCTGGCCTGGGTTCGAACTCACGACCTTAAGCCTTACTCTTAAGCCCGGGCTGATATCACTGGGTCATCACTGCTCCGATTAAACTAAAGTGTATCCCCATATAATGTGTGTATCTAAATATGATATTAATATACAAATTGTGCAATTTCAAAACCATAGGTACCACAAAGCAGTCAAATGTTTAACGGATCCATCTTTTTTGGCATCGAACCTAACATGTTTAAAATCCTCATTTACCCAAAATGTACTCATTTCGGTAAATGATAATACAAAACATTACATACCCCACTTACGTTTTCATCCTTATTTAGGTGTCAAATAAAAATAACTGTTGTATGTTTTCAACAATGAATTTTTAATTGACGCTGTTTGCACTTTTTGAATTCTGAATCGACTTCTTTATGACTCCTGCTTGTCTTTTTCAACTGCAACTAAAAGGCCCTTATTCAGCATGGAATAGTAAATGAACACTCACTTTATTCTCACGATTTCAGTATGCTCGCAAGCCATAGGTATATCTAAACAAATAAATAAAATCAAAGGGTCTGTTTGTAATGTCAAAATAACAACTTTTTAGTAACTGTAAATACAAGACTATGCTTATATTTACAGTTACTAAAAAGTTGTGACGTTAACAACGTTACCGTTGTTGTATTATATACGGTATTTGTTACGAAACAATTTTTTTTTCTCTGCCTCTCTGTTTATATCGTCTAATTTCTGAAACAACTGTACCAATTTTCACAGGACTTTCACTGAACTTCTTTCACTGGACTTTTACTGAGCTTAGGTTTTTTGCACCGGTAGCACGTTCCTGTGATATCATTTACGAGACCCACACGGGCGCAACAACTATGTAGTTTCAGAATATATTATGTTCAGATTCCCAAATCATATTTTCCGTTACATTATATCTCCAATGAAATGTATTGCAACAAAAGAATAAATTATAAATACTGGCACTTATCCAGTAAAAGTAATTAATATAATGTACATGAAAAAAATATTTGGGCCAAGGAACTCAGGCGAATCGGAAGCATAGTCCTTTTATCCTCAGTAGACAGTTCCTTAGGGACGTATCATGTAGATTTACGTCCTTATTTTACAATGCCGAGGTCGCGTGTAAGGTATTGCCACTTTTAACGTAAGTGTATATTAAATTGCACAGTTCACATAATGTACTTTCAGTCTTTTTTAAATGTAGAGAGGAAATGAAACACGAACAACCGGTCTGTTTTCGAAAATCTCACCTAAAATCGAAGTGGCGACTCAGGTGAAGTGACCTTAAGGTCAAAACGCCAGGGTAACAAAATTCAAACTGCAGTTTTTTGCAATTTGCAAGTCAGTTTCAGGCTGTATGTTGAACGAAATATGATTCGCGACCGTTACATATTTACAGAATTATAATCATAAAAACCGGCCAAGTGCGAGTCGGACTCGCGCACCGAGGGTTCCGTACAAACCTGTAGGTATTCATGGTTTATGCATAAGGTTTATGTTTATGAAATTAAATGTTTTTTTAATATTTGAGTTGATTGAATGAAAGGAAAATTACGGTTTACGATTTATGACGTTTTATCTCGTTCAAACCAATTTTCGATGGAAGTTTACATGGTTATATACATCATATTTTTTTTTTTAGTTTTATCATTCCCTTATTTTAAAAGTTACAGGGGGGGGGCACATTTTACCAATTTGAAAGTGTCTCTCGCGCAAACCATTCAGTTTAGAAAAAAATGATATTAGAAACCTCAATATCCACAGATACCCCACACGTATGGGTTTGATAAAAAAAAAAATTGTGTTTCAGTTCTAAGTATGCGGAACCCCAAAATTTATTGGTTTTTTTTTCTATTTTTGTGTGAAAAACTTAATGCGGTTCACAGAATACATCTACTTACTAAGTTTCAACAGCATAGCTCTTATAGTTTCGGAAAAAAGTGGCTGTGACATACTCGGACGGACAGACAGACATGACGAATCTATAAAGGTTCCGTTTTTTGCCATTTGGCAACGGAACCCTAAAAATCATCACTATAACTCTCTAAAGTCAGTGAATCCCTTAATCATTATCATCCCTCCAATAAATAAAATTAGCGATCATTTAATGTATGGCATGAGTATTTCATAAAACAAAAAAAAACCTATGGGATTCATTGAACTTAGAGTATTTGGGTTGGTTTGGTGGATTGTATTGATAAATTTGGAACATAAAACTGAATTGATTTTATCAGTGGCTACATTACTAGCGCATGAACGTCAAGTTTTACTATTAACAGCATATTTCATAATATAGCCTGTATATTAACACAACACAAATTAATCAATCAAATTCATTGCACATACACGGATTATTATAACTATATATTATTATAACTATAACTGTGTAAAATTGAATTGAAATTATGCAATAAATCTGTTCAGTAATCGTCCATTTCAATTTATTTTATCGATACATCCACAGAGAACAGATCATACCAATTTGTAATAACTACCTACCAATAATTATAATTTATGAATGCCGTAAGCTTTATGTGCCCATCATTAAATCTGTTTGTTGAATGACATAAAAAAATTGTTATCCTACTTAATAATATTATAAACGCGAAAGTTTATATGTATGGATGTGTGGATGTTTGTTCCTCTTTCATGCAAAAACTACTGACCCGATTTAGATGAAATTTGGCACACAGATAGTTTATAACCTGGATTAACACATAGGGTACTTTTTATCCCGGTAGTAAGTTACTGCGGGATATTTTCCGACCTCCACGCGGGCGAAGCCGCTTGCAAAAGCTATTAATAATATTATAAACGCGAAAGTTTGTATGTATGGATGTATGGATGTGTGGATGTTTGTTCCTCTTTCACGCAAAAACTACTGACCCGATTTAGATGAAATTTGGCACACAGATAGTTTATAACCTGGAATAACACATAGGGTACTTTTTATCACGGTAGTATGTTCCCGCGGGATAATTTCCGACCTCCACGCGGGCGAAGCCGCTGGCACAAGCTAGTTATACATAAACCTATATGGGCACTTAAGTAATGTAAGAAGCTTGATACGTGGTTCCAATTGGGCGTTTCGACGCGAGGAGTTTGAAATTTGGCACAGTTTATATGGAGAAGGAATTCAAAAACCGGCCAAGTGCGAGTCGGACTCGCGCACCGAGGGTTCCGTACAAACCTACAGGTATTCATGGTTTATGCATAAGGTTTATGTTTATGAAATAAAATGTTTTTTTTTTTAATTTTTATATTTGAGTTGACTGAATGAAAGGTAAATTGTAGTTTACGATTTATGACGTATTAAAAAAAAACGACTTACTAGATCTCGTTCAAACCAATTTTCGGTGGAAGTTTACATGGTAATGTATATTATATATTTTTTTTAGTTTTATCATTCCCTTATTTTAGAAGTCACGGGGGGGACACACACATTTTACCACTTTGGAAGAGTCTCTCGCGCAAACTATTCAGTTTAGAAAAAAATGATATTAGAAACCTCAATATCATTTTTGAAGACCTATCCATAAATACCCACACGTTGACGTTTGATGAAAAAAAAATTTTGGGTTTCAGTTCTATGTATGGGGAACCCCAAATATTATTGTTTTTGTTTCTATTTTTGTGTGAAAATCTTAATGCGGTTCACAGAATACATCTACTTACCAAGTTTCAATAGCATAGCTTTTATAGTTTCGGAAAAAAGTGGCTGTGACATACTCGGACAGACAGACAGACAGACAGACATGATGAATCTATAAGGGTTACGTTTTTTGCCATTTGGCAACGGAACCCTAAAAAGCTAATAGTTTCGTATAATAATGTATTTCTATTTAAATGAATTGTGTTCGAATTTCAACCACGTGGCGGGCAGTAGTTTGATTTAGTGCCCTGGCTATACATGTCTGTTACAGCATTGACATATGTTGGAGCAGTCAAATCACCCAGCGATTGACCTATGTTACATATAGATTTCTTCTATTTAACCCGGTTTTTCCCCCAACAGCCGATGATGGTGCAGCTCTCCGCGCCATCCGGAAGGTGAAGGTGATCCGCAACACCAGACGCGAGGGTCTGATGAGGTCCAGGGTCAGGGGTGCTGATGCTGCTACGGCGCCGGTGCTCACCTTCCTGGATTCCCATGTGGAGTGCAACGTGCACTGGCTGGAACCTTTGCTGCAGAGGGTTAAGGAGGTATGTTGCTTTTTCTGTTGATATTACTGTAATTATGGTTATCAGAAGGTTCCTAAAATATGGTCTAATGCAGTTACGACAGTTAGTTTCAAATCTAGACGATGATGCCAGGTAACACTTTTATAAATAGGTCTTCATATTATTTTAGGTAAAAAAATGTTAATTTAGGAAAAACAACGACTGACTTGCAAAAATAGCAATACAAAGTGGAAAATAACTTAAATTTCGGAAGTTAGTGTCTTGGTATTGTATTTTCATTGTTTTTAGAAGTTGATTAATAAATTAATTATCAAGAGGACCAAGCTCACTACTGTGCCGCGAACTCTGATTAGTTGATTTTTGAAATGTCAAGGATCGGCTCTGACTCATTTACGCCTATTTAATTTGACACGTATTACAGCAATAATTCAACCTTGTAAATTAAGCTTGAGAAAAATAATATAGACCATAGATACTTCGTTGTAGATAAACGTCAACCAGAATATCATTAGCATGCCTGTATGTTTGTAACTGACTCCTTTGGACTCGACTTTGACCCACTTCAAACGGTCAGATTTCATTTAGTCTTACCGAGGACCAATGACAATAATTTCATAAATTTGTGCCATTATCCCTGCCTGGGTTACCACAATGGCAAAAAAAAACTGTCTTAGAAAACTACGCTAAAAAAATTGAAAATAAATAATCGTAAAAAAAAAACAAACTAAAAAACACGTTTCCATAGACACGTTTGGGTTTCTATGGAAACGTGTTTTTTTAATTTTTTTTAACTATTATTTATTTTAATTTTTTTTAGAAAGTAGAAAATAATGGAAAAAAGCGTGGGGGGCTTGATATCAATTAAAAATACCTCAAAAGCACCCCACGCTTTTTTCCATAGTTTTTTAGTTTTTTTTTAAACTATTTTTTTTTTCTTCCGTACTTCACTATTAGTCGTCATCTCGGTAGTCACCTTCTTTCTAACCATATCATCATTCACACTGTCCACCACCATATCTTTGGTCTTCCCTACTCTTATAGCCATCGACATTCATACTCAAATCCTCCCGACATTTCCCTCATTCCTCCGTATCACATGGCGTTACCATGACAACCGATTTCCAAACAAACTTCAGTTACCGTTGCCATTTTTAGACTTTCTCTTATGTACTCATTTCTTATTCTATCTATTCGTATAACACCACACAACCCTCTTAACATTCTCATCTCAGCTGCATGCAATTAGGACATTCCAATTTTAAATTTAAATTAAAAGCAAAACTAGATCACCTATTAAACTTGATCACTCTCCTGCAAACTAGCTCTTAATTAAATATCAATAAAGGTGAAGTTTCATTTGACTTGCAAATTAATTGCCAATGCGTCTGGCATACAGATGACCTTTTAGAAGCTGTTTACTATTTTCTGCTCGTAGATTTTAAAATGGCGTGTTTATCATTAAAGATTCATTAGTAATTAATCTGTTTATTACTAAATAATTTTCAACGTTAATTAAGAGCGTAGTGAGGACGAAATAATTGCGTTCGTTTGATCCCATACTGCATCATTATTAAGGGTGTGTCATAATAGCCATGTTTGGTAGGCGCGTTGGCAATCGCAGTATGGTGGTAAAATGCATAGAGAACATTACTGCTGCCTATTCTCTAGTAAGTCCCTTAGTCGCCTCTTACGATCCCCACGGGGAGTAACCGGAAAAAATCTGTAGGTACTTATGGTAACTAAAATAAATAATAAGGATTCTGTGAATAAATTGTCAAAAATAGATACATACATACAATCACGCCTTTTCCCCATGGAGGTAGGCAGAAACGACGAAACGCCACCTGCTACGATCTCTACAAACTCTTTTTGGCTCGTTTAGGTTCTTACAAGTGTGGTCATACACACACGCCGGTTGCGAGTACTACGCACCTGACCTTTCTGAAGAACATCACCAATAAGGTCACTCTACGTCCTCCTAGGGCGTCCCCTCCCGGTGTTTCCACTCACATCTGCCTTGTAAATATCTTTTGTGAGCCGTCCTTCATTCATCCTCTCAACATGACCAAACCATCTAAGCATACTTTTAGAACAGATGTAACAAATAAATATAGTTCTATACATAGCTATCACTTGGGTTATCTTCCATTCTAATCGGATGCAGCTGAATACCAGTATTTTACATGGAGCGATCATCTGACCTCCACCACCCAGTTACTGGGTAATACGATACCCCTAGGTAAGACTCAAATCAAATCAAAATATTTCACACTAGCTTCAGCCCGCAACTTCGTCCGCGTTTTTCTTGTGCCCCCGACCCTTCCCGTCGCGTCGAATCGCCTACCCGTGCGATTTTCCCCCGTTTTTGCATCATTTTTCATTACTGCTCCGCTCCTCTTGGTTGTAGCGTGATGTTATATAGCCTATAGCCTTCCTCGATAAATAGGCTACTCAACACAAAAAGAATTTTTCAATTCGGACCAGTAGTTCCTGAGATTAGCGCGTTCAATCAAACAAACAAACAAACTCTTCAACTTTATAATATTAGTATAGATAAACCTACAAGGGCACTTATGAAACTTCAGACTGACAGAAATCCACAAATGACAGCCGGGACCAAACAGCTTAACGTGCTTTTCGAGGCACGGAGGGGTCTAGGTATGTGAAGATGGTCACCTATACACGAACCTGATCGATCGCTCCGTGCGGCTGTAATTACTTAGCCACAAGCACCATTAGTTATGCTCTTAATATGTTAGATATTTAAGAATTCAATATATAAATCGTACACTTAAGAAACACGTTTTCTTGTTTCCTGGATAGCAAAAAAATCTAAAGAAATCTTTAAAAATCAAAATAAACCCTTAGTAGGTACGGCGTCAATACTTCACTGAAGGTCATCAGTTTTTATTAATATTAACAAAACTACATGTTTTCTATAACCTTCAATCGACCCGTCGATTTGGCCACCAATGCCGCAAAGGTGTAGGTACAATATTTTTATTATAATCATATTTATTTTTAGTTAAATAGAGATCTTGTAGAACATAAGGGTCTTACAAAGTATGCATCATTAATTACACGGTGTAGGAACATCGAATTGTTGGATAAAACGCGGGTCTCGTAGCTAGATCACTGTATTTAAAAGAAATATGAAAAGAACTGGAGTTTATTCGAGAATCTTTGCGACGATTCCTTTTTGCTAAAAACTATAGTTTTATTAATCTATACTATATATCTATACTAATATTATAAAGCTGAAGAGTTTGTTTGTATGATTGAACGCGCTAATCTCAGGAACTACTGGTCCGAATCGAAAAAGTCTTTTTGTATTGGGTAGCTTATTTATCGAGGAAGGCTACATAACATCACGCTGCAACTAAGAGAAGCGGAGCAGTAATGAAAAATGTTGCAAAAAACGGGAAAAATCGCATGATGCAAATCGCTGAGATTTGTTCGAAAAAGTTACCGTGCCACAGGCAACAGAAGGAACACGGTTGGGTTTTCGTCAGTAAAACTCTGACATGCCCTTCTCATTTATTCATTCACTCGTCAGTCATTTAAAGATATGCCACTAAAAAAAAAAATGTCGGGAAAACTATTCATGAGTTTTTCAATCTGCAATTTCTCAATAGCAGCCCAGAGTTTGGTTTTGTTCCCGATTGATGGCAATAGGCTCGCCCTCTATTACATGAGACTTAAACATGACTGGCGCAATGTGGGTCTGGTAGCAGTCAGAGAGGGCAATAGTCGCCCTCGCTCGAGTGAAGCGCTTTATGAGGCAAGCCGCCTCCGGGACTGATGTTAGTCCTCGAGATTATTTGCCCCGCGTCACAGAGCGCATCGACTTCTTGTAGCATAAGATCTGTGTCCGCAAACTGTATTCGTCGGTACCAATGGAAGGTGGAGCGGTACACCCAGAATCACACATTTCAAAGCGATGAATAGGTACACCTCTACCCAATCCTGGAGTGGATACTGGCTTGATATTATGTTACATTCTATATAACTTTATAGCCAATACGAGCTCGCAAAATACCGATTGCTTTTACATTATGTTCACGAGTCGGATCGAACTCGAAACGGAGCAAAATGTCAAGTTGTGTTGTAATGCCGTAATCCACTTTATGCAATGCACATCCAAACGATATTGTAATTGTCTGAATTGCAATCTTTATTTAATACATTGTTGCAACAATAATGTTCTGTGAACATGAAATCTTTCTACAACTTCTTATCTTTTCCTTCTATATTATATAGAAATAAAAATAATAGGCTGTTCTTTGTAAGTACATGACTAAGGAACAGTTTGGCCAATTTGCTATTGTTTTGTTTTAAAATGTCCGTCATCTGATTTAGGCTTTATGTTATAGAAAATAAAATGAAAAATGAAAATGGAAAATAGGAGTGGAAGGTGCTTTTTTCTATAGGATTTTTTCATGAACTTAAGATCAAATTACTGATTTTTTTACCGAACAACGTCTGTACGGGCAGTTACGCCATAAAATAATATTGTAAATGTGACAATAATTATTTTTGTATGTTACGTTTTTACAGTTAAACTGTGAAACCGATTTTGATAACATATTTTATGAAATAGTTTGAACATTGGGGAACATGAGCATATGTTTTATTTTTACTGATCCCTTATGAGAAAAATATTAATTTTGAGTGTCGAAAACAGACATGGGAATATTTGAATTTATAAATCTAAATGCAAGGGAGGTGAAATCTTTCATCGTCATTTTCTTTTATTTTTTATTACGTATCGCAGGTCAACCTACGAGGTTTATGGAGCAGTTAGCTGATGACATTGAATCGTTGATATTAATCACAAAACGATACTTGTTACAAAAACTCGATACATTACAGACAAACGTTACAAGTTTGTCTCCGCCTTTAAAAGTGGGGAAAAGGGAAAGGACCTATGTAAATAGAGATAGGCGGGTAATTTATCACTGCACTGTGCACATTTGCACAATGGTGCTGTGTGCAAACAATTGTGCAACAAATAAGTCCTCACAGATAATAAACTTGTCACACATGTTTTGCATGAAAATGGGTGCACAATTATTAACAAATTATTATTTGTAATAGGTTCTATTTACTTTAGACTTTTCGGCATTTAAGAATAGTGTGGGTACAGTAATAACAAGCGGTAGCATCCTTTATGTAACCATAGTGGCCATAGTAGTACCATGGCAGTGGCGCTACCTAGTTTAAAAAAATTGAACGACAAAATATTGACATGTAAAAGTGTCATAAAAGATATACTTCATTTTTTTTTTAACTTTCATTTAAGTGCGTTTTGGTGCTATAGTATGTTATAGTGCTTTTATTAAGTCCTGTGTTCAATTCGATTCTCAGTTCGGGTAAGATGTTACTGAGTTTTTCTAGTTGAGATTTCGTAGTAGTTCGGAGTTTGGATTTACGTCCGGTTGATGACATTAAGTTCGTTCTATTTAATTAATCTTAAACACAAGTTTAAGTACTAAGTAAGTACAAGAGGTGTACACCTCTACCTAACTCTGCAGAGAATACATACGTGATGTTATTTTAATGATATCCTTATGTGAATTTATAAGGTAAACCTAAATCCGTAAAGTTACATCCATGGCCTACAAATGGCCGTTTAAGTGAGCCTACTCATTAAATGCGTTTGGAACTCTTAGCCATAAAATAAGATACTTAACGGTAAGTAGGTAAACACATTCTAAAAGATACAGTATTTCTACCTCACTAAGCAGCGCGCACGCTACTTGTGGTAACTAAATGTAAGAAACACTTTATGAACGTGTGCGTGAATATGAGTAGTGTCAACACATAACACACACGCACACTTCCGAATTCACCACTGTGTCGGACGGTATCAAGAGTTTCTGCGCACACACACATTTACAGCGTGTTTTTATACTTGATTACCAAGAGTAAAGTGCGCGTCGCTTCGTTAAGTAAAATACTATACAACACTTAAGTCTTATGTACGTACCTATGTTTAAGTTTAGACTATTAAAGAAGTGTAGGTCAGTATATTTTGTTTTAGTTATGTAATTATTTGTTCTGTTTTATGCTAATAGGATGCTGTAAATAATTATGTAAATATTCTGACGTTTATACGTTTACAATGTTTCTTTTTGAAAGTCAAGGAAACACGTTATTACCTATTATGTGAATATCGTCATAATCGCGTGATTAAAAATGCCTTGTTATATTAGGTTGGGGAAAAAGTCTTTTCGCATTATAGTATGTATGAACTTGTAATAAAATCTCTTTGGCTATACTATTTGTATCTGGCTGGTTTTGGTATCATTGAAAGTTTAAATTTTAAAGAACATAATTCCAAATTCAAATTAGGAAAATGTGTGATTTTCATTTGTTTTTCGTACCATCAAGATGAGTGAATCTAATGAAGAAATTCGATACTTTTTAAAATTTTACTACAAAAAAGGTAAAAATGCAACGCAAGCCGCGAAAAAAATTTGTGATGTTTATGGACCTAGTGTAGTGTCTGTGAGAGTAGCACAAATTTGGTTTAAGCGTTTTCAATCCGGAAATTTTGATGTCAAAGATGCACGTCGCTCTGGTCGCCCTATTACGGATAAAATGGATGCCATTTTTGAAAAAGTGGAGCAAGATCGGCATACCAGTAGTTACGACGTAGCTGAAGAACTGGAAATTGACCACAAAACAGTTTTGGCGCATTTGAAAAAAACTGGGTACACAAAACAGCTCGACATTTGGGTACCTCACGAGCTCACTGAAAGAAACCTAATGAACCGTGTACTCATTTGTGATTCTTTATTACGACGTAATGAAACCGAACCATTTTTGAAGAAGCTGATAACTGGTGATGAAAAGTGGATCACGTATGACAAGAACGTGCGAAAAAGGTCGTGGGCAAAGGCCGGTCAGGCTTCACAGACTGTGGCGAAACCCGGGTTAACTCGCAACAAGGTGATGCTGTGTGTGTGGTGGGATTGGAAGGGCATTATTCATTATGAGCTGTTACCACCAGGCAGGACCATCGATTCTGAACTCTACTGCGAACAACTGATGAGATTAAAGCAAGAAGTTGAGAGAAAGCGGCCGGAATTAATCAACAGAAGGGGTGTGGTTTTTCATCATGATAACGCTAGACCTCACACATCTTTAGCCACCCAAGAAAAATTAAGAGAGTTTGGCTGGGAGGTGTTAATGCATCCGCCGTATAGTCCTGACCTTGCACCTTCAGATTTCCACCTGTTTCGGTCTCTTCAGAATTCTTTAGGCAGTGTCAGGTTAACATCACGAGAGGACTGCCAAAACCACTTGTCGCGGTATTTTGACCAGAAGTCCCAAAATTTCTATAGCAATGGGATCATGTCCCTACCTACAAGATGGCAAAAAGTTATCGAACAAAATGGTACCTACATACTTTAGTTAAATGTAAATAAACTTTATTAAAAAATGTTTTGAATTTTCTTAAAAAATGCGAAGAAACTTTTTCCCCAACCTATTATATCTAAGGGGCCTGTGGCTAAGTAATAGCAGCCACACGGTTAGTCCGTGGATGGGTGACCATATTTACATGGTAAGAATCTTCCATGCCTCTGAAAGAACGTTAACCTGTTGGTTCCCGCTGTCATTCGCAGATTTTTTTTCTGCCGTTACGGGTTGTAAGCCCGAAAGTCGGACAACCAGTCTTTCCAAGGGGTATCGTAAAATACTGGTTTTAATTTGCATCCGCTTACACTGGAAACCGATCCCAACATAGATGGAAAAAGGCTAGGGGATCTATTTTTATCAATTAATTAACAGATTCCTCATTATTTATTATAATTACCATAAGCACCTATAGATTTTTTCCTATTCCTTCCCATGGGTGTCGTAAGAAGCGACTAAGGGAATTACTAGAGAATGAGCAGCAGCGTTCTCTATGTATTTTAACACCATACTGCGTTTGCCAACCTACCTGCCAAGCGTGACGGTTATGACAAACCCACCCTAAGTTGAGGGACGAAAAAACGTCTACTGCTTGACTTAGCAGTAGACGTTTTTTGGCTGAGATGAAATACAGATTAACATTATTTTATATGCTGCCTCAATGTTCAGTAAAATCTGAAAGTTATTATGTTTTTCTGAACATTATTATTTTTTAAATATTACAACATTAAATAATATATCCGCATAGTAACATGAATAAATACTTATTTCAATTTCCACCACAGATCATAAATATTCGCGTGTTCCAAGTTTAAAATGTCTCGAACGGCATTCGACTGGTAATGTAATGTCAAGGCTCAGCGGACGTGACGGCATTTTGTGAATGTTGCAGACACCAAGAAAAATATGACGCTTTTAACTTTAACTAGATTTAATGCAAGAACGTGCTCAAAATTGGAGCGAGCGTAGCTTCGAAAATATATTATGGTAAGCTGTTGTGGGAGATGAAATTTATAATTGAGTTTGGGAAAAGTTATGGGTAGATAAATTGCATGCAGTATAGCATAATTTGTTTTGTACGTAGTACCGGTTTCAACATTATTTTATCGATACTATGCAATACATAGCTAAATGCAATTAATCATCTAACTTATTAAAACGACTAGTTATATGATACGAACTTTCATATAAGAGATACCTAATTATATTTCAATTTTATATTAACGAGACTGATTGATAAATAATAATAATTGCAGCATCATACATATATTCAAGCAATAAAAAAACAACCATAAGTACTGATTGAATAACTTATCGATAACTTGAATAATAAATAAGTAGATTTAAGTTATTAGTCAACTGAACAGATAGAGTTAGCTGTTAAATATCGCCAGTTCAGGTTAAATGTTTCACCAACATTGTCTTCATTTGTTCACAAACATTTGAACAAACATTGGACTTGCATACTGAATTGCGGATCCGTAAGTTGACTTACGTAATAATATCGTGGTGGGATTTGTTCGCTCACTGGATGTTCAACGTACTGCTTAGCGCCGAGAGTTCAAAATCGATCGCTGTGTTTTTTCCCCGCTGAGATGCACTCTGTTGGATTCTCAATGCTCGGTTCAACACCGAGAGTTGAAAATTCAGTGCGCGATAAAATATCACCGCGATTTTTTTTACTGCGACATAAGGTATAGTTTTCATCCCGGTGATTTTTTCCCGTGGGTCTTTTTCCAACTACAACCACGCGGGTTAAGCTGCTGGCTAAACCTAGTATTATATATATAATAGGATAATTTATAATTATCCTTTAATATTACGGTGAACAGTAAAACTATAACCAAAATTGAGTTGCTCTGAAAAGAGAAAATTTTATTTTATTACATAAAGTTTTACAAAACATTCTTTAACATTAATTATTCACTAGTTTTACCTGAAAAGAGAAACAACATTTAAAGCTATTGTTCCACCAGTTCTTATTAATCACTATTAATATTCTAATTACATTAAAATTATCACTTTTATAAGCTCTACATTTTTCATGTGGCATCAGTCATTCAATATGACAGCTCGCTCCATAGAATATAAGATCTTCACAGATAAATTATAAATGAAGTGTCACGCACTTTGTTTACATCTCCCCCCCCCCCCTTTTTCTAAATTACTTAGTTTTATTGTTTTACTCCACTACTGGAATAAGTTTAGTAACATGAAAGAGATTCGACTCTGACTTCTTGTGACCTGTGTTTACCTTGTAAATTGAATTGGATATTTTGTCTACAATTTGGTAAGGTCCTATTTTCAATTCATCTAGTTTTTTTCGGTTTAACCGGTTTCCGTTTTCAACATATACAGAATCTCCGACTTTTAGTTCATAATGTTTTCTGTTCTTTCAAATCTTTGTTTATTATAATTGTGGGATTTTATACTATTTTCTAAGGCAATTTTTCGGTCTCGCAATAGATGATTATGTTTTATATTTTGTTTCAGTTCATCTGGTAGAACATCAACATTTTTTCCCTCCAATAAATATTTTGGAGAGAACCCTGTTACACTATGTTCAGTTTCGTTATATTTTTCAGTGCATTCGTGAGCAATAGTTGTCCAAGCAATTTTATCCTTCCTTTCATTTATCTTGCACCGAATTTTGTTAACCAATGTTTGGTTTAACCTTTCGTTCAATCCATTCGAAAATGGCGCATTTACAGCAGTGAAAACTATAGGTATATCTTCCTTTTCTAAAAAAAATTTGAAATCCCTTGAATTTATGCCTGGATATTGATCTGATAGAACTAAGTTTATTTTATAATCTTGTGTTACTTTTTGGACAAGTTTTATAAAATCATTCGCATTCTGGGTTTTGGATGTCAAAATGAAGGCGTAGCGAGTGAAGTGGTCTACTAGAAGATGTAAATATGTTTTGGTTGAACGAGAACCACCAAATCCTCCTATGGTGTCTATAGACACTATTTCGAAAGGATAGGTAGCGGGACCTAAGTGAGACATTAGTCCAAATTTGAATTTTCCTCTAGATTTGTTTTTTATACAGACATCACAGTTTCCGCAATATTTTTTTATATTATCCAATAAATTTTTAGCTTGATAAAAGGGTTTAATCTTCTTTTCCATTTGTTGCCTTCCTATGTGACAGTAGTGGTGATGTATATGTTTTATAATCTTTTTACTAAACTCCTCAGTTAGTACAATTTTTTCATTTTTTCCTATCTTTTTATAATATATGTTATGTTTGAAAATAAGTTTATTCATATTTTGTTTTATATCATCATTTTTATTTTGATCATTTTGTATGTCTTCTAATTTAAGAAAATTCACTACTTTTAAACTACTATCTTGATTTTCATACGATTCTAGCACAGGGTTTCTGCTTAAAGTATCTGCCTCAATATTATATTTTCCCGGAGAATATATTATTTCAAAATTGAACTGTGACAAATAATATGTTAAATCTCCCAGTTCCTCGTCCGTTCTGGCTTTAATATTCATTTTTTCTAAAGGTTTGTGGTCTGAAAAAACCGTGAATGTTTTTCCTATAAGCCAGTGTTGCCAGTATTTTACCGCCTCTTTTATTGCCAAACACTCAAGATATATGGCTTTTTTCTTTTTTTGGGAGTCGTTTAATTTTTTGGAAAAATATGCACAAGGCTTTTCATCACCGTTAGGTTGAATTTGTTTTAAAACTGCACCTATACCTTGTATGCTAGCATCTGTATAAATATGTATTGGAAAATCTGGATCAAAGATGGCTAGAATTGGTTTTGAGCAAAGTAGTTTTTTTATAGTATCAAAGGATTCTTGGCATTTATCGGACCAAACGAATTTTTCTCCTTTTCTTAATAAATTATGTAAAGGATCCAGTATAATTGAAATATTTGGCACATATTTTCCATAGAAATTGATTTTTCCTAAAAATTGTCGGACGTTTTTTTGTGTTTTTGGAATTGGGAATTCTTTTATGGCAATCAAATTATCTTTTAATGGAGTGACAGTATTGTTTTTTATTATGTGCCCTAGATATTTTACTGAGTCCTGTGCAAAGTTACATTTCGTGAATTTTAATTTAAAACCTTCTTTTAAAATTGCTTCCAATAACAAAGATACGTGCTCAATGTGTTTTTCAAACGTTTCAGAAAATACTAAAATATCGTCAATGTAATTGACAGTAAAGTTTGACAGTTTATGCTTTCTTATAATGCTACTAAGTATTCTCTGAAATATAGCGGGAGAAGTTTTTAAACCAAAAGGTAAACAAGTCCACTGAAAGTGTGCTTCTTGAGTAACAAATGCCGTTTTGTGTCTATCTTCAATTTTAAGAGGTATGGACCAGAACGCTGAGTTTACATCGAATGTTGAAAATATTTTACATTTCCTTGTTTTAACCATTAGATCCTCGATTAGTGGAAATGGTTGCGATTGGGGGACTACAATTTTATTTAATTCGCGAAAATCTATACAAAGCCTTGATCTCCTTCCATCTTCTTTTTTAAATGCTAGTGTTACCGGAGCGGCAAAAGGGCTATAAGACTCCTCGATTAAATTATTTTCTAATAATTTTGATATTTGATGCTCAATTTCTTTCATATCCTCGATAGAGCACCTATACGGTCTTTTACTACAGTATTTATCTATCAACAAATCAATATGGGCTTCGTAACCTTTTACAGTACCTATATCAAATTTGTCTTTAGCGAAGACTGAATTATATTTGCATATCAATTTATCAATATCAGATTTTTCCTGATGATTTAAATTATTGACTGAAATATCAAAATTTTCGACTATTATATTTTCATTAAAGTTTATTTTATACTCATCAATGATAGTTTCTTTTTTATATTTCTTTCTAATATCCACACCTTTTTTTCCATAAAATATATCTTGTTTATTCCCTATGTCACTACCTGAGCTGCCAGGAATTTCTTTAGTGTTTATAGGTTGCTTTTCTTTATTTTCTATGTAGTCTCTATTATTATAGGTGAGGACATTTTGGGTGATATTTAAATTCTCATTTTGAGTTAAATGAAATTTTTGTATACAGTCTAACCCAACTAGGAAATCATAGTCGAAGTTGTCTTCATCTATAACAAAAATATTAACTTGTTTTTCAATTTCGAAAATTTTAATTTTCAAAGTTACCATTCCTATTGATTTTTT
The DNA here is from genome assembly GCA_947507805.1 of Aporophyla nigra. Classification (NCBI taxonomy): domain Eukaryota; kingdom Metazoa; phylum Arthropoda; class Insecta; order Lepidoptera; family Noctuidae; genus Aporophyla; species Aporophyla nigra. The sequence goes on from OX382301.1 coordinate 4,847,336, forward strand.
TACGCCATTAATTGTTTTTAAACCTGTATTTTTATCATTAGTAGGTATTTTTTTCAAAGATAATAACCTTGAATTAATTAAGGACACATTAGATCCTGAATCATAGATTCCTGATGTTTCCAAAGTGTCATTAATTAGTAGTTTAATTTTTATTAATGGCGGCACTATTAGTTTTTTGGATCAATTTCATTTAATTCCATTTCTAATTCAGAATTGTTAACACTCCTTATTTGATCTTTTTTTGGCCTGTCATTATTTTTTATTTTGAACCAACATTGGGATTCAGGGTGGTAACGTATACCTTTATTCTCTTTTTCACATATTTTACACGGATTATACAAGGGCTTCACATTTCTCTCTTTAATTTTACTTTCAGAAGTTCCTATCTTTTTATCAAATGTTTTATTGTTAACCATGTGCTCTAAACTTCTTAAACTATGAAATAAGTCTTCAGTTTCCTTTAAACTATTCCTATCAATCTTATCTGCAATAAAATTCGGTAATCCAGTGGCAATCAAATCAATTAGAGTGAGTTTATCTATCGACTTATTTATTTCTAAGAGTAGTCTCTCTTTCTTTAACGCATACTCCAGTAATGAGCCCTGTCTGTATTTGAATAACATCGCATACCTGATCGGTGACCAACTTTTATCCGCATATGTTTCACAAAAGTTCTTTTTCCACATTGCCCATTCTGAATTTATAGTATGCTTTATAAGCATGGAACTATACCAGTCTAAACAAGAATCTTCTATAAATAACCTAAAAATTTCAATTTTTTTGACGTCTTCTTCTATTCCTGTACGGACACATTCCGCTTCAAAGGTAGTCATCCACTGGGTCACATTAGTAATCTTGCTATTGAATTTTTGTATAACAAATTTTTCTACCATTTTCCCCATATTGAAAGGTTTTGATGAATCTTTCTTGATTTCTGCGAAGCTTTCAATGATTCGCGCTAAAGATTCTTCTGAAATTCCTGTTGTAGAAGTTTGTGGTTTTGCTTGTTCCTCCAATAGGTATCCCATAAATTGTTTATTTCCATCTTCATCACAATAAACCACCTTCATATGCGGGTTCATGGATATCCACACCTGTCGTTTCTCATGCCGTTTTTGTAATGTTGCCTTTACTTTCTGAAAGATTTGGGTTTGTACTATTTCAGTATGTAATTTTACAGGCTGTAACTTATCTGGGATCGCAAAGGTTCGGCCATCTAAATCCGTGATTGCCGTAACACAAATTACATTTGTTTTTACATCCTCAATGGCTTTGACCATAAACTCAAATCTTAATTTTTCCATTATTTCTGGTAACCAGCTATAGAAATGTTGTTTTATAATAGGATAATTTATAATTATCCTTTAATATTACGGTGAACAGTAAAACTATAACCAAAATTGAGTTGCTCTGAAAAGAGAAAATTTTATTTTATTACATAAAGTTTTACAAAACATTCTTTAACATTAATTATTCACTAGTTTTACCTGAAAAGAGAAACAACATTTAAAGCTATTGTTCCACCAGTTCTTATTAATCACTATTAATATTCTAATTACATTAAAATTATCACTTTTATAAGCTCTACATTTTTCATGTGGCATCAGTCATTCAATATGACAGCTCGCTCCATAGAATATAAGATCTTCACAGATAAATTATAAATGAAGTGTCACGCACTTTGTTTACATATATTACAGATATTAAATTATTACTTACTAACTTCTGACCGCGACTTCGTCCGCGTCAAATTTTTGCTCCTCTGACCCTTCCCGTCGCATCGAATTGCCTGCCAGTTTTCGTCCATTTTTTGTTGCTGCTCCGCTCCTCTTGGTTGTAGCGTGATGTTATATAGCCTATAACCTTCCTCAATAAATAGGCTACCTAACACAAAAAGAATTTTTCAATTCGGATCAGTAGTTCCTGAGATTACCGCGTTCAACCAACCAAACAAACAAACTAACTCTTCAGCTTTATAATATTAAGTATAGATAATTATTAATATGACAGGAGATGAAAGCCACATGCTATCATATCATCCATAATGCTTTAAAATTTGCCGTCACATTGGCGTAACTTAAAGGTGACTTTCAAATAATACTTTGTACATATAACATGACTAGCATAGTGATGTTATAATTTCCACAGTCATTTTATGAAGTGTTGAGTGGTCACTCAACACTTCAAGATTTACTAAAAAGGTCAGATATAAGGCCACGTTCGCACGGCCGTAAAACATCCAGGTCAAAAATCATATATGTGTGCAAACTTTACTCCATATCCCTTCAGCCGTTGTTGCGTGATTGAGTAACAAACATCCAAACATACATACTTTCTCATTTATAGTATTACTAACTTTTGCCAGCGGCTCCCCCCGCGTATTATACATATAAACGTTCCTCTTGAATCACTCTCTCTATTTAAAAAACCGCATCTAAATCCGTTGCGTAGTTTTAAAGATCTGAGCATACATAAGGACAGAGTGAGGGAAGAGACTTTGTTTTATACTATGTATGTAGTAATAGTAGAATGCCGACATCTTTTGTTTTAGCTTTAGTAACTTAATTTTAATATTTTGAATAACAATTTGGATTTACATAGCTCCTGACCTATTTCTAGGATTTAATTATGAGCTTTGAAATTCTCGGAAATAAAAAACTGCATTAAACATAAAACTAGTTTAATTTTAAAATGTAAAAGTATTTTAATAATGACCGGTAGCTGAGTTATTATTATTGCACTTAAAAGCTTAAAAGAGTTTGGCATTTTATTGCGAAAATTCTTTTATAAAGTTATACCTGAGTAACCTTTTCGTGATTTACTTTTGTTACTTGTTACTGATAAGATTCTGTATACTTTTTCTTCTCATATGGTATTCGTATATACTTAATATAATTGGCTTGAAAGAAGCATTGTTCAGCAGCATGTTAACACATGACTTATTACTCAATTCGCACGAATTCGGGTGAATTAGCAATACCCCGTTCAAATGTTGGCAATGAGAAGAAGCATTTGTAAACACGCATTTCAGCAATAGTAAGCTAAGTATCGACAAAAAAAAATAGGATAAGACTACATAAATTAAATCAGCAGGCATAAAATAAATCTGCTGTTATTCACAAAAGTTCAATACCTTTAGTCCTACTCAACCAAAATGAAACAACTTTTTTTTGTGATTTCAGAGTTGGTATCATAGAGAAAGTTTCGCATATTCATGGGTGTCATACATAAAGTGATCACAAAATCTTGATTGATTGATCCAATGATTTAATTTTTAAATGCTCGTATGTACAAATTTTCAACACCAAATAAGAAACTGAATAATGTGGCATTTACCGTAAACAATAAATTGGATCAATATGAAGAGAAAACTGAAAGTGGCTGATAAAATTGAATAAGTTAATATTCATAAAATATGATAACATCAAATTACAAAAAATGGAATAGTAATAGCTTTTATTTGGCGAAAAAAGCATCTGCCAGGTCAACAGTTGCATTACCTGCACAAAATAATATAAAACGTTGTTAACAAGAAAACATTTAAGCCGAAATCGGTTCCTCTTTCATAATACATAGATTATTGTTGATTGGTCTATTATTATCTATTATACCAACGAAATTGTGATGATCTTCTCATAAAACAATTTCTAGCTGAGTTATTTACTGGAGAACAATATAAAATACAATAAAATTTAGTTTCTAGAAAGTTGGAAGTTTTACATATTTTTCAATGAACTGTTCAACACTATACATACACTTTGTTGTGAACTTAACCAGAGGGGTAATTGCGAAACTTTTTATCGGTAGGAATTTGTTTAATTTTCATAGTTAAACAACATTCATTGCGTTATTTACGTTGCTGAGCCGACAATTTATTCGAACAAATAACGCAATGGTTTAGAAATAATCTTCAATCCCATTCAGATTCTGATGAATTGTGGGTTTCGCAAATTGGGGTGCAGATGTTAAATTGTTGAGTCGGCCCAGAGTTTGGTTGAAAGTAAAACACACAACATCACACCTTGTTTCCACAGCTTTTTCACACAATTATTTACTCGCCCAAAACGGGAAAATCGACACTTTTGCATATAATTTTCTGTAGGCGATTCGCACGAACTTAATTCATTTAATAAAAATAAGATAAAGTACTTAACTTTATTGCACAAACTTTAAAACGTGCTTAATTGTCTGATACGTATTTCTGGAGTTATCGAAACCGTCTACAGAAAATAATATATTATTCAAAAGTCGATATGCCCGGTAGAATAAATTCGTGCGAATTGACTAAAAAGCTCCCAAATAAGGCGTGAAGCTATGTGTGTTTTACTTTCAACCAAACGTTAGGCCGACTATACAATTTAATATCTAGTTAAGTTCACAACGAAGGTTATAATAACTCCTCCAATGCCAAGTATTAGTCAAGTGTTGATTTAAGTTAACTAAGCTTAATACTACCGTCAATATTTCCATTGAGGTAGGTGTGTTAAATATTAATAAACCTGTCTGCTGCCACGTCTGGGTAAAAATAACGACCTTGACGTATCTGACCTTTTTTAATTAAGCGGAAGTTATTCCGATGAGATTGCGCTGTCGTGGAAGTGACCTCTTGTGGAATGAACAGTTTTTTATTTTTATTTATGAAATACTGGCACTTCGTCCGCGAGATCGTCTTAGTAGATTTCGTATTTTCCTTTAAAAAATTGAACAATCCCACTTACAAGGTTATTTAAAAAAACAATACCTTCTAACTTACTTGAACGTTTTACTTTGATTTACTTAAATAAGGTTGATTTTTCCTATAAACGAAATCCCCCTTTTCACCTCCTAACAGGTCGAATTTCTAAACTCCCCTTTTAGTCAGTTTCTTGTTATAAAATATGTTTACTACATAGCTGTCGCACATTTATTTAATAAGCATGCTCGCTCAGCTACACCATTTCCAGCATATACTGATCTCACATTATAAGGGATTTTCATAGACTGAGAAGTCAGCTTAAACTGGAAATGCAAAGCTTGATATGTAGTACAAGGAGTGCACGCTAAAAATCCATAGCTTCCAATATTCGAAAAAATTGTCTGCTCAGCAACGTAAATAACGCAATAAATGTTATTGAACTATCAAAATGAAATCCAACCCTAATGTTAGTGTATTTCGCTTTAACCCCGCTGGTTGTGCACGCCACAATTGCGGCGGTAAGTCCCCTCTTTGAGGAGTGGATTGAGAGGCGCCACGGCGTCCTCACCTGCCGCCTGACGCAGGTTCTCACCGGGCATGGGTGTTTCGGTGGGTTCCTGTTCAGGATAAAGCGGGAGGAAACGCCCGGGTGTTTCCATTGCGAGGATCGTCTGGAGGACATGGTAGAGCATACGGTGGAGGTGTGCCCTGCCTGGGCAGAGCACTGCCGTGTCCTCGCAGAGGCGATCGGCGGCTGCGACCTCTCGCGTCCGGCCCTGGTGCAAGCCATGGTACGGAGTGAGAGGGCATGGGAAGCCGTCACCTCCTTCTGCGAAGCAATAATGCTCGCGAAGGAGGAGGTGGGGTGCGTGAGGGAGTGGCAGTCTCTGCGCCCTCACGTCCCTAGCCGTCGCAGGAGGAGGCGCCCCGGGCGTCGCGAGTCAATAGCAGACTCCCGGCCACCGTAGACCCAAGCTTGCGGGCGGCGAGCAATGGGTAGTTCGCTGCCCGGTAAGGACCAGGCTCGGGTCGAAGACGCGTAGTGTTCCACGCGCGCCTCAAAAACATGTCAGCAGAACTGAAGGGATCTGCTAGGACCGATGCCTGCCAGGGTCGCGAAATTGTTCGAAAGAGATACCGTGGCCCTGGCACATGAGCAACTGAAGGAACACGGGTGGGTTTTAGTCAGTAAAAGTTTGACGCGCCCTCTCACTCCACCCAAGAGCGGGAGACGTCATTTGATGATTTCTTATCCAAAACAAAAAAAAACCCGCTGGTTTCCATCTCGCTCTTTCTCAAATCTTCAGTTTATATTATTGCTCAAAATGATGTTTCCTCTTACAAAAACATAGGAAAAGATCGCATGGCCTTTGCTTAACACTTGATTATCAGACAGATAATCTCGTATTTTCTTAATCATTAAAAGTAATCATTGTTATCTTGTTGTAAAAATCGGCAGCTTCAAATGTCAGTACCATCAGGCTTATTATTTCTGTTATATGATCGGTAGTATTCGGTTCCTGGTTATCGAATAATGCCAGTTAAAACAAAAAATGAATGACCTATTGTGAATTAAGGATCGCACAGTAGCGAAATGTGATATGCCTACTATATCCAGCTCTGAATATCCCTTCTTGTTTCACAGGCGCTTATTCAAAACTAACTTCTGCACGAGACTAAGAGCTTTTATTTAACTTCACTTGGATATCTTGGAATTTGGAAGTCAATATTTCACTCACTTCAACTGAAGCTAGCTGAAATTACAATACACGATAAGGGCTGATTTTTTTAACACATTAGCTGCCAAAGAGAATTTTAAAAATTTCAAAAAAAAAAAAACTGATGAAAAAGTGGCCGCCAGCCTGTAAGCGTAAGTCAAAGTAAGGTATGCCCTGTCTGTCACCAATGTCCGAAGCGGCCTGAATGAAACATTTACAGGCGGTCACCATTGTCCGACATGGCGACCAACTTGTTAATACTAAAAAATATTTCAACATAAAATACGTTTATCCTACTAGCTTCATCGCACTGGTTAGCGTCGAAAGTTAAGAATTGAACAGTCTATTTTTTCGACGCGCTCGGATGCAGTCTGTTGTTGGATTCTCAATGCTCGGTTCAACACCGATAGTCGCAAATCCCAGTGCGCGAACAAATAACGTCGCGATATTTTTACGTACGTGTGTACGTCGACTTATAATCTATACTAATATTATAAAGCTGAAGAGTTTGTCCGGTTGAACGCGGTAATGTCAGGAACTTCTGGTCTGAATTGAAAATATGTTTTTGTGTTGGGTAGCCTATTTATTGAAGAAGGCTAGAGTCTATATAACATCACGCTACGATCGTAAGGAGCGGAGCAGCAACGAAAAATGGACGAAAACTGGTAGGCAATTCGATGCGACGGGAAGGGTCACGTGTGACGCGAAGTCGCGGGCTAATTGCTAATTGAATAATTACGCATTTATTGACAAAACATTATCATAACATTAATTGTAATCAAATTATTACCACTTAAGTGGTTACAACTTATTACAGATAACAAGTGCGGTTACCATACATCTGTACATTAGAGTAATTGAATTGAACCTCTATAATACTGCATATCACGTCTATTAGGTAACACCAAACCGAGCTAGACTGGGCTATAAGGCTATAACGGAACGATTAGAGAGTAACGAGGCTATTCCGTATAGCCTATTGGGGCTATTGGACATCTCGAGTGAATGTGAATTACAACACATGTCGTAATAAGGTAGTGGTAGTGCTAAAACGGTGCTAATAACGTTTTAAAATGGTCATCAATGATCGTGGTTACTTATGTATTGCAATGAAAGTCTGTTCGGTATCTACTGCTATACAATTTTGTAGATATGTGCAAGACTTACTAAGAAGACTTTACAAAATATTATAAAATATTTTAAAAGAGTATATGTAGAGTCATGGAATTATATACAGCGTCAAATTAAACTTGCTAGAGAAACATTTTTTTTTTTTTGGGGTTTTTGACCGCTGTTACTGTAGTTACTTGAAATATGTTTTCTTGTATGTTAACTTCACAGGCGTGATGGGTAACGATATAGATATAAATACGATAAAACAAAAACAAAACAGATTTTCTCAATTCATAGTTCAAGTAACAAAACTTTCAGCACGCGCTGACCCCCATAAAAAGAATTTTTTTTCTTTATTCTTTTGTGTTTAGATTTCAACACTCATCACGTCTGTACAATTACGCTAGCTAATTTTATTTAACCCTGTAAACGTTTAAGAAGGGAAATAAATTGGGATACAGGCAGGACAATGCGTCAGGCCGCCTAGAATCCATTCTATTTTTCTTTTAAAGTTTAACGTTCAAAAGTATCTCTTAGCGGCCATTTTGAAATATTTGTTTCGATTTAGACTTTGAAATCGGTTACAAAGTTGTTCGTTGCCAACATTGTTTGTAAAACGGTTATCAATGATTGCAACGATTAGGTAGGTACCTATACTTATGTATTGCACTGCAAATCTGAAAGATACGGCTATAAAAATAATGTAGATGCAAGACTATGAAGCCGGTTGCAATCTTGTTCATTGTCTTTAAGTCAATCAAGTTTTTGTGGCATCTTGCAATCAAATGACATTCGAGTTTTTTTATTCCGATACTTAATGATCCGATTTTCTTATCTAAAGGAACAGAGATTACCGAATGTCGAATGACATGTACTGAGGACAATTTAATGACTAAAGGCAGATTCACGATAAGGCTTCTACAAAGAGACGCAACGCGACAACGCGAAGTGAATTTCATAGAAGAATTATATGTAAAATATGTAAACTTTATGGAAATTGTTCTACAAGAATCGCGTTGCGCTTTCGCGTCGCACCAGTCTGTAGAAGTCTTTTCTAGGTTGTGTCGTATCGTCACGTTATGTGACGCAGTGTTAGTCAGTCAGTTAGTCAAAACTGGTTGTGATTTAACGTAGTCCTGCAGGGCTCACAGGACAAGCACGAATAAGAATGTTCCTTTTATCGATTTGTCGAAATATATCTACGATTATGACGTCATTGTAATGCCTAAAAGAACCATTCTGCACAGACTCCTATGATTGGTGTATCCTGCGTCACGAGTTCACGACACAATATTATGCCGATGCCTTTAAGAAAGAATAGATAGATACGGCTATAGGTCCAATGGCGGATAGGTTTATCGTGTAAATAGGTAAGTATCTCAAAAGGAAACCATAATAAAAATAAGTTACAAAAACCAAGACTGTCTTAGTACAAAGTTGCATTCTAACTTTGTGTCTAGCCTAAAGCTCTGACCCAGTTTTTGTATTTACAACTTTATTTCAATTTAGGTAAAGCCCCTAATACAAAAATGACAACTGAGCAGACTAAATTGTCAATTTTATAAAAGAAACTGCATTTCTAGAAATGTTGGCTTCTTAATTCAAAAATTTACTCAATGTTTTTAAATATACCTAAAGAAAAATCTAGTTTTGAAATAAGATCGAGAAAGTTAGTTTGAATTCTACATTGTTCCAAAAACATCAACTTTTTAAACAACGACATTATCTGTCATAGACAAATGACAATCACAATACTTTCCCCAAAACATGACCAAATAGGCACACGCCATCATTTGTCAAGGCTTTTTAAAACAAATGGCCACGGGCTACTGGAATCATTAATCACACAGTTCTATCGAAAAGTGTCGGTAATAAGATAAAACCAACATGGCGGCCGTTGCTAAATGTGTAACGTTGGAAAGTAAGTTGCTTCACGTAATGTTACAGATACCGATGCAGTGAGTGTGTGGGCCAAGTCATGAGTTGATCTTGAAAATTCGTTTTCAATTTTCTATTGCAGATTCAGAATCAATTAAGGATTTTTTAAATTTAATTTTTTATTAGTGGTGGTTATGAGCTAAAGGGCCATGTAAGTCGTAGAACCGATGATCGTTAGGGTAGACATGTTCTTGAGTGAAGTGTACGAATCGGCAAACGTAAGGTACGATCTTCGCAGTGTGGTTGGTAGCAGCTACGCGAAAGATGTTGAGAATCAAGTAAAGTGCCGTGGTACAACTTGGAGCGGCTTATGTACAGCATCAGGCTACTGTAAGCTAATGATGGTAGTGAGTTGTGGTTCTTAAGAAGAATATTAAGCAAAATAGCGAATGAAGGAAACCCTAAAAGATCATTACCATGATGCTCAGAAATAAGAAACGTCATAATGAAGAATACAGTGCAATTGAAGAGTTTTAAGCAGTTTTGAAAACAGGCTTTAGTAGTCTTCTAGATAATTAATTAAACATGAAACTGTCGAAGTAATAAGTGCCCCAGGTCGGTCGAGGTGAGAAACTATTATACTACTAGTTGTAAATTATCAAACTAGTATTTCCGCTGCACTTTGTTAACCTATTGCCGCTGATCAATATGCATAGATGCCTTCTTATTATACTGATAAATCCCACATCCGCCCCGTAATGGGTATTCTCTCACATCACCTAAAGATCTTCAGATCAGCGGGTCTATTCTATAAAAATCTCACCGTGAAATCTAACATGAAGTGTCAATAGTGTCAATCCCTAGAATCTTATAGAATGGCAGCTCACGTCACATCGCAGTGAGATTTTAACAGAATAGATCGGGTGTTGTACACGTTTGTATTTTATCAAAACTAATATAAACGCTTTCTAACTCCGCTACCTCTTTCACCTTGCGTCGGCCCAGTTGCTCAAGCGTGGTGAACGGAAGATAGTATACCATGTTGTGCAACAGATCATCGGGATCCCTTCACCCTCGGTCGCTCCCGGCTCAGTAGGCTACACTGTGCTTGCATACCTGCGCCTACGCAACTACTCGTATTAGTAACGCACCGCCATTTTGTTTTGGTTGAATGAGTTATTACGATTTCAATTTTATGGAGATAGTGAAATGTAGAACCCGTTTCTATGTTCCTCCAATCTATACTCCATTTGTTTAGGTAGTTAACTAAATGTAAACAATCTTAACATGTCTTTTATCTAAAAAATAATAGTTAAAAAAAACTAAAAAACACGCTTCCATTGAAAACCAAACTAAAAAGTACAAAATAATGGAAAAAAAGCGTGGGGTGCTTTTAAGGTATTTTTTTATTGATATCAGCACCCCACGCTTTTTTTCCATTATTTTGTACTTTTTAGTTTGGTTTTCAATGGAAGCGTGTTTTTTAGTTTTTTTTAACTATTATTTATTTTCTATTTTTTAGGGTATTTCGAATTTTGAGACGTATGTCAGCGTAGTTTGTGACAGTTTTTTTGCTGTCCTGGTAACCCTGGCAAGGATAATGGCACAAATTTTTGAAATTATTGCATTGTCATCGGTCCTTGACAGGTGTGCAAAGTTTGAATAAAATCTGGTCATTTAAAGTGGGTCAAAATCGCGCTATAAGGAGTCGGTTACAAACAAACATACAAATATACAAACATACAAATATACAAACTTACAAATATACAAACATACAAACATACAAGTGAAGCTAATATAAAGCGTGTAAAAACTGTCTAAAAATTGAATCTAAAAATGTTTACAATTAGGTATTTACTTAAACCGATGTTAGGTAAGTAACTTAATTTAAGTAATATTTGTTGGTCTTTTATACGATTTATTTTATATAAAAAGACATATCAAGATTGTTTACCTTTAGTTAACTACCTAAACAAATGGAGTATAGTAGTTGGAAGATATTAACGTCAATTTCCCTTTGAAAAGATAAACGATTTGGTACGCTTTGATATTGGCAAAGATAGCTACGAGAAATGAGACAATAGCTAACTACAATTCTGTTGAACTGATCTGACGCAAATTGTGTTGTAGATATTGTTTACTTACCTATTTTGATATTCATTCTGAGAAAATATGTATGGGCATCGAATAGAGGTAAATTATTTATATTTAACGATACAATTCTCTGTCTATTTAGTAGTATTCAAATAAACATGCCATCGACTTATAGAAACCTGGAAGTCTTTAAACAGATTCCGGACTCAGGTTTGCCGGAACAAGGACTACCTGTTCACATAGAGATTCATAGATGCTTCCGCATTGGAGTGTAACTATGGTGCTGTTCCACGAACAATGGGACTCTTAAATCATGGCCTGTCAGCAAGCAAGACGAGATGGACGCTAGTGAGTGGCGACAGACACGTAGCCTTATTCTGGGCTGTACTCATTTACGTTCCCATCGACACTCTAATAATTACTACCAGATGCATTTCTAAAATAAGACAAAACTGAAATAAAATCATCTGCCACATATCCAAGTTTACCGGTGATGGTGTAACAACCACACCACCATTCACCATGTTCAGAATCCACCGTCATAGCGCTAATATTCAATCGCCAGACTTACCACACATCACACGGATTAGCAACGCACCTTCACTTTAGACAACTACTTCTAAATGGAACCTGGAATGAAGATCTTACGCCACATTTTACGGCCTACTCGTTAATATATTGTAATAACTAACATCTTCACTAATTCGGTTTCATGTAACATCTTGTGTAATTACTAATTACTGAGAAGATTGTCGTGGAATTTCCTGGAGTTAGCAATAAGTGCGTTGTATTGTCATTCCTTGAGCGTTAGTTTCAACATGGCACATTCTTGGTCACCTGTAGCTTCAGGTTATATCATAGACATTGATAAACAAGATAGATGGATTGTTTGAATGATGGTTTGTCTAGGAAAGAAGTAAACATTCAGATGTCTGCTGATATATAGAATACTGTTTATTATGTACACCATAATATTACAAATATCAATGTAGAAATTTTACAAAGGGTTCAGCGTCAAAACATATATATTTTAAAGACAACCTTTGGATGGATTAAGGAAGAACGAGAGACAAAACTGCTATGGTGTACCTTTTACATATACATACAATAGGTATAGAAATAGACATAAACGATATCACACTTATCTTTTAAAATATACACAATAATAATCATTAAACAAGTGCAAAAAACACAAATAGAGCAGAAAAACACAGGTTGAACTAAATTAAAATCACATAGAGCAAATGGTTGATGATGATGATTATGATTTTTCTTCATTCTTTTTCTTTTTATGTGTTTGTGTGTGTAAGCTGCACTGCTTATTTTTTTAGTTGCTTCGATTGTACTTTTCACAGGCATCGTCACCGGGTCGAGTAAATAAAAACATAGTTGGTCGTTAAACGATAATTCTTAGAACTCGTTTCACTTTTTTATATTTTTATCATGTCATTTTGATTTGTCTGCCCATCTGATGTCTCCTGTTATTTCTCTAATTCTTTTTGCAATTGAACGTTTGTCTCGTAATTCAGCTATCTGCGATTCAACATGTTCATAAAGGTTGCATTTAAGCACCAATAAGGCTGAAATCTCAACAGCACCTATATAATTAGCACTCGTTCGTTTCTGTATTCACAGATTTTGTGCCACAATCTCAAATCGTAATTGATGAATCCTGTTAAACTAAACAACTTACATCTTTGATGTAATAAATATGTATCGTATGCGTATTGTGCGAAGTATTTTCAACTTAACTGCGATACACATAGTTAAACCGACAAAGTTAAGTCTATTGTTATTATGTAGGTATGTGACATTATTAGACTACTTGTCATTGTATAATTGCTTAAGTTACTGCTAATTCTACCACCATACATTATTCATTGTTTCCCATATAGTTACTTCATCTTCATCATCATAGACATAGGCCTCCACCAAGGACCGCCACTTGGACCGTTTCTGTGCTTCTCGCGTATATAATTACTTATTTATACACAATTCATAACAAACCCCTTCCTGGGTCCTGAGGGGTAATTGCGTCGCATCACTTTTCGTAGAAATGGCTTTCAATTTAATAGTTCAAAATCAAAATCAAAAGTCATTTATTCAAACTAGGCTGAGAGTCAGCACTTTTTGAACGTCAAAGTCACATAAGACAGTCCCCCCAAAACGCCCGCCCCTCGACACTTCCTAGTACTTTGGCTGGGAAGAAGAAGTGGCAGAACAAACTCCCCAGCAGCACTGCTGTCTGTTAAGTTAGAAGAACTTGATTCTATACAATATTGTATAAGTTATTAATATAATAAAACAAAACATACATTATTCGCCATATGTCAGCTAGCACACGCCATTATACCAACAAAACATTGAAAACTAAACTCAAGCTGAAATGAATAATGAAACAAAATCGTAAACAGAACTTAAAACCTTACTAAAGCCTCCAGGCATAAAGGGCGTGCCCGCTTACATATACAACGATGCAAATGATACATATACACAACAAATGAAATTAAAAGAAAATAAAAATAAATTAACAAAAGCAGTTAAATAAAAAAAAATAAAAAAACAATTATATGAACTACCCATATAAACTGTCAGTGTGTGAGTTACAGTAATTACAGAATGTAAAACAGTGTCATAGAAGAAAAAATAAATATTATCTATACAATTAAGTTAGCAACTAGTTTGATAAACTCTAAGACTGTCCTATGGAGCGAGACCAGCATGTTTCCAAGCGTTTTTATCCTGGATGTAGTCCTCTAATTTGTAATAAGCTCGTTTATAAAGTGTACTTTTAATATGACTTTTAAACCTCCTTTCATTTAATTGCAATATATCAGAAGGTATTTTGTTGTAACATTTAACTCAACACAGTAACGTTCAACAACATTAACTGTGTTATTTACGTTGTTAAGCAGACAAATTTTCAAACACATCACGCAATGAATAAGCAATGTCCTTCTAAATAATTCAGATTCTGACTGATAGTGTGTTACGCAATTAAGGTGCTGGGTTCGATTCGCAGCTCATACAAAGTATTATTAGGTTTTTTCATCAGGAAATTCTCAATAGCAGCACAGAGTCGGGATTTATGTCTGGTTGATGTCGGTATGTTTATTTTTTGTAGGTCGGAAATCATAGATTGACGTCTCCCGCTCTTGGGTGGAGCGGCAGGGCATGTGAGACTTTTACTAACTAAAACCTACCCGTGTTCCTTCAGTTGCCCATATGCCAGGGCCACGGTACCTCTTTCGAACATGGCGATAGGCTCACCCTATAACATGGGTGTTAAATTTAACTGGCGAAATGCGGATATATACTGTACGCCTCTGCCTAACCATTGGGGGAAAACAGGCATGATGTTCATCATCATTCATCATTTCAGCCGTAAGACGTCCACTGCTGGACTTAGGCTTCCCCCAATTTGGGGGGCTTTGCCATAATCGCCACGCCTGGCATGCGGGTTGGCGATCGCAGTATGGTGGTAAAATGCATAGAGAACGCTGCTGCCCTTTCTCTAGTAAGTCCCTTAGTCGCCTTTTACTACACCCACGGGAAGAAATGGGGTGGTGTTATTCTTTACGTCCGGCACCACACGGTTGATAACAGATATTTATCAAGTTTCATTACATAATAACTTCAAGTATGCCACGTAACCTTGGCAGTACACTTGGCATTGAAATAAGAGAATAAAAGACTTTACCAGTCAAGGCACGGCCCTTACCGACGACGAGCGCCGCCGGCGACAATTGGTCTAAGTCAGAAGTTATGTCGCAACCGATGTTTTGTAGGTGAAATAAGGGTTTATTTCAATATACGAGTAACTACGCAGTTTAGATACTTTTCTAAAGGAAAGTTTCACGTTTAGAATTCTGGTTCGGGCACATTTTTTTGTTTTTACAAAATGTTTGCCCAATTTATTTATTTATTCATTTAAAACATGGCATAAAACATGGTATAAAAGGGTCTTATGGTAACAAAATAGAGCAGACATGTTTTGCCAAGATTAAACATAGCATGCAAATATTCAACATTACAATAAAATTATAGTAACAATTTCCTAAGCATAATTAGTTATTACTACTACTACTAGAACATTACAACAATACTATTTTCGCTCGAGGAATTGCTTTATACTGTAGAAGTTGTTATCATTTAACCATACATACAATTTATTCTTAAAAGCATATCTCGAGTTTAACATTTTCAGATCAGTAGGTAATTTGTTATAGATTCGTACACACATAGTTAAGCAGCTTTTATTGTACTTAGCAAGCCTGGGAGCATTGTTAAGCATGAGCCTGTGAGGATCTCGTCGACTTCGAGGATTTACATCGTTTGCTATTTTAAATCATTCCTTATGTTTCCATACAAACATGCATATTTCATTAATGTACAGACAAGGTAGCGGTAACAAGCCAAGTTTCTTAAATATTGACTGACGTGATTCCTCAGGATGAAGTCCGTGTAAAGCCCTAATGCATTTTTTTTGAGCAACAAATGTTCTATTCTGGTCGGTACTGTTACCCCATATTATAAGTCCATAACGTAATATAGATTCCACATATGCATGGTAAGCTAATATAGCTGTTTTTAGATTAGTACTTTTTTTTACTTGTCTAAGAGCATACACAAATTTGTTTATCTTGCTTGAAACACTGTCTACATGCACTTTCCAATGTAGATCTTCATCAATAGTTACTCCCAGGAACTTGGTATGCGTTACTGGTTTAATTTTGGGTATATTTAATTTGAGGTTAAATTTATGATTATTTGATTTATTAAATTGTATATAAACGGATTTGTTAAGGTTTATTTTTAAATTATTTACATAAAGCCAGTGAATTAAAATGTCAATTGTATTGTTAATGTCAGTTTCGTGGTCACAAACTGTATTTTTTTTTATTGGATGTCACAATAATAGAGATGTCATCAGCAAACAATATGCACTTATGTTTCGTTATTTTAATGATGTCATTTATATATATCAAGAATAAGATCGGCCCTAGTATGCTTCCCTGTGGGACACCAAACTTGTTACATCTATATTTCGACGGTTGTCCAATGGTTGGGTACTTCACACATCGTCTAAATAAACAGAAAATAATTAGATTCATTGTTTTTTAGCACAGTATACGCGTAATCAGTCTGTAATATTCTCACTGCTGGGATACAGGCCTCCTCTCTGTAAGCGACTGTTCGGGTCCGGTGTGGGTTGGTAGATTTCACGTCTTCAAATTTTTAGTTTAAAGACATGTCAGAGGGGTAACTGCGCAACTTGCTATCAGTAGGAATTGGTTTCATATTCATAGTTAAATAGCATTCATTGCGTTATTTACGTTGCTGAGCCGACAATTTATTGGAACAAATGAGGGAATAGTTTAGAAATAATCTTCAACCTCATTCAGATGCTGATAAATTGTGCGATACGCAATTAGGGTGCAGTTTCCTCACAATGTTTTGCGTTCGCTGTTTTGAGAGCAATGGTGATGAAAATATTTATACAAAATAAAGCACCTGTCTGTCGGAACCGATACCACTGGACACCAGCGCTGTTTAACATTTTTAAAAGCTTAAGCTTTTAATTTAACTTCTATTCCGATTACAATGAAACATTTAGTCCCATACATAAGAATTTATAAATCTGAAATGTTAATCGAATGTTGACGCTGACTGTACCTACTTACCTTCGTTTCATAAGGGTTGAAAGGCTTCCATCTCAGAAACTAGACCTTTTGTACATTTCAAGGCTACAGTTTCTTGTTTATTTTACATATTGTATTTCTTTTTAAGTTTTTGTAAGATTTCGACTCTCATTTGTATTTTTTTTTGTTCTTCGTAACTGACCTTTTAAATTCAACTGTTAATAAATTTACAAGCTACTACTCAATACAATTACTAAAATTTCTTTTTCATTTCTCCTTTCGCAGGTCTGCTGGAAGAAATTTCTTAAGAAATAAGCAGTACATTTGTACTCAATTCTATTACTATTCCACTCTGTATTTTACTGTGTGTACATAAATAATAAAATAAATAAATAAAACTACAAAAAGGAGAGGGACTTATTGCTTAGTAATTATAGCTGCACGAGTCGATCCATAAGTCCGAGTACCTTAACCTGTTACGCTACAGTTGCCTTGGACTTATGTTCCGGTCGTCATTCGTCTTTCACTGTCGTTACTGGTCTTCACAAGACCGAAAGTCTGACATCCAGTCTTACCAATTGATATCATATGACCCAGTTACTGGATCCGGAGGTCAGATAGACAGTCGCTACACGTATAACATTGGTTTTCAGTTGCATCCGGTTAGACTGGAAGCAGACACCAATATAACTAGGACAGAGCTCGGCAGATGATGACTTATTGCAACAAAAAAAAACCATATCGTAAATTGGCCAACCTTCAAAGCTTTACATATTGAACTATTCGAGTCATCTTCAGTTAAAAGTGAATGTATATGACCTCACATGTCTCACATCGTAATCAATCAACAACCTGAAAGTGAACTATTACAACCGCACGTATATTGGTCAGGGTAATGTACATACGCCAGCACAGCAAGCTACCCGAAACTGTCAGATTCTCCCTATCAACCTTGAACCTAATGCTTTAGCAATAAAGTTGAAAATCGATTAAAGAAATTTGACAGATTGTAGTAGCTTGATATGCTGGCGTCTGTACAAAACTAGAATATTCCTAGCTAACCTAGCTTACATCATGCCTGTACCAACTGGCTTTGACCAAATATTTTTTTGGGACCATCGGCATCGCTTCCAAAATGACTGTAATATTCTTTGAATGAATTGCCACCGCTACAAATAACTGAAATTTGTGCTCTCTTATCTCTCATATGTTGCATTGGCTATCGGCTCTCCGATCAGGAAATGTCCAGGAGTTAAGGATAACAGTTCACCAGTATCAGTAACGTTAAAGGCACTCATTGGATGCTAGTTCAGACAAGCTTCCACTTCATTTTGAAGTGTGCTTATGTCCTCTTAAGTGGATCGAGGCGACTTGGAAAAAGATGCCTGTAAGGGATTTGGGGTAGGCCTTTGCTGAACAGTGGGATAACGTAGCCAAACTAAAAAAAAAGAAACCTAATGTGATGATACAATGGGTCTAGCACTCTAATTGCTGAACACAATCTAAATCATTTTGTGGGATTTTGCCAACCCACTGGTTCATATGAAAAAAAAAAATGTCTGCTCAACAAGGTAAACAACGCAATTAACTAAAAATAAATTTAAAAAATAGGTAAAGTTTCAATCTATGATTTCTTAGTTGTCGAAGTTCCTTCTGACCGTGGGGTCTACTACGGGGTAACTAAGATTCCCTCCCTCACCATCCACATGGTGAGGGAGGGAATCTTGTATGTCTTCCTTCAGTTAAATCTGTGTTTTTCCGTCAGTCTGCCTGTCAATTAATTAGACACAAATCCGTTTAGGGATTAGAATTGAGGAAGGGATTGTAATTGTGAGTCTTTTGCACAATTAGGCTGTAAGACCTGTTTGCTGTAGGATTTTCAATGCTCAGCTTAGCACTGAAAGCTGATAATCCAACTGCGTCTTATATTCAGGCATTAAGTGTCGCGTAGTGCTAATAAAAACGGGCATTAATGTTAAAGATCCCTATTAATATGTTGTAGTCATGTTCTTTATAATAGACAGGTAATAAAATGTTTACTCAACGGTCAGACTGTTTCTTCACAAAACCACACTAGGTACTCGATATGACAACACTTTCAGCAATCAATTTCAATTTGTGGTCAGGAGTTGCGTGAAGTCATAATGGAAATTATTAACTTGTATGAAATTGTAGTAACCTCTAGCGGTTTAGTCATAACCTGCATGTTAAGGAATAACTAAAGGTTCTGTATTCCAAAGTATCATGCATCCAAATAATTCCATACCATTACCAAAGATTCCCTGACTTACGAGTAGTAGGTCGAGAGTTTAAAACCAGACATGCGCTTTACTTCGTATTAATAACAATCAAACTGAAAACAGTGAAGAAAAACATCGTGAGGAAACCGGCATGCCCTTTGTTTTTTGTTTTCTTTTTTTTTGGGTGGGTAATCAATAAATGACTTCTCACGCTCTGGGCGGAGCGGGAGGATATGTCAGACTTTTACTGACTACCCACCCGTGTTCCTTTAGTTGCCTGTGCTAGGGCCACGGTAACTCTTTCGGTCTCTCTTTCGGTTTTCTTTCTTTATTCTTTTCTCTGGCAGGAAACGGCTTTCCCTAGAACCAGAAATTCTAAGACATGTGACTTATAACAACCCATATTGAGCCCGCGTGGTAGATTACAGCCCCTCTCCCTCTCGAAGAGAGCTTTATGGCCCATCAGTGGGAAAAGTATAGGCTAATTATGATGATCAAATATTCATATATCAAGCACGACTCCATGAATTAGCGTTGATCGATATTGCTGATCTACTGATTCATATATTCAAAAAAATTATATGCTCAATAACGTAAATAGCGCAATGAATTTCATTGAACTACCGGAATGTAATACATTCCTACTGTTAGCGTTTGACGCGATTACCCTGCAGGTTCATGGCTCTAATATAATTTGTAGCAGCGAGCGACTATCCTACGCACTGCAATTATAAAATTCCCGTATTGAAAACAACTGGAAAGTCCACCAGTCGGTTAAGTCGCTTAAAGTGAAGGTAGCATCATGAGTATATTCGGCAGAAGTTGGCCGAAATATCCCAGCGCTGATTTGATAGATTCGTTTTTCCTCTGCCGGTAGTTATTTCTCCTGATAAAGTTTATTTTGTTTCTAGTGTATGTAGTAGCATTATTCTTGTATTTTATTGTTATTTCCAAGCTATTCAACTATTCATATATCAAGCACGATTCCATGAATTTTCACGAACTAAAGAGCACCTAGATTGCGTTAAATATCAACCTGTCCATCCTCTTCAAAATAAAATCGATGAATGATCAATGAACGTAATGAAGCTGCCATGCACAACACAAGATACATCCGTATCTCTAGGTTACAAAAACTTTGAACTGGCTTCCTTTTTAAAGTGTTAACCTTTGGTCATTTGGACATAGGTAAGGCCCCAACTGTACTCGCATTTGACTACAAGGTCATCGTGTATTACATAACTATTAACTATTATACATTGGTTTATGATCGTTTTTCCGCTAGGAAGTTACGTAAAAATTGACAGTGACCAGATTTTTCGTGACATCATTAATGCCCCAAAAGGCATAGGCACAGTTTCTATGATAATAATAAATGGCAATAGTATTTATATTAAAGCACTTACCGATATATCATTTAGCATTACAGATTTTGCAATATTTACCATGTAGGTATATTTTGCGCCTAAGAAATTCGTAGTGCGAAATAACGACGAATTTAAATTGAGTATTACATTATTTTAGCCATAATTTACAATTTCCTGGCAACACAGTTATTGCCATTGCGTTAATAGGGCTTTGCTAAAATAGTAGGAGAATTTATTAACTGAATTTTAATAAGTAGTCGTCCTTTATATGCTGGTCCATAGTAGTTACTAAACTTGTACGATTAATTTGATGTTAAATGCCTGATGCTGAATACTTATGGCCTATAGAAATGATTATATATATATTTAGCCATGACATAAAGACTACACATACTATTTAATTAGTAGATGTATTCGTATACGATGATATAAACATTGGTAGTACTGCTATGACTTGATGATAAGCCTGTTCCATAATGCTATACCCCGGCGATGCCCTAAATCGAGGCCCGTACCCCACAGTACCCTTAACGTGTAGTCGCGAGAAAATACTCCTAACCTGATTGGTACGGACGGAAGATTAATCAAACAAAATATAGAATTATAATGTTTATTTATAAACATAAATCTACGCTTTAGCCTTTCATTCCTACTCATTTACAGGACGTATCTTTTTATTTTCTTGAAAATAACCCTGTGATTTCTTTCATCCCCAGGACCCAACACGCGTGGTCTGCCCGGTCATAGATGTGATCAGCATGGACACATTCCAGTACATCGGTGCGTCGGCGGACTTGCGCGGCGGCTTCGACTGGAACCTGGTGTTCAAGGTAACCGCTCACTGACCAACCGTCGCTAAGTAATGGACTTTAGACGATGAAGTGCCGGATATGTTGACAGACTGAGTTATTTTAGGTGTATTAAGTAAGATGGTTAATGTTTTTATAAACCCACCATAAGCGTCTGTGGAAATTTATTTTATAACATCATTAAATTTTGTTCTGAAGTAAATGATACAGCCGATAATCTTTAGAAAGATGTGTTGCACGCCCAAGGTGATGCTTGCATGCATCCCAAATCTACAACAGAACAGCCATTTAGGAACGACATTACCAGGAATGGCCCAGACACTATTTTAAGCAGCAACGACAAGTTCATTACCGATAGAAATATATATTTAGTAAAGTTCACAAATCGATAGATCGATTGTTCTCAACGATATGTTTCTAAACCTGAGTAATAATTTGTAAAGGGTAAAAGTAATCTCAAACCGGAATAATTAGAGCGAAATTAGTATCTACCACCATCCCATTTCTTCCCGTGGGTGTCGTAACAGGCGACTAAGGGACTTACTAGAGAATGGGCAGCAGCATTCTCAATGCATTTTACCACCATACTGTGATCACTAACCCGCCTGCCAAGCGTGGCGATTAAACCCCCAATTTTTGGGGGAGGCCTTTGTCCAGCGATGGATGTTTTTCGGTTGAAATTATTGATTGATGAGGTATCTCCTTGCTACATCACATTTGTTACGGTTTTGGCGAAAGACGTTACTAAATTTCATCCTCTTCATCAATTTCAGTGGGAGTACCTAGCTCACGCAGAGCGTAGTGCCCGCCTCAGCGACCCGACCCAGGTCATCAGGACTCCCATGATAGCTGGTGGGTTGTTCAGCATGGACAGGAAGTATTTCAGCAAGCTCGGCAAATACGACATGAAGATGGACGTCTGGGGAGGAGAGAATCTGGAGATCTCGTTTAGGTAAGCAGAATTCTTACCACTTTTCTTACTTGAATGTACTTATATCATGAACGCCTGGCGGAAAACAGCTGTCATAACTTCGAGGTTACTGGAAACATTGAAAATCTCAGCGAGTTATAATATTCTACTTATGAAAAAATTAAGAAACTCACTAAGTAATGTATCACAAAAGATACATCATAATAATTCATCATTCTTCTGCCCATATCCCCATCTATTTGGGGTCGGCGCAACATATCTTATAGCATATAACTATTAGCCTTAAAACAGCTTTCAATCTTTGGCGCTGCTACTGTAATGTAGAATACAATAAAAGCAAATAAACTTTCAGATGAATATAAAGACAAAAATTGTGGTTGTCATAAAAGCTAACTCTTCAATTCTAACATTCCAGGGTATGGCAATGCGGTGGTTCCTTGGAAATAGTCCCCTGCTCCCGAGTAGGCCACGTCTTCAGGAAACGTCACCCCTACACCTTCCCTGGTGGGTCCGGTGCGGTGTTCGCGAGAAACACCAGGAGGGCCGCTGAAGTATGGATGGATGACTACAAGGAACTGTACTATCGGTCCCAGCCTTTGGCTAAGCAAGTTGATTTTGGAGAGTAAGTTCTACTGGATCTTTATATTTAATGTTTAAGAAAGAAAAAAGAAAGAAAATACGTTTATTTGCGGTAAATATGACGCAAAGAAAAATTTAACACTACAAAAATATAAAAAAAACTTGGGGAAAATATGCGTCATATCCACGCAAAACGGCCATCGCTCAGCATAATACTGCGACTCTATGCGAGACAGAGCCCCAGCGCTGGTTGTATTTGACTGAATTGCTAATTTGGAATTTTCGTTTTCATCATTTTATGTGGATGGTGGCCCGCGAAATTCAATTTATAAGTTTTAATCCTATTACCATCCCATTTAGTGGATTGTTCATGAAATAGTCATTAAATAGTATTAAAATGAGCTGACGAGAGTTGCATTAGGGATTTTAATTATTATAATTGTGTTTTAAGGTCGCGTATCATATTTTGTTCAACATACAACAAGAAATTTCAGAGTCACGGACTACCTTTTCGCATCCACCTCAAGCTGCAGGGAACATTTCCGCTCTCACATTCACTCCCTGAATCTGTTTAAAACCTCCACTAGATATTAAACCAAATATTCATTATTCTTCCTCAGCATATCAGAACGCGTGAACCTCCGTCAGAAGCTGCACTGCAAGCCATTCCGCTGGTACCTGGAGCATGTGTACCCTGAGCTGCAAGTACCAGCCATGACGGATGTCTCACACGTCATCAAGCAAGGAGTCAGGTGTCTAGATACCATGGGTCATCTTGTCGATGGCACTTTAGGTGAGGCCCATTTGTTTTCTCTATAGCTCCACGTTTTTTCAAAAGCCTTTCCTTACCAATGTAATCTTAGTAGTTTGCGTACCAGTACCTGCTAAACTGAGAGCAGTAGTGTTGGCCCCAACTTACGAGCTATAAGGTCTTGGGTTCGAACCCAGGTAGGCGCTTAACTTTGTATAAATAATATCATCACCACAGCTCTCACAACATAATATTCAAAGACGTGTGACATCTACCAAAGTACCAACCCTCACTGGGTCCCAGTGGTAGATCTCACCGAGACGAGGCCTGTGACCCAGGAATGGGAACTATATAGGCTGATTATAATTGTGATGATGACCTTCTAAACTTGAACATGATTATTGTCACCAAAACCAAGAGCTAAACGTAACTCATCATTTTCCAGGTATGTATCCCTGCCACTACACAGGCGGGAACCAAGAGTGGCGCTTCGACAACGGTCTCATCCGTCACCACCGCCTCTGCCTCTCCCTCTCATCAGAAGACCGAGTAACCGCAGTCCTGGCCGCCTGCGAACCTGCAGACGAAGCCCAGCTCTGGCGACGCCAAGGACCCTTGATCAAACATGTCAAGCTTGGCGCATGTCTCGATACAGAACGACCGGCGCTCTACGTGGAACAGTGTGATGAAGAGAAAGCTAGCCAACAATTCACTTTGTAAGGTGCCAGAAAAAATGCTTGAGAAATATAAACCAGCACATGAACTTGTCCGTCAGGAAAAGCGATGCGTCCAAATAAGACAAGAAAACTCGACGGCAGAAATGATATGTTTCTTCTGCATTTGAAATGTCCATACTTGATATTAAAACGGGATATTAGAAGAACAATTAATTATTCCCGGTTCCATACTAAAATATTTAAAAATTCCGATATTTAAAAAATGATAGAACTTTATTCTTAGTTTATATAATTATACTAGCTGACCGTACAGACGTTGTCCTGTTTCCTAGAACTCGATAGCAGCGCCATCCGTCGGGCTGATTTTTGAATCTAAACCTTCCCAGGGTGATCCACCCAAACGCATACAAAAAAAATCATTCAAATCGCTCCAGCCGTTTAGGAGGAGTTCAGTGACATACACACGTACAGTAGAATTATATACATAAAGATTTGTTGTCGTAAAAAATACAGAAAAAGTTGTAACCGGGAATAAATTAGAAAATGAAGAAAGAACATCAATAACTTTTAAAGAAATGTAAGCCGAATGAGAAGAAGAAATGTCCTCTTAGGGAATTACGATAGTGATTTAAACATTATCAGGGATATAGTCACAAATAAGACTTATAACACTTCGCTTTACATCACGTATTAGCTTCGGTACTTATAATGTCAGTACCTTTAGTATTAAGGCACCATAATCTTCCTCTCACACGTAGAAGGTGCCAAATTAATTTACCATTTGTAAATATTATTTTAAGGCTCACAATTTTAACATTCCATTTTGTTGTACCTTTTAAAAACACTTTATCTTTTACTTTACATGTTAATGTAATATTATTGTTTTTAACTGCTGTTTCAATAACGTCGCAATTTAATGAATTAGTATCTGTAAATTACATATTTATTTAAGTTTGTCGTGTATATTCATAAATATTATATTCAGTAATTAAAACCTTAGTATAAAGTAGTTACCATTACTATAGTTAATTCACTATAAGTGCCGGGAATGTGGAATGTGGATAATATTTGTAAAGATTAATATTTAGGTCTTTATTACAGTTCGAAATTGATTGGTGTTGGAACTTACACCATTTATTATAAATATTTTAAGTACCTATCAAGAAATGAATGTATTTGTTTTTGGATTCTTTAGATGTAGCAAAACAAATTCAGTGCTCAATAAAAAAAATAGGCGTTATTAAACTAGAAACGGACGAATTAATCGATATCATTTCTATCAAAATATTACCTAAAGTGTCATCGGACAAATTGTGGATTGTTACCTTTGGCAAACGTTCGTAATTTTAATTATTGTTATGGTCTATCTTAGCAATCTCAAAACTTCGGGTGTTTCATTTAAAAATCATTTTGTCATTTTATTTTGAACATCACATCACAATTATTATTTAGTAAGAACATAAAGTTCTCACCTTACAGTACAAGCTATGATCACAGTTGTTAATTTAAGTTTTTATCCTAAGTTTGATATAATAGTTTCATTTAAGATCCTAAAAGATTTGTATAAAGACAATCATAAAAGACGTCTTGAACAGATAATTCTTCCAAAATCTCCGTTATCATCAAGATTTTTCTTAATGACAAGTCAAGGCCTAAAAATGTTTTCAATCTCGTATTTGTAAAGTTAGGTAATTGTTTAATACTCGTTATGTTAAGTTAGATATTTTTATTTACATTTGTTACTTTAATTTCTCGAAGAAGTATTAATTTATTGTAAATACTTGTGTACTTTTGTATTTTTCTATCGGTTCTTTTATAATGATTGTAAAACAATATTGGTGTATGACCAACCAAAGGGTCAGGGATGAGTGAATGTTTTATCG
This sequence comes from Aporophyla nigra, assembly GCA_947507805.1. NCBI lineage: Eukaryota > Metazoa > Arthropoda > Insecta > Lepidoptera > Noctuidae > Aporophyla > Aporophyla nigra. Next base: position 4,873,693 of record OX382301.1, read on the forward strand.
AATGGTTACCAACTGTACATCACAACTCATCATCAATAAAACTGCCATGATATTATTATATGTTGGATAACTTCCACGAAAAATTCCAATGATAATATTATAATTAGTATAATATGTGCTCAATATTCATCTGAAACTTAAAACATAAACGAATTTTGTAGGAAAAGACAATATCATAGTTACTATAAAATAAATGACCTATTAATACGAAGGAAGTATTTGGTCTATATAAATTAAACAATTTATGGGAGATAAAAAGTTTAAATGGACAATGTTAACATAACTTCATTCATGTAAATGGCTTTATGAGATCAAAAACAATAATTTTGATCAACAAATAGGAAATCAACAGTTTAAATATCTTCGTTTTTCAAATTTTCTACGTTATGACTATTTGATAATAACCTTAACGTGTATCCATGACCGTTGTACGGAATTTTTAAACGTCTAGCTAAAAAATGAATTGTTCGTGGCGATATTATAGAAATATTTTTTAGAAATATGGGCAGCTTTCACTAGCTATATTCAATGTAGACAAATATAGGGAAATAATGCACGTTAACAAGAAATCGCATCCATTACGAATACGAACATTCCTAATAATACTAACATAGTTCAAACACCATTTATGTAAATAAGTAAATATTGATATAGCATACCTTGTACTTATGACAAAAATATGACTTATGACTATAGAATCAATAATATTCGATTTATATACTACATCAAGTGCACGATAGCACCTAGAGCACAATAAGTAGTAAATAATACAAAAGTTCTAAACTTTATTGAAATTATTATTTTTGTTAAGTGGCAAATTGACTGCCCTAGTCAGACTTTGTTGAGACGATTTTTTGTTCACTAATAAACAAATGCGTGATTTTATTTTAGTGAGAAATCCATTTGGTAAATAAAAATACGTTTGAAGAATTTTAATGGTTTTATTTTACATTTGATGGCTCAAACCAAAACCCACACTTAATTATAAGAACATAATTTACACCAGCAGAGTATTTGTGTATTTAATTGAAATACATACACTTAATCAAATTGAATCTTTGAAGAGATAATTAAAAAAAATATAAATTAGTTACACCTACTTATTAATAAGTTCACCACGTTCAGACAAAACGCCTTCAGATATTGATGACAAATTAGATTTACCAGACAATTTATTCTACTGCGTCCTCCACTTGGAACAACACTACAAAATTACCTATAATACATAATGCGAAATACGAGACGTAAAATTTGACGTCACAATTATCCATTCCAAGCGCTCATAGATGACCAAATTTTTTTGCCAAAAATACCAATTAACGACGCTCTAGCTCTTCTTGCATTTTGCAACTTTGTTACATTTGTTCGGAGTTCGTCCTCGGCCGGGATATGTAAAATTCATTATTTTTTATCTAGAAGTATCCAGTTTTAGGGATTTTTGCGATAAATTGTAACGGGGATACCAAGTTGAAATGAAAGTTTAAGTTAAAGAACCTTCAAAACATAATATAAGACAACACTAACAAAAAAAACACTGGTGAGACATTCACTTGTGTAATGAAACATTCACACCAGAAACACACAGGCATTGGCATCCTATTTCGTTTTTTTTTTTCTTAATTTATTACTTGAATATAAATGAAAACGGCAATTGTTTTCATTTAAATAAAACCAAGGCCAATCCACAGTTTTAGTGCCATACTAAAAATGTTCAGAAGCTTTTGCACATTTACATTTGTACAAAACAGATGATGTCCAACGTTGTACACGGGGTAGACATAAGTATGTTCAGCAAAATGTTGTAATTTTCTATGCTTAGCTTAGAATGGACACGTACTACTTTACTACGTTATTTCACATATTGGAGATTTTGTAGGTGATGATATTACAAGTAGAGAAGCAACATAAATGAAAAAAAATAACAAATCAAACAAAATAAAAAGCTAGACAGCCATGAGTTGTGAACGTGTATCGTTCCATAAATGGAACTCCTTAAAAGGAGTTTTCTAAAACAATATTAAGGTCACTGGTATTCAGCTCAATGAAAACTCCTTGTACATTTTATTAAATGATCTTCTGAGAATTCGGTCCCTGTTTCAAGGTTCTTTACAACACTTAATTATCAAATGTGATGATTCTAGTGTTAGTGGAATAACTTAAGTAAATATACTGTTAAATTGATTTGAGAAGCCAAAAAATTTACAAGCACATGCATTATGCGTTATTTTATAATTATTTCAAGTTATGAAGTCGGTGCACAATCAGTCTTAAAAATATCCTCATCCTTGGAAACTTAAGCCTAAACAATAACTTCATTGTTATCTGTAATATTGTTTATAATATTATTGTTCTTCTAAAAACTATCAATTACATAAAAACATACAGTAAAATTCTACAAAAGATCTATCACACTGGGAATTCCTTTACTTCCTTTGGTTCAAATTACACATTTTAAATGGTACTTAGTAACTGATTATTAAGTTTTCATATGCATGAATATTTTACTCCTCATTAATAAATTTTATACCTAATCCAATTATTTTTTAGAAATGCACAAGAAGAATTTCCCTTCTTTTGGCTTCGCCGTAGTCGGGTAAATAGGAACCACTTCAAACCTATACCATGCTATCACAGTGGTTTAATCTTCACATTCTTTGAATGTAATGAGCAACGAGCTCTTAAAAAAAAGTTAGCAACACATGTTACTAGCAACACTGATTGCTATGATTAAAAAAAACATACTTCTACAAGACGTACAAAATCATATAAAATTATAATATATTCTTTTTCAACTGTGTATCGTATTTACACAATAGTTTTTGGAATAGAGCCCAAACTGCACGATGAAACTGTAAAACTTGTAAAATTCCGTGACTTACTACGAGTATGAACTCATCTTGGTTTTAATAAAGTTGCCGATAACCTTGATAGCTCTAAACGCGTAGTTAGGAGAGAGACGCTGTCGAAGAAGGTAGTAGCCGGTGAGGTTCATTGCGAGCAGGATGAACACTAACACGCTGAAGTCAACCCAGAAAGAGACACCAGACATACCCATCAGTTTAACGAAGTAGCTGGAAAGTAAAAATAAAACATTAGGACACGAAATCAAGCTATCAGGTTTTCCAAAAGCATGGTAGAAGTCAGTAATTAAGACGCTTTAATTGCAAAGGTCCACTTGAGTAACCTTTGGAAATCATCAAATGACGTCTCCCACTCTAGGGTAGAGCGAAAGGGCGAGTCAGACTTTTACTGGCTATAACCCACCCGTATTCCTTCAGTTCCCCATATGCCAGGGCCACGATAACTCTTTCGAACGAATCTCGCAACCCTGGCAGGCATCAGTCCTAGCAGACCCCTTCAGTATTGCTGACATCTCTTTGAGGCACGCTACGCGTTATGGAACACTTCGCGCCGTCGACCCGAGCCTGGTCCTTACCGGGCGGCGAGCTACCCATTGCTCTCCGCCCGCAAGCTCGCGCCTATGGTGGCCGGGAGTCCCCCGTCTCCTCCTGCGGCGGATAGGAACGTGAGGACGCAGAAACTGCCACTCCCGCACGCGCCCCGCCTCCTCCTTCGCGAGCATTACTGCTTCGCAGAAGGAGGTGACGGCTTCCCATCCCCTCTTGCTCCGTACCATGGCTCGCACCAGAGACAGACGCGACAGGTCGCCGCCGCCGATCGCCTCTACGAGGACACGGCGGTGCTCCGCCGCAGGCAGGGCACTCCTTCACCGTATGCTCCACCGTATCCTCCAGACAATCCTCGCAATGGAAACACCCGGGCGTTTCCTCCCGCTTTATTCTGAATAGGAACCCACCGAAGCACCCATGCCCGGTGAGAACCTGCGTCAGGCGATACGCGCCGTCGCCGTCAGGTGAGGACGCCGTGGCGCTTCTCTATCCACTCCTCAAAGAGGGGACCGCTGCAATTGTGGCGTGCCCAACTTGACGTACCTTAATGGCAATTATCTAATGTAAGAGCTAGTGGAACTGTACTTTGCATAACATTAAATAATCAAGTCCTTAAAACTTACGCAACGTTCTTATATTCACAGTAGTCGACATGATCAGGACATATGAGATCGTTTCTGGGAGGGCCGTATATCGCGGCCACCAGGCCTTCGATCCCGTAGCGGAGGAAGGAGCAAGCTCTTGCAAGTCTCCATACGATGGGGAGCGGGTCGTCACCACTGCCGATGCCGTAAACTGCGAGAAGCATCAGTGGAACACTCATAGCCGGGCCCATGAATACTGAGTTCTGAAATAAAAATACAAATTGCTTAGTCTGGATGAAATAATAAAGTTACATATTGAATGAAGACAGAAATTCACAATCTTGGTCCTTAGTCATGTGACATAAAATAAATTATAATATAAATCGAAGTTAGAGATCACAAAATGTACTTTTGAGACATTTTTGTGGCCAAAACAGGGAAAATTTTTTTTTGCAAAAACCTATTAAATAAACGAATATAAAACGATGGTAGGGATCTTAAAACAGACCTTGACATAGCTGGGAATAGGCTAGGTAGATGATGAAAATATCTAAGCTTAAAAGAATTTAAATGTTACTTACAACAACACTCAACATAGACGAAATTACAGTTCCCATAGATTCTGATATGAGAGCTATAAGAATACACGTAGAACTGAACATGACTATCCTATCCAGCTCCATGGGCTGCGAGGTGATAGGATAAGTGATGACCAGGTAGATGAGGCTGAAGAATATAGTGGCAGGGGTCCGTGAAATGACCAGAGCAGCGTAGTAAGGCTTCAAGCCGTACCAGCGGTTGAAATACTCTCTCTTGACGAGTTGTACTTCTGTTGGAACTGAAATTAGATCGAAAATTATTAAAATACGTTCAGTTTCAAGAAGTCATTATTTTATAAGAAGGAGTAAATGATACATCCAGTACATTCGTTGTGCTCAGTGAAGCCTTAGCATTTAAAATTCAAGACAGCGTAATATTTATTTGTATCATATAGTATTTAATTAAACACTTCCGTTACGAGTTTGGTGATAATAAATAAACTGAATGCCAAAAACTATTTCTAGTTTGTCAAGGTGGAAATGTAAAGCAAAACAACAAAATCAGGTTACATATTTTTATGTGAACAATACATGTTTGGTTACATCCAAAAGGTTTTTGTCTGCTGCATTTTTATGCATTGGAAGATGTACCTAAATCGCGATTGAATAAATCTAAATAATTTGTAAATTTTTAAATGCCATACAAATTATGATTCACAGAAATGGTTATACAATGGTAATTTACACGACGAACAAATATCAGCATAAACCACCTGTAGAATAATCTCCAGATTTTGGAACAAAAGTCTTACTTTGTAGTCATAAAAAAATGAAAGACGATACTTACAGGCAAGCAACACGGGCATCATGGGAATGTATAACATGGCAATTGTACAGGCGTAGCAGAAACCAAAGTTGAATATGGTCTTAGATGCGTCGTAGCCCATCTTGTTGAACAAAAGGGCAACGATGAATCCAATGAACAAGTGCAAGCCGACCCGCAGCCAGAGATAGCTCTGGAAAAAATAATGTTTTTAGTGGTAATGCTTCAATGTTTGTTTTACCTTAACTGACTTGTAGGTGATTAAACTGACTAAAAATATACAGTAGTTATATACTATAGTTAGTACTAGTTACTGCCCGCGACTTCGTCCGTGTTAAATCTTGTGCTTTCCCGACCCTCCAAACAAACTCTTCAACTTTATAATATTTTTGATTTTATTACAATCAAAAACGTTATAGTGAGCCAACCTTATAAGATAGACATATGCTATCGCGATTTTTTTTCAGAACTTTTTAAGAGGATTAATTATTAAAAAGGAATAACTTTTCCCCGATTTTGCAACATTTTGAATTGATGCTTCGCTCCCGCTCGTCTTAGATGGTACATAGCCTATAGGCTATGTGGGTGTGTGTGTTGGGTAGCCCATTTATCGAGGAAGGCTATAGCCTTCCTCGATAAATGGGCTACCCAACACAAAAATATTTTTTAATTCCAATTAGTAGTTCCTGAGTTCATAGCGTTTAACCAAACACACAAACAAACTGTTCAGCTTTATTAATTAGTATAGATTCTCAACAAAATGATCGTATTTAGTCTATAAGCATGTGATTTTATCAGCTAATTTACATTCTACGAATATAAAGCTGATGACATTTGATAGAATTAAGTAAGTAATTCATTTCTAAATTAATTCATAAGGTAATGTGTGAAATATTTTATTATTACCACCCGCAATCTGGTTTTGGTCCATCAACATTGAATTGCAACAATCTGCAGTTGATTACCATATTTTTAAAGCTATATTTATTTTACTGGTTTGAAGATGTTTTTGTCTTCTTCATAAATGTTCTGACCTTTTACGTGTTGAACTTGACCATCGATTATATAACCATTATCATAGAAGATAAGGATAATATGTATCGAATTATTACCTTATTTCTAAGAGTCTGCAACAGCATCCTCTTGAGCAGAACCGTGAACTGTTGGCAAGCGGTACATCCATGTTTGTAGTTATGTTTTTCAATTCCACCGGCGTTTAGTTGTTCTATCTCCATCTCTTCGAGCTGATCTCCTGCCTGGATGTCCTCGATGGCATAGTTTCTCCATCGTTGATTCTTACCATTTTCAACTGCTGATACCATTCTTTCCACATGAGATCCATATTCGCCACTAGAAACTTCGATTACTGGAAAAAAAAATGATTTTCTTATAGTATTTTTCGAATTTCGTTTTTACTGTCTGTCTATACTTATAATATAATATGAGTTTGTCACTGGGATCCAAATTTCAACTTCTTTTTAGTCTTGGATGATCTGAGATGGGTATTTTAATATCAGTATTGGCCCATTTATTGACAGGATTAATATTCCGACGTTAAATTTATTTGACATTTGATTAATTTCGCTAGCATTTTATCGATAATACTTTATACCTCAAATTTATTTTTTTATAACTTTTGACGCTATTATTATTTTTTTTGTCAATTTTTATGTATTGCATTCTATAATTTAAATTTCTTTTTTGACATAAGTAACTAATCTTTTTAAATTATTTTAACTGTATTAAATTTTTCTTGTGTATGTTAATAATTATAAATAATATTTTGCATGCCTTAATTGGTAGGACATATTGAACTGCGCAGTTCTTCAACATCTTCTAATGTATTTTTTATCTATGTTCAGCAATAATTGAATTGAATCCATATATCTACTTAAGTAATGACTAATTGCGGATCAAAACTGTTTCTTAAAAGCGAAATTAAGGTAAGTATGTTAAATTCTGAACTTTTTTACTGCGAATACACGCAAATAAAATGCACATTATATTTAGTAGCAAATCTTACAAGAATAATGTTAAACATTATGTAAATTTTCCAACTTATCTTACTGCGTAGACATCGTCCAATCTAAAATTTCACGTCCCTCCATGCTTTTTGCATACGCATTACAAATGTCTGAATAAAAATCTAATTGGTAAGGCGTGCTGCTTAAATTAGTAAGACGATGCGTACCTATATCTACAGAGTGGCACAACGACGCCAAAACTGTAACCATGACTCTAGCACGGGAATATATTATTACCGTGACTCTAGCCTCCTAAAGAGTTTTTTTCTGTATCGGTTACCAAAAAACAATCTTCTGTTTTAAAGAAAAGTGCAACACTTACGCGTTCATAATGTATGAAACAGCATTTTTTTTTTTATTACTGATGAAAACTTTCAACGCTGGGTGGTTTCGACTCATTCACTGAATATATGGTAACAGGTTGCGCGTCGTTGTCCCTGATATGAAGGCGACTAGGTATATTAAGTAACTAAACACGACCTTAACCAGGGTAACACATGGCATATAATGTTTATCTAATTGACCAATTCTTTTCTATCGTAATCTCATGATCATCATGTTTGATAATAACACTCTAATTACAGTGTAGTTTAACTTTAATAACTGCTTAGATACTATTCCTGTTTGTTATTTATGTCATCATTATGTTTTATATCATAGCTATATTGGTATGATTTTACTGAATCACAATATCCGCGGTTGTGCCTTTTTTTTAAGTCATAATCATCTATTTTTGCAATATATGAAATTAAATTAAATATTTATTTCAGTAAGAAAGTAGATCTTATAAGACACTTTTACGCGTCAACATTTTTTGGCCTAAACTATAAATAAATAATAGTTTAAAAAAACTAAAAAACACGCTTCCATAGAAACTATTATTTATTTTCTATTTTTTATGGTGATTCGAATTTTGAGACGTATGTCAGCGTAGTTTGTGACAGTTTTTTTGCTGTCCTGGTAATCCTGGCAAGGATAATGGCACAAATTTATGAAATTATTGCATTGTCATCGGTCCTTGACAGGTGTGCAAAGTTTGAATGAAATCTGGTCGTTTAAAGTGGGTCAAAATCGCGCTATAAGGAGTCGGTTACAAACAAACATACAGGTGAAGCTAATATAAAGCGTGTAAAAATAGATGGCGCCGGCATTTCCTAGGTGACTGTTCCCTGAGAAGAGACGCCGGAACAAACTCAAAACGCTACACTTAAATTATATTATTAGAATTTTATTAATATATACACCGTGACATTTTAGTCGTCTTACAAAGGTTATCCACTCAATGTATCCGACATAATATACCTCTAGACGTGATTATAAAATGTTACCATTAATTCAGATAATAGGTACTAATAAAAATAAATAATGCATTAGAAATATGAAACATCCTGTTAATAATGTTTACGTATCAGACGGTACAGAACATATCTACCCAGTTCACGAGTCGACTAGATCATTCCATCTTTATTTTCCATGAGAAAAAATATCGATTTCAAACTACGTCATGCGTCATCATAATGAACAATATTTTTATTTTTTATTTATTCAAATGTTCTTTTTTTTAGCATGTGTAGTAGTCATTGGGTAGGGTGAGTGGGGGTAAGATGAAAAACGGGGTAAGATAAAAAGTTTTCCATAACGCCAGATTTAGTGCAGTTTTTACAGTGATGGCAACATTGTAAAGACCGCCGTTTTGTTACGTCGCACATCTAAGTAAGCGTTTGCCGCTTTGAGTGGATGGATGTGTGTAAAATGCAAATGTCCTGCGCAGTGACTTTTATGTAAATTAATCGAGTATTTTAATCTTACCCCGTGTCCTTTACTTCACTTACGTGGTCGGTACGTAGGGATTTTAGTAACTGTTTCGATGTTTCCCCATCATAATATTTTCATCTTCCCCCTGTTTCATTCTCGTGATACAAACATTTTTTTTTTGTGCTTTGGACTTGATTTAACTGGATGTTATCAATTTGATAGAAAAGTAAACTCTTTGCTCTTTACTAACTACAAATCAATTTTAAGCATAAGCTAATATATGTACTGTTCTACCAGACTTCAAATACAACACTGCTCATCTCATCAAAAATCCGTTCGATGTTACCCCCACTCACCCTACATGAAGTGGGCTGCCGTTGTAAGACGATTAAAATGTCACGGTGTATTAATATCAACCTATTCATGACTCGCAGGATATCCTTTTAATATTTTGTCTGCATTAAAAATAAAAAATACAACTAATCAACCAAGACAGGCACTAAATCAACCAAAATCCAAGGTTTTAAGACACATACACGTTGCTTGGGCTAGGCCAAGTGGTCATTTAATATGATAACGTAAAGCCAGATAATACTCACTAAAATCTGCAGGGTTGTAAGTCTTAGGACAGGGCAGCTGCAACTCATTAAGGAAGGGCACGACTCCAGACGACGTTCCTTGGTAGGCGCAGCGACCACCAGCCACCACATACACGTGGTCAAACTCCGCAAACAGACGGGCTGATGGTGTGTGCAGGGAGCAGACGACAGTCCGACCACCACGAGCTACTCTCTTGAGAAGGGAGACGCATGTTGAGGAGGCTACGTCGTCAAGACCGCTGAAAGTGATAATGGGCTTAATAAACAAAGTGATAGCGAAGACTGTTAAGTGGGAGCACATGATGGAGAGAAATCCGCGAGACAAGGGAGACGCATTTTAATGGGAAACACCAAACTTTTTTGTAATTTGCAGATCACTGTCAGGCTGTATGTGTATCATTTTGAACGCAATATGGTTTTACTGAATTATAGACACTAATATCATCAATACAATCCTCAAATCCCATTGAGTGACTTTTTCATGAAACTGTCCCGTAATTGCAAAAACCGTCAGAAAATATTGAATAGTGCGCACTATCTTTCATCATCATCATCATTTCAGCCGTAAGACGTCCACTGCTGGACTTAGGCCTCCCCCAATTTGGGGGGCTTTGCCATAATCGCCACGCTTGGCGCCTGCACCCGCCTGGGTTGGCGATCGCAGTATGGTGGTAAAATGCATAGAGAACGCTGCTACCCATTCTCTAGTAAGTCCCTTAGTCGCCTTTTACGACACCCACGGGAAGAAATGGGGTGGTGTTATTCTTTACGTCCGTCACCACACGGTACAACACTATCTTTAGAGAAGCTTTATCGACGACATCACAGAAGCAATGGTGATTTATTAAATTTCAAAATTTATGGGATTGTGAAGAAAATGCTTTCTTATTATAATATGTTTATAAAGGTTTAGTTAGGCACTAAAGGTGCTGGTAAACAATGTGTAGATATGTACTGCTGTTCTTTTAATTTCAGTAGTTAACCTCTTTATTACTAATTACCTACGTTATGCTCGCATCGTTTCAAACGATTCAGAGCCTTATTTTATCATACAAATAAGGTTAAAGTTTGCTGGTACGCGGGGAACCAAATGTGGTATCTCAGGAACTTACAGGGTTTTAATCTCATAACTATTTTGATCTTTTTGTTCATGACTGAGTTCAATTAAATGGATAATTCAAGCATACACAAACATGTTGATTTATTTTTTATTATAATTATTTGAAATGTAGGTACTTAAATATGTTTTTCACCGTTCATGTTATAACCGACTAGATCGATAGACCGGAAAATATGTTTAATTATATCTAAAAGCTTTGATCTATTGAACTTTTTGTCAACTAAAAACTAGGTAGCGTTTTATCCGCTAATTAATTTAAACCAAAAAATATAAATGGAACTTGAACTATGTTCATTGATTTATTCATTTAAATCTAAGAAAAAAAAGCAGCAGACACAGAACAGTTTTTTTTTTTTTAAATGTACTTACAATCAATTCAGAGGTAACAAACATGTACTTAACACTTCCCAATGAATCTATGTAGTTAAAACCTCGCATTATTAAATTAATTAACGTTAGCCTAGTAAACAAAAATATTGTATCTCTAGCGAAGAAACATAGAATAGGAATATAATGCAATGTAACCCGGAGGGGCACAAGAGAATTGTATATTTTTTTTTTTATTCCGCCTATCTTTTCTTGCTTAACACATTTTGATTCATAATCTAAATCAGTTTGTAGAATATTGCTAATAACACAGTATTGTAATTGAACACAGTCACACATGTATGGTTGAATGAAATAGAAATCTTTACCAATGTAACTATAATTACTTGTCTGCCAAGAAGGTAACTCAATCACTTCGCTTCGTGTCTCTAGGATGTTACGTAGTTTAGTTTTACGTAAAGTTACTTAAGCCTTCCTTGTTGGTTTAGTGGTTGCAAGAGTGACCTCCGAGCCTACGTTCATTCTCCGTGTGGGGCGAAAACTTCCATGAGGACAACAATATTCTCCATAGAAATCATTGAGTCACCTAGCCACCGAACGGGTATAAAATTTAGAGTACGGGGCATTTTGTAACGAAATAAAAATGAAATTCAGCACTCACTCGTGTATATGCAATTAATATATTTAATATATTAATTGCATCAAAATTTATAGTAAATTAATAATTGTGGTAAAAAAACTCCATGGTAGCTCTCGAAATTTAAATGTCCTTACGGTTGTATATTGATTAAAATATGATTAGCGACCGCATCAAATATGTATTTGTAGATTTATTTATTCGTTTTATTTATTTCTATAATTAAAATGGTATAGAACCAATAACAAAAAATAAAGATAGGTACTGTAAAAAAAGATTTGCACCTACATTTAATTCCATTCAATGACTATTTCATGAAAAAGTCATACATTCTAATTAAATTGACTCAAATTATTATAAGTACGTAAAGCCATATTTGTTATGGTCGTGAAACATATTTTAATCAACAAACCATTTTGAACTGACCTGCAAATTGCATAACAGTAAGAATTTTGAATTTCGCGAATTTAGGGGTAAATTCGCAAAATCCAAAATTCTTACGTTTTATGCACTGGACTTTTACCTTAAACCTAAACAATATATATAAATAGTTGCGAAAACACAAAATTTGGCTTAATTGAAAAGAGAATACGAGGCAATATAAGCCTCTTGGTTTGGATTTGTACCTGATTGGTGGCAATAAAATAGTTACTGATTTCATGGGACTCAACGACAAGAAATTACTGTCAAAAGAAAGGTGATACATGATTTTATGTCTAAGTAGATTTGTACAAACACACGACATTATATTTTTAAAACTAGATGAGTTCGGCGTTTTCTATCTGACTACTCGGAGAAGAAAGGCTAAAACAAACTCAGAGTTCACAGTCTCTTTTAAAAGACATAATCTTGATCACATCATGTGAAGACCATACCGTATCAGAAATGATCTTTTGAGGAAAGAACCACACAGATTGAGTAGACTTGTACAGTCAGTGCACGCATTTGTCGGTAATCGTGCAGCTCAACTCAGAACTAAAGAAGCTAAGGAGGTGTGAAGTGTCTGTGGTCTCTTTGCAGTGTTGCCAGGTATCCTGTTTTCACAGGAGATATACTGCTTTCAGGCTATGTCTACTGTTCTACTGATTTTGCAAGAGAATCTACTGGATTTTATGAGTTTACTCCTGGCTACATCAATATTTGCCTGATTTTCAAATAGTTTCAACAAAATAGCAAACCGCTTGGAAGATTAAGCCAAGCTTAAACGAAATCTACATGTGTTACGAAACCTTTATTACTTGTTTTCTGAACGAAACGCAATACTTCAAACGTTTGTAGTTCTGTCAAATGTAGGACCTACTACGTTTCCGCGTCTCTGTGGACTCCAGTGGACTATCAAAGCTTTTATTGGATTAGAATAAAGTATGTTGATGTTGGATGTTTATATATATATATATATATATATATTTTACGTATGTTCGGCCATAACTCCGTCATATATATAGACGGATTTGCAAAATTCTTTTTTTGTTTGAAAGGGGTTTATTCCGAAATGGTCCTATCTAAATTTCATATAGATCTGATGATGAGTTCCGGAGACAGACACCGGAACTCTTTAAAATCGACTGGCCTGTTAGTCTAGTGGTTAATGACCCTGACTGCAAAGACTGAGGTCGTGGGTTCGATTCCCACCCAGGACAAATATTTGTGTGATGAGCACACAATCATTTGTTCTGTGTCTGGGTGTAATTTATCTATAATATGTATGTATTTAGAAATATTTAAGTATATTTATCAGTTGTATGATTACCATAGCACAGGCTCTGCCTAGTTTGGGATCACATAACAGTGTGTTGGTTGCCCTTAGATATTTATTTATTTATTATTAAAAAATGACAGCAAATCAACCGTGATTTTTCCTATAGCATAAATATGCATTGTTTTTTTGGAATTAGTGCGGGGTAGATACCATAACTAAAAAATTAAAAATAAAAACCTTTTTACAAAAAAAAAAACAACCATCTTCCTTAAATCACTACAAAGTGAAAAATAACTTTAATTTCGGAAGTCGGTGGCAAAAACTTTAAATACAAATTCTAAGACACCGACTGCCGAAATTAAAATATTTTTTCACTTTGTAGTGTTTTCAAGGAAGTCGGTTGTCTTTTTTTTTGCGTAAATAAGAACTTTGACAGTTCACAAAAAAAATATTTTCATGAGGGATAGTGAAGAATGAAATCATGACTGAAATTACATGCAGGGATATAGGTATGTATAAATGTGTATTCTTTCTTTCTATGTCAAAACTTTAATCTACTGTTTTTTTTTTTCAATCTCCTGATTTTTTGGGTACATTTCTTCTGTTTTTTTCAGATTGGACCTGGCAACACTGCTCTAAGGGTGTTTGGTGTGGTGTGACTTACGTGGTAGGTTCGTCCAAGAATATAACTGGTGGATTGTTGAGCAGCTCCAAAGCGATTGATATTCTTTTTCTTTCACCGCCTGACAGCCGCTCTGTCGCTGTGTTCCTAGCTTTCTGTAGCCTTAGCAGTTGAATAATTTCTTCTACCTGTGAACACGACAAAATTTTCCAGATTGTACAAGATTTAAGAACAGCCAAAAACATCATCGACAACATCCCCTGATCAATCGATAAAACAAAAAGCTGTTTTGTTAACTCATACTTCAAGTAAACTTAACTAACAGCGGTCGTTAATCCAAAAAACGAACGTCAAACTATTTTTCTGTTTTATCATGTTTTGATCATAATTATAATTGACTACAAATTGAGAAGCCAGTCATCGAAATTCGCTTTACTTTAGATTTCAGTCATTTTTAATATATGTAATAATTATCCTAAAAAAATTAAGTAAATGACACTCGCACTTTCGCTAAATATAGCCAAAATGCGACTGTCATTTACAAAGTTTTGACAGAAGTCAAAACAAAACAAAATATCCGAAGTAGGTACCTACTACACTAGACCTATAGAAGTGTGAGACTGTGTGCGTGCGTAGATTTGTAATGAGACCACAATTTCCTCCCACGATCAACTAACTTATTTAATAAACAAAAAATGTTTCATACATAATTAAATAGTAAGAATATAGTGTATTTATCATATCAAAATATTTTAAATGGGGTGTTTGGTAATGTGCCTTAATACCAGGACATTTTGTTTAATAACTCTTCATAATACGTACAATAACCCCCTTTTTCTCCTTAGATATATCAGTTCCAAGCTTCAGGTCAGCAGCAATCAGCATGGCTTCCTCCACCGTGATGTAGGGCTGCAGCAAATCCTCCTGCATGATGTACCGGGACAGCTTCCTGAACTGGTGGAGGTCACGCTGCTCGCCATTGGTGGAAATGACTCCAGAAGCACCTGTTACCCTGGAAAGAATGGAATGGTGTTTCAGTTAAAAAAAGCTGGGTTTTGGATCGGATTGATTGTTGCGTCACTATGTAGGAAAGATCTAAGAAGTGGATGGATTTTTTGCATTGTAAAGCAAGGAAAATTTACTTCAAATGTCATCATCATCATCATTAGGGGCCATCCATTAATTATGTCACGCGGTAAGGGGGGGAGGGGGTCGACGAAGTGTGATAGTGTGTGACAAGGGGATGGGGGGGCCCCTAAATTTTGTAACGTCACATTTCAAAATTGAATATACATATTTAAAGTACAATTAAAACACGAAATATGAACTATTAAAGAAATTTAAAAAAATATTCAGTCTCTTGACGTAAAATTGCAAAATATGTGACGTCAAACTAGGGAGGGGGGGGGGGGTCTCACAAATGTGACCAGCTGTGACAAGGACGAGGGGGGGGGGTCAAAAATCATGAAATTTGAGTGACGTAATTTATGGATGGTCCCTTAAGCCCAAAGATGTCCACTGCTGAACATACGCCTCCTCCAATTTGAGGGGATTTGCCATAATCGCCATGCTTGGCAGACGAGTTGACGATCGTAGTATGGTGGTGAAATGCATAGAGAAGGCTGCTGCCCATTCTCTAATAAGTCCCTTAGTCACCTTTTACGATACCCACGGCAAGAAATTGGAAGGTGCTATTGCTTTAAGTGGCGGCAGACAGTGTGTTATGACGCAACATGGGAGAGGCCTATGTCCAGCAGTGGACAGCGATAGGCTGAATTGAATAATTGAATCAAAGCATGACATGGGGCTTAAACATAACTGGCGAGAAATATAGTTGGAATTAATATCTACATCTCTGCCTAGCCTAACCCGTTTTTTGAAGCAGCGTCTTTTTTTGTTTAATCTTAGAAGTAGTTAATCGATTGGCTTCAAATACTGATTTACGTTTAATGGTTTTTTTATTACAAAGAACCAGTCTGCTAGCTATAAGATTAATGCCCATTTTTAAATCAATATTTATTATCTGCTAAAATAATTTTAGTCCACAAAAAATAAACTTACCTGTCTAAAAATAATCTTTGGTAAATTACCTTTGGCCTGTATCACGCTAACCAAATTCAAGTAATAATTACCTACATTTAAAGCTATAACTTTTTCTCTAATGCATGGAATTAGTAAATTGACAGGTTTTTATATTTTTCTCTAAAATTCTAATTATTCTTACGTCAGTCAGGTTTTGGGAAAAAACAAATAATTACTATTGGTCGTGAATGATTCTTTGATCACAGTAAGTAATTAAATTATTAGGATACAAAATACAGTTTATTAATTATTTATAACTTAAAATTTTGATTAGTTAGCAGAGTGAGCAGTGGTAGCCCAAAAATAACGGCCCGACTTACGTGTCGTACGTTGAAACTCAGACACGTAAATAACATTACATCTATTATTTATTTCATCACCACTGCTCTCAAAACGGTGAAGGAAAACATCGTGAGGAAACCGGCATGTCCCAGAACCAAAAATTCGAAGACATGTCATCCCCTGCGAGGATCGTCTGGAGGACACGGTGGAGCATACGGTGGAGGTGTGCCCTGCCTGGGCGGAGCACCGCCGTGTCCTCGTGGAGATGTCAGCAATACTGAAGGGGTCTGCTAGGACCGATGCCTGCGAGGGCCGCGAGATTCGTTCGAAAGAGTTACCGTGGCCCTGGCATATGGGCATCTGAAGGAACACGGGTGGGTTTTAGTCAGTAAAAGTCTGACACGCCCTTCCGCTCCACCCTAGAGCGGGAGACGTCATTTGATAATAAATAATAATAAATATCTTAGGACAACCAACACACTGTTATCTGATCCCAAACTAAGCAGAGCCTGTACTATGGTAACCAGACAACTGATAAATATACTTATATATTTCTAAATACATACATATTATAGATAAATTACACCCAGACACAGAACAAATGATTGTGCTCATCACACAAAGATTTGTCCTGGGTGGGAATCGAACCCACGACCTCAGTCTTTGCAGTCAGGGTCACTAACCACTAAACTAACAGGCCAGTCATCGTTTGATGATTTCCAATACACAAAAAAATAAAAATAATGTCATCCCCACTTTGTTCGCGTGGTTGATTAAGGCATGCTTCCTCTCACAGAAAGTAACCCTGTTTCCGCCAGTGGGAATTTTATAGGCTGATAACGCTACTAGTACGTAATGTTAGAAAGTGGTACATATCAAAAGTGAAGACAGGGTCGGAGCTACTCATATTTCTCATCATGGCGATTCCTGTCATCCAGAAGCATTAATAGCATTTGTCGTGATTATTACGTGATTCGGAGTTAGTACGCCATCGCATGGCGTGATTTCAATGTTTTTTTTTTTTAAATTGTGGCAGTGCTGGAAACACTGTCAAAGAACAAATAACTTAAATGTTACTAAACTTTTAAACGTATTTTCACTATGGCAACTCTGACAACTGAATTTATTATTCAAATTAGGCAACACTTCGAAATAACTGTTATAAAATTTTTGTTATACGGAACGGTATAATTTAGTGCGAGGTAGTCAAAGTTGAATCATGAAAGGGTGCCGTTGTGCAATTAAAAAGTGCTAGCGAGAAAAGAGTCTTTATTATTACATTTTAATACATTTAACATTCAGTCCATACAAAACACATACTCTAAACACAACGCAGCAACATTTATTTCCAGTCACGCAACTCAACTAGGCTATACAAATATGCTAGCAATTAACCCAGGCCTCGAACACATGGGCACTAGACCTGCTATTAATGTCCTATGACGTTAACGTTTTGTCGGTATGTCGTTTTTACATAATACTAACCTGATGACTTGAGGAAAAATGGTGCTGGAAAAACGCGTTGAAAACTTTGCGATTCGGAAATACTGTGAAAATGATAAATGATTTTATTTCTGTAAGTAGGTTTGTGGTGAAGAAGAAGAGGTGGCAAGACGACCTAGACGCGTATTGCAAGGATTGGGCGCGTATTCCCCCAGGCGTCCATTTTGAGGAGGCCCTGGAAATAGATGCCTGGAGGAATTTGGGGGAGGCCTTTGCTCAGCAGTAAGACAGTGTAAGCGTCGCAAAAACACGGTTTTGCACAGCAGTCATATTTTGTAAACTATTTGAGGTCGGCGTTTCCTATCTGAGTACTCTGTGAAGAAAAGCCAAGAAACGAAGTCAGCGGTCACAGTTTCTTTTAAATTCAAGATCAATGATCGGTCAACTTAAATTACTTACTCATGAACCACTGAACTCACTGTTATTTTATATTCTGCGTTGTTATTTAGAACCTCACCTACCAACCGACCTATCCGCGTACATATTTAGATATTTTCGTTGTTTTCTATTATACAGGATTTTTTTTAACCAGTGCGCGAGTTGGTGATGTAATAGAACACATTTCAAATATTTTTTTCAATACTTTGTTTTTATTTTTATCCGATCTTAAATCAGTAAACTGTGGACACCCTACATATTTCGTAATATGATATCGACAATAGGAATATGTCAGTAACCGCGTACTGG
Source organism: Aporophyla nigra (assembly GCA_947507805.1). NCBI lineage: Eukaryota > Metazoa > Arthropoda > Insecta > Lepidoptera > Noctuidae > Aporophyla > Aporophyla nigra. Next base: position 4,892,386 of record OX382301.1, read on the forward strand.
CGTAAGTACTTCGAACTTCTTAGAATTTTGACCGATCGAACAGGTGGTAGGTACTAGTAGCTACGCTCAGTCGATCACTTTCGCCACCACGCCGGCGCCGCGCGCAAGTTACCATAAAAACCAGGAACAAAATAAACATCTTTCGTTAATGATAACTTAATTTTTTGTACTTAGATATATCAAAATAAAAATTGCATGATTATTATAACTCGTTTAAGTTTAATTTGTTAAAATCTCGCACTGGTTAAAAACTTATCCTGTATAATAATAATACGTAATAAAACATGGGTCCCCGGAAACATCAAACGACATCGCGGAAGATCCAGGCGTAGAGGGCGGGACGCACTCGAAGCGAACGTGAAGGATTGGTCCTTATTGGCTCAGGATAGTGTTGAGTCGAAAAATGAAAGGGAAGCCTTTGCCCTGCACTGGGACAACACAGACCCATAATATTCTTACATAACGTTAAGAAGGAGTAAGCTGTAATCTATACTATGCGGACCCAGTGCGAGTTAGAAGATGTCATATGTCTTTGATTTTTTGATTCTAGAACAACCGGTTTCCTCAAGACGTTATCCTTGGCAGCAGATCCTCATCCTTTTCAGAGTAGTATTGATGAATAAATATACACATAGTAAAGCGCCTGTTTGAGTTCGAACCAACGAGCTCGTAAGTCGCGGCTTTTATCACTGGACGATCAGTGCAAACTATAGGTACAGACCTGCCCCCCTAGCGAAGTTACAACCGTTTCGTGTCGAATTACGTTTTCCAATCGGTAAAGTCTCGGTATCAGCAGTTGTAGAAAACGATGAGTTGGTAGCCATGTTACCGCGCCTGAGTCGGCCGCTCGTTCTACAATGGTGCCGATTCCCTTATTCACAATCTAAACTAAATTTAAGTTCACGTCATCTTTTTCTTTCTATTTCATTAAGGAAAGGACAGAAGATAAATTTTAGTTTAGTCCTGTCAAATTAATCAGCGCTTGACGTAAATTGACGTAATTTTAGTAGGCAAGTTTTTAATCACGTCTAAACTTGTATGGATCAGTGACAGGCGCTGATTAATTTGACACGACGAAACTATTTTTTTTTCTTTTGTCCTCTTCTTAATGAAATACAAAGAAAAAGATGCACTGAACTTAAAGGAGATGTTTCATTTTCGGCCATCAGATGTACATTTATCAAAAAAGAGGAAAAAATACCACAAATTAGGGAAAAATATTCTCTGGTTAATTTGCGCCTGATTTGTTGTGTACAAAAAATAATAGTTTTTCAATTATTGCCATGTTTTATTCAACATGGCGTCTCGTTTGCTTGCAGACTTCATTCGTTCTGAAATCATGTCTCATCAAATCAATGTTAAGTAGAAAATAATTAAAAAATGTGTGTATTCTTGTAGTGTTAAAAATAAATTACTATTATTCTCTTATAAATATTTTTGAGTAAACATAATTAAGTGTGACCATTTCATCGTTACAAAAATCTTTAGTCTCCATTCTCGAAGTATGTTTCTAAACGAATTCAAAATGACCACTTGCTAACTCTTAGGACAAACGTCAAACTTTTTTAATTTTAATTTTGTACATTAAAACCATTTGATATTATGAAAAAAATGTTACTTTATTCTATTCATGAGTAATTTACCCAGCTTCGCTAAACGGTACACGTTATTGCCGGAGCCCCATATAAAAATGAAACATCTCCTTCAGTTTAGTTTGTGAACAAGGGAATCGGTACCATTGTCTTTAGAAAAACGACATTATAACAAAAGATGTAGCGTTGAACATTGTAGAAACGATAACAATTCATTCTATCATATTGAACAATGCGAACTTAGCTACGAATTTTCTATTCGTTTGTTCTAACCACGTGACTTAACGTTGAGGTGATTTCATTCGCATACATTTGTGAACAACAAATGTGAACATATCAACATGGCTAAGGGTGCTGGCGTCTGTACCTACAGTTTGCAGATCGTCATCAAGTTACTCGAAACTGTCAAATTTTCGTAATGAATCTTGAACCTCAATTCTATAGCGATAAAGTTGAAAGCTTATTAAAGTTTAACGCATTGTAGAAGCTTTGTATGCTGGCGTCTGTACTTATTTAATTAGTGGTATATTTGTTATATTATCGAAGGAGATGGAATTACTGATATTTTTTATGTGTGTAATAAAGTATTACGTATGTCAAATTGTTTACGGAAAGCTAAGTATTGAATAACTGGCTAATGTACTTAAATTGATTTATAATGAGAACATATTGTTTTATTACGTTATTATTAAAGAGTTATTACTCACGATAAGATTGTCTAGAAACCATTTATTTTTATTACTTTAATACCCATTTTCTCTTTATAAAGCGAAGTATATGTACAAAGCACTTCATTTAGTTTCGTAGCAGGGAAAATAATTGTCATAGTCATATTAAAATATACTATAAGGTGGAAGGGAAATCGACGCGAAACATGTTACCATAGATTGACTACATAATTCAGTCTTTAAGGTATTTAAAAAAAAATGCTGTTCCATACATTTTGACTGCGTAGGGATTGCCCTTTTCTATGCAACAGCAGGTTTTTTTTTAAGTGAAGGGTGGGCATTTTTGGGAACGAATTTTGGCGTTCTAAAAGTGCTAAATCGCTGCCTTGTTTAAATAAATGACTAAATTGGTCTATTATTATGTATAATTATTATTGCAATTGATTGCTAAGTTAGAAATGTTCAATTAAAAGCTCGATTTGGGTGACCTTCGTTAATAAATGCTGATAATTAAAACGGTGCATTGTTAAACGACGAATATATCGTCAATTAAACGAGTCTGACGTAATTTTGTTTTTACAATCTTGCATTGTCTACAAACGTATTTTTAGTCTATTATTTAGTTAAAATGTAGAGTAGTAGGTACATGATTTTGATGACCAACGAAAAATTTCTACGCTAGGGGGAATTATGTGTATAATTCAAGGTTGCCTATTACGCGTCGATGGCCCAGCCGTTTCTGCGTGATCGAGTAACAAAGATACAAACATATATGCAAATATTCACTTTTATAATATTACTAGCGATTAACAGGTATACAGCATGTTTCAGAAAGGTGTGGTCAAAATTAAGAGTGTGTTATCTACTCGACCCAACTGTATGGAGCGATTGATAATTTTTTCGCGAATACCATGTTGGTCCGTTTGGTGTTGGAATTTAAAGGATACGATCCCATTTCTTCCTGTGGGTGTCGTAAAAGTCAACTAAAGGACTTACTAGAAAAAATCAAAAAATCAAAAGTCATTTATTCAAACTAGGCTGAGAGTCAGCACTTTTTGAACGTCAAAGTTACATGAGACAGTCATAGAGAATGGGCAGCAGCGTTTTATATGCATTTTACCACCATGCTGTAATCGCCAACCCGCCTGCCAAGCGTGACGATTAGGGCCAACGCCCCCATTTTGGAGGCAGGCCTAAAGCCAGCAGTGGACATCTTTTGGCTGAAATGATGTTATGATTACTATGTTGGCAACTGAAGGAACACGCGTGGGCTTTAGTCAGTAAAAGTCTGACACGCCCTTCCGCTTCACCCAGAGCGGGAGACGTCATTTGACGATTTTCCATCCACAAAAAAAAGGCCTATATCCAGTAATGGACGTTTTTTGGCTGAAATGATGTCATCATGAGTATGTTGGTCCAATGGAGAAAAAGTTGTTCAATTAGATGATCTGTACCAGGCCCCGAATTCTGACCACATCTTTCATCCAAAGTCCATCTATAAACCCGGCTTTGTGCGTAGTCCCGATCAACATCGAAGCAGAAATTATTTCCGTTGTCTACCGCAAAAGTCACTGTGACATTCTTTACGACGAAGAGACCCATCGAAATGAAACCCAAAAGTCACATATCTCTGGACTAACGCTTATCACCTAGATCTGTCACCCGAATTACGGTTACACGCTGTAAAAGTAAGAATTTTCTTACATTATCATTATTATCAAGCATACAGTACCTGTATCCAGCTAGTATATTGAGAAGGGTGCTCTTGCCTGCTCCTGAAGGACCCAAGATGGCTGTCAGTTGACCCGAGCGAAAGTCACCATTGATGCTCCGCAAGATTATCTTGGAACCTGAAAATAATAATATTCATTTAATTGTGTAATAATGCAACACAAGGGATGAACATAGAGAAGATTTTATTGTAACAGATTGTTTCGAAATAGGTTTAACTTTAGGCCGAGTTCGAAAAAAAACTGGCTATTTATAACTTTTTTATCACCATTTCTAAAAAAGACCCCTTAAATTAGAAGATTGTGGCTAGAAGCTATTCCAAAAGACTAAAAAAAAAAAAATAGTTCTAGCTTACTTCGGACATTTTGACGAAATTGATTACGAGGTTTAAAATTCAAACAGTTTTAAATTCGGTTTTACTTTCCATTTTAGCTTTACACGACCTTCCCTTTGTTTTGAAAAAAGAAGATGGTGGCGTAAGGTCCAATTTTGGCCTCGGTGTGAGTTCCAATTTTAACCATGGTGTAAGGTGCAATTTTGGCCTCCGTGTAAGGTTCAATTTTGGCCACGGTGTAAAATTCAATTGTGCCCACGATGTAATGTCCAATTTTGGCCACGGTGTAAGGTCCTATTTTGGCAACAATGTAAGTTCCCATTTTGGTAACGGCGTAAGGTCCGATTTTGCCCACGGTGTAAGGTCCGATTTTGGCCACAGTGTAAAGTCCGGTTTTGGCCACGGTGTGAGGGCTTATTTCGGCCAAGCATCTAAAGAATCTTTTAGCACTATACCTGAGTCATTATTATTTTACTAAAGTACAAACTGAAAATTAATAGCAGTATTACTCACCAGCACGTAATAACAAACACCATTATTAAAAGAAATAAAAACCATTTTCCTTATTGTTCTGTGAATTAATTTAATTATCAACTGTCAGTACCATTTGCTACAAGATCAAGGATCGGTCAACTTAGATTGCCTACTCGTGAACCATTGAACTTACTGTTAAGTTAATTTTATTAAATTATCTGTGTTGTTATGTAGGTTTTTTGGTTGTTTTCTATAACAAATTGGCCCATTATATACACAGGTCTCCTATCTTCTAGACAGGTACAGCCACCAGCATTACCACGCGGGCCCGGTATCTTCGAATGTTTGGTTCTAAGACATGCTGGTTTCCTCACAATGTTTTCCTAATTCGTTTGAAGAGCAGTGGTAATAAAATTATTTACACAAAGTAAAGGGCCTCATCATCAATCATCAACAGCCTATAACGTTCCCACTGCTGGGACACAGGCCTCCTCACGGTGAGAGGGAGCGGGTCATAATCCACCACGCGGACCCAGTGCGGGTTGGTGGATGTCACATGTCTTCGATTTTTTGGTTCCAGGCAATCTAGTTTCCTGACAATGGTTTTCTTCCCAATTTTAAAGCAGTGGTGATGAAATTAATTACACAGAGTAAAGTGCTTGCCTGAGTATGAACCCACGACCTACAAGTCGCAAGTTGGAACCATTACAGATCCGAAGTAGGTTCTATGTTGATTTAAATTAGATTCACAGCCGTTACAAATATTTATTTAAATAAATTATAATCATACAAACCATGATTACGTCTCTCTAAGTTTATATTACTTAATGACTTTTTCATGGAGTTATGACATTTTAAGCCCATTCTAACTTAACGAGTTGTCTTGCTGGTTCCCCTTAGTCATAAAAAAAACCATACGACTATACCGGTTGTATCAGATTATTTTAACCGGTTTTTTTTATACGCGCGTCTATTTTTTGCTGGTGATCATGTCTGCAAAAATAGATATAAAATTACACTAGCCATTCCACTAAGTAATTAAGCTCTACCAAGGAAATAGAAAAACGCACGTTACAAAACTGGTCAAAATGTGGGTAGTAAAAAATTTTATGACCGACAGTTAAAGTCATTCTGTTAACAATTTGCAAAAAAAAAAACTCGTGTCTCTAGTTGTATCCTAACTAATATTATAAATGCGAGAGTAAGTGTGTTTGTTCGTTACGCTTACATGCTAAAACGGCTGAACGGATTTGGATGAAATTTGGCACAAAATACACCATGATCTGGATAAGGAAATAGGCTACTTTGTGTTATGGATCGTAGACGAAGTCGCGGGCAAACAGTTAGATCTTATTAAAACACGATTGCTTTATTTTTTCCTACAGTGTGTCAAGAAAAAACACAATTCATCGCCACGCTTGGAAGGCGGGTTGGCGATCGCAGGAAGGTGGTAAAATGCATAAAGAACACTTCTGCCAATTTTCTAGTAAGTCCCTTAGTCGCCTTTTATGGCACCCACGGGAAGAAACGGAGTGGTGTTATTCCTTACTTCCAGAACCACGCGGAACTTAATTTCTTAGCAAGAAAACCGTGTCAAGAAATTGTTAGTTGCTAATCTACACAGCGAGTGTTGAAGCATGTCAATCAATTATTATTGTCATGATTGCATTGACCATGATTGACAACGTAAGGTGTAATTTATAAAACAGAATCACCTTCAATCGTATCAAAGGCCACTTAGGTTAAGTGAGAAGGGTGATCACAGCTCAGTAGAACCTATTATAATTATGTAAGGTTATTATTATTTATCTTTCAACGTGTAACTAAGTTTACTTATACTTGTCTTCAAACTTCTGTTTAGTAAATTACAGTCACCAAAAAAAACTTTTTAACAGATTATTTATAACATTTAATTCATTTTGAGTCGGCGCTTTGAATAATGTTTTTCATTGATTGTTTGGCGCCGACTCAAAATGACTGAAAGATTTACTATTTTTTGCATTTTAGTTTTTTCGGCGGTTTAATTTCTTGTTAAAAAGTTTTTATTTTATAATTTTTGTGGCTATAATCTACTAATTACTACATGCTTGCAAAATCGGACCATTCTGTAAGAAGTTATGCATTACAATCAATGAGTGAACAATGAATCATCCCCTGTTTTCCTACCCTTAGGGTTGGAATTTCATCCAAACTTACATGGGACCACCTTCGGCATATTATTATCGAAATCGGTCCACTCTGTAAAAGTTAAGCGAAGTCAAACATAAAAAAAAAAATTCGCGTCGAATTGAGAACCTCCTTCGTTTTTTCCTCGGTTAAAAAGGTGCTTACCATTATCAGTAGCGATGGCTTCCTTTTTTACAGCTCAACCACATTCATTGCGTTATTTTCACTTTTCTTTTAAAAACCGATTTTTTGATCACTTACAAAACATTTCTACTTCAGGTGGTCTAGGATCATGTCCAGAATTCTTGGTAACAGTGTGCGTGTCATTTTTCTACCACCCTCTCCTCATATCTAACTGTATATTATGTTTACAGCTGAACCGAATTTTCTTGAAGTTATGCTATGTGCCCGATAGGATTTCCTTTGGCAAAAATCAATAATAATATCTTAGGGCAACCAACACAACGTTATCTGATTCCAAACTAGGCAGAGCCTGTAGTATGGCAACCAGACAACTGATAAACATACTTTTATGTTTCTAAATACATACATATTATAGATAAATTGCACCCAGACACAGAACAAATGATTGTTACTCATCACACAAAGATTTATCATGGGTGGGAATCGAACCCACGACCTCAGTCTTAGCAGTCAGGGTCACTAACCGCTAGACTAACAGGCCAGTCAAACAACCGCAATCAATCAACCCAACCAATCAATTACACCCCATTAGGGAACATATTTTCAAAAATAATTCCTTAGTGCTCATTTTCGCGGCAGAAGAAACTGTTCTGCAAAATTTTATGATTCCAGACCCATCGATTTAGGCTATGCGTTATCTGTCAGTGAATCAATTAATTAATTTTAGATTTTTGCCAATTAAACAAAGAGGAGGCCCGTGTCCCAGCTGTAGGAACATTGTAGGCTGATAAACATTAAGTAGAAAATTAATAGAACTCTTAGGAATACCCAAAATTGATCAAATAAAGATTGACAAATGCTTTTTTGGAAAAATTTGAAACCCACGCAAACCCAAAGAAAGAGTATTTGAATATGAATGAACAAATAATAATAAATACACAATTTCTATATGGAGCATGAAACATGATGGTTTCAATGGCGAAAACACAGTCCAACCGTAATGATGATTAATTATAATTATTTCTGCAATATCTTACGGACAAGCCGAGGTACAACCATGCATTTTGCAACCTGCGCCTGCGCAACAGGTTGACTGTAGACGTCATTGTTTTGAGTAACATTGAGATCTAGAACATAGATGTTATTTACCATTTGCAAAGTTGATATTACTTAATAAAGAGAAATGTCGTAATAAGTAGATTACATCTAGAGAAGATAACCTAGAACCCATGGTCTACCATAGAGTCTAGGTTATCTTTTATGTGCCACATGTAGGAAATGAAATGAAATTTATTTTTGCAAGAATTGTAGTACATTACATTTGGTCGGGTTAATTTACAGTATCTAATATATTCGCTAAACCTGGCATGCAAAGTAATTGATAATATTAATTAAATAAATGAAGATATTAAATTCGACCTTAAATCATAGTTATTAAATTAAGAATAATAAAGTCAATCATTTGTCAAATTATAATAGCATTAAATATCAATGTTAATCCTTATAGTTTAGGTACTCATTAACAGAATAGAATGATATTTCTATAAGCCATTTGGATCGAGACGATTTAAGTTGCATCTCTCATTTTAACATCCATTTCATAATCACCCTACAATGTTTTCTCTGCTGGAACACAGTACTTATCTCTGTGACAAGTATTGGCCATAATCTACAACGCGGAATCAGTGTGGTTTAGTAGAAGTCACACCGTTTTAAGAGCATTGGTAATAACAATAAATGAAGTGCTTGTCTAGGATCCAACTCACGATCTACAACTCGTTAGTCGGGCCCCAATACACTGGATACCCAATGCTCCTTCACAAATCAAAGACAATCAATCTTTGAAGGTCAAATCGAAGACATGTGCCACTCGATCATTGCCTGATTCCACCTGTCAGTCATCTATATAATACTTGGCACAATTAAAGACATATTTCATGTCCTGAATTAAACAGGACACTTGGCAAGGCGCAGAAATGACAGGTGGAATCAGGCAATGATTTTTTTTTTCTGGATGGGAAATCATCAAATGACTTTTCCCGCTCTGGGCGGAGCAGGAGGGCGTGTCAGACTTTTACTGACTAAAACCCACCCGTGTTCCTTCAGTTGCCCATGTGCCAGGGTCACGGTATCTCTTTCGAACAATCTCGCGACCCTGGCAGAATCAGGCAATGATTGAGAAGCGTTCAAAGACCGGTAGTGAGACTAAGTGTCTTTCGTTTGGCAGCGAGGTGAGTGGATGACACTGTTGTCAACACGAGTAGAACATGGATGAGGCTGGCACAGGAGCGTGAGGATTGGTACAAGAAGAGCGAGGTATTTTCTCAACTGTGGGTGTGGGGCTGTGAATGATGATGAAAATGAAATAAAATAAGCAAAAAATACTTGATTCAGACCCAGGATATTATCTGCTCAGACATCTTCTTAAGGTTTTTTTTTAATAATTAATAAGACTACTTTTTTGAGCCCCCGATTTCGTGTTTTTATATTTAAATTAGTTCAAAGTATAAAACGAAAAAAACCTAAAATTCTAGTCGATCAATCTAGTATAATATGACAGTCAGTAGGTAAGAAAAAATATAATCATAGCTTAATACAACAAAAATAGGAAAAAAATATGTTTTTGTATAAAGCCATAATCAAGATTAAATTAGATATAAGTTTTTTGCAATTTTATAGCAAGCAATTATAATTAATTCTAATTTTAAAAAATCTGTCTAGCTTTAACAAAAACGTAAGGCTGTTTTTTTGTATTAAGCTATAATCATATTTCTAGAAAACATAAAATATAAATGTTGGCAATTTTTTTGGGAAGCAGTTATACATATATCATTCTAATCAGAATATTCTGTCCAAGATTAACAAAAGAGGTTTAGCACGTTTTTTGTTTATAGCCACGCACATATTTCTAGATAACATAAAATACAATTTTTTGCAATTTTTTTGGCGAAGCATTTTAGTTAGTTCTTGTTAAAAAAAAGCTGTCGGGTGTGTCAGGTTTATTCTCGTTCCAACAAAACGATTACTATAATGTTTTTAACCGACTTCAAAAAAGGACGAGGTTATCAATTCGACTATATTTTTGTTTTTAATGTTTGTTACCTCATAACTTTTGACTGGGTGAACCGATTTTGATGTTTTTTTTTTATTATTTGAATGGTGGTGCTTTCCATATGATCCCATTGTAATTTAGTTCCATTCGGACAATGGGATCCATGTGAAAAGCATATAAGTCTTAAATTTGCATTAAGTATTTGCGCGACAAATGAACGAATAACGCGATTAGAGTAGTGCGGGGTATCTACCCATAACTAAAAAGCTAAAAATAAAATCTTTTTACAAAAAAATAACAACCGACTTCCTAAAAAAAAACACTACAAAGTGAAAAATAACATTAATTTCGGAAGTCGGTGGCAAAAAACTTTAAATACAGATCCTAAGACACCGAATTCCGAAATTAAAGTTATTTTTGAGTTTGTAGTGTTTTTTCTTTAAAGAAGTCGGTTGTTATTTTTTTTACGTTTCAATTCAAGTGTCCCGAGTATTGTTCCGTGAATAGCAACATCCTATTTCTTCCCGTGAGTGGCGTAAAAGGCGACCAAGGGATTTACTAAAGAATGCAGCGTTCTCTATGCATTTTACCACCATACTGCGATCGCCAACCCGCCTGCCAAGCGTGGCGATTATGGCAGACACCCACCGTTGGGGGAGGCCTTTGTCCAGCAGTGAACGTCTTTCGGCTGACATGATGATAATATCCCGAATATTTTTGGACTGGCCTGTTAGTCTAGTGGTGAGTGACCCTGACTGCTAAGACTTAGGTCGTGGGTTCGATTCCCACCCAAGACAAATGTTTGTGTAATGAGCTCAATCATTTGCTCTGTGTCTGGGTGTAATTTATCTATAATATGTATGTATTTAGAAATATATAAGTATGTTTATCAGTTGTCTGGTTACCATAGTACAGGCTCTGCCTAGTTTGGGATCAGATAACGTTGTGTTGGTTGTCCTAAGATATTATTATTATATATGAACATGAATATAATTTTTACCTACATAGGTGTATGTACGATAAACACTTGAAGAATCAAAACTAATTATTAAATATAAGCGAATCCAGTCAGGCGATATTTAAATTACATCCGTTGAACCAAGAGGTTAATCTAGCATTACAAAATCTCAAAATTCAAGGCTTGTCTAGAGAGATTGTCGGTATCTACGACAAAATGGGGCCCAAGGATACGAGAACCGCCATTGACTATCTTGTTACTTGGCGTAATGTCATTGTGAGGTACACATAAGTTATGGCCTCACTATGCCTTATGACATTTTTTAAGTTTGTTTTAAGTATTTGTTTTACCCTTCTTGGAAGCCGTACTTATTTATAATTTCAACCATTCTTTTTTCATATATTTTGCTACGTTCTTCTATAGGACTTATTAATTATAATTACTACTAGGTACTTAATACGCTCACCGAAAGTTAGGTTTTATAAATGTGACTGCCAGGGAGGAACGCTGACACCTGAGATTCAGGTTTTGTCCTAGTTTGGGTGTCAGGAGTTTCACAGAACGACCTAGTACTAAGCCTATTAATTTAAGGATGTAGTTAGTTAAGGTATGCTTTTGTTAACGTTTTTCTCTCCTTATTGTATTAGGCTAATGAAATAAATTTATTAATTATTATTAATTTAGATGAAGTATTCAAATTAGTCAGTGCCATTTTAACTTTTGTTTTTAACAGTGACCTTTTTAATCTATACATATAAAATTCAAAGTCCTGAGTAACTGACTGACTGATATATCAACGCACAGCCTAAACTGCAGGTCTTAGAGATATGAAATTTCGAGGGGGTGTTCAATATGAAGAGTAGGTAACCACTAACTCAGAAAGGGTTTTTGGGTTTTCCACTAAGTGGAATAATGGGGGGTTGAATTTTCTGTGACACTTTTTATTCTCTGAGTTGGATAAGACAAAGCAAGCAGTGCGATAAGACATTGTTTACATGGATTAACACAAAGGATCTTTTAATCCCGGTATTACGTTCCTGTGGGATATTTTTGGACATCCACGCGGGCGAAGCCGCGGGCAGAAGCTAGTTTATTATATACAAGTTTGATTTTAAAAAATTGTTTCTCCATCGATTGTTACTCGATATCTCATAGGAGCAGTTTTTATTTTTTAAAGTATAATTATTCTGTATTACTTTTAGCAAGAACTTATAATTAATCACGTCAAATTACTCTTTTTTTTTGCCAATGTATTCAAAATTGAGACGTTTTTGTTGTTGTAAGAATATTTTTGAGTTATCAAAAAAACACAGTCGTTAAATCTTTCAACTTCCGTCTAGTTGTCAACCAATCATGTTCTTATCTCCCCTATGCACATTTATTATAATTAGAGGTTATTTTCGTCAGCAAAAAAACCCTAGCAAAAATCTAGTAGCAAAATATTTTAAACCTCATACATCGTGTGTCTCAACAATTTGTAAAAACTAACAAGTTGTCGTCCCATACATTTGTGTCGAGTAGATATTGAAGTTTTGTACTAGAGAGTTGATGCTTATGGTTTGAATGTTCAGAAAGAAACAAACAATCAAAAGGCTTATTACAAAAAATATGATAAAAGATACAAAAAAATGCGCACGTACAAAGTAGCGAAAATCCCCGTATTCAATTTAAAAAAATACAGGTACAATATAGCAGGGACTTCGAAGACGTGATTCTGGACACCCTAGCGTCTAAATTATTATTATTTCGTAAATTAGATATATTCGTCGGTTGGAAAAAAAAATATTGCTGTTCCATACGTTTTAACCGCGTAGGTATGTCAGTAGGTATCAGTTTTCTGTGAAACCAGTTGACTATTTTTTTAACTGATGAAAAATTTCTACACTCAGCGGTCTAGTCTCAATGTGCTGAATTCATGGTTTCAGTTTGCACGTGAATGTCCCTGCCTCCCTGTATGATGATAATTATGATTTTGGTTCCACAAAGAAAGTACCTCAGCTTGATGAGACCCGTAAATATGACCACGCCTTTGTGACATGCTGTATTATGTCAACTGTCAAGTACGTTTGTCATAGTGATAATAATATACTGTATGACGCTTGCATTAAAACAATGGTCTTTGTGGGGTCACGTCAGGTCAGCAGTCGACCATATTGTAGACGGTAAATTCTTTGAAACCACTCATTACATGTAAATAACTGCATATACATACAATTTATTAGTAACTTTTGTCATTCACTGTGTTTTTTTTTACTTATTAGTCGATTCGCACGAATTTATTCACCTTCAGTTAGTTAATTTATTTGTGGGCGAATCGACAATTTCTAAAATACGTTAGGCAATTGGCACGTTTTGAATGTTATGTGAAACTAGCAGCTACTGCCAGGGTCGCGAGATTTGTTCGAAAGAGATACCGTGGCCCTGGCACATGGGCAACTGAAGGAACACGGTTGGGCTTTAGTCAGTTAAAGTCTGACACGCCCTCCCGCTCCGCCCAAGAGCGGGAGACGTAATTTGATGATTTCCCACCCACAAAAAAAATAAGCAGCTACATGCTGCTACGCCCGCGTGGATGTCGGATATTATCCAACGGAAACATGCTAAGTACAACAAAAAGTCTATATTACTCCTTATAATATCAACCACTCAATAAAAATCCCATCAAAATAGGTCCAACCGTTTAGGAGACTAGCCGGAACAAACAGACAGACAAAAAATGTATTAAATGTGTTTTTGTTACAAGTACCGCATTTAATAAAACAGCTGTTATTTTGATGTTACAAATATTACAATTTTAGTTATTTGTATTTGAAGTTAAGAAGAAAATTGTATTTTTCATACTTTGAGAAAATCAAACGAATGTTAACTTTATTGCATAGAATTCAAAACGTGCCAATTGCCTAATACATAATCCTGGAATTGTCCAATTGTCCATTCGCCATGAATAAATATTTTTTTTACGAATTGAGCACAGAAAATGATATATTTGGGCGAGTAGTCGTCCGAATTGACTATTATGCCTTTTTTTTGCAGTACCACTTAACAACGAATGATATCTTGTATTTTTTCTCGGCAAGTTGTAAACTAGCCGCTGCTTGTTAGCTGGCTGTTGTCAAAATATAACTGGCTATTATACTACTATGTATTTTTCCTTGAGTTCTTCGGACGTATATTTAAAAAATGTTCGGTAGTTGTGGGCAAGTAAAATACACGCAAGGGTCGATCTATTGCTTCAGGAGGTTCCTGTTATAAGGCTTGAGGAAACGCCCGGGTGTTAAAGTTGCGTGGATAGCCTGGAAGACACGGTGGAGCATACGATGGAGATCTGCCCTGTCTGGGCGGAGCACCGCCGTGTCCTCGTGGAAGCGATCGGTGGTGGCGATCATGGTACGGAACGACAGGGCATGGGAAACCATCACCTCCTTCTGCGTATCAGTAATGCTCGCGAAAGACGAGGTGGAGCGCGTGAGGGAGAGGCAGTTTCTGCGCCCTAACGCCCCTAGCCGCGGCAGGAGGAGACGCCCCGGGCGTTGGGATTCCATTGAGAACTTTCGGCCACCATAGGCGCAGATTTGCGGGCGGCAACCAATGGGTAGCTCGCCGCCCGGTAAGGACCAGGGTCCGGGTCGTCAGCGCGTTGTGATCCACGGGCGCCTCAAAGAGATGTCGATGTCGAGAGTTGCCTTGGCCCTGGCAAAGGCAACTGAAAGAAGACGGGTAGGTTTTAGTGAGTAAAAGTTTGACACACCATTCTGCTCCACCCAGAGTGACAGACGTAATTTGATGATTTCGCACCCAAAAAAAAAGGGATCGATCGATCAGGTTGGTCCGTGGATGGTTGACCATCTTTACATACCAAAACCCCTCCTTGTCTTGTAAAGTACGTTAACACGTTGGTCCTGGCTGCCATATGTCTGCGGCTGTCAGTGTATGTAGATCTTGGTTCAGCCGTTAGAAGCCCGAAAGTCTAACTTTCCCTTGGTTGTTTGTCTTTTTGACACTCTTTGTGGGTTTGAAACCACTTTACTTTGTGTAAATAATATCATCACCACTGCCCTCATAACGATGGAGGAAAACACCCACCGTGAGAAAACTGGTATGTCCTAGAACCAAATAAGTGCGAGTCGGACTCGCGCACCGAGGGTTCCGTACAAACCTGTAGGTATTTACGGTTTATGTTTATGAAATTAAATGGTTTTTTTTAAATTTTTATATTTAAGTTAATTGAATGAAAGGTAAATTGGGGCTTACGATTTATGACGTATTAATAAAAACTACATACTAGATCTCGTTCAAACCAATTTTCGAAGTTTACATTGTAATGTACATATATATATTTTTTTTAGTTTTATCATTCTCTTATTTTAGAAGTTACAGGGGGGGGGGACACATTTTACCACTTTGGGAGTGTCTCTCGTACAAACTGTTCAGTTTAGAAAAAAAATATTTTACATACGTCGAAATCATTTTTAAAGACCTATCCATAAATAACCCACACAGTATCGGTATGACGAAAAAAAAAATTTGAGTTTCAGTTCTAAGTATGGGGAACCCCAAAAATTTTTTTTTTCTATTTGCGTATGAAAATCTTAATGCAGTTCACAGAATACATCTATATACATCTACTTACCAAGTTTTAACAGCATAGCTCTTATAGTTTCGGAAAAAAGTTGCTGTGACATACGGATGGACAGACAGACAGACATGACGAGTCCATAAGGGTTCCGTTTTTTGCCATTTGGCTACGGAACACTAAAAAATCAAAGACATGTGACATCTACTAACCCGCACTGGGCCCGTGTGGCCCACGGCCATACGCCCTTGCTCCCAGGGCCCACTCCTCACCGAGAGCAGGCCGGTATCCCAACAGTGGGAACAATATAGGTTGATTACGATATCGAATTCCCACTTTTTTAAAATATTTCTTACAGGCAAAGCCGTGGGTGTAGCTACTCATACGTTATAAACTAATACAGGTCTACTTTTACGTGACTAATATAGGTCACAGTACATACAACTCACAGACGCAAGCCCTTAACTAACTTTCACCAAAACCCTTAAAAACGTGCATAGAATATTAAACACTTGAACAGCTAATAAATTCTATGAGCATCTCACATTTCCACACCAGTATGGAAATAGATACCACCACGATAGCTGTAGGTAGCTTCATGATGTGCATATGAGGAAAAAATACGATATAAAATATACTCATAGTCATAACATAATATCACGCGTCAAATACCCGAAACTAACCTAGCTTGTGACGTTTCATAAGGGAGTGTCCAATAATTACGTGAGGTGTTCTAGGGGGGGAAGGGATCAAGCTAAATCATTCCAAATCTCACTTAGGGGGGGTCTTGGCAAGTATCACGTAATTATTTTTCTCGCAGAAAACGGTGTAAAATTACGTGAAAAATTATTTCTACAATAAAATATAGCTAAATCTGAGACAATAGTACACTGATAAAAAAATTAACTTGACTCAAAAGCCAAAATCTTGAACCAAGAATACCATTTTGAAGAAAATGATTTTCTTGAGTCAAGAGAATAAATTCTTGAGTTAAATTCATGGACTGAATTAGAATAAATCTTTACTTAATTTTTGTTTGATATTCATTATTTAATTTTATGACTGAGATTTTAAATTACGGTAATATTCACAAATACTAGTCTTTGCTAGCCTTCAATAAAAGTAATAGAACAGGTTGTGTTTTTGTTTTTTTTTTTTCTCAATAATTAATCCAATACGTTTACAGCCCAAATAGAAGTTTTGAAGAATCTCGCGTGAGATTAGGGGAGGGGGGAGGGAGTTGAGCAAAATCTTACGATATCTCACCAAGGGAGGAGTCGAAAAATTCTCAAAAATGCCTCACGTAATCAATGGACGCCCCCTAAGTGCCCATGAAGGTTTTTGTGAATTGAAACATTATGATTTTGAAGAATTTGAGCAGAGTGGCAACTTCAGTATACCCACATTTTGACAGTTTAATAGTGGGCGAGCCTTTTGCCATATACCGGGCACAAATTCAGACACCGGGCTGCCACTGAGAAATATCATTCTCGACCCGGAAATGGATCCCAAGACCACATGTTCAGCAGTAGTGCTTGAGAACACTAGACGAACGAGGAAGTTTAAACATATATTCTAGTCATATCTACAGAAAGCCCACCCAAATGCTTACTATGGAAGTCGTAAAAGGTAAGCAGCCATGTCATAAAAGGATTAAAGTCAAAGTCAAAATTCTTTAATGTGAGACAGGGGTTACAAAGTTGTTATTGAGATATTTTGGTGTGCGTTTGCACTGTTCTACCATAAGATCGAAACATTAAATTAGTCAAAAGTACATTCCGCACCCCTAGATCTAAAGGGAACTAACTCAAAATTCTCAATTTATGAATTATGCACACCTTCGAGTCTGTCATTTCAATACCTATCGACCAATAAACCAGATTCAAAACTATTTCCAATATTCGACTCCAAATATTGGTGAAATTGTAAACTACATTTAATAGAGGAAACTGACTGACTGACATATCAACGCACAGCTGAACCTAGGGCTGAAAACGTGAAATTATGCACTCACCTTCTTTCATAAATAAGCAATAAGAACGTGTTACTGGGAATTCGAACTTAAAAGGAGTGAAAAAGGGGATTTTGTTTCTACAGAAAATATTATTACTTGAGTTAATAAACTTGAAACGTAACTTATAAACTACCCCAAAAGGGAGATTGGAGGGTCTCAAAATTTGTATGGAAGAATTTTGACGCGCAGACAATATTATTAAGTATATCGTTCAATAAACTCTGCCAATCGTAGTCCACTACAACTGGACAGTGGGCATAGGCTTCTTCTCTGTTGCCACAATACCGCGGGGTAGTTGCGTAACATACTATCGGTAGCAATGGTTTCCATTTTGACAGCTCAACAACTTTCATTGCATTATTAACATTGCAGAAGAGACAATTTTAAAAGTTATTTAGCAATATGTCAGGTGCGTAGTACTCTCAACCGTCGTGCATGTTTGACCAGATGAATACCCCCCCGGGAAAAAAGCGGGAGTCTATGTATGTACGAGTATGTGAGAATATGTATATTTGGCAAGGGAATAGTAATAACCTTCAAAATGATTAGAATTGTGTTGCGGAATTAGGGTGCAGTTTCTCTTTCCTGATATTCAGTTTGTCCCGCCAACTGTTTTAGGGTCGATGGTTCGTATATGGGACTGTCATATGCATAAATATTTTTTTATAAATCCCTAATCAAATATAGAAAAACCCTAGTTGAAATAACGTTAGACGTAAAATATCATTCAGCACTTCAAGATTTTCTTTACCGCGGACGTGATTTAGCTATTGTTTTTACTGACTTGACTGTCATACGCAAATCAACCTTAAAATCCCGCTTCAAATAAAGAAAAATAACTACCTGCATCATGTCCTCTCTCTCTCTCTCTCTCTCTCTCTCTCTTCCTAGCCAAATTCCATTTCATTTGAGCTAGGCTCTCCTCTTCATTCGCCACTAAATGTCGCTGAATCATGTCCGACGTAATAAAATCATTGATGTCCACAAGAAGTTCTAAATACGAAAATTAAATCCTGTCCTAAACTTGAACAAAAAACTCAAATAAGTAAAGGATAGATTTCAATAATCCCAACGAGTACTCTCAAAAATACCGAACAAGCAATAGTTTTCCATATCCTATGTAAGTCCCATGCATATGCATGAGAAAACACACAATTGCATCCTAACAGCATCTCTTGCAACGGTAAACCTTTCGCAAACAAAATGCAGTAACACAGTTATAGCCTCCAGTTTCCATAGGTTTCCTTACGTCCGTATACTTAGAAATAATGATGCCTTTCAAAATGTATGTCGTCATCTTATATTGCTTTGTTCTCATTCATTCGATATAGGTGCTTAGCTAGCAAATTGTTTTGAAATAACTAAGTAGGCATATTTTATATCACTTTACTGGGCACACTTCTATTAATACTGAGGACATTTCGTAAGAATAGTTTGAGTATGAATGTGGATAATATGGATTGCTATAAAAAATTAGTTAGTACTACGACCAAAGATTATGTGATCGTGTGCAAGATAAGTAAGACTAGAATGGGGGTGAATAATATGATAATGGTTTAGAGATTTGTATTTCATCTTACAAAGGTTGTCCACTCAATGTATTCGACATAATATGGCATGATTAAAAATTGTTACCATTAATTAAGATAGAAAAATAAAAAATTCATTAGAATTATGAAACATCCTGTTAATAATGTTTACGTGTCATACGGTAGAGAACGTACCTACCCAGCAGTGTTGCCAGGTCTCCTGTTTTCACAGGAGATATACTGCTTTCAGGCTATGTCTACTGTTCTACTGATTTTGCAAGAGAATCTACTGGATTTTATGAGTTTACTCCTGGCTACATCAATATTTGCCTGATTTTCAAATAGTTTCAACAAAATAGCATACTGTTTGGAAGCGTAAGCCAACCTATGTAACGAAACCTTAATTACTTGTTTCCTGAACGAAACGCAATACTTCAAACGTTTGTACTTCTGTCAAATGTAGGACCTAGAAGTTTCTGCGCCTCTGCGGACTCCAGTGGACTATCAAAGCTTTTATTGGATTAGAATAAAGTATGTTGATGTTGGATGTTTTTTTTTAATGTATGTTCGGCCATAACCCCGTCATATACTAGACGGATTTGCAAAATTCTTTTTTTGTTCGAAAGGGGCTTCTTCCGAAATGGTCCCATTTAAATTTCATATATATCTGATGATGAGTTCCGGAGACAGACACCGGAACTCTTTAAAAAATTACAGTAAATCAACCGCGATTTCTCCTATCGCATAAATATGCATTGTTTGTTTGAAATTAGTGCAGGGTAGATATCATAACTAAAAATTTTAAAATAAAACCTTTTTACAAATAAAAAACAACCGACTTCCTTAAAAACACTACAAAGTGAAAAATAACTTTAATTTCGCAAGTCGGTGGCAAAAACCTTAAATATAAATCCTAAGACACCGACTGCCGAAATTAAAGTAATTTTTCACTTTGTAGTGTTTTTAAGGATGTCGGTTGTTTTTTTTCTTTTTTGTAAAAAAGTTTTTTTACGTAAATAAGAACTTTCACAGTACACAAAAAAAAAACAATTAGAGCGTTTAAGTGTCAAAAATCATAGAGCTATATGAGGGATAATGAAGAATTAAATCATGACTGAAATGACATGCAGGGATATAGGTGTGTATAAATGTGTTTTCTTTCTTTCTGTGACAAAACTTAAATCTACTGTTTTTTTTTTTTTCAATCTCCTGATTTTTTGGGTACATTTCTTCTGTTTTTTTCAGATTTGACCTGGCAACACTGCTACCCAGCGCACGAGTCGACTAGATCATTCCATCTTCTTTTTCCATGAGACAAAATATCAATTTAAAACTACGTCCTACGTCATCATAATGAATAATATTTTTATTTTTTAGTTATTCAATTTTTTTCTTATGGATGTGTTGTAGTCATTGGTTACATGAAGCGGACTGCCGTTGTAAGACGACTCAAATGTCACGGTGTATAGTACCGACCCTTTAATAAATT
This sequence comes from Aporophyla nigra, assembly GCA_947507805.1. Lineage (NCBI taxonomy): Eukaryota > Metazoa > Arthropoda > Insecta > Lepidoptera > Noctuidae > Aporophyla > Aporophyla nigra. The sequence goes on from OX382301.1 coordinate 4,913,110, forward strand.
GCAATAAAAGAAGGAGTTAAATTTTAATTGTATCGAAACTTTTAAAGGCACCTGGTATTCTGCTAGGTGTGCTTGATGGAGGTGGACAATTGCCTCTATATTCTAGCATATCCTGTCAACACGAATATAAATGTTTACTGTTTTCAAAATTCTCAATATCTTTGACTGAGATAACAAAAGGACTTTGTGACAGTCTCAGAACGAATCAAGTTATCCTCAAATATATTTTTTTTGCTATCAAAAAAAATTACATAATACTAACAGACTTAAAATAATATTACATGTATATAAAAAAGAGGGAAAAGTATCACGGAGCATCCAAAAATTGGTCCGCGTCGCTGTCAACAGGAAAAGGGCCCAGAAGGCATTGCCACGTTGTATGGCGATTCATATTCATTGACCAAAAAAAAGTTAATTAGTCCCCCAACCGCTTGGCGATGTTTCAAAAAACCAAGAGGCCACTCGGAACCCATGGCGCAAATGCTTCAAACCCAAGAAGCTCGATTATTGAAGTAAGAATAAGATAAATAGAACCAAGAATATTAATATAGAACCAATTAACAAATACCAGAGATACAGACAACTTGATTTCCTTCAATCCTAAATTAACATCTACGATCACATGCTTTTAAAATAGCGACAAAAACCGTAAATAAAAAAGTTATACAGGATAAGTTTTTATCCAGTGCGCAAATTGTAACCATGAATTCAGCATATCATTCAGAAATTTTTCGTCAGTTTTACAAAAAAAAAAAATCTGCTGTGTCATAGAAAAATGCAATACCTACAGGGTCAAAATGTATGGAACAGCAGATTTTTTTTTATATCCGACGAAAATTTTCTACACTGGGGGGTCTAGAATGATATGCTGAATTAATAGTTACAGTTTGCGCACTGGATAAATAAAAACTTATCCTATAAAACATACTTGTCTTATATTACTTTATAAGATAAGTTAATTAACAGACATAAGTTTAAAACCCAATAGTTATAAAAACTTTAAACCAGTACCTGCGAAAACAGGAACAAAATCAAACTACTGTGTTAAAAATTAAAATACATAGTTGTCTTTTATAAATTTATAACATAAGTTTATGAACAGACACAATCTTATTACTTCGTTAAGGTGAATGCTCCAACCAGCCCGCGAAATTCAAAATTTCTTACGTTTTTTGCAATTTGCAGGCCAGTGCTAGGTTGTATGTTGATTAAAATATTATTCGCGACTGTAAGACGTATGTAGTTACAGAATTATAATCATCAAAATCACCAATTCGGGTTCAAGTTCATAAAGGCCTAAGAACAAAAAAAAAAATCCAGTAGTTATAAATCCTTAAACCAGTACCTACCAGCTACTAAACTAATTAGATGCAATTTGATTTAAATCCACAGTTAGAAATAGTCGCATAAACAACAACCCAAACAGCACAATGATGAAAGAGTTTATAAAAGTTTGAGAAACAGAGTGTAATGTTTATCCTTCATAGAAAAGGGAGAAACCTCCGACCAGACAGGTGTCGTATTGCTCGGTAAACTTTGCTTGCGAGATGCAGGATTAAGCGTGACGTCAGTCAGATGCGTAGTTCCAAATAGCGTTGTAGATGGCGCCACTAGTTCATGCAATATTGAACTTTATGCAAAAAAGTACTAGATACCATTATCAATTGGTAAGCGATAGACACTATAGACAGTCCTAATGACGGATTGAGAAGACTCATCATGATCATCCTCTTGACCTTATCCCAATTTACTCGGCTTGTCTTCTTCTTCTAAATATCTTGCTTAGCCGACATCCCCCTCTCTATTCATATAATTTTACATCTATTGTAGTTCATCCATCATTTCTATGTGTTAGGATGAAGAAGACCGAATGAACGAACGAATGACGATCAAGGTTGAAGACATAAGCACATCAGCCCATAACGTTCCCACTGCGCTATCTTCTCTCTGAGAGGGAGGGGCCGTAATCTACAGTGCGGATTAGTGATGAAATTTTCATATCACATGTCTTTGAACTTTAAGTTCTAGGACATGCCGGTTTCCTCACGATGTTTTCCTTCACCGTTTTGAGAGCAGTAGTGATGAAACTATTTACCTACTTAAAGTAACGCGCCAAACAAAAACACGAACGGTATGTTTTTCCTTCTTATGTTCACATCGCTACTTAGGACTAATATAATATTGTGAAAACTACAAGACCTGTTATACTGGTATTGTCGTTATTTTCCATAACTATTATTATTAGAGTTAGGTAAATAATGGTTACCCCCCGAACGGACCTATCCCAATAGTAAAAGCAATGTTTACCAATATATTGCATCAAGCCGTCGGCACTACTAACCTCGTTAGAGGAAACCGGCGCGAAGACATAAATAAATACTATCGGGTTTTCTCACCAGCCAACACGTGCGCCGACGCATACCGTCTACTCTCATTTAGGTTACAGGACAGTCACGTGTAAAGGGTTAGTGAAGAGAAACTGTCGATAAACTTATTTGGTCGGGTTATACACAGCAAAGGAGAAATCCAAAAGTTAGTTGTCCTAAGGGCCCAGTGCTAAGTGAATCGGTAATCGGTTTAAAAGCGTTTCGTAATTCTGCAGCGAATTTATATTAGCTTCAGTCAACCCTTGACAAAATCTTTTCAGAAGATAATGTCAATCCGTTATATTTTTTACTTTTCCACCATATTTATCGTTGATAGATTGTCATTTCGTCTAAGATCTCTGGTAAGTGTTAAGACAGCTTTTAAATAAGGTCTTCTTGGTTATTATTCCCCTTTTTTCTTGCATATCAAGCGCAATCTTTATAAGAAGCTCATGTTAAAAAGAATAGCCATTCAACAACAGATTGGTTGTGAGGCTGCCAATACTTAATCTGTGGGGAAAATTTCGTATAGTAAAATTACAATTGATAGCAATTCCTGTAATTTCGACAGTTCACCCACGTCCATTGCGTTATTAAATTTGTTGGGCAGACGAATTTTACAAACCTTTGAAGCAAAGGATTAGAAAATTCGCTTAAAAAATCTTCGATTTTCATTGAAAGTATGAACTAGTGGCATCCTAATTTGAGTGCTGATTTGCAAAACTTTAATCGTTTCTTGTAGAAAATTTCTCAAAAATATAAGCTAATCTAACAAATCTAATCTATTTTCCCGTATCGATACTGTGAATTTCCACGCGCTTCACTATTGGTCGGTCACGTGCAGCTTTCTAAAGATTGACCAATGTTCTCTGGGCAACAGTAATTATATACACCAGTGCAACTGCACAGTGCACCACGCTTGTAAACTATATGCCCGTTTTCACTAACACTAACAAACACCTTACCTATTATTGCACTGTTCGATTTTCAACGCTAAGCTAAGTGTTGAAACTAATATAATATTGTGCTTTTATGTACGCATTAATTTAGGTGATATCCTAGGAAGACATGTATGTAGTGACCTTATTGGTGATGTTCTTCAGAAAGGTCTGGCGTAGCAGGCACTTGAAATCGACGAACGTAAAATTATATTATTATTATTTAAAAGAGACGATTCCCTCGATTAGCGCGAATAAATTAAAACAAATCGACTAATAAGCCCAAAAATCGACCATTTGCCATGGTTACTATTTTTGAGATATAATTTGATAAAAATAGATGATACTATCAAGAGGCTCAAAAAATACTATCTCCTTTGAGCGGACGTTTTCATTACAAGATGAAAGAAACCTTACCCGTCATCCGCCCAATATATCAGCAGAAAAGATTACAGCTAAGAGTGTGGTGAACGACCGAGCGCTTCCAATCTACACATCTACTCACTTACTGCTACTGTACCATTACTGCATGCTACTCTCAGATTTTCTCTGTAATTTCATGCTTATTACAAACATTTATCTAGATACTGCATCTAAGTAGGTCAGTTTAATAACTTCTTTAGAAAAAAAAAAAAACTAATCTTTTATATCCAGTTAAGGGGGATGCGCTAACGTAGCCCGGGAATTGTACAAATTTTGTAATGTTTTTTGCGAAATAGAAATCAGTGTCATTTTATTTTTTTTACATTTTGAAAACGTAGACTCTGTGTTTACAATATACGTATTGATAACAGAATAACTGACTCAAGAGTCACTGAAAGATTCAGGGGAAAATATATTTGTCAGTACGTACCGAAATAATGCGAATGTTATTATTAGTGATGTTGTGATTTAAGACTGCTTGGTTTACGTAGCCCGCGAAAAATTATCTTACGTTTTTTTTTTCATCTTGCCAGGTCGGTGTCACGAAATTAGGTGAAGAGAGAAGTAAGCGAGGGAATATTTCTCACCTACGTCTTTTTAGGTTTATCATCATCATCATCATCATCATTATTGGCCACACACTGCTGAGTATAATAGCTATGGTTTGTCCTATTTTAATCCTAGTCTTTCCTACGAACTTCCTTTCTTCTCTTTCTTTTCTTTCTTTCTTTCCTTCTTCTTCCTTTGAACTTCTTTATGCTGAACTTTATAGCTTAGGAATCTACTTTTGATATAAATATATAACCTAAGTTAGAAACGGACAAAATTAATGTATAGTAGCGATTTGTTTACGTATAATATTTTGAGCCCCCGCCGCGCCGTGTCTGTCCGTCTGTTCGAACGCGATTAACTCAAAAACATTGGTTTTCTACTTTTCTCAAAGAAACGGAGTGATTCATAATTAAGATTGAGACGGAGAGATTTGAGAGTGTATTTTGTAACTTAAAAAAAATGGTTTTTACTGGTGTGCGCCACGTTAACCAATAGAATTATATGAAAACATTGTATCACGGATATTATTCATTATAAAAAGATCTACCGAACGTTGTTATTCATTTCCAGGCAAAGCCGCGGGCTAAAGCGAGTTCCAGATAAAGAATAAACTCGTTCCAAAGGTGCTTTAACCTAAGAATTGAATATAGTAATGTGGTTTACATTATACACACAAATTAATTACATTTATAAATAAAATTTAAAAAACCATTTAATAAATTGTTATTGAAATAAAACTTTATGAATATTTATTACTAGATGTGAGCTAACGTAACATTTAAATGCAGATATTTTCAAAACCAAGTAGGTACTATAATTATGTACTTCTCTACATTTACATTAATTTATATATGTAGACACAAAAATACATTTATAGACAATGCTGGACTGCAAAAACAAAAATACTTCAGTATTGTTTAATTAACGATATATTCGTCGGTTTAACAATGCATCATTTTAATTATCAGTGTTTAAGCATTTATAAACGAAGGTCATACAAAAATGAGCTCTGAAATCAAAATTTGTACCTTAGCAACAAATTGCAATATAATAATATTATAACTCCTCGACTGATTTAGATCGTGGTGGTCAATCTTAACGAAGATCAACCAGGTACGCAAGAAATATTATAGAGCACAATGTATGCGCAAAGGCAGGTGCTCTGTCTGATCCTTTACTCTCATATTATATATATATTCCGATGGAACGGTAATCCACACGGCCGGGGAGAAATCAGACGCAGGACCAATGGCTTTACGTGGTTTCCGAGGTACGGGTCTGTCACACCGCCAACTTCTCAACACCATGAGAAAATTTTAATTGAAAACCCCAGAAACACTATCGCCGGTCGGAAACCGAACCTAAGACTCCACGGGAGACGACGTCATTCGATGATTTCCCAGGCACAAAAAAAAACTCCACATTCAGCAGCCGACAACGAGACCAACGGAGCAGTCACAATGATCCTATCTATATTTAATATTATAAACCTGAAGAGAGAGAGAGAGAGAGACGGTTTGTTTGTTTGGTTGAACGCGCCAACTTTAGGAACTCCTGGTCCGAATTGAAAAATTGTTTTGGTGTTGAGTAGCCTATTTATTGAGAAAGGCTATGTAACATCACGTTAGAATCAAAAGGAGCGGAGCAGCAACGAAAATGGTCAAAAACTGGCAGACAATTCCATGCGACGGGAAGGGTCACAGGAGCAAAAATTTGATGCGAACGAAGTCGCGGTCAGAAGCTAGTTATTTATATTGTGGCGGCATCTACATTGCCACATATGAACTACGCATCACGCAGACGTCTCGCAAAATCTTGCATCGCGCAAGCAGAGTTTACCGCGCAACTAGCAGTTAGATAACATTCCACGGTAATCAACACCAATCTGATCGGGAGCTGATCGCATTACTATAGTGGATGGGTGAATTTTACATTCTGTTCCTTCTAATTCCTGTATAATATAAATCGACTTTTATTTTGTTATATTTAAGAATAATCTAGATTTTAGCTTAGTGTCTATTCTACAAGTGCTGGCTATTTTATTGCCTCTTCTAGATTTGTTTTCAATCACTAGGATAGAAAAAAGACTTTAAGAGGCCGTGCACATAATTCACTCGCTCGAGTTTAGGTAAATCCCTGCTATGCTATGTTTGTGTGCACCGTTTACGCACACATGCCTAAAGATCGAGCGTAGTGATCGCTTAAAAAGTTTTGATACTATAGTGGTTTTATTTTTTAAGTAATACAGGTATTGTTAAGAAATAAAAGTCTGGAATGTTTGTGTACATTTTAATAGTATATTTATCACAATAAGCATAAAAATGGTACATGTAGGTACAATTAAATAGATAGATTACAAAATGATGAGGTAAGTGTTTTACATAAATACGAGTAGTTTCCATAATTTTGTAATTAAATATATTCTTGATCGATGTCATTCCTGGAACTTAGAAACTAAAAACAAAATGGGAGAGTCTTATTGGGACTGGGCCCCATATTTCAAAAAATGTATTTGAATTTAAAAAAAAATCAATTGAATATGCGAATTGGAATTGGATTGGGATAAAAAATAAAGTTTTAGAAAATACAAAACATTTAAATTTGTTAGTTCAGTTCCAGTTTATTGTACTGGCCAGAAACCGATGAATTTAGATAACGACCTAGTCAAAAAAATAAGACTCCGTGGTATAATGAACATTTATATGTATATATTACATTATCTTGTGTCTTCACATGTATTTATCCAAAATAGACTGTTATACATAGAAAATTTCAAATAAATTTTGGATGAAAACGAATGAATTTTTTTTCACTGATTATAAGGTTTGATAGTTTACATCCAAATCATTATGGTTTGATACGGTTATCAATGGTCAAAAAAATATTGGAAATCAACTATTATTCGACCTTTAATAGGTATAGATGAATCTGGTGATTCCTAATACAAGATTGGTGACGCTAGATAAAGGGACACTCGAATTAAATAAATAGTCCATTGTAGTGGAAAGTCCACTAGAATTGATTGAATTCTCCCAAATGTAAGCATTCCGATGATAACCAAATAAAGTGATACCCTCGAGCTGGTTTGATGATAAAGGATAACGGAACTTTTGAATAGCTTTTTGTAAACCCAGCGAATGTGGGCTCATTAGATGTATCTCAACGAGTCCTGTTCATTTTACCTAATGATGATGACCTAGGTTGTTTTGGAACGTGTATAACGAAATTCATGTTTGTCATCAAATCATCGATATTAGGCAAAATAAACAGGAGTCGTTAAAACACATTTAATGAGCCCACACCCGCTGTGTTTACTAAAAGCTATTCAAAGGTTCCGCTATTCAGCGTCCAAGTAAGTCACATCGTCATTAGGTAAAATGAACAGGACTCGCAGAGATACATCTGATCACACTCAACAGGTTTACTAGTAGCTATTCAAGGGTTTCGTTATGTAGCGACCAGGACCATAATTAAACCACCTCTATGATACCATTTTATTGTATTAACAATGGAATTAGTACATTTACGAATATTCAAACCAAGACCACCTATTCGATTATTCCATTATCTACCGTCCAGTACCTATAGTCTACCTACCAAACATCGCCACAACATTTTCACACAGTGAATTGAAATGAGCCGACACAATATATCATCATCATTTCAGCCGTAAGACGTCCACTGCTGGACTTAGGCCTCCCCCAATTTGGGGGGCTTTGCCATAATCGCAACGCTTGGCAGGCGGGTTGGCGATCGCAGTATGGTGGTAAAATGCATAGAGAACGCTGCTGCCCATTCTCTAGTAAGTCCCTTAGTCGCCTTTTACGACACCCACGGGAAGAAATGGGGTGGTGTTATTCTTTACGTCCGGCACCACACGGTACAACACAATATATACTTATATTGTAATTCATTAAAATACCTATCTGATGGCATGCGTGTGGTTATTATTGGTGTTGGCACCAGCTTCAATATATCTTTGCCGATTATTCTTTAATAGATATAAAGGAAAATCATACCCTATCTGTTTAAATTAAAAAGTCATCGTCTGGATATTAAACCCTTGATGAGTTTTCTTGATTTCTAACATTTTTTTTTTTGTTCTGTAATTAATCGTATATCTTATAATACAAATACGAAGTATTTTTTTAAACCGGCAAATGGTGTTATCTTAGCTAAGAATACCTTCCAAATTTCATCAATTTAATGCTAATAGTCTCCGGGAAGCCCCCCAAATTGGGGGAGGCCTAAGTCCAGCAGTGGACATCTTACGGCTGAAGTGAGTGAGTGTGAGTCTCCGGGAACCGAAAAGAACCTTAATTACAAAGGATCCATTTTTACATTTGACCAAAGAACCAACCGCTTAAATATTATAGACAGCATAATATTTTTCTTACCATGGCTTATTGTGCTTCTTCATTATTTTCCGTATTCTGAAAGTGTAAAAAGTTAAAATTATGTAGCTATATGCATTAGGCGTATTTAAAATTCGTAAATTATTCATATAAGACAACGGTGATAATTACCACTGGATCAAGTTGGTATAACGCGTCAACATTACCAGTAATTACTGTATTTTTAGAACTTCCACTATCTTCGATTTCTTAAAATTAACAACAATGAAAATTGTAGCGATGATCGAAAGTAAAAACTTACACTTTCTTGAAACGAAGCCGTAGCGAGCTGGTAAAATTTACGTACTGCAAGAATTTGCCTGATACGTGTCGATCCCACGTCTCTTCCTTTGTTTTATTGATGCACTGGTAATGTGCTCCTGTCTTTCGACCCATTATCTACAACAAATACATACATGCATTATACATTAACAAATCTATACCAGTAAGTTAATGACGCTGTTGGGCTCAACCAATAAAGTGTTCACTTGATTATTTTTCCGAACTAAAAATTTGGTATAACCTTTAGGGGGTAACGGGGTCGGTGGACCCCAGTCAGGATCGAAGTTCCTACAGTAAAACTGTGAAAACGACACTTTGAATTTTTGCTGCCGCCATTTTGAATTTTTATTTCGACCTCACCATCGGCTTCAGCATCATCGGAAACTGTAAAAACGACACCTCTGACAAAAAATTTGGAAATGTTTTCAGCCGCCATCTTGGATTTTTATTTTCACCTCATCATCGGCTTCAGCACCCTCGGAAACTGTAAAAACGACACCTCTGACAAAAAATTTGGAAATGTTTTCAGCCGCCATCTTGGATTTTTATTTTCACCTCATCATCGGCTTCAGTACCTTCGGAAACTATATAAACAACACCTGTAACAAAAAATTTGGAAATATTTTCAGCCGCCATGTTGGATTTTTATTTTCGCTTCATCATTGGCTTCAGAACCCTCGGAAACTATAAAAACGACATCTCTGATAAAAAAAAATCGAAATTTTTGCAGCGGCCATCTTGGATTTTTATTTTCACCTCACTATTGCCTTCATTACCCTCTGAAACCAGAAGAGCTATCTCTTTTTCTACTATAAAATAAAAGATTTTTACCATTTTTCGTTACATGACAATTTCTACAAGTTTCTCTCACCGGAAGCTGCGTCAAAACACTTCGTTCCAAAAATAAATGTAGGGCGATATAAATATTTAGTTATATCTACTATCTAGCGGATTCGGTAGGCAGACGTTGTCGTGCGACAGTTCACCCAACTTCAACAAAAGCTAAGAATGATCCAGATGACGCAAAAATTATTAACAAAAAACTTTTTTACAAAAAAAAAACAACCGACTTCCTTAAAAACACTACAAAGTGAAAAATAACTTTAATTTCGGAAGTCGGTGTCTTAGGATCTGTATTTATGGTTTGTTTGCCACCGACTTCCAAAATTAAAGTTATTTTTCACTTTGTAGTGTTTTTAAGGAAGTCGGTTGTTTTTTTTTTGTAAAAAAGTTTTTATTTTTAAAATTTTTAGTTGTGGTATTCACCCTTCACTAATTCCAAATAAACAATGCATATTTATGCGATAGCAGAAATCGCGGTTGATTTGCTGTCAATTTTTAAAGAGTTCCGGTGTCTGTCTCCCGAACTCATCATCAGATCTATATGTAAATTATATGGGACCATTTCGGAATAAACCCCTTTCGAACAAAAAAGAATTTTGCAAATCCGTCTATATATGACAGAGTTATGGCCGAACATACATAAAAAAAAAAAACATATAAACATCCGAAATGAAAACCTCCTCCTTTTTGAAGTCGGTTAATAAAATCACCAAAATCGGTCAAGCCGATAAGGATGAGAAGATTTACGGACACTCGTACACCGGTATACTATAAGACATTAACATTTTGCAACAAGCAAAAAAATACACAAGCTAACAACTTAAAAAAGAAATTAATACTTACCGGACCAAAATGTGGTAGTTGGCGTACAATATTTGGAATATGTTTACGTAGATCACGTGGGCTCCTGCGGTGCAAAGTGATACGTCCTCACGCTGGGAAGGCCCGGTCGTTACTGGCGGGATTGGTTTTGCGCGATCGATTATATAGTTCACTTTGACTTTTATTTAACAAATTAAGTTTTTGTTAATTAATAAAATAAAATTTGTATTCTATTCAATGGTTAACTTAAGTTTAATATGTAATTTTTAAAATTTCATAAAAGTGATTCTAAGGTATAGATAAAAATAGTTATTTGTCGAGAAGTTTCCCAAAAATTACGTTATTTCAACATTTATTTTCTGCTATATTTCGTATTAAAATCAAAAAAGTGGTTCCGCCACGTCCAATTAGACCATTTAATGATGTTATTTATATTTTTTTAATGAATAGAATCCTTTGCAGTTTTTCGTAAAACGAAGACAAACGTAACTCGTTCGTTACTTTTCGGAAAAGGGGTTGTGGGTATTGTTGATTTATCAGTATTCTATAAGTCTTTTGAAAAATCCCTTTCCGCCACGTACAAGATTAAGAATTCATCTCTTATAATCATAAATAAAAAAACGGATATTCTTCTTCCCTACCTCACAACAAGTGATCAAAATTGGCAAAAAGGAGTTAATTATGTGCACGGAGCCTTAAATCTGTGTTTTTTTGCCACATTTGTCCCGGCAAGGGAAATTAATTGCTTAACAAATTAATACCGTAAAACGGGGCTACTTTGACTTCCAGGGACCTACTTTGACAGATTTTGGGGCTACTTTGCCAGAGCGCCAAAATCGGTTTTCACGTGTGCTCAGCAAGTGAGCGTGTCCTCGAGTCATATTGCACGAGGTGCAGGGTGTGGGGAACGCATCATAATTTGTTGTCATTGTTTTCATTTAAATCCATGTAGTTTTCAATAAAATAATAGTTTTTTTGGTCAAAATGATGTCAAAGTAACCACCAAAGTGATGTAAAAGTTGTTGAATGCACATGCAACTCCAACTGCCTGGGTTCATAGCCCCGTAACCGCAGTATTATTGTTATGTATAACCGCAAGATGCAACGCCCCGGATATCTTAATAAACTGCACATAATCTTTTGATGTGATCAAGTTATGCACTGCACTTTAACATTTGAAAGTTTCGTACAACGGCTTCGTTCGGTTTCGGTTTCGTTTGGCTTTATACAACTGTTTAAGTGCATTTTATCCCAGGAAAAAAATATTCAATAGGATTAAATGAACTTACAGCTTACAGCTTATTGATGGTTTTTATTATTATAATGCTATAAATACAGGCGAGTTATGGGCGCGAATCATATTTGATTTATTTACTTTTAAAGAAAGCTTACAGACTAATTACAATCGTGAATATCTTAAATAAGTAATGACAATTGCTAATTACGAGCTTCCACATGTATTAAACAACTTAGTACCGCATTATTTGCGTTGACCAGTTACAGCGAATTGAATAAGTAAACAAATTACAGTGTGAAACATATTAGGTATGTCGAGACAATATACAGGATAAGTTTTATCCAGTGCATAAATTGTTACCATGAATTCAGCATAATCATTCTAGACCCTTGCGCAGAAATTTTTCGTCAGTTTTACAAAAAAATCTGCTGTTTCATAGAAAAATGCAATACCTACGAGGTAAAAATGTATGGAACAGCAAACTTTTTTTTTATAACCGACGATAATTTTCTACACTGGGTGGTCTAGAATGATATGCTGAATTCATGGTTAAAGGTTGCGCACTGGATAAAAACTGATCCTGTATTAGGTATGTCAAGTCGTGCAATATCAAAATCAGAGTTAAAAGTTATTTGAGGTTGCCACCAAATAAATTATTGTTAAAAAAAAAAAACTAATTTTATGTGTGCTGGTGCAAAATAAATCAATATCCAGGTGTGATGGTAAGCAATTGAAAGCAATAACACTTCGTATGCAGAAGGCGTTGCGCCTGTACTTAGTTGATGTGAATGGTACATAGAGTAGCGGCCGCTTTCTCAAGTTTTTTACATTAGTGCGAAGACGTATTTTGCTGAGAAGTTCAGTTTAATCAGCATAGGTACACTGACAGACACTAACCTGAAAATTGCAAAAAAACGTATGTTTGATTACGTGGGATACGGCGGCCCCTTAAGACCCCACCTCGAAAATAGATGATAGTTGGATTGTTTCCCCCGCACGCGGGGAGTGGCGGACCTATCTTCATTGGTCGGCCGACACGTCATCGTCACAAACTTTAATGACTTATTTTACCAGTGGCCAAAAGTGGAACGAAGGAATTATCACTGACCGAAATTTAAAAACGTTACTTAGCATGGCCTTTCGCTAAGAATTATTCTTGTCACCGTCGCACAACTGTTTAAATAACAATGCAAGATAAAGACGGCAACATATAAAAAAAAAATTAGCATGCCTAGTGACGTTAATTTGTCTCGGTCTTTGAAATTTTTGCGCATAGTAAACTATGGAGTAGACAACTAATACAAAATATTTAAAAACCTGAAACTTTAATTTTGATTAATGATATGCATGGGTAAAATTAATTGAAATCGAATAATGGTTTCTTATAGAATTAGAGGTCCTGATTAACAGAAAAATAAACAAAAAATTCCATCACGTAAGGTTTTGTAGAAATCTTCATAAATGCTACCATAGTACAGATATGATAGGATAACAATTATTATTTTCGGAAGGGCTTGTGGCTAATTTAAAACAGCTGCACGAGTCGGTCATTCAGGTTAAGCTACGCTTGCCGCGGTTGGTCCGTGGATGGGTGACTATGTTTACAAACCACGTTAAGCCGTTGGTCCGCCTACCAGGGTCGCGAGATTAGTTCGAAAACGGTACCGTGGCCCTGGCATATGGGCAACTGAAGGAACACGGGTGGGTTTTAGTCAGTAAAAGTCTGACACGCCCTTCCGCTGCATCCACAGCGGGAGACGTCATTTGATGATCTACCATCCAAAAAAAAAAGCAGTTCGGCCCGACTATCTTTCGTAGATCTTAGACAGTCGTTACGGGTCGTCAAAAGTCTGACAACCAGTCTTACCAAGGGGTATCGTATTACCCAGTAACAAGGTTGTGGAAGTCAGATAGGCAGTCGCTCCATGTAAAATACCGGTACTCAACTACATCCAGTTAGACTGGAAGCCGACCCCAAAATAGTTGGGAAAAGGCTAGGTAGATAATGAACAATTATAATTTTCGACTGTTATTTTACTTGTTGGTAGTTTAAAAAAATATTTAGTAAATGTGATTGACCGTCGACTGATTGATTTCTCTATCGACAAAACCGAGCCACAGCTATTTACAGAACCAGAATTAAACAAATAAGTGCGTAAATTAGATCTTTCTAAAATTGCCGCAGAACTTTTAGGATCTCGACTCAAAGAAAAAAAAATTGGCTACGGGCACTACTTTTCTATATTATATAGAGAAATAGATGTAGAGAAAAAGCTTTTGTCCCAATTTTTGCTCAAGACGGTGATTCAGTTTTACTGTAAAGATATAAACGGGCTAATGCTTCAGTGACAAGCAAATAAGGTATAAGTATAAGTATAATTTATTTAACAAAAAGGAGAAATACAAATGCATGTTACGTTATTTGAATGTTACAATTATGCTCAAGTTTTGTGAATAATGACCCCGATGCTAGGAAAATCCTGTGTTATAGGGGTCATCCATTCGTCCGTTTATTTAACAACATTAGGGAACTAAAACGTGTAACAGCGGCAGTAGTGTGTGAGTAAGCGCGTGTAATGTGGTGTAATGGGGAAAGTGAATGTGTGTCTGTGATATGTGTAAACGTGTGTGATGTGTGTGAACGTGTGTGATGTGTTTGTGATGCATGTCGTGTGTGTTTAGAGAGGTGTGTAAGTGTTTGTGATACTAATACATTATTTATGTGTATTGGGGTTTCATCAGTAATTCTGTTTCAGCGTAATCTAGGGTGAGGAGGAATTCTTTAGTTATTTTTTTACATTTGTGTGTGTTTAGTATGTGTATGCTATGTTTTTGATGTAATTTATTATATATAAGGGCACTTAGGTATGGGTAGTGACGTCTAGCAAATGTAGTTTTTGTATGTGTTGTGGGACAAGCCGGTTTGGGTCTTCTTCTAACTGGGGAGCTGTTATTTACTCTGTATGGAAGAGTCGCGTGTTTTCGCATGACTACACGCAGTATGTATAGTTGTCGAACCGTTAGTGTTTTGAAGTCCCTGTAAAGTTGCCGCGTTGGGGATCTAAAGGGTCTTTTTAGAATAACTTTAATTACGGCTCTCTGGGCTCTTTCCACCTGTAGAATGTCGGTCTTGGCGGCTCCTCCCCAGGCAGTGATGCAATAGCTTAGAACTGATTCGGCAAGTGCCGAGTAAACAATTTTAAGGACTTCGTTCTTTGCCCTCAACTTCTTAAATAGAAAAATAAGTTTTCGTATTCGTGCGGACACTGTTTGAAGATGTATGTTCCAGGATAGGCAGGCATCTAATTGAAGGCCGAGATATCGTACTACTGGTGCTCTAGTTACAACGGGGCATGTGCAAAGGGCGAAAGGGTTGGAACATTTGTGGGCTTTAAGAAGTAGTGAGCCGTCTTGTGGTAGGGTGGAACGTCTTGATCCAAAGGTGATAAAATTAGTTTTTGCAACGTTTAGTGTGAGACTGTTTTGCTCTAGCCATAACATCACTTCGCCAAGTGCCTTTTCAGCTGCCTTTTTAGCTGAGACCCAGTCACAGCCATAAGATAGAATCGCCGTGTCATCGGCGTAGGTTATTATTTTTGTAGATGAAAGGGACAGCTGACAGAGTTCATTGACGTAGATCAGAAAAAGCAGAGGACTGAGCAAACTTCCTTGCGGAACTCCGACGATCGCAGGACTTGCTTCGCTAACGTACTCCCCTATCCTAACGCACTGCATCCTATCAGTCAGAAAGCTTTTAAATAAGTCGTGAGCAATCCCTCGCACTCCGATGGAATCAAGCTTAGAAAGAAGTAGAGGAACAGACAGTGTATCGAACGCCTTCGAAAGGTCTAAGAAGATTCCTAGACACTTGAACTTATTGTCGACTTTATTAACTACAAAATCCAGTAAGGATGACACCGCATCCTCTGTGGATAATCCGCGTCTGAATCCGAACTGGTGTTGAGAAATTATTTTGTGTTTGATTTGGTAGTTATTAAGGCGTTTGTACATTATTCTTTCCAGAATTTTGGAGATTGCTGGAAGGACTGAGATTGGGCGATAGTTTGTGACCTTATATTTGTCACCCGACTTGTGTACTGGATGCACGATGGCTTTTTTTAGAGCACTGGGAAATGTACCTGTGGATATGGCTAGGTTGCAAATACGTGTGATAGGTGGAACTAGGATGTGGCTAGCCTGTTTTAGTAATTTTGGTGGGATACCGTCCCAGCCCGTAGCACTGTCCATCCGGAGGCTGTTTATAATTGAATTAACCTCTTCTTCGTCTGTTTCTAGAAGAACCATTGAGTTGACTGTATTATGTTGGTGGATTTCAACAGACTGGGGGTTATTTAAATTAGGTTGATTGTTTCCAAGATTTATACCAACGTTTGCAAAGAACGTGTTAATTTTGTTGACGGACTTACTGGGGCAGGTTTCAAGTGATAAAAGTTCTGTTGATGTCGACCGCACGCTTTTGGTGTCAGTTATACTACGGACAGTTTCCCACATTTTTTTAGGATTGCATTTAGCTTTTTCAAATTTCTTTTCTTCATAATCCGATTTTATCCTTTTTAATAAATCGTTACAGAAGTTGCGATAGCGTAAGTAGGTTAATTTTAGGATCTGGTTATTCGGCTCTTTATTTGTATTATAGTGCATGTTGTCCCTATTACGTATGCATCTCAAAAGACCTGCAGTTATCCAAGGCTTTATAATTCTTTGTTTGCTGTGGATTGTTCTATATATTGTATTTTTAATTAATATGGGGGAGACTATATTTAATAATTCATTAGCGGCTTGGTTGGGATCATTCATTGTATCTAATACCGAGAAGTTACTGTTTTCAATATCAGAAATAGAAATAGCGCTTGAAAGATTAAGGAAGGATGTATGAACTTTATTGTTAGTCGATTTGGGTTTGCTATTTTCCAGATTTAGCAAGACTGCGCAGTGGTCTGTTATTGATGTTTTTAATATTAAAGTAGTCGCTTTGTTGTTGGTTTTTAATAAGACATGATCAATACAGTTATGCAGGCGAGTAGGAAGAAGGTAAGCTGGAAGAAATCCATGAGACGCAGTCATGTTTAGGTACTGTAGAGAGCGTGGGTCATTGGTATCAGGGGTGATATTGATGTTTACATCTCCAATAATTGTGGTGTGATGGTAATTTTTAAGGTCAAGTATAACATTATTTAGTTGATCTAGGAATGGGTCAATGTTCCTTTGTGATGGTGGTCTATATAAGGCAATAATAGTAAGGTTGTTTTCTATGGAGCAGGTTAGGCAACTGGCGTCAGGGAAAAACGGTTCAGTTGTAGTGTGACGTAGATTATTCCTAATATATAAGACTAACCCACAGGTATTACAAGGATTTATAACAGTTTATTTTGTGAGTCAGGTTAATGCTAAACGTCATGAAAATCGAAACGTGTAAGTAGTAGTTTTGTTTCAAAAAGGTAAATTTTGCATTCCTTTGTTATTTACGACATGAAATTAAAAATATCGAACTAATCTTCTAGAGGTATATAAATAAAATGGATGTTGGTATATAAGAGATTATAAACTCCAACTTCGTTTCACCGATCACCATACATTTGCGTGGTAAAATCATTACCCTCCTTTGAGCCGCAGTCAGTTATAAAACCTCACCTTTTTCACACTTGTAATGCTACTCTATTCCTTCGTTGTGCTCTTGTATTTATAGTGTCAGTACTTGACATATAGATATATTGTTGACGTACTTCAAACCTAAAAACTAATCATATATTTTAATTTATTTCTAAATGAACGATTATTATAAGTTTTTGGGATAAAACAGACGTTCTTCTCTAAAAAAATAGGGTGTTAACTCAATATTACTTTACAAAGTGAGAATAGATTGTTGCTGTAATGCTTTAGTGAAGGTGGTGAATTCCTCTTGTTATCATCATCTTATTGGTATTGAATTCCTGCAAAATGAATGAATTAATTGCCCTGTGCAGGTACTCTTAACCTTGAAGGTACTGTTCAATTTTAGTTTTTGGTTCTTCCCATTTTCATACATAATCAAGGTCGTCACTAAATAGTAATAGAAAAAGAATGTTATATTATTCACAGTCACAAAAATAGACACATACGAGTATACAGTGTAAATATAAAGTTTTTGGAAAGCCAACATTTATTGTATTAAATATTTCCAGCAAAATACTTCACTACTACCTTTTTCTGAGGACATTAATATTTAAAAAACGTAATTTTGATCGCACCAATTTGTAAAAAAGTGACATAGATCCGTCGTCGATGAGCCCTACTGGGCGACTGATTTATGAACGAACGAGAGTGATGAGACTACTTATTATAGGCAAAAAAAGAGATGGCGATAATGTGTATGCGCCTGGAATAAAATAACGTATGTGCCAAAACGAATCGCCGTCTTTTATGAATGAAAAGTGTTATTAAAACGAAAACTGTTTTACAAAAACTTAGATAAGATTATTATCAATGTTTTAAAGTAAACTATGTTTAATAAATCTAACGCATTGCGCCTTGAGGCTAAAAAAATCATAAACATGGATAGAACTTTGCGATTTTTTTGTATCGAGAAAATTTTATCGTATCGTGTATTCCTTTTACAGGATACTAGATCATATAGTCAAAAATCATACACTTTAATGTTAAGTTCGGCTATCGTACGGTAAGAAAGGTACGCTTAAAAGAAAAAGCACGGTTTTCTCAATATGTCACCTTAAATAAATATAGAAGGTAATAAACCTGCTAATACCTTAAGAACAAAATAATGAGCAAAAAATATCAAATTGATCAGCTATCAAAACGAACTTCCCGAATTAAACAGAAGCCCACATTTTATTGGATGATAAATCACAGATGACGTTCACTACGAAACAACATTTACTGTGTATAAAAAATATAACATGAAGCCTTTAACTGGTCAGAATTAATTTTATCTTCTTTCCATCAACTGTATCAAACAAGTTTACTGATTGTCCAATCAGTTTTTGGCAATCTTTTTAAACCCACATCACAAAATTAAGTTCAACGGAAATTTTCATACAAAGAAACTCATAAAGATCCAGCCCGTCCCTTGCTGCCGTCTACCAGCAATGCCCTAAGCCGAGGTTCGTACCCCACAAGGGCTGCCTTTAGCGAGTAGTCACTCTAGTTTTAAGTTTTCTAAGCCCTGGCTGGAGGCCTTCATTTATTAAGGTAGTAACAGGCAAGTCCGGAGATAACTTCATAGGATGACCTGCGAGCTGTCATTAAAAAAAAACCGTACAAAGAAATACTTTTTAACCCTTAACCACTAACGTAGGAATAACATTCGTCGCCAAAACAGTTATTCGTTCATAACTTAATTTTGCATGAGAACACGTTCACGTTATTTTAGGCAGTTTCCTAGCTGCTAGAGACAGGGGAGAGCGGTACCGTGACTAAAGTTAAAACAGGTGAATTAGAGGCCCCGACGTATAACATACGTAGGTCAGTGTTAATTAAACATTTTTGTCGTTATATTTTCTATTACGTTGTTTTCAAAATGAATTGTAAGCGATGCATCACTCGCCTGGACAATCTACTTCTAAAATGGTTCAACGCGGCAATTCCTTGGAAGAAAAAATTAACAGGGTACACAATGCCAACACCAGCGGCCTGTGACATTTTCGGAACAGTTTTCTGATGATGAAATTCCATTGTCTTATTTGGCAAAGGACATAGAGGTCATCCTCACCAATCTAAAATCACTGGCTTAAAAATGAGATTGATGTCCATAAAACATGATGATGAAGAAAATCATGTTGTTGATAATCCTTTTAAAGTTATCTTTTTTAAATGTTTTTTCTCAAACTCCAAGCATATTGATTAATTAATATTTTTTTATGAATATATTTAGAGTTCTATTTATCATCGCACCATCTGCTTAAAAATCAGTATCGTATCGTATTGTCTCATATAAAAATCAAACATGAAATACACTTGATGATTGACTCAGAGATCATTTTAAAAACCGGCCAAGTGCGAGTCGGACTCGCGCACCGAGGGTTCCGTACAAACCTGCAGGTATGGTATGGTAGGTTTATGTTTATGAAATTAATTTTTTTTTTTTTTTTTATATTTGAGTTGACTAAATGAAAGGTAAATTGTGGTTTACGATTTATGACGTATTAAAAAAAAACTACTTACTAGATCTCGTTCAAACCAATTTTCGGTGGAAGTTTACATAGTAATAAACATCATATATTTTTTTAAGTTGTATCATTCCCTTATTTTAGAAGTTACGGGGGGGGGGGACACACATTTTACGACTTTGGATCGAGGCACTTAAATAATGATCTTAAATTGAAATCGAAATATTTGACAGTTATTTGCGATGTTGCCAACTTTCAGGATACAACCTCTTTAATACACTCGTGTCCAGCGTTAATAACCCAATTACGTTGTAATATCAACCGGTACACTTACGGACACTGAAACGGAAACCACTCGACCCAATTACAGTGTCGATTAAAATCGTCGCATTTAGGTCTAGTAACCTATTACGTATTGTTTATGCACGCTTATCAACATTTTTATTGGTTTATAATATGTTTTATATTAAATTGCTTTTTAATTTACATAATAGTTTGGCAATCAGATTAATGGGAACACTTCAATGGGAGTTAGTAGTAGTTAGACTGTATACTTAACATATACCGAGGACAAATACCTAATACCCATGAGGTCTACCTTCCTGTAATTTTTAAGGATACCCTTCACAAAATCTATTCATTGCATTGAACAGATCAAAATTTCATCACACATCACTTCAGCCGTAAGACGTCAACTGCTGGACTTAGGCCTCCCCCAATTTGGGGGGCTTTGCCATAATCGCCACGCTTGGCAGGCGGGTTGGCGATCGCAGTATGGTGGTAAAATGCATAGAGAACGCTGCTGCCCATTCTCTAGTAAAATCAAAATTTTCAGATCAAAATTTAATTATCTAAAAATACCTAATAGGTACTTTTCAATCGCTAAACAATCCTATTAATATTAAACATATGAAAGTTTGTATGTTTAGATGTTTGTCATTCAATCATGCAAAAAAGGCCCAACTGATTTGGATGAAATTTGGCACACAGACAGTTTATAACCTGAATTAATTACAGGGCATACTTTTTATCCCAGTACTAGCTTCTGCCCGCGACTTCGTCCGCGTTAAATTTTTTGCTCCCCCGACCCTTCCCGTCGCGTCGAATCGCCTACCCGTGCGATTTTCCCCGTTTTTGCAACAGTTTTCATTACTGCTCCACTCCTTTTGCTTTTAGCGTGATATTATATAGCCTATAGCTTTCCTCGAGAAATACGCTACCCAACACAAAAATAATTTTTAATTCGGACCAGTAGTTCCTGAGATTAGCGCGTTCAATCAAACAAACAAACAAAACTCTTCAGCTTTATAATATTAGTATAGATAATATAGATTACGTGCCTGTAGGATAATTTCCGACTTCAACGCAGGTGAAGCCGCTGGCAAAATGTTTTTGCCATATTATTCGTTTAGATTTAGTTAACAGGTTCGAGGAAGTTTTAAGATCCGCTCAATCGAACAAAAGCTCTCTGAAGCGCGCCTAAGATGGTATGGCCATGTAATGAGAAGACCAAAGGAACACATGACTAAGCAAGTCCTCGAGATGATCACAGGTCCAAAGAAGCGAGGTAGACCCCTCCTCACTTAGATGTCTGTAGTCAACAATGACCTGAAGTAAGCGCAAGTGAATGACGCGACGACCCAGAACCGAAACATCTGGCGAAGAATGACGAGGAGAGCCGACCCCAAATAAAATGGGATAAGGCTAGGCAAAGAGAGAGAGATTTAGATAACAGGTATAAAAATATAGCCTTAACGAAAGCTGAGAGTCATTTATTCTTCCCATTATTATGTTTTTGACCTTGACAAGGGAGGTCTCCATTGTCAAGTTCTTGGTCTTGTTCTTGTTACGGAGATATTAAATGTCAAAGTTCCAACTTTTTTAAGACGTTTTTTAAACGAAAACATGTTTTATACGTTATGATTATGACTTAACATTAAATACTCCCACGATCCCTGTACCGTTACATGCCTTCATAAGCACAATGTTGTGCGTGCGTAACATTGCGCAGTACCTTTATCACAATTTTCATCTCTCTCAATCTTAATCTTCACAACAAAAATAAAAGTGATTTTCCCAGCAAGTATTATTGCACAAAGTTACTTAGTTTGATGTACAGATTACGTTGACGACAGCTTCGTAATGGGTCTTATTACACCCTATGTTAACCTTATTTATTTAAATTAAATTTATTACACCTTAACCGGTTTAAACAAGTTGATGATATAAGTATACTTATCTCAAAACAGACATTTAAATATTTTATTTATTTATTATGTATAATATATTAATTATACTCAAACTCATAGCATTTATTTCAAATAGACCTATTAGAGGCACTTGTGAATTTTGAAATGGCGGCGAGTCAGAAAAATTATACTAGTTGCCTATTGTAAAGCGTAGGTGAACCCATGGAGGAGAATGGGCAAGATACTCTATGGACACTCTTTTCAATCAATAATTTTGTTACCTCATTAAAAAAGAGAGATGAAAAAGTTGGTTACCTCATTTGTTAAAATTTATAAATAATATTTATTAATTAGGTACTATACCGTGTGGTGCCGGGCGTAAAGAATAGTATCACCCCATTTCTTCCCGTGGGTGTCGTAAAAGGTGACTAAGGGACTCACTAGAGAATGGGCAGCAGCGTCCTCTATACATTTTACCACCACACTGCGATCGCCAACCCGCCTGCCAAGCCAAGCGTGGCGATTATGGCAAACTCCCCAAAATTGGGGAGGCCTATGTCCAGTAGTGGACGTCAAACAGCTGAAATGATGATGATGATGATGATGAATTAGGTACTAAGACCTCCCTTGATTAACATTTATGCCTTTTCAATGATTTTCGGCAGGTTTCGCCTAAATAATATCCTCTGATACCCAGAGATGTGCAAAATAGGTTATAAAATGTGTTCAAATGCAAAATGCAAATACTTTTGTATTTTTTTATTTCAAATACAAAATACAAAATAGTTTTTCATTTTATATTTAAAATACTAAATGCAAAATACGTATTTACAAAATGCTTTATTAAAATAAAATACTTTTAGTTTTAAAGTATCTTTATTTTGTTAAAAAGTTTATTTATTTCAGTCAGCTAACAGGCTGGTAAATTTACTGTGATAACTTACTTAAATTAAATTTACTTAACATATTTTAATAAAATAATTTGCTCAAATACACTGTCGCTCATATTTCTCCTGTGTGGTCTCATAATCATGCCACCATAAGAAAAAAGTAAAACTAATTATCTAAGTGGCCTGACAAGAAAGCAGTTCAATTCAGTGTTGCCATAGTGAGAAAAACAAGTACCATTTCTCATCACATTAATTATTAATTCTTTGATGTTTACAAAACTTAGCAAAAAGTATTTGCATTTTGCAAATACAAAATATGTCCTAAAAAGTATTTCAAATAAAATATAAAATGCTTTTCTAAAAAAAGTATTTAAATACAAAATACAAATAGGTATTTTGTATTTTCTATTTTGCATTTCAAATACTGTTATTTTTAAAATATCACATCCCTGCTGATACCGTACCATTTGTACAGCTCCTGACAATGGGGGCACACTTGAGCAGGTTACTCCTAGCGGCACCCGTAGGCACGTGTAACAGAGCACATTGGTTCAAATCAAATTCGTTTCTGCTTTTGCATTGACTTTTGTAATAGGTACGAAGTTTATTAAAATACACTTCATTAGAAAAGTCTGGAACTAGAAACAAGTGTGTCCATTTAAAGTCACTTATTGAAATAGACAACAGAATGGCCACCTATTTACATACAATTAAATACTTTGACTTTGATGCGCTGCCCAAACGAACCAAATGTTGTCTTAATCCTCAGACAAAATTTGGTGATGTTCAAAAAAAGGACTTATTCCAAAAACATTTATAAAATTGTAGGTAGTGTAAGAAAACAATCGTATAACACAGATGAATAAAAGTTAAATTTAAAGCGTAAATTATGTATATATCAATCAAATATCAATGCTTACTTGCATACTTTGCACACTTGTGCAAAGTTTCAAATAACGTTCAAAGATTTCCATGACATACATATATACCAAGCTAATAAAGCGTGTTAAAAACTTACAAAAATGATTCCACAGGGCCGTGATTTTATTTTTAAATTTAATTAAATAATTCAAACTGCAAAATGCTTTTATTTTGGTGATCCTTCAGCTCAACTAACATCAACCGCATCGCTGTTTTGAACCATATATTGCGGCGATGGGCTAATGTCAAATACCTAAAAAAATGCCTTTTACCGCGCCTTAAGTAGACCATCCACTGTTACGTAGGCATGCACGGAAAGCCATGCACAAGCTACATTGGGCTTGGATGGTCGAAACGAATTAACCATTAAATTGCGTACCAGCTCACATTCGTGTGAAGCGTGGCCGTGGCTGACAAAGGACGACCCGCCTACATTTCATGAAAAGTAAAACTAACTCCACGTGCGTAGCTTAACCGTGGGCTGCTGTAGAGCAGCGTCTTTATAGGTAAACAAATACTGCACTTACTCTTTCCATTCTGCACAGTGTAGCTCAGGTCTTGGAAGGTGAGGTTGACGGGAGGCCGCTGGGGCAGGTGAGAGAGGTGAGCACGGCCGAGGGCACGCGAGTTCACCTCCACTGTGGTCGTCATTGTTGATCACACTGGCATCCCAAGGATTAGACCTAGAAATAAAGACGATTATTAATGAATGATATGTCTTTTTTACACGCTTTATATTAGCTTCACTTGTATGTTTGTATGTTTGTTTGTAACCGACTCCTTATAGCGCGATTTTGACCCACTTTAAACGACCAGATTTCATTTAAACTCTGTAAGCTTATCGAGGACCGATGACAATACTATAATTTCATAAAAATCATCAAATGACGTCTCCCGCTCTGGGTGGAGCGGAAGGGCGTGTCAGACTTTTACTGACTAAAACCCACCCGTGTTCCTTCAGTTGCCCATATGTCAGAGCCACGGTACCTCTTTCGAACACGGCTTAATGAGCTTTCCGACGCATGGAAGGGTCTCGGCATATAAAGACCATCCATCTACGGACAACCTACCTAGGTTAGTGAAGCTTAACCTGATCGGTCTACCCGTGCTGCTATTATTACTATTAGCATCGAGAGGCTAGTGTTTAAGTTAAAAAGCCGCACGGGTCTCTTTATGATAATAATAAGTTTAAACAAACAATAATTTCTCAATCAGCAAAACCGTAATAGCCTACCTACTATTCAGAATCATTCACGGCCACTCGAAACCGGCATTATCTATTGCAACGAAAATGCTTAACTCAACAAAAAGATTGCCAGTAAGAAATAATATTACGTAAGTAGACAACAGACACGACCTTGACACAGAAACGGGTCAAGTTTGTCTGTCTGTGAGTTTGTTTTTATATAATAACAATTTTTCTGCAAGTCATTGCTTAGTTCGGCATAGTTTTGCAGTTAATTGGGAGCTTGATCGGCACTTGTATCAAAACTAGATATATACCTACTCTCTGTACAGTCAACAAAAGAAATAAGTAATGGGAGTCATCGGATTTAGTTGAAGTTTTGTGAAAAACTGATGCATGTTTTTGAATTGAATTTTATTCGATTATTGAACTGTTTGTTTTCTATAGATTTCATTAAATTTTATTTGAAAACAGCCATCGGTTTCTTGCTAAACTCCAACTATATTTGACGAACCCAATAACTTATATCTTTTGGTGACCGTACCTACATAGTTGGGTAACTTTATTGAGACGCGTTGCCAAACAAGCTAGATGTGGGAACATTTCAGAGTTCCATACAGCGAATTCCTGGATACCTTTCTCTATACCTCCGCAGACCAAAAAATAGGGACAGAAACAATGAAATAACATGACCCTTTTATCGATGTTTAGCAAACAATATTCACCTCGTTGTAAATTGCTTAGATACACTCTGAGAAGGTCAAAGATGACTGGACAAAATCCCAACCTTTTCCAAGCATTTAAATCTATTGTTGCTCATATTATTGGGGGTCACCTGTCACCAACGTCAGTTGAAATTTAACTGAGGTCTATAAATCGAGTCATATGACCTTCTAGGGTTGACAAGAGGGGGTATTAAGTAAGTATAGATATTATATGCAGCTGAATGTAATCGAATGCAGCAGAATACCAGTATTTTACGTGGTACGACTGCCTATTTGTCCTCACAATCCAGTAAGTACCGGGTAACAATATACCTCTTGGTAAGACTTGTCCTACCAGTAAATAAAACACCGGCAAAATAATTATCATCGTCAACAAAATTGATAATATATGCAAATGTCGGGTTTTTTTCCAAATGAATTGGAATCAATTTTAAAAGAGATACCGTGGCCCTGGCACATGGGCAACTAAAGGAACACGGGTGGGTTTTAGTCAGTAAAAGTCTGACACGCCCTCTCGCTCCACCCAAGAGAGAAGTCATTTGATTTTCCACTCACAAAAAAACCCGCACCAAATTCGGATT
The DNA here is from genome assembly GCA_947507805.1 of Aporophyla nigra. Lineage (NCBI taxonomy): Eukaryota > Metazoa > Arthropoda > Insecta > Lepidoptera > Noctuidae > Aporophyla > Aporophyla nigra. The sequence continues at coordinate 4,939,582 of OX382301.1, forward strand.
ATTAGTAGAGTCGCACGAATTAATTCGCTCGAATCGGGTGAATAGTACCTTTTGAATAATATAAAAATTTCTGAAAGTGACTCGCATGAATTCATTTTATTTGATGTGTGTGAGTGAATAAAACGTTAAGGCAACAACGAAAAATTTACAAAAATAGTGATCATCATCATTTCAGCCCAAAAGACGTCCACTGCTGGACGTAGGCCTCCCTCTAGATTGGTTTTTTTTTTCTATATAATAGAAAAAAAATATTTAAAGGGACGATACGCCCGATTTAGGCAATTTATTTCGTGCCAGTCGACTAATAAGCCCCAAATTCAAGAAACGAACGTCGAACGCCATCTGACCTCCAAGGGCCAAAAGAGTGGATAAACCATGATGATAGATAACTCGACCCAACCCGAAAATGGATAAAAAGCAAAATATCCGCATTCTAAACTCAGGGTTAGATTCTCACATTGAAAATTTAAAGTATATACAGATGATTGATCCGATATTTAATGATCCTGTTATATGACATAAAAAAACGGAAGTTGTATAATCAAGTTTATTAATGTCGTTATATCATAGCACGTTTGCGAACAGATTTAAATCGTGTTAGCAGTATGAAAGTGTCATCCGAAATACGAAAGTGAATCTGTTTATCTGTTATGCGGTCTTGCCTAAACTGTTGATCTGGTTTTGATGAAATTTGGAATAGAGGTAGCTTATACTTTGAGGAAAGACATAGGCCAATATGTTTTTATTTTATATATCCCTTTGTGTCAGAATTCGGTTGTTGAAGTATGTTTGGGAAATTATGAACTCTACACAGCTGAAGTCACAGGCATAGTCTCTAGAATCATCAACTGCCAAGTCTTTTCCCGCCATTTATTAGGCTCAGCTTCCAGCCTAACCAGATGCAGCCTAATACTAGTATTTTACATAGAGCGATTGCGTACCTATAACATAGTGCATAGCGCCGAGCATCAAAGACGTAAATCCTCCTGCCATGGTCGCGAGATTTGTTCGAAAGAGATACCGTGGCCCTGGCATATAGGCAACTGAAGGAACACGGGTGGGTTTTAGTCAGTAAAAATCTGACACGCTCTTCCGCTCCACCTTGAACCTGAAAAAAACCTAAGACCTACAAATGAATTCCTTTTTAATCTATACTAATATTATAAAGCTGTCATATTGCTATTACACACGTTGTCTACATCTCTTTGTATATTCTCTCCTATTGCACCTGCAAACAAGCATACCTATGCTGGAAGAGATCTCTATAGAAATAAGCATTACCTTTGTACATATTTTTCTGTTCCTTTATTCTTGTCTACTTATATGTGTGCATAAATCGTTAAATAAATAAATAAAGCTGAAGAGTTTGTTTGTTTGATTGATTGCACGCGCTAATCTCTGAAACTACTGATCCGAATTGAAAAAATATTTTTGTGTTGGGTAGTCTCTTTATCGAGAAAGGCTATAGGCTATATAACATCACGCTACAACTAAGAGGAGCGGAGCAGTAATAAAAAATGTTGCAAAAACGGGGAAAATCGCACGGGTAGGCGATTTGACGCGACAGAAAGGGTCGGGGGAACAAGAAATTTAACGCGGACGAAGTCGCAGGCAAAAGCTAGTAAATCATTTTTACTTTACTAAGCAAATTTACTACTTTATGAAACAAGTGTGTATCGCCCATCATCACCAGCGTGCAGTTCCAAATGAATGAATGCCTTTCACTACAGTATTCACGTGTTTACCCCAGCGCGGGCGCCGGTACGTTGTTATGTATACGAAGTTATACAAACCAGCTGTGTTACTGGTAAAACGTGTTTGTTACGGAGCCAGTACTAGAACTGCAAATCAGAAGTCAATAGATGTACCTAATCCTACAAACGAGGTGGATTCCAAGAGTCGGTCCCTAGGCGTTGGGTCTGCTATTAACTTTTATCGACTTATTAATCTCTTTATAACGATACTTGCAATACGTCCGCGTGAAAAATTGGCCCCTGTGGCTTAGCATCACATCGTCTACCTGCGTAATTACTTAGTTTACACTTATCGTTCTGTCCGTCTTTTTACACGCTTTATATTAGCTTCACTTATATGTTTGTTTGTAACCGACTCCTTATAGTGCGATTTTTTTTTTTCATTTTGCTTGGCTACTAAGGGTCGTTGTGAGATGTTACATAGCCTATAACCATAACCTTCTTCACGAATTATGCTATCAAATTCTAAAATATTGTTCATATTAGACTAGTAGTTCCTGAGAGTACACTCTACACATAGTCGTACAAACTTCTTAGTTAAGTATTATGAAAACAAATTCCACAAGTTGCAAACATAGTGCTGATATGAGAACAGAGGAAGTTATAATTATGTTACCTTCAAGGAGTATTCAGTAAGCAAAGATTTATGCTTAAAACTCAGGAGACAAAGTAGTTATATCTTTTCAACGGCTTATTATTCGATACTAGCCCGAAGAGGGCCAATCGAACTTTCAAAATAATATATTAGTTTCTAGGTGATTCGTACAAAGTTGACTCATTTGTAGGCAATTAGCCAACTTCAACCCTTCGACTCTTCCTCAACTACCCGCCTTAATAACTGTGTTAAATCGTGTTTATAATGACTCATTATGCAGGCAGTACATAACTGAAACACATGCACACATTTAACACAAATACACACACATACAAAGCTTTACAGGCACTAAGCGCGAACGTCAGGCTGCTAATTAAAACAGCAATGCATAACGAATTCATGCCTGTGTGGGTCGCACAGATAGTATTCTGTACGAAATGCTGTGGCCATGAACGTTCTGTAGTTCATCGTCCTAATTCTACAGACATTGACTTTAGAAGTAAATAAAAATGATCGTTTTTGTAGTGTAGTACTTAATAGTGATATAACATACACAAGACTGTTTTTGCCAAATTATTAGGCAGAAGTGTAGGTGTAGAACACCTTCATTTCGCCAGTTATGTTAAAGTCCCCTGTAACAGGGGGCGAGCGTATTGCCATGAAACGGGAAAAATCCAAGTACAAAAAGAAAAAACAGTGGTTACTATACATAGTTGGAAAAGTCTTAGTCAAATCCGAAAATCTGTCTTATATGTATGTTCTTCTATCATGTCAGTAGGCAGTATATCAGTATGATAGAGTAACCAATAGTCTTGGGCATAGTAGTTCGCGACTGAGATCGCTCAGTTTAGTTCGCCGCTCCTTAACGAACTAGTTCGCTCTTCTAGTTCGTCAGCTCCCAGCTCGAATCAAAGAGAGGCAGATCGTTCGATCGTCCGCTCGTTTTGATTTTGCTCCTACTGCATGGGACAAGATTATGGAATGTTCTACTTTTACCTACAATTTTTGTACTCTAAAAACAGCAAAAGCCTTTGAATGATAATTCATAAAATGATCATGATTGTAAATAATACCAAGGTTTATTGTTGCAATAAATAAAGAGTTTAGTGATTACAAAAACCTTTTGTATTTTGTCCCGTGTATTAGTTCGGTTGACGCCATCCTCGCTCATTCGGTCACGAACCGACGAACTAACGAACTGCGGATCGGGGAATGAGGGAACTAGTTCGCGTAGTTCATCTATGGGAGCGCTCTTACGACCTAATTCGTTCGCGAACTACACAATACTAGTAAGCAAGCTGAAGTGGCAGTGGGCTGGCCATGTCTGTCGCAGGACCGATGACTGATGGATCATACAAGTCCTGTAGTGTAGACCGCGTATCGGCAAGCTTAGCGTGGGACGCCCCCCAGCTATGTGGACCGACGACCTAAGGAATGTGGCTGGGGAAGACCTGGATGGGGTAGGCGAAGTACAGGGTGTGGTGGCGCAACATGAGAGAGGCCTATGTCCAGTAGTGGACTGCAATAGGCGGAGTTGATTAAAGTCAATATGAGCTACAACATGTAAGCAACCAGAGGGGTAATTGCGGAACTTTTTATCGGTAGGAATTGGTTTAATATTCATAGTTAAACAACATTCATTGCGTTATTTACGTTGCTGAGCCGACAATTTATTCGAACAAATGCCGCAATGGTTTAGAAATAATCTTCAATCCCATTCAGATTCTGATAAAATGTGCGTTTCGCAATTAGGGTGCAGGTACCTAATCGGTACCTGGAAGCAGCGCTGCCTGCCCAAGTTTCACCGACCGAACTGCTATTTATTCATCACAAACTGGGCCACATGACAGAACACATGCTAATCGATACTAACTTCTATACTTATTATACTTAAGTTTATATTATAAATGCGAAAATACCTTTTTACCTTTTTGCGCTTTCACGTCTGAACGGATTTCGTAGAAATTTGGCACACAGGTAGACCATGACCTGAGTTAGGATATTTAGATAGTTCACGCCTTCTTCCCATAGAGACAGGCAGAAACTACTGAACTGTTGCGATTCGTACGTAATCCTTTGATTCGTTTACGTTCATATATGTGAACGAACTCGCTCACCTAAATTGAGAATTTAAACTATTCTAGAATATAACTTAAGAGTATATATTATTCTGTTATCCCTATTACCGTATATTCTAACTACTACTAGTCTATGAATTTTTAAACGTTTATATTTTGAATATTATATAGACAAGAACAATACGATACAATTCCACATTTAAAACTACTTTTTCAGCATACAGTGGCCATGAAAACGAATGCATAATTAATTCTTCTTAACTTTGTATGACGAGGCCAAAGCTGATAAAATGCATTGTGACATAATGAGGAAATTGCCTTCTATGTGCAAATGTGGTCCTGCAAATGTTAACTCAAGAATTTAGCAGGAAAAAATACTATTTCACCTAACAAAATATTAGAAACTTTAAACTGGAGACTGAACTGGAGGCTGGACTTTTGACTGGGTTTTTGTGAGAATTAAGATCCGGAAATAACAGTAGATAATCTTGTCACAATCAAAGGTCATTTCTTCATACTAAGCTGATATCAGAACTTTTTGTAAGTCAAAATACATAAATACAGTCTCTCCGAACTTCCTAATGCTTTAGCTGGTACAAAGAAGTGGCGTAACAACCATCCATAATCAACATATAATGTTCCCACTGCTGGGACACACGCGTCCCCACTGGGCACAGCACGGGTTGGTAGATGTCACGTCTTCGTATTCTTAGTTCTAGGACATGCCGGTTTCCTCACAATGTTTTTGTCACCGTTTTGAGAGCTGTGGTGATGAAATTATTTACACAAAGTAAAACGCCTGCCTAAATTCGAACCCATGATCTACAACTTGTAAGTCAAGGCCGTTACTACCGGGCCAACATTGCTCTAACAAAAAAAACAAACTTTCTCAAAAAGTACCTACTAACTTTTAAACTGTGGTGTTATCGTCAGTAGTTATTATCTTTCATTTTTAGACGATAGGCCTCCAAGTATACAAGATCTTGATTTCCCAAAACTACAGGGTATTATTGAGACCAAATCAAAGAATCAACTGGCATTTGGGTTTCTTTTTTCATTTTAAATTTTCATTCTAAATAATTCGACGTCAAGAAAACATCCTCATGTGAATTAAGATAACGTCACTTTTTCTTAGCTTTAAATTTAAATGATTGTTTTTAATGAAAATGATTTACTTGTACTTATCAGTGACCCACTCCCCCTCACTGAGAGGATTCCTGTGTCCCAACTGTGGGACAATTATAAGCCGATTATTCGTCTGTAATTTTGACAATACAGACACTTGAATTTTTATGTATTTGTTTGTATGTGAGGTGTATTCATTCGTGTTATTATTCTTAACCTGATGTTTTACGACTCTACCCAGTTGTTACTTCAAACGCAACGTATAATTTCCGCATATTTACTGTATTTATAAAACTATACTACAACAACTACATAATTAACTGAATGCATAATAATTGAATGTTGTTTTATTTTTACAGTAATAAAAAAACCGGTATGTATGGGAAGACTTAATTTAATAATTAATACCTATTTATTTAAGCAATTAAAAATTAATTGTGCACGTCTATTTTTATTTTGCAAAGATTTGCAAGGTTATTCAATTTTGTCGTCATCGCTAACTTTTAAACCAAGTTACAATACTTACAATTAAGAAGGTAACACACTCGTTTTGCCTCATAATGTAATGATGATGATTGAGATAAGTATCATTCACACTATGCGAAATACCAGGCCACTCAGAAAGTATTGCGAAAAAAAGTTTTTTTTGTATGAGAGACTGGCCAGTTATAAACTATCCCATCAAAAACATAAATGTGAAATGAGAGCCAAGTTCAATATTATGATATATGCCATGGTTGTTGACCTCAACGACAAAAGAAGTGAGATCTAAATAATAATATGTTATAATAATAATAATATAATAATAATAATAAATGGGTGCCAAGTTCAATGGTCAGTCCTGAAAACTATTTATAACTACATAAAATATCATTTCTTCTTATAACTTAGGATAATATATTGTAGCCTAAGGTCTGACTTGGCTAGTTCTCATATACGAATTATTATGTTCGAAGGCTAGTTTCTACCAGCAAGCCAAATTTTCGGAATAATAAAATAAGAACCAACAAGTAACAAGTTTAGAACTTGCGAAGACACATCTGCCTTGGATTTAAAAGGAAAAATAAGTGTGAAGATTTTTAAGGTTTTTTACCTTTTGTAAACCGTCCTTCATTAATCCTCTCAACATGACCATCTAAGCTCTTTTCAATTTTTGTCACTACATCTTCTTTCAAACCGCACCGTTGTTTTATCACATTATTCCTCAGCCTATCATTCATAGTCACTTCCACAGCATTGGCCTGGCCTGGCCTGGCCTGTTAGTCTAGTGGTTAGTGACCCTGACAGCTAAGACTGAGGTCGTGGGTTCGATTCCCACCCAGGACAAAACTTTGTGTGATGAGCACGATCATTTGTTCTGTGTCTGAGTGTAATTTATCTATAATATGTATGTATTTAGAAATATATAAGTATGTTTATCAGTTGTCTGGTTGCCATAGTACAGGCTCTGCCTAGTTTGGGATCAGATAACGGTGTATCGGTTGTCCTAAGATATTTATTTATTTTTATTTATTCTGCTTTCATACTTATTTTGCAACACTAAAAAAACCTATCCTGTCGTTAAAGTAATAATAAAATATTTAAATTAGGTTAAGTTAAAATAATACGATAATCTTTTATCTGAACCTTAAACAAAGATGGTCTCTACGATTTATCTCTATCCTAAGATTGTATTCATTTACATGGTTTACTTGTACATAATTTTATTACATCCAATTAACAGAATTGGATGTAATTAAATAAAAACCTTTGGCACTAACATTGTAACGCACATTGTATGTTATTTACACGTTTTATTAGCTTTGTATGTACTTACGTATCTGAGTCGTTTAAAAAAAAAAACTTATTCGTAAAATGCCTTTTCCTCGCTGAAAAATCACATATTGTTATGATCCTGTTGCCGATTTCATGAATTCGTTTCGTTCTAAACATTATTTATAATGTTAACTTATTAATATAAAACCTTAAATACCCATTTAAATTATATTTAAAAAAAAAAATGCAAAGTAAAAACAGGGTCGTAAGACTCTTCGTTCCTTTCCTATACATTTTCTTTATGTCTCACTTATGCTCTTCATTACAAAAAAAATCACTGACGCCAATTTAAATGAAATATTATTAAATTTAGTACGGGGTATATTAACGAAGATACTGACCTACCGAAAAAGTAAAACATTGAATAAATTGTTAAACTAAAACAAAACAGAATTGAATTTAAATACATGTCTACTGTTGTTGTAACACCTCTGTGTAAATACGAAATCACGCTAAAATTGATTTACTTTGAACGCATCTCTGGTTTATTTAGCAGTGGCAGTTCAATACGCAACTGCCAGTCTAAGAAATAACAGGGCAGCCCTCTAATAATTAAAATAATTTTTAATGACATTTTGATTTGATTCCGATTCTCGATTTTTGTCGCTAATTATGTTCCTCCGAGTAACGTGGATTTTATAAGTAAGTACCAATAAATAACACAAAAACTTTATATATACATGTGATATCGTATACTCATGAGAGAATCCAACTGATATTAAAGCTTTCTAGAGAAAGATTTGCCTGTAATTTGTTTGATACTATTTTGACGCAACGTAATTTTGTTCATTTGTGTAACATTTTGTAACGTTACACAAAGGAAAACGTATAAGGCTGTGTGCATATTACAATTCAGTATTTTACTTACTTATTATGTAAAGCAATATCGTTTATAGTTATACAGATCTGCAATTTTAAAAAACGTAAGAACATTTCAATTTCGCGAGCTAGGTCAACGGATCTCTCTTATCTAATAGTTTTTAATTTTTAAATTGTTTTTTAGTACATAATGTGTTTTGTGCACATTTTTAAATTTCTTTTGGAATTGTTTATTTTCATCTATTGTTATATTAAAAAGTAATCTTGTTTTTTGTTCACCCTTAAATATAGATACAATACAATCTAAAGTATCTAAACTATTTTTTTTCTCTTTGTGTAGGTATATGCATTACAATACGAGTGGGAAACGGCAATATGAAGTATTCTTTATAAATTATTTTGTGTAACATTATGATCCTTTATGTAACGAAAAATTATTATTCCCTTGTGTTTCTTTTGTGTGACGTACAATTTTTTGAAAATGTTTCATCTATGTAACGGAATATTTGAACGCGATTTTGAAAAGTTTGCACACTTATCAAGGATCGATGACAATACAATAATTTTATTTTGTGCCATATTCCTATCAGGATAGCAAAACAAAAACACCCAAAACCCGCTTTTGTAACTAGCCAAACTAAAAAAAATACATAATAGATTTTTTTTTAAATACGCTTTGATAGAAAACCAAACCAAAAAGTAGAATAATAATGGAAAAAAAGCGTGGTGTGTAAAAGTCTGACATGCCTTCCCGCTCCGCCCAGAGCGGGAGAAGTCATTTGATGATTTCCCATCCAAAAAAAAAAAAAAAATTCTTCCATTATTAAAAAAAATATTAGTTCAATAAATAAGTTTAAACTAACTATAATATTTCGTGCCATTTAACATCTTCCGGCAACACTTAGCTTATGAAGATACCTATTCTTACTTTGTTATAGACTCATCACAAGATTTCCATTTCCTTTATTTATGTTAGATCCACATCGATTAAACAAATTAACACCTATTTATTTGCCATTAACATGTAATTACTAAGTCTCACTCTCAAGGAATATCAATAGAAGTACACACTTAAAATCATTATACAACATTGTAATAGAATTAACAAATGGCGTCGTTATGAAGTTATAAGGAAAAGAACCGAAGTTTGCAGAGTTACCCGACGTTCCCATGTACGTAATAAAATCGTGGAAAGTTTGAAAATCGAACAGTGTATATTTGCCACGCTCTGGATACACTCTGTTCGATTTTTAACTTCGTCGATATCGAATCGATACAGTCACACGTTTGCACCGATGCAGAAGCGATACTGAATCACTACTAAATCGCTTCTGTCGCGCGTTGTAATGCAACTAACAGCCAAACGTAGCGATGCAGACGCGCGTTGACGAAACACGCTACTGAATCGCGGCAAAATTCGACCGTGAGTGACGTCCATAAGCATGATTAAGTGGCAGTGGGCTAGCCATGTTTGTTGGAGTAGCTGAGTACTGGAATGGAGACCGCATATCAGCAAGCGTATTGTGACACGCATCCAGCTTGATGGACCAATGGCTTAAAAAGCTGACTAGGACAACCTGGATGCGGTAGGTGAGGAACAAAGTATTCTGGCACAGTCTGAAAGATGCCTATATTCAGCAGTGGACTGATGATTGAGTGGCATCGCACTCAGATTGCCATAAGTATTTCCTGTAGTTATTGCAAATTGGCTTCTCATCGATGAGTATCGGATTTGGTTACGAAATCATGTGGTTTTGGTATGTAATGTAACTGTAAATTTCTTCGAAATATTACAACATTTTCCTTATGTAGAAGGTGTCAATCACGTTATTACCTAGTTTTGCTGAATGCGTTCAAAAATCAGACTTTCAAATAGTTTTCGAAACAGTTTCTTTTGTTTTCATTGAATTATAATATTTACAATAAATAATGTAAAAAAGAATGGTCCCAAAATAGAGCCATGTGGAACTCCTGAGGTAACAGATCGAAATCTACATGTGTCATTTTTATGTTAGAGATTTTGAAGACTTGATAAAAATGTACTTGATGAAAAAATAAGGTGACCTATCCGAGTGTAGAGTAGAAAAGGCAAAAGAAATTCGAAACTGAATAACTGCAGCAGTCTTTGAGAAGAATGAATATAGAGGCTAACCACTATGATGATGACAACAAAAATTAGAAGGTAAAAAAAAACTAAGATGCTATCCACGTACTCATACTTCACAAAAAATCGCAGTTTCTAACAAAGACTAAAACAATTCTTTAACACACGTTTGCATTTTAAATAGTAACATCATTAGTCTAAAAGCCAAGAGGTTAACTGCCTTGTATTTTGACCTTCCTCGTAGAGCGATCAAAGTACATTTTATAATTGAAATACGTTTTTGTTTGTTGGAACATGATACATTGTCAGATAATTTGCATAAACCTGGGAACGCAAAATAAACATTGCAACTTCCTAAATATTACGACCTAGAGAATATTAGTAAACAAATATGACAGGCAGTAAATAATTGTCTGCACTGTCATCGCTACGAAACATATTACACATTTAGCATTTGCAAACGCATATAATATGCAAATTAGTTCTAAAAATAAGAATAACGGAAAGTTTGGGATATTAAAAGACGGTGCATAGTGCAATCACCTTGAAAGTACAATATTTTTAATTATCACCAAGCCTTTGCCAACTGTATTGAGTCAGCTTGCAATCTATCCGGATGAAGCTGGATACCAGTATTTTACTTGGAACGACTGCCTACCTGACCTACACAACACAGTTACTGGATAGTACGATACTCCTGGCTAATACTGGTTTATTTATTTATTTAATACTTTACGCATACAAATGTACAGAGGCGGACTTAATGCCATAGGCATTTTCTACCAGTCAACCTTTGGGTGATGCAGAGAGAAACAGTCAGTCAGTAGTTGTCAGTCTTTTGGGTTTCTGACTGCCTGTAACAACTGTCAAAGACCTACGAAAGACAGCCGGGACCAACAGCTTAGCGTGCTTTTGGATGCACGGAGGGGTCTCACTCAAATCTCAAATATTTATTGCGTTCCATAATGTTTACAGGTGGTGGGTATTAATATAAATAGAAACCATTATGGACCCTGTCGGTCACAGCAATATTTTAAATTCTAAGTACAATAGAGTGCTTTAATCATCATCATCATCATTTCAGCCGTAAGACGTCCACTGCTGGACTTAGGCCTCCCCCAATTTGGGGGGCTTTGCCATAATCGCCACGCTTGGCAGGCGGGTTGGCGATCGCAGTATGGTGATAAAATGCATAGAGAACGCTGCTGCCCATTCTCTAGTAAGTCCATTAGTCGCCTTTTACGTCACCCACAAGAAGAAAGAGGGGGAGTGCTTTAATAATTTCCTATAAATTCTTTATGTTGGTCTGTATTTCTAACAATAATATATTAAGTAATGGATGATCACTAGCGATCGGATATTCAGATGCATATTCACCTAAAGTTGAAATGTTGACTAATATGGAATGCGCGTTTTTACCGTGTTTTGTGTGTTGTTTTAACTAACATATACCACCCTATACACATATGTATTTGCATCTGGGGTTAAACATTAATTTTTAATTAAATATGATCCAAGAAACCCGCCTTTAATAAAAAATACGTAGCCGCTTCCGTGCTTTCACAGCTAAATAGTAACATTAGGTAAATATGCATCCGAATATCCGATCACTGATGATCACCCATCCACAAACCAACTGCGGCAAGCGTAGCGTTCCTTCGATCGACCTGTGCGGGTATTATTATTTCCTGCAACTGCATTTTATGCAAAACAGATCCGAAAATAAGAATATTGATTAAGAATATATTAAAAGACGGTCCATAGAGCAATCACCTTGAAAGTGCCGTATATATGAGTACATACTGACTAAATTTAAAATAACTTGTTTGAAAACCAGAAAAGTCCGAGATTTTAATTGTAAAACAATACATATAGGTTTCAGTATATAGCAATTTCAACGTTATGTTAGGTGTAACATTCGCACTGCTAACAGGCATAATACTATGCTAAACATTATAACAGTCTGTATAACGGAACATAGAAAACGGAGTGCATGAGCACTACGTTGTTGTCCGTAAAAAAATAGCGTTAATACGCTATTTTTTCCGAAAAGACTATTACTTAAGTTCCGTTTACGTTTTTGGTTTTTCATTATTTATTTGTACTTGAGTATAGTTTTCAATGTTTTGTTGGGATGTTGTGTGTGCTAGCTGACATAAATGTCAAATCATTTAATTTAATGTTTTGTTTTTATAAATGTAGATTACTTACATATGACTGTGTAGAATCAAGTTCTTCTAACGTAAAGACAGCTGTGGTGCTAAGGAATTTGTTGGGCCACTTCTCAACATCAAGGGCTGACATGGTATTTAATAACGTTGAAGTAAGAGAAACATCTATTAATTACTCAGTGGCATTCCTTTATTTGGTGCATTCCCAAAGAACAATCAGCATACTTATAAAAAATCGTGCAGATTTCTTCAGCACAGTATTCAGCCAGTTCTTTATTCTTCCATTTAGACACGACTCAGTGGTTAGAATATTTGTTGAATGTTTAGTAACTGCGAACTAGCGACTGCATGTTGCAATCCATGACTTGCAGAATGCAGCGCCTATTCTCTGATGCGACCGTAGTTTCTACTATTGCTAATCCTAATGGCATCTCAACGATTGTACTTGTAATACTTTACGATGTACTTGTAATATATATTTAGTTAATCATATGTTTGACAAAGGACATCAATATTTTTTTGAGCACGAATATTGTTCTCATTGTCATGTGTGCTACAATACCCGTGAGTGATTAAACTTTATTGACTACTATCATTTTAATATTGTCAGAGATGCTCGAGAATTAATACACTTTTCTTATTTTTATCTTTAACTTTTTTATATAAAACTTACTTCTGAATCACTCTGTATACTGACGAAAACCATATTGAAAACCGTTGCGTAGTTAAAAAGATTTAAGCGTACAAACACGAAGTGCAACTTTGTTTTATACTAAGTATGTGAAGATTAAATAATCGACCAAAAACTGAAACTAAGTACATGCTTCCATCACACCACTAGATTACATCAGGTTCAACACTGACTCATCGTATTCTTTTCGGTCTTACGAAACGAACACAAAATTTATAAACATGTCAAAGAATTCTACTACAGTTCGTGATCCGACCCTAACCCATTTCAAAGAAAGATAGTCAAGACCGCTGTGCCTAATAATCAATATAGATAACCTTCATTAAAATTAAAAATAAGTGAGAAAGTAGGTTAACAACATCAAAGTTGATAAAAAGTATCTTGTGTTGCTCCATATTGATAATGTGGACCGAATTACAATTGCATCACCAAACTAATGTAGGAAAACCATAACTTCTTTGACAATCTTAGCTTATATAATACAATAGATTGAGTTCTTGCTCAAGGCAAAACTTTTGTGACCACCGCAGTCACGTGTTCATTAAAGAACTATCCTCATGTGGACCAACGACCCTGCAAAGATCGCTGGAATCCACTGAATCCTCATCAACTAACCTGACAACTTGACCGGTGCTTGTAGCAATGCTAGCAATCCGTCAAATAATGGTAAATAACCATGATGATGTATGAGTGGATAAGCTGTAACAGCCTAAAAAGTAAGGTTCTATAAAGCTAGTTAAGCAGTTAGTCCCGGCTGTCAATCATGAATCTTTGACAGCTTATTAAAGGGTATCGTACTACCCAGTAACTGGGTTATGAAGGTCAGATAGGCAGTTCATCATTCCAGCCGTAAGACGTCCACTGCTGGACTTAGGCCTCCCCCAATTTGGGGGGCTTTGCCATAATCGCCACGCTTGGCAGGCGGGTTGGTGATCGCAGTATGGTGGTAAAATGCATAGAGAACGCTGCTGCCCTTTCTCTAGTAAGTCCCTTAGTCGCCTTTTACGACACCCACGGGAAGAAATGGGGTGGTGTTATTCTTTACGTCCGGCACCACACGGTACATATAGGCAGTTGTTTCATGTAAATTACTGGTATTCAGATGCAGCAAGTTAGACTGGAAACCAACCGATTAGATTGGAAGCCGACACCAACGTAGGTGGCAAAAATCTAAGCAGATATGATCATGATGATGTATGACCAGCCCACGGGACATGATGGCTGAGGAAGCTTTCACATGAGCACTTTGGAAGTTATTCGATTGCGCTCTAGAGAGTATTAACCTATAGAATACGCCGGGGAATGTAGTCGACCTCCGCGTGTCGTCGTGATCCATCTGGTTGCGATATATCACATTTAATATTGACGTTATCAATGCGAATATATGTCAAACTTGATAATGAGAGAAATGGCTCATTTTATTCTGGAATATATTTGTTATTTGCTTTGCTGATTCATCGTGGCAACTATTCCGTTCTAATTTTCCGTGTTTGCGAGTCTATTATATTTAAATGTCATATAATTTGATGATAATAATATGGTTTCTTGCTGCAATCGTTGTAATTCTGTTGTTGCTAGTATCAAGTATTTTTATAGTCATTCTAGCTGTTATGTAATGACGTAATTCTTCTAGTCTTTTCAGTTATCTTTTCACAGACTACCATTTATTTACAATTGTGGAATCAAAACATATTGCGCCATCAGCGTCTGTTTCACTTAGTTTCATACCGGAAGAACATAATAGTTTATAACAGCATTTTATCTAAGCTATCAACCGATTACAACTCCAAATATGATTACCAAAATATTATCAAGTTCAATAAATAAAATACATAAAACTCGATGCTGCGATAGAGATCAATCGGATGTCAATTACCAGTCTTTCCGTTATGACTATAAAATATAAGTTTAAAGTTTATTTTAACATCATGCGTCGGGTCTTGTACATAAACCTTGCTAATACTATAATTCTACTAAGTCTGTTTGTTTGTTACCCAATAGGTTGGCAGCGTGTCAAGTAAAGACGAAAGTGTGTAACGTAAGTTGAGGCATCTAGAGAATCACATTATTGAACGGGTACAAGGCCTTATGTCAAGAGGATTTAGCGAGGAGGAACTTTGTGTCCTCCTGTCTGTCAATTAGGTGTGTGCGTAGTTGCAGCCCTATGGCTTCAATTACGCACACTGAAAATGATAAAGATTGGTCTTACCAATGGGTATCGTAACACTAAGTGGTATTGGGTTGGGAACATCGACAGTCGCTTCATTAAAAACACTGATATTCGGCTGCATACGGTTAAAAGGATGGAACCCGACCCCAAAATATCTTAGGACAATTAACACACTGTTTTCTGATCTCAAACTAGGTACAACCTGTACTATGGTAACCAGACAACTGATAAATATACTTATATACTAGATGCAATTTTGACCCCGCAAAACATTTCAGGAGGTTGTTATGTGACTCGTAAATAATCATATAACAATACGATACCAAGTCAATAATCAATAACACTTTTTATTTTAGATTTTTCAATTTTATTGTTTTTCAGAATAACTCTGGATGGGGAGCGAGGCTTTGGATCAATGAAAGAAATGTCGGTTGCGTTTGTTTGCGTGTGTGAAAGCGCAGTTTAAGAACACGTACAGACTGGCCGCGTTTTAAAAAGGGAGTTCACACTTACTGATTTTCGTAAATAAGAATAAAATGAAAAAAAACCTGCCCATTTTATTGTTGATTCAGGTCGAGAACCACTAACATAATTACCTCCTGAAATGTTTTGCAGATGCACCTTGTATATCTAAATACATACATACTACAGATAAATTACACCCAGACACAGAAAAAAATATTGAGCTCATCACACAAACATTTATCCTGGGTGGGAATCGATCCCACGACCTCAGTCTTAGCAGTCAGGGTCACTAACCACTAGACTAACAGGCCAGTCTGAAAAGGCTAGGCAGATGATGATTATGGGGGTAATAATTGGATTCTATTTTCAAAATGATTCGGATACAAAGATCTGTCAAATAATTTAACAACATCCAAGTTTGAGATTGTGTTTGTTAGTAAACCAAAAGACAGGCCAAGGCCATATTATAGATTAAAAAAGTAAGTCAAAAGATAAGTAAAGGTCAGAGGTAAAGGCAGGTCAGAGTGTTTTTATTTTTCTTTGGGGAATCCATAGATTAACTTTTATTTTTTACTAGCATTTGCCAGCGGTTTCGTCCGCGTAGTATACGAGTATGTACATAAGAACTTTCCTCTTGGATCACTCTGCCTATTGATTAAAACCGCATTAAAATTCATTGCGTAGTTTAAAAGATATAAGTGAACAGACACGGAAAGCACTTTGTTTTTAACCGACTTCAAAAAAAGGAGGAGGTTATCAATTCGTCTGTATTTTTTTTATTTATTTTTTTATGTTTGTCACCTCATAACTTTTGACTGGGAGAACCGATTTTGATGTTTTTTTTTTATTTGAAAGCTGGTGCTTTCCAAATGGTCCTAATTTGGTTCCATTCGGACAATGGGATCCATGTGAAAACCATATAAATCTTAAATTTGCATTAAGTATTGGCGCGACAAATGAACGAATAACGCGATTAGAAAGATTAGTGCGGGGTAGCTCCCAGAACTAATGAACCACTGAACGATCAGTTCAATGGTTCATTCGTTTATTTAATTTTTATGTTCTTTCTTTATTTAATACTAACATTAGAGTAAGTTGTTTTTTTTTTATTACTAACATCATATGGATTTATTTCCGAAATAAATATTTTGAATTTGAATTTGAATAACTAAAAAGTTTAAAATAAAAACTTTTTAATATGTATAATATGTAAAAGAATAACCATGGATTTTTTTGACGACTCTTTACCATTTGGAACCGTGCACCTAGCTTCTGACGTTTCATGAATACCCATGTAGGTTTATGTGAAATAAACATAATATATTTCTAAATACATACATATTATAAATAAATTACACCCAGACACAGAACAAATGATTATGCTCATCACACAAAGATTTGTCCTGGGTGGGAATTGAACCCACGACCTCAGTCTTGGAGTTCAGGGTCACTAACCACTAGACAACAGGCCAGTCTATACTATGTCATGGGTGAGCGTTAAATACAATTGAAAACTAAAATTAACTAGCATTATTAATTACTTCCTATACGGACATTAAAATTTTATCAATACAAAATATAATATTGTGTATAAAATGGAAAAAAAAAATATACCTGCATTTGCCATTGAAATGTCTCGTTAATAATATTTATGACAACTAACAAAAACCGATAATATTATAATGATAAATATATTATAACTTCTTCTAGGTTGACTAGTTCTTCTTGCATAAGACCTGAAACATGCGTCAGTGACGCTAGAAGAACAGCGGACATGTGTCAAAAGCCAAATCACCCTCATATTATTACGCACCCATCTTTATAATTTTCTTACTATTATCAAAATTTGAAGGATTTTGAATGAGTCTTCTGTTGGGGTCGGGACAAGTCATCTCAAAGCTATAAGAGCTCTTTCTTGAAAAGGCCCTACTAGACATGACCCTGCATTATTAGACTCACATGTAATTCTAATAATATAATGCTTAGACCTTAATAGAGACCATGACCTTTCAATTTGTTTCGGTTTCTACCCAGGGATCAGTCAGCTATGAAATGCCCACGCCATAAAGTTTTAAAATATTTGCCCACAAAATATTGACGTCTAAAAGTGTCTTAATATTATCTACTTCCAAAAATAAACATTTCATTTCATTGCTTCATATGTAAGAACAATTCTTCTGCACGACAGCGTAAGCAACGCCATGAATATTGTTGAATTGCCAAAATGAGGAAATCTGCTCAAGCACGCAAATTTTTCTGAAATATGAGGCAATGGGTTAACAAAATTCTTTAAAATGTCTTCAGATTCTGATCTAGTCTATAGTTGTATATTTACGCTATTATGATGCTAGTTTTCTCACGATGTTTTATTTTACCTATGCCAGTAATTTCTAAGCTAAATACTATATGCTCTATAGGAAACAAGTACGAATAGAAAACGTCAGATACTCAATTACCGTTTACAAAATTTGGTGAAGAAGTACCTTTAGAGCAGCATTTCCCAAAGTGGGCGATAACGCCCCCTTGTGGGCGCTGCAGGCCTAAAGGGGGGCGGTAAGAGACCCAGAAAAAAAATGGGGGCATTGTGTAGAGTCTACACAACGCCGATAAACGATAAACACAAAGGAACAGGCAATACTTGAATACAAGCCTTCTCTAAACCATTGTACTTACTTTCACATCACTCTGATATAAAACGGCATATGTTTGTCAACATTGCTTCAGCGATGAGCTTGCGCAACGGCTGTCGATCATTGCGAACTATCATGAATTACCGTGTTAGCTTTATAGTATAGGCGTTTTGAATAGAAATAGCTTGAATAACAACGTGTTTCGTATTATCCTGTTTTGTCATACAAAAGTAGGGCAAATGGGCGCGGAATGGAATTTATACTCCGCATTAATTTTGGAATTCGTCTGGGCAGCATACTTGGTTCAACTTCTTTTATACTTCATCTTAAATGTTTCTCTTCATCATCATCATTTCAGCCGTAAGACGTCCACTGCTGCACTTAGGCCTCCCTTAATTTGGGGGGCTTTGCCATAATCGCCACGCTTGGCGGGCGTTAAATGCATAGAGAACGCTGCTGCCCATTCTCTAGTAAGTCCCTTAGTCACCTTTTACGACACCCACGGGAAGAAATGGGGTCGTGTTATTCTTTACGTCCGGCACCACACGGTGTTTCTCTTACTAATGTTGAATTAATAGCCTATTAGTATGCAGATTTTTCAGCAGGTGGAACGAATGGGTTTGGTAGGAAAATCGCGCACCTGGACACGAGTTGCCTTGACTTGGACTCAGGTAGGCCGAAGTAAAGAAAACTTGCTCAGGTGGAGAATCACAGATGACTTCGCCGTGGAGTGCAAATGTGATGCTGTGACAAACAATGCGGCGTGTCCTGTTGTTTTCACGCTACAGGAATTGATAGACGCTACTGAAAGTGCTAACAATCTAAATAGTTAGATTGTTGTCGACACGCTAAGAAGAAGTATTCAGGTAACAAAGCAGCCATATTTCAAGGTATAACTATACCAGTGCACTTCACACATGAAGTTTGTTACACATTTGCTATTCTTTCCGCGTTAAAAATATTTTCAATGCCAAATGGGTCGCGAGATTCGTTCGAAAGAGTTGCCGTGGCATATGGGCAACTGAAGGAACACGAGTGGGTAATTAGTCAGTAAAAGTCTGACACGCCCTTCCGCTCCACCCTAGAGCGGGAGACGTCATTTTGATGATTTCCAATCCAAAAAAAAAAATGCCATGTCGTACAAAAATTTAAGGCCAATCTTCCTAGTAATTTGAATACGTCTTATAACAACGCAGACTGGCATTAAAAAATAATAGTTTAAAAAAAAACTAAAAAACACGCTTCCATTGAAAACCAAACTAAAAAGTACAAAATAATGGAAAAAAGCGTGGGGTGCCTGATATCATTTAAAAAATACCTTAAAAAGCACCCCACGCTTTTTTTTTAGTTTTTTGGAAGCGTGTTTTTTAGTTTTTTTTTAAACTATTATTTATTTTCTATTTTTTAGGGTATTTCGAATTTTGAGACGTATGTCAGCGTAGTTTCTGACAGTTTTTTTGCTGTCCTGGTAACCCTGGCAAGGATAATGGCACAAATTTATGAAATTATTACATTGTCATCGGTCCTTGACAGGTGTGCAAAGTTTGAATGAAATCTGGTCGTTTAAAGTGGGTCAAAATCGCGCTATAAGGAGTCGGTTACAAACAAACATACAAATATACAAACATACAAATATACAAACATACAAGTGAAGCTAATATAAAGCGTGTAAAAATAGGTATTTTTCAGTGGGAGAAAGTAATTATTCATGAATATGAATTGCGTCCAACTTTTACTGATAAACCAACTCGGAAAAAGCGAAAAAAACACCTGTATCAAACACATTAACTGCGATAGTTTAGCATTTTTAGATGCAAGCGCTAAACTAGGCTGAGAGTCAGCAATTTTGACCATCCAAATTACAAAGACAGTCCTCCAAAACGCCCGCTCTTCACCTATTCCTACATTGCTTTAGCTGGGACGAAGTAGCGTAACAAACTCCGCAGCAGTACAATTGTCAGTTAGAAGAATTTGATGTAATTAATTATCATCACACCACACAAAACTTTAAATTAGATTATTTGCCATATGACAGCTAGCACACGTCAATATATCAACAAAACATTGAAAACTACTAAAAATTAACCTTCATTCTCACTAGTCATTAAATAATACCTTTCAATTGTGCTTAGCTTATATTTATTGACATTGTAAATAAGATAATCAATAGAAACATTACTCAATCAAACAAGAATTTGTATGTTACTTCGTACCTACTGTATATTTATTTGGTTACTTAGTTTCTATAATTTTGGTAATCATGTCATTGCAAACAATGTTTATTTTATTGGTAATTATTACTTATGTGCCAAGTCAAACAAAATGAATTAAGTTAATATAGTATTTTGTGACTTGTTATATTTTATACGTAGGTATTATGAACTAGCGCTTTGCCCGCTACTTTGTCCACAAGAATTTTCCATTTTTTAAGCCAACGTCCAATTCTTATATAAACATCAACACTATTATTTACTCTATTTTTTTTTTCCATTTATCTGACTTTCCTCAGACTTCCAGTTTCATCATAGAATTATCGTACAACTTTGACCCACTGGGTAAAATATAGGAGAAGAAACAAAGGTATAATTTCTAAAAATAAACCTCTAGTGATGTACTGTCAACAGGAATAGAGGCAGCGATGCAATTTTTTTATTCTTGTTTTTGGAATGACATCTCGCGGGTAACCTATGAGGTTGTCGGCTGCTTAACCGGACTTGCCTGTGACATAAGACATTAACGCCTCTTAGCCAGTGCTTAAAACTAGAGCGACTACTCGCTAAGGGTACCTCCTGTGTGGTACGGACCTCGGCTTAGGGTGTCGCTGGTAGAGGACAGCAAGGAACGCGCTGAATCTGAGTGGGTTTTTTTTGTGCTAGCAACAATCAGGTACTTATACTGCACAGTTTGCAATAACCAACAGGATAGGGTACGTAAGTTCACACTCGATTACACCTTTCATAATAAGAATATTTTATCTTTTTAATTGGCGTTACACAATGTCCTGTTTTATTGGTTAGGGCTAAGTATTTCACGAAAATTTTAGGACTAAAGTTTTTTTTTTTTAATTGTCCTTAATTTGTAGAGTAAACTTTATCTATTGGACTTTAATTTAGAGTAATAATGAACTGCACTGCAAGTCTGAAGAAAGTTCAGAATCCATTACTTCTTATGTTTGAAAACTATTTGTACGTTTAATCTAATTACTAACATACGCCACCTACTTTATCAACCACCTTGTCATAAAGACATACCTACATGCGATTTGTTATATATATTTTAGGTGTGTTTTATTTTATAATAACTTACCATACGAATTAAATTTATAACAGGGTAATGTAACAAAATTGACAGAATGACTTTAAAGTGTTGTATTCAGGAATTTTTGAAACATAAAAATTTAAAGTTAATGCAAATATTAATAAATAAACAGTTTAAAAAATATGAATAATAATAGTAGTAAAAGTATGTAACCTAAGTAATTCAAATTTGCACGCGTGCTTGCAACTACAGTTAGGTTATAAAATCTCACGTTTACCAAAAATTTCACAGCTATTATTTCTAGCAAATAAACGTTTTATTTAGTACTAGCTTCTGCCAACGGCTTCGCCCGCGTGGATGTCAAAATATTCACAATTTCAACCCCCCATTTCACCCTCTTAGGAATGTAATTTCAAAAAACCCTTTCTTAGTGGATACCTACTCCTCACAAAGAACACACCCTCCAAATTTCATGTCTCTAGGACCAGCGGTTTAAGCTGTGCGTTGATATATCAGTCAGTCAGTCAGTCACGCACGACTTTGAATTTTTTTTTTTGAATTTTTTTTGACCAAATTAGAAATTATTAAGGGTCACAAAAAGAGGCGCAATGATTATAGTAGAGTCAACTAGAATTATTATTCCTAGTAAGTGCTATCTCTGTAAGTTGGGTGCGTGTTAGTTTATCGTGATAACAGGTGATTGGGCTAGAGGAGTCAACAAACAGTTATGCAATTTCCGATGTTCGCTCCCTTAAACCCAGCTCTATGCGGGCTTTACACCCAGTTTTACACGTCAATGAAATAATAATAATAATAAATTTTATTCAAAGTAAAAGTTGGTAAATAACAGTATAAATCTAAGAATAAATGACGAGGAATAAAGCGGTATATTATTCTATTCAAAACAAATGAATAGCGGTGTTTCTTTTACTGTAAAAACATGAATAATTATCGTTTATATTCCAAAGAGTCATTATACTTTTACATTACTTCGAAGTCTCATTAAAAACCTGCCAAGTGCGAGTCGGACTCGCGCACCGAGGGTTCCGTAGAAACCTGTGGGTATAAAGTTTAAAATTGAAAAATATATTTTTATTATATGATGTAACTAAAAATTTACGGTTTTCGCAATTTTTCCTTTATCTGTGCTATAAGACGTTGCTTCGTACAAAATTTCAAAATTCTAGATCAACTGGAAGTACCTTTTAGGTTTTGATTCCCTTGCGAGTTTCGAAAATTTGCGGAAATTTGTGGCATAAACGGCTATATCTTTTGATTGCGTTAGCTTAGGAATTTGATTTTTTCACAGCTCCAAGGGACAGTAGACTTGAGTATTTGATATAAATTTCAGCTTGATACCTTCACGCGTTCCTGAGAAAAAGGGTCTTGACAGACGGACGGACGGACGGACGGACGGACGGACGGACAACAAAGTGATCCTATAAGGGTTCCGCTTTTTCCTTTTGAGGTGCGGAACCCTAAAAATTTACATAAATTATGTTGTTGTGACGCAAAAGTAAAAACATGTTACTTGTAGACTCCGCAGTAGCCGAAGTTGGCTAGTGAAGACAACAAAACAATTAGGTTCGGAGGTCGATTACGTATGATCTGTCATTGTAACTACGCATTT
This sequence comes from Aporophyla nigra, assembly GCA_947507805.1. Taxonomy (NCBI): domain Eukaryota; kingdom Metazoa; phylum Arthropoda; class Insecta; order Lepidoptera; family Noctuidae; genus Aporophyla; species Aporophyla nigra. The sequence continues at coordinate 4,962,887 of OX382301.1, forward strand.
TGGGAATTTTATGTATTTATTGGGAAATGGTTTATATAGACAGATATCTCCAGACACAATATATAAAAGCACTTTCTCGTATTTATCCTCGAGATTTTTTTTATTTTTTATGGTAAGCTGACATTTTTCGTTTTTTTTTTTTTTCATTTTTCATTGACTCAGGCGATGCTTGGGGGAGGCCTATGTCCAGCAGTGGGGGTCTTTAGACTGCAATTATGATGACAACAACAAGATAGAATTTTGTAGCAAACTGCATAGAGTTGTCATCTTATATTTATGTCTATCGACAAAATCGGAGTTAGGTTATGTAGGCAGGAGTTAGGTAGGTACAATTATTCATCACTTGTTAAACTTTCAATGACATAAAGGCAGCTAACTTAATAGAAGATTGTGCTAGTGGGGAATTTGTTGCAGCACTTCTTCTTCCCAGCTGCAGCACTAGGAAGTAGTGAAGGACGTGCGTTTTGGAGGACTGTCTAATGTGTACTGTAAAATGTTGATGTCCAAAATTGCTAATTCTCAGTTTGAAAAAAAGCGGCCAAGTGCGAGTCGGACTCGCGCACCGAGGGTTCCGTACAAACCTGCAGGTATTCACGGTTTATGCATAAGGTTTATGTTTATGAAATTAAATGTTTTTTTTTTTTTTTTATATTTGAGTTGACTGAATGAAAGGTAAATTGTGGTTTACGATTTATGACGTATTAAAAAAAAACTACTTACTAGATCTCGTTCAAACTAATTTGCGGTGGAAGTTTACATAGTAATGTACATCATATATCTTTTTTAGTTTTATCATTCCCTTATTTTAGAAGTTACGGGGGGGGGGACACATTTTACCACTTTGAAAGTGTCTCTCGCGCAAACTATTCAGTTTAGAAAAAACTGATGTTAGAAACTTCAATATCATTTTTAAAGACCTATCCATAGATACCCCACACGTATGGGTTTGATGAAAAAATGTTTTTTGAGTTTCAGTTCTATGTATGGGGAACCCCAAATATTATTGTTTTTTTTCTATTTTTGTGTGAAAATCGTAATGCGATTCACAGAATACATCTACTTACCAAGTTTCAACAGCATAGCTCTTATAGTTTTGGAAAAAAGTGGCTGTGACACACTCGGACAGACAGACAGACAGACATGACGAATCTATAAGGGTTCCGTTTTTTGCCATTTGGCAACGGAACCCTAAAAATGACTTTAATTTTTAATTTCGAGCTACAGAGTTTTGTTCTTAAACCCATTTGCTCGTTTTAGTGGGAGAAGACTGGAAACAAGAGTCAACGAGCAGCACCATGACACGCTTGGCTGGAAGGCGTCATAGACGCGATTTTACCCAGTTAAGCACGCTGCAGTACCTGAGCTTTATACAATGAGACATTAAAAAAAAAAATCTCTTTTAAGGATGCGATAAAGTACGCGAAATTCAAGTTTCCTTACGATTTTCGTAATTTTCGGGTCAGCGTACCGGTGACCAGCGGCGGACGCTACCTACCCCTGTTAAATTTAACAAATGTTTTAACATTTAAAACTAAAATAATACCAAAACGAATCGAAGGTTTTTTTATGTATGTTCGGCCATAACTCCGTCATATATCGACGGATTTGCAAAATTCTTTTTTGTTCGAAAGGGGTTTATTCCGAAATGGTCCCATATAAATTTCATATAGATCTGATGATGAGTTCCGGACACACCGGAACTCTTTAAAAAAATACAGCAAATCAACCGCCATTTCTGCTATCGCATAAATATACATTGTTTGTTTGGAATTAGTGCAGGGTAGATACCATAACTAAAAATTTAAAAATAAAAACTTTGTTACAAAAAAAAAACAACCGACTACCTTAAAAACACTACAAAGTGAAAAATAACTTCAATATATATAAACATCCGAATTGAGAACCTCCCCCTTTTTGAAGTCGGTTAAAAACTGAGATTCCTACCTACTGAACTACCTTACAAAAAACAACTAATTGAGTTGAGAGGTGGGTAATTGTTTAATCTCGGGTTGTGGATCTTAGTTTATAACAAGAAATAGACACACATTCAGTAATCGACACAATTTAACATAGATACGAGTACATAGCCTCACCCCTTTTTCCCATGGGAGTAGACAGAAACTACAGAAGAGAAGGCGAGGCCCTAGGAGAAGATATAGTGATCTTATTGGTGATGTTCTTCAGAAAGGTCAGGGTGCTTACTCTCGAATATAATTCCAATACATCGACATTGGAATTGTCAGTCAAACGTCAGTGATTGGCTGCACTCACTCAGTCTAGCCAATCCCTGACGTTTAACTCAACCAACTGACGTTTGACCAATGTTGATCTATTGGAATTATATTCGACAGTAAGCACCCTGGTGCGTAGTACTCGCAGCCGGCGTGCGTACGCGACCAGAGGGGTCGTTGCAGAACTTTTTATCGGTAGGAATTGGCTTAATATTCATAGTTAAACATTCATTGCGTTATTTGCGTTGCTGAGCCGACAATTTATTCTAACAAATGACGCAATGGTTTAGAAATAATCTTCAATCCCATTCAGATTCTGATAAATTGTACGTTTCGCAATTAGGGTGCTGATGTATGAACCTAAACGTAAAAGGATTATGTAAGGAGAAATTTTATTTATTTTTAAATAAACCTTTTTTCAATTAATGCGTATTCATTCAGGCGTTGTACACCCACATTTCGTCAGGTATGTTTAGAAAGAAGAGAAAGAAAGAAAAATAGTTTATTCTGCACAAACAAAACGCACAACATGAAATAAAAAATTGTTACAAAAAAAGAAAAATGCACGCGTACAAGGTAGCCAAAAGCCACGTATTCAAGATAAAAAACGTTGTAGAATGTACCGTACGTTGTAAAATACCTATGGCTCATTGATGTCACGGCTACGTTACTGTTTAAGTCCCATGTAATAGGGAGCGACCCTATTGGTATCAACCGAGGGCAAAACCAAACTCCGGACTGCTACTGAGAAATTCCAGATCGAAAAACCAAGTAACACTTCATTCATTCATTCATTTCAGCCGAAAGACGTCCACTGCTGGACATAGGCCTCCCCCAAGCTCCACCAATTCAACCGGTTTTGTGCTTCAACACACTTTGCCCAACCTAATTTTTATTTAGATGTAAAATAAATATCTACTTACCTACTAGTGCATATACATATCTATGCTAATATTATAAAGCTGAAGAGTTTGTTTGTTTGATAGAACGCGGTAATCTCAGGAACTACTAGTCCGAATTGAAAAAATATTTTTGTGTTGGGTAGTCTTTTTATTGAGGAAGGCTATATAAGGCTATATACCATCACGCTGTGATCAAAAAGAGCGAAGCAGCAACGAAAAATGGATGAAAACCGGCAGGCAATTCGATGCGACGGGAAGGGTCAGGAGAGAGAAATTTGACGCGGACGAAGTCGCGGGCTTAAAATTTCATATTTCGATGGCATATTGTAGTTGGTAATAATTTAATTAATTAATTATGGTATTATATTTGTATTAACTATTCAGCTATAAATAAGTTTTTTAATTATATATTTTCCATTTTAATTCCGAATAAATTAAAATAAATATGAGATTACTTGAGTAAAGTTGTATTTATTTTTAAAGTGAAATGCGGCAATACTTTTTATTTTCAAGATCAGTTCAAAATTATCATAATCAGAATGCATTCAAACTGATGTTTTGGAAGAACTTGTTTTTTATTAAATTTTTATTTATTAATAAAGTCCTTGATTTTTTATATTTACTATACAGAAAAGACAGAAAAGGTGAATGGATAAAGTTTTTGCACATTCCATAGTTCGTTGACCGTCTTATTTCGGTAGGAACCTACTATCAACATTATTGTACTTGTCAGCTTAGAAAAAAAATCATAAGTTAGTAGCGTAAAATATACTTTAATATTTTGAGTAGTTGAATGAACTTCAAGAATATCATACATTTTTATTATAGGGTAAATTTTTGAAATTATGAAAACGGCACCATTTTCATGCATTTAATTGGGTTGGAATTTTTGGCTTCGAATTTTCGGTTCTAGGACACGCCGCGCGCCGGTTTCCTCACGATGTTTTCCTTCACCGTTTTGAGAGCAGTGGTGATGAAATTATTAACACAAATTAAAGCGCCTGCCTGGGTTCGAACCTACGACCTACAACTCGTAAGTCGGGGCCACCACTGTCATCGGATAAGCTACGTAGACGTTATTGCATAAAATTCAAAATGTGCAAATTCCCTAATACATATTAATTCAACTATCCTACTACTATTATAAATGCGAAAGTTTGTGAGGATGGATGTATGTGTATGTTTGTTACCCTTTCACGAAAAAACTACTGCACGGATTTGGATGAAATTTGGCACACAGATAGTTCATAACCTGGATTAACATATAGGGTACTTTTTATCCCGGTAGTACGTTCCCGCGGGATATTTTCCGACCTCCACGCGGGCGAAGCCGCTGGCAAAAGCTAGTACATCTATACTTGAAATAAATTTTTATACAAATAAATAAAATGGAAGTGTCTGTTTGTAATTTCGAATTAACAGTTTTTCACTAAATGCATATGAAAGTATATATGGTACTTACATAAAAAAATCATTGTTTTTAAATTATGTCTGTCTGTCTATTTGTCTCGGCTAATCTCTGAAACGACTGGACCGATTTTGACAGGACTTTCATTGGCAGATAACTGATGTTATAAGGAATAACGTAGGCTACTTTTTGTCTGAGTAGCACGTCCCTGTGTGATAATTTCTAAACAGCACGCGGGTGAAGCCGTGGGCACAGCTGGTCACAAATAAATTAACTTCGTGCGAAACGCCAACAGAAAATAATATATTATTTAAAAGTGAACATTTGCCCGTTTCGATAAACTTTTATTTTATAATGTTTAAGTTGTCACAGGCGCCATCAGACGACGCTGCTGGTGTTGTTAGCTATTTTAACAGACTTCAAAAAAAGGAGGATCGAGGTTATCAATTCGACTGTATTTATTTTTTACATTTTCTTTGCAAGAACAAATGGAAAAATCTCAGAGATGGCAGTGTCGTACTATAGTAAAAAAAGTGTGTCCTCTATTTTAACCCGTTTAGGGTGTGGAGTTCTCCTTAGTCTACTTTGGCTTACATGTAACTCTTTTACAAAATGTCTTGCTTCTAGGCCCAGCTGTTCACATTTTGCGTTGTCAGTCAGTGAATGAATGATTGAATGAATGTAAGAACTTTATATCATACAGGCAGATAAATGATTCTAGGCTGATGCGATTACTGAAAAGAATTTAAAATCATTAACTATTGTCTAATTACTTGATTTGAGGCAGAACCTCACGCCTGTTAATCCTGTAGCGTAAGGCAGAGCTGTACATAGTAAGGCACACATACGTTTCGCCAAATATACCTAAGTCCCATGTAATAGGCTAGCGATTAATTGTGGATTTTTCCACAATGAACATGTCTTGACTCTCTTTAACTTGCTAGACCAGAATGACATCTACGATTGACCTTCTCCATCAGTCTGCTTCTCATATAGTTCGTACAAGCTCCTGTTGACAGCTTCATAGCTACATTCCTCATTAAAGATATTCTACACAGTGGCAGTTTTTCCAGCTGTAAACTCAAAACGTATCGCTTTGAATGTCGAAGTCTACCTTAGCGGTTTCCTCATGCAAGATACCCTTCGAAATTCAAATTTACTTACTGGCTACCCTGGCGCCTCTCTTTTTAAATGTATTCTAATGCAACTGTCATTTAGGTCTTACAAAAAAAGAAAATAATTTATTTGCAAATAAATAGATGCAATATAGCAGAGCTATTGTGCTGTCTATTGCCCCGGTACTGTTGGGTTCCAACGATTTGCAGTGTAGTACTGGTTGTCAAAAATCTGTCCAGTCAAATTAAATGACTTGAAACGACATGTGTGTCACATCACTAGATAATTAGATACAATCTCTTGAAGGTAGGTAGTTGGAGATCTATTTCCGTATTCCAAATCGCTATCGGCTTCCTACATAGGTACCTACGTAATAATAATATAGATCATAATACATTATTATAATTGTAGTTGTAATTTCGTTGAACTAAGCACAGGCGTTTAAAATGTATCACTTCATTTGTACTTATAATGAACGAGTAAGATGCAGTCAGCAGAAAAAGTATAAGATTAAATTTAAATAATAATCTTAAAAAATAAACGGACTAGACGTTGCAAGTATTTTTTTGCTGACCGTATAGACACAGTTATTTTAAAGATATAACTATATATTATAAGTAATAAGTTAGTATCAAGTTATGGTCGAAAATCTGTTTGCCAGGAGGTCATAAACATGTAAACAACTACCTAAGTAGGTATGCGTGTTCGTTTCAAGGCGTTCTAAATTTTAGACGGCCAACCACTGAAATATTATGTTGGACCGGTATCGAAGATACCAAATTATATTATGTAGGTAACGTAATTATATCTAATCCTTAAAAAAATAAACATACTATTATATAGAGCAGTGAACTTTTACAGGACAATTTAATGCCCCAGGATTCATTTTTTTTTTTAACTTGCACATAATTTTTTTTTAAGAATTTGCTTTTAAATTATGTAAATATTTTTAGATTAAATATAAATATTCGATCGAATAAATACTATAATAATTATTTTTCATCAACACACAACTAAAACTATCATTTACCCTCATTATAATTTAAAACGTGATACTATGCTTTTAATACCATTACCAATAATTGACAACAACCAATCATAATTCAAATTACAGATACTGTTCTAATTTCAAACACGAAACCATAAACCAACAGCGAAACATACCTTTAATCTTTCAATCGTTAGATGATTGAAACTTCGAATTTGGAACAGGCGAAAGGGCACACAAAGTCCGATGAAACAGAACAATTTGATACAAAAAAAAAAAATAGAAAACACTGCCTTATGTGGTTTGTAATACAGTTCTGATTATGTATAGATTTAATACAATAACTCGCGTATTTATTTTGCCGGTATCACGCATGCGTCAAGTAGCCGCAAGGAACGAATGTGAACTAAAGTTAGAACGAGCTGTAAGGCACAGTATAGTAAGCCGCTTGAAGTTGTTTTGATGCACAAATATAAGCCGGTGTTTGTAGTCTGTGGTTATGTCTGCCTTTCAATGATTGATGCGAAACAGTGTTTTATGCGAATTAAAAATGTTTATTGATAATAATTGGTAACTTTGTTACGTCAGAATGACAGTAGATTTGACAAAACGATATCGTAAAAAATATTGTATCGCCTGCAATATTTAATTTGTTTTCATTCATGATAAATTATTTATGTATTCATACGTAACATCGCAGGCCCAGTCGGATATGGCGTTATGAGCTGGACTCTATTAATTACCATTGGTTCTTGGCAGCTCTGTAGGTACGGAGAGACGTGGAAAGGGAGTATAGAGCCCTTCTCCCAGCAGTGGAAAATTAATGGCTAATAAAAAATAATTAAAAAATCATTTAGTGGTTCATTTGATGCGCTAAGGCAGCCAGTGAAATTCAACCTACGTACGTCATTATTTTGTAATTTGCAGGTCAGAGTCAGTGTTGAATAAAATATTATTGCGGCCGCCACAAAATGAGTTTCCAGAATTATAATCATTAAAATCATCAAGACAACCCTCTAACTTAATTTAATACCACTGGATAAAAATAAATTTCCCGAGCTAAAATTCAATTCAATTTATTTATTTATTGGTTAGTAACAAAAAATATACGTAAAATACCCCTACCATCCCCTAGCCTGGTGCTTCTCCCCTTACAGTTAAGGACACGTCAAAAAATGTATGACTAAGCAGTCGCTAATCATTAATTCACTTTAAGCAACGTTTATAAATACGGAGGTCATTCATAGAATTGCATCAAATGAGTGAAATAATTTTACAATATTATACTTGTTTACACTTTACGAGAATTCATTGTGAAAGGCGAAAACTTGTATGCTAGAAGAATATCTACAGCAGAATGTGCAATCGGATTTCTACATCCAAAATCCTAAAACTTTTATACCTATTAATGATGTGCCTGATCGTTGTAAATGGATATCCGGGAACACGAATCCGAATACGGATATTATGTGTCAAGATCCGCGGATACGCATACGAATCTGATTCTGCTCAATCGGTGTCGAAGCGCGTGACCTTGAACGATAGTTGACGCCACTTGACGGTTTGCTTGACAGGACATGTTTCGCAAGTCACAGATATTTTTTTTTTTTTTATCCTTTATTATAAAGAACTCCGTTCTTAATAATTAATTACAATCTAGTCTATAAGACTAATAAGCAATTTAAATCTAACTTAATTTTATACATGATGATTATTTTAAAACTTAGAATAGTGTCCTTTGTACTTTACACAAGTCCGTTCCACTTTCTTAGAGTCTGGTATGATGATATTATAAACACTTTGTTCATGTGTTATTATGTGTGTCACTGTCACTGTTATTTCTGCACTTTTTACACTACACTAAATCAAAAGGTTTTGTTCGTTTTAGTCTTCGCACTATATTCGTTTGGTCTAACAGCTGAATCGCCTCGATGTTCACATGATGATGGAGTCGTTGTTCATGGGCTTCAGCATATTTTTGTATTATCTTGGTGACGGGTTCCATGTTCAGGTCACGATGGAGGTCGTCATTTCTTATATACCAGGGAGCATTAACTATACTCCTGAGTACCTTGTTCTGGAATGTTTGGATGATTTTGATGTTGGTTGGTTTAGTACATCCCCACAGTTGGATGCCATATGTCCATATTGGCATAAGAACATGCTTATATAATAGTATTTTGTTGTGTATTGATAGACAGGAATCCCGTCCAATCAACCAATACATGTTTTTAAAGCGCATGTCTAGTTCCTGCCTTTTCTTTTTGACGTGCGCTTTCCAGCGCAGTTTCGCGTCAAGCGTTATGCCAAGGTATTTGGCTGTATTTGCGTATGGCACTCGTTGACCATTTATGAAGACTGGGTGGTAGTCACAATTTCTGTTGGTGAAATCAATATGAAGCGACTTTGATTCATTCAATTTGATTCTCCATTTTTGTGCCCAATCATGAACTTTATTTAGAGCGATTTGTACCTTTTCGATTGCTTCCGTATGGCATGATCCTGTCGCCATGATGGCAGTGTCGTCCGCAAAGGTTGCAATTGTATTATTTTCGAGCTCTGGTAAATCATACGTGTACAGCAAATAGAGCACTGGTCCCAGCACACTACCTTGGGGCACACCAGCTTTAATTATCTTTAGCTCGGAAAAAGCATCCTCGTGCCTTACTCTAAACATTCTATTTGTAATGTATGATTGCAAGATATCGGCAAAATCATTAGGCAGCATTAGTCTTAGCTTGTACATCAAACCCTCATGCCAAACTCTATCAAAAGCTTGTGCCACGTCTAGGAATACGGTGGAGCAAACTTTTTTATCTTCAAGCGTTCTCTCGATGATGTTGGTAATTCTATGTACTTGGTCTATCGTAGAATGTTTCTCTCTAAAACCAAACTGGTGGTCAGGGATCAAATTATTCTCGCTTATAATCGGTTTTAGGCGTTTTAAAAATAATTTTTCAAACAGCTTTGATAGTATCGGCAACAGGGATATGGGCCTGTATGATGATGCTTCGTGAGGTGGTTTGCCGGGCTTTGCAATCATAATCACTTCAGCAACTTTCCATGGCTCAGGAACATGCTTTAGTACGAATGCAGCATTGATGAGCCTTGTAAGTTTAACAATAGCTTTACGAGGGAGATGTTTTAGGATTTCAACCGTAATAAGGTCATACCCTGGGGATTTCTTTTTTAGGCTTATCATTTGAATTTCCTTTGCAACTTCTTTCGGGGTCACAAGCTTAATTCTTTGATCTTGCAGAATATCGGGAACTTGCAGGTTTTCTACAGACCCGTCATTTGGCTGAAAGGTTTCTTCTAAATGATGTGCAAATCTTAGGGCTTTTTGCTCGTTGCTTATGGCCCACTTTCCATTATCATCTCTGATCGGGGGAATTGATGTGACTGGCCTTTTCAACAACTTTGTTGCTTTCCAAAGAGAGTATTGCGTTGTATGATCACTGCTTAACTGCCGTAGGTTAGTGTTGAGAGCCTCATCTTGAAAGGTTTTTATTGTTCTCTGTAGTCTTTTCGATAGATTATTCAACAGAGTTTTGTCTTTCGGAAATCTAGTTTGCTGCCATATTTTCCTTTGATTTCTTTTTTCATATAATAGGTCTATAATTTCCTTTGGGTAGTTATTTCCTTTACATTTTTTATTTGACTGTGGTGTGTTGTTCCATGCACATTGTTGGATATCGTTGCCAAACTTGTTTACTTCAAAATCGAGCTGATCTTTGCTTTTTAATGAAGTTTTTAGGTCAATTATATTTCGTAAGTCTATGCTAAAACTCTCCCAATCTGTAAACTTATTTTCCAATGTCAGGTGGTTTTGTCTCAGTAATATTTTGTGACTCAGTTTTAATAATATCGGAGAGTGGTCGGAGTTCATATGATACCCCTCTTCCACACTCAGGTAATTGGTGGATATATTTTTGACAATGAAAAAGTCTATAAGGTCTGGAAGTTTCTGGGGGGGGGGTATGTAGGTTTTCCAGTACTTATGACCTCACAACGCATGTCATTCACTGCTCTAAAAAGCTGTCTTCCCTTAGTTGAAGTTAGTCTCGATCCCCAATGAGTGTTCTTAGCGTTAAAGTCCCCGCCCAATATAAATCTTGGTCCAAGAAGACTGAGAAAGTTCACATATTGTTCTTTGTTTATCATGTGTCTTGGGGGAAAGTATGCAGCTGCTACTGTAACATTAAACTTTTTTGTTTTAATTGATACCGCCACAGCTTGCGTGTCCAGCTCCTCGTATTTACTCTGTTCGTAATGACAGATATTTTCTTTAATAATAACTGCACTACCTCCTCGGGCCGTGTTGTTAGGGTGCAGCGAGTGATACACTTTATAACCTTTAAACTGTACAAAAGACTGCTTAGTGAAGTGTGTTTCAGAGATCAAACACACATCAATGTTTTCTGTGTCTAGGACTACTAACAACTCATGTTGGTGTTGCAGCAGTCCGTTGGAATTCCACGCCATTATTTTAAGTGTGTTATTCATTATTGATTTTGTACAGTACTTGATTCTAATTTCTCTAGTCTCTTGTCAAATGAGGATATGCACTTCAAGATCTGGTTGAGCTTATCGTCTAGGCTTGATGGTATGCTTGGTTTTACTACTTGTGCATATGAGGCACTTTTGGATGAAGGTGCAGTTATTGTTGTTGTCTGTGCAAACTGCGCACTTTGTTTTGTTGTCTGTTTGTCAGTGTTTCTAACAATTTGCTTAACGGCAGTGTTGCTACTTGGATTACTTTTTGCGTGTTTGTTCTTCATCATTTGCATCTCCTTGGCAACTAAACACCCTCTGTAGTTGGCTGGGTGAGGTAAGCCACAGTGGACACACTTAGGTTTTTCTTGTGCTGGTTTTTTACAATCAGCTGTGAGGTGTTTCCCTGTACATTTAACACATCTTGGCTCTTTTGCGCAATACTTCTGTGTATGACCATAAGATTGGCATCTCTTACACTGCGGTATTATTTTTGACGTTTTAAGGGGGTGAATCTCCACTTTACAGCCTAGGATATATTTAATGCCGTATATTTTGTTGAGTTCTTCGTCATTCTTGAACGATAAAATAAACATGTTCAGCGGTTCTTTTGTTCTCCAGCTAAGCTTGTTAATTGCATTTTCTATCTGGAATCCTTGCGACGTTAGATCATCTTTAATCCGATCCGGTTGGCAGGAAGAATGCAACATTTTTGCCACAACTCTTATTGGCCTATTTTGCTTATCCTCGTATGAGTGCCAAAAGCAGTTATTTTCGGTTAATCGCCGAGAAATAACTCTGTAGGACTCTTCAGTCTTGGCATTTATTTTCAAACTATCACCGCTTAACATTTTCGCGGTAAATGTTTCTACTGGCTGAGATTCAGTCAAAAAGTCGTAGAATGTTTGGTAATTCTTAACACCGTCCACCACAATCGGCGGCGGCGCTAGAATCTTTTTAGTGGTTGTCTTCTCTTTGCTGTTAGCTTGCTGCTGCTGAGCGCTAGTTTTAGCATGTTGTGGCAGTGGTGGAGTAAGAGAGGTGTTCAACTTCCTTTTCTTCCTGTTTTTAGCCCTAATCCACCCAGTTTCTTTGGCAAGTTCATCCTCATCCGTGCAGTACTCAACTTCACTTATAGTAGGCTGAGCTGGTGTTATGGCCACACTGGCCTGTTTATCTGAGGGTTCTTCTTTTTCTCGTACTTTTAAGCAATTTAATTGACCTTGCAGATCTTGTACCTGTTCCTGCAAGCTTTGTATGTGGCCGTTCAGTTGACGTACCATTTGTTGCAGGTTTTCTCTGTCCGTTTTCTCCTGGATGTAACAGTCATACAACTGTCTTTCCAGGTCGGTTTTTATTTTAATAGACTGTTTTGCAGCCATATTATTTTACTTTTAAGGCGAACGTGACACCTAAACAATTATAAGAATCACTTCATGACGATTTCCGCACTTGTAACTGGGTCATTGCACAGATATTTGATTTCAAGAAATAAAAAGTAATCTGAACGAAATTTAATAGTTTTTCATTGTTACTACTAATTATATAGATGAAATCTATACTAATATTATAAAGCTGAAGAGTTTGTTTGTTTGTTTGGTTGAACGCGGTAATCTCAAGAATACTGGTCCGAATTGAAAAAATATTTTTGTGTTGGGTAGCCTATTTATTGAGGAAGGCTCTATAACATCACGCTAACACCAAAAGGAGCGGAGCAGCAACGAAAAATGGACGAAAACTGACGGGAAGGGTCGGGGGAACAAAAATTTAACGCGGACAAAGTCGCGAGCAGAAGCTACTTCTATATAATTATAGGTGTTTAGCACCTATAATTATTTAGAATTTAATCTAGGTATTGAAAATTATATAATAATTACATAAAAGATCCGCCAAAAAAGTAATGGATACGGATACGGATCGTTCTCCTCCCTCGGATGTCCGCGGAGAACCGGATATCTGGCACATCACTAATACCTATTAAGCTATCTGGTTTCACATTTCTTCGAGGGTTTATTGATCCAATAAAGATGTCACTGAACTGAATCAGTGACCAAGAAAATAAATACCTAAGTGAATCAATTAAAAACACTTTCTTTTCCTTATCGAAAAACATTAACTTGGTCATGTTTAGTGTCGATGACTCTAGAAACACTAATTACAAATCTAATTAAAGATCATTTAGATTTTCCCTATTGTGTATAAACTCATTCAGTTCGTAGGATTTTTTTTTTTTGCCATTAACCTTAACAGAAAAACACGTGTGATGCCAGACGTAAAGAATAGCACCATCTCATTTCTTCCCGTGGGTGTCGTAAGAGGCGACTAAGGAACTTACTAGAGAATGGGCAGCAGCGTTCTCTGTGCTTTTATAACCACTATATACTGGGATCGCCAACCCGCCTGCCAAGCGTAGCGAACTTTGTTGCTTTCCAAAGAGAGTATTGCGTTGTATGATCACTGCTTAACTGCCGTAGGTTAGTGTTGAGAGCCTCATCTTGAAAGGTTTTTATTGTTCTCTGTAGTCTTTTCGATAGATTATTCAACAGAGTTTTGTCTTTCGGAAATCTAGTTTGCTGCCATATTTTCCTTTGATTTCTTTTTTCATATAATAGGTCTATAATTTCCTTTGGGTAGTTATTTCCTTTACATTTTTTATTTGACTGTGGTGTGTTGTTCCATGCACATTGTTGGATATCGTTGCCAAACTTGTTTACTTCAAAATCGAGCTGATCTTTGCTTTTTAATGAAGTTTTTAGGTCAATTATATTTCGTAAGTCTATGCTAAAACTCTCCCAATCTGTAAACTTATTTTCCAATGTCAGGTGGTTTTGTCTCAGTAATATTTTGTGACTCAGTTTTAATAATATCGGAGAGTGGTCGGAGTTCATATGATACCCCTCTTCCACACTCAGGTAATTGGTGGATATATTTTTGACAATGAAAAAGTCTATAAGGTCTGGAAGTTTCTGGGGGTCAGTCGGCCAGTATGTAGGTTTTCCAGTACTTATGACCTCACAACGCATGTCATTCACTGCTCTAAAAAGCTGTCTTCCCTTAGTTGAAGTTAGTCTCGATCCCCAATGAGTGTTCTTAGCGTTAAAGTCCCCGCCCAATATAAATCTTGGTCCAAGAAGACTGAGAAAGTTCACATATTGTTCTTTGTTTATCATGTGTCTTGGGGGAAAGTATGCAGCTGCTACTGTAACATTAAACTTTTTTGTTTTAATTGATACCGCCACAGCTTGCGTGTCCAGCTCCTCGTATTTACTCTGTTCGTAATGACAGATATTTTCTTTAATAATAACTGCACTACCTCCTCGGGCCGTGTTGTTAGGGTGCAGCGAGTGATACACTTTATAACCTTTAAACTGTACAAAAGACTGCTTAGTGAAGTGTGTTTCAGAGATCAAACACACATCAATGTTTTCTGTGTCTAGGACTACTAACAACTCATGTTGGTGTTGCAGCAGTCCGTTGGAATTCCACGCCATTATTTTAAGTGTGTTATTCATTATTGATTTTGTACAGTACTTGATTCTAATTTCTCTAGTCTCTTGTCAAATGAGGATATGCACTTCAAGATCTGGTTGAGCTTATCGTCTAGGCTTGATGGTATGCTTGGTTTTACTACTTGTGCATATGAGGCACTTTTGGATGAAGGTGCAGTTATTGTTGTTGTCTGTGCAAACTGCGCACTTTGTTTTGTTGTCTGTTTGTCAGTGTTTCTAACAATTTGCTTAACGGCAGTGTTGCTACTTGGATTACTTTTTGCGTGTTTGTTCTTCATCATTTGCATCTCCTTGGCAACTAAACACCCTCTGTAGTTGGCTGGGTGAGGTAAGCCACAGTGGACACACTTAGGTTTTTCTTGTGCTGGTTTTTTACAATCAGCTGTGAGGTGTTTCCCTGTACATTTAACACATCTTGGCTCTTTTGCGCAATACTTCTGTGTATGACCATAAGATTGGCATCTCTTACACTGCGGTATTATTTTTGACGTTTTAAGGGGGTGAATCTCCACTTTACAGCCTAGGATATATTTAATGCCGTATATTTTGTTGAGTTCTTCGTCATTCTTGAACGATAAAATAAACATGTTCAGCGGTTCTTTTGTTCTCCAGCTAAGCTTGTTAATTGCATTTTCTATCTGGAATCCTTGCGACGTTAGATCATCTTTAATCCGATCCGGTTGGCAGGAAGAATGCAACATTTTTGCCACAACTCTTATTGGCCTATTTTGCTTATCCTCGTATGAGTGCCAAAAGCAGTTATTTTCGGTTAATCGCCGAGAAATAACTCTGTAGGACTCTTCAGTCTTGGCATTTATTTTCAAACTATCACCGCTTAACATTTTCGCGGTAAATGTTTCTACTGGCTGAGATTCAGTCAAAAAGTCGTAGAATGTTTGGTAATTCTTAACACCGTCCACCACAATCGGCGGCGGCGCTAGAATCTTTTTAGTGGTTGTCTTCTCTTTGCTGTTAGCTTGCTGCTGCTGAGCGCTAGTTTTAGCATGTTGTGGCAGTGGTGGAGTAAGAGAGGTGTTCAACTTCCTTTTCTTCCTGTTTTTAGCCCTAATCCACCCAGTTTCTTTGGCAAGTTCATCCTCATCCGTGCAGTACTCAACTTCACTTATAGTAGGCTGAGCTGGTGTTATGGCCACACTGGCCTGTTTATCTGAGGGTTCTTCTTTTTCTCGTACTTTTAAGCAATTTAATTGACCTTGCAGATCTTGTACCTGTTCCTGCAAGCTTTGTATGTGGCCGTTCAGTTGACGTACCATTTGTTGCAGGTTTTCTCTGTCCGTTTTCTCCTGGATGTAACAGTCATACAACTGTCTTTCCAGGTCGGTTTTTATTTTAATAGACTGTTTTGCAGCCATATTATTTTACTTTTAAGGCGAACGTGACACCTAAACAATTATAAGAATCACTTCATGACGATTTCCGCACTTGTAACTGGGTCATTGCACAGATATTTGATTTCAAGAAATAAAAAGTAATCTGAACGAAATTTAATAGTTTTTCATTGTTACTACTAATTATATAGATGAAATCTATACTAATATTATAAAGCTGAAGAGTTTGTTTGTTTGTTTGGTTGAACGCGGTAATCTCAAGAATACTGGTCCGAATTGAAAAAATATTTTTGTGTTGGGTAGCCTATTTATTGAGGAAGGCTCTATAACATCACGCTAACACCAAAAGGAGCGGAGCAGCAACGAAAAATGGACGAAAACTGACGGGAAGGGTCGGGGGAACAAAAATTTAACGCGGACAAAGTCGCGAGCAGAAGCTACTTCTATATAATTATAGGTGTTTAGCACCTATAATTATTTAGAATTTAATCTAGGTATTGAAAATTATATAATAATTACATAAAAGATCCGCCAAAAAAGTAATGGATACGGATACGGATCGTTCTCCTCCCTCGGATGTCCGCGGAGAACCGGATATCTGGCACATCACTAATACCTATTAAGCTATCTGGTTTCACATTTCTTCGAGGGTTTATTGATCCAATAAAGATGTCACTGAACTGAATCAGTGACCAAGAAAATAAATACCTAAGTGAATCAATTAAAAACACTTTCTTTTCCTTATCGAAAAACATTAACTTGGTCATGTTTAGTGTCGATGACTCTAGAAACACTAATTACAAATCTAATTAAAGATCATTTAGATTTTCCCTATTGTGTATAAACTCATTCAGTTCGTAGGATTTTTTTTTTTTGCCATTAACCTTAACAGAAAAACACGTGTGATGCCAGACGTAAAGAATAGCACCATCTCATTTCTTCCCGTGGGTGTCGTAAGAGGCGACTAAGGAACTTACTAGAGAATGGGCAGCAGCGTTCTCTGTGCTTTTATAACCACTATATACTGGGATCGCCAACCCGCCTGCCAAGCGTAGCGATTATGGCACAGCCCCCCCAAATTGGGGGAGGCCTATGTCCAGCAGTGGACGTCATAAGGCTCATAAGTACTTTGTTCAACATACAGCCTTTTATTTTTATTGTGGGTGGGAAATCATCAAATGACGTGTCCCACTCTGGGTGGAGAGGAAGGGCATGTCAGACTTTTCATGACTAAAACCCACCCGTGTTCCTTCAGTTGCTCATATACCATCATTCATCATCATAATTTCAGCCATAAGACGTCCACTGCAGGACTTAGGCCTCCCCCAATTTGGGGGGCTTTGCCATAATCGCCACGCTTGGCAGGCGGGTTGGCGATCGCAGTATGGTGGTAAAATGCATAGAGAACGCTGCTGCCCATTCTCTAGTAAGTCCCTTAGTCGCCTTTTACGGCACCCACGAGAAGAAATGGGGTGGTGTTATTCTTTACGTGCGGCACCACACGCCAGGTATGCCAGGGCCACGGTAACTCTTTCGAACAAATCTCGCGACCCTGGCAGGTCAACATACAGCCTACCACTGGCATGCAAATTTGAATTTTACCTGAAGCTTCTACCTTAACAATGCTTATGCTAAATGAAGTCAATCCGTTTATTCAGAAAAGGCAGCTCGATTGATTCCGTTGCAGTTAATATTCGGAAAAGCAAAAAAACTTCTTGGTCGATTCCGTTGCAGTTAACACAATTGTTCAGAAAATTCTCCCGGAAGGTTCAGGTTGCTGGCGATAAATCAAATTAAGTGTTGTTTATTAAGAACAGAGGAAACAATATTTTTTCTGATTCATTTCAAAGATGGATGTCGTCGGTGTGTCACAGTACCACTAACGCGTTCCAGCAACTAGATAAGCATAGTTTATTGACACCTTCGATATGTGTCAAAGACAGATACCATACCACACCATATTTTTTTAGGACATATATGATTAAAAAAAATGTTTCACAGTTGGCGGAAAAATCGTTGTATCTACATACATAAAAAAAAATACAGTGGAACATTTATAACGTCTGCTTTTTTTGAGGTCGGTTAAAAATACATCAATCCTGAGGGTAATAGCGTAACACAATAAAACTAGGGAATAACTTTAATTATGACAGTTCAACAACATTGATTGCGTTATTTACGTTGCTGAGCAGACATTTCTTTCGAACAGATGAAGCTCTGAATTAGCAATCCTTAAAAAAACCGGCCAAGTGCGAGTCGGACTCGCGCACCGAGGGTTCCGTACAAATGTGTAGGTATAAAGTTTAAAATTTTATTTTATTTTTTATTATATAATGTAACTAAAAATTTACGGTTTTCGCAATTTTTCCTTTATCTGTGCTATAAGACGTTGCTTCGTACCAAATTTCAAAATTCTAGATCGACTGAAAGTACCCTATAGGTTTTGATTCCCTTGCGAGTTTCGAAAATTTGCGGAAATTTGCGGCATAAACGGCTATACCTTTTGATTGCGTTAGCTTAGAAGTTTGATTTTTTCACAGCTCCAAGAGACAGTAGATGTGAGTATTTGATATGAATTTCAGCTTGATATCTCCACGCGTTCCTGAGAAAAAGGGTCTTGACAGACGGACGGACGGACGGACGGACGGACAACAAAGTGATCCTATAAGGGTTCCGCTTTTTCCTTTTGAGGTGCGGAACCCTAAAAAATATTAATATTCTGATTAATATGATTAATAGTGTGTAATGCAATGTATGCTGATGATATTGCGCTGGTAGACGCGGACAGGGGACGACTGGTGCGACGCGTGAAGGCGTGGAATGGTACGCTTGAGAACGGTGGTCTGAAGCTTAATGTGGCGAAGACAGAGTACTTGGCCTGCAATACAGCAGATCTCACATCCGTCCGCATAGGCGAAGACACGGTCGAGCGCACGGACCAGTTTAAGTACTTGGGATCTGTACTCCACGCGTCTGGTGACATCGACTACGACGTCAAGGCACGCATTGCTGCAGCGTGGGCTAAATGGCGAGAGGTGTCTGGTGTCATTTGTGACCCCAAGATACGTTAAGCTGAAGGGACAGGTCTATAAATCCATCATAGGCCTGTCCTTTTATATGGCAGTGAGGCGTGGCCCGTACTTGAGCGGCACAAGCAAGAACTGCGTGTCACAGAAATGAAAATGTTGCGCAGGATGTCCGGAGTTACGCGGAGAGACCGCGTCAAGAACTCACGCATTCGCGGCAGCCTTCATATCCGTGACATAGCAGACAAATTGCAGGAGTGTTGCCTGCGTTGGTACGGGCACGTATTACGGAAACCGGCTAGCTATGTGGGGAACAAATGTCTGGCCATGCCACCTCCGCCGGGTCCCTGTAGAAGGGGCAGACCCAAAAAGTGCTGGCTTGACGTCGTAGCGGATGACATGCGTACCAACAAACTCACCATAAGGGATGCACAAGACCGTCCGAAGTGGAGAGCTAAAAGCAGGAAAGCGGACCCCGGGCTCCGAAAGAATGCAACCGGGATAACGCAAGGATGATGATGAGTGTGTAATGCAATAAGGGTCCAAGGTCATGAATGATGATGAACGTCAATTTGACCGCAGTTTTGGAGCATTGGAAAGTACGCTGGAAACCTATGTTCCATCCTATGTGACATCTTACGGCTGAAATTATGATAAGCATAAGTATATCAGCTGATAATATTCCCACTGCTGGAATACGGGCCTAATCTCTTCAAGAGACAGTGGGCTGTAATCTACTACGCGGGCCCAGTAGATGTCACAAGTCTTCGAAGTTTTGGGTTGTAGAACTTGCCGGTTCCCACACAATGTTTTCCTTCACAGTTTTAAGAGCAGTGGTGATGAACTTATTTTCACAAAGTAAAGCTCCTGCCCGGGTTCGAACCCACGACCTACAATTAGTAAGTCGACGCCATTATAAGCATATCAGCCGATAATGTTCCCACTGCTGGGACATAGGCCTCCTATCCATGAGTGGAGTGGGCTATAATCCACCACGAATGATTTTTTTTTCCCTTTTTTAGGGTTCCGTTGCCAAATGACAAAAAACGGAACCCTTACAGATTCGTCATGTCTGTCTGTCTGTCTGTCCGTGTATGTCAAAGCCACTTTTTTCCGAAACTATAAGAGCTATGCTGTTGAAACTTGGTAAGTAGATGTATTCTGTGAACCGCATTAAGATTTTCACACAAATATTGAAAAAAAACAATAATATTTGGGGTTACATAGAACTGAAACTCAAAAAAAAAATCATCAAACCCATACGTGTGGGGTATCTTTGGATAGGTCTTCAAAAATGATATTGAGGTTTCAAATATATATTTTTTCTAAACTGTATAGTTTGCGCGAGAGACACTTCCAAAGTGGTAAAATATGTGTGTGCCCCCGCCCCCCGCCGCGTAACTTCTAAAATAAGGGAATGATAAAACTAAAAAAATATATGATGTACATTACCATGTAAACTTCCACCGAAAATTGGTTTGAATGAGATGTAGTAAGTAGTTTTTTTTTTAATACGTCATAAATCGTAAACCACAATTTACCTTTCATTCAGTCAACCCAAATATAAAAATAAAAAATAAAAAAAACATAAACATAAACCTTATGCATAAACCGTGAATACCTGCAGATTTGTACGGAACCCTCGGTGCGCGAGTCCGACTCGCACTTGGCCGGTTTTTTTAGGTCTCCGGTATGCCGGATTCTTAACGATGTTTTACTTCCTCCTAAAGTTTTGTGGGCAGAGATGATGATGATTGGTCCAAATAGACGCGAAAGTCATTGTCACGCCAAACAGAGTAGGCACACTAAATTATAAAAACAGTTTTATTTCAAAGCGACTTATTTCCTTTCTCATAATAACATGGGCTACGCGTCCCGTATGCAAATAGCTGTTTCATTTCGTTGAGACGCGATTGAGTAATAAGAAACAGACTTTTACGTTCATAATATACGCAAAAAGGTAGGAAAATAGCAGTAGTATTACTTGTAGAAAGAAGCACGTGAAAGTAATACATACGATGAATCTGTTGACGGTCACTATAGAGGCATAATAAAGATTATCATAATATTTCTTTCTTTCTCTTTTCATTTCTCCTTGGTGTGAAGCGCCATCTACACCGATACATGTGAACTACGCATGTCACTGACGTCACACAAAATCCTGCATCGCGCAAACAGACTTTACCGCGCAACTAACATTTATATACAACGTCCCGACATCAATCACTTGAACCCCAGACATGACACCCGTGCGAATGAACTTCACATCCTTTTCCTCAATCCCTCCAAAGGTGCTTGCCCAAATTTGAACCTAGAACCTCCTGTATGGGAGAGGGTTCAATAAAGGGGTTGAGCACTACATCATCGCTAGCCGCCTGTCAACGGTGGTGGTTGACAGGCGCGGCCCGAGGGGGGGTTCCTAGGGGTCATGACTCCCCCCAAAGTCAGTCATGCTGTTGAGACCCGGAACGATTTACCTGTCTTCATCATCATCATTCCAGCCGTAAGAGGTCCACTGCTGGACTTAGGCCTCCCCCAATTTGGGGGGCTTTGCCATAATCGCCACGCTTGGCAGGCGGATTGGCGATCGCAGTATGGTGGTAAAATGCATAGAGAACGCTGCTGCCCATTCTCTAGTAAGTCCCTTAGTCGCCTTACCTGTCTTACTAACTTAAAATTGTTTTCACTTGAGCCACGGAGACTCTGCTGAACATTTGCAAAGAGATTAAGAATATAAGCAATCAAGAGCTAAGGATTAAAAGTGAAAAAAGTGAAATCATCAAATGACTTCTCCCGCTCTGGGCGGAGCGGGAGGGCGTGTCAGACTTTTACTGACTAAAACCCACCCGTGTGCCTTCAGTTGCTCATGTGCCAGGGTCACGGTATCTCTTTCGAACAATCTCGCGACTCTGACAGACATCGGTCCTAGCAGACCCCTTCAGTGCTGCTGACATCTCTTTGAGGTGCGCATGGAACACTACGCACCGTCGACCCAAGCCTGGTCCTTACCGGGCGGCGAGCTACCCATTGCTCGCCACCCGCAAGCTCGCGCCTACGGACCCCGACACTGCTCAATCAATCAACTCAACCTGTCGCAGTCCACTGCTGGACATAGTCCTCTCCCAGGCTGCGTCACAACATTATATTCATTCCGCATCCAGTCTGTCCCAGCAACCTTTTTAAGGCCCTCTTGTAGTTGAAGACGTTTCGGCGAACACTGTCCGGTCGTTGCGAGCGCTTGAGCTGCTAGATTTTGTGTATAATTGTTTCGTGGAGACCAAATGATAAGGAAATTATAAAATATTTTCTCAGCATGCCCTAAAAAACAATAAAACCTATCTATTGGTATAAGTTTTACATGGTTTAATGATTGAATCTCTTCAAGGTACGCGTTTTAAATGGCGATTTAGTGTCATTTTTATGATTATTTTTTATCGAGCCAATTGTTTTAATTCACGTTTCTATCTTCACACAGCGCTTAACAGTATGTTCAATTTTCCTAAATATTTTTTTTTTTTAAGAAAACTAGCCATTTTGCTAGATTTACAGAGGTTTAAAAAAGTTAAAAAGTACTGCAACCTCGCCTTAAGGTCTTCGTGAAGTCCATCTAGCACATCAGTGCTATATGGACTGCTAATTTGCTCAAATACTCATAAAATCCTGTTACAGTCGCAGATAAAAAAAAAACACTGTTAGTCACACAACTGACTTCTAATCGAACAATTAGTCACCAGTCAGCACGTTATCGCCTTCCGTATCCGCGGCTCAGCAGCTCGCACGCAATCATAAACAACTAAACGATTATGTCCTCAATCGCGTGCTAAACGTCTATACGTTTTGTCCATTTATAGCCAGTCATATTACTTACTGTATATTGAAAAAACATACGTTTTTGCAAGGCTGAAAGTCACCCCAAGGGCAATGGAGAGAGCTATGTATGGATTTTCTCTACGTGATCGAATCAGAAATGAAGAAATCCATTGAAGAACCAAGGTAACCGACATAGCCCGAATTATTACTAAACTTAAGTGGCAGTTGGCTGGGCACATTGCTCGCAGAACAGGTGGCCGATAGGGTCAAAAGGTTCTGGAGTGCGGCCGCGTACTACATATAAGACGTATAATAGTTGGAAGACCTTCTGATGGTGAACCGATAACCTGGTGAAAGTGCTGGAATCTGTTGGTTCGGTCGAAGTAGTGGTGCTTGACCTTTGTCCAGAAGTAGATGAAATATTTGCAAGTTTATTAAAATTCAGAGAGAATGTGGAATTCAGAGCGCTAGGATAAGGTTACTTAACTTCTCCAGCACAGCATCTATTTGACGAATTAATAACCGACAATGATCAAAGTTGCTATCAGTGAATCTATTACGTTTGACATACAACAAACGATCAAAATGGAGCATGATAAAAATTCGAAGACTAGTGCATGTGAAGACATCAAACCGCAATGGGCCCAAATGGTAGATTAAGGTCCATTCCCCTTCACTAAGAGGAGGCCTGTATTCCAGCAGTGAGGACAATATAAGCTGATTAGGATGTTGTCTGAACATAATATAATGTTACTTCACCTGTGCCCAACAAAGGAATACAAACTAAGAATTGCAATAGACAAGAAAAAAAAGTGAGCCGTCGCAGCATCAAATTATTTTGTAAAGATAATATTTATTAAGCATACTTTACGAAAGAAAATAAATATGGTATAATCAAAAATAAAATATTAATTATATGTTAATCATCAAAATTCGGACTACTCTGTACCACGCAAAACGCCACATATAAACTAAATGGTCACCCATCCAAGGTCAGCCTTGAGGAGTGTGCTTAACCTAGCAAACCTGAGACACAAGGTAAAACAAAAACTAGATTCGAGAAATGTAGCTGAACCTAGCGAACCTGCGACGCAAGGCAGAACAAAAAAATATTTTGTAAAGATAATATTTATAAAGCATACTTTACGAATGGAAATAAATATGGTATAATCAATAACGTATTAATTATATGTTAATATATTAATTATCACATCAAAAAAAGTCGCATCAATATGGGACTTTGTTGCCTAAGTCCACTAATTTTCAGTATGGGCCACTGTGCGTCGCCACGCTTGCCAGCCAAAATTTAGGTTTACCCGACGCCTATAGATGTTTCACATCAAAAAAACCTGCTCCCTATTAAACTACTGTCTCACCTACACAGTGGTGGTTCACTTTAGGTAACAATGGCAATAGTAAGTGGTCTCAAACAGGAACACGTCACTTACTGCTCAGCTCACTCTCTCCAATGAACCGCGAAATATGATTGCTATTGAACCGACGAAACGACTTGTAAATTAAAGTATCT
Organism: Aporophyla nigra; assembly: GCA_947507805.1. NCBI lineage: Eukaryota > Metazoa > Arthropoda > Insecta > Lepidoptera > Noctuidae > Aporophyla > Aporophyla nigra. The sequence goes on from OX382301.1 coordinate 4,987,248, forward strand.
GATACTGCAGCATGTTTGAATCACACATATTAATCCTATAGGTAGACATTTCTATCCTATGTTCGCAATTTAGTTTCCAAAAAAATATACAAAGATGTGTATTTTGAAAATTAGCTAACATCTACCACACAGAGTTCAGTTTATGAAAAAACATCAAAACATTGGAATGTCTTGCCCAGTAGAGTTTCTTGCCCATTCTTCTCCATACGAAACTACCTTTTGGTTTTTTTTTTTGTGGGTGGGAAATCATCAAATGACGTCTTCCGCTTTAGGGTGGAGCGAAAGGGCGTGTCAGACTTTTACTGGCTAAAACCCACCCGTGTTCCTTCAGTTGCCTATATGCCAGGACCACGGTATCTCTTTTGAACAAATCTCGCGACCCTGTCAGAGGGGGGTGACTAGGATTCTATTGTAATGCGAATGTAAGCGTTCAGAAGCGCCTTTTACGTGCCTATCTTCCGCTTTCCGAGTCCATCCACAATCACCAAAGATATCGCGGAACATAAACACAAAACAATGCACATGAAGAATTGAGGACCTCCTCATTTTTGAAGCCGGTTATAATACGTTTATTTGCCATAAACATGACGCAGAGAAAGAACACAAAAAAAAACAAGTTGGGCGAATGCATCCTCACAAAAAGTCACATCCACACAAAACGTAACATCCACGTAAAACGTCACATTTACACAAAACGTCACATCCCCACAAAATGTCACATCCACACAAAACGACCACCGTTTAGCATAATGCTCATTGCCTTATGTGAGACAGATCCCCAGCGCTGGTTTTCAGCGACAGCCAGCGCTGACGTGATGACGTCAACCAGTGCAGCATACGATAGGATAAAAATAATAAAATAACTACATTATTAGTTCTAATTGTTCATCATCATCTGCCTAGCCTGCTCCCAAAATATGTTTGGGTCTGCTTCTAGTCTAACGGCTTCATTATTCGAAAAACCTTTCAAAAAGACGTCAGTTAAAACTGGAAACGTACATCTAGATACGACGTCATGAGCACCTTCTTTTTTTTTTCGTGGAGAAATGCTCATGCATACTGCGCTACCACGGGGAAATAGCGCAGTTATGTGGGACTCTAACCCACTAAAACTCCACGGTGTCCTCCTACGCCGCTTATGGCGGAAACACGGGAACGAAAAACCTCTTCTGCTAACCCGCCGCGGCTGTCCGTCACCGGACTCATGGGGGATACCCCCATTCACGGCGCGCATGAACACATAACACGCCGTGACCACCCCGGGGACCAATTAGCACAGGGGTGCCAGACGACCCCTTGAGTGGCACCCTTGGTCCCCCTGCGACGGGTCAGGACTGTGGCCCCACCGCCTACCACTTTTCGGCCGCAGGGGATAGGGAGAGTGGCCAACGCTATACCAACACTCCTCATTCCCTGCGGCCCCACCGTGGCGACCCGGTTCAGGCCGCGGAAGGTAGGGAGAGCGGCGCACCTCAATAGCGGCACTCCTCTCCCACCGCGGCCTCCAACCCTCGCGATGTCGCCAAACGAAACCGCGTTGGCCGCTACGTCGTCGGCTTTGAGCGGAAAAGCCCAGACGAGCGGCCCCTCCTCGGGTTCCTATTAGCTTCACCGTGGGGTTCTAAACCACGGCTACTGAGCCCCCCCGCCTCGTCAATGCGGGAACCCACTGAGGGGGACGTCATGAGCACCTACCTCAACATCAGAACATCTCAGTTATTCTGTCGGAAAGTAACAGCAATATAAATAACTGTCAACTATAGGGTTACTGGTAACTCGACGTATTCCTTGCAGGACGTCATAGTAGGGTTAAAATGCAACAAATTAAGCCACCAAATGTTCTACCGAAATGCAGTAGTTTTTGAATTAGTTAAGAGTTTTAGTTTTTTTATGAAAAATCCCAGATTAAATCATTTGAAACCAATTTAAAAATGATTTACGGCGCGACTGTACTGAAATTTAAGTTATTATCATAGTTGACGCCGTAGCAGACCTTTGTTAATAATTAAAAGTTCAATAATGCCTAAAACTTTGGCAAATATCACTAACCAAACATTTAATTTTTTGTAATTTTTGCTATTACTTCATAAAAAATGAATTCTAGTGCAAAAAAAATATACTACACCTGGCGTACAAATTACTAGGAAAATATCCTTGTCTTATCAGTTATTCAGAAAGGTATGATTGTCAATACTTTTGCATGTGTGCCAGGGAAGAGAAGAGTTTTATGGGGGGCAGGTAAAATTGCGAGACGGTCAACCTATTGTTTCGTATTCGTATTTTTCGTAGTTTTTACCTGCGCTTGAACTCCAACCAGTCGGGGAGCTTTGTGATTGGTCGCTATTGTTCTCTCGACATGACAGGGGGTGCGATTTTGCAAAATTTGGTCGTCAGCGTTAGTTAGTTTCAACTCTACGTCGCGCAAGCTCGTGTTTTGTTACTGGCTATTTCCCTAACTGTTGCTGCGTATCTTGCTCTTGTGCTGTGCTGTGCCTTCATAAGCGCTGACTATGGCTGCATATTCTAATCCTGAATACGCTGACATAATGTACTGTTACGGACTTTGTGACGGTAACGCTGCTGAGGCGCGGCGAGAATATCAACTTCGCTTTCCCAACCGCCGACTCCCCCACGTTAGTGTCTTCGGATCGACTTATCGGCGAATATCTGAAACTGGCAGCGTCCAAAGAAGCAGGCAAGTTGACACTGGTCGTTCCCGGAGATACACGGCTGAGGATGAGGAGCTTATTCTTCAACGTTTTATTGACGATCCTAACACATCGACAAACATCGTAGCGCGTGAGCTTGGTATGTCACAGTGGAAAGTCTGGTCTGTAGTTCACTTGTCAGGCCGACATCCATACCATTACCAACCAGTCCAGTCATTAGAAGAAAGAGATCCGCCGAGACGGCTTGAATTTTGTCGTTTTTTGCTAAGTGCCGACGCCGACAGCGAAAACTTTTTAAAAAACATTCTGTGGACCGATGAGTCATGTTTTGATCGTGATAGTATCACAAATTACCACAACTTACATTACTGGGCACCGAAACCAGAAGCAAACCCTAAAAAACTGAAACCAACCGCATCCCAGCGAAGGTTCTCGCTTAATGTTTGGATGGGTATTATTGACGACAAATTAATTGGCCCACATTTTTTACCCCGAACACTAAATGGGGAACTTTATGAAGATTTCCTCAGAAATCATTTATCAGCACTGCTCACGGATGTACCGGAAGAAAGAAGAGCAAACATGATTTACCAACATGACGGATGTCCAGCCCACTTCCGAATCACAATTCGACAATTGCTGGATGAAAACTATCCAAATCGATGGATAGGGCGCGGTGAGCCGATTCCGTGGCCTGCACGAAGCCCTGATCTGACGCCGCTAGACTTTTACGTCTGGGGTCATATGAAAGATCTAGTTTATGTGACCCCAGTAAATTCAATTGAAGAACTAAGGGAGAGAATTACAAATGCGGCGGACCAGATGAGGGCAACAATCACCTCAAGAATAACAAAAACCGAAGTAAGGAAGCGAATAAGAACATGTATTCGAAACCGAGGGCAGCACATCGAACAAAACGTGTGAAATGTGTGTAATTAAAGTTTTTAATATTGATTAAAAAGAATAATAATGTTCACGATTTTGTTTTTGATTTTTCGAATAATCACCTTTTTGTGAAACGCACGCCTGTACTAAATCAAAAGCGATTTTCATAATGTAGTCCATGATTTTGTATTAACTTTCATACCTTTTTGGATAGCTGATAAGACAAGGATATTTTCTTAGTAATTTGTACACCAGGTGTAGTATTTTTTTTTTGCACTAGACTACATTTTTTATGAAGTAATAGCAAAAATTAAAAAAAATTAAATGTTTTGTTAGTGATATTTGCCAAAGTTTTAGGCATTATTGAACTTTTAATTATTAACAAAGGTCTGCTACGGCGTCAACTATGATAATAACTTAAATTTCAGTACAGTCGCGCCGTAAATCATTTTTAAATTGGTTTCAAATGGTTTAATCTGGGATTTTTCATTAAAAAACTAAAACTCTTAACTAATTCAAAAACTACTGAATTTCGGTAGAACATTTGGTGGCTTAATTTGTTGCATTTTAACCCTACTATGACGTCCTGCAAGGAATACGTCGAGTTACCAGTAACCCTGTATAAACAACTTAATGATTTTAAAATAATTCATTTAGAATCTACTGACGACTGAGTAGGTTTCGTGGTTAGTACTGCATTCAAAAGCATCACAATCAATGCCCCGGACAATATACCCCTACTAGAATTATAATTAACTATCTGCGCCCAGCGGTTTCACCCGCATAAGTCTCGAACCCGTGGATTTATAGGTTTAGAAAGTATTCCATGTCATAATACAGGTCATGATCTACCTATGTGCCAAAAATCGTCCAAATCCGTTCAGCCGTTTTAGCATAAAACCGTTACAAATATACTACTTTATAAATTATAATATATGTAAGTTCACATAATAATACATTTTCAAATAAATAATAATTATAAGTTTGCATAGCAAAATTATCTTTGCGTCGACCTTGTCTAGCTAAAAATTGACGTTAACACTACATAAGGCAAGTCTTCTTGGTACTTTTTACACGCTTTATATTAGCTTCACTTGTATGTTTGTATATTTGTTTGTAACCGACTCCTTATAGCGCGATTTTGACCCACTTTAAACGACCAGATTTCATTCAAACTTTGCACAGATGACAATGCAATAATTTCATAAATTTGTGCAATTATCCTTGCCAGGGTTACCAGGACAGCAAAAAATCTGTCTTCGAAAACTACGCTGACATACGTCACAAACTAATTTGTGCCATTATCCTTGCCAGGGTAACCAGGACAGCAAAAAAAACTGTCTTTGAAAACTACGCTGACATACGTCACAAACTACGCTGACATACGTCTCAAAATTCGAAACACTCTAAAAAATAGAAAATAAATAATAGATTAAAAAAACTAAAAAACACGCTTCCATTGAAAACCAAACTAAAAAGTACAAAATAATGGAAAAAAAGCGTGGGGTGCCTGATATCAATAAAAAAATACCTTAAAAAGCACCTCACGCTTTTTTTCCATAATTTTGTACTTTTTAGTTTGGTTTTCAATGGAAGCGTGTTTTTTAGTTTTTTTAATCTATTATTTTAAGGTTCCGTTCCGTTTTTTAAAACGGTCCTGTAAATAAATATTGGCTAGCATTAGTCTTACTTTTTTTTTATTGTGTGTTTTATTCTCCCTAAGGGCCAGAACCCTAACACATCAAGTTGCAAGGCAAGTTGCGAAGTCGTGTTGTGAATTTTTACGATGCACGTCGTAGATTTTCACGACACAACATCGTAACATGACACGACTTCGCAACGTGCCACGATGTGACGTCGTATCGTATGTAGGTATGTGTTTTGGCCAAAAAGCCAAAAGCTTACAAGTATGTAATACTATCATCAATCCTGCATTCTTTAAAAGTATTATCTGCATAACAATAAACATGCCTTTATTTAAGCAGGTGTTAAGATTTCTGTGACCTTCCATTTAACACAGAAATCCACCTAACACGCCTATGAAACACGGTACTCCACGCGATGTTGCAACTCCTAACTTAGCGAACAGAATACGGAACCCACGGCACAGCGGTGTAACAAGCGTTCGAAATTATTCTATGTTCTTTGACACTGACCTACAATGTTATTACTAAACAAGATAATGGTACCGATTCCCTTGTTCACAAACTAAACTAAATTTAAGTTCAGTGCATCTTTTTCTTTGTATTTCATTAAGAAGAGGACAAAAGAAAAATTTTAGTTTAGTCCTGTCAAGTTAATCAGCGCCTGTCACTACTCCATACAAGTTTAGACGTGATTAAAAACTTGCCTACTAAAATTACGTCAACTTTCGTCAAGCGCTGATTACTTTGACAGGACTAAACTAAAATTTATCTTCTGTCCTTTCCTTAATGAAATAGAAAGAAAAAGATGCACTGAACTTAAATTTAGTTTAGTTTGTGAATAAGGGAATCGGCACCACTGTGTTTATTTATAATGGAGATCATGTCAGGTACTTACATAGCTACTGGCAGTTCTGCTTACTGGTTAATTTGATGTTACGGATTATCATAGCTAGCAGGTTTGGTTCCACGCACACTGAGTATCCGTGTATCATGTCCATCTAGTGCCGGACGTAAAGAATATCATCACCGTATTTCTTCCCGTGGGTGTCGTAAAAGGCGACTAGGGCACTTCTGCCAGGGTCGCGAGATTGTTCGAAAGAGATACCGTAACCCTGGCACATGGTTTCGGAGGATTCTCTCTTTTCTACGGAGGTTGAATGAACTTTTCACCCTCCATTGGATTAGAAGGTTGCGTGTTCAAATCGCGTCGGGGTCACTAATGAAGTATTACGGAGTAGATAATTAAAGGATTTAGAGAATTTAACAATTCATATTATTGTCTTCCTTATATTCACGATCCCTCTAGCTAGAAAGGAACTATTTCATGAAAAAGTAATTTAATGGGATCAAATGAACTTAGATGGTTATATTGATGAGTTTAGTTATTATAATTCAGTAATGCTATATTTGTATCAGTTCCGAATAATATTTTTAACATTTTAAGTGCCATGTCGGACTATGTGTCCGACACTTTTTGTTCCATTCAGGCCTTGTCGGACTATATGACCGACACCACATACCAAATCTGAACGTATCTTTGCTGCCTGGTGGCGATGTTTATTACTCTTTCAGCTATTAAGTGACCCGCGCAACCCAAAAATCACTATAACCAATCACTTTGTTGAAAGTTTGAAGTCAAATTAAAAGTTAGGAATTACATTATGAAAAATAGGCTGTATATAATGTAATAAATATGATATATTTGTATTTTTGGAATAAATAATAATATAAAATCTTAGGACAACCAACACAACGTTATCTGATCCCAAACTAGGCAGAGCCTGTACTATGGCAACCAGACAACTGATAAACATACTTATATATATTTCTAACTACATACATATTATACATACGAGTAAATTACACCCAGACACAGAACAAATGATTATGCTCATCACACAAAGATTTGTCCTGGGTGGGAATCGAAACCACGACCTCAGTCTTAGCAGTCAGGGCCACTAACCACTAGACTAACAGGCCAGTCAGTCAGTTTTATTTTGTGGTCTACCATCCTCCATAAGGCTGTGTTAATGTCTCTGCCCTCTTAGAATTAAAAAAAACTATGTAAGGACAGTTTGGCAACGTCAATTTAGACTTGCATCAAAGATTTATTATCGCAAAATAAGTAAATCGAAGCAATATATCATTGAGTACCGACAATGACCGACATCAGCCCAAACAAGGGCATTTGTTGACATACAATTATGTAATAAAAATGTTAACATTGACAGAACTCGATATGGTATTCTATTTATGAGTTAGTAGATAACATGATGACCTAGGCATAAATCTTAGGTATTCATTATAAGCATTAAGTACGGTAATCACTAGAGACACACCGACTAGTCGGAAAAGCCTACTAGCCGTGCACATTTGTAGTCGGCGACTAGTCGATAAAAGTGCCGACTAATCGCCTTTATTAATATTGCTATGCTCAAGAATATTATTTATTTCAATCAAGTGATTGAAATAAAATCTTAGCCTTCATTGGACATACATTTAATTTAAAATCAACTTTACAGTTCGTACTAAAATCTTCTAATATTAACTTTTCCTTTGATAGTAAATAATTTAATTTAAATTAAGTAATCGGCCATTAGTTGGCTAGTAGACCAGTCATAGTCGGCCAACAGTCTGCTAGTCGGCCAGTCATAGTCAGCCATCAGACGGCTAGCAGGCCAGGCATAGTCGGCCATCAGTCGGCTAGTCGACCAATCATAGTCGGCCATCAGTCGGCTTGTCGGCCAGTCAGAGTCAGCCATCAGTTGCCTAGTCGGCCACTCATAATCGCCCCATCTCTAATATTCACATACCCACAATGCAATGGTTCGATGCACTCTTGTTCCCAGTTAAACATATTATGAAATTCAACCTTTTGCTTAGGACCTTTAAGTTGGTTTTCAGTTGCTTGTACCCCATAATTAATAATTAATGGGCAGTGCATAGCTTTTTTTTATTTATGGCTAGCCTACTGTATAAAGGCACAGAAATACAATAGCCATACTTTGTAATTAATTGTGCATAAAGCAGGAAGCTTGCTTAACTAAAATAGGGGAACTTTTGACCTAGCTTATACATTGTTGTACACTTGTCTGTAATTTTGCTACAATGTACAAGCCAAGTCAAAAGTCCACAATACTTCTGTAATTATTTTCACCTCTTCCTTTACCTTGAAAGAGATGGAAATCATTATTATAGTGTTGTGGAGTTCTTGAACAGGTACGTGGGTACCTGTTCAGGAGGATATATGGTCAACGAGACTCCTAAAAATAACTGGGACTTACTGGTACTCAAAGCATGTTTTTAAGCGGCTTCATAATCGATTCGCTTGAATTTACTCGCCCGAATCGGAAATTTTAAATAAAACTTTTTCACAAAAAATTAAACCACCGAAAAAACTTAAAAGCAAAAAATAATAAACCTTAAAATTATGAGTCGGCGCTTTGAGTGATCTTTGTTCATTGATTTTTCAGCGCTGACTCAAAATTTTAAGATTTATTATTTTTTGCTTTTAAGTTTTTCGGTGGTTTAATTTTTTGTGAAAAAGTTTTTATTTTATAATTTTTATGTAGCTTTAATGTACTAATAATACTTGGCAAGGTATACCCTATCCAATGAAAAAAGAATTAACAAAATCGGACTACTCTGTATAAAGTTGAGTTAAATCAGTGAGTGAACAATCAATCATCCCCTGTTTTCTGACCCTTAGGGTTAGATTTTGTTTTCCAAATTTATATGGGACCACTTTCGGAGTATACTCTTTCCAATAAAAAAAGAATGATCACAATCGCACGCACTACTATGTAAAAAGTTATGCGTGGTCATACATAAAAAAAAAAAACAAAAAAAAAATATACGCGTCGAATTGATAACCTCCTCCGTTTTTTTTCGTCGGTTAAAAATAAACATCTGTCAGATCCTAAGAATTGACTCTGATTGATGATGGCTAATATTCTAGATCCATTTCGATAAACTTTTTAATAGCTCTACTTCTAATAGCATTCTGAAAACGCATCAGTCTTGATTAACAAGCTAAGAAACATTACTTAAAATCATAGATCAATGTGTATTCAAAAATGTTGGTTGTTTACTTGTCTCTCTCTTTGTTATATGTCCAGTGTAAAAGTGAAAATATCATATCTTTTAAAGCACTGCAGAACCAGAATTTGATGAAGTGTATAACCGATATAGTGGGAATATACTTTTCTGATGAAAGGACGCTAACATACGTTGATATGAACTCTGAAGATGACGAGATCCTAAATGCAATTCACTTATCAACCGTCACAACGATGATATTCAGGCAGACGACTACACAGTCATATTTTAGTCATCAAGGATATCTTATAATCGCACAGAATGCAACTACCTTCACGGATTGTTTTAAATACCTCCTCGAAGATCCAACATGGAACCCGTCCTCACGGTTCATCATCGTGATCAGATCGCTCGAAGACGACGAACTGAAGAAGGTTTTCGACGAGCTATTGAAGCGCCACGTGGTCAACGTGCTGGTGGTAAACGGCACTGACGACGCTCACCTCTACACCTATAATCCCTTCGACAACTATGCCTGTGGCAAATATTACAACAACGTCATAAGTTACGGATCGTGCTTAAATACAACACGTAATCTATTCCCAAACAAACTCGTGACTGGTCTGCGGAACTGCACCTTGCTTGTTACCATCCCGCATCGACCACCTTTCTCTATATACCCTGAGCTTGCAGAAGACGACCGAATGACATTAGGAGCTGAACAGTATTTATTTACAGTACTAGGAGAACTAGAACATTTCAAGGTGAATTTTAGCTTCAATTTAAGTAACGAAGTATTTACTACAATATCCCCTAACATGAAAGTTGTGGGACCCATGGCAAAATTGCAAAATAATGAATCTGATGCAATATTGGGGAATACTTTGCTAGTATCGAGCCGGGCAGATGCATTCACATATTTGCACGGATACCTTGATTATTTTGATGACTTACGTTTTTTTGTGAGGAAGGTGTCAACTGTGGCCAAGTGGAAAAACGCTTACTTGGAATTCCATCCATTAGTGTGGTTCCTGTTGTTGTTAGTTTATATTATATACTCATTATTAATGAACATACTCCTTCGTGCTGAAGACAAAACGAATACAATGCTGAAATTGTTAACATTTTTGTTATCTAGTGGCTGTTCAATGCCCCATCAAATGAAAAGTAATGTAAGGTGCATCTTTATAATTTGGGTGTGGTTCGGGTCTCTAATGAACTGTCACTACCAGTCGAGCTTAGTTAGTTTAATTAGGAAACCAATAAAAGAGCACCAAATTTCTAATGAAGCAGACATTATTAAGCACAACCTCAAGTCTTGTACTATTCCTGCAATGCTACAATATATGCAATCTGAAACGAATATATCTGCTGCGATAAATTATGATTGCCTAGATCCATTGCTAAGTCTGAAGAAAGTTGCTCAATCTAAAGGTTTATTTACGATTCTTTCAAAATCAGTTTATCTATACAACAAAAAAAAGTACTATGATGAATTCGGTCGATCGTTTCTCTATTACTTCAAGAAACCGTACGTCAAGTTTATTTTAGGTACATTTTTCTACAAAGGCTTTCCGATTTCAGACAAAATGCGACGAAACGCGCTTCGTTTAAGGGAAATTGGTTTGGTAGATAAGAAGTTCAAAACATTTTACTATGCTAGGAAGATTAAGTTTCATTTTCGTCAAAAGGAATTTGAATCTAGGATTATAATTCCATGGCATATTTATTTAGCAGGCTGCTCTTTGGCTAGTATTGTTTTTATTTTTGAATTAGCTACTACACGTAAGGGCACCGCCTGCGGGGTACAGACCTCGCCTTAAGGCATCGATGGAAGAGGGTAGCAAGCGACGGGTTGGATAGGAGTAATTATTATTTAAGGACGAGTTTAAAGCTATAATCTCAACGGTGCAGAACGACTCGACCAAGGCCCCTCCACTGGCTTGAGCAGACATGGATGCAGACGTCGCGGCGGGCCTCGGCGGCGAAGACGGAAGTATTTATTACTCTTCTGGCTATTGTTGCCGCAGTCAGGGGATTGAGGTGCTTTATAGCAAAGTCGAAGAAAGGTTTGAAAAGACGTTTCATGAACTGCTGAATGGTGGGCAATCTGAGATCTAGATGAATAATCTCAATACAGACATAACAGGTGGCTCCCAAAACCTTTCTAAGGAAACGGTTTTGAAAGGTCTGCATGGATATGGTGAGGTTTAGCGTGTGCGAAAACGATAGACACACATAAGTCATGACGGGGTGGATAACCGTAAATGCGCAATTTTCATAAGGAATAATTTGCTGCAGGTGGTGAACAAAGAACTGACGCCTACTCAGAACGAAGGTGGCGCGCAGGCAACCGTATTTAAGTAATCACTGGAATTAAGGTGTTCAAGGATTACACATAGGTATTTGGCTCGCTTCACCCAAGGGGTCGGCTTACGATGCATAGTGATTGGACTGGGGAGAGGGAAGATAGTCGGCACGGTTTGATAAGAGAACCGCTTGACTCTTAGTAGGGTTAAACCTCTCCATTTCCGGCACCAAGCTCTTAAGACGTTTTCAGTGGTCTGGAGACTGCAAGCGAGAGTCCTGACAGCGACCAGTATAGTAAACGTCGGTTTCGTCGGCGAGCAATGCAAACTGGGCCTTTTTTAGTTTTAGATTATTGCTGGTGAACAGCGTGAAGATTAGTGGGATATCACAGAGCTCTGAGGACTCCGGCACGATTGGGGTAAGGGCAGGCGAAAAAACCTTCGATACGATTGTAACAAGTGTGATTCGACAAAGAGTCTCGTAGGGTGAGCACGAGACGATCCGGCACACCGTTGAACCGAACCGAACGTTTCAACGTTGCGGCAAGCGTAAAGGAACGGGGCGCGAGGCAGCAACAACGTTGAATCACAGTGATGCAGCGAGCAGGCTGACCGTCCGCGGTGAGCGGTGAGTGAGTGAGTGATTTGAAAGACGATGAAGATTTTGAAAATTAAAGATTACTTAAATACGTCAGCAAAGGAAAAGGCTGCTCTAAAGCTTTTGTTGGTACGGTACGGGAATACGGCAGATACAATTTAATACGGGAAATCCATGTATGTATATATTTTAAATAAATAAAATGATAACATGCAATTTAAAAAATTGGTGGTACTGGCGTTCCTCATTGGAATCTATTGTATGTCATATCATCAAATCACTGACACATAAACATATTTAAAATAACGGATATTTTGGAAATAATATATTATCCAAGTAAAATCGTGCCTATTAGCCTTCCATCAAAAAGTATTTTATGAAAAGAGATTGGAATCTGAGTAATGATGCGTAACTTTCTAGATCCATTATGATAAACTATTAAATAGCTTTATTTCTATTAGCATTTCAGTTTAAATAATGAATTCATAATGTTATAACGTATTAATCTTTATTAATAAGCTACACACTACACAGCGATCCAACAAACATAAACCAATGCGTGATCAAAAATGTTGGTTGTTTACTTTTTGTTCTCTATGATATATTCCAGTTGCAAAAGTGAAAATGACTTATCTTTTGAAGAACATCAAAATCCGAATCTCATGATGTGTGTATCTGATATAGTAAGAACATACTATTCTGAAGAAAAAACGTTAACATACGTTGATATGAACTCTAATGATTACGAGATCCTAAAAGCAATTCACTTATCAACCGTCACAACGATGATATTCAGACAGACGACTACACAGTCATATTTTAGACACCAAGGATATCTCATAAATGCACAGAATGCAACCACCTTCACGGATTATTTTAAATATCTTCTCGAAGATCCAACATGGAACCCGTCCTCACGGTTCATCATCGTGATCAGATCGCTGGAAGACGACGAACTGAAGAAGATTTTCAACGAGCTGTTGAAGCGCCACGTGGTCAACGTGCTGGTGGTAAACGGCACTGACGACGCTCACCTCTACACCTACAATCCCTTCGACAACTATGCCTGTGGCAAATATTACAACAACGTCAGAAGTTACGGTGTGTGTTTGAATACGACAATTGATAATCTATTCCCAAACAAACTTGTGACTGGTCTGCGCAACTGTACCTTGCTTGCTACCGTCCCGCATCGACCACCTTACTCCATTAACCCTGAATTTGCAGCAGATGACCGAAAGACATTAGGAGCTGAACAATATTTATTTACAGTGCTAGGAGAACTAGAGCATTTCAAAGTGAATTTTAGCTTCGACTATAATTCTAAAGTATTTTCTACAATAAATTTTAGGGGTAACATGACAGTTACGGGACCTATAGCAAAATTGCAAAATAATGAAACTGATGCAATATTGGGTAGTGAGTTGCTACTATCAAGCCGAGCAGATGCATTCACATATTTGCATGGGTACTTAGATTATAGTGATGAGTTACGTTTTTTTGTGAGCAAGGCGTCATCTGTAGATATATGGAAAAACGCTTACTTGGAATTCTATCCATTAGTGTGGTGCCTGTTGTTGTTAGTTTATCTGATATATTCCATATTAATGAACACACTCCTCCGTGCTGAAGACAAAACTAATATAATGTTGAAACTGCTAAAATATTTAGTATCCAGTGGCTGTAGTATGCCCCATCAAATGACTAGTAATGTCAAATGCATCTTTATAATATGGGTGTGGTTTGCGTCTCTAATGAGCTGGCATTACCAATCGAGCTTAGTTAGTTTGATCAGAACGCCAATAAAAGAGTACCAAGTTTCTAATGAGGTCGATTTAGTTAAATATGACCTGAAGTCTTGCATTGGTTTTAGAATGCTGGAATATGTACAATCAGAGGCAAATTTTTCTGCTGACAGAAAGTATGATTGCCGTGATCCGTTCCAAAGTTTGAAGAAAGTTGCTCAATCAAAAGATCTATTTTCGCTCATACAACTATCAATATATAAATATCACAAAAAAAACTACTACGATGAATTTGGTCGCTCTCCTGTTTATTATTTCAAAAAACCATACGTCAAGTTTATTATGTGTACATATTTCTACAAAGGGTTCCCACTTTCGGATAGAATGCGACAAAACGCGCTTCGTATTCGAGAAAATGGTTTGGTTTGTAAGAAATTCAGAGATTTATACTATGCTCGGAAGATAAAGTTTCATTTTCGACAAAAGGAGTTCCAATCTAAGTTTGTAATTCCATGGCTTATATATGGAGCAGGCTGCTTTTTATCTATTATTGTTTTTATATTTGAATTAGTATCTACACGATATATATTGTTACAAGGATCTTTACGGTCTCGAACGACGTTTACGGGGGGCCGCTGTTGCTAAACATTACTGCAATCATTCTGTGGAAAAGTAACTCATTATTATTTCTAATATTTTATGTAATATTTGAGCGATGATCATGTAAATAATATGGTGTGTGAAGAGAGTGTTACCTAGATATCTGTATTAAAGGATTTAAGAACTTGATACCTAGTTTTTCATTACTCAATCCAATCACTCCTCAACATCATTTCATTCCATGTTTGCAAGGGTCAAACAAAATTACGAGTATACCTACCTTCTTCTGTCCATTCCTTTCTATACGAACCCATATTTTAGAAAAGGTAATTTTAATTAAATTTTATTTTCATGGATATTTCGACTCTCAAAATTTCCTGTTACAAATAAATATTTTGACTTTGAATAACATCGGTAATATAATCAAAGACATTAAAATGGATCATGGAAGAACTAGAAAAAATTACACATAGAAACAAGTATTAGTCTTGATTCCTTGTCCGATCTGTGATCGGGTATAAGGGGAAGTGAAGACGGAGTAGTAAAAGAAGCTACCTAAACCGTCGTATTTAAAGTCAGTTACAAAAATGTTAATTCTTACAGTTTATTTTTATCGTATTATTATTTAACCGTGTGATGTCGGGGCTTTCCTGATGATCCTTAAAGGGCAGTGAATTCCATAATAAATATCCTAAAAAATCGTATCTTCTGGACAAGATAGGTGGTGCGGAGTGCACGCAGGTAACCAGTGATCACACCACATATTTCAAACCTATAATAGACTAACCGATTCCTATTCGTTATAATATTTTTAACGAGGAGATACCAGCTTCCATAAATTTTGTGGAATCACCTTTGTAAGGAATACAGTGTAACTTATGTCAAAAGTAGTTTTTTTTTTTAATTTCTATAACCCCAATGAGATAGAATATATCAGAGATAATCACAGTTCCGAAGCCTGGTAAACCCCTGCATCTTGTGTCTTCTTACGGGCTAATCAGCCTACTACCAACTTTATAGAAATTGTTTGAGAAGATCATCTTACGAAGACTAACACTCGACGAAAACGACCTCATCCCTCAACATCAGTTCGGTTTAAGAATTGGCCATTCGATAATAGAATAAGTCCTCCGAGTTGCGAAAATTGTTGAGAAGCGAACTGCTCTGCTGTCTTTCTCGACGTACAAAAAGCATTCTATAAAGGTTCGCACTTGGGCTTGCTTTTTAAAACGAAGAATTAATTTCCTCATAACTTTTACCTGCACTTAAAAACATACTTGGAAAATAGATTACAGTTAAAATCAGTGACAACTACTCTGCCTTTCATAATATAAAAGCAGGGGTACCTCAGGTTCATTTTAGGCCCTACGCTGTATCTCGTTGTGGGTATATACGCGGTGTACATAACACAGCACTTATACCCACAACGAATAATGTCCTCTCTGCCACATTCGCTGATGATCTCGCTACTCTTTGCAACCATGAAAACTCTAGTGTATGGTCCTTAGGTCTGTAGTGTAATAAAGTCAACAAACGGATGGAAAAGTGGCGCATCAAGGCAAGCTCCAACAAATCATTGCATTTCACTTTTTCTTTGAGATAGGACAACTGCCCCGCAGTTAAACTTGGAAACGACGTTCTACCCCAACAAGATTCAGCAAATACTTAGGCATGCATCTTGATCGAATAAAAATATGGAAAAGTCATATTAGTTAAAAAAAAAAACAGAGTAAATAAACGACTCTGAAATCTAAACTGGCTAATAGGTACAAGAACGCAAGTCACCATGGAAAATAAGATTGTTATCTATAAAACTAGAATCATGCCGATTTGGACATATGGTATTGAGTTATGGGGATCTGCAAAAAACGTTAGAACGTGGAGATTTTACAACGGTTACAGAATAAAGCACTCAAAATGATAACTAATGCATCTATTTTATCAGAACCAGTGAACTGCATGAGGACACAAAAACGAAAATAGGTTAGGAGAATATTGAACAGACAGCAAAAGCATACAAAGACCGAATTAAAGTTCATATTAACAACCTAGCAACAGCGTTATATGAACCCATCAATATCAGAAGACTCAAACTACAACACATATGGACCCTGTTCAGTAAACGAAAAGATTTTTTTTTAATTTTATTTATTTAGGTAACCAACAGCGATACATAAAAATATTTTACAAAATATGCGTGTTACAATTATTATGGCCAATTATAGGTTTCCCTGTATAACTGGGATATAATACATACGAACGGACTAATAAAAACCGGATATTTGCAATTAAACAACTAAATAAAAATGCAATACAATATAAAATTACATAACGTTAAATTTTGATCACAATTTTGAAAATTTTTAAACAAATAAGGTTGAATAATATGATCTATGATCACTTACGAACACTAAAAACTCGCATATACAAACGCGTATATACCATAATATTACTCACTCATATCGGCCTCTCTAAGCTACATTTTTTATAAAAATATCGTTTTTAACCTTAAAAATCTCACCGACTGTGATAATTATGTATATTTCTCTGTCAAAATACTTGTTGTTGGGGATCGAGCAAAATACATTTACGTAAAAAACATGGAATTGAAAATCAGACTTTTAATTTACTTATATTATGGATAGCACACATACAATAATGCAAGAAATAGACGACATAGTTATAGCGCAATCTAAAGAATTTCAAATTGATGTTTTTTCAAAAAATATTAATGTACT
Organism: Aporophyla nigra; assembly: GCA_947507805.1. Lineage (NCBI taxonomy): Eukaryota > Metazoa > Arthropoda > Insecta > Lepidoptera > Noctuidae > Aporophyla > Aporophyla nigra. The sequence continues at coordinate 5,004,476 of OX382301.1, forward strand.
TAAAACGGATCTTACAATAATATCCCAAAATATTAGAAGTATATATAGTAATTTTGATGATTTAATAATAACTTTAACACAATTTAAGTTTAGTGTCGACCTTCTGATCTTAAATGAATGTAGACTAGACGTAAATAAACCCACCCCTGAAATTAAAAACTATAATAATTTTACCACGTGTAACCATATAAACCAGTGCGATGGCGTGGCAGTATATATAAAGTGTGATCACAAGGTTAGTGTTAAGGAAATAATATTAAGCCATGCATCATGCTTACAAATAATAATGCCGAATCTTGCTGTCCTTGCTATCTATCGATCACCCTCAAATAAAAATGCTGACAGTTTTATAGACTCGCTTAGTAATCACCTGGACTCACTCAAATCATATAAAAATATTGTTATAACAGGCGATATAAACATTAACATAATATATAAACCTACTGAACAAATGAATGAGCGCACAAACAGATTAAATTATCTAAACATGCTTGCAATGCATGGCTTGTTACCGGGACATTCCTTACCTACCAGAGGCGAAAACTGTTTGGACCACTTTATTTTAAAAATAGACAAGACAAAAAACGCTGCTTCTGTTGCTGTATTGAATACCACTATCACGGATCACTACATGATCTTCCTTAAATTATCAAATTTACTAAATTCATACAAATGCTCGAAAACTATAACACATGTGGACTTTGAGAAAACAACAAATGCTTTAAAACTAAGTAATATTTCTGAACTTATTTTAATCAATGATCCAGTCACCTTATCTGCACAATTAATAGATAAACTCCAAAACTGCCTTCTGCAAAACACTATTACTACTTTAGTTCCGAGAAATAATCGCATCATTAAGCCATGGATAACGTTAGGAATTTTGCGCTGTATTCAAAACAGAAATAACATGCAAAGAAAACTACGATCTGATCCACAAAACAGTTTATTACAAATTACTTACCGAAGATATCGCAACTATTGCAACAGTTTAGTTAAAAAGCTTAGAAGAAAATATGATAAGGAACAACTAGTAAAAGCAAACAAGAATACAAAACAGATATGGAACACAATTAACAATATAACTCATCGCAAACCTAAAAAAAGTCCTAACTCAGAACTATTAGAGATAAGGACCAGCCCTGATGCTTCGGTGAACCACATAAACGAATTCTTTTCTAACATTGGGAAAACTCTGGCTGAAGACATTACCTCCGGAAACCGATTACAATCCCATAACGCTTCTGATCATTTAATAAATACACAGGCTTCCTCCTTCGTGCTTCTCGAAACGGACTCTAGAGAAGTCTATAACGTGCTAATGAGCCTTAAATCTGAAAGCGCTCCAGGCTGGGACAATATTACAACAAAATTTCTAAAAACTGCTCATGAATTAGTCGTACCCATAATATCGCATCTTGCTAACTTGTGTTTTATCCAAGGGAAATTTCCTCCAGTTCTGAAGCAAGCCATAATCACTCCTGTGCACAAGGGTGGAGACAGAAATGACGTTAACAACTACAGACCTATCTCTGTCTTGCCTGCAATATCTAAAATAATTGAAAAACTAATTAATATTAGACTAACCAGCTTCACTAATAAATATAACATTATTTCACAAGCTCAGTATGGTTTTAGACAAAAATTATCTACGGATGACGCAGTTACAGCTTTAACCACTCATATTGTTAACCTAGTAGATTCAGGAAAAAAATGTCTAACTGTATTTCTAGATTTGAAAAAAGCTTTCGATACCGTTTCTGTCCCCACTCTTGTGCGTAGTCTGGAGGGTATAGGCGTAAGAGGAAGCCCATTAGCATTATTAATAGACTATCTACAGGATCGTAGGCAAAAGGTTAAGGTAGGAGAGCATATCAGTAAGGAGTGTTATGTGACCTACGGCGTTCCGCAGGGTAGCGTGCTGGGTCCGCCTTTATTTTTAATATATATAAACCAACTCTGCAAAATGGTGATAGAAAATGGTCGCGTTTTCTCATATGCAGATGACACTGCTATTGCTTTCTCTGGTGATACATGGGAATCCGTATATCAGTCTGCTGAAAAGGGTCTTACCAAAATTGCTAACTGGTTGAACTCACATCTTCTTACACTAAACATCTGTAAAACAAAGTATATTACATTTACAATCTACAACAACACTCAACCTGGACCTAACGTAACTCTCAAAATCCACACTTGTAATAATATACTTAGCACAAACTGTTCCTGTAAAAGTATTGAAAAAGTGACTCACATAAAATACCTAGGTATAATCGTTGATCAGCGGTTATCTTGGCATACTCATACAGATATGGTCATGGCCCGTACGAGAAAACTTATCTGGATATTTAAGAACCTAAGACATGTAACAACTAAAAAAATGTTAAATGAAATCTATGTCTCTCTAGTTCAGTCAATTCTTACCTACTGTATACCCGTGTGGGGCGGTGCGACAAAAACGAAGTTTCTTGAGCTAGAGCGAGCACAGAGATCTCTGATCAAGGTCATGTATACCAAACCGTACAGATTCCCAACCAATGAGTTATACTCCCTTAGCGGTATTCTTACAGTCAGAAAATTATATATACTACATGCAGTCTTAAAATTACACAAAGTCTTGCCCTATGACCCTCACCATCTGGAAAGAAGACGAAAATACAGTGTTGCAACAGTAAAATTTGTTAAAACTGCGTATGCCAGACGACAATTTAATAGAAATTCCGCTGCTCTATATAATAAAATAAATAAAATAATTAACATCTATCCCATGACCACTAAAGACTGCAAAAAGGCAATAGTTCAATGGCTAAAACTTAAGACCTACGAGGACATTGAATTACTACTGCAAGCATCGTCAATATGAGATTGAAAAGATACACACACACACACACACATACACACACACACACACATACACACACACAATACACACTATTTCTAGGATATATCTCTAAGTTTGTATTTTTTATTAATTTTTTATTTTTCATTTTACTTTTTTGTTTTCTTATATTTAGTTATAGTTCAAGTCTTGCCTTGTTTTTTTTTTAGATTTTGTTTGTAATTTCCTTTGTTTAAATAATAGTTTCAGTTTGTACACCACTTTTACCACTATATTTTTGTCATTGGAGAGCGGGACCTCCTAGCACAGGTATAATTTTTACTTAAAAGGAGGCCCCTATGTAAGATTTACTGTAAAAGTTGTACAAGTTTCTGAAATAAACCTTTTTATTTTTATTTTATTTTATTAATAATGAAAGATAGAAGAAGAAGAAGAAGATTGGGTGCTTGTCATTTGTCTCCGCTTATGGTTTTCACTATTCTTTTTTTTAAATGTAATTTTATTACAGTCAACTTCCGAGAATTCTGAGTTATAAATTCGAGCAATGCGAGTCAGTACACAGTTCGTGGCATAGTTAGTGGCGTGCTTAGGGACGCGCAACATTGGCGTGTGACGAGTGCGCCGTTGAGGAGTGTTAAAAGTTATCTGTGCGACCAATTCTGGGCAATCAAGGCGTCCAGTGAGTATATCATAGAGCAAACACATGTCCATCACTTTACGTCTCTCCTCGAGTGTTAGCAGACCATAGGTTCGACAGCTATCTGCGTAAGACATCGGGGGTTTACGGAGGCGATAATTAAGATGGTTAGTGATTTTTTTTTTTAATCCTTTCTATTTGGTTCTTATAAATTATGTATTGGGGGGACCAGATTTGGCACGCATATTCTAAAACGCTGCGCACATAAGCAAAGTATACCGATTTAAGAGCTCCAATATTTTTAAATACCTTACATGACCTAAGAACGAATCCTAGGTTCTTATAAGCTTTTGTGCTAATAAGATCTATGTGATCTGAGAACATTAATTTACTGTCAAACATAACTCCTAAATCCCTAACTATCGGGACTTTATTTATGACAATTCCATCAAAATTATATGAGCAAACAATCGGGTTCCTCTTACGTGTGTAACTGATACACTGACACTTTGCAACGTTCACAGTGATCTTGTTTTTTGCGTAATAATTATTTAAGTTATTAAGATCCTCTTGAAGGGCCTTACAATCATCGGCTGATGTTATTTTATAAAATACTTTTTTGTCATCAGCGTACATTAAGTGATCAGAGTGTACAAAAGAATGAGTGATGTCAAATAGATATGCGTTGTAGAAAAGAGACCCCAAATGAGATCCCTGGGGAACACCGCTAGGGATTTCAATATAGTTGGATCGGTAACCTCCTGGAACAACAGCTTGTGAGCGTTTAAATAGATATGACTGTACCCATCGTAAAAGAACCCCGCGTATACCCAGTCTATACAGCTTTCTGAGCAAGATGACGTGATCCACACGATCAAAAGCTTTTTCGAAGTCTGTGTAGATCACGTCAACCTGCCCCCCGTTGTCTGTATTCTCAAGAACGAAATTAGAGAAACTGGCTAAATTAGAGACAGTCGATCGTTTCTTTAAAAAACCATGTTGCTTGCAAGAGATTCCTCTGAGAATATATGGATAGATAGCGTTGTATATCAGTTTTTCAAATACTTTACCAATTGTGTTTAGTATAGAAATACCCCTATAATTTCCTATCATTGTCCGCGAACCTTTTTTATGTATTGGAACAATGAGAGCTTTTTTCCATTCATTTGGGAAGGTGCCTTCTTTTAAAGAAATATTAAAAATAGTACTAATTGGAGGTGCCAAAGATTTTGCACAGTTCTTCCAAAATACTGGGGGCACACCATCACATCCAGGGCCCTTGTCCACGCTTAAGGCACTCAACGACTTCTCCACGGTTGACGAAGAGAATTGTAAGTTGGAAATTATGTCAGGACAGTGATCCGTTTCGTCGATTGTTAATGAATTAGCGAGGCTATAGTCAGAGGGTTCACCAAATACGTCGTGGAAGAAGTCATTGAAAGCCTCACAGATTTCCCGAGCTTCGGAATAATTGATGTTATTGTGAGATAACATTTTAGGATAATTGGAGCCTCCACGCATGTTTTTTATGTAGGTCCAAAACTTTTTTGGATCACTTTTCAAATTGCTTTCCATTTCCTGCAAGTATTTATTATAACAAATCTCGTGAACTTGTCGCTCTCTTTGTCGTAATAATGCGAATTCGTCATAATCTAATAAATTACCATACCGTTTCCATCGCGAGTGTGCCTTGCTTTTTTCTTTAATAATTTTAATTAAAGAGTTGCTATACCAGACAGGATATTTACGTGATCCTGGCCTTCGATTCAAAGGAACATATTTATCAACTCCTGTTTGAATTACTTTATAGAATGTTTCCACGGCAGCATTTGATGATGTGTTGTCTAAAATTGAGCTCCAATCAAGTTCAGAAAAATAACTGTTCAACAGTTCGAAGACAGCTTTGCGGAAATTATGTCTAGGAGTGGACAACTCACGGAGCGGAGAAACTGTAAGGTCAGATATTTCGATAGTAATTACTGGATGAGGTAGGTCAGGCTTCACAAGGGGTGATAGACATTCAGTTATTTCAAGTGGCAAGTTGGAAAAAGCCAGATCTAGAGTATGCCCCCTTTGGTTGGGTAGTGTATAGTACTGTGTTATTCCTAAAAACGACAAATCATTAACTAATTCATTTAATCAGAGACAGCTTCTTCACTGGAGGAACAGTTCTCTCCTATCAATACTCCTACAGGAAATATGTTCATGGCATATCAGGCAGATCGCAAGATTGCAAAAAAAAAAAACTTAATAATCAGGTATTTTTTTACTACGGATGTTATTTTTTTTGAAGTGAAAACTTCTTTAGCGGCGTTGAGCACTTTTTCTGTAATGGGTATAAAATCTTAAACTCGCGTCAGGACACGTGACCTGATCGAAAAAGCGTAGGACGGATGGAGAGTAGACAGCTATCCCCTCTCTACGGCGCGGCGAAAATGTATGCCTGGGCCTACTGTTTCGTTTAGGCGGCGCAGGGCGCTTGCGCGAATGTTCGTCTATGTTACAGCGTGCCACGCGCATCCATGGATGGTGACAGCTGATGGCTCGACCGTCTGTGTAGTGATCACATTGTTGTGTATTCGTAAAATTCGTGAATATAAAGTGCTTAAAATATGGAAATTGAACAACAAATTATTCCCTAACCATTCCAAAATATCAAACATGCTCAACGTTAATAATCAAGTTTTCACTTCTGCCGGCACTCCCGGAGTGCAATTTTTTTTATAATCAAAATTGTATGCCATTTGTTTCTAAGAACAATAAGTCAAGTTGTTTTTTTAAGCCGTGAATTAGCAGTAATACTGTTTATTGCATATCTATCAGCTCAGTTAACGTAAATTACTATAGGAATAAAAATCGGATGGACTACATTAATTTGTGGCCGTTATCCATACTAATGATATAAATTCAAAAAAAGTAACTCTGTCTTTATATCTGTTACCTTTGTATACCAATGCCACTTAAAAGATTTAGATGAAATTTGGCAAGGAGATAAAGGCATCCTGGGCGAGGACAATTGCTACTTTTTGTCTGTAAATAGCGAATTAAACTTTATATGGCAACCCAGGATATGAAAATTCTAATTTGTAGATTTGATTCTATCCTAGTAATATTATAAATGTGACAGTTTTTTTATGTTTAGAGGATTGTAACTCAATCACGCAAAAACGTCTGAATGGATTCATATTAGTTCTAGATTGTGGTTTTATATAATGACTGAAACCAGAGCAGACTGGAAGACGTAGTGTTGGAAGGCCTCCCACAAGATGGACCGATGACCTGGTGAAGGCCGCAGGAATACGTTAGATGCGAGAAGCACAGAACAGGTCGAAGTAGCGGTACTTTGGGGAAGCCTATGTCCAGCAGTGGACGTTTCGGCTCAAATGATGATGATGATGATAATGAAACCAGAGAAAACTAGTGTATCGGAAGTATTTTTTAAGTACATATATCAAATAAGACCTAACATGGAAATAAAAAAAGTAATAACAAGATTACGGTAATGATGGGCCGTCTATGTGCATGGCCAATAAGCCGACTAGATATAGTAACAAAACTATTGAATATATTTTATATAATTTTTGTATGCAGACTGGGCTGGACACCAGGAAATTATTCATCAACCAATTAAAAGCAGCTATTAACCGGCCATCAAATACCATTTTAGGAGTACAGATTGAAATCCGAGTAAAAATCCATTACATACCTGCTAGATCCATTACGATAAACCATTTTAATTTCCTCTAATTCTAACGACAACTTACTTTTATTATCATAATAAAAGAAATCATAAAAAAACCGTATTAACTTTATTATATATAGGCTACCCTACGTAACCTGAAAATATGGATCATTGTGCATTCAAAAATGTTGGTTGTTTATTTATTGCTTTCTTTGTTATATCTTCAGTGTAAAAGTGAAAATGCTTTATCTGTTGAAGTACTGCAAAACCAGAATTTGATGGTGTGTATAACCTATATAGTGAAAACATACTCTGAGGATAAGACGCTAACATACGTTGATATAAACTCTGAGGATTACGAGATCCTAAATGCAATTCACTTATCAACCGTCACAACGGTGATATTCAGACAGACGACTACACAGTCATATTTTAGTCACCAAGGATATCTCATAAATGCACAAAATGCAACCGCCTTCACGGATGGTTTAAAATATCTTCTCGAAGATCCAACATGGAACCCGTCCGCACGGTTCATCATCGTGATCAGATCGCTGGAAGACGACGAACTGAAAAAGATTTTCGACGAGCTATTGAAGCGCCACGTGATTAACGTGCTGCTGGTAAACGGCACTGACGACGCTCACCTCTACACCTACAATCCATTCGACAACTATGCCTGTGGCAAATATTATAACAACGTCATAAGTTACGGATCGTGCTTGAACACGACAAATAATCTATTCCCAAACAAACTCGTGACTGGTTTGCGGAACTGCACCTTGCTCGTTACTGTCCCGCATCGACCACCTTATTCTATAAAACCTGAACTTGCGGAAAACGACCGAATGACATTAGGAGCTGAACAATATTTATTTACAGTGCTAGGAAAATTAGAGCATTTTAAAGTAAATTTTAGTTTCGATTTTACTCAAGACATTTATACTACAGTAACCCCTAACATGAAAGTTGTGGGACCCATGGTGTTGTTGCAAAATAATGAATCTGATGCAGTATTGGGTGATATGGTGCTAGTATCGAGCCGGGCAGATGCATTCACATATTTGCACGGGTACCTTGATTATTTTGATGACTTACGTTTTTTTGTGAGGAAGGTATCATCTGTGGCCAAGTGGAAAAACGCTTACTTGGAATTCCATCCATTAGTGTGGTTCCTGTTGTTGTTAGTTTATATTATATACTCATTATTAATGAACATACTCCTTCGTGCTGAAGACAAAACGAATACAATGCTGAATTTGTTAACATTTTTGTTATCCAGTGGATGTACAATGCCCCATCAAATGACTAGTAAAGTAAGGTGCATCTTTATAATATGGGTGTGGTTTGCATTTCTAATAAACTGCCACTACCAGTCGAGCTTGGTAAGCTTAACCGAGAAACCACTAAAAGAGCACCAAGTTTCGAATGAGGCAGATTTAGCTAAGCACAGCTTTAAACCTTGCATTGTTCCAGGAATGCTGGAATATATGCAATCCGAAGCGAATGTATCTTCAGCAATCAATTATGATTGTCTAGCTCTGTTGCAAAGTTTGACGAAAGTTTCTCAATCAGAAGACTTATTTACGCTTATGCAACATTCAATATACTTATACAACCAAAAAATGTACTACGATGAATTTGGTCACTCTCCTCTATATTACTTTAACAAACCATACGTCAAGTTTATTTTTTGTATATTTTTCTACAAAGGGTTTCCACTTACAGATAAAATGCGACAAAACACGCTTCGTTTGAGAGAAAATGGTCTGGTTCAAAAGAAGTTCAGTGATTTTTATTACGCTAAGGAGATTAAATTAAATTTTCACCAAAAAGAGTTTGAATCCAGGTTCGAAATTCCATGGTTTATTTATGTAACAGGCTGCGCTTTAGCTAGTATTGTTTTTATTTTTGAATTAGTCTTTCGGCGACATAAAATCTATTTTGGCTGATCTCATGAATACATTTAAAGCATATCCAGATAGGGGCGTTTTCCAGTTAATGTAAACATCGTTTTCTTAAGAGCCAACGGGCTTTAAGCTGCTCGTATCTTTCTGGATATGGATGAGTGAATTAACGTTCTCCTGTCCTTATCCCAATTTGTTTAGAGTTGGTGCAACACGTTCATTTTGTTCCATACTTCTCTATTGGCTGTCATCTCGGTAGCCACCCTCTTTCTAATCATAACAGCATTCACACAGTCCATCTATCGCGTTTTTTGCCTTCCCCTACTCTTATAGCCATCAATATTCATACTCAAAAGTTTTCTCACAACATTTTCGTCATATCTCCGTATCACATCACACCATGACAACCCGTTTCCACACAACTTTTCAGTAGCTGGTGCCACTTTCAGACTTCCTCTTATGTACTTATTTCATGTTACTGATGATGGTGACTGATGGTGTAAATAATACTTTCGCTAAAATAGCGCATTGGTTTAGTGTTAATAATTTACTTTTAAATGAGAACAAGACTAAATGCATTCGATTTCTGTCACCTAACGTAAAGCAGGTGAAAACCAATGTTCTATTAAATGGGGCAGAGTTAGATCTTGTGGACACCACTGTTTTCTTAGTTATTACTTTCGACTCGAAGCTACAGTGGGGCCGGGTACATTGTCGATGCGGCTAAGTTCTGCAGACGACGCGGTCTATAAAATCCATCATTTGACAGATGTAAAAACAGCTCGACTAGTATACTTTAGTTATTTCCATAGTGTAATGTCGTACGACCTTTTATTGTGGGGAAACGCAGCCGACATTCAGGCTATATTTGTGCTGCAGAAACGAGCCATTCGAGCAATTTACAACCTATTATACATTCACTGAGAGATAAATTTAAAGAAATAAACATAATGACAGTCGCATCCCAATATGTATATGAGAACTTATGTTAAAAAGAATATTAATCTATATTCTAAGCACAGCGACATTCACTGCAGAAATACAATTAACAAAGATTTACTTATTGTGCCCTCGACTAGACTTAAAAAAAAATGTAATTCATTTAAGTGCCAGAGTATACGTTTTTACAACAAACTCCCAAGCCATGTTAAAGAACTGAGCTTCAATCAATTTAAATCGTTTATATCAAAATAAAACTGACTGTGAATGAGTACCATACAGGCTAGATTGAATACATGACTCTATATTGTAGTTCGTTGTTTTGTAGTCGTTTTTGTAGCGCGTCCGGCATGTTTGCCGACGCGGAAGTCGATAGTTTTTCGGCCATCATGCGCAAGAGATGCGCATCTCTGCTTCACCGTGTTCGCGCCAGCCCCAATAGTATTCTTAGAGCGTTGGCTGATAGGTGGGACTCTCCGATCTTGGGGCGGTGGATACAACTGCACGCAGTCAAGTAGACATTCCCCAGGATCGGTGAGCCTGACACAGCTTAGAATAAATGTTACTAACATTAGTACATAAGTTTTCTCTGTTACTAACACTTATGGAAGAAATTCTGAAATAAATGTTTTATTATTATTATTATATAACATAACTGACTTACATAAAATTCTAATAATATAATGTTTGAACTTTAAAAGAGACCACGACCTCTGAGTTTTATTCGGCGTTTCTTCTCAGGGAACAGTCAGCTAGGAAAAGCCGGCGCCATCTAGTTTTAAAAAAAACCGGCCAAGTGCGAGTCGGACTCGCGCACCGAGGGTTCCGTACAAACCTGCAGGTATTCACGGTTTATGCATAAGGTGTATGTTTATGAAATTAAATGTTTTATTTTTTTATTTTTATATTTGAGTTGACTGAATGAAAGGTAAATTGTGGTTTACGATTTATGACGTATTAAAAAAAAACTACATACTAGTCTCGTTCAAACCAATTTTCCGAGGAAGTTTACATGGTAATGTACATAATATATTTTTTTTTAATTTTGTCATTCCCTTATTTTAGAAGTTACGGGGGGACGACACACATTTTACCACTTTGGAAGTGTCTCTCGCGCAAACTATTCAGTTTAGAAAAAAATGATATTAGAAACCTCAATATCATTTTTGAAGACCTATCCATAAATACCACACACGTATGGGTTTGATGAAAAATTTTTTTTTTTGAGTTTTAGTATTATGTATGGGGAACCCCAAATATTATTGTTTTTTTTCTATTTTTGTGTTAAAATCTTAATGCGGTTCACAGAATACATCTACTTACCAAGTTTCAACAGCATAGCTCTTATAGTTTCGGAAAAAAGTGGCTGTGACATACACGGACAGACAGACAGACAGACATGACGAATCTCTAAGGGTTCCGTTTTTCGCCATTTGGCAACGGAACCCTAAAAACATTGACCAAGAAATGTTGACGTGTAAAAGTGTCTTATACCATCTACTTACAGAAATAAACATTTCATTTCATTTCATATACCCAGTCGTGTAACACCACATATTAAGTAAAAAAAAATTAGGAATGGATGATTCTTTCTTGTTTTTTATTGTCGTTGTTAGATTGGCACAACTATTTTCCATTTTGGCGCGGAGTTTGAGTTACATCTGTTATTTAGATTAAAATTTTTAAATTTTTTTTTTTTTTTAAATTGAATTATTTAGATTATAAAACAAGTTATATCTAGTGTGTTTTGCGAATTTCATAATGGACAAAAACATCGAACAAAGAGATAGCCGACGAACTTCTGTGTCTCACGAGTCGGTCCGTACCATTTTTAAATTATCACTTGGGTATGAAACATGTTACCGTTCGGCTAGTCCCTAAAAACCTGAATTTTCTCCAAAAACTTCATCGCATAAGAGTTGCTGAGGACATGCTAAAACGAGTCAATTCCGACCCAACATTCATGAAATGCATAGTTACTGGTGATGAGACGTGGTTATTACGAGTTTGACAAATAAAGTCTTCGACAAGCTTCGGAGTGGTGCCTTCCAACTAAAAACAAAAGTCAAAGTTATGCTGATTGTTTTCTTTGACTATTGCGGTGTTGTGTTGTGACAGAGTAGTACATACATATTGATGCAAAAATAATAAATTTCAGTTACAGCAGACTAAGTAAATATTAAACATTACTAACAAACAGGCAGACACTTATGCTACTCGTAACGAGCAAATTTTTACCATAAAAGTAAATTGCTTTAAATACTACTAATCATAGCACCAAATTCTGACGAACCATGCCTAATTAGAAATAATGTCGGAAAAATTACAATCAGCGTCAGTTTTGAAGAGTAGACCTACACATACGCTTTGATTAATGATGAAACAAAAGTTCCCTTGTTTCAAAAAGGACAAAAGTTTACAAATGTCAGATCCACGTCTCAAAATGTTGGTCGTGTACTGGCTAATTTGTTTATTATACTACAGCGGGACCTGTTATAAAATACCAATACCTGAATCACCGAACAACAAGAAACTAATACAGTGTGTTACCAATATAGCCAGAGAACATTATGCCGAAAAAAAAGTCTTGACGTATGTTGGCAATAAAGCTGAAGATGAGAGTCTCTTAAAGGCTATAAACACTGCTAAAACTGTTTCTATATTATTAGGTTCCAAAAAAACTAAAAAAGTTTTGTTTATTCAACACGAAGTTTATCTTTTATCTAGTAAAAATGCATCTTTCATCGCTAGACGTTTTCCTGATGTAACTAAAGAAGCATCATGGAATCCATTGGCAAGATTTTTGGTCATTGTCAAGGACCTTAAAGAAAGTGACCTGAGAATCGTCTTCGATACATTTCTGAAACTGCACGCAAGGTACGTGGTGGTTGTGAATGCAACCGAAGAAGCTCATTTGTATGGTTACAACCCATTCGATAACTACGGTTGCGGTAAACGCTACGATGACATCATCAGCTACGGGGAGTGTTCACAATCATGGATATATGACCTATACCCTAAGAAAATGGTCACCAAACTACGGAATTGTACACTTGATGTCATTATAACCCAGTGGCCTCCCTATACAATATTATCTACAAATGATTCAAACTCGTCACATCCACTTCGTTATGGGGCGGAGCCATACCTATTCCAATTAATTGGGAGAATGCAAGGATTTAAAATAAACATTATAAACGATTATAACGCTGTTGAAGAATTCTCCACGGTATCGACTGATATGGAAGCAGTTGGATCATTGAAGAAGATACAAGACAATGAAGCAGATGCAGCGCTAGGGGGAATGTTACTGACACCGTCTCGTGCCCTGGCGTTCTCTTTTGTGTACGGTCATCTGGCTTACACAGATGAAATACGGTTTGTAGTGAAAAAAGCCCCAGAGGTGCCTGCATGGAAAAATGTATATCTGGAATTTGAATCGACTGTGTGGGTGCTTTTGGTACTGAGTCTCATATTTTACTCGCTGTTAATAATTCTTCTGCTTCGCACGGAAGACAAAAGCTACGTTGTCTTAATTCTCTTGGGTAATCTTGTACTCCACGGGCACAGCATTCGAAGTCGATTGCCGGTGAAGTGTGTCCTCATATTTTGGATGTGGTTCGCGTACCTGGTAAATACTTTCTACCAGTCTGGTCTCTTCAGTCTCACTACTAACCCTGCTCAAGAATATCAGATTTCAAAGGAAGAAGACATAAGACAGTTCAAACTTAAGCCCTGTTTTAGTGCAGTAATGGAGAAGTATTATTTGGAATCAGTAACATCAGATGATAACTATAAGAGAATCAATGGCTGCAAAGGTATGATAGAAAGTGTAACTACGGTAGCGAATTCGAAACACCTTTACACGATCTTTATGAATGGACAATATCAGTACAATAAACAGGAATTTTTAGATAAGTATGGTAATTCTCGGGTTGTAACACTACCGAAGCCATATTCCAAGGTTATATTCTCAATTTTCTTGTATAAAGGATTCCCTTTGATTAACTATTTACTTCATAAAGCGCTTCGTCTGAGGGAGCTTGGGTTGGTGGACAAAGTTATGAATGATGTGAACTACCTCAAACAAGTAAAGCATAATTATCACGAGAAAGACTTTCAGGTGCGTTTCGCTATTCCATGGCGAATTTATATTTTCGGATGCTCATTGGCGACAGTGACATTTATCATTGAAGTTAATATGCCTAAATGAATATTGTTTTTGAAATATACCATTTGATACAAATGGACTAAGTATACTTGCGTTAAATAGAGTTTAAAGATTGCACTTTTTAGGGTTCCGCACCTCAAAAGCAAAAAGCGGAACCTTTATAGGATCACTTTGTTTTCCGTCCGTCCGTCCGTCTGTCAACACCCTTTTTCTCAGGAACGCGTGGAGGTATTAAGCTGAAATTTATATCTAATACTCAAGTCTACTGTCCCTTGGAGCTTTGAAAATCAAACTTCTAAACTAACGCAATCAAAAGATATAGCCGTTTATGCCGCAAATTTTCGAAACTCGCAAGGGAATCAAAACCTTAAGGCTACTTCTAGTCGATCTAGAATTTTGAAATTTGGTACGAAGCAACGTCTTATAGCACAGAATAGGAAAAATTGCGAAAACCGTAAATTTTTAGTTACGTCATATATTATAATAAAAATATTTTTAATAATTTTAAAGGTAATACAACGTTTGTACGGAACCCTCGGTGCGCGAGTCCGACTCGCACTTGGCCGGTTTTTTGTGTATAGATAGGACATGCTCTTGACCAACTCAACCCGCATCAAGAGACTGCGTCTATCACAACGCTTCCCCTCCCAAAACAGTTGATTATAAGCATGGGAATACCCTTCTTACGAATCACGACTGAAGAGCACTACAACAAACAATAAAATAAGTCCAAAACCAAATCCAGACTACTCAAAATCATACTCTAAATGGTATGAAACAAAATGCTATGCTCAACTGAAAGCTTGCTCTTAAACTTATGATCGTTTACTACTGTTTGAATTTATTCTACTGACCAAAATCATAACTCTCATTTATGCTTCGCCGTAATCAGGTAAAATAGCAAAACACGTATTATGCTGTACAGATACACCTTCTCCGCAATGAGGTTATCATCCTGCATATAGTTTTCATTTTATTTGTTGGTATATTGGGTTGGCTAGCTGGCATATAGCAAATCATTTAATTTAATTTGTGTCTCTTAATGTTTTACTATATACCATTGTATAGAATCAAGTTCTTCTAACTGGACAGACAGCTGTGCTGCTGGGGAGTTTGTTGGCCACTTCTTCTTCCCAGCTAAAGCACTAGGAAGTGCGCGACGGGTGGGCGTTTTGGGGGGACTGTCTTTTGTAATTTTGACGTTCGAAAAGTGCTGATCCTCAGCCTAATTTGAATAAATGACTTTTGATTTTGATTTTGCATAAGTCATGATTGGTAGTAGGATGTCCAAAGCATAAGATACTTATTTTTGTGACTGAACAAGTAGGTATACCCATTTCCATGAAAAAATAAATGTTATGAAATAAGATTTACGATAGGGAGGTATCATTTATGAAATGTTGATACCTAATTAGGTAGCTGTACAAAAATATCCTTGACAAAATAACCTTTGATTGATGTAAAATCACGAAAACATGTAACTTAGAAATAAATCAAAGTAATGATGTGACGCCCACTTCTCGTATTGATACTGTTATGACACCAAAATTATTTTTTGATATTTGTAAAACACCTAAGTGAATTTTAGGGTGAACATTAGGGTGTAATTAGGACATACTTAACAAATAGGCGAAGAACCATTCATAAAAACCACGAGATCGAGATCATGTTGAAAACAAAACTAAAATAAGTGCACCTTGATTTTTGTAACTATAATATAGCCAATATAGGTACTCGTAAATACGAGTATATAATAAACGATGATGCGGATGGACGGGAAGAAGTACTTAAACCAAAAATGAGAGAGAAATTATGTGAATGAAAAACAGGGTAAATGATAACCTGGCAGCTGACAAGCCATGCAAAAATGGAGGATAAATACTTTTTGCGCCAACAGTAAGCCTTAATGGTTCGACGGCAAAATGAATTCGAAAATATATAGCTTTATAAAGTTAAGTAAGTTCGGCTCAAAATTCTGCAACGGGAATACCGTTTGCTGATGCAACCATTAGGTCCTCGCGTGTGCACGTGACAGGGCATGCGGTGTAAGATGAGTGTTCAGCCATTATCTGTAGAGGGACGCAACATTCACGCCGGAGTATTGAGCCGTCCATAAATCTCCCTTGTAGAGGTTGCCCTTGCTGCGGCCTACTTGGATACAAAGTTTAAGGTTTTCCAAGTTGGCCGCGGTATCTTGTGCCCGGGCAAGGTACTCTGATGGTTCAATAAAGAAGCCAGGAGGTTTAAGCAGCTCTTGTCAAAGATCACATCTTCCTGTGTAGGTGATGCCATCGGCTGGAGTCACTGTACCCAAGAAAACTTATCCGCCTTTTAAGCTCTGTGCCACTGAGTTAAACTTGTGCATTGAGTGGCGTGGGTCATCCTGTCGATGCGGCTATAGTTCTGTAAAGTTCTAGAGGCGCGATGCTACTCTGTTGACACAGCATTCGCAACGAGGCCGGTTTTAAGCAAAGAATAATCCGGTAATGTCTTATTAACAGCTGCATCCACTAAATTACCGTGAGCGAATTGATTCCATACTGGACAGGCGAATTGACCAAATATCATCTCGTGTTGCGCAGTTCAGAGAAAAGATTTAAACATGGGCATTTAAAATGTTACCGTCCGTATGGTGTCCGATGTTGAGAATAGCACCATTCTATTTCTTCCCGTGACTGTCGTAAAAGGCGAGTAAGAAGCTTACTAGAGAATAGTCAGCAGCGTTCTCCATGCATCTACCATCATACTGCTATCGCTAACTCGCCTGTCAAGTGTGGAGATTACGGCAACGCAGTGGACGTCTTTCGGCTGAAATGTTGATAATGACGATGATATTAATTATGTGCTTCTTTTCGTGTGGACGGTACTTTGATTTATTTATATTCATTGAGCCACGTTAATTCCGGTATGCATGCGGCATCAGTGGCATTCTTGTAATAATAATCGAAAATTGACGGATCGCATCGTGAGGTTTCTGTCTCTGGAGCCCTACACCGGTAGCTTGGACCCTGCTCCCGCTACTGATGGATCACTATTTTTACTAACTCTATATATATTTTTAAATGTTTTTTGTATTATTTTTTTTGTAAAAATATTTAAAAATGTAATTAAATATGTTGAAAAATAAATAAAAGAATAATAATCGTGTGATTTTGTTCAGTATTACTCGTAATTGTTAGGTATAGCACTCAAGTTAAAATAAAGTTTTCTCCATACACAACATAATCACTACGATTGACTTGGTCTTAAGGTGGGTGCACTTAGGTAGCCCGCGGAATACAAATTTTCTTACGTTTCTTGTGATTTACAGGTCAGCGTCAGGTGTATATTTGTTAAAATATGAATCGCGACCATAAAAAAAATTACAGAATTATAATCATTAAAATTAATACAACCCTCTTAGTTTTTAATCCCATTGAATGACTTTTCATGAAATTGTGGAGATTATTTACATTAATATCTTGGGTTGTATTGATGACTTTAATTTTTATCGTTATGTATTTAAATAAAAACCTGTTACGGTCGCGAATTATATCTTAATCAACTTACAGCCTAATACTAACCTGCAAATTACAAAAATCGTAAGAAAGTTTGGTTTCCACAGGCTAACCTTTTGGTTTCCATTTAATACTAACTTCAGTACCTGCAGTGCACTAACTAGCTATTATAATTAGATGTGAACACTTTAATATTATTGTTCCAATAGTAATGAAAATGTAACAAAATACATTAACTAACACAAATGTAGTTTTAAAATATAGTGTGCTATTGTAACTACCACTTACATAATTTTCAGCTTAAATAAAATCATATATGAAAAACCTGTTTTATTTTCTTTCCCCAATATACTCAAAGCAAATAAAGTGATAAGGTTCTTTATTACAAAATAATGATAGAGGTGTATGAAAAACACGGTGAATTACTTAATAAAATAATAAAGATGATAATAACTTAGTCGCCGTACACACGGACGTAATAATATCGCGGCAGGATTTTGTCACGCAATGGATCTTCAACCTATTTCTTAGCGCCGAGAGTTGGAAATCAAACGCTGTGTTTTTTTCGACGCTCTGAGATGCACTGTGTTGGATTCTAAATGCTCAGTTCAACACCGAGAGTTGTAAATCAAACGCTGTGTTTTTTCGACGCTCTGAGATGCACTCTGTTGGATTCTAAATGCTCATTTCAACACCAAGAGTTGGAAATTAAACGCTGGGTTTTTTTCGACGCGCTGATATGCACTCTGTTGGATTCTAAATGCTCGGTTCAACATGGAGAGTTATAGGATCCAATGCGCGATAAAATCACGCCGCGATATTTCTACATGCGTGTCAACGTCGACTTACTTTGGTATGAGAAACTATATTATTATTCTGTAATAATAAAGTCATTAGGACTGAGAATTAGATTACTTACTGTTTGTATAAAAATGTGATTCGAACCAGTAATTTGACACATTGGTAAAAGCACCTGAAGTGGAGAGCCTGTCTTAGTTAAAAAAAGAGTATTTCATAAATTTTCATCCATAAAGCTCTCGAGTTATTTTATTCATAAAGTGAACAAAGACTCATCGCTCTAATTCATCGATAGGAAATTAATAACAAAAGCTATGCACGCGACCACGAACAACAAAGCACGTAAAGATAATGAATATCCTTATCATTGCGGTAATCAATAAGCGTCAAATGTGAAATCACTCACTGAACTCTGACGATTTCACGCCACAAAATGTTAGTCGCGTGGTACTTGATGTTCGTGTTCTACGTGGTTGGTCATTGCCAGATCACATTGCCACCAGATCATCTTAAAAAAGAACAGTTGATTCAGTGTATAGCCGGTGTACTCAACAAATATTTCACTGAACAAAAAGAAGTCACGTATGTCAGCATGGATACCGATGATGAAGAGTTACTGAAAACAATTCATTCAACAAACAACTTTTCGCTGGTTACCAGAAATATGACTTATCAGTCATTTTTGCCTAATCAAGGATATTTGATTAATTCTAAGAATGTGACAACTTTCGTGGAATATTTCGAGTACCTAATGACGGACCCGACGTGGAATCCATACGCGCGTTTCTTGGTTGTGATAGAATCACTGAGTAACGAGGAGCTTCGTGTGATCTTCGATGAGTTGCTGAGACTGCATATTAACAACGTGGTAGTTTTGAACGGAACTAACGACGCTCATCTCTTCACCTACAACCCATTTGATAAGTACGCGTGTGGCAAGTACTACGATGACGTCCTCAGCCTCGGGCTATGCTCGCAGACTTCTGACAACTTGTACCCAGACAAACTAGTTACCGGACTCAAAAACTGCACCTTTAAAGCATCACTTGCTCACCGACCACCTTTTACCATCAACCCATTAAGAACTGAAGAAAAGAAAACCATATTAGGCACAGAAGAATATATCTTCAAAGTGTTGAGTGAAAAAGAACAATTTAACGTAATTAATAACTACAGCTACAACGCAGACTTATATTCTTCGGTTTCTGCAAATATGACAGTGAGCGGTCCTATGCTAATGCTTCGGAATAATGAAACTGATGTCATATTTGGCGGCATGATGATGGTATCAACAAGAGCACAAGGTTTAACTTGGCTCTGCGGTTATCACGATTACAACGACGAGCTAAGTTTTGCAGTAAAGAGAGCATCATTCGTCCCTATTTGGAAAACTGTGTACATAGAATTCGATTCCACCGTGTGGATGTTGTTACTGCTATCATTTATCGTGTATTTTGCAATGATGATATATCTACTTCGAGCAAAGGATAAGGGCTATGTGGCCTTGGAACTGCTAGAAAACCTACTGCTTCACAGCCGTGATATTCGTTGTCCGATGACTATAAAGTATATCCTCATAATTTGGGTGTGGTTTGCTTATCTTATCAATACTTTCTACCAGTCCAGTCTATTCAGTCTAACTACTGACCCGAGCAAAGAATACCAAGTTTCAACTGAAGCAGACATATTGCAATATAAATACAAACCATGCTTCAGTGCTGCACTACGGAAATACCTATCAACTGAGCATAGAAAAGATTCGTCAAGGAAGAGCACCGTGCCCCTAACAGCTCCGGAGATAGAAGGATGCAGCAACACTCTTGCAGCACTCACCACAGTTAGTCAATCTAAAGACATGTATTCACTCATACCACGTTATGTGTATTTATATAACAAGAGGAGCTTTAACGACAAGTGGGGCAATCCTTTAATTTATTATTTTGAAAAGCCATATACAAAGTTTTTGTTCGGGTTTTACTTTTACAAAGGTTTTCCGATTACACGCACGTTACAGATGAACGCTTTGCGGTTGAGGGAAAATGGGTTAGCGGACAAGAGCCTGCATGACCAATACTTTTCAAGATCAGTGAAACAGAGATTCTCCCAGAAAGAATTCGAAGTTCGGTTTACTGTCCCGTGGTGCGTGTACGTGGTGGGCTGTGCTGTATCTATAGTCACTTTTTTGATTGAATATTTACCGAAGCATCGTGTGAAGCAGCCTTAGTGTTTTCTGCAGAAAGTGTTGTTTAGTGCCTCATATGTTTTGCTCTTTGTGCGCACCTGCACTGTGGAAAGCCTTTGAAAGGCCAACGATAACGCTGTCAAAGTGGCTAAATTCTGGGCGCAGCTTATTTAAATCCAACAAGTGGAGTCATCGATACTATGAAGAAAAATGCCAACTAAAATCATTACAGTGCAAGGTCCTTGGCAAGGAAGCAAAACGATCGTGGTCTCAACAACCTGGGCACAACAGAATCTTAATTTGGTTCTTATAGCGGTCTGTTGCGAAAACAGCTTGAATTTCAACAAAAAACATAATACACAGGTATTAAAGTTTTTCTTCAATGGGTTAAGCAGTGCTGTACCTACAATACAACCACATTTTGCCAGTTTTATTTTGAGTCCCATCTAACAAGGGGCGAGCCTCTTGCCATCAACTTTTCTCAGTAGCAGCCCGGAGTCTGAATTGGGGCCCGCCAATCTAGGCTTCGAGCTGCTACTGAGAAATCCCGGATAGTAACCCCCAATAGCTATATTTCCAAAAGATCTAGAATGAATTCGTATTTTATTATAATATTCTGTGCCAATATTTACTATGTATGTCATCAATTATTTCTTACAGCTTTAGTACTTTGATTACCAGAACCCTTGTGCACGTCCAAAGACTCACATCTGCTTTCATTAATTAATTTATTGCAGTTATTACAATGTAACAGTGTACTAACCTTTTTTACCATACGCCTAAGCCATAGCCACCATTTTGGAAAACTAAGTGTCAAATCAAGGCACTAAATATGGTCGAGTATGGTAGAGATATCACATGTCAGTCATATCGAATACATAATTATAGCACCTAAGAGCTATTTGGGTGTAATCACTGTCGTATTTGACATAAATAACGACATTATCCAGTTTACCATAATTTATGAATAAAAGGCAACTCCTGCTTTCATAAAAAATTTACTTAATGCCATATCCCAAAATGTGGGCCGTTTACTTGCTTGTGTCACTAATATATAGTGGGAACTGTCTACAAATACCAATACCTGAGCCAATACACAGTAAAGAACTAATTAAATGTGTAATGGATACTATCGGAGAATATTTTACAGAAGCAAAAGAAGTAACTTATGTTGGGAATAAAGTTCGAGATGAAGAAATTCTGAAAGCGATAAATAACGCGAATATTGTGTCATTAGTATCGAAACGAACAACAAGCAAACTGCTCATTCCACACCAAGCATATCTCATATCTTCACACAATGCCAGTTCTTTCATCAGTCATTTTACTGATGTCACCAAGGAATCAACATGGAATCCAAGGGCTCGTTTTTTAATTCTTATCAAGGATCTAGAAGGGAGTGAACTCAAAATTGTCTTTGACAAATTACTCAAACTGCACGCGAATAATGTGTTGGTGTTGAACGGCACAGCTGCAGCTCACCTCTACACGTACAATCCTTTTGATAACTACAATTGTGGTAAACGTTATGATACCATTATCAGCTTTGGTAAGTGTTCACAAGCAGACTCACTTAACCTGTACCCAGAAAAACTTGTAACTGGACTACAGAATTGTACATTTAATGTACTCATAACTCAATGGCCTCCATACACAATACTGGCTTCCAATGAATCGTCTATCTCACCACCTGAACTTCGGAATGGAGTGGAGCCATATCTTGTGAGTTTAATCGGGGAAATGCTAGGATTTCGTATAAATATTGTAAACGAATATGGCGATGCTGATGATTTTTCCACTGTATCACCCGACATGCAAGCAGTAGGAGTATTGAAAAAGATACAAGACAACGAAGTAGACATGCACATATCAGGTATGATACTGACACCGTCTCGCTCAGCCGCATTCTCTTATGTATACGGTCACCTAGTTTACACAGATGAGATACGATTTGTGGTAAAACGAGCCAGAAATGTGCCTCCCTGGAAAAATACTTATCTGGAATTCGATTTCACTGTGTGGGCACTTTTACTGCTGGCTCTCGTGATTTACTCAGTATTAGTAGTCGTTCTTCTTCGCACGGAGGATAGAAGTTACGTTGTGTTAGTACTATTAGACCATCTTGTTCTTCACGGGCGCACTGTCAGAAGTCGGTGGTCGGTGAAGTATATTCTCATACACTGGGTGGTGTTTGCGTATTTGGTCAACACTTTCTACCAGTCCAGTCTTGTAAGTCTCACAACACACCCTGCTCAGGAATATCAAATTTCAAAAGAAGAAGATATTGCTAATTATCAGCTTAAACCATGCTTAAGTTCAATCATGGGAAGGTATTATTTAGAATCGATACAATCAAGTGCAGCATTTGACAATACCGATGTTTGTCACCGTCTAATGGATAGCGTCGAAGCAGTGGCGAAATCTGATAATCTATATACGCTTCTTTTGTATGGAATTTATAAATTTAACGAACAAGACTTTAATGATGAATTTGGCAATCCTCGGGTTATGTCACTACCTAAGCCTTATTCGAAGGTGATTTATGCTATGTATCTATACAAAGGATTCCCTCTGATAGATAAGTTATGCTTTAAATCTATTCTGTTGAGGGAGAATGGTTTGGTGGAAAAAGCGATGCGTGACATGATATACCTTAAAAAAATTAAGTATAGTTTCCACCAGTACGAGTTTGTGGGACGTTTGGCTATTCCGTGGTTCATTTTTATATTTGGGTGTGCTATGTCTGTAATAACATTTATTATTGAAGTTATTTCAAAACGAGAGCAAAAACATAAGCTGTCATCAAACATTCCAAAGTGAAGAAATTCTTGTCACAATATAAAACTGTATTTGAGCAGAAAGCACATTTCATTATAATATATATTATTATCTCACTGTACTCGATTTTAATTATGAAGGTTTGATAAAATCATTGTGTGTGTATGTGCTTTGTCAATAAAGGATTCATTTACTTATCTATTACATATCTTGTTTTTTTTTTCTTATTTAGAATTTATTCTCTTTCTCACGTATTCTATAGCCTATAAAATATTTCAACTCTAAAAATATTTAGTACCTCACTACTTTATTTGACTTATCATCTGCTAGGCTTCTACCAACTATGTCGGGGTCGGCTTCAAGTCTAATATGGATGCTGCTGAATACCAGTATTTTACATTGAGCGACTGCTTCTCTGACCTTCACAACCCAGTTACTGGGTGAGACTGGTTGTCAGATTTTCCGGCTTCTGACGACCCGTAATAAAGTGTCAAAGATCCTCAAATTACAGCCGGGACCAACGGCTGAAAGTGCTTTCTGAGGCACGAACGGGTCTTGGTACGTAAAGATGGTCACCCATCTACGAACCAATCGCGACAAGCGTAACTTAACCTGATCGATGGTCCCGTGCTGCTGTTATTGCTTAGCAACAAGTCACCAATTTATATGAGTATAGTAACTATAAGATGGTTAGGTTATTACCGGATTACCTACCTATCGATTCTAATTACATATTAATTAGTATCAGGTAGATATTACAAAAGGACCTTTTATATGCCTATTTGAAATAAATACTTTGACTTTGACTTTCGTATAGAAAAACTTAATAACACTTTGATCGACCTGCATGCGTAGCATGACCACCGTAGAAATGGGTTTTGTGGACGGAAGAATAGACAAAATTACAGATTGTAGAAAGATTAAAGACAGATTAAAGATTGTAGAAAGATTTGTACCGTTTTATGCTGGCGTAGCATGACAATTCTATCTCTATTCTACCACGAATAGACAAAGTTCTTTCTATGGTGGGTATCAAATTCGAGGATCTCGCTCAACTACGATACGAACAGGCGAGATTGCATCACACACCGCTCAACGTCTCGCTATACTACAGAGAGCGCGAAGTGTAGTTCGCTTTACCGCTACAATGTACCCGTAGCATTTAAACATGATGAGAGTCGTAAAGCTATTGACTTATATAGCTGTAGTATTACTACCCTTTTTTTTTGTATGTGGATGGGAAATCATCAAATGACGTCTCCCGCTCTGGGTGGAGCGGAAGGCGTGTCAGACTTTTACTGACTAAAACCCACCCGTGTTCCTTCAGTTGCCTATACCGGCCACAATTTCGCGACCCTGGCAGGTATTGGTTCCAGCGGACCCCTTCAATTGTTGCTGACATCTCTTTAAGACGCGCGTGGAACACTACGCGCCGTCGACACGGGCATGATCCTTACCGGGTGGCGAGCTACCAATTGCTCGCCGCCCGCAAGCCCACGCCTACGGTGGCCGGGATTCTGCGATGGATAGCTTACCTACCTGAAGACCAATTCTTGTAAATAAATACGTTCAAAATCTAGTTGCAGTCTCACAACGGCGACAATCAAATGTCAGAAATTTATAAAAATTGAGTGGAAATTCGAGGTATTTTTGACTGATTGAGACTGAAATCAGTCTGCGAACGTTCTCAAAATTACAGAAATTGCCCCTCTGTTCTGAGTTTGAGTTTGAGAGTAAAGGTGGATGATCCTACCAACGTTGTAAGCTAAGCAAAAGTAACCAACGCATCAGGCCGCAGCACGGTAGTGCAGTCCGGCCCGCTCGTAATGTGTGATGCGGAAGCAGGGCTTGAAATACCAGTATTTTTGGGAACCGGTACCATTGGCCTTGGTGTGATACCGGTACCAGAGTAGTGCCTGCACTATTGTATGGTACAAGACGTTTCATTTTTGTTTTATTCATTCGTAGACGTGGACTATTGATATTTCTAATTATAATCGGCACTGTATTGGTATCAAACCAGTATATCCAGTCAGAGTGAGAAAAAAGTTATTGTGAATAAAAAGGGCATTAGAAAAATAACTTCCAGGTTGCCAACCATACGACTTTCCTTGTACTAATATGAGATTTGTGGTAAGCACCGGGCATTTGATTTTGAACCGATGACTAGGTACCGAAATGGCAAAGAGCGCTAGGTACTTGTACAGAACCTGTACTTTTAAAAACCGGTTCCAAACCTAGTACTAAAGCGCTCAATTTTTCCACTCAAATGTGCGACAGCCTATAACGGTAAACAGGAATGATTCCTTATATTAACATCTTTAATCTAGTATGTTGCCTACATTGGTCATAATAATCATCGATTAAATACTTTCAATACTTCGTTTAATTGAGCCTAAGAAATAGGTACGTTAAACCCGTTAGCAACAAATTAATCAGAAAAATCAAGTAAACAACAATGTTAACAACCGAGGTAAGAACCTACGTGTTAATAATATACCTACTGCTAATAAGTAGGTAAGGCAGTCAACTCTACATATAAAATGACCTTTTTCACCCGGTCACAGGTCACAGCGGTAGTGGACTTTATTCAGGGAAAATGAAACAAAGGAATGACGAATGATTCACATTTACGAATTTGGAATCAACCGTTATTTTATTTTGTACTTAGGTAGGGGAGCGGGGGGCTAGTTGTAACAATAAGAATTGAAAATCAGTTTTTTATTTTCCAAAGATTTATTTTTTAGCATATTTTACATTAGAAAGTTTCGACACGCTAAAACAGATAACCATAACATCTGTAAGCTTCTTAAAAAGTACTAAACGTTGGTTTTATTAAAGGATGTTGCGCGGCTCAAAGATGTAGCTTCAGGCGTCATCAGAGACAGTCTAGTCTAGGTTTCTTGCCATAAAGTTTTTGATCCAGTCTGGTCTGGCTGATTCATTTTTATTCCATGACGGAGGTACATTTTTCGCTTCAATCATAATAGCACACTGGTATGCCAACTTTCTGACTTCCAAAGTAGATGCTGGAGCAAGTCAGCAAGAACTCAGCTGTTTTAGCTTCTTCTTCCTCTTTATAAACCAATCTGGGTTTGAGATAACCGACTGATAGAGATTTGTTACTCTTCCTTTTTTCACATATCTACCTATATGACTCAAATCATACAATCTACACATGACACAAATTAAAATGTTTTGCAACTTTTCGTACACTGGTTTTATTTTCCAAGACTTCAACAGAAGCCATTTCACATAATTTCATAGAAATAATAAATCAATAAGGGGTGTGTAACTTGTTACAACTTGCCCCATGAAAGTGTTACAACATACCACACTGCAAGGTTTTCTGAAATAACTGCTACAAATATCTAATATATCTCTGATTTAGTGTAAAATAACAGTAAACATAATCGAAGTAACCAAATGCTGAATTTATTTGCATAAATCAACAACTACTTAACCATTTGAAATCAACAATAATCAGTTTTGAATAAACATTTGAAAAAAACATTTACTAGGTCTTATCGGAGCGCCTGCACAAAGCCACCTTCTGCGCCATCCAGCGGAACATGAGCGGAGCAGAGCGGATCGTGTTCAGATGATAGAAAGGGGAAAAAAAAAACATGTGTGCAATTCACACGTGGTAGAAGTGAAACCTTCAAAAATGTTGGCTTCAAGATAATGAGACGAATATGTAATATATGTCTTTTTAATCTTGTTTTCCTTTTTTTTCTACAATCGCGACAATATTCTGAATACGTTTTCGGCATATTTGAAGAATTTTAGTATAAAATTGATGAAAAAACTCTACAAACTTATAAGTAATACGTACACGTACACAAAACACCACGGTTGTTGTGATGCCTTTACTCTAGCTTTGTACTACGCATGCGCGCACAAACACGTGTCAAAATGCGTCCTATCTCATTTTCTCCCACGTTAAGGCTCCGTGCACATAATTAACTCCTTTTTGCCAATTTTGATCACTTGTTGTGAGGTAGGGAAGAAGAATATCCGTTTTTTTATTTATGATTATAAGAGATGAATTCTTAATCTTGTACGTGGCGGAAAGGGATTTTTCAAAAGACTTATAGAATACTGATAAATCAACAATACCCACAACCCCTTTTCCGAAAAGTAACGAACGAGTTACGTTTGTCTTCGTTTTACGAAAAACTGCAAAGGATTCTATTCATTAAAAAAATATAAATAACATCATTAAATGGTCTAATTGGACGTGGCGGAACCACTTTTTTGATTTTAATACGAAATATAGCAGAAAATAAATGTTGAAATAACGTAATTTTTGGGAAACTTCTCGACAAATAACTATTTTTATCTATACCTTAGAATCACTTTTATGAAATTTTAAAAATTACATATTAAACTTAAGTTAACCATTGAATAGAATACAAATTTTATTTTATTAATTAACAAAAACTTAATTTGTTAAATAAAAGTCAAAGTGAACTATATAATCGATCGCGCAAAACCAATCCCGCCAGTAACGACCGGGCCTTCCCAGCGTGAGGACGTATCACTTTGCACCGCAGGAGCCCACGTGATCTACGTAAACATATTCCAAATATTGTACGCCAACTACCACATTTTGGTCCGGTAAGTATTAATTTCTTTTTTAAGTTGTTAGCTTGTGTATTTTTTTGCTTGTTGCAAAATGTTAATGTCTTATAGTATACCGGTGTACGAGTGTCCGTAAATCTTCTCATCCTTATCGGCTTGACCGATTTTGGTGATTTTATTAACCGACTTCAAAAAGGAGGAGGTTTTCATTTCGGATGTTTATATGTTTTTTTTTTTTATGTATGTTCGGCCATAACTCTGTCATATATAGACGGATTTGCAAAATTCTTTTTTGTTCGAAAGGGGTTTATTCCGAAATGGTCCCATATAATTTACATATAGATCTGATGATGAGTTCGGGAGACAGACACCGGAACTCTTTAAAAATTGACAGCAAATCAACCGCGATTTCTGCTATCGCATAAATATGCATTGTTTATTTGGAATTAGTGAAGGGTGAATACCACAACTAAAAATTTTAAAAATAAAAACTTTTTTACAAAAAAAAAACAACCGACTTCCTTAAAAACACTACAAAGTGAAAAATAACTTTAATTTTGGAAGTCGGTGGCAAACAAACCATAAATACAGATCCTAAGACACCGACTTCCGAAATTAAAGTTATTTTTCACTTTGTAGTGTTTTTAAGGAAGTCGGTTGTTTTTTTTTTGTAAAAAAGTTTTTTGTTAATAATTTTTGCGTCATCTGGATCATTCTTAGCTTTTGTTGAAGTTGGGTGAACTGTCGCACGACAACGTCTGCCTACCGAATCCGCTAGATAGTAGATATAACTAAATATTTATATCGCCCTACATTTATTTTTGGAACGAAGTGTTTTGACGCAGCTTCCGGTGAGAGAAACTTGTAGAAATTGTCATGTAACGAAAAATGGTAAAAATCTTTTATTTTATAGTAGAAAAAGAGATAGCTCTTCTGGTTTCAGAGGGTAATGAAGGCAATAGTGAGGTGAAAATAAAAATCCAAGATGGCCGCTGCAAAAATTTCGATTTTTTTTTATCAGAGATGTCGTTTTTATAGTTTCCGAGGGTTCTGAAGCCAATGATGAAGCGAAAATAAAAATCCAACATGGCGGCTGAAAATATTTCCAAATTTTTTGTTACAGGTGTTGTTTATATAGTTTCCGAAGGTACTGAAGCCGATGATGAGGTGAAAATAAAAATCCAAGATGGCGGCTGAAAACATTTCCAAATTTTTTGTCAGAGGTGTCGTTTTTACAGTTTCCGAGGGTGCTGAAGCCGATGATGAGGTGAAAATAAAAATCCAAGATGGCGGCTGAAAACATTTCCAAATTTTTTGTCAGAGGTGTCGTTTTTACAGTTTCCGATGATGCTGAAGCCGATGGTGAGGTCGAAATAAAAATTCAAAATGGCGGCAGCAAAAATTCAAAGTGTCGTTTTCACAGTTTTACTGTAGGAACTTCGATCCTGACTGGGGTCCACCGACCCCGTTACCCCCTAAAGGTTATACCAAATTTTTAGTTCGGAAAAATAATCAAGTGAACACTTTATTGGTTGAGCCCAACAGCGTCATTAACTTACTGGTATAGATTTGTTAATGTATAATGCATGTATGTATTTGTTGTAGATAATGGGTCGAAAGACAGGAGCACATTACCAGTGCATCAATAAAACAAAGGAAGAGACGTGGGATCGACACGTATCAGGCAAATTCTTGCAGTACGTAAATTTTACCAGCTCGCTACGGCTTCGTTTCAAGAAAGTGTAAGTTTTTACTTTCGATCATCGCTACAATTTTCATTGTTGTTAATTTTAAGAAATCGAAGATAGTGGAAGTTCTAAAAATACAGTAATTACTGGTAATGTTGACGCGTTATACCAACTTGATCCAGTGGTAATTATCACCGTTGTCTTATATGAATAATTTACGAATTTTAAATACGCCTAATGCATATAGCTACATAATTTTAACTTTTTACACTTTCAGAATACGGAAAATAATGAAGAAGCACAATAAGCCATGGTAAGAAAAATATTATGCTGTCTATAATATTTAAGCGGTTGGTTCTTTGGTCAAATGTAAAAATGGATCCTTTGTAATTAAGGTTCTTTTCGGTTCCCGGAGACTCACACTCACTCACTTCAGCCGTAAGATGTCCACTGCTGGACTTAGGCCTCCCCCAATTTGGGGGGCTTCCCGGAGACTATTAGCATTAAATTGATGAAATTTGGAAGGTATTCTTAGCTAAGATAACACCATTTGCCGGTTTAAAAAAATACTTCGTATTTGTATTATAAGATATACGATTAATTACAGAACAAAAAAAAAAATGTTAGAAATCAAGAAAACTCATCAAGGGTTTAATATCCAGACGATGACTTTTTAATTTAAACAGATAGGGTATGATTTTCCTTTATATCTATTAAAGAATAATCGGCAAAGATATATTGAAGCTGGTGCCAACACCAATAATAACCACACGCATGCCATCAGATAGGTATTTTAATGAATTACAATATAAGTATATATTGTGTTGTACCGTGTGGTGCCGGACGTAAAGAATAACACCACCCCATTTCTTCCCGTGGGTGTCGTAAAAGGCGACTAAGGGACTTACTAGAGAATGGGCAGCAGCGTTCTCTATGCATTTTACCACCATACTGCGATCGCCAACCCGCCTGCCAAGCGTTGCGATTATGGCAAAGCCCCCCAAATTGGGGGAGGCCTAAGTCCAGCAGTGGACGTCTTACGGCTGAAATGATGATGATATATTGTGTCGGCTCATTTCAATTCACTGTGTGAAAATGTTGTGGCGATGTTTGGTAGGTAGACTATAGGTACTGGACGGTAGATAATGGAATAATCGAATAGGTGGTCTTGGTTTGAATATTCGTAAATGTACTAATTCCATTGTTAATACAATAAAATGGTATCATAGAGGTGGTTTAATTATGGTCCTGGTCGCTACATAACGAAACCCTTGAATAGCTACTAGTAAACCTGTTGAGTGTGATCAGATGTATCTCTGCGAGTCCTGTTCATTTTACCTAATGACGATGTGACTTACTTGGACGCTGAATAGCGGAACCTTTGAATAGCTTTTAGTAAACACAGCGGGTGTGGGCTCATTAAATGTGTTTTAACGACTCCTGTTTATTTTGCCTAATATCGATGATTTGATGACAAACATGAATTTCGTTATACACGTTCCAAAACAACCTAGGTCATCATCATTAGGTAAAATGAACAGGACTCGTTGAGATACATCTAATGAGCCCACATTCGCTGGGTTTACAAAAAGCTATTCAAAAGTTCCGTTATCCTTTATCATCAAACCAGCTCGAGGGTATCACTTTATTTGGTTATCATCGGAATGCTTACATTTGGGAGAATTCAATCAATTCTAGTGGACTTTCCACTACAATGGACTATTTATTTAATTCGAGTGTCCCTTTATCTAGCGTCACCAATCTTGTATTAGGAATCACCAGATTCATCTATACCTATTAAAGGTCGAATAATAGTTGATTTCCAATATTTTTTTGACCATTGATAACCGTATCAAACCATAATGATTTGGATGTAAACTATCAAACCTTATAATCAGTGAAAAAAAATTCATTCGTTTTCATCCAAAATTTATTTGAAATTTTCTATGTATAACAGTCTATTTTGGATAAATACATGTGAAGACACAAGATAATGTAATATATACATATAAATGTTCATTATACCACGGAGTCTTATTTTTTTGACTAGGTCGTTATCTAAATTCATCGGTTTCTGGCCAGTACAATAAACTGGAACTGAACTAACAAATTTAAATGTTTTGTATTTTCTAAAACTTTATTTTTTATCCCAATCCAATTCCAATTCGCATATTCAATTGATTTTTTTTTAAATTCAAATACATTTTTTGAAATATGGGGCCCAGTCCCAATAAGACTCTCCCATTTTGTTTTTAGTTTCTAAGTTCCAGGAATGACATCGATCAAGAATATATTTAATTACAAAATTATGGAAACTACTCGTATTTATGTAAAACACTTACCTCATCATTTTGTAATCTATCTATTTAATTGTACCTACATGTACCATTTTTATGCTTATTGTGATAAATATACTATTAAAATGTACACAAACATTCCAGACTTTTATTTCTTAACAATACCTGTATTACTTAAAAAATAAAACCACTATAGTATCAAAACTTTTTAAGCGATCACTACGCTCGATCTTTAGGCATGTGTGCGTAAACGGTGCACACAAACATAGCATAGCAGGGATTTACCTAAACTCGAGCGAGTGAATTATGTGCACGGCCTCTTAAATCTTATGAATTTATGTGCCTGTCTCTTTTTACTATCGCTTTTTCGTTTCATAGACTTTCAAATCACAACGGTACTAAAGAAGTTTTCACTTCAAAAATCAAATGAACATTCTTCTATTATCTAGGTAAAAATTGCTTGTTCCTACTTGCCCCTGCTACAACTAGACCCCGCTTCCCTTCTCATGTAGGTTCAAAAAGGTAAGAAAAATAAATATCTAATAGACATACTCCGTATCTTCATAGTCGTTCAATAACTATATTGTGGTCAGCTTCCAGTCTTACTGGATGCAGCTAAACACTAGTATATTACATGGAGCGACTGCTCTTACCTCCACAAACCAGTTGCTGGGTAAAGGCTTTTTCCGACAGGTAAGACGCGACGCGACATTTGTAGAACAATTTGATGAAGTTTTCATTAGAAATTCTTCTACATGAGTCGCGTTGCGCTGTCGCGTCACGCCTGTTTGTAGGAGCCTCTACAGTGTAGAGGCCTACAAGTACTACTTGTTGAAAGACTTTCGGACCCCTGGCAACTCGCAGCGATTGTCTGCTGCGACCGATTTTGAAACAATTCGTTGAAACATTATGTTCATTGTTAAACCTGTCAAGACTCTAGGTATTGTAGAGATTGGTGGCATGAGACAACCTTACAATTGTATAGGATGGTTATAGTAACTTTATTACATTTGTACTGTCATACTAGTTTAGACAGAGAATGCCTGAAAAAACAATAGGACTGAGATAATGAGATAACAATAAGCCAAATAAGATATAAAAATAAAATATGTAGAACGGAAAATTATCAAACATCAGAACCAAAGTTGTTTTATTATTACACCCGGTACCAAGGGTTCCTAGAATAACTTAATTACTGTTACAATATTCTGCTTGATAGTTTCACGCCCCGAATCTGCAGAGATAATAATAAATGCACCGCAAACCCGCCGTTTTCTTTACTCGACTCTAGTAAATCGATCAATCAATTTCCACGAAGTTTTCATAGATATTCTTTTATATTCGAGTCGCGTCGCCTCTGTCTGTGGGAGCCTTAGTAATGCCTGATTTTGCGTCTGTACCTAGCGGCAGTTTCACGTCTATAATAAGTACGAACCTTGCGACACATACCACAATTTAGTGGTTCTTTATTTGAATGTATATTAAAGCCATAGTGTCACCTTCTTTCTTTAAAATGCGTTTTTTTTTTTTGTAATTTGCACCTTGACTTTTCTATACATTCGTGTACTTATAAATCATTTAATTCATATAATTCAAAAAAAGTTTATCTGTTAAATGATTTATTTATCTATCTTTGTCGATGTGGCGAAGTTTGGGGGTCGAGCAGTTGACGTCTTTCGGCTAAAATGATGATGATGATGATGTCGTCGGCCGCGGTTGCTGGCAGTACCGCGCGCGCGAACTTGCTGCGTGAGGCGCCGCTGACGAGCGCACTCTGCACTCTCAACCGTCATTGCTGATGACGTCGACATATTCTGTTGCACTTTGGGTGAATTTGATAGAATGACTGCCTATAAAATTTGCTATGGTACTTGATAAGTAGTGAAACTTTTTCATTTTTAAGTGTACTACAATGTCGCATTAGGTCTAGCCTGTAAGGATGTTGTATGTTTGGTGTGAATAAATAAATAAATAACTATATACCTACGGGATACGTTTTATCCAGTGCGCAAATTTTAACAAATTAAACTTAAACGAGTTATAATAAACATACAATTTTTATTTTGATATATCCTAGTACAAAAAAATTAAGTTACCGTTAACGAAAGATATTTATTTTGAAACTGGTTTTTATGGTAACTTGCGCGCGGCGCCGGCGCGGCGGCGAAGGTGAATGACCGAGCAGCTGTTCGATCGGTCAAAATGCTAAGAAGTTCGAAGTACCTACGCCGGCGCGCGGTTACTGACCTATACCTATTGTCTCCTCCTATTCATATTACAAAATATGTAGGATGTCCACAGTTTACTGATTTAAGGTTGGATAAAAATTGTAAAAAAAGTATTGAATAAATAATTGAAATACTGATACCGTACCACCAAAAAAAAATTGCGCACTGGTTTAAAAAATTTCCTGTATACACAATTCTATTTCACCTACGTTTTATACCGCCAGACGGACCAACACACAGTCAGTATACCAATTACTCAATTAAATATGAGCACGAAAATTATTTCCTTCCACTTATACCTACCATCAAAAATGATTAAATAACAGCCTAGTTACAAGCCTATCGCAAATTATGATCATGATTGAACCACGAGGTAATTGCGTACCACAGATTAGCAATGCCTAAAGTTTTGACATTTCAACCGCATACATTGCGTGTTTTATCAAAAAAATTGCAAACATGTGCAATGGGCAATGGTTTATCATTTTCTTCAAAAATCCCTCGGTTGTGTTAGGCAATTGGGATGCAGGTCACACATGGTTTAACAGCAGGTCTTACAAAGTTACAATAGGTTATGTGCCAATGTTTCTTCGCCTGAGTGCTTAGGTACGATAGCATAACATCCCGGATGCGAACGCAAGCGCATCTGATTGAGGCTAGCCGATAATAGATAGCTATTACTTAGCACACAGTTGAATGACTCGGCCTTGTGGAAAATTGTTCTTTTGGAGGGATGGATTTTTACAGTTGGCAAGTTATAATTTGATAGTTGGTAGGCAATGAAAAATGCAATTTAGCAGGAAGCTTACAATCCATATTAACTGTTTTTTAGTTGGAGTCAAATCCAGTTTTTTTTTTTTGATTACGGTAATTTCGCAGATAACATGTATTCTTGTAGACTGTCTGCACAGTCCTGAATATTCGAATTAGTACTTATTTTAAATCATGATATTGGTACTTACCTATATTTTACTGTGATAAATATACGATTTCCTTTATCGATATTATTACAAAATATAAATTTCAGAGAAATTCATCTCCTTTTTTTGTTTCATAACATCAAGGACGGATTGCAAAATAAGAGAGGTTCCTACATTTTGTCGAAATAAAAAATAAATTATATTTAATAAACCATTTATTTAAAAAATATATAGGTACAAAACATCATACATTCTATAACCATTACATCTAACCGTATCAATAATAAATTGGACCACAATATTTATCTAAATAATTACATCACTAAGTACAATGTATATAACCATGATCCCTGAATGCGTAACGTATAACTATTTACTAATGGCAATAGTAATTTAGACATAACTGAAGTCTCTAGCTGACCAAGGTAATTTGACAAATGGGACAAATGATCGTCTTAGTACATAGTCACCAGAGTCGTCGTATATAGTTGAAGTTTAGTAAGAAACCGAAGGATGTTTTCGAATGAATAAAATTGAATTTTATTATCTCTTTTGGCGACCATACATTGGAACTATTTGTCAGTTACAAACAGTACCATTATTTTAGAGCAGTAAAGGGCGGTGTTCATTCAAGTGTACTGTTGATGCTACCTTTTATATCCGTTAAATAAGTGCAGACAAATGTTGAACTAGCTTGGTCGACTAGTATAAATGAAGACTTTTAAATAAGAATTTATAATTGCGATCCAGCCCGGCCCTTAGCCGAGGACAGTAAGGGGGGCGTCTTCGCGCTTAGTTTTAAGCTTTTAAGCCATGACTGGAAGCCGCACAAGCCACAGGCACCAGCCCGGTTAAACAGTCAGGTAGACAAGCGAGATGCCACAGCAAAAAAATCTTGAAAAATATAGATGACATATTAAGAAAATTCATGTAAACATTAAATAAATAGAACAGAAATATTCCTTAATAACACAGCAGTCTTCAATAATTGTAAGTAATAGTAAGAAATCTAAATTACCATTGCCACAGTCATAAATTAGGTCTATCTTTGATATAAATTTAACGGCAAGCCCGTAAGGCAAGAAATATGAATAGTTTATGAGCAAATTAATCAATTAATTTAAAAATTAAAATGTTTTTGCAACTATTTAACTTTAGCATCGGATGGTTTCAGATCTTACTATTGTATAGAATGTTAAAAAATATGTATTAAAATCACACTTTATGGATGGATATTTTAAATATGTATAGCATTAAGAAAATAAGGCCACTGTGCAAAGTAAATCAGTATTTATTTAATATTATAAATGATTGTATAAAACTGTAGGAATTTCTATAATTTTGTGAACATTTTCCATTATATCACACACAACTATCACATTTAGTAGCTTTATTTTGCTCGTAATTAAAAAACAGTAAAGAAATTGAATTTTTAAATAAATGTAAGTATGTTTGTAATATAATTAGGTCTTTTCTCGATTTCGAAGTCCTCACGAAATGATTGTCATGAATAATAAAATTACAATAATTAATTAAATGAATGATTTTTCGAGAGCACACTAGGACTTTTTTTTTTTTGTTAGATAATTTCATTTATTTTATACATTTTAATTACATTATTTTTGTGAAATATGAATACAGGACGTTTGTATACAAGTTAGACCTCCAATTGACACGGAATTTAAGGATCTATTTTCTCATAACATATTCGAAATGTACAGTCCCGTTTGAGTTTTTAATTATTATAGTATCGAACTTACTGCGTATCACAATAACTGCGTAAAATAACTACCTAGAGCGATTGTAACTTTGTCTTAAATATCAATATATTAGAAACATTATGAAAACTGATCGAGTAAAATGGGCGAGTTTTAAAAGAAATATAATTAGTTTTGTTACTCCAATTCCAAAATAAGGAATCATTAGGACCTTTGGTATAAATTCGATTTAGTATAAACATCTATCGCTTTTAAAACTGCTTTATAAACTCAACCTGCGCCATAATAAGTCAACATCACATCCATACAATTTTGTGTTCTGTGACAAAGTGACAACCCTAACTTAAAATAGCTTGTCGTTTGATTTTCTACCCTACTTAGAGTTAACACAAGTTCTATTTTTGCTTATCTGGTGGCTTTGAGCTTCCAGCGTAGGAAGAGGAACGCAGATATACGCAGGACCACGAAGATGAGGCAAAGGGCTGCGATGTCCAGGGTGAAGTCTGCGTTCAACATGTCCAGCTCTTCTAGAGTGGTTTCTGGGTTCTTGAAGTGGCAGTAAGTCTGAAAGTGGAAAATATTATTAGAATAGGCCACTGAAAAGAGAGGCTGAAGAGCAGTGGACTGCTATTATAGGCTGATGTCGATTCTAATTCATCATCATCATAATTTCAGCCGATAGACGTCCACTGCTCCTGCGTCCTCCCCCAAAGGGGTTTGCCATAATCGCCAAGCTTAGCAGGCGGGTTGGCGATCGCAGTATGGAGGTAAAATGCATAGAGAACGCTGCTGCCCATTTTCTAGACAGTCCCTTCATCATCAGCAGCCTATAAATGTTCCCACTGCTGGGAATCAGGCCTCCTCTCGGTGAGAGGGAGTGGGCCATAATCCACCACGCGAGCCCAGTGCGGGTTGGTAGATGCCACATTTCCACGATTTTTGGTTCTAAGACATGCATACAGTCCCTTAGTCGCCTTTTATTAAAACATCCACGAGGAGAAATGGTGTTAAGGAATGTGTGTAACCGCGAAATTATTATTATTGTTAATCGGTGCAGCACTATAAAAAGATGAAGATCGATTAATAAAAAATGAAAAGACGTTGGTAAAAATTGCATGTGGTGTTTTATTTCTTAAAAAAAAGTAACTTGGGTAATAAATACGTGGACAACCCGTTCACAAATGGGATGGTGTAATTATTTACGTCCGCACCACACGGAGTGTGAGTACGCATTGTCTCGTGGGACTAATTGACTTGCTAAATATTCAAATAAAACTATGCCCGTCTCTTACCTGATGGCACTTCAGCTTGGGCCTGTCAAAGGAGTAGGTAGCGAGCGCGGTGCCCTCGAACCCATATCTGATGTAGGACAGGTATGTGATCCATCTCAGGTACACAGGTATCGCGTTGAAGGACACGAAGAAACCGCTGAACAGCAGGAACGGTACCGACATCACAGGGGCCAGGAATACACCATTCTGCCGGAGAAATAAAAAATATTAATTTATATTTTTAGTTATTTATTTATATTTTGTGTTGAATTGCCCGCCTATGCTATTACTTCGTTTACATTTAGAGTTCTTTTCATTTTTTTTTTAAGTTTACTTGCCCCTAAAGTTTATAGCGTGATGATTCGCATCCACAATAATTAGACTATCAAAAGCTAAATATTTTTTCTAATCCGACTGGTAGTTCTAGAGATAACTTCCTAAAAACAAACTGACAAACTTGAACTGTTTATAATTAGTATAGATGACAAAGCAGAAGTAATTAGTGTAGATAACAAAGCAACTGTAGGTCTGGGTGTGGAAAGGGCTTAAGAATAAATTATAAAAAGGAAGATATATGACGTCCATGGGGCTATGATTCCGTAATCCATCTGCTTCCTAAAATTAATTAAAAATAGCATATCATAAGCGTAATCAGCATATACGTTCCCACTGCTGGGACACAGGCCCCCTCTCAGCGAGAAGGCGTAGGCTATAATGTACGCGGGCCCGGTGTGGGTTGGTAGATGTCTTATGTCTTCTAATAAATAACTAAAAATAGGCCTTATTTAAATATAGAATAGATGATTATTTACCTGAACATTCATAGCAGCACCAACAACGAGACCAACGCTCTGTGCCACGAAGGAGATGAGCAGACAGGACGAGAGGAACATCGCGAACCGGAACCAGACGGGCGGCTGTGACGTCAACAGGTACACTATCACCACGTAGATTACGCAGAATATCGCCTGGAAAGAGATGGTTGATGTTTTAATACATATCGAGAAAATTAAAAGCGGATAAACATTTTTTAAGAAATGGAACTTAACTCTACTTGGGTTATAAACAGTGATCGGATATTCGGATGCATAGTTACCTAATGTTACTATTTACCTGTGAAAGCACGGAAGCGGCTTCGTATTTTTTATTAAAGCCGGGTAAAAAAAAAATGTTTAACCACCGACGCAAATACATATGTTTGTAGGATGGTATGTGTTAGTTAAAACAACACACAAAACACGGTGAAAAGTTAAAACAACATATAAAACTCGGTAAAAACGCGCATTCCATATTAGCCAAAATTTCAACTTTAGGTGAATATGCATCTGAATATCCGATCTCTAGTTATACAGTAAGGTGGCATTTTTTAACCCATCCACGGACTAACCGCGGCAAGCGTAGCTTAACCTGATCAATCGAACCGGTTTTATTAATTGCCTCTATTTCATAATCATTTTGTTCCCACTGCTGGGACACAGGCCTCCTCTCGGTGAGTGGAAGTGGGCCGTAATTTACCACGCGGGCCCAATGC
The DNA here is from genome assembly GCA_947507805.1 of Aporophyla nigra. Taxonomy (NCBI): domain Eukaryota; kingdom Metazoa; phylum Arthropoda; class Insecta; order Lepidoptera; family Noctuidae; genus Aporophyla; species Aporophyla nigra. The sequence goes on from OX382301.1 coordinate 5,044,143, forward strand.
GGGTTGGGAGATATCACGTATGTCTTCAATTTTTTGGTTCTAGGACATGCCGGTGTCCTCACGATGTTTTCCTTCACCATTAAGAGAGCAATGGTGATGAAATTATTTACACAAAGTAAAGCGCCTGCATTCGAACCCACGACCTACAACTCATAATTCGGGGTTGTTACCACTGGGTCACCACTGCTCTCTGCCTCTATTTGAGTATTAATAACCCTACAACATACTTTTTCTAGGAAAAAGCACCATAAATTACCTGGAAAGGTATATCAGACACGGTGATCGCCAAATAGTAGGACCGTAGCGAGTACCATCGATTGAAGTGTTCTTTTATCAGCACAGGCATCTCAAGGGGAACTAGAAAACAAACATACACGTTTATAAACAATTATAAAACTAGTAAATAGAACTAGATTTGAAAAACCAATTTAATGAATTTTCAATTATATTCTCTGAACATTAGAGTTCAAAATTATATGCTATTTTGCTACACCAATTTTGCATGTCGTTTTTGTATACATATATTTTTTTAATAAAAAACCGGATCCATCTACGACCTTGTTAGTGATTTTCGACATTACTTTGGAACAAGAGGAAATGATTCGAGCATTCATTTTCAATTCGATGGTAGAAATAAAAACCAGTTTTGCTTGAATCACAATATTTTATCCTCAAGCAGTACATATTTGCTCATTTGTAACAAATTGCAAGTAAAATTCATTTGGAATTTCTCTAGAGAAGGAAAGATAGCGCTCTTTTCCCCATGCAGGCAAGTCAATGAATCATTCCATTACTGGTATAAAGTTTTCTTATTAAATCCCATTGCCTTATTAAGTATTAAATACTACTGATTAGGGCTAAAGCCTAATCTAATACAATGAAGGCAAGAAGGCATTAATACTTCACGTTTCTTGAGCTAACACTAGTTCAATAAACTTTTTACAGGTTGAAATCAGAGTCCAAGCTTTTATTTTACATACTAGGTTCTGCCCGCGACTTCGTCTGCGTAATGGTCGGTTATTGTGGACGCAGACGAAGTCGGGAAATAAAAAGTAGCCTATGTCCTTTCTTGGGGTTCAAACTTACCCCGTACTCACATTTCATCAAAATCGGTTCAGTGGTTTAGTCGTGAAAGCGTAACAGACAGACAGAGTTTACTTTCGCATTTACAGTTAGTATAGCTATAGATTTTACTCTAAACTCACGGCTTTTTAGTATTTTTACGCTACATTCCTCACACATTTCGTACACATATGAAGGCTTAACACGAACGCGCGAAGCAAATTTAACGTTAATTTGAATGTATTTTTTTTATTATGATACCAAACCAAAATGCAAGGTTCAATCCATGGTCGGAAGCGAGAACGCGTGTAATGCTGTCGCCTCTTTTTGTGAGAAAATGATGCATGCAAAGGAGACGGTAGAGAGGGAGAGAGGGCGCTTTACGATCTCAACCAAACAACCATAGAGAGGACCCTACGGGTGGCGAAACAGGGGCTGTGTCGTTGCCCGAACAGTCAAGCCAAAAGAGACAATATACAACTATCTCCCTGACCACCGAATTTTGGAGTAGTGTTGCCGATTCAAAAATCGAATGTAATACGTTTACATTAGAACTTTCGAACTGGCTATTTCAAAGACACAAAAGGTTTTGATACTTACAACTAAGAATAGTGATGGTCATCGAGGTGTACATGAGGAACAACATGTTGAAGAACAGGAAGCCGAGGTTGGAGAGTACTTTGGAGCCGTCGTCGCCGATGTCGTAGTAGAGTGCACCGATCAGGAAGCCGACCAAGATGTGCGCGAAAAGACGGAGGTACATGAGTGTCTGTGGGGGGAAAAGGTATACGTTAGTAAATATCAAATTATATACAACAGATACAATTGTCTTAGCCGTAATTATAATAATAATATAATATCTTAGGAAAACCAACACATCGTTATCTAATCCCAAACTAGGTAGAGCCTGTACTATGGCAACCAGACAACTGATAAATATACTTATATAATTCTAAATATATACATATTATAGATAAATTACACCCAGACACCGAACAAATGATTGTGTTCATCACACAAAGATTTGTCCTGGGTGGAAATCGAACTCACGACCTCAGTCTTAGCAGTCAGGGTCACTAACAACTATACTAACAGGCCAGTCAAAAAAAAAATGTTTTTCAACTGCAGTTAAAAAGATAAGAAAAAGGAAAATTGTTTATTCGACACAAATAAGACACAAGTAAAAACAGGAACACAGAATAATCTAAGTGGCTAAAAGTCTTGAATTCAAAAATCATCATCTAGTCCATCCTTTTCCGAGCTATGTTGGGATCGGCTTCTATTCTTACCGTATGCAGCGATACCATTATTTTATACAGAGCAACTACCTACATATTGGATATCCATACACCGTATGCAGCTGGCTACCAGTATTTTACAATGAACAACTGCCTATCTGATCAACCCGGTTACTAGGTAATACGACATCCCTTAGAAAGACGTTCGGGCTTCTGACGACCCGTAACGACCGACAAAGATCTAAGAATGACAGCCGGCTTTACGTGTTTTCCGAGCCACGGATTAAACAACTACTGTACATATAAATCTATATATTCAAAATCATCAAAAATACTATCTATCTGAGGAATCCTAATACATAAAAAATTATCATCATCATCATTTCAGCCCAAAGACGTCCACTGCTGGACATAGGCCTCCCCCAAGCACCGCCACTTCAACCTGTTCTGTGCCTCACGCATCCAACGTATTCCTGCAGCCTTCACCAGGTCGTAAGAAAATAGTTTACCAATATTATTTATTGTTATAAGTACAGACCGTTAATAAGACCATTTCTCCATTAGAGTAATGGAGAAATGCTCCTATTAACGGTCGCATTCTTTCAGTCAAAAATGATTACCAATCATATCATTTCCAAGACATTCCTTTAATATAAGCGCATTTCTTCAATTGGCCGATAATTATAGGGGTTTGGATAAGTGCTGCCATAACTTGATCTACCTTCTAAGATCTTTGTCGAATAAACAGCAAAAGTGCAGATAAACCCTGGTCAAGACCTTTGTCGAATGATAATATTGGTATAGTTTCTTTTGTCTCAATATTGCTAGTGTCCGTAATTGGAATCTTCACACATAGCGACGAATTTTAACACTTTTAATAGCATTGAAAGTCAACATGAGTGAGTGTGAAAAATAAAAGTTAAGCATGACAGAGACCGCATTCGACTACTTTTAGCATGACCTAGATACGTAGCATAAACCCCCCCCCCCCCCGTAAATATAACCTAAATTAACCAATTATTGTCACAATGGTCTAGTGGTCGCAAGCTCTACTGCTGAGCATAGGCTCCTGGGTTCAATTCCCAGGTCGGACAAAGTGTTATTGGGTTTTTCCATCTGGAAGTTCACAGAAGCCCGGAGTCTGGATTTATGCCCGGATGATGGCCATAGGCTCGCCCCCTATTACATGGGACTTGAACATAACAGGCGAAATGTGCGTGTACTAAAGATACGTCTGTGCCATACGCTTCAGGGAAAAAAGGCGTTACGTATGTTTGTATAGCAACCAATTAACAACTGCCATGGTTAAAATCAGAAAACATAAAAAAAAAATTGGTTGCCTGTAAAGTCGGTATACGGGCGAAAGTTTTACGTGACAACGACTTTGAGTGGTAAAATAATTTTAATGTGAATATTAAAATCACAATAGAAGCGCAAGACATGAACCGGTGTGTATGCCTATCTCTCTCACTCTCTCTCTCTCTCGCTCTGTCTCTCTCGCTCTTAGGCGGGCTAACCATGCCCGAGTGGAAGGGACGCGTGCCTCTCACTCGCTCTCATTGTGAGCGCATAACGTGAGCGGAGCGTAACGCAGTTTCTTGAAGTGTCACCCGGCAAACCAATTTATAAGACGTTGTCACGTCAAAAATACTTAAAGTTATTTCACTTTAAATAGATTAATTATTCCATAAATACATATGTCATCATCATCATCATCATTTCAGCCGTAAGACGTCCACTGCTGGACTTAGGCCTCCCCCAATTTGGGGGGATTTGCCATAATCGCCACGCTTGACAGGCGGGTTGGCGATCGCAGTATGGTGGTAAAATGCATAGAGAACGCTGCTGCCCATTCTCTAGTAAGTCCTTTAGTCGCCTTTTACGACACCCACGGGGAGAAATGGGGTGCTGTTATTATTTACGTCCGGCACCACACGGTAATAATTATGTATCATATTTATTTACATTTATTACTTTATATTCAGCCTATTTTTATAATTTAATTCCTGACTTTTATTTTGACTTCATACTTTCCACGAAGTGCATGAGAGTAATGGTAAACAAAAGTTATATTGACACAGTAATTTTTGTGCTCAACGGGGCAGCGCGGGTCACTTAAACATGGCCGCCAGGCAGCAACGACACCTTTAGATTTGGTATGTGTTATCGGTCATATAGTCCTAGGCCTGAATGGAACAAAAAGTGTCGGACACATAGTCCGACATGGCAGTTAACATGTTAATATACAGGTAACATAAGAATCTTCAACAGAACTTTTGTTACATGTCTAAAAATCATATAATTAATGCTATATACCCCCGTTACTTTGAACTTGCTCAAAACCACGGTCATTGGCCCGTGACTGTATTTTTTCTGATTTCTGACATATTATTTTAAAGTTCTTAAGCGCTCATAACAAAAAATACTAACGGTTCTAGACATTTATGTAAATTGACAATAAATATTTAAATATTTACTGTGTAGGTATGGTTGTAACAATGGATGACTAAATAATGCGTTGTTGTTTAAAACACCAATGACCGTCAATACTTAGTCCTAGCTAGTCTAGCGTTTTCTAAAATAATCTTTTAATATAGTCATGAAATACTAGCTTCTATCTCCAAGGCAATATTGGCCAGAGATAGTTAAAACGTCTATAGATCTACTGAACGGCTTGACTGGCCTAAGTCTAGTGGATAGTGACCCTGACTGCTAAGAAAGAGGTCGTGGGTTCGATTCCCAACCAGAACAAATCTTTGTGTGATGAGCACGATCATTTGTTCTGTGTCTGGGTGTTATTTATCTATAATTTGCATGTATTTAGGAATATATAAGTATGTTTATCAGTTGTCTGGTTGCCATAGTACAGGCTCTGCCTAGTTTGGGATCAGATAACGTTGTGTTGGTTGTCCTAAGATATTATTTATTTTATTTATTAACATGCTTTTATTAGGTCGATCTGTATGTAACTATGTAATGGAATCTTAAGTAACTAATTTAATCATCTTCCAAGGATCGTAGCGTCATGAAAATTGGCAACTGTATGTAATTCTGATGACAATACAATAATATGGAACTGTCGAACTGATCTGATGATGGGGCCGGAAGATATAAACTGGAACTTCATGATGGAACATCGTATCATAGCTGTGTTTGGACTTGTTAGAAAAGTCTTGTAATGAAATTTGACCACGATTAGGTTCCAAGGTCTGATGATGAAGCCGGAAGATAGGCACTGGCATTCCATGATGGAAAATCGTATCATAGCCGTATTTGGACTTGTAAGAAAGGTCTTGTAATGAACTTTGAGCACGATTAAGTTTTTGGTTTTTACGTGCATTTATAAAAGCGTGTTTTTCTAGTGTTTTTTAAACTTTATTTTACTGCTAACAACATCATCTGCCTAGCCTATCTTCTAGACTAAGCGAAAGCAGCTGAATACTAGTATTTTACATGGAGCGCTTACCTATCTTACCACCACAATCCAGTACCTGGGTAACACGGTACCCGTTGATAAGACTGGTTGACAGTATTTTGAGCTTCAGACGACCCGTACCGACTGTCAAAGATCTACGAATGTGAAACTCAAACTCAGAGCATTTATTTCAAACTAGCCTCTGCCCGCGACTTTGTCCGCGTTAAATTTCTTGCTTCCCCGACCCTTCCCGTCGCGTCGAATCGCCTACCCGTGCGATTTTCCCCGTTTTTGCAACATTTTTCATTACTGCTCCGCTCCTCTTAGTTGTAGCGTGATGTTATATAGCCTATAGCCTTCCTCGATAAATAGGCTACCCAACACAAAAATATTTTTTCAATTCTGACCAGCAGTTCCTGAGATTAACGCGTTCAATCAAACAAACAAACTCTTCAGCTTTATAATATCAGTATACATAAACCAATTACAGGCACTTTTTAACTGTGAAATGGCGGTGAGTCAGAAACATGAAGCTCGTTGTCCATTTCAAAGCGTAGAGAGAACATATGGAGAAGAACGGGCAAGACGCTCCATGGACACTCTTTTCAATCAACAGCCGGGAGCAACGGCTTAACGTGCTTTTCAGGGCACGGAGGGTCTTGGTGAGTAAAGATGGTCACCCATCCACGGTACAACCGGGGCAAGCGTAGCTTAACCTGATCGATCGACCTGTGCCGCTGTTGCTTAGCCACAAGCCCCCTGCTAACAATTATTTATCATTTATTTTCTTGACACCTTTGTAACGGAAACACACTTTGACACATGAGGTCATACTGATATTTTATACAATAATGTATTCTTTATTGTCGTACTCAAAACATAACTATCAACAAAAATATTAAACAATCTTAACCGAACAATTGTGTTATTTTAAACCGCGACTCAGAACTGTGTCACGGTTCACAAAACATATCGTCTGAGAAACTCCTTTAAATAATGCAACTTTTACAATATCTTGATACAATACGACCGGGAATAAAGTCTTCAAATGAAAATGGGTGAAAGTACACCATCAGCGAAAAAAAGATAGAAATAAATTTCAATAATCACTTTCGATTTTTAGTGCTTATTTTTAGTATTTAAAAAATTATAACTTTCCTTTTTCTGAGTGAATTTAGTAAAAATAAAAACTATGTAAATAGCTAATTTATGTCGTTGAATAAAAGACACAAAAAACTTTTTAGCAAAAAAATTAAACCGCCGAAAAAACTGAAAAGCAAAAAATAAGAAGCCTAAGTAATTTTGAGTCGGCGCCAAACAAGCAAATTAATTAATTAATTTGCTTTTATTTCTATAAATTTAAGGTCATTTTGTGATCTTTGTTCATTGATAATTTTTTGCTTTTAATTTTTTTCGGCATTTTAATGTTTTTGCTTTTAACTTATTATTTTATATATTTTTGTGGCTATTATATATAATCTACTTGCCGTTGCTTGAAAAATCGGACTATTCTGTAAGAAATTATGCGACAAGAACACATGAGTGAACAATCTTAGGGTTGGAGTTTGTTTTACCAATTTATATGGGACGAACTTAGGGGTAAATACTTTCCAATAAAAAAAAGAATTATCATAATTGGACTGCTCTGTTAAAAGTTATGCGTGGTCATACATAAAAAAAAATACGCATCGACTTGAGAACCTGCGCCATTTTTTTCGTCGGTTAAAAAAGCACACGCTTCATTGATGAAATTTTTGTTTTTTTTTTGTCTGATTAGAAACAAAACTATAATAGTCCCCTTTTTTCAATTATTATGTTAAATAATTGTCTAATTTCGTCCATTTTTATGTGGGCACTGTATCCATCAATAAAGTGTATACCTATACTGTACACCTAAATCTATCTCCATTCTGTCAAAACATAAATTTAGCAATTCCATGAAAAGGTCCCAAGATAAGGTACGGCTGTTACTATGGTACTTGAAACTTATTATGACGCGCCATGATAGTCAGATCAGATGTCAATCTCAATCGACATGTATGACATTGAAGTTCATGATTTGTTTCTATCTGTGACGGATGACCCTGTCTAAATGTCAAAGGTCTGTACTATAGCAAACGCGATGAATCACTATGCTGCACGCGTAGCATGACCACCATAGAAACGGGGTTTGTCGACGGAAGAATAGACAAAATGGCAAGATTTCTACCGTCTTAAGCACGGCGATGTTAAAACTGAAGAGAGGAAATATTTCTATTCTTCAGTCGAAAAAATTCGACGATGTCGAGCATGGCGAAAAATTTTTCTCTACTTTTAAGTTTGAGTTTCAGTTGGGGGTACATTTTAAAAAAATAGGATTACATTAATTATAATCATCAATACAATACTCTAAGATCGTTTATTCCCTCTGTATGACTATTCAATGAAAAAGTCCTTAGCGGATCCACCTTAATTACATTAGTTACCACTCTCTTACTATGGTATGGAAAGAATAACTGTCTTTGTCTTCATAGAAACCCGAGTCTACAGGTCGCCCCGTGCTAGGGCCGAAGAGATGTCGTGTTGAAAAGAAAGAACTTTGTCTATTTTGAATTGGTCATGCTACGCCTGCTGTTATGTTATTTTCTGCAGCTCTCACTTAAGTGACAGAACATAAAATTGGATAGTAAACTTACATACATACATAAACTCACGCCTTTTTCCCATGGGGGGTAGCCAGAAACTACAGAACGCCACCTGCTACGATAATACATACTCTTTTTGCCTCGTTTAAGTTCATACATCTGACCATACATGCACGCCGGTTATTAGTACTACGCACCTGATCCTTCCGATTTATTAATACTTTATAATCGAATCGCATTTAGTCATTTTACAATGTATCTAATTTAATTTTATTTCAAATATTTTTATTCTTCTTTTTATAAGAATGTTATTCAAAAGTGGTTTTTACACGGTATTGAAGACTCGTGATAACCTATTGTTACTATCCTTGTATGTCGTTCCTTGCTTCATAAATAAAATAACTAAGTACATTACAATGGCATTTAGTACATGACTATGTTACGCAGTAAACTTACCCAATCTCTTCTGCTGAACAACAGTGTCCTTTTCAGTACGACCCAGAACTGTGTGAGCTCAGACGTGGCATACCGTCTTGGTGAAGCCTCGCCTCCCAACAACGCCACTTCCACATTATCTTGCTTCTCTGTGTCCATTTGGACTACCAGCGGATCACCTGGAGACAAGAGTTTTGAAGTTAGTAATGTGACGATAAATTATTATTATTTAATAATAAGTAACATTTAACAAGATGCCTTAGGGCTGGTAAGGGACAAACAGAGAGAGGTATATCGTGCACCGACATTTTTTTATTTAGGGTAAGCCTCCATTGTCTCAAAGTTGATAAAGGATTTTTTTTTTTTTTAATCCGGGGTGCTACTAAGAAATTCGTTATTGAAAATCAAATATGTCTTTGTCAGACTCGGGAATCGAACGAACCCAGGACCCTACGTTTAGCAGTCGTGCTGGTGACAATGGTCACCAACGATCTACGTATTTTGAAAATTTATGCTTAATAGTCAGTTAGAGATGTACTTGTGTATGTGACCAATAGTACGACTATGCTATTATAAATCATACATTTTCACCAATTTCTTTACTAGGTCAACGTTGGACAAAAATTGCAATTTAGAAATGTTACTTTTAGAATTACAATCCATCTTCATATGTATGCAAACTTTTAAAACCCGTTATCAGAAAACATACTTTAAAATGTTTTTACGCATATTTAAGTAGGAAATAGGAAATAAACATTTAATAACACGATAAAGACGTTATCATAAATATCCTCTTAGATAAAGTTCAGCGAATCAGTCCGTATAATGGCAACCATACATCATTAGCAGCCTATAATGTTCCCACTGCTGGGATACAGGTCTCCTCTCTATAAGTGGGAGTGGGTCATAATCCACCACGCGGGCCCAATGCGATTTGGTACAAGTCACATGTCTTCGAACTTTTGGTTCTAAAACAATCCGGTTTCCTCACGATGTTTTCCTTCACCGTTTTGAGAGCAGTGGTGATGAAATATTTTACAAAAAGTGAAATGCCTTCTTGGGTTTGAACCCACAATCAACAACTCGTAAGTCGCGGCCACTGGAGTATCACTGTTCCAGTCATACAACCGCCATAAAATGAAAAGAAAAATGAATGAGGAAATTGTGAACAGCCTTCGCTCAGTTACGGAGACAACGCGATGGGGTCAAATGTCAAGGCACGAGACCCATGTTGCTATCACGTGGAAACAGCATATATTAAATAGACGTATTTATGTATTAACACGTCGGCCTTTTAATAAAGGATAATAAAGTAAGAACAAAGTCCGTAAGACTGAGCAAAAAAAAAAGTACAAAAAAATACCAAACGAGTTACAATATTTACCTGGCTGCGTCAGAAGGTGAATTATTAAAACGTTTGGTTACAATATTGTTAATATCACAATATATTATAAGATCACGACTGTATTCTCCGAGGGGTTAGGCAGAGGTATACCTATAATACACCCACATTTCGCCAGTTATGTTTAAGTCCCATGTAATAGGGGGCGAGCCTATTGCCGTCAACCAGGGATATATTCAGACTCCGAGCTTACATAGCCATACCAAGTGGAAAAACCCAATAAAATTTTACCGGACCCGGGAATCGAACCCAGGACCCCGATGGTTATCAGTAACGCTTGCGACCACTACACCAATAGGACCAGTATTATAAAAAACTTTTTTACAAAAAAAAAAAAACAACCGACTTCGTTAAAAACACTACAAAGTACAAACTGAAAAATAACTTTAATTTCGGAAGTCGGTGTCTGTATTTATAGTTTTTTTGCCACCGACTTCCGAAATTAAAGTTATTTTTTACTTTGTAGTGTTTTTAAGGAAGTCGGTTGTTTTTTTTTTTTGTAAAAAAGTTTTTATTTTTAAATTTTTAGTTGTGGTATTCACCCTGCACTAATCCCAAACAAACAATGCATATTTATGCGATAGCAGAAATCGCGGTTGATTTGCTGTCATTTAAAAAGAGTTCTGTCTCCCGAACTCATCATCAGATCTATATGAAATTTACATGGGACCATTTCGGAATAAACCCCTTTCGAACAAAAAAAGAATATTGCAAATCCGTCTATATATGACGGAGTTATGGCCGAACATACATAAAAAAAAAACATATAAACATCCGAATTGAGAACCTCCTCCTTTTTGAAGTCGGTTAAAAAAAGCGAAGTACGGTTAATTTAAAGTTCATAATAATCTTTATGTGTGATTATTTTTTTAATCCGCCACATAAAACAATGACACATTTATTTTCGCAAAATTTTATCAAAACAAAACTACCTACATTGTATAACAAACTATGACTCATACACATAGAGATATCTAATACATAACAAAGGCAATTCGTCACGCATACATAGGCACAAATTTTCGTAAACCATTCTGTGACAGAAGAATAAAAAAATATAATCATTCTTCCGGCGCAGTCGAGTAATAATTTAATTTATAATAACAGAATTAAATTACGTATTATAAAATTATTTATTAAGGGAGGATCGTGGCTTAATAATAACAGCCCATCGATCGAAGGTTAAGCTACGCTTGCCGCGGCCCGATCGTGGATGGGTGACCATCCGTTACTTATCGAGAGTCGTGACTCGGAAATCATGTTAAGCCGGTAGTCCCAGCTGTCATTGGTCGATGTTGGACAATCAGAAGCAAAGAAGTCTGACAACCAGTCTTACCAAGGGGTATCGTATGGCCCAGTTACTGGGTTGTGAAGATTGTCGCTGGAAGCCAACCCCAACATGGTGTTGGGAAAAGTCTACGTATGACAACAGTATTAAATCAGATAACTATGCACAACTAGCTGTTGCCGGCAACTTCGTCTGCGTGTGTTTTGTTTTTTTTATACATTTCCTATTAGCACTTGGCCCGCGACTTCGTCCGCGTGACTCACAAGAACGGTGCATTTTTCGGGGTAAAATGCCTATGTTACTGTGACAATGTAGCTTTCTATAGGTGAAAGATTTTTTTTAAATCTGTTTAGTAGTTTTCGAGTTTATCCATTACAAACATACATACAAAAAATCAAATCTTTCCTCTGTATAATATTAGTTTAGACTACTAATTCAAGATAAAACCTATGTCTTGTGTAAATTATGTATCCCTATGTCTTTCCGATTTGACATATTTCTTACCGATCGTTTCAGTGGTTCGTGCTTGTCATTATTTGGGGGGGGTTTGCCATAATCGTTGGAAGGCCTCCCACAAGATGGACCGATGACCTGGTGAAGGCCGCAGGAATACGTTGGATGCGAGAAGCACAGAATAGGTCGAAGTGGCGGTGCTTGGGGGAGGCCTATGTCCAGCAGTGGACGTCTTTCGGCTGAAATGATGATGATGATGATGTTTCAGTGGTTTAGGCACGAACAGGTAACAGAGAGGCAGACTCAGTTACTTTCGCATTTATATTATTATAAAATAAATATAAAACTATGTATTTAGCTCATAAAACTCTTCTTTAGTTACTAAACTATACATAATGGATTTGATATTATTTTACGAACCGGTTATGTCTGTTATGCGAAAGTCATTAATTTAATTACTTTGTTGAGGCAAGTTTCTTCCTCGCTTGACGCACGTGATTTCAGCCTTAGCCTTCATAAAAACTGTATATTAAAACAATAATAAATGTGACCTCCGCCATTTAGATATTTATGGAAGAAAGAAACTGACGAACTGTACCAACCCCAAATAAATTGAGGTAACCGCACTTTCCCACAGACGTAAAAATATTCCGGCGGGATTTCTTAGCGCACCGGATCTTGACTGCTTAGGACCGAAAATTTGAAAATCGAACCGTGTGGTTTTTCGAAACGCTAGATGCTCTGTTGGATTGTCAATGTTCGGTACCGAGAATTGAAAATCCAGTGCACACCTAGGAGAAGATGGCAGGACGCCTTGATCCTTAACACGTTAACTGCCATGTCGGACTATGTGTCCGACACTTTTTATTACATTCATGCCTTGTCGGACTATATGACCGACAACACATACAAAATCTGAACATGTCGTTGCTGCCTGGCGGCCATGTTTTTGGAATAAATATTGTATATTGGAATAAATAATCTATTTAAAGTGAAATAACACTAAGTACATTTTTTGACTTTTTCTGATTTTCACCATGGCAGTTAACGTGTTAAAAATTGGCGAGAAGATAGACTACGAAAGAAATGGGAGGAATGTAGGAAGGCCTTAGCCCACAAGTCGGACAAATCAGACTATTTTAGAAAAAGATCGAATATCGCGTTATAATTGTGCTAACATAATCCCTCCAAAAAACTAGATTTAAATTTCCCATGTAAATACTTTTCAAAACATTTTTCCTTCTAGACACATTTTCTAGGCTTGTATAGAAGTCTAACTACACAGTTAATGAAAACTAAATATACAAGCATTATTTTATCGCCGTTCAAAGTTCATGTTATGTATTGTGGACCGTTATCAGTGTCCCGTGGTTGTGTAACCCAGCCATTGCCGTGGTAACCAAAGTTTGGACGTCATAATACCGTGTCTCCTTACTTCCCTATTTTACCGGATAGGCACATTTATCTGTTCACGTGATAACGCTGTTGAAAACATGTTTTCCATAACATGTGACTCAAAACAATTGTTTTTATCGTATTGTTTGTGGATAGTGAAAAATCTCACAATCTAAATTCAATGGATCTCTCAGTTTATATTTATGTTCCATGTTTTCCTAAAAACTATTGTCTCTGCATGTTTACAGAAAAAAAAATGACAATTGTCCAGTGCAACCAATCAACCTGCATAGCTTTTTCCCAACTATGTTGGAGTCAGTTTCCTGTCTAACCAGATGCAGCTGATTACCAGTAAATTACGTGGACCGACTGCCCATCTGACCTTTACAACCCAGTTCTTTGGTAATACGTTACCCCTTGATAAGGTTTTTTGTCAACTTTTCGGCTTCTAACGACCCGTAACGACAGTCAAAGATCTACAAGTGACAGCTGGGGCCAACGGCTTAGCGAGGTTTCCGAGGACCGGAGGGGACTTGGTATATAAAGATGTTTAATATCAAACTAAAAGCATTGGACTGGCCTGTTAGTCTAGTGGTTAGTGACCCTGACTGGTAAGACAGGTCGTGGGTTCGATTCCCACCCAGGACAAATATTTGTGTGATGAGCTCAATCATTTGTTCTGTGTCTGGGTGTAATTTATCTATAATATGTATGTATTTAGAAATATTTAAGTATATTTTTCCAGTTGTCTGGTTACCATAGTACAGGCTCCGCCTAGTTTGGGATCAGATAGCAGTGTGTTGGTTGTCTTATGTTGTCTTATGATATCTTAGTCATTATTATTGGGAGTGTTATTTTTCTCAGCTCTCAGGCTGGTTTCTGCTGCATTTACGGGCCAAAGCCAAGTAAAAGCAGCGTGTGGTGTGTATTTATGATGAGGGTGTTTTTGTTTTATTATTATTATTCCCTTTATTCATTTTTAAAACTTATAAATTATATTTTTAAATATGTCCTTATTATTATTATTTATTTCAATTAAACCATTTACTTGCACTTTTGGATTGTCAAAACCACCAGTGACCAGTTAGTCGGAAACTTGACTCTAGTATTAATAAATATAAGGCCTTCATTCATATACGTATTACTAGTTTCTGCCCGCGACTTCGTCCGCGACAATGTTTTGCTCCCCTGACCCTTCCCGTCGCATCGAATTTCGTATATTTTTCGTTGCTGCTCCGCTCTTTTTGATCGTAGCGTAATATTATAAAGCCTTTCTCAATAAATAGGCTACTCAACACAAAAAGTATTTTCAATTCGGACCAATAGTTCCTGAAATTACCGCGTTCCCAAACAAACAAACAAACTCTTCAGCTTTATAATATTAAGTATAGATTAATCTATACTTCTATACTAATGTTATAAAGCTGAAGAGTTTATTTGGTTGAAAGCGCTAATCTCAGGAAGTACTGGTTCGAATTGAAAAATTCTTTTACTTGTGGGTAGCTCATTTATCGAGGAAGGTTATAGGCTATATAACATCACGCTAGAACCCTTAGAAGCCAACCAAAAAGAAAAAAATTACGAGTACGAAGTACCCGCACGGGCAGGCGATTCGATTCGACGGCGGGGTGAGTCGTGGAGCAAGAAATTTGCCGCGGTCGAAGTCGCGGGCAAAAAGTTAGTTTATTGTAATAGCCAAGACATTATTCTAAACATGATTAGCACATGAAACACAAACAGGATGCATCGTTACCTCTGATCTCTGTTATCAGGCAGGCGCAAACGCATACCCTTTTATCATTCCATTATAAATGTTGGTAATAACTTTGATGCATGAATATAGTAATACACGCGATTAGGAAACACGTGAAAACGGGTTATCTCATTGATAAGAACATTTCTATAATGAGTAATCCATAGTATCTAGATTATTGCAAGGTTGTATTTGTAATATCTGTGAAGGTCAATAAAAAAAGGACATAGATATGTATTAGCATAGTGTTATGATAATTTTAAATAAATGATTTTATTTCTATAAGTAATTTTTTACAGTCAGCGTCAACAAATATTACTGGGACGAACCGAAATTCAAAATGATCTAAACAACTATGAAAATTATACATACGTATACATTAACTCAATGACATACGGAATGTTTCAGACTGAAGACGGTACAAGACAACTGTCATTCTGACAAGAACTTTATCCAATTGACATAAAGTCCACCGTGATGCAAAATCTGTGGTAAAATAATTTTCAAAGGACTGCACAGGAACTCTATACAGTGGACTCCAAATAGCTTGAGGTGACAAGCTTTTCATACTGCATACATACAAATTAGACTATAGAATTGAGTGTACTACAAGTTACTCCATTGCCTACCGCTCTGGGGAACACAATGGTTCCCCCATTTCTTCCCGTGGGTGTCGTAAGAGACGACTAAGAGACGTACTATGGGCAGCAGCGTTCTCTATGCATTTTACCAACATAATATCTATAGGTACACCTTTGCCTTTTATGTTAAATAATTTGACAATTCTGGGTCACTATACTTCCAACAAGTCAACATTTAAACACGTAAAGGAATATCGCATAATGTACTCTTAGGTAATGTCACCACTTGTCAAAATATCAAAATTTCTGTGCGTGTTTCCCTAAATGATAGTGAATTTAGATCACAATCCATTGTATAGTACAGAGGCCCAACCACCAAAGCGGTCACGCATACAGACACGAAAAGCGACTCCATTTTATATTCTTTTTAGATATTCTCTTATATTCAATATTCTCTATTCTAGTTACTGGTATTCAATTACTTAGACTGAAGTTCCGGTTGAACTGGAAGCCGACCCTAACATAAATACCACCGCAATAGGACCAAAACCAGTTTTTAAATGGCTACCAAGTAACATCTATGACGTACTTCTCCATGGAAAGCAATAATTATTATTATGTAAGAGCGAGCACGCAATCTAACACGCGGGAAATAAATTAATTCACGACTATATCTATCTATCGCATCCGGAAGTATTAAATATTTATGTTTTGATGACGCAATAAACTATGTCGAGGTTGGGTGTGTTATAGTTGTCTGACGGAAGATACCCTTTTACCCGTGAATTTAATCAAGTGTTTTCTAGCCTAGTTAGAAAGAAGAAAGAAAAATTGTTTTATTTGTCACACCGCACGTGCATTATCAAAATGTTGTTTTTAATTTCGGAAAAGTATCGCAATCAACATTGAATTAAAATAACTGGTTGGCATAGCAACAACAAAGGTAGGGCATCAATGTTAATCATACTTATCAACTCTTTCATCCGATAATGATATACAACGTGTAACATAATTTACGCAAGACCTCATGGTGTATGAGGAATTGCGTTAAAAGCATAATACGAGTATTAAGTAGAGTATTGAGTATAGAGTATTGCGTTAAAAGCATAATACGAGTATTAAGTAGAGTATTGAGCATTGAGTTAAAAGCATAATACGATGGTCAAAACTTATTTTTTTAAAGCTAACTGTTATTTTTAAGAAAATTGAGTTATTAGTAATATAGTTAATTAAAACGGTACAACGCCAATTACATTAATTAACATAGAAACACATATAAGGCTGACAATAATTTAGTATATGAAGTTAAGCAATTACCTACATTAACAACTAATATGGAACAGTGGACTCCCTCGCATACTTTCTCTCACAGAAGAGCACCACACATATACGCATAATTTTATTCCATTCAGCCACAAACACATCACATTAGGGTTGGCAGTCAGGAAGGCATTTAGCATTTTTAAGGTGCGACTAACTGGGGATTCAGCTCTGGCTACAGTCTTAGATGGCAGTTGCATAAAAAAATTGTGACGGTATCCAATGTATTTATCGGGCACAAATAATCGACCCTTAGCATTACTACATGCATTTCTTATTGTCTTGAAATAAGATCTAATTTTCTTTGGCACAATCGGAGAAGGTATGGCAAAAACATAATTTTTGAAAAAACAAACGTACCCTTATTTAAACTTACTGAAATCGATTCAGTATTCGAGTTATGAACAAAATACTATCAGGACTTGCGTTGGTTCTGTTACACCTTGTATAGGTTTGAATAAAATTCAATGTATACGGATGACATTTTTTACCGTCTCGACCTTCATATGGTGTGTTATGTAACTAGAATAGAAGGCAGAAAGGCCTTCAGATTCATCGTAGGTGACTAAAGGAGCGTGGGACACGGGCGGAAAGGGATGCATGTGCGGCTCGTGTGCCTGCGAAAGATCAATGAGGCCGCCTATCTGCCGGCTTCAAAGAGTAGGACCGTGCTACGAAATCATTGATACATGACGCGCATTGAGTAGGGTGCGTGTGATTTGAGTTTCGATAGGTTTTAAACTTTTTTTTTGTTTTTTTTTTTTTTCAAATTTCTGTTTTTGTTGTTCTAGTATGAAAATGTTACTTTAAATGTGTAGTATTTATTGCTAGATCAATTTCAGTACATGTTATTCAAAAATAAAAATATCAAAAATTTCTATGCCAAAGGCTTCTACTCCGTTCACCTATTACCCCCATTTTTTTTCAAGACGTTAAAAAATGTCACCCGGTATATATATGTGTCAGTTTTAAAGTCACTTGTTACTTGAATACCCGTTTCATCTAGATGTGTAGATGACACCGGAATTAATTCCTTAAATGGCGTTGCTGGATTTTCAACTTTTAGTGGTCAGCCGAGTGTTGTAAATCAAACAGGACAAATACTTTCTTTTTTTCAATCAAACTATAAGAAAAAATAGGTACAGTAGGTTCAAAACAAGATTATTTTATTACACCAACTATTTGTGACATCGTCGTTCTGACCGCAAACTTTTTTTTCTAGTAAAATGTCACCTGCATTATCTGCATAGCCTTTTTCTCCTACAATGTTGGGATCGGCTTCTTGTCTAACCGGTAGCAGCCACTATCTTAACTGATCTTAACCAAAGAATAAAGTACCTACTACGCTTTGATATTCCACTAGTTTCATCTTTTTGACTCCTTAACAATTCAAAAATGTCTCTAAATAGGTTAATTATAATTAATTACTGCCTCGTTGATCTAGTCGCAAACGCTACTGCTGAGCATGAGGACCAGAGGGGTAATTGCGGAACTTTTTATCGATAGGAATGCGTTTAAAATTCATAGTTAAACAACATTCATTGCGTTATTTACGTTGCTGAGCCTAAAATTTATTCGAAAAAATGACGCAATGGTTTAGAAATAATCTTCAATCCCATTCAGATTCTGATAAATTGTGCGTTTCGCAATTAGGGTGCAGGGTTTGTTCCGGGTCGTTATTAACATAGAACAAAGTATATACGGTACTATAATAAAAATGAATTTATCGATTTTTTGTCTGTGTGTCTGTCTGGTCCGACTGGACTGATATGACAGGAGTTTCACTGACAGATACCTAATGCTATAAGGAGTAACATTGCGTTTTATCCCGTTAGCACATTCTCGTGAGATAATTTCTGATATCCACGCGGGGGAAGCCGTGGGCACAGATAGTATTAAAATAAACACTAGGGGCCTTTTTAATTTCGTTTTGTTAGGCTTTTAATTTTTAACCATAGAGGCTGATTATGAAATAAAAACTTAAATCGAAATCAGTTCTTTTTACAAAACTCACACCTTAGTCAGGTGCTTGACATTTTTGTATTAAGGACTTTATACAAATCGAAATAAAGTTGAAAATGCAAAACACTGACTGAGAGCTTCAGGCTGGAACTAAATAGACCGTGTTTTATAATAAATGAGTTTGAGTTTGTTGTATATCTTTCTTACCTTTAGCAATTTCGCTGGCAGCATACTGCAAGATCCCGTTCTGCAGGTTTCCATTCCCGTTGGTGTTGTTCCCGTCTCTGAACTTCTCCTGCACTTGTGAGAGGTCGTTCTTGTTCCACTCCTTGTTGAGGGACTCTTCCATAGCCTTCTTGTTGTTGTAGTCTGGGACTTTACTGTCTGGGAAGGGCTGGCCGTTTCTGTGTAGGAATTGGGAGATGTTTGTAAGTTTGTATTTTCTTTATTTCAATTCAATACCGGATTCCATTCGGCATAGTTATATTGTTTTTACATATACAATATCTCAATAGCAGCCCAGAGTTGGTTGATGGCACTAGGCTCGACCCTACTACATGAAACTTAAACGATACACAAAGACAGATTGCATGCAACTTGAGTTAACTACATATCATTTCAAAATGCGTCACAACGGACTGCATAGGCAGGACTTAAAATAAACAATGGCTCATACAATACGTCTGTGCATTCTCCAGGTGAATAAATTACGTGAAGAAATACTTATCTAATAGATTTATAATAAAAACCATTAAATAAACCATTCTTCTTCCCCTGTATTGGCAAGAGCTCGATTGATAAAACTAAATAATAATAAAAGTAAAAATGTAGCTGATACATAAGATCATAATCGAAATGATCTTTCATCAAATGCATTAAAACTTATTGAAATTCAGTATTTTTTAACTGTACAATCACATAAACCAGCGAAATCAGAAAAAAACGTACACGGCCTCTTAAACTGACCCTGTATGGAGCAGCATAGCAACCACGAGTTACCCAGGAAGTACCAATTTACTTTTCGTCTCACCTGATATCATTCTTGCCGTTGTCAATGGCTCGCACTAGCTTGCCAGTGTTGTCTCCGTACTCGCCGCAGGACACTTCAATGATGAACGAAGCTGGGTTGTGGTACGAGGGACACTGCAGGCCCAGGCTGCCTAGCCATTCAACTATTGGGAGAGAACAATATTGTGTTAGAGATGAGGGTGTAGCGGCATCTACAAGGCTGGGAATTACACATAAAACTGACGTCACACAAGTTGTAATACTATTCAAAAGAAAAGAAGAAGAATACCAACAAAAAAATACCTCTTAAAAAACCCCTACCCTCTGGAATACCTCTTTGAATAATACAAATCGCAGAGTAATTCCTAGGCAAACTTTTTATTTAAATCCAAGCCTGATTCAGTGATGATTATCATCAGGGATATACTCGGGTTGCTAGACGGCGTAAGTCTTCAAATTTTTGGTTACATGCAATGCCGTTTTCATCTTTCAGCGTTTTGAGAGAACAGTGGTGATTAAATCTTTTAGACCAACTATAGTGTCAGTCTGTGTTGGAACCTACAACCTACTAATCGTAAATCCTACTAGGCCAACACTTCTCACGATAGTTTAATATCGAAGTCGCAAAATTTAAAATCGAAGTCGAAAATTTTAAATCGAAAACTTAAACATAACTTAGCAAAAATTACAACGTACCAAGTCTTCCCGTGCTGCCTTGGTAGACACACTGTCCATCAGCCAACGTGTACAAATGATCAAACATCTCGAACAGTCTCGCAGACGGCTGATGAATAGTACAGATAATGGTTCTGCCTCCCCTCGCCAAAGTCGCCAGCAGCGAAATACATTGGAAGCAGGACGAACTGTCCAGGCCAGAAGTAGGCTCGTCGAAGAACATGATAGGAGGGTTGTTGACAAGTTCCAAGGCGATGGAGAGACGCTTCTTCTGTCCTCCAGAGAGATTCGAGGTCATTGTTTTGTGGTGCTCCGACAGACCAAGTGTTTCGAGGATTTCGTGAATCTGGAAGAGAGATTGTCTTATAATTGGATGTCTTGTAAATATTTTGGTTTTAAATTAGAGTCTGACAAAAAAAATTGATAAAAATAACTCAAGTTGAAAAAAGTAAATAAGATAATGTGGGGTCATTATCTTTTTTTCTATTTTCGTCTCGGAGATAATGAAATGCATGTGGGATAAAATAACATCCGAGTCTATTTGTCGTGAAAGGAAACGTTTACAAACACTGACATCCGTCTTTTTGTAGTCTTCTAGTCCTACTGTATTATTACCTATTTCTAAAATTGCTGGTTAACCTGTTGTTGGCGACTATGGAAGTCCAAGGCTATTACCGTAGTGCATAAGATTTATTACAAACAGAAGCTGATGTACTACTGCAACGAAAAATACTACTTTTCTAAAACATGCAAGCAATTTACTAGCCTCGACCCTACGTTGTCTATGAAAAAAAAAAGAGAAAAGAAGACATTAAAAAAAGAACATGAGGGTAATTATGTACTCATCTTCTTCCTTTAAATGTACAATAGAGGACATTTTATCTATCTACATACCACTTCTTCCTTATCAGCGCTGGTAGTAGCACTTGGCAGTTTCAATGCTGTAGCGACAGCCATGGCTTCTTCTACCGTCAGGTTACCATGCAGCTGGTTGTCTTGCATGATGTAGCAGGACAGCTTGCGGAAACCCGACAGGTTGCGCTCCATGCCATTCACTGTGACGCTGCCTTCCAATCCTGAGGTTCTGAGGAAGAGAAAATTATGTTAGGTGGATTGTGGCAACTAAGATCGATTGTGGTTGTAAGTGGCTTTGGCGCAAAGGCAGTGAATTGATTTTGTTTATTTATTACGCCACTATCAATTCGGGGTATCATTACAAGATGGATATTCGGACGGGACGTAAAGGGAAGTACCCTTTACGCCCCGTCCAAATCATTAATTATATTATCGTCCTTAACACCTTTGTCGTTCAAAAATAGTGCAACCCCTAAAACAGATGCCCCATTATTGAGCGTTTTTCCATTTTATGTGTGGACAAGGCTAAATATTCTGCTGAAGTTTTAACTGCTTATCCCCATAATCTTATGTCTGTATGTATTAATAACGCGATGCAAAAACTTTGTACCCCTTGTTACGAAAATTACGCGGACGGAGGAATGTGAAATTTGGCACATTTACAAATTTATATGGCGAAGAAGTGGAGAAAGCTAATATCTATATATATATATATATATATATAAAAATGAATCCCTATTTCCCTTGGTCACGCCATCACGCGTGAACGGCTGGACCGATTTCACTTTTTTTTTTTGTTGTGTTTGTAATTGTCAGAAGGTTTGTAATTGTCAGAAGGTCGGAAAAAAAGCGTGGGGTGCCTGATATCATTTAAAAAATACCTTAAAAAGCACCCCACGCTTTTTTTCCATTATTTTGTACTTTTTAGTTTGGTTTTCAATGGAAGCGTGTTTTTTAGTTTTTTTAAACTATTATTTATTTAAAGTAACATTATGACATTTGACATAGAATTGACAGAATGCGTGCTCAAATATCATCAAAGAGACAGAGACAGAACAACGTCTGTCGGGTCAGCTAGTTTTTATATAATAATACATTAGAAATACATTAAGTATTTAATGATTTCCAGTCAATTCTCGACCACTGGGCGAGCGCTAGTTCTAGTAAATTATAATTATCCTGCCTTTATCCCAATTTATTTGGGGTCGGCGCAAAATATCTTAGTTAAAATAAATAAATATCTATAGATAAACGAAATATGTTTTAAAAATAATTTCCTGACTAACCGATATGTTGACTCATACACAATACTATCAAAATATCAGTATCAGACTGGGGTATCAGCTGATAATCTATTGTGATTTGATCTGACTCATCTAATATACAATCATAACAAAATTCTATCCGTGGCAGTATGTGTCATTTATAACAAACCGCACCTACGGGCCTATGAGTAGTGGATTATGGCCTACTCCTCTCTCGGAGAGAGGAAACCTGCGTCCCAGTTTTACACAGGCAGATTCTATACTCGACAAAGTGGTTTTTTTTTAATGGGAAATCATCGAATGACTTCTTCCGCTCTGGGCGGAGCGGGAGAGCGTCTCAGACTTTTACTGACTAAAACCCACACGTGTTCCTTCAGTTGCCCATGTGCCAGGGTCACGGTATCTCTTTCGAACAATCTCGCGACCCTGGCAGACCTTTGTAACCTTAGACATCTATTTTATCTTTACTACTTAAATCATGTTCTGTGTGGTACCGGACGTAAAGAGTACTTCCCGTTTCCTTTCCGTGGGTGTCGTAAAAGGCGCCCAATGACTTACCAGAGAATGGGCAGCAGCGTTCTCTATGCATCTAACCACCATACTGTGATAGCCAGCCCGTCTTCCAAGCGTGGCGATTACGACAAATCCCCCCAAATTCAGGGTTCTTTGCCCAGCAGTGGATGTTATTTGGTTGTGTTGGTGATGACTTTACGTCATCGGTACCAACCAACACTGGGTTTATTAATAGTGGATTACAACCTCTCTCAGAGGTGGCCCTAGTCCCAACAGTACGCATTTAGGCAATTTTATCTTTGGTTCGCGTTGGTCTGCGTCATCTATTGGTATACCTGGGTTCTTACTCTTGATTTTAATTCCGATCGATTGACATTGGAATTGGAATTTTTCGTATTCTTGAATTCGACGCTAGCGCCAAAATTTGGTTAAATTGGGTGTCCATTTTTTAGAACTAAGTGGAATCGAGATCGGGCGTTGTTGTTGTTCCAATGTTGTCAATATTGGAACAACAACAACGCCAATTGTTTTCAAGAGTACGCAGAATTAACATTGGAATCGTATTGACATTAGACTGGAATTGAAATTAGGTTGAAGAGTAAGCCCTCTGGTCTGTATAGTAGATTAAAACCTTCTCTCTTTCACAGTGAGGAAGCCGCTGTCCCAGCGATAGGAACATAGCCTGATTGTTCACTCAATACATTGGTGGTTGAACACTTTTTATTTTTACCATATGACCTTAGTATACTATTTTATGTTTAGTACTCCGCGTCAACTATTGGTACGCCTCGACGTTGTAGTAGATTAAGGCCCACTGTCTAACACGCAGAGGAAACCTGCGTCACAGGATTAGATACATAGGCTTGTTTTGCACTCGATAAAATTGTTGGTAGACCAGATTTTTCCTTAATAAATTCAAAAATGGCTCAACGCAAAATTTGCCAACTCTACGTAAGCAAAAATAATGTATTGAAAATAACATTGCCTACATCGATTGCAAGCACTTGACATTGACATCGTCACCCAGTGGCCTTTTAGCCCGCAGCCCATACCTACCGATGCGATACAAGCCATTATCTAATCGATGCTAACAAATTATACTTATTAATTCAGCTAGGATCGATATGCTAGGACGGTAAAGTTGGTGTTTTATGTATGACTATTTATTTGTTAATGTTAGAAATAGAATACGGTTTGCAGTATTTAAAGTAAATATCAAATGTCACTTTGTTTGCAGTTTTTATTAGACTGAGTCTAACAGCTTGTAATATAACTTTACATTAATGTTTTTCAGATAAAGTTAAGTGTATCCCCACTTAGTGAGTTACCCTATAACTTACATTTTGCTTATTTAAATCACTTTGATTTTATTTCATTTTTCATCAGGGTTTCGATGCACGAATGAAACGTCTTCGGAACAACGTTGGTTTCCCTAATGTGTATTTAAACAAAGGCCTTTGTCTCTTTGATGCTATATCTCTATATACATATAGGTATTACAAAGAAAGCAGCAAGGAGTCTGGATTCGTGCCAAGTTGACAGCAATAGGCTCGCCCTCATCATCAATAGAGACAATTTTCTATCTTATTCAGTACCTGGTACTTGTTGACAGGCCTACACCGCTACTATACCTATTAACAATGTAATTTGAAACTATTGTAAAAAAAAACAATTATTTTTAAAAGAGTAACCGTGGAGTTTCTTGCCGGCTCTTCTCCATAGGACACCTAGCTTCTGACGTTTCATAAGTGCCCATGTAGGTTTATGTGAAATAAAAAGATTTTGATTTGATTTGATCATCATTAAGTTGAACTTAAATATAACGGCCTATAAAGTCGATTCGTACGAATTGACTCGACCGAAAGGGGTGAATCGCCATTTTAAAATAGTATATTATTTTCTATGGGTGAATCGATAACTCCGGAAATATGTATTAGGCAATTAGCACGATTTAAATTGTATGCCGTAAAGTTAAGAAATAAAATAACTAGCGCACAGTGCGTAAAATTCACACTGTTTTTTGATAATAAAACTTTCAGTTCAAGACCTTTATTATACTCTAATGGCTATTAATAAATATATAGAATCACAACTGAACTAGAGTTTTCCTCATCGTAAAAAAATAAGACGCTAAAGACAACGGGTTGAACAGTCGGTTTACGTATAAAATGAAGATCATTTTCTTAAGGAGTGGCACTAAAATTTATAAATAAATAATATAAATAATGATTTAATGCATCAATAAATCTTCCATTTAGTTGTGTTTTTGTACTGTGTAGTGGTAATTTTGCAAAACACAAACTGTGGTTTGAACAGAAGCTTTTTTTGTATTGATTTTCCAAGAAAAAAACTAGTTCGACATTCAAGATTGTAAAAATAATTTTATTCTGAAAATACAAGACATTATTATTATCCCTGGACAGCTTATCATTGTTCTCTTTATTTATACCTGGTTACATAAAAAAGCAATAAGAATAATGCACCCAGGATTCTGTAAAAATTTGATTTAAAAAATGTCCTTAGAGTTTCTTGCCCGTTCTTCTCCATAGAGTTCTACATTTTGGAAGGGGCATTAACTCTCTGACTAACTGACCGCTTCTTTGGCAGTTCAAAAATACCTGTAAATAGTTTAATCGAAAAAAGACTGAGTTTATAAAATATCCTTCCAAAGTGACGCACAAATAAAGCCACCGTCATTCTTTTTTGTGGTAGGTGGGTAGGTACTAGTCAAGTGTGAACTCAAATAGCTTCATACACTAAATAAAATTTTTATTCACAACACATAACATTACGCCTTGTTTCCTCAATGGGTCGAACTAAGGTACTTATGGTACACCCCCATTTTTAACACGGTTTTATTAGCTTGGTATATGGCTCGGTATTTAATATGTACCGGAATCTTTGAACGTGATTTTCACCCCCTTCATAATGTCGGATTAATTTAAAACTGCACACTTATCAAGGACCGGTAACAATACAATAAATTCGAATGTGTGTCATTATCCACGCCAGGATCACCAGTAAAGCAAAAAAAAAAACACGCCTTTGTAACTAGCCGAACTAAAAAAATTAAAATAAATAATAGTTTAAATACATCAAAGAAAAACTTAAAAAAAAAACAACCGACTTCCTTAAAAAAAACACTACAAAGTGAAAAATTACTTTATTTTCGGAAGTCGGTTGTTATTTTTATTTTTTTTTACTTTTTAAGATATGTATCCCGCACTAATCGTGTTATTCTTCCATTTATCGCACACATACTTAATGCAAAGACTTATATGGTTTTCACATGGATCCCATTGTCCGAATGGAACCAAATTAAAATAGGACCACACGGGAAGCACCAGATTTCAAATACAAAAAGAATCATCAAAATCGGTTCACTCAGTCAAAAGTTCTGAGGTAACAAACTTTAAAAAAAAATACAGTCGAATTGAGAACTCAATACTCAATACTCAATTCCTCAACCTCCTCCTTTTTTTGAAGTCGGTTAAAAACAAACTAAAAAGGTAAAAAAAAACTTTAGAGGTGTCAAGGGACACCCGGATGGAACGAAGTTCCTTTCCAGGATTCATAATAGTTATAATTTTTTAATTATTTATTATGTACAAAAAACCTGTATACACTCAACAAAAATATTCTCTCTCTCTCCCTATCTCCTTCTCTCCCCCTCTCCCTCTCTCTCCCCCTCTCTCTCCCCCCTCCCCCTCTCTCCCTCTCTACTCACAACAAAAAAAACAACAACACAAAATATATACGGTCGAATTGAGAAACCTCCTCCTTTTTTTGAAGTCGGTTAAAGCATGTCGTGACAACTTTTCGTAAGATTTTTTTCCGTCTAGCCCCCTTTCACATCGCGCGATAAGGAACTTCGTTCCAAAATGTTTTTCATTTACTTTCTATTTTGTTTTTCTATGAAAGCGTGTTTTTAAAACTATTATTCATTACATTATGTTCAAGTCCCATGTAAAAGGCAGCGAGTCTATTGCTATTAACCGGGCACAAATACAGATCCGGGCTGCTACTTTGAAGTTTTTAATTCGTCTCTCTAAAATCATATTAAATAGACAGACAACTGACTCATTAATAGAGACTCTTCGCTTTATCTAAAAGGAAAAATACTTTAATGATGTATTGCATATTATGTAGATGTTGACATACACAATAGGTAGGTAAACATCGATCTGTTGTTACAGGATGTGCCATGTTAACAGAAGTATCAAATGCTCTTGAAGGCTATGAATTTAAATGTACTAACTAAGTATTTACCCTTTATTTAATTTGATTGACATTTTTTTTACCTCATGTGGTATGGTAGTTTTATTCTAGGTCTTCACATAGGTATAGTTATACAATTACTAAATACAAAACATTTCGAAACTGCTTTAAACTGCTTTTACTTTTAATTACTAACATTAGTTATAAGCAAAATCTGTGTTACTAACAACCTTGCCTTGCCTATGGACTTTGTTGTCTGAAATAAAAGATTTTTATTTTTTTTATTAAACAGTAACGGTGGAGTTTCTTGCCCATTCTTCTCCATATCACGTTTCATACGTAACTACCTTTTGGAATGGACAACTAGAATCAATTAAATTTTTTAAAATAAATTTTGACGTTTAAAGTGCCTTTCATTTGCCTATCTATACTAATATTATAAAGCTGAACGATTGGTTCGAATCGAAAAAATATTTTACTGTTGGATAGCCCATTTACCGGTTAAAAATTTAGGCTATATAAATAACATCAGGCTCGGAACCCAGCAAAAAGAAAAAAGCCACGAATACAAAGTACTCGCACTCGGGCACACGATTCGATGCAACGGGGTGGGTCAGGGTAGCAAGAAATTTGACGCGGAATACGTCGCGGGCAGAAGCCAGTTTGAAATAAATGTTTTGGCTTTGAAACCCTATCTTCTATGTGTTGGAAAATAAAACACATTTTATAAAATCGCTAAACAAAACAAACCAATATTTACAACAAAGATCCCGGAAATCGAATCACGCGCAGGCGATAACATTCAAGTAACTTGACTACAATAAGTCAATAACATCCATTACGACTGCATACATATTTGAAGTTACAGTCGTCATGTATCATTCCATAACATTACATAACATCGCGCCTGTAATGCCCCATGGGTAAGGCAGAGGTGTACCTATAGCACACCAATATTTCGCCAGTTATGTTTCAATCCCATGTAATACGGGACACAAGACTCCAGACTGCTACTGAGATATCTCTGGTAAAAAACCCAATACCACCTCCGGGAATCGAACCTAGGACTAGGAACTCAAGCTCAGCAATAGCGCTTACGACCACTACCTGACTGACTCCTGAGTCAAACCGCGTATTTTTTACTAAATAACGTAATACTATAATAACATCAAATAGCGAGGTAAGTTGCTAATCATAAAAATAATTGCTATAATGTGACGACAGGAAACCAGATTTGTTTATTTTCGTGACACAAATGGCGGCTTACGGAAATATCCAGTGAATACCAAACACCTTCAACGTCTCCTTGTGAGGATCACTCATCTATATTCGTACTAGCGGATGGGATTGGACGGTACTAGTAACGAGTGTACAGCACTGTTCTGTTCCTACCAACATTAATCATATACTCTCCAAAGAAAATGACCCAACTAAATGGCAATTGATTTTTACCGATATATAAATACGTGAAGCAAAAACTTTGTACCCCTTTTTACACGCTTTATATTAGCTTCACTTGTATGTTTGTATGTTTGTATATTTGTATGTTTGTTTGTAACCGACTCCTTATAGCGCGATTTTGACCCACTTTAAACGACCAGATTTCATTCAAACTTTGCACACCTGTCAAGGACCGATGACAATGCAATAATTTCATAAATTTGTGCCATTATCCTTGCCAGGGTTACCAGGACAGCAAAAAAACTGTCACAAACTACGCTGACATACGTCTCAAAATTCGAAATACCCTAAAAAATAGAAAATAAATAATAGTTTCAAAAAACTAAAAAACACGCTTCCATTAAAAACCAAACTAAAAAGTACAAAATAATGGAAAAAAAAGCGTGGGGTGCCTGATATCAATAAAAAAATACCTTAAAAAGCACCCCACGCTTTTTTTCCATTATTTTGTACTTTTTAGTTTGGTTTTTAATGGAAGCGTGTTTTTTAGTTTTTTGAAACTATTATTTATTACAAAAATTACGCGGACGGAGGAGTATGAAAGGAACAGTAACAATTTATATGGAAAGGGAGCGCAGACCGCCAATATTTTTGTATAAAAATGCATTAGAAATATATAAAAATATTAATTAATAATTGTCACTTGGGACCACTAGTTTTAATTTACATTCAGGAATGCAGACATCTTCCTCATACATATGCTTGCACCTAGTATACATAAGTGGTGTAGTACATCAGGCGCGCAGTACGCAGATTTGATGCAATACAATCCGTTCCAATTGTGCGATTGCCATCAGACTACCATGGAAGCTACTTTCTTTGCTGCACTGCGTATGTATGTCAATTGCTGGCTTTACTAACAACTTTCGTTAGAACTCTAGTCACTCAGAGTTAAAATATTTTATCCTCCACAGTAGACTTCTAAGGCCTTAAAAGTAATTTATTTAAAATAGATGGACTATCTTAACATCTACATCATTTTTTTTTTTTTGCACTGATAGTGGTGTCGAGATGAAATGGACGCGTACCGCGAGGGCTGGTTCGAGGTGGCGCGGGATAGGCTATCCTGGAGGGACTTGGGAGAGACCTTTGCCCAGCCGTGGGACAGTATAGGACAAACAAAAAGAAAACAACTTCAGACGGACCCATAAATCATGAAAATGGGTCAACAAGTCATAGAAATTGTACTGATAACCATACTAGAAAGAAAAAATAAATTTTAAATATCAAAAAACCCGACTGAGTAACAAGTGAACTTCAAAAATATGGAAACAAGTTTAAGTCAACCTTTTAAAATAAAATTTTCTTGTTTCCATTTTTTTAAAGTTCACTTTTTACGTTTTTTTTTTTTAACTTTTAATTTTATAAATTGTTGAAAATTGATAAGACCTTATTATACGATATTAGAAGACTTTCCTCATCGCTTTAACAATTTTTTTTTTTTGTCAGAATAGTTGCTGATCAACTTTAAATCGTTATAGATCTTAAATGGTCATCCAAAATTAAAAGCGAAAGAAACTTTTTTTTTTTCAAAGACCTTTTCAATGATATCCCATTGACACAGTTCGTCGAACTGCATTTTTTTTTATATTATACGTCATACTCACGGATATCGAGTCATCATCATCATCATCATCATTTCAGCCGTAAGACGTCCACTGCTGGACTTAGGCCTCCCCCAATTTGGGGGGCTTTGCCATAATCGCCACGCTTGGCAGGTGGGTTGGCGATCGCAGTATGGTGGTAAAATGCAAAGAGAACGCTGGTGCCCATTCTCTAGTAAATCCCTTAGTCGCCTTTTACGACACCCACGGGAAGAAATGGGGTGGTGTTATTCTTTACGTCCGGCACCACACGGTACACGGTATCGAGTCATGCTCATATTGAATTGCAAATCGTTTAACGTAAGAATTGACAAACTCAGCCCACGTGTTCGGCCTCTTCTCTACAGTGCCATAAAGGAACCAACAGACATACATACATTGGCTGATAAACACATTACATTACTTCTGCAGTCGGATAAAAAAGGAAAAACATACGCATGGCCACAGGTCAAGCTATACATTTCCAGTATACGATGACTTCTCACTGTACGAAAAGCCTATACAATGCGAGGTCAGCTAAAACTGGAAAATATAGTTTGATGTGTAGCCGTGTGTACAAACTTCAACATAACTCGATGCAATGTTATAAAATGAATCACAGTGATATGTATTTTATTGGTTTACAAATGCACTTATATACAATCCTTCAAAGTTGAATAACCATTTAACGCAGCGTCTTGTATTGCATTTCAGCATTTTGCTGACGAATAAAAGCAAATAAATATGTCGGGTTTGGTCCAGACATCAGAAGTAAAACTCAGTTATGGCAATACAATACACTAATTTTAATTTAATTGAACAATCAGTTATCTTAAATCTAGGAAATGTAGAAATGAAATAAAACTGAATTAAATAACGAATAAAGGCAGTGAGGGCGGTCACATAGGGCAGTACTGACTGTCAGGGACAGTGGTCCATGCACCCACCGCAATAAGGATAGTACTAACTGTGTACACAGTGTTCCACATCCAATAACCGGGCAGTACTGACTGTCGAGAGACAGTGGTCCGTGCACCAAGACGCATCCGTTTGAAATGCGTGCCGTCTCAACAGCGCAGCTCCTTATAAAGGCGGTCGCTAGTGGCCGAGGGTAGTTACGATATTTTACTGAACTGTACATTACGTCAAATGATCGAAAGAGTGAAGGTTTGTCTATGATGCTTCCGGTGCACGTTCCACTAGCGCCATCTAGTCGCCGTCTCTCGCAGTTGTTAAATAATATTGCTGCCGACACGGCCATTCTGACAAATCACTCGTCCTCGAGTGCATTTATTCATCTAAAAATAATAATAATACTAATTAATTCACATCATCATCATCGTTACATAGCTTAATAGCAAATATCACTGGTCTAGGTATTTCTTTACAACAGAAAACCCCTACAGTTCAAACAAGCTGGTCTAAATCGTCACCCACTAAAGCAGGCGAGATTCCTGCAGCATCTCACACATCATTGCTCATAACAGCAAGAGATCTTATTAGAACACCAATACAGTTCAAACATTCTGGTCTGAATCGTCACCCACTAAAGCAGGTGAGATTCCTGCAGAGCATCACAGATCATCTCCCACAACAACAGGAAAGATCTTTATATTCTATTTGCTAAAACAACCATCTTCCACAAAAGTAGAAGAGACCACATAGTAATTGATCATTCCAAAGATTCCATTATAGCATCGGAATTATCTACACTTAAGGTGCGAGAACTTACAGAAAGTGTTTCCTCTGCATCATCTGCAGTCAATGTGCCAGAGCTTACAGAAAGTGTTTCCTCTGAATCATGTGCAGTCAATGTACGAGAGCTTACAGTAAGAGTTTCCTCCGAGTCTGAGATCATATCATTATTTACTGGCACAAAAGACGTACTGAGCTCATCTTCTGCCGTCACGGTCCGTTCATCATTTTCATCACTATAATTTTCGCAAATTTCTAAATAACTTTCTTGCCCTTTAGGTACTTCCCTTAAATTTTCATGTGCATATTTATAAATTCTGTTAGAACCGTTAATATGTTTAAGTTCATAACGGTCATTATCTAATACGGTGACTATTTTATAAGGCCCCTTAAATTTATTATCTAACTTTGTTTGATGTCTTGCTTCGCATTTTGCGAAAACAAATTCACCTACTGCAAAAGGTTTAATCCGAGCTTTTCCCTTATTAAACCGTATAGTGTCAGCGTTAGCTACTCTTTGAATATTTTCTGATGCGGATGAACGAGCCGTTTCAACATTAATTATAGGTGGTTCAGAAGAACTAGGAGTTATTTTAGCTAGACTAAGTGAGGAACCTTGAATGCCAAACATCAGTTCCATAGGCGTAAAACCTGTGGTCCTGGAACGAGTACTATTAAGAGCAAGTTGGATCTCTCCTAGTTCATCCTTCCAAGCATTATTAGAATTACATTCTATAACAGTAAGAATACTCTTCAAAGTTCGCATGACTCTCTCAACCTGCCCGTTAGCTCTACTAGAACCAGTTGCTATTAAATGGAGCTCTATTCCATTATTATTACAAAAGTTTTTAAACTCATTGCAGTCATAACAACGTCCTCTATCTGCGATAATGCGCTTCGGAGCACCAAATAAGTTTACAGCATTCTTAATTGCTCTCACAGCGTATGAAGAGCTTAAGGCCGGTGTATATTCCAGCAGTACAAACTTTGTAAAGGCGTCTATTAAAACTGAGCAATATTCTTTTTTATCACTTTTGCCCGAAAGTTTTCCGGTTAAATCCAAGTGAATTGTGTGCCAAGGGACTGGATGTTTAGGAATTGAATGCAACTGCATTTGCTGTGCACCTGAAGGGCCTTTAGCAGTTTTACATACTACGCAGCAATTAATAAACTTTTTGACTAATTTAGCCATATCAGAAAACCAATAAAATTCGTAAAGTTTGTCTAAAGTCTTGTCAAAACCTAAATGTTTTATTTCATTATGAACGTGGTTAATAAGGGACCAAACCAAAGAACGTGGTACAATAGGTAGCCAACTAGAAACTCCTCTACGTTCTATCTTCCTATACAATATTCCTTGTCTTAAATCATACGTATGCGATATCTCTTCAGGTAATTGATTATTACGGATTTTTGCTATTATTTCAGAAAGTTCTGAATCGCGTTCTTGTTCTACAATTAACCAACCTTTATCTAATTCAAGGAAATTTACTTTGCGGGGCTCAGAATAATTTGTGTTTGACAAATTGCGAGACAAGAAATCTGCATGAGCCATCTTTCGACCTTCTTTGTACACGATATCAAAATCATAAGCTTGCAATATAGCCCACCAACGGTGAACCCTTGGAGTCAAATCACGTTTAGAGTGAGAAGCTTTAAGGGAGTTACAATCGGTAAATACGGTGAATTTTCGTCCATGCAAATAATGACGAAAATGTTCGATTGCTTTTACTACCGCAAGAGTCTCTAACTCGTAAGAGTGATATCGCGTTTCTGCATCTATGGTCTTCCTACTATAATATGCTACTACATGAGGGGTATCATTATGTTTTTGGATAAGAATTGCACCATATCCCGCACTACTTGCATCGGTATAGAGTTCAATGGGCAAGGAAGGGTCAAAAACTTTTAAAACTGGTTCAGACGTCAAAATGTGGATAAGTTTTTTGTGTATTTGGTCATGCTCAGGGGTCCACTTAACATTGCCTTTTCCTTTTGTCAAGGGATATAAAGGGCGAATTATTTGGGAAAAGTTAGGAATAAACTGTCTAAAATACGTTGCCAGCCCTATGAGCTGCCTAACATGAGTGACAGTTTTTGGCGTTGGAACATTAATTAAGGCTTGTATTTTTTTTGGATTTGGTCTAATCTCCCCAGCTGAAACTATATACCCAAGGTACTCAGTTTGAACTTTCAGAAACGAACATTTCTTTAAATTAAACGAGAAACCAGCATTGGACAGAGTTTTAAGTAATTTGTCTAAACGGTCAAGCCCCTCATTAATATCTGTGGAAATTGAAAGGACATCATCCATGAAAACTAGAATTCTTTCATCATTCATAGGCTGTAGAGCAGTATTAATAGCCTTTTGAAAAATGGAAGGTGCATTGCGCAAACCGAAGGGCATAGCCAAATATTCGAACTGCCCTTTTGGGGTAACAAATGCAGTTTTTTCTATGGAACTTTCATGTACAGGCAGCTGGTGAAACCCAGAGGCCATATCAATACTACTAAAATAATGAGCACCATTAAGTTTATCAATTTGTTCACTGATCAGAGGTAAAGGATAATGATTAGGTTGAGTATTACTATTTAATTCCCTATAGTCAACACACATGCGTGTACTACCGTCCTTTTTCTCTACAAGAATGATGGGGCTTGCAAACGGGGATGAACTTTCCCTAATAATATTTGCCGCCAACAATTGCTCGATTTTTTCGTCAACTATCTTAGATTCCTGAGGGGATAACCTATACGGTCTCCTATGTACCACTTTATGAGGATCAATTAAATCGATTTTCAACTGTCCTGTTTTAATTCTAGTTGTTGGAAAATTTTCAATAAAATTATCTGCATATTGCGTTAATATGTTAAAAAGTTTTATTCGGTCAGATCCTGTCAAGTCAGTATTAATTGAATCAATGTCAAAAATAGGTTTGGTTTTGGTACACATATTAGTCTCGACACACCGTTTGAATGTTAAACCGCTCTCTGAAATTTCAACAAGAATATCGCGCTCAAGTATATCTCTACCTAATAAAATAGCATCACGCAAGCAATCATCTGGAACTACATGAAGAGTGACGCTAATTTCAACGCTTTGAATTTTTATGTTACAAATGATTTGCTCTGTGCTACTAATGATACTCTTTCCAATACCAGTCATGTTGATAAAGTCATGCGATCTTTGTCCAACAACAAGGTGTGAAAAACTTTTCCTAATTAAACTACACTCTGAACCGGAATCAAAAATAAAGGGAAATGTCATACTATTACAGTTCATAATACCTCGAACAATTCTCGAGCACACGTTGACTTCTTTGCTTCCAGTAGCGACTTGTTCCTTCTTCGTATTATCAACCCTCGTTGGGCAGGTGGACACAACGTGGCCTGGCTCCCCGCACGCGTAACATGTCACTTGTGGCTTCTGGTTGACACGTTTATCCGCAACTACAGAGCGATTAAGCGATTTGTTTCTTTCACGGCAATCAGCCGCACGATGCCCAGTCCTGCCACATATGTTGCAGTTGCCACGAAAGCCAAACGTAGAACGAGAGCGTTTGACATCAGAATCGGTCGACTCAGGCAGTTCTGATTTTCTCTTCAAAGATATGCCTCGCAGTACTCGAAATAGCTGGGATTTGTCATTTACCACAGTTGAGTTTAGTTCACGACGTATTTGAACATCACACTGAGATAATATAGAAATGGCAAAGCCTGTCACAACCTTTTCAGATAATCTTGCGTCCGGGATATTTTCAATCAATTGCCAAAGACGTAAACATGCCTGAGCAGGGGTCTCATTAGAATTAAGTTGAAATTTGAGGATACTGTCAAAGTGATCCTGAATAAGCATAGGGCGAGAGAACTGAGCTTTTAAAGTCTCCTGTATATCGTCCCATTGATATTGACTGGGAGGTATCTTGGTCAGTAATGTAGCTGCGCGGCCTCGAAGACAATGGGTCAATGTCATGATTAAATCGACACCTTTCAAATTTTTGCTTTTAATTATAGTGTCTGACAGCCGACACCAGCCCCCTATGTCTGAATTGGGGTCGTCAGGATCAAAAGGTACTAACGCTATGAAAGGTTGTGGTGCTGAATTGGACCGGGGTAGTAGAGCATCAGTTAATTTTGAAAGAAATGCTTCTAAACTATTTGTGGGTAGCGGAATATCTTCCTGCATATTTTGTGATGATGAAGTGCCAGAGGTGGGCGGAAAATCCGATCCCACTTCTGATGTCGGGTTTGGTCCAGACATCAGAAGTAAAACTCAGTTATGGCAATACAATACACTAATTTTAATTTAATTGAACAATCAGTTATCTTAAATCTAGGAAATGTAGAAATGAAATAAAACTGAATTAAATAACGAATAAAGGCAGTGAGGGCGGTCACATAGGGCAGTACTGACTGTCAGGGACAGTGGTCCATGCACCCACCGCAATAAGGATAGTACTAACTGTGTACACAGTGTTCCACATCCAATAACCGGGCAGTACTGACTGTCGAGAGACAGTGGTCCGTGCACCAAGACGCATCCGTTTGAAATGCGTGCCGTCTCAACAGCGCAGCTCCTTATAAAGGCGGTCGCTAGTGGCCGAGGGTAGTTACGATATTTTACTGAACTGTACATTACGTCAAATGATCGAAAGAGTGAAGGTTTGTCTATGATGCTTCCGGTGCACGTTCCACTAGCGCCATCTAGTCGCCGTCTCTCGCAGTTGTTAAATAATATTGCTGCCGACAAATACAATAACAATTAATTTTGATACTTTGGAAATGTGAAATTGCAAAACAGTTGATAAATCAGCTACATTTCGCCAATTTTATGTAGGAATGGGCCGAATATTCGTTTTATGTTCGATATTCGGCAAATACTCTAGAAATACCAAACATACTTTCGCATTACATTGTATTTAAAAAATCTAAAAGCATATAAATGAAATAGCACGATTACAAGTAGTTACATGTATCTTTTAACATAACCAGAAAACGAATTATTGCTAACACAAGGGCAAGATGACCAACTAAACTAACATAACTATGTATGTTGTCATAACAGTCCGGGCTGTCCAGAGGGGTAATTGCGTACTACACTATCAGTAGGAATCGATTTAATCGATTCCTACTGATAGTGTAGTACGCAAAATGAAATTTTCATTTTCACATTCATGGTGTTGTTTACGTTGCTAAGCAAACAGTTTTTTCGAATATATGAAAGAATGGATGACAAATAAGCTTGGGTGCAGGGTAGTGCCGTTAGTGGGCGGAATGGAAGAGTGCTTCAACGCGCTCGACAAGCACAGACTTGAATTTTTAAGTTGCACGATGAAGCGTGTGAAATGCTGCCGAATATACGGCCGATAATTCGGCCGAACATTGGATTCGCTAAACTTTTAACCTAACATTCGGCAGATTATTCGTATTCGGTAAAAGCCGTATTCGGCCCATAACTAGTTTTACGTCCCATGTAATAGGGGGTGACGAAAATGTTATCAACTGAGCACAACTCCAGACTTCAGGCTGACACTGAGACATTTCCAGTAAATAATAAAAATTTAGTCAATACATTACGGCTCGTGCAGACCAGCGCGAAATCGCGAGCACAACAAGGGTCGCGCTGCCTGTCGCATCTGCGATATCGCGCTGGTCTGCACGAGCCTTTATCCTTTTATTTTAAACAGCCCCAATAAAACCTCGGTTTTAAAAGCAACCAAACTAGGTCTACCAAGGAGTCCTTGATTCGAACTTTTTTTTTGAATATTCTTACATTCAAAATCACTACCTTATCGTCAATCGTAAGATAAATATTCCGTCTTCATTAACAACTTGTTTTAGTTCGACAAAAAATCGGAAAAGTGGACCAGAATTTAAAATGGTAGAATAAAAAAAACCTATCTAATAAAATTAAATTTATAGCTTATCCAGTGTGGTTCCGAAATACATGGAAATACTTAAAAATAGCACCTTACCTATAGTATTGCGAACAGAATATATTTGACCAACTAGACCATTTATTGGATGTTAGGAAAAACTAGTTTTGTAGAAATGTGGGTACATAGGACACCTCAGCTGAACCCTTCGTTAATGGAGGCGTGATGTTGACTGTGTAAAAAAACTCTTTTAACAATTTTACTGCCTGCTCTTCTAAAGAGAACAGCCCATTTATTTATTTTTTCATTTTTCGTAGCAAATTATTCCTCGCTCGTCAACGCACTTGCGGTTTGTTCCTTTTACTGTTAAAATTGTTACTTCTCATAAGATGAAGGTTTGATACGCAATGCAGTGAAAAAAGCGTTGGGTGCTATTAAGCTATTTTTTTATTGATATCAGGCACCCCACGCTTTTTTTCCATCATTTCGTACTTTTTAGTTGGGTTTTCCATGGAAGCGTGTTTTTTAGTTTTTTTAAACTATTATTTATTTTCTATTTTTTAGGGTATTTCGAATTTTGAGACGTATGTCAGCGTAGTATGTGACAGTTTTTTTGCTGTCCTGGTAACCCTGGCAAGGATAATGGCACAAATTTATGAAATTATTGCATTGTCATCAGTCCTTGACAGGTGTGCAAAGTTTGAATGAAATCTGGTCGTTTAAAGTGGGTCAAAATCGCACTATAAGGAGTCGGTTACAAACAAACATACAAATATACAAACATACAAACATACAAATATACAAACATACAAACATACAAGTGAAGCTAATATAAAGCGTGTAAAAATGTTCGCAATAGTACAGAAACTGCGTAAATGGCCGCGCTCGGACGCTCGACCCACTTTACTACGCTAGCTTTGATAACCAAGTCCGGTTTGATGATGAAAACAATATTATTTGTTTTATTCCATGGATTAGTAATAGTTGAATGTAACTGCCTCGTTGGTATAGTGGTCGGAAGCGCTACTGCTGAGTAGGAGAACGTGGGTTCGATTCCCGGGTCGGGTAGTGTAATTGGGAATATCTTAGAAGCAACCCAGAATTTGGATTTGTGCCCAGTTTTGGACTTAAACATAACAGGCAAAATGTGGGTGATGTAGGTACTATAGACACAACTCTGCGTAAATCTTTGGGAATATAGGCGGGATTTTATGTTATGTTAGTGTAGTGTAGTAATTTAAATTGACCAAACAGACCTTTGTCCTACAAGCGAGAAATAAAAGAAAGAAGTCTAAAGCCTGTGTTATGGACTTTATGAGGATTAACTCTGTAAAGGTTATGCGTGATCCTCCACGTTCTTTGATGATTTGAGTGTCATACAGAACAGATAATGAATGCTTCGAAAGAATTAAAACAGGATTTACCACTAAGATTTTGTACATAAGAACAACAAGAAACGTGTGTCACTTAAAATCAACTTCTGATCACTTGGAAGAATCATTGTTGATTTAGTACTTGAAGAAAGATGAAAAGATTTACATTTTGTCATAGAAAGTTTTGAATTTTAATGAAAACAGTAACCGGAGGGGCAATTCTCGTTATTTTAAGAACGTTCTCATTCAAATCTCACACATCTAAATCTGTCAAAAATTTGTCAAAAATATCTCTATTATTTTCCCTACATTTTTGACAAGTTTTTGACACTGAATATCGCCGATATGAGATGGCAAATAGATCCTTAACGTTTTAAAATACCAGAACAGGCCTTCTTCAAGTTTGGTAATTTACCTACTTAATTAATATCTCCCTAGAAATAATAAAGATTTTTCTTTTACGAAAACTACACTATTATTACTAGATTAATTAAGATAAAACTGACAGTTTTTTCGGCGGTTTAATTTTTTGTTAAAAAGTTTTTGTTTTATATTTTTTGTGGCTTTAATGTACTAATAATACTTGGCAAGGTATACCTTATCCAATGAAAAAAGAATTATCAAAATCGGACTACGCTGTATAAAGTTATGAGTGATTATACATTACAATCAGTGAGTGAAAAATCAATCATCCCCTGTTTTCCGACCCTATATGGGACCACCTTCAGAGTATACCCTTTCCAATAAAAAAAAGAATGATTACAATCGGACTACTATGTAAAAAGTTATGCGTGGTCATACTTTAAAAAAAAAAAACAAAAAAAAATACGCGTCGAATTGATAACCTCCTCCGTTTTTTTCGTCGGTTAAAAACCAAAAACAATTCAGAATAAAGAGGCATAATTATTATTCATGCCAATAGACGCCTTTATGTTTCTCTCATTAAAAAAATAAAGACAAAAGAGAACCCCCTTCTTATTGAAGTTACCGAATTCAATAAAGAGGAGGTTCACAAAATGATACAAAGCTTGACTTCCGCGTCAAAACTGTTTGTTTGCCAGCCCTTTGTCCAGCTAGTTTTGACATTGAAGCTACATCGCAATGTCAATAGATACAAAATGACGTATTCACTTAATACAAGATAATAGCGAAGCTTGTGTTTAAACCAGTTTAATTCATCTGATGTAGGTAAAAAATGTTTCAGATATCAACAACTCTATGGCGGATTTTAAAATCTTGTTTTTTTTTTTTAAGAGACCACCTTATCCTTCTTTCGCACGAGACGTGAATGTGACAGGCATTGACTCAATTTAAATCATTATCTATTCATAAGTATTATAAATTAATGCCGCTTTTCGAGTTTGTTTGTGTGACCGCGTTGTTCTTCTAAACTCTGCCACGAATTTCGATGCGGTTTACGCCTTCATTTTGAGTTATGGCGGTAGGTTCCTAACTCAAAATTATTTATTTGTGACATAAGTAAATTGATTTTTGACATTTAGGCATAAAACAAAACATTAAAAATGATGTTAACAACAAATAGCTAGCGTAGATAGAAAGAATTATTAATAAATGTGAGCATAGGTTTATGTCCAAAATACCTAGATTGATATTCAATTTTCTTGTGTGTTTCATACAATATTTTAATGTTTTGTATGAAATCTTAAAAATCGCGCTAGGTGTAAGTAAATAAAGCAACATAAGTAGCCAACAGACACATTCAAAGATGAATTTATTCCAAGTCCTCTAAATCGAGTAAAAAGTAATCCAATGGACATCAAAATGTTTTAAAACAGAGACTATGAGGAGGACGCAAACTTAAACCATGCATATAGCTCATGATTCTAGACAAAAATCTGTTTTTTCATAGAAAAGTGCAATAACCACGCATTCAATATGCAAGGAACAGCTTTTTTTTTCAACACAGAGGGTGTTGAAATTTTTCATCGGTTCAGAATTGTGTACTAAGTTTACGGTAATAAGTTCTGCGTCCATGTCCCTGCCATCCTGTATATCCTATCCTACTAATATTATAGTGTGAAAGTTTGTATGTTCACATGTTTGTTACTCAATCACGCAAAAACGGCCAAACGGATTTGGATGAAATTTGGCACACAGTTAATAACCTGGATTATATTATAACACTAAGGATTACATTTCATCCCGTTTGTAGGTTCCTGTAGGGTAATTTCCGACCTTCACCTGTTTGATATGAAGTATCAAACTTACACAGCATAACGCAGAACATAATAGAATTACACAGTTTGCCTATGCGTTCAAATTGCGTAATAGCCGTCGCAAGTTGCCAACTATCCTAGAAACGATGACAAGGAGATCACAAATGTACATAATAGGTACAAGAGGCTTATTCAGTACAAATGACGTAAGTTAGGAAGTTGTGCAACATAATATACATGATGAGTTTGAAATTATTATGGTATGACTTCTAGTACAACTGACGTTTGAAGTGGGTTGGTCAGGTCGTGTCAAACGCCTACTAGTAATAAAGACAGAGTATTCTGGTCACTCCAGGGTCGCGAAATTGCTAGAAAGAGTTACCGTGCCCTTGGGACAGGCAACTGAAAGAACACAGGTGGGTTTTAGCCAATAAAAGTCTGACACGCCAAAAAAAAGGTGTGTTCACCTAAGTTTATGTTTATGGTTCAAAATCTAGATGTAGTAAGCCGGAATATCCAGTAAAGATTTTTTGTTAAAGCTTGGAAAAATTTTGCAGCGCAAAAATCATCGTTCATAGTATTATTTTCACTTAACTATAATTTTTTTGGCTTTTACATGAAACTGTATAATGTTATCTACATTGTCAATTAAAATCTTAATTTCGCGAGCATTCCGCCATTTTGTAATCAAATTCCGTCGTAAAATGAGCATTATAATCAATTCGAAACATCAACTATCTGTGTTTACTGATTGGACACAATATTTATGCAATTTGCATTTACTACTTGACATACTTTATCAGGTATTTCCTGCGAACCTAATGTATTTGTATTTTGTATCCTGTAAACATTGTTAAGATGGATGCCCAAGGTACCCCGCAAAATTCAAATTTCCTTTAGTTATTTGCAATTTGCAGGTTCGTGTTAGGTGGTACGTTGATTTGTACGTAGACGACA
Organism: Aporophyla nigra; assembly: GCA_947507805.1. Taxonomy (NCBI): domain Eukaryota; kingdom Metazoa; phylum Arthropoda; class Insecta; order Lepidoptera; family Noctuidae; genus Aporophyla; species Aporophyla nigra. The sequence continues at coordinate 5,086,727 of OX382301.1, forward strand.
ATGTGATTCGCGAGTGTAACAAATATATGATATGACTATATAGACTGGCCTGTTAGTCTAGTGGTCACTGACCCTGACTGCTGAGACAGGTCGTGGGTTCGATTCCCACCCAGGACAAATCTTTGTGTGATGAGCACAATCATTTGTTCTATGTCTGGGTGTAATTTATCTATAATAAGTAAGTATTTAGAAATTTATAAGTATATTTATCAGTTGTCTGGTTACCATAGTACAGGCTCTGCCTAATTTTGGGATCAGATAACAGTGTGTTGGTGTCCTAAGATATATTATTATGTGATTTTACAGATTTATAATCATTAAAATTATTAATACAACCCTATGAGTTCATTTAACTCCATTGAATGTCTTGGAATAGTGTTCCATTCATTTTTTTCTTAAATATTAGGCTTACAAAATTGCAGACACCAGCACGTAGCCCGAACTTAAACCCAGCAGGGTATTATATCTGGTATATGCTCAAAAGAAAGAAGTCCGCCTCCAGGCCGCTGGTGGTTTGAAGACCATTGCCACATTTTTAAGTTGAACTTAGAAATGTGGCAATGGTCTCTTGGGAAGACATACTCCAAGTTGATATCTGAAACATCATTCAAAGCATGCCGAATCATATGCAAGAGGGAAAGAGAAGGAAAAAACGGATATAAACACGTAGAGATGTGTTTTTAAATTGATAGTAGTAAATATATTATTTCTGCAAAAGTGCCTAGTTTTGCAAACATGCTTTAATGATGTGTTCCTTTTCTAATTACTTATTGCTAAAAGCATAAAAAATACCTATAGAGTGTAGATGCACTATTATACTGATCACAATTAATTATTATTGTATTTGAATATATTTTTGTTATGATTATGATAATAATTGATTTATTAAATACATTTTTAGGTTGATTACAAAAAAAAAACAAACTAATTATAGTTTTGTAATCAACATAATTATCGATATAAATAATATTAATTATTGAAATATATTTTTTTTATCAATCAAAAAGTGTGGTTAATTATGTATTATCAAAAAATATATATTTATACACATTATTATGTTAATTATGAGTATTTTTGTTTTGAATCAAAAATGTGTTTATCATTATCTAAAAATGAAATAGTTAATTATTGCTATAATGACATGTTTTTGTTTTCAATAGGTACCCATAAATTTATTAAAAACAATAAACAATACTAGCTTCTGCCCGCGTCTTAGTCCGCGTGAAATTTCTTCGTTTCCCGACCCACCCCGCCGCATCGCATCGCCAACGCGCGATATTACTTTAATGTTTTCGGTGAACGTTCTTTCTTAATTTTTGCTCGGCTCCTTAGAGCCTAGTCCTAGCGTGATTTCAAATAGCCGATCTATAGAATTAAGCTATCTTGCCAAAAATATTTTTTCAAATCAGACTGTTAGTTCTCGAGATACGCACGTTCATGCAAACAAACTCTTAAGCTTTAGTATTAGTACATAGATACAATATTACATACAATATTATTATGACACCTTGTAAGTCAATCTCAAACCAGTAAAAGGTGGAGTTTTTTTATGCAAAATACCACGCAACGAGTTTTGGATCAGCATAAACAGAATGAAGCCGAGTCGTTCGCACCGTGACAGCTTCGGATCTAAATGTGGTATAAAATTGGCAGGACTACAATAGAATTCTTCACTTACTTGTATCCAGTGAGGATGTTGAGTAGTGTAGATTTTCCGGCACCGGAGGGTCCCATGATGGCAGTCAGCTCGCCGGACCGTAGTCGGCCGGAGACCGATTTGAGGATCGTCTTCACATCTACGAGAAAGAAAAGGTTGGTTAGCCAAAAGTTATAAACAAGGATTGTAGGATTTATGCGCAGTGACAACCTGGCCAATAGATACTCAGGTTTTTCGGACCCTCACTCAGGATTTTAAACCCCATCTCTTACTTCGTCAATGATCAGAGGGATGAGCACGGCCTCGGTGAGAGTCCCGGCTTAAGTCACGCAATTTGTCACGGTTTTTGCACCCAAACTGTGATAAAAATGTGTGATTCAAACCTGTCACAGTACTGCCAGGGTCGCGAGACTTGTTCGAAAGAGATACCGTGACCCTTGCACATGGTCAACTGAAGGAACACGGGTGGGTTTTAGTCAGTAAAAGTCTGACACGCCCTTCCGCTCCACCCAAGAGCGGGAGACGTGATTTGATTTCCCACCCACAAAAAAAAAGCCTGTCACAGTAGGCCGTCCTCGCCCCGTTGTAAAATTCTAAAACGTCGTCGTTTTCTGCAAATTAAGAGGATATTGGATATCCTTAAACTAACGAAAACATGTTGACCTTCCGTTGGTCTAGTGGTCGTAAGGGCTACTGCTGAGTATGTGGTCCTGGGTCTGGTTCTACCAGGTCGGAAAAAGTGTTATTGCGTGTTTCTGTCTGGAGTTTCTCAGTAGGAGCCCGGATTTGTCCCCGATTGATGGCAATAGGCTCGCCCCCTATTATATGGGATTTAAATACATAACTGGCGAAATCAAGGTGTACTATAGGCCCAACTTATCTGGGAAACAAGACGTGATGTTATATTTAATGTATTTTTATATACAAATTAAAACTGCCTTATTTAATATACCAGCCGGAAAGTGAGATTGGATCAGTCCAAAGCCTTGACTACTTATTTTATTCTTCAATGTTATTCATGAGAATTGTCGCTAGTCCTTTCAAATTAACCAATTTAGCGACTAAGAGCCTTCAAAATTCAAGTAATTACAGAGCATTAAATTATTAACTATGTTGTTGCTTAGAGATCGTGTTTTTATACAGTTCACAGACCCGCCTGTGCAAAAAATGTTGTATACGTATTTAATTTGCGGATGACGTCTTGACTGGAAGGTCCAACAGAATATTAATGTACGAACTCAGAAATACATTTGACTTCCTCGTTTGACGTTTAATGTGAGGTTGAACAATCATACATACAGGGTGTTTGGACCGACAATTTTTTTTGAGGTATTGGATGGGTCATGTGCTATTTCTTACCCATAGACAGTAATACCTTTCAGTTTTTTTTCTATAATTATAATAATTTAGATTTTAATATTTTTCATAGAAAAAATCATTTTAAGTGTTTGAAAGCTCGTCAAGTATTTTTTGATGCCTTATGCTGAGAATTTGTGATTTATTTAGAATAATCATACATTAGAGAAAGCAAATACAAAAAGAAACTTAATAAATTAGGCGTTCTACAGACGATGATTAAGGTAATTTTATAAAACAAACAAAAAAAAATCGCTTATAGCGACACTTGGGACATGGGGTTTATGGGTGGAATATATGGGTGAAACACATGATAGCACATGACCACCCAATCCCTCAAAAAATTTTTTTGGTCCATCCGCCAAACATCCTATATATTAGTTGAATTATGAGTTTTTTTTTCCGGATATTATGACAAAACTACGTTGTTATCCGACAAATTCTGAAGAAGATGGATTCCATCAAAGGCAGTCACGATCATGCTACTATCATCAGAGGGGTAATTGTTAACACACTCACAGTAGATTTGGCATTATGTTTATAGTTGACAACGTTCATTGCATTATTTACGTTGATGAACAGACAAATGTTTCGAACATATGAAGCTATATAATCTATAGATTAGCAATATACTTCAACAGATTCTGATTCATAGTGTATTATGCAGGGTGCAGGCTTGGCTCATGGATTGGAGATTCTTCCTAGAAAATTTAGTTGGATAGTATATTGCAAGGTATAAGTAAATCTTTAACTTTAGCTAGATCGTATGAAAAACTCGTCTTGCTCAACAAACAATATTTTTTGTCTATAACAACGTACGCATGGCGATATATCAAGCTATACATGTCCAGTATAATCTGACTTCTCATTGTACGAAAAGCCTATGCAATGCGAGGTCCGCTAAAACTGGAAATGCTTAGCTTGATACCCGTATGTACCTAACTTTAAAGTCAAATCGATTACTACTTTAGTAGCGTTTCCCGTCAATTGTTCTTACAATGGTTATAGCCAAAATGGTGTGATTGTATAATTGATTGTATTGCTAATGGTTTCGAATAAATTTGTCAAGTAAACCTCAATATATCCAGGCCTGCTAAATTATTTACCGTGGCCTTGGCATAGGCAACTTAAGGAACACGGGTGGGTTTTAGTCAGTAAAAGTCTGACTCGCTTCGCCCAGATCGGGAGACGTCATTTGATGAATTCCCACCAAAAAAAGCCGTGCCAAATTGGCAATCCATACTTTTATTGCACTCAACATGTAGATATCCTAAGGTGGTAAGCTTATAGTTAGACAATATGGAAGGTTGTCAGGCATAGCACAATAAGTGAGTAAGGTCATTCACAACACAAGTCAATGACTGTAAGAAGAGAAAATAAAAGTCTTAAAGTGCGAATTGGACTCGCACACGAAGGGTTCCTTACCGACAGTATCAAATTAAACATACATGAATTTAAAATTATATTTCATTTGTATTATATGTACCTATGTTGTTATAGCTGCCCATCCCATTTCTTCCAGTGGGTGTCGTAAAAGGTGACTAACGGACTTAATAAAGAATGGGCAGCAGCGTTACCACCATACTGCGATCGCCAATCCGCCTGCCAAGCGTGGCGATTATGACAAAGTCCTCCAAATTGAGGGAGGCCTTTGTCCAGCAGTGAACGTCTTACGGCTGAAATGATGATGATGATGATGATGATGATAACGGCAATAGGAATGCACACTCTGTAAATATTTCAACTGTCTACCTATTACGGTTCATGAGATACAGCCCACTGACAGACGGAAGGACAGTGGAGGTTTAGTTTAGGGTTCTAATGGAGCCTTTTGGTAACTGAACCCCAAAGAAGTAAGTACGATGACCACTCGATTGTTTCTTGAAGTTCAAAGACCGTTATATTCTAATTGAATTCAACATTGTTATTAGAAGCCATAAAACACTACACATTCGACTCATGACGGACGTAATGAAATTGAAAGGAATTTTGCGCTCTTTGTTTTTTAACAAATACTACTGTATTTGCCCTGAAATATTGCAATTGCAAGGCACACTGTGGTTGCTAGGTAAACACTCAGTAACACCATTAGAGCAACCGGTTTCTCTCACCCGATGTCTCGAGTCTTGCTATATCTTAGCTTGCATCTTCTCAGAGATCCGCTTGGAGATCGGTACTACTTTTTGTTTCTTATTGTGCGTCGTTCTTAAGTTTTTGATCTCATCTATGTATGTTATAGGTCATTGCTTAAAAAAATAAAGACCTAAGGCTAGGCTTTCTAAAAACGATCTACTTTTACTACAATATTTGTTTTACTCATTCAGCCATATTTCACTCACTCACTCACTTCAGCCGTAAGACGTCCACTGCTGGACTTAGGCCTCCCCCAATTTGGGGGGCTTTGCCATAATCGCCACGCTTGGCAGGCGGGTTGGCGATCGCAGTATGGTGGTAAAATGCACAGAGAACGCTGCTGCCCATTCTCTAGTAAGTCCCTTAGTCGCCTTTTACGACACCCACAGGAAGAAATGGGGTGGTGTTATTCTTTACGTCCGGCACCACACGGTACCAGCCATATTTGGACGGACAGAATTCCTATCTTACTTCTTTAGTCGCGCAAACAAAAGTTGTTGTGGGTGTAATTTATCTATAATATGTATGTATTTAGAAATATATAAGTATGTTTATCAGTTGTCTAGTACCCATAACACAAGCTCTGCTTAGCTTGGGACTAGATGGCGTTGTGTGATAGTTGTGGAATATTATTATTATTATTATCTTCTATATGCTTTAACCACACTCACAGTATGCAATATGCAATGTGTAACATAATTAACATTAGACCTCATACAACCCAATACAATCACCAAAACATTTTTTTTTTAAAGCTAACTGTTAATATTGAGAAAAAAGTGTTTATGCATTTAAAATTGAATGGTTGAATTAAGATTGAATTTTCTTGGGCTCAATCGGCGGTAGGTATGACATACTTAATTTTTGAAAAAATATACCCACATTAAAAGTTACTGAAATTGATTACGTAGTCCACTCAGAACAAACTATTTTCAGGCCTCGCATTTATTATGTTACACCTTGTATATTGAAAGAGAGCGATATAATGAACCCAGTTGTAATAAAGTATAAGTAATTTAATATTAATATCCCATTCATACAGTTTCACACGCATATCAACGAGCTCACACTTGTAAAACAAGTAAATGAAAATAGTCTCAACTAGTTTTCAAATAAGATTTACTATAAGATGATAACACTCAACTTCCTCCTTCCTATTTGCTATACAAACTGTCAATTTAAATTAGATTCTGTTCAACGCCTCAAAAGTTCAGATTTGTATGTATCTCGAATATTAATAGACTGTTTTATAAACGTCACGTAAGCTGGTCCTTTGTTCGTCATTTCACACATTACTCATGCTTTGCAAAGTCCACGTACCATATGGGCTTTAGATTGTACGCACAGCCACACATCAAGCTATACATTTCCAGTATAAGCTGACACCTCACTGAACGAAAAGCCTATACAATGCGAGGTCAGCTAAAACTGGATTTGTATAGCTTGACCTGCAGCCGTGTGTACTCTATCGATTCCATTGTTACATTCCTTGCTATTTTCTTATTCTAATACTAGCTTTTGCCCGCGGCTTCGCCCGCGTGGATGTCGGAAATTAACGCAGGAAGACGTACTACCTCGGTAAGATGTGTTAATTCAGGTTATAATATAGGTAATAGCTGTTACCCGCGACTTCGTCTGCGTGGTAATTAACAAAAAGTTTTTCATAAAAACTGTCTTTGAAAACTACGCTGACATACGTCTCAAAATTCAGCGTGTTTTTAGTTTTTTTTAACTATTATTTATTTTTTCTGAAATAAAAGTAGCTTAAGTTACTCCTTGTTACATCAGCTATCTGCCAGTGAAAGTTCCGTCAAAATCGGTCCAGCCATTTCAGAGATTAGCCGGAACGAACAGACAGACAGACAAAAATTGTAAAGAATGTTGTTTTGGTATATGTACCGTGTATACATCCATATACACTTAGTAAAAAGTAGTTATTTTAATATTTAAAACAGACACTCCAATTTTATTAACCGACTTCAAAAAAAGGAGGAGGTTATATGTTCGACTGTATGTATTTTTTTTTTTTTTTTTTTTTATGTATTTTCACCGATTTCTCCGCCAATTGTCAACCGATTTTGAAAATTCTTTTTTTATTCGTAAGGGTATACTCCTGAGGTGGTCCCATATTAATTTTGTGAAGATTTGATGTATACTTTGGGAGATAAACGAAGGAACTCCTCAAAAACAAACAGTACACGTAATGTGATTTGGATATTGTACTAAAGATCAAAAATAATTGCTGGTTCTATCTATCCATCCGTGGTGAACTAATTATAGTCTTCGAAGATACCGCATGGAACTCCTCATCGGTGAACAGTACATATAGGAACTTACAGTGAAAGGTTAGAAGGTTAGGGGATAATTCTTTGAATATTATAGGCACGTTTAGACCGTTACTTGTATTCTTATATTCCGTTGAGCTGATGATGGAAGGTACAACTCCTTATTGATCAGGAGTTAGAAGATATCTTGTCCTAGATAGACATACTCGTTGACAACGAGAATTGATTCCTCAGCAGACACTAGAGTGGGCTCTTACCCACTCTACTGTCTGCTTAATAAAAAAAAAAGCAGCCTTAATCATTTTGGCCTGGCCATTTATTATATTTTTAACCGACTTCAAAAAGGAGGAGGTTCTCTATTCGGATGTTTATATGTTTTGTTTTTTTTTTTTATGAAATCAACCGCGATTTCTGCGATCGCATAAATATGCATTGTTTGTTTGGAATTAGTGCGGGGTGAATACCACAACTAAAAATTTTAAAATAAAAACTTTTTTACAAAAAAAAACAACCGACTTCCTTAAAAACACTACAAAGTGAAAAATAACTTTAATTTCGGAAGTCGGTGGCAAAAAAACCATAAATACAGATCCTAAGACACCGACTTCCGAAATTAAAGTTATTTTTCACTTTGTAGTGTTTTTAAGGAAGTCGGTTGTTTTTTTTTTTATTTGAATAGATATGTACAGAATCTGCCTATATTGTTCCCACTGCTGGGACAAAGGCCTCCTCTCGGTGAGAGGGACTGGGCCGTAATCCACCACGCGGGCCCAGTGCAGGTTGGTAGATGTCACATGTCTTTGATTGTTTTGTTCTAGGACACGCTGGTTTCCTCACGATGTTTTCTTTCACCATTTTGAGAGCAGTGGTGATGAATAACTTATACAAGTACAATAAAATGCCTGGCTGGGTCGAACCTACGGCCCACCGTCACCAGTGCTACTTCTAATATGTACTACATCTTCAATTGTATAAAAGTACGAAGAAAGTTTAATAAGGAAGGATGAACAAGGAGGAATAAGGAAAACTATGTATAGAAAATATAAAAGTGAGCATCTCTAAAACACATTTCAGATTAGTATAGGGTAGCATGTATGTGGGATACTGAGTTAAGGCCCTCTTGTAGTTGACGACGTTTCGGCGAACACTGGCCGGTCGTTGCGTGCGCTTGAGCTGCTAGATTTTGTGTATAATTGTTTCGTGGAGACAAAATGATAAGGAAATTATGAAATATTTTCTCAGCATGCCCTAAACAACAATAAAACCTATCTTTTGGTATGAGTTTTACATGGTTTAATGATGGAATCTCTTCAAGGTACACGTTTTAAATGGCGATTTAGTGTCAACTTTATGATTATTTTTTATCGAGCCAATTGTTTTAATTCACGTTTCTATCTTCACACAGCGCTTAACAGTATCTTCAATTTTCCTAAATATTTTTTTTTTTACGGAAACTAGCCATTTTGCTAGATTTACAGAGGTTTAAAAAAGTTAAAAAGTACTGCAACCTCGCCTTAACTAAGCAACTACTATAAAAGACTGTTTCACTTTAGCATCTTGATTAGTGTCGTATTCGCCGACGACGATAACATTGCAGTAAGTACAAGGGTCGAATGTACACATATACCTAACACGTACACGTTATACTTCATCATTAGTCGCATGCAAACCCATCAATTTTAATTAATTACACCGCAAGAAATTGCTAGAGATATAGCTCTTTTAATTAATCCTTTAGTCTAGCTGTTAATTCTTTTTGCCTAGGTAAAATGATCCTAGATATTTTTACTGTCAATTACAGTGTGATTCTCGCCTCACAAAGACAATAACGTATTCATTTAATTGTTTTTATTCTTCGTCATTAAACGTCTTTATTGTTCTGTCTTTGAATTACGTTTACAATTGTCATTAGCATATAAATGCAGGATTTACATACATACATACATTCACGCCTTTTTCCCATGGGGGTAAGCAAAAACTATAGAACGCCATCTGCTAAGATCGTTACATACACCTGCACCCTAATTGCAAAACGCACAATAATTATATCAGAATCTGAATGGGATTGAAGATTATTTCTAAACCATTGCGTCATTTGTTCGAATAAATTGTCGGTTCAGCAACGTAAATAACGCAATTAATGTTGTTTAACTATGAATATTAAACCAATTCCTACCGATATAAAGTTCCGCAAATTACCCCTCTGGTCTTACACGCACGCTGGTTACCTGTACTACCGCACCTGACCCTTCTGAAGAACATCACCAATAAGGTCGGGATTTATTGGTAGGTATAGTAATTCTACGTATGAATGATAATTACCTCTTTATTTGATGGAAGTAGCATAACCTACACAAGGTTCAAACAGGAACCAAACATATTTTTTGTTTGTTGCTAAAGAATGTCGTATTTGCATCAATTCAAGAGTTGCCAAAATAAGAAATTCTGCAACCATATCGATAAAACTTACTTAAGTCCAAAAGTGTATTGTCTTTACCTGCGTCATATAGGGTTGTAGACACCTATAGTACGCACGGCGACTAATCAAGCTATACATTTCTAGTATAAACTGAGTTCTCACTGTACGAAAAGCCTATACAATGCGAGGTCAGCTTAAACTGGAAATCTATAACTTGATACGTAGGCGTGTGTACGTGTACGATATCACGGACCAGTCATGCTTCTACGATATTAAAATCAATTTTCCATGATGAAAAACGTGGTCCCCAACCGCATTTACCTCTTTTATATAAATTACTTTAGATTTAATTAGACGGCGCCAGTAATGGCCTACGCGTTTAGATCCATCGAGGTCACATAAAAACATGTCAATTAGATATCTTATCTATGTAGCCACATCAAGCCAGCTGATCTATTAATACCTACGGAATAAAACGAATCGTTTACTTCAATAAACATGATAATGATATGGAAATATAATTCGAATGGAAGGAAATGCAGAGCAATCCTTGGAGCACAAAAATCTATAAGTGACTTGTTATTGTCAGAAATCAATTAATAAAAACGTTTCAAAATACTACCTTATGGATACCTTAAAATTATGATGATTAAGACCAGCATAGTCCACAACAATGATAGAAGACATAATTGTCCGTATTTATGCAAAATGGAACCACACGACAAATTTAGTTTTTTACTTTTTTTGAAGAATACTAATTTAAAAGTGGTCTAAATTCTTATACAAAGAAGAACCACATGATTTTTACCTTGGAAAGAAGGTATACTATTTTTTGTATAATATGAGAATTTAGACCATTTTTAAATGAGTATTCTTAAAAAAAAAGTTTAAACAAAATTTGTCGTCTGGTCCCATTTTACATAAATACGGACAATTAGCCAGAAAATTGTAACAGAAATCGGTTTTTTTCGTCGAAGAAGTTAGTCTCGCTTCTCAAGTCAAATTCATTCGAGCTTACACCAATATATCCAAACATAGGTACATCATAAGAAAAACTAGGGAATTGACAATGAAGTATACATTAATTGACTGCCTTTTCACATTTCAGTAGATAAATGCCTGAAACTGAATGAGGATACTGACTGAACGAAATATCTAACGAACAAGCACTATATCTAAAATATCTGTGGGTAAGATCAATATTCAAAATGATCGTCAGCCTAGCCATTTCCCATCTATGTCAGCCTCAGCTTCCAGTCAAAACGGATGCAGCTGACTACCAGTATTTTATATGGAGTGACTGCATATCTGACCGCCACAACCCAGTTACTGGGTAATACGATACCACATGGTAAGGACTGCTTGTCAGACTTTCGGGCTTCGGACGACCCGTAACGACTGTCAAAGATCTTCGAATGATAGCCGGGAACAACAGCTCATCGTGCTTTCCGAGGCACGGAAGGGTATATAAAGATGGTCACCCATCCACTGAACAACCACGGCAAGCATAGCTTAACCTGAGGGGTAATAGCGGAACTTTGTATCGGTAGGAATTGGTTTAATATTCATAGTTAAACAACATTCATTGCGTTATTTACGTTGCTGAGCCGACAATTTATTCGAACAAATGACGCAATGGTTTACAAATAATCTTCAATCCCATTCAGATTTTGATAAATAGTGCGTTTCCCAATTACGGTGCTGATCGATTAAAAATAAAGGTACCAAATTATTTATTGGGTCTTCTGTTAATTCTACCAGTTGTTCCGTACTCAAAGAAAGTATTTGCCATTTCCTTATTTGAATAGTTTCCTCTTCCTGGCTCTTCCAAATGTCGAGATCAACAATTAAAGCAAAATGTCATCCATTTCACGGAATTGCCACTATTATGCAACCTGTTTACCTTCCTTTAAGTCTACATTCGGTCGTTAACCTGAAATCTGCATTAACATTGAACGTTTTCCCGTATCTTTACAGAAAATGCCAATACCTATGTGTAGTAAGAAGAATATGGTATTTACTTTCTCGTTTTCCTACCTAGGTTCATTAATGATTTTGATGCTGGAAGAACTCAGATTCATAGTAAATAACAGTCAAATTCAACACCAATATATCCTATTCCAATTTAATCGTTCGAGCATACGTTATACCCACATGTCCATTTCTTCTACACTTCTCAATTAGTCGTCATCTCAGTAGTTCCTTACCCCTTTTCTAACGACATCATCATTCACACAGTCTATCCATCGTTTCTTTGGTCTTCCCCAACTTTTATGGCCTTCCACCCACCTTCATACACAAACTTGAACATCTCGACGATTTTGCGTATAATACAAAGGGTCTAACAAAAAGAAGGCAAGAAACAAAGTGTTGCAACCTCACAGTCACAGGGCTATGTCAGTCGGCAACAAGAAACTACAGCCTTGGTCTAGAAACGTATTTCATTTATCGCTATCAACACGATCAAACCTTTGCTTGGTATAGATAACTACTTGTTAAGAATTAGAAAATAAAGAATAGACAGAAGGAAAATGCATATGAAAACAATTTGCGGTAAACGTGACGCAAAGAAAGACCAAAAGACACAAAAAAAAGACAAAATTGACGGACACATCCACGCAAAACGGTCATCGGTCATCATAATGCTGCGACCCTACGCGTGACAGAGCCCCAAGCGCTGGTTTTCAGGTGAAATTTGGCACATGTATTTATATAGACTATGACATAGGATTCTTTTTAACTAGATATTACGTTTTTATGGGATACTTTTCGACTTTCGACGCAGGCGAAGCCACGGTGTAAGCTAGTACTTAATTTATAAATGCATTCAATAATGGCTAAAACTCAGAACTAATATTGTGGATGTACTACAGGTACTTCCTCTGCCTGATCCTTCGAGAATTGCAAGCGTGATGTGTTAATTCAGACGCTTGTGAACGACCTAAGGGATTTCGATTCGGCTTTGATTAATTACTCATAGAAAAAAGGGTACCTACACTAAAAGGATTTGTTTTTCAAAACAACTCAAAATGACGAGTCGGACTTTTGAGGTTGTTGTTCTACGTGATGTATTCTATGCAAATTATACAAAAAAGAACTATATTGACGAGGTAATTCAATTAATGTGCTTCTCGAACTAATCTTTTGCGTAAATAAAAACATTATTAAGGAAATTCCTAACCAAAGTTAACTCCAAAATTAATTAAAGGTAAAGCAATATTAAACAAATAGCATCGATTCATATGGCGAAACGTGTGTGTATTAGGTACCTATACCTCTGCCCAACCCTTAGAGGACACAGGGCGTGATATTATGTGCAATACAACAGTTTTAAAAAAAACGGGTATTTGAACTGTCTACCTATTACGGTTCATGGCATATAGCCCGCTGACAGACGGACGTACGGCGCGAGCGGAGGCTTAGTAATAGGATTCCGTTGCCACCCTTTGGGTACAGAACGCTTAAAAGTAATTAATGGCTTGATGGATATCTTGGTTTTATTTCCCTGTTAATATTTAATTTAAGCACAGATACAAGAATGCCATGGCCACTTAGCCATTTAAGTAAGGTGCGGTTTTCCCTATGATAGCATACAGTAGGTACATATATCTGATCGTTGTGTATATTTCAGAATCCACAATTTGTTTGTATATGCAATTATCGACATGAGTATAAGTTACATTAGTTGTTTAGCATAAGCATATTATCATCATATAATGTTCCCACAGCTGGGACAAAGGCCTCCTCTCTGTGTGATTCACCACACGGTGCCGATACGGATTCGTAGTTGTTACGTGTCTTCGATTATGTGGTTCCAGGACATGCTGGTTTTCTCACGTTTTCCTTCAACGTTTTGAGAGCAGTGAAGATGAAAAAATGTACATGTAAAATGTAAAGCGCCTGTCGGGATTCAAACTTACGACTTGGAACTCGTCAGTTGCGGCTATGTAATTAATTGACACAATAGAGAGGCCATGAGAGCCAAAGTGGCCTATCTAAAAAAAATAAAGATGCCTAGGGTTTACATGATTCCTAAAAAATCTCTTAATATGTAAAATTAACAATAATTATTACATATTAAGAGATTTGAGCACCAAAAAATAATAAAATGTTTATATTTTCTAAAGTTACAATTATTTGGAATCAGAATTTCCGTTTTTTTTTTCTTACTTATGAAAACAATTGTTGAAGTAGTTAGGCCACTCTGGCTCTCATGGCCTCTTATTACTACACTTACAAAAGATTTGAAATATATATATTTTTCAAAGAGTCTTCTTTAAAGAGCTGCTAAGAGTCCTTAGGAATCAACAATTTAGAACGGTGCACCTAGCTTCTGACCATTCATAAGTGCCCATGTAAGTTTATGTGAAATAAAAATATTTTGATTTGATTTGATAAAAAGTCGTAAGAAAACTGCTAATGGTAATTAGGTTGAGTAAGATATCTTAGCCAAAACTATGTAAATGGTAAACATAATAACATCCAAAGACCAAATTAATAAGACACAACAACAAACAGCAACAATTATCATTTATGTTGAGATAAAAGATAGAAATATTCCAATTATACCAACCAAATACTATCGAGCTACGCAAGTCATCAATCATATTACTGATCGCTAGCATGGAAGTCTCGTAAATATATTGAAATATATTGTTATCTTTCAAACTATGTAAGGGTAATTAACAAATTCGCTGTTTCTCAACATTCGTACCTTATATATAACGATAAAAATTACCTGTTCTTATCAAAAGATTAAAGAATTAATTTAAATTATATCGTCCATCGTGACTGTTTGACTTTAAAACTGCGATGCTTTTGTAGATAAATTCCATAGAGCTACTGATTATCTTTACCTTATCTTCGATGTTACTACATCAGATTTTAGTACATGCGGTACACCTGTTTGGTAAATGCGTAACACACGGGCTAACAACTTCATTGCGTGTTGAACGTTGTCTAGCAGTAGAATTTTTCAAACATGAGGCAATTTTTTTTATTTATTTTTTTGGATGGGAAATCATCAAATGACTTCTCCCGCTCTGGGCGGAGCGGGAAGGCGTGTCAGACTTTTACTGACTAAAACCCACCCGTGTTCCTTCAGTTGCCCATGTGCCAGGGTCACGGTATCTCTTTCGAACAATCTCGCGACCCTGGCCTGGAACATGAGGCAATGGAAATCTCTTTCAAAATCCTGCGAGATTACACCAAATATGGTAGTAAACAATGCTGAAAAATTTAGGAACAACCGAGGCTACAAGAGTATTCCTCGTTTAAACGTAAAAGTAAAAAGTAATGAATAGAATATTCAAAACAAATGAAGTTCACAAAATCGACTACAAACATTCAACTGTACCATAAATATGCATACAATTTTAAATCCATTAGTACTGCCAATGATGAGTCAAAGATTAAACGACGCATTCAATAACATCAAAATAATTATATCAAAACTGTAGCTAGTTTACAATAAATTGAGATTTATATGCGAACGCCATGTAAGTTGTAACTTAATAAATAAAATTAAGACAAACATTTGTTTGAGCAACAACAAAGAAATTCATATAAAGGAATTATATAGACTGCCTCCTGTAGATAAAGCAGTGTAAAGATTCTAAATTATTTACGAGGAAAAAAAATTACAGCTACTTGGAAAATATTTATACGGAGTATGCAGAATTGGCAACAGAATTATTTATAACCGATCGCGATACAATAAGAGATAATTCTATCAGTAAGGATTTGGAAAACGTATTGCTGATTTGATAAAAATATAATTTACAATGTCTATCAGTAGTAAATAACTTGCATTCTTTTTCGTTGTCTTCACCAGTGATTCCGGGACGTGAAATGTTGTATCTATTTTATTTTAGGACTTTCTAATAGGTTTTAGAATTATACTTGGAGTACCACTTTTTTTATCCAGTAATACACTCGAGAGCAATGAATCCGGGTCACTTAAAGAATCCTAAAAATCTCGGAAACTAAAAATGCTAGGTTAATGCAATAAATTGTATTTAATAGACAATGTAATACTCCTTAAATGAAGGTATTAAAACTTCTTAGTTATTGTAAAGTTATATCATAAAAAAATCAAATTTGAAAAAGGGCCTCTTTCGAAGATGGAACTACGAAATTACAGCATTTGGTTTTGCTTTTGTTTGTAATCTGTCATTTATGTGGGTACATAAACCATGTTGATAGTGCTCTATATTCATTATTCAAGCTGAAATTATGTCGCTTACGCCTGAAGAATGCACCAGAATACTTACAATGCTAGAAACCGGCAGGAGTCAGCGCGATACAGCCAGGACTGTCGGTGTGTCGCTGTCAACAGTACAAAGAGTTCTCCGACGTTACGAAGAAACTGGTTCTAACCTACGCAGACCAGGAACGGGCAGAACCAGGTGTACCACAGCACGAGAAGACCGATACTTGGTGAACACCATGCTTCGAAATCGCTTTCTCACAGGAACTGAACTCACAAATCAGTTTCGACGCCTCGGAGGAAGTAACCCAAGTGCATGGACAGTAAGACGTTGGCTTGCTGAATCTAACTTAAAACCCCTTAGACCTTCAAACGGCCCTAAACTGGAGCGTGGTCATCGTATTTCAAGACTAAGATATGCCCAGAGCCACGTAAATTGGAGTATTGAAGATTGGTCAAAAGTTATGTTCTCCGACGAATCAAAATTTATGCTCTACAAGCACGATGGAAGACACAGACTGTATCGAAGACCAGGGGAAAGATTCAAGCAAGCATGCATCGAAGAAAAAGTAGCCTACGGTGGTGGGTCTGTACTTGTGTGGGCCGGAATTTCTTCTGAAAGTCGCACAGAGCTGGTGATCATAGAAAACGGCTCTTTAACTAGCGTAAGATATGTGGAAGAAATCCTCAATGATCACGTTGGTCCATTTATGGTCAATTTAGGTGAGGATGCTATATTTATGCATGACAATGCCCGACCTCATACAGGTAGGATTGTGAATGAATACCTTCAAGAGATGAACATTACTCGTATGGAGTGGCCAGCGCGCAGCCCGGATATCAACCCGATCGAGCATGCTTGGGACGAGCTAGGCAGATGCGTAAAACAACGAAACCCTCCCCCAATCACGCTTCGTGAGCTCAAAATTGCTCTCACAGAGGAATGGGAGAATATTCCCCAAAATCGTATAAGGAACTTGGTGTACAGCATGCCAAACCGCGTAAACGCAGTAATGGAAGCACGAGGAGGCAATACGAAGTATTAAAATTCAAGAAAATCGTAATAAAGTTCAAAAATTTCATGTTTCCTATTTTTGTTTTAAGGAGAGATCAGCAGTTTTTTTCTTTATGTAATTTTGTGTTAATAAAATGTATGGTGACTCATATTTTTTTTACTTTCATTTAAGGAGTATTACATTGTCTATTAAATACAATTTATTGCATTAACCTATCATTTTTAGTTTCCGAGATTTTTAACATTCTTTAAGTGACCCGGATTCATTGCTCTCGAGTGTAATATGAACACGTCATACAGAACTTAGAAATTCCTACAATTCCTAAAAATCATGCATTATGGGGCATCTGATATATTGTGAAAACTATTATTTATGCCATTGATTAATCGCTAATTACTAAAAAGAAAGACTACACTTTTACGCTGTTAAACAATTTGTAAATCCACATATTTATCTTAATCCAGTACTTGACGTGTTATGATAAAATGTTTCGTGTAGGACACTGAATTAGTAATATATGCCACTGTTATCAAACTATGGAAGTGAGTCAGCGCAGCCATAAAACGAAGCAACTGTTTAGATAAAAATAATATTGAAAATGTATGATTCAATTGCGAAATCGTCTCAACTTTTAGACAAAAGGAAAATTTACAACAAACGCAATAAAGGCATTTTCTTTAATATTTAACCGATTTCAAAAAGGAGGAGGTTCTCAATTCGGTTGTTTATGTTTTTGTAATTTAAAAATAAAAACTTTTTTACAAAAAAAAACAACCGACTTCTTTAAAATCACTATAAAGTGAAAAATAACTTTAATTTCGAAAGTCGGTGGCAAAAAAACCATAAATACAGATCCTAAGACACCGACTTCCGAAATTAAAGTTATTTTTCACTTTGTAGTGATTTTAAGGAAGTCGGTTGTTTTTTTTTTTGTAAAAAAGTTTTTTTTCTTGCTATCTTCCTTCTGCGGAACTAAAAATACAGCAACAAACTTTTTATCAATTAGTGTCATGGTCCCTGGAAAGATTGCCAATAAACGGACTAATAGCAACTGTACGCCAATTAATGACGAATATGTAGATAAATTTGCCTAGGATATAATCACTGTCGAAATATTTTTAGCAATTATTGTTTGAATCAAAGTAAATAATTCAGTAAAAAAATGGAAATCTATTCAGGCCAATCATTAACTAACTTTTACCAGCTGCTAAGCTCGAGTGGAGGTCGAAATTTTCCCCTGAGAATGGACTACCGAGATAAAAAGTATCCTATGTGGTAATCTAGGCTACAAGCTATCTGTTTGCCAAATGTCATCCAAATCCGTTCAGCCGTTTGTGCGTGATTGACTAACAACCATCCAAACAGTAGAATAAAAGGCATATTTATAGGGACAATTACATATCATACAGAAGCCACCGAAACAGTTAATGTTCTTAAGAATAAAGTTAATAAGAATATGATTTCAAAACTAGAATGTGAAGACCTACTGTACATTACAAAGGCATACGAGTGGTCATTACCAATTACAACGGAAGAGGTAAATTGCTTGGTGGACGCCTACCTATACGTACCAATGAGTGTTTCCTTAGCCGTTTCATTAATAAATTACTGGTCGACTAGCCTAGTTGACGACGAGACCACCATCTATAGGAATTACAAGAAAACACGTCTCGAATTTCCTGGAGTATTTTTACATGAGTTAGAATTTTTGATCTAGTTGGACTAAATAGTGTGTTTGTGTCCTTTTTAATAAACTATTTTGCAAACTGGTTGGGGCGTTGCAAGTACGTAAAATTTTGTTCGCGGTAAGCTCGGGACGGTCCTTAGACATTAGCGTGTAAGCATTAGCAACGGACTTCTTTTCATAAAAATGATGTAGGTATATACGAGATCATCAAACTCTCTAAATGTACTTTCACTTTACCAAAAAAATAATACTTTTCAACTGAACCTAGTTACGAACAAACACCGTTAGATTTGAGGCAACTCTATTTCAAATTCAGCTGAGAGTTTTTATTGGGGACCATCCTAACCTTGTATTCGAGGTCGGTCTTGTATTGGAGATAAGAAAATTCAATACAAAAAAGGAAGTCTATGTAGATATCACAGTTAACAACGTTGAAATACTTTGTAGTAGCACCTAATACCTTAAGGTGGATGGATGATTATCTCAGATGCCATTTTGTCGCTAGATGGCGCTAGATCCACAATTTGGAACATTTTCAATTTTTACGCCTAACTTAGAAATCTTTAATAGATAACTTTATTATATGCGAAACCTAGGGCATTAACTTGATTTTTTTAGATAGTCACTGTGCTTGTTAACTGGTCTCATACAAAGATTTGTACATTCTAAAGATTTAGCCGCTTGACTTTACTCTTTACACACACATACAAAGTAAATAGTAGTAACTTTCGACACCACTAGATGTCGTTTTATTCAAACAGTTTAAAATGAAATTAATATAGGTACACTGTCCCTATAAGTTGTAGTAATGTGACTGAACCTAAATTGTAATGTGTAAATAGTCATCATCTCAGCCGCAAGACGATCACTGCTGGATATAGGCCTCCCCCTATTTGGGGGGCTTTGCCATAATCACCACGCTTGGCAAGCGGGTTGGCGATCGCAGTGTGATGGTAAAATGCATAGAGAACGCTGCTGCCCATTCTCTAGTAAATCCCTTAGTCGCCTTTTACGACACCCACGGGAAGAAATGTAAGGAAGAAGAAGGAATGGAAGTGTAAATAGTGACGTGTACTAAATAAATAAATAAAAGACTATTTATTACATTGTAAAGCTTTTTATTGTACCTTACTATAAATTAATAATATTTATTTAGTAAAAAGGGGTTAATATTTTCATAAAAATAATCGTTTTATTTACTCTCACTACATTTACTTAGATAGTTTCCGTTTGGATTCAAACCATCGAGTCATACCACCATACAAAGATAACATACTTTTTTAAATATTTTGATATTTACAATTATGATTTTGAATTTAGTATTAGAAAGAATTATGTATGTAGATTACAATATAAATAACATCATACGTAAGTATATATAACGGCACATGTATCTTACACAACAACACAAAGGGGTTGCTAGCTAACCATAACATTTATTTATGTTTCAAGAATACCTACTTATGATACAATTTTGAACTGCAATAAATATTCTTTTAAAATTGAATTGTTAGGCTGGTACCTAAATACATGAGTGAAACTTATCTACACAGAAAAATCTTATGAACTAACAAAATAACACAAACTATACATCGCTACGTGCAAAAAGCTTATTAATTATTCTATAATGTTCCCACTGCTGAGACTCAGGCCTCCTCTGAACTGTGGTGATGAAATAATTTACACTCAGCAAAGTGCCGGCTTGGATTCGAACCATCGACTCGTACCACCATACAAAGATACTTATAAATATTATAATAAAATATCTTCTTTTCTACGCGCTACTTTTTGCAGTCGCCGCCGCCGCCGCGCCGTATCAGTCTTCTGCTTGTCACTTTTTACTTCCATTTATATAATTTCCGTGTGATCTGAATCAAATGCTGGAAGACGCAGTTTTCGCTGCAACAAATGAATTTACACAGTTTTGTTAGACTATTCTTACTGAACCGACACCTCAGAGACCTGCGGAATAAGTTAGGAAATGAGTAAGACTTATATTTTTATACCTTTTAATTCCTTGATGTCTAGACATTTAGCATTTTTCTCAACTCTTCTCAAAATAATTTCCGGCAGTACACATGTTTTAAAAAATGTTACCAACTTCGGCATCATAGCGTTGATAACTTCCTCATCCCGGTTAACTTTTATGACAGTCAATGGTTGGGTGACAGATATCAAGCAAATGAAGTAACATTTATTCATTTTGGTAATTCGCAATTGACCCTGGACCTAGAATCAAAATAATAATAGCTGTTAAAAAGAAACAATCCAAGAAATACATTATTTTTATACATACATACCAAGAAATAATGATATTTGTTACACTGAACATTGTGTAAAATATGTTGTACTTTGGTATTGTCAAACAAAAACTTCATCACTACAAACAAGCAAAAGCGTACTAATGTAATGAACACAAAAATATGGTATCAAGTTGGGACTTACCATTCCAGATGAAGAATCAAAGTTGTGACCATATGACCTTCTTCAAGTCAACAATACGGTACCCTACCAAACCTGATAAGTTGTCACTTGATGTTCTTTCCACAGTTAGTTGATAAGCTTCAGTCTCTGAATCGGGTTGTGGCCAATCAAAATCAACAGTCTCTACTTGCTCTGTAACAGATTCAACTGTATTGAAGCTAGAGCTGCAGGCTATGGCTTCGTATCGAATTTCTGGTATACCACGCGAATAGGTTTAGGGCGTATCTTCAGCTGTCGAATGGTTGGACAGCTGATGATGATCTTGAGTTGAATGTGGACTGAAATAAAAGATAAATAAATGAAATAGGTACAGTTAAAAGTACACAGTTAAGACACAACACGAACCAACGAGTATCAAATAACCTCCACTCACGTAAATCTGATTCGAAATCTTATGGGAATCTAATTTACTCACTATAGATCACTAAAAGAACTTCCATGATGTCTTTTGAATACTGCTTGCACTTTTTTCCGTGATTTTCGCGGTCCTGAATACACATGTCGTATACATTTAAGCAAGTTTATTAGTCGGGTTTATCTTAGGCAGTTCAGTTGCAATTCAATCTGTAATCAAAAAGAATAATTACAAACAACAGCAAATGTATCTTATTTATGAAATGTTTCAAGAAACAGAAATAACACCACCACCAAGCTGTTGTTTTCAGAGAGAATATTTGAAATTTGTAGTATGTCATGTGACGACAATCAACGAGTGTTGCTAACGTTTGATTTTGTATTTCATCTTCTAAATCTTACACTTTTGTACCATTATAATAATACTCTATATCACCTTGAAAATCATTCATTGCACATAAAAATAACACTTACCGTCAATAAAACACAAAAACACTTCACTTTTCAATAAAAACCAGGGCTTTGAATAACGTTAAAAATTTGGTATCGTTACTTTCATCGGACGAAGATAACGTTATTAGTAGAGGTCACGTAATGCTTGGTAACGATACTTGGCATACGTTTTACCGGTAACTGAGTACCGTTAATTTTTTATTTATTTTCTTTCATCTCTTTCTTTCGTCTACATTATTGAAGTTGCATTTGCACCGTTTGATTGGCGATGTTGCCGTAGAGCGCCGCCGCCCATGGCGTTCCGCTTAGGTTGCGCAGGTTGACAACAACGCATTAAGTAACGATGTGATAAGAGAACGGTGTGGTGTAAAAGAAGATGTAGTGACAAAAATTGAAAAAAGTATGCTTAGATGGTTTGGTCATGTTGAGAGGATGAATGAAGGTCGGCTCACAAAAGGTATTTACAAGGCAGATGTGAGTGGAAACACCGGGAGGGGACGCCCTAGGAGGACATATAGGGACCTTATTGGTGATGTTCTTCAGAAAGGTCAGGTGCGTAGTACTCGCAACCGGCGTGTGTGTATGACCAATTTTATGAACCTAAACGAGGCAAAAGAAGTGTGTAGAGATCGTAGCAGGTGGCGTTCCGTGGTTTCTGCCTACCCCCATGGGAAAAAGGCGTGATTCTATGTATGTATGTATGTAAAAGTATCGATACTAGTAACGTTAATTGGTAACGTTATTTTATAGATTCGATACCAAAGTATCGTTACCCGTTTTACCGTTAAAATATTAACTTTATGAAAATAACGTTACTTAACGATACTTATAGTGTGAATTTGGTAACGTTAACAAGCCCTGATAAAAACTGTTTCACGGATGGCACTCATTTGAATGGTTCTCCGTAGTAGGTAGCACAGTTTTTTTAAGTAATAATAAACATGGTAAATATCCCGTTTTAAGTTCTAATGATACTGGTGTTTATTGTTTCGTGTGGATTTCATGACAAAGTCTCTTCCGAGCCCCTTTTCTTTAATAAAAAAAACCTCGTCGTAAAGTTTAGTTGCTAAATTGGTGTCCAGATTCTTAAATATTATACCAAAATGTTAAATTTTGCGTTGAAGTTTTAGTAACACCCACCACATTTGTTTACCATTTATTTTATTGAAATTTCAATGCGTACTATTTTTATTTTTGAATTCTTAGCAAAGTACGATCTTTTAAAATGTATGGTACGATCTTCTAAAAAATAAAGTTGGCAACCCTGCTTGACGCATTTTGTGTGTGCTAATAATACTAGTAAAATAAGCAATTATGAAAAATCAAAGTGGTTTGTCTGTGTATTCACTAATCTTGCTGGTTTCACATGAATGAAATATGATTCAATCAATAGATGTACGTAGTACCTACGTTTCACCATTGTGTAGGTAGCTTCGCTGATCGCCTGATTTAGTCATAACTTACTTATACATCAAATTCTATTCTCTGATTTTATTCAACCCAAACCAATGGATTAGTACCTAAGCGTATCAGAATGTTATCAGTACCTACTTACATACATTAAAAAGATTTTTAAATCTGGAAAGTCGTGTACTAGTAACTACTTACTACGTATTTAAACTAGATAATACAATAATTACATTAGTATTGTATCTGTGTGAACCAAGGGCAGATCGCAGAGATATTTTTTTCACTTTATGTAAAGCATTCTTTCTCATTCCATAATAAAAAACATTTTATCAATCAAAAAATGTTAACTGCGCGGGCAAACCCGCGCGCCCGGCGCTAACTTGCTAGAAACACAATATTCTGGAAACGATTCGCAAGTTTTCAAGACTCAAGCAATCACGCTTTGACGGTATGGCAACAACGCGGGGTGCGAGCGCTGCTACTAGAATGGCAACGTCGCATTATCGAATTTAAAAGATAAATTCTTGTCTAAATGTTCGAATATCGAACAGCGCCATCTATTATGAATGTTTACTAATCGTAAACTCGTAACACAACAGCAACCAACTTTCTCGGTGGTTCTATAAATTTCCGTCAGATGGCGCGATTCAGGTCACTCACACATGAAAGATTTTTCGTTTTTTATTCGGTCTAATTCTCCTAGAAATACTGTTTTTTTTATAAAATTTGGGCCATATGCGAACATAATACATTATTAAGTCTCATTAAAGTTGCTTTTATTCTGCAGAAACTGTTTATTTACCGAGATTTCCACACCTGAAAAATGTATGGCGAGGGCTATCTAGGCATTCACCTTAACAAGATTTAATCATTTGTTGCAAATAATGTGGTAAAGGAATAATGTGCATAATTACTGCCGGCGATGGAGCAAAGTCATCTAAACGCTTCAGTCAAGTCAGAGACGTCATAACCTTGACTGACAAGGCTATAGATACCTGACCTGCTGACTGAGACAGCAATTATAGTCATTTTGTTACAAAAGTTGCAATAATTATGGTTGAAGTTAAAACAAAGTTGGAATAAAAAGAAGTAGAAACGATGGATTTGGCTCCCGTCCCAAAAACAAGCAAGACAACAGAGCACTGCAGTGTCTGTGGATATTATGCCAATCTCAAACATCTCTGACAAATTATCTCGCATGAACTTTGGAAGTGTCCTACAAGGTAACAAGATATGCAAACAGTTGTATTACAATCGTGTATTCTGCATTTGTAGAATAACATAAATTTTACATAAAATAACAGTATTCAAAGTTTCGTAGGATTCCGTTTCCATGCTATATTTAAATATACATAGTTTGGTGGTAGCCATCGCGCGGAATAACCATTAACGTAACAGGAAACAATGAAAACAAAGAAACACGATTGAATCCCTTTGATATGCAATGATAGGAAAACGTTCTTGAGGAAAGAATTTTGATCAAAGAAGTTGCCCTAAGTCGTCCTTAAAACGAATCAACTCAAAATGGCAAGCATAGAAGCACTTTTAAAGACGGGTTTGGAGATTTTTTGTATTATGAACAGTTATTAGCATTAGCATTAGCATTTTTATTAATGTCACTTCAAGTTATACCACTGTGGTGAGTCTCTAATTATTGAGTGTTATAAAAACAACTCAGACACAGATTTTAATCTTAGTTTCTACTAAGCAAAATCGTATACTTAAAGGAATAAGATATAGCAAGTACAGATTTTTTATGTAGATCGATATTGGAAGAAATACAGGTTATTAATTCATTTGAAAATACAAGTACAACCACTAGTGTAAAAGAAGGTGTATGTACAGCCTATGAAACGACGACATCTTTAAGATGAGATCAGGGTAACTTGGTAGCCCAAAACTGAAATGGGTTCAAGTGGTGAGAAAAGGATGCCAATGACGATAATTTTTAAGCCGTTCTTCAAATCTGACCTTACTAAAGTGTAGCCCACTCGATGAGTGTTCGGTCACCCCATTTCTCATGGTAATGAGGAAATGGAGAATTCGGAAGGGCTCCGAAACGGTATTCGAAATTGATATCGCACAGTAACTTAGCTGTATGATAAATTCATGGTTTTTTTTCGCCAGAGGGGTAATTGCGGAACTTTTTATCGGTAGGAATTGGTTTAATATTCATAGTTAAACAACATTCATTGCGTTATTTACGTTGCTGAGCCGACAATTTATTCGAACAAATGAGGCAATGTTTTAGAAATAATCTTCAATCCCATTCAGATTCTGATTAATTGTGCGCGTTTCGCAATAAGGGTGCAGGTTAGTAACAACTGATTGAATGTCTTTGTCGCCATAATTATCTTTACGTTAAGTTTTGCTTCATCCTTCCTTTTAAAAGATTGTAATGATTATTCCTAAGACAGATGAGTTTTTGCTTTCTCACGGAAAGCGTCGTGTAGGGTTGCGTGATAGGTTTTCCTGATTTAACTCCCTCGAGTTCAAAGTATTGTATCTCTTCCGCTGTGTATATCTGTTTATTATGTGCAGAAACTTGGCAAGTTTATTATTGTTCTTTGTCATTTTATTATCTCTGTAACATTTTTTAAGAAGGTTGCCACTATTTTGTTTGGTATAACGAGTTTTAATTCGAAACTTGACGAACTATTCAGATTCAATTAGCAAGAATGTTGAAAAAATCTGGCAAAAACTGAACCTTCAAGTTACCAATTTATGCAGAGGATATTTATGTGGATTTAATTCTTATGTTAATCAATATAAACATCGAATCGAACGTAATCTTGGAGTTTGAGGAAATATAATCATTGAGGTCATAGGTATATATGGCGTCTCATTAACACGGACATAATTAATGATTTAGACATCGTTAGAAACACTCATTATCGTTGTTATTTAAATAATTAAAGACACTTATTTACGTAAATGGAATCAATAGTGGCAATCTATCATCCTTTGCCATTGTTTCGAACTGATTCGTTTTCTCAAACAAAAGTGAATAATAAAAGAGTACTTACTGCTTTTTCTTCCCTCTTGCACTTTGTAGGTGAGATCAGTGAACGCCAAGTCCACTGGCGGTCTCTTCGGCAGATGTGTGAGGGTCTTGTGCTGTGCCGGGGTGATGGTCACCTTCAGGCTCCCTTTCCTGTCGGAGATAATGGGCTTAGTGTCCACTGGGCCCGGAAGGCACGATTCTTTGTCCACTTTCATTTTGACAAAACACAATGGATTTTATTTAACTAAGAAACTCGGTTGGTCATTCGTACGTCACAAAGAAGTTGATATGTGTAAATGCGATTGTAAAGACGCGCGTTTCGCGCTGAGACCGCGCGCGCACTGCTCGCTGCCGAGTGTAGAACTGAGTGGCTCGAGTCAGGGGCACTCGCAGCCGTGACGTCGACTGATTAGCTATACCAGTTTTGAACTTTGGCTTGTAATGTCCACACATCATATGGGCAAATGTTCGCAACTTATATACTTGTATGTAATGATGAAAGAGTGTGCAGTGGTCATTGATATCCCAGTTTGTCTACCTGCAGCGTCGAAATAGACTACCTACTGTGAAGACAGGTCAGGGGATTTCGGCACTCTTAAATACTTAATGGGTTTTTCTATTTTAGGTAATTTGGTAAAATATCAAACTTATACAATATTGCCTACCTGCATAAGAATAAGGCATTCGTTTATTTATGTATGTGAGTAAGGTAAAATATCACTTTGCAATAATTAAATGGCTTGGTCTTATTAACGTGAAAAATAATAATTATTGCTGACTGCGCAATAAGTGAATTAACGTCCTTTTTAACCGACTTCAAAAAGGAGGAGGTTCTCAATTCGGATGTTTATATGTTTTTTTTTTTTTTATGTATGTTCGGCCATAGCTCCGTCATGTATAGACGGATTTGCAAAATTCTTTTTTTGTTTGAAAGGGGTTTACTTATTCCGAAATGGTCCCATATAATTTTCATATAGATCTGATGATGAGTTCGGGAGACAGACACCGGAACTCTTTAAAAAATGACAGCAAATCAACCGCGATTTCTGCTATCGCATAAATATGCATTGTTTGTTTGGAATTAGTGCAGGGTGAATACCACAACTAAAAATTTAAAAATAAAAACTTTTTTACAAAAAAAAAAACAACCGACTTCCTTAAAAACACTACAAAGTGAAAAATAACTTTAATTTCGGAAGTCGGTGGCAAAAAAACCATAAATACAGATCCTAAGACACCGACTTCCGAAATTAAAGTTATTTTTCACTTTGTAGTGTTTTTAAGGAAGTCGGTTGTTTTTTTTTTTTTTGTAAAAAAGTTTTTAAATTCCATTTTTTAAGCTGTTGGGTTTTCTGATTGTTTAAAATTTAATTTTTTATTGTTGAGCCATCCTGCATATACTGTACCTACTTAAATAAATCTAAAAGAATAATGAACACACCACTATATTTTGTTGGTCTCTTTCATCAACAGACTGCCTAATCACAGTATGTGTAGACACGACATAACATTTTTGTTTCTAAAACTGGTTATAAATACATACACAGAATTTAATGTGGAGTACTTAAATTTATATAAGAAATTAGTAGAAGATAAAAAAAAATATCTACAACTAAATATAAAAAAACAAGTTCCTTTTAATTAATTAGAGTATCAAACAGGTTGTTCACATCTCGAGATAGAATTAAGTACAGACTAAAAAGATACACCACAGATAAACAGGCTGACTAAATTATTACAGTCTTTTAATGAGCAACTTTGCATTGCTGGCCTTTCTCGAGGAGCTAGGGTGGATCGAATAACCGATTTCCCACCTGTACGCAAAATACGCGCTTAGATGTGGAGTTGCGGACACCAGCCCATTCTACCTATTACCTAAGGGGCAACTTTTCTCGATCCTCTTATTAGATACAAATCAACTGTGGCATCTTTACTTTTCTTGAGCAACACATCCATAAGTACTGTACTCAAATACATCTCAATTACTAAATATCTGTTGCTGCCATTTCAAATTAACGAGTTCACAAAAGTAGAAAATTTGACCATTTGTTCAAGATTTTTAGTATCATATTCATATTTAACGCATGGGGTAAAGTTGCACATGGAAAACAAAGATGACCAAGACTTCGTCCGCGTAAAGTTTTGGCCGCAGACCTGCAGCTTCGCATACCATCGCTTGCCACTACTATTACTTTGTTTTCACTGAGCGGTCAATCAAACTTTTGTCTTTTTGCTTGGCCCCTAATGGTAGTACCGCGATTTTAAATAGGCTATAACCTTCCTCGAGAATTGAGCAATCAAATACAAGTTGTTTCAGAGATTAACCCTACATACAAACTTACAATTTTTACTACTTTATAATATAAAGTATAAATTTCAAACTTTGATGTATTTATTAATATTTGAAGTTTCCTAAAGTCAAACATTCCACTCCAACTTACCAGAAATTGAAAGAAGCAGCATAAGATTGAAGACCAAGTGACTAAATAAGGTCAGGTGCGTTCTACACACAACCAACATGTCTGTACTTCATAGCAGGTGGCTTTCTGTAGTTTCTGCCTACCCTCATGGGAAGAAAGTGTGAGTTTATGCATTAGTTTGTATGTGTAACTATTGAATTGGAGTATTTAGGAGATAGTGTTGCAGATATTATAAGTGTAATTTGGAGGAGATTTTAGTTGTAGTGTGCAAATGAAAATGTTCTATGATCAGTAGAAGATTGCTATGCCTGTGTAGGTATTCAACTTCAATCTATAATTATAGGAAATCTAGCAGTAACTTTGGAATTCTTCAGCAAAGTTTCTGCATTTCTGCGTAAAAATGCCAAACATTCAAATCTTAGAAATGTCTGTTTTTTCACTAGCTTTAGTATACAACCTGCCATTATAATCATTATTTTTTTATTTAAGCACGCACACATGCTATCTCAATTCACTTCAGACATTGGCAGAATAGTTGACATCGGCTTTGTTTGCCATAATAAAAAATAGAATAGAATTATGATTCCTTTGAGTTGAAAGTCAACAGGTTTGTAAGTCAACTGATTTGATAAAGATGTCCCATGTAGTCTTTACCACAAAAAGTTACTACATATTCCAGTAGTTGCTTACATCGGAATAATTAGGTAGTCAATTGGTATTTCCTGTTTTTGTAATATTGTTTGACTCATGACATACTAAAGACTTTAAAGCACTATATGCTTTTTGTCCTTTCGATAGCTATTGGTTTACAACTTTCTACAGTTTCTACATCATTTCATAATGAAAGGAGTCAGAAAACAAGGAAACATTTTAACTTTCTCCTATGAAGTTGAGTACCCACATCAAAGGTACCCACAAATACTTTTTAATAATTTTCTCAGTATGTTAAAGAACGTGGTGGTGCATTCGGTGCAGTAAACAATAAACACGATGTTTAATGGGTCAGATACGTACATAATAGGT
The DNA here is from genome assembly GCA_947507805.1 of Aporophyla nigra. Taxonomy (NCBI): domain Eukaryota; kingdom Metazoa; phylum Arthropoda; class Insecta; order Lepidoptera; family Noctuidae; genus Aporophyla; species Aporophyla nigra. The sequence continues at coordinate 5,116,636 of OX382301.1, forward strand.
ATTTAGATACGTTGCAGAGAACAAAGTTGCGACATACGCACTTGTTTCGCAAGTTAACTTACCTCAAATTGTTCAGAATATATGTATTATCCATCTTGAACACTTCATATGCCTACCAACTAATCTAGGAGTACTATAAAATCAAAAGGTTTTTAATTAAAACAAAAGCGAAACACTAACAAAACAAAATTCTTGATGTTAAGTGCAAAAGTAGACACATGTAATTACGATACTTTCTCCAGAATAAACACACAGAGCGAGATAGATATTAGGACTTACGCTGAGCGAAACAGAGAAAGATATAAAATGAAAATATGACATTGACAACTGGCAGCTGTTAGTTATGTGGGCTGTTCGTTTTCTAGTAGAAATTGTCAATGCTAATGTTTATTTTTAACTAGTTTCTGCCCACGGCTTCACGAGTTATCCCACGGGTACGTAAAACCGAATCCATTCAACTGTTAAAGAGTAAAAACGTAACAGACAGACATATAATGAACCCAAACACTTAATCTTTTAAATTTTAATTAAATATACTGGTTTTGATGATTCTAACTCAATATTTTTTAATTCTTACCAAAAGCAAAATTTTCATTTCACTGAAATGCAAAGTATTCCATTTAAAAAAAAAATGTGTGGGAAATCATCAAATGACGTCTCCCGCTCTTGGGCGGAGTGGGAGGGCGTGTCAGACTTTAACTGATTAAAACCCACCCGTGTTCTTTCAGTTGCCCATATGCCAGGGCCACGGTACCTCTTTCAAACAAATCTCGCGACCCTGGCAGATCCCTTGTATCACCATGCCTTTTAGGATTATTTTTGAGACAAAAAGTAGTCAACGTCCTTCCTCAACCATTCGGGTACATTTATTCAAATGTAAAACACTAACAGTAGGTAGCAATAGATTTCATTTTGACAGTTTAACAACATCATTCATCGCAATATTGATATTGCTGAGCAAATAAATTTTTCGAACATAATTAATTAGGATCTGTAATTAAGGTTTTTTTTTGCCACCGTCTTTTTTAGGAAGTCGGTTGTTATTTTTTTGTTAAAAGTTTTTATTTTTATGGTAGATACCCCGCACTAATCTAATCGCATTATTCGTTCATTTATCGCGCAAATACTTAATGCAAATTTAAGGCTTTCACATGGTTCCCAATGTCTGAATGGAACCAAATTAAAATGGAACCACACGGAAAGCACCAGCTTTCAATTAAAAAAGAATCATCAAAATCGATTCACCCAGTCAAAAGTTATGAGGTAACAAACATTTAAAAAAAATACAGTCGAATTGATAAACTCCTCCTTTTTTTGAAGTCGGTTAAAAATCCATCAAAATGATTCTGATTGTTACCGGTACTTACTAACAGTGTGTCAAGCAATTAGAGGGCAGCAAGCTTCAGTTGCGGTTATAAGTCCCCTCTTTGAGAAGTGGCTGGAGAGACACCACGGCGCCATCACCTTCCGCAGGTCCTCACCGGACACGATTGCTTTGAGATAACCTCTGTTGCGGGCTTGTGGATGGTGGGCTATGTATAGGTAGCACGGATGCTATGTGAATGGCGTTTGTTTTAATAATCTGAGCTACGCGGATGACATGGTGCTGCTGGCTCCCTCGATCAATGCTCTCCGAAAGTTACTGGCTGTGTGCGAGTCGTACACAGAGTCCATGGGTTGATATACAACACCAAAAAGATAGAGTTTATCGTCTTCAGGTCTGGTACCAGCTGTCCATCTACGGTCCCTCCTTAGTTACTCAAAGGTCACCCAATAAATAGGGTATATATTTTTAAATACTTGGGTCACCTGGTGACAGATTCCCTGAATGACGATTTAGATCTGGAGAGGGAGCGCAGAGCGTTGTCAGTCTGGGTGAACATGCTGGCCCGCAGGTTCTCTCGTTGTACAGTCCCAGTTAAAATAGCTCTTTTTAAGGCATATTGCACAACCCTGAATGCGGGGGCCCTGTGGTTCAGATATACCCAAAAGGCTGGCAATGCTCTGCGTATCCAGTATAACAATGCGTTCAGGGTGCTGTTGCGACTGCCACGCTACTGCAGTGCAACGGCGATGTTTGCCGCCGTACGCACTGACAGCTTTGACGCAGTATGGCGCAAGAAATCTGCCTCGCTACTTCGCAGGTTGCGTGATTGTCCCAACATTATTCTGCACTCGATAGCCGCCCGGGCAGATAGTCCGCTTGTGTGGGTGTTAGCCGATCGAACAAGATCTGTTTTAGTGATTAAGTACTAACATAGGCTAAGTAAGATTGTTACTAATACAATGGACATTTGTAGACTGAGATAAAAATAAATAATAATAATAGCCCGGTGGGGACCAAGTCCAAGTCATTTCACAAAAAAGGACGCCATTAATTTATCTCCTTACCAAACATTATGAAAATTCGATAGTTACTTTCGAATTTTTAATATTAGTATGGACGAGTATTTCGACTATTTCAAAATAAATCTTATGGGTCAACAAAGGTATTTTACAACATGTACGGTATTCATTTTCGAAAATACATTCAACTTTAGTGTTGAAGTCTTGAACAATTCTTAAATTCTCAGTTTTCGGAACTGAGAATTTAAGAATTTGAAATTGTTTTGAAATTTTGGACAAGAAGCCTAACAAACTTTTATATCATAGCTGAAATCAACATTAATGTTGCCATACTTAACCGTTTTCTACTATTATGTTCAAATTCAACATAAAATTGCGGCAAGATTTTTTTGCCTACTGTTTCTTCGACGTATTGAAAGGGGTGAAAATCACGTTCAAAGATTCCGTTACATAGATACATACATAATTATCACGCTAATAAAAGCGTGTTAAACATCGAGTAGTAAAACACACTGTTCAGTTTTCGACGTGCTGAGAAGCACTCTCTGTTGGATTCTCATAGCACTAAGCATACATCTTGCATCCACAACAAGAGTTGAAAATGCATGCGCAAAAATTCCCGCTGCGATATTATTGCTCGTTTGTATATCGACTAAGGGTCTAGAGTAAGACACCCAACATGAACCCAACATGGGCACAGCAATTTTTAGAAGTTTAAATGTATTTTTTCGCGATTATGATGTTGGTCACATGGAAAAAGTGGTTCAGTTTGATGCTCTATAACACACCCTTAAATATGACCACACGTTTCTGATGCATGCTGCTTATTATATTAGGTATACCTATTTAAAAAATATTTTGTTAATCAGACGGGTTTAGAAAAGCTAAGTAAGAATGATATTACGATTTTATTAGAAGCACTATTGCAACTCCTTAATCATCATCGATCGTACTCTTCTATCCCAATGAACTTGCTGCAGATACATAATGTTTTCTTCTTCGATAATAAAGAATAATTCAAATTCAAATAATTTTATTTTCTCTTCACTAACAATGACCCTATTTTATGTCATTGTTTGTGAAGAGAAAATATAAATATAAAATATATTACTTGTTAAATTTAACGTGTCGATAAGGCTACCTTAATGACTGTTGTTGCAAGATTTTGCCAACGTCAATGTACGTTAGGACTTGTGGTTAGAACCGGTTTTTCGCCTGTCTAACCAGACTATCTTCAGAAAAGAAGGTGGTTTTCGTAATTCAAGTGTTACCACTGAAATCCATAGTAGTTCCATATTCTACATTTATTAAGCTTGACTGTACCTTTCTCTAAGCCACAAATTGAGATAGGCGTATCCGGTTCCGGTACGATGAAGCGCTAACAGCCCCACAGCGCCATTTCCGGCCCAATCCGGCAGGTAGTGGGGATACGTTTGCGGAAGGCATGACGATATCCTTGGACCTCATTGGCGTTCGGAACTCCGAACGGTGAAGTCGCGTTTAAAAGTAACTCGTTACTTTTAAAAAGGGTGTCCTACTTTTTAGTGTTAAATATTTAAAATTAATTTGTGTTAAAAATGAACCCTGTGGACGAAAATTTTAATAATATAAGTATGGACAATGCCCCACGTGCTCGGTCGCTATCTTGTGGTTCGAGTAGTAGCAGCGATTCTTCTTCCACGACGCGTAAAAGGAGACATCGTAGGCGAAAGGAGCGGCGCCGCCGTACAAAGCTAAGTAAATTAGAGGATGCTTTTGTAAAACTTACTGAAAAAGTATCCTCTTTGCAAGATCTTATTGTTAAAAATAATACTCAGTCGTGCATGTCTGACAGTGAGTCTATTCTATATATTCCGAGCCCTACTGAACTGGATAATGAATTAAACGAAGAAAAAGGGATTGATTTTAAAATACAAACTACCCTCAAGTCACAGACATTACAGACAAATAATAAGCATCTCGAATTGCTTAACAAATTGCAACATTTTAACTCGCCTGACTGGGCTCAAGTACGATATTCTGAAGTACAAAAACTTTATAATTCTACTCCAGGTTTTGTAGAGCTCGAAAGTAACGATGTGTTGAAAAATTTTGAACGTAATCGTTCGTTAGCGGTCGTTGAAAATTCTTTAGCTGCTATGTCACATGCTGTTATTTTGCTAAATGAATAATTTCAAAAAGGCTTATGCCAATTCATTTCGTGGGTATCCGAATTAAAAAACCCAACGACCACTGAAGAGATTACTTCAAAAATCAATGAAATTTTTGCCGACGGGGAATACCAAAAAATACAAACCGATTTATTACAAATGATTTGTGGTAAACGGGCTGATCTTGTGCAACAACGTCATGATGCTATTTTAAATTCAGTAAAGGAAAGTTGTTTTAAGGAATCGTTAAGAAAAATACCCCCGTCCGCGAATCATTTATTTGACGATGTGAAGTTTACAGATTTTGTAGGAAAACAAGGTGGTGTCTTAAAAATTTTTCAATCCGCACCTACTAAATTATCCTCGCAGGGTAGATCATATAAACCTACGGTCCAAAGGGACACACAGGGAAGTAGGAAATATATAGTGCCTGTGCGCAACAGTGCAAACTATCGCCCCTCCACTAATAGTGGCTCTAATCCTGCGCAAGGACGAAAGAGAAGGGCAGAAGAGTTTTTTCGTCACACCGAAGATACACGATACGGTAAGAAACGCAGTACCCTGGGACGGCGTGATAAACGAATCGATTGACTATCATCTACGTTTTCAAGCCGGGAAAATCAAACATCAGGTAAGTGTCTGGAGGAAGTTGGGAGCACCTTTATATATACTAAAAATAATATCGGGCTATCGGATCCCCTTTTTAAGCAAACCACCACTTATTCATCCCTTAAGGATTCCAAGAAAATTTCACACAGTAAATTCAAAAGAAATCTTAATTCAATTAAAGAAGCTAGTAGATCAAGGTGTGCTAGAAAAAGCTTCATTAACTCCGAGCTTTGTCTCAACAATTTTTCTTGTACCAAAAAAGGAAGCGACGTCTTCGTTTCGCCCGGTCTTCAATTTAAAATTACTAAACAACTATGTAAAAATAGACAAATTTCGATTGGTGAACATGTACAAAGTCCCCGACTTCCTCCAACCACAGGATTGGTTAGTGAAAATAGACCTGAAAAATGCATATTTTCACCTGCCAATCGCGCCAGGACACAGACGTTTCCTCAGATTAATAGTATCGGACCAACTTTGGCAAATGACTTGCCTCCCGTTCGGATTGGCAACCGCTCCGAAGGTTTTTGCCAGCCTAACGAATTGGATCGCGCAGATCCTAAGAGACCAAGGTGTGCGATTGCTGGTTTATCTCGACGATTTTCTCTTGGCGAATCAGAATCGAGAAACTCTGCAAAGTCATGCGAACTTAACGGTAAGACTGTTGCAATCCCTCGGCTTTGTAATAAACTTTCAGAAGTCTATGCTGACTCCTCAGCAAACAATCGAGTATCTGGGGATATTATGGGACCCTTGGCAAAATGTCAAATTATTACCACCAGCAAAGGTTCGCTTACTGCAATCGAGAACATCAAAAATGGCAAAAGCCACCAAGGTAAGTTTAAAAGAAGTCCAGAGTTTACTAGGACTTTGGAATTTTGCCAGCTTCGTAATCCCGCGAGGGCGCTTGAATTCTCGTGCAATGCTGACCTTCAGCAATTCCTTATTGCGCAAAAATGTAAAAGGTCGATCACAGATGCCCGTCGATGTAATTCCGAACTTACAATGGTGGACACAGAATCACGACATGGCTTCTCAACTGCACGGGTCACCTCCAACTCATTTCCTAACGACCGACTCAGCCAAGGCAGGTTGGGGTGCGCAGCTCAACAACGAGACAATATGTGGCAATTGGTCAGTACAGGAAAGAGACTCTCACAGCAATATCTTAGAGATGCTGGCAATTTTGCGAGTAATTCAGGTAAAAGGTCATCTAATGACCGATACAAGCTTGTTAATTCAGAGCGACAACCAAACTGTGGTTTCTTACCTGCGCAACGAAGGCGGAACACAGTCACAACACCTCCTAAACCTAACGTACGAAGTCCTGGACGAAATAGATCGTTATCGGATTCAGATGTCCATATATCACCTGCCTGGTCGATACAACTACGTAGCAGATCGGCTATCAAGGAAATCTGCCCCGACAGAATGGCATTTGCTCCCCGGCGCTACCGGGAAAATTTTTCAGCATTACGGAGTTCCCGAGATAGATCTGTTTGCGTCACGAACTGCTCATGTTGTACCCAGGTATGTGAGTCTAGATTTAGATCGGACAGCTGTTTTCAGCAATGCTTTCAGTCACCCTTGGCACTACAGGTTAGCTTGGGTATTCCCACCGCCGTGTCTAATACCCAGAGTTCTAGCGCACCTGAACCAGGCAACCGGCATGTACCTGGTAATAACACCCGATTGGGAGAAGGTCTTTTGGAGAGCAGATCTGGTAGCTCGCTCCATGTGCGCTCCCTACCAGGTGAGGGAATTGGACCAAGTCTTGATAGACACAACAACCAATCGACCGCCTCCACAAGTTCATCAATTGAATTTAAAGGTGTGGTTAATACAGGGTGGTCGTCGCTATTAGATTCTTGGCAGAAGGATCAGATAGAGATTTTAGAAGGTAGTTGGAGGAAATCGACCTTGAATACTTATAGGCCAGCATGGTTACGATGGTGTAAATGGTCACGTGACAATAATGTGAACACTATAGAACCATCCCCCGAAGATGTGGCTCGATTTTTAACTGATTTGCATCTTAAACTTAAATTTGCTTATAATACAATTGCACTACATAAGTCTGTGATATGTACCTTTTGTCGTCCATCTAATGGCTTCTCGTTAGGTTCTCACATTATAATAAAGCAAATATTAAAGGGAATAGCCTTAAAACAGCCACCCAAAGCCAAAAGTCCTATTTGGGACATTAATATTTTAATTAAATTCTTAGCTGACCGAATTCCCTCCGAAATGTCATTGTTCGAAATATCTAAAAGAACTGCAATCCTCCTTTTATTGTGTTCTGGGCGCAGAGTCCATGATCTTACCTTATTGAGTATAAATAAAGAAAACTTTATAAGGAGTGATGATTCTATAGTGTTTTGGCCGATTTTTGGGTCCAAAACTGATAATATGTCTTATAAGCAATCCGGTTGGCGTTTACTTAAATGCGAGTCAAACTCTAACATTAACCCAATTTACTGGATTGACAAATTGCTGGAGTATTCTGAAGGTCGAAGAGGTAATATTGAGAGCTTATTTATTAGCACACGTGGGGAACCCAAACCAGCTACCCGCACCATCATAGGGGGCTGGATTAAGTCGTTGTTAAAACAAGCTGGAATAAACACTAGTCCTGGTAGTGTGCGGTCAGCAGTAGCCTCGGCTAGTTGGTCAGATAATATTCCGATTGATCATATTTTGGAGAGGGGAAATTGGCGCTCTGCTTTAACATTTCACAAATATTATAAAAAAGAAATCAAGGACTACAGGTCTACAAATCAATCAAGTCATTCAAATCAGATCAGTAATCTATTTCAAACGATAAGATGATTAACATAATCGCACAACCGATGTGGTGTTATAATTAAAGTCATAGAAACCAATTCTGTTGATTTAATATAATGTTGAATTATCAAAAGTTTAAATTAATAAATAACTTTTTTGATCACATTGGCGTTCTAATTTGATCCCAATCCAGCAGTCGATAACAAACACTTCTCAATTTGTGGCTTAGAGAAAGGTACAGTCAAGCTTAATAGAACAATTTTACCTAAAAATAAAATTGATATTAAGCATACTTACCTTTCTCTAAGCCAATTTATATTTCTGTCTGCGGATTCTTAATTATAAAATGTATGTGATTGACATTCTAATCAATCACTGTAAATTGAGCCGCAATGAGGTCCAAGGATATCGTCATGCCTTCCGCAAACGTATCCCCACTACCTGCCGGATTGGGCCGGAAATGGCGCTGTGGGGCTGTTAGCGCTTCATCGTACCGGAACCGGATACGCCTATCTCAATTTGTGGCTTAGAGAAAGGTAAGTATGCTTAATATCAATTTTATTTTTAGGTAAAATTGTTCTAATATGAATATTAAATGCAAAAATAATTTTACCTGTGTTAATTAACACAGGTAAAATTAATTTTTTTATGCGAAAATCACTGAACGAATCTTTATAAATTCCATGCGAAGTCCTCAAATAATAGTAAGCAAAATAGCTCATTATTCTGATGATTTTGGTAGAATTTCGTAATATCACAACGTCGTCCCAAAATCGGAAGCTACCATAACATTTGTTGATGTCAAATTGTCATTGTGTCACTTTATTTTACGTAAATTTACGTTACGTCAAACAAAATTGAACAAAATAATGTGAATATTTAATTCATTAAAATATTGAATTATGAAACTGTGAAAAAATTTATTCAAACTCAAGATGGAGAGCGTTACAGTGAGTACTATTTAGACAGTGGCTTTGTTATTACGTTGTTGTTTATTGTTCATTGTTCTTATAATTTTTTGTTTCAGAATTTTTCTGTATCGCTTATCAAAGGTTTCATAGACAGCTTACGAGGTGTAACTGTACTCTTATATTTAGATAAAGAGATTAATGAGCGTGCTTTAAGTCGCTCGCCACAAACGGAATTTGAAAACATAAAAAATAAACAAAAGCAACCAAAAGTAAAACAGTAAGTTTCTGCAATCTTTTACTCATTATAAATATTAATTAAAATACCCTAACCTGACATAGCCGTAAATTAATTCATGAATAGTAGAAGCATGTGAAAAAATTTAAACAGGCCCTTACTACAGGCCCGGTATGCTTGTCCGTAAAACAATCCTCATTATTGTAGGTAAATTTTCAGTTGTAGGCTAACCTTTAACTCGGTTTCCTTTTGTTCCAGGGAATCAAAAGTACTTACAAGGGTGTTACAATCATGCATTCTTAACGGATTTATATTTTTGCTCAGTATATTAATTTTCGAGTATGTTCTATTGCCTGCGGTAAAGTACTTAGTGACGGTGGTGTTTGGCCACAACCCGGGGGTTGCACATAATGTGTGGGCGTGGATGCAGCCATTCCTGTCCATGACGTTCCGGATGATTTGGGTGCTCCCGTTGTTCTTGTTGAGTAAACTAGTCAATAGCTTGTGGTTTCAAGTGAGTATTTATTTTCTATTAGCTGACTTGAACGGGTGTTGTCCTGTCCAAACTTCAGTAACACGTGATACAAAAATTCCCTTAGAAAAAAAGAAACATAAAGTTTTTCATGAGTATAAAAATGTTCCAGGAAAGACTTTTTTTTTATAACATTATTACTGTAAAATAAAAATTTACTAAATTAGTCCAGCTATTTTCAAGTGATACATAACATAAACAATCCGAAAAATCCTTAAGACCAACATACACTCAAACATTTCATTTACACAAAAGACTCACAGATATAATACCCGTAATCAGGATGAACTAGAAATACCAAGAGTGAGAACCCTGTACGGCAGGAAAACTATACACTATACAATAAATTACCTAAAAAAGTCGGAGAGTGTACAAGCATACCATCATTTAAAAAAGGTCTAAGGAATTATATATTAGACACATAGCTTAGCTTTTATATTTTGGCTTGAACTGCTTTTTTCATATCTTTTTTAGGGTTCCGCACCTCAAAAGGAAAAAGCGGAACCCTTATAGGATCACTTTGTTGTCCGTCCGTCCGTCTGTCAAGACCCTTTTTCTCAGGAACGCGTGGAGGTATCAAGCTGAAATTTATAACAAATACTCAGGTCTACTGTCCCTTGGAGCTGTGAAAAAATCAAACTTCTAAGCTAACGCAATTAAAAGATATAGCCGTTTATACCGCAAATTTTCGAAACTCGCAAGGGAATCAAAACCTAAAGGGTACTTCCAGTCGATCTAGAAGTTCTTTGAGAAATAAATGTCTTTAAACCGAATGTCTGCATTCAGACAGACACGAAAAGCAACTTTAATTTATAATATGTAAAGAAGAACATCAACAAACACATTCAACTCTTGATTATGAAAGTATTTCGATTTTCCTGATACACTTAGGTATTTTGGTAACATTTCTCATTACCAGTCATGTATCTCTGCTATATTTTTGGTTAGCCAAGACTCCTAGAGTAGCACATATTTTGCTATGAAAAAGTATAAAAAAAAACAGCTTAAAAGGAAAACACAAAATTGTATGTTTCTGTTGCCATGTTACATTATAATGATTATGATGAGAATAAATTCAAAAACTAAATTGGAAACTGATAAGTCTTATTGTAAAAACTTGACTCTTACATCATCGTCTATTTTACGCAATATCATTAACATAATTATAATATTTAAGATAGTTTTTCTAGTTTTATAGTTGTCTATCGGAATAAAATTGAATGCTGTTTGTTGGCAAGCATATCATTTGAAAATGGTTGGACCGATTTGGCTATTTTTGTGTTGCATGTGCAAATTTGGTTTCTATAGAAATAAATTTAGTAAAGTTGCATAATTGGATAACTCTAGAAAACTGAGAGTGATTTTCTGATAGATTGAAATTTTGACTGGAAGTCTGTCAAATCAGCATGATGAAACTCTAGTATTTAACTCTGAATTAACTCATACACCAAACTGCATTATGCATAAATTTTTTGTGAGAATTTCGGATTGTATCTATTGTTTAAGTTAAATGCGTGGCTTTTGCCTAACTAATAATAGCCGCACGGATCAATCGATCAGGGAGGGTTAAGCTACGCTTGCCGCAGTTGGTCCGTGGATGGGACACACCAAGTCCGTGCCTCGAATAGCACGTTAAGTCGTTGGTCCCAGCTGTCTTTCGTAGATCTTAGACATTCGTTACGGGTCGTCAGAAGCCCGAAAGTCCGACAACTATTCTTACCAAGGGGTATCGTATTACCCAATAACTGGGTTGTAGAGGTCAGATAGACAGTCGCTCCATGTAAAATACTGGTACTCAGCTGCATCCAGTTAGACTGGAAGCCATACCCAATATAGTTGAGAAAATGCTAGGCAGATATTGAAATATGTGACTAGGATATTAATATATTTAAATGAGCTTAATAATATAATAATAATAAAAGCCATTTATTCAGACCTTTTGAAAATTATGCTACTACAATTAAAATATACATATAAGTTGTGAATAAAGCTAATAAAACATAAAACTAATTCTATTGTTGACACCGGCTGGCTTAGTCTGTGTGCCCATTGGCAAAGGCCTCCTCAATTTCTTCATTTTTAAATGAGCTTAGACCACATTAAATTGAAAGAAAATTCATCACAAAAACGTATATTACGAAAGTAAATTTTTCCCTCCTTTAAAACTGAACATTTGTTAATTTTATCGTTTCCAATGCCATTAAACTCAGTACAATATGTGGTGGTGTTGTTACTCAATACATACTAATATTCTTATTTGCATTAAATTCAAGGTTTATGTGTTAATATTTCGTAGTTGCGCTTTGTCATGTTTACTTTAGTTTCATTTTTGGTTTTAAAAATAATTAAATGGGTCACACATAATCAGGCTATAATATTCCCACTGCTGGGACACAGGGCTCCTCTTTGTGAGAGGGAGTGGGCTATAAATCTATAATGCCCCCACGCGACACCAATGCGGGATGGCAGCAGTCATATGTCTTTGAATTTTTGGTTCTAGAACATCTCGGTTTCCTGACGATGTTTTCCTTCACTGATTTGAGAGCTGTGGTGATGTAACGTATATAAAGTGTGAAAAAAAAAAATTGTTTAAAGTGCGTGCCTGGGTCCGAACTCACAACCTACAACGCTACAACTCGTAAGTCGGGCCCGATACCTCTAGGCCACCATTGCTCCTTAAATGGGTATTCTATGATATATGACTAAAGAAACTTAATCACTCCGTTTATTGGTGAAAACCGTGTGACCATCAGTTCGGTAGTTTTGAGTTTATCGCGTTGAGACAGACGGACCCAGCGGGGGGACTTTGTTTTATAAAATGAAGTGATTTTGTTCGGAAAACCAGAACCCTTTGTAGGCGTGAACAAGGGGTTTTCATTATAATTAAGGGCCTGTGCACACCACGTTTTTTAAACGCGACGTTGTTCTAGCGATACAGACGCGATACGCTGCGAGTCAGACGCAGCCTGTAGACCTTTGCACACCTGCATAAATTTAAACACGCGTTTGAATCGATACAGACGCGATGCTAACGCTCCAACAGCAAGCGAAAACGTTCCAAAGACGTGCGTTGCACCAAATTGCTGGATTGCAACTCGCGTAGATTCCCACCTCCCTCGTTCCCTCTCGACGCACCGATGTCGCGCGTTTGAATCGATACAAAAGCGATGCTAACGCGCGTGTGCATCGATACAAACGACAACAAACTGCTCTGTAGGATAAAAGAGCGCCGTCGACGCACGTTTCTAAGACGCGCGTCAACGGCGCGTTCAAAAACGTGGTGTGCGCAGGCCCTAAGAGATTATTTTCCGGAAGGTTTATGTTTAAAACTGATACATTTAACTTAAATATTCAATTTAGCACTGACATATCGAGTTTTTTACATGTCACCCTATTGCATACGCGCAAAGTGAACCACTAGTTACATACCTACCAATTCGTTTCTAGTTACGAGTAGAGTAATCATTCAAACTGTTTGTCAGGATATAGCAGACAGCGCGTACCGCCACAGACGCGGGCGACCACAGTTCATGTCGAGCGTCAGCAAAATCATCGCTGACTCCCTCTTCAGTTTGCTGGTGCAAGCGCTATTTTTAGTACAGGTATGTTATCGTGTTACTTACAATATAAAGTGGAAGTAGTTTTAATAGGTTTGCAAATCTTAGGCATCTAGCTTAAGTATTCAAGTACAAAACTTAAGTTTTCCCTAACCTTAGTTCTAGCCTGTAGCTCTGAGCCAGTTTTTGCGGTTCCAACTTTATTTCGATTTGGGTAAAGTTCTTAATTCAAAAAATGACAATATAGCACCGGATTACGTTGTCAGTTTTCTAAAAAGAACTGCATTGGGTTCTTAATTTACAACTGAGTTGGGGTTTAAACATGATATAATTAATAACCTTGTTTTGTAAAAAGGCGGTGTCTGTCTTTTTCTGGATGGGAAATCATCAAATAACTTCTCCCGCTCTGGGTGGAGCGGGAGGGCGTGTCAGACTTTTACTGACTAAAACCCACCCGTGTTCCTTCAGTTGCCCATGTGCCAGGGTCACGGTGTCTCTTTCGAACAATCTCGCGACCCTGGCAAAGGCGGTGTCTTTACAGCATATTCCTGAGTTGCACTTTTTAATCAAATTATATATCTTTAACGCTGCGCTCCTTATTATTTCAAAGGATTATAAAGTATCGCGACAGCCCTTTCTCCTTTTATCATTAAGTTAATTATTGTAACACTGACTTAATTATGATGGACATAAGAAAGTCATTATACAACTATAATAATTATTATTAAATACTAAAGTTTGTTGTTGCATCTGTTTGTTTACCAAATTTAATAAATTAATTTTTAATTTCAGAGTATGTTAGTAAGTATGCTACCAATAACATACATAGGCGAGCTGCTCTGCCTAGTTCACATGTGCCTGTTGTACTCGCTGTACTCGTTCGAGTACAAGTGGTTCAACATGGGCTGGGAGCTGCACAAGCGGTTGACCTTCATCGAGTCCAACTGGCCTTACTTCCTCGGCTTCGGGCTGCCCTTAGCTGTGCTGACGCAGATTCCACAGTCTTATATTATAAGGTAAGACAGCATAATTAGACTATAATTTTTTCACTATTTTTTTTTTTTGTGTGTAATATCTTCAAAATACTGCTCCCGCTCTGGGCGGAGCGGGAAAGCGTGTCAGACTTTTACTGACTAAAACCCACCTGTGTTCCTTCAGTTGCCTGCGCTAGGGCCTTAACTCTTTCATACAAATCCACGGACTCCTGACGCCCGGGGCGTCTTCTGCGGCGGCTAGGGGCGTGAGGGCGCAGTGTTTGCCTCTCCTTCACGCTCTCCGCCTCCTCCTTCGCGAGCATTACTGCTCCGCAGAAGGTGACGGCTTCCCACTCTCGCTCCGTACAATGACCTGGACCAAGGCCGGACGCGCGAGATCTACTACAGGGTCAAAGATTTATAATGTTCCCACGCGGGCCTAGGTCTTCAAACAAATCTCGCGACCCTGGCAGGAGTATGTACCTTCCTGCGTTGAAATTTTTCGTCGGTTGTTGAAAAAAAAAAAAAAACTATTTCTATGCTAGGGATTCTGGGGTCGCGGGTTTGTTCGAGGGCCTAGGCACAGGCAACTGAAAGACCGCCGGTGGGTTTTAGTCAGTAAAAGTCTGACGCGCCCTCCCGCTACACCCAGACCGGGAGACGTCATGTGATGATATCCCACGCTTAAAAAAAGGGATTCCATAATTCCTGGTCATTTCAACTTGTTAACTTTTATTATTATCTAATGTACAATGTATTTTCAACGAATGAATAGACGACGACCCAATTATAATTATAAAAGTAGCTATCAATGGTTTTGATTTAGTAGACCAATTTGTTTACAATATAAGCCTATATATATACCTACTTTTATGTAATTTCGACTTTAAACATTGCGATAAAACAAAGTACTACGACGTAATAGTACGGATATTCAGTGAAATTACGACTGAAACTTTATAATAGGTTCACAAATTGTATGAATTTATCGGGAAATATTGTAGTTTTAGCTGTGTCGATATTTATTTAAACAGCTGCATACAAATAAGACAAATACAATGAGAGAGTCTTAATTTATAAGAAGGAATGAATTTATCTCTACACACTCCTTTTGTCTCGATAAGGTTCATACAATTAGTTATACACACACGCCGGTTGCGAGTACTACGCACCTGACCTTTCTGAAGAACATCACCAAAAGGAGTGTGTAGAGATCGTAGCAGGTGGCGTTCATTGGTTTCTGCCTACCCCCATGGCAAAAAAGCGTGATTGTATGTATGTATGTATGAATGAATTTATAAATACATGGTTCATAAGGTTATCAAACAGATGATTTGGCTTAGTTGCACTTAAAATCGTTTAGGAGACATTTTTAACTTTGAACTTGAAATTCTTACAATTACACGTGTAGATAAACATTTCAATTACTTTAGATGATATGTTATTTTAATTGTTATATTATAAGTACTTATTATGTAAGTGGAGCTCAGTATTGATAAGAAAATGTGAAGAAGGTTCAATTTAACAATTATTGTAATGTCACACAGTACGTACAGTTCACACAAGTACATGTCACGTTTATTCTTTCGTGTTATGGTCAGTTGAAAAATGTCAGAGAAATTTACTGTTTCATTGCAAATACGACCGTATTACCATAGCTTGAAGTAGAAAATTATATGAATATCAACACAGTCTGCTCACGACTTCGTTGTTCTTGTTTTCTAATTTAGGCTATGGTTTTAAGGTTCTATTTTCAATGGACCCAGTAAATTGCTCAGGTATTTTTCGGTTCTTTCTCAACTGACACTAAGGAAGTTAGTCACCATTCACATAGGTTATCATTTTTTTTTTTTTTTTTTTGTTATTATTAGCCGTTGATGTCCCACTGCTGGGCGAAGTCCTCCTTACTATCTTTCCAAGTCTCTTTGTCCAGAACTGCCGAAGCCCAATCTTTATTTAAAAAAAAAAACTTTTTGATATAGAATTTAACACTTTGCAAAGACCTTCAACAGATTTAAAAATGGGTTAAATAGATAAATATTTAAATTCACAAACTTCGGTATCTTAGTAATTAGTCAACATGACCGCTAAAATTAAAGGTCATAGTACACTTAGTCGTAATCAGCACGCTTGAATGACTAGAACGTAATCACAGCATCTTTGAGTACCTATGTAGGTAGGTCTAAAGTCTAGACATTATCCCTTATCGACTTCTTATCTTATCTGGTGTTAGTTCTGGTTTGCGATATGCTGTTTAATTCATGACATAACATAACTTCACGACTGTACTTTACGAAAGAGTCAAGCAGAGAGTAGAGTACACTCAAATTTCTCCAGTTATTTACAAGTCCCAAGTAATAGGGACGAGCCTATTGCCATAAACAGCGCACAAACTTAGATTCCAAACTTGTCTGACAAATTCCTAATGAAAAAACGATTGGTTTTTCCATTATATTTCCTCTTCGTCTACCTGGGAATAGAGTCCAGGACCTCTCGCTCTGCAGTGGCGCCTTCGACAACTAGACCAATGAGGCAGGCAGTTTTTTTGATTACTTACAAGACGTGCGTGTATGACCAGATTTATGAACGTGGAGTTAGCTGCTATGTCACCCGGGTCAATCAATTAGGTTAAGCTAAGAATGCTGTGGTTGGTCCGTGGCTGGGTGACCATTATTTCATACCTAGACCCCTCCGTGCCTCGAAAAGCACGTGAAGCCGTTGGTACCAGTTGTCATTCACGGATCTTAGACAGTCGTTACGTGTCGTCAGAAGCTCGAAAGTCTGACAACCAGTCTTACCAAGGGGTATGTTTTGTATTACCCACTAAAGTTGAGGTGCTCAGAGAGACAATTACTGTAATCACTTTTAGTGCCAAGAACCCGGATCCGGGTCCAACGGAATTACCGTTCGCATGCCCACAACTCGCATCCGAATCCTACGTATAAGTAGTTTGTACCTTGCAACCATGCCGTGCACCCGCCTACCGGGTGCAAATCACAAAAATAAGCTAGGTGTGAATAGAGTCTACTTTTGAATAATTCTTTTTTCGACCTGGCACTGAAAGTGCTAAAGAACATTAGCATTGTATTCTCAGTCTCAATATGTCAAAAATACCTCTAATTTCGCTACATTTTGGATAAGTTTTGGACATTGATTGTCAGATGAGATTGCGCCTAGATTATGAACGTTTTTCATTTCAGGAATTGACATTCAAATAGGCAGTCGCTTTATGTAAATACTGGTACTCAGCTACATCCGGTTAGACTGTAAGCCGACCGCAACATAGATGGGAAAAGGCAGATGATGTTTTCCCGATCCTGTAAACCGAACCGTTCCGTTTGCATGAACGTAAACGAAACAAAACGATTACCTATAGTATGGATCGTAGCGAGTGGTGATTTTTACCTAGTTTCTACCTACACACATACACATAACATCACGCCTTATTTCCTCGAATGGTTGGGCAGGGGTGTGCCTATAGTACACCCACACTTCGCCTGTTATGTAAGTCCCATGTAATAGGGGGCGAGCATATTGCCATCAACCGGGCACAAATCCAGTCTCCGGGCTGCTACTGAGAAATTCCAGATAGAAAAACCCAATATCACTTTGCTCGACCTGGGAATTGAACTCAGCACCTCGAGCTCAGCTGTAGCGCTTGCTACCACTAGACCAACGAGGCAGTTTACCTACCTACCTACCCCTACCTAGTTCTACCTACCCCTGTGGGAAAAAGGCTTGAGCTTATGTATGTAAGTTATACTAAGATATTAATAATATAATGCTTTTCTTATTGTTACAGTGGCTGTGTCTTCTCCATATTCTTCCCCGTATTTATATTAAGTGGCAACGAAGCGACTCCTGTTATAGGAAGGTAAGTTTAACATATTGCATTCATTTTTGGTCAGTATTTATCGGAATATCAATAAATTGTAGTAATTTGTCGAAAACGTGCTTTGATTCGATTCTATTACGAAATGTAAGTTATTATAAGTATAACATCATCAAAATACACTAAGTGCAAAAAATACGTGTTATTAAAGCTAACTCAAAAACAACCAAAGCAAAGTTCAGTATTAAGATTTATATGGGCTCACCCCTGCGGCATACCAAGTCATCAATTAAGTAAATAATGATTTTGCTACTTTATGCAGTCAATATACTGCAGCTCTTCAATTAATACATCAGTGGGCAGATTAAACTTTATGTTCATTTCAAAAAGACATGTTTTAAATAAACACGAGAATATAAAATTTAATTTAATTTTACTGCCACTATAAATAGAATTTTCGAAATCAATCCTCCATTACAGGAGATATCACGTAACATAAATATAATAAAAATGCAATAGAATTGAGAAAAGTTGGACCAAAATTAAAATAACGAAAATAGGTAGACCAGGCTGGTGTCTGCAACTCCACGTCTAGGCGCGTATTTTGCATACGGAAATTAAAAACTAACATAAACATTGATATTTGGAACGATTGGACTTTGAAGTACGACTCGATCAAGACCCAGATAAAGATATAAAGATAAAACTCTCGACTCAGTATTTTATCAGTTATAGATTGTACTAGCTTATGCCAGCGTCTTCGTCCGCGTCAAATTTTTGCTCTCCTGACTTTTCCCGTTGCATCTATTTGCCTGCCAGTTTTCGTTCATTTTTCGTTGTTGCTCCGCTCCTTTTAATCGTAGCGTGCTGTTATATAGCCTTCCTCAATAAATAGGGGCAGACAATCTGCTTCAATTGATATTTTATATATACAATGACATGAATATTTACTTTGTTAAGTATCATATTGTTTTAATTATTGTGAATGTGAAGACTATGTGGGTCTTCTTTTTATTTTTTATTTTGCTTTCTTTGTTTCTCAGCAATCATGATCTGGCAGTTTGAGTAATTTATGTGGCCTACCCGAATGTCCTTTCTTGGTTGGTATTGTTCGTCACAGCGTTGGGCTCCTTATGTTCTATGTTCCGAGTTGAGCTAAACGATTAGTGACAAATGCTTGCACTGACTGGACAGGTCCACTCAATCTGTGTGGTTCTTTCCTCAAAAGACCATTTCAGTCACCAATCTACATGGTTTTCACATGTTGTGACCAACAAAATTATATCCGTTTCTTTTTTTTTATATACACATTGACATTGATAATTTTTATATATACAATGACATGAATATTTACTTTGTTAAGTATCATATTGTTTTAATT
Organism: Aporophyla nigra; assembly: GCA_947507805.1. Classification (NCBI taxonomy): domain Eukaryota; kingdom Metazoa; phylum Arthropoda; class Insecta; order Lepidoptera; family Noctuidae; genus Aporophyla; species Aporophyla nigra. The sequence continues at coordinate 5,135,947 of OX382301.1, forward strand.
ATTGTGAATGTGAAGTCTATGTGGGTCTTTTTTATTTTTTTTATTTTTTACTATTATTATTATTATTTTCTTTCTTTCTCAGTAATCATGATCTGGCAGTTTGAGTAATTTATGTGGCCTACCCGAATGTCCTTTCTTTGGTATTGTTCGTCACAGCGTTGGGCTCCTTATGTTCTATGTTCCGAGTTGAGCTAAACGATTAGTGACAAATGCTTGCACTGACTGGACAGGTCCACTCAATCTGTGTGGTTCTTTCCTCAAAAGACCATTTCAGTCACCAGTCTACATGGTCTTCACATGTTGTGACCAATATTATGTCTGGACTTTTAAAAGAGACTGTGACCTCTGAGTTTGTTTCGGCCTTTCTTCTCAGAGTAGTCAGTTAGGAAACGCCGAACTCATCTAGTTTAAAAAAAATATACCATTGACATGTAAAAGTGTTTGTACAAACCTACTTACAGAAATAAAATCATTTATCATTTATAATATTTGATTTTACAGCAAAAATCTGCTGTAAAATCTGACTGATCATAGGCTAAACTTATAAAAAAAGGTAAGTTTAATAACGAAAACCCGACTACTGATAAATTACGATCTAAAAAGAATGAAACAAGAAAATATTCTCATCGAAACTGGTCGTATGCCACTATGCCCTAAACCTTATGATCGCTTAATAGTGTCTTTAATTTCTGTAATTTGTTGTAAACCGTTTTAATTAAAGAAATAAATAAATAGGTAATAAAATTATGAAATTAATGAATGAATGAAAAAAAAAATGAAGATGATGATGATGAATGATTATGAATTTAATGTGCTACTAGCGGACGATCAAGACGCTTCCAACGCTATCTCATTTGTCAAATTATGATCAGTAGTTTAGAAGTTATGAGGTAACAGATGAACAGACATATAAACATACCCACATACAAACATACAAACCGTCTCATTTAAATCGCAACTCATGATTTCGCTTCACCGTAATCAGGTAAAAAGCAGATGATTTTTCCACAAGCTCTAATTTTTGTATAATATTTTATATTAGGTAAAACCTAACCATATTTTTGTTCTCTTTTCCAGCGAATACCCCCTCCGTCTGTTCTCACCGGTTGTGGCGATATCCAATGGTATGTTCCGGTTCGTGCGACAAGGGGCTGAAGTAGTGACGCAACGGAATAGGTGACTGCCAACCAACACCTGATTATTATAGAGCCTACTTAACGTAGAGGGTAGGCAGGGTTGTGCAAACTTACTCTTGTGATAGTCGACATTTAAATAAGAAATAGGAATTATATACAGGGTGGGTGGTCATCGACGCACTAACTGTGACCATGAACTGAGCACATGATTCTAGACTCCCAAGAGTATACATTTTTCATAGGTTCTAAAAAAATAATTTACATTGTTTTGGACAGCCTCAGAAGCACAAAATTCTGACAACCAGTCTTACCACAGGGTATTGTATTACCCAGTAACTGGGTAGTGCAAATCAGATAAGCAGTAGCTCCATGTAAAATACTAGTTTTTTACCCTCAACATACTGGGAAAAGGCTAGATGATGACGACATTTTGACAGCGTAGACACTTTTCTATAAACGAGCTGATTTTTTTAACACGCTTCTATTAGCTTCAAACGTATGTTAGTATGTGCCTATGTAATGGAAACTTTGAACATGATTTTGACCTACTTTAAATTTTTATAAACAACAAATTACTAAGCAGGAGTGTTCAGAATCGTACTGAATCTATGGTTACAATATCTGCGTTGATGACCTTACCATCCCATATTTTATTTTTTAAATTCTAAAATTAAACCTAAAATCTAGGAATGTTTTTAAGAATTTTGGGTTTTGGTTATTACTTAATTTGACTGGACAGTGTTTTGGGTTTTTTAAAGCGAAAATCGCTATACTATAAAAGATAAATGCTTTTAAATAAGTATTTTAGAATTAAGTTGGGATGGAACTAAATTCCTGTGATGACCAGTTAAGTGAAAATTGTTAGTATATGTCAAAATAAGGTTTTGAACCAAACTTTTAGTGATGATCTCGCTTTGAAAAGCCCAGCAACACTGCCTTAAACTGTATTTAAAAAAATACTATGTAGTACAATCATCACACTCATTCGTCATCAAACTTACTAGTCAGTTCGAACCATTTATATATTAATTTTAACCTCCTGGATTCCGGAAAAAAAGTTGTTGGATATTATTATTTAGTTGGAGTTTTTTGACGTGTCTGTCAAACTCAAAATGACGTTTGGTGCAGTGTTGCTAGTTTACTAAGGTTACACAACTACTATAAAACGATTAGTTCCGAAAACAATTCACAGATGACTTTAGAACAAATTTTTAATTCTTTATGAAATATAGGTATGACGCTGGCATCCAGGAGGTTAAATCATTCGCGACATAAAATCTCAACAGAGAAAATGATATTAATATTTATTGACTAAGAAATGAAATTGTTTTTACGACAATCTAGCTTCTGCTTATATAGTCCTTGCAATTTACGAGCGCACGACATGTGAGTTCTATGGTTATTGAAATAACGTTTAAATTGCAGTGGTATGACGCGCACTCGTAAATTCAAACTACCGTAGTAGTATATTTTTATAGAAATGTTCCAAATTGTTACATATCGTTCAAAGTTCTGTCTTCTAACGAGTTCTCATGCTGTTGTTAGAAATAATAAATTAAATAATGTTTACTGCCTCATTGGTCTCGCAAGCGCTATTTTGTGGGTGGATAATCATCAAATGTCATCTCCCGCTCTGGGTGGAGCGGAAGAGCGTGTCAGACTTTTACTGACTAAAACCCACCCGTGTTCCTTCAGTTGCCTATATGCCAGGGCTACGGTAACTCTTTTGAACAAATCTCGCGAACCTGCACCCTAGTTGCGAAACGCACAATTTATCAGAATCTGAATGGGATTGTAGATTATTTCTAAACCATTGCGTCATTTATTCGAATAAATTGTCGGCTCAGTAACGTAAATAACGCAATGAATGTTGTTTAACCCTGAATATTAAACCAATTCCTACCGATAAAACGTTCCGCAATTACCCCTCTGGCATCTCGCAAGCGCTACTGTTAAGCATGAGGTCCTGGGTTCCATTCCTAGGTCTGGCAAAGTTTTATCCGGTTTTTCCATCTGGAATTTCTCAGTAGTAACCCGAAGTCGGATCTGTGCCTGGTTGGTGGCAATAGGCTCGCCCCCCTATTACATGGGACTTAAACATGACTGACGAAGTGTTGGTGTACTATAGGTACACCTCTGCCCAACCCTTTGGAGAATATGGGCGTGATGGTATGTTAATATTTAGGGCTTGTACACCTGCTGTTAATTAAGACACGCTCTGTATATTTATATATTTTTTTAGCATTTTGTGGCATATATTGCAAGTATCGTATTTCATTTATACAAAAAAATGAGTAATTAAATATCTTTTGTTACTTCGCATTCGTTAGGCTTTGGCCCGTATCTAACTAGGACACTAAGGTGGCACCACCATGGTTGCACTGCCAAAAATGCATGGTTGGTTGCGCAACCTATTTGACGCCTGGTGAGATACCCACAATAAAGTTTTGTATATTTTACTGGTAGCGCTACCATAGTGTCCTAGTGAGAAATGGGCCTTATCTAAACAAGAGACTGTGGTGGTGCAACCATGGTCGAACTGCCAAGAAATGTATGGTTGCTTATTTCCAACCGGACATAGTCTGATCTCAGTCTCAATATGTCAAAACTACTTCGAGGTTCCACACATTTTTGACAAGTTAATAATAATAATATTTATTTGTTCAAAACCTTAAACCTATTTACAATTCTTAGAAACTTAAATTAGACCTGATTAGTAGCTGGCAAGATACAAAACTAGCGCAACTGGGCTTAAACTAGGAGGACTCCTGTGCTATAAGCACAGTTATTGACATTGACTGTCGCAGAGATGAGACTGCGACTAGATTTTGAAAGTTTTTAATTACAAGAATTGGCCTTCAGGTGAGGTACTCATAGAGCTGCAATAATTTTGTTGGTAGCGTGACTGGTGGCCACTGGTACCTTAGTGACATAAGAGCCTTAAGGCGGATCGGATGCGATAAGGTAGCCCGCGAAATTCAAATTTTCTTACTTATTCTGCAATTTGTAGATCAACGTCAGGTTTATGTGCATTAAAATATGATTCGCTACCGTAACGAGAATGCATTGACCAGAATTATAATAATTAAAATCATCAATACATAAACCCTCTAAGTTCATACAGCCTGAAACTGACTTGCAAATTGTAAAGAACGAAAAAAATATACTAAATGACACGGTCTATCCTGGCGCATCCCCCTTTAAGGGCACAGTGATGAAACAGGTCCTAAATGTAATCTATTCAGAAATCAATTTGCACAACCCTGTATGTGACTAAAAGGCAAAGGCGTGTTGTCAAAATATATTTATGTATATTGTGCTCATAAATGTTCGCGTTGCTCATGTTGTTATGAAATGACGGGGAGGGTAGGGTTTGAGCTTCTTTGTCTACTTCGTGAGTTTGATTGACTATCCAATACCATTTACTTACTGATTTTTTTACTGCTATAATCATCTGCGATATACAAATAATATTACCTTACCCGCCCACACACCCCATACTATTACAATTTCGCTTCATAAATATACTTCTAAATCTGCGGTGTATAATGTACCAAAAGAGAATTATCCAGGGTCGTTGGAACTACTTGAACTTTAGTAAGAAACCGATGAATATTATCGAATGAAATCTATTATACTTAATATTTATACTAATGTTATAAAGCTGAAGGGTTTGTTTGGTTGAACGCGCTAATTTCAGGAACTACTTGTTCGAATAAAAAAATATATTTCAGTGTAGGGTAGCTCATTTATCGAGGAGGCTATAGACTATATAACATCATGCTAAGACCCATAGGAGCCGAGCAAAATGAAAAAAGTCTGAAAGACCGCTATGTGTTACCGAAGTAATACTGTGAGCAGGAGATGGGATACCACACGACGGGTCGGGGACCAAAATTTCACGCGAACGAACTCACGAGCAGAAGCTAGTTTAATTTGATTGTTTGTTTTCTATTCAGTAAATTTTAAACATCCATCCGTTTCTTACTTAACTTCAACTATTTATGTATCCGACGACCCTGGTTACTTTTCTCCTTTGCTGACCGTACTAAATATTGTCAGTATGTTGGAGGAAAATTACAAAGATAAATACATTTTAGGAATCGCTTAAAATTTAAGCTGAAACAAAAACAAATGAAATGGCCCAGATGATGGGGCTCCCTCTATTCAAATTTTTCTTATGATGTTAAACTTTTTAGTATTTGCCAGTATTGGATAGTCACTCAAAAGTAAAATTATATAATATATCAAAAATGGTGCCTGGAATTATTCCCATTTTTAACTTAAATACATAATTTGAGTAATCGCTTCTTATAAGGTGTAATTATATAGTTTATATATTACAAATAATATAATTACAATCATTCTCATTTAGAAATGTCTGAAATTGTGATTGTTTTTTTTACATGACATTATTTATTAAACGGACTGACTGATCTATTGTTGTTTACTTTTGAATCTTTAAATATCTAAATACACTTCTAATAGGTATTTCAACCAGGAACTCCAATCATAAACATTTTTTTTTTTTTGATGGGAAATCATCAAATGACGTCTCCCGCTCTTGGGCGGAGCGGGAGGGCGTGTCAGACTTTTACTGACTAAAACCCACCCGTGTTCCTTCAGTTGCCCATGTGCCAGGGTCACGGTATCTCTTTCGAACAATCTCGCGACCCTGGCAGGAACCTTTTGACGGTCGACTTTTCATTTAACTCGTCATTATATAACGTAAACCAAGTACCAAGTTATATAAGGTACACACATAAAGGGGTAACCGTAAAGATGCATGGACGAGTCATCCTCATTTCAGCCGAAAGGCGTCCACTGCTGGACATAGGCCTCGCCCAAAAGTGCGGGTGTTGCCATAATCGCCACGCTTGGCAGGAGGGTTGCGATCACAGTATGATGGTAAAATCCATAGAGAATGCTGCTGCCCATTCTCCAGTAATAATAATAATAATGTTTATTCTTCCAAATACAGAGCTTTACATTTCCTTGTGATCTAAGTAAATTAATATCTAGGTTAACATGAATAATAAGACTAAGACGCATAAGGAGCATTTTGCTTATGAACTCCACACTAGGTCGAGCCTGTCTCGTAGAGTTCATGAGTGGGATTACCGTATGACTTTGCTTACATTACTACATGTTACAGTTGAGATTTTAAAGTAGTTAAAACATTTAAAAAACAATTGTCTAGGTTTAAAGAAATGAAACGTAATATGAACAAAATTAAAAACAATGAAATTAAAAACAATCAAATTAAAAACAATAAAAATAGTATAGAGGAATATTTGATAGCAGTGTGCACTATGTGTAAGAGTGTGTGTAAAAGTGAGGGAGAGAGAGTGTGCTGTGTGCGTGGGCGTGTTTGTGTGAGTGAGTGTGGGTATGTAATGGTGTGTTACAAAAATACCTTTAGAAGAGATTCTGATTCACTGTACGATTGAGTTAGCAGCCATTTGCGAACAATCTTTTTGACTTGGCTTGATCTAGAGTCACAGATGCCACACATTCTCACAACTTTATTGTAAATGTGACTGAGCAAGAATTCTTGCATGTGTTGTGCGAAAGTTGTACGCGTCCTAATCGAAGCACACTTAAAAATTCGACAAAATGCGAAATGAGCAGCTGCGAGTATTCAGGGGCTTGTGTTACAATTTTGTGCTGTTTCAGTACCATTTTGAGTATGTATAACTTTCGGACGTTGAGTAATGCGGCTTCTTCATACAAAAGGGTCGTCGGGTATCTGAAGGGTTTTTTTGAGCATGACTTTCAAAACCGATCTTTGGGCTCGTTCGCTTTGGATCATGGTGGAGATTCCAACTCCACCGCATACTGTTATACAGTAACATAGAATTGACTCACATAGTGCCACATATACTATGATTAGGGTGGCTTGTTGTTTTATTGGCAGAGTTACGCAGAAGTTTCATTATGTGAATAATTTTTCTGGTGCGTTTCGCTACCAGGTCAATATGGGGCTTAAAAGAGAGCCGCTGGTCTATTAAAACCCCCAGGTATTTTACACATTCCACCTTTTTTATTTCCTGGCAGGTGCACAGGAGGGGGTTACAGGTCATGCAGTGGATAATGATGTCTAGTGGTCGTTTGGGCGCCGAAGCCTGGGTTTTGTGGAAGCACAAGTAATTGGTTTTGTCAATGTTTAATGAAAGAAGATTGTAGTCGAGCCATCTTTTGATGCTGGTCAGACTTTTTTGAGCTTCCTTTTGCACTGATTCCCAAGATTTTTCGTGAAATAGAATAACCGTGTCGTCAGCATAACATATGATATCTGCCTTTTTATCTAATGTACGATGTATATCGTTTATGTAGATGAGGAATAAGGTCGGACCGAGTAACAACGGTACGTAACTTCTAGTAGAGACAAGTCCTGTATTTCAAATCACTGGAATAAAACCAATATTACAATCGTTTTAGGAACCACATTGTTGTGCTCTTTAATAAAATCCGTAGTCCATCCATTTTGACGTCAAATTAGCGTGGCAAGATAACACTAGAGCGATACATTCACACATCCATGATGAACAGGAAGAGGTAAGGACTTAAAGCCGACCCCTGGTTCAAGCCTACAGCCACATTCAATTCGTCGGTATTGCCAGCAGCCAACCGGACCTATGTACGAGATTGACTGTATATATAGCAGGAATTTACTGTACATACTTTACTTGCCGGGCAACCCTTTCTCTTTCAATGCCCACCACAACACATCCCGAGGTACCCCACCATACGCTTTCTCCAGATCAATTAATACTATGTGCAAGTCTTTGTGTGCACGTCTGTACTTTTCACACAATTGGCGGAGTGCAAAAATGTCGACCAATATTCCTCGACGTGGCATAAACCCAAACAGGTTCGGGATAATCTAAGGCCTGGCGCCCACTATCGGTGGGCATCGGTGCGGCATCGGTGCGGCTCGGTACCGCTCGGGCGCCTTATGGCGGCTTCGAGCGGCTTCGGGCGCCTCAGAGCTGCGTCGGGCGACTTCGGGCTGCCTCGGCAGCCGTAAGCATGGCTAAGGACGCCGTAGCTGATTTTGGGTAGCCTCAGAATAGCTCGGGCGGCAGAAACATCGCAGAGCAGTCGTAACGTTACGTGAAAACAGTTGTGCGTGTGTATTTATAATGGTGGATTGGGACTTAGTTCTCATTGTTCATCTTGCTACCCGAAGACAGCCTCGGCGTCCTTAGCCATGCTTACGGCTGCCGAGGCAGCCTGAAGTCGCCCGACGCAGCTCTGAGGCGCCCGAAACCGCCCAAAGCCGCCGTAAGGCGCCCGAGCTGTACCGAGCCGCACCGATACCCACCGATAGTGGGCGCCGGGCCTAACTCTCCTCTCGCAGTTTCTCTATTACTTTCATCCATACCTTCATACTATGTGACATGAGCTTTTCTCTCGATAGTTGTTGCAGTTCTGTACATCACCTTTATTCTTGAAGATGGGCACTACCGAACTACATAAATCAACCTTCTGTTAAACACGTCCATACTTCTACGGATATATCATCTAGGCCCATAGCCTTTCCATTTTTCATACCTTGAACTGTTTTTCTTACTTCATCCATGCTAATTTCCCTCACCAAACCCATATTTATTTGTACCTCTCCGAGCACACCATTCCATTTATATATTATACTAGCTTTTGCCCGCGGCTTCGCCCGCGTGGATGTCGGAAATTAATGCAAGAGGACGTATAACCGCGATAAGAATGTGTTATTCCAGGTTATATAGGTAATATAGACTCTGTGTGCTATTTTCGATCCAGATCCATTCAGCCATTTTTGTGTGATTGAGAAACAACAACCCAATCATACATATTTTCACATTTATAATATTATTTGCCCGCGGCTTCGCCCGCGTGGATGTCGGAAATTAATGCAAGAGGACGTACTACCGCGATAAGAATGTGTTATTCGATGTTTTATATAGGTAATATAGACTCTGTGTGCTATTTTCGATCCAGATCCATTCAGCCATTTTTGCGTGATTGAGAAACAAACACCCAATCATACATATTTTCACATATATAATATTATTAGTAGTAGGATTATAACTCATATTACTTAGGATTCATAGTTTATGAGAACATCATGTGTGTTGGTGTTTTTAAAATAAAAGTAATAAATAGTATTCAGAGTAAGAAGACTGTGACATAGGGCTTGGTTTAGTTGAATATAAGTCTTCCTGGTTTTTCTTAACGCTCCTATTTTACCTATACAGACACTCAATCATTTACCAGACACCGAACTTAATTATAGGAATAGTACTTTTGCCAGTGGCTTGGCCCGTATAGCTGTCGGAAAATAACACCCGGGAACCTACTACCGGGATAAAGTAGGTATCCTATCTGTTACGTATCCATGATATAATATATCTTTGTGCCAAATTCGATCTAAATCCGTTTGGCCGTCTTTGCATCATTGAGAAACAAACATCCAAAAATCTAAACATCTAAGCAATTTCGCGGTCTCTTACTTGAAATAATACTATTAGGTTTATTTTGAGTATAATGAACACACATGATATTCGCAATTACTTTGAAGCCAAAGTAATATGAATTACAATCCTACTTATCCTGTACTACCCGGCCCCTGCCAACGCGCTCTGCGCCCACTTTTTAAATCTCTAATATCTTCTAAGATATTCATTTAAATTACATGCTGTAAAGGGCCATATTGATCTATATTAAATGCACAATGTATTTAATTTGATAAGGAGTACTTAATTGAATAAGGATTAATGCTGTATTGCTTAAAATCGCTTCGTAAATAAGCCCTTATTTCTCGTAAAAAGTAAAAGATAAAAAATGGTTATTGTGGGTTATCCCTAAGAGATAGACATATACCATTGAGGACATTTTTGTAGGCCTTTTTAAGGTGTACAATACTGTAGTACATTATTTTGATCTATTTCGTAGAATTCAGCCAGGGTTTTACGAATTTTGAGACGTAAGTCAGCGTAGTTTTCGAAGATAGTTATTTTTTTCTAAAATAAAAGAATCTTTCTAAAATAAAAATAGCCTAAGTTACTCCTTGTTACATCAGCTATCTGCCAGTGAAAGTCCCGTCAAAATCGGTCCAGCCATTTCCGAGATTAGCGGGAACGAACAGACAGACAGACAGACAAAAATTGTAAAAAATGTTGTTTTGGTATATGTATCGTGTATACATCCATATACACTTAGTAAAAAGTGGTTATCTTAATATTAAAAACAGACACTCCAATTTTATTTATTTGTATGTATGTATAGATTATTCTCTTCGTTCATTCGCTTTTCGAAATAAACCTTCCATCATTTATTTCGTCATCATCTTTAGACAGAACGTTACCGAATAAAACAATATTTCTATAATGAAGGGTAGTGTTAAATAATACAAACGCATTGAATTCACATAAATAATTTATTTTAAATTCATTCATTCGTCAACAAATTATCACAAGTTTATAAACTTTCTAATTGAGTTCATATTATCTGGTTATAGTGCATAGTTACAATATTTACTGTAATGGTGTAGATATGTGCAGCTCCTATTATTGGCGCCACTCGTTAACATCATTGTTTTTTTGTCTAACTAATAGTTCAAAACTACTACGTTTTTACTATTTTTATTTATAGTAATGATATAGTAAGTATACTTAGAATGTAGTTCACAAAATTGACTGATAAGTTATCAACAAAAACGTCTGTTTTTTTCTATATACACGTCGTTTTTATTATACTATACAAATTATTATATTCCCTGTTTTCATGTCATATAACGCAATGAAAATAGAATACCAATTTAACAAATACATACACTATCACTTTGTTACTACTACATACACACTATATAACTTATACACATCAATATTAAACAGATACATAAATCTACTATATTATACAGATCGAAGCGTCAGTTAATATCCATGCACAATATTTATTTGTTCATATCTTTGTGGTAACTTGTACTCTAAATCATATGCTACAATTACTGTAGGTAACCCATTATTTTTGTTTTCGGAATTCAGTGAAGCAAGTTCTAGAGTTAAAGAGAATATAAGTATATTTTTACACAAAATAAAAAATATATTTACAAAGTAAAAAAATATTACAATTATGTAAAAAAAAATTGAATTTAGGTTTTGTATTCAGTTGTAAAATGCTGTTATTAAGGTTCCGACCTTGCGGGAAATTAAGGTCAAAATCCTAATAACAGCATATTCTACTTTTTAATACAAAAAGCATTATAACAAATCTTTGTGGTAACTTGGACATAAAATCATGCTAAAATGACATTATGTAACCAATTATTTTTGTTTGCAGAATTCAGTAAAGCAAGATCTAGCGTAACAAAGCATATAAGTATAATTTTTTTTTACACAAGATAAACATTAAAAAATATTACAATTATATAAAAACGTATTGAATTAAGGTTTTGTATTGAGTTCTAAAATGCTATTGTTAGGATTCCGACCTTAAGGAAAATTAAGGTCGAAACCCGAATAATAGAATATTCTACTTTTACACGCACATTCTTATAAATAACAAACGTAAATATAAAATGCATTGTGACAATTTTGTGTGGTTACGTGTACAAAAAATCAGATACTACAATAATAGTAGGTAACCAATTATTTTAGTTTGAGTTAAGTATATTTTTACACAAGATTATTATATAAAAAAATATTTACAGAGCAAAAAAATATTACAATTAAGTAAAAAAAAGCAATGTATTAGTCTGTAAAATGGTGATAAATAGGGTTCCCACCTTAAGGAAAATTAAGGTCAAAACCCTAATAACAACATTTTACAACTGAATATTTAACTTTTTGGACTGAGCACCTGTAAGGAGATCCTTAAAATTAAAATCAGGTACAAAACTATTTTGTATAATATTAATTTCAAGACAAATCAAAATGATTATACATACATACATTGCTCTAAATAGTTACACACGTAACTATTAATTTGAACTACTTAAAATACATAATTATAAACCTAAGTATTTGAGATCTATAACACATTCGCTAAATTGAATTAACAATATAATTTCACAAGTAATGTCAAAAATTGTTATTAACATTTATTGTTGTATAATGTGTTAAATCCAATGATAAGGATATGGAAGATATGGAAGATTTCTTTTATTAGAATTATTAGTCAAGAATGTCACTTATTCCATATTTTATTCTTTACACATATACTGTGTTTATAATAATTATTTTTAAGTTGATATCTAGTTGTTTGATATTACAATTACAAGTGCTAGATATTTTTAAGGTTTCTTAGCTGCGTATATTAGCTTTAAGTCACAGTCAAAAAAACATTACCTCCAAATGATGAAATTATAACATTATTTCTTAAATAATATCTAAATATCACAAACGGGCAGTAAATTATAATGGGAATGTTCTTTTAGTGTATTTTGCATTTAAATTCTATAACCATAGTGCAGTTACAAAAGAAGAAAATAATTGCATTGGTAAGCAGACAGAAATAACTCGTTCAAAATAACGTGTCGAAAGAAAAAAATTGTAATGATTTTATGAAATCGAAAAACAAAATATACGAGTATGTAGTATACGGGTATCAGAACAAACAAAAAAAAAACAAATATACTTACATCGAAATAATTTCTACTGTTTTGTAGTTTCTTATTCTTTCACGAATCGGATACTTTTCATAGCGAAAGTTGTTTAAAATGATTGGCGAAATCTACGTGCTCGTTATTTTATTCGGCAAAAGTTGTTTTAAAAACTGTAGAATTACCCCCTTGACGGATGCAGGTAACTTAATCGTCAACCTGTATATTATGAAATCCAAAAACCGTACAAAATGTATGGAGCCAACCAAAGAAGGAATGGCGAATAAAATATCACAATACAAAATAAACTTTGTATCTTGAATTTTAGTGTTTAAAATCTGTTTCGGTTAGTCAATCTTTAACATTAACATTATGCTATAACATTATGCTTAATATACGGGACGCTTGATAAGAGTAATAATTTTACACATAATATAATAACGAATGTCTTTATGAAGCAAGTACCGCCCGCGGTCTATTAATACTATCGCCTGGTATGTAGTCCAAGAAATAATGTTTTGTTCTTATCTAGTATGGAATAGGCATCTCGATGCTTTTTATTTGTCAATTCTAAAACAATAAGTTTGTTCCTCTTGCCCAGCAGTGGGATACTATAAACGAAAGTCGTGTTATATTTTATACAGAAAATCTTGAAGTAAGATATTTTACTCCTATCTTTGACTCTCTCCAAATAATTTTGACGAAAATCACTATGATACCCACATTTTGGATCACACAAACAATTCAATCAAGATTTAGTTTATGCCTAATATCCGGTCCCACTTTAGGAAATGAATGGATAAATTTTGTCTCAATCAACTTCTTATAATTCCAAAAGGTCAAACATTATTCCTGTGACCACATACATACCTTCCTTCAGATTTCCTACCACGCATATTGAGGTGTCTATAGCAGATGTACGAGCAGCATGCCCACAGCAGCGCCGGCGACCAGGCCCACGCTCAGCATTGTAGCGATCAGACCTGATGCCTTCTCACGTTCATGGAGTTCCACAACCCTGGAAAGATCATTTAGACTTGTTACAGTAAGGAAAAAAAAATATGTCAAAATCTCTATTACTTTTAACGGATGATGACAAATCAAGCTATACATTTCCAGCATAAGCTGACCTCTCATTGTAAGAAAATTCTGGTGCATATACATATGTCATTTCCATATTATATTTCAGTAAAGCATAATTTATTTGTATTTGTGTTGTTACATAAATACCGGCACGGCACAAAATCAATAAAGTAAACGTTTTCCTCATTATTTTCCTTTTGATGCCTATTCCGGATTTTATTAAGGTTTTCTTTTCGCATGTTAAAAGGAAGTATTAATTGATAATTACTGTAATAAACACCTACATTTGTTTCTGTGATTTTATTTTATTCTTATACAGACCATGGAAACATCCATGGATTTATTATTTTTGGCTCTCTTTATAATGAGCTCTCTTATTGTTTGATACTTTTGTTACTTGCTGTGATATCAGATGTAAGATTTCAAATATGTGCTATGAACAGATGGATACCTGGTGACACTGGTTACAGGTGTTACTAACTACCACAGGCACCAGCGATCCACAACATAAAATCGTTAGCTATTTCTTATGTGTAAATATTGTTCGTTTAAAAAAAAAAATAATCAAATCAATTGATTTGAAAAATTATTTTTTTATTATATTATATATAGCAGATATTATATAGCACTTCACCCGCAACTTCGTCCGCGTGAATTACAGGAACTGTGCATTTTTTTTCGTGATAAAATAATATATGCATATTCAGGATAATTTTATAACCAGAGCGCAAATTTTTTTTGGTGGTTCAGTATCAGTAATAGAACACATTTCAACAATTTTTTCAATACGTTTTTTTTTAATTTATATCCGACCTTAAATCAGTAAACTGTGGACACCCTACATATTTCGTAAAACTATTTTCGATCAATTGTAATAAGTCAGTAACCGCGACGGCGTAGGTACTTCGAAATTCTTAGAATTTTGACCGATCGAACATTTGGTAGGTACTAATAGGCCAGTAACCGCGCGCCGGCGTAGGTACTTCGAAATTCTTAGAATTTTGACCGATTGAACAGGTGGTCGGTCGTTCACCTTCGCTGCCTCGCCGGCGCCGCGCGCATGTTATTATAAAAAGCAGTTTCAAAATAGACATCTTTCGTTAACGATAACTTAATTTGTTTATACTAAGATATATCAGAATAAAAATTGCATCGTTACTATAACTCGTTTAAGTTTCATTTGTTAAAATTTGCGCACTGGATAAAAAATTACCTTGTATAATACATAGCCTATGTTACTTGATGATAAAGTAGCCTTCTATAATATGTTAAAGCATTTTTTAAATAGGTTCAGCAGTTTTCGAGTTTATCCATTACAAACATACATACAAAAAATCTAATCTTTCCTCTTTATAATATTAGTTTAGATTACAAAAATAACGTATTTTATTATTTACGTATTGCGTCATTTGTTTATTAAACTGCATTTCAAGACTAAACAGACATCAATATTAACGTTTATCACAGAAAAGCAGTGATAACCTCGTTACTAACTATGCTTTGTACTGTGACTTCTAGTTGTATCGTTGTTGTATAGATAGATAGTCAGCCATGCGCTAATTAGAGTGATTGGTTATTTTGAATCAGTACTATAATATATATGTCTTAATGATGCGGTTGGGTAGAATTTTCCAGTCTTGTTCATTGATATAACCCATTATTTACTTACTTGTTTACTTGTCTAGTTAGCGTTAAAAATATCAGGACGAATAGACTGTTCAAAATTATCTATACAACTAAGAAAATAAAACTTTATCTTAATCGGATAAAGTTCTTTTCAGAGTGACAGTTGTCGTGTACTGTCTTCATTCTGAAATGTTCCTTGTGTCATTGAGTTAGTATTTAATTTTCGTCCCGATAGTATTGATGCTGACTGTACTTACAATTAATATTCTGCAAATATTTATATAGGCCATGTTTTGGTGCAACTGATCGTTTCACAATTTGCACAGAAAATCCGACTGATCGTTGCACAGAGCCATCGTGATAGTAATACCTTAACATATTTTTACCTGGTAGAGGTGATTATCACGATATTAGTGAGATATCCGTTGAAGACTGAACGCGAAGACTATCATGATGTTGATGATATATTCCTAATTAATTATACGCGAACAAAACGGGCAAATGTTTGCACTGTTGATGACTGCACCGCGCAAACTAGCAATATCTTATGTATAATATATATGTCGACGAGGCATAGAGCTGCCATCATTGATGATTGCGGCAATCATTCGTGGCTGTCAGTTGAGAATGACGTCTGTCACAGAAAACGTCACTCAGTTAGCGGTCAACGTGCGCGAGTCACCTTATTATGCGAGCCGCCATCAAGCAAACATGGAACATTACGTTTATAAAAAATATTCACAAACTATTGGTGCTTTCACTTTTACTATCCATCCACGATGAACGAGGACAACCTGTCTGTCCCTGCGCACATGGATAACCTCTCTCCGACATATATAATCAGCCTGTATTGTCCCACTGCAGGGCAAAGACCTCCCTTTCCTTTTTCCACTCAGCTCTATCCTGAGCCAATAAGGATCAATCCCTTACCTTAATGGTAATATCTTACCTAGTTGATTTGATCATCACGATATTAGTGAGATATCCGTTGGTGAACGCGAAGACGATCATCATGATGATGTGAGACTTCCAATCATACGCATACACAACAGGTAAATATACTTACACAGTTGACCGTTGCACAATTTGCTTAGTAATATATCTACATGTAACTAGAAATATCTTACCTAGTAGAGTTGATCATCACGATATTAGTGAGATATCCGTTGGTGAACGCGAAGAAGATCATGTTGATAACGTGAAACTTCCAATCATACGCAAACAACAGGTAAATATACTTACACAGTTGACCGTTGCACAATTTTCTTGGTGTGTATGTACATATAACTAGCAATATCTTACCTAGTAGCGTTGATCATCACGATATTAGTGAGATATCCGTTGGTGAACGCGAAGAAGATCATGATGATGATGTACTCCCAATCATACGCGAACAGAACAGGCAGATGTTTGCGCGGCTGAGCGTTGCACAGCATTAACATCGGCACGCCGACTACACGGAGGATGCTGGCTCCAGCTATTATCCATTCGTTGATTGGCTGTAAAAAGGATTTTGTTTGATTAGTTAAACAATATAATATACTCAATTTAACCGCAATCGAAAATATGGGTTAACACTATAGGGCAAAAGTGCAAAGTGCGTAAACCTACAATGACTCATAAAATAGAACTTATAAAATATCTACAGTCATACACTACAATGCGTCGCGATAAAATATTTTTAGTAACAATGGATGTATGTTTACATAATTGATACGCAACGGACACAATACATTATTATAGGTTTTTATTCAATCTTACTTGACCGTATGATCCGGCGTCGTTCGGACGCCAGTTAAAGCTTTAAAGCTAATAAGCATTGTGACTCAGACAATATAAATAGGCAACCTGTCAACTTAGAAATAATGACAAAGACTAAGGCAATGAAACAAAACGCTGTTTCATTTTATAACTGGCTGTGCCCCGCGGCTTTACCCGTATAAGTCTCGATCTGGCGGAAATATGCAGATTAAAAGTCTTATATTCTAATCCAGGTCACGGTCTACTTATGTGCCAAATTGAAAATTTTATCCAAATGTGTTCAGCCGTTTACGCGTAAAAGAGTAAAAAACAACAAGAAAACTTTTTTTCTCTTTATAATATTAGTTTAGATCAGTGATTTCCAAAGTGGTACAGGTGAACCAAAAAGGACCACGGAGTTCGCGGTAGACTCGGCGGGGATCTACGATGGCGTGAAAAACAAAAAATTAAGACTTCAAAATTTTACTGAAGAGTAAAATTTTGAAAGTAGTCTACGACAAAAAAAAAAGTTTGGGAGCTTGTGGTTTAGATTAAGGTAAAGTCAGGTGTAGGCTTTGTACAAAGTAGACAATTTAACGTAATTCTTATTTTTGTAGATACTTACTCGCAATAGGAATCCAGCCACCATCCGTCCCGCGTAATCTCCGCAGTTGAAGATCAAATAATTCACAACGGGAACGAAGTATATGTCTGAAAATGTAAAAACAAATGAATAAATCTGTTCAATTTTTGAGTACCTAGCTAATTTAACCTATTTCCTGTTCATCTCCTAACTTTTTCTCAAATATGTTTGAAAAAAACAAATCAGTCTAACCCTAACCCTATCCACTGTTTAAGAAAACAAATAAGATCAAACTCGGGAAAAATATTTTAATTTGTGCTTCTATAATACTATAATTTCATAAATTTGTGCCATCATCCTTGCCAGGGTTACCAGGACAGCAAAAAAACTGTCTTCGAAAACTACGCTGACATACGTCTCAAAATTCGAAACACCCTAAAAAATAGAAAATATATTAAAAAACTAAAAAATACAACAAACAGACAGGAACAGAAGAGAACAGAGAACAGAGGTGCGGAATGATCCTGCAGTCTTCAGAAGCTGCACTCGAGTACCGGCAACTCAATAGACAGATCTCTAAGTCCTTGAAAAGCGACCTTCGCCTCTTTAATACGGAACGTATTAAAGACGCGATAGAGCGAAACAAGGGCTCCAAAGTCTTTGCAAGAGATCTGTCTATTGGGCAGAGTCAGCTTGCGAAACTGAAGACCGACGATGGCAGAATCGTGTCCGCCAAACCTGAGCTTTTTAAGGAGATTGAGAGGTTCTACGGACAGTTATACACGTCCACCAGAAACCCCGTTATGAATCTAGCTAACGACCCGAGAGCTAGGTTGGCTCGACACTACGTTGAAGATATCCCGGACGTCAGCTTGTACGAGATTAGGATGGCTCTGAAGCAGCTTAAAAACAACAAGGCGCCGGGTGATGACGGAATTACGGCCGAACTCCTAAAGGCCGGCGGAAAACCCGTTCTAAAGGCCCTTCAGAAGCTGTTTGATTCCGTCATACTCGAGGGCAAAACGCCACAGGCATAGAACAGAGGTGTGGTGGTACTTTTCTTTAAGAAGGGTGACAATACCCTGCTTAAGAATTATAGGCCCATCTCACTTCTAAGCCATGTCTACAAGCTGTTTTCAAGAGTCATCATGAATCGTCTCGCGCGCAGGTTTGACGACTTCCAGCCTCCCGAACAAGCCGGATTCCGTAAAGGCTTTGGCACCGTAGACCACATACGCGCGCGGCAGGTTATACAGAAGACCGAAGAGTATAACCTGCCTCTCTGCTTAGCGTTTGTGGACTGCGAAAAAGCCTTCGATTCGATCGAGACCTGGGCTGTACTGCAGTCTCTTCAACGGTGCCAGATTGACTATCGGTACATCGAGGTGCTGAAGTGTTTGTATGAAAACGCCACTATGTCAGTCCGGCTCCAGGACAAAGCCTCAAAACCTATCCTTCTGCAGCGAGGAGTGAGACAGGGAGACGTAATCTCTCCGAAACTGTTCACCGCTGCACTGGAGGATGTCTTCAAGGTTCTGGACTGGAAATGGGCTGGCATCAACATCAATGGCGAGTACATCACTCACCTTCGATTTGCCGACGGTACAGTAGTCATGGCTGAGACTATGGAGGACCTCAGTACAATGCTCGATGACCTCAGTAGAGCTTCCGAAGGAGTGGGTCTTAGGATGAACATGGACAAGACAAAGGTCATGTCCAATGCTCGTGTGATACCCACTGCAATGAAGATCGGAGGCGCTACACTCGAAGTTGTGGACGAATACGTGTACCTAGGACAGACTGTCCAGTTAGGTAGATCCAACTTCGAGAAAGAGGTCAATCATCGAATCTGACTCGGCTGGGCAGCGTTCGGGAAGCTACGCAATATCTTCTCGTCCCAAATACCGCAGTGTCTCAAGACAAAAGTCTTTGACCAGTGTGTGTTGCCAGTGATGACATATGGCACTGAGACGTGGTCGCTCACAATGGGCCTCATAAGAAGGTTCAAAGTCACCCAAAGAGCAATGTAGAGGGCTATGCTTGGAGTTTCCCTACGCGGTCGAATCAGAAATGAAGAGATCCGTAGGAAAACCAAGGTAACCGACATAGCCCGAAGAATTGTCATACTTAAGTGGCAGTGGGCAGGGCACATTGCTCGCAGAACGGATGGCCGATGGGGTCGAAAAGTTCTGGGGTGGTGACCGCGTACTGGATGACGGAGCGTTGGAAGGCCTCCCACAAGATGGACCGATGACCTGGTGAAGGCCGCAGGAATACGTTGGATGCGAGAAGCACAGAATAGGTCGAAGTGGCGGTGCTTGGGGGAGGCCAATGTCCAGCAGTGGACGTCTTTCAAATTATGATGATGATGGAAAAACACGCTTCCATTGAAAACCAAACTAAAAAGTACAAAATAATAGAAAAAAAGCGTGGGGTGCCTGATATCAATAAAAAAATACCTTAAAAAGCACCCCACGCTTTTTAGGGTTCCGTTGCCAAATGGCAAAAAACGGAACCCTTATAGATTCGTCATATCTGTCTGTCTTTCTGTCCGTGTATGTCACAGTCACTTTTTTCCGAAACTATAAGAGCTATGCTGTTGAAACTTGGTAAGTAGATGTATTCTGTGAACCGCATTAAGATTTTCACACAAAAATAGAAAAAAAAAAACAATAATATTTGGGGTTCCCCATACATGGAACTGAAACTCAAAACATTTTTTTCATCAAACCCTTACGTGTGGGGTATCTATGGATAGGTCTTCAAAAATGATATTGAAGTTTCCAATATCATTTTTTTTCTAAACTGAATAGTTTGCGCGAGAGACACTTCCAAAGTGGTAAAATGTGTATCTCCCGTAACTTCCTGTATGGTCACAAAAAAATCACAAAAACATGCCTTTTTTGTACAAATTAACCTTTCCCCCCGCCCCCCCCCCCCCAAAGTATTTTTACTTGCTTGTACCAGTATAGGAGAAATTGAATTCTTTAATATCTTTTTGATTACACACCGACTTATCTGCGACTAGGCGAAAAATTGCGATTAATTTGCGACAAAATTTGGGAGAAAGATGTTCGGTAGGTGACCTCATTTTTGAGATATAAATGTGATTGCCTAGAGTAGATGAAGAACACTGCGTGATGTGTACACCACTACGACTGCGTCACGCTTAGTGTGATTATCTAATGGCGGGGAATCCACATAGCCGACACTAATTTAGTCCCATCCAGTCACTCGCGGCGATAACATGAGACTTATTTTAATCGTGCTGTTTCTCGCAACGTCCTCAGTCTTAGGACGCAGCCAAAGTCATTCTACGCACGGAGGCTCGCACCATCCCATACACATACAGACACACCCTGCGTCGACTGGAAAATCTGGTACCTCAAATAGGGGTAATGTGCATCAGAACGTAGTCACATATAATTGGAATAGTGGTTCAGGCGGTTCACATACATACCCTGCGTCGACTGGAAAATCTGGTAACACAAACAGCAGAAATGTGCATCAGAACGTAGTCCCATATAATTGGAATAGTAGTTCAGGCGGTGCACCTACATACCCTGCGTCGACTGGAAAATCTGGTAACACAAACAGCATAAATGTGCATCAGAACGTAGTCCCATATAATTGGAATAGTGGTTCAAGCGGTGCACCTACATACCCTGCGTCGACTGGAAATCTGGTAACACAAACAGCAGGAATGTGCATCAGAACGTAGTCCCATATAATTGGAATAGTAGTTCAGGCAGTGCACCTATATACCCTGCGTCGACTGGAAAATTTGGTAACACAAACAGCAGCAATGTGCATCAGAACGTAGTCCCATATAATTGGAATAGTGGTTCAGGCGGTGCACCTACATACCCTGCGTCGACTGGAAAATTTGGTAACACAAACAGCAGCAATGTGCATCAGAACGTAGTCCCATATAATTGGAATAGTGGTTCAGGCGGTGCACCTACATACCCTGCGTCGACTGGAAAATTTGGTAACACAAACAGCATCAATGTGCATCAGAACATAGTCCCATATAATTGGAATAGTGGTTCAGGCGGTGCACCCACATACCCAACGTCGACTGGAAAATTTGGTAACACAAACAGCCGCAATGTGCATCAGAACGTAGTTCCATATAATTGGAATAGTCGCCCAGGCGGTGCATCCACATACCCTGCGTCGACTGGAAAATCTGGTAACACAAACAGCCGCAATGTGCATCAGAACGTAGTCCCACATAATGTGCAGCATACATACCATCAACAACACAACTACAGCCCGAGGTCAGAAGTACATCACCACTACCACTACAGTCCGCCACAGCAGATAAGCTACGGGAGAGTCTTCCACCCAGTGTATCAAGGACACCCGCCGGTCTACGTGTATGAGTACCGAGACTCTGGTAGCAGATTCGATAACTTGCTGACTGGACTAGCGCTGTACAACTTGGCCCGCAACAGTCACTCTCGTCGTTACAGTTCCATGAGACAGTATAACAGTACCCCGGGAGAGGTATGCAAGCTGGGCATCAGTAAACGAACCGGCGAGTACGAGGAGACGCGCATCGACTGTAATGTGATGTCAAGTTTTATTTGGGAGAACACGACCAACGCAATAAGGAACGAGCAACATTTTATGAATAACACAACGCAGGTGACAGTGACGCGGACTGTGAATGGAACTGGTAATTTTTCAGTAACAACAGTGACGGTGACAAATAACACTGTAGAGGACGCTCTACAAGTGAAGGGACCCTCTATAGCGGTGACACCGGACATGACTTGTTACATGATCAGAACTTTCCAAGGTATTACTCATTTACGGAAACCTGTGGATTGTGCACTTTTGCAAGAGTACGCGCGAAGCTCACTACATAGAAGTTTTGCACAATGTTTGATGCCCCATAAGACGATAATATTTAATTTCCTGATAATATATTTAATTAGATTTTAGGTGTAAATAAATAAAAATGTAGTACTTTGAATAAAGTCTTTACTTATAATTAGTTTTATTTTTTGATCGTATACTGGGATAACTCTCTGGGCTACTCTACATGAAATGGCCGGAGAAGATTCTTTCTTTTTTATTTTATAGTTCAGAATAAAACGAAAAATAGTTATCTACTATCATATTTATTATACTATTTTTATAAAATAGAAAGAAGCGACCCCGTCCGTTTAGAAAGTCACGAGATAATAATATCTATCTTCCGACAGATATATCTATTATGCCAAAATAGATAATTTATGTTCCACCAATTTGAAACAACTAGCGAAATTTTTTTGGCATGAGTTCAAAACGTGTGCAACACATACACATATTTTGAACTTGCGTGAATTATAAATGTTGAAGGAATTACTTTTAGTAATAACAACAGCCATTTTTCCGTTCTAATGAATGTCGTATCCAGTTACTCTTTGATCAAATACTCGTATAGAAACTTTGGTTGCACTTGCAAATTATGAAGCCAGGTCGCACGTAGTGGGTTTGAAGGGTTCCGCACTGCTAGCTACTTTGAGCTTTTGCATATGGATAAGGAAGAAGGTGGAATCAACGCCAAACAAACGAATAATTCATGCAACCCGTAATTGGTAAAGGTGTTTTTTCCAATAAAATATATCTTGACGATATGGGAGTTTGAGTATGTCCGACCAATGACGCTTAGAACCGTTGTTCTTTAAATGGCATACAACTATAGGAGGTCATGTTTTAAAGGCTGATAGGCGTAAAAGATGTTGCGTTTATAAGACACCGAAATAGCAAGAGTTGACGAAAAGCCTAACTTATTGTTGACAAAGAGAGCGGACCATCCATTAGATTTGCCACATCGTAGGATCTTAAAATGTGGTACCTATACGAAAGCAAAAACTTGGAATGAGCCAAGTCATAGCTATGGAACAAGCCAATAGCTTCATCATGGACATCATTTTAGCCGAGGTCTCCAAAGGCTTGTACTTGTTACATCAAAATATGAGGTCGTGCTTTTTTTATGCCACATGCTCTCTACATTCCACCGGAGGAATGCTTGGTGTGACGCCATTTATTAATATCTAAAAGTCGAGTTATAAGCGCCCCAGCTAGATGGACCAACGACCTCAAAAAAGTGGCTGGGACAGACTGGATGCGGAAGGCGGAGGACAGGGTGTTGTGGCGCAGCATTGGAGAGGCCTATGTCCAGCAGTGGACAGCGATAGGCTGAGTTGCTTGATTGGGTTATAAGCGTTAAATCTGTTGGACGGTGATTGAATATTCGAAACAGAAGAAGAAATAACATAACGTTAGGGCCGGTTTATATTTAGATAAATAAAAACCGGCCAAGTGCGAGTCGGACTCGCGCACCGAGGGTTCCGTACAAACCTGCAGGTATTCACGGTTTATGCATAAGGGTTATGTTTACGAAATTAAATGTTTTTTTTTTTAATTTTTATATTTGAGTTGACTGAATCAAAGGTAAATTGTGGGTTACGATTTATGACATATTAAAAAAAAAACTACTTACTAGATCTCGTTCAAAACAATTTTCGGTGGAAGTTTACATGGTAATGTATATCATATATATATTTTTTTGTTTTATCATTCCCTTATTTTAGAAGTTACGGGGGGACACACACATTTTACCACTTTGGAAGTGTCTCTCGCGCAAACTATTCAGTTTAGAAAAAAATGATTTTAGGAACCTCAATATCATTTTTGAAGACCTATCCATAGATACCCCACACGTATGGGTTTAATGAAAATATTTTTTTTTGAGTTTTAGTTCTATGTGTATCTACCCCCAAATATTATTGTTTTTTTTTTTTCTAATTTTGTGTGAAAATCTTAATGCGGTTTACAGAATACCTCTACTTACCAAGTTTCAACAGCATAGCTCTTATAGTTTCGGAAAAAAGTGGCTGAAACATACACGGACGGACGGACAGACAGACAGACATGACGAATCTATAAGGGTTCCGTTTTTTGCCATTTGGCAACGGAACCCTAAAAAAGAAGTACTATTACTGAACGAGTATTTATCAAGAATATAATTGACAGCGCCCCTGAGTCGACTATTTTAATAAAAATAAAAAATTGTGCTTTTTCACTTAGTCTTTAGTTAGTTAGTTAGTTTTTCACTTACTTTTTTAACACACCATCAAATTCAAGAGCAATTTTTGGGTAAAAATGTTTAAATTTTTTAATTGTTATAGTTAATTATCTGGTTCATCGAATCCTGAACGGTGAACCACTACTTACGCCACACCCTGTATATCTATTTTATTTTATTCTTATCATATGGAAATGTTATCTTTCAACTTTAACCAACTCGTCAACTAAATGAGCCAAACTGGTTACTGGTAACAATAAAATAATAGTTTAAAAAACCTAAAAAACATGCTTCCATAGAAAACCAAACTAAAAAGTAGAAAATAATGGAAAAAAAGCGTGGGGTGCTTTTTAAGGTATTTTTTTATTGATATCAGGCACCCCAAGCTTTTTTTCCATTATTTTCTACTTTTTAGTTTGGTTTTCTATGGAAGCGTGTTTTTTTAATTTATGATATTATCACTACATTTGTGACACGAACCATGGCAGTTGCTGTTAATTGAAGATTGCTCAGAAAAGTTTAATTTCTCGTATAAAATAAATACTTAGTCACACTTCAGAACAAAAGCTCTACTGATACACAGAAGGCATATAATGATCATTGATCACCACGCTTAACAGAAGATATTTGCTGTGTTTCAAAGTCATCACAAGTAGTGGTAGCTTTAAACAAATAAACGTACAAAAACTCTTCGTTACTGTTTTATTATAGGTATAGATTTGATATAGGTAACTCTTGCCACTGCATTTAGCATTATGTTATGTTTATGCTTCTACCTGCACCAGCACCTCTAGCCAAGTTGATAATCTTTCGCAATGACTAATTATATTATAGGCGGAATGTTTTCTCAATAAGAAGTGCAGTTAGTTTCAACAGGCTTCCTATGGACCTTAATGTTGACTTGTTCTGCACGAGTGTGGCGACTTTAAGACGGATTTAGGCACAGTCATTTTTCTTGGATAGTTAACTTATTAATATTAAATTATGTACTTTTTTATCGACATTTTATTAACTATATGTGGAGGCTTGTTATTAGCAATTTTTTTTTTATATAACTTTTTTATATCATTGTTTTGTTAGTCTGTAAGCCTTCTTATAATAAAATAAATAAAAATAAAATAAATAAATGAATCGTTAACGCTAGTCGCTCAACGTTAAGTCACGTCACGTGGTTAGAACAAACGAATAGAAAATTTGTAGCCAAGATCACATCGTTCAAAATGATAGAGTGATTTTTTATCGTTTCTACAATGTTCAACGCTAAATCCTTTGTTATAATGTGTCGTTTTTCTAAAGACTTTGTAGATCGTGCGGCCGACTCAGGCGCGTCAACAAGGCTACCTACTTATCGTTTTCTACAATTGCTGATACCGAGGCGTTACCGATTGGAGAACAGAATTCGACACGAAACGGTTGTAACTTGGCTAGGGGTGCAGTAGGTATGTTAAGACATTGAATATAATAATATCAGTAAGTGGCAGGCTACTTTTCATATTGAGAAGCATTGAGCATATTAATCACACATGCTCACTGTTTAACGGAAGTGTCATGTTATCTTAATTATGTAATTACAAGCTCGGCTTGTGCCCGATGGAATTCTGATCGGCAAAAAATACGAACGTGGTATATACCAACTTCTGACCATGCATTCAGACCACATGATTCTGAAACCTGCGCTAAAATTTTCCGTGGGTTATTACAAGAAAAATAGCTTTCCCATACAGTTTGACCGCGTGGTACACAGTTCTAGGAAACAATAGATTTGTTTTTTGATAACCGACAAAAAATATCTACACTAGGGGGTGGAATCATATGCTGAACTCATGATTTCAATTTACGCGTCCATAACCTGCCACCGTGTTAGGAACACACGTGAGTGTGTGAGCCTAAAGGCTGAAAGAAGTATATCAATGAATTTAAGATTTTTATTAAGTAGAATAAAAAAATACTCACTATTCCAATCAGTGCCTGCCGTATTCGGATGAGATTCCACCAACACCGTCACAGCTGGGTACACGGCCATACTGATCCCGAACACAGCAAATATACTGAAGGCATAAACCCAGACCTTCTTGATGATGACAGTCATGAACACTTCCCTGTGTCTATTGGCGGCTATACCACCGCTTCCTCGCAGGATATTATATGTGAAGAAGTCAATCTTGTACAACAAGACATATGATATCAGAGAGGTGATCACCATAAAATCGGCTATGACGAAGTATATCAGGGCACTGTGTAGAGGTGATATCTTGAAGGCCAATGATATTATTTGTGCTACAGCAGCTATGATACCGCCCAATGATTGGCCGCTTACTACTGCGGCCATGTATTCTTTGGAGAATCTGCTTGCGATACCTACTAGGCCTCCGATGAAAACTGCGCTGGCGGCTGGAAAAGAAAATTTGGAGTTAAAGATCAAGTATATAGACTGTGCTATGGTTTTTGTAATTCATGGGTTCTTGAGTTGAAGAGAGGCTGATGCAAAGCCGTAGTCTAAATTGTGAGATCACAATATGTTACCGGTTACAGTTCGACTAAATCTTAATCCACATGCACATAGCCTGTCAGGTTTTTGCTGTTATGCTATAATAATAATAATATTCCACAACTATCACACAACGCCATCTAGTCCCAAGCTAAGCAGAGCTTGTGTTATGGGTACTAGACAACTGATAAACATACTTATATATTTCTAAATACATACATATTATAGATAAATTACACCCAGACACAGAACAAATGATCATGCTCATCACACAAACATTTGTCCTGGGTGGGAATCGAACCCACGACCTCTGGCATAGCAGTCAGCGTCGCTAACCACTTGGCCAACAGGTCTGTCTATAGGCATAATTAAACTTCAAGATTTCGGGTAGCTACTTTATTTTCCCTTCAAGACCTTTACGATGTACCGTGGTCCTGGCACATGGGCAACTGAAGGAACACGGGTCGGTTTCAGTCAGTAAAAATCTGACACGCTCTTCCGCTCCACCCAGAGCGGGAGACGTAATTTTAAGATTTGCCACCCACAAAAAAAAACCTTTTTGAGTTCTTATAACAGAACATAACACTTTGTTTCCCCGAAGTGTGTGTGTGTGTGTGTGTGTGTGTGTGTGTGTGTGTGTTTGTTTTAAGTACCATCCGAGGACGTGCGTATGAATACACAAGGCACGACCGAGGACCTTTTCAAAGCGAGGACCTTTTCGAGGGTCCTCGGTTTGATTTGACCAAAGATTCGTATTCTGCAAGCGATTTTGAGCCTTTCTGTATACTTAATAGGAAAAAGTTGTCTGAACCTCGGTTTGATCAAAAATTTTCATAATCTTACACACGCATTGTGTATCCACCAGGTGGCGCCTGTGTCACCTCATACACAGCCTCTTTACACTCATTTCACGTTGGTTGTATTATTCGAGGACTTTTGTGTTAACTTTAACACAAAGGACCTCGGTTAGGTAGCTTTTCCAAACAATGTGTATTTGAGACCTCGGTTTGCTAGATTTTCCGAACATGTGTATTCTAGTCCTCGTTTAGACAGTTTTCCTCGTGTGTAGAAGGCGAGTTATGTGCTATCATTTAAATAAAATTATGGAGGAAGAAATCGAAGGTATACTGAACCCTTAAGCAAATCGTTAGTACCTAGCTACTTGGCGCACGAGGAATAAGGAGGCTTCTTCAGCTGTTTATGCTAACTACCTAGGCGTTCTAGATTACACAACATTATGATTTCAGCCATAAAATATTTTACGGTCATGGGACACAAACAACAAGTTGAAGTAAACAAGTACAACGAAATAAAGAAAGTTTTATTTTAAAATTAAACAAACTATTCGACTCAAACAAAACGACTTACAGAGAAAATAATTAGATCGACATAATTTGGGCTAAAAACTTAACATAACATTAAGTAACACAATGTTTATTTAGAAAACAATAAAGAAATATTATCAAGTGAGATGAAAACATGAAAGCATGAAAACATGAAAACTACTACTGATGGAAGCATGAAAACTTAATAGTTTTCATGCTTCCCAAATTATTTTGATCACAAAGCTAGCTATAAAACTATTAAAGATAAATCACATATTATATGCCAGTCAAATTCAAAATTTCTTGCTTTTTTCGCAAATTAAAGCGATAAAAAGGATTAATTGTTGTATCATCAGTTTTCATCAATACTTTTATTAGTTACTAGCGAAAAACGCAAGAAAAGAATGTAGGTTAAAGAATTAATGATTTTTGGAACAACATCCTATTGGTTACAATCATCACCATTCATAAAAAAAAACATCCTTTGGGATAATCAATACCAGCATCTTTGAGATCTAGAATTAAACTTCAGTTTTCTTTTTAGAGAGAGAGAGGGAGAGAGAGGGAGAGGGAGAGAGAGAGAGATAGGGAAAGAGAGAGAGAGAGAGAGATAGATAGAGAGAAGGAGATAGAGAGAGAGATAGATAGAGAGAGGGAGAGAGAGAGAGAGAGGGAGAGCGAGGTAGAGAGAGGGAGAGAGAGAGAGAGAGAGAGCGAGGTAGAGAGAGAGAGGGAGAGACGGAGGGTGGAATTATCTGAATTCCTTTCTAAGTGCTCATTATTTTAAGCTATAATAGAACTCTGCAAATTTCAAAATGCTAAGTCCAGTGGTTTCTTCATCAATCTTTACCTGTATGGTGTGTATATAAAAAGTAGCCCTATGTCCTTCCCCGGGCTTGAGATTATCCTATCCAGCACAAACGGATTACTAAACACTGACTAATAAACAGGTCGGATCAATGTTACTTGCATTTAATCACTACATAGTATAAAACAAAGTAGCTTTCTTTGTCCCTATGTCCCTATGTATGCTTAAATTTTTAAAACTACGCAACGGATTTTGATGCGGTTTTTTTAATAGATTTTGTAATAAGTAAAGAATTATGTGGTATATAACTGGAATAGGTGAACATCTGTGTTAATTTATCTGTGTTTTTACTGCAATATACTCCTGTATGCTATGTTATTTGATTTTTTTTTGTTCAGCGTAAATATGTAGGTTTTGGGATTTAGATACACGTGAACAAGCTACGTATAGCTGCCCATGGGAAAAACAGGGCGTGCCTAAATGTATCCCCGCTACCTACAAAGTTTGCCCTTGCGATTTATTAATAGTCATAGAAAATGTAACTTTAAGTGGGAACTGTAAACGTTTGAAATTGAAGGGTAAGTTATTGGGTATTATTGGGATGCGTGGAATAAGAACATTTTCACCCTTAGCTTCTCCAGTTAAAATTGTGGCCTTAACAAAATGCCTGCCTAGTTCTATGACTCGCAATCTAGTGCCATTACATAGTCTCGGACGGGTATACCGACTTTTAATTCGAGCTTATGTGATGGCACCCCAGATAGCTCCAAAGAGTTAAGAAACTCCACGGGGTAGCTCGTACAGTCTTCAGATGACATGACTGTGTCGATGGAGTTGTAGGTTGTTGCATCGCTGGTTACTTGGTCCAAGATAATTTTATTGATTTTCGCAACTGTCTCATTTCTTGGTGCTAGTATAGATCTTTCACATAACCAACTTTCATCGTGGATGTTCTGTTGCAAAGTTGCAAAAACTTGAGCAATGAGTGCGTCTTCCAAATCCACAACGCAGTGGCGGGGCAAGACCTAGATTTAATGTGGGCAAGATACATTTTGCGAGGCCCCCTGATGGATGAAGCAAGAGGACGGATTTTGTTGACTGTTTTTTTTTTAATACTCTTTATTCATAAAAATGCAAACTTCTTTATTGTAATCAAACAAACGGATTTTTTCTGCTTTAAGTCTTTTGGGTGTCGTAAGGGAGCGTCCATTAATTACGTAAGGCATTTAGGGGGGGGGGGGGGTAGGAGGTCGTACTGAAACACCCAATCTCACTGTGTCTGTAAATATCACGTAATAAATGTAAAATTTTTTGCAGGAAACAAGTTTTATTTAGAACACATTTTTTTAAAACGAATGTGGTGGAATACTATTGCCAGATATTTGCTACCCGGTGTTTTTATTGCTAAAAAGAGTAATTATATCTATATTTGCGTTCGCGGGCCTTCGATGCGCGAGGCCCCTTGGGCCGCGAGGCCGTAGGCGGTTGCCCACGTCGCCCACGCCTTACGCCGCCTCTGCCACAACGTGACAAAATTGATTAGTGAATAGAACCATACCTTCTTCGTCAGTTTCGATTCGACCTTTAGGCGCTCCGTTCAAGTCAATCATATTATCGTGATAACTTTTAAACTATTCGGCCAAATTACTTAGTGTGAAAGACAAAGTTTATCTACATTAAATACTTAATGCGAGAAATGTATTCATTTTGATAAGAGTTTGATAATTATATACTATGTGTGCATTGTAAAATAGTAAATTAAATTTATGGTTCACAATTTTGGTCGTACTGGCTTGCACATAAAAGGTAGATATATGCTGTCGCGGATTTTTATTTAGATCTATTTAAGACAAACAATCCTGCGGTACATCATCTTTATGTAACTCCATTGGTTTAGGCAGCGTACGCCAAGATAGCTCTCAGATGGAAGATTTTTTTACGGCTTAATTGACTCGTATCGTTATATTATGACCAACATTACATAAAATCATTATAAATTGTAGCCTATGTGTTATTCTGATGAATAACCTATATTACTGTAAAGTTTCGTCCAAATCCGTTCAGTAGTTTTGTCGTGAAAGGGTAACAAACAAACATACACATACATCCATCCTCACAAACTTTCGCATTTATAATAGTAGTAGGATAATGTTAGAGAAAAGAGACTTTCCGTGAAAATATTGTGTAAATAAACATTGAATCGTAACATAACATCACGCCTTATTTCCCCGAAGGGTTGGGTAGAGGTATACCAAAAGTACACCTACGTTTCGCCAGTTATGTTGATATAACATAATACTTTGAAAAGCGCCTACAAACGTAAAGATAATCGACTCGTCCTCGCTTGGTACTTCATTTTTAGAAAATGTGTGTAAGGAATAATTCGGAACATTCTACTTACATTAATAAATTATCTAATGGTATTTAGGTAGGAAGTTTTTTCATGTCCTCGCTGTGTTCAAGTTCTACTCGGAAAACTGTCCTCAGTTTAGTGATATAAAGTGGAACACAGCGTCCGCAGTTAGTACAAGATATAAGAAATATTGTGTAAAAATACGTCCTCGGAAGGGTGTCGCAGGGCTGACTTAAGGGGTCCTCGGTTGGCATACACAAAGTCCTCGTATGTGCATCGCTGGTCACATTTGGCTGTGTATTTCAGGTCCTCGGTATGATAGCCGCAATTCATACAGAAAAATGTTGAGATAGGATTATGCCAATAAGCTTATCACTATATATTTAGTCATCTGTCTCTTTCTATCTTATTCAAAAAGGCCAACGAAGTATTAAAACCAGTTTTTTGGAGGGTCCTCGGTACGGACAAGAACTACCAAGGTCCTCGTAAGGGTGTCTGTACAAACAAGGGTGTGTGTGTGTGTGTGTGTGTGTGTGTGTTACCTACTTATAGTACAGACGCCAGCACATCGAGTTACTACAATCTGTCAATTTTTTAAATAGATTTTCAACTTTACCGCTAAAGCATTAGGTTCAAGGTTGATTGGGAGAATTTGACAGTTTCGGGTACCTTGATGTGCTAGCGTCTGTACATCCACATTACACCAGTTATGTTTAACTTCCAAGTAATAGGGGGCGAGTGTAGTGCCATCAACCGGACAAATTCCAGTCTCTGGGCTGCTACCGAGAAATTCCAGATAGAAAACCCAATAAAACTTTGCCCAACCTGGGAATAGAACCGAATCGCTTAAATTACGCATTATAAAATCCTACTCCTGCCCTTATCCTAATTTATTTGCGCAACATAACTATTTCTCTTTTACCCGCCATCTCGGTAGTCACCCCCTTTTTACCCATATCATCATTCACACAGTCCATCCATCGTTTCTTTTTGTCTCCCTCGTCTTATGCGTCATAAAAAATCCTAAAACACATTTGATTGGTTCTAACACCATCGGATTACATGAGTCACACGAGACGGTCGTCAAACCAGAATGCCATGTCCATAACCAGATTTGGGCCTCATTTATTTTAAGTCAGGTATCTGAGACATGTTTTTGCATGAAAACTCAAATAGAGCAACAAAAAAAAAATAAAGATACGAGCTTCGCCCGCGTGGATATCGATACCTCAAGGTGACGGGTTCTGACTATTTGTCCAATTCCTTAAAATCTTTAAACAATAAAACAAACATCACGTGAATAAATATTATATTAATCCTCAATTTTACCCTCTTGGGGATGACTTCCCAAAAACGCTAAAACAAATATTTGTTACGTACTAAAAGCTTAATTTAAATCTTTCACATCCCTACCTAATTAAAGAAATCGTTTCTCGTACAAACTATTTATATATACATATATCAACCATAGAGGTGACGAAAGTTTGTATCCTTTTAGGATTATTTTTAAGACAAAAGGTTTCCTATGCCCCCTGATGCCATCTACTTCCTTGCCAAATTTTATCGAAATCTATTCAGTGGTTTAGGCGTTAAATGGAAACATACAGACAGACAGACCGAGTTAATTAATGTAATGTCAATGGGGTGACCTACAGTTTATTGTGCACCATAATCAAAATTAAATTATTAATTTGTGCTAATGTATTTGAGAAGACTGATCTTATCATAACGAAGATAAACATATTTAGTATTTTATTTATATAAATGCATAGTATTTATGGGATGTATATACAAGGTGCAACAGAATTTACTACTGTATCGATTTCAGTAAGTTTAAGTGTTGTTCTTCTTTTTCTTTAAAAAATTATGTATTTTGTTATACCTAACGCCGATTAAGCTAAAGATAATTCAATATTATTTCAAGGCAATAAGACCCAATTTTAAATGCATAAATTGATGCGAGGATCAACGATCACGTTTGCCTAATAAAACCTTTAACAAGGTTTAAAATATCATAAGTTGTCATCATTAAATGTTGTTTTTAACTCAATGCCCTAAATGGGGTTTATGAGGTCTTGCGTTAATTATGTTACATGTTGTATTTATCAAGTTCAATTAGAAAATTATCTCACAACTAGAGTATATTTTTATTCAAGTCAATTTGTTCACATAACATCAAACCCGCTTTTCCTGAAAGCGGAGAGTAGAGCGTTGGTTGGCTGGTTTCCAATTCATCATTGGTGACAATTTTCCCTTACTCTAATCTAAATATGAGTACAATTATATCAATGTTTAATATTTTCTTTATTAGCAACATAGCTCATACTCTACCGACCGTGAAACTTGGCTAGGTCAAGTCTCAAAGTCACGCAACATAGACCAGGCGTGCTGCGACACTTTTGTAAAACCTTTGATTCCCGAGTGTATTCATTTGCTACGTATGACTTTGAAATTCATAATGATTCATATAGCATTACCGGCGTTGTTACATTCAATTTTATAGCATAAATAATTAGGCCCAGTTTACATAGTGATTTAGGCATTACGGAATGAAGACTGCAATAATAAGAACAAATATGGGGAAACCTTATCTTTTAAGTTTTGTAATATTTATTTGAAGTGACGAAAACATGTTTATGAAATAGATAAGTATCAATTTATCCAATTCGTGTTTCAAGCAGCACTATTCGAACGAGATCCTTATCAATTAAAACTTCTTCTAAGTAATGGAACGCTTGTCACGGTCAATTCCTTTAATACCTACCTATAGATATTTATCAACTCCATCTTCTGCCTGGATCGCCTTCCAGTCTAACCAGATGCAGCTGAGGACCAGTATTTTACATGGAGCGACTGCCTATCTGATTTCCACAACCCAGTTACTTTACTGGGTATACGATACCCCTTGGTAAGACAGGTTGTCAGACTATTGGAGTTCTGACGACCCGTTCAAAGATCTACGAATGACAGCTGGGACCAACGGCTTAATGTGCTTTCCGAGGCACGGAAGAGTCTTGGAATGTAAAGATGGTCACCCATCCGCGCACCACGCGCGGCAAGCGTAACTTAACCTGATCGAAGACCCGTGTGGTTATTATAGAAATGCTTATAAGTTTTAAACCGACATATTCTGATATTTGGAGACTAATTCCGACTAATTAATGACTAAAGGGAGAAACAACAGTTCTTTGATAGGTTCCCTAACTTTTGAGATTCAAATGGGCCAAAATGGTGTTAGCTCTCTCCACAACCATAAAGCATTAAGCTTGTCATGAAGTTAGTCTGTAGAAGTAGGAATTCATCTGAAAGAAAATACGTATTAGCTATCGACTACGTATTAGTATCGAGAGCATTACTTACTTGCATTTATACACATACAAAGTTACAAAGAAAATAGGTATAGGAACTTGAAACGTGACCCAGATAATATTAAACAAACATTATCAAATGCATCAGCACTCGACGTACTTATAGGTCAAATGCACATCTGCATAACTTTAATGAGTTATTTGCTTTACGATAAGAAATAATTTGTTTTGCTTATCAAATGGTTCATTTGTTTGATCATTTAATTGGACAGAAATGACTTTACCTAAATGTTTATTTTCCTCGGGCAGCATAAGCATAATCTGCCAGGGTCGCGAGATTGTTCGAAAGAGATACCGTGACTCTAGCACATGGGCAACTGAAGGAACACGGGTGGGTTTTACTCAGTAAAAGTCTGACACGCCCTCCCGCTCCGCCCAGAGCGGGAGAAGTCATTAGAAGATTTCCCATCAAAAAAAAAAAAGCGTAAGCATAATGAGGGCATAATGTTTCCACTGTTGGGACACACACTCTCAGTGAGAGGGAGTTTGGGGTTTCCTGATAGTGTTAGTTATTAGCTACTTAATCACATAATTAGTATAGATTATAGCATCATTTCTTAACTCTTTCAGTCTTGGTGGTTAGTGTCATTATACACCTCTTTCCGATTTTTTAAATTAAAATCTGTGCCATGTAGCGACAGTCGGATGAATCATCACAAAAGCTTGAATCATGCTTGACCAGTTGGTGGTTTATTGAATTAATTACAGTTTATTAGCGTTAAACTGAATATTTATCTAGTGAACTTTTATTCGCATGTTTGATAAAATAAACTGTGAAACGGGTTTGTAAGCTTTTTTCTTCAAAGTTTTTTCCTTAT
The DNA here is from genome assembly GCA_947507805.1 of Aporophyla nigra. Lineage (NCBI taxonomy): Eukaryota > Metazoa > Arthropoda > Insecta > Lepidoptera > Noctuidae > Aporophyla > Aporophyla nigra. The sequence goes on from OX382301.1 coordinate 5,171,943, forward strand.
TGTGCTTTCATATTACTGTATTATACGTGTTCACATAAAATTACTATTAGTTTTGTATTTTCGATGTGTATTCATAACGAAAATATGGTGGTTAGTGACACTAACCACCGTGACTGTTTCTGGTCATAACCTTCATAAAATTTAAGAATGTAACTATGAGTGTCTTATCGTATTTGTAACAGAATGTGGCGCCATGCGCCAGCTAATAGATAAAGAAATCACAAAATACTTGTTTTTACATTCGTTCAGCTAGCGAGAGTATTTCTAACGACAAGGATGACGAAGATACAGAAGTTTAGCCAAATTCGCTGGTGTTAGGTGATTAGATTGGAGAAATTCAAGTAACCGATTTTAACAACCGATGATGACCTCCGTTTGTATTGCTTAGTACACGGGAAACTGCTTATGTAACAATAAAATATCTCCAGTACCGTATGGCATACACCGTATGGTATCCGAAACATGTAAATTGCCCCGTTTGCTTACGGAAAGGAAAAACTTGTTTTTAGATTTTCATAAAAAGTAATTTTACTTTTTTTGCTAGTAGAAAAGTTCATTATAACATAAAATAGTTATACAAATTATACATAACTCATCATATTTTTATTTGTGTCAATAGTCACGGTTGTTAGTGTCACTAACCACCTCATTCCTCGAAAGCCTTAACACCTAGTTTTTGTAATATTTTAGTTGTTAATGATACTAAAACGATTTTTTTTTTCAAAATATTCTTAATGTAGAAGCGTGACTGAAAGAGTTAAACCAACCGTGTCTAGGGGAGGGGTTCTGTAATTAGAAACATTTTTTTGTTGTTGTTGGGATTAAAGGTTCACTCTAGTTTCCCTTTCTCTTTCTGTCCAACGGGGTAAATGCATCACACAGTACCTAACAGTAGGAATGGAATTCATTTTGACAGTTTAACAACAGTATTCAAAATAATAACAGGGGGCTTAAAGGGGATCAGGGAAACGGGGTAGGGGATAGATAGTAAGCTTTAGATTGGTGATAAAACTCATCGTCGAAAATCACACTATCACCAATTGCGAAATTAATGCTGATTGTTATCTTTATTTTAGTTCTAGCGCTGCCCCCGGCCTCGCCCGCGTGGATATTGGAAATTATACCACGGTACTACCAACGTTCTCCCAGAACAAAAAATTGCCTATGTTACTTTTTATAATATCAACTATGTGCCACTGAATGTCCCGTCAAAATTGGTCCAGCCGTTTCAGAGATTAGCCGGAACGAACAAACAGACAATTTTAATAATTGATTTTTTGATGTAAGTACCGTATATACCTTCACAAGCATTTATTGAAAAGCTATTAATTTGAAATTACAAACTGACACTCCAATTTTATTCATTTGTATAGACGTATAGATAAGTTCTGTTTTTAATCATGATTATCTTTTTGCATTCTTTTAGGGTGAAACATACATGTTATGAAAAATATTATCACTATCGTTATCAAATCGAATTAATACTAGCAAGTAAGTCAAGGTTTCGTTTTCCGTTTTAGCTCTATTTCCTTCTACACATTTTTCTAGCCCAAGTTAGAGGTCGGGGCCCAAACCATACATACTAGTAGTGACCGAAATAAATGATATTTTTAGTAGGTGTAAATTAATATTATTATGTTTATTTTTAGCGTGTGGTGCCGGACGTAAAGAATAACACCACCCCATTTCTGCCCGTGGGTGTCGTAAAAGGCGACTAAGGGACTTACTAGAGAATGGGCAGCAGCGTTCTCTATGCATTTTACCACCATACTGCGATCGCCAACCCGCCTGCCAAGCGTGGCGATTATGGCAAAGCCCCCCAGTTTGGGGGAGGCCTAAGTCCAGCAGTGGACGTCATACGGCTGAAATGATGATGATGATGATGATGTTTATTTTATAACTAGATTATGCCCGCGACTTCGGTAAGGTAAAATTATGGCTCCCGACCAACCCCGTCGCATCGCATCGTTTTGCTTCTTTCTGACTTTTATTTTGCTCGGCTACTGAGGGCCCTAGCTAGATGTTATGTAGCCTATAGCTTTCCTCTAGAAATGGGCTATCAAATGGGAAAAGTTTTTTTTATATCCGACAGGTAGTTCCCGTGGTTAGCGCGGTTAAACAAACATATTCTTCCGCTTTATTATTAGTCTATAGATAAATAATAGATAGGTACATGTCAGTCTCTTTAAGGGGAATGCTCCAACCAGCCCGCGAAATTCAAAATTTCTTGCGTTTTTTGCGAATAATATTTTAATCAACATACAACCTAGCACTGGCCTGCAAATTGCAAGAAAATTTGAATTTCGCGGGCTGGTTGGAGCATTCACCTTAAGAAAGATTTACCAACATAGCTAGAACCTTAGTCACCTCGCATGATACATATCTGGAAGGTGACGTCTTTATGTAAACCACAAGGCAAGCTAGCAAGGAAATGCTTGGCATGTTTCAATGTTTGTAAAATTTTCATTATGAACAGTTTAATTTGATATTTGATGTTTGCTAATAATGATTCACTTAGGTATTATGAATTTTCCTTACAAAGTTGTTGTTCTTTTCATGTGTATACTGTGATGCATTTAATATGATGGCTTATCACTACCATTTCAAGAAACTGTCTTGATGGTCTAGTGCTGACTTGCTGAGAACAAGGCCCTTTTTAACCGACTTCAAAAAGGAGGAGGTTATCAATTCGGATGTTTATATGTTTTTTTTTTTTTTTTTTTTTATGTATGTTCGGCCATAACTCCGTCATATATAGACGGATTTGCAAAATTCTTTTTTTGTTCGAAAGGGGTTTATTCCGAAATGGTCCCATATCATTTTCATATAGATCTGATGATGAGTTCGGGAGACAGACACCGGAACTCTTTAAAAAATGACAGGAAATCAACCGCGATTTCTGCTATCGCATAAATATGCATTGTTTGTTTGGAATTAGTGCAGGGTGAATACCACAACTAAAAATTTTAAAATAAAAACTTTTTTGCAAAAAAAAAACAACCGACTTCCTTAAAAACACTACAAAGTGAAAAATAACTTTAATTTCGGAAGTCGGTGGCAAAAAAACCATAAATACAGATCCTAAGACACCGACTACCTAAATTAAAGTTATTTTTCACTTTGTAGTGTTTTTAAGGAAGACGGTTGTTTTTTTTTTGCAAAAAAGTTTTTATTTGGGTAGGAAATCATCAAATGACTTCTCCCGCTCTAGGCGGAGTGGGAGGGCGTGTTAGACTTTTACTGACTAAAACCCACCTATGTTCCGTCAGTTGCCTGTGCCAGCCACGGCCACGGTAACCTTTTCGAACAAAACCGCGATCCTGGCAGGCATACCTCCTGGCAGACCAATTCAATGTGTGCTGACCCTGACAATGAGGCCCCTGGGCTTGATTCCCGAGTCAGGCAAAGTGTTATTGGGGTTTTTGCATCTGACATCAGTAGCAAACCAGTGTCTGGATTTGTACCTGATTGATGGCAATCAGTTCACCCTCTTTTCATCATTTCAGCCGTAAGACTGCTCCACTGCTGGACTTAGGCCTCCCCCAATTTGGGGGGCTTTGCCATAATCGCCACGCTTGGCAGGCGGGTTGGCGATCGCAGTATGGCGGTAAAATGCATAGAGAACGCTGCTGCCCATTCTCTAGTAAGTCCCTTAGTCGCCTTTTACGACACCCACGGGAAGAAATGGGGTGGTGTTATTCTTTACGTCCGGCACCACACGGTACCTCCCTCTTTACACGCCCTCTTTTACATGGGACTTAAGCATAAGTAGCGACATGTGGGTGTACAGGGATTACAAACATGATGTCATGTTGTAATATAAATAAAATCTTAAATCAATTAATGAAAATACATAACATAATGACTCACCCGTCATAATGACGACAGTCACCATCGTGATGATAAAGAATGTGTTCTGCCATTGGTCGGTGTTCACCTGCACGAATGAGGTTGTCACCAGAAAGCATATGGTCACTACTATCAAGGAGCCTTGCAGACGACCTTTCAGTGGTATTCTGAAAATAAAAATGAATGTTCACTATGGGGAAGCAGTTGTGGCCAAGTGGAGTCTAGACAAGCTTTACTTTGTGTATATTATTTCATGACCATTGTTCTCAAACTAGTTAAGTAGGAAAGAACAACATTTGTTTTCTAGAATAAAAAAATACAAAGACATGTGACATCTCCCAACCGACACTGGGCACCATGTGGTGGATCTCGGCCCGTTCCCTCTCAACGAGAGGAGGCCTGTCTTCCATTAGTAGAAACATTATAATGTACTAGCTTCTGCCCGCGACTTCATCCGAGTCAAATTTTTGCTCCCCTGACCCTTACCGTCGCATCGAATTGCCTGCCAGTTTTCGTCCATTTTTCGTTGCTGCTCCGCTCCTTATGATCGTAGCGTGATGTTATATAGCCTATAGCCTTCCTCAATAAATAGGCTACCCAACACAAAAATAATTTTTCAATTCGGACCAGTAGTTCCTGAGATTACCGCATTCAACCAAACAAACAAACTCTTCAGCTTTATAATATTACTATAGATTATCTGGATTAAGAAGCATGCATGCATGCATGGTTGTATTGTATACCTAAAGTATTTTGTAAAAGAGAGATGAGAAATAAAATTAAACAGTCAGTATTATTTTACCATGTCCAATTACCATATTGACCAAAGAAAAATAATACTAGCAATAGGTACTTGCTAAGAAAACATTGGTCAAAAGAAAACGTATGCAGTTAGAAACACATAGTTCAATTACTACATCATTTCAGTATAATAGTTGACTAAGAAGTCTGAGACAGGCATGGCTCACCAGACCAGTTCAATAGTGAGCAAAAAATATACATGTAAAGAGATGTAAATTTTAAGTTAAATAAAAAAAAAAGAATAACCAAATCAGGCTAAGAACATGATTAGCAACTAGCTACTGATTTAAGTGAAATGTTTTTCAATCTTTATTATGTAAGAAACATTTTATTTAGTCATTAAGAACTAATTTTAATCACATATGAACAATTACTCTACTACTAATGAAATTATTGTTTTGGGCATGGTTTATAGTGCAAATTAGTATAGTTTAAATAAATCTAAATAGGGTTATTCTACCAGTATGTTGATATCAAAAGCTATTTAGAATGGTCTCATAGAAATTAAAGTTGGTAAGTTTTACATATAGATCTAAAACTTAAAACTAGTTTGTAAAAGAAAATATGGGTGCTTATTTTTAAGTTCAACTTTTTGTCTTTGAAAGTTATAGATTTACCTTGTTTATTATACATTTGGAACTAGGTTATTTTAACATGCTACAAACAATAATATAATTAAGTACGTGGCTACTTGTGTTACTTCAACTTATTGATAAAAATGAATATATTTTTCATCACAAGCCTTAAATGATTTGCACACACTCTAAAAATATTATATTTTGAGTAGACAATTTCTTCCTTTCCTCAACTAAATATTATTGAAATTACACATGTGTTAATTACTACTATGAAAAAAAAATGTTTCTTTTTTTCTAATCATACTTACAAGTGTCCATACAATGAGTTCAGAATAAGGAACAATAAGTTAGGAATGGCGGTGGCCACGTTGAGGTACGACGTGAACTCCGCCTGGAACGGAGTCTTGCGTACAACCATCGTGAGGTTATTCGGAGTGACATCCCGGAACTTGTACATCCAGTACTAAAAATAACAAAGACTTTTTGTATACTTTACTTGCTGTACCCACGACTTTTTTGCGTGGATGTCAGAAAACAATAATGTATCTCTTTAGTAAGTTTATTTTCTAAAATAAAAGCAGGCTACAATACTCCTTAATACATCTGCCAGTGATTGTCCCGTCAAAATTGGTCCAGGTGTTTTGTAGATTAGCCCGAATAAACAGACAGACATTTTTTTTTTTTGTTTTATTAAAGTATGGTGTATATTTTAATATTACATATAGAAACTTCAATAGTATTATCTAGGTAAATGTTGTCCTATAATCATAAAGACATAATTTAGGAAAAAGAAACGAGTTCTATGTTATAAAAACATGAGGAAGATACTCTATCCAAGGTATGTTTTCGGTAATATTATTTGATTATTTACAGTATGCTATCTAAAATGCCTTAGTTCCACTTAGAATTAGATGAGTTAGGCTCATTTATAGATAACAAATAAGGTCATCATTCCAAAAACAAGCAAAAAATAGTCTGAAGGTCTTATTCCTTGGTGACAGTTTTGTAAGACGAAAAAAAACACTCACATCATTGGCGGTAATCAAAAAATTCCAGGGCACGAGGGAAGTGACTCCAAAAAGGTAGAAGAGTATATAAACAATGCAATAATTATCCCGCGGCTGTTCCCCTGCGTCCAAGACCTTCGTGGAACATGAGTCAGTTACTAACTCTCTTTCTTCAGAATCGTCAATAACCTCTTCCTCATTTTCAATATTCTCTATAGTTTCAGTATTGATAGACCCTGTCGCATCCATTGTTACCAAAACACAGAACAATTATTTCACGAAAAAAAATCAAATACGCACGCAGGTATTTTAGTTTGTTTCTCTTTCAAGATCTATGTTATAACTGATTATTAAACACTAAACTCTCACTTAATAAACATTTGTTTCAATTAAGGATTCGCAGTCACTTTCCACTTAAGCATAATGAGAAAAATAATATTATTTAATTCCTATAGTCGTACATTGCGTACATTATTTGGTTCGATCGAATATTGAATAACAGCTGTCAATTTTATTCATGCTGTCAAATTCAACGTGAACGAACCATCAACCACTGTGTACGACCACAGACTAGATAATAGATCGGTCATGAACGAGATAACGAGTTGTTTGGTGAAACTGTGTCTCACGCATCAACTTCGATAATCACTATTCGAAATGATAAAATATCATTCTGATTCATCATTATTTTCAGTCATGTTACAAATTGCACGTGGTTTTTTAGAATGTATTAAATGTGTTCCAAATTACGAAAAATATTTTTAATTCATTCAAATTACTAAATAATACAAAAAAGTTTTTCTTGGAGCAGGTGGAGGAGCCACATTACACACAATTTAGAATAAATAGCAATAAAGACGTCACAATCTGTCCGGGCTACAAATTGTAACGTCTGTAATAATTACACGTGCAGCTGTTCTCGAACGCGTTCAGTATTTTTTATACTTGCGGCCCACCGAACAGAAACGCTCCATGTTTATGGAAACCCCTTCCACTGAGTACTTTGACAGCCACCATGTGTGAAAATGGCCTAACAACATTAGTAACTAATAGTCGACATCGGCTTTACCTGCCATTTCATAAAAATAGAATAGAACATTAGTAACTTTTATCTCGCTTCGGTTCGATTAGTAAAGAGATAGGAAATAGGAGGTAAGCAAATATAGTGGTGTGGGTCTTCCTTTCATTTCATAGGTATGTATTTGTGTACCCATGAAAAATTACTACAAGTGACTTCAGTATTTTTATCTCACCAAGCGACACGCGCTTTGCTTGCGGTAGCACAGAGTAAAAACACGCTGTCATCACATATCACACACATACGCACCCTCACTACCAATTTCGCCATTGTCTCGGACGGTACCGACTGTACCGAGAGCTCCTGCGCTTACACACACATTCACAGCGTGATTGCACATCATCATTTCAGCCGTAAGACGTCCACTGCTGGACTTAGGCCTCCCCCAATTTGGGGGGCTTTGCTTGGCTTTGCGTGATTGCACACTTGGTAACAACAAGTAAAGCAGGCATGGTGTGTGAGATAAAATACTATACTTGTAAAATTAAGTAGGTAGGTATATGTTTTGTGTGCTCATTGGTTAAAGTTTAGCTCATAGTACCTACCTTACCTCTACATAGAAGAAATGAGAAAGAGGGATCAGGTGATGCAGGGCACTGACTGTACTATGATCAGATCACACACAATCACAATGTTTACCAACCATGCAGCAATGGGCTGTTATTTTTTTTTTAAATTCTGTCTGTGGTATTTATTAGCATTAATATGATTTCAGTGATTAATTTTGTTTTGACTTATTAACTAAAACAAGGGCGAAAAACATGAAATAAAAAATATTTCGTATGAAAATACTGTGTCAAATTTTATTAATATTTCATCAGATATAAATCATAATTATATTTGTCAGTATCAACTATTATTCTAAATTATGATTTACTATTATTCTTGTACAATTTACATTTAAAGCATGAACATTAGGTCATTATATTTTTATACATGTAATCATGTAAATAACTTAGTTAAATAAAAAAGTAAGATAGTAAATAAGATTTAAGCATACACATTAAAATCTGTTCACTCAGTTTTTACTGATGTTAGCTGAAGATGAATCTACTCCAATTTAGCGCGTCTAACGTCCTATGTCCACCTTTTAGATTACAGTAAAATAATGGCTCTCGAGGGTCCAGTGCGTTAAAAGATATTAGGTATAATAATTCAAGAAGTATGGAAAATATATTAAGAAGTACAAAAAGTTGAGAAGATTTCAAACATTTGCTGCCAAAATTATGTAGGTAGATAGACACGTCAAGTTGCAGAGGATTATCCTCAAAAAAATATAAAAACGATTGAACATAACATTAAAATATTACGATTTAAAAATTACAAAATATAACTATTGTATATGGAAAGACTGTCTCTTAAAACTAATTTACAATAAAATTACATATCATTTGTCGAATAAACATTCTTAAAACGTTCAATAACACTTAGGGACGGACGTGCAAAAAATACGTATCTAATATTGCATCATAATCATTAATTACAATTAAAGTATACGCCTTTTAGGTACTTACTCCATTTTGTGATACATGCATATATTTCACTTAACAAAACTTATTAATAAGGCATCCATTTGTCCATAAGGCGCAGCATTAGAATTTAATTTGTTTACTTCATTATGAGATCGATCACCTCTGGTAATTTGTATAGTCATTATGACTTAAAATACTTTATACATACACATATTAACTAACATTACCTACAGGGACAGAATATAAGAGAAAGTTGGAATGTCAGAAGTTTTAAAAGGCACTTGTTTTGATAATAGGAATGAAACTAAATGCAAGAAACATAAAATATCTCGATCAAGACATCATAACTCAGTCTTTTCATTGCTTTTCTACTTCTACGATAGGATAGTGTAATCAACTCCTTTATATTATACTATTTAATTATACATTCAAAGGCCATTTTTAGACCATTGTTAAGTAACATTTGATTTACAAATCTCGTTCATTTTCGAGTTTCTTATGGCTTCCATTACATAGCAGTTTCTAATGGTTGACTGTGTGACCGACTTGCTTCAGACATCGGTATCGGACTGGATTCGGAGTTCTCAAAGTCGAAATTTGTTTCTAGTAACGCCTCAGACTTAGATCTATGGTGTAATTCGGGTAACGGTGAATCGTCGAACTCTCTAGAAAGATCGTGCGGGCTGGAGTCGTAGCTGGGTATGTTGTCTGATGCAGTTGTATCATATGCACTAGAATATACTGGTGGGTGAGGTGGACTTGGTAGATTGTCTTCGTAATACTGCTGCTGATCTATAAATAACATTATTAAATATTTATTATGAAAGTTAAAACTATTATAAAGTACTGTCGTTTTTAATAACAGTACTTTAAAACAGTTCCAAAAAGAACAGCGTGCTGGATGTACAGGATGCACTATAACTATTTTAGTTCGGTCTTTATCTATCTGTCAAATCAAACTGGCTGGCGCGAAACTTTAGTTGGTGTCAGTTTGTTAGCACTGACGCTTTCACTTCACCGTTCACTCTCTGTTAGGATCAATGTTCTGTGCAGTTCACTCTTTGGCTGTTTGGCGCCATTGATAAGATCGAGATCCAATCGCATGGAGATAAGTTTTTTAGGGTTAAAACGAATTATTCCACATAAAATTGACAGAACCTATAGTATCATGTCGAAATTGTTCCTACATACAAAGAGTTTAGTAGCTTTCACTGTACTTTTTAATTACCTGCAACATTGTTCCTTTGGCCGAACGTTGTAGTAGGCACTGTTCCCGCTTGTGGTTGGTCCGGCATTTTAGATCTTAACTCCGTCAAGAATGACAATTTCGGCTGAGCACCGTAGCTTCCAGCAGGAGCACCATACCCGTATATCTTACCAGCCCTTTCTAATTGCCTCTTCAGAGTATCACCATCATCAGAGTTATCTCTTAACGGTAATGTATCTGATGTGAAATACTGAGAATCGCTTTGTGGAGACATTGTATACTCATCTGGTGGCGATCTTAAACCTTCCGGATGATGTAATATGGGTATTTCTTCTGTGGCAACCGTATTTATCGACGGTGCCCCACTGGCTGTCCCAGAATTGTCTCTATAACCTTCGTTTCTAAATGCTAAGTTGTATGGCCTTGTATTGTTCTGTGGTACAGAATATTCTGGAGTGATGGGTTTCTTTACAAATGTAGAGTGTTGGAGAGGCATGACGTTTGGGTTGGGGTTGTGAGCCTCGTAAATGTCGAAGCTCTGATTGTCATCTAGAGAGGAATTGAACTGACTCTTTTCCATAGATTCCATTGATGTTGTCGATGCTAACATCTTTCTGTAGTCTGAGCCTTTCGTAAGCGTGTCGGTGGAGCGGGTACTGCTCTGTAAACAGAGAAGTTTAAAAGTTATTAGTAAAAACACTTTAAAAAACCGGCCAAGTGCGAGTCGAACTCGCGCACCGAGGGTTCCGTACAAACCTGCAGGTCATCATCATCATCATCATTCGTCATCATCGTTTATGAAATTAAATGTTTTTTTTTTTAATTTTTATATTTGAGTTGACTGAATGAAAGGTAAATTGTGGTTTACGATTTATGACGTATTAAAAAAAAACTACTTACTAGATCTCGTTCAAACCAATTCTCGTTGGTAGTTTTCATGGTAATGTACATCATATATTTTTTTTAGTTTTATCATTCCCTTATTTTAGAAGTTACGGGGGGGGGGACACACATTTTACCACTTTGGAAGTGTCTCTCGCGCAAACTATTCAGTTTAGAAAAAAATGATATTAGAAACCTCAATTTCATTTTTAAAGACCTATCCATAGATACCCCACACGTAAGGGTTTGATTAAATTTTTTTTTTGTGTTTCAGTTCTATGTATGGGGAACCCCAAATATTATTGTTTTAAAAAAAAATGATATTAGAAACCTCAATATCATTTTTAAAGACCTACCCATAGATACCCCACACGTATGGGTTTGATGAAAAAAAAAATTTTGAGTTTCAATTCTATGTATGGGGAACCCCAAATATTATTGCTTTTTTTCTATTTTTGTGTGAAAATCTTAATGCGGTTCACTGAATACATCCACTTACCAAGTTTCAATAGCACAGCTCTTATAGTTTCGGAGAAAAGTGGCTGTGACATACTCGGACAGACAGACAGACAGACAGACAGACAGACATGGCGAATCTATAAGGGTTCCGTTTTTTGCCATTTGGCAACGGAACCCTAAAAAGGGCCATAAACATTTCTGACTTAGAAATCTTGTGACGTCTTACCATTTGTGCCATTTTTCTTCTGTAAGGCGTATCAGGGAAGCCACCATTGATGCTGCCGATAGAACGTACCGAGTGTAAGGACTGCCGGATTGAGTTGCGCCGCTGTAGTCTTTGGACGTGTCTGTGAAAAAAGAAGATTATTGATTGATTTTCTCGTAGTATTTCCACGTTAGTATCGCAAATATCGATGTCCTTAATATCTCACATATCGATGATGAGCTTTTTAGCTAGAAAGTGGTAATGGTAGTTACTAAACTAACAGAGAAAGAACCAAGGGTAACCAACCTGTGCTTAGACTTGGAATACCAGCAGATGAGAGCGGCTCCAACCATCAAAAGCGCAAGTAGTAACACTCCGACAAACGCCACCGCAAGAGTGTCTCCTTTCCAAGACATCGGGTCGATCATAATTTTCGGATCTGCAACAAAAGAGTTTTGTAGCAAAGCTTGAGGACATAAACCCTGCGTTGAAGAAACATACAAGACAAGAGTGGAACAAAATATGTTACAAATATGTAATAGTAGAGCCCATGATCTAATCAAGGAACGCATTTTTTTTTTTACCAACTGCAATATATAATTTTATTCCCGAAGAAAAACGCAAGAAAGCCTTAACTCACCAATTTCGCAAATAAAAGAATTCTTCTGATTACAGTCAGTGACTTCGACGCTCGAGAAGGCAAACGAAGTGCACTGAGTAACATAATCGATATGGTTGACCCACACCCTGTCCCCATACTGGAACCATTGGTTCTGTCGGTTGATGAACTCGTAGAGCGCCGCGTAGTTGCCTGTTACGTATGGCATTGATGCGTTGTCCGACTGGGGAGAAAAAGGGAAAGGGGTTTCACAAAAAAAAGTTGTTTAGGATACAAAAAACTGCAAAGAATGGGTTTGGGTTTACAAAGAGTTTTTTTGGAAGATTGGGGTCCATTTTTTCGATGGTGAAAAAAAATAGGATGCTGGGTGGGTAAATCATGGTCCATTAAGCCCAACAGTGTTAATTTGATTTATGATGCCATATGGTGTAAAAAAAGGTGAATTATCATTGTTATAATCAATATTAATAGTCAGTTAGGTAATCATGATTTAGGGGGTTCGAAGTTTATAAGTCACATAATTATTACAAGTCAAAACATCGAGATAAAGGGATCCAAACATTAGAAGCATCTCCCAACAGTCAAATATATGTAGGTACCGTACGGTACTGCATGGTACCTATATGTTATAGATAACATAGACCAGTTTCTATCATCTTTCTCTAAATGACTGTACAAGCCGAGGGAGAAAATCTGAAAAATAATAATATACGAATTCCCTTTTATCCACCCCATCTGGGGTGAACAGATGAACGCGCGTTTCTGTATCTAGGGTGGCTGTTTTAGGGTGGCCAAATGAAATAAGCCAAATAACTGCAGAGGGGTAGCTGCGTAATACAATATTAGTAGGATTCGCTTTCATTTTAACAGTTCCACCATATTCATGGTGTTATTTATGTTGCTAAGCAGAGAATTTTTTCTAACATATCCAAGAATGAATTAGCAATAACCTTAAAAATTATTAAGATTCTGATTAAAACGTGTTAGGAGATAGGACAATATGACAATTATGGTACCTACAGGAGTAAAAAAAATAAAATCCTTACCAAACAAAACAGCCTTGCTTCCTCATACGTCATTGGTGCACCGACATACATATAACAGGTCCCTGCAACAGCATCCCATCCTGGAGGGCACTTCCCACCTCCGAGGACTGTTTGGTTGTTCATGTAGAAGGGTCTGTAGTCCACCTCGAGCAGTAGAGGGTTATCACTCTGGTCTCTGATGCGACCGGCCACGGCGAGGGTTTCGTTATAACTCCAGAAGTTATGCTTTGCGTCAATTCCAGTACGCCAGAGATCGAGGGCACTAGAATTATAGATATAATCTAGAGTACACTATAGGATTACAATATATTAATTTTGGGGAAACATGTGTGAATGATTTGTGATAGGTTGTAACAGATAGAGGTCTCAGTGATCACTACAACAAATTAGTTAGTTAATTATTAAGTGAAGTTTGTATTGGTTTAGAAAACACGTCGTTAGTAACATTTTAACGATGCCATTAGTTGATCAGTAACAATAAATGGTGTAGTTACTGTGAACACGGCAAGATAGAATAAAGATTTCTTCAGACTTGCGCGAGGCGACATTTGTAGAACAATTTCGATGAAGTTTTCATAGAAATTGTTCTTCGAGAGACGCGTCGCGTCTGTTTGTGGGGGCCTTAAATGGGATCTATAATATAAATAAAATATAACAAATAGGTAGGTGTTCCGTATCAAAATACGCGCTTTGACGGGGTGTTGTGCAGACCAGTCCGTATTACCTAGTTGGGCGTATTTTGATTACTTGATTGCTTACATTAAAACGCATCTAATTTAAAGTATGCAGCGTCTATTGAACTAAGCACTAAACCGTGCTTTGGATGCAGTTGAAAAAGCGCGTGAAAGAATGGTAAAAAGCGATTATCTATACTAATATTATAAAGCCGAAGAGATTGTTTGTTTGGTTGAACGCACTAATCTCAGGAACTACTGGTCCGAAATGAAAAAATCTTTTTACGAGTACTTTTTTTTTTCTCGTATGTTGGGTAGCCTATTTATTGAGGAAGACTATAGGCTATATAACATCACACTACGACCAAAAGGAGCGGAGCAGAAACGAAAAATGGACGAAAACTGGCAGGCAATTCGATGCGATGGGAAGGGTCACGGGATCAAAAATTTGACGCGGACGAAGTCGCGGGCAGAAGCTAGTGTTAAATAATGCTTTTGCCGGGATTCATCTGCCTTTAACGGGATAATAAGTATCCTATATGTTAATCCTGGTTATAAACTATCTGTGTGCCAAATTTCATTTAAATACGGCCGTTTTAAAGTCTAAATATACAAAATTTCACGTTTATAATATTAAGTAGGTTATAGGAGTAGGACAGTAAGTTAGATGTTTTAATTCAGTAAGTCAATTATAATGGTATGGAATGAATTAAAATTTTGATAACATAGACTTCCCCTTGCAAATGTAGTTAACTGGTTTAATATTAATAATCTACTTCTAAACGAGAAAAATACGAAATGTATTAAGTTTACGACTCATGTTAGACAAGTAAAAACTAGTGTTCTCATAAAGGGTGAAGAGTTGAAACCCGAAGATACCACAGTATTCCTAGGCATGACTCTGGGTACCAAGCTTCAATGGGGCCCTCATATAAATAAATTGTCAAAAAAACTTAGTTCTGCAGTATACACGGTTGGAAAAATTCGTGATTTAACTGATTTAGAGACAGCCCGTTTAGTTATTTTCACAGTGTGATGTAATACGATATTCTATTGTGGGGAAATGCCGCCGACATTTAGACATTTTTTTACAATAAAGGGCATTTCGTTCAATTTATAAACTAAGTCCCAGACACTCCCTGAGAGACAAATCTAAAGAGATTAATATAATGACTGTGCCTTCTCAGTATATTTATGAAAATCTTTTGTATGCACTTATAAATGTTAATCTCTTTAAAAGATACAGTGATATCCATAATGTTAATACTAGAAACAAACACAATAACATATACAATATGTTATGTGCTCCTACAACCAGGCTCAAGAAAATAGGTGGCTCCTTTAGATGCCAATGTATACGTTTTTTTTTATAATAAACTTCTCAGCCTCATTCAAAAACTAAGCTTAAATAAATTCAACAGTTTTATAAAGCGGAAACTATGTCAAAAAGCCTAATATACTGACAAAGACTATATTGAGGATAAAACGGCTTGGGATTGAGCTGCTCCAATAATTGTACTTAAACTGAATGTTGATTTTTATATTATTTTGATATTTTACTTTTTTTTTACAACTACATGTATATTAACCGTATGTACATATTACTTTAACTACTGTGAATTTGAGGACTATGTGGGTCATTATTTTTACTTTCGATTTTGGTCTAGCAGTTTGAGTAGGTTTGTGCGGCCTATCCAAATGTCCTTTTTTTGGTATTGTTCGTCAAATCGTTGGGCTCCTCCTAAGTTCCAAGTTGAGCTGCACGATTTTTGACAAATGCTTGCACTGATTGGACAGGTCCACTCAAATCTGTGTGGTTCTTTCCTCTAAAGACCATTTCAGACACTGACTAACATGGTCATCAAATGATCAGACCAAGATCATTTATGG
This sequence comes from Aporophyla nigra, assembly GCA_947507805.1. NCBI lineage: Eukaryota > Metazoa > Arthropoda > Insecta > Lepidoptera > Noctuidae > Aporophyla > Aporophyla nigra. The sequence continues at coordinate 5,187,710 of OX382301.1, forward strand.
ATTGTTTATATACACATTGACATTGATAAATTTTATTTATACAATGACATGAATATTGAATTTGTAAAGTATCATATTGTTTTAATAATTGTGAATGTGAAGACTGTGTGGGTATGTTTATTTTTTTTAATTTTTTATTTGTCAAGGATTTTGTAATTATGATCTGGCAGGTTGAGTAATTTATGCGGTCTACCCAAATGTCCTTTCTTTGGTATTGTTCGTCGAATCGTTGAGCTTCTCAAATTCTGAGTTGAGCCACACTATTAGTGACAAATGCGTGCACTGACTGGACTAAATCTGTATGGTTCTTTCCTCTAAAGACCATTTCAGACAGCTATATACATTGTCTTCACATGATGTGACCAAGATTATGTCTGGACTTTAAATGAGACTGTGACCTCTGAGTTAGTTTCGGCCTTTCTTCTCAGAGTAGTCAGATAGGAAACGCCGACCTCATCTAGCTCAAAAAAGTGTTTGTACAAACCTAATTACAGAAACAAAATCATTTATCATTCACCTCATCATTGTCGGATTATAGTCAACAACGCTATGGTCCGGGGGTAGCCATGCAACAAAACTATGCAAAAAATTCTATATTTCCTATATATTTTACCAACGTGTGGGGTTATAAATGTATTGTATAAATAAGCTTTACCTACTTGGTAAATCCTTGAAATAACAAAACAAAAAAAGAAAATTGTCTAAGTATACACATTCAAAAATAAATCATAAATATTGTCGATCTTCTCTATCGATTTATTCACAAATTTGGAAGACATTTTCTTGAGAAATATTATTAACAATTACAAAACCCAGGAGGAACAGATTTATCCCAAATAATATGGTCTGTAGATGGTACTTACTTAGACCTATTGACTGTAATCATTTCGTAATCATTGTCAGGGTTGAAGAAGATGTTGTCGACGTAATTCTGGCCAGCTGTACCTGCTACGACTGTAGCTCGACCTTCACGGTCGGTGGCGTAGTTCCTGAAGGTAAGAAAAGTCACATTTAGGAATTGCTAGGAAATGAAAGTCAAAGTCAAAGCATTTATTTAGCATATATATAATATAAGGCACTTTTGAACGTCAAAATTCACATTCAAGTCGCCCCTTCCAGAAGAGAATAAGAAACGCTACTGTTACTTTATTTTTTTTTTCTATATTTATTTATTTATATGTGAAAAGGATGCACCTAGAATAAAGTTACCATACCACAAAAGGTAAAAGGATTGAAAATAAAGCATTGACAGATAAATAAATTAATGAATATGATAGATACATGGTGCTCACATTGTAAAGGCAAGTATACGAATTTCCTAACATTTTAACTAGCTATAAGTCAGTGTGTGAGTCACAAGAATAATAACAGTTTAATTAAGAAGAATAGGAGCAGAAACAGGTGAACTTACTTATAAAAACCATTGTGCGAGGTAGTCTGATAAATTGACAGCCTGACTTTATCGAAGCCGGAAACCTCAAGGATCCTCAAGCCAGTGTTATCATGAACGTAGTTGTATGTAAAGTTGGAGACGACCTGGCGTAAGATGATGACGTCACTAAATGGCACTCGATTACGCGTAAAGTAATTACGGTATATTGTGACTTCTTGGTAGATAGACGATTGCGGCGGACGTCCTGTAAAGAAAGGAGACTTTTATAAAAACAAGAAGTTTAAAAAGCGAAAAGAATATGAAAAAAAAAGAAATGAAAAAAAGAGCGCATGAAAAATGAGAACGGGCTTCTTCATCATCATCATAGTTCCAGCCGAAAGACGTCCAAAGCTGGACATAGGCCTCCCTCAAGCTCCGCCACTTCGGCCAGTTTTGTGGTACCCGCATCCAGCACGGGCATAAGATAAATATTGTTTATAAGTAGTTACCTTCAATTTTGAGACACGGAAGATCGTGGTTAGCAAAAAACAGGTTGTTATGTATCCAACCACGAAGTGATGTAGCTAATCCTCGGGAGCCAGCCTTGATTAACAATCCTCCAACATTATTCATTACCAAATTATTCTGAAGAAAAAAAAATAGTTTAGAAACAAGTACCGCGTAACACACTAATTTTAAGAATAGCTTTGATTTTCACAGTTTAACATTCATTACGTTATTAACGTTGCTGAGCAGATGAATTTATCGACCCTATGCCGCAATTGATTAGTAATTTAATATATAGAAATCAAATTGATTCAGATTCCGATTGAGTGTTAGAGGGGTAATTGCGTAACTTTTTATCCGTAGGAATTGGTTTCATATTGATAGTTAAACAACATTCATTGCGTTATTTACGTTGCTGAGCCGACAATTTATTCGAACAAATGACGCAATGGTTTAGAAATAATCTTCAATCCCATTCAGATTCTGATAAATAGTGCGTTTCGCAATTAGGGTGCAGGATGCAGGTATCAGTTTGTTTTTTGATTTGTACTCAAAGCAGTTAATTTGATGTGTGGATTACTCACTCTAAATACCAGCGTTTGTGTATTCTGTACATCTATTCTCACAGCCGCTTGACATGAAGTGAAGTTACCATACAATTTTAGGCAGTTGTTCTTGATCTCATTCCTAGTGATAGCTACTAGTGGATTCACTTCACCGACCGATTGATACGAAATTGCTCCGTCTCTGTTATTTATAAATTCACTGCTCGATATGTTATGCTGGACATCACGGTCTGTAAAGAAAAACTTTATTAGACGAGTTCATTGTTAGAATAAATCCAAGATGTACGAATAAACTTACTGAAACCAATAGCTGAAATCGGTAAAGTAACAATTTCAGCAATAAATCCATGAACAGCAGACGCTCCGTTTGCGAACAACGACACACTCAAACTAGCACCTTCTGTCTTAAAGAGCTTCGTTTCATCAGGAGAACCATTCTCTAAATAACCAATCATAGGTGCCGTGATATTGTAAATATCACCATCGTACAACGCCAGAGAGTCGCGTTTGCCATAATTCTGGGTATGATTGAAAAGATTGAACTGAAGCAATCTAAACCCAACTGGCTTTACTCTAAACATGCTCTTGAATATCTTAATACAGTTCACAGGATTGTTGTCATATTTGTAGTAAAGCAACACTCGCTCCTCAATAGTGATCATTTTCGTACTATCACAAATGTCGATTAGAGAAAACAAGTGATAGGGAAGATTCAAATCTTTCAGCGGTGTAAAACTGGATACCTCAGATTCCCTTCCTTCTCCGTTCAACGATATGGCACTGACACCTTCCCCAAATATATCAGTCACGGAATTAAACATCATACTTATTGAATCGGTGGGTGATATTATATTAATGCCGTGATGAGCGCATTTTGTTATATTTACATTTTGTATTCTAGGATTCTTCATTATACTTTGTACAGCAGGAGATTTCTCATTGTGCAGTATACCAGCACCAATTATGTGTACGTGAATTAATTCACTTTCAGACTTTTTCATTGTTTCATGAGTGTGATGGTCGTGGACACGATGTTCGTATAGAGAATTTTCAAACTCTGGATTTGCAAACCTTATGCCACCCCAGTACTCAAGATTTTCTTCCAAATTTCTTGTACCACAATGGATGAATACGAAATCAGAATCCCACTTACATTCATGTCTATGACCATAAAGTTGTCCGTTCAGTCTTATTGGGCATTCTTCATAGCGGTCCTCAGTTCCGACACATTGTAAGGGCTCTGGCCACGACCAAATCCGCGATAAGGAATTACTATGATATTCCACTCGACGGTCATGTGCGAAGAACACGTTGATTGGATCAAAACCCAATTCTCTACAAACAACTTGAGCATTTCTTTCAGTAAACCGATTATCACACATGGGCACCCATTGTAGGGTGGTTTTATTGTAATATTCGAGAAAACCTTCGTTTGTTTTTTCTGCTGTATTATCAGTGATAGAACAATTTCTTCCAGTGCACAGTCTTATCGAGTTTGGTACAGTCAATGATTCCAATTGACGTCTTTGCTTGTGATGGGTTGACGAATATTGACCAACATCCCTTTTTTCTATTCTGTTAATTTCTACATTACTTCGAATTAGAGGTCGCATTACTATAGGTGCTTGACTGTGACCTATAGCTTGCAGGTTACCCATGACGAGTATCCCAACATTGGGTGCAAATTCTAATATAACACCGGGATTGATCATTAAAACTGCATCTGGCATAACTGTTATATCCGATTTCACAATGTATGGAGCCATTCTGGATTCAATAGTGAAGTTTGATAATAAACGGCCCCCTAACTCGTTTGTATCCACAATAATCTCTGGGCTAAATGAAGCAGATACGCTAGAATCTACACTATCTTCAAGCAAGTAAGGAAGATACGTAGCAATAGCGTGGTTATTCCAATCATCAAAATCAAATATCTGGCCCCGAATATCTTTTTCCACAGAGCTGCCCCACCAGTTCTCAGTAACATCTAACAGATTATTAATCTTCGCTGTTCTAATTCCAGCTAACAATGTATATTCTAATACATTGTTCCCGAACAAGTTCCTACTTACTTTTACCTTCTGTATTCCTTTAAAACCTATGACGTAAGTCGGTTCAACATTTCTGATTAAAGCACCTCGGCTTACTTGTGATAGCATGTGCCTGTTATTCTTCACTTGGTTGTATATGAAAAGAGCGTAAACTAAACCCATAATTTCACTTTGACTATCCATGTGGAATTTCACCATAAACTGTCCATTATTCCTTTCAATAAAATTACCATCAATCATCATCTTCTTCTCCATGCCTTGTATGGATATTAACCCAGTTTTACAACTGTTATCAGTGAAAATATTCTTTGTTATGTTGACTTCGGCGAAATGGCCATCTACGACTAACGCAAAGTTTTGATTGTTACGCCAAGTGTTATTGTGCATGTACACGGAATGAGTAAAATTTTCATTGTACTGCCAAACGTACGGTAACCCAACGTCGAAACCGCCTTGTTTGTTCCTCTCTATTGTATTGTCCTGAAGAATGTAGTGATACAAATTGTTTGAACTTCTCAAATCTCTAGCGAAGTGAAATATTCCTTTACCATTATCTGTGATCAAACTGCTGTTTACCATTATGGTTATTTCCGTTATGTTACTTTCGTGTATATCCCAAAACGGAGTATTGACGTAAATAGCTTCTTCTTTGTTGTGCGCAATTTCACAGCTAAATATTTTAATACTTTCGTTAGCTTTCCGTAAAAAGTGGTCACCTAATTCATTCAAATACCGATTGTAGTATAAAGCTTTGATTCCTTTTGTGTTTCCTTTTATCTTTGAATTTACTACTTGTAAAGTTGGTACCGGCCCTCTTACTATTCTGTTTCTGAGGTTTTGCACCGGAGCTATGATCGTGCTCACAACTAGTACGACGCCTCCTACCGCATTCGTTCCACTTTCATATGTTATCACAGCGCCAAAACTGCTACTTGTCGTGGGAAATGTCGAAAGATCACGATTGAGACACCACTTTACACTCGCTTCGTTAATATTTTGCGAATCGTATATACAAATGTTTTCCGTTGAGAAATTATGTATAGGATTGAGAAGTTGAAGCCCAAGAACGTATCCTGGATTGCATTTGATATTGTATGTCTTTGATATACTTTCTCCTTTGCGCTTTGTGAAAACGATGTGTCTTGTTTCGCCATTTACTAAACTTATGTCCGTTTCATATTCGGGAATCATGATTGGGTGATAATTAGATTCGTCCATGTTAAATCCAGGATCTAAATTAAACCAACCAGCTATTTCTCTTTGCTGCGGTCCTGTAATGTGCGGGTTGTGTGAGATGCCAGCTAAGTTGTTATTTTCTATTACGGATCCATATACTTTTAGACCAAGTTGTTTGAAACTAATACCGCTTCCTCTATTATTGCTGAATTCTGAGTTACGAACAGTATTGACCGCATCGGCTCCATACAAATCAGAATATAGTATGCCCAAACCATCATGGAAATTGTTAGATACTCTGATACTTTCCAAGCTGTGTCGAGCAAAATCTATCTGAAGAGCTGGTTTGAAGATATTTGAGGAATAATCTAATAATCCAGCTTTCTCTATAGTGACGTATTGTAAATCAGCTCTTTCAGAAATAACGCTGAATCTGGCTCCAGCCCAGCTTGTTTCGTAACATCTGATACCAACGTCATTTTCATGAGTGCAAGAATTCTCAAAGTGATCTTTAGTTTCTGCTTTACATTTGGTAATATCGTTGTCAAATTCTGAACATTCAACGTTGGAAAGAATTATGTCTTCTGTGATGCCTGCAGATGGTATTTCGTTAGGTTCTAGAAACCAATCCTCTGGATTCAAGGCAAGTCCCAGTTGATTGCAAACTAACGCCGCGTTGATTATGTTCCACCTGTAGTTACACACTGTACCCCATTTGTCATCGATTCTCACTTGCAATCTACCTTCATGTTGTGTTCTCCCACCTAGAAGTCTTATAGGTACAATGGGCTCTGTATATCCGGGTGTTGTAGGTTCAAAATCTGTTTCATAAATACTTTCGTTAGTCATAACTACTTCTTCCTTCAAGGTAAATGTAATATCATTGGGTCGTTTCCCTCTCGCGTCTAGTTTTCCGGCAACCATTATTCCTATAGCCGGAGGAAATTTTAACGTGACGCCCGATTGTAAAACTAATTTTCCACCTGGACGAATATTAATATCTTTATCAACATCATACTCTCCTTGCCGAAGTATTTCTATTCCTTCAACTTCACCACCGACTACGAAGGTACCAGGTACATTAAACTGTGGTACATAAAGTGAATTATAATTAATTTGTGTTGCCCCGGGATTACTGCTATGCAATAAATATGGCATGTAAATTATTTTAGCCAAATTGTACCTATCTTTTCTGTGGAATAATCGGTTGTAAACCTTTTCCTCTTCTCCGAACCCAAGCCAATTGTAAGTGCAGTTTAATATTTTACTTTGGTCTTCGACGTGTGAGCCGATTTCGTATTGAGCTTCTGGGTTATTTATAATATTTCGGTAGACGTCGATGTTACTCGACGCTAATACAATCGTAGCTGCGACTCTACTTCTTGGAGTCAGCCTAGATGATATACCTTCTAGAGGTTCATATGGTTCTCTTACTTTATTGTCTCTAAGAAAGTTTCTAGAAAAGAGAATGTACTGCAGATCGCTGTAAGGAGATAATCCAAGATTCACAACAAAGGGACCCCTATTTCCAAAGAAGTAATTATGTTCTATGTGGAATCGAGCTGGTAAGATTTCGAATTCTTCTAGATATTTCCCTTCTATTCGATTCATTATAACAATTGCACCATAATTGCCGTGTTCAAAATAATTATATTCAACCCTTCCGTTTATATTGAGGGCTGGTTGGATTTTAAGAGGTACTCTTTGGTTATCGTAAAATCTATTGTGACCTACTTGTAAATTGAGCAATCTAGTTGGATTATTCAATCTCCAACACGTTGATATTTCTATAGTACTTTCAGCGCTTGTATTAAACCAGTTTCCAGTAATATTAACCCAGCTGTCGCCACAAAAGTTTCCGTGTAGTATTCCTACGTCTAGATTTTTGAATATTTCTGAATATTCTACTGCAGTGGTTTGATTTACTGGAATATATTCGGTTTCTCGGGTATTATTAATCCATACAGCTAAACCATACCCTTGATTGGAACTTAATATACTTCTTGATATGTTTCTGTTTCCTCCAGTTACGGTAATGTTAATTCCGTCACCTTGATTGAAAGATATTCTACTTTCAGTTACATTTACATCGCCCGCTCCACTTGTTACTTGAAGACCAGCAACATGATTATTATTAGATATAGAAGTACGATGAATGTGAACTTGTGATCTTAAGTTTTCGATTACCACACCTCTGCCATTGTTATCGGATATAATCGTGTCAGTTACGTTTAAATCATACGTTTTGCTAATGCCTGATGTCAACCTCAAAAAGCCAGTAATATCCGTTCTTGTGTTGGCTCGGAATCTCACGTACATGCGGTTCCTCGTTGACGTAACACTTTGTGGTCGCGTGTGATTTCTGATGCTGAATGCCAATAAAAGTCTGTCTTCTGTCGTTAATCCGTCGTATATAAATAATTCACCGGTATTGTTTTGATTAGTCAGCAGTTTGATGAAGCCTAAAGTTAAAACGTGGTCCGGTCTAGTATAAAACTTCTGATGGCAATCTCTCTCCATATTAGAGTATCTTGATTGTTCAATTGACATTTGAATAGGAAACGTCTGGCTCGGTGTGGATGCTAATGTGCATAAATCAAATATTTCGCTTCTGTCTAGCCTTTCATCGATGTTCATTTCGTGCACCACGTATTTGACCCCGTCGCCACCATTGTCGTGTATCAAGCAATTCTCAATCTTGGCCATGCCATACGTAGAATTCACATAGACACCATATCCTCTATTGTTTTGTATCGTGCAATTGTTTATGACTACGGGAGCGTTAGGCGACGTCACATTTATCGCGTTAAAGGCAGAATTTGATATTTCTATGTCTTCTAAGACCGGTGGGACTCCTATAACATCTAAGGCACTTGTTGCATTATTGTCTCTACCTAGGCCTGCATTTTTAATAGTAACGTGTAAAAGTTTGGACATCGATGTAGGAACGTATAGAGTATTTGCAGCGGTGAGAATTCGTTCGAAGACTGCGTTTTCAAAACGTAGCCCTCTCCAATGCCTCCTAGAGTTTGCGAGGTCAGTGACGTCATGGTAGGGTGAGCATTGAATGGCGAGGTCTGGGTGGTAGTCACAGACGCCTGAGCCAAGTTCTCTTGAGTTCCAATCACATTGGAATAGGTCGTATTCCGTTCCTTTGCATTTGGGCTCTTCGAATAATAGTCTTGCTCTTCTGCCGGGCTGACGATCAATCCAGTTGTAGAAGGATCCTCCCATGAAGCCTAATTGTCGGCAGGCCGTCTCCATGTCGTTGACGGTCCAACTGAAAGCGTAGAAAAAATATGTTAAAATTTATTTATGAGACCTACCTTTTTTCCTATTTTGAATATTTATTAATTAAACAGTTACAATCCTTATGTAAGAGAACTTACTTTCTTGAGTTCGTGCAAACTGATCTCCATTGTCCTCGGTGTAGCAGCTGCACTCTTCCCACTAAGATGGATGGTCCGTCCACTAAACGGATATCTGGTATAGGCTTAGAAGATCTATCCGGCTCTTCTGTACTCGTGAACGTTATACCCCTTTGATGTTCACCCTGAAATTAAGAGATAATTCTATTACTACTCTGAATTTCTATATGTATTGGTATTTTATACTATGGATGTGATTTATTATTTCGGGACTAAAGCGGGAAATAAAGCAATGCTACCTCATCATCATCATTTCAGCCGTATGACGGCCACTGCCGGACATAATGCTACCTAAACTTTTTTAAATAGTCATAAACAAAGATAGTTGTGTAGTATGAAAATAGCTCACACTTAATAATAAAGTTTATAGATGTGAAGTTATCAAACTACCTACACATGACCATTCAGAATCAATTTTATTCTGGTTAGTTCAGCTGCAAACATTAAAAATGTTATTATTCGCGGCTGATTGCCTCTCAGAATTACGGTCACCTAGTAATTGAAAAGAGCGTGAAAATTGTTTTATGAGATGTAACATTTTACGTGGGTACATAAAATTGCGTACAGGTTCCTTATAAAATTGAAATGGAACAAAGGAATTAACTTAGAAGCAGAAGACCTACTTGAAGATTATACAATAATCTAGCTGTGCCTGCGGTTTCACCCGCCGTGGCGAGATAAGTGATGGCCTTAAGCATATCACCTTCCTCAAGAATGTGGCTATGAAATGCAAAAAACTTTTTCAAATACAACGGGTAGTTTCCAGAGATTAGCGTGTTCAAACAAAAACAAAAAGAGTCCTGCTGACTGAGCACCTGCCATGTAATCTCTTCACCACCCTTGGTTGACTGGTAGAGAATGCCTAAGGCATTAAGTCCACCTTTGTACCTTTTTTTTGTGTGCGAAAAGTTTAAATAAATAAATAAGAGTCCAAGCAGATAAACGCTTTAACTTTATAAAAATAGATAGTACAACCCATACAGGGTTTCAGGTGAATTACTATTTATTTATTATAAGTACTGACTACTGAGTGACTCCAACATGATAATGTAAATAATTAGTAGACTAGCTAAACAATGGATGAATTTTCTATATGTGAGGACGAAAACAAAATTGCTTTGATACGAGTAACTACATAACCAAGACCTACTTTCAACTACCCTGCAAATCAATATGGATAGAATATGTCATTGAAATGGCATTTACTGAGTGAAAGGCAGGTGTGCAGATATGTGCAAATGTAATGATCGTATTGTATTGTTGTGTATTTCACAAGGCATCGATTAGAGAGTTGGCCAAGCGCACAAGGGGTGAGCCAAGAAGAATAGGCGGATGTGTAAAACGCGTTTAGCAATATTATTTATTGTTCTTTACGAAAACTTTTGTAAGGGTCATAGTAAACGCGGCAGTCCGTGACTTTACTGTTGAAAGAACCACATTTCTGAGGCCCTTTTTTCAAAGCATCCTGTCTAAGCAATATCGCCCTGTCGGTCGTCTACAGAGAAAAAGTCTGTTATCTCCGACAAACGGATGGCAGCCAACGATGCGTGGGCGATGATGATAAATAGAGTTTTTAGTAAAATTGTCATGCTCTATCATTTATGTGCAAAAACTTTTAAGGTAGCTACTTAGGTAGACTATACCAGAGTTAACTCGATTCTTCAATGTCAATATTAAATCTACGTTATGAATGAGTCACGATCAGAACTGGAAACATCTACAAAATCGTATGTTCTCAACTAGTGTCATAAATTGACATTAATAGGTTCCAATTATTATTTAAAACTAAATTGCTTTCTGATAAATAATTATTTAATGTAATGATAAAATCATATCACTAGCCTGCAGTTGGAAGAACACCAATAAATTACATAAATCTATTGAACAATGGTCATCGACACCAAAGCGGTCACATGACATCATACTGTGCGCGCGCATTTCGTCGTACGCGCACGCACGATGCGCCCTTGCACTTCGTCGCAATGGCTTCCTGCCTTTTCACACCACCCCATTCATACAGTCACGATCTACTGCCCAACTGTTACCTAACCGTCGCTAAATTGGAATGTGCATGATGTAATTCCGATTAGGGGAACGACCGACAATAGCATGGCAATTATTGACACAAACAATGTCGGTTTACAAAAGTGCATTTTCGCGAAATCCAGTGAGCTCTACAGCTCGACTTATTTACCGTTCAATGAGGTAGTGAGTAGAAAGTTTTTGAGTTATATTTACCTGTCAGATGTATGAGCAGATATTTATGCTAAACTACCTGTGAATAGTCTAGACGTCGCGGTCGTCATCGGTGTAGCACGTAGGCGTATGTCTAGGTGTTTTGAAATATACTGCTTGAAGCTAAGTGGCCATTTCACAACATCTAAATATAAGAGGCGAGATTGTGCCTAGGCTATTAAATATAGGTACTTAAGCCTTTTAGACAAGGACTAAAAAAAAAGACAGCGAAACTTAAAAAAAAACAAGTAGGTACCGTATGTGGCACGTGTACCACTTTTTGACCCGAACTTAAAAGAAATGTACTAAACGACTGCGTCGCGTGAGCACGACAAACCGATACAATACCCAAAAGGCTTTTTTATAATTCTGTACACGTCATCCGGAATATTTTAAGGCAGGTCGCCAGACGTCCGTTAAATCGTTACGGCCGGCTAACTATTTGACTACGAGAGATAAAAAACCCTCACATAAGATCAAAATACCGGTAAAGAAACTAAAGGACGAAGCAAGGACACCGGTTTGAACTGTGAGTCAGCAATAAAGCACAGTAAGTATTAGAGTTTCTTGTTTCTTTTATGGCCGCAACCACGTTTTTGTTGGGAACTTCGATGAATGCGAGATTTCAAGAAAGCAAGAAAGAATTATGCGTAGCATGGGGTAGTCTAGGGTTTAAACGTACAGAAAACATAGTCTGGTGAGATAACCTATTTAGTTCTGATGTAGGTAATACAATAATCAGCACAGGGACGTCAGAGGCATGGAGAGTTGAAGCCCAAAATGAGAAAACCACTTAGACGATTGTTTATTTTAATATTTTGATAATTACCATGTTAGTGCATTTAACTTTTTTGTGTATAAGACTTTGGCATTGACGATGTGGCAAATGATATCAACCATTGTAGGTTGTGAATTTGGAAGTGTACCTCCATTTTGTCTGCGCTTTTGAAAGGCGAGACCTCCCGTTCGAGTTACCAAGGTTAAATGTAACAATACCTATATCATAGTCTGGATGTATAGAGAAGCTTGTGACTAAGTAAGTAATAACAGCTGCACGGATCGATCGAACAGGATAATCTTCGCTTGCCGCGGTTTGTTCGTGGATGGGTGACCATCTTTACATTCCAAGATCCCTCCGTGCCTAGGAATGCACGTTAAGCCGTTGGTCCTATCATTTATGGATTTTTGACAGTCGGGCGTCGTCAGAAGCCCAAAAGTCTGACAAACAGTCTTACCAAGGGGTATCGTATTAACTTACCTGGGTTTTGAAGGTCAGATAGGCAGTCACTCCTTGTAAAATACTGGAATTCAGCTGCATCTGCATCAGCTTAGATTGGAAGCCGACCCCAAGATAGTTGCGAAAAGGCTAGGCAGATCATGATGAGTCTGGATGTACAGATAATATTCAAATAGTCTGATGAACTGACGCAAATCAATTAATGAATAGGGAAGGAGATACATGTTTTCAATCAAGTTCAAGTTCACAATTCAATAATGGAGGTATGGAGGTCAAAGTCGAAAAAGTAATGCGAGAAGGCGTTACGTGAGCATTTCTATTAGATAATGATACAACATGACTCGACTTGAAGGTATCATTGAAAGACAATGATTGATAGATGCGTAGTCTATTATGATTAGATCTACTAACTATAATTTATCGTTCAAAATCTATGTTTTTATATGCATAATATGAGCGGCGAAAGCTCTAAGATTTAATGATACAGGACTTTTTTGAACATTTCACTGACCTACAGTATTATACAGGTATACCATACACATACGTCGAAGATTCATAGGTATAATCAGTCTATAATATTTCCGCTGCTGGGACACCGGAACCGTCTTATGAGACTGACTGGGCCACAATTAACCACGTGGGCTAGTGGTGCGGGTTGGTGGCTGTCACATGTCATGGAATTTTGGGTTTCCGGACATGCTGGTTTTCTCACGAAGTTTTCTTTCACCATCTTGAGAGCAGTGGTGGTGAAATTAAATACACTAAGTAAAGTGGCTGCCTGAAATCAAGACCTACAGCTCGTACGTCGGGTCTGATACCTTATTTAACATTTAGATGTACATAGACTTCTACAGTTACTCCTAATAAAACATTTGGAAATGGTGAGTGTCGATATGCACATAGATAGCCTTGTGAGTGCAGTATTTTACGTACGATGCATAGCTACTATTTGACGTTGAAGGCAAATTCCAAGCCTTACGGCAACGGAGACTTCCTGCGTAGTCGTCGCGCGGAATTACAAATGAGTGTTTAAGCCAGGTGGGGGGACTGTTTAACCACATTGTATTTTAAGTTCAAAACAAAAGGTTTTTATTACAGTGTTACATTTGTAGTAGATGATAAATATTATATTTCAGCTTTCTTGTTACTAGCTTTTGCCAGCAGCTTCGCCCGCGTATTTTTCGTATCTATAAACATTCCTCTTGGATCACTGTCTGTTGATGAAAAAAAACTACGCATCAAAATCCATTGCGTAGTTTAAAAGATCTAACCATACAAACGCAGGAAACGACTTTGTTTTATTTTATACTATGTTAAGAAGATAAGGCACGACAATCAAAACTAATCGTGCTCTTCACACAATCGAGAACCGTTTAGAGAACTGTTTGGTTTCTGCTTACTCATCTCGTTTTGGCTCCGAAAGCAGTATGGAGAAACCAAAAAAATTCTGCGATTTAATAAATTTTTACCTAACAACGTTAACAACATTAATTAAAGCTTCTTTTGCGCTAATTAAGTACAAGGGTTTGATCACTATGTCGCTGATTAAAGGAGAAATTCTCTAACAAAGTGCCTGGACTAGCGGTCCGTGCTTCCGCCGATTTCTCCGTGCATCATGCCAAGCCATGGATCGTGCTCGTTATCCGCCAAGTAATTTATACAACTGCTATTTATGGCTGTCTGGATTCCCATGGATCGGTCACGCTGACTGGTTTAAAACTAACTACGTGCGTACTATAAATAGGTAAGTGCTTAATCAAAACAAACATAGGTAAAGTTTTCTTGGAGGCTGCAGCATAATTTGATGCCTGTACAAGATTGGAAGGTAGAGGATTTAAATAGATATTGGATGATGGCAAAAGCAACTGTAAAAAGGCTTTACAGTTGCAGTGTGTGGAAGGATGCTGGTTTTAGTGAGTTGGCTTTTGTTTAAATGTAGATAATATTCAGACAACGTGTGACCATAATTTTCAGACCAGACTGCAGGAAACTATAAAACAATGAATTGTATGTAGAACGAGCTGTTGTCCTAGTTGCGAATTGAACCGACACAAATAAATGATGGTTATTTTAAAAACCATAATTAAGTTAAGATAAAACGATATGTACCTATGAACGCCAGGCTATGAACTCCAATAGGAAGTACCCGTTATCCTGGTGATCATCAGCGGTGTATGTTAATTTCCGGCCACAAATGCATAGTATCTACGCATTATTACGACTTAGACCGGCTATTCCTGATTCTTTTGAGGTAAATAACTAATTCCCGGGGGTTGGACACCTCCTGGTTAATACTCAGGGGCTCAGGGCAGTCAGGGCCCCACAATATCCAAAATCCACGGTAGAATAAATTAGTTAACGTTGAAATAGATTCATCAATACAGTTATGATGACCTCTATGGTTAAAAGTTCATTGTTCGCTGAACGCAAACCTGCCAAATGTAATAACAATGTCTGCAATTCTATGCGAATCATTTCGTAAGCATTATCGCTTTGAAACAATGAAATGTGTTACAATTTCCAGGAAGCTGATTCTAAACTGTGGCCTGTTTTCATTTTTGTGAGACAGGACGGGCTTGATTGGTCAAAGATAAATCTAGACACCGGTGACCAATACCGGACGACTGGCCTCGAAAACCAAGACATGTCTAGTAAAATCAGGATTGGAGTTGGTTTCTTGCTTAACCACACAATTTCTTAACGTGACTACACCATGGTTGGAATTAATATATACTGCAAGTCCGCCGAAGCCAAGAGAAAAGTCACCGTAAAGTAAACACAGATTACATTAAACATAGATTGTTGAGTTAATTACACTGACAGGCATAAGATCATTGTATTTAGTGGGCTAGCGTCATAACTTCATAAACCATTCAATGACCCCTGCCATATACGGCAAACAATCAAACATATAGGTAGGTACCTCTCCAAATAACTTCACATATTTGTTAAGATGATCCTGTGCCTGCTGTTTGTATTACGTAAATTAAAATTAGAATTATTTTTAGAGATTATTAAAGATGGGAGAAAGTTCAATAAGACATATTTTGGACGTTCAATTGGGCTGACATATTAAAATTTTCTAATTGATTAGGTACTAACTTGTGTATAAAATAATCAATAGAGCGACACAAACCTTACTCAGGTGAGCATTATGGAAGGCTCTTGTATAATGAATCACGACATCACGATCCTGACTTGGTAAATAATCGTGCTGCACTGCAAATATTTCTAGGTTGTTCACCTAACAAGCACTTCAACGCGATTTACTCAGGCAGAAGTTTTATAAAATGGTCAATTAGGTAACTGTTCTTTTCAATTCTGAAGTGTTGGCGCTTATTTCATTTCAACAGTTTCCAATTCCAACAGTCTTATTACAACAACATCAATAAAATGTTGTTTTATTTTCCTAGATCTTTGACATTATCATTAGGCTGGCGATAGAAATTACAGAAAAAAAGGTAAGAATTTAAAGGAAATGTCACCATAATAGTGGCTTTTACCAGTCACGAGCATTTTCCACAGATCAGTATAAAGCGAGTCCATTTGTCACGCTTTTCACAATCGCAAACAGAGCGGGACGATGGTATCTCCCGTGCCAAATGTTAAGCGACACTAAAACACGCACTATCTTGTCCGGCACCTTTTTTCTTGACAGCGTCAGAAAGAAGATTGTTCGTCTTTAAAGGTTAACTGGGAACAATGCTTTGTTTTAGCATAATCTCTCCAAAAGTTTTGGGAGTCTCCTAAATATGGATAAGGGGGGCTAAAACAAAGTTACCCGAACTTAGTTCATGTGCTATGTTGCTGTGCTGTTTTTATTTCGTTTCCAAAGTGGTTTCTAATCAGTTTCATATCAATAGACTAAACAGTGATGATAAATTACTCGCACACTTAATCATGTTCGTTCCGGTATAGGTGTGGTTTTGATAAACACTCGTTTGTTACTGTTTCATACATTCCAGTGACCACTTGACTTGTCACTATTGGTACATGATTAAAAACATCTACGGTACCTCTTATTGTGTCCACATGAGATTACACAATAGCCTTTGTCATGCATGTTTATCCCTGGGGAGTTATACATGCACATTGCCATCAGCCATTAAAATCCCAAGGCATTTGTGTAATTTCTTAAGTCTCCTTTGAACTCGAGTTCGACCGAATACATTTGGGTCACGAACTTTTTTATACGTTGGCTAGATAGAACTAATAGATTCTATATGTAGAGTATACATAGGTACCTCTGAACTCATAAATATGCATTGCATTGCTTTTTTTTGGTTGGAAAATCTTCAAATGACGTCTCCCGCTCTGGGTGGAACGGAAGGGCGTGTCAGACTTTTACTGACTAAAACACACTCCTGTTCCTTTACTTGCCTATGCCAGGGACACGGGAACTCTTTCAAACAAATCCGCAACCCTGGCAGGAAGAGCTCATAGAGTCATAGCTGTTAACAGTTTAGCTTCAACACTACTTATTAGATTCGAGATAAGTTAGCCCAAACCAAACGGTATGGTAGAAGTCTTTTATAATCTTCATATTACATAAAATGTTAATGTAAAGTATTTTAGAAATATCAACATCATTGCCAAGTTAACAGTCGGTACGCGCAAGCCCCTGTAATCGTTCAAAAAAAAAAAAACGCACTGCATCCTGAACTAAGATCGTGAATGAATGGACGCATTTACGCAAACCAGTGACTCGGACCAGCATCGTCGACGTAACCTCGAGTAAAACATACCGTAAATTACAGGAAATTGTGTAATCTGTAGCAAATTATAAATATGTATTCGTTATTTCCATAATTAAGAAATTACGAAATCGTGAATGGGCTAAGAAAAAAATTCTGTCAGTGATTCAGTTATAAATGGGGGTCTTTGCTCCCTCATAACTTTTTACTTCTAAAAGTAGTTCAGTTGGGACTTGGGAGGATGAAAAGTTACGAAACAAATCGTTTTGATTGTCATTGTACAAAAACATTGATTTCAAAGGAAAATTTCAAGTAGGTGTTTCATTAATTTGCCTTGCAACGGTAATTATGAGATTATTCGCTTTTGCTTTGAGTCAGAAATGTTATACAGGCACATACTACATAGGGCGTGCGTTTGAATGCACACTCTGCGCCATGCATGCATCTTGCGCATGTGTTGCCTACACAGCATTCACTGGATTTAAATGTAGGTCCATATACTTAATAAAAGGCCAATAACATAAGGAATATTCCAAGGAACCTAAGACCTTATGAAATATTGATATCATTAAGTTATCGTTTAGCTCCTTATGTTCTGAGTTGAGCTGCATGATTACTGATAAATGCATGCACTGATTGGACAGGTCCACTCAACCTGTGTAGTTCTTTCCTCAAAAGACCATTTCAGACACCAAACCACATGGTCTTCACATGATTTGACCACGATTATATATCTGGAGTTTAAAAGAGACTGTGACCTCATCTATAAAATATGATTGACGTGTAGAAGTGTTTATAAAAACCTACTTTACTTGAAATAAAATCATTTATAATTTATTTTATAAAGAGAAAAATAAACGGTTGCATCCAATAGGCCCATTGAAAATCGAAACATTTCACAACTGAATGAGTTTTTAGACTAAACTTTCAAATCGTGCAAAACTGATTCGTTGCATAAAATGAAACAAATCGTATTAGAGTAAATATCTTTACAATAACACGCTCGTCAATTTCGAAATGACTCTTGATATTGCAACTGCAAACGGTCTGTTCGTTGAACTTTTAGTTTAGATCATTCACCGAAAAAAAGATAAATAACGGATGAAAACTATATCTTTACAAACGGAATATTAATTTGGACCTAGCTTCTGACGTTTCATAAGTTCCCATGTACACTCAGCGGCACGGAATGTGGCCCAAGCGAGTTATGTGGCTTATTATCAAAATGAAACGCGAAACTGGGTTCTTTTTTGTTTTAAAACTTAAATGTTTATTCGAATCTTAAATGCGAATGATTAATTAACAAAAAAGTGAGTTAACTTTATTAAAAATTTACAAAATTACAAAAAAGACATTAAGCTCTAAGTTTAAAAAAAATGTTTTAGGATGAAATTTACAAAATAAAGCTATGGTACTTAAAATTAATAGCGGGTATTTCCACCTCTGGCCCTGATGACCGCCTGCATGCGATCAGGCATGCTGTGGATTACGTTTTTAATGTCCACATGGGGTATTTCTTCCCAGGTGGCCACTAGAGCGGTTTTTAACTGACTGATAGTCTCTGGAGGGTTGGGACTGGATCGGATGCGTCTTTTAAGCATGTCCCAGACACGTTCTATGGGATTCATGTCCGGGCTTCGTGCTGGCCAGTTCAATTTTCTAATTCTCACCTCCGATAGGTAATCATCCACGCAACGTGCTGTGTGAGGTCGGGCATTATCTTGCATTAAGATAAAATCTTCGCTACCGATGAATCCCACGAATGGTAACACGTGTTCTTGGAGGATCTCTTCAATGTATCGCACTGCCGTTAGACGACCTGCAACTACTGCCAACTCTGTGCGTGCATCAGAACAGATCCCTCCCCAAACCATTACTGATCCACCTTGAAAACTGACGGTTTGCCTGGTAGTGATTGGCAAAAACCTCTCCCCATGCCTTCTCCATACACGTTCGCGGCCATCTGGAGCTCTTAAGGCCACTCTGCATTCGTCAGTCCACAGAACTTTACTTCACTGCTCGTGAGTCCAATTTGCGTGTTCGCGAGCGAACCGAAGTCGAGCTACGCGATGGTGCCGGAGCAGTTCTGGACCTCGAGCTGGTCTTCGAGCATGCAGATCCCGTTCCTCCATTCTCCTTCTTATTGTCCGCTCACTTACGTTGACCCCTCTTGCCGTTTGTAGCCGCTGCCGTATTTCGACCGCAGTAAGGAACCGATTTTTCATAATTGCGAGAGCGATAAATCGGTCATCTCGCGCTGATGTACACCTAATACCGCCACTTCCTGGTCTTCTTGTGTATAGGCCGGTCTGGTCGTACCTTGTTAAGGCGTACCTGAGAGTTGTACGCGGTACATTTAATGTTTCAGCAATCTCTCGCTGCGTTCGCCCCTGACTCCGAAGCAACACAGCTTGAGCAACTTGAGCTGAAGTTAGAGGCATTGTGTTCCAATTCTGGAAGCATAAATGACTACAGATTAATTAAAAAATAAAACAATAAAGATTAAATTCACCACCATTTCAATATCGAATTTTAACTCACCCGTGTTTTGTGCGTTCCAATAACGAACTAACGTTAAGTATCACAGAATTAAAGAAATGAACTTTTGTTTTGTGCTTACCCTCTTAAATTAACTAAAACAAATGGCCTGACAAACTGCCACTTGAAATTCTCATACGCGATATCAAAATCGCCTGTTATCGGTGTGTTTAGGTTTGGGCCACATTCCGTGCCGCTGAGAATCTGCGAAAATCTCCTTAGCGTTACATGTGACGAGTGTTGTTCATGTACTTATTGAAAAATTGAAAGGCCTTTGTTCCAAAAAGATTTACTGAACTGTGAAGTCTGATTTTATAGACACCTGCATTAGGCAAGGGTTTATAGATCATTCACATAAGACGGCTATCCGAAACAAGTTATAGTTTTATCATTTAAAAATCTGTCAGCAACGGCTTAATCCAACATTCAAGTTGGCACCATAGTCGTCCACCTGTTCAGTGTTCACTGTTCCAAAACATAACTCCACTAACTGGACAACGAAGACCACACATAGGCATACAATCAGAGACCAAGTTGTCACTTAAACACATAGCAAAACACAGCGAGACACCATGATACAAAGCATGAAGCGAGACGTAACTGCAGGCCCCGTAACGAGATCGCTGTGATATCGCGAGACATTGAACTCACACCCAACACTAAGGTTTCCAGGTCGTTTGTTATACCTGCACACTATTTAGAGCAACTTGAAAAACTCGGACGAAAACAGCGATCTCTATTATAGTGCATGTTACGTTTCTTATCGTAAATCTTGACTTGGGAGGTATTATTATAACGAAACCCGTTCAGAAAATGTTGAACATATTTCTTCCTTGTATTTTAGAGTCCAAATGCAAAATCCAAACGCTTGTTGAGAAATATGTGGCAATAACGTTAGCAGAAGTAGAAGCTAACTACTGTTAATATGGTGGGAACCGTTTTTTGGACCACAAGAGCAGAAAATTTGCCTCGTATCTGCACAAAGTAATTAACAAATTAAATAACACGTACCTAGTTTAAAATTGATGAGACGTGTAAAGCCGCCTGGCTTGATAGTCATCTCACCAAAGTGGGCGAACGTCTAAGCAATTACAAACGGAATTTGCAAGGATTCATTGGTTCACAAGGTCTCACACATAAAGCGAAGGTTTATCTCCGTAGAATACTGTTTAATTGCAGCGTTAAAGCATCTTAAATCTTCTTCTCACGGTTCATTTCTTGTTTCTTTGTTGTTACAGGTTCTTCCGATTTCATAACTGTTTTGGGAATCTTTTGGAAGTTTCAGTGTCAGTGATATTTTGCAATATTTAATATGTCCGGGTCTATATTTTTTAAGGAGCCATTTATCGTGCAAGTAGTTTTCCTTTACCTGAGATACATAGGTCTCCCTAGTCTTTTTATTCTTCATCCTCTAATATTATGCTTCTAAAACTTATCAAATAACTATTTCATACTGAGGAGCTTGTGGCTAAGTAATAACAGTCGCACGAGGCGAACGATCAAGTTAAGCTAAGCTAGCTGCGGTTGTTTCGTGGATGGGCAACCATCTTTACACATCAAAACCCCTCGGTGCCTCGGCAAGTACGTTAAGCTGTTGTTTCTGGCTATCATTCGGAAGTCTTTGACAGTCATTACGACTCGTCGGAAGCCCGATATTGCAAACCAGTCTCACCAAGGGGTATCGTATTACCCTGCAACTAGGTTGTGGAGGTCAGCTAGGCAGTCGCTCCATGTAAAATACTGGTATTTAACTACATCGGATTTAACTGGAAGCCGACCCCAACATAGCTGGGAATAGACTAGGCAGATGATGAGTGACCTATATTAGATATACTTACCTACATCCTGGCGTCTATAAATTATACTTAACGAGTTTGGTATTTGCCTGAATGGGTACACCATGGCTACTTAAGTATGACGGCCTCAAATTGCGTAACAGACCATACCAATCCCGAACGCAACCCAGTTAAGCTGCAAAATCAATGGCCTGCTCAGTACTGTTAGCTGAACGTGACCTCGAAAATATTCGAAACAAGATGGTTGGGAGAAACTGGTCCGTACCCCAAACAAAAGACTGCTCTTCGCATTCGATTCACTGTGTTATTTCCCAGTGTTGTTGTTGTTGGACACGGTAGATTTGGATGCTGTTGCAGATAGATAGTTCTCATCCACTTCTTTTAACGCACATCCTGTTCATATTGATACATTTTATATCATTCTACAAAATGATCTCATAAAAAAATCGATTTTACTATCACCAAACCCCAAAATAGAATCGTTACTTGAAATCTCACTAGTCTGTTATAAAGTCAAAGAGAGACATTTATTCGCTTCGCAGTAAAGAAGTACATAATATCATATGTCATCTGTATCAAAGAATGCTATTGCTAATGATAGTACTTCAACGGTAGCTGATAAGAGTTATGAACAATACCATAACGGAAGTACGGTGACACTTACTATTTAATGTTTAAATTACGAGGTGATAGTATGTGTCTAGTAAACAAACATGGCTAAGTGACTCATCTAGGCCATTTACCCGCAAGCAGATACGTATTATGAAAGAGAGCGTGATTCGTTTAGATTTTTTAGTTGGAACTAAACTTTCACTGAAATTCTTTCTGAGGGGATAATTTGAATAAATTACATTCTGAAACAATTTGGAATGAGGAAGAATCTAATTTCGTTTTGAGAATGGAACCAATTGGAAAGAGGAAAAGTTATCTGTTGCTATTTGCTATAGATCACTCCAGAACATAAAACAACAATTTCAAAAGCAAATTATTGAGTTCTGTCTAGATGCAGGTATGTTGGTGCACATCGAAACTAATTAACGGTATTTGAACTGTCACCTACAAGATAACAGGATGTGACTCATGCGATGGATGACGACCACTACATATTAAAAAGTATCGACGAACTAATTCGGAGAAAACATTAGCATACATGATTGTCCTCTGAAATTAGTTCTGAACGTTAATCGATGAGTGATGACCTTGTCGCACCATGTACAGTACCTACATGCAAGTTTTCAATTCGTGCCAAGGAAGAATTTTACCTGATTCATCGCAAAATTAAGTACCTACCTACACTCTTCAGCATAAATATAGAAATGGCAAGTAGTATTTTATTGATTTACTTGCACAACTGCCATCTTCGAGGTTATCAAAGGTCTACAAGGACCAAGGAGTATGATAAATGTTTCATTGTGCAATTGATAAGGTCTTGATTAATTATTCAATTTTAAAGATACTGATATAAACATGTTTATATTATTAACGAACAGAACGATTACTGCCAATCGTCTAGAGAGGTCTTTGATGTTCACAAGTTTTATGCTTGGGAATGTAGGAATACGGTCAAGCGAAATTTTCGATAAAAATTGCTTTATCCACTTGCCGAGTGAAACGGATTTTCTAAGATACAGTGTGAAATTTGCAGATAAGCTGAAACATTATGTTTCAGGGATTCTGAGAAATCATTCTATGATTATTTTGTTTGTACAATACATGACTACCTCATGGTAAGGTTTTATGTTGTCACACGTCATTTTGATAATAAAAGCCATTTAACAGTACCCAAGTGAATCATAAGGGAAAAGCAATCGAGAATGAATCACATATGAACTTAGGACACGTGATAAGAAAACTCATAGGCACTTGACATGGAAAACAAACAATAGGAGACAAAAGATACGTTTAATTCGTTAATAGTGTTATTCGTGTAGTCAAGCTTGGACTCATTTAAGAGCTGTACCAGGTCAGTACCTTAAACATTTAAAAGGCTGTAAAACATGTAAATGCTGTAAGAAATACTAATATCTAAATAATCTAAGAACTTTAACACTGAATATCTTCAACTAAGTGATACTCTTAGCGCCACAACAGAACAAAGGACCCAGTACGTAACGAGTAGAGGCAAGGGTCATTAAATGCAAATCTAATTCCCTATGATTCAGAGACGGCACCGCTACATACCTTCAAGGTTGCTGTACGGTATTGAAACAAATAGGTTATGTTAGCCACTCAACCGCGACCGTTGAGCGTCTTTTAGTAACTGTAATTTTGAACAGATGGATTATAGTGACCGATAAGAGGTCATTAGCTGACGCAAGGTGCAACATGCAACTTTCCTAGCACTCAGAAATCGATAGCAATGGTAAATTATTATTTAGTGTTCGTCTATGCTATAGCTGGTGAGATGTAACAACACGGGAGTACCATTAATACTTAGTTTATCTTGTTTACAGATCTTGACACAATTTTGATACGAACAGTCCTAAACGCCATGGCGTTTGGTAGGTCAGATAAGGAAACTGTTTTAGAAGGTAAAAGTGTTACTAAAACCACAACAGATATTCATGGTGATCGTTAGCTTGTTCTCGGTAACGAGCTGAGCGTCATCCTTTGAAAACTCGTCCCAAATATTGGTTTCAATGCAAAATTTTTGCTCAGACCAAAATTATCCGAAGAAGTGAAAGTTGTTTTTGCATTTAACTGCATGTAACCAGTCATTATTATTAAAACTCGTGGTCATCAGACGTGGTGTACAGCCGAAACGAATTCGTCGCATAATGGCAAGCTCTTAGAAAAAGATGTTCTGTAGATGCCTTTCTGATTAGAAAATTTTAACTATGGTAGAATATAATTTCCAAAGCAAAACAGAAAATTCGGCTAACAAGACAAATCTACGGCAAAAAAAACATGGCGTCGATTTAGGACAAGGACTACTAATTGGCTACAGATACTACTTACGTTGAATTCCATAGCTTTGTTAGTGTGCAGTAAGCCCTTAACGTTGGAAACAATCAACAACTTACAGTTAAGTGCCAGCAATTAGTGTAATTTCTATCCTAATGGTTGAGATGGGCTTATCTAATTATCTAGCTTACAAGGAAAAAAGTTTTATTTGCATGTACATTTATATCATTACTTACGGCATTCGTTTATACCTGACTTATAAACACAATGAACGTTCGTGGGATACTTTTCTCCTATCAAATTGCATCTACCGTGGAAGCCCGGATTCCATTCTAGAGAATCAGACATGCGTAATTTAATCTTCCATTCCGTAATGTACGGTAAGGGTAATGTAATGTTCTATGAAATCAAATGTGAAGTGAAAACTAAATTGCGCAGGCAATCATAAATCCACCATAAACAAAGACTATTTATATTCTCTTTGACCATAAAGAACACTCGTTTTCCAATTACGGTTTTATGTCTAATATTAGTTGTGGTTGCGTTAATTTTGTCACACTGTCCTTTTCATGTATTATTCAGATGTTTTTATTGATTTATGCAAAAGATTCCGTCAAAATCTTTCATGGAAAGATTCTCTATTTCTGAGACATTCTTTAACAGAACTCATTTAATAGAGCACATCATAACTCAATCGAAACTTCAGTCATTTTTAGATTACTGAAATTGTATTTTGATGTCAGATTACCTGTACTGGTACACCAAAGTATGCCCTTTATATACCCTTTCCTCTACCACGAATTAGAAAGTTCTAAAAAAATTGAGACATTTCACAAAATGACTCAATAATTTTAATATTCTCTTAGGGAACCTTTCTTTTGTAAACAGGAATATTAACAAGTGATTTCCATTATTTTCCTTCTTTTTAGTACCTAAATACTGGCTAGGTAGGTAGGTAGACCTTCTTCTCTTTTTTTCTGACAATAAATCATGCCGGCCACGATAAATTATACCAAAGAGGATCATATAAATCCAAAGATAAAAATCTCCGGAACAACACGTCTCCTAGATTATCTAAAGGAAGTAGTCCGTCGTAAAATATGCGAAGGGGTCAGAGAAGTGATTTGTCTAAGTTGATTGAATTAGCGAAAGGATGTCGCCCCAATCCCGGGGTCGGGACGGGTCAGGTACAGCCGGCGTCTTTAATGCATCAGCTGCCTTCATTAACACGTGTTCCTCATCATAATTTGTTGCATGATTCATTCCTGCTTTGAATAGAAGTATATCTTTACTCTTTATGTATACGTTCACACAAAAAGCAGGCATGTACCATTGGAATGTTTTCAAATTGTGACAATGCTGCGGACTATTGAATCTTTCTGATCCATTGTAAAAGTCGTTATGGGTAAGCGTTTAATAATAGTGAAAAGTGCGTTGCCTATTGCGTTTAATCTATACTAATATTATAAAGTTGAAGAGTTTGTTTGTTTGAACGCGCTAATCTCAGGAACTACTGGTCCGAATTGAAAAATTCGTTTTGTGTTGGGTAGCCTATTTAGCGAGGATGGATATAGGCTATATAACATCACGGTACAACTAAGAGGAGTGGATCAGTAATGAAAAACGTTGCAGAAACGGGGAAAATCACATGGGTAGGCGATTCGACGCGACGGGAAGCCAAGGGTCGGGGGAACAAGAAATTTAACGCGGACGACGTCGCGGACAGAAGCTAGTTCAGAATAAAGCCAGTTTGTAGCCAGGCCTTCGTCGCAGTTTCTTCATTCATGTTATAAACATGCGTGCAATTGTAATGAGTCAATAATCAACAGGTTTTTGCCTAGACTAGTATATATCATGTAGAATACCAGTTTATTCCTATAAAATCAAGCGCAAGCTACTGGCATCTTGCCCTTTTAGAGTAGAAGCACGAACGCCACTAAGTTCATTAAAGTTCACTACATTACAAATTCGAATCGTACATGCTCCCATCATGACAAATGGCGTTATAGCAATTTCGGGCACTTATTGATCATACACGAATGGATAGAATTAGATATGAGTATATTATGAGGCAGTCTGATAGGCACCAGTGACTGTAAAGTTGTGTGAAAATCGGTTGTCATGGTATGGGCATGTGATGCGGATATATCGCACCCCTAGATCTAAAGGGAACTAACTCAAAATTCTTAATTTTTCAGTTATGCACACCTTCGAGTCTGTCATTTCAATACCTATCGACCAGTAGACCAGATTCAAAACTATTTCCAATATTCGATTCCAATTATTGTAAATAGTTTTGAATCTGGTTTATTGGTCGATACGTATTGAAATTACAGACTCGAAGGTGTGCATAACTGAAAAATTAAGAATTTTGAGTTAGTTCTCTTTAGATCTAGGGGTGCGATATGAGGAAAATGCCGTGAGGAGAATATTGAGTATGAATACATTCCATTTATACTCAAAACTCTTCTTGGCTATAAGGGTAGGGGAAAACTTAAGAAACGATGGATGGACTGTGTGAAAGAAGATATGGTTAGAAAGGGGGGTTACTACCGTGATAACAACGATAATAGAGAAGTAATAGTAATAGTATTTATTGTCTCAATAGTTATTTACAGTGGTTCCCTAGAAGTATGAATCAAAAAGACATGTTGCGCCGACTCCAAAGAAATTGGGATAAGAGACTGGGCTGATACATCATTTTGGAATTCCGACACTCACTAGTTACATATTTGCTAAAAATTGAGTTCAAGAGCTTGATGATAGTGCATAATGATTTCGCAATATTATATAAATGTATCAAATATTTGCTCGACACACAAACAGGTGAGTAAATCAATATCAGTTGAATGGGCTCAATACGTAGCCCTTATCAGGGCACACAGGTACGTGCCGTTATCACAAACTTATCAACTGCTTGTTTATCGAAGGATAGCGTGATCAATAATTGTGTTAGACTAATTTAAAACCAAACATTTTGGGGACCGACCCGAGTTCAAAAACCGGTTCTTAGGGCTTACCCCAAGAACCGGTTTTTAGGAAGGGGTATAAATTATAGAGTAAGCTGATAGGAACTAATTTCTTTCATAGACTGAATGATGCCGCTTGCAGTGATTAAATTTTAGGTCAGATAAAGTCAATATGTCAATGTTTCATTCTTTTATTATCATGAATGAAGGGAACAATGAGATAACGAATCGTGTAGATAACCTGTAAGAATAAATGGATAAGTTGGACACTAATTAGATGGTAATTTAATAATTGAGGTATCCATTAAGACTATGACTATAAGCCGGTTACTCTAATCAGAATCTAACTCGAACTACGATTTACATCAAGAAAGCAAATTGCTAATATCTAAAAATACTGCTAGACTCAGAATTTATAAGAAAACCTGCATAACGGCAACAAACTAACAAGCCTTAATAATTACGTAGCACGCAAGGCGTCGAGTAGGTAATGCAACCAGTTACTAAAAGCAATATAGCTACCGATAAAAGTCCTTTCATCAGGTGAACTTGGATTATCAATAAACAGAAAGGCAACTTATTTTTTTATTGAAGATTTTACTCACCACAGCGACTAGCTTCCCGCGCACCGTGATGCCGATCATCGGCGCGAATCGCACTTCGACTCCTGGTTCCACCACCAGCTCCGCATCTCTCTCGATGAGCAGGTCATCACGCAGCATGTAGGGGCTACCATCAGGCCTCCACACGGTGCGCCCACCGGTTAGTACGCCGCCCGGCAACTCCGTCAGACTTAACGACTTGTTTAGAAGATAAGGGTCCGCCGTTCCCAGAGACTCTTGTCCTTTACACTCACAAAGGCAACACAAAACCGTTATACAGAACACCAACACTGTCCTCCACTTATACTTCGTGTCGCTGAACTGACTGTGTCTCTTCTGTACACCCATATCTTTACAGCACTCCATTATTCATTAACTGAACACAAAAATATTCATTTCACTTTTACTACTGTTCCTCACCTGCTGCAACCTATTTCAACACCTATCCAAACATCGCACAGGTAACTCGATACAAAACGACACCACACATTTTCGTAAATAAACATCAAAGTTTTAAATGAATCTTCACGTGAATTAAAAATTTTGAATCAAAACAATTCATAACGAAACAAAGGTGGGGCTGGTAAAAATAAAACAAGCAAAAATGCGCGCTACCGCGCGACCGTTGAACGAAGTCGTTTGGCCGGTTTCATGTTGATTCCTCCTCCCTTCCCTCCTCGGATATTAGCCTCACTCACTTCACTCATTCTATCAAAAGCCTCCTCCCCACCACTGCTACCCTAGCTACGCCGTGTTTGCATGAGCCTGAATGACGTCACAACTGTACGCTAGTGGGACGCCGTTGTTAAAATAGTTCATTCGTTCGTTCTTTCCTCCTGATAAGTGAACTATTTATAGTATTTTAATAAAACACTGTTAATAGTTGAAAATAAAAATTTAACGCAACATCTTTGTTTTATTTACTACTAATCAATCCATTTTTAGTAAATATTCGTAAAGATGTTTTATAAAGTTTGTATAATTAAGTTGCAACCCTGACTACTATGCTACCGTGGGAATAGTTCGTTCTTATATTCCGTTGAGTTTCGCTAACGATCGTTCATTCACTCATAAATTTCGTCGACTCTTTTAAGTCTTCACAATTTATATTTAAAATAGTTGGAATAAAGTTATAAATTAGGTAATTTTAGGACTATTTTAATTCCTTTTCATTTTTATATCAACGTTACACGTAAGTTTTTGTTAATAATCATGTAATGTACGTTTTATTGTAATTGTTGGCGTGGCGTGGCAATGCTTGTGCAGTGTCGACATTTTGTTTTCTTCATTGTATTTATATATTTATTTCTGTGCGAAGTACGGTCGCGTCGTAGTAACATTTATGATAAATAACTTCTCCTTTACAATTGTGATCTAGTTACATGTGATTGAATTGAAATTTCTTTATTTATAGATTTCAACACAATCATGAGTTCTGGTGGTACTCGCGTGTATGTCGGCGGGCTTGTCGAAGGCATCAAGAAAGAAGACCTCGAAAGAGAATTCGATAAATATGGAAAACTAAACTCCGTTTGGGTGGCCCTTAACCCTCCGGGTTTTGCCTTCATAGAATTTGAGAACTTGCAGGAGGCTGAGGATGCGTGTAGCGCGATGAATGGATTCGAGATGTTAGGCGCGACCCTAAAAGTAGAGATCTCTAGGAAGCGAGATGGGCCCCGCAGGGGTGGCGGCTTCCGAGGAGGACGCGGCGGCAGCGGCAACTTCAGAGGTCGCGGCTTCGGCGGACCACCCGGAGGCGGCAACAGATCCTTCGGCAACTCGTACGGCGGCGGCAGGCCCTACAATCGCAACAACCAACGCGATGAGTACGGCTCCGGCGGCGGCAACTTCAGATCTAGGTCGCCATTGTCTCGATATTAATTTAGTATTTAGTTTTATGTTAGGTGTTAGTGTTATCGTAATCTGAAGCCTTCTAAGTGTTAAATTCAATGTCTGGTAAAAACTGGGGGTTTGATATTAATACTAGGAGGTGTTCCATTGATGTCTCAAGGAATTAGAGGTAATAGCTTTTGATTTTATCTATCGTGTTATTCAGTGTGACTTTACTAAAATACTTCTGTCTAATAATTAGCATTTAAATGTATGTAACTCGTATCTGTTTGATTCAATAAATTTATGTGAAAACAACTCTTGTTGTTTGCTCACTGATATCCATTACTATTAGTATTGTATTGCAATTCATTTACTATGAATATGTGCAAAAGATTGTAAACTTAAATGTGTATAACCTAAAATGTTCTGTTGCTCGTTCCACGGATAAGTCATCGATTGATCGTCATTGTAAGTTCAACTCTTTACATCAAAACCCTATACTTCTAGTATGTTGATAAGGTCATAACAATGTTGTTTTTGTTACAGTTCCAAGGATGAATACTGATCTCGGGGCAATTGATATTCGAGAAGTTAATGCAAGAACAATCCTTCAGTGATTACTTAACATTCTGCCTAAGCACCCTAATTGCTAAGTTTCTTTAAAAAAATATACGATTATATAATTCAATTTGATTTTTATTATCAATACAAAATAACCACAAAATTATTCTTATTGCTAGTTCACATAAATAATTATGAAGGGCTGCTAAGACACGCCATGAGGAGCTCCATCTTGTTCAAAAAGTTTTTGCCTTCCATTTTCTCTAATTTAATTTCTTTGAAGGCTCCTCCAAGATGCTCCCACTTTTTGTCTTGAACAAGTTCACTGGTAAAGAAGTCTTTTCTGGGAGATTGAGCTATGTAAACTTGAATACCAACTGATGGCTCACATCTTATTGCAAGCATTCTGTCACCTAAAACAAAAATAAATATTTGAAACACCCAAACATTTCAATGCAACAAGTTCAAAAACATCATAATTCAAAATAAACAGAACACTTAAAAAAAAACATGTTAATGTAGAAAACAACTCCAATCATAAACCTACCATTAGGAGAGGCAAGAAGACATGAAGAAGCATTCCCTAATGGTTCTACAGGTCCAGAGCCCA
The DNA here is from genome assembly GCA_947507805.1 of Aporophyla nigra. Lineage (NCBI taxonomy): Eukaryota > Metazoa > Arthropoda > Insecta > Lepidoptera > Noctuidae > Aporophyla > Aporophyla nigra. Next base: position 5,218,789 of record OX382301.1, read on the forward strand.
GGTGTGAGCTAATAGCCAGGAGCTGCCAGCCCATGCACCGGCCTACAGCTTGCACCGCAGTCATCTGATGCTGATATATCTGCCAGGAGAAGTTTGGTTATATTAAATTTCTTATCAGTCAAGCTATTTGCAGATTGGCTGAACTCTTAAGGCAACTGCAGAAGTGAGTAATCATAATGAGTAATAGAATTTCACAATAACTAATATTAGAAGTTAATAACTTTTCATTTTCCAATGGTTACATGCCTGCTTATCCAATTAACACATAACCTAACCTTCATACATACAATTAATAAACAGCATGATTTGCCCTGATTCTTTATTTTCTTATGTTAGTACTAATACAAGTATGTGTGTAATAATAGATAAGAAAAGTGAATAAGCAGAGGTTATTACTGTTTATCATCAATTCATCAACATTCCTAAAATAATTATTACAGCTTTGCACACATTTTTTCTAATTCATTTAATTGAAACAAGATTATTATGATGGTTGTACCGGTTTATTATTAGTAGAATCATATCCATTTTAGATTACCTGACAGTATATGAGATCCCTTAGTTCCTGCAGTTCATATGACAGATGTCTCACTTTACCATCACGGCAAATACACTTGAGAGTCTTTTCTCCAACATGGACTACAAGAGATGTTCTGCACACTGCATCATACCTGTATGATAGGATAACTTCATAAAAATCAAAGTGATTCATAGAACAAGCTATAACAAGGTTGTCAGCGAAACAGCCCATCTTGTTTTAGTTATTGATTTTTACAAGTTGTAACAACCAATGACTAAAACATGTTTACAATGTAGAATCACCATAGTTGGTAGGTCCCAATAACCACCATGTGTTATTTATCTTATTAACACGTTATTTTTCTAAATTACACAGGCATGGTAGAGTTCAATGGCCTGTAATATTCCAGCCTTAACCTATACCTACCATGGCAGATGGCAATATCACAATCACCATGATGGGTATAATGGTAAAATTCATTGCCATCTATTTACTGCAAGACATGATTGTAGTTAATATCATCCATTAGTCACCAGTCACCATGCTGAAGTGGTTTGGTAAAAGCATAGCATCATGTTTTGTATTTATTTAACCTCAAATTAGCCTATTTTATGTAAGTACATTGGTCGGATTTGATAAAATGGTCTTTATTCCACTAGCTAAATCAAAGTTGTGGCCCCTATACAAAGAAAAAAAAAAACATACAGGAAAAAGGTAACTAACTTAAAACCATAAAAATAATAGTGTTATTGAATTTTAAGGTTTTCTTGATCCTGGCAGTACGGATTACTTCAAGGGTTCATAATCAAATACCTAAATTCTATTCCTGCTTTGATTGAAAAGGATAAAGTGTCTATTCTTACCCATAAGCCATAATATTGATCTTCACGCATGATTGTGTGGGACTGTTCAGAGCATTCCAGTGTGACACGATCAGAGGGTCTTTGACCTGTATGGAAGGACAAAAGTGTGAATAGAATACATTAGAAACGCCATTTACAGAACACCCTATTTTAATATTAACTGTTGATGTAACCATTCATAGAAAACATAAATGCTAACCCATAACAAGCCTCTTAGATTCGGTCTTCAATGAGTATTTGTGTTGTTTTGTTTTATCTCACAATATACCATTAAACTAATATACCAATTTTGATGATCATATTTATTAATGCTGTAATATTAACAATTTTTTTATTCTAAATGAACAAGAATAATTTTAATTTGTGCATGGTTATAAAATTTTGGAAAGTGGGTCTGAGAATTCACAATTTTAATCTAGATAGCTCATCATCATCATTTTAGCCGTAACACTTCCACTACTGAACATAGGCCTCCCCCAAATTGGGGGGCTTTTTTGCTGCTATCTGCATAGCTACTACCTCATTATATTACCACATGATGAAAAACAAACGAAGATATGCTTCTTACTGTGTTTTCACCTAAACTAAGTATCCTGCATGATCTTTTTTCAGTGAATAAACCAGCCTCTAACTGTCAGTCCAAAAAACATCTACATTTTTCAGAATTTTCTTTACTGATTACAAACCTCTTTAGCAATAGTATCCAGTACATATTCGCTTCGTCTCCTCATAAAAAAATGTTGTGCTTGCTGAATGATTTGTTCTAACAGAGACTGTTCTTTACTCATATCAAGTAATTCATAACGATCAGCTGCCATGGGACCTAAAATGGACAAGAGTATTAATAAAAGCCTTTTACAATATAACATGTCAAATAAATTAATGGTACAAGGAAAAAGTAAGTTTGTATTTATTTTGATATGTTTAGTGCCTGTATCTCCTTTATTTTTGACTTTGTAAAGGTCAAAGGTTAAGCTGATTATGGCCATTTTACATCATTGATGTAAATAAATACACCTATGCTTTACAAAAGGTCAAAACTTCTTCAAAGAAGTTAAAGGATCATAGATTTTATTCCAAATATATCTTTACCTGCCAAACAGCGTCGTTTTGAAGGTCCAAGTGGTCCGGTAGCAGGGTGAGGAAAGGGATGATGAGTATTAGAATGATGCACAGCCCTGAGTAGCTGATGCAATGAGTGTTCTAGAACGTGGTCATGGTCTGACTTGCCAGTCGCACTTTCAGGCTAAAAAAGTAATAATATTGTGAAACAGGTTGCATGTTTTGTGACCTTTTTTGTTGTATTAAAAAGTGTGTTTTGGTAACAAACCTTGACTCCTTCTGGATTAGCATTATTATTATTTTGTCCATTGTTGTGGCAAAGTCCTATCAACAGTTGAATGCCGGGTAGAACCTAAAATAAACGGAACTATTAATAAAATATTTCATGACAAATACATTTGAAATAAAATGGTATTTTATATCAAATGTATTTGTTTAATATTATAAATTTGTCAAATATTATATTTTATTGTATAAAATATAATATTTTTATTCAGATTTTATAAGAACTAACAAGCCAGAGTTAGCAAAAAAGTGATGTTGCTAGTAGAATGTTAATTGTTGTCTTGTTCTGTAGGCTACAGATACTGAATCAATCAATTTAGTAAGATTTTGAATAAAGACTCTGTTAAAATTTGTTTGAGGTAACTGTCATGCAGAGTATGATTTTATTTACATTCATACCATCACATTTTCATTCTACTTACAGTAGCCATGATCTGATTGCCCACAACCATATGGGGTATAGATGCATCAAGTTGCACGGCTTCTGCAGCTAACCTCGCGAACAACTCCTTACAAAACAGCACATTTTGGGCTGCCTCTAGCTTCTGCTGCCAGTGTAGTTCTGCCCCATCTCCTGTCAGTGACCCGGGGACGTTGACAGCGGCTGAACTTAGAGTAGCTGTCACTACATCTTCTTGTTCTGAAACAGATTTGTGTATGAGATTGGCTGACATGATTTGTGATGGAAGATTTGAGGAAAATTAGATTCAAGTAGAAGTATACTATATTTAGACGTGAGTGGAAAAACCGAGAGGGGACGCCCTAGGAGGACATATCGCACCTTTAATAATAAACTGAAATAACTACAAAATTACGATTGTTGTAGACTGCATCGTATTTGCAAAACTTTAAACGCTATTTTCCAACAATCGTAATTTTGTAATTATTTCAGTTTTTATTAAAGGTGCGATATATTGAGCTTATTGGTGATGTTCTTCAGAAAGGTCAGACGCGTAGTGCTCATGACCGGCGTGTGTGTATTACCAATTGTATGAACCTCAACAAGGCAAAAGGGTATGTAAGGATCGTAGCAGGTGGCGTTCCGTAGTTTCTACCTACCCCCCATGGGGATAAGGCGTGAGTTTATGGCATGTATGTATACTATGTTCATAAGTTTTCCTCATTCTCACTTTTAATGTGTTCATAGAACAGCAGAATTTCATGGTGGGTTACCATGTGGTAGACAAAACCTATAGCATATTCCAGCCCATTATTATCCCAATAGAAAATGTTGAACGCATTATGATTTTCATGGGATATCTTACCAAGCACTGGACTGGAGAGTTTCTATACAGAATGATTTGTAATTTCGTACATGCCTTGAAAAAAGTTCTTTATATATTTTATTGAGTAATCTGTGGTAATCAAACTAAATTTTAGTACTAAACTAGGTTTTTGTACTTCTTCTTTTCTTTACATTATATGAAACAAAGTCACTTCCCGCATTTGTACGCTTAGATCTTTTAAACTATGCAACGGATATTAATGCTGTTTTCATCAACAGACAGAGTGATTTAAGAGGAATTTATAATAAGCGGGCGAAGCCGCTGGCAAAAGCTATTTTTCTAATAAATTGATAAACGTAAGAGTAATTAATTTACAAGCAACCAGAAAAGTATCATTTTGTAACATCCAGAGCAGATTATACTTCTCACAAATAGCAGTTTTTGGTTGGTGGTTGTGATTTAGATCCCAAATTCAAGAAGGGTCCAAATTCTTGCAAATTAGCTGCATAAAGTAAACCTCTTTTCAACGAATGCACCTAACAATTACGAATCAACCAGTATACAGCCATTACATAGCACAAGATTGAAATATTGGAGTAAGTATACCTTTTTGACACAGCACAGATATAAATGCTACGCCCTGCAACTCAGGTGGGACAGTGACGCGCAAGGCTGATGGCACAGGTCCTGCGGCGCTCATGGCTTGGGCTATCTGTTCCTCTGGGGCTTTGGTAACCTGGGATAGAAAAGTTGCTATCAGTATTTCATCTACAACATGCAAAAAAAATATATAAAAGCTTATTTTTTAAGTCACACATCATAAAAACAATGTGTCTACTCTTCAGTTCAACTCTCCAGTTATCAAGTAGTATACATCTTCAGTTATATCTACTTGTTCTCAAATGATCTGACCAACATTATTTCTGGATTTTTATATGCCCATAGTGATGAATTTTATGTGTACAGTAAGGGCGCGTTCCCACTATGTCGTAACGATTAATTTATCATTGGACGACTGTCGTCTCTAGCTGTTCCCATTGGATCGCGACGACATTTTATCGTTTCACGGCGGTCGCTTTGTCGTTTACACATCATTAGCAAGCTACAAATCTACAGTCGCCTCTACGTTTTCTTGGAGAGAGGCGCGCGGGTGCGAAGGGGAAGGGAAAACACGTGTAAAGGACGAGAAGATATTTTTATTGTGGCTACGATAGATTTCCGGTCACGATTTAGTCGTAATGATTTTTTATCGTTTTACGACTGTCGTGCTAGCCGTTCCCACTGTCATGACAATCTGTTGTCACTGCAAAAAATGTTGTAGACGACAGTAAATCGTGTCGCTCTATATGTGAACACCTCCATTTAAACATATAAGCCACGACACTTAAAACTACACGATTATCTATCGTCACGACAAAGTGGGAACGCGCCCTAACATGAATATTAACTTTGTAAGCACTATGTATATTGTGTTAGTCATTATGAATGTGAAGATTAAAAGGGGATAGAAAAGTTGCTATTAGTATTTTGTCTACAATATGCAGAAAAAAATATAAAAGCTTTTTTTTGAAGTCACATGTAGGCCAAGTAGATACATTATAAACAACTGTGTCTACTCCTCAGTTCAACTCCTTCCATCTACATGGTCCTCAAATTATCTGAGCAAGATTATTTCTAAGTTTTTATACATACATTGACATTGATGAATTTTAAATATACAGTAACATGAATATCGACCTTGTTAAGTACTATATTACTAAGTGTAAGTAGTATTGTGAATGTGAAGACTATGTGGTTTGATTTCTTTTTCTCATCTAGTTTTAATCATGGTCTGGCAGTTTGAGTTATTCAAATCATTGAGCTCTTTCAGTTCTGAATTGAGTTACATGATAATTGATAAATACACTGACTGTACTGCACTGACTGGACAGATCCACTGAATCTGTGTGGTTTCAGACACCAATACACAGGGTTTTCATATCATCTGACCAAAATTATGTCTGGACTTTAAAAGAGACTGTGATTTTTGGACTACTCAGAGAAGAAAGGTTGAAACAAAGTGAGGGGCACTTTATTTCAACCTTTCTTCTCAGAGTAGTCAGATAGGAAACCAACCTCACCTAGTTTTTAAAATATGATTGATGCTTACAGAAATAAAATCATTTAACATTAAGGTAAACAATATCTCATCTGATGTAATTTTGTTCTTTATTCTCTCAGATGCTGTGATTGAGTGTCAAGCCTATTTATGGGAGAAAGTATAATAGGAACATAAACCATTGCAAACCTCAAACACTCCAGTCTGGCTGAACTTAGAGCCAGCAGTACGGTAACTCAGGTCCCCAACAATAGTGTTAGACACCTTCTTCAATCGCCAGTTCTGCCGCAATCTTAGCAAATCAATGTGGAAGTCAGGCATGTTGCGGGTCATTCTCATGGTTTCACTTGCTCGTAGACGCTCTACACCCGCCAGGAGTACTGCTGCTGCAGCACCTAGAGCTTTCTTCCTGCCATATACTTGGACCATGGGTCGGCCTTCCACTTGTTCTGGTTGGACTGGGTCTAAAACCTGCAATGGGAGAGTATTTTTTAAGATTAGTACTGTAACTAATAGGAAATTTAAAAGGTTGAAAAATGAGATTTAATATTAGTTAATAAGCATTCTTAAAATGTACAAATTAAAATAAAACAATAAATGAGCTTTATATTCTAGTCTTACAAACATTAATAAAATAAGTACTTCAACTAATAAATGGAAAATCTAAATAGATTCTTACTATAAACACAATTTTTTTTGATTTTAACATTATTGAACTATTCATGTCCCAGCAGTGGTCAGTGTAGCTTGATTATAATATGCTATGATTGTGTATTCCAATTACTTACCATGTATCTCTTCTCCTTAGCAATGCTTAGCACATCAGCCAGTACACAGACTTCTGTCAGAGCATTCTTGAGTTTGTTACGGACAGAGTCCCATGGCCACAAGCTAGACTGATACCCTGGCTCTTTGTTCTCATCTTCAGACTTCGAATCAGAGCTACTCTCACCTTCTTTCTTGATATTACAGAACTCATCTTCAGTTTTAGTGAAATCAATCTTCTGTGCTAGTCGGGCAAGGTTCTCTGACATAGACAGGGGGCTGTAAACAGAATCGTATGATTATTGAAGATACTTCTACTTGGTTTAGCAAAATGTTTATTTTTCTTCTGCTTCACTAAAAGTAGCACAGGTGAACGTGAAAATACTTACGCTTGATATATCTCTTGGCCATCGTAAGTAATCTCCTGAATTTGATTTTCTATTGGTGCCTCTATAGATATATTTACTGAATTGGCCATTATTTTACTTTCTTCCTCTATTCTGTTATCTTAATTTACAATATTTACCATAACATTGTAGTGTAGGTACTGTTGCCTAACAGAATAATGTAAATACTTAGTAATATGTTCCTTTAATACTGCTAATACTAGTCTAGTTTCGTGGTAATTGTAATTTGATTGATTTGTGTACATAAACAAATTCTGAAAAATATTTTCAGGGACCTACAACCGCCACAAAATAAAAATCACTATTTTGACAGGCCAGATTTCAATTTGACATGTCTTCACTTTTTATTGCTTTTTCTATAAAGTCTTATTATTTTTATTTGGGTATGGGCAGTTTTGCTTCACATGCCAAATGAATGTTGGGTGATTATGGTTTGCTAAATGCAAATTGTCATAATTAACATAAATTAAATACGATAAAATACAAATTTGTTCCAATGCATGTTCTTTATAAGTGCACATAATTTATATTCAAAAATATGTTTTACGAAAAACAGCTTCACTTCGATTCGTTTCGTTTCATGCTTTGGCTTTCATGTGCACTTCAACGCCCCAACCAATGGTTGTCATGTAATATTTGTTATCGACGTTTTGTAGTTTTGTACGAACTTACTACATTTTCTGTCACGAATTGGACTCGAAATGGAAGTCGTGGTATCGAAATATTGATTTATGCTAAGACTATAACTTGTGGCATAAGTGTGCCAACAAGTCATACAAAGCGATAGGTTCAATCAAATAACACAATAATTTAGCTATTCAAACATGACGGATCGAGTCATAGCGGTAAGTGGAACAATCGTAGCCATTCATTAATTTTCATCAGATTCTCACTAAACATGGTAACTCGAACAGACCTTGGCGCAATTCGTGTTTACCTCTACTCATTGCATTGTCGCTTTGCTGATGATGAGGCGAAAGATGTTCGAATTTCGGCGTGAGTTCGGATAGAACATGAGCTTTTCTTGAGCCATGTATTAACGCTCACCGATAGGAATATTACATACAGATAATAAAGATAAACAATAGGTGTGTTTATTAAAACATTTCCGTAATGTATTGAATCCAGTATTTCAGGATTGGAATGGTTATTGTCCTTTTTACTTCTAGCTAGGTGCTTAGTAGGGATCCAGGGGCCATACCATGTTTATTAGTGTATTCCTAAATGTCTAAATCTTGAACAACTTAGAAAAATCAACTCCTTTTATTGGTTCACTCCAAACTAAGCTTTTGCATTATCTGCACAACAACTATATTCTTTTGTTTTTAATCATTGAATGAGTAGAGGCAACTTGGTTTGTGTCAATAATTTGCAGTTTTACAGTTTATAAAATTATATATTAAACTTTTCCAGTCCCGTCCCAGCTTGGAGCAGGTGTCAGCAATAGTGGACTTTATGGAGAAGCATCCGGCTTTAGCACTTGGTCAGATGAGAGGACTAGAGGGTAGGGATGAGAGCAAGAAGCTGTGGTTCAAATTGACCCGGACTGTCAATAATATAACCGGCCCCACTAGGCCTATGAAGTCTTGGATAAAAGTAAGTTTCACTGATTTTTGTAGTGTGTCCTCCATGCAAACAATGAAAGAAGAAAGAAAGAAAATACATTTATTTAGCACAGTTTAAAAGGCACGCAATGGATTTTGAGTCATATTTGTTGTAATAATGTATGCCTGCAAATCCATTTTCTTCTGTAACTTCTTAATAGCTAACAATTTGAAGCTGCTGAACTAGATATTATATCACTTCATCTTTACCTGATTGGGAAAAAAATCCTGAAACAAATTGAGTTTCTTGGGTATTTCATCTATCCAGCTTGTTTAAATCAATATCAGTATCTCTGCTTGTGTCTGTCATTTTCTGGGAAAGGACTTCATATTTTCATGTTGAGTAGTTTTGAGCTGTTACTACAATAAGCAGCTTCCCATGACTGTGCGGTCGTTTTGTTTTACATCAGACATTATATATATATTCTTTTTCTTATTTTTCCAGTATTGGGCCGACAAAAAGTCAACAGTGAGATCCAAGGTGCAGAGTGGAGGTGGTGACCCTAACAACTTGTGTTCTAACGTCGAGAAGAAGATCTGGGACTTATTCCTAGCTGGTGATCAGGGTAGTAAGTATTTTAGTTGATATTAATCATATTTGGATTGTATGTATGTAACTGGCAAGTCACACAAAGTCTAGGAAGGGGCCAGTTTAAACTTTAGAACAACAGTGATTAAAAAAGCTTCAAGTAGTCCGTCAGTCAAAATGCAACTATGCTTTGACCACTTGTTGCCAAAAAGGTACAAGTCTTTCCAACTACATTTGGTTACAACAGAGCAGCAGGCCCATCTGAAAGTAGTTAGATACATAGGAATGAACCCTACTCCCCATGATTTCACTTTTTCGGACTAGGGATGAGAGTAAGGAGCTGTCAAATCGTATTGTCAATCTTAGTTTGGGCCCCGGAGTAATCTTATGTTGGTTGGTGATTCAGCAAAAAGGCCCGTAACTTCACATTCGTTCTTTCGGATTTCGAACTTTGAGAGTAGACACCAGGCGCTCTTTAGACTGACTACTCTTATCCCAATTGCCCCATTGTTATCGTGGTCGACAGTGTGTGTGGATTAGGATTTTTTTCTTCTTAATTGGAAGTTGGCGGTCATGGTCGAAACACGGTCTGGAGGACTATATTAAACTCTTATATTATTATAAACTCTTATATTATTATATTTTGGCAATATTTTCTTATATTTAATACATCATGTTAGACTGGAAGCCAACCCAAAAATAGTTGGGAAAAGGCTTGGTAGATTCATTGACAGTGGCATCATGTAAGAAAATAACATGATAACCATGATGCTAAACTTTCTTTAGGACCTCGTGGTGTCAAGCAGGAGTCCAACTTCATAGATGAGAGTTTCTTCAATGAGGACAGCATGGATCAAAACCATGTGGAGTCCGATCCAGTGCTGACCTTCGAGGAGCCTACCGTGGATGTTGAAGACAGGCAGGTGGCCATCATGGAGAAAATGGTAGGTTAATCCTAAAACCACCTTTACATAGGCATTAATTAATATCTGGTGTACCTCTTGTTTCAACATGGCTTAAAAATAGGTGGATTATGCCGTTACAGACATGTTGCGCCGATCCTAAATAAATTAGAATAAGGGCAAGAGATGATGTTATTCAAATCCTGGGTTTTTGTAACCCAGGTACATGGACCGCCGACGTTAAAAAGTAGGCTGGGAAGACCGGATTCGTAAGGTGGAGGACCATGTGTTTCAGTGTCACTTGGTAAAGGCAATAGTGTCCAGCAGTGGTCTATGATAGATTGCGTTCATAAGTTGTTGTTGGTTATTATGGTTTAACATACTTTATTTTACTCAAAATGAATCCGGATATCACTTCAATAAGGAGAACATAATAACTATAGCTCGCCGGAAGATAAAACTAACATTTTCAAAAACAATTGGAGATAAAAATTAAATGTATTTGGTATTCTTATAAAACGGTTGCATTTAATAAAATCTTTGTATTACAGTTTAAAGTGATGAGTGACCAGGCCGCGGCCATGACGCAACTGGCGCACGCGTCGCACGTAAATGCACAAGCCATGGAGAGACTTGCTGATGCATCACAAATACAGGTGAAGTTTTAATTAAAATAAAAAATAGCGTTCGCACTCTCTGTAAGTAACCTGTAACATAAAGATGTTGATGAATTCAGTCAAATTAATGTGTGGACTAGGTGATCCTGTTACTAAAAGCATAATTATCAAGCGAGCATGCCAAGTAAGCATGGCATTGCGGGCAGCTAATAAGTCGGGGGTCCCATTTTAAAGTGAAAAGTCCCTGCAGTGTTTTCGAGAAATACTGGAATACTGCAAAATAAAGATAACTAGACATTTCTGGAATAAGTCACCCTACCATTTATTTATTTAATACTACAGCATCACTTTACAAAAATGTATGCTATAAGTATTTTCTACCAGTCAACCTTTGGGTGAGAGGTATGTAGTAGTATACAGAGGGACATCGACGCGGAATCTAAAACCATGAATTCATTAGGCTTACATGATTGGCCTGCACAGATATTTATGGATAGTAATTTAAAAAAAAATTGCTTTTCTATATATTTTGACCGCGTTGGTAGGTATATCATTTTAAAAAATAAATCAGCAGTTTTTTTTTCTGACTAAAATTCCTCCACTGTGCTCTAAAATCCTGTGCTGTATTCATGGTTCGCGTCGTTTTCCCTGCCACCCTTATACTCTAAAACCTCACGAAAATATTGACGTGTACCTAAACTAAACCATCTTTTGTTCCATAACCACCAGGCGAGAGCGATAGACCGTCTAGCGAACACGTTCGAGACGATAAGCGCAGCGACGCACGACGTTCGTAACGCCATCGTCGACATCGACGCGACGATGAAGCGATTCTACTCCACCTCGCCCACTTAGCACAGGTATCTATGAACTGCCGAAGTGTTTCGGTAAAGTTCGTGAATTTGAATATTGACTGTTATTCGGTATTGCCATGTCATAATAATAGGAGGAGAATATATTCTAGAGTTGATGTATCTGGGAACTACTGAAGTGTTCCAGTAAGTTCGTGAATTTGAATATTGACTGTTATTCGGTATTGCCATGTCATAAAAATACAAGGAAAACATATTCTAGAGTTGATTGTTTTATAGTCCTTTGGTGTGGTTAAGCTTTTGAAAGAGAAAGCTAAATGTTAAATGTTTGATAGACTAAATCTGTAAATATTTATGTATACAATTAATTATAAGATAAAATATTGTACTGTGGTTGTAATTGTAAGAAATATTTTTATTTACCTATCTCTGTTTGATAAGTTATAATACTGTGGAATATGTAGGTCCAGTACCCGGGCATTAATGTGGCATATCGAGTTTTAAGATGCCTGTAGATATGGTCGATTTTATACGAGAAACACGTGCATTCAAATCTAGTAAATGTGTACACATCACAAGATCTTATTGATCGTCAAAACTCAGCATATGGAGGAACTATAACGATTGTCAGAAAGAGACCTTTACAAAGAGTTGCTTATTAAAATTCGATGTGCCATATTAATTCCTGATTACCGCACAAATGTGATAAAGTGATAATGACAAAGACGATGTTCTACAAAACTCTTTCTTTTTGTAAATAACTCGATATGTTATAAACTTATAAATTAACAACAAAATGTGGAGACGGTATTAAATTAGACTGCGTATATCGAATGATATTACCAGTCTACATACAAGATATTAATCAAACTAGTGGTCCAAATGCGACCATAATTCACACACACTTAATGTATTTTATACAAAAATATTCGCTTTCTTTTCCATATAAACTAACTGTGCTAAATTTCATACTCCTACGTCCGCGTAATTTTCATAAACGTCGGGGTACAACGTTCTTGCTTCACGTTAATATAAAGAAGATGTATCCAAATAGTTTAGTTACTATAGCTAGTCGGCTGATCGGAAGATCCTATAGTTGGCCCAATACTGCTATTTAGTTTGTATAAAATATATTTTTCATATTCAATGATAAGATGCAGGAAACCTCAAACGCCGCAAATATACCTTATTGGGAGCTATATATCAGAACCATTTGGAGTTGAAATACTAAGGCTTTGGCCCGAGTGCTCATCGAGTATTTCGGGACTTTTTACTCGGTCGATTGGTCGACTCATCACGTGACCAGAGGTCTATCAATGTTAAAGAATCAGCATTTCCATCCAACGCGATAACGCTGCCATCCTTTTGGGCACTTATCGATGCCCAATGAGCTCTTCCATTCTTTAAATTTTCATTTATAGGTGTACTTACTGACATCAAAATCTGCCTATTGTTCCCACTGCTGGGACACAGGTCTCCTCTCTGTTAGAGGGAGTGGGCCGTAGTCCAACAGTGACCCAGTGCGGCTTGGTAGGTGTTACATGTCTTCCATTTTTTTGATTCTAGGACATGCCAGTTTCCTCACGATGTTTTCCTTCACCATTTTCAGAGTAGGTATTTTTACTTGTACATAATATTAAATATACTTAATGTTATTGTTAACTTATGTTAAGATTTATTAAACAGTTTTAAAATACTCCTATGCATTAGAATTGCCAGTATTTTCATTGATTGTTGTATTATTGTCTCCACATAGTATATTAACAACCACGTCTAGTACACACGGCGACAAATCAAGCTATGCCTTGCTTTCCAGTATAAGCTGGCTTCTCATTGTACGACAACCCTATATAATGCGAGGTCTGCTAAAACTGGAAACTTATAGCTAGATATGTAGACTGTGTACTAGTCTAGTCATAAGAATTTGTAAATAACAGAACAAGCACTTACGTAACAATTAACGTGTAGTAATAGAAGAGGATATTATTTTGTTTAAGAGGGAAGCGCCAGGGTAGACCGCAATTTTTTTTTGCGTTTTTCCTGTTTGCAGATCAGTGTCAGGCTGTATGTTGAACAAAATATGATCTGCGACCGTCTTATGTATGTTTTTGCAGATTTATAATCAAGAAAATTATTAAAATCAACAATACGATTCTCTAAATTCATATGACCCCATTGTAATAACCCAAGTGGATTTATAGTAACCCCTATGTAGGGCTACCTTATTATATTCCCCTTAATGAATTAGAATACAGTAACTTAGTGTATTTCTTTATTTACAAAATAAGACTATTTGTTTTTTCCTAAAAACGAATTCCTAAATAGTTTCCCTAGTTTCTGCTTATCTCCATGGGAATAATAAATAATAATAAATAAATATCGTAGGACAACCAACACACTGTTATCTGATCCCAAACTAGGCAGAGCCTGTACTATGGTAACCAGACAACTGATAAATATACTTAAATATTTCTAAATACATACATATTATAGATAAATTACACCCAGACACAGAACAAATGATTGTGCTCATCACACAAATATTTGTCCTGGGTGGGAATCGAACCCACGACCTCAGTCTTTGCAGTCAGGGTCACTAACCACTAGACTAACAGGCCAGTCAGGAATAAGGTGTGAGTTTATGTATGAATGAATTTTTAAATACTTTCAAGCTTATTTTTATAAATTACACTCCATTAAGTAATACTTTGTTAGTACATCAATTAACAAATTATACAGTTACAATATGATATTATTATAAACGCTTATATTTTAATCGTTTTAGAGCCATGACGTATAATTACTGCTTTGCGATTATTGATTACATATTTACATCAATGTAATGAGCAAATCAATTTGTAAGGTTTATTTTAACGATTAAAAATAACATGCTCATTATTATGAAATGGTGGAACAGCATCAAGGTTGTATTTCCTTTTTGAGTCACGAAGTTATAATTAAAAAGAAAAAAAAAATGTTTCTAAAGCTATTAAATCTTAGTGTATTTTGTGTAATAATGTTTGCAATTAGGCGCTGCACAGTCAGAGCCATTTTGATTTCACAATTTCCGTAACTGCCAAAACCAACTGTACCTACAGTAATTTTACGGTTATTTTGCATCAGGGTCAAAATCATATAGATCTTTATTTTCGTTAAAAATGGATGTTTAAAAACTAAAACCAGACTACTGAAAAAGCACGCTCTTAAAAGTATGAATCAAAAAAATATTCTCATCTGAAAGCCGTGGTCGTGCCACTTTGTCTTAAAGCTTATGATCGCTAACAATTCTGAGAATGTATTGTTTTCATACAGTAGCTGGCATACTTATAAATAACTGAAAAGACTGCACGTCTTTATAATGTTTTTCATGTACTTACATATAGTTTTCTTACTGTCGAATAGGCCTGCTCCTGACCTCGATTACGCCTGGTTGAAAGCAATTGATAAGGTCTATGATGGAACATGCCCATAAGGCGCCTGTTCACCTGCCAGGGTCACGAGATCTGTTCGAATGAGTTACCGTGGCCCTGGCATATAGGCAACTGAAGGAAAAAGGGGTGGGTTTAGTCAGTAAAAGTCTGGAACGCCCTATCGCTTCGCCCAGAGCGGGAGACGTCATTTGATGATTTCCCCCCTTTCTCTTCAAGGTTTTGAAGGGTTAAATGTTGGGCACGCCACAATTGCGGCGGTAAGTCCCCTCTTTGAGGAGTGGATTGAGAGGCGCCACGGCGTCCTCACCTTCCGCCTGACGCAGGTTCTCACCGGGCATGGGTGCTTCGGTGGGTTCCTGTTCAGGATAAAGCGGGAGGAAACGTCCAGGTGTTTCCATTGTGAGGATCGTCTGGAGGACACGGTGGAGCATACAGTGGGGGTGTGCCCTGCCTGGGCGGAGCACCGCCGTGTCCTCGTGGAGGCGATCGGCGGCGGCGACCTCTCGCGTCCGGCCCTGGTGCGAGCCATGGTACGGAGCGAGAGGGCATGGGAAGCCGTCACCTCCTTCTGCGAAGCAGTAATGCTCGCGAAGGAGGAGGCGGGGCGCGTGAGGGAGTGGCAGTCTCTGCACCCTCACGTCCCTAGCCGCCGCAGGAGGAGACGCCCCGGGCGTCGGGAGTCGATAGCGGACTCCCGGCCACCGTAGGCGCGAGCTTGCGGGTGGCGAGCAATGGGTAGCTCGCCGCCCGGTAAGGATCAGGCTCGGGTCGACGGCGCGTAGTGTTCCACGCGCGCCTCAAAGAGATGTCAGCAGCAATGTAGGGGTCTGCTAGGACCGATGCCTGCCAGGGTCACGAGATTGTTCGAAAGAGATACCGTGACTCTGGCACATGGGCAACTGAAGGAACACGGGTGGGTTTTAGTCAGTAAAAGTCTGACACGCCCTCCCACTCCGCCCAGAGCGGGAGAAGTCATTTGATGATATCCCATCCAAAAAAAAAAAAAAAAAAGGGTTAAATGTGGAAGGTAACACAGACGCTGGCAGATAGTTCCACACTTTTGTTGTTCGCATAATGAATGTGGAGGAGAACCGCTGAATACAACTTAAGAAGTCGTATACGAAATTTTGTGGATTTCGCTGATATACTTACTTGGTTTAATGTTGAAATCAGAAAACAATCGTATACGGCTCCTTATCTAATTACAAGAAACTGTTCAACGGGGCGAGCAGGGCCTCTGGGACAGGTTTGTCACATATTTTATCACGATTTTTGTTCTCAAACTGTGATAGAAATGTGTGACTCAAGCCTGACATAGTAGGGTCGTGCCCGCCGGTGTAAACCAGAAAACATTGAAAAGTGCACAGTTGCGTCATTTAAAGTTGTTAAGTGTACAGACGCCAGCACATCAAGCTATCCGAAACTGTACAATTTTTCCAATCAATCTTGAACTTAATTCTTTAGCGATAAAGTTGAAAACCTTTTAAAGAAATTTGACAGATTCTAGTAGCTTTGTGTGCTGGCGTCTGTAGTTTAGGCGTAGTGACGACTGACGCACGTATGATACTAATATTACAAATAAGGTAATCTCTCTTTCTTGTTTAATTTTCAATATGAAATACATAATTGTTTGCATAGCCCAATAACGGTCTTCATGATCGAGAACTTGTTGTAAACTTGCGCATACGCATTATTTTTATTCCTTGTCATAATTAATCGTTGCGTTTTAGCCACGAAAGTATTGTTATAAAAATAATTTGCGCTTTAATACTGTCATATTTCCATACGCAACGTAAATATTGTACATACCTGTAGTATTTTGTTGTAAAATACATTGATTAAAACCATTTATTATACGTACTTAGTTTTATTACACATCACAACATAAGTTTAATATTGTAACATATTTCTCAAGTTCAAATGGGACTTATTTCAAATAATACTATATTATTTTAGTGGTAACCTTTTGGATAGTATCACAAACAAATTAATGTTTATTAGTCATACAAATGTCTTAATAGATATATCCTAGTGATCTTTGTTCCACTGATCTCTGTCATCATCATTATTATATTCTAGACAAAACCAGCGAGGTAATTGCATAACATACAAACAGTAGCAATGGTTTTTATTTTGACAGTTCAACAACATTCATTGCGTTATTTACGTTGTTGAGCTGACAAATTTTTCGAACAAATGGAGCAATGGATTAGCTATATTCTTTAAAATAATTAATAATAAAATCTCACCTCCTCTACATGGATGACCTAAAACTCTTTGCCCCCAACAATTTGCAACTGATGGAGAGAAAGTAACTGAAACCTTCAGTAGCGCCATCAGGATGGAATTTGGTGTGGACAAATGTGCGGTCATGCATGTAAAGCGAGGGGAGATTGTGGAATCCGTGGGAAACCAACTCTCGGATTCCATACACCTAAGATCCCTCTCCTCAATCGAAACATACAAATATTTGGGTATGTCGGAAGCGTTAGGCATCGACACGGCTGACATGAAACAATCGTTGAGGGAGCGCTCTTTGGCCGCCTGAATAAAGTGTTAAAAAGTCTTTTATCAGGCGGAAATAAGGTTCGCGCCTTCAACGGTTGGGTTATGCCAGTTTTGATGTACTCTGTCGGCATACTCAAATGGACTCAAACGGAACTTGAAGCCCTGGATAGACGGGTCCGCACACTGCTGACCGCAAATCGAATGCACCATCCACGGTCATCGGTGATGAGACTGTAAATCCCGCGGAAGTGCGGAGGTCGAGGTTTCTTGAATGCTAAGACCCTGTACAACCGTGAGGTATGCAGTCTCAGGGAATATTTCCTAGACACCGACGTGGGGATGCACCGAGATGTGATCTCAGTGGACAAGAGCCTCACCCCGCTCTCCTTGGCTAACGAGAACTGGCGCAAACCTAAAGTATTGGATACTAATGACCACAGGGAGATATGGAAAAGCAAGGAGCTTCACGGACGCTTTTACCGGGTCCTACATGGACCCGATGTAGACTTTTTAGCGTCCGTATCCTGGTTACGATTCGGAAATCTATTTGGAGAAACCGAAGGTTTTGTCTTTGCAATTATGGACGAAGTTATGATGACGAACAACTACCGGAAATATATTGTGAAAGATGGCACGGTTGACATCTGTCGGGCATGCCACCGTTCGGGGCATAGGCACAACCTTGTAGCCAGGATTATCCACCAGCAACTTGCTCTGAAATACAGTCTTGTGGAATCAGAAGTACCGTACTATAAGTATGTGCCCGACCCAGTTCTCCAAAATTGCAATATCACATTGTATTGGGATCGATCTATCATCACTGATAGGACTATTGTTGCTAATAAGCCGGACATAGTGGTGATAGATCGATCAGAGCGTGGCACAATGATTATTGATATAGCAGTCCCGCATGACGAGAACCTCGTGAAAGCTGAACAAGATAAGCAGACCAAATATCTTGACCTGGCTCGCGAGGTTGTCGAGATGTGGGATGTGGATACAGCAGTCATTGTGCCGATAGTCGTGACGGCCAATGGCATAATAGCCAAGAGCCTCGACCAACACCTTAAGAGGCTCTCGTTAGGCAGCTGGATCAAGGGCTTGATCCAGAAGGCGGTATTACTGGACACGGCACGCATAGTGAGGAGGTTCCTCACTCAGCAGCCCTGACCACCGGTAGCTTGGACCCTATTCCCTATACCGGTGGGCTACTATTTTTTATATTTTAAAATGTTTTATGATTTTATTATTTTAATATTTAAAAAAATAATTTATATGTTTGTAAAATTAAATAAACGAAATAATATAATAAAAATGCTTTATTGATATAAAAAGGTTTGACAACATCAATTGAAGCCCTGACTCTTGAGCTAGGTGGTACCTGTGTTACAGGAGTCAGCCATAATTCAGATGGTGATTCATACTGTGTTACGCAATTAGGGTACTGGTTTATTTCACACAAACTGCTATAATTAACTTAACTACTAATAATATCGGCAAATATGGCTTCCTCATTCTTGATTTTAATCTTTGGATATCCATATCACACGACTTAAAATAATTTTACAGCTAGTAAAACTACATTGTCCTATACAGCATGTATCAGAAAGGTGTGGTCATATCATCTAACTGAATAACTATTTCCAATGGAAACAACGTGATCTCGAAAAAAAATCGACTGTCTCATACAAATCTTCAAGACCAACTCGACCCAATTGTGGGCTGATTTTATATTTCGCGATTACAATCTACCACATCCTAAAATATGACCACAGGTCTCTGATACATCTGTATAATATTCAAGGTCACTACGTAGTGAATGCTTTATTTTTTAGCCTCTATCTTCTATGACCTCTAGCACCTGATATGTGGATATTTGGCTGTTCTATCCACGAGTCAATCACCAGAAGACGGTATCAGGCTAGGTTAGGCGATCTTCACTGAATCATTTGTAGCTTGATAAAAGCAGGCTGTTCTCTTGGTGGTACAGTGGAAGAAGAATTTTAACCTTAACTGTGAAACCATTAGCTTGGTTTGGCTGCGAACATTAAAATTTTATATGGCACAGTAAGTACCTACCTATTACAGAATACAACTCATAACAACATAAACATGCACTGCCTGTGCACTTTAGATTATAGCTTTTATTCGTTGTGGCTAATTGAACATTTCTTACAAAGTCATCATTTAAGCCCGTATTACAGAATGTCACTCAATACTGAAGCATTACTTAAAACTAGATTCAAGCCATTTGATTGGGTTGTTGGTTGTTTGACGTTCTGTAATATGGGACTTAGAATTTCTTTTTTCCATCTCTGAGTCACAAATCCCTTTTTACCGCTTTTAATACTGTCCAGTTCGTGTTGGAACACGTTATCATTCTGTAACCGTAAAAGTAATCGACGATTGAGTAAAATGGCGTGCAGTTGAAGAGGCTAATGTTTAGCAGTAGACTTCTTTAGTCTGATGATGATGGATGAACCAATGTTTGGACCAGATTGTTAAATAATCGTTAGAAGTATTTCAAGATCTTCGTTAGTATAGGGTTTCTCCTGCGCCTCCTCGCTTGAGTACCGTTTGGTATGGTTCCATCCGCGCCGAGTCCGTAGGGTGACTCTGGGCGTGTTCGCAGATAGAAGTTTCCTTTGGCTCTGTGAATTTGAAATGTTGAGTTATGGAAGAGGTCAACAATATATACATCGGGCAAATAGTCGGGTCTTGGCGCGGGTTTGCGGTAGGGACCAGCGGCGCGTTGTGTTCCACGCGCGCCTCAAAGAGAGGTCAGCAAATATTGAAGGAGTCCGCTATGGCCGATGGCTGCCAGAGTTATCGGGACCTTGGCACAAGCAACTGAAGGAACACGGGTGGGTTTCAGTCAGTAAAAGTCTGTCACGTACTCCCGCTCCGCCCAGAGCTGGAGAAGTTATTTTTTGATTACCCACTCAGAAAAAAATTATGTCTTTGATAATTATGCGTTGCTTAAAGCATTGTGACAGCATTCCAGTGTCGGCGATATGCTGGAAGTACGCTTCCAAATGGAGATTCATGCTCACTTGCATTAAGGTGGATGCGCTAAGGAACCCCGTGAATTTCAATCAATTCAAATCTTCTTACGTTTTTAGCAATTTGCAGGACAGTGACGGGTATACACCCAACTGTAGATAAGAATATGATTCGTAAAAGTAACAAATAAGCCTTTACAGAATTATAATCATTAAAACCAGCAATACAACCCGCTACTAATGATTATAATTTTGTAAATACATAGAAACGTGTTAGGGTCGCGAATCATATTTTGTTCAGCATAGCCTGATATTGACCTGCAAATTGCAAAAAACGTAAACAAAATTTCGCGGACTACATTAGCATTTCCCCTTTAAGCATATAACTCCGTGTGTTTGGTCTTCCTCAGTGCCTTAAAAAAACAACTAAGGCAGTGGGGTATTTCCTTCTTATAATGATCATGTAATTGTAATGTACTTGAAGTACCTAGTTAAAATTCTCACCCAATAGTTGAGTTCGACCATCATCATTCATCATTGCCGACTTCAGACTGAAAAGGTTGAGGTCATTTTTATTTACGGAAACATTATTTAAATAACAACGTTACTTCAAGTGCACAGCAAAACCTTTCAAGTGCACAAACAAACTTAATGAATGGGGTTTTTTGCCCAATAATACATACCTACTTCTTGGTATTGTACATGAGGTTTATTATTAATCCACTCTCTAGACCTTGTTATTAATCTGTACGCCTGCGTGATAGATTCGGCAAGTCATTCTTAAGAATTAGCTATGCTATTAAAATATTATTATTTGTGTCTGTGCAATTCAATATAAATATATTAATTAAAACTTTATCAACAAGTAAAACAATACTGTACAAAGGCGGAATCAATACTAAAGGCATTTTCTACCAGTCAACCTTACTTAGGGTGATGCAGAGATAAGAAATGGAAGGTGCAACGTAAGAGGTAGATGAATCGAAAAAGAATAAATACTAATACATCCATATAACAGAACTAACTTTGCCAGGAGAAATAACGATAGGTAGAGAAGAAAGCGAATTCAGCAAATCAGCGCAGGGATGATTCAGCCAACTTCTTACGAATATGTTCACGTGCCTTCCCTTTGAAAGATAACCGACTGATAACAATTCTGTTACTTGGGACTGTCTTCCAATTTATTCCCCACTACATTACCTACGCACTGGCAGTTTCCCATACGATAGGATACGAAATTCTGTCACATAAACCTGGCTGAGCACTTAGGAAACGTGTGCGTGGATTAAGTGCACAGTACCAGGATGAAATACAAATGAAAGTCAGTTTTGAATGATTCTGAACCCTGCGAGGTACGTTACATTTTTTCGTCGGTTATTAAAAACAACATTTTACCGCATCGGTATCGCACTTTGATATGAAACAGCAGATTTTTGTTTTTAATAACTGACGAAAAACTGCTTCGCATGGAGGTCTTGATGTTAAATTCATGGTTCAGTATGCACGTCGATGCTTCTGCCACCTTGTAATAAATCCATAAGTAGAAGCAATAGATAGACTACTTATTGCAGGACTGAGATACTTACCGTGTGCTAGTCAGGGGTCCTAAATATATGGTTTGGTTGGGGTCCCCACCATGGGCGATCCACTCATTGAGGCTCGACGCACCTGATGCTTGGAAAGCCGTCGGTGACCCGAGTGCTTCCACGAAGTATCTCCATGATAAGTCATGGCTGCATAAATCTGGAAAACGAAGAAATTGAATTAGGTATTTCCAATGGCTATAAGAGTAGGGGAAGATACAAGAAGGCTAGAAAAGAAGCGAATACCGAGATGACGGCTCATATAGAAATATGGTGGAAGAAGATATGTTGCGCCGCCCACAAATAAATTGGTAAAAGAACAAAAGAATGATGATGATGAAGATTAGGTATCTCCAAAGTTTTCAAATCGTGGCACGAACTATAAAAGAATAACTTAGCTACCGTAGAAAGAATATACTGGTACTACTGGCTGTCATTCCGTCATTGAAAGAAGGTAAATTCGTTTACCAGTTCTTTCTTATGCGCGATGGCGGAGGCCCAGAGGTCTGTTATTTTATTTTCTTCATTTTTGAAACGAAGTTTTTTAACGCAGCTTGCGGTAGGAGTAAACTTGTAGCAATTGTCACGTAACGAAATTACTGGCATGCACATTATGCCCTCTGAAAACTTTTATTATATACAAAAGAGACGGATAAAAAGATTATTTTCATGGTTTTCAAAATGGAAATCCAAGACGGCGCCTGTGAAAATTTTCATTTTTTTTTTCATGGATGTCGTTTCCTTGGTTTTCGAGGGTGCTAAACCCCAAAGTGAGAATGAGCGTAAGGCACTTCGATCCGGAAGGGGGCCTCGATGGGTTACCAGATCGGAAGTCTACAATATCTGAACAACATTTGAAAATGATGTGATTTTGGGATTGTTGTCGGAAGAAATAAATAATCAAAATAAAATTATAACACATAAAGTTAGAGTTTTATAGGTTACAAAAATACTTCACAATGTTGACAGATACATAACTAATTTATGTGGGTACCTAAACTTAATTTTTAGGTTGCCACATGTATTTGGCATCGGACGATATCTATTGAGTCAACCAATTTGGATACTTTAGGAGTATTCAAACGATATTTCAAATTTACGATGTCTAAAACAACAATTTACTTCAACATTCAGTTTACGTCACCAATGGGATCCAAGCTTTCATCGCAATCCCGCAACCGGCCCCGCCCAGCCTCCTCTGTTTCGTTTGACAATGGAATGAATGTGGAAGCGTGCGGCAATTTTAATTTATTATTTTGGATAGTACTTTCTTAGGAGCTGATTGCCTAGAGATATTGAGTTTTGTCGGGGGTCTGGGGATCATTTAAAATATTGGGAAAATCCAAACGAATCCCGACCATCTCAGAACCCTGCCCTCACCCAACTCTTTTTTTAAAATAGATAATTGACAGACTCGCGTTAATCGCCTAATTATCACCCCGTAACACATTATTAATATGAATCTGAATCATTTTGAAAGTTTATTTATTGCTAATCCATTCTTTCAAATGTTTGGATAAAATGTCTGCTTAGCAACGTAAAAAACTCCATGTTATGGAACCTGCCAGGGTCGCGAGATCTGTTCGAAAGTTACCGTGGCCCTGGCATATGGGCAACTGAAGGACCACAGGTGGGTTTTAGTCAGTTAAAGTCTGACACGCCCTTCCGTTCCACCCTAGAGCGGGAGACGTAATTTGATGATTTCCCACAGACAAAAAAAAAAGTTTTTATTTATTTTATTTATTTATTTATTTATTCACACCAAACATACAACATCCTTACAGGCTAGACCCAATGCGACATTGCAGTACACTTAAAAATTAAACAGTTTCACTATTCATCAAGTATGTACCATAGCAAATTTTATAGGCAGCCATTCTATTAAATTCTTCCAAAGTGCAACAGAATATGTCGACGTCATCAGCAATGAGGTTGAGAGTGCGGAGTGCGCTCGTCAGCTGTGGAACTGTCAACATGAAAGCGATTCCTACTGATAGTGTATTACGCAATTACCCCTCAGAGTTACTGTATAATCTTATATTTGAATAATATGCTCATGAAGATAACCTGCGGCTATTGAAATTCAGGTTTTACTAACATGCGTCGATTAGGTACTAATTAGAATGGTATTGGGTCAGTGGGTAATTAGATTGCTGAATTGTATTGAATATGTATGACCCTCAAGTCGGTACCTACTACAAATATTTCGATCGAGGACGTTGCCAATTTGGGGCAATAGGGGCGTGACCCTTATTCTGTCTTATTATTAGATAGATAGAATACTCTTCATTGTTTACATAATTAACCATACAAATATAAATAACAAGGCAGATGTGAGTGGATATGCCGGAAGGGAACGCCCTAGGAGGACATATAGTGACCTTATCGGTGATGTTCTTCAGAAAAGTTAGGTGCGTAGTACTCGCAACCGGCGTTTTTTTTTTTTTTTTTTGGATGGGAAATCATCAAATGACTTCTCCCGCTCTGGGCGGAGCGGGAGGGCGTGTCAGACTTTTACTGACTAAAACCCACCCGTGTTCCTTCAGTTGCCCATGTGCCAGGGTCACGGTATCTCTTTCGAACAATCACGCGACCCCGGCAGGCATCGGTCCTAACAGACCCCTTCAGTACTGCTGACATCTCTTTGAGGCGCGCGTGGAACACTACGCGCCGTCGACCCGAGCTTGGTCCTTACCGGGCGGCGAGCTACCCATTGCTCGCCACCCGCAAGCTCGCGCCTACGGTGGCCGGGAGTCCGCAATCGACTCCCGGCGCCCGGGGCGTCTCCTCCTGCGGCGGCTAGGGACGTGAGGGCGCAGAGACTGCCACTCCCTCACGCGCCCCACCTCCTCCTTCGCGAGCATTACTGCTTCGCAGAAGGAGGTGACGGCTTCCCATGCCCTCTCGCTCCGTACCATGGCTCGGACCAGGGCCGGACGCGAGAGGTCGCCGCCGCCGATCGCCTCCACGAGGACACGGCGGTGCTCCGCCCAGGCAGGGCACACTTCCACCGTATGCTCCATCGTGTCCTCTAGACGATCCTCACAATGGAAACACCCGGGAGTTTCCTCCCGCTTTATCCTGAACAGGAACCCACCGAAGCACCCATGCCCGGTGGGAACCTGTGTCAGGCGGAAGGTGAGGACGCCGTGGCGCCTCTCTATCCACTCCTCAAAGAGGGGACTTACCGCCGCAATTGTGGCGTGCCCTGCGCTGGGTTGCGACAATCGTACCCGCCATGTCGCCATGAGATCCTGCCGGAGCTCTGTCCGCCGTGCCGCGATTTGTCGCGGCAGCGGAGTTTCGCCCCGGCGTTGCAACCGGCGTTTGTGTATGACTAAATGTATGAACCAAAACGAGGCGAAAGGAGTAAGTATTTAAGCATCGTAGTAGTGGTGGCGTTCCGTAGGTTCTGCCTGACCCCGTGGGAAAAAAACATGTGTTTATGTATGTATAAATGTAGATATTTTACACGGCGTAGCCTAGTTGCTAAAAGCGTTTTTTATAGATAACTTTTGAACGTATTAAGGGAGAAGGTGAAACAATACTGCAGGTAGTCTGTGGTGTAGGTACCTATTACTTAAAAGGGTCCCTCTAGGGGGAGCCTCTATATGCACAATAATATTTTGATAGGAAAGGTATAGGCCATAGGTATTACCTAATGACCCAACTCAGCGCCGACTCATAATTTTAAGGTTTATTATTTTTTGCTTTTCAGATTTTTCGGCGGTTTAATTTTTTTGCTGTTTAAGAAAACCGACTCCATATATTTTTGTTCATTTTTACCAAGGCTTGGAGCTGAAAGTGTACCTAGAGCTGTTTTTATGAAATGGGTTACGGCTATTTACATTATGGGACTATTGTTATGGCCACCGCATACGATCGGGTTTGCCTGACCGGATGGAAATCCGCACCTCATAAAAAATAAACCTTGATATTAATTTATACATTCGATAACTGGTTCGGCTGAATGGTTTCATTAATCAATAGTGTGCTTCGTTGGTCTAATAGTGATCCGTTAGCCTAACTGACTATAAATAGAGCAGTGGTGTGGTGGAAAAGTGGCTGCGGGCGTTAATTACGAGTCGCGGGTTCGAACCCACGCAAGTGCTCTGCTTTGTGTTATTTATTTTATCACCACTGCTCTCAAAACGGTGAAGGAAAACTTCGTTAAGAAACGATATATCCTAGAACCAAAAATTCGAAGACATGTGTCATCTACCAACCCGCACTGGATTACGGCCCACTTTCCTCTCACAGAGAGGTGTGCCAGCAGTGTGAACGTTATAGAATGATTTTGCCAAGTCTGACTGCTGGGAAGACTGAAGTCCTTTGACCGGGTCGGACTAAGAGTGTTTATATTTTTTTCTCAGTAGTAGACCGGGTTCGGGGGTTCCCGGTATATAAGTAGGCCTCTACTTATTTGGGAGGGTTTACCAAAATCGCAACACTTGGCAGGCGCGTCGGCGATCGCAATATGGTGGTAAAATGCATAGAGAACGCTGCTGCCCATTCTTTAGTAAGTCCCTTAGTCGCCTTTTACGACACTCACGAGTAGAAATGGAATAGTACCTACTATTCTTTATATCCACACAAGCATCGCTCAACGCTCGCCCCTTATTACATGCAATTTATAACAATTCGCGTTATGTGGGAGAGTTCTTAGTACATCATATCTTTGTCTGCCCAGCAACCGTCATCGGCGGTTATGAAAATTTTGATCTAATCGAATCTATGGCGCCATTTTTGCTCAATTAACCCTGATAAAAAAGGCTTAGTTAGGTAAACGATGGCCTAATTTTTTAATGACTAGCCTAGCTTGATAAGTAACACCATGTGTAGCAGATAAGAATAATGTATTGCCTAAGTGATTAGAAATGTGCCATGGTCTTTTAAAAAACGGATTATCGACATCGTATAGATAACTAAAACATGGCGATTTTCATGGTTCGTCTTAATATCTAGATAACAACGTTGTCTATTTGTCATTCGAACTATAATTAAGATAGAGAATGGTGCCGATTCCCTTATTCACAAACTAAACTAAATTTAAGTTCAGTGCATCTTTTTCTTTCTAATTCATTAAGGAAAGGACAGAAAATAAATTTTAGTTTAGTCCTGCCAAATTAATCAGCGCTTGACGTAAATTGACGTAATTTTAGTAGGCATGTTTTTAAACACGTTTAAACTTGTATGGAGTAGTGACGTACCAATATAAACATACATAACATCATGCCTATTTTCCAGAAGAGTTGGGCAGAGGTGTACGTACCTATAGTACCTACACCCACATTTCGCCTGTTATGTTTAAGTCCCATGTAATAGGGGGCGACCCTTTCATTAACTCATAGTCAGCCTATATTGTTCCCACTGCTGGGACACAGGCGTCCTCTCCGTGAGAGGGTGTGGGCTATAATCAGTGCGGGTTAGTGGATATCACATGTCTTTGAATATTTTGTTTTTAGGACACGTCGGTTTGTCACGATGTTTTTCTTCACAGTTTAGAGAGCAGTTTAATGAAACTAATAAATAAATATCTTAGGATAACCAACACACCGTTATCTGATCCCAAACTAGGCAGAGCCTGTACTATGGCAACCAGAAAACTGATAAACACACTTATATATTTCTAAATACATACATATTATAGATAAATTACACCACTAATTACACAAAGTAATGTGCCTGCGTGGGTTCAAACCTACGACACATAATTCGAGGCAGCTAGCACTATCCCACCACTGATCTCAATTGATTGGCTTTTATAGTTACAGCCAGCTAATATATAAGGTGTATCTATTCATACACGAAATATTTAAAGAGGTACACCTGTAGGTGGGAAAGAAGCTATAGCAACGAAAAAAAATTTTTTTTACCAAATGTATTTTTTTCAAAATTTTATATTTATAAATTATTTGACGCTCATAAAAAATACTGGCTCCTTCTTATTTTTAACAACCATTACTCTAGTTTCTATAGTGGCCGCCCACGCAGCGTCAGGCGGGCCGTTTATAGAATTTGGAGTAAAGGTTTTATGCAAAACATCTCAAGCAGTTTTAAAATTATAATAATTACGAAAATTCAAAAACGCTGAGATTAAAAAAACACTTTTTCCTTCTATTGCTTCTTTACCACCTACAGGTGTGCCTCTTAAAATATTTTGTGTATGAGTAGATAACCTTATATACGTTTTTTCAGTCTTTCATAATCAAAAACCAATCGTACCTTCACGACTGTGCTGCTCAAAGTTCCCGACGGGGCAGCCCTGCTGAGTGCTTCGCCCCCCAGTATAGTTGGGCCAGATGTCCACAGTGCCAGTAGAGACGTTGGAGCCATAGCCGCCAGGGTCTGTGTGGATGATATCTACGAACTTGGCGCAGGTGCGGTCCAGACCGCTGTGTAATCCGAATATGCCGTCGAAGAGAGCACGGGCAGGATCCAGGCCGGTGATCCTGGAATGTTAAAGAACGAAGTTTTTTAAATGTTTCTTGACTTTAAATATTATTTAGAGTTCCTTAAAGGAAAAAGAAGTTTCGGACTTTAATTTATTTGCCATTTGAACACTAATCCATTAAAATCACTAATCTTCAATCAGAACTATTGAATTGATTGAAGGGTAGGCCTAATTGTCCGGAGGTGAATTTACGGGATTTTTGCAAATTTTACCAAATTTATGTTAGTTATAACAGTTGTCGATGTCGCAGTTGATACGAGTACGTATACGCTATAAAAAATGTTTTTCTTTAAATTGTGACACGAAAAAGCAATTTGGAAGTTATTTTTAAGAAAAGTTTCTACAATTAATTCGGTATGTGTGCAAGTTGGAGGACAGAGGACAATAAAACTATTGCCTATTATTCTATCGATGTCCTTATTGATATAATAGAGGTCAATGTATCCGTTGCATACCAACGATGTAAACAATCAATGAGTTAAATTATCAATTGTAATTTGTAACTAGGTTCTGCCCTCGATTTCGTTCGCGTGGAAGTTGTTTGACACTGCAATTTTCTAAAACTTTCCTGTTTCCTACGTTTGTAGTATTGATCTCAGCAGCCAAAATATGAAACGCACAGCTAGTGACGTATCCCTATGCGCGAGAGTAACGTTGTAATAATCTACTTTGAGAGTATTTTTCTGCTTATTAAATACCCAGTAGTTTTTTAGTACTATGTAGGTACGACGCTTTGTTTTCTTGTACACCTACCTATCGTAACAAGAACAACTTACTGAAATCATAATACATACGGCTACGTTTGCATTGGTTGATCCAATATCTAGATGCGGTTACTATTAACGCCACGCGTGGCAGGTTTTGCGATCGCAGTCTAGTGGTAAAATGCAAAGACAACGCTGCTGCTAGTAAGTCCCTTAGTCGCTGTTTACGACAACCACGGGAAGAAATGAGATGGAGCTATTCTTTACGCCCGGTACCACGCGGAACCAAGATCAGGAAATATAATAATGTTATCCTTAATTATAATACAAAACAAGAGATAGATAATAGTACCTAATGTAGCATCAAGTTGCTGTACCCACCTTCCCACCACATAACCATGTTCCCTGGTCCGTCTGCCAGCGTATCCCAAGAGGTGTGCTCCCAGAGAATGGCCAACCAGGTGGACGTCCTCCGTCCTCACTCCAGCTTTTGTCAAGTCCATCAGCGCATGGCCCAAATCACTGCCTACCTAGATTGAGAAAAATTTAAGTTAAAGCATTATGTGGTTAGTAGGTAATATGGTTTTTTTTTTGCTGTGGTTGATACCATTTTAAACGTAACCTTTGGCAGATAAGTTTTTATTCGCCAGATGCACGGCTTCACCCGCGTGGATCTCATAAATTATCCCATGGGAACATGCTACAGGGAAAGGCCTATGTTACTTCTTATAACATCAGCTATCTGCCACTTAAAGTCCCGTCAAGATCGGTCTTGTCGTTTCGGAGATTAGCCGGAACAAACAGGCAGAGAGAGACAAAAATAAAACACTTTAAATTTATTCATTTGTATGTATGTATGTAGATAAATGTTTTCGCTGTCTTCGCAAATATTCTAAAGAGGAAAGATTTGACTGATTTTAAAATTGTTTGTAGTGAATAAACTCAAAAATGACTTAACCGATTTTAAAAATTATTTCACCCTTGGAGAACTACATTATTACGGAGTAACATGACTAATAAATTTCACACAGACGAAGTTCCAGTCTTAAATTAAAAATAAATAATAGTTAAAAAAAACTAAAAAACACGCTTCCATGGAAAACCAAACTAAAAAGTACAAAATAATGGAAAAAAAGCGTGGGGTGCTTTTAAGGTATTTTTTTATTGATACCAGGCACCCCACGCTTTTTTTCCATTATTTTGTACTTTTTAGTTTGGTTTTCCATGGAAGCGTGTTTTTTAGTTTTTTTAAACTATTATTTATTTTCAATTTTTTAGGGTATTTCGAATTTTGAGACGTATGTCAGCGTAGTTTGTGACAGTTTTTTTGCTGTCCTGGTAACCCTGGCAAGGATAATGGCACAAATTTATGAAATTATTGCATTGTCATCAGTCCTTGACAGGTGTGCAAAGTTTGAATGAAATCTGGTCGTTTAAAGTGGGTCAAAATCGCACTATAAGGAGTCGGTTACAAACAAACATACAAATATACAAACATACAAGTGAAGCTAATATAAAGCGTGTAATAAAAATTAGATGCAAAAGTTGGAAAACTGCAAAACTTGTAATTATTTATTCGTATAGATGTGCGTTTTGTTTGTGCAGAATAAACATTTTTTCTTTCTTTTCTTCTAAGTTGGAAAGCTGCAGCCATACACACATAGGTAAATTTAATTTTGGGAACAAGTGTTGTACTGCAGCAGTTGCATAACTTGATTTACATACAAAGAAAGTAAGCTGTATTGAATACCAAGGAATACAAACAGTGTCACTATCATCCATTGTATTCCATTGTTCAAGCGAAGGTAAGTTCAAGAACCTTTAATGCAATGAACCGTAAAATATGTCAACAATCAAGTGAAAAAGGAAACGCATTTACATTCTTGTTTGACATACTTGACCAACAAACAAAGTATTGTAAATTTGAATTCATGCATATTGTAGTATTCAATGAATACATCATCAGCACCAGAAAAGGCTAGGCAGATGCTTAAATAGTTTCAGCAATTTACAACTACTCTCTCTAAGTTACGGATTACAAATAGGTCTACATTACCTTCTTAGCATTAGGCACAGCCGACAGCGCGTATCCCAAGGAGATGCCAAGCATTCCAGAGGAAGCCTCCTGCTCCCAGTCCAAGAGTATGACATTCCTCTTCCTCTGAGCCAAGTAAGCAGTCAGGACAGCTGTGGTCGCAGGTCCTGTAGTTTTGCCTCGGAAGCCGAAGGCGTAGAACACGGTGGGAAGGTCTGTGTTGATGCATGGGACTAGGCCGAGCGGCTTGTTCAATGGTGTCACGAGGTAGTTGTTCAGAGATCTGGAAATGAGAGATTCTTTTAGATAATGTTTACTAGCTTCTGCACGCGAAATAGTCCTCGTGTTTTATTTGTGTCATAAAACTAGTGATGTGCCGGATTTCCGTATCCGTATCAACGGAGATCCGAGGGAGAAAAAAGATCCGTATTCATATGCATTCCGTTTTTAGCGGATCTTTTACGCACCTTTTATCTTTTTTATGTTCTATACATAGATGAAATTCTATAAAAAAGTGACTAGATAGCAATGAAAAACGATTAGATTCAACTCAGATTATTTTTTATTTCTTAAAATAAAAATAAAAAACTTCCAAAAAAGTTGGAACTTTGACTTTCAATGTCTCTGTTACCAGAAGGTTTCCAGGTATGGTTTCGTGGGCATGAGAAGCCGTCACCTCCTTCTGCGAAGCCATAATGCTCGCGAAAAAGGAGGTGGAGCGCGTAAGGGAGAGGCAGTCTGTGCGCCCTCACCTAGCCGCCGCAGGAGGAGACGCCCGGGGCGTTGGGAGTCCATTGCGGACTTCCGGGCGGCGAGCAATGGGTAGCTCGCCGCCCGGTAAGGACCAGGCCCGTGTCGACGACGCGTAGTGTTCCACACGCGCCTCATAGAGATGTCATCAATACTGAAGGGGTCTGCTAGGACCGATGCCTGCCAGGGTCGCGAGATTGTTCAAACGAGATACCGTGGCCCTGGCATATGGGTAACTGAAGGAACACGGGTGGGTTTTAGTCAGTAAAAGTCTGACACGCCCTCCCGCTCCGCCCAGAGCGGGAGAAGTCATTTGCTGATTTCATATCCAAAAAAAAAGTCAGCAACTATTGAAGGGGTCCGCGCGGACCGATGCCTGCCAGGGTCGAGAGATTTGTTCGAAAGAGTAATCGTGGCCCTGGCATAGGCAACTGAAGGAATACGGGTGGGTTTTAGTCAGTAAAAGTCTAACACGCCCTTCCGATCCACCCAGAGCGGGAGAAGTCATTTGCTGATTTCAGAGAACAAGGTTTCTTTACCGGTAATTTACATCCCTGCGTATGATAGTAGTTCTCTCACGTTCTTTACAATATTAGTTTA
Organism: Aporophyla nigra; assembly: GCA_947507805.1. Lineage (NCBI taxonomy): Eukaryota > Metazoa > Arthropoda > Insecta > Lepidoptera > Noctuidae > Aporophyla > Aporophyla nigra. The sequence goes on from OX382301.1 coordinate 5,251,546, forward strand.
AAACAATCTGCAATCTAAATGCGTTACACTTTGACAATAACAGTTTGCAAAATTTTGAAGGCTATTTGTAGTCCATGGCTTCATATGGTCGTATTTGTCTGCTCACCAACGTAAATAACGCAATAAATGTAGTTGAACTATCAATATTGCTATCGATAGTGTGTTTCGTAATTATCTGACTTAACTATAGGAAAGATAGGGTATCCAGTCGTTTCTACATTAAATTCCCCCCCCCCCCCCTTTAAACAAAACGAGTCGTTTTGTTTAAGGGGGGGGGGGGGGGTAAGGTTAATTCGTACAAAAAAAGGCATGTTTTGGTGATTTTTTTGTGACGACACAGTTTAAATCACTTTATTGAAACTAATGATACATAAAAGTATGACAATCGAAGACTATTGTATAAAATATTCACGAAGAAATATTGAAAACTACGGCAATGGCAGCAATTATTCGGACGTGTCTCGGAAAAAAACAGAATTGCGGTGCCCCTTAAAACTTGGTGCTGGATCATACGAAATTAAAAAAATTGAGTTCATTCGTTAGATAGTTTTCCTCAGGTAACGCTGGGAGGGTTTTATGAAATTTCAATTTTTCAGTTTTTTGGAACACTGAAGGGAAAAAGGCGAATTTTTACGAAAAAAATTGGCTTATCTGTTATTGTAAAATAAAAATTATTAACAAATTCTAAAAAATGAAAACGTTTAAAGTTTTGAACACAAAAAAATTAGGTACAAAACGTTCATAAGCGAATTTCATCGGCTTACCTCACCCTGAATCTGTAATTGCGTTAAAATTTCAATAAATAAAACTGGGGGGTAAGATTAAGTATTATATAGAGAGCGAAACGTCTGCCATAACAATAGCGCGCTCGGGTCGGGTAGTTATAAAAATACTCATAACTTCGTCAATTTTACTCCAATCGACTTGAAATTTTTACACAATATTCTTGAGATATTAGGCATTCAGTTAAAAAAAATTAAAAAAAAACGCTAAAAAAATAAATTTAATACCTTACCTCCCCCCGTAATGTAGAAAAGAAATACAAAGGTATTTCATAAAAAGGGCGATATAACGACGGTTCTATCGCAATCAGCGATTTCCACCAGTCAATCCGGATCTTTGCTATGAATCGATATGACCGTAGCAGCAGGAAATCATCAAAATCAAGGTCTCTTTACAGCATTATTAGAACAGTGGGTTTCTATTTCAGATTATCAAATTGAACCACTTTCCTCATGGGACTACCATTGTAAAATTTGCGAAAAATAATCAGACGTCCTACATATATATATATTTTTTGCTCCGACTTTGGGTCCATGAGTACACATAGTGTAAAGTAGTGAGAAATTACTAAGATATTACAAAACTGTACCTACGAGATCACTGCCCACAAACTGTACATCAGTTTGGCAGTCTTCTACCAAACTGATGTACAGTTCGTGTATTTTTACACGCTTTATATTAGCTTCACTTGTATGTTTGTTTGTAACCGACTCCTTATAGCGCGATTTTGACCCACTATAAACGACCAGATTTCATTCAAACTTTGCACACCTGTCAAGGACCGATGACAATGCAATAATTTCATAAATTTGTGCCATTATCCTTGCCAGGGTTACCAGGACAGCAAAAAAACTGTCTTCGAAAACTACGGTGACATACGTCACAAACTAATTTGTGCCATTATCCTTGCCAGGGTTACCAGGACAGCAAAAAAAAACTGTCTTCGAAAACTACGCTGACTTACGTCACAAACTACGCTGACATACGTCTCAAAATTCGAAACACCCTAAAAAATAGAAAAAAATAATAGTTTAAAAAAACTAAAAAACACGCTTCCATTGAAAACCAAACTAAAAAGTACAAAATAATGGAAAAAAAGCGTGGGGTGCCTGATATCAATAAAAAAATACCTTAAAAAGCACCCCACGCTTTTTTACACGCTTTATATTAGCTTCACTTGTATGTTTGTATGTTTGTATATTTGTATGTTTGTATGTTTGTTTGTAACCGACTCCTTATAGTGCGATTTTGACCCACTTTAAACGACCAGATTTCATTCAAACTTTGCACACCTGTCAAGGACTGATGACAATGCAATAATTTCATAAATTTGTGCCATTATCCTTGCCAGGGTTACCAGGACAGCACAAAAACTGTCACAAACTACGCTGACATACGTCTCAAAATTCGAAATACCCTAAAAAATAGAAAATAAATAATAGTTTAAAAAAACTAAAAAACACGCTTCCATGGAAAAACAAACTAAAAAGTACAAAATAATGGAAAAAAAGCGTGGGGTGCCTGATATCATTAAAAAAATACCTTAAACGCACCCCACGCTTTTTTTCCATTATTTTGTACTTTTTAGTTTGTTTTTCCATGGAAGCGTGTTTTTTAGTTTTTTTAAACTATTATTTATTTTCCATTATTTTGTACTTTTTAGTTTGGTTTTCAATGGAAGCGTGTTTTTTAGTTTTTTTAAACTATTATTTATTCTATACACCTTGACATTTTAGTCGTCTTACAAAGGTTATCCATTCAATGTATCCGACATAATATACCTCAAGGCGTGATTAAAAAATTGTTACCAATTAAGAAAATACGTATTAAGAAAAATAGATAACGCATTAGAATTACGAAACATCTTGTTAATAATGTTTACGTATCATATGGTAGAGAACATAGATACCTACCCAGCGCACGAGTCGACTAGATCATTCCATCTCCATTTTTCCATGAGACAAAATATCAAACAAACTACGTCATGCGTCATCATAATGAATAATATCTTTATTTTTTAGTTATTCAAGTGTTCATTTTTTTCTTATGGATGTGTAGTAGTCATTCAAAATCAAAATCAAAAGTCATTTATTCAAACTAGGCTGAGAGTCAGCACTTTTTGAACGTCAAAGTTACATGAGACAGTCCCCCCAAAACGCCCACCCTTCGACACTTCCTAGTGCTTTAGCTGGGAAGAAGAAGTGGCGGAACAAACTCCCCAGCAGCACAGTTGTCTGTTAAGTTAGAAGAACTTGATTCTATACAGTATTATGTAAGTAATTAATATTATAAAACAAAACAAAACATACATCAAATTATGCGTCATATGTCAGCTAGCACACGCAATTCGTATATTGACGAACAAAACATTAAAAAACTAAACTCAAGCTGAAATAATAAAATCGTAAATAGAACTTAAAACCTAAATAAGAGCCTCCGGGTATAAAGGGCGTGCCCGCTTACATACACAACGATGAGGAAAGCTAATTCTGATTCTGGTTGAAAGAACATAAACATTGAGTTAATTACAGCGACCAACTATTCTTATCGTTTAAGAAGTCGTTAATAGAATAGTATGCCTTTGAACAAAGGTTGGATTTTACTTTAGCTTTAAACTCATTAAACAGCAAATCTAGGAAAGCAGAGGGAAGCTTGTTGAAAAAGGTAATACCAAGACCAACAAATGAATTATGAACCTTATGAAGCCGGTGAAAGGGAGCACGTAGCTTGTCCTTATTTCTAGTATTAATATTATGAATATCGCTGTTCTTAGTGTATAGATGCATATTTTGCTTAATATATAAGATGTTGGCGAAGATGAATTGTGATGCCACCGTAAGAATACCAATATCTTTAAACAACTCTCTCAGTGAAACTCTAGTACCTAGTTGGTATATAGCTCGAACAGCTCGTTTTTGTAGAACAAAAATATTTTGAATGTCCGCGGCTTTGTCCCACAGCAGAATGCCGTAGGACATAACGCTATGAAAATAACTAAAATAGACTAATCGAGCTGTATCAACATCCGTGTATTGTCTAACTTTCCTGACGGCGTAGGCAGCCGAACTGAGCCTCCCGGCTAGGCTTGAAATATGTGGGCCCCACTGTAGTTTCGCGTCTACTGTTATGCCTAGAAAAGCTGCCGAGTCTACAGTTTCAAGCACCTCATTATCTAAGACGACGTTGGGTCCCAGATGCCTAATATTCGGTAAAGCGAACTTTATACATTTTGTTTTGTTTTGTTTTGGATACATGAGTACATTGAGTAGAGTATACCCATGTATTGGTTTTACTAACAGTTTTGAGGGACACAGACAATACATTAGGTAAATCGTAAAAGTGCTAAATAGTTTGTAAGACCTAGATAATACTAGTTCAATCGTTTTGTTAATGCTTTACGCAAAAAGAAGGCTTATCAGTCAATTGTTGAGCAGAAAAACATATGGAGCAATGGGTTAAATATATTCTTCAAAATGATTCAAATTTTCATTAATAGTGTATTACGCAATTAGGGAATTGGTTTTCAACTCAAATCCGATACATAGACACGGTCTACCTTTTTATTTTTGATTTGCGCAGACAGGAGAGAATGCCAAGAGAACGTGCACTTACCAACAAGCCAACAATTCAGCATGCAATCAAAATGTATTACGACATTTTATTTTATATTTGACTAGACTGCATAGCGTTGCATACAAAAAATTTGCGCAGACTATGAACGATTGCACAAAATTAATAATTCATTGTTGCATTTATATACCACCGCCAAAATATCGCATGTGGAAACAGGGCAATGACCTTTGAGAATGTCTGGCTGGTTGGTTCAATTTATTTTTAAGGTTGTTTAGCTTACTGTTCTGTGTACCAATGGGGAGGTAAACTAATCAAATGAAGTACCAGAAAAAGTTAGTACAAAACAAGCAAATATCTAGTAATGGATTATACGTAAATAATGAAACCAGTGGCACATAACATGATAGTACTAGAGTACACCAATAATATACACGTTATGACCGTTAAACGGGTACAAATCCAGATAAATTACAGAATATTTTATTCCACATAAACCTACATGGGCACTTATGTATCTAAAAAGCAAGGTGCACGGAATTGAGACCGAGAATCGACAAGCGTTGCGTGGGACGCCCCCATCTAGATGGACCGACGACCGAAAGAAAGTGACTGGGACGAACTGCGTCGGTCGCGACGATGCGGAAGGCGGAGGAAAAGGTGTTGTGGCGCAGCTTGGGCACTCCCAAGCGGCTTATGTATAACAGTGGACCGGTAGGCTGTAGGTGCACAGTTCCAATTAGGAGTTTCCTATGGAGATGAGCCGGAAAGAAACGCCACGGTGATAACCGGTACCCACTTAAAAAAAATTGCACTCCGGGAGTGCCGGCAGAAGTGAAAACTTGATTATTAACGTTGAGCATGTTTGATATTTTGGAATGGTTAGGGAATAATTTGTTGTTCAATTTCCATATTTTAAGTACTTTATATTCACGAATTTTACGAATACACAACAATGTGATCACTAGACGGTCGAGCCATCAGCTGTCACCATCCATGGATGCGCGTGGCACGCTGTAACATAGACGAACATTCGCGCAAGCGCCCTGCGCCGCCTAAACGAAACAGTAGGCCCAGGCATACATTTTCGCCGCGCCGTAGAGAGGGGATAGCTGTCTACTCTCCATCCGTCCTACGCTTTTTCGATCAGGTCACGTGTCCTGACGCGAGTTTAAGATTTTATACCCATTACAGAAAAAGTGCTCAACGCCGCTAAAGAAGTTTTCACTTCAAAAATCATTTTAACTATTATTTATTTTCTATTTTTTAGGGTGTTTCGAATTTTGAGACGTATGTCAGCGTACTTTTCGAAGACAGTTTTTTTGCTGTCCTGGTAACCCTGGCAAGGATAATGGCACTTTATGAAATTATTGCATTATCATCGGTCCTTGACAGGTGTGCAAAGTTTGAATGAAATGTGGTCATTTAAAGGGGGTCAAAATCGCGCTATAAACAAACATACAAGTGAAGCTAATATAAAGCGTGTAAAAAGATTGGCTTATTAGGTATTACAATGTTTCCAAATAACACTGCTAATATACGTACTAATCGGAAGGACAGTGTGGGTCTGTTAACAGGTGCACCTGACGGTTTCCTACCCAGATCGGCCTTATGAAAAACCGAATATTGCACTCTCGCTGGTGATCAAACCCAAGTCCTCATGCTCAGTAGTAACGCTTGCGGTCACTAGACCAACAACGCAGTGAAGTCTATTTTTTGTTAAGTCTTCACACGGACTGCCAATTGGCCATGGGTTAGACCTCAACAATATAGGAAAAAACATCTCTTCATCTAGATGTTTTGGAGGTTTTATTATTTACCTCTGACATTGAAGTTGTTGGCGAAATTTGTATGCAAGTTACGGAGAGTCTAGAAAAATGCTAGTGATTGATTTCAAGGTTGACTCCTCCAGAGGTTTCCTTTTATTTAACTACAACTTGTACTAGGCACAATTAATATTTTAAAGTACCTTTGTCTGAAACAAGCATGAAATCAACATTTTCTTCAGCCGATTATAGAAACAATTGTAGATAGTGAAAAAAATCTTTAAGGATTTGCACTACTCTAAAGCTACATACTTAATACGACAATGTAACTATGTTACAGATAATGAATTACAGTATTAATTTAATTATTAATCCTAGGCGCTCGGGACCGCGTTTAGATAACGTGACCCAAGCGTGCGTCGGAAAGGACATTAAGACGTTGGTCCCAGCTGTCATTCGTAGATCTTCGACGGTCGATATGGGTCATCGTCATTTCAGCCAAAAGACGTCCACTGTTGGACATAGGCCTCCTCCAAATAATGGGAGTTTTGCCATAATCGCCACGCTTGGCAGGCGGGTTGACGATCGCAATATGGTGGTAAAATGCGTAGAGAATGCTGCTGCCCATTGTCTAGTCGTTGCGGGTCCCTAGAAGCCCAAAAGTCTGACAATCTACAAGAGCTATCGTGTTACCCAATATGTAACACGGTAGTGGAGGTCAGTTAAGCAGTCGCTTAGTGAAAATACTGGTATTCAGCTACAACCGGTTAGACTGGAGGCTGACCCCAAGATAATTGGTAAAAGTCCACGCAGATGATAACAGTATTAAACATATCTCGAATTAGTTTACACGGACTAAGACTATTGCAATATGTAAAATTAAAATGCATAGGTGAGTGACCTTGCATTTTAATTCCGAAGGTCTAGACTAGCATTAAGCGCGGGAGATATTATATTGAACAAGTGTGTGCGCAGACACAGAGGTACACACTCTTCCCTCACTCTTTTAGTCCGATTGGACGGCAATCCGACACGACCGGAGAGAGATCAGGCGCAGGACCCAACGGCTTTACGTGGTTTCCGAGGCACGGGAGCCTCATATCACCAACTTTCAAACTCCTGGACATTACTAAGAAATTCTTAATGGAAACACCCAATAACACTGTGTTCATCATCGTCGCCGAAAGATGTCCACTGCTGGACATAGTCCTCCCCCAAGCACACAACAACACTGTATTACTTAGTATTATTCGCTTCAAGCACTAAGTGACAATGTTGAGGGTGACAATGTAGTTACTATGCTAATTGTATTAGACTCTAATACAATTGGTTTCGTAATATAGTTTCAAGTACTAGGTAAACTAGGTACTATAACGGGTCTTCGAAACACCTGATATTACAGATTTCCGGTCAGCAATTAAAAATGTGAAGCAATGGCAATCTGATTCAATTGCAGTAGACTTGGCTCACACAAACCACATTACTGTTTTACTAGTTTAGGATCTTATGCATAAAACTGTCCGATTTACGACGTAGATACTTCCCAAAACTAGGCCGAGGTAAGCACTCTTACATTTTACTAGAATTCACACACTATCAAAGACAATATGAATCATTTTGAAGGCCAATGTTTCATACGTTCGAAAAATTTGTCTGCTCACCAACGTAAATAACGCAATGGATGTTGTGGAACTGTCAAAATGAACGCTATTCCTACTGATAGTGCCCAACGCAACTAACCCGCCAGTTTACTATTTATTAAATACTAGGTTTCGCCAGCGGCTTCGCCCGCGTATATAACATATATAATAAAATATAATATGTATAAACCTTCGTCTTGAATCACTCTATCTATTAAAAAAAACCGCATCAAAATCCGTTGCGTAGTTTTAAAGATCTAGGCATACATAGGGACAGACAGAGGGAAGCGACTTTGTTTTATACTATGTAGTGATTTTAGGTTTATAAAATTCTATGGGTAGGTTGGCGATTAGTGGAAATTAAAAATGCAATTATTACAATGGTTTTAAAAGTTGCTCGGCGTGTTGGCAAATAAAAAATTACAACTTAATCTCATTATTGGATAACTCCAGGCTTATTACGGTGCATTAGACATAGGGATAATCTTCATAAAGAGGTATTAAAAAACCCAACAAATACCACTATGGAGATTTCTTATAAACGATACCGTAACTACTGCAATTTGCTACTTAGAAAGTTACGAATACATCATGAAAAATCAGCTTTAAAATCTTCACAAACAAGCAAAGAAACATGGAGCATAATTAAATCTGTCACAAACCAAGTTAAACAAAAAACAGTGGCTACTGAATTACTGCCTGTTACAAAGGATGCATCGAAAGAAATCGAGACCATAAATAGGTATTTTTCTGGTATAGGTAAAGAACTTGCAGATATTATCACTCAAAACCGAAGATCCCAACCCGCATCATATAAATTCAATTCACCACCAGCACTTAACTCGATTGTTTTACTTTCTCCTGACGAGGCTGAAGTCGAATCTGTAGTTAACAATCTTAAAACAGACTGCGCCACAGGGTGGGACTCTATCTCAGCAAAATTACTTAAAACGGGCAAAGAAATTTTTATACCCCAGATCACAAAACTCATTAGGATTTGCTTCGAGCAGGGAGTCTTCCCCAAAGTCTTTAAAAATCTCTTATCACGCCAGTTCACAAGGGTGGGAACCGTGATGAAGTTAAGTATTACAGACCCATATCAGTTTTACCGACACTATCAATAATACTAGAAAAGATATTGAATACTAGGCTCGTTAGTTTTTTAGATAAAAACAATTTACTATCTGAAGGACAGTACGGTTTTAGGTCTGGGAAAAGCACAGAAGAGGCTGTTGGTCAACTAGTTGATCACGTTGCTGAAAAGGTCGATGCTAAACAGAAATGCATAGGAGTTTTTCTCGACCTAGCCAAGGCCTTTGACACCGTCTCTGTTCCCACTCTTGTGACTAAACTAGCCCACATAGGAATCCGGGGAGAAGCTCTCAGTATATTTACGGAGTTTCTGAGTGATAGGACACAAAGGGTAAAGATAGGTGGAATCGTCAGTAGCGAAGCAGACGTTACCTGTGGTGTGCCGCAGGGCAGTGCCCTCTCCCCGAGTCTCTTCCTCGTATATGTAAACGATCTGTGTCAGCAACAACTTTTTAAGGGTAGAATATTTAGCTACGCTGATGACACCGCGCTCATATTTCATGGAGAGACTTGGGAGGAGGCGCAGCGTGTGGCTGAGCTGGGACTTTGTAAAGTCAGTAACTGGCTGGAAGAAAACTTACTTACCCTTAACATTGCCAAAACTTCATACTTGCAGTTCAGGTTTGCCAATACCAAACCAGTAGCAGTAACCCTTAAGGTACATTCTTGCAACTTTGCTGGAAATAGGCTTCAGTGTGCATGTCTTACAATATCACAAACAACAAACATAAAATACTTAGGTGTAGTACTGGACGAAAAATTGAGCTGGCGGCCTCAAGTCGAATTATCTGCCTCCAGAGTGAGGAAACTTATTTGGGCCTTTAAGAAACTTCGACTTGTGGCTGATTTTGATCTTCTTCGCACTTTATACTTCTCTTTAGCCCAATCGATAATTGGTTACTGTATTACGGTGTGGGGAGGAGCCTGTAAAACAATTATGATCCACCTTGAAAGAGCTCAAAGATCATTGCTCAAAGTCATGACCTTCAAACCATACCGTTTCCCGACCGTAACTTTGTACCAAAATTGTACAGTGCTCACAGTAAGACAGCTATATGTTCTCAATATCACATTGAAGCAACACCTAATCACACCTATAAACAATAGTTACAAAAGTAAACGAACAGTCACTAATGTTTGTAAATACGTCAAATGTAAGACTGCCTCAGCTAGAAGGCAACATCTTTTTCTTGCTACGCATATCTACAATAAGGTAAACAAGACTCTAGATATCAACCCATTTCCCAAAAATGAAATTAAAAAGAAAATAAACACCTTTCTACAAACACTAGATTACATACAGACAGAAAACTTAATAACATAAACCCTGCAATTAGCGCTTCCCATTATAAACATACAAGATAATTATATAAATACCACGATACCCACCATACTCACACACACACACACACACACCGCACCACACACACATACATACACACGCACACACACACACAAACACACACACACACACATACATTTATACGCCTTAAGCAGATATTGTGTGATGTAAAACTGTTTAAATCTTATTGCATAATTTTTGTGTAAAACTACTGGGAGAAGACACTGATTCCTGTAACACAGGTTACAACCTAGCGCAGGAGTCAGGGTTTCCATATAATAATGTAACATACTTCTATGTCAATAAAGATTATTATTATTATTATTATAATAAACATTATTAGATTATAATTCATACAATTTAAAAAGATAGACCGGCCAAGGTAGACTGGTTCTAGTTGGTCACTTTCTGTTTAGGTCATTTTAGCACAGCTTTTTTATCAACATCTAAATTAACCAATGTGTGCAATTAGTTCATTTTGTTTTTTTTTTTTGTTGACCAAGTCAACGAGGTGGAACACAAGATGTAACTTGACATAAAAAACGCGTATTTTTCAAAGGAAGTCAATGGTGTGAGTGCCGAGAAACCGAGTCTTAGCACAACAGCTCTTCTTTTATAATAACAATAAATTTTTAAGTTTTAAAATATGAAGTAAACCACAAGTAAACTAAATGTCTGATTCGTTGATCTAGTGGTTGCACTGGCTACTACTTAGCAGGGGGTCCTTGGTTGGATTCCTAGATCGGAGGAAAAGAAAAAGTGTTATTATTGGATTTTTTTATCTGGAAATTCTCAGTAGCAGCCCGGAGACTGTATTTGTGCCCGGTTGGTGGCAATAAGCTGGCCCCCTATTACATGGGACATAGTGAAATGTGGGTGTAGGCACTATAAGTGCACCTCTGCGGAAACCCTTCGGAGAAACAAATGATATCATCATCATCATCATCATCATTCCAGCCGTAAGACGTCCACTGGTGGACATATGCCTCTCCCAATTTGGGGTTTGCCTTAATTGGCACGCTTGGCAGGCAGGTTGGCGAACGCAGTACGTGGTAAAATGCATAGAGCATCGTTATTCTATCCATTCTCTAGTAAGTCCTTTAGTCGCCTTTTACGACACCCAAGAGAGGAAATGGGAATGTTATGATGTATAGGAATTTCTTAGTAACTGCCCGGGCTGTTAACTTCCAAACTCCGGCGTTTGGAAGTTGGCGGTGTGATAACCCCCGTGCCTCGGAAAGCTGTTGGTCCTATGCCTGATCTCTCTCCGGTCGTGTCGGATTGCCGTCCCATAGGACTATGAGACTGAGGGATAAGTGGAAATATCCAGTTGATGACCCTACTAAGATCGTAACATAGGTACTGTGTGAGTCAGCCAATCGCTACTCATCCGTGTCGTTACGAAAGCCGCACGCGCATTGTACCGGTGCGTTTGCCGAAATCGACACCCAACAAGGTCACTGCTTGAACTTGGGCTCATCTATTTGTTTCACTAACTAGATTAGATTTCTGCCAAGGTTATGACCTAATATTTCCTGAATTCTGTAAAGTAGTTAGGTCAAAATGCGCTTCGGATTTCTTTCTACTTTATATAGGTAGATCTTTCTATCAGTTTCAATAAAATAAATAATTTCGTTTATTTCATACTAGCTTTTGCCAGCGGCTTCGCCCGCATGGAGATCGGAACTTATCCCGCGGGAACACCGGGACACCGTTATTCCAGGTTATAAACTATCTGTGTGCCAAATTTTATCTAAATCGGGTCAGTAGTTTTTGCGTGAAAGAGGAACAAACATCCATACATAGTTACATTACATTACATGTCGAGAAGTCTCAATTTAGGCATAGATAATGCCTATAGTTCTTTCCTTACATTATAAACGTACGGGTACAAAACAGGTAAAAAAAGAAACAAAGAAAGAAAAATATAGAAAACTAAAAATAAAAAATACCTACAAGTAATTTTGCGAGTGTGTGTGTGTGTGTGTATATCTGTGTGTCTGAGAGAGAGATTTTGAGGGGACCTGAGTTAGTTGAAATTAAGAATAGGTACCTAATTCTTAACGTCAAATGACGGAAAGACATTTTATGATATCCATTTAGAAGAATTGTCTATACCTTTTTGTATAGAAACTTTTGCATATATGATGTATTTACCAATATTCTCTACATTGTATTTAATGATTGAAATATTCAAGTTCGTGTATTACGGTATTTAGCTAAAACGATAACAGTTATGGCAAAAAAATCTAATGACTCTATGTTGAGTGACCTTGAAGCTCTATCTTCCAAAAACACCTGAATAAACCGTTTGTTTTGGACAAGGTTTTACACGAAAATATCTAAATTTTGGAAACAATGACACTAATTATGTTCTGTAATTATAACTTGTACTGATTAGGTTTCCGTACGGCTTTTTCGGGTAATAAATGAAAATCAATGCTGTGTTGTGGGTAGCCTTCTTGTCACAGTCATGACGTGCAACTATCGACAATTTCTGGTTTATGATCGTGATTATATTTCTATTTTGTTATTATATCATCATCAGTGATCGGATATTCGGATGCATAGTTACCGAATGTTACTATATAGCTGTGAAAGCAGCACAAGTGGCTTCGTATTTTTTTATTAAAACCGGGTTACTTGGATCATATTTATTTAAAATTAATGTTTAACCCCAGATGTAAATACTTGTGTGTGTAGGGTGGTATGTGTTAGTTAAAACAACACACAAAACACGGTAAAAACGCGCATTCCATATTAGCCAACATTTCAACTTTAGGTGAATATGCATCTGAATATCCGATCTCTAGTCATCATTTGTCATCAGTTCAGCTGAAAGACGCCCACTGCTAGACATGGGTCTCCTCCAAAGGCGGTTGCCGTTAGCGCCATGCTTGGCCAGTGGGTTGGCGATCTGTCTGTTTACCTGTCGCAAGAGTTACTGCTAGGTCTTGGGTTCGACTGCCAAATCAGACAGTGTTATTGGGTTTCCATAAGGAATTCCTCAGTAGCAGCCCGGAGTCTGAATTTTTGCCTGGTTGATGGTAATAGGTTCGCCCCCTATTATAATAGTGGCGCAATGCACGGTCGAGTACGGACGTGTTTGCGCTGCTCGATACGAATATTATATTCGCGTGTCGCGCGGCTTTAGCCGTTGCCCGGTTAACGTCACTATGAGTTCACAACCGCTCATAGCCAACGAGGTCTTGGCATTTATCAATCATGCCATCGATTATATGGACGAAGTCAGCATCTTGCAGATCTGCAAATCCAGCTTCAAGGAGGAGGAGATCAGTAGTGCCAAGCTGCTGCTGTTCCAATCGCTCGGCAAAGTCGAGCAGATGCAGTCCCGCCGCAGGGATGGTGGCCAGAAGTGTGTGCAAGACATCATCACGATGTTGAAGAGCACCGACCCGGACGACGTTCCCGCTTTTGTGGCGAAGGAGCTACATAAGTTGCCCCCAGTCACGTTTGACCACGTCGATGTCACCAGGTTGCTGAAGGACATTACAACACTCAAAGCAAGCCTGGCCGAGGTAAAGTCAACATTGGAGGTGTCGAATAACACCATTAGTGAACTACGTGCCGAAGTAGAGTTGTTACGCAACTCTGTCAAGGTAAATAGGTCGCCTGTTGCCTCCAACGTGGGCACATGTCGCGGAGCTAGTAACGCTAGCATCGGCAGTTTCGAGTCGGCGAGCTCCACTGCGTCACCCGATGCTGATATTGCGCGCGTAGCAACATGCGCCGCCGCCGTCGCTGACTCGACACCGGTCGAGGTAGTGACTCGTGTAGGTACGTCGACCCCTAAACGTGCCTACGCTGCTATCGTTGCCACGCACAAACCTGTGTCGCGAACCAGGAAGGGGGATGAGAAGAGCTGCTGTGAACCTGACAACAGGGGTTCGAAACAGTTAGGCCCGGTTTCAGGCACGTGTGACAAGGATGGCTTCGTGAAGGTGGAGAGGAAGAAGAGGAGGAAGCCTCCTAGTCGAAACCAGTGCGGGACCGCGCTTGCAGGACCCAATATGCTGCTGCGTTCAGCTACACCGACGACGCAGCTCTATGTGTCCCGTCTACATTACACCACGAAGGTTGAGGAGATCGTGGAGTATGTACGAGTGAAGACTAACTGGACCTTGAGGGTCGAGAAGTTGGAACCACGCCATAACACGAACTTCAAGTCTTTCGTAGTGCGAGTTCCAACTCTTCAAATCGAGACCTTCCTCAAGGAAGAGTTTTGGCCGAAGGGTGTCGTGTATCGGCGTTTCCGCGGAAGGCTACGCGACACCACGCAGCGCAACACGACGCCGTCAATTCGTGTACAATAGTTTTATGTTTACATTGTTTTTATTTGTATGTATGTTAGTCTGTAAGGTATTTATGATATGGGTCTTTGTAGCCCGAAATAAATTAGTTAGTTTGATTATATGGGGCTTAAACATAACTAATGAAACGTGGATGAGCTATACCTATAGGTAGGTACTTATATCTTTTCCTACCCGGCGGGAAATACAGGTGTACTCTTATGTTTATAGAACAGGAAACAAAACAGAGGACTTGTTAGTATACCTTATTTTACATCTTATGAATCAATAATTTTATGAATTAAACTAGCTTCAGCCCGTTACTTCATTAGCGTGAAAGTTCATGTTAGAAAAAAAGAAAATACCTACGTTTGAAAATGCGGCAAACATGACGCACAGAAAGACCAGAAACATACAGAAATAAAAAATAAGGTGTGGGAAAATATGCGTCACATCCACGCAAAACGGCCATCACTCAGCATAATGCTGTGACCCTATGCGAGACTGAGCCCCTGCGCTGGTTTTCAGTGTCAGCCGGCGCTGACGTAATGACGTCGACCGGTGCAGCCAACAATCAGTAGAATAAATACTAAAAACACTATCGTTAGATGTAATAAATATATTTATAAAAACAAAAGTGGCAACATTCAGTCCCGACTGCAATCTCACGCAAGCGCCGCCCGCCAGCTTTACTAATCTGTGGGAAAACTGACAGACAACCCCTACCCCGACCACGACCCCTATAATAACGCGTAATCTGTGGGGTGAATACGGTTTACTGTAGTGGGCTTGAGTCACACATTTTTATCACAGTTTGGGAGAAAAAACCGTGATAAAATGCGTGACTCAAGACTACTATCACAGAGGCCGTGCTCGCCCCGCGGCCCGCGTTATTATTTCGTTTTCCCTCAGCACTATTTCTGACTTTTGTTGTTTTGTCTCGGCTCCTCGGTCTTACCGTGATCTTAAGTAGCCTATAGACTTCCTTAAGGACTGGGCTATCAAAATCCGACTGATAGTTCCACAGATGAGCACGTTCCAACAAATAAACGAACATAATACAAAGAAACTCTTCAGCTTAGATAATAAAATGCTGGTAAATATCTTCAGGAACAATGATCACATTACACCTTCACCGAATTACTAGGAAATCACGGAGGAAGGAAAGCATTACCCTTCCTCTCTTCCATTTCGCCTTGGCATTATGCGGTCTGACAATAACCAGTAACAAATTATATTTATTCAGTAGATATCTAAATTGGTTATATTCACTTTCTCTCGTGGAATTGTTTTATAAATAGCAACTAGAATAGTTCGGTGTTCTATTACGTCTAGGTGTCAAGGTTTATGTCTAGACATTACAATTTCATAAGAGACCGAATTTTGTAATTATGTATGTTACCTTCAAGTAACTGCCCCGTTGGTCTCGTGGTCACAAGCGTGAGTGCTGAGTGTGGGGTCTTGGGTTTGATTCCCAAAGTCTTACTGGGCTTTACCATTAGGAATTTCTTAGTAACAGCCCGAAGTTTGGAAGTTGGCGATGTGATACCCACGTGCCTCGGAAAGAACGTTAAGCCGTTGGTCCTGCGCCTGATCTCTCTCCGTGAGAGTCGGATTGCTGTCCCATTGGACTATGAGAGTGAGGGAAGAGTGAGTGCTCCTGTGTCTGCGCACACACTTGTGCACTATAGTATCTCCCGCGCCGAAGGCTAATCCCGTTGAGATTGGCCGCCACGGCCGAAATACGGTCTGGAGGACTATAGTATAGTATCTTCAAGAAGTAGTCATTTGATTTTGAGTTAAGAGCCGTACAGTCAGTGACCGTTTAGCACGAATAATTTATTCTTGATACTTGCACAAACCAACATCCCTGATTGCGTAACACACTATCGATCACAATCTCAATCATTTTGAAGGATATTATACCTATTGCTAATCTATTGCTTCATATGTTCGAAAAATTTCTACTCAGCAACGTAAATAACGCAATGTATGTTTTAAAGCGTCAAAATTAAAGCCATTCCTATTGTACTGTGACGCTATTATCTCGCAGGGAAGCATGGCACAAAAGAGAGGGAGCTTGTACTCACAGTTGCAGACTTATTCCACATCATCAGTAGCCTATAACGTTCCCACTGCTGGGACACAGGCCTCCTCTCGGTGAGAGGGAGTGGGCCATAATCCACCACGCGGGCCCAGTGCGGGTTGGTAGATGTCACATGTCTTCGAATTTTTGGTTCTAAGACATGCCGCGTTTCCTCACGATGTTTTCCTCCACCGTTTTGAGAGCAGTGGTGATAAAATAATTTACACAAAATTAAGCGCCTGCTTGGGTTCGAACTCACGACCGTAAGTCGCGGTCGTTACCACTGGGCCACCACAGCTCTCAATTTCACAATGGGTGGCATAATGTTGGCAATGTTATGATGATGTTGGTGATTATAAATTCCGTTATTCTGAAGGTCAACTACTTCCGTATAAAGTTCATTGACTTTTATATCTACCTACATGATGAAATAGAAATATCGTGAGGAAACCGGCATGTCCTAGAACTATAAAGTTGAAGACATGTGCCACCAACCAACCCGCAGTTTGCCCGAGGGGTAGATAACGGCCCACTCCCTCTCACCGAGAGGAAACCTGTTTCCCAGCATTGGGAACAAAATACGCTGTTGTGAATGAACGAATGTGACGTGAAATAGTGCAGATGGTTCGGTTATACGTAACAACCAGTTTCGAATAATCTCAACGTTCATTGTTTTTGTCTAATGTTTTTTTGTATCGCTGTGTTACTTTAGACCATGTCTAAGGTCAATCAAAATTTGACCTCTCGTTAATTGCTAAATCACCAATCCTAACTTTAAAGTTATTTGAAGCACGTTTTTAATGAATTTGTGAATGCTGCGAACTTTTTGTTTTCCAGGGTCCATTTGGCAATTTGAAAAATATAGCGAAATTATTTCATAATGTGGTCGTTTCTATGCATGCAGATTTGATGTTGGTATCTATTTAATGGGATTAGTTTTGAATCCAATAAAACATATATCAAAATTAGTTGCCAAATGTCTAAGATATTTATTGCGTACTATCTACTATCTACCTAATATGAGACCTAGTTAATATATGCGCCATATACAGGGTCAAATTAAATTTGCCAGTGATCTTCCGCAGAGAATGTTTTTTTGCATACTCGTTATCATAATTTAATTAAGTCATTTCTTCATCACCTAGGGTCAATGTCACTTGGACGTCATAATTATTCATGATTGTTTTGCTTATGTGACTGTTATATAGTTTCAATCTTTTACACAGTTAGTAGAATCAACCTACCACGAAGGTAGAGGAGATCGTGGAGTATGTACGAGTGAAAACCAACAGGACCTTGAGGGTCGAGAAGTTGGAACCGCGCCATAACACGAACTTCAAGTCTTTCGTGGTGCGAGTTCCAACTCTTCAAATCGAGACCCTCCTCAAGGAAGAGTTTTGGCCGAAGGGTGTCGTGTTTCGGCGATTCTGCGAAAGGCTACGCGATACCACGCAGCGCAACACGACGCCGTCACTTCGTGTACAATAGTTTTATGTTTACATTGTTTTTATTTTTATGTATGTTAGTTTGTAACGTATTTGTGATATGGGTCTTTGTAGCCCGAAATAAATTGATTTTATTTGATTTGATATAATGTTCCCACTGCTGGGACACAGGCTACATCTCGTCAAGAGGGGGTGTGCTTTAATCTAATACGCGGACCCGTTGTGGGTTGATCTTCATTATTTCCGCCGAAAGAGGTCCACAGTTGGCCATAGGCCCCCTCCCCTTTATGGGTTGATAGATTTGTTTTATTAATAAACCTCTATTATAAGACTATATGTATCAGAGATGTTGCGAATATTCGCATCCGCATCCGCAAATGCGGAGCCTCCGCATTGATTTGGATATCTGCACAGGTCGCGACAAGAAAGAAAATAGACGTAGTTTATAACGACACCACCAGCCAGTGTTCCTGGCGAAGAATTGTTTAGTAGTGCGGATTTAATTTATGAACCTCTGCGTAACAGACTAGACCCCGGAAAAGCGGCAATTTTACTATTTATTAAATATAATGCTCTTATTTTCAACTTTAATTACTAAATATTTGATTAAAATATTAATAATTACTCTCTTATTATTTTATTTCTCCACTCACATAGTTTCTTATAATAAATTTAAAGATCCGCATCCGCGGATGTGAGCCTTTAAATATCCGCATCCGCATCCGCGGATGTGAAAACATCGGCATCCGCAACATCCCTGATATGTATAAAGGAAATAAAAATATGTCACATAGGGGCCATCCATAAGTTACGTCACACAAGTTTCATGATTTTTTGACCCCCCGCCCGTCCTTGTCACAGCTGGTCATATTTGTGAGACCCCCTAGTGTGACGTCACATATTTTGCAATTTTACATCTAAACATTGAATTTTTTAAAAGTTTTTCTTTCATAGTTCATACTTCGTGTTTTAATAGTACTTTAAACATGTATATTAAATGAAATGTGACGTCACAAAATTTAGGGCCCCTCCCACCCCCTTGTCACACAATGTCACAATTCGTCGACCCCCTGGGGAGTGGGTTAACGTGTGACGTAAATTATGGATGGCCCCATATTTTAGAGTTTCTGGTTCTAGAATATTTTCCCCGTTTTGAGAGCACTGTTGATGAAATGATAAAGAAAAATTAAAGCCATTTAAGCCATTACCCTGGCATATGGGCAACTGAAAGAAAACGGGTGGGTTTTAGTCAGTAA
Organism: Aporophyla nigra; assembly: GCA_947507805.1. NCBI lineage: Eukaryota > Metazoa > Arthropoda > Insecta > Lepidoptera > Noctuidae > Aporophyla > Aporophyla nigra. The sequence goes on from OX382301.1 coordinate 5,270,836, forward strand.
AAGTCTGACACGCCTTCCCGCTCCGCCCAGAGCGGGAGAAGTCATTTGATGATTCCCCATTATAAAAAAAACCCACAACTGGTAGGTCGGGGTCATTACCACTGGGCCTTTTTCAGATTATCTGGATAAAGGGAAAGGGTCCCTGAATATCGCAGTGTAAAAAGGCTTTAACCAATGAAGATTTACTGCACTGGTAATTCGTGTCAGACGTGGCGAAGAAATTATGAGGTAGCCAACCTAGTGACAGTCAGTGACTTACTTAAAATCAATTGGTGATGCTTGTCACCAAACGTAGTGTTTCGAAGTTAATTATCATTCTGTATCGTACCTCCTTACATTGCTTAAGTATTACGTCGTTAAGCCGTTGCTATTGTCTTTAATTCTGATCCATGAGTTTGGATTTCCTGTTACGACTATTGTTATCTTGTATGGCCGAATTACTGATGAATTGGTATAAATATTAAGTAGGTTCAACTCATTGTCCCAAATACTACTTAACATAATTTTGTTAAAGGCAGTGGCTGTTGACCCTCATAAGATCTTAGTTTATTGGCATGTCAGAAGTACTGTGAGAAAGATTCATGAATATCTTGTTAATTTTTAGGGTTCCGTACACAAAGGGTGCCAACGAAACATGGGCCTCCGCTGTCCGTTTGTCTGTATGTCATAGGGCTGTGTCTCATAAATCGGTATAGGTAGACGGTTGAAATACTCACAGAATCTGTATTTCTATTGCTAAAAAAAATTAAAGACATACCACAATCCATTTTCCTAAATAAGGAAGTGTCATAATTTACGGTGGTACAGAATCCTTCGTGGCCGATTCCAACTCGCACATGGCCGGTATTTTTTAATTTATCATTTTTAAACGTAAGTATGTGTTTGTCTTTAATAATGACTGTAATTCGTTTTTAACCTTATTAAATAAACTTAATGCATATAGAAAAGTGATGTACAAAAATCGTGTAAAACGAACCTTATAATAAGCAGAATAGGAAGGTCAAAAGGTACCTCCAATTTTTATTCCTGTTCCAGTAAAAAAATAACGGAGACCAAATGCAATAAAACGGAGAAACGAAGGTTATTTTTGACTGGTCTACAAGAGTTCTAATTTCTAAACCTCTAGTTAAATAATTGCACTGAATGCAGCCAGACAGATTACAAAAGAGGTTATTGCAAGTATGTTATTAAATGTCACTACCGAATGTTAGTGCAACTGAAAAACTGTTTTGTAAAAAAAAAAACTAGAAATTATTATGCAGACGTTTAAATAACTTTGTGTAATGCTATTGTCTCGTAATCGGTGTAACGTTCACAAACTTGTATTTTTAACCGACTTCAAAAAAAGGAGGAGGTTATATGTTCGACTGTATGTATTTTTTTTTTATTTTTTTTTTTATGTATGTTCACCGATTTCTCCGCCAATTGTCAATCGATTTTGAAAATTCTTTTTTTATTCGTAAGGGTATACTCCTGAGGTGGTCCCATATTAATTTTGTGAAGATTTGATGTATACTTTGGGAGATAAACGAAGGAACTCCTCAAAAACAAACAGTACACGTAATGTGATTTGGATATTGTACTAAAGATCAAAAATAATTGCTGGTTCTATCTATCCATCCGTGGTGAACTAATTATGATGATGAGTTCGGAAGACAGACACCGGAACTCTTTAAAAAATGACAGCAAATCAACCGCGATTTCTGCTATCACATAAATATGCATTGTTTGTTTGGAATTAGTGCGGGGTGAATACCACAACTAAAAATTTAAAAATAAAAACTTTTTTACAAAAAAAAAACAACCGACTTCCTTAAAAACACTACAAAGTGAAAAATAACTTCAATTTCGGAAGTCGGTGGCAAAATAACCATAAATACAGATCCTAAGACACCGACTTCCGAAATTGAAGTTATTTTTCACTTTGTAGTGTTTTTAAGGAAGTCGGTTGTTTTTTTTTTGTAAAAAAGTTTTTTGTTACTGGACAATCAAGCAGACATTTTGTACCTATTATTTTTACAATCAACCAAATTAGTCATTCATATACAGGGTGTCCCGTAAATAATGGATCAAACGTAACGGGTAGGTAGCTTACCTCATTTCCAACAACTAATTTGAACAGTAAAAAAAAAACCGATAAGGTAACCAAGATATTTTTTTTTTTCGATTTTTACTATTTTCTGTACCAGCATTCAGTGTTTTTAATGCTGTTGCTGCAAATGGTATCATATTTAGGTGTGATTTTTGTCAAACATTTCTGAATAGTTTACTAATGTTATAAGATACCATTTTTTTAAATAACATTTTATTTGCCTTAGAAAAAAAAATCTTGAATCGAAAAGTTTTGTTTTTACGATGAAAAGACCAGAATTGGAAAAATTCTCCTGTAAAAAAAATGTATGACACCAAAGTGTACCATTATTTTAAAAACTTGTAAAATTACTAAGGTTTGCAAATTGGTATAAAACTTACGTCTAGTCCTTGCGGTTACAAAGATATTGCTATGAATGTGATGAAGAAGACAGAACTGAAATTAAAATGGTACTATCTAACTTTTCTTTCTCGTAATGGCTTATGCTTGTAATCTAAGCATGTGGTTAAGCGTGTAGCGTAATTCCGAGCCGATGACGTCATCTGTTCGGAATTTGGGACCGCTACCTGCGGAGTTGCACCTCACTCAGTGTGAAAGGGATAGATAGCGCCGCTTTTGTATTTTTGGTAAATCGGTGTCTTTGTGCAGGTATTTTTTTTTCCTTTACCCTTCACTCATACAGGGCTTCATTGTTGCATGATTTTATTTGTTTAGTTGACACGAATCTCTCTTCGAGTTGATACGTACGTCAGACTACTTTCGCTCCCGCTGTGCCTAACTGTTGTGTTCCTTAAAATTAAACTTGTGCTGTGTATTTGGACTTTGCTTTGCCTAACGATTTGGAACTGTTTGTGTTTTGGACGAATGACTTGGCAATCCTATGGACTTCGAAAACAATCGTTTGTGTGAGGTTGTACGTGTGTGCAGTAGTACGATGCCTCGTTACGAGTACACGCCACGGGAGTATGCCGAAATGCATTTTATCTACGGAGAAGCAAGAGGTAATGCCAGGGCGGCCGCAAGATTGTATCGTGAAAGATACCCGAACCGGGATCGACATCCCGACTATCGCGTATTCATTAGAGTGCATAACGCGCTTCTTGAGGGAAGAATTCTTGGCACCGGAGTTGGGGGTGCCAGTGAAGGGCGACCGTCACAAGTCAATGACGAAATTATTATTCGAGAAATCGAGGAAGATTCGTCGGTCTCAATTCGCGTCATAGCGCAACGCACAGGTATTCCAAGATCGACGGTACATCGAGTTCTAAAAAGGCACCGGTTGCACCCATATCACGTGCAACGTGTTCAAACGCTGACGTCACGTGATTACCCGCAAAGAGTAGCATTTTGCCAAAGGATGCTTAGAATGATACGGGCGGACCCACAGTTTTTACACGCTTTATATTAGCTTCACTTGTATGTTTGTATATTTGTATGTTTGTATATTTGTATGTTTGTTTGTAACCGACTCCTTATAGTGCGATTTTGACCCACTTTAAACGACCAGATTTCATTCAAACTTTGCACACCTGTCAAGGACTGATGACAATGCAATAATTTCATAAATTTGTGCCATTATCCTTGCCAGGGTTACCAGGACAGCAAAAAAACTACGCTGACATACGTCTCAAAATTCGAAATACCCTAAAAAATAGAAAATAAATAATAGTTTAAAAATAAATAATAGTTTAAAAAAACTAAATAACACGCTTCCATTGAAAACCAAACTAAAAAGTAGAAAATAATGGAAAAAAAGCGTGGGGTGCTTTTTAAGATATTTTTTTATTGATATCAGGCACCCCACGCTTTTTTTCCATTATTTTCTACTTTTTAGTTTGGTTTTCAATGGAAGCGTGTTATTTAGTTTTTTTAAACTATTATTTATTTTCTATTTTTTAGGTAGTTTTGAATTTTGAGACGTATGTCAGCGTAGTTTGTGACGTATGTCAGCGTAGTTTGTGACGTATGTCAGCGTAGTTTGTGACGTATGTCAGCGCAGTTTGAACGTATGTCAGCGTACTTTGTGTCGTATATCAGCGTAGTTTGTGACGTATGTCAGCATAGTTTTCGAAGACAGTTTTTTTGCTGTCCTGGTAACCCTGGCAAGGATAATGGCACAAATTTATGAAATTATTGCATTGTCATCGGTCCTTGACAGGTGTGCAAAGTTTGAATGAAATCTGGCCGTTTAAAGTGGGTCAAAATCGCGCTATAAGGAGTCGGTTACAAACAAACATACAAACATACAAATATACAAACATACAAACATACAAGTGAAGCTAATATAAAGCGTGTAAAAAACTAAAAAACACGCTTCCATGGAAAACCAAACTAAAAAGTACAAAATAATGGAAAAAAAGCGTGGGGTGCCTGATATCAATAAAAAAATACGTTAGAAGCACCCCACGCTTTTTTTCCATTATTTTGTACTTTTTAGTTTGGTTTTCCATGGAAGCGTGTTTTTTAGTTTTTTTAAACTATTATTTATTTAATAAAATTTTATGGAGTGACGAGTCTTCATGCCGGCGAGATGGATATCTCAATTTGCATAATTTGCACAGTTGGCAGCTGGTAAACCCACATTTGATGCGAGAGGACAGGAGCCAACATCAATTTAAAATAAATTTATGGGCAGGAATAATAAATGGGCAAATAATAGGGCCCTTTGAACTACCAGCAACTCTAAACGCCGAATACTATCTGCATTTTTTAAGGAATGAGTTGCCAACGTTATTAGAAAATATTCCAGAAGACGTGCGGCAAGCAATGTGGTTACAAAATGATGGTTGCCCCGCTCACTATGCGACGGCAGTAAGGGCGCAACTCAATGAAACTTACCCTGACAGATGGATCGGCCGATTAGGACCAATTTTGTGGCCTCCGCGATCTCCTGATTTAAATCCCTTAGATTTTTTTTATTGGGGATGTTTAAAAGACAAAGTTTACAAACAACGAATAACGTCGGACGAAGAATTACGTCAGCGCATCCAATCTGCTGTATCAGAAATAAACAACAGCCATTTTGTCCGTCGGATAAGAGCTTCCTTTATTAGGAGGTGCAGACTTTGCATTCTCGTAGGGGGACGTCAGTTTGAACATTTACTGTAAAAACAAAATAAACGATTTATTTGTATTTTTTTTTTAATTTAACCTCCTAATTTTTTTCATACGCTGAGATACCTAAACATTTTTAAGAAAATAGTTTAATTGTGCACACTTTTTCAAATTTTATTTTATTTCGTAATTTGGCACCTCTGTCAGATTCATAGCAATATCTTTGTAACGACAAAGACTAGGCGTAAGTTTTATACCAATTTGCAAACCTTAGTAATTTTACAAGTTTTCAAAATAATGGTACACTTTGGTGTCATACATTTTTTTTACAGGAGAATTTTTCCAATTCTGGTCTTTTCATCGTAAAAACAAAACTTTTCGATTCAAGATTTTTTTTCTAAGGCAAATAAAATGTTATTTAAAAAAATGGTATCTTATAACATTAGTAAACTATTCAGAAATGTTTGACAAAAATCACACCTAAATATGATACCATTTGCAGCAACAGCATTAAAAACACTGAATGCTGGTACAGAAAATAGTAAAAATCGAAAAAAAAAAATATCTTGGTTACCTTATCGGTTTTTTTTTTACTGTTCAAATTAGTTGTTGGAAATGAGGTAAGCTACCTACCCGTTACGTTTGATCCATTATTTACGGGACACCCTGTATACTATTGTCTAGATAACACAGGCCCACAAAAAAAAAGTACCCTGCGCGATAGACCAGACCACCTGAACTTTATGTTTTCGGGGTCGCTGAGTCCGAATATGGTGCCAGAATAGCGAAGTTGGTTTGCGTTTTTTCAGAAATCAGCAATAATGCTGAAAATTTAAGTTTTTCGTATAATATGCTTTATGTTGTTAAAAAAACGCGAAATTCCAATGTGTAATGAAATAAATTACACAAAAAATGTCTCGCTGAATCAATAGAGTCTCTCTAAGTTATGTACAACATATATTATAGACATTGATATATTTGTAACAATAAACGAAAAAAAAATGTTTGTTGATTTTTTTTTTCTCGAAAACTAGTGCATATTTTGAAGTAACATTTTACAGTTAAATTGTACTCTATAAGACCATCATACACAAAAATTGGCAGTTCAAATTACCGCTCCATTATCCTTGCCAGGGTTACCTGGATAGCAAAAAAACTAATGATGCTATTAGTTTATTTTTGTTTTCTGAAAAATTTGCGACTGGGGTACGTTGGTCTGTATTTTAATACACATGACTCTAGGAGAGACAGTGATGAATGAGTCTAGGATATGAATGAGACCATGTCGTAGAATCAGTTGGATTATATGTTTTTTTTTTGTTTTGACTTTTCATACAAAATAATTTGACGTCACGATTATTTATGTAAAACTCCCTTACGTGAAATATGATAACGTCGCATTTTCTTACAAGTTCATTTTAATTATTGGTTTGAATGAAAATGATCTACTCGCATATTGCCAATTACTAAAAAAAAAACCGTAATGTTTTTTTTTTTAGTAATTGTCAGTATGCGAGTGCCTTACTTACTATGTATGTTTTTTTTTTAAAACAGTTTATTCTTTGACATGGTTATAATATTAATACCCTAGAGTCATGGGATGTCAATAGGAACACGTTTTATGTACACGAAATTAAACTCAATAAATAACTTACCCGTTGTAGCATCGCAAAAATGCCCCTTGTGATGATCCGAGCAAACCTGAAATTGTTATAATTTTATTTAAGACAAAAGAAATTTTAAGAAAAATAAAACATAACAAAACTCGCACTTTCATAATGTTTCGTTCGTTATTTATAAGTTTACCTTCATGAGCTAATGACTACTGCTTCGTTTTACATTTATTTGCAGTTGGTAAGAATAGAAATAAGGCACAATTCATCATCATTGTCCTACCTTTAAATGAATTTATTTTTATGAATAGAAATGTCAAAAATAGAAAAAAATTACCCTTTTCCTTCTTCATAAATCTTATAAAAAATTAAGTCTCCTTTTACAAATGTACAAACCATAATAGGTACATACCTGTCAACACTATTCCAAAACATATCCTTAAAAACAAGAAATTCTTGACACTACACATTTTTTTTATTATGTTATTCAAAACACACACATGTATTTATATTCCGTTTTATTTTAAGCCGAGCACACTTTTTTATTTTTTTATTTATGTAGCCATGCGTATTCTTCTTTTAAATAACTTTTCCCGCGATTGTCTGCGGCCGCCCGCACGCGTTTGTGCAAGGATGCGCGCGCAGCGGTCTAATATTACATTAGAACTGATCGTGGAGCTGATAATACAATCGCTTCGAAGTTAACACTCGCGGAAGTTAGAGCTAAGACCTTGAAGCAGCTGTCTCTGTTTATTTGTTTTACTTGACACTGTAACTGAAATCTAATAGATAATGCAACGACGCAAGAAATAGTTCCTGGAAGGACTTGGGGCCTTTGTTCAGGGACAGTATACATAACATAATCAGCTCAGTTATCTCGAAAATGCTAAAACATTTAAGCTATTTTATTATCTAGTTCTTAAATATAGTTTTCGATGCATAAGTCTACTCAGTGCCGTAGCTTCAAAGTGTTGTGTCCTGTCTTGATGAGAAAAAAAAAATGACTTAGATTATCGAGGCTTGACTGTACCTAATTCCAGTATAGCTGGAATAGAGAGCAAACTTCTCCAATACCGAAACTTTAACTCGGTAGACCAACTTTACTTCTCAATTTGTAACCGGCATACTAATTGTGTCACAGACTTTCAATCCGAGAGTTTTGAATGAATAACTAATCCGTTGCTTCATAGATTTTTCAAAAAGTCGTCTACTCAACAACATAAATACCGCAATGAACATGGGTAAACTGCCAAAATGAAACCCTTCGTGATCAATTTGTGTTATGTGTGTTACGCGATTAGAAATAAATTCAGTCTAGGAACACGCTAGGAAATCATTTATTTTCTTATGTTTCTAAGGCTGGTAAAATGAAATAAGATACGGGTATATTAGATACTAAAATTTGTGTTCACGGGAAAAAAGTGCGGACTTAATGCCACAGGCAATGGCATGAAGTCCGCCTTAATACATTAGGGCCCTCGCCCACGGCGACTTTTTGTAGCAATGCTGTCGCGCGTTTCGTAAACGCGCAACAGCATGGCTACTAACGCGTGTTAGTCGCATTTGCAACGCGCTACTAACGCGCTACAGCATCGCGACTGTATCAATGCAAACGCGCTACCGTGTCGGACTACATCGGGGAGAGAACGCGACGGAGGGAGTGGCGCGTGAGTGGAGAACCGAGCATCAGTGCAACACAGGCACGCCGAGATTGCTGTTGTTCGTCACATACGATCGCAGGTATTTCTGGGCCGTTAATGAATCGCGTTTGCATCGCGACAGAAGCGCTACAGTATCGCGTTTGCATCGCGACTGAATCTGGGCCCGTGGGCGAGGGCACACAGCTAGCGCCCGCTTCGCGACTGTATCAATGCTGACGCGCGACAGCATTGCTACAAAAAGTCGCCGTGGGCGAGGGGCCTTAGTATTAAATAAATAAATAACAATGGTTATAGGTAGTGTGCTATGCGTCATTTATGAAATACTGATTCTATCACTTTTACAGTAGCGGTAAAGATGGCTGTAAGTCCTGAATTGTTTGAGTTACGACGGCTACAGTTACCTCTGTGGGAGCGGGTTGACGATCGCAATATGGTGGTAAATTTCATAGAGAACGCTGCTGTCCATTCTCTAGTAAGTCCCTTAGTCGCATCTTATTTATTCATTCTTATTTATTCTTCACGGCCGGCACCACACGGGACGAAGCAGCGGGGAAGAAACATACCTAAGAGTAATTGCAATGCCAAATGCACAAAACTCATACAATGCCAATTGCACAAAACTCATACATTGCCAATTGCACAAGACACATACTATGCTAGTTGCACAAAACACTTACAATATTATATGCATTGCGTTATTTACGTTGTTGAGCTGCCGAATTTTTCAAGAGGGCGCTCGGGGTGTCCAGTTTTGGGCCAGAGTATATTAGTAACATAGCATAATTATTTTAAAATAACTATATATTAAAATTGTACGTTGGTACAATGAAATTTTAATGTGAAACAACTCACGTGGATGATATGATCACCATCATTACATATTATAAAATAAAGTCACTGTCAGCTGTCGCTGTCGCTGTCTGTCTCTATGTATGCTTAGATCTTTAAAACTACGCAACGGATTTTGATACAGGTTTTCCAATAGATAGAGTGATTCAAGAGGAAGGTTTATATCTTATATCTTTAAACGAGCAATTCTTGTGTATATATAATCTGAATCTCGGAAACGGCTCCAACGATTTTTATGAAATTTAGTATACAGGGGGTTTCGGGGGCGATAAATCGATCTAACTAGGATTAATTTTTAGAAAATGTCGTTTTATTAGTGTTTTCAATAATAAACTTTATCGATAATCAACATAAACTTATGTTTTTTTTTTATTCGAAGAAAAATATAAAATGTAATTTGTATTTAAATAAAATTTCTAAAAAACACGATTTACCAAAAAAAAATAAAAATACCGAGCAAAGCTCGGTCGTCCAGGTACTGTATATAACATGCATAATACAGTAAAGAAACACTGATTATTTTAGAGGTTTCTAATGTGCTGTCAACACACACACACAAACACAAACACATTTTTTTGCGCTTACATTGCGAACGCTGGCTGAACCCTACGAAATAGATCAAAATAAAATAATCTACTACAGTATTGTACACCTTAAAAAGATCTACAAAAAAGTCCGCGATGATATATATCTATCTCTTAGGGATAACTCACAATAACCATTTTATCTTTTACGTATTACAAAAAAAAATGGGTTATTTCCCAAGATATTTTTACAATACTGTATCGTTCTTTATCCAATTAAATAAATTAGATACGTTGTGTATTTTATGTAGATCAAAACTGCCTTTTCCAGCATATCTTTAAAATGAATATCTTAGAAGATATCACAGATTTTAAAAGCGGGGGCAGAGCGGCTGGCGCGGGCGGGCCGTACGTCCATCCCGGTTGGTAACGGTCGCGTAGTGCAGGATTACTAGGATTGTAATTCATATTACTTACTTACTTAGGCTTCATAGTAAATGCGAATTTCATGTGTGTTCGTTATAATCAAAATAAACCTAATAGTATTATTCCAAGTAAGAGACCGCGAAGTATGGCTTAGATGTTTAGATTTTTGGATGGATTTGGAGTTTTGGTTATTCTGGATACTTACCATTTAGGATACTTTATCTCGGTAGTAGGTTCCCAGGAGATATTTTCCGACAGCTATACGGGCCAAGCCACTGGCAAAAGTACCTATTCCTATAATTCCTATGATCGATTTGGTGTCTGGTAAATGATTGAGTGTCTGTATAGGTAGAATACGAGCATTAAGAAAAACCGGGAAGACTTATATTAAATTCAATCCAACCCTATTTCGCAGTCTTCTTACTCTGAATACTAAAGCTCTTTATTCGCGGGGTATATGTTCCAGAAATATGGCGCGTTTACAGAAACCGTGAATATGGAATGGTAATGTATATGGGATTACGGGAGATACGTTCCTTGGTGACCAAATAAAAAAAACAATTTATTTGAAGTTTTTGACCATATTTATTCATTATTATCTTCAGGCTTAGGCAATGGTTTAAAGAATTTTGTAATTCATTATGTCTTGCTTGGCAGTTTTGAAAAGCTCCTTCAATTTAGACTGATATTCAGCAGTGGCATTAGCAATTTGCCTCTAAAAATATGGCCAATTCCATAGATGGATCAATTTTCATAAAGATCACAAAGCTCATTTGCCATTCCCTTCACTATGGTTGTTCAAATTAAAAATGTCACGTTTCCAGTGATTGTTAATGCCTCTTCTTCAATGGGCTGTGAATGCATTTCAAGCAACTCCTGAATGTCACTTGATTCTGATCTGTTCGAACCCATGTCATCCTATTCCATTGTCAACGCTCATTTTTCAATTATTTTCTACTTTTTAGTTTCGTTTTCTATGGAAGCGTGTCTTTTAGTTTTTAAACTATCATTTATTAAATATTGAGAACGGTCAGCAGCGTTCTCTATGCATGTTACCACCATACTGCGATCGCCAACCCGCCTGCCAAGCGTGGCGATTATAGCAAAGCCCCCCAAATTGGGGGCGGCCTAAGTCCAGCAGTGGACATCTTATGGCTGTAATGATGATGATGATGAATCAGCCTATATTATTCCCACTGCTGAGACACAGGCCTCCTCTCGGTGAGAGGGAGTGGGCCGTATTTTACCACACGGGCCCAGTGCGGGTTAGTAGATGTTACATGTCTTCGAATTTTTGGTTCTAAGACATGCCCGTTTCCTCACGATGTTATCCTTGACCGTTTTGAGAGCAGTGTTGATGAAAATATTTACACAAAGTAAAGCGCCTGCCTGGGTTCGAACCCACGACCTACAATTTGTAAGTTGGGGCTCATACCACTGAGCCACCACTGCTCTCACTCAACTGCTCTCTTATTACCTTTATAACCTGGATTAATGCATACTTAATACCTACATTAACCGCGGTAGTACATCCTCTTGCGATAATTTCCAACATCCACGCGGGTGAAGCCGCGGGCAAAAACTAGTCAGAAATAAAGGCTCCCTGCCAGGGTCATGAGATTCGTTCGAAAGAAGTACCGTGGCCCTGGCATATGGGCAACTGAAGGAACACGGGTGGGTTTTAGTTAGTAAAAGTCTGACACGCTCTTCCGCTTCACCCAGAGCGGGAGACGTCATTTGGTGATTACCCACCCACAAAAAAAAGGCTCCCACAAACAGGCGCAACGCGATACTCGTAGAACAATTTCTATATAAATTTCATGGAGTTCATTGTTCTGCAAGGATCGCGTCGCGCTGTCGCTTCGCGCCTGTATGAAGGACCAGCGGAGTATGTTGCGATGTGGTTACGTTGTTACGGCTAGTTTGTTGACATGTAGATCGACTTCAGCTGTGACAGTGTCATCGTCGTTTCGACGCAACGACGTTTGGTTGCGCTGTGGCTGCGACGTTCCCTTGATGTGGCCGGTGGCACACATACCTAGTTAATTTTGATGGCTGAATGTGGTCCGTCTGAAAATACTTTTCATTTTCATACAAATTAGCATTCGTTCACATGGTGTTGTTGTGGTGTGGTTGTGTTTGTGGTGTTGATATGGTACGTGTGATCGGGCCTTTAGTGAAGTTTCAATTTAGTGGGAGTTGCAGTCGAAGTATAAAGCAATTACGTTCTCTTCTTATGAAAGCCTGCATCCTAATTGCATAACACATTATCAATAGTAATATTATTCATTTTGAAGGATATGACGAAGCCAAAGAACAACTTTCAACTTTCTGAGAAATAAAGTTGTTTTAAACCGATTTCTTTATATGTTCGAAGAATTTGTCAGCTCAATAACGTGAATACTGCAATGATTTTACTTGGACCGTCAAAATGAATGCCTATTCTACTGTGAGTTACGCAATTATCCCTCTGAGACTCCAAAGAGGGTACTTTATACAACGATTATATACCTATGTTAACCCAGTCCTTCAGGATAAAGAAGAATCAAAATATGGATTGCACTTGAAGCACTGTAAGCTGTGTAGGGGTATAAAATAGGGGTAGGGGGTATTAAAACAAAAGATTTTTAAACAATGCATTTTATTATTTATTTGTATCAACTCAAGCCATCATGCTCCTTGCTAAATGAAAATATTCACAGCATACGCTTGGTATACCTAGTCATTTCTCACAGAGTGGTCGGAAAGGTACAGTTGTGATTCGTGGTATTTACTTTATGAAGATTTTAGGCCTGCTTCATTTAAGCCATATGGATAATGCCCGGCAGTGACCAAATAGAAAGTTCCATTTAATCTGTGAAAAGAACAAACTAAATTACTAACGATTTTTTTTAAAACCCGTGTTCCTTCAGTTGCCCATATGGTAGGGTATCTCTTTCGAACGAATCTCGCGACCCTGGCAGGCATCGGTTCTAGCAGACCCCTTCAGTTTGCTGACATCTCTTTGAGGCGCGCGTGGAACACTACGCGCCGTCGACACGGGCCTGGTCCTCACCGGGCGGCGAGCTACCCATTTCTCGCCGCCCGCAAGCTCGCGCCTACGGTGGCCGGGAGGCCGCTATCGACTCCAGACGCCCGGGGCGTCTCCCCCTGCGGCGGCTAGGGAAGTGAGGGTGCAGAGACTGCCATTCCCTCACGCGCCCCACCTCCTCCTTCGCGAGCATTACTGCTTCGCAGAAGAGGTGACGGCTTCCCATGCCCTCTCGCTCCGTATCATGGCTCACACCAGGGCCGGACGCGAGAGGTCGCCGCCGCCAATCGCCTCCACGAGGACACGGCGGTACTCCACCCAGGCAGGGCACACTTCCACCAGGCTGCCTCGTTGGTCTAGTGGTAGCAAGCGCTACAGCTGAGCTTGAGGTCCTGGGTTCGATTCTCAGGTCGGGCAAAGTGACATTGGCTTTTTCCATCTGGAATTTCTCAGTAGCAGTCCGGAGTCTGTATTTGTGCCCGGTTGATGGCAATAGGCTCGCCCCCTATTACATGGGACTTAAACATAACAGGCGAAATGTGGGTGTACTATAGGTACACCTCTGCCCACCCCTTCGGGGAAACAAGGCGTGATGTTGTGTAATGTTATGTAAGTTGTCACAAGTTGAGTAAAAACCTATCTGTAAAGAGCCAAATTAAATTTAAAAATTGTTAACTAGACTCATACCTAAAGCGACTACGGGATCAACGATCACAGGTAACAATCACAATCAGCTTATAATGTTACCACAGCTGGGACACGACTGCCTCTTCTCAGTGCGAGGCAGTCGCACAATGTATTATGAAGACCATTTTTCGGACATAGGTTTTTTATATAAAAAACTGATAGTTTAATTTATTTAAATGCAATATTTCGTATCCCCATTTCAGTATGTTTAGTTTTTGAGGTATAATTTTTTGAAAATTGTCTTTTTTTCAACCGGGAATTTAGAAAAAAAAAATATATATATCTCTGAAACTAAATATGATACGCAATTGTGACCTTAGAAACATCGACGGCGTTTTTTCATGCTGCATATTGTAGAGTACAAAAAAACTCGGAACTTTGTTAGACTCAGACTTATACGAGGTTTTTAGTTTTTATTCTTTTTTCTCGGTAATTCCGTCGTATTTGGAAAAGTTATTTATACTTAAATTATGCCCTTTATCTTCCCTACATACCACAAAAATAACACATCCTAATTGCGTGGAATCTAGAAGTTATTCCAAATTAACTGTTTTTGCTAGGGTTGTCACTTTCGAATCTGAATTTTGATGACTAAATTTTTATTTAATGGGACGTATTGGTTATTAAAATTCCGACTATTAAACTTAAGAACGAGCTTTAACCTAAGAAATAAGATTCCTCCATACGATCTTTAAAAACCCCTAAATTGATCTATTGGAGGTAGTTCTGAAAATCAAAAACGATATTAAAATGTAAATGTGCCCTGCCCACTGCCCGTTAACTTTGGCGATTCTTCTGATTGCGTGGATAACTTTGGTTTAAATATAGAGATAACTTCAGATCCGGATATGAACTAATATAATATGATCACATGACAACCCTACGACGTAGAATACGGATCAAACTTAAAAATGTTGTGGTTTCTAGATTCCACGCAATTAGGATGTGTTATTTTTGTGGTATGTAGGGAAGATAAAGGACATAATGTAAGTATAAATAACTTTTCCAAATACGACGGAATTACCGAAAAAAAAAAAACAGTTTTTTATAATAAAAAGCAATGGCCGAAAACTGGTCTTCATAAAACACTGTGAGTCGGCTACAATCCACCATGCGGTTTGGTTTATGTCACACGTTTTCGGATGTGTTGTCAACCGGTGGACTTTCTTAAAATATGAATTTAGTAAATATTTGCCACCTGTATAGTTTCAAATAAAGATAAATAATAACATGTTCAGAACATACGTTGTGTCGATATCTACTCCAATGCAAGCGATTACGTCAGGAACAAAGTCAGGACTCGCCCAGACCGTTTCGTTCGCAGCCTTTGCAGCCAGCAACTGACATTTATATCTCAACGAGTCTATATACATGTTTAAGGAGAAGCGGTGACTGCATGCATCTGAGAACAAAGATTAACTCCAGTTCAAGCCCAGTAACGTCAGTTGCTCCATGTAAAATACTGTCTCAGCTGTTTCCAGTTAGACTGGAAGCCGACCTTAACACACAGGCTAGGCAAATTATGTGTTGACAATCTTAGTGTTGTTATGGTTAAAAGTTCAATAAAATCCGAATTACTTAATTATTAATTATAGCGATATTATTACATTAGCACCCATAACCTCTATGTTGAAGAAAGGGTCAGCTCCCAATCTAACAAAAATATTTAAAAAAGTATAAAAGCATCTACAGAAATCTATACTTAATATTATAAAGCTGAAGAGTTTGTTTGTATGTTTGTTTGTTTGGTTGAACGCACTAATCTCAGGAACTCCTGGTCCGAATCGAAAAATTATTTTTGTGCTGGGTAGCCTATTTATTGAGGAAGGCTATAGGCTATATAACATTACTCTACAATTAAAAAGAGCGGAGCAGCAACTGAAAATGGACGAAAACTGGCCAGCAATTCGATGCGACGCGACGGGTAGGGTCACGGGAGCAAAAATTTGACGCGGATGAAGTCGCGGGCAAAAGCTAGTGATATATAAAAGGTTGGTTACGGAACAATAACACAGGACAAGTAATACAGGTAAAACGAAGATAGCTGCATAAGTAAGTAACCGCAGGAATACCAGTATTGAGCGATTTCCTATCTGATCTCAGCAACTCACTGTAGTGCTATTCTGTAAAAATCTCACCATGATAACTTGGATGAAGTGAGATTAGTGTTAATCCCTAACATTAAACAGATGAACTGACAGCTCACTTGTAGGTCACTTCACCTAAGATCTCACGGTGACATTTTTACAGAATAGATCGGCTGGATAATGCGACACCCCTTGGTATGACTGGCTGTCAGACTTTCGGGCTTCTGACGACCAGTAACGACTATCAAAGCCTTACAAATGACATCATTCACATTAGTTACCCTTAAGCATTAATCTTATGGTAGCTAAAAGTTTAAATGTAATAAAAATAATAAATAATAATAAAAATAATTAAAAATTTTTATTGTTCAAGAACTGCTATGTACAAATTGAAATAACACTATTCTGTAAGAAAGATATAATCTCTTTACTATGTACTACATACAGGGTGTGGCGTAAGTAGTGGTCCACCGTTCAGGATTCGATGAACCAGATAATTAACTATAACAATTAAACATTTTAAACATTATTACACATTTTTTTTTTTTTACAAAAATTGCTCTTGAACTTGATGGTGTGTTAAAAATTGGGGTTAAAATTAGAGAAGAACCAACTGTTTCTTCAAAAGAGCTGAAAAGAGCTGGTTCATCGAATCCTGAACGGTGGACCATTACTTACGCCACACCCTGTATATAAATATTAGAGATATATCTAAATGTACGTGTGTGTGTGTAATGTGTGTGCGGAGCGGTCTAAAAGAAGATTAGTGACAGAAATTGAAAAGAGTATGCTTAGATGCTCATCGTCGTGTTGAATGAAAGGCAGTAACCAAAAGGTATGACAATGTAAGTGCACGACGGCAGATGTGCGTGGAAACTCCGGGAGGTGACGGCCACGACGACTTATTGGTGACTTTCTTCAGTAAGGTCAGGGGCGTAGCACTCGCAACCAGGGTGAGTGCATGACCAGAGAGGTTATACTCGTAATTTTAAGTCTCAATCTGTCAAAAATACCACCAGATTTCATACATTTTTGACAAGTTTTTGACATTTTCTTGTCGCTGAGATGATGCGTCTAGGTTTTGAACGTTTTCAAAAACGAGAATTGGTCTTTGCACCCTAATTGCGGAACACACAGAATCTGAATCACGTTGAAGCTTATTGCTAATCCAATCTTTCGTATGTTCGATATATTTTTACACGCTTTGTATTAGCTTCACTTGTATGTTTGTATGTTTGTTTGTAACCGACTCCTTATAGCGCGATTTTGACCCACTTTAAACGACCAGATTTTATTAAATCTCTGTAGACTTATCAAGGACCGATGTTAATACTATAATTTCATAAATTTGTACCATTATCCTTGCCAGGGTTACCCGGACGGCAAAAAACTGTCTTCGGAAACTACGCTGACATACGTCACAAACTACGTTGACATACTATATGACATATAAATAAAGCGTGGGGTGCCTGATAACAATAAAACAAAACCTTAAAAAGCACCCCACGCTTTTTTCCATTATTATTTTCTACTTTTTAGTTTGGTTTTCTATGGAAGCGTGTTTTTTAGTTTTTTTAAACTAAGTATAATATTTTTTTGCTTAGCAACGTAAACAATGCCATGAATGTTGGGGAACTGTCAAAATGAAAGCGATTCCTACTGATACTCTGATAGTGTGTTACGCAAATACCCCTCTTATGTATGAACGTAAACCGTGCAAAATGAGTATGTAATGAATTAATGATCGTAGCTTCTCGCAATCTGTAGGTTCTGCTCGCCATGGGAAGAAAGCGTGAGTTAATGAATAAGTAGAATGTAGAAAATTTAAAAGTGGTGACACAGTGCACGGTCATAGCGCTAAAAGTAAATACTTATAGTATTTACTTTTTACTTATAGCAATAACATACTTGTCTTCTGGTTTTGGATCAAAAATTTGTATAATATTTGTCTAAGTTCTGTAGCAGAACTTAGTATGTGGATAGTTATGGTTTTTAAGATTTTAGACTAATCAAAACTCAGAACACAATTATTTAGCTACCAAGTTATAATCGTACCTGCAGGTGTCAAAGGTGCATTAACGAGGGGGTTAACGGGTGGGCATTCTGGTTGGACACCATTATTTTTGTACGTGATGATGTTGGGGTAACAGTCTACATGTCCCACTGCCGTCGCCATGCCGTATCTATTGGTGTCAGTGTGGATGATGTCAACGAAATCAGCACAAGTCTTGTCGATACGTGGGTTAGCTGGGTAAGGTCCGTCAAAACCGGGCTTCGCAGGATCGACACCGGTGGCGCTGCAAATGATAAGCAACTCATAAAAATTACTGCCTCGTTCGTCTAGTGGTCAAAAGTGCTATCACGAGAGGTATTGGGTACGTTTTCCCGGACTGACAAAGTGTTATTTTTGTTAATGGGCCTGTTTTTACCTAGATCGTGGCAGTATTCTGGAACGATCATGTTCAGAAGATGCCTGTTTACTCTTGTTTTGAAAGCAGCCAGGTTAAATGTGGAAGGGAACACAGATGCTAGCTGAGAGTTCCTCACTTTGGCTATAGCTACACATCCATTAGGTTTTTCCTCTAGAATTTCTCATTAGAAGCTCAAAGTCTGGATTTGTACCGGGTTAGTGGCAATAGACTCGCCCTCTCTTACATGATGGAAATAGCCAATAACACTTGGTCCAACATGGGAGTCAAACCCAGCACCCCATGTTTAACAGTAGCGTTTGCGGCCACTAGACCAAAGAAATGGTTACCCGTTATAATAGCTCGTGTAAGAGCAGCTTTAGCCCACGGACGTAATAAAATCAAGGGGTGATTTTTCCCGCACTGTATCTTCATCTCACTGCTTGGCGCTGAGAGTTGAAAATCGAACAGTGTCTTTCTTCGCCGCGCTGAGACTCACTCGCGCTGCACTCTGTGGGATGACGGCAGGAGATGTCAATTGATGATATCCAACCCAAAAAAAAACACAGTTGAAAATCCAGTGCGCGAAAAAATACCGCTACGGTACGGTTTTATTACATCCGTGTGTCTGTCGACTTGGGGTGTACCGTGCAACTGTCGTATTGGTTAACTGAGAGAAGGTCCTGCCGGCGTTCCCAACCAAGTGTGCGCCCAAAGAGAACCCGAATAATTGCACAAGTTTCGGGTCCAGGCCATTATCCCTCATAATTTTTAATGCTTGTGCCAGCTGTGCCTGAACCTGGAATATGAAAATAATTCCGGTGAGTTTGATATTTTTTTAAGTTATAGGTATAATGGTGCCTGATTAAATTAATCATTAATGCAAATTTATAAGGAGGGTATCAGATGAACGCACGAAAATGTTATTCTTAAATAACTTTGGAAAACGAAAAAACGCTGTTTTAAAACGATTAGGCGTAACAACAATCGACAAAAAAGCGTAAAGCTAGTTCTTCTTCAAACGTTAACGACCACGTGGTCACCGAGAAGATGAGTCAATTTACAAAATAATTTACTCGCCCATAGTTAATTCATTTGTGGGCGAATCGACAACTCCAGAAATATGTACCCAACAAAAATTTGTAAGTAAAATGTCGCCAAGACGAGACCATGTGGCTCGCACTGTCAAAAAGTTATCATAACTCATGTAGGGCCACAAACAACAACAATGCAAGGCAATGTCTAAAAGAGCCTTTTGAAGAAAGAGCCAATGCAGCTTTGAGCTGACCTGTCCCAACAGACGGCATGTATGTATCAGTCATCTTGTAGCTCAACCCTATTTTAGGGAGCTCAACGACCCGTCACAAGACGCTACCAGATCTGCAGGACATTTGCGTAGGCCATATACAAAATACTCAAAGCCGCCAGACAGTTATGTTATCGAGTCATGTATTCAATCTAGCCTGCAGTTTTATTTTGAATGTAAAAAAAAAACAATAAATATAAAATGTCAACAATATTCGCTCACACGCTTAGCTTAACTATTATGTTAGTTGCTCGGTGGTATATTGGAGTAACTTAACTAGTCCCAAGTAGGGGTCACTACCAAGCCCCCAGATTAGGCAATTGGTTTTTAATTTTCACTTCAGTAGCTCAAACATGTAGGTTTTGCTGCCTGAAATCAGTGAGCAAAATGCGATTTTGCTCACTGAGTGAGACAAAGTAACTTTTTAACTTTTGTTTTCAGAAAACCGCGAATATCTTATTCAGCCTTGGGTTAATCATACAATTCGAAACATTTACACTCTATCTCTTTCCGGCCATTAGAAAGAGAGAGAGACAAAGACCAGCCCTTTCGAAGTTCCGATTTTGAATTCGACCTCAAAGACAAACACGTTCGGAAATTTGTACTAACTAAAGAATTTTTGCAAAAAGGTAATTATGTCTTTTAATGTAATTTATTGTTTTTTTAACTTATTGTTGTATTTAAACGAAAATAAGTATTTATGTACTGATATTCAACCTGTAAATATTTATTTCTAGTTTCGATAATGTTACGTAAATATTTTGAATAATAAAATATCATCAGTGCTATTTCCGAACACGCCTTAATTTAAATAAAAGAGCGGGAATAAAATTTCGTAGCTGGCGTAAAGAGTTGAATAAGTTAAAAATTATTAAAATAATCGTAAAATATGAGTGAAACTAGCGACGAGAACAGTATTTTAACACCGAAAGAGTTAAAACAACAAGTTATTAATGCAGAATTAAGTTTCCTACCTGAGAAGTCGCGCGAGAAATTTTATTTATTTATTTATTTACACCAATAAGTACAACATCTTACAGTAAGTTTTCCAATACGATAAGTTTTCAAATATCTGAAAGCATACCATGTCTTCAATGAATGGAGACTTACAAAGGGCGCAAGCAATTTTTCGGAGACGGTGTTGCTATCTTATTTTTTAGATTTATCACAGACGAGGCGATCATCTACAATGTGGAGTATTTACTCAATGTTGAAAGCTACTTTAAAAACAAAACATAACGTGCATATTGAAACATACGCAAAACTCGTATCTTTTCTAAAAAGAATGTCAGTTGGGCATAAGGCTAAAAAGTCCAAAATTTTCACGGCCCCTAACATAGAAAAATTTCTTAATGAAGGTCCGGACTGCAATTTTCTTGCCGCTAAAGTAAGTGGTACCTATGAATCTATGTTGTTAGTTTAGACTGTTTTGTATAAAGGTAGTTACTGCCTACTACAAATTTTTGGAGGCGCAATGAATCCTAGTCTGGCTTAGCAATACTGTTAAAATATTTAATAAGATATATGTAAAAGATGCTGTAAATGTTAAATTGCATATTAATTACGTTATATTTTCATTACAGGTTGTACTGATCATAGGAATTAGTGGAGCGTGTCGCAATAACGAGCTATTACAGCTAACAGTTAATAATATCGAAAAGCATTCAAATAAATTAGATACTGTTAGTAAAATTGAAAAATACGAAGACGAACCTTGACAGGTCTTTTGTCGTACGCGAAGAATATGTAACTATTGTAGAAAAATACCAACATTTACCTACGTCCAGCCAATATAAAAACCGACCGATTTTTCATACAATACCATAATAATAAATGCTCAAGACAGCCTATGAGAGTAAATAAAATAGGTGCTATACCGCGAGAAATTGCCACTTTCTTAAAACTGGAAGAGCCTCAGCTATACACGGGTCACTGCTTTCGGAGAACTTCGGCAACGCTCTTGGCTGATTCCGGAGCCGATCTCACCACTTTAAAACGTCACGGCGCGGCGGCGGCGGCGGGTGGAAGTCCAATTCGGTTGCAGAAGGCTATATTGAAGACTCAATAGAAAATATAGTGGAAACAATAAGTCTGAATTCGACCTCGGATCCTTGGTTTCACCCATGCCCATCCACTTCCAACGACGCACAGTCAGAAAGCCGATCAGAGTCACCAACGTTTACCGTTGTTCCTTCTCAATCCGCCGCCGAAACAGAAACCTTAACCCCAGATAATCAAACTAAACTCAATGCAACAATAACGTTGCCAAATAAATCTGTTACTTTTAATTAGCAGAATTGCTGTAATTTTACTTTTAAGTTTTAAAATGTTCCATTTTATTGAATTGGTACCTCTACCTACAATGTTAATTATTTTGATTCACAATAAATAGTTATTTCAATCTATTCCTGTTTATTATTTTATCTCCTAAAGTGTTCTCGCTGCTGAAGTGAAAAGCTATGTGTGTTACACGAGAGCAAAGTTTTTGCATCTCGTGCCTTTGAATCCCTCGCCACACTCAGGATTCAAAATCAGCACTCGCAGCAAAAAACGACTTTGCTCTCTTGTTGCACAAATAACTATTTTGCAATATTTTCTTAATTTCGTGCCAGTTGCCTAATACAAATTTCTGGAGTTGTCGAATCGTCAGTTTTGGGGGAATCATCATCAGCCTATAATGTTTCCACTGCTGGGACACAGGCCTCCACTCAGTGAGAGAGTGGGCCATAATCTACCACGCGGGCCCGGTGCGGGTTGGTAGATGTCACATGTCTTCGAATTTTTGGTTCTAAGACCGTGAATGGTGTCGGTGCCGTGGACCGTGGCAACCGGCATCGGTTTCCTCAGGATGTTTTCCTTCACCGTTTTGAGAGCAGTGGTGATGAAATAAATTACACAAAGTAAAGCGCCTGCTTGGGTTCGAACCTGCGACCTACAAATCGTAAGTCGCGGCCGTTACCAATGGGCCACCCCACCACTCCTCTTCGGGGGAATATATTTGTGCATAATAAGTAATTAAAACGAATCTAAGGAGATAATTAATCAATAAATTACTTACCACGTCAGAAGCAGCGATAACAAGAGGAAAATTGGCTAATGGGATCAAGCCTAAGTTCGCTTCCACGGCCCAGTCTACAACACACACGTTCATGCCCATTCGCTCTAACAGAGCCTCTGTGATCACGTCCGTGCCCTCAGTTGTCGTGTTACCCCGGTATCCGTAGGCATAAAATACTCCGAGTTTGTTTATATCATAGTATCCACTCGAAATGAGCTCTGCTGCATTTTGATACGAAACCCTTTTGAAGTTGCTCAAAGTGCTATAACAATAAATAAAGTAGGTTTAATTCAGTGGTTACAATAAATATAACATTTAAAGCCCCCGATAAAACAAAAAACTCTATAAAGTAGATACGTATTGATTGGCCCTTTGAGTTTAATAAGAAGTTGTAGGTAATATTTTGATCAAAGGATCTTCGCGTGGAAACGGCTGAACCGATTTTGATAAAACACGTCCAAGAACCACCGCTGGAAAGCCTACATTTAAATTAAGAAAACCGCGCCCAAATCAGTTTACCCGTTTAAGAGTTATTGTGCCACAGACAGACACACATAGCGATAAAACGTATAACTCTCTTTTTTTGCGCCAGGATTTAAAAAGAAAAGACTTGGGCTGCTTTGTTGTGGCAACTGTGCATGTACTTGTGGACAATTTTACTGAAAGAAAAGTTGAAACCTTTTTTTTAGGATTATTTTGTAATAATTGAAAAAATGCCTTTAGATTATTTGTGTTTTCTTTTAAAGTTGTCACGCAGCTCGTCTGTGATATGATTATGATATATTTTTATTGTAATTAGGTCAATAAAAAGAAAATCAAAATATTTTATTTTACATAACCTTACATGGGCACATAGGAAACGTCAGAAGCTAGGTGCAAACTGCGGTGCGGTTCCAACTGGTTGATTCCAATGGAGAAGAGCCGGCAAGAAACTCAATGGTCTTTTAAAAACAATTGGCCTTTACAATGGTTTCAAATTACAGTGTTAAATAGGTATGGGAGGACAGTGTAGGATTGTCAACAAGTACCAGGTACTTAATATAACAGAATATGATCTAAGTATGGTCTAGGTACCTATCTATTATGGTAACCACAGATATAGATAGTAACAGGGAGAACTCGGAGGCCGCGTCCTACCCAACGCGATCGTCACGCGAGTCTGCAATTGCCGCCTTCAGGTTGCTCTGCGAATTCAAACGCGTGGTCACGTCGATGGAGGGCACCTTCATGTTTTCCGAGCAAATAAGTGACATATGAACGCGACGATGGTGTATTTGCGCGATCTTGGTTACGAAATAGGAATAGAAAATAAAAATAATACCAGGTAGTCTGTCAAATATGTATACCTATTATTAAAGGTTTTACAGAAAGTATTAATGGCTACTTACCCATTATAACACACCAGTTCCCATGCATGTGTGATTTGGAAAATTACTGTGAAAGTAAAATAAGTCATTAGGTTATTATTTGTTTAAAATTGTAATAAGTATAAAAAAGTTTAAAATGGTAATTGTATTGTTGCGTGTGTGCCAGGTGGCAGCAGAGTGTCGGATAGCCGAATGTCATGATTTCCAAATCTTCATAAGATTTATATTTGTAGCTGCATCATCATAACTGCCTACGACACTCGCAGCGCGCCGCGCACGCCGCACGCGCCACGCCATCGACCGGCCGGGGCGCCACCATCGCTATCTTAAATCAAATACAAACCGATCAATCGATCGATCGTTTTGTGTCGATCTTAGGGCGGTGGATACGACAGCACGCAGTGAAATAGACATTCCCCAGGATCGGCGTGCCTCACGAAGCTTAGAATATATATTTCTAACAATAGTTTAATAAGTTTTCACTGTTATAGACACGTAAGATTTTCTGAAATAAATGTTTGTTTTTTATTTAATTGATTTTAAATACTAATTATCAAATTGAAAGTATAACCTACATTCTTTCAATTTGATAATTAGTATTAAATTTTATACACCACACCCACATTAAATTTTATATCAGTGTAGTGATGTTTGAAAAGTATCTCATTTGAAAGTAAACGAAAATGTACTGGTTTTCGTAGGGTGTAATGATGATGATGACTACGTGACCTCGACAAATGAATGTGCGAATAACACTTGTGCGACAAAACTGTACTGCGACTCACAATAGTTCGAATGCACGCTTGTGCGACACACTCGAGCTCACATAGTACACTAGGTTAGGTCAGGTTAAAACTGTGACCTAGAAACAACTAGATTCAGTGTGTCGCAGAAGCGTACATTCGGCAATACAGTTTTGTCGCACAAGTGTTATTCGCACATCCATTTGTCGAGCTCACGTAGTACACTCGGCTTTTTAACGGAACGGAATGGAAAAATGATTTTCAAGGATTTTCCTAGTTCTCAAAGTTAGTTCTCTCTAAGCTTTGAAATTAAAAGGTTGGCGAAATCATCATCATAATCATCCTTTCAGGCAGAATACGTCCACTGCTGGACATTGGCCTTCCACAATTTGGTGGGGTTTGTCTTAATTGCCACGCTTGGCAGGCGGGTGGATCGCAATACGCTGGTAACATGCATTAAGGATGCTGCTGCCCATTCTCTAGTAAGTACCTTAGTCTCGTGTTTCGACACTCATGGGATGAAATGGGACCAGTACCTCAGGGCAAATATAATATATTTTTCCTAGATAACCTATTAGATTGTAAGTGCCAGAAATCCTCGTATAAATTAAAATAAAGTCCAGTAGATATTCACTGGCGAAGCGAATGAAATAAAATCTTTTATTGCCAATTGTTTCAGTTTTCTTTCCAATAAACACGAGATATTTGTTTCTTTTTTTTGTGGGTGGGAAATCATCAAATGACCTTTGCGGTTTTGGGCGGGCATGTCAGGCTTTTACTGACTAAAATCCACCCGTGTTCCTTCAGTTGCCTATATGCCAGGGCCACGGTATCTATTTAGAACAAATCTCGTGACTCTGGTAGTCCGGCACCACATGACAAAAAAAAAAACGAATTTTGGATCGGTTACCGGCTATTGACCTTCGCCCATCGAATGACGAAAACATATCTATTTTTTTTTATTTCATTCGTTTTCAGTATCAATACCCAACACGTGCGTAAAGTATTGACAGCTAATTTAATTTGACCCTGTATAAAATACGTTGAAGCATTTGGCATTTCAAAACTTCCTTTTCAAGCGAAATAAGTAATTGTAAATTGGTAAGTGATTGTTCCTATCTCAATAACATACCACTGACATAGCGTCTGCTATCTCGGAGGGCTAAGGAACAGGTGTACCTATAGTACACCCTCATCATCTGCCTAGCCTTTTCCCAACTACGTTGGGGTCAGCTTCCAGTCTAACCGGATGCAGCTGAGTACCAGTATTTTACATTAAGCGACTGCCTATCTGACCTCCACAACCCAGTTACTGGGTAATACGATACCCCTTGGTGAGACTGGTTGTCAGACTTTCGGGTATCTGACGACCCGTAACGACTGTCAACGATCTACAAATGACAGCAGGGACCAACGGCTTAACGTGCTTTCCGAGGCACGAAGGGGCCTTGGTAGCTAAAGATGTTCACTCATCCATGGACCAACCGCGGCAAGCGTAGCTTAACCTGATCGATCGATCCGTGCGGCTGTTATTACTTAGCCACACACACAAAAAAAATAATTATATAGCGTTTATTTGAGTTTATTGAGTCGTTGTTCAAAATAACTACTTACCAAATAATGTAAACGTTGTTTTCCAAACATTTAGCGACATCGTACTGAGTTTGACGATTCTTCACGTTAAATGTCGGTTAATGAGTCACATAACGCTACTTATATACCAAAAAAAACGTGCCAAAAACACTTGTGTTTAATTAATGTAAGGTAGGTAAATAGATAAATATTGTACATTTCATTTATCATGCGACCAGACAATTGTACATAAGTACGTGTTTAATCTCATTTATTATTTATTCCAATTGTAAAGTTTTTTGTTATTTAAAAACTTCGATGTATTTACCATGTTAGATGCCTTTATGTCTATGTGCATATCAGAGATTAGTTTTTTTACTTTGAAGTCTTACATTCAGCGTATTTAATTCATGAGTTACATCTGTCAAAAATCCAAGGTCTATTAATCATTGAGTATGATGTCAGCTCTGGAATAGATTTGCCTTTTTAATTCATAAAAGTGTTGATATCTTTTCTGAGATCAAAATCTTTTCAATAGGTACTGCACCTCTACTTAACTCTCACTTCAGAATAATAAACAATATTTGTTCGTTCGCGGGCAGAGCGAAGCGCGTTCTTAAGGCTGGATCCACACTATACGGTCGATCGCGGTTCGTTCATGCATCTTTTTTGATATTTCTTTCTTATTTACAAAATTCACGGGCCGCAAGTAAGACGCCCGCGGGCCGCACACGGCCGCGGGCCGCATGTTGCCGACCCCTGGCTACAGATAATTAAATGGATCTATACTAATGTATAAAATCGGAAACTGATATATAAATGATTTATGTAAATTATTAGAACTTATTTTGATTTGTAGCCATTTGAATAAGTGAAATCAATCAAAATGATTTAATTTCATCATCATACTTTCGGCTGGAAGTCGTCTGGACGTAAGCCTCCCCCAAGCTCCGCTGGTTCTGTGCTTACCGCATTCAGTGGATTTCTGCGGAATTCGAAAGGTCATGGGTCCACCTTGTGGGAGGCCTTCCAGTTTTGTGGCGAGTTGGCAGGACAGGCTTTCACGCCCTACCGCCGGCCTCGCCACCGTCGAGGCGGTCCGGCCAGTACTCGGGCACTGGCTCGGGAGGAAGCACGCCTCCCTGTCGTTTCGGGCGACGAAGGTGCTCGCAGGGTATGGTTGCTTCGGGAAGTACCTGTGTCGCATAAACAGGGAGCCGGACGCCCGGTGTCACCACTGCGTCGACTGCCGGGAGGATAGGGCGCGGCATACGCTGGCAGAATTTGCCGCTTGGGAGGAGCCGCGTCGTGTTCACGTCTCAGAAGTAGGCAGCGACCTATCGCTGCCGGCCGTGGTCGAGTCGATGGTCGGCAGCGAGGAGTCCTGGGACGCGGTGGTATCCTTCTGCGAATCAGTTATGTCGCAGAAGGAGGCTGCGGAAAGGGAGCGGGAGATATCTTCCGCTCACCCAGCCCGCAGCAGGCGCACCGGGCGTCGGCGGAGGGCGGACAACGCCCTCTTCCAGCCCCCCTAAATGGGTCCAGGGGCGACGGATCTGAGGACATCCGTCACCCTCTATTCCTTAAGACCCGAGATGGTGGCGCGTAGTGTTCCACGCGCGCCTCTTTGAGATGTTAGGGGGGAGTTTAACACCTCACTCCCCCCCAAAGTGAAGAGGCCCGCAAAGGCGGGCCGGCACCAGTCGGGGATCGCGGAAGACATATTGGTTCCCGTGGTCCCCGACGTAGGTGTGGGACGGAACACCGGGGTGGTTTCTAGTCAGTAAGAGTCTGACAGACCTCCATGAGGATTTCCACCTCGTGATAAAAAAAGGCCTTCCAATTTTACGTCTTGCGGTACGCGGTGTATATAATATAATAATAATAATTATTATTTTCTTTATTTATATAAAAACAGACTGTAGTACATATCAGTTTTTACAAAGAAGGTAGTATAAAATATCTTTACAATCAAGTGGGTGACGTGCTGTTCTCCTAGCTAGGCTATGAAATAGCCTGTATTAAGGAGTAACAGTGCCAATCCTCTCTAATGTGGGTACTACAATTTTATTTTTGCAAGTAAAATGTTTAATGTATATAATATAATATGGATAAGTTTTGTTCACTGTTTCAGCTACTACCATCTTGAAAATATCGTAAACGTAGACGCACACAATTCGAAAGAGGTACCGTGGCCCTGGCATATGGTCAACTGAAGGAACACGGGTGGGTTTTATTTACAAAAAAAGACGCACACAGTAAGTTATTGATCTAACTAATATAAAAATGAAATGCTGTTCGTTGGTAAGTCAATCACTAGAGAAGGACTGGATAATTTTCGCTTTTTTAGAGTTCCGTTGCCAAATGGCAAAAAACGGAACCCTTATAGATTTGTCGTGTCTGTCTGTCTGTCCGTCCGTCCGTATGTCACAGCCACTTTTTCCGAAACTATAACAGCTATGCTGTTGAAACTTGGTAAGTAGATGTATTCTGTGAACCGCATTAAGATTTTCACACAAAAATTTAAAAAAAAAACAATTAATTTTGGGGTTCCCCATACTTAGAACTAAAACTCAATTTTTTTTTTCATCAAACCCATGTGTGTGGGTTATCTATAGAAAGGTCTTCAAAAATGATATTGAGGTTTTTAATATCATTTTTTTCTAAACTGAATGGTTTGCGCGAGAGACACTTCCAAAGTGGTAGGGCAAAACTTGGCTAATCGGTGATAGTTTGATTATTTGATCATAGAATTCTACTTCTTGAACAGATAGTTTTGTAAATTGACTATGTAAGAGTCTGTTAAATTGCCTACAATAGTGATTATCTATATTTATACCAAATACCAAACTGACCATACAAAATAAATTTTATTTTACACAACCTAAAATGAGGTAGATCAGTGATACTTGAGTTATTTTGTGATATCAGTCAGGTCAATATGTGATAGTAGCGGAAACTGTAATTAATGAAAATCATATTTATTAATCAAATGTTTTATTTTAGTAATCAAGTTTTCACTTTATTAAGTAATTCTTAGACATTAGAATTGCACAACTGGCTTTAATAATAATAATAATAATAATACGTGGCAACACCGTGTCAACAGGACGTCACACATTTCAATCAGATACAGTTTCAATAGTAAAAATATTTTGACCCCATTTTATTATAAGTTTCCAGTTTTACAGTGAACTTAAACCTACAAAATATCAGAAAATCATCAAAAAGAGACTATATAACAGCAAAATGCAAAAAATCAATCAAAAACTACAGAAGAGGAGGTGACATGACAGATGTCATCTCCGAAAAACAATAAATACAAAATGAAAAATCCATAACGTTCAAAAATGTTGACCAGAGCCGCAGCACGGAATGCACGCCTACCACCACCGGACTCCTCGCTCAGCTCCGCCTCGCCGCCGCCGGTACCCAGCCCCACTGTGGGCGCTGTGACGACACCGGCCGCGGCAGTTGCGTCGAGCTCGAGCGACGAGTACTTCTCTCCGCCCACGACGCCACCACCTGCTCGTCGACAGAGAGGACGCCGGCCGCAGGACGGCTTAGGACCTCGAGGCCCACCGGCCTCTGATAGGGTCCCAGCTCCCGGCGGAAGTGTGCAGCGCATGAGATGGACAAGATCCATCAATGAGAATGTCATGCGCTCATACTATGGGGCTACAGAGGGGGGAAACAATCTGACCGCGTACCGTGTTCGGATGCTCTCTCTTTTTCAGGTGCTTGAGCCAACTGTCAACGTTTCAACCCAACGACTATCGGATCAGGTGCGGGTCATCCAGCGTAATCATATGTTGGATGACACTGTACTTGATCGCCTTCGAAATGAAATGCTGAGTAGCCATGTCATCGCACCTCCGTTGCAGACTGTTGTGGTCCCACCACGGTACGTCACAAGTCAAGCAGACGAGGGGAGTGATGACAGGGCTACAAACGTAAGTACCCAGTGCAATGAGGAATTGAGGATTGCTTTGGAGAGTGCGATTCAAGAATATCGGTCCATACCACCAGAACTTAGGCCACGTTTACCTCGTTTGCCCATGCATAAAAAAAATAGGGCGCTGGTGGCGGCTCTGGATTCGCAGTTGTCAAACTATTTTGATGACTGCGAAGACCTCACTGATACTCATGCAATTCTGTACTGCGCGGCTGTAGCGGCATGTCGTGTAGCTCACGTCAAATTTGCTAGTGACTCTAGAGCTACACGACCAAAACCAGCCGTACCAGCTTGGCAGTGCAGAATTGAGCGTCGTATTAGTGGGGCCAGAGCGCTCATCGGCAAACTAATCTGTTTCAGGGAGGGCAACACTCGCCCTAGAGTGATGCGCTTTGTGAGACGGGCGTTCTCAGGGACTGATACCAGCCCTCAGGATTTTATGTCCCGTGTCACAGAGCGCATAGACTTCCTGAAGCAGAAAGTTTATGCATGGGCAAGCCGTATTCGTAGGTATAAGCGGCGAGTGGACCGATACACTCAGAATCGCACCTTCCAGAGTGATGAAAGGTGGGTTTATAGGGCTTGGGAGCGACCGACCCAAGGTGTGGCTGACACGCATCTACCGGATAATGACGCCATGTGTTCTTTTTGGCACAGTATCTGGTCGGTGCCTGTCAGTCACACCGAAGGTGATTGGACTAGAGAAGTCGAGCGAACCTGCGATCCTATAACAGAAATGGGGGCTATTACTATCTGCCCCCAAGATGTTGCTCGTGCAGTTCGTCCGTTGCCCAACTGGAAGTCTCCAGGGCCGGACGGGCTGCACAACTTCTGGATAAAATGGTTTGTAGGATCGCACGCTCGCTTGGCGGCTCAGTACCAGACTGCTTTGGAGTCTGGTTCGCTACCCCAGTTTCTTACAACAGGAGTTACCCACCTGCTCCATAAATCAGGTAGCACCGCGGAACCCAAAAATTATAGGCCGATAACGTGTTTACCGACGGTCTATAAAGTTCTTACATCCATTTTGAGAGCTAAAATTTACAATCATATAGACACTAACTCCATCATGTCTGTCTCTCAAAATGGATGTAGGAACGGGTCCCGCGGTACTAAGGAGCTGCTCCTCATTGATATGGCCATTAGCCAACAGGTTCGTCGTTCCCGAAAGGATCTGTCGACATGTTGGATAGATTACAAGAAGGCCTATGACTCGGTGCCACATACATGGCTCATGAGGGTGCTGGAGTTGTATAAAGTAGATGCAACTCTACGCGCCTTCCTGATGTCATGTATGGGGCAATGGAGAACGGTCCTTCGCTATCCAGGATGTCGAAATATCCAGAGGAATAGCGAGCCGATAAGGATTGAGCGAGGCATATTTCAGGGCGATAGTTTGAGTCCGCTTTGGTTCTGCCTAGCTCTGAATCCTCTGAGCACACTGCTTGAGGATTCAGGTATAGGCTATCGGTTGAGAAGAGGTGGTCAGGTTATATCACACCTCCTTTACATGGATGACCTTAAACTCTTTGCCCACAACAATTTGCAACTGATGGAACTACTGAAGATAACTGAAACCTTCAGTAGCGCCATCAGGATGGAATTTGGTGTGGACAAATGTGCAGTCATGCATGTAAAGCGAGGGGAGATTGTGGAATCCGTGGGAACCCAACTCTCGGATTCCACAAACTTTCGAGCCCTCTCCACATCCGAAACCTATAAGTATTTGGGTATGTCGGAAGCTTTGGGAATCAATGTTACTGACATGAAGCAATCGTTGAAGGAGCGCTTCTTTAGCCGCCTGAAGAAAGTATTTAATAGTCTTCTCTCAGGCGGAAACAAGGTGCGCGCCTTCAACGGTTGGGTCATGCCGGTTTTGATGTACTCTTTCGGCATACTCAAATGGACTCAGACCGAACTCGACGCCCTGGATAGAAGGGTCCGTACGCTGCTGACTGCATATCGAATGCATCACCCACGGTCATCGGTTATGAGGCTGTATATCCCGCGAAAGTGTGGAGGTCGAGGCTTTTTAAACGTTAAGACTCTCCACAATCGCGAGATATGCAGTCTCAGGGAATATTTCCTGGAAGCCGACGTGGGGATGCATCGAGATGTGGTCGCGGTGGACAAGGGCCTCACCCCGCTCTCCTTGGCTAACGAGAACTGGCGCAAGCCTGTAGTACTTGACACTAATGACCGCATGGAGGTATGGCAAAGTAAGGAGCTCCACGGACGCTTTTTCCGGGCCCTACACGGACCCGACGTAGATTTTCTAGCGTCCGTAGCCTGGCTGCGTTTCGGTGATCTCTTTGGAGAAACCGAAGGTTTTGTTTGTGCAATTATGGACGAAGTTATGATGACGAACAATTACCGGAGATTTATTGTGAAAGACGGCACGGTGGACATCTGTCGGGCATGCCACCGTCCCGGGGAATCAATTAGACACATTATCTCTGGGTGTTCTCGTCTAGCTAACGAAGAGTACTTGCATAGACATAATCTTGTAGCCAGGATTATCCACCAGCAACTTGCTCTGAAATACTGCCTTGTGGAATCAGAAGTGCCGTACTACAGGTATGTGCCCGACCCAGTTCTTGAAAACGGCCATATCACACTGTACTGGGATCGATCCATCATCACTGACAGGACTGTTGTTGCAAATAAGCCTGATATAGTGGTGGTGGATCGACTAGAAAGGCGCACAATGATTGTTGACATAACGGTTCCGCATGACGAGAACCTCGTGAAAGCCGAAAAAGATAAACAAATCAAGTATCTTGACTTGGCTCGCGAGGTTGTCGACATGTGGGATGTGGACTCAGCGATCATTGTGCCGATAGTCGTCACAGCCAATGGGTTGATAGCCAAGAGCCTCGACCAACACCTGAAGAGGCTCTCGTTAAGCAGTTGGGTCAAGGGCTTGATTCAGAAAGCGGTACTTCTGGACACGGCTCGCATTGTCAGGAGGTTCCTCTCTCTGGAGCCCTGACCGCCGGTAGCTTGGACCCTGTTCCCGATACCGGTGGGCTACTATTTTTTATATTTTTAAATGTTTTTATTTTATATTCTAATATTTAAAAATATAATTTATAAGTTTTTAAAATGAATAAAGGATAATAATAATATTCCACAACTATCACACAACGCCATCTAGTCCCAAGCTAAGCAGAGCTTGTGTTATGGGTACTAGACAACTGATAAACATACTTATATATTTCTAAATATATACATATTATAGATAAATTACACCCAGACACAGAACAAATGATCGTGCTCATCACACAAACATGCTTTGGTTTCTTATTGTTAATAACTTTCAAAAACAAACATCAAATCAAAATAAAACTGATTCAGAAAGCTCACAATTTGAACAGAGGAAAAAACTAGTATTAATAATAATAATATTTTGGCATGTCGTATGATACAATTTTTACAGAACTGGCATTCAATCCGTTCTCTACCATTTTTAAACTTTTTTTCTTTGATTTGTTCTGTAATCCAAAAAGTTAGTAGGTTAAAAAATGTATAGAATAACAATAATGATAACATTAGCCATGAAATATTTCATAAAACCAAACAGATCTTACAATAAAACCAATAATAAAACCAAACATTTTAGACAAATTCATACACATTTGGGTATTCTGTGATACATATAAATCATGATTACCGAAAAACACGAATATTTTACTCTCCGAACTTAAGGATTTTGAATATTAGGAATGAAGTTTCTTTAGATCACAGATATACAAATAGCTTAAAAACCCTTACCTTATCATTACGTTTATCTGGTTTTCCCATTTTTTATGTGTTTTAATAAATAATATTTCAGTTTTTCTTTTGCCTAGTCTAATCACAAGTTGTCATAGAGGTTAGACCACAGTTCGCAATTAAAAGTACTTTTTTTTTAATTTTTGAGAAAGTTTACGGATACACTCTTTATGTTATCATAACCTATCTGAATAGCGCCATCTATCCGCAAAATGTCACAGCTTTAGATAATATAGTAAGTTAGATATAGAGGACGAACAAACTATCACAGAATTACTGCATATCATCGATTAGCCAAGTTTTGCCCTAAAATGTGTGTCCCCCCCCATAACTCTAAAATAAAGGAATGATAAAACTAAAAAAAATATATATGATGTACCTACTTTACTATGTAAACTTCCACCGAAAATTGGTTTGAACGAGATCTAGTAAGTAGTTTTTTTTTAATACGTCATAAATCGTAAACCGCAATTTACCTTTCATTCAATCAACACAAATATAAAAATTAACGAAAAAAACATTTAATTTCATAAACATAAACCTTATGCATAAACCGTGAATACCTACAGGTTTGTACGGAACCCTCGCTGCGCGAGTCCGACTCGCACTTGGCCGGTTTTTTTTTAATTTCCAAAATGTTCGTAATAGACCGAAGTAGGTTCTTAGGAAAATCGGTAAACTTCCATTTTTTCTTTCCCTAAATACCGAGTTCGTTCATTGAAAGATGGACAGAAGTTATTTCATTGTAGGAGTGTTGGTATAATAATTGATGGATAAAATAAAATAAACATATTCCTGATGAGAGGGGTAATTCTCGTAAAGTTTAAGAACTTGCACGTGATCTGTTTCAATCTCCCAAAAACATCTCCAGTTTCCATCCATTTTTGACTAGTTTTTGACATTCGATCGTCTACGAGTTGAGAATGCTACTGGATTTTGAACGTTTTAAATAACGTACGTCGATGGTCTTAGTTTATCATTTGTAGCCTAGAGTTGTAACTCAGGTCGTAACAGCTATGTGAACATAATTCTGCATTGCATATGTAAGCTTTTATTTTGGTAGCTATGTTTACATTATACATTTTCTTTTTTTGCTTTTGCTTGACTATAGTTTTCATTTTATTTGTTGGTATATTGGGTTGGCTAGCTGGCATATAGCAAATAATTTAATTTAATGTTTTGTGTCTGTTAATGTTTATTCCATACCATTGTACAGACTCAAGTTCTTTTAACTGGACAGACAGCTGTGCTGCTGGGGAGTTTGTTGCGCCACTTCTTCTGCCCAGCTAAAGCACTAGGAATTGGTGACGGGTGGGCGTTTTGGGGGACTGTCTTATGTAATTTTGACATTCAAAAAGTGGTGATCCTCAGCCTAATTTGAATAAATGACTTTTGATTTTGAACGAGAATGGGCCTTCCGGCCGATTCATAATATATTTAATTGGAGAGTTTCAGCAAAATAATCAATCTATTAAGCAATCTATTTCGGTTGAGTAAGAAGAGTGTTGTCGTGTTTGGGAACAATCTTCTAAGAGAGAAAAGTAGCTATGCATCGGAATCTAAGAAAAATAAAAATAAAAATAGGATTAAAAATGCAAGAAAGTACAAATTGCACCGATTTTATTTTAAAACAATACAGTTACACAAATACACAACACGTTTATTTATAAAAATATTAGTAGTAATAAATTAGCCTTATTACTAAACAACACTAATCTGGAAAAATAACATCGCTGTCCTTATTTACTAAGTTTCTACAAACTTTATATTAGGTATCCTAACTTATTTTACGCTTAACTGTAATTTAACTGTACAATGGCTTAAAAAGTTCGGAGTCTACTGCAAGCGCGGCGAATTTCCTCCCTTTACTGAGTGGGATATGGCCAGAATTATACAAGGCACGTTTTGAAAATAAACCAAGTAAGATTTTTCACAAATTTTCCATCTTCTGCATAAGCCTATACAGGATGTAAGGGTTAACACCGTTATCACAAAACCCATGGGTAGTTTGACTTAAATATAAAATAACAGAGCGAGTTAAAAAAATAAAAAAATCCTATAAAGGTTTAGAATGAATTTACGCGCGAGAAATGAGCAACGCTACGACGCAGCGTTACGTGCGCTCGCTAGCGAGACTGACAGCTGACTGACTGGGGTCGCGACCCGTGCGTCGGCGTCGGGCAACGCGGCGTATTGAGACGCAAGTTTGTTGCCCTTGCGCATAGGGTGAAATGTTCTTGTGGAAAAATGCAGATTTTCTTTAGAAAAAGGTTGTTTTTTTCATTGATTTTACGTTCTATTATCGAAACCAAATCACTGGTTTCAAGGGTAACGGTGTTTACCCTGACATCTTGAATAATGTTCCCACCGCTAGGACACAAGGAGGCCTCCTTTTTCTGAAAGGGACTGTAATCTACCATGCATGCCCAGTGTGAATTGGTGGATGTCATAATGTCTTGTTTTTTTTTTACTCTAGTACCTTTCACAGGAAATGCCTACCTGAGTTCGAATTTACGCCCTATAAGTCGTAAGTCGGCCGCTACCACTAGGCTACCACAGCTCCACGCTTTTGTATTTATCCCTTACCAATTAATGTTCACTATTAATAGCGGGTTTAGTTTTGGAGCTAGAAAACTGATATGAACCTAGTTTTTTCCGGCTGTTGACAAACTCCCTTCCAGACCTTGATTAAAACACCATTCATAAAGAATTTGGCTGAACAAGTTTAAAACGAGATGCCAACACTTTACTTTCAACTTGGTCTAATTTAAATGATCTCGATTCCTCAAATCATCATAGAAAGATCTCGATTCTCGATCTTGCGATGATAATTTAAACGATCTATGTATAAAATTACATAATGTATTTCTTTGTTCGCCTGCTTACAGTGAACCCCTTTGTAGTACATAAATAGATATTAATGGCATACATGACACATTGATTGTTCTGACATATCATTTAATCCTCACTTTGTTCGTACACTATTTGCCACAGATAGCATGATAACCTGTCCTATTTTCAGTTACAAAAATCTATTCCTAGAGTTAAATATGTATATTTACAAAATGCCTCGTCAAAACCGAGTAACAATGTTGGAACCTGACTAGTTTTCAGCCAGTCTTTCCCGTCAAACCTTGACTCCAAGACTTTCGTCTAGTATATTTACATTTGTACACTGATTCCCAAAAGCTTGTGGCTTCGTGTTCAAGGAGGAGCGGCGGATATATTGTTCGCAATGATTTCCGACACGTTGTCAGCCGAATCTCCTTCGTTCTCCTTGTTGACCGGTTCTTCTGGCTCGTCTCTCATCAGAGCTCGGTACTTCTTGGCGATGACCTCCCAGTCCACCACGTTTTCGATCTTCGTGGCGTTGCTGATGCTCAGCTGGGAGCCCAGAGGACTGAGGTGCACCACAGAGAGACGCGTTGAATCTAGGAGTTACAAGAATAAATGTCAAAAGAGTATATGCAAAAATCCTTGAAGAAGGTGTTGGTGATTGAAGAAAAATTAAGTGTTCGAGTTTGGTGTTCTAGAATAAATCCTTGTAGTTATCGATAAGTCTATATTACAGGGAACGAAAACAATAAAATTTGGTGGAGTATTAAGAACTTTGAGGAAAACAAAAGTGTTTTGTCGATTAAAAATTTTGTAGTATGTGTGTACTTATATAAAAAATGTAATGTGTTTAAACAAGTATTTGTAAGTGATGGACTATGATAAGGTGCTTTAGATATCTTCCAGGTTTTAATACCAAAATTACCCACGTTGGTTCTCACAAATTATGTCCTTCCCAAATGAACTGAGTGAAATCGCTGTTTGAAATAGAACAGCCCATGGTTTCACCCTGGTTATAAAATTTTGTCCATGTCTTTTAGGTAAGGTGTACATTATAGAAAATATCAACTATGTATAACTTACCCTTCGGCACAACCTGTCCCCTCTTCACCTTGGACAGCCACTTGGCACCAGCCTTGGACCGCGCGCTCATCTGGTCCTGTCTCTGCAAACCGATCATATGCACCAAGCTTGGTCGCTTCTTTTTGCTTATGCGGTCCTGGTGCGAAATAGTTGGGTTAAAAATGGAGTGTAATGCTGTATAGTCAGACCAATATACCTTGTGGTTGAATGTGGGGCGATTTGGATGATGTGTGGGTTTTTAAGATAGCTTATAATAGTGCTTAGTCTACATAGATAGAATTTAGAATTTTAGATTTCCTGACCTTTATAATCTAGTCCATATTTAGGACGGTGTCTGATTGGATAATTTTGATTGAAAGCAAAAGTAATGTGTTAATTGAAATGTGCATATAAGATGCTAATGTCACTTAACTGTCGAATAACGAACAGTTTTCCCAAATAAGCTTTTCAACTATGGCTCTTTTCGGGTATGACGATAAAATAAGTGATTGATAGAGGCTCCGTGTTTATAATTTTGAGTCGGTAAGTATTTTTTTACGCATTAACTCTTTGTATGCCGTGAACGTGGATCTACGTGAGATACAATGGATTTTAATTGTGTCTGTAATTACGGCACTCAACGGGTTAAAAGTCAAAACATGTGTTATTAAAAAAAATGGTTTGTTCGTGTGTTGTAATAATTTAAGGTGTAGCAGTGGAGTCTTCTAAGACTAGGCTTCATTTAAATTACGATAGATATCGTAGGGTGTCCTGTTGTTCCTGGAGAAGTTTGAAAATCCCACATCTTCAGTAGTTCCGTAACAAAAGCAAGAATCGAATCACTTTTGTTGGAATAGGCGACAGTTGAGGCTCGTCATGTGGTGCCGGACGTAAAGAATAATACCACCCCATTTCTTCCCGTGGGTGTCGTAAAAGGCGACTAAGTGACTTACTAGAGAATGGGCTGCAGCGTTATCTATGCATTTTACCACCATACTGCGATCGCCAAACCGCCTGCCAAGCGTGGCGATTATGGCAAAGCCCCCCAAATTAGGGGAGGCCTAAGTCCAGCAGTGGACGTCTTACGGCTGAAATGATGATGATGAGGCTCGTCATTATATTTATGTATTACACTGACAATATGGCCCATAGAGTTTTATGAAACTTTCAGTTGTAGAGCGTCGCGTCTGTCACTCATTTCAGTTTGCCAGTTTTATTGAAGCACTATGTGATATACAACCCGATACTTCACTGAAGCAGTAACTGGCTTGAATCTTGCAGATAAATTCGCCTCAGATTTTGCCTTGCAATGGGGCAAATTCAAAATCTTTCCATCATTTCACTGGCAGACCAACGTTAGTAATATTAAGATACAGATGGAAGTACTGTCTCACCTTACACCGGTGAATGATCCACATCAGCCACGTCGTGACCAGGTTGAGAGGAGACGGCGCGGTGCTCGTCCGATGCATGTTGCGGATCAACTTAGAGAGCCCATACTTCCACTCGATGTCGGATTGTGCCTGAAAATTGTTGGTCGTTGAAGGAACTAGACAAAGTAGGGGTTCTTGGAGCAGGGGTTATGTCAGCTCGTTGCGTACGTAACGAACTTAAATGAGTAAAAATTTGGTTAGAGTTAGATTTTAATATAAAATCAAATATTATTTGATCCTCAAACCCCACTCAATTTTAAGACATAGTAAAGTATTCTGCGTTATCATGGAATAACTCGGCACACTTCAAACTCAATAAGTCTGCTGACATTGTTAGTCAGCAGACTTATTGGCGACTTGAAATGGAGTTTTGTTAGAGTATTTAGTCGTACAAATTCAAATATTAAACTTTGAAAAATATTGTCTTCAAAGAAGGAAAGTAAAGACATTGAATTGTGTTGACGGTGAGTAAATAGGTTACACAATATATGTGCCTACAAACATTCTAACTTTGACTATCAGAAAGTATCAAAGAAATCAATCCTTCTGTTTGCAAATTAGGCTACCTGGGGTAGGCTTATCATATTTATATAGTACTATTATTTAACAAACTACCCAATAATACTATACTTTTAGTACGCCGACTATCTTCGTATTTGCATACAATTTTAATGTGCTGAAATTGCCTGATAATTTTAATTACAAACGTGTAGAATTGTGCGAGCAAGTCAAATATCCTAGTAATATACTTAATGTTAATTTAGCGAAAAACATATTAGTTCAATATAATTAATTCCAATTTATTATCTACAACGTGCTAACAGGCGTCATATAAGTATTTATGTAGCTGCTTTATCATTGGTTAAATTTATTTATTTGTCTGTGCCAATATGTGCACAACGTACGCCATGTTTAATCTGTTCACGTGTTACCTGGATCCTCTGGTACGTGTCTGACATCATAGCGATGAGCAGATTGATGAGTACCACCACCGACACCAGCATGTAGATCCCAAACACAATTTTAAAGAGGTAATTGGTCCAGGCCGGCTGTATGTTACTATCGTTACGATGCACCCGAGTCTGGTCCGTCGTCGTCTGGCCGAACACCGCGAAGAACAGCAGCTCGAACGAGTACAGTGGGTTCATAGTAACTGCGAACAAAAGATCAGAGTTCTGGGGACACGTAGTTACCTGTATACGTTGGTAAGTGTCCGACATCATCGCAATGAGGAGCGTTATGAGCACCACGACCGACATCAGTAAGTACGCCCCGAACACGAACTTGAATATGTTCTGCGTCCACAGCGGCCGCACGCTGGACACGTAGTTAAGGTCCGACAACGTTATCTGTCCGAAAAGCGCGAGGAACAGTCTCTCCAACGTCTCGACCGGTGACAACGTCGCTAGAAGACAACACTCAACATGGACCACGGTCTGGTAGCTCGCGGCGAACAGAACCGGGGTAGGTTGATGCACGGCTCACTATACCTATACTTTGTGACAAGTACTTCGGTGACTTTGAATATTAAGATTTTGAAAAGTAATATTTGATTTACTCCTGCATCAATCTTCCCGCAAATCTAAAGATCTAACACGGCTAGACACCTAATTGTGTGGAAGAGATAGATTGATACGGTTGTGTTAAGTATTCTGTACATTGGTATAAAGAAGTGTAGATGTGTGTCAAATTTAATTTTGATTTTAGTGTCTATATAATTTAGTGTTAGTGTGCTAATTAAAGAGAACAGATAGCTTGATTTCCACTTATTATACCAGTGCATCAATCCACCCCGTCCTGACTACGGCTAGACATTGAGAGCGCAGGACAGACGCCACATTGACGACAAACAGCCAAACAAATCCGAAACATAAAATGGTACCTCGGAGTGGTGAAACAAACGCAGGACATAAGCCAGCCGCGGCATGCGCAAATCAAACTTGCTCCATCAAATGCGGTGAGGTCGGCCACTCATTCCACTAAAACTAGTATTGTGACGCGCAATGCATGTTCTGTGTCCACATCTGGAAACCACGAATCTCATAAAGCTGTGATGCGATGCAGAAAATGCATTGTGTACTTAATAGACATCAAGGTTTCTAATCACCAACCACTTACACGTGCCATAATATATGAAAATAAAACATTGAAATTATGGCGAGGCGAAGTGTACTTTGTATATTACAGAGACCTAACATTCCACATTCTTAACGTGATGGCAACAGTTATCTAATGGAATGTAACGTATAAAACGCCAACGATGATAACATTCTCGATGTGACAATCACTGAAGCTTGCAAGCGGATGCACATAATTATTGTTTATAACAAAAAATAACAAGTAAAACAAGCACATCGAGTTGTAATGCGATCATCGTAAGGAAAATGGCAGTCATATGCACATAAAATTAAACAGTCTGCTTCGTGTGTATGTGGACTTACGTCCTGTTGGACCTTGTTTCCTCCTGTATGATTCCCCGTTTAGTGTATTTTGCCATTGTGTATCATACGCTTGTCGTTTCAATCGGAGAGTCTCTATTACGACAAGTACAACATTTAATATTTGAATGAACACACATGATCTACATACATGAATGGACTATATGTATGGTAGATGTTATGGTAGGCAACATTGTAAGTATAATGGATTCACACTCACCGTCGGAGAACAGTCTCTTCCTCGCTTGTCTTGCATACTTATTGTCTTCCGCCTTGTTGATATTCCTGAACGGCTGGTTTAATGCAACGATGTGCATCGAGAAGCCGAACACGAATATCGCTAATACAGCGAGGAACCTCCCAAGATCCTTCATAAGATCTCCTATAATAATAGCCCACGGACCGAATAGGTGGTGGAACGATAAGAAATCTAATATTTGAACGCACGCTAATAGAAATGATAAGGCAAAACATTGATTCCTACAATACATAAGCGTTGGCCAATACTTAGGTAATACGAATATCCAGCCGACGACGTGTGTAGCCACGCCGATCATGCCGCATAACAAAACTGCTATCTTGATCCACCCTAAACCAGATTTATCACTGGGATTGGTGAGCTCAAAGAGTAGGAGACCGCTCAGACAAATGAGCAGCATCCATTCATACCACCTTGGTATTAAACTATCCCTAAATATCGAATTATAAATAGGCGTTATCGCTACTAAGGCTAACAATACCATCAGGTAAATGTGTGAAGTTAAATACGACATAAACTTAATTATTGGTATCTTATTATATCTATGGCCTAATGGAAGAGAGAACACCACCCAGACGGGTGGACATACTATGAACGCGACAAAAAGGAACATAATTTTGATGCCAGTCCATTTGAGGCTCCCTCTCCAGAGTTCCTGTAAAGAAGCGAAGTAATGAACATCATCATTTGGTTGTGGAGTCAAGTTTCTGTGAAGTAGGGAAGTTACCTATTTTTTACCTGAAGATATCTCTGGACCACTGTGTGGGCTATGAC
Source organism: Aporophyla nigra (assembly GCA_947507805.1). Taxonomy (NCBI): domain Eukaryota; kingdom Metazoa; phylum Arthropoda; class Insecta; order Lepidoptera; family Noctuidae; genus Aporophyla; species Aporophyla nigra. Next base: position 5,313,844 of record OX382301.1, read on the forward strand.
CTCCTTTTGTTCGTTCTCTATTAAGACGTCGAGGAACTCGATGTTCCTGTTGTCGGTGGCGGTGAGGATGTGCCCGGCGGACTCGGCGCCGGCCGCCAGCGCCAGCAGCTCCGTGGCCATCGCTTCACATTGTTTTCCTGCCGCTATAAGGTCTTTGGCACGCTCCTTTTCCTGTTACGGAAAACAACGTGAGATGAATATATACTCACTGATTAATCATAAAGCAATAAATGTGTGATGCATACCTTAGTGGATAGAATAATGTAAATGTTGGACAGTTTAGCTGCGGTGTCGACGGGTGCCGGCGAGACCAATACGAACTCCTCGATGGGAATGTTGTTGTGGTTCTTCGAGCACACCATCAGGTTGTACACAAACCTCTTATCGTCCATAAGGGACTGAGTGTCGTGTTCTTTATGCAGTAAGTACTCTAGGACATCGTTGTGGTTTTCCGATGCGGCAAACCAAATTGGAGCACAATTTAGGTTAGTCTCGCTTTTCGGTGATGCTCCCGATTCACATAACAGCTTTACCACGTTGAGGTGACCAGCTTTCGCTGCACAATGGAGAGGTGTCCAGCCATTTTTGTCGGTGGCGTTAATCTCAGCTCCTTGACCAAGTAGAACTTCTACCATCTGGTAGTGACCGTGCGTTGAGGCTATATGTAACCCAGTTTTCCCGTGTCTGTCCGTACTTTGGAGTAGCTCTGCTGATCTACTGAGGAGGAGACCGACAATAGACATGTGTCCTCCGAAACATGCGAGATGTAGTGGATTGAAGCCCTAGAATGAGAAAAACGAAGTTGTAATTCATGTCAAGAATTTTGTATGAAAGTTATGAGTACTTACATTTTCATTGGTCGCGGCGTCAACTTGCACACCAGCAGAGTTGAGAAGTAACCGCACGACGTTTTCATTACCATTGTAAGCAGCTAGATGTAGTGGAGTTAGTCCAGACTCGGCACCTAGCTCCGGAACTAGTGACATGCCAGTAGGAGCTTCTGACTTTACTGTTCCCGGTACATGGGAGAGCAGTTCTCGGACAGTTTCTGTAAGATAAAGCATATTAATTCAAAATTCTGTTCAAATGTGATCCTTAAAATATTTGCATATAAAGTTCATTTCATTTACCAGCTTGTCCATAATATGCAGCTATATGAAGAGGCGTCAATCCTAATTTCTTGCTTGATATCCTCAACGTGTTGGTCGATCGCATTACATCTAATACATTAGTATGTCCGTACTGTGCCGCTAAATGCACAGCTGTCAGACCTGTCCTGTTCTCATCAGTACATGACGCTCCTGCTCTTACTAAGACCCTGACAACATCAGCATGACCACCTTCGGCGGCCAATTGAAGGGGTGTCGAGTCATTCAACTTATTCCTAGCAGATATAACACCAGTTCTATCAAACTTCATGAGTTCTTCTATCACTTTCACTGAACCCTGAATAGCTGCTATGTGAGCACACGTATTCCCGTCTTTCGTAGTAGCCATTACCAAGTTTGGATGTGATTGTAAAAAAAGTTGGACCACTTCATTGTAATTATTTTGTGCGGCTGCATGAATAGGCTTTTGTCCTAATTCGTCTGTCGCGTCGATGTTAGCTCCGAGTTCTAGTAAAAGTTTACAGACTTCTATTTGACCGCTCGCTGATGCTAAATGTAGAGGAGTCTGCTTTTTCAATGTGAGGACATCTATCATGGCGTTGTGATCTCGTATTAAGAATTTCACTAGATGCGCATAACCATTCATAGCTGCTAAGTGAAGTGCTGTTCTGCCGTTTCTTGCTTTGGAGTTTATAAATGCTTTGTTTGTAAGGAGAGCATCACAGACTTGTAGGAAGCCATGTTCAGCGGCGAGGTGGAGAGCTGATCTACCTTCCGTATCGAACACGTCCACTCTCGCGTGGTTCGACAGAAGCGTACTGACCAGTTCCATATGCCCTCTATTACAAGCTATTAGTAAAGGCGTCCACCCTATTGAGTTCTGTTTGTTCAGTGCTCTGCTCACGTCAGCAGGAGATATGTGCGCGATCATCTCAGTCATGACGTCATTGTTACCGGCAATAGCACAAAAGTGGAATGCCGTTTCTAAATAATGTTTCGTTATTAACGTGACGTCGGCGCCATTTTCTATGAGGCATTTGACAACTTGTCTGTCGGCTGTTGGTATCTTGACCTCTTCTTTGGTAATTTTACAGGCAAAGTGTAGTGCGCTCGCACCATCTTCATCCACTGCGTCGATATATGCTGTGGCGACATTTTCACCTTTATGATCTTTGACGAACTCTATCAAGTGTCGCACAACATCTGGCTTACAACTTCTACACGCCATGTGTAGAGGTGTTTCTCCACTCTATAAAGAAAAAACGGTATAATATTGATGCGTTATTTAAAAAAAAATAGGACATAAGGTACAATGGTATATTATAATGATAATAGAGTGCAATACAGAGCAAACATGTTGTGCTAATAGAAATAAGTAGCCAGTTTCTTACATGAATTAACATATAACTAAAATTGGCTTTTTAAAATAATTATTTCAGAGGATGAGGAATTTAATAGCAAGCTTACTCAGTCACAAACAAAAGCCTAAAATGGTCCCCGAACTGAACCCTGGGAAACACCAACGGTGACCAGCCGAAAATAATTACAGTCCACATGTTTTCACATGGGCATTTTATTAAAATAACCTAGTCCAAGTTTTAAAGAATTCATTAGAACATGTCGAAACGCAGTATACCAAATTAATCAGCTTTTTTACAAACCTTGGTTTTCCTCAGCGGGTCCCCTCCATCTTCTAGCAATAGTACAAGCGTGGCAAGGTTGCCATACTTAGCAGCCACATGCACTGGGGTTTGTCCGTCTTCTGTCGCTTTGTTAGGACCTGCTCCTGACTTTAATAGCATCAGCGCGCATTTGTCGCCTGGAATAGATATAATAACCATTTAAAATATATCTGCAACAATATATATTGTGGCGGCATCTTGATGGCGCGTTTCATCTTCTGCCTAAAATGGTTTATCGGTATGTCAGCACATGGTCTAATTGAAAGTTAAGTTACTCATCATGATCATTCATAATCAATCCAGCAGAAAGACATCCACTGCTGGACATAGGCCTCTCCCAATTTGGGGGGCTTTGCCATAATCGCCACGCTTGGCAGGCGGGTTGACGATCGCAGTATGGTGGTAAAATGCATAGAGAACGCTGCTGCCCATTCTCTAGTTAGTCCATTAGTTGCCTCTTACGACACCCGTGCCAAGAAATGGTATGGTGCTATTCTTTTTTTTATTATTATTTTGACATACCTACAAAAATGTACATTTTGATAATTCCAGTTTCAAATATTTTTAGTTCATATTTTTTTACCTGTGTTAAAAAATAAATAATCTAAACTAAACGAAAATTTCAGCCAGTGATTGACAAATTAATAACGTAGTATTGTGCTTACCATCAGGTATCCTGGCAGCGATGTGTAACGCGGTTTCTCTTTGTCTGCCGCCCCTCACATGGACATCAGCTCCGTACCCCAGTAGAGTCTCTACGACAGCAGGCTTACACGATTCCACAGCTATGTGTAAAGCTGTGTAATTATCCTGTAAACAAAATTTCAGTATACATAAGACTGGTAAATTGGTTTTGCAAACTTCTAATGTTTTCTTTGTAATTGTATTATAGTATTCCGGTCGACATGGACATAATCAAGCTTAATAAGAATCTGAATCTATACATTACGTGTATATACATATTTTAGGTATCTATATTAATATTATAAAGCTAAAGAGTTTGTTAGTTTGATTGAACGCGCTAATCTCAGGAACTACTGGTCCGAATTGAAAAAATATTAAAAAAAAAAAAAAAAATTAAAACTTTTATTTCGGAACAATAACACAGGACAAGTTTGACAAGTAAAACGATGGTAGCTGCAAAAGTATAAACTGTAGCGCAGCTAACAACGCCCTTCTCCAGATACAGAATGGAATGATGTTCCATGCGAAAAATTCTTAAAAAATTAGATTTATATAATTAATATAGAAACAAAAAAAAAAAATAGTCTAAAATATACAAAATAAAAGGTGTGATTTGGGATGTATTTTGACGTTGAGTTTATGTGGTGAGTGTATGGTGAATGGGTGTGTGGGTGAGTGACAGTGAGGTGTGCGAGGAGTGTTGTGGTTCTGCGTGTGAGGGAGTAATGAGTATTTTACACTTCCACGAGTTTCTCTGTTTCATCATAATTTTGTGATTTTAACCAGGAGTTAAGTTTCATTTTGCATTTGCTCTTTGTTAGTGGGTAGATGTGCAAGCTTTTGTTTAATTTATTGTAGATTTTTGAGTTTATGTGTTTGAAGTGACGACTTGCAGCTACGGTTCTACGAAACTCAGTGTTACAAACCCTATTCGAGCGACGTGTAGAACAATTTTTAGGACTAAACGGAAGTTGGCTGTGTTTGCGAAGGATAGTCTGCAGGATAAATAACTGTCTGATGGTGAGGACCTGGCAGAGGGTGTACAGAGAGGATGTCGAATATCGGATTGGTTTCCTTGCCAGCACCTTGAGGACAGCTCTCTGCGCTCGCTCGACCCGTAGCATCGCTGTTTTACCGGCACCACCCCAGACCGTGAGGCAATACCCCAGAACAGACTGAGCGAGCGCAAAGTAGACTGTTATCAAACAACTGAAATCGGCCGCGCCTCTGAGTTTCTTGAAAATATAAATAAGTTTTCTCACTCGAGCAACAGTTGCAGCAATATGTTGCTTCCATTTCAAATTGCTATCAAGAGTGACTCCAAGATACTTAATAACTGAGGTATTTTCCAATTGTTGACAACCGCAGTCTGCATGTAAGTTTGGGCAGGTGTGAGCACGAATTTCAATCGGTGTAGGGGGCTGACTTGACTTCATAGTAGAGAATGTGACAAATTTGGTCTTATTAACATTTAGAGTGAGAAGATTTGTGGTCAGCCACCTCATGACAGTGGTCAAGGCAAGCTCCGCGTTAAGGCGAGTTTCAGTCCAGTCCCGGCCATGAACAATTAGAGCTGTGTCATCGGCATATGCGATAATTTTGCAGTTGGGTAAGGATAACTGACACAGCTCATTCACGTTTTTGTGTTGGGTAGCCTATTTATCGAGGAAGGCTATAGGCTATATAACATTACGCTACAACCAAGAGGAGCGGAGCAGTAATGAAAAATGTTGCAAAAACGGGGAAAATCGCACGGGTAGGCGATTCGACGCGACGGGTCTGGGGAACAAGAAATTTAACGCGGACGAAGTCGCGGTCAGAAGATAGTAATAAATAAAATTGAAGTATCTATTTGTATCGTCAAAATAAAAGTGTTTTTACTAAATGCATATGGAAGTATTTACGGTACCTATAATAAAAACTTTTTTACAAAAAAAAAAAAAAACAACTGACTTCCTTAAAAACACTACAAAGTGAAAAATAACTTTAATTTCGGAAGTCGGTGTCTTAGGAAATGTATGTATGGTTCTTTTGCCACCGACTTCCGAAATTAAAGTTATTTTTCACTTTGTAGTGTTTTTAAGGAAGTCGGTTGTTTTTTTTTTTTTGTAAAAAAGTTTTTATTTTAAAATTTTTAGTTGTGGTATCCACCCCGCACTAATTCCAAACAAACAATGCATATTTATGCGATAGCAGAAATCGCGGTTGATTTGCTGTCATTTTTTAAAGAGTTCCGGTGTCTGCCTCCGGAACTCATCATCAGATCTATATGAAAATTATATGGGACTATTTCGGAATAAACTTCTTTCGATCAAAAAAAGAATTTTGCAAATCCGTCTATATACGACGGAGTTATGGCCGAACATACATAAAAATAAAACATATAAACATCCGAATTGAGAACCTCCTCCTTTTTGAAGTCGGTTAAAAAAAATACAATTTTTATTTTTTTGTCTGTATAAGGATAAGAAGTATAGGCTTTTATCCAAGTAGCAAGTTCCCATGGGAACGTAATTTCGTGAGTAAAAAATAAGAGACATACGTTGGTGGTGACGTCGACGCTCTCGCCCTTCTGCAGCAGCGTGTTGATGATCCCGACGTGCCCGTAGCGCGCCGCCGTGTGGATACTGCGCGCGCCATCCTGGAATCATATGATAATGTACATGTTAGTGTCATTAGTTTAATAATACTTTCCCGTCAATCTCCATCTACCCCCTACAGTAATTATAAAGAGATAAAGTTTGTGAGTTTCTTTGTAAAAAGTAATGTCTGGAACTGTAGTTCCAGAGATTACTCTTTATTTTTATTGACTTGTAAGTCGGATTCGAAAAAATCTTTTTGCGATTGATAGTTCAATTATTGAGGAAGTTCTAAGGTTAATTATCATCACGCCATGGCCCACAGGAATCGAACAAAATGAAAAAATGGCGCGGGTGGGCGATGTGATACGATTCGACGGGTTAGCGGCCAAACTTTCATGCGAAAGAAGTCGCGGGCAGAAGGTAGTAGGTATGCTAATAACGATGTATGTAGGAAGAAGTCATGCTGCACTGACCCCAAATACGTTAAATTGCGACACGAGGATGACGAATATGATGCTTCTTCATCGAACATTCTCTGATAATTACTTAAGGGCCAGGCGATAGTCAATATTGTGTCCCTTACGGATGTACGCTGATAAACAATGGCATTGCTAGCCTGGACTTTGTTGCTTTGCTTAAATGAGTACACGAATTGTGTAGCACACTATCAATCAATTTCTGAATAATTTTTAAAGGTACTCATACATTACTTCCTGTGTTCAAAACATTTGTCTGCTCAATAAAGTAAATAAAATAATGAATGTTGTCAAAATGAAAAATGTCAAAAAGCCCATAATGTTGTATGAAAAAGGGTAATCATTCAATTAAAGAACCACTTGTCCAAATGTCCACAAATGATAAAGTCACCTGTCTGTGTTCCTTTAATTTAGCCGGTGTGTGTCATAATAAATTCTCAAATTGTCTTTATTCGTTTCCACTTGGTTCGATATTTGAACGACAAAAACAAAAGGTGAATAAATGACAAAAAAAGGTGAATAAATTACAAATAAATATGAATAAATGACAAAGTATCATACTTTCAAGTAAAATGCAAATTAATGTGTAGAAATGCTTTCATATTAATGCGTGACATTTTCCTTCTTTTATCACTGCGTACAAAGGTCACCCTAGTTCTACATCCGGCACGTGTAGAACCGTGTATGCTGACCTTTATCCGCAACCCGCAGAGGAAATCCGGGCATGTCACATATAACTCAGTAGATAATGACATGCTAGGTACATATGTTTTAATTCCAGCAAGGTTGATGAGCGTGACGTTTGAATGTCAACCTTACAGTGATGATAAGGAAAATAATCTATACTATATATACTGTAAGAATACATTTATTTAGCCAATATTACATTCAAATCGATTGAATTCCTGGACCTCACACTAGGATTCCCTGTGTTGTGAGATCCAGGCTACTTCGTTTCGTTTACATTTTTCAGAGTAAGGTACTTACATTATGAAGAGTTTGTTTGTTTGTTTGGTTGAACGCGCTAATCTCAGGAACTACTGGTCCGAATTGAAAAAATATTTTTATGGGTAGCCTATATATTGAGGAAGGCTATAGGCTATATAACATCACACTACAATCAAAAGGAGCGGAGCAGCAACGAAAAATAGTCGAAAATTGGCAGGCAATTCGACGCGGCGGGAAGGGTCAGGGAAGTAAAAATTTGACGCGGACGAAGTTGCGGGCAGAAGCTAGTTTGAAGATAAAATTTTTTAGAAGGCTGATCTAGTATTTGTAGAATAAAATATCTTTTCGTACCACTTGCTCAAAAAAGTGCCATTCTATGCCACAAAAAGCGAACATAACAATAGTCATTTTTAATCTGTTAAAAACAGGGAAAGAAAATTGTACTGAATTTCATTCATCCTCTAGGGGGAGAATGTGATTTAAATTTGGAATACTTACCGAAATTTATACTGAACTATATCTGTGTTAACACCATTGAGTTTGTATATAAAGCATCTTTTTGAAAAAGGAATACGCATTTATTATGCAGTTATGATTATTAAATAAAATTACGAAAACCGACGAGGCCGTATGAGCTTGATGCCTTTGCTTTTCCGACAAAAAAATATTAGTCTAGAAATTTGCCGCGTTTTTGTTTTCTTCAAATACATAAACGTTAAGTTTATTTTAGTTTATTTTTAATTGTCATTATTTTTAATAAATGCTTATCTCATATTATTATTGTGTTATTTTTTTCGCAAATGGTACGAAAAGTAGAGTATTTTCCTCGGTGATAAAGCTGTCTTAGTCTTGGGTGAACTTAAATCCCTCGCTACACTCAGGACTCGTCTTAAATTCCTCGCTTCGCTCGTGATTTAAGTTTTTAACACCCTCGCTACGCTCGGGAGTACACCTCGAGTCCTTCGTTACGCTCGCGATTTAAATCGTCACCCGCGACAGAAGACACTGCTTTATCCCCTTGGTTAATAATCTACTATTATTTGCAATGTGTATAAGTAAAACGAATGACAAGAGGTACTGTTGTTCTGCCAGGGTTGTGGATTTCTTCGAAACAGTTACCGTGGCTTGGCATAGGCAACTGAAAGAACACTGGGTTGTTGTCGGTAAAAGTCTGACAGGAAAAGTCATTTGATGATTTCTAGCCCAGAAAAAAAATAGGTACTGTTGTAAGTGAATCTGTGTTAGTTGGTATTTATTTATTAGTAAGTAGGCACTGTTCTGTTCAGATTTATGTCCAGCTGTGGATGATGTCGGGCTATAGATGATGGTGGTTTTCTACCTAAAGGGTGCCAACGGATTTCTATTACTAAGCCTCCGCTGTAAGTCCGTCCATTCGTCTATCTGTCAGTGGACTGTATCTCAGGAAATTTTCACAGACTGTGTTTTTCTATTGCCATTATAACGACAAATAATAAGAATCAAATAAAGTTAAAAATGAATGGGAGTTACGTAAAAGTAACGTGTTCCGTTCAGCTATTTTTGAAGCGGGCTGTAACCCATAATCTGTGTAGACAGTTGAAATTTCAAGTTTGTATATCTATTGTCGCTATAACAAAAAATAATAAAAATCAAATAAAGTGAATAAATATTAAAGGTCACGTTTTTCTTTCATTAATACATACAATAAAGTTTGTAAACTGTGCGATAATAAAAATACTACCGCATTTGAATGCAAGAAAACTGTTAAGAAAATGTTGCATATTACTGGTTACGACGACTCAGAACAATTAATATAACGTCCCCGGCCTGACACTGAATCAAAAGTACACACATACACGTCACACATACACTCCACACACACGCCACATATATACACCACACACACACCAGACAAACTTTACACATACACTCATACAATTACTGAAATCACCTCTCTAGTGTCCACTCTGTAATTCTTATCCTGAGCCCCAAGATACAGACTAACTGTCTAGTTTGGGGTTCAGTGGCAAATAATATACTTATTTATTTATTACAAATTTATACTGTAATTAGCTGTAGGTCAGGACACTACATATTTTTTTGTTTAAGCATTATATTTATTCAATCTAAGGGACAATCAGAGAGAAAGAGATTTATTCGATATCCTTCTTCCTATTACAAAAAAAAAAAAAAAATATGTTTGGATGTTTTTAATAGTATGAAAATTTGTATTTTTGGATGTTTGTTACTCAGTCACAAAAAAAAGCCAATTGAATTTGGATGAAATTTGGCACGTTGATAGTTTATATCCTGGATTAACACATAGGAAACTTTTATCCCGACAATATGTTACGACCTCCACGCGGGCGATGTCGCTGACAAACGTTAGTAATAGGTTATTAGTTAAAATCAGGACTCAAAAAACTATCCACTGAGTACTTTATAACATTCTACAATTACTATTTGTATGTAAAACTTCTCCTGGCTTCAAAATAAGGCTAAGGTTGAACAATGTGAAAATATATTTAATTACGAGTACGAATGCACTGGCGATGAAATTAAACACGCAACGATTTACTGCTGGTTCGTGTGCAAGGAGTACCTACGGAACCCGGTACAATGGAGACAGCGTCACGGAATCACGGGAAGTTACGTTCATTTGTTTGATTTTGTTAAATTTTTCTTTATGATCATTAGTGATAGCTATCTGTTATGGTTTTGGGTAAATATCAAGCGTTTAAAAAAAAGTTTCTATGTTAGATCCGCAAGTACCCAATTATTATTGAAGGGGTCCGCGTGGACCGATGCCTGCCAGGGTTGTGGTTTTGTTCCAAAGAGTTACCGTTGCCCTGGCACAGGCAACTGAACGAACACGGGTGGGTTCTAGTCAGTAAAACTCTGACACGCCCTTCCGCTCCATCCAGACACGGAGACACCATTTGAGGATTTCCCACGCAAAAAAAACTGGCCAAGTGCGAGTCGGACTCGCGCACCGTGGGTTCCGTACAAACCAGCAGGTGTTCACGGTTTATGCATAAGGTTTATGTTTATGAAATTATTTATTTTTTTAAATTTTTATATTTGAGTTGACTGAATGAAAGGCAAATTGTGGTTTACGCTTTATGACGTATTAAAAAAAAAACTACTGACTAGATCTCGTTCAAACCAATTTTCGGTGGAAGTTTACATGGTAATGTACATCATATATATTTTTTTAGGTTTATTATTCCTTTATTTTAGAAGTTACGGGGGGGGGGGGGGGGCAACAAACATTTTACCACTTTGGAAGTGTCTCTAGCGCAAACTATTCAGTTTAGAAAAAAATGATATTAGAAACCTCAATATCATTTTTAAAGACCTATCCACAGATACCCCACACATATGGGTTTGATGAACAATTTTTTTTTTGAGTTTCAGTTCTATGTATGGGGAACCCCAAATATTATTGTTTTTTTTTTTCTATTTTTGTGTGAAAATCTTAATGCGGTTCACAGAATACATCTACTTACGAAGTTTCAACAGCATAGCTCTTATAGTTTCGGAAAAAAATGGCTGTGACATCCTCGGACAGACAGACAGACAGACATGACGAATCTATAAGGGTTCCGTTTTTTGCCAAAAAGGTTTTCGCTTAAAAGGTATTGAAACAATTTTGATGATTTATGTTCTATTTTTAAAAGGGAAACGTTGGACTGTCAATTATGTGGTGTTTTGTAACAACTCCAGAAACTAATTTACCCGGAGGTCATATACAAGGCAAAGTACTTCGGTAAACCAGGTCCCCTAAGTGGGATTGTCAAAAATACCTAGGTGTTATAAAATTTCAAATTCTGATGATTATTATGCAAAAGAATATCATTGTTAGGTAACATAATGCTACATATAACACTTATCCTTCGGTTCTAAAGTTGAATATATTAGCAATGTCTTTGATATTAATAAACTGTAATGGTGAAATAATCCATGAGTTCTATTATGATTGTTCACGTAGCTGTAATAATGTTCAATGCTAGTTGGAAACAAAGAAAACTGGAAGCCTATGTACTAGCTACCTTCGATATTCTTGTCAACCAATTGCTACTATCATTGTTAGCTGATCATTTTATCGATGTACCTTTTCCTTTGTTTAACATCTGTTCATTATGATAATATATTTTAATGTGATGAGTAATTATTTAATTATTATAAACACATACCTACAATGAGGAAAATATCGTGAGGAAAGTATTTAGTAGGTATGAGTGTCGATGGCTATAAGAGTAGAGGGAGACCAAAGGAACGATGGATGGACTGTGTGAATTATGATATGGATAGAAAGGGGCTGACTACTGAGATGACGACTAATAGAGAAGTGTGGAAGCAAAAGATTATGTTGCTCCGACCCCAAATAAATTGGGACAAGGGCAGGAGAATGATGACATACCTACACTGTCATATCCAGTCTATATACCTACTATATTTTAGCATTTCAAAGAACTTATAGACAGCAAACTACATTTATTTAGCACACAGTAAAAATCACAACATATTTTTTTACTAGCCTACCATGTCCCACTGCTGAGCAAATAATAATATACCACAGTAAAAAAAAAGTATGGAACTGGCATTAAAGTGTGGCGTGTGAGGCGATGGGTGTAAATCAGTCTTATACCAATACTGGAACGTGAAGTGTGTATGCATATAGGAAATGTTCACCGCAAACGTGTATTGCAGGTTGAAGGAAAACCTACTTTTTTGAAATTTTGGATTGTCGCATCTAATATTGTCTCATGCCATTTTATGGAAGACAAGATTTTATGTCAAGTTTCAGTTTATTTTCTGGATAGTGCTTATACGGAAACTATATAAAGCAGACTTTCCAGAGTAGGCTTAAAGTATCGCAGCGATGGATGTGTATAATATAAACCAAAGAATCCTTTTGATATTCATAGCGTAGCTTGAGTTAACTCTGTTGTAAAAGGGTAACGAACCACATTTTCTACATACACACAAAGTGCGTCTTTGTACCACATCATACCCGGTCCGAGACATCACTTTACTCTCTTGTAAAAACGTCACACATAGTAGTTTCACAGCTTAGTTTCACTGTTAAGCTACTTTGCAAGGTTCTGGTGGGATGGTAGTATTATCAGTGGCGTCCATTGTAGATAGGCAGTAACCCGCCTGTTCTTGTCTAGGCAGACAAACGCGGGTTTCTTTTGGGTACAATAATTTAGTTAGTTTCTTAATCATTTCGGGACACACATTAAAATGTAATTGATAGACTTATGATGATTTTTCGAGGTAGGCACTGCTTACATGCAATGCACGCCTCTGGTTTCAATCCGTCGTTGTATCTATAACTATGTACCTTATTCGGCATATGCAGGTAGACTCCCTTCTTGAACAGCATCATGGCACAGTCGGCATGTCCGTTGAGCGAAGCTATGTGCATCAGTGTACTGCCATCTTTGGTCCTCTCGAAGATGGAAGCCTTGAACTTGTCCGCCAGCAGCTCGATGATCGCTGCGTGGCCGTTTTCTGCTGCTAAGTGCATTGGTGTCCGGTCTGGAAGAGACATGGAAAAAACATCAGGCAGTGATATAGTGGGGATTTCTAGGCTGGCAGATTCTAAAAGAAGTACAGCTTGAAGGAGCTGCAACTTTCGAATTGTTGTTCAGAAATTAGGAAGCTTGGATTAGGAAGGAAAAAACAAGATTTTGAAACAAAAAGTTCCGTCGAAAATTATCTTCAATAATGTGATTGATATGATTAAAAAAAAAGGTAGTTAAGGCAAAATACACGATCGAAATAATACTTTTTAGATACGTTTATTATTTACATCCGTAAAGAAACTAACCGTGGAGTTTCTTGCCAGGTTTTTTTCAAAGGGTACCTACTGATGGACACTTGCACCTAGCTTCTTAAATTTTACAAATGCCCATGTGAAATAAAATATTTTCAAATTGATAGATGTGGCAATAAATTACTCACCTTCATTATCAGCAATAGCAGCATTCGCTCTGACTCCATAGAAGTACTTGACCAGCGGCTCGTCACCTTCCGCGGCCGCGATATGCAGGGAGGTCTGACCAGCGCCATTGACTGCATCCACAGCGGCACCATAGTCCACCAGGATGCGCGCCATGTCCACGTCGCGGCGCCGCGCCGCCAGGTGCAGGGCCGTGTCCCCCGCGGGGGTGCTCGCCTGGGTGGCACACGGGTTGTTAAACTACTGGGATTAGTATCCGTGTCACTCTGGTCAATGGGTGGCGAAGCGATACCCTATGTCCTAAACAAAAACATCGTTCGCGAGAATTTGAGATTGTCGCGTTCGGAATTATGTCATTTATTATGTCAGAGGTTTTCTTCCAAATAAATGAATTCGAACGAAGCTTTTGATGAGGACATAGGGTCATGATGGTGGCAGAAGCTATGAATGATGGAAAAGTGGGGCGTTTCGTCATCAGTACTGTATATTTTAGGTACTTAATATAATTACGCTAAAATTGTAGTACGCTGTTTATCAACACTAAAATACCAACTTATAGCTTTTTTTCTACGTATCAATGTGAATTTTACAGGTTGCCTACTGAAGAGACGACGAAACGCAAATGGTAAGTGCACCTAATTACTTGAAAGTATAAAATTGTTAATTATATAAGAGAGAATCGGAAAACTTTTTAAATACACAAGGAAAATAAATCGATGCAAAAAATATTCACATAACAACCTACTCTGTTAAAGCTTCACGTAGGTTAATTTATTTACAGAAAGCTGAGAGTAAACTCTCAATCAATGCAAAATAAAAACTGTTAAGTGTTTCAAGTATTAAATAATTCATACGATGATCTCGTGTGCAGTTGCATAACACTACCTATACAGCCTATACTATATATACTTTACGACGACGTATGTCACGCCGTGTGCGACACATAGGGGCGACACATACCTTGAGTTGCTCGGCGGTCTGCGCGCTCAGCAGCTCGCGCACCATGCTCTGGTTGCCCGCCTCCACTGCCAGCAGCAGCGGGATCTTCCCCCTCTGGGAACACACCAGGTCGCGAATTAGCTTTTTCCATTCTTTCTGTCTGGCGCGCTCCTTGTTGAGTTCTATGAAACTGATCTCGAGTTTCTGCAGGTCCTTTGACTGCTGGTTGGCAGGCGGGCTGCGCGGCCGGCCGCGGCTGGCACTGGCGGAATCCCGGTCGCCCATCGCGCCCGCTCAGCGCCCGCACCGCATCCATGCGCTGTCACCACAGACAACTCGCGCCCTGTACACCGCGGTGCAACTGCACGAATCGCTTTCAAACCGTAACACCACAGACAATAACAACCGATTTATTTGCATCGCAGTCTTCGCAGGCGACGAGACAATAACGTATAATCGATCGTCTATCGTGCTTCTCACTGAATACCGATGCATTCGAAATTGCCACGATTTCCGAAGCACTAAGTTTCGCCCGTCACGATCAGAGCCAGTGATACGTACTTGATCCTCCATGAGTACTAAGTACTAGCTACACGAACGAAAGTCGGAGGCCATGGCAAAGCTGCCTTCCTCTAGTCGTGACGAAGGACCGACTGAGACGTATTGTATTAAAATTAGTAATTTTGAATTTCAGCGCTGACGTTGTAACTAATATTCAGCGGGTGATTTGCATTGTAAATTCGCGCTGTGACGTTTACTCGGCGGCTAAAGCTCGACGGATAATTAGCTAGTTTCTATTCGTACAGGGTGGCTCGTTCCTGCTATCGGAATGTCCTTAGCACGTCAGTCTCGGGTGGGCACGCGGCACGCGCCGCGCGACGCCGCGGTTTGCTCGAATTTAGTCATAATTAGTTATTGTCGGATTATTTTTGTCAGATAATTCGTGTTGCGTCAAACGATGGCACGATAAGTTTGAAAGTTTTATTAGTTGGCTGGCTTAGCGTTGATTCAGCTCACAGAGTAAACGTAGAGTTTTGTTTACAGGTTGTGTTTTAGGGTGTTTTCGGGGGTAGTTCCTGAACCAGGCGGATGGCGGTGCCAGGCACGCGGCTGCACGCGATGCCTGCGACGACGCTGCATCCACGCCCGTTCACTACTCTTGTATTTACAAATCATAACTCTAATAACAGCGCTATAAAGCATAAGATTTATTGTACAGAATTCGCATCGGTCGTTTAGTTTTACTATTTCCAATTTGCATACATTTATGTATTTGCCAGTTATAGGTATAGTTGGAGGTATGCTCCGGTCGATGTACTAACGACAGACAGTAAATGACCTTTTTGCGAAGATGAATAAACTTTTGAATGAGCATTATTTTTGTACCGTGGTTCTTTATCACTCCGGCATAGTCATGTTTACGTCTCGTCTTGTACCTAATGCTTTGAGGCAAAAACGAGTAATATTTGCTATACTGCTTACCCCATCAACCCTTAGCCTGATGTCCTTCCCAGCGGCAGTAAGCAGCGCTCTAAGTATGCTGGTGGCAGTGCCGGTCTGTCTGCTAGCCACCAAATGCACAGCTGTTTGTTGCCGGCTCTGTAATCAACACGCTATGTAAAACAACAATTAATAAACGTAGCTGGGCCTGCAAGAAATGCAATGTTTATACTTTTTTAAGTTAAAAGGGAATTAAAATTAATTGCAGACCTAGTTATTTTTCTGTGTTATACTTTTCTTCGTTGGCAAAATATAAAAAAAAAAACAAGAAATGGAAATGGTAGAAAATGAGATTCAGATTTCAAGTAGATTAGTGATTCGAAATAATAACCGTTTCAAACCATTGTACTTTCATATTTTTTATAAATAATGCATGTTTAGTTAATAAATTATGGTAGAGTAGTAAATACTTAAATGACTAGTGTTATGCAAATTCAGAACAGCTTTCACCTGCCATAGTAAATTCTTTTGACCTTACCAAATATTTCATGAAAAATATATATATATCTCTCTCTCCTTATAAATTATTAAATGGCCTAATAATTAACTACAATATAAATCAGTCCTTTTTCATTAAAATAAAAGTTTTAACTTCAACTGGTAGAAGACGTTCTATTTAAACAGATACTTTTAAAAACAATCGCAGGATATACTTATATTGGTTATTATCTCACCCCTCCAGTGGCGAATGGATCCACCCCTCTCTTGGACAGCAATAGTTTGACGATGTCCTCTCTGGAGTACATGGCTGATATGTGGAGCACATTGTAGTTGTCCTGGGAAGTGGAAGAAAATTTTTACATATACAACATAAATAACGTAGCAATACGCTTGTATTATTTGAAAGTTCCCATTTCTTCCCGCGGGTGTCGTAAAGGAGACAAAAGGACTTACTAGAGAATGGGGAGTAGTGTTCTTTATAAATTTTACCAACATACTGCAATCGCCAAGCTTTCTGGCAAGCGTGGTGATTATGCCCTTGGGGAAGGTCTAAGGCAAGCAGTGGGATGATAATGACTTGAAGGTATAAGCAGAGATGTACCTGTAGTGCCGTTTACTAGTAATGGTTAAGTCGCATGTAATAGGGGTCGAGCCTATTATTAAATCTTCTAATCTTATAAAATGCTTCTTACCTTTAACCAGGCATAAATCCAGACTTCGAGGTGTTACTGAGTGTCTTTATATCATAATATTAATATAGAAATGTAAGTGTGTGGTGTGTATTAAAAATGTATGACCGACTTACGTACTTGTGTACCTATTTTGATTATAATTCAATATGATTTGTTTTTGATATTAGTTTTCATTGTTCCTCTCTACAAAAGCACCTGCCATTGAATCTCTTCATCATCCTTGGATGACTGATAGAGAATTTCTAAGGTGTTAAGTCCTATGCCAGGGTTGCGAGATTTGTTGGAAATAGTTACCGTGGCCCTGGCATATAGACAACTGGAGGAACATGGGTGGGTTTTAGTCAGTAAAAGTCTGACACGCCCTCCCGCTCCGCCCAGAGCGGGAGATGTCATTTGATGATTTCCCACCCTCTAATGATGCAAACCCAACACCTGTCCGTCCCGGGAATCTAACCATGGTCTACAGTAACAAGTAGGTTTACAACCACTAGACCAGCGGCCATTATTGACAAGTATACCATCACATTTTAACGTTGTAGTTATACTGCTAGTTAAAACGGTGCAGCAGCAAAATCAAATAAATATTTTGACTGTGCCAGATCCGATCCGATAAAATGCATGCCGAATACTCAATAGTAGGTACAGGTACCGCCATCTATATTACAAACGATGAATAACAAGTAAGACCCACTTGTTTTAAAAGTTCGTACCTTTGCCGTTCTTGATAGTGAATTCAAGCAAGAGATGGAGTTCACCATTTCATTGAAATTGTCACGATACTTTCATAACGATCTGATTTTTACAAAAAATAAAAATTGTTAGCAAAAATATTACCTTGTATCGTCCAGAATAAGATACAATCTACATTATTCTGACAGATTATTTTTAATGAGATTCTTATTTCTAACGACAGACGGCCTGGTACGAATCTAGATCGACAACATTAGCCCCGAATAGCTTTTATTGGCAAAAAATGAAATAGAAACGTAGACGCCATAAAAATATGTTTTAAATTTCAGGGTTAGTTCCTCGGCGTCGTATTATTGCGACCATAAATACTAGCTTGTGGGGAAACCGAGCAGTTTTCTACGAATTGCTTCATTTGCAAAAGTTATGAAAACTTATTACAATATGCCGCAAGAATGTTAGTAGCGTAGCGCATCTACGCCGTAGCGTGGACTACGAAAATTGCTACGCTGCGATGACGTGTGCTGTATTTGCTACGGCTTTGATTTTGCTCGGCTACGTAAAGAAGCTGCCATTTTTGAAACTCTCTATAAATAATGTGTTATAAACTGAAATGTACATTTTTATTAAGACTTTAGTCTTTCAATATTTGTACCTACTGATACTCCATCAATGACGTCATGTACAGGTAGATTCATACTATATGCACGGAATGATTGATTTAATGCTGATTTATTTTAAAAGTACAAAAAGTAATTATGTTAAAAAGTTCATAACGAACTTATGTAGATTTGTTTTAAATCTGAAATCTGTATCCTTGAGTGAAGCAAGCGGTCTCCACTAACGGTGTCACCAAATTACTGTACATAAATTATACAGGCACAATTTCCCCTACATTCCCCTGCGTAGTAAATATATCCATACATAATTACATATGTATGTTTGTTTGCTGATAGATCGCGTGCTTCAAGTACAGGACCTGGTAAGACATTAGCTTACTTAATCAATATGTATGCAAACTGTATGTACATATGCTACGTATAAGACTTTAATTATTGCTTACATTTTGTTCTGCACGATATTATGATATTTCATAGTATAGCAAGAAAAGTATAGTATTTTCAGCCTAGGCAGATGTTTGAGTGATCTATATAGAGCTGGATGAGACTCCCACAGACCAAAGAAACGTGACACATAATGGAGGTCTACACTCAGCAGTGCAAACTGCAGCTGTGTGGGTGCAGTTTGCACTGCTGAGTGTAGACCTCCATTATGTGGGTTGGTACAAGGCTGCCACTGAGGATGTGATTGTAATATTATATCATAGGCATTTCTTATCCCGATAGTGCGTCCCCGTGGAGTAATTTCCGTCCTCTGGCTAAAGCTAAATATTTAGCATTGCATAACTTTTTCTCACTAGGCAGTTGTAGTGTGACAGAATCAGAGGTTGAATAGGAATCAAGCAAAAACAACGTTGAGCTCTCAGCTGACAAATCGTGCCCTATCTGGACAGATTCACTCAATCTGTGTGGCTTTTTTTCTAAAAAGACCATTTCTGAGACCGATCTACATGGTCTTTACATGATCTGACCAAGATTATGTCTGGATTGTAAAGAGACTGTCATCGCTGAGTTTGTTTCGGACTTTCTTCTCAGAGTATTCTGATAGGAAACGCCGACCTCAACTAGTTTTAAAATATAAGTGACGTGTAAAAGTGTTTGTACAAACCTGCTTACAGAAAGAGAATCTTTTAAAAATAATACTAATTTAACCCACTTGCGACAGAGGGCGTTATGTCGATGTGCTTCTCAAACTAGTACAAGTCGTAACTTGAACTAGTTTGAGCATAGCATAGCATTCAACTAATAATATTCAGACTGCTGGAGCACACGTCTCTTCTCTGTAAGAGATAGTGGGCCGTTATCCACCACGTGGCTCCAGCGCGGGTTTATGGATGTTACATGTTGAAGAAGTATGATAAAAATAGGTACTAGAACAGTTTAATGTGTCATTGTACAGGAAAATTCTGTCGCGACTGTCGCGAGAATCACCAACGCGCCTGCAAAGCGTGGCGATTAGGGCAAACACCTCCCTTTGGAGACGGAAGACGTCCACTGCTGAAAATAGGCCTCCCAGCCAGTGTTCAGCAGTGAACGTCTTTCGGTTGAATTGATGATGATAATGACAGGAGAATTCACAAGAAAAGGACTTGACTGTGACTAACATGGTTAACGAACGTAGAACGCCAGACATGCCAAATTCAGAATCTTATTGACGTAATTGGTGGTTTCAATTGTAGATCCAATTGCCATTCAATATCTATGGAAGATCACAAAACAACCAGATAAAATACCAAAACTAAGAAAACTGACGTCATTGGCCACGTGTCGTGAAGAACGTGAAGTGAGTAAGTTGCGTAGTGTGTCGGCACGTATAATTCGTGGATTGCGTGCTGACGTGGCACTTGCGGTACTAGTGGTCACCTCGCGCCATTTGTTGCTCTAATGTCACGGCCCATTGACTCATACCTGACGAGTCTATTGGGCCTACTTAGTGATTCATTAGAAACTGTAGTAAGGAGATTACTGCCTGACAAGACGCCATCGAAATGCGTAGCAGAGATTTGTAAATGACTTTTAAAAAATTATGAGCTTATGCATTCAGCGAGATTGATTGTTTCGTGCAGTTGTGTACATCAATTTCTCTTCACTATGATTATGATATATATGATTTCTCGGTGTAAAATAATGAGGGACTTAGATCATAGACCTAAACTTATATTATTTTCAGAGGAGAGCTGTGGTAGCCAAGCCATACGGCTTACGGGTTCTAGGTCGAGGGTTCGAACGCAGGTTGGCGCTTTACTTTGTGAAAATAATTTCATCACCACTGCTCTCAAAACGGTGAAGCAAAACATCGTGAGGAAACTTGTTAGTCCTAAAACAGGAAAATTCGAAGACATGACATCTATCATTACATTTATACTGCACTGGGCCCGCGTGGTGGATCAAGGCCCGCTCCCTCTAACAGAAGTAACAGAGACAATGCCTGTGTCCAAGCAGTAGGAAAATTATAGGTCCATTATGTATGTATATATGTATTAGGATTTCATGATTTTTTTACTTGATATTCTGCCGTCTATAAAAATTCATAATTATATTAGTCTCTTAAATGCAAACTGACGCGTATACCATGTGCCTACAAAAACCTATGATTCACAGGCAACATTCCTGCACCACGTTTTAATTACTATAAGTTTATTTTGCTACTTACGTTGCTTTATTACTTTGCGTAGGCTTAGCTAGGTACAATCGTTTTCAACACGAGATTGCTAAACATTAAAAAAATACTATGTACAAAAAATTTCATTCTTACAAAGAAACCTTTTAGTGTAGCTCTCCAAATGACCATATGGCAGTTTTTTTATTGTTATCATCAGTAGGGCCAACTTATCTTAAATTATTTATTATATAAGAAGCTTCTGCAAGTGGCTGCGCTTGCGTGAAGGTCGGAAATGATTCTGCAGGGATGTATTACTGGGATAAGAAGTACCCTATGTGTTAATCCAGGTTATAAACTATCTGTGTGCCAAAATTTCATCGAAATCTATTTGCCCGTTTTTTCATGATTAAGTAACAAACATCTAAACATACAAATTGTCACATTTATGATACTTATTACATAATATGCCGATATCTATCTATACAAATAAATAAAATTGGAGTGTCTGTTTTTAATATTCAGATAACCACTTTTTACTAAGTGTATACAATATATACATACCATGCATATAGGTACCAAAACAACATTTTTTACAATTTTTGTCTGTTTGTCTGTCTGTATGTTCCGGGTAATCTCTGAAATGGCTGGACCGATTTTGACGGAACTTTCACTGGCAGATAGCTGATGTAACAAGGAGTAACTTAGGCTACTTTTATTTTAGAAAAAATAAATAATAGTTTAAAAAACCGGCCAAGTGCGAGTCGTACTCGCGCACCGAGGGTTCCGTAAAAAAATATATTTTTATTATATGATGTAACTAAAAAATTTACAGTTTTCGCAATTTTTCCTTTATCTGTGCTATAAGACGTTGCTTCGTACCAAATTTCAAAATTCTAGATCGACTGCGGAAATTTGCGGCATAAACGGCTATATCTTTTGATTGCGTTAGTTTAGAAGTTTGATTTTTTCACAGCTCCAAGAAACAATAGACTTGAGTATTTGATATAAATTTCAGCTTGATACCTCGACGCGTTCCTGAGAAAAAGGGTCTTGACAGACGGACGGACGGACGGACAACAAAGTGATCCTATAAGGGTTCCGCTTTTTCCTTTTGAGGTGCGGAACCCTAAAAAACTAAAAACACGCTGAATTTTGAGACGTATGTCAGCGTACTTTTCAAAGACAGTTTTTATGAAAAACTTTTTGTTAAATACCACGGGGGCGAAGTCGCGGGTAACAGCTATTACCTATAATATAACCTGAATTAACACATCTTACCGCGGTAGTACATCTTCCTGCGTTAATTTCCGACATCCACGCGGGCGAAGCCACGGGCAAAAGCTAGTATTCTATAAAACTATCTATCATTTTTTCTCTTTATAAATATGGTCGATGTCGACACTTCTGGCAATGTCAGATGTGATATGAGAAAACGTGCGAAGGAGAAAAAAAATGAAATCCAATACTAGTTTTAATTAATAAATAATTCAATTTAATGTGAACATTGTTGATAAACAAGTTTAATTAATCTTATCGATATGTACATAAATGTTTGCAAAACAAAATTTGATGTCACTGACGCGGATAGAACAACATCAGAGCTGTACGTAGGGACAGGGAGGGAAGTAAGTTGGGAGTGTTGAAACAGGGACCTTTAGTTTATGGAGACGTTTTTACAAATCACGGGCTGGGTTATTATTAGAGCAGTTAAAAAGAAATATGCTCCAAAGTACCTTCATCCAGCCACCATTTGCAGAGCGATGTGTCTCGAACCCAGATATTTTTAAGAAAAACCAGGGATTGTGAAAATCCCACCGTGAAAACTAGGTAAAGTGACCTCTGCCAGGGTCACGAGATTTGTTTGAA
The DNA here is from genome assembly GCA_947507805.1 of Aporophyla nigra. Classification (NCBI taxonomy): domain Eukaryota; kingdom Metazoa; phylum Arthropoda; class Insecta; order Lepidoptera; family Noctuidae; genus Aporophyla; species Aporophyla nigra. The sequence continues at coordinate 5,336,622 of OX382301.1, forward strand.
AGAGTTACCGTGGCCCTGGCATATAGGCAACTGAAGGAACACGGGTGGGTTTTAGTCAGTAAAAGTCTGACACGCCCTCTCGCTCCGCCCAGAGCGGGAGACGTCAAATGATGAATTCCCACCCATAAAAAAAAAGATGAAGTGACCTGTCAAAAGTGTCAATCTCTAACATAAGATGGAATGACAGCTTACTTCTGTGTATTGGCTCTTGTGAGTGAGCGCAAAAACAGCACAAGTGAGCAATAAATCATATTTTAAGGCCAATCGACAGCAAGAAAATAAAAATAACATTAAGTCCAAGAAGTAATTTACTTTCGCTTATCGTGGATACGGTACCAGTATGCAGCAACTAATGCGGAAAAATAAAGTCGATTTGCTAGTTTCTAAGTAAAGATATGAATCTAAAGAAAGGAAATCTAGTCCATTTTGTAGACTTAATTAAAAGATAAAATTTATAGACCTTGTGTAAGTTTTTGGACATGAAATGTCTGTTTACTGTAGCGACTTTTTTTCGGTTGTAATTATAGACTACGTTTGTATGGTCGTAAAAATAACGCGACGTGAATTTATCGCGCGATTTTTGGATGGATACACTGTTGGATTTCACACTCTCGGAGCTGAGCAGTGCGCGAAAATCTTGCCGCGATATTATAACGTCTGTGCTATGTGAAGGGACTAACTAGAGTATGGGCGGCAGCGTTCTCTATGCATTTTACCACCATACTGCGATCGCAACCCGCCTGCTAAGTGTGGCCAACCCCCCCAAATTATGGGAGGCCAATGTCCAGCTGAGGACGTCTTTCGGCTGAATGACTTACGGACTGATTACGTGGATTTAAGCGAAATAATGCGTTTTAATAATTTTTTTCATTATCATTATAAAGCGCGATTATATAAAAGAAAGATAAAAGAGTGTGTTGAATGCTAAGAAAATCGATGTGGTAATTTATTAACAATTCTAAAAAGTGTTGTAATCTATATCAAGAAAAAAAGAAACGATGCAAAAGAAACCCGACAAACATATTATTTAAATGTATGCAAAAATATCACGAAGCGTCAACAAATTCTGCCCACTACAGACATTTTTAGCTCATACTCTGTTAACATTAAACTTGCTACTCCATAATGCATTTTCTTATAAGCCGGCCCGAGCCGAGCTTGAGTACTGACCTATTACAGGTTATGAGCATAAATTGCCTGTGGAGGGTGTTATCAGGCAATCTGTGACGGTAGGCATGAAACCCAAGTTATAAGTTAGCAAAATTAGCCACAGGTCCTACTGCAAGCGAGTCAGATTTTATTTTAAGTAGTAAAAGCTATAACTTTAAAATTACTTTTACATATTTTGAATGGAATTTCTCAATATAAGCTGGAAGTCTTAATTCTTTCCCGGCTTATGACACTAGGCTCGCCACTTTTACATAGGATTTAAAAATTATTGACGAACTGAAGGCGTCATAAATCAAAATCAAAAGTCATTTATTCAAACTAGGCTGAGAGTCAGCACTTTTTGAACGTCAAAGTTACATAAGACAGTCCCCCAAAACGCCCGCCCTTCAACACTTCCTAGTGCTTTAGCTGGGAAGAAGAAGTGGCGGAACAAACTCCCCAGCAGCACAGCTGTCTGTTAAGTTAGAAGAACTTGATTCTATACAATTGTAAGTAGTAAACATTAAGAGACACAAAAAATTAAATTAAATGATTTGCCATATGTCAACTAGCCAACTCAATATTCCAACAAATAAAATGAAATCTATACTCAAGCAAAAGCAAAAAATATTTATATAACACGTCAGCCTAAAGCTTAGAGATAGTTTTTAGTAGGCGCGATGTTGTGTTATTATTTTGGAAAGAGCCCAGCCTAATTGGACTGGATGTAGTTATGTTTACGTTGTTAGTTCTACAGCAACCAATAGTATTGCTCGTCCCGTGTTACATGCCATTTTAATATAAATGGTTAATCACACCAATAATATACTCTTTTGAAGGATTTAATATAAGGATGGCAGATGAAGCAGACAAGTCTTGGTGTGGAGACCGCGTATCTGCAAGCGTAATGTGGGACGCCACTTAGTTAGATGGACCTAAGATCTTAAGAAGGTGCCTGAGACAGACTGGATGTGGAAGGCGGAGGACAGGGCGTTATGTCGTAGGGGAGATGTCTATGGACCAGCTAGGCCAGTAGTGAACAGCTATAGGCTGAGTTGAATCTGTGACACATTTGAAACCGTCTATCAATTTAACCATTTATCCCAGATACTGTCGAAGTATTATCGCTCTATGTGGACGCAAGCCTTTTCAGTGGCAGCTTGCCACGCCTTGTAGGAAATTACCCCCTTCGTTCCAGTTTGCTTTGTTTCAAGACGCGAACCTACTTACAAGCTGTTAATTATTATTGCACCTACACCTTTGTCAAGGGTGTCAAATGCTTTAAATTATTATTTGGGGACTAAGATTAATTAAGTAGGAAATATATTAATGTAGTTCGACATTATCAACTGTGGTGTACTAGGTCAAAATCAAGAACAAAAGATAGTGATCGTATACTAGCATTGACAGACTACTGAAAAATGTGTGCACTCATTGGACAGTTTCACTCAATCTGTGTGATTATTTCCTGAAAACACTATTTCAGAAGCCAGTCTATTTGGTCTTCACATGATGTGCCTAAGATTATGTCTAGACGGTTAAAGAGAGCTTTCTTCTTAGAGTACTCAGATAGGAAACGCCGACTTCATCTCGTTTACCAAATTAAATCAACGGTTGAAAGGCTATTTGATCGAAGCGACATTTGCTGAAAGTTGCAGGAGAGTGATTCAAAGTTTTATTTTTCGAATAAAAAAAACATTAAACTAGTGATTGGATTTTGGAAAAACTGTATTATATTTACCAAAATCCACTCACTAGTTCTTTTATAATGATTTTTTTATTCGATAAATAAAAATTTATATAATTTTTCTATACAAAATAAAATAATTTACAGAAATAAAATAATCTGTTAAATAAACTGGGTCCCTAACTATTAACAGTAACCCTTACAAGCACTTCTTCCGCCGTGTGGACGAGGTGACTTTAAGTTTTGAAGCTCAAACATTAATTTACTATAGAAAATATTTTTAATAATTATTTCTCTGGAGTCTGGATTTGTACCCGGTTGATAGCAATAAGCTGACCTCCTGTTACATGAGAATTAAATATTAACTCGCGAAATGTGCGTGTACTATAACACCTCTACCCAACCCTTTAGGCAATGTGTTAATAGTCTACATGCCCTTTAGGGTGCCCTTTTGTTTGAGTTACTCAAGAGCATCACTTAAAACACGATTATTCTATCGTGAATCAGGTGCTTAAAATATATTGACTCACATTGTTTCTGGCGCCGACATCGGAGCCGAGTTCAATGAGTCGCTCCACGAAAGATGTTCGGTTGTCCTTCACGGCGTACATCAGCGGTGTCATGCCCGTCGTCTGAAACAAAACAAAGGGTTAATATAGTACGTCTGTAGGGTAGACACGAGGTAAGTAGAATGCATGATCAGCCTATAATAATCTCTCTGCTAGGACACGGTGAAAGGGAGAATACCGAAATCCTCCCTGAAGATTGGCAGTGACATAATATCTTACGAAATATTTTTTTTTCATCCGCCATATTGATTGTATATAATCAAAACCTAGCTACCGACCTAGACAAGAAGATGAGCATCAAATTTGCTAAAATCCCTCCAGCCGTATCGATGCGAAACATCCCTCATACAAACATACATAGGTCGAATTAAAAAATTCGTTTTCATTCAAGTAGATTCAATTCCTAAACCTCACACTAGGATTCCCTGTGTTTTGAGATCCAAGCTCCTTCGTTCCGTTTACAATTTTATATAATATTAAAATACATTAAAAAAAAACTCAAATAGAACAGATGCAAGACCCGCAACAGTAGCCAGTCACCAACTGCAAAATGCATTTTCACAGCAATTAGTACTAAACTGTGACTACCGGTTATTAAATGCACGACTACAAACAGGCAGCCAAAATGCGGCCTGCATAAATTTACTCAACCCGCTGACCGCATATCAAATTAAATAAACAACGACTCCCTTGAACTTTAAACAACCTATTCATTATAAATAGCGATAACTTAAACATATTAAAGTAATTTTGTACATTTTAAACTCGTTATAAATCACGGTTACTGTGAAAAGACTTCAGGGATAATTGTCCGTTAAGGTCTCTTGAAACTGTAGCTTCGTGCCGATAAATAGTCAAGCCTTTGGGCGTGGTCCAATTCATAGAATTGCACCTCTAAACGGTTAGAATAAAGTGCTACCGCGAAAGGAATTATCGTGCTTTTGTTTAGGTATTCAATCTTCGAGATAGGCAAGAACTAACTTGGTTTATTGTTTTATTTTTTTCACGTGCAAAAGTGTTTTGTTTACGTGTTAAAGAGATGTAACTTTACCTGCCTTCATAGGCGACCTTCTTGTAGAATTCATGTTTGTTATTCATTTTTGTTTTTCTTATTTCGTTGTTATGTTTATTTGTCAGGAATACGAATCATTCACCACTCGATACGAAAATAAAACAAATTTTGAGCGCATTTTACAGAGCGTGCGGCTTTTGTTTTTTTTTTTTTTTTACAAAAGAAATGGAATATTTGAATATGAAACAAAAAAAAAATGCCAGTGGCATTGAAGCAGATTAAGAAAAGAGGTTTCAATGCTGTTTAGCACGTATTATAATCTCTTGGGTTGGATCTCCATGCTCCTGAGAATGTGTGAATGTTTAAATGACAACTACAATTTGAATAAATGGCTTTTGATTTTGATTTTCTATATAGTCGATTTTGGACTATGTAGAATCCTGTTGATTCCGTATTTAAGTTGGATAATATCATTTCACTGGCTCATCACCACATCAAACGGCCAAGCGCTTACATGCAGACTCGCTTCACAATCTCCGTTTCCCGTCATTGCTACTGACTGACAGATGACATTAGTGACAGGAACTGCATCCGCTTATGGGCATGAGATAGTGATAGATATCTATTGAATAGATACACTACAGACTATATTACAAAATAACGATAATTATGATTTTTGTTATATTACAAAATATAATGACTATAGTGAGCGATCATAAGCAACACGATAAAGTGGTAAACCCCCTCGACTTTCAGATAAGAATATTTTCTTGACTCATACTTTTTACAACGGGTTTTTTTATTAGTTGGGTTTTAGTTTTTGAACTTATTTTTTATCTTTACCACTCGATATCTAAGAAAGGACTTCTCTGAATTTAGCAGTGCGCTTGTCCGTGTAACAGTCATAAAAAATTTGGTGTTCGTAATGGTTTTTTTTTTTTCGCCAACCGCTTATGACTTATAGCTTCCATAGCTGGATTGGCAGTCATGAGGGTAGGAGAACCCTCCAAGGAGTAATTAGTAAGGTGCACAAGCGTGACCCGTTATAATTACCTTAATGATCTGTTACTCAATTATGATATGGTGAACTTGCACTTCGTGTTCCTCATTAATCTTTTACCGTCACTTTGTTATGTATTTTTAATACGTTATTGTTTACCTGGTGACCTTGCCCATGAGCAGAGAATTAAGCCTGATTTACGCGGGGCGATTTCATTGAATAGGCTCCATAATTTGAAGCAACAACTAAAATTGAATGAGTATGTTAACGATGCAAGGTTATCAATCAGTGGCGTGCATTTGTTTACCGTATATGTGCCTACATATATGATAGGTCGCATGTTCTTGTCTAGGTAGACAAACGCGGCTTTCTTTTAAGTATGATAATTTATTAGTTTCTCTAATAATTTCGGGAGATACATTAAAATGTAATTGACAGATTTAGGGTTATTTTTCGAGGTACTCCTTATATGCTTACTGTGTGCAATGCACGACACATCAAACATGACAAGATGGCAAGGCAAATGCAACTGTTGCTTCCATTTTATTATACAACTTGTTTCTATGGACATGCTCCAGGGTATTAATGAGACTATGTCAGAGAAATTATAAACAATCGTGACGTCGAAATATTTCAGATATTAAGCTGAAAAGAACAGATCTACACTTTGATCTTAGCCAAAAAGAACACGGGTGGGTTTTATTCGGTAAAAGTCTGACACGCCCTCCCGTTCCGCCCAGAGCGGGAGAAGTCATTTGATGATTACCCATCCAGAAAAAAAAAAAAAAAAGTTCGAAATATTTTGTACAAAGAATTAAAACGAAAAAGAAAAAATCATATGCTATTTGATTTTTCCACATGGTCAGAGTTATGGGAAATGAAGGAACACCTGGTATGCCACAGGCAATAAACTAGTATGGTGTGAATGGGGGGTTGTAGAAAATTAGGTAAGTTGATTTTTCACTTCTGACTTGGTACCCAAATACGTACCTATATATTCTGTAGATAAAGTTAAAAAAAATCTTTTTCTATGAATATTCTACAAATTATTGAACCCTTGTTTCTTATTGTTAGACTCGAAGGTGTGAAGACGCGGTATTTAGTACCGTAAAGTAACGACAGAAGACGTTTTTATTCCGAATGTTTGTAGGTTTTTACTTTTGGCGGGTTTCACTTGTTACGCTTTATTGCTTCGGGCGGCATCTACAGCCGATACGAAGAAATGAATGAAAAATACTACCAGTAGCTGATCGCAGATGGCGCTCAGAATGTCTATTTGTTCTTGGTTTTACCATTGTCTTACAAGATGACTCTTAACACAATAGGTGTTTCAAGCCAGATTTAGAAACTAGAACGTGGTTTGTTCCCCGCAGCGGTATAATACAATTATAACTTAATTTCCATGTCTTTTTCCTGCTTTTTACTAAGTAAAAAGTGTTAAAATGTGCGGACGCTTTTATCTTTTTTTACACTACATACATAAAGATGAATCTACGCCGCTACGCCGTAGAGGCTGCTACGCTACATATTTGTAGCTGATGCACGTATCGTAATTTTGAATAAATGAAAAACCAATAATATAAAATGACGTCTATTTTTCCCACAGGGTTAGGCAAGGGCGTACTACACTTCTCCCTAACCCTTCAAAACAATAAAAAACAAAAAAAAAAAAAACAATTTTAATGCGTATCAATAGTCTTATGACGTAAGTAGGTTTGTACAAACACTAGATGTGGTTGACTCAGAGGTCACAATGTCTTTTAACAAATAAACTTGGTCAGATCGTGTATAGACGATTAGAGAAGATTGGTGTCTGAAATGGTATTTTGAGGAATGAACCACACAGGTTGAACGGACCTGTCCAGTCGGTGCACGTATTTGTCAGTAATCATGTAGTTCAGCTCGGAACTCGAAAGAACTCAACGGTACAACGAACAATACCAAGGAAAAGACATTTCGGTAGACTGCACAAATTACTCAAACTACCACACCATGATTAGTACTAAATGAGAAGAACAAAAATAAACCACATAATTTTCACTTTCCCAATAATTAAAATAATACATATTTATACTTTAAAAAGTAAATATTCATCTCATTGTATGTATGTATGAATTAATTCATCAATATCCAGTGTATTGAAAAATCCGAAAATAATTTAGGTCAGTTAAAATGAGTATTAACATGTGTCGGTGTGTGTGTATGTGTTGTGTGTGTATATGTGTTGTCTTCTGTGTTTTCTTAAATTAAAAAAAAAAAAACAAAGATAGGTTAAAAGTTAAATTCTACAGCAGCTAAAGTAATTGGCTTGTCGTGCTAAAACAAATGTGCTTGATAAATGTTTGCGAAAATTGAGGTTACACTAAGGTGAAATAGTTTATGTAAATTAGATTAAATTATAGTAATTCACTACAAGTAGGCACAACATAAATTTATTCGTTGTCTGCATCGAGCTTAGCTTAGTTTGCTTAACTTAAGTGGACTGCAATGTTATGCTTTTATTTTTCATTGGATAAGTTATTTTTTAACGTTAATAAGATTAGTGTAACATGTCTAAAGTAATTTGTCTAATGTGTTGCATATTTTAGTTAAATGTTATTTACGAGTTTTGTTATGTCTACGAAACTTTATCGTCCGTGTAGGTGCCGGACGTAAAGAATAGCATCACCCCATTTCTTCCCGTGGGTGTCGTAAGAGGCGACTAAGGGACATACTAGAGAATGGGCAGCAGCGTTCTCTATGCATTGTAGAGTACCATACTGCGATCGCCAACCCGCCTGCCAAGCGTGGCGATTATGGCAAACCCCCCCCAAATAATGACAAGCACATACAAAAAACGGCCCCTAGTTCCCGGCGGCCCACCTACCCTTGGCTATGGTAGCGGTCAAGGTCACGGTGAGGCAAGGGGTGCTAAGAATCCCCGGAAGAGATCCAGCTACCACAATCACCGACAACTGGACCTGGCAACATACAACACGCGTACACTCCGGACCGACGAGAAGATCGCCGAGTTCGAGGAAGAATTGAGCAGGTTACGATGGAGTATAGTAGGCTTATCTGAAGTCCGAAAAGAGGGGGAGGACTCGATAATCCTGAATTCCGGAAACCTGCTCTATTTCCGGGAGGGCGACCAGCAGTCCCAAGGTGGTGTCGGGTTCATCGTCCATAAGTCCCTTGTGAGCAACGTTGTGGGGATCGAGAGTGTGTCGACCAGGGTGGCGTTCCTTATACTCAGAATATCCGCAAGGTATTCGCTGAAGGTCATACAGGTGTACGCCCCGACCTCGACACACCCCGACGATGAGGTGGAGACCATGTATGAGGATATTTCTAGAGCCATGCATGGTTCCAAAACTCACTTCACCGTTGTTATGGGGGACTTCAACGCGAAACTGGGCAAGCGAAGCGATGATGAGTTGAGAGTGGGGCAATTTGGAGTTGGACGTCGGAACCACCGGGGTCACCTACTGGCTAGTTTTATGGAGAAGGAAGGCCTCTTTATGATGAATTCCTTCTTCAGAAAACGTGAGCACAGGAAGTGGACCTGGCAGAGACCTGACGGTGCAACTAAGAATGAGATTGACTTCATTATGTCGACGAGGAAGCAAATATTCAATGATGTCTCTGTGATCAACGCGGTGAAAACCGGGAGTGATCACCGCATGGTAAGAGGCACATTGAATATCAATATCAAGCTGGAAAGATCTCGGCTGATGAAGTCAACGCTCCGACCAGCACCGATCCAACTTCAGAACCCCGAGAGCTTTCAGCTCGAACTCCAGAATCGTTTTGAGTGCCTAGGGAGCTCCGTGGACGATTATAACGATGGGTTTGTGGAAACTGTCCATACGGTTGGGTCTAAGTTCTTCAAGACCCGCCGTACAAATAGAAAAAAGAAACTCTCAGATCCAACATTACAGCTCATGGAACAGAGGCGCGGAATGATCCTGCAGTCTTCAGAAGCTGCACTCGAGTACCGGCAACTCAATAGACGGATCTCTAAGTCCTTGAAAAGCGACCTTCGCCTTTTTAATACGGAACGTATTAAAGACGCGATAGAGCGAAACAAGGGCTCCAAAGTCTTTGCAAGAGATCTGTCTATTGGGCAGAGTCAGCTTGCGAAACTGAAGACCGACGATGGCAGAATCATGTCCGCCAAACCTGAGCTGTTTAAGGAGATTGAGAGGTTCTACGGACAGTTATACACATCCACCAGAAACCCCGTTATGAATCTAGCTAACGACCCGAGAGCTAGGTTGACTCGACACTACACTGAAGATATCCCGGACGTCAGCTTGTACGAGATTAGGATGGCTCTGAAGCAGCTCAAAAACAACAAGGCGCCGGGTGATGACGGAATTACAGCCGAACTCCTGAAGGCCGGCGGAAAACCCGTTCTAAAGGCCCTTCAGAAGCTGTTTGATTCCGTCATACTCGAGGGCAAAACGCCACTGGCATGGAACAGAGGTGTGGTGGTACTTTTCTTTAAGAAGGGTGACAATACCCTGCTTAAGAATTATAGGCCCATCTCACTTCTGAGCCATGTCTACAAGCTGTTTTCAAGAGTCATCACGAATCGTCTCGCGCGCAGGTTTGACGACTTCCAGCCTCCCGAACAAGCTGGATTCCGTAAAGGCTTTAGCACCGTAGACCACATACATACGCTGCGGCAGGTTATACAGAAGACCGAAGAGTATAACCTGCCTCTCTGCTTAGCGTTTGTGGACTACGAAAAAGCCTTCGATTCGATCGAGACCTGGGCTGTACTGCAGTCTCTTCAACGGTGCCAGATTGACTATCGGTACATCGAGGTGCTGAAGTGTTTGTATGAAAACGCCACTATGTCAGTCCGGCTCCAGGACAAAGCCTCGAAACCTATCCTTCTGCAGCGAGGGGTGAGACAGGGAGACGTAATCTCTCCGAAACTGTTCACCGCTGCACTGGAGGATGTCTTCAAGGTTCTGGACTGGAAAGGGGCTGGCATCAACATCAATGGCGAGTATATCACTCACCTTCGATTTGCCGACGATATAGTAGTCATGGCTGAGACTATGGAGGACCTCAGTACAATGCTCGATGACCTCAGTAGAGCTTCCGAAAGAGTGGGTCTTAGGATGAACATGGACAAGACAAAGGTCATGTCCAATGCTCGTGTGATACCCACTCCAATGAAGATCGGAGACGCTACACTCGAAGTTGTGGACGAATACGTGTACCTAGGACAGACTGTCCAGTTAGGTAGATCCAACTTCGAGAAAGAGGTCAATCGTCGAATTCGACTCGGCTGGGCAGCGTTCGGGAAGCTACGCAATATCTTCTCGTCCCAAATACCGCAGTGTCTCAAGACAAAAGTCTTTGACCAGTGTGTGTTGCCAGTGATGACATATGGCACTGAGACGTGGTCGCTCACAATGGGCCTCATAAGAAGGCTCAAAGTCACCCAAAGAGCAATGGAGAGGGCTATGCTTGGAGTTTCCCTACGCGATCGAATCAGAAATGAAGAGATCCGTAGGAAAACCAAGGTAACCGATATAGCCCGAAGAATTGCCAAACTTAAGTGGCAGTGGGCAGGGCACATTGCTCGCAGAACGGATGGCCGATGGGGTCGGAAGGTTCTGGAGTGGCGACCGCGTACTGGAAGACGGAGCGTTGGAAGGCCTCCCACAAGATGGACCGATGACCTGGTGAAGGCCGCAGGAATACGTTGGATGCGAGAAGCACAGAATAGGTCGAAGTGGCGGTGCTTGGGGGAGGCCTATGTCCAGCAGTGGACGTCTTTCGGCTGAAATGATGATGATGATGATGACGAAACTTTATTATTACTTTTCTTATATAATTATTTTCAGACAACAATTTACATGGTCATCACGTGATGTGACCAAGATTATGAATGAACTTTAAAAGAGAACAGTCTCTGTGAACAATTTTTCTGAATTTGGTTAGCAGTTAATTTCCCTGAGTTTACTTTTAGTACATTTATATTTATCTTTAATCGAATTCAAAAAGGAGGAGGTCGTAATTCGTCTGTTTTTTTTTTTTTGATATGTGCGTTCCGCGATTTAGCCGACAATTATTGTGGATCGATTTATTATTTAGTTTGCTTGGGTATTTTTGGCGTTAGCCTCGATAATGCGTTTTTAATCCTTATCTAAATGACATTCTACTGCTTCCTGTCACTGTTGCAAGCAGTGGGGTGGTATAGGAATTGGTGTGGGGTAGGTACCATAACGTGACTTTTTCCAAAAAAAAAAAAATACTACCGATTTCCAACAAAAAAAAACTACAAACTGAAACATTTGTTTTGGAAAGCGTTTTTATATATTATATTCGATACTTAAAGGGTGCCAACGGATCCCTATTACTAAGGCTGCACTGTCTGTTCGCCTGTCTGTCTTTAACGGGCTGTATCTCATGAACCGCAAGGCTAGACATAGGTATGTAGATAGCTGAAATTTTGACAGCGTGTGTATTTCTATAGCCACTATAGTAAAAACTGAAATCAAAATAAAAAAATATGGAGGGGATATGGGGTTTCCCATACAAGAAACATGTTTTAATTTTAATATTTTTTGTTAAATATTATACGGTGAGACGGAACCCTTCGCGTATTTCATATTAGATTCGCTTACCAATTTTATTTCATTACAAACATTCCTCATATTTATGCATCTTTTAATGTTCTTAAAAACTTAACCACTATTTGCCGTTTATAGCACAGGGTGTGTCTAATAACGAGTTGGTACTCTTTTGTATGAATTACTTCCCGGTATTTGGCACACCTTACGTTTAGCATACACCATGTATTATTTAAGGCGTGTTCCTCTAGTAACGGTGTATGTAATTAAGGGCAGATTGCATGAAAGCTATTTCGAAACATTTCAGTGTTTTATTTGAATGTAATTGAAGTGTTATGTTTGAATTATTTTAATGTGTTTTCAGGTATACTTACATATTTTAAATATTTGTACTGGTGGCTAAATAATAACAGTCGCACGGGTCGCATAACGATTAGCTTCCGGGTTGCCGCGGTTTTGATGCGCGCAGAGAACCAATATTTGGGACATACCTATCATTTGTCCGGGTTGGAGGCTCGGGAGATGATGTTAAATGCTAGTATACATAAGCAAAAGTACTTGAGATACGTGTTTGTAAATTCACCCCCGGCACATAAAAATTTGGTAAATGAGAACATCCTGAGGAAACCGGTGTATACTACAACCCAAAATTCTAAGACATGTGACATCTGTCAACCCGCACTGGGCTCTAGAGGTGGATTACGGCCCTCTCCCTCTCCCCAAGGAGACCTATATCCCAGGAGTGGAAACTATAGGCTGAATATGATGATGATATTTTTTATTGTCTTGGTGTGACAAAATCGATATTTTTAAAAAAATCCATAATCTGTAATTTATAATTTTTTTAAAAGTTATCTTTTAATATTAATTTGTAATATTTTCGTAGTTTAAAAATGTAATCGAACAGTTTTTTACCTTTTAATAAGAATGTTGTGCACGCCTTTAAGTGATGTATTTACACAGAACTAAAGATCCATCATCACTTAATGTTATTATCTTTGTAAATATATCGTTGGTGTGCCTTGTTTAATAAATAAATAAAAATCCTTGTCTTTGGTAACATTAAAAATATTTCTGTAATTCCAAAAGATGCCTAAATAAATATTCCTGAATTTTCGTTTCAATATTCGTTTTCACTCTTTCAGATTTATACTTTCAATTCATCGAATCTGTGAACTAATTTATTGCTTCATGAGCGGATAACTTTCGACCTAAGTCGAAAAGCACGCGAAACTTAGTGATGACGTCACTATACTCTAATGTCTTTATTACTTCGCTTGATCTATTTAGTACCGGACATTAAAAGTAATAGTAAAAGATACTAATATAGTTCCATTTGGTGCATAGCATCATCCCATTTCTTTCCGTGGGTGTCGTAAGAGGTGACTAATGGGCTTACTGGAGAATGGGCAGCAGCGTTTTCTATGCATTTTACCACCATACTGCGATCACCAACCCGCCTGCCAAGCATGGCGATTATGGAAAACCTTCCCAAATTGGGGGATTCCTATGTCCAGCAGTGGTCTTTCGGCTATAATGATGATGATGATGTCACTAATATAATTTTTATAACGACAGCCTATCTTCAGCGATAGTCAATCTATAGACTCGTCTTAGGTCAGCACATGCGGTATAGTACTGTAAAGGTTATCTGCAAAAGTCGACCTTATGTCGTGCAGGCTGGCAAAAAAGTTACATTGGGATATTCAAATAGATTTAGAATAAGATTTAACATTTTTTATATTACGTATTTGTTTGGAAAACTAGTAAAAAAGATGCGTTGATTTAAACACGAACAGTTTGAATAAACGTAAAAATTCACGTTCGCAAGGACGTAAAAATATCGCGGCAGGATTTTGTCACGCATTGGAACATTAACTCACTACTTCGCGCCGAAAGTTCAAAATCCAACTGTGTTTTTTCAACACACAAGGATTGGTTCAACTGCCAGGGTTGCGAGATAAGTTCGAAAGAGTTACCGTGGCCCTGGCATATAGGCAACTGAAGGATCACGGGTGGGTTTTAGTCAGTAAAAGGGAGACGTCGACGTTGATGATGTTCCACCCACAAAAAAAAAGTATTGGTTAAAAATAGACAGTTGAAAATCGAGTACACGATTAATCCTGCTGCAATATTATGTACGTGGTGTATTGTTATTTTAATTAAATTATCCCGGCACTCTGAGATAGCTCTCACAGTACTTCCTTATTTTAAATAAGTTCTGTTTAACATGCACTAATATAACACATAGATTTTACTGACAGAAATTCCTTAAACGCCTACTTATACGCCCAGGCAAAATAATGAAATGTCCGTGTCCCATATACCTATTTATGTAAACATTCTACCGACTAGGTCATATAACGTCGCAAAAAGTTACCATAAACATTAATCAGTAACTAACCAATTTCCTGATATCCTGAAATTCAGGTCGATTCGCTTTTCATAGGAACTTCCTGTAGTTTGCAATATCCGGCGATTGAAGGCTTTCAGTCGATTAATACTCATCATGCTAACCTGCTGGCTCACATCCGGTGGTACGTTTGTGACCGGCTAGGTGGCGCCACCGCCGCGGTGACGAAACCTTGTGTAATTCTGTGGGACTGCATGACCATAAAAGGTAGTCAGAATGATGATGTGTCACTTTGAGGGAGTAGGTTGGCCATTCAGGGTCAACGGTCAAACTCAACTGATGTGAAGGTTGAACTTTTGTAGGTATCACTATGACTACTAAGCTAATCTACGAATGAGTTGGCATGAAGTATAGAATTCTCGTAAAATATAATTCGTGTTAAGTATGGTGGTATTGCTACTCCTCAAAATGTTCGCTAGAAAAATTTTTTCAAGGTCAACTTTTCGTTGAATAATTTAACTCTTCAACAGTAAGTATACTCTACTAAAGCTAGTAAAATTTAACAGGAAACCCATTAGGCTTTGAAAGTGAAGTTTTCTGGTGACTGTTATTGTTGTTTTTTTGTGTGTTAAATGTTCTTGTTGTTATGTTTTTTCTTGTGTACAATAAAGCATATATAAATAAATAAATAACATAAAACACATTTAGAATGAAAGAACATAACATGGATGGCTGAATACATGGGAAACCAACCAGCCAATGAAACTAACCCCGGATTTATCTTGTTCTAACATTGTTTATCCGGAAAAGAACTGGAGTTACCGACATAGCTTGCAGGGTAAGCAGGCTGAAGTGGCAGTGGGCTGGCCATGTTTGTCGAAGGACCGATGGCCGATGGAGCAGACGAGTCTTGGAGTGGAGACCGCGTATTGGCAAGCGTAGTGTGGGACGCCCCCCAGCTAGATGGAGCGACGACCTCAAAAAGGTGGCTGGGACAGACTGGATGGGGAAGGCTGAGGACAGGGTTGGACAGGGTGTTGTGGCGCAATATGGGAGAGGCCTATGTCCAGCAGTGGACTGCGATAGGCTGAATTGATTGATTGAACATTGTTTGAAAATTTCTTTGAGAATCTCATTTTCCACCGACTTCTACAATAGTATGAACAATCGTTATTATATAAAACACATACATACAGATCAAATGACCCAGCTTTTTTCCGGAATATTATATATACATTGACATTGATAAATTTAATTTAAACAATGATATGAATATTTGTTTAGTAAAGTATTATATCGTTTTAATTATTGTGAATGTAAATAAATAAATAAATATCTTAGGACAACCAACAGGCCGTTATCTGATCCCAAACTAGGCAGACCCTGTACTATGGTAACCAGACAACTGATAAATATACTTATATATTTCTAAATACATACATATTATAGATAAATTACACCCAGACACAGAACAAATGATTGTGCTCATCACACAAAGATTTGTCCTGGGTGGGAATCGAACCCACGACCTCAGTCTTTGCAGACGTGTGAAGACGTGTGAATGTGAAGACTATGTGGGTAATTTTTTGTTTCTCTCTTTTTTTTTAGTTATTCTAATCATGATTATACAATTTGAGTAATTAATGCCTACCCAAATGACCTTACTTTGATAATTTTCGTCGAATTGTTGAGCTCCTTAAATTCTGAGTTGAGCTCTAGCAAATACGTGCTACTACCGACTGGACAGGTCCACTTAATCTGTGTTATTCTCTCCTCAAAAATACCAGTTTGGACCAATACATGGTCTTCACTGATCTGAACAAGATTATACCAGGACTTTAAAAGAGACTGTGACCTCTGAGTTTGTTTCGGCCTTTATTCTCAATGTAGTCTGATAGGAAACGTCGACCTCATCTAGATTTAAAATTTTGATTGACTCTTAAAGTATTTGTACAAACTTACTAACAGAAATAAAATCATTTATTATGCATAAGCGTACCGTGTGGTGGCGGACGTAAAGAATATCACCACCCTATTTCTTCCCGTGGGTGTCGTAAAAGGCGACTAAGGGACTTACTAGAGAATGGGCAGCAGCGTTCTCTATGCATTTTACCACCATACTGCGATCGCCAACCCGCCTGCCAACCGTGGCGATTATGGCAAAGCTCCCCAAATTGAGGGAGGCCTAAGTCCAGCAGTGGACGTCTTACGGCTGAAATTATGATGAATGAAGCATAATCAGTCTATAATGTTCCCACTGCTGGGACACAGGTCTCATCTCAATGTGAGAGAGTGGTCCATAAACCACCCGGGACCAGTGCGGGTTGGTAGATGTCACTTGCTTTTGAATTTTTTGGTTCTAGGACTTGCCGGTTTTCTCACGATGTTATCTTTCAACGTTTTGAGAGAAGTCATAATACAATTATTATGATTCATTTATCATAATGTAGGTAAATTAAATACAAGTCTATATTTTTGTTAATCCTACCCCCAAAACAACCAATAAGACATGAATGCTACTAAAGTTAATTACGTTCGACGCGCGACTGACACCAACATCGTCTCACCGACACATCGACCCATCACATCGCTAGGCAGAAAGACATCAACGACGTGACAAGATCCGCATTTGACGCCATGTTTGGAACAATTTCGCTGAACAGAGCTTTGAGCTGTAACGCTAAGTTTGATGCTTACTTGATTTTTTGAATTAAAGACGAAAAGCGTTGTTCTAACAGGTGAGAAATAACATATAGTTTAATACAAAGAATTAATGAATGTAGAATAAAGGGTGGCAGGGACAACGATGCGCAAACTGAAACCAAGAATTCAGCACATGATTATTTTATGGTTATCAAAAAAAAATTGCTGTTACATAAAGTAGTGCAGTACCAACGAGGGTAAAATTTATGGCAGACGGACAATTTTGAGGCAGCATGATAACAGGTTGGTTCGATGTCTCTGGCAACCTGCTTCTATAGGAATAGATAAGGCTAGAAATAAAACGGTAATTTTGGATCGTTATGAATTTTAGGATCATATCTGATAGACATTATCACTTACTTTTTTCGTTAGGTATATACTCGACCGACCACATAAAAAATTATTTTATTTAGAATTTTAGAGATGCACAAAACCATTATGTGTTGTCGTGTTTTGAAAACTAGTGAAAGAAGATCAGCGCGTTCAAACAAACAAACTCTTCAGCTTTATAATTAGTATCATCATCATTTCAGCCGTAAGACGTCCACTGCTGGACATAGGCCTCCCTCAAGTTACGCCACTGTTGATGTTGGGAATTGGAGCGAAATGATACCAAGGCGAATGATGAGTAAATACTGCCAATAATTATATAAAGGTGCCTACATACACACGACACCACCTTGACCAATTTTATGCTTCTCGCATCCAGTGGATTCCTGCGGCCTTCACAAGGTCATCGGTTCATCTTGTGGGAGGCCTTCCAACTCTACGTCTTCACATACGCGGTCGACATTCCAGAACATTACGAATAATGTATTTACCATTTGAATTAAAAGATACCTACTAACGTAGATCTAATAGTATGGTCACAGAACATAAAAACATAATCCGTCTAAAGTGCTCCTACTGTTAGGATACAGTACAAGCTACTTTACTATTTTTCTAACAAGTTTGAACCGAGTGACGTCGCTCGCTGTCTCGCCCTTGCGAAGTCCTTGACTTGCTTAGTCAGTTCCATAACTTTCACGTAATTGAAAAATTCGCCGGTCTAATGCATATAGGCTACGGCTAGATATGACGTATAGTTAAGCCATGACCACACCTACTCTACAGGGCTATGTAGATTATATTGCCATTTATAGCAGCTAACGGCTCGCTAAGGTGAGGTCTAATGACAAATGCAATCATTGGTTGCATTATGTGCTTTACAGATTAGAAAAAGGGTTGCTGAGCCGGACATATGACGAAACTGAGAATCTACTTTGTATCTTACGCTAATTCTCACCACACTCTCAACACTCACAAATACACACACATTTCACTCACCTATTTTTTTTATTTTTTTTGTATTGCCTATTCTATGTAGTTTCTTTTTACTCAGGCTTTTATTTTATTTTTTATGAATTTTATTTGATTTAATTTAATTTTATTTTATTAATTCAATTACCATCTTGCGCTAGCAGAACTTCTTAAATTATTAACTCGGTGTATTGTTTGGGTCACCAAGATACAGGCTGTGCCTAGTTTGGGGCCCGCTGTTAAATCTAAATAAAGTCTTCTGCTGCTTAGAATCTCATCTTGCATGCTAATTCGGACCAGTAGTTCCTGAGATTAGCGCGTTCAATCAAACAAACAAACAAATATACAAACAAACAAACAAACAAACACGTCCAAACATCCTTTATAGATACTAACCTATAAAGGATGTTTGGACATGGACTGACATTTTTTTTGAGAATTGGATTGGTCATGTGCTATCTTTCACCCATCGACCCCATGTTCTAAGTGTCACTGTAATCGAGATCCGACTTTTTTTTGTTTTTTGAATATTACCTGAATCATCGTCTTTAAAACGACATATTTTGTAGTTTATTGTTGTTTCTGCACCAAATAACTTTTACTGCATTCTCTAATGTATGATTCTAAATAAAACATAAATAACAATTAGCATATATAACAAAAAAATACTTGTCGAGTTTTCAAACTCTTAAGGCTAGGTGATTCGACACTCATACAGATTTGAGGGGGTGAGGTGCGTGGAAATCCGCGGGGCGCCTCCCGCGCGTCCTTCTTGTCGAACACGACAGCGCGCCAAAAGTTCGGGCGGCGCGGCGGCGGCGGGCGTAGCACAGACAGGTCATAGTGTAGCGACATCAGTATGTCCACAGTATTAGAAACCACAGAAGAAACGATAATACAAGACTAATATTATAAATGCGACAGTTTGTGAGTATGGATGTATGGAAGTACGCGGATGGCTGTTTGTTATTCTTTCACGCAAAAACTACTAAACGTATTTGGATTAAATTTAGCTTGCAGATAGTTTATAACCTGGACTAATATTATAAATGCGAAAGTTTGTGAGTATAAATGGATTTTTGTTACTCTTTCACGCAAAAACGAATGAACGGATTTGGATGAAATTTAGCACGCAGATAGTTTATAACCTGGAATAATACAAAACACACAAATAACTTACTTACACAAAAGACTTAGTCACACAAAAAACAAAAAAAAAAATTATAATTGCGAAAGTTTGTGAGTATGGATGTATGGATGGATGTTTGTTACTCTGTCACGCAAAAACTACTGAACGCATTTGGATGAAATTTAGCACGCAGATAGTTTATAACCTGGACTAACATTCTAAATGCGAAAGTTTGTGAGTGTGGATGTATGGATGGATGTTTGTTACTCTGTCACGCAAAAACTACTGAACGCATTTGAATGAAAAAAAAAAAAAACTTTAGAGGTGTCAAGGGACACCCGAATGGAACGAAGTTCCTTTCCAGGATTCATAATTGTTATAATTTTTTTATTACCTATTTATTCTGTACAAAAAACCTGTATACACTCAACAAAAATATTCTCTCTCTCTCTCCCTCTCTCTCTCTCTCCCTCTCTCTCTCTCCCTCTCTCTCTCTCTCTCCCTCTCCCTCTCTCTCTCTCTACTCACAACAAAAAAAACAACAACATACAAACAAATACAAACAACAAAATATATACGGTCGAATTGAGAAACCTCGTCCTTTTTTTGAAGTCGGTTAAAAAGTGTCGTTATAACTTTTCGTGAGATTTTTTTCCGTCTAGCCCCCTTTCACAATGCCCGATAAGGAACTTCGTTCCAATTAGCAAGCAGATAGTTTATAACGTGGACTAATATTATTATGAAAGTTTGTGAGTATGGGTGTATGGAAGTATGGATGGATGTATGGTGGTGTGTGTCTCTTTCACGCAAAACTACTGAACAGATTTGGATGAAATTTTGCACCAAGATAGTTTATAATCTGGATTATCACATTGGGTCCCTTTTACCCCGGTAGTACGTTGCCGCGGAATAATTTTCGACCTCTTTCTATTCACGCCTACCAAGATACTCATCAAGACGAATCAAACGAGCCCAAATTTGATGGGGTTACGTCGTTTAATTACGGAGTTACTATAGCCACCTTCAAGTTCCATCATCAGACCCTGGTTACCATATAGTATCAAAGTACTCGTCAAGACGAATCAAACGACCCCAAACTCGATGGGGTTGCGTCGTTTAATTACGGAGTTCCTATGGCCCCTTCCAACTCCATCATCAGACCCTGGTTACCATATAGTATCAAAGTACTCGTCAAGACGAATCAAACGAGCCCAATCTCGATGGGGCTGCGTCGTTTAATTACAGAGATCCTATGGACAACTTCCAGCTCCATCATCAGATCAGCTCTATGTCATAATAATATTGCATTGGATTGCAACATTGTTTTTAAAGTTTTACAAATATTTACACAATGAGAACCACACACAAAACAAAAGCTTAACCAACTATGGTCGAAATAAATTCTTGAAAACAATATTTATTTACAATTTATTTTGTTTTCTCTTATTATTACTTACGCAGCAGAAAGGAAGCGCGCGCGCAAAAATTTGTCACAGGTCTCACCTCGATAACGTCTCGCAGGACACTGGCAAGTAGTGGCAAGCGACGCGCCGATCAGAAATCACTTGAACGATCGATATTTTTTTTTAGAAATAAAATGAGAAAAATTGATCGGGTTCAATCGATTCTAAAATAAATTACCTATACATTGATACTAATTATAGAAAAATAGGAGTATTAGTACTTCTTTAAAATGAAATTAGGCTTGTTAAAAAACTGCAAATCGAAGTAAGTTCGGCTTTTTTTTCTATCGAGTAAATTTGATTGTATCGTGTTTTGATCGGGTACAATCTAAGGAGAAAGAATGTATCTTAAATATATATTTTTTTCAGATTCTGGACGTAATGATTTGCCTATTAAAAACCAATTCTAAAACAGGTGAAAACGGTGCCACCCGGCCTTAAAAATGAATTAATCTATGAAAATCAGCGACACTCGTAAGTGTCACTCATAGATTAGACCCCTAATCTAATCTATGAGTGACACTTACGAGTTGGGGTCTATGGATGAAAGATAACACATGACCCACCCAATCCCCCAAAACATTTTGTTGGTTCATGCGTCAAACACCCTGTATATCTAAGCTGATTCCATCCTTATTATAAAACAAAACATTTCGTTTTCAGTCTATGCGTTAGAACTTGAAAACTATTAATTAAATATATCTAAGCTTTTAAAGAATAAAATAATATAAATATACAATAAGAACGTCTAAGCACGGGGATTCAGTAGACATACTTATTTTTCTTCAAAGAATGACTATCTACCGTTAACGCACAGAAAAGTCAATGAACCCAAAAATGTTATAAGTAAAATATCACTGAATGAACCAATAATATCGGATTGATATTGTCGAATCACGTGACTTTATGATGGAAACTGTCTGACTTTTCCTATTACTTTTGTAAAGTAACTGTTGCCGCCTTCCTTGTGACTAGTTAGTTTTACGGAATGATAATATCTGTGTGATAAACTAAGATAAACCCTGACATTGTATAACTAACAATGTCAAGGGCAAAGGAGTGGGCTTGGAGTGGCTAGGAATTCTATCTCTACGTCATCGAATCAGAATCGTCAGATTCACAGGAGACCAAGATAACCGACATAGCCCGAAAAATTGCCAAACTTTACTCAGAACAAATAGCCGATAGGGCCGTAAGATTATGAAGTGGTGACCGCGTACCGGAAGACGTAGAGTTTTCTCACAAGGTTGGCCAATAACCTTGTGGGGATCGCAGGAATCCGCTGGAAACTGCGAAAGTTGCGGAGTTTGGTGGAGACCCAAAGGTCTCCTCCAAACTGGGCTAAGGCAAACTGGGCCAAGAAGACTATGTCCAGCAGTGGGCGACATTCGGTTGGGATGATAACAAAGTGTGGTCACTAACAAGTGGAGATTGTGCGAGTAAAGTGTGTAACAATACGTAAGAAAACGTAAGTGAATATTATGTTCTGCTACTTTGTTTAAAACCCATGATTCACAGGAGTCTAGTAGATTTGTCACTAAATCCAAAATAATGACCACAAAAATATTATAATTTCTTTTTACTGGATATGAGTCACATTTAAGAGCAGTGGTGGCCCAGTGGTATCGCCCCCGACTTACGAGTTGGAGGTCGTGGGTTCGAATCCAGGCAGGCGCTTTACTTTGTGTAAATAATTTCATCACTACTGCTCTTAAAACGGTTAAGGAAAACATCGTGAGGAAACCTGCGTGTCCTAGAACCAAAAATTCGAAGACATGTGACGTCTACCAACCCGTGATAGACTACGGCCCCCTCCCTCTTACCGAGAGGAGGCCTGTGTCCCAGCAGTGGGAACAGTATAGGCTGATGATGATGAGTCACATTTGACTAGACTGACTAACCTTACTTTTCCAGACCAAAAAATCGCCAAATAATTCAAATAACATTCAATTATTACGCATGACTTTAGCCATGATTGTTTTCTTTGAAACACGACTAACTTTTGATTTGATTGTTCCTTTGTAAATTACACCAGGTCCTTGGCACGACGGCCTTTGGACTTACCAAAGTTAGAAGCAAAGAAAACTCTATTTAATGAAATTGCAATCACTGTTTTGGCAAAGCAATTTTGATTAGAAACCTCTCCTTTAGTATGTATGTAGGTTATTTTTTGTATTCATTCCATTCATTAATTTACCCTACTATTAACATAGTGCATTAATTTAATAGTGGAAACATATTATTGTAACAAGTTGTCCAAAACACGGAATTTAGAACACATTCATTTACATAACGTAGGTGGAACTGAGGAGTGTGTAAAAACGGATTTAACGGAGTGCATGTGGTTTAAACTGAAGAATTTTGGCTTGTGTGAAATAGTAGATTTGCTAAAATGTATGTTATGATATGGATTTTTATCACTGCTGTTACTAGGCTCTTCTAATTTATATAAATACATACTCACGCTTTTTTTCCGTGGTGGAAGGCAGAAACTACGGAACGCTACATGCTACGATCCTTACATACTCTTCTAATTTAGCTCCAGGAGATTACAGGTAGGTTTTAAGGACGAGCATGTAATGACTGTTCCTACATATTATAATGCCAGATATTTTCAAATCCTGTAGCAGAAAATCTGCTGGACTTACGAATTTCATCTTTGGCCATGCCATGGAAATCTTTGATCTCTGGAATAAACAGGTTTCCCCACACGAAAAAAAAGAGTAGACTATTAAGTATGTCTACCGACTGTTGTTCCATTGAAGAAAATGCATCTTGGCTTACTCCAATGTTTGTGTTACCTCGGGACCTTGAAATCAATATCGCATACAGTACTTAATTCAAGTCGTGTCGATTTTACTTGTTGATAGATAGAGCTTTCCTTATTTAGCTTAAAACGCTATTTCTCAATAAATCAAGCAAATAAATATTTTCTAAGCTGAGGACTTGGCAGTTTTCCATTAGATTCATTTCTGTGAGACAAGACAAGGCTTCAGTGGTTACATAAAGTAAAGAACTATCATCGTTGCAAGGCTGGTTTGTAAACAAAAAATATACTTAATGGACTGACAACAAATTATAAAACTGTGGAGCAAGTTTAAAACGTATTTTGGATATTTCTGTCTTTTTAGGTCACGGTCATGGTTGATTTTAACTGAACAACAGTCTGAAAGTTTAGTATGTGTATTTACTTTAACAAATGACTAGGTTGGCCTAACTTACTATTGTGTTCAAAACAGTAGGTAGACCATTACATTTCTTCATATAAAAATGTATATTCTTTGCTAATGACTGTGTTTTTACAAGCTTTTATTTAAATTGTGATGTTTGTATGTGTTCGGCATGAATCCTGGAAGCTAAACTAGAACCATTTCCCGATATCCGATAAGGTTCAAATTTGGTGTACATATATGGTGTATCTTCTGTAACAATACAATAATATGGTATCATGGGGCTTCTGATGATGAAACTGAAAGACGGCCGTAGGAACTTCTTAACTAAACAAGATAATCCCATTGAGTTTGCGCTCATTTGTTTTGTTTTGTTCTTGTTGGCTAAGCTATCATAAGTTTGTTTAACATATTTTTTTTACAATTTGTGTTTTATTTATACAGGATGTTAGGAACATCAATGCGCAACCTGTTACCATAGACTCAGGTCATGTTTCTGAGGCCCCTTGCATTGGAATTGTTCGTTGGTTATTAAAAATGGAGGTTACTATGAGCAATAACGTGCTGGTTTCATGGTTCCAGTTTGTAAACTAAAACCGTTACTGACAGATTGTAACTATATACTAACAGCACGGCACAGAATTATTCGCTTTCGTTTCACAGAAGAGTACCTTAATTTTTTTTTTAATTTATGCAACTGCTTTAATTTACCTACCACTTAGGCGAATATAAAATTGCACAATCAGCACAGTCTTGCTAGCACCACTAATTAATCGTCGCAAGGAAGTAGTAAATATTCATTCGTTGCAGGCTACCGTGACCTCCACACCACACTATAAGTACCTCCATAGTACACTCACGAGCAAAAATATATACACACCTAAAAACAAACGCTTGGGGAGCCTCTGAAAACTGTTCCGTCTTACAACACCGTAAAAACGTATAAGCCCACATTCCGACGGACTTAATACAATCGAGCTGGATTTTTTCGTGCACAGGATCTTTAACGGACTGCTTTGCGCCAGAAATTGAAAATCGAACACTGTTTATTCTTCACTCGTGTTGCACTCTGTTGGATTCTCAAAGCTCGGTTTAACATGTAGAGTTGAAAATCCAGTGAGCGACTTCCCTTCTATATGGATGCTTATAACTTCTGAAAAACTGTCTCTCTAGGTAATTCCTACTTAGAGACCGTTTTCGACACTGCACGCTGGAATGGTAAACAACAAACGTCATTTTGTGGCTGCTATAATGAATGCATCACTTTCTTAGGTCACCCAAGCTATTAAGACACATAAAAACGATTAAGTTATAACGAGTTACTTGTAACTGTGAACATATTTAGAAAACCTGAATGTGATTGTTGAATGAAAGACACTTAAAAACTGTAAAATTTCTCACAATATTATTCGGTAATTTAGGACAAAATTACTTTGTCCCTAATGTCCCTAAGTGTACTTTTGCTCGTGACTCTACATCTGATAATAAAGTATCGAAGAAATTTAAGACTAACCAACTTGAATTAAGTACGGCAATTTTATTGAGTCAGCCGATGTAAATAATTCATGATTCTAGTATAAAAGCCGCTATTAAAGTGACGGTGGAATTCCAAGGGGGATATCGAAAAAACTAAGCAGGGAAAGTTTTCTGCTTATGATTAGAAGAAAAATGGCTTTAACTGTATGTATATTATAGGCCTTTGACACAGACTGGCCTATTTGAAGAATAAAGATTACTCAGGAACTTCTGAATTTGAAACCCGGAAGCTATCATATCCCAACGATTAATCAACAACATTTTTTCATCACTATTTTCAATCAGGGTGTATAATATGTTGGAGCAGTAGTGGCCCAGATTTATCGGCAGCAACTGACAAATCGTAGGTCGTAGGTTCGAACCCAAACAAGTATTTAACTTTGTGTAATTATTTCATCACCACTGCTCTCGAGACGGTGAAGGTAAATAACAACATCGTGAAGAAATCGGTGAGTCCCAGAATCCAAAAATTCGAAAACATATGACATCTACCAAACACGCACTGGGTCCGTTTGCTGGATTACGGCCCACTCCTCTCAGAGGCCTGTGTCCCAGCAGTGGGAACTGAAATAGGCTGATTATGATGTGAAAAATTGTCACCCAATGATTGTGAACACTGTTTGTTTTACAATCACTAAATTGTCAATAAACTGTGAACTGTACCATACTGCTTACATTTTAACGTATTTATTTTCAATCGTTTATAATCTATCCATATCCAACCGTCAAACTGAAAACTCACCTGCACTTACCGACAGAGTTCACAAACTGTCCTTTTATCACCCTCAAAATTGTGAACCGTCCCAGAATTGATCGATCTTGGCGGTAGCCGAATTGGTTGCAGTAATAGTTAGGTTATGACAAGTGTGACCAATCACGTGCGAGCCGAGCGAGCGAAGCAAGCGGTGTGGGCACCACAGCCGCGGGCGGTGAGCGCTACATCCATGTTTGTTGCTTCAGTTACTTGCCTATTTAGTATAAGCGCAAGGTGCGATCCGTCGCAAGCAATTTTGATACCAGTTCACAGTTTGTCGGTTTGCCATGGACAGATGAAAAAAAATGCGATAGTTTATAATTTCCAGAGATAGATTATAAACTAGCGAGGTCCATAATTATACGGTAACAAATATATGCCATTAATATGTATTACCCCTGCTTATACCCCTTCAGATATTCTTCTGTACGTCCTTGAAAATTGC
Source organism: Aporophyla nigra (assembly GCA_947507805.1). NCBI lineage: Eukaryota > Metazoa > Arthropoda > Insecta > Lepidoptera > Noctuidae > Aporophyla > Aporophyla nigra. The sequence goes on from OX382301.1 coordinate 5,363,466, forward strand.
GGTACTTACAATAATAAAATTTTGTGAAATGATCAGTTTCAGTCAGTAAATATGTATTCCGTGCAATGTTTTTGAGAGAGCTGTAAAAATGTAATAAAAATGTTCTTTAAAAATCGATACACCATAAAGTTGGGGTTTTCATTCCAAAAGTGGAGTGATAAAATGTATGTAATACCTACCTTACATGTATGGGGGACATCGATATAGAACATGTTACCATGGATTCAGTATTATGGTCCTGGAAATTTTCCTGCCTCGTAGTTTTTCGTTGATATTTATATATAAAACAAATGTACTGTTTTCTGCAAAAGTGCAATACCTACGGAGTCAAAATGTATGGAATGGCAAAGTTTTTCCAGAATCAAGTACTGAATCTATAGCAACATGTTGTAAGTCTATGCCACCCTTTATTAGTTTACTGTCCAATATTGAAAGCTTTATGGCAACATGTTGTAAATGTATGCCACCCTTTATTAGTTTACTGTCCAATAGCAAAAGCTTCAATATCGAAAACTTTCCCCCTTTCTTAATCAGATGTGACCAAATACACCTCATGACTAACACCTACATAACTCATTGAGCTAAAATACGTGAAATTTTCAATCTAGTGAAGTTTCCTAAAACGTAAACGTACTAACATTTGTGTTACATATTTCCCAATTAAAACAGTACCGCAGGCCGCATAGCCCAACAAAAATCGAGGAACTCGCCGACCCACACCAAACTAATGTAATAAAACACACAAGAATTTCAGTGTTTTTACGAGTCTTCAACTTCCCCCATTCCACCAAACGGCATTCAAATAACAGTGGCCTTAAGTATTAGACAGGTCAGCAGTAGCCAAGGATGTGGTGGACCCAAGGTCGAAAATCTCCCATCGATTACGGGCAGGCAAACACGCAAAACTCCTAGCGTTTACCCTTGACACAGAAATGGTCAGTTGTCGGCTTATATTCGATTTACACCTTAAATGTAGGCCGGGAGGTGAAAATATCGCTTTTAGGCGGAAATAGGGGTCGTTTGGTTCGCCGCCTTGGCTTACGAATGGCTGGTAACTCCTCGACAGTTATTGAGACGATGAAGTCTGGATATTTATGGAATGTTGGAGACTGACATTAGTCGTCTTGGGCTTAGTTAGTAGGCACTGAAAAGGCAGGAAACTGCCTCATTTCTCGGCGTTTTACTGCTTGGCCATAATGTTTTTTCTGAGTGAAATAGTTTTTATATTCTGTTATCTGTAGGTTTCATATTCTGTTACCTATAACTTCTTAACGTTTTCGCACACAGCTAAATGGTTAATGTGAAGCGTAACCTCACTCTAAGTGAGGATGTGTGAATTTTCACATTATGTGACTGTGTTGTGAGAACATTTTGATTAATGTATCCTCTTTCACAAGAAACTGAAATAATATCCTGGACACCAGTGCAACAAAACTATGAGTAAAACTTAGAATTTCAGCTGGACACCTTCCTTTCCACTCATATGTACAAATCAACATGTTATCTTCAGCTTTAAAAGAGTCCTGTAACGATTTTCCGTTGAATCCATCAGCAATGGCGCGGCCCGCCGTCTGGCTTACTTAGAACACGCCAAGCCACCGCTCTATTAAGATTTAGTCCGTAATTGACCACCACTACTTCAGTAGCACGCGGCCATATCGTAAACGCGCCACCAAAAATAGAATATCTTGTAATTTCTACACCTGAATGGTTTGTAACCAATGTTTTTCAAACTATGTGACCTGTTTGTTGAAACGAATTAAGAAAACAAAATAAAACACATTCTCAAGCCCATTTGCACGAATTTTAAAACACTATTCCGTTTCAGCGATTTTCAAAGGTTTGACTGGATAAAACAATGATTTAGCATTTAACGATTTTTAGTGCTTATAAAGGTCCATGTGGTGCCAGACGTAAAGAATAGCATCACCCAATTCTTCCCGTGGGTGCCGTAAAAGGCGACTTAGGGACTTACTAGAGAATGGGCAGCGGCGTTCTCTATGCATTTTACCACAATAATGCGATCTCCAACCCGCCTGCCAAGTGTGACTATTACGGCTGGAATTATGGTGCTAATGGGCCTTGAAGTATTTTCCTGCTTTACAAGGTTTTGGAGGATATTCAGCCTCCTTCAGTAGTCAGAATGACTCACATCCAAGGGGTACCTGTGATCCAACCACAGCAATATTTATCTGGGCGTCCAATCTTCGCTTGAGGCGGATAAAGTTCATATTGCCCTGTTGAACTACTGTTTTATGAAATCATGAGATTTGAGGGTAATTCTAACTTAAAGAGTTGCACTGCTGATTCTCATTATTATAATTCCGTAAATACATATTGATTACGATTGCGAATCATATTTTAGCCAACAGACAACATGACAGCGTCCGGCGTTTTGTAAAAAAAAAAACTTTTTAACAAAAAAAATTGTGTATTCGTGTAATTAGTCGGCTCCAAACAATCAATAATCTTTGTTTATTGATTGTTTGGAGCCGACTCAAAATTACTTAGGTATACCTGTATTAGTTTAAGAACTTCGTTATTAAGGTTAAATAAAGAAGTTTTATTATTCTTTGCTTTTCAGTTTTACCGGCTGTTTAATTTTTTTTTAAAATGTTTTAATGTTTTTATTATATATTTTTTATGGCTACAATCTACTAATACTACATGTTTGCTAAATCGGACTATTCTGTAAAAAGTTATGCGTGGTCAAATATTACAATCAATGAGTGAACAATCAATCATCCCCTATTTTCCTACGCGTATATATGGGACCACCTTCGAGATATACCCTTTCCAATAAAAAAAAGAATGATCAAAATCGGACATTTCTGTAAAAGTCATGCATGTTAATAAATACATAAAAAAATGTACGCATAGACTTGAGAACCTTCTCCGTTTTTTCGTCGGTTAAAAAACATAGAATATTTGAATTTCGCGGGTTACTTCCGTGCATCCCCCATAAGGTGACCCTAGGGTAGCCCGCGATACAAATCTTCTTTAGTTATTTGCAATTTTCAAATCAGTGCCAGGTGGTGGTTTGTTTATTATACTAAGATTTGCGACAGTAGCACGTTTGTATTTACAGAATTACATACATTTTTTTTTTAATTTGAAGTAGTTTTTTCACTGATTTAGTTTTTCATCAAATAGTCATTAAATGGAATTAAATTGTACTGATGATACTAATGATTACTATTGTGTAAAGCCATATTTGCTACGATTGGGAATCATATTTTGTTCAACATATAGCCACTGCAAAATTCAGTCGAATCAGAGATTTCATTCCTGTTATTGTTGATCCTTAGAGTTTGGTTTATTTATTAAAGTACTTAGCAGAGACTTTGTAGTACTACAACTTTGTAGGATTATTGGGATCGAACTTTTGAGCATAATTTTGAGAATATTGTGCTTAAGGGATACGAATTTGGTTCGTATTTCGAAACACTAATAGGCGTATTTGTTTTTACTTGGACTTTTTAGTTAAGTTTTTTTTTCTGAAATACGGAATAAATCCATGGTCTTATAAGTCCTTAAGCAGTAAGGCACATAAAGGTAGTTGCTACGTCGTTCCTAACGATAAATAGGAAATATCTGTTGAACAAATACAAATTGCGACAATCTTTGATTTAAAATCAATGTATCATATAAGTTTAAGTCACTTTGGTATTATTTCACATTGGTACATATTCACAAAGACCTTGAAAATCCCAAAACATGCACATCGTCTAGGAAGTCGCTGCCACATAAAGCACAACCAACCGAATATTGATTTATGCTTACAGAGACAAGAATTCAAAATGGAAAGCGGAGTATCTCACGCGAATAGCAAAACAAATCATATATGGCAATAGTTTTGATCGATCCGGCTGTACGGCATCCCCAGTAGAGGCAGTAAAAACGTAGAAAGATGTCTCGTGAGCGACAGACAGGCACGCGATCCGTTGCCAAGATATCGAACAGACAGACCGACCCTCCACAGGAACCAACACAAAAATGAACGTGAACCTCCCCTGAACTGCGCTACACACGATACTATTTATATTAGCTTCGAAACACCATAATTTTTGAGAATTAGGACAGGAGTCCCCTCGCTAATGTTGGTATATTTTTCAGGGAATTGTTTCGATATTTTATGTGATTTTATTCGTACCAAACAAGCGATTTATGATTGTCTGTAGGAGGCTTTGTTTGTTTACATACAATAATCATTATAGAAACGGCAAACAACAATGAAATTTACATTAGCTTTTAGTCTTTTACTAAATAAATAGAACACTAATCAGTGACAGTTGAAACATTAAAGAATAGATGTAGTTCTAAAGCATACTATAAAAACTTTATCTGTACGTGTTGAAAGAAGAATACCAATAAAAAAGATTAAAATGGTAACAAAAAATGAATGAAGCGGTCTGAGATATTCAAACCGATTTTACACTAGACAAAATGACAACGAAAAGTTTTTGTTACTAAAGACGAACAAATATTTTTATGAAAAATGCAGAAAGCTAAATTTACGATTGTAACGATGCTTTTTTTAGTAAAAAGAAGAAACCGATACCCGCTTAGGTTTTCGAACCATCAGCTATGGATGAGCACATGACGTGATTGAAAGCTATTCAATAAAAATTCAACCCTAATCGCCATGGATCTGCCATGTTTCAAATATACGGGCGGTATCTGCGGCAGTGGTTGTTCTTATATTTTGGAAATAGGGAACTTTCTAGAAAGTTTTCTTACTGAATATTACATTACATTATAACCTTTTTTTTTTCTTTTTTTGCGTGGGAAATCATCAAAGGACTTCTCTCGCTCTGGGCGGAGCGGGAGGGCGTATCTGACTTTTACTGACTAAAACCCACCCGTGTTCCTTCTGTTACCTATATGCTAAGGCCACGGTATCTCGTTTGAACAATCTCGCGACCCTGGCAGGCGTTGGTCCTAGCAGACCCCTTCAGTGCTGCTAACATCTGTTTGAGGCGCACGTGGAACACTACGCGCCGTCGACCCGGGCCTGGTCTTTACCGCAAGCCCGCACATTATAACGTTGACATGGAAATCAAACGTTTGATAATACTTAGTGATAAATGTGTACATGTTATGATCGATGATTCTCCATTACTTTTGTTGTAACTCAATCTATCTAGCCTTTTCCCAACAATTTTGGGGTTGGCTTCTAGTCTAACTGGATGCAGCTGAATACCAGTATTTTACCTACAGCTACTGCCTATGTGACTTTGCACAATCCAGTTACTGGGGAACATGATATCCGTTCGTAAGACTGGTTGTCAGACTGCTAGGCTACTGACTATCCTGCCAGGGTCGCGAGATTTGTTCGAAAGAAACCCCTGGCATATAGGAAATTGAAGGAACACGGGTGGATTTTAGTCAGTAAAAGTCTGACACGCCCTCCCGCTCCGCCCAGAGCAGATGACGTCATTTGATGATTTCCCACCCACAAAAAATGTTTCTGGCTATATGTAACAATTGTAAAAAAACTAAAAATCATTAAACTAAAAGTTATGATTTGAAAATATCGAATGATGAGCTTCCTTCATAAAAGAATCTTGTTCCAAAGCGTATTGGTTTAGCTACTTTTCATAATAAAGTCATTCAATGGGAGTATATGAACTTAAAGGTTTGTATTGATGATTTTAATCATTACAATTCTATAAATACATTCTTGTTACGTGAATCATATTATAATCAAAATACAACCTGAAACTGACCTGTACATTGCAAAAACGTAAGAAAATTTTCATTTTGCGGGCCAACTAAGCGCATCCTTCTTGAGACATTACCACCCGAAATAATTTCTAGAGTAACGTCTGTGACAAACTTTATATTTATTTCAAAAAGTGTTCCCATGTGTATTGATTTAGTTATTTTTTGAAAATTAATATCTTTAAACTTAGAAGCAACATGGACTCAATAGAAATGATCACCAAAACCCGGCCATCTTTAATAAGTGCATCATAATAATTATAATTCGGTTAAGCTCATGTGCTCGGGCAAATCAGTTAATATATATTTAGCGATAAAAGAGTAATCTACCTAGTTCTATGTATTTCATTAAATCGTTTAAATTTGACTGGGATGGAAAATAAAGTTTTTTTTTCTTTTTTCTATTAGTTTTTCGCTAAGTAGCATGCCTCTGGGGTCCTCTAAAACTTAGTAGCACACTTTGAAAATTGCAATTAGTCTAAAAGTACACATGATATATTATTGACCATAAAAAGTAGGTATTAATTATATAAAGATTTTTCTCTAAAAACTTTATAATATAGTACAATCTTCTTTTAAGAAATGGCTGCAAACCACGACATAGTATAAAACAAAGTCGCTACCCTCTGTCTGTCCCTATGCATGTTTAGATCTTTAAAATGTAATGCAACGGATTTTCCGCTGGCAAAAGCTAGTAATTTAATAAACAAAAACACTCCTTTTCAAATCCTGTCTTACTTTGGACTTTTTTTGTTTTTGTTTTCACATTTATATCTTGATCGATGAATTCTGTTTCAAAACCAAGCTATCTACAGCACGTAAACTTTACCTAATATGCCTATTTCACCTGAGGAATGTACATAAATCATTTCCTGGAACTGGGCATCAGTACGCGTTGTACTGCAAGAATGGTGAGTGTAATATTTAGAATGGTCCGGCAGGTGAAGCGAAGGTTCGAAGAAACTGAGGAGACCTTGTAATGGCGGATCCAGGTGTACAGGACCGCTATATTGTCTCCACTGTGCTGAGAAATCGCTATCGCAATACAGTTGAAGTACAGCAACAGCTTCTTCAGACCCAAAGAGACTACATTAGTGACAGTGGACTTATTGAAGAAACCTGAACCCTCAAAGGTCAGCCAGTGGCCCTAAACTCGTGAGAGGGTATCGAGTAGCAAGACTACTACGCCCGTGAATACAATAAAGTGAAGAAGAATGGACAAGAGTTTCGTTCACTAATGAGTGTCGATTCTCACTATTCACTTACGTGTACCTACGAGAGCTTCTTATTTTTTAACCGACTTCAAAAAAAGGAGGAGGTCATCAATTCGACTGTATTTATTTTTATTTTTTTTTGTTTGTTACCTCATAACTTCTGACTGGGTAAACTAATTTTGATGATTCTTTTTTTATTCGAAAGCTGGTGCTTTTCGAATGGTCCCATTTTAATTTGGTTCTATTCGGACAATGGGGTACACGTGGAAACCATATAAGTCTTAAATTTGCATTAAGTGTTTGCGCGACAAATGAACGAATAACGCGATTAGATTAGTGCGGAGTATCTACCATAACTAAAAATTTAAAAATAAAAACTTTTTACAAAAAAAATAACAACCGACTTCCTTAAACAAAACACTACAAAGTCAAAAATAACTTTAATTTCGGAAGTCGGTGGCAAAATAACCTTAAGTACAGATCCTAAGACACCGAATTCCGAAATTAAAGTTATTTTTGACTTTGTACTGATTTTTTTTTTTTTTTTAAGAAATCGGTTGTTATTTTTTCCTAAAATAATAATATTCCACAACTATCACACAACGCCATCTAGTCCCAAGCTAAGCAGAGCTTGTGTTATGGGTACTAGACAACTGATAAACATACTTATATATTTCTAAATACATACATATTATAGATAAATTACACCCAGACACAGAACAAATGATCGTGCTCATCACACAAACATTTGTCCTGGGTGGGAATCGAACCCACGACCTCCGGCATAGCAGTCAGGGTCACTAACCACTAGACCAACAGGCCTGTAAAGCCAGTCTTAGTTATTAGAATCGTAGTTAGTTGGACAGTAGTATTGATATAAACTGTTCTAAAGTTTCTACGCATGATTACATGACATAATCACCAAAACGGCTTGAGTATGTAGGTAATAACGTTAGTTGAATTCAGTATAAACTTAGTAAACGACGGTCGTCAATTCTTTTAGTGTCAAGTTTTTATTGGAGTTTATAAGATTCCGGAAAAATGCGCATAATTTATACTACTTTTTACGTAAAGAGTAATTTTAATCTGCAAAGTTTTTATTTGATTTTATGGTAAACTAGCTTTTGCTCGCGGTTTCGCCCGTGTGAAAGTAGAAAATTATCCCAAGAGGACGTACTACCCGGATAAAAATATTATATGTCTTTACCCAGGTTATATATTATCTGGGTGCCATATGGGATCCAACTCCATTCAGCCGTTTTTGCGTGATTGAGAAATATGTAAACTTCCAAAAATACAAACTATCACATTTTTTATAGGAGTAGGAGTTTTGATTAGCAACCCGGAGTTTGAATTCACTAATATTGTGATATTAGTGAATGGATTCTATTATCAACAAAACACAAACACAAAATTGAAAACAAAACAGCTTTAAAAGACTTTAGATATAAAACGCTATGCAACAAATGAACAAAACAAGCAACTACTAGTTATAATGAGCAATTCGCGAAACGTTGTAATATTTTATGTCTTTCGTTGCAGGCGTTCCGTACTTGTTTATATTCGTGGTTGTATTTAATAATATTATACAAGCTGTGCGCCCTTTGGTTTTGTAACCAGCAAAAAGTACTTTCCAAACAAACCGTCGTAGGTTCGAACCTAGAGGCGCTTTACTTTCTGTAAATTATTTCATCACCAATGCTCTTATAACGGTGAAGGAAGACATTGGAAGGAAACTGGCATATCCTAGAACCATAAAATCGAAGACATGTGATATCTACCAATCCACACCGGGCCCATGTGGAGGATCAGGGTCCATTACAATTCACAGATTAAAGATTTTTATTAAGTAGAACATAGGTTTTCAAACCTTACATATTAGACAGGTAAAGTATACAAAAAAGCGATTTCTGTTTTGGTTTCCACTGCCTTAGATCAGTGTTTTCTAATAAATTGTGGACGAGAGACCACTTTGAATTGTTTGTTGTAAGTAGTTTAGTGACCATGAGGTTAAAGAAAAGAAAGCAGTATTAAAAAACTTGAACAAAAAAAAAAAATATTCAGGTGGATGGATGATTATCTCAGATGCCATTTTGTCGCTAGATGGCGCTAGATCCACAATTTGGAACATTTTCAATTTTTACGCCTAACTTAGAAATCTTTAATAGATAACTTTATTATATGCGAAACCTAGGGCATTAACTTGATTTTTTTAGATAGTCACTGTGCTTGTTAACTGGTCTCATACAAAGATTTGTACATTCTAAAGATTTAGCCGCTTGACTTTACTCTTTACACACACATGCAAAGTAAATAGTAGTAACTTTCGACACCACTAGATGTCGTTTTATTCAAACAGTTTAAAATGAAATTAATATAGGTACACTGTCCCTATAAGTTGTAGTAATGTGACTGAACCTAAATTGTAATGTGTAAATAGTCATCATCTCAGCCGCAAGACGTCCACTGCTGGATATAGGCCTCCCCCTATTTGGGGGGCTTTGCCATAATCACCACGCTTGGCAAGCGGGTTGGCGACCGCAGTGTGATGGTAAAATGCATAGAGAACGCTGCTGCCCATTCTCTAGTAAATCCCTTAGTCGCCTTTTACGACACCCACGGGAAGAAATGTAAGGCAGAAGAAGGAATGGAAGTGTAAATAGTGACGTGTACTAAATAAATAAATAAAAGACTATTTATTACATTGTAAAGCTTTTTATTGTACCCTACTATAAATTAATAATATTTATTTAGTAAAAAGGGGTTAATATTTTCATAAAAATAATGTTTTATTTACTCTCACTACATTTACTTAGATACTTTTTTAAATATTTTGATATTTACAATTATGATCTTGAATTTAGTATTAGAAAGAATTATGTATGTAGATTACAATATAAATAACATCATACGTAAGTATATATAACGGCACATGTATCTTACACAACAACACAAAGGGGTTGCTAGCTAACCATAACATTTATTAATGTTTCAAGAATACCTACTTATGATACAATTTTGAACTGCAATAAATATTCTTTTACAATTGAATTGTTAGGCTGGTACCTAAATACATGAGTGAAACTTATCTACACAGAAAAATCTTATGAACTAACAAAATAACACAAACTATACATCGCTACGTGCAAAAATAGCTTATTAATTATTCTATAATGTTCCCACTGCTGAGACTCAGGCCTCCTCAGACTGTGGTGATGAAATAATTTACACTCAGCAAAGTGCCGGCTTGGATTCGAACCATCGACTCGTACCACCATACAAAGATACTTATAAATATTATAATAAAATATCTTCTTTTCTACGCGCTACTTTTTGCAGTCGCCGCCGCCGCCGCGCCGTATCAGTCTTCTGTTTGTCACTTTTTACTTCCATTTATATAATTTCCGTGCGATCTGAATCAAATGCTGGAAGACGCAGTTTTCGCTGCAACAAATGAATTTACACAGTTTTGTTAGACTATTCTTACTGAACCCACACCTCAGAGACCTGCGGAAAAGTTAGGAAATGAGTAAGACTTATATTTTTATACCTTTTAATTCCTTGATGTCTAGACATTTAGCATTTTTCTCAACTCTTCTCAATATAATTTCCGGCAGTACACGTTTTAAAAAATGTTACCAACTTCGGCATCATAGCGTTGATAACTTCCTCATCCCGGTTAACTTCTATGACAGTCAATGGTTGGGTGACAGATATAAAGCAAATGAAGTAACATTTATTCATTTTGGTAATTCGCAATTGACCCTGGACCTAGAATCAAAATAATAATAGCTGTTAAAAAGAAACAATCCAAGAAATACATTATTTTTATACATACATACCAAGAAATAATGATATTTGTTACACTGAACATTGTGTAAAATATGTTGTACTTTGGTATTGTCAAACATAAACTTCATCACAACAAACAAGCAAAAGCGTGCTAATGTAATGAACACAAAAATATGGTATCAAGTTGGGACTTACCATTCCAGATGAAGAATCAAAGTTGTGACCATATGACCTTCTTCAAGTCAACAATACGGTACCCTACCAAACCTGATAAGTTGTCACTTGATGTTCTTTCCACAGTTAGTTGATAAGCTTCAGTCTCTGAATCGGGTTGTGGCCAATCAAAATCAACAGTCTCTACTTGCTCTGTAACAGATTCAACTGTATTGAAGCTAGAGCTGCAGGCTATGGCTTCGTATCGAATTTCTGGTATACCACGCGAATAGGTTTAGGGCGTATCTTCAGCTGTCGAAAGGTTGGACAGCTGATGATGATCTTGAGTTGAATGTGGACTGAAATAAAAGATATGTTAAAAAAACAATGTTGAGAGACAGAAAAATATTGATAGGTCTGTAGGTACCTAAATACAACAGGGCAAACCGCGGTTTCTTCCACTACCTTCTGTTTCTTGTTACGCCATGCTTGCATGCTTGTTGTTCCTTCGCTTGCTTTCGGCTGCAAGGAAAAATGGCTGTAAACGAAGACTACAACACGAACCAACGAGTATCAAATAACCTCCACTCACGTAAATCTGATTCGAAATCTTATGGGAATCTAATTTACTCACTATAGATCACTAAAAGAACTTCCATGATGTCTTTTCAATACAGCTTGCACTTTTTTCCGTGATTTTCGCGGTCCTGAATACACATGTCGTATACATTTATGCAAGTTTATTAGTCGGATTCATCTTAGGCAGTTCAGTTGCAATTCAATCTGTAATCAAAAAGAATAATTACAAACAACAGCAAATGTATCTTATTTATGAAATGTTTCAAGAAACAGAAATAACACCACCATCAAGCTGTTGTTTTCAGAGAGAATATTTGAAATTTGCAGTATGTCATGTGACGACAATCAACGAGTGTTGCTAACGTTTGATTTTGTATTTCATCTTCTAAATCTTACACTTTTGTAAAGTTTTAAGGGTAATTAATTACCATTATAATAATACTCTATATCACCTTGAAAATCATTCATTTCACATAAAAATAACACTTACCGTCAATAAAACACAAAAACGCTTCACTTTTGAATAAAAACCAGGGCTTTGAATAACGTTAAAAATTTGGTATCGTTACTTTCATCGGACGAAGATAACGTTATTAGTAGAGGTCACGTAATGCTTGGTAACGATACTTGGCATACGTTTTACCGGTAACTGAGTACCGTTAATTTTTTATTTATTTTCTTTCATCTCTTTCTTTCGTCTACATTATTGAAGTTGCATTTGCACCGTTTGATTGGCGATGTTGCCATAGAGCGCCGCCGCCCATGGCGTGCCGCTTAGGTTGCGCAGGTTGACAACAACGCATTAAGTAACGATGTGATAAGAGAACGGTGTGGTGTAAAAGAAGATGTAGTGACAAAAATTGAAAAAAGTATGCTTAGATGGTTTGGTCATGTTGAGAGGATGAATGAAGGTCGGCTCACAAAAGGTATTTACAAGGCAGATGTGAGTGGAAACACCGGGAGGGGACGCCCTAGGAGGACATATAGGGACCTTATTAGTGATATTCTTCAGAAAGGTCAGGTGCGTAGTACTCGCAACCGGCGTGTGTGTATGACCAATTTTATGAACCTAAACGAGGCAAAAGAAGTGTGTAGAGATCGTAGCAGGTGGCGTTCCGTGGTTTCTGCCTACCCCCATGGGAAAAAGGCGTCATTCTATGTATGTATGTATGTAAAAGTATCGATACTAGTAACGTTAATTGGTAACGTTATTTTATAGATTCGATACCAAAGTATCGTTACCCGTTTTACCGTTAAAATATTAACTTTATGAAAATAACGTTACTTAACGATACTTATAGTGTGAATTTGGTAACGTTAACAAGCCCTGATGAAAACTGTTTCACGGATGGCACTCATTCGAATGGTTCTCAGTACTAGGTAGCACAGTTTTTTTTAAGTAATAATAAACATGGTAAATATCTCGTTTTAAGTTCTAATGATACTGGTGTTTATTGTTTCGTGTGGATTTCATGACAAAGTCTCTTCCGAGCCCCTTTTCTTTAATAAAAAAAACCTCGTCGTAAAGTTTAGTTGCTAAATTGGTGTCCAGATTCTTAAATATTATACCAAAATGTTAAATTTTGCGTTGAAGTTATAGTAACACCCACCACATTTGTTTACCATTTATTTTATTGAAATTTCAATGCGTACTATTTTTATTTTTGAATTCTTAGCAAAGTACGATCTTTTAAAATGTATGGTACGATCTTCTAAAAAATAAAGTTGGCAACCCTGCTTGACGCATTTTGTGTGTGCTAATAATACTAGTAAAATAAGCAATTATGAAAAATCAAAGTGGTTTGTCTGTGTATTCACTAATCTTGCTGGTTTCCCATGAATTAAATATGATTCAATCAATAGATGTACGTAGTACCTACGTTTCACCATTGTGTAGGTAGCTTCGCTGATCGCCTGATTTAGTTATAACTTACTTATACATCAAATTCTATTCTCTGATTTTATTCAACCCAAACCAATGGATTAGTACCTAAGCGTATCAGAATGTTATCAGTGCCTACTTACATACATTAAAAAGATTTTTAAATCTGGAAAGTCGTGTACTAGTAACTACTTACTACATATTTAAACTAGATAATACAATAATTACATTAGTATTGTATCTGTGTGAACCAAGGGCAGATCGCAGAGATATTTTTTTCACTTTATGTAAAGCATTCTTTCTCATTCCATAATAAAAAACATTTTATCAATCATAAAATGTTAACTCCGCGGGCAAACCCGCGCGCCCGGCGCTAACTTGCTAGAAACACAATATTCTGGAAACGATTCGCAAGTTTTCAAGACTCAAGTAGGTAATCACGCATTGACGGTATGGCAACAACGCGGTGTGCGCGCGCTGCCTCTTGAATGGCAACGTCGCATTATCGAATTTAAAAGATAAATTCTTTTAAAATGTTCGAATATCGAACAGCGCCATCTATTATGAATGTTTACTAATCGTAAACTCGTAACACAACAGCAACCAACTTTCTCAGTGGTTCTATAAATTTCTGTCAGATGGCGCGATTCAGGTCACTCACACATGTAAAGATTTTTCGTTTTTTATTCGGTCTAATTCTCCTAGAAATACTGTTTTTTTTATAAAATTTGGGCTATACGCGAACATAATACATTATAAAGTCTCATTACAGTTGCTTTTATTCTGCAGAAACTGTTTATTTACCGAGATTTCCACACCTGAAAAATGTATGGCGAAAAACTGTAGGTAGGTAAGTACAGTCAGCGTCAATAATATCGGGACGAACAGACTGTTTAAAATTATCTAAACTATGAAAATTATATATTTTAAATCAATGACACAAGGAATGTTTCAGAATGAAGACAGTACTCGACAACTGTCATTCTGACAAGAATTTTGTCTAATTGAGATAAAGTTTAATTTTCTTACTTGCTAAGATTATTTTCAACAGACTGCTCGTCCTGACATTTTGACGCAGACTATATTAACGTGAAACAAAACATATTCAATAGAAAATTTAGTTCAGTAATGAATAATGTAAGAAAGCGCAACATTTTTAAATAGAAAATTTAATTGAATTTTCATCATCGCATGTTCGATATTCAAATGAAAAAGTATAAAGTTTTCTCGTCCAGTCCCACCATATTTTAGGTCTTGGACCACTGGTTAGGAACCTATCAATAAGATGGACCGGCTGCCAAGGATGGGTATATCTTAGTTACAGCAGTAACTTGTATCTGAACATCTTTTGGGTAACTATGAAATTGAAAGTCACATCACACATCAGCAGCCTATAACGTTCTCACTGCTGGGACACAGGCCTCCTCTCGGTGAGAGGGAGTGGGCCATAATCCACCACGCGGGACCAGTGCGGGTTGGTAGATGTCACATGTCTTAGAATTTTTGATTCTAAGACATGCCGGTTTCCTCACGATGTTTTCCTTCAACGTTTGAAATTGAAAGTAAATAAAACAATATAAGCAATGACTTAGATAAACAAACGGCATCGATGGAACACCGTATTTTTTGTATAGGTGTTTGAATGTTAGACTAGTGACAATCGCATTACGCATTTCTACGATGACTTGTAAGGAGGATGCGGTAAGGTATTCCGCAAAATTCAAATTATCTTAATACCACTGCTCTCAAAAAGGCTCTCACATATGTGTTATTGTCGCTAATCATATTTTGTTCAATATACAACCTGACACTGACTTGCAAATTGTAAAAAAAAAATGCTTTGGTACTACACTGCCACTTTCCTCTTAATAGTGCTGACAGCTTTTCGGTGGCTCATGCTACATCCCATATATTTTATACTTTCCATCATCGTTATCGCTAATTTAATAAAAACATCCCTTTGTCTAGGCTCTCAAGTCAATATTCAGATGTCTATTCCTATACTCATTTGCTGAACTCATTTGGAGTCCAGAGTCAACTTGAACGAATACATATACGATAATATGGAGATTGACTGATCATTTCCATGCCAAAAGCCACGCGACAACATAATGAAGGAACCAACAATATTTTATAGCGAGCTCATATATCGTAATGCTCGTCAACATTACAGGAAATGTCTTTTAAAAGAGGTCATATGAAAATTTGAAAAATAAAAGTTATCATGATAAGATTGCAAGCAATAATAATAACTGTAAAATTAATATAAGTAATGATTATGAAGCAGCTATAATTGAGTAAACCAAGAAGGTTGAAGGTTTCGCTACGACTAAGACCTTTGGCGACCACGCGGCTAACGAAAATATGAAGGACATCTGTAATAGGTGTACCTGGAATTAATTTGGACTTAAAACAAGGCCACTGTTATGTGTAATAAAATACGGTGTAGGGCTGGTTTCTTACTTTAATGGGGTAGTCAGAATTATTGGTTGAAATATGTGTGACGCGCTTGATGACAAAAAGTTTTGCCAAGAGACACGCAACTCGCATGAGAAGGTAATAATTCCTAATAGAAGAAACGTGGGAATATGTATAATTTTATACAAAGATACTGCTAATCTTATTAACATGAAGATCAATTAAAAACTCAACATAAATATAGCTACCAACTAACTTCATAAACATAGGAAAAGCGCTCTCGACGTTTCCCGAATTCCTTAAACGCGAAGGTGTTAAAAATTCTCCTCGCATTCCCTGCACGATATTCGGACGGCGCTCACTCGCAGAAACAAAAAATAAACCAAAGCTGTCTGGCTCCACTATACTATCAACATACAATGCTGTTGAAATTATTGAAATACATGTTCAGGTAACTAATTGCAGTGTCTGTCCCTTCATAAAATCCAAATTTTGTCCACCAAAATCTTCTAACTAGCCATCAGGTCAGTTTAATTAAACGTGGAATCCTTCCTCGAATGCTTACCGGTGGTATCTTACCGGTGGACCCAATCCACAAGCCTAAAAGTACCTACCTACAAAGCGTCATCCAGAAACCATAGAAACCGTTACTCCGTTTTGCTTACTTCATCGATATAAACCATGCCCAATTTTGAAACCAATCGTACAAAAAACGCTCAAAAAGATTTCTGAAATATATATCACCAACCGAAACCAGAATTTAATTCAAAATAGCGTTAGAGTTCTAGAGCGTTTCGTAACAACATAGAGCTTACAGAAGGTTTACTATATTAAGCATGAAATAGAACATTACCGGATCCAGGATGCCTGCCATGGGCACGGAGACGGCATCTTCACCTCCAGCCGCCACCAACTTCTCCAGAACCTTGAGGGTCTGTTCCACTGCTGGCCATTCCCCCTTCTGCGCCAACGTGAGAATCCTCGCCGCCACCTCCCGGATGTTAATCCCGGCACTAGGAGGCTTGACCACGCTTTCCGTTCCATTGAGCTCCTTAACTTCCTTTTTATCACCATTGTTAGAAGAAGTCTCATCTTTAACCTCGTCTGCGGCCTTAACCGGTGGGATCTTGTCTTCGTCCACATTTTTCTTAGGGGGGCCCTTGCCTCCCTTCTTGCCGCCGGCGGCCTGCGACATCGTCACATAACAGTATCACATTTACGAAGCACTGCACTGGGTATCACGGACGGCCATGGCTCGAGCTTTCCGAGTATGTTATACGTTGGGCGGGCGGAGCATGACTGCGGCACGATTGCGTAGCGCCGGCCGACTTCTTGCATGATTCGAGTAAATAAAGGCGGCGGTGCGCCCGGCTGGATTTACAAACAAACTCCTGAGCGATGTCTCAGAGCGTCCCATGCATTGACCCATTTATAACTTGTCGCGGGACCCCTGCTTGTTGCTGAGGTGAGGGGTTTCACCTTAAAAATGCCTCATTTTTTTTCAAACACTCGTAGTTCCAACTTAGAAAGAAAATCAAAAGACTTTATTTCTTTGTTGCAATTTTCCACAGTAGTTACAAATTGCAAGAATGGCGGGAATTAACCCCTTCGACGCCTGCAATTAGCATAATTCTGCAAGAAATCAATCATTGAACATAAACCTGTAACATGCAGATGAAAATAAAGTGAGTCATCAAATATAGAAGCTCTTACTTTAAATATTTTTTTTTTCTTTTTACGCCAATTTTAATTTCGCTAATAGACTGATTTATTAATTTTTAATCTTTTAGCGAAAACGAGTTCAATATTCTGTACAGTGGAATTGTACCTTTTGACATGATATGATACACTCGATATATTGAAACGTGTTGCAATTTAGTAATGAAATTAAACAGCCAAGTCAGTGCTCGATGAGTTAACAGTTTTTTTCAGCGGGCGTTCCGTAAGAATGTATATTTTTTTGAAGAAACAATTACTTAATTTTGTAAGGTATTTGAAATTACAGTTCTTTAAAATGTATAGTGGAACAAGGAAAATGAGGTGTTCGCCCTGCAGACCAATATAGGCTGTTTTGTTTTATATATATTATTTTGAAAAGAAAAACTGCTTGCCCAGACGAAAATACATGAAAATCATTAAAATGATATTGACGTCCACTGATCTGGGTTGAAGCCCTTACGGCTTTATTTTCATAATAAACTGCAGAATAAGGTTAATATCGGTGTAATTATGAATTATATATAGCAAAGGATCACCTAGATCTTTCACCCCACGACCTTGTTAGAGAGAACAGGAAGGCGGAAAATACATTTGTAACGCATTTTCACCTACCTAGATCTGTATCGTGGCCTTAGGAGGTCGGGGAAATTTGCATGTTTCGTCACAGAGGGCTGCGGGGTGGCCGGGGCACGGGGGGCGGGGTGGCGTCGCGTGCGCCCCACGCGCCACTTCCGGTGCGCGGCGAGGGGGCGCGCGGGCGGCGGGCGAGCCGGCACTCGGCCTCGATTCAGCCACCGCCAAGATCAGATACCAAAAAGAATACAAAGACTTGACCGTGGTCCGTTATGTTACGTATATAATTTGTGTTATTTAGTAGCGGTGTCCTTATGTAAGTGCAAAATATGGAGTTCCATAACATATCGGATCAAGCAAACCAACCCTTGCGGCTCAAGAGGTCTTGTTTGGCGTTTTTGATGGATGGAGTAAGTTATACTTTATTGTTTGCTTGTTTCACATTCAATAACGTTACTGCCTTCGGGATTTGAACCTACCCTTTTGCTCAGTGGCCTTGGACTTCGATTAGACTTAACATTACAACGTGTTCTGTTCTTGGAGTCGGTGATCGGGAAAACAGTTCTCTTCCCATCACCGACGATGTTGCTTGGCGAAAAACTGACTGGACTTTTAATTTTGTTTCTTTTGGGGGGAACTAGAAGTGCATGGAATACTTGGGCCCTTGTTAATTGGTTTGCCTGCGCGACTAATGAGCATAAGGTCCGGGGTTCAATTCCTGGGTCGCGTTGTGTTATTGGTTGATTCTAGTATAGATTGGTACCCAGCTAATGGTAATAGAGAGAGGATTGGTGGCCCAGTGGTAATGACCGTGACTTAGGAAAAGGTCGTGAGTTCGAACCCAAGCAAGCACTTTACTTTCATCACCACTACTATCAAAATGTTGAAAAAAAAAAAACATTTTGAGGAAACCGGCATATCCTAAAACCGAAAATTCGAAGACATTAAACATTCGCCAACCCGCACTGGACCCGTGTGGTGGATTATGGCTCATTCCGATTCACAAAGTGGAGGTCTCTGTCCCAGCAGTGGGAACTGATTAGGATGATGGTAACAGGCTCGCTCAATATTACTGTTTGAGCCATAATGCTTGGTGACTGTGGGAGTACTTGACACCAATTCAGGGAATATAGCGCACACACACATACACATACACACATATTTCCCGACCGTGGAATAGAATATACTAACATAGTGAATAGATTGGTGCTACTGCTGATCATGAGGTACTGGTTGGATCCCTGGGTCAGGCAAAGTGTTACTAGGGTTTTTCTGAGTCTCGAATTGTGCCCAGTTGATGACAATGGGGTCGCCCCCTATTACAGGGGACATAATTATTGCCAATATGTAGGTGTACTATAAATACACCTCTACACCATATAAATCTATACTAATATTATAAAGCTGAAGAGTTTGTTTGTTTGGTTGAACGCGTTAATCTCAGGAACTACTGGTTCGAATTGAAAAAATATTTTCGTGTTGGGTAGCCTATTTATTGAAGAAGGCTATATAACACTACGCTACGATTAAAAGGAGGGTAGCAGCAACGAAAAATGAACGAAAATTGGCAGGCAATTCGATGCGACGCGAGGGTCTGAGGACCAAAATATTTGACGCGGACGAAGTCACGGGGAGAAGCTAGCTACAGATAAATGTAGAAATACCATCAATCAGCCTAGCCTTCCTCCCAACTACGTTGGATTTGGATTCTTACCGGATGCAGCTGAGTACCAATATTTTACATGGAGTGACTGTCTATCTGACCTTCACAACGCAGTCACTGGGAAACACTATACCCCTTAGTAAGGTAATCGACCTACGCGGTTAGCCATGAGCCCCCTCCAATGTGGAAATACTAATATGCTTATTAATGGATATAATAATAAATTGTAGATACCCTTTATTATTCTATCCTTTAAAAAGCAAATTGATATCTCTGGCTGTCACTATAGACAGCCTAACAAAAGCTTATATACAGGAAGTCAAAAAATGGCAACAAGTACATATACTGAATAGTTTTATGGAAATTGGTTATCATGGTATAGGTATGTGATGCTAAGGAATTATGGAAAGACCAAAGAAACGCTGGATGGACCTTATGAAAAATTATATAGTTAGATAGAGGTTGTCTACCGTGATGCCGACTACTAGACAACTATGGAAGAAGGTGAAAGCCGATTAAAAATAAAGTGGTATAAAATCAATAGAATGTGTTATGTTGTGTTGTATGTGTGTGTGTAATATGTTGTGTGTTATGTTGTTGTCATATGTTTTTGATAAACCATATTTTGTTATTTGCAGCGTCCTGCGGGATAAATGCGTAATCCCAGCAGTATAAATAAAAACATACAAGTGAAGCTAATATAAAGCGTGTAAATAGCTTCCAGTTTGACAATTCATCAGTATTCGTTGCGTTATTTACGATGTTCAGCAGATACATTTTTCGAACGTATGAATTAACACGTTAACTGCCATGGTGAAAATCAGAAAAAGTAAAAAAATGTACTGTGTTATTTCAATTTAAATAGTTTATTTATTCCATAAATACATATATGTATATCATATTTATTACAATACAGCCTATTTTTATTATTTAATTCCTTACTTTAATTTTGACTTCATACTTTCCACAAAGTGTATGAGAGTAATGGCAAACAAAAGTTAAATTGACACAGTGATTTTTGGGCCGCGCGGGTCACTTCATATAGCTGAAAGAGTAATAAACATGGCCGCCAGGCAGCAACGACACGTTCAGATCTGGTATGTGTTGTCGGTCATATAGTCCGACACGGCCTGAATGGAACAAAAAGTGTCGGACACATAGTCCGACATGGCAGTTAACGTGTTAATGGATTAGCGATATCCTTGAAAATGTCTCAGATTGTGATTGATATAGTCCTCCAGACCGTATTTCGGCCACGGCGGCTAATCTCAACGGAGACTAGCCATCGGCGCGGGGGGATTATAGTGTTCAAGTGTGTGCGCAGAGTCAAGAGCACTCGCTCTTCCCTCACTCTCATAACCCGATGGGATGGCAATCCGACACGACCAGAGAGAGATCAGGAGTAGGACCAGCGGCTTAAAGTGCTTTCCGAGGCACGGGGGTATCACACCGCCAAGTTCCAAACTCCGGGCTGTTACTAAGAAATTCTTAATGGAAAAACCCAATAACACTTAAACTTGTGATCGATAGTGATACAAATTATTTCGTTTATTCCACGCTTAGGTCTTTACAGCTCCGCGGCTGTCAATCAAGTGATGTCTTCCGAAACATGAAATCTATGCTAATATATATGAAGGGTTGTTCTAGATCTTCTCGCCAGTTCGAATGTGATAAAGCCATATCATTGCACGCTGGTACAACATAAGGTTGCCTTCGGTAAACAACCAAACTTTCCAGTATCTACGATGCATTCATTCGTATACCACTACTTTCTAAGTAAACAACAGTGTCGGGATGTTTTATAATATCATCAAAATACACAAAATGGATTAAATACACATATTATCGAGGTTGACTCCAAAATGACTACTGAAGTTAGTTAATACAAATTATATGTGACCAGCGCGCAAGGTTTTCCTACCAAACCATTTTCAAAATCAGTCCACAACTGTTAAAAAATATCGACAAACATGAAAAACAACACACAGACGAACATACACCCTCCGCTTTTTTGGAAGTCAGTTAAAAGTTCAATACACTCCGTGAAGGATACACTATACTAGGACAAGGTAGACACGAAACCACTCTTGCGCACTGAATAGTCGATACTATAGAATCGAGTAAAACTGGTACCGTTACATTCGGTAATTAAGCTTAAACATTGACCCCAGAAACTGTTTTCAACAATTAAAGCGGATTCAATATTAGTATTACTATCTCAGGAGTGATAAGAATGTTTATGAGATAATGTTTATTGTATGCTGTTGACGGCTTATCAGTGTGTCTGTGCGTTTCCGCCGGAGTGGTCGTGTCGTGATAATAACATGTGGACCAAAAGTGCGATCCATGCTACGAGGTTCAGGACCGCTGTCAATACAAGGTTTGTTTTTTCTTTAATTAGCCAACTTCAAAAAAAAGGAGGTTCTCAATTCGACTGTATTTTTTTATGTTTGTAACCTCAGAACTTTTGACTGGGTGAACCGTTTTGGATGTTTCTTTTTTTATTTTAAAGCTGATGGCATCCATGAGAAAATCAAACACTATTCCTATTTTGCCGAATTAGTGTAAAAAGTTAAAAATAAAAACCAAATCGAAAAAATAACAACCAACTTCCAAAAAACTTAAATACAGATCCTAAGACACCGACTTCTGAAATTAAAGTTATTTTTCACTTTGTAGTGTTTTTAAGGAGGACGATTGTTATTTTTTTATGTTTAGGGCCTAATTCAACACTTTCTAAGGTCCTATTTATAGATGCAGGTTTCTTGACTGCTATCTATCTATATATATATAAAAATGAATCCCTATTTCCCTTGGTCACGCCATCACGCGTGAACGGCTGGACCGATTTCACTTTTGTTGTTGTTGTTGTGTTTGTAATTGTCAGGAGAAGGTTCTTATGAAAGAAAAAAAATTAAAAATTGCGCGGAAAATTAGAAAATTTAAGAACACTTATTTAAGAATACTTAACAACCATATAATAAGACAATGTAAACTTTTTTAATGTAAAATTATGACATTTGACATAGAATTGACAGAAAGCGTGCTCAAATATCATCAAAGAGACAGGACAACGTCTGTCGGGTCAGCTAGTACTGTATAAAATTTAAGCAACAAATGACTTCCATCATATGATCATTGTTTACACGGTGCAACTTTTACTAACGGACTAAATTTATATTCAGACTAGCTTCTGCCCGCGACTTTGTCCGCGTTATATGTCTTGCTCCCCCGACCCTTCCCGTCGCGTTGAATCGCCTACCCATGCGATTTTCCCCGTTTTTGCAACATTTTTCATTACTGCTCCGCTCCTCTTAGTTTTAGCGTAACGTTATATAGCCTATAGCCTTCCTCGATAAATAGACTACCTAACACAAAAAGATTTTTTCAATTCGGACCAGTAGTTCCTGAGATTACCGCGTTCAAACAAACAAACAAACAAACTCTTCAGCTTTATAACATAGTATAGATTTGAAAAATTGTCTTTTTATTTGAAAGGGTACATTTATTGAGTAGTCCCATATAAATTTTGTGAAGTCATGATTAGCGGTTTTTGAGTTAGCTTAAATAATGCATATTTTTACAGCTTGTTGTATGTTGATGATGTTATAGTGATAATTTCATAGCAGTGCTGCAGATATAAGAATTATGTGGGGTAGATACCACAACAAAAAATTAAATAAATTAAGTTTATTAAAAAAACCGACTTTCAAATCCATAAAATGTGAAAATAACGTTTATAGTGGATGTCAGTGCCAAATAAACGTTAATACAAAATCAAAGACACCAACTTCCGAAATAAAAGTTATTATTCACTTAATAGAGTTTTTGTGGCTTCTACTTATAGAATACAATAAGCAATTAAATCGCTATTTGTACGCATGGTGACCGTGCTATACATTTCCAGTATAAGCTGACCTTTCATTGTACGAAAAATGATAACAAAGCGAGTTCAGTTAAAATTGGAAATGCATACCTTGATATGTAGCCGCATGTACAACACGCTTAATAGGCTTTACAAAACGGATAAATAAAGTTAACATTGAAACGAAATTAGATAAATGTTTTTATTAAGAAAGAAAGAAGAAGCAAGAAAATAATATTGTTATTTATTTAGCACAGACTCAAAGCTGCAGTACAAAAAAAATACAATAAAGTGTAAAGTGCTATGTCATAAAATATCGCGGACACAATACAGACCTTCACTAATATGTAAATAAAGAAAGGAATGCTTCAAAAGTAGTCACAGCAAAAAAACCTGTTTGAAAGAACGCGAAACTATGATGCAACACATTGTCATAATTTACTTATCCATGCACTACATTGCATAATACGCTGCAGGCAGCCGAGCACGACACAGTACCTATTCACGGACAGGTTGCAACTTTTTCTGTTTTAAACATATCTTTTACTACTATGGTTTGAGATTTATCCAATGTGTCGATGGTTATAACATGTTTAAATATGTCAGGTAAAAATATTTTTATTAAAAAAAATGTTGATGTGAATGTTGGGTGTGACCAAAGAAGCATGAAAGTAGAATAAACGCTATGGGAATGCGTTCGTTGCGAAACATGTGTGGTGTGACTGTGAATGATAGGCTGAGAAATGATGTGATAAGACAACGGTGCGATTTAAAAGAAGATTTAGTGACAAAAATTGAAAAGTGCTTAGATGGTTTGGTGATGTTGAGAGGATAAATGAAGGGCGTCTAACAAAAGGTATTTACAAGGCAGGTGTGACTGGACATGCTGAAAGTGGACGCCCTAGGAGGACATGTAGTGACTTTAATGGTGCTGTTTTTCAAAAGGGTCAGCTGCGTAGTACTGGAAACCGGTGTGCGCGTATAACCATATGTATGAACTTAAACGAGGCAAAAGGAGTAAGTAAGGACCGTATCAGGTGGCGTTCCGTAGTTTCTGCCTATCACCATGGGCAAAAGGCGTGAGGTTATGTATGTATGTCAGCTAAATATTTTCGGGCGAAAGTGGAAATGGAAGTAAAAACGTGCTAGATAAACGAAGAAGATGAGGATGAAAGTATTAAATCCTACCAGGAGGCCGTGATATCTCTTAGGTCGTAGTAGCATAAAACAATAAGATAATTATATACGAGGACATCTTAGTACAAGCCTTTTTTTTTGGGTGGGATATCATCATATGACGTGCATATTAGACTTATACTGACTAAAAACCACCCGTGTTCCTTCAGTTGCCCAAGCCTGGATCCGCGACCCTGGCAGGCATCGCACACTCCTTCAATTTTGCTGACGTCTCTTTGAGGCGCGTGTGGAGCACAACGCGCCATCGACCCGGGCCTTATCCTTACCGGGCAGCGTGCTACCCATTGCTTTCCTCCCGCAAGCCCGCGCTTACGGTGACCGGTAGTGCGCAATGGACTCCCGACGCTCGGGGCGTCTCCTGTCCCTGTACTAGAACCAAAATTTTAAAGATATTTGACATCTGTCAACCCTCATTGAGCCCACGTGGTGGATTACCCTCTCGAAGATAGGAGGCCTGTGTCCCAGCAGTGGAAACATCTTAGGCTGCTATGTTATTATTCATTTTAACGTAGCACACTGCTACATACTATTCTGTTTTAATCAAGGGCATGGGCCTTTTCTCTTATTAAAGTGAAACTTTTATTACATCGTCTCACACTTTTTCGTCTGTGTGTTGCATGTCGCGTGACGCTCGGCCGCGGAGTAGGGATAAAGTGAAAGGCGCTCGCTGGTGCATGTTGTTGTTTATGGATTTATTTCAATTTTTTGTGCTTGAATTTATTATTTAACTTATTTCGTATGAATATTAAATTAAGTCTTTTTATTAAGCTAGGTATTACATATATTCCGAAAAATTTTAGTTAAATGTCTATAATGTGAAAAAAAGTTTCACTTTTACCGGGGTTTCATAAAAACCACACAATCCTTTTTTTCACAGTTATATTCATTCCCTTTCTCTTATATGCTTCGATCACAGTCACCATGTCTTGCAACTTTTCTGTTATTATTATGTAAGTATTTGACCTTAAACTTAGTAGATACGCATGCACAAGGTTTTTTCTAATCTTATCACTCCCTATCTTTATATTTAGGTAGTTAATTAATAAAGATTGGTTAATGATAATCATTACTTACATGTGCAATAATGTTTTATGTTTATATATTGTTTTGCTGGCATGGACGCAAATAAAATCATAATTATAAATTATTGCATTTATTAGAACTTAATTTGAAATTATTTTGATAACAGCCGCACGTGTCGATTGATCGATGATTGCAGAGTTGTTGAAGTTACGCTTGCGGCGGTCGGTTCATTGAAACCTCTCCGTGCCTCGAAAAGTATTCATTGGCTGTCATTCGTAGGTCTTTGATAGTCGTTACGGATAGTCAGAAGGCCAGGGTAATCATCAAATGACTTCTCCCGCTCTGGGCGGAGCGGGAGGGCGTGTCAGACTTTTACTGACTAAAACCCACCCATGTTCCTTCAGTTGCCCATGTGCCAGGGTCACGGTATCTCTTTTGAACAATCTCGCGACCCTGGCAAGCATCGGTCCTATAGCAGACCCCTTCAGTGCTGCTGACATCTCTTTGAGGCGCGCGTGGAACACTACGCGCCGTCGACCCGAGCCTGGTCCTTACCGGGTGGCGAGCTACCCATTACTTGGCTAGGGACGTGAAGGCGCAGAGACTGCCACTCCCTCACGCGCCCCGCCTCCTCCTTCGCGAGCATTACTGCTTCGCAGAAGGAGGTGACGGCTTCCCATGCCCTCTCGCTCCGTACCATGGCTCGCACCAGGGCCGGACGCGACAAGTCGCCGCCACCGATCGCCTCCACGAGGACACGGCGGTGCTCCGCCCAGGCAGGGCACACCTCCACCGTATGCTCCTCCGTGTCCTCCAGACGATCCTCGCAATGGAGACACACGGGCGTTTCCTCCCGCTTTATCCTGAACAGGAACCCACCGAAGCACCCATGCCCGGTGAGAACCTGCGTCAGGCGGAAGATGAGGACGCCGTGGCGCCTCTCTATCCACTCCTCAAAGAGGGGACTTACCGCCGCAATTGTGGCGTGCCCACCTAAGCTGGTCTACTGCATCCGTTTAGACTAGAAGCCGCACATCAATGTTAGGAAAGTGGTAGGCAGATTGATAACATGTTGTAATTTGTAGGTAGTAAAGTATTTTACTTTTTGTCCGTGTGGTGCAGACGTAAAGAATAGCATCATCCCATTTCATCCGCGGGTGTTGTAAGAGGCAACTAAGGGACGTACTAGAGAATAGGCAGCAGCGTTCTTTATACATTTTATCATCATATTGCGATCGCCAACCCGCCTGCCAAGCGTGATTATGACACGCCCCCCTAAATTTGGTGTGGGCTATATCCAGCAGTGGAGTTCTCTTGGTTCAAATTATGACTTTATAACTACTATCTTTGATTATCAAAGAAAATTATGCTAACACAGCGTAATTATAATGCCAAACAGCCTATCTACCTACCAAGGAAAATAGCGCATTTCTTTGCCATTTTTCTTTCCACAAAATACACTATACTAAACCTTACCTCTTCAGCGTAAGGTTTAATATAACTTTTTGCCGAGGTTTGATTTATTATACAGTTAAAAAGTACAGGGCGTTGTATAAGTTATCCTTGTATGCACTAAGATTTTCTGATAACACCGCAATTTGTAAGAGCGGTAACACAGCCGGGTAATTTGACTGGCCTGTTAGTCTAGTGGTTAGTGACCCTGACTGCTAAGACTGAGGTCGGGGGTTCGATTCCCACCGAAAACAAATCCCTATAAGATGAGCACAGTTATTTGTTCTGTATCTGTGTGTAATTTATCTATAATATGTATGTAGGTATTTAGTTTTTTTTTTTTATATGAGTAAAAGAGATAATGTTCATCTATACTAATATTATAAAGCTGAAGAGTTTGTTTGTATGTTTGTTTGATTGAACGCGCTAATCTCAGGAACTACTGGTCCGAATTGAAAAAATCTTTTTGTGTTGGGTAGCATTGAGGAAGTCTATAGGCTATATAACATCACGCTACGATCAAAAGGAGTAGCACCGAAAACTGACAGGCAATTCCATGCGACGGGACGGGTCAGGGGAGCAAAAATTTTACACGGACGAAGTCGCGGGCAGAAGCTAGTAAAAATATATTTTGTATTTGATAGCCCAACTGTTGAGGAAGGTTGTTACTTACAATGCAGATAATGCATTTATTTCAGAGAAAAGAAAATACAGTGGATTATACATAGTTACTTACAATACGCTACCTCTTAGGAACCGAGAACTAAGTGAGAAAGAACGATAAACGCTACGATGCGTTGCGATAGGTCGGGCTTCGCTATTTCACGTATTAACTTAAAGGGTTGGCAGTATTGTATAATATAGTAGACCGACGTCAGTATTAACAAAACTAGTATACCTTGTATCTACTAGCCTGGACTGGCCTGTTAGTGCAGTGGTTAGTGACCCTGACTGTTAAGACTGAGGTCGTGGGTTCGATTCCCTCCCAAGACAAATCTTTGTGTGATGAGCACAATCATTTGTTCTGTGTCTTGGTGTAATTTATCTATAATATGTATGTATTTAGAAATATATAAGTATGTTTATCAGTTGTCTGGTTGCCATAGTACAGGCTCTGCCTAGTTTGGGATCAGATAACGTTGTGTTGGTTGTCCTAAGATATTATTATTTTTATCTACCTTAACTGGCCGCTTAACATAATCAGCCCATAGTGCTCCCACTGCTGGGACACAATCTATATCTCGGTGAGAGGGAGTGGGCCATAGATTACCCCGCGGACCCAGTGACAGGGTTGGTAGCTGTCACATGTCTTCGAATGTTTGGTGGTAGAACATGCCGGTTTCCTCTGTATGCATGTTATTATTAATTTATTACATGGAAAGCTAAAAGCTGTTTATGAAATCATTTTGTGTAAATTTTGTTGATGAATATAATGGACTTCTGCTGGTGACTAGAACTACCCAATAAATACACACACCATAATGTAAACACAGAGGAATGATGTCATCAGGCATAGGTGCGGTTTAAAAAAAGATGTAGTGACAAAGACTGAATAGAGTAGGTATGCATAGAGTATGTAGAAAACTGACAAGGCAGATGTAAGTCACCTTATTGGTGATATTCTTCAGCAATGTCAGGTGCGTAGTAGGTACTCGGCCGGCTTGCGTGTGTGATCAGATGTACATATGAATGTAAACGACGCAACATGAGTATGCTAGGATCATAGCTGATAGCCATCTGTAATTTGTGCCCCCCGCATAGGAAGAAGGCATGACCTGATGAATACATATATGTAATGCAATTCTGATACCTACCCATGATTGCGTAGGTGTGCCATTTGACTCTCGTAATCTGTATGTTTACACAACGTATTTATCTACTAAACTTGTTTTGCCACTAAACCAGTGAGAGAGCAAGCAGATTAAGTAATGTAGTTTACAATTCTCGTATTTGCAGTCAACAAACAAATTACTAAGCGGTAAGAAAACATTGCTTTAAAAATTAATTATAGAGTTTCTTTGTTAAGTTGCATCTTTTTAAAATTTATTTTAAAAAATCCTTCATTTATTGCTAGAGAACGTGCAGTCTTTTTTTTTTTTTTTTGGATGGGAAATCATCAAATGACTTCTCCCGCTCTGGGTGGAGCGGGAGGGCGTGTCAGACTTTTACTGACTAAAACCCACCCGTGTTCCTTCAGTTGCGCATGTGCCAGGGTCACGGTATCTCTTTCGAACAATCACGCGACCCTGGCAGACAACGTGCAGCCTAAGGTACATTTTTGATCGAAGAGCCTAAGGCACAATTGATCTAAAAAATCGAACGAAATGTTGAATAAACAATAACACAATATGCGTATTTCTTATATTGTTCCTAGTCTGTATACAAAAATTAAATTTAGGATATCCAATAGCCCGAAGACCAAACTTAAGTGCAGAACAGGTTACCGATGGGACCGAAATATTCTGAGGTGAAAATCGTGTACTGGAAACAGTGGAGTTGGAAGGCCGCCACAAGGTAAACCTATGACCTGGTTAAGCCCCGCAGGAATCTGCGGATGCGGGAAGCACATAAGCGGAAGAGGTGGCGGAGCTTGGGGGAGACTTATGTCTAGTCGTCTTTCGGATGAAATAATGATGATGGCCGTCAATAGTTTCGCCACTATAGCTAGTAGTAATTGGCCAACTGCAGTCCCTGAAAACCCATAGTCGGCTCAACTTTATTAGTTTCTCTGATTCTTCAGCTTTAGTCTTATCCACGTTTTAATTTACTGTTGTATTGTTGTCTCCAAATTTTATATAGAAGGTGAGCACTTCAGATGTTTGAAAATTCTTCTTCTAGTGAGGTTAAATAGGGAATGAAAGTTTGTATGGAAGTTTGCCGTCTATCTTTGGTAATACTTGGTAAGGCTTTCGGTAGTGCACTTAGAGGTCCTTTTGTCTTCACACGTTTCGGCTTACGGTGAAATACAGCATGGCTGCCATTGCTACTTCGTACATATGGTCGAACAAGCTAGTGAGAGTACCGAGTCTTTTAAATTAGTTTCTTATCTATTTTTTTTTTTTTTTGTAACTAAAAATACGAAGAAAACGAAGTAATACCACCACGTTCAGGTGATGTGTTGCGATAGGGTGGATAGGGTGGAGAAGCAGGAAATTTCACGTGGACAAAGTCACAGGCAGGAGGTTGTTATGCCATTAGCTTTTAAAAATTAATACGCACACAATACAAAATGCATATTAGCAATGTAACGAAAAAATAGCTTTCGTACAGAGATCGTTTGAGTCCTACTAATATTAGAAATGTGAATGTTTGTAAGCATGTATGGATGTTTGTTTATTATATATATTATTATTGTCCTTTATTTCATTAATAAATACTTATAAATTATATTTTTAAATATTAGTACATACATAAAAGTATAAAAACATTTAAAAATATAAAAAAATAGTATCCCTCCGGTATCGGGAACAGGGTCCGGTCAGGGCTCCAGAGAGAGGAACCTCCTAACAATACTAGCCGTATCCAGAAGTACCGCTTTCTGAATCAAGCCCTTGATCCAACTGCCCAACGAGAGCCTCTTCAGGTGTTGGTCGAGGCTCTTAGCTATCAAACCATTGGCAGTTATGACTATCGGCACAATGATCGCTAAGTCCATATCCCACATGTCGACAACCTCGCGAGCCAAGTCAAGATACTTGATTTGTTTATCTTTCTCGGCTTTCACGAGGTCCTCGTCATGCGGGACCGTAATGTCAACAATCATTGCGCGCCGTTCTAGTCGATCCACCACCACTATATCAGGCAGATTTACAACAACAGTCCTGTCAGTGATGATGGATCGATCCCAGTACAGTGTGATATGGCCATTTTCAAGAACTGGGTCGGGCACATACTTGTAGTACGGCACTTCTGATTCCACAAGGTTGTATTTCAGAGCAAGTTGCTGGTGGATAATTCTGGCTACAAGATTGTGTCTATGCAAGTACTCTTCGTTAGCTAGACGAGAACACCCGGAGATAATGTGTCTAATTGATTCCCCGGGACGGTGGCATGCCCGACAGATGTCCACCGTACCATCCTTCACAATAAATCTCTGGTAATTGTTTGTCATCATAACTTCGTCCATAATTGCACAGATAAAACCTTCGGCAGCCAGGCTACAGGCGCTAGAAAATCTACGTCGGGTCCGTGTAGGGCCCGAAAAAAGAGTCCGTGAAGCTCCTTACTCTCCATATTATTATTATAAATCCGTCTCGCCAAAACAGCCAGATTACACTCAATGCATGTTAATGATAAAAGGCGAGCTAGATAACTTAGAAATTACTGGATTATACCTGAATATCAGCCAGTAAAAAATAGGTACTAGAGTATTATTAACGGTCTAATCAGATAAAACCAGATTATACTTATAATTACCAAAAGATCTACAACCGCTCCTACATTTATGAATATTGCTATCGTTTTTCTGTATTTACGTAAGATACTCGTACATATTATTTGTATGTGTAGGTATTTCTTATCAGTGATACTGATACTGAACCATAATCTGATTATTAATTAAAAACTTATTGTCATTACAGTAGAGTTCATTTTTGTCTTATATATGACCGTGTATTATCCGCTGCTGACACAAGACGCTACATAAATTATTCTCCAACACACTTGTTTGTAAAGTGACTCTTATGCTAAACAATTTAGGTTAATTATTCAGCTTTTTACACTCGTGCTTTTCCCTTTACATGACCACACTAGTGTTTTTTAATTTACATTTTTTTTTCAATCTCTTGGCTTGACTTTACGTAGGGAAGAAGAGCAATTAACAATATAAATGTCTGTTTTTTCCTCGCCAATGTGTTGAAAAACATAGTATGAAGTGCACTAATACGAAATAGCACACTTGTATCATAATGTACCATTGTTTGACATACAACACTACGCATAATATTCCCCGAAAAGGTGGACATTTCGCCAGTTGTATTTCAGTCCCAAATGATAAGATCTATGGTCATTAACTAAGACAAACCCGGATTCAAAGCGCTACTGAGAAGTCTCTTAAGTCGTCTTACACACAATAATAGAAACAACAACAATGTTCAATCAATCCCCTTACTTAGGCGATTAACACACGGCACCGCGCACCGCCGCGTTAGGCGGTGAAGCGGATCTTATGTCGCGTACACCGACCGACCGCGCGGTCAATTTGCTTTACCGCCACCGCCCTCCGCGGCGGTACGCGGTGCCGTGTGATAATCGCCTTACGATTTGTAGGTCGTTCGAGCCTTCGCAGGTGCTTAATTTCCTCACTGTGCTCTTCAAACGGTGAAGTAAAACATTGTGAAGAAACCAGCAACTCTTAGAGCCAAGAAAAAAACCGAATATATGACATCTACCAACCGTAATATACCCACGTGGTGGATTACGACTCACTACTGCTCACACTTCGCAATTGTGTGAAAATTTTGTAAAATGCTATACAGGTGCCATTGTGCATTGTGGAGATGACTATAATTTTATTATATTCAAGACTATGATTGCCTCGCTTATGTATTCCCATTCTTTTATTTGGTACTTGAAAAACATAATTATACAAAAATATGATAGCGTCCTTAATCTTGTACTCCAAATATTTTCAGATGGAGTCGCCAACTTCAGGCGGCAGCTGGTCAAAGCTACTTGCACAACCCGGGATCCGAACCTCTGTCCCTCGAAACCCTCGGTGATGTCATCGCGCAGACGGTGGACAAGTACCCAGACAGGATTGCCGTCAGATCTCCGTACGAAAACATTACTATCACTTATGCAGAGTTATTGAAACAGGTACTACATTTATTTACTCACTACTAGCTTCGGTGTGATTTCGTGTGTTACCGGACGTAAAAAATAGCACCGTCCCATTTCTTCCCGTGGGTATCGTAAGAGGTGACTAAAGAACTTACTAGAGAATGGGCAGCAGCGTTCCCTATGCATTTTACGACCATACTGCGATCCTCAACCCGCCTGCCGAGCGTGGCGATTGCCAAAACTCTCTAAATTGGGGAAGGCCTATGTTCAGCACAGGACCTCTTTTTTTTTGGGTGGGAAATCATCAAATGACTTCTAGGGTATGTTAGACTTTAACTGACTAAAACCCACCCGTGTTCCTTCAGTTACCCAAATGCCAGGGCCACGGTAGCTCTTTCGAACGAATCTCGCGACCCTGGCTGGTACCGGTCTCGGTTTTTTTTAAAGCATTGGACCTCTTTCGGCTGAAATGATGACTACTAGCTTCTGCCCGCGGCGTCGACCGCGTGGACGTCAGAAATAGACAAAGAGGATCCAATGTCCTAACTTAGCTCATGGTCTTTTTGCGTCACTGTGTAGGATATTGCATCCAAATCTGGTGTGAAATGGTCATCATTTACCCAACCTTTTCCAAATTATGGTTGGGGCAGCTTCCAGTCTAATCGGATGCAGCTGAATACCAGTATCTTGCATGGAGCGATTGCCAATCTGACCTCCACAACACAGTTCTTGGTCGTCAGACTTTGGGTCTGTCAAAGATCCACGAACGACATCCGAGATAAATGACGTGCTTTCTGAAGCACAGAGGGTTTCTTGGTATGCAAAGATCACCCATCCATGGACCAACCTCGGCAAGCGTAGCTTAACCTGATTGATGACCCGTGCGGCTGTTGCTTAGCCACAAGTCCAGCTCTGGTTAGAAAAGGCAACAGAAAAAGTTACTTATGCATTTGTATTATTATAGTACGGATAAGTATCAGCCTGTATGCCACCATCTGTCCGTCGACATGTGCAGTGCAGTATCGGCAGTAAACAGGCTTAAACAAGCAGTAAACAATCTTCCAGGAACTCTCCTTCCACCATTGCCGTCTTCATACGTTTTTCACCTGGCAAAATCAAGATCAAGAGCATCGTTAAAATAGTTTAAAACAAAAAGACACGCTTCCATAGAAAACCAAACG
Organism: Aporophyla nigra; assembly: GCA_947507805.1. NCBI lineage: Eukaryota > Metazoa > Arthropoda > Insecta > Lepidoptera > Noctuidae > Aporophyla > Aporophyla nigra. The sequence goes on from OX382301.1 coordinate 5,397,682, forward strand.
AAAAAGTAGAAAATAATGGAAAAAAGCGTGGGGTGGTTTTGGGGTATTTTTTTATTGATATCAAGCACCCCACGCTTTTTACGGTGTTTCAAATTTTGTGACGTATGTCAGCGTAGTTTTCGAAGACAGTTTTATTTGCCATCCTGGTAACCTTGGCAAGGATAATGGCAGAAATTTATGAAATTATTGTATTGTCACGGTCCTCGATAAGTCTACAATGTTTAAATGAAATCTGACCGTTTGAAATGGGTCAAAGTCAAGTCCAAAGGAGTCGGTTACAAACATACCGGTGACGCTAATAAATAAAAAAACCGGCCAAGTGCGAGTCGGACTCGCGCACCGAGGGTTCCGTACAAACCTGCAGGTATTCACGGTTTATGCATAAGGTTTATGTTTATGAAATTAAATGTTTTTTTTTAAATTTTTATATTTGAGTTGACTGAATGAAAGGTAAATTGTGGTTTACGATTTATGACGTATTAAAAAAAAACTACTTACTAGATCTCGTTCAAACCAATTTTCGGTGGAAGTTTACGTGGTAATATACATCATATTTTTTTTTTAGTTTTATCATTCCCTTATTTTAGAAGTTACGGGGGGGGGGGGGGGACACACACACATTTTACCACTTTGGAAGTGTCTCTCGCGCAAACTATTCAGTTTAGAAAAAAATAATATTAGAAACCTCAATATCATTTTTGAAGACCTATCCATAAATACCCCACACATATGGGTTGGATGAAAAAAAAATTTTTGAGGTTCAGTTCTATGTATTGGGAACCCCAAATATTATTGTTTTTTTTCTATTTTTGTGTGAAAATCTTAATGTGGTTCACAGAATACATCTACTTACCAAGTTTCAACAGCATAGCTCTTATAGTTTTGGAAAAAAGTGGCTGTGACATACTCGGACAGACAGACAGACAGACAGACAGACGGACAGACAGACATGACGAATCTATAAGGGTTCCGTTTTTTTGCCATTTGGCAACGGAACCCTAAAAAGCGTGTTAAAAATGAATCAAAAGTTTTAAACTTTTACATTGCTATTATAGTCACCCTTTTTTGTGGGTGGGAAATCATCGTCTCCTTCTCTGGGTGGAGCAGAACGGCGTGTCAGACTTTTACTAACTAAAACCCACCCTAGTTCCTCCAGTTGTCTATATGCTAGGGCCATGGTAATTCTATCGAGCAGATCTCGGGACTCTGGCAGGCATTATTGTCACCATGCGATCATGGCTAACAGTGTCAAAAAACAGGGTTCCCAATTACAAAAACAATACGGTCCTAATTCCGTCAACCTTTTTTTTATGTCAGATTGGAAATCCTCTTGGAGGTCCTCCACACTGTGGTGGGCAGGGCAGCCTGGTTTGTCAAACTCGTACTCACTAATACCAACCCGGTGTTTGCTCCCACATATACGTAGGAGATCACGGAATCTAATGCAAGTCGCATTAGATTCCGGGTTTTTTTGTTCGTTCCGGGAATCGGGTTTTTTATACGGTTAAAACTAAAAATTTAATAAAAATGCGTGTGGTGTACTTCTCATTGTATTCCCAGTATTGAACCCCATTTACGTGAAGCAAGTTCCTGCCTTAAAGCATCAAATAACTTGCACTGTCTGTACACTGTTCAGACGTTGCAACTTTTGTTGTTTCTTCAACTTATTGTATACTAGCATTTGCCAGCGGCTTCGCCCACGGAAGGTAAGATCGGAAGCTATCCCACGGGAGCATACTACCAGGATAAAATATAACCTAAGTATGTTATAAGCTTTCTGTGTGCCAAATTTCATCGAAATCAGTTTGGCCGTTGGCGTGGTGGAGTGATTGAGTATCAAACGTAGTTTACTTGACAATTTGTAAGGGACCTCATTAAATCTTCATGTATGGTTATTTTTATTTTTGTAAAACTAATGGTCAAATTATGCTATTACGTTATATTTGCTGTGTATCATGTCACTTGACTTATAAATAACAGTTTTTGTAGTCAATAATATAGCAATAAATAAACAACTTAAAATCAAAAATCGAAATTTTGAATACACGTGAAAGTAATAAAGAAACGTTTTAATATACGTCAAAGTCTTCTATTATTTACATAGCGGCCATACCTAACTTTAATGAATATGGAAAATGCTAGAAATCGAGCTAAAATTTGGAAATATGATGTTATTCTGTTGGGTCTAGTGATCTAAGCGCTAAGTTAAGCATACACTCGTGGGTTCACAAAAACCTACATGGGCACTTTGAAACGTCAGAAGCTAGGTGCCTGGTTACAAATTGTTGATTCCTATGGAGAAGAGCCGGCAAGAGACTCCATAATGTTATGTGTAATTATTTCCTTGTATTATTTTCAGGCAGACTCCCTAGGATGTGCTCTCCGCGCCCAGGGTCTGCAGAAGGGTGACACCGTGGGAATATGGTCACACAACAGTGCTGCTTGGATTGTCACTGTAATTGCAGCCGCTAGAGCAGGTCTAATATCTGTGAGTGTTATGACTAACTATGGGCAGGAAGAAAGTGCCTGTAGTGTATTATACGCCACTGTGTAGTTTTAGGCATGGAGAAACGCTAGCTACTCTTAATGTCGCATTAACATTTTAATAGAAGATTAAACTTACTAACTTGTTGTGGTTAATCTGGGCCTAAGCTTAGTTAATGTGTAAATAGGCAATAGGTAGAACGGGCTGGTGTCCGTAACTCCACATCTGAGCGCGTATTTTGCGTACGGGTGGGAAATCGGTTATTCGAACAACTTCAGCTCCCCGAGGAACGCCAGCGACGCCTTGGAGTTACTGAATACCTCACGTAGGGTACCTGGGTTTCCGAAGTAGTTAGCCCTATATGTGGCGATCACCGGACAGTTTAGTAGCACATGCGCTGCTGTCTCGTCGTCCTCAATGCAGGCTCTGCACAGCGGATTGTCTGTTATTGTTATGACAAAGAGGTGTTTATTAAACGACGCATGGCCAATTTATAGCTGCAGTAACTGTATGCAGCTTTTGTTTGTTTAAGTGGAGAACCTGCTTCGTGAGGCGGGCATCGATAGTAGGAAGTGCTTTCTTGGCCTGCCTGCAATCTGTTAATTTGTAGAACCGCCATAAATTGCAAGACAAATGCCTCTTTTATATTGAGAAACTGACACGAGTATTATTATAAACGAGCTTTATTTTATTAACACGGTGTTTCAGGTCCTTATAAATCCAGTATACGAAAAGAATGAGATAAGTTTCTGCATAAAGAAAACTGGGATGAAGAGCCTGCTGATTGGCAACCGGTTGCCAAATCGGGACTATTACGACAGGCTGTCACAGATGATACCAGAACTACAGAACAGCACGCCAGGCTCATGGAAGTCTAAAGAATTTCCAACTTTGAGCTCTATTATTACAACTGAAAAGGAGAAACTGGCGTAAGTGCAAAAAAAATCGCATGTATTGAAATTAGGTTGAGAAACAATCCTTTTTCAAAATACCGTCTAAAGTTAAAAAGTTAGTCCCCAAAACGCCCATTTTTCACCACGTCCAAAGTCATAGTCACAGCATTTATTTTAAATAGGTCATTACATGCACTTTTGAACGTCGACATTTACATTTAAACACATATATTTGATTCTAGACGCCCCTTACAAAAGGTAGTTTCGTATAAAGAAGATCGGACAAGCAACTCCACCGTTACTCCTTTATAATGTTTTACCTACCTTAGTCTTTTGCATACATTAATTATGTGAAGACGATGCACCTTAAATAATATAACCATAACGCAATGCGTAAAACGCATTTAAAATGAAGCAGTGACTGATAAATTAACTGCATGATAGATCCATGGTATTTACATATTGAGAGCAGTGCAGCAGTGGTTGCCCAGTGTTATCGACCCCGAGTTATAAGTTGTAGACGTCGACGGTCTGAACCTGACGGCTGAAGTGCCTGCCTGGGTTCAGACCTGCGACCTACAACTAAGTGACTTTAATACTTTAAAAATCTCAAAACCGTAAAGGAAAACATTGCTGCATCGTGAGGAAACCCTCACGATGATTTCCATTTCCGTTTTGAGAGTAGTGGTGATGAAGTAATTTAAAAAGTAAAGCGCCCATCTGGATTCGAACTTACTCGTTACCACTGGACCACCTCTGCATATTAGACAACGTACTGCCTAAAAGAAGCAAACGTCGACGACATAGACTATTTGTTTTGTATATCTATATATATTAATACGTGAAACGAAAACTTTGGATCCCTTTTTACGAAAATTGGGCGGACGGAGGAGTATGAAATTTCGCACACTTATAGTTTATACAGAGAAGAAGTGACGAATACTATTTTTTTTCTTAAATTATGCGTAAAATACATTATTTTCAATAAATAACACGTTACACACACTACTATTCATTACCGTGTATAGATATTCTTTTGTTTATGGTCCAAATCTGTGGTACAATCGAGAATATCTGTGTTTAATATTTTGTGTCTATAGTCTTACTGAATGTCAAGTATAGCCATAGGTAATAAATAAATTTTATAGATATATAACCTATTTCATTTTTTAAATTTATGATCATATCGAGAATATTTGTCTTTAATAATTATTTATCTATAGTGTTACTGAATGTCAAATATAACCATTTTTTTTTTTTATATATATTTTTTTTCATTTAATAATGTATTTCTGTTCAAATGAAGTACGATCGAATTTCGACCAATGGGCGATCACTAGTTCTGTTAATTTCTTGTCTTTGTCAACAGAGGTGCAACTCCCTACGATTCCCTGATTAGTGGAACGGGCAGCCAGATCTCTCAGTACGGCAGTGAGGTCAAATCTGCCGACGGATGCCTCATCCACTTCACTTCGGGCACCACTGGTGAGGGTCCAGAGGTACTTACTATAACAGTACCTTTTTTTTTTTTTTTTGTTTTGATCACGAGGTTGAAATCCTCATGGATGTCCTCCGCCCTGGGTTGGGCGGAGGGGTCTGTCAGACTCTTACTGACTAAAACACAGATGTAGTTCAGTATAAATTTCGGTAAGTATTCCATATTTAAATCACATTCTCCCCCTAGAGGATGAATGAAGTTCAGTACAATTTTTGAGCAAGTGATACGAAAAACCTTTTTCGTACCACTTGCTCAAAAAAGTGACATTCTATGCCACAAAAAGCGAACATAGTCATTTTTAATCTGTTAAAAACAGGGAAAGAAAATTGTACTGAATTTCATTCATCCTCTAGGAGGAGAATGTGATTTAAATTTTTATACTGAACTACATCTTTGTTTACACCATAAGTTAGTATATAAAGCATTATACATCTTTTTGAAAAAGGTTAACGCATTTATTATGCAGTTATGATTATTAAATAAAATTACGAAAACCGACGATGCTGTATGAGCTTGATGCCTTTGCTTTTCCGACAAAAAAATATTAGTCTAGGAATTTGCCGCGTTTTTGTTTTCTTCAAATACATAAACGATAAGTTTATTTTAATTTATTTTTAATTGTCATTATTTTTAATAAATGCTTATCTCATATTGTTATTGTGTAAATTTTTTCGCAAATGGAACGAAAAGTAGAGTATTTTCCTCGGTGATAAAGCTGTCTTAGTCTTGGTTGAACTTAAATCCTTCGCTACACTCAGGACTCGTCTTAAGGCGCTCCACCCACTGCACCGCGCCCCGTCGCGTAGCGCGGGATGGCAGATTTTACCATTGTATGCAAGTATCTCAATTTATATAGAAATCACGCCTAGCACAACACACTGCCGACGCGGAAATGCGCGAGAAGGCGCCCCGTGCGTTATCCGTCGCTTCGCGCACCGCGGCGGGACGCATCTTCAGTGGGTGAACCGCCTTAGTCCCTCGCTTCGCTTGTGATTTAAGTTTTTAACACTCTCGCTACGCTCGGGAGTAAACCTCGAGTCCTTCGTTACGCTCGCGATTTAAATCGTCACCCGCGACATAAGACACTGCTTTATGCCCTTGGTTAATAATCTACTATTTCTACTCTTTTATTTTTAGGTTTATTTAATTTTTTGTTGTTATAGCGGCAATAGAAAAATACAATCTATCAGAAAATGAATTGTCTATCTGTTCTTGAGATTCAGCCGCATCTCTAACCGGATAAACAGACGGACGAACAGCGGAGCCTAGAAATAGATTTTCGTTGGCACCCTTTGGGTCCGAAATGTAAAAAAGCAACTCCATCAATACCATTTACTTTAAAACTTCACGAATATTTTGTTTTTTCAGGTGATCCAAAAGCAGCTCTAGACTCTCATCTCGGCGTCGTGAACAACACATACTTCGTAGGCAAAAGGAACTTATTAGACCAAGAACATCAAAACATTTGTGTTAAGGTTAGTATAAAAGAAAACGTCCTTTAACTATGATTAATCGTTGATGTTATTATTGGTCCATAGTAAAAATGGTTTCCATGATAATAAAGAAGAAAGAAAGACAAAGAAATGGCGCCTTGGACAATGCCTCATCTAACTTTTATAATATTTCAAGTGAATTAAGATGTTCGATCTATCAAATCAAATCAAATCAAATGTTTATTTGCAAGAAATACATTTTTAGGGAAGGTGAGATCTTATAACCTATTATAAGAGTAATTGTATTCTGCCTGCGAGCAAGCGTGCAAATATTAATTATATAAATCATACACATGGCACATTGATTACATTAATTACTTTTAGATTATACTAAAAGAGAGCCCCGCTTTTCTTGGCTAAATAATAACAGCCACGCGGGTCGATCGAAGGTTAAGCTACGCTTGCTGGTCGATTCGTGGATGGATGACCATCCTTTACAATTAATAATAATAATAATAAATCTGTGGCCCGACTGTCAAGTTGACGGTCAAAAAAATTTTTTGTCCGTGCATTTATTTTCTAGAATTTTTAAACGTAAATGATTTAACAATGTTTTGATAAGTATACCACCATAATATCATTCAAAAACACAAATGGCAACATATAACAACAATATGCAAAAGAATCATGCGAAAATTACGACTAGAAAACAATTGAAAGTGCGATGCTGACGCGAAGTCGGGCCCGACTTGCTAAAACCACACAACCAACATCTTCGGGTTCGTCGCTCAGCTCCGCCTCGCAGTTGCCGGATCCTGCTCCAGACGTGAGTCCAGTGATACCGGCTGCTGCAGTTGCGTCGAGCTCAAGCGACGAATACTTCTCGCCGCCGACGACACCACCACCACTACGTCGGCGTGGAAGAGGCCGACCACCGGCCAGCTTGGGACTACGAGGCCCACCGGCCTCTGATAGGGTCCCCGCTCCCGGTGGAAGTGTGCAGCGCATGAAGTGGACACAAGCTGTCAATGAAAATGTCATGCGCGCATACTATGGGGCTACAGAGGGGGGAACTAACTTGACTGCGTACCGTGGTCGGATGCTCTCTCTGTTCCAGGTGCTTGAGCCCGCTGTCAACGTATCATCGCAACGACTGTCGGATCAGGTACGGGTCATCCAGCGTAACCATATGCTGGATGCCACCATACTTGATCGACTTTGCATCGAATCACGGAATAGCCATGTTACGCCTGCTTCGCCACTGGTCGCGGTACAACTGCAAAATTTACCCAGTGTTTCACCGCGACCCAACTGCGTTGGTGAAGAGGATGATGACGGGGCTATGTCCGTGAGTACCCAATGCAATGCACGATTGAGGAGCGCTTTGGATGATGCTTTCCGGGAGTATCGTTCTACTCCGCCTGAACTTAGACCACGTTTACCTCGTTTGCCCATGCACAAGAAAAACAAGGCGCTGGTGTGTGCTCTAGACTCACAGTTGTCAACATGTTTTGACAGCAGCAAAGACCTCGCAGATACCCACTCAATCTTGTACTGTGCAGCTGTAGCGGCTTGTCGTGTAGCTCGTGTTAAGTTTCCTAATAGTGACAAAGCTACACGACCAAAACCAGCCGTACCAGCTTGGCAGTGCAGGATTGAGCGTCGTATCGGTGAGGCTAGAGCACTCATCGGTAAGCTAATCTGCTTCAGGGAGGGCAATACTCGCCCTCGAGTGATGCGCTTTGTGAAGCGGGCGTTCTCCGGGACGGATGTTAGTCCTAGAGATTATGTGTCCCGCGTCACAGAGCGCATCGACTTCCTGAAGCAGAAGATCTGTGCATGGGCAAACCGTATTCGTCGGTACCGGCGGAGGGTGGAGCGGTACACCCAGAATCACACATTCCAAAGCGATGAAAGGTGGGTTTACCGAGCTTGGGAGCGACCGGACCAAGGTGTGGCTGACACGCCCCTTCCGGATGATGACGCCATGTCTTCGTTCTGGCAAAACATCTGGTCGGTGCCTGTCAACCACACCGAAGGTGACTGGACTAGGGAGATCGAGCGGGCGTGCGGGCAAATATCAGAAATGGGGGCAATTACCATCAGCCCCCAAGATGTTGCTTGTGCAGTCCGTCCGTTGCCTAACTGGAAATCTCCAGGGCCGGATGGACTGCACAACTTTTGGATCAAGTGGTTCCAAAAGTCGCACGTTCGCTTGGCATCTCAGTTCCAGTCAGCTTTAGAGTCAGGGTCGCTGCCCCAGTTCTTAACAACAGGGATAACCCACCTGCTCCATAAATCAGGTAGTACCGCGGAACCCAAAAATTATAGACCGATCACTTGTCTACCGACGGTCTATAAAGTTCTTACATCCATTTTGAGAGCCAAAATTTACAAACATATAGACACAAACTCTATCTTGTCTGTCTCTCAAAATGGATGTAGAAACGGGTCACGCGGTACTAAGGAGCTGCTCCTAATCGATATGACCATTAGTCAACAGGTTCGTCGTTCCCGAAGGGATCTGTCGACATGCTGGATAGACTATAAGAAGGCCTATGACTCGGTGCCACATACCTGGCTCAAGAGGGTGCTGGAGTTGTACAAAGTAGATACAATGCTGCGCACCTTCTTGATATCATGTATGGGGCAGTGGAGGACAGTCCTTCGCTATCCAGGATGTCGACATATCCAGAGGAATAGCGAACCGATAAGGATTGAGCGAGGTATATTCCAGGGCGATAGTTTGAGTCCACTTTGGTTCTGCCTAGCTATGAATCCTCTTAGCACACTGCTGGAGGATTCAGGTATAGGTTATCGATTGAGGAGAGGTGGTCAGGTTATATCTCACCTCCTCTACATGGATGACCTAAAACTCTTTGCCCCCAATAATTTGCAACTGATGGAGCTACTGAAAGTAACTGAAACCTTCAGTAGCGCCATCAGGATGGAATTTGGTGTGGACAAATGTGCGGTCATGCATGTAAAGCGAGGGGAGATTGTGGAATCCGTGGGAACCCAACTCTCGGATTCCATACACCTAAGATCCCTTTCCCCAATCGACACATACAAGTATTTGGGTATGTCGGAAGCGTTAGGCATCAACACTGCTGACATGAAACAATCGTTGAGGGAGCGCTTCTTTGGCCGCCTGAATAAAGTATTAAAAAGTCTTTTATCAGGCGGAAACAAGGTGCGCGCCTTCAACGGTTGGGTCATGCCGGTTTTGATGTACTCTTTCGGCATACTCAAATGGACTCAGACGGAACTTGACGCCCTGGATAGACGGGTCCGCACACTGCTGACCGCAAATCGAATGCATCACCCACGGTCATCGGTGATGAGACTGTATATCCCGCGGAAGTGCGGAGGTCGAGGTTTTTTGAATGCTAAGACCCTGCACAACCGTGAGGTATGCAGTCTCAGGGAATACTTCCTAGAAGCCGACGTGGGGATGCACCGAGATGTGGTCTCAGTGGACAAGAGCCTCACCCCGCTCTCCTTGGCTATCGAGAACTGGCGCAAACCTAAAGTATTAGATACTAATGACCGCATGGAGGTATGGAAAAGCAAGGAGCTTCACGGGCGCTTTTACCGGGTCCTACATGGATCCGATGTAGACCTCTTAGCGTCCGTATCCTGGTTACGTTTCGGAGACCTATTTGGAGAAACCGAAGGTTTTGTCTTTGCGATTATGGACGAAGTTATGATGACAAATAACTACCGGAAATATATTGTGAAGGATGGCACGGTTGACATCTGTCGGGCATGCCACCGTCCGGGTGAATCAATCCGACACATTATTTCTGGCTGTTCTTGTTTGGCTAACGGAGACTACTTGCATAGACACAACCTTGTAGCCAGGATTATCCACCAGCAACTTGCTCTGAAATACGGCCTTGTGGAATCAGAAGTACCATATTATAGGTATGTGCCCGACCCAGTTCTTGAAAATGGCAATATCACGTTGTATTGGGATCGATCTATCATCACTGATAGGACTATTGTTGCCAATAAGCCGGATATAGTGGTGATAGATCGATTAGAGCGTCGCACAATGATTGTTGATATAGCAGTCCCGCATGACGAGAACCTCGTGAAAGCTGAAAAAGATAAGCAGATGAAGTATCTTGACTTGGCTCGCGAGGTTGTCGACATGTGGGATGTGGATACGGCAGTCATTGTGCCGATAGTCGTTACGGCCAATGGCATAATAGCCAAGAGCCTCGATCAACATCTCAGGAGGCTCTCGTTAGGCAGCTGGATCAAGGGCCTGATCCAAAAAGCAGTAATTCTGGACACGGCGCGTATTGTTAGGAGGTTCCTCTCTCAGCAGCCCTGACCACCGGTAGCTTGGACCCTGTTCCCGATACCGGTGGGCTACTATTTTTTATATTTTTAAATGTTTTCTTATATCTTTTTTATATTTTAATATTTAAAAATGTAATTAATATGTATTTAAATGAAATAAAGGAAATAATAATAATATTCCACAACTATCACACAACGCCATCTAGTCCCAAGCTAAGCAGAGCTTGTGTTATGGGTACTAGACAACTGATAAACATACTTATATATTTCTAAATACATACATATTATAGATAAATTACACCCAGACACAGAACAAATGATCGTGCTCATCACACAAACATTTGTCCTGGGTGGGAATCGAACCCACGACCTCCCTCATAGCAGTCAGGGTCACTAACCACTAGACCAACAGGCATGTCAAACTTCATTACATATCGAGATCCCTCCGTGTCTCGGGAAGCCGTTGGTCTCGTTACAGGTAATCAGGAGCATAAAAGTTTGCCAATCGTCTTACCAAGGAGTTCATGGTATCCAGTTCAGGCTGGCCTGAGGTCTGGGTCTGGTGAGACTGAGATCGTGGGTTCGATTCCCACCTAGGACAAATCTTTGTGTGACGAGCACGATCATTTGTTCTGTGGTTAGGTGTAATTTATCTATAATATGTATGTATTTAGAAATATATAAGTATATTAATCAGTTGTCTGTTGCCATAGTACAGGCTCTGCCTAGTTTGGGATCAGATAACGGTGTTGGTTGTCATAAGATATTTATTATTTATTTATTTATAGTTACTAGGTTATGGAGGTTAAACTGGCAGTCACTGCATGTAAATTATTGCTTTCGGCTTCTTCAGCTGCATACGGACTGATACTATATGGATGGATACTAGACTAGAAGCCGACCTCAAAATAGTTGGGAAAAGGCTAGGCAGATTGAGGTACTTGAAAACGACAAAGGCTCACGAATGGCTGACATCTTATTTAAAGAACAGGGAACAATTAGTTGAAATAGAGTACTATAACCACAAAAATAACGAAATCGAAAAGATCAGATCGTATAGTAAAGCCAGCCTCAATTCCTCAAGGAAGTGTCATCGGGTGCCTCTTATTTTTAATTTATATTAATGACCTACCTAAGACCATAGAAGGACCATGTGTCTTATTCGCGGACAATATATCCATATTAGTATCATGCCAAAACAATGAAAACATCGAAGAAACTCTCAATTCCATACTTACAGAAACATGCAACTGGATGAACGAACATAACCTCGAGATAAACTACTCCAAAACCAAATTAATTACTTTCTACCCGTATCAAAGAGCACCTTTAAATTTAGATTTTATCTTTAACGACTCAAAATTAGAAACCGTAAACGAATTTACCTTACTCGGACTAGTTATAGATACACATGTAAACTGGAAATCACACATACAAAAAACTCACTCAAAAATTTCTAAATTCTCCTACGCCCTTCGTGAAATAAAAAAGACCACCAATATTCAAACAGCTCTCACCACGTATTATGCCTATGCTTATGCATGGCTTAGCTATGGCGTCAGCCTTTGGGGAAACAGCACAGACGCAAAATCACTTTTCACACTGCAAAAGAAGTTGATAAGAATACTGGTAAACATTGAGCAAACAGATAGTACCTTTCTTTCAAAAACATAATATTTTAACCCTTCCCTGCATATACATTTTAGAAACTTGTAAATTTGTCCGCAAACATCCAGAACTGTATTCAAAACGCGAAGACATACAAACACGCTATCTACTCAGACACCCATCTAGGCTTAACTTACCAAGTTCTCGATTAAAAATGCACTCTATAAGTCCCTACGTAATGTCTATTAAATTATATAATAAACTACCCGCAGCAATAAAAAAAGAAGAGAAAATAAACATATTCTTAAAAAACCTTAGACAATTTTTGATAAAGAAAAGTTATTATTCAATAAACGAATACATAAGTGATAAACTTATAAAGTCATAACTTAAGTACTCCACTTTAAACTATATTTAAATCATTAGCATATTTTTTTTTTATTTTTTATTATATATCTCAATCATATTACATATCATATTTTATATCTTGTATTTAATATTATTATTAGTTTATTACATAATTAAAAATGCTTCCTCTCTCCTAACTCACTTATTTTGCTGTGCCCGACAGGGTCCATGTGATCTAATTATAAGTTTACCACCTAAGAACACATGTGGAATGCAATAAAAGTATTGAGTATTGAGAACCTTGCAAATAAAATCTGTAGTCGCCGTATGAATTTACCAATATTAAAAATCAATTAGGTAAGTGCTCTAACCTCTTTTCTTCAACTCCTGTTTATAAGCATTCTAGCTTTTGCCCGCGACTTCGTCCGCATCAAATTTTTGCTCCCCTGACCCTTCCCGTTGCATCGAATTGCCTGCCAGTTTTCGTTGATTTTTCGTTGCTGCTCCGATCTTTTTGATTGTAGCGTGATGATATTTAGCACCTTCCTCAATAAATAGGCTACACAACACAAAAATATTTTTTCAATTCGGACCAGCAATTTCGATTACCGCGTTCAACCAAACAAACAAACAAACTCTTCAGCTTTATAATATTACTAGCTTCTGCCCGCGACTTCGTCCGCGTCAAATTTTCGCTCCCCTTCCCGTCACATCAAACTGCCTGCCAGTTTTCGTCCATTTTTCGTTTGCTGCTTCGCTCCTTTTGACCGTAGCGTGATGTTAAATAACCTTCCTCAATAAATGGGCTACCCATCACAAAGACATTTTTTCAATTCCGACCAGTAGTTCCTGAGATTAGCGCGTTCAACCAACAAACAAACAAATTCTTCAGCTTTATGATATTATAGTATTGATTCAGTAGTAAGATTGTCTTTTGTTTGCAGGTACCATTATTCCACGCTCTTGGTTCAGTCGTCACATTCCTGGGAGGCATAAGATATGGCAGCAGCTTGATGTTAGCAGGCCCCGTCTATAACGTGAATGATAACATCAAAACTTTGTTTGCTGAAAAGTAAGTTGTATTATTTCAATTCTCTCTATCTTAACCATAATGAACTGGTGTAATACGTAGTAAGCGTAACACGCTACTAAACAGAATCTGAATAATTCTGAAGGATATTGCTAATGAGTGCTTCGTTGGTCTAGTGGTCGCTAGTGCTACTAAATAAATAATAAATAAATTGTTTATTGATTCTCAAACGATTACATTTTCAAAATTTTAAATGATACAGCTCCAGTAAGTAATTAATAATACTTGTGTTGGGGTTGTTTCACTCTTTCCCAGGATGTTAAACAAAATTGAGACTATATAAAACAAATAAAAATCAAAATTAAAATAAACATCAAAATCAGATTCAAAATCAAAATTAAAATTAAAATAAACTTCAAAATCAAAATTTAAATTAAACTACTATTAGCTACTGCTGAGCATGAGGTCCTGAGGTCGATTCCTAGGTTGGGCAAAGTGTTATTAGGTTTTTTCTATCTGGGATCTCTCCAGTAGTAGCCCGGGTTTGACCCGGTTGATGTCAATAGGCGCGCTCTTCATTATATAGGACTTAAACATAACTGGCGAAATGTGGTTGTTCTATATGGTACATCTTTGCCCAGCCCTTCGGGTATACAAGGAGTGATATTATATATCTTCGAAAAACAATCTGCTCAACAACGTCAATACGCAAAGAATATTGTTGAACTGTGCAAATGAAAGGCATTCCAACTGTTTGTATGTTGCGCAAATACCCCTCTGTTTTTGCTTGATAAAGAAGAAGTGGTAGTGTGTTATATAGGCAGAATCAGTAGTTTCAGAAACGTGTTTGGCTAGGGCCACTCTTTCAAACTGCAGTCTTGAAGCTGTAAGTGATACTGGTTATTGCTGCATGTCCGCCTGTACAGCGTGGATCAGATGGGTGTGATCCAATTTAAGGATGTGGCGTATACCATCAAATGGTTCAGTTTTACTTTTACCATGAGACCAATATAGTAATCAATACAAAAATTGCCTGACACTGACCTGGACATTGCAAAAAACCTAGTAAAATAAGAATTTCGTGATCTCGTCATCAGCAGCCTATAATGTTCCCACTGCTGGGACAAAGGCCTCCTCTCTGTGAAAGGAAGTGGGCCATAATCCACCATGTAGGCCTAGTGCGGATTGGTCGATGTCACATGTCTTCGAGTGTTTGGTTCTAAGACATGCCGGTTTCCTTACGATGTTTTCCTGCACCATTTTGAAAACCGCATCTTCCTTACACCGAACAAAAAAGGCGATAAAAGGAACAAACTCCCCAGTTTACTAACAAATCCATGTACTTTCCAGATGCTCAGTGATAACTGGAACCCCGACCATGTTCCTAGATATGCTGGCGAAGATCAAAACCATGGGGGACGTCCCATCCAAGTTGAGGATAGCACTAGCCGCCGGCGCACCGTGCAGTCCACAACTCATCAGGGAAATGGAGAAGTATCTGAAGACGGAAGCTGTTAGGGTAGGAAGCAATATTTTATTCCTAATTATATTTTTAGGCCTTGGTAGAAGTGGTAAAAACGTCTACCTGATGGTGGCACATGTGTTGGGTCATTCACCTTGGTCCCATCAAACTACTGAAACTGGAAGACGTAGAGTTGGAAGGCCTCCCACAAGATGGACCGGTGATCTGGTGAAGGCCGCAGGAATACGTTAGATGCGTGAAGCACAGAACAGGTCGAAGTGGCGGTACTTAGGGGAGGCCTGTGTCCAATAGTGGCCATCTTTCGGCTGTAATGATGACTTAGTATCCAATTAGTATCTATAATAGCTCGTCTGCTCTGTTGAAGCTGATTGGGAAAACCCGTAGTTGATCCATCAGTATACTACTATTAAATTGATTAATGTTTATTTTGATATTGGTGCTTTCAAAAATACTCTTATACATTAGTATTATGCAGCGATTTCATTTATTGTTGCCTCGACGTGGTATGTCCATCATACCTGCAAAGATCCATCCTGTGGTTTGACTTTTATCGATGCAGTTGCAGTAACATGAGTTGTTTCAGGTTTGTCTCTAAGGTGGCAACGCCCCTTAAACCCTGGAATTGTAAATTGATGATAAGCAGATGAACTACTTATCATCAGATGTATTGGGTGCTTTTTACCACCAGCATATGCCAACCACTTATATGAAAAGGGCATTTCTCAATTTGTTTTTGCCGTCTATTTCAGGGTCTATACGGAATGACAGAGACAACAGCGTGCATATTCCAGAGCCTTCCTGGTGACAGCATTGACGTGGTGGCGGAGACCGTTGGCTACATACAGGACCATGTGGAGACTAAGGTACCTTTATATTACCTGTATATCGACCGCTTGACTTGACTAAAAGCAAAATAATCAGTTAGTTGGAGGAGACCTTAAAGGTTTCATACTTGCCTTCGGATTCATCAAAACCTGTAGATATCGCGTCTGGCTGTCATAACCACAAGATCTACGTACCTGCGACGACGACCAGACCCTTAACCGAATCGTTCAAAATGATTAAATATATGGTTGAATTACTCGTGTATGGATAAACCAATCCAGCACCCGTTTTACTGTACAGATTGATGTATGATTCCCTTATTCGATACTTTTATTCTTAGAAAAAAACTTTTTTACAAAAAAAAAAACAACCTACTTCCTTAAAAACACTACAAAGTGAAAAATAACTTTAATTTCGGAAGTCGGTGTCTTAGGATCTTTTTATGGTTTTTTTGCCACCGACTTCCGAAATTAAAGTTATTTTTCACTTTGTAGTGTTTTTAAGGAAGTCGGTTGTTTTTTTTTTGTAAAAAAGTTTTTATTTTTAAATTTTTAGTTGTGGTATTCACCCTGCACTAATTCCAAACAAAAAATGCATATTGATGCGATAGCAGAAATCGCGGTTGATTTGCTATCATTTTTTAAAGAGTTCCAGTGTCTGTCTCTGGAACTCATCATCAGATCTATATGAAAATTATATGGGACCATTTCGAAATAAACCCCTTTCGAACAAAAAAAGAATTTTGCAAATCCGTCTATATTATAACGGAGTTATGGCCGAACATACATAAAAAAAAAAATATAAACATCCGAATTGAGAACCTCCTCCTTTTTGAAGACGGCTAAAAAGATAAACCAACTGCAATTAAATAACGTAAATGACATTGCCAGCAAAAACATTTACATAAAATATTAGGCATACAAAGATGTCAATGATCCATTACGGTGGCCGGGAAATCTCAAAATAGACTTCGAGCCCAAGTCGGCCGGAGCAAAGACAATTTCCACAGAGGGGGTTCACGGACTGCTGAGATCTCAAGTGTTTATGCGTCACCTTCCCACAGACAATGGCCCGCCTTCCATCTTGCGCCGCTTGCCCTGTCACCTGTGCACCTAATGATCTTATGACTGCGTTAGTGAGTGGAGTTCGCGCTACTGAATTTCGGGCCAAAGATATTTAACCTTGTTGCCATCGATACGCTAAGAAAAATAACGAGTCATTGGAATCATAATTGCTAAAGAGGGTTTTATGCTGAATATGCAGGTTATTTAAATGTTAACTCAACGGTAGACACTGTGTTTTGTTGTTGTACCCATGAATCTCATTCGATTTAATGCCGAGACATTCCGTCTCTTTTGTCCTTGATGGCGCTAAGGACAAATTTACGTTGCCCCATTATCATCATAATCAGCCTATATTGTTCCCACTACTGGGATACAAGGCTCTCGGTGAGAGAGGGAGTGGGCCGTACCAGGCGGGACCGCGGGACCAGTGCGGGTTGGTAGATGTCACATATCTTAGAATTTTTGGTTCTGGGACATGCCGGTTTGTAAAATATTGATACTCAGCTGCATCCGGTAACACTGGAAGCCGACCCCAATATAGTTGGGAAAAGGTAGGCAGATGATGATAGTGTAAAATATTATAGTGATACTGATAAAATATAATTTGAGAACGAACTACAATTTACGTCATTGATTGATGGTTTAATACCTAACAGCCCCGTGTAACGGCTGCATTTATAAAATATTCATTTATTGATCTATACGGTATAATTGATGGTAATCGAAATCGTTTAGCAAATGATTATCATATAAATACGTAACATGTTGTAATTTATTTATCATGGTCTCGAGTCATAGAGGTATTACACACGAGCGGCATGTCGCCAACGGCAGGTAACTGCAGCCGTCGACACGCGATGATGACGCTGATCTTTGAAGATGGCATGTCGCCGGCTGCCGTCGATGCGTCAACGGCAGTTGCTGACACGTTGACGGCTGCCGCTGACGCGTCGACGGCAGCAGTGACCTTTACCGTTGGCAACATGCCGCTCGTGTGTAAGCGCTCTTACTCGAATTAAACACGGACGTAATAATATCGTGGCGGGGTTTCATTGCGCACTGGAGTTTCTACCCTTGTTGTTGAACTGAGCATTGAGAATCTAACAGAGTGCATCTCAGTGTGTTGAAAAATCACAGCGTTGGATTATCAACTCTCGAGTATAAGCAGTGCGATGAAATTCCAGTGCGTGATAAAATACCACCGCTATTTTATAACGACCGTGTGCACGTTGACTTACTCATCTTCTACATTATTAAAATAATGCATGCAGTAACTTTAAATTTGAAATTGAAATTATTCTAGCTAGCAAAATTCCGCAGACATGAAATGTTTTCATGAAAAATAAAATTTGGCAAAACAAATTCAAGGGCCAGTAAAATCATGGTCTGAGAGTTTTAAGGAAATAACCACACAAATTTTAGTGGAACTATACAGTCAGTGTAAGCGTTTGTCAGTAATCGTATAGTTCAACTCAGAACTTGGGAAGCTCAACGAGCCGACGAACAATACCAAAGAAAATTAATATAAGCCTGAATATTTGTATAAGCCGCATAAAGTACTCAAACTGCCCGATCAATATAAAAACTAACCATACAGATGGACAAAAAAATATTTGTACTCATCAGCCTTCAGGTTTAAGGAGTTTATTTATCTATTTAAACTTCTTGCACACAAAAAAAGGTACAAAGGCTGACTTAATGCCTTAGGCATCAAGCTCTTGGGCTCAGTTTCGGCAATATATTTCATTTGACCTTATATATATGTCTAGTAAGTATGTAGGTACACACAAGGAAGGAGTACTTACTAATTCTCACAGAGAGGAGGTCTGTGTCCCAGCACTGGGCGTAGTTATGACTAAAAGACATTGCTCACACTTGAATCTAAATAGTTTTTTAATCGACGAAAAAAAAAGAGTTTTCCGTCATGCCAGGAGCATGACTGAAAACTCTTTTTTTACCTTTATTCCAATTTATTTGGGGTCGACGCAACACGTAATTTTCTTCCACAATCTCTTCTCTATCAGTTGTCATCGCATGGTCATGAAGTCAGATCTTACACTACGCTAGGACATTGCTGACTGACTTGTATTCATTAACTATGGTATGACCTGTTCTAATATCCATACGGTACACATGAGATGAAGAAGAAAAACTAGATTAAAATGTACTAAATTTCCAGGTTGTTGATGATAACGGCGATATGGTACCGTTCGGTAGTCCCGGCGAGCTGGTGGTGCGTGGCTATAACAACATGATCGGCTACTGGAACGACCCGGAGAAGACCAAGCAAACCCTCAGCGAAGACGGCTGGTTGAAGACTGGGTAAGGGTTCTTGAAGGTCTTTGAATTACCTCTGCAATCTCCTAAAAAAGAGAACATATTTTGCTTCACCAATTTATAGTAAGTGCCATTATTTACTAAGAGGAGACTTTGTACAGCTTTTTTATGGGAATGAACTTTGTTCCGCAAAATGGAGGAGAATTTGGGAGTCTGTAATACCAATTCGAACTCTGGACTGCTACATAAAATTTCCTAAAAGAGCACCCCAATCCATAAATTGATAGGATATGAGGTTGAGACATGAGAATTCCCCGATAGAATCTACTTTCATAATAAGTAGGATGTGTGTACGGCTCAGAGCGGTCAAGTTGCAGTGAGGTGAGTTGACGAAAACCACAGACTTCACGATCCCGAGTAGTTTAATGTAAAGTTACAAAATTATGTTGGATGCTAATCCGTGGTATTATCGCTAAGGTAGCTAATGGTCAACTAACGTTTGGTATAATAAAAGTATATAAAATGAATTAAAGAAAGTAGGTCGCGGCGTCAGCGACTTACTGGCCTGTACGTAAACCGTACATGCTCCCGAGGGAAAAGTGGGATGAGCATCCATTACAAACAGTAGTAAAAAAAATAAATGTTAAAGTAAACAATTCATGTAAAGTAAATAGTTAAAAGTTAAATAGTAAACAATAGTAAATGTGTAAAAGTATAGTTATAACATTCAATTTAGTTCGTCAAAGTGAAATGCTTTCTTCGGCTGTCTTGCTTCGCTGTAGACGGGCTCCGCTGTTGTCGAATGTATTTCTTGTAGCTCGATGTCCTCTCCAAAGTTATCCCTTCCTCTAGGTGTCACTCCTGTTTTAGCAGAGAGTGTTTTGACGCCTTTCTTTGTTTCGCACCATCGTTTAGTTATAATATAGAGGGCAAGCACAGCGATTCCTCCCAACAACAAAGATGTAACCGAGTAGAGATAGATGTCGTGACTTGACATGTCAGACGCCTTCGGTAATATCTCTCTGTTCTTCTGGAATTCCAACTGCTGGTCTATTTTTCTTATTTCTACTGCGGTTGGCGTTTCTTGTTCGTTCATATTTAATTTTGCGTTCTTCCAGCCAAGGTCACAGATGTTATTAATTGTTGAATTTATGGTCGGTATTTCTATCTCTGGTTCCATGTTAAAACTACTTCCCAGCTGATTGTGTGTAAATATTGTGGCGTCCTTTTTCTGCAGTAAGCACTTTGATTTCAAGGAAATCACTCCAGTCCCGTCAATGACCGCTGGCGTAACTTGATCGTTACATATGACGCGCATCAGCTGTTTTCCGCACAAAGTAAATAGCCACATGTTCGATTTGTGAAGTTTTGTCCAGGTTTCTTTGCATGTTACGTCATTGAGGACGCATGATAAAGACTCTTGTTGGTTGAAGACTTGGGCCTCACATGGGGCGTCTTTATCGTGCATGTTGTAGACCGGACTAAGTGCGACACAAATGAATTCGTCTTCTCCGTTCTTTAGTTTCCGGAGTAGGAGTTATTTTCTCTTCCTCTTCCTTTACTGTTGGTTTTTCGAGTTTCATCGGTAATGGTGAAAGCTTCGTTATTGGTCGTTTAAGTGACCCTTTCCTAGTTTTCAAGGTAACAACCCGTACTCGACCATCGGCGCCTGGATGTACTTCCTGGACTCTTCCTATAGCCCAGCGGCCAGGAGGTAAGTGTTCATCTTTTACCAATACTAGGCTTCCTTGTTTCAGGTTTTCTTTTGGTTGCTGCCATTTGCTTCGAATTTGCAGTTGATGTAGATATTCGTTCGACCAGCGCTTCCAGATGTGCACGTTCATTTGTTCAACAAGCCTCCATCTGTTTCTTAGATCGTGCTCAGCAAAGTCTTGCTCTTCTTGTGGTAGTGACAGTAGGGGGCCGCCAATGAGGAAATGACCGGGAGTTAGATATTCCAAGTCATCGACATCCTCTGTTAATGGGCACAGCGGACGAGAGTTTAGACAAGCTTCAATTTGATGTAGTAAAGTGGTAAATTGTTCAAAAGTAAGCTTCTGTTCCCCCAGTACTCGATGTAGGTGATATTTCATGGCTCTGACGGCAGCCTCCCACAGGCCTCCAGCTGTTGGCCAAAGTGGTGCATTGAAATGCCACTTAATTTGTAAGTGGCTCATCTCATCGAAGAATTCAGAAGTCTTAAACGTATTGTGTTGTTCAAATTCCTGTTGAAGTTGTTTTGCTGCGCCCACAAAATTCGTTCCGTTGTCGGAGAATACGTTTCTGGGTGTACCCCTGCGGGCACACATCCTTTTGAATGCGGCGAGGAACGTTTGCGTAGTCAGGTCTGACACCAATTCTAAATGCACAGCTTTGGTCACCATGCATATGAAAATTGCTATGTAAGCCTTGCAAGTTTTAACTCCTCTCCCTTTGTTTATTTTCACATCCACATGTCCGGTGTAGTCGACTCCCGTATTTGTGAACGGTCTTGATGGGGTTACACGCTCCTTTGGCAAGTCTGCCATCAGTTGGTCGTTTCGGTTTGGTTTGAAACGATGACATCGGACGCATTGTCGTAGCTCCTTCTTGACTGTTCTGCTACCTCCAATGACCCAAAATTTTTGACGTAAATGAGCCAATGTGAGCCGGGCGCCTCCGTGCAGAGTGTCGCGATGAGCCTCTTGAATAATAAGCTCCGTTAATCTTCCTGTAGCCGGAAGAATAATCGGATGTTTAGCTTCGGGAGATAATGTTGAGTAGCTTAGTCGCCCCTTCACGCGCAGTATTCCACTGTCGTCAAGAAACGGGGTCAACTTCATCAATTTGCTTTTTGTTGATATTGGTCGATTTTTCTTTAAACATTCAATATCGTCGTCATAGTGTTCATTTTGAACGTTCTTGATAATTAATTCTGTCGCTCCCATAATGTCTTGTGGTGATAAACACATAACCACTATTTTGTTGCCGCAGTCGGCTAAGTTATCGGTTGAGTTTAGTGTGCGTTTTTGCTTACGAATGTTGCTCAGTCGCAAAATCCATCCAAGCACTCGTATTACGCGTTTATAATTACTGTTTTTATTCAGTAATGTATTAATTATTTCACATTTGTTGTATGTGACTGCGCAGCAGTTTATTTCTTGCAACTCAGTGTTTGTTGTGTAGGTCTGGCGATTATCTTGATGGATTTTCGGCATGTTTGTTTTTAACCAATCTGGTCCATTCCACCAAAGTTTAAAATCTAGCAGTTGAAAAGGTGTTAGCCCTCGAGTTGCACAGTCAGCAGGATTTTCTTCTGACTTCACATAGTTCCAGCAGTTTGCCGTAATAATACTGTTTATTTGTTTCACTCTGTTAGCTACATATTTCTCCCATCGATTTATGTCGCCCTGCAACCAGGCTAAAGCGACCTTGGAGTCGCTCCAGCACCTTATATGTAGGTTTTTATTGCAGAGAGTGTTCTGAACCTTTTCTAGCAGTTTGGCTAGTAAAAAGGCCCCGCAAAGTTCCATTCTAGGTACAGTTATCCTATTGCTGATTGGTGCAACCTTTGTTTTTGCCGTAATTAGTGTAGTCTTGAATTCGCCAGCCTGATTTATCACGCGGCTGTAAATGACGCACGCGTAAGCTTTTTCGCTTGCGTCGCAAAACCCGTGTATCTCTAGGTTGTTTTCTTGACATTGTAACCATCTTGGTATTGAAAGTTTATTTAGTAACGCGATATCTTTTCTGATAGTTTCCCATTCCGTCGCGAGATCGTCGGGTAAGCGTTCATCCCAGTTGATTTTGCTTATCCAGATTTTTTGGAACAGCAGTTTGGTTTTTATTGTAAGTGGCGATAATAATCCAAGCGGGTCATATAGCTTGCTTATTTCACTCAACAGTGCACGTTTTGTCAGATTTTTCTTGATTGGTAGATCCCATTGGTATGTGAAGTTATCGTTGTCTTGATTCCACCTCATGCCCAACATTTTTGAGTTTGTTGTTTTTTCTGGGCTAAAGTCGATGTTCATGTTGCGGCTCTTTTGCTCATCTCGCAAGTCTCCCAAGATAATAGGTTCGTTCGTTTTCCATTTTCTCAAGTTAAATCCTCCTTTTTTCATCAACTCTATTAGCTGTGTAACCAGTGTTTTCGATGCCTCGATAGTATCCTGCCCGTACACTAAATCATCCATATAGAAATAGTTTTTCAGGATGTCTCCAGCTTTCGGATAGGTATGTTTCTCATCTTCTGCGAGTTTATGTAGAGTGCGCATTGCCAGATAAGGTGCACTTTTCATTCCGTACGTTACTGTGCCCAACTGCCAATCTTGTAGAGGTTCGTTAGGGCAAGATCTCCAGATTACAGTTTGTAGATGTTGTTGTTTTTCGCTTAGCCAGATGAACCGATAAAGTTTTTCTACATCTGCCGTAAAGACGTATCTGTATGTTCTCCAATTAATTAGTAGTGACAGTATATCCTTTTGTAAGTTCGGACCGCAGTACATTTGATCGTTGAGACTGCTGTCCCCCTTTGTCTTGTACGACGCGTTGAACACTACTCTTAGTTTTGTGGTAGTGGACTCAGCTCTCAGCACGCCATGGTGAGGTAGGTAGATTTGGCCCCTACTTCCTCCTGTGACTGGTTTCATGTGTCCCATAGCGATGTATTCGTTCATAAAACGCCTGTACTCGTAACTGAGCTCTTTGTTTTTTAGCATTTTCCTTTCCAGTTGAAGGAACTGTGCTAATGCTTGTGACCTTGCATTTCTTAAGTGTGTTTCGAAGTTAGGCTTCATAGGCATTTGTACCACATCTTGTCCGTTCGTCAATCTTGTGGTAGTTGCGCTGTAATATTCCTCACAGTATTGTTCCTCACTAGTTGATGCGGACTTCTCTGGAATTTCCTCGGTTTCCCAAAATCTTGCCATGTTTTCGAAGTCATTAAGTGTCACCAAGCAGTTGAATGTCTTTACATTCCCGCATAGAATCCAGCCCACTTTGGTTTGTTGAGCTACTGGGTATCTGTTATCACTCCTGATGACGCCGTTAAGGATAAGTTCAGAGTAGATATCTGCGCCCAGTAGCAGATCGATCGGGCCTGATTGGTTGAACTGTGGATCCGCTAGTTTTAAGTTTTCTAAATAGTCCCAGTTGCTGATTGAAAACGATGCGGTAGGTAAGTTGCTTATGAGTTTTTTCATAATTAATGCTTCAAAGTTAAATTTGTAGTCTGAATGTATTGACTGACATTCTAAGTTCATTGCCCCTTTGCAGTTGCCGCTAAGGGTTCCAACACCCGATACAACGGCGCTCACTTTACGTCGCTGTAATCGGAGACGCTGTGCAGCGTTTTCCGTTATTAGGCTCACTTGGGAGCCTTGGTCAAGTAGACCTCTCAAGTTGATGAAGTTTCCATCAATTGTTCTGACTTTCAGAAGTGCAGTTGTCAACAACACTTCCTTTTCTTCGTTCGTTATGTTGTTGACCCCATAAGAAGTCGAAGAGGTCGACGATGGGTTTTCCTCCCTTGTTGCTAGTTTGTCGCTAGATAGTTCAGTTTCAGCTTCATGCATAAGTGTGTGGTGTGCCTTATGACACAATTTGCACGTCTTTCGTGATTTGCATTGCTTTTCTCCGTGACTGTATAGGCAGTTTTTGCAAATATGCAAGTTGCGAATTGCGTCATCGCGCTTGTTTGCGTTCATAGCCAGGAATTGTTCGCAATTCATCAAAACGTGATTAGTTTTGCATATTGGGCATGTTTTTGCTGTCGTGAAGAAGGCCTTTGGTGAGTTTTGTGACTTGTTAAAGTACGATGACCCCTGCGTTTTATTCTTGTAGTTGTTATTTCGGTTTTCTGATCCCTTAGGAGGCTGCTTTTCCGATTTCCATGGTTTGTTTGATGACGATAATTTTTGGCTATTTCCCTGAAGAGCTTCCAGTGACATGAATTTTGATTCTAGAAACTCGGCGAACTCTTCCAGGTCGGGAAATTCTCTGGGGTGTTTGATCTCCTTTACATATTCGTTATACGTAACGCTATCTAGTTTTTGAACTAATAGGTGAACCACGATCGGATCCCAATTGGTGATGTCTAGCCCGATGTTTTTGAGCCCGTTCAAGCACTCCATCATGACGTCGTGAAGCTTCCGTATGCTTGCAGCTGTTGGTTGCTGAACACTAGGTTGATCCAGGAGCGTGTTCATGTATGATGTGAATAACAGCCGTTTGTTATCGTAGCGGTGGGTCAACATCTCCCAGCAAGATGCGTAGTTCTCAGCACTGATGCCAAGATGCTGAACCAGTTTCTCCGCCTCACCCTTCAGTTTTGTTTTCAAGTGTTGCATTTTTTGAGCCTTCGAAAGTGTCGGATTGTTGTGTACACTTTCGAGGTAGAGGTCTCTAAAAGTCAACCACTGATTATAGTTGCCATGAAAATCCGGTATTTGCATTCTTGGCGTAGATTTCTCATAATGTGCATTGTTCCAGATGTTGTGTTGTATCTTCCTTTTTAGGTCATCGTAAAGGCTTTCTGCTGTGTTGTATTTCTGTTGATAGATTGAGTCCTCATCTTGTAGTATGTAGTCTAGTTCCCAATTTGCCTTCTCTATATGCTCCCATTTAGTTCTCAGGGTGCTTAAGTTGTCTTCTAATTCCCATTTCTCCATGGGTACCGTCGATGTTATGTTTATCTTCTCCACAGTGCGTTCGAATGCTCTAAAATTGCAGTATTGTTGACGCAAAAGATCTTGTTGCTTTTCCGTCGACTCGCTTGTTCCTCGAGGAGGTATGTGGAATTTGATGTCGTCGAAAGTAAATTTTGATTGTTCCCTACCTTGCTTAGGCGTCGCAGGTGGTTGTTCCGTCTTACTAGTAGATGCAGACGGCAGTTCCGATTTACGTTTCAACATGTCTTGCAGCACTTCTTCATACATCTTCTTCGTACTGCTGAAAATGTCGTCGTTGAAGTATTGAAGGTCTGTTGTTCCAGACTCTTCCAGTAGTTGGTGGTTGTAAACAAACTTCTCCCAGTTATTGTTCAGCCAAGAAAGACGCTCCTCCAGGTACGCCAAGTTCTTCCTGATGGGGCTATCCTTCTTGTAATTTGTGCAAATTAGCTTCAAGTCTCGGAAGATAGTTTCTTGACGGCTTATCAGTTCTGCAACACTCTGAACCATTGTTGCTAGTTATAGCTTCGACCGTTGGTAGAACAGAGTTGTGTCACCAATGGTACTAGTTCGTAGATAGTTGTGGATAAGTGTGTTCGCACTCTACTAACGCTATGTGCGCCTTCTCAATCCAGCTGGGGCGACCCGCTTGTGGGAGACCAACTAGACCGATTCGCTAACGTTATAGTAATAGAGACACTGCACACTGTTTATCCGGCTCGAAGGACCACTTTTTATGTACGGCTCAGAGCGGTCAAGTTGCAGTGAGGTGAGTTGACGAAAACCACAGACTTCACGATCCCGAGTAGTTTAATGTAAAGTTACAAAATTATGTTGGATGCTAATCCGTGGTATTATCGCTAAGGTAGCTAATGGTCAACTAACGTTTGGTATAATAAAAGTATATAAAATGAATTAAAGAAAGTAGGTCGCGGCGTCAGCGACTTACTGGCCTGTACGTAAACCGTACAATGTGCCTTCTTGCCTGGGAGCTTGTTTGTTTGAATATAGCCTGATATAGGTACGCATAAGTTCTCACATACTTCGATCGCCAACTCGTCTGCCAAGCGTGGCGATTATGGCTAATCCCCCAAATTGGGTGAGGCCTATGTCCAGTAGTGGACGTCTTTCGGCTGAAATTATGATGATGATGATGATGACCATCCGCTACATGCGAGAAGAGTAGAACAAGTCGAAGTAGCGCTGTTTGGGGGACGCCTTTCGTTGATGATAATGATGGTGATAAGTTGAAGCAACAAAAGAAAGTTGCACCGTCTAAAAAATACTCAAACCATGCAAGTCATTTATTGCTTCAATTTTATTGTATGCTAGAGGGAAAAAAACTTGCATCCTAGAAATGGGGTTATGCTCCTAAATGCCTTAGTCGCCGTAATAAATCACTGCGGGATTCTTTCGCACACTGTATTTTCAACTTTTGGTGTTGAACCGAGCATTGAGAATTCAACAGAGTGTATCTCAGTACAGTCAAAAATCGAACAGTGTATTTTACTGTTCGATTTTCTACTCTCGGCGCTTAGCAGTACGTCGAAGATTCAGTACGCGAAAATTCCCATCGCGATTTTATTACTTCCATGGGTACGTGGGCTTGTTGTTATGCAAAACAGTGTGTAAGGATGTCAACCAATATAAGTTGATGGTTCTTTGACCCAATATTTTGTGTTGTCAGTAACATTATATTAACTAATGAGGTAATTCGCTAAAAGGTGTGTAATCGAATGATCGTTTACCCTTGATGTACTTATCCTTTAATTTTAATACAATACGTCGTTTATTAGAGGTTAGAATATTCGTGTCGAATTTCTCATTGGATGAGAAATACCTACCTACCTGAGTTTTTAAATTGCACAAGTATTTGTAATTTTCATACATAGATAATTTATTATTTTCCATTTTAGGGTTCCGTTTGAGGTACAAAAGGAAAAACGGAACCTTTATAGGGTTTTTTTTTTTTTTGGATGGGAAATCATCAAATGACTTCTCCCGCTCTGGGCGGAGCGGGAGGGCGTGTCAGACTTTTACTGACTAAAACCCACCCGTGTTCCTTCAGTTGACCATGTGCCAGGGTCACGGTATCTCTTTCGAACAATCACGCGACTCCGGCAGGCATCGGTCCTAGCAGACCCCTTCAGTACTGCTGACATCTCTTTGAGGCGCGCGTGGAACACTACGCGCCGTCGACCCGAGCTTGGTCCTTACCGGGCGGCGACCTACCCATTGCTCGCCACCCGCAAGCTCGCGCCTACGGTGGCCGGGAGTCCGCAATCGACTCCCGGCGCCCGGGGCGTCTCCTCCTGCGGCGGCTAGGGACGTGAGGGCGCAGAGACTGCCACTCCCTCACGCGCCCCGCCTCCTCCTTCGCGAGCATTACTGCTTCGCAGAAGGAGGTGACGGCTTCCCATGCCCTCTCGCTCCGTACCATGGCTCGCACCAGGGCCGGACGCGAGAGGTCGCCGCCGCCGATCGCCTCCACGAGGACACGGTGGTGCTCCGCCCAGGCAGGGCACACTTCCACCGTATGCTCCACCGTGTCCTCTAGACGATCCTCACAATGGAAACACCCGGGCGTTTCCTCCCGCTTTATCCTGAACAGGAACCCACCGAAGCACCCATGCCCGGTGAGAACCTGCGTCAGGCGGAAGGTGAGGACGCCGTGGCGCCTCTCTATCCACTCCTCAAAGAGGGGACTTACCGCCGCAATTGTGGCGTGCCCTGCGCTGGGTTGCGACAATCGTACCCGCCATGTCGCCATGAGATCCTGCCGGAGCTCTGTCCGCCGTGCCGCGATTTGTCGCGGCAGCGGAATTTCGCCCCGGCGGCGTTTCGCGTCCTCGCGCCACTCCCACATGTGGGCGAGGACCTTTGCCTCCAGATCCCATGGCGGACCTTTATAGGGTTACTTTGTTGTCCGTCCCTCCGTCCGTCTGTCAAGACCCTTTATCTCGGGAACACGTAAAGGTATCGAGTTGAAATTAAAACAATGTTCTCAAGTCCAAAGTTTTTTGAAGCTGTGAAAAAATCAAACTTGTAAGTTAACGTGAAAAAAAGAGACGGCGGTTTATGCCTCAAAAAACGTATATTTCGACACTCTCAAGAGAATCAAAATGTATAGGGTATTTCTCGTTAACCTAGAACTATGATGATATTATGAATTTGGCAAGTAATACCGTCTTATACTACAAGTATAG
The DNA here is from genome assembly GCA_947507805.1 of Aporophyla nigra. Taxonomy (NCBI): domain Eukaryota; kingdom Metazoa; phylum Arthropoda; class Insecta; order Lepidoptera; family Noctuidae; genus Aporophyla; species Aporophyla nigra. Next base: position 5,426,793 of record OX382301.1, read on the forward strand.
GGAAAGATCTGAAGACAGTACATTTGTTATTAAAACATAAAAAATCAGGGTCGGAACCCTCGGTGGGTGAGTCCGACTCGCACTTGTCCGGTTTTTTTTCTTTCCTTTAGGCTAACATACATAATTTATTATTCATTTTAGAGACAAGTTCACGATAAGTGAAGATGGATACGGACGCGTTGTGGGGAGACTAAAGGACATCATTGTTAGAGGAGGAGAGAATATTGCTCCGAAAGAGATCGAAGACTTGCTGATCACACACCCTGATATCGAGGATTGTCAAGTAAGAAAATAATTGGGTCGTTTTGGCAGTGATACATGGAATTAGTTAGTACATATACAATATGTTGTTTTGCATCCTCGTCAAATTTCAGGTGGTTGTCATAAAAGACATAAATAATCAATTGAAAGTACAGTATCGGGCAATAACTATTAAGCGCTGCTTTTTTTTGTTGTTGAAATTTAACAGTATTTCAGAATTAAACCCTTCATTCAATACAAATGAAAGAGACTCACCCGACTACGCAGTCTACGCACACAGCGACAAGCAGCTGTGTGCGTGAATTTCGACGTCTTAGGGGCGTCGCTCACACGAACTAGAGTCGAGGCGGCGTCAAGGCGCGGGCGCACAAACGGCGCGCCGCTTCTACGTTTTCTTTAGGAATAAATGGCAGTGCACTCATATACTAGGGTCGCGGCACGGGCGAGGTGGTGGCGGCGCGGGGTCGAGGCGGAGGCGCGGAGGGGTGCTGTGGCCGACGGCGATACGACTCCACCGCCATTTTGTCATCGTCTTTCGTGCGGAGATGTGTTTACACTGTTAAAATAATGCGTGACGATTTCGAAACCAACGTCAAGTTTATTGAAATTGTACGAATGCATCCTTGTATTTATGACCAAACACGGTCTGATTATAGCAACAGGAACAAGCAAGATAAAGTGTGAGGTGATCATCATCATCATCATCATTTCAGCCGAAAGACGTCCACTGCTGGACATAGGCCTCCCTCAAGCTCCGCCACTTCGACCGGTTTTGTGCTTCCCGCATCCAGCGGGTTCCTGCGGCCTTCACAAGGTCATCGTTCCACCTTGTTGGAGGCCTTCCAACTCTACGTCTTCCGGTACGCGGTCGCCACTCCAGAACCTTTCGGCCCCATCGGCCATCTGTTCTGCGAGCAATGTGCCCTGCCCACTGCCACTTCAGTTTAGCAATTCTTCGGGCTATGTCGGTTACCTTGGTTCTCCTACGGACCTCTTCATTTCTGATTCGATCGCGTAGGGAAACTCCAAGCATAGCCCTCTCCATCGCCCTTTGGGTGACTTTCAGCCTTCTAATAAGGCCCATTGTGAGCGACCACGTTTCGGTTCTATATGTCATCACTGGCAACACACACTGGTCAAAGACTTTCGTCTTGAGACACTGCGGTATGTGGGATGAGAAGATATTGCGTAGCTTCCCAAACGCTGCCCAGCCGAGTCGGATTCGACGATTGACCTCTTTCTCGCAGTTGGACCTACCTAACTGGACAGTCTGTCCTAGGTACACATATTCGTCCACAACTTCGAGTGTAGCGCCTCCGATCTTCACTGGAGTGGGTATCACACGAGCATTGGACATGACCTTTGTCTTGGCCATGTTCATCCTGAGACACACTCTTTCGGAAGCTCTATTGAGGTCATCGAGCATTGTACTGAGGCCCTCCATAGTCTCAGCCATGACAACTATATCATCGGCAAACCGAAGGTGAGTGATGTACTCGCCATTGATGTTGATGCCAGCCCCTTTCCAGTCCAGAACCTTAAGACATCCTCCAGTGCAGCGGTGAACAGTTTTGGAGAAATAACGTCTCCCAGTCTCACCCCTCGCTGCAGAAGGATAGGTTTCGAGGTCTGGTCCTGAAGTCGGACTGACATAGTGGCGTTTTCGTACAGACACTTCAGCACCTCGATGTACCGATAGTCGATCTGGCACCGTTGAAGAGACTGCAGTACAGCCCAGGTTTCGACCGAATCGAAGGCTTTTTCGTAGTCCACAAACGCTAAACAAAGAGGCAGGTTATACTCTTCGATCTTCTGTATAACCTGCCGCAGCGTATGTATGTGGTCCACGGTGCTAAAGCCTTTACGGAATCCGGCTTGTTCGGGAGGCTGGAAGTCGTCAAACCTGCGCGCTAGACGGTTCGTGATGACTCTTGAAAACAGCTTGTAGACATGGCTCAGAAGTGAGATAGGCCTATAATTCTTAAGTAGGGCATTGTCACCCTTCTTAAAGAAAAGTACCACCACACCTCTGTTCCATGCCTGTGGCGTTTTGCCCTCGAGTGGGGTGATATTGCACAACAATTAACCGAAACTGGTAAGTGAATCCTTCTTATTTATTATAATATTAATTAACACAATACATATTTTGGGCGTGTATAGGAGCACGATCACATAAGTATGCACACAAGTGATCTCGCAATTTTTTTTCAGTGTACCTTAGAATAGGAGTTTCTGGTATACCTGATAATACTGTATTTGTTATTGTAGGCTTACAAAGAGTTCCCTCGCAAATACGTATAAAATTATGCAAGACACACATTGCAAGTACCAGATTGTCTACTTTGCTTGGGTGGCACGAAATAGGTAATTGCAATAGTCTGAATTTAGTGGCTAACATTCCGAACCCACATTCTATCATTTTTCGGGACCTGGATAACCTATGATTGAACTGTCTTTTATTATTATCCAATTGTGCTCTTGGATATGGCGTCATCAAATTTCTCATAAGTGGAAATGCTTCGTCGCCTATAAAGTAGTAGCGGCAGCTGTAGGTATCTATTTGTAAGAGCCTTCAATAAACTACTTTCCTTTAATGCACGACCGTCGCTGTTTCTGCCGTATTCGCCGACGTCAACTGTTAAAAATAAACCATCTGCATCCACGACGCCTAATAAAATTATAGAAAAATAGCTCTTATAATTATAAAATGCAGAACCTGATTTCGGAGGCGCCTGGATTCGGATATGTTTACCGTCGATGCTACCAACATGAATTGGAATGTGTGAAGGAAGCATAGTCGCCCGCGCCTCGACTCTATGTAGAGAACACGCCTCGACGCTGCCTCGACGCCACCGCGACCCTGCCTCGACTTACCAGTGAGCGACGCCCCTTATTCGTGCGCGACCGAGAAATGGCCTTAGCGACCGGTAGCAATAATTTTACCTAATTTTATTTCGAAAATCACCTACATTATTGTCAAAAATTTCGTTTGATAACTAACTCATTTTAAGCATCAGTATAATACGGAATCTTACTAATGACAGTAATACATCTAGTATAAAAAGTTCACTGACCTGCTATCAGATGATTAATAAAATTTAAGTTTTGCTTTATTGCTATCGTTCAGCCTAAACTTTTCGTAGTGATTTTGTTTTTATTTGTGGATTTTGATTTTGATTAAATTGGTTGATTTGAAATTTTCCTTCCTACTTAACGGGCTTAGGACCGTCAACAATACCTACCCCGATCTACTAAATAAAATGTTTAATAAAGATTTGCTAGCTAAATGTAAGTAAGTGGTGATACTTTCGACTTTTAGGTATTATTGGCGTAGTTAAAAATTTCAAATCAACTTATTTACACAAATAAAATTGATTAAGCTAACAACGTATTTACAAAATGTACAAATAAATAAATACCTACTTATGTTACCCGGAGGTATTGTTCAAAGTTGCCACCATCACACTCTTGGCACAATCGAGCACGACGTAGCTGGTTTTCCTTCAGCTTACGTAAAACTAACACATTCGTTTTTACAGTGTCGAAAGCACTAATGATCCTTGCACGTAATTCTGTTACACGGCATTATCAGCTGGGTGAATGTCTTATGCCTTGCGGTAGTGGAACGGGTGCTGCAGTTCACGCTTCAGTTGGCGCCTCACTGTGGTGTGGTGCACTCCAAAGCGTCGACCAGCCTCCCGCGTGCTTGCACGTGGTTCTCGCTGGAAATATTCCAGGATGTCTTCCTGCAAGGCGACAGGCAGGCCTACGCTGCCGCGAGCTTGAGCATGCCGGGGAACGTCAAACTGCCGATAATCCCGCAGTCTCTGTGTTGCAGCCAGCATGACGCTCTGTGATGGGGGTTCTCGATTGGGAAACATTTCCGTGAACATCCGGATGGCTCCACGTAGGCTGTCTCCGCTGATGGCATACAGGCGGACCATCTCCACCAACTCGAAATTTGAGTAATTGTCCGTCATCTTGCACTTTGTATCGAATGACGTCTCAACAATGCACCTACCGAGAAGCGGAATTCGCAAAACGCACGCACGCTGCGGCGACATCAAACACACTGTTGGTTTGGGGACGGGGGGCCGCCCGCGGGAGCGTGGCAAGGCGCGTGCGCGGGAAAGTGCCCGCGCCGTGGTTGGTTGGGGAGGGATTGATTACCTACGAATTTATCGAACGATCGTTGCGTATGCGTTGTGTACTTGTGTATGAATGTTTGCGTTTGTTTGTGTGTGAAAGCGCGGTTATAGGGCTAGTAACAGACGCGCTTTTTTTTTTTTTTTTGGATGGGAAATCATCAAATGACTTCTCCCGCTCTGGGCGGAGCGGGAGGGCATGTCAGACTTTTACTGACTAAAACCCACCCGTGTTCCTTCAGTTGCCCATGTGCCAGGGTCACGATATCTCTTTCGAACAATCACGCGACCCCGGCAGGCATCGGTCCTAGCAGACCCCTTCAGTGTTGCTGACATCTCTTTGAGGCGCGCGTGGAACACTACGCGCCGTCGACCCGAGCCTGGTCCTTACCGGGCGGCGAGCTACCCATTGCTCGCCACCCGCAAGCTCGCGCCTACGGTGGCCGGGAGTCCGCAATCGACTCCCGGCGCCCGGGGCGTCTCCTCCTGCGGCGGCTAGGGACGTGAGGGCGCAGAGACTGCCATTCCCTCACGCGCCCCGCCTCCTCCTTCGCGAGCATTACTGCTTCGCAGAAGGAGGTGACGGCTTCCCATGCCCTCTCGCTCCGTACCATAGCTCGCACCAGGGCCGGACGCGAGAGGTCGCCGCCGCCGATCGCCTCAACGAGGACACGGCGGTGCTCCGCCCAGGCAGGGCACACTTCCACCGTATGCTCCACCGTGTCCTAACAGACGCGCTGCCTTTAAATACGGCTGGTTCACACTTACGGATTTCAGTAAACAGGAAAAAAAAATTAAAAAATACCTACCCATTTTATTGTCGATTTGGGTCGAGAATCATTAGCATAATTACGTCCTTCAATTTGACTAGGATGCAAATCAACATATTGTATAAGGAAGGAGTACTTGCTAATTCCATGTAGTGTAGTGATATGTCATAGATAGGAGGTCTGTGTACTGTCCCAACAGTGGGTCTGGTTATTATTACGACTTTGCGCACGCTTGAATCTAAATAGTTTTTTAACCGATGAAAAAAAGAGCAGCACCATTATTGCATAACTCACTATCAATCACAATTTGAATCATTTTGAAGGAGATTGATAATCTATCACTTCGTATATTTAAAAAAATTGTCTGCTCAACAACGTAAGTAACACAAAGATGTTGAACTATGTTGTTTTAAACCTTAACTAGGTTAGTCGAATATAGTTGAAGTTTAGTAAGAAACAGGTGGATGGTTTCGAATAAATTTTAATTTAAATCATGATCATTTAATTAGAATCATTTTGTTTAAAAAAAAAAACATAGAATTCATTTATTAAATTAAAATTTCTCTCGAAAACATCTAACAGTTTATTACTAAACTTCGAACTACATCCGACGTTACTTATTTATATTGCTGACTATTACCTATACAATATTGTGTAGCCTAGCTCTGTTGGAGATCCTATAAATAAATGAATAAATATTAATTAATTAAAAACAAAAACATGGTGCTATTCGTGGTTAACACACGTTGTTACACATGGCTTTGCCTCCAAATGTTCCTATACCCAAACATTTTGATTCGAGTATAGAAACCTCGGATTGGTCCAGAAAAAGAAAACTTTCACAGCATGATAGATGACTCAAGAATAATTCCATAAGAAATAATGATTTTAGGATAAGAAAGAAGGGCCACGATCTCCTTAGCAGTGTTATTTAAATTTTACTTCAGTGTGAGAAAAAGATGGAGCTATACGGCCCATATAGCTTCATCTCTTTCATACGCTATAAGAAGCGGTGGAAAACCCCCTTATACTAAATTTGAAATAACGATTTTTTTTCTTTCCAGGTTGTTGGAGTACCCGATGAGAGATTAGGCGAAGAGTTGTGTGCAGTGTTGAGAGTCCGTGAAGGTGTCTCCGTATCCGTTGATGAGATCAGACGTCACTGCGACGGTCATATCGCCCGGTTCAAGATCCCCAGGGTTCTGAAGGTCATCGACGAGTTCCCTAAAACAGCGTCCGGCAAGATACAGAAGTACCGCATCAAAGAAATGATAGAATCAGGGAAATTGTAGCGTTATAAATAAATTTTATTTATTTTTGTACTTTTTTTCTGTTTTATTTCCTCTCCTTTATTTAATACTAGGCTTTATTTCTGCCAGCGTACAGGTATGTGCATGAATAAGGAATAACACCATTGCATTGATTTTACATTACGACGATAAAGTAGACACCAAAATACCACCACATATTGACAAAAACCCTAATAAAGAAACAGAAAAATAATAAAATAACCATAATACGCCCAAAGAAGAATTACCTTTAGATGCGTTATCAGCGTTCAGTATTGGCAAGACTAATGCAGGGTAATTGCCTGAAGTGTTTTAAGTCACGTAGGTACCACCAGCAACAGAAAATGCAGCAGCGAGAGTCGAAAGTAAATTTGTATGTTCATCTCTTTCTAACAACAGGAATCAGTATGAGTCATTTCTGTTCTTCCCGCACTGTTTGCTTGTATGTACGAGTAACTAGCTACATTCATGGCTTACGCTGATGCTGATTTTGTGTGCACTAATGTTCGTGTAAAATGCGTCTAAGTATAAAAAGTCATGGAACAAGCCATTAAAAATAATAAAAACTGGCCAAGTGCGAGTCGGACTCGCGCACTGAGGGTTCCGTACAAACCTGCAGGTTTTCACGGCTTATGCATAAGGTTTATGTTTATGTTTTTTTTTTTTTTAATTTTAACATTTGAGTTGACTGAATGAAAGGTAAATTGTGGTTTACGATTAATGACGTATTAAAAAAAAACTACTAACTAGATCTCGTTCAAACTAATTTTCGATGGAAGTTTACATGGTAATGTACATCATATATTTTTTTCAGTTTTATCATTCCCTTATTTTAGAAGTTACGGGGGGGAGGACACACATTTTATTTATTTATTTAAACTTTTCGCACACAAAAAAAAGGTACAAAGGCGGACTTAATGCCTTAGGCATTTTACCACTTTGGAAGTGTCTCTCGCGCAAACTATTCAGTTTAGAAAAAAATGATATTAGAAACCTCAATATCATTTTTTAAGACCTATCCATAGATACCCCACACGTATGGGTTTGATGATTTTTTTTTTTTTGAGTTTCAGTTCTTTGTATGGGGAACCCCAAATATTATTGTTATTTTTTTTCTATTTTTGTGTGAAAATCTTAATGCGGTTTATAGAATACATCTACTTACCAAGTTTCAACAGCATAGCTCTTATAGTTTCGGAAAAAAATGGCTGTGACATACTCGGACAGACAGACAGACAGACAGACATGACGAATCTATAAGGGTTCCGTTTTTTGCCATTTGGTAACGGAACCCTAATAAAATAGAATGATGGCTACCTTGATCGCAAGTGCTTTTTCTGAGCATAAGGTCTTGAACTCATTCCCAGGTCGGCCATAGTGTTATTGGGTTTTTTCATCAGGAATTTCTCAGTACCAGCCAGGAGTCTAGATTTGTTGAAACAACTCGAACTAACCGCACGGGCAAGCCTATGGACAACCGGACGGTTGGCAATAGAGTCGTCAACTATTACTTAGGATTTGAAAGAAGGGTGTATAATTGTAGGTATAACTCTACCTAACTCTTAGGAGAATACAGGGATGATGTTATCTAAAAACCGGCCAAGTGCGAGTCGGACTCGCGCACCGAGGGTTCCGTACAAACCTGTGGGTATAAAGTTTAAATTGAAAAAAAATATTTTTATTATATGATGTAACTAAAAATTTACGGTTTTCGCAATTTTTCCTTTATGTGTGCTATAAGACGTTGCTTCGTACCAAATTTGAAAATTCTAGATCGACTGAAAGTACCCTTTAGGTTTTGATTCCCTTGCGAGTTTTGAAAATTTGCGGAAATTTGCGGCATAAATGGCTATATCTTTTGATTGCGTTAGTTAGTCACAGCTCTAAGGGACAGTAGACTTGAGTATTTAATATAAATTTCAGCTTGATACCTTCACGCGTTCTTGAGAAAAAGGGTCTTGACAGACAGACGGACGGACGGACGGACGGACAGCAAAGTGATCCTATAAGGGTTCCGCTTTTTCCTTTTGAGGTGCGGAACCCTCAAAAATGACCTGATCATGCTTTTGGTCAAGTTCACACCCACATACATACGGCTACATACATAAACTCATGCCTTTTTTCCATGGGAGTAGGCAGAAGCTACAGAACGCCACTTGCCACGACGCTTACATACTCATTAGAAAAAAAAAACTGGAGGTTGTCGGTTGGTTGCCTGTCCTGCTACCTTAAAAAATTAAAGCCTCCAGTCACGGCTAAATGACTTAAAACCAAGTGACTACACGCTAAGGGCGGGCACCGCCTTTGGGATACGGACCTCGGCTTAGGGCAGCAAGGGACCCTCTGCCAGAGTCGCGAGATTTGTTCGATAGCCGTAGCCCTGCCATATAGGCCACTGAAGGAACACGGGTTTTTTAGGGTTCCGTTGCCAAATGGCAAAAAACGAAACCCTTATAGATTCGTCATGTCTGTCTGTCTGTCTGTCTGTCCGAGTATGTCACAGCCACTTTTTTCCGAAACTATAAGAGCTATGCTGTTGAAACTTGGTAAGTAGATGTATTCTGTGAACCGCATTAAGATTTTCACACAAAAATAGAAAAAAAAAAACAATAATATTTGGGGTTCCCCATACATAGAACTGAAAATAAAAAATAAAAAATTCACCAAACCCATACGTGTGGGGTATCTATGGATAGGTCTTCAAAAATGATATTGAGGTTTCTAATATCATTTTTTTCCAAACTGAATAGTTTGCGCGAGAGACACTTCCAAAGTGGTAAAATGAGTAACCCGTAACTTCTAAAATAAGGGAATGATAAAATTAAAAAAAAAATATGTTGTATATTACCATGTAAACTTCCACCGAAAATTGGTTTGAACGAGATCTAGTTAGTAGTTTTTTTTTTATACGTCATAAATCGTAAACCACAATTTACCTTTCATTCAGTCAACTCAAATATAACAATAAAAAAAAAAAAACATTTAATTTCATAAACATAAACCTTATGCATAAACCGTGAATACCTGCAGGTTTGTACGAAACCCTCGGTGCGCGAGTCCGACTCGCATATGGCCGGTTTTTTGTGGGTGTGAAATCATCAGGGACGGACTAGATCGAATAACCAATGCTTGTATTATAAAAATAAATAAAATATTTTAGGACAACCAACACAACCTTATCTGATCCCAAACTAAGCAGAGCTTGTACTATGGCAACCAGACAACTGATAAACATACTTATATATTTCTAAATACATACATATTATAGATAAATTACATCCAGACACAGAACAAATGATCGTGCTCATCACACAAAGATTTGTCCAGGGTGGGAATCGAACCCACGACCTCAGTCTTAGCAGTCAGGGTCACTAACCACTAGACTAACAGGCCAGCCCAGGCCGGTGTTATGATGATTAGATAAAGAAATATTCATGATTGTAATTATTATTTCTCTTTTTTTCGTGTACTCACAGTATACATCATATACACATCGACAGACAGTTCAAACAGATATCTCCAATTCTCCATTTATCTCTCGCCTTATGTTATCTCTTGTAAGGAACGAAAAGACAACTTCGTTCGTTTGCACTTCGAACTCATATTGATAATGTGTGTAATATCCGTAGTGTGTGTAACCTGTTATCTTCTCAGTTATTAACCCTAACCCAGGGATGTTATCGATATGCAATTTCGGATCTGGTTACGGATACGGAAATGCGAACAATATCTTATTGGTTGCCGCAGTTAGTTCGTAGATTGTTACATACCGTGACCCCTCCGTGACTCGACGTCAGTTTTAGATCTTTGACTGTCGTTGCGGGGTGTCAGAAGCCCAAAATTCTGACAAGCAGTCTTACCAAGGGGTTAGACTGTTACTGAGTTCAGTTACTGAGTTCAGTTACTGAGTTCAGTTACTGAGTTGTGGAGGTCAGATAAGCAGTGACTCCATGTAAAATACTGGTATTCAGCTGCATCCGATTTGATTGGGCAATGGCTAGTATTTTTAAGTAAGTACTTTCTTTACTGTTTTAAAATAAATACCGCTTATTTTTAGGATGACGTACATGCAAATGAAACGGAACCCTTACACAATCACTCGTGTGTCTGTCTATCACAGCCAATTTGCTCGATATCTACTGACCGGACCCTCAGCGTGAGTTCTGCTCACACTTATCTGTTTTTCCCATATGAAAATAATCAAAAGTCTTTTTACTTCGTACATAAAAAATGTAGGTATGTTTGCAAACAAAGAATGCCTTGACACAAAATGAAGAAAAAAATGCGAACAAATCAAAAATATAAGGAGTTACTTTAAGTGGAACGCATTCTACCGAGTACTGTCAGACGTGCGACGCGGACGTGACGAATTCGGAATATGAATTTTGTGCATCTACATCCTAAACCTGCGCTCACACAGGCAATTTTTCAGCAACAGTGGACGGAAGAGGTCGGGAATTTTATTTTAATCCCTCAAAATTTGCTTGAATTGTTTCGTTGATTGCTATATTTTACCTTCATAATAGTTGATAAATGCGTGCACTGACTAGACAGGTCCATTCAATCTGTTTGGTTATTTCCCATTATAAAAAATATAATTTCATACACCAATCAACAAAGTCTTCAGATGATCTGACCAACATTACATGATCTGAAAACTCTTAGTTTGTTTCGGCCTTTCTTCTCAGAGTATTTAGATAGAAAACCCCGGCCACATCTCTCGTTTTTAAATTATGATTGACGAGTAAATGTTTTTGTACAAACCTACATAAAAAAAAAATTACAATGTGTCAATACAAAATGCGTATGCAAAATTTATTGTATATACTTTATCAAAGTTGTTCTTAATCACTCAGAACGAGATACATTTACGAATATAATTTTGACCAACATGCAGCAAAAAGATCTATTTCTAAGGTATCTCTAAATGTTTTGCAGTGACAAAAGAATGGAGAACATGTAGCATTTTAGCATCATGGCAAATCGTTTATTGGAGTTAATTTAAATCGATTCTTAAGGAGTAACCTTAAGAATCGATTTAAATTAATTAAAAGGTACATGTGTTGTCATTGATATTTAAGTAACAATTTAGATGTCCGTGTTAGCGCACCCTAAGCGATACTGATAAATCGAATGCCATTGCAAATTAGCAATCAGTATTTGCACAATCGTCGGGGCAATAGGTACCATTTTCACTATGTTTCTATTTCTTTTGCTTTCATTCTGCATTTTAGTGTTAGGCCTGCATTTGTATTTCCGATACAACTATGGAGGCAGATTAATTTACAAAATTAAAGGACCCAAGGAAATGTTTCTATTCGGAAATGTATTCGACATATTTGTTACCCCTGGTAAGTGCATTTTTCATTTTATTTTCTTTTATGGTAGTAAACATTGGGGCTTGTGGCTAAGTAATAACAGCCGAACGGATCAATCGATGCGGTTAAGCTACGCTTGCCTCGGTTGATTTGTGGATGGGTGGCCATCTTTACATACCAAGACCCCTCCGTGCCTCGGAAAGCACTTTAAGTCGTTGGTCCCAGCTGTCATTTGTAGATCTTCGACCGTCGTTACGGGTCGTTAAAAGCCCGAAAGTCTGTAAAACAGTCTTACCAAGGGGTATCGTATTATCCAACTAGCTTTTGCCCGCGGCTTCGCCCGCGTGGATGTCGGAAATTAACGCAGGAGGACGTACTACCGCGGTAAGATGTGTTAATTCAGGTTATATTATAGGTAATAGCTGTTACCCGCGACTTCGTCCGCGTGGTATTTAACAAAAAGTTTTTCATAAAAACTGTCTTTGAAAACTACGCAGACATACGTCACAAACTAGGCTGACATACGTCTCAAAATTCAGCGTGTTTTTAGTTTTTTTAAACTATTATTTATTTTTTCTAAAATAAAAGTAGCCTTAGTTACTCCTTGTTACATCAGCTATCTGCCAATGAAAGTTCCGTCAAAATCGGTCCAGCCATTTCAGAGATTAGCCGGAACAAACAGACAGACAGACAGACAAAAATTGAAAAAAATGTTGTTTTGGTATATGTACATCCATATACACTTAGTAAAACGGCCGTTATTGCTATTTCAATGGGTACCTTATATTTTAACAAACCTTTTTGAAGAAACCATTTTTTTTTAACATCTATTAGTTAAAAGTTCTGAAGGAAGAAGTTTATCAAACATTTTCAGAAAATCATCTAAATGTACATGAACTCTGATACCTCTATATTTTTAAGCTACCTAAAAAAAATTAAGTTATATCAAAATTTTATTTTCTGCTAAAGTACTACAAGTGACTTTTGTTCCTTTTTTGTATTGAGCGTTTTAACAAATCATCAATGTAACAACGGGAATCGAACGTCACCCTTGTTCTTATCTGGCGCTGGTTGACCTACCCCACTGGATTCAATTCATAAATTCATTCAAAAGTCACTTGATACATTCAACCGGTTATGGCTTTAAGCGTACACACTGTCAAAAATTTTCATCAACATTTAGAAAATATACAACTCTTCAGAACCGAATTTTCTATTGCCATATTTACTTCATCCCGGGCACTCAGGTAGCAAACTACCGTGCCCGCGATTAACTTACTATGGCTTATACACAATCAGTAACAACAAAAATATAAGGTGTATTATTCATACACGAAATATTTAAAGAGGTACACCTGTAGGTGGTAAAGAAACTACAGCAACGAAAAAAAAATTTTCCGAAACGTATTTTTTTCAAAATTTTATATTTATAAATTATTTGACGCACGTTAGAAATACTGACTCCTTCTTATTTTTAACATCCATTACTCTAGTTTCTATAGCAGCCGCGCTCGCGCTGTCCGGTCGCCGCCCTCGCAACGTCTGGCGGGCCATTTATAGAATTTGGAGTTTATGCAAAACGTCTCAAGCAATTTTAAAATTGTAATAATTAATAATTAAAAAAACGCATAGCTTCTTTACCACCTACAGGTGTGCCTCTTAAAATATTTCGGGTATGAATAGATACACCCTATATATCTTTATATAGAACAGAAGGCCGCGACTTACTTGTGTAGGTCGTGGGTTCAAACCCAAGCAGGCACTTTTTGTAAATTATTTCATTACCACTGCTCTCAAATGGCAAAGGAAAATACCGTGATGAAATGTCTTAGAACAAAAAGTTCGCAGACATGTGACATATCCCAACCTGCTTTGGGCCGGCGTGGTGGATTATATCAAATCAAATCAAATCAAATCAAATCAAATGTTTATTTGCAAGAAATACATACATTTTTAGGGAAGGTGAGATCTTATAACCTAAGAGTAATTGTATTCTGCCTGCGAGCAAGCGTGCAAATATTAATTATATAAATTATACACATAGCACATTGATTACATTAATTACATTAATCCCACTCCCTGTCACAGAACGGAGGCCTGTGTCCCAGCAGTGGGGTCATTATAAGCTGCTGATGATGATATAAAACACACAAATAAGGGAATACGAATATCACCATAATCATCATTTCAGCCGAAAAACGTCCACTGCTGGATATAGGCCTCCCCCAATTTAGGGGGGTTTGCCATAATCACCACGCTTGGCAGGCGGGTTGGCGATCGCAGTATGGTGGTAAAATGCATAGAGAACGCTGCTGCCCATTCTCTAGTAAGTCCCTTAGTCGCCTCTTACGACACCCACAGGAAGAAATGGGGTAGTGTTATTCTTTACGTCCGGCACCACACGGTACTACGGCAATACGAGTATAAGGAACATGAATATGCCATTTACTATCAAGAGAGAGCAAGAACTAGTTAAAGATACCAAAAAAACTGGTCAAGTGCGTGTCGGACTCGTACATCGAGAATTCCGTACAAACTTACTTATGTCAGTAATCGTACTAACATACCTATGTAAATAATGTAAAAAGTATCGAACATTCCTCTAAGGAGAGATAAATTGTACTGAGGGACAAATTTAGCTTTGCCGTTGGAAAATTGTTGTCCACATACATAGACATAAGTCGCGGTTAGATTACCAACTGCAAATCAGTTTATAATCGCAAAAAAAGTAATTATTTTATGATGAAACAACAAATTTACGGTTTAGAATTGTCCCTTTACTTGTGCTACCTATATGGCATTGCTTCTTGCCAAATTTCATGATTCTAGTTCAACGACCAAGGAAAGTCCCCTATAAGTTTTCATTCCCTTGTGAGCATCAAAATATGCACGATAACGGATCAAAAATGGCCTTATCTTTACATTGCGTTGATTTAGAAATTTGATTTTTTCACTGCTCCAAGAGGTAGCTGATCTGACTATTTAATAGTTACTTCAGTTGTATACCTCCACGCGTTCTTGAGAAAAAGGGTCTTGACAGACGGACAACAGAGTGATCCTATGAGGGTTTCGTTTTTGCCGACTGAGGTCAGTACCCCCAAATAGGAAAATTCTGTATATGATCTTGTGCATCTCAAAACTACACTACAAATCTTTGTTATGGTCGTGTCCTGACCTTTTTTTTGCATGGGAAATCATCAAATGACTTCTCCCGCTCTGGGCGAAGCAGGAGGGCGTGTCAGACTTTTACTGACTAAAATCCACCCGTGTTCCTACAGTTGCTCATGTGCCAGGGTCACGGTAGTCGTGTCCTGACCTTATCTAACATTGACAGAGCATTGAGATAGACTGAGCAATATGAGTTCATTGATAACGAACAAAAGTGATTGTACGATGTTTGTACCTAAACCTCATAGGCTCATACATAAACATTATGCATTTATAATATTGATATCATGCATATATACAGTGGTATGACCGATCAGGCATATACGAAAGCAAAACGGAGAAGGATACATCGTGAGGAAACCGGCATGTCATCGTCTGCCTATGCAGCTGAATACCAGTATTTTACATTGAACGACTGCCTATCTGACTTCGACAACCCAGTTACTGTATAATACGATACCCACTGGGTAAGACTGGTTGTCAGACTTTCGGGCTTCTGATGACAACTGTCAAAGATCCGCAAATGACAGCCGAGACCAACGGCTTTACGTGCTTTCCGAAGCACGGAAGGTTATTGGTATGTAAAGATAGTCACCCATCCACGAACCTACCGTGGCAAGCGTAGCTTAACCTTATCGATCGGTCCGTGCGGCTGTTATAACTTTACCACTAGCCCCCACTCTGAGGAAACCGGCATGTCCTAGAACCAAAAGATCGAAGGCATGTGTCATCCAACAGCCCGCACTGGGCCCGCGTGACAGATCATCGTTTTCTCCTCTACCGATAATTATGTCTCCAGACAAAGTTCATTTTCGTTATATGGATGTATGTATGTATATATGTAATAAATTTTATTATTCATTGTTTTTCGAGTTATCTATCCCTTATGTTGCACCTGCCATGTTTTTCTCTGCATTACCCTAAGGTTGACTGGTAGAAAATGCCTCAGGCATTAAGTCCGCCTTTGTACAGTATTTTTACTTGTGCATAAAGTTTTAGTAAATAAATAAATAGATTACGGTCCACTTCCTCTCTTAGAGAGAGAGGGCCTGTGTTGTGTCCCAGTAGTATAGGTCTGGTATGCATGAGTACTCTGATGGGGTACGCAGAGATGTATACTTAAGGACTTAAACATAACTTGTAAATTGTGGGTGTAGGAAAACCCTATTTCGCCGTGTACTCCGGCTGCTACTGACAAATGCGTGCATGACTGGACAGGTCCACACAAATCTGCATGACTCTTTTCTCAAATTACCATTTCAGACACCAAATGATCCTCAAATGATCTCACCACAAGTTTATTTCCAGATTTTTATGCACATTGACATTGATTGATTATAATTATTCATACGGAAACATTAATATTTAATTTGTAAATTATTTTAACTTTGGTTAATGTAGGTCATTGTTTTCTTTTTCTCAGTTAGTTTTCATCATGGTTTGGAAGTTTGAATAATCTATGCCGAGTCGAAATGTCTTTTAGTATTGTTCGTCGAATCGTTGAGCTCCCTAAGGGCAAATGCTTGTAATTACTAAAAAGGTCCACTCAGTCTGTGTGGTTCTTTCCTCAAAAGACCATTTCCCATAACAATCTACGTGATCGTCACATCATTTCACCAAGATATCTGGTCTTTAAAAGAGACTGGGATGTCTGAGTTGGTTTTGATCTTTCTTCTAGTAGTACTCAAATAAGAAACGCCGACCTCATTTAGTTTTTAAAATGTGATTGACGTGTAAAAACCTACTTACAGATATCTATACATCTATACAAATAAATAAAATTGGAGTGTCTGTTTTTAATATTAAGATAACCACTTTTTACTAAGTGTATATGGATGTATACACGGTACCTATACCAAAACAACATTTATACAATTTTAGTCTGTCTGTCTGTCTGTTTGTTCCGGCTAATCTCTGAAATGGCTGGACCGACTTTGACGGGACTTTCACTGGCAGATAGCTGATGTAACAAGGAGTAACTTAGGCTACTTTTATTTTAGAAAGATTCTTTTATTTTAGAAAAAAATAACGGTCTTCGAAAACTACGCTGACATACGTCTCAAAATTCGAAAAACCCTGGCTGAATCCTACGAAATAGATCAAAATAATGTACTACAGTACTGTACACCTTAAAAATGCCTACAAAAATGTCCGCAATGGTATATGTCTACCTCTTAGGGATAACCCACAATAACCATTTTTTATCCTTTACTTTTTACGAGAAAAAAGGGCTTATTTACGAAGCGATTTTAAGCAGTACAGCATTAATCCTTATCCAGTTAAGTACCTTAAATACATTGTGCATTTAATATAGATCAATATGGCCTTTTACAGCATGTAATTTAAATGAATATCTTAGAAGATATTAGACATTGAAAAAGCGAGCGCAGTGCAGCTGGCGGGTCGTACGTCCGTCCCGTCCATCCGTTGGCAGCGGCCGGGTAGTACAGGATAAGTAGGATTGTAATTCATATTACTTTGGCTTCATAGTAACTGCGAATATCATGTGTTCATTATACTCAAAATAAACCTAATAGTGTTATTCCAAGTAAGAGACCGCGAAATGGCTTAGTTGTTTAGATTTTTGGATGTTTGTTTCTCAATGATGCAAAGACGGCCAAACGGATTTAGATCGAATTTGGCACAAAGATATGTTATATCATGGATACGTAACAGATAGGATACCTACTTTATCCCGGTAGTAGGTTCCCGGGTGATATTTTCCGACAGCTATACGGGCCAAGCCACTGGCAAAAGTACTATTCTTATAATTATGTTCGGTGTCTGGTAAATGATTGAGTGTCTGTATAGGTAAAATAGGAGCGTTAAGAATAACCAGGAAGACTTATATTCAACTAAACCAAGCCCTATGTCGCAGTCTTCTTACTTTGAATACTTATTACTCTTATTTTAAAAACACTAACACACATGATGTTCTCATAAACTATGAATCCAAGTAATATGAATTGTAATCCCACTACTACTAATATTATAAATATGAAAGTATGTATGATTGGGTGTTTGTTTCTCAATCACGCAAAAATGGCTTAATGGATCTGTATCGAAAATAGCACACAGAGTCTATATTACCTGTATAACCTGGAATAACACATTCTTATCGCGGTATTACGTCCTCTTGCATTAATTTCCGACATCCACGCGGGCAAAGCCGCGGGCAAAAGCTAGTAAATCAATAAAATACCTAATGTAAAATTCTGAAACTTTTATCTCGACCGGGAATTCAAGGTGGAGAATCTCAATTCATCTGTATAAACAGGGTGGCACGGTCATCGACGCACAAAATCTAACCATGAATTAAGCACATGATAAGCATTACCTTTGTACATATTTTTCTGTTCCTTTCTTCTTGTCTATTTATATGTGTGCATAAATCTTTAAATAAATAAAAATAAAATAAATGATTTAAAATCCCTAGCGAAGAAATTAATAATCGATTTTTTTAAATCAGCCCACAATATTGAATATATCGATGAGCACTTCCCTCGGTACTTAAAAAAAAAAAACATACATTCAGACCGCCTTTTTCTAAAAGTGAGAAAAAAGTATTTCTTAGGTACTGCTTTGTCCTGAGACGAGCTTAATAACCTTATTTTTTTCAGTACAAATTTTCAACTATCAAATAGAATGGCGCAAAAGGTTTGGCAACATATGGAAATTATGTGGTTTTAATTACCGGGCAGTGTATGTGTACAAACCTGAGGATATTGAGGTAAGCACAAGTAATACTGTCCACTAAATATGTTATAATTCTTATAAATCTTCTCATGAAGAATATGAGAGCGAGGGAATCTGCAGGATGCAGGCAGTCTAGGATCTTCTTTGTGGTGATGCTTGGAAGGAACTGTTTGAGACAGAGATTTACTTATTAATATACTAGCTTTTTCCTGCGTATTATACATGTAAACCTTCTGAATGAAGACTGCGTTAAAATCCGTTGCGTCTAAAAGATCAGCATACAGCAAAATCGCTTCCAGCGTGGAAGCGATTTTGTTTTATTTTGTTTTAAGATTAAGATGTAAATTACGAAATGCTAGTGCTTTAAACTTCTGCAATGTACCATTGATTACCTACGGGGAGCCTGGAGATCCGTAACACAAGGTTTCCCTAGTACGGACTCCAGTCTCTCGCAAAGGAGCTTTTGATCACATTTACTGATTATGGCTAGTCCTAAAATGTTAATTCTAAGCCAACCTTTGTAGAGATAGAAATAAATTTATATTGTATTGTATATACTATGAAAAGATTTTATTGATGTAATCTTGATCATAAAGGATATCCTTAAATGACCTTTCGTATGAACGGACGGGTGATTCCCGATTTCCTCAAGTCCCAAGTTCCCCAAAACTTACATGACAACATTTTATAGTGAAATAAAAAAGGTTGGTAAAACATTATTAAATACAATTGCAAAACCCGTAAATTGGCCTAAACGAGAAGAGAGTACGAGAAAACTTAGTATATATCGATTCACTGACTGGAATGATCTAAACCGGAAACAAAAGTCAGAAGGCCCAAAAGTCTGACAACCAGTATAACCAAGGGATACCGTATTAGCCCGTAACTGGGTTGTGGGGGTAAGTTAAGCAGTCACTCCATGTAAGATACTGATATTCAGCTGCATCTAAGTAGACTGAAAGTCGACTCCAACATAAATAGTTGGGAAAGGGATAGGTAGAGTGATTGATCTAAACCAAAAACACCACCGAACAATAATGATGACAATAATCTTACTGTAAGAATAAAAAAATTTTAAGAGTACCACAAGGCATTTTCAGTGCAGAAAATCATTTTAGGCCTGAAACTGCGTTAAGCGGGCCCCCGCGCGGTACCATACAAAAGTGCACCGTCGCGAGACCCCGCGCGGGTGTACGTTGCGGGGAGGCGGGCCCCGCGCCAGCGCAACGGTGCCCACCTCCGTGTGACGGATACCCGCGCAGGGACACGCACGGGCTTGTTCAGTTAATAACACTATGAACTAACGACACTGCGTAAATATAACGCCGCGACGGGGCCCGTACCGTTCCCACAGAGCACACCCGCGTCTCCACGCGCGTAGACACGCGACGGCCGCTCGTCGCGGGCGCCCGCTTAACGCAGTTTCAGGCCTTAGAGAATGCTGTACGTAGGTACACAGGGCTATGTATCAAGCTATACATTTCCAGTTTTAGTAGACCTCGCTTTTTATAGGCTTTTCGTAGCTCATACTGGAAATGTATAGCCTGATTAGTCGCCGTGCGTACCTGTATAATAATATGTTAGGACAATCAACACACCGTAATCTGATCCCAAACTAGGCAGAGCCTGTACTATGGTGACCAGACAACTGATAAATATACGTATATATTTCTAAATACATACATATTATAGATAAATTACACCCAGATACAGAAAAAATGATTGTGCTCATCACACAAACATTTGTCCTGGGTGGGAATTGAACCTACGACCTCAGTCTTAGCAGCCAGGGTCACTAACCACTAGACTCACAGGCCAGTCAAAGTGTGTATGCTTTGTAGTCGATAAAATAGTTTTATTTCTTTCCTAAGTTATGCAAACCATTTTATTTTCAGGTAATATTGTCGTCAACACGATACCTAGATAAAAGTTACCCCTACACCTTCTTGTTCCCGTGGCTACGTGAAGGACTTTTGACCAGTTCAGGTAGGTTTTTACAGATTAGTGTTACATACATACATACTCTTTCCATGGGGGAAGGCCAAAACTACAGAACGCCGCCTGCTACGATCCTTACTTACTACTTTTTATTCCTTGGATTAGTTTTAATAATTAATTAGGAACTAAAAAGTAGAAAACTATGGAAAAAAGCGTGAGCTTCTTTTTGAGGTATTTTTAATTGATTTACGAACTATTATTTATTTTCTATTTTTAGGGTGTTTCGAATTTTGTGCCGTATGTCAGCATAGCTTTTAAAGGCAGTTTTTTTGGCTACCCTGGTAAGCCCGGTAAGGATAATGGCACAAAATAAAATTGTTGTATTGCCATCCGTCCTTGAATAGTTTGCCAAATTTCGAGTTAATCCGACGTTTTGAAGGGGGTCAAAATCATGTTCAAAATATCCGTTACATAAGCACATTACTAACATACGTTTAAAGCTAATAAAAGCATGTTAATAACAAGATATGATGTTCCATTTTTTATTGTCAACGACTGATGAGGGGTGATTCTCGTATTTTTATAATGTTCACAGTCTGATCTCAGTCTCAAACTGTCCAAAAAAACCTTTAATTTCCTTTATAGTTGCTTGGCGCATGAGTTGAGAGTTGTATTAACCTTTACAAGTTCAAAACAAAATCGTGTCTCTATAAGTCAGCTGAGTGAAACCACGAGCCAACTCGATTCATCCTGAAGTTAGCCGGGCGTCACCTGGTAATGGTGCCGATTCCCTTATTCACAAACTAAACTAAATTTAAGTTCAGTGCATCTTTTTCTTTCTATTTCATTAAGGCAGAAGATAAATTTTAGTTTAGTCCTGTCAAATCAATCAGCGCTTGACGTAAATTGACGTAATTTTAGTAGGCAAGTTTTTAATCACGTCTAAACTTGTATGGAGTAGTGACAGGCGCTGATTAATTTGACAGGACTAGACTTAAATTTTTCTTTTGTCCTCTTCTTAATGAAATACAAAGAAAAAGATGCACTGAACTTAAATTTAGTTTAGTTTGTGAACAAGGGAATCGGTACCATTGCCAATCTTTACGAATCAGGTCGAATAAAGCGCGTCAACTCACAAACTTTTGATTTTCGGCTTTTTCGAATTTTCGTTTGGATTATTACCGAAAGCGCAAATATGGCCGAATCATGAGTTTTCGGTCAATTATCGATACTCATTACGTCTGGGGAGTTTCACAAGCTAATTGAACTGGACCCTGTATATTGTTAATATGTTAGTCACATGTTAGTTACACCCTACACTGATAACATTAAAGACTTTAGACTAAGAATATTTTAGACTTATTCTTTAAGAATACTTTAGACTTATTTTTATTGCTTAGTTTTTTGTTATTTTAAGAGCATGATTTAACATTTGCACGTCACATGATGTGGCAAACATGTCTGGACTTCTGGCTCATCTTGCATGCATTATTTCTTGTATGTATGATACAAGCAAATAAATATTATCCTATCTTATCTTATCTTAACGAAGGGCTTCTAACACAGATTTCATAATAATTATCATAATAGGTAACCAAGACACCGAGATGACACGAACATCAAACTATTTATTTATTTAATTAATCTTTAAACGTTATTTCTTTTTAGGTGAAAAATGGCAACATCGTCGGAAAATGTTGACTCCTGCGTTCCATTTTCTGATCTTGAAGAAGTTCTTCGCCACTTTCTGTGAACACACACTGGAGCTATTAAACGCTGTTGAGAAAGAGGTCGATAAGGACCAATCAGACCTGTTCCCACTTATCAGCATGGCTACTCTTGGCGTTATTTGTGGTAAGATACAACTTGTGTGTTTAAAAAATGTTGCTTATGTACGGTCACCAAAAGAGATAAGTAAACAGGGTCGTTGGATATAAATAAATATATAATCAGCCTATATTGTTCCCACCAATAATTAAATAAGATGCATTTATTTCAGACGTAATTTAAAATCGTCCATATAATAATATTTTTTTGAATCGATTTTATGGGGTGGATCGATTTTAAAATAAGAGAAGACGAATTTTGTAACAAAGGTCTTAAGAAACGATTTTAGTATTGTAGCATTCACGAAATAAATTCACTTAAAAAATAATAAAGCTGATCTATAGAAAAAAAACCGAGGTACGTTTTTGAATAAATAAATTCATCAGTTTCTTACTAAACTTAAACTATACCCCACGACCATGGTTCCTTATCTGTTTTGGTGACTGTACACATAGTTTATCTTGGGTATGTATTTTTAATACGCTGATCACGCTCCTTATTAATTGCAAGCAGTTCAAATTTTGTCTTCGAATTTTTGGTTCAAGGACATGTCACAATGGTTTCCTTCACCGTTTTTAGAGCAGAGGTAGTGAGCGCCTGGGTTCGAACCTGCAACCATGGCAACTACTCATAAGTCACGATCGTTTCCACTGGGCTACCACTGCTCCTTTATCCATATCCTTTTATATTAAAGTATAAAACAAAGTCGCGTTTTGTATTTGTACGCTTAGATCTTTTAAACTACGCAACGTTTTTATGAATACACAGAATGATTCAATATGAGTGTTTTATGTATAACTATCTGTTACCCGCGACTTTGTTCCGCCACTTCTTCTTCCCAGCCAAAGCACTAGGAAGTGTCGAAGGGCGGGCGTTTTGGGGGGACTGTCTTATGTGACTTTGACGTTCAAAAAGTGCTGACTCTCAGCCTAGTTTGAATAAATGACTTTTGATTTTGATTTTTGTCCGCGTGGTATTTATTAACAAAAAAGTTTTTCATTCGTTTTTTTTTTCGTGAGATCCTACTTTATTTTTCTAAAATAAAAGTAGCCTAAGTTACTCCTTGTTACATCAGCTATCATCCAGTGAAAGTCCCGTCAAAATCAGTCCAGCCATTTCAGAGATTAGCCGGAACAAACAGACAGACAGACAAAAATTGAAAAAAATGTTGTTTTGGTATATGTAACGTGTATTCATCCATATACACTTAGTAAAAAGTGGTTATCTTAATATTACAAACAGACACTCCAATTGTAATTTTTTTGCCGCTGGCAAATGCAAACCACAAACGACTATATTTTCTTCGTTTTAGAAACTGCAATGGGAGCCACGACTCGAGAAGGCGAAGATTCATTAGCCAACAAATATTTTAAGCCATTACATACATTGGCGTCGACCGTGCTACACCGAGTTACGAGGATTTGGTTATACTCAGACGCTTTGTTCCAATTTAGTGGAATTGCTAAGACTCAGAACGAAGCATTAAACACTCTGAAAAACTTCACCACACAAATCATCCAGGATAGAAGGAAGTATAGGAGAAATAATAATATAACTGAATACATTGATGACGGTGAAGATAATGCTTATGGCAAGAAACCTAAATTAGCCATGCTAGACTTGTTACTAGATGAAGAGGAAAAAGGAAATATTGATGAGAAAGGAATTACAGAAGAGGTTGACACTTTTATGTTTGAAGTAAGTAATTAATGCTACGCTACAAATAAACTATGCTTGTGTAATGCTAATGACATATTATGCATAATTTCGACGGATCTGTCGTCCTTATTTTTAAGAGCAAAAAACGGTTAAATCCTCTTACATTGAGACAGACTTATTCAGGCAGGAGACTGCTTGATTGGCAAATACATAGTTTATTTATTACATATTAATTTTTATACATCTCTATGCCATTAGAGTTAACCGTTCTTTATTACACTAAGGAGTTTTCACGAATTCACCTATGAAATTTTACAAAACGATTTGTTTCCAGGGTCACGATACGACTGCAACAGCACTTTGTTTCATGATCATGAGACTCGCTAACGAACCGCAAATACAGGTATAGTTCAACATTATTACTATTTGTATACCATCTATCATGCTTAAGATAAAGAGTCTTGGTTTGTAAAGATGATCAACCATCCACGAAATAACTACGGCAAGTATAGTTTCATCTGATGGATCGACCCGGACTGCTGTCATTACCTAGCGACAACCTCAGCCAATCCACACTTCGGGCTGCTACTGAAAATTTGTGATGGAAAAACCCAATAATATAATAAACCCAATATACCCAGAACCTCAGTTCAGCAGTAGCGGTTGTGACTGCTAGACCAACACACTTAATTCGAAAGTATTTGAATTTCAGGAATCGGTAGCTGCAGAGATGAGGAGCATTTTCGGTGACAGTCAAAGGCCACCTACAATCGAGGACTTGAGTCAAATGAAGTACTTAGATTGCTGTATTAAAGAGTCGCTCCGTCTGTACCCCAGCGTGCATTTCATGTCTAGATATTTCAAGGAGGATGTCGAAATTGGTATGTTTTAACTTTTGACCTTATGTTTGATGCATGAATATGGCGATTTCCAAAAATAGGCCTAAACCAGTTTGTTACGGGACTGCGCTAAGCTAACCCAGAAATGCAAAATTTACTTAAGTTTTTTGCTGTTCGCTGGTCAGTGTCAGGTTTATTTATTTATTTAACAATTTATGTACACACGTACGTAAACATACAAGAAAAAAAAACACAAAAATAGGTACAGAAGTTATGCTTATTTCTAAATTAATCTCCTCCAGCATATCTGCGTTAAGAGAGACGATAAAGAAATGGTGGGTTGTATTTGTGTTGTATGTTGTTTAAAATTTTATTTGCGACCTTAATAGATATGGTCTTTACAGAATTACCTATACCTAATAATTATAATCAATCAATCCAACCCCTTCAGTAGCTTGAAATGTCATGATTTCATGAAATCATCATTCTATGAAAATGAACATAGAGAGATGTATTGATTATAATTTTATAATTATAGCTAGCTGACCCGGCAAACTTTGTTTTGACATATACATTATTTATTACCCCTATTTAAAAATTAGGGGATGGTGGTTGAAGACTGAAAATTTAGAGTTGTATGTATTTTTCAACGCCAAATAAACAAAATAAAAATAAATATTTAGGAGTGGGTCACCCTTATTCATTTAGGAGTATGAGAAATAGATGTTGGCCAATTCTTAGACCTACCAGATATGCACACAAAATTTCATAAAAATCGGTCCAGCCGTTTCGGAGGAGTTTGGTAACAAACACTGCGACACGAGAATTTTATATATTAAATTTTAGGATAAATAAATATTTGTTACAGCCAGCTGCTCAATGTTTAAATCGTAAGAAAATTTAAATTTCGCATCGGTTTAATAGTACCTACAACTTGCATTTTGTGAGCCAAGTTTTTTTTGCTAGTATTTTAAATACTATTATACCTGCACCTTAATTGCGTAACACACTATTAATCCGAATCTTAATCATTTTGAAAGTAATTGCTAATCCATTCTTCCATATGTCCGAAAAAATGTTTGCTTTGCAACGTAAACAACGCCATGAATGTTGTGACTGTCAAAATGAAAGTGATTCTTACCCGTTTACTTCGTGACACCCATTTATTTTGGGGTCGGCGCAACATTTCTTTTTCTTTTACACTTCTTTATTAATCGTCATCTCAGTAGTCACCTCCTTTTTTTGGGTGGGAAATCATCGAATGACGTCTCCCGCTCTAGGGTGGAGCGGAACAGCGTGTCAGACTTTTACTTACTAAAACCCACCCTGCTCCTGCACCTGCTCCTTCAGTTGCCCATGTGCCAGGGCTACGGTATCTCTTTCGAACAAATCTCGCGACCCTGGCAGGCATCGGTCCTAGCAAACCCCTTCAGTGCTGCTGATATCTCTTTGAGGCGCGCGTGGAACACTACGCGCCGTCATCCGAGCCTGGCCTTACCGGGCGGCGAGCTACCCATTGCTCGCTGGCCGCAATCTCGCGCCTACGGTGGCCGGGAGTCCGCTATCGACTCCCGACACCTGGGGCGTCTCCTTACTTACTGTTCAAGAAGCCGCGCCAATGTCATGTGGTTGATAGTTTTTTTTATATTTTTTATTAACAGGTGAACATAAAGTCCCACACAACACGATGTGTAACTTCAACGTGTTTGATATCCATCGGAACCCGGAGATATTCCCAGATCCGGAGAAGTTCATTCCTGAGAGATTTCTACCAGAGAACTGTATCAGTCGCCATCCGTATGCCTACATCCCGTTCAGCGCAGGACCTAGGAACTGCATAGGTTGGTACCTCTCATATCCTTAAAGGTCATCATCATCATTTCAGCAAAGAGGCGTCTACTGGACAGAGGCCTCGCTTGGCAGGCGGGTTGGCGATCGCAGTATGGTGGTAAAATGCACAGAGAACGCTGCTGCCCATTCTCTATGTAAGTCCCTTAGACGTGTCTAACGAAACCCAGGGGAGGAAATGGGATGGTGCTAATCTTCACGTTCAGCACCACGCGGATCGTTTAAGTTCAGCGTCTCCGAAAAGGTCGACATTTTCCCTCTGTATCAAAAAAATCTGTAAATAATATGGTCTCCCCTGATCGGGCTCGATTCCCAGGGCGGCAAAGTGTTATTGGTTTTTTTTTTATCTCGGATTTCTTACTAGCAACCCGTGGGTCTACATTTGTGCCCGGTTGATGAAAATAGGCCGGCCCCCCATGGGACTTAAACATAATAGGGGAAATATGGGTGTACTATAGGTACGTCTCTGCCCAACACTTCGTGGAAACAGGGCGTGATATTGTGTGGTAATTTTTCAATATGCTCACAGATAAGAACCATATCGCCTTGGGATATCCTGTATTGATAGTTTCTGTTGGCGAATAAACAAATAAATAATGTATGTTTATTAATAAATTGGCTTTTGACCTCGATCTCACCAGATAACGTCGCTTCACTAGACGGCGCTGTTACACGATGCGTAAGACATACTTTAGTCCAAGCGCCTGCACAAATAATAGTGCAATGTTGCATTACGTCAACTCCACGAGAATGATCTAAGGCAGTCCGAGAAATTTGCAGGTCAGGTTGCAGGATAATAAATTATGATCCTCGACCGCACCACGTCATATTTACAGCACATATTCACATCTTTATTTACATTCCATAATGTTTAAAGTTCAATGACTTAAAGCTAAGGTACAATTACGGACCCCGTAGGGCAAAGCAAAAAGTATATAATCAAAATGGTGAACAAATTACAATCAACAATTTTCAAATAATCATTACATACATTATGTCATAGTCATTCAATGGGGTTATATGAACTTAGAGGGTTATAGAACTCGTAAATGATGTTATTTTTTATTTGAATTGACCTTAACAAACCCCAATTACGTACCACAACCTATAATTGAACTCTATATTGTTTTGTTTTATAATATTAATTACTTACATAATACTGTATAGAATCAAGTTCTAACTTAACAGACAGCTGTGCTGCTGGGGAGTTTGTTCCGCCACTTCTTCTTCCCAGCTAAAGCACTAGGAAGTGTCGAAGGGTGGGCGTTTTGGGGGGACTGTCTCATGTAACTTTGACGTTCAAAAAGTGCTGACTCTCAGCCTAGTTTGAATAAATGACTTTTGATTTTGATACATTAAATGTTAATGTAAAAAACTAATTGTGTGTATGAATGAACTTAAACGAGGCAAAAGGAGGTATGTTAGGATCGTAGCAGGTGGCGTTCTGTTGTTTCTGCCTATCCCCATGGGAAGAAAGCGTTAGTTTATGTCATGTATGTCATTCGACGTCAATCATATTTAACACTGCAGCTCAGTGTTGCAAAAAAACGTTAATTGGTATTTCGCGAACGACACTAACGCTTCTCCAGTGTAAATATTGTTACGAGCTGGAGTTCGGGATAAATTAATTAAACCCAATATAACCGAAACACACAAAAACAGTTTAATCAACCAAACACTGCAGTAATTAGAAACGTCAAATAGAATCACTTGTCTCGCTTGTACCTTATCGCTTGAATCGTATTCGATCGCATCCGTAACCGAACTGTCTCTCATCCCAACAATCCGCTATTTATAAGCCGGGCTGATCTCTCTGGAAAATTCACGAATGTTTACCACAGTTTACAGTTAGCGGAGAAGCTTCCAGAGACTAGTAGAGAAATCGCTAACCGCTAGGACCGCTATTCGATAATAGATGGCGGTAGCGTCTACATACAATTGTTCGTAATCTGGCGTTAGCGTGTCGTTTCTAGTCTTTTCGCTCTACGTAACACAGCCCCCTCCTGAGATGGAGTTAGCGTGATGTTTCTAGACTTTACGGTCTACGTAACAATATGTATATCCTGTACACTTAGAGTTTGGTAATCTTACATAATCAGCATTTTATCGTATGTTGACACTGCTGGGACTTGGACCTCCTCTCTGAGAGAGAAAGAAAAGGGTCGTCACCACGCGGTCCAAATACTGATTGTGGTGTAGCATGTTTCCAGTTATTCGATTTTGGGTCATCATGCTGACTATTCCCTTACGACTGTTTTCTTTTACTATTTTAAGACCCAAAAAGAGGAGTGTTATAAGTTTGACCGCTCTATCTTAAACGGGTGAACCGATTTGGGTGCGGTTTTTATTTAAAACTAGGCTTTGTAGCGGTGGTTCTTAGATTTTTTTAAATCAAAATTGATTCAGCCGTTAAGACACGACGATTCTCAGATCGTACATATTTCTTTTTATTTTAGAGGTGTTGGTTTGGGTTTTTTTAATTAAAACAGGTGGTCATGAGATAAATTGCACAAACTAAAATCCCTACTAGGTTTACCTGTCTTGGGATACCACGAATACAACTTATAAGCCAGAGCCGTTATCAGTGGGCTACCAATTTCTTGCAACCCCCTAACAATTTGTCAAATTCCTCCCTATTTTCTAGTTCCTTAACATTTTCACTAAGTTTTGTTGTTTCAGGTCAAAAATTTGCCCAAATGGAACTGAAGACTATGATGTCCAGTCTTCTGCGAAGGTTCAAGCTGAAGCCAGTAACGAAACCTGAAGATCTCATCTTCACGTCTGATATCGTTCTGAGGACCACACACCCGATCTATGTCCGCTTCCGCAATAGAAATAATGCTTTATGATTAAGTTACAAATTACTAATAGACTACGTTAATAAATATTCATTTTTAACCTTGATAGACTTATAGGAAGAATTCTGCTAATATCTAAACGGACAGGAAGTATTAAGCTATTAAATTTTCTAGTTAACAGCACATTAGCATATCACTTCAATTATCTTGAGATCGTTCTCAAGGTGGTTCCTAAAAATTGAATACCGAACTGACCAGAGGGGTAATTGCGGAACTTTTTATCGCTAGGAATTGGTTTAATATTCATAGTTAAACAACATTCATTGCGTTATTTATGGTGCTGAGCCGACAATTTATTCGAACAAATGACGCAATGGTTTAGAAATAATCTTCAATCCCATTCAGATTCTGATAAATTGTGCGTTTCGCAATTACGGTGCTGAAGGGTGATTGCATAACTTGCTATCAGTAGGAATTGGTTTCATATTGATAGTTAAACATCATTCATCGCGTTATTTACGTTGCTGAGCCGACAATTTATTCAAACAAATGACGCAATGGTTTAGAAATAATCTTCAATCCTATTCAGATTCTGATAGATAGTGCGTTTCGCTATTAGGCTGCTGAACTTACCGACTGTGTGATTCTTATGTCACACGAATGTTACATATGTAACATAATAACCGCATAACATACTGGGGTGTATGACTTTTGCACACTAGAATTGAGTTAAAATCATAATACAATGTCCGAAACTTTTTTTTTAAGCTACTTGTTATAATTAAGAAAATGGTATTCAAACCATAATTTCTATATGCATTTATAATAAAATTAAGTCTTATTACTTTGAATTAAGATTGAATTTTCTTTGGCTCAATCGCCAATAGGTATAACATAATAATTATTGAAATGAATAGGAGGCATATTAAAAGTTATTGAAATTGATTC
Organism: Aporophyla nigra; assembly: GCA_947507805.1. Lineage (NCBI taxonomy): Eukaryota > Metazoa > Arthropoda > Insecta > Lepidoptera > Noctuidae > Aporophyla > Aporophyla nigra. The sequence goes on from OX382301.1 coordinate 5,457,297, forward strand.
AGTGGTGAATTATTAACAAACGACTACTGTTACCTACATATTGCATATTGTTTCTTATTTATTACGAAATTGGCCAGTTCTTGACTATGTGCAATCTCGCCTGTTCGAAAGTGATAGATAGATGTATTCTCTTATGTACATACATTTTCCATACCCATTCCATAATAAGGTAAAGGTTATTATCCGATTGTGTTGTATTTTTTACGTAGGTAATAACAAATAGTAAAATTTATTTCGCTCTGAGAACAACAAAAAAATTCTGAATCTATGAATTAAAGATTTATAAAAACGTTTGATGGTTGTACATCAGTACATAAAACATGATCTACCAACTCCCAAACTAAGTCAAACTCGTATTTTGGAAGTTGGTGGTTCTCAACATCCAGGACTTACATAGACATAACCTTGTAGCCTCGTAATTGGCTATTAACATTTATTAGTAAATAAACAGAATATACATTGAGAAACAAAAAGAGTATTTACATTATGTAAATTGTAAATACTAAAAGTAAATACTTGTCATATGTACCAAATAATAGAAATAAAATACATAAAATGAAAACGAAAAAAAAAAATTCTTTTTTTTGAACCTGTAAAACTTAACATCTAGTGATTGGAGCCTCTTTTTAAGCAGATAAGGCGATATTAAAAAAAAATATTTTTATAAAATACCATTGCAACAGATAGAGATTCGACATTTTTCAGCCTACTAATAAAATCTACACACAACATAAATGGAAGTTATAAAGCTTCCTCTACCAACAAAAGATATTTGACAGTTCAGTTCAGTATACCTAATAATTATGTCACCATGAAATTGTAAATACCGTTAGATCATAATCTATCTCGCCAGACAATAATCTGTCGAAAAATTGTAATTTACAAAAACCATTTACAATCTACGCTAAGCTACCTGCAAATACTTGTGGGTACAAGTTTTTTTTTTCGTATTTTGTCTTCTTTTTAATAAAAGCCTGAAAATTTGCAGCAAGATCTCCTCAGCTGTTGAGTAGGGTTCCCAAATAAGTAGTCATTTAAAACTTAATTTCGAACCAAGTTCCTTTATAGCACAATCCTATTTATCCTCAAGCGTTTTGTTTATTTCATGATTTTTTATAGAAATAAATGACGTAATTTTCGGCAGGTCAATTGCTTAGTATTCGACAGATATTCACGCGAAAAAATAATAGTTTAAAAAAACTAAAAAACACGCTTTCATAGAAAACCAAACTAAAAAGTAGAAAATAATGGAAAAAAAGCGTGGGGTGCTTTTTAAGGTATTTTTTTATTGATACCAGGCGACAGATTACTGTCTCGCGAGATAGAGTATGATCTAATGATATTTACAATTTTACAGACACATATATATAATTTTAAACTATTATTTATTTTCTATTTTTTAGGGTGTTTCGAATTTTGAGACGTATGTCAGCGTAGTTTGTGACGTATGTCAGCGTAGTTTTCGAAGACAGTTTTTGCTGTCCTGGTAACCCTGGCAAGGATAATGGCACAAATTTATGAAATTATAGTATTGTCATCGGTCCTCGATAAGTCTACAAATGAAATCTGGTCGTTTAAAGTGGGTCACAATCGCGCTATAAGGAGTCGGTTACAAAGAAACATACAAGTGAAGCTAATTTAAAGCGTGTCAAAAGCTGAATGGAAAGCTGAATGAACTTTTTGCAGTGGGACTGCAAGAAACCTAGCTTTTTGTCTCTTTAGGTGGAGAAGGTAAGTCCTGTAATATTGGTTGAACTCTCTGCTTGAAACATAATGTTGCTTCTTGAATTAGATATCTTTCGTGATTTCAAAATGCTATGTAAATATGGTTTTTTTATTAGTTAGACCATTAAATTACTATCATCTGCCTACGACTTCGTCCTTATGAAATGTCTGGTTTGCGTTTTTTTTTTCTTTTAGCAAGTTCAAACACAGAGTGTGTCTGAATTCAATATTTGTGAAGACCATGTGCTAATTATGTATCACATAGGTGATAATAATGTCGCAAACCTTGAAAAATGTTACCCATGACCTCAATCACAATCATGCCTATAATTCTTCCACTGCACACACAGTCCTCCTCTCTGTGAGAGTGGGCTATAACCCACCACGCGGGCCCAGTGCGAGCTCACGATGCTTTCCTTCACTCAGGACCTGGTGGAGATTTAAGGCTCGTACACACAGGCGTGACATGTCGCGTGACCTGTCGCGGAGGCGATTCTGCGATATATCGCGACGCAACACCTTTCAGACCGGCGCGATGACTCGTGCGCGAATCGCGCGCGACGTCCTTGTAGCGGCGCGACGAGCAGCGCGACAGCTTTTAGTACATTTTGTATGGCGTCGCAGCGATTTGGCGGCCACGACGCCACAGTCGCGGCGCGACGAGGTCGTCGCGGCTGCGAACCGACGACACACAAAATGTACCTTATCAAGTCGCGCTGCTCGACGCGAAGCGACCGTGTCGCGGCGCGACAGGTCGCCCCTGTGTGAAGTGTCGCGCGCGTTTTCATAGAAATTGTTCTACGGATATAAATCGGCGATTCGCGCGCGACCGTCGCGTCGCGCTAGTCTGAACGAGCTTTTATTACAAAACTTGAAGGTAATTGAAAATAGACATTTAAAGTGATATTTGCTAATAATTTACCAGCTAGCCTTTTAGTTCTTTGGCAGTGGAAAAAATCTTAAATATCATGCATTACGATGTTTTTCCGATTTTGCTGATTTACGTGATTCTAAAGTCGTGCTTTAACAGTTAAAATATTGCATTCCCATAAGTTTTAATGCACAACATGAAATATCGTTTCAGTTATTATCTATTGAATGAGCTTCTTTTTTATTTTTGTCGAAAATTGTAATGCGATATTTAAAGAAGTAAGGGCAATACACGCCCGATGGTGATGCGCTTTGTGAGGCGGGCGGTCTTGGGAACTAGTAATTAGTCCTCGAGAATATTTTACCCCGTATCACAGACCGCATCGACTTCCTAAAGCAGAATGTTTATGCATGGGCAAACCGTAGTGTCCGGTTCGACTGCTCGGACATAGTGTAGTAGAAGAAAAACGACTACGTCTACATTACGAAGAAATTTGTAAAACACTAACAGTGAATGTCGCAAATTCGTAGATCCAATATTCAGAAAGTTATAGAGGTTTAACCATGGCCGCGCGGTTGGCACATGGTGAACCGCGCGGCCACGCAGTTCTCTTAAACGGAGGTTAGTAGAGATCCCATTCTTTTTGCTAACCACTGATACGATTTCGTAGAAAATGTAGACGGTATGGTTACAGCTCTAATGTCTGTACTGTACGGCCTACATTCTTAGGTCTCAGAATGCATGTAAGAATGGGTCCCGCGGGTACTAAGAAACTGCTCATTATAGACATGGCCATAAACCAACAGGTTCGGATCCAGGAGAGGTACCCATCAGCGTTGAGTCAACGATGAAGTACCTGGGAGTAGTCCTCAACAGCCAGTGGAACTTCGTGGAGCATTTCCGGAGTTTGGTTCCTAGACTGGAGCGGGTCGTGGCTGCCTTAAAGCGGCTCCTGCCCAACCTATGGGCTGCTAACGTGGCGTTACGTGGGGGTCGTACGGTCCACGTCCATGGTCCTTTATGGGGTGCCGGTGTGGGTGCGCTCCTTGAGGCGGCGACCAGCGCGCCGGTTGAGTGCGTCCCAGAGGGTCATGGCCATCTGGTTAGTCCAAGAATGAATTCAACGTACGCCGCAAAGATATGTCAGCAGTAGTGAAGGGGTCCACTAGGGCCGATGCCTGCCAGGGTTGCGGATCTGTTCCAAAGAGTTTCCGTGGCCCTGGCATAGGCAACTGAAGTAACACGGGTAGGTTTTAGTCAGTAAAAGTCTGACACGCTCTCCCGCTCCACCCAGAGCGGGAGAAGTCATTTGATAAATTCCCATCCAAAAAACAAAGCCGTTGGTCCCGGCTGTCAATCGTGGATCTTTACATATTGTAGTTTATAGCCTTCCTCGATAAATGGGCTATCCAACAGCAAACGTAGTTCCTGAGATTAGTACGTTCAACATCAACGTGAGGCATAATGTTTATAGACAAAACACAAAACTTCTTGACTTTTGTAAAATAAGGTTACAAACCTTATTTTTTATGAACTAGCTATGCCCGCGACTTCGCCCGCATTGATATCGGAAATTATCCCACGAGAACGTGTTGCCGAGAGAAAAAGTGGCCTCCGTTACCCATTATAACAGCAGCTATCTCCGAAAGTCCCCATCACAATCGGTCCAGCAGTTTCGGAGATTACCCAGAACAAACAGACAAAAGTTTAAAAAAATGTTTTCAAGTTGTAGCTATCGTATATACTTTCACATGCATTCAGAAAAATACCATTATTTGGACGTTACGAACAACCACTTCAATTTTATTTATTTGTATAGATTAAGTGCATGCTCTTTTGCGTTTAAATCTTAGGTAACTGGATATTTCCAGTTACCTAAAATAAAATTCGAGTTTTCCAGTTCTAGCCATTGTACATTAGTGGATAGACGTTGCGACAGCTAACATCTTTTCATAATGATTCTGCATTTATTTTGTATTATTATATTAGTGTATGTGACACTTGCTGCTTATTTTCGATACTGCCGTGCTGGGAGACTGATGGCCAAAATCCCTGGGCCTACGAGACTGCCCGTAATAGGACATTTAGTGGCTATGTGGAAAAGTCCAGGTATTTTATTTACTTTAAACTCTTCCAAATGACTAAATATCGTATTTATCAGCCTAAAGTCTATTTAAATCCTGTTTTCCAATTGTTGTTATATCAGAATTGTATTTTAGAATCTAGTCCGCGCATGAGTTTGTAGTCCTACGCCCTAATTACGTAACACTCTATCAATCAGAATCGTTTTGAAAATTATTTCCAATCCATTGCGTCATTTATTCGAATAAATTGTCGGCTCATCAACGTAAATAACGCAATGAATGTAGATATACTGTCAAAATGAAACAAATTCCTACTGATAGCAAGTTACGCAATTACCCCTCTGGTATCGAAGCAGATCGGGCAAACATGATGAGATGGGTTTTTCTAGTATAAAATCATGAGCAGCAGCCTTTTTTTTTAGTGGTCGGAATTCATCAAATTACGTCTGCCGCTTTGGGCAGAGCGGGTCAGCGGGTCAGCGGTATCAGACTTTTACTGACTAAATCCCCCCATGTTCCGTCAGTTGCCTATATGCCAGGGCCACGGTAACTCTTGCGAACAAATCTCGCGGCCCTGGCAGACGAGTAGTAGTTTAGAGTTAACTTTACTTATGTCTAATCCTTCGCGAAATACGAGCGTAATGTTAAGTCATCATCATCATCATTCAGCCGTAAGACGTCCACTGCTGGACTTAGGCCTCCCCCAATTAGGAGGGCTTTGCCATAATCGCCACGCTTGGCAGGTGGGTTGGCGATCGCAGTATGGTGGTAAAATGCATAGAGAACGCTGCTGCCCATTCTCTAGTAAGTCCCTTGGTCGCCTTTTACGACACCCACGGGAAGAAATGGGGTGGTGTTATTCTTTACGTCCGGCACCACACGGTACTTAATGTTAAGTACGTGAGTGATTTTATTTGCAGAACAACTTTTCGCACATCTGCGAATATGGCACAAAAGTTATGGCCGACTGTGGAAACTCGACGGCCTTCATTTGCGTGCCGTACATATTTATCATCATGAAGATGTAAAGGTAATATTTATTTAAATTCATTTAATATCACCAAAAAATCACTAAACAAATTCAAACACATACCTACTTATTACATTTTAAAAGTAAACTAAAATAATAGTTTAAAAAACTTTTTAACAAAAAATTAAACCGCCGAAAAAACTGAAAAGCAAAAAATAATAAACCTTAAAATGATGAGTCGGCGCTTTGAGTGATCTTTGTTCATTGATTTTTCAGCGCCGACTCAAAATTTTAAGGTTTATTATTTTTTGCTTTTCAGTTTTTTCGGCGGTTTAATTTTTTGTTAAAAAGTTTTTATTTTACAATTTTTTGTGGTTTTAATGTACTAATAATACTTGGCAAGGTATACCCTATCCAATGAAAAAAAATTGCACTCCGGGAGTGCCGGCAGAAGTGAAAACTTGATTATTAACGTTGAGCATGTTTGATATTTTGGAATGGTTAGGGAATAATTTGTTGTTCAATTTCCATATTTTAAGCACTTTATATTCACGAATTTTACGAATACACAACAATGTGATCACTACACAGACGGTCGAGCCATCAGCTGTCACCATCCATGGATGCGCGTGGCACGCTGTAACATAGACGAACATTCGCGCAAGCGCCCTGCGCCGCCTAAACGAAACAGTAGGCCCAGGCATACATTTTCGCCGCGCCGTAGAGAGGGGATAGCTGTCTACTCTCCATCCGTCCTACGCTTTTTCGATCAGGTCACGTGTCCTGACGCGAGTTTAAGATTTTATACCCATTACAGAAAAAGTGCTCAACGCCGCTAAAGAAGTTTTCACTTCAAAAGAAAAAGAATGATCAAAATCGGACTACTCTGTATAAAGATACGCGTGGTAATACATTACAATCACTGAGTGAACAATCAATCATCCCCTGTTTTCTGACCCTTAGGGTTCGATTTTGTTTTCCAAATTTATATGGGACCACCCTCGGAGTATACCCTTTCCAATAAAAAAAGAATTATCACAATCGGACTACTATATAAAAAGTTATGCGTGGTCAAACATAAAAAAAAAAAAACAAAAAAAAAAAATATACGCGTCGAATTGATAACCTCCTCCGTTTTTTTTCGTCGATTAAAAACTAAAAAACACGCTTGCATTGAAAACCAAACTAAAAAGTACAAAATAATGGAAAAAAAACGTGGGGTGCCTGATATCAATAAAAAAATACCTTAAAAAGCACCCCACGCTTTTTTCCATTATTTTGTACTATTTAGTTTGGTTTTCAATGGATGCGTGTTTTTTTAGTTTTTTTAAACTATTATTTATTTTCTAGGGTGTTTCGAATTTTGAGACGTATGTCAACGTAGTTTGTGACGTATGTCAGCGTAGTTTTCGAAGACAGTTTTTTGCTGTCCTGGTAACCCTGGCAAGGATAATGGCACAAATTTATGAAATTATTCCATTGTCATCGGTCCTTGATAGGTGTGCAAAGTTTGAATGAAATCTGGTCGTTTAAAGTGGGTCAAAATCGCGCTTTAAGGAGTCGGTTACAAACAAACAAACAAACATCCAAACATACAAGTGAAGCTAATATAAAGCGTGTAATAAGTGAAAATATTGAAAAAGAAATCTTCATTCACAGCTGATGTAATTGTGATACAAAATGCTATAACTGATGGACGAATTTTTTTTTTTTTTTCAAAAACCCACCCGTGTTCCTTGAGTTGCCCATGTCCCAGGGTCACGGTGTCTCTTTCGAACAATCTCGCGACGCTGGCAGGAGCAAAACCCTTCTGAACGTTACACAGTATCCGCCTTCAATCGTAATTTATTTTTCTCCTTACTTTCAGGTGATACTTTCTACAACCACTCACAATGCGAAACAAGTGCCATACAACTTCTTGCAAGGTTGGCTTGGCGAAGGATTATTAGTCAGTAATGGTAAGTAGAACAATTAAAGTTCCTTGGGTTTTACATCATCGCATCACCCTTAATCATTTGCAAGAGTGTAGTAAATCGATTCTGAAACAACTCTTTGAGTTTCGTTTCTCCGACGACAACTCGTCGACAGAACATTTCACCGGCAATCGCTTCATCGTCTGAACTGTTGTTCTATCCCTGAGTTTAAACAAAGGCGGCATGAAATATTTATTATATGGCTGGCTTTTGCCAGTGTACTGCCGGGATGAAAGCACTCCCCCAGTAGTCTCATTTATAAACTTTCTGTGCCAAATTTCATACAAATTCGTTAAATAGTTTTTGCGTGAAGGAATAACAAACTTTCACATTTATATTGTTAGTAGGATGTAGTATTGTTTTCGTTCATTGTTTACACCTTAAACTGAAGACGTGTCAATTAAAAAAAATGACGACTATTCAATAACATCAAAAGTAATCCTCGGCCTTTATCACAAAATAATGTAGGACATGAAAAAGTAGTTCAGTGTCTGGGCGCACAATTGTCAATGAATTGCCTATTTTTTTTTTTTTTATGTATGATTTAGTAACTAACAATCCATTCGTGGTCCGTGTGGTACCGACCGTGAAGAATAGCATTTCCTCCTGTTGCATTGATGTCGTAAAATGCGACTTAGGAAACTTCGCAGAGAATGGGCAGCAATGTTCTCTTTGCATTTTACCACCATACTACGATCGCCAACCGGCCTGCCAAGCCCCGATTATGGCAAAGCCCATAGCCCATATCCAGCAGTAGACATCTTCCGGCTGAAATGATAATAATGTTTCGATTCGTTGTAATTTAATAGCCCTATTGAGAGCCTCATTTATTTCAAATAAACCAATTAAGAGAAGAAGCTAGTTGAACATTCCAAAGTGTAGTAGGGACCTATGGAGAAGAACGGGCACGAAATTCCACGAACACTCTTATAAATCAAAATTTAGGTACAAAAAATTGGTTACATCATTTATGCTAAAATTATACATGTGAGAATGATGTAAACAGTAATAAAACGATTCACAAATTAAAATAAGCCGTTGTAGCTAAGAGTTGACCAGTCCCTACTGACGGCGCCCGTTTACGAACATGACATACTTAAGGTGAATGCTTCAACCAGCCCGCGAAATTCAAATTTTCTTACGTTTTTTGCAATTTGCAGGCCAGTGCTAGGTTGTATGTTGATTAAAATATTATTCGCGCCTGTAAGGCATGTGTAGTTACAGAATTATAATCATCAAAATCATCAATACAACGCTCTAAGTTCATAAAGCTGTAGGAATGACTTTTTCTGTTTTTTTTTTTGTTCCTAGGCCTTTATGAACTTGGAGGGTTGTATTGGCGATTTTGATGATTATAATTCTGTAACTGCATACGTCTTACAGGCGCGAATAATATTTTAATCAACATACAACCTAGCACTGGCCTGCAAATTGCAAAAAACGCAAGAAATTTTGAATTTCGCGGGCTGGTTTGGAGCATTTTACTATTCTCAGTTTTAAATCATCGAGGAAGCTAATGTCGTAGAATTGTTTCAGAATCGCGTCAACCCACTGGTTTAAAAAAAGAATTATTCTATAAAACCAATTCTACAGTATAAATAGCAAATTAATATATACTTCGATTCCAGCAGCTTCATCACCTTTCAACTGAAAGCTGCATGCCCATTTATGCAGGATTTTTTTATGTAGTAAGCATCCAGCCAATTGCTCGAAATTAGCTGTTGTTCCTGCGTTTTAGGAGGAGACGCCCCGGGCGTCGGGAGTCAATTGCAAACTCCCGGCCACCGTAGGCGCGGGCTTGCTGGTGGCGAGCTACCCATTGCTCGCCGCCCGCAAGCTCACTAGGAGCGATGCCTGCCAGAGTCACGGACTTGTCCGAAAGAGTTACCGTGGCCCTGGCATAGGCAACTGAAGGAACACGGGTGGGTTTTAGTTAAAAAAAGGTCCTACACTTTCCGTATCATCAGCCCATGAATACATGAGGTGTTTTAAAACCGTTTGATTCTGACAGGTGACAAATGGCAGCAACGTCGGAAAATTTTAACTCCAGCCTTCCACTTCAAAACCTTGAACGAATACTTCAACACTTTTTCTGAACAAACTGAGGTTTTACTGGCTACCATAGCGAATGAAGTTGACACAAAGAGAACCGATTTGGCACCATTTCTATCAAAAGCAGCACTGCTTATCATGTGTGGTAAGATGATCATCAATTTATGAAATTATATAACACACGCATCCGACGATTCTCTATTTTAGAGTCTCTCTACAATTCAATGCCAGAGGAACTTTGAAAATAAACTAATAAAGCTTCAAGATGAAGTAATGTTGGTGTTTAGACTACTGTACTTTCAGAAACCTCACTGTGTACAAAGGCACACGAAACTCCTACTTTTGACAGTTATTTACAGTCTATACAGAAAATGGGTGATTGTGTTATAAAACGAATGACTAAGCCCATGTATATAATCGATTCCATTTACAAACTATCGTCGACCGCAAGACGCGAAAAATCAGTTTTGCCAGATTTACACAATTTCACAAAACAAATCATACAAAAGAGAAGGGAAAACAGAAACGTTAGTAATGCCATAGACTTTCAAGATAACAAGACGTATGAGGAGGAAGAAAAGCCGGCTTTGCTTGATTTATTGCTAGATGAGGAACAGAAAGGTATGATAAATGATGATGGAATTAGGGAAGAAGTCGATACATTTCTGTTTGAGGTAAGTAATAGTAGTGCATAAGCACTACAAAATATGTTTAGAAATCTGTAATTACGTAATTATATATGCAATACTTTGTCTATTTCAGGGTCACGACACCACAGCAACAGCACTTACTTTTATGCTCATGAGTATTGCCAACGAGCCAGAAATACAGGTGATGACCATACTTACCACGTTTTTAAATTCACTTTGAATTAATATTTGCTGAATTAACACACTAATCATGGTTAATCCTACGCCACCATTGAAACCACAGAGCAGAAGAGCCGCACCGGCACTCCCTAGAGACGGCAGTACTATTGCCTTGAGCACACAACTTCTGCCGCAAACCCCAAGACCACCAAGACGACAACACACCAATAACCAATACCAATAACCAATACCAATAACAATATTGCCAACACTACACGTTACACTACACACACACACACACACACATAAACCACACACGCTACACACACCACACACACACGCGCACACACACACACACACAAACACACACACACTACACTACTACACTATTTTTGTACTCTATTGCAACTATTATGTGGCGGCATAGAAAACCAAAGCTTAAAAGCATTTCATTTCTGAATTCCAGGACTCTATATGTGAAGAGTTGCATGGCATATATGGAGCCTCTCAAAGACTAACCACTATAGAAGACTTAAGCAAGATGAAGTACCTAGAGTGCTGCATCAAGGAATCTCTACGGTTATACCCCAGTGTGCCGTTCCTTTCCAGATATCTCACTGAAGAAGTTGATATAGGTATTCAAATGAAATATTATTAAAAGCTCCCTTTTATCTTCTAATGTACTGATTGCATTATCCACTGTACACTATCCATCGAGTTTAAGGAAAAAATCAGCTTTGAAGAGCGTCCATTCAGTTTCTGGTGACTCATAGCTGTTTGACATTCTAGTTTTGAAGCTCAATCGACGCTCGATAACTGTCATCATCAGTGATCGGATATTCGGATGCACATTTACTTAATGTTACTATTTAGCTATGAAAGCACGGAAGCGGCTTCGTATTTTTTATTAAAGCCAGGTTTCTTGGATCATCATATTTATTTAAAATTAATGTTTAACCCCAGATGCAAATACATATGTGTGTAGGTTGCAGGTTGGTATGTGTTAGTTAAATAACACACAAAACACTGTAAAAACGCGCATTCCATATTAGTCAACACTTCAACTTTAGGTGAATGTGCATCTGAATATCCGATCTCTAGTCATCATCATCTGCATAGACTTTTCCCAACTATGTTGAACTCTGTTTCCAGTCTAACCAGATGACTAATATCAGTTGCTCCATGTAAAAGAAGAAAGAAAGAAGAAGTGATCGAAATTCGACGAGTGTCATAGTACTCGTTGAATTTCGATCACTAGACGACCTATAGTAGTTGATAAACCTCACCAAGTTAATATAATTAAACAGTACCTAAAGCACAGTATAATAAAGTAAGCAGTATTACTGCTCGACAGTTCCTTAATATATTTACGCCTACGGCTGCTCGGTAGATATAAACTCACAAGGTTTGCCTGGGAATTTAGCTAAGTACTAGTACTTACAATCTTACGAAGATCACGCACTGTATGCACTATGATTCTGATAATACGTGACTAATATCAAGTCAGGCAATAAAAACGTCATTAGTAAAGTCCACTCAACTGAAGAACTATCTCTATTGGTAATCGCAAAAATATAATAATCATTTTATATGGGACCAAATAAAATTTCAATGCCTTCTCGATCGAAATGTATGGGACGACATTTGGACGGAATTAGGTACAATGTTATTTGATTATGTATTGTGTGACCCAGAATAACCATTTTATTAAACAAATATCCTGTTCTTATTTCCGCAGCTGGCTACAGGATCCCAAAGCACACTCTGGTAGATATCCACGTGTTTGACATCCATCGTGACCCAGCGGTGTTTCCTGAGCCTGAGAAGTTCCGACCAGAGAGATTCCTGCCACAGAACGCGATTAAACTCAATCCTTACAGCTACATTCCCTTTAGTGCTGGCCCTAGAAACTGTATAGGTCAGTAATTCATTATGGTGCATATTAGAGTACGATTTTCTTACTGTGTACGCATATCACTGTCGACAGTCGTTCGGGTCGTCTGAAACCCGAAAGTCTGACATCGGTATCGTGTTACCCTGGGTTGTAGAAGTCAGATAGGCAGTAGCTCCATCCAAAATATTAATATTCATCTACATCCCGATAGTCTGGAAGCCGACCCCAACATAGTTGGGTAAAGGCTACGCAGATGATGATGAATCGCACCCAGATCATTATATGCCTTCATCATTTCAACCGTAAGACGTCGACTGCTGAACATCGGCCTCCCCAAGCTTGGGGGGCTTTACCGTAATTACCACGCTTGGCAGGTGAATTGGCGATCGCTGTATGGTGATAAAATGCGTAGAGAATGCTGCTGCCCATTCTCTAGTAAGTCCCTTAGTCTCTATATATCTTTTTAGGGTTCCGTTGCCAAATGGCAAAAAACGGAACCCTTATAGATTCGTCATGTCTGTCTGTCCGTCTGTCTGTCTGTCTGTCCGACTATGTCACAGCCATTTTTTTCCGAAACTATAAGAGCTATGCTGTTGAAACTTGGTAAGTAGATGTATTCTGTAAACTGCATTAAGATTTTCACACAAAAATAGAAAAAATACAATAATATTTGGGGTTCCCCATACACAGAACTGAAACTCAAAAAAAAAAATTCATCAAACCCATACGTGTGGGGTATCTATGGATAGGTCTTCAAAAATGATATTGAAGTTTTTAATATCATTTTTTTCTAAACCGAATGGTTTGCGCGAGAGATACTTCCAAAGTGGTAAAATGTGTCCCCCCCCCCGTAACTTCTAAAATAAGGGAATGATAAAACTAAAGAAATATTATGATGTACATTACCATTTAAATTTCCACCGAAAATTGGTTTGAACGAGATCTAGTAAGTAGTTTTTTTTTAATACGTTATAAATCGTAAACCACAATTTACCTTTCATTCAGTCAACTCAAATATAATTTTTTTTTTAAAACATTTAATTTCATAAACATAAACCTTATACATAAACCGTGAATACCTGCAGGTTTGTACGGAACCCTCGGTGCGCGAGTCCGACTCGCACTTGGCCGGTTTTTTTTCATTATAATAATAATCCATGTTTCCTTGCATGATAACTTTTGATCAATCTCTACAAATATTTAAGCACTTTTTAAAATTGTACTACAATTGAACACACAACATCACGCCTATTCCAAGTAGTAAAGAGTTAGACAGAGCCGCTAATGTAAGTACACTCATGTTTCAACAGTTGTGTTTAAATCCCATGTAGGCTAAAGGGAGTGACCCAAATACAAACCATATAAAGCAGGCACAAATCCAAATATGGGCTCTTACTGAGAAATTCTAAATATAAATCCCAATAACACTTAAAAAATTTAACTTAAAATGGTGGATTTCATCATTTTAATATCTAATATCTTAGGACAACCAACACAACGTTATCTGTTCCCAAACTAGGCAGAGCCTGTGCTATGATAACCAGACGACTGATACACATACTTATTTATTTATAATTTCATACATTTAATAGATAAATTACACCCAGACACAGAACAAATGATTCTGCTCATCACAAAAAGATTTGTCCTGGACGGGAATCGAACCCACAACCTCAGTCTTAGCAGCCAGGGTCACTAACCACTAGACTAACAGGCCAGTCAGTTTTCATCATTTGCGGTGTGAGTCATTACAATAAATAGTCAGACTGATATTTTAACCGCCACAGTACCCATGCAGATTTTCAATTAATAGTACATAGTAACTTTCCTTAATTTCAGGTCAAAAGTTCGCCATGATGGAGATGAAAACTGTGCTGTCAGGAGTTCTGCGGAAGTACCGGCTGGAACCCATCACTAGGCCAGAGGATCTGGTGTTCACTTTAGACTTGGTACTGCGAACAAACCATCCCATTTACGTACGGTTTCGACTTAGGGAAAACCTTACTATAAGAATGAAATAAAAGTAAGCTAGTTATAGTTGTTTAATGTCTCTTCGTAAACGAAAAAATAACGAGTTGCCTTATATTAAAAGTTGATGTTGGTTATTAGTCAACCAGACTCAACCAAACTAAATTCCCCTACCCTATTTCCTATTATTGAAATGTACACACATACACTCACCCTCACACACCTACTCACCCACCTGCACACACACAGTACACACTTTTACTCGACTGACCACTACAACTCACCTCATTCTAATTTGTTTTATTTCATTTCAGTTTAATTTTAATTTAAAGATTTTTGACTGTGTTTTTTTTTTGTTTTACATTATAAGCTCCGAAAACTTACTAACATGATTATGGTGAGACCCAAATTGGGAATGGAAACTGTCTCTCCTAAATACTGATTACCCAGTGATCTAGCTAGGAGAGCAGTGATTCACCCAACAATTCGTTATACCTATACCATGAACTTAAATAAAAATGCATAATTTGTAAGTCCCTTATGTAATGAAAACCTTTATATAGGTACCTAAAATAAATATATTATAAAAAATTATGGCGCCACGCATATGTACGTCACCGTAAAACGCAGTTATGCGTATTGCTATACAGGTTCAATTTAATTTAACTGGCAATATACCGTGGTAGTAATTATGGTCAGCAAATAGGATACATCATAATTATGAAAAAAAAAATCATTAATATATGAACAGTGGCGGACCATTTGTTAGCTTCGATATCTATACCCAAAACGTGGGTACAGCCAGTATGATATAAAGTTTTAACTGACACTAACAATCAGTCAAATAATGTCATAAAATGGCTGGAGGGGGCAATAGTCTTCAAATTGATATTAAAAAAACTAAAATAGTGCAATTTCAGACATGAAACTTGTAAGTAATACTTACACAATTAGACATAATAATGCAATTCTGCAACCAGACCCAAAAAAATAATTGACAACAAATTGAACTGGAATGAACACGTAGAAGGAGTATGCAGTAAGCTTGATAAGTTTGTATATGCTCTTCGCAAGTTAAGACTAGTGTCCAGTAAAACAGACCTAAATGCTATGTGCAGTCCTAAATCATGGGTATGTTTCATCAGTATTGCGTTATAGTGATATGGGATTACCAGTTGATGTAGAAAGAACATTCAACGTGCAAAAAATAATCAGATTCATGAGTGGAACAGAATACTTTGACCATTGCAGGCCATTTAAGGAACTAAAAAATCTTCCATTCCCATCTTTGTATCTTTTGAAATTTTTATCAATTGGTCACTTTGCCCACATTTATAGCTTTAATCAAATGATTGTTTAACAAGAATAAATTAATAAACTAAAAGACTTTGACCAAATTATAAGTTACTAATAAAATCACATCCTAAAATTATTTATGTAAATTAATGAACAAATCATTTAAACATTTAACCAAATAAATTCATGAAAAATTATTTATGTAAATTAATGAACAAATCGTTTAAACATTTAACCAAATAAATTCATGAATGCATGAATGACATCCTGACACATCAGTAGGCTAATATGTTTACGACCTAACACGACATTGTGATGTACCGACGGCTTAAATGATGATGATAGATATATCATCATCATTTAAGCCGTCAAACGTCCACTGCTGGACTTAGGCCTCCCCCAATTTGGGGGGCTTTGCCATAATCGCCACGCTTGGCAGGCGGGTTGGCGATCGCAGTATGGTGGTAAAATGCATAGAGAACGCTGCTGCCCATTCTCTAGTAAGTCCCTTAGTCGCCTTTTACGACACCCACGGGAAGAAATGGGGTGGTGTTATTCTTTACGTCCGGCACCACACGGTACCGGATGTATATCTATACTAATATTATAAAGCTGAAGAGTTTGTTTGTTTGTTTGATCGAACGCGCTAATCTCAGGAACTACTGGTCCGAATTGAAAAAATCTTTTTGTGTTGGATAGCCTATTTATCGAGGAAGGCTATATGCTATATAACATCACGCTACAACCAAGAGGAGCGGAGGAGTAATAAAAAATATTGCAAAAACGGGAGAAATCGCACGGGTAGGCGATTCGACGCGACGGGAAGGGTTGGGGGCACAAGAAATTTAACGCGGACGAAGTCGCGGGCAGAAGCTAGTTTTTGATATAACTATCTACTACTACTATATATTTGATATTTTGACTTTATAAATAATGCATTTTGATGAATCTTTATATATAGACTGGTCTATTAATTTGTCATTGAAATTATAAACTCATTAACTTAATACTTACAAAATTTCATGACTTTATACAATATTCTTACAATGTACCTAGTTCTGATTTGCATATACCTAGCTTATTATTTAATATTTCTACACCAGCAATGGTAGTATGTGTGAAACAATGTTTAATGTAAGATGTGTCAAGTTAAGTATGCTACAATTTTTTTTTTATACACCATGACATTTTAGTCGCCTTACAACGGCAGCCCACTTCATGTAACCTGACTACAACACATCCATAAGAAAAAAAATAACATTTGAATAACTAAAAAATAAAAATATTATTCATTATGATGACGCAAGACTTAGTTTTAAATTGATATTTTGTCTCATGGAAAAAGGAGATGGAATGATCTAGTCCAATCGTGCACTGGTTAGGTACGTTCTCTACCGTATGACACGTAAACATTATTAACAGGATGTTTCATCATTCTAATGCGTTATTTATTTTTCTTAGTACCTATTATTTTAATTAATGGTAACAATTTTTAATCACGCCTAGAGGTATGTTATGTCGGATACATTGAGTGGACAACGTTTGTAAGACCACTAAAATGTCACGGTGTATAGGTAGTAGTAACATCGCATAGGCACATAATAGCAGTTAGGATTTTACGTACGAAATTTTAAACAAATAAATATACTGGGAATTAAATAAATAAAAATTCGAAATATTAGTTTTTTTAAACTATTATTTATTTTCTATTTTTTAGGGTGTTTCGAATTTTGAGACGTATGTCAGCGTAGTTTATGACGTATGTCAGCGTAGTTTTCGAAGACAGTTTTTTTGCTGTCCTGGTAACCCTGGCAAGGATAATGGCACAAATTAGTTTGTGACGTATGTCAGCGTAGTTTTCAAAGACAGTTTTTCTGCTGTCCTGGTAACCCTGGCAAGAATAATGGCACAAATGTATGAAATTATTGCATTGTCATCGGTCCTTGACAGGTGTGCAAAGTTTCAATGAAATCTGGTCGTTTAAAGTGGGTCAAAATCGCGCTATAAGGAGTCGGTTACAAACAAACATACAAGTGAAGCTAATATAAAGCATGTAAAAATAAAAGTCAACGACTCCCTCGAGTATCTCGGACTTCGAAATCACGATTCTGCTATCCTCTGTTCTAAGTTTCGTCAGATAGGACCTAGGATCCTTGTTGAACAAACACTTTTGATCCTCGGTTCTTTCAATCGCGACCTCACGGGTCGGGTGATGGGACACCGAAGGTCGCGTCGCGTCAGTTTTTTGTTGTTTATTTTTGCACCATTACGCCACCCGCCTGTATTCACTGGAAGGTTAGACAGTTTTTTTTTTTTTTTTTTGTTTATATTTGACAAATATTTATTTATAACAAATTTAATAAACGTACGTATGACAAAAAAGATAGTTAAAAAATAATAGTTTAAAAAAACTAAAAAACACGCTTCCATGGAAAACTAAACTAAAAAGTACAAAATAATGGAAAAAAAGCGTGGGGTGCTTTTTAAGGTATTTTTTTATTGATATCAGGCACCCCACGCTTTTTTTCCATTATTTTGTACTTTTTAGTTTAGTTTTCCATGGAAGCGTGTTTTTTAGTTTTTTTAAACTATTATTTATTTTCTATTTTTTAGGGTTTTTCGAATTTTGAGACGTATGTCAGCGTAGTTTGTGACAGTTTTTTTGCTGTCCTGGTAACCCTGGCAAGGATAATGGCACAAATTTATGAAATTATTGCATTGTCATCAGTCCTTGACAGGTGTGGAAAGTTTGAATGAAATCCGGTCGTTTAAAGTGGGTCAAAATCGCACTATAAGGAGTCGGTTACAAACAAACATACAAATATACAAACATACAAATATACAAACATACAAATATACAAACATACAAGTGAAGCTAATATAAAGCGTGTAAAAACTGGCAAAGTGCGAGTTGGACTCGCGCACCGAGGGTTCCGTACAAACCTGCAGGTATTCACGGTTTATGCATAAGGTTTATGTTTATGAAATTAAATGTTTTTTTTTTAATTTTTATATTTGAGTTGACCGAATGAAAGGTAAATTGTGGTTTACGATTTATGACGTATTAAAAAAAAAACTACTTACTAGATCTCGTTCAAAACAATTTTCGGTGGAAGTTTACATGATAATGTACATCATATTTTTTTTTAAAATTTTATCATTCCCTTATTTTAAAAGTTACAGGGATACACACATTTTACCACTTTGGAAGTGTCTCTCGCGCAAACTATTCAGTTTGGAAAAAAATGAAATTAGAAACCTCAATATCATTTTTGAAGACCTATCCATAGATACCCCACACATATGGGTTTGGTGAAAAATTTTTTTTTGAGTTTCAGTTCTATGTATGGGGAACCCCAAATATTATTGTTTTTTTTTTCTATTTTTGTGTGAAAATCTTAATGCGGTTCACAGAATACATCTACTTACCAAGTTTCAACAGCATAGCTCTTACAGTTTCGGAAAAAAATGGCTGTGACATACTCGGACAGACAGACAGACAGACATGACGAATCTATAAGGGTTCCGTTTTTTGCCATTTGGCAACGGAACCCTAAAAAGGGGGTTTTATAGGTACTATTCGAAAAAGGTGATAAAATTACCAATTTATCTCGTATCTTGTCAATATTATCAAAACATTTGAATTAATGATTTGCCCTATAATAACATTCCATGTGTAAACATAACTTCCCCCTCAACGTCATGGTTTCTGCAGCAACAAATCCATTGTCCACCAATTTGGTTTCATACAGATTTCGTCAATCAATCGACGAAATAAGTATGAACATTTGCTCTGGCCAACAGTTCGACGCTCTTTATGTATACCAACTACTACAGCGCTTTAGATAAGGCCAACGATGAAATCTTGCCTCTAAAATTGTATAGTCTTGGCATACACGGCCTCCTACTGGAGTGGTTCAGATTATTTCTATTCAGGCGAACACAAAGAGTGGTCGGGAACGGCTATCAATTTCTGGAGTACATTCTGTAACCTCTGGTGTGCCACGAGAATCTCATACCGAGCCAATTCTCTTTGTTGTATCCATAATAAATATAATAATAACAATAAAAAGTTTTATTGATTCCTGACAATTAGAGTACATTTTAATGGAATGTATTTTTATCTTTATAGATCTTAGTAAATAAAATAAAAATATCCAAATTAATTTATTTCACACTATATTCCAAACAAATTTTATAGTTAATTATTAAGTTTAAATGCCAAGACAATGTCAGAAATAGATAGATTCTAAAGTCGGATTAATTTAATATTGAAAGTATTTATAAATGACATTGTCAACTGCATCAAACAAAGCCAAGGTTCCTTATTTGCCGATGACCTTAAAATCTATTTATTTTACATTATGTGTATGTTGAACGAGATGGTTCTGGACGTGCAGTAAGCACTAAATATTGTGCGCTTGATGTCTCTAGAGGCGCGCCTGAATTTGCGGGCAATCATGTTGGCTATCACACACAGCGCCCTCCGCTTCTTGTCATTAACCTCATTATCTTTGAGGCCAGTGGTGAATAAATGACCCAGATATTTAAACTGGTCCACCCTCAAAAGAGGCATTCCGCTTAGATTCACTGAAGGCACATCTGCTGGGTACTTACCCCAGGCCCCAAAGACCATGACTAAACTTCTTAACATTATATGTAGTCTCGCATATTGCTCGCAAGTGACCACGAATGTCATAAGCCCACAGGTTGACGCGCTCAGCAGCACCATTTCGTCGGTTCAGCTTATGTTTTTAACACATACGCCATCAATATGAGACCCGACACGCATGCTGCTAAGCGCGCCAATTAGATCATTCACGTATAGGTATACCTATACTGTACTGTACTATACTGTACCCCGGACTCCAACGGAAACCGAAGGGAACCTTGGCATTGAAAGTATTCTATAACAGCTTTATGCGCAGCCTAGTAGAATATATCCATCTCCTGTCTGTAGTCTGACTTATAATATTAAACGAAGAGTGCGTTACCAAACGAAAAAAATACTAGATGCTTGCGACTTAACGACTACAAATTTTAATTTCCTTATAGATCGATCACGTAGAATGGCTAAGTTACTTCAAATTAGACTCATTGGAGCAACGCAAGGCTCTAAATGATCTAACAAGTTGTAAACGGGATAACATCGACTCCAGATCTCCTTAATAATCTGCCATTAAATTAGATTTTCTTCGATAATCTGCCAATATTTAAAACTGAAATAAATATAACTTAGTTGTAATTAGCTACCTACATTTGTCATACTTATTTTAATTTAATAATGTAATCAAATTTAATACTTATTAATATTTCAATTGAATTTAGTTTAACTAGACTTAAAAACGGTACCTGTATTTTCTCTTTTAATTTAATATAATTTATATACTTCGGTTTAAAGAACTTTATTCTTGTTAAGACAATCGTTACTTACTTACGTGAGAACATGAAATCTTATAGCTAATCATAAAATCAATGCGGGTGTGGAAGAAAAACGAAAAGCAAAAACTACAGTATGATTTTTGCTAACAAAATTAGAAGCGAGCTCGCTGCATTCCTAAGATAAGATGGAAAATGTTAAAAGATGTAGCTGTTTTAAACAAAAATAAACATAACACAGTTAATATTGGGTGTTTGGCGCGTGGACGCGTTTTTTTTTTTTTTTTCAAATCATGCCAAAATATGGC
Organism: Aporophyla nigra; assembly: GCA_947507805.1. Taxonomy (NCBI): domain Eukaryota; kingdom Metazoa; phylum Arthropoda; class Insecta; order Lepidoptera; family Noctuidae; genus Aporophyla; species Aporophyla nigra. The sequence goes on from OX382301.1 coordinate 5,478,626, forward strand.
AACATTACATCACCTCAAACTACATCGACCTCTGCCAGTAACTACAATAATGATCTTGGCACTTGCCATACGTTCATGATTTGTACCACACTCCCAAGCGGACGTTACTGTAGAACGAGACGTCTGGCGTGAGTGCCTAGTGAGCGCGGTCACAGGTGAGCGAGATCAAAAAGCAGCGGTCGTGTCCTTCACCTGCAGGGGTCAACGCCGCTTCTGCACTGCTGCTTCCGCACTATTAAATCACAAGTATAATTTAGACACAAATTCAAACATCGAGTTTGTTTTCTGCAGCTCCAACAGATTATTGAGTATGTTGCTCGATAGCTACAAATAAAAATGTCGAAAAACAACTAAACACACGTCTGCTTAGTTTAACCACTGACACCAACGTATACTTACCTTATTTTGTTTTTTATTAGCCTACACTATAATAATAATATCTTAGGACAATCAACACACCGTTATCTGATCCCAAACTAGGCAGAGCCTGTACTATGGTAACCAGACAACTGATAAATATACTTATATATTTCTAAATACATACATTTTATAGATAAATTACACCCAGACACAGAACAAATGATTGTGCTCATCACACAAACATTTGTCCTGGGTGGGAATCGAACCCACGACCTCAGTCTTAACAGTCAGGGTCACTAACCACTAGACTAACAGGCCGGTCTGTACACTGTCCCACTGCTGAGCAATGGCGTCCCCTAAATCCCTCCAGGCATCCTTTTTCAGAACCGCCTCGATCCAACCCTTGGAATACGCGTCTAGGTCGTCTCGCCACCTCTTCCTGGGCCAGCGTCGGCGGCGCCGTCCATCCTCAGGCACCCACTGTGTGAAGATTATTGCCCAGCGGTCGCTGTGCATGCGGCTGGCGTGACCCTACCAGTCCTTTATCTTACCTTAACTTATTGAGCTCCTGTTAGGCACAGGTAAGTGAAGGAACACGGCTGTGTTTTAAATAAGGTGAACTCCTACCGAGTTATGACTACCTGGTACTTCGAAAACATAAAGCGTTTTCTACCTGACACACAAAATGTATGAGAAAATGAAATATCCTCTATTTTTACTCGTGAAATATTCCCAAGTTTTAATAGTTACCTATTCTGCTAGTCGGGGCGCCGACAAATCCAACGAATCCTAGGTCATAAAAGTCGGTACAGTGGTGCTTGAGTTATAAATGGTGTGTTAGTAACCCGACTTTGTTTTATTCATATAGTAGCTTTTGCCAAGGCTTCACCCGTGTACTATACGTATAAACCTTCCACTTGAATCACTCTACCTATTAAAAAAATCGCATCTAAATCCGTTGCGTAGCTTTAACGATCTAAACATACATAGGGACAGACAGAGGTAAGCGACTTTGTTTTGATACTATGTAGTGATATATATATAACACATATAGAAACAAAAAGACTTGTTTTATGTTTTATTTATCTTAATAAAAACCGGATTAGAGTGAGTAGAACTTGTGCCGCAAGCTGTGAAGGTTCCGTCTCAAAGATGTACTCGCTCGGCAGCCGGAAATTACAATTCCGGATTGAAGGGCGAACTTAACTTTTTAGTGGAACAAATAACTATTAATATAGTGAGAGTGGACCGAATTGAATCAAATACAGACTAAATGTTAACTGTTATAATTTCAAGACAGACTAAAGAACCAACTTAACTTTGCAGTTCTTGTACCTATAACTACTTATAAATTACAAATTTTCGGATGAAGTGAGAGACGAAATAACTCATGAACTCATTTTTACATTTTCAGTATGGAACCCTAAAATGGCAATCGGGATGGGTGGGCGATGGGTATCGATTAAACCATTAAAATCATAATACCAAGGAATATTTACAAAAACGTGACCAAAAACACGTTAAAAAACCACACCATATTTTCTAAAGCCTGCATCATACGGTTTAATCCATTGCTTGGTCATAAACAAACGTGTCAGCGTCAGCGTTCTCTATGCATTTTACCACCATACTGCGATCGCCAACCCGCCTGCCAAGCGTGGCAATTATGGCAAAGCCCCCCAAATTGGGGAGGCCTAAGTCCAGCAGTGGACATGAAAAAATGAAATGATGAAACAAACGAAAATCAAATCAGAAGACTAATTATAATTGTACCTACCGATTGTTTATACCTACTGTGATTTATGGGACACTGGCTGATGGATAGAAAAAAAGAAATGTAGGTAACTACAGATATAATATCGTTATCGTTTATCGTAATCGTTTATTCTCTCTTCACATATCTGACTTAAACGTACAAAAATAAGGTCTCAGCTGTATTCCACCTTTGTGAGAGTCTGGTGCCTGATATAGATTTAAAAAAAAAACCTGTGTTACAGGTCTCAACAGCTAGAATTAGCTAGTAGGTACAGGGATACCGTGCAAGAGTCGCAGGCAAATATAACAAAAATCAAAGCATAATATGCATAACAAAAATCAAAGATAAGCAAGAATATAAAAAGAAAAAAATGCTTAACACAACTAAAATATTAAGTAATAAAATTTATAACAAAAAAAGAAATTAAGATTAAGAAAAAGAAGTATTAGAAGTATGTGAAGTAGTAGTGGTAACGTGGTCGCTCACAATGGGCCTTATTAGAAGGCTGAAAGTCACCCAAAGGGCGATGGAGAGGGCTATGCTTGGAGTTTCCCTTCGTGATCGAATCAGAAATGAAGAGATCCGTAGGAGAACCAAGGTAACCGACATAGCCTGAAGAATTGCTAAACTGAAGTGGCAGTGGGCAGGGCACATTGCTCGCAGAACCGATGGCAGATGGGGCCGAAAGGTTCTGGAGTGGCGACCGCGTACCGGAAGACGTAGAGTTGGAAGGCCTCCAACAAGGTGGACCGATGACCTTGTGAAGGCCGCAGGAACCCGCTGGATGCGGGAAGCACAAAACCGGTCGAAGTGGCGGAGCTTGGGGGAGGCCTATGTCCAGCAGTGGACGTCTTTCGGCTGAAATGATGATGATGATGAAGTAGTAGTAGTGTTCTAGAAGTATTTATGTATGTTTGCATGTATGTATATTTTTATTTTGTATGTTTATATTTAAATTATAGTATTATTTTTCTTCTACTATTACACACGTTGTCCACATCTCTTTGTATATTCACTCCTATTGCAGGTATGTTGGAAGAGATTTCTATAGAAATAAGCATTACCTTTGTACATATTTTTCTGTTCCTTTCTCCTTGTCTATTTATATGTGTGCATAAATGGTTAAATAAATATATAAATATGCAGAAGTTGAGTTGTGTTGTGTGAGACGATGTGTGAGTCAGTGTTTGTCTTGTGTGAAGTGTTAGACTAGAAAGAGATGTATGTGAGCAGTTTGACAGATAATTAAAAACCCAAGCCACTAGAGCCAAAACCCAAGCCACTAGAGCCAAAACCCAAGGCACTAGAGCCAAAACCCAAGCCACAATCAACACACAGTCTTTTATGTAATGCAATGTTGCTTATAATGTGTGGCATTACTTTTAAAAATTAAAGTATTAAATTCCATGGGGGACAAACTGGAAAAAGAAGTTTCATCTTTTCATGTCTAACATAAATCATTCTTTAGTCGGACAGAATCATCGGATGGCATCAAAGGATACCGGCGGGAGAATTGTTGATGAAATTATTAAGCGTCTACGTATGTCACCCTACTAGATACCGACGAAATAATTTACTAAGTTTTATCAAATCAAACAAAAGTTCTATAAAAGTCTGAAAAAAAAATCGACATAATAGAGAGCTTATTTGACTAGATTGTTGATCCTAATAAATAATCATGGCTTAGTTTTTTTTTTCTTTCTTGCTTGACTTCATGACTTTTGGCTAAGCGATACTTTTAATGTTGCCATGTAATATAAATCTTAGTCAAGTTACATACGCTGTGGCTTTACGTATTACATTAATATACTTAGGAAATATATTTCTGCATCAGAATACAAATGTTAAAATAAGAATGATTGCTTGTGCTAAAGATTATAGCGGTCATATTTTTTTAATACGTACAAATGACATCGTAGTGCAAAAAGAATATGAAAACATCGCAAAAAAAAAAAACAAAGCACTTTTAAGCTCTTTAGCTTAGACAAAGGTTAGGAAGACTTGAAATCACGTGATATTGCAAGAACTCACGTGTGCCGATGCAAAAGAAAACGACTGAGCAAAACTAGTTTTTATAATATAATTGAAGAGGTACCTACAGTCAGTTTTTTGAACCCGGAAACCAATTTGACCGGCTATCCTGGCGACTGGCCTGTTAGTCTAGTGGTTAGAGACCCTGACTGCTAAGACTGAGGTCGTGGGTTCGATTCCTACCCAGGACAAATCTTTGTGTGATGAGCACAATTATTTGTGCTGTGTTTGGGTTTAATTTATCTATAATATGTATGTATATACTAGCTGACCGTACAGACGTTGTCCTGTTTCCTAGAACTCGATAGCAGCGCCACCTATCGGGTCCAATAGTGAATTTAAACCATCCAGGGTTCCACCCAAACGCATACAAAAAAAAAAACATTCAAATCGGTCCAGTCGTTTAGGAGGAGTTCAGTGACATACACACGTACAGTAGAATTATACCGGATGACATTTTTTACCGTCTCGACCTTCATATGGTGTGTTGTGTAACTAGAATAGAAGGCAGGAAGGCCTTCAGATTCATCGTAGGTGACTAAAGGAGCGCGGGACGCGGGTGGACAGGGATGCGTGTGCGGCTCGTGCGCCTACGAAAGATCAATGAGGCCGCCTATCGGCCGGCTTCAAAGGGTAGGACCGCGCTCAAAAATCAATGATACATGCCGCGCATTGAGTAGGGTGCGTATGATTTGAGTTTCGATAGATTTTAATTATTATGTTTTTGTTTTTTTTTCCAAATTTCTGTTTTTGTTGTTCTAGTATGAAAATGTTACTTTAAATGTGTAGTATTTATTACTAGATCAATTTAATTACATGTTATTCAAAAATAATAAAAATTTCTATGCCAAAAGCTTCTATTCCGTTCACCTATTACCCCCATTTTTTTTTCAAGACGCTAAAAAAAGTCACCCAGTATATGTATAAAGATTTATCAATTGTCTGGTTGCCATAGTACAGGCTCTGCCCAGTTTAGGGTCAAAAAACGGTGTGTTGGTTGTCCTAAGATATGATTTATTTATTTATAATGTTAAACTCCTATACTATAAAAGCAAACACAAAAGACTCGAAACGTCTTTCACTCAGATCCAGCCCGTCTCTTGTTGCCCTCTACCAGCGACGCCCTAAGCCGAGGTCAGTACCCCGCAGAGGGTCCCCTTAGCGAGTAATTACGTTAGTTTTCAAGTTTATTAGCCCTCACTGGAGGCATTACTTTATTAAGAAATTCGCAGGTAAACCCGGTTAAGTAATCACGACCTCACAAGGTCAACTACGAGATGTCATGGCTCTGGAATTAAGGAACGAAATATACTTATTGTTTATAAACATAAAATAAACAATTTTTTTTATAAACTAGCTGTGCTCGCGGCTTCTCCCAGTTATCCCACGGGAACTGGCTGCCGAGAGAAAAGTAGCCTTTGTTACTCCTAATAGCTAGCTAGCTAGCTAACTGCGGTCGTCAAAATCGGTCTCGATAAAAGGTTTAAATTGTTATTATTCTGTAGCTACTATACCGTAGCTACAACATAACAACAATTTTTTAGACTTTTATATGTTTGTACTTTCATATGCATTTAGAAAAATAATATTATTTTGTTATTAAAGCGCCTATATATATATAAGACAAACAGACACTTCAATATTATTTATTCGGTATTAAATCTACAATTTAAATATGCTCTTTTGAGTCTAAAGTTATAACCAGTTATCCAAAAAAACTAAACAAAACTGAGGTTTAGCTGTTCTGCCGCCATTGAACCGTAACATTCGTGAGTGAACGTTGCAACAGCTAACATCTTGTCATAATGATTCTGCATTTATTTTTATTTATTATAATAGTGTTAGTGATAATTAGTGCCTATTTACGATACTGCCGTGCCGGGAGACTGATGGCCAAGATCCCTGGGCCTACAAGATATCCCGTAATTGGACATATAATTGCTCTGTACAAAAGTCCAGGTACGTTTTCGCTTGTTTAAAAGCCTCCAAATAGATTTTAGAGTCTATTCAAATTCCTTTTTAGGGTTCCGTTGCCAAATGGCAAAAAACGGAACCCTTATAGATTCGTCATGTCTGTCTGTCCGAGTATGTCACAGCCGTTTTTTTCCGAAACTATAAGAGCTAAGCTGTTGAAACTTGGTAAGTAGATGTATTCTGTGAACCGCATTAGGATTTTCACACAAAAATAGAAAAAAAAAACAATAATATTTGGGGTTCCCCATACATGGAACTGAAACTCAAAAAAAATTTTTTCATCAAACCCATACGTGTGGGGTATTTATGGATAGGTCTTCAAAAATTATATTGAGGTTTCTAATAACATTTTTTTCTAAACTGAATAGTTTGCGCGAGAGACACTTCCAAAGTGGTAAAATGTGTGTCCCCCCCCCCCCCGTAACTTCTAAAATAAGGGAATGATAAAAGTAAAAAAAATATAAGATGTACATTACCATGTAAACTTCCACCGAAAATTGGTTTGAACGAGATTTAGTAAGTAGTTTTTTTAAATACGTCATAAATCGTAAACCACAATTTACCTTTCATTCAGTCAACTCAAATATAAAACATTTAATTTCATAAACATAAACCTTATGCATAAACCGTGAATACCTGGCAGGTTTGTACGGAACCCTCGGTGCGCGAGTCCGACTCGCACTTGGCCAGTTTTTTTTCCAATTGTGTTTCAGAATCTAGTTTAGTGTTTGTAAGCGTGACAGTCTAGTTCATGGTCATGGCAATCATTCATAGAGTTTTTCCAGTATAACGGTATGAGTAGCACCCTTTTCTTTTGGGTGGGAAATCAAAGTGAGACACCTCTCGCTCTGGGTGTAACAGAAGGGTGTGTCAGACTTTTATTGACTAAAACCCACCCGTGTTCCTTCAGTTACCTTTGCCAGGGCCACAGTACCTCTTTCGGACAAATCCTCAACCCTGGCAGGCATCAGTCCTGGCGGACCCCTTTAGTATGTGCTAATATCTCTTTGAGGCGCACGAGGAACATAACGCGCCGTCGCCCTGGACCTGATCCTTACAATGCGAGTCATCCGCAAGCCTGAGCCTACGGTGGCTGGGAGTCCACAATGGTCTCCCAACGCCCAGGACGTCTCTTGCGACGGCTGTAGGCATGAGGGCGCAAAGATTACCCGTCCCTCACTGTCACTATCACTCAGTCATCCCGGAGTTAACACTTGTGCCTGGTTAATATAACAATAATTACGCCCCTCTTACTAATCAGTTTAAAGGCATATACACTTCTTTCTTATCCATCGTGATATACGAGCGTAATGTTACGTGTTTGATTTTTTTGCAGTACAACTTTTTGCACATCTTCGAATATGGCACAAAAGTTATGGCCGAATATGGAGACTGGATGGACTTCATATGCGTGGCGTACATATTTATCATCATGAGGACGTAAAGGTATTATTTATTATATTTGTTAGATTAAATCCACCAACAATTAACTACACTGATACAAACATAAAGTACATTTTTTAAAGTAAAATAACATGACAATGAAGCAAAAGACCACAGGCATAAAACAATGACTCAGAGAAATAAGCTTTCTTGCTTAATTATAAGCGCTAATATTGAAAAATTCTTTACATCGTAAAAAAAATACATTTAAACGAAACTTGTGTTTAAAATTGATGAAATTATGATACGAAATGATATACCTAATTGGTGGATAGCAATGGTAAAATTGATACTAATTTTATCAATTTGTTTGATGTTGTTAATTTATAACATCAAGAAAATTGATAAAAATTGATCAATTATTGGCATGAACAAAAAATTAGCTTAATTAAAATAGGATAAATTAAATACGATCAACAAAAATTAACCGTGATAAAATTTAAAATTAAATTGATATATTAAGGGAAATATTTAAAGTGGCAATGTCAAAAAAAAAATCAACTTGAAACCGTCCTACTGCCACCGTCCCACTGCCATCGTCCCAGTAGTGGGACGAACGTAAATTGAGTGTAAATTATACTAAATTCATCTCCTTTCTTTCCCCTGATATTATAAATGGCACTAAATAATTTTAGTTTGGTTGCTCAACGGTAATTCTAACTAATTGTAATTTTATAAACGCGGAAGTGAGTTAATTTGTTTCTCTAACACGCTAAAACAGCTGAAAGGATTAAGATGAAATTTGTCACCTTGACCTTGAATTTGTAGACCTTGACCTGGGTTAGGATTTTTTATCTCGTTAGTACGTGGTATGCATACAAGACGATAATTTCGGCTCATGACTTTTAACCTAACCTTACAAAAAGTACTAGACGTGCATGAATTCACAATGTCTATCCTAAGCCTATAGTGAGTACAATTCGAAAAAAACTTTTAACAAAAAATTAAACCGCCGAAAAAACAGTAAAGCAAAATTTTAAGGTTTATTATTTTTTGCTTTTCTGTTTTTTCGGCGGTTTAATTTTTTGTTAATTTTTTTTTATTTTGTAATTTTTTGTAGCTTTAATGTACTAATAATACTTGGCAAGGTATACCCTATCCAATGAAAAAAGAATTATCAAAATCAGATTACTCTGTACAAAGTTATGCGTGGTTATACATTACAATCAATGAGTGAACAATCAATCATCTCCTGTTTTCCGACCCTTAGGGTTCGATTTTGTTTTCCAAATTTATATGGGACCACCCTCGGAGTATACCCTTTCCAATAAAAAAAGAATTATCACAATCGGATTACTATGCGTGGCCATACATAAAAAAAAAACAAAAAAAAAAAAAAATTCCCGGCGAATTGATAACGTCCTCCGTTTTTTTTCGTCGGTTAAAAACATCATCTAGATGCTAAAAAAACAGGTTATTGTGTGCCTTATGTTTTGTTGGTTGTGATATTTATATAGACTTGTTTCAACTTACCTACTATCATCATCATCATCATCCTTGCGTTATCCCGGTTGCCTCCTTTCGGAGCCCGGGGTCCGCTTTCCTGGTTTTAGCTCTCCACTTTGGACGGTCTTGTGCATCCCTTATGGTGAGTTTGTTGATACGCATGTCATCCGCTAGACGTCAAGCCAGCACTTTTTGGGTCTGCCCCTTCTACAGGGAACCGGCGGAGGCGGCATGGCCAGACATTTGTTCCCCACATAGCAAAGCCGGTTTCCGTAATACGTGCCCGTACGTTGGTACGCTCCTGCAATTTATCTGCTATGTCATGGATATGAAGGCTGCCGCGAATGCGTGAGTTCTTGACGCGGCCTCTTCGCGTAACTCCGAACATCCAGCGCAACATTTTCATTTTTTTAAATAATAAAATGTTTATTTGTACAGACATTTTATTATTAAAAAATAAAAATAAAATATGAAAATGTTGCGCTGGATGTCCGGAGTTACGCGGAGAGACCGCGTCAAGAACTCACGCATTCATTTCCATGACACGCAGTTCTTGCTTGTGCCGCTCAAGTACGGGCCACGCCTCACTGCCATATAAAAGGACAGGCCTAATGATGGATTTATAGACCTGTCCCTTCAGCTTAACCGGGGTAAAAAAAATGACACCAGACACCTCTCGCCATTTGGCCCACGCTGCAGCAATGCATGCCTTGACGTCGTAGTCGTCGTTCAACTTACCTACTATGTACTTGTGAATTATCAGACGCTAGGTGATATCCATCCAAGGTGATATCAAAAAATATGAATAAAAAACCTATACCGTTATTTATTATATTGTTTTGTTATAACCTGATTGACATGTTTAGGGTCTATTGCGAAACGGCCGGTATCGAAATCCACCGAACATTAAGTTGACTCTTTGTTTTTTTTTACAAACATACTTCATCATTACTACATCATTTCAGCCGTAAGACGTCCCCTGCTGGACATAGGCCTTCCTCAATTTGGGGGGCTTTGCCATATGCGCCAAGCTTGGCCGGCAGATTGACGATCGCAGTATGGTGGTAAAATGCATAGAGAGCGCTGCTACCCATTCTCTAGTGAGTTCCTTAGTGGCGACTACGACACCCACGGGAAGAAATGGGGTGATGCTATTCTTTACATCTGGCACCACACGGACTATTAAATTACACGGCATTATTGTTAGTAAGGAATAATTATTTAGTGAGTCCAATGGGTATATCTATACGTTTATACAAGCCGTCCCATGATTTTCCCACGTGGAGGGAAAGTACTTGAAATACTGTAGATAGAAAAAAATACTGAATAAAAACTTAATTTTTATTTTAACACGAACTACATTGAACGATTTTAAAATAGTCACCTGTCTGAACCGGGAATGGAACCCGTTAAAAGTGAAAAAAAAGAACTTGTCATCTTATTGTACCGATCGAAAGATTCAACCATATACATTTTTTCTTCTAAACAACACATCTAAAAAAGACCATGAAATTTAAAAAAAAATAATAACGTTACACAATCAATCAATCGTGCGATGCTTCCTGGCCGTACCAGAGAGGAAATTTTTAAAAAAAACCTGTTTTTAGATAAATTGTACCGTCTATGTACAGTCAGCGTCAGAAATAAGGGGACGAACAGACTGTACAAAATGATCTCAACAACTATAAAAATTAAACTTTATCTCAATTGGAAAATGTTATCGTCAGAATGAAAATTGGCGTGTACTGTCTTCATTCTTCAACATTCCTTGGGTCATTGAGTAAATTTTTAAGTTATGATATCTACCCAGCAGTTATTCGTATGACCATTACTGGCCAGCTCTATAGCAGTGACAGGAAGTATTAGAATGATATGCTCACGATAAATCCAACGCTGACTCGCGGTTCACCGCTTCATCGTTTGGTTAAGACATATAACGATGAATTTAACGTAATCGACATTCTTTTCCTTAGTAAAAATGCATTTAAGAAGCAAATCCGAACAACCCTAAAGAATCAGCAAAGTAATTTAAAATAGCGCAATATGATTTAATCATGTATCAATATAATTTAATCATGTATGCACACAAACTTACTTTTTCTTACTTTTAACTTCAAAATCCAGTTCCTGAGTTCTAGGGTAATGGCTGTTGTATAGGTATTATATCTGTGTTACCAGCTAGTTTTAAATACTTTGCATTGTAATCTGTGGAGAACGTTGTGGGTAAAACAATTGTACAAAATTTAATATCTAATATAATATGTCTATCTCTTATTATGTTACTGTTTGTTTTTCCTTAAATAAATAAAATAAAAATAAACAAAGTGAACTAATTCCGTATGATCGAAGTTAACGCAAAAACTACCAAAGCAAAGTCAATCTTTATCTGACAGTCTAAGATCTACGAATGACGACCGGGACAAACGGCTTAACGAGGCACTGAGGGTTCTCGATATGTAATAGATGGTTACCCATCTATGAACCAACCACGGCCAGCGTAGCTTAACCTTCTATCGACCCGTGTGGCTGTCATCCATATTACATAGTATCCTAATTTATTTTTCTCCTTACTTTCAGTTGATACTTTCTACAACTACTCACATTGAGAAACAAGTGCCATACAACTTTTTGCATGGTTGGCTTGGCGAAGGATTATTAGTCGGTAATGGTAAGCAGAAAAATTAAAGTTTCTTGGGTTTACATCACCGCGCAGACCCTTAATCATTTGCAAGAGTGAGTGGAGTAAACCAATTCTGACACAGCTCTTTGACTTTCGTTTCACTGGCGAACACTTCGTCGGCGGAACTGTTGGTCTATCTCCGTCATTCAAATAAACCAACAACAGACAATTTCAAGGGGTCAGAGAGTCAGAAAGTTGGAGCTAGTTGCTCATACCAAAGCGTAGTGGAGAAGAACGGGCAAGAAACTCCACTGACCCTTGTAAATCAAAATACAGTTACAAAAAATTTGTTACATCATTTACTTTAAAATTATACACATGAGAACGATGGCAAAGACGGTCACATTAGAAGCGTTCATGATGAAAAAAATACAAAAGCGATTCAGAAATGAAAATAAGCCGTGGCAGTTAAGTGATAACCAGTCCCTACTGATGGCGCCCGTTCACGAATTTGCTATTGTCAATTTTAATTCATTGACGAGGTGAATGCTTGAACTGTTTCAGAATTAAGTGAACCAAGTGGTTCCAAAAGAGTGTAAATTGATCCTTTAAAACCAATTCTATGAATATAAAATCAATACTTCAAATCTAACAGCATCATCACCATTGCTGTAGAACTTATTATGCAGTAGGTATATGTCCAGCTAATTGTTCGAAAGAAGCTGTAGGTCCTGCGCTTTCCGTATCATCAACCAATGAATACATGAGGTGTTTAAAACGTTTTTCCTGACAGGTGACAAATGGCATCAACGTCGGAAAATGCTTACTCCAGCGTTCCACTTCAAAATCCTTAACAAATACTTTAGCGTTTTTTCTGAACAAACCGAGGCTTTACTAGCTACCATAGAGAACGAAGTTATCAAAGAAAAAACCGATTTGGCACCATTTTTATCAAAAGCAACACTGCAAATCATGTGTGGTAAGAAAATAATTCATTTCTGAAATTATATACCGCACGCTTACGACGCTTCTCTATTTTAGACTCTCTTCAATCCAATGCCAGAAGAACTTTGAAAATAAACTAAATAAAACGTCAAGCTGAAGTAATGTTGGTATTTGTACTTTCAGAAACCTCACTGTGTACGAAGGCACACGAAACTCCTACTTTTGACAGTTACCTACAATCTATACACAAAATGGGTGATTGTGTGATAAAACGAATGACTAAGCCCATTTATATGATGGATTTCGTTTACAAGATGTCGGCGACCAAAAGACGAGAACAATCAATTTTGCTAGATTTGCACCATTTCACAAAACAAATCATACAAAAGAGAAGGGAAAACAGAAACGCTGAGAATGCCATTGAGTTTCAAGATATCAATACCTATGAGAAGAAAGAAAAGCCGGCTTTGCTAGATCTATTGCTAGATGAGGAAGCGAAGGGGATGATAAATGATGATGGAATTAGGGAAGAAATCGATACATTTTTATTTGAGGTAAGTAGCAATTGAGTTGGGAGACTAGCCTCAAGTACTACAAAATGTGCTTAGAAATATGTAATTATAATTTGTCTATTTCAGGGTCACGACACCACAGCGACAGCACTTACTTTTATTCTCATGAGTATTGCCAACGAGCCAGAAATACAGGTGATGACCATAGTTACCAAGTTCTTAAGTCTAATGCCTTGAATGCACAACTTTTGCCAGACACCGACTAAAATGCCCTAGTACACCTTCGAACTCAGAAATATTTTTTTTGAAACCGCTTAACTAATTCCGCTTGGAAATATGACTAAATTATGTTGCGCTTCGAGTAGTATAACTCCATGAGAGTCAGTTGAATTGTAACAATCGGAACAGAATGTAATCGGTCTACTTCAGAGGAGATTAGTGAAATCACCCGGAAAAGAGATAGAATCATAACCAAATCTTTATGTTAGAAGCAGGCAGTTTCGCTTCTGTCTCGCTTGTCGTATAACGTACAAGTCATGGAGGAAATACTGCAGTTTCGCTGCTATGGTTTCGCGGCGGAGATGTTATACCCGCATAAAAGTCGATATATGTGTCATAGTATGTGTACACAGGGACTATCTTAATTTTGCTGCAGTGCCACTTCTAGCAACGGCCGCCGTGACGTCTCCACACTCTGTGATTTCGACCATTAAGTGGCGGCCAGCGCTGTCATCGGAAACCAAACCTTAAAAGCATTTCATTTTTGAATTCCAGGACTCTATATGCGAAGAGTTGCATGGCATATTTGGAGACTCTCAACGACTACCTACTATAGAGGACTTACATAAGATGAAGTACCTGGAGTGTTGCATCAAGGAATCTCTACGGTTATACCCCAGTGTGCCGTTCCTTGCCAGATTTATTCATGAAGAAGTTGATTTAGGTATTAAATTCAAATATTATTACAAAGCACCCTTTTATCTCCAAATGCACTATTTATGTTAAACAGTGTTCAATATCCATCGAGTTTTAGGAAAATATCGGCTTTCAGCCACTCAACTGTGTGAAATTCTACTTGTAAAGCTCAATCAACGCTCAGTAACGTACATAGTAAACGTTACAACTTATTTGTTTTAAATTCTCAATGTTCCGGTCTGTTTGAGTATCGTACGCAAAATACGCGCTCAGACGTGAGGTTTCGGACACCAGCCCATTGTATCTATCACCTGGCTGTAATAGGTTCCATTTAATCTCTGCAGCTAAATAACTGCATCATATTATTAGCGGATTATTATTTGTTTCACCATTTAAATGTTTAGCGATTTATTTTAATCGTATTACAATTGCCCCCAGACGTTATAACAATAAAATTTTCAATGTGAATTGGCATTTTATTTTTTATTGATTCATCATCAATAATATATAACTGATTATTGTTTAAGCTATACCAAGTCAGAGTGCCAGAGAGTCATTTTTATGAAACGTTTTATTGAATTGCACCTTCCATTACGGTATCGTTTCCTCTTCTCACCCCCATTCGCGCGGGATTCCCTCAGGGTTCCGTGCTATCTCCGCTCATCTTCACGTTGTTCACCAGTGGCATTCCCAAGAATGACTGCTCATAAATACGTACGGCACACGCTAGCGGCAGAATAGGCACGTGCCTTAGAATCCTTCGTTGCGTTTGGGGTTCCAAATACGCCCGTTACATAAAATACTGCTTTATCCATTTCTAATCTGCTATTATATTTTTACTATAATTTTTCTAGAGTAAATACTCTCTTATACAGGGTGAATAGTAAAGGTGTAGTCTAAATTAAGGGTATGATACAGACCGTCAAACTGAACCAATTTCTCTATGAAACTGACATCGTAATCCCAAAAAAACATCTGTCGTCCCTTGCCGTTGACCCAACCGTATGGGTCGACTTTTTGACGCGATTGTGATGTCACACGATCAAGATTGTTTAATTAGACGGTCAGTACCATACCCTTCAATTAGACCACATCAGTGACCCTTAAAAACCGTTTTTTTATTTATCCTGTTTTGTTTTCCGCAGCTGGTCACAGGATCCCAAAGAACACTATAGTGGAAATCCATGTGTTTGACATCCATCGTGACCCTGAGGTGTATCCTGAGCCTGAAAAATTCCGACCAGAGAGATTCCTGCCACATAACGCTATTAAACTCAATCCTTACAGCTACATTCCCTTTAGTGCTGGCCCCAGAAACTGTATAGGTCAGTAATTCAATATGGTAGACAAATGAATACGATTTTCTCACTGCGCACGCAGATCACTGTTGACAGTCGTTACGGGTCGTCAGGAACCCAAACGTCTGACAACCAATCTGTAGTTGAGCGGATACGAATGGGTATTGCGTTACCCAGTTACTCGGTTTTGAAGGTCGTATAGGCTGACGCTCCGTGTAAGGTCCATGCACAGCCTACAATGTTCCCACTGCTGGGACACAGGCATCTTCTCTTTGAGAGGTAGTGGGTTGCAATACATGACGCGGGCCCAGTGCGGGTTAAAAGATGTCTTGTGTTCTAGGACATGCCGGTTTCTTCACAATGTTTTCCTTCAACGTTTTGAGAGCAGCAGGAGCAGTTGTTCAATTGATATTAAATAGTAACTTTCTTGTATTTCAGGTCAAAAGTTCGCCATGATGGAGTTGAAAACTGTGCTGTCAGGAGTACTGAGGAAGTACCGACTGGAACCCATCACTAAGCCAGAGGATCTGGTGTTTACTTTAGACTTGGTACTGCGGACAAACCATCCCATTTACGTACGGTTTCGACCTAGGAAAAGCCTTGCTATAAGATTTAAATGAAAGTAACTTTAGAAGTTTTCTGTCTTTTTGTATATCTACGCAATAATGATAAGTTGCCAACAATAATAAGCTCATGTCGGTTATTAGTTAACCAGACTCAACCAAACCCTGCGGTTTGGTGGAGCGCCTTACTTTAAGGCGCTACCCAACCGTAGGTTACCGTAAAACGCCCAGTTTTTGTCACACAGTTAGGTTTATATCATACATTGCAAGCCAGTAATAAATTAAAGGTATTGTCAAATGTTCGAAGAAACTCAAATTTAAAAATAATTCAATAAAATATCATGATAAAAAATCATAAATCAGAGCTCATAAAATATGTTTGTCGTCTAATTTTTAAAATGTAAGCTTATTGCTTAAATTTTAAGAATTAGGCGACTAAAATATATTATCTTTTATGTGATGATATTAAAGGGCCAAAAACACGACTGAACAAACAAAAACAAAATAAAAAACAACTGCAACGGTTATTAAACATAACTGGCGAAATGTACCCACATTTCGCTAGTTATGTTTAATAACCGTCGTACTAGATACATATGGGCGCCAAATTATTATTTGATTTTAGTTTTAAGCTTGATTATTTTTTACTAATTTAACTTTCATGATAACATGATAATTACGAAATTAATTTAATTCAATTTTAATTAATTTAATTTCCGGATATGTCTATATTAAGGTTTTATTTTGATGTATTTAAATTATTGTGATTTCCGGTTTGATTTATATTGAAAATTATAATTAAGCTTTTATTTAGATGTATTTAAAATATTGTGATTTCTGGTTTAATTTATATTGAAAATTCTATTTAGATACTTCCGTTTGAATTATTATAAAAGTTTATATTCTGATACTTCCTTTTCATTTATTTATAATATTGTACATTTCCGGTGACTTTATTTTTATATTCTATGTTGGTATTAAGTACCTTGAAATATCTGCTTGAATTATTTAAAATATAATTTCCTTTGAATTTATATTATTAAGGATTTGTATTGACACAGCAAATAGTAGTGGTGACCCAGTGGAGTAGTGACTCCGAATGTAATTCGGAGCCCAGTAATAGTGGCTCCGAATTACATTTCGTAGGTCTTGGTTTCGAACCCAGCAGGTATTTTACTTTTTGTAAACGATTTCATCACCACTGCTCTCAAAACGCTGAAGGAAACCATCGTCAAGAAACCAGCATGTCTTAGGACCAAAAATTCGAAGACATGTGACATCTACCAAGCCGTTGAGTGTGGTTGCCAGATAGTTATAAATGTAATCGTATGAATCGTCGACATAATATGTCGTTATTTTATTTCATACTACGTATTTATTTATTAAGTATCTACTTAAGTTTGTTACATCACCTGATGCAACCTATTGTTGAAATGTAAGCCCTTTTAGACTCTAAAGCCTCATTTATACGATACAAGTTTCTGGAGCAATACTCGCCTGCCGTAAAACACTTTCAATCATTGATATTAAAGAAACGCAGGTGTTTACTTGCGTTAGATTTACATAAAATGGGCATACCATTATGTTATGAAGTCCGTGTACGCCTGACCCTTGTCAGAATTGACCTCGACTCTCCATTTCCGGAACCAAGTGCCTAAGACGTTTGCGGAGGTTTTAGAAAGTGTGAAGTATAGCGTTCTGACAGCGACCAGTATAGGAAATGGCAGTGTCGTCAGCGAATAGAGCAAACTGGGGCTTTATACTATTTGGAATATCGCTCGTGAAAAGCGTGAAAATATTGGGGGATATCACGGAGCCCTGAGGGACTCCAATGCGAATGGGGTGAGGGGAGGAAAGAGAATCCTCGAGCGAAAGGTGCGGTTCGACAAAGTCTCGTAAAGTGAGTGCGAAACAATCCAGCACATTGAACTGGTAAAGCTTTTAAAATAAGCCATTATGCCAGACTTTGTCGAAAGCCTGCGATATGTCGAAGAAAAACGCGCACATCTTAGCATTACGCTGGAAGTTAGTGCTAATGTGCTCTACGTTGCGGTAGGTTTGTTGGACGCGCAAGTGTTGGGTTCTGAACATACTAAAATAAATTAATTCTTATTCCTATTTTTCCGAAGAATAAATATGGCAGTTTCCCCAAATAAAAATAATTCAAAAATTGAAAAGTCGGGTCCAATTAATTATATGTATTTAATTTTATTAGTATTACTTAATAGTGTGGATTTGTTTGATCTGAATGATGCATGAATAAAATAATTTTACCACTATCTGAAATCAGATCTTATCTATCTTCTAATATATAAACACTCGACAAAAGCCCATAACTATGGCATTTAGTGTAGACGTGGGCTTATACGTGGAAATATGCCATAGAGAATGCGTATGAGTGCTCTACCTATTGAGACAGAATCATAATAATCCTATCACCCATCGGTCACGGTGGCCAATCTCAATGAAGATTACCGAGGTATGCAGAAGACATTATAGTATAGTGCACAGTGTGTGCGCAAACGCAGGTGCACGCTCTTTTCCTTTAGTCCACGTTAGCACGTAAGTACGTAAAGATATCGTGGTGAGATTGTTTCGCGCACTGCCAAGCACCGAGAGTTGAAAATTGAACAGTGTGTTTTTCGACACTCTGTTGGATTTTCAATTCTCCGTTCAACACCGAGAGTTGCAAATCCAGTACGCGATACAATCCAAGCGCGATATTTTTACGTACATGCGATCGTGCTTTTACTCTTTGTCCATTGAGATTGGACGCAGGACTAACGGCTTTACATGCTTTCCATGGGACAGGGTCTCACACCACCAATTTCCAAACTCCGGACTGCTGCTGAGAAATTCCTAATAGAAAAACCCAATAACACTTTGCTGGACCTGGAACTTGAACCCAGGAGTTCGGAGGTAGACGCTAAGAATTAGTCGCGCTTACGACCTCGATACGAACCAGGCAGGTTCATAATTACTCTTTCAACGAAATATTAATTAAGTATAAGTACTTATTACAATGAAGTAAGCTTAATTGTGCAATCATGGTGATATTTAGAGTTCCTCCGGAACATAAACCGGCCTTTGACTGGCCTGTTAGTCTAGTGGTTAGTGACCCTGACCGCTAAGACTGAGGTCGTGGGTTCGATTCCCACCCAGGACAAATCTTTGTGTGATGAGCACGATCGTTTGTTCTGTGTCTGGGTGTAATTTATCTATAACATGTATGTATTTAGAAATATATAAGTATGTTTATCAGTTGTCTGGTTGCCATAGTACAGGCTCTGCCTAGTTTGGGATCAGATAACGCTGTGTTGGTTGTCTTAAGATATTTATTTATTTATAAACTATCTCAATCAACTCAGCCTATCGCAGTCCACAGGTGATAAGCCTCTCCCAATCTGCGCCTTCTGCATGCAAAAAGGTGGCTGGGACAGCTCCCAGCCGCCTCTTTCAGTCGTCGCTTCATCGTCGCTGGCGGTCGTCCCATTACGTTTGCCGATACACGGTCTCCACTACAGGACTCATCTGCTCCACCAGCCATCGGTCCTTCGACAAACATGACCAGTCCACTGCCACTTCAGCTTGCTTATTTAGCAAGCTATAGCGGTGACAGTACCACTGGCTTCGCACGTGTGGAGGTTGCAAATTATCCTACGGGAACCTACCGATTACCGAGATAAAATATATCCAGATAATATACTATATGTGTACTAAATTACATTAAAATCCGTTCGGCAGTTTTTGTGTAATGGAGTAGCAAACATTCAAATATACAAACTATTACAATATTAGTAGAATAGTAGGATTAGTTGGATAGTATGATCTACCTCAGTTTGAGTTCGAGAAAATACAGATCAAGAAAACTCGGATAAGCGTAAGCGCTTATACAAATACGTAGTAGGTACTTATTATGACTGCTTCAGAGCATATTTACTTGGATTTGAGTTGGAGGCAGTGTATAAAAGCGCTCACGTATACAACAATAAATATTTGAGTTTAGAACATGAAACAGCAGCAAAATCGCAAAGTCATTTAATTTCCCAGTTCGGTACATTTTTTGTTTAGATCACGACATAATGACTTTCACACTTCAGACAAAGAAAAACGCTATGTACACAACAGACAACACACAAATTATTATATCTACTTGTCTCTTCATTGTTTGAGATTCACAATTTTGGTCAATGTTTATTCAACTTGATAATATGATGTTGACTTTCTACGTTGTGAGTGTGTGCTGGATTCAGATTTTTCGCTTCGTAGATTTCGTTTTCTTAGTTTTCCTTCCCAGAGCTTCTGCAAATATAGAAAGAATCTGTTACATAATTGCGTAGGTATATGTGCGTACAGTTACGAGCACTTACAAGTAAACAGATAGTAAAATTCATTAGCGATTGCCTCATTAAATAACGACTGACACTTCGATATAAGACCTTTTTCATTATAAGGGTTTGGTTCAGAAACATGCCACCTCGCACATTTTGATGTACTAAACTATGTATTTACATACCTAATCTAAGATTATAATAAATTTTTTGGTTTTTCAAAAAATTCACGTACACGACAAAAATAATGTAGTGGAAGGTCAGAAGATACTCTAGAATCCCCAAATAGTCTCATATTCTTTGTAGCAAGGTAGCAAGTTTCTGAACTTTAACCTCACTTCTAAAAGTTTCTATGTGTATACATATTAGTGCTAGTGACTGTACATATACAGATAAGAGGCCCAAAATTCCATCTGGATGTGGATTACCCATCATAAAAGTTATATTGCTCAGTCACGAGCAGTAATAATAAAATTACGTGTGTGTCGCAGTGAAGTTCAAGAGATTCTCACAACGAATGCGATAATTATATTGTATTTAATAATATAAACGTAAACATTTGCTTAACATTTTTAGATTCCTAAAATACACTTTATTCATCACTACTTTACCTTACACATCATACAGGACAAATCTTTGTGTGATGAGCACAATCATTTGTTCTGTGTCTGGGTGTAATTTATCTATGATATGTAGGTATGTAATCAGAAATATATAAGTATGTTTATCAGTTGTCTGGTTGCCATAGTACAGGCTCTGCCTAGTTTGGGATCAGATAACGTTGTGTTGGTTGTCCTAAGATATTATTATTATTATACAGTTTGCTCTCTTCAACATCTCCAGCACCTGTTCATAAGTCTCTCTCCAGGATAACCATTACCTCAACTGGTTCTGTGTTGTCCGCATCCAGCGGATTCCTTCAACCTTCGCCTGGTCATTGGTCCACCTTGGAAGGGGTCTACACATGCACATACACACACAATAAACGGTAATATATTGTTTACACACCTTAAATGATTTTCTGAACTTGGTGGACATGGCACTGAACAACAATGGGTTCAGAACCGTGGGTAGCCAGCTGTTAAACATCGCAAATTTGTGCACCGTTGACCACCACTGCAAGAGCAAATATAATAGTCAAAATCTTTTTTACAAAAAAAAAAAAACAATCCACTCCATTAAAAACACTACAAAGTAAAATTTTAATTTCAGAAGTCTGTGTCTTAGGCTATGTATTTAAGTTTTTTGTCACCAACTTCCGAAATTAAAGTTATTTTTCACTATGTAGTCGTTTTAAGGAAGTCGGTTGTTTTTTTTTTTTTTGTAATAAAGTTTTTATTTTTAACTTTTTAGTTATGCTATCTACCCCGTTCGAATTCCTTTACCAATACTGACCAGGTGAAATGGAAGACTTATATGGTTTTCTCGTGGCCATTGTCAGAACTGTACCCATTAAATTGGGACCACTGCGGACGCACCAGCTTCAATTTAAAAAAAAAATCATCAAAATCGGTTCACCCAGTCGAAAGTTCACTTCACGTTCAGGTAACAAACATTTAAAAAAAATACAGTCTTATTGAGAACCTCCTCCTTTTTTTTAAGTTCGTTAAAAATGGTATCCATATTGTAGATTGCCGACTCTAGTTTACAAACTCCATGAGTCAAAAAGCGTCGAGGAGTCAATTCTGTTGTGTTGGAGTCAATTTTGTTTATATATAAAATAGAGATCAATGGTGACCCAGTAGTATCAGCCTCGACATTACAGTTATTAGGTCGTAAGTTCGAGCCCAGAAAGGCACTTCACTTATTGTGTATTTAATTTTATCATCACTGCTCTTAAAACGGTTTAAGAAAACATCGCGAGGAAGCGAAGACATGTGACATTCACTAAGGCACACCGGAGCCGCGTAGTGGATTTTGTCCCACTCCCACTTATGATGACGAGGACTGTGTCCCAGCAGTGGAAACTTTAAAGATTTTCAGGTTTAAAATGATTCCTGACCACTTGAATTTTTGATAAAGTTGCCACTGCAATTAGAAAAGGACCATAATAATGTGACATACCCGGTGAAGATGAGCGAACTTTTCATAGTCGACTGCAAACATCAACGTTCTGAGCAGAAAGAATGGAAGCCAGCAAATGACGAATGACACCGTCAGGGCTACTGAAGATAGAAACATAGAACAGTTTAATAATGACCCGACGATCATAAACACTATTGTTTAACTTAAACTGGATAAAAACTTAACTTACCAATTAGTTTATTGACTTTCTTCCTTTTAAAACCACTATTGAATACTGAGCCCTTAAAATACACTTCATTATTATCGTTAACTCTAAATGCTATCATAGTGTATACGAAAGTCATTATAGCCAGCGGAACAATGAATGTAAGCACTGCATTCACTCCACTTACAACCCTTCCAAACCAGGATGGCAGAGAAAAACAAATTAAAGTGTTCCCAGTATCAAATATTTCTAACATCCAATATTCTGGCAACGTCTCAATGATTGCAACCGTCCAAATAAGTCCAATAATTTTGCCCACTCTTCGCCACACTGGTGTGCCTTGCAGCATCATTGGATAGCATACTGCGATGTACCTTTCTATCGAGAGAGCCGTCATCACCAGAATGCTGTTATTCCAAAGGATACTTATAAACAAGAAGTGGATGCATAGGACGAAATTACACGAAAACACTCCGTAGTGGAATTGAAAGAGCTCGTTCCTTTGAGTAAGAAGTTGATAAATAATTAACAAAATAGGAAAGGTGACGAGCAGATCTGACACAGCCAAGTTGAAGAGGTAACAGTTAGTAGCCGTGTGCATGCTCTTGTCATAGTAGATGACGATGCACGTGAGAGTGTTACCGACGAGACTGGCGATGAAAATTATAAACAGTGCAATTGAGAAGATCACTTGAGAACTGTAAGGCACTTCGGTGAGAGCCAACGTCACGTATTTATGCCAATCTTCTGTCATATTAGAACTGGTTTCATTCATTTTTATGTTTGTTTTTAGAGTTTTATTTAATTGATTGTTATTTTTTTATCACACACGTTACGCACGGGGAGTTTTATCGAAGTTTCAGTTAATTCACAAGTTTCGCGCGAAGTATTACGTGGTCGACTGAGCTAATGCTGCCGGTACTGGTCAATGTTTATCTAATACTGTATATTACTTATCAACGAAGTAGTGTGTTCAGCAATGTACATAAACGATTAACTGGATTAATTCTTGGGCCTGATGCGTGGGTGTGGGTTGTATAGTCAATTATTTAGAACATGGTCGAAATTACCAGTAAATGTGTAGTATTTTTATATTACCATTAGAAGTTTCTCCAACAGCATTATTAGAAGTCGTTTATCAATTATCTACTTAAGTTTCGTTTTAATAAAAAATCATGAGAACAATTTTGGCTCTTCAGCTGAAGAACTTATGAGCCAAATTTGGTGTTTTATTAACCTGCACCCTCCGAACCATTAGACAAATTACTCGATTGTTATCTTTCAATTACTTTGGTCATCAAGTTATCTGTTGCCTTTTTAGGAGGTACCCTTTAAGAGACAATAACATAGTATTCGCCTAATTGTTGCAAGCGGTACTGCTAAGCACGAGGTCTTAGGGTCGATTTCAGGTCAGGCAAAGACAAATTGTACCGTGTAGTGCCGGACGTAAAGAATAACACCACCCCATTTCTTCCCGTGGGTGTCGTAAAAGGTGACTAAGGGACTTACTAGAGAATGGGCAGCAGCGATCTCTATGCATTTTACCACCATACTGCGATCGCCAACCCGCCTGCCAAGCGTGGCGATTATGGCAAAGCCACCCAAATCGTGGGAGGCTTAACTCCAGCAGTGGACGTCTTACGGCTGAAATGATGATGATGATGAAAGACAAATTGCAGAGAGAGTTAGTGATATTGCGTTATTGTATCTGGAATTTCTAATTAGCTGCCCGGAGTTTGGATTTATGCTCGGTTGATTGCAAGGCTGCCCTTTTACGTGGGATTTAAAAGCATAACTGAGCAAAATGTGGATGTACTAAAGTTACAGCTCTGTGGTACCTTTCGGGGAAAAGAAGGCGTGATGTTATGTGGGTCGTTATTCTTTTCTACCGACAGTGAAATTAAGTTTTTCTGTTTTTTGTTGGTTTTTGAACTATACATAAATGTGGTATCTGTGTGGGATTAAAAAAAAAAATTGCATCTGTGTTTTCATCAGGACTACAGGACTAATTAAAATTTTCTTTCCGGATAATAAATTTTTATTTAATGTTTGTTTTAGAAAAAAATAATGTGACAAAGTGGCCTTTTTCTGTGGAGACCACATTTCGGCTTACCACTCTATCACGGCATTCTACGGGAAAAAGACGTATTAAATATGCTGGTTAGAGAAAATGACATAATATTAATAGATAAGAAAAATACGGACGTTTATTTGAACCCAATCAACAAAACCGTAAATATCAACGTTATACATTAACAATACTCCAACGAGATGCCATAACAAGACGAAGGACAGACCGTTGTCGGTAGAAAAGTAGACCCATGTAACAAAGTATTATTTGAACGTATCTGTGACACAGTATTGTAATGCATTAGTAAGGTTCATCATCATTCATCATTTCAGCCGAAAGACGTCCATTACAGGACATAAGCCTCCCTCAAAAATGGAGGGGTGTGCCATAATCGCTACGCTTGGTAGGCGGGTGTATGGTGGTAAAATGCATAGAGAACGCTGCTGCTCATTCTCTAGTAAGTTCCTTAGTCCCTTTTACAACACCCACGAAAAGTAATGAAAGGAAAAGTAAGGTTATTAAAATACAAATAATTAACCTACAGAAATACTTTCTTCCCTCGATTCCAATGTGCTAGAATTACCCCAAAAAAAATTTGTAGGTAAAGATGCTCAACAAAAAAAGTTGTGTTACACCTTACACTGTTATTTTTCATACCATATTATTCAAATCACTGTTTCTAGGCACACGCATAACATTGAAGCAGGAAGATATAAATCAAATCATCCTGTTTATTATCCGTCGTCGGTGCTCTTAGATATTTTATTTTTACCGCGGTGTTAGCAAAGTTTGAAGGGCACCATATTGAATGAAATACTTACACATACAAATCATCAGCAGTCCCATTTAGAACGCTATTGTGTACATTTATAAAATGTATTGTTTTATCTTATCTAGCTTTTATAGTTTTTAAGCTAGTTACACGCCAAGAACTAAGTATCTAAGTAAATAATTAAAGTAATTAAATTATTAGTAACTAAGTGTACCTGTATGTCAGGTCAGCAGTCAGCGCTCCTACTATATTTGTTTTAGACACTAATGTCAACATAATAACAGACCAGCATATGTGATACAAAATATAATTTTAAATAGGTAAAACCAAATCCCCTAAATAATTTAACCCAGATCCAGCATGTCCCTTGCTGCCCTCCCCCAGTGATTGCCTAAGCCGAGGTGCGAACCCCCCTCGGGGTTACCCTTAGGACTTTCGCTTTAGTTTTAATTTTACTATGGCCCGGCTGAAGGTCTAAAAAGTTTAACTTTTTAGAAATCGCCGGGCGAAAATCCGTTTAAGTAGTCAGAATCTTTTTCAGATTAACTACGAGATGTACTACAAAAAAAAAAAAAAAGTAAAACCAAATGATATAAAATACAATAACAGAAAAAAGGAAAAGCTACATTTTTTATTATTCTAACATTATTATATGGTGCTGTGTGTGTATTTGTGTGTTTGTAGGATGTGTGTACGTGTAGGTATATTCTATGTATGTGATCTTTTGTAAAATGCGATGAATTATTTATTATTTTCCCTACAGAATCTTTTGGTTATGAGGTTCTAGATCCTCATAATCAAAAGTGAAGAATCAGTTCTTAACTTTAAGTTTACATTCGTGTGGTGTAACTAAGTACGTTTACGTTCGTGTACTAAGCTGAGTTAATTTTGTTTACCTCACGTAGCTGATGTAATTTTTCATACTTTGAGCTTTGACTAAGCAAAAGTAGCCGCATGGGTCAAGCGATGAAGTTAAAGCTACGCTTGCCGTGGTTGGTCCGTGGATGGGTGACCATCATTACATACCAAGACCGCTCCATGCCTCGGAAAGCACGTTAAGCCGTTGGTCCCGGCTGTCATTCGTAGATCTTCGGCAGTCGTTACGGGTCGTCAGAAGCCCGACAGTCGGACAACCAGTCTTGCCACGGGGTATCGTAATGCCCAGTAACTGGGTTGTGGAGATCAGATAGGCAGTCGCTCCATGTAAAGTTAGGTATTCAGCTGACCCCAACATAGTTCAATACTCAATCATTTATTGCATTCCACAATGTATATGTACATTCATGGAACCCTGTCGGACACAGCAAAAGAAAAAGTTCTTGGGAAAAAGTGAAGATGTACAAACCGTAAATTATAAACGCATGTATGCAAACTACCTCGTCTACACGAGTTAAGTTTAACAATCTAGCTTTGCTCTTAGTCTGTAACCGGCTTTAGCGCTCCGTAACCAATGGCTGTTCTGCTAAAAGGTGGCAGGTTATATTAATGTAGGCTTTCTGAAAAACATTTCTGATATAAAATAATCTATAAATTATAATATCAAACCCTGCTTTCCCGCTATCAGATAGCAGTATCTGATTGTGGTTATGTTTCTATATATTACCACCTACTCCATAAAAATATTGCATCTGATTATTTTCTTATTGACTGCGTACCTACATCATCATCAGTCTACCGAGTTTTTTTTTTTTTTGGGTTGGGAAATCATCAAATGACGTCGCCCGCTCTAGGGTGGAGCGGAAGGGCGTGTCAGACTTTTACTGACTAAAACCCACCCGTGTTCCTTCAGTTGCCCATATGTCAGGGCCACGGTAACTCTTTCGAACGAATCTCGCGATCTGGCAGGACGGGATCAAATTAAATTAGCTGGCATTTCTTTACTTTTGATATTTAAAACTAAAGCACTAAAAAAACAAAACGTTTTTTGTCAAAATCGTTTTGTCATCGACTCATCGGGCGTTGGTTGAAGGTCATCAATCAGTTGTTTTTGTAATGTTTCGCGAAAATTTTATATTTTTTACTAATTTCTCATAATTAAAACATAACAATCGTTCGGTTGGTATGGTCACGTATAAACAGCAGCATCATAATATTTGTTTTTTCGTATCATTAATTGATACCCAAGACGCGGGTAAAGCATAGCCAGCTAATTTATTTTGACCCTGTATAATTATAATAAATAAAATTTAAAATATGTGATGTTTTCTTTTTTGGGAGGTTAGTGACCGCTGGGAATGATATTAGGGGTTGAAGGATGAGTTGAGAAAATCTGATTTCTTTTGTTTTATCGTGATATGATATTTATGAGAAGTATACAGAAAATAAACTGAAGTGTCAAGTAATTATACTAATTGCGCTCGATGACCCCACAAAAAAATAATTTATTTGTCTGTTTTATCCTGTTTAAATATCGTTACCCCTCTCGTGTTGCTAGCTAATTTTATCTGACCCTGTATAACAGGGCTATAGGATTCTACAATACAAAACTTTTAATAAGGGAGAAATACAAATAACCAAATTACTTCAAATTATTTATTAAACATAAAAAATATTCCGTACACCAAGTTAAGTATTCCCAGTATCTAACCCAAATCACAATAACTTAACTAGTAACTTAAAATTATAGTATTTGCTAAATGATATAAGCAAACACAGTCTTTGGAGCCTTCGAACAATATCTAAACTTAAAAAATACACTTACTTCATCACAATCATAATTTTTGGAATTATTTTCAACAAAAGACGTATTAAAGACTTACATTAATTTGAGTAAATTTTATTTATCTAATTATGTGGTCGAATCCAAACCAAACAAAAGTTTTAAGCTTTAGGAATTAG
The DNA here is from genome assembly GCA_947507805.1 of Aporophyla nigra. Taxonomy (NCBI): domain Eukaryota; kingdom Metazoa; phylum Arthropoda; class Insecta; order Lepidoptera; family Noctuidae; genus Aporophyla; species Aporophyla nigra. Next base: position 5,506,731 of record OX382301.1, read on the forward strand.
GAATAATTTAAAACATAATTATAGGCCAGGACCAACTTATCAACATTGGTCCTTCTTTATGGAAACCATTTGTATACCATAAGATACATCCCTGAGAATCTGTGTAGGTTGCAGTCACCTAGCAATTGATACAAGCTGTATTTACATAGATTGGGATAGACTTGCACGCTTACTTGAAGGCCATTTATTTGGCCTTGTGTATTTACACTTGGGTTTTAAGATCTCAATTTTACCAACAATTTATTTCATGCAAATAAACACTTGGTTTGATTGATTCTCAGTAGAATGACCGCTTCCCGCCTAGTTGACTTATATTTTTCTATAAGTACAATATTGGACCTATTTCCTTCAGGGAATTTTATCACGACTTATGCTGTCGTAGATATAGTTCAATTATTATATCTGGCCGGAACAACTAGGCAGGACCGTTCTAGAGGTTGCCCTTCCGTATTAACACAAATTAACAGAGCTTCTCAAACCAATATGGCCGCCGACTCTAGTCCCGCCTTTTTTCCGCCAAGAAAAAGTAACACATTTAACGACATAAGAGACATCAAAATATTTAAACAATGTAGTCTAAACTTCTTTAAACTTATTGGTAAATCATATTCTTCCAAGTAGATTTCAATGCAGATTCTTTTAGCCGTTGGTGGGTAAGAACCAGCCGTGTAAACACTTGGGTGCTGGCGATGGAGTGTCGAACGTGGTCCGTGCTAGTTCACACATGGTCTTAGCGTCTAGCACCAACAAGGCCACTGACTGAGTCTTGTCCCCGCCCCATACTAACGCACAGAGGAGAACACCTTCGTCTTCGTCCTAGAACAAAAAGCTTGTATCATTAATGGTTTATAGGAAGTTGAGATACGGTTCTGATTTGGTAAATGAGGGACGGTTATTGGAGTGGAGCAAGACCAAAGCAACGATAGATAGATTGTGTGAAAGATGACATGGTTAGAAAGACCACACGTCTTTACAGCTATATCAACTTAATCACTCCAAAGATGACTTCTTTCAGAAATGTATGAAAGAATAAGACATGCTGATAAATCGGGATAAGGTCAGGAGGATAATCATAACTCATGTTTTTTTTTTTGCTACGATTTTTTCAATAGCATCAAAGAAGTTCTTTCACTGTGTTAGTAAGTACTTTCCATATTTCGCTTTCGTAACAGAATGTTACATGCGAAAGCGTGTGCGGCTGGGGACCCCGCCAGATACGACGTCCTATACGCGATATCGCACTCACTCACACTCGTATATAACAGAACGAGACAAAAGCGACAAAAAATCGCATAAAGGCGATAGTATGGCGCTACACGACAGCGCGATGCGTGGAAAAATTGCTATGAAAATTTAATGCAAATTGTTCTACCAGGAACGCGTAGCCCGATTGCATCAAGCCTGTCTACGGGAGTATTAACACTTTTTCAGCGTGACGATTCTACCAGTCAAGTTACACCACAAGCTGCGTTATGCAACTTTGCCGAAAAACTTTTGACGATAAAATGAAATTTGTTGCCTCACCTTAGCGTTAGGCGCTGGGACGAATATCGGCTCGCTGGGGTAACAGTTGAGGTTGCACCACGTCTTGGTCTCACCGGTCGTAGTGTCCACTTTAATGATCTGAAACATTTCATATTCATTTTAGCAATCAACTCAGTGTAGGTTTAAATATTCTTTATTTATTCTAGAAGAACATACATTGTCCACTTTTCGAAGAAATACATAATTAAGGTAAGTGTAGTCTAGTCGCTAACAGTTTCGTTAGCAATGTTTCTTCTTTATTCGCCAGTCAGGACCAATACTGGTCCAAACGGTTTAGATTGCCATATAAACATAACTTGACATGACCGTTCTCTAGCACAGCACCTATGACTTTTCATGTAATCTATACATCTATACATACATACATACAAATAAATAAAATTGGAGTGTCTGTTTTTAATATTAAGATAACCACTTTTTACTAAGTGTATATGGATGTATACACGATACATATATCAAAACAACATTTTTTACAATTTTTGTCTGTCTGTCTGTCTGTCTGTTTGTTCCCGCTAATCTCTGAAATGGCTGGACCGATTTTGACGAGACTTTCACTGGCAGATAGCTGATATAACAAGGAGTAACTTAGGCTACTTTTATTTTAGAAAGATTCTTTACTTTTAGAAAAAAATAACTGTCTTCGAAAACTACGCTGACATACGTCTCAAAATTCGAAAAACCCTGGCTGAATCCTACGAAATAGATCAAAATAATGTACTACAGTATTGTACACCTTAAAAAGGCCTACAAAAATGTCCTCAATGGTATATGTCTATCTCTTAGGGATAACCCACAATAACCATTTTTTATCTTTTACTTTTTACAAGAAATAAGGGCTTATTTACGAAGCGATTTTAAGCAATACAGCATTAATCCTTATCCAATTAAGAACCTTAAATACATTGTGCATTTAATATAGATCAATATGGCCCTTTACAGAATGTAATGTAAATGAATATCTTAGAAGATATTAGAGATTTAAAAAGCGGGCGCAGAGCGCGTTGGCAGCGGCCGGGTAGTACAGGATAAGTAGGATTGTAATTCATATTACTTTGGCTTCATAGTAATTGCGAATATCATGTGTGTTCATTATACTCAAAATAAACCTAATAGCATTATTCCAAGTAAGAGACCGCGAAATGGCTTAGATGTTTAGATTTTTGGATGTTTGTTTCTCAATGATGCAAAGACGGCCAAACGGATTTAGATCGAATTTGGCACAAAGATATATTATATCATGGATACGTAACAGATAGGATACCTACTTTATCCCGGTAGTAGGTTCCCGGGTAATATTTTCCGACAGCTATACGGGCCAAGCCACTGGCAAAAGTACTATTCCTATAATTATGTTCGGTGACTGGTAAATGATTGAATGTCTCTATAGGTAAAATAGGAGCGTTAAGAAAAACCAGGAAGACTTACATTCAACTAAACCAAGCCCTATGTCTCATGTCATCGCAGTCTTCTTACTCTGAATACTATTACTCTTATTTTAAAAACACCAACACACATGATGTTCTCATAAACTATGAATCCTAAGTAATATGAGTTATAATCCTACTACTAATAATATTATAAATGTGAAAATATGTATGATTGGGTGTTTGTTTCTCAATCACGCAAAAATGGCTGAATGGATCTGGATCGAAAATAGCACACAGAGTCTATATACCTATATAACCTGGAATAACACATTCTTATCGCGGTAGTACGTCCTCTTGCATTAATTTCCGACATCCACGCGGGCGAAGCCGCGGGCAAAAGCTAGTATATAATATTTTTAAGCAAAATTGGAACAAGGACCATTAAATCTTTCAAATTATGTTTATTAGCTTGCGCTGACTGAGTTTCATTTATTTTAGTACACATTTTTCCTAATGCGAACTCATAGTGTGGAGAGCAGGGTAAAAAGGTTATTATTTATAAGGAAAACTCGCCAATAATTTAAAATTAATTTGATCTTACCGTTCCTGGATTCTCAGCATCCACATCTGAGCTGATAGCGTAAAAGTATCTGTAGGGTTTGCCTGTAATGAAATAAGTTATGATTACTCTCGTATTTTGTGGTCCAATTTAAATCAAATCAAATATTACAGAGGGGTAATTGCGAAACTTTTTATCGGTAGGAATTGGTTTAATATTTCATTCATAGTTAAACAACTTTCATTGGGTTATTTACGTTGCTGAGCCGACAATTTATTCGAACAAATGACGCAATGGTTTAGAAATAATCTTCAATCCCATTCAGATTCTGATAAATTGTGCGTTTCGCAATTAGGGTGCAGGTTAACTTAAATACTACATCATTAGTGACGGATAGAAGTGGATAGCGGTGCAGAACCCAGTTCCGTGGTAGGAGACAACCTTTAAAATCTCAGTAGAAGATGACAGACCGGCTGCGTCGTTCAAGGGTATTTTATCCGACCAGCTAAGCAGGAGTTTGTTGAACTTGTGAGTTTTAAACATTTAAATGAGGTTTGAATCCAGAGTGTATTTTTTTTTGACTCCTCATTTTCTTTTTCGTATTCAGAGTCTGTTACTGATAAAAAAAATATGTTTCCTCTTTTTAGGGTTCCGTTGCCAAATGGCAAAAAACGGAACCCTTATAGATTCGTCATGTCTGTCTGTCTGTCTGTCCGAGTATGTCACAGCCACTTTTTTTCCGAAACTATAACAGTTATACTGTTGAAACTTGGGAAGTAGATGTATTCTGTGAACCGCATTAAGATTTTCACACAAAAATAGAAAAAAAAACAATAAATTTTGGGGTTCCCCATACATAGAACTGAAACTCAATTTTTTTTTTTCATCAAGCCCATACGTGTGGGGTATCTATGGATAGGTCTTCAAAAATGATATTGAGGTTTCTAATATCATTTTTTTTCTAAACTGAATGGTTTGCGCGAGAGACACTTCCGTGGTAAAATGTGTGTCCCCCCCGTAACTTCTAAAATAAGACAATGATAAAACTAAAAAAAATATATGATGTACATTACCATGTAAACTTCCACCAAAAATTGGTTTGAATGAGATCTAGTTAGTAGTTTTTTTTTAATACGTCATAAATCGTAAACCACAATTTACCTTTCATTCAGTCAACTCAAATATAAAAATTAACAAAAAAAAACATTTAATTGCATAAACATAAACCTTATGCATAAACCGTGAATACCTACAGGTTTGTACGAAACCCTCAGTGCGCGAGTCCGACTCGCACTTGGCCGATTTTTTGTTTTTGTTTGTAACAAATAGTTAGTTGTGTGATAGTTATAAAAAATACTACGTAAAATGGTTTACCAACGTGGTTAAAATAGAATAAAAATTCTACATATTCCTACCATTATAAAGATCATAGTGTATCCTCGGAGTCTCGCAGCCGATATCTACCAGGGTCCTGGCATCCACACTGGTCAGGTTGGGAGCATCCAGAGACACTTCCAGCCTCTTAGGTCGCGCCAGGAACCATTGAGCGTAGTCCGCATTACTTTGCATTGACTGGAAATAGGAATAAAGTGGGGTTAATAAACAGAAATATTAAGGAAGCAATTACGAAACAATCATGTTGCGTCTTAGCATAATGTCTATTATGTACATGGAGAGCCGTAATCCATCTCACGGGTCCAATCCTAAATCCAAAAATTATTCTCTAATTCAATCTTGCATTCTTGTAGTACCTAGATCACGAAACAGCTTATCCTAGCCAAATCAGAAATCTCGAGTTATCGTTCACTTGTGCTTTCTGTTAGTAAGGTCACAATGACAGCTTAAACTTCTGAGTCAGAAAGCTGTAGAAAAATACACAGTACAGTACCTTTTTTATGGGCTATCATCAAATGATGTCTCCCGCTCTGAAAGGAGCGAAAGGGCGTGTCAAACTTTTACTGACTAAAACGCACCCGTCATCCTTCAGTTGCCCATATGCCAGGGTTACGGTACCTCTTTCGAACGAATCTCGCGACCCTGGCAGAGTACAGTACCCTCCATTAGTATTTATCTGATAAAGAGAGGCCCGATTTTTTTATTCAAGGTCCCTTTATGACGCCATTGGGTGAAAGACTACATACAGCTATATATAGACTTTCAAAATCGGGACTACTTCTGAAAGTTTAAAATACTCAATGTGGACGTTGAACCTAAAAAATATATCAGATCAAACAAAATAATTAACACTTCCTCGATAATTGTTGACTTCTAGGTGTGAATGAGTTGTGTGTGATCGTGGATTAATTAGAGAGATTATTTTCAGATCATGGTATGGTACCTATGTGACGTATGCACGGCGACAGATCATGGTTTAGATTTCCAGCATAAGGTGACTTCTCATTGTACAAAAAGTCTACACACAATGCAACGTAAGCTAAAACTGCAAACATATAGCCTGATATGTAGCTGTGTACTATGTTGCAGCAACAATGTTGTACAACCTGTTTCACAAGTACACGTGGATTACAGTCCAAGTATTTGAATTAGGCACATAAAAGACACTTCTGAACGTCAATAGCTTCTAAACATGGCTTGCGGTAAATGTTGAATGGATCGTCTCGCTGGAAACGCTAAATCTACTCTTGCGACTTCCTCTCTCTCTCTGTCTCATGCTTTAATGTATGAATGCATTTGTGCGTGCATGCGACTATCGCACTAATCCCGAACGCACACGCTTTCACATGTAACATTCCCATAGGAAACCGAAATATAGAAAGTAGAGAACAAATGTTGACGTGCAAAAGTGACTTTTATGTGCAAGATAATCTAAAATTACGCTTTTAAAAGGTTTGTCCTCACCTCAATAGCATGCACATACATAGCATCTATGACCTTAGCGTCCTTGTAAACACAGAGGTCTACCACCAGCCTGCCGTCTTGTTCGAACGCGTTGATGATGTGCAAGAAGAACAGCGGGTCGGTGCGGAATCGTTTCACCTCCTGGCCGGTAGAACGGCTTAAGAGGATTATGTGGGTCTGGAAATTGGAATGACTCTGTTATTTAAAATGTTCTTCGGTGATAAAATCGAGGCTTCTGACGCCCAGGGTGATGGAAGAGTAAAGTGTTTCTTTTGGTTTTGGACAACGGAATCGCGATAATTGCATGATCAGCCTATAATAATCCAGATTCTGGGACACCCGCCTCCTTTCTGTAAGAGAGAGTGGGCCGTAGTACACCATACAGGCCCAGTACGGGTTGGTAGATGTCAAATGTCTTCGATTTTGTGGTTCTAGGACAAAACGGTTTCCTCACGATTTTTTCCTTCACCGTTTTGTAAGTAGTGGTGATGAAATAATATACACAAAGTAAATTGCCTGTCTGAATTCTAATGTACGGCTAATTGGTAAGCTGAGGCCGTTTACTCTGGGCCACCAAGCGTATAGGACTCAAAAGGTGGCTAAAGGAGTACCTTAAGAAAATGTTCTCTATCACCACTGTCCACCAGATGCCTAATAAGTTTGATTCAGTAACATCCATTGCGTTGATTTAGTGTTCATAAAAAAGGGCTGCACAGTAAAAAAAAAACTAAAACACTAGACATTGGCTAGACTCAGTGAGTCCAGCCAATGCCTGACGGACTGACAATTCCAATGTCGATCTATTGGAATTATATTCGAGAGTAAGCACACTGGTCGTTTAAAGTGGGTCAAAATCGCGCTATAAGGAGTCGGTTACAAACAAACGTACAAACATACAAGTGAAGCTAATATAAAGCGTGTAAAAAAGAAAATTGCTAAAGTGCCAACATGACACCAATTGTCATTAGAATGTGTGTTACGTTTTTAGCGACTGGTCCTTCCAAATACTTTATGAATCATCCAAGCAATTAGTCTTTAATAGTATTTATTTACTTAGGTGTCCTAATATTATAGAGCGAAAGTAAGTCTGTTACCTTTTCACGCCTTAACGACTGAACGAATTTCGATGATTGGCACACAAGAAGGTAGATCATAACCTGTACCCTAATTACGTAACACTATCAATCAGAATCTAAATCATTTGGAAGGATATTGCCAATTTATTGCTGCATTTGTTCAACAAATTTGTTTGCTCAGCAACATAAATAACGCAATGAATGTTGCTGAATTTTCAAAACCAAAACCATTCACACTCACCACACCGGGGTACGGTAGTACCTATACTTTGTATCCTAGAAATAAGACACCGTGGGTTCATTTTTGAACTACACGTAGACGAAGCCGTGGTGAAAAGCCAATATCCTAGTGATAACATAGAGAAATATAATTTTAATGGCGATAATATTTTTTTATTTATTGATAGTATTGAATTTAAATGTTAATGTATTTTATTTTAATGTTGTAATGAATTTTACGTCTTTGTGATTTGCTTATTGGGATTTTGTGTCTACGTAAATAAATAAATCTATATATATGAAATTCAAAGTCCTGAGTGACTGACTGATATATCAACGCACAGCCTAAACTGCTGGTCTGAGACATATGGAATTGAGAGGGTGTGTTCTTCACTAAGAAAGGGTTTTTTGAAATTCCATCCATCAGAGGGTGAAATGGGGTTTGAATTTTCTGTGAAACTTTTTATTCTCTGGTCTAGATCTTTTTCTTCTGGTCTGGGTCTCTGGGTCTAGTATCATATAAGATGCACACACCTCATAGCCGGAGTTCCACTGCAGGCAGGAGCTGAGCTTATCGTTGGTCATGACGCCGCGCATGAGACCCGCCACCGACACCGACAGCGCCTGCTCTACTATCACGAAGTAATTCTCTGTTATACCTGGAAAATCAAACATAATATTTACCCTTACTATATGTACACCGTTGTTCTGTGTGGTGCTGGATGTAAAAAATAGCATCATCCGATTTCTTCCCGTGGGTGTCGTAAGAGGCGACTCAGGGATTAACTAGAGAATGGGCAGCGCGTCCTGTACATATTTTACCACCTTACTGCGATCGCCAACCCGCCTGCTAAGCGTGGCGATTATGGCAGACCCCCCTAAATTGGGGGAGGCCTATGTCCTGCAGAGGACATCTTTCAGCTGAATGAGGATGGTGACTATGAGTACACATACATAAATAAAGTCACGCCTTCTTCCCATGGAGGTAAACAAAAACTCCACAACACCACCTGCTAGGATCCTTCATACTCCTTTTGCATCGTTTACGTTTAAACATCTGAGGGGTAATTGCGGAACTTTTTATCGGTAGGAATTGGTTTAATATTCATAGTTAAACAACATTCATTGCGTTATTTACGTTGCTGAGCCGACAATTTATTCGAACAAATAACGCGATGGTTTAGAAATATATCTTCGATCCCATTCAGATTCTGATCAATTGTGCGTTTCGCAATTAGGGTGCTGGTCTAAGGAATTGTCTTAACAAAAGTTCCGAGGTATATATAGGTCCATGGAGTTTCTTATCTGTTGTCATCTCTTAGCCATGGTTTATTTTTAAAAACGACTTCAAAAAAAGGAGGAGTTCCTAAAATTCGACTGTATTTTTTATTTTATTTTAACTCGGTTCTTACTCTGGGTGATTTTGACGTGCGTAAATCCGACACGAATAATGTAAAAAATATTTTGTAACAATAAAATTTAAAAGCCCAGGAAGTTTCTTAACTTGAAGGTAGTTGCCTATTTCAAAGCGTAGTAGGTTCCTAAACCCACTACGCTTTGAAATAGGCAACTACCTTCAAGTTACTGACTAATAGACAATTCAGAAGTATAATATAGCAAAAACAAAACGGGTTCGGTGTAAGGTGTAACGAGTTCTGGGTTAATTGTCCGTAATGATCATATTATTCGTATACGGATAGATGAACTAATTAAACAATATCAATCAATCTGCCTTTATTTTTCGGATGGGAAATCATCAAATGACGTCTCTCGCTCTTGGGCGGAGCGGGAGGGCGTGTCAGACTTTTACTGACTAAAACCCACCCGTGTTCCTTCAGTTACCCATGTGCCAGGGCCACGGTGTCTCTTCCGAACAATCTGGCGACCCTGGCAGGCATCGGTCCTAGACCCCTTCAGTGCTGCAGACATCTCTTTGAGACGCAATCAATTTGTCTAGCCTTTTCCCAACCATGTCGGTGTCGTTTTCCGTCTATCCGGATGTAGCTGCATACCAGTATTTACATGAAGCTGCTATCTGACATCAAAAACTCAGTGTACGTTTAATTGAAACAAAATACATTGAGTTAGAGTTCATATTACTTACCGAAAGTGTGCATGTAAGAAGGATTCAGTGTCCATCGAGGCTTAACAGAAGCCACAATACGTGCACTTTTAAACATGTCACCTGGAAAACAAATTAACAATTCATACAAGGTTGTTTATTTTATTTTTTGAGAAACTCCTACCACCGTGGGATCTTTAGTTTATCCGTGAACATCGTGCTCACAACAGTGCCGAAAAATTCGCAACAAAACTTTGATGATGTACGGTTTTAAGTTTATTTCAGTGTGAATATCGGCAGCTGATCCCCACAAGTACGTTTTCTATATAATAGGTTGGGGAAAAAGTTTCTTCAGAAAATTCAAAACATTTTTTAATAAAGTTTATTTACATTTAACTAAAGTATGTAGGTACCATTTTGTTCGATAACTTTTTGCCATCTTGTAGGTAGAGACATGATCCCATTGCTATAGAAATTTTGGGACTTCTGGTCAAAATACCGCGACAAGTGGTTTTGGCAGTCCTCTCGTGATGTTAACCTGCCACTGCCTAAAGAATTCTGAAGAGACCGAAACAGGTGGAAATCTGAAGGTGCAAGGTCAGGACTATACGGCGGATGCATTAACACCTCCCAGCCAAACTCTCTTAATTTTTGTTTGGTGGCTAAAGATGTGTGAGGTCTAGCGTTATCATGATGAAAAACCACACCCCTTCTGTTGATTAATTCCGGCCGCTTTCTCTCAACTTCTTGCTTAAATCTCATCAGTTGTTCGCAGTAGAGTTCAGAATCGATGGTCCGGCCTGGTGGTAACAGCTCATAATGAATAATGCCCTTCCAATCCCACCACACACATAGCATCACCTTGTTGCGAGTTAACCCGGGTTTCGCCACAGTCTGTGAAGCCTGACTGGCCTTTGACCACGACCTTTTTCGCACGTTCTTGTCATACGTGATCCACTTTTCATCACCAGTTATCAGCTTCTTCAAAAATGGTTCGGTTTCATTACGTCGTAATAAAGAATCACAAATGAGTACACGGTTCATTAGGTTTCTTTCAGTGAGCTCGTGAGGTACCCAAATGTCGAGCTTTTTTGTGTACCCAGTTTTTTTCAAATGCGCCAAAACTGTTTTGTGGTCAATTTCCAGTTCTTCAGCTACGTCGTAACTACTGGAATGACGATCTTGCTCCACTTTTTCAAAAATGGCATCCATTTTATCCGTAATAGGGCGACCAGAGCGACGTGCATCTTTGACATCAAAATTTCCGGATTGAAAACGCTTAAACCGAATTTGTGCTACTCTCACAGACACTACACTAGGTCCATAAACATCGCAAATTTTTTTCGCGGCTTGCGTTGCCTTTTTACCTTTTTTGTAGTAAAATTTTAAAATGTATCGAATTTCTTCATTAGATTCACTCATCTTGACGGTACGAAAAACAAATGAAAATCACACCTTTTCCTAATTTGAATTTGGAATTATGTTCTTTAAAATTTAAACTTTCAATGATACCAAAACCAGCCAGATACAAATAGTATAGCCAAAGAGATTTTATTACAAGTTCATACATACTATAATGCGAAAAGACTTTTTCCCCAACCTAATATTATTAAAACGGTTATTTTTACCTTTTTCTGTGAATGGGAATTTGGCAACGACGTGTTGTATTCTGCCTTTCACGATAGACATTCCCAAGTTGTAGACATCCCCTGAAAACACAAAATTATACATTTAGATACTACAATTCGCTTGTTACCAACTCGTTAGTATTTTAATGTTTTTCTAAAGTTTTTGATTGGTGATCTGTCATTTAGACCTATAGCCCAAATCTCGCAAGGACACCATGGTGGCGCAACCATGGTTGTGCTACCAGCAAAATGTACAACACTATGGTGGGTATATAACCAGGCGTCAATAGAACTGGTTGATGCCCTTGTAATTTTCTGGGGAGGTCCATGTCCAGAAATCGACGGCATTCGTTTGAATGATAAAGGCGCGGGCCCACCGCGGCGCACGGAGAGGCTACGCACGTGTATTAAGCTTCGCGTTGTAAGAAAATGTATGTGGTTGTGTCCACTGCAACCCACGGAGAGGCTACGCATGAATTGACGTCATTGATACATGCGTGGCTTGCTCGAATAGGCGGTTACTTAGCTCAACGCTGTCGACGAGGGTCTACGTTTCCACTGGAGTACACGAATATGACCCACGACTATGTACAGCGGCGCAAATGGCGCAGGCGTCCCTTGAGTGAAGCCCGTGTCCGTGGATTGGATTGCAGTGGCACGTGCGTAGCCTCTCCGTGCGCCGTGCCACGCCTTACATAGTCGTGGGTGATATTCGTGTACTCCAGTGGAAACTTAGACCCACGTTGTCAAACAAATTAATACACGCAGCCAAAATGCGCCGCGTGCCCGGGCACAGCATGCGCAGCGGTGGGACCGCGCCTTAATGTTAACCTAATCTTAAGCTACTTAAGATGTGTCCTCACCATTGGGCATGACGTGTGGGTGCGAGGTGTGGTTGACGAGCGCCACACAGTTCGTCATGTTCTTCCTCTCCAAAGTGTCCAATGTCACCGTGTCTATCCTGGATACCACATACAACTACTTGTTAACTTTTATTTTGTTTAAAACAAATTATAGTTCCTACTACTAGCTCATCAAGCCATCATCATCTTGTAGTCCTGCTCTCATCTTCCATACATCTCTATACAGGGTGAGGCACATCGATGCTCAAACAAACAATAATTATGAATTAAGCAGCTGATTCTCTACCAGGGTCGCGAGATTCGTTCGAAGAGATACCGTGGCCCTGGCATATGGACAACTGAAGGAAAACGGGTGGGTTTTAGTCAGTAGAAGTCTGACACGCCCTTCGGCTCCACTCTACAGCGGGAGACGTCATTGGATGATTTCCCACAACAAAAAAAACTGGCCAAGTGCGAGTCGGACTCGCACACAAGAGAGAGAGGGAGAGACAGGGAGATAGGGAGAGAGAGAGGGCGAGAGGGCGAGAGAGAGGGAGAGAGAGAGAGAGAGAGAGAGAATATTTTTGTTGAGTGTATACAGGTTTTTTGTACATAATAAATAATAAAAAAAATTATAAAAATTATGAATCCTGAAAAGGAACTTCGTTCCATCCGGGTGTCCCTTGACACCTCTAAAGTTTTTTTTTTTTTTTAATTTTGTATTTGAGTTGACTGAATGAAAGGTAAATTGTGGTTTACGATTTATGACGGTACGATACGATTATAGAGACGACGCGTACGATTTATGACGGCTACAAAAGTTATTAAAAAAAACTACTTACTAGATCTCGTTCAAACCAATTTTCGGTGGAAGTTTACATGGTAATGTACATCATATATTTTTTTTAGTTTTATCATTCCTTTATTTTAGAAGTTACGGGGGGGGGGACACATTTTACCACTTTGGAAGTGTCTCTCGCGCAAACTATTCAGTTTAGAAAAAAATGATATTAGAAACTTCAATATCATTTTTGAAGACCTATCCATAGATACCCCACACGTATGCGTTTGATGAAAAAAAAAAATTTTAGTTTCAGTTCCATGTATTGGGAACCCCAAATATTATTGTTTTCTTTCTATTTTTGTGTGAAAATCCTAATGCGGTTCACAGAATGCATCTACTTACCAAGTTTCAACAGCATAGCTGTTATAGTTTCGGAAAAAAAATGGCTGTGACATACTCGGACAGACAGACAGACAGACATGACGAATCTATAAGGGTTCCGTTTTTGCCATTTGGCAACGGAACCCTAAAAAAGCAGCTGATTCTAGACACTTAGTGTAAAAATATTCGTTGGTTATCAAAAAAACAACCAACTGAATTACCTACGCGGTCAAAATGTGTTCCCTCTATCTGGCAGAAACTTGATACTCCGAATTTTATTTGGCATAACACACTTGGCATAATCTTCTTTAAACGAATGTTTGTAAGGCATAAAAAATGTTAAGCATAATCATTGTTTGGCAGAATGTTTATATGTCCGTCTTCACGCTGGCGTACTTTTAAGATGGCAGAATTTTATTAAGCATAACCTTTGGCAGACTTTTAAGTCTGCCAAAGGTAAAATATATATATATATATATATATATATATTACAATTACAAAATATAAATATATATATATATAATAAATAAGGCAAATTATTATGCTAAACAAAATTATGCGGAATTAAAATTCCGCATAATTTTGTTTAGCATAATATTTATTGAGAGCGACGATTACTTGGTACAGTTTCACTTGACATAATATGAAGATAGCAGAATTTCATTTAAAATAATTTTGTTAGGCATATTGTCTTTTCTATAAAATTGCATTTGAACCTTAAATAAACGTTTAAATAGTGTCTCAAGAAGTCAATATTAAATGGTGTGCTACAAAAGTTATTGACAGAAACGAATCGCTGCAGAACCGACTCCATGCAGTCTTGTCTGCCCTACCCCTTTTTTTTTTTTGGATGGGAAATCATCAAATGACTTCTCCCGCTCTGGGCGGAGCGGGAGGGCGTGTCAGACTTTTACTGACTAAAACCCACCCGTGTTCCTTCAGTTGCCCATGTGCCAGGGTCACGGTATCTCTTTTGAACAATCACGCGACCCCGGCAGGGCCCTACCCCTAGAGTGTAATTTAAAACTGCGTAGGCGTGGATGGGCGGCCCGCGAGTTGAGGAGCAGGTGATTTTGACGCGCGCCGTTGCGGCTGATTCTGGCCGGCTTTACCGGCCAGCAAGCCGAAACTGCGGTGGTGAGTGTAAAACCATCTGCGACGATGAGCTCGCGTGGGACCGCCGGAGCCACGCAACGCCGGAGCCGTCACAGAAAGCATGCATGCTGCATGTTGCATGCTCGCCTGCATGCTATGAGCTTGCTTGAATGCTGCATGTTTGCTTGGATGCTGCATGCTTGCTTGCATGCTGCATGCTTGCTTGCACACTTGACGATTCTTGACGATTCTGACTGCAAACTTTCTGCGATATGATGGTTCTCCTTTTTCATTATTATGGATTTTTCATTTCTTTTTTTTTTTTGTCATTATAAAATTTATGCCTAAAGATGACTCTGGCTTATAAAATTATGCGTTGTGAATGTATGATAGATGAGTGTATGCCAAACGATTTTCTGCGACATGAAGTTTATGCTATCAGCTCTTATGCAAAATAATATCATGGCGAAAAAAATTCTGCCATAAAGGGTGGAACCGGTCAAAATGTCTGGAACAGCATTTTTTATTTAATAACCTACGATTATGAACCCACCTGGATTCAGAAACACGTGCTGAACCCATGGTAACAACGCCAGCTAAGTATCGACCTCCTATTTTTTATTTCAGTCCGCAGTGCCAGTCTTGGAATGATTCTGACATAATTTAATCATAATTTAAGGGCCAAACCAAAACGACTATTTTTCGGAACCAACTTTAATAATAATTATAGTTTTGTACGACCTGTTTCACTACAAGGAGTTCAAGCACCCAATTATTTAATTGAGGTGTCTCATGACAGACAGATTGACACTGAGATCAGACTGCGAACGCTCTTAAAATAACGAGAATTGCCTCTCTATTGTTTGCATAGACTGCTTGTTTGCTTTGACTAACCTGTTAGTCTAGTGGTTAGTGACCCTGACTGCTAAGACTGAGATTGTGGGTTCGATTCCACCCCAGGACAAATGTTTGTGTGATGCGCACAATTAATATTAATTTGCTCTGTGTCTGGGTGTAATTTATCTATAATATGCATGTATTTAGAAATATATATATAAGTATATTTATCAGTTGTCTGGTTGCCATAGCAGAGGCTCTGCCTAGTTAGGAATCAGATAACGGTGGTCCTAAGATATTATTATATATTAATAAGCAACTACGGGTGATTGAACAAGTAAGAGTGAGATTATAAACAAATATGAGTAGTATTTGAAACTATACGTTTTTAGCTATAAAATAAGTTGCAAAATTCATGAATGTACAACTTGGGTCATGAGAAAACGTGACTGTTAAGCCAGGTGACAGGCTGCACGTGATAATGCGCAGAACTTAATTTCTGAACCACGAAATAAAAACAAAAGCTGAACACCCTTCGTTTAACTTGAGGAAAATAATATTTTTGCGTCACCCGGTCGATATCGTGAATAATATTAGGAAGGTTGAAATGGATGATCGACCGGTTTGCGGTTTCTTACGTTACGCCTTTTTGCAATAATATTTTGGTAAAACCATTATTCATCAAAGATACACATATACAAACAAAGCACACATGATTACAAACGTGTGGGTTACACGTGTAAATAACATACTAGAATTTATTTATGTATTTTTGAACCCCATGTATAAAGCTACTTAAGCCTTTTAGTCTGTGCTAAATAAATGTATTTTCTTTCTTTCTTTCTTCTCATATGCTAATCAAAAACTAAAGTTACACATGGTGATTATGTTTCTGCAGTTCACACAATCACTAGATTCTGCCCGCGACTTCGTCCATGGGAAATTTCTTGTTTTAACATAAAATATATCCTATAGCATGGAACATGAAAAATATAGGATAGGTCCATATTTTCTGCGCTATCACTTGCATCACATTTCTAAGACGTGACGTAAAAGTACGATATTTTGAAGTACATACATGCATTTGAGCGAAACAGGAATTAACACGTTCCCTGTCCCAGTACAAAGTTATAACATGTATTCGTACGTCCACCTACATTCTCGCCCTAACTTGACAATACTCATTATAAGGGATTACATTTATACTTATACGGCCTAAATAAGTTGCGGGTACAAAGGCTTACGTCTTCTTAGCGTGTATATTAGGTACAATCTATGTTTATTCAGCCAGTCCACAATTTGACTACGTGTTTGGCAAGCAAGCAGCGTCTATGCAGACAATATAGGGCAATTCTCGCTATTTTAAGAACGCTCGCAATCTGATCTCAGTGTCACTCTGTCAAAAATACCTCGAGTTTCCATACATTTTTAACAAGTAATTGACATTTGATTGTCACCGAGATGAGACTGCGACAAGATTTTGAACGTACTCCGTTGTTTGTGGGATAGCATCACAGTCACACTCCAGGACACATCTACGGATCTCCACCGGAGCATCTTGTCTTTGCGAAGTCTATTTCAACACTACTTATTACTAGGGAATAAAATATTATGTTATAGGGAAGAAAATGATGCCATTTTCCTTACATAAAAACGTGTGCCTCTCTGTTATACATCAGTATCCCTATATTTATGGAGGAGTGCAGTTTCTTGCCGGCTCTTTCTGATAGCCAACGAGTAAATAGAACCGTGCACCTAGCTTCAGACGTTTTATAAGTGCCACAGCACAAGTATAACATACATCTTTTTTTTTTTGTTAATCTACGTGGCATACAATAATTTCCCTTCATCTAAACTAATATTATAAAGAGCAAAGATTTGATTTTTTTTTGTATGTATGTTTGTAATGGATAAACTGGAAAATTACTTAACAGATTTAAAAAATTATTTCACCTATAGAAAGCTACATTATCATTAAGTAACATAAGCTATATTTTATCCCGAAAAAATGCACAGTTCCTGTTAGTCACGCGGACGAAGTCGCGGGCGAAGTGCTAGTCTTCCATAATAAGAAAAATCTTAATCCCCTTACCTATGAATAATCGGTCCTTCTGTGAACGCGTACACTTCATCACCGAACGGGTATAGTGATATCATTGCATTGTCCGACAAGTGTTCTGAAGGGTTGAAGAATATTGCTAATCTGAAAAATTTATTTCTTTATTTAAGTAGCTCTCCAAAGTAAGCGCTCCAAAACGGGAATCCTAGACGTAGGGGAAAAGGCTGCCAGACTAAAATGAGACTGGGCGGGTCACACCAGCCGATATCAGACGGACGGCACCGCTGAGACTGGTCAAAGAAGAGGTGGCGAGACGACCTAGACGTGTATTGCAAGGTTTAGGTGGAGGTGGCCCTGTAATGGGATGCCTGGAGCACTTTTGGGGAAGCCTTTGCTCTCAACAGTGGGACGGATAAGGCTAATTAAAAAAATAAGTACTATTCTATTCTCCCTTACTTAGAACCCAATACAAAAATGTAGTCACAATTTTCACACTCAGACGTCACACAAAATCTTATTAAACACCAACAAAAACAATGTACTTCATATTTATAAACAATCATATTTTGACTCATAGGATCCAAATTTTTCAGTAGCAGGTCCCAAGTAATGACATTGAATATCGGCACAAGTCACACCGCGTGGTGCCGGACGTAAAGAATAACACCACCCCATTTCTTCCTGTGGGTGTCGTAAAAGGCGACTAAGGGACTTACTAGAGAATGGGCAGCAGCGTTCTCTATGCATTTTACCACCATACTGCGATCGCCAACCCGCCTGCCAAGCGTGGCGATTATGGCAAATCCCCCCAAATTTGGGGAGGCCTTAGTCCAGCAGTGGACGTCTTCCGGCTGAAATGATGATGATGACAAGTCACACAGAGGACCATATACCATAAGGAATTGCACCAAAGGCTAAGTAAAGATATCCAATCTCGGAGAGACGCTGTTGAGTATATAATTTACTATATAACTTAATCATTTCGTACAAAATTTATCGCGTTCTTGTTTTCTATTCTCGGTGTTCAACCGAGCATTGCAATCCAACATATTGCAACTCAGCGCGTTAAAAACACTGTTAGATTATCAACTCTCAGCGCTAAGATCGTGCGGTAAAACCCAGTGCGCAAAAAAAATCCTGCCGCGATATTTTAAGTATGTTCGAACATGGAATGATGCTGATGAATTATTCCTATTAACCTTTGAAAACATTACTTACCTGTCAAATATCGAATGGCACGGGTCTGGAACACATTTGGTACCAAATTCCGAGACAACGATGCGATTAGCAGCGCGGTTCTTCATCAGAGTTTTTGTTCGGAGGAACCGGCACTGATACGTCACGTGGCCATCGTCCATCGCGAACCTGGAATTACGTACGTGTTAGTCAATTTTAAACAGCATTTTTTACAAACGTGTCGTATGGGGCCTCTAGTACCCAGTGGCAAACAACGCGTTTTATTTCTGGGTGCCACAGTACCCTATGACTGTTTAGTGGGAGAACTTTTTAAATTAGAGTTTTTGCTGGAATACTACATAACGTGTAGATTGTAATTTCTCGATTTCAATATTTGACTTCGAACAGAGTTAAACGGACCTGCACCCTCTGTAACACACTATTGACCACTATCTGAATTATTTTGAAGGTTGTGGTTAATCCATTGCTTCATATGTTCGAAAAATTCGTCTGCTCAACAACATAAATACCACAATGACTGTAGTTGAACTGTCAAATTGAAAGTCATTCCTACTTACTGGGAAGTAAAAGGTAAGTACGAAATGTTATGAAGCTAATCACTCCTCAATTATTATGGCGTACAGGATCCCTTTTGCTTATTGGCATTCAAATATAGAAGAATTGTAGGATTTTTCATTTCTTCAGTTGCAGCAGACAGATATGCCCTAGACTGCCCGAGATGCAAAAACGATCGACTTAGGGTTTTATGTCACACAAGTAATTTTTTAATTAATCATTATAATAAGATAATTCTTCAGACACAATCTAAAAATATTTATTTTCTTATCATATTCTCTCCATACGTTTCCCCGATATTGCTAAAACTGGACGATAAGAGACTTATTTGATAAGTCACTCGGACATTGCACTCATATTTAGGCTCTAAGATATTTTGCTTCAAGCCAGAATACTCAATCCAAACTAACACGAGCCAGAATTATCTCGGCTAGCCAATTAAGGTTATGTTTTGATTATGATTATTCGTTTAAACTCCCAATGTCCTATTTTATCATACACCAAAAAAACGTCTTTATGCATTTATTTTTTGCTTAATTAGTCGTTAATATCTCTCCGTTCTCTAAGATAAACATAATGTCATCTCGGTGAATTGGCCAAGGCAATTCTGATGACCCCATAAGCACGAGTAAGTACGCGACCTGAAGCTCGCCGACCATTTCGCCCACAGTCAATCTGCTTAGCCTTTTCCCAACCATGTCGGGGTCTACTTCCAATTTAACCGGATGCAGCTGAACACCAGTAGTTTACATGAAGCGACTGCCTATTTGGATAGGCCTCCAGACACTAAATACTGGATTATACGATACCCTTTGGCAAGTCTATTATTTCAGGAAATCGGACTTCTGACCCGTAAAATCTTTCAAAGATCCACGATTGTCAACCGAGACAACGACTTAGCGTGCTTTCCGATCTACGAAGAGTCTTTTGTTTTTTGGGTGGGAAACCATCAAATGACGTCTCCCGCTCTGGGTGTAGCGGAAAGGTGAGACAGACTAAAACCCACCGGTGTTCCTTCACTTGCCTTTGCCAGAGCCACGGTAACTCTTTCGAACAAGTACGAGGAGTGTTGGAGTGTAAAAATGGTCACCCATCCGCAGCAAATGTAGCTTATCTTGATTGATCAACCCGTGTGGCTATTGTTGCTTAGCCACTAGCCTAGTGACACTTGTAGAACAATAACCATGAAGTTTTAATCAAAATTGTTCTACGGGAGCATTTATTTTAATCGTTCGGATAATGTAACTACAGTTAAGGAAAAAATATCTTAAAAAACCGAACCTCTTAACCTAACGTTTTGGTTAACTTTTACCAGTTCGAACTTCGCCCGCTATACCGGGTGACAGATCAATGCGCAACCTTTTACCGTAGTAATAGGCAATGATTATTTTTGAACATCGCTCCTTAATCGTACATAGAAAGTGGGTGACGAGAGAGCGAAAAAATCATCAAGTCATGTCATACATACGCGCACTTGCTTGTACATCTATCACCAGTAAAGCTTACCTGTGCAAAAGTGCAGAACTGTCGAACAGATGCTCGAATTTCATATCCCCGACTTTCAGAGATCCGGGCCCATTGCGCAGTAACGTGCCACGGAGCCACGTCGGGAACTCACCTAGGAAAACAATGCATGGTTATTAAACTTGACACTAGCACTCTAATTGCGTAACATTCAGAATCTGAATAATTGGGACACTTAATTTATTGGTACTTATGTTCGAAAAATTTGTCTGCTCAAAAACGTAAATAACGCAATGAATATTGTTGAAAATTAATCCCATTCCATTTCCACTCTTAGTATGTGACGCAATTACCCCGCTATTTTGTATAGTAGGTATACCGGGTGTAAGGAACTTGGACATGCAAAATGTTACCGTGAAATTGGTAGATACATGATCCTAGATTTCTTGTGAAAATTATTAATTTATTTATTTAAAGTTCTCGCACACAATAAGGTACAAAGGCGGACTTAATACCTTAGGCATTCTCTACCAGTCAACCAAGGGTAGTGAAGAGATTACATGGCACTTTGTTTGAACAATAATTGAAATTTAGAAGCAGGTTTTTTTTACACGCTTTATATTAGCTTCACTTGTATGTTTGTATATTTGTATGTTTGTATATTTGTATGTTTGTTTGTAACCGACTCCTTATAGCGCGATTTTGACCCACTTTAAACAAACAGATTTCATTCAAACTTTGCACACCTGTCAAGGACCGATGACAATGCAATAATTTCATAAATTTGTGCCATTATCCTTGCCAGGGTTACCAGGACAGCAAAAAAAATGTCAAAAACTACGCTGACATACTTCTCAAAATTTGAAACACCCTAAAAAGTAGAAAATAAATAAGTAAAAAAGCGTGGGGTGCCTGATATCAATAAAAAAATACCTTAAAAAGCACCCCACGCTTTTTTTCCATTATTTTGTACTTTTTAGTTTGGTTTTCAATGGAAGCGTGTTTTTTTAGTTTTTTTTAACTATTATTTATTTCTATTATTATCAGCTGTTCTATTCATTTTGACCGTGTAGCGTATTGTAGATTTGTATGACACGATTAAAACTGAAACAGACTGAACAAAAAATGGAACTGATGAATTTCCACCCAGGAGGAATCACAATCACATACTGTGTGTATTTTATGTAAGGTTCCTAGAAAACCACATAATAACGGTGCCTATACTAGGTATAGTATGCAATGCGGTGGCGACCTCTTTGCATTCTTGCGGTTTAGCAAACATACCTAGGATTACAAACAAAGGCGAGCTCACGACTAATGAGTCTAGTAAATTACCGTCGCGTGAGGATCAATTCAGTTCATTATTACAGCTGAAAGATGTCCACTGCTGGACATAGGCATCCCAAAGCCATAATCGCCACTTTTGGTAGGAGGTATGGCGATCGTAATGTGCTGGTAAAATACATAGAGAACGTTGCTGCCCATTCCCTAATAAGTCCTTTAGCCTTTTACGATACATATGGAATTCAATTAAATTACGTACTAGAAATATAAGTAAAATAACACTTATTTCAGTAAGGTTGAGGATTCCATACAAAGAGTGTGTTTACACGTAGTAAGGTACATCCACGCGGAAACAATCAGCACAAATTCAGCAAATAATCCTAAACTCCCATTTAAAACCGAGGAACGTATCAACGCTGAATTAAATATGTACTGAATTTATCGAGGTACGAGTTTGCGCCTCGATGTCCCTCACACCATGTTTATGTTCTAGCTTTTAGCCAAACCAGACTAGTGCCGTGTTTATTTATTCACACAATACATTGACACATATTATTGTTTTTTCATTGACTGTAGAAATTATTCCATATTCTGACATTTATATTTTTTGTTTTTATGAATGTATCATCGTTCTATTAATTTTGACATAGCTACCAAATAATTTATTTTAAATCTGGCATGAACGATATTTTATTTCACATGCAACCATATTTGTACGCCTCTTGGCATAACATAACGACCTATGAATTGTAATTTAAGAACTGTATTTACTACCTATGTTACACAAATAAAAAATGTTTATGATTATTACTTAGATTAAGGGCAACGTCAAGTATTAAGAAAGGAGTACAGCTAGTACTCCTTCACTTATAGGAGACCACAGCATGCACAATAGAGTTAAAAACCAAACTAACGAAGTTAAAATTTTAATTTTAAGTAAATTTTGGTAACAGTTTATATATTTCTAAACTCGGTGTTCGTACGCAAAATACGCGCTCAGGCATGGAGTTGCGGATACCAGCCCATTCTACCTATTACCTATACTATAATATCGAGTTATAAAGAAACGTGCGGTCAGGGAAACTATTTATGGACGAAGATAAGCAGCAAATGGAATTGAATAAAAATAGAACTATGGGTTGAAGGTAAACTGTTGTTTTTGCGCGTATTTGCGCGTAATATTTCTTATCTAAGGGACTCACTACAGAATGGGCAGCAGCGTTCACTATGCATTTTACCACCATACTGCGATTGCTAACCTGCCTGCCAAGCGTGGTGATTAGTGCAAACCACACCAAATTGGGGGAGGCCTATGTCCAGCAGTGGATATCTTACGGTTGAAATGATGAATATGACAAATAACTCAAACAGACAATTTATACTACCCAAACTTGTAGCAGATTAAAGATCTTATAAAGGCCTAAGCTGTACCTCTGTAATAGATGGATTTCCTCACCAACAACGTTTAAAGAAAATGGGAAACTTTTTGCTACAATCTTACAGTTCCTTCCTCAATCATGATATTTTATGTAAACATTTTCCTTGATTACTGATCGAATAATAATAATGACGTGTCTTTTTATTTAAAAACTGGACCTGTACACTGACCTGAGTCTAGATTTTGCTTCAATATCAAATTATAGCTACATTTCAATGAAGATATAATTTTCACGGTATAAACAGAAAATCTGATAGGCAAGTCCGAAGATTTACGGCCCGGCCGTCGAAACAATGCGTTCCTGACACCTCTCAGTGCGACAATTCTAGTAGCTAATAAAGATCAAATTCGCGTATTCTTTGTACTGGCTCTCTTTTGTATTCAACTAACGGGTCATGAACGCATTCTCTCGACGGCTGGACTGTATGAACTTCTAGCATTCTAATCTCAGTGTCAATCTGCCAAAATACCTTTAAATTCTCTACATTTTACAATTCTCAGTTGTCACTCAGATGAAATTAAGAATATATTTTTAACGTTTTAACGAAAATATATGAAAAATGGCCGCTGTTATTATTCAATTACGCTGTCCCCTATTTTGGCGCTACCTGGGAGAGATTTACATCCGCAAGTAGACAACGATAGCCGAAATTAATTGACTTATTAGTGACCCGCCCCTGCAACGCGTATTTACGACTTGACAAAAGTCAGGATATATTTACCATGTATTAGTTAAATGTAATGTTTTACACATGCATAAAACTTTTGGAATAAATTTTGTAGTTTGTGATGAAAACCCCATCAAAATCCGTTGCGTATATTAGAACCCCAACGCAGTCACATTGACAGCCACGAAAAGTGAATTTAATTTAGAATGTGCATAGATAAACAAATCAATACATACCTGTCATGTTCCCCTCCAGGGGTTCCTCGACCTCCTCCTCACAGGAGCGGAGCCACACGGAGGCGTCGCAGTTCGGATATAACTTCTCTTCTATGGCTGCCATGTTTGCTAGAACTACACACTTCAGTTATATCATGCGGCCGAAATAAACACGCGACAAAGGAACGCACGTCATTAGTTTTAATTCCACCGGTTGAGTAGTTAATTAGTTAAGGTTTTCATTAAGTTCTCGTGATGAAAATATAAATGCCACTCAAATATTTCAAAACTTCTTTTCATAAATAGAAAGTGTGTGTAAACGCTTTTAAAGAAAATGCTTTTTTCTAATTCTAATTTAGATTTTTCAACTGAACCGAAAATTATTGAGTTATAACACTGTTCAGTACGATTGAAACAAAACTCCTTAAGGGCTTATTTATAATTCAACGAGTTATTTTTTAATTCATAGAACCACTTAAATATTCGTGAAAACACTTACAGTAGAAAGTCTAATAAAAAGCCGAATTACAAACATCAAATTTTCAGTAAAAATGACACGTTTACCACTTTATTCGCAAGATGAAAAATCGGGCTGAAAACGTCGAGGTGTGCATAAGAAAATTTTAAAAAGTGCATTCAGTGAAAATCTTTTACTTACTTCATTAAAATTCAACCGGTTTCGTAAGAAAAATGATAAATATCTATTCGTCTCACACTATGATTGCGTGATGAAAATTCTGTTGGTAGATCAGATCATATAATTAAAATGTGTGTAGAGGCACATGTAAATTTATATTTTGACAGTAAACGAAAAGAAAATCTTTTCCAAAAGCGACTTTCAATTTCGACCAAATTTAATGCGCAAGCTTTTGGCCGGCGACCAACAGTTCAATAAATTTTCGCACCACAACAACCATGACCTTCAACGAACGTGCCCAAATCAGACATCATACTTACTTCGAGTGCACAGAAATCCTACAGTACAACACTAGTTTGAATTTCGAATATTTTTGAACACAGAATAGAATGTTTTATAGCGGGTGTTGTTTTGACGCGGGTGGTCTCGGTAGCCGCAGTGATCAAACTGTAGGGGTTGACTCAGAATCCCGTAGTAACGTGAGTGACCTTCACCGTCGTCGTCGGCTGCGCGGTTCGACGCCTACGAGCTCTAACACATCAGTGCATTAAAATATCACCTACACCCGGGTTTATATTCGCAATTGGTGAAATTGAGATTATGACGCGCTTGTCGATTCACGCGGCGATGTTCGTGCGAATGCATATTTTGCTTTATAATTATTTTTTATTCGATATTTTAGGTATCATTAACATAATATTTTATAACCGACATTTTTACCATCCTGCAATTTTGATCGAGGGGATAACCCAATGGAACCAAATATAAAAACGACGTAGACACGCGACGTTGGTTTGTACTTAATGTTTTTTTATTTTTTATATAAATATTTCTGAATTTTCACAACACAAATCTTTATACATATGTATTATAAAATACATGGATATCGAGTTTGCTCTTAAATATAAAATAGGTTTTATAATAAAAATAGGCATCACATTTTTTTTTAATAATTATTTTAGTTTTCTTTGTCGTTTTTGTTATACTTTTCTCCCCTGTACTCGCAACTCAATAACGAATCGAATTTTTTGGCAAAGCAATTCTCTTCAATTACTTCTATACCACTTACACAACACACTTGTATTTGAGATTGTAAAAAAGTCATCAATTTTTTTACTTTTTATCCAAACAACATTTTTTTCATCCAAATTATGTCAGCATGTACATACAATAAGACACACGTACAACAGATATCTATAGACTATATTAGTATAAGCTGCTACGAGTAGGTAGTCTCTTAAGTACACGCAATGATTTATTTTAATCAGGTATCAAGAAGATATCACGTGTCTCAATCACATTTTAGTAGGCATTATATTAATTTGTTATGATTATGAAATTAATGTCTGTTTACTTTTTGTAGATTGCAATAAAACGCAGCAATGAATTACCTTTTAAAAACCTATACACGGTTTTTTTTATGGGTGGGAAATCATCAAATGACGTTTCCCGCTCTAGGGTGGAGCAGAATGGCGTGTCAGACTTTTACTGACTAAAACCCACCCGTGTTCCTTTAGTTGCCCATATGCCAGAGCCACGGTATCTCTTTCGAACAAATCTCGCGACCCTGGTAGAAACTATACACGGTGTAAGGACAACCAACGAGCAAATTATTACCATCGGTTCATCAAGTTATTCAAGACTAACCTATGTGTAGATATTTTATTAAAAACCATCTGTTCCATACATTTTGTCCGTGTAGCTATTGCACTTTTGTATGAAATAGCAGTTCTGTGTGGTGCGGGATGCACAGAACAGTACAATCCCATTTGTTCCCGTGGGTGTCGTAAAAGACGACTAAGGGATTTACTAGGGAATGGGCAGCAGCGTTTTCTATGCATTTTACCACCAAACTACTATCGCCAATCCGCCTGCCAAACGTGGCGATTATTGTAAACCCCTCAAATTGGAAGAGGCCTATGTCCAATGGACGTCATCAGATGGAAATGATGATGGTGATGATGAAAAACCCCAACGATGAGTTTCAACGCAAGGGAAATCAGAACATGTACTTACTGAATTCGTGGTAACAGTATGTATGTATTTAACATACTTATGGTTCCTAGAAATCCACACAATAACGTTGCATATAAAAGGAATCCTATACATTGTGGTGGCGGCTGCAGTGCATTCTTGTGGTTTTACAAACATGCCTTGGATTATAACAAAGGCGAACTGACAAAAATTTCCACTCTGGTGGGTCTAGAATAATTTGTACTGAAATTATTGGTAACTGTTTGCGAGTCGATCTCCCTTAAGAGCGCCCTTCCCCGTCCGACGAACGGCAACGCGAGCATGGCCAAAAAGCTTGTTGTTTCATCCAGCGCAATGTTAGAACAAGAGGCAAAGCGAAAAGAGAGAGAAAGCGCCTGAGCGCTTGCGGGCGCTCAGCCGGTAGCGAGCCATTCATAAAAATAATATCGTATCGCGCGCGTGCCTCACTACGCGCGCACAGTTATTATTATTATCTATAGTTTTGTACATTTCTCTAAATGCAAGTTCATAAAATCTACATTTATTACGTATTATTAGCCTCGGAGATATGTGTGTGTGTGTTGTACTTTTTACCAATCTAGGTACCGAACGTGCTTTTTTGACAACATGGAAATTATTTATAACATAGTATTTTCGTATTTTTTGCATATACCTAAGTACCTCATGGGCGAACAAAGAAAGTCAGACTGATTCTCGTAAAATCTTTCTAGTAAAAACTTCGCTACTAAGAGTCGGCCAATTCGCTGTAAGTTCACTCGGCGACACATCAAGCTATACATTTCCACTATAACTTGACCTTGCTTTGTATCAATTTCTCGTACAATGAAATATCTACATAAACTGGTTTTGCATAGATTGATTGGTCGTCACGCACAATGTCAACACTCACATCACATCTATACTGTACGCAGTTCGACTTTAGACATAGACCCATGATATACTAGGTACCCTAAACAGATCACAAAAATGAATAGGTATAATTTATTCTAGTTATGGAGTATTTTTTTTAATTATAATATATTTATATTATTATAGTTATTATATATTTTTTCTTTATTAATTTAAATCTGTAATCCATATAATATACTACATAAAACAAGTTATGGAGTAGCAGAAGATACAAGCAGAATAACTTTTTTATCTAACCAGTCTGTCTGTAATGAGGTTGCTGAAATTAGGTAGGTAACGTACCTACTTGTATACAATACACATACAGTATGTGAATATCTGCAATATGTTTGTGTGGGTTAATTTGCACCGTAGTAAAGGCGATTGATCAAATAAAACAGTCTAAATATAGTTGGGTATATTTTTTTAAAATTCTAAACAACTTTGTTACACTTTATAAAAAATACATAAAACATATCGGCTGTCGAGAAGATTCCGATTTCCTCCAAACACCAGTTTTTCAGAAGTGTTTGAAAGTTTAGTAAAAAAATATTATCCTACAAATATTAGAAAGAGAAAAGAGTTATATTTTTGTATGTTTGATACGAATAAACACAAATTATCAAAAATATTTCACCGTTGGAAAGGTTACACGTTGTATGATCATCAGTTGTTGAATCTATCCCTTATTGGCAGTTTGCGTGGGATGGGAAACGTGGGTCAATTATTTCTGGCAGAACGCATTTGAAATAAAACTGCGTTAGTTTTAACATTTTATCATCGGACCAAAAGGTTGGTTCTTTGATAATCTTTTCATATAATAATCCCTTTGGCGTCCAAAGAACAAAGTAACAAAAATTCTTCTTTGCAATTTTCATTTGGGCTTGGACTTGGTAAAAGTAATTGTGATTTCTTTTCAATTTTATACCACCTCCATCTTCTGTACAGAAGACAACTTTTTTACTTTTTATTGCTTCTAGAGGCGTCAACGCAGAAGCCGAAGATGGACATTTTATTTCAACAATTCCGTCGTCTCCAATTAAACCATCTGGACCAAGGAAGCAATGGTCTTCATCAACAAATAACCCACTAGGAGTGATGGCCATGTTTAGCTCACTACTAATATTTTTCTGTATCTCTTGCACTAGATTGTAGTCTTTGGTGTTGTATTCGGAAACTGCTGCGTAACACCTTTTTTTATAAATTCCTCGAAGGGAGACGTTTACTCGCTTCCCAGCAAGAAATTTTGCTATTATTGAGTTGAAATGTTCTGCAGGGTTATTAGTTTCATTTAGAAGGAGACTTTCTGCAATCTGAGTCAACCATCCTAGATTTTCATAAATGTCAGCCCATATGCCACACGCTTTCAGTTTAGGGACTAAATTTATTTCCGCTATATTTTCATTTTTGCAAAAATAATCCTTGCATGAATTATGAAAACCAAAAACGTGACATAGACCGTTCAGTAGGTCTTCCTTCAAGCTTTTTATTTTTTCTTCTAAGGGTAAGTCCAGCTTTGCAGAATGTTCTATAGCTCCAGTGACTGCTTTATGTAGGCGTCGAATACGGTCACTCAGTGTTTTGCGTAGTGTGACAGGTACTGGTCCGTTCCTGTTTTCGGTCTTTTTTACAATTTTCCTCAACTTATTTGAGTATTCTTCATCAAGTGATTGGAGCATTCAATTTTTCTTCTATAGACATTTGGTCCATAGGGCATTGCATCTCTCAAAGCATTACACACGCTGCTATCACCATCGCCAATCAATTTTGTATATTTAAGTCCATGCATACTAACACTAATTTTGAATCCCTCTACGATTGCATCAGTTTCCATTTGAATTGAAGGGCCAAACCAATTTTTATAACATCTGTGAGCAGGAACTTCAGTTTTCCGCTTTGCAGCTACAGCACAAATGTAACAATAAGAGTTCCTGACCCCAATGAATAATATTTTTTTAGTCCTAAGCACTATGATGCAACCAACACCGGACAAAGAATTGAAATTTGTCCCGTAACTTCGTTTACCCCAAGATTCACTCAAAATAAAATGCAACAGCACACACGTACGCGCAGTCAACAAATTCAATCCCTACCTACTAACAATTCCGAGAGGCCCGAGGGCCGAGCTGCCGTGCGCCATTCAACTCCCGCGTCTCACCCCGCTCAACCCCGCTTGACTCGCCCCCCGCGTACCTCTTACCGCCACATGGCTAACAAGCAAGTGAGAACGCGATAACATTGAAAGAAAAATAGTGTGCGGAAATTTCATAAAACTTGTTCCAAGAAATACGTGTTTTTTCGTAAGCCTTACAAGATTATGAAAAAAAAGTTTTACATTTAGAAATTCCATTACATTTGCAAGGTTTCTATGCAAATATATCTTTCCGGTTACAATTAATGAGTACATTATAAACGTCCAAACTTCATATAAAATTTGTGCAAAATAGCTGATTTTTGGAGGCTTGTACTGAATTTGTTTCTTAAAATTTTGATTTCGCGTTTTAATAGAAACCTAGATATAGTGCACAAGATACCTATTAGTTCAAAATTTTCAAAGAAATATCTGTGACAACGCCATAATCACGTACGAGCGTTTGTATGAAAAGATAGACGGGTTGGCCGCTCTTAAACCCTGTATACTTAGCTAAGTACATACGTTCAGGATACCCTGAGCAGTCAGCCCTGATTCCAAGTTGGTGACCGGGTAATGGAAGACGTAGCGTTGGATCCTCCCACAGATGAACCGATGACCTGTGATTCCCGTGAACGCCGCAAGAATCTGCTGGATGCGAGAAACATAGAACTGGTCGAGGTGGCGGTGCTTGCAATGTCCAACAGTGGACATCTTTCGGCTAAAATAATAACTGGTTAATCTTTTCACCGCAACCAACCATGAGCTGGTTATCTTGTAATTCGTACCGACGTAAGACTACTTATCAATAGTAAAACGAATTCGTAAAACATTGCGAGATGGACCAATAGCTTGGTGAAGGCCGCAAGAATGCGCTGGATGTGAAAAGCACAGAACCGGTCCAGGTGGCGGTACTTGGGAGAGACCTTTGTCCAGCAGTGGACGTCTTTTGGCTGAAATAATGACTGCTAATGTTTTCACCACAGCCAACCATGGTTGATTTTCTTATGATTCGTAGTGACGTAAGATACCATCTAATATATAAAATTCTCGTGTCGCAGTGTTTGTTACCAATCTCCTCCGAAACGGCTGGACCGATTATCGGGTAGGTCTGAGAATCGGCCAACATCTATTTTCCATACCCCTAAATGATAAGGGTGACCCACTCCTAAGATTTTTTTTTTAATTTTTGACAATTTTTTCAATTTTTATTTTATTATGTCTTAGCATTGAAAAATACATACACTCTAAATTTTCACAATTTTTCACCCGGCAAAACAACGTTTGTCGGGTCAGCTACTTTTTTTTATAGAATTGTAAACCGTTTATTTGTAAAACATAGATAGGTATTACATACATATCTTATGAATAAGATGGTGCGCTAAGTTTAGACAATATTGGCATACAAATAATTAAACAGAACAAAATAAACACTATTCAATTGCAATGATAAAATTACAACATAACTATAATATAATTATTTGAGTAGCTAAGAAAAATATCACTCTTTTAATTGCCATAAAAAATTAAGTTGTCGACAAAGTTCGTACAAAAAACTTTTTTACAAATAAAACAACCGACTTCCTTAAAACACTACAAAGTGAAAAATAACTTTAATTTCGGAAGTCGGTGTCTTAGGATCTGTATTTATGGTTTTTTGCCACCGACTTCCGAAACTAAAGTTATTTTTCACTTTGTAGTGTTTTTAAGGAAGTCGGTTGTTTTTTTTTTTTTTTTGTAAAAAAGTTTTTATTTTTACATTTTTAGTTGTGGTATCCACCCCGCACTAATTCCAAAAAAACAATGCATATTTATGCGATAGCAGAAATCGCGGTTGATTTGCTGTCATTTTTTAAAGAGTTTCGGTGTCTATCTCTAGAACTCATCATCAGATCTATATGAAATTTATATGGGACCATTTCAAAATAAACCCCTTTCAAACAAAAAAAGAATTTTGCAAATTCGTCTATATATGACAGAGTTATGGCCGAACATACATAAAAAATTAAAAAAATAAACATCCGAAATGAGAACCTCCTCCTTTTTGAAGTCGGTTAAAAAATACAGTTTTAATGCTAATTGCTAAGCTTAGATTATAATGTACCCATTTGATTAGATATTGTCTTGATTGATTAGTCCATAGTTGCACTTTAGCATGGCTATAGAGATCTTTGCCCCTTCCACAATAAACTGTGTATGGTTTTCGTTTTTGAAACATGTGAAAAAATCACGATAGATATTGATTCACGACGTTAACGCACTTAATTTCAGTTTTTAACCGACTTCAAAAAAAGGAGAAGGTTTCTCAATTCGAACGTATATTTTTTTTAATGTGTGTTCGCGGATAACTTCGTCGTTTATGAACCGATTTTGATGATTCTTTTTTAGTTGGAAAGGAGATATCCCAAGGATGGTATCCTGATAAGGAAACCAGGATCTGATGATGGCATTCCAGAGTAGTCGATGGGGGCCTTCGAAAATCGTAGTGGCGACTAGTGCATTAATTATTTTTTTAAATTTATTATCCTAAAACACTACTATTTAATGAAGGTCTGAAGTTGCTTTGATGATGAAGCTGAAAGCCAGTCGAGGACGCTCCTCAACGAATTACAGCAATTACCCGATGTTTGGACTTAATTAATTTCTATTGATGAGAACTTTGCACCCATATATATAGTGCGGGGTAGATACTATAACTAAAAAGTTTTTTTTAAAGTTGTAAAAAGTTTTTTTTTTTAATTATGAACGATAGAAAATGTACATAGGTAGGTCAATGACCGCTATTGCTATGCTTAAACGTGATGACTATGACTTACACCGATAAACTTAATTTTCATACGAAAGTCTAAATTCGCTCTATAAATCTCAGTATTATTTAACAATTAGTTCAGCTCCATAAATAGTTACTATGAACTGGGTTCACTTTCTTGAGAATTAATTCATTAGAAATTATAACAATCAAAAACACCTGGGACCAAATAAAAATAAACAAGCAAGTGCTTTGCTTAACCACCAAGGTTCAATTCTTGGCCCTTTCTTATTTCTAGTTTACATTGACGACCTTCCTTACATGATGGCTATTATCTCGGATATAATTTTGTTCGCTGATGACACTTCACTTATTTTTAAATTAGATAGAAAAGATACGGATGTCTTACAAGTTAACGACAGTCTAGATGTTCTTTCGAAATGGTTTGCAGCTAATAATCTCTTACTGCAAACAAAACTAAATGTCTTAAGTTCTCATTACGAAATGTTCCCCAAGTAGATCTTAATTTAAAACTTGATGGCAAGAAACTAGATTCTATTTCGGAAACTGTATTTCTTGGAATTACTTTAGATTCAAAATTGCAATGGGGTGCCCACATTAGAGCTATTTCGTACAACTGCATATGCAGTAAGAAAAATAAGACATTTGACCGATATAGTTACGGCTAGATTAGTATACTTTGCTTATTTCCACAGTATCATGTCTTATGGCGTTCTGCTGTGGGGTTCGGCAGGTGAAGTAGATTCAATTTTCATTTTACAAAAGAGGGCAATCCGCGCTATCTATAAAATGGGGCCTCGCGAGTCTCTTAGAAACAAATTTACATAAATTGATATACTGACTCTTCCCTCTCTTTATATCATTGAATGTATTTTGTATGTTGGCAAAAAGTTAGGCCTTTTCGAAATAAGAAGCGATTTTCATAACATAAATACGCGTAGTAAAAATGAAATTGTGATACCAAAATTTAGATTAATTACAACAAGTAAATCATTTCTTATAAACAGTATCCGCTTCTATAACAAATTGCCGATGTCGGTTACTGAACTTAGATATGGAAAGTTCAAATCACACATCAAACATGTCCTTATTAAAAAAGCACATTATAAGATAAAAGACTACGTTGAAGACAAGGAAGTTTGACAATAATTCCTTCTGCACGTGTGGCTTCCCTGATAGCTCATTACAGGATGACCAGTGTCTATTAACTGCTCCCAAATGACGATGTACATCTTGTATTTAAGTTTTTTTTTTTTTACAATCTCCTTTGACATCAACTCATTTTTGACATTATATACCTACAATTCTAATTTATACTCTCTCTCTCTCTTCTTACTCTTTTTTTCTCTCAATAGTGACATTTAATTTAAATAGTGTATTGCCTTATTTATGAAATACTATTCTTTATGTAGATTAGTTTATACTTTGTGAATGTGAAAACGTTGCAGGCCCTGTAGACTGTAGGCAATTTTGCATTTTTATTAAATACTTGGTACTTTTTTTGACAGTCCTACACTGTTCTACCATTTAAAACCATTGTAAAAGCCATTATTTTTAAAAGAGAATCCGTGGAGTTTCGTGCCGGCTCTTCTCCATAGGAGAAGTTAACTATTTGGAACCGTGCACCTAGCTTCTGACGTTTCATAAGTGCCCATGTTGGAAATAAAATATTTTGACTTGATTTAATTTGATTTATCTAACTTAACGGTACAGCTTTCACGTGTTCGGGAATCTTATTTATACAACGTGTAACATAATCAAAGCAAGACCTCATACAGTTCGAAAGAGTTACTGTGGCCCGCCATAGGCAACTGAAGGAATACGGGTAGGCAATATAACTTTTCAAGCTAGTCATACCGTCTCTAACCTACTTATTAAACCTAGCAGCAACCTCAGCATTGAATATGTAAGCTGTCACGCCTTTTATGCCAGGAGGCTTTTATCTTAGTATTATATATTACACACACACACACACACGCACTATGGGGAAGAGCGAACTATCTTATGTTTTTTTGTCGTTCGAAAAGTGCTGATCCTGAACCTAATTTGAACTGATTTGATTTAATTTCTACTGCTAGACATGGACCACTCCAATTTCTTGCCATTCTGCTCGATTCTCGTCAACTCTCATCTAGCAGCCACCAGCCACCGTGCGAAGATCGTCGCTCTACCTTGCCTGAGGGTCTCCAACTTACGTTTGCCGATTCGCGGTCTCCACTCAAGCATACGTCTACCCCAACCGGTTATCGGTTCTACGGTTTATATGGCCGGCCCATTGCCACTTCAACTTGCATATTCTATCTTATTCTTATTCTTGCTATATCGACAACTTCAGTTCTTTGCTGGATCACAACATTCCGGATTCAATCCCTCAGAGAGACTCCAAGCATAGCTCCTTCCATAGGTCGCTAAGCGATCTTGAATTTATGGGCCAGTCGTACCTATTTATGCTTATATTTTGGTAAGTATAAATCCTGTCTAGGTGAAGAACATTAATTACATAAAACCATATATCATTATTATTATATCTTATCAAATAATTAATGCACAGTTTAGGCTCGACTCATGATATAACTAAAATAATCTGTGTTATGAACACTTATCAGGATTAAATCAATCTTTAAAAAACTTTTTCCTCGTGTATTTTTCAAGCATTCTGTATTGCGATGGTTTTTTTTTCATTTCATCTATACACCGTGACATTTTAGTCGTCTTACAATGGCAGCCCACTTCATGTATCCAATGACTACTACACATCCATAAGAAATAAAATTAACATTTGCATAACTAAAAAAAAAATGGCATGTGTGCAATTCACACGTGGTAGAAGTGAAACCTTTAAACTGTCAGTCGCGATTGGTCGCGATGGTTCATCGATTAGCGGCGGACTTTCATTTTTACAGAATTTAGCATTAATAATCTGCATTTATGATGGTTATGCATGGACGAGTGAGTACACAATAGGCGGACAATGCAATATAATCACTTATCTCAGCCCTGGAACGCGCCAACGAAGGTTGACACTGACAGTTTGACATAAACATTTGGATGAGCGTGGTGATCCGTACGATTATAATTAAGTTTTAAGTGCAAAGTTGTGTGTGTGAAGTGTTTTTGTTGAAACGTAAGATGGACAGGTAAGTAAAATACAGTTTTTATTGCCAGGATTGTGTTTTTGACAAAGATTTGCACATAAATAGTTATTTCAACAAACATCGTCATCCATTTTGCCGCCATTTTTCCGCGGCCGGCGTCGGATTTCGCAGTATTACGAGTAATAATTCTACTATTGATAGCAAACTATTGACGTTACTCAGGTTACTATGTACTGTATTATTGTTATTATGCATTTATAAGATATTTGCGTAACATTGTAATGAAAAATACGCAACCTAAAAAGATGAAGGAACTCGATTGTTGAACCGGGAATTTTAGGTCACGTGACACTAAAATCGTCATTGTGCTTTGTACGGATGATGAAATGTGTGGATATGACTTCCGTACATTTTAATGATAAAACTTTTGGGTGAAATGTTTTTAACCGACTTAAAAAAAGAGGTTAGGTATGTAATGTTACTGTTAATGCAACTGAAATTTTGTATTTTTCCAGCTCGCATGCCAGAGGACGCGGGGTGGTGGAAGGGCACCACCACCACTTGACATGATTTTGCAGCCACCGGCAATGTTAGTAACTTACGGACTTTTCTAATTTTCATTTATCTCTAAATATTCAGGTACTACAACACTGCTTTTGTTCCAGGTTTATGGACAATGACTGGCCATTGCCCGGGCCGGCATTACCGGTGCCTCCGTCACCAGCATCACTGTTCGTCGTGCTATCGCAATTATAATTTTCATTTCTTTTTGAGTTTTCATTTTTTCCCGTATTTACATAAATAATATATAGGTACGATCATCATCGTTCATTTCAGCCTTAAGACGTCCACAGCTGGATTTAGGCCTCCCCCAATTTGGGGGGCTTTGCCATAATCGCCACGCTTGGCAGGCGGGTTGGCGATCGCAGTATGGTTGTAAAATGCATAGAGAACGCTGCGATAGGTACGATAATAGATTTGAAATAATAATAATATGTACAAGTACATAAAACATTTTTGATTAAATTCTACTATGTACAGGTACATAAAACGTTTTTAATGTGTTTTAATTTTTTGAAGTTCAGATGTGACAATATTTACCGTATCCATATTTCTTTCGTCCACGGTCATGACGTCATGTATTTCCTATCTCATTTTCTCCCACGTTAAATCTTATGAAGTTATATCTGTCTCTTTTTACTGTCGCTTTTTCGTTTCGTTGAGTTTCAAATCACAACCAACGGCGCTTAAGAAGTTTTCACTTCAAAAACTAAAAACACGCTGAATTTGGAGACGTATGTCAGCGTAGTTTGTGACCTATGTCAGCGTAGTTTTCAGAGACAGTTTTTATGAAAAACTTTTTGTTAAATACCACGCGGACAAAGTCGCGGGTAACAGCTATTACCTATAATATAACCTGAATTTACACATCTTACCGCGGTAGTACGTCCTCCTGCGTTAATTTCCGACATCCACGCGGGCGACGCCGCGGGCAAAAGCTAGTAAATAATAAATCAGAAGTAGGTACACTTTCATAGGACACGCGTAATTGCATAACACAAATAAAATGGCAAGTGATCGCAATGCCCTAACCATTTTTTTTTTTTTTTTTGCAAATTTATTCATCGTTTCAAAAGTTAAAAACGAATCGTCTGTCAATAATGAACTGGTTAAAATAAAAGGCATTGTTAAACTGCTTTTTCTTGTGTGTAACGTATACTTCATAGTTTAAAGACACTAATAAACTCACAAACGGTAGCCGAGATTGGTTATTTTCAGCACAATATTATTTGTTTATAAAGCCAGTTTAAAATAAACTATCGCATGCTTATCGCTGTTGTATTGTGCAAGCTATGTTTACAGAGGGTGTGTAAACATAACTACCTACCTACCTATCTACTTATCATGTATGCTTTTTTACCCACACATATTTTTATGCGTCGTAATGATCATGAATATTAAAACAACCCCAATCCTTCCCGTGGGTGTCGTAAGAGGCAGCTAAGGGACTTACTAGAGAATAGGCAGCAGCGTTCTCTATGCATTTTACCACCATACTGCGATCGCCAACCCGTCTGCCAAGCGTGGCGATTATAGCAAACCCCCCGAATTGGGGGAGGCCTATATCCAGCAATGGACGTCTTACAGCTGAAATGATGAATGATGATGATTAAAACAAATAATAAAATATGTTTACTATAATTATGTATTGTTGCTAATTGCTAGCGTTGAGTAGACTATAGTGAAATCAGTATTACACAGGCCGACAAAATTTTTAACCAGAAACTAGACTATATATTCCGAAGGTTTTTGATGCGCTGAATCCAAATCTAGCCTCAGAATTGCTCTATCACGTCAGGTTTTTGAGATATCCTAACCTAAAAGTGCAAAAAGTAGGTTTCAGGTATATGAAAATTCACAAACATGAATACTTCAAAATGGGATATCTCAGCGATAAAAAAATATTTGAGCAAATTGAACGGCATTTGAAAGAAGAAGACTTGTTCTTTACTGTGGTAATTTTTGGAAAAAATAATTCGTGAGGTTATGTAGACCTCAAAATCGGGCAAAAACGGAACTTTTGCACTTTTAGGTTAGGATATCTCTGAATCCTGACGTGATAGAGCAATTCTGAGGCTATATTTGTATTCAGCGCATCAAAAACCTTCGGAATATATAGTCTAGTTTCTGGTTAAAAATTTTGTCGGCCTGTGTAATACTGATTTCACTATAGTCTACTCAACGCTAGCAATTAGCAACAATACATAATTATAGTAAACATATTTTATTATTTGTTTTAATCATCATCATTCATCATTTCAGCTGTAAGACGTCCATTGCTGCATTGGATTCAGCGCATCAAAAACCTTCGGAAATGTATAGTTTAGTTTCTGGTTAAGAAGTTTGGTCAAATTTTGTTGGCCTGTGTTATATTCTAGAACAAAGTCTAAAAATAGTAGCTCAGTATCGAGCGCGCACTCCCACGCACCCCTTTTATCTGGGTAAGTAAAGTAAGTGGAGCGGACACATTCTTATGGCTTCTGCATTTGCGTGGTACTTTAGACAAAGAACTGCAAATTCTACCTTTCCCAGTCAAGATAATTAAACGAAACCCCTTAAGGTACAAGTAGACATGGGGCGGCGGTTGTAAATAACAAAAACACAGTCTATAGTTAAATTACTTTTATTTAACCAATTCTAACTATTTATGAGAACTGTGGTAACCAAGTAAAACGGCCCCGAGTTACGTAAACTATTTCATCACAACTGCAACTCCTCTCAGAACGGTAGGTATGGTAAAATACTTTTTTATTTCTAAAATACCTGTATTAAAAATGACTGAAATTGATTTATTAGTCAACTAGCTGACCCGACAGACGTTGTCCTGTCTCTTTGATGATATTTGAGCACGCATTCTGTCAATTCTATGTCAAATGTCATAATGTTACATTAAAAAAGTTTACATTGTCCTATTATATGGTTGTTAAGTATTCTTAAATAAGTGTTCTTCAATTTTCTAATTTACCGCGCAATTTTTTAAATTTTTTCTTTCATAAGAGCCTTCTCCTGACAATTACAAACACAACAAACAAACAAAAAGTGAAATCGGTCCAGCCCTTCACGCGTGATGTCGTGACCAAGGGAAATAGGGATTCATTTTTATATATATATAGATTATGAACAAACTACTTTCAGGACTTATTCAGGCGTCTATTCTGTTATACCTTGTATCTACATTTAATATTAATATTGTATTATTTCAACGAGAAGTATGCTAAAATTGTATACTGATCGCTTTCTAGAATGAAGCCAGTCGAACACAGAACTATACAATATCATTCTACATTCTCCAGCCCTTATTCCTATTTATTTGTGGGGGGCGCAACGTGTCTTTGTATTCCATACTTCTAAAAAAAAAAATAGTTTGAAAAAAACTAAAAAACACGCTTCCATTGAAAACCAAACTAAAAAGTACAAAATAATGGAAAAAAAGCGTGGGGTGCTATTATTTATTTTCTATTTTTTAGGGTATTTCGAATTTTGAGACGTATGTCAGCGTAGTTTGTGACAGTTTTTTTGCTGTCCTGGTAACCCTGGCAAGGATAATAGCACAAATTTATGAAATTATTGCACTGTCATCGGTCCTTGACAGGTGTGCAAAGTTTGAATGAAATCTGGTCGTTTAAAGTGGGTCAAAATCGCGCTATAAAGAGTCGGTTACAAACAAACATACAAATATACAAACATACAAACATACAAGTGAAGCTAATATAAAGCGTGTAATGAATAAGTCTTCTAACTAATAAGTTGTTATCTCGGTAGTCTCCCCCTTTCTATCCACATCATCATTCACACAGTCCATCCATCGTTTCTTTGGCCATCGACATTCATACTCAAAACTTTCCTCACGACATTTTCCTGAAACAGAACATATACAATAGAACGGGATGAAAGCCGGCCGGCCACGGTCGGATCGATCCTGACTGTGACATTGAAACTCGCTCCCGGGGGCACTGTATCTACCATCCTGGGCTTGGCGCAAGTAGAAGCGGTAGCGAATTAATTAGAATACTTTGTAAAGTTCAAACAAGTTAAACTAAATATTTTAGTACAAGCCGTGAGGCCCATGAGTTAAAAATGAAATCTATAACAACTTTGTTGTCGTATTTAACCCATTTAGAGGATTAATTTACAAAATTCCTTCCTAAGTTCTCACTTTCGCACACATTTTTAACAAAGCAAGCAATTCAAGCTTCTAGATTCTTCTATTTCTTTCATTTTTTATTCACATTCTTCTATTTTAGTATAAAAATTAGGGTACCGCGCAAAAATATTGTATTAAAACCCGCGAAATGCACGCGGACAATATCGCGGGCACAGCTGTAGAATTATCACACTGAAATACTGTCTACGAATCGTACACGTGTTTATCTTATCGCTAAACGACCGTCTCGTCTAATGGTTTCGTAAAGTCGTAGCTCGTAACTGACGTAGCAGGTGGTCTACGAATATTCGTAGCTAGGTCTACGCTGCCTTTTTGTAAAGTAAGATTTTGTTCAGATATTTTTATTCAGATTGACGGCCGCAGGAAGATCGATATAAAACTCTTGCAGTTAATATCTGTGTAAGAATGTTTTATTCACATACTAGCGACTCGCCTCTGCTTTGGATGGGTACAATGAAAACATGTCAATAATAGATACAATATCTAAGTTAAAATTGTATTTACTAGATTATGAAAAATCAAAAAAACATTGAACAAAAGCCTGGGGTACTGGATGTAAATTGTTATGATATTTTATTGACAGATATTGGTAAAAGTAGAGTCGTTATGGTAATATATTTTGTTTTGTTAAACTATTTTTTTTAAAATAAGTATTTGTCGTAACGGCAAAAGCAATATACACTCTTTGAACATTTCATCCGTCTGTATCTCATGCATGAATCTTTTATTGTTCGGAGTGTTAGGATTCCGTGGGCACACTTTGGGCATGGAACCCTAAAAAATGTCGAATCGTCGTCATCGCCAAACTGAACAATACTGTTATTTGCATATCACTTGGACCGCTCACTGCAGTTACACGTGTGAGGATAATCCTCCAGAGAGGGGAGACCTTGCCCCCACGACCTTCCCCGAGGCAAGGCCACGCTTCAAGTTCAGCTGTATAGCGGTACCTATTCGGATAAAGACGCCATCTTTTATCTTCCGGGATTTCACCAAGTGTACTTAAAGTTAGCTGTTTCTTTTTATTATGCGGGTATTAAGTTAACGTGATTAGTGATTATGTAATGTAACTTAACGGTAGCTTTAAATGAAGGCTGTATTCTTCTCTGGTCTCTGTAAGTAAGATACGAAGATCAGCTCATGTTGGAATAAACATTTTACCAAGCCAACGATGTGATACCATGGGCGAGTTATTTGTTTTGTTTTTATGATGGTCTGGGAGTTTGAGTACGTTATGCGGTCAACCCGAATGTCCTTTCTTTGGTATTGTTCGTTGAGTCGTTGAGCTCCTTACATCCCAGTTACTAACAAATACTCGCACTGACTGGAGTGGTTTTTTTTTTGGATGGAAAATCACCGAATGACTTCTCCCGCTCTGGGCGGAGCGGGAGGGCGTGTCAGACTTTTATTGACTAAAACCCACCCGTGTTCCTTCAGTTGCCCATTTGCCAGGGTCACGGTATCTCTTTCGAACAATCTCGCGACCCTGGCAGGCATCGGTCCTAACAGACCCCTACAGTGCTGCTGACATCTCTTTGAGGCGCGCGTGGAACACTACGCGCCGCCGACCCGAGCTTGGTCCTTACCGGGCGGTGAGCTACCCATTGCTCACCGCCCGCAATATACTGCCTCGTTGGTATAGGTCGCAAGCGCTACTGCAAAGCATGAGGTCTTGAGTACCATTCCCAGGTCGGCGCAAAGTATTATTGGGCTTTTCCATCGGTAATTTCTCTTTGGCAGCCCGAAATTTGGTTTTCTGCCTGGTTGATGGTAATGGGCTCGCCTCCTATTTCATTAACATAACAAGTGAAATGTGGGTAGTACTATCTCTCACCTAACCTAATTCTCCGACGATTACTAGCGTGATTTTATGTAATATCATGTTTTTAAAAGAGAAGAACTCAGTTTTTAGGGTTCCGTACCCAAAGGGTAAAACAGGAACCTATTACTAAGACTCTGCTGTCCATCCGTCCGTCTGTCACCACGCTGTATCTCATGAACCGTGATAGTTAGACAGTTGAAATTTTCACAGATGATGTATTTCTGTTACCGCTATAACAATAAATC
Source organism: Aporophyla nigra (assembly GCA_947507805.1). Lineage (NCBI taxonomy): Eukaryota > Metazoa > Arthropoda > Insecta > Lepidoptera > Noctuidae > Aporophyla > Aporophyla nigra. The sequence goes on from OX382301.1 coordinate 5,549,174, forward strand.
GACACCTCGTACGTAGAGTATCGTATGCATATTTAGAAGTATGAAAATAAATCGAAATTTGTTGATTACGATACTCTACGTAGGAGGTGTCGAAATACTAAAAAACAGAATAAAATAAATATTGAAGGGGGCTCCCATACAACAAACGTGATTTTTCTATAATGATAAGGAACCCTTCGTACGCGAGTCCGACTCGCACTTGGCCGGTTTATTAGATAGATAAGGTCCACATTATCCCCATTTAAATAAAAAAAATTTTACTTGGGCTAAGACCACCATAACATAGGTCCCTGAAAACGTCAAACAGCATCGCGGAAGACTCAGGCGTAGATGGCGGGACGAACTCGACGCCTACATGAGGGATTGCTCCTTATTGGCTCAGGATAGAGTTGAGTGGAAAAAGGAAAGGGAGACCATTGCCCTGCAGTGGGACAATACAGGGTGATTACTTACTTACTTGACTTGATATCATGTTTCTGATAAGTGTCCTATTTACAGAATAAACAATTTAATTTCAAGTCCACTTAAAAGAACTTTAAAGCGATCAAATGGACCGACACAAAAATCGTTTTTGTCTTATACTATGTAGAAATAGCTCTATTTTATGAGTCTCATAGAAGTAACTTCTTGTAGGGGAAAACTAACATGACCATTATTTTCTTGGGATCACATGACAAAGCATTATTATGAAAGGCGGCTTTTATTAAGATTCGGTTTAAGCCACCAAGATGTGTATAGAAATGCAGGTCTTTTTACAAACTGACTACTTAGTCCGGTGGTAAGTTGTCATTTTAGAATTAAGAACTTTACCCAATTCAAAATAAAGTTGGCAATCATAAAACCAGAATTTAAGGCTAGAAATAAACTTAGATCGCATTTGATAATAAGGCGGGTAAAGAGCATTTCATGAAGGTTCTCAATTTTGTCACCCTTCTTGGCGCGTCATCCACTTTCATACATCTATTCCGTTCCGTTTACGAGTACCTACCTACATACAAACCTACTACGCACCTGACCTTTCTGGAGGTCAGCCACAAATTGGTAATCGATTTAACGCCCCCCTCCTTCCGCAAGGAATTAATGTGGGCGTAGATTCGTTTTAATAGACTGAATCCATTTATGAATAATAAACCTTAAACCATATAACCATAAACCACAAATAAGCGTGAGAGTAGGTGGAGGGAGGGTGTTTCAAATACGGAAAACTAAGGGATTATGTAGAACTATTGGATTGATGTTTCATGATGGATATTTCATCGGTTCTTAAATGAATATTCTTTAAGTTTTGCACAATCAAACAAACTGACCTACCACAGTCCACTGCTGTACATAGGCTTTTCCGAAGTTGCACTACACTCGGTTCACCACCTTCCGTATCCAATCCGTTTCAGACTCTCAGCCGTCTTTTTCGGGACGTCGGCGGTTCTCTATTGAAATTATATCTTCACAGAATTATTTCATCAGTGATATTAACTCGACACAATGGGCCTCATGGAAAACAAAAGGCAGAGAGGCCTATGCTTAAAGTTTCCCTACGTGATCAAAAGATACGTGACGAAGAGATCCGTAGCCCAAAGGATTGCCAAATTTAAGTGGTATAGTGGGCAGTGCTCGCAGAATGGAGGGTCGATACGGCCGACAAATTCTGGAGTGGCGCCCGCGTACAGAAAGACGTAGAGCGTTGGAAAGTCTCGCTCAAGGAGGATCTGGACCTGGTGAGGGCCGCAGAAATCCGCTGGATGCGAGTAGCACAAAACCAGCCAAAGTAGCGATACTTGGGTTCTCCCAAGCTTCGCCACTTCGACTCGAAAATCAAATCAAATCATTTATTTTTGCAACTATGGGTAATTGGTACATGGATGTTGTTTTTTTTTTATAGTAAAGTCCTCCATATTTTACCGTCATATGGGCATGCAAATAAAATTCATTTGTGAAATATAATTAAATTACAAAATACAATAGATACTAATTCAGATAAATGTCAAATCAAAAAAATATATAAATGTCAAAATTTGTTGGTTTGTTGTTTGTCTCGATTTGTGTCTTCGACCAGCGGTGGACGTCTTACGGCTTATGATTTATTTTATCTATTACATTGGAATAGCTACTGTTTTTTCATAATTTAAATCATGATTATTCACAATGTTTTATAATATAAGCTACCATAACAAAGATGTCTGTGGCCACAAAGAAGATTAACTGATTGTTATCTTAATACTATGTATCTTAAAAATTAGGCTATAGTTGAATGGTACAAGGCTAATTATCGCTTCAAGACAATGCCTACACATGCTGTTAGTTTTCACATGTAGAAAAGTGCATTAGCCTCTTGTCATAAATACGTAAAACAGCTTAAAGACTAGATTAGATAAATACGCATAATGCAACTAACTGATTATTTGACCTGAAACAACAAACAAAAAAATTTCGGAATGTGCGCCTAAATTTAATTCAGCCTTTCCCAAAGTCGGCGATAACGCCCCCTTATAGGCGCTGCAGGCCTGAAGGGGGGTGGTAGGCCAGAAAAAAAATGGGGGCGTTGTGTAGACTCTACACATACCATTTTTTTTCTGGGTCTCTTACTTTAGGCCTGCAGCGCCCACAAGGGGGCGTTATCGCCCACTTTGGGAAAGGCTGATTTAATTTGAAAGCCGTGAATTTTTTCTGGAAACGGCCGCGACTTACGTGTTGTAGTTGGTAGGTTCGAACTGAGACAGGCGCAGTGTTAAATTATTTCATCACCACTGCTCTTAGAGGAAACCGGCATGTCCTAGAACCAAAAATTCGAAGACAGGTGACCTATGAGGCCTATATCTCAACAGTACACGGCAAACGTCCTCGTGTTCTTAAAATAACAAGTTTTTATGTTATCCTACTAATATTATAAATGCGAAAGTTTGTGAGGATGGATGTATGTGTATGTGTATGTTTGTTACCCTTTCACGAAAAAACTACTAGACGGATTTGGATGAAATTTGGCACACAGATAGTTCATAACCTGGATTAACATATAGGGTACTTTTTATCCCGGTAGTACGTTTCCGCGGGATATTTTCCGACCTCCACGCGGGCGAAGCCGCTGGCAAAAGCTAGTTATTTATATTTTAGTACATCTGTACCATTTGGGTTATCAAGTGCAAAAGCGATACTGAAAGTAAAACATGCAGAACGTGCCGGAATAAAAGACGCAGTGTCTGACGGAAGATAAGAAAATTGGGTAATCAGTTTGCAACTGTGAGATTCAAATCAATCAACTCAGCTTATCGCAGTCCACTGCTGGACATTGGGATTGCTTGTGCCTAATTTGAAGAACATAATCTGAAAATAATAATAGTACGTAATGATAATAATAGCACAATCCTTTATGCGTGTATGGGATTAGAGAGCACTCGACGAAAAACGTGCGCCCTGCTCCCTTTTCTGGCAAAACATGATGAAATCCTACGTTTAACCCTCCAATATGCCAAAGATATAATTTTTCATTTACTTTTTGTTTTTTTTTTTTTATTCAAAATAAAAAGTAATTTCAAATGCCAACTAGCTTAAGAGTAAGCACTTTTTGAACGTCAAAATCACATAATTTTGTCCCCGGAAACCCGCTCTTCACCACTTTGTAGTGGGTTAGCCGGCAAGAAGAAGTGCAGAACCAACTCCCCAGCAGCACAGCTCTCTATTCAAAATATAGTCTCTAGTTTGTTGTTTTCAATTCCTATTTTATTCTGAAGGATCCTAGTGTTGCTTGTCCAGGCAGTTATTATGACGTGTCGTTACATGGTCTTGGCTCTCTTTCGTGGCTTTCGTTGGTTAATAATATTTGTAATAGTAAGAACTACATTTTGTGCAAAATTTATATCGTAGTAGACCCCATATAGAGCCCTCTATAAAAATGAATAACAAAAAACTGTTTCGTAGGAATGTTTTCTGTATTTTGAGCGTAACTTTATCAATTATTCGTTTAAAATGTTGCAAAAAAATACACCCTTCAACTTTACACGTTTCCTAGTTTTTGGTTCATTAACAGCAGAGATAAACACATCCCGCAAAATCTAGTGTATTCTGCCAACTTCACCAGCATATTTCTACGAACTACGCTCATGACACTTCCAGTGTGATTGAATTCCATTTCTACAAAGAAGCCATAAGATATCGTCGACAATCACGTGAAAAAAACACGTCTAAATCTAGACACCCGTGCTGGAAAACTTGTGCGAAAAGCGTTTCATTTCACGTGACTCCGTAACGTGCGGGAGTGCTTTTAAATATAACCATGTTGTTAGAAACGTGCGCTGGACACATGCTCACCTACTTAGGCTTCAGTTTCAAGTATTAGATAATGTGGATCGAATGTGTCGGTGGAGTGGGATTTGACGCGACCCACATGTCTCACGAGTCTTAGGTAAATAGGATGAAGGGCGTTTATGGGCGCTTATCTCCGGTTACCATAAGGTGGATACGCTAAGGTAGATTAAATTCTTTTTTTTTAATTTTCAAGTCACAGTCATGTTGTATGTTCCAATTGAATGACTTTTCATGTTTAGGATTAAATGTACTTAGAGTATTAATTATTTTAATTATTAAAATACTGTTAAGACATATTTATAACGGTCGTGTTGACACTCGTTTATCGCGAGGAGTATCGTATTACCCAATAACTAGGGTGTGGAAAATCAAAAGTCATTTATTCAAACTAGGCTGAGAGTCAGCACTTTTTGAACGTCAAAGTTACATGAGACAGTCCTCCAAAAACGCCCACCCTTCGACACTTCCTATTGCTTTAGCTGGGAAGAAGAAGTGGCGGAACAAACTCCCCAGCAGCACAGCTGTCTGTTAAGTTAGAAGAACTTGATTCTATACAGTATTATGTAAGTAATTAATATTATAAAACAAAACAAAACATACATCAAATTATGCGTCATATGTCAGCTAGCACACGCCAATATACGAACAAAACATTAAAAAACTAAACTCAAGCTAAAATAATAAAATCGTAAATAGAACTTAAAACCTAAATAAGAGCCTCCGGGTATAAAGGGCGTGCCCGCTTACATACACAACGATGAGGAAAGCTAATTCTGATTCTGGTTGAAAGAACATAAACATTGAGTTAATTACAGCGACCAACTATTCTTATCGTTTAAGAAGTCGTTGATAGAATAGTATGCCTTTGAACAAAGGTTGGATTTTACTTTAGCTTTAAACTCATTAAACTGCAAATCTAGGAAAGCAGAGGGAAGCTTGTTGAAAAAGGTAATACCAAGACCAACAAATGAATTATGAACCTTATGAAGCCGGTGAAAGGGAGCACGTAGCTTGTCCTTATTTCTAGTATTAATATTATGAATATCACTGTTCTTAGTGTACAGATGTATATTTTGCTTAATATATAAGATGTTGGCGAAGATGAATTGTGATGCCACCGTAAGAATACCAATATCTTTAAACAACTCTCTCAGAGAAACTCTAGTACCTAGTTGGTATATAGCTCGAACAGCTCGTTTTTGAAGAACAAAAATATTTTGAATGTCCGCGGCTTTGCCCCACAGCAGAATGCCGTAGGACACAACGCTATGAAAATAACTAAAATAAACTAATCGAGCTGTATCAACGTCCGTGTATTGTCTAACTTTCCTGACGGCGTAGGCAGCCGAACTGAGCCTCCCGGCTAGGCTTGAAATATGTGGGCCCCACTGTAGTTTCGCGTCTACTGTTATGCCTAGAAAAACTGCCGAGTCTACAGTTTCAAGCACCTCATTATCTAAGACGTCGTTCGGTCCCAGATGCCTAACATTCGGTAAAGCGAACTTTATACATTTTGTTTTCTTAGCATTAAGAAGTAGGTTATTAGTGGTAAACCAATCCGTAGCCATTGAGAGTGCACTGTTCACATCGTTAAAATCTTTTCTATTCCTGTCTACTTTAAAGATCAATGAGGTATCATCAGCAAATAGTACAATGTAACAGATATCCTTTAAATAGAATGGTAAGTCGTTAATATACACTAAGAACAAGAATGGACCCAGTATTGAGCCTTGAGGTACACCTAACTGAACTAGTAGCCCGGAAGATTTCACACCATTAATATCTACACATTGGTGCCTATTTTGCAAATAAGAACTTATAACATTGAGAGCTTCGTTTCGAACACCGTAATGACGTAGTTTACGCAAGAGCGTGTCATGGAGAACGCAATCAAAAGCTTTGGAGAGATCACAGAAAACTCCAATAGCATTTTGCGAGTTCTCCCAAGCATTGAAAATGTGTTTTAGTAGAGCAACACCCGCATCTGTTGTCGAACGACCTTTTGTAAAGCCATATTGCTCATTATGAAGGAGGCTATTTAAATTAAAATGTCTTAGCAATTGCTTGAGTATTAACTTTTCAAATATTTTACTAAATGCAGGTAAGATAGAAATGGGTCTGAAATTGCCAACGTTATTTTTATTACCTGTTTTAAATAATGGTATGACTTTACTACTCTTCATGAGGTCAGGAAAAGATCCTAAATCAACACATTTATTAAAAGTAACAGCTAGATAGGGGGCTACGATGTCTATTATATTACTCAACAGTTTAATGGAGATGCCCCAGTAATCACCAGTGTTTTTTGACTTAAGTGTGTTAAAAATATTAACCACATCACGAGGCGTTACATGTTCGAAACTAAATAAGCGACTACATCCGGGCACACAACTATGCAAAAGGTTTTCAGCTTTAGACGAGGACGAATTTAAGGAGCAAGTCGTAGTTATAGGTATGTTGGCAAAAAACTCATTAAATGCCTCAGCTATGACGGCAGCTTTATTAACCAATTTGTTGTTAATCATAATCTCTAGTTGTTTTTCCCGTCTAACCGGTTTACCCGTTTCATTGTTAATAATTTTCCAAGTGGTTTTTATTTTATTATTGGATTTTTTTATGGTATCGCTTAAAAATTTTGATTTAGCTAAAGCGCAGATTTTTTTAAACAATTTTGAATAATTACTGACATACTCTAAAAAAGGAGTATCAAATCTGTATTTTTTCAAACCATATAACTCGTATAGTCTTGCTCTACTTTTATAAATTCCTGGAGTAGCCCATTGGTTGAAACTAACGGAAGTGCTATTAATATCAATAGTTTTGGTCTTGAAAGTAGATTCGTATTCTTTTTGCACAATATCAAAAAGGGCTCCATAGATTTCATTAGGATTCTCGCGTTCTACTATAGATGGTGTAATCCTATGAGCTATATTATTTTTAAATTTATTGCAACGACTAGCTGTATAAGGCCTGCATAATATTTTATGCGGCTTTTTAATAATAATAATAAACATTTTATTTTCAGGTTACTGTGACCCATAGACATATACCTTATAAACTAACATATATAAGTATTATACAAAAGTAAGTAAGTAAGTAGTAGTAGTAGTTAAGTAGTGGCAAAGGGAAGCTGGCTAATAATCCACAGTGGTCAGACGTTAAGTCACTGAAAACAAACTTATTTTTGGCATCACAATCACTAAATATATTATCAAGACAAGTCGACGAAGAAGCCGTGACCCTAGTTGGTTCAAGGAACAAGTTTATTAAACTAAAATGTTAAATGCAAATGGAGATCAGATAGACAGTCTCTCGATCGGGTTAGACTGGAAACAGAACTTAATACAGTTGGGGAAAGGTTAGAAAATTATAATAATGATACAGCCTGATAAAAATTGCAAAAAAACCTAAGAAAATTTGAATTTCGCGGACTACCATGGCCCTTCCCCTTTAAGGGGGGTTTGCTAGTAGCAAATGGGATTGTGTCGTCACCCAAAGAGGTGACACGCAGTGTTGCCGGCGCACGCTTATGGGAGGACATGTTGTCGTGGGTTCGGCCGTAAATAGTGACGGGGCCCGGTAGGCATGGCGGGCTGAGGACCTTTTTCTGCCGAACTGTAGCAGTATTTGCTTCCTCATTAACTTGAGGTAGTTGTGGTTTTTGTGTCATTGGTGAAACGTACATGTCCTAGGCGCAAGAGTTCGAAGACTTGATTACCACCAACCCGTACTGGGCCTGTACCCTCCCACGTAGCTTTCTGTTTTTAACCGACTTCAAAAAAAGGAGCAGATTCTCAATTCTAATTTTTCACTTTCAAAAACACTACGTTTTTAAGGAAGACGGTTGTAATTTTTTTGAAAAAGTTTTAAATAGATTGCCTAAGATCTAGGTGTAAAATAAAATTGTGTATTCATCTTTCTCATACATTTTATTGTTAACGTTTACATTTTTTAAGCGTTAATGACTTATTATTCGATTTTTATAACATAGTTTTAGAAACTTCAGTATTTTTTCACAATTTTGAGAAAAATCTTTTTATGCTTTATGTTTTATAGTTTCTACCACCAACTTTATTTTTTACTGATTTAGTTAAAGTCATTTTAACAGAACAGACAGCAGACATCAGCACTTGTTAATGACACGACATGGGGGTTATTAATGCGAGCATATCGAGCTATTTTGTTTCCAGGTCCATTCTTCCGTTATTGTCCATTGTTAGCGGTCTTCTTGCAAGGCTGGCAGACCTCGCACTTAGTGTAGCAGCAGGAGGGGTAGTACTTGCAAGGGTGCAGGTAGTACTCATCGCCAACTGCGAAGCACTTGCCCAGGTTCAACATGTCTTCGAAGTCACACCTAGCAACAATAATTAAATGTTCATTAGTATTCTATAGAATCAGTAGAGATAAAGAGTTAGTATTCTATTGGTATTCCGTGTGGTGACGGACGTAAAGAATGGCACCATCTCATTTCTTCCCGTGGGTGTCCTAAGAGGCGACTAAGGGACTTTCTAGAGAATTGGCAGTAGCGTTCTCTATGCATTTTATCACCATACTGCGAACGCCCACCCGCCTGCCAAGCGTGGTGGCAAAGCCCCCCCCCCCCCCCCCCTAATGATAGTATTCGATGGAAAAAAGTAATTTTACCTATATTGTAATAATTTTACATTATACTTTTGGTAAACAACTTAGCAGCGTTCTCTATGCATTTTACCACCATACTGCGATCGCCAACCCACCTGCCAAGCGTGGCGATTATGGCAAAGCCCTCCAAATAGGGGGAGGCCTAAGTCCAGCAGTGGACGTCTTACGGCTGAAATGATGATGGTAAGGGTAGATAATAATTAATAGGTGGTGACAAGCAGTAGCCTAGGATGTAAATTATGCTTTACCTAATATCACTAACTCCTTTCTAAGTTGATAATATGAAATACTTGTTGGTGTAGCGTTTCTAGGCAAGTCAATTTTACTGGTTAAAATACATACATACATAGAAGCACGCCTTTTTCCCATGGGGGTAGGCAGAAACCACGGAACGCCACCTGCTACGATCTCTACACACTTCTTTTGCCTCGTTTAGGTTCATACAATTGGTCATACACACACGCCGGTTGCGAGTACTACGCACCTGACCTTTCTGAAGAACATCACCAATAAGGTCCCTATATTTCCTCCTAGGGCGTCCCCTCCCGGTGTTTCCACTCACATCTGCCTTGTAAATACCTTTTGTGAGCCGACCTTCATTCATCCTCTCAACATGACCAAACCATCTAAGCATACTTTTTTCAATTTTTGTCACTACATCTTCTTTTACACCACACCGTTCTCTTATCACATCATTCCTCAGCCTATCATTCATAGTCACACCACACATGCTTCGCAAGGAACGCATTTCCACAGCATTTATTCTACTTTCATGCTTCTTTTGCCATACCCAACATTCACTTCCATACATAAGCGTAGGCACCAGTACACCATTGTGAACAGCCAGTCGAGCCTTATCGGACATCAACTGGTTGGTCACAATCGCATGTAAAGCACCGTTTACTTTATTTCCCGCATTCACTCTTTTTTCCACATCTTTATCAATCTTTCCATCCCTTGTAAACAAACTTCCCAAATATACGAACTCACTAAGTTCGAATTAGTCAACCATAATTTACATTTCGGCAAATATAATTTACTCTATAAAATGCCATTTCAATGTTAGCAGTATAATATATAGTTAAAAATAATCCTGTTAAAATTTGAACAATTAAACATAAAGCTAGTAAAGATCCAAAATTTCATCAAGCTGAAATATTTGATGGGGAAGGTAAATCAATTAAAGATCCATTAATAATTTTTAAAATAGGGTGAGTTTTTCGTAAAGTTGAAAAATTATTTATCATTAAAATTTAATTGAAAGTTGAACGAATTGGCCCGTAAAAAATATTAGTAATTTTAACAACAGCAATTAAAGTGATAAATAAATAAATTACTAATATTATTATAATTAAAAATGTTTGATTATTATATAATTTTCTTAAATTAATTTTATTTTCATTATTAAAAAATAATATTAAGTTATTAAAATTAATTATATCAGAGTTTATTGATAGATTTATAAAAAATATATTATTGTAAAATATAATCGTAATTAATAAAAATAAAATAATTGAGAAAATAAATATTTTTTTTATGTTTATTATAGGTTTAAATATTTCATTTGAGGCAATTCTTGATACATAAATAAATAAAACTAATAATCCTCCTAAAAAAGTAAGAAATAAAATATAAGAGAATCAGTATGTTTTAATTATTATTCCTGTTAATAAACAGGTTAATAAAGTTTGAATTAAAATTATTAATCCTATAGATAGAGGGTTATTTAAAAATAATATAAAGAAAGAAATTATAATTAAAAATAATGAAAAAATTAGTTTGATAATTTCAAATCAAAGAATAGTTTATATTTAAAATAATAATTTTGGAGATTATTGATAAAGAATTTCTTTTTCTTTGAAGTTTTTAAAGTAAATTACTTAACTTTGATTTACAAGACCAATATTTTTTTAAACTATAAAAACAAATGATAATTTTAAATATATGGGTTATTTTTATTGTAATATTTTCTATTGGTAATTTAATTTTTATCTCTAAACATAAGCATTTATTAATTGTTTTGCTTAGATTAGAATTTATTGTTTTAAGAATTTTTTTTATTTTATTAATTTATTTAAGTTCAATTGATTATGATATATATATATTAATAGTATTTTTAGTATTTTCAGTTTGTGAGGGGGCTTTAGGTTTATCTATTTTAGTCTCAATAATTCGAACTCATGGTAATGATTATTTTCAAAGATTTAATTTATTATAAATTAAATATTAAAAATTAATTAATAATATATATATATATATACATAAATAAAATGATAAAATTTTTAATTATAATAATTTTTATAATTCCTTTTTGTTTTATAAAAAATATATTTTGAATGGTTCAAATAATATTATTTTTATTAATATTTTTTTTTATAAATTTAAGAATAAGATTAAATTTATTTTGTAATTTAAGATATATATTATCTTGTGATATCATATCTTATGGGTTAATTATATTGAGAATTTGAATTTCTATTTTAATAATTATAGCTAGAGAAAATTTATATAAAATGAATTTTTTTTTAATTTTTTTTTTATTTAATGTTATTTTTTTATTAATTATATTATATTTAACTTTTAGTAGAATAAATATATTTATATTTTATTTGTTTTTTGAGGGTAGTTTAATTCCTACCTTATTATTAATTATTGGTTGGGGGTATCAACCTGAGCGTATTCAAGCTGGTATGTATTTACTATTTTATACTTTATTTGTTTCTTTACCTTTATTAATAGGAATTTTTTATGTTTTTAATGAAATAAATTGTATAATAATTTATTTTTTAAAATTTTTAAATTTAAATATATATATATTATATTTTTCAATAATTATGGCTTTTTTAGTAAAAATACCTATATATTTTGTTCATTTATGATTGCCCAAAGCTCATGTTGAAGCTCCTGTTTCAGGTTCTATAATTTTGGCAGGTATTATATTAAAATTAGGGGGTTATGGTTTATTACGTTTATTAATTTTTTTACAGGAAATTAATTTAAAGTTAAATTATATTAGAATTGTTATTAGATTAATTGGTGGATTTTATATTAGATTAAAGTGCTTTTGTCAAGTGGATATTAAATCATTAATTGCTTATTCTTCTGTAGCTCATATAAGAATTGTTATTAGAGGTATTATAGTTATGAATTATTGAGGATTTATTGGGTCTTATATTTTAATGATTGGTCATGGTTTATGTTCATCTGGAATATTTTGTTTAGCTAATATTAGATATGAACGTTTACATAGTCGGAGATTGTATATCAATAAAGGTATAATAAATTTTATACCTTCAATAAGATTGTGATGATTTTTATTAATATCTTCAAATATAGCAGCCCCTCCAAGATTAAATCTTATAGGGGAAATTAGTTTAATTAATAGATTAATAAGATGATCTTGAATTTCTATACTGATATTAATATTAATTTCTTTTTTTAGAGCAGGTTATAGATTATATTTATATTCTTTTGTTCAACATGGTAAATATTATTCAGGAATTTATAGTTATTATACAGGTGTTTCTCGGGAATATTTAATATTAATATTACATTGATTGCCTTTAAATATTTTAATTTTAAAAATTGATTGTGTAATAATTTGGTTTTATTTAAATAATTTAAAAAAAATATTGATTTGTGGTATCAAAAATATGAATAATCATTTTAAATTATTAATAATGTAAAGTATTCCATTTGTTTTATTTCATTTATTTTTTTATTATTATTAAGAATAATAAATTTTTTTTTTATAATTTATTTTATTATAAATAATTTAGTTATTTTAATAGAATGAGAAATTATTTCTTTTAATTCTATAAGTATTGTCATGTCAATTTTATTGGATTGAATATCTTTATTATTTATAATGTTTGTTTTTTTAATTTCTTCTGTTGTTATTTATTATAGAAAAAGATATATAAGATCTGAATTAAATTTAATTCGATTTATTATTTTAGTTTTAATATTTGTTTTTTCAATGATATTATTAATTATTAGTCCTAATATTATTAGAATTTTATTAGGTTGAGATGGATTAGGATTAGTTTCTTATTGTTTAGTAATTTATTATCAAAATTTAAAATCTTATAATGCAGGTATATTAACAGCATTAAGAAATCGAATTGGAGATGTTTTAATTTTAATTTCAATTTCTTGGATAATAAATTATGGTAGATGAAATTATATTTTTTATTTGGAATTTATAAAAAATGATTTGGAAATAAAAATAATTAGAGGGTTAATTATTTTAGCTGCTATAACTAAAAGTGCTCAAATTCCTTTTAGATCTTGATTACCTGCTGCTATAGCAGCTCCTACTCCAGTTTCTGCTTTGGTCCATTCTTCTACTTTAGTAACAGCTGGTGTATATTTATTAATTCGTTTTAATATATTATTATTAGATATATTTTTTTTTAAATTATTATTATTATTATCAGGATTGACAATATTTATAGCTGGAATTTCTGCTAATTATGAATTTGATTTAAAAAAAATTATTGCTCTATCTACTTTAAGACAATTAGGTTTAATAATAAGAATTTTAAGTATAGGATTACCTGATTTAGCTTTTTTTCATTTATTAACTCATGCGATATTCAAAGCTTTATTATTTATATGTGCTGGAGTAATTATTCATATAATAAATGATATTCAAGATATTCGATTTATGGGTGGAATTAGATTATACATTCCTTTGACTTCTTTATGTATAAATATTTCTAATATAGCTTTATGTGGAATTCCTTTTTTAGCTGGATTTTATTCTAAAGACTTAATTTTAGAATTAGTTAGATTTAGAAATTTAAATTTAAGAATTTTTTTTTTATATTATGTTTCTACTGGTTTAACTATATTTTATACTTTACGTTTAACAATATATTTAATAGTGAATGATTTTAATTTATTAAGAATTTATAATTTATATGATGAAGATTATATTATATTAAAGAGAATATTTGTTTTATTATTTATAAGAATTATTAGAGGAAGATTTTTAAGTTGAATAATTTTTTCTTACCCGTATATGATTTATTTACCTTTTAATTTAAAAATAATAGTAATTTATGTTAGATTAATTGGTGGATTTATAGGGTATTTAATTAGAAATATAAAAATTTATTCAATTAATAAATTTATTATAACTTATAATTTAAGAAATTTTTTATGTTTTATGTGATTTATACCAAATTTATCTACTTATAGTTTAAATTATAGTTTTTTAAATTTTGGTCAAAATTTATTAAAAAATGTTGATTTAGGTTGAAGAGAATTATATAGAGGGTTTGGGATAATAAAAATTTTAAAAAAATATTCTATATTTTATAATTTTTATCAAATTAATAATTTTAAAATTTATTTATTTAGATTTATTATTTGGATAATAATTATTTTATTTATGTTATTATTTAATAATTAAATTTAAATAGCTTATAATATAGAGTGTAATATTGAAGATATTAAGGAGATAATATTATCTTTAAATATACATATATACATATATACATATATACATATATACATATATACATATATACATATATACATATATACATATATACATATATACATATATACATATATACATATATATACATTTATAAAAATATTATATTTATTTTATTTTTACAATGAAAATGTAAGGTTTTAATTAAACTATATAAATAGAAATATTAATGGAATTTAACCACTAAAAATTAAGTTAGCAGCTTATTTTTAATCTTTATATTTCAAATTTAATTGGAATAATAATTCAATTTTATCATTAACAGTGATATACCTCTTTTTGGTTTCAATTAATTATTTAATTAATAAATAAGGAGTTTTATAACTCTTTCTTTTAAGTCGAAATTAAATGCAAAATTGCTTCTTATTTAAGATAAATTAATTAAATTAATATTTTTTGAATGCAAATCAAATGTTTTGTTAAACTATAATCCTTATTTATTATTATTAAATTTATTAATTATTAATTAGTTAGTTCAATTTAATATATTTTGGTTTCATTCATGGTATAGTCCAATTAATAAAATTAAAATAAAAAATATTCTAATTTTAGTTCAAAATATAAAATTTACTAATTTAAATAGGGGAATAATAGGGAAAATAAGGGCAATTTCTACATCAAAAATTAAGAAAATTACTGTAATTAGAAAAAAATGTAAAGAAAATGGGATTCGTGCTGATGATGAGGGGTCAAATCCACACTCAAATGGGGAACATTTTTCTCGATCTGAAAAAGTTTTTTTAGATAAAATAATTGATAAAAATATTATAACATTAGAAATTAATATGATAATTAGAAAAATATTTATTATTAAAATAATTATTTATATTAAAATTATTAAACTTTTTGATTGGAAATCAAATATACTAAATATATTATATAAATAATTAATTTCCCCACCAGTAAATAGAAATGTAAAGGAATAATCATACTACATCTACAAAATGTCAATATCAAGCTGCTGCTTCGAATCCAAAATGGTGATTTCTAGAGAAGTGATTATTTAAATGACGAATTAAGCAAATAAGAAGGAATAAAGTACCAATAATTACATGTAGTCCATGGAAACCTGTTGCTATAAAAAATGTTGATCCATAAATTCTATCAGCAATAGTAAAAGGAGCTTCAAAATATTCATAGGCTTGAAGAATTGTAAAATAAATCCCTAATATAATTGTAATAAAAAGACCTTGAGTTATTTGAGAGTTGTTATTTTCTATAATAGCATGATGTGCTCATGTTACAGATACTCCTGAACTGATTAAAATAATAGTGTTTAGTAAAGGAATTTGGAATGGATTAAATGGGATAATACTAGTAGGAGGTCAAACAGCCCCAATTTCGATATTAGGGGCAAGACTTCTGTGAAAAAATGCCCAAAAAAAAGAAACAAAAAAAAAAATTTCTGACACAATAAATAAAATTATTCCTCATCGAAGACCTTTAGTTACTAAAATTGTGTGTTTTCCTTGTAAAGTTCCTTCACGACAAATATCTCGTCATCATTGATATATTGTTAAAATAACAATTAAATAACCTAAAATTAATAAATTTATATTAAAATTATGAAATCATTTAACTATTCCTGTTACCATAACTATAACTCCAATTGCTCCTGTTAAAGGTCATGGTCTATAATCTACTAAATGAAATGGATGATTAAAACTTGTTTTCATTAATTTACTTCTCTAGAATATAATGTTCTTAAAATTGCAATTACGTAAGATTGAATAATTGCTACTGCAGATTCTAGCACTAATAATAAAATTTGGATAATAATTAGGAATATGATAAAATAAGAACTTATTCTGGGTCCAGTTCCTCTTAATAATGTTATTAATAAATGTCCTGCAATTATGTTAGCAGTTAAACGAACAGCTAAAGTTCCTGGTCGAATAATATTTCTGATAGTTTCAATTAAAACTATAAATGGTATTAAAATAGAAGGTGTTCCTTGGGGAATTATATGAATAAATATATGTTGAGAGTTGTTAATTCATCCATATATTATAAATCTTAATCATAATGGTAGAGAAATTGATAATGATAAAGTTAAATGACTAGTTCTAGTAAAAATATAAGGAAATAAACCTAAAAAATTATTGAATAAAATAAATGTAAACATAGAAATAAAAATAAAAGTGGATCCTTGAAAATAATTATTTTTTAATAAAGTTTTAAACTCATTATGAAGTTTTAATAAAATAAAATTTCAAAATAAATAATGTCGGTTTGGAATTAATCAAAATGAATAAGGAATAAATAAAATTCCTAAAATTGTTCTGATTCAATTAAATGGAATATTAAATAAGTTAGTTGAAGGATCAAAAATTGAAAATAAATTACTTATCATTTTCAATTCAAGTTTTTTAATTTTAATCTTAAATTATTTTTTATTAAAATTTTTTTATTAAAAATATAATAATTTATAATGTTAAAAATTAGGTAAATTAATAAAAAAAAGAAAAAAGAAATTATTCAATTAATTGGTATTATTTGTGGAATAAAAGAATATTACATTAGTAATAATTTAAATTTGACATTTTTATGTTATATATTTAACTAATTCTTTATTTAATTTATTTCATTAGAAGTAAATGCTAATCTACTATAAAATGGTTTAAGAGACCAATACTTGCTTTTCAGTCATCTAATGAAGAATAATTATTAATTCAATTAATAAAATTTTTAATTGAAATTCTTTCAATTACAATAGGTATAAATCTGTGATTTGCTCCACAGATTTCAGAACATTGCCCATAAAAAATTCCTGGTCGATTAATAAAAAAATTAGTTTGATTTAATCGACCTGGGTTAGCATCTACTTTAACCCCCAAAGATGGAACAGTTCAAGAGTGAATTACATCTGTAGCGGTTACTATAATTCGAATTTGATTATTTATAGGTAAAATAATTCGATTGTCTACATCTAATAAACGAAAACTATTTGAATTTATTTCATTAGAGGGGATTATATAAGAATCAAATTCAACATTATTAAAATCTGAGTATTCATAACTTCAATATCATTGATGACCAATAGATTTTAATGTAATTAATGGATTATTCAATTCATCTAATAAATATAATAAACGTAATGAAGGTAAAGCAATAAAAATTAAAGTGATTGCTGGTAAAATAGTTCAAATTAATTCAATTATTTGGCCTTCTAATAAAAATCGATTAATATATTTATTGAATAAAAGTCTTGATATTAAGTAACCTACTAAAATTGTAATTATAATAAGAATAATTAAAGTATGGTCATGAAAAAAAATAATTTGTTCTATTAAAGGGGACGCTCCATTTTGTAAATTAAAATTTGATCATGTTGCAATTTCTAAAAAAAGGATAAACCTTTATAAATGGGGTTTAAATCCATTACATATAATCTGCCATATTAGAATAAATTTCTTAAAATAGGTAATTCATTATATGAATGTTCAGCAGGAGGTAGATTTTGGTATCATTCAATTGAAGATGATAAATTTAAAGAGAATAAAGCAATTCGTTGGTTAATTAATGACTCTCAAATAATAATTAATATAAATATAATGGCTAATAATGAAATATAAGATCCTAATGAAGAGATAATATTTCAAGAGATATAAGAATCAGGATAATCTGAGTATCGTCGAGGTATCCCGGCTAAACCTAAAAAATGTTGAGGAAAAAAAGTTAAATTTACTCCAATAAATATTACGAAAAATTGAATTTTTAATAAATAAGGATTTAATGATAAACCAGTAAATAATGGGTATCAGTGAATGAATCCCCCTAAAATAGCAAATACAGCTCCTATAGATAAAACATAATGAAAATGAGCTACAACATAATAAGTATCATGGAGTGTAATATCAATTGATGAATTAGATAAAATTACTCCTGTTAATCCTCCTACTGTAAATAGAAATACGAATCCTAATCTTCATAAAATAGAAGGTGAATAATTAATTTGTGTTCCATGGAATGTAGCCAATCATCTAAAAATTTTAATCCCAGTAGGAACTGCAATAATTATTGTAGCTGATGTAAAATAAGCTCGTGTATCAATATCTATACCTACTGTAAATATGTGATGTGCTCAAACAATAAATCCTAATAATCCAATAGCTAATATTGCGTAAATTATTCCTAAACAACCAAATGTTTCTTTTTTTCCTCTTTCTTGAGAAATAATGTGGGAGATTATACCAAATCCTGGTAAAATTAAAATGTAAACTTCTGGATGTCCAAAAAATCAAAATAAATGTTGATATAAAATTGGATCTCCTCCTCCAGCAGGATCAAAAAATGATGTATTTAAATTTCGATCAGTTAATAATATAGTAATAGCACCAGCTAAGACGGGTAATGATAATAATAATAAAAATGCAGTAATTCCTACGGCTCAAATAAATAAAGGTATTTGATCAAAAGATAAGTTATTTAATCGTATATTAATAATTGTTGTAATAAAATTAATAGCTCCTAAAATAGAAGAAATACCAGCTAAATGTAATGAAAAAATAGCTAAATCTACAGATCTTCCTCCGTGTGCAATATTAGATGAAAGTGGGGGGTACACTGTTCACCCGGTTCCTGCACCATTTTCTACAATTCTTCTTGAAATAAGAAGAGTTAAGGAAGGGGGGAGTAATCAAAAACTTATATTATTTATACGGGGGAATGCTATATCTGGTGCCCCTAATATTAAAGGTACAAGTCAATTTCCAAATCCCCCAATTATAATAGGTATAACTATGAAAAAAATTATAATAAATGCATGGGCAGTAACAATAGTGTTATAAATTTGATCATCACCAATTAAAGATCCAGGATTCCCTAATTCAGCTCGAATTAATAATCTTAATGAAGTTCCCACTATACCAGCTCAAATTCCAAAAATAAAATATAATGTTCCAATATCTTTATGATTTGTTGAATAAAGTCATTTTCGCTTTTAATTAAAATAAAATGGCTGAGTTTAAGCGATAAATTGTAAATTTATTAACGAGATATTTCTCTTTTATTAAAAATTATTTAGCTTTATATTCATAATAATGATATAAAATTGCAAATTTTAAGGAGTAGAATTTTCTATTAAGGCTTAAAGAATAGTTTCTTTATAAATAATTTTGAAGATTATTAGTTTATTTTAACTTAAAACCTTAATAAAAAAAAAAGTTCTAAAAATTATTCCTGTTAAAGAAATAAAAGAAAAAAGGTTAATTATATTAAAATAATTATTTTTAATAAAAATTTTAAATCATTTTATTTTTAAATAATTAAACATGAAAGCAGAATAACTAATTCGGATGTAAAAAAATAATATAATTAAACTTCTAATAATAAAAATAAAAGTTATAATATATATATTATTGTTAATTAAAAAATTGATAATAATTCATTTAGGGAAAAATCCAATGAAAGGAGGTAATCCCCCTAAAGAAAGAAAATTAATTAATAAATTAATTTTAATGAAAAAATTTATATTGTTAATAAATAATTGGTTAATAAAAAATAAATTTAAAGTATAAAATAAAAAACATATAATTCTGATTATAAATGAATATATAAAAATATAAAAAAATCATAAAGTTTCTCTAATTATAATTGATGAAATTATTCATCCTAAATTGTTAATAGAAGAAAAAGCTATTAATTTACGTAGGGAAGTTTGGTTTAATCCTCCAATGGCACCAATTATAATATTTATAATAATAATAATAATAATAAAGTTTTTGTTTATATAATATGATAAAATAATTAAGGGGGTAATTTTTTGTCAACTTATTAGAATAAATCTATTAAATCATGATAAACCTTCAATAATGTTGGGGAATCAAAAGTGGAAGGGGGTTCTTCCTATTTTTATGAGTATTGAAGAATTTATTATAATAGAAATAAAATTATTTATTTCAAAATTTTTTATAAAAATTATTTTGATTAAAATTGTAAATAAAAAATTAATAGAAGCAATGGATTGAGTAAGGAAATATTTCAATGATGCTTCATTAGATAATAAATTATTAGAATTAGAAATTAGGGGGATAAATCTTAATAGATTAATTTCTAATCCAATTCAACACCCAAATCATGAATTAGCAGAAATTGAAATTAGAGTTCTAAAAAATAAAATAAAAAGAAAAAATATTTTATTAGAGTTAAATAAAAAAATTTAAAATAAGAAATTATTTAAATTTCTTTTGAGAATTTTTAATTCAAAATTATATATTTTAGTGTATGATGCACAATAGTTTTTGATATTATTAGATATAGTTTAATTCTATAAAATATAATAAAGGTAAAATAATTACTTAATTTATCCTATCAGAATAACCCTTTATTCAGGCACTTTATTTTTAAAAAAAAGGGATTTCCTTTATATTTGAGGTATGAACCCAAAAGCTTATATTAGCTTATTTTTAATAATTTTTTTTATATGAAAATTTATTAAAAATGGTTTTATAATTCAATTAAATAGGATTTACGTATACATATATAATATATATAATATATATAATATATATATATAATATTAAAAATTTAATATATTAATATAATTAATCTTAATTTAATAAATTATATAATTTAAATTAACTATATTAATATGATATTATTTATATTATTATTAATTGTTTATTATTTAATTTAATTTTCAATATTAATATTATGAAAGAAAGAAAAGAGAAATTATTAAAAATTTAATAATTTATATTAAATATTTTATTATAAAAAAAAAAAAAAAAAATTCTATTTATAAAAATTTACATATAAATAAATTTTTTATGGTTTATAAATTTATTTTAAATTTATTTTACATATAAATTTTAGTGTTATTTTATATTATTTAAATAATAATTTATATAAAAAGTAGTAATTAATATTAAATTATTTAAGAAATTAAGATTTAGTAATATTTTAATCAATAACAAATTTTGTGCCAGCAGTTGCGGTTAAACAAAAGTTGAATTAAATTTTATAAATATTTAATTAATGAAATTATATTCATAATTGAAATTTTAAATTATTAGGTG
Source organism: Aporophyla nigra (assembly GCA_947507805.1). NCBI lineage: Eukaryota > Metazoa > Arthropoda > Insecta > Lepidoptera > Noctuidae > Aporophyla > Aporophyla nigra. Next base: position 5,570,639 of record OX382301.1, read on the forward strand.
AAATTTTAATTTAATGAAATTTTATATTTTATATTCATGATTTAATAAATTTTATAAAAAACTAGGATTAGATACCCTATTATTAAAATTTAAAATTTAAATATTAAAATAGTAAATAATTATTTATTGAAACTTAAATAATTTGGCGGTATTTTAGTTCATTTAGAGGAATCTGTTTAATAATTGATAATCCACGAATAAATTTACTTAATTTAAAATTTTGTATATCGTTGTTAAAAAAATATTTTTCTATAAAATTAATATTTAAAAATTAATATATAAATTTAAATCAGATCAAGATGCAGATTATAATTAAGAATATAATGGATTACAATAAATTTATTTAAAATGAATATTAATTTGTAAAAATTAATTGAAAGTGGATTTAAATGTAATTTTATTTAATTTAGTAAAATGATTAAAAATTAAAATATGTACATATTGCCCGTCGCTTTCATATAATTAATAAGTTGAAATAAGTCGTAACAAAGTAGGGGTACTGGAAAGTGTTCCTAGAAAGAACAAATTAGAGCTTGAATTTAAAGTATTTCATTTACATTGAAAAGATATTAGAATTAATTAATTAATTTGAGGGGAAGAATTAATTAATTAAAATTTTAATAAAAAAATTTTTAAATAAAAATATTTTAGGGGGTTAAAGTATTTTTAAAGAAAAAATTAATTAATTTATAATAAATTAGTATTGTAAAAGAATTTTGAAATAATTGAAAAATTAAATTAATTAAAAGTAATTTTAATTTAGTGTATCTTGGGTATCAGAGTTTATTAAAAAAAATTTTTGGTAAAAAAATTCTCGAATTTAAAAGAGATAATTAATTAATAAATTTATTGTAGCATAAATATTTTAAATAGTTAATTGGAAATGAAATGTTAATCGTTTTTAAATATATCTAGTTTTTTTAGAAAAAAATTTAATTTTATTTTATTTTATAAAAAAATTAATTAATTATTTTTTTTTATAAAATAAGATTATATTTTAAGGGATAAGCTTTAATTTAAATTTATATAAAACTTTATTTAAGATTAATTTAAGATTTTTATAATTTATATTGTTAATAAATTTTAATTTATTATAAATAATTTTATTTAAAATAAGATTTAATAAATTTTTATGTTATTTATAAAAAAAAATTTTTTAATTTGTTAAAAGTTGATATAATGATAAAATTAGTATATTAAAATAAAAATTTAAGTAATTATTTTTTTTTAAATTAATTAAAAGGAATTCGGCAAAAATTTATATTCACCTGTTTATCAAAAACATGTCTTTTTGGGAATAATTTAAAGTCTAATCTGCCCACTGATTATTAATTGAAGGGCTGCAGTATATTGACTGTACAAAGGTAGCATAATCATTAGTCATTTAATTGATGACTTGTATGAAGGATTGGATGAAATATAAACTGTCTCTTAATTATTAATATAATTACTTGCTCCACACTCTTATCATTTATTTTTACATCATATACCGATACGTTCTCTTCTCTTTCAAACACCATGACCTTCGTCTTATTCACATTTATATTCATCCCCTTCAACTTAAATGCTTCATCCATTACAGTCACCATGTCTTGCAACTGTTCTGCTGACGATGCAAGTAGAACTGGATCGTCTGCGTAGAGAAGGCATTTGACAGGCAACTCACTCATTGTCAATCCCCACTCACCCTCTTTCAAATCTGTCAGACAACTATCCATGTACAAGTTGAACAGCCACGGTGACGCTACACAGCCCTGCCTAACACCCCTCGAGATGCAAAACCAGTTCGTGTATGCCCCATTTATCCTAACACAAGCACTGGAATCCTTGTATAAAGATTTCAGTGCCCGTACCAAGCGCCAGTCCACACCGTACATGGATAGTGTTGACCACAGTTTTTCTCTGCACACACTGTCATAGGCCTTCTCCAAGTCAACGAAAGCGCAGTAGACTTTCTTGTGCTTCGCCAGATGTTTTTCGGCTATGCACCTTAGGGAGAAGATCTGGTCCATACAGCCCATCCCCTCTCTAAATCCTGCCTGCACATCCCATATTTTCTCACCGGTCACTCCTATCACTCTATTTATCAAAACCTTCGCATACAGTTTGCCGACAACACTCAAAAGACTAATGCCGCGGTAGTTTTTACACTCCTGCTGTGAGCCTTTTCCTTTTTTACACGCTTTATATTAGCTTCACTTGTATGTTTGTATATTTGTATATTTGTATATTTGTATGTTTGTATGTTTGTTTGTAACCGACTCCTTATAGTGCGATTTTGACCCACTTTAAACGACCAGATTTCATTCAAACTTTGCACACCTGTCAAGGACTGATGACAATGCAATAATTTCATAAATTTATGCCATTATCCTTGCCAGGGTTACCAGGACAGCAAAAAAACTGTCACAAACTACGCTGACATACGTCTCAAAATTCGAAATACTTACCCTAAAAAATAGAAAATAAATAATAGTTTAAATAGCGTGGGGTGCCTGATATCAATAAAAAAATACCTTAAAAGAACCCCATGCTTTTTTTCCATTATTTTGTACTTTTTAGTTTGGTTTTCCATGGAAGCGTGTTTTTTATTTAAACTATTATTTATATAGTGGTATGATTACAGCCTTACACCAATCATCCGGTACACGGCCATATTTGCAACACATATTAAAGATCCGGCACAACAGGCTTGCTACCACCCCGTCACCGCTCTTCAGCATTTCAGCAGACACTCTATCATATCCTGCAGCTTTTCCAACTTTCATACCTTTCAGCGCTCGTACTATCTCCTCTATTTCTATTTCATTATCTTCATCTACCTCTGAGTAAGGGTCTTCTAAACTGGCATCTGCCCAGTTGCCCACTCCTTGCACACTGTCCTGACAACTGTATAAACTTTCAAAGTATCCCTTCCAGCGTTCCAAGACCTTACATTCTTCACTTAATAAACATCCATCTTTTGCTCTTATAACATTCATACTTGATGTTCCTGTTACTCCACGAGCCAATCTTACCTGTTTCCAAAACAGCTTAACATTGGCCCTGAAGTTATCAGAGAACTTCCTGTTATACTTTTCTTGCCTTTCATCCTTTTTCATTTTTACTATCTCTTTAACTTTTACTTTCATTTCGGAGTATTTCCTTTTAACTCTTTCCAAACCATCCGTCACATTCGCTGCCTGATTCATCCTATTTTGGGCCTTATAGGCTAAAACATTAAGCCAGGCCTCTTTCTTCTTCCGCACAACCTCTTTAACTTCACCATCTACCCAAGAATCACTCATTCTACTACCATTTTTTCTCCGTGCTACACCACATACTTTTGTGGCTACTTGCACCATACTATTTTTAAGTATATCCCATACTTCCTCCATACTATAATCATTCGTATCATCAAATATTTTATCCGTCTTCACCTTTACTTCCCGCTTATATTCCTCTTTTACTTTCTGGTTAAAATGTAGAGTTTAATTAAAAACGTATGAATACGCTTAAACCCGCCTGCCAAGCGTGGCGATTATGGCAAAGCCCTCCAAATTGGGGGAGGCCTAAGTCCAGCAGTGGACGTCTTACGGCTGAAATGATGAAACAACTACGTAGACTTATTTTTGCTTGAATCTTGTTAATTAATGCAATAAAAAAAAGGTACCCAACCTTCACACAAAACAAGATAGGTGATGTCAATCAATCATTTAAATTTCAGACAGGTTACGCAACGACGAGGTAAAGGCTTTTATTTATCTAATATTTCATTTATGTAGATTCTTTTATTATATTTTGTGAATGTGAGAGCGTAGTAGGCCTTGTAGACGGTAGATTTCTAGATCATATTCTATCTGTTTAAATAGGTGGTAAATACTTGGGTTACACTGTCCTCCCATGGTGGTATTTTGTGTGTGACTCGCATCATTCATTGCTTTTCCTTAATTTCGCTACAACACTGATTAACATTGCACAAGATACACCTTTCCAATTTTTAACAAACATTTGTTTCCTATATTGATGAAAATAATCAAATAGTCTCCAAGTTAAATTACTGTGCGACATCCGGACGATCAGACAGACATGACAAAAATTATAAGTGTTCTGCTTTTACTTTTGCCTACGGAACTCTAAAAATGGGTTACGTATTGAATAAGTTCGAAAAATATTTGACCGAATTTCATTTCACCTAAAACTATTCAACAGTTATCGTTTCGTTTTTTTTTACTTCATTTTTTACTTCAAATTTTAATTATCAATTCGACTTTTTTTTGCAAAAAAGACGTCGGTCAATAGTTTTCGGTCAAACGAAATTCGAACAAAAAACAATCGGATAAGTGATCGGTTCCCCTGAAAATGCCGTGTGTTTGTCAAATTCTGGACAAAATCCGCGTGGCTTACTCACTTGGCTTGTGCTAGCAGCTCCTTCTCCGCAGGGCTTAACATAGGCACTACGTACTCAATAATGCCTCCCTTGCTGACCTTGACGGGCGTAGAACAGTACTTCATGCCGTAACACTGCTTTGGGTCGCCTTGCTGCACCAGCGCGCTGTCTATGAGTGCCGTTGTCTCGAATAGACCTGAACAGCAGAGAGATAAAGGTATATTGCCTATTTATTACTTCTTATTTTCTTTTCAAGTCACAAACATCAGTGTAGCCCTGACTCTTGTACTAAGAGTTCCTGTATGACAAGAGCATATTATATTTATGGCATTGATAAATTGAATCACATAAATCACCATAATCTTAGCGCAGATATTATCAAAAGATATCATCATCACCTCATCTGCGTCGCCCTTTCCCTCCTATGATGGGGTTAGTTTCCAGCTTAACAGTTGAATATCAGTACATGGGACCTGTCTGACGTCTTCAACCCATTTACTTGGTTTAACACGAGACCTTTGTAAGACTTGAGTATTGCGCATGTACTTTTTTAATACATAGGCGTCACCCAGATTAGAACAGAAGACCAACACATCAGGATCATCCCAGATCTTTTTCAGATGAACTAAACAGTCCAGGAGATCTAATCAACTTCTGGAGGGAAACGAGCTGGTTGGAATAACCACCGATGGTTGCCATGGCCCACGCACAATGGTCCACCTGAAGGACTAAGTGCGTAAACCAAACCTTCCTGTTGGCTGTTACACTTTCTGGCTTCCTACTACCATACCGAATGTCAAAGGTTTAAAAAATAACAGTCGGGACAAACGGCTTAACGTGATTTCACAAGCAGTCATTAAAAAAGACATAACCCTGTTTGGCAGTCGGGTAAAAAGAGTAACGTATAATCTGCATATTTAGAAAGTGAATGTTGGAATCATAAATCGCTATTTCAAAAAAGGTCAGCAATTCACACCTTTTACAAATACATTCTAAAAAGGAAGAATATCAATGACACCAATAGAAAATATTGGTATGTTGGCATGGCTAGCTGACAAACGGTAAATGATTCAATTTAATGTTCTGTATCTCGTCATGATAATTACTTTGCCTACCTACTTTTGTATAGATTCAAGTTTATCTAACTAAACAGACAGCTGTGCTGCTGGGGAGTTTGTTATCCTTCTTCTTCACTATAGCACAAGGATGCGGTCAAGGGCGGCCGTTTTGGGGGACTATCTTATGTAATTTAGACGTTCCAAAACTGCTGATTATCAGTCTAATTTGAATAAATAACTTCTGATTTTGATACCTTTCATTAAATTAACTACAAATCTTGCAGTAGAGAAGCCGATGGAGAGGTGTCCTTGCTCGTTGTTACTCTTGACCGTGCAAATGAGGTCGTCGGCTTCGCGCACCAGTCGCGACAATTTGTCCAACTATATCGACATTGAACAAGCATTGTTAAGTCAGGGAAATATAACTGTTAACAACTTTGAAAAATAACTTTCAAGCACAAAGCTCCACCACTATGTATAGTATAGAACTGCCTTCAGTTAGGACTTTGTACGGAAAAAGAACTATTTAGTTTAACGGAGCGCAGCTTTATAGTGAGTTACCAAAAGAAATGACAGATTCTTCATCAATAAATATTTTCAGAAACAGATTGAAGTTGTGTTTGGCTAACCAAGAACAATAAATCAGTAAGTGTAAGTATATTCTTTTTGAATAAAACATTTTTTTTAAACCGAAGTAATTTAGTTTCAGCTTAACTTGTCTGTTTATTCAAATCACAACTGTCATTCGTTAACAATGATAAAATGTATGAAATGGCTATTACACGGTAAATTAACGTAGGGTATGAAATTGCTTAACAATTAATTTCCCTAACTGCAATTGCAATCAGCACTAAGAAAAACCTTGTGTTAGATCCCACTTATGTCTTACTGTGGATTGCAATAGGACAGTATAATGTATGGAAAAACAACGTAGAAGTCTAAAGCGAAGCTAGGATGAGTGGTCGTCACTAAAAGTTGCCGCAGACCGGCGCAACGCAATTCTAGTTGATCAATTTCCATTAGGTTTTCATAGACAATTGTTCTAGAAGAATCGCGTCGTGCCTGTCAGCGGTAACCTTATCACAAAATTGTACTATTCGCAAGGCACTTCAACTGCTGGGAAATAGGTTAACCCAGCAGGCGATGTAACACACTTACCTACAGAAATAAATTAGTTATCATTTATCTAAAGGTGCAACTGGTGCAAGAAGACTATGATCGACCGAGCGACATCAACCAGTCATCATCGTGTTTATTTATATCTGAAAATAGGTACCGAAGGTCATCTATCAACGTCGATCGAACTCACTCTGGTTGCACCTTTAAACTACAGATCACGGGTAGGTACTAAACTCTGGACTTTGCCGTTGAACAGAATCCTTAGTGCTTACCAAATCGCGACGCGACGAAGCGCGCACTTTTTAAGACAGCGATATAATATAGAACTTTATTTTCGTCTACATATTCGTTACGATGCGTTCGCGGAAACAACTGGCCTCTGCAAGAATCGTTGCGTTGCGCATGGCTGGCTGACCCTTAGTATATCATTTTAGCTGAAAGACGTCCACTACTGGACACAGACCTCTCCCAATTTGGGAGGTGAGTGTCATAATCGCCACGCTTAGCAGACGGGTTGGCGATCGCAGTATGGTGATAAAACGTATACACAATGCTGCTGCCCGTTGTATGGTGACTCCCTTTGTGGCCTCTTACGACACCCACGGGAAGAAATGGGATAGTGCTATTCTTTATGTCCGACACCACACGGAACCCTTACCTACCCTTAGTATAAGTACCATCGGTTACTTACTGATTCCTGATCTGGAATTGTGCAGCAACCAGTAACCGCTTTACCAACAGAAAACACAGGCACTCTTGTACAGCGTCCGGTCCCACAGACCACAGGCAGGCTAGTAGTCGTGGGGTCGCCACCGTACTTGCTACAGAACAGCTGATTGGCTCGCATTGCGTTGATCGAGTTCACGCCCAGGACTCGCCGCTTGTCGTAAACGCGTGACTGCTTTAGGGTCTAAGGGCGAAAAGAGTATAGTACATTCAATGATACGATAAACCGCACGTTCATAGATGACAGCAGCGACCACGAACTTGCTTAATCTATATATATAAAAATGAATCCCTATTTCCCTTGGTCACGACATCACGCGTGAACGACTGGACCGATTTCAGTTTTTTTTTTTTTTGTTGTGTTTGTAATTGTCAGGAGAAGGTTCTTATGAAAGAAAAAAAAATAAAAATTGCGCGGAAAATTAGAAAATTTAAGAACACTTATTTAAGAATACTTAACAACCATATGATAGGACAATGTAAACTTTTTGAATGTAACATTATGACATTTGACATAGAATTGACAGAATGCGTGCTCAAATATCATCAAAGAGACAGGACAATGTCTGTCGGGTCAGCTAGTAGAAAATAAAAAGCTAGCCTTATTACAGTAGTTAGCATATGATATGTAACATCTGACATCTCACCTTCGTAATAAGCAATACTGTATCAACCTCTCGGAAAATTGGTTGGTACCTACCATCTGACAGCCAACTCTACTTTACTCTACCACCGCACGCGCTCATTGGTTAAAGCAAATATCGCGTGTCAGCCCGGTCTCCTGTTCCACAATTTCGTCTCTATTCACGAAATCACTCCCACAGATTGCAGGAAAGCGAGAGGAAAGATGTTACACATCAAAAACAGAATTTGGTCTAGCCGGGGTTAATAAATCCTACCTAGACAAATAATTTAAACATTACCGATTAGAAGTAACAGCTAGTCAGCTACCCACTGGTATTTGACAAATTGCCACCAATAAAATTATACCGTAGTACCAAGAGATCTGATTCTCTCAGTCTCAAAAAACAGAGGCTCCCATCAAGAACGAAGTTCCTTACGCGAAACTCGCACGCACAAAAAGAATTTTATAATATAATATGAAAGACTCTGGGTCCCGGGGACAAAGAGAAAGTCGCATGGAGGGGCATAACAATGTTCCCTTTACGATTTCTGCCTATCAACTCTTATAGCAAGCCGCGTTAAGGAACTTCGTGCCAATAATCTGATCAACTAACATGAGCACAAAGCGCGAAGTTGCAGTCAACCGGCGGCGTCTGGACCGCCACGATGGCATGCGGGCAGAACTGCGCGACCGCGAGCGTCGCTGTGCGCACATGCTGCATGTTGCGGAAGAAGAGGTCGCGGTCCAACATGTAGCAGCATGGCGGCGGCAGGTAGGAGCCGCCGCAGATCAGCACCACGTCTGCTTCCTGTAGATCAAAAACACACAATTACCTATACCGCGAATGGTAAACGCACTCAATCCTCTCCTTGAATCTAGTTCTGGACTAGATGTATTCACTAATGAATGGAAGGTGATATTATTAGAACGTCTGGCGATTTGCGAGAACAGTGAGTGAAAGGAGTAATAAGAATGTAATTTAATCATCATGTTATTAATATTGTGTGTGTTACTATTTGTAATGTGGGATGTGTAAACCACGAATGGCATCTGAAACTGGCACAGGTAACTGAAACGTTGCGTGGCAATCAGTTGTCTTGGTTCGGGCATGACATACGTAGGAATGAGCAAAATGTCGTATGGAAAATTTTGAGTATGAATGTCGATGGCTCTACGAGTAGACGGAGACTAAAGATGCGCTGGATAGACTGTATGAATGATGATTTGGTTATAGAAAAGGTGACTACCGAGATGATGACTAATACAGAAGTGTGGAAGAAATAGATCAGATTGCGTCCAAAATAAGTTAAAATAAGGGCAAAAGAATGATAATGATTAGGCAGGCTTACTACGTGTATTGATTTTTGTGATGCGTACTATCAATTGATGTGGTCCGATTGATTCTTTAGATCTTACATGCAAAGCGTCCTTGAGGAACATGCGTCCCTGGAAAGCTGCGACTACGCAGCTAGTGTCAATGTGCGCAATATCGGTAGCCACACCCAGGACTCCGGACTCCGCAGATTCCTCGTACATGGCCAGGAATTTGACGACTTTCTGTTGCTTCAGGAACAGGCAGACGATGCGGCCCACATCGCTCCCGGCACCAACCACGGTCACCTAATAGATTACAACGAGGCTGGATTTTGTTGGATGCCATTTCTAGGCTTTTACGAATTGCAAGCATTGAAGTAGGGAAATGATGTGACTTAGCCTTTGGATCCTTACAATAGTTAGCAGAAGTATGTAAGTAGAAATAGCGCCTCAGTACCTGCCACTTATCTGCAGCTAGTCTAGGTGACTTTACAACGTTGCTTGTAGCACTAAGCTCAAGTCATATACGCAATGTTGTTGATAACCATGCGTGTGGTGACGGACGTAGAGAATAGTATCATCCCATTTCTTCCCGTCGCACAGTGGTCTGAAAATCGAGCTCCATACTCATAGAAACTCAAAGTCAGGAAATTATAATAAAATAATAAATAATAATAATAATATCTTAGGACAACCAACACAACACTATCTCATCCCAAACTAGGCAGAGCCTGTACTATGGTAATCAGACAACTGATAAACATACTTATATATTTCTAAATACATAAATATTATAGATAAATTACACCCAGACACAGAACAAATGATTGAGCTCATCACACAAACATTTGTCCTGGGTGGGAATCGAACCCACGACCTCAGTCTTAGCAGTCAGGGTCACTAACCACTAGACTAACAGGCCAGTCAATTAAAAAACAAACATTGAAATGTGTCTGGTATACATACCTTTATGTAATATTAACGTATGGAAGGTATTAGTAAGACCTCGCGTGAGAAAAAAAAAGTTTTAAGGTTTTTTTGTATGGGAGAAAACACTTAAAGTTAATTTATTTGAAACTGAATGGAACTGAAGGGCTGGTGCTCACATACACGAGGTATTGTACCATACACGGCGACCAAGATGACATCAAATTCATATACCTTTCGGTGCCGCTACGCGCGTAGCAAATTTTTGAATTTTCGGTAGGTGATTTTTAAAATCTTTGATCGATTTACTTGTACTATCGTTAGTTAATAGCCTACTAATGACTTTTTTGATGAGTATAATTAAATACGTTATTGATCAAATACTTTTTATTACAAAATTGCATAATCAGTCATAATCACGGTGATTAACAAGTGACTGAAAACTGATGTTACTAAGTACTTCATTTGTTAATCACCGTGACTATGGCTGAGTTATAATGACACGCCCTTCCGCTCCACTCAGAGCGGGAGACGTCATTTGATAATTTCTCACCCACAAAAAAAGACCTCTAACTTATTCATTTCCGTAGGAGTTGCTTTTCATACATCACAAGTCTGAGATGAGGTATTTGATGATGATGAAGTGATTTGGCATCAATTATGGTCATAAGCATCGAGTGCTTAACAGAATGGCTTCCCAAAATAGAAGGCTGCAGGTCTTCAATCTCGTTTTCAATCATAGCCTGTTCTTCAACTATGTTCAACTTGTTTTCGTTTGAAAACTTAAAATATTTTGGTTTGCAGAACATGGTGGAAGATGGCTTTGTATTTTCCCATATCACGTCTTCGCCACAAACTAAGCGCAGAGACACAAACGAACACATAAAAATGCTAGGATCGTCATCCTCTGCCATAGTTTACTTAGACAAACTTTGCCCTGAAGCACCATCAAAACCCCACTTGCATTTAAGTATAAATTCTTTGCCATCCAGTGAAGATTCTACACGTAGGAATTTTCCAAGTCTAGCCACAGTTTTGTTCAAAATAGCTTCAAGTTTTACTTTAACCCCTCTTTTCGTGAGTTCTATAGCATCTTTCGGCGGATACCAGTTCTTCTTCGCTTCAAGGATAGCTCCACAAAATCCACAAATTCCTTCTTCTTCTGCACTAGATCTTAATGTTATATAGTGCCACTTCGAAAGCTTCAATGATGTCAAAATACCTAAAGCTTTATCAGTAGAATATATTATGGGCATAGTTTTCTTTGCCTTTAACAATTCCTTTATCTTTGTAGCTTCTTCGGGATGATCCGAGACTAGTTTAATGATATCTGCTATGTTCTTATTTTGTGCTTTTAAACCGGTTGTATGAGAAAGACTTTCAGTGCTGTACGTAGGAGCTATTCCACTCTTCTGTAGCGGGCTTAGCTTCACAAATGGTTTTCTGGGAGCCACAACTGATGTTGATGTTCCAACACTGCACGTTTCCGGTCCACAGGATGTTGATTGATGCACCCTCATTTATAGTGAAGTCAGAACTGGAACATGGTTGTTGTTCTACTAACACTACAGAAGGGGTTATCTTTTCCCTCACGACCTCAGGCCATTTTATGTCCTTTTGTAGCCATGTCTCATACTTTTTTATGGATGTACGTCTCGTGCGATTACACGAGATCCATTTGTTCCTCACTGAGCACACATAAGTCTGACAGAATTGTTTCAATTCGTTCTTTTCATTTTCTGGCAAATCAATTATATTCGCAAAAACTTCAAGTAACAGTTGAGGTTGTGAAAAACAACTGGTGTTTGCCACAAACAGGAAAATGTCCAAATTGATACCAAGACCTTCCATCACAACACAATTATATAAATACAACGTAATAACGCACAAGTGTAAGTTAGCAACTGATAAAATTAAAATCAAACGTCCTATTGTTATACAACTACCCTCATTAACGTTCGCTTCTCTCTAATTAGGTACCTATATTACAGACACATTTTTTTTTTATTGTGACTAGGGCTCATTTGGCCCCGCTAGATCTTAACTGGTTTGCTCATGTCATTAGTGTCTAATTATTATAACTCAGTCCTAGTCACGGTGATTAACAAATGAGGTACTTAGTAACATCAGTTTCAGTCACTTGTTAATCACCGTGATTATGACTGAATATGCAATTTTGTAAAAAAAAAGTATTTGATCAATAACATATTTAATTATACTCATCAAAAAAGTCATTAGTAGGCTATTAACTAACGATAGTACAAGTAAATCGATCAAAGATTTGATAAATAATCTTAGGTAGAACGGGCTGGTGTCCGCAACTCCACGTCTGAGCGCGTATTTTGCGTACGGGTGGGAAATCGGTTATTCGATCCACCCCAGCTCCTCGAGAAAGGCCAGCAACGTCTTGATGTTGCTGACTATCTCACGTAGGGTACCTGGGTTACCGAAGTACTTGGCCCTGTATGTGGCGATCGCCGGGCAGTTTAGAAGCACGTGCGCTGCTGTCTCGTCGTCCTCAATGCAGGCTCTGCACAGCGGACTGTCTGTAGCTCCTATGACAAATAGATGTTTATTAAACGACCCATGGCCAGTTATTGCTGCTGTAACCATACGCAGCTGTCGTTTGTCTAGCCGGAGGACCTGTTTTGTGAGGCGGGCATCGATGGCAGGTAATGCTTCCTTGGCCTGCCTGCACTCACTTTGGTCGACCCATAGCTTAAAGTGTTGATCCCTGGTACGTTTCCTTACCAGAGAGCGTAGGAACCCAAAGGGGAGTGGCGCGATTGGTTCTGGTCCCACCGGTGTCATGCTCGACCCCCTTCTGGCTAGTTCATCGGCGGCATCATTACCTAGCGAACCGCTGTGTCCTTTTATCCACTGAATGGTTATATTATTGAGGCTACCCACCTGGTTGAGGCGCTGGTGGCACTCGTATATTAGCCCAGAGTCAATCGAGTGACTGTCCAGCGCTTGCAGAACAGCCATACTGTCTGAGAGTATGCGGATCGAGTGGTCTTTAACCGCCCTGGCCATGATGGCTGAGGCGGCAAGAGTGATCCCAATGCATTCCGCCTGGAACACTGTGTTGTGGACTCCTAATGGTGTGGCTATATGTATGTTGAAGTCCTGCGAGAAGACTCCAGCACCTGTGCCACTGTCTGTTTTTGATCCGTCCGTGAAGATGCGCAGCTCAGTGGGGCGCAAACCTTCACACCGGCGATCTTCGTGAAGCTGGATTTTGTATTTTTTATCAAATATGAATTGTTTAGGCACCCGGTCAATTATAGCTTTGGTAATGGGGAACTCATTGTTGAGTTCCTTAAGCAGCGCGGTGTGATGTGTGTCTCTCTTCCTCCAGAGGTTAGTTGTGTTCAGACGCGCTGCCGCCATCGTGGCTTCCTGCTGTATGAACAGGTGGAGCGGTGGTAGTCCCAGCATGGCTTCCATGGCTGCAGTCGGAGTAGTCCTCATGCAGCCCGTGACCGCCATGCAGGCTAGTCTTTGCATGCGTTGAAGTTTGTTGCAGCCTGTAATAAGCTTGGTGCGGGGCCACCAGACCACGGCCCCGTAGGTGATCAAAAATAATCTTTCGAAAATTCTTAAATTTGCTACGCACGAAGCGGCACCGAAAGGTATATGAATTTGATGTCATCTTGGTCGCCGTTTATAGAAATAGAAATATGAATAATATTTATTTGCATAAAACATGGTATATAAAGGTGTTAAAGATAAAGTATAGAGCATACATGTTTAGCTTATATTATAGCATGCAAATATTATTGGTTACATTTAAAAATGTTTCCCGTCTGTAAATTCTTTGAACAATCTCAGATATAAAGTTTTATAATCACTTGGAATTTTATTATAAATTCGAACACACATGGCTAAACAGCTTTTACTATATTTAGCTAGTCTCGGAAATTCACTTAATACAAGCCTGTGATGGTACAATACCTCGTGTGAGCACCAGCCCTTCAGTTCCATTCAGTTTCAAATAAATTAACTTTAAGTGTTTTCTCCCATACAAAAAAAAACTTAAACTTTTTTTCTCACGCGTGGTGTTGCTAATACCTTCCATACGTTAATATTACATAAAGGTATGTATACCAGACACATTCCAATTTTTGTTTTTTAATTTCCTGACTTTGAGTTTCTATGAGTATGGAGCTCGATTTTCAGACCACTGTGCGCCGGTGTCGTAAGAGCCGACTAAAAGACTTACTAGAGAATGGGCAGCAGCGTTCTCTATGCATTTTACCACCATACTGCGATCGCCAACCCGCCTGCCAAGCGTGGCGATTACGGCAAACCCCTCAAATTAAGTGAGGCTTATGTCCAGCAGTGAAGGTCTTTGGGCTGAAATGATGATGCACATTGGTATTAGTATATACTTGCTTTTAAACGTGAATTTGCCAGCGGGAAGGGCGGAAATTAATCCACGGGAATGTTAACATACTGCTGGGATGCAAATTATCTTTTGCCTTGACCCAAGTCATGGTCTACCTACCTGTGCCAATTGTTTTTACTAAATCAGTTCAGCCGGTAAACAATGAAGAGATACCGAATAGATAAGTAAAATTACTTTTGCATTTATAATATTACAACGGATAATAATATCTAACCACAAAGCTATCATTTATCAACCACAGACCTTCTGTAGCGGGAACCGAGGTACCGGACAAAACTTCTCGCAGTCTTTCTCGATCTGCGCCAGAGTATTATTCATTACGAAGTTCTTGTACCCTCTTGTCGGCTGTTTTTGCCGCGCCGGATGTATCGGCTGCATCAGCTTCGCCGCCACGAAGGGTCTCCGAAGCCTTCCGAAGGTACGATAACATGGACGGAACATAGTCACTTGGGATTTCGTGAACTAAAATTTGTTATGTGAAAGTTATGTTGCATTCGTCTTCTTAAAGTTTCTTGTACATTTACTTACATCTAAGTATATTTTGAACATTGAATTTGGGTTTATAATTTTGCATTGTTTTTGTCAGTGTCACACCTATTTGTCAACTGACACGCTGACATTTTATAGGGAATCATAGCTCAGAGAGGAATTAAAGCTAGTTTCTGGTTCTTCGAAGAAAAAGTTTTGTTTAAAAAAATCGACGATAACAAGTTCTCGCTATAACACCGAAGATACAAATCTAAAACGTTAAATGACTCATGACCTGCTGTAACTGTACGCAGCTCTTGTTTAGTCAGATGGAGATCCTGTTTCGTGAGGCAGGCATCGATAGTAAGAAGTACTTCCTGCATGCATGCAAGATCCATCCTTGGTCTAACCATAGTGTGTGATGTTGATCCCTCATTTGTTTCCTTACCAATGTGCATAGGTACCCGAAAGGGAGTAGCGCGATGGGTTCAAGGTCCCACTGGTGCCTCGCTAGATCCCTTTTTGGCAAGTTCATCGGCTGCACCGTTGCTAACAAAAACACTGTGACTTTTGTTCTTTTTAATAGTTATATTATTAAGGCTACTAACCTGGTTAAGGCGTTGGTGGTACTCCTATATCAGCCTAGAATCAACTGTGTAGCTATTCAGCGCTTGCAGAACAGCCATCCTGTCTCAGAGTATGCGGATCGAGTGGTCCTTAAGTGGTCCTTGCAATAATGGCTGAAGTGACAAGAGTGATACTTATGCATTCGGCCTGGATCACTTTGTCATGGACTCCCAATGGCTGTGGCTATGTGTATGTTGAAGTCCTCCGATCCTAACACCTGTGCCACTACCTATTTTTGATCCGTCCGCGAAGATGTGCAGCTTTGCGCAAACCCTCGCATCAGCGATCGTCGTGAAGTTAGATTCTGCTTTTTTTTTCAGAAAGAAAGTATACCGTTAATTGACACAGTTCGTAAAACACAAGATAAAATCATATGTATATCACAGTGTGTGCCTCACGGCTGCGCCAAAAAGTTAATTTCAGGTTGACTTAGTATATCTAAATGACATTCTACTGTTTCCTTTCACTGTTGGTTATATCGTCACATCCACGGCAAACTTACGAATCTGCAGTTTTGGTAAAATCGATATTATGATGAAAATCTGTTCGTAATGTTTAAAATATTGACAATCCGTTATTCATTATATAAAAAAGTACCATTTTAAAAACCAAAATGTACCATGGTACCTATATACCCGTTAACAAAAAAAAGAAATCGTTGATATTTACTTTCAAAACGCTCCTCTGTAAAATACATTTTCTGCAGATTCGTAAGTTTGCCGTAGATGTGACGATATAGCAAGTAGGGGTATACGAATTGGTGTGGCGTAGGTACATACCATAACTAAATGGTTGATAATAAAAACTATTTCCAAAAAAACCGACTTCCGAAACAATCACTTCAATGTCAAAATAACTTTAATTTCGGAAGACGGTGACGAATTATTAAAATATGGATCCAAAGACATCGACTTCCGAAATTAAAGTTATTTTTCACTTTGTAGTGTTCTTTCCGAAGTTTTTGTTGGTTTTTTTTTTGGAAAAGTTCTTATTGAGTAATAGTTTAGTTTTGGTTGAGTTCACTGGTAGTTTAAAATGTCCTACACCTCTCTACGATACATAGTGCTTGCTGGGTTGCAGATTGTTCCCGTCACCTTTTCAAGAGCAAGGGTAGCGAGTTCGTCTGCATAATAACCTATTATAAATAAATAATAGTTTAAAAAAACTAAAAAACACGCTTCCATGGAAAACCAAACTAAAAAGTACAAAATAATGGAAAAAAAGCGTGGGGTGCCTGATATCAATAAAAAAATACCTTAAAAGCACCCCACGCTTTTTTTCCATTATTTTGTACTTTTTAGTTTGGTTTTCCATGGAAGCGTGTTTTTTAGTTTTTTTAAACTATTATTTATTTTCTATTTTTTAGGGTATTTCGAATTTTGAGACGTATGTCAGCGTAGTTTGTGACAGTTTTTTCACTGTCCTGGTAACCCTGGCAAGGATAATGACACAAATTTATGAAATTATTGCATTGTCATCAGTCCTTGACAGCTGTGCAAAGTTTGAATGAAATCTGGTCGTTTAAAGTGGGTCAAAATCGCACTATAAGGAGTCGGTTACAAACAAACATACAAATATACAAACATACAAATATACAAACATACAAACATACAAGTGAAGCTAATATAAAGCGTGTAAATAGTGGTTGACGTTAAGTTTAGTAATGAGGTCAATAATCGACTGACTGCATAGAAGACAACGCCCTTCTCTGGGGACAGCAGAAATTGTTCTCCATATATGAGATATGATTACTAAATTTGAATTAATATAATTGAAGAAAATGCTGCGGTTGCGGATAAACCTGAAGCGGCGTAAGTATAATAACCTTATTGGTCATTATATTTTTGAGCCGTTTGTGGTTGAAACCCTCGGGCCGTAGGGTCCGAGTGCTCTTGGCCTATTTAAGGAAATCTCTCGGCTGGTGGGCACTTCCCGTGACCCAAGGGCTGGTTTTTACCTTGGCCAGAGGCTAAGCATTGCCATACAACGTGGTAATGCCGCCAGTCTCTTGGGTACATTACCGGTCGACAGCGATGCGGATGAAATTTTCAACGCTATATTTTAATTTGTAAATAGTTTTAGTTAATTTGCATAAATATTAATTGATTAATAAAAATAACAAAGTTATATATTAACTTAACCAAAACTATACACAAACTAAAATAAAGCGTCGAAAAATTCATCCTCATCACTGTCGACCGGCAATGTACCCAAGAGACTGGCAGCATTATCACGCTTATAGCAATGCTTAGCCGTTGGCAAAAATAAAAACCAGCCCTCGGGTCACGAGAAGTGTCAACCAGCCGTTTTGATATTTCTTTAAAGAGGCCATGAGCACTCTGACCCCACGGCCAAAGGGTTTCAACCCCAAACGGCTCGAAAATATAATTACCAATAAGGTTGCTATACTTTCGCCGCTTGAGGTTTTCCGCAGCCGCAGCGGCAGCGCCAGCGCAGCAAGCCGAGCTAGGAAGGTGGGATGGCGCAAGAGTATCGACACACGTTACATCCCACACTAAAGGCCTACCCACTTTCCAAGGAAACAAAGACATACCGTCCGGTCTCTTGCCATCGTCGCGTGCCAAGCCATTGGGTTCAAATACGCCGACGGTGACAAGACCTCGACGGATGATGTCGTTAATGTTGGCGTGCCGCGCTGAGCGACCCGCACTTCGGCTACAAGACAGGCCGTGGTGTCCCAGACTGTTGACAACTTCGCCACAGTGGCAGCGATGAGGAGAACAACAAGGGTGTCCTAGACTGTTGACAACTTCGCCACAGTGGCAGCGATGAGGAGAACAACAAGGAGCTCCTAGTATTAGAGAAGCAGCGGTAAGTAGTATCGTCGAGCAAAGTGCCTATATTCGACGATGGTAGCGCATGAAGCCACAGACCCGACTCCCGTTTAACCACAGCCAGCAGGCGCGCACGCTCCGCAGTAGTAGCAGACGAGTTCAGTAAATTATCTTGCACAATTCTGCAGAGCGGCTCATCCCACCGTCTCTGGGAAAGTGGGTTATCAGGTAGATTTGAATTCGGGCAAGCGAGTTTCCAGGCATCTATAGCCTCGGTGAAGCACGGCGTATCAAAATTAATCAGTGTGGAAGCTAAGATTTTCCTGATTAATTTCTCAGTGCCGTGGACCGAGGATATGAAGGCCGATAAACTAAGAGTGGAACTTTTGCGAACGCCGATGCCTCCCATACCAATGGGAAGAGTTGCTTGTGCCCAAGTTCGGTCGTCCAAGGCCACATTTACCTAATATTGAGGTTAGTGTGTGCCGGATAATTTGGTCCATTCTGTCTAAAAGGTGAGTATGCTTCCATAAATGGGAAGCGCATAGGAAATATGTTAATTTTGGGGCGAAACAGCAGCAACGAATTAAGAATAGAATAGAATATTTTTATTTCAGACCGGAGTCCATAGGGTTAGTAACAATTTTTCTTAACGTCTAGTGTTAGTAGATTACATACACAGGTACAAACATATAAATTAAAATTCAGCATGGAGCCGCATCCATCTCCGCAGCATCGGGGAATCCCACCGAATTAAGGTGCTGGCCGAAGTTTTTTGCTAATTTAGGTTATAATTTTGTTTTTTAATAAATTTAAATCTTAAGTTTTTCATATTATTATAATTAACATTTATTGAACATTGACTCAAGGATTAAAGAAGAATAAAGAAACGTTCATTCGTGTTTTATTTACAATTCAATCAAGTATCCCATCTTACCCTAAATATCTACAGAAAGTTATTTGCGAAATAAAAAAGCTTTGAATCATATATTGTTTTTATTTCATAAACATATAAAAGAGAAACACATTTACACGTCAATCATATAATATTTTAAAAACTAGCCGACTACTCTAAGAAGAAAGGCTGAAACAATCTCAGAGGTCAACGTCTCTTTCAAAATCCAAATGTTAGAACCATGTAGAGTAACTGTCTGAAATGGTGTTTTTAGGAAAGAATTGTAGGTACAAATTTGAGTGGGCCCGTTCATTCAGTTAGAAAAAAAATACCCACTTAGTACACAAATCACAAACATAAAAATAATATAATTATTGCGTTATAAAGTAAACATTCATGCCATTGTTTATTAACATGTCAATGTGTAGATACTTAAATAAAATACTGCGGTGCGCTACAATGCCTGCTTTTGGCACTAACTACTAGGCCTACCTATAGTAAACTGGATCTTATCAGGAGGTTGTGAATCGGAACAAAGATAAATCATTATCATCATTTCCACCGAAAAACGTCCTCTGCTGGACACATAGACCTCTCCCAAGCACCGCCACTTCGACCCGTTATGTGCTCCTCACATCCTGCATACGTAGCATGACCACCGTAGAAAGGGCTTTTGTCGACAGAAGAATAGACAAAATTACAGATTGTAAAAAGATTAAAGGCAGAATTAAAAATTGTAGAAAGATTTTTACCGTTTTATGTTGGCGTAGCATGACAGTTCTATCTTTATTCCACCAATAATAGACAAAGTTCTTTCTATGGTGGTCATGCTACGCGTACAGCACATTCTTTTGCTCTATACCAGGACATCAGTCTATCTTATGGGAGGCCTTCCAACGCTAAGTCTTCCGGTACGCGGTTGCCACTCCAAAACCTTTCGGCCCCTGCCCCGTGCCACTTAAGTTTGTAAATTCTTCTGGCACAAACAAATCAGTGTCAGTAATAGCAGACTACGAAGTGTTTGCTCCGAATGAGAGTATAAAAACACTACTATTAAACATTTTCCGAAAGTTAAGGCCTTTTCACAACATTCGGAGAAGTTCCAGTTTAACCCTGACCCTGTGAAACAGATGATTAAAAAGAGTTGCGATCGCAATATGATGTTAAAATGCATAGAGAACGCTGCTGCCCATTCTCTAGTAATTCCTTCTTACGACACCCACGGGAAGAAATGGGATGCTGCTATTCTTTACGTCCGGCACCACACGGTACCAAATAACCGTACCGGTAAAAAATAAACTCGGTTGTTGAGGTGAGATAGTAAGTCCTTATAAGATATTGGTATCTGCAGCCGATTAGACTGAAAGTCCACCTCAACATACCTTATTGCGAAAACACTAGGCAGATGATGATATTACAAACAACAATGTTAACGACACTATTTTGAAACATTATCAATTTTACGTATATATGTTGTACTTATTTACTAGAGATGTTGCTATTTACAATTTTAAACGCATTATTTTCATGCCAAACCCTTTTAAGAAAGTAAATAATTTTTATTATACCGATATAAGTTACGAAAATTTTAACTATCAATTAAACTAATCATTAGTTCCTAATAACCTCAATTTTGTCATTAATTTTATTCCTACTATTCTAATGTATAAGGGCGATGAATCACAACAGAACTACTTTAAGTAGTACTTAATTTTTCAGTGTTATTATCAGGAGATTTGCTGAGAGCCAATGTTTTGTATTTACTGAGGACTCCAAACACATCGGCCTGTGCCTCAATCTGTAACTCACGTGGCAGGTTTCCTAAAATTGTTCGAACTTGAGTAGAAAAAATATATAATTCATCATCCATTGATTTGTCTTCGTTTTGCCGTTGTTGACGGGATTCCTCATTACTCTTTGAGTCAAAATTTATTTCAAAGCCACTGATGTTCAATTGGACAGGCGGAATAGTATTTTGTAATGCAGGACCGGAATGCGATGCTGCACACTTGCCTGGTGATTTCTTTTGAAGGACTTGTTGGTTGTTGAATTCTAACAAACCGTCTGTAGTTTTTGAACCAAGTTTTATTTCGTTGCCTTGTTGCTTGTTAACCGCGTTTTTGTTTTTTGGGCCAACATTCTTTTCAATATCTTGTTGATTATTTTTCCTTTGTTGTTGGTTTTCTTTGCCTTTTAGCTGATTTGCATTGTCTTGTTGTACATTTTTGTTTTGTTGTTGATTTTTATTGGCCTGTGGTTTCTTTTCATTGCCTTGTTGTTTTTTGACTTCTAATAGAGCCATTCTCTTGAATATGTCCGCTTTGGCACCCGTGCGATTAACACCACCGTTTTTTTTATAATAGGCATAGCTTCTTTTAAGTTTGTTCCATAGATTTTTGCAGGTATTGCCTGTAAGTCCTGTAACACAAGATTTTGGTTTTTCAATTTATTATGTAAACTATGAACAACTATTCAAACTAGTTCATACTAATTTCTGGTTGTTACATATTCACGCCTTAAGAGCGGAACGAAATGGGAGGATATTTGATTGGCACACGCATACATGACTTATTTAAACCATTTTAGCCTATATATTATGTAAATATAGTACATTAATAAAAATATTAAGTCACCTGCACTGATAATGTTAACAAAAAAGTCCATGCCAATTCAGCATATTGTACGTTAAAGTATAATACACCATAGATCTAGCAATGACGACTTGCTATTACGACTTTACTATTAAACTACCTAACTCTATTTCAAGATGTTACTCATCCTCCAAAAGTGCGTAGAAAACACCTCACACAATGTTTGTAGCCTACTCAGATCATCCACAAAAATAAATGCAGCATAAATCAAAATCGTTTCAGAATTAAATATCTACAACATGTATATGAAAATATATTCAATTCATTTTTTTCCCAGTATACATTAAGATTTTACATTAAACATTGTTTCACACATACTACCATTGCTGGCGTAGAAATATTAAATAATAAAATAGGTGCATGCATTATTTATAATGTCAAAGTATTAATTGTTTAATCAAAAATATATGTCATGTCGAAAATATAGGTAAATCATAATGTCAAAATTAAAACTACAATGTCCAAGAATTCATAATAATGTAAAGATAAATAATGTAAATGTCATTACCAACAATATATATTAAAAAGTATGATTTAAAAAATCATTCACGGAATAAAAACATAGACATGTCTAAAAGAAAATCAAACATTTACATTTAAACTTATTAATTGGTAACGTTCTCAGGGCGGGTGGTAATCCTACTAATATTATAAATGCGAAAGTTTGTGAGGATGGATGTATGTGTATGTGTATGTTTGTTACCCTTTCACGAAAAAACTACTGGACGGATTTGGATGAAATTTGTCGAACTCGCGCGCTGACAATTGTGATTTTGTTATCCTACTTCCTACTAATATTATAAACGTGAAAGTTTGTACCTATGTATGGATGTATAGATGTTTGGATGTTTGTTCCTCTTTCACGCAAAAACTACTGATCCGATTTAGATGGCACACAGATAGTTCATAACCTGGATTAACATATAGGGTACTTTTTATCCCGGTAGTACGTTCCCGCGGGATATTTTCCGACCTCCACGCGGGCGAAGCCGCTGGCAAAAGCTAGTATATTACAAATTTTAATTGTCATGCAACTAGCATTTCTACTATATAATTATAATCTCTGACCAAGGACGAGTAATTTCCCGGCATTTTTTTTTTTTTTGTTCAGTCTGTCGGACAACTGTTCATTTAATTGAAATAAATGAGTTTTTTTTTTTTTACAAATAGATAAAAATATACAGACATGGGAGTGGAAGACTTTTTAAATCCCTAAATAATGGCCTGCAATGTTCAAGATATTCTGCTCCACTCATGGCTCTAATACATTTGTTTTGCACTATGAATGCCCTTTCCACATCCACTGAATTACCCCACATCACTAGGCCGTAACGCAGTACTGATGAAACGTACTCGTGATAGGCATTAAGGAAGCCCGCGTTGCTCGAAGGGCATTAAGGACTGTTTCTTTACTGGACACTAATCTTAACTTGCGAAGAGCATATACAAATTTATCAAGCTTACTGCATACTCTTTCTACATCTTCCTCCGAGTTCAATTTGTTATCAATTACTATACCTAAAAATAAAACTGATGGTCCTGGTTGTAGAATTACATTATTATGTCTAATTGGAGTTGGTATTACTGACAAGTTACATGTTTGAAATTAAACTATTTTAGTTTCCTCTTAAAGATTATTGTCCCCCAGCCATTTTATCACATTCATTAATTCATTGTTAGTATCAGTTGCTACGTCAGTTTTGTTGGAACATTTTATCGTTAAAGTATTATCATCAGAAAATTGGATACAGTCATATTTTAAACATTTTTTGAGGTCATTAATTTATAACAGAAATAGTGGTGGATCCAGTACACTCCCCTGGGGGACGCCAGAATCATTAATTTTTAGTTCTGAACAGTATGTCGTCCTAGTATTATTTTCTATCCTAGAGATAACAATATGAAACTACAAGCTTTCGATCACGCTATAATCGACTTAAATTGTATTCAAACAGAAGCAACCAATTAGAAATTGACAATTACGTGACCAAGTATGGGTAGATAGGTAGGTACTTTTTAGAACGTTCTTATTTATTATACTACAATTGCTATCCAAATTCTGGTTACAGTAATTTGATACTTGTATCTAATATCCGAAAACTAATAAAAAAACCATTAATTAACATTTTAAAAGCCTTTTTTAAACAATAAAGTTTCTTCTTACCCTTTCTATTACATTTAATCGCAATTTCTTCCCAAATTTTGGCTCGCCTGTTTTTACTATTAAAGTAGGGGCTATTCGGATCATACAAATCACGTTGTTCAGATATCAATCCTACAAATTGTAGAGCACTTTTTAGGTTGAACGTGATCATGATAAACCGTCATAAATACACTTCACACAAGAGCGAGTATGTAGGTACGCTCTGCACAGCAAACTAATACGCACTATATCGAAGAATTGAGATTTAGAACACTGTAGGTATAGGCTATGAATATAAATGACTCATGAGATTTAAACAATACAATGTAAAGCATATTACTAAAGCGCAAAATGATAACACCGAGTGTTTCAAACATCAATTAGTAGGTATTGCTAGCGACAATATTATTAATTGTTATCAATCCCTGCTGCAGATAATAGCTGGAGTGGTTAGCAAACCAGGGGTTTAGGTTTGTGGGTCTGAGTATGGTAACTATGCTGGATGAAGGCTGCGCTAATAGCTTAGAGACTGTATAAATCTGACAGCAACAGCCCAAAAACAACCTTATCAAAACGACAATAAATATCACTATTTTATTGTGACTTATTTGTGGCAGCAATAACAACTTTATAACGAAACGAGACCAAAAATCACTTTGTAAGTGACGCAAAGTTGGAGGTAAAATAACTGTGAGGGAACTGTAACATGAACACCCAAACTCGAGTAAACTCAAAAAAAGGCAGTATACATTACTGTACTCTATTTTGTCACGACGTTCTTGTATCCTCGTGTCAGCTGCATCAGACTCGTCGTCACGAAAGGTTTCGGAAGCTTGAAAGCTTGTTTGTGCTTCTTTGAAGTGAAAAAAACAATTTTATTCTCCGTCGATAAGTCCATGGATAAGCTGTTGATATTATTATGTACAATAACGGTCGATATTCATTCAATTTTCTCCTTTAGGTTATGGTAATACGGTCCTATTCTCAATGGAGTCAGTAAATTGCTAGGGCACAGTTCCGTTCTGTATGTACTAACTTTAAATCGGATGGTTCAGCTTTGCTTGGTACAGTTTGACATTCATAGCGCGTTTTATTTCGTAGCGGTAAGAACGGTCTTCGTACTTCAAGTGATGATATTGCTCAGAAATGGTCAAATACTACTGAACTACTGACGAATCGTAGACCATACTATTGGTTTTATTAGCTACATATGTTCCCTGCACGGTGGATTCCCACATTGTCAAGGCAGGGGCTTCAGTAGGCGGGGCTTGGGCATCCACGGTGAAGCGAAGCGGAATCTGAGGAGGGGCCGCTCGTCAGGGCTTTTGCTGATAAGCCGACGACGTAGCGGCCAACACGTAGGTTGCGATGTCGTAGTACCTGAGGCATCGCGGCTGAGGATTGGAGGCCGCGGCGGGAGAGGAGTGCCGGTATTGAGGTGCGCCGCTCTCCCTACCTTCCGCGGCCTGAACAGGGTCGCCACCGTCCGATGGCGGAGGCGGTGGGGCGGCAGGGGAGGAGTAGTGTTGGTATAGCGTTAGCCGCTGTCCCTATCACTTGCGGCCGAAAAGTGCCGGCAGGCCGCTGCCCTGACCCGTCGCAGGGAAGCAAAGGGTGCAATACACGGGGTCGTCAGGCGCCCATATGCTATTAGGCCCCCGGGGTGGGTCACGGCGTGCTATGGTTCCCGCCAGACGATGGTCCGGTAACGAACAGCGGCGACGAGCTCGCGGATAAGGGCGTACGCGAGCCCGTGTTCTCACCACAAGCGGCACAGAAAGAGACCGTGGAGTTCTCCCGTGGTAGCGCAGTATGCATGAGCATGTCCTCAGGCAAAAAAATGATACATACGGTCCAACTCGACTCCATTGTGGACGGACTTACACATCTGCTACGTATCATTCAAGTGTGTGTCTTGTTAGTTCACAACATTTATACATTTTGATCATCTGGTCTGGACAGAGGGTTCAAGTTATTTAAATGTCCATTAAACTTTTAATTCACGATTGAGTTTATGGACCTTTGCTTCAAGTGTTTAATTTTTGTAACGAAGTTCCTTATCGCGCGTTGTGAAAGGGGGCTAGACGGAAAATATTCTTACGAAAAGTTGTCACGACATGCTTTAACCGACTTCAAAAAAAGAACGAGGTTTCTCAATTCGGCCGTATATATTTTGTATGTTGTTGTTTTTTTTGTTGTGAGTAGAGAGGGAGAGAGGGGGAGAGATGGGGAGGGGGAGATGGGGGAGAGGGAGAGGGGGGAGAGGGAGAGGGGGGAGAGGGAGAGAGGGAGAGAGAGAGCGAGGTAGAGAGAGAGAGGGAGAGAGAGAGAATATTTTTGTTGAGTGTATACAGGTTTTTTGTACATAATAAATAATTAAAAAATTATAACTATTATGAATCCTGGAAAGGAACTTCGTTCCATCCGGGTGTCCCTTGACACCTCTAAAGTTTTTTACTAATTTCACTATAAGTCTCAGTTATTGTGATGAACAATGGTGTTATCAATTTTTCAATATTACCGCTTATTACTTATAACTCCATAAGCACGATCTTGTAGTTTGGCATTATTATTTAAGTGTACGATATTGAACCGCACTGATGTTTGATTCAAAACAAGAAATAATTTGTGATTCAATAATAAAACACCACATAGAACAGACATCAATTTAATAGATATAAGTTTCACCTATATATTATGTTTAACATTCATATTGATTATTATTATATTGTCTACCCATATACAGGCATACTTGTTTATGTATAGATACAACACGGAGGAATTAAAAATGACTAGAACTATTAGAGAATGAAAGCCGCCAGACAACTTTACGTATCAACAGTATTGCAGG
The DNA here is from genome assembly GCA_947507805.1 of Aporophyla nigra. Lineage (NCBI taxonomy): Eukaryota > Metazoa > Arthropoda > Insecta > Lepidoptera > Noctuidae > Aporophyla > Aporophyla nigra. The sequence continues at coordinate 5,597,618 of OX382301.1, forward strand.
AACTACTTAGTACGTGGCTGATCGGTCTCGGTGAGTACCTGCGGCGGAGCGTTACGTTCAAAGGCATTCACTTATAATTGATAGTGGGACTTCTGTGACGGTAAGGTCGCAATTCACCAGAACACAAACATGCAAGCTTGATTCCTACATGCGCCTGAGTTGATACGAGTCCTCAAATTCTTAATTCATTTAATAGTTAACGGTCACGTACACTACGGCTACATATCGAGCTATGCATTTCCAGTATAAACTGATCTCACATTGTATGGGATTTCCGTATAATGCGAGGTCAGCTTAAACTGGAATACTCTAGCTTGATATGTAGTCGTGTGTACTATGGCTCACGAGATTAGTATTGTACAAAGCATCTTATGCCGTTTGAATGTAACATCAGTTTTTACCCATTTACTGTTATTTTATGACACACAATTCCTAAAGTAATCTATTGCTTAATTGCAAACAGCTGACAACGTACCAAATAAAATCTATAATAAATAACTACGAAAACGGGACTTAAGGTCTGTGTAAAACAAAATGGCAGAACAGTATCAATACCGAAAACTGTAGACAGTAATCGTTATTATCACACTAAACGGATACCATCACAAAACTTTCGGGTCAAAATCACATCGTTAAACACACCTTAAAAGATAAACTTTATTGATATCATTTTCTGGCACACAATTTAAAATATAAAAAAAAAACTGTCTACGAACAGATCTTTGCTAAGATTCAATAAGTGCGACTAAAATCTAGAAAAATATTAAATCAACAAACAAAAATTAACAACACCAACATCCTTTGAAACATTCCTCTTAAATATTCAAATGATTCGCACAAAACATTACCTATAGTTACTTAAAAATGCCCACGACACTTTTCAGTCGGTTATTAAAATTAAACATTTGAGAGAGAATAAAAATGTCGTTAAATTAAACAATATAATTAAAACACAAACTAATTTACAATTAACTGTCTTAAATATTTCCAATAACAGAACAATACTTGTGTCTCATCTTTAAATTGACAATTTTAAATCATTCTGAAACTCGAACATGAATGTTAACAAACACAGAATGCTGATTAAAATTATAAACTTATTTAAAATCACATTATTCACACAAAAGCGTTTTATTCCGAATGTTAAGACTTTTGTTTTAATTAAAGAATATAGCTACCAAACTATTGGTGACATAATAGGCGAGTCATTTACTTCAGAATGATAACACAAAGTGGTGCTCTTGAGATATCAGCAAAATGGACTTTACCTTAAAACAAACAACTCTAGGGGTACTCAATTATAACTAAATTAAAAATAAACTCGTTAATATTACATAACGCTTGCATGCTTCAATTAAATAAATTACCTAGTAATGTAATGAGCTATATGAGCCAAAACTAAATGTCAATCCGACCTGTTGTTTGCATTCCAATCAAGCAATAGTATTATTATATTACCTGTTACACCTTTCCAAAACTTCGCTATACGTTATTTGATTGATTTGAATATTGCATTAAAATTATTGTGACCATATTGTAGAAGTAATCGCAACCAAAGGGGGTTATTGGGTAACACACACACGACTTTGTCAGTTTAACGACATTCATTGCGGTATTTACGTTGTTGACCAGACAAATTTTCCTAACATATAAAGCAATGTATTTTCTTCAAAAGTTTCTGATTGTTATAGATACTAAGTTACGCAATTAGAATGCAGGTTGGATAAAATTTATCGACACATACATAGTTATTGCGAATTTGGTTGACATTTAACCATAGCGGTTTTAAACTAAAATGTACAGGGGAATGCTATAAAGACTTGATTAATCAAATAAAAATGTATCGAAAACCTTGAAAAATATATTAACAATACTTGTAATGCCATATATCGACCGATCAATAACGTAGCGATGTGGAACCACTCAGCAGTGGCAGACGGCTCTCTACGGGAAGTGAGACAGGGCTCTAAACAGTCACCCACTGCAGCTCCGAATGTCGAACATTTACAGCTACCTCTCATTATATTCACAACCCGTCGCTAACGACGCTTATTAAGTAGATCATAAGAAATGTGCCGATCACTTGATTCTACTCCGCTTGACAATGTTTGTGCTAATACAGGGTAGACCAGAGGGGCAATTGCGGAACTTTTTATCGGTAGGAATTGGTTTAATATTCATAGTTAACGACATTCACTGCGTTATTTACGTTGCTGAGCCGACAATTTATTCGAACAAATGACACAATGGTTTAGAAATAATCTTCAATCCCATTCAGATTCTGATAAATTGTGCGTTTCGCTATTAGGGTGCAGGACGCTAACGCGGGGCACCGTGCCTTGCGTTCTAAAAAACTATTCTGAAATTCTGAAATAGTTTTTTTTTTTTTTTTGTTTTTCCCTTTTTTTTTTAAAGCCTGTTTTTTTTCTCTCTGGTTTAATATAAACTTGGCCCAAAGATGGTAAAATATTTCAAGTAACATGATGCGGTTGGAAAGAGATGCCCTTGGAATGAATGCTATGGACATAATGCAACGCATGCAATTATGATCTTTGGCGCCATCTGGACTGTTCTGTACTCCGAGTGTTAGTGATGCTCTCCGTTTTATATTTTCTGTACATTTAAACGGCAAGCGTGGCAATGGCATTTGAGGAGTGTCCATCCCATTATTATATTTAACATGCGATTTGTAACGATACATTGGAAAACCATACTTAATATTATAAATGGGAAAGTGTGTGTGTCTGTTAGTCCGTCTTTCACGGCAAAACGGAGCGACGAATTGACGTGATGTTTTAAGTTGAGATAGTTCAAAGGATGGAGAGTGACATAGGCTACTCTTTTTTTTTTCTCTTTTTTAGGTGGCTGGGGTGAACTTAGAAAAGCTGTGCTTTTCCCACGGACAATTGTATGTAGCATGTTCGCGTGTGTCAAATGCCCAGAATCTTTACATTCTATCCCCAAATGGAAAGACATAATATCGTCTACAGTAGCGTATTAAAATAACATTCTGTTTCGATTTCTCTTCTGTGTTCTAAATCGAGAAAGGGGAACCGTGTTACCCCGAATTTAATGCAAGCGTAGCCGCGGGCAAAAGCTAGTAAGAAATAAAATTAAAAACTGACAAATTTGTCTTGGGCATGAATCTTTGTTGTTTATAAATTTGGAGAAACAGTTACTCGATGGCGAAAAGAGGTCTAGAAATATGGACTCGTCAGTATGAATCACTTCCTTAAATTACTTATTAGCCACTATGAAATCAATGTGTTCATTTTCGTACTAGAACCTCATCTGTCAAGATCTTACACAAAAATGTATTCAAAGTCAGTTAAGGAAATAGTCAGAGACACGAAATTATGAACTGATGCTGTACGACCTAGCTTTCTATCAAAGATGACCGGCATCTCCTTCAATTACAGCTGCAGAAAAAACAAAGAGTACAAGTATACATACCGCAAATAAGAAATTCTATACACGTCTTAAATTCATTCTCATAAAGTAACGTGTCACCCAAGAAATTGACAGATGGAAACCTAAAAAAACAAAACATGTCAAGCGGAGTCATAGTACATACCTATCCTTAGTAACTAGCTAGGTAAGTATATTACATTTTACAACGGCATGACCCCATAACGCGATTGAAGAGTTATTACGTAATCTAGATTTATAGTAGACATAATTAAAATTTGTAAATATGTAGGAAACAACATCAAAAATATAGATTCTAAAATTAGTTTGAAAAATATAGGTTAGTCTGACATCTGCATAAAAATATGGAAGAACAAGCCAAAAGAAGAATACAGTTAATATTGAGTCTTGTATAGTTACGTAGAATAAATAGTCGATACAAACAGATACGCAGCAACTGTGAATACGTGAACTATGTAAACTTTTCTAAAAATCGACAATGTATAACATCGAAAACCTATAAACATTTAGAAGCCAAAAGCAGGAAGGAACAACGAGAGTAGATTCAGTAGAAATTATGAGCAAACAAGTTTAATAGCGTAACTTATTAATTATGTCGAAGCAATTGAAGAATTAAATACATCTAAAAACTAGAGAACATTCCGAATTATGCCATAATCGCTCACACCAATGCTTTGCGTGTTTGCGTTCTTATTTGGATAACATGACAGAATTGTAATTTTATTTATTTTTTTCGATTACAGCGCAATACGGAATGTATCTCTAGTCCGTGACAGGCACAGAGACCAAGATAGGGAGACGACTCGCTACTATAGAAGCATCACGCGCCCAAAAGTTGACGGCCCATACTATGGCCGCCACACTACGGGTACTATGACAATAGCTCGTCGTCCCGAATCGTTACACCGTGTCTGTACTGAAGTAACTCCAAGGGCTTTAAGGCTCCAACAGATTTCTCGTTAATAATATAAACCGCAAAAGCAAGACCATTGCAGATTAAATACCGTAAGTCTTTGTATATTTCATCGCAGCTTAGCTTACGAACTCACTCCACTTGTAATATTATGATAATAGATAGTCTAGAAATATAAATATTAGAATATACATAATCAGATAACTCTTTTAAAAATAAATAGTCAATATAAAATGTAACAAGTATACGAGTTTCACTTAGGGACTATATAGTGTTACCTAACACCCATTTAACAGAATGGTACGAAGAGAGCACTCCGTCAATCATCAGTAGAGATCGGATATTCGGATCCATATTTACCTAAAGTTGAGATATTGGCTAATATGGAATGCGGTTTTGTATCGCTAACGTCAGATTTCTTTGACTAAGCCGGACTTAACTATAGCGACGACCGAAAGGTAGTGATTAATATTTGTTGTAGCAACGTTAAACCCTACATACATATTTGCATCGGGGTACATTAACTTTAAATAGATATGCATGTGAATAGTAATGCAATCCATGAATCCGGGGTATTAAAAAATAAACATTTTTTTAGTCGCTTCCATTCTATAAACCCGACTAGTTATGTATTCCCGGTGTTCCAGGCATCACGGGATTGTTTTTACAAAAAATATTATATGATATATTTTAAGAACCGCTTCCATGTTTTCAAAGAAACAAATTAACTTTAGGTAAATAAGGATCCGAATATCCGATATCTGATCATCAGTGTCACGCTATCGAAGCTGCAGTCGGATTACAATTAAACACTACGAGATAACTCTTAAAATCTAGTTGGCAGAATCACACGAACTTTTAATAATGTAAGTATTAATATTATAATGCAGCCAAACACGGAGACCACAGCGATAGAATACACAAATAAATATTTTAAGCAGGGTATGTTAATATAATTTAGAATAAAATATATTAATATATCCTTAAATAGCACATAAATATGTTATATAAAAATATTGGGGCAATTTTGGGGCAATCATTGTACCCGAGTTTAGAGAGTTCAGAGACTTCACAAAGGTAATACAAGATAAATAGAAAAATACATGAACCATTGAGAATAATCTTTAAAATTCCAAAACTGAGGAAAAGCTTAGGCCTTCTTGTGAAATGAAAGACATTACAAGTGCAAAGCTGCTGTGGTTCTAATACAGAACAGACATGACCTACATCTTAAGACAATAATTTAATTACACAAGGCAAGAACAAGTCGTGTTTCACTTTAAACATCCGTATATCTACTCATTACACTGATATTAGTCTATCTACTATCTAATTCAATCATTTGTATCAACGAACGGGGATAACAATGCCAAAAACGGGTCATTAGAAGAGATATACTTATTAAAATTTAGTTGTGGACGTCGGGAGAACGTTAAAATCGAGCTGATAAATTCAAATATCCGCCAAAACCTCAATCATTCGTCAGACTGTTGCGTCATCCCCACAGTGCGCGGGAGACCTGCCTCGGCCGCACAGTGGGGACACCGCGTCCCCACTACGAACAAGAAAGGCCACTTACTAAAGCCGCGTCAGTGCCCACTCACACACGTACAACATAATATTGTGATACTTTCCACATCTAGAACGACTATATCCACTATTGTAGACTGTAAGATCGTTCCTAAGCTATACTTCCATGTGCCTAACGCCAAGACCTAAAAACAAATAGACTTTGTATTTACCACTGACTCTAAACTACAGATTTAATTTACAAAGTGTAGAATGTCTCATTTGTGCATTTTAACGTACCAGTTTATTTATATAGGGCGATTAAATACCGCATATTAAGCTCATCAGGTCGTGTCAATCTAAACGAATACTATTCCGAGCTACCGCGCACTCAGCTATCCATCTCAGTGCTGCCAGGAAAGTGCCTAAACGTTACCAACCTAATCATCACAAGTTCCCGATGGAAATATTTATTAAACCGATTATAATTACTATTATTAAATCTAAACACATTGATATTACCTCACACTCCTCTATATTAAATTTATCAACTATTGTGACAAATACATACATCATAGCAAAGACAGATCGATTAATATAGTCGAGAGATAGTCAGAGGTTCCCTGTTTCCATGTTTTACTTTCTTTGTTAAATTAGAATTATTTGTGACGTCACAACACCTTTTGATCTGATTTAGAGGAATATTGTCTTAGATAGAATGTAAGACGTTAAAATGCTGTTACAGAATTTAAATTTATGAAAGATTATGATTAAGACAAGTCACAAATAATCCTAACGGTCTTTAAAGTTTAATTTTAACAATAATAAATGTATTATAAAGTAGATTTAAAAGTTAATAAATACGTGGGACCAAAAAAATCATTATACTCATGGCACTTTTACGATAACTAGATTTTTGTACAAGAAAACATTCTGATAAATACAATAAAAATAATGGCCACTCTCTTACCTCGCTGACTAACGGCGAGTAAAAATATATTGAGAGCATCGTGCCATAGACGAGATAAATATATCATAGTTTACCTCTAACATAAAGGCAAACAACCGAACGGCTTTATGATAAAGTACCTAAGTAGATGCGGAAGAATGGCCAGTATTTCTGTTTCAAATCGTAGAAATCCGCCCATGGCAAGATGCACTTTTGCATGCAAGTACGACAAGTGAAGACTTGAAATCTTACTAAAGATTAACCGTCTAAACCGAGAATCGACTAACACAACTACACCGTATTACCGTAGCTTTAAATCTAAACGAATTTACCTAAATTTTGGCAACTACCATATCCCACTTAAACGGTACGGAGAGTGCATAAGTCAGTATTTTCAAAGACAGCCGAGTCATAAGTTAATATTGCACTATTTAGTTAGATTAAGTGTTCATTTTGGATACTTTCCGTATTCTAACAAAATAATATTCACATAGAAATCTTGATAGAAGCAAATTTGATCAAGAGGTATTTTAAAGTTCATTCGTTATAAGTTCCAAGGAAAATGTATCCAAATGAACACTTGCCTTAAACCTATGTAAAGTATGTAGTGAATATTATTTAACATTATTTATTGCAAGTTTAGTACTGAGGAGACGGATGTAAATACTATTTTATACTATATTATTGCTGGTACTTATTGATCAATTCGACTCGCAAAAATGAAGTTTACTATAAACCACAACTGGGCAGGATAATATTAATGAAAAGAATCGCTACGATATTGTATCTAATCTAGCTCTATTATTTAAACGAAACGAAATTGTGACGAATCAAAATCTTACTCTCTATCGTAAGAGGTAAAATTCAGTAACATTAAGTACTTTGAGCCAATGAGAAAGCACCATTGAAATATAACTCACTCTATTATTATAAATTAAACCCGTAATACAGTTACACATTGTTCCTCTAAGAAGCCGTGTGGATTGTTAACTATTGGAAGAGTTTCTTTACTAATATATCGCTCATTTTCAAGCATTTTTTTTCTTTTTGCTACACGATTACGCTAACCCTATGAGGGAGCCAGAAAGGTGTAACTTTAGGCTTCGTCGTACTCTTACTGGTGCTTTTATACCTTTATATCATCATACCCAAAAGTTGGTATTTATCGATAAGAGCAATTTCTGGATATGATGACTATGTCAAGCGTCTAGCAAAACGATAACAACCGACATTGGTGATGATTCCATTGTGCACCAACTAAACTTAATTTAGCCTATTGCTATCTTTTCCTTCTAAAGAAACAAGAGACGGAAATAAATTAGAGCTGTCAAATTTAAATGAACTAAGATTTTCTTAAAGCTTAAAATCACGCCAAATTGAAGGGGACCGAGACGTAAGTTAGTTTGACAGTTCTAAAACGTCACTTGTCTTTTTCTTTCGCGGTCTGTCAGTAAGAGATAGCAATACTCTGATTTGAGTTTTGGTGGTGATCAAAAGAATCGACACCGAAGTGGGAAACAAAGTGAAGACTTCTTTAACGATAACTCTATTTAAACTGCGTTTTAAGAGGTTTTTCTATGTACTTTAAACGTGTTTATATGTCTATTTCCTTAAGTATACGATTGGAAGTAAATATGATCTGTGGAACCGATCGTTCGTTGCTAATATCTACTGGAGGCGCTTGTCTAAGGCTGCAATTATTCTACAAGACACAAGCCTCTGATAATACTATTGGCAGTGAATTGTAACTTAAATATCTTAGAGGGTGTTACTGTTGGCACATAAATCTTTAAAAATTATTGGAATGAAAGTGACAAGTGCCAAACGTCTTATTTAATACTTTCGTATAGAACTTAGTATTAAAGGAGGATCTTGTATCAAAATTCGACCTTTGAAGGCTTGCACAGATTCCATTTGGTTGTTGTAATATCAACTATTGCTACCTTGATTGGAGACGCTTGTAAACTACTGTAATTCTAATCTATAGTCTAAGGTTGTATTGTCTATCAGTAGTGTTTGAAGTTTGTCTTTCGTGACTGACTAAATATATTTGGAGTTTCCCCACTAGATCGGATAATCAGTGCAATGGCTCATTATTACTACATAATACCTAAACATTATTGGCGTTTTAATGACTAAGCGAAAAATGGAATGTTAATCTACAACCTACTGTTACTGACATCTGTTAGTACGATTAAACGATGCAAAACAAGCCATTATACATAATATAATATTACACGATACTCATAAATACTACACAGATGCTATATAAACCCTCGTTAATATATTAATATGTTGTGACAATCAGTAAAATGCACGTGAAGTATTATGTTCGTACCTAATTTGTAACGAGTGCATTACAAAAATTTAATTTCAATTCCAATAAATCAACCCTCAAGTATTTTGAATATTACAAATAAATAAATTTAAACTCTTCGCTCGACGCGTTCACTAACCAGAAAATATTGGAATAACCATCATAAGAATCAATTTCATAATAATTTATTTTTACGATATACGGAATTTATAATTAATAGCTACATCTACAAACATGTTTATAAAGGAAGATCTATTAGTGAGATTGTACGAAATAATTAGGTACGAGATAAATTACCCACTGAAAAACCAGCATGTTGTGCATTAGATATGTATAAAGTTACACGGCAGGGCGGCGGGCGGGCCGCGTGACGTCATCGGCACAGCGCGCCATCCCGCTCACTCGCGTGCCGTGCGCGATGACTAGGACGTCGTGAAAGCGTTAATCATGCAAAACCGCTATCGACTAATTCAATTAAATGCAGTAATACAAAGATTCCCAAGACACACTTCTTATGATAAAAATAGGTACAATACGAGGACAACCTTAACGTTAAACGAGAAATATTCGCGGGAGCTAAGACAGGCGAGCCGTCGAATACTCGCGCGGGACAACTAAAACTATGAGATTGCAAACGTAGAGAACAATACTGTCGAGACTCACGATCCGGAGACGATACGAGCGCCGGCCGTACGGTTTGCTCCTTAGGCGATAATATCACAGATTTCTAAATGAAAATGAACTCCGACGAGACAGGCGGCCGAGAGGCCGAGAGAGGGCGAGGGCATCCGAGCGCTGCCGAGCGCAGCCGAACGCAGCCGAGCGCTGCCGAGAGCAGCCGAGCGCAGGCGGGCTTGCCGAGCGACGTCGTCGCACTCTAGCCCTCCGGCGCGCCGCCGCACATGTGCTCCAGTTCCAGCAGCTCCTGCAAACAGGAACTGTACTTGGAGGGATGCTTCGGGCTTACTTTCATCACCTTAGTGGCTCATGTCACATCACAAAAAATAAAACATAGCGGCTAGCTCCTGCTTCAAACGGTTTTTAAGACTTTATAAAACATTTAGATTTTTCAGTTTCTGCCCACTCCCATGGGGAAAAGGCGTGATTTTATGTACGTATGTATGTAGATTTAGGGTGGATTTTTGAGACGGGGCAGTCTCTGTCCCTTAGTCCAGGTACCTTTACGTTATGGTTACAGAAAAATGGTCTCAGGAGACAGTCCTCGTTTTTTAGAGGAATTTATAACTCTCATTCACAAATTTAAAAAAGAAAGGAAATGGCTAAAGAATTTGAAAAAAATAAAGAAAATGAGTATCACAAAATCTTTTTTTGATGACATTTACCCGTTTTTTATATGGATCAAAAAACTCTTAAGGGACCAACTGACGTTTCAGTACTAGAAATGTCAGGAATCGTAAAAACACTTTTCCCACATGTTCCGTAGGAAATGAGACTTCAACAATAACAGACAAGTCGATGGTTTTCTTTACACCGCGTGGGTCATCATCATTTCAGCCAAAAGAAATCCACGCTGGAAAGCCTTCCCCAATTTGGAGACGTTTTTCATTATCGCCACGCTTAGCAGGTGGGTTGGCAGGCGCAGTAGGGTGGTAAAATGCACAGAGAACGCTGCTGCCCATGCTCTAATAAGTCCCTTAGTTGCCTATATGACAGCCACAGGAGAACATACCTGGTCGCGATGCTTCAGCAGTAGCTGCAGCAGACGGTCGTGCGTGCGCGCTAGTTGCTCGCGGCGCGTGGCGTACTTCTGCTCCAGGCGGCAACACTCCGCCACGCCGCGCTCCACCGACTGCACAAACACGCTACTTTACTAAACAGCTCGCAACACAAGCTGAAACACGTTCCCCGCAGGGAGTCGAATCCCAAAGCACGAACTCCGTAGCTTCGGCCGAACATACGGGCGTTTTCAACTCCGTATCACTTACGGAAATAAGATTAGTTCGGTTTCTAAAGTAAAAATGAATGTGAACAAGATTAGACAGTTGTCCCTACACCCGATGTGTTTTACTGATCTGAAAAATTTATTTTGACAGTTGTTTTTACGGAACAACTACTTTCGGACGGGCCCGTATCTTCGTTGACGGACTAAGAATTATCGACCCCTGGACTTAGACCCTTTTTATGTTCAGGGGAGGAAAATCATCATGGATATCCTCGCCCTGAGGCAGGCAGAGGTCTTTCTGACTCTTACTGACTATAAACCACCCCGGGGTCGCCGTTCCCACACTTGCACCGGGGCAAATGGGCACTCCCTCCCCCACCCGCGAGGTCGCGCAAGGCGTGCGTGGCCTCAAAAGCATCGCCAAATTGATAAATCCTGTGCTTCTCCCATCTTGTGACTTCCGATATCTAGCATATTCCCGTGGCCTTCATCAGGTCATACTGGTTAAACTTATGAAACCAACCCTGGGTTTATCTACGCTATCATATATAATCTTAAAGAAATCTAAAATAGCACTTGACAATTTATGATGTGAATATTATATTCAACCTTAGAGAGTTTATCCATCGCCGCGGTCACCAAGATGTCACCGAGACAGAAGATTATTCGAACCGAACTGTAATGCCCAGTAACGGCGATAGTATGTCCGCCGCGACCGAACTCGGCATGATATACAAAACAAAAACTAGGCGACTGGTGCGGTACGACGGCACATAGTACAAGATGAAATGTTTTTTGTACTGCCGGCATCGATTCGTCAAATCAAATCAAATCAAATCAAAATATTTTTATTTCATATAAACCTACATGGGCACTTATGAAACGTCAGAAGCTAGGTGCACACACGTCACATTGTCAAGCCTTGTTGTAGCGGTGAAGTTGAACTACTACTCAAAACATCAGTTGCTGTGATGACGGAATTCGGGTGACAGACGAGCGGTGGACACGCGCCCATACTTAATGTATGTCTACTTCGGAACCGTCATCTAGATCTCCATGACGTCCCGGTGACGGCCGCAGTGGATAAACGCCCTTCGGGTGCCAACACAAATTTGACTTTACAAAAACTTAACTAACTTACTAACCTAAACCTAACTTTCATTGCGTTATTTACGTTGCCGAGCCGACAATTTATTCGAACAAATGTCACAATGGTTTAGAAATAATCTTCAATCCCATTCAGATTCTGATAAATTGTGCGTTTCGCAATAGGGAAGATGCAAATATAATATTTATGAAAATTTTATGATTTAAATGTTAAAAAAGTATAAAAGAAGGGCCACTGCAATGTTTTTATTTTACATAATGTTGATTTTTAACAATAATTACGTATTAAAAATGAATTGAAACGAAACGTATTTCAAAACACCAATCAGCGTTTAGTGACGTCACTCTTGTTACGACGACTGGTTGTAAAAGTGAATATTATTTTATGGCAATATTAATTGCGTTTTTAAATAAAAATGGTAGTTGGGATTATCAAAGCAGACTCCAGGAATTTACCAAGAGTTATTTTTTCAGAAAAAGGTTTCCGCCACATTTTTTAAACTATTACCAATTATCGACGTCGATCTCAAACTGTAAAATTAAAAATCTACTATAGACAGGTTTTGTAAGTATTAGGTAGGTAAATAACGTGTTTTTACGTACAAGCAGATTAACTAAGCATACTCGTATAACAAGTATATTCGCCTTATGACTTACGTCAAAGTGTTCTTCACAGCATCGAATAGTGGTCTTTGGAGAATAATTGTCATTTCTTTTTGCAGCTTGATATCACTTTTTTCTCAATTTTGGGTCAGAACGTCTAGTCAAAAACAATTTATTTGGAAAGTTTGTTGAAGTAGACACGGACACATTGGCACAAAAGATGAGTCAACACGGTTTTTTTTTCGGAATATTAGTGGTATTGTTATGATCACCTAATGTTGATGGATAATTCATTTTATTTATTTTCAAAAAATATTTCGAAAGTCGCAAAAATATGCAAAAGTATGAAAGCCAGCGACGAACAAGTACGACCACTGACAGGAATGACGTCATCGGAACTATAGGCCCATTTTCGCGCGAAAATTTAAACTGTCAATTTAAAACCGCATTTTTTCCGATAAATTACAATGTTTTAATTTTTTAATATATTTGTGGTCTACATGGAATTCTTTAAAGTGAAAATAAAAATATTACATGTTCCCTATTAGGGTGCAGGTCAGTTGGAATTTTGTTGGACAGGAAAATAAGCATTCGTGGATAAATTACCTGCGAATGTATCTCTCGCTTTATTCTATTGATCTCGTCTTTATCTCTGTTGGTCTTCTTGGCTAACGCCTTAACGTCTTCCTTTCGCGAGGTCGCAAGCCTGGTCAGAATTTCCTTCTTCTCCGCTTCTAACAAATCCTGAAAACAAAATATAAACTTAACTACACATTTTCTTATTTATTAAGGTTTATTTATCTATATCTGGATTCTAAATAACACAGCGTAAAAATTTATCGTCATTGATAAAAAAAAAAAAATAGAAAAGTGAAAATGGTGATTATTTATAAAATTATCATAATTTTTTTTATTCATCTGGCTACTTGAAACTGTTAAAATAATTTAAAAAATCAATAGGAACATAAAAAATTAAATAGGTAATATGAAGTATTTGAATTTGACTATGTTGAAAATTTGAATAAAATAATGTCTACTTTTTTACTCAACATCTCTCAATCGCAATTTCACGGCTGTACGGATCGTAACATTTTTTATCGAATGCATTCTGGTACTGTGTGCGTGCACGGTCTCTTCCAAAAGTATGTGATGAAAGTGTAAACAACAAACCCTTCAATTTCAAAGGTTAAATTCTTACGAAATCACTCACTAATTACTAACTCCTTCATCTGTATTTATAAAATTTAAACTTGACATGTTATTTTTATATAGTTAATATTTCAATACAGTGAGTTTCATATTGATGTCAACTCGACATTGGTAAAAGGTGTATGCTACTTTCATTTTTGTAGAAAAATTATTTAACTTAGCTTTCGATGCATAGTCTGTTGAGTGTCCTACCTTCAAAGGGTGTGTGTTCTGAGTAGATATAGGAAAGAATTTGAATTGTAGAAGATATATAACAGTAGAGGGTACATACGGAGAGCGCCTTCATCTGGTGGTGCTGGTCGCTCCGCACGTGCTTCTCGAGCGCAGATATATAACAGTAGAGGGTACATACGGAGAGCGCCTTCATCTGGTGGTGCTGGTCGCTCCGCACGTGCTTCTCGAGCGCAGATATATAACAGTAGAGGGTACATACGGAGAGCGCCTTCATCTGGTGGTGCTGGTCGCTCCGCACGTGCTTCTCGAGCGCAGATATATAACAGTAGAGGGTACATACGGAGAGCGCCTTCATCTGGTGGTGCTGGTCGCTCCGCACGTGCTTCTCGAGCGCAGATATATAACAGTAGAGGGTACATACGGAGAGCGCCTTCATCTGGTGGTGCTGGTCGCTCCGCACGTGCTTCTCGAGCGCAGATATATAACAGTAGAGGGTACATACGGAGAGCGCCTTCATCTGGTGGTGCTGGTCGCTCCGCACGTGCTTCTCGAGCGCAGATATATAACAGTAGAGGGTACATACGGAGAGCGCCTTCATCTGGTGGTGCTGGTCGCTCCGCACGTGCTTCTCGAGCGCAGATATATAACAGTAGAGGGTACATACGGAGAGCGCCTTCATCTGGTGGTGCTGGTCGCTCCGCACGTGCTTCTCGAGCGCAGATATATAACAGTAGAGGGTACATACGGAGAGCGCCTTCATCTGGTGGTGCTGGTCGCTCCGCACGTGCTTCTCGAGCGCAGATATATAACAGTAGAGGGTACATACGGAGAGCGCCTTCATCTGGTGGTGCTGGTCGCTCCGCACGTGCTTCTCGAGCGCAGATATATAACAGTAGAGGGTACATACGGAGAGCGCCTTCATCTGGTGGTGCTGGTCGCTCCGCACGTGCTTCTCGAGCGCAGATATATAACAGTAGAGGGTACATACGGAGAGCGCCTTCATCTGGTGGTGCTGGTCGCTCCGCACGTGCTTCTCGAGCGCAGATATATAACAGTAGAGGGTACATACGGAGAGCGCCTTCATCTGGTGGTGCTGGTCGCTCCGCACGTGCTTCTCGAGCGCAGATATATAACAGTAGAGGGTACATACGGAGAGCGCCTTCATCTGGTGGTGCTGGTCGCTCCGCACGTGCTTCTCGAGCGCAGATATATAACAGTAGAGGGTACATACGGAGAGCGCCTTCATCTGGTGGTGCTGGTCGCTCCGCACGTGCTTCTCGAGCGCAGATATATAACAGTAGAGGGTACATACGGAGAGCGCCTTCATCTGGTGGTGCTGGTCGCTCCGCACGTGCTTCTCGAGCGCAGATATATAACAGTAGAGGGTACATACGGAGAGCGCCTTCATCTGGTGGTGCTGGTCGCTCCGCACGTGCTTCTCGAGCGCAGATATATAACAGTAGAGGGTACATACGGAGAGCGCCTTCATCTGGTGGTGCTGGTCGCTCCGCACGTGCTTCTCGAGCGCAGATATATAACAGTAGAGGGTACATACGGAGAGCGCCTTCATCTGGTGGTGCTGGTCGCTCCGCACGTGCTTCTCGAGCGCAGATATATAACAGTAGAGGGTACATACGGAGAGCGCCTTCATCTGGTGGTGCTGGTCGCTCCGCACGTGCTTCTCGAGCGCAGATATATAACAGTAGAGGGTACATACGGAGAGCGCCTTCATCTGGTGGTGCTGGTCGCTCCGCACGTGCTTCTCGAGCGCAGATATATAACAGTAGAGGGTACATACGGAGAGCGCCTTCATCTGGTGGTGCTGGTCGCTCCGCACGTGCTTCTCGAGCGCAGATATATAACAGTAGAGGGTACATACGGAGAGCGCCTTCATCTGGTGGTGCTGGTCGCTCCGCACGTGCTTCTCGAGCGCAGATATATAACAGTAGAGGGTACATACGGAGAGCGCCTTCATCTGGTGGTGCTGGTCGCTCCGCACGTGCTTCTCGAGCGCAGATATATAACAGTAGAGGGTACATACGGAGAGCGCCTTCATCTGGTGGTGCTGGTCGCTCCGCACGTGCTTCTCGAGCGCAGATATATAACAGTAGAGGGTACATACGGAGAGCGCCTTCATCTGGTGGTGCTGGTCGCTCCGCACGTGCTTCTCGAGCGCGGCGTACACAGCGTGGTGACACTTGAGGCGCAGCTCGCGCTCCAGCGACAGGAACTCGCCGCCCGCCTCGTCCGCACTCGCGCCTGCCTCGCCGCTGTGGGCCACACGGACAGCTCACACACTTGTCTACAAGCTCTTCAAGTAGCCTCACCGCCAAAATATCAGACACCTCTGAGTTTTTTCCAGTCTTTCTTAAGTAGTCGGTAGGAAACACCGAACTCGTTTGATTTTAAAACAATGTATATTTCACGTGATTTGGTGTTTTTTTTTTCAACCAATTTACAGTAATAACCCGCACGATACTTAATGGCAGTCTTTTGTATTGAAGCCGTGTCGATGCGTTGCCTACATATAGGGTCAAATTAAATTGCAACAATTATACAGTTTCTTTCCCATTCTTTTCCATATGCAACTATCTTTCGGGAGGAGCCACTAGAATTTCTATTTTCTTGTAAATATTTCACGTTCTAAATGATCTCTTAGGTGCCTAATTAAAATGAATTATTTCTCCTTACATAGAACATGAAAGCTCGCTGCTGTGTGGGGAAGACTGCGGAGCGGTTCGCATATTTTCATTAGCAGACACTTATGCTCGTGCGGTACCTACAACTTTATCTAGGTTTTCTAAGTTTCAAAATTCAATTTGAACAGTTAACGAAATATTCATCACGGGTTTTTTTTGGTGATGCATTGTTGGTACCGAAATTATAGTCCGTTTGAAAATTCAATCGTGACGTTTAAAATACCATAAACATTTCATGGTTTTTTAAGGTGATAATGTTTAAAATGTGGATAATTCAGAATTACAAGATGGTGCATTTAAATTGTGAATTCGATATAAAAAGATGCTCATTAATTTCATGACGAAGTCACACTTATCAAAACTCAATTACCAAATATATTACGACAAGCAATTTTTATAAAAATGCAGGATGTTTGATGTTTGTCTATCACATTTTTTTGTAACTGAATATGGAGATATTATACGAGCTGTCTTTTATGTTCATGAGTCATCTGAAAATAAAAGACCCGTAAAACGAATACTTACATATTTTTATAGGACAATCTTTTAACCAATTTATTGGTGACGTAGAACTTGGATGTTGGTGGTTTCTTCTCTTTGTCGAACTTGCGTCGCAGTGCGTCCAACTCTCGCGCGAGTTTCGACTGTTTCTCGCGAACCACCTTCATCGACAGCAGAGTCTCAAGCGTTTCTGCTAAAGACTCGTCTGTCGTACCATTTGTTTTGACTTCTGCGTCTAAAATTAATAATGAATAAATCAGTCATCATCATTCTTCTGCCCTTATTCCAATTTATTTGGGGTCGGCGCAACATGTCTTTGAATGCATTCGATGAAATGAATAGTGTTCGACCGAAAATTGAATAAATAATAATTATTAAGAAATAAACGAGTTAGTAATTTTTAAAGTGAGTATTATTGTTGCATCTGTAATGTTCCCGCAATGTGCAGTGTAAGTTTATCTGCCTACTTGTACTTTATTAGATCCAGTTCTTTAGTGTTAAAGTTAATCTAACAATTCAGAAGTGACATAAACCCACGTGCTTCTGGTTCTGGTTCTGGGTCTGGTTTGAATTTTATTTTTCATGTTAAGGGGTAAAATTCAACAGTTATCTCTGCTAATACTATCCTGCATAGCCCTGATGTACCTTGGGTAGGGTGAAAATATTCTTATTTTTGGCCTACAACGCGCGCGTTCTTTATATATTTGGTCGATTATAGCGTTGATACATTGTTTTCTCAAGTTCGTGTTTTTATTTTTAATAAATACATAGGTGCCCTTGTGTGTGAGTTGCAGAAAAATGCCGCGTGATGGTAGCTCATTGCAGTGTCGATTATCAACGCCTGAATGACGCCGATCGAGCAGTCGGCAGGAGACCTGCGATGACCGCAGCCGAAGCCGGATACGGAGTGCAAGCTGGAACCAGAGAGAGCTCGCATTCGTGTGCTCAAGGGAGAAGTGCACATGCGGCGTAGCCTGTCGCAACGTGCCGGTCCCGGAAGGCTAAGCACGAGTGGTGATCAGCGGCCGTGTGCAGCGATCGTCGGGCCGGCAATCCAACGGTGCATAGCAGGTATCATAATCAAAACAATATTGGCAGCCATGGCCAACATGTGTCGGGAGGAAGCCAATGGTGGTAAGAAGGATCTTCAAAATGTTATTTAAATGATCTGTTAACGTTCACTCAACGCGATTTGGGCACACTTTTCTCTGCGCTAAGTGATTTAAAGATCGTAAGATGATCGTCTGAATAGCTCAAATGTTAATTTACATCTGTATGCAATTATTCTACACACGATAGAACCCAGTTTTTTCGACTTAATTATAGTAATATAGCAATGTGGTTGCAATCACTCGAATCTATAATCGTGTGAATACAACCAAGCATTACTCATCGAACGTTTTATTTATCTTAAAACCAAATCGCTTTACTGTTTTGTTTGTGGAAACAAAATGAAAATAAATAAAAGTATTATGCCATACAATTTCACAGCCATAATGACAATTTGAGACGTATTGAAGTAAGCTTATAGGTCTTACTTTCATATTCGGAATTAATATTATCGTCTATGATTCTTCCATTTTAGATTAGATTCCAAGATTTATTAATAAATAGCGAATCACAAATAATATTAGTTTAATAGTTAAAATTTATTCGCCATTAATAGCAACTCACTTATTATCACTAAGCATTTACTCTGCTTTTAGCCGAGAAATAGAAATGATGTTTTCATTTTAAGGCTTCTAGAATCGCCATTGCAGATAGTTCAGGCGTCCTTAGCGCAAAATGTTAATCATTATTATTAGAACAAAATGCTGTCATCCATACTCCAGAATCCAGTAATTTAAGTCTAAAAGTGATCTGATTCACAACTGCAGCTAGAGTGCAATGCAAATGGAGAACTACAATTTTTTGAGTAGAAGTTCTCGATTTGTGATTTCCAGTCAAGTCTTTTGTCAATTATTAGTCCAAGTAATTTAGCCGTATTTACGATTTCAACAATTTTATTATGTATAATTATGTCCATATTTTCTGTAGTCAGTTATTGGGTAGTAAAATGTATGATTTTAGTTTTATCTAAAAAAATCTTTAAATTTTTATTATTTCACCATTCTATTGTTGATGTCAAGGTATTGTGAATGTCAAGTTTATAATGGATCATGTTATTGCTATTACTAGAAATTGTCACCGTGCTATGATCTGCAGATTTTGGCAAGTCATTAATGTATATTGTAAAAAGTGAAGGTTCCAGTACACCACCTTGTGGCACACCAAAAGAAGTTTGACGTTCATCTGATAAGTATATCTCTCAATTTTTTGTGGTAATATTAATTCTAGTGATTTCTGTCTTTGCGTTCTGTTGTCTAAATAGGATTTAATTAGATTAAGAACATTACCTCTTTTTATCGTATGCGTCAAGTTTTTTTTAATAAAAATGACATGGTTTACGTAGTCAAATGCTTGAGTCATATCACAGAAGATAGCACATACTGGTGTTTGGTACACTTTTATCAATACAGTGTATAAAAAGTCGTAGATCGCCATATTTATAGTCTTATTTGCGCGAAATCTATTTTGCTCATTACATAATATCTTTTTTTTTTTTCAATGTAACCATTTAGTTCATTTGAATGAATTTTTCAAATATTTTCGAAAATAATGGAAACAGACAAATATGCCTATAGAATTCTGCTTAGTTTATTGTAGGATATTAATTATTTTCTTAGAAAGAAGGGTTTACGATCACTGCTTGACCTAGAATTTGCTATTCGTAAGAATGAACGTGTACTGTCTGCAAGAAGGAAGGGTTCGCAGACAGTGCATACAGTGTTCAATATTGGATAGTGAAAAGGCTCGTAAAATAAATTGTTAGCAATAAGATTTTATTTAAGTTTTTATTTTTTTTATTTAGTTTTCCTTAAACTTATGTAATTTTTCATGTATTGTTTTTGTGCTTTCTGATTTCATTTTGATGTTTCTAATTGTATTAAGATAACCGATTTTGAGATATTGTAATTTTATTTAGATTATATAAAATGAAAGGGCTGCATGAGCCAGAGTGTCGTGCTAACCGAATGTTAGGTTATAATTTACAACCACGAGGGGTCATCGTGACTGTGTGCATGAGGACATGCACGGGATCAGGATGATCAATGTTAGGTTTTTAAGAATTGCAGTATTTAATTTGATTTAAAAGTTGTTTTTCTGCCAACATTTGAATACGTACTTGACTGGAAGTTATATTAAAAATGTTTAAAATATTATGGATGGGGAGATCATTGGCGGGATTGGGGACTGGCAGTCTGACTCCAGCTCTGGTCGAGTTTGGACATAAACCTCTAGTGCTTCTTAAGTGTGCTGATCGAATTTATTGTACTGTGGATAGTGAATAAATAATTATTATTAAGAAATAAACGAGTTAGTCATTTTTAAAGTGAGTATTATTGTTGCATCTGTAATGTTCCCGCAATGTGCAGTTATTCTAACAGTGGTAATGAAGCCATGACACTATTAATAAAATTATTAAGTTTTGTTTTTTTTTTACCTATAATACTGACCATGATGATAATATGGTAACTGTTATATAGCACATGGATTAATTCATACCGTTGTTTGGAGGTAATGGTGAGGGTATGCTCTCGGTCTCGATGAAGTTCTTGGTGGCATTCGTCGAATCCTTTAACGGACTGCCGTCTGGCGCTTCGTCTGCTTTAATCTGCGAAGTTAGTAAAACCATGTTAAGTGCGTCAGGTCCTTAACGATTTTGACCAAGATTTTTACACCAGAATTCAATGACGGGTTGAATTGAAGTTGAAAACATGCGACAGGGCAGCGTGTCGCTGGGCACGTCGGTGTGACGTCACTAGTCTCGCTCGCTCTGTATGTGACGCGTGTGTACGTACAGGGTGTGCGGGTGTGCGGCGCGGGACGTCTCGCTCGGGCGGGTCGCAGCCGCGCGGGGGGCGGGAGGGCAGCGTGTCGCTGGGCACGTCGGTGTGACGTCACTAGTCTCGCTCGCTCTGTATGTGACGCGTGTGTACGTACAGGGTGTGCGGGTGTGCGGCGCGGGACGTCTCGCTCGGCCAGGTCGCAGCCGCGCGGGGGGCGGGAGGGCAGCGTGTCGCTGGGCACGTCGGTGTGACGTCACTAGTCTCGCTCGCTCTGTATGTGACGCGTGTGTACGTACAGGGTGTGCGGGTGTGCGGCGCGGGACGTCTCGCTCGGCCAGGTCGCAGCCGCGCGGGGGGCGGGAGGGCAGCGTGTCGCTGGGCACGTCGGTGTGACGTCACTAGTCTCGCTCGCTCTGTATGTGACGCGTGTGTACGTACAGGGTGTGCGGGTGTGCGGCGCGGGACGTCTCGCTCGGCCAGGTCGCAGCCGCGCGGGGGGCGGGAGGGCAGCGTGTCGCTGGGCACGTCGGTGTGACGTCACTAGTCTCGCTCGCTCTGTATGTGACGCGTGTGTACGTACAGGGTGTGCGGGTGTGCGGCGCGGGACGTCTCGCTCGGCCAGGTCGCAGCCGCGCGGGGGGCGGGAGGGCAGCGTGTCGCTGGGCACGTCGGTGTGACGTCACTAGTCTCGCTCGCTCTGTATGTGACGCGTGTGTACGTACAGGGTGTGCGGGTGTGCGGCGCGGGACGTCTCGCTCGGGCGGGTCGCAGCCGCGCGGGGGGCGGGAGGGCAGCGTGTCGCTGGGCACGTCGGTGTGACGTCACTAGTCTCGCTCGTTCTGTATGTGACGCGTGTGTACGTACAGGGTGTGCGGGTGTGCGGCGCGGGACGTCTCGCTCGGGCGGGTCGCAGCCGCGCGGGGGGCGGGAGGGCAGCGTGTCGCTGGGCACGTCGGTGTCTTCTGTCAGTTTAGCGAGTTGGTGCTCTCGCTTGTCGAGCTCACTCTGGTACTTGATCGGGTTCGCCAATGCCTCTGCTAGTTCCGACAGCCGGTCTGGCACGTAATCCTGGTGAGAAAAGATTTTGTATTTTTATCTCAATTATCAGTGCAAAAAAACCATCTCATAGCTATTATCGTAATCGCGCAATCAGTAAATCGAACTAAGTAGTCATAAAATAGAAAACTAAAAAACAAGTTGAAACTTTGTCCTTCATATCTCCGTAGCCGGAATGTCTGCAGGTATCGTCCATAAAATATTACAATAAAGGGAAGGACCAGTGTTTCGGCTTCGTTAACTGTCTGTTTACCCTCGTTTTTACCACAGGTTTATGACTCGACTAATAGAGACGTATGAACGAGAAAAACATGTTGCGTAGACCCCAAATACATTGGGATAAGGGCAATAAAAAGATGATATTGTCGTTGTAGTTGTGTGTGTGAGCGTTACCTTGACGACGACGAGTAGCAGCAGGCTGGCAGGCAGCGGCAGGCCCAGCTCGGTGCGCAGGTTGACGGAGCGGTAGCCGGGACACAGCCCCAGCACGGGCAGCACGCGGTGCCCTAACAAACGGCCACTCTCTTCGTGAGCCGCGATGCGTATCATGGCCAGCTCGGGCAGCACTACCTGCGACCGATCAATGATTTTATTCCTGCAAGTACGTTTCTACTTTTACAAATCAATCTTTTTTTTAAAACTGGATGAGCTCGGCGTTTCCTACCTGACTACCCTGAGAAGAAAGGCTGAAACAAACTCAGAGGTCCCAGTCTCTTTTAAAGTCCAGACAATCTTGGTCAGATCATGTGAAGACGATGTGGATTGATGTCTGAAATGATCTTTTGTGGAAAGAACCACACAGATTGAGTGGACCTGTCCATCAGTGCACGCATTTATCAGTAATCGCTCAACTCAACTTAAGGACCTCAACGATTTGATGAACAATACCAAAGAACATTTGTGGTCGCTGCATAAATTAAACTGCAGTTTGTATGGTACGTTAATTGCAACTTTTGTGAGAAGATTTGTGTCAATTACGGATGCTACCACTTTTTTTAGGAAGAGGGAGGAGATCATGAAAATATCTTAAGTAGTTTGAAAGAAATTTCGTTTTTATATTTTGAGTAGACCTTACTTCCTGAATTTATTTCAGATAGTATTTAACTAAAATACTAAAACATACACTGATAGAATTGATGTGTATGCGGTCTAGTTTCACATATATTTTTTGCGTAACGAACGTGCAGTATTTGAAAGCGTAGTAACAGATTTAAAGTCACGAAAATCATGTATCTACCCCTTAAACACGTTTTTATTCGTCGTAAACTTTATGTGTATACATTTTTCCGTTTTTAAAACCATTATATTTTCTTTACACCAGTTGTCTAATCTATTCAGGTCACATTGCAGTAGTTTTGCATCATCCGCTGACTTAATAGGTAAAATCAATTTAAGATCGTCAGCCAATAGAAACGCCTTTGCAAGATGAAAGCTCTGGGTAATAGAATTAAAGGAAATGTTGAATAGCGAATGCGATCCCTGTGGCACACCAGACGTTAAGTTGAACTCCTCAGATCGGACACCATTCACCACGACGTAGCATTTACGTTTACATAGATAGGATTCAAACCATTGAAGTAGTAGGCCATGAACACCGACAGCTGCAAGCTATGGCACTAACAGTTTGTGGTCAACACTGTCGAAAGCCTTGCTAAAGTACACCGCATCAACCTGAACCCTTCTGTCTATGTGCTCGATGAGATTTTCAGAAAATTCATCCCAAGTTACTGTTCATTGATTTGCCTTTAAGGAAACCGTGTTATTCACTTACCATTACGTTTTTTATGAGACAACACAATTATTTTTTAAATTTTACTAAGTACTAGCTAAAAAAACTAAGTTCCTAACTTTTCTCTCCGAACCCTAATTACAACACAAACACACAATAGTAGTCACAAATTTCTATTACAAATGTGAACGCTTATTACTCCGTTTTGATATCCATATAATCATGATGGCATATTAATAAATTATTAAACCAATAGATAGAGTCATTAAAAATAACCTCAAAGATTTTGTGCATCTTCTTGCTAATCGAATGACTAACGCCTCAAAAACCAAGTTTATTTGTATGTACAAAGTTTTCAATAGAAAACATACGCGATCCGTTGTCTCTCGCCGTGCGTTTAAAAGGTTTTCAATTGTACTGAGAACCAACACCGGAAAAACTAGACGAAGCAAGGTTAATGGTCATTGTAGTTAAAACCGAACCGGTACAGTCCAAACACCTGTGAAATGCACAATTACTCGCTTTTTTACTGAAACGAAACCATTGATAGATATTTCCGGTTAAATTGGCGTTAACAATCTAATTGCGTTGTACGTGTTCAATTTTGTCTCACAAATAAATTATAAGGTATTTAAACTCTCAAAGGTTTAAATATGTATTTTAATAATGTTTTGTTTATTGCTGTTCAATCAATGTGCCCTAAATCATGTTACAAGTCACGTAGGGTCATGTAATGCTTTTAAAATCAGAGGTTTCAAATGACGCGACGGAAGAATTTCACCACCATCATTTCAGCCGAAAGACGTCCACTGCAGGACATAGGCCTCCCCCAGTTGTCTGATGACGATGATGTTGAGTACCAATAGGTTTTTGCGACCTAAATCATAAATTATGATTTGAAATGTTAAAGTGTACATTTGTGCGATTTGTGTCTATGCAACACGCCAACGCGAAGAAATTCATAATGCGAGATCAACGTTTTTAATCCAATAAAAACTGACCTTGCTGCTCAGCTGATCTCTATGTAAACAAGCATAAATTCACACCTAACTAAACCACAACACCTATTATTAGATTTATTATCCCTATACATTATTAGTGGGAAGATTTCAAACAATTCTTAATTGCACTCAGTCGTTAAGTCAATCAGTGGAGCGTTTGTAGTAGCGCTAACTATCTGAATGCCATTGTGTCGGCGTCGGCGTTCAGCGGAGTGACGTGTAAACAATCTGTCGCGCAGTGACACGGCCCATATGGCGGGAGTCAAAGAGTTGCGCGGAACTGTACCACAAAATAAATAGGTACAGAAAATCGGCTATATACGAATACATCGAGCGAAAACAAACGCACATGTAGACACGCTTCACGTACAGCAAGCATTGTATTTTGAAACTAATATACTATAGAGGAAATATTAGATTTTTTATATATTTGTTTTTTACGCTTTTGTGGTAAAACGGTAGAACGGATTTCGATGAAATTTGGCATATAAGTTGACCGTGACATGGATTAGGACTTGGAAACCTTTTTCCAGATATTCTCACGGAATAAAGACTTATATGGATGAAACTGCGAGGTGCAGCTACTTTTCAATAATGAGCGTCTTATTTGTGCAAAATAAACAAATTTTCATTCTTCAAGCGCACTTGCGACTGGCATTCGAACGAGACTGCAGTACCGAAGCATCTAAGTGTGCGTGCGCCTGGTAACGTTCGTTGTATGGAGCTGTCCTAACCTATATCATGTCTGTTATAGGTATAACTTAACTAACTTCTCGAAAGTTTTTTTTTTTTTTTTAATTTTCTTTAAGAGCAGATTTTCAATCGTACTTGTATCTGAAGAATAAATATAGTGATTTCTTCTAAACAAAAGTTTTCAAACCGCAATTTGATCATTCACTCATTTCACATCATTCCCCAGGTTAA
This sequence comes from Aporophyla nigra, assembly GCA_947507805.1. Classification (NCBI taxonomy): domain Eukaryota; kingdom Metazoa; phylum Arthropoda; class Insecta; order Lepidoptera; family Noctuidae; genus Aporophyla; species Aporophyla nigra. The sequence goes on from OX382301.1 coordinate 5,623,531, forward strand.
AGTTATCTGATGATTTCAAACTCGAACCTTAATAATAGCAGTTCATAAAACTATTGCAGTACGCGGCCGCGTCAAGTACAACAACTTATCAAATGTACTTGTGAAAAAAAAAACATCATCATCATTTCAGTCTTAAGTCGTCCACGAGCTGAACATAGGCCTCCAATTTGGAGGGGGGAGGGTGAAGTTGGGGGATGTGCCATAATCGCTACGCTTGGCAGGCGGGTTGGCGATCGCAATATCGTGGTAAAATGCATAGAGAACGCTGCTACCCATTTTCTAGTAAGTCACCTTCTACGACACCCACGGGAAGAAACGGGATGGTGCTATTCTATTAAATAATTAAAAACTTTTTTATATTTATTTTATGCAAACTGTACCTACTCTCACTAGTTACGCCAAACTGATTAGTTAATGTAGTTACGATTGCATATTAATTGCAAATAATACTTTGCGCGTAAGCGACAGAAGACGTCAGGGCAAATGACGTTTAAATTGCATTCGTCATTTCAGTTACTTACGTTCACTTTAACACGTAATTATTACGGTTAGGTTAAAGTCGATTATTATGACACTTTACGTAGGTATATTGAGAAATATCCTGCTTCATTGAGTTACTAACGTAAACTGAAAACCGCTAAAATTATAAACATATTTACACAATTGATATTTGCAAGTAAGTTGGTAGGAGTGTAGGTGCATTTACTTTTTCCGGTAACTATTTTAATACAGAAACTAAAAGAGTATGCTAAGGCAAAAATAAATTATACCGATGAAAAAAAAACATCTGGGGTCGTCCAAAACGAACGAAGTTCAAAATAAAAATCTAAAACAGCGGCTGCATTAACATATTCTTTACCACCATCTTCCATTTTCATCAATCATATTATATATCACCAATTTGAGCTCTACACAAAACCGTTAAGGTGCAAACCAAAACGCAGGCCACCAACTTCGTCTGTCGCCATATATTTTTCATCTTTGCTCTTACTTTTGGTCCTTACGTCCTGACATATTTTTTAATCCTTAAAATTCAAGATTGTGAATGAATAAAGCTAAACTACGTTAGCTGGTGGTATGTCCTGTACTAAAGTACAACGTGAGTTAAAACTAAGAAGAAAACATACCTTTTTAAACACAAACGGCTCTTCTCCATACACGGGATTGATGCCGTTATTAGGTGCGACCCGAGTGCGGAACTTCTTGCGCACAGTATCGGCCGGTAACCCGAACATGTCCACCTCGACGTAGGTGCCACACCGCTTATCCGTCAGCAGCTGGCCAGATAACACGGTCACTGATAATGTACCAGCTATTATACCGTCTACTGTACTCTCTGCGAACGGATCGAGACGACGGTCCTGGAAAGGGAAAAGAACATTTTATTCTTGTATATTTACGAGCTTTTCCTCACGGACCGCGTGGAAGTCTTAAAAATAACTCAAAAAACCTCGTAAAAAAATTGAGCCAGCTTTCATAGTCTAAGTAGATAACAAAGTCGCTTCCCGCGTCTGTACGCTTAGATCTTTGAAACTACGCAACGGATTTTGGTGCGGTTTTCATCAATAGATAAGCTTTTTGGAATTTGGCGATCTCATATACAGGGTGTGGCGTAAGTAATGGTCCACCGTTCAGGATTCGATGAACCAGATAATTAACTATAACAATTAAAATTTTTAACCATTTTTACCCATTTTTTTGAAGTGAAAACTTCTTTAGCGGCGTTGAGCACTTTTTCTGTAATGGGTATAAAATCTTAAACTCGCGTCAGGACACGTGACCTGATCGAAAAAGCGTAGGACGGATGGAGAGTAGACAGCTATCCCCTCTCTACGGCGCGGCGAAAATGTATGCCTGGGCCTACTGTTTCGTTTAGGCGGCGCAGGGCGCTTGCGCGAATGTTCGTCTATGTTACAGCGTGCCACGCGCATCCATGGATGGTGACAGCTGATGGCTCGACCGTCTGTGTAGTGATCACATTGTTGTGTATTCGTAAAATTCGTGAATATAAAGTGCTTAAAATATGGAAATTGAACCACAAATTATTCCCTAACCATTCCAAAATATCAAACATGCTCAACGTTAATAATCAAGTTTTCACTTCTGCCGGCACTCCCGGAGTGCAATTTTTTTTTTTACAAAAATTGCTCTTGAACTTGATGGTGTGTTAAAAATTGGGGTTAAAATTAGAGAAGAACCAACTTTTTCTTCTGAATTTACATAAAAATCATAATTTATCATGATAGCTCTAGTATTCAGCAGTAATTAACAGAAATCATAATGAAAAAAAATAATGGTTTTGTTGAAACTACAAACAAATATGTAATAAAAGGTAGAAATTTCGTAAATAAAAGACAACAATGAAATAGTTTCGGAACCCTTGGGTAAAAATTTTTAAAATTTTTAATTGTTATAGTTAATTATCTGGTTCATCGGATCCTGAACGGTGGACCACTACTTACGCTACACCCTGTATACAAACATCATGTATTTTTTTTTAAATGTTTGTTATCAATGACCCGTAGACAACTAAAGAATTCGAATGAAATTGGGCACACAGATAGATCATTATCTCTAATCCGGTGGGTAAATTATTTAACTGCCATGTCGGACTATGTATCCGACACTTTTTAATCAATAATTGACTTAAAGTCAAATAACACTAAGTACATTTTGACTTTTTCTGATTTTACCCACAGAAAAAACGTCGTAGTGTCGTATTCGAATTAAAAACAAATATGGGAAACAAAGTAAATAGTAAAGCGCACGTGACGCGGGTGACGTATCCGGGAAAAACGGTTTAAATGTAAGCAGATTTAAAAATTATAATTATGAAAACTAACACTTCACACCATCGAATCAGACAGGTTCGCCTTATAGTGGAAACTCGGTTTCAATATATATATTGCCAAGAGGATTGGCACCGTGAAACGCAGTTATATAGAATATGCTTTATCATCATAATCAGCCAAAATTGTTCCCACTGCTGGGACACAGGCCTCCTCTCGGTGAGACGAAAGTGGCCATAATTTACCATGCGGGCCCAGCGCGGGTTGGTAGATGTCACATGTCTTCAAAATTTGGATTCTAGGACATATCGGTTTTCGTACGATGTTTTCTTTCACCGTTATGAAAGCAGTGGTATTGAAATGATTCGGATAAAGTAAAGCGCCTGCCTGGGTTCGAACCTATAACCAAAACTCGTATGTCGGGTCCGATACTACAGCACGCGTAGCATGACCACCATAGAAAGAAATTTTTCTATTCTTGGTGGAATAGAGATAGAATTGTCATGCTACGCCCGCATAAAACGGTACAAATCTTTCTACAATCTTTAATTCTGTCTTTAATCTTTCTACAATCTGTAATTTTGTCTATTCTTCCGTCGACAAAACCCATTTCTACGGTGGTTGTTGTGGATCGTTGCGGGAGGAAACGCCCGGGTGTTTCCATTGCGAGGATCGTCTAGAGAATACGGTGGAGCATACGGTGGAGGTGTGCCCTGCCTGGGCGGAGCACCGCCGTGTCCTCGTGGAGGCGATCGGCGGCGGCGACCTCTCGCGTCCGGCCCTGGTGCGAGCCATGGTACGGAGCGAGAGGGCATGGGAAGCCGTCACCTCCTTCTGCGAAGCAGTAATGCTCGCGAAGGAAGAGGCGGGGCGCATGAGGCAGTGGCAGTCTCTGCGCCCTCGCGTCCCTAGCCGCCGCAGGAGGAGACGCCCCGGGCGTCGGGAGTCGATAGCTGACTCCCGGCCACCATAGGCGCGAGCTTGCGGGCGGTGAGCAATGGGTAGGTCGCCGCCCGGTAAGGACCAAGCTCGGGTCGACGGCGCGTAGTGTTCCACGCGCGCCTCAAAGAGAGGTCAGCAAAATTGAAGGGGTCTGCTAGGACCGATGCCTGCCGGGGTCGCAAGATTGTTCGAAAGAGATACCGTGACCCTGGCACATGGGCAACTGAAGGAACACGGGTGGGTTTTAGTCAGTAAAAGTCTGACATGCCCTCCCGCTCCGCCCAGAGCGGGCGAAGTCATTTGATGATTTCCCATCCAAAAAAAAAAAAAAACTGTGTTCTTGCTACGCGTGCTGGGTCACCACTGCTCGCTGCTTTTTATGCCTACATTTTTTTTATATATTTGCGTCTACGATCGTGATTGCCGGATATCGTTCAGTTCAACGATAATTCAATAAAACAGTCGAGAAGCTTACTCAATAGTCAACGTTAATGGGATAATGTGGTATATTTACTGAGAAATAATGTTTGAATGGTTTATGTTGTTTAATGGCGCTTGTTGCGTCTGATTTATTAACTATTTGCGAGCTAATGTAGTCATGAATACTCCCGCGTTACGTGTGACGTTTTAAAATTAGGTTTGAAGACTTGGTAGTGTTTGATTTAACACAAAAATCTTTAAAATTACAGTCTAAATTAAACATATAAAAACATTCAACTTTCTTTACACAGTTTATTTGTCTTGCAAATGAGGTAAGTAAATATTTCCGTCTATTTCCTAATCACGATTAGGAGGAATTATTGAATTGTGGGTAAACGAACTTTTTACTTTATTGCAAGGATGTTTTTCTTCATTCGATGCGTCAATGATATTGAAATCAATAGTACAGTACCAGGGCGTTGATAATGGCACATTAAGTTTCAGGCCCGTATTACAAAACCTCAATCAAGACTCATGAATTACTTTTTTTTTCTGGGTGGGAAATCATCAAATGACGTCTCCCTCTCTGGGTGGAGCGCAAGGGCGTGTCAGACTTTTACTGACTAAAACCCACCCGTGTTCCTTCAGTTCCCCATATGCCAAGGCCACGGTATCCCCTTTGAACAAATCTCGCGAACCTGGCAGGCTCTTGAATTACTTAAAACTAGTTTCAACCAATCAAACGGTTTCTATGAATCTCCAAACTAACCCGCGAAATTCAAATTTTCTTACGTTTTTTGAAATTTCAAATTTTTTTCCATTTCCAAAATAACTGTTGTCACTCGGAAAGCTGCCACACTTAAATAGAATTGGGCTGGAGACATCTGCCGGATTTCAGACGATCAATAGACCAAACTTACGACCCAATGGGTCTCGATTAAAGGCAAAATACTTCGCGGCAGGCCCAGACGGAGATGGCGGGATGAGCTGGACTCTTTTAATAAAGATTGGTCCTAGGCAGCTCTGAACAGAGAGACGTGGAAAGAAAGTTGGGAGGCCTTCGCCCAACAGTGGGACATTATTGGCTAATAATAATAAAATTGTAATTTGCAGGTCAGTATCAGGTTGTATGTTGATTAAAATATGAAGTTCAAATAATCGGCCACGGTCGAGAATTAAATTTAGGCTACCTTAGTACATCCTCCTTTAACGGAACTTATCGGTAATCCTTGGGTTTTGACTGAGCTCGTGTAATAAGGGCCTTCGACTCTCATGTGTGACAGTATCATTCTATTGGTAGCTCGATGGATCTAAGGGTATTTTAACTGTAATAAATGTAAAACTCACCTTTCTCCGCATGAATTCTGGCTTGAGTAAATACCCGCAACGTCGGTTGTACTCATAGGTACCCAAGTTGAGTTGCATAGCCAGGTCTAACGTTTGATAGTTGAGAGCCACAAGCTGACAGCCGGCGTTCCAGAAAACCTGTCGAACACATGGAGTTATTACAAGAATATTGATACTAGGAACTCACTAAAAATAGATATATTTCCTAGTAAAACATCATTAGAGAACCGAGCGGAGTGGTCGAGAAATTAATCGAGCTAAAAGGCTATTATCGATATGCTTTAATTTAATAACTTTGTTCAAATACACAATGTTTTGTTCTAGTGTGCCTTCATCAGTAATGGGTCCGCGTTTCACCTGATGGTAAGCGATGACATCGTCAACCGAATCAAATTGTTTTCGACCCGAAAATTGGGTATCAAAATGTAGGAGAACGTAGAAGCTTTGAGAATACCTTATGTGTTTATGTCACAAACTCAAACGTCTTAATTATTATTGTTACATTTAAAAGTAAATGTACTGCGTCATTGATCTGGTTTTGTAAGCACTAACTAGTGCTAAGCATGACGGGACCGCTTCCGGGATGTGCAGCAGTAGCGCTTACGACAGGTGTGATTCCCAGGTCGGGCAAAGTGTTATGGGTTTAGCTATCTGGATTTTTTCAGTAACAGCGCAGAGTCTGAATTTGTGCCCGGTTGATGGCAATAGGCTCGCCCCATATTATATGGGACTTGGCATAACTGACAAAATTATAACACATGACATAACTGGCAAAAATCGTGTGTGCACTATAAGTACACCTCTGCCCAACCCTTTGGGAGAGCAAGACATGATGTTATGACATTTAAAAGTGAGTATTAGAATTACACGATATTTGCAAAGGTCACTAGGGACCCACGTAATAGTCAATATTATAGATTTTCTATCGAAAAATATATTTAAGGTAAAGTATTAATTGATTACCTGCGGCATAAAGTTGGAGGAGTCGAAGCGAGTCCCGGCCGGGTAGACGCGCGACAACTGATGCTTGTTGTAGTTCACGAACTCGATGGGACGCTCCTTCAGCAACGTCGTCGCTTGCTTCTCGTCGAACGAAGACATCTCGTAGAAACGTTTCTTTTCTACACATCACACCCAGTTTAGTCGTGTAGTTCAGGACCAGTTTCACGAACGAAAATAATCGCAATCTTTCAACCAAGTAGTTTACCCGCGCTTGACAATTTGTCACAAACATTTTGCGATAATTTTCGTTCGAGGTACTGGCGTAACAGAATAGGACAGAACAAGATGAAAGATGACAGAGATTAATGCTAAAAAGTTGTTAACAAACCAGTGTTTGGGGCTCAGTAGATGCGCTTGTACACTGCACAATTTGAAAAAAAGAAGCATGAAACAAAAAATGCCAAATAAAAAAAATCAAAAGTAATACTAACTGTCAGCATTCTCGAAGGAGCTGAAGTGTACAGGTTGCACGTAGTTGACTATGGCAGAGATTTCTGCGGCCGCGTGCGTCCTCGGGCGCCCTCCCCGACCTACACTTATAGCAATAAGAAGAAGCTGCTCACTCTCGGCGCAAGGGGGAAGCGCCTCTCGTCCTGCTTCCCCTCACGTCACGCTAGCTGGAAGTTATAGTCTTCCAGCCACATGTCGGCCATGGCGGACCATCCACGGAGATATTATAGTGCACACGTGTGTGCGCAGACACAGGCGCACTCTCTCTTCTTTCACTCTCATAGTCCGATGGGACGGGAACCTAGCAGATATAAAGACGGGAAAACAATTCTGACCTATTTGTAAGGCGGGATCTTTCGGCTCACCAGCCACGAACTCGCTATAATAGATACAAAAGAGGACATTCGGGGGAGGCCTAGAGCCAACTACGCTACATCAGACTACTGTATAACTCACTCTCGGAGTTCTCGAAGGAGCTGAAGTGAACGGGCTGTACGTAGTTAACGAGGGCTGATATCTCTGCGCCGGCGTGTGTCTCCCGCGCGTCTTCGCCGACCGCGCTGTCGACGCCGCCTGCTTCTTCTTCACCAGACGAGCTTTCTGAGTCCGACGATTCAGATGAGCCCTGACGTGCCAACTGGCGACAAAGAATAAAATCATTGACTGTACAGACAGCTTTAAACTTTATGGCGGTCCTGAAGTGGTCTACTCACTGCGCAGTACCCTACCGCTCGCCTCGTGCTCAGAGCCACCATAAAGTTTGCGTCGGGCTACAACCGACAGTAAGACCGCCGTTCGCACGGATTAAAAAAAATATATTATAATTTTCATTTAAATTAATTCCTTATTTTTGGTTATCCTAGGGGATTTTCTTTGGATAATCTAGCTCAAAACTAGCTGCAGTCAAACCAGAAAATATAAGCACTTCGGTAGTCTTCGTGTTTTTGGATGCGAGAACGACGCGCCACAGTAACCTACCATAGAAGCGAAGCTTCTAAGTTTTGTACTTTATGAGTGCACTCTCAAAAAACATTAAACCTTTTAATTTTCGTAGTATCATGTTTTGATATCTATAACCATATTACCCATCTCACGTCAGACTTTCTGTACAGCATGCAGCATTTATCGGGCCGATTCAAATTCCTACATCTATACGAGTGACTTTTTGTACATTTTGTGCTTTTACCGTATGACATTCTGTGTTCTATTTTTGCCTTAGTCGGAAAGGGTGTTACGCTTCACGTTTTTGTGACATCAAGTAAATTCAAAATATGACGTTTTAATATAAAAAAATTACGCTCAAGCGGAGTGGGTCGGTTTGGATACGCGGGGCCCGTAGCAATTACTACTGTTTCGGCGTGGTTAATCCGGTATTGGTTTAGACCGTGATGCGCTGACAGTTCAATGAGAAGTTAGTACTACCCAGTTCGAAGGCTATGTTATCGCAACAATGTTTATGTAAGTAAGGAGTAGTAATGTACATTCGACAAACAAAAAACCTAATGCGGAATAGTCAGCAGTCACACAAGATGACTTACGGTATCTATAAAGCACATTCATTTAACAAATTTTAAGTCAACGCACCAAAGAATTTAGTAGCAAAGAGACGCGTGATAATTATAGTTTTCTGACGTTATTTAACGACATTGAGAATTTGCACCGACATAATCATTTATTTTTACCTCTGAAGATCGGAATGGTAGGAAGGAAAACATTTATAATTCTTTCATTAATTCCCTAATTCATAAATTGAACGATTAAATAGGATACGGACGGAAATATTTTATGATTAAACCGTAAATATTATTCAATAAATCGTTAAGAAAAAAACAACTAAATACTCCACCTACTATTCTAATCTTGAAGCATGCAAACGATTTTCACATTCATATTATGTTTGATACGCAGCCAAAATCTAGCTTTCGTTAAATAAATAACCCGATCTTTTTATGTTGATAGCAATTACGTTTAATGGATTAGAATAGGATGTGACATTTTCTAGTAAAAATGTAAAGGAAATGCAGCTATAATAATAATGTTATCATTAAGATTAGAAGATAAGAACTGGACAGCTATGCAAGCAAACTTTCTCGATAAAAAGGGTACACCAGGGTAGGGCGCGAAATGAAATACATAAAATGTCTACTTTAGCGCATTCTCATTAATAAGTAGGGCTACCATCCGTCTGGACAAATCCATCTATTTGGTCTCCCATCTGAACTTTGTCCGACCCTGTCATTTATTCGAACTATTCAACATTTGGGGAAAGTTTTAAGAAAGTAGAACAGTATTATAGGTACTAAAGGAAGAAAGATAAAAACAAAGATGACCAGACTCAGATTTTCGCAAATGTCTGGCTTTTATTTTAAATTTCGAAATTTGTAACTCTAAGCACAGGTTTTATACTCCCTACTTGATTACCATAAATACGAAAGTGTGTTCATTGGTTTGTCCTCCTTTTACGTGGCAACAGAGAAACGTATCGGAGTGGATTTTTTGCATAGACAAAGTTTATGGTCCGGAGAGTGACATATTGTTAATGCTGGAAAACTGCATGGTAAAAGATATCCCTTACATAATAGGTTGGGGAAAAAGTTTCTTCGCATTTTTTAAGAAAATTCAAAACATTTTTTAATGAAGTTTATTAACATTTAACTAAAGTATGTAGGTACCATTTTGTTCGATAACTTTTTGCCATCTTGTAGGTAGGGACATGATCCCATTGCTATAGAAATTTTGGGACTTCTGGTCAAATTACCGCGACAAGTGGTTTTGGCAGTCCTCTCGTGATGTTAACCTGACACTGCCTAAAGAATTCTGAAGAGACCGAAACAGGTGGAAATCTGAAGGTGCAAGGTCAGGACTATACGGCGGATGCATTAACATCTCCCAGCCAAACTCTCTTAATTTTTGTTGGGTGGCTAAAGATGCGTGAGGTCTAGCGTGATCATGATGAAAAACCACACCCCTTCTGTTGATTAATTCCGGCCGCTTTCTCTCAACTTCTTGCTTTAATCTCATCAGTTGTTTGCAGTAGAGTTCAGAATCGATGGTCCTGCCTGGTGGTAACAGCTCATAATGAATAATGCCCTTCCAATCCCACCACACACACAGCATCACCTTGTTGCGAGTTAACCTGGGTTTCGCCACAGTCTGTGAAGCCTGACCGGCCTTTGACCACGACCTTTTTCGCACGTTCTCGTCATACGTGATCCACTTTTCATCACCAGTTATCAGCTTCTTCAAAAATGGTTCGGTTTCATTACGTCGTAATAAAGAATCACAAATGAGTACACGGTTCATTAGGTTTCTTTCAGTGAGCTCGTGAGGTACCCAAATGTCGAGCTTTTTTGTGTACCCAGTTTTTTTCAAATGCGCCAAAACTGTTTTGTGGTCAATTTCCAGTTCTTCAGCTACGTCGTAACTACTGGTATGCCGATCTTGCTACACTTTTTCAAAAATGGCATCCATTTTATCCGTAATAGGGCGACCAGAGCGACGTGCATCTTTGACATCAAAATTTCCGGATTGAAAACGCTTAAACCAAATTTGTGCTACTCTCACAGACACTACACTAGGTCCATAAACATCGAAATTTTTTTTCGCGGCTTGCGTTTCAATTTTATCTTTTTTGTAGTAAAATTTTAAAATGTATCGAATTTCTTCATTAGATTCACTCATCTTGACGGTACGAAAAACAAATGAAAATCACACATTTTCCTAATTTGAATTTGGAATTATGTTCTTTAAAATTTAAACTTTCAATGATACCACAACCAGCCAGATACAAATAGTATAGCCAAAGAGATTTTATTACAAGTTCATACATACTATAATGCGAAAAGACTTTTTCCCCAACCTAATAGAATACAGCTGTGCTCACCGTGGCGGCGGTCACATCTCCGTTGCCCTGTGGAACTTCTGGTCGAGGCTCGCTCTCCTCAGAAGCAATGGAGTCTTCTTTCTTGTGATGGTGATGATGTTTCTTCTTATTCTTAATTATGATCTTGTTGCGCAGCAGGGATGGCGGCGGCAACTCCTTTCCTTGATGACAGAAACAATAACACATCAGAACGTGAATGTAGTCACCAAAAGAAGTAAGTAGAAACCGATCAATGTTTTCGAATAAAATTGAATTTACCAAGACGAAAACCAATTGTACGTTAATCAAATAACATTTCATCCGAAAAAATCCATCAGTTTCTTACTTAACTACAACTATATCCAACGACCCTGGTTACTAATCTCTTTTGGTGACAGTACTTAATTGTTTTAACGCAACAATCCTACTTTGCTTATTGAATTCTCAAAAATATGTTATAGCACTATGTGACCTAAACCCGCACTTAAGTCAAGCCTTTCTGTGACTTAAGTAGACCATATTATACAAAAATGTGTGACTTATTAAGTGTGGGTTTAGGTTACACGTGCGACTTACGTCGTCTATTATCGCACGACGTGCAATTAGCGCCCGAGCGTAGCGACGGTGCTAAACGCGTAAGTCGCACGTATCGTAATTTATTTTTAAATGAAACGATTATACGAAGCTTAGATATGATTAAATCAGTCTATTTTTAGTGTTGTATAAATGTTGCGGGGAAACAAAACAAATACTATAGTATTGAAATGAGACTATGGTAGTCATAAAACTTGAGGGATGTTATCTTTTCAAATACATTTTTATCGAAGTAGATCAGTAGCGCATTACTTTTGTTTTTAAACGCTTCATTCTTGGCACATATTGGTGTTAAAATCACAAATGCAAATCCTTGTTCAAACAAATAAAGCTAAAAGGTCAAAAAACTACAGTCGGTTATAATAAAATCCTTAAGCTCCATCTACCGGAGACACATTTATCGACCAATGATTTATATCTTTTCACACCAAACTCTATAAACGACGACGAAAATACGCATGTCTGTCGAGTATCGTGTTAAATAGTAGCACTTTTATTCGCTTGACAGTTCGACCTAATAAAACGGAAGCATGCCTTAAAAGTCAAGGACTATTTAAAACAACATACAACGTGGACGTTTGAACCCGTACACGAGTTCGTGAGCAGTGAAAACAAACTGTCTCATCATGTTTACATGTCATAAGCATACGCTTGATCGCAGGCCAACGTAAATACTGCAGGTGTACCGACTTCAAAGTATCGAACCCTGGTCGTCTTACGTCAATGGGCCCCGACTAGACCATCACAATATTTATAATAGGTACTATAAATATAATTAAGATTATAAATAACTACCGAAATAATGTTCGTCAACGTTCACACAAACGTAATAAAATCGAGGAGGGATTTTTTCAGACATTGGATTTTCAGCTCTCGATGTTGAACCGAGCATTGAGAATCCAACAGAGTGTATCTCAGCGCGTCGAAAATCGGGGGGTTTTACTGATCAATTTTCAACTCTCACCCCTAAGCAGTACGTTGACAATCACATGCGCAAAAAAAAAAACCCACCACGATTTTATTACGTCTGTGAAAATGTGGACTAAGCCATTGCGTCATTGATACGGTAGATAAAAGTTTCAATATGCTTCAGAATTAATCTGTACTCAACCCTGCGTTGACAAGAACCTGTCGACTGATACGTTGTACGTCATTTCCTTTCATAAAATCAAATGAAAATCATCTGGCCTTTATAAGCGTTCAATAAAGTTTGATGCACTCCTGATGTTTGGATGGTCGGTTGAAAGATTAATAGGCATTGAACGCAAACAATTTATCTAATCTTAAACAGCGTCTTTAGTATCGGAGGTAAACGGTGATCGTTTACCTTATGACCTACCTCACCTACCGTATCGATCGTACTCGTAATTGTTTTATAATATTCGGAAATAGTAGTTTGAAATTTTATGAAAAGTAAAGCATGAATTATTTATATGTCATTTTTGTTGTCAATGATTGCTGAAAATTAATTAAATCAATATATCTGTTAAAAAAAATGGCTCCCGCATACTCCTTAAACTTTGTATTTTTGAAACATTCCCAGAATTCTTCACTGAATATCACGTTTTCTGGACTCGACTGATTTTTGAAAATGGACAATACATTTCCTCCTTCAACTTTTGACTGCAATGCACTAGACAGTGATGGTACATCGAAAGGTTTTTAAAGAATTAGGTACCTAACTTACCAGGTTCCAATTGATGGGTATCAAGCGGTTTATCAAGCAGCATGTCTCCGAATATTTCTCTACAATAGTTGGCAATCTTGGCTTGCTGTCTCGGATTGCAATGGTTCTCGAAGCTCAATATAACGGGATAGTCAGACGTCTTGAAGGCGCTCTCTGCTATCGCTTCCAGGACCTCCTTGGCACTGATCTCTGGCACAAAGGTGTAACCGTGCACGATCACCGGCTCGTCTGTGCGGCCGTTCCAGAAATCTAGCTCTACGCATCTGTGTGGAAAAGGAGAATGATTAGGTACTAGCTTTTTCCAGCGGTTTCGCCCGGGTGGAGGTCAGAAAATAACCCACGGGAACGTACTACTAGAATAAAAAGTATCTTATGAGTTAATCCAGGTTATAAACTATCTGTGCCAAGTTTAATCCAAATCTGTTCAAGCATTTTTGCGTGATTGAGTAACAAACATCTAAACAGAAAAACTATTCATAATATTAGTAGGATTCGTTTTTATTGTATGTAAACCTATTGATAGAAAGTTTATAGGTTTAGGTTGTATGTTGCGTTCAATTGTTGATGGTATGTCTCCAGTAACTACTATTTGTTTATTTTATCGGTACAAGCCGTGTGAGCGATGGGATTTACACACGGCAAAACTGACGATGCAAACTTTCATCCCCTATCACTCACTCCGTACAGGGGATTGATCCCCTGTACGGAGTTTAATATCAAAAATTTCCTTACTTTGTGCTCTTGAAAGGAACTCTTATAGTACTCGTATAGCCATGTCATGCGTTTGCGCATATAGTCTGCGCGTGGTATATTAGTGATTTTAAAAAGTAGACGCAGACTCGAACGAAAGTCTTTTACGTCTAGGTAAGTTGATTTATCCCAAAATATACTTTCAGTTTCGTTATGACACTGAAAACAAACGTGCTTCTCAAACTTATAATGCGGGGCATACGGAGAGCGTTAACGAAATTCGTTTACCTAGAACAGATATTTATTTATTACTCGCCTCTTTAAAAATAAACCGCTTACTCATACATATAAGTGCACGGCCATTATGTCATAAAATTTCAAATTTAGATATACAATTTATCGAATAGGTAAACTAGTAGACATGAATATAAAATAGAGCCAAAATTAAGGCACATATGTGAAGCGCGCAATAAAATATGTTTTCCAAATATTTACATTTATTTTCATACGCTAACACGATAATTAAGGTCGGTTCACACCGATAATATCGATAACTAAACGTTCGATACCGCACTAATTGGATTTATTATTAAAAACGCATCGGAAATATTAGGTGTAGATTTTTATAAACAAATTAATATCGATAACGCAGTAATGAGCGCTCAACGAGTTCGGCCGGGTATGCGACAGGTTATACCTACACCATTCGATCAGGTTTACATACAATACGTTGTTTTTTACACAAACAGGTTTTCAATTTTTAGAGCTAGGTAAGTGCGGCCGTTCTTTAGAATACTACAGAACCGGCAAATTGAATTTCCTACTTTTAAATGCCAATGGTATTTTCGCAGATTGTTCGATAAAACTTTTAAAACAATGCAGAAAATGCGGATATTTTTGTTACCTCGTACAAATAGCTTGAACAGAAAGTTGGAAAGAATTCGTATTTCGGAATGTACGAGTCGCGCGCCCGTATTGTTTCTTTGGTCGTTTAACATAATAGCTGGGTTTATGAGCTAAGCATTTTAGAGGCATAACATTCAATGATTATATTTCGAAAGGTCGTAGTACAAAAGCGTGGTTGCTAAACAATTATAATAGCCGAGTCTCGGATTGTCAATAGAACAAGTCGGCTCAAGGTCACTTGCTTGAGTCATCGCAGAAAGTGACAGAACCCCTCTCCACACCTTTGAACACAAGGTCAAGTTTGGAGGCTTGCTCCGTCGTTCTTGAACTAGACATGAATGCTATCACTAACCGCATTCGTCACGCCTATGATTCCGGCTTCCTGTACATGGCACTCATTTCTGTTAAGTATTATTATAGCGAGGGTATGAATTACGTCACGAATGTCTATTGGTTGGTAGCAAGGGCAAATTGATGGTATTTGAAGGTATACTATAGATTTTGGCGCCCAAGCAGTTACCTTTGTAGGATAGTTTAATTGTAGGATAGGTTAAGTTAACAGGCAGCACACAAGGTTCGAAATCGTTTGGCACTTCACTTAATGCCAAATATTGACCTGCTTTTTGTCAATAATTATAGAATAGGAGAATGGAAATACGTTAAATTGTAGTAAACCATGACGCAAATGCATGGTCGCCCCGTGTTCAAAGGTAAAATTTCCGATGACATAGTTGAACTGACCTGCATCCAGCCAGCAGGCTCTGTCGGTATATCTCTACGCTGGACTTTCCGGTGATCTGGTGACCGGTCAGGTAAGTATTATGCGAGCTATTAATAAAGTAATGCGCTAACGGCTGCTCCATATCGTCGCAGAGGTCCATCTTACTTGGCGCCACTATTGGGTTGTCCTCCGACATGATGAATCTGAAAGACAAGAAACATGTAGACGTCTAGTAATGTAGCTGAGTGACTTAAACGTAAATATTTAAATTGCCTACACATATTTTTTTCCGGGTTTGCGTTGTCAACACAATTATACGACATACAGATAAATATTTAAAAGAAATCAAGCGTATTACGTTTTAATAGAATTATGTATTTTTTATCACATTTCAGCGTTTAGTTACGGGAAACTTTATTACACAAATTAATCATCGTTTAAAAATGTTTAAACACAAGTAAAAGAGTACATTTTTATTATATTACTGTCTGGTGGAGAGTTTATTAAACACTCGTTTTATTATAAACCTCTATAGTAATAAAATTACAAATCTTTTCGGTTTAACTGTTTTATGTTGTAAAGTGATTCATGGTATAATACGATTACTAGTAATAAAAAAGAATTACTTTCTGCGAACAGGGTCTGGCCCGTAAACATAATTGTAGTACAAACCTTAAAAATCCATCAAAGGTAAGTTGTGATCTTTGCTGGTGATACTTGTTGTGCTCATAGGTTTTGATGAGATCCTTGGCTCGCTGGAGATCGGCGTAGGGATGCAGAATCTCGTTCAGCCTGGGGTCACGCTGGATCTCATTCAGAAAGTCCACCAGCTGGTTCGCAGATAGATGCGGCTTGTTGTCCGTACTATAAACAAATATTTCGTTATCACCACTGGCCTTGACCCACTGATGTCATCCGTTGTTGAGCAAATTTCCTGTGGGTATTTTGCCCTTTCAAGAACTTTAGGAACGTGTACCGATTTTTAATTGACACGTACACTTTGTATTCCATTCATGAGTTAGGGATGAGGTATGTTATGCATATGACACATTTCTTCAGTTTTTCCTCGCCTTATCATACCTACATGCAATATTAATATTTGAGAAGTCATACAATTACAGTTGGTTATTGTAATACCTTCCTAGATGAAAGCGTCTTATCGTCGATCAACATCTTAATGTATTAAACGCTTAATTGATTGCTGGCATTTGCTACCCTCTGGAAATACAGGTTTTCGTAATTAACGGAGTAACTAGTAAGGTCTCTCAACCTACAAGGAATATGTAGATACCTAGATTTGCCGACAGTTAGCCCACGTTCGCACGGTTGTAAGATATCGCGGCGAATTTTCTCGCTCACTGAAATTTCAACGCTCAGTTAAGCGCCGAGAGTTGAAAATCCAACAGTGTGTTTTTTCAAACCGCTGGGATGCACTCTGAATTCTAAACGCTCGCCTTAATACCGAAGGTTGAAAGTCCAGTGCGCGATAAAATCACACCGCGATATTTTTACGTCCGTTTCATCGTAAGCTGTAACCAGTCTGAATAAACGCAATATTGCGCAACGTTATTCGAAATGAGAATCTCAGAAAACACGGAAGCCTTCTACAATTCCACTATTTATAGAAAATAATTAAATTTTATACCAGCGCATTCGCGACCGAATTTATAATTATATCGTATATAAGTACATAATATACATAAACCAGGCGATAACCTGAATTTCTTCTTTTCGTCTTACTAGGGTACCTCCTACCTACGTAAGAGATAAAAACTTTTGTATGATAATGTTGACATTATCTATATGGCTTTACCTATTATCATTACGGGTGCAACAATATTATTATATTCAACAAAGGAAAACTCCAATTCCGCATCGCATTAATCAATAATTATTGAAATCGTGGAAAACCACAAATGAAAACCACATAGTGATGTAGGTACTTAGGCAGACAGGTCACAGTGGTGGGTTCAATTGTGATTTATGTCCGAGTCAACTGGTTGATGAGGTTAACGCGGCCCGGCAACCCGAACAATTATAACTAATTGTCGCCCGCTCCAACCCGCGACCTTTTTAAAACGCCACTCACAGGAGCTGATTCGCTCTATTTATAGTACGACGTATATTTACCTGTTCTATATTATATTTACATGAGCAACGCTAATCTGGGAGGTGGAAAAAATGGCATTATCAGCTTTAAATAATCTGTCGGACGTAAATGTCGACCGGGAAAAAGGGGTTATTAGTGTACAGGCAGGTGGCGGGGCGATGGGCTGGCAAAATGGCAACTGACACTCTATTAGTACTTTATTCACCGTCCAGCCTTAACAATAGTAGTATAGATTCCTAGTCACTACAATGTTTAGAGTGAACTTAAGTAGGTGCCTATCTAATCTACTGTTCCAAATCTTAAGGCTCTCGCAGTCAGGCGCCACGCGTCTTTAATAGAATAATTTATACGACAACTTCATGGAAATTGATCTACTAGAGTGGCTACACGATTGCCCTCTCGTGTCGCGCCGGTCTAGGGGAGCCTTTATTGCACTTTTCATCCCGTCGCCAGTAAACCATAATTACGAGTGTTTCCCTTTAAATTACCTTCTCTTTTAAAAATAAATCGCCTACAAATAGTTTGTTTTTTAATCCCAGAGACTAATCTGACATCTGAAGTATTTTGTTTGTTTTTTTTTTTATTAGAGGAGTTTGACATTACATCTGTCAAATTAGTTTCTGCATTTAAAAACTATTTGTAGGCGATTTATTTTTAAAGAGAAAATAATTGAAAGTGAAACACTTTATCGACATGTCGTGAGTTTGTACCGCGACAAACACTTATGCTTCGTTCATGGATACTGTAAACAATTTACTCTTAACTAAGCAGATGGCTCGATAAACGAAAAACTGAAGCGTGAAAAGCTTACAAATCAAGCATTTATTAGGGCTATTGAATTCTTCTACAATTGTTGTAATAAGTTCAGAGTTATTCTGAAATCCCTTTACAGTATTAATGAGCAATAATGTGATAAGCAACGGTGCGGTTTAATAGAAGATGTAGTGAGAAACACTGAAAATAGTATGCTAAGAAAGTTTAGCATGTTGAGAATTTGAATGATGGGCGAGTAACAAAAGGTATTCACAAAGAAGATGTTAGTGGAAACACCGGGAGGGGACGCCCTAGGAAGACATTTAGTGACCTTATGGGTGATAGTTTCTGCCATGGGAACGGTGAGTTTATGTATGTATGTATGCACAGTATTAAAAAATTACGTTTCGCCCGCGCCATGTCAGAATAATTATTAAGTAATGATACTGATATTGCATGGTATCATCACAAGTCACAATTTAAAAAGAATCAAATATATGTCACAATCTTGAGGTTTACACGAATCTTTGGAAATAACCAGCGATTCACATAGCTCACTTGCAAACATCAGACGGATGAAAGCTGAAAATATTGGATCGCACCTACAGTTACCAGCCGTCTGGATTTGTCCGGATACGTCCGAGTATTTGGCCCCCAGTTCAGACTTTATCCGGCCTTGTCATTTGTCCGGATTTTCAGCGAACGAAACATTGTTTTATTGTCACAGAAACACGTGTTTCGACTTAGGGATTTCAGAACAAAACAGAAAAAAGGTTAAATGAATTTAAGAGTGCTGAAAAAATTGAGATTTAAAAGTAGAATGCTAGTCAGCCTATAATGTTCCCACTGCTGGGACACAGGCCTCTCGGTGAGAGGGATTGGGGCATAATCTACCACGCGAGTCCAGTGCGGGTTGGTAGTCGTCACATGTCTTCGAATTTTGGTTCTACGACCCGCCGGTTTCCCCACGATGTTTTCCTTCACCGTTTTGAGAGAAGTGGTGATGAAATTATTTACACATTACATTATATTAAAGCGCCTGCTTGGGTTCGGACCCATGATTTACAACTCGTAAGTCAGGGCCGATACCACAGGGCACCGGCACTGCTCCCCAAAAAGTAGAATGTCAGGTCTTTTCTAATTGCGAAATGGTAACCCTAGTCGCGACTGAAATGGATTTTCAGACAATATCAGCGGTATCGACAACCGGCTAACTGCGCGTATTGAAAGGTCATGAGTAAGTCTCAATCCGGAGCGAAGTTTGTGATTAACTCCTCGAAACATTTAGCTGAATAGACCGCTCCATTCGAGGGTGGGCAGAAATTTTTAATTGAGTTGATCGAACTAATGCATGCTGAGGTCATTATTATAACAACGGACTTCTTTCATAAAGTTTTCTTGTTTTGTCGGTCAAGTATGTGCGAGCTTTTTAATGGTGCGGATGTGCTCAAACTTAATATAAATGATCTTAAAGCGTTCTGCTTTGCATGATAAGCAGTGCAATATGAGCAAAATTAGTTCCATTAGTTAGACCACCCTGAGGGGCTTGTGGCTAAGTTATAATAAGTAATAATAGCCGGACGAGTCGATAGGTCTGGTTAAGCATACCAAGACCCTTCTATGCCTCGGAAAGCAGGTTTAAACTGTTGGTCCTGGTTAGGTTAGGTTAGGCTATAATGGTCCCACTGTTGGGACACAGGCCTCCTATCGGTGAGAGAGAGCACTAGGCGGGTTGGTAAATGCATGTCTTAATATTTTTTATTCTAGGACATGACGGTTTCCGCACAACGTTTTCCTTTACCGTTTTGAGAGCAGAAAGCAGAAGAGTAGAAATCAGATTTACTGAAAGTAAACTTGTCTGGGTTCGAACCTACGACCTACAACTAGTAAGTGGCGGCCGTTACCACTGGGCCACCACTGCTCACAGTCATTACAGGGTCTTCAAACGCCCGAAAGTCTGACAACCTGTCTTATCAAGGTGTATCGTATTAACCAGTAATTCATTTGAGGTCAGATAGACAGTTCCTTCATGTTAAGTACTGGTGTTCAATTGTAGCCAATTAGACTGAAAGCCGACAACAATATAGTTGGGAAAAGGCTAGACAGATAATAATGACGAATTATAAATACCATACTTATTTACAACTCTATAGTGCAATATGCTAAAACGTTGGCTTATTATTACTCAACTCGCATGAATTAATTAAAACACCCGAATCAAGCTAATACTCATTTTTAAACAATAGAATATTTTCAATATAAGACTCGCGCGAAATTAATTAATATGTGGGCGAATCGACAATTCCAAAATTACGAATTAAGCAATTGGCACGCTTCGAAAAATTTCCTACATTTAAAATGAAACTGGTTTAACTAAACTTTGGGCTGCGTAAGTAGCAGATCAGAAATAATCTAGAAATGCTCGTGCTCTTCCGAACGTATCAACAACAATTTCATTAGCATGCAAATGGCACATTTACATAATAGAGCAGGTAATAAGTACTAATCGGAGACACATTGATACATTCTAAGTGACAGCTTGGGTTCAGATGTCGTTACAAGTGATCGTATCATTAACAACGTTTTTATTTTTTGTGGGTAGGTTCGTCTTGGATACCCTGCGCCTAGGAAGAACGCAGAGTTATATCGGACTCCTACCGACTAAAACCCCACTGTTCCTTCTGCCGAAATATTCTGTAAAATATCACCGTGAAAAGTTCTGTAAAATGTGTTTGAAGTGATCTGTCATTCCACCTGATGTTAGGGATTGACACTATTGACAGCTCATTCAAGTTTGGTTCACCTTACTTTTCACAATATTTTTACAGAACAGATCCGCTGATAAGTAACTAATAGGTAGTTTTGTAAAACATCCGAGAAATAATTTTGCTCAAGTTGTAGCAACACCACAAAACTCGCTCAGGATTTCACATAAAATCGATAAGAAGATATAACTAATCATCAGCGATCAGAATAGGTAGACTATATTTGCCTAAACTTCAAGGAAGTAAGTAACAGAGAGGGTATAATACCGGTTTCGGAATAATTGTCTTGACATTTTTCATTTTGTAACTAATATACAGGGTAAGTATTAAAACTTATCCTGTATAGTTTTGTAGAACATCTGAGAAATAATTTTCCTTAAGTTGTGAAAAATACAAAAGTCAAAACGTGAAATAAAAAAAAAATACAAAAGTCGCTCGGGATTTCACACAAAACCGGTCAGAATATGTAACTTATCAACAGGTACCTAGATAGACTATTTTTGCCTAAATTTCAAGGAAGTAAGTAACAGAGTATAATACCGGATTCGGAATAATTATCTTGACCTTTTTCATTTTTTAACTAATAGTTACTTTTGTAGAAAATCTGAGAAATAATTTTCCTCAAATTATAGAAATACCATAAAAGTCGCTCGAGATTTTACATACATTCGGTAGGAAGATATAACTTATCATCAGACATCAGTATAGGTAGACTATATTTGACTAAACTTCAAGGAAGTAAGTAACTAAGATACCGGATTCGGAAATTCCGGAATAATTATCTTGACCTTTTCATTTCGTAAATAGTAGGTAGTTTTGTAGAACATCCGAGAAATAATTTTCCTCGAGTTGTAGATATACCACAATAGTCGCTCGGGATTTCACATATATAAATTCGGTAAGAACATAATTATAACTTATTATCAGATATCAGAATAGGTAGACTATATTTGCCTAAGCCTTAAGGAAGTAAGTAACAGAGAGTGCATAGTACCGGATTCTGAAATCCCAGAATAATAATCATGACCTTTTCATTCCTTTACTAATAGGTAGTTTTGTAGAACATCTGAGAAATAATTTTCCTCAAGTTGTGAAAACACAAAAGTAAAAAGGTGAAATAAAAAAGTCACTCGGGATTTCACCCAAAAATGGTTGGAAGATGTAACTTATCATCAGAGGATCAGAATTGGTAGAGTATACTTGCCTAAGCCTTAAGGAAGTAAGTAACATAGAGTGCAAAAATACCAGATTTTGAAATCCCGGAATAATAATTATGACCTTTTCAATTTCGAGATAATAAGTAACTCGAATTATTTATTTATTGGACGTTGAATATATTGGGGATAAATTATCGCTTTGAGGAATTATATTTTTTTTTTTGTACGAAATACGCTGTACCAATTTGATCTCTGCTTGCCGTAATTAATGTTTCAACCAAAATCGGAAAGTTGCAAATTTAAAGATATTTATCTTTTCTTACATTTCTAAAACGCTTTCTGTTTATTAGTAAAGTTACAACTCGAGAAAGACTTAAAATAATTTTATTTGAGTGTATAGGGTGTGTGAGTGTGTGTGAGGGCTAGTGATTGCTCTATTATTGTTACTAGCCGTACTGTTCCACTACTAGGCAAAGGCATCCATCTATTCGTTCAATCGGTCAATTCTAACTTCTTTAAATGTCAAAGTTAAAAAGTAAGTTTTAATTTAAAACCCGACTACTGAAAAATCCCGGTCTAAAAAGTATGAAACAAGAAAATATTTTCATCTGAAAGCTCAATTATGTGGCGTCACATAGAATATAATCTACAAGCGATCAAGACGCTTCCAACGATACCTCATTCGTCAAATTATGATTAGAAGTTTAGAAGTTATGAGAGTACGGATAAACATACATATTCATATACATATATACATGCATCGGGGAAAATCACAACCCTCCTTTTGCTTCGCCGTACTCGGATCATAAAAAATGAAGAAACTTACAGAGTATTAAATATCTTCTGGACCTCGGTTCTCTGCGTGAGGTTCTTGTAGAACGCGAAGAAGTCTTCGAACTGGAACTTGGACTGGCTGATGGTGTCATTCTTGCCGGTTGGTAGTCCCGACTCGCTCAGCGCCTTCTCTACACGTTTCTTGTCTTCTTTGTTCTGTGCTAGCAGCTTCACGATACTGCATTAAAAATACATTTTAATATCTAACAAAATTAGATCGTTTGACCGAATAATGGTCAAAAATAAAAGCGCCAGGATACCCCACAATTTTTTTTTTCACGTTATTGGCAATTTTGCAAATATATGATTCGCGTCCGTAATAACGTCTTTACAGAATTGTAACTTGATTTTGGCTTTTTCATGAATTAATCATACAGTGCGATTAAATATGATTGATGAATGATTATAATTCTGTAACGCCATCATATTTTAATACAACATATAACCTGACACTAGCTTGAAAATTGCAAAAACGTCAGAGAATTTGAATTTCCGGGCTACCTTTGCGCATCCACCTTCAATAACTTAATGTGTTCGTTTGTAGTCCACAGAATTATTCATTTGAATTTAGCTTAAAATAAATATTGAAACCATCAAATTTAATTTAAAACCAAAAACATAAGTGTTCTTAATTGTCTATGCGTAAAGCAAAATAGATATGAGCTTCGGTTATCTCTGTGTTTCTGAGTAAGTGCGAACGTCAGGCCGCAAAGACACCCCCTCCCTCCCCCGCTCCCGTTCTAAGTTTTCAAAGTTTTGTCCTGCGGCGTTTCGTAGAAGTGCACCTACCGTTGCGCATACCCTAACACATTTCATACAAGTAAATGATTTTGATTGAATACATTATGCCAAAGGACGTATAAAACGGCTTTCGACTGATGATATCGTGAAAGTCACGGGAAACACCAGCCCCATAATTGCGTAATCTCAATCTAAATCATTTGGAAGGCCATTTGCTAATCCATTGTTTAATATGTTCGTAAAATTTGACGGCTCAACAATGTAAATAACGCATTGTATGTTGTTGAAATGTCAAAATGAAAGCCATTCCTACTGTTAGTGTGTTACGCAATTACTTCGCTGGTTGAGCACAATGATAAAGATGACGAGAACGTTTCAGTTTACTTTCTAAGCAATGAGAATCAATCCACCACACATCCACAACATCAGACGAGTTGCTAAAGCTTAGCCGACCTTTTAAACTCCTAACCTATAAACAAATTGGGATTGTTCGAGGCTCTTCATGGGAGTCAGCGGGTCTCGAAAGGTTAAAGACGCAGCAGTAAAACTATTAAATCAAATCCAAACACGCCCATAAAACATCAAACTGCCTGTTCCATTGACACAGTTGCTATGGTATCTTTGACCATACCATGGTGAAACTGTCAAATGTCAGTTAAACAAAACGTGGCTCTGTTCTACTAAACATGTTCCGACTACAAATGACTGTTGCCCCTTGACATGATAAAAAACTATGTTTGTCTACACGGGCCATTAGTGAACTTACGAGTCGGGTATGTCATCGCATTACGCAAGAATGGTAACTACGTTTAAAAAATCTTGTGTATCTGAGTGCGTCTGAACAGGCTATTTCGGTTTTCAGAATAGCTTAGGTATTAAATAATAATCAATCCCACCAAAAACATTTTCAGTTAAAATGTTGCCAGGACGTCATATATTATGGATCGCACTGCCAAAAAGTTATCAGATCTAATGTATAGCCAAGCTTCTAACTCTACAAGCCCTACCTTCACAAACTCTACACCCTAATCAAAATATTTGTAGTTTGGCCAGTGAGTGAGTCAATGACGAAATCTGAGTTTTTTGGATTTCAATAAAATCTAAAGTATAAGAGCTATACAACTGAAACCTTAGATGTTTAATGAGTGTACTATTGACATCATACCCAGATAATTTTGTTTATTTGGTTTAATCCAAACCCAAGTTATGAGGTTGGTTGGTTGATGGTTATGTTATATATTTTTATTTATAAATTTTTGCGTGCCTATTTCCAGGCAGAATGTTCATGACTCACTTTTATCTACTCCACCTGTATTTTAATTTAACCTACATTCGTTGCAAATAAATGATTTGATTGATAAATTGATTGGGGGTTCAAAAAAACGACGAAGCACTTCGAGAAAAGGTAGGTTGTGCCCTTGTGCTACGCGTGGCTCGTCTTGGCGGGGTCACTACCATGTCCCCAGATATGTATAAAAGATCACAGACGTTAACCAGAAAGGTGTTCAGCTTAAGTGGGCTACACATGTCTGCCGGATGTCTGATGACAAATGGGCTACTAGAACCACCAATTGGGCCACACTAAACGCACCACGACATAGCAGCAGGCTAAAACGAAGATGGCAGGAATAGCTTGACTCCTACCGAAATGACTAGCCAGTACTAGCAAAAGACAGAATTCCATGGAAAAGACAGAGGGAGGCCCTGCATTAGGACTAGACAGGCTAGGATTAGAGGTACATTAATTAATATAATAAGTATATTTTCAGAGAAAGATATAAATATCCTGTGGGAGTTTTCAATAGGTTGTGTGTTGCTAGTGTACCTATAATGAACTGTATCTATTATGCAGCTATTGTTTTAATGTGAAAACAATCAGCTGGTGTTACCACCTTTCATTAATTCCCAAGGCAACATTTCTTCAACTAACGAAATAAATAATATTCCGAACGTCTATAGTACTCTTAACGTATACTCCTTGTTCTAATACTAACTCGCCATTTTGTCCGCGTGAAATTTCTTGTTCATCCGGGCAGGCGATGCGATACGATAGGTGGGGATCCCATCGCATCGCATACTTCGTTTTCGTTTAGTGTTAATTTGGCCTTTTTTATTTTAGCGTCGCGCCTAGTTACCATAGCATAACCTTAAATGGCCTTTAGCTATACTCAAGAGTCAAGAGTTTGGCTATAAAATACAATGTTTTTTTTTTAATATGACAGCTAGTTCCAGAGATCAGCGCGTTCAAAAAACAAAAAAATCTACTCTCTCAGTCTATTGATATAAAACAACAACTAAACTTTAAAAATAGCATTTAACAATAAACGAATATGACGATCGAAGCAAAAACCATGTAAAAATTAAAAGAAGTTTAACAAGTTTCAAGGCAAACTGCCCTCATAGGTCTTAAAATTATAATTTCTGATAAATTATCATAACCGGTAGAGGTGATCACTAGGAGTTATTTAACTAAAATATTCACACAAGAATGTGCTACGGAGTTGTGTAACATGGCTGCGAAGTACAGGGCGACACGTGCGGCAAAAGAATACAAGTAAACACGTCGCTCCGACGTAAATAAACAACACATACATTAACTAACGCTTTTTTCCCATAGAAGTAGGAAGAAACTACAGAACTCCACCTGCTAGGTTCCTTACATATACCCCTTTTGCCTCGTTTACGTTCATACATCAGGTCATAGACGCACGCCGATTGTGAGTAATACGCACCTGACCTTTCTGAAGAACATCACCAATAAACAAACAATACTTGTTCAATATTATGACGACGCGGCGAACAACAGGCAGTCGACAACCTTCATGCGTTTGTTATGCATGAACGGAGAACATCTTACAGTTTAGGGATCCCTACAAACAATATTAAAACGGAAAATGGAAAAATTCATGGTTCAGGTTGACTTCTGCGGAAGGCAAGTAAAAAATATTTATACATCATGAAACAAATTCATTTACGGTGAAAATTTTATCGTTAAATCTCTTCGACCGCTGAAATACAGGAGCAAGCAACGCTGAAAACGCGCTCATGTGTTTCCCTAAACTCCAGGGTACACGCCGGACGTAAACATCGTAAACTGAAGTTAAGATCTGTGAAACACGTAACTGAGTTTTGGGTAAATATATTAACATCCGATAAGTTTGTCACCGGGTGTCAACTGTAGATTGACGAAGGTTTGTACTCAACACAGTCCAATGAACCGCTCGTGTGGTAGATGACAATGACAGATAGCGCAACTATCACTAACATCACCTGACAACCAGAAACAAGGAAATCGAACTCAAACAAAAGAGAGAGAGAACGTTTCGGTTAGTAAGCGAAAAGTAAACGGTGCTACTGTAAGTTTTATATACGGAATCTCTATCGCAACGACCAAGAAATACACCTAGAGGAAAATAGCAACCACTGAACAATACCAACATTGAAGTTTACGCGGAGCAAATAACTAATCATATTCATCAACTAAGTCCATTACATTCAGTCATGATTTACAACATTACATTTTAAGAAGCGATTATTTAATAGTAACTGTAACGATTTATGGCAAGTCCGTCTTGAGTACGACATAAATACATTAAATCAGCTGTTTATCTTCGCGCAAGTCATAAAAGTCAAAGGGTTAGTGTATTGCTAACTGTTCATCTGGGTCTATTAATGCAACATCGTTATAATTAAAGTAAATGTTTTTGCTTAATGTAATTCAAACGCTCACTAGCGCCAGGGCTCCGCTCTGGAATGAGGTCAACAAATGTTACCCGCGCTCTTATACATCTCAATCTCATTCAACTTCCTATTGTTCTTTAATCCTTTAATACTTCAGTCTGAAAGTTTTAATGGTATTTATTGACCCGTTACAACCCATTAAATGCCGGAGAAAGATAAAAGAAGCCATACCAAGTTGTAAAATAAAACAGTTCTTATCACTGAATTTTAAAAAACTATAAATATGTTAGATAACGTAAAAAGACGTAGAGACTTACTTTTTGACGAGAATTTTCCCCGACTTGTCAGCTTTGAGCGCGATCTTGGTGTGTAACTTCTCGAGGAACTTGATTGTTGGATTGTTGAGCTGGTTCAGGTTGTACGCCAGCGCAAATAACCCCTCGGTCCAAAGCTGCCAACAACACCAAATTACTATCAACCGTCTTCAGAAGAACAAAATCAAAGAAATTTTAAACCTAACTCCAACGCAAAATCGGCTGAAACTTTAATCTTAGAAGAAATCGGTAATTAATTACTCAAGACATCAGTATCACCGTAAATAACTCCAGTCGTTATCGTCAGATAAAGAAACCATTACCGATTAATTCAAGAACATTAGATGCTATGTTACGGAATAAAATATCATCTCTTGGTGAACGAGAACCTTATATCTACTTGGGGCGCTACATTAAGTGAGTAGTCATAAATTTAAAAGCTGTTATGTGTCGTAAGGGTACCGCACGAGAAGCATCTCCTGATAAAATGTAAGTAACTATGACAGCAAATAAACATGACATCAAAATTGACGAAGTCATCTAAGTGCTTTCAAAGTAAGGGACAAATTTAACAATTTTGTCAAAACATTCAACAAGTCCTATTTGCACATGGAGGGTAGACAATAGACACACTGTATAATGTTAAACAGTAGTCTTGTATCAAACAATGTTTCCTTGTAGAATGTAATGAAATGACATAACATTAATGACAGACATTAAATTCTAATCATAGAAGTTACGGTTAGTATATATTATGTAGTATAACACTAACAATATACCACACGCAAATAAAAACTTAGTGATATCAAGACATACTATCAGTGATACAGTTGTACTCCATTAATTTATTCATGTTAAAGAATATGTACGGTCCACTGTCCTATTAATTAGCCGCTCAAAGCTCACACATTAACGGATTAACCCAATTTAAGAGACGTCACGATGACTTTACATTTTTAAGCAGACACAATACAATGCTTGTCAAAAAAAGATATATATCTATATATATAAAAGAAAGTCGTGTTAGTTACTTCACTTATAACTCAAGAACGGCTGAACCGATTTAGCTGAAAATTGGCAGGGAGGTAGTTTAGAGCCAGGAGAAGGACATAGGATACTTTTTTTTTTTTTTTTTTTTGCTTTTGGCAAAGGATACTTTTTATCCCCTTCGACCGCGTTCTCGTGTGATGTGACATAAAACGTCAAAGAGAATACATTTCACTATAAAACGTGGTATGACAAAAACTCATAACTTGGTATGAGCTTATTAAACAGCAGTGTCAGCCAGAAAACGCTTTATGCCTTCGAAGTAACAGGTTATCATAACCGAGTAGGAGCTACCCAAACATATGAGTATCAGCTAGAAAACGCTTACCAGATCACCACCGCGTACCAGGTTGTCAAACTTGGAAGGTTTATTACAACATTTTGAATCTTAGGCGATACGAAGTTCGCTGGGTCAGCTAGTATATATATATAAATAAAAGCAGCGTTCGTGCTTATTCGCGGAAGCCTTGACCCCGGCGGATCTGTAGTAATATTATTATCGTAGCATCAGACATCATCACTACGTGTAATCTCATAGCCTGTCCCATCACTAAACACACGACTGCGCACATATATCACTGACACCACGAAATGCTGTCACGGAGCCATCAGATTTTCCAAATAACAACACATTTAATATGATGGGCCATGATTGTATGTTCGGCCTCGTTTTACTAAAAATAAAACATTTCAGTTTAATCATTACCGGGTATTGTGATTGGAGAGAAAAGAAAGGGGGCGAAGCGTCTGGCAGTAGGAATTGTAGTTACTTGATTCCACATTTTCATAGTCGTAGTCAGTGTTGCAGCTGTTTCTGGTCATGTTACTAGGTGTAGCTGTATATCCTAAACTTACATATAGCTATTAATAATATGGCTTTCATAGCTGACTGGCCGAGGTATTTATTATACGTATCAGTTACAGTGTAGTTACATAATTTACTTGCAGCGACTAAATGACTAGCGCAGTCTATGTTTATTACTGACTACCAACATTAGCATTTCCTGAAGTATTCAGAATTTAATAAACAGCCATTCCTTGCCTGTTAGTTTCGAGGTCCCGTATAATAACCATCTTTAATTTAATCGGTTTTCAGTTCTATTATTATATGGTCTTGTGAATGCGTGACTACATTCAACAGATTCCTTCCACCTTCACTAGGTTGTCGGTCCACCTAGTGTAAAGCCGTAAGCCAAAGCGGTTACAACGAAGAGATTAACACGTCACGTCAAAGAGCTCTACTCTATAACCACCTAGTTTTCTTTATTCACCCAAGAGAAACTATCTCGCTCTCCCATTAGCATTTGCCATCCAGATAAAGTTTGAAGAACATCGGACGAAGAGATCTTTCATCGGTATCTGGAAAGATCTTGCGTAATGTACCGAAAACTTTCTAATATTCTATTAATCTCAGAATTTTTACATCCACTATATCTTCCAAGATCGTCTTTATTTGACGCAAGACAAACATATAAATCTTTTTCTTCTTTATGTCTTACATGTGGCTTATCTGGTTATGGACCACGCAATTACTGTTTGAGTTCTCCTTGAGTGAAAAAGGCTCTGGGGTTACTTTTGTAATTCAGGAGAATTGTTATTCTATTTGTACTGACTTGATAAAATCTCGAACACGTGAAGCTTGTAAATTGGACCGAAGCCGCACTCAATCCATTTAATCCGAATAAAAAGGTTGCTCACAGTCACACGTGAAACTGTCTGTAGGTTTCCGCAACTAATGAAATTGAATTCAATCACGGAATTGGTGCAAACTGCAAAGTATGCCAATACGCGAGTGCACCACAACATACATTCAGCATCGGCGAACATAAAGCAATAGGAAAAGTTTTCATCCGGCACCGGAGCGTTACCTACGCCTACGATACGGATTTAGTCCGCTCCGCTGAGCACAGGTATCAGAACCATCAGACAACGTGAAATCCGCACTATTGTGTGGACACCTTTACGAGCAACTCGTCTACGTGCACCTGTTTGTTATTCCAATGGCGTTGTCCCATGTTTTGTTAACACCACTCATCACGACTTTCCATCATACTGCGTTAACGAAATACTGTTTGCTGCTTTGAATAAATTGAAAATACGCCAAATTTTGTGTCCAGTTGAGTGTTTGACTTAGTTTAGGGAATGACGATAAACAGCTGAACGATTTCATCGGGAGTCATAATAACACGTAGAAACATGACCGATTCAAACCAATCTGCTGATTGAAGCGTTAATAGCCCAGCACCAGCCCCCGCCCCTTAGCGGTAGGTTTTAATGTATTCGCTATGTTAGTTAGCTAGCTGCTCACCTGTGCAATTTCCCTTCTAGTACAGCAGAAGTTGATGAACATAACATTGACGAAGTCGGCGCCATGACACACGGTGACAGTTTTTTCCTCTAGAGATCCTTGAGACCCAATCAGCACTACATTACGTATTTTCTGATCCTGCAAATAAACTTACTTTTAAGTCAACATAGAAGATTCGTGTTCAAAAGAGAATCTCAGGTAGGACGCATGTAATATTAACATTAAGACAGAGTAGAACTTTTGCCAAGAATACTGCAAAGTTAGGAACTTGTTACATTAGTCAGTGATAAATATAAAATGAAGTATCGATTGAACTTTATTAGCGGGCGAATAATGGCGCTGAACAAGAGAACGATTTATTGATTTTAACCCGGCTGAATACGATGGATCACTAAACCCAGCTTATTACAGATGTGTTCGCACTTTTCCTCGCCACCATATCGTCGAATCAGGCCTCGCGTGATCAAACTCCACAATAACGATAATTTGAGTTGAACACCGGCCGACCTCGAACACAACACAAATTATCAGATAAGTTTAACGATTCTACGGACAAATTGGCATTATCAAAATATGTAAAAATCTTAGGAAAAAACATGTATTAGAGTTGCATTGTTGAAAGAATAACAATGACATGATACGCAGTTCCGATGCTTGCCCGTGATATGTAATTGTAAGTTTGTATGTTAAACATATTTTTTCATTCCCACGTTTCGATCATTGGGTTTATTTTTATTCATGGGCCTAGCCGGCGGCTGCGGTAGCAACATGCCCCGGAGCGTTTTCGCTTATTATCAGATGAAGCGGGAGCGAGTTCATCCATAGGAAAGTACCGAACAGGTTGCTTTGAAGTTTCAAACTTTAAAGTTTAATTAAAATCTGACGAAGCTGTACAACGACCAGGAGCGACTAGCTAGGTCAAAATTCATTAAATTCTTGAATGGTGATATGAGTCTCGAATCGAAATGTCGATGAAACAGAATCGCGCGCGCGTCGTTTTGATTACACTGTTGAACATTCGGAGAAACGTAGCGGTCCTCGTTTTGATGTGCTAGGTACTGCTCCGACTGCAAGTGTCGACGAGTTCAAATTATGTAAGTTTACTATACAAACGTACATCAATCAGTAGGAACTTTTGAAAACCAGTTTTGAACTTAATGCATTTTACGATAATTATTTAAATTCGACGGCAATTAAAATTAGAAAGTGTGCATTACTGTCTATATCTTTGGAAATTCTATGTTCTAACCGTATAGATAGTAGAGCGTCCCATAGCTCCCCGCCGTAGACGTCAATTAAAATGACATGACAGTAACGGTACAGCGTACCCGGAGAAGTAGGTCACCAGTTAGGTTCGGGGAGATTTTAAATTTTGTAATATTTATGCGCTGATTATCTGACAGCTCGAGGCATCCGGCGAAATGAGATGCTTTGTTATTCCAAATAGTATGAAGCAGAGCGTCAGCTACCGGAAAATGCAGCTTTGGTAAATACATTGTGAGAGAACGTGCACAAAACTGTTGACTGAGACTAAATATCGCAAATCATCGTTGATGGACGAAGAGGGCGTGATCACTCTTTTGAAGATAGCCGAACTAAAAAATAGAAAATAAATAATAGTTTAAAAACTAAAAAACACGCTTCCATAGGAAACCAAACTAAAAAGTAGAAAATAATAGAAAAAAAGTGTGGAGTGCTTTTTGAGGTACATATTTTAATTGGAATCAAGGAAGCAAGCGTGTTTTTTAGTTTTTTAAACTATTATTTATTTTCTATTTTTTTTAGTTCGGCTAGCTGCAAAAGAGTTTTTAATTTTAGCTATCCTAGTAACCCTGGTAAGGATAATGGCACAAATTTATGAAATTATTGTATTGTCATCGGTTCTCGATAAATCTACAAAGTATAAATGAAATCTGACCGTTTGAAGTGGGTCAAAATCAAGTCCAAAGGAGTCGGTTCCAAACATAGTTACATACTTACAAACACATACAAACAAGCATACAAGTGAAGCTAATAAAAGCGTGTTAAAAATGTCAACTAGTCTAAACTCCGTAATCACGCTGACAAACTATAAAAGCTCACAGACGCTGATGCAGTTCTTAAAATCGATAATAAAATCCCATCTGCAAATGTGAAAGATTCTAGTTCAAATACGCCATCATTTATTTCTGCAAGCTCGCGCCATTAGTACAGTGCTAGTGGCCAGGACTTTGAATTATACATTCTGCACTTTCAATAGTTACACGATTTATACTGCACTCTCCTCAGATACGGCTTGCTCTGAATTCTTTCAGGAACGGTTTTACATACATAATTTATCTAAGAATTTACGTATTGTGTGCCGTGAATACGTGTCATGTTTTGTGTGTTGTACCTAAACATACATATAGAAGACTCCATAAATTCACAAAGGTCCCCTTATGCAAATATAAGTACCTGCTATGTGGTTTTGTATTCAAATGTAGGTTTCTAAGTTTATGTAGGACATTACTGACATCGGTGAAAGAAAACATCGATCAAGTTAAGCTGCGCTTGCCCCGGTTAGCCCGGGGATGGGTGAACATATCTATATACATACATACAGAGACAGACCCTTGTGTGCCTCAGAAATCACGTTAAACCGTTGGTCCGTACTGTCATTTGTGGATTTTGACAGTCGTTACGGGTTGTCAGAAGCCTAAAAGTCTTGCCAAAGGGTATCGTATTACCCAATAACTGGGTTTTGGAGATCAGTCAGGCAGTCGCTCCATGTAAAGTACTAGTGTTCAGCTGCATCCGGTTAGACTGGAAGCAATAGACTAGGTAGATTGATGTGAGGACTGAAATCAAGAGCGTCCAAACGCCCTTACAAAAATTAGAGCTCTATCCTCCCGAATCACTCTTCGGAATTCACGATACAGCAAAGGATGACGAATGTGACGATAATGATAAACAGATGGTCACTGACGCCGTGACGTCTATCATGGACATTTGCAAACCAAATTAAAAGGAAGTTGGTTAAAAAAGTGGCCTGTTATACGGGACGAATCACAGTTTATAGTTTTTGCCTGGCGTGGGAACGACGGAAACTCATAATCATGCAATAAACCACAACTGGTATGTCGCTATGATATGGAACACGTTTAATAAAACCTACGCGAATAATACAACACTCATTATGTTATTACCTATGGCTACTGAAGATCTCACGCTCTTGAATGAAGGAGTATCTAATAGCTTTCACGTTTCAGGCCTTGCCTGTCACTTCACTCGTCTTCAACAGGGGATATAACTTCGCCCCTTGCCCTGAGTGACGTAAAGCATCTATTTCATTGAGTTCTATCTTAAAGTATAAGTGCAGTGAACTACGT
Source organism: Aporophyla nigra (assembly GCA_947507805.1). NCBI lineage: Eukaryota > Metazoa > Arthropoda > Insecta > Lepidoptera > Noctuidae > Aporophyla > Aporophyla nigra. The sequence continues at coordinate 5,658,001 of OX382301.1, forward strand.
ATACAGCGTCAAATTAATTAAGCGAACAATTCTTTATCCACGTGAAAAAGACAGAAAAAAAAATGTCAGCTTTTAACTTTGTCCAAAACTTTTAATGACACTGACAAGAACATTAATAAAAAAAAAACAGCCTTTAACTTCGGCCAAAGCTTTTAACGACACTGACAGTAGGTATGTTTAGGGAACCCAACGACTGTGATGTTATAGTTTTTAGAAATTGGTAAAAAAATGTGTAAGTTCCACGAAAAAATACAAAAAACCAGCTGACCGATTACGTTCATTGACTTTCGTCAATGACATGAAGAAAATAAAAGTATTTCTTTCCTTTACTCTTCGATATCTTTACCCAACACCTAGGTAAAGTATTGTAAGCTAATTTAATTTGACATACATTTTTTTTTAAACCTTTTTGATTTAGTTTAGAACACTGATATGTGATAAACTAAGTTTCTCAAAGCTTTCTCTCCTACCATTTTGTTGTGCCCGTCAGTGTCCATAATGATTAGATTAAAAGACATATTTAATTGAAAGTTACACAGTACTCCATGTCATCATCATCATCATTTCAGCCGTAAGACGTCCACTGCTGGACTTAGGCCTCCCCCAATTTGGGGGGCCTTGCCATAATCGCCACGCTTGGCAGGCGGGTTGGCGATCGCAGTATGGTAGTAAAATGCATAGAGAACGCTGCTGCCCATTCTCTAGTAAGTCCCTTAGTCGCCTTTTACTACACCCACGGGAAGAAATGGGGAATGAGTTAACTATTGACTATTGAGTTCGGTTACAGAATCTACCAATACATTCCTACTAAGTACTAACTGAAATGATGTTATAACTATCAATCAATCAACTCATCGTAGATTACGTCAAGCTGTCAACGGTTTGCAATTAGGATGCTTACTATTATCTCGTCATGGAACAAGATGTTGAAGATCTATTGTGGAATTTTATTCACTGCTAGCTGTGCCCGCGGCTTCGTCCGCGTTGATGTCGGATGTTATGCCACAGAAACGTGGTAGCGGGACAAAAAGTAGCCTATGTTAGTTCTTATAAATATCAGCTATGTGAGAGTGAAAGCCTCGTAAAAATCGGTTCAGCCGTTTCGGAAGCTAGCCGGAACAAACAGACAGAGACAGATCCACACATACACACACATGCATACTTTCATTTGCATTTAGTTGACGCTACGGGTTATTCCCAAAATACTCCAAAAAAAGTTCCCAAACGACTCCATGAGAAATATAATATTTTTAATTAGGTTTCATCCTACTCCATGATAATTTTAAAATGTTCTCAAAGTAATCCACTCCATTTTATTCAATAAGCTAATTTAAATATGTACCGAATTACTATTAAAGGGTACTTGACGTACAGTCAGGCTCAAAAGCTTTGCAAATATATTTTTAAATAAAAAGAAATGTATAAATAAAAGACTTTAATTCCTAGACTAGAATTTAAATTGGAAGATGAGCTAAAGCACTACAATTAGCCACGTGGTCTTTTTCTTCTTTGGTTTTAATCCCAACATCGCGACTCTTCCTTTTTTTTTGGACGGGATTTCATCAAATGACGTCTCCCGCTCTTGGGCGGAGTGGGAGGGCGTGTGAGACTTTTACTGACTAAACCCACCCGTGTTCCTTAAGTGCCCAAGTGCCAGGGTCACGGTATCTCTTTCAAACAATCTCGCAACCCTGGCAGGTATCGGTCCTAGCAGACCCCTTCAGTACTGCTGATATCTCTGTAAGGCGCGCGTGGAACACTACGCGCCGTTGACCCGAGCCTGGTCCTTACCGGGCGGCGAGCTACCCATTGCTCGCCGCCCGCAAGCTCACGCCTACGCTGGCCGGGAGTCTGTTATTGACTCCCGACGCCCGGTGCGTCTCCTACTGCGGCGGCTAGGGACGTGAGAGTGCAGAGACTGGCACTCCTCACGCGCCCCACCTCCTCCTTCGTGAGCATTACTGCTTCGCAGAAGGAGGTGACAGCTTCCCATGCCCTCTCGCTCCATACCATGGCTCGCACCAGGGCCGGACGCAAGAGGTCGCCGCCGCCGATCGCCTCCGCGAAGACACGGCAGTGCTCCACCCAGGCAGGGCACACCTCCACCGTATGCTCCACCGTGTCCTCCAGACGATCTTCGCAATGGAAACACCGGGCGTTTCCTCCCGCAAGTTACATCCTTTGATTATACATAGCATTGGGACACTAATGATTGCTATTTCTAAGTCAACAATAATTGTATGAGGATTCCATTCAGGCACGTGTTGTTTTATTAAGTTCAGCATGACTAATCATGTATGACGGAATTATTCCTCTTAAAAAGTTCTAAAAAAACGTCTGCGAGAGCATAAATGTCTATCTTTTAAGGTTGACTCACTATAACTCTTTTAATTGTAATCAAATCTAAATACTATACTATCTCTGAACTAATATTATAAAACTGAAGAGGTGGTTTGGTTGAACGTACAAAGCTCAGGAACTGTGTTAAATGTTGGATAGCCCATTTATCGAGGAAGGCTATAGGCTATATAACATCACGCTGCGACCAAGAGCAAAAATTTGACGCGGACGAAGTGGCGGGCAGAAGCTAGTTTAAGATTAAGTTTTTATTTAGGAACAAAAACACATTGACATAAATTACAATAGAAACGATGATAGCTACAAAAGTTGTAAACTGTGTCGCAGCTATCAACGCCCGTCTAAACATATGAAACACATTGTTCCAGACACATGACATTGGCTACAGTTTGGCTCAGAATTCAAATTTAAGTATAAAAAGAAAAATTTAAAAAATAGACAAAAGAAAAACTAAATGTGTATATTTTGAGTAGTGGTGTAATGTGGAGTGGAAGAGTGAATGAGGGTATGTGTGAGTGTAGGTGTGTGAGTGTGTGTGAGTGAGACTATGTGTAAGGGTGCATGTTCTAGGTAAGTTTCAAGTTTTCACAATTTCTTCAGTTTTATCATATGATAGAGATTTCAACCATTCGGTCAATTTAACTCTTAAGATTTTACGAGATAACCGGTAAATTTCGATACTTTTGTTTACTTTATTATAGATCTTAGGGCTAATGAACCTAAAGTGTCTTCTCGCCACTGCTGCTCTACAAGGCATTATTTTGCAGACTCTATCAGAGAGGCGTTTCGCTGTACTATAGGTTGGGTCGAAGGGCACGAGCTTGTGTTTTTTGAGTACAGTCTGTAGTACGAAGAGCTGCCTCACCGTGAGAACTTTGCATAGAGAGTAAAGATCGAGTATCGGATAGCGGATTGGTTTAATAGTTACAAATAATTAGTTACAAATAATTACGAAGTTTGATAATAATCAGTTCAGTAGTTTACCCTTAATATACATCCATCGTGACACGAGATTTTTATACTATCGGTATTTATGTCGATGGATCATTTTGAGAATTGATAACGAATAATCGGTGGAGTACTTTGGGAATAGTTCCAGATACCTATGGAGCAGAATGGGAACAAAATAATAAGTATTTTTAAATAATAAAAATCCTTGGAGTAACTTGGGAATGAATGTATGAGATTCTTATCTTTTTAGAACAAAAGAATGGAGTACTTTGGGAATAAGCCGACGCTACAACAGATACTTTAGTTTTATTTATTTGTAAGTATAGATGGCATTTGAACATAAAAGTTTTTAATTTAAAGAGCAACATTTAGTTCGCCCGATATGAATAATCCGATACAAAAATAAGCACTAAAAATGAAATAAAAATCAAAGTTAATATTTCGACAAAAAGACTAATAGGCCTCTCAATGTCATTCATGTTTTTACCACGTCAATTATAAGAACATACCAAAAACAAGAGTAATCCTCTTTGATTGTACTAGATGTCTTTGTTTGAATTCCCAGTAAACGCATCCACTTCCAGAAATTCTCGGGCAAATTGACGGCTCTTAAAAATATGCAGGAAGAAGCACGAATGGAATTCAAAAGATAAACGACGCATGAGATTTGCGTTAAATTTATACACAGAAACGTTTGATACTTCCAATTCCAACTGTCCTAAATAATTAAAATGTATCTATTAATACAAGGCAAAAGAACTGGTCGCGTCGGTGTCGAAGCTATAATTTATAACATAGATTTTTCTAAAATTAGTGCATGACATGGAATCGATAACGATCGGTCCGGCGGTAATGTTGGCCGCCACACGGTCTGTGCATATAACAACTGCTGACATCTCGTTAACATATCGTTAATTGTGTACATAAGTCCCACATACACGTTGATGCAAATAACTTATACACACAATTAACAAAAGGAAAGATTATAAAGAACCTTGAATAAAGAGTATCTATCTATCTAAGTTGTGAAAAACCCTAACCCAAAAAAAATAGACAAGGATAATGTGAAACTAGTACCTATCCGAAGTTGAAATTATTAATGGAACACAGTATAGGTTAATCTCTTCCACCGAAACTCATGATAATATATATATCATGATACTGAGATGAATATAGAGTATGTGAGGATTAACTCGTACGTGGGGAGCGTACTACGACACCGCACGTCCAAACCAAGACAGCTTTAGGGATATAACCTGCTACCCATATACCAATATCAACCTCTGTCTACACACATCTTCTTACAAAATAATACAGCAAACTTAGTTCAAATACCCGACTACTAAAAAATCACGCTCTAAAAAGTAGGAACGAAGCAAATAATCGCATCTGAAAGCCGTGGCCTATATAAACCAGCGAACAATCAAGACGCTTCCAACGATATCCCAATTGTAAAATTATGATAAGTAGATTACAAGTTATATGGAAATAGATGAACATACATACATATCGGTTAAAATCATAACCAACCCTTTTACTTCGCCGTAGTCGGAAAAATCATTTGAACGACTAATTTAAAATACCTATACGTAAACGTATTATCATCTATGCATTGGATATAGGGAAGAAAAAAAAAACAAAGAATTGACCAAATCACCCGAGTGCACACCAAATCAGTACCTACATTTATCTTATAATAGATTAGAGAGACGAGGTAAGGTCACAGTCAAAATATATCCATTAGGCGTGTCTCTGGACTGGTGTAGGAAACAAGGTGTTGACTATATTGCTCTAACGAGTAAATAGACTTGACATTAATAAGATTACCTAAATTTTGTCCTTTGCCCACTGAAATCTCGAGGTAATTGAGTAAGATTAGTTTCGGTACCAAACTTAAGCGCCATTTATAATCTACGTCGCCGCGAATCGAACTATGTATAAAGCTCCTAACATACAAACATACAAGTGAAGCTAATATAAAGCGTGTAAAAACTAAAGCCGTGGTTGTATACCACCTACCGTAACAAAACAATGCATTCTAACAGTAGTAAGCTGTCATAAATAAGCTTTACGGCTAAGTGACACACGACCACGGTTTTCAATTGACGATATTTTCTTGTTTCATAATTTTTAGAGTGATTCTTCAGTGGTCCGGTTAGTTTTTTTTGTTTTTAGTGTATGTATTGACGTTCAAAAGAGCCTATTTTGAAAAAAATGCTTTGACTAAGCCAAACTTAATCAGTTTATGTAGTTGCAAAAGAAAAGCACAACTTCAACGTATTTGTAATTTACAATATCTACATAAATACTTCAATAAGTAAATAGTCACGAACAAACAAAAGAACAGAGAAAAATATAAAACGTGTTACGATCAAACCGAGCACGCTATGCACATGCAGTTTGCATCTGCTTAAGAACATCAAAATGGCAAATAAACCAATTGAAAGATCCCTTACAAAACAAAAAAAACTTTAAAATGACGACACAAGTTATTTCCATCGCATAATGCATGCGTAATGTGCTATGCACGTGACCTCGGGATAAAAATGGGTCATCCCACTTCATTTAGTGAATGTCGTAAAAGACGACTTAGAAATTCAATCATGCTAATGTTCTAACATCGTGAATTTAAATTCCCAACCCCCCACTATCGTGATAAGAGTATTAAGGATTAGTCATCTGCCTTGCCTTTTCCTTACTTTGTTGGGGTCGGCTTTCAATGTAATCGGTAGCTGCAGCTGAATGCCCGTAATTTACGTATTTAACGTCCACAACCCAATTAGTAGGTTAATACGATAACCCATAGTAAGACTGGATGTCAGATTTTTTGTCAACGATCCACGAATAACAGTCGGGACCGACGTCTTAACGCTCTTTCCGAGGCAAGGAAGGGTCTTGATGTACAGAAGATCACAAATCCACAGACCAACCGCGGCAAGCGTAGCTTTACGTGGTCGATCAACCCGTACCGCTGGTATTACTTAGCTCCAAGTATTAAGGATTCATATAAGACAACTAGTTATAGCAAATACGGTGGCTCTCTAGGCTCTTTTACTAGAGCATCTGGACTAGTGGGACTTTCTGGCAAACAAGGATCTATCCCAGTTTGTTAGCCATTCCCACAGTATATAAAACATACAAGAACACAGGCGTCAAACATGCTAAGGGTATTTTTTTTTATGCGTCAGCGACGATTCCATCAAAATGTTAAAATATACTAATATCGATTATACCAAAATTATGGTAAAAACATTCAGAATAAATGGAAAACGCCGCATATAATTTAAATCTACTGAAAAGACACAGAGCGAGTAACTTATTTTGTCGTAAAGATGTTTGCTGTTTTTCATCACGACATTACATACCCATTAAAATGTCAACGTCAACCTGGAACGAAAGCGGTGTTCCTTGCACTGAAATACTTTAAAGATATCTTAAAGTAAGTACTAAGGGCGGATTTCACCAAACTGAACGCAGTTCAGATGAGCTGATCGTTCAGCTCATCTAAACCACGTTCAAGAGCTGTCAGTGTCAAAACTGTCGTGGAATATTGACACTGACAACTCTTTTTTTTTTTTTTTTTGGATGGGAAATCATCAAATGACTTCTCCCGCTCTGGGCGGAGCGGGAGGGCGTGTCAGACTTTTACTGACTAAAACCCACCCGTGTTCCTTCAGTTGCCCATGTGCCAGGGTCACGGTATCTCTTTTGAACAATCACGCGACCCCGGCAGGCATCGGTCCTAGCAGACCCCTTCAATAAAGCTGACATTTCTTTGAGGCGCGCGTGGAACACTACGCGCCGTCGACCCGAGCCTGGTCCTTACCGGGCGGCGAGCTACCCATTGCTCGCCACCCGCAAGCTCGCGCCTACGGTGGCCGGGAGTCCGCAATCGACTCCCGGCGCCCGGGGCGTCTCCTCCTGCGGCGGCTAGGGACGTGAGGGCGCAGAGACTGCCACTCCCTCACGCGCCCCGCCTCCTCCTTCGCGAGCATTACTGCTTCGCAGAAGGAGGTGACGGCTTCCCATGCCCTCTCGCTCCGTACCATGGCTAGCACCAGGGCCGGACGCGAGAGATCGCCGCCGCCGATCGCCTCCACGAGGACACGGCGGTGCTCCGCCCAGGCAGGGCACACTTCCACCGTATGCTCCACCGTGTCCTCTAGACGATCCTCACAATGGAAACACCCGGGCGTTTCCTCCCGCTTTATCCTGAACAGGAACCCACCGAAGCACCCATGCCCGGTGAGAACCTGCGTCAGGCGGAAGGTGAGGACGCCGTGGCGCCTCTCTATCCACTCCTCAAAGAGGGGACTTACCGCCGCAATTGTGGCGTGCCCTGCGCTGGGTTGCGACAATCGTACCCGCCATGTCGCCATGAGATCCTGCCGGAGCTCTGTCCGCCGTGCCGCGATTTGTCGCGGCAGCGGAGTTTCGCCCCGGCGTTTCGCATCCTCGCGCCACTCCCACATGTGGGCGAGGACCTTTGCCTCGAGATCCCATGGCGGCACTCCGGCAAGGAGGCTCGCCGCCTCGCAGGAGACCGTGCGGTATCCCCGGATTAACCGGATGGCCATGACCCTCTGGGCCGCACTCAAACACTGACAACTCTTAAACGGAGTTTAGGTGTGCTGATCGCGTTCAGTTTCATTAAACAGCACTAAATAGGAAATAAAAGCTGAAAGATATATGGGCGTTGACCGCATAGGTAAAATATCGGGGCACGCCACTTCACGGACTTCACCACTGTTTGCTTTGGGCCACCTTATATAATGTTGATACTGGGCAATGTCTACAGCGCACACCCACTGTGCGATACCCGTAATGTAGTTAACGTGAATGTGTGGCACGTTTGTTTCCAATAAACCATTGACTATTCTTCTTCGGTGTTTTGGCCTACCAAGCCTTTTCGAAAGTAAAATACTACCGCTTTCGGTTTCCAGGCTTGGCTAAAAATCTCTCACAAAATAACCCTACACAGGACTCCTGGACTTAAAGTTAAAAACATTTTAAGCCAAGGGTTGTTGAGAAAATCGGCTGGACACTAACTCTACATGTAGACTAGCAATACAACATCGACGCGCATGTTACCATGAAATCAGCGCAAGAGTGTGGATCGTCGCCTAGCGTAGAAATTTTTCATCGATTATCAAAAAAAAAACAATCGGCGATTGTTTAAATAACCGACGAAAAATTTCGACGCATAGAGTTCGGAATCATCAATTGAATGAATACATGGTAGATGTCTCTGCCATCCTGTATGTAAATTCTGATTCACACTTTCACAATCGTCAATAGGGTAGGAATATGTGGTAGACTAAATCACAGCTTCAAGCCAAGATAGCATTTTTAAGTTAAAAAGACTAACATCTCATAAAATAGAGGCTTAATTAGCGAATTCATTTATAAATTCTCTTGTAAAACCGAACCATAAATTCAAGCGATAGATTTCAACAAAACATGACTTTACAACACATCATATTGTGTACTTACTCAATTAACAAGCCAGTACATATATCTACACCTGATTCTGTGTATGTACTATGTAATACCCATTAATTAAGTTTGAAAAATGGCTTATAAACCACATAAGCTATTACACATAATGTGATAGGGCCACAACGCCAACGCTAGCCCGTAATTAATTGCAAGCGATAAGCGAATGATATTAATGTTCTAATTTTGTCGCCAATTTTTTTTTTGTAAACAGCTGAAATGTTTTAAATATAACGAGCAAAGTGATAGCTGATTCATTAGAGTTTACGTTTGTGATCAATAGAATAAGGAAACAACAAAATAATAGAAATGCCTGTCTCCTGTTACTCGGAAAGCGTAGATTAGTCACCACTACGTTTGGCAAGCAGACTGTCGGCCACAGTGCCAATATTCTTCTCGCGTCGTTTAACGTTGCCCGACACCAAATGTGGAGCTTTAGTAAGTTGTTAGGTGATTTGTCTGCTGTAACTAGGGTTGCCAGGTCTTAAAACCGAAAAGCTGGACCAATCAGCCAGTTTAACCGTCCGGAGTCCGGCGTTTTACCCAAAATATTTGTGGGTAAAACGGCCGGACTCCCGTGGTTTTAATAGGTATAGTCATCATCATCATCATTTCAGCCGAAAGACGTCCACTGCTGGACATAGGCCTCCCCCAAGCACCGCTACTTCGACCTGTTCTGTGCTTCTCGCATCCAACGTATTCCTGCGGCCTTCACCAGGTCATCGGTCCATCTTGTGGGAGACCTTCCAACGCTACGTCTTCCAGTACGCGGTACTGGAAGATACGTATAGTACATAATTTTTTTTTTAAAGTAAAACTAGAAGCTCTTTTATCAATGACCATAAAATCTTTTTAAAATCCAATGAAACAATAAAATATTCGTGTATTCGTGATTATGGACAGTGCTAGTCCGCTAGCTTGCGTATTTCCATTCTGTACAAGGCCAAAACGCAACCATAGGAATCTGCTCGCGTATATTTTGTAATGCATTTTTTAAACTTGTGATTACAATGTATACACGAATTTTGCGTACTACTCGTATATAGTTTGTAACGTAGACGCGCACGTGCATCTTTCCAATTTATACAAGGCCAGAATGCCATCATAGGAATTTGGTACGACTTCTGATTGCCGGGGTGGATTTAAGGGGTGTTATAACCTAACATTCGAATTTTCGTGTATCGATATCGATTTAAAGGCCGGAAGAGGTGTAGGGTTGACGAATAAAATGCAGGGGAAGTAGCAACGCTCGACACGACACTTCGCTGACAGGGCTCGTCCACAGAATCAAGGCGTTTCTATAGGAGGTCACAGTTTTAACTTAACTTAACCTCCCCAAACTATGTCGTTTCTGGCACTCGCCGGCCGCTGCCGCGGCACCGCTCGCTTCGCTCGCTCGGCTCGCGCGTAGGAGGTTGCAGTTTTAACCTAACCTAACCTAAACTCCCCAAACCATGTCGTTTCTGACACTCGCCGGCCGCTCGTCTATACCTACAGGTTTAGTTTGCATGCGGAGTAGCACTGTATATTATGGAACAATTTAGTTACTTTGGCCACTACAAAGTATACACGAGTATTTGCGTACTACTCTTGTATAGATTGGAAGACCTTGATTAAAAAGTGATTTCCAATCTATACGCGACTAGTTTCACACCCTTGCGTTCTAGCCTTGTACAGATTGGAAATACGCCGCTAGCTTTCACTAGCGATACAAGATGAGGCGGGCGTAGCAGAAACCATCACATGACAAATGTACAAAAACAATAGTAAAATTTTAAAAGCCTAACAAAATCCGGACACCGTCCAATTTAGCTGCACGCGCAACCATAAAGCCTGACTGTGTCCGACTTAATCCGGACGCCTGGCAACGCTAGCTGCAACCATGGTGCCTGTCACTCATTCAGAGCTTCATTAGTCAGGGGCAGGCAGATCAATCTTCGGGCAGTTTAGTTGACAGCTGAGGAACCTGAATACTTTCATGTTTCCATGTATAAATAAGTCTTAGCAGGCATCGAATTGATATATATATATTAACTTTATTTCAGATTAAATTATAATTATCCATATTTGTGTTAGTAAGTACTTAACAACTAAGTTAGTAAAGTACAAAAAAGAACAGCAATAATAATCCACACTAATATTATAAATGCAAAAGTAACTCTGTCTATCTGTCTGTCTGTCTCGCTTTCCTGCTAAAACTACTGAACCGGTTTAAATGAAATTTGGTACACAGATAGTTTAGAGCCTGAGAAAGGATATATGCTACTTTTTATCCCGGTAGTACGTTCCCGCGGGATATTTTCCGACCTCCACGCGGGCGAAGCCGCTGGCAAAAGCTAGTAAGTAAATAATAAAATTGGAAATAAAAAAAATCGAATCAAATCAATTAGACACGTGGAGTGCAATCCAGTGTCTAATAAAAGGACCATCTAACCGATCTGCTATTACTACGATATGTCTATTAATATGTTAAAGAGAAAAGATTTGACTTTTTGTATCGTTTGTTTCACTTTCATAAACGTCTCAACAGATTTAGATGACATTTAGCAAATGGACCACGACCTGAATTAGGACATGCGATTTTTGTATTCCTATATTCTCAAGGGATAAAGACTTATGCGGATGAAACCGAGAAGCGCAGCTAGTTAGCTATATATGTATTTGATCACGATCTCAAACATCACGTGGTAGTTGTCCCATTTCTCCCCGTGGGTGCGTAAGAGGCGACTAAGGGACTTACTAGAGAATGGGCAGCATCGTTCTCTATGCATTTTGCATCATGCAACCACCCCCCCCCCCCCCCCCCCCCGCCCAGCCCAAAATGGGGGAGGCCTATATCCAGCAGGACATCTTACGGCTGAAATGATGATGATGACGTGATAGTTGATTAAAGTTCACACCAATGAGAGCTAACACAAGTAATTTTTGACATAAGAGCTTACTACTTACTCTTCCTACAATTTTACCACATCATATGATTAAAATCAAATAAAGCTTAGGCAGTCTTTCATTAGTGAACTGACACTCGTAAAAGAGGGTAGTTATTAGGTGAGGGAAGCTTCGACGGGCATCGTATAGTGTTAGTTAAATTACAAGTTACCGCGCCCTATAATTTTATGTCCCGTCACGGCAACACATTACAGGCCACGCCGCGGCCGCTATGTACACAATATTGGCACTTTATGGTTTCATAACACGAAACGTCTTAATGAATAATCTAGCTGACAATATTTATATCAACAGCTTACCTGATGACCACTTTATCTAATCTAAACTAATATTATAAATATAAAAGATTTGTTTTTTTTTTATATATTAGTTTGGCTACACTTTCGGGGGCTAGGGACTTGTGGCTAAGTAATAACAGCGGCACAATCCGATCGATCAGGTAAAGCTAAGCTTGCCGCGGTTGGTCCGTGGATGACCATCTCTACATACCAAGACCCCTTCGTACCTCAGAAAGTACGTCAAGCTAGGCTAGGCAGATGATGTTTGTTACGCTTTCACGCTAAAACGGCTGAACGGATTTGGATGAAATTTGGCACATAGGTAGACCATGATCTGGATTAAGACGTAGTATTATTATCCTCACATTCCCACAGGATAGAGACTTATGCGGGTAAAAACACGGGGCGCAGCTAGTTAATTAATAAAGTACGTGTAGTATAATGTGTGAATTTGGGTGCAAATAATTTGGGCGGATAGGCATATTTGAATGCTAAAGTTAGAACAACTTCATTGTTCAAATAATGAAGTTGTTCCAAGTTTAGTTTTACTTTCCTCGCATTGTGTAGAAGTTTCTAAACACTAGAATTACCTTAAGCACATTCAGGATAAAGAACAATGCATAAGTTCCTACGCAAATAAGTATGTAATAGCAGTACCTATAGGCTGTATGAGGACTCCTAATCCTGAAACTTACAGGGGAATATAGAACTAAGGTGATTTAATCACTCCAATTAAGTTCATAAAGTTGACACTGCCCAGACGAGCCGATACTAAAAAGAGATTACTTTGCGGACTACGGTATAAAACGAACAATGATGACGACGTTAAATCTCCACGAGCGGTATACTGCTACATACCTACAAGCAACGTGAAGCTAAGGAACTTTTTTTAAATGTATACTTTCAGAAAGTTCAGGAAGTTTTACTATAAATGCTAAAAGTATGTGAATAAGTTAGTCATTTGGCCGAATATAGGAAGGTCGCGTGCCGGATGATAGGTACGTCTTATTTTTAGCGGTGATCTATACCGGAATCATTTAAGAATTCATTAGGTATTACCTTCCCCAACGTTAAGAGCACTTTAGTGAAAAACGCTGCGGAAAATAGTGTTATTTTTAATTTAAATGAAATAGGCATAATTATCTTAATGTAAATATAATTAAGACACTTGACAAAGTTTGAAGTCTGCAATTATTTTAGTTAATTGCTAGACGGCCGCGGGCCACTCAGTCTCCACTTTATCGTATTTAAATCGGACAGAAGTAGAACTCGAAATCTGAGTACTTTCGAGCTTTGCCAAATGTGTAAACCACTGGATACGATGCAAGATATCGATGCCATTCGAACCCTGCATCACAATATTTAAGACTAGCTTTTGCCCGCGGCTTCGCCCGCGTGGATGTCGGAAATTAACGCAGGAGGACGTACTACGGCGGTAAGATGTGTTCATTCAAGTTATATTATAGGTAATAGCTGTTACCCGCGGCTTCGTCCGCGTGGTATTTAACAAAAAGTTTTTCATAAAAACTGTCTTTGAAAACTACGCTGACATACGTGTCAAAATTCAGCGTGTTTTTAGTTTTTTTAAACTATTTTTTATTTGTTTTAAATAAAAGTAGCTTAAGTTACTCCTTGTTACATCAGCTATCTGCCAGTGAAAGTTCCGTCAAAATCGGTCCAGCCATTTCAGAGATTAGCCGGAACAAACAGACAGACAAAAATTGTAAAAAATGTTGTTTTGGTATATGTACCGTATATACACTTAGTAAAAAGTGGTTATCTTAATATTAAAAACAGACACTGTAATTTTATTTATTTGTAAGTATAGATGTATAGATTTATTTTGAGTCAGTAGCCAACCAAACCTTTGGCCATAAAATTGCATACGTTTGCAATTTATAAAGTAGGTTTTGATTCTCAAAAGTGAGAAGAGCATTATGCACCAAACTATTTATCTTTTTAGTAGATACTACATGAAATCGGCTAACGAAACATTTAACCCTCCAAAACTTCTGCCCAAAGTGGAAGTTTTAGACAAAAAGTGGGCCCTGGCACACGTCCAGGACCCTAGTCCAGGTTAACAAGAAAAAATAATTCCAGACTTCTTCATCTTCTTTGTCCTGAGAGTTTCCGGCACTGTGCCAGGATCCGATCTGCTTGATAGAACTTAGTTTAAAACATGTCACGAATAATAAGCGAACGTAATTTAATTCTACGTTACGACAGCCAAGACTTTTCCGTTGAAGAAGCTGCACAGAAGTATAATTTGACCTATCAACGAAAGCTAGCGGTCGTTTTGAAGACCGGAAAAACAAATTGCAAAAGTTGGCGTGCTGTCCGGATTTTATCTTCAATGGGACTTTTTCGGACGCAAACTTTTTAGCTGTAAGTATCGTTTTCTCGGTGAAGGAAAACGTGAGGAAACCGGCTTAGCCTAGAACCAAACATTTGGACGAGTAACATCGACCAACTTGTACTGTGCCCGCGCAGTGGATTACGGCCTCCCTTTCGATTCCCTCCTTTTAGAGAAGGCTTGTGGGCCAGCAGTGGGCACATTATAGGATGATTATGATCATAGTTTTCTCTTTTAACTGACTGAATGATACTGTTCAGTGGCAAGTAAAAGATAAGCCACTTGTTGGTAGTTTTTTTGTGCCTATCTGACGTCGCAGCGTGACGACAGCCAAAACAGATAAGGACGTCAATGCTGCAATGGAAACCCAATTAAACGAAGGGCTTGTAGGCCAAACACGACTTTTAGGGAACGATGATGTTGATGTGAAAGAAAAAGGACTTCCGTCGGTAACAACAGCTCTGCGACCTTCCTGTATTTCTTATATCAAGGTGGGCCAAATTGTGACGGTTGTATCGCCAGATTTCATGTGATGATGCGGTCGATGATCGTGCCCCCTAGCAGTAACCTAGATTTGACTTGATTGAAGCTTTTTTGGGGGACTTTGGCAAGAAGTTCCACTATCCAGCAGGATACATAATAGACGTACCTATTAGATACAACCGCGGACACTACCGATGGATCACTTTTCGCAATAATGTTGGAAAGTGGTTGACCGCCAGTGTCCGCGATGGTACCTACTGAAACGTCGCCGTCACACGTGAGCGTGACACGACACGCAAACAGTACCTACATAGTTTTAACTATGTTTATACATATGTACCTACTTTCCATTATAGCCACAAGTGGTTCAAAAGGCGATGTAACATGTTTATGTAATAATAATAAGTTAGTGTTATTGCAGAACAAAGGGCTACTCTATTCAATTATACTTTTAATGAAAACATGCAGCAGGTAGGTGTGCATGTTGCACATTTGAAAAATTTAATGTTATTTGTGGTATCATAATACCATTATTATCTAAATCTACAATAATAAGTACTATAGACACTTATACTGTTACTGAGGACAACCAAATATTTTGGTAAATTTTATTACTTTGTAGAATTGCAAGAATTACTTAAAACAACCTCTCCATATCTCCAGACTAAGTTAAATGTGACTGATGGAGAAATATAAAGAAGTATAGAATAGAAGAGAACAGAAAAAGAGTTGAACTTACCTTTGGAACTTTAGCATGTCCTCCAGTGCGAACATCCCTAATAGTGGCAATGTCCAGCATCTCCACCTCCATGTTCTGGTCGGTCCAGTACAGGAAGAACCCCTTGGGGTCCACCCGCAGGGTGACCGGCAGACCAGTACCGGAGTCCTACACAAGCAAATACAAATTGCGTTAGAAATATATTGTAATGAGAATAAAAGACTTTATGCAACATAAAAGCTACAATGGTATCCACCATTGTACATTTTATGTAGTTCTATCTAGCTATTCTATATCAATCTATTTCATATATATCTTTCTATTCACTGCAGTTTGGGTGCATTGATTGATAAGATATATTGTTTTGTTTACAATCAGGTTATCACAATAAATAAACAATACTGGAATAGTACACCACATGGCAACTAACATATTTATTAGATAATTATTATCATGTAACAGAACTAACAAGTGGTAATTAAACTGATAAGAGATTTTAAATTGTTAATTTTCCATTAATATTCTAGCTCATTAAAAAATACTCAACTTTTCTATCAATCAATCAACTTCATCTTATCTTAATTATGTTTTTTTCTAAATGGTGTTACTAATAACTTGTTACAAAAACTTATTGGGAAAGAATTGCAAAATAATCATACATTTTCTTATCTGTAAATAAAAATACTATTCACTAAATATGTGTACTATTATACCATAGAAAGAAAAAAAAAACTTTGATGAATAAAATAAATAAATGCATAAAATAATAGGTAGTTGAAATAGATTCTAATAAGAAAATATTACATTAAATGTAATTATATGCATGGGCACATAATTACCTACATGTAATAGAGCAGACAAGTGTCAAATTTAATGAAGGTATTACAAAGTAGTCAAAACTAAAAAAATATATTAGCAAGTAAAAAAATACCTCATCCCACTTGATGAACTTCTCTCCCTCCTGTAAAGCCTTCGGCACTTCAATCGGCTTCAAACTGACTCTAGCAGACCTCGTAATTGTAGTCATCATGAATAATAAACACAATTATGCGGAAATAATATCACTATTGTAGATGAAAACCGTCATCTTCCTCTCTGTGCACAGATCTATCTGAGAAATCTATGAATGGCACGCTCAACAGACGAACACCGACTGAATGCAGACAAACTACAATTTGATATTAAACCAATAACGACTAACATATTAGAACATTATCCGCGATAAATAACACCTGCCTAATTACTAACAAACAATAATTTTTCCCACATACTGTATCTCGACGAGACCACCAAAAATCCAGAATGTCAAAATGTACTAAGAACCATAGTGATGTAGCAACAGTTTATCGACAAAAACTTGTACACTTCGAGTTCAAAAAAAGTCGAAATGATAAGTGGAATCGATAAAGAACGCATTTATTAAATAATACCAAGTTTTACAAATAATATCTTCTACTATCATCAATATCTTAATCCAGCACGCGGATGAAAGTTCTGTATTTTGTATTTTTCGAGTACCGTCTTTGCCATTTAGACCAAATTTATAAAGATTATCATGTTTCTTACTTAGTGACTTTTATGTACATATTTATATACACATACCTTTGGGACAAAGGATCGATTACAAGTTCAAGCATAGTAATAACTTTAATAAGTTTTCATAGTATTTTTTTCGAAAAATAATATGAAAACAAAATTAATTGCCAGCAATATGTAAATCGAAAGTAGTGGTAGCCCTATGGTATCCCCGGCCCCAACTTACGACGAGTCATAGGTCATGGGTTCGAACCTTAACAGACGCTTTACTTTGCGTAAATAATTTCATCATCACTGTTTTCAAAACGGTGACAAAAAATCTTGTGGGGAAACCGCCATGTTCTAGAACCAAAAAGTAGAAGACATGTGACATCAACCAACTCGCACTGGGCCCGCGTGGTATATTACGGCTCACTTCCACTCCCCGAAAGGAGGAATGGTTCCCAGCCGTGGGAGCCAGGCACGCTCCGAGGGGGGGGTGGGTCCCAGGGGTCATGACCCTCCCCCCCCCAAAGTCAGTCATGCTGTCGAGACCCTGAACGATTTGCCTGTCGTACTAACTTAATAAATATGTAATAGTTAAAAAAAAACACGCTTCCATAGAAAAGTAAACTAGAAAGCATGTTAGTAGACTATTATTTATTTTCTATTTCTATGGTGTTTAGAATTTTGTGACGTATGTCAGCATAGTTTACGTATTTTGTGACGTATGTCAGCGTAGTATTCAAAGATAGTTTTTTGCTATCCTGGTTACTCTGGCAAAGATAATGGTACAAATTTATAAAATTATTGTATTGTCATTAGCCCTTGATAGGTATGCCAAATTTCGAGTTAATCCGACGTTTTGAAGGGGATCAAAATCATGTTCAAAGTTTCAGTTACACGGACACTCCACTGGACATTTGCAAAACTATAAGAATATAAGCAATCAAGAGCAATGGGACTGCTAACAGAATCAACAACTTATAGTATCAAGAATTAAAATGTCATAATTTGTAAGTTAAACCACCGAACCTATAAGATCTTCTCGTACCAAATATCGCTCAACGCGTCTAAAGTTAATTGATATAGAATGCTAGCTTTTGCTATTGGTTTCGCCCTCGTGAAGGTCGGAAACTATCCCGCGGGAACGTACTATCGAGATAAAAAGTACCCTATGTGTTAATCTAGGTCTTAAACTCTGTGTGTCAAATTTCATCCAAACCTATTCAGTAGTTTTTGCGTGAAAGAGTAACAAACATCCACAAATCCTCACAAACTTTCACATTTATAATATTATCTGGGTAAAATCTAGAAAGTAAACACGAATGCACGTCACTCGTACATAGGGTTAGAAAGACTAAGGTCTCGTACGTAGGGTTAGAAAGACTTAGATTCCTAAACCTAAGCTGCTGTAAAACGAGTTTACGTGTTTCGTCCTCGACAAAGCAAGTTCTCCTTCTGTATAATGGTCAATAGAAAAATGTTAGCACCCTGCCTGGTGTTAAAATTTATCAGGCTCGCTTCGCTCTCTCTTGCATTCTACATTCTCCTGATACTTGTGCTTTCCTTTTGGAACGATCGAAGAGAATCTAACCTATCGCAGCGAGTGGAAAATTTTCGAGCTCGCTACGCTCGCTCTTGCATTCATAATTGTCATAGTCACCTAGACTTTCCTGGCATAAATCAACAGTGTAACTCCTGTTTCTGTTTGAAAAAACCGAACCTATCCCAGGTGGGTTGTCCAAATTTTTTAGCTCGCTTCGCTTGTTCTTACATTCATAATTCTCATAGTTACCTGAGCTTTTATGGCATAAATCGACAATGTAATTCCTATTTCTGTTGAAAATGTAACCAAAACTGAACCTAAATCACGCGTGATGTTAGAATTTTCGAGCTCGCTTCGCTCGCTCTTAAATTAATAATTCTCATAGTGACCTGTGCTTTCCGGTTATAAATCGACAATGTAAGTGTAACTACTATTTCTTTGGAAAATATAAATAAAACCGGGCTGACCAGGCATGTTGTTAAAATTTCCGAGCTCGCTTCGCTCGGTCTTCTCATCCTACGTAACCTATTAATTTATTATTCCGTTTTAATTACCTACTACTTAGCTGGTTATGACGTAAATCTTCATTACAGAACTCATCAATGTGCCTGGTCCGACACGCACTCTGCCGTTTTTTTTTTTGTGGTTATTATCGAGAAGAGAAATAGATTTGAAAATTGGTATAAAAATGCGTAGTTTTTACTGTTCTTCTGCTGCACTTAAATTTTATCCGGACTGTATAAACTTCTTCTCGATAACTACTCGATTTTATAACGTAACACCACTAGTAACCGTGTGGCTGTAAAAAGTACAATGTTGCCATTAGAAAAATAAATAGTGTAGTGTTTTGAAATCACCTAAATATGTATTTTTTGTTTTTTTTAGTGGCATCTCTAAAAATACGTTCGATTAAATGCGATTCATACACTGTGTCGCTTAGTGCCACATTTTGTACACACTTTACGACGAATGAACAAAGTTTTAACTAAAGTCTAGTTACATTCGATTTGTGCAAAATGTAGTGTGCACAAATATACAGCGCAAAGTTTGGTGTGTCGTATGAAACGGCATAATAACTCCTAGCCAATTTCGAGCAAGTCCAAATCAGGCTGCACCAATATTCTAGTTCACTGCGCTCTCTCATTCTCTTAGTAAGATCACATTAAAAATGGAACCTATTCAGAACGTTCTCACTATCGAGCGCCCTTGAATGAAAGCGTAGGATTTACCAATTTTCTAGCTCGTTTCACTCGCTCTTGCATTCTGTTAGTATGGCCGCAATGACAGCACGTCAAGGCAATCCCACGTCAGGATACTGTTTAATTATTATTTTCTTTAAACTTGCAATTGAGTGAAAAGGGGCCCAACAAACTTTGATGCAATGCCCATTAAGGATCTGCGTGCTTTTAATCGAAATTTGTTCTTCCAGTTTTACGTGATTAAGAAACAAACAATCAAACTTTCTTTTTATAATTTTACCTTGAGTTAATTTTGAATAAGACGCGAAGAGAACCTGGATAACATAAGAATCTTTTGAGCCAATATCAAAATCAACAAACGTGGAAGAGAATTTAGAAAATCTCGGTTATTTAAGGACAAGCTCTCAGTCATATGATGAACTGGGTGGGAACAGAATTTTAAATATAGTTATTTACTTGTAGAAGAAAAATATCTCGATTTAAATCGCCTAATTAAGACAACTCTTAGATTACAAATCTGCTGTCAAAAATGACGTTGTCAAAGTTGGCATTAGCAGTTTGGTTTGCAAAATATAATATCGTCGTTTCCGCGGCCAAAGGAGCGAACAAATTACAGCTTGTAATAATTACTTGTGATAAGTAAATAACTCCGTGGTATATAATATAAAAGTAACAGCAGTGAATTCATACACACTTTCGTGTCTTTGATAACATATAGTTTATATTTGCTGTACCATGTCGGGGTCGGAAACTGTCGAAGTTGTCGATCAAGAAGCAAAACATGAACACAGTCCTAGAAAACGACTACGGCATCGTAAGAAACAAGTATACGAGAATATTCTGAAACAAATGGAATTCTACTTTAGCGACGCTAACTTAACAAAGGACAGATTTTTGGGAGATCTCGTGAGAAAAGACCCTTACGTGCCTATAGAAATGTTTCTCAAATTCAATAAAGTTCGGTCGTTGACACAGGATGTTAACGACATAGCGAAAGCTATGAAGAACTCCACGCTCTTGGATTTATCAGAAGACAAATTAAAGGTATTATTTATATTATAATCTGTATATTTCATTGGGGGAGTCTGCCTGCCAAATCAAAGGGTCGTTATCTGCCGGGGTAGCGAGATTCGTTCGAATGAGTTACCGTGGCCCTGGTATGGCAACTGAAGGAATACGGGTGGGTTTTAGTCAGTAAAAGTCTGACACGCCCTTCCGCTCCGCCCAGAGCGGGAGAAATCATGTGATGATATCCCACCCAAAAAAAAAAAACCGGCCAAGTGCGAGTCGGACTCGCGCACCGAGGGTTCCGTACAAACCTGTAGGTATTCACGGTTTATGCATAAGGTTTATATTTATGAAATTAAATGTTTTCTTTTTAATTTTTATATTTCAGTTGATTGAATGAAATGTAAATTGGGGTTTAAGACTTATGACATATTAAAAAAAAACTACTTACTAGATCTCGTTCAAACCAATTTTCGGTGGAAGTTTACATAGTAATGTACATCATATATTTTTTTTAGTTTTATCATTCTCTTATTTTAGAAGTTACAGGGGGGGGGGGGGGGGGATGACACATTTTACCACAAGACATTTATTTTGTAAAACATGAGTGCAGAATTATACAGGTCTTAAAAATAATGAGCGGTAGCTACATGTTTTGCCAATCATGGCGTACAAAATTAGTCGCACCAAGACAACTATTACAATAATTATAAAAATCGTTAATGACAAATTAAAACAATGACTTAAAAAGAAAAAAAAACATAGGATTAATTTGAAATGTCAACAATTTAAATTCAATTTAAGTAAAATACATATTAGAAAAAATAATAACACAGGTACACATTCCAAATTCTATTGCAGAAGATTATCATTTAAAAAGTCATCTACGCTGTAATAGCACTTTTCTAGTAAAAACCCCTGAACGGACTTTTTAAATTTGGTTAAAGGTAAACATTTAACAACATCAGGTATTTTATTATAGACAATGGGTGCCCTAGCAAAGAAGCTCTTTTTCAGTAAGGCAGTTTTGCACTTGAATGGACACAACAAATTCTGATATTGAGAACGAATGGGGGTTCTTTTGACGTCTGAAATTTTTTGAAAAAATTGCTGATTTGCTTTTACGAATAGTGCAGTTCCTAAAATGTACAAAGATGGTAAAGTTAGAATTTTTGATTGTCTAAAGTAATTTACGCAACTCCGTTGTTCTTAGACCAAACATTGCTCGTATACATCTTTTTTGCATCCTGAATATAAGTTCCTTATTAGTTGACTGTGCCCAAACAATAACACCTATCTTAAAGTAGAAGCGACCAATCCATGATAGGCTGTTAAAAGAGTATCAGTATTTACTTTCCTTGACAATTGGAACAATAAATATGCAGATTTACTAAGGCGCTTACAGATTTCCTCTGTCATGTTTCCAAGTCAATTCACTATCTATAGTGATACCTAAGAATTTTGCATGTGTAACTTCTTCTATCACAGGGTTATTGTAGGCAATGTTAACTGGTGGATGCTTACGGCGCTGGTCAAAGTGAATAACTTTTGTTTTATTTAAATTAACTAGCTTTTGCCCGCGGCTTCGCCCGCGTGGATGTCGGAAATTAATGCAAGAGGACGTACTACCGCGATAAGAATGTGTTATTCCAGGTTATATAGGTAATATAGACTCTGTGTGCTATTTTCGATCCAGATCCATTCAGCCATTTTTGCGTGATTGAGAAACAAACACCCAATCATACATAGTTTCACATTTAAAAAAAAAGAAATACAAAAAAAAAGAATAAAAAAAAGCGTTCATCATATATATATAATACTAGCTTTTGCCCGCGGCTTCGCCCGCGTGGATGTCGGAAATTAATGCAAGAGGACGTACTACCGCGATAAGAATGTGTTATTCCAGGTTATATTATAGGTAATATAGACTCTGTGTGCTATTTTCGATCCAGATCCATTCAGCCATTTTTGCGTGATTGAGAAACAAACACCCAATCATACATATTTTCACATTTATAATATTATTAGTAGTAGGATTATAACTCATATTACTTAGGATTCATAGTTTATGAGAACATCATGTGTGTTGGTGTTTTTAAAATAAGAGTAATAGTATTCAGAGTAAGAAGACTGCGACATAGGGCTTGGTTTAGTTGAATATAAGTCTTCCTGGTTTTTCTTAACGCTCCTATTTTACCTATACAGACACTCAATCATTTACCAAACACCGAACATAATTATAGGAATAGTACTTTTGCCAGTGGCTTGGCCCGTATAGCTGTCGGAAAATATCACCCGGGAACCTACTACCGGGATAAAGTAGGTATCCTATCTGTTACGTATCCATGATATAATACCTATATCTTTGTGCCAAATTCGATCTAAATCCGTTTGGCCGTCTTTGCATCATTGAGAAACAAACATCCAAAAATCTAAACATCTAAGCCATTTCGCGGTCTCTTACTTGGAATAATACTATTAGGTTTATTTTGAGTATAATGAACACACATGATATTCACAATTACTATGAAGCCAAAGTAATATGAATTACAATCCTACTTATCCTGTACTACCCGGCCCCTGCCAACGCGCTCTGCGCCCACTTTTTAAATCTCTAATATCTTCTAAGATATTCATTTAAATTACATGCTGTAAAGGGCCATATTGATCTATATTAAATGCACAATGTATTTAAGGTACTTAATTGGATAAGGATTAATGCTGTATTGCTTAAAATCGCTTCGTAAATAAGCCCTTATTTCTCGTAAAAAGTAAAAGATAAAAAATGGTTATTGTGGGTTATCCCTAAGAGATAGACATATACCATTGAGGACATTTTTATAGGCCTTTTTAAGGTGTATAATACTGTAGTACATTATTTTGATCTATTTCGTAGGATTCAGCCAGGGTTTTTCGAATTTTGAGACGTATGTCAGCGTAGTTTTCGAAGATAGTTATTTTTTTTCTAAAATAAAATAATCTTTCTAAAATAAAAATAGCCTTAGTTACTCCTTGTTACATCAGCTATCTGCCAGTGAAAGTCCCGTCAAAATCGGTCCAGCCATTTCAGAGATTAGCGGGAACGAACAGACAGACAGACAGACAGACAAAAATGGTAAAAAATGTTGTTTTGGTATATGTATCGTGTATACATCCATATACACTTAGTAAAAAGTGGTTATCTTAATATTAAAAACAGACACTCCAATTTTATTTATTTGTATAGATATTTATTTGTATAGATTATAAGGTTATTTTTGTCTCACTTTGGAAGTGTCTCTCGCGCAAACCATTCAGTTTAGAAAAAAATGATATTAGAAACCTCAATATCATTTTTGAAGACCTATCCATAGATACCCCACACGTATGGGTTTGATGAAAAAAATTTTTTTGAGTTTCAGTTCTAAGTATAGGGAACCCCAAAATTTATTGCTTTTTTCTATTTTTGTGTGAAAATCTTAATGCGGTTCACAGAATACATGACATCTACTTTCCAAGTTTCAACAGCATACCTCTTATAGTTTCGGAAAAAAAATGGCTGTGACATACACGGACAAACAGACAGACAGACATGACGAATCTAGGCTTCCGTTTTTTGCCATTTGGCAACGGAACCCTAAAAAGGGTCGTCATCTGTTCGACTCATTTTCATTCTTTTGACATCGCACTCCTACAGACGTGATAGATATGATTCCATCAAAAGGTAACACAGTGAAATCTTTATAGGTAGTTTATAAAAACCATAGACAGTTCATTCCACACATCAATCAAAACACCATTTCATTTACGATATCATGAAAATGAAATGGTGTTTTGCCTCTGCCCCTTTTCTGTATAACCTCTTGAGTGTATTACCAGTTTTCATTATTATTTATACTTTTCTAGGTAAAGAGGAAGACTGCAGTTCTACCATATGATGCAGACTATAGGACAGTGTATGTGGAGTCCATACCAGTGACGGCCAGCAGAGAGTGGCTGGAGCGAGTGTTTTCGGATTATGGCCATGTTGCTTACATATCACTGCCTAAGTTTAAAAACTCCCAGAAAATAAAGGTAAACCTACATTGTGTATTTTTGATAGCAACAAATTGCTAGACAATTTAGATCATAGGTTCTCATTCAACATTAATGCCCCCTTGTGGGCGTTTGAGACATTCTTCCATAAACTCAGAAATAGGATTCTAATCCTATCTTACTCCTATATGATAGGTAAAAAGTAGAACGGGCTGGTGTCCGCAACTCCACGTCTGAGCGCGTATTTTGCGTACGGATTCCTATATGATATTACACATACAAATATAATCATAGCGAAAGCTGTTTCAGATTCGCAACAGATGGCAAGTAAAAAATATTAGGAGGCTCTAGAAAAAAATATTCTCAAAGTATAGGGTTAAGATAATTGTGTAAAAGAATATTTTTATTACATAATTTTTTTGTCAACCAATGGGTTGACAAAAAAATATGTTCTTGAACAACAATATGTATTTATTTTTTTAAATGTATTCTTCTACAGCAGGTTTCTCAAACATTGCCAGACTTTTATACCATATCAATTTGACCAACATTACAGGGTTTTGCATTCATAGAATTCAACAGGCCAGAGGACGCACAAAAATGCATTAATACATTTACAAAAATGGGTTGCAAGCTTCCCACATGCATGCCTCCTGAAGATCTGTCTTCCATAAAAATGTTCTCAGTCGATGAACCCTCAGATGAGATTCCTGAAAAGAAGATTGAAGAAGAATGTGAACCACCAAAGAAGAAGAAGAAAAAGGACAAAAAGACACCACAGAAGAGTTTAGAGTTGAAGTTGGGAAGTGAGTCTGATAGTGAGAAAAGGGTTGATACTCCTACTGTAAGTATACTTAAGACTGAATATAAGGTTTTTTTGCATTAATAGATTAGCATATTATTTTACCGTGGTACCGTGTGGTGCCGGAGTACCGTGTGGTGCCGGACGTAAAGAATAACACCACCCCATTTCTTCCCGTGGGTGTCGTAAAAGGAGACTAAGGGACTTACTAGAGAATGGGCAGCAGCGTTCTCTATGTATTTTACCACCATACTGCGATCGCCAACCCGCCTGCCAAGCGTGGCGATTATGGCAAAGCCCCCCAAATTGGGGAAGGCCTAAGTCCAGCAGTGGACGTCTTACGGCTGAAATGATGATGATGATGATATTATTTTCAGGACATACTTCCCTGAAAAGAATAAGTTGTGTGGAAATTGGTTGTCATGGTATGGGCATGTGATGATGTGATGTGCAGGAATGAGAAAAATGTTGTGAGGAAAGTTTTAAGTATGAATGTTGATGGCTATGAGAGTAGAGGAAGAACAAAGAAACAATGGGACTGTGTGAAAAATGATATGGCTAGAAAGGGAGTGTCAGCTGAGATGCAAACAAATAGAGTAGTATGGATATGGATATTAAATTGAAAATAATAAACAACCCTGTTACTGATTTACTTATTTAATTACAAAACAGTGTTTTTGAAAGAAAGATAAATTTTTAGGGTTCCGCACCTCAAAAGGAAAAAGCGGAACCCTTATAGGATCACTTTGTTGTCCGTCCGTCCGTCTGTCAAGACCCTTTTTCTCAGGAACGCGTGGAGGTATCAAGCTGAAATTTATAATAAATACTCAGGTCTACTGTCCCTTGGAGCTGTGAAAAAATCAAGCTTCTAAGCTAACGCAATCAAAAGATATAGCCGTTTATACCGCAAATTTCCACAAATTTTCGAAACTCGCAAGGGAATCAAAACCTAAAGGGTACTTACTTCCAGTCGATCTAGAATTTTGCAATTTGGTACGAAGCAACGTCTTATAGCACAGATAAAGGAAAAATTGCGAAAACCGTAAATTTTTAGATACATCATATAATAAACAGAACAAAACACAGACAGAAATAAAACCAAGCCAAAACTACGACTCGATTGTCGTGATGGGTGAACTTTTACTTATATACCTACAGGTTTGTACGGAACCCTCGGTGCGCGAGTCCGACTCACACTTGGCCGATTTTTTTTTAGGGTTCCGTTGCCAAGTGGCAAAAAACGGAACCCTTATAAATTCGTCATGTCTGTCTGTCTGTCTGTCCGAGTATGTCACAGCCACTTTTTTCCGAAACTATAAGAGCTATGCTATTGAAACTTGGTAAGTAGATGTATTCTGTGAACCGCATTAAGGTTTTCACACAAAAATAGAAAAAAAAATATTTGGGGTTCCCCATACATAGAACTGAAACTCAAAATTTTTTTTTTTTGGTATCTATGAATCTTCACGGACCCTCGGTGCGCGAGTCCGACTCGCACTTGGCCGGTTTTGTTTTAATTACTTTACACCTCTGCACAACTCATCACGGACACGTTATAATTATTATGTTACTTACTTTTTCAGGAGGAGAATAAGAGCATAGCAAGTGTAACTACACCAACTGAAGTGAGTATTCAAATACACATCCTGTGGTTTAAAAAATTAATGGTTTTTAAATAATCTTAATATTCTTTCAGGAAAATAAACTACTAGACCTAGAATCAAAGGATGAAATGACTAGTCACGATGAAGGCAAGGAAAGTGGCGGTTCTCCTAGAAAAAAGAAGACTCGGAAGCGTACTGCGAAAGAGCGCAGCAAAGCTAAAAATAACCTGACCAAAAATGAGGCCCCCAGAGGCGCCCTATGGGGATTACAGGTGTTATCCAAGTCAGAGTGGAAAGCTCTAAGGAATAAATACTTGAACCTGCAAAGAAAGTATATGAAGGAGATGAAAACTAACTTACACAATAATAAACATCAGTACTCCAGTATTCCTGCTCCCGCTGCGCCATCTGTTGAAGTTGAACCAGGTGAATAATACTTGTTTTAAACATTCTCCCTGTTTTTTCTACTAATATTGTGTATGTGAAAGTCTGGATGTTTGTTACTCAAACATGCGAAAACAGCTGAACAGATTTGGATGAAATATAGCACACAGATAGATTATAACTTGGATTAACACATACAATACTTTTTATCCCACTAGTGCGTTCTCGCTGGATAATATTTGACCTCCACGAGGCAAAAACTAGTATTTATAAATGAGAAAGTTTGAATGTTTGTTGCTCAATCACCCAAAAAATGTCTGAACGGATTTGGATGAAACTTGGCATTTTTATCCTGGTAGAAGGTACGTTCCCGTGGGATAATTTCCGACATCCACGAGGGCTAAGCCAATAGCAAAAACTGGTATTGTCACAATAATTCAGCTCATTTATTTTTCCACTTAAGTAATTTTATTCAGTGATAACATGCAGCACTTTACTCGCCTTTTCTTGTTAGGAACAGGAATCAAAAACTTACCAGCTTATAATATAAAAAATATAAAACGTGATTTCAACTGATTACAGCTTTGCCTTCCGGTCAAGACGCTCCTAAAGGCATAGCCTCTATAGAAAAAGTACCAGGTCTTTTTGTTAAAGAGATACTGCCAGAACCATGCTTAGATGTGAGGCTCACAAAAAGAACGGTAAGTGGTCGACACTAATTATGGCAAAATAGTATTCGGGCGTAAATAATATTAATTTAGAAAGAAACGGTCACAAAAGCATTAGTTACAGAGAAGATGGATCCCAAAGCCAATTTCATTTCCTAAGGGCCTGTTCAAACATACCATTACCACCAAACATTGCTGTAACAACACACAGCTTGCACATTGTAATTAAAAATGTTTACTCATTTTTAATTACAATGTCCAAGCTGTGGTTGCCTATAATTGAATGTGCATTTAGTGTATGTTATATTGCTGTAATCTAATCTGTGTAATTGTTGAATGTAACATTTGTCGGCGATCCTTAAATAAATAAATAAAAATAAAAAAACAAAATCAGTTGTGTTGTGGTAACTACAAAATCAAAAATGGTCGCGCAACGTTGTGTTTGCGATGTGGCCGCTAGTGCGACGTGGTCGAAATCGCCGACTATCGATTTTGACGGCAAAATGTAGTCAGTGTGAATAAACTGTTCGTTTTAATACAAATTAGCGCCGCACCACGTGTTATCGATATGGTACAGCCAGTGCCCTGCATAACCTGCACCCTAATTGCGAAACGCACAATTTATCAGAATCTGAATGGGATTGAAGATTATTTCTAAACCATTGCGTCATTTGTTCGAATAATTTGTCGGCTCAGCAACGTAAATAACGCAATGAATGTTGTTTAACTATGAATCTTAAACCAATTCCTACCGATAAAAAGTTCCGCAATTACCCCTCTGATCCCTTATACACAGAAGAAATGAGTAAGAGGGGTCAGGTAATGCAGGGCACTGACTGTACGTGTGTTCTGGCCCATAAACTCGCAAGCCAGTTCATCGGCCCGAAATTATTTATATATTTTTGTGTATTTACTTGTTTGAATTTTCATGTTACAGATTAGGAGCAATGTCCACGCATTACACGTGGATGTGAAAGAGGGACAGTCAGAAGCAATTATCAGATTCGACACTCCGAAATCAGCAGAAGAGGTAAATAGTAAATTTAACTTAGACTTAACTATGATAGAATTAAGTTCAAACGGTTTCAGGGCACCAGTCTTGATGCCTACGAGGAAGCGACTAGCTATCGATTTATTTTACAAGCTTTATTTAACTTGTAGGTTTGTTTGTACGGGTCAAATCTTGCAACTGAAATAAAACCAATTCACCTTTTCCTATGGGGCTGAAATTTTGCATATTGATTCCGATTCGAAGACAAAGCATTTTTATGATGCATGACCGGACTCTACACCGAGTAGCCTCCAGATGAAGGCAATCTTTAATGGTCAATGGTACAGACACGAAATTTATGATACGTTTTTAGTTATGATAGTCCGTTATAAGCAGCTGGATGCTATACCAAGGGTTGAGTTCAGTCGAGGGAACTCCTCAACAGTTGAAAGTACAGACAAGACATTTTATATTCACTTTCAAATAAGATAGCCCGTTCTAAATTTCACTATGGTCTGGCTGCTGCACTCAGTGATGACTCCATACGAGTGAACTTCTAAATGGTCAACAGTACAGACATAAAATTTTATCTACGCATTCGTGTGCGTAGTCCCAGCGGAAAAGTGTCGAATTTCATAATTTCAGTTTAGCAGATATTTAGTGTATGACGTTGTGTAATTGTGTATGGTAAATAAAAATTTGTGCATCCAACCATTGCGGAGATATTCAACAAAAACTGTTTCCGCTGGGACTACGTATTCCTAGCGGCACTTTTTTTTTCCTATGGACGTACAAGAAAAAAAATACATATAATAATTAGTGTGTAACGAGAGGTAAATGTGTATGTTAAAATGAAATTTGTGTGTCTTATATTTGTCAAGATATTCAAGTTGACGCTGCGCTGACGTTTGGCTATTTGATGAAAATCATATGAAACGGTTTAGCACAGAGTTGTAATTTTTTACGCAGGTTGCTTTGAATTTGTGTGTAATGTGTGTGAAAACAGAATTTGAAAAAAACCTGCCGTTTAGAAGATATACATGTAAAAGTAAAATAAGGTTATTAGGTCCAAGTACTTAAAATAGGAACTCTAGAGCCTAACTCATCTCGTTTATTTATATCTTGTAAGGATCTACAATGTCCTGCCAAGTTTAATTCATGTGCTCTTAGTAATTAATGAGCAGTGGCATAATTTACTATGACTGGAACACTCTATTTTATGACATCCGATTGTAGGACTTTTTAAAGGAAAAGCAAAATGAAACTTATTCCAATATTTAGTGTATTAATGCAACTATTCACATGTAAAATTTCAGCTCATTACACTGAATGATTAAAGAGATATAATAAAAATAACAGAACAAGAGCAAAACATCGATAAACCGACCAAGTTTGAATGGCGACATAAAAGCGGCCGTGCAGTATAAAGAGCTAACTTTCTAAAATTTTCAGTGTTTTACAGTTATTGGATCGGTACCAGGTGTGCACACAATTCTTGAAGAAGTAACTACTTAATAACTTTCGTGATAAAAATAGTAGGTAACTTTTTTTTTTTTAGACTTACGAAATTATTACAATAATAATTGCATAATAATATGTATTAACAAATGCATTTATTTGTCAGAATATTACGAAAAAATTGTTACAGTAGGTAATTATTATGTCCTTAATATTCTGCTGCTTCCAGCGCACAAATATTTTGATTACAATTTGATTAAATAGAAATACTAATAATAATAAGAAAAAAAAACATTAACACCAGTAGTCATTTTACCACCAGTAGTAATTTTTTTTATTTTTGTTGCTTTAAAAATTCGAACGAGAAGACCAACTCCCGAAAACTTACTAGTAAGCCTAAGATTTTCACCTTTATGGGGTTTTACACCTAGGCAATATAGGTATTTGTTATTCATATTTAATACAAAAACAGATTTTTATATCAATGTTATTATTACGTTGTTAATAATTTAGTTTTTTTTTAATTTTAATTAGTCATTAACTAATATATACTATTAAGATTACAAAGCAGTTGTTTTATTTTCTGCTAAACTATTGTGTACGCAACTGTACGAAACTATTAAACACGATGACGATACTATACTGGAAATTTAAAACGTTAGCTCTTTATACTGCACGGCCGCTTTTATGTAGCCATTCAAACTTGGTCGGTTTATCGATGTTTTGCTCTTGTTCTGTTATTTTTATTATATCTCTTTAATCATTCAGTGTAATGAGCTGAAATTTTACATGTGAATAGTTGCATTAATACACTAAATATTGGAATAAGTTTCATTTTGCTTTTCCTTTAAAAAGTCCTACAATCGGTGAATCGGATGTCATAAAATATAGTGTTCCAGTCATAGTAAATTATGCCACTGCTCATTAATTACTAAGAGCATATGAATGAAACTTGGCAGGACATTGTAGACCCTTGATCATCATCATCATTTCAGTCGTAAGACGTCCACTGCTGGACTTAGGCCTCCCCCAATTTGGGGGGCTTTGCCATAATCGCCACGCTTGGTAGACGGGTTGGCGATCGCAGTATGGTGGTAAAATGCATAGAGAACGCTGCTGCCCATTCTCTAGTAAGTCCTTTAGTCGCCTTTTACGACACCCACGGGAAGAAATGGGGTGGTGTTATTCTTTACGTCCGGCACCACACGGTACCCTTACAAGATATAAATAAACGAGATGAGTTAGGCTCTAGAGTTCCTATTTTAAGTACTTGGACCTAATAACCTTATTTTACTTTTACATGTATATCTTCTAAACGGCAGGTTTTTTTCAAATTCTGTTTTCACACACATTACACACAAATTCAAAGCAACCTGCGTAAAAAATTACAACTCTGTGCTAAACCGTTTTATATGATTTTCATCAAATAGCTAAACGTCAGCGCAGCGGCAACTTGAATATCTTGACAAATATAAGACACACAAATTTCATTTTAACATACACATTTACCTCTCGTTACACACTAATTATTGTATGTATTTTTTTTCTTGTACGTCCATAGGAAAAAAAAAGTGCCGCTAGGAATACGTAGTCCCAACGGAAACAGTTTTTGTTGAATATCTCCGCAATGGTTGGATGCACAAATTTTTATTTACCATACACAATTACACGACGTCATACACTAAATATCTGCTAAACTGAAATTAAGAAATTCGACACTTTTCCGCTGGGACTACGCACACTACGCATTCATTCACCATGACCTGTCTTCTGACCCAGGACTGGGTGCAAATGAAAGATCTCAGCGGTCAACAGCACAGGCACGAATTTTATATAAGTACTCATTGAATCATGATAGCTCATTCAAAGTTTGGCATGACTTGGATAGTGCAACCCGATTGGCTTCACACAATTACTTGTGTTAAGACGTGTTTGGGTTCTTAGATTTTTCTTTACTACCTCTGACATTGGCAAAATTGGATAAAAGATATTATTTTAATCCTAATGCTAATTTATAAAAAACCTTTTTAGTAACAAGCTCGTATAAAAGATTATAAGTCACGTAAAATTGGTACCAGAGAGAACTCTGGCAAACAAACAACTCGTTTTTAGTTCATAGCTCTTATCGCTGGCAGTGGAACATGTGCCTAGCTGCTGCAGCTGCTTAACCATATTTGTATACAATTAATAAAGACCTTAGGTAAGAAAGTCTTTACCCTACCATGGGACACCATAATAATAACAAATCATTTGATTCCAGTACTGTACGAATGCCGGCAGCCACACGCGCGTGCTTTCGGGTCCTGAGGAGCTGGAGCAGTGGGCGCGCGCCGAGAGTGCTATAGCCCACCGCCGCCCGCGCGGCCGCAGCCGCCTGCTGGCCCAGCGCGACACGCAGCCCGCGCCGAGAGCGCTGGCACCCGCCTCGCCGCAGCCCACGCACACGCATATACGATTTGAAGATGAATAACTTTGTTAGTACTGATATGTTCATGCTACGCTCGGTTCCTAGCCAAATCGATTGTCGCGCGAACATGCGAACGTTGCGTACATTTTATCCGAACCCAAACGCGTGGTCATGCCGACTTAGAGCGCTTCAGCGGCGCGAGTACGGCATTTGTAATAGGCTGAGTCATGCATTTTATCACGGTTTCTACTCCAAACTATGATAAAAATGTGTGACTCAAACATATCACAGTAGGCCGTGATCGCCCCGCAGTACTCCGAACACAGGGTGACATGAACGTAACGGTCGCTTATTCGTGCGATCGATCATTTTCAGTGCAGTCATATTTCGAAAGCGTTAGTAAATATGTATTTTTATATAAATTACGACTGCATAAATCTTCCCTGAACGTAGTGTGATATTATTAGCAAATAGTTTTGTAGGACTTAGGTATGTATCTTAATAAATATTTTATAAAGCTGTTACTTGTTTTATTAAGGGAAATACTTGGGCTTCTAATGATGTTCACTTTTTTTTTAAATAATTGAGTCACTGTTTTACCTCTGATCTTTTCTCTCAATTGGAGGCAACTAAGATAGTTTACCCCCGATCTGGCCTAGCCACCATCAGGGATTTTAATTTTGATAACACAAAACTTTAGTCGCCCAATGTTATCAGTCAAAATTAGTCAGTCACTGGTTCAAAAGTTATAAGGGTTTATTGCCAGCCGATCTGGAGTTAGCTTACCCATTTGAATATGAAAAACTAAGGCATCTATCGAAGATCTGTTTTCTCCCAAGTCGCTTATTAGTCAGCAAATATCTGAATTAGTCGCTCATTGTTTCAAACGTTAAAAGCGTAGTAGGCCGATCTGGAGAGAATTTCCCTAAATTGGCCACATATTTTATACCCCAAAAAATAGCGCACCTGGCGGAGATCTGTTTTAGTCGGAATCAGTCGCCAATTCCTGTGTGATTTAGTCGGTATATAATTAAAAAGATATTGGAGAATTCAATTTCTCCATACATTGGTATAAGCAAGAACAAAATACTTTAAGTAGTTTCTAGACAGTATCTATGATGTCTTAAGGTGTAATTTTGGTTTAGAAATATATAAATATAACGTTATTCTATCATTTGAAATCCCAGCAAAGAAAGCTGTATTCCCCCCCCCCCCCCCCCCACACAGGGGGCTGTGTAACACCTATAAAAAGGTATGCCTTTTAATAAAGCAAGTTGTTTTAAAGATTTGGAGGATCACTCCCTCTCGCATTAGTGTCATTTTAGTAACGAATTCTCAAATGATGACCTATGTCGTATTGAAACCACTAGAATGTTACAAAAGAAAATTTATTACATCAAATAAATGCCAACATCAAGTTCAGTCTTAAAAATAAGTTTGCTTATCTTAATAATACAGGAGGCACTGGCACTTTAGTTTTTTATCAAAAATTAATTTATATATCGTCTTATAAGCTAACACAGAAAATACAACATATAAAACTTACGTATTGCTAATAGACCTGTATGATACAACCTGAATTCTGTTTACCTTAGCATACTATGTCTATCAATGAGCTGCCAGTAGTAGGATAAAACGCGATAACTTAATACAACACTTCAACAAACTAACTTACACTCTGTTATTGTTTGAACTAAATGAGGCCATTACAATCAAGTAGTAAGATTATCTTGATAAAGATAAGATTAAGTACCCAGTATTTAACAAATTATCTATTTTAGACCAAAATAATTTTATTAAATACATTTTCTGCTGCAGTAGTTTATCATGGAACATCAATAGTCAATAATAATTATATCATCATAAAATTATAAAATCATTCTTATAGCGAAGTACATAAAGAGCACCAAATATTTAAGTAAAGTTACTAACTGTATCATATTGAACAATTATTAAAACTAAGTACTTGATCAAGAAAACTGGAAAATATAAAACTGTTAGCAAATAAAATTCATCACAATAAAAAATTAAACACATTAATTAATAATTATATTATATACACAGAGGTAGATTATTTAATGGACTTAAATATTACGACGCTTCCATATGTCTGTGTACAGTAACAGGAGCTATTATGCTGTTCTTACCACATGGCAGGACAGTTATATTTAAATCATTAGCTTTTAATCTAGGTTTTATCTTTGCTGGAAGAGGACAACTAACATCAGACTTGGTGTCATCTGACAACACAATTGGTTCATTTACTGAGAACCCAGTAGCCTCTGAATCTTCATGGGGAGTCATGGTTGAGTACCCATGATCAGAACCACCAGCCGTGTGTGGCCTCCTATATCCTGTGATAACCCTGTATGGTGATATAGGAGCTTCTATCTCCATGGCTGGTAACAACTTATCTTGACCAGACTGGTCATGCATGTCGTCAGATTGTAAATGACTCATTTGAACATCTGCATCATGCCAGGTCTCTGCTGGACCATCAACATATAAATTATGGCAACTGGCTGTAGTATTATTCTGCCTGTAGCAGTATATGGCAACAGCTACGACTAAGCTCGCGGTGACTATACAACCTGCGATCGGCCCAATAGCCGAGTAGTTGCCGAACGCATCCCTATTGATATGGCCAAGAGTACCCTCACCGTAGGGTGTGACGGCGCCTAACACGCCATTGAAACATGTTGATTGAGAAGTACAAAACGGTGCTGACAGTGGTGTTCTTCCATCGGCGTCTATTTGACACCATTCACAACCAAGAACGCCTAAACAAGTAGAATGCGACAAATAAGTTTCGCACTGAAAATCAAAACAGGATTTTAAGTTCTCTGCAAAGTTGTGGAAGTAATGCGACTTGTGGTTGTTGTTCTCTAGCATCATGCCACAAAGAGGTATCTCTAGATTGAAACGTGATACGTTTGAGTTGGGACACTCGTAAAGTTCTGAGCTGCATTCACATGGGCACTCGCACTCAGTCTGTTCCATACGATTGCAATTTAGACACAGGCGGTCGACCATACTACAGGGGCAGAAAGCGCCCACGCTGCACGACGCGTTGACTAGGCCTATGAATGCATTGGTGCCTGGAATGGCAGCAATATAATAATGAACACAATGATCGCCGGATACGACGTTAGAGAGCACATTCGGTAGAGAAGTATTAAATTCGTAAAATCGCTGTATTGTTTTATCGTAGAAATTATTACACAGTCTTTTTGTAACGAAACCCTTATGATTCAACATGTCAATTGCAATCATGGATTCCTTATGAGTGATATGCTGTTGTTCAATGGGACCTGAGCTATTTGGATCCATAAGTCCAGGATGTGACACTAAATAGCCCTTATTATTCATGATAAAACATTTAACATAAGACATGGCACAAAGAGGCATACTATCTATGAGAAGCTTGTACAGAAAGCCCATAGTAACATCCATTGACACAACCATAGTAGGATAGAAGGAACTTTTTACTGCATATGATATGGAAACAACATAGCCAGCTCCACCAACGTCTAAATTAGGAGGTGTTAGAATAATTTTGTCAGGGTTCTCTAAAGCGTATGTGTACCATGGCCTTCTCACTGGCTCGTAATCATACTCTAAAACAGTGCCAGGGAACATCACCAGGACTCCACTCTCAGTCACGGCATACCTTCTGACTATATATTTTGAATAAGGCCCATGCAAATGTTGTCTTTTATAATATGACAAAATAGAGTTCAAAAAACCAACATCTTGCTGAATTTCATTCTTTAGCCCAGGATTGGAGAGTAAGCCATGGGCAACACTTTTTAAATAAGCTAAATAGTTCTGCATGTATGTGACAGCCTCCTGACCATCACCCATGTCATATAAATAAGTAAAAGGTGATTGGAAGCTCGATGGACTTAAGTACACAGTGCCTTGATCAATAGTGGCTATTTGTTTGAAATGCCTGCACATTTTGCCCATTTTAGGAGGGAACAAATCCAACCTGTGGAACAATATCTCCTTGTTACTTCTAGTAAAAAATATGTTTGTTTTGTTAAACACAGCAGGTTCTGTCATTTCAGACACAATACAAACAATATACAAGTTCCCTATCCATTTCCATGAGTAAATAATTGATTTAGTAGAGTTACGTTCAGACATAGTCAAATTTCCTGAATTATTAGCTAACATTTCTTTCTTTACAGTTGTGATGAATGTGTATGTCTCCACACTTTCTAGTTTTGT
Organism: Aporophyla nigra; assembly: GCA_947507805.1. NCBI lineage: Eukaryota > Metazoa > Arthropoda > Insecta > Lepidoptera > Noctuidae > Aporophyla > Aporophyla nigra. Next base: position 5,695,419 of record OX382301.1, read on the forward strand.
GAATTTAATTTTATCTGAAGCTGATTCTGGCCTTGGGAAGAATGTGTGCATTAACACTGCACCTGAAAAATCCATCACAAAAGCTCTCTTTCTTTCATTTGTGCCTTTGAAATACACAATGTCTTCAGCAAGATCTGACCAATACAGGTCTAGTCCAAGTACCCCACTGGTTGTTGGTAGCACTAAAGATATCATGAAGTCTCGTTCTGTTGCCTCCCACACTGGACCTTCAATTTTAATTCTTTTACTTCCATAGTGACCAGGCAGTAGAGATATAAATGCAGAAGCGACTTGTCCAACCACTCCACTGTCATTTATATGCAGTCTCATAACAGAATGATTATTTGTATGTGTGTGCCACTTGTCAATGTGCAATATACCCAGTGAACTGTTTTTATCTGCTTGATTCTCATAAATTAATCCAATAGCAAACTTTAAGCTTTCATCTTTGTTTGAAGAGTATGGAAATATTTTGAGCCATGTTTCATTCTTCAAAATCTTTGTGTCCGTTAGGAAAATGAATAGCTTGTGTTTTGGTAAATCCCTCTGCAGGAGCAATTTTTTTAGCTCTTTGTTAATAGCTAAAGGAGACACATTTGTAGGAGCAATATCTAATGAGGTTAAGTATTCTTTCAGTAATAGTTTGTTGTTTTCTGTGGCATTCCCCAGGTCAGACATCCCATCTGCACTGCAAGTATCTTCAAATTTAAGGAATTCTGTCATATTCGTCATCTTCAGTGCTATCATGTCCGAGTCTTGCAGAGCGTATACAGTTTCTTTAGCAACATGCACAGCATGTTGCAATGAATCTTCTTTCATATTATTATCAATTATAAATACCACCAATTTAGATTCAGGATGCACAATCTTATGATAGAGGTACCTCAAATTAGAGTGGGGCATTGTAGCACAATCTTTATCAGTGGCATAGTCCATGTGAGATAGGAAATACTGTCTCTTAACTTTTAAATCCTTAAAGCGACCCAGCATATTATTTTTAGGATCCTGTGAAGGCAAGCTGTCGTATACATTGGAACTTTTAATAAACACAGACTTACGAATAGAGTTGAATGGGCAAGGGTGTGTGAAGGACGGAGTACTGTTGTCGCTTATAACATTGTTCATGTCGCGAAGTATGTTTGTAGCTGATGACAGCTTGTAGCTCAGCTTGTCAGCGATACTGGTCAACACATCGTTGTCTGAGGTTTGGTAACGGCTCACTTTATAAGCGGTCCGGATTTCAAAGCGCGCCGTATACTCGCTTCCCAGTTCTTTGATCACAATTTCACTAAATTTACTTGCTAAAGTATCGGATAGCTTGCGAACACATAGTTTATAATCACCACGACTGTTAGTTCTAGTACAGTTATCGCTTTGAGCGAGGATCACACAGACGCCGCAGCTAGTCGTAATCATAAATAACAACGATAAAACCTTCATCTTGTCGGCATTATCTTTGATCCGCACTCACACTATAATTGTCATCACGGAAGCATATTTCTGAAGTAAGACGTCCTTTTTATTATACGCATTGAAAAATTCACATAGTTTTCTTTGATAGACTTCATCGATACTATATGAAACAATTGTTTTTATTAAAAAAACAAGTAACAATTCACAGCACAACCCAAGGTGATATTGAAAAATGACATTTACAAAATAAACATGGCGGGCGGCAAAACACGTTTCGTTTTACACTGCGTTGAGTTTGTGTTATTTATGTTATAACATATAGGTCCACCTAAAAAAAATTTTAGGTCCATGTGTTATAATATATTTTATTAATACTTAATCAATCAATGCGATATTGATGTTACTTTATTCACAAAAGTAAAAAAAAAAATGTTATATTCAATGAAACAAACTGATTCACGAGTAAATAATTCGAGATCCTGCCACACAATTGTGAAAAAAATCTATGAGATGCCATTTTAATCATGAAAAACTAAAACATTTTTTTATTTATCTCTTTTTATGGCGTCTTGATGATTTCTCTAAGATATCAACCAACTCTATAATTGAAACCTACATTGACATGACATATTCATAAAAACTCTTTTGGAAACTCTGATTTACTTCTCACTGCACGGCCTACCACGGCGGCGGTAGTTGGGTAGGTACATGCTAGGTCAGGCATGTACTTACCCAACACCTTGGGTCCATCTATCACCGAAGTTTAATGTACCTACTGAAAGCTAAGAACTAAAATACAGTATACTAAAATAAATAGCTAACTCTACAAATAAATACAAAAACAAAGGACACTTAGGCATTGAAGTACTCGTACGCATCACTGTCATCTGGAAACGTGCGCAGAAGACTGGCAGCATTGCCACGTTGAATGGCAATGCTGATTCTTTGGCCAAAGAATGACCCCGCCCTTTGGTCACGTGAAGTGTCGACCAGTCGATGAGAAATTTCCTTAAAAAGGAGACGCGCACGCGGGCCAAACGGCTCAAAACTGTAGTTATCTATAAAGTTACAGTATAAATATCTTAGAACAATCAACACACCGTTATCTGATCCCAAACTAGGCAGAGCCTGTACTATGGTAACCAGACAACAGATAATATATATACATATACGTATTTCCGCCGCTTGAGGGTCTCAGAAGCCGCAGCAGCAGCGCCAGCACAGCCCGCCGTGCTAGGAACATAAGATGGCGCAAGCGTGTTGACAAAGGTTGCGTCTCACACCAGAGACCTACCCACCTTCCAAGGCAATAACGTCATACCGTCTGGTCTCTTCCCATCGTCACGTACCAAGCCGTTTGGTTCTAATACCGCTGACAAGAGCTCGACGAATAATATCGTTTATGCTGGCGTGCCGTGCTATGCGGCCTGCGCTCCTGCAGCAGGACAGGCCATGGTGCTCTAGACTGTCGACAGCTTCACCGCAGTGACAACGGTGCGGAGCAACACAAGGTGCGTCCAAGCGGAGACACGTAGCGAGCCGAAACGATGAGTCATCCATCATAGTACCTAAATATATAAATATAATATAAAAATCTTTATTGATACAAAAAACCTTTGAAATTAAACTAAAGGTCACACATATATGGTAAACCCTGACTCCTAAACTAGGTGATCCTGTGACTCAGGAGTCAGTGTTCTGCTGTCACTGTGATACCAAAAAAACCTTTTATTTGGTGTTCAAACTTTACAAGAAATAGCCATTTACATTGATGGTTACAAAATATGTATATTAAAATTAATACTTAAGAATTTTTTAAGGAGTTTCTAGTTGTTTAAGTGTATGTATGTTAGAGTGAGGGGGTGTATGTTATTAGAGTATGTATGTGAGGGTGAGTAAGAGGTGCGTGTGTAGTAGCGTTTAGGTTTGTGTGAGGACGTGTTGAAGTGCTTGAGATTGTGTTGTGTATGTGGTGGTGATATGTTCGAAAAGTGGCAAAGAATACTGAGACCGAGAAATTGCAAACAACAAATGGAACGGCATATACGACTACTGCTGGTGGAGTAGTAGTTCTTCTGTTCGAGCATAGTCTTGATCCTGAAGCCAATTGTGTACTTTACTCTTTACTTCATGCTGATTTAGCCCATCTATATGGCCATCCATACAATACATATATTTTTGTAAATGCTGCTTATGCTTTACATATATTTTTGTAAATTAATGTGCTTAGCACGTGAAACTGGCGCCTAGCGAAAGCAGTATTATGGCGTACTGAAGGGCATACATTTTTTGCTTTGCGTTTAGTAGGATCTGACGGGGGTTTGATTATGTCTTCTGAGAGTGGCTCGAAGGACAAAGAGCCGTCTCACAGAAAGTAATTTGCAGTCCGAATATAGTAGAGTAGTAGGGAATCTGTATGGTCTGCCAAGGATCACCTTAAGGACAGCCCTTTGTGCTCGCTACACTGTAATGAACTTGGTTTTGGCAGCCCCTCCCCACACCGGGATGCAGTAGGTGATGACGGACTGACAAAGTGCTAAATAAACCATTTTTTAAATGCTGGTGTCTGCGCAATATCTCAGTGATTTGAAAATATAAATAAGTCTTCTGACTCTTGAAGCAGTATTTTCTATTTGGTTATACCATTTCTATCCGTTATCAATCACTACACCCAGGTACTTCGTGTGATTAACACGGGTAAGCGTCGCACATGAACAAAAACTGAGACTAGAGCACGTATGTGCCATGATTTCAAAATCTGGTGGAGCCTTGTTCTTATGACTGATAAAGAAGGTGGTTTTGTCCACATTTAGGCTGAGTAGGTTGAGTAGCAGCCAGTTCATTACTGTTTTTAAGGACTGCTCCGCAGTATTCTTTACCTCGCTCCAAGTATTACCATAAGCCACAATCGCAGTGTCATCAGCATAAGTAAAGATTTGTGATTTATGTAAAGGCAGCGTGCATAGGTCATTTATGTAAATTAAGAAAAGTGTAGGTCCCAGCACGCTGCCTTGCGGGACTCCGTATGAGACTGTTTCTTCATCACTTAGGCTCGAATTAATTTTGACAGCCAATTTCCTGTTCTGAAGGTAATCCTGAAGAGTTCAAGAGGTTTGCCACGGAAACCTATACACTCCAGTTTGTAGAGAAGGGTGGGGACAGAGACCGTGTCGAACGCTTTTTTTAGATCCAGGAACATACAGACGCATTTTTGTCGGTTGTCTAGTTTTTTTGATACAAGCTGAGTTAGGTCGATAACTGCGTCTTCAGTAGAAATTCTTTTTTGGAATCCAAACTGATTGGGTGCGATGATTTTGTATCTGTTTACATAATTTACTAATCTACCGTTAATTAACTTTTCCATAACTTTAGAGAGAGCCGAGAGTATTGATATGGGTCTAACCTAAGGTGGATGATGGGAACGCCTGTAGCCACAAGCCTGACTCCCATTCTCCCACAGCCAGAAGACGTGCACGCTCGACAGTATTAAGTGACGTGTGTATTAGGGTATTCCGTATAATACTGCAGAGCGGCACGTCTCACTGTCTCTGGGAGGACGGGTTGTCGGGCAAATCCGTATTTGGATAAGCCATTTTCCAAGCATTCAACGCATCGGTCTAACACGGTACTTATTCTAAATCGACCAGTGTGTTAAGATAAAATATTCCTGGTTAATTTATCGGTACTGCGGACCGAGGAGAGGAAGGCCGGTAAACTTATACTTGATGCCATACTCGGTCGTCCAGGGCCACATTGAGTATCGAAGTTAAAGTGTTTCTAATAATTTGGTCTACTTTTTCAAAAAGTTGTGGGTGCTTCCAAAGATGGGAGGAGCGAAGGCTATATGTTCATTTTGGTCCAAAACGACAGTACCGAATCAGTGTGAAAGCTGAATGAATGTTAATTTTGAAAATTCTTTCCGAGACATCTTAGAAATTCTGTATTTTCTCCTCAATGAACGTTGGAAAGGATTCGTCAAAAATTGGGGACCCTAGGAGGTGAAGAGAATTTCTTTCCGTTATTTTGATATCTGGTGCTATTGTAAAATATTATATTTTGCTATAGTAGTCTGTCTGTCTGTGGTTTGGGGAAGATAAATTTCACATTTTGATAGGTTAAGGTCTAGGCCAATGGAACAAATTTTTTTCTTTTAATAAAGTTAAATCTTTTAAGACTGTGTCTACATCACCTCTTAGGGTTCCGCCATCCAAATGCCATACGTTGAATTTAGAATTTAGTTGTCGAATAATTGGATTAATTGCCAAACTAAAAATGACTGGCCCAAGAGGGTCGCCCTGTTGACATCCAACGACTGATTTCAAAAGGTTGTCTTTATAAAGTAATTTAGTGCCTGTATTGATAGAGAAAACTGTAAATATTGGGTATTTCTTTTTGGACTTCTGTCAACAAGGTGTCCCTGTTTACGGAATTGAAAGCATTCCTAATATCAACCTTAAGGATGACCTCACCTTTATCGCTATTGAGGTATGTGGATAATGCATGTACCGCAGCTTCACAGCCCCCTTTGGAGCCAAACCCCAGCTGTAGAGGCTGGAATTTGCTAGCCAGTGTTTCACTGTAGAAAGCACAGCAAATTTTGGCTGCGATACGACGGTAAGTGGACCCTACGGCAATGGTACGAATACCGCCATCCTACTTGCGCAGGGCACATAGATTTGCGCCATACAGAATGTCAATGACGGCTTCGTTCACATTGCCGGAGAGCATGAGATTTATGAGGGCCGTCAGCTCCTTCAAAAGGGACTCACCAGGCTCCCCGGCGCCTGAGCACGTTAAGTCCTTCAAATGTTGAGGCGTCAGGCCATCGAGGCCGCCAGCGGAACCACTTCGGAAGGAGCACACGGCCGCACACACTTGTTGAGCTGTAATTGCAAGTGAGTTGGATTCGGGATCGGGTGGGTCAGGGAAGATGGCGTCATCTGCCGGGGCGGGGTGTTCACTCTCCAGAGCTGTAAGTATCTCTGGAGAGTACGGCGCAACCGCATCGCTGCTAAAGATAATCCTAGCTGCACCTCTGATCACCCTCGCATAGTTTAGACTCCACATGGTCCAATCGATTCGGCTCCAATTGATTTGATTTGATTTGATTTGATAAATCTCTTTGTGGTAGGTGAGATGTTAATTTTGGGTCGAAACTTTGGGCCGAAATGTTACAGTTATGTACCTACTCCTACTTTTTAAGGTTCCGTTGCCAAATGGCAAAAAACGGAACCCATATAGATTCGTCATGTCTGTCTGTCTGTCCGAGTATGTCACAGCCACTTTTTCCGAAACTATAAGAGCTACGCTGTTGAAACTTGGTAAGTAGATGTATTCTGTGAACCGCATTAAGATTTTCACACAAAAATAGAAAAATATACAATAATATTTGGGGTTCCCTATACATAGAACTGAAACTCAAAAATTTTTTTTTCATCAAACCCATACGTGTGGGGTATCTATGGATAGGTCTTCAAAAATGACATTGAGGTTTTTAATATATTTTTTTTCTAAACCGAATAGTTTGTGCGAGAGACACTTCCAAAGTGGTAAAATGTGTGTCCTTCCCCCCCCCCCCCCCCGTAACTTCTAAAATAAGGGAATGATAATACTAAAAAAAAAATATGTTGTACATTACCATGCAAACTTCCACCGAAAATTGGTTTGAACGAGATCTAGTAAGTAGTTTTTTTTAATACGTCATAAATTGTAAACCACAATTTACCTTTAATTCAGTCAACTCAAATATAAAATTAAAAAAAAAACCATTTGAGTAATTTCATAAACATAAACCTTATGCATAAACCGTGAATACCTGCAGGTTTGTACGGAACCCTCGGACCTCGGTGCGCGAGTCCGACTCGCACTTGGCCGGTTTTTGACAATGATGGGTTGTTGGCGTGGGGCTTACAGAACGATGACGACGACGTCTCGATTTGGCGTATTTCCATTCTGTACAAGGCTAGAACGCAAAGGTGTGAAACTAGGCGCGTATAGATTGGAAATCACTTTTTAATCAAGGTCTTCCAATACGCAAATACTTGTGTATACTTTGTAGTGGCCAAAGTAACTAAATTGTACCATAATACCAAACCCCTGACCTGTTGGTCTAGTGGTTAGCGACCCTGACTGCTATGCCGGAGGTCGTGGGTTCGATTCCCACCCAGGACAAATGTTTGTGTGATGAGCACGATCATTTGTTCTGTGTCTGGGTGTAATTTATCTATAATATGTATGTATTTAGAAATATATAAGTATGTTTATCAGTTGTCTAGTACCCATAACACAAGCTCTGCTTAGCTTGGGACTAGATGGCGTTGTGTGATAGTTGTGGAATATTATTATTATTATTATAACATACAGTGCTAGTCCGCATGCAAACTAATCCTGTATAGACGAGCGGCCGGCGAGTGCCAGAAACGACATGGTTTGGGGAGGTAGGAAGGATGCGCGCGTTTCCGACAAGCGGGTAGGGTTAGGTTAAGTTAAAACTGTGACCTCCTATGGAAACGCCTTGATTCTGTTGACGAGCCCTGTCAGCGAAGTGTCCTGTCGAACGTTGCTACTTCCCCTTCATTTTATTCGTCAACCCCAACCTCTTCCGGCCTTTAAATCAATGTCGATACACGGAAATTCGAAAGTTAGGTTAGAATATTAAAAAAAAAACTCATAAAGGGTGGGGGGTTTCGCAACTTTTACTTCACAGGAAGGGCCTTACACCTCCCCCCTCCCTCCCCTCCTGCCACCCCTTTTTTTTTTTTTTGGATGGGAAATCATCAAATGACTTCTCCCGCTCTGGGCGGAGCGGGAGGGCGTGTCAGACTTTTACTGACTAAAACCCACCCGTCACCCGTCACCCTTCAGTTACCCATGTGCCAGGGTCACGGGATCTCTTTCGAACAATCACGCGACCCCGGCAGGCTTCGGTCCTAGCAAACCCCTTCAGTGCTGCTGACATCTCTTTGAGGCGCGCGTGGAACACTACGCGCCGTCGACCCGAGCCTGGTCCTTACCGGGCGGCGAGCTACCCATTGCTCGCCGCCCGCAAGCTGGTGTCTACGGTGGCCGGAAGTCCGCAATCGACTCCCGACGCCCGGGGCGTCTCCTCCTGCGGCGGCTAGGGACGTGAGGGCGCAGAGACTGCCACTCCTCCTTCGCGAGCATTACTGCTTCGCAGAAGGAGGTGACGGCTTCCCATGCCCTCTCGCTCCGTACCATGGCTCGCACCAGGGCCGGAAGCGAGAGGTTGCTGCCGCTGATCGCCTCCACGAGGACACGGCGCGGGCGGTGCTCCGCCCAGGCAGGGCACACTTCTACCGTTTGCTCCACCGTGTCCTCTAGACGATCCTCACAATGGAAACACCCGGGCGTTTCCTCCCGCTTTATCCTAAACAGGAACCCACCGAAGCACCCATGCCCGGTGAGAACCTGCGTCAGGCGGAAGGTGAGGACGCCGTGGCGCCTCTCTATCCACTCCTCAAAGAGGGGACTTACCGCCGCAATTGTGGCGTGCCCTACGCTGGGTTGTGACAATCGTACCCGCCATGTCGCCATGAGTCCTACCACCCCTTAAATCGAAGCCCGGCAATTAGAAATCCTAACAAATTCCTATGGTGGCATTATGGTCTTGTATAAATTGGAAAGACGCACGTGCGCGTCTACGTTACAAACTATAATATATACAAGTAGTACGCAAAATTCGTGTATTCATTGTAAACACAAATTTAAAAATTGCATTACAAAGTATACGCGAGCAGATTCCTATGGTTGCGTTTTGGCCATGTACAGAATGCAAATACGCCACGATTTGTGCTGAACTGCTGAGTTTTCTCGATGCCGCTACGTCGTCGTAGTGATCGTAGCATACGCGCGAATGACCAGCTGCTATAACACAGTATTGCAAACTAGTCAATGTTCGTGATTCTGTAGCCAAGTAGAGCTTATCAGTGTCGTTATTGTGTATCCCTGAAGGGATTTTTACCCGACTGCGCGACACATTTTAGGGTAATGCGGTTATCAATCTATCTATATTTGTGTCTTTGTAGCACTATAGAGACCAAACGCATGGGCTGATTTTGTTGACTCTTACGTTAACACTAGAACCGCTGAAAATACCGACTGCGGTAAATTTGGATAAAAAAATATGTATATTGCAATTACGTGGTGGAAGTCTCGTATAAATAATAAATATAATAATCATCATATTTCATAAAAGATTACGATTATATGCATAATAAAATATTAATTAGATCAGGAAGAACATCGAAATGGGTCAAATTTGGGACGCTCGCACTTCCAGTGTTAATCTATTTGTCTTAATCTTGCGACGGTCAGATAAAACATGACAGTTATCAAAATTCAATATGGCGAAACCCAGACGGTACCTATATTGTGAAAATACCCTTAGCCCTAAAGTGCAAAGATCTGTACGTATTGTAGGTAACTAGTTTGTACCAACACTCACAATATGAAGATATTATTGAAACAACCTTTACTATCAAGCAGCACAATGTCAGGATTTTTATGGTGTCCTGGCCTACTCTAACTACGACAACAGGAGAGATAAAAATCTTCAATAACATAATATCGTGGTTTTCTCGTTCTTCGCCTTTTTGGTTTTCTATAAAACTTCTGCATTCTAGCAGGAATAAGGCAGCATGGGCTGCCTTTGAAATCCTTAAAATTAAATGAAGGAACTTGTGTTTCGAAATCTAGAATGGTCAAATTACGGAATAAGGGTAAATGGAGTTATGCTGAATCACCTCCGATTCGCCGACGACCTTATAATAATAGCTGATAACCCGGATCAACTGCAAACTATGCTCAGACAACTTGTGGAGGAAAGCCAAAATGTAGGTCTGCAGATGAATCTCACAAAAACGAAATTGATGACGAATCGTTCGAAACCACCCATACTAGTCAATAACGACCTAATTGAGTTTGTAGATGAATACACGTACCTTGGACAGATCATATCTCCTACAAACGATACATCTAAAGAAGTGAATAACAGGGTAAATGTAGCGTGGAAGCGATACTGGTCTCTAAAAGAAGTTACAAAAAATCAGTCTATACCGCTAATGTTGAAAAGCAAAGTATTTAACTCGTGTATACTTCCTGTCATGACTTACGGATGCCAAACATGGGCTTTAACGCAGCAAAACTCTAAGAAGTTACAAACTTGCCAACACAACATGGAAAGAAGTATGCTTTATGTTAAGAGAAAGGACAAATTCAGCCTTAAACATATAAGGGCAAAAACAAAAATAGCAGACGTATCATATACGATAAAAAAGCTGAAATGGAAATGGGCAGGCCACCTTATCAGAGACAAAAAAGAGAAATGGGCAAAATTAATAGCCGAATGGTACCCAAGAGAAGGCAAAAGGAAACGAGGACGCCCGATACGTAGGTGGGACGACGATGTGAAGCTGATAGCTGGGCCATGGTGGAAGAGAGCAACCCATGACCGGGAACTATGGCAAAATATGGGGGAGGCCTATGCTAAGGCAAAACAATCTTCGGAAACTGATGTCTGAAGAAAAATATTATTATTTTTTCTCTTTTAAATATTATTTATGTAACTAGATTGTAAGATTGTTAATAAAGGCTAAAATTTAAAAAAATAAACACCTTATTTGTTCTGGACTAAGTCATTCTCCCGGACCTGCATCTTTAGTCTAGTGGGCGCAGTGCTAGGTACTTCTGAGCATGGGGTCCTGGTTTCGCTTACCGGGATAGGCAGAGTTATTGGAAAGTGCTTCCATCAAGAAAGTTATGTCTGCCCGGAGTGCAGCCTGAATGTATGCCCAAAGAATGATAATATCGCACCCCTAGATCTAAAGGGAACTAACTCAAAATTCTTAATTTTTCAGTTATGCACACCTTCGAGTCTGTCATTTCAATATCTATCGACCAATAAACCAGATTCAAAACTATTTCCAATATTCGACTCCAAATGATGGAAATAGTTTTGAATCTGGTTTATTGGTCGATAGGTATTGAAATGATAGAGTCGAAGGTGTGCATAATTAAAAAATTAAGAATTTTGAGTTAGTCCCCTTTAGATCTAGGGGTGCGATATGCTCTCACCTATACTCGGGACCTAAACATCAGAAGATATTTTTAATTAGCACTGTGTGACTTATCCACGCTTTTCTGTGACTTAAGTACTCTATTTTTTCACTAATTAAGTAACAGCAAAGCATCACATTAGTGCGGGTTTATATCACATCCTACTAATATTATAAACGCGAAAGTTTGTATGTATGGATGTATAGATGTATGGATATATGTTGAAGTATGTTTGTTCCTCTTTCACGCGAAAACTACTGACCTGATTTAGATGAAATTTGGCACACAGATAGTTTATAATCTGGTATAACACATAGAGTACTTTTATCCCGGTAGTATGTTCCCGCGGGATAATTTCTGACCGCCACGCGGGCGAAGCCGCTGGCAAAAGCTAGTGAGCTATAAAAATAGTCTACTTACGATACGTGTGACTTACGTTGTCCATTATTGATGAACTACTTAAGTCACACGTATCGTAAAATAAAATAAAGTTTAATCGAAACATAGGAAACTACATATCGAGTAGCGAAGCAATCTCGGTAAACACAATCGGTGCGAAAGAATTAATCGAACATTTTTAAGCAAGTTGTTGTGCATTGTTTTGTAACGCACCCCAAGGCCTCCCTTGAGGTGTAAATCCGAAGGTCTTGGCCTTGGTGTCAAAATGACCTGAATTCTTATCAAATGGATTGATATAAAGACTTACAAAGGCTATACAGAGCCATAAAAAGTAATAGGCCCATATAGTCGCCTTTTTCAACTAATTTAATGCGTAGGTTGCTGAGAAATTTGAATAATTGGATCGGTATTTAGGTGACAGTAAGTAGGTAAACCAAATAAACCGTTTTGGCATCCGAGGCGTTTTGTACACGGTGCCCTACTAAATAATTATATTACCTAATTATATTCTCACTAAAACCTGTACTGCATTCCACATTTCATAATAATATTACGTAAGTACATTCAGGTTTGTTATTCTACCCTCTAATCTGTGTATACGTGCAGGTAAGAAATTTTTCAGTTTCAGTAATAGGCAGGTTAGCCCAAGTAATTATTATTTATCGCCTGTAAACTTAGAGGAAACGAAACAGTTTCGGCGACTTGAGTATTATTCTATGCAAATTAGAATTATGCTAATGACCCAGTATTATTATGTTGCAAGTGCGCGTATATGCGAATGTGTATGTGTGCTCGTAGCCGTTACACGTAGCTATGTGTTTCCATCGATTGGTCAGGGGCGGCGTGGCTTACCGTCCGACCATTAACCCAGTTGTGTGGCGCGACGCGGCCCGGCCGGGCACGCGAGCCCTCGCCGTCAGTCCACCACCATGCAACTGCCCGAGACACCGCCGCCGCCTCTGGCTCCGCTTTGGGACCGAGTGCTGCGGGCGCGCGCCCTGCCGCCTGACCTTGACGTCGAGCTGCTGTACGTCGCGATAAGGGATCGCCTCACGCACCCCGAGTGGGAAGTACGTCTTCACGCGCTTCGTGTCTTAGCTGATCTTCTGCCGCTCTCTGGGAACGCGCTATCGTTTCCGTTCGATCAAGTCGTCGACAACCTAGGACACAACTCTCCCAACGTCCGGAAAGCTGCGTTGGATGCACTAAAAGTATTCTGCACGCATTGTGAAGATGTTGAATGTGCGGCGCGAGCAATTTTAGACAAATGTTCCTACCACAACATTAGGCCTCATTCCGCGAATATTGATACAAAAGTGAATGTTATAACTGGCCTCATATTGTCGATACCTTCCGTGATGGGTATATTGAAAAGAAGACACTCACACCTAGATATGTTACCAATATTTCAAGTTCTAGGCGAGAAACTCTTCGACCCGGTGCATAGAGACGTCGCGCAGAGATCTCTACTGAAACTAAGAAGAGCCTGTGGACCGAGGGATTACATGATATATCTTTCTAGATTAGATCCCAAAGTTCAGGAAAGATTTCGACATTTGTGTGAAACTTACGATGAAGATTCAATGGATGTTTATTACGCGCCGAGAAAAACTACTTATAGACATAATAACAATCAACCTTTAGTAAAAATCAACCACGTTTTTAATAATAACCATACGGGCCCTATTCGGGTGTCGACTGATTCATCTTCTGAAGATTCTTTTGGACCTATACCTTTTTACAATAATAATTTTGCAAAAGTTATAATTGAAACAGAAATAAAATTTAATTCTGATACAGCGATCACAATGACCGTTTTAGAAGAGAATGAGACTGAATCTGATAAGAATACTGGAAGTGAGGACGATTATGATAGCTCAGACAGAAACATGTTAAAATATAGTGATGGTGAATCCGAGGACACAGATGTTGTGGTTAAAAGAGTGCGTTTTGGTGGTGAGAGTGTTAAAATACGGACTCCTGACAGCGATAATTTATTAACAAGCGAAGATGATAACAACATTCAAGAACAGCAGATAAGAAAAGACAAATATAAGGAAATAATGGCACCTGTAACCCCTGGTATAGTCAGTAGAATGAATGAAATAAAGCGGGAGGCGTTAGAAAGAGAGTCACAAAATAAGCAAGGAAAAAAGAGCGGTATACCACTGCCAGTTATTCATACTAAGGTGCAGAAGCCGACGTACGTAGCGAAATATAATGGAGTTAAAGTAAAATCGAAATCTTTGAGCGAGTTGTACGATTACTTTAAATCGAAGAACGATGAAGACGAAAGTAAAATGCCTGAAATGTCAGGGTTGGCGTTATCATTGGCTGAAGTGCGGTCTCCAGAGAAGTCTGGGCGAAGTTCTCGAAGTCCTGTAGAGCCACATAAGGAAGTGGAAGTTCTGCATAACTTGCAGCGTAGTCCGTCAGTGTCACCGCGTCGTCATCAAACAAGAGTAGAGTTGGAGCGTGATGGGTAAGTTATCAATATATTTAAATGGAGGAGCTGGTTACGGTATTCCGTATGTCTTATTGCTCTATATCTTGGGCGTATAGGTTCGTGTTAAGTCTCCTGGCATCGTCGCCGCCGAAAGAGACCGACATATTAACTCCGCGCACTCCAACTCCACTGCGAGCTCATTATGACTGGGAAGAACTGGGGGTGGTCCCGCAACATGTGTCCGATCAACTGCATAACACGGTAATATATCAAAATTTTGAAAATCTTTAACATTTTCAAGTTAAGCAAATGCTGACTTAGATACAGGATGGTAGAGATATCGACGCGCAAACCTTTACCATGATTTCAGCATATGATTCAAGCAAGACTCCCATAGTGTAGACATTTTTCGGCTTTTATCAAAATTAAAATGTGATGTTTCATATAAAAGTGCAATACCTACGCGGTCAAAATGAATGGAACAGTTTTTTTTTTGTCAGAAATATTCAGAATCTTGTATTGAACACATGGTAACAGGTTGTACGTAGAACATATCAGTGATTTTGGTATGGTTTAAATCGATTTGTACTTTAGGTACATTAGTATCTTTTATCTAGTATCTACAAATGATGTGCCTCATACATGTATGTATGTACTTTATTATACCAAATACATTAGTGCTCGTAGACGCGAGTTTTGAACATGGGACCCAACTTTTGCTCAATCACCTGAGCAAACGTTCTAGGGTTTTTCTAGCTGCAGCCCAGAGTCTCCATTTGTCCTCGGTTGATGGCACCGGGGACTACGGGTAAAATAAATAATTGACTGTCACTTGTTTTCCAAGTCCTTGTCATGTTTCTAATAGGAGAACTGGATAGCGGCCGTACGGGCAGCGGACCAGCTCCACAGCACGTTACTGGAGACCAGCAGCGTGAGGAAGGTGGAGCCGGCCGCACTCTCCCTCGTGCAGCACATGTGGGCCCTGAGTGATGAGGTAAATTCTCTATATACTCGGTCCCTCAGGGCTGAGGATCGTGACTCATCTTGTTGAAGAAGACTTCAACAAGCTGTGCTGGCTTGGTGTCAATTATGAGGTAAAAAATATGTACCCTACAAATCTGGTGCATAGTTCTACTAAGATGATCTTTATTTAGAATTTTAGATACATAGAATAATCTTTATTTTGTAGATACACTGTGTTATATTTATGCAGTAAAATAAATGCTGAATTTCACATAGGGTGACACAACGGTGGGCGCTCTTAGACAAATTTTAGCATCAGCTTTGATGTTCTAAGGAAGACAATTTCAAGTGTACCTAAGTTAAAATTTCAACTGATTTGACTTTTAATATTCTGCTGCTTATTCGTTCTTTTAGAAGTACTTACCTACTTGCAATTTAATCAGTAAGTAATATCATTATTCGGTAGGTAATGTTTCTGTAAAAAATACAGTTAGGGCATACCCGCATTGGCATTTTCCAGTCTATGTTTGTAAGCCACCTTTTTGCAGCTTTTATGATGTATCGTTCACACGATAAACTGAAACAAATACTTATGATAATTCATAATACCCTAGCATGGGGGAAGTTAAGGGGAATGCTAACTTGTTCAAATAATATAAGGTTGGTGGGCATATACGTCTAACGAATAGTGCTGAAATAAAAGACGTCTAACGACAAAAAAAAAAAAAAAAACACATCTGCAAACGGTTGACGCTTGTCAGATGCGTTGCCCATGACATCCCAGAGATGAGCGTTTTAAACTTGCTCACATCATAGGCTAAAGACCTTTCTCAAACTTAACCTTTGCCTTTGATCGGGTGAGGTTGAATAATTGAAAAGTTGAAACTACTTTTAGAAAGGTTGTTAACTTATGACTTTGGGAAGGCAAAATACTGAAAGTAGGTTACTTTATTTAGACTTGTGGAAGTTCATTTGCCTATTGTTCGTATGACAACAGCCAGATAGGTATAGAAGCTATTGGGAGTTATAGCGTTGTAACGACCCGTCTACCACTATTATTGTCGTACATACCTATTTAAAATATTTATCTAATGGGGACGGACCCTATTCGCGTCGCGTGTCAAAGTGGCTGATAAAAATACTTACCTGTATCGTGTATTATATGCAGACAGTCATTATAAATACACCGGCACCGCATTTAATGTACTTTTAGAATTTCTCAAATAAGTAGATAGCAGTCATACTACTTACCTATCCATTTGAATACGACCTACCTATAATTTACTTGTGCAGTCAGCTCGTGCTGAATTATTAATCATAAACAAGCTCCTCGTGAACAGTAAAGTTATCATAATAATTCTGCAAAAACAAAAATATTTTCCCTCAAACGCAAAATCCACACGGCGATCTTAGCAAACAACATGAGCTACAGTGTTCTACAGTGAGTTTCGCTGATTAGGGAACAATGTTTGGAGTTACGGAGTCAAAAACTAATCATGATTCGCTTCGGGAAATAGCGCTTAAAGCGCTACAAGGTTCATTTAAAGCGTGGCCGCCATCTTAATTTTTCAATACATTTAAAATAAAAATGCACAAATATTAGCCAACAGCGCCATCCTATCTACGTCATTCTAACGCCAAAAGATCTTTGTATCAGTGTATCTTGGCATAGCAGTTTCAATCTGTGGCACAGGTAGCAGCAGCAAGAGCCCCTGCTGAGGGCGCCGTGTGCGCCCTGGTGCGAGGCGCAAGCAGTGACTGCGCACGGCAACTCCTGCCAGCGCTGATCTCGCGCATGGCAAGAGAACCGCTCCCTGCAGCCTTGCCACATGCCCTACTGCAACGACTGGCGCTGCATCACATCGTCGACCTCATTTTTGATCCTAGTATGATTGGCGTAAGTAGTACACGGTAACTTTTTGCGGGTCAAAGAGGAGTGATCGTCGTAGTTGCTCAGCATAAAGCCAATCTAAAAGCTTGTTTCACAGTCTTATACCCTAACTAATTTTAAAACATTGCTTACTAAACAGAATTTGTATTGAAATTATCTGACAGCTAATTCGAGTTGAACTTATCCGAAGGTGGTGAAACAGGGCTTCAATATTATGTTTCGAAAGTCTACTAGATGTCCTAGATTCATGATTGTCATGGTTTTTCGATGGTTTCTTTATCAGTCTTACATTATGTTGGTAACTTAATGCTCATTCATTAAACTGAACCTGTTTCATCTGTTATGTTAGGTGGGTGGTGATAAAGACGTGATCCAAAGTGCTCAGCTGCGGGCCACGTTGTGTCTGGCGAGAGCAGCTGGCCCGGCTGCCGTGCTGTCAGCTGTAAGGAGGAGGCTGGCCGGCACCGCCCGAGCTGACGTCTTTTGTAATAAGGTATATTAACATGAAAGGTCCATTGAAGCGTACGTAGCTCCGTAAACGAGTCATCACAGTTGTTGTGAACACACGGGCACATATGAAGATCTAACCGGAATGGAAGAATATTTTGAAAGGACTTCATACTTACCTCCCAACAAACAAACTAAGCTTATAAAATTAAGTCTATAAGGTCTAAACTCTTATACTTGTTATAAAAGAGCATTTATTATGTCAATGTTCCTTATAGTAGCACATTATTAGAAGATTTGGCTAATATTACCTTTATTCTTATAATTTGGCTGGGTAAACGTTAATAAATACAATTAATATGGCTACAATAAGGGTTCAAAATGTGTTCTTCTTATAGAGGCTAGTTACATTGCTTTTTAGCCATATAATATTCAAAGTCATATAAAGGCTTTTAATATGGTCAATTATTCTTAGAAAAGTAATGCACAAGGTAATTATGATGCTTTTTAACTTATAGGAGCATTTGATAAGAGGTCTATCCAACAAACAAATTTTAACATTTTATGTGATATTTACAAGGGTGAAAGCAATCCGTATTCCTTTATACAGTGATTATAAAGATATTATTCTCTATATGGTCACATTAAAATGTTTTACATAACTAGATTCGCCATTTTGAAGTACAGCAGATTGTGTGAATTTATTACGGAGGGGAATTTACATTAAAAAAATGGATTCAAAAGACTGGAAGAAGTTAAAAAGGAGCGGTGGTTACAGAAGAAAAGTAAAAAAAAAGTCTACGAAAACATGGTTTTGAACATTACAACCACCACCTCTACTCCTATGATACTACAAAAAGACCAAGCAGATACTAACGAATCAGCCAGTTGTTCCGCAGAGGATTTTTTTATAGAAAATAAGAATGAAAAGGAAACCAGTGAAGAAGAATATAATTGTAGCGATATTGATATAGACAATAATAATATAATGACAATGATAATATTATTAAATGAAGAGTTGAAGAATATTGATATTCGTAGTGATATCAGAGAATGGGCAGTGAAATTCAACATTTCCCATATCGCTTTAAGTGACCTATTAAAAATATTACATCATGTAATGCCAAACAAAATGCCATTGGATGCGCGTACATTGCTCAAAACAAATTAAGTAGTAATATGCATTACTGAAACCAATGCAATATCTGCAGACAAACATATTATATTTATAATTATATTCTTTATTGTGTACTTACAATTATAATTAAATTTTCAAACTTAAAACTAGTGCACAAAAGCAAGCTTATCCCTATAAAGAGATCTCTTCCAGCCAACCCAACCATAGTGAAACATAAATTTTATATATATGGGAACAAGACTAGCTAGGTACAGGATTTTGTTCGTGAGAAAGGAACCCTAACGATATGTAAAATGGCGATAGCATAAACAGGAAATGATGCCATTATAAAGTCTTCACTCTCATAGACTCCTTGTAGACGATGTGCGAATCGTTTTGCTCTCATAATAGCACTGTTTATAACATGACTAAATAATTAATAACGTTTGTAGCACAAAAACAGCTAAAATTCAAGGGCGGGTTGATACTATAAGACACTGCGTACCACATTTTATCATGCATTTGAATTCCCATACACTTTTCACTATAAACGAGCACATAAATCAGGTAAATAAACTACATAAAATAATAACTTACCATTCATTTTTTAATAAAATGGTTGACGTTTCTCTTTATTCGCGAAACTTTTACGAAAATGTAAATCACTAAGAAAAAGACTTATTGCAGAATCATAAACAGACGGCTATAAGGGCCTATGGCTTTTTAAGAGCCTTTGATTTGCCGCAATGAATTTAACTCCCTTGTATCGAACCATAGTAAAACACGTATAAGGAAAAAAAGCAGACAATAAAGCAACTAAAAGGGAGGTATAAGGTTATTGTCTTTATAATTTGTGCCCAAACGCACCCTTATTAGCGATAATACGGCTCCTATAAGAATATTATTTTTGGCAATATAAGCCACTACAAGAGCAATTTTTGTTTGTTGGGCTGTGTCTAATACATCCAGGAATTAACAGTTCATCTTTGTTGCAGTTGCGAGAAAGGCTGAGTCGTCCTATAGAGAACATCAAGCCATGTCATGTCAACAGGTGAGTCCTACAAGCATTCTGAAAATATATCCATCTAAAGTCAGGGAAATTAATTGTTCATCAAATGTCAATTGTATGAAACTGACACTTGTATGGAATGGCAAATGATGTAGAGTTTCAATTTGCTTAACAATTCATTTCCCTGACTGTAACTACCGTAACTTGACTCTTTCATACGGTATTCCTTTGTCGCAGGAGCTCACAGTTGCCGGTGCCAGTTCGTCGTCGTGCCAGGTCAACTCCTCCCCCCGCCGCACCACCCCCTCCCAGAAGACTGAGGCCTCTGCCTGACTCTGCACCCCTGCCTGGTAAGATTAGTGAGAAAAGTAAACAGATACAACGTTTTGTGAGAGTTGGATCCTCTCCCTTCGCACCAATTAAATTACTTTGACAAAACACTATGCGGAAGAATCGGAGTATATCCATGTATGCATACTTGAGAAAAAAAACTTGCCGATTGCATAACCTCCTTCTTTTTTAGGTCCGTTATAAATAGTGGAATAATTTTAGTCGAAATATTTTTCGTCAGCCGTTTAAAAAAATATTAGCTCCCCCATTCATTTTGACCGCCTAGCTATTGCACTTTTCTATGAAACATTAGATTTGTTTTCGATAACTTACGAACAAATTCTACTCTAAAGTGGCGGTGGTTTAGAACCATTTTTTGATTTTACTTCTCACCCCGTACGTGTGTAAGGATGGTCAGTCACCCATCCACGAACTGACTGGTGTGAGCAAAGCTTAACTTTCGATCGAAATGTGCGGCTGCTTCCATTTAGTCACGAAGACATTACAAAATTGTATACTGTGTTATCCTTTGAAGGAAGGACCTGTGATGTCTTCACAGGAAGATGAGAAGCGTCAAGATGTAAACCTTGCCTCTTCCACAGGTGTGTCGCAGCTAGGCAGGGACTACATACCATTCCAGCCGCTGTCACCGATTCCACTGAGCGACAGGTTAGTCCTCTTTTATACTTTTGCTTTTGATTGGCTCTGCGGTCACCAACCCGCTTGCCCAGCGTGGTGACTGCGGGCATTAAACCTCCCCTTATAAAAGTGCCAAAGCATCGGCCCCCAGTTCCCGGAGGTCCCGCTTTCCCTGGTCAAAGTAGCGGTCACGGTTACGGAAAAAAGATGGCTGGGACAAACTGGATGCGGAAGGCGGAGTACAGGGCGTTGAGGCGCAGCATGAGAGAGGCCTATGTCCAACAGTGGACTGCGATACACCGAGTTTTGTTTATACTTTTACAAGCGGCGTGTCCGATGGGTGTTATCATCGGCAACTTTACAGAACCTTTAAAGAATGAGTTTCCAAAAATGATGATGCAGCTAACTGTAACTTATAAACAGAAGTTTTATATCAACTTCCACAGTTCAAAATTCTATACAAACATCCCCTGAGGCTTAAAATATTTAGAGGGATACATTTTTAAAAGCATCCCTTAAAGATTTTTCATTTTATGCTTCAAGACCGAAAAGCCTGGTTATGCGGTATCTGTCAGTGAGATTAAGATGGGTATTATGTAGATGGATAGAGTATTTCAGAAGAAGACCCATGTCTCTTCTCAGAGGAGTAACCGAAGTATGCGTGTTTTTTATAAACGTCCATGGATCTTGATATCCCCATTTGGTATTCCAGAACCATAATGGCGTAATACACTATTAATAACAATCTCAATCATTTTGAAGTATTACATTGCTTATTATATTCGAATTTTTTGCTCAACGACGCAAATAACCCAATGAATGTGGTTGAACTGCCAAAATGAAAGCCATTCCTATTGTAAGTGGCTTACGCAATAACCCTCTAGTAACCTAACATGTGAATCGGGATTTGTGGTTGTATCACATACCTATCTAAAAATTCAAAGATTGTTTCTTGCCGAACTATTCTGTGAAAATCTCACCGTGAAAAACCTAGGCGAAGTAAGCCCGATGTAAGCTTCATTCTATCCGAGGTCAATGACAACTCACATCATGTTCAGTTCACCTAAGTTTTCACGGTGAGATTTATATAGAATAGATCGGCAGGTTGATGAACTTAACTATAATATGAAGTTTAACATTTAGACCTATTTAGGTAACTACTCAAGGTTTAGATGGATGAATTATTAAGTTGGTAGGTAGGTACCTACCTAAGGTTAAACTTATCGATCAAAACTAATTTACTTTCAAACATTAATTATTCAGAACCTAACCAGAAACAATTCATAAGGTTCTAGAGCTTTCGATCTATATACCGCGGTTACTAATTCAAGCGAATGGCAAGCTAAGTGTTCATGTTTACCCCCTTTAGTACTTAAAAGTTGTCTGCAAAATTCAACCTTAGGTAGTGCCTGCTGGCAATAAAATAACTCTAGTTGCATTCGAGCAGCCTAGGAAATTTAGAAATGGAATAGCCGAAAAAGCAGTAGGAGGCAGGTCAGAGAAGCTGACAAGCGAAAATGAAGAAGTAAAATTTTGGTGTAGGATGAGACCAGCTTTGCTAAGAGAGCCTTCGCAATGTGTGTTTGGCGACACAATTGGTTTATACTGATGCTTGAGGATCCTCAGTACAATCAATATGGACTAGTAGCAATATTTAGGGTGACTCTATTCTTGATGTTTTTTTAAGTGTGATAATCTTACTCAGTTCTGAGTTTCTCTTCCTCTGAATCTATAATGTTCGATGAAGTTTCCAAGCCATTTTTGTATAAGGTTTTAGGTTATTTAACCCCCAACTGGTTAGGCTGATGTGAATTCTCACTTCAATTAATTTTTTCTTAGACGCATCCTTCTATCGCATCTTTTCCGCCAGTTTTGGCGCGACGAAGTTCAAGCATGAGGACGTTAGTTTGTGTGAGTGCATATCCTTATCTGAAACTATTGTTGTAGCGTCAGGTTATCACGAGTCGTCGTTCATCTTAAGTCTTGACCTTTCAAGAGACATGCTTCATATCGTCATGTCTATATTTCTGGCGTTTGGTAATTATTCTTATAAACATACCTAATCAGGAATCGCCTGAGTGTTCGAATGTTATGATAAGTCTCGTTTGGCATCAGGACCACCTCGATCCTCTTATTCAAGAGTAGATGTAGCTTAAATAATGGTTGTCGGCAAAAAACGATCTTGTGCAGTGTAGGCTGGCAATACATGATCTCTAGCTTGTCTGATCTCTCTTTTCCTTGAGGACTGAGAAACTTTAGAGGGGGAGTGGGAATTTCACATTGATGAATTAGGTGCCACTGCCTACTAGGAGGCAATTAAGACTTCAAGAATTCAGCACCTCCCATCCACCATCTATGAGAACACTATTACAAAGCCTTCTATGAGAGTACATAATATTCAATGGTGTTGTAAAATACAAGCATAAAGGAAACCTTGACTTATGTAACTCGAGGGGGTTGGGGCTGTAAGCCGAAATACAGGTTCCTCCTAGTTCGGCTCCAGATGCTAAAATTGTTTGTGCACACAATACTATTAGCATAGCATTTATTTGTAAACTAGCTTTTGCCCGCGGCTTCGCCCGCGTGGATGTCGGAAATTAACGCAGGAGGACGTACTACCGCGGTAAGATGTGTTAATTCAGGTTATAAATATAGGTAGGTAATACCTGTTACCCGCGACTTCGTCCGCGTGGTATTTAACAAAAAGTTTTTCATAAAAACTGTCTTTGAAAACTACGCTGACATACGTCTCAAAATTCAGCGTGTTTTTAGTTTTTTTAAACTATTATTTATTTTTTCTAAAATAAAAGTAGCCTAAGTTACTCCTTGTTACATCAGCTATCTGCCAGTGAAAGTTTCGTCAAAATCGGTCCAGCCAGAGATTAGCCGGAACAAACAGACAGACTGACAGACAAAAATTGTAAAAAATGTTATGGTATATGTATCGTGTATACATCCATATACACTTAGTAAAAAGTGGTTATCTGAATATTAAAAACAGACACTCCAATTTTATTTATTTGTATAGATGTATAGATTATAATAACTACCTACTGTTTGTGAAAGAAATTAGCACCAGCACCTGCTATCTTATCTCGTCACTAGCCTTTTTTTTTTTGGATGGGAAATCATCAAATGACTTCTCCCGCTCTGGGCGGAGCGGGAGGGCGTGTCAGACTTTTACTGACTAAAACCCACCCGTGTTCCTTCAGTTGCCCATGTGCCGGGGCCACGGTATCTCTTTCGAACAATCACGCGACCCCGGCAGGCATCGGTCCTAGCAGACCCCTTCAGTGCTGCTGACATCTCTTTGAGGCGCGCGTGGAACACTACGCGCCGTCGACCCGAGCTTGGTCCTTACCGGGCGGCGAGCTAACCATTGCTCGCCGCACGCATGCTCGCGCCTACGGTGGCCGGGAGTCCGCAATCGACTCCCGACGCCCGGGGCGTCTCTTCCTGCGGCGGCTAGGGACGTGAGGGCGCAGAGGCTGCCACTCCCTCACGCGCCCCGCCTCCTCCTTCGCGAGCATTACTGCTTCGCAGAAGGAGGTGACGGCTTCCCATGCCCTCTCGCTCCGTACCATGACTCGAACCAGGGCCGGACGCGAGAGGTCGCCGCCGCCGATCGCCTCCACGAGGACACGGCGGTGCTCCGCCCAGGCAGGGCACACCTCCACCGTATGCTCCACCGTGTCCTCCAAACGATTCTCACAATGGAAACACCCGGGCGTTTCCTCCCGCTTTATCCTGAACAGGAACCCACCGAAGCACCCATGCCCGGTGAGAACCTGCGTCAGGCGGAAGGTCATCACTACCCTTGATTGAGTGGTAGAGATACCTAATTTTAATGCATTAAGTCCGCGTTTCTAGCGTCTTGTGTGCGAGAAGTTTAAATAAATAAACACAAGTTTTCTAACGGCTGTCTCTAAGTTAAGTGCTAGGTCTAAATGGTTTGACCTTCCGATTGTGAGAACGCACGCACCTGACAGACAGACGACGCTATCTGTCATACATAGTTTATAACGTAAGCTGTACTAGGAAATTATAGCTTTATTGAATACCATCAGAATGTAACCTTTTAGAGTCATGTAGGAAGTCTAAAGAAGGGATCGTACGTCTTGTAGGTACGTCCAGCGCACCTTCTGAAGAATTTTTGAAACACTTCGCTGATTCATAGCTCCCTAAAACGGAATAAGGTCTTGGAAAAGATTAAGTATAAATTTATCGAAAGCTAACGAATCTAATAAGCGGCACTATCTAACTGATCAAGCATTTACGTCGGTTTTGCGTTACCTAAGATCTAATTCCACAGAATAACTAATATTGTGTTAATTGACTTCCCAAACCACGAGAAATTGAGTAAACCTTGAACAGAAGTGATTGAGGTCTAATCTTCAATCAAATCACGGGGTTAATACGTGTTCCAATTTCGCTTTTATATCACCTTTGCTACCAGCTGACCGCTACTGCGCAATATTATCTATGTAAATCTACCCGCCGATTACGGGCGCCAATTACACAGTGAAGTCACTCACCCCTATTTCAAAGTCTGACTAACACAATCGATAACGTAGTGTGGCAAAACACTCGTAAACTCGTATTCGTAACGCTTTCGAGAAAGACATTCGACCTCGAAGAAAATGTCAACCGTCAAACAAATTAACTCTTGATAATGTATTGAATTTCAAGAACAAAGTAATTCTGGTAAAGTTTGGGGTGTGTGTGGGTGTGAATAGTAAGGTCGCGTGGCAACGGCATATCATGACGCGACGCAATGATGTGGCTCATGGCTAATGGCACGCTTGAAGATGGTAGAGCTTAATAAAGCTGTATATTTCTTCAAATATCAATTTTTTTTCTGTCTTATTTCCCAAGTCACTAAATGCGTTTATCACTTAATAATAATAATAAATTGTTTATTAATAAAAATATAATATTTATTTATCATTTCTCGTATCATCTTGAAGCGATTGTCTGAAACTGAACGATGTTTGAAATACAGTTACTTTACAATTAATTTATTAAAATTGGTTCGATTTCGATTACCCATGCATCAGAACGATGAATATCACCATTCCTTACCAAACCCTTCTAACCTAATGATATGGGGCACTCAATTATCGAATCCAGCAAATTGGAAATAAGGTATCCAATTTAGTAGACTTATCGACCCGTTTAATATTTAATTCCTAAAGGCTAGCGAAGGGCACTAATGAACAGTGATGGGTTAGGTATTAACACAGGGTATTAACCATACGCTCGACTTCGACATGTGACTTAGGTCGAGGTGCTGGCCTGCCCTCAGTACCAAGAGTAATGGTTGTAATAGCGTGCCACCACTAACCTACATTTTGTAAGTTAAAATATTGGCCCACTTCCATTCAGAGCGTTTATGAACCGCTGACGAGACGACCCATTTTCCTTATCGTTAGATCGTTCCACTTTCGTGTTCAGCAAACAGCACCTAACAGTCCTTTAACGTCTATTAATAATTAAGAACATTATGGAGCACTAGCAGTTACACCACGATCACTCGCCGCCTTCATAAATTTGATAAATATTATGAATTTTGGCAACTAAGAACACCTCTATTTTTGCTAAATTTGGGATTTTCTGAAAGAAAATATCTTGAGCCCTTTGAAAAGCACCAGGTAGGTACTCCGAAAGTTTAAAGAGCCCTATTGTATCTAAAGTCTGACTAATTGAATGAATGTTACTCATATATTATATAAATATCATGTTCATGACTTATGAACTACGACGCATTGACTATAATGACTCTTTTACCGACCGGGCGACCGCTAGGAGTTCCACGAAGGTGAGCTAATCTGCATAATATGCAGGTAGAATCATCAACATATATGGCCAATTGATCGGCCGGTGGGTGGGTGTCCGTGTATACCTAGCCATCTACACGCCGGTGTCGGCGTCAGTCGCGGAGGCGCCGCGGCGGCACGCGCGCGCCATGTTGCGCTGCTGCTGCCCCCGCCCCACCGTGCGGCCCGCTCCCGCCGCCCTCGCGCTAGACCTCGTGGCCGACCTCCCCCCACACACGCGGTAATACACAACACCCTCCCGGCGTCGTGTCGCGTCGGCCACTCGGCTTGCCCGCATGTGCCGCATGTAAACAAACAGTCTACGCGACGCTATTGTATTATTTATTTCTGTTCACAGAGATTCGAGCGCGCTTACCAGCTATGAGGACGAAGACAACAATAAAAAGACACCCGCATCCAAGGAAGGATCTGATGAGAGGGTGATAACAGGTGTTACAACCGAATTGAACACCGATCCAGACGAGGTACGGGATTTAGTGCCATCTCCGCCACGTTCACCCTCCATCCGAATCGAGGACTACTCCGAGAGATCTAACCCCTCACCGATCAGTGGACGGTCTCAGTTACAAGTCGAGCCTCCGCCACCGCAGACGCCAGGGAGCGCGGGGGCCTCAACCGGGCATGAGTCTTTGGAATCCCGTGCGAGTACCGTCGTTGAGGTCTCGCCGGTACGAACGATTGCGAGCGCGCGCCCCACACCTACACCACCGAAGAGCAGCGCTCCATCGCCCGTGCGGAGCGGAGTTCCCACACCGGAGCCCGCCAGCGACGCGTACGACGAGCGGCCGAGGCCCAGCGAGCGAGACGTGCGCACCGCCCTGACCGAGTGTATAGTTCCCGCCCGACACGAGGACTGGGAGGTGATCGTCAGCGGACTCGTGGAGACTGAGAGGCTCGCAGCAGACCCGACGGCTCGCGCGCCTGCTGTCAGCTGGCGTGCGGCCACGCGGTCTGCTGCCACGCATGTGCGCTCACTGAGGTCGCGAGTTTCACGGGCCGCGTGCTGTACGCTGGGCGCGCTCTTTGAGCATCGCGGCCGCGCGCTCGATCCCGAGGTGGACGAAGCAATCGGTGCGCTGTTGGAGCGATGCGCCGACGTCAACCGCTTCCTCCGGGCCGACGCCGCCAATGCGCTGGTGAAGGTGGCTGGCGGTGGCAGCGAGGTGCGCGCGGTGGTGGCGCTGGCGCGGCGCGGGGCGGCGCACCGCGCGGGCCCGGTGCGCGCGGCGGCGGCGGCGGCGCTGGCGCGGCTGGTGCGGCGCGGCGGGGCGGCGCGCGCGCTGGCGCTGCCGAGCGAGGTGCGCACGTCGCTGCTGCGCGCGGCGGGCGAGCTGCTGGCGGACGCCAGCGCGGACACACGGCAGCACGCGCGCACGCTGTGCCTCGCGCTCGGGGAGGACGCGCGCTTCAAACAGATGCTCAAGGAAGCCATGACACCTTCGCGGTATCGCGCCATCGAAAAGTATGTCGACAAGTTGCGCTACCGGTAAGAACCAGACAGAGCCAGAGCTTCTGTCTCCCGAAACTATGAGTTCCTCCCAATATCGAACCGCTATAGAAGACGGCTAAACATGTAAGTGAAATTGTGAAACCATGACTGAAATATGCGAAAGGTATTTTTGTAGTTAAATAAATAAAATATACTGTACGACTTTATGTATGTGTTAAATGATGTTATCCTCCAATGGAGCGAACTTTATTGAATGATAATTAATTTATAAACTTTTATTAGTAAATAAATATTCTGGTCAATTTGATGTTTAATTTATAATAGGGAAATTTGTGTACTAACTTATACTACTTCGATCCTGCTGGATGGTCACTCTAGATCAGTATTCATGAAAATCTTGGATTTTCCGGGGTATGTAGATTTGAAAATAAAATAGGTAGGCAAAACATGACTAAACAAAAACTTTTCATATTCCTTCTCAGTGTTCCTCTGTGATAACGATCACACCACAGACTACGGTCTGTGATCTACCTGACATATCTACCCTGACATACAACGTCAAAAAGACACGACACAATAATAGCAAAAACCCTGCAAAAATGTTCGACAACCATGAATGAGAGTGAAGTCCTCAGACATCAAATAAGTATGCCCAATAAATTGGCTTAAACTGGCTATGAATCTGATGAGACATTATTATCTATCAAATGCTTCCCTGGCCAAGCTTGTGTCCTTCTTGCTGTGGAGCTGGTTGTACTTCCTGACGATTGAAAACGCGCCAGATAAGAGCCCCGAGTGGCGATCGAGGCTTCTGACTCTATTGCACGGTAGTGTAGCCATCATCGTCGGCTTTACGCAGTGTAAATGGCGAACTTTGACGCCATACTATTTATCCAGTTAGTACCTATACTATGCATAGCCTAATTCAGTAGATTTAAAACTATCTAACTACATCGAAACCCAGTGACATGCAATTTTAGTGTGACTCAGTGATTTCCCGAAATGATAAATTGTCATCAATTGTAATTTTACTAATATTGTCAATCGCTTCAATTTCATCAGATAGACAATCAGTTTGCGCATCATTGTGTAGATATCAATCACGTAAATATTTACAATTGCGATTGATCGTTTCGGGGACCCTTTACACGAATCACGACAGTGTTCCTGTAGCTACATGAATCACACGGCTCCACCATTAAAGTAGGTCCTTGACGTCATCGCCATTAGTTATCCCAAATTAAGATTGGGCTAGGCTGGTAGCTAATCTTTGAACGAATGACTGGTACGTATCAATTTGCTGGAAATGCAATACCAGCATTAGTTATTGGTGTTATGATAATCGCAGGGAAAAGGCTCACAAAGTAGATTGTAATTATTTCATTAAGACTTCATGGATATTTGTGTAGTTTATTAAAGATTAATGCAGAGAGACCGCCAGTTATTTGACACTAGAACCAAGTCAGAAGTATTGTATTTAGAACTTGAATATTCTTCGAAACTTCGTTGCAGGGAGGATATTGCCTTGCCAGTACTTGCTTATGATTTGGTCGTGGGGCTACTTCGCCTTCGACCTGCTATGGTGCTTGCTGTACTGGACCGATAGCGTCGTGATGCTGTGTCACCATGCAACTGCCCTTTTTGCTATAACTAGATACATGCAGAAGGATCACACGGGGTGCACGTTTGCATGTTCGCTGCTGCTCTTGGAACTGACAAATCCTTTATTGCAAGCAAGATGGTGAGTATCTCTTACTTTATTATCTAGTTTTTCCATTTAAATTCAGCTGCGTAGTTCGTATGAAGTTCGAAGCGACCATTAATTCGATAGATTAATTAAATATTGTTGTGGCCATGGGCTATTTGTTATGGATGATAGTAAATTACCCATCCATATATTAATTTAAGTAGATCCACTGTCTATCTTCGAAGATCTTCATTAGACAAAAAATCGAGATGGAATTGAGTGAATGAGTGTATTTCAATAAAAAAATAATCATTCAAATCGTTGCATATTCTTTACTCATAGATTATTTCTGATATGTTATAAACTTATCAAGGGAACAACAATGCAGACGAATTGATGGGCTCCCTTTTTGAAGTGAATTAGAGAGAATAACTTAGTAAACTCAAATAACTTAGAAAGTTGATATCGTCATTCACCTTCACGTATCGCTATGTATAGTCGTTATCTCGGTAGTAACAGCCTTTCCATCCAACTTAAGAAAAAACGGAAAATTATGTGTTTACGTGAGAGAAAGATAAGTTAGCTGACAAGCGAGTCAGTGAATCACTGAAAAGAATAGTGATTTTTGGACTATCAAGAACTGTAAAAGTTTTGATTACGAAATCTTACACAATGGTTGGAGGTAATATGCACGTGAAATTACAACTTTTTAAGTCTAATAGGTCCCGTGCCTTAATTGCACTTCCACCATCCAACACATCAATAATACATACACAAATTCACGTTTTCTTCTTCTTATGGGGGTAAGCAGAAACTACGGAACGCCACCTGCTAGTACGATCCTTACGTACTCCTTTTGCCTCGTTTAGGTTCATAATGTAAAGACCAATTCTCGTAATTAAAAATGTGTAAAATCTAGTCGCAGTCTCGTCTCGGCGACATGAGACTCAACATTTTATTTTCGCTAGGCGCACGGGCGAGGTGTCAAAAGACGCGTCTCCAAGCGGGCCGGCTAACAATCGCGTTACTGAAAGTATTGCTGAAGAAAAATTTTGAGTTTTGGTTCAATTGCTCCTCTGGTCATACACGGTTAAATTCTGTGCTTAGGGACCAGATTCAATCCCTAGGTCCGTTAGTTTACCTGTTTATACTAATTAAGGCCCTCTTGTAGTTGAAGACGTTTCGGCGAACACTGGCCGGTCGTTGCGAGCGCTTGAGCTGCTAGATTTTGTGTATAATTGTTTCGTGGAGACAAAATGATAAGGAAATTATAAAATATTTTCTAAGCATGCCCTAAAAATCAATAAAACCTATCTTTTGGTATAAGTTTTACATTGTTTAATGATGGAATCTCTTCAAGGTACATGTTTTAAACGGCGATTTAGTGTCATCTTTATGATTATTTTTTATCGAGCCATTTGTTTTAATTCACGTTTCTATCCTCACACAGCGCTTAACCGTATGTTCAATTTTCCTAAATATTTTTTTTTTACGGAAACTATACATTTTGCTAGATTTGCAAAGGTTTAAAAAAGTCAAAAAGTACTGCAACCTCGCCTTAAGTACTGTTCTGACTGTGCGTAACTAACCATGGGCTAAGTTGCCCGCAAGGTTCGTTTTAATTTCACTGCCCTTCGAATTTTAAATGTCGTAAGCTTGCTAGGTATAGGGCCTATAACAATAGGGTTAAGGGAAACGCTATTTGTTAATTACCTTATTTAGTCCTTGAACTTCTGTACCTACCCACCTATCGCTCGCATTCTAGGTAAATAAAAATACCATTTGCTTTCATGATAGCTAATAACCTTGTCCAATATTGCACGAATAAAACAAATATTGTAATTAAAGAAAATAAATAATAACATAATGTTTATAATTAGCGTAGGTAGCTTCTACTTATATTTCTTTTGATGCATGTCGAAAAAGTATCGCGCTGGTATTATGTTAGGTTTTGAAATACGCGCACAACAACAATCACAATAAAAACACAACATTTTTAAATTCTAGATGTGTCCTCCATTCACATTAATACACAAATTATACCGACGGAGAATATTGTTATTTATTTTTCTAATTAAATCACTGTCCGTCGCTAAGTACTTTAATTTGTGAAATGCTACAATAATCCTATTTTTTAGTTCAACAATTGTATTTACCTCTGCCTCTGAGGCATACACTTCACCCTTAATGTAGGTAGGTACCTCCACATAAAGAAATCCATGGGAGTGAAGTCTGGAGATCGTGATCGTGGAACAGTCGTGTCGTATCGTATCACAATAAAAGCAGTCAATCACAAAAAAAAACTAACACTAAATAATAATAATCCCAAGTTACGTGTCCTATCACAATAAAAAAAGAAATACTGTCTATCTTAAACTTATTTAGCAACTAGCTTTTGCCAGCGGCTTCGCCCGCGTGGAGGTCGGAAATTATCCCGCGGGAACATACTACCGGGATAAAAAGTACCCTATGTGTTATTCCAGGTGTGCCAGGTGTGCCAACTATCTGTGTGCCATCTAAATCGGATCAGTAGTTTTTGCGTGAAAGAGGAACAAACATCCATACATCTATACATCCATACATACAAACTTTCGCGTTTATAATATTAGTAGGAAGTAGGATAACAAAATCACAATTGTCAGCGCGCGAGTTCGACAAAACAAAAGCGGTGCGGGAGTTCGCAAAGGGTAGCGTCGGATAACTGTCAAAACAAGTTTTTAGACGCCGATCGCAAGGATGCAGTAGCAACACAGTGACCTATTTCTTTTACGCGCGGGATGTTTTGTTATGACTGTCACTCTCGTAATGAAAGTGTAAGTGTGTGTTTATTGCTTCCGTGTTTGCATTGCCATCTTTTAGCGAAAATATTTGGTTGTATGTACTTGTGACTTGCATCACAACAGCAACAACGCTTCGTAGGTTGTACTCAGATTTATCGTTTTAAGGTGAATGCTCCAAACCAGCCCGCGAAATTCAAAATTTCTTGCGTTTTTTTGCAATTTGCAGGCCAGTGCTAGGTTGTATGTCGATTAAAATATTATTCGCGCCTGTAAGACGTATGTAGTTACAGAATTATAATCAACAAAATCACCAATACAACCCTCCAAGTTCATAAAGGCCTGCTAATTGCAAAAAACGTAAGAAATTTTGAATTTCGCGGGCTGGTCGGAGCATCCCCCTTAAGGTGAATTACCTATGCGTAGACATAATCAGCCACAATCAGCTGTTAGAAAAGATAGATCGTGTACAAACGGGGCAAAAACTTAAAAAATAATTTACGACTAAACTAAATCTTTATATTCCATCCATAATGTATACAGGTGGTGGATATTAACAATAGACCCTGTAGGGCCTGCTCCTATTTAATTGATTTTTGGTACAGAGCTTGAACATGGTACATACCTAGTATAGGCAGTTTAAAGGAAAGCCTCTCTGTCGTATCAACTTTGTTTAAAAAGGTCTTTATTCATTAGTTAAAATGCGTATTTTGTCCGTGCAGGTTTCTCAAAAAATCAGGATATGGAAAAACAACGCTGTACTACCTGGTAGAGGTCTCATACCTTGTGATGTTTCTCGCTTTACGCGGAGTATTGGGTACTTATTTGATGTCCTGGATAATCACGACAGATTTTTTTGATTATGAAGAGAAAATGTTATCAGTCATTTTCTATCTTGTGTCACTGGCTTTCGTTTACGATATAGCTAGCTACATACGCTACAAATACAAGAGTGAAATCGTAAGTTGGTTTTGACTTTGTTCTGTCAAGCAAATAGAGTAGGTAGTGCAATATTATGATACATTACACTATGACTTATTTGGCTCTCCTAGCCAGCCGTATTGCCTTAAATTGATGTTTCGTGGTGCCATCTGATAAATTTTCCTTTCTCTATTTGTCAGATTTCTAACAATAATGATGTGTGTTTTCTTTTTACAGAGTGAACTCCAGAGGGATTTCTACTATGCAACGCATATTACATGTGGTTCTGATGGAACGAGTACACAGACTGAAATTATAGACCCAGAACAAATACAGCAACATCTAGAACAACACTCACAACTACAACAACAACTAATAGAACATCAACTACGACAACACTCACAACTACAGCAACACTCACAAATACAACAAAACACACAACTGCAACGACACTCACAACTACTACAACAACTTCAACAACAAGTACAACACCAACTGCAA
Source organism: Aporophyla nigra (assembly GCA_947507805.1). Lineage (NCBI taxonomy): Eukaryota > Metazoa > Arthropoda > Insecta > Lepidoptera > Noctuidae > Aporophyla > Aporophyla nigra. The sequence goes on from OX382301.1 coordinate 5,729,320, forward strand.
CTACAACAACAAGAACAACCTTCTACATATTATTGTAATTTAGTTTAATTGACAATTAACTAACAACTGTTCAAACTATTGTTCAAAATGTTGTTTGTCACTTATACCATATCATTATGTGTAGACAGATATTGATTATGGTTTAATTATGCCTATTCCTAACATATAAACTTAAATGTTAAGTTAATCATTAGGCACTGCCACAGACAGCAATTCTGACTACCTGATTAATGACATTTTTCAAATTATTGAAAGACACTGTGCAAAAATAGATGTTGATGCAACTGGATTGATAGTTGTGTTACTAAATTTGCTACATATGTGCAGCGTCTTATCCTCCTTCTGTCTGGGACAGTCTGGTATAAAGCTGTTAGTGCAAATTTTACTATCTAATAAGAAATCCAAAAATAAAAACTCAAAAACATAATAAACTATTTATATTTACATCAAATCGTTAGTTATAAACCATACCATTATGTTTTTGCATGAACAGATTTTAGTTATAACAGCAAATAGAACAAAAGTTAATACAGCATTTCACTATATTGTTATTTTGCAATAAAAATATTATGTATGTTTAAAATAATATAAATGTTTAAGTTATAAAAAGCAACCAAGTATAATATTAATTCAAAGAAACATTGTATTTATTTATTATTGACACCTTTCACTCGGAATGTGAAAATGTATTTGGAAGCTCTTGACTTGTACTGTAAGAAAATTGTGTCATTCGTTATTTACATGGGACTCAAACATAACTAGCAAAATGTGGGTGTTCTATAAGAGCACCTCTGTCAAACCCTTCAGAGAATGCAGGGGTAATGTTATGTTTGTTGTTATTTGTTTTAAAGTCTTTCAGACACAAATATGGCATACCATCCTTCTATTTCAATCATCTAGCAAAATTACTAGTATACATGTACAATGTTTCTCCACAAAATCAGACCTTTATCTGTGGTAGCCAGATTTCATATGATTTTTCCTCTCTCTCCAATTTCCTGCGTGTTTATTTCTATTTCTATTGTCTTTGTTCCTATTATAGTTGTCATTATGTACATCCCTGGGTCTGTAGTCATCTCTGTGGCCCTTGTCTTTGGGCCTATAGGGGTGATGCCGATGAGACCAGTTACCCTGTAAGCTGGCCATGACCAATCTGTCATTAGGATCAAGTGGTTGGCGAATCAAATTGACAGATTTGAAGTCCTCGTCTTTCAAATCCTCAGTCATCTCAACAAACTGTTTAGCAATGTTTGTTTGTTGAGGGAACTCTATAGGTGGTTCTAGTCCGTAGCATCTGATTGGAGGCGGTAGAGTTACCATTCGTCCACGGCTTTGCAAAGATAATGTTCTATGGAATAAGGAGGTACCACGAAATAAGTTTAACGCGTAAGGCACCGAAACTTCGTCACAGTACGTGATAAAAGCAAAGTTCTTTTGCCGTCCATCGCGATCCCTGGGTATCCTGACTTTCTCCAATGGTCCTGCCTGTAAAAGTGATTTTGATATAATAAATTTAGCATTGATTGGCAAGCGTTCTTGTGCGCTGACAACACAAATAAACAAACCTGTAAAAACAGTTCGTAAAGTAGTTCCTCAGAAACTTGTTCAGGTAAATTACCGCACCAAACCGTTTTATTATCGTCTTCAACCATGATGCTTTATCCTAAATCCTAAATAGAAAATGAAAATATTTACAAATAAAGAAATTTCTAGCAATTTATTCAGTCCACACTCCACAGAATATATAATCAAGCTTCAGTCAAGTAGTGATAATTGTCAATTTTTGACAAAGCTTCAAGTGCAAGGCATGGAATTAGTATTTACTTACATACATACATACATACATAGAATCACGCCTTTTTCCCATGGGGGTAGGCAGAAACCACGGAACGCCACCTGCCCTTTGTATTTACTTGTAAAGTAAAAACAAAATTATTAGAGTAAGAAAAAATAGTCGACTGTGTAGCTTTGGCAATTGTAGCCAAATATACGCTGATATTTTAATTATTGTTTTCCCGCAGCGAAATTTTATCAATAATGGATCATCATCTGCTTAGCCTTTTCCCAACTATGTTGGGGTCCAGTCTAACCGGATGCAGCTGAGTACCAGTATTTTACATGGAGTGACTGCCTATCTGACTTTCACAATCCAGTTACTGGGTAATACGATACCCCTTGGTAAGACTGGTTGTAAGACTTTCGGGCTAATGACGACCCGTAACGACTGTCTGTGAGATCTACAAAAAACAGCCGGGAACAACGGCTTAACGTGCTTTCCGAGGCAGGGAACTTCACGGAAGGGTCTTGGTATGTAAACATCGGGTACCGTACCTAAAGTATTTTTCGCCTATATTAGCATACTAGCTTTTTCCAACGGCTTCACTCTCGTAATATGCATAAAAACCTTCCTTTTGAATAACTCGTATCTGTTAATAAAACTGCATTCATATCCGTTTCATAGTTTAAAAGATCTAAGCGTACAAACAGCGGGAGTGACTTAGTTTTATACTATGTAAAGATAAAGATTAGATTTATAATTATACAGCAAAATTATAAGCTATGAACAGCAGCAGATGGTTTAGTAGTTGACTTTATGGAAGACACAAGATTCATTATAATTTTGAATTTTTGATAGCTTTACTCATTACTTGACTAGGCCTAGGCCCTAGGGCATTATTGAGTTTGACAAATAATTTGACATCTGACTGAACTAGTGGTGGGTCGTTGTCGAATTTTTGACGGATGAAACGCAACCGTTTTTCCGACGACGAAAACGGTTGCAGAAAACGGTGGTCGTCGCAACTGGTTTGAAGAGCCGTCTTCAAACCAGTTGTTGCGATGACAACCGTTTTGTAAAAGACGAAACTTATCGAATATGAAATAGAATTGCGTTTTCGTCGCGTGAAATACTTACAAAGTTACAACTATTTATAAATGCCCAATTACACAACTGACCAAAAAAATGTAAACAAACAAGATCCATATGACGCGCTCACCGGCTCGAATTCCAGGATGTTTATTTACCTATTATCCCAATTCAATATGCCGGGCGTTGTTGCACTTAACGGCTATGAGGTTATACAGGTTTGACCGTCGCATCAGTTGATAAAAAGTTCACTTTTTACTGTAAGAACTGTTTTGTGAACGAACGCGGTACGCTAAGAACGACGTCGCGACGAGTATGATAGTTGAATCAATGGGTTCTCGACCGTATTTTCTTAGCTGAAAAATAAATACTTAATCGCATCTAGTAATTCGAAGACTGGTTTGTGCAACGAAGATTGTTTGGACCCAGGACGTAAAACGGTTTCACCGTTGCAAAACATAAAACGGTCTTCGGAAACGGTTCGTTGTCTCAACGAACGCCCACCACTAGACTGAACTTACAGAATTAACACAGAATTTGTGATTGTGAGATTGAGATACCTATTTGGCTAGCTTGGCCATCACGTCAAATCTTTAGTTGCGAGTATCTTTATCGATCTTTATCCCTACGCGTAATTACGATTGCTTTAATAATAATCCCGAAAATGTGTGGATCTGTATGTATCAAGAGTGACTGTAATTAGTGGCGTACATTTTATTTCTAGTTACTACGTAAACGTTTTGGACTGCTTTAAGGTTAAACTCCGAGCGGCAACATGGAAGACTCCACTAAATACCAGCAGATGCAAGATGAAATGTCCAGGTTAGCAATGCAATTTACATGAAACAATAGAACCCTCTCCATTTAGCGACCTTACATTTCCCATAGGACAGTACATTCTTCATTCCCTTATGTCAGTAATAATTAAAGGGAAGCCCAGCAGCAGTATTTTTCCATTGTGCCAATAATGAAGTTACTGAAATCACATCATCTACTCTGCTACTTGTCAAACCTCAGATTTAGCAATGGATATTTACAGGTTGTAATAAGGATGTAATAGTCAAAACATTCCAATGAAGTCTACTTTTATGTGTTCTAACTTGTGTCAATTAATAATTTCTAACAAATTTATTTTGATTATCAGGTTCGAAGCGGAGATCTCTGGCGGTGACGGTGGAGTCAGCGTGGTGTCGCGGGCCGTGATCGGCGCGGCCACGTTCGGAGCCGTACAGCAGCAGCTGGAGCGCGCCGCCGCGCCCATGATGCCTACCTATGATATGTCCATGATGTACCCCTCAGCACCACCCCCACCACCACCGCCCTCTATCATGGTGCCCTCACAGGTGATATGATGTTTCAATACATGACATATCGTCACATCCACGGCAAACTTACGAATCTGCAGTTTTGGTAAAATCGATATTATGATGAAAATCTGTTCGTAATGTTTAAAATATTGACAATCCGTTATTCATTATATAAAAAAGTACCATTTTAAAAACCAAAATGTACCATGGTACCTATATACCTGTTAACAAAAAAAAGAAATCGTTGATATTTACTTTCAAAACGCTCCCCTGTAAAATACATTTTCTGCAGATTCGTAAGTTTGCCGTAGATGTGACGATATACATAGCTAAAAGGGTGTATTACAGTGGCATACTTATATACACAGACGGCTTACTAAGTTGCTGGCAGACTAATTAATATCTTTATCATGGCTTGAGCTGTTCTCATATGGAATAACAGGGACATAGATGCACAACCTGCTACCATGGATTCAATACCTGATTCTGAACCTCTGCATTAGAGAAATGCTAGAAAAAAAAGAGGTCAGGAAAATCCTATTAACTGATCTGGACCCAACCCTTAATATGCTGAAAATACCATTAAGTTGTACACACTTACTCACATGAACGAAAGGAAAGGAGTGAAGTGAGACTCACTTCCCAGACTGTGAACTCCTGGAGGACCACAACATCAATACTAGTTCGGAGCCCAGAGCATAGTAGGTAATAGGTAGAACGGGCTGGTGTCCGCAACTCCACGTCTGAGCGTGTATTTTGCGTACAGACCATAGTAACAGAAGACAGGATCACTTTATCCTGTCTGTCTTGGCTATCAATACCTTTCAACCCGATAAGTCTGCAGGGCTAGATGGTACCTTCCCAGCCCTACTACAATGGGGGGCCCACCTGACACAATGCCAGGTAGAGATCAACCAGAACTGCTTAGCACTCTAATAGGATCTCTGTAGCATGGCGCCAGATGAAAGTTTTCATATCTAAACCAGGCATAAATGACTATACATAACCCTATATAGGTCTATAAGCCCATAAACCTCACATCCTTCCTACTGGAAATCCTCTAGAGAGTCTGTGATAGACATATCCTAGACAGACCCATCCAGGTAATACCACAAACAATAGCAGACAACACACAGACAGATCAACAGAATCCGCTCTACATGGCATGGTATCCAAAATTTAAAGCGCAGGGGATCATAAATGCTCAGCATCTGCAAGACAATGACAAAAGTTACTTCACATATAACCATATTATAGCACCCTTGAAAATACTTTATAAATTCTACAAAAACTGAACTGATTCTCTTTACAAAACGAGGAATCTCACTACACTAGAAATGCCAAAATTGTTTGGTACTACCCTAAGCCTATCAACTGAAACCAAATTACTGGGCATCTTTTTGAAGTAACAGCTGAATTGGGCAAAGCATAGCAACTGTACTCCATTTATTATAGCATTAGAAAAAAGAGGCGCATAGAAGCAGGAGTGTAAAAAAACATCGTCAATTTCACAGACGACATAAACCGGCAAGATGAAATATATGCGGCTGTAACAGTTTATGAAGAGGTTTGGTGACATTTTAGATTTGGTAGAGCTGTGAAACAAAAGACGTTCCCAGTATTGTTCACTCCTACTTCTTTTAGGTTTTTAGCATGGACACTTTAATTTTAAATTGGAATGAAATAATAAATCTAAATCTTAATTTCATAACATAAAAAGTTAAAATGACAATTAAAATTACATTATAGCGTGACAGCTGGTTTATAAATAGATTTTAGTAAATTTTGTCAGTAATCGCAAGCAACTTTAGCAAGTTTAATGTAGTTGCTACAAAGTGTCCATTAAAATGAACAATTTTTAAACTTCTGTCTAATGCTATTTTAAATGGAGTATAGGTTACTTCAAAAGGCAGCATATCCCTGTGGCAGTGCAAGCAAATGCTGGCCAGGAATAGGAGGATTAGCTCTAAAGTCACCTACTGGCTGTACAACGTAGTCATTCGACCAATTATCACATACGGTTCATTAGTGAAAATTTCAAATTTCGTAAGGACGTTTTAATCCCTATTCCTTACGACCTTTTTTTTTAATATCTTAGGACAACCAACACAACGTTATCTGATCCCAAACTAGGCAGAGCCTGTACTATGGTAACTAGACAACTGATTTATATACTTGTATATTTCTAAACACACACATACCACAGATAAAGTAGTAAGTAGTCTGGTGAAGGGGACCATCATGGGACACTGCCCATTAAACAACTTTTTTACACAATAGTCACTACAGACAGTCTGCTATGCAGGGCTTGCGTGGAGGCTGAGGAAACCGTTGTGCAAGTAGTCTTTGAATGCAAATACACTGATGTTGTTTGTTAACCACCAGGCAGGACCAGGAGATATAATCAACTACTGGAGGGAGGTGGATTGGTTGGAATAACTAGCGACGGCCGTCATGGCCCAAGCACAATGAGAACTAAGGACTAAAGACCACACCTGGAGGACTAAGTGTAACCAAACCCTTACCCCAGAATTAGTTTATTTTGCAATTTGTTATGAAACAGCAAACAAATAAACTACGCTAGGGTGGGTAACTCAAATCATGTGCTGAATTCATGGTTTCAGTTTGTACATCGATGGCCCTGCCACTCTGTGAACTTTGTGCTGCTCATTTTAGCTTTAAGTATTTTAGAGAAGATTAATTATCAAATCAAGCTAACTGCTTTGTCTAATGGTTATTAATGGTTGTACATATGCAATTTGCTTGGATTTACTTATTACAATTGATGCCTTTTAACACGCTTTTTTTTAAAAGATCTTAGTTATGATTATGACATTTCTGGCTGACGTTTAATTTACTTTGAACATACATTTCATCTGAAATTCTTTACAGTGGAATGCAGCAGAACCATGATAACCTGAGACTGTTTGGTGGCGCCATTTATTTTTAAAAATAATAGTCTCAATGCAAAATAATAACGCTAACAATCACCACCAGGTCAGGATACGTCCAAGTACTACAGAGGGCGGGTTCCCTCCCGCCCTAACGTTCCTCCGCCCCGGCCTGCCAGGGCCTCAACTGATACCACCCCCTCCGCCTAAGCCACAACCTGTGGTGCTATCAGCAGCACCCAAACTCTACAAGCAACCTAAAGAGGAAGAAGAGAAGAAAGAGAAAGAAAGTCGGAAGAGGGTAAGACAGTTTTTTATTTAGCGTTGTTGCATTGTTTCATCAAATTTCGACTATGGAATACATTTTTTTTTGTTCCCTCTGTTTTCATCAGCAATCAGTCATCCAAATGTGAGGCGATGTGGAGTACGTATGGTTTTGCAGAGTAAATTCTTCATTATGAATCCTGTAAGACTTGTGAAACATTCATACATATATCCAAACTTTTTTAGAATGAGCAAACAGTTGCAATCTAAATAAGTCCAGAACCCAATGCTGAGAATTATCGTTAATGTAAATGAGGGCTCATTAAAATTAACCATCATGCAAGTATTGTATCGGCAGTCAGCAAAATAGTAGCATTTTAAATTGACACATTATTATGAAACCACTACTAGCTTTCGCATGGACCTGAAACCAAAGACAATAATTTCAATGCGATTGTCCAACTTGCGAACATTCGTGGTTTCGAGTAAAGTGTTAGTCACTTTTTCACTTCACACAATTCCAGAAGCGCACCCCTCCGCCGCCCCCGCCGCGGCCGGAGCCCGTGGTGGAGCCGGCGCCCGTATTGCCGCCCCCTCCCGCCGTTACCGTGCCCGACACCGTCGCCAAGCCCAAGAAGGAGAAGAAGAACAGGAAGGTATGATGCTTTACAAAACTAGGCTATTCGATTGAACTTGCCTGACCTTGGCCCAAAGGGGCAATTCCCGTATTTTTGAGAACATTCGCATTCTAATCTCAATCTTACGAGCGCACCGGCGAATAAAATAATTGCGTTCAATTGATCCCTTCCTGCATCGTTATTCCTTATCCTTTATTCATGTAATAAATATGTTAGATATTTAAGGATTGACTCTATAAATCGTACACTTTAGAAATTACTTGTACTGTCCTCGATAGAAAAAATATCCAAAGTAATCTCTAAATTACAAAATAAACCCTTATTACGGCGTAAATGCTTTACGGAAGGTTATCACTTTTTTAATAATAACAAAACTGCATGTTTTCTGTAACGTATACATTTGCAAAATGTATTTGTTTTACTGATATGAAAGAAATATAATTTAGCGCGCGAATCACCTATTCTAGCCAGAACCGCCATGTTTCAATTAGCGCAGGAAGCTCGGTGCACTGTTAATCCGTCAAAAATACTTCAAATTTTTCACCAAAAGTTGTTGGAAAATATTTAACTACTATAATATCTACGGAAATTGGTATCTAATTCAAGACTCAAGCATCACTTAAAACTATTTATAAGCCATTTCATTGATTGAAACTAGTTTTAGGTAATTATTGAGTCATGGGCCTATGACATTGATTTTTATAATTTTCATTAGTTTTGTGCAATTTGATAAAAGTAATTTGTTATGCTTGTTGGGCTTGGCATAATAGCCTCTTTGAAACCTCATCATGTATAAGTATTATGTGTATGCCAGGTGGTCAGGACAGCTGGAGGTCAGGTTTGGGAGGATGTGACGCTATTGGACTGGACTGATGATGACTTCCGCATGTTCTGTGGAGACCTCGGAAATGATGTCACAGATGAACTGCTTGTGAGTATTTACAGTTAGCGGCCCTTCACACAGTGCTGTACTGTACGATATTTTTAGGGTTCCGTTGCCAAATGGCAAAAAACGGAACCCTTATAGATTCGCCATGTCTGTCTGTCTGTCTGTCTGTCTGTCTGTCCGAGTATGTCACAGCCACTTTTCTCCGAAACTATAAGAGCTGTGCTATTGAAACTTGGTAAGTGGATGTATTCAGTGAACCGCATTAAGATTTTCACACAAAAATAGAAAAAAAGCAATAATATTTGGGGTTCCCCATACATAGAATTGAAACTCAAAAATTTTTTTTTCATCAATCCCATACGTGTGGGGTATCTATGGATAGGTCTTCAAAAATGATATTGAGGTGTCTAATATCATTTTTTTTTAAAACAATAATATTTGGGGTTCCCCATACATAGAACTGAAACACAAAAAAATTTTTTAATCAAACCATTACGTGTGGGGTATCTATGGATAGGTCTTTAAAAATGAAATTGAGGTTTCTAATATCATTTTTTTCTAAACTGAATAGTTTGCGCGAGAGACACTTCCAAAGTGGTAAAATGTGTGTCCCCCCCCCCGTAACTTCTAAAATAAGGGAATGATAAAACTAAAAAAAATATATGATGTACATTACCATGAAAACTACCAACGAAAATTGGTTTGAACGAGATCTAGTAAGTAGTTTTTTTTTAATACGTCATAAATCGTAAACCACAATTTACCTTTCATTCAGTCAACTCAAATATAAAAATTAAAAAAAAAAAAATTTAATTTCATAAACGATGATGACGAATGATGATGATGATGACCTGCAGGTTTGTACGGAACCCTCGGTGCGCGAGTCCGACTCGCACTTGGCCGGTTTTTTTTTTAATAAAAAGTTTGGTGTCACACGACATTTTGGTTAATCATAATCATTTATTTGTCAGAATATGGTACATTATAAGGTCAAAAAAAAATCACATGCAATGTGAAACTGGTATGTGATTCCAATATTATTCGTTCTGATCAATGCCATGTGTACCTTGCGTTATTCAAAGATTATTTTTAACATACATTCTTAGTCAATATAACCTAGAAAACATGAAACAGACTACTGATTCCCAACAGGCGGGGCGTGCCCTTGGAGGAGAATCGCGTGATGGCTCCAAAAATAAATATTAATACATTTTACCTATTAGAAAAGTTTAAAGGGTAGATATGGGATTTCAAAACAAACAAGTTTCATAATATCTAAGGCTGTCTTTTGTTAAATAAAATGATGACTTCCTTACTTACTTACTATCTCCTTAGGAGCTTTAAAATGAGTTTCAAGTTTTGTGGTTAAATCAACAAATTAATCATAAGTAAAGAAAAATCGAACATATCCGAAATTGTGCAAAGTTTGATTGGGCTCGCTTTTACATTTTAACTTTGGGGCACGAGACATAGTGATTTCAAAAGAAGGTTTGGGGCACCTGGACTATACCAAGGGTTATTTTCAATTTCTTGATTTAGAAAATATGCAATGTTTCATAATTTAAAAATAGATTTTATGCTTATTTCATTTATCAGATGCTTATATTATTGTTTGGTTTTTAGACGCGCACCTTCAGTAAATACAGCTCGTTTCAAAGAGCTAAAGTGATAAGAGACAAGCGGACGAACAAGAGCAAAGGGTTCGGCTTCGTCAGCTTCAAGGACCCTGGAGACTTCATCAAGGCTATGAAGGAGATGGATGGTAAGATTTTACATTACATTTGATCAGTAACAGAAATCTATCTATACTAATACTCCTACCAATAATAATGCTGAGGAAATTATTTTTTGTTTGTATTTAAATATTGCTTGTACTTTCGTGGCTACATCTTGCCAGATGGTTATTTTAACTTGAAATAAATTGTCCCTCTGAAAAGTCTCGTTTTGTGAGTGTGTTACATCATGACCTTGAAAAATTATTTTCTTCACTCTAAGCAAGCCACTGCGTTAATCAAATCATTTACTGATGAATTTCCATTTCAATTGTTAATCTTAAAGATGTTCACGTCATACCATTTCTTCAACGATTACAGGTCGCTACGTCGGCAGTAGGCCAATCAAGCTAAGGAAGAGTACGTGGCGTACGCGCAGCCTGGACGTAGTAAGAAAGAAGGAGAAAGAGAAGGCAGCTCTTCTGTCTCTTCTCATGTCTGGAAACAAGAGTTGACAACTGTACTAACTACATAATGCATCTGTGGACTTGTAGGGTTGCCAATAAAAAAATGGACGTATTAAAAACTTGCTGCATAGAAAAATCTTGTGCTTATTATTTGCGGGTTAGTAGTGCTTGTTTATTTATATGCTTTTGAGTTGATGACCATCCAAATTGAAAGCGTTTCGTAATTGTCTTGCTGTGTTTTAGTTGCAGTAGTGGTGTAGTTTCTTTCACATTGCAATAGTCGTCAGGTCGCGACTATTCGTGTCCAGTTTTTAGCCACACTCTTGGCAACGCTATTACTAAACTATCTTCCAACGAACACAGAAGCAACTGTAATTTTTTGAAAGCACCCTTTTACATAGTTGAATTGCGTATTATAATTACTTATGTCTTTCAAGTTCGGGCGCATCTCGAAAAGTCGCAGTTGTATTTTGCCGTCGAAATGCACTGTGACAGTTGTATTAGACTTTCATCACGTGAACTACTCATATATGTGACAAAGTTCTTCAACATAGTATTAAGTAGTGAATATTCTCAATCCTCTTATGTTGTAATGTTAACCGCGTATACGTAAAATACCGAATGTTATGGAGCTCCGTAACTGTAACTATCGGATATCCATAATAGAAAATTTACCGTAACCTTAACCAGTGTAAAAGTTTCGAATTAATTCGGATAAAAAAAAATCGAAATCATGTGACGTCTAAGTACCAAACCGCACTGGGTCCGCGCGGTAGATTACAACCTACTTACTCTCGAAAAGAGGAGGTTTGTATCCCGGCAGTGGAAAAATAATATCCTTAATAATATCCTTAGGACAACCAACACACCGTTATCTGATCCCAAACTAGGCAGAGCCTGTACTATGGTAACCAGACAACTGATAAACATACTTATATATTTCTAAATACATACATATTGTTACGAGCTTGGGTTCGGGATAAATTAATTTAAGCCAAAATTATCGAAACGCACCACAGTTTAATTAAACAATCACAATATCGCAATAATCAAACGTCAAACAGCCATTAGACTGACAGGCCAGTCAAAAATGATAGTCTTATAATGATGTTCCGAAACTAGGCTTGTAGTTAGCCGTAATTTTTAGTGTTAGAGATACGCAATAAAATGACGAAATAAACTGAACGAATAGCACGCACTATCGCATTTTAACAACAGAGCAACGATTACTTTAAAACTTCAAACTTTAAGGTGAAGAGATACGTATTTGGCACTATTTAGTATCTACTATTAGCTAGGCGTAAGACCAGTCAAAATTGTACCTACATAGTTCACGATGTGATTTTAGCTCTAATATTATATTAATTTGTAATAAATAGGATTTACTCTATTCTTTGTTTTTTTACTTTCTCCCTTAAAATAAGGTAGGGTAAGGTGGGGTACAGTGTTACAAAAAAAAATTATTGGAATATAATGACAAAAATATTGTTTTAATCAGTTAGTTTTTGGCATGGAAATAAACATTAATAATCTCTCTTTAACTAAAATAGCTCAAACATTAACATTATTAGCAACTACTTAATTTAAATTGCACTTTAATTAAATCAGTCGATTGTAACACTGAGCCCCGTATCTGGGGTAGTCTGTTACAGGGTAAGGGCACAGTCTATAAATCGTACAGTCGTCCGACGAAGACGTCTAGACAGGGCAATCGTGCGGGGCGTGAGGGGCGAGACGGGGTAAGGGCGCTCCCGAACTGCATACGCTACCGTGTTAGTAGTTCGGGAGAAAACTTTCAGGGCTATCGTGTGTCACTTTAATTTTGTTTTAATTAATTTATAATAATTTTATTAAAATGATACGACGTGTGCTGTGAAGGATTGCAAGTCGTCATCTTACATTAATAAAGAATTGAGATTTCATCAATTGCCGCGCATGGATGAAAGGTAAACAAATAAATAAAATATTGTTTATTTGATAGAAAGCCAACATGGCGGCGCGGCGTGTAGCCGATCATAATCATAATCATAATCATAATCATTTATTCATTTGTAAACATAGGTTTAACATAGATGGTATTAAAAAAAAAAAAAAATAGTAGCTCTATGTTTTGCTTCATTGGCATACAAATGTTTTTTGTTGAGAACTTAATAACTAGATTCACATGCTTAGATAATATTAGTACAATAAATTTAAAATATGATTAGGAACTATTACAGTAAGGTTTTTAGTTTTATAATTATTTCTCGTTTAAAAATTCGTCTACTCTGTAATAACATTTTTCGGTTAAAAATTTCTGTAGAGCTGTTTTAAATTTAACAATTGGCATGTCTTTTATGCCGTTAGGTAATTTATTATAGATCTTAGGAGCTAATCCAAAAAAACTCCTGGACATAAGAGCGGTTTTACATTTTAAATTACATAATTGATTTGCATGTTGAGATCTTATTGGGTTTTTCTTTACTGCTGAGAATTTAGGGAACAGATTCGGATTCATTTTTACAAACAGCGCAGTTTCTAAAATATATAATGACGGTAGAGTTAATATTTTCAAAGATTTAAAATAAGGAACACAGCTATCTGTTACTTGAAGACCGCACATTGACCTTATGCAACGCTTTTGCATTCTAAATACCGTCTCACTGTTAGTCGATTGACCCCAGAAAATAACCCCGTAGCGAAGGACTGAGCCAACTACTCCGTGATATGCTGTGACTAGTGTTTCAATGTTTACTTTTTTTGAAAGCTGAAATAGTGCATAGGCAGATTTACTTATGCGCTTACATAACATTTCTACATGAACTTTCCAAGTTAGCTTGTTGTCAATAGTTATGCCCAAGAACTTACTATTCATAACCTCTTCTATTATTTTATCGCCGTAGGCTACAGAAATGGTAGGATTAACGCGTCGTTGGTGAAAATGCATTACGTGAGTCTTGTTTAAATTTATTTTTAAGTTGTTGTTTTCAAGCCATTTAACGATCTCGCTTAGAGTAACATTGATATTATTTTCGTAGTCGTTAGGGTCTGTACACTCAATAACTACTGTGCAGTCATCAGCAAAGAGGACCATTTTTTGTTTTACTGCTCTTGGAAGGTCATTTATATATATTAAAAATAGTAACGGTCCCAGTACGCTGCCTTGTGGCACGCCGTATTTAACCTTTTTGAATGCGGATGTATAGGAAGTCTCTAATTTAGTTTTAGGGGATATTCTACAGATTTCAGTACATTGATACCTGTCGCTTAAGTAAGATTCTAGAAGGTTCAGGATGTTGCCTCTTACTCCATATCCATATAGTTTTTTTAGTAGCAGGTTGTGATCTACATAATCAAATGCTTTTGACATGTCAGTGTATATGGCGCATACTGGGTTCTTTTTGTCTACAGACGTCATTATGCTTGATAATAGGTCATAAAGTGCCATATTTATTGTAGAGTTTTTCCGGAATCCTTTTTGTTCGTGGCATAATAGCTTGTTTTTTTCAAAGAAGTTGCAAAGAGCATTATATATTACTTTTTCTATGATTTTTGAGAATACTGGAATTTTTGCGACTGGCCTGTAGTTTTTAATATCGGATTTGTCATTTTTTTTGAAAATTGGCTTAATAATAGCCTTTTTGAGGTGTGTAGGAAATATGCCATCGGTTATGCAATTGTTAATAATATGAGCTAGAGGCTGTGCTATTGAATCTTTAACATATTTTATTACTTTTGTAGATACGCCATCGTAGCCAACAGTATTTGTATTTTTTAATTCATTAATTATTTTAATTATATCTAACGGTGTCACTGGAAGCATGAATAAAGATTGAGATGTCAAATTATTAAAATTGTTATTAGTTGTATTATCACAATCGTCTTTTATATTATCATTTTCAATTAATTCTATAAAATAGTTATTAAATGTTGTTGCAATAGTTGCCGATATTTATTTATTGTGCGGCGGCCAAGATGGCGCCGACTAAAACTTGCAAATTTTTCGTCATGGGTATCATTTTCATGGTTTTAGAGGTCACTAAAACCGACTCCGAGGTCAAGTGTCTTTCGCGGAAATGTCTATCGTGCAAGTGTACCTGACCCAGGATGGAGGACATTTTTTGAAAAAAAAAAAAATGTCAATTTTGTGATTTCTTGGGGTGAAGATTATGAAAATAACATCAATTTTCAAATCTAAGATGGCAGATATTTCTCTAAATCAAATTTAATTCAGAGAAATATCCGCCATCTTGGATTGTGACATGTGTTTGTCTCAACCTCAATCTAGAATTGTATATTTTTGCGTGTCAGACCATAGACGAAGCACATTAATATTATATAATAGTTCCTGTATTACAAATTTCAGATGCAAATTATGGTTAGAAGCTTGGAGAAGACCTGATTTATTTGGAAGAACTTTCGAAAGTCTAAAGAATAAATTACTTGATTTAACCCAAACAAATAAATAAACAAACAGCTAAATAAAACTGTTTAAAAAACGGTATTTTTGCTAATTGTTAATTATTGTTAATAATAATATTGATCTAAAATAAATTGAAAAAAGTTTACTTGAGACAACCCTAGCTGTTGCGACAATGCCTACACGTTGTCGGCATTTACAAGGAGATCAAAGGCGTCGTCCTACTGTATGTTTTTATACTGTTTTTATACTGTGGTAAGGGGCACAATGTTACAACATAAAATAAGAGAAAACTTACAGAATGAGAAAAAGTTCTTAACTTCTAATAAATATTAAACTTCTTTAAAATATTTGACGTTTGGTCTTTATTCTGCAACAGTTACAAGAGGAAGCAAAATTTTAATATCCTCCATCCACATCCTGGAACAGTTTACTAAATATTCCTGCAACGCCTTTTCTTGATGGACACTGAATACTATATTGGCATAATTTCCAGTAAGTCGTATGTGTCAGGCTTCATGCTCCGAACATTTTTCTTCTTTTGGACATATCTATGCAATGTCATAAAATTAACGTGCTATTCATTTGCAGTTTTTCGAAGATTAACACCGCTTTCAACCATCAAAATCGCTTCTGCCATATCTTTTTCACTATGAAGACCGTAATCCGTCTTCCTCTTACGATTTCGCACCATTTTCTTTTAATACCTTGAAATAGTACAAAAATATGTTAATTAGAGCTGACTGCTACAGTGTCACACAGTGCCCCGTAACACAGTGCCTGGAGAGGCAAACCAAATTAAAAACATCGAATGAGTATTTTAGGATATGTTAACAACAAACTACTTAACGGTAATATGTAGCCAAATAAACATTAAATACGGGAAAACTACCATCACTTACCTAAATACAATAAGTCCGGATAGAAATTAAAAATTTTGAAACTATTTTTTCGTCGTTAAATCACATAAAACCCTTTTTTGATCGTTATTTATTAAGCACGGTACAAACTGTAGCGAGGACAACTGTTTAAAGATGGCTGCTTGTGATTTTGACAAACGTGTATTACATTTTAAAACTAAAAGATGGGGACGGAGATATGTGCATTGTAACATTGTACCCCGTGTAACACTGTTCCCCACCTTACCCTATAGAATGGTATAAACTCATTTAAAATTGAAACAAATTTCATGTAAAAGTAATAATTTATTCAATATTACTAAATGGTAAGATTTCTTTGGCTAAACTTCTCCAATCTATACACATTTACACTTATTATATAATACATAATTAGGTAATTTTGTAAAAATATGCTAAGTACATACACAAGTTATGTATTGTTTTTAGGTAGGATACTTTGTTTTATATTTCACATTTACTTTTACACAGATTTGTATTTCGATGGCTCCCACGCAGATGGTCGGAACATTGGTTTGACTATAACCGTTTTTTTTGCCAGTACAACAATCTTGTATAGTATTATCTATTACTAAAATCCAAATTTTAATATCTTATATAAATAATGAGTTTTTTAATGGATAATGGTCTTAACATTTAAACGCTCCTGCGCATAAACGTATACGAAAAATGCTCTCCTGAGAAAAAGATTTTTTAGCCTTACGACCTTATGCGTGGGAGGCGTCGATTTGTAAAGGCACCTTTTTTGTTAATTTACCACTTAAGTTAATTTAGTCAAATTACTCAAAATAATTACAATACAACATTTTTGTACAAATGTTTAAAGCTGACAGTCTGACAACTTTCGACTAAGCTCTGCTGATCTAGTGGTAGCAAGTTCGATTGTTGAGCGTGGATCAAACTCCAAGTCAGGCATGATATTGTGTTCTTTTTGAATTTCTCATCAGCAGTCCCCAGTCTTGTTGCCGACTGATATCAATACGTTCGCCTCAAATTACCTAAAGCTTAACGAGGACTTATTGGCGCGTAGACAAAGACGGAACTATGGCCGCCATTTTGTTAATTCAGTACATTCTATAAAAATAATTACACTTGATTTTTACCAACAGTGCCACCGACAGCGGTATCGACTTACTTGCTACACCACTGCCTACCTCGTAGAGTAATGACAGGCGTGATATAAAATATCTTATACTACAGTATAGTTATCGCCATTATTATTCCTAAACCGTGGTCCACGTAGGCGCACAGGTCGCGGCCTCTTGCGCGGCGGGTCGGCCGTGGCGGCGGCGGCGTACAGTTCGTCCAGACAACAGCGATGGTCGCCTTCCTTCAACCCTGAGGTGTACGGGCAAAAGGGCGTCGAGAAGTCTTCGAGACAGTATGCACCTGATGCACTGGAAATTAGAATAACATATTCAGAATTTCAGAATCAGAGAGCAGTGGTGGCTGAGGGGTATCGGGCATCGGCCCCGAATTACGAGTTGCAGGTCGTGACTTCGTGAGGTCAAACCCAGCCAGGCACCTTGCTTAGTGTATTTAATTGCATCACCACTGCTGGTCTAGAACCAAAAGTTCGAAGGCATGTCACATCACCAACCCGCACTGGGCCCGCGCGGAAGATTACGGCTCGGTCCCTCTCTCAGAGAGGAGGCCTGTGTCGTAGCAGTGGGAACGTTATATGCATTCAGAATCTGAGACGATAATCAATTTTCAGAACAACAAACTCAAAAAGAAAAAAAAACTATTGAAGTATAAGTACTACAAAAACTTGATTCAATAAAAATAAACATTCAGTTCGTAATGTCACAAAAAAAGGAAGCATCTAGACATAAGTCGTCTTCCGGCTACATAATGACGTGAGGTGCTGGCTTCTAGAAAGGGATCAAAAGTGGCACATATATCTAACCTCATAGGCGCAGGTTGTCCGATAGGCACGGGCAACGCCGAGGCGCGTGCGGGCGGCACCTTGACGGAGCAGCGCCGGCCACACGGCGCCGCCTCGCGCGCACGGAATAGGCTCTCCGCCTGGTAGCAGATCGACCAGATGTGGCTGCACAGCGCCTCGTCTACAAGGAGATAGAAAAGAAATGTTTATTTGATGAAAAGCCAACAGGGAGATAGAACAACAATGTTAGGTTATTTGATGAAAAGCCTACAAAACATGAGGATTAAAATCTGTTGCAAGTATGACGACCCGATCTGACCGAGGAAAATTTCTTTAATAAACGCAAGAAAACGACCTTTGTTTTGCCCCTTTTTTTTGTTTTTGGATGGGAAATCATCAAATGATTTCTCCCGCTCTGGGCGGAGCGGGAGGGCATGTCAGACTTTTACTGACTAAAACCCACCCGTGTTCCTTCAGTTGCCCATGTGCCAGGGTCACGGTATCTCTTTCGAACAATCACGCGACCCCGGCAGGCATCGGTCCTAGCAGACCCCTTCAGTGCTGCTGACATCTCGTTGAGGCGCGCGTGGAACACTACGCGCCGTCGACCTGAGCTTGGTCCTTACCGAGCGGCGAGCTACCCATTGCTCGCCGCCCGCGCGCTCGTGCCTACGGTGGCCGGGAGTCCGCAATCGACTCCCGACGCCCGGGGCGTCTCCTCCTGCGGCGGCTAGGGACTTGAGGGCGCAGAGACTGCCACTCCCTCATGCGCCCCGCCTCCTCGTTCGCGAGCATTACTGCTTCGCAGAAGGAGGTGACGGCTTCCCATGCCCTCTCCCTCCGTATCATGGCTCGCACCAGGGCCGGACGCGAGAGGTCGCCGCCGTCGATCGCCTCCACGAGGACACGGCGGAGCTCCGCCCAGGCAGGGCACACAAGTACCTTTGTTTTGCCCCTCTGTTGTCCTTTTAGACTGTACCTACAGCGGCTGGGCGAGCACGGGCTACTGTGATAGGCTTGTCACACATTTTGAAATAGTTTGGGAGCAAAAACTGTGATAATATGCATGACTCAAGCCTAACACAGAGACCGTGCTCGTCCCGCAGGTTGGTCCGTGAAATGACATCCAAAAAAAAATTTCAAAAGCCTCTCTCCACTGCTTCCCGAAACCTCGTTTAGGACGTAAACCATAAATAATATTGCTGAATGAGGGTTCTAATATCATTTTTTTCTAAACTGAATAGTTTGCGCGAGAGACACTTCCAAAGTAGTAAAATATGTCCCCCCCCCCCCCCCGTAACTTCTAAAATAAGGGAATGATAAAACTAAAAAAAAATATATGATGTACAATACCATGTACCTAAACTTCCACCGAAAATTGGTTTGAATGAGATCTAGTAAGTAGTTTTTTTTTTTAATAGTCATAAATCGTAAACCACAATTTACCTTTCATTCAGTCAACTCAAATATAAAAATTTAAAGAAAAACATTTAATTTCATAAACATAAACCTTATGCATAAACCGTGAATACCTGTAGGTGTGTACGGAACTCTCGGTGCGCGAGTCTGACTCGCACTTGGCCAGTTTTTTTGGGTAGGATTCTTTTTTTTTATTATAAATCCTTAAATCAGAACATCACCCAAAGGGACTTAAAAGCTTAAAGAGAAAATCCATCTTTCATGCATCCGGTTAAGCTGAAAGGCACACGTTACATGTCAAGAGTTCGTATGACCCTCTCCGACTGCATCATCACATCAGCTTCATAGCAACGTATTTTTGTGTAATCGCCAAACTAAAATACTAACGTATAAATAATTTTTAAACCGTCTACCTAGCTAAGGAGGTACTATCAGTGAACATACATGGGAGTGTTTCGTGTAGGCCTTGGAGAGGGTCAACTAAAAACTTTCTTGGACGTCGTTTCACGGGCGTCCGTGTATGTATAGCGGCCAGCGCATAAGAGCATTAAGTATATTCATATTTCCTATTAAATGGTTCGACATAGGTAACTATCCCTAACAAATGGCACAAGACCTTTCAACTCAACCTTTATTTCAGCTTTGGACACACTCTTGGGTCTTAAAACGCAAAATTCTGAAAATCAAGTGTGATGCGATTTATGTCACCTTGATCTGCTCTGCACATCAGCTTTTCCGCAAAAGTTGTGCTACTTACTGGGTGTATCCTCGCAATACGGCTGGCTCCGTCCTCCATTGAGGCAGAAGTCTGCGTGTCCTAGTCGCGCCGCCTCGCCGTAGCGGCCAGCGTTAGTGTGCAGCACGTGAACTGCGCGCGCATCGCCCGGGTCCAGGCGGAGCGCTGGCGCTGAACGGATCAGGGGACGTGCTGGGTCCAACCCTGGAAAATTATAGATGGTTTAATGTAGAATAGATTTAACACATACAGGGAATAAACCTTTTATCATCCCCTTTTTTCGAAGGAAGGTTGAGGATATAAGTTTATTTCTTCAAGAACCCAGGATAGTATTGTCCTAAACCTTTGTTTGGTATTAAGTTTAGATCAGGTAAGCTATGTTAGTGTAAAATATTAAAATACTTCAAGAATCTAATGGCGTACTTTGTCATGTGCGTCAAGTGTGCAGCCAGAAAATGTTGGTTTAAAAGAGCGTCCATGGAGTTTCTTGCCGGTTCTTCTCCATATATGCTTTGAGTTTGAGCCTAAGAATATGCTAGATACCTGCCGGAAGTTTGAAATATTCCACACAAAAGTATAAGGGATCGAAGCTTCAAATGCCACTCACGAGTCCATTCTAGCTAAGGCGGACTACTCAAATCATACGTACCAATAATCCTATTCATTCTAAACGTCAGATAGTTAGCGATGATGCCACACAGATGCGCGCCGAGTGAGTGTCCCACACAGGTGAGGTTGTCGGTCCTCAGACCGGCGCGGCGTAAGGCAGCGAGGGCGTCAGCCACACAGCGGGCCACGGGACGGAGGTTGTGGACGGCAGCCACGTAGCAAGGAGGCTGGCACAGCGCGCCCCAGTCCAACATAAACACGTTGTAGCCACCGCGGCGGAGGTACGCTGTAACAATAGTTGTTTACAATAAAGTTTTGGTGCGCTATTCTCCAGGACAAACCAGGAACCAATAGTGTCTACGAATATGGTGCGTGCGTCCTTTGTCAAAAAAACGTGTCGCATGTAGGTAATTGGGCCAGCACTATGTAGGTAGTTTTAATCAGCAGGGTCGGAGGTAAAAATTATGTAGACCGCACTAAATAACGAAATTGGTAGGTTGCTCTGGCCACAAGTATCTACTGGAAGTCAGAGAGAGAGCATGGCCCAGCAGTGGGATGTGGGATAATAGAGACGATCAGTATTATAAATTATAAATTACATGTCAACCACATGTCGGTGGTAAAATGATGACAGAGAATTAATATAGGAAACGAAAATTTGATCTAGTTACATGTAAAAATCAAATTTTACGATCCTCCAATTTACCTTCCATTATTTAGCGGGGTAATTGCGTAACACACTAACAGGAAGGGCTTTCATTATGACAGCTCAGCAACATTCATAACGTTATAGCAGACAAGTTTTAATAGTTTTGTGTTGTTAGTGACTTACTACTTGAGATAAGCTTAAATATGTTAAAAGGAGATGTACTGATTTCTGCCGGTGGATTATCATAAAGATGAACGCCTTCGTATTTTATGTTTTTCTACTATATTGCGTTCGCGGAGGACGCGTCTGTATTTAGTTAGGGTTTCTTTGGCTGTATTTGGATGTTTTCGTGCTGAAGGATATTTTTTCTAATGAGAATGCAGGAATTGAATGAGTAAAGTTGATGAGTGCTCATTAGTTAAGATTTAAGGTAAAGAATATTAAGTCACATAAGTACCTCTAATAGAATCGGCCTCTAAGGTTCCAGCAGATAGTCACTGGAGTCAGGTCAGGCAACATATTCCACGACATATATCCCATAGGGATATAAAGATACATATGCCAGGACTCAATTACAGTTTCTATGCATGGAAAGTCAATAGAGATTCTGCGATTTATCACCCTGTTACCTTAATGCAATCACAATGTAGATCGTTAACCTTTCTTTGATCGTTTCCCTGAAGACTGTAATATCCCTAGTAACACTTCTATCTTCTTATTCCGGACTGACAAGCGAATCGAAAGACAAATGGGTCTATACTCACAACATTCTTGACGGGATCTGCTTCAGTGTACAGGTGTAGGTTCACATCAGCATCAGGGCAGACTTCCTTATCTCGTCGCCACACGCAGTCCTCGAACGTGGCGTTACCGTAAGCATCAGTGTGTAACATCAACGCTTCCTTGATTGGATGACGCTGGGAGAAGGCACCTGAACCAATAGAGTGAAGTATTTAGAAGCTGTTAAAAAAGTTCTTTACGACAGGGTGAATAAGATTTGACAGGAATCCGTACAAATGAGGCTCGGTTTTTCATTTGTTTTGTAAAGTTTCTGATGATGGAACAGGGTACGTAGAGAATTTTATGAAGCATTTCATTATAGTCAGTACACATCACCAAAATCAAAAGTCATTTATTCAAACTAGGCTGAGAGTCAGCACTTTTTGAACATCAAAGTTACATAAGACAGTCCCCTAAAACGCCCGCCCATCACCACTTCCTAGTGCTATAGCTGGGAAGAAGAAGTGGCACAACAAACATGGATCACAACGTATTAATAGCAAGAAATTGTGGCATTACAACATAATAATATGATAGTTATTAATCTTGATATATCCACATGTATGATTATTACGTAAAAATGATGCGTGAAATAATTGATGGTGTAAATAACTATTATGGCCAGTTTATGCAACGATTTCTGTGAAATAGACAGCGCTCTTACTTAATAGCATCACATAGGAATGTGGAATCAACTAAAGGGAACGGATTACTTATGTGTCACCTGAATTACACCAGAAAGCACAATTTACATTGTTAGTTGTTGTAAGAAGGAAGCTAAAAATTACTGTCTTGGTAATAATAAAGACGTGGACGTCGTCGACGTCGTTGAGAATGACATCACCCCATTTCTTCCTGTGGGTGTCGTAAAAGGCGACTAAGGGACTTACTAGAGAATGGGCAGCAGCATTCTCTATGCATTTTACCACCATACTGCGATCGCCAACCCGCCTGCCAAGCGTGGCGATTAAGGCAAAGCCCCCCAATTTGGGGGAGGCCTAAGTCCAGCAGTGGACGTCTTACGGCTGAAGTGATGTGGTGAATAATAAAGACGTTGATAGTGTTAAGTGGTATGAGCGATATTATTGAGTGTCGTTTTTGGCCAATCAGTTCAAACAATATTTGAGTAGTCTTTATTTATGGCAGAATTTCCCATAGGCACTTTGTCATTAAGCAGTCTATGTAGGAATTAAGCATCACCATCACACAAACCTTTATTAACTTCTGCAGTTGAACACTTAAAAAATAATAAGTATGCACAGTGTTCCTATTGATCTCCCATAACTATTAATGTCAAAGAATTCACTGACGAATGATTAAAAAAAAAGTAATGGGTTTCTTTTCCTTGAATACGGGAGTAAGTTTCAGTGATAAGTACCAGTAAATAATCTTGAATCTAACCAAAAATTCAAATTTAAAGCTAAGAAAATGTGACGGTATCATATTTCATGTAAGTAAGGGTGTTTTACATAAATAATCGTAACGTCGAATTTTTTTGTATGAAATATTAAAACGTAAAAGACGTTCATATGTCACTCGATTCTTTGACATAGTCACATTAATACCCTAGAGTTATGGGATTACAAAAGGAACATCTTGTAGATTTTTTATGGCATTAAAAAGCAGGTAGATTCGGTCTTTGTAGAGTTAGTCTACTCAGAAAATTGACGAAATCTTGATCATTTCAACAGTTTTACAAATCGCTGCTTATAAACTGGGCCAATATAAAATAAATAAAACACAGAATAAAGTGTTTTGCAAGCCGTCATATTAACGTACCTTGTACGAGGAGTATGGTCGCAATGCAGGCTACCTGCGCGGGCGCACGAACGCGCGCCATCCTTCCCGAGCACTGAGCGAGCTACTACTGGCGCTAAGTGGCAGTGGGGGCACTGCTTACCCCCGTAGGTAGCACACTTTGCATATACTTGCCAAATTACATGAATTGAATACCGATGAGCAATAGTGAAATGGGTGAACTTGACTTGTGAACTGCCCCGCTCGGCGCAGTAATGAGCAAATATTTGAGTAAGTAAATTATTACCCAAGAGTTCTATTTTATTTGCAGTACCTAATAATAATTTAATAGTTTCTATTATGAATTATTAATTTATTTCTGGCGTTTTAGATTAACATGGACGGTACGGTTGAGGAATATGAACTTGAAACAGGGTTCGATTCCCGACAAAACCATACCTATCCACGCGATGTAGAGACTTTACTGGGAAACTGAGTTTGTTTTATATAACTGACATAAATTTAACATCACGCCTGAATTCCAAAGAGGATTGGGCTGAGGTGTACTTATAGTAGGGACACCCACTATTGGGCAGTCATTAGCAACAAAAGGCGGAAACACACTTACGTGTCGTGGCGTGTCGTGACGCGCCAGAAGCATTCAGTTTTATACATTCGACAGAACGTGTTGCGACACGACACGAAATGCAAATATGTCCCTAACCATATTAAATGTATGAAACCGATATGCTTCTGGCGCGTCACGACACGCCACGACACGTACGTATGTTTTTCTCATTCATATTTCTCAGGGCTCAAATCCAGCACCCTAATTGCGTAACACTATCGATCATTTTGAAGGAGAAGTCTGAGGGAGGGGGGTCTTTGGTTTTTTAATTTTTATAAGCCGTTCCTTATATTTATAGCTTCAGAGGTTCGAAAAATAGTCATCAACGTGAATAACAGAATGAAAGTTGTTGAACTGTCAAAAAGAAAGTAATTCCTATAATTAGTTTGTTACGCAATTAATTCGCAGACTTCGAGCTACTACTGAGACATTCATAATGCTGCCTGAATATAAAACATAACTTATCTACTTTAAATCATTAGTCAAAGTAGGTATAATGGTTTGACATTTACATTTGTAACGCCTAGCAATATGAATGACCTCCCTACGTTTTACTACTAAGCGCATTGCTATTTAATTGTGACAGGGACCGCACATAGTAGAGTCTAATCTCAATTGCACGCTCAATCAATAGTAGGCTATTATTATAGGTAGAGGAGTAGGTAGGTTGGATTTGAAAAGAGTTAATGAAGTGGACCGTGGTACATTACATACCTACTAAACTGAGTATGAAACTAAGCCCTGTACGTATACCGGTTCGAATGCCAGATTAATAGACAAAAAATAAAAAGGTACCTTTACCAATTTCCCATTAGTTAATTATCTTGCATTTAACACAGTGCCCGATAGGATTTTCCTTTGGCAATAAGTATGTAAATATGAATGTTTTTAATCCATCGTTATTGTTCATTATCGTACCTAATATTAAGAATTCCTGTGCAAAATTTCATTATTTGAGATCCAGCGGTTCAGGCTGTGCGTTATTTGTTAGGGAATGATTCTAAAGATTTTAAATAAGTATTATGTATAACCACAGAGTCCTTTTATATATAGTTATGTATAACTGTAGAGATTACCATGGCGAACGTCGTACTTCTGCTCCAGTCAAGGTTGATTTATGGCGATGGTACTAGTTGCTGTGAAGTGATGTCGACCTCGCAGTCATAATATCTTCAATCAATGTCAAAATATTTCTTTCTGAGCTATGAACAAAATAGCAGTATTCATTGCAAGCTGTCTGTACTTAATACACTAAAAACATGACATGCACACACGCTAAGTAGGTATTCGTCTCTACAAGCAGAATCATCGAAAGTTTACTTCCACTAATAAGGCTAGTACCTATACTTTGTTATTGTCATACAAAGGTATGTAATTCAATCAAGAGTATGAATAGTCGAGAACGATCCCGGCGGGTGCGTCTGCGTGTCGTCGAGTATGACGCGCAGATTAGAGGTGGGCGTTAAATCAATAAACTGTTTTTATTAACGGCTTTTAGTACGTCAACGAATTAACTGTTTTTCTTCAATGACAAAACCTGTTAAAAAAATCAACCTAATAAATTTTGTCAACGTTTTCGCAACTCGCAATGAAATAATATTCTGTTTTTCTTCAATGACAAAACCTGTTATAAAATTCATATAATAAATTTTGTCAACGTTTTCGCAACTCGCAATGAAATAATATCATAGGCTTGCAGTTATTTATGCGCTGAGTTTCGTTTCCGATCCTTTCGCTCCTATACCTTTCCCGCTCGCACTTTTACTACAATAGCTAAATGAAATAATTGTAAACATTCAGTCTCGCAAAAATAGCACTTAAGGTCTGTGGATTACGACTGTTTTTTTTCGACAGTTCCTTCGACCTATTTAATACATTAATTTAACTTAATACATTAATGTAATGAAAAATCTAAAAGGAGAACTTTCAAAAACCCGTTAACGAATTAACGGCTTTTTCAACCTGTTAACAATTGACGATTAATGTTAAATTAAATTAATTTAAAAACCGTCAATGACACATCTCTAGCGCAGATGTATTGCGAGTGTCTCAGTGTGAAATGTCTTGGAGTCAATGATTGTTCTTCGTACAGCGACGCCTCTGTGTGCGTGCACGCAGGTGAGATGGTGCGCCAGAGCGGGACGCCGCGCTAGAGCCTCCGCGCAGGTAGCGCCGCCGGGCCAGTCCGAGACATGCGCCCCGCGCGCGCCCGCGTCGTACCGTCGACATACGGTCACGCATAACCTGCTTTTCGAAAACAACATCACATAAACGTTTGTTTCCCTCCATCTCAGCTAAACTCTGACAATAAACAGTTCATAGTGCTTCCAAACAGTGTGTGACAAGTGCTTTTCGTGATCACAAAGAACCACGGTCGAGTTAATTGCGCGAATGCCACGCTCTACAGCCTACGCAGCCGGCGGCGTTCCCCACCTCTGTTCATTCAAGGACCAATCGTTGAACTCATGCCGTCTTTCGCATCTACGTGATCTGCAAGATTTGGAAATGAGCTCCAAAAACACAGAGCGATGTATTGACTAGGCTGGTAACCAAAATAGGTTCCAACGACAATGTCAATCAATCAGAACGCAGGCCAATTTAATAAACAGAAGCAACAACTAGGTAAACAGGGCCCGGAACCGGTCAACTTTCCACCGCGTTATCATCCGCCTCCTCTAGCCGCGAGCGGGCCCAAACTAGCCACTATCGACCCGTCCGCCAAGGAGTACAAACCACCATACGCAGGCAAATCTATCGATCCTAGCAAATCGCAGTACCCTTTAGTTGCGCATGGTGCTGTTCCGGGTTCATACAGTGGAGGATCTATTCACTTTTTGAAATATCCTCAAGGCTATCCTCCAGGATATCCTCAACCATCGGGAGCACTTCGTATGCCGCGGCCATCCGAGGTGGTGACGAAGGCTGTTGTGCACGAACCCGTAGAGCCAACTACACGAGCCAGAAGTGCAGACGACATACAGCGGGCTCAGCGTAATATTGAGGAAGAACAGATTCACAGAAGATCGGCTGACATGCTCAAGTTTACCAAACGCGTGGAACCCGAGGGACCTCGAGCATCGACTGATCAGAAAAGACAGATTCAAGCGCTCCTAGCTCAGATCAAAGCGCTGAAAGAAGCTAATCGCCGCTTAAGCGAGGATAACCAGGAACTTAGAGATTTGTGTTGTTTCTTAGATGATGATCGACAGAAGGGTAGAAAACTAGCTCGAGAATGGCAACGATTTGGAAGATACACAGCATCCGTTATGCGACAGGAAGTATCTGCATACCAGAACAAATTGAGGCAGTTAGATGATAAACAGCAAGAATTAATTCGTGATAATTTAGAGTTGAAGGAATTGTGCTTATATTTAGACGAAGAACGTGAGAGGAGTACGTGTAGTAATTGTGGACGAGCAGCAGGAAGGGAGCGAGATGACGGTGATGGTAGCAGTAGCGGGACAAATGCAGAGGAAGGTATACGAACTGCTCCTGCGATACCAATCACACATCCTCAGCTTGCTGAACGAACAGTACAATATGTTAAAGACTTAGAGCAAAAGGTTCGGCGCTTAGAAGCAGAGAAAGGAGTAGGAAACGGAGGAAACGAACGTCCTGAAGCCGTGGTACGAGCTTTACAGGTTTTGGAAGTGAGAGAACGTGTAGAACGTGAACGAAGAAGACCAGCTCCAGACCTAGATTCGGGAGAACAGGCTCTAGTGCGTGAAATGTGCAACGTAGTGTGGGGCAAGCTAGAAGAGGCACCTCCGCAAGCCCCGCCACGCTAAAGCATAACATAAACAATAAACAGTTAACGTTTCTTAGTTTAGTGTCAAAGTGGGTTCGATCGAAGGAGGTGAACGAGTAAATAAAAAGTTGTTCAAAATAAATGCAGATGGAATCCGACTTGATTGAGGTCATCGGTCCGCTGTCTCGTGACCTAAAGAACAGAACTGTGTCAACCTTATAAATATAAAAGTAACTGAATGTCGTTAGCGTTAAGGCCCTTAGAGACGAGTGTGATGTATTACTTGCCACGACAATACAATGTAGCGGGAAACCGAAAAGTACAAAATTACTTTATGAGTTACTGTAGGTCTTTAGATTTAGAGTTTTTGTCTTTCTGTTAACAAACTTTTGAATTATTTCCCTCTTGCTTTCTTACATTGTTATTAATAATTATTAATTTTATAGAAAATATTTGAGACATTGGTTAATTATGAGGCTATATATTAATATTTTTGTCTGTGATTTTCCTGTGAGCTGGAATAATGCTAATGAATTCTTCAAAGACGCTTAGATCATAAAGTTTTAAAGTGCCTTATCTATTGTTCATAGAATTTTCTTTTCAACAGATCCATGGACGTAACGCCCATGAGCTGATCTTAATATTTCATTTACATTCTTCATTTGCTTGTGCTTTGAAGCTGAACTTATAACTATTGCCTAGAGTCTAGTCAGCCATTGATTCACACGGTTTCATGTTAAGATATAAGTTATCCTAGCTCACTTAACTCGTTCCATTTGCTTGCTTCAGTTTTGATTATAATGTGTTATTAATTTATTCAGATATGGGTGTGTGAGAAATAAAGCTATTTATGTTTATGGTTTTTTTTTTCTTGCTTAAGTTTACATATCTACCTACTTGAAACATGAGACCTTATTTACTGTAATTTTTCCAACTGGTCGTTGTTTAATTTTTCAATGACGATGACAGATAGAACGTTTCAATTAACTGACAATAAATTGTTTTGATTGGGTTTGTAATCATATCAAATTAAAACAATAATTATGGCAGAGGCAAAAGGCGAAGGACCAGAGGATGTAGATACTATCGGGGTAACTTAAAATATTCTTAAATACCTGGTACATTGTAGTACTTAAACATAACATTAACAATAATTTAAACGGTTCAATTAGATCTTAATTTGACATCTTATGAATGATTGTATTCTGTTGTATTGCAGTCGCTTCTCTACAGAAATAATTTTCCGCAAGACTGTGGTTTTGCTTGGTACTTGATACTTACCTACATGATAGATACATGCTCACCGGCGATTCAGGGTTTTATTTTAATCAAAATACATAGGTCTGACGTATGATAGGTACCTAATAGAAGAATTTCCTAGATCTACGTAGGAAAGAGGAATCCTCAAGGCGACAGGCACGGCGAGGGATGGGCAGTCCTTCCAAATGGGGACTACTACACAGGGTGCTACTGCCGCGGACAGCGGAACGGGAAAGGCTTGTACGTGTTCAAGAATGGCGCTCGGTACGAAGGTATGGAGACCTGTAACCTACGGGAAGTATAAACGATTTTGGTACATATCTAGAGCTACGGGAAAAGGTAAACAGCTTTGGTAGATGTGTAGGCGGTTTCAAATCCTGACACGAAATAGCTTTTGTAACATTTGTGCAGATTGCACATAAATTAGGATGTATACCTAATAATTCTTGCTTCTAGGCGAATGGCGTAAAGCCATGAAATATGGAGTTGGCCGCATGGTGTATCCAGATGGCTCGCACTATGAAGGAGACTGGCGGCACGACGTCAAGCAAGGATTCGGAGCCTACTACTACCCCAACGGCGACATATACGAAGGGGCGTGGTTCAAAGGCAAACGACATGGCCTAGGGACGTACTTCTTCGCCGAGAACCAAATAAAATTCATGGGGACATGGGTCGAAGGAACGATCCAAGGCCCCGGCCAAATTATTTACCCCCGTTATCGTTACCACGGCTCCTGGTTGAAGGGAAAGCCTAAGGGTCCGGGATGCTTCGTCTTTGATACCAATTGTATGCAACATGGATTCTACCTGCTTATAAAAGATCCGGCTAGTGAGGAATTCGGTGAGGGTGAGGAAGAGAAAGAAGAAAAAGAAGTGAAAGAGGAGAGATTGGAGGAAGAGGAGTCTTTAGAGTTTGATGAGACAGCAGGTAAGAATGAACTGATAGCGGAAAGAGGCTTACAATCAACTAGCAAGTACTGTCAATTAGTGTGTTGACTTGCGATGCACAAATGCATAGCTTGGGTAGATAATTTATAAGTTGGTGACGATATTTTGAGTGGGCTATAAACTTTGAATTTGGATCTTAGTGCCACTACCGATATAATACTAGTAGGTATAATAATATTTATGTAAATCTAATGCAAGCAAGTTTATACGCGTCTAATTTTTCATTGAGGTCGACGTCCGCAAGAGACCTCGAACTGATACAATTTTAGAGAAACGGGATTTAAGAATAAAGAGTGTCTGTGAATGCACAATTTAAAATGACAAAAATGCATTAATTAGCCTTTAGAATCCGACTCCCCAGGCTCGACCAGGCAAGCTATGATGAATTTAATAATTACTTGTATCTCATTCCACAAATGATTGGAGTCAGAGACAAAATATGGACTTATTTTGTCTCCTCCAAACAAAAGATAGACTTGTGGAAGAGGAGGAATGAAGTCAGAAGTAGCCTCCGGTCAGACGAATGATATTATGGTTTTTGGTGGGTTCTGCCTAATGGTCCTAGTCGAGCATCTTGATTCTGCGTTAAGCACTGTTTGTATTATGTGTGACAACAGTATTTTCGCCATCTGTAACTTGTAGTTCGTTCGCTAGTAGAGCAGTTCTAATGCAGTGTATACTGATTTTCTTGGTCGCCTGTTTAGCAAACTATAGGTAGTAATTTATATCTTTGCCTCCTAACAGGCAAGATGGCAACATGGCGGGCACGTAACATCACGGCTTATATAGCAGAGTTTCTGCCAGAAGAGCCAGTGCCATTGCCTATCCATGAATCTGTGCCTTCAATCACGAACGAAAGCTGTATCATCACTGACGATCTTCAGTTCGAACCGCCCTCAGTCGAAGCTGAAGATGAAGGGGGAGATGACAATGACTCTTGGCTGTTACATAGACAGCAATTCCTTGAGGAAGCCCAGAAAGAAGCAAAATGAATAAAATATTTATGTAGTGTAATTGTTTATAATATTTTTTCGTTCATTAAAACGATTACTTGCAGATTTAGTATTTATTTTGGTTTGGACAAATATTACCACTGTTCCGTGTAGTGCTAGACGTATAGCATCATCCCATTTATTCTCGTGGGTGTCGTAGAAGGCGACTAAGGAACTTACTAGAGAAACGGCAGCAGCGTTCTCTATGCATTTCGCCACCATACTGCGATCTCAAACCCAGACGGGTTTGAGAGGCAGACGCCAAGCGTGGCGATTACGATGATGAAATATACCCTCCCTTAGGGGGATGCATATGTTCAGCAGTGGACGTCTTATGACTGAAATGATGAATGATGAAATATTACCAAAAAATTGTATGTTTCAAGATCTGTTCATTTAAAATATTGATTTTGTCTAAAGTTTTACATTATCTATGTGTCATTGTCATTGTTATTAACAATATGTTATGTGGTAAACTCTTAACACATAATTATTTAACAAAACTAAGTTTTGCCTGAGACCATCCACATGAACATCAACCAACTAAAATGAAATCCACCAAATTGAATGAATGGAAAAAATAACAATTTGATCTTTCACCTGTAAGTACAAAAAGAAAATAATATTCTGTGTATTGTTAATGTCGTAAGTTACCTTATAAGAAACAGCAATGTTTGGTCTTAGATTATTTATTTAAATAGCAAAATATAATTATTTCTACATTACTTCCAACTTATTTTATGGAGAACATCATCGAGAACATTTGGTTTTAACAAGGCATGCAGACTGCTGTATCATTATTCATTATACTATGTTAATCTGTAATAACATGCACAAAGTAATTGCCTAAAAAACTATCTTATTTCTTATGTACTGTAGATGAACAATAATTCTCTCAAAAAATGTCTCCAAACTACTATTAAAACACAAAACGTGTTCATAGCTAGCAGCCATGTTATCTTGAGCAAGTAATCGACTAGCAAAATGCTATCAAAAAGTATGTAACTTAGTTTTACATTTTCACAGAGATCTTTTTGCGTGCAAAAATTGTGTAACAATAGTTTGGAGCCTATTACTAGCTATGTCTAATATTTCTTTTATTCCCATGTTTTATAAAGCGGATGAGTCTTTATCACAAAGATAGAAACCAAAATTTGAAATGTATTACAATATGCATATTATTACTATACAGATTCTTGTGCTGTAAATTTTACAATTAAGGAAGTATTATGGTTGAGCGTTCGGCTGAGGGTTATTGTTGGCAGCGCTGTGGCCCTCGTAGGTACTCTTATTCTTCATTAAGTATCCAGCTAAGTAGTTAATGGGATCTGGAGGCCTTTCCTTGGCCAGGATAGAGAGACCTTGCAACAGTATTGGCACTACTGTCTGGTCGAGGTACTGACGAGTAGGAAGCGCGTTCAGGTCAATCCTGGATTTTCGATTAGCGTTAGAGTCATTTTCTTTTTCCATTGATATTATTTTCTGAAAATACAAAATGAGCATCGATATATATGTAAGAGTGAATGTAATGTGTGTTTCGGTATTATGTACCTTGGTATGAATCTTTTTTGTATATTAATATGTGACGTAGTGTAATAGTCACCGTAATAAAAGCAAGAGCAATATTTGTCGGTACAATCATACTAACCCTTACGGACTCAGGTATCTTGGACGGCGGTTGTTCTTCCTTGGGGGCTTGTTGGGCTTGCAATGAAGTCTCTGACATCGGTTGCAACTATCCGTTTATTATCCAATTTATCTAAATTTTATCTTAATATATTTTAAGACGTTAAAATAATATCATACGTAGCGTAGATAGACACACGAAATTAATGAATGAATTGAAATGTTTATTTTCAGAATGAAATGTCAAACTTTTACAGATCGTCAATCATTTTGCCATGAGTTTAGATACGTGTCTTTTAGCACTATATTATAAATCTATGTTGTATTAGCATTGACATATTATATTACTGCTGTATTAGCCCGTGCGATAAAATTATTATGTGAGTCACCAACATGTTTTAATTCATTATTAATACATTAATAGTGTTCTGAAAGCTCGTCATATGGTCATAGGTGGCAGCACTGCTGCTCGTCTACAAGGCACATATTAGGTTGGGGAAAAAGTCTTTTCGCATTATAGTATGTATGAACTTGTAATAAAATCTCTTTGGCTATACCATTTGTATCTGGCTAGTTTTGGTATCATTGAAAGTTTAAATTTTAAAGAACATAATTCCAAATTCAAATTAGGAAAATGTGTGATTTTCATTTGTTTTTCGTACCGTCAAGATGAGTGAATCTAATTAAGAAATTCGATACATTTAAAAATTTTACTACAAAAAAGGCAAAAATGCAACGCAAGCCGCGAAAAAAAATTGCGATGTTTATGGACCTAGTGTAGTGTCTGTGAGAGTAGCAAAAATTTGGTTTAAGCGTTTTCAATCCGGAAATTGTGATGTCAAAGATGCACGTCGCTCTGGTCGCCCTATTACGGATAAAATGGATGCCATTTTGAAAAAGTGGAGCAAGATCGGCATACCAGTAGTTACGACGTAGCTGAAGAACTGGAAATTGACCACAAAACAGTTTTGGCGCATTTGAAAAAACTGGGTACACAAAAAAGCTCGACATTTGGGTACCTCACGAGCTCACTGAAAGAAACCTAATGAACCGTGTACTCATTTGTGATTCTTTATTACGACGTAATGAAACCGAACCATTTTTGAAGAAGCTGATAACTGGTGATGAAAAGTGGATCACGTATGACAAGAACGTGCGAAAAAGGTCGTGGTCAAAGGCCGGTCAGGCTTCACAGACTGTGGCGAAACCCGGGTTAACTCGCAACAAGGTGATGCTGTGTGTGTGGTGGGATTGGAAGGGCATTATTCATTATGAGCTGTTACCACCAGGCAGAACCATCGATTCTGAACTCTACTGCAAACAACTGATGAGATTAAAGCAAGAAGTAGAGAGAAAGCGGCCGGAATTAATCAACAGAAGGGGTGTGGTGTTTCATCATGATAACGCTAGACCTCACACATCTTTAGCCACCCAACAAAAATTAAGAGAGTTTGGCTGAGAGGTGTTAATGCATCCGCCGTATAGTCCTGACTTGCACCTTCAGATTTCCACCTGTTTCGATCTCTTCAGAATTCTTTAGGCAGTGTCAGGTTAACATCACGAGAGGACTGCCAAAACCACTTGTCACGGTATTTTGACCAGAAGTCCCAAAATTTCTAAAGCAATGGGATCATGTCCCTACCTACAAGATGGCAAAAAGTTATCGAACAAAATGGTACCTACATACTTTAGTTAAATGCAAATAAACTTTATTAAAAAAAGTTTTGAATTTTCTTAAAAAATGCGAAGAAACTTTTTCCCCAACCTATTATTTTTTAGCGGCAGCTGCCGTTATACCGAGGCTGAAATGATTTAAAAAAATCTTGCCAGTTGAAGGCTTGTTTATTTTTTTGTCGAAAACAAATTAAACGAAAACTAGAAATATATGTACGCCATCTGGAGTGTAACTATTAAAAGACGAGTCAAGGAGAAAAGGAATCGTCTATCACTGAAAAATTTAAATTGTGTGTTCGTTATTTTCTGTTTATTAATGTTCTTTTTTTTGTAAAGGACTGAAGGCGTAGGTACAATAGGAATGACCTAGCACTACCACTTTTCTATCCACATATAACATAAAATCACACAAGCGCCTGTTGATAATTTAAACCTATTTAAACAGATTTATTTCTCTTTGGAGCCTAAACCTAAAGACCTTTATGCGAGTTTCTCGCTTAAAAGTCTTTAGGTTTAAAATAGATAGCACATAGTCTCGATGACTTTTTCTCGATGATATTGGGTTCCCATTTTTTTTTGGAGAACTTCCTCCCACAGTTTTCATTTTTTAACATCTTCGGCAAGTACCTATACCACATTTTTGTCTATATTAATAAATTTTGCGTAAAAGAAGGCGCTTGTTTATATACTACTAACTTCTGCCCGCGACTTCGTCCGCGTTACATTTCATGTTCCCTGACCCTTCCCGTCGCATCGAATCGCCTGCCCGTGCGATTTCCCCCGTTTTTGCAACATTTTTCATTGCTGTTCCGCTCCTCTTAGTTGTAGCGTGATGATATACAGGATGTGGCGTAAGTAATGGTCCACCGTTCAGGATTCGATGAACCAGATAATTAACTATAACAATTAAAAATGTTAACCATTTTTAACCATTTTTTTGTTTTACAAAAATTGCTCTTGAACTTGATGGTGTGTTTTAAATTGGGGTTAAAATTAGAGAAGAACCAACTTTTTCTTCAAAAGAGCTGAATTTACATAAAAAATCATAATTTATCATGATAGCTCTAGTATTCAGCAGTAATTAACAGAAATCAAAATGAAAAAATTATGGTTGTTGAAACTACAAACAAACATGTAATAAAAGGTAGAAATTTCGTAAATAAAAGACAGAAATGAAATATTTTCGGAACCCTTGGGTAAAAATGTTTAAAATTTTTAATTGTTATAGTTAATTATCTGGTTCATCGAATCCTGAACAGTGGACCACTACTTACGCCACACCTTGTATATCCTATAGCCTTCCTCGATAAATAGGCTAAGCAACAGAAAAAAAAAAAAACAATTCGGACCAGTTCCTAAGATTACCGCGTTCAATCAAACAAACTCTTCAGCATTATAATCTTTACATTTTATATATGAATATATATTATATATGTATATATATAATTCTACTGTACGTGTGTATGTCACTGAACTCTTCCTAAACGGCTGGACCGATTTAAATGATTTTTTTTGTATGCGTTTGGTTGGCACTCTGGATGGTTTAGATTCACAAATCAGCCCGACAGATGGCGCTGCTAGGAAACAGGACAACGTCTGTACGGTCTGTTCTGTGGTACGGTCAGCTAGTCTAGTATATAAAATTCTCGTGTCGCAGTGTTTGTTACCAAACTCCTCCGAAACGACTGGACCGATTTTATAAAACTTTGCGTGCATGTCAGGTAGGTCTGAGAATCGGACAACATCTATTTTTCATACCCCTAAATGATAAGGGTGACCCAACCCCAATTTTTTTTTGTATTTAAAAAAAATAATTTTTATGTTATTAAGATTTGGCATTAAAAACTACATACAATTCTAAATTTTCACCCTTCTACCACCAACCCCTATCTATATATATATAAAACAAAGTCGGGTTTGTTACAACACTTATAACTCGAGAACTGCCGGACCGATTTACATGTTTTTTTTTAAATTGAATCGTTAGATTTGTCTCCGCCTCTAAAATTTTAAAAACATGGAAATATTTCATGAGAAAGAAAAAAAAGAGGGTTTTCCATTTTCTCATACATTTTGCATGTCAGCTAGAAATTGCATTTGAAGTACGAGGTTGTCATAACTCGGTAGGACCTCACTTACAAGGGTATATGTCAGCTAGAAAACGCTGTAGGCATTCAAAGTACCAGGTTGACATAACTTGGTAGGAGCTTAACAAACATACGAGTGTCAGCTAGAAGCCCTCATTGAGGCTGCGCCCAGCGCGCCGCTTGAGTGCGGCCCAGAGGGTCATGGCCATTCGGTTAATCCGGGGATACCGCACGGTTTCCTGCGAGGCGGCGAGCCTCTTTGCCGGAGTGCCGCCATGGGATCTGGAGGCAAAGGTCCTCGCCCACATGTGGGAGTGGCGCGAGGATGCGAAACGCCGGGGCGAAACTCCGCGGCGGACAGAGCTCCGGCAGGATCTCATGGCGACATGGCGGGTACGATTGTCGCAACCTAGCGCAGGGCACGCCACAATTGCGGCGGTAAGTCCCCTCTTTGAGGAGTGGATAGAGAGGCGCCACGGCGTCCTCACCTTCCGCCTGACACAGGTTCTCACCGGGCATAGGTGCTTCGGTGGGTACCTGTTCAGGATAAAGCGGGAGGAAACGCCCGGGTGTTTCCATTGTGAGGATCGTCTAGAGGACACGGTGGAGCATACGGTGGAAGTGTGCCCTGCCTGGGCGGAGCACCGCCGTGTCCTCGTGGAGGCGATCGGCGGCGGCGACCTCTCGCGTCCGGCCCTGGTGCGAGCCATGGTACGGAGCGAGAGGGCATGGGAAGCCGTCACCTCCTTCTGCGAAGCAGTAATGCTCGCGAAGGAGGAGGCGGGGCGCGTGAGGGAGTGGCAGTCTCTGCGCCCTCACGTCCCTAGCCGCCGCAGGAGGAGACGCCCCGGGCGCCGGGAAACGATTGCGGACTCCCGGCCACCGTAGGCGCGAGCTTGCGGGTGGCGAGCAATGGGTAGCTCGCCGCCCGGTAAGGACCAAGCTCGGGTCGACGGCGCGTAGTGTTCCACGCGCGCCTCAAACAGATGTCAGCAGTACTGAAGGGGTCTGCTAGGACCGATGCCTGCCGGGGTCGCGTGATTGTTCGAAAGAGATACCGTGGCCCCGGCACTGGGCAACTGAAGGAACACGGGTGGGTTTTAGTCAGTAAAAGTCTGACACGCCCTCCCGCTCCGCCCAGAGCGGGAGAAGTCATTTGATGATTTCCCACACAAAAAAAAAAAAAAAAAAGTGTCAGCTAGAAAACGTTTTATGCCTTCGATGTACCAGGTGGTCATAACTTCCTGTAAGGGTCGCGAGCTTTGTTCGAAAGAGTTCCCGTAACCCCGGCATAGCCAACTGAAGGAAAAAGGGTGGGTTTTAGTTAATTAAAGTCTGACACGCCCTCCAGCTCCGCCCAGAGCGGGAGACGTCATTAGATGATTTCCCATTCAAAAAAAAAGCTGGTCATAACTTGGTATGAGCTAGGCAACACGGGCTGGTGTCCGCAACCCCACGTCTGAGCGCGTAAAGTATGAGCTATTAAACAGGAGTGTCAGATAGCAAGTTGTCTATAAAATAACATAACCATAACTGGGTAGGACCTCACATAACCTGATGTGTCAGCTAGATAACGCCTTCGAAGTACCAGGTTGTAATAACTGGGAAGGAGCTTGCTAAACATAGGAGTGTTATCTAGAAAACGTTTTATGCCTTCGAATTAGCAGGTTGTCATAACTTGGTAGGAGCTCACCTCACCTGATTGCCAGGGTAACGAGGTTTGTTCCAAGGAGTTACCGTGGCTCTGGCATATAGGCAACTGGAAGAACACGGGTGGGTTGTCCACCAGCGTTTTTTTGCAAAATAATGTTAATTTTATATATACTGAATACCTTACAAACTGGAACGAATAAAAGCAGTAAGTATAACGAGAAGTGCAAGAAATGCATGGA
The DNA here is from genome assembly GCA_947507805.1 of Aporophyla nigra. Classification (NCBI taxonomy): domain Eukaryota; kingdom Metazoa; phylum Arthropoda; class Insecta; order Lepidoptera; family Noctuidae; genus Aporophyla; species Aporophyla nigra. Next base: position 5,768,345 of record OX382301.1, read on the forward strand.
GGCGCCTAAACTTTGTGTAGAAATGGGAAAGAAGAAAACGAGGTTTTAGTCAGTTAAGAGTGTGATTATTATAACCCGTCCAAGAGCGAAGGGCATCTATGGGGAATAACACACGAGAAAAGTGACTAAGGAATATTATTAGTCAGGTTTGAGAAAGGTTAAAAAATGTTATGTAATATAATGCTTAACCATAAAAAAAATCAATCACAACAACTGTTTATTTACAAGAGTTTTATTTTAACTTAATAAATACAATGAAACGGTTCAATCAACAATGTTAGACAAAAAAAAAAAAACTGCCGAAACCACACGCTACGTCGACGCTGGGGTTGCCATAATAAATCATTAATCGCTCAAGTTAGCTGCGTTACAGCTGTTTCAACTTCTAGATTGGGAGTATAAAATTACAATGACTACCTATTTAGTATCAGCTCAAACTAGCCCACTGCTGGACATTGGCTTCTATAAATCCGAAAAGCTCCGTTCTGTTTAATTACTATAGCAACCCAGACAGTTGCAGTTGAACCCTTATCAGTCCTTGTTTCAAATATTATGACACTGAACACGCTCTTCACTATTCGAGTACAGATTCAATCAAACTATACAAAATACTCGACTACGTACAGTCGTTAACTTAGCACGCACACATACCTACCTATACAATACAAAACTTAATTATAAAGTTGAGGCCTTTATTAACGCTTTTGGTGACGTCTAGCGCTCGCATAAACGTCACAAAGTAATTTAGCTTCAGCTGGTTACAGCGAGCGCTTCAAAGAGACCATAGAGTACGTATCTATCGTAATTTTCCATAACAACCGTCTTAACATGTTGAACGGCAAGACGCTGTATGCTGTCGATGACGATATCAGGAGTCTTCATGAGAGCGTCCCTCAGAATTCGCCCAAGGCGCATTCACGATCAAATTTGGATGTTGCGAAAACCATTAGTAAGTAATTTCCAATGTAACACTTATTATTTATAAGGTATATATTGGAATGAATGCTGTGAGTTTTACAAAACTCTCGGCAATCATTCTTATTTATCAATATCATATTGCAATGACTTATGAATGGTGTTACGTCGATCGTGAATGTCCTACATAAGTGAGTTTTACACGTGTGCGTGCGTTTGTTGACGGATATGATAATTCAAAAGCTTTTTAATGCTGATGGGGTGGTTAAGTCCGAAGGTAGTGCGGGGGTGGAGGCGGTGGAGGCGCGGGGCGAAGGCGCGGCCCTCGTTCCAGTTGCCGTCGCCACGATGCCATGGCTTCGCTCAGCGTCCATAGCTCTGATAGTAGGGAGAGATCCAGCTGCCGCAGACTCGCCTGGAAAATTACAAATAAAAAATGAGTCAAGAGTTTTATCATCATGAAGAAAGGGAGTATCACCAGCCTAGACCAGTTTCCATAATTGATCGATTTTCATTCTAATGGCGACAATTTCGAAAAAGATATAAATCCATTCGATGTTGCAAAAATGACATGTAGTTACAATGACACTGATGCACGTAATCCCAACAAGTTTCAACCAAAGTAAAGAAAGTAAAAGGAAGTGAAGTGAAACAGGAAAAGCAATCTCGCCAAAATCATAAATATGGGAATTCATGTATCAACAGTTAACTTAATTTCTCGACTGTACCGAGAGTCGGTCAGAGAAAGTAAAGAAATTATCAGGATCCTAGTTTACATACGAACGGGCGTACACGGTGCACATGAACATTGAAACAAAATAAAGCTAAGAATCGAGACCGCAATGGCAGCTGAATTTCAACATTTTAAACAAGAACTAACGACTGCGTTCAATTTAGCCGTTTATTACCATGACCTGATAAACAGGTATGTTATTTAAATATACTCTAGAATCCAGTTAATGTAAACATTAGTTAATTATCGAACCGCTGTGCAGCCTACTGCCTACATCGTAACACGTGGGCCGGTTTATTCATTCAGTAGATGATTAATCAAGGGTTTTATTGATTTTAACTTCTGGAACGATATCTTTTCAAATAAAGCTGATAACAATTCGAAGGTCGATTATTAAGTCAATTTTGTATGGTGTTTAGAGAATGAAGCTACAATTAAAATGAATTTTGTAAGCTATAACGATTTCCATGACAAATTAACGACAACAGTGCTCGAAGCGACCTTCCGCGAGCGTTCTGGTCGATTGCGTTAGATAGGAATGCAGCGCGATCACGACTGTATGTGGGACGCAGAAATAACCGAACAACTTATTGATATTAGCTACACAACGCCGACACATTCACGACGCACGCGGATCTGGACGACAGGTCTATCTAGATCTGAACTAGGTAAATAGGCACTAGATGTTACCGTAACATCTTCTTATAAAAATCGGTCTCATAAAACATATTAAGGCCGCACAGAACAGTTTCCGCTTAGCTTAGTTATATATTCCTTTTTATTGCTAAATCGTCAAGGCTTCTCATCTTTACTTTAGTTGACATACTTTCAGCGTTGCCAAGTATAATAATAATTGAAAGCTTATTATAAGAAATCGTCACCGAAGTCGGGGGTCAATTTATTTTTTCGATGCTTAAAAAGGCAAATTCCTCTTACCTAACTGAAGAGAAGCAAGGAAGTATCATAAAAGAAGAAATTAAATATATCTTTAACAAACGCTATAAAATTGAATAAATCTCACATGATACAAAGACGTTACAGCTATTATTCAATAGGCAATTAAGTCAATGATCACAGCATTGCTTTCAAGGAGATTAGTGAAAGAAATGTAATGAATCATTGCATGAAATTCAATGCAACACGAGAGAAAATTAACATCGCTTGCATTCCCGTAGAGAATGTTTCGGAAAAGAGGGAAAGTGCCTATCAAGTGGTGCTCCACGCTTCGATGGAGACGCAAACATCGAGACTGTCCCGTCAGACTAATTAGCATGCACTCCCCAGCTCAAATCATACGCTGATGAGAAGATAGGCATAAAGAGAAACTTGATTGCTACTTAATTTAACAACAAGAATTGATCACAAGATTTTTCCTTTAGAAGATATAATTCTATAAATTCTGCGATGACGTGATTGAGTTATAAAACGGCAAGAAATTCACTCGTGCATAAGGCACTTTTACACGATGACAGATTTAGAGACACTGAAATAAATTGATATTTGTCCTCAACAAGTGTATGAATGCCTGGAACCAATTTCAACCACTTTGTATTCAGATTGTAAATTGCTCGACAAGTGGCACAATGGAATGTAATTTGGTGTAGAAAATAAATCTATACAGAACAAAATTCCCGAAAATTTATTAGGTCGCGTAAAATATTTCACTGATGTTAGTGTAATATGCCAGTTGCGCGGATGAAGAAAAACATGTTCTTTTTGATAGAAATTATAAATGTGTGCGTTGTGGAGACATGAAGTTGAAATGTACTGTAAACATTTTGTATCTGCCAGCTTCGCCAAATGGTTTTCATGTTAATGGATCAAATAAACAGACTGAAGGTTATATAATTATGCCAGCTCAAAGAAAATAAACGATTTGATGTGATTGATGGATGAATGCCGTTTGTAATTAATGACTTTCGAGCAATAAAAATATTTTTATCGCAAGAGTTGACGGTATAGAATGCTGCTCTACACAACATGTAGAAAACGTTCGTGACAAATCATAGTTAAAAATATAATCAATGTACAGATATAATGGAATATCGTGATGGCCCTTTGAAATGGAACGTAATAACAAAACGGCCAAGGGGTGGCGAATGGTAAACTAATTGAATTAGCTTTCCCGCACCCCTTCACACTGCCGGACATGGAAAAGCTTTGAAAAAAGAAAAGTGAATTTCCTAAATGGCTTCAGATTCAGAGTAGTAAAAAGAAATAATTGTGTTACGTTAAAAATATTTTTCAAATCCCTCGTAAAATTTTTCAACACCCAATTGATACTGTAAAGAAATTCTTTTCTAAATAAGTTTCATCAAAGAGTTTGTGTCGAGCACCTAGAGAACCGTGAAAGAAGCTTAATAGTTTCTAGGAAGGAAAGCAAGCGGTTACATTAACAATTGTGGCGTTGTTGTTACAACAACTAGTTCAAAGGAAACTCCTATTTGTGCAGCACTGCGTCCGGTCTATTGTGTACCAATGCGGCTATAGTTGGACTTTATTTATTTGAGGTACTCAACTGTTCAGTCTTTACGTCGGTTAAGGTATATGCCTTGCAAGGTTCTTTTATGTAATTAGCGAAATCGATTGGTTTAATTGTTATCACTTGTCAAGCATCTATAGTCATTTACAATATGTAACATACTTATGACCCTATGCATCCATCCCAATTAGAACATTAAGTAAAAAGCTTAATACAATTACCAAAGCGTTTTTTTTAAAGCTCTATATTATGAATAAGAAGATCGTGGTTGACCCTAGCATTACTTTATGCATTTGAAATTGAGTTCTATCGTCTGAAGATACGATTTTATTTGGCTCGATCGCCGGTCATTATGGCAAAGATGATACCGAGATTAAAAGTTACTGAAATCGATTCAGTAGTCAACTATGAATAAACTTTACTTTTAGTACTTCCAGGACTTTCGTTTATTCTGTTACATCTTGTTTAATCATTTAGATATATTGTTATCTCTGTTTCATTTTATATAAATTTATCAAAAGAAGTTACTTATCGTCGTTGCAAATTTAAAATCTCCTATGTAACAATTTTCACAAATACGAGCTATGCATATATTTTAAAAGCCATTTTGTATACCTACCTATTGCAAAAACTCATATGTGAATATCTTAATGTATCGTTAAAATATTCGCTAATTTAATAAAATCTCATGTTTATTGACCATCGAAAACTCCTATGTGCCTGATGTAATAAACTGTAAAACCACTTATGTGACAAAAAGTTGCAACTTAAATCTCCTATGTGCCGAAAAAAAATTAAATTTATATAAATATACGCTGAACGACACATTGATATACGACAAATTCTATCTCAATACATTATAAGTCCTTTACACTTTACATCTAAAAAAAAAATAAGAATGTTTCCTCAGTTTCTTTTTCAGGAAACAGTTTTTTTCGTTTTTCTCGAAAAGTTACTTTTTACACATAGGAGATTTTAAATTTGCAACGACGTTATGCTCGACGCTTTTGAGCTAGTTTTAATAGTAAACCAGTAATATTTCACTAAAGCTTAAAATCTTGGATAATTTACCTAAAAGATATCGCATCGTGTGTACTTGCAATCCAGCAATAACTGCTCATTCAGTGTTTCCAATTACCATTAAAACCTAGTGTAAGTGAAATTATCCCACGCAGATCTCGTCGAGATCAAGTGTAACCTAACTCCCGGCACTGGTTCCGGTAGTGTCCACCGCTCAAGCATCAGTTTCATTCACGCAAACTTTCTTCACAACATGTTATTTGATCAGGACTGAGCAAGTCCTGCGGTTTTATAGTCAACTAGCTGTTACCCACGACTTCGTCCGCGTGGTATTTTTAACAAAAAAGTTTTTCGTTCGATTTCTTTACGTGAGATTCATTTTTTTTTTCTAAAATAAAAGTAGCCTATGTTGCTCCTCGTTACATCAGCTATCTGCCAGTGACAGCCCCGTCAAAATCGGTCAGCTATTTCAGAGATTAGCCGGAACAAACAGACAAAAATTGTAAAAAATGTTGTTTTGGTATATGCATCGTGTATACATAGGTTATTTTAATATTACAAACACACACTCCAATTTTATTTATTTGTCTAGATAAGGCATAGCATAATCAGCCTATAATGTTGCCACTGCTGGGACCTCTCTTCGAGAGTGAGTGGGCCGTAATCCACCACGCGGGCTTAGTTAGAGTTGGTAGATGTTTCATGTCTTCTTTGGGTCGTAGGTTGGAATTTTTGGGTCTAAGACAAGCCGGTTTCCTCACGATGTTTTCCTTCAATACTTTGAGAGCAGTGATGATCAAATTGTCAAAGTAAAGGGTCGGCTTGGGCTCGAGCCTGCGATCTACAATTTGTAAGTCGGGGCCTTCCATTGCACCAATATAGCATGAAGTAATTTAAATTGAACTCCTACAAATATCGACTGAAGGAAATATCAGGTACATTCATATATAATACATCTGACTGTGCACCAGTCGCATGATGCCAGATGATCCTTAATTGGCTTGGTTTCAATTTCCACATGCACACACATTCGTCATTAATATTTCATACGCAGCGAGAATAGCACAGAAATGAGAGTAAACTGCGTGAAAATATGAAGTAAATCACGATATGTATGATGAAATGTTTACGCATGTCAATTGGATTTAGAACTTTTTAACTGACTTCAAAATAGAGGAGGTTCTCAATTCATGTGTCATTCTACTGCTTCCTGGCACTGTTGCTTACATAGCAAGTAGTGGTAAACGAATTGTTGTGGGGAAGTACAGTAACTAAAAAGTGAAAAAAAAAAAAAACTGACTTCCGAAAAAAACTACAAAGTGACAAACAACTTTAATTTCGGAAGGCGGTAACTAAAATATACATCTAAAGACCGACTTCTGAAACTAAAGTTATTTTTCACTTTGGAGTGTTTTTTCGGAAGTCAGTTGTCTTTTTCTTGGAAAGTTTTTATTAGTAAGTAACCTTACCGAAACTTTATATCAATAATATCATATCAGATTTTTATGGAATAAATACACATACACACCCGAACATGATAGAGCATAAATTGAAGATTGCCGTTACATGGTACCTATTTATCTATGGCCGTGGTTCGGGAGCCGGCGGCGCCGGCGCCACCGTCGCACCCACGTGTCTCCCATATAATTTACATTCAATACTAGTTAAGATGCCTACATGATAATAGTTTGGACCGGAAGAAAGTATTATCATCATACGTGACTCCCGTTATGGTGTGGGCAAGGCTTGTTTAGGTACTTGTCACATTATGTTCTATCAGATGTCCAAACGTAAAATTGTAGACTCTATTCAGTTGTTTGGAAAAGCAGATAGGAACTAGTTTTGCAGTCCATTAAGAGTGGAATTATTATATAATAATTTATTAATATTTTATTGTTACTTTCTCGATTTATAAGCGAATTTTTAATATTATGATCTAATCCTGTATGGTGATATAAAACAGCAAAATAGAAATTTGTTCGAAGATTTCTCTTAATTATGGTTTAAATGGGTGTTTGTTTGAATGATGTAAAGTGCCTTACTGTAATGCGTTACGAATGGGTCAATGTATTGCGATGTTCTCAGTACCAGCGAGTTTTGTCAACGTGCCAGCATGTAGTACATGTTCATGTATGTTTAAGTATTGAGTACAGTTAGCGCAAGAGGGCGTTAGAAAAACGTGTGGCCTCGTGGGACCAGTCCACCCACGGACGTTCGATCCAGTCCTCGTGTTTTTCACCATGTTTGTATACTTGCTGCGATCATTGAACGTCAACTTTTCAATGAGCAGCACTTAGGCTGCTGATAATATTTTGTATAAACAATTCAAAAGTTTTTAAACACATAGCAATAGTCGCTCCGTAATCGAAAAGGTACTTAATTGATATTTTGCCTTACAAGCCAGCTCGCCTTAATTAGTTATGTAGATATTTAACTCCAACTATGTTGAAGTCGCGCACACGCACGTTTTTTGCAGAGGATATGCTGGATCCGGTTTCGAAGTTTTATTAACAGTCTAAATATAATCAGGCAGCCGATAACGCAGAGCCCTCGCAATCGGTTTGCGAAATCCGAGATGTATTTTATTGTATTTTCACACGTGTTTTCTTCTCGTTACGTCTATCCTAAAAGGATAAAATGAAAAAGTAAGTTTAGTTGCGTAGTGCCGCTGCACTGTAGTTCCCAAAGCTTCCGTCAGTGATTTACAATAAGATTCATTTTGCTTTACACACTCATGTCTCATGTCTCGTATCGCTCCAAACTCTAGTCGCAGGTTGTACGCGTGCCGTTGCAATTAAACAACATGTCCGCAGCTGCGCATCTCCACTTTTTACTACACTCGGATCCTCTCCAAATAGTAGTTAGCTGTGACATTACAACCGTCTTAATGAGTTTATTTGGACTTTTATAGACAGCTGCCGTATTATCCAACTTGGAAATTTTGGCAAGCATGTCTGAAGTGTGCTCTTGAACGTGCATGACGTCATAAACTGTGGTCCCCTAAACAATGGGCAGCTCCGCAGCAGGCAGCACACGCCCCTTTTTTGCAATGTCGTCTGACCAGTTTGGGCGACCACGACTCAACCGACAGGTGTGTTCTTTGTAGGACATTTTGAGACTTCAAGGTGTTCTGTGGTGAATGCAATATCAATCGTATCTATTTACTAGATACCCTGATGAATGTGGGCGCGGTGCAAGAACCCAGTATCCTTACAAGGTCGTCAACAGGTTGATCTGGCCGATGTAGCGGAAGTCTGCGGACCACCGTTAATATAATGGTGCCTATCAATATAGGTGCGCCTTACGGTTTATCCATTATACGAGAATTGCTCCCAACATTCTTATTTGGACTTACACAAGAGTCGAGCAAATAAACCAGATTCTTAAAGCTGCTAGTTAGAGCAGAAACTTGAGTTAAAAGCAAAGATAATGACGTGAAATTAGTTTTTTTCTTGTTTGATAAGCTAAATGAGTCAACAATTAAGATAGATATCGTCCGTGGCGTGCATTCATATGGAAGTTTTGTGTCGATAAAAATAATGACGCATTTTCCACTTGCAGCAGTTGCACGCTGTTATTTATAGATGCAATAACATTGTGAAATATTGTTGAGAGTTATAGAAGACAAAGATATCAATGTTTACGTCATGCATCAACTTTTGCTTTCCTATGCTGTTCTTTCTGTGATGAACGTAACAATTTGCTAGAACCGAAGACTGACATAAATAAATACAGATAAATACCAGCTTATGAACGTAACTAAGTTATCATGAAACGTGTGATTTAAGGCAAAACCCTCAACAATACGATAGGCGTCAAACTTATATGGTGTGTAATAGCTAAATACGTAGGTAAATATTTCTATGCACCAGCACAAGGTTTCAATGACGAACAATAGTGGTTTGACCAGTCAAGTGCCGTTCAGACTAGAATAGATAGTATCGCGAAGGTCAGAACTGCGAATGTTAGGAACAATAATGGAATAGATTTACTAACTCTATTTATCTACTTACTGTTTGTAATGGTATCTAATTGTTTGTACGATAACAAAAACTAGTAATGATTATCGGTGTAACATTTGATCCAATTCGTTATAGTTACTTGTTATATGAATTCTATTGAATCTGATGTAATGCTAACAATGTATAATCAGCCTGTAATGGTCTCAATGCTAAGACACTGCCTCCTCTAAGGAATGGGTAATACACAACGTGGGTACAGTGCGGGTTGCTAGATATTACATGTCTTCAAATTTCAGGTTCTAAGAGATGCCGGTTTCCAATAACAACAATAGATATCCTAAATATTTACTCATCTGTTGCTGTATAGCAAAGTCTGTATCAGAAGCTTGAATGACATTCGTTACATCATCAATGTAATTAACCACGTTGTATCAGTTCTGTTACATAGGTACATACTGATCTAACAGAACTGAACAATGATCTCAGAACGAACTGTTGGCAACCAAACAATGCAGAATGAGATGTAGGTATAATTGTTTCCCCCAAACCGCTGACATAGTAGTGATGTTCCCACTGTATTTTGCTGCAAATTGTCTACACCACATAACAAGCGATCCATAATTGCTGAATCACATCGCTGGCCGCGCTGCTATTAGTAAACAAACATAGCATCATGTGAATCATCAGTAAGTACTTGTTATTCCTCGCCAAAACGTGAGCTCCTGTGTACTGTGCAATGGAATGTGAACGTAAGTCGGAAAAAAACTGTTATATGTAATGTAGATTTGCATTACAATCATATATATTTCATCAACGTAGTAGGCTGTGTTGCCAGTCAACCAGGTGCAGCTGAATCAGTATTTTTTGGCAAGCCTTACAGTCTAATGAGCCAAGGGCATGACCTGAAAGTTGAACGAAACAGCAATGAACTGTCGAACTATATCATTGGCAGCTGGCATATAATCAACTAACAATTGTGTTCTATTTGGTTATCGAAGAGCTGCATCATAAAACAAAGCATGATATAAACAGAACTAAACAAACCTTCAAAGGACGACTCCTATCTAAAAGATAATGCGCGTGGGCAGTGTATAAAGCACACATTATCCCATCGCTCACGTATCTTTGTTATTGAAGCAAATCACTGAACATTTAGCTCTGGTTTGCGTTCATCAATGATTCAATCTGGAATATGAATCAGGTGGCTATTTCAGTTACCTACAATTCGGTAAGCATTTAAGTGTGCCTACTACCAGGTGCAGTGACTCAATCAAATCAATCCTTTTTGAAATAACGTCATTTACCAACTGATCATTACGTTTTCGTTAGGTTTTTTATGGGACATCGTCAAATGCAAGCTTTCTTTTTGCTATTCCCTCTAAAAGCCCATAAACAGCCCAAAAATTGTTTCTTTAGTATTTTCGGAAATGTTTGGATTATTTATCGTCAATAAATGGAGAGAACCCAAAGCCCACCGGCATTTAAGCGGAAAAATTTACATAGACATTTGTCCGACAGCCATTGCGTAGGCTCGTGTAAAAACTTCACCCACCCACGCCAATGTTATAGGAAATCAGACCCCAAACCATGGAGTCATTGGCCGCGCGAAGGTGTGTGTTTACACAGGCCATCGATCAATCCGTGGGGTGACTTCACACGTAGCGTTCAATTTATCAGCACAGTCGGATCAAAGCATTGGAATATCGCTCATCCCTAAAACCAGACTACACACATTTGCTACCATGTTGATTGTAGATAAACATCATCGTGTAAGAGCATGATATTCTTTGAAGTCATATGAATCAGACAAGTTCTTTTGTTTGTTACAATTAGAAGCAGAGAGCTTGGGACATCCGTGCACCCCAAGTAAATAGTAAAACAAAGCATTGTGTCGCCATTACGGCATATAAAGAGCCACACTGTCTACGAATGAAAACAATGACACAAGATGGACGAAGGATACAGAAGTATTGAATAGAACGTCTCAGACACTCTGGTGCCAGGGACGTCATACAATAGACTAGCGTGTCAAAATGATTTAATTACTTGCCAAAAATATAAAAAAGTTATTATTTTAGCACTAAAAGTTACCCAAGGCGATTGTTGAAACGCAATTGTTCTGTTGCAACATCAGACGCAGTGGTATGTTCTTTTAAATTTGGCTTACATATTTTTTTTGTCTACTTAATGCATGGCATATAGCGTTGGGGGAACAATAACTTTTTAGAAATTTCGGTGTCACGTGCTCGTCAGCTTTTGGCCGCATCATATGAAAGCCGTGAGTGAATGGTGTACAAGAGCGGCATAAATAAACAATCCCGATAATTTAGCATTCGGTACACGCTCGTCTCGGATTTGGTCGGCCGTCCGGCGTTGTGAGCCGACCTTAGCTTAAGTGGCACAAGGCGTGCCGACGCACCAGAGATTCACTACACTATGATTACACTTAATCAAATATGATGAGAAAGTTACTATTGAAAAATAATTAACAATTTCTAACGTTTATAGTGAAAATTTGCAAAGATCACGCTGATATAATAGATGCTTATGAAATTGCCTTGACTGTAATGGCATAGCGATTAGCATTTAGGACAAACACCGTGACCTTTTGTGGAGGTCGTAACGAAATGGGGGATTAGAAAATATTAAACTAAAATGCTGCAGATCATAACAAAAAATATTGAATAATACATGAAATAACTAACCAGCAAACAATTGTCTTCGAGCCGTATGACATTTTGAAACTTAAAAAGAAAACAGCGAAACGTTTTGTAAAGATCTCTTGCATTCACAATGGAAATCGAAAGTGAAATGTGCGTACGGCTAACATAATCAAGCATAATTAATGCGATCTTAATGATCAATTAAGGAGCGGCATGGATCCTTGCGCGGACGCCGCGTCGCCGGTCGTTGGCAGCGCAAATTTAGACGCGGGAAAGGTCGACAATGACTCATGTTATGATTCGTATATGCCAGTCGGACACCGTGACGTATATACAGCCGTAGTTACTTAAATTATAGATAACTATTACATAAACTGTTGGCTATTTGCATAGAGTTCAATGAAAATGATTTACAATCAGCGTTTCGGATTCGGAAGATTTCAACAAGGAAAACAATCAGTATCAGCATTATTAAGAGGTAACACACATGCTCAGTCGCTCTCTTCGTCGTTCTAGCGCACGCCTAGCGTGAAATAAAACAAAGTGTTCGTCGATTATCTTTCCGCAGAAGTTGTAAAAAGCATGTAAAACGGGTTATTATGGGACTTGTTAACGATGTGTTACTACTACTTTTGCGCTACAGCGGTCGTTAAAACCTTTTGCTTTTCTTCCATTTAGTGTAATGTTTTGGGCGGCGCCAAATTCTCGGTATTGGTGTTCCTAATATTGTTACGCTGGAAATTTTACGAGCAGCCGAAGCTAAAATAAAACTAGGCTGCAGGACTGCACCGTAAAACTGCACTTATCGTTTGGAGACAATACAACTTCTTACGAAGGAAGCTCTCAAAATTGCCTGGTTCACATAATCAAGCAAGTTTAGCATCGCAAAAACATAAAAAAACCAATAATGTTAAGCTCTTTAAACGGCGTAGATCATTTTTCAATCTGAATGTGTAATCGATTGACCCGCAATATCGTAACACTCCAATTTTACCGAGGAAATGGAATTGAACGCCAGCAGATTTGTTTTGATAACATTTTGCGGAGATTATCTTACAACCGTAAAGCCGCGGGTAAGCTTTCGCAAGCGTATACCACTGAAATAAATCAATGTTTGGCACTTGCCAGGACTGGATTATATCGAATAGGGCCAAGCCGAAATAAATTCTAAAATGATTTTCTGGAAGCCGTTCCCACCGACGAATTAGATCACACGGTCTTCAGGACAAGATTTAAGTTATCCGGAGTGGAAAGAGTCCCAAGAACCTTACATGGTAATCCAGGATACATAACATCTCTCCGAAACAACCAGAATCATTCAAGCATCCCTAGGAGCATGATGAAGTCACAAACATCAAACAACCTAATCTTTCTCATTTATAATAATTTTGGTGAGATTTAAAGGCAGGAAATGTATTTCCTCACTTAAAGTTTCCGGCCTATTCGTTCCTAATACCTCAAAGTACAATCAAGTTCTATAAAATCTTTATAATACGGTTAAAAGCAGAACGTGTCGCGGTATAGATGAGCGAGCGAAATACGATCCCCGAGAACGAGTTTGTGGTGCCTTGTTGGTTCTGAACAATGCATCATAAAATTCATTGCGAACTTTTATTCTTCTAATATCCATTTCAGTATAATCTGAGGTAACTTTTCGTAATAAACTAGGCAGGATTATTCGCTAAATAAAACACATATATTGAAACAGAAGCCGCTACTTTTCTGAGAAGGGATGTTTCCAAGGCTTATTTTCCAATGACAAGACAATAGACACTTCTATGGGTTTCTCAAATTAGAAAGATTGATCAATGACTCAAGGAAGGTTTCCCGTGATAATACTAACACAAAAAACTGTTAGAAAAGTGGTGTTTTGTGTTGTACAGTCATATAAACGTTGGCTGAGTCACAGCGCCTTAGGCTTCGAGGTCTTTAGTCGCGCTCCGGTGAGCTCTATGACGGAATTGAAACAATAGCCTTCTCACGGAGCACATTATATTTCACCATCTAAGAGAGGACTTTACGTTGAATAATACAGTAAATATTATTTCCTGTACAATTAATACTGTGTTGCTCTGATCGCTTAAAGCTACTCTGGCGAAAATTGCCCTTTCTTCTCTAAACGTAGTACCTTGCGTAAGTGTGTTTTCAATAGTTTCTCAAAGTATAGCATTATTCTTAACAATGTAATGTCTGTTATTTGAGCTGTTGCGTTATGAGAAGAACCAAGTAGGAAACGCCTATAAAATAAAACCTCATGGTCGTTATTCGGAACACTGCACGTAAACAAATTCGCCCGTTCTACATTATATTGGTAACGGATATACTCGTACATTCGGATGCAGTAATTGCGTTTCCTTGGTCAGCATATCGATCACGTGTGTTTGTGCAGTGGTGAACATGAACTGCATACATAGCATTTGTTTCAACGTAAATGTAGTTTCAATACAATTAATTACAAATTCATTCAGTGCTACATTTGAGTTACCGATTGGGAGGAGCAAGTTGGTTTTGGATTCTTGATGTTTATAGAAAAATTAAGTATACATATAATGTAGCAGCTGGATGAGAGTTGCCGAGAACAGAGCTTAATGACACGCACTAGGAGAGGCCCATGTTCAGCAGTGAATAGCTGCAGGCTGATGGTAAATAGAAAAATGCCGTTATGAATGAGGTTACTTATCTTTTCCACTTATAAATGTAACCTCTCTCAATGAACATAATTACAAAGGGCATGGCCAAGTGCTCGTTTCTGACAAGCATGCCCTTTTGTACAAGTACACAGGTACATCCTGACTTTCAGAGGCAGTTGTTCAAAAGTATCGCGTCGTGGGAATCAGCGGCAAGTAGCCTTCGTCTTCTCGACCCGGTTTCGTTCACGTACTCTGGCACTTGAGTGACTCTCTGAATGGCAAGTGAACGAATTTTGTGCGCACCGACAACCGCTGACATAAACTTTACTTTCTCGTGACCTGGCAGTGTTCGAATTATTTCGTGAAGGTATTGCTTTTCCAAAGAACTAATTACCATTGTCATATATAAGATTGCTGTCGTTTTTAGCAATGATCTAAAAGTTGTAAGCAATTTCGAGGCAGACAAAATAGGTCCCAGAAAAATGGATTTCTCTCTGAAGAAATCAAGTTATTTTGTTAATTGCAAGATAAGTATAAGTAACGCATATTTATTTAATGGGTGCTCTATTAAATAGCAGTTTCTTTAATGATTCTGAATTCCTAATGAGATAATTGCGAAATTATTCAATTCATCAACATTACATTGGAAAAACTTGACTGCCTCGTTGATCTAGAAGTCGTAACAAGCGCTACTGCTGACTGAATATTTGGTCTTGGTTTCGATTCCCAGATCGGACAAAATGTAATTGGGTTTTTCTATTGGGAGTTTCTCATAAGCAGCATGGAGTCTGGATTTGTGCTGGATTCTTACACCTCTGTCCAACCGTTCATGGACAAGGCAAGATGTTATGTATATCGAAGGAAAGTAATCAATAGAAGTAAGTACAGCTATCAGTGTTGTACGTGCATATTTAATGGTGTCTGAGGGAGTCGTGAGTCACGCCACGAGGCCCGCCCCGTATGAAAGAGACCACATGAATGGGTCATTAGGGAAGCCTGCCTAAACGTTTCCTTCTACGAAGTTGATGTATTACGATTCACGTTACAAAATATTCATACAATCTAGAGCAGGAAATGAAAAAGCATCACGTTTCCATGCACACCCATTGACTGCTCCATGATTTTGCAATTACGCTTTATGTAAAACCCAACATATATCGTTACGAATGATACCATAACCCGTCGTTAATTTCGATTTAACGTCGAATTTACATGAAACAGCATAATTAAACGAAGATTAGATAATTATTAAGCAATGAATTTGATAACTATCGGAATTGAATAACAGTTTAGCCGATAATGTGGCGAATTACAACGAAGACTCTGAAAGGCAAACATTGGTTTGAATGCGTTTTCCCAAATAACTGAAGAAAGCGTGACGGTACAGTGGACGGTAAAAGTGTTGCTAAACGAGCAGACTGACACGAGATTGATTGTTTCATAAACAGGGAGAAAATGAACGGAGATAATGTTAGTAAAACATTTCGTGACCTGTCACGCGCGCAGTTTAGTTACCTTTCATCTTCGTCAGAATTCACAAAAATCGTATCTTCACGGGTTTAGGAAGATGAGAATACTATCATCAATTGGTCTACGATCTCTACGGTGTAGGGTTGAGATAAGTAAACAGCTCAATCATCCTCTGCGCAGCCTTTTTCCTACTATTTTGGAGTCGGCTTCCAGTCAATCCAGATATAGCTGAATTCTAGTGTTTGATATGGAGCAACTTACTATCTGACCTCCACAATCCAGTTACTGGGTAATACCCCTTGGTAAGAAAGGTTTTTTGACTTTCAGGGTTCCAAAAGATAATATTATCCAGAAAATCTTACAATTTATCCGGCAATTCATTTTGTCTTCTGAATTAGCATAAGAAAATAAGATCATTGCTCTGCCAAAACTAATTTGGTAGTCTCGACCAGTGATTTAGGAATCCGAATATTCTCATCAAAATATTTGTGACTAATTATTTTGGGACCGAGGCCAACCGCTTCAAATATTTCTGTTTGTAATAAATTACAAGTAGTTATGAAAAATATTACCGTCCTTCATCTGACTCCGGCAAGAATTCAATAGTAAACACACTAGTAAAGTATCATTGTTACTTAATAATACAACTGGCTCATGTTCTTATATTACAACATTTTATTTTGATGTTCACGTGCTGGAAGTGCAATTAAATATAATGAGTTAATTATAATTACTTAACCGACTCTACGTCTGACAAAATTATAAGCTGTTTACTGTCTTGCACTTCTCAATAATCAACTAATATGAGTAAATAACATTAACTTTGAAAATAACAAAAACTTTAACAATTTCAGACACTGCATCATGATTTATAGCATTTAATTTCCGAGGTCTTAACTGCCTATTGTTAGATTTAACAGAACATTACCGCAACGGAACACCAAATTCTATTGTATCTTAAATCATTGATACTATATAACAAATCAACAATGGACCGAGTGAGAACCTTTGGAATTCCTTGAGTTCCGTACCGGAATCGGCAAAACGAAGAATTGAGGAATATGCAAAGAATAGTTTAAACTGTAAAGTGTCCCAATAGGGTCTTTACATAACCGTTACAAAATGATAGAAAACAGAACGAAAGAGAATAACGACCGTGGCTTCGGATTGGCGACACATTATGCAAGAAACCATAAGTATCACAAAGACAAGTGATATCGTGCATGCCATTAGCCCACTTCGATGATGTCGTGATACAGTAATTCTAAGATCATCATTTTTTATGTTAATCATGTCATAAATAGACTTAGGTAATTTGGAACACAGGTCATCGATGTAACACACGTTATTTTGTAAGCAAACATTGAGTGAAACAATGAATATCAACAATCGTAATAAACAGTTGCTAAATTGCAATCGTTGCTATCAACCACTACGTATCGACAGAATTCTTTCAGTATTTTCTTTAGAGATATCTACAGAGATACATTTATTACAGCATTCCACTGACCGAAAGAGGATTAATCGAAATGTAGGTGAAATTTTGTACGAATATGACATGTGAAAGTGAGTGCAACAATGAATATCAACAATCGTTATAAACAGTACCTAGCTAAATTGCAATCGTTGCTATCAACCACCACGTATCGAGGGAATACATTCAGTCTTTTCTTTGGAGATATCTACAAAGATACATTTATTACAGCATTCCACTGACCGAAAGAGGATTAATCGAAATGTAGGTGAAATTGTACGAATATGACATGTGAAAGTAGTCGGGAGCGTGCGTGCGCGCGCGTCCGGCGGCCATGATGCGCGACCGCCACGCGCCATTGCACGCGGGCAGATGCACCGTGGTGATTCAATCAGCTGACTTGATCACAACACCATATATTTCAGACTACAGCACAATAGCAATCAAGAAACAAGACATCAATAGAGATACTCAACAAAACTGAGCTTACACAATGACGACCACGTGGTGGAGGTCGCAGGAATCCGCTGTAAGCAAAGGATATGTCGTAGTAATGATACTTGGGATAACACATTTTTTTCGTTTGAATAATGATGAACTAACACAGACTACTAATTAATCTAATTCAAATTATTAATTATTTTATGTACACAAACCGGACTGTTGCATATTGAAAGTAATTAGTTGCATGAAGTCTAGAAAACTTTTAAACATAAATTATTTGATTATTGGCGTGTGCAAAACGAAAGTGACAGTAATAGCCAAACTGTTTTTTGATATTCAAATTCGACTGGTCAACGCTCTTCAACGTGAGTGATACACTTTAGCAATACTAGAGCAATCATGCCAAATTGCTATTAAAATTAATGTTAGTATTTTTTGAAAGACTGGATTTCTCTTTTGCTTTGTCACTCCAACCAAGGTAGATTCAATAGACAGAGGACATATAATTCTTTATTGAATATCTAATCGTTTCCGAGACATTTGAAGTTGTTTGAGATTTAATTAGCATCCGTTTTAAGCATCATAGAATAATTACGTCAACTTTCTCAAAAGTTGAAGTAAACGAGAGAGCAAGCTGATTCTGAGAAGAGCCGACAGGACTGTAAAGATAAGAAAACATACGGAGAGCAAACAAGACTAAGGGTCCATTACGACACGTGAGCGCAGCGGAGGATCGCTAATGGAACAGATAAACACGTGCGCAGACTGCATCGAGTTCAGGCACAGGTGTGAACGATGCATATGTGCAAGTTAGCGACCTACGGCATATGATGAAACTAAACCAAGCCCCCATTAACCAAGTGTAACATAACCAGTAGCTCAATAATCTACGTACTAAATAATAGATACGAAAGTATCGACAAACAACACTGTCCAGTGTTGTTCACGAAACAACGGAAAAAATAGCCCACTTTGGAAA
Organism: Aporophyla nigra; assembly: GCA_947507805.1. Classification (NCBI taxonomy): domain Eukaryota; kingdom Metazoa; phylum Arthropoda; class Insecta; order Lepidoptera; family Noctuidae; genus Aporophyla; species Aporophyla nigra. The sequence goes on from OX382301.1 coordinate 5,787,117, forward strand.
ACCAATCGTCCAGATCATTTATTATTACGTTCAAAGAAATGCTTGTAAAAGATGACTTGAAACATTTTACGATTATGAAGCCTTTACAGGAATAGCAAATAGGTCTGAATTATGTATTTTAGGTTCTCCAGAACTGTAAACTTTTCGTCCGACATTACGAAATAGACAGGCATCAAATTAAATAACAACACTACTTCAGCGTTGACTAATACACGACATTTATTTTAAGCACCTCTCAGAATCCTGAAATACATAAAACCGCGTAACAATAACACAGATAGTTTCTATATTTCTATAATAGTTCTAAATTAGCTGTGTGTGGCGTGAACTGTTGAATCCAATTACGTATGTTATTAGTGTAGTCAGCGATAGTCGGTAGACTCGGCAAGTAATTGATGAGTTGTTAAGTTGTCAGTAATCCAATCGTGGCGCATTATGTCAGTGTAGCCGTGGGGTCGACGGACTTCCATTCAACTGTCCCGTGGCCAATGGTTGACATAAATTTTTATGATGCAGTCTATAATGTAATGCTCCCATTAGCCAATTTAGTTCAATTTGTGGTTATAGCTGAGATTTGTTTTGATTTTCATTGCAGCATATCGTTTTGTTTATGATATCAAAGATGTTGAAGTTGTGACTAAGAAAATGACTACAGTTATTTGAAAAAGAGCTTATCATGTAGATTCAAACTGTGAAGACTATTAACACAACAGTAGATGTCAAATTGTCATAAGAGAACGCCGACAAAAAGGTTGGATGAAAGAGCTTGCGCGAGTAAACGAGCCGTGTCGTCTATATTAAACATAGGTTCAGTTTGTTTTGCTTAATGCCCCGTTGACTCCGTTATTTATAGATGATATACTACATTTCGGAGCCGTCCGAAATGTCTCCATGCGTCTACTAAAGTCGTAGATAATCTGATAGCCTAATAAACTAGGCGAGTGACATTTTATCACATCTTTCTACTGCGTCATTGGAGTTTATTACGCCTATTAAGCCCTCGTATCCACGAGGGGTTAAATGTTGCTCGAAGAGTAAATTTTCCATTATATCCGAACCTCAAACATCCCAAAGCAATTTCTAGAGACTGGCTAGCGATAATTGTTATTGAAGGAGTGGGTTGAATATTCGGATTATTCCGGCTTTTAGGCAAAACATGTGCTAAAGGTAAACTCGTACTATACAATGTATATTACTTATTTGGGTCCAGCGATAGCGCACGTCCTTCGCGTCACGAGTTGCGAGAAACTTGTACCCTGGCGTCTAATCTCTGTAATGGACGGAAACTTTTAAGAACAATGTTACACTAAGTACACCCATTAAAAACCTGGTCAAGTACCTTCGGCAGGATTAGAGTCCCTTGTTTCTACGCTGGTTAAGTTCGTAGTGGTTTTCTCAGCATCAAACGCTGATTTATAACCGACTTCAAAAAGGAGGAGGTTCTCAATCCGGATGTTTATATTTTTTTTAATGTATGTTCGGCCATTTTTTTTAATGTATGTTCGGCCATATTTTTTTTATGTATGTTCGGCCATATTTTTTTTATGTATGTTCAGCCATATTTTTATGTATGTTCGGCCATATTTTTTATGTATGTTCGGCCATAACTTCGTCATATATAGACGGATTTGCAAAATTCTTTTCTTGTTCGAAAGAGGTTTATTCCGAAATGGTCCCATATAAATTTCATATAGATCTGATGATGAGTTCCGGAGACAGACACCGGAACTCTTTAAAAGATGGCAGCAAATCAGCCGCGATTTCTGCTATCGCATAAATATGCATTGTTTGTTTGGAATTAGTGCGGGGTAGATACCATTGCTAAAAAGTTTATAAATAAAAACTTTTTTACAAAAAACAAAACAACCGAGTTCCTTAAAAACACCACAAAGTGAATAAAAACTTTTTTACCAAAAAAAAAAACAACCGACTTCCTTAAAAACACTACAAATTGTAAAATAACTTTAATTTCGGAAGTCGGTGTCTTAGGATCTGTATTTATGGTTTTTTTGCCACCGACTTCCGAAATTAAAGTTATTTTACAATTTGTAGTGTTTTTAAGGAAGTTGGTTGTTTTTTTTTTTGGTAAAAAAGTTTTTATTTTTAAATTTTTAGTTGTGGTATCCACCCCGCACTAATTCCAAACAAACAATGCATATTTATGCGATAGCAGAAATCGCGGTTGATTTGCTGTCATTTTTTAAAGAGTTCCGGTGTCTATCTCTGGAACTCATCATCAGATCTATATGAAATTTATATGGGACCATTTCGGAATAAACTCCTTTCAAACAAAAAAAGAATTTTGTAAATCCGTCTATATATGACGGAGTTATGGCCGAACATACATAAAAAAAAAAAAAAAAAAAAAACATCCGAATAGAGAACCTCCTCCTTTTTGAAGTCGGTTAAAAATAACTTTAATTTCGGAATTCGGTGGCAAAAACCTTAAATACAAATCCTAAGACGCCGACTTCCCAAATTAAAGTTATTTTTCACTTTGTAGTGTTTTTAAGGAAGTCGGTTGTTTTTTTTTTGTAAAATAGTTTTTATGAAGCTACTGATTAACTCTAATTTAAACGTTTAAAAATTCAACGTAATGTTAAATGCTACCTCACAATGCCTTCAAATAACAAAAGGTGGAAATAAACAAATCAACGTACCAAATCATTTAACACTAAGATGACAACATCGGCCGTACCGTGTCGTCTGACATCCGATTCTAAAGCATCTCATTCAATTTCTCATTACCGATGTCAACGGAGCACGGCAGCTGAGCTGTCCATTGCACGATCTGATCGAACTTTTCGTCTAATCCAGTTACAGCACGTGACGTAACCCGCCCCCGGGTGTCGCTCGTGCTAAAAATAACAGCACGTGCTCCCTCCAGCCACGACATACTCTCGATATACGGTGGCTCCTACCATATTACACATGATGACATGACAAACTATAGGCGGAGTTCCAAAAACATTGTGAGATTCGTACTTTGATCTTTCGACTTGTTCGACTTCGGTCTGGTCAAAGGCTTTTTTTTTTCACCAAGGAAATTTGGACTTTGTTTTGAGTTGCAAAATATATAATTAATAGTAAGTATATTTCTGCAAACTGTTCAATCATTTGTAATCGCTATTAATGCATTTTGGTTTTCCCTCACCACGATTGTGCGTTACAGTATGGGATCAATTTTTCATTAAAACAAATAAATGTGTAATGAGGATAAATTAGGAAAAGCAGTAAGTTATTTTATTAAGTAAAATAAAGCTACACAAAAAAAAAAACCTGAACATACTATGTAGAAATGATTCGGAATTGCTGACATACACGGACATCGAAGTCAACGAAAAGACGACGAATGTTGACGACTGTAAAGTAAGAGACACTAAGAAAGGACAAGGCTTTTGACTTGTCGAAACAAACGGTGACGAAAATGCTAACGATTATGAACCCGTGTCATTTAGGCGTGTTATTCTCGTAGTAGGGGTTCAACATCCTGGCGCTGTGGTTGCCAACGCGGATGCGGAGCTGCCACTGACAATGCGGGTGGAGGGTTAACGCCGCGTAGACATCAATCGTCACCAGAACATTCTACAGGCGTTTAAAGGGGCACTCGGACGCTAGACTACGATTAAATTACATTGTCATTATTAGTTAAACGATTTATTGGCGTTTTAAGTAGTCCTCTATAAGCGTCGCGCCTTTCCCGTCCAAATTATGTAGCGGAGAAGAAGGATTAGGAAAATCAAGCTTAACTGTTCTCCAAAGAAGTTAATGAATAAATTAAAACTAGCAGACAAACTGTAAATTTACGAACAATTATAATATGTTATTAGTTGTAAGTTGTAAAGTAAAAGCACATCAAACTGTTTATGGGTGTGTTAAAACAATTGCGTGGGAAGACGACGTCGTACAAAGACATAGAAAGTCGTTGTCTCTTTCGGATGTCCAGATAACAAGCTTTCATAATATATCTAAAATAGGCAACGTGAAGATGTTTCTACTTGTTCCTTGAGGAGTTGATATTGATTCGATTGAGAATCCTTCTCCAATCGACCATTTACTTGTACAATTGCATGGTGTTTGCAATAAATGCAGGCAAATTCTATACCTACAGGCTTCCCCCATTGACGGAATTCCCATCAACTCATCCTCCGCTATTTTACTGTTAAACCTTGTAATGTTTTGGAAGAATTTAAGGAAAACGGTGGTCATGATAAAACGTAACAATGACATCGTCACGTTTAGACTCGGGCATTACAATGAGGTGCTCTGTATTATCATTTATGTACTGATCTGGCTTGCTCAATCAGAAAAAAGTAATGGATGTCGAATAGCGGTCAACTAGCTCCATTGTCACCAGTATGACGAAAAAAAAAAGCTTTAAAAAATACACTAAACTGTGAAAAACATAACTTAAATTTCGGAAGTCTTTGTACCCGTATTTTAGTTTTTTGGCACCAGCTTCCGAGATTAAGTTATTTTTCACTTTGTAGTATTTTTAATGTAAAAATTTATAATTTGCATTTTTTAGTTAAGGTCACACCACACCAATTCATACAACTACACTACTGGACTTTGACAAAAAAAAAAGTTGTAGTCGGTTAAAAAGAGGTAAGATTTAACAAAGCTAGCAATAGCTAGTACGTTGACTGTATCGCTATCCCATTCCACCTTTCACCTTTAGCTTGTCCATAAAAAACTCGTTAACATTTGACCACTCCGATTCGATTCGAATTAAAAAGTTTTTCAGCTAGCAAACTTTTTGCAGGTAACTTTATCGCTGGCGATCGCCTTTACAAGGATATGGCATAACGCATGACAGCTCACACCGGCGCGGGCGCATGCTTAATCACACGTTAAAGAATCGCAACGTGATTTAGAAACCGGTCTAACTTAATATCAGGTTTCTGGACCGCGTAAGGTACAAGTTAATGGTGGTGTTAAGACTAATTGATTTTGACGTGCGATTTTCATTGACACTATCTATAATATCAAATAAACGTTATTTGCTTTATGAGTAAAGCTTGCCTTTGCCTTGGGAGCTTAAAAAATAAAGCATAAAAGCTGGGCCTGATCCAGAAAGAAAAACTTATTTTTCTGTAAGACTCTGAATTATAATAGTGTGCAGATGCTATTTAACCAGCTGCCTGGACTGTCGGCAGTTGTCGGTATTAAACATATCATTTGCATTAATACAACCAGAGGCTGCAAGCCATATTAGACATTATTAACTAACAAAACTACGCAGAATAATAAATAATCTCCTGCGCAAGTACGCATGCAACTGAAAAAACGATTGAATATACACATACAATGACAGACAGTTACCAAGTGCTTCTCACCTACGCAAATGTTAACGAAGATTCATATAAATGCAAACGAGATTACGACATTTACGTAACTCGAAGCGTGTATGGTGTTAAACCGGATCTATCACATAGATGCAGTTACATTCAAAACATAGTTTTCTATTCAATATTCATTAAATTCGAAATGTTACGTCTAGTTATGTCAGTCTATTTTGAATGAAGACGATCAATTTAGCGTCTTTATATACCAATTTGTAGTTAATTTGATTGCCAATTCATTTTGCAAGAGAATATTAAGAAGTTGGAACATTTTGGCTTGGTTAATTTTCTACTGTAAAGGCGAAAGGTGTGATTTTATGTTTGTGTGTATATATGCCAGTTTTATTGTTCTTTTTGTAGTAACATTTTTTATTATGTTGTTTTTTATGGGTCATGTGGTCTGCAATAAAGAATTTTATTTATTTATTTGCTGATACAAAATCGGTATGAAACTGAGTCAGAAAAGTACGAGTAGCTCCGGTGACAAATCTGCAATGTAGATTTTTTAAGTGTATGCTTGTTGGGTGCCAAGAATATAACTGCATAGTGCATTAAAAGTAGATTGTTAACCAAAAGCCTGATGAACAACTGCAACCGTGTTAATTTACCTGAAAAAGTCTTAGCCACAAGTAAAGCGTTTAGTAGATGGTTCTAGAGATCGTGAATTGATCGTAAATGGTATGTCGTCGAAATACCTCGGTGATATCACCCTTCGCCTTACTCCTACAAGTATAATTAGCTTAGGGGAATACGTTTACAAGGCGCAACATAAATATATTAAGTTACATGTTCTACGCTATTCACACCTGTACCTTGGTCTAGGGGGAGGGAGATAAGGGCTCACATATATTGCCAAGATTACTTAAGTAAACAGGTTTTAATATAGTTATAAACAGATACGTTAAACGCGTTTCTTTTATTCTCAGATAAGCAGGAAAACAAGAATAAAACATCTCACAATGAAGTAGGTATTAATGACTCAGACAAAACTAAACTTAATATACGAGACAAATAAGATAAATTCAAGATGGCACGAAATGAGGATTGCTTCGAAGAGACCCTAGCTTAAGATTGTTATAAAGAAAACGTGAAGGGAAACCTCAAGTCCTGACTCTTTCCGATACTTTTATTGGCGAAAGAACTCGTTTGGCCTTTTAGAAAGTAATTTTAATTTAATTTTGATTGGTAATTTTTATGATATAAACAATAACATTATTACGCTGTGAATGTGAAATATGGGATGCAAATGATAATGTTCATGAGCTGTTCAAGGTTGTACGGGTGATAATTGACATTAGAGCGTCATTACAGGCCGCCGGCGCCGGGTACAACTGCTACAAGAATATTATACACGTCTAATGTTATGTCTAGTATGTGAAATACTGACATAAAATGATTTAAAACCGCAAAAACTTGCAGCTTCCCAATTATTTTTAAGCGAATGAAAAAGAGATAATCTAAACTAATGTTATAAAGAGGAATGATTTGATTTTTTGTATGTAAGTTTGTAATGGATAAACTCGAAGCGAGTTTAAACATTATTTCACCTTTAGAAAGCTACATTATCACAAAGTAACTAGGCTACTTTTTAATCCCGAAAAAATGCACAGTTCCTGTGAGTCACGCGGACGAAGTCGCGAGCGAAATGCTAGTTATGAATATTATAACGTCGTAATATCCGACCACGATTTATGGAAAATATACTTAAATTAAATAAGAAAGACATTTTGCGCCGACCCCAAACAAATTGGGATAAGGAGAGCAGAATAATGATGATACTTAAATTATTCGATCCTTATCCATAACCATATTTTTTATATTTGGAGCTTCTCCAAATAATAAGAAACCTGATGAACAAGTTGATCAATACAAAATCAGAGATGAAACCATCCTAACGTCAATAAAAGAATTCGAAAAGACGATTACGTACAACAGACGTGCCAGGAAGAAGGAATCGGATCGACCAGCGATTAGGAAGACCTATAAGGACGCAACAAACGATATCACGCAAGCGTTTACCTGAATGTGTCCTACGTCATAGTTAAGAAGAATTGTCTCAGTAAGACCTTTCTCATTGTCATGCTTGTGGAGTGTATGACACTACATATACTTGGGTAATGGTATATGTATACGTGATAGTAAAGCTATATATTACAAGTTTTTGCGTCATGCGCATGCACCGAGTGCTGTGCAATGCGATAATGATACGCCATTATCTATGACTTCCATGTCAGGTGTTTCTTAGAAGTTTTTATTAGATTTTTTGTAGAACGATTCTTACAATTTTTTCAGCCTTTGTGTCAAGATTAAGTAAATGTATGTTAATTTAACTTGTGCAATTTCTCTCGGTGACACGAGTAGGGTTTCACATAGTTTACAAAGTGTAACAGGTATGGCATTTCCGTCCGATGACTAGCACGGGGATAGCGGTTACAAAAGATGAGTATGGAAACGAAAATGACACATATCCACTTCATCGCAACATCGAAGACCATATTATGGTCTTCGATGTTGCGATAAAGTGGATAGTTTCAAGGAACTTCATAATCAAATAGTGCATAACTAACAAACACTCTTAAACACAATATTGGTTGTGGCATTTCATAGAATTGTTTTCATTATGTACTCGGTGCGTAGATAAGCCATTATACTATCTAAATCGGACAATTAGTTGCATGTTGTATCTCTAGTCTACTTTGATATGAATTTCATGGCTTGTTTTATTATGGGTAATAAAAAGTGTCGACAGGTGTACTGATTTTCAATTTCCTATATTGCCAAACCCGCTCGTAAGACCAAGTAAAGGGAGCATGCACGTCTCTCCGTACATAGCGTTCGACGCACGGCCGATAAGCCCAAATGTATGAACAACATCTGTTTTTTAAACTGCGCTCGTGTCTGCTGTGTACATTATTTATTCCATGTTGCCATGTTTGTATTGAGCACTGGGGAGCTAGTCTATTTTCGGTGTCACTACTCCTAGTTTCTATAAAATTACCGTCATTAATACTGTGGTTCGGATCGACTCTCGATAAACTTTCGTAATTCCGGTATGATCGAATCAGGTATCCTTATTTAGAGATGGAATGTAAAGCCGACATTTTTCCTTTCATCATACTCATAGTCGGTCAACAACCAAAAAAGGAAATTTTATAACGCAGTTGTTTAAAATAAAATAACAACAAACCAGGATATGTGGAGCTTCTCGTTTGTAAACTTTATGATTTATAAACGAACCGTTTATGAAACCGTAAAAATCGTGTAGACATGGTATAATGGAAAAAGGTAGAGTTTTTGACTGTTAGCAACGAGATTATTAATTAAATTGATATCAATAATAGGAGAAAAGACAGAAAAGATTAAAGAGTATAGCAAAGAAGTGAGAAAGTTCAACATACCATTTCTTTCTTGAGATAAGCGAGTTGTGAGTCGAGATCTGTGGGTGGTTTGTCCAAAGGTGGTGACGGTGTGTCCTGCAAGTCAGGCTCGCCCTCTGCAAAGCCACTGAGACTCTTCGGGAGAGGCGGTAGACCTTGCAGAGACATGGTGCTGATCGCGCGGAACTGCTTACGAAGTCTGCCGACAAAATTGTACTTATTAGGAGGAGTTTTTGTTTCTTAAGATTTGAAAACATTTGCGGGATCAAAATGGAACTGGAAATTTAAGCCTATTGAAGGTTGTAAAAATGTATGGATAGTGGAAAAATTATGCGTTTAATGAATATGAGCAAAATGTATTTTTGAAGACTTAAGCGATACAAGCAGCAGATGGTTATTGAATATTCATAGTCATAACCTTGGAATTGTACTCGAAAATATGAATCACCATCATTAGATTTACAGTTATTATACGCATAGAAATTATTCAAAAGCAAATTACTACTATTGTACATAACGAAAGACGTCAATTACTTTCAGGTTTACTTCGTCATTTTAACGACCTAGAAATCGTGTGCAATCTATCAGCGATTGACGAGTCTATCAGCGTTCATAACCGGGTTTAATCAAGTCGTATGACCTTTTAACACAAAACTACAACATGCTCGAACCACGGAAGAGAGGTACAATGTAGGTAATGATTTATTCATACGATAAGAAATATTAAGTTTATTAATTCTTCAGAACCCACCTAGACTTAAGGTCATCGTCGAGTATGTACGCATAAGCCTGATCATCGTCCGTATTCCCGCTCGTTACTGAAGACATGGCGTAGTTCTGTTCCGAGTCCTCAGAATCACATTGTCCATTTGTTTCTGCATACTCGGGGGTGTCCAAAGTTTCCGGCACGTTCGATTGCGAGCGCATTGTCTGCAATTCGTATATCAACATCTCATGGTTGTTCATATCCTTCATCATTTCAGTCTCCGGAGTGTCGTTGCCGTTAGTCATGTTCCCAGAATCTTTCCCTTTATCTATCACAGTGTGCGCTTCGTCTTTCTCTTTATTATTGTTTCTACTAGCTATGATCTCTGAGATTAACATTTCTGTGACTCGCGATGTTTTTCTTTCCAACGAATCGTTATTTTTATTTACATTATCGTCAACTATTGGACTTCCTGGTTCGGTTTGTTTAGCCAGTGGGGTACTGACTTGTTTCGATGGACTGTTCCGCAACCTGTCATCAAATTCCTGGACTTCCTCCACTGACGCGTATGGCGCTTCTGACACTGGGCTCTGTGGGGGCTTAGCATCTAAAGGGGATGAATACGGGCTTATTTCCGGTGAGATCTTAGTTTTACTGCTATGTACAGGGCTTCTATTTACAGGCAAGGGCTTCATTGGTTTTAACTTAGGTTTAGGAGACAACGGTGGCGGAGGCGCTTTTCGTAAAGGTTGAGTCTTCTCTGCAAAACTAGAGGACTTTGACACTTTACATTTTGAATCTTGATCCAACTTGTTCGATGTTGAGAGCGATCTTACTAATATTTGTCTGCATGTTTTGACTGCTTTAGAGTTGAGCGATTCATTTGACTTTTTATTCGATGTCGGAGTTGGAATAGAACTACTGTCACTAGAGCTTCTTCTGGAGTTTTGACCACTAGATTTTCTTTCATCGGACGAAGAACTTCGGTCACTGATCACATCCCTGATGAACGACTTGACTCGTGCTAATCCATTTTGTTTGGGTGATACTGTTGATTCACTGACAGTATTAGCTCTATCCAAAGTTTTTGATTTTGATGTGTAGTGGTTTTCCTGTTTGGAGAAGGCACGCGATTTCGTAAAGCTAGCCTTAGAGTCCGCCACGGCCTTCCTCGTTTTTGCCAGTGCCTCCGCCACCACGCTCTGGTTGGGCCGCGGAGGCACTGGAGGTGGTCCTTTGATCTTGCTATTCTTCATCGGTTGTGCGTTGGTCTGTACCATCAGCATGCTTGAAGGAAGCGTCACTCGAACGATACTATAATATGCGTACTATAGTAGAAGGAGCGCGTTAACACCAGCACGTAAGTCACACACACGAGAGCGCTCGGTACGCAGGGAAACACGTCCGTCCCCGCGAGCGCGCGGCACTCACTGCCTGCAGTGCCTGCCTCCTTGCTGTGCGACGACCACCGGGCGGCGGCGTGTCGGCTCACCGCTATACGTCGCTCCGACGCTACGTCGAACAAGCGTACAAAACTTCGTAATAATTACCGCCCGACTTGAAAATTACTTTGTTCGTAGCTTTGCCATAGCTGTTGCGTGTTGTGTAGTTTGTGCAGTAGGTACCATACGGCCTAACAATGAGTTGACCCACACTTTTAATAATGTAAAAGTGATTGTTTACTATGAGAATGAATGCAACAGTGGCTACCGGTCCGCGCCGCACACGACATGGCTATTGTTGGTGATGTCGAAAGCACTCTCTGACCTATTGTTTTGCTCCAATCAAAATGTTACACTACAGTTGTTGTTTGTAAGTATTCGGGTTGGAAGAGCTGTTGTCATGTGCTAACACAAAACACTTGTTGGCTAAATTACAACAAACACACCCCCTATACAGTTACAATTAAGGACTACTGTACGGTGTGATTGAATGAAATTAATGTTTTAAGCTTTTGTGTTGATAGGAGTGATGACATCATTATTTAATCTTATCAGTATATTAATGCATTAGTTCCATTATCTTATAATGCAGAATTGCAAATTTTTTAATCTTTTTTATGCTCAAAATTAATTATGTTAGAAATCTAGTTGTTACATAAGCTTTACCTAATAAGACTATTATTTACGAAAACTTTCAGAGATGACACACAAAAACTGTCGTAAAAATGCAAATAAACACAATACAATCCTGATCATAATTATTTAAAATTGAAACTAGTTATGTTAGTAATATGAATATCTGCTATTATTATTATAAGTAGTCGGTGGTTTAGATTAGCATTACCAATATTTACATAAACGAAAAAAAAAATATCATTGTCATGTATAATACTTTTTCTAAAGAAAAATGGCGAAAAAACATGATTAACTTTATATTAAGTACACACTCTGTGAAAATTTAAGTGTCCTACCTATTAGGGTTCAAAAGTATAACTCTGTGACAGAGGGACATCAGCGGACTCTCAGTGATAGGGTCCCATTTGGGTATGAAATTTAGGGTTCCATGCCAACAGGCTTATCACATTAAATTCGTGGCACTGGCCATTGATAAAGAAAAATACATTATTGTATTACAGGCTACGTCTGGAACTCCACCTCTAAGTGTATATGATACTAAGAAGAATGCAGACAGTCTGCATTATAAAAATGAGTTCAGTTTAAACTTTTAGCACCAGATATTCACTAAGTTAAAATGTTACTAACCTTGGACTTTGACTACCAATGTACATACAGGGTGGCAGGGGAATAAATACACAGACTGCAACCATGAATTCAGCACATGATTCATTGAACAGTAACAGCAGTTATTTAAAAGAATCTCCTGTTTCATAGAAAAGTGCAACACTAACGTGGTAGCAGTATGTTGCTATGTAGGGACCAGAAACTTTTTTTTTTAAAACAACATAAAATTTCAACTTATGTACTGAATCCATGGTTTAAAACTATAAAGTTACATATCTATGTCCCCGCCACACCGTATATTAGTAAAACTAATGTCAATACGTATGATTGCACACAATTTATAGCACACAGATGTAGGCGTACCCATTGACCCAACATAGTTGTTGATATCACAGTAAGTAATTAATTTAACATTCTGTTAAATAATGTTAATTGGAAACTGAGATTGTTTCATGTAACTTTGTCACCTTATTGTTGTATGAAGAAACATGAAATCTGATGTGATTATCTAAACTGACCTAAAGCTCCATTAATTAAATTCCTAAAACAATGATTACATAGTAAAATCATGCAATATTTGTTGTGTGAAGTGTACTACTTACGTTTTGACGGTCTACTTGTTGTTGAACTTCCAGTCTTGCCTGCACATAGGGCACTGCTGCTGGGGTTGCGAGTGCAGCCACTTCACGATGCAGTGGATGTGGAAGCAGTGCGAGCAAGCGCCCCACACGAGTGGGCAGTCGTCCCCGGGAAGCTTGCAGTCTGGGCAGCAGCTGTCGAAGGGCATGCGACAAATACCGCAGTTGTCGTCGTTGGCTACCCACCGCCAAGTCGCTACACCCGTCCAACCTACACAATTGACGTTTACGTGAAAATAGGATACGATTCATCGCCCAAATAGAAATGAAGGTTGATTGAAATGACAGGTTATGTTATACGTACTTTTAACGGATACTTTCATATCACGAAACTTGCATATCGTTGCAAATTGAACAAAGTGATAATACTTATTGTTTAGAAGCTATATTACTGAAATTTACATCTAACTCCATGTGAAGCTAAATGTTTTTTTTAAATCAATAACTCAACGGCACTTCAACAACAACAATCGAAGAATTTGACAACAAATGACAATTTTTTAAAAATTATTCTTTGGATAAACAGGATATTTGTCTTTTTGGTTAATATGTTTGGATACAATTTCTACAAATACATTCCTGCATGTAATATACAGTTATGCCTTCTCAGTGAAGAAGAAAAGAGGAGAAGAGGAACCTATAGATTTATACTATCGGATTGTGTTTCCACAGTAATCCGCGTTTCAGACAGTGTTATTAATAAATTATTCAAGCAATGATTGCTTTATCACAATATCATCAATATTGAAATGTATCCAAACGTACTCTTTGGCTAATTTAATGCAGTGGCAAGACTACAGATAAATGTCACTGAAAGAAATCTTCGTGAGTGTTTGATGTGTTGGAGTTTATTTATTTTATCCATATTTTATTGTGTTAAAATAGTGCGGACCTAAAATCAAACATGACCTCGTTTGATACAAAATACGATGTAAGTGTATAGTCTTTTATACGCAATGTAAATCAATAGCTCACCATCGTATTAGATTCTGATAGTTCCACCCAAAATAATCGTTATTTGGTCACCAAAACTGAAATCGTAATGATATTCTATCGCTTACCTAATAGTAACAATACCGTGGAAGATGTTTATTGTTTATTTTTTACCAAAAATTCAGTTTTATGAGTCATAGGGCTTTACACTGTGATTGTCCTTTTCTAACACGATCTATGTTGATAGTGGTGTTTATTGTATGTTTTATATTAATTTTATCGTTTCACTCAAGCATCATATGTTCGGTACCAACAAGTAAGGTCTAATTAGTCACTGGTAATGATTTCAAGCTATTATTCTACGAATAATAGTTTTTATATCCTCAATTCCTCTAAGTAATGTATTTATGTCGTTTTAATTGTTATCTAGATGTACCCTGCAGGAGATGTAGGTGTGGTCGAAGGAGAGATGAACATACCCACACAGGGTGTGCCATCTGGAAACAGTATGGAGTTCAACACACTTGATGAACCTATCAAAGAAACTTTTGTAAGTCTTTAACTTATGAGTATGAATGTATCGGAAATTATGTTTATAATATCTAGTGAAATTTGAAACAAAACAAATATCAAATTCACACATCTCGTTAGTAGAAATTAACAAATTAGTTATCTACGGTGAAACCAGATAAGGAAGTAATTTATTGTGTAAATTTGTAATAAAACAATGTAGAGTTTAATCATGTTAGAATGTGTAGAATTACAAAATAGCCAAAACAAACCTATCATCATAACAATAGTCCATCTGAACACATTGCCGAGATTAGATTATTTATAAATTCTATACAGGGCTGGCAAGGGCACAGACACCCAACCTCTTACCATAGATTCAGCATAATTGACTAGAATCATATGCTGAAACCCTATCGTTGAAATTTTTCATTGGTTATTTAAAAAACATAGTAGTTCCATTCATTTTAAATGTGCAGGTATTGTATGTAAATCTGCTGTTTCATAGCTTTCTATGAAACAGCAGATTTAATAAATACATATCTGTATTTTACTACTACTCTACTTAAAAATATACATACAGGATAAATCTTCTATGAATATCATGTGTGCATGATAATCAACTTGTAACCTCATAAACAGCTGAGATTCATAGTCTATTTTGCCAAGCAATTATATTCCTAAGCCTCAAGAGTATAAAGTAGATTTTAATTTCACTGTAGTAGATGATTATAAATGCTATAATGGAATGCAGGTATTGTTTCTTGTTAAGATGCAATTACATTTCATGTGGCAAGTGGCGAGTAGATGATTGCATCTCTTACTTTTCATAGGAGTTTACCAAAATGAGATCCCATAATGTAGATTCCATTCATTTAGCCACGTTATTGACTGGTTCCTATGAAAATTTCAGCTGTAAAATTCTAAATACATAGTTTGTTTCACATAACCCTGTGAAGAAGAGCTGGCAAGAAACTCTGCAATTACTCTTTTAAAATTGTAAGTGGGCTAGGTGACAACCACAAATCAGTGGTTACAATATCAATGGGTTAGCCATTTGTTTGTGCCCTCACTTATAATTTTACGACTGCAAGTGGTACTACATTATGTATAGCTGTAATCATTATGTGATCAGCTAAGAGCCAGTATACCTGACGAAATAAAAAGTTACACTCACATGCATACACAAAACACACACTCACTCACCCACATACACAAAAACATTAGAAATAAAAATAGATTAATAATTTGATGAGCTGCTACACCATATTTATTCTAAACATATTTAGTTGTATGTTTACTAACATTAATGTTTATTATTGATTATTTTTAGCTTCGAGATCTGAGAGCAGTGGGAAATAAGTTTTACCATGTGCTCATTCCTAGAGAGAAATCTAGTTTGTTAAAGGAATGTGAGTAGATTTTTTAAAATAATTTTTACCTAATATCTAAATAGATATAATTGAATCATCTTTTAGCTTGATCCACATTTTTGTAGTTATACAAATAACATTTTTTTTTCTTATAAAAACAGTTTAGATATTGTTCATAGAAAACATTAATTAAATAACCATGTAGAAAATTAAAGTGTGATTGAATTTTGATGCTTAGATTGTTATCAACGACTATCAGTTTTATCAGAAGGAAGTAATGAGTATTTCTTTTAGATAACCAACAAGAATTACTTTAAGTAATCTTCAATGCAATCATGGATATTCAATATTGTTAATGTCCCTTTCCATTTTGTGACACAAGTACTGAATGTCGTACTTCTAAGGTCTTATATGGAAATTCTTATAATAAATAGTACACCGCAGTTCAGTAATATTCGCGTTGTAAGGTAGCCTGCGACATTCATATTTTCTTACGGGTTTTGCAATATGCAGGTCAGGGTCAGGTTGTATGTTGATTAAACATAATTTGCCACCACAACAAATATGACTTTATTATAGTCTTTAATTTTAACAATACAACCTTCTAAGTAGATTTAATCCCAATGAATCACTATTTCACGAAACAGTAAGAAAACTTGAGTTTCTGGAACTATCCTGGCGCTTCTCCTTATTGGATATCTCTTCTATAAGCGCATGCACCAAAAGAAACTTATTTGCAAAAGAAAATGTCCCTTACTTCTCTCGATTTACAAATGAATTTCGTCTGTTTCCAGGGGATCTATGGGGCCCGCTCTTACTTTGCACCTTGATGGCCACAATCCTACAGGGCACGGACGTAGCCGACAACACCAATGATGGTGGCCCGGAGTTTGCCGAAGTATTTGTACTAGTCTGGATAGGAGCTGCAGTTGTCACAATAAACTCTAAACTGCTTGGTGGTAACATGTGAGTTTGTTTTAAAATATTTTTCATGTTTTATTTTGTTTTGTCAGTTTAAAGGTACGTTTACACGCTTGCCAAATCTCGACAAGCATCCACAAGCCCCAAGCGTTCACAAATGTCGCTTGGCATTTGGAAGTCGTTTACACGCTTGCGAATGCGTCAGTGTGCTACGGACATCCAAGCTTGGCGGACACTGAACTTGTATCGGCTATTACGTTCGGTTTAACTTACTTTTATTTCAAATACAAGCAATCTCAAACAAGAGCAAGGAAAGCCCGACGACCACGAAGATGGTGGATGAAAAAGGTTCACAGAAATCGTACCAGGTAACTAATAAGATGACATAAGAAATCACAGCGGCTAATAAACGCGCGCCAACGTGTAAACGCGTCGCAAGCGCTTGCCGCAAACGCCCTTTGATCTGTGTCAAAAAACCGACACTAGTCCGGATCGGATACAAGCGTCCGCAAGTTCACGTAAGCCAAGCCAAACGGCCTCTTTAAACGATTGTGCTTGTGGATGCTTGTCGAGCCTTGGCAAGCGTGTAAGCGTGGCAAGGTACGTTTTTATTAGTTACCTGGTACGATTTCTGTGAACCTTTTTCATCCACCATCTTCGTGGTCGTCGGGCTCTCCTTGCTTGTATTTGAAATAAAAGTAAGTTAAACCGAACGTAATTGCCGATACAAGTTTAGTGTCCGCCAAGCTTGGATATCCGTAGCACACTGACGCATTCGCAAGCGTGTAAACGACTTCCAAATGCCAAGCGACATTTGTGAACGCTTGGGGCTTGTGGATGCTTGTCGAGCCTTGGCAAGCGTGTAAACGTACCTTTACGCACACCTAAACAAACAAGAAGAAAGTAATATAAAAATACGTACCTTCAAAGGTGATAAGTATTCTTTTAGTATACATGGGATAGGCAAATATAAAAGGAGGTAGAGACTGTGTGTAGGAGAAGAAGGGAAATTAAAATACATTACACCAAAAAACGATTCACTTATTTAAAAATTAAACATATTATAAGAACTTATAAGTACCAACTTAATAAAATAATATCTCTGAAATTTAAATACAGGGTTTCTTTCAAAGGTCTGCCATATTTAAGAGTGCAGACCATCAAACTAAACAACTTTCTCCAAGTGACATTGGTCATCGTAATGGCGAGAGGAAAAAAACCCATCCTAAAGTTGGTGGTTGGTTGGTTGGTTGGTGTTGGTTGTTGGTGTTTTTTTATTTTTGCGATTTTTATTGTTTATTTTCATTGATAAAATTGTTCAGTGTGATAGTCTTTGAAAACGAACCCTATAAAATGTTATATTAAATAATAATTATACAATATTCTCATCATTTCAGCCGTAAGATGTCCACTGCTGGAATTAGGCCTCCCCTAATTTGGGGGGCTTTGCCATAATCGCTACGCTTGGCAGGCGGGTTGGCGATCGCAGTATGGTGGTAAAATGCATAGAGAACACTGCTGCCCATTCTCTAGTAAATCCTTTAGTCGCCTTTATAATATAATGAATATAATACATACAATATAATGAATATAATGACAACCGCTAAGTTGTGGTTGAAACGAAACATGAAACGCGGTGGTGAAGGATTAAGGACTTTAGAAATAATAGGTTTTGATTATTTGGAATGCTTGATATCTAGCAAATGGCGCCTATATTTAAGTGGGCGTTTCCTCTCGTACCAAGTCTCTGCAAAAGGTGCTGCTCTATATATGGTTTAAACCGACATCAAGTATATCTTATTTTATAGTAGTAGTTTGTAGTTCTAACAATGATAACAAACTCAACAACTGAAGCGTTTGAAAGAGAAAAAACTTTACAATAGGTATAGCTTCATTAACAAAATGTCAAGCTCACAAGTTGTGTAAATAAGTAGATTACCTATGAAGGCTCTTTTAGTACAGTAGCAAAGCATTATAATATAATAATGATATGTAAGAAATAGAGAAATATGAAGCTTGGGGGATGCCTTTGTCCAGCAGTGGACATCTTTCGGCTGAAATGATGATGATGATGATCTGTAATATTTTCTTGTAATGCTAAACAAATTATACCTTTGTAAAAAAATAACTAAATGGACACGTTCGATAAAAAAATATATAAACAGAGTACAAACGGAATCGTAAGTACTCGTAAAGTAATTTATACATCTATACAAATATATAAAATTGGAGTGTCTGTTTTTAATATTAAGATAACCACTTTTTAGTAAGTGTATATGGATGTATACACGGTACATATACCAAAATAACATTTTTTACAATTTTTGTCTGTCTGTCTGTTTGTTCCGGCTAATCTCTGAAATGGCTGGACCGATTTTGACAGGACTTTCACTGGCAGATAGCTGATATTTTAGAAAGATTCTTTTATTTTAGAAAAAAATAACTGTCTTCGAAAACTACGCTGAAATACGTCTGAAAATTCGAAAAACCCTGGCTGAATCCTACGAAATAGATCAAAATAATGTATTACAGTATTGTACACCTTAAAAAGGCCTACAAAAATGTCGCAATGGTATATGTCTATCCCATAGGGATATCCCACAATAACCATTTTTTATCTTTTACTTTTTACGAGAAATAAGGGCTTATTTACGAAGCGATTTTAAGCAGTACAGCATTAATCCTTATCCAATTAAGTACCTTAAATACATTGTGCATTTAATATAGATCAATATAGCCCTTTACAGCATGTAATTTAAATGAATATCTTAGAAGATATTAGAGATTTAAAAAGCGGGCGCAGAGCAGCTGGCGGGTCGTACGTCTGTCCCGTCCATCCGTTGGCAGCGGCCGGGTAGTACAGGATAAGTAGAATTGTAATTCATATTACTTTGGCTTCATAGTAATTGCGAATATCATGTGTGTTCATTATACTCAAAATAAACCTAATAGTATTATTCCAAGTAAGAGACCGTGAAATGGCTTAGATGTTTAGACTTTTGGATGTTTGTTTCTCAATGATGCAAAGACGGCCAAACGGATTTAGATCGAATTTGGCACAAAGATATATTATATCCTGGATACGTAACAGATAGGATACCTACTTTATCCCGGTAGTAGGTTCCCGGGTGATATTTTCCGACCGCTATACGGGCCAAGCCCAGTGGCTTTTTTACTTTTGCCAGTGTAAAAGTACTATTCCTATAATTATGTTCGGTGTCTGGTAAATGATTGAGTGTCTGTATAGGTAAAATAGGAGCGTTAAGAAAAACCAGGAAGACTTATATTGAACTAAACCAAGCTCTATGTCGCAGTCTTCTTACTCTGAATACTATTACTCTTATTTTAAAAACACCACACATGATGTCCCCATAAACTATGAATCCTAAGTAATATGAATTATAATCCTACTACTACTAATATTATAAATGTGAAAATATGTATGATTGGGTGTTTGTTTCTCAATCACGCAAAAATGGCTGAATGGATCTGGATCGAAAATAGCACACAGAGTCTATATTACCTATATAACCTGGAATAACACATTCTTATCGCGATAGTACGTCCTCTTGCATTAATTTCCGACATCCACGCGGGCGAAGCCGCGGGCAAAAGCTAGTTCATTTTAACTTTAAACGTAATATCCAGTCCCATCACAGTCATAATATAACTATCCACATTACGACATTTAACAGATGAATTTAACACCTATCTCCTTCCATTACAGCTCATTCTTCCAGTCAGTATGCGTGCTGGGCTACTGCATGTTCCCGGTGGCGCTGTCCCTGGTGCTATGTCGCGTGATACTCTTCACCACGCAGACCACCTTCCTCTTCTTCCTCAGACTGGTCGTGTCTATGATTGGCTTCATATGGGCCACGTTTGGTAAGTTCTACTTGTCTTTGGAGGATTGTTTATGGTTATGGGTTATTTTAGTACTGTTTAGTTTACCACAAAGTTGCATTATTGACTCGGACCTCCTTAGTCCCGGTTAGTCCTCGGATAAATTCTTCGATAAGGTTAATTTTCTTTCTTTTAACAAATTGCTCAGAATCGCGATATAAGACCACTGTCATCATCTGCCTAGCCTTTTTCCCAACTGTGTTGGGGTTGGCTTCCAGTCTAACCGGATGCAGCTGAGTACCAGTATTTTACATGGAGCGACTGCCTATCTGACCTCCACAACCCTGTTACTGGGTAATACGATACCCCTTGGTAAGACTGGTTGTCAGAATTTCGGGCTAAGACCACTAGCACTGACGAATATATCCATTTTGGTTTTGATTCTCAGTGAAGGTCACGGGAGTAGGGCAGCGTAAGAGCGGTTATTTGTTTGTCAATATTTGAATTCCTATGTTCAACAGTGGATTACTTCTGGCAACGAAAATTATGGAAGTTAGTTTGTGTATTCACTTTAAAGGTTTGAAACTTGTTAGGCTATACTGAAACATAAGATTAATTATTGCTGACATTGAATGCTACAAAAAAAAGTAAGAAACGTTTTTATCGAGGATATAAAACTGTTTGCTGCTAGCTGATTACGGCCAGTACTTTTATGTAAAGACATTGTTACTTACCTTCTTACTTTAATCGAAAAGTTATTTTTTCTACAAACTTACTGATAAAAAGTTCTCTGCCAATGATAGGATAGTGTTTCAGCGGCATCTTTTTTTTAAATACCGCCTATAATGTTCCCACACACTTTCACACGTTCCCACTGCTGGGACATAGGCTTCCTCTCTGTGAGAGGTGGTGGGCTGTAATCCAACAATGCGTATCATACACACGTTTTGGAATGTTTGGTTCTAAGGTATTAGATTTTCTTCAAGATGTTTTCCTTCACCGTTTTGAGCGCAGTGGTGATGAAATAAGTTACGCTAAGTAGTCTGCTTGCATTCCTATAATTTGTAAGTCTCGCTGCTGCACACTGCTCTCTGTAGTAGCTATGTAGAAACTATACCGTCAGTAGAAAACAGTTAATCACCTGTATTTTTCATGTTTCCAGCCGCCACAAAGTTCCTCGGAGACAGCCAGCCCGAAGGTAAGAAGGCACTGGCTGTCTACCCCATCTGCCTGTTCTACTTCATACTGTCATGGCTGGTCGTGTCGCACAGTAACGTCTAGGCATTCAACGCATCATTACGTGATATACAGACTCTTTAGTGTTATTATTAATTATTGTGAATAAATATTTAATTAAGTGGATCACTCTTGACTGTAACTAAATGTATTTATTCAAAAGATAATAAATTGCGGAATTACGTCATCGATGTTGACTATGTTCGGTTGTTTTTGGATACACTTACGCGTATATTATGGTATATGGCACAATGTAAACATTCCAGTTTTAGAAAGGTTGACTTGAGTCAGTACTTCTTATTAAGATTGTAGATGAACGTTTTTGTATATATTATCAATTAAAAAACTATTTTCCGTCTCCTGAAATTTTTATTGGAATCCTTAAAAACATCAATATGTATCTAAAAATACAAGGATGACACAAATTCGAGATATTTCAGTGCGTGTTTTGCCTCTATAGCAGACTGGCATTGCATGTACACCGTCTAGACTAGTAAAATATTATAAACACTTTATGTATTACATTATTTACAACATCTCAGTGATTTTCATGTCAGTTGCCTAACATTTTAAGTTATTGATACGACGAAAATGTATATAAATTTCACATTTCGAATAATATTTGATAGCAAAGATATATATTATATTATGGACTTATTTTGATTGATATTTATGAACTATGTTGATACAATTCTATAAAATAAATATTAAATCGTTTCACAATTACATTTTATTTTATGGATACGACGAAATTGTATATAAAATTTCACATTTCGAATAAGATTTGATAGCAAAGATATATATTTATGCCTTATTTTGATTGATATTTATGAACTATGTTGATACAATTCTATAAAACATTATATCGTTTCAATTACATTTTATTTAATTGATACGACGAAATTGTGTATAAAATTCACGTTTCGAATAAGATTTCACAGCAAAGATGTTTATAAGCACTTATTTCGATTGATATCTGTGAATTGTTACAACTCTGTATAATATTAGGTATACCATTACATAGCAAAAATTGGACAAATGCATTGAATCACTACAGATCGTGCGCTCAGAGTATAGTTGTGCACTAATCTCATCTTACGTATGTTTAAATATAATCATTACATAACCTTACAAACAAATTATCACTAATCTATCACATAAATAACTTGTTAAACTAAATGGCGTGCAACGTTACGCTACAGGCTACACTATAGAAGCAGAGCTCCTCACTAGGCGAGATGTATAACATTGTTTTTGGAAGGGCGCCCATTTTTTTGTGAAACTTGAATAACATACGATTAGTTTCAAGTTAATGTCAGTTCCTCAAGAGTATAATTTAGAAAAATAATTTATAAATACTATTCAGTCAATTTTACTAAATTATGATCTCAGTGTAAAACTGAATGAGCTCAGTTTGATCATTATATACTTTAGAAATTATAGGAAATTGCGTAGTTTTAAAGTTAAAAGCAGGAACGATTTAGTTTTAAATACTGACTAACGTAGTGTTACAATGATAGTATTATGATCGAGAAGTGTGATTAATACATTCACTTCACATACATCAAGATATTTTAAGAAAATATACATCCGAAATATGGGGCAAGATAGGATTTTTATCAAACATTTTATTAAACTATTAATTAGATAAATAAAAATATTTTTAAATGGAATAATGAAGCCTCAGCTTTGCTATTTGAACATAGTAAATGAATATTGGAATAAATCATTGAATGATATGAGAAATAAAAGACTATCTATGGATTTAAATAACACGATGCTTAAGTATTACACTGATAGGATACACGAAGCTGATATACTAAAGTCCTAGATGCGCTACATGCAGAGCTTAGGATAACGTTCGCTCTACATACCGCATCTAGTACGTCAGTACACAGATGTCATAAGACAGGAGTGCAGTTTAACTAGAGTCTGATCCGCTGGAGTGTTTCTCAGGCGTGCGAGGAGGGGTGTGTCGTGGGGAGGTCTTAGCTGGCATCTGGTACGACATGTGCATCTGCATGGTCTCGCGAGCCTTTCTAGCGCTCTTGTACGTGAGCGAGTTGGCGCGCGGCTTGCGGCGCGAGAAGTGCCGCTCCACCCATTTGAGCATGGCCAGCACTGAGTCTGTGGACGACAGCCGCCGCTCGGCCGACGTCTTCGTGATGGTCGATGACGCGATGCGGAATGTCGCTGCCATACCTTTCAGAGCCTGGAAGATAATTTCATTATGAGATATTATGGTGCTCATAAATTGTCTGATAGAAATCGTTCAAATAATACGACTTTAGAGTCCAAAATCAATAAGATTCTCAAACACACCGACGAAATTATTAGTGGACGAAGTAAAATGGGAAGTGTTTTTGTTGACGGTACTTACCAACATGGCGTCTTCATCGGTGACGTCGTCACCAGCATAGATAATCCTAATCCTTTCGCTCCAGTCCAAACCGAAAGCCGTCCTCAAAATGTAAATAGATGCACGGCCTGTGAACAAGAACACCCACACATTTAGTCAAGGAGTCAAGATTTTTTTTTGAAGAATAGATTCTCAATAAACTCCGTAAAACCAATCGTCACGTTAGTGAAAAAAATATAGCAGAACTGGGAATATAGGTTCAAATCAATTTCGACCTTTTCCATATGTTATAGAAATACAAAATTTCAATGTTTACAGAGGAAGCCCGATAAATCTTCTGATCCATCATCATCTAATCTGCCTGGCTTTCTCCCAATTATGTTAGGGTCGGCATCCAGTCATACCGGATGCAACTGAATCCCAGTATTCTACATGGAGCGACTGCCTATCTGACCGGCACAACCCAGTTACTGGGTAATAGGTACCATACCCCTTTGTAAAACTGCTTGTGAAAATTTCGGGCTTCTGACGACCCGTAAGTAGGTATTATCAACGAACAAAAGTATGATGTGGTATAAAGTTATAAAAAAACGAATAGTCTTTTTATTGTTTAGAAGTTACAGCATATTATCAAACAAATAGCGTACCCTTGTCCCACTCAACAGGCGGGCGCGCTTCAAGCGCACAATGCGCTGGCGCAGGCGTGAAGCCTGACTCCACGATGAGCTTCCTCGCTTGTTCGGCTAGCGCCGCGCGCTTCGCCAACGGAGTCTCCCTGTAGTGGAACGTTAGGAGGGCTCCTTTGTTCTCCACCCACGCGCCGTCCTTGCAGACCTGAAGAAAAGATGGAGGAAATTTTGTTAGCTTGGTTTTTTTTCTTCTGCCATGAAATACATTTCTTAAGTTGGAAAACGCAAGTGCAATGGCTAACTTTGGTGATGTCTGACGATCACTTCGGGATCTAGTAAACAAGGCAACTAATTCAACGCGGCATACTTAACTGCTGAGATAAAGAGTTCGTTTAGTAGTTTTTATCAGCCTGGCGCCCCAAACAACTGCGATAATATTGCGCAATTTTGGTGGTTGAACAATACTATTGACTGTGTGGAGTACAAACTTAAAGTATTGAAAGGTTTTGCAATATTTACCAGTTCAATGTTTGAAGTATTGTGCAATATTATTATAGACTAGCTTTTGCCCGCGGCTTCGCCCGCGTGGATGTCGGAAATTAACGCAGGAGGACGTACTACCGCGGTAAGATGTGTTAATTCAGGTTATATTATAGGTATTAGCTGTTACCCGAGACTTCATCCGCGTGGTATTTAACAAAAAGTGTTTCTTAAAAACTGTCTTTGAAAACTACGCTGACATACGTCACAAACTACGCTGACATACGTCTCAAAATTCAGCGTGTTTTTAGTTTTTTTAAACTATTATAATTTTTTTCTAAAATAAAAGTAGCCTTAGTTACTCCTTGTTAAATTAGCTATCTGCCAGTGAAATTTCCATCAAAATCGGTCTAGTCATTTCAGAGATTAGCCGGAACAAACAGACAGACAGACAGACAAAAATTGTAAAAAAAATATATTTTGGTATATATACCGTGTATACATCCATATACACTTAGTAAAAAGTGGTTATCTTAATATTAAAAACAGACACTCCAATTTTATTTATTTGTATGTATAGATGTAGGTATGGGGCACTAAATCAGCCTTTGTAGCTACTGACTAGCTTTTGTTACCAGCTAGGCTGTTCTCACTAGGCACACTTAAGTAGTTCCTCCCTATTCTGATGAAGAATAGTTGTTTTAGATGAGGAGACTCACCTGTTCCTGTAACGCCTTGAGCAGTTTGACGACGGCGTCCTGCAGTTCCATGGGCATGGGGTGAACGAACTTGCTGCCGTCAGGGTGCAGGATCTCCAGACCATGGTTACCCGCGTATGTGATGCCTTCGATGCCCACCTGGATAAAGAATATTAATTTGTTATTATTGCGTAGAATGTATATTTGGGCAGTGCTAATATAATAGGCTTGGTTGTAATTTTCCTACATTGGACCTTCGTAGGTTAGGTAATAACAAGCACGACACACACAAATTGTATACCAACTTATGTAGGTACGTACTTAAACAAAACAGGTCAATTAGCATAACTGTTCGTGTTCTATAGGTATGCATGGTTCTCCATGTGAATTGTGAAGCCATGCTTTATGGAAAATCTATAACGGTGACGCTTGAAACTGGCATAATTTTAACATCGTGTTTATACTTATATGCAGCTACATGGGAAGGCACTAGAAAAGGTGGACACTGATCGCGTGGTGTTCGTTTTGAACATGCTTTCTTAACATGGCAATATATTTGAGCTGAACCATGGTGATATGTTACAAATATCTTACTAATATCCATCGAAATTTTAGTGAATTTGACGTAGGATAGAAACGATCATATCTACCTACTTGTTAACTGTACCTAGGAAAACCCCAAGGTTGCTAAACAGTATAGGCACCTATAGGTATCAGATACATACATTTACAGTAGGTAGGTACCTACATAATACAGTCAGAAATTTTCACATAGCTGTAAACTTGCAGTAGGTAACGCCGTGTATGTTTGAAATAGAATTACATTAGCAAACATGGCCGACCAACATGGCGGCCATACAAACATTACGTAATAGAAAACAAATGACACACTACTAGGTACCAGTGGGTTCATAACCCGGTTGTAATAACTTTATCAAGGGTGCTAGGTATGTGTACGGCGAACAATTTAAGTAAATATTTTTGTTTTAAACACTGATAATGGCTGTCAAAGTTCACCACGATACCAAAGACCTTGTTATTTATTTGCAAAGCCAACCGATAGTTTCAATGAACGTTCTGCTAGGCCACAGCTGATATTACTATAGATAGATGCGTTCAAGATTATGTGCTGAAATTATTTATTTTTTAAAGTAATTTTGTTTCATTAAGTGTCCTCTCCCAGACCCATTGACTCCAATCTATCGGAAGATAGGTACAATCCGCATCTTGTTAACAAAAAACTTTTTTACAAAAAAAAAAAACAACCGACTTCCTTAAAAACACTACAAAGTGAAAAATAACTTTAATTTCGGAAGTCGGTGTCTTAGGATCTGTACCTATTTATGGTTTTTTTGCCACCGACTTCATCCGGATGATCCGATGGAAGTCGGTGTCTTAGGATCTGTACCTATTTATGGTTTTTCTGCCACCGACGAGTTGTGGTATCCACCCCGCACTAATTCCAAACAAACAATGCATATTTATGCGATAGCAGAAATCGCGGTTGATTTGCTGTCATTTTTTAAGGAGTTCCAGTGTCTATCTCTGGAACTCATCATCAGATCTATATGAAATTTATATGGGACCATTTCGGAATAAACTCCTTTCAAACAAAAAAAGAATTTTGCAAATCCGTTTATATATGACGGAGTTATGGCCGAACGTACATAAAAAAAAATATAAACATCCGAATTGAGAACCTCCTCCTTTTTGAAGTCGGTTAAAAAGTAAAAAACAACACCAGCCCAATACTGTTACTCAAAAGGAACTACTCAGTGCGCTATTCATTTATTTCATTGTCACTACTTACATCATTTATCTACTTCTCTATAGCGTGCATTTCTATGTTTTTTGCCCATACATAGAACCTAAGAGTATCTCGATACACGATACATGTGAGTGACTGTATAGACTGTAAGTATAAACTACTACGGTAAAATTATTACGATTTTACCACGCGTTCGTGTTTATAGCAACGCGCCTGTAGGACCACGGAATACCAAGGAACATTAACTCACATACGGCGAGCTTTTTACTCTGTCATTTCGAAACAAAAAACCAATACTAATAATTTTATCGCCGTAAAGGTTTAAGGTCGTATTTTGCAGACAACCTTAACAGTACACACTGTGGACTCTAGCTACTGCAGTAACGACATGGTTTAGTACGTGACGGTAGATAGTGTATATCGAATTCATTCATATCGGCTACTGTACGATCAAAGGCGGCAGGTCTCCAGATCAAAAGTTAAATAAATACCTCTTTAAGATATCGTTTCATACGTTAATATTTTCCACAGAGCTGAAATCCGATATGCATATGTTCTAAGAATTCCGATAACCTTTATTAAAATTCTTGTTACTATAGTCACTTTTCGCCGTATGACTTAATAACGTGAGCAACTGATAAATGTACACTGAATACTGAGTATGTATGCATCAATGTTAGGTAGGTACCATAGTTAGTAAACAGGGGCTTTTACGCTATCCAGGCAAAGTCAGCCTATAATGTTCCCACAGCTGGGTTACAGGCCTCCTCTCTGTGAGAGGGAGTGGGCCATAATCGACCACGCAGGCCCAGTGCGCATTGGCGAATGTCTTCAAGTGTTTGGGTCTAGGATATGCCGGTTTCCTCACAATGTTTTTCTTGACCGTTTTGAGAGCAGTGGTAATGAAATAATTGCCAACGTGCCATCACTTAAGAACTTTGAAAATGTGAGATGGGTCTTTGCAAACCTTTGATGTTAGAGAATTCGAATCACAGAAGCCTTAATTAAGTTTATCAAGTAACAAAGTCCAAACTCACCATATTCTTAACATTATCGACGTTCCTGCCGGAAATGATGGCGATGTACACGTCGGACATATTGGACAGTCTCTGCAGCGTGTGCTTGGTCTCAAGTGGAAGGGTCGCCAGATCAGGGTGAGGCGCGATGGGTGCCAGCGTACCATCGTAGTCTAGCAGCAGCGCCAGCTTTTGGGTGTAGCCGATGTATCTGGTTTAAAGAATATGAGGTATATATGAGATTTTGGTTGATTAAACACTGGTAATGGGGTTGGCCAATGTACGGTAGGTACTCAAGATAGGTGAAGTGTCCTTTTCCGAAGAGTGGCTGGAAGTGGATGCTGGATGAGTAGCCGAGGATTGACTTAAATAACTTGTGATGAAATAAAAATTGCCTCAAATAAAAGCAGGGTAGTAAAATTTGGACATATCTCTCGACTTAGAGTAGCTTATTTCTTATTAAAACTTGTTAAGGTTTGTTATAGGCAAGACCAGCAAGAAATTCAAGGCAAGAAGTTCAAAATCTCGAACTCACTTGGACAAGTATTCGTCGAAGTCATCGATGGTGACTGGCTGCATGGATGTAGCTCCAATATCATCAGCTTCCTCCTCCAGCGAGTCCATGGCTTTCAGGAAGGCCTTCATCCAGCTGTCGACGTCATTAAGCTGCTCGCGTCTTCTCAGATGGTTCATACGGACTGTGCGCTCATCCTCCGGCATTATCAGGGCTCTGAAATGGCATATCAGAACAAATTCAGAATTTTTCCAATAGATACCTACGATTTTTGATAAAGTCTCCACCTTTTGTACTTTGGAATTATCCAAGACCATAGCAACGGTTAGTTATACAATTCAACGGTTGCGATTCTGTTTTTATGACTCGTTCGACAACCCTGGTGTCAATGACTATGATAACCATTGACCGGGGGGGAATAAACGTTTAATAATAAGTTAATAATCGTCATATATCATATATCGCAACGCAATTGTCGCTACGATTGACGTCATATAGTTCTGAACGATAATATTGGCTGTAGGTACAGATTTGCTGGAACTATGAACCCTGTATAAAATGGCCACGATCTTCTTTGTTTTTCATCAATACCGTGGTGGATTATATCACTGGAAAATCAAAGTTCAAAACATTTGAATAGCTAAGTAATAATCACCTGTGAGTTACTTCAGCAGCATCATCAAGCTCATATGGATTGCAGATAAGAGCCTCGTGCATCATCTCTCCAGCACCAGCGAAGGGTGACACGATCAGTACTCCAGGTGGTTTGTTGATCTGGCAGGCGACGAACTCCTTGGCGACGAGGTTCATGCCGTCTCGCAGAGGTGTGACCAGAGCAACTGCTGCATCACGGTAGAAGGCTGCTAGTTCTTCCTGACCGACGCACCCGTAGATATATCTGGAAAATATTTAATCAAATGATCACTAAACATTTTTAAATTTTTGTTTGAAGTTGTGAATCTAATTTCGTGACTGTCATTTACTCACCTAATAGGTGACCAGTTGGGCGTAGTAAATCTTCCATTAATCCTTCCAACCAGTTGATCCATCTCCTCTTTCAAGTCCTGGTACTCCTTGACGTCCGTCCTCGACGGCACTGAGATCTGCAGTAGCATCACTTTCTCTATGTGTTCCGGGTATCTCTCCAAAAGCCTCTCGAAGGCTTTCAGCCTATGTACTAATCCTTTGGTATAGTCCAGTCTATCGACTCCTAATATGACTTGTTGGTTGGTAGAGAGCACTGGTTTAGCGTTTTGGGCCAGCTGCACGAATCTATCGAAGGGCACTCCGATCGGCAGAGGTCGGACACAGATGGTGCGGCCTCCCAATTCTACTAGAAGATTCTTTCTGTCCACACGACAACCTAAGTTTCTTTGGCAACAATCTATGAAGTTCAGGCAGTAATCCGTTATGTGGAATCCAACCATGTCACAACCTGTGGATATACAAACACCCCTTAATATTCCAATGTCCTTTGCAAAGTAGAATAAACTTAAAATATTAAGCAAGACTTACCAAGAATGCCCTGCAAAACTTCATCAGACCATGGGAACAGTCTGAATATGTCCCATGGCGGGAACGGAATGTGCAAGAAGAATGCTAGTTTGCATTTTATGCCGTCTTCCTCAACTCGCTGAAAGCAAAATGCACATGATAAACACTTGGCTCCTTTTTATTTGTATCACTCAATATCCGCAAAAAATATCAATAGTTTAAACAAACCTGTCTAATCCAGTTAGCAGCCAACATAAGGTGATAATCATGGACCCACACGATTGGCGGAGATCCATTTTTCCCCCCCTTCTGTTGCTTGAGCAGCTGCAGGGCACGCACAGTCTTGTCCGCGAACTCCTCATTGCACTTGATGTAAGCCTTCCAGTGGTCAGCGATGAAGGTGGCCCGGTCAGGCATGGAATGGAACAGAGGCCAGAAGGTACCGTTGCAGCAGCCATTGTAATAACTATCAAAGAGTTTCGGTTCCGCGTAGATAGGGACTATCTGAAATGAAGATTTGTGGTTTTGTTACTACAGGTTTCATTGTTTTTCCTCTTCAATCTTGAAGGCAGTCCGGAATTATTTCATTTTCATTTGTCGTCATCAAGAAGCACCCATTTTGCACCGCTTGCTATAGTTTGTAACGCATTTTTTTTGGCACTAGATTCTGTCCGAGAATTCTTCCACATAAAATTTCTTGTTTCTCCGCTATTACTTCGCTTAGCGTTCTTTATAACTTGTTTCTATTCGGCCCCTACGGATCTTAGCCTAATGTTAAATAATATCTAGACACGCGGTAGCGTGTCAAGCCAAGTTCAAGTAACAGAACTGGCGAGTAGCACCGTGTGTAATATTTATAGCTTTCCCGAAGAATTGGCCAATAAAATGCCTAAAAAAAATTTCAAATGCGACTGGATGCGGAAGGCGGAGAACAGGGTGTTGTGGCGCAGCATGGGAGAGGCCTATGTCCAGCAGTGGACTGCGATAGGCTGAGTTGAAGAACGGTAGTTCGAGAGATTAGCGCGTTCAAACCAACTCTTTATTTGTAAATGTTTACAATGTTTATGCATTTTACGTGTAGGTATGTACGTGTTATATTTACTGAATGCAATACCGTAAGCCCTATATGACGCAAAAGTGTTACTATTTACCTAACGCAATAAAATGTATTAATAGCTTAGTAGATATCTGCGGTCACATTCATCTGTTATCTGATAACTCATTATTATCAGATGTTTGATTGGAAAATAACGTGGCTACTTCCTGAAATTTTCCCTTGATTGTGGAAAATATTTATACCCAAGTTCAAGGAGATGTATATGTAGTTATATATACGTAAATATAGTAGCTATCGTAATTCGTATAGTAATCTTAATTGCCATAATTATGTGACTATACGATGCTGATATTTTAGAGATGGGTGAAGTAGTTGTATTGCATAATTAATAATTAAAAATAATTGCATGGATAAATAAACAGCCACCTTATACACACATATTGCTTGATAACTTCGTTCTAACCAAAATTGTTTTGTTTTTGTTACTTAGTTGCAATGTTTGTTCCGAACCAAAGGACCTAAAGTAAACTTGTCCAGTAGGTACATACAGTGGCGAGCAAATTGGCAAACTCATTGCACAGTGGGACACGCCGGTTATGCGTGTTGCAAGGTCGGGTCGGTGTGATTCACTCGTGTTGGGAAATGTTTTTATTATGCTTTAAAAATCGTTAACTTTTATGTTAAAGGTGGCTGAAAGGAGGTGGGTAAAGTTTAGAACATTTTTCGCCTATCATAGTCATGAAAATTCAAAGTATTTATTGACGTCATAGTATTGTGTTTATGTGAAGTTTAGGTATAGACCTTTATATCTATTCAAAAATTTTTTTTAGCCTATACTGTCCCACTGTTGGGCAAAGGCCTCTTCCAATTTCTTCCAGGAACTCTTGTCCCGCGCCACCTTAAACAAGTCGTCACGGTTGGAATTTTTTTTCTTACTATTCTAAAATAGTAAGAAAAATATTGCCAGTGGTATAAAAAAAAATCATCAAACTTGGCAAATTCGTTGAAGTTTTTTTAACTTTCATTACAAAATAAACTGTTAAGGCTGGGTGATTCGACACTCATACAGATTTGAGGGGGTGAGGTGCGTGGAAATCCGCGGGGCGCCTCCCGCGCGTCCTTCTTGTCGAACACGATAGCGCGCCAAAAGTTCGGGCGGCGCGGCGGCGGCGGGCGTAGCACAGACAGGTCATAGTGTAGCGATATCAGTATGTCCACAGTATTAGAAACCACAGAAGAAACGATAATACAAGACTAATATTATAAATGCGACAGTTTGTGAGTATGGATATATGGAAGTATGGATGGATGTTTGTTATTCTTTCACGCAAAAACTACTAAACGTATTTGGATTAAATTTAGCTTGCAGATAGTTTATAACCTGGACTAATATTATAATTGCGAAAGTTTGTGATTATGAATGGATGTTTGTTACTCTTTCACGCAAAAACGAATGAACGGATTTGGATGAAATTTAGCACGCAGATAGTTTATAACCTGGAATAATACAAAACACACAAATAACTTACTTACACAAAAGACTTAGTCACACAAAATACAAAAAAAAATATATAATTGCGAAAGTTTGTGAGTATGTATGTATGGTTGGATGTTTGTTACTCTGTCACGCAAAAACTACTGAACGCATTTGGATGAAATTTAGCACGCAGATAGTTTATAACCTGGACTAACATTATAAATGCGAAAGTTTGTGAGTGTGGATGTATGGATGGATGTTTGTTACTCTGTCACGCAAAAACTACTGAACGCATTTGAATGAAAAAAAAAAAAACTTTAGAGGTGTCATGGGACACCCGGATGGAACGAAGTTCCTTTCCAGGATTCATAATTGTTATAATTTTTTTTTATTATTTATTCTGTACAAAAAACCTGTATACACTCAACGAAAATATTCTCTCTCTCTCTCCCTCTCTCTCTCTCCCTCTCTCTCTCTCCCTCTCTCTCTCTATCTCCCTCTCTCACTCCCTCTCTTCCTCTCTCACTCTCTCTGTCTCTCCCTCTCTCTCTCTCTCTTTACTCACAACAAAAAAAAACAACAACATACAAACAAATACAAACAACAAAATATATACGGTCGAATTGAGAAACCTCGTCCTTTTTTTGAAGTCGGTTAAAAAGTGTCGATAAAACTTTTCGTGAGATTTTTTCCGTCTAGCCCCCTTTCACAATGCGCGATAAGGAACTTCGTTCCAATTAGCAAGCAGATAGTTTATAACCTGGACTAATATTATTATGAAAGTTTGTGAGTATGGGTGTATGGAAGTATGGATGGATGTATGTTACTCTTTCACGCAAAACTACTGAACAGATTTGGATGAAATTTGGCACCAAGATAGTTTATAATCTGGATTATCACATTGGGTCCCTTTTACCCCGGTAGTACGTTGCCGCGGAATAATTTTCGACCTCTTTCTATTCACGCCTACCAAGATACTCATCAAGACGAATCAAACGAGCCCAAATTTGATTGGGTTACGTCTTTTAATTACGGAGTTACTATAGCCACCTTCAAGCTCCATCATCAGACCCTGGTTACCATATAGTGTCAAAGTACTCGTCAAGACGAATCAAACGAGCCCAAACTCGATGGGGTTGCGTCGTTTAATTACGGAGTTCCCATGGCCCCTTCCAACTCCATCATCAGACCCTGGTTACCATATAGTATCAAAGTACTCGTCAAGACGAATCAAACGAGCCCAATCTCGATGGGGCTGCGTCGTTTAATTACAGAGTTCCTATGGACAACTTCTAGCTCCATCATCAGATCAGCTCTATGTCATAATAATATTGCATTGGATTGCAACATTGTTTTTAAAGTTTTACAAATATTTACACAATGAGAACCACACACACAAAACAAAAGCTTAACCAACTATGGTACAAATTCTTGAAAACAATATTTATTTACAATTTATTTTGTTTTCTCTGATTATTACTTACGCAGCAGAAAGGAAGCGCGCGCGCAAAAATTTGTCACAGGTCTCACCTTGATAACGTCTCGCAGGACACTGGCAAGCAGTGGCAAGCGCCGCGCCGATCAAAAATCACTTGAACGATCGATATTTTTTCTTAGAAATAAAATGAAAAAAAATGATCGGGTTCAATCGATTCTAAAATAAATTACCTATACATTGATACTAATTATAGAAAAATAGGAGTATTAGTACTTCTTTAAAATGGAATTAGGCTTGTTAAAAAACTACAAATCGAAATAAGTTCGGCTTTTTTTTCTATCGAGTAAATTTTATTGTATCGTGTTTTGATCGGATACAAGCTAAGGAGAAAGAATGTATCTTAAATATATATTTTTTTCAGATTCTGGACGTAATAATTTGTCTATTAAAAACCAATTCTAAAACAGGTGAAAACGGTGCCACCCGGCCTTAAGCGCTTTATGCACCAAAATATTTTTTAGTCTCTCAAATACTGCAGTAAATAGGCTTTTTAACTAGCAATAATTTGTTTTGGTGCATAAAGCGCTTAACAGTTTATTTTGTAATGAAAGTTAAAAAATGTGCTTAAAATAACTAAACTTATGATTTTTTTTTATACGACCTGCAATTTTTTTTCTTACTATTTTAGAATAGATGTAAAGGTCGATACTTCACATAAACACAAAAACATGTCGTCAATGAATACTTTGAATTTTCATGACTATGATAGGCAAAAAATGTTCTAAACTTTACCCACCTCCTTTGTCAGAAACCTAAGTAGGATTACCTACTGCATCATCATTTGCCTAGCCTTTTTCCAGCTATTTTGGGGCTGGCTTCCGGTCAAGTTGAGTGTAGCTGGATATCAGTATTTTACATGGAGCTACTGCCTATCTGATGTCCACAACCCAGTTACTGAGTAACATGGTATCCCTGACTGCATACAGGTGCTAATTTAAAATGTAATTAGAACTATTACATCTCTTTTTTAACATACTCCAAATTACGAAGACAATGTAAGTATACCACTGTCTTTCAGCAAGAAAGAAAATTTTCTCTGTATTCGAATCACCTGTCTTAACTTAGCAAGAGATCGCTCACATTTGAATTTTAATGGTGCATAAAGATTTAATGGCACGAGCACGAGCATCACTGTTCACTGCGCTGTTTCCATGTCATTCAAATGCTACAAGGTGTAATGATACAAAAATGTGTCACTTTGTCCGATTTAGAAGATTTACTTTGTCCATTCAGGAACTAGGTCAGAAACTCAGAAAAAAGTTCCTCTTTGTGGTCTTTTTATTTCGCCTTTATGTCTGTTTCCTTAATTCTAGATTGATTATCCGTGTATTTGCTGCCATCACATCGAATTTGAAAATTGGTAATCGAACTTGATTGACCGATTCCTACATACACTGCATACTATGTTATTGATGATTACAAGGTATAAATAGCAACATATCTGAGAACACCTATAATACCAACTAATATGTATGTTTCAAAAGCTGGACTTTACTTCATGCTTATAAATAAACAATCATACAGTTTATCATACCTTGTCAGAGCGCAAGCCAGCTGTGGGGGTTTTGTCATTAGGGTCTGACTCCGGGATCTTCTCGTTGGGGTCCTCCAGGTGGATGCCTGGCCACCCCACCCATATGCCGTTTCCTCGGATCACCACCGGGGCCACAGCTGTCACCAGCCCGCCGGCGCTGTGGACAAACAACTTTATATTTAGAACCACAAAAAGAAAACGATCTCCTACGTAATTTTGAGAAGCATCTCAATTTATTCTGTTAAATAGTTCATGAATCGTACGAAAATACGTTTAAGCAGAAGGTGAAGAATGGAGAAGAATGCGACTTCACGTTTGACGTGTTAAGAATTTTTTGTGTGATTTTTTATCCTAAAACCCGCCTTACAGTTGACGAAACACCGCACTATGTTGATCAGTTAGCAGTTTTTTTAGAGCCATCCAAGAAAATTTGATGTATTTTGTCGTTATTGATAGCTTCCATACATACCAACTTAAACAGTTTTCGTTTTTTCTCGTACACAAAATTATGGCCAGATAAGACCATTTTCAGACCAGAAAAAAGAGTCGCCAACCCTGAATACTCGCAACACTCGCGGCCCCTAGCTGTACAAATGAATTCAATCAACTATATCCACCGACACTTCACATGTGCTTCCTCATTCTCTCAATAGAAAACATCACGTTTTTCTATCATAGGATAGTTACTCATTGAGCAGCCCAGTAAGAAAGTGGTAACGGCTCCGAATTACGTGTTTTGGGATCGAACCAACCTCATCACCGCTGCTCTCAACGCCGTAAAACAATACATCATAGCGAAACCAGAACGTCATAGAACCAAAAATTCGACGACAAGCACAACCCACACCGGGTGCGTGTGATGGATTATGGCCCACTCCCTCAAATAGAAAGGAGACCTGCGTCCCAGCAGTGGGAATAATATAGGCTATATAGGTACTTAGTAAATATAGTTTCAGAGGCCGGTGGCCATCAAGGGATTACAACAGATAGCCACACGTGTTTTTTACTCGTTATCTAGTTTCATTAACTTGTGAACTAACCCGTATAATTAAAGAATCACTATTTCATTGATACGTAGGTATCTAACATATTTTAAACAATAATAGTGATAAGTTAACTGTAGAGTTTCGTCACGATGACTGTCAGATTTTCCCACAAGTTCATTCTAAGTAATGCTGTGTTAAACTGAAATGTGAAGAAGCATCTAAACCCTCCCATGCGAGCTACGCATCAGACTGTCGTCACGCGAACCCTGCATCGCGCAAGCATAGTTTACCGCTCAACTTGCATATTTACAACGTCTCGACATCAATCCTTGGGACATTTACCCACCAGATACGACACCCGTCTACACGCGTAGCATGACCACCATAGAAAGAACTTTGTCTATTATTGGTAGAATAGAGATAGAACTGTCATGCTACGCCAGCATAGAAACGGGTTTTGTCGACGGAACAATAGACAAAATTACAGATTGTAGAAAGATTTCTACCGTTTTATGCAGGCTTAGCATGGCGCTTTCATTTCTACAAGTGACAGTTCAAAGCACCGTAGAAATCTTTCTACAATCTGTCATCTTGTCATTCGTTTCTCACAACCCTTATGTATGTTCCTATAGACGTAGACTATTTCAGAAAAAAGTTTTCTATCCAAATTGTTAAAAT
This sequence comes from Aporophyla nigra, assembly GCA_947507805.1. Lineage (NCBI taxonomy): Eukaryota > Metazoa > Arthropoda > Insecta > Lepidoptera > Noctuidae > Aporophyla > Aporophyla nigra. The sequence goes on from OX382301.1 coordinate 5,824,871, forward strand.
CGCACTGATAACTGTTCGTTGTGTAAGGTAGTGAAGTTGTTGTTTTTAAAAATATGGTTATCTGATATTGCGTGTGTTTTTGTAATCAAAATAAGTGATAGGTCAATTATTCGGTCGGTCATGATAGGCAAACGATGGGAGGTCTTGTTTATTTGTACTGTTGTTCATTAATTTAACACGTTAACTGCCATTGTGAAAATCACTAAAAGTCAAAAAATGTATTTGGTGGTATTTCACTTTAAATAGATTATTTATTCCATCAATACATTATTTATTCCAAAAACATGGCCGCCAGGCAGCAACGACATGTTCAGATTTTGTATGTCTTGTCGGTCATATAGTCCGACAAGGCCTGAATGAAAAACAAGTGTCGGACACATAGTCCGACTAGCAGTTAACATGTTAACGCTTGCTTTGACATAAAACATTCGCTCAGACTAGCTTCTGCTCGCGACTTCGTCCGCGTAATAATTCTTGTTCCTCCGACCCACCCCGTCGCATTGCATCACCTGCCCGAGCTAATACGTCCTTTTCGCTTAGGGTTCTGTTTTACTTTTTTGTTTTTGTTCGGCTCCTAAGGGTAATAGCGTGATGATAACTAGCGTATAGCCTTACTCATGAATGAGGCTATGATATACAAAACGAAAAGTCCGATGGGTAGTTCCAGATATTAGCGCATTCAAAAAAACTTTTTAACAAAAAATTAAACCGCCGAAAAAAACTGAAAAGCAAAAAATAATAAACCTTAAAATTTTGAGTCGGCGCTGAAAAATCAATGAACAAAGATCTCTCAAAGCGCCGTTTTATTTTATATTTTTTGTGGCTTTAATGCACTAATAATACTTGGCAAGGTATACCCTATCCAATGAAAAAAGAATTATCAAAATCGGACTACTCTGTATAAAGTTATGCGTGGTTATACATTACAATCAGTGAGTGAACAATCAATTATCCTCTGTTTTCCGACCCTTAGGGTTCAATTTTGTTTTCCAAATTTATATGGGACCACCTTCGGAGTATACCCTTTCCAATACAAAAAAGAATTATCACAATCGCACTACTATTTAAAAAGTTACGCGTGGTCATACATAAAAAAATATATATATTCGCGTCGAATTGATAACCTCTTCCGTTTTTTTTCGTCGGTTAAAAACAAACTCATCAGGTTTATTATATTAGTTTAGATTTAGCTATAGTTAATGAATTACGCTTCTCAAAATCGAAAATCATTATTGAAGCGATATGTCAAACGTGTTTAATTTTCCGCAGCGTCGTTATTATCTATATATATAAAATTCAAAGTCCTGAGTGACTGACTGACTGACTGACTGATATATCAACGCACAGCCTAAACCGCTGGTCCTAGAGACATGAAATTTGGAGGGTGTATTCTTTGTGAAGAGTAGGTATCCACTAAGAAAGGGTTTTTTGAAATTCCATCCCTAAGAGGGTGAATTGGGGGGTTGAAATTTCACGCGGGCGAAGCCGCTGGCGGAAGCTAGTTCCATATATAATAGGTTATTACCACAGATTATTACGATGACACGGAGCCAAGGCCTTATTCCGGTATTTTTTTTTAATTGATGCAAAGCTTTTTTCATGTTCAGTTAGTAAGAGAGATCTAAACAACAAGGCAAGAAATACTAGCACACGTACTGAAAATCATTGGAGTATTACATACATTTAATAAAAGAAGATAATGATGTCTTATAATCGTAAGAAAAACGTGTTTACTGTTCGGATATAAATGTCGAAATATAATTGAAATGAAGCCAAAGGGTCAGAAGGGTTCAAAAGGCACTGCGTAGACTTTCGTAGCAATTAGACGTAGGCAACTGCTACGGTAATGGTGCTACGTTGCTACGGAATGTCACAGTGTAAATTCTCTTCTTCGTTTTTCTTCTTCTACGATTGATATAAATAAGTCAACATAATTTTTTTTGCAATTACAATTTGTATGAGAGCGTATTTCTTAGGTAGATATACTTTTTAAGTTAAGCTCTATATCAATAATAGTTTATCAATAAGCTTTCATTGGTTTTTCCATGCGTAAGAGATATTTGGAAAAACCAAGAAATGAATGAAACCAAAAAATCTGTGTCTCGTATTCAAATTGACTAGCTTTAGCCAGAACCTTCACCCCTATAAATATAAATCATCCTCTTGCACTCTGTCTATTGATAAACATCGCATTAAAATCCGTTGCGTAGTTTAAACGAACTAAGCGTACAGACGGCGGCGGGAAGCGACTTTGTTTTTACACTTCTGTAAAGAGACAAAATAAAATGATTGTCAATAACTACAAACAATTACGACAAATACTTTATTGGTGCGTATTATTTATTTAATTTATATGGCCGTAACAAGGAGTCTCGATATGTAGGTTATCTTATCACATGTCCATATGTCTTAGTTTAATTTTAACTTTGACTTGCAGCAGGATCGTGATTGTGGCTATCTGGAGACCTAATTAAATTATCCGTTTTAGTATTATTTTTATGTTAAAGTAGATATTTATAATATACGCAGAAAGTCTCAAATTCTAATAAATAAATATTGCGAAAGATACGATGTTCATAAAAATATTGTGCGATTTTCATATTTAAAAACAAAAGTTTGTAAACCAAAGACAATAATACTGTATTTAAAAAATATCTTGACGAAATGTCCTGTTATTTTAATTATAACTGCCTAATTACAAATGCCATTTGTTATAACTCCATCTGAATTTGTTATAATAGGTATGTTATCCGAAAATAAAGAATCGTCAAATAAATTATTTTCAGCTATCAGTCGAGACCTCCCTAAATATAATTAATTTATCAATTCTTTGGTATTATAAATGTATTTCTACACTCACACGCGTTAAAATAAAGAATAGGTATTCTATTTGAATATTGTCTCTGATTAAAGTGTGTAATTGTAACAAAAACAACATAGACAAGCTTATATAAATGTTTATTTATCAATTAATTTAACAATTGCCAGTGTGCATCAGTTTATCAATTAATGAATTAATTTCTTGATTAAACAATCTATTTTCCTTATTGATTTAAGCCGAGTGCTTCGTAAACTAACTAGTAAGCTAGTAGGTATCTAATTAACCTAAATAGTCTAATCGATATATGCAAGCTTAAGTAAATATGAGTGTATTTATGTTATCAGTATCACATATGTATGTTCGGATGAACTTAAATAACCACAAGGCTCGCACGTTATGAATGGTTTTTTATCATTTTGCACGTTAAAAATTATAGTTTTTCTTCTGTTCGACTACATAAATCAAAGCAATGAATGTTTAATGCAGTATTGTCGATGTAGTTGTGAATCAATTAACTGCACGGTGCTACATAGTAGGCAACGTCGACCTTGAAACTCAACATTCAAGTCCAAGGTCGCACTATTGTATATTTACGAAGCGCACCACGTTTTGTATTCACAATGTCACAAAACCCTTATATGACAACACGGTCAACTACTATAATACACCACAGACGAATCAACGCATCATTAAACCTCCAACATTCAGTTGAATCAGATACAACAAAAACACCTTTTCAATTAAGTCGCGTAATACCGTGTATGTTATGGAAATCCACCGGCAACAGCTGACGATATCATGTACGGTATAAAATGCCGGCGTGCGAGTTTAAAATGAGATCACGAGTGTTCCACAAAATTCCTAACGGTTACCACGGTAAATACGAGTTTTATGCAGTTGCATAACATGAGTTAAGTAATGCATTTTTATTTTTTTATTCAAGGTAGAAATTTCCCGAATTGTATCGTTTGTACCGCGCACTGAACGAGTCCCGGCTTTTCTAGAAACCGAACTTTCATGAACATTTTAATTAATAATACGTAAACACAACATCAATATTATAGATAACACATTGTATGCCGTACTTAACTACAGTTCATTTATTTTTATTTCAAACACAACATCGGCTTCCAGAGCACCATAACTGCGACACAAATATACAAATCGGTGTTTTTGCTCAATGAAGCCGTCACTGAAAAATTTTCACGGCGGAGTTTTGATGTAAACTAAGTGAAAAATAGGTCACAGTACCTGGCTTTCCTCTCGAGATCTCCCGTCTTCTCATTTCTCTTCAGTATAAAAGGCAGTCTATTCGACACAACGATCATGCTTCCCTTGCTGTTGCACGCAGATCGACTGGCACTGCTGTCCGTTCCACTCATGTTTTTGCTTTCTTTGAGAACGTTCCTATTCACGGCCAATCACAACGCCGACTGCACGCATGCGCGACCCAAACGGAGGGATTTTTAAAAGGAAATATTTATTTAGCACTGTGTTTGTATTGTTTTTGTCATTTCAGGTTACTCGAATGTTATTGAAAAAATTCTCGCGTTGTTCAGAATGTCTTAATTGACATCATGGACGGAGATCGACGGCGTACTGTTTCTTTTGTGTGCGTCGGGTGCCTTTATAGACTATTGAGACGCGTCGCAGAAGGGCGAAGTTCTCGTGCGTCTGCGAGGCGGCGGAGGTCCGCGCTGGCGATGTAAAGGGTTATCACTCTACTGACCCGTCGACAAGAATTGTCTTGCATCTTATCCGACTGAAAATGCGAATTCGGTATTTTTAATGATTTCACGAAGGCAAGGCCCCACTGTTGAACCTATCTCTGGTTTCCGAATTTTGATAATATTATGAGTTATCGTAGCTTTTAACTCAGACGTACCGGATCGGCTTAAATAAATATATATTTTTCTGGGTTGAGGCTAGATGCTTTCAAGAATTATTCGAATGCATTTAAAAAAAGTTCTGAGCGTACCTACATATCTGAATTCAAAACGCATTTACAATGTAATTTTAACAGTGGAAAAATAAGCCATTTTCTTATTTAATGTGCCTTTGAAAGATATCCTGATAGATTAAGATTTGACCAGTTGAAATATATGCCTTAGTTTTCAGCAGTACCAAACATGTGTCATACTTTAGGCTATAGAAAATGAAGATTGTGGATGTAATTTATCCCCACACATTTCAGACGACAGTTTCAACTCAAGAGTTCAATATACACTGTTAGTAATTGTGGCTGATGTTTAGACTTATGGTCAGTATGTACCTGGCCCAGCCCTTTACTTGAAGAAAAGACAAATGGATCCATCAATCTTCGCTGTACTGTTAATTAATATAAATTAAATAATGATAGTGAATGAACACAGCAAAGAAGCATCGTAGGTTCATGAACACCGGCCCACTGTTAACGATCGAAGTTATTGTTGCAAAAGCCTTGGGGCGGCTATTAACTCTGACAAAAGGATACTTTTATAGGTAAACAAACAATTTCCCCACTGCTTCTGTGTTGAAATGCCGTAAAAATTATTCTTTCATTACCAAACATTTTGACTGTATCAAACCTGCCTGAAATGGTGGAAGATAATATTTTCTTCGTGTTGTATTTTTATAGGTGTACATATTTTTATGTCTGTGATGTTTCCAGTAGGGCTCCGAATGTTACTATCGAACGCTTAGTATTTGTATAATCTATTTGGCATTACGCCCGTTATCGTAGGTATGTAGGTTCCCACTATCTTTGTATAAATCCAGTAAAATTTCGAATTTAACTGCGGCCGGGAATAGATTTTCCGCTTCCATGTCATGGTACTCGTATGATGCGTGATGCGAGCGTGGCGCGCACGAGTCGGGCGCGTGGCGCACCGGCTCCCGCGCATGGCCCACGGCGCTCAATGAATGACTCCTCGCCGGGCAGTCTATGGTATGCTTGTAGCATGCTAATGTTGTGACGAAGTGACGCATGTGTTTGTGTTTATGTGTGACATCGTATTATGCGATATTGGTGGAAGTAGGGCATCGGGCATCGTCAGCACTCGTTTTTGGTTTGTTTGATATCTCAACTACTATAAATCGGGCTTCGCTAACTGAATTTCATATTTTATAACTCGTCTTGATGAAGTTATATTTTCTGTTTTTATGGCTTTACAGCAATGGCGTTGAATTGTTGACAGTTGCTTTTTACTGGCAGTAAAAGTGTTTTATTCATGCTTACCAATAACAAACGATCTCCCAAGTAATCCGTTGATTCATATTAATAGGTTTTGTAATAATCATTTACACACGTGTCGTTTACCACTAATGAGGATGCGACCACAAAATTCAATTAAATATGAGTGTTATAGTAAATCACCTGTTATATAATACCTACTGTCATAATATCCAGTTGTAGTGACGATGCTCGGTTGGCTTAGGTATGTCCAGCAGTAGACATCTTCCGTCTGGATGATGATCTAGTTTTATGTACGGATGTCAATCTGAAAACTAACATAGCTCAGCTTTATCTCTATTGCAAGATCGCAAAGGACGTTGAAATTAATAGTAACAGGTAGTAGCAGGCAGTAGGTTTGGTGTGTTAATTGAACCAAAAGGGGTTCACAACATGCCTACTGCTTGATACTTCAGCAAACACAGACGCAGGCTGCTTTTCTACCAAAGATGTTGTACTTATGCAGCTATTCAGCGAGGATGTGAAAGCTAAGCCTCGGAAATATGTGACATGATCTATGAAGATGCGCCGCCGCGTGGTAGCTGTACGAGGAAGATGCACATTGCGCAGCTCGAGCTATGCAATGTATCGACAGTAGGGAAGGTACGGGGTGCATCCTCAGATTCCATTCATAGTATTCATCCAGATCACGCAACCTTCCATACAGAAACGTAGCTTAGTTGAACCCGTATCCATATGGTCCAATGAATATGATTGGTGGATATCAAACGCACCCATTGCAACGTAGCCTACCACATCTCTGGTGGAAAAGCAGCCTTACCCGGAAAGTAGCCACTAGTATGAACTAGTGTCATGTAAATCACGACACGGAAATTTAGCTCAATTGTAGTTAATCATAAAGTGCAGTTATTGACAGTATGATTTGAGTCGGAGTGACGATGACGCCTCTGAATCAGCGTCATTTGTCAATATGTACATCTTATACTTTTATAACTTCACAGACACGCTATCAAAACCGTGCCCCAACGTGGAAACGTAACTAAAATAAAATAATTATCAGCTGTGGAAAATATAGTGTTTTTCGTAATTATTATTATTGTGTGAACAATACGAGATGGTTATCTAGGCAAATGTTTGTATCTTCACAGTCACAGAACCAATATTATGTACCAATATGTACTTCAACTTATATCTCTTTTTGAATTAAAATATTCGTAAATTATCAAAACTTTATCAGAATGTAAACATTTAATTGTTTACATCACAATGTATTGAAAAAACTTCGGTATATCTTGTCAGTTATAAGCTCTTATATAACATAAGCATGCATGCATAAATTCACGCCTTCTACGTAAGGGATTGGCAGAAACTACAGAACGCCACCTGCTACGATCCTTACATACACCTTTCGCCTCGATTACGGTCATGGTTTGGTCATGTTGAGAGGCTGAATGAAAGGCGACTAACAAAAAGTATCAAAATGGCAGATGTGAGCGTCCCCGCTCTAGGAGAACATGTAGTGATGTTCCGGCGACATGCGACATTAGCATAATCAACATAATATCAAGTAAAACACACACATATCCCACGCCTGTAGGCTCATGAAGCAATACTGAATGATCCAAATATGAAAAATGATTCGATTCTATTTGAAAGTGTGTTACGCAATTAGGGATAAGATTCCAGCTAAAAAGGTGGTCGTAGAAATTGTTTTGGCGGTCGATAAATGAATGAGTCAGTAAGGTAGGTTTATCAATGAGTGTCCAACACTTACACCTAGGCATGTTGAAACTGTGGTGTGACGTCACAAGCACGTGCGTATGTTTATTTGTCACCATTCGTTTACCCACAGAAGGTGCGCTGTGAATTAGATACACAGCCTTGGAATAAATGAAGGTGTTTCTGTATGTATACAAACTGTGTATGGACACGTGTGGTGTTATAAAGTAATTGGTAGAGGAGTGATTATCCTACTGATGCGAGCTGAGATAATCAATTCGTCTGAATGTTTTTTTGTATGTATGTTCGTCAATATCTCGGGCAATTGTGGATCGATTTGAAAATTAGTTTTATAATGGACAGTGTTGCGTCAGGGATGGTCCCATTTAAATTAATTAAATTAATTAACGAAATAAATATACATCAACTCTGTTCGTAGTTTATATTTGTGGCTAAATAATACCAGCCACGGGTTGATCGAAGTTTAAGCTACGCTTGCTGCGGTCCATTCGTGGATGGGTGACCCTCCATAACAGATCAAGACTCTCCGTGTCTCGCATTGCACATTAACACTAGAAGCGCTGAACATGCCGACTGAGGTAAATTTGAATTTAAAAAAATGTATATTGCAATTACGTGGTTGAAGTCTCGTATAAATAATAAATATAATAATCATCATATTTCATGAAAAGTCATAAAAAGTTACGATTATATGCATAATAAAATATTAATTAGAGCAGGAAGAACATCGAAATGGGTCAAATTTGGGACGCCCGCACTTCTAGTGTTAAGCCGTTAGTCCCAGCTATTATTTGTACATTTTTGATAGTCATTATTGGTAGACAGAAGTCCCTAAGTCTGACAACCAGTCTTACCAAGGGATAGGTATCGTAATACCCAGTTATTGGGTTGGGTTGTAAAATACTGTGATTAAGCTGCATCCTGTTAGACCGCAAGCCGTCCCCAACATAGTTGGAAAAAGGCTAAGTCGATTGATGGATCTGTTTGTAGTTTGTGATTCTTTATTAAGAATACACCCATAAACACACACAAACACACCCTCACACACACACACACACACACACACACACACGCATACGATGATTACACAATTATATGCTAGAATATAAATTGCTGTGACAAAACAACGGTAGATCGAAGGTAGATACCAAGGGACGCAGAGGTCAAAACCACAAATGACCCTAATATATACGGGGGCATTGCACTATCCGACCGAGATTCAGTATTATATAGAATTTTATTTAAAAAAAAAAAACAGTTTTTTGTAGCAAGTAATTGTTCTGTGTGGTACAAGTACGTTTGACTAAATTATAATTAAATTACACAGGTAAACTAAGTAGCAATCTATATTATAAAGCTCACAGTTGATTTTTAATGGAAAAGATACTAGATTATGATGAATAATTATGTTTTAATTTCGGCCATTATCATTTGGGTCTACAACTGTCATTACCAAGTGGGATAAATTAAATACGTAATCAATGAACGGCGCACGTGATCGGGGATTTAAACAACTTTAAAACGGGTTTTAAACGACATTTTTTGTTTTAAAACGATTTTATTTATGCCCCTACTTTTGTTTTCCTTTTCTTTGGGTTTTGGATCAGCAAAATCAATTTGTAAAACTGTCCTCTGCTAGGTTACCTATTACCAATGGCGGTATCGTCAAAGTTAATACGATGTCACTCAGCAAATTGGTGCGGGATCCGATGCAGGTAGTGGCGACCTACTTGCCATCGTTACCAATGATTATGCAGCTCCGCGATAACGACTCCAGTCACGCTGTTCGCACGTGCTATCTTTATATCTGTTTAGTTATATACTTACTGTACTGTGTGTGTGTTTTTAAAAGTAAATACATATTAGGCATTTTTTAGTTTAGTCTCGTTGAGAGGATGAATGAAGGGCCATTAGCAAAAAGTATTAAAGGAATTACAAGGCAGATGTTAGTGGTAACGTCTGTGACTTTACCTACCTTACCTACCTATAGTATACGTTTCTCAAGAATTGTGCTATCAAATGTAAATAGTAGATTATTAACCAAGGGGATAAAGCAGTGTCTTCTGTCGCGGGTGACGATTTAAATCGCGAGCGTAACGAAGGACTCGCGGTTTACTCCCGAGCGTAGCGAGGGTGTTAAAAACTTAGTACAATTTTCTTTCCCTGTTTTTAACAGATTAAAAATGATTATTGTTATGTTCGCTTTTTGTGGCATAGAATGTCACTTTTAAAAATATATGTTTCGTACCACTTGCTCAAAAAAGTTGTATTGAATTTCATCCATCCTCTAGGGGGAGAATGTGATTTAAACTTGGAATACTTACCGAAATTTATACTGAACTACATCTGTGTTTACACCATTGAGTTTGTATATAAAGCATTATACATCTTTCTGAAAAAGGAATACGTATTTATTATGCAGTTATGATTATTAAATAAAATTACGAAAACCTACGAGGCCGTATGAGCTTGATGCCTTTGCTTTTCCGACAAAAAAATATTAGTCTAGGAATTTGCCGCGTTTTTGTTTTCCTCAAATACATAAACGTTAAGTTTATTTTAATTTATTTTTAATTGTCATTATTTTTAATAAATGCTTATCTCATATTATTATTGTGTTAATTTTTTCGCAAATAGTACGAAAAGTAGAGTATTTTCCTCGGTGATAAAGCTGTCTTAGTCTTGGGTGAATTTAAATCCGTCGCTACACTCAGGACTCGTCTTAAATCCCTCGCTTCACTCGTGATTTAAGTTTTTAACACCCTCGCTACGCTCGGGAGTAAACCTCGAGTCCTTCGTTACGCTCGCGATTTAAATCATCTCCCGCGACAGAAGACACTGCTTTATCCCCTTGGTTAATAATCTACTATTTTTAATCCGACAGCTAGTCAAGTCCAAAGAGAAAGAGACGCGGTGGCAAAATTATTTATGAAGCAGTTTTCTCAAAAACTGGCGTACGTATAGAGACCAGGTTCATTTCAAATAATGAGAGTAAAAAAACAACAGAACCTCTTCGTTATTTTTTAGCTTCATTAGGTCATATTGAAACCGAGGTAGGTAATGATGAAAGTAATAAAGACTCCGGAAATAACCTTTTATAACAGAAAATCGTACCGTGTGGTGCCGGACGTAAAGAATAACACCACCCCATTTCTTCCCGTGGGTGTCGTAAAAGGCGACTAAGGGACTTACTAGAGAATGGGCAGCAGCGTTTTCTATGCATTCTACCACCATACTGCGATCGCCAACCCGCCTGCCAAGCGTGGCGATTATGGCAAAGCGCCCCAAATTGGGGGAGGCCTAAGTCCAGCAGTGGACGTCTTACGGCTGAAATGATGATGATGATGAATAGAAAATCGTCGTAATCCCCCCGTTACAATGGCGTAAATTTCCATAGACCACTAGTCTGAAAGGTTTTCCTGTTAATTGTTTTAGTTGTAAACATTTAACATTGTTAGTGAACTGCTTCAGTAATTGACGGAGTTTACTTATGAATGCATTTAGGTATGATTGCTTTTAAACTTTAGTTACATAACAACACGTGTGGTTTTTCGTACACATGAATGAGATCTAACTTATGTTCAATAAATCATTGCGCTAGTCCCCCACGGGCTTCGGAAAGCACGTTAAGTCGTTCGTCCTGCCTTTCATCCGTGGATCTTTGATAGTTGTTACGGGTCATCAGAAGCCCGAATGTCTGACTGCCAGTCTTACCACAGGGTATCGTATTACCTAGTAACTATGTTTTAGAGAACAGATAGGTAGTCACTCCATGTAGGATACTGGTATTAAGGTGCATCCAGTTAGGCTGGAAACTGGCCTGACATTGTTAGGAATTGGCTAGGCAGTTGATGACTAACCAACATAATGCTTGTTCTTTTCGAGTTGAAGTCAAAAGTATAAATTAATTATTATGTAAGATTAGCTTCTACCCGCGACTTCATTTGCGTCAAATTTTGCTCCCCTGACCCTACCCGTTGCATCGAATTGCTTGCCAGTTTTCGTTCATTTTTCGTTGCTGCTCTGCTCCTTTTGATTGTAGCGTGATGTTATATAACCTATAACCTTTCTCTATAAATAGGCTACCCAATACAAAAATAATTTTTGAATTCGGACCAGTAATTCCTGAGATTACCGCGTTCAACCAAACAAACAAAAATACAAACTAACAAACTCTTCAGCTTTAGCCCAGTATACGGTAACGTCAATCGCAGCATCAGTGGCATTTTCTAGATCTTCGGAAGTGCCGGAGTATGGACGTTTTAGACACTCCAGCATAATGCTTAAAATAATACTTACTACGTACAGTGGTCCAATTTACCCCTGGATCATAAGAGCTGGAAGTAATGAGAAGAGACCTTTGACCAGCAGTGGGATGGTGCAGGAAAACAGTGACAGTAACAGGTTTCGATTGATTGATAAACCCTTTTATTTGTCTCAATCATAATTATTATACTGGATGAAGTCATCAATGTTTCCCAACAGTATCGGATGGAGTCAACATTGAACTAATTAATTTTTATAATATTTTTATTAACGACCGTTTTCTTTGTTATCAAAATATTTATTGTTTACACAGAACTGTTTATCTGACCTCTTAGCAGTTACATAACTTAGTTTTGTTTGTGTGGTTTTTTATACGAAATTTGGTGAACTAGTCAAATAATCGGATTTCCGAAGGATATAAAGGGTCAAATTAAATAAGCTGGCAATACTTTAGCCACGTGTCGGGTATCGTGTCAAAACTAATGTAAAAACAAAAAAAACAAGTTAATTAAAAAAATATCATCCTTCCAACTTGGTTCAAAACTTTTAATTGGTTCTTGTTTTACGTTTTGGTTTTTGGAAATTCATACAAAATATCTACGTCCCATGAAAAATTATAAAAAACAGCTGAACGATTTCGCCCATTTAATAGCAACCATTTTTTTCTTTTGGTTTTTTTACTTTTCTTTATCTTTACCTAACACTTTGGTAAAGTATTGCCATGTTATTTAATTTCGTCCTCTATATTGCTACTTCCATTTAAACTAAATTGCTTCTCTTCATGTCCTCTGGGCATCACCCATAGGCACAAAGGCATAAATAAATAATTTAAAACAAAATATTTCAAATAACAATTTATTTCAAATATTTTGTGGTCAGTGTGGTCTCTGTGCATGGGGTTTTGGGTTCAATGGTTCCCAGATCGGGCAGAGTGTTGTTGGCATACATACCCCATAACCATTTTCTCAGTAGTCGATAGGAGTCAGTAGGAGTTTATGACCGGTTGGTGACAATATGCTCAACCCCTACTACGATGCTGGTATACTCGTACATGAGGTATACGTTTGTAGAGCATGTATAGGCGTAGTATTAACATTTTGCGGGACACTATACGCCCCCAGACGTAATAATTTAACTATGTAACTTCTATTGTGTTTCGTTCAGTTTTCTTCAACCAAATAAGTTATAAAATGCAAATTTATTTAATTTTCATTGGTATCTTCTAGTAATAACCACCATGCGCAAGCAGAGCGGCAGAGGCGTAATAATAACACTAATAGACCCGCAGGGCAGCATGTGGCGAGCTGTTGGGCAGTAGCGACTCCACGGACCCTATCTCCCGGGAGAATTCTTGTTCCTCATCTCTGGCTTGCCTTTATTGGCCGGCTGGAGTGAACACTGACGAGGTTCAGAGCTCTCACCTCATTCTTGCCTTTACTGGCTGGCTTGAGTAGAGATTCGCAAGAGCAAACGTGCTCGGAGAAAGGAAGATTCCAGTAAGTGCTCGTAGGGATCTTGACCATCTTCCGGGCTCTGGGATTGTTGTGAAAGCCGTGGAATACCTCTCCACTTCTCAAGCACCTCAGGAAGTGTTGCCCCATTATAGCTACGTCACTATGTGCTAGCGAGGTTTCCCGGGGGCCCATTATTTGAGTGTGCAAGTCACCCCCTGCCATTTTATCTGTGTATACAAAACATTGTGTATCGAACATTACGGAATCACGCAAATTGACCGAAGAACAGCGGCAGCGTTGGAAATGCCCACACTGCCAAAGCAGTGAAACCGACACCTGTGGTTCATCCAAACACATTTCTGAGAACCAAAAATTGGTCGAAGTACAGAATAAACCCATCTTTCAACCTGTCACCGTGGATTCTAATGCTCTGAATAACCTAGCCCAAGAAATGAAGCTAATGCGCGAAAGTGTGACAGAAATGAAGTCAGAAATGAGGTCATTGACCGATCATATCACGCAGTGCAATAGCCGCCTTGACGAATACGGGCACAAAATTGCCCGCGTCGAAGAAAAAATCTATAATCTTGAAAAATGTGCCTCTCAAAACTTAATACTACAAAATACTATATCACACCTTAAAGAACAACTGAACACTCAGTCCCAGCAATCCTTAAGAAATGACATAGAAATTATAGGAATAAACGAAACTCCAACAGAAAGCCTGACCCACATAGTTTCCGTCATCGCTCATAAAATAGGTGTTGATCTTGATGAGAAGGATTTGGATTACGTGACGCGTGCTGGACCTCGCCGCCAAAGATATACCAATGGCACAACCGACATATCATCTGACTCTGACAATAAGCTTCCCCGACCACTAGTCATCCGATTTCTGAGACGGAACAAACGAAATGAGTTTTTAAGTTCCGCTAAAAATAGACGTAACCTTAACTGCACTGACATTGATATTAAAGGTACTAAGGGAAACATATTCTTTAATGAGCGCTTAACACCGGACAACCGTCGTTTATTTCGTGAGTCTCGTCAACTCAGCAAAAATGCAGGATTCAAATACTGCTGGGTTAAAAATGGTTCTATTTACATACGTAAACAGGAAGGAAGTCCGCCCATCAATATCACCAGTCTGGACGAACTTCATCGTCATGTTCCTGGTACACAGGATTGTACCCCTTTACAAACAAAATCATCTGATGATTGCAACTAGTACGTATGGAAAACCTTATTTACTATTCTGCTCGTGTTTACTTTTAATTGTTAATTATTTCTTGTCCTATAGAAGTAATTTTTGTTTGTCTACACATTTAACCGTCAAATATTCTGTGTCCTGTAGAACAACTTTGTGTTCTTTTTTATTTTTAACTGCTAATAACTATCTTGTGTCTTATAAAAATACCTATTCACATTGTTTTCTTTTTATTGTTTATTATTTCATTGTTTACTATTTCGTGTCTTACAGAATGCCTTACTGTTCTTGTTTATTTTTTGTTGGTAACATGTTTTTTGCTTCTTACGGGAATACCTGTCATTTTTATTTACTTTTAATTTTTAACTTTTTTGTGTCTTATTGTAACATTTTCTGGTTATTTTTAATTATTTTGCGTCTTATAGAAATTTAATTTGTGAAATGTTATATGTTCAAACTATGTCATCATCTACACATACTCTCACACACACTCTAAACACACTAACCGACACGTACCTACACACATTCAGTCATTTATTATCGCACAAACAACGTTTCCTTCAGTGTCAGAATATTCTAAGACTTCCAGAAGGTCTTCTCGTTAATTTTGGCAATTGGCTCATACTAACTAGTTGGTCAGTGACAGACCCTTTAAATAAACTTTCTTCCCCGAAATTAAAATACTATATGAATGGCATTACTTAACATAGTGCAAGATTTAGACGAAAATCTACAAGTAATCTGTCACACCGTAGAAACTATTGAACATTGCCAAAAATTAATAAAAGATAACGAGTCCGAGTCCAATTTTAAAATTCTATCACTCAATATCAGAAGCTTCCAACACAATTTTGAAAACTTTGCGGTAATGCTACAGCGAACCACTATCTGTTTTGATGTTATTATTTTAACGGAATGCTGGCTGTCTGACGGCAGTATTATAGATCATCTGCCAGGATATCATTCGCATCGTACAACGGTTCAGCAAAATAAAAACGGAGGTGTAATTTGCTTTGTTAAATCTGATTACAAAACTGTGGTAATTGAACCTTTAATATTAGACGCAGATCGACTTCTCATAACCATCGATGATAAAATTGCATTACTAGGTATTTATAGATCTCCTTCGTTTAGTAATATTGAACCGTTTCTAAACTCACTGGACACCTTACTAAGCTCACTGGTAAATAAAAAATCGTTGATTGTTACTGGTGACATTAATATTGATATTTGCAACCCTACCAATAGCCAGTCATCAGAGTACCTAACTTTTATGTCTTGCCATGGGCTACTTCCTGCCATAACCAGCCCAACTAGGGAAAAAGCGTGCTTAGACCACATATTTATTAAAACTCAGAACAAATGCTTTGGCGTCGTTTGCAAGTCTTCAATCACTGATCACGATATAGTTGTTGCTAATATTTCCTTACATAATCCTTCAACCAGTACTGCAAAGAGATGGATAAGCAAAACAGACATCGAAGCTGTTATTGCTGACCTAAACTGTGTTGACTGGTCTGTCATAACTAATGACACAAATGTAAATACCGCAACCACTGAATTTACGAAGATTGTTACATCTACTGCGGAAAAACACACGCGAAATGTAAAAATTGGTAGGAAACTGGCATGCATCAAACCTTGGATCACCCCGGGACTAATAAGATGCATGATCCATCGTGATAAGTTGCATAATGATTGTAAATCCAACCCTGATGACCCTGTCCGTAATAAAATATGCACTCGATACAGAAACTTTTTTTCCAAACTTCTTTCAAAAATCAGATCTGACTACAATAAGCAACAGATAGTTGATAACAAAAATAATCCAAAACATCTCTGGAAAGCAATAAAATTAATAGGTCACATATCTCCTAAAAATAATGACACCTCCCAATTACTGAGCCCCAATAGAGAAAAAGATACACTCAACTCCTGTAACTCACACTTCACCTCAGTAGGAACCCGCCTGGCAGACAAAATACTAGAAAAACTTAATTTATCTCATGAATCTTTAATAAATTCATATACCTCAGACGCCTCAAACCCACATTCTCTTCTCCTTGAACCAACAGATCCTTATGAAATTATCAAAATTATATCCGAACTCAAAGTTGATAGTGCTCCAGGACCTGACAAAATTTCGGTTCTGCTTATCAAAAGAACCTTAAAATCCTTACTGATACCAATGATGCACATCTTCAACTTGAGCCTTGAGACCGGTACCTTCCCAGAATGCTGGAAAATAGCTGCGGTTTCCCCAATCCACAAAAGCGGTCCCAAAAATGCACCAGATAACTACAGACCTATAGCACTACTAAGCTCTGTCTCTAAAATATTAGAGAGGATAGTTAACTCCCGTCTTATTTCTTTCATTGACAAAAATCATCTCATCTCTATGGTTTTCGAAGGAATAGGTCAACCGAGGATGCTGCAACTCTTCTTGTCGACTGTATCTCTAATCATATTGAGAAAAATGAAAAATGCCTTGCCGTCTTCCTTGATCTTGCAAAGGCATTTGATACAGTTTCAACTGGCCTTCTCCTTAAGAAACTAGAATGGGCAGGAATACGCGGAATTTGCCTTGAATGGTTTAAAAGCTACCTGACAAACCGAAAGCAGTACACAAAAGTAAGCTCCTTTTCCAGTGATCACCTCCCCATTGACTTTGGAGTTCCACAGGGCAGTGTACTTGGTCCCACTCTTTTCATTGTCTACATTAACGACATACTTAAACTGTCTGTTAATAATGCTGATATAATAACTTATGCAGATGACACAGCCGTAGTATTTCACGGAAAATCGTGGGAGCATGTACACCGTCTAGCAGAAGAGGGATTGTCACTAATTGCGCATAACTTGGACAGAAACCTCCTCACTCTAAATGGCAGCAAAACTAAATATATTGCTTTCTCCAAGACCGCCGCTTCTAACCCACCAACACACCTAAAACTTCAACTTCATCAATGCTCTTCTATCATTACTGCTCTCCCTTGCAACTGTCCTCTTCTTGAACATACTTCTTCTATTAGATACCTCGGAATTCAAATCGACAACCACCTAACATTTAAGCAACATATATCCAAAATTTCTGGCAGGATAAGAAAACTTATTCACACCATGCGAAAGCTACGAGACTGTCTACCGATAGACACACTACAACAAGTTTACCTAGCGCTCTGCCAATCAATAATTCAGTATTGCATCAGCGTGTGGGGTAGTGCTGGAAAGACCTACTTGATTGAAGCTGAAAGAGCACAGAGAGCGCTGCTAAAAGTAACTTTCAAGAAGCCCTACCGGTTTTCTACCGATTTACTCTATCGCGAAACGAGAGTTCTCAGAGTCCGCCAGCTTTTCATTCTTTCTGCCTGCATCAAAACGCACAAAAACATTAAAAGCAGGCCAGACTACAGATCAATCCTAAGTAAAAGAAATTATAGAATCCCAACACCTGATAACACCTCATTGCTAGCTAGACGCTCCCCAGCCTACTCTCTCATAAATACGTACAATAAAGTCTGCAAACTCTGCGATATTAAAAATACTACCGCATTCAAATGCAAAATTATTGTAAAGAAAATGTTGCATAACACCGGCTACGATGACTCGGAACAATTAATATAACGACCCTGACCTGACACTGAATCCAAAGTACACACTATCACACACACACACACACACATATACACCACATACACACACATACACATATATACCACATGCACACACACCACACAAACTTTGCACATACGCATAGCCCTACCGAAAATCACCTCTCTAGTTTCCACTCTGGAATTCGTATCCTGAGCCCCAAGATACAGACTAACTGTCTAGTTTGGGGCTCACTGGTAAATATAAACTGTAACTAGCTGTAGGTAATATTTAAGCTACTCATGTCGTCTCAACTTGATATTAACCTATGTTTGCTTATTGTATTACCTGGACAATAAATATTTTTCTATTTTTTTTCTATTTCTATTGATCAGGCAGGGGCCATAGTCCTTCCATAGTTGCGGTTAACAATCCAATATAGCCATCCAAACCCATAGCCTAATTTGCTTTGTTTCCATATTCTGTAATAGTTCTGCTCCAACCGGGGATTGTCCTTGGGTGCTCTTGCATAGTGCATACAGGGATAAGCGTCGGTTGGTGCCCCCTCATCATTTAACATTGTCGTAATAGTAAAAACAGTAATAGTAGGAATGGCTTTACGTTGTCGAGCAGACAAATTTTTCGAACATATGCGGTATTGAATTAGCAATATGATACAAATTGTAACGGAATTAGTGTGCAGGTTTATTTAAATTAGCGCATGATGATGCAAGGGAGGCTTTCTATTTCATGTTCAGAATTTTCCAAGTATTGTTATTCCCCTCTCTGCGTGTGCAGTTAATCTATGTAGATTAGTCTGATGAACACGTCAGCACACTTCTGTTATCATCTACAATGTCAAACATCCATCTATTCTATCCTTGATCTTTCATAATTACGTATACCTAACTCAATAGTCTTCTATTCATAGAGGACGAAGACGAAGGAATACACCTGCCAGCACCTATACTCCTTGTATGTAAGGACCGTAGCATGTGGCGATGTGTAGTTTCTGTCTGCCATATGGGGAAAAGGAGTAAGTTTATGGAAGTATCGATGTACATTGGAACTGTTACCTAAATTCAGATCTTCATTGAGCCGTGTGCTAAAGTGAATATAATCGACAATTAGTTTTACGTCCATTAGTCGCTTCGTCTGTCTCCGGCAGTCTGCGTTGACCCCATCTAGAATTACTATGCTGTAGATGGATCGTGCTCCGTCAGGGGTTAAAAATTCATAAAATATCGACTCAGCTAGACCTTTATTACTATTTTACCAAATATTTCCTTAAATATTAGGTAGCCCACTCAGATAGCCATGTCATGTGATCAAGCTTATTACAAGCAAGCGTCATTACAAAATAATGACATCATGCCATGGGAAAGTTTAGAATGTCAGAACAAAATATTGGTCCTAATTTGAATTTAGCCCCGTAAGAGCCTTATGGGCTCTCTGTATTCATTATTGCATGTAATATGTATCTTTAGGACCTGACGACGATTTTATTAAAATAATTACGATTTCACCGTATGCACAGTGACTGCTTGGCAATACACTCCAAACAGTGGGTGCCTGTGGATGGACGGCGCCGCGGAGGCCGGTCCAAGAAGAGGTGGCGAGGCGTCTCAGCAGTAGGACAGTGTAGACTAACAAAAAAAAAACACGCTTTCGTTTTAAAACCACGCGCCTGCCATTCTGTCTTTTCAACCAAAGACTTATTTTTTAATTCATTTGAAAGCTTCTTCGAAAACGGTCGAATGTTCGACTGTGATTTAAGTTATTCGTACGCCAGCCTGTTTAACATAAGGATTTTGCAGAAAATCTTTATAGTACTTACAAAGTAAATCATTGACTTAAGATTAGGAACATTCAAGAACCGCGGCTCGTTTCATTACGATAACATTTAACTATCGAAGTGATTATCGTGCCTATGCAATGTGACTAGCTGTACATATAGTATGTATGTGTAATGATTGCACATTAGGTCCGAGGCTATGAAGAGTCCCTTTGTCAACAGAGAGTCGAGAACGTTAGGAATATGATAAAGGCAACGGAGATCAGAGAAATTTCTAGAGGGCCATTAGTGGAATAGTCTATTTTAATGTTCTCGATATCACTAATTATAACAAGCCAGAGCTATTTCTGGAAGACGGTAGTTTGTGTATAATGCGGCACACATTTAAAGTAGTAATAAGTTTAATTAATAGTATGATTAATGCGAATATTATTGTTTTTGAGGTATTTGAATTGTATTTTTTGTATTTTTACCTACATATTACATTATACTGTACTAGCTTTTGCCAGCGGCTTCGCCCGCGTCGAGGTCGAAATTATCCCGCGGGAACGTACTACCGAGATAAAAAGTATTCTATGTGTTAATTCAGGTTATAATCTATCTGTATTCTAAATTTCATCCAAATCCGTTCAGTAGTTTTTGCGTGAAAGAGGAACACACATCCATACATCTATACATCCATACATACAAACTTTCGCGTTTATAATATTAGTAGGATATGTCTCGGCAACAGGCTTATATATCGACTTTTAAACGCCGAGATATAAAACGGGCAGATGTTTGCGATATTGGAAAGCGTATTATGGAACTCAAATGGAGTTCGGCCTGGCAAGGTGCAGTGATGACAGGTGGAATAAAGCTATGACAGAGTGGCGTCCATGCACGGGAAACGAGATGTCGGTCGTTCGGCGGCGAGATGGACGATTCGTGTCGAATATTGTCATCGCGGGCGAAACGTGGTAGGGCTGGCACAGGAGCGTGGGGATTGGCACAAGAAAAGGGGGCCCATGCCCAGCGGTGGGTAAAGTTGGGCTGTATATGATGATGATAATGTCTGACTTTTCAATTTGCCTCCTTTCGAATTTACAGAGTTTTTTTAAATTACAAAATGGCCTCTGAACGATTGAACTAAACGATAGCAGACAATGGTGCCGATTCTGTTGTACACCGAACTAAACTATCTCTAAAATTCCTTACTTTTGGCTACGAGAATTTTAACGCTATTCTGCAAAAACAAATCTCTATATTTAAAAATTATTTTGACATGAATAAAATCGATTTGGACAATCGCGATTCAACGAGGAATTATTCACTTATTGTTTGACACGCCATTTTCGAGATATAAGCAAAAGAAAAGGAAAACAAAAAATACAGTAGGTACTGTTTTTGCACGTGAAGGCGAGGCGTGGTGTGAATTTTTGTTCATGACCACAAGTTTTATTCCACACCTTTTTTTAATCGCGTTTAAAAATAGTCAGATTTAGTCAAAATAAATTATTATAGTCAAAAATTTTGGTTAAAACCGGCAAACTCAGAATAGCAAAATTGACATTTTCACTAAACTAATAACTCAGTGCAATCTTAGTGCTGTCAAACTAAAATATAGTTAAGTTGTGTCACTTTAGTCTATTTCAGAATAGGAAATCGTCGTTTGACAGGAATAATCCAAATTTTACGGATTTTTAGTTTAGTTTAGAGAATTTTGTACAACAGAATCGGCAATATTGTCGTTTGACAGGAATAAACCAAATTTTAGTGATTTTTAGTTTAGTTTAGAGAATTTTGTATAACAGAATCGACACCAATATCTTTAAAACGCGATTTCACGGCTCATTTAATAATCATTTTGTATACATGTGCACTATGTGCAGTTCAACATTGTTGTAAACAATAAGTCCAAGTCACGCGCAAGTGCAACCTCGAGCGAGAGGGTATTATCAACGCGACTGCGATACGTAAATAGTGCTGTAAAATAAATCAAAAATCTTATTTATAGTATTGTTTACAGACGTTGAGTGTACCTGTGTATGTATAACCCAGCTGGGACTTAACTATTGGAAACGAATGAGCTTTAGGACAAGAACAACGTTATTCACAGATAGGCCACTGGTCTGATGATGATGACCATGACCATCAATCTCCTTAGATTGATTATCCATTCTGAATTGTAGAAGAAATAGTATGGCATACATATGAAAATTCCATGTTACACCGAAACAACTAAAAAGAAGTTCTATTGCAAAATAGAAGCAAAAGAATAATAATGATTTCTAGAATATGGCTTCATACTTACTAGTGATTTTGTTCCTAGATTTAACTACACTTCTTATCAAAAAATCTTACGCAAGTATTATATAGGCGCCATTTAAATAAATACTACTAATAGGACTGGATTTCATTAAAAAATATAAGCCAATAAAAATCCATCAGCTTAGTCTACACAATGGGTACACCATTGGGCATGCCACAATTGAGGCGGTAAGTCCCCGCTTTGAGGAGTGGATAGAGAGGCGCCACGGCGTCCTCACCTTCCGCCTGACGCAGGCGCTCACCGAGCATGGGTGCTTCGGTGGGTTCCTGTTCATAATATCCGCAATTAAATGGCATTCTTCTTTTTGTTTAAGTGAAAAATATACTAATACAAACAAAATTTCAGAGGTGTTTCGATTTTTTTATGCGAAGTGTGTATTATATTATTCTAACTATATTATATTATCAAATGAGTTGCTTATAGCCAATGCTTTTGCGTGTATCAAAACAATATAACGTTCTCGCGCCGATTACGCTGCCTCGCGCGTCCTCTATGCGGTTGCTACGAACTGCTACGCTACTTCTACGCGACTGCTACGCGCCTAGACGGGTTGCTACGAACTAAGCATTTGCTACGCCAATGCTGCTACGAAGCTGCTACGCTGCGTCTACGCTTTGCATCAGTTCGACTAACACTAAGCCAAACAAACGCTGTGTGCGAACACATTTTAAAACAGTGTAGCAACAATTTAAGCACATCTTTTACGTATCCATTTATTGTTATAATGTTTAAAATAATTATTTAGTATATCAATAAAAAATAAACAATTACAATCGATACGAAGAAAATCTATTACGTATACTTAAGCTCACAATATATTTTATAAATATGTTTTGATATTGGCGCTAATGAATGACCGGGCCACGTTGCGGGTCGTGTAGCGGGGCAAGTTGCGGGTCAAATCAAAGGCTTCACGTGTTTGGAAGGGACTCATGCGAAACTAAACATCTACCGTCACACGTACTCGTATTTATCGTTAACGTAGTAGAATAATATAGCGTTAACTCGTCAATAAGTTAGATATGTACGTATTTCTATGAAACTATCAATATTATCCACGTAATATGAATAACATCGAACATGACTTGTCAATACGTTCTTTGCACGAGATAAAATGTGGCGAATCAGAACGTCCCAATGTTTATTTTTCGGGAAAATTTTGTTGATGGCTCATTGTGGATTTCAGAGACAGATAATGTAATATGAATGATAAAATATGGAGATTTAAATTGAATAGTAACGACTATGAGTCTACGTATAGATAAAAAAAAACTGCTTTTTCCGTCCCTTCTTTCACAATGGGTGTTTGAAAATGTCAGCGGCGCCGAGGCCGGCCCAGAAAGAGATTATAAGCCTTGTTTATATTTTTTTTTTAGTATAGTTTTAACTTTTTTGTTGGTATGTTGGCATGCCTAGCTGGCATATGGCAAATGATTTAATTTATCTTCTGTGTCTAGTAATGTAAATTACTTTGCCTGCCAATTATTGCTACAGTTTATAATTGTGCTGCTGGGGAGTTTGTTGTGTCACTTCTTCCCAGCTAAAGGGTTGGCGTTTTGGGGGGTTGTCTTAGGTAATATCAATTGACGTTCGAAAAGTGCTAATTCTCAGCCTAATTTGAATAAATGAATTTTCGATTTTAGTTGGCAAGACCTGAGGGGTAATTGCGGAACTTTTTATCGGTAGGAATTGGTTTAATATTCATAGTTAAACAACATTCATTGCGTTATTTACGTTGCTGAGCCAACAATTTATTCGAACAAATGACGCAATGGTTTATAAATAATCTTCAATCCCATTCAGATTATGATAAATTGTGCGTTTCGCAATTAGGGTGCTGGTTTGAGGTGGCGCGGGAAAATACGTAGGCCCTTATCCAGCAGTGGGACAGTAAAGGTATAAATGAAAAAAAAGTCTTCACAAACCCTAAGATTTTGAAAAGTCAGAAATCGCCAGCCGATTGAGTCTCTGTTTAAAAAATAGACCATTGCCCTGAAGTGGTACAAACAAAGGTAGATATTGAGATTAATACTTAGAAATGTGTGTATTGGAATGTCTTCATGAAAATACCTGAAATCAGCAGCCATTTTTTTATATCACGCACATCTAACGTGCAACACTTACGTAAATCTACGTGGGTAGTACTATTATCGATTTTCTTTGCTTTATAGGTACTATTGTTGTTAACACTAAAGTTATTTTTGCATTGCCTTACAATAATACGTCTGTTAACACAGAAGTAGGAATATTTAGCATAAATAATTGTAATTATGCAGCAATTCTCTAGTGTATATAGTATCGGTATAAAATTAATGGTTCTTTGTAGTTGAGATATACTGGTGAGTATTGTATAAACAATAAAGGAATGTACAGGAAAACTTGATTAATTAAGGATTTATAATTAAAATCACGCGGAAAGACGTGCTAAAGCTATTCGAGAACTTTTATATAACAGGCATCGAGTATTAATAAAGAATTTAGTGATAGATAATAATGGGAGTAAACATATACATAACGTAGCCGAGAGTCAACTATTCTTAACGTTGTTTTTTTGTTTGGGTGCATACCTGCACCCTAATTGCGAAACGCACAATTTATCAGAATCTGAATGGGATTGAAGATTATTTCTAAACCAAGCGTTATTTGTTCGAATAAATTGTCGGCTCAGCAACGTAAAATAACGCAATGAATGTTGTTTAAATATGAATATTAAACGTATTGAATGTCAAAGTTACAAATACTTATGAGGTAACAACATACATAACATAGCTTCACGCCTTGTTTCCCGGAAGGTTTAGGTAGAGGTGTACCTACCTATAGTACACCCACATTTCAACAGATATGTTTAAGTATGTCCCTTGTAATAGGGGGCGAGCCTATTACCATCAGATCCCAACTCCGGGCTACTTCTGAGAAATTCAGATGGAAAAACCCACTATTACTTTGCCTGACTAGGGAATCGAAACCAGCATCCTAATTGCGAAACGCACAATTTATCAGAATCTGAATGGGATTGAAGATTATTTCTAAACCATTGCGTCATTTGTTCGAATAAATTGTCGGCTCAGCAACGTAAATAACGCAATGAATGTTGTTTAACTATGAATATTAAACCAATTCCTACCGATAAAAAGTTCCGCTGGACAGCATGCTCAGCAGTAGCGTTAGCGATCTCTAGACCGACCAGGCATGGGCAGTTGATATATTTTCGAAAACAAGCTTTAGATGTCATTACCTAATTTTTTATCGTCTCACGATTCCTGTACCGTTTACACATTGCCGTGAACAGTGAATTATCGCACCAAAACTGAAAGTCATTTCCCAGAAATTATTTTTGCACGAAGTTACTTATTTGATGTACAGAATGCGTAGATGATGGCTTTGTAAAGGGTCTTTTAACATTCTTTTAGATAGGACTTTATGTAATTGTAGAGGACTTCTCAAACAGATGTTTTAATTCTCTTAGTTATTCCGAGACACGTGACCTAAAGCAGTGGTGGTCCAGCTTAATGGCCCCGACATACGAGTAGTAGGTCGTAGGTTCGAACAAAGGCAGGGGCTTCACTTTGTGTAAATAATTTCATCACCACTGCTATTAAAACGGTTAAGGAAAACATCGTGAGGAAACCGGCTTGTTCTAGAACCAAAAATATGAAGATACCTGCCAACACGTACTGGGCCCGAGTGGTAGAATTCAGCCCACTCCGTGAAGAGCGGAGGCCTATGTTTTAGCAGTGGGAACATCATAGGCTAAATGGATGTGTAAGCTATAGCTTTGTCGCGAGATTGTTCTAAAGAGATACCGTAACCCTGGCACATGGGCAACTGAAGGAACACGGGTGGGTTTTAGTCAGTAAAAGTCTGACACGCCATCCCGCTCCGCCCAGAGCGGGAGAAGTCATTTCATGATTTCCAATCCAAAAAAAAAAACAAAAAAAAAGCTATAGCTTTTCAACTCCGACGACAATTTTTTTACTGATAATCCTTTTTAATTAGTACACGTATGAGCTGTGATGGGATAGTCAATATTCTAATCGCTAAAGTGATACAGGTACAAAACATGTTTATTTTAAGCCAACTGAGCACGAGACACGTGTTGATAATGCCTGATTAGATCGGGGCAACCATTCAGGCGGTAAGCTGTCTGCCTTATGGTGGATGATAAAGGTACCTAATACTACCTATTAGGTACCATTATTGTTAAAATGGAACCAAAGATCTACCCATCGAACGCTGTGACAATTTTCATGTCGTCTTTGAATGGCTATCGTGCAGGCGTCCCTTTTAATGGTAAATGGTTATTGTTGTTTGGTTATTGTAGACGTTTGTAATACTGGAGGTATCGCAGATACCATGCCATTTCAGGGAGCCTACTCTCCAAGTCCATCAATGAAGATATATAGGGACCCGTCCGAAACTTGTGCGAAACTTCTGAACCGTACATTCGATTCATTAACTTTTTTGGACGAGCAAAAACACATTGAGACAAGGGACCACTTGCAATTCATGTTGTCATTTATTCTTAGGTAGGTATAGAGTATGGATCGTCCGTAACTTTGGCTGAAGCTACGTATTTGGAGCTCAGACCTCCTGAGACGAAGCTGAAATATACTGTCATCATCATTGTTTTAGCCGAAAGAGGTCCACTGCTGGCCAAGCTCTACCCCTTCTACCGGTTTTATGCTTCCCGCAGACAGTGGATTCCTGCGGCCTTCACAAGGTCATCGGTCTATCTTGTGGGAGGCTTTCGAAGTCTACGACTTCCAGTTTGTGGCTCCACACCAGAACCATGCGGCCCCATGGGCCATCTTTTTAGCGAGCAATGTGTCCTGCCTACTGCCAATATATTTGGCAATTCTTCGGGCTATGTCGGATGCCTAGATTCGCCTGTGGATCTCCTCATTCCTATGTACATATGTAATTGCATCGATATATCTACATTTACATGGGGTTCTAATATTGAAACCACACCACCAGCACTAGGAAGTGCGCGACGGGTGGGCGTTTTGGGGGGACTGTCTTTTGTAATTTTGACGTTCGAAAAGTGCTGATCCTCAGCCTAATTTGAATAAATGACTTTTGATTTGATTTGATTTGACAAAACCACTCTAAACTTTTAAACCCGTTATGTGCGATTGTTTCGTCTTTTGAAGGTGAACTTCACCGGGTTATCATTTCCTGGTAGAATGCTAAGCATCGTACGCTCTCGTGATCATTGCAAATGAGCAGATATATGAGATAACCGTATATGCATGTTTATCTGTGTGTATGGTTTACGTGCGTATATACCTATACAATAATAAATACAGTAATCGGCTATAAATATGGCATATCGAGGTATTAGAAAATGTTTGGCATTGTAGAAATTTGTCTTTATCATTTGTAAAGACTAAGCCAAGCCATACGCGGTACGGTTCACCATAAGTTCGACTTGTGCAGGTTAACCGTATCGTGTGTGGTTGTCTTTCTTTAGGAAAAGGAAAAGTTACTCGTTTTTAACTTCATATTTAGATAGTTATATTGTATTGACGATTTTAATCTATGTATTAATATGTTCACGTATCCAAAAAAACGGTAGACGGTGTAAACGGAGGAATATGACATTTGGCAAAGTTAAAATGTATGTGGAGGGGGAGCGCGTCTGCCAAAGGATTCCTGCAAATTGCAATGACGCGCTAAAAAGTATAAAACAAGAAAAGATGTTCATGTGCAAGCCGTGGTCTCCTTTTTGCCTGGCCGTAGTCCGGTTAAAACGTCAGAATAATTGAATTTCTTGGGTAATTATGCATAATAGATTTTTGGCCGATGAAAAATGGATTATAAGGGAAGATACAATGTCCTACCACCTACTTACCTATTGATATGCATTGGACTTTTAATGTCTATTGAGGATACGACGTTTAAATTCGAATTAAAAATGCTCTCATATCAGGATCGATTGAGACTACTAGAAACCCTTAACAAAGCAGTCGCTTTGTCAACCTTATCACTTCTCTCCCTCGTGTACTGCCCTATGAGAGATTATCTAGACCTTGATACATCTAATTATAAACCGTTGATAATGATTGACGTTCACATCACGAGCACAAATATCTGTAGCGGCATGATTCTAGACCATTAAGATGTGATAATAACCTATTATAAACTAACGTTAGTAGCTAACTTTAATGAAGCTTTGATGACCCTTTGGTAATGACGAGTCAGGGCGAGTTCGGTGAAGTGCGGGTTTATCAAAGAAAGACTAAATGGTACGTGTGAAAGGTGTCTACTACTAATCACATCGAGGTACTTTGGGTGTCGTACCCTCTTTGAGAACGATAACGAAAGTTCCAATTACCTATACACTAGGTACTCTTTCTAAGAGAGGCGGGGTAATTACTTATTAGTCTAACAGTAACAATGACTTTCATTTAGACAACATTCATTACGTTATTTATGTTGCTGAGCAGACCAATTTATCGAACATATAAAGCAATGGGTTAGCAATAATCTTTGAAATGATTCAGATTTTGATTGATAAGTATGTTACGCAATTAGATAGCTGCTTTCTCCACGATTGCTTTCGTTCTCTGTCAGTCAGTGAAATGGAATGTCAAAGGCAAATATGGGAAAATTCTCTAGATATATATATCGCATTTCCTGAATGCAGATTTAAAAAAAGTACAGCGTGGTATAATCAGAGGGTAAATTCTTCTAACTTTAAGAATGTTCACAGTTTGACCTCAGTCTCAGTCTGTCAAAAATACCCGTGTTTCCTCAAATTTTTTACAACTTTCGGTCATTTGATTGTCGCTGAGATGAGACAGCGACTAGATTTTGAACGCTTTCTGCGACTATATTACGAGAATTGGCCCGTAGGTTAAAAAATGGGTAAGTTTAGAGCTAGATTGTATGTCAAAGTGTCATGCAACTTGCAAGAGGCCGTAAACTGCGATTGGCGGAATTAAGGGCCGCAGAATAAGATTATTGGAGATGATGACGACGCAAAGTTTTCATTGGAGATGATGACAACTTGGTTTTCATACAATCAATCTTCTTAGCCTTTTCCTAAAGATTGAGGCCAGTCTAACCGGATGCACCTGTGTACAAGTATTTTACATAGAGCCACTGCCTACTTATCTGACCTCCACAACCCAGTTACTAAGTACTATGACACCCCTTGGTAAGACTTTCGAACTGTTCGACGAACTAGCACGACCCACGAAAAACAGCTGAGGCGGAAAACGGATGAAGTGCTTTCTAAGGCACGGGAGAGTGTATGTCGGTATAAAACAATGGTCACCCATCCATGGACAAACGGCAAGGGTAGTTTAATCTGATGGATTGAACCTTGCGGGTATTATAACAATGTTTTCTTAGAATAAAGAAAAAACACATAGCATTAAATAATTTGTCACTCTTACTTGCTTTAATTAAAGTCTATTATCCCCCGCCCACTCCGCCATGGCCTACTTTTATAACAATTCTCACTCTTATCTCTTTAAAAAAAAACTTCTTCACAACCACTTCTGCCTTGCCTTGTAACTTTAGCTTAATTGTTTCAAAATATCTTAAAAATTGATTTACATTTTAACCGCGTGATTCATTTGGTCAAGGTTTGGAGGCAGCATTATATGGAGCAGTAATCAAATCAGTAAGTATCGGTTGGGATTAAACGGGTGATAACGGGTTCTGAACGGGTGGGAACCCGTTTAGTTCGGTGTGAAGCAGATAGCTATCACACGACGCGTGGCAGCCGGACTTGTCGAAACAATGTCACGTTAAATATTGTAGTTTATTAATTAGTACATAATAATATAAATAATAGGAATCACTTCGGCGCGTGTTGTGCTGCGCGTAAATAACATTCGGCTATTTGTTTTAGATAAGTACAACGTACTGTGTGGAGGATGAGCGTGTGAGATAATAAAGTCATGCTCCAAGAGTGAATTATCTTTTGAAGGTATGAGGACCTATTAGTGTGGAATTTTAAAAGCCTTTTGATTAAATTCGTTCTGGGTTCTCGGACAGTTTAGAAAATAGTCATTTCGAAAATAAACTTTCATTGAATGGGTACTGTTGAGATACTGCGGCCCTGGTACATGGGCAACTGAAGGAACACGGGTGGGTTTTAGTCAGTTAAAGTCTGACACGCCCTCCCGCTCCGCCCATAGACGTCATTTGATGACGTCCTAGCCACAAAAAAACATGCGTATTGTTGGGTATTATATGGATGTTTTTCATTGCGTTTAAAAATTATTTCACACTGAGAAGGAGATATACAACACTACAGAGTGTTGTATATCTTCTTCTCAGTGTTAAATAATAATAAATAATATTAATAAATAATTGAGAAGACAAAACTAGCGTAGGATGTATAATCACATAGATGTTTATTTCTGTAATTAGATCTATTTCTGTAATATATAGTCTAAAGAAAATCGTTTATTATCCATTAGGCTCTTCCAGACTTTGCCCTGCAATGACCTCTGAGTTTGTTTCGGCGTTTCTACTCAGGGAATACTCAGCTAGGATATGCCGGCGCCATCTAGTTTTTAATATATTGACGTGTAAAAGTGTCTTAGGAGATCTACTAAGAGAAATAAACATTTATGTGATTATACATCCTACACTACTTTTGTCTTCTCTTCAGAGAAAATTTACACAGCCGATTTTTTTTTTAACCCCTCAAACGTCCTTATGAGCCCCCGGGGGATCATAAGAAAAAATGCTCCAAATGTCGCGTGTGCACCCGTTGGATCATAAGGAATCGGTTGCCATTGGATGTAATTTTTTGACGTTTATTCATGTAGCAACATCCTTCTTTTTTTTAACTTTTTATTTACTTTGAATCGAACGCGCGGAACCGAGCGACGCGTGACGGCTTAACTCTGAAACAATCATAAGAATATTCTAAGAATTTCTTAACAAAACAACCCAACTTCGTTAAAAAGATGTATGAAGTATAAGAAATAACGAGGTTAATGGCCTCAGATGACTAACTTTTGAAAATAATGTTATCACAATGTTAGGTAAACTTGTAAATAGGTTACCGACCTATTTAAATAACCTTATTACTTATTATTACAAACTATTTGTGACATTGAAGATAGGTATGTACTGGTAGATACTTTTCTCCAAACAATAAATAAAATACTTAAATTTGACTTTTACTTACTTAATGAAGAAATATTAAACATTTATTGCATAAGGTTTTGTAAATGGTAAACACAAAAAATATCATCACCAAGAAAAATATTGAGATTTGTTTTTAATAAATTATAGAGCAACTTTACACTATGAAACTTTGCTTAATTAAACCATTCAGGCGTTATACTCCTAATAAATGAGTAGGCGCTAAGAATTAAAGGCTATTTTATATAAACGGTACAAAGCAAGTGGGTTGAGCACTGATTACGAAGCATTTTCCAAAGTAGAACAATGTTTAAAAAAATTATTATGGGAGCTCGGGAACAGTATGAACACCGTGTTGAGAATCAAAGGCTGAAAGACCCAAAGTCCTTTTGGAATTATGCAAAGTCTAGAAGAGGCAGCAGAAGTCAGCAAAAGATTTTGAAGAATGGTAAGGCGTTGACTGACCAACAGTGTGCTCAAGAGTTTGCTGAATACTTCTATTCAGTGTGTAGTACAGAGCAGGCCGAGTTAGGTTTAGGCGAAGATTTTTGAAGTGGCTATTTATAAGAGCATTTTCCAACAGGTCAACGGTCAGCTTTCAGACGTTCAACACGGGTTTCGACCAGCAAGAAGCACTACTAGCAATCTCCTGACCTACGTGGCTAATTTTGTGCTAACTGTGGACAGTGGGGGGCAAACTGATGCCGCTTACTATGATTAAAAAAAAAACCGGCCAAGTGCGAGTCGGACTCGCGCACCGAGGGTTCCGTATAAACCTGCAGGTCATCATCATCATCATTCGTCATCATCGTTTATGAAATTGAATGTTTTTTTTTTAATTTTTATATTTGAGTTGACTGAATGAAAGGTAAATTGTGGTTTACGATTTATGACGTATTAAAAAAAAACTACTTACTAGATCTCGTTCAAACCAATTTTCGTTGGTAGTTTTCATGGTAATGTACATCATATATTTTTTTTAGTTTTATCATTCCCTTATTTTAGAAGTTACGGGGGGGGGGACACACATTTTACCACTTTGGAAGTGTCTCTCGCGCAAACTATTCAGTTTAGAAAAAAATGATATTAGAAACCTCAATTTCATTTTTAAAGACCTATCCATAGATACCCCACACGTAAGGGTTTGATTAAATTTTTTTTTTGTGTTTCAGTTCTATGTATGGAGAACCCCAAATATTATTGTTTTAAAAAAAAATGATATTAGAAACCTCAATATCATTTTTGAAGACCTATTCATAGATACCCCACACGTATGGGTTTGATGAAAAAAAAATTTTTGAGTTTCAATTCTATGTATGGGGAACCCCAAATATTATTGCTTTTTTTCTATTTTTGTGTGAAAATCTTAATGCGGTTCACTGAATACATCCACTTACCAAGTTTCAATAGCACAGCTCTTATAGTTTCGGAGAAAAGTGGCTGTGACATATTCGGACAGACAGACAGACAGACAGACATGGCGAATCTATAAGGGTTCCGTTTTTTGCCATTTGGCAACGGAACCCTAAAAAGCATGCGATTTGGTAAATAATAATGTTTTGCTCAAAAAGTTAGCGACTTTTGGTTTTGCTCCTCATCTGCTAAGGATTTTTGAGATTCAAATGACGAGTAACAACAACAGTACGTAGAATATGCGGGACATAAGTCAGAGCCATAATATTTTAACTAGAGCAGCCTTGAAACAAGTGAATCCAAACGCCCTCCTAAGCCAATACACCAACGGAAAAGTAAATCTCACAATTTAAAGTGTACCTATGTGGAAAAATTTTGATGCAACAGTTCTTATAAGTTTTACCAATGTCAGTCTGTGATAAGATAGATATTGATAAAAATGAACAATAAGTAATAAAATCGTAATAAATAGATATGGTGATAAACTATTTATTACAACTAACTTTTTGCACTAGATGCATACTAAATTAAATAATCATTTACATACATAGATGTATGCACATAAAAACGACTTTCATAGTCGTTACTATATACTTTATTATGTATCTTTTTCTATCATTAGGTTTTTGAATAAATAAATAAAACTAATTATTTATTAATTTATTATTAGTAAATTACTTACAAGTTTGAATAGCAGTCCGCGCACCGGGAGCAGAAAATTACTTAATTGACTGTTAATACTCAACATAACATCACGCCAGTAATGCCGAACGGTTAGGCAGAGGAGTACCTACAGTACACCCACAGTACGCCTGTTATGTTTAAGTTCCAGGCAATAGGGAGAGTCGAGATTAAAGCACACTAAACGGGCTGTCTCCATGTCAGTTAAATTACGAATTTATCTGACGTCGTCTGCAGCGGAGTTTAGCTTTTTCGACAAAGTTAAGCGCAAGAATACCGTGCTTTCTTCAGGATTACAGATTCAGTACAGTCAACTAAAAAGGCAAGTAGCTAGGCGGCTTACTTCAACCGTTTATCAAACATGTTTTGTAGGCAGTGCTCATTAGGCAGTGTTTATATGAAATGCACAACGGAATCAACGATGCATATAGACGAAGATGGAGTCGCAGTTCATAGAGTGCAGAGG
The DNA here is from genome assembly GCA_947507805.1 of Aporophyla nigra. Taxonomy (NCBI): domain Eukaryota; kingdom Metazoa; phylum Arthropoda; class Insecta; order Lepidoptera; family Noctuidae; genus Aporophyla; species Aporophyla nigra. The sequence goes on from OX382301.1 coordinate 5,858,902, forward strand.
GCTTCGCTCGCGTGGAGGTCAGAAATTCCAATTCGTTTCCTATAGAGAAGAGCCGGCAAGAAATTCCAACAATAGAACAAGTAGATAGATATAAATTACTCGAAGCGACAGTTTTCTGATTCGTATTCGAAGTCGTTCGTTCAAGGATCTGACCTTAACAAGAATTATGGTCATCTACCTAGATTTTACCTAACTAGGTATGATGCAGGTGTATACCAGTATTTCGCATTGCACGACCACCTTTCTGACCTCCACGACGCGTTGACGCTGTAAGTAGGTTTTTGAGGAGGTAACACTGGCTGTCAGACTTTTGGGCTTATGACTACCCGCAATGACTGTCAAAAGTTTTTAAAATGACAACTGGAAGTCCGGAATCAACGGCTTTGCTATGCTACGGCTACATTGTATTGTCGCGTTATCGCAAACTACAAGTAGCGCGATCTCTCTCGCATATAGCTCGACATCTCGCTATACAACAGAGAGAGCGCGAAGTGTAGTTCGCGATAACACGACAGTAACGGTAGCATAAGAATATAATTTTAATATTCTTTACCCCAAATAATTCACACTACTGACAATTTTTTTTAAATTTATCTATATTTTGTGTTTAGGTAAATCTAACAACAATATGAACAAGATAAGCAACATAAACGATTTTGAAAATAAACCAAACAATTATCTACTATCATTGAATTGTAAGCCATAAACAAAGACCAATATAACGCCAGTATATTTACAACCCGCTCAATAGCAACACTCAAATAAATAAATCGATTCATATAAATTAATTTATCAAATAAAGACAGTGAAAATGCGCGGTCGGTCATTAAATGTCAAATGTGTAAAGATTAAAGACTACTCTTTGTTAAATATAAGGTTGGTGTGGTATAGTTTGGCGTTCGTTCATCTGGTGGTGACGGCGGTGGTGACCCTGAGTATTGATGTGTCCGGAGACGAGGATCCCCTCGTTAGGGCATACACCCGAGTCCGGTGGAAACTCATCACGTGTTTGTTCAATGTAAATATGATCTACCCGTATCTATATATATAAAATTCAAAGTCCTGAGTGACTGACTTGCTGATATATTAACGCACAGCCTAAACCGCTGGTCGTAGAGACGTGAAATTTGGAGGGTGTATTCTTTGTGAAGAGTAGGTATCCACTAAGAAAGAGTTTTTTGAAATTCCATCATTAAGAGGGTGAAATGGGGGTTGAATTTTCTGTGAAACTTTTTATTCCCTGGGTCGGGTAAGACAAAGCAAGCAGTGCGATAAGACATTGTTTACTTGGATTAACACATAGGGTACTTTTAATCCCGGTAGTACGTTCCTGTGGGATATTTTTTGACATCCACGCGGGCGAAGACGCGAGCAGAAGCTAGTTTATTATATTCTACAATCCCATTTTTTCCGTGGGTGTCGTAAGAGGCAACTAAAGAACTTACTAGAGAATGGGCAGCAGCGCTCTCTATGCATTTTACCAACATACTGCGATCGCCAACTCGCCTGCCAAGCGCGGCGATTATGACAAACTCCCTGAAATTAGGGGAGGCCTATGTTCAGCAATGGACGTCTTTCGGCTGAAATGATGATGATGATGATGATACATTTAAATGACTTAAAATATGTAATCAAATAAAAATTGTGTTCCGTATTGTAAAATGTAACTTTGGAAAAGATAGACAAATCAGCAAGAAAATGGCTAAGTTTCACAAAAAAAATCTGACAAACAATCTTGTTTCACCAAAACTACAAACGTAGTGAACAGGGAAGTTTTATAAACATTTGGCTGTTATTTAGGATTTGTGGCGTCTTACTACTTCTAGAGAACGAAGTAGCGGCCAGGCGCTACTTTTAAAATCTAGCCAAATCTGTTTAGTTTTTAATCTCATTATTATTTTCAAAAATAAAACCAACAGCAGATAGCCACACAACTTCTTACTAAAATTGGCTTCGAAATTGCTCCTTGCGAGATAATTTATTTCGTGTTTTTTCAATTTCAGGTAGTATCACTAGCATACCTGCCTCTCTGCCTATACTTGGACTGGTGTGAAAAGCGTGGTACAGAGCCTCCTCATGTGGAACCTCTGAGGGTACTCCGAGATGTTGTCATGACCTCTATCTTAATGCCAATCACGACTGTGAGTTGCTATTGCTATGGATTCTATCAATCCTTATTTGTAACATTTTTGAAAAAAGGAGGAGTTTCTCAATTCAATTGTTTTTTTATGTTAGTTACTTCAGAACTTCGTCATTTATGAACCGATTTGAAAAGTTCTACTTTTGTCTGAAATATTTACATAAAGTGGTCCCAGATGATCTACTAAGTGGAAAAAAACGTATTATTCAAGCTAACCCAAAGACAATAAACAGAACATGGCCAAATTTATATGGGACCACTGGACACGTGAGTACCTATACGCTTTCAAAACAAACGTCATTTATAAAATAATTATTCAAATCTAAACCGATTTGAATAATTATTTTATATATGACGGATTTCTGAGGTAACAAAGTGGTAGTGTTATTTTTGGAAGCCAGTTGTTATTTTTTTTTCTTGCTACCTTTGCCAGCAAGACATTGACATTGACAACCGCAATCAACTCTTGAACTGCGAAAAAATACGAGTGCAAATATAGCATTTTAAAATTGTTGCCATGGACGCGGTGCGTTGAGTATGCATAGTTATAGAGTGACCCTAATAAACTTTGTCTATGCCTAGAACTAATAACTCTGCTCGCCTTGAATCACAAATAGGGAACACTAATAACTATAAGTGCTTAGACACAACGAAACTTACTTATAAACGTAGCTTTAAGTCAAGTAATGATTAGCGACTGTTCAACCATATAATTTCAAGCATAAGCGTCACTTAATTTTTTAAAAAAGACGTTACAAATAAACCGCATAAGTAGTGGAATGAACCGGGAAAGAGGAGACTTGACCTTCCATCTCTTTTCATAAATATCTTGAAATCATATGATATTTTACGAGCTGACTGGATTACTTACAAGTTGATATACTTTATTATGATACTACGTGTAATACTTTTAATAAAGATAAATAATTAATCCATACTAAAATTAAAAAAGAAAGATAAAAGTACCGTTTTGGAGGAGACTTTCACCGCAAAGGTGACCCTTACACCAACCAATACTAACCTTATCTCAACAGCTCTAGTTTGGCGGATCAGATACTGCCATCGGTCTTCAGTTTTGCAAGCTGGCACTGGCCAATAGGTCTCTTGCAAAGACCATGGAGCTGTTCTGCTCTATCGCGTCCTGAATGCAGTTCGTATTAAAGCGGCGAAGGTTGATTTTCAAGGACTTCGAGATTAGTTTATTGACTACTTTGGTGCGTTGCCTGAAGACTGTAGGATCATTTCGTACCCTTCCTTCACGAGATGTAGTGTACGATCAGAATTTCTTTTTACCATTTGTACGACGGGTCTTGAAGACATTACATCCAACCGTATGGACAATTTTCACGAACCCATCTTTTTAATCGTCCACGGAGATCCCTAGGCACTTGAAACGAATCTGAAATTCAAGCTAACAGCTCTCGAAGATTTAGGATTGGGGTTGGTGCTGGACGGAGTGTAGAGTTCATCTTTTTAAAACAAAACCAGCACTGACTAGGCAGGTCCACTCAAACACGAGTGTTTCTTTCCTCAAAATACCATTTCGGACTTCTAGATTGGATCATTTGATATCATGAACGCGGCGGGATTTTATCGCACACTGTATTTTCTACTCTCGGTGTTGAACCGAGCATTGAAAAATAAGAAACCTAAGTAATTTTGAGTCGGTGCCAAACAAGTTAATTAATTAACTAATTTGATTTGGTTATTTCTATAAATTTAAGGTAATAAATCTTTGTTCATTGATTGTTTAGCGCCGACTCAAAATTACTTAGGCTTCTTATTTTTTGCTTTTCAGTTTTTTCGGCGGTTTAATTTTTTGTTAAAAAGTTTTTATTTTATAACGTTTTGTGGCTACAATCTACTAATTACTACATGCTTGCAAAATCGGACTATTCTGTAAGAAGTTATGCGTCGGTCATACATGGACCACCTTAGGGATATACCCTTTCCAATAAAAAAGAATTATCAAAATCGGTCCACAATGTAAAAAGTTACGCGTGGTCATAGATAAAAAAAAAAATTAACGCGTCGACTTGAGAACCTCCTCCGTTTTTTTTCGTGGGTTAGAAATCCAATAGAGTGCGTCCTAGAAAAAACTACATGATGCCATTATTTTTAGTTCTCAGACGTGACATTCTGGATGCTGTTCAAGTCTCATGCCAACATAATGGCGCCACCTCGTGTGTTCGACTACCTACCGTACTGGGCTCAGCATTCCTTGCACACCATCTCCATGGTAACAGTCGTCGTTGACCTACTCCTCACTCCTAGAAGAAGGCCTGACAGTATGAAGCCTAGACTGGTGCTCATGTTGGGATGTGCATCTGTATATTGTCTTATGTAAGTATTTGGTATTTTTTCTTGATGAATTCTTTACTTTGCTGCAGTGTCATACTAGGCTGGTAAATCATGGCCATGGCAGACCAGATTAGTTATATTGTCATGCGTAGGTAGGGGGAACATAAGACGGTGGAAAATGGTGAATAGGAGAGTGAATGGGGCACGGTCATCGGTAGTGACCCCACCAAGACGATTTATAAAAAAAACTTATATTTCGTCACTAACTGATTAACTCATCCAAACCTCTAGGACACTTTTACAATAAAACCGCTAAAATTAAAAGAAAAAGAGCACCCTACCAAATAAAATCCTACCAAACTATGACATTTAAAGTAGGTTGTCAATACTTAGTTAAAACGCTTTCACAGTCAAAAACTTATCAGATCTAATGTAAAGCCAAGTCCGCATCTGGTCAAAATCTATGGCTTTGCCGTTCCATTTAACTTTTGCATGACATTCAAAACCAGTGACTTAATTACTTATCACAAGCCCATAGGAGTCGGCCAAGGGTCGGTCGGGTCGTACATCTTGACCAAGATATGTAAGATACGTAGAGTAACGGGAATATTACTACCATTACAGGCGCAACAGAGCAAGAGTGATAGAGGGAGACCCCAGCCAGAGTCTAGATACTGTCCTCTAAAACTTAATACTTTCCTTTGCAGGGTGTACGTGAATCTTCTCAGGGGCGAGGCAGTGTACGCCTTCCTCTCCACGGCTAGTAACACCTTATTGGTTGCTGTTTACATCTCTTTTCACGTCGTATTAACAATCTGCTACTATGCGCAGTGGCACCTTATCGACTACGTTTGGGGACAGAAAGGGACGAGGAAAACGTTTGTCAAAAAAAGTTAGCTCTTATAGAGTTTGAGTTTAAACTAGTCATATCTGAATTCTATTAGATATTTTTTAATAGGACTATTTTAATAAAGTAGGTACTCGGATTCAAGTCAGGAGTAATGAGGGTTTTCTGAAATGACGTTCACTGGATGGCAGTACTGAAACGTTAGGTCCGAACATCTGTCAAAAGTGTCACAGTGCCTTACACAGTGCTCAGTTAATTTCTTTTTAGACTGAATGATGGACGAATGAATGAAACGGTTTTAGATTCATTGTCGAAATGGAAGACCTCTTGTCAAAGTCACGGCCACTGGTGGCGTGAATTTTCATGAAAACTGGCATGAGTGGCATGGTATCTAAAATTATGTTTGGGCTCGTCTATTTACATAAGTAGTTTTTATATAAATAAATAGGTACATTTTCCCTCATTTTTCTTTTATTCCTCATTCATACTTTAAGACTATTTCCTTTGGGATATAAGTAGTTAGGTATAACATTCCTTTTTTGTTAGTCCTGCAAAATAATAACTACCAACTTCCAAAATATAAACTTGACTCAATTTGGGAGTTGGTCGTACATGTATATTTACGGCTGTACAACCATATTTACAAATTGTTCTTCATTTTTTGTTGTACTTTGAGAGTCAAATAATTAAACAATTACTTCTACATAGTATAAAACAAAGTCGCTTCCTGCGTTTGTACGCTTAGATCTTTTAAACTGCGTAACGGATTTTGATGCGGTTGAGAGTTATTCAAGAGGAAGGTTTATATGTTTATATAATACGCAGGCGAAGCTAAAAGCTTGTTCATTTATAAAAATAGCATTCGGACATATCATAATAAAACAAAACACACATATTTACCAAAATTAAAAATTTAATGTTACAAAAAACATATTTACAAAATTATCACCAGTATAATCTTAGTTTTCTATCTACCTACAAATAATAGTTCAGTACAGCCTATAAGTTTATAGATCTACTCCTAGTTACAAATAAATACCTAATTGAGCAACTAACATAGGCAAGTATACTACATAATAAACGCCAAGACTCGTGACAGACGCGGTCATAAAACGTGCGAATAGAACGGACAGTCTCGTGTCATCCCGCTCCCACTTATACAACAATGGCTGCCGCAAACGTTGGCGATGTCTAACACAAACATTTGTGTACATTCTGTTTCCTAACTGGTAGGTACGATATCATGTCATACAACAATTATAATTATCTACTAACACCAGGTTTCTGTAACAAAAAATTTTGACGCGTCAAAATCAAACGCAACTCGTGATGCCATTGGCTACTTACAATTCTAAGCAGTTGATATTGTTGATTTTTGTTCCAGAAACCAGCACCCTAATTGCGAAACGCACTATCTATCAGAATCTGAATCGGATTGAAAATTATTTCTAAACCATTGCGTCAGTTGTTCGAATAAATTGTCGGCTCAGTAACGTAAATAACGCAATGAATGTTGTTTAACTATCAATATGAAACCAATTCCTACTGATAGAAAGTTACGCAATTACCCCTCTGGCCTATATCACCCTAAATTAGTTACGAAGGCTGATTGGCATCATTTTGATTACAAGATTGATTTTTTATTGATTGTTTTACTTTGCTTGTATAGTTCAATAGCAAGAAATTTAAAAATAGTATGATTAAGATTTAACGTAATTTCCACCTGCTTAGGAGGAAATTCACAGATGACTCCGCTCTGGAGTGCAAATATGGTGGAGTCCTACAAATAATAGGGCTATTAATTTCGAGTCCAGCGTACCCTGTTGTCTACACGCTACAGGAGTTGATGGACACTGAAGGTGCGAAACTCGTAGTCAAATTCCGGGCGACTGCAAATAGATTGCCATCGACACGATAAGAAGAAGATTAAAATTTCCTTCTTGATTTAATGCTTGTAATCAAAATGTGATTTTAAACATAATATTCCCATGTTTTTACGTATACAATTTACCTTAATAAGCAAAAAAGCGCTTATATTTTTGTTTCTGAACGTCACATCTTGCTTTGCTTGCTTACACCTCACAGCCTTGAATTTTGTCGACATTGATTGAATAGTTACAGAAGTTGAGAAGAAACAAACTTACTAACAACTTTACCAAAGAAATATTTTTTGTACGAATAAAAAAGTAATAAGGTGTCTAAGAACTGGAGTCAGGAAATCAAACAAAATAATTTGGACACTTATCACAGTTTTGTTACCTTTGGCCCCTTAAATTATATTTAAATCTTAGTTTGTATGAAACTTTTGTTAATGAAAATATTATTGTTGTTACTTGTTACTTTAGATATGTAAAATATTTTTGATTTATTGAAAAAATAACTTAGGAACAGTTATTCTGTGGTTTTATATTATTTTGTACTTCATAACATTTTTAGCGCCTAGTCTATATCGAATGTAAGAGTGATACTTTCACCTTTTAGTAAATGAATAATTGTAACTTGAACAATGTCAAATTGTTTCTGTGTAGCCGTAGACCCTCAGACTTTGAATAACCTTCTAAAAGTCCAGGTGGTCAATGCAGAAGATTAAAAAGGGTGTGGAGTATTTATTTAATTTAGCGCCTCTACATTATTTTCGCATACAGGCTCCTACATATTACGGCGTGGCACAGCCGGCGAACATGCCGCCGACAAGCCCGGCGACATTCTTTGTTTGACCGATATTGCCGGCAGCATATCCACACGACAAAAACTCGCATTAGACAGCTTCAAAAACAGAAAGATATAAGTATCATTCGTCTACCTTTTCTCGAAACATACGTTTTTTTTTAATTATAAATAAATATTCAAACACCCTACGCTTGAATGGGGATGACAACACATGAATAACTTACACTCCTAACTACCGGTAAACTCCCTCCTCACATTTACCGCACGGCATCCAGCTTCCACTTGAGCAGGAAGAAGGCCGTGATCCTGAGGGTCACCACGAAGATGGACAGCGCCATCACATCGAACCAGAACTCGTCTGGAGACTGCGCCACCTCATTGAGGAATGTACGAGGGTGTCTGTTGACAATGAAGAATTTTAAATGGGGCTACAGATTTTATTTTTAGCTTCAAGATAGTACGAATTGTTATAGAAGCAGTTTTTTTGTGTTTGAACCCATAACCCATTCATATCTCGTGGTTAGTTAGAATTTAGCGATTTTTTGCAGCAATCTCTTTACATAAAAGAAATAGAAAAATGGATGCTGCGTCTACGAATTCAAAGTCATCATCATCATCATCATCATTTCAGCCATAAGACGTCCACTGCTGGACTTAGGCCTCCCCCAATTTGGGGGGCTTTGCCATAATCGTCACGCTTGGCAGGCGGGTTGGCGATCGCAGTATGATGGTAAAATGCATAGAGAACGCTGCTGCCCATTCTCTAGTAAGTCCCTTAGTCGCCTTTTACGACACCCACGGGAAGAAATGGGGTGGTGTTATTCTTTACGTCCGGCACCACACGGTACCAACACGAATTCAAAGTATCAACCAAAATCACACTGCACATTTGACTGCATTAAATAACCATCGTATAAAATAAAAATAAAAAAAGAAGAAATACTCACTTATAATGGCAGTACAAGGCCTCATTGCAGTCCAGAATGGGCCTGTCAAGCCCGTAGATGGCGCCGATGAAGCCTTCTAGCCCATATCTCAGGTAGGATACATAACAACCCCATTTTAAGTAGCTGGGCAGGTCCCGGAGGGTGACTCCGAAGCCGGCGAACATCATCATCGGTACTGACAGTGTTGGGCCCAAGAATGTGCCGTTCTGGATAGAAAATAAATGGTTATGGTTAGTTTTGGTGTAAAATATGTGTACAGCATGCTTATTGTTAAAAAACTTTTTACAAAAAAAAATAACAACCGACTTCCTTAAAAAAACACTACAATGTCAAAAATAACTTTAATTTCGGAATTCGGTGTCTAAGGATCTGTATTTAAGGTTTTTTTGCCACCGACTTCCGAAATTAAAGTAAAAAGTAAAAAGTTTTTATTTTGAACTTTTTAGTTATGGTAGATACCCCGCACTAATATAATCGCATTATTCGTTCATTTGTCGCGCAAATACTTAATGCAAATTTAAGACTTATATGGTTTTCACATGGATCACATTGTCCGAATGGAACCAAATTAAATGGGACCATTCGGGAAGCAACATCTTTCAAATAAAAAAAAAATCATCAAAATCGGTTCACCCAGTCAAAAGTTTTGAGGTAACAAACATAAAAAAAATACAGTCGAATTGATAACCTCCTCCTTTTTTTGAAGTCGGTTAAAAATAAAATAATCCCGATCATAAGAAACGGTTCAGCATTAATAATTTCGTAAATATTTACAACGTTTGCAAGTAGCCAGTTAATTAAACTATGTGGCTAAATAATTATCTATATTTTAGGCTCGAATATCACAGGGTATAAGACAGTACGAAGCCTGGCATGTAACCTCGCTTCCGAATTTCAGGAGAGCCATTTCCAGCATTTTAACAGATCAAGAATAGGTACTTACAACTACGCTGAAGACGGCACCGATCATGAGGCCGAAGCTCTGCGCGACTAACACGGTGTACAGAGAGATGGCGAAGAACATGGAGAACCGGACAATGTCAAGAGGTTGCGAGGACATCGTGTAGACTATCACACTGAACACCGCACATCCCACTATCTGGAAAACAATAAATACAAGTATTAGTTTCACTCTAATCAATATGAATAGCTTTTAAACTGGGACCAACAATCAACTCGAAGAAATAAAAACCACCGCCTCCAATCATTTTGTTGAGTTACGGAATGTTTGGGAGAGTAGACTTTTATTACTTTGTGACTCTGGTGGATTCAGAAGTCAATATCGATACTTTGCTTTGCTGTCCAGTATAATACGTCTAGGAAAACATCAGCTAGTGCATGATACCTAGAACTCACCGAAGCATTTGATCATGTCGTACGAATAACTATGGCAGAAACTATTGAATGATACTTTAGTGGATAGAGAAGTTATATGAATTCTATTGTTCGGAATCGGTTTATTACAGAATACAGATGCGATGGGATGTCAGACCATCCTGTTTCATCCCGCACTCCAATCTTTTATCTGTCTTGTGCTCCAACCTACACACATCCGAGATCGAACATGGGTTACTACCTAATTCTACTGTGAGAGTATAGCAAATAGACCAATTTTGTAAAGTACCTTACATAAAATTAGCGTAGCTGCACTACTACAGTGCTTTCGGAATGTTTGCGTTGTGCTTTCATTATGCATCATGAAAACTATAGCTGACTGGTGCGACAGCCTGACAGCCATAATCGGAGATTGGATACGCCTGCATGCCACAGTGGCTTAGTAATGAATCCATTGTGTTGTTTCTCTGGTTTCTAAGTCGTCACCGTCAGTATGATAATCAAAGGGAGTATACTCGTCATACTGGTATCATTCAGATGGTGCAGCTGGATATCAATATATTACATGTAGCGACTGCACACCTGACCTCCACAACCCAGTTATTGGGTAACATTAAGCGGATCTTTTATCAAAAGGATGTTGTGAATAGGTACTCACCGATACAGGTAGATCGACTATCGTGATGGATATGTAATACGATCCCAAAGAGTACCATCTGTTGAAGTGCTCCTTAGATAAAATCGACATCTCATTGGGAACTGAAAATAAACAAACGCAGCAATGTCAATATTATTAGTGTTTGTGATGTTTGTGTAACCTTAACCATAACAACACATTATAATTGCTATATTATCTACAATGATAAAGGTCATTTAAGGACGAAATGACAAATACGATTCCAACAAATCGGCAAATATGATTTCATTATGCAAATCACTTAACTCCTTCTTATAATGAGTATTACAAGCTCTATTGATCACCATCATTTCAGCCGAAAGACGTCCACAGCAGGACATGGGCCTCCCCCATTTCGGGGGTTTGCAATAATCACCACACTTGGCAGGCGAGTTGGCGATCGCAGTATGGTGGTAAAATGCATAGAGAACGCTGTTGGTCATTCTCTAGTAAGTCCCTTAGTCGCTTCTTACGAGTCCCACGAGAATAAATGGTATAGTGCTATTATTTACGCCCGATACTACACGGAACAAGCTCTACTGCTATATTGTAAATACTTTTAGAAGGAAACAGAAGAATCGTCTCTACCCTAAGAAGCAGAAGAGTCCAGAACTGTACACTTACATGTGAGAATGGTTAACATCATAGGAGACATCATATGGTGCATGAGGATGGCAAACAGTAAGTTATAGTTCTCCAGCACGCGGGAACCCTCGTTACCAGCGTTGATGAACAGACTTCCCAACATTATGCCTACCACCACGTTCACGATCAAACGCAGGTGAGTCATCGTCTGAAAGAGAATTAAGGTTTCATTAGGTTTGTATGTATGTAATCATCAAATGATCTAACAGAATTGAATAGCGATAGAAATAGAAAATATTTTACTGTCCAGGTAATACAGTAACCAAACATAGGTTCACATCAAGTTGACACGACATGAGTAGCTTAAATATTACCCTACAGCTAGTTAAAGTATATTATTTGCCAGTGAACTCCAAACTAGACAGTTAGTCTGTATCTTGGGGTTCAGGATAAGTTGATTCCATCAATTAAAATGAACAAAGAGGTCCAGTATCTATATAAGCCATCTATCTAAGCCTTACCTCAAACTGCTTAAGATTGTCTGATTTACGCTTGTTAATATCTTAGCTTTACAAAAAAACAAACTCTTTGACCAAGAAAATTTCATCACTTACCGCATCTCTCCTAGCCTTCATAAACCCTCTCTTCATGAGTACCTTCAGCTGGTTGCTTTGGCTGGTCTCTTCCTCACCCCCTGTGGGCTCTGTGTCCCTCAGGACGCTGAGTGGCATCAGCTTGCGAAGTCCTTCCATCGTGGGTATAGTCTGGAAGTCGTCAAACCAGTCCAATGCCCGACCGTTCTCAGATTTGTTGGCCATCAGGTCGATTTTGTCTTGTCCGTATTCACCACAGGACAGCTCGATAACTAAGGATAATAGATATAGATATTATTTCATTTCTTGCAGTTATTTGTTTTTAATCATAATCTGACTAGCCATTTCCCAACTATGTTGGGGTTGGCTTCCAGTCTAACCGGATGCAGCTGGATACCAGTATTATACATGGAGCGACTGCCTATCGGATCTTCACAACACAACCCAGTTACTGGGTAACACAAAGATCCATAAATGACTGCCGGGACCAACGGCTTAACGTGCGTCCCGAGGCACAGATCTTGATATGTAATGATGGTCACCCATCCATGGACTTTTTTATTTCATGTTGTGCGTTTTGTTTGTGCAGAATAAACAATTTTTCTTTCTTTCTTTCTTTCTTTCCATCCACGAACCAACCGCGGCAAGTGTAGCTTAACCTGATCGATCCGTGTGGCTGTTATTACTTAGCCACAAGCCATGAGTTATATTGTTTTTATTATATAATGAATAAATAATAACTTCCTTTAACGTTTTTCTTGTTTAATACAGTTGAACAAGAAACATTGAATTAATTTGTTTACTTCCGTGGCCAAAGGTCAAATTAAATTAAGAATTTGGTCTCTGTTTACGAATAAACGTTCCGTTGTAAATATTGAATGAATCTAGTTATTTATAATCTCAAACATCAAGAAACATTAACATTACTCGAGTACCAGGAGAAAATAAAACAGGAGAGGCTACAGAACTTCACTTGACACTTACTGTAATCAGCAGGGTTATGATATAAGGGACAGGGTATCCCACCCTGCTCTAGGTAAGACACCAGATTCTTCGTGGTCCCCTGGTACATGCATCGGCCGGCGGCTAGCACATACACATGGTCAAACAGTGCGAAGAGTGAGGCTGATGGCTGATGCACTGTGCATACGATGGTACGACCTTGGTGCGCCAGGTTCCGACATAGCTGCACTACTTGTGAACATGATGAGCTGTCCAAACCTCTGAAAAAGAGAAGAGCTTTTGGTAAATTAACAGATAATTTCTCAGCAGCTGTATTGTGAAAATGGTGGTCGTATTCCACTGATGACGACCACCATTTTTACCACCATCAAGATGGATTTCCCGTCATTCTTTGGTCTACATTACTCCTTATACGCATGGTGACAGCGGCGTCGACGCGCAATCTGTTTACCATAGATTTATTACATGATTCTGGATTGGATTTTTTTACAGAATTCTTTATAACAGTTACGTTTTAATGGCCCTATCACCTTGTATGTTCTACCAGCATACCTACTCTGTATTGTGTAATCTAGAAAAGGTTAATTGATCAGGTAAATATAGTTGCTAAATATTAAATCATGGACTAACTTTATTTACATAGGTTACAATTTACTGAAACAAGAGTAAGCCCGCTGTTACTTACTAAGAAACTTAATTATCGACTGCTCCGTAAGTATTTAAAGTGTGGCAGCAAATTAGCCAGAGCTGATGACACAAAATGAACAATCCTCTAAATCTTGCAGTATGCTAGCGATATACCAATTAACTAGCTTTTGCCAGCGTCTTAGCCTGCGTAGATGTCTGAAATTATCCCACGGGAACGTAGTATCGGGATAAAAGTACCGAGATGTCGACTAATAGAGAAGTGTTAGTGACTGTAACTAGTTGCGTGCTTTCATCTAAATCCATTCCGCCCTTTTTGCGTGATTGAGTATCACATTGATGTATGATATTAGTGCTAAAGTGAGAATACTTGGAATAGTAGGATAGTTTACTGACCAACAGAATCATAGGAATATCAAACATTTTGCTCAGCCTCATCAGTAAACATTGTGTCAGTTTACTTGGCAGAGTGACCCCAATAAGACTATTATAGTTTATAGTCACGTGCAGCTAATGTTTGTGCACATCGCTGCTATCGGTATGTTCAACACACAGGGGTAAAAGTTCAAGCAATGAGGGAAATATTTTATTATTAACCCAAAATAGTAAGGCACGTGTAAGTAACAAGGAAAGGTGGTTTAAGCTCCGTTCGAACGGACGTAGAAATTTCGCCGTGAATTTTTTTCTACGCGCTGCGCTGAGTTGCAGTGTATTGGATTCTCAATGCTCGGTTCAACGCTGAAAGTTGAAAATCTAGTGCCCGATAAAATCCCGCCCCGATATTTTTACTTCCGTGCCAACGTGGTCTAGTAACTGGTATTGGAAATATATCACCTAGGTACATGTTCTTTCCTTTTCATAATTTATTTGGGGCCATCGATCACTTAGTGATCGATGTTTGGGGCATACCACCAACTCTTATAGCAGTATTATTTTATTCTTATTAAAGTGAAGATAAAATATGCAGCTATATTCCTGTAAAGATGAAAAGATCCATTTCTTTCCCACATTGATTGTGGGATCGTTTTTGAGTATATTCATTACAAACAATTTTACAAACAATCAAATCTTTTCTCTTTATCTATACATCTATACAAATAAATAAAATTGGAGTGTCTGTTTTTAATATTATAATAACTACTTTTTACTAAGTGTATATGATATATAGGATGCATACACGGTACATATTCGTATACCAAAACAACATTTTTTAAAAATTTTGTCTGTCTGTCTGTCTGTTCGTTCCGGCTAATCTCTGAAATGGCTGGACCGATTTTGACGGAACTTTCACTGGCAGATAGCTGATGTAACAAGGAGTAATTTAGGCTACTTTTATTTTAGAAAAAATAAATAATAGTTTAAAAAAACTAAAAACACGCTGAATTTTGAGACGTATGTCAGCGTAGTTTTCAAAGACAGTTTTTATGAAAAACTTTTTGTTAAATACCACGCGGACGAAGTCGCGGGTAACAGCTATTACCTATAATATAACCTGAATTAACACATCTTACCGCGGTAGTTCGTCCTCCTGCGTTTATTTTCGACATCCACGCGGGCGAAGCCGCGGGCAAAAGCTAGTAATACATATTATTAGTGCAGATTGATTTCGACACCTAGCTAATTTTGTCTTTCCAACCGCACAAACGTAGCTATAACCATCTAAGTTTATCTTGTACAAGATAAATTTAAAAGAGATACTTAATTAATTTTTAAATACCTAAGTATCAAAGTCTACTGCCTATTGATAATTTTGCAAATCGACGTGTTTTTTACGATCTTCTGTAAACATTTGCCAGGACAGAGATTAAAAGTAATCTGCGAATTAAATGCGTCATAAAAGTAATGTAATTCACAGCTTTGTTTGTAGGTCATTGTGATAATTTATTGGATAATAATTTCTTTAGATTGCTGTCCAGCTTATAAACAATGTATGCTCGTTTAACACTAAATTACACCAGAATGTATTGACTAATATGTAGAATCGATTAGTGCAGTTTTATTGGGTACTTGTTGCGCCCCGCGGTTTCACTTGCATAAGTCTCGATCCCGTGGGAATCTTGGAGTTAAAAAGTCATATGTCCTAATCCAGGTCATGGTCTACTCATGTTCCGTTTTAGTGTGTAACCGTAACATACAAACAATTATTTTTCCTCTGTTTTATCATAATTGTTTTATGATTCCAATTAGGTATCACGTAGTATTGATAAAAACGGGTATTAGAAATTACTCTAAACGTTGAAGAGAAGAGCTGCAAAAACTTGTCTTTTTTACAGGTGCTACCCAGCAGCTCTTCTTGCTGATATTGTTGGTCTTAAGGCTCAAGCAGACAGCCGAAGCGCGACGGTGCGACGCCATTCTGGTAGAACGATTTCCATGTTTTTTTCATAGAAACTGCTCTACTAGAGTCGGGTCGCGCTATGGTGACGCGAAGGTCTGTGGGAGCCTGTATGTATCACAATATTCGGGCCTTTGGTCATTAGACAAGTCAGACTTCAGCCGCCCTAACTTACTGATTAATTTTCAGTAATAAGTGCAGTTTGTGCCGATACGAGGTAAGAAGTAAACTTACGTGGTAGGCTCATCAAGGAACATGATGAGAGGGTTGTTGATAAGCTCCAAGGCGATGGAGAGCCTCTTCCTCTGACCTCCCGACAGCTGTGCGCCGCGAGTGTTCATGTGCTCGTAGAGACCCAGGTTTGTGAGGATGTCCTCGATCTGAACACATAAAGAAAATGTCTTACTGTTAGGTTTTATATTTCTATCATACCTAAACGCGTGACTGCATCCTTATTACCCCACTCAGATAAAAAAAACTCAAAAAATTGTCGGTGAACACTGCCACATTGTTTTGTTGGGGTTTTTTAATAAGAATAAAATCCAAATGGAGACGATTCCTTAAAAATGGTATATATCTAATTGGTACCTATATTTTTCATATGTTATAATTACAGTCACCTATGTATAGTATACCAAGTGTACACCTAGGTATATATATTTAGTTTAAGTATATCGATGCAAGAAGAGTAGGTACCAAGTAGGATAATGCTTAAGCAAAATACATATTGCAATCGAAAATGAACGTCACAGATTACGTATGACAGCAGCAGACAAACACACTTTTACCGCTGAGTTATGCAAACCTGGCAATTTGGCAAAATTAGGTTACAGCATCGGCCGTGTCATTACCTACTGCATTTGTGCGTAATTTGTGAAAATAATATGCAACGGAATTAATACCATGTTGTTTTAATAGTAGCCGGTTCAGAGAGATTCAAACGTTTCTATTTATTCGTTTATGAATAGAAAAAACTTAAAAGAGTCAAATATATATTTTATATGGTTTCATAAAACTTTATTATTGATTTTAAATTATACTATCATAAAGTATTTTCTATTCTTCAATAACACTCTTTTCTTAGCAAGTGATTCAGTGTCGTCATTCACAAATCCCGTGTAAAACTGGACCAATAAATACTTTTTGTGCTGTATGTAGCTATTTTACTGTGTCTTGTACGTCCACGCTTTGTTTAATCGCTTTTGTCATTCAATAATGCGACGTATGGTAAATGTACAAATGAAAACGAAGCCATTTATGTCCGACTCCAAATGCACGAACAAACAAAGTGTATTAGAGTAAATATTCAAAACATGTCCATGCATGATCATTATTGGTTCTACGTGATTCATATATTATCAGTTATCACACCGTGCGGAACATAGTGCTCAAAATGAGGAAGGCGATAATCGTTACAAATTGAGACATCAAAATTCGCAAGCACGTAGGAATAAATTGACGAAGGTGGTGTTTTTATTAGCACTCATTTACATACTTAATTGAGACAAAGTTCATTGAATTGCATTGGCTTATGTGTGTTCGAAGTTCGTTGAAGTTTATGGGCCGCCAGTAGAGAAATTGCAAAAAAAAATTGAATTAGTTGTATGGGATTTCACTCTTATCCAGCCAGTACGAGGGTTAGGTAACTTAACGGACAATTTTTTTTTTTTGTTGGTCTTACATCTCGCAAGTCAACCTTTGAAGTTGTTGGCTGCTTAACTGGGCTTGTATGTGGCTACCTTAATGAATTAAGGCCTGCAGCCAGGTTTAAAAACTTGAGCAGGCACCCGCTGTGGGGTACGGACCTTGGCTTAGGGCATCGCTGGTAGGGGTGACGGATCTGGGGACATCCGTCGCCCCCTATTGCTACGGACCCGAGATGGTGGCGCGTAGTGTTCCACGCGCGCCTCTCTGTGATGTATGGGGGGGAGTGTAACACCTCACTCCCCCCCCACCGTGAGGAGACCCGCGAAGGCGGGTAACCAGTCGGGGATCGCGGAAGACATATTGGTTCCCGTGGTCCCCGACGTAGGTGTGGGACGGAACACCGGGGTGGTTTTAGTCAGTAAGAGTCTGACAGACCCCTCCGCCCACCCCAGGGCGGAGGACATCCATGAGGATTTCCACATCGTGATCAAAAAAAAAAGGGCATCGCTGGTAGAGGGCAGTTCTCTGTTATGTACGGGGGGGGGAGTTTAACACCTCACTCCCCCCCTAACGCGACCACGGCACCAGTCGGGGATCGCGGAAGACGTAGGGCTGGATCGGAATGAAGTACTTATATTCATTTGAGATAGTCATTCGAGGTTTAGCTTAAGTATACATAGTTATGTTAATTCCACTTACAACTTCTCCCTTCTCGTATTTGTCTAGTGTGGTGGGTAGCTTGAGGTCGGCCGCCAGCATCATGTTCTCTCCCACCGTGAGGAGACCTTGCAGCCGGTCGTCTTGCTGGATGTAGCACGACATCCTCTTGAACCTCTCTGTAATTTAAATAGGAGTCCATGTTCAGCAGTCGCGTTTACGATCACGAGACAAACGAGGCAGCATTTTTATATTAGATGGAAAAAACTGGTCAAATGTCAATGTCAACATTCTCAGTGGGTGCCTTTTTAATGAAAATTTATTGGTCTCTGTGGCTTTTTACAAATAGAATATGTAGCTAAAAATATCATAATTATTCCTACTAATGACATTTAATATCATTTCATTTTCGTCCATTTTTATGTAAATGTGATTATGAAATTTAATTAACATCGATGCAGTCATTTCGATATAAAATCGTACATTCAAGTTTGACACGTAACGCTTGCTCCGTTCCGATCTACTTGATTCGAGAAGTCGTCCTGGGTCATGGTAACTGCAGAGTTTCTCGTTAAACTAGTAAGATATGTCTTTCACACAGATATAGAGAAAGAAAGACGGTGCAAGATAATACAGTAACCTTAGCTATGCGAAAGTCGTTATGTAGTGTAGCATTTTGGGAAAGGCAACAAAAATGGTTAACTGCATTGCAAGTAGGTACTCAATCAATTATGTTTAAATCCAATCAAAATTTCGAATTCAATAAACAATTTCAAAGCAAGGTATTTGAAGTTGGCTAGTCTAATAAAAATATTAGCTTGGACACAAGGCATAGACAAAAAATCATACTTATATCGTTTCAAAAACAATAAACAATTTGATAGCAAGGAATTTGCAGCTGGCTGCAAAAGGTTGTCTAATAAAAACATAGGTGAGCTCGGACGCAAGTCACAGGTATTCATCTATACCGTGTATTTACAAATAGTTCTTCATACCCAACACTTGTACGGGGTTGTGCTAAAGAAGCTTTGATACATATCAGCCTAATGTTTACATTTCTGGGACAGGCCTCTTCTCAGTGAGAGGGAGTGGGTTGTACCACTCCACCCACACCGCCCGTGTCGATCCACCACGGGGGCAAAGTGCTGGTTGGTAAATCTTCGAATTTCTGGTTCTAGGACATGCCAATGTCCTAATGATGTTTTCCTTCATCGTTTTGAGAGCAGTGGTGATGAAATATTTTATACAAAGTACGATTAGGTTCGATACTACGATAGTCTGGGTGGGTCTTGGGAACTTGGCTCATGAAGCTTTCGGGTATACAAATTTTTATTACAAGCTACATACGATTCTTCAATCTAACACGTGAGCTAAGTTAAGAAAGTGCGTTCCGTTTGTACGTAAACGTATTTACAAGTGTTCTTCACGCTAACACTTGTGTGGGGTAAAACTAAAGATGCTTTTATTCATCTGTGGCATTAGAGTGAGTTCTTTTAACCATCTCGGCTTAACGCATCGACCGCGTTCGGCGCACCGATAGGCCCTTGATTGGTGAAGGGCCAATTGGAGCGCCGAATGCGGTGGAAGCGTTAAGCCGAGATGGGTAAAAGAAACTCATGGTAAAAGAAACAAACTAAGGCCACTAGTGTTTTATATTTCATGCTTAGCCACTTGCATCACGGAGTACGCCTTTGGGTTAGCGACAGACTATGACGCATGGCTTTCGTTGTAGCTACCTACCTTCCAATATATCTGTGGTCAACGGTCATGTAGCACGTGAATGCAAGTTACATCACGGCAGCGTGAATGCAGTTCTAACCTAACCTGCTTTATCTAACGCCTAGAATCCGGGTCCTTGGTTCATAGCTAATTATTTTCCGTTGATAACGTCTGCGTGAGCACAATCTAATCGCTTACTGATGATATTTGTGTATTTGCCTACGAAGACGTTAATGAAGTGCATTTCGTAATTAGTTACAATGCAAATTGATTGGAAATAAGTAACATATTTTTTCTGACGAATATTTAATTTTAATACCTGACTGTTTGGTACTTAATATTTTTTGTGTCAATGATTTTAGGTGCATTCACCTTTTTTGGGTTCACATAAATACGAAGTAATGAAACCGGTTGTGGTTTGTGACTTTGCAGTGGCATTGTAGGGCTCTACCTTATTGTATTGTCTTAGGGAGTCTCTGCGATATTCACTAAATTAAAGATTCTGGTACCAGCACAGTTAATTTGTATTCATTGCTAGTTTCCGAAAGGTCACGATTAGTCAAATCAACCAGAACACAGAGACTGCCGATCGATCCACGTATGCATCTCTTCCACATATTAACCTACTGATGCGACAAAATTCACACTTAATGTTCCTTACGGCATCAACCATTCAAAGCAGAAGTTCTAGCTGCCATTTTTTTATCTTTTTTCAGGATTCTTTCATAACTTTTCGATGCCATTAAAAATGATAGTACTCACTCATGATTCTCCCTCTTCCATTGATGAACACTGCTCCCCCAACACCGGTGATGCGGTACCCTGATAGTACATCCAGGAGAGTAGATTTGCCAGCCCCTGAGGGTCCCATGATGGCCACCAGCTGACGAGGACGCAATCTGCCGTGGACCCCATGGAGGATCTCTTTGCTGCCTGTAACAATAGAACATGGATTGAGAAATGGAAGTCATTAAATCTAACGAACCAAGAGGAGTGCCTACGGAAGGATTTTAGTAGGTAGCTATAGTTTCTGTCAAACCCCATTGGAAGATGGTGAACTCACTTTATGCATGGGACATATTTACTGCTTTGCAGAGTAGATTTTGCCTGTTTCATTAGAGTTCGTTTGTTTTTCTCATTGAAAGCGACGCGGACGAAATTTTTGATGCCCAATGAACTCGTCCTCTTTTTTATCAACTTATACATCATTGCAACCAACGTGCGTGTATTATTTTAACGTAAAAGAGGCAAAAGGGTATGTAAGGATAGGATCGTAGCAGTTTGCGTTTTGTAGTTTCTACCTACCCTTGTGGGAAGAAAGCGTGAGTTTTTGTTGTGCATCATATTACATAATAACTGGCCGTACATTTTCAATAACTCATACAAGAACGTATAGTTTTTCCTGGATTTGAAGATGTTCGGGGAAACTTCAAATTTTTCGTACCATAAATACCTGATTCGGATTTTGTTTTACGAAAAATTTAAAAGAAAATGAAAACGTTTAGCGGTTCTCAAATGAGGCTTTACCAACGATCAGCATTGCATTTTGGTTTATACTTATAGATTTACGTTTTATCTTGTACGTAAGTATATAAATTTTACTGGACATTTTTCCTAAAAGTTGTTTGTGTTGAACTCCAATAAATAACATTATCAATTATCAATAAACATTTTTTGGAAGAAATTAATAATAATAAAATGAACCCCAGAAAGCTGTGGCAAATATTAAATAAGTTGTCTGGTCGAAACAAAAAGTCGGTGGACGAAGTCATCCTGAGAGCCTTCAAAAATAATAATATAGAAATAAAATCCATAGCTGATAAGTTTGCCACGGAATTTAGAAATAGTGTTAGAAAGATCTTGCCCAAGTGTAACTGTCGCCTACTGAACGAATCAGAATATACATTTCCCCTTAACACATCAATGTACTTTAAGAAAGCAACAAATAACAGCGTGGGTAAGCTAATTAGAAACCTCCATACAAATAAAGCTCCAGGTGTAGATAACATTAGGTGTATTGACATAAAATCTCTCAGTGACAAAATGTCCGGCGTTATTGCTAAGTTGATAAATGCTAGTGTCAAACAAGGAAAATACCCGGAAGCACTAAAAACCGGTGTGGTGCGCCCAATACATAAAAAAGGCAGTCTGGCCGACTATGAAAATTATAGACCGATTACTGTCCTACCCGTTATCGACAAAATAATAGAAAAGTATATTTGTAACCAGATGCAAGATTTCTTCGCAAATAATGACGTTTTGTCCAGCACACAATACGGTTTTCAACCTAATAAGTCCACCACACAGCTATTATCTAAATTCACGGATGAAGTCAATGAATCTCTTAATGATAAAAATAATGTTATTCTACTATTTATCGACTTCAGCAAGGCGTTCGATACGCTTAAACACGACACCCTGCTGACAAAATTAAATAATTCTGGAATTCGAGGACCAATACTCAAATGGTGTGAAGACTACTTTAATAACCGCAAATATAATGTCAAAATATGTAATGAAATAAGCGACGCCATTGAAGTCACTGAAGGGACAGCTCAAGGTTCAGTACTTGGACCCTTACACTATCTAACATATGCTAACGACATGGTGCATGTGGTCAATCACTGTTCTGTTTACCAATATGCAGATGACACATGTCTTGTAGCAACCCACAAAGACGTAACAGTGGCAGCTCAATGGTTGCAGGACGATTTTACTCGAGTCTCCAAATGGGCACACGATGCTGGACTGGTTCTCAACGCTACAAAGACCAAAATTGTACATGTCCACTCTAGTCATCTAAAGCAGATTACGTCTTTTGAGATTGTCGCACACAGTCACAGCTGTCTTCACTCCACTTTGTCAGGTACGTGTCGATGTGAGATAATTGATCAAGTAACGCACCACACCTACCTTGGATTAATCGTGGATAATCGCTTTAGCTGGAGTTGCCACGTGGACTCAGTCTGTGATAAGTTGCGAGCTATACTGGCGAAATTTTACATCCTAAAACCTAAAGTTCCGTTCAAAGTGCTGCTCAACATGTACATTGCTTTAGCAGAATCGATTGTAGCATACGGACTTACGAGCTATGGGCGAACATTTAAAACTTATATTGAAAAAATTTCCAACCTACAAGTAAGACTACTAAAACTCATCGTACCAAGAAAAATAAAAGACAAATATAAAGAAAACGTCATCGAACTATTTAAATATTGTAAAATTTTGCCAGTGCAGACTAGACTCAAAATGGCCCTCGTGATTGAGCAATTTGAAAACAAAAGCATCCAAATACCTATATCACATAAAATAATCACAAGAAGTATCAGTCAAAACAAATTAACAGTACCTCAGGCTAGAAATTATTATGGTAGACGAACGGTTAAATTTTTAATTCCCACCATAATGAACGAAATACCAAAAAACATAAAACAGGAAATAAACGTGAAAAACTATAAACAAAAATACAAAAAATACTATTACAACTGCATATTAAAAAGTTAACTTAGATAATAAAAAAATAAAAAAAAACCCTAACAAAAATATATAAAAAGTGAAGCAACCTGTATAAAAATATTGTCGTTGACTAGGATCGGTCTTCTAATGAGTGGTAATGAGCCGCCTCACGTAGATAAGGTACTTACCTACTTACTAATAGATGTTTACGACTATCATAATTACGTATATAATATTTTTGATGTACCCACACTGTTTACGTATATTTATCTATTAGTGATTAAGCAGTGTTGTTAATGTTATGCGAATGTGAGTATCAATACAAACCACTTTTGGTTTAATGGTACAAAACAAAAATTAACCTGTATTAAGACTATATGTATAAATAAATTTAAAAAAAAAAAAAAAAAAAAATTCATAGTTTCTAAACAAATACATGTAACATGTATTTTGGCAAAACCTACGTTTATCTAACCAGCGGTTTCCTTGTTTTTGATGATAGGGGAATCCAAAGTATTATCCCACGATATCCGTGTTCGTATGCGAACGATACAATACAATATCCAAACGTTCGCTTAGATATGAGCATTTTTATAAAAACTTGCCATTTTTATAAAAATTGGCAATTATGTCTACACAAATTATTTAATATAACTGTTTTTCCGTCTATAATTAAATTTTAGTATGCTATTTTCGGAAATTCCCGCAGCTCAAGAAACCAGTGTTGTTCAATCAGTCTTGGCGAAGAGATCACGTTTCATCTTGGCTATTATATCAATAAATCTGCCTAACCTTTTCCCAAATTTTTTGGGGTCGACATTCAGTCTATCCGGATGCAATAGAATATCAGCAGTGCGACTATCTAGCCTCCACAATCCACCTATTGTTTTTTTTTTTTTTTTTGGATGGGAAATCATCAAATGACGCTCTGGGCGGAGCGGGAGGGCGTGTCAGACTTTTACTGACTAAAACCCACCCGTGTTCCTTCAGTTGCCCATGTGCCAGGGTCACGGTATCTCTTTTGAACAATCACGCGACCCCGGCAGGCATCGGTCCTAGCAGACCCCTTCAGTGTGGCTGACATCTCTTTGAGGCGCGCGTGGAACACTACGCGCCGTCGACCCGAGCTTGGTCCTTACCGGGCGGCGGGCTACCCATTGCTCGCCACCCGCAAGCTCGCGCCTACGGTGGCCGGGAGTCCGCAATCGACTCCCGGCGCCCGGGGCGTCTCCTCCTGCGGCGGCTAGGGACGTGAGGGCGCAGAGACTGCAACTCCCTCACGCGCCCCGCCTCCTCCTTCGCGAGCATTACTGCTTCGCAGAAGGAGGTGACGGCTTCCCATGCCCTCTCGCTCCGTACCATGGCTCGCACCAGGGCCGGACGGGAGAGATCGCCGCCGCCGATCGCCTCCACGAGGACACGGCGGTGCTCCGCCCAGGCAGGGCACACTTCCACCGTATGCTCCACCGTGTCCTCTAGACGATCCTCACAATGGAAACACCCGGGCGTTTCCTCCCGCTTTATCCTGAACAGGAACCCACCGAAGCACCCATGCCCGGTGAGAACCTGCGTCAGGCGGAAGGTGAGGACGCCGTGGCGCCTCTCTATCCACTCCTCAAAGAGGGGACTTACCGCCGCAATTGTGGCGTGCCCTGCGCTGGGTTGCGACAATCGTACCCGCCATGTCGCCATGAGATCCTGCCGGAGCTCTGTCCGCCGTGCCGCGATTTGTCGCGGCAGCGGAGTTTCGCCCCGGAGTTTCGCATCCTCGCGCCACTCCCACATGTGGGCGAGGACCTTTGCCTCCAGATCCCATGGCGGCACTCCGGCAAGGAGGCTCGCCGCCTCGCAGGAGACCGTGCGGTATCCCCGGATTAACCGGATGGCCATGACCCTCTGGGCCGCACTCAACCGGCGCGCTGGGCGCAGCCTCAATGAGGGCACCCACACCGGTGCCCCGTAGAGGGCCATGGACCGCACGACCCCCGTGTAGAGCCTCCGGCAGGAGGCGTTTGGACCCCCCAGATTGGGCAGGAGCCGCTTTAACGCAGCCCCAGCCCGCTCCAGTCTGGGGGCCAAACGTCGGAAATGCTCGACGAAGTTCCACCGGCTGTCGAGGACAAGTCCCAGGTACTTCATCGTCGACTCGACGCCGATGTAAACCCCTCCTACCGTGAGTTGGGAACCCGCAGGTGGTGCGTTCCGAGGACCATGAAAACCCATGGCCTCGGACTTGTGCAAGGCCACCTCGAGTCCCAATTGCCGGATCCTATCGACGATTGTCGCAACCCCGCGTGTCATTAGTTCGGCCGCCGCCTCGTGCGACCTCCCCTGCGCCAGGACCAGCGTGTCGTCAGCGTAGCAAACTACGCTGACGCCGCTAGGGAGGTCGGCGCGCAGCACCCAGTCGTACCCGATGTCCCACAGATGCGGCCCAACGACCGATCCCTGTGGGACACCGCACGACATCTCGCCGCTGAAAACCAATCTTTCCAAGGGGTATCATTTCGTAAGACTGGTGGTCAGACTTTCTAGCTTCCAACTACCCGTAAGGACTGCCAACGAATGACAGCCGGGACCAGAGGCTAAGCGTGCACGTAGGCGTCTCGATATGACAGGAATGGTCACCCATCCATAAAAAGACCGTGGCAAGCGAAATGTAACCTTCAATCGACCTGTGCGGCTATAATTATTTAGATACGAGACCCTTTTTTTTGTGGGTGGGAAATCATCACATGACTTCTCCCGCTATAGGATGGAGCGGAAGGGCGTGTCAGACTTTTAAAGCCACCCGTGTTCCTTCAGTTGCCCATATACCTAGGCCACGGTATCTCTTTCGAACAAAGCTCGCGATCCTGGCAGACACGAGACCCTTGGTCGTTATACAATGTTCGATATTCAAAATTACTGTTGAATACACATTGGTTGCTTCTTACTTGTGTATATTTATGAATTTTATAAGTATTTTACTAGCAGTGTTTCGCGATTTCATTCGTATGGATTTTACCCCAGGAATCCTATGTGACATGTGTTTTCATTATTATTTCAGCTGAAAGATGTCCACTTCTGATTGGCGTCACAAGCGAATTGACCAGCGCAGTATAGTGGTAAAATGCACAGAGAACGCTGCTGCTCATTCCCTAGTTAGGCCCTTAGTATTAGCACCCTTTACGACACCCAAGGAAAGAAATGCAATGGTGTTTTTCTTTACGTCCATCACCACACGATGGAACAATATGTATAAGCTGTCTCATGTGTAGGTATATCTTTCTATTAGTGAAAAAATGTTTGCAATTGGAGCAGTATTTACACATAACACTTTACAAACATTCAAACAACTTTACCTCAAGTTTAATTGTAGGTAAAGAATAATATTTAAAATTTAGTGCATTAAGACTATACCCATAATCCCTAAACATAAATGGCGAAATGTGGATGCGCTATAAGTACACCTCATATTCATAAACATTAATTTGCATATTAAAATGTGAATAAAGCTGTCACAAAAGGCTTAAAGCTCAAGTACATTTAATTTTATGAACACTGTAAGGGCACAGCATAATCCTTATAATTTAACATTCATTCAATCATTCATTCACTGACAGATAACGCACAGGCTCAACCCGGTATCAACTTTTGTTTGGAAGCTCTGCATTTTTTGGCAAGTAATTTAACAATGTTATTTCGTACCATTCTCAATACATAAAAGACAGCCTGTTGCTTTATATTCAACATAATTCCTCAAAAGAAACTCGGCCTCCGCGTGGTGGCACAACAGCCACCTATTTACTTGTAAGTTTGACCCATAATGGTCTCTCGCAGAGTTTCCGCGGTTCGCCTCAACCCTGATAACCCCGAATGACGTCAGAGATAAAGCCCAGAGCGTTCTGGTGCACTTGAAGGAACAAAGTTAATTGTAAGTAGTTTAATTAACACTTGGTGACATCCTGTTGTTAGAGATTCAAGGCTGAATTTAATCTAGACTTTGTCACAGCAGAATGTACTACAGCTGTTTTATTTGAACTACGAAAACCGACCTTACTGCTACTTGTAATAAAGGCGCAGCAAATGTCAAACTGTTACCATGGATGTGCGACTGAGTATATAGGTTAGCAGGGATATTGACTTCTTCACATGCTTCTAAATCCCTCTGCATTGAAATATGTAATCGGTTATTTAAATAAAATAAATTTCTCACAATTTATTCCTAATGTAATTTAAACAGATAACTTATATTTATTTTTGTAATTTCCTTTATTTTGATACCCTACTCGATAGGTTAGGATAAATGTGTTTTTTACTAATTACTATTTTGTTTTTGTTACTCTCCCCAACACATATCTAAGGATACTTGGGTTTCTAAGACGAGGTTTTTTTTACGATACCTTAACTGACGAAATTCATCAAATCAAATCACATTTATTTGTAAATGTAGGTTAAAAATTACAATAGGATGTTATAAGAAGATGCACAGTTCGCTACATTTTACCCGAGAGCATACAAATAAAACTAAAAGTTACTTGTGTCGATATCATAGACACACAATTAAAATAAAATAATTCAATTACTTATACACTAACACACAATTCCTAACACACAATTAACACCTACATACAGTTCTACACAATTAGCACATGATTCTAAACCCCCTGGTTTAGAATCATGTGCTAAGTTCATGGTTTCAGCTGGCGTTTTGATGTCAAGGGGTATGTGTTACAACCATAGATAACATGGTTACAATGTTCATGTTGGCATTTTAATTTCAATGACTATGAGCTTTGCGGTTTCTTTTATCATTTACTGTGCATTGCTTTGTGTAATTAAATTCTCTTTATTTACTTTGTTATTGTTATGAATTAAATAATACATCACTAGTTTGTCATCACTTTAACGATCTTTATGCATGTCAAAGGCCAGAAAAATAAATAAACCCTTTGAAATATTCAAATCTTCTTTTTATTGATTAGTCTAGTCCTTAAAAAAGGACAAAGTTAATAAGAAATAAGTTATTTAATTTAGTACCTAGTGTAAATAGTTACCTGTGTTATACACAGGTAGGCAGGTAATTTTTTTCATCATTGCGAGGAGAGAGGAGGTCAATGACCGAAATTGATCAACTGATATTTTTTACAAATGTATAAAAACGATAGCTTATCAATCATTTAATTGTCTTAATGAACTTATCATGGAGCCATTAAAAGCTTAATAAAACAACGTTGAATGAGGAGAAAAAATTGTGTTTCATTCGTTTTTGTCATACACCAACACGTGGGTATATATGTATAATTTTAATTTTTAGTTACTAAGATTTTGATTTATTTTTTATTTATTGCAATTAATTTATTCGAATCCAATTACTCAGTATTGTATAATTTAAATTTTTAATTTCTGGTTACTAAGATTTTAATTTATTCTTTATTTAACTTTTAGAAATAATAATGTGTTAAACTAACTACCCTTTTGCTGTGCCCTAACAGGGTCTACAACGGCTCTTAGCTTTAAGCTTTTTGTTAACACCTATTTTTACCTTGTGGAACGCAAAATATATGAATATGGGTAAATTGCCAGTTAATTTATTTGGGGTAAAACTTTACCTTCAATTAGTTGTTTACCGGATCCATTTATTCACATTTACTTTCGAACGGCGTTTGGGAAAACCCCGAGTCTTGAAAAGGTACGAGCAGATAAAATTACAATAACCCAAGATAAACATCACATGAATAATTGACATTCAGAGGTTAAATCCTTACGAGACGTACTTAGATATATATATATATATATATATGTATATAAATAGTCTTCCAGACCGTCGGCCATGGCGAGCAATCTCAACGGAGGCTAGGCTTCGGCGCTTGAGATATTATAGTGAATAAGTGTGTGCGCAGAAACAGGAACACTCATTCCTCCCTCACTCCCATAGTCCGATGGGACGGCAATCCGACACGACCGGAGAGAGATCAGGGGCAGGACCCACAGGGGTATCACACGGCCAACCTCCATATTCCGGGTTGTTTGTTACTAAGAAATTTCTAATGAAAAACCTAGGACTCCACGCTTAACACGATAACGGCCATGGTGAAAATAAAAAAAATGTCCTTAGTGTTATTTCACTTCAAATAGATTATTCATTTCATAAAATACATTATTTATGCCAAAAACATGACCGCCAGACAGCAACTAAATGTTCAGATTTTATATGTGTTGTCGGTCATATAGTCCGACAAGGCCTGAATGGAACAAAAAGTGTCGGACACATAGTCCGACATGGCAGTTAACGTGTTAACCATCGCGCTTGCGACCACAAGACCAACAGGCCATTTACTAGTTATAGTTACTAAAGATATACCTTTGTTAACAACACCAGTAGGTAGATCACTTATCTCCTGATAATACTGATAAAGATAAAGATAAATGACTAGTAAAACATATGGTTTCTTATCACAATTCGATCATTGTAGCAACTATAGATCGACCTTATACTTCTGACCGACCTTGAGGTGTTATCAATAAAGCAATTTTATTTAATCTTATCAAAAAGCACAATTATTTTGTAATTGCACAATTACACCTTATAATCAACGTAGAATAAGACAGTTGTTAAGTCTTCATTTAAAATCATTATAATTAATTTACAGTACTGGACGCGAGTAGTGTGAAGTTATATCTACTTATAAAGAGCAGTGGTGGCCCAGTCGTACCGGCCTGGTCTTACGAGTTGTAGGTAGTAAGTACGAATTCAGGCAGGCACTTCGCACTGCTCTCAAAACATCGTGAGGAAACCGGCATGTCCTAAAAACAAATGTTCGTAGACATGTGACATCCGCCAACCCGCACGGGTCCGTCTGGTGGATTATGGCCCAGTCCCTCTCACAGACAACAGACCTGTGTCCCTGCAGTGGGAAATTATAGGCTGATTATGTGGTAAGAAATAAGTTTTTTTAAATAGTCTTACCTACTGTAACGTGAATAAGGGTAAATTTTACCAACGTCAGAATTTTTTATCTCCAGAATAAGTAAGTATGGTGGTTTATCATATTTTTAATTAAGCTTCTATACAAGCTGTCAAATCGCAATGATCAGGTCTGAAATGAAAGTTATATAAAGATCGCAAAAAACGGCCCTAAATAAACTAAAATCTAAAAACAACTAAAAGTTTACTAAATGATAAAAATGTGAATGATAAAAAATAGTAAAGTCCAAGATCCAAGCATAATGTATGCTTACAAATAGGTAAGTAATTTAAATTTACTTCAATCTGCATGATACGAATAATTACAAGTTATTAGCCATATTATCAATAATTGCGATAACTTTGCAACGTTAATGTTTTCAATATAATCAGTGTAATATCCTTACTTGCGATCAAAACATGTGTTCGTTACTTGTGCACCTATTTATTTCTTTCATTCTCACCTGCCAATCGTCACGTTATCATTCACTCACTCACATTCAGTCACGCACAATATATCCATATTTTTTTTCTATTTATAATTAAGTATTACATAATTTTATATTAACAGTAATAAATACAAAAGAAATAATTATGTTGTTGTTGTTGTTGTTGTCATCATAAATATAGTAACATAATATAAAGTAATTGTCGTCAGTCTAATCAAAATTATGGAAAAGGTAAAACGATATCTTTAACAACAGAGTATGATTAATTTGCCGCTCGTGTTAATAAAATAAATGTTATGTCACTTAGCATTTTATTACAATAACAACTCTTTGCATAATTGGAGTTTTCCGGATTACAAAGTATCCTTCTATAGTTAAAGAAAGGAAAATTCTACATCTGAAATGTTAGTCTTTTAATTAGACAACTGAAATGCAAAACAATCTATTTATCTGAATATTTATGAAAAATATGTTTGTACTTTATGTGAGTAAGTAATATAACTAACTATATACGACCATTAATTTATATCAAAATCAAAAGTCATTTATTTAAATTAGGCTGAAGATCAGCACTTTTCGAACGTCAAAATTATATTAAAAATGCGCGCCCTTCTCTACTTCCTAGTGCTTTACCTGGGAAGAATAAGTGGCGCAACAAAGTACCAATATTATATGTAGATTTTCTTACGAAAATTATCTTCATTGTCATCCAACTTTTTATATAAATAATCAAAAAAATAATTAAGTAAGCAGACGCCACGCCACAATAGAACAAAAACTTGCAGCCAAAAACAAAACATTGCAACCAGCGGGCTGACGACTGTGTACTGCGTAAAATGCTCTCAAATTAATTGACAATGCACACGCGTATTGTACACAAAGTGATACATCAACATGCGCGTACGCCACTCGATAACATTGTTTATAACTGAAACGAGTTCAACAACTTTTTTGGTTCAAGTGAGTTACAGAAAGTGATAGATAAAAGTGTTGGCGAATTAATCAATCTTCTGACCTTTTATCCGGACTATATAACTCTTTATAAAAAAATATTTCAATCATTATATTATCAATCAGATGTCTGTAGATTGTAGATGCATAAATTTATTGGAAACATAACGCAACTTATCTAGAATAGAGAATTCATAATCAGTCTATATTGTTCCAACTGCTACGACAAAGCCTTGTCATTGTGAGAGGGAGCGGGCCATAGTCCACCACGTGCTCAGTTCTGGTTGGTAGATGAAACATCTCTACGAATTTTTGGTTCTAGGACATGCCGGCCCAGTTTTTTTTTTTTGGATGGGAAATCATCATCCAATGACTTCTCCCGCTCTGGGTGGAGCGGGAGGGTGTTTCAGTTTTACTGACTAAAACCCACCCGTGTTCCTTCAGTTGCCGATGTGCCAGGGTCACGGTATCTCTTTCGAACAATCTCGCGACCCCAGCAGGGACATGCTTGTCCTCACGATGTTTTCCTTCGCAGTTTAGAGAGCAGTGGTGATGAAATAGTCCACACAAAGTAAACCGCCTGTTAGGATTCTAACCTACGCCCTACAAGTCATAAACTGTTGCAGGCGTGTCATAGTGCAATGACATAGAATAGATAGAGCTTTATGTTAACTTATTTCTGATAACTTTCAAACCATGTTTTACTTAATAATTGAGTTAGAATCTTAATTTGTTCATTACTGACTCAGGTATTTACGGATTTTAAGGACATACTAAACTATTGTAAACTAAAGATTTATTAACTTGAAATATTTTTTGTAACTTTGTCGACGACGAAGATTTGAAGCCAAGGTGAAGCACTATCATTAGTCGAGAATTATGCTGGAATGATAGAGGTACATTTATTTCTTCTTTTTGCAAGATAATAATAACTGAGCCACCCAGGAAACTAATCACATCCTGTATGGAACCAGATTCTGTTAGTTAAAAGATAAGAACTAAAATAACTAGTTAAGTCAAACTCGATCGTTTTCATTCATTTTTTATAGTCTTTAAAAGCGTTAATTTAGTTTTTGCTATGGTTGATCCTAAGTTGACCTTTATTCATTCAAACGATGTTTTTTTTATACAAGCTAATGGTGGTATCTGCAAATATATGATACAGTCATCAAGATACTACATGATATACTATATCTACATACATATTTACAAAACGTCTTTACACACAACACGTGTCGGTGACAAAGCCTGTGACAGACAGACAGACAAGCAACATGGCCAACAGCGGGGAAGTTAAACACCTTTGTTCAACGTTATTGTTCCACGCGCTCAGCTGATTCACGGAAATACTACTTAAGGCGCGGTGTTACCTCAATATTCACAAAACACTGGTGTCTTTGACAATCGAGTATGACGTAACGCAATGAAAATATACGACACAAAAAATACAGTGGACAGAGAAGGGTTTAAAGAAAAATTCTAACCGAATAGAATAGTGAAAAATTGTTTGATATTCCCTATAAAAATTGTTTCACAAAAAAAAACTTTGACGTCGAACATCTCTGTATTTTCAGCGATAACAACATTTTTTTTTAAAGAGTTCAATAGAATAAACATTACTTTAAAACTTTAACCAGACAATTATTTAATTTAATGTGTGTAGTCCGAATAATCTAAATAAAACCGTAAAATAAATGCCAATTCGCAGCTTAGTCACATCGTCAATCCAAATATTTATTCAATTTTCAACCTTATTTGTTGGAGCTGTAGCATGTAGTTGTAGCATTTAAAATCGTAGTCAGTCCGCGCCTTAACTCAGCTTTCTCAGTATCTGACACGAGTTCGGGAAATAATTGACTGTTCTTACTGAAATATTGTTAAGGAAAATAATTATAAAATAATATAGAAGGTAGGATCGATTTGTTTCTTGAAACAAAGAAAGAAAAATACAGCAAAAAAAAACAAGACTAAACTATAACACTAGGTATGGAAAAACAGAAAACAATGATTATAATGCCATATGCCAATGCTACCAGAAGTCAGAAAAACGTTTTGACTTGTTATATGGATCGGAAATATTAAGTGGTAACAAATATTTTCGTGATCAATCAAGTTCTTCCATTCTACGAAACACCTAAGAAATCCTCTAGTTAGGTTAGGTTCTGCACTAAACCTAACCAGCCGATGGTGGCATAAAAAACATTTAAAAAATTACCATCTACTTATGGCACATTCTAATAAGTTCCTGTTGATTCAATTTCTTCAATTATAAGGCGCAGCGTGAAACAAATTGCAATTAGACTCGCGGGCTGAGCATGAAAAGTACAATAATAACAAAGACAAATATGGCAAGTCGTAACAAAGTTTACTATACTAGGCAGTAACGTAACGAATTGATTCATTATCAAACGAAAACATCTCATTCTTCTTAATGTAAAAACAATAACCAAAACTGAATAAAGAGTTGCTTAAAATTCATGAACAAAGACGTGCATTTCGCATATAGCTTTACGTCAGAGGTTGGCGTGTGGTGGCGATTCAACTTGATACAACGACCCATATTCGCAGGTATCAGCTGGCGTGACGTCACGAGGTTGGTGACACCGAGATAATGGCCGCCACTTGCGAGCTGCCGAATGTTAACGAAATTCCTTTTGTTTGTTTAAATAGCTGTGAGTCGGTTTTTAATTTTGAAAATGTAAATGATGCACCGCATTTGCATAAGGTGGAAAAGATGAGGTACAGAGTTCAATAGGTTAGATGTAAGTTGCTTTATGTAAACCATGCACTCTGACTTAGAAGAGAATAATGTTTTTTTTTTGTCAGAAAATAATCGTTCGACTGCTTCTCTATCCATAGTACTTCTGGAAATAAGCTAGAAAGAATAAAGGAACATACAAAATATTCCATGCACCTAAGTGCCTGCTTATCTACTTCTGCTAAAGAAAAGAGGATGTAGTATGTAAAGTTGCACGAGGAAATGAAAACATTATCCGTTATCTATACTACACGACCTTTCTCATCCGGGGATGCGCGTTTCCCGATTGTTCAAAGTCAAATCAATTTATTATAGATTGCGAAAATATCCACAGTAAGATTATACATATGTGTACTTATTACAGATACACGTCTGCCTTACTCTTCGGGGAATTGATGCGTGATGTTATGCTATGGAACCAGTTTGTAATGTTCCCACAGCTGGGATACAGGCCACCACGCTGTCCAATCACATGTCTTCGAAATTCGCTGATACGATAGTAAAGAGTATCTCAGATTGACAAGAGTTTAGAGGCACCAGTTTGAAAATATAAGGAGGAATGTAATCGATATGAAGAACACTACCGTATAAAAGTATATACGATCAAGAAGTTATACGTACTTACATAATACTGATGAATTTGGAATAATCTTAGCAATTAAACAACACATTAGAACCAGTTTCTGATAATATCGTTTTTTTTTCCCAAATAAAATAAAATAATACTCATAGAAACATCAATATTTTTCATAAATAATAATCACTTGGTTAGATGAAACTAAATTGACTAATCCATCAGAGCTATTTATATCCGGGTTGGAGATTCCTAATAGTTACAACGTTTTTCTTGTTAAACAGGTTGAAATCACATGACCTTCCAGAAGATCAAACGTTGTGAAGTATATAGGTATAATAGAATATACATATTGGCAATCGTGAATATGGCTGGCCATTTAAATAACCAAATATTTACGAAGATAAAGGAGCCTGCTCCAATTTATATTGTCCACATAACGAAATGTAAAATCACCCCATCTCGTTGATCAAGAAGTCGCAAGCACTGCTGATTGACCGGGATTTCATGCCCAGGACGGGTAAAAGTCCTGCCAGGGTCGCAGATTTGTTCGAAACAGTTACCGTGGCCCTGGCACAGGCAACTGAAGGAACACGGTTGAGTTTTAGTCAGTAAAAGTCTGACACGCACTCCCGCTCCACCCTGAGCGGGAGACGTCAATCGATGATTTCCCAACCGAAAACAAAAAAAAACCTGGATCTTTAACATAACCAGCTAAATGTTGGTGTACCGATACCTCTGCCTAACGCATCGAGTAATAGAGGCGTTCTGTTATGCTGCGTTATGAAAGAACACTGGAAAGACTAAGTATACTAATTGACTCCTTTATAATTATCAAAATAATTTTGACAGTCAAACTCCCTACTTCCAACACTTTCATCGCCTTCATCATTTCAGCCGTAAGACGTCCACTGCTGGACTTAGGCCTCCCTCAATTTGGGAGGCTTTGCCATAATCGCCACGCTTGGCAGGCGGGTTGGCGATCGCAGTATGGTGGTAAAATGCATAGAGAACGCTGCTGCCCATTCTCTAGTAAGTCCCTTAGTCGCCTTTTACGATACCCAAAGGAAGAAATAGGGTGGTGTTATTCTTTACGTCCGGCACCACACAGTCGTTTCATCGCCTTGATAAACGGTAAATGATTTTATTTCTGTAAGTAGGTAGGTATTTATAAAAACTGTTGTACGTCATATTTTGAATAATATGAGAGCAGCGTTTAGTATCTCACTACTCTTAGAAGAATTGCCGAAACAAACTCAAAGATCATAATCTCTTTTAAAGACCTGACATAATTTGTGTAGATCATTTGAAGACCATGTAGATTGGTATCTGAAACGGTGTTTTGAGGAAAGTACCAGACAGATTGACTAGACCTATTCATTCAGTGCGCGCATTTATCAATAATCATGCAGGTTACCTCAGAACTTAAACAGCTCAACGATTGGACGAGCAATTCCAAAGAAAGGATATTTGAGTGGATCATAAATTACTAAAACTGCCAACTCTTATTACAACTTAATGAAAATAAGAAACCGGCCAAGTGCGAGTCGGACTCGCGCGCGCACCGAGGGTTCCGTACAAACCTATTGGTATTCACGGTTTATGCATAAGTTTTATGTTTATGAAATGAAATGTTTTTTTAAATTTTATATTTGAGTTGATTGAATGAAAGGTAAATTGCGGTTTACGATTTATGACGTATTAAAAAAAAAACTACTTACTAGATCTCGTTCGAACCAATTTTCGGTGGAAATTTACATGATAATGTACATCATATATTTTTTTTTAGTTTTATTATCCTCTTATTTTAGAAGTTACAGTGGGACACACACACATTTTACCACTTTGGAAGTGTCTCTCGCGCAAACCATTCAGTTTAGAAAAAAATTGTATTAGAAACCTCAATATCATTTTTGAAGACCTATCCATAGATACACGCGTTCTTATAGGTTTGATGAAAAAAAAATTTTTGAGTTTCCCTTCTAAGTATGGGGAACCCCAAAATTTATTGTTTTTTTTTTCTATTTTTGAGTCAGAATACATCTACTTACCAAGTTTCAATAGCATAGCTCTTATAGTTTCGGAAAAAAGTGGCTGTGACATACGGACGGACATGACGAATGAGACAGACAGACATGACGAATCTATAAGGGTTCCGTTATTTGCCATTTGGCAACGGAACCCTAACAAACTAAAAAATAATGACTCACATAGTCTTTAAAATATTCTAAAATTTGTATAAATAAATATTCATGTAATTGTTCCTATGTATAAAAATCCAAAAATAGTCTTACTCAGATTATTTGAGCACCATGTATATTTTTGTTGTGTTGTGTGATTTGAGTGGACATGTCCAGTCAGTGCACGCATTTGTCAATAATCGTACAGCTCAACACAGAACTTAAGGAGATTAACCCTTTTTAAGGTAGAGGCAGTTTACATGCTACCAACTAAATTATTTGTTTTATTCAACTGGTTTGTTGACAACGATTTTATTTTTCATTGATGATAACATATACTTTCTACGCAAATATCCCATCGATATTCCGATTTGAAAAAATACTTAAAAATATCATAAATATCAAACAAATATCTAATATCATACATACTAAGAATTGATTACTATACCATGTCTAGTTTTCTCTGCCTTATAAAGGGTTAAAGAAGATTTATAGTCCGCACCTGTTTCTAAGCCCGTCAATATGTAGGCTAGATAACAGGCTGATTTTCAGTCAGAATGTTATTGTAGAGCAATGACTACGTGTAATGTGCAAGTAGGTGGCAATACAATAGTTTGATAATAATGTGGGTCGAATCGTATGTTAGATGTTACAACACCGTGTCTGTCCTCATTGAAAAGGATTTGGTAATTGATAATTATTTCTGCGTGTTAGAAATATCATTATCCATCATAAAAAAATAGATTTAGGTATCTATTTGGGTGTGGCTGTGGAAAAATGATAATCTTGATTAAAAGAATTAGTAAGTTATTATGTTGATTGATTCATCATAAAATTATGCTTACGATTAAATCGATGCCGGAAATTTCAAGTGTCGTAAGGGACTGGGATTTAAACGTCCCTTACGGCATTTGAAATTTCCGGCATCGAAATGATCATGGTTTTCCTGCTCTTGTCTCATGCTACTTGGGCACTAAGCAACACATTTTCTTCTTTCATTCTCCTTTGCCAAGTGTGACGTTGTCAATAATTCACTCCCTTTTGACTTGATCTGTAAACAAATTCACGGACGGAACCAATCCAACATAATTAAAACACCAAATCTTTTTGATTGTGACGTTCACATCGTGCCAAAATAAAAATGTCAATCACGAACCCATCAATGTCAAAAAGTCACACCTATCTTTTTAGGGTTCCGTTGCCAAATGGCAAAAAACGGAACCCTTATAGATTCGTCATGTCTGTCTGTCTGTCTGTCTGTCTGTCCGTCCGTATGTCACAGCCATTTTTTTCCGAAACTATAAGAGCTATGTTGTTGAAACTTGGTAAGTAGATGTATTGCGTAAACCGCATTAAGATTTTCACACAAAAATAGAAAAATAACAATAAATTTTGGGGTTCCCCATACTTAGAACTGATTTTTTTTTTTAATCATCAAACCCATACGTGTGGAGTATCTATGGATAGGTCTTCAAAAATGATATTGAGGTTTCTAATATCATTATTTTTCTAAACTGTATAGTAGTTTGCGCGAGAGACACTTCCAAAGTGGTAAAATGTGTGGGAGACACACATTTCACCCCTGTAACTTCTAAAATAAGAGAATGATAAATCTAAAAAAAATATATGATGTACATTACCATGTAAACTTCCACCGAAAATTGGTTTGAACGAGATCTAGTAAGTAGTTTTTTTTAATACGTCATAAATCGTAAACCGCAATTTACCTTTCATGCAATCAACTCAAATATAAAAATTTAAAAAAAAACATTTCATTTCATAAACTTAAACCTTATGCATAAACCGTGAATACCTACAGGTTTGTACGGAACCCTAGGTGCACGAGTCCGACTCGCACTTGGCCGGTTTTGTTTATTTATCAAGCAAGACATACCAATGATATATTTGCAAAGATACTAAACATTAAGTGATGACGGATCTTCAGTACTGTGTAAATACATTCATCACATAAAGGCCTGCATAACATTCGATTACATTTTTAAATTATATTATTAAGATATTTCAATTTACAAATGTTGTAGCTCTCTATTCTAATGTATATATTGTTTTGCTGTTTGTTACTTCAGAACTTCGTCATTTATAAACAGACTAGCTTCTGCCCGCGACTTCATTCGCGTCAAATTTTTGCTCCCCTGACCCTTCCCGTCGCATCGAATTGCCTGCCAGTTTTCGTCCAATTTTCGTCCCTTCGCTTTTTTATCGTAGCGTGATGTTATATAGCCTATAGCCTTCCTCGATAAATAGGCTACCTAACACAAAAATAATTTTTCAATTCGGACCAATAGTTCCTGAGATTAGCGCGTTCAATCAAACAAACAAACAAACTCTTCAGCTTTATAATATTAGTAAAGTTTTTTTTTTAAATGAATGGGTGTATAGATAAATACATACAGGATGTCCCAAAAATCAACGCCAAGCCGAAAACGGTTGATAGGCCAGGTGGTGACAGTTATTAGAAAAATAATTTAAAAAAAATCTAAGTACTTTTAAAATGATTAACATTAATTTTTTTTTTCGAGTGATGTAACCCTTTTTTTTTTTTTTGTATGGGAAATCATCAAATGACTTCTCCCGCTCTGGGCGGAGCGGGAGGGCGTGTCAGACTTTTACTGACTAAAACCCACCCGTGTTCCTTCAGTTGCCCATGTGCCAGGGTCACGGTATCTCTTTTGAACAATCACGCGACCCCGGCAGGCATCGGTCCTAGCAGACCCCTTCAGTGTGGCTGACATCTCTTTGAGGCGCGCGTGGAACACTACGCGCCGTCGACCCGAGCTTGGTCCTTACCGGGCGGCGAGCTACCCATTGCTCGCCACCCGCAAGCTCGCGCCTACGGTGGCCGGGAGTCCGCAATCGACTCCCGGGTGATGTAACCCTGAATAACCCTTCTGTAAACTACAGTCCAAAATTAAAACACAACTACCTACCTCAGTTTTAAAGAAAACATCACTTTTTTGCTCCACCATGTACTAAAAATGATTACATCGCCCAACTGTAACTGACTGTACTGAAAAAAAAAATGCTTAACTTAGATTTTTTTTATTATTTTTCTGATAACTGTCACCACCTGGCCTATCAACCGTTTTCGGCTTGACGTTGATTTTTGGGACACCCTGTATAGAGTGGTCCTAAAAAAATTTGGTCAAGTACAATCCAACCATATTTTCTTACGATCAACACTAAGGTGTGAATGAGGATGTTAAAGTAATGAACCGACATTTTTGCAATAATTTAATTTGCTCGTGCCCTTGTATTTAATATGTTTTATTACAGCTAATAAATAAGCGTCGTCTTATCTAATCAATTTGAGTACTTCCTGCGTTTAGTCACCGTTTATAACTTAGTATGTAGAATTAGCGCTGAATTACTGTTCACATAATATACTGATATAGATATATTAATTACAAATATACAAATATTTCTCAATAAACTAACATGGACTGTTATCGAAACAAAAGAAAAAAATTTTGCTTCGAAATATTCGAAAATTACAATTCTACTAGACGAATCTTTTTCTCTACTTTGGTTTTAAATAGTTTTGTGCTCTTTATTAAAGATCTATTTGTTTTATATTTTTTCTTATTACTCGTTTTAGTCATCTTTTTGCATGCACGTATTTTCATGGCAAATAAACTAAATTTTAAAACTCGTCTCTCTAAAGTATTGTCGTGTCGATCACTAGGAGCTCCACCTCATCATTATTGAGGACCGACAGCAGTTTCATTTCATTATGATATTTGTCCGTACCTTTAAACTCCATCCTATATTATCTTGTACCGGTTTAATCTCTGACGCACTCGTAGGGTCAAAACATTATACATTATGTCAATCTACCATAGAGACAACATTTAAGGGCAAGGCCGATGACGAAACCAATCTGTTAATAATTAAATAATAATAATTGCCACGAATGTAGTTAAAATCAGCTACAACAATAATACCATACATAGTATATAATAAATATCTAATAATAAAAATACATAGTATACTTCAGGCTACATACATATTTTATCAGACTTCAGAAAGGAGGAGGCTTTTAACGAAGCAGTAATGCTCGCGAAGGAGGCGGGGCGCGTGAGGGAGTGGCAGTCTCTGCGCCCTCACGTCCTTAGCCACCGCAGGAGGAGACGCCCCGGGCGTCGGGAGTCGATAGCGGACTCCCGGCCACCGTAGGCACGAGCTTGCGGGCGGCGAGCAATGGGTAGCTCGCCGCCCGGTAAGGACCAGGCTCGGGTCGCCTCAAAGAGATGTCAACAATACTGGAGGGGTCTGCTAGGACCGATGCCTGCCAGGGTCGCGAGATTGTTCGAAAGAGATATCGTGACCCTGGCACATGGGCAACTGAAGGAACACGGGTGGGTTTTAGTCAGTAAAAGTCTGACACGCCCTCCCGCTCCGCCCAGAGCGGGAGAAGTCATTTGATGTTATCACATCCAAAAAAAAAGGGGTGGTCCCATATGAATTGACATACTATGATAGTACTTTGCTTGGGTAGTTTTAACTTCAATGATACGTATTTTTTCCACTGAGTGTTTAACTTCGTGTCACTATATGATTATTTACATAGCGAGTAGTGGTAACCGAAATTCTAATTTGAACTGTTTATTATTGGTTGTTATGGTAAAAAACTGAAAAGCAAATAATAATAAACCTTAAAATTATGAGTCGGCGCTTTAAGTGATCTTTGTTCATTGATTTTTCAGCGCCGACTCAAAATTTTAAGGTTTATTATTATTTGCTTTTCAGTTTTTTCGGCGGTTTAATTTTTTGTTAAAAAGTTTTTATTTTACGATTTTTTGTAGCTTTTATGTACTAATAATACTTGGCAAGGTATACCCTATCCAATGAAAAAAGAATGATCAAAATCGGACTACTCTGTATAAAGTTATGCGTGGTCATACATAAAAAAAAAACAAAAAAAAGCAAAAAAAAAAATATACGCGTCGAATTGATAACCTCCTCCGTTTTTTTTCGTCGGTTAAAAATGACATTTGATTATAATAGTTTATTTTATCTTGTTTATGAAATACTAACATTTATGTAGATTCTTTTATACTTTGTAAATGTGAGAACGTTGCGCCCTGCAACGTTCTCACATTTTTTTTTGTGAACAATTTCCCATTTTATTAAGTACTTGGTACTTGTTGACAGTTCTACACTGTTCTCCCATTCCTATTAATAAATTAAAACCATTGTAAAAGCCAATTATTTTCAAAAGAGTGACAGTTGAGTTTCTTGCCGGCTCTTCTCCATAGGAATCAACTATTTGGAACCGTGCACCTAGCTTCTGACGTTTCATAAGTGCCCAAGTTGGTTTATGTGAAATAAAAATATTTCATTTCAAGGAAAAAGTAAAAAATAAAAACATTTTACAAAAAAAAAAACTACTGAAATCCCAAAAATGACATTACGGAATGAAAAATGATTTTAATTTCGGAAGCCGATTTGGTTTTGTAGTTTCGTTGTTTGCATTGTTGTTTATTTTATTATTAACCAATTCGTGATAATGATATTAGCATGTTCTTCGTCAACTATGATTACCACTTGTGGTTACCATGACCAACCACTCGTTTGCTTATGATCAAAGTTCAGTTACCCATGACTTAACCGCAAGTCTAAAGTTCAGTGCGGATGAAAACATTGAATATGCGGATGTGTGGCAATCAGCCTGTCAATATGGCCCGCGATTGCATTTGTGGGTACTCCGGATAATCAGACCAATGGGTACATCCTGTGGAGCTGTTAATGACGTCATCATTTATTTCCATGGAGTTTGGACTGTTTTCCAAGAATGGTTATAATGTTGTGCGTATAAAACTTGTAGTGCTGTGATTTTTTGCTTCGATGCCTTCCGTGAGTTTATAATTGTTTATGAGTTTAATGAGTACAGAAGGGTAATTGTGTAACACACCAACAGTAGGAGTGGCATTCATTGCGTTATTTACGTTGTTGAGCTGACAAAATTTTCGAACATATGAAGCAATAAATTAGCTTCAAAATTATTCAGATTCTGATGAATAGTAGGAATACGCAATTAGGGTGCACTTTATCCGAAATTACTCAGGGCTTGATTTACGTACTTGTACCTGCCATATCGTCCCCGTAGTTGGAAAATTAAATAACTCTGATTTTGTAGTTCTGAGATAAACGCGATTTAGTGTTTTGTCGTGCGGTCCATGGCCCTCTACGGGGCACCGGTGTGGGCGCCCTCATTGAGGCTGCGCCCAGCACGCCGGTTGAGTGCGGCCCAGAGGGCCATCCGGTAAAAGTCCGGCAAAAGTCAATATCGCCAAAATCGGACTTATTTAATTTTCCAACTACGGGGACGATATACTGTCTGCGATATATGTAATAAAATAATGGACGTATTTTAAAAGCGTACAGATCTATTTTATACATGATTGTATCGCATTATAAGTTTGTATGAGGTCCAGAAAACCAGTCTGCAAAAGATCGATGAAAAGTAGCTGTAAACCTGTCTAGAAAGCATAGTATTTTCTATTTCTCTTATCTAGTATCTTGACGTACGTATTAATCTAAGTAGGTATATCTATTTTATACATATAATAAAATCGTAGCGAAGTCAAAACTGTACATTTATCGTTTTTTTTTGTATGTTCCAGTATCACATATAATCGACCAAATAGATTTTGTTCTTTCGCGAAGATATTCCCCATAAGTCTGGTCAGTCTTTAGGCTTTAAATTATCACGCTATTTGGTCTGGGGGACGAGCAATATTGAAGTTTGTTCGTATTCTTATATATAGCAATACGATAGCTATGCAAATTGTAAAAATACGAGCTAAAAGGCTAGAATATTACAGATTTAACCTTTATTATGTTCACTATACATTTATGGAGTAGGAACCTACAAAACAGTCAACTACAACCGTAGTATACAGGGGAGTTTTATATAAAACTTTTTACAAAAAAATAAAAAACCGACTTCCTTAAAAAAACACTACAAAG
This sequence comes from Aporophyla nigra, assembly GCA_947507805.1. NCBI lineage: Eukaryota > Metazoa > Arthropoda > Insecta > Lepidoptera > Noctuidae > Aporophyla > Aporophyla nigra. The sequence goes on from OX382301.1 coordinate 5,903,269, forward strand.
TCAAAAATAACTTTAATTTCGGAATTCGGTGTCATAGGATCTGTATTTAAGGTTTTTTTGCCACCGACTTCCAAAATTAAAGTTATTTTTGACTTTGTGGTGTTTTTTTTAAGGAAGTCTGTTGTTATTTTTTGTAAAAAGTTTTTATTTTTAACTTTTTAGTTATGATAGATACCCCGCACTAATCTAATGGCGTTATTCGTTCATTTGTCGCGCAAATGCTTAATTCAAATTTAAGACTTATATGGTTTTCACATGGACCCCATTGTCCGAATGGAACCAAATTAGTGGTAACCAGTAAGTGGGACCATTCGGGAAGCACCAGCTTTCAAATAAAATAAGAATCATACAAATCGGTTCACCCAGTCAAAAGTTATGAGGTAACAAATATTTAAAAAAAAAATATACAGTCGAATTGATAACCTCCTCCTTTTTTTGAAGTCGGTTAAAAATGGCTGTTATTTCAGATTTGTGGTATCTTACGACTTCCACACGAACAAAGTCGCGAGGATAAGCTAGTACTGAATATAATAATACCTGTATATTCCAGGTATTATATAAAACGTATATTACTTAATACTACGTCTATCTCCTACCGAAGGCCGTCCACATGGTTGACCCACCGTAGTGAGACATTCCTGTTTAAGTCAAACAACTTAAGAGTACTACAACTTTGGTATTTACTTGATCTTTACTTTACAATTACTAAATACGTCTACAGTTTGCTAATCAGAACTCAAAGCTTTGAAAATTGTTTCTAGCTCGACGTGCATATGAACGTATAAAGTCGGGCGTCGGAATATATGAGTGTTCGATTTTCGACTCTCGGCGCTATGAAGTGTATTGAAAATCCAGAGCGCAAAAAAATAAAATAGCCTATGTGTATTACGTCCATGGGAACGTGAGCTTATGGGATTAGCGTTTTTTGATGTCTGTCAGTCTCGTAGTGTGGTAGGTATATACCTACACACAAAATCAGCAATTTAAATGAAATATAATGAGTAAGTTCTTGAAATAACACAGAACTAAAAAATAAAATAATAATTTAACAGAAAGAAGCTATGGAAAACCTTAATTTATATTGTTAAATGTTTTTTTGGAAATAAGTTTCGGGCAAAAACGTTTTTATACACTCAGACACTTTCAGACTACAATGCAATGTGTCATTACTTACGTAGACACTTCTTATTCCATATACTTATATTATAAATAAAAATTATTGTTACTTACGTATTACATATTTTCGTCACAAACCAAGGTTGTTGGACTTCGATCACGTTTTTATTTGATCACGTTCGAGGAATAGCACAGACGTAATACTTGCGAAGTTGCGACTGGATATCGCTTATAGGTAGAAAATGGTAAAATATTTCACATTCATACAGCACGTAGGCACCTACTTTACAAGATTAAAAAGATTTTTAGTGCTTGTGTCGATCCATCAGGTTAAGCTTCGCTTGCCGCGGTTGATTCTTGGATTGGTGATCATTCTGATCATCTTTACATACATCGACCCCGCCGTGCCTCGGAAAGCACGTTAAGCTGTTGGTCCTGGCTAGGGTTGCCACCTTCTTTTTTGCAATTAAAGTACTTTGGTTATTATAGGTAAGAAAAAAAAGTACACGGTATAAAAATAAAGTACGATTTATTTTTCTTTATTATTATATTTCAAAACATATTTTGTATTGATTTTTGCAGTATGCATCAAATAAATTTCGTTTTACGAAAAAGTACTTACAACTAATCTTTTCACAATCCCAAAGAAATCAAACCTTGCAAAATAAAGTATTTTCGTGTACCTACTTTACTTTTCTCATAAAGTATAGAGTACAATTATGTGAAATAACGTACAATACTTTATTATAAAGTACGGGTGGCAACCCTAGTCCTGGCTGTCATTTGCGGATCATTGACAGTCGCTACGGGTCGTCACAAATCCGAAAGTCTGACAACCAGTCTTACCAAGGGGTATCGTATTACCTAGCAACTGGGTGGTAAAGATAGAGGAGCAGTCGATCCTTGTAAAATATTGGTATTCAGCTGCATTTGGCTAGGCTGGAAGCCGACCCCATCATAGTTGTGAAAAGGCTAGGCAGATGATGAAAAAAGAGATTTTTTAATGAGATTTTCTACGGAATTGTTTAAGAACACATAACATAACGACTTGTTGTTTTCTCGAAGGGTTTGGCAGAGGTATAGCTGTAGTACACACACATTTCGATAGGTATGTTTAATATGAGGCCAACCCTATTGCCATCAACCGGGCACAGACCCAGACTCTGGGCTGCTACTGAGAACTGTTAAACAAGTGGTGGAAAAATAATAAGAGAGACCGCAGTCAAGAGATACTATCGTCCGATTAAAAATATAAACGAAAATATGCAACCCACGACAAATTCAAAATGCGGTTGGATTGAAGTAGTCCTGGAAAAGGATGCCTTGGAGGATTCGGAGCCCTTTGCTCAGCAGTGGGACAGTGAAGGTTCACTTTAAAAAAGTTACTATTTTAAGTAATTTCCTAACCTAGGCTTTGTTAGTATGAAACAAGTTGATACAGCCTTTTTAGTGTGTACAGTGCTTATTTCAACTTGACCTTATGCTTCGTTAGTCATTTATTTTGATTTTGTAAAACCCGTGAGAATGGAGAAACGCTCGAGCGAGTAGATACAGAAGAACACTGAAGTGGATGCCTGAGCATAAACACCACACCTCATTACCACCTAACTATGCAGAAAAGGACAAAAAAATATCGTTACAAGATTATAAACTTAGGGAGACATATTAATATTTCTTATCTCCTGCTCGTTTCGTAAAACAAGAAACACAATGAATTAACATATAAGACATAAACGAGCAAAAACCAGAGGCACCCATATCTGACGTCACAAGTTTCTTATGTAAAAACCACTCACGTGTGCCTTGAATGAAACTCTATCATAATTGCTTCGGACTTCGATCTTAACCCTACACAATTATATCACATATATCACTCGAGATATCACATTATAATATCACGAGACAGATCCTTGACATGTAGTACTCCGTGCGTCAATGTTTCGTTCTCACAGCTGATATAAAATATCACTAGATCTAAAATGTCCTATAAATCACTTTGTGTGGGAAATTTGAGGGACGTAGTAACTATATTTTTGCGAAAAATAACACAGAATATTAAAAGTTATTGAGAATGTCATCAAAATAAAGAAAAAATAGACAAAAATCGTTAAGTTATGGAACACGTAACACAGGTTTTATGGCAACAAAGACACATGTGCAAAATAACTCCTTTCAAATCCATCATGTAATAAGGAAGGATTTAAATTAAATCTGAACGATTTTATCCGAATGACAACAAAACGTGGACGATAGACAGAGGTCAAACACATAATAGTTCTTTTTTACCGACTGCGTGATGTGAATATTAATCGACAAGAAGTTGTAATATGTCTACTTCCTATATTAATCACACAATAAACAGATTGACTTCTTTTACAGGCTGGAAAAGCTAGTTGAGGTTAAGTAACACAGTGGAAATTTATCTAAACGTGACACACATTGATTTAACCTTTGTATAATTAAGTTATCAATGAATAGATGATATTTCTTGCAATGAGCTGTCAAGGTTGATATGTATGTAAGTTTATAAACGAACTAGCTGTTGTTTGCGATTTCATCTACGTGTATTTTGTATTTCGTCATTTTGAATACAAATATCCGGGATGAAAAGTAGCTTATAATCTGCTCCAACGGGGTTATTGCGTAACACAGTAACAGTAGCAATGGTTTTCATTTTGACAGGTCAACAATATTCTTTGCGTTATTTACGTAGTTGAGTAGCCAAAGTTTCCGAACATATTTATTTATTTAGTACATGGAGGACTTCCAGCTTATTAAAACAGACAAAAAAGGAAACCATAGACATCCGAAAGCCAATTACAACTCCTCACGTATAGACTTATATTAATATTATATGGTGTGAACACAAAAACAAAAAACAAAAACACATCGTCTTAAATATGAAGCAATATGAGGATTAGCAATATCTTTCAGAGTGATGCAGATGCTTGTCTCAGGCTACCGATCTGTAAAATAAAATTTAAGTAAAATTTTATTACGATCGGTGCAGTGTTTTACGCGTGAAAAGTTAACAGACAGACATAGTTACCTACTTTTGCATTATGTCGTATGAATTGACTTTTTTTTAGAATATAATTAATCTTTTCAATATCTTATCTTATCATACAAATAAATCACTGGAAAAGCATAGCAAAAGAACACAAAGAATTTAGGACATTCTTTGTTTACATTTTTGCTTCGTTTTAACGAGAGCGTGTGTCATCATTGGGAGTGCCCAAAATATTAACAATATTTATATATCTACTGAGATAGAGATTTAGACTATAAATGTAGTTTTAATCTTGTCAATGTCTTATCACAATAATAAATCGTAACAAAAGAAAATAAAGAATTTGGGACATTCTTTGTTCACATTTTGGCTGTGTTCTAAGTAGAGCGTGTGTCAGCTTTGGGACTGCTCAAAATAAATATCTTTCTACTGAAATGGAGATTTAGACGAAATGTCTTCATTATCATTTCAGCCTAAAGACCACTGCTGGACATACATAGGCCTCCTCCACTTTTGGGGGTTTGCGATTATGACTTGGAGGTCGCAGTTTGGTGGTAAAATGCATAGAGATCGCTGCTGCCCATTCTCTAGAAATCCCTTCCTCACTTTTTACGACATCCACTGGAGAAAATGGGGTAGTGCTATCCTTTACACGCACAAGATGATATGTAGTTTTCTACTATTAAGCCATCCCAGATTCAATAGAGTACAATAAAGCCTATCAAATTCCGATCTGCCTAAATCAAAACAGCTGCGAAACTAGTTCTTGTACTAATTTCATAGTACTTAGTTGACTATGTATACTTATGTGAGTAATTAACTGTGCACTGTCTAAAGTCCATATTATGTTAGACGCCTTGGAAACAAAGAGACCGCTACCTTATCTGACTGTTGTGCATACCACCCAAGTTAGTATACCTAAGTGAAATGCTTTAGTAACAAAGGCATGATGGTGGTCGTGATTCATCGACTAACACTGGGAACGTTTTACTGGTGTTTAAATAGCTTTTCTACTTGTTACGGAAATGTAATTTTTTTTTTTTTTTGGAATGTCATCTGATCATCTCGCATCGCATGTCAACCTATGAGGATGGTGGCGGCTTAACTGGACTTGCCTGTGGCTACCTTAATAAATTAATGCCTACAGTTAGGGCTTAAAAAACTTTAAATTAGAGCGACTACTCGTTGAGGTCACCCCGTGTGGGGTACTTTCAGGATGACAGCGATGTGGAGTAAATTCTTGTCAATACATGTGTCTACGACATTAATAAAACTTCATAGAAAAAATGTGTATAATAATCTGTCATATTAGTCAATTTGCACCAATTTTGTTGATTGACACTTGTATATTATTTTGTATAGGCGACTAGCACGAATTTCACATACAATACTTATAAATAACTAGGTTCTGCGCGCGACTTCGTCTGCGTTAAATTTCTTGTTCCCCGAGCCTTCCCGTCGCGTCGAATCGCCTACCCATGCGATTTTCCCCGTTTTTGCAACATTTTTCATTACTGCTTCACTCCTCTTGATTGCAGCGTGATGTTATATAGCATATAGCTTTCCTCGATAAATAGACTACCCAACACAAAAATATTTTTTCAATTCGGACCAGTAGTTCCTGAGATTAGCGCGTTCAATCAAACAAGCAAACAAACAAACAAAGTCTTCAGCTTTATAGTATTAGTACAAACAAACAAACTCTTCAGCTTTATAATATTAGTATAGATGTACGCCAATCTACAACTACAACAGAAATACGCAGGTATTAGGGAATTAGCACGTTTTGAATTGTGTGCAATAAAGTTATTAGAAAAAAATCATTGCAAGTACATTCAATAACGTGCAAAGTGTAAATCTATACTAATAAATAAAGCTGAAGAGTTTGTTTGGTTGAACACGGTAATCAAAATCAAAATCAAAAGTCATTTATTCAAACTAGGCTGAGAGTCAGCACTTTTTGAACGTCAAAGTCACATAAGACAGTCCCCCCACCCAGAGGGTCATGGCCATCCGGTTAATCCGGGGATACCGCACGGTCTCCTGCGAGGCGGCGAGCCTCCTTGCCGGAGTGCCGCCATGGGATCTGGAGGCAAAGGTCCTCGCCCACATGTGGGAGTGGCGCGAGGATGCGAAACGCCGGGGCGAAACTCCGCTGCCGCGACAAATCGCGGCACGGCGGACAGAGCTCCGGCAGGATCTCATGGCGACATGGCGGGTACGATTGTCGCAACCCAGCGCAGGGCACGCCACAATTGCGGCGGTAAGTCCCCTCTTTGAGGAGTGGATAGAGAGGCGCCACGGCGTCCTCACCTTCCGCCTGACGCAGGTTCTCACCGGGCATGGGTGCTTCGGTGGGTTCCTGTTCAGGATAAAGCGGGAGGAAACGCCCGGGTGTTTCCATTGTGAGGATCGTCTAGAGGACACGGTGGAGCATACGGTGGAAGTGTGCCCTGCCTGGGCGGAGCACCGCCGTGTCCTCGTGGAGGCGATCGGCGGCGGCGACCTCTCGCGTCCGGCCCTGGTGCGAGCTATGGTACGGAGCGAGAGGGCATGGGAAGCCGTCACCTCCTTCTGCGAAGCAGTAATGCTCGCGAAGGAGGAGGCGGGGCGCGTGAGGGAATGGCAGTCTCTGCGCCCTCACGTCCCTAGCCGCCGCAGGAGGAGACGCCCCGGGCGCCGGGAGTCGATTGCGGACTCCCGGCCACCGTAGGCGCGAGCTTGCGGGTGGCGATCAATGGGTAGCTCGCCGCCCGGTAAGGACCAGGCTCGGGTCGACGGCGCGTAGTGTTCCACGCGCGCCTCAAAGAGATGTCAGCAACACTGAAGGGGTCTGCTAGGACCGATGCCTGCCAGGGTCGCGTGATTGTTCGAAAGAGATATCGTGACCCTGGCACATGGGCAACTGAAGGAACACGGGTGGGTTTTAGTCAGTAAAAGTCTGACATGCCCTCCCGCTCCGCCCAGAGCGGGAGAAGTCATTTGATGATTTCCCATCCAAAAAAAAAAAAAAAAAAAAAAAAAAAAAAAAAAAAAAAAAAAAAAAAAAAAAAAAAGACAGTCCCCCCAAAACGCCCGCCCTTCGACACTTCCTAGTGCTTTGGCTGGGAAGAAGAAGTGGCGGAACAAACTCCCCAGTTCTGTCTGTTCTCTGTCTGTTAAGTTAGAAGAACTTGATTCTATACAATATTGTATAAGTTATTAATATAATAAAACAAAACATACATTATTCGCCATATGTCAGCTAGCACACGCCATTATACCAACAAAACATTGAAAACTAAACTCAAGCTGAAATGAATAATGAAAAAAAATCGTAAACAGAACTTAAAACCTTACTAAAGCCTCCAGGCATAAAGGGCGTGCCCGCTTACATATACAACGATGCAAATGATACATATACACAACAAATGAAATTAAAAGAAAACAAAAATAAATTAACAAAAGCAGTTAAATAAAAAAAATATAAAAAAACAATTATATGAACTACGCATATAAACTGTCAGTGTGTGAGTTACAGTAATTACAGAATGTAAAACAGTGTCATAGAAGAAAAAATAAATATTATCTACACAATTAAGTTAGCAACTAGTTTGATAAACTCTAAGACTGTCCTATGGAGCGAGACCAGCATGTTTCCAAGCGTTCTTATCTTGGATGTAGTCCTCTAATTTGTAATAAGCTCGTTTACAAAGTGTACTTTTAATATGACTTTTAAACCTCCTTTCATTTAATTGCAATATATCAGAAGGTATTTTGTTGTAACATTTAACACAGTACCCCATAAAAGATGTATGTACTTTTGCTAATCTGAAAAATGGTTGATCTATCTTGTCTTTATTTCTAGTATTAAAATTATGTCTATCGCTTATTTTATTAAAAAGATGTAGATTTTTTCGAAGATGTAGATCTCAGTAACTTCTGGTCCGAATTGAAAAAATCTTTTTGTGTTGAGCAGCCTAATTATTGAGGAAGGCTATATAACATCACGCTACGATCAAAACGAATTCGATGCAACGGGACGGGTCAGGGTAGCAACAATTTGACGCGGACAAAGTTGCGGGCAGAAGCTAGTCATAAATAAACCCAATTTGGGAAGTTTCATCTGTTCATTTATTTATTTTATTGCCCCTTTTTGCATAGTTTTAATTTAGCATGTTTTTGAATTTGAATTATAGAAATATTAATAACATTTTATGTAAATCTTTAACTAGTTTTATTGCCTAAGATTTATTTGCAAGAACAAGGTCGCTCGTGTAAATAAAATAAAAAATGTTTGATGGATAAAAAACGTTATGTGTTTATGTTTTGAAATACTACCGATAAGATTGTGTAAGTAATAACAAAAATATTATTACCTACTTTTTGTAAACATTAAGATTTTTTGAACATAAAATTGTGTCAGAAATCGTCTGTTTTGGGTTTTTCTTAGTCGAAGAAGAGCTTGAGAGCCATCATTATCATTAGTTTCAGCCTTCAAATGCGCACAAACACACAGAATTCCTTCTGTAAACTGTAGTGACGAGCCATGCAATTTATTCTAGTAAAATGTTCGATTCCATTGAATGACTATTTTATGAAAAGTAATTCAATGGAAATAAATGAACTTGTATCGATAATTTTAATTTTGTACCTGAAGCTAAATTTGTTACGGTCGCGAATCATATTTTTAACCGACTTCAAAAAAGGAGGAGGTTCGCAATTCGACTGTATTTAAAAAAAAATGTTTTTTACCTCACAACATAACTTTCGACTGGGTGAACCGATTTTAATGATTCTTTTTTATATGAAAGCTAGTGCTTCCCGTGTGGCCCCATTTCAATTCGTCCAGTTCTGACAATGGCATCCATGGGAAAACCATATAAGTCTTAAATGTCACCTGGCCAGTAGTGGTATAGGAATTAGTGCGGGGTGGATACCGTAATTAAACAGATAACAAGAGAAACATTTACAAAAAAGAAACAGCCAACTTCCTTAAAATCACTACAAATTGAAATATAACTTTAATTTCGGAAGTCGGTGGCAAAAATCTTAAATACAGATCCTAAGACACCGACTTCCGAAATTGAAGTTATTTTTCACTTTGTAGTGTTTTTAAGGAACTCGTCTGTTTCTTTTTTGTAAAATGCTTTTTGTTCAACATACACCTTGACTTGTTACCTGAAAATTGCAAAATACATAAGAAAATAGAATTTTATGAGTTACCCTAAAGCTTAAGATAAGACATTGCCGAGGCTATAAAGTTTTTGTAGACTCTTCGTAGACGGACCAACAATGTCAAACAATTTCTAGTCCAAACATTATGTTGTAATTCCAAACCATTGTTGTCGATCAGCTAATGAGGCTGCCACGCTAATTATTTCCTAGTCATTGTTGGGTTACAACAACAATTTCTATTTGTCGCGATAAAGTCGTATCGAGTAACGTTAGCTACCTTATCAGTATCACACAAACGGTTCTAAGTTCAATAATAATTAATAACAACAATTCTACGTCATAAGTTATTTGCTTGAGGTGTCTAAAACTACTTGTACTTAAAGTATAAGGGCTTTCCAAACTACTACTACGGTAGCCCTGGCACATGGGCAACTGAAGGAACACGGGTGGGTTTTAGTCAGTAAAAGTCTGATACGCTCTGCTCCGCCCAGAGCGGGAGACGTCATTTGATGATATCCCATCCAAAAAAAAGGGCTTTCCAAAAGTTGTATGTTCTACCAAAACTTAGGGCTTTAAAAAATCGGTCTCATTACAGAGACCGAATTTGTAAATCCCTCGATTTTGGTAACATCACTATTATATTTTTTCGCTTCTTATTTTGACAACTCTATTAGAAAACTTAGATAGCTATTCAAAACTACTATTTTATTGAAATACCAAGGGGTATTTAAGGCTTTGCTAAAAGCTCTACTGTAGAGAGACCGATTTTTTAAATCCCTGAGTTTTGGTGATATCACTTTTTTGTATTTATTTACCTCGTGTTTGATAGCTCTATTAGAATACTTTCCCATTCTAAATGCTTCAAGATTTCTGCATTCCCAGACGCTCTAAGAAAGTGATTACATTAGAAATATATAACTGTATTTCAATGGTAATAAGCTATTGATGCAGCTTTAGTAGAAGCTATTTGATCTTTATGTTCCGTATTTAATGATTGTAGGACTCTTATGTTCAGCGGCAGCCATGCATCGCAGCATGAGGGTATGTGAGTCTCGATCACGAACATGACAGGTAATTAAGGTTATGTAGGTGTGAAGCATCATCGTATAGCGTAATCAGTGTATACTGTTCCCACTGCTGGGACACCCGCCCTCTCGGCGTGAGTGGGAGTGGGCCGTAAGAGATGTCACTTGTCTTCGCATCATCATCTCATCTGCCAGTATCCCTAATATGTTGGGATCGGCTTCCAGTCTAACCGGATGGAGCTGACTACCAAAAATTTACATGGAGAGACTGCTTATCTGAGCTCCACAACCCAGTTACTAGGCCAGACGATATCCCTTGGTAAGAATGGTTGTCAGTTTTTCGGGCTTTTCTCACGTCTTCGTATAGTGACTGTACGACTGTAAACCATTACAATTGAAAATCGACACCATAAATGTAGGCACAATATAACAGAGATGTTACTGATTCGATTTTCTGAATGGATGCTTTTTACCTTGCCATATTAAAAAAATTGGCATAAATACGTTTGCAATGATCTGCAATTCGTTGCCCAAATCATTTTATAGTTACATTTTCGATTTTTTCCTCGTGCCATCTCAATCTAATGCCAAGGTCTCTGTCCCCCATGATGACCGGTTAACACTCAGAATTGTCCACATCCTACATTTTGGAGGGGACGTCCCAAAATCTGGACAATCCAATTGAGTTGAACGAACTGTTCTGTTCAGTGAATTTTATTCAATACTTGTAGTAACGATTGTTACGCGATTCAGTGAGTGTACTTATCACAGTTATCACGGATAATGTATATCTTGATAAGGGGCCGTACTATCGCATATCCGGGAGAGTAGTATCTAAGAGGTAAAGGGCATTAAGACATTGTAAGTTTGCAATTAACAAAGTAGTTACGGAGAACGGACTTCGAGCGTCGTCGGTCGGACTTTTTATGTTGATCATGATCTTGTTTTTTTACGTACAAGTAGATCAATGGACCAAAGGAATGCTGTGCAGTATTTTTTATAAATCATCGTTACGTAGGTAAGTATGCCAAGAATGAAACAGGTTCAGTGAAGTTAACTTCCTAATGTTTTGGCTGAGATATATATGTACGATGATGATATTCGATGTCTCAAATCACATTTTTCCTATCCGATAAAAGACTTTGCATTTTTGATAGTATACCAAGAATATGAAAAGAAAAAGTTTGTCATTATACAACGATAAGGTATTTACAACATTGCAATATCTTTTGTATTAATTCCCTTGTATCCATGTCACGATAGTGTTAATAATTTATTTAGTTAATCCGTGGATAAGAATAGATTAAGTTAATGTTCGAGTGTACGCAATAGTTGGTATTTATTATCGCACATCAATGATAATGTTTACCTAACCAATTGTACTTTAAATAGGTCATACCAATGAAGAATTAACGAGCCAGATGACTTCGATTCTGACCATTTTTAAAGTTTTTGAAGTCACATCGAATTTACTTAGTTTATAGATATTTTTCTGATGCCCTAATTATACAAACTTTGATAAAACTGTGCTGCATAAAGACGTTGATATTGTTTTTAGTCTTGTTTTTTTTTTTTTACTTTTGTGGCTAGTTAGGTTTGTGTGGTATGTAAAACAAACTTTAATTATAACAACTTCGATTAAGATACCTACAAGTAGTCCAAAGATTAAAAAAAACACTGTATATTCTTTGATGATGAGGTTACCTTCCTATTGTTTCTGACAGAATGGGTGACAGTATAATGTAACATGGCAGGTAAACATTTATAAATAGATCAATAAACGTAGTTTATCCCAGTCATAGGCTCTCCCAGGCCACAACATCTCGTCCTCCGGTCCAGTCCGTTCCAGCCACCTTTTTTAAGGTCGTCGATCCATCTAGCTGGGGGGACATCCACAAAGCTATACGTCTACCTTTGACAGTCTTCAGTAATTTAGCACACAGTTACGTGTCAATTACGTATATTGCAGCACAGCATTATTTAATAATTACTGCATTGTGTGTCCTACCATTTTTTTCTCTGTTAGGTTAAAAGTCATATCCTGACACAAATTGGAGATGATGACGTTACAAAGTAACATTACAAGTATAGTACCCGTAACATATGTGAACTTGTAAATTATTTGTATTTGAAAACGCAATAAAATAAATAACACAATAACATTATTTACATTTTAGAGTACCTAAGGTACAAAGTGAAATTGTGGATTAGTGTTGAGTTTAAAAAAATAACTACTAACTACCTAAAATAATATAAATACCATTGTGACATCAGGATTACCTAGAAATATAGTGTATATTTTAATAGTTAATATTTTGAATAAAAAGTGGATAGGTCCAAAAAGCTGCACTAAACACCCATGGCGAGGCATTGTACTAAGAGACGCGCCTTAGTAAAACCTTACTAACTTAACAGCACACGTTTCTCGGAAAACCGCTTCCATATGTACGCAAGCAAACTGGAACGTAAAGTTGTTTTTTTTATTACTAACCACGACCGAGGTAAGTTACCTTGCACTTTGATCGGTGATGCCGATTAGTAAATAATGAAAAAAAAAAAACAAGATATGATTCATTATTTTATAAAATAAACAGTTAAAGTCCATTTTATTTATTAAATAATATGAAGAGTTTAAAATAGCTAGCTTTGTAGTAATATCAGCAATTCATAAATAATTGATTAGTTGCTTTATAAATTAATTAACTGAATCATAGCAAAATTATAAACTGCTTTCAGGCACTTAATGGTTTAATGCAAGTTATATTATAAGTCCAAACTCAAAGCATTTGTTTCAAATAACCCAATTACAGACATTATTAAATTGTCAAGGAGTCGATTAGTCAGAAAGATGAAGCTAGTTCCATTCTAAAGGTAACTTCCTTAAAGTAAGTTTCTTATGGAGAAAAACGGACACGAAACTCTACTATTACGAAATGAGAATCTAGATACTAGACAGCCTAATCAAATCAAATCAAAATATTTTTATTTCATATAAACCTACATGGGCACTTATGAAACGTCAGAAGCTAGGTGCACGGTTCCAAATAGTTGGTTCCTATGTAGAAGAGCCGGCAAGAAACTCCACGGTTACTCTTTTAAAAATAATTAGTTTTAACAATTGTTTCAAATTACAGAGTAATCTACCTACATACCATCATTATCATCTGTGTAACGTTTTCCTAACTACGTTATGGTCTTGGTTCTTCCAGTCTAACCAGATGCACCTAATTACAAGTCTTTTACACTGAGCGACCGTTAATCTGACTTCTACATCCATAATCCAGTTACTAACTAACACGACACCTGGAAGACTAGTCATCAGATTTTCGGGCTTATGTCGAATCGTAACAACTGTCTGTGTGAAAAAATCCACGTATGACAGCCGGGACCAAGACTTAACGTGATTTCTGCGGCACGGAGGGGTCATCATCAACATTTCAGCCGAAAGACGTCCTACTGGATATATGCTTCTCTCAAGAACCGTCACTTTAGCCGGCTCATTTTTTGGGGGCGTCTGCCATAATTGCCATGCTTGGCAGGCGGTTTGGCGATCGCAGTATGGTGGTGACAAAAATAGAGATGAGAGAAGAGAACGCTGCTGCCCATTCTCTTGTAAGACCCTTAGTCACCTTTTACGACACCCACAGGAAGAAATGGGATGGTGCTATTCCACCATATGGAATATCACGGAAGGGTATCGGTATGCAAAGACGGACCACCCGTCCACGGACCAACGGCGGCAGGCGATCGATTCGTATAGGTGTTACTACTAAACCAGGAGCCCATCCCTAGCTAATAACTAACCACTATAACTCAAACTACATGTACTACTACCATATTCTAACTTATAATAACAACAAAAAATCGTAGTTATGCAATGCAGTTTTTCGTTTACCATCTCGTTCTTATAGGTCTGACCCGTATAATAAAAAGTGAACTTGACTCGTAACCGTTATGATGTAGCAATCGAGTCAAGGCGACGTATTGTGGTTATTTGCTGCGGCTCAATCGATAAGAGCCTCAATCGATTCAGAAGCACTTTGACTTCCAGTAAGTGTTGATCGATTACTGCTAGTGACCTTTGAGTTGATATTACTTCTTATTTCATTTTGATTAGTTGGAAGGCTATATAGTGATATTTTTAAGGAGTTAACACATCACCACGGCTGCTCTCAAAACAGGCGCGGTCGCAGCCTAACATTTTGGGGGGGGTCACCATGAGTACTGAAGAATATTTTAAGAAGGTACATCCTCTTTGGTCTAGTAGTCGCAAGCGCTACTGATCAGCATGATGTCCCGGGTTATAATCTTTTTGCAAATGTCCATCGGAGTCTCCGTGGCTCAAGTGAGAACAATTTTAAGATAGCAAGACAGGCAAATCGTTCAGGGTTTCGGCAGCATAACTGTCTTTGGGGGGGGGGAGAGGTCATGACCTCTAGGACCCCCCCCCCTCGGACCGCGCCTGTCTCAAAACAGTGAAGGAAAACATCGTGAGGAAACTGGCATGTCTTAGGAGCAAAACTTCTAAGACATGTCACATCTATCGATCACATCTATCGACCCGGCCTTTCTTACAGCCCATACCCCTTCGAAGAGAGGAGGCATTTGTCCCAGCAGTGGGAACATTATACGCTGATTATGCTATTAATACATTGAATTTCAATTACTTTACGATACCTCCTACAACACAAGTAATTTTTGGTTGTGCTCTTGTTGTAATGTACCATGCTAATTATGGTACGAGGGGTTTGTTCATTATAATTAGTATATAATTACATACATACATATAATCACGCCTTTTCCCCATGGGGGTAGGCAGAAACCACGGAACGCCACCTGCTACGATCTCTACACACTCCTTTTGCCTCGTTTAGGTACATAAACACACGCCTGTTGCGAGTACTACGCAGCTGACCTTTCTGAAGAACATCACCAATAAGGGCACTATATCTCCTCCTAGGGCGTCCCCTCCCGGTGTTTCCACTCACATCTGCCTTGTAAATACCTTTTGTGAGCCGTCCTTCATTCATCCTCTCAACATGACCAAACCATCTAAGCATACTTTTCTCAATTTTTGTCACTACATCTTCTTTTAAACCACACCGTTCTCTTATCACATCATTCCTCAGCCTATCATTCGTAGTGCTGGTAGTACACAACAAGTAACGAAAAAAGTGTTTTGATACTTTTTAGGGTACTGTATCAAAGGGAGCCAACCGCTGTCCGTCCATCGGTCTGCCAGTGAGCTGTATCTCATCAAGTCAAGAGGCGTAATAGGTATAGGACAGTTGAAATTTTCACAGAGTATGTATTTCTATTGTCGCTATAACAACGACAAAAAAAATAAAAATTAATGGGACACCCCATACAAGAAACGTGTTTTTTTTTATTATACGTGTTTTTGTTTTTACGGTGGTACGGAACCTTATACGAGTAGTAGAAAGAGTCAGATCAATGTTTTAGTATTTCATAGTACAACCAGCATTGTCTCTGGTTGTAAGTATTGTTTACACTCCGTAATGTGTCACTTTCAATTTTCAAACCTCATTAGTAATCTCGATAAGGACTTGAACTAATAAAAGCAATCGTATTGTTGCTCCTACAATCATTAGAATGTTAATTACGTATCAAATATACGGGCATTACCAGGGTTTATGGGTATTATAAATAGCAGTGGTGTCCGAGTGGTAACGACCATAACATATGAGTTTAGGTTTTCGTCAAACCCCTGCAGGCACTTTACTTTGTGTAAATAACTTCATCACCACTGACCTCAAGACGGTGATGAAAAATATCGTGAGGAAACCGGCATGACAGAGACAGAAGTTCAAAGACATGTGATCTGTACCAACCCGCATAGGGTCCGCGTGGTAGATTAAAGCCCATTTCCTCTCAAAGTGAAGAGGTCTGTGTTTATAATGTTCCCAGGAATGGGAAAATTATAAGCTAATTATCCTGGGTATGACAGCCAGTCCACAAAGATTGTGGTAACTAGTAATCCTGAAGAATATGCTACTGTACCAAGAGATTGAAGAATAAGATGGATGGGGGATGGTGGTTCGCCAACCTACTTAACTTTCAGAATGACCAATAAGAGTAAATGGCTTCTTCAAGAGTTAAATGCGAAAGCAGAGCTTAATACTTGATTTGACTGATAGGGCACTTTGAGAGAGGGACAGTCATACATAGGTTTAAGGGAAAATTCTTAGAGTTGCCGGTTTCTTTAAAATGTTTTCCTTCACCGTCTTGAGAGCAACGGTGATGAAATAATTAGGGAGCCTAGGTAACGACTAATTGACAGAATTGTTCAACTATGAAACAATAATATCAGGGTGGATGACATGTGTTGTTAACAAGTTTCGTGATACGTAGACTGCACTGATGCATGATTTCCTGTTTCTGATTGATTGTTCAGTAATTACTACATGAGTCGGTAATCTTCTAGGGATTAATGAAGTCTTTCATCATTGATATTACGAGTACCTACCTACATTGTGACACATATCGTAGGTCATATTGCTTTAATTTGGAAGAAATTGATATTTCTGTAAAATTATAGAGCTTAAAATCTGCAGTCGAAGGCACACTATTTGCATTCGCACAACCAAGCAGTTCATTCAGGAGACCCTAGAGCTGTTATCAGAAAGATAAAGCAGGTGTTAATTGCAAAGTTGCAATAGGGGTTTTACACATTAAGTCCTACGGGCAGTCAGTAAATTGACTTAAAATTGTCCGCGTCGATTGAAAGTCTTAATATTATTGACAGCACGTATTATCTAAAAACCACATAGAAACATATTGAATAGGTACATAAGATAAATACGTAAGTAAATAATTTTGTCAATAAGTTATTAAAGTTATTATGCAATTATACTTCCTTAAACTTTGTTTATACCTACGAGATATAAAGTTATAAAATTAATATAAACCTCGTTTACACAAAGACTTTGCTCTAAGATGTTATTGATACTTATTATCGTGTTACTGACGATATAATCATAACATATCCACAAATAGGTATTGTTGTAGCATATCGACTAACATTATCACGTCTTGTGGAGTTGTGGCACACTACATAAATACTCTTGCAACCACTTTTATAATAGATCTAGGGTCTTAAGTATGCCAGTTCAGAACATTTAATTGTGTAGGGATCACTAGGTCAGGAAATCGCCCATAATACACTTTCAGATAGCATTCCTTCCTTAGATTCGAATGCAGGATTAATTTAATTATATAAACTGTAAAACAACAAGCACTGAAAAATTTTACAGGACGGGGTGAAAATCAATTTCCGTTTCACTGAAACATGAATAAATTTTGAAGATAAACTGTTCAAATTTACCTTTAGTTATTCCCAGTTTGACTGTGCATGTGATATTGCTGAAATGTATGTCCACTGGGTCAAGTTTAGGAACCATGTGGAGTCCCTGTGCAGGCGCAGGTGGCGGGGCAACCGGCTGAGCTTCCTGGGAGGAGCCCTGGACGGGAAGCATCGCGGGACTAGTCCCAATCGGGCCCGTGTTTCCTGTCGTAAACGCGACACTAGTTTCATCAACAATTTGCGCCCCGGCCAACATCATTCCGATCGCGAACTACACTGTTTCTTCGATAAAACTTCCGCGCGTGCGCGCTTCGATACGTCGCGCATTCAAGTGCGCCCGCGCTTAGCTCCAACGCGAAGTGGACTATTGGAACCCTTTGTCCGTAGCCGGTAAATAATTGCACACGCATTTGTTCATTGCACGTTAATTTTGTAAATGAGTGTTTGACGACACTCTATTAGTGAGCGTGTGGGCGTGCGCACGTCTGTGTGCGTAGCGCGTGAACAATACCCTTTATTGTAATGTTACTTGTGTTACTCGTAATTTTAGGTACAGGGAGACAAAGATACGTATTTCTACCTAAATTAAATGACAATGACGGCCTTTATTTATCAAAAACAAATAATTTTACCGAAAAATATTTTATTCAAGAAGGCATAACGGCCAAGAGAACGCGACCTAAAACACGTTAGTGAGAAATATTTGAATTAATAATCAATTAGTCATCCATTTACCATAACTTACTTACTATTATATTTAATTCGATTATAAAAACATAGTTCATTCATTTTGTTATACGGAAATGGCCTATGAATTAGACAACAATATGTAAGCTTTAAGACGTTTTGGGATAAACTGGATTACTCATAAAATAATTGAGATTAGTTCCAACATAGTCTTGAAATCTAGGTTCTTTTCCAAATGGCTTAAAGATTTACTTACTGCAACAAATTCCTTAAACCTTAGTCAAGGAGCAAAAGGCTGTAAATAATCACAGCTGAAAAAATAAATTTCAGTTATTTACATACTGTATTGTTCTGTAACCATTTCCTTAAAGGGTTATAGGTGTACTGAAAAAAGAGGAAGTTATGAGTTTTTTCATGATACCCTGAAAATTATTACACAGTAGAGTAGGAAAGCAATACCAGCATGACCTAAATCTATCTATATATATAAAAATGAATCCCTATTTCCCTTGGTCACGACATCACGCATGAACGGCTGGACCGATTTCACTTTTTTTTGTTGTTGTTGTGTTTGTAAGTGTCAGGAGAAGGTTCTTATGAAAGAAAAAAGTTAAAAAAATTCGCGGAAAATTAGAAAATTTAAGAACACTTATTTAAGAATACTTAACAACCATATAATAGGACAATGTAAACTTTTTTAATGTAACATTATGACATTTGACATAGAATTGACAGAATACGTGCAAATATCATCAAAGAGACAGGACAACGTCTGTCGGGTCAGCTAGTAATCTAGTATATATAAAAATGAATCCCTATTTCCCTTGGTCACGCCATCACGCGTGAACGGCTGGACCGATTTCACTTTTTTTGTTGTTGTTGTGTTTGTAATTGTCAGGAGAAGGTTCTTATGAAAGAAAAAAATTAAAAAATTGCGCGGAAAATTAGAAAATGTAAGAACACTTATTTAAGAATACTTAACAACCATAAGGACAATGGTGCCGATTCCCTTATTCACAAACTAAACTAAATTTAAGTTCAGTGCATCTTTTTCTTTCTATTTCATTAAGAAAAGGACAGAAGATAAATTTTAGTTCAGTCCTGTCAAATTAATCAGCGCTTGACGTAAATTGACGTAATTTTAGTAGGCAAGTTTTTAATCATGTCTAAACTTGTATGGAGCGCTGATTAATTTGACAGGACTGAACTAAAATTTATCTTCTGTCCTTTTCTTAATGAAATAGAAAGAAAAAGATGCACTGAACTTAAATTTAGTTTAGTTTGTGAATAAGGGAATCGGCACCAATGTAAACTTTTTTAATGTAACATTATGACATTTGA
Source organism: Aporophyla nigra (assembly GCA_947507805.1). Lineage (NCBI taxonomy): Eukaryota > Metazoa > Arthropoda > Insecta > Lepidoptera > Noctuidae > Aporophyla > Aporophyla nigra. Next base: position 5,922,929 of record OX382301.1, read on the forward strand.
CATAGAATTGACAGAATGCGTGCTCAAATATCATCAAAGAGACAGGACAACGTCTGTCATGTCAGCTAGTTGGAGAATAAAAATGAACAAGAAAACAATGTTTTTATTTACAGCGCCATCTGTGACCGGCTCAAGAAAATGTGAACACCTTTACCTAAGTAGTATATAATGGAGTTCTCACGTTCAACAGATAATATATAAGAATGTATCTGTGCTGGTATATTAGTTCCATGAGTTGAACATAGATGGCACTACTGAATCGTTTCATTAATCGATGTTTGGTCAGTTTAAGGTCACAGACCTCTCTATTGACCAGCAGACTAGGTCAATAGACTGTAATAAACAAAACAAAGGTTACCCTTTATACTGACTTTTTATGAGGATCCGTAATAGCATACATTTTGGCAAATTACACATGGCAACTATGTTGGGGTCAACTTCCAATCTAACCGAATACAGCAGAATACCAGTGTAATACACGGAGCGGCTATCTACCTTCACAATCCATTTACTTGGTATTGGTAACAATCAGATTTCTGACACGCGACCCGCCTGTTAGCGGACGAACGATTAAATTCTTCGTTTAAAAAAATAACCTTCAGCAAAACATAGTATACTAATAAGGTTTTTAATTAAGTAATAAAATTAATCTACACCTAAATCTACATACGCAAATATAATAATAAAATTTTAATGTCTGTTTGACATCAGAATAAGTATCAGCTTTTTACTAAATGCTTATCTAAACGGTGAAGAAAAACTCCGTCAAGAAACTGTGTATGTACTAGAACCAAAAATTCACATGTGACATCTACTTACCCGCAATGGGCCCGCGTGGTCGATTGCGGCCCACTCCCATATCGCCCACTTTCGCGCACAATCTTGTGGGAATAGTGTGTCTTAACCGGCACCCTAATTGCGAAACGCACAATTTATCAGAATCTGAATGGGATTGAAGATTATTTCTAAACCATTGCGTCATTTGTTCGAATAAATTGTCGTCTCAGCAACGTAAATAACGCAATGAATGTTATTTAACTATGAATTTTAAACCAATTTCTACCGTAAAAAGTTCCGCAATTACCCCTCTGGGTCACATAACATTATTTTCGTTCTTTCTTCTTTCTGCTTCTCATAGAGAAGAGGTACCTATCTGTCCTAGTAGTGGGAACATTATAAACTTATAATGTTCCCACTAATAAAATAGCTTAATAGCTTTGTCAACTACAATGCTATTAAGCTATTTTATGCATATGATAGTAGGTTATACGGTGCATTATAACAAAAACCTTTTTTTTGTCTGTCTGTTTGTTACGGCTAATCTCCGAAAGGGCTCGACCGATTTTGACGGGACTTTCATATGCAGATAGCTGATGTTAGGCTTTTTGTCTCGGTACCACGTTTCCGTTGCATTTTTTCCAAAATCCGCAGCTATAAAGTTATCAAAATTACGCGAGTCACAACTTTATCCTTTCTGTAAAACTTTTAAAAAAGTCACCATAAAATTTAGAAACAATCATATAAAATAAATAATAGTTTAAAAAACACGCTTCCATAGAAAACCAAACTAAAAAGGAGAAAAAAATGGAAAAAAAGCATGGGGTGTTTTTGAGGGCTTTTTTAATTGATATCAATAAACTATTATTTATTTTCAATTTTTTAGGGTGTGTTTCGAATTTTGTGATGTATGTCAGCGTAGTTTTCGAAAACAGTTTTTTTTTGCCTACCTGGTAACCCTGGCAAATCTGATCGTTTAAAGTGGGTCAAATCGCGTTATAAGGAGTCGGTTACAAACAAACATACAATTGAAACTAATATAAAGCGTGTAAAAACCGCACTCGTTTTATTATTGGAAGCTAATATAGATTTTTTTTTATTTCCGTACTCAAAGAGGCACCCTTTGAGTGTTTCAGGTGTGTCTGTCTGCAAATAATAAAAGGGAGATAAGTTTTTGTGGTACGGAACCAGTAATAAGCGAGTACTACTCGCACTTGACCAATTTTATCATCGTTATAAACATGTTACTTTATTCGTTTTTTATTTATTTATTCAAAAGCAATCAAAACTGTTCAAAGGAAACGCGCGCCCGATACATTTGCAAAACCGGTTGGCAGATTAGTTATATTATAAACAGACATGTACATATATTATGTACATAATGTGGGTGAAATTGGAGATCCTGCAGTTATCAGAATAAACTTTAGCTTGAACCAATCCGTATTTACTATAGGTACTCACAACTGCACCCTAATTGCGAAACGCACAATTTATCAGAATCTGAAAGGGATTGAAGATTGTTTCTAAACCATTGCGTCATTTGTTCGAATAAATTGTCGACTAAGCAACGTAAATAATGCAATGAGTGTTGTTTAACAATGAATATTAAACCAATTCCTACCGATAAAAAGTTCCGCAACTACCCCTCTGGTGTCCTAATGTACAGTCTTAGAGCTTAGTTTAGTCACCAGTGTCCCACAATATTACACTGTTGTCTGACTTTGATACCATTTAATAATTATGTCATCATCATAATCAGCCTATATTGTTCCCACTGCTGGGACACAGGCCTCCACTCGGTGAGAGGGAGTGGGCCGTAATTTACCACGGGTCCAGTGCTGGTTGGCAGACGTCACATGTCTCAGAATTTTGGGTTCTAGTTCCTCACGATGAATTCCTTCACTTTTGATAGTGTGATGAAATTATTTTACACTAGCTTCTGCCCGCGACTTCGTCCGCGTCAAATTTTTGCTCCCGTGACCATCCCGTCGCATCGAATTGCCTGCCAGTTTTCGTCCATTTTTCGGTGCTGCTCCGCTCCTTTTGATCGTAGCGTGATGTTATATAGCCTACAGCCTTCTCCAATAAATAGGCTACCTAACACAAAATGAATTTTGCAATTGGGACCAGTAGTTTCGGAGCCTATTCAATACAAAGATATAATCAAATATTTCCTCTTTATAATATTATTATTATAGTATAGACAAAGGAAAGCGCCTGCTAGGGTTCGAACCCACGACCTACACATAAGTCGCGGCCGATACCACTGGGCCACCACTGCTCTCATAATCATGTATTTTGTAATACTGTGGTGAGAGAAAAAACCGGCCAAGTGCGAGTCGGACTCGCGCACCGAGGGTTCCGTACAAACCTGCATCATCATCATCATTCGTCATCATCGTTTATGAAATGAAATGTTTTTTTTTTTTAATTTTTATATTTGTGTTGACTGAATGAAAGGTAAATTGTGGTTTACGATTTATGACGTATTAAAAAAAAAACTACTAACTAGATCTCGTTCAAACCAATTTTCGTTGGTAGTTTTCATGGTAATGTACATCATATATTTTTTTTAGTTTTATCATTCCCTTATTTTAGAAGTTACGGGGGGGGGGACACACATTTTACAACTTTGGAAGTGTCTCTCGCGCAAACCATTCAGTTTAGAAAAAAATGATATTAGAAACCTCAATTTTATTTTTAAAGACCTATCCATAGATACCCCACACGTAAGGGTTTGATGAAATTTTTTTTTTGTGTTTCAGTTCTATGTATGGGGAACCCCAAATATTATTGTTTTAAAAAAAAATGATATTAGAAACCTCAATATCATTTTTGAAGACCTATCCATAGATACCCCACACGTAAGGGTTTGATGAAAAAAAAAATTTTGAGTTTCAGTTCTATGTATGGGGAACCCCAAATATTATTGTTTTTTTTCTATTTTTGTGTGAAAATCTTAATGCGGTTCACTGAATACATCTACTTACCAAGTTTCAATAGCACAGCTCTTATAGTTTCGGAGAAAAGTGGCTGCGACATACTCGGACAGACAGACAGACAGACATGGCGAATCTATAAGGGTTCCGTTTTTTGCCATTTGGCAACGGAACCCTAAAAAGAAAGTGAAAGTTACTCTGCCTATCTGCTTGTTAGATATCGAATTTGAATGGAATTCGCTTGATTTTATTACGATAGTACGTCCCGTGGAATAATATCCGCGGGCAAAATATACCGGGTGACATTTTTTAACGTCTTGAAAAAAATGGGGGTAATAGGCGAACGGAGTAGAAGCCTTTGGCATAGAAATTTTTATTATTTTTATTTTTGAATAAAATGTAATGCAATTGATCCAGCAATAAATACTACTCATTTAAAGTAACATTTTCATACTAGAACAACAAAAACAGAAATTTGGAAAAAAAAAACAATTAAAATCTATCGAAACTCAAATCATACGCACCCTACTCAATGCGCGGCATGTATCAATGATTTCGTAGCGCGGTATTACCCTTTGAAGCCGGCCGATGGGCCTCGTTGATCTTTCGCAGGCGCACGAGCCGCACACGCATCCCCGTCCGCCCGCGCCCCGCGCTCCTTTAGTCACCTGCGATGAATCAGAAGGCCTTCCTGCCTTCCATTCTAGTTACACAACACACCCTATGAAGGTCGAGACGGTAAAAAATGTCATCCGGTATGTAGTAAATTATATAAGCCAAATCGGGTGTGGACTGTTGCAATAAAGCACTATCATAATATGGTTCTTTTTACATCTAATACTGAAAAACGGGTCGTTGAGCTCCCTAAAATAGGGTTGAGCTACACGATGACTGATACATACATGCTGTCTGTTGGGCTTGGGACAGGGTGAGCTCAAAATTGCAATGGCTCTTTCATCAAAAGGTCCTTGCAGACATGGACCTGCATTGTTAGACTCACATATAATTCTAATAATATAATGTTTGGACTTTAAAGAGACCTCTGAGTTTGTTTCGGTATTTCTTCTCAGGGAAAAGTTAGCTAGAAAATGCTGGCGCCATCGCCATCTAGTCTTAAAAATATTGAGCAATCAAATAACGACGTGTAAAAATATCTTATAAGATCTACTTACATAATTAAACATTTAATTTAATTTCAAAACAAATATTGTAGAGTCAACACAACACCTCTCTCCGTTTAATTTGTATACAAGGTGTAACAAAAAAATAACCGCAAGTCCTGAAAGTACTTGCAGTGTACCTATTTAATAGATATGTAAACACTGTCTCATTCACACAAGCGGAGGCAGCTGCTGTCACTAATGTCATCTGTCAGTCAGGAGGAATGGCATTCCTGAGATTACCGCGTTCAACCAAACAAACAAACTCTTCAGCTTTATAATATCAGTATAGATGTATGTACTAGTGTACCCATCTTATTTATAATAAATCATGATGATTGTATTTTATAGATTTTTTTCTCATTGTTCCTCTCAACCAAAGTCTCTTCACCACCCTTGGTTGACTGGTAGCGAAAGCATTAAGCCCGCCTTTGTACCTTTTTTTGTGTGCGAAAAGTTTAAATAAATAAAGTTTGTAAACATGTCTTTCGAATATTTTTTATTTTTTATTTAAACTTGGCATGGCATTGGCATTGGCATTTTAAAAAGGAAACGAAAAGGTAACCCTTTTTATAAAATGCTGAACGGATTTGGTTGATTATTGTGGTTTGCGTATTACATATTTTTCAAAATGTAATGCTTATATACCTAGATACAGCTGAATATACCACATGTTACTATTCCTAAGCTGATAAAATTTTCTTATTTCCTAATTTTGTTAATATGAGTACTTAGACCGGTTTCCCCTTTACACATCTGTATACCCGTTCATAATATAAATATAGGCGAAATGATTTGTATGTAACTATTGCTTGAAAAACAGGTTGACTGGCCTCTGTCAGCAAACCGGCCAGTCAACCTATTTTTTCAGCCTTCCTCAGTGTAATCGGATTTTGTTTTTTTAAGGTAGATCCTCACACGTTAATGAGAAGATATGCGGACCGTTTGTTGTTGGTTATAGAAGATAAATCATGGAGCATCAATCACGATCAAAGTTTTAAAGTATGATAAAGTCTCCATCAGGCGTGATCAAAACTAAGAACAGGCCTATTCAGCAATAAAAAATAAAAAATGAAATAAAAGTTACCTAATAATGGAAGCAAAAACAGCTAAGGATCCGGGTTAAACCGCAGGACATTTTCGGTAGGTTTTGTACCAAATACCTTTTAGGGTTATTGATATTGCCGAAAATTCTGAGAATAAAAACTGCATAAACCGCTGCTTTTCCAACATGTTGACCTCAAATCTCACGTAAATGTATAATTCCTATACAAAGATAATGCTATCTAATTGTTAACCTTTATTTTTGTTCATATTGTAATTAATAAGAATAGAACAAATATGATAGCATTCATAAAAAAGTTACGACATGGAACGCAGTATTTTTTTTTTCTTCAAACCTAGTAAGTTCCTTTTTTGAATCATGGCATTTGAACGATGTTTTTTCGTTGAAAAAACGCTTGGCCAAGTAGACCGAACTTTTTCAATGGCTGCGTTACAACTGATAACCAGTTTATTTTTTTATTATACAAAAAAGCCTTACACTTTAAAAAGATTTTTGCTTGATATATAAACCATTTGACGGAACCAATCCAACATAATAAAAATACCAAATCTTTTTGAATGTGACGTTCACATCGTGCCAAAATAAAAATGTCAATCACGAACGCATCAATGTCAAAAAGTCACACCTATCTATTTTTATCTTGAAATCGAATTGTTTTAAATTTTAAAACGTTTAACTATTCGATTCGAATAAATTGTCGTTTAGAAGTCACTTAGTAATAGTAATTATATTTGGATAGATAAAGAATCTAATACTCTATAATATGTACACCATAAAGATTACAGATACAAATAAATGTAAAGTAATGATGTGTGTGTTCGTGCCTTTCAAGCTTTAGGAAAAATATGTAGTTTCGTCAAAAACAATTACAAATGAGTTTGTAAATATTAATTAGCTAATGTTTCTTGCTATCGTCACTACTTGTTATTGATTATGTAATTATGTTACTTCACCACTGGAATTTGGCAGAATAGAAAACCTAAGGTTGGACTTTTAATCCTATTCAGTAACTTGACAGTTGGAGGGATACCAGCACCCTAATTACGAAACGCACAATTTATCAGAATCTGAATGGGATTGAAGATTATTTCTAAACCATTGCGTCATTTGTTCGAATAAATTGTCGGGTCAGCAATGTAAATAACGCCATGAATGTTGTTTAACTATGAGTATTAAACCAATTCCTACCGATAAAAAGTTCCGCAATTACCCGGTTTTGACAAAAAAAAGATAGTGAGGTGGTGCAAGAATGAATGAAATTGAATGAACTTGAAATAATGTACTTATACGCAAACTTTGTATTTTAAGGGGGTCTTCTGGTTTGACGCCCTGATTTTTAAGCATTTTTTGGGGTTGTTTTTTTAAAGACCAATGGAGAGAAGAAACTTTGAACTTTTTATCATTTATTGACACATATTTCAAGAGTATACAGTTAAATTTTTAGCTAAAAATATTCAGTACAACCAAAGTTATAGCGGTCTGAAGACACCCGCCTCGAAAAAATGGACGCCCACTTCCTCCACGATATCAGCTGATTGGCTTATCTGAAACAAAAAAACCTGACGGGGTTTTAATCTGTATACTGAAATACATCGAGTGAACTACGATGAAAATTTTTTTTTGAAAATTGGGTTTTTGACAGACTTCGGAACAAAAAAGTTCGAATTTCATGTATTTTTTGTAAACTTTTTGATACAAAAAAAATAGAAATTTTCAAAATTTTGGGATAATAGTAGTTCACTCGATGCGTCTAGGTTTACTGAGTAGAATTTTAAGTTAATCGGCCAAGCCGTTTTTGAGATATGATGGAGGAAAGTTTGAAAAACATTGTTTTGAGAAAAACGCGTTTAAAGTTTCAAGTACAGTTATAACTATACAAATTCTAACTTACCACTAATCTGCGATGCTTGGTCCGTAAAGTGTGCCTTCCTCCTCCTCTTGGAAGTCTTTTAAAGCAGATTTTGCAGCTTTGGCCTGAATTCTGGCTTTTTTTGTGACATCACTGGCGCGTCGCTCGGAGCGCGAGATCCGCTTTTCATCACGTTTCTCAACGTAAGCATGCGCTTCGCGTCCTGTGGGGCATCTCATGATTGTAATTATTTTTAAAATCCCCTGGAATCCTTCGTTAAATATTATCACTGCCAAAAATGTTGCAATTTTAACGATTTTGGCGCCAGAGTGAAGGTGTTTTGGGGTGACTGTCCAAATTAACGAATTGAGGGATTCGTTGTTGTTTTGCGTCTCGGATTCTAAACAACGGGTCAGCAGGTCATTTTCAGATAAATCTTCATACACCGGTTCAATTGCTATCAAGACTTCGGATAATAACGGTGGCTTGTGATGGAATTCGTTCGGTTTGTGAAACCTTTTCCATAAAACTTTCGTCTTTTAAAACGGCCAGGGTGAACATAATTTTCCGAACTTCCTTTTCTACCACTCATTTTTTAAATAAATAATTTTGAACCGATCACGTGTTTCAGAAAAAATAAATTAGTAGATTTTTTTAGAGAGACTTCGAAGAGCACAACGCTCTTTGAAGTTAAACCAAGACTAAAATAAGTTTCACACCATAAATAATTACACAAATACTTTCCTAAACGTGTTTAAACTTGTCAGCACTTGTATAAGTATTCATTTCTTCAGAAGGGTCTTTGGTATAAAGCCGAGAGAGAACTATAGGCTCGATCTCCAAGCGCTCCGCTCAACAACGCTCCGAACACCAGTCCCTTCTAACCGCTCTGTATCTTTATAATGGTTTCGAATATCGAAAAATCACTGTACCCCTATATTCTAGACACATTAAGGAAACAATTTATGCAAAAAAACAAAAATCTATTTTTTGAACCCATCAAACCAGAAGACCCCCTTAAATTTAATAACTTGTCTTAAAACACGATGTATACTATATCAATATATATATATAGTCTATGGCAGCCAGAGGAAATAAAATAACTATAGCAAAAAAAAAAGTAAAATGAAATGATTTTTATGTTTAGTTTTGTTTCTATCAGAAAAAAATAAAAAAACAAATAGCTATTATTAAGAATGATTAATTTATTCTTATATTCCACATCCTAAATACGATTTTTTAAAGTTTTATTCAATTTAAACCACTTTTATCATTCATTCATCACGTGACATCGTTCACTACCCCGACACTATTCGTTTTTGAGTGGTATCATTATTTTTCGTTGAACTGTCAAGTTACTGAATAGGATTAAAAATCCAACCTTAAGCATTTTCGTTCAGCCTATAATATTCCCACTGCTGGACTACAGGCCTTCACTCTGTGAGTGAATAGACCGTAATCCACCACTCAAGCCCAGTGCATATAATAGTTTGTTTAAATAACTATTTAAACCTGTGGTCAATCATAACTAATTAAAAATACCAACACATTTTTTATTTAAAATAATGTAAAACATAGCAGCATGCAATGGGTCAAAATGTCAGTTTGACGATAAACAGGATAGTAAGCAAGATAACAGTAACTCGCATGGTCGTTACATGAGATAATCCCCAACTTCGCATGCGTTTTAGATCCCGTACAAACGGCCTAGTAATCATTTAATATAAATATTATAAACTAGCTTCTACTCGCGACTTCGTCTGCGAGAAATTTTTGCTCTCCTGAACCTTCCCGTCGCACCGAATTGCCTGCCAGTTTTCGACAATGTTTCGTAGCTGCTCCGCTCCTTTTGTTTGTAGGGTGATGTTATAAAACCTATAACCTTCCTCAGTAAATAGGCTACTCAACACAAAAAGATTTTTTCAATTCGGACCAGTCGTTCCTGAGATTAGCGCGTTCAACCAAACATACAAACAAACAAACTCTTCAGCTTTATAATATTAGTATAGATGCGAGAGTAATTCTGTCTGTTTGTCACCTTTTCACATCTTAACACCTGGACGGATTTCTAAGACATTTGACAAACAGGTAGACCTGACCTAGAACATTGGCTGCTTTATATCCCGGTAGTCGGTAAGTACGTTCTCGAATCTATCATGTCTTAGGGAATGAAGTCGCGGACAAAAGCTAGTATATCAGAACTGGAGTTCTACCTTGCACGGGTATCTACTCGTCGTAAAGCAAAGATCACAGTGAGGGAGAATTTAATTACCTATTAACACTTCCTCTCAGAACCGTGTGGTGCCGGACGTAAAGAATAACACCACCCCATTTCTTCCCGTGGGTGTCGTTAAAGGCGACTAAGGGACTTACTAGAGAATGAGCAGCAGCGTTCTCTATGCATTTTACCACCATACTGCGATCGCCAACCCACCTGCCAAGCGTGGCCATTACGGCAAAGCCCCCCAAATTGGGGGAGGCCTAAGTCCAACAGTGGACGTCTTACGGCTGAAATGATGATGATGATGACTTCCTCTCACTCTGATCGTGATCGAGAAGACGATCTTCCTTTGTCGACAGCCACGCCACTATTCAAACCCAAAGCATTTATATTAAAAAAAATACCGGCACTTTGGAACTTTAAAGATTCGGTCAATCAGAAAAATGATGCTAGTTTGTCAATTCCAAGCGTAGTAGGCATTCCAATAGAGAAGAACGGGCAAGAAATACCACGGAAACTCTTTTAAATCAAAATATTTATTTTTAAAAATGGTTACATCATTAATATTCTAATTATACGTGTGCGAACGATGTATATGTATAATAGTATAATATGAAAGATAAAATAAAATAAATTCAAAAATTAAAATAAGTTGTGCCAACTAAAAGTTGAAGTCCAGTCCCAACTGACAGCGCCCATTCGTATGTCAAAAATGACACAGGATCAGAACCAGTCAGCTCAACCATTTTAAAAGGACCTCAACCAGCGAGACATTTGAGTGAGCATGATATACTCACAGCCGCTAGTATTCAAGTCTATGAAAGACGTACCCAGTAAATGGTAAGAAGATACAGACTAACTGTCTAGTTTTGGGTTCACTGGTAAATATAAACTGTAACTAGCTGAAGGTAATATTTAAGCTACTCATGTCGTCTCAACTTGATGTTAACCTATGTTTGCTTATCATCTGGACAGTAAAATATATTCTATTTTTCTATTATAATTAGTAAATAGCGGTCACACGTTTGCAGAATTATACAATACTAAGAGATTGGATTTATACAATCATAAGATAGTTTTTACAATCTTCAACAGCTCCAGCAATATTCTCGAATGCCAATTAATTAGTTTATGCGTCTTGTGGAGTAGGACCAGCGTTGAGCATTGCATTTTTATCAACGATGTAACCCCATTATTAATATGTACTAAAAAGAGGAAAAGACCTAATATCAAGCCTTGGGGAGCACACATTTTTTCTTTTAACCTATTGATTTAACAGCTTTTATTTTAACTCTTTGCTGACTATCATTTAAATAAAATTTAACTAAACTAAGCGCACGATTAACTAGTTCGTAATACTCAAATTTTATTAGTAAAGTTTCGTGCTTAACCTAGTCAAATGCCTTAAAAGGGACATAAAAGACTTCAATGGCATCTTGATCTCCTTCAATGCTGTAAATGGAACGTTCGCTCTTAAGAGCAGCCAACCCGTCATACTTAATTCTCATACAAATACTCTTACATGATCTTAACACATTTTTCTCCAGATTATTTGAACTTATAGGTAGCTTGGTTCACTGTAACCTAAATAATGTTACAGTGAAATAAAAAAAACTTCAGTGAAATTCAGTAAAGACGTAAATCGACGGAAATTTTAACTGAAATTTTGCGGTACAAAAAGGACATATTGACTCACGCAGTTAATTTATTTGGGGGCGCAATAACAATTTCAAAAATAGCTAGTTGCTAGTAGCCTAATGGCTACTAGCACTTTTTCAATAAAAAGTTAGGAAAACATAGAAAAGTTAAAAAAAAACTATACTTAATATAAGTACTTACATTAAGAAAAGGAACGAAAAACTTTCATAGAAACCTCGCACTTGTAATGGAGATTTTAAAACACACACTTTTTCTTCCAATAACTTGTAAGGCTTTTCAGAAACATACTTTGGAATAAGTTTTTTGAAATATCCGCGCGCCAATTTTCGTTCGACGTTATCGCGTTCTCACGCAATGCAAGAGTGCATTGCGTTGGATGAAACAACAAACTTTTCAGTCATACTCGCATTGACGATAGACGGACCGGGAAACCAATTGAGACATCTAGTGAGGAATTTAAAGCTTCTGTCGTTTTCGATGGTTTATTAGTAAAGAAATTTACAAATACCTTGGTCTATGTTAGAGCTCATGGGCACCACGTAAAGTCTCCCATATATAAATTCAGTGTTTCGTATTTTTTTTCTACTAGTTTCTTTATTAATAATTTTGCATACTTACTATTTTATTTTATTTTCTGCTGATTTGATCTAGTTCCTAAAATGCTGGGCTATAGCCATTTGGATATCCAGCAACTTACTTGTTGAAAGTTTCAGTATTAATATAAGGCTTAAAGCGATTCAGCTGGAACAGTCTTTTCCATATTTGTTATTCTTACTAGATCACAAAATGGCATCGCATTACAATATTGTTGTTATGATCCATCAATCGGTATTCATTGTTCCCCACGTTTCCTTAAACGATTAGGGCTCCAATGAGATAAGCCATAAATTATCATACCACGAGCACATCCCGCTATCAAAGGGTAATGCGCAATCTGGACGTGGGGAAACGCACGCCCCCGCGTCACTTGTGTCGACATTATAGTCTTCGAGCTCAAGTAGATAAACATCAATTTATCTACTTATGTACTTGTACATTTCTATAGCAGTAAGCTGATATTATTGATCGTTGCAACACGTGGCCTTCGTTTGGGTCACATTACCGTTTTCAGTGTCCGTATCACACAGGCATTAAATATTTATAGGTTCCGCTAGAAACGATATTTCAATGTTGGAAAATTAAACTTTGTTTTCCGTACTAGTTTACCTACCAAGTTCCATACAACTTTAGAGTACCTACCAACCTTTTTACCTTTTTTTCATACTAGTTATAAAAATAACTGAACCATTTATTTACCTTTAACAAAAAATTCAAACTAAGTAATTTAGCAATTAATAACTTAGATAATGTCGGTGCCAACGAGTCATAAATAAATACAGTTTTATTATGATAATTCCTGTTTTGTTTAAAAAAAATTACTTCTGCATTTCACACGGTACACTAATTAATTAAGACGTGACGGTACTTCTACCCGACGAATGCTCGAAATGAAACAAGTATGAAAACACCCGCGCTTCGTGTGCCGGCAGTCTGGTGACGACCACGCGTTGTTTCGCACAGCACGCTGCACGAGCGAACACACGCAACCACGGACGTAGAGTTCCAATTACAAAATAATAATAATAAAAAAAACAAATATTAAACAGAATTGACCAGAGTATTTTTTTTAAATTACGAGACACCATACAGCGGTGTTCGAATTTTAAAAACTTTTGATTAAAAAAATATTTTACAGTAAATCTACTCTCGTAATGTTGTTGTGATCTTGTTTTCTTACTGAAAACATTTAACTAGTGTTGTTTAAAATTTCTTAATTACAAAATAAGTGCACGTGTTGACAAAAATGGCGAAAGCTATGGCTGTGCTGCAAGGCTTGGGGCAGAAAGTGAGCGGGAAGGAGCAGCCTGAATGTCGGACGCTTCAGGTGAACATGCCATCCCCAAGGCCAGTTCACTTAGAGTTTAACAACATTACGCTGAAAGTTTCAGAAGGAATGACCTCGCGAAGTAAGTGGCACAAAACATAATTTTATAACTCTTAACTTCGTGTTCAGTTTTGCGAAGGTAGTTAGTATAAACATTTGTATTACGTTAAAATAAGTAACTTATATTATTTTATTGGGAAAGTGATGTAGCAAGGCTGTAAAAAATATTTTAACCAGATCAATATTTAGTGTCTATGATTAAAGTGATTCCCGAAGTTTCCGTATATTAAAATGGACCAGGGTGGGATCAATATTAGTCTCATACATAGCTAGATACTCAATCTCGTGCGATAAGAGCCCGGCAGATAAGTACGGCTTTGTTTTTGTTTAATCATCTGTGCTCACAGACAACGCTGCATTATGAACTGAGTGCATATTGTGAGGAAGAGATAACAGTTTGTTTATGTACAGTTAGCATTCTCATTCGCATCTGGTGGATTAGCTGTACTTTGTTACAATATTGAACAAACGTGACCTTTCTATGGCGTAGAAGGGTCACGTTTGTGAGGGAAAACTTCCTCTAATGAATTAGGAAAAAACTTTTGAATTAGGAAAAAACTTTCCAAGGCTTATTTTTAGCTTCACGATCGATATTCTGAACTACTTAAGACGCAACAGTATTGTGGTTCTTAATGCTATGTTATGTGTTAAATGTGGTGATATCATAACATTAGTTGAGTAGGTAAATAATTAAATTGAAATGTAGAACATAGGAAATGAATTAGAAAAAGATAAAAAAACAAGTTTCTTTTTTCTATTATGTGGGTACTTTCAAAGTAACAATTAGATTCATAGAAAGAGTTCGACGACCACTTATATGTGTATTAAAATACGAAACGTAGATATACACAAAATAAATAATACTGTTTGGTCTATGCAATTTAGGTATAACTTTCTCAAATTAGAGTGGCGATGTTTTATATGACTCAAAAGCATTTGAGTCTGCATCAAGATCTCTTTCGGATCTGTTTAGAAAGCGGTGTGACTGTGTTTTATGAGGTCAAGGTAAAATATCAGTGGGAAGGTATTATTTGCATTTCCTTAATAAATTTGGATTAATTGTGACACGAGCCATTGCTAGAAGTTCTTTTATTGAACAATTGCGCGACGAAGAGGCGTTATTGCCGTCTTCCGGAGATGTTGGTAAATACTTTTTCTTATTTGTACCATTATCATCAGCTTAGCCTTATTCCGAGTGTATTCGGGTCAATAATTTGTTTTATTTTGTCTATCTTAACAACCGGACTAGTAGGCCAGTTTACGTCAATATTTTTATCATTAAGTACATAGTAAAATATTCCTACCCTATTATCAGAAGCGGATGCAAAACAATGCAAAGTTTGGACGGCTTGAACATTGGACGTTCGATAGATCTTACTAGATTTTTATAGAACACAAACACTGATGCATTCTACCTACATATACTTATTGTGTGTAGACCAACCACTAGTAAATATCAAGTTGCTAGTCGAGTTATCAAATAACACGTTCCTTTCCAGCCAGTCAACCATTGAATTATTCAGTGAAGTAGTAGAAAAATGTTTCATAACTTGTACATAATTCCAACTTAGGTACTTGATATTGTAGCGATTTTATTTTCTTATTTACTTGTAACGTCTGAGATCTTATTCGGACTACGGCCCAGTCCATTTAAATTTTGTACCTATGTATAAGGTACTAGCGCTTCGCCCGCGACTTTGTCCGCGTGACCCACAGGAACTGTGCATGTTTTCGGGATAAAAGTAGTCTGTATTACTTAGCGATAACGCAGCTTTCTACGGGTGAGAGAATTTTTAAAATCAAACCTGTAGTTTTTGAGTTTATTCATTACTAATTTTGGTTGGTATTTCGATCAACTTTTAAAATGTAATAAGTGGTTATTGTGACATAACGATAATAGTTGGACATATAGTATTGCGAAGTTTTTTGTAGTTATTGATATTTTCTTTAATATTGTAGAACATACTTTTGTTCTATCATCAATAATTTCCGCAGCGCATGCGACATAAATGTTTTATGGCATTTTTCACCTTGGGTTACATTACTAAAGTTTTAGTAAGGATCCCTAATATTTTCTATCAATAAATATAGCCTCTGTTACTAAGGGTGAATGTAGCTTTCTAATGGTGAAAGAATTTTTGAAATCTGCATAGTAGTTTTTAAGTTTATTCATTACAAAACATACACACACACACAAAAATACAAATCTTTCCTCTTTATAATATTAGTGTAGATTTAGGTACATGGCTGCTTCATCAGCCTATATTATTCCCGCTGCTGGGTCTCAAGCCTCCAGCACGCAGTCCCAGTGCGGGTTGGTAGCTGTCACTTGTCTTCGTATTTTTGGTAGACATGCCAGTTTCCTTCCCGTTTTGAGAGCAGTGGTGATGAAATAACTAACGCAAAAGTAAAATGACTGTCAGGGGTCGAACCTACGACTTCAACTCGTAAGTCCACCACTGATATATCCTATATCTGTACATACTAGTGACAATGTTTAATTTATGCATATCCATTTAATAACGTAATTACTTAGCGCGACAGCAATTATGGTAAATAACTAGTTTTTAAATGGGAAACATAATAATATTGTATCTTATTAAGTTTATTGTATATTAATGCAATTAATACACCATATATGTACCTACCTAATATAACAATAATATTATAAATGTGAAAGTGTATATGTTTGCATGTTTGTTACTCAATCACGCATAAACGGCTGAACGGATTACGATGAAATAGCATAATTTTATCTCGGTAGTACAGTCACGAGTACTAATCTTCTTCTTAGTGTGTCGACGGCATGATTGACACGAGAGCACTAATGTGTATGCACTTAGCAACTTTTAAAAGAGATTTTCTCCTATTGTACTGATTGTAATTTTATGTTATTATGAACAAAGAATTTTGGAACCCACACTGTTATGAAATAAGCATTATCTTAAAGTTGCAATCGTTACTTAAAAGAAAATCGCATTTGAATTTGTCTATGGGCGGCGACTGACTTTACGTACTCATGGGTTAATTTCCAATCTTCACGTGGGCTAGCAAATGAGTAATGATGAATGATTTTATTTCTGTAAGTAGGTTGGTACTACAAACAGGTCGGCGTTTCCTACCTGACTACTCTGAGAAGAAAGGCCGAAACAAACTCAGAGGTCACAGTCTCTTTTAAAGCCCGGTCATAATCTTGGTCACATCATGTGGAAACCATTTAGATTGGCCTCTCAAACGGTCATTTGAGAAAAGAACCACACAGATTGAGTGGTCCAGTCGGTGCAGTTCGTCACTAATCAATCAGCTCAACTCAGTACTTAAAAGCTAGTATTACAAAAATATTCTCCAACATAGCTCCGGTGTTATGAATGATTCTGAATGTAGCTTTACTTTTGCATGTTAAACAAACGTGTCTGGTAAAAGTGTTACATTTCTTTAGGTCAAGCCTTTATCAAAGACTCGGCTATTATTGTTTATAGATTCACGCCGAAACAAACCGTTAACTTAATGATACGTCAATCTTATTCAACCAAAACTGAGGATTTGCGAGATATGCGACCCAGATACAGAGTCTTCTCAAGTATTTTTGTCTACTTAGATATAATAATTCTCAAAAAGAGGAAAGGGCTTCTTAATAACATAGTGTAATTAAATTATTCTAAGTAACGGGTTTTTTTTTGTTGTGGTTGGAAAATCATCAAATGACGTCTCCCGCTCTGGGTGGAGCGGGAGGGCGTGTCAGACTTTTACTGACTAAAACCCATCCGTGTTCCTTCAGTTGCCCATATGCCAGGGCGGCGGTATAAGTAACGATCACAATACAATACATTTAAAATTATTCTGCTTTTAAATTGGTTGTGTTACAGGATCAACGGTTTTATTCTCAACTTCATAACTTAAGTTCTGAAATAACCTTACTTAGGTTATTTTTGGACTTTGAGTCTTGAAATTATGATTTTAAGGAGAGAATGGAAGTTATATAAAACATTGGTTCACTTCTTTGACAAAACATTTACCTACTTAGATAATAAAGACATTTTAGGTATATTTGAGGGTTTTGATATGCAAATAAGTTTTTATAGACCCGTACTTGAAGGGTAACCAACGGGACCCTATTTCTACGCCTCCGCTGTCCGTCTGTCTGTCAGCGGGCTGTATGTCATTTTCCGTAATAGGTAGACAGTTTATTTCACAGAATGTATATTTCTGTTGCCGCTATAAGAAAAAATAATAACATAAAGTACCCCCATAAATGAAACGTGTTATTTCCGACGTTTTTCGAATTGTGATACGGAACTCTTCGTGGGCGAGTCCGACTCACACTTAGCCGGTCTTTGGTAAACAGTAGTTCCTAATGATCATATTCATCGACATGCATCGAAAATAGGGCCCACTAAAAACAAAAAAAGGTTGAAGCTAAGCTAAAAGGACATCTCCACAGAACAGAATATTCATTCTAAAACAAAAATCCGATAAATATGTAAACGCAACACAATAATAATCGTGTAAAACGCTTACAATTTAACCAGCTATGCTGATTAGTTCGTGATGACGATGACACTTTGATGACATACACGTGCTAAGGTAAGGGACCTGCATAACATAATGCTAGCATGTGCCGCCCGGCTCCCCTTGACAATGATATAGGTACAGGGTCAAATTAAATTACCTAGCGATACTCTGCAGACGTGTTATGTTAACACGATAAAATAAAAGATAATTGCTGTTACTCAAAGTATGAGTTGAGAATATTTGTTTTTTTTTTTGTCTCTCGTGGTGACATATCAATACCCATCGCGTCAGTGAAGTTTACACAAAATTAAAAGAAAAAACTGTTAATAAACTGCTATTACAAGTGAGTTAAAAAAAAATGTTACGTCAGCCGGAGTTTAGCTAGCTTATTTTATTTGACCCTCTATAATCTGACAAAACAAACATCTCTGTGAATGTAAAGTCAGGGTTATTTATTTTTTTGAGAATTATTAAGGCAGTGACCGAATGATGGCCAAGATTAGGCCAAAGAAACCAAGGCCGTCAAAAAACGCGTTTTAATGACGATAACGTCAAGGTTGCGGGAAACGCATGGATGAGAGACGCACGGAACCGATATGTATGGCGGAAAAAGAGGGGGGGGGGGGCTATACCCAGCAGTGGATGATTCCGAGCTGAGATGATGATGACGATGATGAAGGTTGTGGTTCCCGGAAGCCTACAAGCAGTCCTACCAACGGGTATCGTATTATCCAAGTAACAGGGGTCCAGTTAACTGGGTTCAAGGCGACCTCAACATAGTTGGAAGTAGGCCTGGCAGAGGACAATGAGATCTATACAAAATGTAGACTGAATGGGGAGAGCTAGAATCGACTCTCTTTCAATTAAAAATGTTGACGGTCACAAGTGCCTTTTTTGTGCCTATTTGAATTAAATGCTTTGACTTTGACTGTAGATTTATCACTATAAATCTACAGTCAAAGTCAAAGCATCAACACACACCACTGTGTGACTGGCCTTTTTTTTTCTGGATGGGAAATCATCAAATGACTTCTCCCGCTGTGGGCGTGAGGGCATGTCAGACTTTTACTGACTAAAACCCACCCGTGTTCCTTCAGTTGCCCATGTGCCAGGGTCACGGTATCTCTTTCGAACAATCTCGCGACCCTGGCAGGCGTCGGTCCTAGCCGACCCCTTCAGTGCTGCTGACATCTCTTTGAGGCGCGCGTGGAACACTACGCGCCGTCGACCCGAGCCTGGTCCTTACCGGGCGGCGAGCTACCCATTGCTCGCCGCCCGCAAGCTCGCGCCTACTGTGGCCGGGAGTCCGCTATAGACTCCCGACGCCCGGGGCGTCTCCTCCGTGTGACTGGCCTTAAGGCTCTTACAAACAAGTGCGACGCGATAACGCGACATGACTTTCGACACACGATACAATTTCTACGAAAACTCAATGTAATTTGTTCTACAAGAGTAGCGTCGTCTATATTAAGAAGCCTTTACGCGGAAATTAATGTGTTACATTGTCAAGGGCGGCCCTAATGGCCTGTTAAAACTTCAGAATCCCACAATCATATAAAATAAAATAAAATGGCCGTTATTTAGAATAATTTATACGTCCACATTCATACCTACCTCCGTAATGTCACAATAATTAATTGTATTGTTAATAAGCAGGAAACAGGCCAACAATAGAGTTTTAGTGGTTACAAATTAATATTCATGAACGTATAATTTCTTTCCGTTTTTGTTCAAACCCAAATTGGAGACTTAAAAAAATCCTGTGAGTCAAAAAAAATTTTTGAAACGTTGCCAACCTCTCATTAAAATGTACGTGACCAAACGTGCGGACAAAGCCACTTAGTAAAAGATTTATATCTTAATTTTTATTTAATGTCATTGTAATTTGCAACTACAAAACGTTTATGTCAATAACCTGAAGTCGTTATAACTTCCGAATGACAGTTGTCATCAAAACGTGACAAAACAATGCATTGGGGACTGTTACCACGGGCACTCGATAGACACCGATCGACGACCATTCTCACTCACCATCTATATTTCGACTTTTAATTGTATTCAGTAATTTGACAATTGAAAGGTTACTAGATATTGAGAAAAAAAAAGATAGTGCGTTGGTATAAGAATTAACAAAATTTAATGAACTTTGAATAATGTACTCGCATGCAATCTTTTTATTTCAAAACATGAGGAGTATAAATATTTGTCTATATGCTTTTTAACACGTTTTTATTAGTATGTGTATTGGTAGTATTGGTATGTAACTATGTTTGTAACCGACTCCTTTGGACTTGATTTTGACCCACTTCAAACAAAAAAAAAATGCATTCTTTTGAAGCTAGCCGAACAAAAAATTAAAAAAAAAAAAACAAAACATTAGTTCAAAAAACTAAAAAACAGGGTGCTTGATACCTATTAAAATACATCAAAAAGCCACCCAACGCTTTTTTTTTTTCAATTTCTTTTACTTTTTAGTTTGGTTTCTATGGAAGCGTGTGTTTTAGTATTTTAAACTATAATTTTTTAAATGTGTGAGCCATAGTGTGAGCAGAGGATGTCATTCTCACTCAAATGTCTCATTGATAGTGGCGCGAGTGTTGGATCATTTAGCTCCCTTCAAAATTGTTGAGCTGGATAGTGCTGATCTGATGAGTTGGGACTGGTCAGCTCTTAAGCTGTCCGAGCACGGCCTATTTTAATTATTATACAAAAAAAAAAAAAAACGTTTTTACTTGCGGTTCTCTGGACGCTATAATTAACGTGTACGTCTTTTTTACATCGTTCTCACATATTATTCTACAAATATATCCAATTTGTTTGTATGTTTGGAGGTTTATTACTCAAAAATGGTTGCAAGGATTTGGATAAAATTTGGTACATATAGTTTATAACCTGGATTAATACATAGGTTACTTTTTATCCCGGTAGCACGTTCCCGAGGGATGATTACCGACCGCTACGCGGGTGAAGCCGGTAACCGAAGCCAGTCAATTATACATTAATCATCATCATAGGTAATTAAAAATAGTCTCAATAGAGACGTTTTGGATTGCTTGCTAGTTTCAAAATCAAAATTAAAATCAAAAGTCATTTATTCAAACTAGGCTGAGAGTCAGCACTTTTTGAACGTCAAAGTTACATAAGACAGTCCCCCCAAAACGCCCGCCCTTCGACACTTCCTAGTGCTTTGGCTGGGAAGAAGAAGTGGCGGAACAAACTCCCCAGCAGCACAGCTGTCTGTTAAGTTAGAAGAACTTGATTCTATACAGTATTGTGTAAGTTATTCATATTATAAAACAAAACATACATTATTCGCCATATGTCAGCTAGCACACGCCAATACACCAACAAAACATTGAAAACTAAACTCAAGCTGAAATAAATAATAAAACAAAATCGTAAATAGAACTTAAAACCTTAATAAAGCCTCCTCCTTCATATTCCTGACTATGACCACTCTTTCTCATTTTTAAAGTGCCTGTGAATAGTTTGATTGAAATGATTTGATTTGAAAAAATGATTTAAGTTTGACTTTAGAATTAGATTTAGTAAAATCAACCTATAATATTTCCACTGCTGGGACAAAGGGAGCACTTGGGCCCAGTGCGGGTTGGTAGATGTCACATGTCTTCGAATTTTTGGTTCTAGGACATGCCCGTTTTCTCACGATGTTTTCCTTCACCGTTTTGAGAGTAGTGCTGAGGAAATTATTTATGCAGAGTAAAATGCCTGCCTGGGTTTGAACCAACGACCTACAACTCGTACGTCGGGGCTATTACCACTGGGCTACCACTGCTTATCGAATGAGATTTAATTCTTACGATTTATTTCGTTTATTTTTTTAGAAAAATTTAATTTTGACTTTATTTTTAATGAACTTGACAGTTAAGCCTAAAATAGAAATATAACGCGCGTCTCAGCAAATTGCTTTTATCTAGCCTTGATTTTTTGTTTTTTTCCTTTGTTTTTTTATTGCTAATGAGCCTCTACTTCGCACGATTTTAAAGACTTAACAAACATTTTTTTTTTTGGATGGGATATCATCAAATGACTTCTCCCGCTCTGCGCGGAGCGGGAGGGCGTGTCAGACTTTTACTGACTAAAACCCACCCGTGTTCCTTCAGTTGCCCATGTGCCAGGGTCACGGTATCTCTTTCGAACAATCACGCGACCCCGGCAGGAGACTTAACAAACATCAAGATTACTTTATTGTACATAAACATAAAGTTAAATATTCAATGTGCCTATTCTTTCCTAATTATGTTGGGATCGGCTTCCAGTCTAATCAGATCCAGCTGAATACCAGTATTTTACATGCAGTGACTGCTTATCCTCCAGAACCCAGTTACCCGTTGGTAATACTGGTTATCAATTGTGAAAGATCTGCAAATGAGAGCTGGGACCAATGACTTAACGTGCTTTCCAAGCACGTAGGGATTCAGTACTAATGGATGATAGCCCTTCCGAGGACCTCGGCAAGCGTTGCTTAGCCATAAGGATCGACTCGTCCGGCTGTTAAAAGTTCAGCCTTAATCTATCATCATCATTTCAGCCGTAAGACGTCCACTGCTGGACTTAGGTCTCCCCCAATTTGGAGGGCTTTGCCATAATCGCCACGCTTGGTAGGCGGGTTTGCGATCGCAGTATGGTGGTAAAATGCATAGAGAACGCTGCTACTCATTCTCTAGTAAGTCCCTTAGTCGCCTTTTACGACACCCACGGGAAGAAATGGGATGGTGTTATTCTTTACGTCCGCACTGGTGGGTCCGCATGGTGAATTACGGCCCCATTCCCTCTAACCGAGAGAAGGCCTGTGACACCATGCCAGCAGCTGGAATATTATACGAGCTGATTATGTACCTACCTAAAGTAATAAATGTGGACAACGTTTTCTAACAAAACTATTCGCACCTAATAAACAAATACTAATTGATGAATGTAATTATGTAATTAAATAACAATCAGCAGGAAGTATAATTAATAAATAATTACCTCTAACATAAGAAAAACCTGTGAAAAGACAGATGAGTGTCTGGTGTCACGTACACAACAGGATGCATACATAGAATATAATGCTTGGTTTAAGGCGCTGGTCTACAGAAGCCCACGGCTAAGCTACGCACATGAAAATAGTATCGCTTTGTGAAACTGTAGGCCACTGTGAGCCACGGATACGAACATACAAATGAACGACGCAGCTAATGTAGCAAATCTGTCGGTGCAATTCCTACGCCTTATTAATCGACTTGCACGAATTTACTCGCCTAAAATGAGCGAATTGTCACTTTTAAATAATATTTTCTATAGGTGTCTCGCACGAAGTAAATTTATTTGTACGTGAATCCACAATTCTAGAAATTTGTTATAGGCAACTGGCTTAATACGAATCTCTGGAACTATATTATGTAAAAGTGACGATTCGCCCCATTTTGGACGAGTAAGCTCATCTTACATAACTCGTTTATGGATCTTCAACCTCACTGTTAGCGCCGAGAGTTGAAAATCGAACAGTGTGTTCTTTAGACTTATTGGGATGCACTCTGTTGGATTTCCAATGGTCGGTACAACACCGAGAGTTGCAAATCCGCTGCGCGATAAAATCCCGCCGCGATAATTTTACGCTCGTGCCGACGAGTTCTAGTAGTGGACGGTCGACTTAAGGTGCATAGACACTCTAGGTAATGCATAGTTTGGCACTGCTTGCGATTGCGCTGCCAAAGGACCCTGCTTGAATGTCCGTGTTTGGAGTCAAGAACCTCCTTTACATGTGAATCATTTCTGCATATAATCTTGACTGAGTACCATGTAGGTGGGTAAGGAAAATATTTATAGGAATAATAAAGACATATTTACATCGTAAATGTAATGATGCTGATGCTGTATAATCTTTTGAAGCATGTGCATTGTCTTTATTGAAGTCATAAGTTTCAGGCAAATCAAATTACTTAAGTAGCCCAATTTGAACAAAATAAAATGATTCGAACGGTTTGTTGAACTCATTATTCTGGTGAATATTTTAGTGCCCTACCAAGGTTGATTAACCCGATGAATATTTTTCCTCTTGCATGTATATGTACCTATCGAAAGCGACTTTGTTAAAAGTTGCACCATAAAACATAAGGATGCAGGGGCTAATGCAAGTCTTGGGGTTCATTCGTGCACTTTATTTATTGTTTTATCAACACAACCTACCAACTGTGTAACAGTACCTTTATCCTTATTAACACGAAATATTTCCCTTTAGGTGCCTTTGGATTGGCGAAAGGTACCTACGAAAGAACCCCATGGAGTAGGTCTATGGTCCAGCTTAGAATAAATGTTACTATACTCCATTTGTTTAGGTAGTTAACTAAAGGTAAACAATCTTGATATGTCTTTTTATATAAAATAAATCGTATAAAAGACCAACAAATATTATTTAAATTAAGTTACTTACCTAACATCGGTTTAAGTAAATACCTAATTGTAAACATTTTTAGATTAAATTTTTAGACAGTTTTTTAGATAAAAGACATGTTAAGATTGTTTACATTTAGTTAACTACCTAAACAAATGGAGTATAACATTTTTTTCACTGTTACAAATGTAGGAGCGCTGACGCTTCATTTTATGCGCAGTGCCCGGCAACGAATAGTTCGCCCGCAGACACCATCGCCTATACAGGGTGTCCAGTAAATAGCACGACATACTGCAGGGGGTGATAGCTTGGGTCACTACCTATCAATACAACACAATATATGTTCAGCAAAATCTTACGGATTTAGTTTTACAAAATTTTCCGAAATACCGAAAAATCTCTACCTTGAAACAGATTTTTAAAGCATCTCGTAATGAAAAAATCCTTTTCTAGTACTTTTTTTTACATCAAATTATTCGTGAATAGATACTTTACTCATTGATAAGTCTTTTTTTCTATCAAAGACAAGAATGTTTTCAAGAAATACTATTTTTTGTTTAAATTTGCACAGAACTATTTTCTTACTAAGTTTAACCTACAGTGGTGAAAAAAAAATCCGTAAGATTATGCTGAACATATATTGTGTTGTATTGATAGGTAGTGACCCAAGCTATCACCCCCTGCAGTATGTCGTGCTATTTACTGGACACCCTGTATGTAGACGCGCTGACATCTTACCAAATTCCTAATTTAATTCGTTCAGTGAAGTAAAGTAGGTATATTATTCAAATCTAAACAGCATTTGATTTCTCTCCGTACACACACACCTAAAGAACAATATACACGCACCCACAAAACTAACACTTATGGAAGAAATTCTGAAATAAATGTTGTTTATTTATGATAAATTATGAATCAATTAATATCGACCATTTTTAGGGTTCCGCGCCTCAAAAGGAAAAAGCGGAACCTTTATAGGATCACTTTGTTGTCCGTCC
The DNA here is from genome assembly GCA_947507805.1 of Aporophyla nigra. Taxonomy (NCBI): domain Eukaryota; kingdom Metazoa; phylum Arthropoda; class Insecta; order Lepidoptera; family Noctuidae; genus Aporophyla; species Aporophyla nigra. Next base: position 5,948,491 of record OX382301.1, read on the forward strand.
GTCCGGCCGTCCGTCCGTCCGTCCGTCCGTCTGTCAAGACCCTTTTTCTCAGGAACGCGTGGAAGTATCAAGCTGAAATTCATATCAAATGCTCAGGTCTACTGTCCCTTGGAGCTGTGAAAAAATCAAACTTCTAAACTAACGCAATCAAAAGATATAGCCGTTTATGCCGCAAATTTCCGCAAATTTCAAAACTCGCAAGGGAATCAAAACCTAAAGGGTACTTCCAGTCGATCTAGAATTTTGAAAATTGGTACGAAGCAACGTCTTATAGCACAGATAAAGGAAAAATTGCGAAAACCGTACATTTTTCGTAACATCATATAATAAAAATATGTTTTTTACGGAACCCTCGGTGCGCGAGTCCGACTCGCACTTGGCCGGTTTTTATGATCTGTCAGTCGTCATATACGGAATAATCTATAGTTTTTCTTTTCTGGAATTTCTCAGTAGCAGCCTGGAGTCTGTATTAGTGCCCGGTTGATGGCAATAGGCTCGTCCTCTATTACATGGGACTTAAACATAACTGACGAAATGTGGGTGTACACCTCTGCCCAATCCTTCGAGGAAACAAAGCGTGATGGTTAGTTAAAATGTGTACTGAAATAATTACATTTTTTTTGCGAGGGAAATCATCAAATGACGTCGCCTGATCTGCGCGGAGCGGGAGTGCGTGTCAGGCTTTTACTGACTAAAACCCACCCGTGTTCCTTCAGTTGCCTATGTGCCAGGGTCACGGCAACTTTTTCGAACAAATCCGCAACCCTGGCAGGTACTGAAACTAATTACGTGCTAATATTATACTACAGGAAAAAATTAGGGGATATCTTTTTTTCCAAATTTTTGTCAATTTGTGGCGGGCGTGGAAAATTTTCCACGCCCGTAGACCGAAAAAAAGCAAACAAAATGATTTTTTTTTTTGCTGGTTTTTCTAAGATTACTCAAAAACCGCTGAAGCTACAAAATTTTAAAGTTCTAATCCAAAAACTAGATACTTGGAGCGACAATTTCCTATTTAGGGTTCCGTTGCCAAATGGCAAAAAACGGAACCCTTATAGATTCGTCATGTCTGTCTGACTGTCTGTCTGTATGTCTATCCGAGTATGTCACAGCCATTTTTTTCCGAAACTATAAGAGCTATGCTATTATTATTAAGTAGATGTAATCTGTGAACCGCATTAAGATTTTCACACAAAAATAGAAAAAAAAACAATAATATTTGGGGTTCCCCATACATAGAACTGAAACTCAAAAAACAATTTTTCATCAAACCCATACGTGTGGGATATCTATGGATAGGTCTTCAAAAATGATATTGAGGTTTCTAATATCATTTTTTTCTAAACTGAATAGTTTGCGCGAGAGACACTTCCAAAGTGGTAAAATGTGTGTGTGTCCCCCCCCCCCCCCCCCGTAACTTCTAAAATAAGGGAATGCTAAAACTAAAAAAAATATATGATGTACATTACCATGTAAACTTCCACCGAAAATTTGTTTGAACGAGATCTAGTAAGTAGTTTTTTTTAATACGTCATAAATCGTAAACCACAAGTTACCTTTCATTCAGTCAACTCAAATATAAAATTTAAAAAAAAACATTTAATTTCATAAACATAAACCTTATGCATTAACCGTGAATACCTGAAGGTTTGTACGGAACCCTCGGTGCGCGAGTCCGACTCGCACTTGGCCGGTTTTTTTTTATTCCTTGTACGACGATTTCTCTCGAAGTTACGGCCTGTTGAAAACTGCCCAAAAATTTGTATTTTTTTTAATTCCTTAATTTTTTCCTTTAGTGTATAAAATCTGTCGTATAATAACTGATTTTGCGGATCGTAGATGTATGTGTTGATTTTTATTTTTGGTAGTTACATGTTCATGAATTCTATCCGTGTACCTTGCTGTATCGTTGCATATACAGGGTGTCCAGTAAATAGCTCTAAATCTTACGGATTTTTTTTTTCACCACTGTAGGTTAAACTTAAGTGATAAGAAAATAGTTCTGTGCAAATTTAAACAAAAAATAGTATTTCTTGAAAACATTCTTGTCTTTGATAGAAAAAAGACTTATCAATGAGTAAAGTAAATTATTCACGAATAATTTGATGTAAAAAAAAGTACTAGAAAAGGATTTTTTCATTACGAGATGCTTAAAAATCTGTTTCAAGGTAGAGATTTTTCGGTATTTCGGAAAATTTTGTAAAACTGTAAATCCGTAAGATTTTGCTGAACATATATTGTGTTGTATTGATAGGTAGTGACGCAAGCTATCACCCCCTGCAGTATGTCGTACTATTTACTGGACACCCTGTATGCATACCTTGAACATTTCAAAATTTTAAAGGTAGCTGTGTAGTTAGCCCCCAAAAGTGGATTGCAATGGATTTAAAATAAGGTATTTGAGACCGACATTTTACCGCATCCGACTCCTGTCACATTGATTACAACATATTATTTGAAACGATTTATATGTAAAACTGAGTTGCAATACTTATGCACAAGCTGAACCAAAAATGCCTATATATAATATGATCACCATAAAATCGTATTACTTAACTGATACTGTAGATAGTAGATCCTCCTGATATCGATGTGTCTATTAAGTAATTTATTGTAATTATTAATGATTAGCTTATCAATCAAGTTTATCATTTTTGGAACCCTACTGCTGTAATTATAACTAATGAAATATTAATGGAGCGTACCACAACATAGGTGTCGCCAATAGGGTTGGCACCTTTTTTTCTTGTAAATAAAGTACATTGGTTATTATAGGGAAGAAAAAAAAAGTACATAGTATAAAAATAAAGTATAACTTATTTGCCTTTTTTTTATATTTAAAAAAATAGTTTTTTTTTTGCTTTTTGCAGTTTGTATCACATAAATTTCGTTTAACGAAAAAGTACTTACGACTAAACATTTCAAAATCTCAAAGAAATCAAATCTTGCAAAATAAAGTATTTTCGTGTACTTTATTGTTCTCATAAAGTATAGAGTACAATTATGTGAAATAACGTATAATACTTTATTATAAAGTACGGGTGGCAACCCTAGTCGCCAACCAATAGATATGGTCAATAACTATATTCCATTAAAATACTTAAAAAAAAAAAAAATCGTGCTGGTCCCACAATGTGTGTAAAATACTTTTGTAAATATCTACTCATAAACTTTTCGTCAGTTATCAAAAAAAAAAAACTGCTGTTTGATAGAAAAGTGCAATACCTACGTGGTGAAAATGGAACATATTTTTTTTATAACCTAAGAAAATTTGTACGGTAAGGGGTTTACCTTATGTTGAATTCATAGTTTCGCAATGGTTAAAATGTTACCCGATATATTATACCCCTATTCAAAAAATATTTTCCTCAAATATCGACTTTCAGAGCATTCTTTTAGAACGTCTTTTAACAAATGCCTGATCTAAAGATTTTCTAAAGATGACTTTTGACGTTGTCTTCCCAAAGTTTCGCTTGCCGTCCTTTGCTTCTTTGTCTATCCCTTGAGCACACTCTGTTGTTAAATAGGTTTATTTATATTTTTGTATCTCTTAGCATATTTCAGTCCATATTCAGTTTAACAAAAAATAAAAGCTGCCTTTACATCCGCTATTTCCATCGTATGTCCAGCAAGATTGTTGCTAAATAGGTAATTACAGAGCCATTGTTTTATAATAGCCGCTTATTGACTACCTACCTTTCATCCTGTAATTAAACAGATTGAATACCCCTGAAGTACTCATACTAAGTACTATTTGCGCCAAGTTAGTACTAGAATAGGCTCGCCCCCTATTACATGGGGCTTAAACATAACTGACGAAATGTGAGTGTATACTTCTGCCTAACCCATCGGGGAAATAAGGCGTAATGTTATGTGTTAAATAAAATATGCCTTTAGTGCTGGTTCTACAAAGTTCTATTATATCTCTCTTTAATATGCCTACTATTATTACTACTACTACTTATTATTTTCTTTATAAACCGACGTTCCCTGCCCTTTGCTTGTTCTTCGACAAAGGTGTCTTCTAAAGATTTCCATACCTCTCGGCCTCTAGCTTTCAGAAGCCGCACACACAGAAACAGTTACTCTTTTGACGTCGTCGTTGCTCCTTTTGTTATCCCTTAGGAACCACTATGTCCTTAATTTGGTTCATTTATATTTTTACCTCTCTAAACATATTGTGTCCAGTCCATATTCAGTTTGTGTTAACCGCGTGGTGCCGTACGTAAAGAATAGCACCATCAGATTTCTATCTGTGGGTGTCGTTAAAGACGAGTACCTAGAGAATGGGCAGCAGCGTTTTCTATGCTATTTTATCATCATACTTCGATCACCAACCCACCTACCTAACGTGGTGATTATAATAAAACACTCCGAGCTAGGGGACGGCTTAATGTCCAGCAGTGGACGTCTTTCGATTAAAATGATAATGATATTCAATTTAACAAAAAATAAAAATAAATTTGCTTTTAGATACGCTATTTCCTTCATATGTCCAGCAAGATTGTTACTAAATAGGTAATTATTACAGAACCATTGTTCATTAATAGCCTCTTATTGACTACTTTTCATCCTGTTATTAAACAGATTGATTACCCCTGAATTACTCATACTAAGTACTAAGTCTAATAGGCATGCAACTGTAACACAAGGTAAACTTAATTGTTGGCAATTATTGAAGCGAGTGAAAAACGCAATTGGATTTTCCTACTAAGTGAAAAATTGCCATAATACCTTTTATGGTAACCTCGAAAATATAATAAAGTTGACCTACATATCGTATTGTTTTATATAAAAAGCGTGTGAATGATAATGATCAAGGTCACAACGGTATTAATAATAAATCAAATACGTTTATACGGAAAATTATGCATAAATCTACCCGCTTGCTTAGTTTTCTCGTGATGAATCATGGAATTTAAAGTTTTTTTGTTATGAATGGCAAATATTATAACGGTGATTTTTATGATAACGTTAACAGTATCTAACCCTCCTACAATAGCATTAAACGGTATGTTAACACAGATAGAAATTTTAACATGTTTATGTATTTTTGTAACTAAACAACTTCATGCCATTGTATAGAATCAAGTTCTTCTAACTGGACAGACAGCTGTGCTGCTGGGGAGTTTGTTGGCCACTTCTTCTTCCCAGCTAAAGCACTAGGAAGTGCGCGACGGGTGGGCGTTTTGGGGGGACTGTCTTTTGTAATTTTGACGTTCGAAAAGTGCTGATCCTCAGCCTAATTTGAATAAATGACTTTTGATTTTTGATTTGATTTGATGCGATAGGTATTTTGATACTAACTGCGTCTAAAGACTTGTGAGCATAACAAAATATGCAGTTATAGTGTTCCGTACCCAAAGGCTACATTACTGAGACTCCGCTGTCTCTCCGCCTGATACAGGGCTCTATCTTTTAAACTTTATCTTTATAGGTACACATTTAAAAATTCCACAGAGTGTTTACTACTGTGGACAATAAAAATAAAATAAATGTACAATTTATAGTGTCCCCATACAAGTAATCTGTTTTTTTCGGACGTTTTTGCTCGATTTTCATAATTGTACGGTGGTGGTACAAACACCAGCACATCGAGTTACTACAATCTGTCAAATTTCTTTAATAGATTTTCAACTTTATACGTGGGACACTCGGAAAGTTTTGCGAAAATAAAAAGAAGTGTTCTATAGGTAAATATTTTTTACACGCTTTATATTAGCTTCATTTGTATGTTTGTATGTTTGTTTGTAACCGACTCCTTATAGCGCGATTTTGATCCACTTTAAACGACCAGATTTCATTCAAACTTTGCACACCTGTCAAGGACCGATGGCAATGCAATAATTACATAAATTTGTGTCATTATCCTTGCCAGGGTTACCAGGACAGCAAAAAAACTGTCTTCGAAAACTACGCTGACATACGTCACAAACTAATTTGTACCATTTTCCTTGCCAGGGTTACCAGGACAGCAAAAAAACTGTCTTCGAAAACTACGCTGACATACGTCACAAACTACGCTGACATACGTCTCAAAATTCGAAACACCCTAAAAAATAGAAAATAAATATCTCCTGATATCAATAAAAAAATAACTTAAAAAGCACCCCACGCTTTTTTCCATTATTTTGTACTTTTTAGTTTGGTTTTCAATGGAAGCGTGTTTTTTGGTTTTTTTAAACTATTATTTTTTATTAAATCTTTTCAAAATACTCTCCACTAGCCTCTATGCAAAGTTTCATGCGTCTGAACCAATTTTCGAAACACTTTTTCCAGTCCACCGCAGACACATCGTTTACAGCCTGCTCGAACGCTGACAGCGCATCTTCCGGCGATCAAAATTGTATCCCTTAGCAAGGCTCGGATACCGGTTAAATTTTCAAACCGTTATTATGTACTTGACGCAAAACCTTTTACTTTTGGTTTCGTTCGCATAAACCGGTTTTTTTAAACCGATATTTGGAAGAGTTTTATATAAAGGTTTTTTCGGATTAAACGGTTTAGAGCAATAAAAACCGGTTAACACGGACGCACTATAAAGAAACGCCACGCGCTGTTCAGTTTTTATTCAGTAATAAGAATTTTTTGTTTCGGGTCGGACGTTTATGTCATTGTAACAATCCGTATCATCTCATAATGTTAAACTCTTAGAATGACAACCAGACGCAAAATGTCCACTTCTCAGAATGTCAACTTCTTAGAGTGTCAAATTCGCATAATGCCAATTTCTCAAAATGTGGAATTCTCACAATGACAAATTCGCATAACGTCAACTTCTCATAACGTCAACTTCTCATAACGTCAACTTCTCATATCGTCAACTTCTCATAACGTCAACTTCTCATAACGTCAACATCTCATAACGTCAACTTCTGAAAATGGTAAATTCGCTTAGTGACAACTCCGCGTAGTGTCTACTTTAACAAGGTCTTTTGAATATGGTGATAAGTAAAGTTAGGTATACAAAGGGGCATATTAAGGTAGGTTTAAAAATATCTGTAGACTTTAAAAATAAAATATTTAAATTTATAATCAATCCACTGTATGGTGTGTCTTGTTCTATTTTAGGTACGTTTTTCGTCATTTTGATTATGGTGTTTTTTTTGGGGTGTAAGGGAGAGCACATAACAACCGGACTCCCCAAATGTCCATCACCTGCACGCGGTACACCCTGCCACTCACAGACGAGGCGCTGGCGACCGATTGATGGCGGTATAACCATCCAACAAGCCAACCTAAATTCTCCAGAGCGATGACGGGCAGCAGCGTCATCGCTGCGAAAGGAATGGCTCTGCGGTCACCAACCCGCTTGCCCAGCGTGGTGACTACGGGCATTAAACCTCCACATGATTAAAGTGCCAAAACAATGGCCCCCAGTTCCCGGTGGTCCCGCTATTCCTGGTCAAGGTAGCGGTCACGGTAACGGCGGGACGGGGGTGCAAAGAATCCCCGGGTTACGGCAGGTTACCACATCTGGCTACGTACAATGGACGTTCGATGAGGCTGGACCATCACCTTGCCTAACTTGAGGTAGAGTTAGGTCGCATTAACTGGCATATACTGGGGTTATCGGAAATCCGAAGACAGGGGGAGGATACGATAACCTTGGAGTCAGGCCACCTATTCTACTTCCGCGAAGGTGATCAGCTCTCCCAAGGCGGTGTCGGCTTTCTGGTCAACAAGGAACTCACTAGCAGCGTTGTAGAAATCAGTTATGTGTCGACACGGGTAGCGTACCTTGTACTGAAACTCACTGACAGGTACTATCTGAAAGTGATACAGGTATATGCGCCGACCTCGACATACTCTGACGAGACAGCCGAGGCCATGTACGAAGATATTGCCAAGGCAATACACAGTACAACAAAGGCCCACTACAACGTTGTTATGGGGGACTTCAATGCCAAGGTGGGAGTACAAGAACGCGGCGAATAGAAAGTCGGACCATTCGGCTTGGGGCGCAGGAATCACAGGGGGCAAATGCTGGTCAACTTCCTAGAGTCGGAGGGGCTTTTCATGATGAACTCGTTCTTTGAAAAGTAACCCCAGAGGAAGTAGACCTCGCAGAGCCCTGATAACGTGACGACGAACGAGATAGACTTCATCATGACGGATAAAAAGCATATAATAGGTTGGGGAAAAACTTTCTTCGCATTTTTTAAGAAAATTCAAAACATTTTTTAGTAAAGTTTATTTACATTTAACTAAAGTATGTAGGTACCATTTTGTTCGATAACTTTTTGCCATCTTGTAGGTAGGGACATGATCCCATTGCTATAGAAATTTTGGGACTTCTGGTCAAAATACCGCGACAAGTGGTTTTGGCAGTCCTCTCGTGATGTTAACCTGACACTGCCTAAAGAATTCTGAAGAGACCGAAACAGGTGGAAATCTGAAGGTGCAAGGTCAGGACTATACGGCGGATGCATTAACACCTCCCAGCCACACTCTTTTAATTGTTGTTGGGTGGCTAAAGATGTGTGAGGTCTAGCGTTATCATGATGAAAAACCACACCCCTTCTGTTGATTAATTCCGGCCGCTTTCTCTCAACTTCTTGCTTTAATCTCATCAGTTGTTCGCAGTAGAGTTCAGAACCGATGGTCCTACCTGGTGGTAACAGCTCATAATGAATAATGCCCTTCCAATCCTACCACACACACAGCATCACCTTGTTGCGAGTTAACCCGGGTTTCGCCACAGTCTGTGAAGCCTGACCGGCCTTTGACCACGATCCACTTGACCACGTGATCCACTTTTCATCACCAGTTATCAGCTTCTTCAAAAATGGTTCGGTTTCATTACGTCGTAATAAAGAATCACAAATGAGTACACGGTTCATTAGGTTTCTTTCAGTGAGCTCGTGAGGTACCCAAATGTCGAGCTTTTTTGTGTACCCAGTTTTTTTCAAATGCGCCAAAACTGTTTTGTGGTCAATTTCCAGTTCTTCAGCTACATCGTAACTACTGGTATGCCTATCTTGCTCCACTTTTTCAAAAATGGCATCCATTTTATCCGTAATAAGGCGACCAGAGCGACGTGCATCTTTGACATCAAAATTTCCGGATTGAAAACGCTTAAACCAAATTTGTGCTACTCTCACAGACACTACACTAGGTCCATAAACATCGCAAATTTTTTTCGCGGCTTTCGTTGCATTTTTACCTTTTTTGTAGTAAAATTTTAAAATGTATCGAATTTCTTCATTAGATTCACTCATCTTGACGGTACGAAAAACAAATGAAAATCACACATTTTCCTAATTTGAATTTGGAATTATGTTCTTTAAAATTTAAACTTTCAATGATACCAAAACCAGCCAGATACAAATAGTATAGCCAAAGAGATTTTATTACAAGTTCATACATACTATAATGCGAAAAGACTTTTTCCCCAACCTAATATTTAGAGATGTCTCCGTGATCAGCAGGTTTAATACCGGAAGCAATCACAGACATGTACGAGGCACTCTAAATATAAATTTTCGTGCTGAGAGAATCCGCATGATGAGGCCTACCCTCCGACCTATGCAGCTCCAAGCTGCTTTGGGATCCGAAAAGTTCCTGGAACTTCAAAATCGATTCGCTCTGCTGGAAATCACCGGCACTGTCGACGAGAAAGCCGATGAGGTGGTCAAAGCGTTATGCGAAGTATCCCGCAAACTTTTCCCGTCGCAGCGAAAAAGTAAGGTGTCGAAACTTTCCTCGGAAACTCTCGGACTTATGAAGGAATGACGAGAGTTGCCATCCACGCAGCCGTCTTCGTCAGATAAGAGGACCTTAAACCTAAAAATTAGAAAGCTGACACGACGTGACCTTCAGTGCTCCAACACTCGTGACATCAAGGTTGCGATTGAGCAGAACCGAGGATCGAAAGTGTTCGCTCGGCTATTAGGGAGGTCTCATCTGACGAAACTAAGAACGGCGGATGGCAAAATCGTGACTTCGAAGTCCGAGATACTCGAGGAACTTGAAAACTTTTACGGGCATCTGTACTCAACGCGGACGCTGAAACCAACGGGATATAGCGAAGATGACCATCGAGCCGAACTAACGCGCCACTACACGGAAGACATCCCGGATGTCGACCAGTGCGAGATTAGGGCGGCTCTCGAGTAGCTTAAGAACAATAAGGCACCAGGTGATGACGGAATAACGACAGAGCTCCTTAAAGCGGGCGAGGCTCCAGTCATAAGAGAGCTCGCGAGTCTCTTCACCTCCGTCATCCTACAGGGTACAACTCCTGAAGCGTGGAGCAGAGGTCAAAACCTTGCTGAAGAATTATAGACCCATCTCATTCTTGAGCCACGTATACAAGCTGTTTTCGAGGGTCGTCGCGAACCGTCTCGCCAGGAGACTTGACGAGTTCCAGCCACAAGAACAAGCCAGTTTTCGAAAAGGCTTCAGCACCGTAGACCACTTCCATACTGTTCGGCAAATTGTACAGAAGACCGAAGAGTACAAGCCGCTGTGTATGGCATTTGTGGACTACGAGAAAGCCTTTGAAATTTGGGCAGTTCTGGCCTCTTTGCAACGATGTCGAATTGACGGCAATACATCGAGGTGATGAAGTGTTTGTATGACGCTGCAACGATGACTGTCCAGATCCAGGATACAACAACCAGCCCAATCAAACTGCTCAGAGGGGTGAAACAGGGGGATGTGATATCCCCGAAACTGTTCAGCAACGCGCTGGAGGACGTATTTAAGACGCTAGACTGGACTGGACAGGGGATCAACGTAAACGGCGAGTACATCTCACACCTTCGTTTTGCCGACGACATCGTCATAATGGCAGAGACACTGGGACAGTTAGACCAGATGCTGCATAGCCTAAATGGAGTCTCTCGGCGGGTAGGCCTCGGCATGAACTTGGACAAGACCAAAGTCATGTACAATGCGCATGTCTTGCCGAGTCCAATTCGCATCGAAGGGTCGGTTCTCGACGTTGTGAAGGAGTATGTCTACCTAGGGCAAGTCATCCAGCTTGGTAGACACACCTTCGAGAAAGAAGCCAACAGGAGGATCCGGTTGGGTTGGGCAGCGTTTGTAAAACTTTGTCAAGTCTTCTCGTCGTGGATACCGCAATGTTTGAAGACCAAGCTTTTCAACCAGTGCGTCCTGCCCGTTATGACATACGGTGCCGAAACGTGGACACTGACAGTTCAGCTAGTCCACAAATTTAAGGTCGCTCAGCGGGCTATGGAGCGGGCTATGCTCGGAGTTTCTTTGAAGGATAAAATCAGGAATGAAGTTATCCGGAAAAGAACTGGAGTGACCGACATAGCTTGCAGAGTAAGCAGTCTGAAGTGGCAGTGGGCTGGCCATGTCTGTCGAAGGACCGATGGCCGATGGAGCAGACGCGTCCTGGAGTGGAGACCGTGTATCGGCAAACGTAGTGTGGGACGCCCCCCAGCTAGATGGACCGACGACCTCAAAAAGGTGGCTGGGACAGACTGGATGCGGAAGGCGGAGGACAGGATGTTGTGGCACAGCATGGGAGAGGCCTATGTCCAGCAGTGGACTGCGATAGGCTGAGTTGATTGATTGATTGAATCAATTGTTCAGTTACCCGTAAAACTTGTTCACAGTTTTCTATTAGACACTTTGAAGTTTTATTAATTCGTCCGCTTTCTACCCATTTTAAACACAAATAATAGACAAATAATATAAACTGGTGATTAAATCCCACTGCGCAGCAGACGTCTACCTACGAAGTCAAGAATCGAATGAAAAGAAATATCGTAACTAGTACGTCTTCATACCGCGCCGCTATGCGCGGCATTCATACAAGTTGCAAAGCGTTTATCAACATGCCGTTCGTCGAATAAACCGGTTAATTTGGATTAAAATAAAGTTCTAAAACGGTTCCGGTTCTTAAGAAAAGTTCGGAGGAAAACCGAAATAAACCGGTGTTAACCGGTATTTTTCAAACCGGTTCCGAGCCTTGTCCCTTAGAGCTGATTTTTAATTTTTGGGAATAAAAAGAAGTCACACGGTGCTAGGTCAGGGCTGTAAGGAGGGAGACCCAGAAGTTTGACCGGCGTGCTGTCCAAGAAGTCCCTCGTTTTGAGCGCGGTGTGCACGGTGGGCGCGTTGTCGTGGTGGAGCATTAGCCCGCGGAGCCCGGTGTTTGGTCGCTTGTTGCTCACAACAGAAAAAACTTCTGCCAAGCATTTGGTAGTATACCATTCGGCGTTGATGCTTCTTTGATTCCGTAAAGGAGTTGACACCACTAGCCAGTCAAATTGAAAAAGCTCGCGATCAAAATCTTCCCCCCGCTTCTAGATCGCTTCACTTTGGTAGGCGTTGATTCGTTTTGAAACAACCAAACCGTCGACTGGCGCTTCGTTTCTGGGTCGTATTGATAAACCTGTAATAATGTCGTAAACACGCCGAGACGAGCCTGCTTCAAATTTGTTTATCATATACGGCACCATTCCACCAGGGCCTGCTTCTGAGCATCGGTGAAGTTGTGCGGCACTCAGCGTGAAACTATCCTCCTCACGCGAAGATGCACGTGTAGAATCTCGTGAAGGCTTCCCAATCCAATATGCAGTATCTGTTGAATCTCCTGATACGTAATTTGCTTATTGTCTTGGATTAAATTTTTCACTGCTAGCATGTTTTCCTCCGTAACAGCCGTCAAAGGGCGACCACTTCTTTCTTCATCCCCCAAAGTTAGTCGACCACGTTTGAATTCGTTATACCAACGATACACAGTTGCCTTGGAAGGGCATCTTATCCATGAATGCAATTTGAAGTGTATCGTATGATTCGTCCGGTTTCAGGCGACACTTGAAATCGTAAAAAATCATAGCGCGAAAATGTTGATTTACGCACGATAATTTAGTTAGCTCGCAAAAAATGTGGAAGGCACTTTTGAAATTGGAACGTACCTAGTTTTACTCATAAATAATCATTATTTTTATAATAGTTTATAACTGGCCAGTCTCTCATACAAAAAAACTTTTTTTCGCAATACTTTCTGAGTGGCCTGGTAGCTAAAGCATTAGGTTCAAGGTTGATTGGGAGAATATGACAGTTTCGGGTACCTTGATGTGCTGACGTCTGTACATGTGCGACTTACGTGTCCATCTCGCACAGGCCGCTTTTTTGCTATAAACGAATCATTTATGACAATATCTCTTGATCTGTAGAATCACGCGTGGTTATTCAGCTTGTATCCATTTATTTATGTAAGTAGATCTTATTAGTCACTTTTACACGTCAATATTATTTGGTCAATCGTTTAAAAACTAGATGGCGCCGGCATTTCCTAGGTGACTGTTCCCTGAGAAGAAACGCCGAAACAAACTCGGAGGTCATGGTGTCTTTTAAAGTCCAAAGATTTTATTATTAGATTTTTTAATGAATCTAACAATGCAGGGCCATGTTTGGAAGACCGTTTGGAGGAAGACTCATTGCAGCTTTGAGCGACCAGTTCCAACAGACAGCATTTATGTATCAGTCATCGTGTAGCACAACTTTATTTTAGAGAGCTCAACGAGTAGTCGTGGTTCTCGGTAAATTGCCTTGATATTGTCAGAAGCGATGAGTCAACTAACCAGTCCACCACGTGTACTTATTACACACGTGCACAATACTTACATACTTGCTTTTGCCCGCGAATTCGCCCGCGTGGATGTCGGAAATTATACCACAGGAACGGGCGATCAGGAACGGCTACAAAAAATCTATGTTAGTCCTTAAAACATTAACTATCTACAGTGAAAGACCCGTCAAAATTGGTCCAGCTATTTCGGGTATTAGCGGGAACAAACAGACAGCAATACAGACAAAAATATAATGTGTTTTTGTGTGTTATGTTTCGTATATTTTCATAAATGCATTCAGAAAAAGCTCTTATTTCGATATTGAAAACAGACACTTCAGGTTTTATCTATTTATTTAGATATAAGTATGTATAGATTTTCTGATACCACAACGCGAGATGTGTAGTCTTTAATGACCATGACCAACAACTTCGTTTTCCTAGACTACCTTTTCTGGGATCTAATAAAGATCGTGACTGTTGTTACTTATTTTAACGTATATTCTATAGTTGTCTCTATACAACTCTGTACTATACAACTCGAGAAATCTTAACCACAAGGTTAAGGTTAGTCATATTTAATTTTCAAACTTGCTTAGAAAAAATAACATAACTGCTGAATCAATGCGTTGATATTTCATTTAATATTTAATATTAAAAATAAATATTATGTGCTGTAGATTTTTTGTTCTCATTTTTATGGTATTTCGCATGAGTTCAATTTAATGAAAGGATGAAGGCCAAAGTAGTCTTATATTCCTCACGTATGGACTACAAGCTCCTTTAAATTCCATTATGTTTCTATATAACAACCTTATAACAACATATTACTGCTGCGTAAAAAACTTGTTTTTGAGAAAACAAAACGTACCTATACGTATACTATTATGTTGATATTGAAAACATGCGCGACGTGACAGTGTGCAGCGCGTCCTCTTGTAGAACAATTTCCATGATATCTTTATACATATATGTATATATATAATTCTACTGTACGTGTGTATGTCACTGAACTCCTCCTAAACGGCTGGACCGATTTGAATGAATTTTTTTTGTATGCGTTTGGGTGGCACCCTGGATGGTTTAGATTCACAAATCAGCCCGACAGATGGCGCTGCAGTTGGTATCTAAGTTATGGGGAAAAAGGCATGAGTTGATGTATTTATGGGTTGATCCACTATAGTCGCGTTGCGCCTGTTTGCGGTAGCCTTAACTTGACGTTTTAGCTACGAATAACGTTATAGGTGAACGCTTAGAATTAGAAACCTTGATAAGTAGTTGCTTTTTTCAGTAAGAAACTTTCGTTTATACATTATCAGATAAGAACAACAATATTAATTTCGTTTATTGTTCCTCGGCGACTTGCTTGATATAATATGACTTGACTTTAATATACATAGTAAATCCAATACAGACTTACAGTGTACTATAAAGTAGTTATTTCTGCGTATGCGCGGATACACAAAGTATTTATTTACTAAATCCACAAGCTGTCATCGATGCTATGTCTACTTCTCAATGACTTCCTTCATCATTGTGATTGAATAGGCATGTTTGTCAATATTGACCTCCACATTGACAATACATTGTTATTCTTTGAAATAGTCTTCAAGGTAGTCGGAGAACAACAACCCTTGACCCTCGATAAATTATTTACTTAGTTTATCTATTCGTACCGAGGATTGAACAAAAACTTGATACTTCTATAGGTAGAACTAGTGTCATATATTGACCTTATTGGTGATGTTATTCAGAAAGGTCAGGTGCGTAGTACCCGCAATCGGCGTGTGTGTATGACCAGATGTATGAACCTAAACGTGTAGTATAGCAGGTGGCGTTACGTAGTTACTGCTTATCCCCATGGGAAAAAGGCGTAACTTTATGTATGTATGTACAATTAGTAAATGTATCTTTGAGATGTGGTCTTTCCTATGGGTATCATCGCGTTATTTTCCTTCCCTATCATAAACTTACTCACATTCATTGAATTATACATATAATTAGAGAAGGCACAGTTACATTCTTCCATTGTCGTACCGTGTGGTGCCGGACGTAAAGAATAACACCACCCCATTTCTTCCCGTGGGTGTCGTAAAAGGCGACTAAGGGACTTACTAGAGAATGGGCAGCAGCGTTCTCTATGCATTTTACCACCATACTGCGATCGCCAACCCGCCTGCCAAGCGTGGCGATTATGGCAAAGCCCCCCAAATTAGGGGAGGCCTAAGTCCAGCAGTGGACGTCTTACGGCTGAAATGATTGTCGGTAATATAAAACATTTTTGTTATGACGAGTTTTTTATCTAAAATTTAGAAACGTCTTCTAAATGTCTCGTGTCTTAGAGAAAGCATAACTCGTTCCCTGAGCAAAGATTTCTTAACAGCAAGCCGTGAAAGTGACCACTGGCAACATTCCTAAGTAAACATCACGAGAAAACTAACAAACGCTAAAAATTTAGTTAATTCTAAGTGATATATGTTAACACAATGCGTGCCTACAAAATCCCTAATACAGCCGTCTAAACCCATATAATCCCATTGAATGATTTTTTCATGAAATAGTCATTGGAGGTTTATTAGTAATTTTAATTCCCACCTACCTACGCTTCAAATAGAAACTATAAAACTGTTACCTGGAACATTACGCAATTTTTGATATGGTCCCAATCCCCCTTAAACATATTTGGTGAACCCTATCTTACCCTTTGTACCGTATACAGGCGTCATAATAAAATATCATATACATAGTATAAAACAAAGTTGCTTATCTTATCATGTCTGATCCAGCACCCTATGTTTAATCCGATTGAAAGTTAAATGTTAACGTGCGTAGTATTTAGTACCTTCCGAATCGTATAAGGACCTTATTTTGTTTTGAGGCTTTCAGTCCAGACAGTCATACATATGTCTTATGCATAAACATTTTAAGTATTTTATTAGTACTTTTCAAATAACCTTACGTTTAATTCCAAAAGTTTGTATTTTAGCTGAAAATTTGGTGTTCAACGAACGTTCCGTTTGGTCGATGTATGGGCTTTCACAGCTTTTACTAGG
Organism: Aporophyla nigra; assembly: GCA_947507805.1. Lineage (NCBI taxonomy): Eukaryota > Metazoa > Arthropoda > Insecta > Lepidoptera > Noctuidae > Aporophyla > Aporophyla nigra. The sequence goes on from OX382301.1 coordinate 5,965,099, forward strand.
TATGGTGGCGTTAATCAAAGAAAGAATAAAAGTATAAAGAAAGAAAGTGTTTGCACATAATTTAATAATAAATTGTTATGATACGATCTGTGTATTTAACATATATATAAAATTAATTAATACAGGATTCTTTTTGTAGATTATTTTTGACTATTATAGGAGAAAAACATTGTTGTTTTTTAACTCCCGACGCAAAAAGATGGGCGTTATAAGTTTGACCGCTATGTGTGTCTGTGGCACCGTAGCTCTTAAACGGGTGAACCGATTTGGGTGCGGTTTCTTGAACAAGTTTTTATCAAAATTGGTTCAGCCATTTCGACACGACGATTCTTTGATCTAAATATTACCCACAACTTCTTATTAAACTTAAAGGGCCAATATAAAAATTCTTAGAGGTTATTGATTCGGTCGGCAGGTTTAAAAAAATATAAATAAACAAGAATAGTGCAAAATGTACGCAATTAAAATGCATGGGTGGCAATTTTTATTTTTTATAACCTATGATTTTTTTTAACGCCGTGATCAGAATCATGTAGTATTAACAGGTTGTGCGTCGATGTGCCATTCTGTATAATATATTAATTTTTAAATTAGATATAGCACATAAATCTGAAATTTTAGACATGTCCCTATTACTTACGTGCGAAGCAGGTGCGAGTCGCTAGTATTATAATTTAATCATTATTTAATTAAAATTACTTTGTTTATGTCTAATGCGTGACACAAAACAGTTTCTACAAAAAAATATTCCATTCGATAGCAGACATCCAAGAAACATTATAATTTCTACGTTACTGTGATAAACATATAATTAAATGTAGAATTACTGCCACTTAGTATGCTATTATTCCATCAATCTCAAATCCTTAAGACCAGTCATAGGTTAATTGAAGATGACTCGTTGGTTACATCCTTATAATGTCTCATAAACATTATCTGCAGAAGTTTACAAAGTATTTTATTTAAAACAAAAAAATAATAGTTTAAAAAAACTAAAAATCACGCTTCCATTGAAAACCAAACTAAAAAGTACAAAATAATGGAAAAAAAGCGTGGGGTGCTTTTTAAGGTATTTTTTATTGATATCAGGCACCCCACGCTTTTTTTCCATTATTTTGTACTTTTTAATTTGGTTTTCAATGGAAGCGTGTTTTTTAGTTTTTTTTAACTATTATTTATTTTCTATTTTTTAGGGTGTTTCGAATTTTGAGACGTATGTCAGCGTAGTTTTCGAAGACAGTTTTTTTGCTGTCCTGGTAACCCTGGCAAGGATAATGGCACAAATTTATGAAATTATTGCATTGTCATCGGTCCTTGACAGGTGTGCAAAATGAAATCTGGTCGTTTAAAGTGGGTCAAAATCGCACTATAAGGAGTCGGTTACAAACAAACATACAAGTGAAGCCAATATAAAGCGTGTAAAAATATCTTGTTTTTCTCAGTAGTAGAGCGGAGTCTGGTTGTTGCCTGGTTGATGGCAATAGACTCGCCCCATATGAGATGGGACTCAAACAAAACTGGCGAGATTTGGGTGTATTATCGTTCCACCTCTACTCAGCCCTTCCGGAAAAGAAGGTACAATGTTATGTTGTCACTTAAATATTTCTTGTAACACAGGAATACCATATTTATACATTACTTAGCTAAGAGGATTAGCAAGCAAATTAATAGTCTCATCGACGAGTATAATTTTAAGGGTAAACCTAGATACTCAATTTATTAACTGTCATAATACCAATATACCTTCATCAAAACTTAGAATTTAAAATATTTTGCACCATCTCAGAAGTATATGAAAATAAAACTATTTTTTTTAACTTTATTTATCAAAAAATCTTTACCTTTGTACAGTTGGCATAAAAAATATCGGTACGAACTAGTGATGTACCGTTACTTTTTTTGGCGGATCTTTCACAGATCTTTTACCTTATTAATTTTCAATACATAGATGAAATTCTATATATACGTAGGTGATATAGGTAGCAATGAAAAACTATTAAATTCCATTCAGATTATTTTTTATTTCTTAAAATCAAAAAAGGGTCCGGGTTTGCGAAAGGTGGAAGGAGTGGAGGGAAGCCCTTGCCCAGGAGTGGTACAGTGGTGACTAGCAAAAAAAAAAAACTCAACAACAAATATTAAACTAAAACACGACTAAACTATAAACAAAACAAAAGACCCCCGCAATGCAAGTCGAAACATATCCTGTCAAGCAAAGCGTCAACGATGACGCGCATCGACACCGGTCGAGTAAAAGAGTTAAGGCCCCGCCTTTATAATAAATGATAGTTGGATTGTTTCCCCCGCACGCGGGGAGTGGCGGATCTATCTTTAGTGGTCGGTTGCACGTCATCGCCACAAACTTTAATGACTTATTTTACCAGTGGCCAAAAATGGAACGAAGGAATTATCACTGACTGAAATTAAAAACGTTACTTAGCATGGCCTTTCCCTACGCATTATTCTTGTCACCGTCGCACAACTGTTAAAATAAAAGTGCAAGATAAAGACGGCAACATATTTAAGAAAAATGTGCATGCCAATTGACGTTAATTTGTCTCGATCTTTGAAATTTTTGCGTATAGTAAACTATGGAGTAGACAACTAATACAAAATATTTAAAAACAAACTTAAATTTTGATTAATGGTATGCATGGGTAAAATTAATTGAAATCAAATAATGTTTTCTTATAGAACTTGAGATCTTGATTAATGGAAAAATAAAGAAAACATTCCATCACGTAAGGTTTTGTAGAAATCTTCATAAATGCTACAATAGTAAAAATATGATATGATAACAATTATTATTTTCGGAAGGGCTTGTGGCTAAGTTACAACAGCTGCACGGGTCGGTCGTTCAGGTTAAGCTACGCTAGCCGCGGTTGGTCCATGGATGGGTGACCATCTTTATAAATCAAGACCCTTCTGTGCCTTGGAAAGCACGCTAAACCATTGGTCCCCTTGCCAGGGTCGCGAGATTAGTTCTAAAGAGGTACCGTGGCCCTGGCATATGGGCAACTGACAGAACACGGGTGGGTTTTAGTCAGTTAAAGTCTGACACGCCCTTCCGCTCCACTCAGAGCGGGAGACGTCTTTGATGATATACCATCCAAAAAAAAAGCCGTTGGTCCCGGCTGTCTTTCGTAGATCTTAGACGGTCGTTAAGGATCGTCAGAAGCCCGAAAGTCTGACAACCAGTCTTACCAAGGGGTATCGTATTACCCAGAAACTGGGTTGTGGAGGTCAGATAGGTAGTTGCTCCATGTAAAATACTGGTACTTAGCTACATCCGGTTAGACTGGAAGCCGACCTCAAAATAGTAGGGAAAAAGCTAGGCAGATGATGAACAATTATTATTTTCGACTGTTATTTTACTTGTTGGTAGTTATTAAAAATATCTAGTAAATGTGATTGAATGTCGACTGATTGATTTCTCTATCGACAAAACCGCTACAGCTATTTACACAACCAGAATTAAACAACTTGGTGCGTAAATTAGGTCTTTCTAAAATTGCAGCAGAACTTTTAGGATCTCGACTCAAAGAAAAAAAAACATTGGCTACGGGCACTACTTTTCCATAGTATAGATATAGAGAAAAGCTTTTGTCCCAATCTTTGCTCAAGACGATGATTCAGTTTTACTGTAAAGATATAAACGGGCTAATGAAAATGTTTAATGTCAAATAAACAATAATGTTGTTAGTCTAGTGGTAAGTGACCCTGACTGCTAAGACTGAGGTCGTGGGTTCGATTCCCACCCAGGGCAAATCTTTGTGTGATGAGCACGATCATTTGTTCTGTGTCTGGGTGTAATTTATCTATAATATGTATGTATTTAGAAATATATAAGTATGTTTATCAGTGGTCTGGTTACCATAGTACAGGCTCTGCCTAGTTTGGGATCAGATAACGGTGTGTTGGTTGTCCTAAGATATTTATTTATTTATTTAAATATGACAAAGAACCTTCAGTGACAAGCAAATAAGGTATCAGGTAAGTGCTAATCGTCATGAAAATCTAAATGTGTAAGTAGTAGCTTTGTTTGTAATTTTCAAAAAGGTAAATTTAGCATACCTTTGTTATTTACAACATGAAATCTATATATATAAAAGAAAGTCGTGTTAGTTACTTCACTTATAACTCAAGAACGGCTGAACCGATTTAGCTGAAAATTAGCAGGGAGGTAGTTTAGAGCCAGGAGAAGGACATAGGATACTTTTTTTTTTTTTTTTTTTTTGCTTTTGGCAAAGGATACTTTTTATCCCCTTCGACCGCGTTCTCGTGTGATGTGACATAAAACGTCAAAGAGAATACATTTCACTATAAAACGTGGTATGACAAAAACTTTGCCTTCGAGGTACCAGGCGGTCATAACTTGGTATGAGCTTATTAAACAGCAGTGTCAGCCAGAAAACGCTTTATGCCTTCGAAGTAACAGGTTATCATAACCGAGTAGGAGCTACCCAAACATATGAGTATCAGCTAGAAAACGCTTACCAGATCACCACCGCGTACCAGGTTGTCAAACTTGGAAGGTTTATTACAACATTTTGAATCTTAGGCGATACGAAGTTCGCTGGGTCAGCTAGTTAAAAATAAAGAACTAATCTTCTAGAGGTATATAAATAAAATGGGTGTAGTTTATCAATCTCTTATATAAAAGATTGATAAACTCCAACTTCGTTTCACCGATCACCATACATTTGCTTGGTAAAATCATTACCCTCCTTTGGGCCGCAGTCAGACATAAAACCTCACCTTTTTCACACTTGTAATGCTACTCCATTCCTTCGTTGTGCTCTTGTATTTATAGTGTCAGTACTTGACATATAGATATATTGTTGACGTACTTCAAACCTAAACACTAATCATATATTTTAATTTATTTTTAAATGAACGATTATTATAAGTTTTTCGCATACAACAGACGATCTTCTCTAGAAAATAGGGTGTTAACTCAATATTACTTTACAAAGTGAGAATAGATTGTTACTGTAATGCTTTAGTGAAGGTGGTGAATTCCTCTTACTGTTGTACTGTATATTCATCTTATTGGTATTGATTTCCTGCAAAATGAATTAATTCATTGCCCTGTGCTCCTAACCTAGAAAGGTACTGTTCAATTTTGGTTTATGGTTCTTCCCATTTTCATACATAATTTAGGTCGTCACTAAATAGTAATAGAAAAAGAATGTTATATTATTCACAGTTACAAAAATATACACATATACAGTCTAAATATGAAGTTTATGGAAAGCCAACACTTATTATATTAAATAATTACAGCAAAATACTTCACTACTACCTTTTTCTGTGGACATAAATATTTCAAAAAACGTAATTTTGATCGCACCGATTTGTAAAAAAGTGACATAGATCCGTCGTCGATGAGCCCTACTGGGCGACTGATTTTTGAACGAACGAGAGTGATGACACTACTTATTATAGGCAAAAAAAGAGATGGCGATAATGTGTATGCGCTTGGAATAAAATAACGTATGTGCCAAAACGAATCGGCATCTTTTATGAATTAAAAATATTATTAAAATGAAAACTGTTTTACAAAAACTTAGATAAGATTATTATCAATGTTTTAAAGTAAACTATGTATAATAAATCTAAGGCATTGCGCCTTGAGGCTAAAAAAATCATGAACATGGATAGAACTTTGCGATTTTTTTGTATCGAGAAAATTTGATCGTATCGTGTATTCCTTTTACAGGATACTAGATCATATAGTCAAAAAACATACACTTAAATATTAAGTTCGGCTATCATATGGTAAGAAAGGTACACTTAAAAGAAAAAGCACGGTTTGCTCAATATGTCACCTTAAGATCCGTATCCGTATCCGCGGATATACATTTTTAATGATCCGGCACATCACTAATACGAACAGGCTGTACAAATGATCTTCACAATTGAGAAAATTTAACTTTATCTCAATTGGATAAAGTTGTTGTCAGAATGACAGTTGTTGTGTACTGTCTTTTTTTTTGTGGGTGGGAAATCATCAAATGATGTTACCCGCTCTTGGGTGGAGCGGGAGGGCGTGTCAGACTTTTACTGACTAAAACCCACCCGTGTTCCTTCAGTTGCCATTGTGCCAGGGTCACGGTGTCTCTTTAGAACAATCTTGCGACCCTGGCAGTTGTGTACTGTCTTCATTCTGAAATATGCCTTGTGTCATTGAGTTTATATTTAATTTTCATAGTTGTGTAGATCTTTTTCAACAGTCTGTTAACTGTTTGTCCTGATATAACTGACATTGACTGGAAGAGTGTTGTAAGGGGGAAGCGCCAAGGTCTTCCGCGAAATTATAATTTTATTATGTTTTTCCAATTTTCAGGTCAGTATCAAGTTGTATGTTGATCTATATTATGATACGCGGCCGTAACAAATATTTATTTATAGAATTATAATCATAAAAATCATGAATATACATCTCTCTAAGTCCATATTAGGTATTGAATGACTATTTCATGGAATACCATGACATTTGAAGTCAATTTTTATAATTTTTATTAAAAGAGTAACCGTGGAGTTTCTTGCCGGCTCTTCTCCATAAGGATCAACCATTTGGAACCGTGCACCTAGCTTCTCACGTTTCTTAAGTGCCCTTGTAGGTTCATGTGAAATAAAAATATTTCGATTTGATCTGATTGATTTGAATTCTAGCTTAAGTTGTATTGGTGATTCTAATGATTATACTAGGTGGATTGAAAAGTTCGCGGCCTAACACATAAATACTTAAACTATTTTAATGTAACTGACCTCATTCGATTAGTTTACTCTCTGGTTGTCAAATTGTAAAATTCTATCGCTATAGCATTAACTGTATTTAAATTAGACTGAATTTTGTGAGCCTTTGTGCAGCGTTTTTAAAGAATGGAGAAAATTGAGCATCGTGCAGTCATCAAATACCCGTTTAAAAAAAAAACTAACTCCAAAAGAGATTCACGAAGATATGTCAACAACATTGGAGGAATCTGCTCCGTCGTATATGACTGTGAAAAAGTGGGTTGCTGAATTTAAACGCGGACGAGCGAGTATTGAAGATGACCCTCGCTCTGGCCGACCTATGACATCTACGACTGAAGGAAACATCGGGAAAATCGGTGATCTGATATTGACAGATCGGAGATTGACCATCAGGGAGATTGCAGATACTATTGGCATCTCATATGAACGAACACAAAACATCATTGTCAATGAACTTGGATTTTCTAAGGTTTCTGCGCGGTGGGTACCCAGATTGCTTTCAGTCGAACAAAAACTAATACGATTCACGATTTCTCGCGACTGTTTGGAAATGTTTGAGGCTGATCCACAAGATTTTTTGGCCAGATTTGTAACAATGGATGAAACTTGGGTACACCACTACACCCCAGAGTCAAAACAGCAATCCAAGCAGTGGAAAAAACCTGATGAACCGACTCCAAAAAAAGCCAAAACAATTTTGTCAGCTGGCAAGGTGATGGCGTCAGTTTTTTGGGATGCTAAGGGTGTCATCATAGTGGACTACCTTGCAAAAGGTGAAACTATAAACTCGGCTTATTACTGCACCCTCTTACGTCGCTTGCGTGAAACAATCAAAGAGAAAAGGCCAGGATTACTCAGCAAGAAAGTGTTGTTCCATCAGGATAATGCACGCGTTCACACGTCTGTTGAATCTATGGCTCAAATTCGTGATTGTGGCTTTGAATTACTGCCCCATCCCGCCTATTCCCCTGATTTGGCACCTTCAGACTTTCATTTATTCCCAAACCTAAAAAAACACCTTGGAGGTCAAAATTTTTCATCAAATGAGGAGGTCGAAGCTGCGGTGGGTGACTTTTTTGAAGGCCTTGAAGAAACTTTTTTTATGACCGGCATACAGGCGTTGGAAACCAGATGAAAGAAGTGCATAGAGTTAAGTGGAGATTACGTGGAAAAATAAAATTACTTTTGCATATATTTTATATTGTTTTCTTGCTGAGGCCGCGAACTTTTCAATCCACCCGTATTATTATACTTCTGTAAACACATAAATATTTCTTACGGTCGCGATTCATATTTTAATCAACATACAGTCTGACACTGACCTGCAAATAGCATTTTGCTACGAAAGCGCATCTCCATTAAATTCGGTATCCTAGCTCAGTCAAAGCATTTATTTCAAATAGGCACAAAAATGGCACTTTCTACATCGCATGTCGTCAACATTAAAATGATAAATAATAGTTTAAAAAAACTAAAAAACACGCTTCCATTGAAAACCAAACTAAAAATTAGTACAAAATAATGGAAAAAAAACCTAACTATTAGGTATTTATTTTTTAGGGTGTTTCGAATTTTGAGACGTATGTCAGCGTAGTTTTCGAAGACAGTTTTTTTGCTGTCCTGGTAGCCCTGGCAAGGATAATGGCACAAATTTATGAAATTATTGCATTGTCATCGGTCCTTGACAGGTGTGCAAAGTTTGAATTAAATCTGGTCGTTTAAAGTGGGTCAAAATCGCGCTATAAGGAGTCGGTTACAAACAAACATACAAACATACAAGTGAAGCTAATATAAAGCGTGTAAAATAGATTTCATTCTAGTCGCCCCTTCCAAAAGGTAGTAAGTGATACTTATCTATGCTTCACATATAAACTATGAAACTGTGGCAGAGAAAAATTACGCAATTACTGATATAACCAGACAAGTGATCTAACTAGTTTTCTTAAGGATGTTTCTGTGCACTTATATTATCCACTTGTGAGCACTTAGATGGGCATTAGGCATCTAGTTTGCTGTACTGAGTGTATACTGTCATTGCTTAGCTAATAAATGCATAAGTTCTCGGAAATTATATAGTACAACATCCTTAAAACCTATGCACGCAGTTATGTTGATTTTCTTATAATAAGATGTACTCAGAAAGAATAATAAGGTTTACACCTTATAATAGAGAGAGATAGGAACGGTATCTCTTTCGAACAATCTCGTGACCCTGGCAGGCATCGGTCCTGGTAGACCCCTTCAGTATTGCTGACATCTCTTTGAGGCGCGCGTGGAACACTACGCGCCGTCGACCCGAGCCTGGTCCTTACCGGGCGGCGAGCTACCCATTGCTCGCCGCCCGCAAGCTCGCGCCTACGGTGGCCGGGAGTCCGCTATAGACTCCCGACGCCCGGGGCGTCTCCTCCTGCGGCGGCTAGGGACGTGAGGGCGCAGAGACTGCCACTCCCTCACGCGCTCCGCCTCCTCCTTCGCGAGCATTACTGCTTCGCAGAAGGAGGTGACGGCTTCCCATGCCCTCTCGCTCCGTACCATGGCTCGCACCAGGGTCGGACGCGAGAGGTCGCCGCCGCCGAGGGTGCAGGTCTCCATCGGTCGATCTTGTTGAAGGCCTTTAAGCGCTTCTTTCTTCCAGTACGACAAACCCATCTTTATATAATATTGATTAATAAATTGTTTACTGCGCATCTGATCTGTACGCAATGATCGCACTCTTGAACTCCTTAGAAGTCGGTCAGTCAGTCACTGTCAGCATATCATTAACAAGAAGGCTATTCTAGTTATTGTTATAACGACTATCATCAACCGCACGTAACTAAAAGTTAACTGATTTTTTTTTAATTCCATAAATTGTAAGGCTAGCCTCACAGTAGGCCTTTTCCTTTATGGTTGGTTCAGAATCAGCCTATATTGTACCCACTGCTGGGACACCCATCAGGGGGGAGGCAGTGAGGGGATAATCCACCGCGCGGACCCAATGCGGATGAGTACTATTCCTGTCATAAGTCTTCGAATTTTTGGTACCTGGACATGGTTTTCTCATGATGTTTGCCTTCACCGTTTCGCTAACTTTGAGCCACTGTCAACAAAACAAGCTATATACAAATCAATTTAGCGTGGCAATAGCGGCCATTGACCTACATTTTCAAGCATTCTTATTTTAAAACTAAAATAAAGTCCGTTATCATCCTGAATCATTCTTACCAAGGGTAAGGTGGTCGCTCCATGTAAAATACTGATACTCAGCTGCATCCAGTTAGACTGGAAGCTGACCCCAACATAATTGGGAAAAGGCTAGACAGATTAGTTTCATGTTACATTGAGAAAAAACCTTCCATAGTTAATTGTTTGGGTTTCTACGGAGATATATTTCGACTGGCCTGTTAGTCTAGTGGTTAGTAACCCTGACTGCTAAGACTGAGGTCGTGGGTTCGATTCTCACCCAGGACAAATGTTTGTGTGATGAGCACAATCATTTGTTCTGTGTCTGGGTGTAATTTATCTATAATATGTATGTATTTAGAAATATATAAGTAGGTTTATCAGTTGTTTGGTTGCCATAGTACACGCTCTGCCTAGTTTGGGATCGGATAACGTTGTGTTGGTTGTCCTAAGATATTATTATTATATTAGGAAAAGGCAAAGACCGCTATTGCCAAAGCGGTTCGGGTATATCAATATAAATGATAACCTTCTATCAGTTAAGTACAAACATGTTTTTCTGACTAATTAGGGTCACTGTCAAGTTATTCGCAGGTAAACGTGACTTAAAATGATAAAAAAGCAATAAATATGTTTACATGTTTATTATGGTCAATTGTAGTTGGCCGCGATGTTTAACTTATAAGTTAAAATTTATTCCAGATTACTGGGTCAGGGTGTAAAAATACCACTCTCTTACTTACCATTACAATTTATTATTTATTATGAAATTAAACAAGTCACTTGCAAATATTTTGGCAATAATATTAATTACAGTCTTATATCTCACTAGCTTTTGCCAGCGGCGTCGTCCATCGTATTACACATATAAACCTTCCTGTTAAACACTCTGTCTATTGATGGAAAATTTTAGTTTTTCCGCATTTGTACGCTTAGATCTTTTAAACTACGAAACGGATTTTAATGCGGTTTTCATCATTACACAGAGTGATTTAAGAGGAAGCTTCTGCCCGCGACTTCGTCCGCGTTAAATTTTTGCTCCCCCGACCCTTCCCGTCGCGTCGAATCGCCTACCCGTGCGATTTTCCCCGTTTCTGCAACATTTTTCATTACTGCTCCGCTCCTCTTGGGCGTAGCGTGATGTTATATAGCCTATAGCCTTCCTTGATAAATAGGCTACCCAACACAAAAAGAATTGATAAATTCGGACTGGTAGTTCCTGAGATTAGCGCGTTGAATCAAACAAACAAACAAACTCTTCAGCTTTATAAGATTAGTATAGATAGTATAGATACGCGGGTGAAGCCGCTGGCAAAAGGTAAGGCATAAAGAAAAACAAAACACATTCAGGATATTTACCCCTTGGACAACATACTAAATGAAAAATAATGAGAAAAACATTGATTTACGAACGTGAATAGGTAGGAAACAAAGTGGATGCACAATAAAAACACGCGGCACCTTCTACACCTTGCGGTACTGAGAAGTTGTGTAGCCTTCCCCAGGAACTAGCGAACTACCAGTATGAATACAGACACCCTATTGTGCTTATTGGTGTGAACAAATAAATATAAATAAATACAATATTTTGATTTGTGATTATCTTAGTAACATAGTGTTCCAGACGATACGGGGACAAAGTTTAGAAAATTTGAATACTGACCGGTTTTAAAACCTATTTTATAAATATTTACAGTACTCCGTTTATGATAATAATTACTTTTAAACAGATTCATATAAAACAAAATGAAGTTATTTGACCACTATTAAATATAATGCTCCGCTACCTGCAACAGGTAGAGTTTGTTAGGAAAACCATTCTGTGTCCAGAAATGCCTAATAAGTTTTTTTTTAAATAATTGAAAATAAAAAGGTCCCATGTCTGTATTCAATAATAGGATGTTTACTTATGCAATGTTTTTATGTAAAATCTGTTAGAGGTTGTGACATTATTAATGATAAAAAAATTAAAAGTGTAGAGGCACAAGCTTACCTGCGCAAGATTTGATAACGACCCATTAGTCGATTCAGGCGAAGCATCATTTTTAAGAATATAATATTTTGTATCTATAAATATAAATATAAAAATCTTTATTACTAAAATAAGAGGTACAGTAAATCTCCTTAAAAATAGATCTTTTCTTCTGAAGTTTGCACTTAAGTGTCAAAGGAGTGCTTTGGCATTCGTACTAGGATATCTATAGATGACTCGCACGAAGTCAATTTATTTGTGGACCAATCGACAACTCCTAAAATACGTATTAGGCAACTGGCAGGTTTTAAATAAAACGACAACGAAAAGTTAAGGAAAAAATACTTAACTTATTCTATAGTAAACAAATCGTGCAAATTCCCATACGATTTCTGGAATTATCGATTCGCTCACAAATAAATTAACTGTATGCGAGTCGCCTTTACAAAATATTGTATCATTTAAATGTGCTGGTTCGCCCGATTCGGGTAAGTTAATTTGTGCGAGTCGACCAATAAGCCGTTTTTCTCGTAAACTATATATTTATAGACTTAATTATGAAAGGTAATTATTCTAATAATATGTTATTAGATCTATTACCTTTACTCTTAAAGCTTTAAAGGAAAACACATCAGATAGGATCAAAAAAATAGTTGAAGACCAAACAAGAGATGATAATAATTATTATCTAAGATAGGTCAACAGAGTTTAATCGCCAGTTCAGACAATTAAAATCATATTACGCCTTCGATGTAAACAATCAAGTTTTGTTGGATTTTCTCCTTTATTATTCAAAAAACAGTGTTAAAAATAAAATAGATAATAAAATCGTTATTCAAATCAGCTTTTATACCAAACAAGCATATTTTGATTTATTATAATCAGCTTATTGTGCATTGGCTTCACTGAGAACCGTTAGCTGTACTCATTTGTAGAATTTGGTACAAACTTGTCATTTGTATACTTAAAAAGAAATAACTAGAATATAAATAAACAACTGACAAAAATAGATGTAGGTGATGATGCAGTTACTAACATCTTTCTTTTTTTTGTGGGAAATCATCAAGTGAATTCTCCCGCTCTGGACACAATGAGAGGGCGTGTCAGATTTTACTGACTAAAACTCGCCCGTGTTCCTTCAGTTGCCTATATGCCAGGGCCACGGTAACTCTTTTGAACAAATCTCTTGACCCTCGCCCTATTGACACGCTAAGAAGAAAAACTGCCAAGAATAGTGAATGACAGTGGGTAGGTACCGAGACGCTGCCTTGTATTTATAAATAACTTGCTTCTGTCCGTGACTCCGTCTCCGTCTATAAAAATAAAGATAAGTATCCTAAGTACTCGGCAATAGTTTAGACTAATTGGATGAGTAGTTTCGATAAGATAACTTCCTACATCCAAATTTACAAACATTACCTTTTTAATTTTAGTGTAAACATCGACTTCCGTAGCAAGAATGGCATTATTCATAATTATGACAACGGACAACTACCTAAGTTGGGTTATCATCACAAAGAAAATCATTCTCACGTTTCCGCAAATTATCTAATTACAGGAAAACAATACTTCTATTATTCTCCAATGATAAATGATGAGAGGCACTTAATGAGTTCACTTATGTCGAAATACTTGTCATGCTGTATGGTCACGAACAGCCATGACTACAGCTATTTTGTAATCATTGTTCTAGAGGTTTTTTTTTTAAAAAAAAAAGCCCCTTCGGCCATCTGTTCTACGAGCAATGTGCCTACTACCACTTAAGTTTGGCAATTTTGATGATCACTCAGCCACGGACAAACTGCGGCAAGCGTAGATTAACCTAATCGGCCCGTGCGGCTGTCAAGCCTCTTGATCACTTCAGTCACTATACCATTCTTTACCATTTATTATTACAATATTATTTTTTATTATATATTATTAAACTTCAGCTTTATAGATTACGTCATTGGTGATTGTTAATTTGGTCAATTTATCACAGCACAATTTGTATCTCTTAGAGACATGATCAATTTCTCAGACTTTTAAAAGCCGGTGCTTAACCATAGAAGTTTACCGCTCAGTATAAGTGAATAAGTATTTAGGCCATATCGACAGCGAAGTAAAAAAAACCGTTCAATATATTGATTAATCGAAGTGGCCATAACTTCTGACTGTCAAAGTCAACATATGTCCCATGGAGGTAATGCCATAGATTCGCTGGTTAAGTTAGGAAGTATTTCTACATTTACATTTATGCTATTGCGATATTTTCAATTTAAATTAAAATGTAGTTCAGAGATTTTACTATTAAAACGTTCGAATTGGACCCTTAATGGCTCGTGCAGACCAGTGCGATATCGCGGATGCGACAGGCAGCGCGACCCGTGTCGCGCCCGCGATTTCGCGCTGGTCTGCACGAGCCTTAAATTCAAAAACTTCCTTAATAAAAACTTTTTTACAAAAAAAAAACAACCGACTTCCTTAAAACACTACAAAGTGAAAAATAACTTTAATTTCGGTAGTCGGTGTCTTAGGATCTATATTTATGGTTTTTTTGCCACCGACTTCCGAAATTAAAGTTATTTTTCACTTTGTAGTGTTTTAAGGAAGTCGGTTGTTTTTTTTTTGTAAAAAAGTTTTTATTTTAAAATTTTTAGTTGTGGTATTCAGCCTGCACTAATTCCAAACAAACAATGCATATTTATGCGATAGCAGAAATCGCGGTTGATTTCCTGTCATTTTTTAAAGAGTTCCGGTGTCTGTCTCCCGAACTCATCATCAGATCCATATGAAAATTATATGGGACCATTTCGGAATAAACCCCTTTCGAACAAAAAAAGAATTTTGCAAATCCGTCTATATATGACGGAGTTATGGCCGAACATACATAAAAAAAAATAAAAAATAAAAAACATATAAACATCCGAATTGAGAACCTCCTCCTTTTTGAAGTCGGTTAAAAAGTGAATTTTCGTAACATATTTACGAAAATTCACTTCAACAAGCAACAGCAACAATCTTCTGCCCGCGAATTCGTTGGTGTGAAATTTTGGACCTCGACCCGTCGCGTCACGTCGTATCCTATCGCCCGCCCTTTGCACTTAATGTCATGCCCCACTTTTTTTTAAATTTTGCCCTGCTCTTGCTCTTGTTAAATAAATAGCCTCTAAGCTTTTTCAAGAATTGGGCTAACAAATGTAAGATTAATTTTTCAAATCCGACGGGTAGTTCCAGTTCCAGTGACGACTTCCTACAAACAAACTTACAAACTTTACCTCTTTATAATATTAGTCTAGACTAGCTTTTGCCCGCGGCTTCGCCCGCGTGGATGTCGGATATTAATGCAAGAGGACGTACTACCGCGATAAGAATGTGTTATTCCAGGTTATATAGGTAATATAGACTCTGTGTGCTATTACTTAATTAGTTTAAGTTTACAGTCGATGGTCTAACTGACTAATCGCTTGAGTAGTAAAAATTACCGGCAAAGTTAATTTGCCATATAATGTCTGGTATTACGAGTATTACGGCCCATAAAACGTTTTATTATTATTATCAATTAATTAATCTGTACCATTCATCTGTAGGTATCAAAATTACTGCACCTACCACGTAACCAGGTTTTAAGTTTTCGTTTACTTGAACTGTCATTTAGTGTTAATTTGTAACACTCTGGTTGACTTGATCTTAGGTGCTATATTTAAATAGCTAATTACGTTGAATTTATGGACGTCATTTTAATTAATAAAACTATATCCACATGATGAAATATTTTCTACTAAAAAAATAGGCAAATCTGGCAATTAGCCTGTCAAATTTCAATGCCATTTTTGAAGGCCGAATTGAGCAACAAAATTATATTCCATAAGTATATACCTTCTATGAATTCGTTTTTGTCATAATTACGGTGGTTATCTATAATCATATTACGTTTCCCAGAGATTCATTTTATGATTAAAGCAAAATAAGAACATGATCTGATAAGGACAAAAAAGTAGAGAACTAACTTTAGGATGTAATAACTTACTGTAATAAGGTACTTCAGATTGTATCTAGTCTCGTTAAGAAAGATACTGACGTGATCAGAATGTTAATAAATCATTTATAAACATTTAAAGATCTGATGAAAGATGTATTTCTTCACAAGTCAGCAGATTTCGATGATAATATTTCACTGCGTATTATGTAATTAATGTTTGTAACTTTGATTATACTTGACAAACTATTTACGCTGTAATATGCCTAATTAGAACTCATGACCCCACCTGCTTTTGCTTCGCACGTTTTTGACGACATTTCAAAAGAAACAAAAATATTATACATAATACAAATCTTCCTTTTTGAGCACTCGATTGCGGACAGTTAAATTATGTATATCATGTATGTACCTATATTTCGTTGTGGAACTCTGGAGACCAAACGCGTGGGCCGATTTTATGATTCTTACGTCAATCGATTTGTCTTAATTTTGCGAGTATCACATTATATGTAGTAATCAAAATTCACTATGGCGGCAACCAGCCGCGATATTGTTACAAAAAATGAAAGTCAACGAATTACTTCGTCGCTTATCTTTCTAACAGACGTATCTGTATTTTCGTCAAAAATGAGTTTACATACTAGTTAAAACAATTTAGAAGACGAAACGATCGGTCTAATAAACGTATCTGTATCTTCAAGCGTTACCGTTTTATTTTGATCAGTCGCTTATTATCAGAGTTACAATTCAACAAACATAGTGCGAAACCGCAAAAAGCTTGTCCTGAAAAATCACCTCAAAGTTAGTTCCGTCAGTTAGTAAGATAAGCGACGACTTATTGTCAGGTGGGGTATGAATAGGGAATTGAAAAAAGATAAGAAACTAAAAAGAGGTATTACTCTAAACAAGTACATGCAGTCGTAGACATCTTCTTAAAAACAATAATGAACACCTAGGTATATTGCTTCCGACTGCATGTTTGTGTTTATAGTATTACTTAATAAGTTTAACAGTCAACCTCTTAAAATTGACCTGCGTCTGATCTCTCTACGGTTGTATCGGATTACCGTTCTATTGCTCACTTGCACACTATACTTATCTCTCACTATAAATAGTATTTAAAAAAACAGATTTTAGTAATTAGCAAAAACGTGCTTGATCTCTAGACACTTCTACGTGTTCCTTACTAGAATAAAAAAAGAAATAAAGTAGCAACGAATCTAATCCATTTAATTTATGTAGGTACATATTTTATCATACATTTGTATAATTTTGAACGAGTTTCGTTTGACGTCAAGAAATTGTTCCAAATACTTACTTATTTTGATTCACAGGTGTATTCAAATAAATAAAGTTTAGAAATTAATATTACTTTCATTACTTTTTCATACTGCAAAGCAAAGCTGTGGGACAATCTTCCTTTTTCGCTAGCAAGTTAAATTGAATTATTCACATGTATAATTTTCACCTTTTGTTCTAGAGAAGAAGACCATACTAAAAAGTGTCTCTGGGCTGTTCAAATCTGGGGAGTTGACCGCTATCATGGGTCCGTCAGGCGCCGGAAAATCTTCGCTCTTGAACGCACTAACTGGTTTCTCGTAAGTAGTTTCTATTACAAGAAGGTATTTAATGCGGCAGAATTAATGCCATAGACATTTTCTACCAGTTAACCTCTGGGTGATGCAGAGACGAACAGTGGTAGGTGTATACCGAAAACTGCGGAATACACATCGACGCGCAGCCTGTATCAAAGCTGCAGTGAATTTCTGAAACCACCTGCTTGAAATTTCGTCGGTAATGAAAATAATTTTCAGATTTATCAAGACAAATCTGCTGTTACTTTGAAAATTGCTTGAATGAATTATAACCGGTTAAAAATTTCTACGCTAGTGGGTCGACAATTATGTACTCAATTCATTTTTTTCGTTTCTGCTTCGATGTTCCTGCCACCCTGTATACCTTTAAAAAACAATATATAGAATTTACCTATGTATCTTATTGTACATACATATAAGTACAAATAAAAACACACACAATGGGAAAACTTAACTGTTTATGATGAGACTGTCAACTACTTACGCTGAAACGTTTAGAAAAGGTTAATAATCTTGTGTAGGTAATCTGTAAAAAACAAATTTGATGAATGTTAGCATAATCGACAATTAAAAGGCCAATGAACTTACATTTTAGAAGCTAAAAAGTGCAAAAAAGAAAACGTTACCTCGAAACTCGTTCTCGACGAAATCTTTTACGATTATATAATCATAAAAGATTTCGTCGAGGACGAAATTCGATTCGAAACAACTACTATATGCAATGGGCCTTATTAGAAGGCTACAAGTCACCCAATGGGTAATGCCCTCTCTATTACCCTATACTATGCTTGTAGTTTCCCTATGTGATCAAATTAGAAATGAAGAGATCTGCAGGAGAAACAAGGTAACAGGCGTAGCCCGAAGAAGTGGGCGCGGCACATTTATCGCAGAACAGATGGCCGATGGGGCCGAAAGATTCTGGAGTGGCTTTTCGAAGTGGCGAAACTTAGGGGAGGCAGCAATGGACGTTTTACGACTGATAAAATTATGATGACGAATGTTGTTTGTTTCAGGACACGAGGCGTTACGGGCACCATCCGAGCGGGTGACACCGTGTGTGAACTTGGGACCAATAACTCAATGCGATCACTAAAGGCCTACAGAAAGAAATCGTGCTACATCCTACAGGATGATAGACTGAACCCTCTGTTTACCGTGGCTGAGCTTATGAAGTTCGCCGCTGACATGAAATTAGGAGATACACTTACTGACAAACTGAAATTAAGCGTGGTGAGTTTCAAAATGTATCAGGAATATTTTTGAACCAGTGCGCAAATGGTAGCCATGAATTCCGCGTTGCGTTGGCATGATTCTAGATCCCCTAAAAAATCTACTGTTTCATAGAAAAGTGTAAAACCTACGCGGTCAAAATGTAAGGCACAGTATTTTATTTTATAACCGTCGATTTTTTTTTTACGTTAAGGAGTCTTATACCTTATGCTGAATTCGTGGTTACCTATAGTAAATTTACGTACAGTTTCAATTTTATACTGTACTTAACTACATTTTGTTTATTATCGAAATGGCGATCTAGGTAAACGCCTTTCACGGTCGCATGATATTTATAATTGATTAAGTATAGCAATAGTCGTATAAAAATATTTTAAGTAAACCTGACTAAGTGCGCTCGCATATTTTTTGTAAGTTGTACAATTGGGCCGAGTTTTTGTGTATATCCTACGTTATGTAGGACGTGTGTGTAAATTGACTTATCTCTATTATTTCATTTAGCTCCAACACACAATATCGGCCACCGATTTTATGCCGTCTGCGAAAACTCTAAATGCCAACCTAGAATCAGATTGATATTTTTCCTATAGTTTGAAAGTGTCTGTAATATTTTATTACAATTGCCATAGTGTTTATAAAGTAAGCTACTTTTAATATTAAAAAATGTCAATTCAGGCGCCAAATACCAGGGTATTTGGCGCCTGGATTGACATATTTTTTTTGGATTAGGTGGGTCATGCTCTATCTTTCGCCCATAGACATTTAGGACATGGGGTCTATGGGTGAAATTTAGCACATAAACCGCAAAAAAAAAAACAAAAAAAATTGGTCCAATTACAATGGTATTGCTAATAAATATCTATCTCATTGTTATAATATTGAAGTATCATAACTTTTTTAAATATCGTTATGTTATTACATCCACAAAGTCCAAACTTTGATTCTACAAAATCAATGCAGTCAAAATTTGTTATTATTGGAATAGGAATACCTTTATTATTGCACAAATCAAAAATAATCTTATTGGTTTTTTCCTAGTTTTTCGAGTTCCAGTTTTCTATTATTTTATTAAAAACGGATTAGTGACTATCTATGAATGTTAAGCTAACATTATTAACTTATTACAAATATATCGAAAATATATAATAGAAAAAAAAACCCATGTCATTGTACAGGAATGATCGAAAAACAATGGAATTTTCTGTAATTACGACATTATTGTTTAGGTACCTAAACCTCAAAGTTTTTTTCTTCTAAATATAGTTTTGGAATGATTGATGACGCTGTCAGTTTGACAGGAGTCACTGTACTGTCAAACAATGTGTCAAACAGTGCACAGGTCGATGGCATTGTACGAGTACGTGTCAATTGTCGTCATTTGTTTTTATAAAGGTAGAAAAAATAACAATTGATTGGACTCCAAGCATTGATTTAAATAGTAAAGATACGGTCGTCCGAACATTTGACGGACGCGGTCGCCCTACAAAAAACACTAACGTCATCTATTAGAACTAGTATGAACTACGATGTCAATCCGCGTGGTCTGCTCCTAGACGTAACCTTGTAAGAGCGGGGTGTGGTATTTTTCGAGGTACAAAGAAATAAAAAAACAACCTTTTATTTTTGAAAATTTATATTTGTTGCAGATTGTTGGTGTTATTAAGTTTTCATTGGCCTTCGAATAAAACATTTTTTTTAAAATTATTTATAGTAATATTATTAAATCTTTCCATTTCATCGGCTACAGGCTACAACGAGCGCCGCTGCAAAGTTATGTCGTACTTTTACGCGGCTTCGCTTCGTCTTTGTCATAGGTTGAGACAAATATGAAAGAAAATTGTTTTAAATAATGTTAGCAGTGGATTTAATGACATATTTTTAACTTACCGGTGATATGAAATGTTATCATTTTTTTTATTGTGCTTTTTGTCGTAGTTCACGCAACCCTTCACGGCAAAACTTGGCATTTTTGCTTGCAAAATATACGACCGTTCCGAAGACAGCCGATCGCGTTCTAGTTCACTTCGATAAAGGGAGGACCATTTTGGGACCAAGTTCGAGGCGTCATTGTAACATGCGGTCCGCCCTGTCCTTACGCAGTAATATAATATGTCAATGACTCCAAGAGTAAAGTTGATGTTTAAATTTAAATGGTCAATTATACAGTTTACGTTTTAAATGACTAGGTATTCAGGTTATATGGGGTCAGGACTAACCACGATTTAAAATGGCTAATTAGTTCACAGAAATACATGTGTCATTAATATCCGTGGTTCAGAAATTTCAGCCATATAAACACAAAAGAAAGGAAAAAGAAATAAGGTAAGTGTACCAGTGATGGACGGTTTAAGGTCGATGAAGTTTGTATAAAATTTACAAAAAAAAAAGTTGCAAGGCGATTCTTGCAATGGTTATAGATAAAGTTGGTTATGGATTTTTAGCATCTAATAAGAGAATACTACATTTATTATAGTAATTTCCTTAAACATAAAATTACGAAAAAAAAATAGGCTTAAACTTATCTAGTAATGGACAAGCTATACACCAATGATTGGCGCCTAGTTATGTACAGTGTTCCGGTATTGGACACCTAGTAATAGACACTTGATAGATACAAATAAATAAAAATACTGTTTATTTAAAAACAAATTTTATTTGCTATTATGTCTTCTAAAATAAAAGGTCTTATTAATCATAAAATAAAGTATCACTTTATTATGGTAAATCACTATAAATCACAATGTTTTATTTCTTAAAAAAAAATATATAAAATTATGTTACTTTTACTTTGCTTAAAAACTATTTTGGTTTATTATGAGATCTCAAATACAATTCTTAAAATATCTAAATTAATTCTTTCACATCAATGACATGCGGAAACATAAAAATATTATTTTGGCGTTTAGGCTCTGGTAAGGAGATAACTTAAGATATCAGTCTCATCAATTATGGACACATCTTTTTCGATTATTTTAAAATTAGTTTTCGATTTACAGCTACGCATTCCTTGAACTACAACCTTACGTTTAAAAATTTCTTGTATCATACACACTTAACGATAAGTCTTTGTTGTACTCTTGCCATCGAATTTGACAAGAACATATTTTCCGACTGACAGTCCATTTGGAACATTCAAATTATCTGAAAAACTTGGATCAGATGATCTATGTTGTTTGGATACTTTGAATTTTCCAGCTTTATCGTCTAGTACCATTTGCACGTCAACACTGTTTTTTTTTACTGCTTCCAAAGCATGTTGCATTTGAAGTGGTGTATAATTTTTCACCGGCGCCATGACTGTAAGAAAAATCTTGTTTGTAGTACCTACAGTAATGGAATGAACCAGTGATGGACACCCCCTAATGAACACGTCTGTCCATTACTGGTAAAAAGCTTTATAAAGTCATCGCAAAAAGATATTTCATTGACTTCGAGAAATAAATCTAGAATCGACAAAAATCTTTAAAAAAATGCACTGCACTAGTAATCGACACAATGTCCATAACTAGGACACGTCATAATAACAGGTACTAGTCATGGACATAGCAAAAAAAAAACAAACCACGTTATTGTTTGCAATACTTATAATTTAGATTGTTTGGAAAAGAGGTTGATTAGGCCACAAACTTATTATTTATTCATTATTTCCTTAATTGTATTGACAAAAAAAACTCATCAGCAACTTACCTCGCTATCAAACTCACTTAAAAAACGATATCACTGGTGACACGTGCTGTTTATCTTTCCACCATTTTGAAACTGAACCACAGACATACTTCAGCTGTCAATATTTTGACACTTTAATCCCTTTTCTCTGTGGTAAAGTATTGCCAGGTAACAAAAGCGTTGTAGAATCCTTATTTGGTAGGACTCAACCAAAAATGTTCATCACTGGTACGCTGTCCATTACCGGTGCACTTACCTTACTACTATATTGTTCCATTGATTCAATTTTTGGTCAGCTAAGCTAACCACCACTAACACTAACCATCTTTTTCGGTCACCTTGCACTAGACCGTATACTATTGGATAGGTAGTGTTAAGACTTTGAAGTCTCCTTCAACACAAACAGGCTCGACGCGATGGTGTGACGAGTTTCTGGTAGAACAATTTCCATGAAGTTTTCAATGATACTGTTTCGTCACCCTGTCGAGTCGTCTCTGTCTTCATGCCTTTATAAATATAGGATTTTATGCCAACAACCCAGATGGCCTAGACAAGCGAGTATATTGAGGGCAGAAAAGTCACAAATGTAGCTGTGGGACTGACATAATTTCCCAAAAGCTGATCTTCAATCCTGTTGAAAGTCAATGTACAAATACTAAATGCTTTGAAAGCGATTGCCACTTGTGTAGATCCTCAGGTGTAATACACACTTACACAAAAAAAAAAAAACAAGTTTTCTTTAAAAAAAGAATATAATCATAATAATCAATCACTTTTTAATTTTCTTGTGTCCTAGATATCCGAAATTCTCTGCACGCTAGGGTTGTCCGGAACAGAAAACACGAGGTGTTCAAACCTCTCCGGGGGACAAAAGAAACGACTGTCGATAGCAGTGGAACTGATTGACAACCCTCCGGTGCTATTTCTTGACGAACCTACCACGTAAGTAATAAAATATTTAGTTAGATCATTTTAAATTAGGAACAGTACCTATGTGCCACTGTGCCAGTTTAATATGGCGCGTTGAGTTTTAGACCACTTTCACACGGACGTAAAAATATCGCGGTGGTAATTTATCGCGCACTGGATTTTTGACGCTCTGTGTTAAACCAAGCATTGGGAATCCAATAGAGTGCATCCTAGTGCGACAAAAATAAAATCAGATATAGAATATAGTGCGATTTTCAACTCTCGTCGCTAAGCAATAGGTTGAAGATGCAGTGCGCGAACTGACTGAACGTGGACTTTTGACCAAGTTTTGGACAGAGTCACGCGTAGTGTCGGTCAATCATGGCAGCCGAAGTGGCGATCTATTCTGCTACCCTGTTGACAGCTCACTTCCGGCTAAGGTCCGCGTGGATACTCTTCTACTTAATCGGCTTTGAGGACTTTAACTTCTCTGAATTTTTTCGTCACCATTGTAAATGTTTTGACCTCATTCATGTGTGACCAAAAAAATGAATGGACTGTGTGAAAGGTGATATGGCTAAAAAGGGAGTAACTACCCAGATGACGACTAATAGAGAAAAGAAGTATGGAAGACAAAGACATGGTGCGCCGACCCCAAATAAATTGACATAAGAGATTGAATGATGATAGATGTCTGAAAAATGAAAACTTCTTGTATTGTTGACCAGAGGCAATCTTAAACTAGGATTACCTGCCTACAGCTGACGTGCTAAATTCTTTCAAGGAGTTTTTCCCTAAAGATATTTTATTAAGAGGTTCAAAGGATTAAAGGTAGTTGAAAAAACGTAGAATTTGATTTCAGGTATCGATAGTCTCCAAATGTTTAAAGTGTTTAAATCACTAACAAGTTCCACTGGACCGGTGTTTTTTTTTAATACAATCTAGTCAGATATAAAAACAAGTGATTATTTAAACAGAGTCAAAGTCAAATCATTTATTTCAAATAGGCACGTCTGTCAGTTTGTCTACGTCTGTCAGACGTCAAAATTTACAACAAAAACATTGAATTGATTGTAGTTGACCCTTCCAAAAAGTAGTTAGAGAAGAATGATTGATTTGATTTGATTTTTGATTTGATTTGAAACTCAACCTTTTTAAATGTTTCGTAATATTTCGTTCATTTAAAATATATATTTTTATGTGAAAACGATGCACCTAAATAAAATTACTTACCACAATAGTTAAAAATAATTGAAATTAAAGCAATGACAGGTAAATTAATTACGCGATAGACACAGTGCTCACATATCTATAAATATTGTAAAAGTAGATGATTTTCCTAATATTTTAAGACGTAATCATTTAGAATGTGCGTTTAAGTAATCACAGAACATATAATCCATGTCTATACTAATAGTTTATCATATACTTACCTAATAATAAAATTTAAAAAAAAAAGTACCATTTGTGTAATGAACATTTAACGACGGTGAAATACGACTTCTTTAAAGGTTATCCAAGAAAATCTATAATAATGACACAATAATTACTAGTCTATTAATTAATGAAGCGTAATTACCATCATTAACTATTTGTTTTTAACATCGTTTATTAAGGAAATCTCCGCAGTTTGATTACTAAGAATCTTTGATAGCAATTCCTAGACTAGCTATACGAGCTTGGCAGGTAGGTAAATAAAATAAGTAAAGAATAGACATATACCTAAATTTTTAGAGACCAAAACTAGATTATTAAAGAAAAAAAGAAGTCTAGTCTAGACGCTAGTCGTTCCAAATACTACAAATATATTACATAAAATCGAAGTGTCTGTTTGTAATGTCAAAGAAAATCTCATCTGTTGCGGCTAATCTCCGAAACTACTGGACTTATTTAGAGGGGACTTCCACGGGCAGATAGCTTGTGTGGATGTCATAAGGAATAACTAGGCTAATAATTATTTTAGAAAACGAAGCCACAAACAGAATCTAGTTCTTTATGAATTCTAAAGAATTCGCATCGTAACTAACTTAAACGACAGTTTATTGAAAATGGTCACTATGAACCAATGTCCTCCACTGTCGAACAAAATAGAATAATGTTTAAATGCAAATACATGACTTTGAAAACTAAATCAGGTTTTTTAATTATGTATACATAGAATTATATTTCTTGTCTTTTCATACTGATCTATATTCAACTCAGGCTATACGCGTGCTCATCAGCAAATCAAATTGTAAGACATCCGTTGCATACAATTCGGGGTTTGCAACAGTCAATAATGTTAATGATAAAGCAATATTGGGTAGTTCATGAACGTAATATGTATTATTTACCGACATACTACCAAAAAAATGCTACGTTTTTATTTTTGTGTAAGTTCCGCGCTATTGCCACAAATGGTGGATCAATTTCGAAATTAGTTTTATGATTGGCAGATAGGGTATGCCTAACGTGACCAGACGTCCCGTTTTGAACGGGACTGTCCCTTTTCTTATAAATACGAGTCCCGGTGTCCCCGAAATGAACTCCGGGACGCAAAATTGTCCCGTTTTCCGAAAACCGCAACCGCAACCGCCGCACCACCTGTATTACAGCTTTGTTCCTCTGATAAATATAAATATAACTAAACGTTTCGGGTATTATATTTTTCAATTAGTAACTTTTAAGCTAACTGGCTATTTTTGTATAACTAACTTTAAAAAAGTGTTTTTCTTGATTATTAATTGACCTAAATAAACCAATGTCCCGTTTTGAGCCAAAGAATAAATGGTCACGTTATATGCCTCAGGGATGGTCCCAGATAAATTGTAATAACTTTGATTGGGTAGTTTTTGGGTTTGCTTTGATAATACATATTGAATCCACTTCGTGTATTTTGATGATGTTCTAATACAGGAAGTATTCGTTTATTCGTTAGTTAGTCGCTGCTGTTTATAAATCAAGTAGTGGTATACAAATTGGTGTGGAAGCGACCATATCATAAAAGTGAAAAATAAAAAAATATTTTAAGAAGTTATTTTTCACTTACATATTGTAAAATAACTGTCTTTATTTTGTTTATAAACCTAGTCCTATTCATGGAAATAAGACGGTACAATATAAAAAACGTTTCTTATTGGGTGGACGGCAACAACATTACTTAGAAACCTACTACAGCAATCAGTAAAATGAATACTTTATTAAGTTATTATACATGTACCTATTACCGGTGAATATTTCTTCATTACATTCAATATACTGACAGTATAATAATAAATTTTAATATTACTGCTACTCATAATTTTTTATAGAGTCAGAGTATGAGTCGCCATGTTTAACAAACCCCCTTTGCCCTTTTTTGTGCAGTGGCCTGGACAGCAGAACGTCAGGTCAATGTATGGATATGCTGAAGAACTTGGCTCGGAATGGACGCACGATAGTTTGCACCATACACCAACCTCCTGCATCTATCTACTCCATGTTTGATCAGGTGAGCAAATATTATACATTACTATGATTCTAGTGGTTTGACTGCCTCGTGGGTCTAATATCCACTTCTATTACAAGTTGCCAAAGTCGGTTACTGAACTTAGCCATCGAAAGTTCAAAACACACATTAAACGGGTTGTTATCAAAAAAACTTTTTACAAAAAAATAACAACCGACTTCTTTAAAAAAAACACTACAAAGTCAAAAATAATTTTAATATCGGAATTCGGTGTCTTAGGATCTGTATTTAAGGTTTTTTGCCACCGACTTCCGAAATTAAAGTTATTTTTAACTTTGTAGTGTTTTTTTTAATGAATTCGGTTGTTATTTTTTTGTAAAAAGTTTTTATTTTTAACTTTTTAGTTATGGTAGATACCCCGCACTAATCTAATCGCGTTATTCGTTCATTTGTTGCGCAAATACTTAATGCAAATTTAAGACTTATATGGTTTTCACATTGATCCCATTGTCCGAATGGAACCAAATTAAAATGAGACCATTTGGGAAGCACCAGCTTTCAAATAAAAGAAGAATCATCAAAATCGGTTCACCCAGTCAAAAGTTATGAGGTAAAAAAACATTTTTTTTTTAAATACAGTCGAATTGATAACCTCTTTTTTTTGAAGGCGGTTATAAAGCATATTGTAAGATTACGAGACTACGTTCAAGACAAGGAAGTTTAGCAATTATTCCTTCTGCACAGGTTACTTCCCCGGGTACCTCAATAACGGCATAACTATGTAAATGTATATTAACTGCTTCAAAAATGTGTTTTTTATTTTTATTTAATTACTTCTTTGGCATAATCTACTCATTATTTTACATTATACTACAATTTTAATTTCAACTCTTTATTAGTTAGTGGTTGTCATGGTGATCATGTCATTTGATATTTAAAATAGGTTCATATTTTATTTATTTAGTGTTTCATATAATATATAGTTTCTTTTATATTTTGTCAATGTGAGAACGTTGTATTTCTTGCCTACTGACCCAGCCCGTCGAATCGCCTGCCCGTGTGATTACTTCGTATTCGTAACTTTTTTTCGTTTTGCTCGACTCCTCAGGGTCCTAGATTGAAATTTTATAGCTTATCAGGCTTATCTCGATAAATGGGCTATCCAACAGAAACATATTTATTTATTAATTCAAACCAGCACGCTTAGCTTGACCACCGTAGAAACGAGTTTTGTCGACGGAAGAATAGACAAAATGACAGAATGTAGAAAGATTTATATCGTCTCAAGCACGGCGATGTTAAAACTGAAGAGAGGAAATATTTCTATTCTTCAGTCGACAAATTTCTACGATGTTGAGCATGGCGACTAATTTTTCTCTACTTTTGAGTTGGAGGTCCATTTTTTTTTTACAGAATTATATTAATTATAATTATCAATACAATACTCTAAGATCGTTTAATCCCACTGTATGACTATTCAATGAAAAAGTCCTTAGCGGATCCACCTTAATTACATTAGTTAACACTCTCTTGCCATAGCAAGAGAAAGCATAGAAAGAAAAACCATAGAAAGAATAACTGTCTTTGTCTTCATAGAAACCCGAGTCTACGGGTCGCCCCGTGCTCGGGCCGAAAAGATGTCGAGTTGAATAGAAAGAACTTTGTCTATTCTTGGTATAATAGAGATAGAATTGTTCATGCTAAGCCTGCTGTAGATCCTCAGATTAGTACGTTCAACGAAACAAACAAACTCTTGAGCTTTATAATCCTATAATAATGTCTCTATTTAACATAACAAATATGGAGTATCTTACCCGTTCGTCTCTATAGAGATGTACGTTCTGGAACGGAGAACTAGTTTCAACTTACTAACTGACCGACTCCTTGACAATTCCAAAGTGCTTTTAAATGGTTAATTGAAGTAAATGCTTTGAGTATGACTTTTGATTGGTCCTTTTCTTCAGGAAATGGGGCTTACGTTTGACTACGACTGCTAATAGTACTACCGATTTTTGTAGATACGTAGGTAATTACTTAATCTAAATTCTAAAGTGTATGACGAAGCAGACTACTCATATAAAATTATAGTACCGACGATATACTACAGTGGTGAGCTCAACTATATAACTATTCTAAAGTACCTACCATTTTTTTAACCTAGACTTCAATAGATTACAAATTTAAATTAATTAAAAACTAAATTATAACCTAAATTAACTAAAGTATCTTATTTTAAAGTACCTAATTATGAACTGGAAATAAATTCCAACTTTTAAAAGTCTATTAAAGTACCACCTACGCATATAAACAGTGTTTAAATATACGTTTTTAATTTATTTTTATAGCATAATTTTAGTTTTAAGCCCAGTGAAAATGTCGCTTATCTTGTTTTTTTTATGTTTTTGCTCATAGGAGTAAATAATTGTATTATTTTTGTGTTAAAAAATTGTCTTAAACCGCAAAACTTCTAAAGGATTGTTCAACCAAAATATGAACCGTTTGTTTATAAACAACATACAGTTGATACAGTTGAAATATTTAATCCTAATCATTTATTCATATCATCTCATGAACAGCGTCATAAATCAAACTCCGTTCGCAAATAAGTAGACAGTTAGTTGTTTTTAGGACGGAATTAAACACTTCTGCGAACACAAGGATATCGTACAGACAAAGTAATTATTCTCAAGTACGCGATGTTTTTTATTTTTTTTTAAAGTTATCTCTTAGTTAGCATATTAAGGCTGTCACAACTTAAATGGACTTTCCTGCGGGTTCCTTCATTTTTAGCTTCTTTTTATTTTATTTTTATGTCGGTACTTGTTAAGGTGTAAACATTCTCATTAGCACTGGTTAATAGCTGATATTATATCTAAAGATCTTTATCATTTCCTCCGTAAATGTCAGTAATTATTAGAGATGCCGCGAATACTCGTTATTATTCGGTATTTGGCAGCAGGCACTCGACATTTTTTTGTTTTCCTTCGAATACCGAATAAACGCTATTATTCGACATTCGGCAAATAGTTGTCTAAAATAAGCTATAAATTCTTTGTTTTCTTGTGTCATAAAAGTCATAATCTAAGAAATTTATTAGATTACAGTAACAAATAAATCATTAGTAAGTTCAAGACTACCGACTACTAGCGTATATTATGAATTGATGACAAATAAACTGTTTTCCTATTCCTTTTTTTATTTAAGAATTTAGCACTTCTATTAAATGTTTACTTAACGGTAACAAAAACTGTTCACGAACACGAGGATATCGTACAGACACAGTAATTTTCTCAAGTACACGATACATTTTTAGCTTCTTTTTATTTTTATGTAAGTACCGAACTTGTAAAGGTGTAAACATTCTCATTAGCACTGTTTATATAGCTGATATTATATCTACAGATCTTTATCATTTACTCCGTAAATGTCAGTAATTATTAGAGATGCCGCGAATACTCGCTATTATTCGATATTCGGCATTGGGCACTAGTATTGTTATTGTCTGTATGTATTATTCGACATTCATCGAGTAGTAGTCTACAAAAAAGTAGTAAGTAAGAAAAAATCAGTATTATACGCTGGGTTAGACTAAACAAGGTATTAGAAATCGGTTGCCACCATTTAAAATGTAAAATGACACTGATTTTTTTAACTTCATTGTTTTCTTTTCTCATAACCGTAAAAAAAAATATTACAGTAACAAATAAATTATTGAATTTATTAAGTAAGACTACTGCTAACGTGATATAATTACTATATAACAAATAAATTATTTTTTATATTCCTTTTTTAATATCGAATAATAATGGCGAATTATTCGACTATTCGCCATAGGGAATGGCGATTAATTGATATCCTAGTATTCGCTATGACAACTATACGTGGCAACTCTACGGCGGCGGCGGCGGTACGTATGCCGTATACAATGCACGTATATTCATTTAACGCATAACGGGCATGCCTTTATCCTCAGAAAAAAAAGAAGACAAATACCAAACCCTATACATCACACTTGATACTTGTCGGTGGTGAACCTTGAACACTTTTTATTTTTCACGTTTTATTTGTGGTACCTTCCCCGCACAAAGTCGGTATACCTTCAGTTGTTAAATAAATAAAAGTGACAGGAAAATATTATAGCATCATCATATACACTAAGTTATACTTACCTATTATTGAAGCTAACTCAAACCACCACCACAACTAACCACTTATCAAAATGTGACCAATATTTATATGAGACTTTATAAGTATACCGTTTCAAAAAAAAAAAATATATTTTTTTTTAATATCGGTTTATAAATGACGGTTCAGCAGTAACACAAACGGGTAAATTTTAATGACCGAATAGAGAACCTCGCACGTTTTTTGAAAAAAAATAATAATACAGATATACCCGTAGGAAGGTTCTTAGCATGACCCAGGAATCAAACACAAGGCTTCACCTCCAACACTTGCGACTTCCTATTTTGTGTACTCTGTCGTCCCACCAACACTAAACAATAAAGTTTTTTCTTCTCGTTTGTCAATAGAGGCTGCTGTTTACGTAAAAGGTTGTATAACATTATGCACAAGGCGAGTACCATAATACTAAGGCTGTCGATTTATTAATATTCAATTGAAGCTATTATTACGAGTATCATTGAGCCAGAGTGCTGGTGACCTTTTCTATATTTTAATGATAGTGGCTTGTCATGATGCTGAAAGCAGGTTTGATTGTTCCGTCGAAGACAAAAATAGATGCATAATACATACAAATAAATAAATAAAATTATTGCAGTGAGTATCTGTTTAAAATGTCAAAATAACAGCATTTTACTTAAAATATATATAAACGGTACCTATTATATCTGTTTATTACGGCTAATTCTCCGAAAGGGCTGGACGGATTTTGACAGTACTTTCAGAGGAATGTAGCTGACATAATAAGGACTACATAGAATAGTTTTTATCAGGTGAAGCCACGGTCAGCAGCTAGCTTAAAAATATAAAATCAAAGGATTTTACTGTAAAAACGAATGCTGTATAAATAATAACTGTCTTTTTTGCTTAGTAGTTGGATAGTAAAAAAGTTTTTAACAAAAAATTAAACCGCCGAAAAAAACAGAAAAGCAAAAAATATTTTTCGGCGGTTTAATTTTTTGTTAAAAAGTTTTTATTTTGTAATTTTTTGTGGCTTTAATGTACTAATAATACTTGGCAAGGTATACCCTATCCAATGAAAAAGAATTATCAAAATCGGACTATTCTGTACAAAGTTATGCGTGGTTATACAGAACAATCAATGAGTGAACAATCAATCATCCCCTGTTTTCCGACCCTTAGGGTTCGATTTTGTTTTCGAAATTTATATGGGACCACTCTCGGAGTATACCGTTTCCAATAAAAAAAGAATTATCACAATCGGACTACTGTGTAAAAAGTTATGCGTGGTCATACATAAAAAAAAAAACTTATATATATAAACGTCGAATTGATAACCTCCTCCGTTTTTTTTCGTCGGTTAAAAAATAAAGGTGCTCCTACATATTTTTTTAACCTACATTCGAAAGACTCCGTTTTTAGGGTTCCGTTGCCAATTGGCAAAAAACGGAACCCTTATAGATTCGTCATGTCTGTCTGCCTGTCTGTCTGTCCGTGTATGTCACAGCCACTTTTTTCCGAAACTATAAGAGCTATGCTGTTGAAACTTGGTAAGTAGATGTATTCTGTGAACCGCATTAAGATTTTTTTTTACACAAAAATAGAAAAAAAAAACAATAATATTTGGGGTGCTCCATACATAGAACTGAAACTCAAAAAAAAAAAGTTCATCAAACCCATACGTATGAGGTATTTATGGATAGGTCTTCAAAAATGATATTGACGTTTCTAATATAATTTTCTTCTAAACAGAATAGTTTGCGCGAGA
The DNA here is from genome assembly GCA_947507805.1 of Aporophyla nigra. Taxonomy (NCBI): domain Eukaryota; kingdom Metazoa; phylum Arthropoda; class Insecta; order Lepidoptera; family Noctuidae; genus Aporophyla; species Aporophyla nigra. Next base: position 5,997,694 of record OX382301.1, read on the forward strand.
GACACTTCCAAAGTGGTAAAAGGTGTCCCCCCCCCCCCCCGTAACTTCTAAAATAAGGGAATGATAAAACTAAAAAAAATATATGATGTACATTACCATGTAAACTTCCACCAAAAATTGGTTTGAACGAGATCTATTAAGTAGTTTTTTTTGATACGTTATAAATCGTAAACCAACTCAAAAATAAAAATAAACATTTAATTTCATAAACATAAACCTTATGCATAAACCGTGAATACCTGCAGGTTTGTACGGAATCCTCGGTGCTCGAATCCAACTAGCACTTGGCCGGTTTTTTTAATTAGTCGATTTACAAAACTAGTTTTAAATGTATTTGGATTTTGAAAGGATAAAGCCTTGAACTACCAGCCCAATCAAGCATAATTTATGCGATCCAGTTTTATTTTATATAATCTCTAATGAATGATGTAAAAATCCAAACTATATAGATTCCTAATTGTGGGGCAAAGGTACAAAAAAGTTTGGCTACGCAAACCTTATACTTTATTAAATAAAATTAAACAGGAATAGTTAGTATATACCTACATAAGGAAAGAAACCGGTTACTAGTGACGATTAAAATGTGATTTCTGATACATTACTTTCATGATTATCCTTGCTTGTATACCTTTACTTTATCGTTGAGCTCAATTTCTGGATTACTGACAAATACGTGCACTGTCTGGACAGGTCCACTCAGTCTATGTGTCTTTCCTCAAAATATAATTTCATTTCATGGTCTTCATATGTCCTGCCCAAGATTATGTCTAGACTTTAAAAGAGACTTATTTCTGACCTTGTTTCGGCCTTTCTTCTCGTAGTAGACAGATAGGAAATGCCGACCTCACCTAGTTTTTAAAATATGTGCTGTGCCATTTGCGGTGCTAAGGAGCTGTGTGTGTGAGTGCATCGCGCATGGTAATAGGTTTTTTTGCTTTGGTTTCTGCGGTTTCTGTATTTTTCGTTTCGTTTTTGTTTTGTGTTTGTTAGTAAGTATGTTTAATGGTTAGTTTATTCATTTATAATTATTAAATAATGTATGTTGATACTGTTTTGTGGTACCGTGTGGTGCCGGACGTAAAGAATAACACCACCCCATTTCTTCCCGTGGGTGTCGTAAAAGGCGACTAAGGAACTTACTAGAGAATGGGCAGCAGCATTCTCTATGCATTTTACCACCATACTGCGATCGCCAACCCGCCTGCCAAGCGTGGCGATTATGGTAAAGCCCCCCAAATTGGGGGAGGCCTAAGTCCAGCAGTGGACGTCTTACGGCTGAAATGATGATGATGATGACTGTTTTGTGCTCTTCGTCCCTTGTCCCTATAGGTTCATTAGAAAACCAGCGTCAGACAGCATCTGTCTGGCATTAATGCTGAAATGAACCTTTTTGGCGCAGCCGTGAGGCACACACTTGTTGTTTTTTTTAAACTTATTTTTTTCATGCTACGTTATTTTGTGTTTTACGAACTGTGGCAAATAAATGGTATTCTTTCTTTATATATAAAATGGAAGTTTAGTGTTTGTACATAAAAAACCTACTACAGAAATAAAATCATTTATCATATATCTTGTCGTCATCTTATTCTTCTTCTTGTCCAATTCAGGTGTACATGCTCGCAGAAGGTTATTGCATATACCACGGTTCGAGCGAAAACACAGTGCCCTACTTAGCATCCGTTGGTCTTCAGTGCCCCATGTACCACAACCCAGCTGACTACTGTAAGTATATTTGGAATAGGTATTTAAAGTCCGAATTGAACAATATGGAAATTGATCCTTTTTGTCTCGAAACCACTAGGATAACAAAGTAGCTCGTCCTTTGGGCCTGAAAAGTTTAAAATTCGAATAAACGACTTGATTTACTGGGATGACCATTCCTCAGTAAGGTTACTTACTTCCGAAAAATAAATAAGAAGTTTCCTTCCTGTCCTTGAAGATCGCAGCAGGACTTCTTATTCACCCGTAAGGTCTGTAGGCCAATCATATTTAATTCGTAACACAACAATCGTCAATATAAACCTCTAAGTACATTTAATCCCATTGAATATCTATTTCATGAAAAAATCAGTACATACGTGTTACGGTCGTGAATCATATTTTGTTCAACATACAACATGGCACTGAACTGCAAATTGCGAAAATCTTAAGAACATGTTGAATTCCGCGGGCGATTCTGGCGCTTTTCCCTTAAACCGAAATACAGGATTCAGGTAAATAAACATACAGTAGGTTTTATTTTCGTAAGTATCAGTAAGGCTTAGCTTACCGTGCCCAAAAGTTGTAAAGTAAAATACTCACGGCCTTGGTCTCAAACCGGCAGCGGCGGTATCTAAAAGAATTTCGCATACATGCCTACATCATATAATGATAAAATCCAGTTATAACATTAGCGGCCTATATTTTATACCTCGTACCTAAAGAAACCGTTTTTTTAATTAGAAAAACACACAGACCTCGTAAAAATTAATGAGCATCTTTTGTCTACATTAAATATAAAGACATGCAAATGTTATTCAATGCGGTCATTAAAATGTTATATTTTGAGCCCGTCAATGACAAAAAATTCCTACGTTTTCATTAAAAAAAAAAACATAAAAATTATAGTTTAAAAAAACTAAAAACACGCTTCCATTGAAAACCAAACTAAAAAGTACAAAATAATAGAAAAAAAGCGTGGGGTGCTTTTTAAGGTATTTTTTTATTGATATCAGGCACCCCACGCTTTTTTTCTATTATTTTGTACTTTTTAGTTTGGTTTTCAATGGAAGCGTGTTTTTAGTTTTTTTAAACTATAATTTATTTTCTATTTTTTAGGGTGTTTCGAATTTTGAGACGTATGTCAGCGTAGTTTGTGACAGTTTTTCTGCTGTCCTGGTAACCCTGGTCAAAATCGCGCTATAAGGAGTCGGTTACAAACAAACATACAAACATACATATATACAAACATACAAGTGAAGCATATATAAAGCGTGTAAAAAAGTCTTGACAAACTCACTTATTAGCTAGATTTTTACCGCTCGAACGCGTCACAGCCGTACGTCAACTAACTAACTAGCGCCCTCTAGCGTACAACATACAAAAGACGCTCAGGCAAGTGACGCCTGTCCTGGTAATCCTGGCAAGGATAATGGCACAAATTTATGAAATTATTGCATTGTCATCGGTCCTTGACAGGTGTGCAAAGTTTGAATGAAATCTGGTCGTTTAAAGTGGGTCAAAATCGCGCTATAAGGAGTCGGTTACAAACAAACATACAAACATACAAACATACAAGTGAAGCTAATATAAAGCGTGTAAAAATACTATCTCACGACACGCAAGTATAAATAATTCTCTAGGTTTCGCAGTGAGAACGATGCCTTAGTTCTGAAATTCTTACAGAACTACAAGACTTGTATATTAAAATAAACAACCACTTTTTTACTAAGCTTTACACAGTGTGTAGTATTTTGAAGTCGTTACGTATGCGTCGTTCACACCTCCCATGACTTATTGTAAGCTTAAAGAGCATTAAATCACTGAATGAATAGTTCATCAATCATTTTGCACGGCTCGTTTACATGCAAATGACCATGTAAACTGTTCATTCAACCATTGTTATTTTATTGATCAATCTTGTATGTTTGTTTATTTAAATCAGTTGTTAATTATGTTAAAACCTCGTGAGAAAGGTTAAATCTAGAATTTTATTTTAAACAATTTATATAATTAACATACAACTGAATGGCATAATGGTAAAATAGTTCTTTGTTAAGCAAACTATAGTTAGGCACCTACTATTAATACAGTAAATCCTGGATGATTAAGAACCGAAGGGACCTATATTTTTTATCACTTAGGTATAGAGGCATTTCATTAACCCAGTTTTCCAAACAGGCAGGATAACATGACAGTTGCCTTAATTATAGAGAGTCCCCACTATAAGAGGTCGAAATATACCACTTTTCATATAAAGAGGTGAAAATAGTGATAAAAGAAATATACTGACAAACGAACCAAGTATGGAAGAGATTAGACTGTTTGTAAACAAACGCGACAGAACTTGTCTAAACCTGATGTTGTACCCAAGTGGTACGAGTTATTGGGCTGTAAAGTTATAAGATTAATTATACAGGTAAACATCGAAAAAAAGTATAGAAATCAAGTCTTAGTTACAAAGGTTTGAAAAGCCCACTAACAGAAGGTATTTCAATGCAAAAGTGTCGGGACCTTATTGTTACTATCATTAACAGAATTTTCTCGCATATCCAGGGCCCACTTATTCAGGCTTTTCTGTCTTCTCGGCTCCTAGGAGCCAGAGCGTGATGTTACCTATAGCCTCCTCATGAATGTGGCTATCATATACACAAAGGTTTTTCCGAGTCAAATCCGTGTGATAATTCCAGAGATTTGCGCTTTCAAACAAACAAACAAACTCTTCTGCTTTATTATATTATAGTATACATAACGACTTTATTAGAAGCAATAATACATATTTACAATTAAACATTACCACTATATCCTAAATCAATATTTCTACAGTTTTAGAAATAGCGACGGGAGAATATGGAAAATTCAACGAGTTCCTAGCAGAGAAATGTTCAAACCAAGAATGGGTAGAAAAGCCTGCAATTCTGCCTGTTCCCGAAAGACTGAGCGAAGTGATATCTCTTGGGAAAACTTCCATCATCATCAATCCACCTCACGAACTGTACAAATTCGGCAAACTCTTCAAACGGTGTGTAATGCAGCAGTACAGAGACTGGGTAAGTTAGATTTTTGTAATTTTTCGTCCTTATAGCCCTAACTATTAGTAGAAAAAGAAAAATTCTTAATTCAGAAGCGAAACCGATGGTTTCGATGTGACCCTTTTAATCAAGTAGTTGTTATCGTGATCTAATCTACTCTATAATAGGCATACCATACCCTAATTGCGTAATACACTGTCAATCACAATCTAAATCATTTTGAAGAACAATCCCTTGCTACATATGTGTAAGTAGATAACGACTACGGTATAGGGTCTAGGCGTATACTCTTCCAAAGATTCTGAATAATAAATAATTGCCTACGGAGATAGCCAAACAATTGGAAAACAAAAAACCTCGACAATAGAACAAGATCTACTTTACCGTTGAAAAGTCTAGAAAGCGGGAGGGGCCTACGGGTCGGTTCAATACCAGACTAAGACCTGTGAGAAATCTGAATCAATAGTGCACATAATATAATATTGCCTCGACAATATTGAGCGTTATCATTATGTAAAAATATATGAATACTTGTGGGTGTAAAAAGTTTTTTTTTTTTCGAAGATTTTGTCAGCTCAGTGAATCTTGGGGAAATGTCAAAATGAAACCCATTCTTTCTGTTCATGTTTTACGCAATAGTCCCGCCGCACCGCGCCGGCACAATCTTGAATGGTCTAAAAAGACCAAATGCCGAGGTACTGTTTGAGAATAACTCGATTATGAACGCACTCGTACTAGCAAGTTCACATCATGAAATATAATATCTTAATCCCCAGATACAGGCACGTACATAAATGATGGATGATCTATTTATAATATCCTACCTATGGGCCCTATGATCCATCTTATGGCCCTTTTCCTGTTGTGCAATGTCGTCAGTGCTATGTATAACAAGTATTAACTTTTCGTCATGAGTAAGGCTCCCGCAGACAGGCACGATTCGATGACGCGTCGCGTCTCTAGCGGAACAATTTACGGTAATTGTTCTACTATAATCGCGTTGAACCTATCTGTGGGCGCCTTAACTCGTCCTATGTACCGAAGTACCTATTTACGTTGCGTTAACGGTCTATTTACCCACGTGCATCTCTGCTAAGTGCTAACATAAACGACAAATAAACATTGCTGTTTAAAGATTTCTATAACAATCATTATGAACCTTCAGAACTACACAGCTCTGTTAAAATCCTTTCTCATACCGGGTGTATTTAAATGTCAAATTAATTTGCATTCCCGAAACTGGCAATATATGGACCGTTTTTTACAACTGGTAACACTTTGTTTTTACAACTGGTAACACCTATCTTTTCCGCATATAAAGTACTAGCTTTTGCCAGCGGCTTTGCCCGCGTTATTATACATAGTATAAATCTTCCTTTTGAATCTGTCTGTCTATTGATGAAAACCGCATTCAAACCCGTTGCGTAGTTTTAAAAATCTAAGCGTATAAAAGCGGGAAGCGACTTTATTTTATAGTATGTAAAGATTATTTTTCATAAAGAGACTTCATAGTCGGATACATTTTAATAACTATTTGCATAACATCAACGGGTGATAAAATTAAGATTACATTATATGTTAATGCATAGTTACATCGTCTTTAATATAAATTAGGTATGCCAATACATCGAATAAAGAATCGATTACGTCCAGGAACTAAGTAAATGCCATTTCTTTAATTTGACAGCACTAGATGTCATTGCCTCGAGCCAACGTTTCAGTTGAGTGATTGATCGCCTACTACTTAGCCTGCACCCATGACTTTTTGATATTCCTTTGGGTAAAACGACCATAATGTCACAATGTAAACTTTAATAATAACACGCAACAATTCTTTGTCATTAATAATTTTAATTACATAATTTGACGGAAACGCAGACCTAGGTACTCATATTTCCGGTTACTTCAACTTGACTTGTTTTCATAATTAGGCTATAATTTTATCACTTCCGAGTCAAAAAGCCCCCTCTCTGTGAGGGAGAGTAGGCCATAATCCACCATGCGGGCCCAATGCGAGTTAGAAGATGTCACATATCTTCAAATTTTTGGTTCTAGGACATGCCGGTTTCCTCACGATGTTTTCCTTCACCGTTTTGAAAGCAGTGGCGGTGACTTGTTTTACGAGTAAATAGATTAAAACAAATTGGACTACGAATGATCGGAGTTAATTATGGGCGATAATTTATTCTTAATCGCTATATCACAAAAAGGGAAGGACCTGTAATTATAAGAGTAGACGTAGATATAAATACAAATTCCACTACTTTAATATAAAGTACTAAGTGATTAGGGTTCCGGTGCCAAATGGCAAAAAACGGAACCCTTATAGATTCGTCATGTCTGTCAATCTGTCTGTCTGTCTGTCTGTCTGTCCGAGTATGTCACAGCCACTTTTTTCCGAAACTATAAGAGCTATGCTATTGAAACTTGGTAAGTAGATGTATTCTGTAAACCGCATTAAGTTTTTCACACAAAAATAGAAAAAAAAACAATAATATTTGGGGTTCCCCATACATAGAACTGAAACTCAAAAAAAAAATTCATCAAACCCATACGTGTGGAGTATCTATGGATATAGGTCTTCAAAACTGATATTGAGGTTTTAAATATCATTTTTTTCTAAACTGAATAGTTTGCGCGAGAGACACTTCCAAAGTGATAAAATGTGCCCCCCCCCCCCCCCGTAACTTCTAAAATAAGGGAATGATAAAACTAAAAAAAATATATGATGTACATTACCATGTAAACTTCCACCGAAAATTGGTTTGAACGAGATCTAGTAAGTAGTTTTTTTTAATACGTCATAAATCGTAAACCACAATTTACCTTTCATTCAGTCAACTCAAATATAAAAATAAAAATAAAACATTTAATTTCATAAACCTTATGCATAAACCGTGAATACCTGCAGGTTTGTACGGAACCCTCGGTGCGCGAGTCCGACTCGCACTTGGCCGGTTTTTTTTATGTTCACGTGAGAGGTAATCATGTAGAATGTGTCTAAGAGCTGTCATGTCGTCGATTAAACAAGTTTCTTGATAATCTACGCGAATAAATAAAATTTGGTCCTGCCAGGGTCGAGAGATTTGTTCGAAAGAGGTACCGTGGCCCTGGCATATGGGCAAACTGAAGCAACACGGGTGGGTTTTAGTCAGTAAAAGTCTGACACGCCCTTCGGCTCTACCCAGACCGGGAGACACGCCATTTGATGATTTCCCGCCCTCAAAAAATGTTTGTAATGACAGCTTTTTACTAAATACATATGAAACAATATACGGTACTTATGATAAAAAAATCGTTTTTAAAATTTTTGACTGTCTGTATGTTCCGGCTAATCTCCGAAACGGCTTAAACGATTTTGACGAATTTTAATTGGCAGATAACTGATGTTATAGGACTATTGTTCTACGGATATAAAACATAGGCTACTTATTATCACAGTATATGTATATGTCACAGTTTGACATTATTATGACATCGTCGCGGGCAAGTCCGCTGACAGCAGCTAATTATTTCAATATTTAATATACCTGTTAATTGGAACCTGTCGAAAGCACACAATTATTACGATCTTACAATAAAACTTACAACATTTTTTCGTAAACGAGTTATAAAGGCGATGGTAAACAAATTATATAAAGTAGTAGAAAAACTACAATAAATGCATCAGTAAACAACAGAACTTAACCCAAGTTTTATGATAGCTTATAAACAGTGTTACTGTGACTAGTAATTTAATAATAAAATGAAAATTTATGAGCTTAAAACAAAAACCACGTTGGTAGATCTCCAATTAAATATTAAGCAGGCGTATTTTTTTGCGCACTAGATTTACAATTCTTTGCGTTGAACTCAGCATTGAAAATCCAACAGATTGCAGCACGTTTGAGTCTCAGCGCATCGAACATACACTGTGGTCGATTTACTGTGCGCAAAAAAAAAACCTGCCGCGATATTATTAAATCCGTGTATACGTCGACTTCGGTATCCCATCTCAAGTTACTAATGAAATAACGCTACTAAAACATTGAGAGCTGTAGTGCCCAATACTAATATTAACTCAACGGTAACATATTCGAAGAAAGGCGCCACGCGACAGCGCTCTAATAGAACAATTTCTATAAAAACTTCATGGAAATTGTTCTACTTCCCTTACCTTAAATCGATCGGTTAGCTATGGCTACCTAAGGATTCGAGCGTACGCGTACCTAAAACTGAAAACAAAGTAAAAAGAAAAAAAAAATCATAAGGACCATAAAATTTTTTAATGATCTATTTTTTGTAGTCGGTGAATAGATATCCACAATCCCCGCTGCTTCTAAAACCACCATTATGAACAACCACCTTCTTTTCGCAGACGGTATCCCACCTCAAGTTACTAATGCACATGGTGATCGGAGTTCTCCTCGGGCTGCTGTACGAGCGAGCTGGCAACGACGGCTCCAAGACCATCAGCAACCTCAGCTTCCTACTGGTCAGCACCGTCTACCTCTGTTACACGTCGCTCATGCCTGCTGTACTTAAAAGTAAGTGTATGACAGGTTTATTTTTGGAATATGGTTAATTATTAGAAGAGTGCCGACTTAAATGGGACTGGGCAGGACATGTTTGCCGCCAAACTGTGGGCGCAAGTAGCACAGAACTGGTGTCCTGAGACTGTGAGGCGGGGTCGCGGCAGACCACATAGGAGATGGCGTGACGAGCTGGATAGGTTTCGTCAAAACTGGCAAGTGGACGCGCGGCTTCGCGATATTTGAAAGAAGTGGAGGGAGGCCTTTGCCCAGGAGTAGAACAGCGCAGGCTAGCAAAATATATATATTAGAAGAGGGGCTCTAAATAATTACAGCCGTCTTGACTTTGACTTTGAAGACAAAAACGTACCTAAGTTAGGTGGTAGAAGACAGTAGATAATTGTTGAGGACAGAGGATCACGTACATGGTCTTGCAAAAATAATTTAGTATAGGAGAGATCCATATAATGTATAAGATATAAACCTACACCTAATCACATCTCGGTGGTTTCTTCGCTAGACTCATGCCCGGTGGATGACATAAAAGAATTTCCGTTTTGTCTTGGTATGCTCATCGTTGAGCTTTTATTTCGTGGTGTCGGATTATGTAGAAATCCTACCAATTAAATATTTCTTCGAAACTAAATTGTGCTTTTTGCTTTGATTTGCGCACGACCAATACACCATGTGATGCCCCCAGGGCTGTAGCTAGAATCGTATTTGAGGTAGGGCAGCATGGGCTACAGGTAGGGCGGAAGTAAAAAATATATCATAATTAGCTGCTCTGAAGCACGGGCTCCTAAATCAATCAACATCACCATCAGTCAGTGATGTACATTCACTAACTATTCATAGACAAATAATGTATGTGACAGAACATGAGCATGGATCTAAATATAGCTATTAAATCCTCAATGATGAAGAACAAGCGAACAAGACGGTTGAAATTTTTCTCTGCATAATAAAATAGATTGCTGCTTCATGTGATGGCGCTTCAAATGCCATCTAAACACAGAAAAAAGAATTATTATAATATGAAATGAATGTCCCAAACTGTGGTATGTACGGAAAAGTTTAGATACCTATTGCTACAATTTTTTATCTAAAACTATAAACATACAATCCAATTCTTATAGGTTATAGTCTAGTATAAAGTTTTTTTAGGTAGAGCACTGTGATTTCAAGGTAGGGCATTGCCCCACAATGTCCCCCCCTAGCTACGGCCCTGGATGTCCCGAAACACGGTTTTGAAAAACCTAGATCGGGCGCTTCGCTACCTAACATTCTAATTCCGAGACGTCATTACTTGCACTTGTAGTACATTTTTTTAGATACAGTTTAACTTTAGGAACGATAATTGTATGGGTAATTAATTACTGTTGAATAAATGGACTCTTTTTGATAACATTACATTTATTTTTAAAACTACTAAATATCTACCAAATTTGGCCTATTTTTAAACTAATTCATACAACCCAATGAATCATTATTTGCATGAAAAGCGATATAAAAAAACCGGCCAAGTGCGAGTCGGACTCGCGCACCGAGGGTTCCGTACAAACCTGCAGGTCATCATCATCATCATTCGTCATCATCGTTTATGAAATTAAATGTTTTTTTTTTAATTTTTATATTTGAGTTGACTGAATGAAAGGTAAATTGTGGTTTACGATTTATGACGTATTAAAAAAAAACTACTTACTAGATCTCGTTCAAACCAATTTTCGTTGGTAGTTTTCATGGTAATGTACATCATATATTTTTTTTAGTTTTATCATTCCCTTATTTTAGAAGTTACGGGGGGGGGACACACATTTTACCACTTTGGAAGTGTCTCTCGCGCAAACTATTCAGTTTAGAAAAAACCGGCCAAGTGCGAGTCGGACTCGCGCACCGAGGGTTCCGTACAAACCTGCAGGTCATCATCATCATCATTCGTCATCATCGTTTATGAAATTAAATGCTTTTTTTTTAATTTTTATATTTGAGTTGACTGAATGAAGGTAAATTGTGGTTTACGATTTATCACGTATTAAAAAAAAACTACTTACTAGATCTCGTTCAAACCAATTTTCGTTGGTAGTTTTCATGGTAATGTACATCATATATTTTTTTTAGTTTTATCATTCCCTTATTTTAGAAGTTACGGGGGGGGGGGACACACATTTTACCACTTTGGAAGTGTCTCTCGCGCAAACTATTCAGTTTAGAAAAAAATGATATTAGAAACCTCAATTTCATTTTTAAAGACCTATCCATAGATACCCCACACGTAAGGGTTTGATTAATTTTTTTTTTTGTGTTTCAGTTCTATGTATGGGGAACCCCAAATATTATTGTTTAAAAAAAAAATGATATTAGAAACCTCAATATCATTTTTGAAAACCTATCCATAGATACCCCACACGTATGGGTTTGATGAAAAAAAAATTTTTGAGTTTCAATTCTATGTATGGGGAACCCCAAATATTATTGCTTTTTTTCTATTTTTGTGTGAAAATCTTAATGCGGTTTACTGAATACATCCACTTACCAAGTTTCAATAGCACAGCTCTTATAGTTTCGGAGAAAAGTGGCTGTGACATACTCGGACAGACAGACAGACAGACAGACAGACAGACAGACAGACAGACAGACATGGCGAATCTATAAGGGTTCCGTTTTTTGCCATTTGGCAACGGAACCCTAAAAATGATATTAGAAACCTCAATTTCATTTTTAAAGACCTATCCATAGATACCCCACACGTAAGGGTTTGATTAAATTTTTTTTTTTGTGTTTCAGTTCTATGTATGGGGAACCCCGAATATTATTGTTTAAAAAAATATATATATTAGAAACCTCAATATCATTTTTGAAGACCTATCCATAGATACCCCACACGTATGGGTTTGATGAAAAAAAAAATTTTGAGTTTCAATTCTATGTATGGGGAACCCCAAATATTATTGCTTTTTTTCTATTTTTGGGTAAAAATCTTAATGCGGTTCACTGAATACATCCACTTACCAAGTTTCAATAGCACAGCTCTTATAGTTTCGGAGAAAAGTGGCTGTGACATACTCGGACAGACAGACAGACAGACAGACAGACATGGCGAATCTATAAGGGTTCCGTTTTTTGCCATTTGGCAACGGAACCCTAAAAAGGAACCGAAGACACAGACGAACGAAGCAAGTTAATATAAAGCGTCTAAAAAGGATGCACTTGTTATAAAATATAGATAAAAATCGAGTACCTACCTACACCATAGAAGTTACAGGGAGAGGTATTTAAAATGCCAGCGAACACAATGAGACAAATTCAATTAGCTGCACAGCTATACTTAGTTCTCTACGTGATGTAGAACTAACCAGTAACGAACTCGTACGTAGATAATTAGATTGTATGGTCAGCGACTAAGTGCGGATGTCAGGGCTAGCAAATCAAGTTTTTTCCTACAAGTTAAGCCTAATTATCTTCATAAAGGAGTCAAAGTGAATACCGAGCAAATCTTGCTTTATCTTGTGACCTTTTTGACTGTATCCAATTACGTTGTCTACGAGCTCGTCTGTAATGTGATGTAACATCCTAATAAAAAGGCAAGCTGATCTGACATCAACTACTTAAATAAAATGTTAGCTAGGTAAGTAAATATTTAAACAAAAAAACTGTTGACTTGCAACTACATAACCTTAGCTAACTTATATATAGACAATAGGTATCTGTATCCAATTGCAGAAATTGTTGAAAAAGAAAACACAATGCCAAAATATAACCTCAAACCAAAAAATAAATACTTAAAGAGCGGATAAAACATAAATACGAAAACAACCCGAATCTGCACTTTCAAACAATATGTGTAGTGTCGTGTTTTACAACATTCTTTTAGCTGTTTTAGGTTATATGTTACAATAAACAGGTAAAATTTGTGAGTTTTCATGTAGAGAGTAGGTAATCTTCGCAATTATTGATCTGATTTCAATATTCATTCTCTAATAGAAAGTTACGCTATTGCGTGTGCCATAGGATTAGTTTTATGTTAACATACCTACGCGAGGAAAGTCGCGGACAGAACTTGTATGCAGCAAAATTAATAGATAGTAGTGTGAAAATCTTTGATTGTTTACCAAATCCGGGTTGGAATTAGCTAAAGATATTTTTGCAAAAATTATATAATTTTGTGGTTTGCAAATAAATTAATGCATAATTTATGCTTGGACCTACCTAACTGGACAGTCTGTCCTAGGCACACATATTCGTCCACAACTTCGAGTGTAGCGCCTCCGATCTTCACTGGAGTGGGTATCACACGAGCATTGGACATGACCTTTGTCTTGTCCATGTTCATCCTGAGACCCACTCTTTCGGAAGCTCTACTGAGGTCATCGAGCATTGTACTGAGGCCCTCCATAGTCTCAGCCATGACAACTATATCATCGGCAAACCGAAGGTGAGTGATTTACTCGCCATTGATGTTGATGCCAGCCCCTTTCCAGTCCAGAACCTTGAAGACATCCTCCAGTGCAGCGGTGAACAGTTTCGGAGAAATAACGTCTCCCTGTCTCACCCCTCGCTGCAGAAGGATAGGTTTCGAGGTCTGGTCCTGAAGTCGGACTGACATAGTGGCGTTTTCGTACAGACACTTCAGCACCTCGATGTACCGATAGTCGATCTGGCACCGTTGAAGAGACTGCAGTACAGCCCAGGTTTCGACCGAATCGAAGGCTTTTTCGTAGTCCACAAACGCTAAACAAAGAGGCAGGTTATACTCTTCGGTCTTCTGTATAACCTGCCGCAGCGTATGTATGTGGTCCACGGTGCTAAAGCCTTTACGGAATCCGGCTTGTTCGGGAGGCTGGAAGTCGTCAAACCTGCGCGCTAGACGGTTCGTGATGACTCTTGAAAACAGCTTGTAGACATGGCTCAGAAGTGAGATGGGCCTATAATTCTTAAGTAGGGCATTGTCACCCTTCTTAAAGAAAAGTACCACCACACCTCTGTTCCATGCCTGTGGCGTTTTGCCCTCGAGTATGACGGAATCAAACAGCTTCTGAAGGGCCTTGAGAACGGGTTTCCCGCCAGTCTTCAGGGGTTCAGCCGTAATTCCGTCATCACCCGGCGCCTTGTTGTTTTTAAGCTGCTTCAGAGCCATCCGAATCTCGTACAAGCTGACGTCCGGGATGTCTTCGGTGTAATTTCGGGTCAACCTAGCTCTTGGGTCATTTGCCAGATTTTTAACGGGGTTACTTGTTGACATGTATAACTGTCCATAGAACCTCTCAATCTCCTTAAACAGCTTAGGTTTACGACGGATACGACTCTGCCATCATCGGTCTTCAGTTTCGTAAGCTGGCTCTGCCCAATAGACAGATCCCCAGTAAATACCTTGGAGCCTTTATTCTGCTCTATCGCGTCCTTGATCCGCTCTGTGTTATAGCGGTGAAGGTCACTTTTCAAGGACTTAGAGATCTGTCTATTGAGCTGCCGGTACTCGAGCGCAGCTTCTGAAGACTGCAGGATCATTCCGCGCCTCTGTTCTATGAGCTGTAATGTAGGATCTGAGAGTTTCTTTTTCCTATTAGTACGGCGGGTCTTGAAGAACTTAGACCCGACCGTATGGACAGTTTCCACGAACCCATCGTTAAAATCGTCCAAGGAGCTCCCTAGGCACTCAAAACGATTCTGGAGTTCGAGCTGAAAGCTCTCGGGGTTTTGAAGTTGGATCGGTGCTGGACGGAGCGTTGACTTCATCAGCCGAGATCTTTCCAGCTTGATATTGATATTCAATGTGCCTCTTACCATGCGGTGATCGCTCCCGGTTTTCACCGCGTTGATCACAGAGACATCATTGAATATTTGCTTCTTCATCGACATAATGAAGTCAATCTCGTTTTTTGTTGCACCATCAGGACTCTGCCAGGTCCACTTCCTGTGCTCACGTTTTCTGAAGAAGGAATTCATCATAAAGAGGCCTTCCTTCTCCATAAAACTAGCCAGTAGGTGACCCCGGTGGTTGCGACGTCCAACTCCAAATTGCCCCACTCTCAACTCATCATCGCCTCGCTTGCCCAGTTTCGCGTTGAAGTCCCCCATGACAACGGTGAAGTGAGTTTTGGAACCATGCATGGCTCTGGAAATATCCTCAAACATGGTCTCCACCTCATCGTCGGTGTGTGACGAGGTCGGAGCGTAAACCTGTATGACCTTCAACGAATACCTTGCGGATATTCTGAGTATAAGGTACGCTACCCTGGTCGACACACTCTCGATCTTCACCACGTTGCTCACAAGGGACTTATGGACGATAAACCCGACGCCACCTTGGGACTGCTGGTCGCCCTCCCGAAAATAGAGCAGGTTTCCGGATTTGAGGATTATCGAGTCCTCCCCCTCTCTTCGGACTTCAGATAACCCTACTATATCCCATCGTAACCTGCTCAATTCTTCCTCCAGTTCGGCGATCTTCTCGTCGGTCTGAAGTGTACGCGTGTTATATGTTGCCAGGTCCAATTGTCGGTGTTTGTGGTAGCCGGATGTCCTCCGGGGATTCTTTGCACCCCTTGCCTCACCGTGGCCTTGACCGCTACCGTAGCCAAGGTTAAGTGGGCCGCCGGGCACTAGGGGCCATTTATTTTTGGTGCTTGTCATTTTAGGGGGGGGGGGGGTTGCCATAATCGCCACGATTGGCAGGCGGGTTGGCGATCGCAATATGATAGTCTGCAATGCATAGAGAACGCTGCTGCCCATTCTCTAGTATATCCCTTAGTCGCCTCTTACGACACCCACAGGAAGAAATGGGGTGATGCTATTCTTTACGTCCGGCACCTACACGGCCGACGGTCCAACTTCGGGAAAGAGGTCAATCGTCGAATCCGAATCGGCTGGGCAGCGTTTGCGAAGCTACGCAATATCTTCTCGTCCCACATACCGCAGTGTCTCAAGACGAAAGTCTTTGACCAGTCTGTGTTGCCAGTGATGACATATGGAACCGAAACGTGGTCGCTCACAATGGGCCTTATTAGAAAGCTGAAAGTCATCCAAAGGGCGATGGAGAGGGCTATGCTTGAAGTTTCCCTACGTGATCGAATCAGATATGAAGAGATCCGTAGGAGAACCAAGGTAACCGACATAGCCCGTAGAATTGCTAAACTGAAGTGGCAGTGGGCAGGGCACATTGCTCGCAGAACAGATGGCCGATGGGGCCGAAAGGTTCTGGAGTGGCGACCGCGTACCGGAAGACGTAGAGTTGGAAGGCCTCCAACAAGGTGGACCGATGACCTTCTGAAGGCCGCAGGAACCCGCTGGATGCGGGAAGCACAAAACCGGTCGAAGTGGCGGAGCTTGGGGGAGGCCTATGTCCAGCAGTGGACGTCTTTCGGCTGAAATGATGATGATGATGATAATTTATGCTTCACTCAAAACTTAGTTTTATTATTTTGTGTTGATCATTTTGTTTAGCGTTTCTTGATTACGTGGTTAATCTAGATACGCTAAACGCACATAGACATAAGAACGAAATCTACTAACTGTTCATATTTTGTTTTTATGAAGGCAGATAAAAATTAAAGAACACTAAACCTCTTCGCAAAATTTCTATTCGTGATCGACGTGATCTTTCTAATATATAAAATTTTCGTGTCGCAGTGTTTGTTACCAAACTCCTCCGAAACGGCTGGACCGATTTTTATGAAATTTTGTGTGGATATCGGGTAGGTCTGAGAATCGGCCAACATGTATTTTTCATATCCCTAAATGATAAGAGTGACCCACCCCTAAATATTTTATTTTATTTTTTTGACATTTTTTTAAACTTTTATTTTATTATGATTGGGCATTAAAAAAAAAAACTCTTAATTTTAACTCTTTTTCACTCGGCAAAACAACGTTTGCCGGGTCAGCTAGTATTTCTATAAAATTCTAGTTAGGGAGGTAGGTATTTATTACTAAGTTCCTAAGTGGAAACTAGGTCCGGGTATCTAATAGTAAAGGATCTCAGACCTAAACCTTACCGGTTTAGGGCTCAAAAACTATGTGGATGTCCCATACACCCATTTTGAAACCCTTTGCTCACCAAATCTCTATTTGGTCATCATTCTCCAGCACTTATCCCACAATTTATTTGGGGTCGGTGCAACATGTATTTGTCTTCCATACGTCGTCATCTTTGGCCAAGAATAGGCCCGCCCTAGTTCACGAAAAGAGTTGGTGAACCGCTTGGCGATGTCTCGAAAAACCGAGTAAGCCCTGAAACTCCACGGCCTTAGAGTTTCACCTCAAACGGCTCGAACAGATAAATTACAATAAGTCATTATTGGAACGGACGTCCGAGGTTGAGGTTTTTCGCACCTGCAGCAACCGTCCCGTCAAAGCCCGCCATACTAGAATGATGGGATGGCTCAGGGTGTCGACACATCGGTCGGGGATCGCGGAAGACATATTGGTTCCCGTGGTCCCCGACGTAGGTGTGGGACGGAACACCGGGGTGGTTTTAGTCAGTAAGAGTCTGACAGACCCCTCCGCCCACCCCAGGGCGGAGGACATCAATGAGGATTTCCACCTCGTGATCAAAAAAAAAAAAAAAGGGTGTTGACACATGCTGCATTCCACACCAAAGGTATGCCTAACTTACGGGGCATTATGAGCATTCCGTCTGGTCTCTTCCCATCGTAATAATAATAATCTTGTTATTTCCTATCAAATGAATGCCTAATTCTTGTTGTTATTACATTTTGATTGAAGAAAAATGTGATGGCGCACAGACAAAGGTAACCTATAATTAAGTCATTGGACTTATGTTAACCCCGATCTTGTTGTAATTTTAAGTAACAAATATTATACATAGGAATAATAGCAAGCCGCAAAGCCTTTTCCAAACTACCTACGTTGGGGTTGGCTACCAGTATATCCGGATGCAGCTGAATACCAGAATTATTTACATGGAGCGACTAACTATCTGACCTCCGTAACCCAGTTATTGAGTAACACAACCGTTCCATCGTTGATTGTTTTAACTTAATTGTATTATTTTAAATTTAAAACGTATTTCCTTTGAGCACAACTGTTTATAAAAGTAGGTAGATAAAACAACAAGATATTGGTGGATTCTATTAATTTTCCCGTATTCAGATTTTTATGCGTATTCATACCATTTGTGCCTAATTCGTAGAAAAAATATCTTCCACGTAATATATATTTTTATTTTTAATAAATATTTTTTTTACGTATTATGCGCAAATTTGGCACGATGGCAAGCGCCTCATGCTGCAGCATAGTCCATAAAACATAAAATAAATATGTTAAGTATTAAGCTGCATTCGGTAAGACTTGAAGCTGACCCCAACATAGTTGAGTAAAAGGCTAGGCAATAGATGATAATGAAATGTTAAGAACTTCAAAACGTGCGTCAAGATCTTATCAGATTTTTGACAAGGCTTATGTTGTATGCACCTACAATATAGGGTCAAGGTATTTCTAAGATAGTGTGCTCCGGGCTTAAATTCATGAACCGGTCCCATCCGATCTGCAACTGGTCAGGGCTAGTTGTCTGTCGGCCAGAATGTTGTTACCATGTCAAGGTACCTATTTACTTTTTGTTAGATAATTTAATTCTCTATAACTTTTATTTTTTCTTTTGCCGGTTCTTGCTTCATCTAGGACCTGCCTACATGTAGCAAAAACAGACAAAGCTGAGAAGATCGATTATAAATAACAAGCTAAATACTGCTTATACGTGTTTACCGAATGGTTACTATGAATAATTTTATAAGTGACTGACGCTTCTTTCAAAGTAAACACCGATTCAATATCATCATCATTATTTCAACCGAAAGATGTCCACTGTCGGACGTAGGCCTAGGAGGAGTATGCCATAATCGCCACGCTTGGCAGGCGGGTTGGCGATCGCAGTATGGTTTTAAAAATGCATAGAGAACGCTGCTGCCCATTCTCTAGTAACTCCCTTAGTCCCATTTTACGACACCCACAGGAAGAGATGGTATAACATCGATTAAATTGCGAACAGTTGCAACATACTGTTTAGCTATCTACATCAACTATATTGTAACCCACCTTATTAACATACATACATACATAAACTCACACTTTTTACCCATGGGGGTAGGCAAAAACTACGGAACGCCATCTGCTACGATCCTTACATCCTCCTTTAGCCTCGTTTAAGTTCATACTTTCTAGAGAATGGTTCTTACTAGAGAATGGGCAGCAGCGTTCTCTATGCATTTTACCACCATACTGCGATCGCCAACCCGCCTGCCAAGCGTGGCGATTATGGCAAAGCCGCCCAAATTGGGGGAAGCCTAAGTCCAGCAGTGGACGTCTTGCGGCTGAGATGATGAAGTTCATACAACTGGTCATACATACATGCCGATTGCGAATACTACGCCACTGACCTTTCTGAGAAACATTACCAATAATTGCCCACCTAATTGTACTGTACTATTCATTAATTATAATATAATTCCTTACCATGCATCTTTCTGGATATTATCCAGAAAGATGCATGGTAAGGATAGTGCCATTATACACCGTGACAGGGTGATGGACGCACAAACTAAGTAACCATGAATCATTAAGGGGGATGCTCCGACCAGCCCGCGAAATTCAAAATTTCTTACGTTTTTTACAATTTGCAGGCCAGTGCTAGGTTGTATGTTGATTAAAATATTATTCGCGCCTGTAAGACATATTTAGTTACAGAATTATAATCATCAAAATCATCAATACAACGCTCTAAGTTCATAAAGCTGTAGGAATTACTTTTTCTCTTTTTTTTTTGTTCTTAGGCCTTTATGAACTTGGAGGGTTGTATTGGTGATTTTGATGATTATAATTCTGTAACTACATACGTCTTACAATCGCGAATAATATTTTAATCAACATACAACCTAGCACTGGCATGCAAATTGCAAAAAACGTAAGAAATTTTGAATTTCGCGGGTTGGTTTGGAGCATTCACCTTAAGCACATGAATCTAGACCCCATAACGTAGAAATTTTTCGTCGGTTATCAAAAACAAAATCAGCTGTTGCATAGAAAAATGCAATACCTACGCGGTCAAAATGTATGAAAGAGCAAATTATTAGCGCAGGGTTGTTCAAAATAATGTACTTTGTCCATGGTTACAGTTTACACATCGAAGTCCCTGCCTACATGGTGTATTTCAATAATAATAATAATAATAAATTGTTTATTAATAAAAAAAGGGTCACATTTACAATAAAAACGTTAAACAATTAAAATAGAGCAGATTTGCTAATTTGCCTGAACTAGGTAGAACCTGTGTTTCAGGCTACAAATGCAAAAATTCTTATAATGTAATAAATTAACAAGGTGTAGTAATAACTAAAATTAAAACTTAGGTAACAAAAGTAAAGTAGCGAGTTAGCGGTTTTATTTGCAGACAACTAGTAAATCTTCTGTCTGTGCATAATCTATGGTTAGTAAATATTGAAGTATATTTTTTTTACAGCTATAGTAGTTTAATTTATAGATACTTAGTTTTCTATTTAATCTATTGTACAGAAATGGGCCTAAAAATGTATAGAATCTTTCTACAAAGACATGTTTTGAGGTCTCATTTGTTATACATACTATATCATTCCGTCTCTTGTTAGTATTGTCAGCAGTGTAGGTAAGCATGGTGTGCTGTTTTAATACTAACTGCATAATGAAAAGCTGCCGAACAGTCAGCACGTTGCAAGTTTTATAAAGTAGATCTGTGGGAAAAAAGAAGGGATGGAAGTTTGCTACCTTCAAAATTGCTCTTTGAGCTCTTTCAAGAGGAAGCAAATTCGTTTTTGGTGCACCGCCCCAAGAAGTGATACAGTATTGAATAATAGATTGACATAGGGCCAAATAAACTTGTGTGATTAATTTTTTGTCTGCTAATGTTCGTAATTTCTTAAATACATATACAGGGTGTCCAAGAACCTGGCGTCCAACTGGATTCCCACGATGCCCCAAGTTCTAACAGTACTCAGAAAAATATTTTAAAAAATCCACCCCATGTACTTACAGAATTATACTGATTTAAAAAAAAAAGGGGAAATGAGCACCCTGTGACATACTTTTGAATGCTGTGACTGCTAATGCTGATAATTTCGATATTTCTTGGAGGTTTTGTAATCTAGGGTATTGCTGTGTCTAAATAGAATGTAAAAATAAAGTACTTATTGTACCATTTTAAAATAAAATATTATTTTAACTAAAGGTGATATGGAAAACTATTGAATTTCGCAACTTTGACCGACTGTAGTGTAAAAAAAATGTACCAAAATAGTATGGCAAGTGACGTCAAATTTTGACGCGTTTATTCCTCTTTTTAAAAAGGTATAATACTTACACATTAATTTGAAAAAAAAAATTTTTGATAATATTTTTACTCAACAACCCAATTTTTACGATGTCTTACAGAATTCTTAGAAAGAAAAATTTACGACGAATTGAATCTAACCTCTAAAGAATTACTATTGTATGCTCATAAAAATAACAACAGGCCTCTCAAAAAACAGGTTAGACCGTAAGGGACGGTATGTGCATGCATCTCACCATAGTGATTCGTTATTACAACAGGAGGGAGCAAGACAGAAACTATCTTTGCGATTTGCTGGTTCTTCTTTATGGTACCCCATTATTCAGGTAAGAGTGAGGGAGAAAAAGGTTAGAGGTGCGAGTGAGATAGATAGTGACGCTATCTGGGATCGTGCTATTTAGGATAACAGTACGGTCAGTACGCGTCACTGCCTCCTGCCGTTACTACGCACCTCTCTCTTATTGTTACCATTGATCACGTACTACGATTTAAAGCTTTGTTTATTGGACTCGATTACTCTTTGTGCTCTGGACTTTGAAACGAACTCTTTACGACGACCTTTGCCTGTGTTTGGACAGTTTGTTTTTTGTGTGTGCTACCATGGCGACCTACACTCCGCAAGAATACGCAAATATGCACTACATTTATGGAGAATGTAGAGGTAATGGACGAGCTGCAGCGAGACTTTACAGAGAAAGGTATCCGAGGGCTACGCGATATCCCGACCATCGAGTTTTCATTAATGTGCACAGATCACTATGTGACGGGCGGTTCCCCAATCAAGTAGCTGGTGAAGGACGACCCGTAAATGACTTCATACGCGATGAAGTTTTAGAGGCGGTGTCGGCAAATCCAAGCATCTCTGTGCGAGGAATAGAAGCTGATACGGGGATACCGAAGAGCACAGCACACAGTATTCTCCAAAAAGAAGAATATCATCCGTACCACGTACAGCGAGTGCAAAGTCTTTTACCTCGAGACTATCCGAGCCGAGTCGCGTTTTGTGAAACAATCCTGCAAAAACATCGAGAAGACGAAAACTTTATCGACAAAATTTTGTGGTCAGATGAATCAACATTTAAGAAGGATGGCTACATGAACCTACACAACTTGCACGAGTGGCATGTGGAAAATCCGCACTTGATGCGAGAAGATAGATCCCAGTACCGGTTCAAAGTGAACATGTGGACCGGTATTCTCTGTGGGAATATTATTGGTCCATTTGAGATGCCCGAGAATTTGACTGGCGAATCATATTTAAATTTTCTTCAAAATGATTTGCCAAACTTACTAGAAGAGACCCCACCAGATATGTGGTTCCAACACGACGGCTGTCCAGCACATTTTCGCGTATCCGTTAGAGAGTTTTTGGACGAGCAATACCCGAACAGGTGGATTGGGCGATCAGGAACAATCCCGTGGCCAGCCCGCTCACCTGACTTAAATCCGCTGGATTTTTTTTTCTGGGGAACTATGAAGGAGCTCGTTTATGCGAAGCCCATTAATGACATCGCTGACCTTCGTGAGAAGATAACACAAGCAGTGCAGGTGATACGTCAAAAAAGCTACTCGCGAAACATAAAGCGGTCCTTTTTAAGGAGAGTGAGAGCTTGTATTGCCGCGGGTGGTCAACATTTTGAACATTTATTGTAATAAAATATCTTTAAACTAACATTCTTTGCTTTTATTCTACTGGGAACCCATCTACCTGTGTGTATTTCCTTCTTGCTCACTCTTGGAACCGAAGTAAATAATAGTAGTAACATAACAGTTTCTAAGATAAGAAAGGGTCCGACAGTTACCGTTAGTAGGTAGGCACTTCGTAAAAATTGGGTTGTTGAGTAAAAATATTATCAAAAATTTTTTTTTCAAATTAATGTGTAATTATTATACCTTTTTAAAAAGAGGAATAAACGCGTCAAAATTTGACGTCACTTGCCATACTATTTTGGTACATTTTTTTTACACTACAGTCGGTCAAAGTTGCGAAATTCAATAGTTTTCCATATCACCTTTAGTTAAAATAATATTTTATTTTAAAATGGTACAATAAGTACTTTATTTTTACATTCTATTTAGACACAGCAATACCCTAGATTACAAAACCTCCAAGAAATATCGAAATTATCAGCATTAGCAGTCACAGCATTCAAAAGTATGTCACAGGGTGCTCATTTCCCCTTTTTTTTTGAAATCAGTATAATTCTGTAAGTACATGGGGTGGATTTTTTAAAATATTTTTCTGAGTACTGTTAGAACTTGGGGCATCGTGGGAATCCAGTTGGACGCCAGGTTCTTGGACACCCTGTATAAGTTTACGCACTCTTTTACTAAGGCTTTCAATATGTATTTTAAAAGAGAGTGTTTCGTCCATTATAACCCCCAGGTATTTAATGTTGCTCGTTTTGATGATAGAAGGACAATTACACGTACTAACTGCACAGTTTCCGCATTTATGGGCATATAGATGAGGGTTAATAATGTAAGGTTGAGGTTTGCGCATGGAGAAGTGAATATATTTTGTCTTGTCGGCATTTAATGTTAATAAATTGCTTTGAAGCCAGTTAGTCACAGAATTTAATCCTAATTGAGCGACTTCGAACAGTTCGCTTCTGCTTTTTGCGATAAATATTAACGCCGTGTCGTCGGCATATGATATTATTTTACCGTGTTTAATATTTAGATTACACAATTCATTCATATAAATTAGGAATAGTGTGGGGCCCAGAATACTCCCCTGGGGTACACCGAAACTAGTATTTTTCTGTTCATTACTCATAATATTATCTATTTTAACACATTGGTACCGGCCGTCTAAATAGTCAGTAAAAAGTTTCAGCGGCGTTCCTCTTATTCCTATGGTTTCTAATTTGTTCAGAAGAAGAGAAACAGATACCGTGTCGAATGCCTTGGCTACATCGAGGAAGACTCCCAGGGTCTGGTGTCCTTTGCCAAGTTCTAGTGAAATATAATCAGTCAGGCTATGCACCGCATCGGCAGTCGATAATTTCGCTCTAAAACCAAATTGCGCAGGGGAATAAATGTTGTTTTTTTCTAGGTAATTAACTAGTCTAGTGTTTATAATTTTCTCTAGTATTTTTGAAATCGACGGTAGTAAGGATATTGGCCTATAATTATTCACTACGTCTTTACTACCGGATCTAAAGATAGGGATTACAACTGCCTTTTTTAGGCAACTCGGGGAAATTCCTTCGGAAAGACAGATTCGAAAAATATGCGTTAAGGGAGGTATCAAAATATGGTTAAAAAGTTTAAGGATCTTATTGCTTATATTATCCCAGCCAGCTGCACAATCATCATTTAGCCCGGAAATTATTCGGGATATTTCATCTTCATCAGTGTCTAACAGAGCAAAAGATTTTGAGATACGGCTATTGCTTGATTTTTGGACAGATGATTGGACGCAATATTGTGAAATCTGCTCAGCAAGAGTTTTCCCAACATTTATAAAAAAGTTATTTACATTGTTAGCCGTTATGAGTGGTGACGAATTTGCAAGTAGTAAACTCGAACTTGATTCACGCTGTTTTGACATATTGGTGATATTTTTAATACTTTTCCAAAGTTGTTTGCTATTTTTACCTGCTCTATTTATTTGTTTTTTATCGTAATCAGTTTTTACCTTCTTTAAGAGATTGTTACAGAAATTCCTGTATCTTTTATAAGTAGTTTGAATTATAACATTATCAGGGTATCTCTTAGTTTTCTGATGAAGTTTATCCCGGTGTCTTATACAGCGAATTAATCCAGAAGTAATCCACGGTTTAATATTATAAAGTTTCTTATTTACTGTAGAAACTGTCGTGTTATGTAATATTGCTTGTTGGACCTGTTTTATTAAGTACAATAAAGCCAAATTAGCCTGTAAGGCACTGAGATACCACATTTGGTTCGCCGCGTACCAGCGAACTTTAGCGTCAGCAGTATCAATACCTACTGTTACTTTATTTCTGCGTACAAAAGCTGCCTTCAGTTTTTAGGTATCTCCTTTTCTTAGTACATCAATCCATGGCGGAACTTAGAACCTAACAAAAACAATATAAATAATAAATAGGTACCCATAGGTTTTTTCTTAATTTACGTACCTGTTAACATGCGAATATATAGCTTATAAGGAAAAATTAAAAATATCTTAAAACTAGATAATATCAATGTTTTAGATTCAGAATGTTGTCCCAAATGAATTGTAGTCGTTAATGCCTAGAAAAATAAACCTGTTTTAGTATTTGCGTCATTAGAAAACAAGTTTTTGTTTTTGGCTAGGTTATTAAATCAATATGTATGTTTTGATAAGCCGCAAGATTTACGAGATACAAAAAAACATTTACTAATTGACTTCAAAAAAGGCCAGGCGTTGAATGAAATCAAGAGCTTTTAGAGTGTCTCTAAACTTCACGCATGTAATCTATACTAATATTAAAAAAGCTGAAGAGTTTGTTTGTTTGATTGAACGCGCTAATCTCAGGAACTACTAGTCCGAATTGAAAAATTCTTTTTGTGTTGAGTAGCTTATTTACCGAGGAAGGCTATAGGCTATATAACTTTACGCTACAACCAAGAGGAGCGGAGCAGTAATAAAAAATGTTGCAAAATCGGGAAAAATGGCACAGGTAGGCGATTCGATGCGACAGGAAGGGCCCGGAACAAAAAAATTTACGCGGACGAAGTCGCGGGCAGAAGTTAGTTATCTATACTATTATACTATAATATTTTATAGCTGGAGAGTTTGTTTGTTTGAACGCGCTAATCTCAGGAGGAGTTCAAGCTGAGTCTTTGACACAGCCGGACGTGTTTGCGCGCGCGCAACAGATGTGGTATTTTACCCGCCTGACTTCGAAATCGAACTGTGCTATTGTGTGTGTGCTCCTGTGTCGTAATTTGAAATCGGGTATCTATGCAACGTGTAACATAATTAACGCAAAGGCCTCATACACCCTAATTAAAGTTTTGAGTGAATTAGAGTATTGAGGAAAAAAAATCGTGTGTGTAAAATAGCATTGTTTTATGCATTTGAATTTGAGCCCTACTGCCTTGAGATAGGAGTGAATTCCTTCTGGATCACTCGGCAGACTTGCGTCCATTCAGTTACGTTACACCTTGTATAAAACAAGTAAGCAAAAGTGTCATTGGTGCGATCCAGACCGCAGTTCAGCCTGCCTGGCAGAAAAGAGTGACCCCTGATGAACCCGGTGAGCCCGTTCCTAATATTTCAGGGATTTTTGTTTACTAAACTGCGTAAGACAGGCTCTGTTTTGCCGCGCGCGGGAACCCGAGCGTTGGTGAAGGATTGCGTTCACACTAACTACAAAAGAGCTGAATAGGCCTATTCTCGCTATCATCCGGGAACAGAATATGATACCTATTATGACACCACAACTAAAGATGCTATTATTGTAGCAAAGTAACGAATTTTTAAGTTGCTAAAATGCTGTTAAGTGGTCCACAACCACTCCGATTTGAATCGGTTACACGTGAAGCGAAAAGTTAAAAAAAAAAATATCTAAAAAAAGGGTGCCCGATCCCTTAAGTTTTAATTTAAGTGCACATTTTGTTATACAGATAAACAAAAGAAACCTAAAAAAAAAGGTTAAACCCATAAATTGACTCACTACAAGTGTAGTCAGCTTGAGCGCCCGACTTGCACGTGTCTTTGACTTGGCCCAAAAACAAAAGAATTTACAATGGTTTTAATTGTACCCATGTCAAAAGACGGGAATTGTCTGTTTAGTGCAATCGCCCACCAAATTAATTACCTAATGGGCCTAACATTTGATCATAGGAATGTTCGTCAAGATCTCGCCGCATACGTCTTGGAACATCGACATGATGATAGAATTCACCTAGCACTTCTAAATAATATACAGGAATTTCTCCCCAACAGCATTCTTTCCCAGGAACAAAGGATTACTAAATACATAACTGCGCAATTTAACGAAACATTCTGGGGTGGCGAAGATATAATTATCGCCGCGTCCGAATACTACCTCGTGAACGTGCATGTGCATATAAACAATAGAAACACACAGGTATATTCACCAACCGGCGATCCAGCTCCCGCTAACATACACATCCTCTTCATGAACCAGCACTATGATAGCTGGATCCTGACCAACGACAAACAGTGCAATAACCACCGGATAATCCTAACGCAAGGTCTAACCAGCGTCAAAGCACAACAACATACCAAACCGTTTAGTAGCAGGTACGACACACGCGAAGAGCAAGAAAAACCCACGAAACCCCAGCTTCAAACGGGGTTGCTCGTAAAAAGCCAAGAAGGTAACTCATTCACACCATGCGAACAACAAGAATCAACACCACTTACACCGTTATCAGATGTAATCGCGGACGACACGGGATACAGAATATTGAGAAACCCCACCTCTACCGCAATTAAGTACACTTGCACAGACTTGCGCATAGCAACTTGGAACGTTCGCGGTGCCACGAAACCAGAAAAAAAAAACAAATTGACGCCGAACTGTCACGCAGGGGCATTCACATAGCTAACCTACAGGAAACAGGGATGAACGCAGGAACATTCAGCTCCGCACACTACGACTGGTACCTCTCAGGAACTGCGGGCAACGCACACCGGGGTCTTGCAATTTTATTAAGAAAAAATGCCCAAATTGAATTAGTCAACAGTAAAAAGGACACCGACGTAATGTCAGCTACTCTTGAGGTCGGCATGGGAAATGACAAACCAACTCCTCTGTACATAATCAACTCACACATCAACAGCTGTTCCAGGAAAGCAACCAGATCATTCACAGGCTTATTAAACTTGATTAGACAAAAACCAAGGAAATGTACTCTCTTAATACTCGGCGACTTCAACGCCCATATAGGTCGACAAGATACATTAACCTTCCAACGCAAAGGGTTGATACAACAAAACCTTCACCATGAATTTTCCAACTACAACGGCGAACTATTAATGGATCTAGCCAACAGGGAAAAATTTCAAATAGAAACAACAAAAGCTAGAACATCATGCAGAATAACATGGTCGAAGGGTACTCAAAAATCGCAATTGGAACACATCATCACGCCACAGGCAGCAGAAAAACTTTTTCACTTTATTAAAGGCGAATGGGTCACCGGTCGCATCTCCGACCATAAAATAATCTGGGGACTACTAAAATCAAACTTAATTGTAAATAAAAACAAAACTAAAACACTAAAGCAAGACAAAAGTACCGAAGAAACAACAAAGGAGGCCAATTATTTCGACTACAAACAATGCAACTACGCCGCTCTCAACAGAGCAGCCATCAAAACAAAATATCAAGATTGCTTCACAAAAAAACTAGCAAATATGGGATTCTCCCCAACAAATGAAAACACCGAAATACCCTGGAATACCATAACGGATGTACTAAAAGCCGCTGCTCAGGAAACTTTGAGGCTTCAGCCAATTTACTCAAGGGACCATAGAATAGCCCTCGCTAACGTACAAAAGGCTAAATTCCTACAAAGCAGGCAACCGGATAATCCCAAAAGGCATAAGCGCGTCAAAGAAAGTCAGACAACACTTCAAAAGGTTACATATCTGGAGGAACAAAAAGCATGCAGAGCCTGCTTCTCCGGACTGGGTAAAACGCACCCCGCAAAACGCATGCAAATTCTCTATTCGTTCTTCAGGAAAAACAAACAGCAAACAAAACGCCGAAAAAGAACTGCGTTCATACCGATGTCCAAATGGGAGAAAATACTAAAAAACTCCGAGGGCCTTCACATACCAATGGTAAACATTACAAAACCGACAATAGAAGAACAAGGCGAAGAACCGACGGTGGCCGAAATAATAGGAATCATCAAAAAAATGCGAAACGGGACGGCCCCCGGAACGGATCAAGTAGTAATTGAGCTTTACAAAGCGATGCCCCAAACATTACAGGAAGCCGTAACTAAACACATAATTAAAGCCTGGTCAGAGAACAGAGTACCGGATACGTGGCTCGAGACCGTACAGGTACCAATTCCAAAAAAAAATAAAAAATCCTAAAGATGTGAACGAGTATCGTCGCATAACGATTTGCAACACGGGCTATAGAATTTACGCTACATACTTACTTAAAAAACTTGACTACATAATAACGGAACTAGGCAGTTACCAAGCGGCTTTTTTAAACAATAGATCAACAGATGACCACATTTTTACGCTCAAAAGGGTTCTAGAAGAGGAATGGCGTGCAGGTAAACGAACGTACGTTCTCGCCCTCGACATAGAAAAAGCATTTGACAATGTTGACCTCAAGGCATTAAGAGACATATTATTAGAACGAACCAACAAATCGATGACCAACAGGATAATCACAGCATGCTTGAATGAAAGAACATGCATCAAATGGTGCGGCCAGCAAAGCAGTTGGATTATCAAAGGAAAGGGAGTTAAACAAGGTTGCCCCCTGTCCCCCCGCCTTTTTACATTGGTCATCGACGAAGTTCTGACAACCCTCGAAGAGGAAACTCATTTAATCAAACTAGATCAGGACCGCGAAATCTCCCTCCCCCTAGTATTATCATTTGCAGACGACCTTATTCTCATTACAGATGAGCTAGAAGGACTAGAACGCATCTTATACCACATAAAAACCTTCTCAATAGTGTAGGCCTTCAAATAAACGAAACAAAAACAAAAATTGTAATTAGGGACCCCGTAAAAACACAGAAAACGACTCACGTGACCCTCAACGGAATAAATATACCAACATCGGATGAAATCAAATACCTAGGCACCTACATAACGTCCGCATTAAGCAGAAAAAACTCAATTAGAAAACGATGCCAACAGGCCACGAGAAACGCTAAATCTTTACTACCATTCATATTGAACTCAAAAATGGACTGGAAACTAGCTACACTTATGTATCGAATGATTATCGTACCTTGTATGATATATGGCTTAAAAGTAACAGCACTCACAAAGGCAAACCGTTCAAGACTGAGAAGATATGAAAGAGTTATCATGAGAGACTTGATCAACCACGCTAGGAACAAACCGATACAGAAGAAAATGCATCAAATCTTAGACGGTAAAACCATAACAAAACGCATCAAGAACCACAGGATGTGCTACCTGGCACACATTTTCAGACGCTCTGAACCACACCTGTTACATGCAGCAATGCAGTACAGAGCCAAATCTAAGACGGTCGGACGACCTATTTACACATGGAATGACAACCTAAAACAGGACATGAAATACTTTGACAAGGAAATCCAGTTTTGGAGGGACACGGCTGGAGACAGAAATAAGATCAAGAAAGCGGCTAGTGAAATCTACAAAAAACCAGAAACTGATAGCAGTGAGAACTCAGAAGACGACCAAGAAAACAACAACACGGAATATAGCGTAGCCTGGATCAACATGCCGGCGACGACGTGAAAAGATGCCCTCCTATAGACAAATATCACCCTTCTCTCCACTAGTCCAATGCTTACTTAAGGCTGCATAGTCGGTAGGCTCGTAATCCTTTCCTATCCTATGGGCACGTCCTCCCTACCATTACAGCGCCCCCCGGTCTACTTCTTGATATGCAATGGCCTATGTAGCACCATGAAACATGAGGCTTCAAAGGCTAGTGCAAATCTTGGGGTTCATTCGATTAATCGAGTCTGGTCAAACCACGCTGGGATCGGTGCAATTCATTTCATTTCATTTCATTTGAACGCGCTAATCTCAGGAACTACTGGTCCGAATTGAAAAATTCTTAAAGGCTCATTTTTAAAGGCTATATAAAATCACGCTACAACTAAGAGGAGCGGAGCAGTAATGAAAAATGTTGCAAAAACGGGGAAAATCGCACGGGTAGGCGATTCGACGCGACTGGAAGGGTCGGGGGAACAAGAAATTTAACGCGGACGACGCGCGACGTCGCGGACAGAAGCTAGTTACTTCTAAGACCAAAAAGATAACTTTAAAACCAGGGTCGTTGGATATAGTTAACATTTAGAAAGAAAGCGACGATATAAATTAAAATATTAGAAAACAAGCAGCTCATTTATTAAATTATTTTTTTATAATAATTTAAATCAATCGGTTTCTTACTAAACTTGAACTATATCCGAGGACCCTGATGGTTACTTATTTCTTTTGGTGACTGTACCTACGTACTTCAAGGCAGATACCATCGACATCAATATTGACTGAACTTTTAAAAGAAAAGTGCAAATTATTAAAAAAATTAAACAAAAATTGTATGAAATTACATCATATCAAAAAGATGGCTGATGGAGGTGAATATGATGATTATCCATATAAAAAATATTTATACTGTTAATTACATAAACTGTATTGTACTGAGTATATCTAAAAGAAAAACAGTTACCTTTGTTTATAGGGTTTTCCACGGCAATCGCAATAACCATTCAATAAAAAAAAGAAACTAAAATCCGACAACCGATAAATGACGCTTTAAAAAGTCAGAAACAAAAAAAAAACTCATCTAAAAGCCGTGGTCATATGCCACTTTTCCCTCAATTATGATCGCTTTCTGCTGCTAAAATGTATTGTTTATAATTTCTGATTTGTCAAATTAGATAACTTGTTTAGAAGTTTTGAGGGGAATACATGAACATACTGGTCCCCTGCCAGGGTAGCGAGATCTGTTCGAAAGAGTTACCGTGGCCCTGGCATATGGGCAACTGAAGGAACATGGGTGGGTTTTAGTCAGTAAGTGTCTGACACGCCCTCCCGCTCCACCCAGAGCGGGAGACGTCATTTGATGATTTCCCACCCACAAAAAAAAAACATATTGGTCAAAATCCTTTTTTTTGCTTCGCGCCGTAGTCAGATAAAAAAGTGCTCGCTCGTGCAGCAAAAAAAAACTGTTGCATTATCTTGACTGGCCTGTTAGTCTAGTGGTTAGTGAACCTGACTGCTGAGACTGAGGTCGTGGGTTCGATTCCCACCCAGGACAAATCTTTGTGTAATGAGCATAATCATTTGTTCTGTGTCTGGGTGTAATTTATCTATTATATGTATGTATTTAGAAATATATAAGTATATTTATCAGTTGTATGGTTACCATAGTACAGGCTTTGCCTAGTTTCATAGTTTGGGATCAGATAACGGTGTGTTGGTTGTCCTAACATATTTATTTATTATTTTATTTATCAAGAATTTTCCTTTGTTTCCAGTACCCACCGAAATGTCAGTATTGAAGAAAGAGAATTTTAACAACTGGTACAACCTGAAAACATACTACGCAGCGTTGCTAGTCACTGGCATGCCTTTGCAGGTAAACTATGAAACTTTTTATTTTTCCTCGTCGTATCGACCATGGTTGATTAATAGCTAATAAGTCAGAAACTCCCCTGAAACCAGGAATAACCCCAACGGTGCCCGCCCTTTTTTGCCAGCGGCTTCGCCCGCGTGGAGGTCGGAAGTAGGAAGTAGGATAGGATAGGATAGGATAGTAGGATTCAGATAAATCCTCCCAGAGAGGACGCTTGTAGAAAGCAGCATCAGTGGAAACAGTATAGGTTGATATGGTTATGGAAGTAAAGAGCAGTAAATTTTCATAGCAATTATTTTTTCTGAAATTTTTTTTTAGATACCCTCTTGAAGAGTCTAGAGGTAGTGGGCTGTAATCTACCACGTGGGTTCTGTACTGTTTGGTAGATGTCATACATCTTCGATTTTTTCTAGGACATACCGATTTTCTCACGATGTTTTCCTTCACCGTTTTAAGAGCAGTGGTGATGAAATTGGTTACAGAAAGTTAAACGTCAGCCTAGAATGAACCCACGGCCAGCAATTCGTAAGTCGGGGTCGTGAACATTGGGCTTCCCTTGCTCTCATTTAGTTAAATGCAAATTACAACTGATATTCTTTGACATTATTTTAGTTAGCTATTGTTATAAAGCCATTGCATACCTACGTAAAGTGTCAGTCTCACTCTGCTAAACACTTAATACCCTGTGTCTGTACCTTTGATCTACAATTAAATCTTAATGAGAGCTCGTCATCGCTAACCCGCAAGCCTATGCAGGTAAACTACTGTAGGTAATTAAATCATACTGTGCCATAATTGTGGAGATAACGAGCTCGAGAACAGAACACGTGCACGGTAATGGAAAATGTCACAGCGTTTGTAGTATACATGTGTCTGAAGGTCATAGGAAACGGTGGTTAAGTGAGGTAATAACGTTAACTCCGCAAAAAATGTGACTTGCTAGTAGTGCGTCAATTTTATTTTATAAAAAGTGGTCAGCATAGGAACGTCATTATAATAATGAAATTATTAAGTAATTATGATGATGAAAAAAATAATTAGCGCGCGGAAAACACAGTACTATTCTTGCGTTAGCGGGTAATTTGGTATTTCTAATTCCTAATTCGACTTTAACAATGTGTTTGCTGCTGGAAATGAAAATGTCATACCTATTAAGGCTAATCGCTTATCGAACGTTAGTCAGCCGATCAATATGATGTTACTTAACTCTGGCTACTATATTATTGGCGTGATAAAAAAATATATCAATAATACCAGGGAAAGATACGTGCTTTGCTTTTGTGTACACTGCCATTTAGATTAGCGGTAAGCTCTGCATGTTGTCTATCGCTGTCAACCCAAACTTCCTGCTTTACATACATGCATGTAAAGAACAACGTTTACTCTCTATAGATATATAAAAAAAAGAAATTGATACATAATTATTTCTGACAGCATTATTAGTAGTTTAGATAACTTACCTTCTTGACCATTCAACAGGTTTTCTACAGTTTCGTGTACTCCGTGCCGTCGTACTTCCTATCCGGTCAGCCCGTGGAGCCCATCCGGTTTCTCATGTTCGTCATCACACTTGCCAACGTCGCACTACTCGCTGAGGCTATGGGCAATGTCATCGGAACCTGCTTCAACCCTGTTGTAAGTACTAACCGATTAACACTCTACACCTACCTACTTAGATGGAGCTGAAACAGAAAAGGACCAAGAATGGAACCTTGTGGTAAACCTGCTTTATTTTTCGTTTTTTTTTGGGTTGCAGAATTCATATTCCTTGCCCACGTCTGGCTAAGCTAACGGGCTCATCCCAACATATCTAAAATGTCTGATGATAAGTACCTTAGACAATAAATAACACGACAAATTAAGATATCGGGGATGACGGATGTGCCAAAGGCTTAACACAGGACTCAAATAAATAGTTCAGGATTTGCTTTCGAAATTGTTCAACATTTTTCAAATTATCATTTGCCTCGTGTAGCACTTACGATTAGTACCTACCTTTTATTAGGAAAGGGGAAAACATGCGTAGTGCAATTTTCAAGTTACATCCGCTTTTCAATTACATGTTATTAAATAAACAGTTCATTAATATTATTAATTACCTAATTAGCGTCTTAATGGTGGATGTTAGGTAATAAAAGTTGGACCTAGTGAACTCATTTGAATCATCGCGATCGTGTTATCTCTCGGTGGCATATGACTTGTTTTGTTTATGTTGTCGTGGCAGATGACACGCAAATGACTGAAGCAAATCAAAAATAAATATTGTTTAATTAGATATCGGTCCGTGTACCGTTTGGTGCCGGACGTAAAGAATAACACCACCCCATTTCTTCCCGTGGGTGTCGTAAAAGGCGACTAAGGAACTTACTAGAGAATGGGCAGCAGCGTTCTCTATGCATTTTACCACCATACTGCGATCGCCAACCCGTCTGCCAAGCGTGGCGATTATGGCAAATTATTAATTGGGGGAGGCCTAAGTCCAGCAGTGGACGTCTTGCGGCTGAAATGATGAAATGATGAGATATCGGTCCAAAGCAGGTTCAAGCTAATTTGAAGAAAGTACCTTAGCTATAATTCTAGCACTGTTAAGAATGACTATCAATCTGACATGTCCATGGTGACATGGACATGCAGGATTATCAAGATTATCAACGAGACCCTTTTGTAATGAATTTTCACTAAATACTAAGTCGAATTCACTCAATCGAATGATCCACTGCTAGGAAATGGCGTCCCTCAAGTACCGATACCGGTCTGAACCGGTCCTGTGCTTCTTGCACTGAGAGAATTCTCGGTGTGTCGTCAGTCCAACGATTTATACTAACGATACCATTCGTGTACGCGATGGGAAACCAAATCAAAAAACAAAAAAATCCAATAAAAGATGACATAGTTAACTTTTACTAATAAATAAAGTCTAAGCGCCAACTTCCTCGTTTCTAATTCTGTTTATTCTAGACCCAACGGTTGTGTGTTGTCTGTCGGCGAATGAACGAATTTAAGATTTTTATTAAATATTTTATTCATGTCTATCTAGAACGGCACATTCCTGGGCGCAGTGTGGACGTGTGCTATGATAGTGTACGCGGGCTACCTGGTGCTCCTGGCGCACATGAACCCGATCATGCGCGCGGTGTCGCACGCGTCGTTCTTACGCTACGCTTTT
Source organism: Aporophyla nigra (assembly GCA_947507805.1). Classification (NCBI taxonomy): domain Eukaryota; kingdom Metazoa; phylum Arthropoda; class Insecta; order Lepidoptera; family Noctuidae; genus Aporophyla; species Aporophyla nigra. The sequence continues at coordinate 6,033,681 of OX382301.1, forward strand.
GAAGCGCTCGTGCTGGCCATCTACTCCAATGGACGACAGCCGCTGCTGTGTCCTGAGACTATGACGTACTGCCACTTGAGGTGAGATGCGTATTCTACTTGTATTGTCATAGAATAGACTTAATGCAAACTTGCTTCTTAGGGGTTTGGGACATCTTAAAGCTGTTGGCTTGGAGACGCTACATGCGATCTAGTCCACCAATGGAAACTACTGTTGTTGAATAACAATGCCACCGGCTAGATGGCCAGATTAATCTTACTGCTTAATTTAAATGGCCCAGACAGTTAAAAGTCTGCAGCAGCGTAAATCTCTGTAAACTCGCGTTTTCACATTTTAGTCTCTTCATGCTGTGGTCTATTTCCCTTAAGTAACTGTTGATTAAGTTCTCTACTGAATACGAACCACCTCATAGACCCACAAACAGTTGGATACAATGTCTTATGATAATTTCTTGTTTCCAGACATCCCAAAGCAGTGATTAGCGAGTTCAGTTTCGAACCTGACAACTACTGGACGGACATCACGATCTTAGCAGTGGAACTTATCGTCGTCAGAATATTAGCGTACTTCACATTGAAGAGAAGCGTCAAGTCATCCGGTTAACATTTAAGTAGGAAGCTACATTCTTGAACAAACACGTTATTTAAACACGTAGTGACAATTTTAATTATGATAATTAATTATTTGGAAATGGGTTCACAAACTTGACATGCCACTTGTATTACAAAAGTGGTATAAAATTTTAGGTTGTAAAACACCATTTAAAATGAGACGACACATGTCTACATCATGTCGAAGTGAAACAACGTTGTTTAGTTAAACACGGTGTACTATGTATGTATTTATTTATAGACGAGTAACCATGAAGTTTTGTTCCGGTTCTTCTAAATTCAGACAAATTCGAGCTACGCAACGAAGACTGATTTTCCACGAGTCAATTGTAACTTTGGACATCGAAGGTGTCAAAATATTTGACAGTGCACTGACGTGCACTCAGAGTTACTTGAGTAAAGCCTCCTGCAATGGAACAAAGTAAGTACCTCATGGTATTTTCTTCTTAAGCCACTTCACACCGGTATCCCGCAAGGTTCGGCAGAAGTATATTAGAAGGTACACCTGATCCAGATATCGCTAGATATGGTTTAGATTTAGACCCATGTAATGATGTATTAGGGGGCGAGCCTATAGCCATCGACTGGGCACAAATCTAGACTCCTGGCTGGTACTGAGAAATGCGTAATGTTAAAACTCTATAAAACTTTACCCAACCTGGCAATCGTCGTCAGTGTATGATCTATTGTTCCTTTTTTACCATAGCGTACATAATGAGACCCTTGAGAAATACGGCAAATTACATTCCAATTTCTATTGTGTACTTACACGGCATGACTAACAATATTGTTTCTATTATGTGGTGCCTTTCTGCTGGCATTTTTCGTTTTTCCAAGCTAAAATTACAATTCTCAATCCTTATTATTCTTTCAATAATAGAAGGTAGGTATCCTGTATAAATACAAGATATCCTACCAAATTTATGTAAAAGTTTATATAATATTTATATTTTACTACAAAGTTACGCTTCTTATTTAAGAAAATAAGCGAAGCACAGCTGTGCGGACAATTTAAATTGCCTTAATTTATATTTGAGTTAAAGTTAGACTTAATGGCGATATGGGTTTTTTGTTAGTTAAGGAATTTTGCTTTCAGAATATTATAATTTGATTATAAAATGCATTTATTGATCCATAACAATGTTAATTATATGAACGCACGTGTTTTAGTGGATCCTTAGTTCCGTGTTTTTGTTCCTTTTGCATTAGGTACAGCACACACCCAGTGGTAACACACACACGAAAATATTTACTGTTGGAACGTAAAAACTGTGTCAATGTCAAATTGTTGCCACTGATGTTAGGTTCTATCGACGTACTTATATCCCATTTGGGTGTTAATAAAAGTGGCTAACTAGTCGATTTCGTATTTTATGCACTTCGCTGCACTTACTTGCAGTGACCTTTTCTCATAATTTATTGCATGCACTTCGCGCGAGTCGCCTATAGAAAATAATATATTATTTTAAAGTGTCGATCCGCCCGTTTCGAGCGAGTAAATTTGTGCGAATCAACTAATAAGCCATATAAGTACCTAGTAAAAGGTCGTTATTTATCAAAATTTTAAAACTGAGGTGTACCTACAAGAATCCACTATTTAGCTTGCGTTCAATATATTTAATCCAACTATTTTGTATATTCGTAGGCTGGTATGTAGAGTTATGTGAACGACTACCTACTCACACCTATATACTCAGTCTGATGTTTGGATTCTAAGCCTTAAATAATAGAATAATGGTTTTCAAGTATTAATTTAAGGTAGCAGGTAAATTTATAAGAATGCATGACGGTAGCAAGACTTTTATAAAAAATATGGCAGGCAATAATATAAAAAAATTAGCTAACAAAATTTCACAGATGAGATGGGTACAGATTTTTCTAAACTCTTACTTCAAGTGAGCATGCGGTCATTGACCCCAATTTTTATTTATTTATTATGTTTTGATATCTATCACGTCTGTAATTTTGCTAGCTTATTACATTTTACCTGATAAATATCGTTCAGAAGATCAATTAAAAGTGCCTTTAGTATAAGCAGGTGTGTGTGATCAAAAGAATCTGCATAGCTATTCACAACCGTTCGATACGCTCCCGTTTCGAATCGCACATCAATCAATGTTATCAAAAGAGTCATTTAGGGCTTTTCTTCAATCCAAAATCGGCGAATTTTGTCAGTTTAAATCAAACAGACGACTGGCTTTCTTAGACAACTGTGTACTGTCAGGGACAAGGCAAATTAGTAATTGAAAATGTGTCATATTTGATGCGCCAACCTGTCGAATGGTTGTGAATTTTTATGCTAATTAGTTATAATAAGTAGGTATTATTATTATAGCGGTAGTTACCACTGCATTGTGAAAGAATAATGTTTGTAAGTTGTACCATCCTGTGATAAGTTTTCTTTTAGATATAAGTACTTAAATAAATGTTTTACCAAGTGAATTTTATTAATTTTATTTAGACAGCTTTATGTGCACTATCAAACAATTTGTTAAATACTTTGTTATTTACCTATTTACAAAGCATGTACAACAGTTTTGCTGTGGATATACCCAACAATGAAAGCGACGTGATTTTTAATCATTTAATACACTTGTGCTCATCTTGAGCCGCACAATTTCATCTGTAATAATTTAAATGAACAATAAAATAGAAGCATGCAATTTTTACTAAATACCTAGTGGTGCATGATTAATAACGTATTTTTTTTAATAGTCCCAAAATGAAAATATACTTTGTTTAATAAATTACAATAGATTTTTTTTATTTTTCCTTAGTTTAACTCTTAGGTACCCGTTCTCTTCTCTGTGGATGCAACGCCTTGCCTTCTACATATAAGCACAAAGTGTTGTGTCAATATTGCCGAAAGACGTACCTACTCAAAACTTGAGGGCAATCACAGAATTTCCAAATGAAAAAATCTTTAGCACAAATCTTGATCGAACGCAGGACCACAAGTTTGACTGCCGGTGCTGCTTCGGACTGCCTGTGGCTACGTTAACAAATTAAGGTAAAACTAAAGCGTCAACACGCTACGGGTTACGGAGGAGAGTTTAACACCCCCCCCCCCCCCCCCCTAACATGAGGATACATGCAGGGGCGGGTCGGCACCAGTCGGGTATCGCGGAAGACACAATAGATTCCGTGGTCCCCAAAGTAGGTGTGGGACGGAACACCGGGGTGGTGTTAGTCAGTAGGAGTCTGACAAACCCCTCCGCACACCCCAGGGCGGAGGACATCAATAAGGATTTCCAACTAGAGATCAAAAGAAAAAAAAGGTGTCGCAGGAAGAGATCAGCAAGGGACGGGGTGGACACGCTCACAAGTCACGCTTATAACCATCAGCGGGGAAAAACATGTGCACATCAACCCACAAATATTTCATCATTATTATAGTATCAATGTATTTTATCGATATAAGTACCTACTTCTTTTTGAGGGTGACTGTACCTCCCGTTATGACGCAGCTTAGTGCAGTAGAAAAGGAACACCTAGTTTTCTATGAGAACAATACCTAAATTCCTTCTGTGTCATAATATCACACCTTGTTACCCCGAAGGGTTGGGCAGAGGTGTACCTATAAAACCCAAATTTCGCCAGTTATGTTTAAGTCCCTTGTAATAGGATAGGAGCGAGCCTATTGCCATCAAACGGGCGCAAACCAGATTCCGGGCTTCTACTGAGAAATTCTCTTTGGAAAAACCCATTAACACTGCCCGACCTGGGAATCAAACCCGGGATATTTAGCGCTGCGTCTACCAGATACCTACTTAGACCAACGAGACAGTAGGTACCTACCTAATTCTAGATGTTGAATCTAAGAATCTAGAAGTACCTACCTACTAATAAAGAAGTATGGAAGAAAAAGACATTTTGCGCCGACCCCAAATAAATTTCGATAAGTACAGAAGAATGTTGACTAATGATGAGGTACCTGAAAACGACTGGAAGGTGATATTTATAAAGTAAGTAACAACAGGAATGTCATCCATCCACTTGTGTTATCGCCTTGGGTTAAATTAGAACAATCAGACACTGTACTGCTGGACTAGTTCCATTCGAATGTAGGCGATGTGATAATCGCAATCTAATACTCGTTTATCATCATTAGCTTCAGACACGAGACCCAAGCCTCCCACAGGACTTGGGGCTCCCGAGAACTGTCATGCAATTCGAGACAGTGCAGATTATGTGCAGACAGAGACAGAGCTCCGTTTGTAACATAATCATGTTTGTGTACTGATGGGGCCCAGGCCTCTGTGGGAGAGAAGGTAGGCCATAAACCACCACGCGGGCCCAGTGCAGGTGATGGACTAATGGTTGACACGATGTATGTATCTTCCTATCAAGTTTTCCACCAACCATTAACCATTTAAACTATTAATTTCATGGTCTCTTCCCATTATTAAAAGCATTTGTGGAGAAACAAAATTAGCACATAGTCCGCGCTTGCCTGGGCTGGAACCCTCGTCCCACAATTCGTAAGAAAGTAAAACTTTAGGCGCTCGCTAATCTGAGCCTTATACTGTTTTAAGCTAATTACCACGCCTTGGCCATGGAATGAAAACTATAAAGTCTCCTTATAATCGAACCAATATGGACAAGATTAGCAAAAAAAAAAATATTTACTTTGAAATGTTCTTATGGCTTAGGCTCAACCAAGGTTTGAATGTTGATGTAGGTTACTACAATGAGTTCACTAAATATTTACCATAGATATCTATAAAATGAAGAAGTGTTAGACTGCATTTCTGGTCAAGTCTAAAGTTAACACCTAGGTACTGCTATTCGCAGACCTGAGGGCAACGTCAAACATCGGAACATCCTAAGTACCTACAATAATATAACATAATGTGCTTTTCAGTACGTATAATAAGTACATACCATATTGTGCGTTTCTAAACTGGCCTTAACTTTTTAAATCTTGAAATTTTAACTGACATATAAAAAAACACATTTTACGCAATCAAAGTGTTCTTAAATCCTAGAAAAAAACTTAGTCAACAATATTTCTATTTTTCACCATTAATAGCATCAAGATCAACATGCTTTTCCTTGTTTCGAATAATTAGTTTTGTTTATGAACAGTGAATCGATTATCGATGCTCGGTATCAACTGCCTTGACTTGCCTCTCTAGTTACGAGGTTTACTGACTGACGTCCACTGACATCTGACTTCCCGAGTGTCGGAAGTTCACCGACACCTACACAAAAAGTAAACAATTTAGTTTTATCTCAGTTTCTCGTGTAAATTGTGTTATCTAATATAGCCTAATTATTAAATGAGTGATTTATTAAGTACTCCATACATATCAGTGAAAAGTGCCGGTGCCTGCGTCTAATTTTAAGAACTTTTTATACAATTTAGAAATGTAAGTTTAACTTCAATAAAGTACGATTTTTTCAATGAAACACCTTTCTATTGAATGAGAATCTTAATTAATACTCTGTTTCAGGTTAAAGCTCATAGTTATTAGTTGTTTTTTATTCGGTGCGGTTAACCTAACAGACGTTACTTACTATGAGGTATTAGGGGTTACGAAAAAAGCTTCGGCGCAAGAAATAAGACAAGCTTACAAGAAGTTGGCTGTGAAGTATCACCCGGACAAGAATCCTGTAAGTACTAACTACTATTAGCCTCAATAAAAAGGACTGGTGTCTGTAAAAACCCTGATTTAACAAAAAAAATTGAGATGAGCAGTTTTTGCAGAAGTTAATTAGTTTTGCTTGTCTTTAAATTTGACATATAGTTTCCTAATGTTTTGCAGTATTGCCTCATCACATGTGTAAGGCATGATAATCTATTTTACAATACTTTGGTGACATCAAAGCAGGATGCAAGGATGGTATCTATTTTGCAATGCTGTACATTATTACTAAATATTAGGAAACCATATGTTAAATTCGAAGACATGCATATATCTGCCTAGCCTTTTCCTCACTATGTTGGGGTTGGCTTCCAGTCTAACTGGATGCAGCTGAATACCAGTTTTTGAATGAATCAACTGCCTAACTGCCTATCTGACCTTCACAACCCAGTCACTGGGTAATACTACCCCTTGGTGACATGCACAACTAATTATCTTCTACAAAAATTATCCCTTTTAATAACCCCTTAACGCTCCTTTTTTTACACAATTGTGTAGGAGACAAAATGTAAAAAGTTGAGTATAGAGATCTACTAAAGCTAAAAACTTCTCAATTAATATCGTCTTCTAATTATAACTTCCAGGGTGAAGATGAACAGGAGAAATTCCTAAAAATCACAGAAGCTTATGAGACCTTGAAAGACCCAGATAAGAGAAATAACTACGATCTGTATGGCTCATTCTCATAAGCAAAGAAATATGACTACCGATCTCAATCAGAGTATGACAACTTATACTACAATGGTCTGTATCATAATGACCCATTTGTTGATACATTATCTGGAGCAAGTTGGAGTAAGTATCACTCTATTTCCAATTGAAAAACTTAAATATGAATAGCCATTATAACATTCTTGTGTAAAAGGAGAGCGGAAATCCCGTATGTATACAATTGCATTGTGTGTTGCACTATAGATTGGTTTTGTAAGCTAAGTGTAGGAGGATTTAAAAACTAAGCTCCTCTGTAATGCATTTTACAGAAAGAAAGAGCCTCTCGCTTCACTTGGATGTCAGTAAAGACTCAATCCCTTTAGTTACAACCTTGGAGTTAGAACCGGGCATGGGTGCTTCAGTGGGTCCCTGTTCAGGATAAAGCGGGAGGAAACGCCCGGGTGTTTCCATTGTGAGGATCGTCTAGAGGACACGGTGGAGCATACGGTGGAAGTGTGCCCTGCCTGGGCGGAGCACTGCCGTGTCCTCGTGGAGGCGATCGGCAGCGGCGACCTCTCGCGTCCGGCCCTGGTGCGAGCCATGGTACGGAGCGAGAGGGCATGGGAAGCCGTCACCTCCTTCTGCGAAGCAGTAATGCTCGTGAAGGAGGAGGCGGGGCGCGTGAGGGAGTGGCAGTCTCTGCGCCCTCACGTCTCTAACCGCCGCAGGAGGAGACGCCCCGGGCGCCGGGAGTCGATTGCGGACTCCCGGCCACCGTAGGCGCGAGCTTGCGGGTGGCGAGCAATGGGTAACTCGCCGCCCGGTAAGGACCAAGCTCGGGTCGACGGCGCGTAGTGTTCCACGCGCGCCTCAAAGAGATGTCAGCAGTACTGAAGGGGTCTGCTAGGACCGATGCCTGCCGGGGTCGCGTGATTGTTCGAAAGAGATACCGTGACCCTGGCACATGGGCAACTGAAGGAACACGGGTGGGTTTTAGTCAGTAAAAGTCTGACACGCCCTCCCGCTCCGCCCAGAGCGGGAGAAGTCATTTGATGATTTCCCATACAAAAAAAAAAGAGAGCCATGGACGAAGTTGTCAGATTTGTAAACCATATTTTGCATTCAGTTAGGTTCATATTTCTAAAACAGGTTCAATTGTTTAAACCACAGCAACAGAAAAACCTTGTTTTGTATTAAATCGATAGTGTCCTTCACATTACTAGCAAATCATGCATGGGGTAATGTTTCTTGCAACATTAAATGCCAGTTGCATATATACATCACTTTTACTACCAATCTTAACAATGTTTATCAACTTACTATAACATAAAATTGTAACACAAACAATTGATACATATGTACATATTTATGTATAAGTAGCCTTAATATTGCATTACTAATATCCGTGTTTAATGCCTTTATGTATGGTTACATTGCATTTAGAATGCTGAGGATTGGCACAGAGGAGCCGGGATATTGACACCCATCCTGTATACATGCAGCAATTCAGCACATGATTCTAGACCCCCTAGCATAGACATTTTTCATAGGAAATCAGCTGATCCATAGAAAAGTGTAATAATACCTATGCAGTCAAAATGTATTGAAGTGCAATTCAGAATTTTGTACTTAATCCATTGTAATAGGTTGCACATCAATTTCCCTGCCGTCCTGTATATTAAGGGCTCTTTAAGAAGCTGCCTGACCTACTACCTGTTAAAAATGTATGTGTTATTAGAGCTTTAGGGTTGGATCAGATAGAACTGAAAATGCCTGAACAATTAACTTGTCCCATTCAAATGGGACCGTATTACCATAGCCGAAAGTAGAAAATTGAATGAATATAGACACAGTCGGCTTGTGTGAGTTCGCGATTGCTCCTTTTTAGGGTTTCGTTGCCAAATGGCAAAAAACGGAACCCTTATAGATTCGTCATGTCTGTCTGTCTGTCTGTCCGAGTATGCCACAGCCACTTTTTTCCGAAACTATAAGAGCTATGCTATTGAAACTTGGTAAGTAGATGTATTCTGTGAACCGCATTAAGATTTTCACACAAAAATAGAAAAAAAACAATAATATTTGGGGTTCCCCATACATAGAACTGAAACTCAAAAAACAATTTTTCATCAAACTCTTACGTGTGGGGTATCTATGGATAGGTCTTCAAAAATGATATTGATGTTTCTAATATATTTTTTTTCTAAACTGAATAGTTTGCGCGAGAGACACTTCCAAAGTGGTAAAATGTGTCTCCCCCCCCCCCCCCCGTAACTTCTAAAATAAGGGAATGATAAAACTAAAAAAAATATATGATGTACATTACCATGTAAACTTCCACCGAAAATTGGTTTGAACGAGATCTAGTAAGTAGTTTTTTTTTAATACGTCATAAATCGTAAACCACAATTTACCTTTCATTCAGTCAACTCAAATACAAAAATTAAAAAAAAACCATTTAATTTCATAAACATAAACCTTATGCATAAACCGTGAATACCTGCAGGTTTGTACGAAACTGAAACTCAAAAAACAATTTTTCATCAAACTCTTTAACGTGTGGGGTATCTATGGATAGGTCTTCAAAAATGATATTGATGTTTCTAATATATTTTTTTTCTAAACTGAATAGTTTGCGCGAGAGACACTTCCAAAGTGGTAAAATGTGTCTCCCCCCCCCCCCCCGTAACTTCTAAAATAAGGGAATGATAAAACTAAAAAAAATATATGATGTACATTACCATGTAAACTTCCACCGAAAATTGGTTTGAACGAGATCTAGTAAGTAGTTTTTTTTTAATACGTCATAAATCGTAAACCACAATTTACCTTTCATTCAGTCAACTCAAATACAAAAATTAAAAAAAAACCATTTAATTTCATAAACATAAACCTTATGCATAAACCGTGAATACCTGCAGGTTTGTACGAAACTGAAACTCAAAAAACAATTTTTCATCAAACTCTTACGTGTGGGGTATCTATGGATAGGTCTTCAAAAATGATATTGATGTTTCTAATATATTTTTTTTCTAAACTGAATAGTTTGCGCGAGAGACACTTCCAAAGTGGTAAAATGTGTCTCCCCCCCCCCCCCCCCCCCCGTAACTTCTAAAATAAGGGAATGATAAAACTAAAAAAAATATATGATGTACATTACCATGTAAACTTCCACCGAAAATTGGTTTGAACGAGATCTAGTAAGTAGTTTTTTTTTAATACGTCATAAATCGTAAACCACAATTTACCTTTCATTCAGTCAACTCAAATACAAAAATTAAAAAAAAACCATTTAATTTCATAAACATAAACCTTATGCATAAACCGTGAATACCTGCAGGTTTGTACGGAACCCTCTGTGCGCGAGTCCGACTCGCACTTGGCCGGTTTTTAGGGTTCCGTTGCCAAATGGCAAAAAACGGAACCCTTATAGATTCGTCATGTCTGTCTGTCTGTCTGTCAGAGTATGTCACAGCCATTTTTTTCCGAAACTATAAGAGCTATGTTGAAACTTGGTAAGTAGATGTATTCTGTAAACCGCATTAAGATTTTCACCCAAAAATAGAAAAAAAACAATAATATTTGGGGTTCCCCATACATAGAACTGAAACTCAAATATTTTTTTTTCATCAAACCCATACGTGTGGGGTATCTATGGATAGGTCTTCAAAAATGATATTGAGGTTTCTAATATCATTTTTTTCTAAACTGAATAGTTTGCGCGAGAGACACTTCCAAAGTGATAAAATGTGTGTCCCCCCCCCCCCCCCCCGTAACTTCTAAAATAAGGGAATGATAAAACTAAAAAAAATATATCATGTACATTACCATGTAAACTTCCACCGAAAATTGGTTTGAACGAGATCTAGTAAGTAGTTTTTTTTTTAATACGTCATAAATCGTAAACCACAATTTACCTTTCATTCAGTCAACTCAAATACAAAAATTAAAAAAAAAAACCATTTAATTTCATAAACATAAACCTTATGCATAAACCGTGAATACCTGCAGGTTTGTACGGAACCCTCTGTGCGCGAGTCCGACTCGCACTTGGCCGGTTTTTAGGGTTCCGTTGCCAAATGGCAAAAAACAGGACCCTTATAGATTCGTCATGTCTGTCTGTCTGTCTGTCTGTCAGAGTATGTCACAGCCATTTTTTTCCGAAACTATAAGAGCTATGTTGAAACTTGGTAAGTAGATGTATTCTGTAAACCGCATTAAGATTTTCACACAAAAATAGAAAAAAAACAATAATATTTGGGGTTCCCCATACATAGAACTGAAACTCAAATATTTTTTTTTCATCAAACCCATACGTGTGGGGTATCTATGGATAGGTCTTCAAAAATGATATTGAGGTTTCTAATATCATTTTTTTCTAAACTGAATAGTTTGCGCGAGAGACACTTCCAAAGTGATAAAATGTGTCCCCCCCCCCCCCCCCCCCGTAACTTCTAAAATAAGGGAATGATAAAACTAAAAAAAATATATCATGTACATTACCATGTAAACTTCCACCGAAAATTGGTTTGAACGAGATCTAGTAAGTAGTTTTTTTTTTAATACGTCATAAATCGTAAACCACAATTTACCTTTCATTCAGTCAACTCAAATACAAAAATTAAAAAAAAAACCATTTAATTTCATAAACATAAACCTTATGCATAAACCGTGAATACCTGCAGGTTTGTACGGAACCCTCTGTGCGCGAGTCCGACTCGCACTTGGCCGGTTTTTAGGGTTCCGTTGCCAAATGGCAAAAAACAGGACCCTTATAGATTCGTCATGTCTGTCTGTCTGTCTGTCTGTCAGAGTATGTCACAGCCATTTTTTTCCGAAACTATAAGAGCTATGTTGAAACTTGGTAAGTAGATGTATTCTGTAAACCGCATTAAGATTTTCACACAAAAATAGAAAAAAAACAATAATATTTGGGGTTCCCCATACATAGAACTGAAACTCAAAATTTTTTTTTTCATCAAACCCATACGTGTGGGGTATCTATGGATAGGTCTTCAAAAATGATATTGAGGTTTCTAATATCATTTTTTTCTAAACTGAATAGTTTGCGCGAGAGACACTTCCAAAGTGATAAAATGTGTCCCCCCCCCCCCCCGTAACTTCTAAAATAAGGGAATGATAAAACTAAAAAAAATATATGATGTACATTACCATGTAAACTTCCACCGAAAATTGGTTTGAACGAGATCTAGTAAGTAGTTTTTTTTAATACGTCATAAATCGTAAACCACAATTTACCTTTCATTCAGTCAACTCAAATATAAAAAAAAAACCATTTAATTTCATAAACATAAACCTTATGCATAAACCGTGAATTCCTGCAGGTTTGTACGGAACCCTCGGTGCGCGAGTCCGACTCGCACTTGGCCAGTTTTTTTTTCTATAAAGTAGGCTTTTCAAATGAAGCCAGTAAATTGATCAGTCTTTTTTCCGTTCCAACTGTTTCTTAACTTATTCGAATATTATTTATATATTAATTATAAAAACTTAGCTACAAGAAGTATTTAACTATAACATGTCGTACGGGTTGGAGTGTGGTGTGAGACAGGGTGGTTTGTCGTTTCCCAGGCTCTTCAACCTGTATGTAGATGATCTCATAGCCGAGCTCAGCAGTATGCGTGTCGGCTGCCGGTTTGGTGGTGTTAGTGTTAACAAGATTAGCTACGCGGACGACATGGTACTGCTGGGCCCGACTGAGGGATCTATCAAAGGTATGCTGTGGGTCTGCGAGAAGTACGTCGGTACGCACGGCCTATTTTACAATGTCAGGAAATGCGAATACATGTTCTTTAAGGCCGCCGGCAAATGCCCCTAATCATACACCTAATTTCACCCTAAATGCCATGAGCATTAATAAAGTGGATCAATTTAAGTACTTGGGGCACATGCTTATCGACGACCTTAAGGACAATGTAGACATTGAGAGTGAACGTAGGGCACTGGCGGTCCGAGATAATATGTTGGCCCGTAGATTCTCCCGTTGTAGTCCACCAAGTCAAGATCACCCTATTTAAGACTTTCTGTCAGTGGCTGTACGCGGGAGGTCTATAGGTCAGCTACATCATAAGATCGCTAGATGCCTTATGCGTCCAAAATAATAATGTTTTTAGGATGCTGTTGGGACTGTTGGTTCTGTAGTGCATCAGAGATGTTTTCGCAAAACCTAACTGACGGTTTCCACGCAGTCATACGGAAAAAATGTCTTCACTGATGCATCGAACGCGGGTCAGTCACAATAGTATCCTGAAATCAGTGGCGGAGAGTCATTACTCCTGTTCTGAGGCATTTTGTGGAGAGAATGGTCAACCAGGTAGCTGATCTACTGCTTGATCGTTCTCAGCGCAACCTGCCTCGGACACTTAATTCATTGTGTTGTTGATCTTGATTGTGTGTTGTATTACTAACATTAGTTATAAGGTATTTGTTTACTAACAAGATGGATTGTATTGTTATCCGAAACTGATTAAATAATAATAATAAATAATATGTTGACTGTAACTTTGCTTGTAATAAAAATGATGCCAAGAATCCGCCAACCCCACCCCATGAAGAAGACGTCCGTGATTGAAAATAATAATATTAAAATATTTTTTCAGAGAATTACATGAAGGACGGTTTCTATTTTATAAATTTTTATTCGCCGTTCTGCCCACCTTGCCAAAATGTTGCGGAGCATTGGAAAAAGTTGGCTGAAATATACAAAGGAATTGTAAGTTGTATTTGATTCATAAACTTGCACTATATTCTATAGATAGAATTCAATACAATCAATCTACCTAGCCTTTTCCCAACTGTGTTGGGGTCGGCTTCCAGTCTAAGCAGATGCAGCTAAATACCAGTATTTTACATAGACCGACCTCCTGTCTGACCTCCACAACCCAGTAACTGGGTAATACAATTACAATACCCCTTGGTAAGACTGGTTGACCGACTTTCGGGTTTCTGACTACCCGTAGCGACTGTCAATGATTACAAGTAATAGTTCAGACTAAAGCCTTAGTATGCTTTTCGAGGCACAAATTAGTGTCGATGTGTTATGGATGATCTCCCATCCACAAACTGACCGCGGCAAGCGTAGCTTTTCCTTCGATAATCGACCAGTGTGGCTGTTATTATTTAGCCACGAGCTCCTTTTATCTAGTTATTATGTAAAATAATGGAAGAAATAGAAATTCATTTACTGACATGACAGCATTAAAAATAGCATTAAACTATAAAATAATAGAAATCAGTGATAATAATTCCAAAAGGGCCTCAGCTCAGCACAATGTCAAAACAAAAGGTGTACCACCTGACGCTGATTTTCAGCTGCAATGTGCAATCATGCTTTCTGTGCGTAATGTTTGCCGCAAATAAACGTACATATTTTCTTCCATGCTGTTATATGGGCTATGTGTGTGCATTAATTGTTGATTTTTCTGTTAATATTGTTATTTATTTCGGTTTCAGGTGAAAGTTGGTGCAGTAAACTGTAAATACCACAACTCGTTTTGTTACAATAACATGAGAATAGGAAGCTATCCTACATTACTATTCTATCCCAATGTAAGTTATACAATTAAAAAAAAACTAGCTAAAATATAATTTTTCCAGAAAATTAAACATTTCGCCCCACATAAATAATAGTTAATTTGCGCCAATTTTACGGATTTCGTAAAAGATATAATAAGTTGTCTGTTATTTACTTGTCGGGGTACTGGTAAAGGAAGTTTCAGATTTGTCCATACCAACCCACGTAATTCACCACCCTGTAAAGCAAAACTATAACTTCATAATTTTTTTTCTGACAAAAGACACATACATTTTAAATACGTTGGTCAATGGACATAGTTACAACTAGCTGTGCCCGTGGGTTCGCCCGCGTAAACGTCGGAAATTATCTCACAGAAACGTGCTAAAGAGACTAAATACCTATGTTACTTCTTATAACATTACCTATCTGCCAAAGAAAGTCCCGTCGAAATTAATCCAACTGTTTTGGAAATTAGCCGGAACAAACAGACACACCAACAGTTTTTTTTAAATTGTGTTATTTTTATAAGTAATAAACTTTCATATAAATTTACTAAAAAGCTATTATTTTGACATTATTAATAGACACTTCAATTTTATTTTTATATCGTTAAATATAATTCTTTTGTTTAACTTGAGTGATTTCTCGACAGGGTAAACAAGGCAACTTCGTGTACCACAGTGGAGAGCGAACCCTGGATGCCCTAGACGAGTTCGTAATGATGTTCCTCCGCACTGCCATCCACGTGCCAACTATTGTGCAGCTCAGGAGCACGGACAAACCTATTGCGTATGTGTTAGGAGCCAATCGGGTTGCCAAGAATGCGCTGACCAGGATTGCTTTTCATCTGGTGAGTATTTACATTGACTAACGCATGCACTGACCGGGCGGGTTCACTCAATCTGTGTGGTTCTTTCCTTAAAACACTATTTCAGACACCAATGTACACATCGTCTTCACACGATCCGACCCAAGATCATGTCTGGACTTTAAAAGAGACTATGACCTCTAAAGGGAATTGTCCAAACTTGGCCATTTTTAAACACGCTGCTATACAAAATGTAATTTACCAATAATTTTAATTCTATTTTAGTAAATATCTGATGCTAATAACTTTGTATCAATATGCACTGTAAAAAATCTTTTTGTTTGGTATTTGTTATGATTTGACCAAGTCTTTGGCTTTGAATTTGACTTCAGTGTTGCCAAACAAAAACTGCATAAACAATAAATTGAAATCGATTTAAAGTGTAGGGTATTCTCTCCACTGTATTTAACGCAGTTTTCATTTAATCATATTATTAAAAAAATACTAATATACGATATAAATGATAAAAGACTTAAAAATGATAAACTGAAGAGTGCATTATACCTGAAGAACTTATAAAATAATAATCGATTCCATATGTATCGATACAATTATATTTTTTTTTATTTAGCAACACAATGCTTTCAAAATGTTGTGTTAATTGTCAAAATGACAGTTATTATTCACTTTGTTTTTTTTTTCCATCGTGAGTGTTTTTGTAAGTTTTATTACGATTACTTTGGCTGTTTCTAAATTGATTCCAATTCTCCCCTTCTTGACGACCCCGGCACTTCCATGGACCCTGAATCTTGTATTTATGATGAACCTGGCACATTAAAGCAAGTTTTATTTCATGCATAACCAATTTCAATAAAATGTTAAAAAATTATCTAAATATAAATCTTGATACAAAACTAGGTTTATATTGGCATTATTACTGATATGAACTATTAAATCATTCATATAGTACTAGCTGAACTGTTTGTTTATAAGTGGCCAAAGTCCCATAGAAGTTGGTCAATGCCCTTTATTCAGCCTTTCTTCTCAAAGTAGTCAGATAAGAAACGCAGTCCTCTAGTTTTTAAAATATGTTGACGCGTAAAAGTTCCTATCAGTAGGTTCACCCATATAACATGTGACTTAAACATAACTGACGATAAGTGGGTGTTCTGTAGGTACACCTCTGCTAATTATGCCTAATCAAATCACGCCTTCCCCGCATGGTGCGAGGAAACAAGCTTGATTTTATATTTTGCTCGTTTCTAGAAATACGGAGAGGCACAGAACCGGGAAGTATGGCTCGGGTCCTAAAAGTCGTAGCATGATCTAAAATAACCTATAACTTTTCTCAAGAATTCAACTATCAAATGCAACAAGAATTGTTCAAATCCGACTAGTACGTCCTGAGATCACCCTCTACATATAAACAATTATTTCCTCTTTATAATATCTTAGGCCAACCAACACAACGTTATCTGATCCCAAACTAGGCAGAGCCTGTGCTATGGCAACCAGACAACTGATAAACATATATTTCTAAATACCTACATATTATAGATAAATTACGCCCAGACACAACAAATGATTGTGTTCATCACACAAAGATTTGTCCAGGGTGGGAATCGAACCCACGACCTCAGTCTTAGCAGTCAGGGTCACTAACCACTAGACTAACAGGCCAGTCAAAATTATATTCTATTGATGATATAGATACATCAAAGTCATATATGTTGGTCTTACAATAACATCACAGATTTCATCTAATTTTCTCTGTCTGTCTTCCTTCCAGAAAGATGTAGTGACGGTAGCAATAGTGGAAGACGACGATCTGCGCAATAAACTAGCCAGCGACGACTATACCACTGTCGTATTCAAGTACAAGAATATCAAGAGAGAGATAGAGAGCACGGACGAGAACGAGATATTGCAGGAAATTGTTGATGCTTTACCCAAGATTGAACTTATTGGACCAGAGAAATTGAAGGTATCAAACGCAACACAAACACACACACAAACACTCTCAACATCCCTTCCTTATTATTTAGTTTGGACCTTTAAAAGACACTTTTAGACATAAAAATTACAAGAAAAAAGAAGATTTGAATCTAGTATTTTACCTAATGTAATCTGCGTTCCCGTTAGTTTACAAACATATAAACAAATACTTATTTTTGGAAAAACAGCTCAGCGACCTATGCATAAAGTTCAGTTTGCGCTGCAACTTCAAATAAACATGCTTATGAGCTTTCAATGGTACTAGTCATTTCAAAATCAACTTTATTCACACGTGCATAAAGTTGATATTCATCATCATCATCATCATTTCAGCCGTAAGACGTCCACTGCTGGACTTAGGCCTTCCCCCAATTTGGGAGGCTTTGCCATAATCGCCACGCTTGGCATGCAGGTTGGCGAAATTGGTTGGCGAAGTTGATATTCGTTAATGTGGAAATAACATCAATTGGATTCAAGGATTTGAATAAACTGTCATACAAGTCACACGCGAGCTCCGGATAGGAAACAACTATACCTATTTACTTTCTATTTACCTTTAAAACTGTCATATAAAAATCTCATGTGGTTCTTTATTTGCAGGAAATAAGAAATAGTTTACGTACTGGCTCGCAAAAGACATATATTTTATTTTTCTCGAAAAAAGGCGAGAATAGATTGCAACTACATCAGATGATTGTTGCTTTCCCTAATATGAACTTCGGTAAGTCCTACTGGTGCGTAACACAATTTTTACTAACCGACGAATTAAAAAAATAACCTTTTTAAACTTAACAGTTTTTAAGTTAGTTAAACTTTTTACCTGCTACGAGCCTTACATACTCCTTTTGCCTTGTTTAAGTTCATACATCTGGTCATACACGCACGTTTGTTACCAGTACTACGCTCCTGACCCTTCGGAAGAACATCACCAATAAGGACACTATATGTTCTCCTAGGGCGACCCCTTTTGGCATGTCCAGTCACACTCACATATACCTTACTCTCCTTTACCCGTCCCGCATTTACTCTCCTTGTCACATCTTTCGCTTTTCCTTTTTATACAGGATCAGTTTTTATCCAGTGCGTAAATTGTAACCATGAATTCAGCATATCATTCTAGACCCCGCAGCGTAGAAAATTTCCGTCAGTTGTACAAAAATAAAAATCTGCTGTTCCATACATTTTGACATTTTGTTAGAGAGAGAGAATATTTTTGTTGAGTGTATACAGGTTTTTTGTACATAATAAATAATTAAAAAATTATAACTATTATGAATCCTGGAAAGGAACTTCTATCCATCCGGGTGTCCCTTGACACCCCTAAAGTTTTTGTTAAATCGACGAAAAATTTTTGCGCAAGGGGGTCTGGAATGGTAAACTGAATTCATGGTTACAATTTACGCAGTGTATAAAAACTTATCCTGTATAGAGATTTATTTGTTCCAGGTGAGATCGACTGTGACAAATGGTCAGAGCTATGCGCCTCCCTGCACGTGGAGTCGGCCCCAGCCTGGGCCGCCCTCAAGCGGCGCGGCGGGTACCAGCGGGCCGCACCTAACGCCAACGTCAGAGACTTCATAGAGACTGCCTCCCTAGCTGTGAATCTGCATACGTTGTCTGCTTCTGATTTTCAAAGAATATTTGAAGGTGGTAAGTAACTATAGCCAGCAAGGCCTAGTTTAGTAAGCGTTTCGTACGAATATGATTTTTATTAATAAAGAAATAAGGTTCATATTCGTATGAAACGTTTGTTCACATTTGCTCATGCGAATAATCGAAATTCGAATGGGAACATTATTCGCATTAATAATATTCATATTCGTAAGTCAAAGTGCGGTCTTTGCGGACTCTTCATGTCACCTTAATAACACAAAAAAAAATGCTTTGCATGGAAGCGAGCAGAAGTGGCATGTAAGACGCTAGAAGCTGTAAAATAATTGAGCAATATTGAAGTCTTTCAGTGCAGGAAGTGCTTCTATCTTCTGTCATCTCTGACCTCATGGTACCCAAGTCAGATTAAGCAGCGGATAACCTCCTCGGTTTCCTATGAGATAAAAAAAAACTCATGAAATTTTGTGCCAATCTCAAGTGAGAGTGGCACAAAATTTCTCCCTTATCAATTGTCCTCTTTGATCCATTTCCTTCCACGTAATTCATTTTTTTTTTTCTAATCAAGAGTTTTAGATCATTTTATTTTTATTTTCAGGGGACTCGGGCGTTTGGGTTCTGTTGGTGGCGCCGCATGGGATTTCGTGGGAACACATCGCCGATCCATTCACACGAGCCAGCTTAGAATACAAAGTGGATGAGAATGTTAATGTAAGCAAAGTCCTATTATTCATCATTATGAAAGTATTGTATTCAAAATTAGGTTGTTGGAGGATAAGCTTAACAACACTTAGCTAAAATGCAGGATGGCACAAAAATCAACCTTATCGCACCTACGGTGCAACAACGTCACTTATACAAATGATGTAATATTGCAGGAGAAGCGTTTGAAAATTCGACATCCTATTATAATGTATTGACTAAAGAAATTAACTGGTAATATTTAAACTACAACTTTGAACTTCATATTAAAGTTAAAGCGAACATTTAATAAAGGTGTATATTAGCTGCTTTTTCTCATACAAAATCAAAATCAAAAGTCATTTATTCAAATTAGGCTGAGAGTCAGCACTTTTTGAACGTCACAGTAACATAAGACAGTCCCCCCAAAACGCCCGCCCTTCGACACTTCCAGATACGCAGATCAATTTTGACAAAATTTGTATAAGTGACGTTGTTGCACCATAGACCGTAGGTGCGTTATGTTTTCGAAATAATTACTATAGCTTGCACGAGATTTAGTCCACAAGAATTGCGTTTATACAGATATATACATGCATAAACTCCCGCTTTCTTCCCAGGGAGGTAGGCAGAAACTACAGAAAGTACCTGCTAAGATTCATACATACTTCTGTTACTTCGTCATACATCTGGCCATTCATGCATGCCGATAGCAAAGACTAACCAGCTGACCTTTCTGAAGAACATCCCCAATATGATCACTATACATCCTCCTATGGCGTCCCCTCCCCTCCTATTTCCAAAACGAATCGGCCTACTGTACTTCTTGAAACCAGGCCTCTTAATCTCACCAATCTAATACTCTTCAAGTTAATTCAAGTAATACTAATACTCTTCAAGTTTTTAAATCATCGTCATTTAACCCTCTACATACTGCTAGTTTGCGCTAATCCGTCTCAACGAATAACTCCAAATTCCCTCCACAGTTCGGTATACTGGCTTGCACAGCGAACACAGACCAGTACTGTCGGCAAGTGGCCTACAACAAGCCAGTGATCATCGTACAGACGGGAGCCAAGCGCAGCGCCTACAACGGTCGGGACTACGAGAACCAACTGCTGGACTTCATAGATATGATTGTAGAGAGTGGAGGTCAGATAAAAACTATATTTTCGGGGTTTATTTTAGAACAGACTTCAGTGCTGTAAATGGAACAAAACGATCACAGGAGCAAAAGTGGCCAAGTGAGTGAGCAGCAGTGGCCCAATGGTGACGGCCGCAACTTATGGTCTGTGCGTTGTGAATTCAAACCCCAGCAAGTACTTTGTGTAAATTATTTCATCACGACTGCGCTCAAAACGATGAAGGAAACCGGCATTTTCAAGACAAGAGATATCCACCAACCCGCACTGGGTACTGATGAATTATGGCATATTAAAAGTAATAACACTGGATGAATGAAAAGGCGGCAGGTCACGGGAACAACCTGCGACTCCCACATTCCTCTTAAATTTAAGGGGAAGATATATAAAACCAGGGTTAGACCTGGTGTCTTATACGGGTCAGAGTGGTAGGCCACAAAAGGGATGAATGAAAGGCAATTGCATATGGCTGAGATGAGAATGTTAAGAGGGATGTGTAGTGTTACACGAATGGATAAAACAAGAAATTAGTACATAAGAGGAAGTCTGAAAGTGGCATCGGTAACTGAAAAGTTGTGTGGAAACGGAGGAATAAGGAAAAGGTCGTGAGGAAAGTTTTGAGTATGAATATCGATGGCTATAAGAGAAGAGGAGACCAAAGAAACGATGGATGACTGTTGTGATTGATGATATGGATAGAAAAGGGGTGTCTACTGAGATGACAACTAATATAGAAGTTTGGAAGAAGAAGACATGTTGCGCCGACTATAAATAAGTTGGGATAAGGGCAGGATCGGAATGGGAATGAAGATGATAACAGTAATAATAAATAAACACAAATATTCTATTCAAACAGATTTGGAGTTAGACGAGAAAAAAGTACTAGAGATATTGGACGCATCGTCCCGGGAGCACGCGTGGCTGGTCGCCTACCTGCCGGCGCACTGCGGCAGCTTCTGTGACGATCTGGCATACGAGTGGATGATCGTCGCTAAGAAGGTAATATATATTTTACTAGCTTCAGCCCGAAGCTTCACCCGGTTGATCGATAGAAGCTTGTCTTTCGGCAGGGTTCAAAGTATAGGGTATTTTCCGTTTTTTTAAAAACAGTTTCTTTTTGAAGACTGGGAAGAAATATTCAACAGAAAAATAAAATTTAACCAATCAATGTCCATTTTACGCGTTAGAAGTGAAAAAAATCTAATTTGTTTTAATGGTTTTGAATTTACCGCCAAAACGCTCGGTGCGCTGACGTTTACCGTGTGACGTCACTTTTGTGTGTATATATTTAGGGTTTTTGGAATGGATTAATGGAAATACAATGGAAGCTGGTTTTATAAAAGCCGATAGTGCAAATCTGCCCATAGTAGATGTTTTTATAGTTGGAAATTTCTTTGCAAACAACCCCGATTTTTGTGCTACGGAGTATAAATAGTTTATGTGGCGCATTTTTAATAGTATTTGTACACAGAGGCACCACACACCAGTAATAACATTTTCTATCCATTTGAGATACGAAATTACTTGATCGAAATACTGTTTACAACTTGTTTACACAAAGATGACGTCACCGTGGTAAACGTTATCGTACGGAGCGTTTTGGCGGTAAATTAAAAACCATTGAAAATAAATTAGATTTTAATCACTTCTAATGCAGAAAATGGAGATTAATTACAAAAAATATATTTTTCTGTTAAATATTCCTTCACAGTCTTCAAAATTAAATAGTTTTTAAAAAAGTGGAAAATACCCTATTACCATACCAAATTTCATCACAATCGGTCCAGCGATTTCAAAGATTAGCCGGAACAACCAGACAGTATAATATTGTTTTTTTTTTTTTGTTATAAATACCGTATACAGTTTCATATGCATTTAGTAAAAGGCTTTTTTGACATTCAATTTTTTTATTTATTTATATGGACGTGTGTTTCTGCGAAATACTAATAACAGTTATAAAAACCCGTGTAATCAAATACAACGTAAAGATGATTAAGATTGTTTTAGTTGCGTTTGATGGCGTTGATGAAAGATTTAATCGAAAATAATATAAAATTATGTGTATTTTCAGCTTCGCCCGCTAGATTTCGTGCGCGTGGGCATCCTGAACTGCGCGAGCAACCCGTCTGGGTTCTGTACGAACATCCGTGCAGCCACCGCTAGGCTCTATCCCATTGCTTCTGGGCAACACTACAGGTTGGTCGGCACTTACCTATACTAATATTATAAAGCTGAAGAGTTTGTTTGTTTGAACGCGGTAATCTCAGGAACTACTGGTCCGAATTGAAAAACGATTGTTGTGTTGGGTAGCCTATTTATTGAGGAAGGCTATAGGCTATATAACAACAACAAATCAACACAACGCTACTGTTATAATAATACAATAATTTAAATCAAGAGTCTTGACTTAGCACACGAGGTTCTCGACACGTGGGATATGGACTCGGCTATCACTCTTCCGATAATCGTAACAGTAAATGGGCTAATAGCGAAGAGCATCGACCAACCCCTCAGGTTTCAGTCAAGGGTTTTTTTGTGGTTGGGAAATCATCAAATGACGTCTCCCGCTCTTGGATGGAACGAGAGGGCGTGTCAGATGGGTCAAGGGCTTGATTCAGACAGCAGTTCTCCTGAACACAGCACGCATAGTAAGAAAGTTCCTCTCTCTAGAGCCCTGACCACCGGCATCATCACATCAATCATCAAGAATTCTATATTGATATTGATTCATTTTACATCAGCCGCGCGGGTTGATTGAAGGTTAAGCTACGCTTGCCGCGGTCGGTCCGTGGATTGGTCACGACCAGTGGCATGCGGTCAACGGGAAAGGCATATAGACACTGCAGACCCTAGACCTAGTCGAACAAGATCTAGACCAGTTACTGATATGTCAAGAACAAAAAAATTACACTAAGTAATAAAATTATTCAAAAAATTCAAAATCCTAATATAAAATGATAGCAAAGTTCATACCGTAATTTACTACGGCAACGCGTTCTCAGATCACAACGCAAGGCAGCGAACGATAATGTCTTTATTTCATTCATAAATGTACGCATGTAGTAGACATTTTCGTGTCTATACATTGCACACAAAGGAGTGATAACAATGGGAGCTCCTGCGGCAGGATCTGGCAATAGCCAATCACGGGCCACACGCGCGTCATCGCGACTTTAATGGCGAGTATCATGCGACCAAATTGAATATGTACGAAAGTTAACGAAAATTCCGCTTGACAATGATGCAATTTTATTTGTCAACGTTTTACTTATCCAAAATTTAGAAATTGTTTATCTGTGAAGTTCGCTGTTTATGTTTTTCTTGTGATTAATTCATTTTGAAACGTAAATATTTAGGTCGATTTGTTGCTAATTTCAGTTATTATAGTTTATTGAATTGATTTTACAATTGGATTTTGTTTTATTCTTCAAAATGTTGGTCGATTGTGACGTTTGTGTTAAAAATGTGTGTGTAAGGTTATAAAATAAATGGGAACTTTTCGCATTTGCCGTTTAATGAAAAGGAGGCTAAAGGGAGATGTGTACCTCAGTTTGCAAGATTTAACCCAGCAAAGAGTTAATGCAACACGTAAGTTTCATAGTAATAATTAAGAAAAATATATACAGAACGTTCATTTTTACACGTATTTAAGAAACACACAAAGTCGACAACCACTACACGTCTTCCTATGCTTTCAACCGAAGAAGAATTATTGGTCGCACCAAGTCTTTAAGGCGACGATTTAAAATCATATCTAAATAAAAAAGGATAGGCGCGTAGATTTAATTTATACCTACTTGAGTTGGTTTACTTTATTACTTTTACTGTTATCAGTACTTAATTTACTTATTAAATATATTTACATATGCGAATCACATGAAGGGCCTTTTTCAAGGCCACATCAAATATCTTTCAAGTGACGTGTTCTGTAACAATCGCTCACTTAGATTCGTTATTTGAGCTGACCGAAATCTTTTATTAGCATCATCAGAAAATCGTCATTTCAACCTTTTAAAACACCTTGTGAGTTTTTTCTTCACCAACTTGTGCAACTGCAAAAGATGTTTTTTTTTTTAAACTGCCTACCCGGTCATAAAACCCTGTGCACGCCACTGGTCACGACCATATATAACATATCGAGACTCCTTTGTGCCTCGAAAAGCAAGTTAAGCCGTTGATCTTTGTACATCTTCGACAATCGTTACAGATGGTTAGAAGCCCGAAACTCTGCAGCCAGTCTTAAATGGGTTGTGGAAGTCAGACAGTCGCCCCAAAAAAAATATTGCTATTCAGCTGAATCCGTTTAAACTGGAAGCCAATCCCAACATAGATGGGAAAAAGCTAAGCAGCTTGATTTACGTTCTAATCAACAACATCATTTCGCATTATTTATTACGCCTATCTAATACGTAAAATCGTACGCAAAATACTCGCTCAGACGTTGAGTTGCGGACACCAGCCTGTTCTACCTATCTATACAAATATTAGGATATAAAGCTGAAGAAATCTCAGGAACTACTGATCCGTATTGAAAAATTCTTTTTGTGTTGGGTAGCCTATTTATCGAGGGAGGCTATAGGCTATATAACATTATGCTACAATCAAGAGGAGCGGAGCAGTAATAAAAAATGTTGCAAAAACGGGGAAAATCGCACGGGTAAGCGATTTGACGCGACGGGAAGGGTCGGGGGCACAAGAAATTTAACGCGGACGAAGTCGCGGGCAGAATGTAATAATAATAATCCAAATGCTTCTTTCGTTTCCAGTGTTAACCTACAGCACCTATCGCAAGCGCCGTACATATTGGAATGGGCGCTCGGCTACATTGACGACTCGGTGCAGAAACTCAACTGGCTGAAATTCTCCAAGGAAGTCATCGCTGAAGAGTTAAACCCGACCGGGTAATAATACTGACTTATTTAGATCCATTTAATAAGCATCTTTTTCTTGGTCTATAAAGTTCCAGCTTTGTATAATCGTTTTGTTCCCATGACAATATCTTATAATTGTATGATTAAGGAGCACTTTGCCCGATAGATCGTAGATTTTGTCAAATAGAATTCTTATCCTTTAATTACCCCGTAAAGAATTAAAAAAAATACTAACTTTATGATTTATTAATTGCTTTGATAAATATTCGTGCCAAGTTTCAATAGGATTTTTCATACAAACTAAATCCTCCTTTAAAGGGGTGACGGTGGGGTGTCCAAAGGATGTTGTGGGGTGAGGTTGTGGTGTGGGATGGGGGGCCGCTGCTGCACATTATAAAAGGAAACTGCTTGTTCCAGTAGTTTCAACTGTACGTTAATATATCAGTCGGTCATCAGTTTCTCCTTGTCAACCGACGAAAAAAAACGGAGGAGGTTCTCAAGTCGACGCGTATATATTTTTTATTTATGACCACGCATAACTTTTTACAGAGTAGTCCGATTTTGGTAATTCTTTTTTTATTGGAAAGGGTATACCCCGAATGTGGTCCCTATAAATTTGGAAAAATAATTGAACCCTAAAGTTAAGAAAAAAGGGGATGATTGTTCACTCACTGATTGTAATGTATGACCACGCATAACTTTTTACAGAGTCGTCCGATTTTGATAATTCTTTTTAGGGTTCCGTTGCCAAATGGCAAAAAAGGGACCCTTATAGATTCGTCATGTCTGTCTGTCTGTCTGTCCGAAATCAAAATCAAAAGTCATTTATTCAAACTAGGCTGAGAGTCAGCACTTTTTGAATGTCAAAGTTACATACACAAGACAGTCCCCCCAAAACGCCCGCCCTTCGACACTTCCTAGTGCTTTAGCTGGGAAGAAGAAGTGGCGGAACAAACTCCCCAGCAGCACAGCTGTCTGTTAAGTTAGAAGAACTTGATTCTATACAATATTGTATAAGTTATTAATATAATAAAACAAAACATACATTATTCGCCATATGTCAGCTAGCACACGCCATTATACCAACAAAACATTGAAAACTAAACTCAAGCTGAAATAAATAATGAAACAAAATCGTAAACAGAACTTAAAACCTTACTAAAGCCTCCAGGCATAAAGGGCGTGCCCGCTTACATATACAACGATGCAAATGATACATATACACAATAAATGAAATTAAAAGAAAATAAAAATAAATTAACAAAAGCAGTTAAATAAAAAAACAATTATATGTTCTACCCATATAAACTGTCAGTGTGTGAGTTACAGTAATTACAGAATGTAAAACAGTGTCATAGAAGAAAAAATAAATATTATCTTCACAATTAAGTTAGCAACTAGTTTGATAAACTCTAAGATTGTCCTATGGAGCGAGACTAGCATGTTTCCAAGCGTTCTTATAAATAATAAATAAATTGTTTATTGGGTATCCAACAATTACACTTTCAAAGTTTTAAATGAAACAGCCCCAGTAAGTAATTAATAATACTTGTGTTGGGGTTGCCTCGCTCCTTCCCAGGATGCTAAACAAAATTGAGACTATATAAACTATCTTATCTTGGATGTAGTCCTCTAATTTGTAATAAGCTCGTTTACAAAGTGTACTTTTAATATGACTTTTAAACCTCCTTTCATTTAATTGAAATATATCAGAAGGTATGTCACAGCCACGGATATCGAGGGATATGCCTTGGGGGCATGGCACGTGCCGCCTCAATACTATCAATTTGATAGTATTGTCGAACGGCGGCTGTACGCTTCATTCAGTCGCTTTGCAACTGCGTACAGTGCACTATTGATGCGTAAAATGCCAAAATGCCTAGTTGTGCAGTAATTATTTGTAAAAATAGACCAAATACCATCAACCTGAAGACAAATGGCATGTCCTACCACCGGTAAATAAACAATTAAGTCACTGTTTTATATTTTAAATCAATTTTTAAATGATTTACTAACTTACGTGCGGAGCGACACGAACTAACCCGAACTAGCCCGAATCTTCCCGAACGAAACGAACGTTTTCGACTTAGAGAGGTGCAATCGTTTGCGTGCGGCTGATTTTATCGATATGCGTATTATTGCAGCTGAATATTTTTTACAGAACTCAATGGATATCCTCGTATTACTTGTATAGTAAAACAGTTAAATTACTTATTAATTTAATGTTGTTTGAACCAAATTAAAACATTATAATTCCAATACAGTTAAGTGTGTGTGTTACTTAAAGTAATATTATGCCTAAAGATTTTCACAAATTAACAGTTTTTAATTTATTGTACAATATGATAAGTAATATGACAAATAAATATTACATTTCATCCAATTATTTATATTTGGTAAAAAAATTACAATAATTTGTTTTCGAAGTACAAAAATATTCAATTTTTGTTAAATTTGCTATTTGGTGGTTTCGTAAGGTGGCCCACCTTACGAAACCACCAAATAGCAAATTAAAAACTATTAATAATACTGCGCAATATTATTGACCGAGTAAGATTAATATTGAAGATCATCATCATCAGCCTATATTGTTCCCACTGCTGGGACACAGGCCTCCTCTCGGTGAGAGGAAGTGGGCCATGATCCACCACGAGGGCCCAGTGCGGGTTGGCAGATGTCACATGACTTCGAATTTTTGGTTCTAAGACATGCCGGTTTCCTCACGATGTTTTCCTTCACCGTTATTGAGAGCAGTGGTAATGAAATTATTTACACAAAGTAAAGCGCCTGCCTGAGTTCGAACCCACGATCTACAACTTGTAAGTCGAGGTTGATACCACTGGGCCACCACTGCTCTGAAAAATAATAATAAATATTGAAGATTGCGATGGTAAAATATTGTTGAAAATAAAAAAAAATATTTTCCGCAACATTATTGTATTGATCACTAAATCGCAAGCCCATCTTAGTTAATCATGAGGCCGACGATCTAAGGTTCGAAGTTTAAATTAGAAAATTCGCGGTCCGTCGCTATTTTGTCAAATCTTTGTCTATAATACTGAGGGTTACACATTTTATTTTATTTCTATACAAATGTGTTAAAAATGTATAACTTGCGTGAAAATTGTATTATTACGCTCTCGGCTCCAATCCGGTCTCAGACGTAGTAACAAATTTAGCCCACATAGATATAACATAACGTATTATATTAAAATATTCTTAGTAATAATATTTTTTTTAAGATTAAGTATTATATTATTTATTTATACGGCATGATATGTAACAGAGAGCGTTCCCCTTTAACCGATAATACAAAATTTTAAAAACATATTCCCATTTTATTTTAGTAAAAGTAAACTATATTTTGATAGATTTATAAAAAATAATATTTAAATAAAATTAAACGAAGTTATTATAATACAATAATGTGCTAAAATTAAATATCGATAAAAGTGTAGGAATAATATGGGTAAATCCTACCTTCTCGCTGCCGTTGTTCCTTCCTCGTGTAAGTAGGTACGATTCGGGGCGATAGAATAAAAGTCGCCGGTAGATATAGTGGGTAACTTATAATAACTCCAAGGCGATATACAGATAGATTTAAAGCACACGAAAAATGAAGGATTGAGAGGCACAGATAGTTTAAGAGTATATATATATAGTCACTCCGATCACAAGAACTGTTGTCGAAAGCTAATACACATTAGTTCAGGATAGCACGAAAAGATTAGCATCACTTTTAGGCAAACAGAAATTACTTCAAGCATAAACGATAAGAGGGTATAAGCAGAATAGTAAGCAAGCGAGTAGCGAGTGCTCCGCGTCGAGAATAGGTCAAGACTGGTGTGTCGATGCGCGCGCGCCTGCGGCAACGTGGGTCTATAGAATACATAGTTATAAGGCTATATAGAATTGCGCCTTTCCACTGAGCCACAGCGGCCAAAGTTCCGACACAAAATGTAAATATGTAAATAATAAATAATGTATCATTATGCTTGCTATGTGTAATTACGTAAATGTATATAAATAACATGTATATGTGTATATGCTGCTACATCACTCCCCCCCAGAGGCCTGGTTAAGGACGATAATAATCTGGGAACTTTACCACACGACCGGAACGAGTTATCTTGGTGGGACCACGTGACCCGTGATTGGAATTACTTAAGCAAGGCGGTTTTGGATCATTTGGTTCATTTTCTTTTTCAGCCAGTATATATGCAGGTTTGAGGCGGTCAATGGAGACCGTTACTTCCTTGCCTTTAACCCTCAATTTAAATACTTTGTCACTTCGTTCGATAATGTGATGTGGACCGGTGTATGCCGGAGTTAAGGAACGATGTGATGCATCTTCTCTTAAAAATGCATAGTCGCATGTGCTTAGGTCTTTGTATATGAAAACTTTATTTTCACCGTGGCGTGATGTCGGCACTGGCTGTAGTTTTTGAGCTATGGTACGTAGTCGTGCTGTAAAATCGGTCACGTCACTAGTGCCATTAGCTGCTTGCTCTAGAAATTCACCAGGCAGCCTCAGTGGCTCGCCATATACTAAATCAGCCGGTGACGCTTGTAAATCGTCCTTATACGCGCTACGAACGCCAAGTAATACTAAGGGCAGAGCCTCAGTCCAGTTTTCATTTGCGTGGCATACTATAGATGCTTTCAGTTGTCGATGAAAGCGTTCCACGATTCCGTTGCTTGCCGGATGGTACGCTGTGGTTCTGTGATGACGGAACCCGGCTATTTTACCCAAGTATTGAAACAGGGTGGACTCAAATTGGCGTCCTCGGTCTGTTACTATATCTGTTGGGCTGCCGAACCTAGATATCCAGCCATGCAACAAGGCTTTGCCTACTGTCTCAGCTGTGATGTCGGTTATCGGTATTGCCTCCGGCCATCGTGTGAATCGATCAATGGCCGTTAAACAGTATCGATAACCTTGTGAAATGGGGAGGGGACCAATCAGATCGATGTGAATATGTCTGAACCGAGAGCGTGGCAATTTGTAGGTACCTAATGGCGCTGATACGTGCCTATTTACTTTGGCTCGCTGACATGCAATACAAGATCTGGACCACTCCCTGCAGTCTTTCCTAACCCCTGGCCAAACAAACCGATCCGCAACTAATTTAGAGGTCGCGTTTGCGCCAGGATGACTTAGCGAGTGAAGACTGTCAAACACTTGTTTTCGTAAGGCTTGTGTTACGAAAGGCCTAGCGGTTCGTGTACTGACGTCACAGTATATTGATACCTCTGTGCCTGGGACTTTAAACTTTTCTAGCCTAAGGGATGACGTTGAGTTGAGGAATTCTGCCAGCTCCGTGTCCGACTCTTGAGCCTTAGCGAGAGTTTCATGAGCTACTGGTGCCAGCAGTTCATCTATCCGTGACAAGGTGTCAGCAACCACATTATCCTTCCCAGAAATGTGGCGGATGTCTGTTGTGAACTGCGATATGAAGTCTAGATATCTATATTGGCGTGGCGAACAGTTATTTTTCCTTTCATGGAAAGCAAAACTGATTGGTTTGTGGTCAGTATAGATAGCAAAATTTCTAGCTTCGAGCATGTGTCGAAAATGTTTTACTGCTTCATAAATCGCCAGTAATTCTCTGTCGTAAGGAGAATATTTTTGCTGGGCAGTGTTCAATTTTCGAGAAAAGAATGCGAGTGGCTGCCAGTGGCCATCCTTGTGTTGTTGCAACACGGCACCCATGGCTAAATCTGATGCATCCGTCACTAATCCCATTTTGGCCAAGCAATCTGGATGGGCTAGTAGGGTTGCATTTGACAGACTCTCTTTGCATTGTTCTAGGGCCTTAAGGGCGTCTCCTGTTATATTGATTGGAGTCGATCCCTTCACTGCTCCTATCAGCAAAGCATTAAGTGGGGCTTGAATACGGGCGGCTTCGGGCACGAAACGTCTATAGAAGTTTATCATGCCCAAAAACCTTCTAAGCTCACGTATATTTTTAGGGGCTGGATAGTCGCGAATAACTTGTACTTTTTCTGGCAATGGCTTCGTTCCTTTTTCTGATATTGTATATCCCAAAAAGTTTACCTGTGGCGCACCGAAAACACATTTCGCATTATTAATCACCATACCGTATGCCTTCATTCTGGTGAATAACTGTCTCAGATGTTCCTTGTGGAGTGTTTCATTCTTACTGTACACTAAGAAATCATCGAGATACGTGTAGCAAAAATCAAGCCCGCGCGTCATTTCATCTACAAACCGCTGGAATGTTTGACCCGCGTTTCGTAGACCAAACGTCATATACGGAAATTCAAACATTCCGAACGGTGTAGTGATTGCGGTCTTGGGTATATCATCCGGATTGACCGGAATCTGGTTATATGCTTTAACCAGGTCGATTTTTGTGAAAATAGTACATCCGGATATACTGTGCGCGAAGTCTTGTATGTGTCTGATGGGATAACAATCAGGAACGGTGCGGGCATTGAGTCTTCTGTAGTCTCCGCAGGGCCGCCAGCCATTATCTTTTTTTGGGGCCAAGTGTAACGGAGATGCCCAAGGGCTTTCTGAAGGTCGGGCTGTGCCATTGGCTAACATTGCGTCGAACTCTTGCTTCGCAGTTTTATGCTTATCTGGAGCCAGGCGGCGGGGAGTGCATGAAATCGGCGGGCCCGGTGTAGTGCGTATGTGGTGGACTGTGTTGTGAACTATGTTTCGCTGTGTGCCAGGTGGCTTGGTGATCTCTGGAAACTCTTCTAATAACTTATGATACGCGGTTTCGCCAGTCATGACCTTTACAGAGTGAATACTATCTGATGTATGGACTAGTGAAGCTGTAGTTGAACAGGTTGTAACATTGTCTAATAATCGCTGATTACGGCAATCGACTACAAGATTGTAAAATGAGAGAAAATCGACTCCAATTATTGGTTTAGTTACATCTGCGACTACGAAATTCCACCCGAAGTCCCTTCTAAGCCCTAAGTTTAAATTATAGTACGCATAACCGTAGGTCGAAATAGGCGTGCCGTTAGCTGCGAAGAGTTGGTAGTTGGTGCTGGTGCGCCGTTCACGTAGCATTTTCCGAGGAAATACGCAGAGGTCGCTACCGGTATCGACCAGGAACTGTACTTTAGTTCTTCTGTCGGTTACAAACAGGCGACCGGTGCTAGGGCAGTCGTTTGTCGCCATCAGCGACGGCCCGTCGAGTTTTCCGCTTTATAATCGCATGGGGGAATGCATGTCTTTGCTTTACTGCCGAACTTGTAATGGTACCAGCATACCGGGAATTTCCTGTAGTTTGATTCTGAACGTTTGGATGACGAACGAGTGTGCCTTGTTTCTCTTTCTCTGGAACGTGGCTGTCGGTTTCCAATCGCCAACGCGTTCACTTCTTTCCGAAGCTCCACAAGTTCTTTAGCCAACACCTCTAATATTTGAGGGTTCGCACTGGTTGATGCGACTTGGGGCGAGGGGGTAGTAATATCCTTGATTCTGTCTGCTATGTCGGCTAAAGCTTCCAGTGATACGGAGGTCTGTGCCACTATGACTGTCTGTATGTTAGCTGGTAGACGGTTGGTCCAGATGGATTTAATAAAATCCTCTGGGACATTAGTTCCTGCTAAATTCTGTAGGTGCCTCAGAAATTGGGAAGGCTTGCGATCGCCAAGCTCTTCGTGAATTAAAAGTTGGTTGACCTTCTTTTCATTCGACGAACTGAGTCGTTTAATAAGTTCGCATTTAAGCTTCAGATATTTGTCAGTCGCTGGTGGTTTCACTATTATGTCTTTAACTTCCTTCGCGTACTGCGGTTCCAATTGTCCGATGACGTAATGAAACTTTGTCGTGTCCATAGTAATATTCGCAATAGCAAATTGCCCTTCTACTTGTGCGAACCATATTTCGGGCTCATCGGGCCAGAATGGTGGTATGCGAACAGCAACTCTGCAAATTTCTGTCGACACGTCCGAAGTGTCAGTGGAAACACGCATTTCGGTACGCTCGGTAGATGGCTTGCTACTAGTGGACTTTGAACCTTCCGCCACCAATGTAGGAATAATATGGGTAAATCCTACCTTCTCGCTGCCGTTGTTCCTTCCTCGTGTAAGTAGGTACGATTCGGGGCGATAGAATAAAAGTCGCCGGTAGATATAGTGGGTAACTTATAATAACTCCAAGGCGATATACAGATAGATTTAAAGCACACGAAAAATGAAGGATTGAGAGGCACAGATAGTTTAAGAGTATATATATATAGTCACTCCGATCACAAGAACTGTTGTCGAAAGCTAATACACATTAGTTCAGGATAGCACGAAAAGATTAGCATCACTTTTAGGCAAACAGAAATTACTTCAAGCATAAACGATAAGAGGGTATAAGCAGAATAGTAAGCAAGCGAGTAGCGAGTGCTCCGCGTCGAGAATAGGTCAAGACTGGTGTGTCGATGCGCGCGCGCCTGCGGCAACGTGGGTCTATAGAATACATAGTTATAAGGCTATATAGAATTGCGCCTTTCCACTGAGCCACAGCGGCCAAAGTTCCGACACAAAATGTAAATATGTAAATAATAAATAATGTATCATTATGCTTGCTATGTGTAATTACGTAAATGTATATAAATAACATGTATATGTGTATATGCTGCTACAAAGTAATCGACCATCGCTTTCGACTCCCTAATTGCATGCGTGTGCATTGGATGTTCGCAAATAGCAAGTGTTTACAAGTGAATGCCCCGCCCATTCTATGTATGTGTGCTATTAGAAATTGATTTAGTGTGGCTGCTTTCTTTTTGGTGTGCGTGTTTAAATTTTAAGTGTGTGTCGTCAGTACACTATTTGTTAATGTTGTAATTTTTTGGGTGGGAGATAAGCGGCGACACTAGGATTCCTTACTATTCCGCAATGAAGGCATATCTCTGGATATCTATGGTCACAGCCATTTTTTTCCGAAACTATAAGAGCGATGCTGTTGAAACTTGGTAAGTAGATGTATTCTGTGAACCGTATTAAGATTTTCACACAAAAATAGAAAAAAAACAATAATATTTGGGGTTCTCCATACATAGAACTGAAACTCAAAAAAAAAAATTTCATCATACGTCTGGGGTATTAATGGATAGGTCTTTAAAAATGATATTGAGGTTTCTAATATCATTTTTTTCTAAACTGAATAGTTTGCGCGAGAGACACTTCCAAAGTGGTAAAAAGTGAGCCCCCCCCCCCCCCCCGTAACTTCTAAAATAAGGGAATGATAAAACTAAAAAAAATATATGATGTACATTAACCATGTAAACTTCCACCGAAAATTGGTTTGAACGAGATCTAGTAAGTAGTTTTTTTTTAATACGTCATAAATCGTAAACCACAATTTACCTTTCATTCAGTCAACTCAAATATAAAAATTTAAAAAAAAACATTTATTTTCATACACATAAACCTTATGAATAAACCGTGAATACCTGCAGATTTGTACGGAACCCTCGGTGCGCGAGTCCGACTCGCACTTGGACAGTTTTTTTTTAATTGGATAGGGTATGCCTCGCCAAGTTTTATAAGAAGATTATAGCCACAAAAAAGTATAAAATAAAAGCTTTTAACAAATAAATAATCACTGAAAATAATCAATGAACAAACATCACTCAAAGCGCCGACTCAAAATGACTGAAAGGTTTATTATTTTTTGCTTTTCAGTTTTTTCGGCGATTAATTTTTTTGTTTAAAAGCTTTTATAAATATAGACTAGCACTTCGTCCACGTCAAATTTTAGTCCCCCACCCGCCGCGTCGCATTCCATCGCCCCTAGATTTTTTCAACACGTAGTGAAAATTTTATAGATTACCCCTACATACAAACTTACAACACTTATAACATCACACCTAAGTCCCATGTCATAGGGGGCGAGCCCATTGCTATCAACAAACAAATTGTACCTCTTTATAATATTGATTGATAGTTATAACCTGATGCTACAGACAGGATCACCTTCACCCGATCACCTGAGCACAGCAATACATAAATCGCATTTTAGTATGTGAGGCAATTTGTTTGGTCTGTCTTATAGGTAACTTACATTTTTATTTTATAGGACCAAGAAACCCTGGCTGGTCTACTTCCATTCACCGAGATGTTACAGCTGCTATGAAAAGTTTTCAGACTTTGCAGTAGCTGGCATTGTAAGTATCTTAACTTCTGGCACCAAAGCCATGATGAACTTTGGTAGTATTAAGTACAGTCACCTAACGAGATAAGTAACCAGGGTCGTCGGATTTTGTTGAAGTTTAATAAGAAATCGATGGATGTTTTCGTATGAAATTGAATTTGATAAATGGAACTGTTTGTGTTCCGTTAATAAGTTTTTTTTTTTTTAATTCGACGGCTTATTTTTTTCTGGCCTGTTAGTCTAGTGGTTAGTGACCCTGACTGCAAAGACTGAGGTCGTGGGTTCGATTCCCACCCAGGACAAATCTTTGTGTGATGAGCACAATCATTTGTTCTGTGTCTGGGTGTAATTTATCTATAATATGTATGTATTTAGAAATATATAAGTATGTTTATCAGTTGTCTGATTACCATAGTACAGGCTTTGCCTAGTTTGGGATCAGATAACGGTGTGTTGGTTGTCCTAAGATATTTTATTTTTTATTTTATCTACCAACCTACACTGGGCACGCCTGGTAGCTTGTGGCCCACTCCCTCTAACAGAAAGGAGGTGTATCTCCCAGCAGTGGGAAAATTATTGGCTGATTATGTCCAGACGCCAGCACATCAAGCTACCCGAAACTGACAAATTCTGCCAATCAACCTTGAACCTAATGCTTTAGCGATAAAGTTGAAAATCTATTAAAGAAATTTGACAGATTGCAGTAGCTTGATGTGGTGGCGTTTGTACATACCACACTTATTAATCAAGGTCTCTTCTCTTTTACAGTTACTAAACAATGCCGTCCAACTGGGTAAAGTAAACTGCGTGAGCGAACGCGGCGTCTGCCAGCACGAACAGATCATGAGCTACCCCTCTTTAAAACTTTACCTCAACAGGAACCAACGCCAAAGATTTAGCACAGTTATAAACATACAAGTTAGAGACTATGAGAATATGCTAGAAGAAATAAAACCTCTTTTGAGGAGGTACGATGAAAGTCTGCTAGCGGGAATAGAGCCTAGTGTTCGGAAAAGTTTTCATGTAAAACATGACGAATTTTAGTTGAATCTCTGTATTCTTTTTGTTGTGTCCCTGT
Organism: Aporophyla nigra; assembly: GCA_947507805.1. NCBI lineage: Eukaryota > Metazoa > Arthropoda > Insecta > Lepidoptera > Noctuidae > Aporophyla > Aporophyla nigra. Next base: position 6,070,443 of record OX382301.1, read on the forward strand.
ACCCTAATTGCGTAACACACTCAATCAGAATCTGAATAATTTTGAAGGATTTTCGTAATCTCTTTTGCTTCATATATTCGAAAAATTTGTCTGCTCAACAACGTATTTCACTGTGAAAATGGAAGCCTTTCCTACAGTTATACAACATCCATTACTTTATTTACATTGTTGACCATACAAACTGAAGCAATGGATTAATTCATTGCTTCATATGTTGTAAAAGTAGAATATCCTTCAAAATTATTCAGATTTTAATAAGTGTGTTACGCAATGAGGGTACGGGAGTGTAATTGAGTTTTTCCATTAGGAATTTATTAGTAATACATAAGTACTCTACTAGGAATTAATATTGAGGCTTAACTCGAAATCACAACTCGCATACTAATTCCTAATATTTTATGGCAGTTATTTTGTTACCTATTAGGTATAATAATTTAGAATTTAAGTAGGTTCTAATTATATAATTATTTTTTGTTATATTTTTTTTTTTTAGTAAGTGCATTTAATTTATTTACATCGCAAATATGTACTTATTAATATAAATTCTCTAAAACAATTATGAATATTAATTAATAAGTTAATCGACAATCTCATAAAATCTCATGTTGGTTACACATGCAATATATTATTTGATAAGGGAGTTATCAGCATTATTTTGTGATATTATGCTACTGTAAATGATTATTTTTAATTAGAAAAAAATCTAGTGTATTATTAGGAAGTCGTAGTGCCTTTTGTACTGTGCCAACACAATTACAAATAAATAATGTATGTATCTGTTAGCGTAAAATTGTAGATTACAATCTAACTAGCGAAATTGTAATCTGTCGAAATATTGTGAACTGGAACATACTGCTCACAGTTTAACGTATTGTTTTACGTTAGATTACAATATCGCGAAATGAAATCTTCAAATTGTTAATTGGCGTACGATAAACCCCGCGTGCTGATTGGTTGAACGTAATGGTTATACGTTTATATTTGAATATCTTCAAATTCATTGCACCTACTAGTGGTAGGTGCAATGAATTTGTCTCTGCATCACCCAAAGGTTGACTGGTAGAAAATGCGTATGGCATTAAGTCCGCCTCTGTACATTTATGTGCTTAAAGTGTTAAATAAATAATGTGCACCGCGGCGCCATTATGTATAATACGCGGGTGAAGCCGCTGGCAAATGCTCGTATTCAATCATTCCCAGTTTTTCATGATAGCACTAGTCAGAGACATAGTTATTTAATTTTATAAGCCATACTAATTGCCTTAAACAACAATAAAATAAACATACTGAAGTTTTAGTTTTATTTGAGAGTAAATTTAAAAATTATAAACTATTGAATTGCTGGCATCTTCACAAACAGCATCTGAAACCGACAAAGAATTCAAGAGTTGTAAATAGTACCCACACATTCACAGTTATAAGTAGAAATCGGATATTCAGATGCATATTCACCTAAAGTTGAAATGTTGGCTAATATGGAATGCGCGGTTTTACCGTGTTTTGTGTGTTGTTTTAACTAACACATGCCACACTACACACATATGTATCTGCATCTGGGGTTAAACATGAATATTAAATAAATATGATCCAAGAAACCCGGCTTTAATAAAAAATACGAAGCTGCTTCCGTGCTTTCACAGCTAAATAGTAACATTAGGTAAATATACATCCGAATATCCGATCACTGGTTATAAGTGAAGCAAAAACTTACGAAGTACAAAAATTACGCAGACGGAGTATGAAATTTGGCACTGTTCAAAGTTCATATGGAGAAGGAGCACAAAGCTAATATTTTTAATGGCATTTTAATGAATTGAGTATTCTAGAAATATTCCTCTCAAGAATAATTTGATTTTAAAATAACCACATTGCTTAATCCATTGATTAAAAGTTAGCAACAGTTTAGCAGTCATAATTCTTGAATGACTACTGCATGTAAAAAATGAAAACTTACATCAGCATTTCTGTTCAACTGTGCATCAATGACTTCCTGATCCACACTGCATGGTAGGAAGAAGTCCACTAATTCATAGAGTCCTTTGGAGTCCAAAACCAGGCGATCTTCACCAACTTCCAAGTTCAGATCTTTTAGGTTTACCTAAAAGTTCATAGTTATAAAGACATCCATTGTAAATTATAATATAAACAGTTATATTAAGGAAAGTAGCTAAGTTTTGTCAACAATACTCTTTTAGTTAATGTTATCTATACAAATAAATAAAATTGAAGTGCCTGTTCATAATGTCAATAACAGTTATATTAAAAGGTTTCATTACACAGGATAACAGTAACATTGACTTGCAAAATGTTACCACGGATTCAGTACATGATTCTGGAACCCCATTGGTGTTAAAATTATTTGTTGCTTCGTAAAAATGTGCTTGTGTACATATTGGCAGTCATCATCATCATCATCATCTCAGCCATAATACGTCCACTGCTGGACATAGGCCTCCCCCCATTTGGGGGGCGTTACCATAATCGCCACGCTTAGCAGGCGGATTGGCGATCGCAGTATGGTGGCAAGATGCATAGAGAATGCTGCTGCCCATTCTCTAGTAAGTCCCATAGTCGCCTCTTACGACACCCACGGGAAGAAATGGAGTGATACTATTCTTTACGTCCGGCACCACACGGTACATATTTTGGCAGTATATTGGATTTTTCTATTTTTTTACCATATAAATTTTTCATTGATTTATAATATCCCTATAGTGTCTCTGTGATATAACAATGTCACTAAAACTAGGCTGTTAAATTGTAAGAAATGAAGATGATTGACAATCTACCGTTAAATTATAATATCACTAGTGAAATTGTAATATCACGGCTTTGATGACAATCTACCGTTAAATTATAATATCACTAGTGAAATTGTAATATCACGGCTTTGACAATATACCTGTGATATAGACACTATAATTAGGAATGAAATAAAATCTTACAGAAGAGGGAATCTTAAATTCAGCCAATAAATATTCAATCTCCCCAGTTGGTGGTTCACGTCTCAGTCTATACTCCAGTTCCCTCTTCACCGCTGCTGGAGTAACAGGTTTTTGCGCAACATGTTTATCATCCAACTCCTCGATTAAACGAGGTGTTAGCTCATTCCCTTCCCCAGTCCTGATTCCTCTTATTTGAATTCTGTGAGACTGTAAAGTACCAATAGACCTTCTATTTTTCAAAATGGTGTACTTATGCATGTCTAGTTCAAACTGATACTTATCCTGTAAACCTTCAAACACAACAGTGAGGAAGAATGTTTGGAACAAATCATCCTTTTCAATCTTTTTGAAGAACTCTGGGTTTATAGCTACATCATAAACTGTAGCTGGAGCCCCTGACCTGTCTGCTTCAATTCTACCTTCACCAATACTCATAGGCACTCTGTAAGAGGATGGATCTTCAGAACTGAGGATATGCATAAGCTCTTCATTGCTGATGTCTCTTGGACAAATTATAGCATCGGTCAGGCATATGTTTACAAATACCTTCTTATTATCTGGCTTTGTAAACGTTTTTACACAAAAGCCTGTAATGAAAAGTTATATATTAATTTTGTGAACTTTAAACTTAAATGAATTCAGTGCGAGAGCTGTGTGCAAGTACACTTTGCAGCAATTTTAAATATTAAAGAACAAGTTACCTGGCGTAGGTTTCACAAGTTTCGTAGGTATTGTCTCTACATGAGATAGAAGCTTGTTGAATTCTTCTTCAACTGGGTTCTCCTACAATTAATTAAGGTAAAAGTTTATTTTATTTATAATTAATCAACATGGTTCAATACCAATTACATTAATTAACTTGGAAAGAAATACTGTTTCTCACAGAACATCAGACATACATGGCTAATTTTACTCCATTCATCCACAAAAACATCACATTCAGAGATGTCTGTCAGGAGGGCAATGAGCATCCTTAACGTACGACACACAGGCGATGCATCTCTGGCGACCCTTCTGCGAGGCAGTTGCGCGAACAGATTGTGTCGGCGACTTTGGCGATGGCCGATGTATTTGTCGGGCACAAATAGTCGACAGAAAAAGACATGGAGCTCAGGGCAGTCGATACGGCCGTTAAGGGTCTTAAAAGCTACCGTGAGCTGATCAAGGCCTCTTGTTACCTTCAACGAGTTGGAACCCAAAGTTCCTAGGGCGTTGGTGAGAAGTTAAAAATGCCACACGATACCACTTAAACCTAAATAAACCACTTTCATAGCTATAATAAAATGTGTTATAGGCACTAGGCGCAAATAGCGTAATATAATAACTTACTTCTATAATTCTCATATTCTTTTCCATGATTGTTGGATCAATGTCCAAAGATATTGACTTTGCCATATTGTTAAGTTTCCTAGCAGTTTCGGCTATAGCAACGAAATCAACAATTTTTTTACCAGCTGATCAAAAACAATTTTGTGTTACTCTGTCACTCACTCATTCTGTCAAAACAGTGTTGCCAGGTCCTTTTTTAGGGTTCCGTTGCCAAATGGCAAAAAACGGAACCCTTATAGATTCGCCATGTCTGTCTGTCTGTCTGTCTGTCTGTCCGAGTATGTCACAGCCACTTTTCTCCGAAACTATAAGAGCTGTGCTATTGAAACTTGGTAAGTGGATGTATTCAGTGAACCGCATTAAGATTTTCACACAAAAATAGAAAAAAAACAATAATATTTGGGGTTCCCCATACATAGAACTGAAACACAAAAAAAAAAATTAATCAAACCCTTACGTGTGGGGTATCTATGGATAGGTCTTTAAAAATGAAATTGAGGTTTCTAATATCATTTTTTTCTAAACTGAATAGTTTGCGCGAGAGACACTTCCAAAGTGGTAAAATGTGTGTCCCCCCCCCCCCCCGTAACTTCTAAAATAAGGGAATGATAAAACTAAAAAAAATATATGATGTACATTACCATGAAAACTACCAACGAAAATTGGTTTGAACGAGATATAGTAAGTAGTTTTTTTTTAATACGTCATAAATCGTAAACCACAATTTACCTTTCATTCAGTCAACTCAAATATAAAAAAAAAAAAAAAAAAATTAATTTCATAAACGATGATGACGAATGATGATGATGATGACCTGCAGGTTTGTACGGAACCCTCGGTGCGCGAGTCCGACTCGCACTTGGCCGGTTTTTTGTTTTACCCCAAGTTTGATCTCAGTTTACCCTAGATTTTCAGATAAATGAAAAAAATTACCCTTTTCGCGTTCCTTCAATGTTCTATCTATATTTAAAACATTTACGCCATTTTACTCAGTAATCACAGCATCGTACGTCGCGCCGAGCGAGCAGGATACAAAGCTTTGCGAACAATGCGAGCGGGCAGCGGAGTTGGGTTGGTAGAAAGGAACATGACAAGCGGAGAGGCGGGAGCGGTCAGTATGTAGTAATTTAAATAGGTGCGTTCATAAAATCTCGAATGGACGATAAACACTCAATCATGAGTGCTATAAAAATATTTAAATTTACACTAAAATTACCCTCACCGAGTTTTTACCCTAAAAATTACCCTGCTGATTAAACTTAACCCAAAATCTAGGGTAAATTACCCTAAGTTGGCACCACTGTGTCAAAAACCGGCTGTCATCGACGTTGTCACAGTCACAGTTACTTAGCCCATGTACCCACAGACGTAATAAAATCGCAGCGGGTTTGTTTTTTACGCACAACGATCTTCAACGCACTGCTACGCGCCGAGATTTGAAAATCGAACTGTTGGATTCTCAAAGCTGGGCACCGAGAATTGAAAATCAAGAGCAGGGCTGTCCAAACAACGGCCCGCGGCTTGTTTTCATGCAGCCCGCGACGGAAAAAGTGTAAATTAATCAGAAAATAGTTTTACTTCTTCAGTTATAGTCTAGTATCACTTATTTATGTGAAAGTACGTATTCAACAATCAACTTTATAAAATCTAAGTATAGATCTTCATTGTTCAGATAAGTCACTTCTTCATGCAATGCGTCTGGTAAGAACAAATGTTGACGTTGATATCGATATGATTGTTAAAGATAAATTAACGAAGAACCAATAATCGTATAAAGAAATGGTTACCTTGTATTTTTCTTACTTGAAAACTGAAAATATTTGTTTCTGCGGCCCTCCGGCTTTTGTAGTAAATTTAATTAGCCCGCGAAGGTATGTAGTTTGGACAGCCACTAAAAAATCCCACTACGATTTCATAACATCCGTGTGTACGTCAACTTAGGCTAAATACCGAATTGCGCTGTAATCAATTTGAGCATGTAATTTCGAAAAAGTGCTTCTGGCTACAGTCGCCACCTAAAAAGTTACCTAAAATCATTTGCGTTGCGATTTAGATGGTCACGTAATAGTAAGCTGTCCTAACAAATTGTTTGCTGCAATCCAAATAATGCAATAATCGATTTGAACGTACTCACACCCGTTTCGAATTCTTTAGATATCACATAAAACTTGTGTATACCACTTAATTTGTATTTGGGTAGGTGGCGAATCTAGCCACAAACACGATTTATATTGCACTTATCCAAGTTAGTTTAAAGTTATGATGCGACTCTCGCAAGATGACACATGTCATGACGTCATCTATGACGGTTGCAGTAGGTACGCTCAAATCGAATAGAATGCAAATCGGAACGCAAATTATAGATGTGAGCGTTGTAAATTCTGGCCAAATCTACAAATAAATGGCAAAGTGTTATTAGTCAGTTAAACCATTTTAAGAATAATAATATAATAATAATAATATAATATAATATTCCACAACTATCACACAACGCCATCTAGTCCCAAGCTAAGCAGAGCTTGTGTTATGGGTACTAGACAACTGATAAACATACTTATATATTTCTAAATACATACATATTATAGATAAATTACACCCAATAAAAGTAAAAACCCTTCATTAATCTATTGCTCTAAGTGATTAGGCCGATCAACGTTATCCTATGAGTTTCCCGAAACTTTAGATAGGTAGTATTAAATCAAATAAACGAATGCTATTCTTTCGGCAGCTGTTTGCTGTCGGCGGCAAGGCAAGGCAAATCTAGACACGCGGTAGCGTGTCACGCCAAGTTCAAGTAATAAAACTGGCAAGCAGCACCGTGTGTAATATTACACGAACCATTTGGAGCCACTTTTGACCCCTCATAACTCAAAAACTACTTCACATAAACGTGTCAAAGAATCATGCCCACCTTCCATACATTGAATGACCTGTCACTTGATTCGTTTTACATGTTGCGTCTACCTACAAACAGTGTTGTATAAAATCAGTTATTGTTTATAATAACACAATAAGTTATCATCTTCTCATTTAGAGGCCAGGGAAAAATGCTATTACGTACATAAGTTTTTGAGGTTATAACAGATTTACAGCTTTCAGATCAGGTTTGACAACTGTTGTAACCTCGAAAAGTAGATGATTATTAAAATGAAATTATTTGTTTAATCGCTGAGAGAGTTGCACTCACTCAAAAATAATTCCGACTTCAATTTAATATCATCATCAAATCGGCGCGCGGTGGCAAACAGCAGTTATATTCTCGTAATAGCCCGACGATGCCGAGTTTAAAACACTTCACGTGTGATGTTAAGCCATCCTTGTTTTCTACACTATATACAGCAAGTTAGAACAATTTAGGTATAGTTCATTGAAATATCGGTCAAAATCTGTCGTCGAAGTGGACCAGACTCCAGCAGGACGATGCTTTTAGCCATCGAACTCTAAGAGGCTGATTCACCTTGTCTGCCCGGATAAAGTAAATAATAATATCAGCCCTTATACTCGTACTGTCTCACTGCTGGGCAAAGATCTTTTCTCATGCAGAGAAGGCACGAGCAGTAATCACCACGTTTGGTCAAGATGAGGTGGCGATTTCTGACTTTCATTGATTAATTATTATACAAGTCCAGGTTTTCTCGTGATGTTTTCCTTCATTGTAGTTCCTACGTAGGTATTGAAAAAAACACATTGGCCCGGTATTGAACTCACGCCTCGTGCATGAGGTGAGGTGTTAACCTCTGGGCCATCACGACATAAATATATAACTAAGTGCTGCATGTTTTGGAGAGGTCGGGAAAATTAAATAAAAAAACAGGATTTGATTTATTATTATTTATTCAATGTCTTCTCGTAGAACCATTTCATCTAAAAATGCAGCTGGAACCACAATGTTAGTTTCATGCCGAGCCCAACCTAAGTACCACACCAAAGTCATAATATGCGCACAACAACCTACAGTGCAAGTTTTCTTTGAGAATGTGGTCACTTTGACGATTGAGCAATGATCGATGACAAACGAGGCATACTTAAGCATGACCACGGCGAGATGAACCAGCAGATGGGTCACACTCATTGTTTCTATAAATCTGAGCATTAACAGTCTGCATGGATACATCAAAACACTCTTTACAAATGTAATCTTCTTCCATTATCTGAAAAACAAATCAATTATGAGATTTAAAAAGCCTGCAATGGATATGAGTATATTTAATTTGTATTTTTACGTGTTTCACTTTAAACAGCTGCCTAAAAGAACACTTTAGCTAAACATGGGGAAAAGCTACATGCAACTGACATATTCGGTCAGCGGTTCGTCTTAGGGACGTCACCTATTTCTAGTAGTACTAGTTCCATATTTCATAAAACTTGAAAAATATACATTAGCACTTCTAAATATCAATCCTTTTTTATAAAACAATCATTCCACTAGCATCTGTTGACTGGATACTAAATAGTTAGGTACTTGATTGTTATTATACTTACTATTACTGGAGATATCCAACTGCTAATTAGCGAGATGAGCTGAAGGGCCCGATAACGCCGAAGCGTAATAACACTTATGTTGCAGGTTATACAAAGCCATCTCATAGAAGGCTCATGTCCATAGCTCTTTCTAACAAAAGCGATAACGTCTAGATCCCCTCAAAAAGGACTAAATCGGTATTCGTGTAACACAGGCCAAAGTAATCGTATGTGGTAGGTATCGGAGTCCGTGGAAATTGCAAAACCTGTTAGGGTATCAGAAAATCCAAAATCGCTCAGTACAATACGCAGTGACAGCAAACGAACGACTGCAAAACGTCAAATAAGTGACAGCCTGTCATTCACGTAAAGAAGTTCGTTTTACGCGCCCTGTCCACTGTACGTTTAATTTCTTTCCACACCCTAATATAAAACTATAAAAAATCATAGCTAGTCATAAATTAAAAATTGAAGTAAAAAAAATAGCACTTCGTTATTTTGAACATTTATTAACCACATGAACGAACAAGTTTTTTCGTATTATGAGAAACGAAACGTGTGTAAAACACGTTACGTTTCCAACAGTCTATTGAGAATGATAAACATTTTTTAGAATTTCTTTTTTTCCTGGCTTTATTTGAAAATTCAAGTATGTGATACGAAATAAGCAAAAAATTAGCAATTTTTTAAGATATTTTACATCAATAGACGCGTTAAAAAAAAATCAGGTCAAGACTGGACATGATTCTTTGGCTCATATATTAAAACTTGCAAGATACTTAAGTGCTCCAAATTTCATAAACACATCTCAAAAGGTTATTTAGATATTAACGTCCAAAAATCGTCATTTTTATCACTGACTGACCTATAGATCAAAACTCTAACCCAGTTCCAGATGACCTAGAAAGTTGAAATTTGGCATGCAGATAGGTAATTAGGTGAATATAAAGGAATTAATCAGAAACTGTTAAATTTTTATCATTTTATTATAATTTTTCACTTAATTGGTTCTATTAGGAACACTTGTAACAAAAACCATTTGGTATTAATTTTGTTATAAATAAGTACCTACTAATAATTGATGTACAAAAAGTAATGATAAAAAACAACAATGTGAAATGAGAGCCAAGTTCAATATTGTGATATATGCCTTGGTTGTTGACTTCAACGACAAAAGAACTGAGATCTAAATGGGTGCCAAGTTCAATGGTCAGTCCTGAAATTTATTTATAACTCCATAAAATATAATTTCTTTTTATAACTTAGGATAATATATTGTAGCCTAAGGTCTGACTTGGCTAGTTTTCATATACGAATTATATTATAGCCTTCAAAAGTTCTAAACCTGTTACTTGTAATTTCTTATTTTATTATTCCGAAAATTTGGCTTGCTGGTAGAAACTAGCCATCGAACATAATAATTCGTATATGAGAACTAGCCAAATCAGACCTTAGGCTAAAATATATTATCCTAAGTTAAAAAAAAGAAATTATATTTTATGTAGTTATAAATAAACAGGACTGACCATTGAACTTGGCACCCATTTAGATCTCAGTTCTTTTGTCGTTGAAGTCAACAACCAAGGCATATATCACAATATTGAACTTGGCTCTCATTTCACATTTATGTTTTTGATGGGATTAGATTTTCAAGACTGTATCTTTTTTGATATGATAGCCTGTCGAACAGTTTGAATAGGTATGTGGTGGTCGCAGCGAAAGTCGAAAGGTAGCAATCATCCGAAACGCTGCCATGCCGAATCGAATTTCAATCAATGTCATCGAAGGAGTCATAAACGCTGTTCACAAATCCAAATTTGATTGTTTAAACTAAATGACCACTATTCTTTTGACTTTTCGGGCAGTTATTTGCGGTCGGGGATTAGCTTATCAGAAAACCAAGAATGTGTCATTTTTGATTCGGAAGCTTGTCGGATGGTTATGAATAATTATGTCGAAAACAGACGCAACAAGTAAATCGACCAATTCACCAATATTTTCTTCTACAAAGCATTTGATTTTCGCAAAAAAAAAAAAACAACTAATTGTACGTTAGATAGTAATATAGCTCTACTCTATTTGATTAGTATGGTGATAACACGCCATCTCTAAATTAAACGTCATGGGAACTAGGTCGAAGGAGTAGTCCATGTCTAACTTATTGGACTATTTTATTACTTTAGCGAGCCCTTCTCCATGAAATTATTATCTAATTAGTGCGCCTAAAAATCGTACTGACGATGACATTTATTTCTGAGACATAGTTGGGTTTGTTAAAACGTCGGTGGAGAATCAATCGAAGGTAAGGGTATCATTCAGTCTTTAAAATTGTTTGCCATATTTTATCTATTTGAACTTTCTTTTATGAGTTTAGGTTGCAATTAACTTTATATTTTTGCTATTTAAGCAGTATATTATTGTTTAAGGGATCAACTTCTTATTTAACTTATTATGTGAAATAAATTGTGTTGTGGCGAAAAAAAAAATGCAGACCTAGTTTGTCAGCTGTGTTAGTGAATGTAGAGATACGTATGCATAATAGGTACCTGTGTCGGTGTATTTACTTGTATTGCAGGTATTTATAATTTATTATATGTTGCTAGGTAAATATTTAATATAACCAAAACTGTTCACTGCCATGCATATTCAATATAAAATCTAAATTAGACCAAAAAATGTAATTGATAAAATTGGATTTGAATTTACTGAAGATAAGGTTTTATTTCTTATTCTACATCCTATCAGTTTTTCTTTGTAAAAGTACCATAATCTATTTCATGTAGTTTTGACACAAATAATTTATAAATCTTAAATTTAACAGACTAATAGAAACTTTACAATCAAGCCTTCATTTTCACTTAATCCTTAAATTTTATACATAAAATACTCAATTCATATAATACAAATATTGTAGTTGAATTCATAGAAAACACATGGTAAAGAAAGTTCTAGGAATCTAGGAAGTAAACATGTAGGCACTCAATAATTGCAGTTACATGATAAATACATGCCTGTAGTGTAGTTTATTTAATGTATGTACACCCAGCTGTGTTATATAGTAGTTTCAAACTATAAGCTGGGAAATGTTTACCACACCCTATATATCGCACCTTTGGTAGAACAAGGGCACAATTGCAGTTTTTGCAATTTTACAGGAGAGTAATTTAAGATATTTCCTAAAAGAATATAGTATATAGTTTATGTCATACAAAGCAGAACAACCTTAGAACATTATTAACATAGCTAGACCACATTAAGTACAAAAAATATCTTAAAATTACTCACCTGTAAAATTGCAAAAACTGCAATTGTGCCCTTGTTCTACCAAAGGTGCGATATTTTAAAAGAGTATCTAGGTAAGTGACCTACAGTATTATCCTGATGATATCAATCCTTGAAGAAAGAATCAAATTAAGTAACAGTGCATAGTGATAAGTTCTCCAACCTGAACTTGAATAAAACCTGAAAAGAGAAAGGTTTATACCAAAAACCTTCAAGGTTTGAACTGTGACTTTATTCATGAATGAATGCTCAAGATTACCTCAAAAACTGGACTGAAATCATTATTGTTATCTAATTGACATTCAGTGATAAGAATGTAGTGTAAACTAAGCATTGCATAATTTTATTAAGTTTATAACTTGAGATATTTACTGTTTTAGCCATATCCTAATGACTTGTCTATGTGTATACAATTATACACTTACACTCCTGAACTCCTAAATAGAGCCACCATGCTTTTCCATGTTAGGTAAAAACACATACCAGGCTAGTGATGACTTAAAGAAAAAGTTATGACCTAGCTTTGAAGCCAACATGCTGGCCATCATTTTAGTGTCATCATGGTTCCAAATTTGAATTCCCAACCATTTTAAAGTTTATAGAACAGATTACAAAAAAAGCAGGGTGGCTTGACTTAAGAGTCCAGACTGAGTGTTGCCAATCTGTACTATTTCTTACAAGTTTATACACAATTATTAAAGGAAGAGTGGCTCATAATAAGGCCAGTTGTTATCACAATACTCACTGACCAGTTGATATTACAGTTGGTTGTTTTTCTTACTGCTATGATCAGCTGTTACTGTGACCCATATTAGTTACAGAAGAAAAATATAATGTAATGTGTATTTTGTGTTCTAGGGAACAAATCTATTTATGGCATAGCCAGAGGGTCATAATGGCCGATAAACACAGCCTGAACTATGATGTGAGAGAGTTAAAGTTGGGAGCTAGTTTTACTAACAACAAAGCGTCTCAATACCACACAATCAAATGTAAGTATCTTTTATCTTAGACATTTTATGTATAGTTTGATCTTTTTAGTTTGAATGGCCAAGAATTATTTTATTGCAAGGTTTTAAAATTGTTCAATCAAGGTTCAATAGATTTGCATTTAATTTCATAGAAGATTTTTTTACTTTTTGTTTTTCATTCAGCTAGCAGAGCTGCTTCCCTAGTTTTTATCTATAAAATGAAAATATAAAGAAAAGGAATAGAGAATACTGTTGTTTGTTGTGTATCATTAATTCAATCAAGAAGTTATTGTTGATAAAATTAGAATATGAATCATTCCATTACACATCTGCATTCACTTTTTTCCATTTCTTTATTGTTTTACTTGAAAATATCATTTTGAATAGAGTATTAATTGCTGTTTATTGATGCTAATAAAACCATGTCATGATCAGCATTAACAAGTGCATTCAATGTCTTTTCATCATTATTTTTTTCATTCAGGTTTTCCGTGTTTATAATCAATAATTGTTGATACTAATTGAATAATTACGGTGGTTTAAAAAAACGATTTTTATTACCATTTACTTTTTTTTTGTAATGATTGCAAGCTATTTTTCTTGTAATGAAACACATTTAATTTTTCCCTGAATGAAATATAAAAGTATCAAAAGCATCCTTTGTTTGGCTTTCTGCCAGTGTTCTTTACTTTGATTAATAGAAACCTATTTAACTTACATTCATGCCTGACATTTTACGGTCACTGACTTATACTTTATGCCAAGTTATTAAAACCAAGTATAATTAAACATGAAGTTGCTTGATTTATAAAAGTTTGACATGTAGTTAACATTTTCCAGATGACTTCAAACCGGCGTCAGTCGACGTTAACAAAATGGCAACGGTGGATGTTGGAACAAATAATCAAGTGACCGTCACTGTGCCACATTTGGGTTTGTATTTATTAGTTTATACTCTTGGCTTGTTCTTGTGTTAATATTCGACTGTTGTTGCTGGTAGTCAGAAGCCTGAAAGACTGACAATCAGTGTTGCCAAGGGGTAATGGGGTGTTAACCAGTTACAGGGTTGGAGGTCATATAGGCAGTTGAAAAACTCAATTCAAAATCCTATGTAAAATACTGGTATTCTGTTGCTGCTGTTAGGCTGGAAGCTGATCCCAACATAACTGGGAAAGGGTTAGGCAGATGAAAACTATTATCTTCTTATTATCTGCATCGTTCAGCTGTAGACTGTAATAAGTTTATACTGATTTAGTTATAAAGTAAATAGGCATTGATATATATGTTACACTAGATTAGCAATTACCGCGTCAAAGCGTTGCCACTAGACATAAGGCCACAGCCTTATGCGTAGCTGACGTCAGTTCAGTGCTCTATGTGACGCCAACTGAGTGACACGTGACAGAAAATATCCCCAAAATGGGTAAATGCGTTGTGAAAGAGTGTGATTCAAGATCTCAAAAGCATAATAAATTAACCGGAATTACTTTCCACACGTAAGTTTACTGTTTCAGTGTTTATATCAAAGTAAAAACGCAATAAAATGTAAAATTTTGTAAATTAGGTTCAGTGTTACCACTAAAAACTTAGTTTTAGTTTCCCACATTTGTGGGAGTTTTTAAGTTATTGAATAAAGGATTTTAAATATTTTTTTAAATAATAAAATCGTTGCAATAATAAAATCGTCTAATAAAGAAAATTATTCACTTACAAAAAAAGAGTCTAAAAGGCTAATAATATACAAAACTAATGTTACATAGCGGAGTATGATTTCACTATTATTTAATAAATAAAACATATTCAAAAAGAAAATGTCTTAATTATTTTCATTAGAGATAAACTTCCGACGCACATTCAATAAGAAATACATAATTCAAATATTTAAAAAATAATTTTAAGAATAACGTTTCATTAAACGTTTTTATGGCTTAAAAGTTGGGTAAAATTTCGTATCGGTAGGCAACCCCATCCCGCCATTGCATGTTTATATTGCGATCTTTTTCTAATCTAAGCGCCAGTATTATTTTTGCGACTTGTGTGAGTGAGACAGATATATGTTTACGTTTAAATGTTTAGTAGTGTCAAAGTTACGTCATCGCGTTTAAATAGTGGTAACAGTTTTTTGACACATTTTATTGAGGTTTGCATCTCTAGTTATTTAACTCAATGTAAATAGGTCATCATTTCAGTCGTAACACATTCCCCAATTTAGGGGGGTTTGATGGCGAACCCCCCTAAATTGGGGGCGTGTTATGGAATCGTGTGCTCCTAAGCGTAGCGATTATGGAATCGCCACGCTTAGGATGCGGGATGGCGATCGCAGTATCGTAGTAAAATGTTTAGGGGAATGCTGCTGCCCATTCTCTGGCTGGTACCTAAGTCTCTTAGTCGCCTTTTACGACATTCATGGGTAGAATAGGGATGGTACTCTTCTCTACGTCTGGCACCACACGGAACTAGGCATATAACAAACAAATAGGGGAACTCAATTGCGGTCTGTAAATCACTATGTTTGACCTATGTCGAGTGGCCGACGTCGTCGATCGACCGCAATTTACTTGCAATTTTATCATGAAGTGGGCTGATTTTGATATTTTTTGTGGCGACTTTTATTACTATTATAATGATTCTGGAATATTACGAAATTTTGGTATAGTAGCTTAGTTAATACTTCTATCAATCCACTACCCAACCTGCACCCTTATTGCCTAACACACCATCAATCAGAATCCGCATAATTTTGCAGTGTATTTTTAACCCATTATTATTAATTTTCAAAAAAAAATAAGCTTTTTGTCCGTCCGTTTGTTCCGGCTAATTTCCGAAACGGATGGATCGATTTTGACGGGGTCTTCACTGACAGATAGCTGATATTATAAGGAGTGACAAAGGCTACTACTACTTTTTTGTCCTGCTAGTACGTTCCCGTGATATAATTTCTGAAATCCACATGTTCGCAACACGGGGCACAGCCGGTAGATACATAAACACCACTGCCATACCTGCACCCTAATTGCGAAACGCACATTTTATCAGAATCTGAATGGGCTTGAAGATTATTTCTAAACCATTGCGTCATTTGTTCGAATAAATTGTCGGCTCAGCAACGTAAATAACGCAATGAATGTTGTTTAACTATGAATATTAAACCAATTCCTACCGATAAAAAGTTCCGCAATTACCCCTCTGAAATCCCTTGTCTCCAATCCCGAGCCCCAAGATACAGATTAATTGTCTAGTTTGGGGCTTAATGGAAATAATACTTTGTAACCTAACTGCAGTAATACTTTCATCTACTCTTGTAGTATGTTACGAGTAGTTAATCGTGAGTTCGAATCCAAGCAGGCGCTTTGCTTTGCGCAAATTATTTCGGCACCACTTCTCTCAAAACGGTGAAGGAAAAAATCGTGAGGAAACAGGCGTGTCTTAGAACCAAAAATTCTTACACATGTGACATCTACTAACCCGCATTTGGCCCGCGTGGTGGATTATGGCCCACTCCCTCTCACCGAGAGGAGGCCTGTGTCCCAGCAGTGGGAACATTATAGGCTGCTGATGATGATGACTCATGTTGTATCTATTTGTGTCAACCTGAGTACCAGCACCCTAATTGCGTAACACTATTAACCAGAATTTGAATCATTTTGAAGGTTATAGCTACCCCATTGCTTCATGCAAGAAATTTTGTCTGATTAATAACTATATACCGCAATGAATGTTGTTGAACTGTCAATATTAAAGGTATTCCTACCGTTAGCGTGTTACGCAATTACTGTTACTGTTTCACCTGGACAATAAACTGATCCAAATCCTTCTAAATATATTTGTAAGTTTAAAGATATTTTTGAATTTTTATAGCATACCAAGATTAGCTCTCGATCGCGGTATTTAATCTAGATCATTCTGAAGTCTTGATAAATGAGGCAGCGTCATATACTTACAACCAAATAAACACATTAGCATTAATAGTACTCATCTGGTTTTCTGAAACTCTTCAATAAATCCTGAAGAAACAGCTGACCACTGTTTATTTCTAGATTCTTGCCTATGTATATTTCTGTAGCTGCTGATTTAGAATAAATCTAACTTTAGCCCTCTTTTTGTTGGTTTTGAAATTATCGCCACTTAGGTTTATAAATAGTGTGATAATCTTGGCTTATAAGTTTTCCTTAGTATTGATCTGCATAGGATCTATTGTTTTCCATGATCAATTTAGTACAGGTTAGTAACAGCATGCTCATTGCAAATCAATTATTTTGAGAACAATACCTTTTTATATCTGAATTATAAAATCCCACTATTAGCTTTGATATGAAACAAACAAAATTAGCCCCTATTTGAGGAAGCCAGTATAACCTATAGCCAAACATTCGAAGACAATACATGTGACACCCAAATCGATGGTACAGACGCCAGCACATAAAACTACTACAATCTGTCAAATTTCTTTATTAGGTTTTCAACTTTATCGCTGAAGTATTAGGTTCAATATTGATTGGGAAAATTTTAGTTTCGGGCAGCTTGATGCGCTGGCGTGTGTACATTGCAGCCAGCCCACTTCCTATCGCAGAGAGAGAGCCCGAGTCGCATTTTCGTAAGAGTGTAGCGTTTTCATGAAATCGGTAATTCTTGGCATTGCATTTCGGGATATTTCCAGCGTTTTCGGTTTTTCCACAAAGTGACGTTGTTCGAATGAGTCTTCATTGCAAATAAATGAGGAAAATTTGTGAAGAATAGAATGAAGGCTATATAAGGTTATCTACTCAATAGGACTATCGACGCAAGTCACGAAACAATACTTTACAAGATCTTCGCTGCCGGCGCACCTTCTTAGGTATCTTTTCAGCTCCGTTATCAACCTATTTACAGGCTAATTTTCGCCACTGACTCAATAAGAGCAGATAAATACGCTGTATTAATATTTTTTATAGCCGTGTATTGTTTCCTATTCCTAGTGAATTCTTTCATAAATTCCTTTATCTATACCAATATTTATTATTTTTTCCGACAGACGGCGCCGGGGTTCCGCAGACCGTTTTCAAAGGTAACCAAAGGCCTTACACAAAAGAATGTGTACTCATCATAGACAGAGTTACCGGCGAGATTACACTGGAGAAGCTCTCTAGTAATATTCAAGTTAAAAAGACAAGGTCAGTATGCAAGTCTGTAACGTTAGCACTGCAAGGCAACATGACCTGTTTTCATTTTCGTACAGTGACTTACCATTGTGCAATCACCACTCCATTTTTGCCATTTCATTTGTAAAATAAACAATAAGGTAGACTTTTTAGGAGAAGTGTCAGAAGTTATTGTATTGGTGCGAAGAAAAGTTGGTACACCACGACTACCTTCAGTATTATCTCTCCGTTCCCCCTTAATCCATCCAAAAATTGTCGATAAAAGATCGCTTTTAGCAATAAGACCGACCAATATGTCAGCCCTTGTAAAATTCCTACATTCATAAAATAAAGAATATTCTATGTATCATACATTTAAAGGATGATGCTGTACTTGCTGTATGCCGTTTCTGTTGCGTTCCTCCACAATTAGTGGTTACTTGGACGTTTCCCCTGAAAATGCGACCCCCGGATGTCCATAGACAGCGAAGATTACTTACCCTCAAGGGAGCAAACAAAAACCTATGAAGCAAAAAGATGTTGCATTTCTGTCAATCGGAAACGCCGTGTTAGCACCGTTTAGTCTTCTGCTTGTCATAGTTTCGATTACGTCACGAATATGCAGTTAGAAAGTACAGGGCAAAGAAAACTATTCCATTAGTCACTCTTATACCTTTCTCTAAAAAGAATAAAATAAAACATTGTGTAATACTATCAGGTCATGTGAAAACCCAAGATCTGTTATATTGCGAAATAACTGTAGTGATAGCTATTGCAATGAGGACGTATACAAGTTCGGACACACGCTTGGTCCGGCGGAATTTTGTATCTAAAACAATTTTACGAATTATTTTTCACTACCCTATTTACATGAATATGAAAAAACTGGTGAAACTCACGCTATGACGTCAATTAGTCAAGGTACGACGGAGTATTTTTGACCAATATCTACCGACTACCGATAATCGAGAGAATCATTTATAGCTTTTTAAATTCAGTTTAACTAAGGTTTTTCTTCGACGCAACTACGACATACTAAATTCATCATGCTTAACATCGAGCATTGGAGACGGAATTTAGTTTAACAGATCTAAAATGTCACTAGTGTTTTTCTTTCGCCGTCTATCAGTGAGAGATAGCATTTCTCTTATTTTAGTTTAAAAAAAGAATCTGCACCATTGTTTACACATAGCCATGTTTTGTTTCGGCACGAGATGATAAGAGGACAAAAACTTCTCGCGCGCATTTGTCCTTTTTAAGTTATTATTACAAATGTGTTGATTGTCCTTCTCTTATAGACGAAGTAATAAACATAATAATGTATAATTTTTGACAGACAAGAAACGTCTCAAAAGCAGCGGCCGCTGACGCCCGTGACGACAGACTTCACCAACACGACGCAGCGCTCCACGTCACGCACGCGCGTCGCCACCAACAGACGTAGCGCCACTAACACAGGTAGGACACGAACACTACAAGACACGGTGTCAGCCCTACCGAACCTGACTATATACTCAAGCATTATTTGAACCTGGTTTCAACCAGTAAATGCTTGAGTTTTGAGTGACTTTCTGTAATAGCAAGCAATTACAGTCATTAAGGGGATTTTAACAACCCTTTTACTGAATTTTCCCTATGAAACCTATAGGTGCACGGTGAATTTTCCAAATGCTTCTGGATGTTCAAATGTAAAATATTCAAGTGATATATTACTATTTCAGCTTATAATATTTGTGGTAATTTACGAATGAATGACAAAAGGCATTGAATGAAGAAAGTTTCTGTTGTGACAGGAACTAACAACAATTTTTTTATTGGAATCCTAGTGTGGGATCTAGGGAACCACTGTAAATAACTATTAAGACAATAAATACTATTACTATTTTTAGTACCTGGGAACGCCCAGCCGAACAACCCGGCTGCTCGGTTCAACGGCGCGGCCGGCAGCATGGCCAAGCCGCCGCCCACACTGGTCAGGTCTCCGCTGCGACAGAAAACCTCGCCGCCACAGGCTGCGCCGTAAGTTCTTAACTTACGCTTATGATTAGAAAAAACGTTGTAAATAAGAAAAAAAAATCTACTGATGAAAAAATTTACTTGCTCTTGAACGCGGTTCTAAGTCTCTAAACCGCATTCAAGAGTTGTCAATGTCATTATTGTTGTAGAATATTGACATTGACAGCTTTTAAACGTAGTTTGAACTGCTGAACGCGTTCAGTTTCATGGGTGACATTCGCCCTAAAGCTGCTGTATTGTTAATAAAGACATAAAAGTATTGTAAATAATTAATGTTATGTAGCATGTCAGATTTCAAAAAGTGTGAGGAATTATATAAATAAATAGAAGCGAATGCTAACGTGATGGTTAACAAAGGATATTCATACAACATTTATATTTGGGTTATTACACATGCAAAGTTAAAGTCTATATTGATAGACTTTCCACTCCCACTTCTGATCCCTTAAGTCTCCTTAAGGGATCAGAAGAGGGAGTGGGAAGTTCTGATTTATGACTAATTTTGCGTTGGTAATGAGCCTAATTTAGTGTCGTCGAATATCGTGTCAAAATAAATAAAAAAGCTAAAACTCCAATAAATGAATCAATCATGTCCACAGTTGGTCAGGCGGCGGCAACAGTACCCTAGCGTCTCTTCCGATGATCGGATTTGAAGACGCGTTGGGTGGCCCCGCGCCCGCCCCGGCCGCTCCTGCGCAGCCCGCACACGCGCCGCACGTCCCGCACATGCCGCCGGCGCCGCACGCGCCGCACGCGCCGCACGCGCCGCACGCGCCGGCCGGCCCGGCCGCCCCGCACGCGGCTCATAACGGCTACGCGCGTGCGTACGAGCGGCCCGCTCCTGCACCCGCGCCTGCGCCTGCGCCGGCCCCAGCGCCGGAGAGGCCGCATCATAATAATACTAATGCGTACCAACCGCCTGTACCGCATCACCAGGTAAGAACCCCTCTGTCAGGGTCGCGAGATTTGTTCGAAAGAGTTACCGTGGTCCTGGCATAGGCAACTGAACGAACACGGGTGGGTTATAGTCAATAATGACACGCCCTTCCGCTCCACCCAGAGCGGGAGACGTCACAAAAACAAACCTATGAACTACGATTGTGTGTCTATCTAATAAAAATGCAGCACAACAGAGAAAATAAAAACATTTTACAGCAATTTAACTTCTACAACCTATATGTTTTGATACTGATAAAGTTAATAAAAGAGTAATTTTGGATGACACAAAAGATGTAAATAAAGTTAAAAAAACATAGTGATTTGTTTCTCTTAACAATGAAATCAACTCATAATCAAATAAGAAATTCAGAAGTAAAATAATCAAACGCACTTCTATAGTAACAATTCGATATTGACAATGGTTTTATTTCTTAGTATTTAAGAAGTGTGATTATGGCACATCGCTAATACTCTTCATTGTTATTCCATGTGACACAGCCGCCGCAACCTGAGGACAGCTCTTCGAGTTCGTCGAGTGAAAGCGGCAGTGACTCGGACAGCGGCAGTGATAGTGACGACAACGATTCCAGCGCACACCACCCCATTCCCAATGGTCAGTACTTTGTTACATACTGCACCATAATTGCGTAACACGCTATTAGTGACATGATACTCCATTGCTTGATATGTTCGAAGAAATTGTCTACTTAAAAACATAAATAACGCAATGAATGTTGTTGAATTGTCAAAATTAAAGTATTGTAATTTCTGTTGTTAGTGTGTTACGCAAATACCCCGCTGGTTACTGTTATATCGGAAGGAGACAAAAATCGACATTATATTATAGTTTGTTAATACACAACGCTCACAATAAGAGTGTCGTGTCTACTTAGTATAAAGAAAGCCATACTAAGAACTAAGAAGTATTGGAATCATAATTTTTCTAATACAATAAAGACCTTTATGTATTATAAATGTACCGTGTGGTGCCGGACGTAAAGAATAACACCACCCCATTTCTTCCTGTGGGTGTCGTAAAAGGCGATAAGGGACTTACTAGAGAATGGGCAGCAGTGTTCTCTATGCATTTTACCACCATACTGCGATCGCTAACCCGCCTACCAAGCGTGGCGATTATGGCAAAGCCCCCCAAATTGGGGGAGGCCTAAGTCCAGCAGTGGACGTCTTACGGCTGAAATGATGATGATGATCTATTATAAAGGAACAATGGCTTACAATGAGTTTACTTCTTCATAGAATAGTCTTGGTACTTGATCGGATCTCTATAACCGAGCCGATAGGATCAACTCAATCACCAACCTGTGTCATAATATATTTAGATAGATAAGCGTTAATTTTAAATGTGTTTTGCAGGTACCGTCGCGCCCCCCAACCCAGCGGCCGCGTTACCCGCGGACGTACTCAACGATGATCTCTGCCTGTCCGAATCCGGCAGCGACTCCGACTGACCTCACGACAAACGTTTATTTCATCGGGTTTGGGTGTCTTATTTTTTAAACGTTACTCTACTCGCCCTCACAAAACAGATTACTCGTCAAACTTGGCAAGTGTATGTCACGTATCATGACACTTCTCTTTCTTACTTTTTAACGCACGGAGCAAAAAGAAAATGGAGTATTCATACGAATAATTGTCACTTAAACTCAATAAGTTAAGTGGCATTTGACAGAAATGAAATGTCTATTGCGATGCATGCGGTTTACGATAAAAGCCTAGGCAATAATCCATATTTGAATGGCGATCACGAACGTACCACATCGCTCCATTTATAATCTAATCTGTGTCCAAATGATATTATTCAGGGAGTGTACGGTTCTTGCAAGGAAAGACAAATATTTTGGTTCTTTACGAACTTTGTTAAATGTTGTGATGTAAGTGCTCGACTCGTACAGCCCGATTCAAACAATATGGCGGCTCGGAACATGAGGCCATTCGCTGTGCAGTCAAGTCGATAATAACACAAATGTAATAAAATCGCGAAGAGGTTTTTTCGCGCACTGGAATTTCGTCTCTCGGTGTTAAACCGAGCATTGAGAATTCAACAGAGTGCATCTCAGCCCGTCGAAAATCGAACTGTATTTTACTGTTCGATTTTCAATTCTCGGCGTTAAGCAGTACGTTGAAAATTCAATGCGCGAAAATAGTTAGTTGCGATTTTATTACGTATGCGGGAACGTGGGATAACACATTTACGTGTAAGTGGGTGGAGTGGGAGATACTGCGTAGCTAGTAGCGCTCTTCAGAGCCGCCATAAAGTTAGAATCGGATTGTACAGTACAGCACAGTACCTACACATCCCGTCGTCAACGCTCGCTCTAGTGTTACATGTTAACTTGCCATGTTTTGAAATATTTTTGTAATGTAAGAGATGGTACATTAAAGTATAATATTTTTATGTCAGATTTATTTTATTCATAATTTTTAAGTAAAATGAACTTAATTGTTATGTATTGTTGACATAATTAAAGATAATCGTAACGTGCCTCATGTGAACATAGATATTTTTTTTATTTTATGCCAATATTTGTAAAAGTTAGGTTTAAGTAAGTACGTAATGATTGGTAATAATATTTTATCACGATGTTCATTTATTTAAATTTAGTTAATATCTAGAAATTGCAATAATCCTTTGTACAGGAAGATACGAAAATAAAATATTGTAATATAATGACGAACATGATAGTTTGTCGAGAGATATAAATCGTTTTGTATGTACATAGATATGAGAGAACTTAATTATATTATAGGGTTGTTGCGGTGTTAAGTCGCAACGCCTGGATTGTGTGCCTTCAGCAAAATACATTGCTAATTTATTTTGGATCATTACGTCGTCTAATATTGATAAGACGTTACCTACCCAATTATGTCCACATGCTCTTTTTACTTATGAGAATATAAACAAAAACATGAAATGAAACAAGTTTTTTATTATTTTGTTCCTAAATCCTGTTACTGTTTAACTTTCTAATATTTTTAAGCAAAAAGTCTTAGTAAACTTGTCGCAGTAACCAGTAACTTAGCCAGTGACTATAGCAGTGACTATACAGTGACGTTAGTACATACGGCTACATATCAAGCTATATATTTTCAGTTTAAGCTGACCTCTCGTTATACGGAAATCAGTTACATATCTAAGTCAAAACATCATAGTGCACTTTTATTTATCAGACCTGTGGATGGCTGTGACACGATACCCAGCAACGAGGTGTATCAATGATTTCAGCACAGAATACTGCTTACGCTATCCATAGAGTTTGCTTTATTGCCAAGGTTATTTTCTCGGGGTTTCCGCAAACAAAATTAAGTACACGAATTAGTAGGCGATGGATACCCAAAGTGGCCATTTTTTTTTAAACGGATTTTTTATTTATTTAGGACCGATTCATAAAGGGAATTCAAATCGGAGAATTGCATGACATTGAGAAACCAAACTGAAAAAAATAAATTAAAATGGTATGCAAAAATAAATTTTCAGCATTTTTTATATTTGTCAGCTCTTTTTTTATTATTCACATTCATTTAGTTATCAACATCGCCATAAGGTCCAGAATCTGTGTCTGGTTTTTTTCAGACATCCACAATTTATTAATGTAATTTCCGGCTCGCCGATTATCGTATGGCTTTTGAAAACGGAAGAATTTTGCGTCCCCAGGCTCTTTTCTGGGACAATCACATCGGTACGAAGAACCCAAAAGAAAGATAGTCCCGTTCAAAACGGGACGTATGTTCTCTTTATGGATACCTCTACTTACCACACAATCCTATTCAAACCTACCTGTGTGAGTGTGTGACTGACACTGGCTTGGCTACCATCAGGGATTTTAATTTTGAGAACATAAAAATATTGTAAGTTTGTCAGTAATTGGTTTCTGGACAGATTACAGACAAATATCAGAATATTTAGCGACTTATTCTGACTAATTAGCGATTAAATTTGGGAGAAAATAGATTTTCACAAGATGCCCTAACTTTTGAGATTCAAAGGGACCAAGCTGGGGTAAGCTCTCTCCAGATCGGCCACCTATAAATCCTCAAAACTTTTGAACCAGTGACCGACTAATTCTGATATTTGGCTACCAATTTTTCATGTTATCAAAATTAAAATCTCTGATGGGGGCCAAGCAAGTGACAGTCACACAAACTTCCTTCGATCACATTGCGAATAGTTTTATCATTTCACCAAATGTGAATCATTTGTAGAGAATCTATCATTTGGAGATTCACCATTTCTCTATGAAATTCTTCCTATAGTCTATGAATTCGTGCGAAGTTGATTGTCAATGTCAAGTGACTGTCCGTTCCATCCGACAGGTGTCAACCGTCAGTTTCGGGGAAATAAAGTCAGCGCTTCGCATTTCTCGTTACAGTTCTTTATCAATTTGTTTGAAGAATTGTTTACGTGACTGCTTATTTTATAACAGGCACAGTTTAGACTAAATCATAAGTAAATCATTGACCGTATATACCATGTTGTGAGTATTTCTAGGTGATAGTTATAAATGAAAATGTCTAATTCACTTTCGAGTAATAAAAGTCACTCGAAAAAGGCGAATAGCAGCAGAGAACGTGATAGAAATAAGTCTGTAGCATCAGAATCCGGGGGCTCCAGTCAGTGCGACACTCCACCACTCAATGAAAAGGTAAAACAGTTGCATAGTTGAGGTTATCTCAATAATAACTTGTAGCCCTTTACTTGGCGCCTTTTACCTATATTATTATATAGCACAAAGAGCGAAGTATGAACACTTGCTGGTTTTGGTGCCAGTATTCCAATAGGTTGAGCAAATATTTTTTTTTAAGTGTATAAAGGACAACCTCCGATCATGTCCTTGAATGTTTTCATACTTTACACAATTTTTATTATTTAGGATGGCAGTTCGCCGCAAGGCAAGTTTGCAGGCGTCAGCCCTGAGTCTGTGGCCTGTATGGCAGAGCAGGCAGGGCATGAGGTGAACTCTGAGGCCATCACCAACTTGGCGGAGGATGTTAGCTATAAACTCAGGCAGGCTATTAGTGTATGTACTTATTTAACAATTTTCATATATTCTGTTTTGATGCCCTCTTTAAGTACTGCCTACCCATCTAATGTTCTACATGAAAACACAGAAGGATTAATTTGATTTTATTTTTAAAGGCCAAACATTGCCTAGAGTTACCAAAGCTAATTTCTCACTTTTCAAAATGATACACATTGATATTATGCAACAAAATAAGGATTTTATAATTGATTTTAAGAATCTTTGTGGTCAAAACATGCTTCCTTGGCTATCTCACAGCTGGCAGACCGGCAATAATGTATTGACAGTAAAACTGGCCAAGTGACAGTTGGCCTTACATACAAAGGGTTTTGTACCACAAGACAAAAAATACTGAAAGAGTTTTTTGTAGAGAGATCCTATAATTTTTAACTTTATTGTTTATTATTCTTTGTTGTTATAATGGTAATAAAAATACACACGGACTATTACGGTTCATGAGATACAGCCCGCTGACAGAGAAACTGACGGATAGCTCAGGCTTACTTTGCTTTCTCTTGGCACCCTTTGGGTACAGACCCATTAAAACATGCAAAGCCTATGAAAGGAAATATTATATATATTTTTTTGTGTCTTTGTGTTTATTTGTCCTGGTTAATCTCCGTAACTGTAGAACCGGTTTTGATGAAATTTAGTATTGGCATTCACAGAAACCTTCCCAAGACTTCAAAGTATACCAGATAAATATATAGAAAATAATACCAAGCTTATGGAAAGACATAGGCTAGGCTTATTATCATCATACATAAGTAATAGGGGTGAGTTGTAACTCTTTAATTATTTTTCCAGAGCCTTGCCTTGCACAGTGAGATGATGAAGAAGGCATCTGTGGACAGCTGGGACGTAAACACACTGTTAACACTGACCGACACAAGCCCTGTAGTAGGAACCTGTATCACACAGTACACCACCATAGGTGACGAAAAGCTTTGTGTTCCCCTTGTGAGTATTTTAATATTTGTCGTATTATGCAAACAAGTATTTACAAAATTATAATACTGAATCATAATTTCATAAAAAGTAATTGAAAGAATTTTTAATTGAAAGAGTTTTATTGATGATTTAAATTAATATAAATTTGTAAATACATACAGGTTACGGTTGCGAATCATCTTTTTAACTGACACTGATCTATAAATTGTAAAAAACGTAAGAAAATTTGATTTTTGCGGGCTGCCCTGGCGCTTTCCCTTTTACCTTGGTCAAACTTTTTTTCTTTCTTTTCTTATTTACTATAACCCCGGTAATATGGCTTAAATTGTATGATTCAAATATTAAAGAAGCTTGCTATACAGGGTTATTTCTTCATTGCAGGACACTTGGCTGAACGTGACGGAATTTGCACTGACTCCTCAGAGCTATGTGTATGGCACCACAGCCACTGTTTCAGTTGAATGGATCACAGATGATAAGAGCCTCAATAATGCCAGTAACATTAGTGTAAACCTGCAGAATTACTATACCAAAGTAGCTAGAGGTATGTTTTTGTCAAATTTTATCAAAGTAGAACATCCCGGCTGTCTTACGTGGATTTTTTTCAGCCACTACGGGTAGTGAGAAGCCCGAAAGTCTCGCAACCTGTCTTATCAATTGTATTACCCAGTAAGTGGGTTGTGGAGATCAGATATATAGACGATCCATGTAAAATACTGGTACTAAGCTACATCTGGAAGGACTGGAAGCCACACGGAGCAAATACAAAGGGAAGCCAGCCCCAATTGCTTTCTATGAATGGTGTGCGGTTTCAGTTAATAATATTTTATAAAATTCTATTTATGTACCTACTATTTTAGCACACACGCATTAACAAGTATCCAGTATTCGTAGTTGAATAATGAACTAAAAATAAAATCAAAAGATTTTAAATTAACTGATTGAATGATTTCGAGTAATTTTATTTAAATATTTCTTTATATAATAATCATATACAATCGTATTCAAGCGTGTCGATTATGACAAAGCCCCCCAAATCGGGGGAGGCCTAAGTCCAGCAGTGGACGTCTTACGGCTGCAATGTATACAAGGCTAGCTAATCTGACTCACATTGCTCTGTACCAAGAATTCGTAAAAAATGTATACAAAATAAATATGTTTAGCTTGTCCCGAATCTGAATATGTTCTGGGAAACTTTTCTTTCGATAATCGTCCAGCCATTCTTAATGAATGCACTTTTCAACAAATCGCATTACATTTTTTTAATGTAGATTATACTTACTGTAACCATAAATCAACTACATTTACAGCCATACTAAACCTCAGAAAGAAACCAAAAGAGTTAGCAGTGGAAGACTTGACAACGAACACCCGCATCGGTCCTATATTCCCGAACCTGTTCAACTTGGCTGTGTTAGTTCTAAATGATGACAATCTGAACGCTCTAAATGTGCCTGCTAAGAAACCTCTGCAGTCTAATGTGTTGGATATGGTTGATGCGCTCTGTTCCAATCCTTGTAGCTTGGATACCAATATACAACAGCAGGTTAGTGAAAACTGGTGTTTTCTAAATCTTAACTAGGATTTCTAAATCACAGAGTCGTAGAGAAACACGGGCCACCAGCGGACCGGATGGGAGTACCCATAGCGTTTTGTACTGATACAGAACAATTACAGTGATAGTGTTATCTACCACTGGTTTTTAAAATGGATCCATTTTGCATAAATATGACAAATACATTTCTGTTTTTAAAATTAATTCTAGTATCACTATATTTTTCCATTATTAAGCTTGTCAGTTTCAAATTACGATTTGTAATATAATTTTTGTGAGAATGGCCCGTTTTGCTCTATGACTTGAAGATATCTCAGAAATTTACTGACAGTTTAAAATGCATATAATAAAGTAGACAATTGAATAAGTGCTGACGGCATCACTTACTCAATTATCTACTTTATTATATGCATTTTAAATGCCTAAATTAATTTTTGAGTGACTATATGTAATAAAAATAGCCTACAACGTTTTCGTTTGAAATGGTATTTTAACTTTGTCATGACCCATGAATGACATACCATTTATCATTTGAAAATTAACATTCACAATTATTGCAAGCCGTAACATCTTTTCAACCTCTATTTAACCCGTCTGGATAAATGTGAAAATCTTAGTGCTCAGTGTGATCACCTATACAAGGGACTCTGCAAAGTTTCTGGTTCGAGACTCAGCGGCTTAGGCTATGCGTGGACTCACGGTGAATTAAGATTTTTTACAATATTATGTAGATTACACAGTAATCACTATCTAATCATCATCATCATTCCCAAATGAAAGCACTTTACAGAAACACTTGTCATGATTGCAAACACTAATAATATAATAATATTAATAGTACCTAAGCTACATGAATAATGACTAAGCTAGCTGTTTATTAATCATACATTTGTTGTTTCAGTTCCAGAGGTTATTTCCAGTGATGGTATCAAACATACTTGGCAATGGATCACTCGCGGAAAAAATGGTCGCAATACTCACAAAAATCACACGTACCTGGCCTTCGTTTATTACTATAGGTAAGAAATGTAAAAAAAAAGGACAAATAAGCATTCATTTCAATTCGTATTGACTAGTATACAGGTTGAAAATGTTTAAGACTAAGGTCCAGACCAGTGCATCCTACCTGTTAAGACATATGGTACCGAAACGTGGACACTGACAGGTGGGCTGGTTCACCAATTTAAGGTCGCTCAGTGCGCTATGGAGGGGGTATGCT
This sequence comes from Aporophyla nigra, assembly GCA_947507805.1. Taxonomy (NCBI): domain Eukaryota; kingdom Metazoa; phylum Arthropoda; class Insecta; order Lepidoptera; family Noctuidae; genus Aporophyla; species Aporophyla nigra. The sequence continues at coordinate 6,100,267 of OX382301.1, forward strand.
CGGAGTTTCTTAGAAGGATAAAAAACTTTTTAACAAAAAATTAAACCGCCGAAAAAAACAGAAAAGCAAAAAAGAGTCGGCGCTTTGAGTGATCTTTGTTCATTGATTTTTCAGCGCCGACTCAAAATTTTAAGGTTTATTATTTTTTGCTTTTCTGTTTTTTTCGGCGGTTTAATTTTTTGTTAAAAAGTTTTTATTTTGTAATTTTTTGTACTTTAATGTACTAATAATATACTTGGCAAGGTATACCCTATCCAATGAAAAAAGAATTATCAAAATCGGACTACTCTGTACAAAGTTATGCGTGGTTATACATTACAATCAGTGAGTGAACAATCAATCATCCCCTGTTTTCCAACCCTTAGGGTTCGATTTTGTTTTCCAAATTTATATGAGACCACCCTCGGAGTATACCCTTTCCAATAAAAAAAGAATTATCACAATCGGACTACTATGTAAAAAGTTATGCGTGGTCATACATAAAAAAAAAACAAACAAAAAAAAATATACGCGTCGAATTGATAACGTCCTCCGTTTTTTTTCGTCGGTTAAAAATTAGAAACTTAAAATCATTTTTTTTTTAACAAAATGACGGTGTTAGTCCCAATTTTCACCAAAATAACCTTGTACCTAATATCGCAATCATATTCGTCCAGGCAAAGGCATCCTGTTCGACTACCTCGCGCAAGGCACCAAGGAGCGGCTGACGGCGCCGATGATCAAGTGCGTGATGGCGCTGGGGCGGCGCGCGCTGGTGGAGTGCCTCGCCGACCACCTCGACCATCTCGACCACTGCGCGCACGCGCCGCGCAGGAACCATCTGCAGACGGACCTCCGGGAGACCATACTTGTGAGTCACACTACCCTTTTTAGGCTCAGGGACATTCGTAACTATAGCGATCATGGCGATTTTTACACGCTTTATATTAGCTTCACTTGTATGTTTGTATATTTGTATGTTTGTATATTTGTATGTTTGTTTGTAACCGACTCCTTATAGCGCGATTTTGACCCACTTTAAATGACCAGATTTTATTCAAACTTTGCACACCTGTCAAGGACCGATGACAATGCAATAATTTCATAAATTTGTGCCATTATCCTTGCCAGGGTTACCAGGACAGCAAAAAAACTGTCACAAACTACGCTGACATACGTCTCAAAATTCGAAATACCCTAAAAAATAGAAAATAAATAATAGTTTAAAAAAACTAAAAACACGCTTCCATTGAAAACCAAACTAAAAAGTACAAAATAATGGAAAAAAAGCGTGGGGTGCTGATATCAATAAAAAAATACCTTAAAAAGCACCACACGCTTTTTTTCCATTATTTTGTACTTTTTAGTTTGGTTTTCAATGGAAGCGTGTTTTTAGTTTTTTTAAACTATTATTTATTTTTTATTTACCCTTTTGTGTGCTTTGCGAATGGTGAAAGTGTTAAAATAGCGGTATGTAATATTTAGATAAATTTAAAAGGGGAAGATAGGTTACTTGATCACAGTGCGCGGTCCTATTGAACCAAATCCAATGGACACAGTGACACTCGGTCATATGCGGACTATCGTCTAACAGCGCATACAACGAATTAGTTTCAGTTTTTGTATATAAATACGCATCAAAATGCCTTCTTGTGCATGTAAGAAGTGCTCTAATCTCTCAAGACAAAAGGCCACACGGTATTGGTTTTCAGGCGTAAGTACAGCCAGTAATATTAATTGGTTGAAAATTACAATTTTATTTTATTGTTTGTTTCGCCATTTTTGTGAGAGCGTGATAGATAATACAAAACAGCCGTGAGCGACACGATGCGACGCATCGCACGATTCTCGCGCTATACGTACTATCAAAATTCATAATCGTACTCTTTCGACGGCTACAGCGATTGCTCGCCCGACCGTTGTGGTTTTTTATTTCTGTCGTTGTCTATCAGTAACTGTAAGTATGCAACTTTGACCAGTGTGCAACTTTCGTTGCATGTAATTGTGCACCGATCCCAGATTAAGTGATTGCGATGTTGGAGCGTAACAATTATTATTATTATTTATTTATATTTAAGCCAACAAGGACCAATTACAAAACATGAAATCATAAAAATCATAACATAAAATAATACAAAAACGTCATTGGTTTGGGTTTTCCCTCTGTATCTGCTTACAAAAGCCACAAAAAGGCATATTATTTCGTATATAAGCGAAACTGTGTATACAACGTCGTGACCGATCGTCGGGCAGTTCCCCATCAGACACTACACCCGTCTGGTCGGAGGTTCCTCCCTTTGCTACGGAGGTTGAGTGAACCTTACCCCCTGTTTCTCATATCTCCAAATGTGTTATTTATACTGAAGACGAAGAAGATTTAAATGAAATTACCGAGCGACACTTTACAGACTTGATGCGTATTGATATCTAAACACGATATGATTAGCCGTTTTTATTTGGTTCAAAGACATCAAATATTGTTGTGTACTAAAAAAAAAACAGCGTCATGTGCACCCATCACGTCTGCCGATTTTGGCTAGCTAATTTAATTCGTTCCTGTATTATATTAACATTTGCTGTTGCAGGACGTGTCAACGTGCCTACTCAGATCTGAACCCACGACGTACATAGAAGACTACGTGACGACAGACTACACGCTGTACGAGATGCTCGGCGACTCCGTACTGCCCAGGAGGATGTTATTTCCAATCACAGGTATATTTTAAAAAAATCGTAAGAAATTATCTTTAGTTTGCATAAAATTTGGTACATAAAAGGTCTTAAATATTGTAGCCCACAATTATAGACCCCTAGTGTAGACTTTTTTTTCGGTTATCCTTCAAAAACATCTGCTGTTCCTTTACATACATTTGTCGTTATATACATTTTCATCTACACGGTGAAAATTTGTGGAACAGTATTTTTTTTTTTAAATAACCGACGATGTTTTTCAACTCAGTGGGTTTTACTGAATCTATGGTAGTGCTAACACACTGTTCAGTGAGAGAGTTGAAAATCGAGTACTGTGTTTTTTCGCCGCGCTGAGACTTACTCGCGCTGCACTCTGTTGGATTCTTAATGCTCGGTTCAACACCGAGAGTTGAAAATTCAGTACGTGAAAATATCCCGCCGCGGTTTTATTTCGTGCGTGTGAGTAGATTTAATGATGAGGACATAATCGATGAGAGGTCCAATTTTGAGCGGTATAAGATGAATCCGTTGCCAGTTTCTTACCATAAGGGCTTTGATTCATTAGCATTCATCCAGGGAACTTTAGCTAAGACATATTACAGTTCTAAATCCAACGCAATTCGTTTCAGATAAAATCACAAACGAAAACGCATCACCCGAGAGAACGTCAGATGAAGACTTCACATACCCCCCGGTCAGACCGGTAATCAAGCGGCCCAAAATCCGGCTGATTCCTACTCCTAGCAACCTACGAAATGGAATCCATCGAGAATCAGTCTTCGAACCAACAAAGTTTAAAAGTGATAAGTGTATTAGAATCAAAATCAATAATTGTAGAACACAAGTGTTGAGACCAGTCAGGACTCCAGTGTCGAACTATGTGGCTCATCCGCCGCGCGGTGGTGTTGTGGTAGCAAGCGGACTCCTCAATAGGTTTAGGTATAAACTCAACAAGTCTAGGGATCCATTTCCAATATTTGGAGCTGTTGTGTTGTAAGCTTTACTCTATTATTAATATTATACATAAATTATTACTTTTCGATTTTGTTGTATCATTTAGCTTAACATAGCATGTAATGTTCCCACTGCTGGGACACAGGCCTTCTCTCGGTGGAACATATTACCACGCGGGCCACGGGGATTGGTGGATGTCACATGTTTTCGAATTTTTGATTCTAGAATATTCTGGTTTCCTCATGACGTTTTCCTTCATCATTTTGAGAGCAGTGGTGTATAAATCTTTTAAATAATTAAAACGTATGTCTGGGTTCAGACTTACAACTCGAAAGTCGCGGCCGTCACTGCTGCTGCTGTTGTATCATATACTTACGTACAAAATATTTGTGTCCAGTCAACTGCACTTCTATTGAACTACGAAAAATACCCTTACAGCACTAGAATATAAAAACTCTGTCAATGTCATATCAGTACCAGTGAGTACCTTACACAACTTACGAATGATTAATTTGTACATAGCTACATCAGTTTAGTCTGAAAATTACAAGAATAATAGTTTAAAAAACTAAAAAACACGCTTCTGTAGAAAACCAAACTAAAAAGTAGAAAATAATTGAAAAAAAAAAAGCGTGGGGTGCTTGATATCAATTAAAAAATACTTCAAAAAGCACCCCACGCTTTTTTCCATTATTTTCTACTTTTTAGTTTGGTTTTCTATGGAAGCGTGATTTTTAGTTTTTTTAAACTATTCTTTATTTTCTATTTTTAGGGTGTTTTGAATTTTGTGACGTATGTCAGTGTAGTTTTCGAAAACGGTTTCTTTTGGCTATCCTGGTAACCCCGGCATGGATAATGGCACAAATTTATAAAATTATTGTATTGTCATCTTGAAAGTGGTCACTCTCTTAGAACTTACTAATAATAGTCAAAAAAAATTTATTTCAGTTAAAGAAATATTTATTTTTAGCAAAATAAGTAAGATCGAAATACGTAATATTTGTCATAATGTTGTCTACAGTTTGGCTTTGGAATCACATTCCTAGCTCTATTAGTTTTAGAAACGAAAAGTTAAAAAAAATCTGTTATTAGGACATTTTCAAGGTCAAAACTACATACATAGTAATGCAAATGAGCAGCGTACTTAACAATATCATATTCATTACATTTGGCCCGTTCAAGTTATTCCGACGTTTTGAAGGGGGTCAATATCATGTTCAAAGTTTCCGTTACATATTAACATACAAAAATTGTAACATACTGTTACGAGCTGGGGTTCGGGATAAATTAATTTAAACCAATATTATCGAAACACAAAAAACAGTTTAATTAACTAAACATAATCTAAACAAATATCGCAATAATTAAAACGTCAAACAGAATCACTTGTTTCGCTAGTACTGTATCGCTTGATTCGTATTCGCTCGCTTCCGAAATCGAACTGCCCGTCGGTCCGACAATCCGCTATTTATATCCCGAGCAGAACATTCGCGAACATCCAACACTTTTCCACAGTTCATAAGTAGCGTAGAAGCTTCCAGTAACTTCCACAGACATCTATTTACTGTTTAATCCCGCTATTCGACAATAGATGGCGGTGGCGTACAATTGTTTGTAGTACTTGATAACAGATGGCGTTAGCGTGTTGTTTCTAGTAGTTTCGAACACTGCCCCATCCTTAGATGGAATTAGCGTGACGTTTCTAGACTTTTCGATATACGTAACGTTGTCCTTTTCTGAGATGGAGTTAGCACGATGTTTCTAGACTTTACGATCTACGTAACAATACGTTTGAAGCTAATAAAAGCGTGTTAAAAATGCAAGGTTTTCGGATTGGAGTTGCCATATCAATATGGCAACTGACTGAGCTGCAGAGCTCAGAATGTGAAATAGAAATGTGCATTCAATACTATCGGTGCTGTTCTTTGCTGTTGGTAGAAAATCATTTTGTACTAACTGGTTTTCGTTGCTTTCCGTATCTATTTACCCAGGCGCTATTTACTATTAAATCTGCAATCTGCCTAGCATTTTTCCAACTATGAACCAAAGTATTGTAATTTTACATGGCTTAACTATCGAGCGGAGCAACCTATCTGACCATGATATTTGACCAAGTTATTAACTATACAGGTAGGATATTTATGCGATGTCCTGCCATAATGTCAGAGGAATTTTTAGTCAGTTTAAAAAAAATGCTGGTCCATATTATGTACATTACTACGTCTATAAAACAGCTTTAAAAAAAGATTTAAAAAAAATGAAAACCAAAAAAATAGGATAAGAGGTATAGAATCATGTGCTGAATTTATAGTTACAGGTTGTGCTGATGTATAGTGGTTGTCACCCATAGGTCGAAGTTCGACCATGCTTATAAAAAATATTAGGTTTCTGCACGCCTCCCCATAAACTTTAACTGTGCCAAATTTCAGACTCCTCTGTCCGCGTAAGTTTCTTAAAAAGGGGTACTAAGTTTTTGCTTCACGTATTTATACACCGTGACATTTTAGTCGTCTTACGAAGCTTGTCCACTCAATGTATCCAACATAATATACCGCCAGGCTAGTCTTGGGCATAGTAGTTCGCGACTGAGATCGCTCAGTATAGTTTGCCGCTCCTTAACAAACTAGTTCGCTCTTCTAGTTCGTCAGCTCCCAGCTCGAATCAGGCAGATCGTTCGATCGTTTGCTCGTTTTGATTTTGGTCCTACTGCATGCGACAAGATTATGGAACGATATATTTTTACCTACAATTTTTGAACTCTAAAAACAGCAAAAACCTTTGAATGATAATTCATAAAATGATCATGATCGTAAATAATACCAAAGTTTATTGTTGCAATAAATAACTAGTGATTACAAAAACCTTTTTGTATTTTGTTCCGTGTATTAGTTCGGCTGACGCCATCCTCGCTCATTCAGTCACGAACTGACGAACTAACGAACTGCGGATCGGGGAATGAGGGAACTAGTTCGCATAGTTCATCTATGGGAGCGCTCTTACGACCTAGTTCGTTCGCGAACTACACAAGACTACTCCAGTCGTGGTTAAAAAATTGTTACCATTAATTAAGAATATAGGTACTAACAAAAATAAATAATGCATTAGAATTGTGAAACATCCTGTTAATCATGTTTACGTATCAGACGATGAGAGCATAGTACCTACCCAGCGCACGAGTCGACAAGATTATTCTCTCTCTCATCCCCATTTTCCATGAGACAAAATATCAATTTCAACTACGTCATCATCATAATGAACAGTGTTTTTATTTTTTTGCTATGCTAAAGTTCATTTTCTTTCTTATGGATGTGTGAGACGATTAAAATGTCACGGTGTATATAGATTCTAGATTACCCTAATATTAAGCTATTTTGTCTCACCAAATAATAATCATTATTCATCCATTTTCCAATGTTGAGGTCACCTTAAACTTACACCAGATGTGCATGACGATGAATATCAGAACTTCTATTTAAGTGCAGTATTAGTGGTAATAATAAATATTTGTATCTTGCCTCTTGTCTCAAAATAGATCAGATCATCACTTAGAGTGTTGTGACTAAGAGTTATATCAGGAGAATGGCTAGCTTCCTCTATTCTGAAGTATAAACATACCTACATACGTGCAGATTTATCAATAGATGAGTAAATGGCTAGCTAGCTCATAGTTTGTTGCAAGGATAAGTTCCGAAATGTAAGTTACCAGCACGCGTAGCATGACCGCCATAGAAAGAACTTTGTCTATTCTTGGTAGAATAGAGATATAACTGTCATGCTACGCCAGCATAAAACGGTACAAATCTTTCTACAATCTTTAATTCTGTCTTTAATCTTTCTACAATCTGTAATTTCGTCTATTCTTCCGTCGACAAAACCCCTTTCTACGGTGGTCATGCTACGTATGCTGGAAACGAATTGAAGTTACCAACATAGATATACCAGGCCACTCAGAAAGTATTGCGAAAAAGGTTTTTTTGTATGAGAGACTGGCCAGTTATAAACTATTATAAAAATAATGATTATTTATAAGTAAAAATAGGTACATCCAATTTCAAAATTTCCCTCCTCATTTTTTGCGAGCTAATTAAATTATAGTGTCTCATTGGAAAATGGATTTGCGCCGGGAACATTTTCGCGCTATGATTTTTTACGATTTCAAGTGTCGCCTGAAACCGGACGAATCATACGATAGACTTCAAATTCATGGATGAAAGCCCTTCCAAGGCAACTGTGTATCGTTAGTATAACGAATTCAAACGTGGTCGACTAACTTTTGGGATGAAAAAGGAAGTGATCGCCCTTTGACGGCTGTTACGGAGGAAAACGTGCTAGCAGTGAAAAATTTAATCCAAGATAATAGGCGAATTACGTATAAGGAGATTCAACAACCTCACCGATGCTCAGAAGCAGGCCCGGGTGGAATGGTGCCGTGATATGATACACAAATTTGAAGCAGGCTCGTCTCGGCGTGTTTACGACATTATTACAGGTGATGAGTCATGGATCTATCAATACGATTCAAAAACGAAGCGCCAGACGACGGTTTGGGTGTTTCAAAACGAATCAACGCCTACCAAAGTGAAGCGATCTAGAAGCGGGGGGAAGATTTTGATCGCGAGCTTTTTCAATTTGACTGGCTACTTGGTGTTAATCCCTTTACGGAACCAAAGAAGCATCAACGCCGAATGGTCTACTACCAAATGCTTGGCAGAAGTTTTCTCTGTTGTGAGCAAAAAGCAACCAAACACAGGGCTCCGCGGGCTACGGCTCCACCACGACTACTCGCCCACGCACACCGCGTTCAAAACGAGGGACTTCTTGGACAGCACGCCGGTCAAACTTCTGGGTCACCTGCCTTACAGCCCTGACCTAGCACCGCACACTTATTTTTATTCCCAAAAATTAAAAATCAGCTCAAAGGGATACAATTTTCGTCGCCGGAAGATGCGCTGTCAGCGTTCGAGCAGGCTGTAAACGATGTATCTGCGGCGGACTGGAAAAAGTGTTTCGAAAACTGGTTCTGACGCATGAAACTTTGCTTAGAGGCTAGTGGAGAGTATTTAAAAAGATTAAATAAAAAAATATTTACCTATAGAACACTTCTTTTTATTTTCGCAAAACTTTCTGAGTGTCCCACGTAGCTTGCATCAGTGCTGTTCTCTAAGGATAACTAACTTCACTAAGCTGCAAGTAGCTACGCTAGCACTGGAGGCTGCGACGGCCGTGATTTAGAACTACTCAATTCAAATATTCTAAACCCCTAAAAGTCTTGATCGAATAAGATATAAAGTAATTGGTTGCAAGGCCTAATTCTTCTACGAAACAGCGACGGGCCACGGCCCAGAGCGGCGGGGACGGCCTAGAGTTCGTGAACGATCATAAATGCGTAAGTAAGTGAAATACTGCTTGAATCAGCGCTGCACGATCGATCTCAAGGCAGTGCAGCCAAGACATAGTATCTTATAGAATAGCATAGAAGAGTTGGCAAGCTGAACTAGCAGTAGGCCGTCCATGTTTCCCGTAGGATCACTGTTGCAGCAGTACAGTTTTTTTAGTGTAGACTGCGTAACTGCAAGCGCGGGAGATAGGAGCTATTTGGACTGAAGGTCTTGAAAAGGCTGCCCCAATAGAATGAATAAAAAATAAAAATAAATAAATACTGTATCTATGTATCAAGTTCTTGTGAATGCTCTCATTTCACCATCTGCCTAGCCTTTTCCCAACTATATTGGTGTTGGTTTTCAGTCTAACCGGATGCAACTGAATACCAGTATTTTACATAGAGCGACTGCCTATCTGACCTCCACAACCCAGTTCCTCGGTAATATGATACACCTTGGTAAGTCTGGTTGTCAGACTTTCGGGTTTCTGACGACCCGTAACCACTATGAAAGATCCACAAATGACAGCAGCGGACCAACGGCTTAACGTGCTTTCCGAGGCACGGAGGGGTCTTGGTATGTGAAGATGGTCACCCATCCACGTACCAACCGCGGCAAGCGTAGCTTAACCTGATTGATCGCTCCGTGCGGCTGTTATTACTTGGCCACAAGCCAAGCCCAAGATGAGGGAATGTTCTCATTTGTGACAGTGTCACTTTCACTCATTTGAATTGACTACATATTTTTTAAATCTGGAACAATTACAGAACAACAAAACCGGCCAAGTGCGAGTCGGACTCGCGCACCGAGGGTTCCGTACGAACCTTCAGGTATGCACGGTTTATGCATAAGGTTTATGTTTATGAAATTAAATGGTTTTTTTTTTTTTTTATATTTGAGTTGACTGAATGAAAGGTAAATTGTGGTTTACGATTTATGACGTATTAAAAAAAACTACTTACTAGATCTCGTTCAAACCAATTTTCAGTGGAAGTTTACATGGTAATATACATCATATATTTTTTTAGATTTATCTTTCCCTTATTATAGAAGTTACGGGGGGGACACATTTTACCACTTTGGAAGTGTCTCTCGCGCAAACTATTCAGTTTAGAAAAAAATGATGTTAGAAACCTCAATATCATTATTGAAGACCTATCCATAGATACCCCAGGGTTTGATGAAAAATTTTTTTTTGAGTTTCAGTTCTATGTATGGGGAACCCCAAATATTATAGTTTCTTTTTCTATTTTTTGTGTGAAAATCTTAATGCGGTTCACAGAATACATCTATTTACCAAGTTTCAACAGCATAGCTCTTATAGTTTCGGGAAAAAAAAGAGGCTGAGACATACTCGGACAGACAGACATGACGAATCTATAAGGGTTCCGTTTTTTGCCATTTGGCTACGGAACCCTAAAAAAGGATACTGCATCTCCGTCCTTGACAGATTATCTATTGGGTATGTAGGTCAGGAAGCTATTTTGATGCCTGCATTAAACACACGCTACGTGTCAGTCCTACCGACAATATGAGATGGATTAGAAAATTAATAAGACCAATAGCGTTATTTTATTAAACTGAATGATAAATATTCCATTATTTCTTTATAAACTTACCTATAAACTTGCTGACCCGACAATTGCTGTCCTGTTTAAATTTCAATAATTCAAACAAAATTCGCATTGAAAATGCAATTTCAGTATTTCAGATTTTTCGGCTGTTTCTTTGGGTTTTTCCTAATTTTCAATTTACGGTTGATAATAGAGCGACGAAAATAAAAACAAAAAACATTCTGTTAAGCCTTTTTTGGGTTTTAGCACTTTTAGCGAGACTAACGTACTGCTGCAAATGATATTCATATAGATAGATTTGATATCACATGATTTTTTGTCGTCATTGACGAGAATAAGATGATGAACATCACTTACCTATTAATGATATCACCTATTACCATATTCTATGAATTAGACTCAGGTAAAGAACTACTGTTTTATTTTGTCGAAAGCGGGAAAAGGGTATTTTCTTCATTGACATGTTTAGGTACTTACTCGTTAATAACAAAAAATTAAACCGCCGAAAAAACAGAAAAGCTAAAAATAATAAACCTTAAAATTATGAGTCGGCGCTTTGAGTGATCTTTGTTCATTGATTTTTCAGCGCCGACTCAAAATTTTAAGGTTTATTATTTTTTGCTTTTCTGTTTTTTCGGCAGTTTAATTTTTTGTTAAAAAGTTTTTATTTTGTATTTTTTGTGGCTTTAATGTACTAATAATACTTGGCAAGGTATACCCTATCCAATGAAAAAAGAATTATCAAAATCGGACTACTCTGTACAAAGTTATGCGTGGTTATACATTACAATCAATCATCCCCTGTTTTCCGACCCTTAGGGTTCGATTTTGTTTTCCAAATTTATATGGGACCACCCTCGGAGTATACACTATTCCAATAAAAAAGAATTATCACAATCGGACTACTGTGTAAAAAGTTATGCGTGGTCATACATAAAAAAAAAAACAAAAAAAAATATACGCGTCGAATTGATAACCTCCTCCGTTTTTTTTCGTCGGTTAAAAATAAGACATTATTCTTATCCTAATTTAATTAAAACCTATCTTGCACACAAATAGTCCTATTACCACTCATAGGGAATACAAAAAACATTACCCTCATTTTGCCGGAGTGCAGTCGGTTAATTACAGTGCGTTTCGACGTTTTGCAATAACTAGTTATTATTGGAATCAAATCTAGTCCTGTGCCGCTCACTGGCTAAACATAGGACATCCTATCTCCGTATTTTCCATAAATATCCAGGTGACCAGGTCGAGGAGATCTATATAGACTGACGTCACGAAGATGGACAGCAGATGGGTTGGTAAAATTACTTTGAAACTACCGATTTCTGTCGCTGTCGTAATCTTCGAAATTATTATTTTTCCGTATTGTTTTGTAAATTTCAGTTCTGTGCCAGAGTGTATATTGAACACTTAACACTAAATACGATTCGCGAACGTAGCACGTATGTATTTACAGAGTTATAATCAATAAACCATCAAAACAACACTCGAAGTCCATTTAATTTCATTGAATGACTATTGATGAAAACTTCATAAAAATATATACATAGGTACACCTGGTCATATACGCACGCCGTTTGCGAGTACTGCGCACTTGATCTTGACCTCCATACCCAATCATTGGGTAGTACTTACTAAAAACCCGGTAAGACTGGTTGTCAGATTTTCAGGCTCCTGACAAGACAAAGATCTACGAATGACAACTAGAACTAACGGCTTAATGTTCTTTCCCAGGCACGGAGGGGTCTAAATATGTAAAGATGGTCTCCCATCTACGGACCAACCGCGCCAAGCGTAGCTGAACCTGATCGATCGTACCGAGTGGCCGTTATTTCTTAGCCACAAGCCCCTACAAAATTGGACATCAGAAAAGGACATAGGTTTTTTGCAGAACATAAAGCTCCAACAGTAAAATTGTAATTCTAATATTCTCTATTATATTTAAATCAAACCCAATGAGGTCGTATCGTAATTAAAATAAACAAGACCAGGTATTTACAATTTTAATTGTTACCCAAAAATTAACGCCTCCAGCCAAGGCTCAAATAGAAGGAAAGGGAGGCGAAATAGATTCAAATCTAAGTTGAAGTGGTGTCAGAATAATGAATGCCAGATAAAAATGAATATCATTGCAACCCTTCACGAAGAAAAGAAATTTAGTTCTTTTTGGAAGCAAACTAACTCTTTGAATCCTCAGCCGAGCTTGCCGTCGAACGTGGATGGCTTTTTTTTTTTTTTTTTTTGGATGGGAAATCATCAAGGGCGGAGGGCGTGTCAGACTTTTACTGACTAAAACCCACCCGTGTTCCTTCAGTTGCCCATGTGCCAGGGTCACGGTATCTCTTTCTCTTTTGAACAATCACGCGACCCCGGCAGAACGTGGATGGCTTGTCACTTAATAGTGATATAGCCGACATGTTCGTAAACCATTTTAAAGTCTCTGCGCCTATAACAAATACATCTAAGCAAGGCAATCGGACCCCGTGTGAGGGTGAACCTCATGTAAGATTGAACGTGAAAGATGTAAAAGATGCGTTAAATAGTATGAAACGAGGCAGGTCACCTGGGCACGATGGTTTGAGTGTTGAGCATTTAAGGTCCGCTGGTGTACACTTACCTAGGTTACTCACCATGTTATTTAATTTTTGTGTGGGTCACTCTTACCTGCCTGACGACCTCGTAAAAACTGTTGTAGTTCCAATTGTTAAAAATAAGACAGGTGACTCATCCGACAAAAACAATTATAGGCCTATTTCACTGGGAACAGTCATTGGCAAAGTGCTGGACAGCCTGCTTGAGAGACAGTTGAAGATGCATATAAAACTAAACGACGCGCAGTTTGGTTTTCGAACCGGTTTGTCGACAGAAAGTGCAATCCTGTGTCTCAAGCAGACTGTGCAGTACTACACGGATAGAAAGACACCAGTATATGGTTGTTTTCTGGACCTATCCAGGGCTTTTGACCTAGTGAATTATGACATTCTGTGGCAAAAAATGTCGGATGAAACAGACCTTCCACCTGAGGTGATAAATATATTTAAATGTTGGTATGAAAGTCAGATTAACTGTGTTAGGTGGTCAGATGCACACTCGGTACAGTATGGGCTAGACTGAGGAGTGAGGCAGGGGGGGTTGACTTCACCCACTCTGTTCAACCTGTACATAGACAGGCTGGTCGGTGAGCTGAGTAGCACTATGGATGGTTGTTCTGTGGATGGTAGAATGATCAACAACATTAGCTATGCTGATGACATGATGCTGCTCAGCCCATCAATCTGTGGACTAAGGAAGTTGTTGGCCATGTGTGAGAGGTATGCGGAGGCTCATGGCTTGAGGTATAATGCTACTAAGAGTGAGGTGGTAGTTTTTAAAGTACCTAATAATACACCCACGAATATACCACCCGTGACGTTACAAGGAACACCGCTTAAAATCGTCACTCAATATAAATACCTTGGTCATGTGGTCACGGGTTCTCTCACAGATGACCAGGATATAGATAGGGAGCGCAGGGCGTTGGCAGCCCGATGCAATATGCTTGCCCGCAGGTTTGCGCGGTGCTCAGACGACGTAAAATTGACGCTCTTCAGAGCCTATTGCCAGTCGTTTTACTCGTGCAGCTTGTGGGTTAGGTATACGCAGAAGGTTAACAACGCTCTGCGCGTACAGTATAATAATGCGTTGCGGATATTGCTGGGGATGCCTCGGTTTTGCAGTGCATGCCATTATGCGCAAACGGTGTGCATCGATGTTGCGGCGATTCAGGGGCAGCCCTAACAGTATATTAGCTACACTGGCGGACAAGGTTGATGATCCATTTATCAGGCTCTGGGCTGGCAGGCACGTGCGTGCACATGTTCACGTGCCTAATTAAGGTGTTATTATTTTATTAAGTTTGAGTTTACTAACATAGATTAAGTTCTTACTAACACTATGGAGCCCTGGTCTGAATTAAAATTTTGAATTTGAATTTAAAACCGTAAAACATGCTTAGGGCATCCCCTTTAGGATACGATGTGGTACTTGGCTTAGGGCATCGCTGAAAGAAGGCAGTAAGGGACGGCTGGATCGGAATGATTAGATATTATTTAGAGACGAATTTAAAGCTACAAGCTCCGCGGCGCGGGCTGGCTCGAGCAAGCGTCGGTCGGGAACGGGTATGGATTTTGTCTCACACACACATAGGTGCTCACGCTTAAGCACCCTCAAACTCTCTATCACATGATCACACACTTACAGTCACTCATTCACAACACATGATCACAATCACCCTTATTCACATAGTACAGTTTCTTCTGGTTTTATTATTTTCTTTTGAATCTCAATTTAATTGCAGACAGGCTCGACGCGACGACGCGACGGGGCTAAACAAGAATTGTTTAGAGAGAGTTAGACCAATTTCCTAACAAGTTTTCATATAAATTGTGCTACAAAATCACGTCGCGTTGTCGCATCGTGTCTGTCTGCGGGAGCCTTTATATAATACGCGGAGATAGGTACTAACGCAACAAACAGAGATATGTTATGTTTTATTGTTGCAAGAATGTTGGGTCATTCTGAATGTCCTCAGACTATTAAAACAATATATTCGCTTGCAACTATGTATTAGGAATTTCTACAGTCCCACTCAGAATACAATAACATCACATAAAATTCGCCCTCGATCCCCTGAAAGCATTCTCGTTATATCTCTTTTACGTCTTCCGAGTTTCATATCCGAAGCGATCCTGCTTTTATTAGCACAACTTTATTTTGTAGAGAAAAGTGAAGCGAACAAAGTAGCTAAACTTATGCTAATTTAAAATTGTATAAGAGAATAAAATTATTGGGAAAATTATTACAGTTACAAAATAGCTGGTTGGAAGAGGTCTTCTCCCAATAAGAGCCTTGTCCCAATTCTGTTTGGGTCAGTTTTCAGTCTAGCCGGATGCAGCTGAATTCTAGTATTTTACATAAAGCGACTCTACTGATTTTCACAAATTACAACACGATACCCCTTCGTCATACTAGTTGCCACACTTTTAGGCTTATCATTACCTGTAACGACTGACAAAGATCTACGAACGTTTGCTGGGATCAACGGCGCAACGTGCTTTCGGGGGCACGGAGTGGTCAATATGGATGGTCATCCATCCTCGAACCGACCGCGGCACGCTTAATTTAACCTTCGACCCATCCGTGCGGTTTTCATCATTCAGGCACGTTCTCCCATAGGCCGCCTTCATATCTGTTTCTAACCGATGGATCTACGGAGCATTATAAAGAAAGATTTTCAGCGGCGATGTAGATAGGTAAATCTACCTAAGTCAGAGACGACAAAAATCCACAGAATTTCAGCAAATATTTTTTTTTGACATTGTTTATAAAACGAACTCAAATTGTTTTGTTTTGCTACAAATATGTCTTAGTCCTAGGTCAGAAATTTGAAATGGCTTAGGCAGAAACTTTGTTCAGTGTTTTTGTTTTGTTTTAAACTCCAAATCTTCAAGATTTGGAGTTTCCATACAAATGTAAATGACTCACTCCTAAATTATTCAGCTAGTGATCTTTCATGGGGTAATTAAGGCTACAAATTGGTGCCAAAACCGCTTGAAACTTGAAGTCACGTTTGGCAGAAGACACAATGCGATTCTATCAATTTGTTACTCGCCAAGGGTTTACAATTGATAGCATTTCATTGTGTAGTGGGGACCAACGTTGGCTGTGGCACATTTTGTGTCTTAGTATTATACTACAGTTAGCAATCTTTGCTGCGGAATTATAAAACAATTTTCATTTTAACAAACGTAGATGTCAATGGAGAAGAAAGGGCAAGAAACTCCAACACTCTTCTTAATCAAGATATTTCAAAATCTTGGGAACATTAATGGAACTTGTTGCTCCTATAATGTAAGAAAAATGAAAAAAATAAAAAACAAATATCATTCTAGATTCTAGAAGAACACTATTTTCCAGAAACATTGATCCATGGTTAAACGATGTGTTGTTTTCTTTTATATTCGTGAAAGAAATAGTAGAACAAATTGCAACAATCTTAGCAACATAGAAAACAATAGGTATCACTTCACAGTTGTCTTCCAATTTAGATAGTGTGCGTCTACACGAGTCGAGTACGGATGTTTACAAGAGGAGGCTGGCGTCGCGCGTCGCTGTCGGCGCCCATCGTATTTCACCTGCGCGGCGACGGCGGGTCGCGACCGGCACCGTGTCACACCGACGCGTAACGAATCAATAATTATGCCAAGATTTTTTGGTAAGATAAAACGTGATGTTCGTTGACTTATTTTGGGAGGTGTGTGCGCCACCTGTGTTAACGAAGTTGCTTGTTTATAGTAAGACTGATGATTTTATGACACAATACTGATGAAGCTTAAAAATCGATGATTTGACTCATGGAAAACTCAACGACAACGAATTTTGAACTTTGAACGAACTTTGTTTGGACACCTACGTGTAAGGAATAGAAATGAGGCATGTATTTGTTTGTGAAATATAATATGAGGTGTCGAGGAAACGGGATTCATTTTACAAATATTTGGTATTCTAAAGACGTATTTTTGGTGCCTTATTTGGCGAAGATGTAAATATATCCGCGTAAAGTTTTTGTTACCTTCATAATTATTTATAGGTGGCGCCTTATTTCTAACGGTGTACGCGTAAAATTGTGGTAATAATTTACCCATACATTAAACATGAGACATGATACTTGTACTTATCTATAAATTAATGTCATTGGCATAATGACATACCTACCTGACTACCTATTGGTATAATAATACCTACAGTAAGAATATCCCATGTAGGTATTGGATTCCTGGATTAGTAACGTAAGTCATAATGCCTTAACATATGATATGCATTTCCACAATTGCACAACACGAACTCTCTCTGTCTCTCGATGGATAATGGAATAGGATTTTCTTTAGCTCAGGGCAAAAAGCCTGGCGTAGGTAACTTATTTAAAAATCGACAGAAAATGGCAAGTTAAGAACCATTGTTTTGTTGATAGGAAGATAGAACAGGAAACTGCGGTATATGATAAATGATATTTATTTTTGTAAGTAGGTTTAAACAAACACGTCAATAATGTTTTTAATAACTAGATGGGTACGTCTTCTTCGTGTATTTTTATTAAATTGCAGTAGGTACTTGCTTGGGTTCAACGGATCACTTTGTGGCGCGCGACACACGTGTAATTTATTTGTCGCTACCAGTTACGTAGTTTTAGACGCAGTGGCGCATGTAAACGACTGTTTAATATAAACGATCGATTTTAGAACTACTTATCGTTTATTTCCATACTTGGAATATGGGTAAAGATAACGTAGAGCTTATAATATCGCTGACGCCTGCGACTGTCACCCAAATTGCGTAACGAATGACAACGTTTTTCGGCACAAGAGATATTATTATTGTAGCTGTATTTTCAAGCTTGTGTTTATAAAAACAGCGTCTTTAGGTGCTTCGAAAGAAGCATGAAGAGTAGCAGCACCTACTTTTTTACAGACTGATAATGCTGACATTAATATAAGAGCTACCTACGCAAAATAATCGTTAATATTCTCCATATTTCATTACTCTCTAAAGAGAGTTTGATTGTTCCATAGGGTACGGTGTGAATAGCGGCCGATACTTTTGTTGCTATGTCGGTACTTACCAACTTTGGTGTCTATAAAATTTTTGGAACATTGCCTACGTTTGCGTGATGCAAGACGAAGAGTACTTTCATTTGCCCGTTTAGTCCAAGGACCATAAATATATTTTAAAAACCATTAAGGAGTAAGTGTTCGTTATCCGAAAGTATCGAAGAGGATTCGATTTTATTTCTGAAGTAAGTACAATCATAAACGTATAAATAAATCAAGCTTCGTTGTTTGCGTGTGAGTACAATGCAGGCAAATTTCTTTCAGGTCGCAAAGTTGCTACCATTTTCATTTTTAGGGTTCTGTATCCTATGGATGCCAACGGGACCCTGTTTTTGAGGCTCTGTCTGTCTGTCCGTCCGTCTATCACAGGGCTGTAAATATTATTTGAATCTACATGGGTAGACACTTAAAAATTTCATAGACTGTGTGCTACTGGGGCTAAACCACACATAATAAAAAATTAAATGAAGTAAGTAATTGAAGGGGGTCATACTAGAAACGTGTTTTTTTCTCGATCCTAATACGGTACGGAACACTTCGTGTGCGAGTACAAACTATTCGCACTTGGCCGCTTTTATTTATTTTTCGGTTTATTTAGGGCTCATTCAGACAGACGTTCGATCTGTGGTCGTGTGGTGCATTTCAGATACGAAAAATCTGTTTAATTGAACAAAAATGGAGTTGATTTGCTTTTGTAGCCGACTGATCTCTTCATGCATTTGGTAAACGCTTTGATCATAGGTAGGTAATTATTGATGTCAATCATGGATTGCTAAAAATATATTTTTGTGAGACAGTCAGATAGCAGACATTATTTTAGATGGATGATCGAGTTTAAATTAGCGTTCTATTAATAAAATTTGAGTCTGAATCAAAAGAACGCTGGGCATATTTGTATCAACGTTGACCGATCTATGACTAAGCTTTGTATTTACCATGCTCGAAATCGTACAGCACTCTTGCCTTCAATTTAATAATGCGTTTAGGATATTGATGTGGTTGTCCCGCTTCTGTATAATGCGTCAGGGATGTTTGCTGAAGCTCGAGTCTACTGATTTTATATTTACAACGATGCACCTCTCTGGTGCGCCGCGTGCGGACCAGCCCCAACCTTATTTTGCGCTTTATGTCGAGCAGACTCGATTGTTTATAAATGAGTCGCTGCTGCAAGCTGTCCATCTCAGTGTTAGACTTGTTTATTCATGGTTATAGGTAAAGTGACTAGAATAGGAATATTAACATAGGCGTAAGAAATATCCTGCCAGCATCACGGATTAGTTCGAAACAGTTACCGTGGCCCTGGCATAGGCAACTGAAGGAACAGAGGTGGGTTTTAGTCAGTAAAAGTTTGACACGCCTTCTCGCTCAGCCCAGGGTGGGAGAAGTCATTTCATTATTTCCCAACCAAAAAAAGGGGTGAGGAATATTGTTATTAACAATATTGAGGCATGTTACTTGATAATAAAGACATTTTTGCCTACTGTATCTTTAACGCCCTGCCTAGCATCGAGACTTGAAAATCGAACAGTGTGTGTTTTCGACGCGCTGGGATTCACTCTGTTGGATTCTCAATGTTTGGTGTTTCAACTCTCGGACGTGGTGTAAAAGGAAAACGGAACTTTTATAAGATCACTTTCTGTGCTCTTCGCTTCAATTTCGCCTAATGGTTTTCTTTCTCACCACTTGTCTAAAATGTCTTCTCAATGTTCAATATTGGCCTCTCTCATAGCGACGCGATGGTTGTACAGACGCCAGCACATCAAGGTACCCGAAAATGAACAACCTTGAACCTAATGCTTTAGCGACAAAGTTGAAAATCTATTAAAGCAATTTGACAGATTGTAGTAGCTCGATGTGCTGGCGTCTGTACTTACCTACTTCATTAGCGGTTTTAGATACTACCTTTCATAAACACATTCAAATATTCAGCTAGAAAAGTTTTTAATCATTTATTCTACCTTTACAGTTCCCACCTTGCTTATGAACGCCAAAGCTCATACCTGTACCTTCGTAATCAAACTCAAAGCATTTTTTTTGTTCAACTAATTACAGGCAATTATGAAATGTCAAGGAGTCGGTCGGTAAGTTAGAAAGTTGAAGCTTCTTGCCTGTTCCCAAACGTAGATATCTGACACTGGAACCAGCGATTAAGGGTCCGTTCACACAGACCGGCTCGGAGAGGAGAGCAGCAATTGTAGTAAGGTTTATTTTTGCATGTGCACTGATTTTGTCATTAAGAATGCTTGAATGCGCTTGGTGTGAAATAATAAGAGGAGCTGACCGGCTCCGATCGCGTACTTTTCTCGCTCGCACAGCCGATCGGCTGTGATTTCGTGCTCTCTCTCGCTCGCGCAGCCGATCGAATATTTTAAAATAATATTTTTCCAAATATTTTTTGCCCATATTTGTCTCCGCTTGCGCTTTCGTTTGTTTTCTTCTGCTTCGAAAAATCTTGCTAACAAATACATTTCTTCATCGGAGCTATCTAAATCCATGTTCCGAAAAGCATACGTTAACACCGAAAACAAAACTTGGACTGCGTGGAATACTGGTACTGCCTTTGTAGTGTATCCACCCGGCTCCGAGCGCATCCGACCGGCTGCGAGTGCATCCGACCGGCTGCGAGCGCATCCGACCGGCTCCGAGCGCATCCGCTTTCAGATCGCTTCCAGCCGGTCTATGTGAAATAGTTGGCAGCTCCGCTCCGACCAACTCCAAGCGTATACAATCCGGTCTGTGTGAAAAGAAAAATGCGCGTCGATGCTCTCCGAGCCGGTCTGTGTGAACGGACCCTAATCAGTAACTAATTAATTATCTAAACTGCAAGCCCATTGTCTCAAATTAACCTGCTTAGCCTTTTCTCGACTATTTTGGGGTCGGCTTCCAGTCTAACCGCATGTAGCTTAACAGTATTTTAGACGAGCAACTACCTATAGTATAACCTCCACAACCCAGTTCTGGGTTACACGATATCCCTTGGAAAGACTAGCAATCCAACTGTTAGGCTTCTACCAGTAACGACTGTCAGTGATCGGGACCAACAGCTTAACGTGCTATCTGAGGTACGGAGGGGTCTCAATATTAACTATCTTTTGTCCCTTCCAACCTGTATAAGTATGGTCACCCCATCCATAAACCAACCGCGTCAAGCGTATCTTAACCTTCGATGGAGGCGTGCGGCTGCTATTATTCAGTCATGATCCCCGAATTGTCGGGTCACCCACGTAATGATGACGTCACTATGATATATACGCACCGCCATCATAATGTCACATTACATTGAATATGTATGAGGTAGTGACGAAAAGGTTTTTGTATTTAAAAATTTAGCAAATCAGATCTGTTGTAGTGTAGGGTGAGCGCAGAAGGTTAGGTTCGACTTGTCTTCATATTGAGGACTAGCTCGTTCCCCTAGCCCCATTCGTCTTTGTGAATTCGTTTTAAAATTTGAATAATATTGAATCACATCGCCCGCCCGCGATATTATTTCGTTTTCTTTTAGCGTTGTTTGTGTATTTTATTTTATTTCTTTTTACTCCGCTCCTAAAGTCCCCTTCTGAAGGGGTCTGCTAGGACCGATGCCTGTCAGGGTCGTGAGATTGTTCGAAAGAGATACCGTGACCCTGGCACATGGGCAACTGAAGGAACACGGGTGGGTTTTAGTCAGTAAAAGTTTGACACGCCCTCCCGCCCAGAGCGGGAGAAGTCATCTGATGATTTCCGATCAAAAAAAAAGGTTGGTACATTCAAGAATTAGGCTCTCAAATGCAAAAACATTTTTTCATATCCGACTGCTAGTTCCAGAGATCATACAAACTTGCAAATAGATCATACAATTATTTTAATAATACAGATCTTAAGCTTTGCGGACTGATAAGTCACGTTCTGACATTCTAGGTAAGTGATTATGATGACGTAGGGATCATGTAATATTTCATCAGGCTGATTTTCACATTATGTTTTTCGTAGGTTTAAGAGAAGATTCAGTTACGAAAATCGGAAAAACTATGCTCCAATGATTCGGTCATGTTGAAAGGATGAATGAAAGGCGACTAAAAAGAGGTATTTACAAAGCAGTTGTGAATGGAAATGCCGGGACCGGAAGCCCAAGGAGGATATATAGTGACTTTATTGGTGATGTTCTTCAGAAAGGTCAGGTGCATACTCGCAACCGGCGTGCGTGTATGAACGTAAATGAGGCAAAAGGAGTATGTAAGGATTGTAGCAGGCGGCGTTCCGTAGTTTCTACCTACCCTGTGGGAATGGGAAGAAGGTGTGAGTTTGTATATGAATGTCTTTAGTATGATGCGATTCGATCTTAAGATTTCGATGGGTACAAGTACAGCAAAGAAAAGAAAATGTAAGTTTACGAATAACACAAACGTTACAGCGGAATTTATAGTCCCTTTCAGTAAAAATGCAGGAAAACATGTTTTTTCAGGATTCCCTCGTCACCTTTCTTCATGAAAGTTTGTGATATACATAATAATTTAGGTAGATATCGTTTACATTTAATCCTAGAAGTGTTTTCCTTGTGGCACAAATTTTGCTTTTTGGCATTCTTTCAAGACAGTTGTGGGAATAAATATATTTATTTATTAATAAAGGTTTACCAACAGTTTTTGTAAACAATATACGCCGAATATAGGCAAACCAGCACTCCCAAAAAAAAAAACTTGTTGTGTGGCAAATATTCAATTCTTGCCTGTGCAACCGGCAGCAAGTTCGTCATGCTCCCTTAGATGTCAATGCTTGCGGTAGCGTCGGGGGTCGGGTTGCCCCCTTCCCACAAATAAGGTGAGGGGGGTAATGGCTGATCTTTGCGTTATGCTCGTGAACGGGTGCTGCTTGTGGTGACTGGTCGTCTTGCTGACCTTGATGTTGGTATTGTTGTTAATTACCTACCTGTTTATTTGTTTTTACGCCGAAGGTCCTAGTTTATCATTTGTGGCCTCGAGTTGTAACTCGGGTCGTAACAGCTATGTGAACGTGATTCAGCATTGCATATGTAAGCTGTCACGCTCTTTATGCCAGGAGGCTTTTATTTTGGTACCTATATTTACATTATATAAATATTTTTTTGCTTATGCTTGAGTATAGATTTCATTTTATTTGTTGGAATATTGGGTTGGCTAACTGACACATGGCAAATCATTTAATTTATTTTTTTGTGTCTCTTAATGTTTACTACTTACAATTGTATAGAATCAAGTTCTTCTAACTTAACAGACAGCTGTGCTGCTGGGGAGTTTGTTCCGCCACTTCTTCTTCCCAGCTAAAGCACTAGGAAGTGTCGAAGGGCGGGCGTTTTGGGGGACTGTCTTATGTAACTTTGACGTTCAAAAAGTGCTGTCTCTCAGCCTAGTTTGAATAAATGACTTTTGATTTTGATTTTGAAATAACATTGGCTTGTTACCGCGGTTGGTGAGTCATCACCAGCAGCCTAAAGTAGTCCACTACTGGACATAGGCCTCTCCACGCCACACACGCAATTCAGCTTTATTCTCGGAAACTCTCATCCTACTGCTTTTAGCCATCCTGCGAAGATCGTCTCCCCATTTAGCCTGAGGGCATCCTACCTTACGTTTGTTGATTCGCAGTCTCCCACTCAAGAACACGTCTACCCTAACGCTCATCGGTTCTACGGCCAATATGGCAGGCCCATTGCCACTACAGCGTCCTAATTGTTTGTTGGTGAGAAGCATAGCTCAAACAAGTGACATATTGGTCCAGCCTGTTTGGCAGTTGAGTAGTAAAGCTGCGGTCTTCGACTGACTATACGCTGACAGCGTTAATGTGACGGCGGCAACGAACGTTTTGGCACCGAGCGGCGTGTCGGTTGCCTGACGTGACGTCACCGTATGCTGTCGGTAGTGTCTGACGTTTTAAAGAGACAGAGCATAAAACCACCATCATCAGGATTAAGGTCGGAAGACGTGAACTGCTGGACATAGGCCTCTCCCACTTGTGGGTCGCCATAACAGCCACGCTTGGCAGGCGGTAAAATGCATACAGAACGTTGCTGCCCCTTCACTGGTAAGTCCTTTAGTCGCCTCTTACAACACCCACCACGGGTAGAAATGGGATGGTGCTATTCTTTACGTCAAACGTGAAGCACCAATAGCCTGTCCAAAAGTATCCAATGACAGTGTAAACAAACCCTAAACCCTGTTCACGTAATTTTTTTACGTAATCAATCCCTCACTACAGGGAATTCGTTTTATGAAGGTTTCAACTTTATATCTCGTTACATCACTTTTTCAACAATTATTTTTCCAATAACATTATTAAATGGTAGTTGAAAGTTGTTGACTAAAATTGAGGTTATAAAATTAACCTCAGGTTTTTAAAATTAATGAAATCCAGCTACAACAAGGTGTTTTTAAATTAGGATTTTGTGTTTAAGTGTTTTAATATAAAGCACTTAATTTGTACATGTACATTTGTACATTTTGCACCGTGTGGTGCCGGATGTGTACCGTGTGGTGCCGGACGTAAATAATAGCATCACCCCATTTCTTCCTGTGGGTTTCGTAAAAGGCAACTAAGGGACTTACTAGAGAATGGGCAGCAGCGTTCTCTATGCATTTTACGACCATACTGCAATCGCTAACTCGCCTGCCAAGAGTGGTTATTATGGCAAAGCCCCCCAAATTGGGGGAGGCCTATGTCCAGTAGTGGACGTCTTACGGCTGTAATGATGATGATGAATTTGTACATGGCGCTAGAAATGCGCATCCACAGGTACGTTTGTTTATATTTGTATATATTTTCTTCAGATACTTTTGGAACAGACTGTAGCTTGTGTCTTCGACCTTACTTTTTATATCTACCCTGATCGATAAAGTTTGGGCTTAAGATTTAAAATTTGCAATCCTATGTATCCAAGAATTTGCAAATAAAAGCCTGAGTTTCCGAGACACGTTTTGCCAAACGACACCGGAATAAATTTAGTTTGTAATAGAAAATATTCAAGGGAACACGACACGTTGGCAAACATTTTCGTTTTCGTATCTGTTTTCAAGCGAGTTAACTTGAAAATCGTGCCAAACTTTGCATATGTTAGATTCGTGTTAGATAAGTCAGCCAGTTATGTGGGTACTCGAATTGGGTTATCTAGATAATAATTCAGTTTTAAAAGGAAAACTTCGAATTGACATTAACAAATTCCTTTTTGCATTTTTCCAACTTATATAGGTAGGGGAGGGTGGGGCAAAATGAGGCTCGGGGCATTACGGGAAGTTAGCTTGTGTGCGTGGCACACACGCGTATACGAGTCGACAGCGGCGCCATTCGTTCGTTGTTCAGTTGCCGCACGTGAGTCAAAGCAAGCGGAACGTGTCGGTGCGTGTTTTCGTGTCGTGGCTAACCAAAACAGTTTTTGAGTGTTTTGTTATTTGTTTTCATAAAATATACTCTTGTGTAGTGAGGTAAGTACATGACCTGCATTAACTTTTATACTATAAGTCAGTGGGAGTGGGATTAACCTATTCAAATTCTAATTTGTTTTTGATGATTTCTATTGAGGTTAGAAATGGCCGACCAATTTGAAAGAAGTAATGTTTGGGGCAAAATGAATGGGGCACAATGGGATGGTATCTCATTTTGCCCCCTCTCACAGAGGCAATTTAATTTAATATTTTAATATTAACGCTGGCGATAGAAGACATTTTTATTTCTCTTATTAGGTCGTTATCTAATTCGTTTACTGGATTTATAATTATTATATTAAAAGTGTTTTTTTTCTTTTTTTACAGTTAATATGGTTCGTACATACAAAAGAAAAACGAATAGACAAAAATGGGACGAAGCAGACATGAGAAGAGCAGTGTCGGCTGTGCTTCTCAACAAAATGGGATTTCTCAGGGCTTCTGCTACTTATACTGTGCCAAAATCAACGTTAGAACGACGAGTTAAAAAAGCTCGCCAGTCTCAGAATGCAGATACAGATTCAGATAATGACTATGGGAAAAAAGGTTTAGGGCACTTCAAACCAGTGTTTACAAAAGAGCAAGAAGAAGAGTTGGCCACTTATGTAAAAATGATGCAATCCCGATTATTCGGAATTACTGGGACAGAGCTAAGGATACTAGCTTTCCAACTAGCTATAAAAAATAATATCGAGAATCCCTTTAATCGAGAAGATGGTATGGCGGGGAAGGACTGGCTTAGTGGGTTTCTAAAACGCCATCCAGATATATCATACAGGCAACCAGAACCAACTTCTGCGGCTAGGGCGATGGGATTCAATAGAGTCGCTGTAAATAGCTTTTTTGATCTATTAGAAAGTGTTGTGGATAAACATGCACTGACTGCAGATAGAATGTATAACGTGGATGAAACAGGTATAAGCACTGTACCAAAAAGCCAGTCCAAAATTTTATCACTGAAAGGACAGAAGCAAGTTGGATGTCTAACATCAGGAGAAAGAGGCCAGCTAGTGACAGCTGAAATATGTTTTAGCGCGACGGGAGTATATTTGCCACCAATGCTAATTTATGCCAGGAAACGCATGAAAAATGAGCTTCTAGATGGTGCACCAGCAGGCTTTTGGGGAACCTGCAGCGACAATGGCTG
This sequence comes from Aporophyla nigra, assembly GCA_947507805.1. Lineage (NCBI taxonomy): Eukaryota > Metazoa > Arthropoda > Insecta > Lepidoptera > Noctuidae > Aporophyla > Aporophyla nigra. Next base: position 6,127,075 of record OX382301.1, read on the forward strand.
GATAACTTGCCCAATTTTTTTCGATTGGTTCAAACGTTTCGTGGACTTTACAAAGCCTTCTAAAGATAAACCAGTTTTGCTTATGTTAGACGGTCACGTGTCCCACACCAAAAATCTGGATCTCATAGATTATGCCAGAGAAAACAGTGTTATATTGTTGTGTACACCACCACATTGCACTCATAGAATTCAACCCTTGGACGTGTCATTCATGCGGCCGCTAAGTACATACTACAGTAATGAAGTAAAAAAGTGGTTAAGAGATCATCCCGGACGCGTAGTAACTTCGTACCAAGTTGCAGACCTTTTTGGGAAAGCTTTTATACAAGCATCAACTATGAGCACTGCTATAAATGGTTTTAAAAAATGTGGCATATGGCCTGTTGACAGGAATGTTTTCACAGAAGCAGATTTTATTGCTGCGGAAACCACCAACACTGAGACCCTTGTGATTGAAGGCCTAAATACGCAAAATGCAGGAGACGTACCAACACCATACTGCGAACCTTCATCGTCAGGAATTTCACAAGCAGCTCAATTGAATCCACCCGTATCAAACCCAAATAACTTATATGAACACGCTATGCCTACCAACTCTTCTGTGTCAGCTTCAATGGCTAGTCAAAACAGTCCTGAAAGACAAATTTCACAAGCAGTCCAATTAAATGTGTCTATTTTAAACCTCGATGAAAACATTTCTGAACCAATCATACCCGTCGTCCACGACAACTTGAATCAACAAGCTATGTCCAGCTCCATGGTTTCAGTTTCTACACAGCCATTTGAACCTCTTGCGTCCACTTCAAGGGCTAAAGATAAAACTCCTGAAAGGCAAATTTTAAAAGAAAAAAGTTCATTTACAGTTACACCTGAAAATATTATGGCAATTCCCAAAGAATTAAGAACTAAGGAAAGACAAAAGAGAAAACGTGGGAAAACGGCTATACTTACAGATTCCCCTTACAAAAATGACTTGACTAAGGAAAAGAATGTAAAGGAAAGTAAGGAAAATAAGAAGAAGACTGCACCAAAGAAGAAAAACGACCAAAGAAAAATATTCAAACCAAATAATAAAAAAAAGGCTAAGAAACAAAAGCAAAGGGAAGTCACATTTACTAGTTCATCTGAAGAAGACGAAGATGACTGTGCTTGCATATATTGTGGTTATTTGTATTCGCAGTCAAATGAGGGTTGGGTTGCGTGTAGCTCTTGTGCGGGTTGGGCACACAATTCCTGCGCCGGAGTAGACGAAGATGATGACGAGGCACACATTTGTGCACAATGTTTGCCTGACTAAATTGTATCTTCATTTTGCCCCTTAGCGTTTCCTGTTTTGCCCCGACCATGGGGTAAAATGGGAAATTTGACACTTGGTGATTAGTTCCTCATAATTAAGAAAATTAGTTAATTAAGCCTAAAAGTACAAATTAAAATAATGAATAAGCATATAACTATTGTTTCTAAGTAAAAAGTTTATTAAAAATATTATTGATTTCGTATACATGATTTTTTTTTACTTAAGTATCCCATTTTACCCCACCTTCCCCTATAAACCTTAGAGCTGATGTTTGACAATTTTTTGTATAACTATTTCTTTCACCACCAAGCTCCCATCATCATCCTCATCATCAGTCTAGTCTTTTCCCAAATATGTTGTAGCTGGCTTCCAGTCAATCCGGATGCAGTAGAATACCAGTGTTTTACATGGAGCCACTGCTGACTGTTCGGACCTCCACAACCCAGTTAATTTTTAATTTGGGTATGATACACAGCATATCATTTACAGCTTAACTTCTAAATTTTTTTTTATAAACGCCAGAAAATGTATTCTTTTCTTTTTATGCTCTTTCGATTGCCGTTGGTACCGTGAAAAAATAATCAACAGTATTTTTTTTGTAATGATGATAAAAATAATTAAAAATTAATATTTTAAATCGCGTTTGTATACGTTTTTCATAGATTTTCGTGTAGTTTATGACCCACTTGGTCGTTTGCGAAAATATCGACTTTAAGTATATGAAAAATTAGTCCTGAGAGGGTCAACTTTCCGCCGATAAAAAAAAGTACACTGTCTCTTAGAATTCAACGTAGAATAACATATTTCAGCGGCATTAAAATCGGAGAGGGACACCTGGGAATGTTTCCTTGTGAGTAATACGATACCACGTCAGATTTTCAGTTTTCTGACGACCTGTAACGACTGTCAAAGATTCTCGAATGACAGCCGGGACCAACGGGTTAACGTGCTTTCTGAGGCACGGACGAGTCTTGGTATTTAAATTACTTACCCACAAACTCACGCCTTTTTCTCATGGAGGTAGGCAGAAACTACGAAACGAGGTTTATACCATTAAGATCACTATATGTCTGCCTAGGGCGTCCCCTCACGGCATTTCCAATCTCATCTGCCTTGTAAATACCTGCTTAGTTACTACTTCAAAGATAATAACTCCTTAGCAACAAGATCATTGCTACAGGCCGCAACCGAGTGACTCAATCATTAATTAATACAATTGTCTTTCTGAATGTGCAGTCTCACGGTGCAGTATCATCCTCAGCCCGGTGGGTGTCACAGCGTCAGTTTTTTGACAGCGCCCGGCCGACGACAGTGACGGATGAGCTCATTGTTGACGTACATATGTTCACCGAATTTGTAGGTACAGTCGAGGGCAATATTATGTTAACACTTATCAAAATAAGAGAGTTCCTCGTAGTATCTGATGGGCAATTCCCGTATTTTTAACCGACTTCAAAAAGGAGGAGGTTCTCAATTCGGATGTTTATATTTTTTTTTTTATGTATATTCGGCCATAACTCCGTCATACATAGACGGATTTGCAAAATTCTTTTTTTGTTCGAAAGGGGTTTATTTCGAAATGGTCCCATATAATTTTCATATAGATCTGATGAGGAGTTCGGGAGACAGACACCGGAACTCTTTAAAAAATGACAGCAAATCAACCGCGATTTCTGCTATCGCATAAATATGCATTGTTTGTTTGGAATTAGTGCAGGGTGAATACCACAACTAAAAATTTAAAAATAAAAACTTTTTTACAAAATAAAAAAACAACCGACTTCCTTAAAAACACTACAAAGTGAAAAATAACTTTAATTTCGGAAGTCGTGGCAAAAAAACCATAAATACAGATCCTAAGACACCGACTTCCGAAATTAAAGTTATTTTTCACTTTGTAGTGTTTTTAAGGAAGTCGATTGTTTTTTTTTTGTAAAAAAGTTTTTTTAATAAAAGTCTCATTTAATCTCAGTCCCAATCCATCAAATATCTCTCTAACTTATCTACATTTTTTTTTTCATTACACTTTACATCTCTTCCCGTGGGTGTCGTAAGAGGCGACTAAGGGACTTACTAGAGAATGGGCGGCAGCGTTCTCCCGATCGCCAACCCGCCTGCCAAGCGTGGCGATTATGGCACACCACCCAAATTGGGGGAGGCCTATGTCCCGCAATGGACGTCTTCCGTCTGATATGATGATGATGATGATTTATTATTTATTTTTGATAAGTTATTGACATCAGGTTATGCCAATTTCAGATACCATTTCTACTGGATTTCGAACTTTTTTAAACGGGAACGCGAAACAGAACACTGGAATTGATCTTCAGATCAACTTACTGTTAAAATGTTTGTGTCTAAAATGTCTATGACATGTCGATGTCACAGAATAAATCATACGCGTTATATGCAAAAGACCGCAAAATGACAGTTGTCATGAAAATATACTGTTATGTTCACCGGTTTTTACCATTACGATATCAATAAAAGCTTTCTAAATAGACGGTTGTTATAAAATGATGTCACCGCTTTTCATGGAAACAAAAAGCTATTAGAGAAAATCTTAGCTGATTGTTGAATTTCACTAAGTGCATACATATTTTTGCCCGTAACTGTACATGGGTACACTGGTTTACATAATGCAGCCTTGCTGTGCCAACTGTCGGTTTGTCTCAGTTTGTGCTGACGGAGCGCCGTCTTAAGGAATTGGATTCATTCGTAGATTGGAAATGCTACGTTTTACAATTGTTGGCGGTTTACAATTGCGTCCCGTTTGTAAAATGTTTATGTATTGTCTGAGACTTCTAAGATTAGATTGTCCCTACGTTCGCACAGAAATTTAGATGCAGTTGAATATAAAATGCTGTCGTAGTACGTTTGTAGTATAATGGATTTCAATCAGTAAATAGCTTTGATCAAGAATACCCTAGATTTAGGGTTGCCTCAAAAATGCCCTATAAATGTAACGAACATAGTATTTAAACCTAATTGCATTTTTTTTTGTTTTTTTTTAGGAATTCATTTTTTTTTTGTACACTTAACATAACATCACATCAAGCCTTGTTTACCCGAAGGGTTGGGCAGGGGTGTATATATATATAGTCCTCCTGACCGTATTTCGGCCACAGCGGCCAATCTCAACGGAGACTAGCCATCGGCGCGGGAGATATTATAGTGCTCAAGTGTGTGCGCAGACACAGGGGCACTCACTCTTCCCTCACTCTCATAGTCCGATGGGACGGCAATCCGACACGACCGGAGAGAGGTCAGGCGTAGGACCAACCGCTTTACGTGCTTTCCGAGGCACGGGGGTAGTATCATACCGCCAACTTCCAAACTCCGGGCTGTTACTAAGAAATTCCTAATGGAAAAACCCAGTAACACTTTTGACCGACCCGGGAATCGAACCCAGGACCCCACGTTCAGCAGTCGCGCTTGCGACCACGAGACCACCGGGGCAGGGTCGCCTGCTATCTTGATTGGGCTTGAATCCAAACCCCAGGTTGCTATTGAGAAAATCCAGATAGAAAACCCAATAACACTTTGCCCGACTAAATAATTTAAAATTACTTTGTTTTCTAGCTGCTGGTCTCGCTCCATAGGACAGTCTTAGTGTTTATCAAACTGGTTGCTAACTTAATTGTATTAGATTTAGTTTTCCCCTATGATTCTATGATTTCTACAACTCATACACTGATTTGTAACATGTAAAATGTTAGGGAATTTGTATTCTTGCCTTTGCAAAGTTTGTGTGGGCACCATGTATCTATCATATAATTAATTTATCTCTCTTTGCTTCTTTTTAAATTTTTTTACCTGTTAAATGGTAATTTTATTTTAGGTGCATCGTCTTCACATATAATTATATAAATATTGTATACAAATATTGAAAACATTTTAAAAGAGTAACGGTGGAATTTCTTGCCCATTCTTCTCCATACGAATCTACTTTTTGGAAGGGGCAACTAGAATTCATTCTATTTTTAACCGACGAAAAAAAAAACGGAGGAGGTTCTCAATTCGAGGCGTAGGTATATTTCTTTCTTTTTTTTCGTGTTACTGTTGTCGTTCAAAAGTGCCTTTTTGGGCCTATTTGAAATAAATGCTTTGACTTAGCTATTTTTGTTTACATCATCTCCGATGATACAGAGTCCCAACCATAAGTAAGTGCAAAAAGTTTTTGTTTGTGATACTCTGTGTACTGTATTTTTGTTCGAAGGTTGTTTTACATAAATACAATTTACTATGATTTCTAGCTCAGGCGCTTATTGACTAATACTGACTACTTTTAAAGAAAGGGGAAAGACCCAGGTTCATGGTCTCCTATTTAGGAGGTGTCCTTGAAATTTACACTTCAGTGTCAGGTTGTATTTTGATTAACAGTTAGCTGCCATAGTTAAAATCAGAAAAAGTCAAAAAATGTACTTAGTGTTATTTCACTTTAAATAGATTATTTGTTCCATAAATACATTATTTATTCCAAAAACATGGCCGCCAGGCAGCAACGACATGTTCAGATTTTGTATGTGTTGTCGGTCATATAGTCCGACAAGGCCTGAATGGAACAAAAAGTATCGGACACACAGTCCGACATGGCAGTTAACGTGTTAAAATATGATTCGCTATCATACGAAATATTGCTTTACAGAATTAAAATCATCAATACAACTAAGTTCTTTTAATCCCATTGCAATATTTTATTTTGCAAATATGGGTAATAAACAATAGTTGTTATGTTATACATCAAAGCTCAGCCATATTTTACCATGCGGCATGCAAACATGTACATTATTTATATAATTTGTCCTTACATTTTGAAAAATAGATCAATTGAAAAATATCATTATCATTAGGAGCAGTGGTGGCTCAGTGGTAACGACCGCGACTTACAAGTCGTGAGTTCGAACCTAAGCAGGCGCTTTACTTTGTGTAAAATAATTTCTTCACCATTGCTCTCAAAACGGTGAAGGAAAACATCGTGAGGAAACCGGCTTGTCTTAGAACCAAAAATTCGAAGGCATGTGACATCTACCAACCTGTACTGGGCCCGCGTGGTGGATTATGACCCACTCCCTCTCACCGAGAGGAGGCCTGTGTCCCAGCAGTGGGAACAATATAGGCTGGCATTATGATATTATCATTACAATTATCTGCACAGTGCATGTATGTATGCAGTGTGTGTGTAGTGTATTTCTTTTCGTTCCCCACAGTCTTTAAAATTCAGACGAAATTCAAAAAATCTTCTAAGAAAATATGTTTCTTTATTTATCTTTTGCATCACAGTAAGTGTTGGCGTTATTATCTTAGTGGCGCCAAAATTGTAATGTCAGAAACATCTGCAGGTGAAATAATATAAATTGGTATTTTGATCCGTTTCAAAGGTTATCTGGCACATTTATCATTGCTAATGTAAATAAACAGAGGCGGATTAGAAATATGAAGATATCTTTAATATATTTATCATCATCATTTCGACCGAAAGACGTTTACTCCTGGATATAGGTCTCCCCTAATTTCTGAGGTTTTGCCATAATCGCCACGCTTGGCAGGCGGGTTGGCGATCGCAGTATGGTGGTAAAATGCATAGCGAACGCTGCTGCCCATTCTCTAGTAAGTCCCTTAGTCGCCTCTTACGACACCCATGGGAAGAAAAGGAATAGTGCTATTCTTTACGTCCGGAACCACACGGAAATAATATATTACACTTAATATAAATTAAGTCACTTTTTGTCGTTGTCTGTTTACTAAGTAGTTCTTATAAATTACGCAAGGGATTTTGATGTTATTTTCGCAGTAATTTAGAGAAAATATTCTAGAATGTTTATGTGTTCAATACATCCATATTTAACCACCAAATAATATAGAAATCTTCATGTCTTCTTAAGACGTTATACACGTGCAAAGAAGGGACGGGTCGCTAGTTCGTTTTATACATTTTCACCATTTTGATATAGTACGAATCCAGGATAAAATGTACGTGTGTTTAAGCAGTATACGGTTTGTAAGCGTTTTATATTCATCAGTTAAAGTGTTTACCCGCACTATGTGGGGCGCTTGAGTGATGTTCGTCTGTAGGCATGTATGTGAGTCTGTATGTAGATTTTACGTCGTACCTATAGGGAGTTTATAGGCACTGAAATTTTCGCATCGCCTCGCGCATTGACGACCGTGCGTCATACCACAAACCATTTAATACGGTTCCCTCAGACAGACGCGGTCCAGTGACGTTGTAATGTAAGATAGTGCCATTCAATGCAGTTTTTGTGGTTGAATACTTTATATTTTCTAAATTAAGTAATTATAGGTATAAAATTAGTTCTCCTTGGGATACTTTATTTTTATGTTTCAGTTTCAGCACATTTCAGAACGCTCCTAATAGATTTTTCCGTCGTACATTAACCCTCATTGGATCGGAAAATAGCAATTTTGGTGGTCGGAATAGCACTTAGATGGCTTTAATCCCACTGCTTTTGTACCTACTTTAAAAACTAAGTAAGGTGATTTCGCATTGGGGAAAACAAAGAATACAGTTTTAATTTTTTGCTCCTTTTACTTTTACAAACGCAACAATAATATTTGCTCAGATAATTAATTTCAATTTGAGAGGGTCCTGGCTAAATGGCCCTGGCGCCGATCGAACCATCTGCAAAATTAAGCTGCGTCGGCTGCGCACATCCGTGAACAGATCTTTGTGTGTACGAAGATCCCTCAAAAAGCACTTGACACCATGACTATCGGCTATACGGAAAAGGTCAACTCCACTTTACTTCAGAACGATCGGAAGATCAAAAAAATCAAAATCAAAAGTCATTTATTCAAACTAGGCTGAGAGTCAGCACTTTTTGAACGTCAAAGTTACATAAGACAGTCCCCCCAAAACGCCCGCCCTTCGACACTTCCTAGTGCTTTAGCTGGGAAGAAGAAGTGGCGGAACAAACTCCCCAGCAGCACAGCTGTCTGTTAAGTTAGAAGAACTTGATTCTATACAATACTAGCTTCTGCCCGCGACTTCGTCCACGTCAAATTTTTGCTTCCCTGACCTTTCCCGTCCCATCGAATTGCCTGCCAGTTTTCGTCCATTTTTCGTTGCTGCTCTGCTCCTTTTGATCGTAGCGTGATGTTATGTAGCCTTCCTCAATAAATAGGCTATCCAACACAAAAAATGATTTTTCAATTCGGACCAGTAGTTCCTGAGATTACCGCGCTCAACCAAACAAACAAACTCTTCAGCTTTATAATATTACTAGCTTCCGCCAGCGGCTTCGCCCGCGTGAAAATTCAACCCCCCAATTCACCCTCTTAGGGATGGAATTTCAAAAAACCCTTTCTTAGTGGATACCTACTCTTTAAAAAGAATACACCCTCCAAATTTCATGTCTCTAGGACCAGCGGTTTAGGCTCTGCGTTGATATATCAGTCAGTCAGTCAGTCAGTCAGTCACTCAGGACTTTGAATTTTATATATATAGATTGTGTAAGTTATTAATATTATAAAATAAAATATACATTATTCGCCATATGTCAGCTAGCACACGCCAATATACCAACAAAACATTGAAAACTAAACTCAAGCTGAAATAAATAATAAAAAGATATAATAATAAAAAACCGGCCAAGTGCGAGTCGGACTCGCGCACCGAGGGTTCCGTACAAACCTGCAGGTCATCATCATCTTCATCGTTTATGAAATTAAATGTTTTTTTTTTAATTTTTATATTTGAGTTGACTGAATGAAAGGTAAATTGTGGTTTACGATTTATGACGTATTAAAAAAAAACTACTTACTAGATCTCGTTCAAACCAATTTTCGTTGGTAGTTTTCATGGTAATGTACATCATATATTTTTTTTAGTTTTATCATTCCCTTATTTTAGAAGTTACGGGGGGGGGGACACACATTTTACCACTTTGGAAGTGTCTCTCGCGCAAACTATTCAGTTTAGAAAAAAATGATATTAGAAACCTCAATTTCATTTTTAAAGACCTATCCATAGATACCCACACGTAAGGGTTTGATTAAATTTTTTTTTTGTGTTTCAGTTCTATGTATGGGGAACCCCAAATATTATTGTTTAAAAAAAAATGATATTAGAAACCTCAATATCATTTTTGAAGACCTATCCATAGATACCCCACACGTATGGGTTCGATGAAAAAAAAAATTTTTGAGTTTCAATTCTATGTATGGGGAACCCCAAATATTATTGCTTTTTTTCTATTTTTGTGTGAAAATCTTAATGCGGTTCACTGAATACATCCACTTACCAAGTTTCAATAGCACAGCTCTTATAGTTTCGGAGAAAAGTGGCTGTGACATACTCGGACAGACAGACAGACAGACAGACAGACATGGCGAATCTATAAGGGTTCCGTTTTTTGCCATTTGGCAACGGAACCCTAAAAAGGACCAACAAGAACGTTTCTGGCTTAAGAAAAATTGGTCCTTCTAATTTTGGTTCGTCAAACAGAAACATAATTATTTACCTGCCAAACCATCTAATATAAAAAAAATATCAGCCATATCTGTACATTCGACATTTATTACGAAAAGTCAATACGTTGATGATTAATTTTGTATTCTACTTTTATGGAATAACAGCCTTAACACCAACAAAAACGACTCGCAGAAGTAAAGTGCAATAGTGTATTTTAGGCGATCCGATGGGACCAACCTTGCGGTCTTAAAATTTAATAAGGCATATATGGCTTTTATGCAATAAGTATACTACTTAAAATGGTTATCAGAGACTTCGAGGCAGCATTTGGAATTTCGTTGGCGCCACCTTAAAAAAGATGTCAGCAAACTAATATGTCGAACTGACATATAAAACAGTTGGCTTCATACTTAGCAAAAATTTGTTTTTTGCCTGACAAGAATGTTAACAAGAGAGTGCTTTTAAGGTTGTGTTAGATATTTTGATTGGAATTTCCTACAGTAGTAGTTATTAAATTTTTTAGGCTTAGTAATAATATTACAACTCCGTGGGAAAACTTAAATTTTCTTACAATTATTTCAATTGGCAAATCGGTATCAAGCTTTAAGTTCAACAAAATATGATTCGAAACTAACAAACGCGATGGTTTTTATGAAATATTCAATCGAAATAAATGAACTTAAGGGGTTGTCTTGCTGCCAGGGTCGCGAGATTGTTCAAACGAGATACCGTGGCCCTGGCATATGGGTAACTGAAGGAACACGGGTGGGTTTTAGTCAGTAAAAGTTTGACACGCTCTCCCGCTCCGCCCAGAGAGGGAGAAGTCATTTGATGATTTCCCATATAAAAAAAAGTGGTTGTCTTGATGAATTAAATTATTATCATTATGTAAAGCTATATTTGTTACGGTTGTGAATCATATTTTAATCAACACACAACCTTGCACTGGCCTGCAAATTGCAAAACACGTAAGAAAGTTTGCAAATTCCGCGGACTATCTAGGAGCTTCCACTTTAAATAACAATGACATAGTGGCGTCAAACGGTCTTGCAATGATGATGGAAAAGTGGTAGTAAAGTAAAGTTGTATACCTAATATTCATAGACGACTCCGCCTAGTGTATAGTGTAGTGCTGTTCCACAAACGATGGGAGACTTAATATCATATTCTGCGTATCCTGTCAGCTGTACGTAACAGGAACTGATGGGCGCTAGTGATGGTGCTAAACTTGTAGCCGAATTCTGGGCCGATTGCATTAAGATTGCTATCGACACGCTAAGAACAAAAGAGAAAAGTTATTTATACTTCAATTTATAAGGTTTTAACATCTCTTACCCAGCTTCGCTCAAAACCCAAAGATTGTTCGACGGATGTGTGATTGTTTTAAAAATAAAAGCTGTAGTAGAATAAGAAACTTGATACTTTTTCTTTGAAATGCTAATTTACACTTTCAAAACTTAATAACAATGTTATTGGTCCTCTGGTCCCTTGTGGTTTAAACATGGTCGGTACAGCGAGACGCTAGTCGGTTGGAGATGATATTTTGCGGTCAGGGTAAAAATATAGAAAGCACCGTGCGAACGTTCAACTCGACTAACAATCGATACGGAATCGAAGTGTTGATTGCCATTAGATATGTACTCGTACGCAGGTGTGCGGATGTACTGAATGACGTCAGAGGTGATGTTGTTACTTCCTTTGACTAAACAAAACACGTACGTATATTATTTTTAGAGAAAGGTGACATTTTGGCCATGAAAATGGTAAATGTTTTGGTAAACTTCTATGTTTAAAATCATAGGTAATCGGATGCATGCATGCGTCATCAGTTGCAGTGAGATCCCTGGATTGATTCTGTAAGTTTTGGTAAAATATTCCTACATAAGTACCTAGTTAATGTCCTAGAATTTCGTTATAGCCGTCCATTTTGAGAGACCGACGTTCATGATTAAAGCTTTCAGCTTGAATGTATTGCTACTATAATGCACTTTGAAATTATATTGTGTATATATGCGAGTAAAATACTTTGTTGATAGCTATAAGAGTAGAGGATGACCGAAGAAACGATGTATGAACTGTGTGAATGATGATATGGTTAGAAAGTGGGTAACTACCGAGATGTCGACTAATAGAGAATTATGCAAGAGAACGACATGTTGCGCCGACCCGATATACATTAGGATAAGGGCAGATGATGATGCGGGAAAAATACTTTTCAAGGTATGAGTCTAAGATCTGTCACAGGTTTATATTGAATTCGTGGAAGGTCGCTCTACATGTGAATATTGTAATGACTCAATAGTTAACAATTATTTTGCCAAAGTTAACACCGGATCTAACCGATGTTTAACCGTATGTGTTGAATGTGATCTTGACAGTGCTGCTTTCATTCTGAATTATATGTGTTGTATGTGTGTCATATTTTATGTTATCGGGGCTAGCATTTCTGGAAGACAACACGTTACCAATTTTAAAGCTTCACGATACTTCCTAGGTTACAGATAAGAGATTAGTAATATCGATCTGAACTGTGACTTGATTATAAACGACAAAAAATTCGATAAACACAAATATCTAAGTGAAGAATCCGTGGGCTAATTATAATGCTGATAAGGCGATGTAATGGCGCCAACGCAAGCAGAATTAATTCTACGCGTACTATTACATAATTTGGCGTTAGGCGCCGGCGCTCGGGGACGGCGCCCGCGCAGACGGCGCCACGAGACAAGCGTCGGGTTGCCAGATATGCAGACTATTTATGATTTACTTAGATCGTCATATATCAGCCAGTAAATGTGTGTGTCACTATGTGAGATCATAGGCTTTCTCATATGTCCTGACCGAATGAGATGGAGACCTGATGTATGTATAGCTATTGTTGAAATGCTTTCACGTCTAATGGGGTCATCTCATGATATTTAAGCTCACAAAGATATGCTACAGATTCTCTTCTTGAAAAGTGGGACCTAAATCGCCTTGTTACCCGCGTTACCTACTGAAAAGTTCGAATATATCCTTTGGTATCATAATGAATCGATGTAAATGCTGATTGCATTTTAAGTAGTGTAATATGATATTGATTCGGACTTAATTTTCTAAATATTTTAAGACTGAAAATATTTACACATTTCGACAAAATGTTTTCTATTGGTACTTCAACCGTAATACCTATTCATAGTAGAAATCCAATATTTGAAGGCTCAGTAATAATAGTATACCTACGTAAAACCCAACTACGCTGGCAACACTGCCTCCGAGATGTAGCTAATAGGCGGTAAAATATCGCAGTTACTACGATAAACTTGAGTTAACTACCGCCGGCCGCGGATTGCTCCGTACTTACGCTTTAAAATAGATAACAGATTGTACAAACAAAGTGTATGAGGACAGATCAAACGTCTCGAATGCGCCGGCCATGTTTTATGATAATTTGACAAATGCTTTAACACATATTTTGTAGTGATTTATCGTTTGATGATGGTGGGTCGACGCGAGCATGCAGTTTGTTAGTGCGTGCTTAGACGTTAAGTAGGTGGAACGTAGTTTGTTTATCTTTAGTGTAGGTTGTATTAGAACATCATTGAGAAGGGATCTATTGATTTACGAAGTTGAGCTGTAGTTGCCGCGATTGCTTTGTATTCTTAACTCATCGAGAAACCTGAGAGTATGGAGCATGAGCATGTGCATACTGCTTTATAGAGCATGTTTTTCTTAAATCTCTGTCTGCAGTTGAATGAAGTCTTAAGATTGAATATTTCGTTAACTTGATAAACTTTGGGACGTGGGCATAGCCTGACGGATGGGCACTTGCAGTCACTCCAATGAAGTTTAAAAAAAAAAAAAAGTTTAATTTTTTTTTATTTCGGAACAATAACACAGGACAAGTTTGACAAGTAAAACGAACGGTTGAATTCATGTTTAGTTCCATTAGCTTCGACTGGCAGCTGATTCAAACATTTGTGCGATAAGACGAGGCAATGAGGAGCAGGCTTCGTATGAATTATGAATCAACCTTATTTATTTGAGAGGGGCAGTGGTCCAGTGGTAACGGCTGCGCCTTGTGGATTATAGATCGTAGGTTTGAATTGAACCCAGACAGGCGTTTTACTTCGTGTAAATTATTTTATCACCACTGCTCTTAAAACGGTGATGGAAAACATCGCGAGGAAACTCCTAATTCCTAGAACTAAAACTGCAAAGACATGTGACATCTACCGACCAGCTATGGGCAGGTATCGTGGATAATGGCCCACTTCCTCTCACAAAGAGGAGGCCTGTATCCCAGCTGTGGGAACATTTTAGGCTGATTATGCTTATTCATTATAAAAATTGGATTGGATTGGTTTTGAAATTGGAATTGTAACTATCTGGTATAGTTATAGAATACAGTAGTCTCTTTCGGAACCTAGGACTCAGGGTTAGAGCTAACACAGCGATGAACGCTGCTTGAATTCCACAAAAAAAAAAAGATTTCATTAAATAACATTAATTTACAATCATGTAATTAAAACGGGAACCCAATAATACTAACTATTACATAAACAGCATCACGGAAACAATTCAATAATGCTTCCCACATAAACATACGCGCCTAACAGCAGACAAGCATTGTTTACTCACAGTCTCACGATCTTCACTTATCTCGAAGCCAACTTCGGTAATCTATACGTGCGTGCTTATTCTGAAACTTTCACGTTCAGGAAATGCGAGGCGCTCGTCAAAAGAGCCGGTCTCCTCCGCGGAGCGAACGCGTTGTTCCTCTCGTTCACTCCAGAACTTAGGACCAAAAATTTCGGAAAGATTTTTAGTTGAAAAGGACTTTTTGTGTGAAGATGTGGCGTGTGTATTGTGCTGTATTGTAGTGGGATTTGAAGGTGAGTTGTCAGATTTCGATTTTTGTAGATATAAGTTTTTTTTAAAATTCATTTCACGATATTTACGTGCTTTTTGGTTCATATTATGACTGAAAATAATTGATGACATTTTTCTATTGTGAATGGTTTTTTTAATTTGAAATATTCTAATCTCTTAAGTTACGCAGTGAACCTACCTTTGCCAATTTGTAAACTTAATTGCAATAATTGCAATGACCGTGACTAAAGTTACAATATTATGTCACATAATATAAATATTTACAATAATCGGGGAGTACCGGATTAGTATACACCATCAGTGTCACACACAAGCTCCATTGTTAATATTGCAGATTAGCATCTTTTTGGTAATCTGTAAATGGAAATAGTAATATTACTACATGAATTAACACGTTAATATTAATGTGATATGTTAATAAGTTTGTTGAGATGTTACCTCGAACAACGCCAAATGGAGAATGTAAGGAGCATCAATTTTACGTAGGTAGGAATTGCAGAAAATTTGTTAAATATACTTGTAATACAATATTTGTTGATTGCAAATATTATCTTATTAAGATTTGGTCTTCCAAATAAAATGCTTGTTCTGTTAATGTGACCGTTTCTCAATGCGGATCTTAAAAAGGTATTATAATATCTTTTTAACATCAGAAATGGATCTATGATGAACATAATCTTCTTTAAACCAGTTGATTGATAAATGATTCATCAGTTCCGAATTGGTTATACTGTGTGTAATTTTAAAACTACTCTGATGAGTAGGCGTTTGGATAGGGTAGGGTGATTGCGCCGGTTAGCGACCAGTTAGCTGGGTTGCCCAGTTAAGATGAGGAAAAAAAAATGTTGTTTACACGCGAAATAGTATATGTTAATGCTAATTTGTCCCAAATATAATGTAGTTTGGATACAAAAACATAAAATAAAATACATTCATACAAAAATATTTATAAAATGCTGAAAAAGTGAAAATATAGCGAAAACGTCGGTTTACGACCATTTTTATCAGTTTATGACCACCAATGAGCTGGTTTGCGACCGCTATTATAATATGAAAAATATACCAATAAAACAATTATAATCGCTTTAAAAATATTTTAATTTTTGCCTTTTAATAAAAACAAAAGTGGTAATCATTTGGTGTAATGTTTTCTTTTAATTAAAAAATAACAATCTTACATTTTGTAGAGACTTAGTCATAGTTGTAATAGAATCAACAATCATTTGTCAAACAATATCCTTAATATGTAGTATAACATTTAAAAATAATCAACATAAATCAATATTAAAAAATAAATAAATTTATATTTTAGGAACCATATTCCGCTTTTCTTATTCATAATTATGATAGATTAATATCATCGGAAACTGCAACAGTATCTGAATTTAGTTTTTTTCCTTTTAAATATTCATAGAAAACAAATAAAGGTCTTGCATTTAATAGGAATCATGTTCTGTGTCTTCTTCACTTATAATATTATAATTAAACTGTATAAAATCTACAATAGCATTTTCACTGTGATTTTTCGATTCGTTATCTAAACAAAAACTTTTTTTTTGTTGACTCCAAATTATTTGGGAGCTCCATCTAAAAAAATATATATATATATATAAAAAGTAGTTTGCTTTTTATGACAAAATTTTGTTTAAAACTGAAAAATAGTAATATGTAGTTTTCGACAGATTAGGTACCTACAACAAATAATTATGAAACGGACATTTCAATAACCAACGAAATTCAAAAAAACCGGCTAAGTGCGAGTCGGACTCGCGGACCGAGGGTTCCGTACAAACCTGTAGGTATAAAGTTTAAAATTTTATTTTATTTTTTATTATATGATGTAATTAAAAATTTACGATTTTCGCAATTTTTCCTTTATCTGTGCTATAAGACGTTGCTTCGTACCAAATTTCAAAATTCTAGATCGACTGGAAGTACCCTTTAGGTTTTGATTCCCTTGCGAGTTTCGAAAATTTGCGGAAATTTGCGGCATAAACGGCTATATCTTTTGATTGCGTTAGTTTAGAAGTTTGATTTTTTCACAGCTCCAAGAGACAGTAGATTTGAGTATTTGATATGAATTTCAGCTTGATACCTCCACGCGTTCCTGAGAAAAAGGGTCTTGACAGACGGACGGACGGACGAACAACAAAGTGATCCTATAAGGGTTCCGCTTTTTCCTTTTGAGGTGCGGAACCCTAAAAATCAGACGTGGTCGCATACTCAATGAACTTTCATACTTATTTCTGTTGGCGGCCGTTATTTCTCTCATACTAAATTATGGTGGCCGGAAACCAATGTCTTTATTTCGCTTACTTTGGTTTACGACCACCTGTTTAGCGCCCAATTTTGTAGGTAAATTAAACAAACTTCTTACAAAGAAACTGGTGGTCGCTTACCAAAGAACTACAAAGAAAAACTTTTACAATACTACATTCAAAATTGTAACAGTCCTGTATGAAGCATTAGGATCATATTAATCAAAACAAAATAATGCTGATCTCGTCGGTTTGCGACCATGTGGTCGCTATCTAACGTTTTCGATAAATAAGCTTTTCGGTTACCGACCACTTGATTTTATCTTATTAATAAGTTAAAAAAAAACAAAATACAACTAAATTATAACCCACACTTATCAATTGTACAATTTAACATGTAACTGGTGTCTAAAACATGAAATAAGTATTAAAACTTACCTTTGAGTGCCGCGCGCCGTGTTAGTTTTTTTTCAACTCACGGTACGTCCACTCACCACGGAATCAAGACGCGCGTTAAGCAATATTTTTTCGGCTCTAGGTGAACCCATTTGTTTCAAACTTTGCAAATTCTTATTTCATAATTATTTATAAAGCACGTTAGATTTATTTTTTATGTATGTTACCTCTACAAATACTATTTTCTTGATTTAAAGAAACTTAGTCCGTCAAATGGTCGCCTACTGAAGGTGGTCGCGAAACCGGCGAAACAACCCTACGTAAATAAAATTGTTAGCGATTCACCGAATGCCAAGGTGTTCGATAAGATATTTTAGATAAAGGTGCACTTTGTTTTATTGAATTCAATATTCTTTTATGTCTAATTGGATCAATCTTTGTTAAAAAATTGTAAGGAAGAAAAATAAACAAATCAATCAATTCTGAAAATTACTTAAAAACGGACAAATGATGCAACTCATCTTGTTAAGATTTGCACGGGCGCCACGCCACACACACTTCAACAGTTTTAATTTATCTGTCAAAATCATGGCGCCATTATCAATGGTTCTATTTTTAATTTTATTGAGGCCGTCAGTGGTTGGCGCTCTGAATTTGACAGGTGCTATTTACGAGGTATTTCCCGCCAAAAACTTAAGTGCCCCGTTTATGAAATCTGACAAATCAAACGATTTGGAAAAGCAATTCGGGGTAACCGCGGTAGCTTTTAACATACATAGTTTCACATGGCATTTTATTGAGAAAATGTTCTTCTGTCATTGGTCTAGTAGTTATTTCATCAGTGAAGGTACCCACGCTCGATTAGAGCTATAGGTACTTCTTGATACGCATTAGGTCTAAACATCAGCCATGTTTACAATAAAATTCGCTCGAATTACACACTATGATTGGTCCATACTGTCAAAATCATGCCTAAGATATTCAAGTAACTCCCATCCTTATAGTATTATGATTAATGTCCAGGATTGCGTACAGGAATTTGACGATCGTTCTATTTCTGCGAGCTGTTTATACACATACGTAGTTCACACAACACGAGCGGCGCCAACCCAATCAACTTTCAACTATTATTGTCTCATTTCAATAAACATAATAATTAGCTGAACAAGTGTTATCTCGCGTTCTAGTGATAAAATCTCGGCACCACACTAAACGATTTCGCCTTGATAACTATAACAAGCATATTATTTATGTTCTCTTTATTGTTGCTACACATTTCTGTCAGTGTCCGTTTGTGATGGTCGCGTTAGAATGGATTTTATGGATTGTTTTAACAGATTGATTAACCTTTAATCGTGTCCTTTTTAGTTCAATGTGTTTAATGATCAGTCGTTTTAACTGAGTAACATTGTTGCGTCTTCTAGATTATTGTTCCTTTGTTTACTTGATTGTATCTGTATCAAGCTCTAACTGTAGGAGCTTTACAAATTCACAGCTATTAGGTATCATGTATCTACTACGAGACGAACGACAGAACTTCAGGCAATTTTCCAAGATTTGTCCATTGATTTTCGATGATGATTTCTATGAAATTGAATAATATTTTATCTTCCGTTGGTACCTACGTGAAAATTTAATCCAGAAGACTTTTCATAGATATTGCCAAATGTTGATTTACCCCATCTGTCTATCTCTCTAATCTGTAGTCAAGATAATCTCCTCAGCTGTGGGTAATGTCACTGCTTACGTAGTTCGGGAAGTACTCGCCTACGCGGACGCTTCAACTACACATTGCACTCAAAAAGTATTAGTTTTGGCAGGTTTTTTACACGGACAACAATATCTGTCGGCGGTGTACTGAATGGTAATCCCGATGATTCATGTATGTGGTACATAATTAATGGGTACATCACAGATTTCTATTGAAATAATCTTGTAAAAAAGTGCTGTGTGAGGCTTTGATTGTTTCGTGATGTCATTGTTTTGTTTAGTTTTACACAGTCTGTGACTTTGGTGGTCAGTTTTTGAGAATGATGTTCAATAAGGAATAACATTATCTTCATCATCTACCTAGCCTTTTCCCAACTATGTTGGGGTCAGCTTCCAGTCTAACTGGATGCAGCTGGGTACCACTATTTTACATGAAGCGACTGCCTATCTGACCTCCACAACCCAGTTACTGGGATATAATAATATGGATGGAATAAGGAACAGCATATGATTGTGATAATCCATTACAGCACCCTAATTACGTAACACACTGTCCATCATCCATTGCTTCATATGTTCGAAAAATTTGACTGCTCAACAACGTTAAAATGTTGTTGAACTGTATAAATTTAAGCCATTCCTTATGCTAGTGTAAATACCTACCTCTCTGCCAATTTGATCTTGTTATTTGAACTGATCTGCATGGATCTATCTTCTGTTTCAGTATTTATTTGTACTTAAACATAATTTTGTTTAAATTAGTCAGTCTGTAGCTGTTCTCTTGGTATATCAACTGAGAGAGCCCTTTCCTCTTCAGAAAGGTCACGTGCGTAGTACTCGCAACCGGCGTGTGTGTATGACCAATTGTATGAACCTAAACGAGGCCAAGAGAGTGTGTAGAGATCGTAGCAGGTGCCGTTCCGTGGTTTCTGCCTACCCCCATGGGAAAAAGGCGTGCGTTTATGTATATATGTAAGACCCCTTTCCCGCGGGGAACATATTCACAACCCAGTTACTTTTGACAGTCTTTCTGACTTCTGGGGACCTGTAACGACTGCCAAAGATTCACGAGTAACAACGGAGACCAACGGTTTACCGTGTTTTCCGTAAGCTTGGTTTGTAAAGATGGTCAATGGCCACCCATTCACAGACCAACCACGACAAGAGTAGCTTGTTTGATATTACTCAGCCACAAATAAATCTACTCTGCGTTTTAATTGTCCGTATTTATGCAAAATGGAACCACACGACAAATTTTGTTTCTTACTTTTTTTGAAGAATAGGTACTCATTTAAAAATGGTCTAAATTCTTATACAAAAAATAGTATACCTTGTTTCCAAGGCAAAAATCATGTGGTTCTTCTTTGTATAAGAATTTAGACACTTTTAAATTAGTATTAAGATTTGCTCAACACTTGGAAGAGACTTTTCAACCCAATGAAAGCTCGATAGAAATAATTGAGAGTGAAAATTTAGCACAAAATAAAAGAATTAAGCTTGTGACTCCTAACGAAGTAATGAGAGAAATTCAAAATAACATTAACTCGAAAAAATCTCCGGGTTACGACCTCATTACAGGTGAAATTCTAAAACACCTCCCGGGCAAAGCTATAGTAAAGCTGACCAAGCTTATCAATGCTGCATTTATATTAAATTACGTACCTGAGTCATGGAAGGTTGCTGAAGTCATCATGATTGCGAAGCCTGGGAAACCACCCCATGAAGCATCATCATATAGACCTATTTCTCTGTTGCCGGTATTATCAAAAGTATTCGAAAAACTGTTATTGAAACGGTTAAAACCATTAATAGAAGATAAAGACCTTATACCAAACCATCAATTTGGCTTCAGGGAAAAACACTCAACTATTGACCAGGTACATAGAATAACTAATATCATTGAAAAAACGCTTGAAAATAAAGAAGTTTGCGCCACCGTATTTTTAGATGTCGCGCAAGCTTTTGACAAAGTTTGGCATAAGGGTCTAATATTCAAGCTCAGGCGCATGCTGCGTCTGGAGGACACGGTGGAGCATACAGTGGAGGTGTGCCCTGCATGGGCGGAGCACCGCCGTGTCCTCGTGGAGGCGATCGGCGGCGGCGACCTCTCGCGTCCGGCCCTGGTGCGAGCCATGGTACGGAGCGAGAGGGCATGGGAAGCCGTCACCTCCTTCTGCGAAGCAGTAATGCTCGCGAAGGAGGAGGCGGGGCGCGTGAGGGAGTGGCAGTCTCTGCACCCTCACGTCCCTAGCCGCCGCAGGAGGAGACGCCCCGGGCGTCGGGAGTCGATAGCGGACTCCCGGCCACCGTAGGCGCGAGCTTGCGGGTGGCGAGCAATGGGTAGCTCGCCGCCCGGTAAGGATCAGGCTCGGGTCGACGGCACGTAGTGTTCCACGCGCGCCTCAAAGAGATGTCAGCAGCAATGTAGGGGTCTGCTAGGACCGATGCCTGCCAGGGTCACGAGATTGTTCGAAAGAGATACCGTGACTCTGGCACACGGGCAACTGAAGGAACACGGGTGGGTTTTAGTCAGTAAAAGTCTGACACGCCCTCCCACTCCGCCCAGAGCGGGAGAAGTCACTTGATGATTTCCCATCCAAAAAAAAAAGAAAAAAAAAAGGCGCATGCTGCCGAGCACTTCCGACGTTTGGCTCCCAGACTGGAGCGGGCTGGGGCTGCCTTAAAGCGGGTCCTGCCCAATCTGGGGGGTCCAAACGCCTCCTGCCGGAGGCTCTACACGGGGGTCGTGCGGTCCATGGCCCTCTACGGGGCACCAGTGTGGGCGCCCTCATTGAGGCTGCGCCCAGCGCGCCGCTTGAGTGCGGCCCAGAGGGTCATGGCCATTCGGTTAATCCGGGGATACCGCAGTGGAGTGGATAGAGAGGCGCCACGGCGTCCTCACCTTCCGCCTAACACAGGTTCTCACCGGGCATGGGTGCTTCGGTGGGTTCCTGTTCAGGATAAAGCGGGAGGAAACGCCCGGGTGTTTGCATTGCGAGGATCGTCTAGAGGACACGGTGAAGCATACGGTGGAAGTGTGCCCTGCCTGGGCGGAGCACCGCCGTGTCCTCGTGGAGGCGATCGGCGGCGGCGACCTCTCGCGTCCGGCCCTGGTGCGAGCCATGGTACGAAGCGAGAGGGCATGGGAAGCCGTCACCTCCTTCTGCGAAGCAGTAATGCTCGCGAAGGAGGAGGCGGGGCGCGTGAGGGAGTGGCAGTCTCTGCGCCCTCACGTCCCGAGCCGCCGCAGGAGGAGACGCCCCGGGCGCCGGGAGTCGATTGCGGACTCCCGGCCACCGTAGACGCGAGCTTGCGGGTGGCGAGCAATGGGTAGCTCGCCGCCCGGTAAGGACCAAGCTCGGGTCGACGGCGCGTAGTGTTCCACGCGCGCCTCAAAGAGATGTCAGCAGTACTGAAGGGGTCTGCTAGGACCGATGCCTGCCGGGGTCGCGTGATTGTTCGAAAGAGATACCGTGACCCTGGCACATGGGCAACTGAAGGAACACGGGTGGGTTTTAGTCAGTAAAAGTCTGACACGCCCTCCCGCTCCGCCCAGAGCGGGAGAAGTAATTTGATGATTTCCCATCCAAAAAAAAAAAAAAAGGCGCTTGCTGCCAGAATTTGCAGATATCCTAGAGTCATATATAACTAATAGAATGTTTAGAATACGGCAGGATGATGCTTATTCCGAGCTAAAAGCTATAAAAGCTGGTGTGCCTCAAGGAAGTGTCCTAGGCCCAATTTTGTACTTGTTATACACATGTGACATCCCAGAACTGGAAAACAACACCATTGCGACCTTTGCAGATGATACTGCAATTATGGCTACTGGATCAAGCCACAGAGAAGCAGTAGAAAAAGTTCAACTAGCTGTGAACAAAGTTTATGACTGGACACAAAAATGGAAGATCAAACTGAATGAGTCAAAATCAATTCACATTGACTTCACAAATAAACACTTGGACTATCATCCAATCTACATAAATGGCAAGCAAGTGCCTTATGCTAATACAGCCAAATACCTTGGCATAACTCTCGACGCGAAACTGCGTTGGAAAGCTCATGTCAAAAAGAAAAGACAGGAGCTCGATATACGTTATAAAAGTATGTATTGGTTACTCGGAAGGAAATCCTGTCTATCATTACATAATAAAATAACCTTATACAAGCATATTCTGATGCCAATATGGACGTATGGTATCCAACTTTGGGGCTGTACTAAACAAAGCAACGTCAAAATAATCCAACAATTCCAAAATAAAGTACTCAGGGATGCTGTCAATGCACCCTGGTACATAAGAAATGACGACCTTCACCGTGACCTAAAAATGGAATTCGTCACCACCATTATCCAAAAATTTGCTGAAGCCCACGAACACAGACTTCACCGACACGTGAATGTTGAGGCAATCCAGCTACTAGACAACACAGACTTATACCTTGTTTCCAAGGCAAAAATCATGTGGTTCTTCTTTGTATAAGAATTTAGACACTTTTAAATTAGTATTCTTCAAAAAAAGTAAAAAAAACTAAATTTGTCGTGTGGTTCCATTTTGCATAAATACGGACAATTAGCTACAGCTTACCTCATCAAATTTATATACCTAATTTCGTCCATGCATACTATTTCACAGCGCTCGAATTTGCCTGTCAAGCGTGATAATCCCAAGCTCACTCGATCAATGTGGGAGGTCTTTGTTCAGAGGATCGTGATGGACTGATAACATCACCTTGTACTTATGGAGCCCTAGTAACCCACATACTCATCGAGATTAGGTTGCTATCCTCATTAGCATAAAAAGATGTACCAGCAAAGGTGACTTGCAGTTCTAATACATCAATGTCAAGGTTCTTTGCCCTGTATGGCAAGAAGTACTCTTTGTATACAATACAGTGAGGGAATTTAATTGTTAATCAAATTGACACACGCATCATCATTATCTGCCAAGCCTTTTCCCTATAATGTTAGGGTCGGTTTCCAGTCTAACCGGATGCAACTGGATACCAGTATTTTACATGAAGCGACTGCCTATCTGACCTCCACAACCCAGTTACTGGGTAATACTGGTTGACAGACCCGTAACGACTCTCATAGATCCACAAATAGTAGCCGGGACCACAGTCTTAACGTGTTTTCCGAGGCATCAAATTGACACATACTGTTAGCGTCAAAGATATGTAAACCATAGACTTCTATGACTCAAAATGTCAGGCCACAAAAAAAAATTGAATGGCAATCGCATACAGCTGAGATGATAATATTAAGAGGGATGTGTGGTTTTACGAATGCTTAGAATAAGAAATTAGTACATAGGAGGGAGTCTGAAATTGGCACTGGTGACTAAAAAGTTGATGTGGAAATCGTTTGTCATATTTAGGTTTATCGTCAAATTATTTGAACATTTTCAATACATAACCTCTATTGGCATGTACTAAGGAGGAATGAGGAAAATTTCGGGATTAACACGTTGACGGATAGTATTCCCTTACTGGTTAATCGTGTTGAGACACTACAAAATTTCATTTTAATTAAAAAAAAATTTTACGTACGATAAGACAGTAAAAGATTAAAACTCTATCCGTCGTGAAACTACAAAAAACCCTTCCTTTTATTAGTATCATATTAGTATATGAAATATAAAACCGCAAGGCGTACGATTGCATGCAAGTCAAAAGGTTGACGTCGATAGGCGTACTGTCGTATTATTTTATCCAGAGAGAACGTCGAGAGGCGTTCTGTCCGTCAACGTGTTAAAGTTTCGAGTATGGATGTCGATGGCTATTAGAGTAGTGGGAGACCAAAGAAACGATAGATGGACTGTGTGAATGATGATATGGTTAGAAAGGGGGTGACTAATAGAAAGAATTATAGAAGAAACACCACCCCATTTCTTCCCGTGGGTGTCGTAGGAGGCGACTATGGGACTTACTAGAGAATGGGCAGCAGCGTTTTTCTATGCATTTTACCACCATACTGCGATCGCCAACCCGCCTGCCAAGCATGGCGATTATGGCAAACCCCCCCAAATTGGGGGAGGCCTAAGTCCAGCAGTGCACGTCTTACGGCTGAAATGATGATGGTGATGATAGAAGAAACAGATGTTGTGCCGGCCCCAAATAATGATGAATGATAACATAATTAATATTATGATATAGTCGCCGTGTCATGTAGTCATTTCATGCAACTGTCAAAGAATTACTGTTGTTATTTTAATATTCGGACTTTAAGTCGGTAGTCAATTTGGTAAACAATAAATTTTCTTGAAGTTACTTATATTTTTTTGTGTAAATCTTATATGTGCATGCCAGCAATCTATATATATAAAAGAAAGTCGTGTTAGTTACTTCACTTATAACTCAAGAACGGCTGAACCGATTTAGCTGAAAATTGGCAGGGAGGTAGTTTAGAGCCAGGAGAAGGACATAGGATACTTTTTTTTTTTTTTTTTTTTTTGCTTTTGGCAAAGGATACTTTTTATCCCCTTCGACCGCGTTCTCGTGTGATGTGACATAAAACGTCAAAGAGAATACATTTCACTATAAAACGTGGTATGACAAAAACTTTGCCTTCGAGGTACCAGGCGGTCATAACTTGGTATGAGCTTATTAAACAGCAGTGTCAGCCAGAAAACGCTTTATGCCTTCGAAGTAACAGGTTATCATAACCGAGTAGGAGCTACCCAAACATATGAGTATCAGCTAGAAAACGCTTACCAGATCACCACCGCGTACCAGGTTGTCAAACTTGGAAGGTTTATTACAACATTTTGAATCTTAGGCGATACGAAGTTCGCTGGGTCAGCTAGTTTATCATAAATTGGATTCGTGCCAGTAGTGGCTAAGGTAATGGCCGGCAAAACTTAATTGTTTTTATGAGAAATTGGGCTAAGATGGGACATAAATTCTTCGGTAAATAGTGATAGTGTAGAGAGTTAAACCGTTTTGCTGAAGAATGGTTGTTTACAAACCGTTCCTTGTGAACTTGTTAATGGGGAAGTACCCCGTTAAGATATTTCAAATTAAAGTGTTGATTTACTTAGATGTTCTACTTGGCTTGAGCTTACAAGAGGTTGCTGTTTATTTTATTATGTGCAAGTTTCATGTTATCATTCTCGTAAAATCTTTTAGTGGTCATCGTTTTGGTTTTGGTTTTAAGTTTTGCGATAAATATATATAGTAGACATTGCATCTTATTTGATAATCTTTAAAAGGTTATCAAATAGAAATATAAAATCTTATTGGATTTGTGATTCAACTGGCATGTGTATCATAAAAACGATTGTGATTCTTCCTAGTAATTACCGACATCAATAAAGGATGCGACATTGCGACTGACGTCATTTTAGTCCTACTCCTTATTTTTAGGATTTTATATCTCATGAAGACACAACCTTTTTTACAGATTTTTTAACGCTTTATTTACAACAAATTGCATTATATAACCATAGTAAGTTTATGGATTATTGTAAACAATATTTAAAGACAATTGAATAATGATGTAACAATATGCGTATAATTCACTATCGTCAATAATTGATACCCATAATTTATCGGTATCAGTTTAGTTAGAAGAGGGTTTAGCACGGGTTAAGCTACGCTTGCCGCAGTTCATCCGTGGATGGGTCACCATCTTTATTTACCAAGACTCCTTCGTGCCTCGGATAGCTTGTTAAAGTGTTGATCCCGTTCCGTACCCAAAGGGCCGCCATTAACGGAATGAGAGCTTTTTATTGAGGCTCGGCTGTCCGTTCGTCTGTCTCAGAGCTGAATCTTGAAATTTTCGCAGAGTGTATACTGCTATGGCTGCTATAAAAACAAATAAAACTAAAGGGGGTATCCCCTTAATTTTATATTATACATTTCGTCCAGACAAGAAACGTGATTTTTAGTGAGTCGGACTCGCACTTGGCCACTTTTTGTCATCACAGCCAACAAGTTTTAAAGAAATCGATCGTTACAAATACATATTATATCAACACTGAGTCACAATCTCGTCAGTTATATAATATGCAGGATAAACATCACATTAAAACAAGGCGACCACCAATATTTCAGTAGGGGAAAACGCTATGTGTAATATAAATGTTTATTTATTCGTACGTTCGTCTGTCAATCAATCAATCATCTGTTCGCGGTTGACATTAATCGGATGACGCAGCCGTAAAGTACGGAGTTATTTCCCCGTACGGGAAGGAAATAACATGACATGACTGTGCAAACTATTGTAGATTATTGTAGTTCGCACGGCGACAAATCAAACTATACATTTCCAGTATAAGCTGACTTTTCATTGTACGAAAAGCCTATTAAATGTGAGTTCTGCTAAAATTGGAAATATATAGCTTGGTATGTAGCCGTTTGCACCACGTGGAGCTTCTGCTTTATGTGGAACCGAAATACCCAAACAGATGATAGTTTTTGATACAATATTGGTCTATCACAGGCGTACCGGCTGCGACTTACGAGTTTCAGCTCGTAGGTTTCGAACCCAGACGGGCGCTTTATTTTATGTAAATTATTTAAACACCACTGCTCTTAAAATGGAACGGAAGGGTCACAGCACCTATATCAACTCGTAAACGGATCATAACCGTATCAACTCGAGTCGTTTAGTATTCTTTGTATGCAACTCCCTACTGAAAAGCACACTAATCGGAATCGTAACGTAAGTGATTCGCCTCGGGACCAGCTCACGAACCGCGGTGTGGCGCGTGGCAACCAGCGGTCCCCGCGCTTACGGCTCGTCGTCCCCGCGCTTACGCCTCTCCGTCGCCGAGCTTGCGTCTCTTCGTCGACCCTTGCCCCCACCCGCACCACAGCGCACACATGCTGTCATTCACAAGGCAACTTCAAAGTCGATTCAAACTGATCTGGTGCCAGCCAGGTCAACCAGCGGTCGGCGAGCCGTAAGCGTGGTGTCGCCTAGCTGTAGCCGAGTCGACGTATCGGAGCTACTGTTCCGCTTTGGTTACATGCTTACGTTAGGTTGACGCCTGTTTGGCGGCGAGGCGAAAGGCAATACAGTGACGGTCCCTTTCCCAGTTGATATGTGTGCTGTGACCCTAAGTCGGCATGTCCTTAAACCAAAAATTCGAAGACATGCAACGCCTACCAACCCGCAATGGACTCGCGTGGTAGATTACGGCCTATTAACATTATAGGCTAATTTTGTGTGGGTGTAAAATGTATTGGTCTGTATGTAGTCCGAGAGTTCGTTTAAAAGCTGAGAGTCACACAATCAAGGAATCGTACAAAATGTATGAAATCAAAATCAGAAGAAATAAATTAAGTTATAGATTCAAATTAGACAATTAAATCAATTCTCCTTCCTCCTTCAGCTCTCCTTTAAAAAAAAAAAAAAAGTTTAATTCAGACTATTAAAATGTCCATATTTCGTTAGTATCTCTTTAACACTTCCTTCCTAGTGCTTTAGCTGGGTAGAAGTGGCGGAACAAACTCCCCAGCAGCACAGCGGTCTGTTAAGTTAGAAAAACTTCTATCCAATAGTAAGTAATGACTAAAAACGTAAATTCGTGACAATGATGAAACGTTATTTTGATGTCATATTATTATCCTGGGTTTATTCAATACTGCTCTGGGTTATTAGGTAAAATATAAAGCTTAATATAATTCACGCAAATAGCATGTATTGGTGCTACGACTTACTGAAAGGTATTGACGTTTAGTACGCGTAATATGAAGATAATGTATTAAATTGATTGTATATTGGCGTCATAATGTATCTATGATATTTGATATCTATTTTGCATAGTATATGGATGAAGACTATTTACTAGAAATAATTAAATAGTACCTGAATATTTTATGTTATCTAAGATCCTACGTGCAAATAGTTTCCGTGTGGTGCCAAACGTGAATAGCAACATCCCATTTCTTCCCGTAGTTGTCGTAAAAGGCGACTAAGGGACTTAGGTACTAGAGAATGGGCAGAAGCGTTCTCTAAGCATTTTACCACCATTCTACGATCGCCAAGTCACCTGCCAAGCGTGGCGATCATAACGAACCCCCCTTTTTTAGGGAGGCCTATGTCCAGCAGTGGACGTTTTTCGGCTGAAATGATGATTTCAATTAGATTAGGTACTTTTTCAATGGGACTAGATATTTTTGTGAATGTGCTTTACTGGTGAAATACCACCACTAGCTCCATAGCTAATTACATATCTGCGAACTTAAAACGTTCTCAGCGGAGTTCCCATAAACACAGGCCCATGTTATATTTTAGTTTTGTCTGGAGGACACCGCCTTTATAATGGTTTTGGCATTGCAGATGACAGTGACCACTTACCAATGGGGGCACCCACCTATTAGCCAAACAAAAAAAAAACCACAGCTTTTGTTGTTTTTGTAACTTATTCGTAACATTCGATTTTCGTATTCCGTTTTGTCTCAAGATCCCTCGAAGGTTTGTAGTTTATTGAATTTGGAACGTGCATTTTCTGTATAAAATGACATCATTAAACCCAACCTTTTTCAACAAAGGAATGAAATCTAGGTTATATCCTAGCTAAGGCTGTGACTTCAACCATGGGTGACAGCATGACGCCATCGCCGACAATAAGAGACATAACAGCCGACTACAACCATTGTAACGGGTTTTATATTCTGTTGTTGTTAACTTGAAGAATTTCAACTAGCTTAGGTCGGCAAGGCACGAGCTACGCAGGAACAGCTTATGCTGTGTTAAATAAATTCAACAGACAGAATAGTGACTTACAAAAATTTTGAATTCCTAAGAAAGCCGAGAATGGTAAAACAATATGGGCTGATCAAACACGGAGTGTTTTAAATCTCAAATAGTGGTGAATATGACAAATTTTCATGACGAGTTGTAACATGACGGGACACAGGACGTACCGGATTCAATTTAGAGTCGTCAGTAGTGAAGGCTTTATTATAAGGTTAAGCTTGGTTTTATTAGGGTGCACCCTAATAACCAGTTACAGGAAAAAGTGAGCCGTGCAAGTTTTAATAGAGTCAAATCTTTTGTTTACAGATTTTTGTAAACGTTAGGCAATGGGCCCATTTTGTTGTTAGCCGTAATCACCACTTCTTATGGCTCGTACCGTATTGTGGAAAAGATATGAACTTCCTAATTTTCCAAATTTTTCATTATCTGCTTTTCATTATCCAAAACTTTTTTACAAAAAAAAAACAACCGACTTCCTTAAAAACACTACAAAGTGAAAAATAACTTTAATTTCGGAAGTCGGTGTCTTAGGATCTGTATTTATGGTTTTTTGCCACCGACTTCCGAAATTAAAGTTATTTTTCACTTTGTAGTGTTTTTAAGGAAGTCGGTTGTTTTTTTTTTGTAAAAAAGTTTTTATTTTTAAATTTTTAGTTGTGGTATTCACCCTGCACTAATTCCAATCAAACAATGCATATTTATGCGATAGCAGAAATCGCGGTTGATTTGTTGTTATTTTTTAAAGAGTTCCGGTGTCTGTCACCCGAACTCATCATCAGATCTATATGAAAATTATATGGGACCATTTCGGAATAAACCCCTTTCGAACAAAAAAGAATTTTGCAAATCCATCTACATATGACGGAGTTATGGCCGAACATACATAAAAAAAAAAAACATATAAACATCCGAATTGAGAACCTCCTTTTTGAAGTCGGTTAAAAATATAATAAATGGCCAGGCCAAAATGATTAAGGCTGCTTTTTTTTTTATTAAGCAGACAGTAGAGTGGGTAAGAGCCCACTCTAGTGTCTGCTGAGGAATCAATTCTCGATGTCAACGAGTATGTCTATCTAGGACAAGATATCTTCTAACTCCTGATCGATAAGGAGTTGTACCTTCCATCATCAGCTCAACGGAATATAAGAATACAAGTAACGGTCTAAACGTGCCTATAATATTCAAAGAATTATCCCCTAACCTTCTAACCTTTCACTGTAAGTTCCTATATGTACTGTTCACCGATGAGGAGTTCCATGCGGTATCTTCGAAGACTATAATTAGTTTACCACGGATGGATAGATAGAACCAGCAATTATTTTTGATCTTTAGTACAATATCCAAATCACATTACGTGTACTGTTTGTTTTTGAGGAGTTCCTTCGTTTATCTCCCAAAGTATACATCAAATCTTCACAAAATTAATATGGGACCACCTCAGGAGTATACCCTTACGAATAAAAAAAGAATTTTCAAAATCGGTTGACAATTGGAGGAGAAATCGGTGAACATACATAAAAAAAAAAAAAAAAAAAAAATACATACAGTCGAACATATAACCTCCTCCTTTTTTTGAAGTCGGTTAAAAAGGAATTGACTTGGATCATAGTCAACATAGAACAAACCGATAGCTGTAAACCCATTTTTTTAAACATTAAATACTCACTTTACCATCGATCTATATCCCGAAAATTTGCAAATTTGTAATGAAATACATACACTTTTTCACAACCCGCGGTGATAAACATACCGACCGATCCGTCGGATACAAAAATATGTTAATGTTACCCTCTTCGCGCATGAAACTACATTCAAATATCCCCAACGTAATGTGCAAAAAATATATTAATAAACTATCAAATGCAATAAAAGATGAAACCAAAGATACGACATTTATAAATAAACTCAAACAAATATTAATCAAAAAAGCATACTACACAATAAACGAATACTTACATGACAAAAAGATTATTTGTACACAGTCAGACACCACACATAGCTAAATGATCTCAAATCTCAATTTAACAAATGATGTACCTGATTAATTTTAATGACATAATTATTTTAAAATTGTTTATTGTTATTGATTTTATTTTTTAGAATTAGTTAATACTTTTTGCTGTGGTTTTCGTGGGTCCGTAATTGCACGTTAGCTTTAAGCCACTTGTAAGAACCTTTCACATTATGGAATGCAAATAAAGATATGAATATGAATGATTAGATTTTTATAAATTACATTTTTGTATATAGGAATTTTGCAACTAGTATTTTCAATAAAAACAAACAAACACAAACTCAGGTGAACCTAATATGTCAAAGCGTGTGAAAAACACTTCGGTAGCAAATTATATTGTCATATTAAAAGATCATTTTGAGCGAAGACTCTTAAAACAATTAACCATTTAAAAGCAAATTGAAATGTGCCAACAGGAGGAAAAAGTAAAAAAAAAGTTACGAAACCGCACGCGTTTCTTATTTTTTATAAACCCACAAAAAGTAGCAGACTGTAATTATCTTTTCTTATTAACACAAGCTGCGAACTTTGCGAACATAGTAATTAAATAATAAACCATATTAGTTACTATAGCGTCATCGCTATACAAATAATTATGATGTCACCTCACTTTTTAGTGTCACTTTTTTTGACACATTTTACGCCTGATTACAAGTAGTTTATCTTGTATCGCTTGATCTTTCACGATTAGTATTGTTACGGTTTTTTTACTATTGAGAGTACGTCATGGTAACGAGAGTTAAGGCTCTCACACACAAGCGCGAAATCGCCCGCGGAAACTCGCGTCGCGATTTCTAAAGCATGCATTTTCTATGCGACGCGACGCTTGCAAATCTAGTAGCTTTATCTCTTTGACCGACTCTTTGATGATTCAAAGGTGCCTGTAATTGATTGAATTGAAATAAATGGTTTGAGTTTAAATACTCACCCGGGCACGACCTGAGTCAAGAAAGAATCGCGGTATCTCACACCGGGTTTCTGAAAGGCAACTCAACAGATAATTAAGTCTGTCAAACTCATGTGGACTACAGGTGTAATTGGTCGTTTAAAATGACTTCAGCAAATCAAATCCATTGACATATTATCGTTCTTGTAGCCCAGCCTAGACTATACCCTTTTAGAAACCAGGCTGTTAGTCGCAAAACCTTGTCAACAAATAATAATTTATTTTCAGTTCACACAAGAAATCACAAGATACAAGTGTAAATTAGTATTTCTATCATAATAATCATAACTTACTTATTTTCATTTCAAGACACAAACTACTGTAGCCCTCGGTCTTATACTAGGAACTCCTGTATAACAGGAGCTAAAATTAGGTAAATTATAACGCGAGTATGCGACATGCCGTCAAGCGTCAAGCCTCGCCTGTGTGGTCTAGCCTTTAGGTGACGTAATGTAATGGTTTCGAAGCGAGCCATCAAACGACGCCGCGCGCCCTCGCGTGACATAATTATTATGTCTAATAAAGTGTATGTGGTCATTAATTATGCGTGATTATTGGTTTTGCTCGTTACTCTGTGGTATGGGAGTACCTATT
Source organism: Aporophyla nigra (assembly GCA_947507805.1). Lineage (NCBI taxonomy): Eukaryota > Metazoa > Arthropoda > Insecta > Lepidoptera > Noctuidae > Aporophyla > Aporophyla nigra. The sequence goes on from OX382301.1 coordinate 6,160,304, forward strand.
GTTTGTGATGTCATGTTGGAAGCGGATATTTGATGTAGATCTTTGCTTTACGGTTGTGTGGTTTTCTTCAGTTATCTTTCTAACTAAATTCGTAGTACCTATGTTTGTACCTCAATCACCGAATGACGAATTTTAAGATAAGGTACCTAAATATTTAAATAACGAGTATGTTCTTTATTTTGGCACGGTAATTAAAATGTTCTTAATCCATAGATCTACACAAATAAATAACATTAATATGTCTGTTTGTAATGTCAGAATTATAGCTTGTACTGAATGTATGTGAAAGTATATTATGGTACTTACAGAACATAAAAATCTGTCCGTTTGTCTATTTCTGCTGGCTTATCTCCGAAACGGTGGGACAATTTTATCAGGACTTTCACTGGCAGATATCTGATGTTCTAAGAATGAATATAGGCTATTACTTCTTGTCCCGGTAGCACATCCCTGTGGGATATTTCCCGCCATCCACGCCACCGCAACCGTGGGTACAGCTAGTTAAACATTTAAGTATTTTGAAATTTCGTAGTATTGCAGAGGTTGTGATACCTAGTAGGTAACCACTGATATTCTTATTATCGCATCCTATTGTTGCCCGGTATGTGCAGACTACGACTACTACTGGCGATGACCTAATTGCCTAGACCGTGATAAATATTTTACCATGGTATTTTCCGGTTTTATCGCTAAATACCTAGAGCACTAATTACTATAATATTTTATTACCATTTGCCGTAGGGCATCACGAATAAAATTACGTAACGTGCATTCTGTGTTTACGCGAAAATTGAAAACATCCAAGATATTCAAACTTCATTAGGAGATTATAATTATCAGACCTGTACTTACTCTTCCACCAGCTGGTAATTGCGTAGTACACATTAACAGACGATCTATTCTGTTAAAATGTCACTGTGAAAATTTTCATGAAATGAGCTTGAGGTTCTGAATTACTGACAGATATGTGCGCTGACTGGAAATGTCCACTCAATCTGTGTGGTCTTTCCTCGAAAGATCATTTCAGACACCAAGCTCCATAGTCTTCACAGGATCTGAACAAGATTAAGTCTGGACCTTAAAAGAAACTGTGACCGCAGAGTTTGTTTCGGCCCTTCGTCTCAGAGTAGTCAAATAAGTAACGCCGACAGCCGAGTTTTAAAAATATGATTGACGTGTAAACGTGTTTGTATATTTATCATAATTTAATACTATTTACTTCATCATCATCATCATCATTTCAACCGAAAGACTATTTACTTAGAATCATTTATTTTGTACCGTGTGGTGCTGGACTTAAAGAATAGCACCATCCCATTTCTTCCAGTGGGTGTCGTAAGAGGCGACTAAGGAACTTACTAGAGAATGGGCAGCAGCGTTCGCTATGCATTTTACTACCATACTGCGATCGCCAATCCGCCTGCCAAGCGTGACGATTATCGGAAACCCGCCCAAATTGGGGGAGGCTTAAATCCAGCAGTGGACGTCTTACGGCTGAAACGACTACGACGACGACGAATACGTAGAATCATTTACTATATGTATGTTGGTGTAGTTGTATCAGTAAACTCGAATTACACCTATGCACTGCAGTAGTAGTGGCTTTCATTTTAACAGTTCGAAACCATTATTTGCGTTATTTAAGTTCTTGAAAAGATAAATTGTTCGATCATATGAAGCAATATATTTCAGAGTTATTCAGATTGGGACTGATGGTGTGTTAAGTAAGCAATTAGGGGGCTATCTTATTTTTGAAATATTTAAGCTATGAAATTAAATTTCTGGTGAATATTTGTGTAGATCAGATTTTTTCGATTTTATTCTAATTATCCTATCTGCTAGCGTTTAAACTCGTTCAAAAGTTATTATTTTTCATGACATAAGTTGTAGGCAGGCTGTATTACGGAGACACTGGATGTCATTTTTTACACGATTGCCAGACTGGATTAAGATTTTTTCCTATTCCTCTTCGTATTTTTCCTGAAAATAATTAGCCGACACCTTTGGGAAATCAATATTTTTAACCGTAAATCTACTAACTGAGCTGGCTAGAAATTCAAGCCCAATAAACAAATATATTTAAAACAGACAAACTAAAACATTCTGGTCGTAAATGATTGTCAAGTTAAGTCTTATGTAAAATACGACCAACAGACTCACAGACTGCTCGACCATTTGTTGGTTAGAATTATCCAAATAGAGCCAGTTTTATTGGTCTGCGTGTAAATATTGTAAATGAATTCAATTGGTTATTTATTTATATTTATGCTGAGATGCTAGTAGGTCGCGTCATGCATTTGTCTAGTGATAAGAAATTGTATAACTTGGAACTGTCAAGATTGAAAGCGTGTTTTGATGCGGGTAGCGCTGGACCGGTCTTGTGGCGATGTTTGGGTAAGGCCTTGGTGCTACCGGCGAGAGATGTCGTGCGGTGTCCCACAGGGATCGGTCCTGGGGCCGCATCTGTGAGACATCGGATACGACTGGGTGCTGCGCGCCGACTTCCCTAACGGCGTCAGCGTGGTCTGCTACGCTGACGACACCCTGGTCCTGGCGCAGGGGAGGTCGCACGAGGCGGCGGCCGAGTTAATGACACGCGGGGTTGCGACAATCGTCGAAAGGATCCGGCAATTGGGACTCGAGGTGGCCCTGCCCAAGTCCGAGGCCATGCGTTTTCATGGTCCTCGGAACGCGCCATCTTCGGGTTCCCAACTCACGGTAGGAGGGGTTCAAATCGGCGTCGAGTCGACAATGAAGTACTTGGGACTTGTCCTCGACAGCCGGTGGAACTTCGTTGAGCATTTCCGACGTTTGGCCCCCAGACTGGAGCGGGCTGGGGCTGCCGGAGTGCTGCCATGGGATCTGGAGGCAAAGGTCCTCGCCCATATGTGGGAGTGGCGCGAGGAGGCGAAACTCCGGAGCGAAACTCCACGGAACAGAGCTTCGGCAGGATCTCATGGCGCAAGTTCTCACCGGGCATGGATGCTTCGGGGGGTTCCTGTTCAGGATAAAGCGGGAGAAAACGCCCGGGTGTTTCCATTGCGAAGATCGTCTGGAGGACACGGTGGAGCATACGGTGGAGGTGTGCCCTGCCTGGGCGGAGCACCGCTGTGTCCTCGTGGAGGCGATCGGCGGCGGCAACCTCTCGCGTCCGGCCCTGGTGCGAGCCGTGGTACGGAGCGAGAGGGCATGGGAAGCCATCACCTCCTTCTGCGAAGCAGTAATGCTCCCGAAGGAGGAGGCGGGGCTCTAGTCACCGCAGGAGGAGACGCCCCGGGCTTCGGGAGTCGATAGCTGACTCCCGGCCACCGTAGGCGCAAGCTTGCGGGCGGCGAGCAATGGGTAGCTCGCGGCCCGGTAAAGACCAGGCTCGGGTCGACGGCGCGTAGTGTACCACGCGCGCCTCAAAGAGATGTCAGCAGCACTGAAGGGGTCTGCTAGGACCGATGCCTGCCAGGGTCGCGAGATTGTTCGAAATAGATACTGTGACCCTGGCACATGGGCAACTGAAGGAACACAGGTGGGTTTTAGTCAGTAAAAGTCTGACACGCCCTCCCGCTCCGCTCAGAGCGGGAGAAGTCATTTGATGATTTCCCATCCAAAAAAAAAGGCCTTGATGCTGGTGTGATTGATATGTGGACAAGGCCTGAGGCAGTGTCCAGCAGTGGACGTCCATCGGTGGATATGAGGCTGGTACTTGTCACTTTTGTTATGAAAATCTTGAAAACTTACATGAGATGAGATTTGATTACCAATCCCTCTCTCATCTATTGCTTGTTGTTTGGCAGGGAAATATTTAACAGATTTAACTGGTCCGCTAAAAACTTACTGATTTGTTATGGTGTAAGCTTTTTTTTAACCCCCGACGGAAAAAGAGGGGTGTTATAAGTTTGACGTGTCTGTCTGTCTGTCTGTGTGTCGGTCTGTCTGTGTGTCTGTCTGTCTGTGGCATCATAGCTCCCGAACGGATGAAGCGATTTCAATTATTGTTTTTTTGTATTAAAGGTGACTTATGTGCGTGTGTTCTTAGACATGTTTGATGAAAATCGGTTGAGCCGTTTAAAAGTTGTGGGGGGTGAAAGTGGGGAAGAATAACCGAATGTCTACAAATATACTCGAGTGGGGTCTCAAATGAAAGCGCACTGAAAGAGAATATTGATGACTTAATCGAGAATGTTCAAGCTTCGCTTGATGAGAAAATTGGTGGTGGGAAAATTGGGATATGGAAGTCCGATTGTCACGTGAGAGTATCAATGACTACATCTCAGTCTTTGCAATTCTGATAAAGATGATTTGTCATGTGGGTTATTAAATAGTTTTCTTTGGTCGAGCTCACAAACTGCTACACCATCCAAGGAAAAGCAGAGTAAAAATACTCTACTTAAGGCTACATAGGCTTGGCCTTTTGCGAAAGTACTTTTACCTAAGTAAACCACAGCTTTTTAGACTGTCGTGCCTTGCAACTTATATGCCGTAATCGCCCAACATAAAATGATAGGAAACATTGTTCTTTCAATATTTCCATATCCTCTAAGACCTTGAAAAGTTACATTATGTGGCCTTATCAGAATCCATCCATTCTCGTCAACACAACCCGGCCGATAGTGGCATCATCAAATTGAATTGATATTGTTTTTGGAAGCTTCCCATCTTCCTGTTGGCCACGGCGAAGTTCTATGTATTTACAACTTAACAAAATCTACATTATAATAAGTATACCTATAAAAAGTATAAAATATTTTTTTTTATTAAAAATTTAAAAAACCCCCGACACAAAAACCTAAAATCCCTTTAAAAAGTAAAAAATAATAAAAAAACTCAATCTCGAAGTACCTAAGTATGTATTAATAATTCAAAAAAAATATACGTCGCGTTGGGGGACCGCTCTGCGAGGGCAGACGTCGTTGACAGTCGTATCCTAAATGCAATATTTAGAAGTAATTTTATAAAAGTTTTCTTCAGTTAGGTAACCGACTATTTGTAAGTAAATTGTTAGGTTTGGAGCGGTCCCCCAACGCGACGTATATTTTTTTTGAATTATTAATACATACTTAGGTACTTCAAGATTGAGTTTTTTTATTATTTTTTACTTTTTAAAGGGATTTTAGGTTTTTGTGTCGGGGGTTTTTTAAATTTTTAATTTAATTTTTTTAAATAATTATTTTCTTAGAACACTACACCAAAGTGGTTGAAGTTACTTAGATATTAGTAGTTTGTATTTTAGGCAAAATATGAGTTAAATACTTGAGAGTCACAAAAATAAGCCTATTCATTATTTTAGGGAAAGCAAAATGGGAATTATTTGAGGTTGGGTTAAATGAATGCCCTCTGTTTTTTTTTTATCACAGCAGTAAGAATGATGTCTAGCGTCGGGATCTGCTGACTTGCTTTAATAATGAACTACGCTAAGTGACACAATGATATTTAGAGATTTGTTCATGTATTAATATTCCTTGATGACGTAGTACACCTCACGCCTATATAAGTATCCACATAGTTCTTGAAATATATGATATATATAAATGAGGTTTATGCTGGTGTTTCCTATCAGAGTGCTCTGAGACGAAAGACCGAAACTTAGAGGTCACATTCTCATTTAATGTCCAGACTTTTCAGGAAAGAAACACACAGATTGAAGTAGACTTGTCCATTCAGTGCGGTAAATATTATCCTTGTTCCTCCTTATTCTACCAGTAAATTAGGCAAGTCCGGATCTAGTTTCAATATCCTAGGCGACTTCAGGTCTGGTAATAAAACGCAAGCACAACTCACAACACTATCAACACAAATAATTACGCACTTCCCTCTGCATACTTCAATATTAATTTCTGTTCTCTTAAATATTAATTAGTTAGTAATGCGATGTATGTAAATACGCAAGTCGGCATGATAATAAATAATATCTAGATATGCTAAGGTAGATTATTGAGTAAATTATTTGTCAGCTGATGAATCTGTTTAATTGAGTTGTGTTGGCGCATGACGGCTGTGACAAATTGTAGTAGTTACTTTATTTCCTGTGGATTTTTTACATTATATAGGTAATATTACATAATGAATTTTCTTATAGTCTTCAGTAAAGTCAGGTTCGTAGTAGTCGCAACCGGCGTGCGTGTATGACCAGATCTATGAACTTAAACGAAAGGAGTATGTAAGGATCGTAGCAACTGGCGTTCAGTATTTTCTGCGTAACCCCATCGGAAAAAGGTGTGCGTTATGTTATATATTTATGAACTAGCTTTTGCCAGCGGCTTCGCCCGCGTCGAGGTCGGAATTATCCCGCGAGAATTTACTACCGGGATAAAAAGTACCCTATGTGTTAATCCAGGTTATAAACTATCTGTGTGCCAAATTTCATCCAAATCGGGCTAGTAGTTTTTACGTGAAAGAGGAACAAACATCCATACATCTATACATCCATACATACAAACTTTCGCGTTTATAATATTAGAAGGAATAGTAGGATAGGATATTGTGATTGAAATTATGATTATTTCCATAATACGTTAGTTGCCTGATACTATTAATGTTGTTATAGGTAGATCGAAGCCATTATGTTCTCAACGTCTGCGAAAACGCCCCCTCGTGGTCGTTAGAGACTTTCCTCTTTAAACTCAGAAATGAGATAGGGCTCATATCTCCTAAATTAATCCAGGGTTAAGTAAAAAGTGCCATCGTTTAATAAATCTATTAAATTGAAATTTTTACCACAAGAAAAATCTGCAAACCCTGTTTCAATTGACAATAATATGCAACCCAAATTGCACCAAATCACCTTCACCCCAAGACCACCAACCGTATCCATTGTCCCATCACGGTAATATGACGTCACCAATCCCATTCAGTACCATGACTGATGGTGATTGGTTCTTAATGGTTATCTGACAGTCGGCTCCAAGTCACCTCGTCATTGTCGTGAGATAACGGGTGGAGATAACAGCTATGAGATCACGAGGCTTATCTGGAGATCGTTTTCTGATCGTGAAAATTCATTGATGGTTGGTCACACTTTATGTAGATTATTCAGATTTCAGTGTGACGTCATTAAGATTATTGATGTAATCTTACATCAATAATCTTCAAAAAAGCACTACGCATCTGCGTAGTGATTACTTCATTCATTGTCATGATTAAGTTTCCTACACTTTTAAAGTCTATGCCAGATGTGAAAAAAATAAAAGTCGTTGACACCCGCCTTCCAATGTATTCAAATATTTCAAAACGATACGAAAAAAATGTAAAGAAAGTTTCGCTAGCACGGTCAAAACGGTAATTTGAATACATTGGTAGGCAGGTGTCAATGACTTTTATTTTTTTCACATCTGGCACAGACTATAGGTGATAATATTTTATCTTCTACTAGGTACTAGTCTCTGTCTGAAACTTTTTTAATCAGCGATGTATTATAAAGAATAATACGCCATTCGTTTTAATCCTGTAATTTGTCCGTCGGCCGTGAACTTATAATTATTAAATGGACTTTAAAAAAAAGAGAAGATCAAGAAAGAAGAAAGAGAAATCTGATTGTTTAGTAATTTGTCGACGGGCTAGAATATGTTTTTGCCTAAGGAAGAGTAGTTTTTTACTGGCTACATAAATGGCTTACCCTTTTTCCTAGATTCTTTCCAGTGCGCATAAAATAAACCTTGTCTTAATGAAATCTGCATTTTTTTCCTCTCTCATTACCCTCTGCTTGGCTATAAAAGTTATGCACCGGGGTAAATACATTACACACTAACAGCAAGAATTACTTTTATTCTGGCAGTTCAAAAACTTTTAATAGATTATTTATGTTGATAAGGAGGCAATTTTTTCGAACAAATGAAGTAAAATCCATCAAAATAATTTAGATTCTGATAAACAGCGTGTTACGCAATTAGACATGCCATTTCTTCCCGTGGGTGTCGTAAGAGGCGACTAAGGGACTTACTAGAGAATGGGCAGCAGCGTTCTCTATACATTTTACCACCATACTGGGATCGCCAATCCGCCTGCCAAGCGTGGCGATTACGGTAAACCCCTCCCCCAAATCGGGGGAGGCCTATGCCCAGCAGTGGACGTCTTTCGGCTGAAAGGATGATGATGACACAATTAAACTGCAGGTAATGCTCTTGAATGAGCTTCTTTTTTTTGTATAAGCACGTTTATCCTAATAGATTTGTATCCTAGAGGTAAAATTTCATCTATAAAAATTTGCCGCGTAGATCGAGTTTTCAATAAAAACAGCGTTTAATTCATTTTCTTCTCATTATAAACCCACAATATATTAAGTAAACAGCCAATTACACGCTCACACACAGGTAAGTGGGTGTGTTCGTGCGTATCTCGCTGTGTATCTGTGGGACTAAAGCACATAAATCTATCGTATTTATGTACGTCGCACTTCAATTAATAACGAATAAAATTAACACCTGTCTTAAGGGCCACAGAGTTCTGTGTTAAGTGATAGAGTTGGCGTTAAGAGTATTTTGTTGAAATTGAAAATTAGTATCAGTTTGTTCTCATACGTTTTTAGAAAATGTCTACTGTCTACTGTCTAAATGTCTACATACAATGTTGCATACGCCACTTATCGTTGATGTTAAATTAGACATTGTTGGAAGTAAATTATTTAGGTAAATCCACGGATATCGAGGGATATGCCTTGGGGGCGTGGCACGTGCCGCCTCAATACTATCAATTTGATAGTATTGTCGAACGGCGGCTGTACGCTTCATTCAGTCGCTTTGCAACTGCGTACAGTGTACTATTGATGCGTAAAAAGCCAAAATGCCGAGTTGTGCAGTACTTATTTGTAAAAATAGACCAAATACCATCAACCTGAAGACAAATGGCATGCCCTACAACCGGTAAATAAACAATTAAGTCACTGTTTTATATTTTAAATCAATTTTTAAATGATTTACTAACTTACGTGCGGAGCGACACGAACTAACCCGAATTAGCCCGAATCTTCCCGAACGAAACGAATGTTTTCGACTTAGAGAGGTGCAATCGTTTGCGTGCGGCTGATTTTATCGATATGCGTATGCAGTTGAATATTTTTTACACAACTCAATGGATATCATCGTATTACTTGTATAGTAAAAAACTTTAATTACTTATTAATTTAATGTTGTTTGAACAAAATTAAAACATTATAATTCCAATACAGTTAAGTGTGTGTGTTACTTAAAGTAATATTATGCCTAAAGATTTTCACAAATTAACAGTTTTTAATTTATTGTACAATATGATAAGTAATATGATAAATAAATATTATATTTCATCCAATTATTTATATTTGGTAAAAAAATTACAATAATTTGTTTTCGATATACAAAAATATTCAATATTTTTTAAATTTGCTATTTGGTGGTTTCGTAAGGTGGCCCACCTTACGAAACCACCAAATAGCTAATTAAAAACTATTAATAATATTGCGCAATATTATTGACCGAGTAAGATTAATATTGAAGATAATCATCATCAGCCTATATTGTTCCCACTGCTGGGACACAGGCCTCATCTCGGTGAGAGGAAGTGGGCCATGATCCACCACGAGGGTCCAGTGCGGGTTGGCAGATGTCACATGTCTTCGAATTTTTGGTTCTAAGACATGCCCGTTTCCTCACGATGTTTTCCTTCACCGTTATTGAGAGCAGTGATGATGAAATTATTTACACAAAGTAAAGCGCCTGCCTGAGTTCGAACCCACGATCTACAACTTGTAAGTCAAGGTTGATACCACTGGGCCACCACTGCTCTGAAAAATAATAATAAATATTGAAGATTGCGATGGTAAAATATTGTTGAAAATAAAAATATATTTTCCGCAACATTATTGTATTGATCACTAAATCGCAAGCCCATCTTAGTCAACCATGAGGCCGACCATCTAAGGTTCGAAGTTTAAATTAGAAAATTCGCGGTCCGTCGCTATTTTGTCAAATCTTTGTCTATAATACTGAGGGTTTCACATTTAATTTTATTTCTATACAAATGTGTTAAAAATGTCGTATAACTTGCGTGAACATTGTATTATTACGCTCTCGGCTCCAATCCGGCCTCAGACGTAGTAACAAACTTAGCCCACATAGATATAACATAACGTATTATATTAAAATATTCTTAGTAATAATATTTTTTTTAAAGATTAAGTAATATATTATTTATTTATACGGCATGATATGTAACAGAGAGCGTTCCCTTTAACCGATAATACAAAATTTTAAAAACATATTCCCATTTTATTTTAGTAAAAGTAAACTATATTTTAATAGATATATAAAAAAATATTTAAATAAAATTAAACGAAGTTATTATAATACAATAATGTGCTAAAATTAAATATCGATAAAAATAATCGACCATCGCTTTCGACTCCCTAATTGCATTCGTGTGCATTGGATGTTCGCAAAGAGCAAGTGTTTACAAGTGAATGCCCCGCCCATTCTATGTATGTGTGCTATTAGAAATTGATTTAGTGTGGCTGCTTTCTTTTTGGTGTGCGTGTTTAAATTTTAAGTGTGTGTCGTCAGTACACTATTTGTTAATGTTGTAATTTTTTGGGTGGGAGATAAGCGGCGACACTAGGATTCCTTACTATTCCGCAATGAAGGCATATCTCTGGATATCTATGGGTAAATCAATAAATAAACGATAAGATTGAATCAAAAACTATTTGACACATTCACTTTTATGCACCGTCACCTAGCCTATTTGTGACTGCTAAATCATCGGAACTTGCACTTTTGTATTTTTATTTTATGTGATAAAGTTAGAATACTTTTTCCTTAACGTTTCAAAGCGTGCCAGTAACTTAATATGAATTTCTCGAATTGTCAATTCATCTACGAATAAATTATGATTTTCAATGCTCGGTTCAACACTGAGAGTTGAAAATACAGAGTGCGATAAAATACCGCTGCGATTGTATTACGTCCGTGTGTTCGTTGACTTAGAAATGATTAAAGTGCACAATCACGTCAGAATGCGACTTCTATCCACTTAATAAGCCACCTACTATCGCGACAGTGTCGCCATTAAAACAATTTGCACTTCAGGTGCTGTTACGTGTCGCTCTGGTATTTATTAGCCTTGTGGTGTAGTCATTGTTATCGTAATGTCTATTTTAACACCATTTATAGCCTATAGCCTCAACGGCCTGCGCGGGCGCGGCTGCGGTGGTAGAACAAAGCGTTATTGAGCTTTCTATTGAACTCAATTCAAGTCTGATGTTGAACTATAGTACTTTTATATCGTCAATGAGTTTTCTGTGGAGCTAAATGCAAGTTTCTTGTTATGTTAGAACTAGTTACACAATCAATCTGTCTAGCCTTTTGCCAACTATGTTGGGTTCAGCTTCCTATCTAACCGGATGCAGGTCAATACCAATATTTTACATGGAGCGACTGCCTATATGACTTCCACAACCCAGTTACTGGATAATACGAAACCCCTTTATAGAAGAAAGAACGAAAATACGTTTATTTGCGGTAAATATGACTCAAAGAAAAACTGAATACAACAAAAATATTAAAAAGAAAAACTGGGAAAAATATGCGTCGCAACCATGCAAAACGGCCATCGCTCAGCACAACACACAGCAGTAAACACCAGTATACCTAACACTGGTTGTCAGACTTTAGGGCTTCTGAACAGCAGTAACAGCTGTCTAAGATCTACTATTGACATTCGTGACTAACCGCTTAACGTGCGTTAGAAGGCACGGAGGGGTCTTGGATTGTAAATATGGTCAACCATCCGCGAAGCGTAGCTTAACCTGATCGATCGGCTTTACGGTTGATACAGTTTTTACACATGTTTTCGAATTTGTGGTCCTGGACATGCCAGTTTCCGCACGATGTTCTCCTTTACCGTTCTGAGAGCAGTGGTGATGAAATGCACAAAGTTGCGCCCCTCTGGGTTCGGACCTACAACCGGCATCTCGTAATTCGCAGCAATCTCCACTAGGCCACCATAGCTCTCATGTAGCACAAGTAAATTGAATAGAAGAGGTATTTAAGTAGCAAGTCATTCTCAAGGGACTATATATATCCTGGTACATCCAACTTGCTGTATGGCAATGTGGCACTTAGCAGCCTACATACCAATCTCTTTTGTCTCTCGTCCACCATTACACATCCACTCCCTTTTTTGGGTATACAGGGGTGATGTAAACGACTAGTAACCACTTAAATTATTGTATCGAGTCTTGTATCTCCTTTGTGTGGATTAAAGTTATTTTCATATAAACTACTGTGGCGCCATTGTACAAGTAAAGTTACGATGATAATTTAGCATGTTTAGCGCATGTTACAAGACTGCCAACCTACTAACATGGGACAGCACTCAGGAAACTGGGTCAAACTATCAATTATCACCGTTTAAAGTCAAATTATTGAGATTTATTGGGTTGTTGACTTTCTCATCGAACCTGCCTTAAATCGGAGTCTCCGTAAGTGTTTTAAACGGTTTGGGTACCGGAGTAAGGGCCTATGTTTGAAGGTTGAATTATATATTTATAATTTGTGTCTATCACAGAATTTATTCACTGCCCATTCAGGTTAGTAAATAAATTCTGTGAGGTTAGGATTCTTTGTCCGATTCTATTTAAATTCGTCACACCATCGCCTGCGCAGTTTCGTTTCGATCTAAAATTAATAAGTTAGGTAGCCGGAGCTTTTAACTCCATTAATTATGCTTCGACAGACTTGTCTAACCCAGTATTATTCAATAATAATAAACATAAATCAATAATTAAGATAAGTTACTAATTTCTTGAGTTATGATATCGTTGGTGTTTTACAAGTAAATAGTTGGGCGTATTAGCTCAGCCTACTATGCTCCGGAGTACTTAGTTTCTTAATATTAGTTCTTCATTTGTCTTTGGGCTAAATGTGGAGATAATAATACCTCAGAGACTTCAAGAAAGGCAATCGTTTTCAAAGCTTTTCGTATTCTTACATCGACTGTCAACAAGTTAACTAACAAAGTTGTTATAAGCTTTTCAAAAGCTTGCCAGTCCCATACAATTTTGACTTTTCCATCATAGTAATAGCTGTTAAAAGAATAGCCGTGCGTTTTTGTAACGTTTGATGAGAAGGACCTTGTAGAGTTATAAGGAGCAGGGTGTATAGTTCACTCATCCTCTATAGTAAAAGGGAAGATGTTGTCTGATGGGCTACTACCCTACGACTGAAGTCGGGATGTTGTATATTTTGTTAGTTGCGCGGTAAACATCGCTTGCGCGATGCAGGAATTTATTTGACGTCAGTATGATGCGCAGTTCGAATGTGGCGTTGTAGATGCACAGAGTTAGGGGCTCTACTTTACACCTGATAACTTTCTAACAGTTCAAGTGTTATGTAAATTTTGGCCATGTACGTTACAAAAAAACATTTCAGTTGGTCGTTGTGGCCGAATGATGAATGATCACCATGCTTGGCGAATTTATTGGTGATCATATCGTTGTTTCTATTAGTAAAACATATTAGCATGCTAATTGTGCTGCTTACCTCTCAGAAATAATCTATTATTAGGTTGCCCTACTCAAATGTAAACTTCACTCATCCTCTATCTCATCACGACAAAGGAGGATCCTCCGACCAGACGGGTGTTGTGTCTGGTGCGCTACTGCCCGACGATTGATGTCGGGACGTTACGTATACAGCAGCGCGGTAAACTCTGCTTGCGCGATGCAGGATTTTATATGACGTCAGTATGATGCGTTGTTTATATGTGGCGATTTAGATGCCGCCACAGATTAGCTTGTCAGCAAAACAGGCTAACAGAGCTTGCTGAACAATGTAATCCGTTTCTTAAATTATTTAAAAGGTTGCCAAACTTATGGCAAGAGGTTGTATAATTCTATTTGGTAAATATCAAATGCATAGAATAGTAAAGCGTTATTTTTTTTGGGGGTGGGAAATCATCAAATTACGTCTCCCGCTCTGGGTGGAGCGGAAGGGCGTGTCAGAATTTTACTGACTAGAACCCACCCGTGTTCTTTCAGTTGCCCATAAGCCAGGGCCACGGTACCTCTTTCGAACGAATCTCGTGACCCTGGCAGGCATCGGTCCTAGCAGACCCCTTCGGTACTGCTGTCATCTCTTTGAGGCGCGCGTGGAACACTACGCGCCGTCGACACGGGCCTGGTCCTTACCGGGCGGCGACCTACCCATCGCTCGCCTACTAATGTGCCTTATATTTTTATATGGGCACTAATACAAGTTTAATAAACAGCAAATCTAACTAATTAAACATAAACAGTTTTTATACCCAATTAATTTTTTGCGCGATATGTTAATATAAAGATTTCATGTCATTAAAATGTAATAAAACCATTCCAACCAGGCCTTTTAATAGTTGACAATCATAAGTCACCGTTATGTCATCATGATTAGGTAATAAAATTCCGTTAAAATAATATATTTCGTCTGCGTTGTTGTCGCGCCCAAACCCAGTAGTTTTCCCGGCGTTGACTCATAGAACCACATTCGATTATTTTTTGTGACTCTCAAATTATTCGATCATAAAAACTTCAACAAAAAACGTTAAAGTGCTCTCTTTTAGATTATGTACACGTGTTAATTTAATATGCCGTCATTTATGGTGAAAAACAATGTTATGATGTCACTCCCAAAAATGGTTGGTCAGCGTGATCGAGGATTGCAAAAGTTTGGATAAGAAACTCTCGTTAGAGTCGACACGGTCAGTTTACTGTTCGATGTTGAGTTTCTTACCTCGTTTCCCTGTTCGTTTTCAAGTTGGAGATATCAACATTCAGCGCTATGTGGGTGGTTGTGGGTTCGATTCCAGCGGAGGTAGTAGGCGGATTTGTAACAGCGGTTGATGTATAGTGGGCTGATAATTTTAATTTATCATGTATTCTGCTGCATGTAAACGTTGTACTTATATCTAAGTTACGTGAGGGCGATGTTTTGGCAGCTGCTGTACCGTTTTTACGTAACGTGGTCTTATTTAACATCCGAGGGTTAGGGTTACGGCAGCAATTCGATTTATTTGTGATTTATAATGGACATTTACAGAATTCGTGCAACTGTTGCCAAGTTATATTCAATAATATGTTTTTTTTAAAAATAATATTTGTATCGTGTCGTCTGTTGTAGGTGTTTACGTTGGCTGGTGTTATTTACTTTATCGTTTTCGAGTTCATGATTATTCCTAACGGCTTATAAGTGGCTCTCCAAACAATGACGAATCCTATATTTCTATGTCAACGGAAACATAATCTATACTATAATAATCCTACTAAAATTGTAAATGTGAAAGTTTATGAGTATGGATGTTTGTTACTCTTTTACGCAAAAACTACTGATCGGATTAAGATGAAATTTGGTACACAGATAGTTTATAACCTGCGTTATTACATAGTTTTTATCCCGGTAGTACGTTCCGGTGGGATAATTTCCGACCACCGCGCGGGCGAAGCTACTGGCAAAAGCTAGTATGTAATATTGTAAAGCTGAAGAGTTTGATTGTTTGTGTGGTTGAACGCGCTAATATCTGGAACTACCGATTTGAATTGAAAAATTATTTCAGTGTTGAGTAGTCCAATTATCGAGGAAGGCCTAGACCTATTTAACAGTACGCAACGACCAACAGGAGCGGAACGTGAATGAAAAATGTTACAAAAGCGGGGAATATTTACTCCTATCGAGAGTTTCCGTTGCGTGCGCTGCGTAAACAGTTAAAGGAACGCATCAATCATGTACAACGGAATTGTTTTTCTTAAATATTTCTAAAAATCCACGGTAGCGTATGTCTATCTTTTAAGGTTGGCTCACTAAACCTTTTTAATTGTAATCAAATCTAAATACATAGGTACTAACATATTGTAAACCTGATGAGGAGTTTCTCACGAACTACGTTTAGTGTTGGATATCCCATTAATCGATGAAGTCCATAGACATTTTAACATCACGCTAGGACCCTTACGAGCCGAGCAAAGTGCACAAAAGTCACGAATACAAAGACCTCGCACGAGTAGGCGATTCGATGCAACGTGGTGGCCCGACCCACCACGTTGTATCGAATCGCCTACCCGTGCAAATATTTGACACAGACGAAGTCGCGAGCAGAAGCTATTATTTAAAAAAAAAACTCTGTAAGATTACCGACTGACTTAAAGATACCCACACGTCTTCACAATTAAGGAAAATTTTTAAATACCTATAATTCAAAGGAATTTTCATAACCTAGGGCAATGGGAACTTTGTGCTGAATAACCGTGACTAGAAGATTATTACAATTACATGTCTTAGTCATAATATGTGATGATGATACTTTATGTGCTCTTCCGTCATAGATTTTGCCGGGGGAAGAAAATTCCACGTCTAGTGTGTTAGGTGTCATGACTATTTGTTTTATATATGACTACTTTCAGTATAAGTACTCATAGTCGCTAGTCAACGGAAAGTTTAAATTTGTTACTCATCAAATCATCACACCCTAATGGACTGAATGGATTACTTAATTAAAATTTGGCACTCGGGAAGATTACTAGATATCCTGATTTACCTGGATGGTCCATCCCAATGAATGCGGTCATTAGAAAGCGAGTAAAACCGTGGATAGCACCTACTAAAGATGTAGGTGTTACCCACAGTTTGACTTTTTCATCAGGATTAGAATAGTCTTATCCTGATGCAAACTATCTAAGAAAATGTCGTGCAAAAAACGCAGTATATATAACAACACAAAAATGTTACGTCAAAATAATTTAAAACATAATTTGTCTTGAAAGGTGTGTGTTAATCTTAGCAATCACACTCGCGCGCGTGACATAATGTCGAGTGGCCAATCTTGTCACATTTTTCAAAGACATTTTCGACTGAATTTGTGAGATATGTCACAGTTGTGCGTTCTAAGCCAGCACGCCCGTCACTCACGCGCACCTTATCTCGCATCAAATGGTAATTATTATTGACTGCTATTGGTTAACTGTAGTGTTAGGGAATAAACTAGTTTTTATTTAAGGGGCAGTTTGTGTTATGCTAGAAATAATATTTATTTGCATAAAACGTGGTATATAAAGCTGTATATCATTAAGATTGTGGTTTTAATCAATTGCAGAGATGATAAAAGAGCTACCTATTTAAAAGAATTCAGTGGCATCACAGTATCACGGTAAAAACTCTGTCAAGATACGATGATATGGGAAGATATATAAAATTTATGGAAACGTTGTAGTTTAAATATTTCCATAAATTTTGTGTATCTTCCTAAGTAGGTAGGTATCTTGGCAGATTTCTTACTTGTTCTAGTAGAAACCACCTCATGAGATTACCTTACATCATCCGAATTCTAAAAATGTATTCTTTGCGTAGATAAGTTGTAGTTATTCACATAAATTTTGCACTTTCAGTTTAGGTGGTGATATTTAGGTAAGTCAGTTTATTAATTACGTTTGCTAATGACTTTAGTTTGTATGCCAAGTTCAGTAAATGTGGGAATAGTTAAACAATAGTCCATAAAGACATTTGTCTGACGAGCATTACATCACATGTCTGGCTGGCTGTTTTTAAGAAAATTAAGAAGAATTTTTCTAAACGTTTTCAATATTAGAGATTGAATAAAACATACACTTGTTTATTCATACACTAGCTTCGTTCGCGTGAAATTTCTTATTTGAAAATTTAAAATTCTGTGATATTTGACAATACTGTAACTTCCCATTAATGCAAGAATTTTCGGAATCAGATTAGTAGTTCCGAAGATTATCGTCTACATACAAACTCACAAATACCTCTTCATAATCCCACGTAGTTATAACAATGTTTTAAATGAGAAAGTTTGCGTGTTTAGATGTTAGGATGTTTATTACTCAATCACACAAAAATGACTGAACAGATTTGGATGAAATTTGGCACACAGACAGTTTATAACCTGAATTAACATATAGGATGCTTTTAATCTCGATAGTATGTTGCCGTGGGATATTTTTTATCCTCCAGGCGATGGAAGCCGCTGGCAAAAGTTTAAATTTTGTATGTTTGGATATTTAGATGATTGGATGTTTGGTACTCACGACGCAAAAAATATTTGGATTAAATTTGTCACATAAATAAATAGTTTATAACCTAAATTAATAGATAGGATACTTTTCATCCCAGTTGTACGTTCCTGTGGGATTATTTCCGACCTCTCCGCGGGCGAAGCCGCAGGCAACAGCTAGTATTAGTATAGACGTTACAAAGTGAAACAGTAGCCAATTGTAGGTCGACGAATCTAAACATATGGCAACAAAAACTTATTTGGCAAAGCCTAAAGTGAAAACTGACACGCCTTTTAAACTGCCCAATAATTATACCGTGTCATACTAATATGTTATACCGATTATAATAAGGTGTTCCCCTTAACAAGGACGATATTATGGGTTATGACTTCACTGCACAAAAACTCGCCGGCCACAAACGTGCCGAACCGTTCAACAATCCCGCCTGCGCCTGAGTGACAGATGTGTCGCAATCGATCCATTTGATTCGATTGAATAATCGACTAATCAGACTAATGATACCTTTGTTGATCACCGAGTATGGGCATTTAAAATTAGGCAGACCCATTGGGTGTACTAACAAGAATAACATAATAATATTTTTATCATTGTCTACCTAGCCGTTTTTCCCAACCATGTTGGGGTCAGCTTCCAGTTAAACCAAATACATCTGAAGACCAGTATTTTACAAGGAGTAACTGCCTATTTGACCTCCACAACATAGTGGCTGGATAATACGATACCTCTTGGTAAGACTGTGTCCGACTTTCAGGTTTCTCACGAGCCGTCCCTGATGATAGATCGACTGACAGCCGGGACCAACGGCTTAACGTGCTTTCTGAGGCACGGACAGGTCTTGGTGTGTAAGGAGTGTTCCATTCACCCATCCATTGACTAACCGGGGTAAGCGTAGCTCAACCTAGTTGATCGACCCAAGCGGCTGATATTACATAGCCATTAATAAAAAAAATAAAAAAAAACTTTATTAGATGTTGTAAAAGCAAAAGGAACAAGGTACCTATGTAATTATTGTAGCACGTGGTGTTCTAATTTCAACTCTTTCTCAAAGGAAGAAGGCATAAGTAGGTGTGTGTGTAGAATATGGGGTACCAGAGTGTAAAACCCCAAACTTTAGACGAATCCGAGTACACATTCTTTTGTGGCGATGCTTGGGATAATATGAAGCTTCAGCATTCTCCTGTGTGGTTATAACTGCATTATAGCCATGCCACAGCATGTCCTCTTAAAGCGGCCCCTACCGGGGTTTCCACTGACATCCACCTTATACCTTTGGTTAGTTGCCCTTCATTCATCCTCTCAACATGACCAAATCATCTCAGCATACTCTTTGCAATTAGATTAAGTAGATAGATTAGACATTTAGGTACAAAAAATAAGAAAAATATCTATGTACGTTATAAGGATAGCAATTCTTTGTGTTCATTTCCCAAGACAAGTTGTTTTTTCTGTCTTTAGTAGTCTATATTTATTTAAGTTATAAATTCAAGATAAAGTCAGATTAAAAAAGGTAATTTAACAGTTTAATTGATTTTAATACGATTAAGGTCGTAATTAATTTTGTTTATGTACGACAGTGTTGTAAAATTAAAAGATTATGATATTACGTAATCTAGATTTAAGATAAAATTTGCATCATTTTTGTTCCTATAGCAATTGTATACAATCGTTTACAGTTTCCGTTGTCTGGACTTAAATTTATGTGCTATTACCGTTTTCTGTGTCACGTTTTGGCGTTTTTTTATTGGCCTATAGTTTTTACAGAAACTAAAACTACGATTATGGTTTAAGCTGTTTGTACCTAATGCTTAGACGTCAGTATTATCTAGTTTTGATTCCAATACGAATTTCATTACCATGATCATTTTAGCCGTAATTCATTCACTGTTGGACATAGGCAATCATTTAATATAAGTTAATACAACAACGCATTCAGGGTGCTGTTGGGGCTGCCCCGTTACTGTAGAGCATCGGGGATGTTCGCAGACGCACGTGTGGATTGTTTCTTTGCCACGATGCGTAAGCGCTGTGCGTCCCTGGTGCGTGGGGTGTGGGGCAGCGACAACGGTATCCTGTCTTTAATCTCGAGCAGGCTAGCTGTCCGTACGTGAATCGCTGCTGCGCCATTTCCGCGTCGGACAGTGCTGCCGCTATATATATAAGGATGTATGTTGAATTACCTCAGTTACTAACATAAAATAAGTATACTAACAATTGAGTCATGGTTACTTTAAATAAATTTGAATTTATATATATAATATAGGCGTCTCCCAATTTGGGGAGCTTTGCTATAATCACCACGCTTGGCAGACGGGTTGGCGATCGCAGTTTGGTGGTAAAATACATGTCAATTTTACAACATGCACGAGAAGAAATGGGGTGATACTATTCTGTATGGCCGGCACCACACGGACACGATACGAAGTTATGTACCGATAACTTATTTGCTCAATACTCAATACTTTTATTGCATTCCACATGTGTTCTTAGGTGGTAAACTTATGATTAGATCATATGGACCCTGTCGGGCACAGCAAAATAAGTGAGTTAGGAGAGAGGAAGCATTTTTAATTATGTAATAAATTAATAATAATATTAAATACAAGATATAAAATATGATATGTAATATGATTGAGATATGTAATAATAATAAAAATAAGTTTACTCGAGCCGGCCTTTATTGGCTGGCTGGAGTGAACACTGAAGAGGTTCAGAGCTCTCACCTCATTCTTGCCTTTATTGGCCGGCTTGAGTGGAGATTCGCAAGAGCAAACGTGCTCGGGAAAGGAAGTATTCCAGTAAGTGCTCGTAGGGATCTTGACCATCTTCCGGGCTCTGGGATTATTCTGAAAGCCGTGGACTACCTCTCCACTTCTCAAGCACCTCAGGAAGTGTTGCCCCCTTGTCGCTGCGTCACTATGAGCCAGCTACGGTTTCCGGGGGCCCATTATTGAGTGTGCAAGTCACCCCCTGCCATTTTTTCCGTGTATACAAAATATTGATCAGGCAGGGGCCATAGTCCTTCAATAGTTGTGATTACCAATCCACTATAGCCATCCAAACCCATAGCCTAATTTGCTTTATTTCCATATTTTGTAATAGTTCTGCTCCAACCAAGGATTGTCATTGGGTGCACTTGCATAGTGCATACAGGGATAATTGTCGGTTGGTGCCCCCTTATCATTTAAAATTGTTTAAGGGGCCTATGCGAGTTGGCTTCGGCCCCTCGTACGCTTTCCAAAAGACCGGGATCCTAGGGTCCCGAGATATGTTAAAATATAAAAATAAAAAATGATGCTAATGATTTAAATATAGTTTAAAGTGGAGTTCCTAAGTTATGACTATATAAGTTTATCACTTAGGTATTCGTTTATTGAATAATAACTGCTCTTGGCAAGGCGTGAAAGACGACTGATGTATTATCACAAAGATAGCACAAACATATTATATTTATACTCTTATTTTCCTCAGAACCTAGTCTGCAATTAATAGGTAATAAAACTCCAATAACATACATCAATTAGCCTTTGGACTTGTAAGAAGAATAAATACATACACATACATGTTTCATGTACAACAAGTTTACGTTTAAATCAAAGGCGGTAATTAAATACATAATGTATAAATACGGCTTTACCAATAACTTATTAATTTATAAATAGTGCATGAACTTCATAGAACTGCTTTCAAATAAATGTTGAAATTAATCTTGAGTGACAGATGAGTAACAACTTGAGAAGCCAGGGGATTTCCTGAATGGAATTCTGTTGTAATTTTAAGTGGATTCAGCTAAAGTTTTCCGATAGAAATAGGAAGAAACTCTATGTACCAAAGGTTACGGAATGATAAAGCATCTGCATCGGGTTTTTGTCCGCCGATAGTTTTATGAAATTCTCATCATCATCGTTTGAGCCAAAAGACGCTTACTGCTGGTCATAGGTCTCCCATAATTTAGGGAGGGTTAGCCATAATAAATGGAATTCTATATCTTTGTAACACTGCTGCTCTCGGGTCAGTATGAGCTATACTTACTAGTATCTCATGCTTTGTGAGATGATTAGCCAATAACTCTGATACATCTACATTTTCATATTCAATGAGGATGCAACCTCATTGAAAATGACAATACCATAATTTTGTACAAATCTGTATCCGTTATTGTACGATCTTTAAAACATGGATCATCCAGACGAAACGTGGAGGCGATCGGCGGCGGCGACCTCTCGCGTCCGACCCTGGTGCGAGCCATGGTACGGAGCGAGAGGGCATGGGAAGCCGTCACCTCCTTCTGCGAAGCAGTAATGCTCGCGAAGGAGGAGGCGGGGCGCGTGAGAAAGTGGCAGTCTCTGCGCCCTCACGTTCCTAGCCGCCGCAGGAGGAGACGCCCCGGGCGTCGGGAGTCTATAGCGGACTCCCGGCCACCGTAGGCGCGAGCTTGCGGGCGGCGAGCTACCCATTGCTCGGTAAGGACCAGGCTCGGGTCGACGGCGCGTAGTGTTCCACGCACGCCTCAAAGAGATGTCAGCAGCACTGAAGGGGTCTACAAGGATCGATGCCTGCCAGGGTCGCGAGATTGTTGGAAAGAGATACCATGACCCTGGCACATGGGCAACTGAAGGAACACGGGTGGTTTTTAGTCAGTAAAAGTCTGACACGCCCTCCCACTCTGCCCAGAGCGGGAGAAGTCATTTGATGATTTCCCATCCAGGAAAAAAAAATCCAGACGAAACGAATCATTCCTACTAAAATGTTGTCATACTACATGAAACAGACATTAACATTTTAAAATGATGCTGAATTGCCGATAATAATACCCATATCTGATAGCGAAATCATCAACACCCAAATATCAGCCAGTTCACGGCCATTACCGAAAGCCCGGAACCGGTGAATCAGGGCCCATATATTCGCTGTTATCTTTGACGATGGCAATAGGATAATACGTTCACTAGCATAGTGTGTGCATATCTTGCAAACGGGGTGTATTGGGGAACAGATTAGAGGTATAAATCGTACAGGCGGTCTGATAACAGTGGCTCTCCTGCCAAATTTCACTGCGTGCATTATGACGTGAGTCTGGTGTGCGTGTCCATTATACGATGCGGTACGGTTTTTGTCAGATTTTTATTATTTTTAACCGACTTCAAAAAAGGAGGAGGTTATCAATTCGACTGTATTTTTTTGTAATGTCCTCATAACTTTTGACTGGGTGAACTTTTGACTGGGTGAACTTTTGACCGATTTTGATGATTCTTTTTTAATTGAAAGCTGGTGCTTTCCGAATGATCCCATTTTAATTTGGTTTTATTCGGACAATGGGATCCATGTGAAAACCATATAAGTCTTAAATTTGCATTAAGTATTTGCGCGACAAATGAACGAATAACGCGATTACATTAGTGCGGGGTATCTAACATAAATAAAAAGTTAAAAATAAAAACTTTTTACAAAAAAAAAAAATAACAACCGACTTCCTAAAAAAAAAAAACACTACAAAGTCAAAAATAACTTTACTTTCGGAAGGCGGTGGCAAAAAAACCTTAAATACAGATCCTAAGACACCGAATTCCGAAATTAAAGTTATTTTTGTCTTTGTAGTGTTTTTTTTTTAAGGAAGTCGGTTGTTATTTTTTTTTGCAAAAAGTTTTTATTTTTTGAGACTTTATTTTTCCGTACCAACCTTTGTTAAATACACCATACATACGGCCATCACAAACTCATAAAGTCATTTATTGATTATAAATGACTTATCAGATTGTGATGGCCGTCGCAGTGGTGTTTATGAACTATTGATTGTTTGTGATATTTGTCAAGATTTATCATATTATGGCAAGATCAGCTCCTTATGCTACCCAGATGTGGCTAAGTAAAACACTTGACCTTAATAATATAATCTAATTGTTTTCTTATACTTTATTTTTATTTTCGAGGACTAAAAGGTTACGACCACCTAAACCAACTAGGTTGACAGAGCAGTGGTGGCCCAGTGATAACGGTTGCGACTTACGAGTAGTAGGTTTTGAGTTCGAACCCAAGCAGGCGCTTTACTTTGTGTAAATTATTTCATTACCACTGCTTTCAAAACGGTGAAGGAAAACATCGTGAGGAAACTGGCATGTCTTAGAACCAAAAATTCGAAGACATGTGACATCTATCAACCAGCACTAGGCCCGCGTGGTGGATTATGGCCCACTCCCTCTCACCGAAGGGAGGCTTGTGTCCCAGCAGTGGGAACGTTATAGGCTGCTGATGATGATGATGATGAAAGGTTACAAGAATTACACAATAGAGTAGCATTATTCTTCGGCCTATTGCATCCTGCCAGTTGTATTATCTTTCTTTTATCTTTCTGGCCTTTTTATTAGCAAATTAAAATTCGACCACCTCGAAAGACAGTTACAACGAACACACGCCAAAGATAACCAACCACATTTACGGGTACATTACCGACTTCATTAATTCAAAACGTAATCCAGCATCTATTTACATCTATTAGCTCACTTTTTTTTTCTGTTCTCAACGCAGTGCATCTAAGTAACTATGTATTCCATGTTCAAATCCTTGTCACCAATTAATATTCTTTCCACATAGACAAAAATCTAATTAACTACCCGTAATTTTATCGCTGCCCGCAAAAAACATAAAACCGGTCGAAGCAGCGCTGTTTGACTATTGAACATAGACCATGTTCAGTAGTGGCCGTTTTTGGGCTGATGTGGTGATAATGATGAAAATATCAACTTTATAGCAGTATTAATTAAGTTGATTTCGAAATTTCTGGTAGGTACTATTGAAAGTATTAAGCGAGTGTGCTTTCGCCATTATTTTAGAATTATTTTTTTGTTTATCTATTTGGAAGCTAAGTCGTGAACGCGAGATAGACTTGTAATCTCAAGTGCAATGGACCCAGTGTATTCACTAGCACATCGGCATATGGATGGATGGATGAGTCATTGTGTTTATTCGGTTATCAGACATCGTTTTAGTGCGATCTCCAACGGACAGCTGGACAGTAAATTGTTCGGCGGATCGTACGCAGCTCACCGCGAAATGTACGTGCTATGCGGGTTTTGTTCGCAGCCGCGTACATGATTGTGTTGTTGCTTGTTTCCAGAAGTGCTTTGTTTCCTTGGGAGTTAGTTGCTAGGTTTAGGAGTGATTTTATAAATCATCTCTATCGCATTCCTGTTGATATCCCAGTTTGTTTGGTTACTGTCTTCGTCTACCATACATCAGAAGAGTGTATTTAATTCCTTGCAAAAATATTATCATAAGTTATGTTGCCACTAGTAGGTAATAAGAATTATAAACATGGCACTTGAGTCAATTTGAATCACGTTTGAGAAAAAAAAAACCGTCGAAAAAACGAAGAGTTCAAAGTCTAAACATCACTATACAGATTAACGTCTGTGACTGAAACAAAGTAGGTCAAAGTCCGTAATTGTTGTTTGAGGAAAATCCCATACTCCTCTCTGTTCTCTGAAGCTGCATCAAATATTGTAAACTAGTCCATAACATTAAAGTGTCTAACGACATTAGTCATCTGCACCCATTGCGTAACGCACTATCAATCAGAATCGGAATAATTTTGGAGATTATTTCTAATCCATTACTTCATTGGTTCGAAAAACTTGTCTACTCAACAACGTAAATATCGCAATTAATGTAGATAAAATGTAACCTCTGGTTCTTCCTTAATATGGTTTTAATCGAGCTCTGTGAAAAGTTTAAAAATCCAATAGGTACATACAAAATAATTACCTGTTTAAGTAAAACATCCAACATAACATAATCAGTTGATAACATGACTGCTAGTATTCCACAAAATCGAAATACTTCCTGAAAAAACGTTTCAAAGGTCGCAGAAACCAGCCATCGAAACCTGAAAATCAGATGTTAATTAGTCAAACATTTCTTTAGTCTGTGAATCAGTAGAACAGTGTAATACTAAATTAGTAACATAACTGGCGCCGGTCCACCTCGCTATCCGCCAGATAATGTGTTTATGATAAAACTAAAATGTACTTACTGCAAGCTCAGTCTAGATCTAATGTTATGAATTAGGATCGTAGCAAACATTTAAGTATTATTAGAAGCATAATAATACAGTATGGAGATTGAAGCTCCTTCTTTGTATCTAAATGTACTTATTATCCTCTAAGAGGGTTTTCTGACAAAATAATTACAAATTAATTCATGAATTTTTATTAGCTAAAATGTAAATAAAATTCACAATCTAAAGTCTTGAAGGATCTTTTTGAGCGGCACAGATACATAAAACAGTTCCCAAAAAGCTCGCCCTTCTCTACTTCCTGCACGCGAAGCATGATCATCATAGAAAAGGGTTTTGTCGACGGAAGAATAGACAAACTAACAGATTGTAGAAAGATCTCTACTATCTTATCGATGATGTTAAAACTCAAGAGAAGAAATGTTTCTATTTTTCAGGCGACAAAAGTCTACGATGATGTCAAGCATGACGACCGATTATCTAGTCAATTTTTGATACTTTGGGAGGAAATATTTAGAGAACTTGTTGTCTTTATCAAAATCAAGGTCGGTACAACCACTAAGATAGAAGAATAGGTGTAATAATGAGCCACTAGGTTTAGTACCTAATTGGTCTGAAACAGAGGGTGTTGTTTCAAGACCGTTAAGTAAAAGAACAAGAGAACTAAAAAATATTTCAAACACTGAATTTTCAAAAGCTTAAAATATATTTATCGTTGTTGTTCAAGCGATACAATTTCAGGGCTACAAAAAACACTGCTTGAGAACGGAAAGCTCAAGTTGAGCAAAGTTACAAACTGTAGTTACACAAAAAGCTTAGTCTCCAGCTGTGACTACAGCGCTAAAAGGATTAAACAACTAAGCTTTTATATCAAAACAACAAGTTTCAACACCACAGTTAATTTATTACAAACAAACAACTAACTAAGTCTTCATCGAGCAGCAGACATGTGTCAATCGTTTACATTGTTATGTCAGTTCGTATGCAAATTCTAAAATAACAACACAAACACTTGATTATTTAAAGAATTTAAACGCGCCATTATGGAACGCTAGAGATGTCCATCGGTTTACCTACATCCATGCGGAAACATTCCACACTCTGCATTCGTTACAAAATGTAACACGTCTATTATTTGTTATGCTAAATCGTGAGTTGGCGCATTAAATGTCATGACATAATGACACTCTGTCGTGTTAACGCACGACTGAACAGTACAAATTACAGGTGCAATTTAACCGAGAATTGTTTATAATGAATTAATGTGTATGGGGCGACGACGGCAGTGCTAATTATGCAGATATTATGACGCCTGTGTAAACAGCGGTGTCGCATCACTAGTGCGAGCTTATTGTTGGTCGATGACGGGATGTGGCGCTTCACTGATAGATGTTAATAAGATATCTCTATGGATTGTTATTCTGCAATGTCATTTCGCAATACTCGGTTACCTCCTTTATAATTTATGTAACTTTCGTAACTCTTTGAGAAACTTAACTTAAAAGTCCAATTCAAATTGTTTTTTTTATGGTTTGCAGTTGTTGCAATTTTCCTGAAAACCCTTGTAATTAAAATAAGATAAATCTCTTGATTTTGATATGTAATAGGTAAATCCACGAGGGTAAATCTGGGTAATTCGTATCTAGATAGTTACCTACGTAAAGTTAGGTTCACATTACTCATAAACACGTGACATTTACTAGATAATAAAATTGTTGCTGTTGACAAGAAACGAAAAATACTGGTATTCAGTTGCATCCGGTTAGACTGGATGCTGACCCTGACATAGTTAGGAAAAGGCTAGGCAGATGATGATGTTGCTGACAATCTCTCTTTTGCTTGGTGACATTAGAACTTAGTCATCACTTAGCACATATTTTTAGCAAAAACCGGCATAATGTAATATGACACCGACCATTTGTAAAACAACTTGTAGAGCTCCCAAACATTAAAGAGCGTGTTTATGACTAACACCACAATTAGTTTCGTGTTTTATTTTATTTTAATGTTAATAATAAATCATGTGACCGGACCGCAAGGTTCGGTGTGAAATTCCCAACATTTTTGCCAGTCTAAGGTTGTGCACAGACTTGAGTCAAGTCTATAAAGATTGGACAGACTTTTGCTTTATGAACACAATAACGATGTCAATACCAGTTTTATAGGCAAAATTGTCAGAATATAGGCACTGAATAACTTGTTTTGACATGAAAGTGCGGTACATTTACTGAGCATGTTAATATGATACACCATACTAATCTGTTTTGTTTTGAGCAGTGTAAAGATATAACAAAGGAGCTTATTTATTTATTACTAGCTTTTGCCAGCGGCTTCGCCCGCGTGAAGGTCGGAAAATATCCTGCGGGAACGTACTACCGGGATAAAAAGTACCCTATATGTTAATCCAGGTTATAAACTATCTGTGTGCCAAATTTCATTCAAATCCGTTCAGTAGTTTTTGCGTGAAAGGGTAACAAACATACACAAACACATACATCCATCCTCACAAACTTTTGCATTTATAATATTAGTAGGATTTTAAGAAAAAAATCTGATTCTATGGAAGCATAATCAACCTTTAATTATCCTATTGCTGGGCCTCCTGTGAAAGGGAGTATAGTACAGTCATACAGTCATAATCCACGCGGGCCTAGTGCGGGTTGATGGATGTCACAAATCTTTGAATTTTTCGTTTAAGATATTCCGGTTACCTAACCAGTGGTGATGAAATCACATACACAAAATGTAGTGCCTTCCTGAGTTCGAAGTCACGACCTACTTCTAGTAAGTCGGACTCAATACCCTTGAGCCACTACTGCACTCAACTCTCAGTTTTAATGGAGCCGCACTCTAATTGCGTTATACTCTAGGTATCGATCAAAAGCTGAATCATTTTGAAGGAAATCATTGCTAATCCATTGCTTCAGACATTCGAGCATTGTGTCCGCTCAACAACGTAAATAACGCAATAGGGAAGATGCAAATATAATATTTATGAAAATTTTATGATTTAAATGTTAAAAAAGTATAAAAGAAGAACCACTGCAATGTTTTTATTTTACATAATGTTGATTTTTAACAATAATTACGTATTAAAATTACTTGAAACGAAACGTATTTCAAAACACCAATCAGCGTTTAGTGACGTCACTCCCGTTACGACGACTTGTTGAGGTTATGGTTGTAAAAGTGAATATTATTTTATGGGAATATTAATTGCGTTTTTTAAATAAAAATGATAGTTAGGATTATCAAAGCAGACTCCAGGAATTTATTTACCAAGAGTTAGTGTTGACATGAGATCTTTTTTCAGAAAAAGGTTTCCTCCAGACATTTTAAACTTTTACCAATTATCGACGTCGATCTCAAACTGTAAAATTAAAAATCTACTATAGACAAGTTTTGTAAGTATTAGGTAGGTAACTAATGTGTTTTTACGTACAAGCAGATTAACTAAGCATACTCGTATTACAAGTAACTGACTGGCCTGTTAGTCTAGTGGTTAGTGACCCTGACTGCTAAGACTGAGGTCGTGGGTTCGATTCCCACCCAGGACAAATCTTTGTGTGATGAGCACGATCATTTGTTCTGTGTCTGGGTGTAATTTATCTATAATATGTATGTATTTAGAAATATATAAGTATGTTTATCAGTTGTCTGGTTACCATAGTACAGGTTCTGCCTAGTTTGGGATCAGATAACGGTGTGTTGGTTGTCCAGATATTTATTATTATATTATTAAGTATATTCGCCTTATGACGTATAACACACACGACATACAAGTATGTTCGCCTTATGACTTACGTCAAAGTGTTCTTCACAGCATCGAATAGTGGTCTTTGGAGAATAATTGTCATTTCTTTTTGCAGCTTAAAATCACTTTTTTCTCAATTTTGGGTCAGAACGTCTAGTCAAAAACAATTTATTTCGAAACTTTGTTGAAGTAGACAGGGACACATTGGCACAAAAGATGAGTCAACACGGCTTTTTTCGGAATATTTGTGGTATTGTTATGATCACCTGATGTTGATGGATAGTCCATTTTAAATTTTTACAAAATATATCTTGAAAGTCGAAAAAATATGCAAAAGTATGAAAGTCGACGAACAAATACGGCCAGTGACAGATAGGAATGACGTCATCGGAACTATAGGTCCGTTTTCGCGGGAAAATTTAAACTGTCAATTTGAAACCGCATTTTCTCCGATAAATTACAATGTTTTAATTTTTTAATATATTTGTGGTCTATTCTACATGGAATTCTTTAAAGTGAAAACAAAAATAAAAATATTGCATGTTCCCTATTAATGTTGTTGAGCTGTCAAAATGAAATTCATTCCTACTGTTTGTGTGTTACGCAATTACCCCGTAGAGTCTTAAGTTACATGCTACTAATATGCGATGTAATAGTAAAAATAGGTAAGTTGTGTCATATATTTTATATATGGGTAAATAATTTGGATGAAACTTTTCCTGTGGTTAATTTAATAAAGGTTACCTAAACTATCTCATAAATTGATGATGAATGAGTTATATTAGCCAATAAAATAGATATGTTATAGGAAATGAAATATTTGGTATTTTTAGATTGGGGCTCGTTCGACCTCAAAACACGATAGTGTTGTTTTTTTTAACATTGTAATTTGGCATTTATTTAATGAATTTTAAGATTTAATTTTAAGGTTTCGTTCAATTTTCATAAGTCTATTTTCGCAATTAGAAAAACTTCGCGAAAATAATGAAAATTCAAAGACTAGAAAATAAGTGACTTTGAGTGAGACAATGAATGCTTTTAGTATAATTATGAATTTGTATATTAAGGAGAGTGCGGAGATAGCTCACGAAATGTACATTTTCTTATTTTTTTGCATTTTGCAGGTCACTATCGAGTTGTATGAGGATTGAAATAAAAAATAAAAAACATTGTCTAGTACGTATTTCTGGATTTGTCAATTCGCTCAAAAACAAATTTACTTCGTGCGAGTCGCCTATAGAAAATAATTTATTATGTATAAGAATCGATTCGCTCGTCCCGTTCTAGTAAATTCGTGCAAATCGACCAATAAGCGACGCTTTAACCACAATACAAGTAATTTAATTTTTACAATAGGTATATGGTATCAAATGATACCAGACATACCTCAAAAAATTTGAAGGCAGACAATAGTTCATCATTTAGGTCTCACATCACTCGTTTTCCATGAATTCGTAATTTGTCGATCTGAATACATATCCGTTGGAGTTCATTAGCTAGAGCATTCATCTTTTCAGAGCCACTTCAATTTATTTGAGGATTTGTGTCGGCATTTCCGAAGTATTATTACATTACGTGTAAAAATAACTCTGATTTTTTGTTAGGGACCGTCTACAATGGCATATTGAAAATGAAATCAAAATATTATTTTTAATCTGAGATTTAATACCGGTCAACTCGAGCAGTTGATCGTTTTTGAACAAATTACGTGAATTGTCTTGCTAAAAGAAACCGTCAAGGCCATTCTAGGTTTGCTATTGCTATTACAATTAAATGCAACAGACCGATATACTAAAGTTATCACTTACCTAGCGTTTTCCCAAGTATGTTATGGTCGGCTGGCTGATTGATAGTTATTGTGTGACGCAATTAGGGTACCTATATGTCATTTGACAGTTCATCAAAATTCATTGCGTCGTTTATGTTGTTGAGCGGACAACATTATGGAATATATGAAGCAATGGATGACTTTTGATGATTCAGAGTATATTACGCAGTTAAGGTACTTTCAGATTACATGGCAAGATAATGTATAAAGCACAGGCATAAAGTATGTAAAATAAAGAAAGTGTACGATTACCATCGACACAATCAGAAGAAGAAATATAAAGTTTCGGGAGTTAGTAGAAAGTTTAGGGAAACTAAAACTCCAGAAATCCGTATTAGGCAATTGCAGGTTTTCAGTTTTATGCAATACAGTTATGAGAATCTATGTCTATCTACAGGTCAATCTGACCTTCACAACCCCCGTAGCAGGTAATACGATATCCCTTAAGTAAAGCTGGTTGTCAAACTTTCGGGCGACCGACACAATGTACCCAAATATCTATAAAATAATTTACTAACTTTGATAAAAAATATTACCACCTAATAAATAATATGACAAAGAAAAGTATGCAAAGATGACAAACAAACTTTACTTGTGATTTATTAAATGTCTCTAAGGCTTTAGCTACGGTGTGACGTAATTCTTGTAACATTTTGTAATACATTTTTTCTTTGTAAATTTGTGTGTTTGTAAAAGAAACAATTATTCATTAAAGCAAGAAAAATAAATGATAGAAAAGGGAGTAAATAAGAGCACGTTGGCACGCACGTAAAAATATCTAAGCACAATTGTATCGCGCAGTGGATTTACAACTGTCGGTGTTAAACGCGCATTGAAAATCGGCATAGCTGCAGCCGTTTCGGAGATACGCCGGACTAAACAAACTTTTTTTGTTATACCCGCCTTATGTACTTTCTTATGCATTTAAGTAACAAGCTGTTATTTTGATACTATAAACAGACACTTACATTTTATTTATTTGCATTGATTAGTGGTGGATTATGGTTTTACTATAGGTACACCTATGCCTAACCGTCCCATCCGAGGATATCGGGCGTAATATTATGTTAAATATACACATATTTACTATACATGCTGATAGTTTATGTGACGATTACTCATTGAACCTATCCAGTGATTTCAATCAGTCCAAAACCAAAATGATATTTTTTCCTTACACACATCAAATGCATCTTAGAATTAATTACTCGTGTATGACGTATATAACAATAATCAATAACGCGTGACGTCATTGGTCTATGTTCGGCATTAGCGCCCACCGTGGTTGCGTCAATTCGAATTGGTAACTAAGCTTGGTGGTCTACCACCTTACTGGGAACAGGAAGATCCGCAGGGAAAGTGGAGTTTTAAAGAAACTTACCTGTTATTATAATAATGAGTAATACAAATGTATAAATACTAATTCCAGCGGGTTAGTTTCGTAGCACACTAATAGTCGAAAAGCCTTTTTATTAACCGACTTCAAAAAGGAGGAGGTTCTCAATTCGGATGTTTATATGTTTTTTTTTTTTATGTATGTTCGGCCATAACTCCGTCATATATAGACGGATTTGCAAAATTATTTTTTTGTTCGAAAGGGGTTTATTCCGAAATGGTCCCATATAATTTTCATATAGATCTGATGATGAGTTCGGAAGACAGACACCGGAACTCTTTAAAAAATGACAGCAAATCAACCGCGATTTCTGCTATCGCAAAAATATGCATTGTTTGTTTGGAATTAGTGCAGGGTAAATACCACAACTAAAAATTTAAAAATAAAAACTTTTTTTACAAAAAAAAAAACAACCGACTTCCTTAAAAACACTACAAAGTGAAAAATAACTTTAATTTCGGAAGTCGGTGGCAAAATAACCATAAATACAGATCCTAAGACACCGACTTCCGAAATTAAAGTTATTTTTCACTTTGTAGTGTTTTTAAGGATGTCGGTTGTTTTTTTTTGTAAAAAAGTTTTTTATTTTAACAGTTCAATTATATTCATTGCGTCATTTACGTTGATGCATACATTATTTAAGCATATTATGTAGGAATGGGTTAGTTTCTTCCTTCTAAAAGAGTAAATCGCCTGCTTTGCTTCGAACCCACGATCTAAAACTGGTAAGTCGGGCCGTTACGACAAGGCCACCACTCTTCTTAAAAAAAAAACTTGGTAAAGTCAAATTATAAATATAAGAAAATAAAATCTAATAATAGAACATGAAATGTTATTGAAATAAATATTAAGAGGAAGGTTGAAATTGCGGTAAGCGTATCGTACGTAATGGGTTTTCGATTTGGTCCTAATAAGTTTTACGTATATTACAGAAATATTCAGCATATAAGAATTTGTTCCATGTCATGCGGTAATTATAGGAATTTAGGGGTTTCAGGAAATCCCTATTGACACATTGACTCAACCTACTTTATAAAAATAGGATCACATCCATATACACCGATGATTGTATTTGTACTTGGATTTCCAAAAAAAAAAAAAAATACTGCCGAGTATTTTTTTTTGGGAAATCCTTACAAACCTCTAAGAAGACTGGTACCTAAATAGGTCGTATAACTAATAAATTTAAACGTATATATGTTAATAAGTTTGCTTATTTCCAAACACAAAAAGCTTATAGTTTGCAAAAAAAATTAGCTTGGGTTTATGCAAAAGTCCAGAACCTTAATACAGGTATTATAGGAAAATTCCATGGTCTGTAAGGCAACGAACGTAAAGAATAACACCATCCCATTTCTTCCCGTGGATGTCGTAAGAGGCGACTAAGGGACTTACTAGAGAATGGGCAGCAGCGTTGTCTATGCATAGTACCACAATATTGCGATCGCCGACCCGCCTGCCAAGCGTGGCGTGGTCAATGTCAAAGCCCCCTGAATTGGGCTTTTGTCCAGTAGTGGACGTCATTCGACTGAAATGATGATGAGGTACATCCCTACCTAACTCTTCGGAGAAAATCCACGTGATGTTATCTTATGTTGTACTAAATTTTGATGCACACACTAAAATGAATATATATACAGTCTGTCACAGTGGACATCGACGTGACCTTTTATTATGGTGCACATGACTCTGATCCGCCTTAAATTTTTTCGTCGGTTATTAAAAACAGGAATGAGCTGATCTATACATTTGGCCGCGTAGATAATTGACTTTTCTATCTTCTATGGGTCTAGAATCATGTGCAGAATTCTTAGTTACAGTTTTCATGTCGTTGTTCTGGCCACCCTGTGTATACATTATTTGTAACTAAGCTGGATCTATAAGTTCTTAGAGAAACTATTGAACTAAGGAAACTTTCAAAGAGCCATAACTATTGCCTCTTCTATCTATCAAATATTAGCTGCATCATAAAACTTTATTTATTTAATATGTACAACTAACTGGCCGCGTCTTATGCGTGGTCAAAGTGATCATGTACCGTTGATTGCATCCATCGCATACACCAATAAGCCATTGATCTTGGCCAGTAGAGCACCCGGCTGCATATTAAGCTGTACGTTTCCAGTTTTAACTGACCTCGCATTGCATAGGATTTTCTTACAATGAGCGGTTAGTTTATACTGGAAATGCAAAGCTTGATTTGTGCCGGGCGTACAGCTCCACAATTGTCGTGCTGTCATAGTTACGTCCACACAATCTAACAAGACAACAGGAAAATATACGTTTGTTTATAACAATTGCACTAAAATTCTTCCCTGTGTCATTCCCTATGCGTTTCATTATAACATAGTTTAGATAAGTATTTTTCCTTAACTGCAATGTATTGTCAATCAATAGACAGATTGCTTTTGAGCCTTTTCCAAACTATTTCAGGGATAGCTTCCTGTCTAACCTGCATCCAGGTGAGTACCAGTATTTTACATGGAGCGACTATGGATCTGACGTCTACAACCCAGATGCTACATAACACGGTGTCCCTTAGTAAGACTGGTTGTCAGACTAAACTACTCGTAAAAACATTTTATGATCTGACAGCCGGGACTAATGGCTTCACGTGCTTTCCGAGGCACGGAGCCGCACAATATATAATGGATGGTCAACCATCAGCCGGTGGTCTTGGCTGTCATTCTGGGATCTATGACAGTCGTTACGGGCCATCAGAGGAGATGCCCAGATTGGCAGGCTTTTCATGTAAAAACTGTTATTCAGTTGCATCCAGTTAGACTGTAAGTCGACCCTAACATAGTTGGGAAAAGGCTAGGCAGATGATGATCGTCGCCCATCCACGACCGACCTCAGCAAGCGTAACCTTCGATCGCCCCATGCGGCTGTTATTATTTAGCTATAAGCTTGTGTCGAGTCTCGTAGGTAAATACTGTTACTGTAATATATAGTATTGTATGTATTTCGTAAGGAGGAAGTTTCAAAAAGCAATAAAGTGTTGCATGCGAAGATCATAATACTGCTTAAGTGCTGTGATACTATTATTGGCGCAGAAGCACCACAATAACCTGTTTCCTCGGTCGAGAATACAACTTGCGCGGGAAGTGAAGTGCTTCGCTCTTATGTTACTTTCTATCTCTTCAAAACAAGCAAAAAGGCTTGAGAGAATAGTGTTGCGTAATTTTCTATCATCGAAAATATTCTATCAAAAATTAGGCAGCGGAATTATCTTTTTACCCAACTACGGCGAGGGATTTAGATCGCTGTGTATGTTCCTCTGTTTCCTCATAACTTTTAAACTACTTAACAACATTTGACAATTGAGGTCTCGTTGGTAGCGTTTGGTGCCGGACGTAAAGAATAACACCACCCCATTTCTTCCCGTGGGTGTCGTAAAAGGCGACTAAGGGACTTACTAGAGAATGGGCAGCAGCGTTCTCTATGCATTTTACCACCATACTGCGATCGCCAACCCGCCTGCCAAGCGTGGCGATTGTGGCAAAACCCCCCAAATTGGGGGAGGCCTAAGTTCAGCAGTGGACGTCTTACGGCTGAAATGATGGTAGCGTTTTGTCATCCGCTGGTTTTACTCGTATGCTATGTGACGTAAAGTAATGAAGTAAAATAATTTTTAGTTTCAAAATTAAACCACAAGAGCGTGATTTTCAGTAGTCGAGTCATTTTACGTATTGACAAGAGGGAGACTGCATTATAATCTCCATTTGGATGCATTCGTCTCCTATGCCTTTGGTGTGAGCTGTTTCTAGGTATGACCCTTTATTCTATCTATAGGAACTGCCCCAGGTGGTTGAGTTATTTTATGAGCTACATGCATGTAAAACCGTCAACCAGACTTATGAAAAAGTTGGTATACAGTATCTGGGTTGTGGAGGTCAGATAGGCAGTTGTTCCATGTTTACTTACAGTGACTGGTATTCAGCTACAATCGGTTAGACTGGAAGCCAACCTCAATACAGTTGGGAAAAGGCTAGACAGATGATGTCCACAGTCGTGTAAAAACGGCAAACATACCGTGCAAAGAAAAAATAGTCTTCCCGTCCAGGCGAAACAGAATCGGCCCACTACTCAATAAGTATTTTTAGGTTAGGTTACGTACTAATTGGTACGTTCACATGTTACTAAAAATAAACGCTCTTTATGTACTCGTATGTACCAATATGTATTGTCTTTATTGTCTAGATGACGAGCAGTCTAGACTCGCGTCTGTTCGTATCTCCATATCAAATTTCCCAGGAAACACAAGTGTGTATAATCGCTTTTATAGAGTTTTTAATGTAGCTTTACTGAGCATAGATAATTTACATCGAGACATAGCTAACTGATTTTTGACAGAATATAAAAATTTGCAATGTCGTTTTTGCCCTACTTACTCACTCGTGGGATTCGAGGATCGAATAAAATCATTTGATGTCGATAAATAATTTTGTTTATTATTTTAATACCTACACAGGCAGGTAACATAAGTTTCAATTAATTATAATATTAAATCGATTCCCTCGCACCTTTACAAAAGTGTACAAAAAGCGTTTTCGCGCATCACCAAATCCAATTTCCCAGAAACATATTTTAGGCAGCCGCAGCAGGCATGTAAATCTGATCCCTTATGGGAGCAAAAAGTTTAAGATATTTTTTGTCACACCTATCACGTCCGTCTCTAATTGTTCCATTCAAAAAGAAACTAAAAGTGTTCTTAATCCTATAATGTTATTCGATGCGTGGCGCGCCGGCCTCCGCTGCGCCCGCGCCGACTATTCACCGTCGATGCTTTTTTATTCGAATCCGTGTGAATAATAAAGGATTTTATGTCATAAGTTGTTAGAGGCCTCGGTTTGATTTATACGTCTGCTCGCATTAAACGCCTGTACCTGGCGTTTGAGGAACTTTACCTTTTTCTGTTCCCGTTTTTTGTGTGAGCGCGGCATAATGCGGGCGGTGCGCCGGCGCCGCGATCCAAGCGCTGATCAAAGCGATTGGAGACGATTAAACTTACTTGATATATAGATGGTCAACAATACGTAGCGGCGCCTCCCAGTCGCGGTACACATTTCAAATGACGATGCTCCTGCGCTGATTAAATGGTTTTCTTGTAATGCATTCCTGTTGTGCATCGAACCAAACGTAACAATAGTAATGTATTTGACTGTGACGTGAACTTAATGTATTTTAGTCGAAATACTAACGAAATTACACGAGATGATGTAACGCTGACTGAATGAAACAAATTAATGAGTGCAGTTAGCAACTTCAGACAATTTAACTTGTAATTTGTCTGTGACAAAGACGCCGAATTTTGTGTACAGAGTGTTTAATAATTAAACATAGCCTAGTTATCTAAATCCCTAGTTAACTATCTAATAGGTACAAACATTACGAAAAATACAAAAAATAATAATTGAGAAATTAAATGTAGAAGTAGAGTCGTAGAATCATTCAGTTTATTTCATTCCGAGTGCAGACTGTGGACTTTAGATTTTACACATTGGACTGAATAATTATGAAAATATTATCTATCCTGTATTTACCTACAGTCATACTTATTAATAAAATAATTAAGTGACACGTACAATTTACAATAACATCCGGGACGTTTCATAAAGTAGAAGTAAGAATATAACGATTGAACAATATTGATCTATGACATCATTTGAAACACTAAAATGTTGTAATTCCTGAGATTCTTCTTAGAATTCGGTCTCACAAACACGTAAAGGTGTATCGTCCATACATCACAGGACCCCGACGTATACAGGCTGTTGCATAACTGTATCGAGGCTAAAATGTTTATCGATCAATCGTTTATTGTATTTTAAGAAACATATAATCTTAAGAGATTCTTGCTATCTTTTATTTATGTCTTCTTAATGTAACGTAGGTTTTTTGTCAATATCAAAGCATCAGTTTCAATGGAACTAACACATTGCTTTTGCATCCCACTATTAAAATTTATGGTAAGACAAATAATTGTTTTGAATACTCAATCAGTTGAGAATTGTAATTGTGTTTATCATTTGTCAATAATAGTGTAGACTTTATTTATCACTACAGTTATTTAGTATAATAGTGTTCATCTGCATAAAAGCCTGTAATCATCTATCGTAAAACTACGCAAAGATGAATAATAAAAATATTCGCAACTTGTCGTGATATTAATTTATGGACATTTTCATGTAATTTTAAGTGGTTCATATTCTGAAGTTTTAAATGTTTATCTTTGAGCAAATTGCACTGTTTTATTAAATGTACTGGGGTGAATAACTTGTCATGCTCAGGATCATGAACATTGCTAAGGTATTCGCCCCAATACATTACGATACAAGGATAGAGAAAGCTGGAAATGGTTGGGGGAGGCCTATACCCAGAATCCATATCCTAAATAAATCAAATTAAATCAATTCAGCCTATCGCAGTCCACTGCTGGACATAGGCCTCTCCCATGCTGCGCCACAACACCCTGTCCTCCGCCTTCCGCATCCAGTCTGTCCCAGCCACCTTATTGAGGTGTTCGGTCCGTCTAGCTGGGGGGCGTCCAGGAATCCATATCCTAAATAAATTAATTTAAATACTCTTACTGTAACTCATCATCATCATCATTTCAGCCGTAAGACGTCCACTGCTGGACTTAGGCCTCCCCCAGTTTGGGGGGCTTTGCCATAATCGCCACGCTTGGCAGGCGGGTTGGCGATCGCAGTATGGTGGTAAAATGCATAGAGAACGCTGCTGCCCATTCTTTAGTAAGTCCTTTAGTCGCCTTTTACGACACCCACGGGAAGAAATGGGGTGGTGTTATTCTTTACGTCCGGCACCACACGGTACAACTTACTGCTACTGCGGTTACTGTAACTAACACTACATAATAAGCACATATGTAACTACTAACAAAATTTGAAATGTTAATGTTAAGGCCTATGGAATAAACGGCTTATTATATAACATAATAAAACTTATCATGTAACTTGGACGTTGATATTTCATGGTTACTAAAAAAAAAGTCATAGAAAGATTTTATGAAAGCCGAGCCTCAGAGCATATTATTATATTAGCACATGGCGTTATGCTTGCCTAAATTAGGGAATATCATGATGCTATAATGTTTGTTTGTTAATATAAAACAATCCGAAAACAGTTCACATTAAATCAAGAAGATAATTAAAGTGTAACCCGCTGTATACGCGTGGGCGATGTAGACGGCCTGTCGCTAAGGGTCGTCTTAACGACTATTATGCTCTCATTTTTTTTTTGACAGCCCTACGCGAACAAAACGCTCATGAATGAATGAATGAATGAAATTCCTTCGCCGAGGAATGCTAAGCGCCCCTGTAGTAATAGAAAAAATAAAGCGACGATTTAAAAAGGACTTCCTTTTGTCGTAGAATTTTTCCTTTGCGCCAAAGAATGTGAGATCCCTTAGAATTAATAGCTCTACTGTTATTTATAATATTGGAATAATTCTTCGAAATATACCGTACCTGTTCCTATAAATATTTTGTATGCATGTATTATTTACCTACCACATCTCACATAACTTGTATATTCATGTAAAATGGCTCGAACAATTTGCACAAGTTATATGTTAATGTTATAATGGATTGATTGCCTTGATTATAAATCAAACCTCTAATTAAACCTTCATAGAAACCAATAAAGTGTAGGTAGCTTATACTTATATATTTTCTTTCAATTACTAGTGTTGAAGGTGTAATCAAATTATTTGTTTATGTTTCTTTAGATCCGTGTATGTTTAATTTTCTAGGTAGTCTTTATTTATTTGCAGTGTGTTTATAAAATATAAACCTCTTTAGTTTACGTATCTATGACACTTACCTTTGCAATAAATAAAAAGAGTCACAAGCATTATGCAGTTCAACGGACTTCCTGTCTGTTTGAATAAAGAATGCCGTCGGTACAACACAGAGGATTTCAAAAATATATTGTTAAAAATTAGTAATTGAACATCGGCACCCACACGTAGCGCCTACGGTTCGCAGAAGGCTGCGGATGGTATGGAGAACTATAGAACGTTCACGTTTGTATGGGCATTGTGGGCCGCACAAATGGGCGGAAGCGCGTTGATTCGAGATGGGCAGCATGTGCGCCGGCGCCTAGCTTGTGGCCCAGGCAGGCGCCGCGTACCGCGATACGTGAGGAAATCTCTCTGATCATACCTGGCGGACTCACTACAATGGGTATTCTGCCTAAATGTTGCGCACCTCTGCGGGGATTTTGATAGTATTGCTGACTAAAGCCATTCTCAAAAAAAAAATTAGAGTAAAACGTAGAATTTAAAAATCTGATCCAAAAATCTTACAAATATTTTAAATCTGTCGTTATTTGACACTTTAATCGGCTTAAAAACAGCCTACGTTTATTGGTAACTTTAGTGATTACAGAGAAGGCAGGTTCAACAATTGTTTGCAAACAGATGGTCGTTTAACGTAAAGAAAGCGCATTGTAAAAGGATTGTTTCAATTGTGGCCGTAGTAATCCGAAACACGTGTGGTGCGAAGTGTCGCGTCTGCGCGCGGCGACTGCTAGTAACGGTTCTGTGGCGGAGGCGCGGTGCGTGACTCATCTCTCGTTCATTGAGCGGTGGTCCATTGAGCCGCGCTTGCGCTCATTACCGCTCCGCCGGCCGGCCCTGCGCACACGCACACAGCGCGCGCTCGCGGACTGACTACACCGACGCACTGCCTACGACATGTTGGCTCCCATCTCTAGATACAACGTGAGTTTAGCCTACGACATCCGCTCCGCCGAAGCCTACGGACTAAAATTAACGCGACGCCTTATTCGAACGGAGGCAATTTAATTGCTGCGAATTAAATATTTTTATTAATGACCAATTTTATTGTTACAGATGGAGAACTTATCGAAGTCGCAAATTTGGCTCGCGGTTGCAGCCCTCCTGGCAGCCAGCGGGGTGTGCGCCGGCGCTGGTGTCGGCAACAGGAAGCCGTTCACCCCGACCGACTCCATCCTGGACATCATAGACACCGAACAAGTGCAGAGGTTCCTCGCGGAGAGACAGCGAGCGGAACAGGCCACTGCATCATCATCGACGTCTTTTGTGCAAAGAAACGAACTCGGCGATGGCAGTTCTGAAACAGGCATGGTGGTCTCCTTGCCGGAGCAAGAAGATACTACGGAACTGCCCCCGGGTGTGGAATTCCGAAAAATCTTGAAATCCTCGAAGAATGCTTTGGTGGTCACCAAGAAAGATTACCTCAAGGAAGATTGGTGTAAAACAGAGCCTTTGGTTCAGAAAATCCGAGAACCGGGCTGTCTGCCCACAACAGTGATAAACAAATTCTGTTACGGACAGTGCAACTCGTTTTACATACCGAAGGGCCCGCGGCGACGGGACAACAACGCCGACCGGCCGCAGCCAGCCTTCAAGTCTTGTTCGTTTTGTAGGCCTAAGAAGTTCACCTGGGTGACAGTGACTTTACGTTGTCCAGGACAGAACCCGCCATTCAGACGCAAGCGGTTGCAGAAGGTAAAACAGTGCAAGTGTTTACCGGTGGGAGTGAATTGACGTTGATAGTGTGACGGAGCCTGCAGTGACAGAGGCGGTGCGACCGCCGGCTTGCGACGCACTCGTGCGCACACCCGGCTCTCCAGGGTGAGGACAGACGGTACCGGGAGCGAGCGCCGAGACGCTCGGGTGCTCCACATCGTTACCTCTGATTGTTTCGATCACGTCCAGTGTATAGACTGTATGAACTGGTCAAATAAATTGAGATGCCTTGCTCTCATACGTCAATGCGGATGACGTAATGTGATGCATAGATTAGATGCCTATTTAGAGTAACATTGTAATAGAGCGGCTTTGACTGCAAGTCGTCGAGCAAAAGCTTTAATTGTTCGTAGCGAAACTAATTAGCTAGTGTGTTAGAGTGGCGGTGGCCTTCCAAGCGGTTATGGATTTGTTTTGGTACAAAACTTGTGAATTATGTCCGTTTATCGAAAAGTGATTATTCTGAGAGTAAAGTTGTGTTCTTAATGTCAGCAGAATAATGTGTGATACTAGTTTATAGTTTGGCAGTTAATTGTGTTTCTTTGCGCGTATCGGTGAGTCACGAATTTGAAACGAGATTTAGAAGTAACGACTTAATTCACGTCAAGTCTATGTGTGTTATTTATTTATTTTGTATCGTAATAAATATATTGTAGCTAAAACAGAATACGCTTATAACTAAGTTGGTAATTTAATGTTGATCGTAGTTCCATCTTGTTATCTCGCAATAAATATGAGTAGGTAGTGTTATACGATATGTATTTAAATATATTTCAATGCAGTATAAAGTAACGTTAGGTTTCATGATAATTCGAAACAAAATTATGATCTCTTTTTGCTCTCAAGAAGTATGCATTTGTTTTATATGTATATCTGTTAACATAATAATTATGTCCATTTATATGATCTGACATAAGGGGCTGTACCCACGTACTGTGCAGGTTATTATGAGTATGTACTTACTATCTTAGATGTTGTAACATGTATTGTAGAGGTCTAAATTTGCAAGTGTTTATAGTTGAACATGTCACGTACTTATCGTAGAAATCTATTGTCGTTGAAGTCGCTGAGGGAGCTAAAACATTGTTAACTGTAGTATTGTATAGTTGGAAGTAGAAGTTAATATTGTAGTAGGTTGTAGAAATTCTTGCCATTGCATTTTGTTGTTCAATACGTTTTGTACGAAAGCGTAGTTGAGCATTAAGTTAGTACATGGATTTATAAGTAATTTGTTGTCTGTGGCCGTATATTCAATTAATAGAATACGTAGAATGTGTTTATTAGCATGTCAGGAAGCTGGCAATAGTGTCAATACGGTACTATGATTAGTAAATTAGTCACAATGCCGTGAAAATTCTTCGTTAAATTCTTTATGAAGACAATGTTTATAATAGTATTCCTATACTTATTTGTATATAGACAAATTGATTTTGGAAAGGTACTAACTAATCAATTAGATATCTAAACGTTTAGCTTTTTCAATTTTTTTTAAATATCTACTTTTAGAATCAGCTTAATGAATTAGCGTCAGTGTGAATTGATTTTCTATATAGCATATTTCATAATTTAAATCCCTTATTTAATCATTTAATTGTATCAAAACTTTTAATGTAATTCAGTTCAGTGGATTTTAAGTATTTACCTAACACTTATATTGGTCCCCGACAGATTACTATTAAGTCTAAACAATTATATGTCTCCACTAGTTTCTTATGTCATTCACAATATAATCACGAGACTAACTGATTCCATGTCTTGATTAAATAAAAACCAGTTTTTCCATTTGACGAAGTACATGCAACAATTGCGGTTATTCGTCGAAACAGTTCAGGCAATTACCGACATTATTACATGTGTGTAGAGACCATAATAGCAGGAACATCATATTATTGCCATGTTGTGATTGTTTTATACGGCTGTAAATTCATATCTGTTACAACGTCGACTTATTTTTATTATTTAGAACATAAGTAATATGAAGTTGAAGTCGATGTTTTAAACTGTGTTATCATTCGTCCAATATTTTCAGAAATAAACAATAGTTCGTTTAAAAATATATATTTTTGTTTTATCTCCTGTGCCCTGAAAAATTTAGTATTAGAGGTTGATGGCTTCATTATGGAATTATGGTGTACCTATTCGTGTGATGTTTTCTTCTAAGAGCATAACATAACATCGCGCCTTGTTTACCCGAAGAGTTGGGCAGAGTTGTACCTATAGTTCCTATACCCACATTTCGCATGTTATGTTTAAGTTCCATGTAATAGGGGGCGAGC
The DNA here is from genome assembly GCA_947507805.1 of Aporophyla nigra. NCBI lineage: Eukaryota > Metazoa > Arthropoda > Insecta > Lepidoptera > Noctuidae > Aporophyla > Aporophyla nigra. Next base: position 6,205,126 of record OX382301.1, read on the forward strand.
TTACTGCCATCGACCGAACACAAACCTAGACTGCGGGTTGCTACTGAGAAATTCCAAATAGAAAAACACTTTCCCCGACCTGGGAATCGAACTCAGGACCTCATGCTCAGTAGTAGCGCTTGCTACCACTTAATCAACTAGGCAGTTCTTCAAAACCAGTCAGAGAAAATTTTGGAAAAATTAATACATAGAAGATGGCTGGGACATCGACGTAAGCAAACTGAAATTATGAATTCAGCACATAATTTTAGACACCCTAGCGTAGATATTTTTGATCGGTTCTCAAATAAGTTCTCTCTCCTGTGTCCTTTAAAAGTGACCTAGTGTATTACCTACACGGCGAACTGTATAGAACAGCCGATTAATAAAAATATATCTACAAATACATAACTTAAACGTAGGGGACCTCTGCGTTGAATTTATTATCCAGGTACAGTCTAGAATCATTTCTTGAATCTACGTTAACAGGATGCGTCTCAACTGCGCCGTCATATTCTATATTGTAACTTTTCAGTCTTGTTTTGTTATGCAGTTACTGGAATCCCTGAAAAGGTCGGATAAGAGACACTGGCTGGTGACAGTCTCTCTACTAGAGCGCCGCATCGATGGCTGCGTGGCGGCGTTCTGATGATAAAGATGACGTCAGAGAAGCCACTGTCATACCACGTCCACGACGAACTGCCATATTCCGCCAAAATCCTGATGATATTGAACCTGCTGAACCTCTAATACGATGACTACTTCTGGTAAAGGCTATCCTGCACCGTTATATAATATTGTTTTCTATGTGGAATACTTAGGCATGTGATTTTTTGTTTAATAGGGACAACAAAGTAAGGAATCGTAAGTAATTTATTTCATTTAGTTTCCTCGGCTTTTACAGCAACGAAATAAGGTATTGGGAAACCTTTATTCAATTTCCTATCGTAATCTTCTTCTAGGGTCTCTACCAAAAGGGTCATAGAGATGGACAGTAAAGCCATAGACCCATATTATCCTTTGGTGTATTGAGTCACATATGTTATATAATATGATTCTACGTACTGCAATATTAATCATTAATCTGTCAAAAATTTTCCCAACTATGTTTGGGTCGGCTGCGGCTTATCTTACCAAATGCAGCTGACTCCATGTATTATACTGATATGTAATGTACAGCCTAATTACTAGGTACGTGTTATCCTTTGGTAAGACTGGTTGTCAGACTTTTGGTCTTCTGACATCTCGTAATAATTGTCAAAGATCTACGAATGACACCCAGGAACTATGGCTTATCATAATTTCGTGCTACAAAGGGCCACGTATCGAGATTATCCATTATATATCGAGACTGTAATGAATGGTACGAGAAAGATCTCGTGGCTCGTGGCTAACCTACTGCCATTTGAAAGTATTTAAAAATGAGGATGTCATAATAATAATAATGTAACTCATTAATATTTCAGTAGGTAACTACATACAATAGGAACATGTGCAGGGATAGTTGTAAAAATAAAACAACACAGGTACACAGATAATATTGTTTATTAAATCAGAAGCTTATATTATTTAAACGATGCACGATTACCAATGATGAACCTTTACATGTAGATGGTATGCTTTCTTAACACGTCCTCATTTGACAAGACTAGAAGAGTTTACACAGTACATAGATGGATAGAATACAATTTTGTAGTTTTAAAGGGTCTTTAAAGCTACAAACACCGCAGTGTCAAATACTGATTAAATAAAACCTCTTTACATAAGTAGCTCAAGCCGGGGTATAGTATAAGCAATTTATATTTGGGTCAATGAATCGTTATGTTAGAATCGCTCTAAAGATCTGAATAGGAGCTACATTACAAAAACTGATTAATTTTTCAAGATTATATATATTGTTATAGATAGATAATTACATAATTTTTTAGAATACATATTGTGGAATTATTTACACTGAAAATTACGCTTCAATACACAACATTACAGTGATGATTTGAGCTTGGCAACCTTCTTGTCAAGTTCCACTGCTGGACAAAATTCTCCACACAATGGTTGGCTGAAGATAGACGGCGCCGCCGCGGTCTTTGCAGAAAGCGGTGGCGAGATGTCCTGGACGAGTACCGCAAGGGCTCGTTGGTGATGGTACAGGAAAAAGTTCCTGAAAGGAGTTGAGGGAGGCTTTTTCCCAGCAGTGGGACAGTAAAGGCTAAAAAAAGTATATCTAATAACTCGCCACTGTTTCATATGGTTTTATGACTTGATAAAACATCGAGATTTCTTTATTATTCATGAGTTATTTTTTTTTTTTTTTTTTTTTTTTTCCACAACTATCACACAACGCCATCTAGTCCCAAGCTAAGCAGAGCTTGTGTTATGGGTACTAGACAACTGATAAACATACTTATATATTTCTAAATACATACATATTATAGATAAAAAGTTATGGAAAGTTATGGAAATAGATATAGAAATTACACCTGTATTCTCTGAAGGGTAAGCTAGAGTTGCATGGAACATCCCATTTCACCAGTTTGTTGTAAGTACCATAAAAATTGTTACACGTAACCGTTATAATAAATGCCACTGTCGAAATAGATGTGTTGTGGTTTCCAATAATTGATGAGATGTTTAATTTCCTTGAATACAAACTTCTGGGTATAGCATGAAGAGATAAGGCTGGATTTTGATGAATGTTTTCTTAAAAAATCCTAGCAACAGGCCGAATAACGCTAGGAGTAAAATTTTATATGACATTGATCTTTGTTGGAACCGTTCAGATGCTTGAAGTTTGTCTGTTAAACTAAACTATCAAAGTTTTTCGTCTATCGCTGTTGTTCGTTTGGTAGCTCCATTTATTTAGCTGCATCTGGTTAGACTGGAAGCCGATCCCAACATAGTTGAGAAAAGGCTAGACAGATGATGTTATTGTTTGTTTGAGGTGTGTTCAGTTTGTTGTTTCCTTGGTTGATTGCCAAGCGCCGACTAAGGAAACCTGGCTACATTTTACATAAGATGAAAAAGAGGGAGTTGGAACTAGACTCCGGGATTGCTTCCAATACTGACAGTAGATTGATTTCTTAATGTGCGATGTCTTTTATGTTTTTTTTTATACCGTCATTGTATCCAGCAGGTTTCAAAGGTATTTGGTTATGGTTGTTTTGTCATTATGTAGAAACGAAAAACTTTAATTGGTTGTTTTGAGGCTTTTTGCTAGGAAGTATGTGCGTATTTTATGTTTTTTTTCTTTTTTAATGTGCGTTTTGTTTGTGCAGAATGAACAGTTTTTCTTTTTTTCACATGATCTTTTCTTTTCTGTTTGATTTTCCTACCATAGGAGCACTGTCGGTCTGTCCTTCTATGTATCTGGATCGTCAGTTTGAAATTTATTTTTCATAATTTTGTTGTTTGGTTGGTGCCTTGCAGTCTTTTTTGTATCTTATTGCTTTTGCTTTTGAAACCATATCTTTAGAACTAATTGTGACACTGGCTGAAACTGCGTAAGAGTCCCCATCAGCTACTTTTAAATTACTTAAATTTGTAATGTGATAGTTTTTATGGTTCACATTTGCTTGTAGCAGCCATCAGCAAATTCTTTCATTGTCCAGGTTTTTATCGTGCTCATATAGATTAATTATCATTAATTAATTTGAGCCAGCCTTATGCTAGGTTGTTACATTCTCACATTTATCTGAGGGTAGGTTCAGCTGGCTTTGTCTATGTCAGGCTTCCTGAAGCTCTCCTTATTTCTTAAATTTTATGTTCATGATTACCATCGCTGGAATTAACCGCCATTGCCGCAGGAATCTACTGAATGCGAGAAACGGAACTGGTAGAAGAGGTAATGCTTGGAGGAGGTATATGTCCAGCAGTAGCCGCCTTTTGGCGGAAATGTTGTCAACAAGACCGTCATTGTTCCTGAGGTCCTAAGTTCGATTATTATGGTCTTTGAGTCGATTTATGGATCAAGTTGATATATAAAGATGGTGGTATTTTGTCGACTGACTAGATTTTCTGTATTTGTAAAGCACTGGGCAAGTGTCAATTAGAGCTTGAATGTACAAGTCAGTTTGTTACGAACCGATGTCTGGGGTATACAATCATTTAGTCTGTTACTCGTAAGAACGAGTTGTTCTTTAAGATCTGAGTGAGAACATGCGTTCAATAAATTATTTATCTCCCAGACAACAGCAAGTAAGAGCCTGAGAATTTTGATAGGATGTCAGCCCCATAGCTTTAGATATTTAGTAACCTATTTAATTAGTTTTATGTATTTTGGGGATATAACATGTTGTTGGATAACACATCGTAGTCGGGTGAGTCCAAATTGCTGTCGAGTCAACTTTGAATCCCAGATGGGATTGGTGCTCGACAGCCATTGGGACTTCGGTTCCCACTTTCGGCAGCTGGCGCCTTAGTTGATGGGCGCGGCGGGCGCGCTACCAACGCTGCTTCCCAATTTGGGGGGCCCGAACACCGTCTGCAGGCGGTTGTACGCGGGGATCGTGCGATCCATGGCCCTGTATGGGGCTCCGGTGTGGGCTGCTGACCTAACGGCCCGCGGAAAAACCGTGATAAGAGTACAGCCTCTGCTGTACTCTCACCATAGTGTTACTGCGGGCCATTGATGGCAATCAGAGTCATTATAAGGTACATACGTACGATCTCTTATGAGGCGGCTTGCGCATCACTAACTTAATTTCGTAGTTAGAGAGACATTAGTGAACAATCAGGCTTGCAACTCGCTTCGCACTCAAGATTTAAAAATGGCGTATGTGCGTCTTGCAGTCGTTGAGCAGTCCTCACAACCTTGTGGCCACTAAAGCCATGCCTACCACTCTGCTATAACTAAATTACACGGCACTATGGTCTGCAGCCTACAAAGATTGTATTGCGAACAAATATGGTGTTCCTCCCGTGTTAATGGAGGACCTTCCGAGTTCCAATTAACGATTTCCACCAAACGACTATGGTTGCCTTGTGTTCCGAGTGGGGACACTTCGCGACCTTGCAATTCGCGTATTACGAGGGGTATCGCATATGCGTTGTTGTTCTTGAGACAAAGGTGACCTGTCTCATGTGTCTGTGAATTGAACCGGCTCCCACACCCTTCAAGCCGGAACACAGCGATGCTGTTTGGCAGCAGAAATAGGTGTGGTGGTAGTACTTCCCCGGGCGAGCTCTGACACAACGAGTTCTACTACTACTTTTTGCGCCTGAAATGATCTTGTGATTAGTCAGCCTGAAGTCGGTCTCGAATGATAGCTGTTGGACAAGCATATGATGTCATTCTTTTAAGCAAATGGAGTTGTAACGCTTCTGCGAGGACACGGCGGTGCTCCGCCCAGGCAGGGCAGACCTCCACCGAATGCTTCACCGTGTCCTCTAGAAAACTCGTCTGCCAGCTTGCAACTCACATCACACTCAAGATTTGAAAATGGTGTGCGTCTTGCAGTCGTTCGGCTGTCCTCTCAATCTTGTGGCCACAATAGCCTTGCCTCCCACTCTGCTATAAATACATTGCACAGCACTATGGTCATAGATTAAATTGAGAACCAATATGTCATTTCTCCGGAAAGAGATCCTTCTTTAACACGGGAGGAACACCATATTCGAAGTTCCAATTATTGAGTTCCACCAAACGACTATGGTTGCGTTGTGTTCCGAGTGGGGACACTTCGCGACCTTGTAATTCGCGGACTGCGAGAGGTATCGCAGATGTGGTGTTGTTCTTGAGACAAAGGTGACCTGTCTCTTGTGCCTGTGAATTGAACCTGCACCCACACCCTTCAAGCCGGAACACAGCGATGCTGTTTGGCGGCAGAAATAGGTGTGGTGGTAGTACTTCCCCGGGCGAACTCTGACACAACGAGTTCTACTACTACTTTTTGCGCCTGAGATGATCTTGTGATTAGTCAGCCTGAAGTCAGTCTTGAATGTTAGCAGTTGGACAAGCATATAATGTTATTATTTTAAGGAAAAGGAACTGTGACTAGACTGGCAGAGTGTCTTGTGTAATGTAGTGCCTCGAAATGGATTTTTGTTCAATAATATTTATTAATAGGTATTCTGTTCGACACAGAAACATATCGAACGGTTTTGAATTGTAATGTGGATAGGTGTTGTCCAGATATTATTAGGCTATTGTGTATGCATAAATCTCGTGTTTTTTTGACACGATACAGAGTTCTGTGACGACGGTGGTGGTTCAACTTTCGCCAATAGTTCTTATGTGGTGTTATAAAGTTGTATTTTTAGTATGGCAAAGGTTATGTTACGCGTCGTTTTATGCATGCTTGTTGTGATCCGAGTTTTTCTCAACTGCAAGCGTTTTTTTATTTGGAGGGGAAATCATCAAATGACTTCTCCCGCTCTGGGCGGAGCGGGAGGGAGTGTTAGACTTTTACTGACTAAAATCCACCTGTGTTCCTTCAGTTGCCTGTGCCTGGGCCACGGGACCTTTTACGAACAAATCCATGACCCTGGCAGGCATTGGCCCTAGCGGATCCTTTCAATATTTGCCCACATCTGTTTGAGGCACAACGAACACAACGCGCCATCGACCCAGGCCTGGTCCTTATCGGGCGGTAAGCTACCCATTTTTCACCGCCAACAAACCCGCGCCTATAGTGGCCGGGAGTCCGCTAAGGACTCCCGACGTCCGGCGCTTCTGCTGCGGCTACTAAGGGCGTGAGTGCGCAGAGATTGACGCTCCCTCACGCGTTCCGTCTCCTCCTTCGCGAGCATTACTGCTTCAGAGGAGGTAGTGACGGCTTCTCAGACCAGGGCCGGTGGCGAGAGATTACCGCCGCCGACCGCCACTGCGAGGACACGCTGGTGGTCCACCCAGGGTAGACCTCCATTGAATGCTCCACCGTGCCCTCGAGGTGACTCGTCTGCCAGCTTGCAACTCGCATCGCAATCAAGATTTGAAAAACGGCGCATGTGCGTCTTGCAGTCGTTCGGCTGCCCTTTCAATCTTGTGGCCACAGTAGCCTTGCCTCCCACTCTGCTAAATAGGTACATTGCACAGCACTATGGTCAAAGATTGAATTGCGAACAAATACGGTGTGCATATTCCAAGTTCCAATTAATGAGTTCCACCAAACGACTATGGTTGCGTTGTGTTCCGAGTGGGGACACTTCGCGACCTTGCAATTCGTGGATTGCGAGAGGTATCGCAGATGCGGTGTTGTTCTTGAGACAAAGGTGACCTGTCTCTTGTGCCTGTGAATTGAACCGGCACCCACACCCTTCAAGCCGGAACACAGCGATGCTGTTTGGCGGTAGAAATAGGTGTGGTGTTAGTACCTCCCCGGATAAACTCTGGCACAACGAGCTCTACATGTTGTGGTAAGATATTTTTGGTGTTTTCACTTCTTTGGATGCCCTCAATAAATCCGTAACAGATGCTAAGGGAGAGAGTCCTTAATATTAGACAGATCCTAGCAATAGACCTAAATAATGCTAGGAGTTAGATTTTATACGGATCTTATTTTTTACGGATCTTTATGGTTAGTCTTAAGAATTAAAATCGACTAAACTAGAAAGGTTTGTTGTGGAATCTCAGATATCTCTGATGTAACCTTTTCCCGCATGACATAGCAACCAGATATTTTCCCACACTGGTGATGTTCTTCATTGCATTCCTTACTGATCATCTTCTTTGCCGTTTTCTTAACTATTCCGTTCTTATCCATCTTGTTCTTCTTGTTCAGCCATGTTACGAGATGTCTGCATTATTTTCTTATTTGGTTTGGCCTGGTTATTTATTAGTTTATTCATGAATTCCGTTTCATTATTGAAGTTGCTAGAAGTGTTGAATATACTGTTGGCTAGGTCTGTACAGAGAGGTATCTTTCTTCACTATCGTGCTGAAGATAGGAATTCTTTATAAATCTCTTGGTCTAACTGCCCAATGAGAGTCTTTATATAGATTTAGTTAAAGATCTTACACGGATTTTCTGAGTCTGACTGACCGCACAGACAGCTACGCTGCTGGGGAGTTACCAGCTAAAGCACTAGGAAGTGGTGAATTTTGTCGTTCAAAAAGTGCGGACGCTCAGCCAAGTTTGAATAAATGGTTTTTTATTTTGATCTTCTTTAAGTATTCTTTAAAATTCGAGTTGTTTTGGAGCTTATCGTTTTTTCATCACAACACCCTGTCTGTCGCATCCAGTCTGTCCCAGACCCCTTTTGAGGTCGTCGGTCCATCTAGCTGAGGGGCGTTCCACACAACGCTTGCCGATACGCAGTCTCCACTCCAGGACTCGTTTGCTCCATGGCCCATTGGAACTCATCGTTGGAATGTTTTAATTAAGATTTCATTTCTCTGTAGACCTGTCGTTGATTTGTTCTACGTTTCGTGTTTTCTTAATGTATTCCCTGTTTTCTGGACGCTATGAATATGACCACCATTCTTCTTATTCGATGAGAATGGTTCAGGCCTTTTTCTCTGACAAGTTTCCTATTGCAGTATCATGTTACTTATTTCTCTCACATGTTTAGAACGACTGATGGCTTTTTGCCACTGGTCCGTTTTTTCTTGGTATCCAAAGCAATAGGCAAGTTACAATTAGAACTAGAGGGTTCAATTCAGGCTATATAATCCAATGTCTGGAACTATGAATCATTTAGTCTGTTTCTCGTGCGTACGAGTAGCTCCTTAAAATCTGAGTAAGAGCAAAGGTCAAATAAATGATTTATCTCCCAGACAACAGTAAGTAAGCCTGGTGATATTTCAGCGTTTCATACGATGTCAGCCCCATAGCCTTAGGTAACCTATTTAATCAGTTCTAAACACGGTCTCGGCTTTGTGAGTACAGGTAACGGTATTTGGGGTCTTACTGCTATTCATCAGCCGTTAGACTGGAAGCCGACGCCAACGTGGCTCAGAAAAGGCTGGGCAGGAGATGAGGAAGATGCTGTAATTAGCAATTTTCATTAGGATTGGTGATCATAGTATGTTGTCGTTGGCATACAGGTGGATATTGATATCCTCTTAACTTGCTTTTTACGACGATCTTGGGGAAACGTATTCTTTACCGGTTATCACAGGGGTTTTTGTTAGTTGTTGGTTCGTTTTGTTAGTATTTTAAAGGGTATTTATTTACTCGTGAGTATGTATGGTTTATGTTTTCGAAGTGGCCGGTCAGTTACGCAAGAAAGATGGAGCTCGTTTGAATTTTTGGACACCGAGAATTTGTTATGTTTAATTTTACAATCAATAACAATTTAGCCAAGGCTCCGTTCGAAATCTTGTATAAAGGCACTCTGGAGGTTCAATCCGTCCAGCCAGCCAGTTAACGCAAGGCGGAAAATAATTCCTGAAAAGTCAGACCGCCAACTAATAGCCCAGATGGATAAATAATCCTAACGAGTGCAGAGATCAAATGGAAAACATGTATTATTTCATATGAAAAAAAATACCGTTAAACTTTATGAAATTTTCTCAAAAATCCAGCCTTAGCAGCTATTATTTACAAGTCACCCATTGCTACTTGCATTTATACTACTCATAAAAAGCCCACCTAACTTACTCTCCCCGATCTTAACCCATCCACCCACCCTCCCTTCCCCGATTTTAACACATCCACCCATCCTCCTCTCCCCTCACTCATCTCTTACTTGTAACTATATTCAAGAATATTACTGCAGCAACATCGAAAAGCTTACACATCTTAATACCTACGGATTGGTCTGCAACTTTTAGGGGCGCAATGAGGAATTGCCAATGAAGGAGCTACACTGCTTCCAGAATCATTTGACGTGCTTCAAAAACGTTTTACCCAAATGTGTCGCTTTAATATCAATAAACTACTTTTCATACAGTTAAAAAGGTGGTAGAATAGGTGTATGTAAATCTAACCATTGTTGACTTAGATATTGTATTTTTTATTCGGCCTAACATATATATTTCGGCTGTGCTGAAATTATTAACACATATAGGGTATCACGTTACCAAAGCTTTTGGATGAAGATGCAACTTTACATGGCTTAGCTTTGTTTGGCTAAAAACTGGTAATACATTTTCACAATTTGTTTCACAATATTAATACAATATTTCCAATAGAATTGCATAGTGCTTAACTTGTAGATGTTGAATCTCTTCAATAATTTTTCTATAATCCTTAATTACCGTGCATCGCTTGTTAATACGACACCAATAAATAATTCTGTTACAACCTCATTTATTCATTTTTTCCAACTACTTTCCAATACCATCTCTCGTTTTCTGTCTTGTTAGCAATTTTAGGTGTTAAAAAGTTTGCAAGTCAAGTGATAGAATTACTGTTACGTGTTAAAACTAAGTTATTATTATTCACAGTTATAGTATTCATTAGGGCGACATCCGTTCGATTAGTTCGCATAGATCTTATAAGGTAGTTTACATTAAGTACTTCTGAGATCACATTTTATGCTTCTCCTCACGTGATCATAACTTGACCCATTGTGACATTATTATTTTTGCCGCACACTAATATACAGGGTGTTTGGTGCATGGACCGACAATTTTTTTTGGAGGATTGGGTGGGTCATGTGGTATCTTTCACCCACAAACCCCATGTTCTAAGTGTCACTCATAGATTAGACCCCTAAGTGTCGCTATTCTTCATAAATTAATTAATTTTTGAGAGTTCGAAAGCTCGTCCAGTATTTTGTTGTTATCTATGTTAATTTATGTTTTATTTAGAATAACCATATATTAGAGAATGCAATAAAAGTTATTTGGTGCAAAGACAACAGCAAACTAAAAAAATATGTCGTTTTAAGGAAGATGATTCTGATAATTTACAAAAACTAAATCGTATCTCTAATATAGTGACACTTAGGACATCGGGTGTTTAGATGCAAGCTAGCTTTTGATCCAACAAATCCTTAAAAAAAAAAAAAATGTCCATGCGCTAAACACCCTGTATACCTATGCGACTTTGCTTAACGAACCTATATTATGTATTATTATATTAATCTTTAGTATTTACATCTACTTTATTTGCTGTGAGATCATCGCGTCATTGAGTTCATCATATTTACATGATTCCTAAAAATTTCAAATATAATAAATACATAAATAATTATTTATTAAGGTATGCTAAATGTTAAACTAATAACTACGTTGTGACTTTTTAAGCCCGATATAGACGTGGTTTAGTCACATATTTAGATCTTAGGTTTCGTTTCGGTTGCTGTTTGCCCCATTGACAATAATTTACAACTTATGAATATGTAACTCAATATTTATCATATATAGGTAACATACATCATGTTTTAAACTGTGTATCCCAAACAGCAATATTTTTGAAATTCTGTTTATTCTTCACCCTAACAACCCAACCATGATTGATAGCGAGCTGCTGATGTTGCATTGGCAGGAACGTTATGCCATCGTAATAATTGCCTTCTGCCTCGTATATTGCTGCACATTTAAGGATCGAAATCTTGTTCTTATCACGTGGGATGGATGTTCTTGGACTATGGGGATCTTCTCTACATTTTATATTCCTAAAGTTCCAGGTTTAATTATTAATTTCCATTTTCCTCGCATTCTTTGTCTTGACCACTGCAACCTTTGGTTCTTTTGTGTCCTACCATAGGTGAGTCTCTTGTGAAAAACTAGTGTACGAGAATGTCCATTTCAACTTGTATTTTACTACTGCAGGTTACGGTGTCCTCTTGCTTTAAGAAATCCAGATCATCCTCTCATTTAATTTGAATTGGTGTAAGAAATTGTTAAGGTGTTGATGAAAAACCTGGTCTCTTGATTCATATTGGTTGTCGGTGTGACATTTGATTCTGTTCTGCGTTCATTGGTGATACGTAATGATGATGATTTTGCCTTATAATCACGGTTTGTTGATGAACTTGGCTTAGAAGGATTCTGGTTGATAGAAAAGCTGGTGAATTATAGCTGGGCAGTATTCTCGTCCTGATGATTTGTTGTACGCATCAATCTTTAGTTTCAGACTAAGACAATAATGGTATGATAAATTTTTCATTGATCTGATTTGCTCAGTTCATCTAATATATTGACTAAGTTTATCCGCTGCATAGACAGATTTGATTGTTTGACAGAGTTGGTCGAATTCATTGACTGAGTCGAGCCGTCTTTTTCCCTAAGTTGATGTGCTACATTGAATTGGATGATCCACGTTGACAAATTACGTCAAACGAAGTGGTTTTTACACGCTTTATATTAGCTTCACTTGTATGTTTGTATGTTTGTTTGTAACCGACTCCTTATAGCGCGATTTTTGTTTCATAGACTTTGTTGGTGTTTATTATTATTACTGTGGAACTGATCCGAACCATTCTAAAGATGTGATTCCATTGAGTAAATTCACTTTATTAAAATCTGCATTGATTAACTTGATCTGCTTCGTTGACTGAGTTGACCCGCTTCTGCCGTAGAATTGTTCCGTTTTATGACAGAGTTTTACCATTGTACTGACCCGTTGTTGAACTTCATTGATAAAGTTGATGGAATTCTCACTGAGTTGATTCTTCGACTGAGTTGATGCTCTATAATGTCAGATGATGTTCTTCTATGTCTGAGTTGTTTCTTTGACGTTCTTCTTTGATTAAGTTAATACGCTTCTGTAATTAGTTGACTCGTTTCCATGACTTTGTGTCTTTTATTAAGTTGATCTATTTCATTCACTGAGATGATTGACTTCTGTTACTGATTTTGTGCGCATGAGTTGCTGAGTTAGCCTGCTTTATTGACGGAGTGTGTTATTGCTCTGCACTGTGCATTGTTACCACCATCCTGCGCTTGTCAACTCGCTTGCCAACCGTGGCAATCCCCCTTGTGGAGGCTTAAACGGGTCTCTGATGATGAAATGATCTGTTTTATTTCTTAGTTGCTCCATTTCCGATACTTTTGTTAGAATTTTGGGCTTCATTCACTGCAGATTTGGGAAAATTCATGGCTGGGTTAATAGGATTTGTTGAGTGGTTCGGTTTCATTTAGCAACTGATTTAAATTTCGAATTTCTTAATAAATAATGTTAGTGATAGTCATAGTCTCAGTTGTCGTAAGTTTTTAGTTGTTAGTTGCATTACTTGTTATTATGGCCTCTATCCTCAGTACGGACACGGTAAATAATTTGTAGTTTTTGTTAATCTGGTCACTGGTGCCATTTTATATGCACAAGTCCAGGTTTTTTCTTATTTTTTTAAGACTTGACGATAAATGTATATTACCTTTTGAGATTAAAGATTATCTTAAAGTGTGAATAGAACATGTTGTTAATACTACGTGTTACTGAGAACGATCACATATTTTAAAAATGTACAATTTATTAAGGTAAACTATGACCGATAGTTACAACTAGACTATAATTAGTATTATTGGTGTTGAAGTTAAAATTTGATAATAAATTATTGTTTTGGTACTTGTCACAGGTTTAATGATTGTTATTTGTTCTGTTCACAAACTTCTACGCGGACGAAGTCGCGAGCAAAAGCCGTATATTAAAAATTAAAGTAGAACCCGGTATTTCATAGATAAAGCACTGACTAGGAAATGTTACACATAATTACTTATTGGTGATTCTAATAAGAAAAATAAAGTTATTTTATTATGATATTATTTCTAATAAAACTTCCATCGAGGAACCGAACTATAATTAGTATTATTGGTGTTGAAGTTAAAATTTGATAATAAATTATTGTTTTGGTACTTGTCACAGGTTTAATGATTGTTATTTGTTCTGTTCACAAACTTCTACGCGGACGAAGTCGCGAGCAAAAGCCGTATATTAAAAATTAAAGTAGAACCCGGTATTTCATAGATAAAGCACTGACTAAGAAATGTTACACATAATTACTTATTGGTGATTCTAATAAGAAAAATAAAGTTGTTTTATTATGATATTATTTCTAATAAAACTTCCATCGAGGAACCGAACTATAATTAAATTATGGCACAAGGCGCTCAGTGTTGCTTCACTTAATATCTAAACATCTAATATATTAAGGTAAAAATATCTTATTAAGTTTTATATAAGCACTGCCGTACATCTTATAAGCATTATATTTACACCCTTAACACAAAATCAATCATTTAACAACGAGGGATGAAAGATATCCTTTACAAAAAGTACAGCTCTTATTTAATTCTTTTAATACAAATTATCAATTTAACGTAAGTACGACGGACACACGATATATATTGTTTAAACACATATAAGAACGCAATAAACAAATAACAACAACGGAACAACTTCATGCCTTCGGCACCGTCATATAACACCTTTCGTTTTTGCGAAACCTCTAAAATTATGATTAGGGATTATTAAATAGGTACATAACGAATTAGGTTACACAAATAAAATAATTACAGGACGTAATTATAAAGCGTAAAAGCCTTTTTATAACTACAAATGTAATAAGTTTTAACTACGCCATTTTAAATATGTATTCACAAACGCCTAACACTTTCAATAGATCGATTTTATAAGTCTTCATTTTTCAGGACTGCGAAAATGTAGGAATGTTTGAAATGATTTTTAATATTGCATTGTTATTTGTTATAACTTATAACACATACCGACTATTGCGCAATTTTAGTTACCTAGATGTTTTTTTTTGTTGATATTAATTAGATACTTAGAGAAAAACTCAACGGTAAGTTAAGAATCTTAAACAGGAAATAGGAAAACTGTTCACCAAATATCCTTTCACACTCACCCAAATTAAATGTGACATAAATAAAATATTAATTAATAGGTACTGAGACCTTGTATATGAAAAGTGGATGCGAAAATTCCTTTTTAAATCGAGTTTTTTGGATCTTAAATTCGTTTCTCAAGTATCGTTTATGGAATGGTATAATATTGTGATGTTTGTCTTCAATACGGCGATATTTATGGCTTTTTGACTATATTCCGTATGAACTCGGAACATTTAAAATGTTTAGTAAACGCTGTTTTTCAAAATTCGCATTTCTTTAAACTTTCTGTTTGGAAGGAGTTAACACTTTATGATCCAATTGAAATGAAACAAGGAACTAACTTGGTAACAGAAAGAGTGGTTTATAGTAAGATTGGTGTCGGATTTGTTTTCAAAGGATTGTGGACCAGTATTTTAGACGCTGATAAATTGTCAATTCGACATCTTGGCATTATAATCACGATCTCAGTACCAAATACAAATAATTACTACGTCTTAATGTGTCTTAAAAAAAAACAGGATAATTAAAAAGGAGACTACTGCCTAGAATAAATTAGAGCGAGCTATAAATCCCTAGTTTCTTTCTAGAGAGTGCGCCACCCCTGACTGCCTAATAAGGCAAGAAAGAACAAGAACAATGTTAAAAAAAACTCACAAGAAAACACATGCACTCCACCCATATTAATATTATTACAACACTTTTGTTCCTCGATCCTCAAAATATACAGCCTAAATAATACCTAACACACTACGATAAGTGGACGTCAACCAAGTGTTTGTAATCAAGTGATTGATAGGTCAATTGTCGCATTGCATTCCAGTAATGGATGTGCAATCAATTGTTTTACCAGCGTTGAGGAAAAATCCTGGCAATTAGCGCCGGTTGGGTCGCAAACTGGCACCCGTCTGATTAACTAAACGCATTGAACTTTGGTGCGAACTGTATTGAGGTGTTTGTATTTTTTTGTTATATTTAAAACAATAAGTACGAATAGGTTATGCTGATACGGTATTTTCTTGTATTCAAAGAAAGATAAACTCTTATTTCGTAATAACTATTATTAAAATCAGATATGTTATGAGGCAAAATTGGTTAAAATAAATGAATTCTTAATACGATGCTCTCGACTGTTATCATAAGAGACATACTTTCGTTCGTTCAACCCTCGCAAATAATAATGTTCTTTGGTAGACTGCTTCATTTGCCGATAGGGCCATTTTAGTCTAACTTAGTCTAATGTCTTTAAGACCTTCTAGGTTATATAGTACACATAGTCCACTTGCTGAGTTTTTTCAGTATATTTATACAAAGCATCTTGTTGCTAATACTTAGACTGAAGCCGCAAATGCCAATAACTTGTACGAATGTATGCAAGTGTTTTGCTTAATTCACGAATCTCAAGTTTGTAACTTGCAAATGAATGCAAGAAGACATTCACCAACTAGAAGTTGTTATTTTATTGGGAAATGGACCTGATGTTAGGCTGGATCTCGCTGGATGATAAGCAGTTGATGAGGTCGATATTGGAAAAAGCGTGTTCAGAAGCCTGTTCATTCTTGCTTTGAAGACTGACGGGTTAAGCATGGTAGGGAACGACGCAGCCAGAGAGTTCACTTTGGCCTTGTGAATACTAAATGTGGAGGAGAGGGGCCGGGACGATTTTTCGGGATATTAACCAAGTGCCGATATGTGAAAGATGGTGAGATTAGGACGTGGAGCTCCTGCGCGTACTCTCCGAAGCACAGTATGTATAAGACTGACTAGCAAGCGACATTACGCTTGTGTTATGGCACATTGTATTTCAAGCTACTTGCATATTTCTGTGCAAGTGAAAAGCATGTTTACTTGCGGCTCAGTGATTAAATACTAATTAATTTAGTAACTGACGTCATCTTAACAGATCCTGGCGACATATTTACAAGGTCTTATTCGCCTCCTAATTCTTAATTCAATTGTTTTCAGATCATACATTTTGTTGTGTAATGTTCAGTGTTTGCACAGTATGTTTCATTTATGTAAGTCTGTATATTAAAGATAGATAGTATGTACCATTAAAGTATACAGATTGAGATTTAAATTACAAATAGCGTGATTTAAAAAAAAAAAACAATAATAGCATCTGTATGTTCAATGACATGTGTTTTACAAATAAAACTGTTTGAGCTGACCTCTATCGATGAGATAATTGCATTTAATTGTCTAATTTTGACCAGTTTAGTTTTTTTCATGAATCTCTTAATTTGCCTCCTTTTAATTCCAAATTAATAGCCAACAATTGCCACTGTCCTTCATTACAGGTTATATATTCGCGATAGATGTTCATTTAAATGGAATACTGCCCACTCTTCGGTGAATACAGGCATAACAGTGAATAATCGTCAAAGCTTAGACGACAAAGATGGTCGATGCTAAAGGGGCCTGCACACCTGTAATCATTCGTAGAGTGAGGTGAACTCGCCCATTCACGCATTTCTTGTATGACTTTATCTTGTATTGCATATTCGAAAAAACAGTTGATGATGTCTATACTCGTGGTTTGGACGTGATTAAGATTGTATAAAGTGACCCACCACCCGCCCACTCTACTGTCCACCAAGAGATAAAAAATGAAAATGTTTGGTTTTTTTCTGTTGCTGAAAATAGTTCAGATCTTTCCAATTGAGATAAGTAAATAGATTATCATAAATGATATTAGCACAGCTGAAAGGGCGATGGTTGAAAGAGGGTGGCAAAAGTGTGCTCTAACCTGATCATGCTATACCATATGCTACTCATGCTAGATCTTTTTATTAAGTCAGAAACCAAAACCTGAAGAATATTTTTTGGGTTTATCTTTCAGGGTGAGGTTTTGTGTTTTTTTTATAGCTGAATGTCTCTATAAAAGGTACTAGCTTTAGTAGCTGTTTGTTAATCTTTTATTTTAAATAGTGGTTGACTTCATTTTAATTAGGTGTTTTTCAAGTTCGATTTAGTATGGCAAAAGGTTATGTTATGCTGCGTTTTAAGCATGCTTGTTGTGAACCGAGTTTTTATCATTTACCAGCTCGCAACTCGTATCGCACATTGCAAAATGGTGCATATGCGTCTTGCAGTCATTCGGCTGTCCTCTCAATCTTCTGGCCACAATAGCTTTGCCTCCCACTCTGCTATAAATACATTGCACAGCACTATGGTCAGAGGTTGAATTGCGAACAAATATGGTGTTGCTCCAGAAAAAACTCCTCCTTTAACACGGGAGGAACACCATATTCCAAGTTCCGATTAATGAGTTCCACCAAACGACTATGGTTGCGTTGTGTTCCGATTGGGGAGACATCGTGACCTTGCAATTCGCGGATTGCGAGAGGTATCGCCGATGCGTTGTTGTTCTTGAGACAAAGGTGACCTGTCTCTTGTGTCTGTGAATTGAACCGGCCCCCACACCCTTCAAGCCGGAACACAGCGATGCTGTTTGGTGGCAGAAATAGGTGTGGTGGTAGTACTGCCCCGAACGAACTCTGACACAACGAGTTCTACTACTACTTTTTGCGCCTGAGATGATCTTGTAATTAGTCAGCCTGAAATCGGTCTTGAATGCTAGCAGTTGGACAAGCATATGATGTCATTATTTTAAGCAAAAGGAGTTGTAACACCTCTGCGAGGACATGGCGGCGGCGGTGCTCCGCCCAGGCATGGTAGACCTTCACCAAATGCTTCACCGTGTCCTCTAGGCGACTCGTCTGCCAGCTTGCAACTCGTATCGTACTCAAGATTTGAAAATGGTGTGCGTCTTGCAGTCGTTCGGCTGTCCTCTCAATCTTGTGCCACAGTAGCCTTGCCTCCCACTCTGCTAAATACATTGCACAGCACTATGGTCAAAGATTGAATTGCGAACAAATATGGTGTGCATATTCCAAGTTTCAATTAATGAGTTCCACCAAACGACTATGGTTGCGTTGTGTTCCGAGTGGGGACACTTCACGACCTTGCAATTCGTGGATTGCGAGAGGTATCGCAGATGCGGTGTTGTTCTTGAGACAAAGGTGACCTGTCTCTTGTGCCTGTGAATTGAACCGGCACCCACACCCTTCAAGCCGGAACACAGCGATGCTGTTTGGCGGCAGAAATAGGTGTGGTGGTAGTACTTCCCCGGGCGAACTCTGACACAACGAGATCTACTACTACTTGAAAATAAAATGAATGTTATATAGATGTCATTTTAAGGCTTGTGGTTAAGTAATAACAGCCATACGGGTCGATTGATTAGGTTAAGCTACGCTTGCTGCGGCTTGTCCGTAAATGGGTGATCATTTTCACATACCAAGATCCTTCCGTGCTTCGGGAAGCACGTTAAGCCGATGGTCCCGACTGTCGTTCGTAGATCTTTTACAATAATTACGGGTTGTCAGAAGCCCGACAGTCTTACAAATAGTCTTGCCAAGGGTTATTGTATTACCCAGTCAGATAGGAAGTTGCTTCGTATTAAATAGATACTGGTATTCAGCTGTCACTGGTCAGACTGGAAGCTGACCGCAACATAGTCGAGGAAAGGTAAGGCAGCTGATGACAGATGTAATTTTGCGACTGCTTGCAAGGTTTGTTGGTACACTCAGGTAAACTTTCAGGTGAGTTTTGGATTTATGCGCATGTTACATGATTTTCCAGATTACCACTGCCAACTAGTCTTTTTTTTTTTTTTGAGTTTTATTCATTTTATTTTTGCTCGATATTGATGGACTCTATCTGTGAGTTTCGAATAGAATTTTGTTATTTTATGTATCCTAATACGAAGCTTACATAAATGTAACAACTGTTGCTTTCCGCTTATACCTAAATACACCTAATGTAGCGCTTAAGTAGCCCCTATTTATTATTAGCTTTGTTACTTAAAATCTAATTCCAACAGTTTATTTTACTTTAGATTACAATACTATAATTAGTGTACTTATTAGATCTGCCTCCAGCATAGTTTTTTTTATAAACTAAACTTATTTGTTCTAATGTTTTTTATCTTTTTAGCGACATTTGCCCATTGAGGAATAATATATATGATACATTTTTTTGGTTTTTTCTTTTGTGTTTTTTTTGCAGTTTTTTTTCTTTTTTATCTTAGGTTCTACGTAATCCTTATCTAGCTTAAGAATTAATATAGAGTTTGCTTGCAGAGATACTGGTATAGATTATTAAGAAAGTTAAATTAATATTTAAATAAATTGAAGTTTTATGATTTATTTGTTTTCATTGAATAAAAGATTATCTAAATTATGAAAAGAGTTTGAAAATATGTCTTTGTGCCGCCGTCCAATAAACGACCAATGTATTAAAAACTGTAACAATTTATAATAAGTAATCAAAACAATTCATAGTAATCATTATGGTTTGAAGTTGTTGCTTAAAATAATTATAATCCAAATAATAAAAACTTTTCATGTTAACCGAGAATTATGCTGATCTTAATGAAATATAAATAAAAATAGATACGAAAATAATATTAGATATTTACCTTTTATAAAATTATTTCAATTTTAATAATATAATTATTAATAAAATAAATTCTTAAGAAACCAATGAAATTACATAATATTTTTTGTAATTATAATTAATAATCCTACATTATAAACTGGTTTGAGAGGTATCGTGGTTCTATCAATACTTGATTATGTCAACCGTATATTGTAAGTTATCTGCTATAGTTATACGTTCCCAATGTCACTTTTCCCGAGAAAACTTACATGTCGTAGTACTTAGTGTACTGGATTAATTAAATTAAGTTAACCTATATTCCAGAAATGTCGTAACTACAAGCTATGATGCTTGTAACTGTAAAACTATTGAGTTTTTTGAGGTAGTATTCGAGTTTAGTAATTTTAAGGACCACGACATTTAATATGTACACCGCGTCTCTGAATGAATCCGTCGTTTCAGTTTGGGTAAATATTATTCTGTCCACTAATAAGTTGTAAAAACTATACAAAGCGACGGGCTGTTTGATTTTCTTATAATTTACAATTTGGTTAGAGTTGTAAGTAAGAAAAAATTTACCCCTGAAACTTCTCGCCAGTAAAACACGGTGTAAATACACAATTAAATTTAGATTAAACATGAATTATTACAAAACACAAAGCATAATTATTATAAAAGTTCTTAGCGCCAGAATGAATAGAAGCTTATTAATATTTTAAATTAAGTATTGCAATTATATTGAAATCACTCAAATATAAACAAACTTATAATACTATGAATTATTACTTTTGAAAATACGTCTTATTTAGGAGAGTGAGTTTAAACCTAATTATTCTAGAGACCTCCACCTCCTCTTTTCTATTTTTCCAGTTGGTATTTTTTGTTTTGTCGACTAGAGATGTTTATTTTAGCATTTTAAGTAATTTGTTGAGATACAAATAGGAACTAGGTGACTCTGAGTAATGCCAGCTGATGTTCTAACGTTTTTACCTATATTTACATTTCCTAATTTAAGAGATGGAAGTCAATCTACACGTAGTTGGAAGTTAACCCCATTGAAAAATATATCTATTTATAAAAATATAATTATTTCTTGTGTTTATGTATCTTTCCGTTTTTTTTTTAATACAAAAATATATTCTCTGCAACTTACGTTATTTGTTACTATGGGAATAACATGAAGGGGTATGAAAATATTTAAATACAATGAGAACCTGAAAAGGCTTCATTGTAATTTTAATGTTCAGTATTTTTCAGTGTTATTCCCATCGGAATCTAAATTAATTATATATACACACTATTTTTTTGACTAGAGATACTCGTCCGATCTGTGGCCGTCTGGCGCATTTTTCTTAAAACTATCCACTACATATTTATGCTGTTATTGTATCCGTGACACATCCCTCCCCAACTTATATCTACTTATTTATCAATAATACATACGACATGTGGTTTATCAGATTATGCTATTTTACGGAGGCGTCTACGTGACCATCGCGGAAAGGGCTGGTGAATCATCAAGAACCTTTCAAAATTAAAAGAAAAAGCCTTAAGAGCCGTGTAAAGATTTAAGTAAAAAAAGCATTATTTTATAAAAATTGATTTTAACTTCGTGGTCAGTTTCAGGACATTTAAATAAATTAGAGGCTTTTGTTTTAAAGTAAATTTGACTGTTTACCATATAAGCAAAACAGATACAAGATTTTATCTAAAAAAAATCTATCCGTTTTCATTAGAAAAAGCCATAGGTACAGTATTCAGAAAAAAAAATAACGTGGTGTTGATCATTCAAATGTCCAATAGTTTTTCGGAATATTTTTTCGTTTTTATTCAAAAAGTGACATACTGCTCACTATTGTTTATAGGATATTAAGTGGTAGGCTGAAGATATCATAACTGGAATATCTCATAACAACGATTTCTTAAAAGAGCAGTGGCCGCTACATAGCGTCCACAATTTATTGACAAATGACATTACTGATACATTATTTATGAAACTAAGTTTGTGTGTTTTCCTGGAGAGCGTTTTTTGACAACTTAATGTCAAACCCACTGCCATTTTCATGACAACCGTCATTGCGGCCGTGATGTAGCGGCTACCACTCTTCTAGGATACCGCAGCCTTAGGTCAATTCTGAGGTATCATGGCGATAACCTTCGTCTTTAGCAAACAAGTCACATAAATTTTATTGAAACAAACTACATTTTAAATCAAATGAAAAGTGATTGTGCATTAGCTATTACTAAATCCGTATTAACTATGTTACTTACCTTATTCCTTATATTTTACTATTATGCCTTAAATCTGTGTAACGTTACAGTTATGTTCTTAACCAAATCCTTACAAAATAACTTAACTACGTTCTATGTCCTACGTTCTTACGTCCGCGTTCTGTTAGTACCGCAGTGATGCGTTATTTACATTTTTTCCTACCTAGGGTATTTACCGATGGCTTTAGGTAAATGTTGTTATTGTGTATAGCGACATTAGAAAGTGAAGTAAGACGTATTTATTTTTTTATTTAAATAGAAAATGGGAAATTTATATTTTGCAAAATGGAAACTTGAAATTTCTCGAAAGAATCAATTCCTTTTAATTTAACAGAGTGCTGTGCTGCTGGGGAATTGATTGTGCCACTTCTGGTACCCAGCTAATGCATTAAGAAGTGGCGAAGGCTGCTATAACTTTTTATTTTATTTTTTTAATCTTTTTAATTTTCGGTTTTAATTGATTAATTTAAATGTGGTTGATTTGAAGTAAGTAGGTATAAGAAATTAAAAAAAACAGTTTATGTTTTTTGTTTTGGTTTTGTTGATGCGCTAGGGTAGTCTTTTTTGACGTTTTTGCTTTTTGCTGTGTGACAATCACTATGTGATAAACGACCGTAACATAATCATATTTTACAGACTTGTAATAATTTGAACCATCCAAACTTTCAAATTTCATATTCTCTTACTAAACTTTTTACTTCATCTTGTCTTTCAAACGATATCATGACATCGAGGTCTATTCTGACTTGAGAAAGTTTTTTGATGATTTTATTTATATTGATTTTAGTTCTGTAAATACGTGTTTATTGCGGTTATCATTCAGAGTCATATTTTGAATAACATCCTAACCCTGACCTGCAAATTGTAAAAAAAAACAATGGAAATTTGAACTTCTCGAACTACTCGGGCGGTTTCGTCTAAAAGGGTTTGGTTGTCGTCATTATTATACTTTAATTTCGAACTGATTGGTTTAAGAGTGCCATCGATAAATCTAATTTACATTAAAATATGTTTATAACTAATTTATAATAATTATATACCTAAATAGTACGTGAAACTAACTTATTGGGTGCGATGATAACCTTAAATTAAATGTACATTTAATATTTATGACTTGGGCTAGTAAATAAGTTTGCTTCAAATTATTTCTTTACAATATAAATACTAAGGAAGACGTTTATTGGAATAATACCTATTATTTATTTTATTTTTACAGTTATGACGAAATTAATCCTGTACAATAATTTCACTTAATCTTGAATTAATTATTAAGACGTATTGTTTTCAAATGATTGGGGTTTACCATTAAGTAAATAAAGTATTATGGACCTACAGAACCTATTTTTATTTGTTAGCTGACGCGCTTAATATTACCAAAATATAGAATAGGATTGAAACGTTTTGAAAACTTTGTGAATTTACCTTTAATTGCTAACGGACATGTGACTTTCATGAAACTTAGTTTAAAAAAATCATAGTTTTCCTTTAGAATTTTAATCATCCAATTAATAATAGGCTATACGATTGCGCGACAGACTAAAAAAACTGCTTTTTTTTAGAAACAAAAATTATTTTTAAATAATGCAATTAAATTGCTGGGCGACTGCGTATCGACCTAACTTATGTAACACAGATTACTCTTTTTATAATCTAATAAGATGTACACATTGCCGATATTAGCTGTTATATTTACATCGTCAGCTTTTCCTTATCATTAATGGTACGATTGCATTCGCTACCACTTATTAATGGCCTATTTACATTACATACTAATCTTATTATTCTACATTCTACTGTTTTTCGAAACATTAAAGGGTGATTACTTACCTACTAATAAATACAATTTTATAATAGGTATATATTTTAAAACTCATGAAATTTAAAATAGTAGGAATTCCATACAATATATATATATATATATATTGCATTATAAATATTGCACTCTGGTAGTATTCGTCTTTTTGTAAACAATATATAATTATTATTTATATTATGAACAAAAAAATATTGGTATTAAACTAATATAATAATACAGCTTAGTAAAGAGTTAAATACTTAAGTATTTACAACTAACACAATTCACAGCTTCAACGTTTATAGTACAATGACGCTTCTCAGAAATTACAAGTATTTCACATTAATAATTTTAATTTCTGTGATACTTGCTCAATTTTACCGTTTATATACGGATGACTCGTATAAAAACTTTTTGTTACTCGTACTTCCAACAAATGAAATTTGAAAAGGGAAAGGGGAAATTGAGGAGACAGTATTTTATTGGGATTACAAAAATATATTATTTTAATTTTTACTTTAATTCCGTCTATTCGTAACCGTAACCATTCCTTTCTAAATATCCATCAGTTTGTGTGTTACAAGCAGATGGTGCAAGTATGGTGCTCTTTGCTATGCATTTATGTAGTCATATGCAGATCTTAGACGCAAATAAGTGAGGCACACAGCTTACCCTAAATGAGGTTGTAACAGAACTGTAATGCTATTATATAAAGATAATAATTATGCCAAAAAGAGTGGACCAGAAGATGATAGTACTAAGTCCACGTTCCGACAAGATAGACACTAACTAATATAGTATACATCTATTTACGACTAACGATTTAGTACACATTAACATCAAAACCTTTTTTAGCTGCGATCGGTAAGCGTTCGCCCGTCAAATAAGGATTTTCTACCTGGAAACGGAAATTGTTGTTTTAGTATCAATAAATTAAGACAGGGTTTTGACCCGTCGAGGTAAAAATTTTGAAGAACTGCAGTTCAGTAAATCGCTTCCAAAGGATAGAAGATGGTGAAAAAATCTTCTAAGGTCATAAAAATTCTAAAAATATTTGTGTAAGACATAGATTTGCGAGAGATAATTTACAGAATTAAACCATGCATACTAACAGCAGGTTTATACTTCTTCGCGACGAGGCTCTTGTGGTGCTCCGGGAAGCCAAAGTCGAGGGGCCGGGTAGAGGAGTCAGGCGGGCAGCTGAACATGTGTTCTCCGTCACACATACAGCGCTGTGCCAGCTGGTACTCACGGCTGAAGGCAGCTGTATTCTCGAACTCGCTGATGCAGCCTTGCTCCTCTGGTAAAGGTATCAGGTTAAACGCCATACTGGCACACAATGGAATGAGCTTACGAAATCCCTAAGAAAAGACAAAAATTCCGGAAGTTTCAAGATTGAGACCCTCCAAATATTTGGTTTCGATGAAAAATTCAGATCATATTTACAACTAATCCTGACTCTCTGGATGTAGACCTAAATGTTGTAACCACAGTACCTGTGTATCCAACGGGGCAAGGGTTAGGCGGGTTGCAGTAAGCTGGCAGTACGGCATCAGTCTTCACCATCTGCCGGTTGGGGAGCATGCCTGAAGGCTGTAGGCGCTGCTCACCCTCTCCAGCACCACCGGTGACGTACTGATGCCCCCACAGCGAGCTGCCGAAGATATGAAGAAAATGTTGTGAAGAAGGAACTTGATGGAAAATCTTTAGGGGTGTTTAGCTAAGATGATGTAGAATTAATCATTGCATGAGATACAAGGTCCAACACAGCCTTATGTAGACCATTCATGGACAAAGGCCTCTTTCAAGCTGCTCATATGTAGTCAAATAATAAAATAAAGACCTTTAATTGTTTTAAATTATCGAAGAATTAGATTTATTTAATAGGCACTTGACACGATTAAGCTTTTGGCCCGGAAGACTTAGAGTTGTCACTCCAGTAGTGATTACTAGACTGTATAAATATTAAAGCTGTCTTTATCGCCATCCGAGTGATAATGTTGTCGGAAAATTTCACGATTAATCACAAGCAGAGATTTTATACACTGTACTTCGACGTCTTTCTTGGTAGTATCTCGCTCTGCTTCATACGCGATAAAGTCTAATGTGTATGATGAACCCGCTGCCAATGGAGAGAAATAAATGGGGATACTCGTAAGCTATTAATAGCTTAGCTTGTGGTGTGTTAGAGCCGCACCTCAATCGTATTGTCTTATCGTGTTATCCGTCAATCTTAATGTTGTTAATTCGTTCTAATTCCGCGTCTAGACTTGATTTGTCTTTTTAAATTAGGACGGCAGTAGACAATGGACCACTTCTATTGTTATTGAGTGTTTGCACATTAATTGTTTGTTGGTTTTCAATTGTTCTCGAAGGCGGCAGTAAATATTAGAACCGGATTAATAAGACGTCTTTACTGTGTTCGCAAAATGACCTGGTTAATTTTATTCGACCCAATAGTGTTGATGGAAGTTAGTGTTTAGTAGTTTTACTGCATTGTCCCGATTTATCTATCTGGTGGCGGAGCAGTAGTGGCAGTGTTAACGACCCCGGCTAATGAGTTGTAGGTCGTAGGTTCCGAATTCAGGCAGGCGCTTTAAAACATAGTGAAGAAACCGGCATGTTCTAAAACCAAAATTTCGAAGACATGTAGTGTCTACCAACCTGCACTGGGCGCGCGTGGTGGGTTACAGTCCAATCTACTGGCAATTATATGCTGATTATGCTAATCTGGTAGTGGTTCACAAGTACATCACGCTGTTTCTAAAAGTATATGTATACGTCACCAGTAGTCATAGAAAATATTCTCTCACCAGTCGTAAAATTCACAAGCAGTAACGTTTACCAGTTTTATGTAGAAGTTGTAGAACCGTTAAAGTAGACCAGAAGCTAGAAGTATCAGGATAGTAGCCAGTGTAAGAGTACGTACCTGTGCTGCATGTACTCTTGGTCGCGGAGGCTGGGGTTGGGGTTGCCGTCGATGAGAGAGTCGTAGTCCAGTTGTTCGTTCTCCAGGTCCTTGTTCGCGCGGGCCATCAGTGCGAGGTGGCGTTCGCTGGCTGGGTACTCTAGGTAGCTCGACGCCGCGTCGTTGAACTCCTTTCCCATACGCTCGACGACTTCACGAAGCAAAGCCTCCGTTAGCATATGATCCTGTAAGGAGGAAGTGGAAAGGATGGTTTGAAAACGTACTGAGCTTTTATAGAGGAGGTGCAATTGTAATGTTCAGGTTGAGAAAATTGTTAATGTTTTTTTATGTCAAGGTTTTTTTTTGGTAACATCTCGTAGTTTGAAATAGCCTCTCCCTATTACATGGGACTTGTATATTACTTAACCAATATTTATAAACCCATAAGATAAAATGTGGATTTGCGTCAGCCAGACCCGTCGCGGAATACAAGCGCGATGTAATGAATCATAATCGTCGAATCTATTTGGATCCTATTGAGAAAAAATGCCATGAATGGTATGCCAACCTTTTCCCCAATAGAACCATGGGGGATAAAGCCCATGGCCCCGACGATGCTTATCGCCATAATTAACACTTCTTGCCGGCCCATTGCGAATCTGAAAATAAAGAAAACGTATTGATCAACCAAAAACCTCATCAAAATTAATCATTATGTTCTGAGATGACGTTTAAATGTTTCGGAAATCGTATAAAAACATTCATAAATCCATCAATATTTAGCAATTAGTCATCATATAATGCAAATTAGGAGGGTTTTTATTAATCCTCATCGGTAAAATACAATTCATATCAATCAAATGATACATGACATAACATTATTGTCTGATGGTTTTGTTGGTAAAAAACCAGCGTGGCCCATTGTGTGAGGTGGCGTGGGCGAGGAGATTAAGATGCTATCAAAATGTTTATACCGGCGTCCTTTGATCCGCTTAGCGTCAAGTACGTAATTGATTTAATTACGTTTAATTAGATTTCTGTATCTACTTTTATATCATTTTTTTTTCATCTATAGGTAAAAATAGTATCAGAACATAATTATGTTTGTTAAATGTAGGGTAGAAATAAAATATTTTAAAATATTCTGTGGGTTTCAAATAACTAAAGAAACAATTAAATGCGGTGAAATTGAAACGAATAATTTTCTTAAGCCCTTTATATCCCGTCCGACGCTCTAGCGGAAAAGCTAGCAAATTAATTATTCCAGATAGATTTACAACCTCTTACTAAAAAGATCAATATCCTTTATGCATATCCTATAGGTTTTCTTAAAGAGTTGATGTATAAAATGCTGAAGTTATTGATCTGTCTGTCGTTGCGTCCGCTTATAACTCGAGACCTGCTGACTTGATTTTCATTCAGGTTTTGGCTTCCTACTATCTGTCTGGCCAATTAGCGTAATTAAATCAATTTACTATTCGTATTGCGGTTATTTATATTGGGTGTGATATTTAATTTTATTTAAATATGGATGATACGGCGTAGCAGACTAAATATTTTTTTGCATAGTCAAAAACATTTGATTGAAAACCATTTTTTTTGCCTGGCTCAAAATATATTCTACGGTGAAATGTGAAAATGGTGGTTATGATATTATATTGGTTACAAACTCAAAACAAATGATACATCGGAAATGCAAACAGCCGACATAAAGCTATGAATAAACAAAATGGTTAGTAGAATTGCGTCAAAGTGCAAGAAAGCCTGGTAATATAATATCAATGCATATGGCCTAAGTGTAGATAAAGTACCGGTCTGAGCCGACTTGGTCGAACATGGCCCAGACATGGCCTAGGTTCGAATCAGGGCTATACACGATGTCCATTCACTAGTGTTCATTCAAGCTTTCTACTGCCAAAGAGTAGGTGTGGGGAGGAGAATAGACATGACATTATTTTATTATCCTTTCTTATTTGTTGAATGTCTTTAACTATTTATATATTTCGTGAACGGCAAAAGGCCCGTGTGTGTATAAGATATTAAATGAAAATTTTTGCTTGCCATGTTTTGATAAGGTAGGGTAGGCAAGACATTAAAAAAAATCTTTTTTTTTGAATTGCTACCGAAATAAGTATACCTAAAAATATTACTTATTCCTATTTTGATCCCGAAACTATTTGGTTCTTATTCCCACCTAAGTCTACAAATCTATAATTTATCGACTTTAAACAGAGTGTCGAAAGAAATTTCCATGTCATCCAATTAAAATGTAAAAAAACTAAAAATCAATAAATCTGTCGTTTACTCTATGGTCCAAGCGGGTGTAGGGGGGCGGGGCGCACCTGCGCGGGCGCCGCTCGTGGGCGGACGATCTGTCGGCGCGTCCACGCTTCCCCCGCCCGTGGACCACGATAACAATGTACGAAAATATGATTCAGAAGGTGAAAGCCTTTTGAAATTGAAAGCGTTAAAAATAAAGTGGCAGTAAAACAAAATATAAATGTCAGCCTCTGAGAATCTTGTCTATATAAAGACATGATCAAACGCTAAATAATGCCACGATAATCTTTTTATATAATTGCAGTCCTAATTGAAGACTGACTAATGGTATGATACCCGTCTGAAATGTCAATCATATTAGGCTAACATTTTAATGGTCGGGACTAATCAGCATTTCATTTCAAGTACGCATTACTGTTGGGTGAAAGTCAGAACTGCAGTCTTAAAACCAAGCACAAAAACGGATGATCAATCGTTTAGATTTGTGCCTCGCAATCGCAATTTGCACATATGGTGATTAAAAAAAATAGTGATACTACTAACCTATTTTTTTTTTAAACTACAAACAATGGTGCGTTTAATATTGTATCCAGCTTGTTTTGTTGCCTGTACGCTCCAGGAGTTGATAGACGATATTTAACGTGCCAAGATCGTGGCCAAATTCTGGGCTGGCTGTATATAGATTGCTATCGACACGCTAACAAGAAGACTGCTTGGCAATTACCTTTTCTCATACGGAGAAGACATGAGCATTGAACAAAACGGTTGTTCAAGGTCAGATTATGATGATAATTTAGCTAATTACAACGACTGTTAGGAGTTAACCTTCTGTGTGAATCTTTCTTGTTCTTACACCTTTATCAATGTCAGCGTATACTTGCATTTTGTTTTACATTTAGTAACACGAACGGACGAATGAATTCACTTATCGTGGTCAATAGAAAGTATTTAACTCTTGTATCGCACCCACAGAATTATAAGAGACCTAATTAGAAATTTTAAGATTTCAACTTTGACTCATAAAATAATAAAACTCTTATTAAAACAGGGGTCTATTGTTGTCATATAAGCCTCTGTGACTTTTATCATTTTATGAGTCAAAATATGTTCGACCAAAACTCGAAATCATAAATCACTGTATCCCGAAATAGCTTAATTTTGAACACTTTATTCTGAACGAACGCTATTCCGAGTTACTGTATTCCAGAAGAACGCTATCCTGTATACCTGCATCCCGAAAGAACGCAATGCCAAATACCTGTATCCCGAAAGAACGGAATTCCGATACACTATATAATGAACAAACACTATCCCGAATAGCTGTATCCCGGAACAACGCAATCTTGAATCACTTTATCCTGAATTAGCGCTTTCCTGAATAACTGTATCCCGAAAGAAAGTTATCACAAATGAAAGCTATCTATAATATAATTTGTTGAATTTTGCAGATTGGTCACATGATTTAAGAATTATTTAAGCTCTGTCTCTAAGCATTCATTTATTGATCTTATCTGGAATAATAGAAGTGAATTTGGAGGAGCCGAATTTAAAAACAACATTTTGAAAACAAAAGAATGCGACTTGAACTTAGATGAAGAAACTATGTATAAAGATCGCTCTAGTTGAATTTTATGGGAATTCTAGGGCATAATATAAATACGGCTTTTTATTTTTAAAGACTAACAATGGAACATCGTTGAGACTTTGCGATTTGATCACACAATAAGAACAAAAAGAAGACGCTTATGTATTCCTGCATTTGAATCCTATAAAGATAATAATCAAAATCAATGACCGATCAGGTGCTAATAAAAATCACATAAAAGTGTGTTTATTGTTCCAAATGATTTTACTCTTTTAATTACACATCCTTATTTAAAGGTATGTTCTGCTATCTTGTAAACAGATTCCAAGTTATTCGGGTGGGCGAGGTCTTATACTAGCTTTTTATGATTTTGTAAATAAATATAAAATTGCTACTGCATTTTTTTTTGTGTTTTTGTACTGTTTTGTTCATCAGATAATGTAGTGAAACTTTTAAGGAGTATTTTATTGATTTTTAATATGTTTAAATAAAATTGCTGCACGAGTGGAGTGGGTGGTTATTAATTCTTATATAGTACCTTAATGTAAGATCCTTTATGGGAATTTAATGGATATAATCAGACATGAACACCTCGATAGTCTAGTGGTCGTAAGCGTTATTGTTGAGCATGAGATCCTGGGTTCAATTTCCAGATCGGATAAAATACTGTTGGGTATTTCTATCCAAAATTTCTCAGCAGCAGTTCAATATCTGGATTTGTGCCCCGTTGATGGTAATAGACTCACTCCCTATGACATGGAACTTCAACATAACTGGCGAAATGTGGATGTACTATAGGTACTTCTATCTAGCCCATCGGGGAATGCAGGCGTGATGATCTGTTATGTAAAATTTTACAAAAAGTATCAGTTTTAGAGCAATGGTGACCCAGTAGTATTGGCCCCGACTTACAATCTATAAGTAAGTTCGGATCTGGGCAGACACTTCCTTTTGTGTATTTAATTTCATTACCACTGCTTTCAAAACGGTGAAGGAAAACAGCGTGATGAAACCGGCATGTTCTAGATTCTAGAATCACAAATTCGAAGACATGTGACATCTACAAATTTCACTCGGCTCTGGATTATGGCCCAATCCCTTTTACCGATAGGAGGCCTATGTCCCAGCATTGGAAATATAAACTGATTGTGAATAGTTTTACACTTGAGTTAAAAACCAGGTCGGTAAACTCGACAACAATGTCAAATCGATAAATCGATTGGAGCTTCCAATTTGCGATCGTTTTAGAGATAGCACAATACGCACACGCGATGCAACTGAGTATGAAGTACCAATGTTCTGACGTCAACGTGTAGGTTCATTTTATGACTGTACCTAAGTGGAGCTGATATGATCATGTGATAATGTAGATAGTATAGGTATTTCGGATTCGTATCGAATAGCACCATCCCATCCCACGGGAAGACCGTGGATGCCGGCGACAAATGGACTTACTAGAGAATGGGTGATCTCTCTGCATTTTATCACCATACTGTGATCGCCAACCCGCCTGCCAAGCGTGGCGATTATGGCAAACTATGTTCAGCAGTAGGTGAAGTCGGGCAGTGGATAATGATGATCGCGGTAGGTACTTCTACGGCCCTTTATAATTATCTAACTTTTGAATTTTTATGTTCCTGTGTGTTGGAAAACTTTGATGTTAAAAAAAAAACTGGCCAAGTGCGAGTCGGACTCGCGCACCGAGGGTTCCGTACAAACCTGCAGGTATTCACGGTTTATGCATAAGGTTTATGTTTATGAAATTAAATGTTTTTTTTTTAATTTTATATTTGAGTTGACTGAATGGAAGGTAAATTGTGGTTTACGATTTATGCGGAACCCTAAAAATGAGTGGCAGCGAACTTTTTAATGAGCTCTTTTCACAAGTAAGAAAAGTATTAAAATTGTGAAAGTTAAAAACAGTATACACAACATACACACGATTGGGATATCGTGTGTATGTTATATATACTGTTTTTTATGTTATCATTGCTTTATTGTATTGAAATTTTCATTGTGAGTTATTTATTACATACTTTATAAGCATTTTTTGTTCTTTATTTAACTTTGTGATTATGTTTAAGTATTGTTTTCATTTTGAACAGTATCTGAGATTTAATACAGACAAAATAAAGGTAGGTAGGTATGTTATTTTTCTTTGCAAAAACGTAGATTTTTCTAGCTTTTCCTTTCAGCAAAGAGTTGGCTTTAAGTGTAATGTCATTTGTGTCATGCAATTAAATTAATTCTGTTTTCAAACATATAGTCATACATTGACCCGGACTCCTGAATTAGGAGCAATGAATGTAATTTGAGCGATTCCATATTTCAGTTTATCTACTGATTTGAAGTTTCATATTTCGTTACACTGTCTAGCCGTTAATTTAGCGTAACATCACGCTTGGATGCTCCCAAGAGTTAAGCAGAGGTACATCTATAGAAAACCCACATTTCACTAATAATATTTATGTCCCATGTAATAGACCGGGTATAAATATAGATTTCGGGCTAAAACTGACAAATTCCAGATGGAAAAACTGAAGGACACTATGCCCGAGCCGGGAATCGAAGTCAAGACCTCTTGCTTAGTAGCACTTCCGGTCACTAGACCATCGAGGCAGTTAGCGTTTCATATTCCTAGCAAATACTATGATGATAAAAACCTGAGATATGAATATTAAACGGTAACAGTGAGGTTTGATTAAAATCTAGATGACAGCTAGCAGGTACTGTTTCTCACAAAAATAAAATAATCTATAAAATATCTAGCAGACCACATTAAGAGAACTTAAACAACTTACGAGTTAGACAACTGAAATCTGAAAAATAAAAGAAGACTTAAATAAAACTTTCATTTAAAATGATCTGATGATGCAGTCATATTATGAACGTTCCATAAGTGAATTAATCTCGTTAAAATGATGAGAAAAATTAAGACTTGAAGAAAGGATCTCTACATCTTTCAAAAAGCTGTTAAAAACTGTTCATTCAAGTGACTTATAAGCAACATGTTAGAAAAAAACGGCTTTCCCATACGGTTGATTATATTGTGGCTAAGCAGTAAACTATGCAGTTATCTTTTCGGTACCTGGTGTCCCTTATAAGATACCCTACTAGATTTAGCATCCGTAATTCAACTAAACTCAAAGTCAAAAATTTGTCAAATTTATATCTTAGAAAATGCTTTGCGAGTCGATAATATTTGACATCAAAAGGGCACATTTTAAATTCAAGTAATTTAATTCGCAATCTAATACTGCATGTATAAGAAATGCCAAAATTTTTGATGAAATAGTGTTTTTTTTTACATACTTAGTGTCTGATATTTTTAAACTCGATATCACTTAAGTAACTACAAGGTAAATACCTACCGTAATAATTAGGAGTACGGACCCATAAAACCAACATTTAATATCTACAGCAGTCAGTTCCGTACACATCATTCAAGTAAAAATAGAAATGACAAATTAAGTTAAACAATTGATCCCGGATCCCGGAGTTAACATGCCTAAACGTAAACTACGTGAGAAGAATAGTGATGAGATCCGGCCTTAGATACTAATCGATTACTAACAAAGAGTACGAAACGTTATCTTTGGTATTAAAAAATGTAAAATGAATAATGATCGAACATTGTGTGAGAATATCAATGCGAATTACGTAGAACTTCGTTAAATGATTTCAATTTAGTTGTACCTTGCACTAGGCCAGTAGTAAAAAAAAAACCTATCGATTGTTGAAAACCCAAATTACGAAAAGAGGTCACAGCGCAAGAACCACATACATTTACAAAAAAACGCTGGCCGAATGCATTAGTTGCAATATTTGAAATTAAAAAAAAAGAAAAAATACATTAAAGAAAAAAGAATTGGAAAAAGGAAACAAAAGAGAGCGTCGCGTCCGTCTATATTGGTTGCTTCAGTGCATTGAGTACTTCAGTGGCGTTGTAGTTTTTCATAATTGTGCGAATGAATATGAAGAAATTTGATTTTAATGTTACAAAATCAGCCAAAATAACCAACAGGCAGAAAACTAGGCATCGAAGCCACACGAAATTTCCTACTCGCGGTGCAAACATCAACTGCAATTTTTATAAATGAGGTTTGTAAACTACGACATTTTTTTCATTACTAAGTTAGATGTTTGTTAGCATTTTTTAAACCATTAATGCAATTGTAGCAAATATTTATAGCCGTTACGTCCTGTAAACATTAATTAGTTGTGACACAGATGCTTTTGTGACCGTTGCATGGAAATTAAAGGGAGGGACAATCTCGAGCCGTTTGATTAAGATTTATAAACACTTTACAGTCTGTTGTACTATTTCTACTCGCCATTAATTAGTGCCATCAAAGTCACAGATCACAGACAAAGAATGTGAGAGATGATTCTGATTAGCGCTTGTTTATGGGCAAGTGTAGCCGATATAAAATAAATTGCAACTGAGGAGCATATTTCGCTTGACACAGGACTCTCCCCAGCAGGGGGGAGGTGTCATAATCGCCACGCTTGGCAGGAGGGTTGGCGATTGCAGTATGGTGGTAAAATGCATAGAGAACGCTGCTGCCCAGTTCCTAGTAATAGTCCTTTAGTCGCCTTTTACGACACCCCCGGGATGAAATATAATAGAATGGTGCTATTGTTTGCGTCCAGCACCACACGGACAGTCTAGCTTTTGACCGGGTTTAATTACGAGAGTTAGGTTTCTGGTTCAACCTTTTTTACAGCATTTGGTCATACAGGTATTATTCTTCTACGTGGTCATAATGTAAGGCTTATTAAATATTATCAACCAATATTATCTATAGTTGTGTCTCTATGAAAATATCTAAGTTTCAAGTAAAGCTCGAAGTCATTTCATCATCAGCAGCCTATAATGTTCCCACTGCTGGGACACAGGCCTCCTCTCGGTGAGAGGGAGAGGACCGTGATACTCCACGCGGTTCCAGTGCGGGTTGGTACATGTCACATGTCTTCGTATTTTCGGTTCTAGGACATGCCGGTTTCCTCACGTTTTTTCTTCACCGTATCGACAACAGTGGTGATGAAATAATTGAAACAAAATAAAGCGCCTACCTAAATTCGAACCTGCGAACTACAACTCGTAAGTCACGGTCGTAACCTCTGCGCCACTGTTGTTCTCTGCACCAAGTGCTCAAATTATCTGAATGATAAAAGGTTTTTTCAATATTGTCAACTAAATTTCTTTGTCTATAGATGTGCTTCCATGAAATTATGAAAATCTCTAAGTTTCAATTAAAACCCGAAGTCATTTAACAAACTCATTTAATACTATAATGATTTAGAGTAGTGCGCAGTAATAGTTATTGCTAACCTTTATGCGTCACTTTATAGCATCTCTACTGACCCCTCAACCAAAAGAGTATGAATTTATTGCGTACTAGCTTTTGCCCGCGGCTTCGCCCGCGTGGATGTCGGAAATTAATGCAAGAGGACGTATAACCGCGATAAGAATGTGTTATTCCAGGTTATATAGGTAATATAGACTCTGTGTGCTATTTTCGATCCAGATCCATTCAGCCATTTTTGTGTGATTGAGAAACAACAACCCAATCATACATATTTTCACATTTATAATATTATTTGCCCGCGGCTTCGCCCGCGTGGATGTCGGAAATTAATGCAAGAGGACGTACTACCGCGATAAGAATGTGTTATTCGATGTTTTATATAGGTAATATAGACTCTGTGTGCTATTTTCGATCCAGATCCATTCAGCCATTTTTGCGTGATTGAGAAACAAATACCCAATCATACATATTTTCACATATATAATATTATTAGTAGTAGGATTATAACTCATATTACTTAGGATTCATAGTTTATGAGAACATCATGTGTGTTGGTGTTTTTAAAATAAAAGTAATAGTATTCAGAGTAAGAAGACTGTGACATAGGGCTTGGTTTAGTTGAATATAAGTCTTCCTGGTTTTTCTTAACGCTCCTATTTTACCTATACAGACACTCAATCATTTACCAGACACCGAACTTAATTATAGGAATAGTACTTTTGCCAGTGGCTTGGCCCGTATAGCTGTCGGAAAATAACACCCGGGAACCTACTACCGGGATAAAGTAGGTATCCTATCTGTTACGTATCCATGATATAATATATCTTTGTGCCAAATTCGATCTAAATCCGTTTGGCCGTCTTTGCATCATTGAGAAACAAACATCCAAAAATCTAAACATCTAAGCAATTTCGTGGTCTCTTACTTGAAATAATACTATTAGGTTTATTTTGAGTATAATGAACACACATGATATTCGCAATTACTTTGAAGCCAAAGTAATATGAATTACAATCCTACTTATCCTGTACTACCCGGCCCCTGCCAACGCGCTCTGCGCCCACTTTTTAAATCTCTAATATCTTCTAAGATATTCATTTAAATTACATGCTGTAAAGGGCCACATTGATCTATATTAAATGCACAATGTATTTAAGGTACTTAATTGGATAAGGATTAATGCTGTATTGCTTAAAATCGCTTCGTAAATAAGCCCTTATTTCTCGTTAAAAGTAAAAGATAAAAAATGGTTATTGTGGGTTATCCCTAAGAGATAGACATATACCATTGAGGACATTTTTGTAGGCCTTTTTAAGGTGTACAATACTGTAGTACATTATTTTGATCTATTTCGTAGGATTCAGCCAGGGTTTTACGAATTTTGAGACGTATGTCAGCGTAGTTTTCGAAGATAGTTATTTTTTTTCTAAAATAAAAGAATCTTTCTAAAATAAAAATAGCCTAAGTTACTCCTTGTTACATCAGCTATCTGCCAGTGAAAGTCCCGTCAAAATCGGTCCAGCCATTTCCGAGATTAGCGGGAACGAACAGACAGACAGACAGACAGACAGACAGACAAAAATTGTAAAAAATGTTGTTTTGGTATATGTATCGTGTATACATCCAAATACACTTAGTAAAAAGTGGTTATCTTAATATTAAAAACAGACACTCCAATTTTATTTATTTGTATAGAAGATGAAGAACTAACAAACGACTACACAACATACACATAAACAACGAAACATTAAACATTATCATGATTTCAGAGCTCATAACGCATTCAATATCTGACGTCTTTAGATTGTTAATCGAAGCCGCCGGAAAAACACAACGGAGTTTTCTGCTGTACTAGAAGAAAACATAAAAATTAACAAAGGAAGACGAGGCAAAATCACAGTGAGTGACATCAAATACATATTACCTATTAAAATTATCAATTTCCAAACTATAAACAAAAGAAGCATATATAAAAAAATAATAAGCTTACTTACTATTACATTCTACTATTATATTCTATTACTACTATTATATTCTAAAAGCCCGCTCCTTTAAGTTAACATATAAGTTACTAAGTGCCTAACATCGAACGAAAAACGATATAAAATGCAAACCCACTAATTGGAAATGTATCGACCGATCCATCATGGCCGCCGCCCTGTCGGCAAGGGGTGGCCGCGGGGCTGAGAGGCGGGTAGTGGAGGGAGGGGGTTAGATTCTAGGCACCCCGTGGAAGCTCTATTTCCATCTGCGCACATCGAAACCAAAGCCAGAACTGCGCAGGTCTAGACTGAATCAATAAAATCTAGGCACCTTACCTGTGCTAACTGATAGCTCCTATAGAATATCATTTACAGGTAGATATATAATCATAGGTTGTTTTCTAGTTATTTGCACATAAAATTGACATTACTCCCCTGAGATTAAGTAATTAAACCTACTACGACGCAAGATACTTTGTTGAAATTACGAAATTGCAGTAATTAAGGAATCCTGTTTGAATTGGCTTGATAAAAGCACTTTATAAACATTGTTAAGTGCGTCTAGATTATTTATTATTCAAGAATAAAGCCTATTTCATGTAGTTTTTGACGTGGTAGTCATATAAATCAAATACTGAATTGATAATGGCTCAATTAGGTGAATAGATATAAGGTGGATTAACATACCTCAGATAATTGTCCGTTGTTTGGTTTTATAGTCTATACGAATGAACTGTTCAGTAAAACCACACGATATAATAATATTCTTAAGCACGGTCATCAATCGCAATGAAGCTCCCGACGAGACTTGTTGCGTTCGAGACGTCGCGGTCGTTTCAGGATCTTTCATCGGTCCAGAGCCTTCCGACTATTGATCGCGTGCTATATTAAACTTTATTCCCACGCGGTACAGTCGTCTATTGTTTGCAGCTTCTGTGCAACGCGCAGGCGCGAAACCTTTTGAGACGATTCCAGATCCGAAGGTCTATTGCGGCGTAATCATATTCAATATCGTTTATAGCGATAATTTGGTTGAGTTTTCCAATTTCTTCGAGAAGACAAGATGCACGAAATGACAATAAGAATCGAACTAATATATTTTTAACCATGTCAAATATGAAAGTTTAATACGGCCATTCTCTCGGTCTCGTTAAATAAGCACGCAATGAAAATGGGTCTGTAGTATAATGAAGAATTACGTACAGTAAAACTAACGCTGTAACTATTACTTTTGTGAGTAAATTTAAGCGTCCTCTGATCAATTTAGACATGATGCTAACAACTATGAGGATTGCTATTTCAAGAAGCATTTTAAATCACGTATAAATTTAATTTAAGAAGTTTAAAAACACACTATTTTATTTTAAAGTTTAAGTTATTTATCTTATTATTTCACGGTTTACTGATACGGCACGCGTTAAACGATTGTTATTATTATCAACTCTCGTTTGCGGAAGCGACTTGTGACGAGGAAGCCGAGACTACTAACTGCTGCACGGACCGGACGCACCTTGCAGCCCTTGTAACCGAAACAAAGGCATCTATCACTGACGTTCAATATTCAATTTTATGTCTGTTGCGCATATTTCCGTATTGCGCGTTTCCACGAAAGAGGCTTTTGCGCAGCGCGCAGGCGCGGGAAGCTGCATTCGATTGATAGTTAATTTATAGCTGTATCTTGGACATTCAGGTCAAAGGGAAGTATTCTAGATGGGGGAGGGGGGGAAGTGGGTAGTTTTTGTGAAATATTTAATAGCAATGCTTCGTTTAACAAGTAATTAAATGACATTTTGACTGACAAAAAATAAACAAGAAAATGTTACTTTAGTATTTTTAATAAGATGACGCACGTGGATTATCCTTATAAAACGACTCCAAGAAAGCTTAAATATAAGACTTACGTGTATCCGGAGTAAACTGGCAATAATCACGATCAGGCAAAGTGCAAAATACATGAATTCGTTTTATCGGTGAATTTAATCAAAATAATAAACCGGAAAATGAGAAAGGGGCACAAGTCGCAAAAAGTCAAAATGGTGGACTGCAGCACTGTTTGACGTCTAAATGTTCAGCACTGCGCTCTATAAACACAGTGCAAGAAATTGGTAATTAAAGAATAGCAAAGTTAATCTCTATCACTGTAAGATAAAGTCCCTAATCGTATGCAACAACGTTACACCCCGGAGACTGACACGGAACTGTTGCACGGAATGACGTCGCGCGCAGTGCACAGCCTTATTTCAGGAGTTGGGAGGCGCAACTGACGACCACGTTCTAGTTTCAGCTTTATTTCATGCGTCATAAAGCTCTCTGTAGCGTGCTTTCTAGATGGAGGCCTGTGTGCAACGCGCAGGCGTGACTGCCTGCACCGCATTGACGATTATTTAGAGTTCTGTTCAGGCTCCATAGAGAGTATTGATCGACTGCTTGATACTACTTTGATGGAGCGACCAGTTGTCTAGTTTTACTTATGTACTTGCATATTAAATTGAGGTCTGCGTATATGTGCGTTTATTGCCTTTTGAGTTGTTTTTTTTTTTGAGTCCACGCTTGATAAGATGGCACATTTATATATTCCTATTTCCTACTCTTAATTTATTCATTTCAGTCATCTATTTGGTACCATTCCTAATATTAGAGATTATGTTAAGTATTTTTAATCGCGATCTAATAAGTAAGCTTAGTGAACAAATTGAAGCTTCAATAGAGAAAGTAAAAAGAGAGTAACAATTTTGAACTTAAAAGCTAAGGGAATGAATCAGTACTGTAAAGCCGTATTTGTCGCGCACTGACCTGCAGAATTGAAAATCGCATGCCTCTTAAGTCACTTCGGTATTAGCAACTAGATATTTGACATATTTTTGTTAAAGCATGACTTCTCATCATTTATTTGAAAAATTAAACTGGTACACCGATATACCTGTGCATTTTTACCCAACGTTTTCGTCAAAAATTACTTACAACATGTGTCCTGATCAGGAAGCACAAAATGTAATAAAACGACGCAAAACGTAAATTAAATAAAGCCACGTTGAACAAGCTTTGACTTTAACACGATACTGCAAATAACAGTTGATTCATAAAACGAAAATGTCACGTAACTTTTGTTTTCAATGACGTGAAAATAATTATTGCGTGATCGAAAACACGCTACTGACACGTAAACGAAACTGAATACATTAAACTTGAATTTTTACTGAACTAAATACATACAACGACATTATTTGGTGAAAGCGACCGCGAAACTACTGTGCATTAATTTCGGACTTGGGTGCTTTGTGCACAAGACCCAGTCGCATGATCGCGTTTCAAACTGAACTTTAACACCATCTTACAAGGTCGAATATTCTGTGGAGCTGTAGTTGACGCCCTTGTGCAACGCGCAGGCGTGAGGTTATGCAGTGGATGTGAAGTAATATAGCTCTATTTAGGAAACTGTGGGTTATGTGATGGTCAGATTATTGATTTGGAACTGCGTGTATATTTTATCAAAAGCTGGTATAAGTTGGTTTTAAGTCATCGTAGGGACAGAAATTGTATTTATTTCGCGTTTAATCTTGCTTTTCTTTTCTCTGATTTTTCACACCATTCCGTAATCTGGTTAAGTGTTTTATGATTCCTGACTGAAAGTTAAGGAACTTAGCGCGATTTTATATTTGAAATTGTGCATTAAATTAATTTGAAAAACATAAAATTATTGAGATTTAAACATTATTATTTTAAGTTATTTTCTCTTTGTTTTTGCGTAGGAAATCATCAAGTTACTTGGGCATGTCAGACATTTACTGACAACCCATCCGTGTTCTTTCAGTTGCCTGTGCTAGTGCCATGATAACTTTTTCGATTAAATTCGCGAACATAGCAGGTTTTTATCACTCCTGAGCGCAACAAGCCAATAAATGCTTCTAACCAGCTTTACGACTATCCTACTTTCTGTTATACAATATTATAAATATGAGAGTTTGTGATCATGTATGGATGTTTCTTATTCTTTCACGAAAAATTTACCGAAACAGATAGTTTATAACCGGATTAACACATACTTTTTATCGTTTTACTTCCACGCAGGCGACGCCTCTGACCAAAGCTAGTAAGATATAGTTGTAAACTAAGTGCAAAAGACGTGAAAAACTTCCGGGAGTGGTCTCCCAAATGAACTAAATGAAACAATTGAAAAACGAAATAATTTCAGTGTTTAACAAAGCTAGCATAAAAATGAAGATATGAGTATTTCTCAAGAAGCGTTATTATTTTATTGTCATTTTATTAAGATGTCATCATGACAAAGTCAAGTAGAGACTGGCAGATAGTAAGGTATTTAGCATTTGAAAAAAATACGCTTGTCATGCTTGATGACCGCTGTCTTAATACATGGCAGCCCACATAAAACGGTCCAAAACTATTTTTAGAAGCCTCCCGCCGCTAAGGGCATTCCGAAATGCCCCATATCTGTTCAGGGATTATTTATAATTTTGGAGGACACTTAGCTCAAAGGAAAATAACAATTTTCGATATTTCCGGATCTTAAAATTTGTATAAAAGTAGTGTGGAAATATTTCCCCAGTTATTAGTTTTAAAATCCGATATATATATTTACAAAAAATTACCATAATGGAATAAAAAAAATCATGACGTGCATATTTCATTTATTTAGCGTGACACGTGGGGGGATAAGTTTAAAACAGAGCCATTAGGTACTGCAATCGAAATAATTATTTTGATTCACATAAATTATGGGTTTTAAAATATTAAATAACAGCGATAGAAATCGCCTCGAAGTTGTTAAATGTCACCGTGAGGTCATGTTGCTACGTAGTACCGAAGCTTCCACAAGCCTGAAAACGCATTTATAAGCCGACTTGGATATTGAACGTTAACGCTTCCGTATAGAGTCGAGTATCCTGTGCTACAGCGAAAGAGGCATCTGTGCAACGCGCAGGCGTGCACTACTCTCTATTAATAAATACTATAGAGCTCAGTCTGGGTTTTATATGAACCTGAGTGAGATATTGATTTATTGCCGGTTTGATGGGCGGTTTCATGTATTCGTATATCATTGCGCAACATCTACAGGGCGGCAAGGGGGCACCGCGTGGGAGGGACAGACGCACTACTTATAACCTATGCCAATCTGTATAATTTGGATATTTTGAATGTCTAAGTGAAATTGAAATACTTATTTTCACAAAACCGAAATTTGGTTCTTTACAAATAGGAATATGTAAGTAGCAAATTAAACCAAACGCACACATAACTTTAATATCATAAGGTGCATGTCCTAACATATCATTAAAATGAAAACAATAGAACATAGTCTTTTTTTATGAATAAATATAAAAAAAATTGAGAAAAAAAAAACAAAATTGCATGAAATCTCAAGGCTTAACAGTCTTCTTCCAGAAACACGCGGTAAGAGAAGACCCACTTAAGTAAACCGCTATATTTTGAACTTAATTGCCAACTGTTAAGATTTTTATTTTATTAATTATTTATCGGCTTAAATCTAGTAAATGACGTGAAAACGCGATTGTGCACAAATAAATAAATTTCAAGTATTTTCAAGGATTATCATGCAAATAAAACATAATATTTCTTGAAGCTTAATATTATGAAATATATTATTACTTACTTGAATACTGATCAAGGTCGCTGTTATCTTGAAATTCCAACGAGTTGTAATCATAAATTTTATTCCTTATAAAGGCTCTATAAAAATAATGCCAAATTTGAGAAGTATCGTCATCCGTTTCCTTACGTGGTTTCAGATAATGAATGCACATTATATAAACGAAATAAGAATAGTATGTTGAACGAAAAGGGTTGAGGGGGGTTGTTTTTTAAAATTTGGATTTCCAATTCATATTTGCGAAGGGAAAACGTTGCACTTTTA
This sequence comes from Aporophyla nigra, assembly GCA_947507805.1. NCBI lineage: Eukaryota > Metazoa > Arthropoda > Insecta > Lepidoptera > Noctuidae > Aporophyla > Aporophyla nigra. The sequence continues at coordinate 6,249,241 of OX382301.1, forward strand.
ATACAAAATTATATTCAAAGCTTCGGAAATGCTGACCGGAACAGACGATGAGCAGTTGATTAAACTGAGTTCCAAAAATCAACAGGAAGAAAGATGGCCACTTTTAATTCCTGATGCCATATTTAAAATTATTTTACGCGCAGATTCCCGACATAGCAATTTGAGCTTAATTTCTTGGAAAATAAGGTTTCGTTATATTTGTCAGGAAGAGTCCGTACAGGCCGGAGTAGCGTGCGGAACTGTTGCACGGGCTAGGCGATTCAGTGCAAGGGTTGAAAATGGGGATGCGTTTGACGTCTACATTCTATATTCGACCTTAACACTTGCACATAAAGTTCCGTTTGGTTTGTTATCATGTGACCAGGTTGTGCACAGAGCGCATGCGCGTGACCGAGTGGAAGCTTTATGTGTAGGGAAAGGTAATATTGATTGAACTAATTATAACTATTATTTCGCAGATTTTGGCTATTCGATAGGTAACATTAGCATAGCATATCTGTTTAACAGCGGTGTCTGTAAGGGGGATTCCCTTATTTTTAAGAACATTCGCACTACAATCTGTTTGAATCCGTCAAAAACTTCTAATTTAAGATACAAACAGCATATCTAATGAGATTTAACTACAACTAGTAGTATAAACTACTACCTACTAAATAGGAAAAAACCGTTTTAAACGACCTATTATGCTTTTTCACGACTGTTTTCATCTACCGATTTTGCTCTTTATAAATGACACCCGGGATAAATAAAATTAAGCCCTCGTCAATTTTCTAAGTGTAAACAATTTGGCAAATTTCGCTTGGGCTGAAACTGAAAACCCAGCGGACGGTGACACTGGGAAACATATCGTAGCACTCGACGTAGCGCTACGCCGCCTACGCGTCAAAAACAGTGATTTCACACTTAAAAGTGATATTCCAGTAAAAAGTTTCTCACATTTGAACAACACTTTTTATTAGGAAACGAGTTTTTAGTGTGAAATCACTGTGTGTTAACGGAATGCAATGGAACGATCGCAAAATAATGGTACGGTGTACATAAAATTACAAGTCTGAACGTTATTTAATTTTCAGTCTTCAATTTTTCGGAAATTTTCGTTTCCTACCGACAATTTTTATTATTATTCGGCTGAAAAAGGTAGGTAGAATGTACCAGAAAATCAGAAAATATAAATCAGGCTGAATTTCCTTTTTGTTTTTGACGGATCATAAAATAAATCTTTAAAAAAAAAAATCTCTTCTGTAAACCTGCTGCTCCTACTTCTTATAACAAAAATATTCGCAGTAGGTAAAGTTTAGTATGTTTTCAATAATTACGGTGGTTATAGTCACCTGTAGATAATTGTGTGAGTGTGTCTTTCAAGTTATTTAAACAACATTAATAAAACACGTAAGTGCCAAAAAAGTGATGTTCGGCTTTAAACAGTTGACATGAAATTCAAATATTTTGCAATCGAAATATTTTCATCTACATGATCGGTTTTAAAATATTATGCAACAACAGAAAGCGCCTCGAAGTTGTTAAATGTCACCATGAGGTCATGTTGCCGCGTAGAACCGGAGCTTCCACAAGCCTGAAAACGCATTTAACAGCCGCACTGAATATTGTGCCTTAACGCTTTCATAAAAAGTCGAGTATCCTGTATTACAACGTTAGAGGCATCTGTGCAACGCGCAGGCGTTAACTGCACTCAATTATTTATATATATAAAATTCAAAGTCCTAAGTGACTGATTGATTGACTGACTGATATGTCAACGCACAGCCTAAACCGCTGGTCCTAGAGACATGAAATTTGGAGGGTGCGTTCTTTGTAAGAAGTTAGTCTCCATTAAGAAAGGGTTTTTCGAAATTCCATTCCTAAGAGGGTGAAATAGGGGTTGAAATGGTGAATTTACCGACATCCACGCGGGCGAAGCCACGGGCAGAAGCTAGTAAATAATATAGAACTCTGTCTGGGACTTGAATACGTGGGGGATATTGAATTATTGCTACCTTGATGAACGGTTTCATGTACTTATGGAGTAATATTACGTAACATTTACGTACATATTATGTAGTTTGGATGTTTTACATTTCAAAATCAAAATGAAACGATTTGTTTCACTAAGACTAACATTATTAGTCTTAGTGAATCAAAATTGTACTATTTGAATACCTTTATTATAGGAAAGAGAAGCTTATTTTCAACTGAAGGGGTCTGCTAGGACCGATGCTTGCCAGGGTCGCGAGATTGTTCGAAAGAGACACCATGACGCTGGCACATGGGCAACTGAAGGAACACGGGTGGGTTTTAGTCAGTAAAAGTCTGACACGCCCTTCTGCTCCACCCAAGAGCGGGAGACCTCATTTGATGACGTCCCATCCAAAAAAAAAGCTTGTTTGCAAAATATTTGAGAGACTGGCACTTGAACTAATATAAAAAGATAGTTTCCCGCCTGACCTCATCATCGCATTTTCTCAACTATACTATGTTGGAGTCGGGTTTCTGTCCAACCGGATACACCACAATACCAATATTTTACAAGAAGCGACTGCGTATCAGACCTGAATAACTCATTTACTGAGTATTACGATAACCCTTCTTAAGACTGACATTCACAGCATTTCATTCCCGATCCCTGCTCAAACACACAAACGTAGAAATATTCATAAGTTAACTTGTAACTAAGTCGAACACACAAGACTGCACGAAATCTCAAAGCGCAACAGGCTGCTTCCAGACGCGTGGTAAGGGGATACTCATTTACATAAACGTTTTAATTTGACTTTTACTTCTTGCAGACAAGAGTTGTTTTTGTCACTAGATCTTTAAAATTACGTTAAATTAACCGCTGCATATAGAAATAAGACATGTCTTTTATTTAGGTAGCTGTGTTTTAAAACAAATATGGCACAAACAAATAACAAGCCTATGAAATATTACTCTCGTGAATCCTAATCAAGCTTGTTATGATGATGAGACAAAGAGTGAGCGCGATATAATCTCTGGAAATTATAAGACATCACACCCACTTAAAATCATTGCAAAAGAGCTTAAATGACAGGAAAAATTTCCATATTGCACGAGTACTGCTAGTTATAATTATTTTAGAAATATTTTCTTGATTCTCGAAATGCGTTGTATGTTAATCCTGTCAACTAAGCGTGTAGTTAGTACTGAATGTATGTCAATAGAGGGTTCAAGTTTACAAGGTTGCCTCGACCTTAACTGTTCTCAAAGATTTATTATCGTCACCCCTGAGTGAAACACGCCATTCAACTCTTCACAATTTAAGGCTTTATAGCTATAAAATAGAGTCGTAAACTGAGTGCAAAAGACGTGCAAAACAGAGCTTGCTCCCCCAAATGTAGTCGACATGAAATTATTACTTGTCACGTGGCGCCCAAAGCAAAGGCTTTCATGAACGCGTAAATCACGTATTTTACAGTAAAAAATATTTATTTATTGCGTAATGAATTTTAAAATCTCTTGTTGGTCATTTAAAAAATAATGAACTAAAATGGAAGACAAATGTGTTTCATGACGTGCATTAAAATAACCATTAAGGACTGCAATCGAAATATTTTGATCTCCATGATCGGTTTTAAAATATTATGCAAAAACAAAAAAGCGCCTTAAGATAAGATAAGATAAGATAAGATAAGATGCATTTATTTGTCAGAAACACGTGTAGGTTTAAAATCAGTAGGTGTGATTACAAAGAAAAAAGTTTCAACATGTTTTGCCTAGAAAGGCGTACAAATACAATAATAATGTTATTAAAAGAATTATACAATAAAATTAAAAATAAAATAAAGTCACATTAAATTAAACAAAAAAAATAAAAATACTAAAAATGTCTAAAATACATAATTCAAATAGTCAGCAACACTATAATAGCACTTATTTATTAAAAGTTTCTTCATATTTTTACTAAAACTATTTATATTTAAATCTTTGTATGCCTTTGGTAACTTGTTGTATAATCTAGGAGCCATACAAAATACACTTTTACGCATGAGAGCCGTTTTAGCATTATATATACGAAGTCTTCCATCATCACGTTGACTTCTTTCAGTACTATCTGACAACTTTGGAAACAGTTGCGGATTCTTTTTAACAAATAATACTGTTTCTAATATATACAAGGAAGGAAGTGAGAGAATTTGATTTTTAATAAAAGCCTTGAAGCTGTTAAGTGGCACCATGAGGTCATGTTGCCGCGTAGTACCGAAGCTTCCACAAGCCTGAAAACGCATTTCACAGCCGCACTGTATATTGATACTTAAAGCTTCCACATATAGTCGAGAATTCTGTGCTACAACGTTAGAGGCATCTGTGCAACGCGCAGGCGTGCACTGCAGTATATTAATAAATAGTATAGAGCTCTGGAGGGAGATATTGATTTATTACTAGTTTGATGGGCGGTTTCATGTACTTATCGAATAATATTACGTAACATATTCGTACATATTGAATAGTTTGGATATATTTCATGTTAAAGTCAAAATTAAATAATTTGTTTCACCATGACCAATAATAGGACTTTTTGGAAACCAATTATATAAAAAGATAAACATGTGTGAAAGTATTTGAGAAAGTGGGACTTGACTAATACAAAAAGATAGTGTCACCCCATGCCCTCATTACGTTGACCTTTAGTCAACTTTGTTAGAATCGGCTTCCAGTCTACCCGGACATACTACAATACCAGTATTTTACATGAAATTACTGCCTATCTGACCCCCAGAACTCATTTACTGGGTAATAAGAAAACCTTTGGTAAGACCGATCGTCAGAGTATTTCATAACCGATCCCTATTAAATAAAATTAAAACAAGGAAACGTATTAATTTTGATATATAAACTTGTAAATATCTGAGTCGAACACAAGACTGCCCGATATTTCAAAGTGCAACAGGCTTCTTCCAGAAGCGTAGTAAGGGGAGACTTATTTACATAAGCCAGTAACAATTTTCTTGTATGTGTGAATATTGTATCGTGAGCGGTTGGTTTTTAAAAGATCGTAGGTACATAATTATTTAGATAATTATAAACCTTGCTTTAACCCATATAAGATTTAATTCAATCCAAAATTTTGATCGAAATACTATAAGTCTTCTACGCTAAGATCTTTTTTATTGAATTTTAACTTAGCACAATAGGTTCTCATGAAATTATCATCGTCATCACATCTACATAAATCTTTGTATGAATAGAGCTTAAATAACAGGAATTAGTCCATATTGCACGAGTACTGCTATGTAGGTACCTATAATTACAACAGAAACATGTCGAACTATCTAAATACGTAGCCCTTGAACTAAGCGTGTAGTTAGTAAGGAATATATGTACGTAAGTCATTAGAGGGTTCAAGTTTACAAGGTACCCTTGACCTTAACCGTCCTCAAAGATTTATTATCATCACCCCTGAGCGCAAAACGCCATTCAACGCTCCACAATTTAAGGCGCTGTGGCTACAGAATAGAGTCGTAAACTAAGTGCAAAAAAGACGTGGAAAACAGAGATTGATCCCCCAAATGAACTCACAACACAGAAGACAATTGAAAAACGTAATTATTTTGAAGTTTGGTAATGTTCTATCTGATTATGATCTACACCCATTTTTACAAACGTCTCATTACTAAAAAAACGTAGTTATTTATTGCCTTCTTATGTTGTTGACATTAGAGCAAAGAGAGATAAAAATAAAGGGATAACATTTTGGGGCCCTGTTTTGTATTTATTGTTATTCAGTAACTTTAGAACAGGTACATTATCTTCACAAATAATTACAAAATTATTGTAAAAAAATCTACTGGAACTGGCATAAATTCAATTTATTTTTTTGTTCAAAACCTTCCAAGAAGTGCCTTCTAATGCCGTTCTAGAAATACATAATTTGTCTTTCGGACAGGAGAAAAAAGAGATTGACATTGTGAATTAATTGTTTTGTTGACGTGGCACATGACATTATAAGTTTAAAATGGGCACTAATCATAGTGATCGAAATATTTTCGACGTTTTTCCGTCTTAAAATATATATAAGAGCGAAAGACTTGCTCAGAAGCTGTTAAATGTCACCTTGAAGGTCATATTACTGCGTAGTACCGAGGCTTCTTTCACAAGCCTGAAAACGCAGTTACAAACCGCTCTGTAAATTAAACCTTATCGCTTCCCCATAGAGTTGAGCATGAGTGCTATGATGCCAGAGGCATCTGTGCAACGCGCAGGCGTGCATTCGGTGAATAAATAATATAGAGCTCTGTCTGGGCGTTAGTACCTGGGAGAATATTGATTTATTGCTAGCTTCCATTTTCATATACTCGTCTATAATTGCGTAATGTCTAGAGTTTTGATATTTTTCATTTCAAAGTGTAATCTTCCATTTCAGCAAGATCATTAGTAGATACTTTTAAAAATATTGAAGAGTATTCATATATAAACAAATGATAATGAACCTACAAAAATTAAATTTCGTATCATGACGGATTAAAACATGAATGAACGAAGGCTCTATTTGTTAGTAAACTTGTAAGGAACTCATTGAAACACAAGACTACACGAAACCTCAAAGCACAACAGACTTTTCTAGAAAAGCATGGGAAGCGGGCACTCATTTACATAAACCGGTAATTTTTTGTTTTTTAACTGCTTGCGAAGTTAAGACGTGAAAATGAAGTGAAAAACGCAACGCTTAATGTTGCAAGAAATGAAAACCGACAGACAGTTGTTACATTCGAGTAATTTTAAGCAAAACCAAGTAAATAAAACGTAATATTCCTGAAGGCTTATGAAATATTACTTACATTTATTCTGATTAAGCTCGCTATGATGATGATGAGGCAAAGAGCGAAAAACATTGATTCGTTTTCTTAAAAATTATTCATTAAGAAAATGCCGAAATCGAACAAAACTTGTTGTAAATGATATTGCGCAACAAAACTTTGATGGATGACTGTGTTCTAAGATGTATCGTGTAAACAATAAAAGGTTTAATTTACTGTTTGTTTAAGTCTATTTTTGGGGATTCCGACTTCACAAATCGGACGCCGGCGCGGAACTGTAGTACCTACGACTGACGTAGTGTTCAGTGCACAAGACTTTCTTTCAAAGCCTGAAAACGCATCGAAAAAGCGGTCATGCTATTCTAGACTTTAAACAATAATGCTTCAAGTTCAATGTTGCCTACATGAGAGATGGCTATGTGCAACGCGCAGGCGCGAGGCACAGTACGATTGATGCCTAATTATACCTTTGCATAGGGTCTACACAAAGATAGATATCGTATAAACTGTATATTGTGTTATTTGACAATGAGTGTTTTGTTCGTAAGCGGAGTCAAAACTTACATAGGTTTAATAGAGCAAATGCTTATACCTACTTAAAATAACATTACAAGAGCTTTATCTGACTATCGGTGTATCTATCACTAACGTATTCAAATTCATTTGAAAAAAAAAATTGTATTACGTATTACAAATTTTAGTAATGCCCTTTTACTGAGCAGAAGCACTTGTTGTAAACTGTAATGTTTATTTTGTCAACTGATTATCCGCTACTAATTTGCATTTTTTACGACAAAACACAAAAAAAAAACAAAGAAATTGTAATATTCTCGAAGCTTTCTTGGTTTAAAAGATAAGGAGTCGTCGCGAATTACTAAGTGTTTTGGTTCTTGTTAGGTTTTTCTAATAATATTTAAACATAAGTCATATCGTAGTAAATTGATCTTTGTTTCAACTATGTAGAGTATACTTTTGTGAGCTTGTGAAAACCGCGCAGGCGCGCATTGAATTAGGTTGATTCCTAAAATAGAGCTCTGTCTGGGGAGAATAAGGTTCGATATTGTTCAGGGACTACTATTGGCGTCGTTTATTATTTTTAAGACGCTTAATATCACGATTGTTTACAATAATATGCAAAAGTGCAACTTATGATTCATAAATAGATAATATTTACTCACCGATGATTGGTGTCCGCAGCAGTATCATTCAGATATTACTACACTTTATATGAACTTAATAGTAACAGTTAGTAAAATGAAAGGGCAAGGTTTTTTTTTATTAGGACCGCCAATTCAGTTTGGCAATCAGAAGTCGGCGTATTCTATGTACAACATAAAACACCACATTTAAAGCAACGGAAATACCGACCAGAACAGAGACGACAACAAGTTGATTAAATTGCTCTTTCCAGAAATCAACAGGAGGAGAGGCCTCCTTCATTTCTCCGAGATTCAACAATTAAAATGATTTGACGTGCGTCTTCACGATCTGAGAGCGATCTGATTTGAGCCTAATTTCTTGGAAAATAAGGTCTCGTTTTATGTATCGGGCACTGTGTGTGTACAGGCCGGAGTAGCGCGTGGAACTGTTGCACGGACTAGCCGACTCAGTGCAAGGGATGAAAAATGGGATCCATTTGACGACTACATTCTATATTGGACCTTAAAACTTAAACACAAGGTTCAGTTTGGATTGTTATTATGTAGAAGGCTTGTGGACAGAGCGCAGGCGCGTGACCTAGTGGAAGCTTGACAACTAGGGTCAAATGAATACTGTTAGGACTATTTTCAATTACGATTCGCATGTTTTCAGTTGTTTGTTAGCCGGTAATAACATAGGCAGAACTGTTGTCAGTAAGAGACGAGATTTCCGTATTTTTAAGAACGTTTGTATTTTGTTTGTCAGTCTCAATCTGTCAGCAACCTCTTATTTACGTACAGTTTTGACAAGAGTTGTAACATGCCATGTTATTAACCCTGATTTTTGTTATACAATTGCACGATTTTTAAGTAGGTACGAGTCTTATATGGTTTACTAAAGAAAATCTTATGTCAGATTTTTACTTGATTTTTTATAATACAAGGACTATTAACTGTGATAGTGTCTTTGGAATATGATTAAATTAACATCATAGAATTCACCAAAATATACATATCATAGCTGTACGTTTATTTATTTATATATCCTTTATCGTACACCAGAAAATACATTTCAACAAAAAACATCCAATGGGCGGCCTTATCGCTTTCTGCGATCTCTTCTAGGCAACCTTTTTTTTTGGATGGGAAATCATCAAATGACTTCTCCCGCTCTGGGCGGAGCGGGAGGGCATGTCAGACTTTTACTGACTAAAACCCACCCGTGTTCCTTCAGTTGCCCGTGTGCCAGGGTCACGGTATCCCTTTCGAACAATCTCGCGACCCTGGCAGGCATCGGTCCTTCAGAACCCTTCAGTTTTGCTGACATTTCTTTGAGGCGCGCGTGGAACACTACGCGCTGTCGACCCGAGCTTGGTCCTTATCGGGCGGTGAGCTACCCATTGCTCACCGCCCGCAAGCTCGCGCCTACGGTGGCTGGGATTCAGCTATCGACTCCCCACGCCCGGGGCGTCTCCTCCTGCGGCGGCTAAGGACGCGAGGGCGCAGAGACTGCCACTTCTAGGCAACCTTGGAATGGACAGTGATTACGTGGATATAAAAATGTGGTTGTCACTGATGCAAAATAAAGATAAAATTCACTTAAATAAATACATAGAATAATCATATATATCCTGTATAATAGATACTTATATACAGTAAACAAAAATGATAGGCATGTAACAACGGCACTAGTAACGATAGTCAGTCGGTAAACTAAAGAACTACTCTCACTCTTACTCATCGTCAGATAGGCATGACAGTAACGAGTGTCATATGTATCTGACGATGAGTAACCCAAATGCGGCAGAGATCAAAAGGAGGGTAATGTTTTAAATCATAATCAATCTCTAGTGAGTGATTCAACATTTAATGCATTGCTAATCTTACCTTCTTAACTTAAAATTAAACGAAGCTTCCTGACTGACTGACAAGTAACGCATAGCGCAAATCACTGAACATAAAAATATGAAATTTAACACGATTGTTTTATATCAAGACATTTTACTAGTTTTAATGGAAAGTCTATTTTCCGCATGGATCAACGTAAACTTTTTATCGGTAACGTTTTCAATAAGGCAGAGTTTTAAATACTTTCCAACTTACTCTCAATTTTATAACTACCCCCAAAATCCAACCATATTTTTTATTTGTTTGAAAACCAACTAAACCAGCAATTATTCCGAAGGTTTGTCTCAAATAATAACAGTTAGTAAGGTTTATCTATGATCAAGTTAATTGTAGTGTCTAGTTATCAGGATAATGCTGGGCTTTAAAAGAGAAAACCTGTAGGTTTGTTTCAGTGTTTCTTTTTAGTTAAGTCGGATAGGAAACACAGACCGTATCTAGTTTTTAAATATTATATTAGATGTCGTGTAAAAAACTTAAAAAAAAAATTTAAAACCGGCTTCCTTAAAAAAGCAGTACAAAGTCAAAAATAACTTTAATTTCGGAATTCGTTAGTTATGATAGATACCCCGCACTAATCTAATCGCGTTATTCGTTCATTTGTTGCGTCAATACTTAATGCAAATATAAGACTTATATGGCTTTCACATGGATCTCACTGTCCGAATGGAAATTAAAATGGAACCATTCGGAAAGCACCAGCTTTCAAATAAAAAAAAAATCATTGAAATCAGTTCACCCAGTCAAAAGTTATGAGCTAACAAACATAAAAAAAAATATAGACGAATTGATAACCTCCTCCTTTTTTTGAAGTCGGTTAAAAAGAAAAGCTATTTTAAAAATAAATATGAATAAATATTATAGCATAGTGCAGACGAAATCACAATAAAGATCCGTTCGATACTGTAAAAGTCCTATCAATATATAGTTTAATCTTAAAATATGTAGCCCGAGAGTTTAGAATAATAACAGTATGACGGCATTGTGTCAGTAGCTAGTACATTATGATATAAATTGGTTTAATTTCCTTCTATTTTTCTCTTTATAAATGAGACCCGAGACAAAAATGTTGAAGCACTTGTCAAGATTTTGAATGTACATTTACTAATGCGAAGCACTCTTGGGGTGAAAATGAAAGCGGAGTGGGCGGGTAACATTGTCTTCTAAACTTATCGTAGCACTTGACGTAGCGCTACGCCGCCTACGCGTGTTATCACGTCTACGTTCCAACGGACTGAAAACGACTTGTTGTTTGGTCGTTTTGACGGAATATTATTGGAATATGTATTATTTAAATTTGTTCAATTATTTTTCTAAGGATAAAAAGACTTATCACATTTGAGCAAATCTTTTGAGAATTTTAGTTTACGCGCAGCGCGCATTGAAATCATCGCAAAAAATAGTACTGTGTACATAAAATTAAGAGTCCGACATAAATAGTCTTCGGGTTTCAATATTTTTTGGAAATTTTCGCCGAAAAAAATGGTAATGCGAAATTAATCATTGTAAGACGTATATTCAAAGAAAAATCAGAATACAAATCAGACCGAATTTTCAAAAACACCCTTCTAAAAATGTTGATCCTACTCCTACAATAACAACAATGTTATATTAGCACGAGGTAAAGTCAAGTTTAGTATCAATAATTATAGTGGTTATAATCAATAACGTGTACTGAAAGGTTTTGTACAACATTAATAAACACGTAAGTGTCAAAAAAGTGACATTAGATTTCAAACAGATGACAAGAGAGACTTTAGAGTGACTTGTGACGTGACTCTCAAAGCAAAGGCTTTCATGAACGTGTAAATCGCGTATTTTAGAGTAGAGCAGAATTTAAATATTTTAAGTGTGATGAGTTTTCAAAACTTTTTTGGACGATTAAAAATATCATAATCTATAATAAAATTTATTTCATGACGGAAATAGTCATTACTGACTACAGCCGAAATATTTTGATATATATAGTCGGTTTTAAAATATTATGCAACAATTGAAAGCGCCTCGAAGTTGTTAAATGTCCCCGTGAGGTCATATTGCTGCATAGTACTGAAGCTTCCACAAGCCTGAAACGCATTTAACAGCCGCACTGTATATTGAACCTTAACGCTTCCATATAGAGTCGAGTATCCTGTGCTACAACGTTAGAGGCATCTGTGCAACGCGCAGGCGTGCACTGTATTAATAAATAGTATAGAGCTCTCGAGGAAGATATTGATTTATTGCTAGTTTGTTGGAAGGTTTTATGTATTTGTTGATTAATTGCGAAACGTTTGCAGTTTGAATATTTTCATTTTTTAAATCTATTATAATGAAAAGCAAAGGAACTTAGGGCGAAAATAAGAAAATATAATTAAATTTAATGAACTGTCTCCGAAAAACAGTTCTAAGAAAAGAAAAATGTAACCTTTTTGATATGTAAACTTAGGTACAAGTATTTGAGAAAACCCCAAAAATGCACGAAAGCGCGTAATTTAAAATTTATTTGAACTATTTTAAACTTTGAAGCTAGGGAATTGAATCTTGCATCAGTCACAATCTCCGATCACGTGCAAATCTATTCTGTTTATTGAGTAATTTTTTGTTTTGTTAAAGACAGCGTTACCTTCCATGGACAACTAGCATACATAACTACATCTTTCGGACAGACGGCCCCTTGTTGATTCGAAAGTGCCTGAAATAAGTTCATTTGAAATAGATGCTTTGAGACTGAGTTTGAAAAACAAATAAATAGATTAGGGTTTTATAGCTATGAAATATAGCCGTAAACTGCAAATGGTGTTGAAAACCGGAAGTAATTATTTATTGTCATTGTATCGGCTTCATGCAAATTTGGTGTAAATTGGATACTTTTCATAGCAAAGTCAAATTAAAATAACTTGACCAAGAGGCGTTTTTGAAATCCTTTTCTATAGAAAACATAAGCTTGTTTTGTAAATATGTATTTGAAAAAAAGGGCATTTTGATTAATACAAAATAAAACGATACGAGAGATAGGCTATACTTTATGTAAAATACACATAGGTAGGATATACTTTATGGAAAATACCAGTATTTTACATAAAGCGACAGCCTATTTCACCTCAACAACCAATTTACTGGGCAAAAGGAAAACCCTTGGTAAGACTGCCAGAGAATTTCATAACCGATCCTAATCAAATTATCTATATAAAAACAAAGAAACGTAGTCATTTTGATTTATAAACTTATGAGTAACTGAGTCGAACACAAGACTGCATGAAATCTCAAAGCGCAACAGGCTTCTTCCAGACGCGTAGTAAGGGGAGACTTATTTACATAATTGGTTTAGTTTGGAGTATTTTTCCTGCGGGTCTTGAGTTATTTTCGTAATTAGTTAATTCAAATGACGTGCAATTCAACCCTGCATAAAGAAATAAGACCTGGGAGATGTCTTTTATGTATACATAATTTAGTAAAACAACATGATCCAAACAAAACATATGCTTATGAAATATTAATATGTTTTTTTTTTTTGGATGGGAAATCATCAAATGACGTCTCCCGCTTCTGGGGCGGAGAGGGAGGGCGTGTCAGACTTTTTCTGACTAAAACCCACCCGTGTTCCTTCATTTGCCCATGTGCTAGGACCACGGTATCTCTTTCGAACAATCTCGCGACCCTGGCAGGCATAAGTCCTAGCAGACCCCTTGAGTTCTGCTGACATCTCTTTGAGGCGCGCGTAGAACACTACGCGCCATCGACCCGAGCCTGGTCCTTACCGGGCGGCGAGTTAACCATTGCTCGCCGCCCGCAAGCTCGCGCCTACGGTGGCCAGGAGTCTGCTATTGACTCCCGACGCCCGGGGCGTCTCCTCCTGCGGCAGCTAGGGACGTGAGGGCGGAGAGACTGCCACTGTTGCACTCCTGACATGGTGTTCCATGCCAAACAAGTGTCTTTTTAATAGCGGTTTAGTATGTTAAAATTGACGCCTTTCTACATAATGTCTAATTTTATTTACAGCCATGATAAATGCCTATGTGCAACGCGCAGGCGGTTTAGCCATGTCTAGTAAACTGTGGGTTATCTAAAGGGTAGATTTATTGATTTGAAACGATTTAAGTATGCGTAAATATTGTATGGTGAGCGGTTGGTTTTAAGTGATCGTAGGTAGGTACAGACACCAGCACATCAAGCTACCCGTAACTGACAAATTCTGCCAATCAACCTTGAACCTAATTCTTTAGCGATAAAGTTGTAGTGTGTGATATTTGACAGATTGTAGTAGCTTCATGTGCTGGCGTCTGTACATAATTATTTAGATTGTTATTAATCTTGCTTTAACCTATCTTAGCTTTGTTATTTAATCCATAATATTTTAAACATGATTGGTCTTAAGTATTTAATTAAGATAGCATGATATATTCGCTTGAAATTATAAGAATTCACACCCAACTAAAATCATTTTAAGAATAGAGCTTCAGTGACAGGAAAAATGTGTTTACATTGCTCGAGTACTGCTACGAATAATTATCTAAATATATAAAATTCAAAGTCCTGAGTGACTGACTGACTGACTGACTGACTGATATATCAACGCACAGCCTAAACCGCTGGTCCTAGAGACGTGAAATTTGGAGGGTGTGGTCTTTGTGAAGAGTAGGTATCCACTAAGAAAGGGTTTTTTGAAATTCCACCCCTAAGAGGGTGAAATGGGGGGTTAAATTTTCTGTGAAACTTTTTGTTCTGTGGGTCGATTGACACAAAAATTGGTACACATACTCTTCAATTATAGTTATTAGATACGTGTATCACAGTTTTTCCAAAATCATCCCCTTACAGAGTCAAATAGGGCTTCGAAGATGTGGATAATAAACTAATTCTCCCTACAGCTAATTTATTTATTTATTTATTTATTTATTTACTCAATCTTACCTAAATTTAAATATAATATATATAATTTTTTAATAGTTAAAATCTACCCAGATATTAGTATTCACGACTAGCTCCTGCCCGCGACTTTGTCCGCATACAATTTCTAGCTCCCCGACCCTCCCCGTCGCATCGAATCGCCTGCCTGGGCGAGGTCTTCGTATTCGTGATTTTTTCTTTTTGCTCGGCTCCGTAGAGTCCTATCTTGATGTTATATAGTATATAGCCTTCTTCGATAAATAGGCTATTCAACACTCCTCAGCGTTATAATATTTAGATTTGATTACAATTAAAAACGTTATAGTGAGCCAACCTTAAAAGATAGACATATACTATCACAGATTTTTTTAGAACTTTTAAGAGAAACAATTTTGTCATACATGATTCTTGTGTTACTTTAACCGTTTACGCAGCGCATGCAACTGTAGCTTTCAAAAGGATAAGTATTCCCCGTTTTCCAACATTTTCATTGATGCTCCGCTCCTATTAGTCGTAGCATGATGTTATATAGCTTCCTCTGACTAGCCTTCCTCGATGAATAGGCTACCAAACACTTAAAGAAATTTTCAATTCAAGTAGTTTTAGATATTAGCGGGTTCAACCAAACAAACTCTTCAGCTTTATAATATTAGTATAGATAAACCTGCAGACCTCCTGCCATCATGACATCATACAACGACTAGGTCACAATCATGAATTAAATTGTTTTGAGATCGTTCGAAGGAGTTGAAAATAATTATAAATACACTCCGCGCCACTTGAATAGGACCAGATTATTTTTCTAAAGTATTTAAGATATGAAACAATTTAAAACAATTTACAGCCGCTCAAGTACTGTTGGTGTAGGCAAAGGGATGCGTCACTTGAATACGACCATTAAATAAAATGCAAAAAATATTGTTATTAAATTATATAATTAAACATATACATTAATTAATAATCGATGCTTTTTCCATTTTATTGAATTAAATAAAAAATCCGAGATGGCATTGAATTATAAGGACGTCTTATGTATTCAATAGGCAGTTTGCTCCAACACTTCTGTATACCCTCCTCGAGTTCTTGCTTGCTGTTATATTGTGTACTATTCTTATAAACTTCGCGTGACATCCATCCCCACACATTTTCATTAAAGTTTAAGTCAGGCGAGAGTGATAGCCAATCAATAACATTGATTTAATTTTGTTGAAACCACTCACGAACGATACGTGCACTATGAATGCTCGCATTATCATGATGAAAAATAAAACTCTTACTGTCTAAAATACTGGTAAACTTGCGATTTTCATTTTCTAGAAGCTTGATATAACCGTTATAGTTATGTTTACCTTTTATTACCACTAAATCAACAGGTCCATTGTATGATATCGCACCCCAGACCATGACTGCACCAACATCATTTCGCCATCGTGATAAAACCAATTTATTTTTTCTTAAATCATGGAAATAGTAAGAATAACCATCGGGGCAATCAATTTTTTTTGTTTTTCGTCACTGAATACAATTTGATGCCTTTCTGTCGTCGAATACAGTTTATTCCGAGCAAACTGAAGACGTTCTTTATAGTGATGTTTTTTCAAACATGGCTTTCGCATAATTTTTAAACGTTTTAAATGCGAACAATTCTTTAAAATCCTTTGAATTGTCCGTATAGATGCTTCAATACCAACTTTGTGGGCTATTTGTCTTGCTGATAAGGTAGAATTCTACGCTTCGCGTAATATTGCACGACGTTCTCTATTAATTGTAGTTAGTTGTGTACATCCTTTAAATCGCTTACCGTTATTTTCAGGATCTTTTAGAAAGTTACTTACTACCTGGTGTGAACGTCCTATTCTGTCAGAGATTTTTCTTAAAGAATAGCCTTCCTCACTAAGAACTTTTATTTTCCCTATCTCTTCTGGACTTAACTTTTTTGACGACCCATGTTTTGAGAATCTAGCCAGTGCGTGACGTAGTCCTCACTGAATAGATGCAATACGTGTTCACCGTTTCGCAGTTGGAAAACAAATGAGGTCGCGCGGGGGGATTTAATTCGTTGGTCGTATTCAAGTGACGCATCCCTTTGCCTACACCAACAGTACTTGAGCGGGTGTGCTGGATGTAGTGATGATAACTGTTTATATTTGAATGCCTCATGCCTAAAGATGTATATACCTACTATTCTTATATAATTAAATTGTTTCATATCTTAAATACTTCGAAAAATAATGTTGTCCTATTCAAGTGACGCGGATTGTAAGTGGACTCAGTGATAAACAACGATGACGCCATACTTTCATAATCAGCCGATAATGTTTCCATTGCTGGGACACAGGAGTGCCATACTTTACCCGATTGAATTTCTTAACACATTGAAGCCTCCGGGTCACCCAACTCACATATTAAAATTGAGAATTGGCGCCCAGTTATGTTGCTGCGTAATTTAAAACCGCCAAAATTATGCAATGACACCAGGTTGTGAGTAAAAACATTGCAACGTTATCGAGGCAACTAAACTGACAGGTTGTTCCCGAAAGGAGTCTGTATTTATTCCGAGGATTCCTCTAACACCATCGAACTATCCTTTCGAGTTCAGAAGCGTGCAGTTTCCCTTCAAAGTCTGCTTGCCATGACCATAGAACTATATACTTAAGGGGGAACTGTTTTTAACCGACTTCAAAAAGGAGGAGGTTCTCAATTCGGATGTTCATAAGTTTTTTTATTTTTATTTTATGTATGTTCGGCCATAACTCCGTCATATATAGACGGATTTGCAAAATTCTTTTTTTGTTCGAAAGAAGTTTATTCCGAAATGGTCCCATTTAAATTTCATATAGATCTGATGATGAGTTCCAGAGACAGACACCGGAACTCTTTAAAAAATGACAGCAAATCAACCGCGATTTCTGCTATCGCTTAAATATGCATTGTTTGTTTGGAATTAGTGCAGGGTGGATACCACAACTAAAAGTTTTAAAATAAAAACTATTTTACAAAAAAACAACAACCGACTTCCTTAAAAACACTACAAAGTGAAAAATAACTTTAATTTCGGGAGTCGGTGGCAAAAAAACCATAAATACAGATCCTAAGACACCGACTTCCGAAATTAAAGTTATTTTTCACTTTGTAGTGTTTTTAAGGAAGTCGGTTGTTTTTTTTTTTTGTAAAAAGTTTTTATGACATGGTAAGTTATATGTGGCCTGCTCCAAAGTAAGCTCACTGAGCAGCCTGGTGATTCTAACACCTGAAGGAAAAACAATAAATAATGCTTACAAAAAAAACTGCGGTAGGTATATTATTTCGTTGTAAACAACATTAATTGTTTATATTACATGCATATATTCCGGCCAAGTGGTGCAATGGGACCACGTTGCGTGAAAACAGCGGGATATGTTCTTAGAGGGGACTACTATTCGCACGGCCAGTTTTCCGTGGCATGCTCAAGAGTGAGCTCACCTAGCAGCCTGGTTGTATCAACACCTGAGGAAAGAACTTCTTGAGTAGTATATAAAGAGGTACTTTAAGAATAAACTCAAAAATATATAGTAACCTGTACCCTGCCTGTGAACAACTATGTCGGCAATAAAGAGGATTTATATTTTAGCTATAAAGTACCTTCAAATTTGGCATGCAAATATGTAATTTGCCGTTCCGTTATATATTCCGTTACTATTGTTACGTTTTAGGATTTATTTATCCTACAACAATCATTTATCAATCCGAGCGCCGCTCCTCGGATAAAACAAAGCAAGCAGTGCGATATTAAGACATTGTTTACTTGGACTAACACATAGGGTACTTTTAGTCCCGGTTGTACGATCCTGTGGGATATTTTTTGACATTCACGCGGGCGAAGCCGCGGGCAGAAGCTAGTTACAGAAATACGTTCCTAACTGTTAAGTGCGTCGTATGTTAATCCCTTCAACTAAGCATGTGGTTAGTACTGAATATATGTATGTCAATAGAGGATTCAAGTTTACAAGGTTCCCTCGACCTTAATCGTCCTCAAAGATTTGTTATCATCACCCCTGAGCGTAACACACCATTTAACGCTGTACAATTTAAGGCTTTATGGCTATAAAATAGGGTAGTAAATTAATTGCTACTCAAAACCCACCGGACGGTGACACTGAAAAAAATATCGTAGCACTTGACTTAGCACTACGCCACACCGCTTACGCGTCTCCAAGTAAAAACAGCGATTTCACACTCAAAAGTTATTTCTCAGTAAAAAATTTGTCTCAAATATGATAAGTAAGACCTTCACATTTGAGCTGAACACTTTTTACTGGGCAATAGTTCGCCATAGACCGTTCGCGAAAGAATATTATACATACTGTACCCACTGTACATAAAATTAACAATCCAGTACGGTATTTAGTTTTCGGTCTTTTAGTGACAGCAATGTCCATTTTCCGCCGATCATTAATATTATTCTTCCGCTGAAAAAATAAGTAGGTACCGGGAAATAAGTAATTGTCGAAAAAAACCGAAAAAAAATCAAGCCGAATTTCTTTTTCATTTTCGACGGAAATTAAAAAACATATTTTGAAAATAATCCCGTCTAAAAAACTGTTGTTCCTTCTCCTAATTATATTTTTTAGTAGGTAAAGTTCTGTATGTTGAAAATAATTACGGTGGTACATTCACCTATAGACCAAATGTCCTTCAAAAGTTCTGTATGTTGAAAATAATTACGGTGGTACATTCACCTATAGACCAAATG
Organism: Aporophyla nigra; assembly: GCA_947507805.1. Taxonomy (NCBI): domain Eukaryota; kingdom Metazoa; phylum Arthropoda; class Insecta; order Lepidoptera; family Noctuidae; genus Aporophyla; species Aporophyla nigra. Next base: position 6,268,656 of record OX382301.1, read on the forward strand.
TCCTTCAAGTTCAAACAGCATTAAAAAAACATGTAAGTGCCGATCCAGGTTTTAAAAAATTGACATGAAATTATAAATTTTCATGAGGCGCTTAAAGCAAAGGCTTTCATGGACGTGTAAATCACGTTTTTAGAGTAGGACAACATGAAAATATTTTTGGTATAATGAGTGTTAAAATCTCTTCTTGGTCAATTAATAATATCGTTACTAAAATCGAAGAAAAATATGTTCCGTGGCAATAAAGTAACTATTAAGTACTGAAATCAAAATATAACGATCTACTTCTACGTGATCGGTTTTAAAATAATATGCAACAACTGCAAACGCCTCGAAGCTGTTAAATGTCCCCGTGAGGTCATGTTGCCGCGTAGTACCGAAGCTTCCACAAGCCTGAAAACGCATTTAACAGTCCCGCTGTATATTGAACTTTAACACTTCCACATAGAGTCGAGAATTCTGTGCTACAACGTTAGAGGCATCTGTGCAACGCGCAGGCGTGCACTGCAGTATATTAATAAATAGTATAAAACTCTGGAGGGAGATATTGATTTATTGCTAGCATGATGGACGGTTTCATGTACTTATCGAATAATATTATGTAACATATTCGTACATTTTGTATAGTTTGGATATTTTTCATGTAGAAGTCGAAATAAATTAATTTGTTTCACCGTTACCAACTATAGGCACTTTTCGAAAATCTTTTCCTTAGAAAAGATAATTTTGTTTGTAAATATTTCAGAAAATGATACTGGAGTAATACAAAAAATAATTTCATCACATAACATCATCGCCTTTTCTCAACTATGTTTGGGGTCGGCTTTCAGTCTACTCGGATATACCATAAAGGCAGCATTTTACATGAAGTAACTGCCTATCTGATCTGCTAAACTCATTTACTGGGTATTACAGTTACTCTTGGTAAGACTGACTGTCAGAGCATTTTATACCCGATTCCTATTAAATTAAAACAAAGAAACGTATTTATTTTGATATGTAAACGTGTAAGTAACTGAGTAGAGCTCATAAGTGCACGAAATCTCAAAGCTTAACAGGCTTTTCCAAACGCGTGGTAATAGGAGACTCATGTATATGAACCGGTTTATTTTGTGTTTTATTTCTTGCAGGTCATAAGTTCTTTTCGTCATCTATATATATAAAATTCATTCAGTGACTGACTGACTGATATATCAACGTACAGCCTAAACCGCTGGTCCTAGAGACGTGAAATTTGGAGAGTGTGTTCTTTGTGAGGAGTAGGTATCCACTAAGAAAGGGTTTTTTGAAATTCCATTCCTAAGAGGGTGAAATGGAGGGTAGAAATGGTGAATTTTTCGACATCCACACGGGCGAAGCCGTGGGCAGAAGCTAGTTAAGTCTATAAAATGACGTGAAATTCACCGCTATTGTAGATATTAGATCCGATAGATGTCTTGTATGTAGTAGCTGTGTATGAATATTAAAGAAATATGATTCTAACAAAAGGCATATCCAAGGCTTTGTTTCAGAGCCTGAAAACGTATCAAACTATGGGCTGTAAATAGTAGTTTAGTATGTAAAAATTTACGGCATTCTAAATAAGGTTGAATTTTATTTACAGCCATGATAAATGCCCATGTGCAATGCGTAGGCGTGAGGCACTGCAAAAAATGATATAGCTGTGTCTAGTAAAATGTGGGTTACGAAGAGGGCATATTTGGACTGATTGGCCTGTTGGTCTAGTGGTTAGCGACCCTGACTGCTATGCCGGAGGTCGTGGGTTCGATTCCCACCCAGGAAAAATGTTTGTGTGATGAGCACGATCATTTGTTCTGTGTCTGGGTGTAATTTATCTATAATATGTATATATTTAGAAATATATAAGTATGTTTATCAGTTGTCTAGTACCCATAACACAAGCTCTGCTTAGCTTGGGACTAGATGGCGTTGTGTGATAGTTGTGGAATATTATATTATATTATATTATTGATTAGAAACTATATTTGTATGCGTGAATACTGTAACGTAAGCCGTTGGTTTAAAGTGATCGTAGGCAGTGCATCATTATTTAGAAATTTATTCATCACACTTTAACCCATCTAAGACCTTAATTCAATCCATAATTTTGATTGAAATACTAAAAGTCTTCTTTACTAAGATTTTGTTGATTTGGTATTGAATTTAATTAACATAGCACGATATGCTCTGATGAAATTATAAGTCATCATAACCCACTTAAAATCATTGTAAGAGTAAAGCTTAATTGATGGGAAAGTTCCCATATTGCACGAGTACTGCTACGTTTAATTATTACTGAAATACGTTGTTTATAATGTAAGTCCCTTCAACTAAGCGTGTAGTTAGTACTGAATGTATGTCAATAGAGGGTTCAAGTTTACAAGGTTGCCTCGACCCTAACCGTTTTCAAAGATTTATTATCGTCACTCCTGAGCGCAACACGCCATTCAACGCTTCACAATTTAAGGCTCTAGAATAGAGTCGGAAACTGAGTGCAAAAGACGTGGAAAACAGAGATTGATCCCCGAAATAAACTCACAACTCAGAAGACAATTGGAAAACGCAATTATTTTGAAGTTTATTTGATTATGATCTACACCCATTTTACAAACGTCTCATCATTAAAAAAACGTAGTTATTTATTGCTTTCTTATGACGTCGACTTTAGAGCAAAGACAGATAGAAGGAAAATCCCCTTTATATTATATCGAGGTGAGTTTGGAAAAAAAAAACATTGAGACCATGTTTTATACTAATTGTTGTTTAGTAACTTTAGTACAGGTACTTACATCATCTTCAAAAATAATTACACAATTCTTGTAAAAAAAAATATTGGAACTAGAATAAATTCAATTTATTTTGTTGTAGATTTCTAGAAATAAATAATTTGCCTTTGGGATAGGAGAAAAAAGAAATTAACGTTGCGTATTATTTGTTTTGTCGACGTGACACGTGACATTATAAGTTTAAAATGGACACTAATCATAGTAATGGAAATATTTTCGACTTTTTTCGATCCTAAAATATTATGAACAGCGAAAGAATTGTTCAGAAGCTGTTAAATGTTTCCGTGAAGATCATATTACTGCGTAGTACCGAAGCTTCTTTCACAAGCCTGAAAACGCAGTTATAAACCGCTCTGTAAATTAAACCTTATTGCTCCCATATAGAGTCGAGAATGTTAAATGCTATGATGATGCCAGAGGTATATGTGCGCAGGCGTGCACTGCATTCAATGAATAAATAATATAGAGCTCCGTCTGGGCTTTATTACCTGGGCGAAATATTGATTTATTGCTAGCTTTTCTATTTAGCTATTTTAATATACTCGTCTATAATTGCGTAATGTCTAGAGTTTTGATATTTTTCAATTCAAAGTGTAATCTTCCATTTCAGCAAGCTCGTTAGTAGCTTTTAAAAATATTGAAGAGTATTCATATATAAACAAACGAAACCGAACTTACAAAAGGTAAATTTTGCAACATAATGTAATAAAACATAAATAAACGAAGGCTCTTTTTATAAGTTAACTTGTCCGTACTAACTGAAACACAAGACTGCACGAAATCTCAAAGCACAACAGGCTTTTCTAGAAGCGTGGGAAGTGGACACTCATTTACATAAACCGGTTCATTTTTGTTTTTTAACTGCTTGCGAAGTTAAGACGTGACAATGAAGAGAAAAACGTGACGCTTAATGTTGCAAGAAATAAGAACCGATAGATAGCTGTTATGTTCGAGTAATTTCAAGCAAAACCAAACAAATAAAACGTAATATTCCTGAAGGCTAATGAAATATTACTTACATTTATCCTGATTAAGCTCGCTATGATGATGATGAGGCAAAGAGCGAAATACATTGATTCGCTTTCTTAAAAATGATTCATGAAGAAAATGCCGAAATCGAACAAAACTTGTTGCAAGAGATATTGCGCAACAAAAACTTTGATGTATGGACTGGGCTATTCTACGACGTATTGTGTAAACAAAAAAAATATTTAATTTACTGTATGCTGAAGTCCATTATTGTGTATTACGACGTCACAAACCGGACGCTAACGCGGAACTGTAGTAGGACTGACGTAGTGTTCAGTGCACAATTCTTTCTAAAGCCTGAAAACGCATCGAAAAAGCGTACATGCTACTCTAGACCTTAAACAATATTACTTTCAGTTCAATGTAGTCTACATGAGAGATGGCTCTGTGCAACGCGCAGGCGCGAGGCACAGTACGATTGATGCCTAATTATACCTCTGCCTAGGGTTTACACAAAGCTAGATATCGTACAACCTGTAATTGTGTTATTTGAAAATGAATGTTTTGTTTGTAACTGGAGGCATAACTCACATAATTACTGTGTACTATCGACTATCTGTGGATCTATCACTAATATATTAAATTTCATTTAACAGTTTTTCGTATTACAAACTTAACAGAGACACGTCTTTGCCGAGTTAAAACACGTGGAAATTGTTTATCTTGACCTCAGTTTGACCGCTATTGATTTGAATTTTGTACGAAATAAACTTAAAAAAAAGAGAATATTTTGATATTCTCGAAGCTTTCTCGCTTTGAAACCTAAGGAATCGCAGTGAATTATAAAGTTTTGTGGTTCTTGTTTGGTTTTTTTAATAATATTTAAACATAAGTATACTTGTAGTAATAGTAACATAGTGATCTTTTTTTCAACTATGTAGAGTTTGTGAAAACCGCGCGATGAATTAGGTTGATTCCTAAATAAAATAGAGCTCTGTTTGGGGATAATAAGGTTCGATATTGTTCAGGGACTACTACTGGCATCACTTATTGTCTTTAAGACGCTGAATATCGCGATTGTTTACAATAATATAGAAAGGTGCAACTTATGATTCATAAATAATATTTACCCACCGATGATTGGTGTCCGCAGCAGTATCATTCAGATATTACTACACTTTATATGAACTTGATAGAAAGAATTAGTAAAATAAAAGGGCAAAGTATTTATTTTTTATTATGATCGCCCATTCAGATTGGCAATCAGAAGTTTCGTATTCTATGTGCATTATATATATTACAACGAAAATACATCACCACAAGTAAAACAATGTTAATACCGCTCAGAACACACGCGAGAACAAGTTTAAATTCCGCTTTCCAGAAATCAACAAGCGGAAAGATGTCCTTCATTTCTCCAGGATTCAACACACTTAAAATGATTTGACGTGAGTGTTCATGTGATAGTGATCTGATTTGACCTTAATTTCTTGGAAAATAAGCTCTCGTTTTATGTATCCGGCACTTTGTGTGCATAGGCCGGAGTAGCGCGTGGAACTGTTGCACCGTTTAGCCGACTCAGTGCAAGGGATGAAAAATGGGGATCCATTTGACGACTACGTTCTATATTGGACCTTATCACTTTAACACAAGGTTCAGTTTGGATTGTTATTTTGTACAAGGCTTGTGGACAGAGCGCAGGCGCGTGACCTAGTGGAAGCTTGATATCTAGGGAAAATGAATACTGCTAGGACTATTTTCAATTACGATTCGCATGTTGTCAGTTGTTAGTAATAACATAACTGTTTAAGACCGGTGTCTGTAAGAGACGAGATTTTCGTATTTGTAAGAACGGATGCATTAGCTGTGATCTCGGTTTCAATCTGTTAACAACCTCTTATTTATCTACAGTTTAGACAAGGGTTGAAACATGCCATGTTTTTGAAATTGATTTTCATAAAAATTTGCGAAGGTACGAGTCTTCTTTAAATGCATAGTAGTGTGCCAAAAAGTAGTTGCCTATTCAATTTTGAACATGTAACGCCTCGTGATGTAGTTAATGTTTTTAACACACTTAAGTCTAAAAACACTGGTGATTTCTGGGGCATTTCCATCAAACTATTAAGTAATATAATAGGCATCGTAGCCCCCTATTTAGCTGTTACTTTTAATAAATGTGTTGATGTCGGAACTTTTCCTGACCTCATGAAGAGTAGCAAAGTCATACCATTATTTAAATCAGGTAATAAAAATGGCGTTTCTAATTTTAGGCCTATTTCTATCTTACCTGCATTTAGCAAAATATTTGAAAAGTTAATCCTCAAGCAGTTGCTAAGACATTTTAATTTAAATAGCCTCCTTCATAATGAGCAATATGGCTTTACAAAAGGTCGTTCAACTACAGATGCGGGTGTTGCTCTCTTGAAACACATTTTTAACGCATGGGAGAACTCGCAAAATGCTATCGGAGTATTCTGTGATCTCTCCAAAGCCTTTGATTGCGTACACCATGTCACGCTTTTGCGTAAACTACGTCATTACGGTGTCCATAACGAAGCTATAAACGTAATAAATTCTTATTTCCATAATAGGTTCCAATGTGTAGATATTAATGGTGTAAAATCTGCCGGGCTACCGGTTCAGTTAGGTGTGCCTCAAGGCTCTATACTCGGCCCATTCTTGTTCTTAGTGTATATCAATGACTTACCATTCTTTTTAAAGGGTATTTGTGACGTTGTACTGTTTGCAGATGATACATCTCATATTTTTAAAGTAGACAGGAACAGACCAGATTTTGACGACGTGAACAGTGCACTCTCAATGGTTACCGATTGGTTTACGGCAAATAACCTAGTTCTCAATGCCAAGAAAACCAAATGTGTAAAGTTCGCCTTACCGAATGTTAGAAATCTAGGTCCCAACATCGTCTTAGATAAAGAGGTGCTTAAAACTGTTGACTCGGCAGTTTTTCTGGGCATAACAGTGGATGGCAAACTTCAGTGGGGCCCTCATATTTCAAGCCTAGCGGGAAGGCTCAGTTCAGCTGCCTACGCCGTCAGAAAATTAAGACAATATACTGACGTTGATACAGCTCGGTTAGTCTTTTTTAGTTATTTCCACAGCGTTATGTCTTACGGTATTCTACTGTGGGGTACAGCAGCTGATATTAAAAATATTTTTGTCCTTCAGAAACGAGCTGTTCGAGCAATTTACCAGCTAGGTGCCAGAGTTTCCCTAAGGGACTTTTTAAAAGATATTGGTATTCTTACGGTGTCATCACAATTCATTTTCGCCAACATCTTATATATTAGGCAAAATATACACTTATACGCTAAAAACAGTGATATTCACACTGTTAACACTAGAAGTAAGGACAAACTCTTTAAATGATAAGAATAGTCGCTGTGATTAACTCAAAACAATCTTTATGTTCTTTCTCCAGCATTAGCGTACCCAGTGTTAGGTTATATGGGTTCAATATATTTGTTTTTTTTTTTTAACTATATCAGTCAATATTGTTTTTTTTTTTAAATTTTTTGTATTAAAATGGCACACGAGGACAACAATCTTCAAACAATTGCAAAGTTTTTGAGTGTACAGTTAGCAATGCGAAATCCTCTTGGGGTGAAACTGAAAGCTCAGTGGGCGGTAACATTGTCTTATAAATTTATCGTAGCACTTGACGTAGCGCTACGCCGCCTACGCGTGTACTCATGTCTACGTTCCAACGGACTAAAAACGAGTTGTTGTTTGGTCATTTTCACAGAATATTTATGTAAGTATCTTATTCAAACCTGTACAATAATTTTCTTTAGGGTTTAAAAATGCCTAACACATTTGAGAATTTGTTTTTTGCTGGGAAACGACTATTAGTTTACGCGCAGCGTGCAATGAAATGATCGCAAAGCATAGTACTTTGTATTTAAATTAAGAATCCGACGTAATTTAGTTTTCGGTTTCTGATCAGTTTTGGCAATTTCCGCTGAACATTGATAATATTATCCTCCTGAAAAATTTAGGTAACGGAACATTTATTCTAAGAGGAATACAAATAAGGCTAAATTTTACTCTCGTTTTCAACTGCAAATTAAATCCATTTACCAACAACAACCCTTCTAAAAATGTCGTACGTACTCCTACAATAACAAACATTTTGTAATATTAGCAAGTTAAGAGAAAAAAAGGTCAAGTTGAGTCTTAAATCAATAAAGTGTCCTTAAAGTTACTTTTACAATAATAATAATACACGTAAGAAAGTGACGTTAGACTTTAAACAGATGTCAAGAAAATGTCTTTTGACGTGGCTTTCAAAGCAAAGGCTTTCATGAAAGTGTAAATCGCGTATTTTAAACTAGGACAGTATTAAGCTTCCATGAGCCTGAAAATGCATTTCATAGCCGCGCTGTATATTGAACCTCAACGCTTCCACATAGATTCGAGTATCCTGTGCTACAACGTTAGAGGCATCTGTGCAACGCGCAGGCGTGCACTGCAGTATATTAATAAATAGTATAGAGCTCTGGAGGGAGATATTGATTTATTGCTAGCTTGATGGACGGTTTCATGTATTTGTTTATGTAAGCGTTACAAGTATAGTTTCGATATTTCATGTTACTATGGTGTAAACAGGATACAAATGAAAAGAGGAAACATGATTAAATTTGAGTAATTTAGAGATTAAATAAATTCAAATTGCTTTCGAGAAAATTAATTGAAAATTACATCGTAAAAAACTTTTTTACAAAAAAAACAACCGACTTCCTTAAAATCACTACAAAGTGAAAAATAACTTTAATTTCGGAAGTCGGTGTCTTAGGATCTGTATTTATGGTTTTTTTGCCACCGACTTCCGAAATTAAAGTTATTTTTCACTTTGTAGTGATTTTAAGGAAGTCGGTTGTTTTTTCGCTTACATTCAACTAAGCGAATGGTTGGTACTAAATATAAGTATGTCAGTAGTGGGTTCAAACTTACAAACTACCCTCGAGCTTAACCTTTCTCAAGGATTCTTATCCAAACACAACACGCCAATAAATGCTGCATAATTTTAGGCTTTATGGCTATAAAATAGAGTCGTAAACCAAGTGCAAAATACGAGGCAAACAGTATGCCTCCTAAATGTACTCACATTACAGCAGAAGATTGGAAAACATAATAATTTCATAGTTTTTTTTGGTTGATTGCCACTCTTATAATAATATGCCTGTGTGGAAAATATGTGTTTCATAAACAAGGAAATGTGACTTAAACTATCGGAAATTGAAAAAAAAAAAAACAAAAAATGACCACAATGTGAATTAAAAAAAATCTGTTGGTGACGCGTAATATCTTTAAAACAACAACTAACTTTTGCTATCAAAATATTTTAGATACCTGTCATTGAGAGTTCCGACCAACCCGCATTAGGCCCGCATGGTAGATTACGGCCCTCTGCCTCTCACCGAGAGGAGGCCTGTGTCCCAGCAGTGGGAACAATATAGGTTTACTATGAGTGAGTGATAGCCAGTTCAATAAACTACACCAATAATATTATAAAATAAGTTTCGAATTTTGAGACGTATGTCAGCGTAGTTTGTGACGTATGTCAGCGCAGTTTTCGAAGACAGTTTTTTTGCTGTCCTGGTAACCCTGGCAAGGATTATGGCACAAATTTATGAAATTATAGTATTGTCATCGATCCTCGATAAGTCTACAGAGTTTAAATGAAATCTGGTCGTTTAAAGTGGGTCAAAACCGCGCTATAAGGAGTCGGTAACAAACAAACATACAAGTGAACCTAATATAAAGCGTGTAAAAAGGAAAGATTTGATTGTTTCAAAAAACGTTCGTAATGGATAAGCTCAAAACTGATTTTAAAAACTCTTTTGCCTATGGACGGCTATATTAATTAGGAGTAACATCTTAACTGATATTATAAATGCGAAAGTAAGTTTGTTTGTTTGTTACCTATTCCCCCTAAAAAATAGAGCCGACCATCCTAAAATTTTGCATATAGGTTGTCAGGTGTACAGAAACGGAATTAGGGTAACTTTCATATCGAAAAAAGTACTATCCCTGAGGAAAGCAACAATAAACGCTCTAATGGTAATAGATGGCGCCACATATCTGTTGAATCATGATGGAATTTCATTAATTAACTGGATTTTGCCCGCGGCTTAGTTCGCGTTAATTTAGAATTTGACAATCAATTCGGGTTGTACTCTACTTGTAAGCTATAAAATTCACGCGGACGAAGTCGCGGGAAGTGCATGTGATAGATAATCCGAGCTGATGTGTCCCCACGTAAAACCGCTAATTTTACATACGGTATTCGGTATATAATGATTGTGTCACAACAACAACTCAACTAGTTCCAAAATATAGTTGACATGTAAAAGAGTTTGTACAAACTTACAGGAATAAAATTTATCATTAACAGAAAGTACTCCGAAGCTTTTAATTGTGTTGACGCGTAATACCTAAGCTTCCTACACGAGCCTGAAACGCATCTATCTGCTGCGCTGTATTTTGAACTTTTAAACTCCCTCAGAGAGTCGAGTATGCTGTGCTATGACGTTAGAGGCATCTGTGCAACGCGCAGGCGTGCTCTGCATTCGATCAATAAATCTGTCTGGGACTTTAAAAGGTACCTGCGGGGAAGTTCATTTACTGCTAGCTTGATGTGCGGTTTGATGTATCGACTAATATTATCTACGTAACATAATCTATGGCTTGGATGTTTTTTATATATAAAAAATTCTTTAAAAAAAACCCTTGAAACATGAATAGGCACTTTTAAAAGTTTATTTTAAAGAAAAGAGAAATTTGGTCGCAAATATTTGAGAAAGTTAAACAGCCTTTTCCCAATATTGTTGGAGTCAGTTTCCCGTCTAACGGAATGGAGTGAATACCTATCTAAATTCCATAATTAATTTAGGCTAGTCTGACTGATCGTTACATTATCTATACCCATTTAATTGAATGGAAACTAAGAAACGTAGAATCTTTTGATATATTAACTTGTAAGTTACTGAGTCGAACACAAGACTGCATGAAATCTCAAAACGCAACAGGCTTCTTCCTGAAGCGTGGTAAGTGAACACTCATTTACATAAACTGGTCTATTTTGAGCTTAATTGTTTGCGGATGAAGCTTTGTTTTTATTCTATTTTTGAGATTCGAGCGTAAAAATTTCGATGCAGCATAAAGTAATAAGAGCCGGTAGGTTTCTATTATGTATGAGCTGTGTGTATGAGTATTTAGAAAATATTATGCCAATAAAACACATTTTTTCTTGAAGCTTATGAAATATCACTAATATTAACCATGATTAAGTTTACTATAATTATGATGAAGCAAAGATCTGAACATAGATTCTATTTCTTAGAAATGATTGATGAAAAAAAAATAACGCCGAAATCGATCAAAACTTATTGCAAATGAAATGGCGCAACAAAACCTAAGGAAGACTGGACTATTTCAGGGCGTATAGTGTAAAAAAAGTATTTATTTACTGTTCGTTAAAGTCTTTAGTCGAAGAAGTTTATTATGACTTCACAAACTAGATAACGACACGGGACTTGAGGCAGACTTTGTTTCAAAGCCTGAAAGCGCATCAAACAAGTGGTTCTATTAATAGTGAGTAGGTGTTGTCAGTTTTTAAATTGATACCACCCTACTGAAAGTCAAACTTCATTAACAGCCTTAAAAGATAGATAAAATTTATTTGCTTAAAAATCAGCTCAGAAATATAAAATAGATTTAGTGGTTATTATATTGTATAACTTGTTTTGTTTAGTAACAAATTACTAACTCCTTTTTATTATTTTCTTTGTGTGTACTACTAACAACTCTACAAACGCTATTTTTGTAAAATGTATGGACGTATGTCTGAAATAAAGATAAATTAAAAATTAAACATGTGTCATACATACAAGAAAGACATGCATGGAAGATGATCAAAACATTAAAAGCATTATGATAAATGCTTATGTGCAACGCGCAGGCGTGAGGCACTGCAATGAATGATCTAGCTGTGTCTAGGAAACTGTGGGTTATACAAAGGTCAGATTTAAAACTATTTTGTATGCGTCAATATTGTATCGTAAGTCATTGGTTTCAAGTGGTGGAAGGTAGGAAAATAATTATGTAAATATTTATTACGCTAATAATCTGACTTTCACCCGCCTAAAACTTTTTAAATCAATCCTGTATTTTAATCGTGAGCAGTGTTTTTTATAAGAATTATTTTGATTTGGTTACTAAACAAATTCGCGCATTAAGTAAGTGCATTTTTTTTCTTTTAAAATTGTAAGACATCGCAAGCTCTTAAGATCATTGAAAGAACACAGCTTAAATTACTGGAAAATTTCCATATGAGTACTGCTACGGATGATTAGTATAGACAGAAATAATCCAAATCCTAAATATTCGTGATTGTCTAAATGCAAGGTATTTCACCCTATTCCTTTATCTAAGCGCATGGTTAGTACTGAATATGTATGTCATTGTGTTTTCAAGCTCACAAGCTTCCGTCGACCTTAACCATTCTCAAGGATTGTTATCACCCCTGAGAACACGCCAATAAGCGCATCACAATTTTAAGCTATATTACTATACTATAGAGTCGTAAACTGAGTGCAAAAGCCCGGGAAAACAGAAAGCGCTCCCCTAAATGTACTCATACAACAGCGGACAATTGAAAAAACGTAATTATTTCGGGGTTTATTAATGTTGTCTTCGAAAAGAGTATTTTAATGATCTACCCCTTGTTTAAAAATGTCTCATTATTGGAGAAGCTTATTTATTTATTGCTTTCTCCTTATATCTAGCCGTCAAATTGTAAATACCGTTAGATTACAATCTTACTAGCGAGATTATAATCTGACGGTTCACAATCTTTCCGCAGATTACAATTTCGCTAGTTAGATTGTAATCTAACGGTATTTACAATTTCACGTTGACGTATCGACATGAAACTAAGTCCCTGTTACAATGTATTTTTTTCTTGATGGGATATCATCAAATGACGTCACTCGCTCAGAGTGGAGTGGAAGGGCGTTTACTGACTAAAACCCACCCGTGTTCTTTCAGTTGCCTATATGTCAGAGCCACGGTATCTCTTTCGAACAAATCTCGCGACTCTGGCAGGCTGTTAAACAAATATTTTACGTTTCACTTCGTGCCACATCATAATTATTGTAATCAGCCTTTATTGTTCCCACTGCTGGGACACAGGCCTCCTCTCGGTGAGAGGGAGTGGGGCCATCATTTATCACGCGGGCCCGGTGTTCATACATGTTAGATGTCCTAGAATTTTTAGCTCTAGGACATGGCGGATTCCTCAAAATGTTGATGTCACATTTCCTAGAATTTTTAGTTTTAGGACATGCCGGTTTCCTCAAGATGTTATCCTTCACCGTTTTGAGAGTATTGGTGATGAAATTATTTACATAAAGTTAAGCGCCTGCCTGGGTTCGAACCCACGACCTACAACTCGTAAGTCGGGGCCGATGCCGCTGGGCCAGCACTGCTCTCCCACGCACCACGTGTAATGCCAAAGAACTGAAATTTTGAGGTTTGTTGGGGTACACGTGGCGCTACTAATAGTAATTTTAATCGAAATATTGTAGACCTTTGTCGATTCTGAAATCATGTAACGGAACAGAGACGCTCCGAATCTGTTAAATGTCACCATGAAGTTATGCTGCCCCGTAGTACCGAAACTTCCTACACCAGCCTGAAAACGCATTTGTCAGCCGCTGTGTAAATTGAACCTTAACGCTTCCGTATTGAGTCGAGTTTTCTGTGCTACAACGTTAGAGGCATCTGTGCAACGCGCAGGCGTGCACTGTATACGATTAACAAATAATATACAGCTCTGTCTGGGCTTTAATAGGTACCTGAGGGAGATATTGATTTATTGCTAACTTGACGTCCGGTTTCATGTATTCATTAATCATTCATAACGTCTATAATTTGGATATTTTTCAATTCAAAGTGAAATCGTTCATTTCAACAAGACCATTAATAGGCCCTTTTAAAAAGAGAAAAGATAAGTGTGTGTATATATTTGAACAAATTAAATTAAACCAACTAACAATATCATTTCTTTAGATGAATATGGCTTACCCGTATTAAATAAAATTCAGACGATCGTAGGCTTTTTATATATAAACTTGTAAGTATCTGAGTCGAACACAAGACGGCATGAAATCTCAAAGCGCAACAGGTTCCTTATAGAAGTTCGACCACACTCATTTACATAAAACGGTCTATTTTTTGCTTTATTGCTTCTGAATAAAACTTTGTTATAAATCTCATTTCATTAGGATTTGAAAACGCAATGCTGCATTGTTGTGATTATAAGAAATAAGAATCGATAGGATACTGTTATTCTAGTATTTTCAAATGCTCAAAGCATCATTTCAGAGCCTGTAAACGCATAGAAAAAGCGTCCAAGCTATTCTGAACTTTAAACTTTATTGCAAAACGTTCAATGTTGTGTCCAAGCATGATAGATGGCTATGATCAACGCGCAGGCGCGAGACGATTGAAGCCTAATTATAGCCCTGCCTGGGGTCTACGCAAAGCTAGATATCGCATAAACCTTATTTTATGTTTATTGAAAATTTGTGTTTTTTTCGAAAACGAAGTAATACCTCATACTTATAGGCAATCTGTATGCAGGTTTAACGGATGCAAATACATATAAGTAACTATACGTTATAATTATCATAATTCATAACACGAGCTTTATTTGAGTATCTCTGTACCTATCGCTAAAGTATTCAAATAAAAATAAATAGGTTTTTTGTATTTAACATTTGACGGTGGCGTATCTGCGCTGAGCTGAAACACGTGGTTTCGTAGTGTTTATCTTGTCGCATTATGTACTACATAAACTCAAAAAAAAAAAAAAAAAACTGGCCAAGTGCGAGTCGGACTCGCGCACCGAGAGTTCCGTACAAACCTGCAGGTATTCACGGCTTATGCATAAGGTTTATGTTTATGAAATTAAATTTTTTAATTTTTATATTTGAGTTGACTGAATGAAAAGTAAATTGTGGTTTACGATTTATGACGTATTAAAAAAAAAAACTACTTACTAGATCTCGTTCAAACCAATTTTCGGTGGAAGTTTACATGGTAATGTACATCATATATTTTTTTTTAGTTTTATCATTCCCGTATTTTAGAAGTTAAGGGGGGGGGGGTGGGGACACACATTTTACCACTTTGGAAGTGTATCTCGCGCAAACTATTCAGTTTAGAAAAAAATGATATTAGAAACCTCAATATCATTTTTGAAGACCTATCCATAGATACCCCACACGTTTGGGTTTGATGAAAAAAATTTTTTTGAGTTTCAGTTCTATGTATGGGGAACCCCAAATATTATTTTTCTTTTTCTATTTTTGTGTGAAAATCTTAATGCGGTTTACAGAATACATCTACTTACCAAGTTTCAACAGCATAGCTCTTATAGTTTCGGAAAAAAGTGGCTGTGACATACTCGGACAGACAGACAGACAGACATGACGAATCTATAAGGGTTCCGTTTTTTTGTCATTTGGCAACGGAACCCTAAAAAAGAGGAGAAATTGATATTCTTGAAGCACTCTGGCTTTGAAACTTAAGGAGGAGTCGTGAATTCCAAAGTGTTATGGTTCTTATAAAGTTTCCCTAATAATATTTGAACAGAACTATTATTGTTGTATATTGAACTTTGTTTTAACTACGTAGACTCAACTTTTGTGAGTTCTTGAAAACCGCGCAATGGATAGAATACAGTTCTACTAAAGCTACTGTTAGCTCCATTTATTGTGTTTAAGAAGCAAAATTTTAATATTAAGGAAAAGTGCACCTTCTGGTACTTATATATGTAATAATCACTCACCGAAGTTTGTGGTCCGCAGCAGTGTCACTTAGAATCATACGCGGTTTAAGATAATTATCGATTATTATTAGAGATAGCACGTAAAATGAAAGGGCAAAGTTTAATGTTTTTTTTATTAGGACTGCTAATTGTCATTGCCCATGACAAAACGTCGCATTTTTCTTACAACAATAAACAATATTTTTAAACCAATAGAAACACCGACTACAGCTGAGACGACACAAAGTTGATAAAACCGATTATTCCAAAAATGAATGCGAGAAGGGGATTGCTCCATTAATTCCCAATACGACATTTAAATGATTTTACGCGCGGGTTCTGAGATAAAAAAATTGATTTGAGCTTAATTTCTTGGAAAATAAGGCCACGTTTAATGTATAGGGTTCAGGGTTCGTACAAGCTGAGGTAGCGCGCGGAACTGTTGCACGGGCTAGCCGTCCCAGTGCAAGGGATGAAAATGAGGATGCGTTTGACGACTACGTTTTATATTGGCTTATTGCATTCACATAAAGTTCAGTTTGGTTTGTGTTTATGAAGGTTTGGACAGAGCGCATGCGCGGGAACTAGCGGAAACTTAAAATCTAGGAACAGGTAATATTGATAGGACTAACTTCAAATTTTCAGCTACTTGGTAGATAATTACATTAGTACACCATAACTGTTTCAGAGCGGTATCTTTAATAGGGCGATTCCCATATTATTAAGAGCTTTCGCGTTATAACCTGTTGGAATCTGTCAAAAACCTCAGATTTACCTACACTTGTGACCAGAAGGGTAATTGTGTCACTTACTATCAGTAGGAAACGCTTTCATTTTGACAGTTCAACAACATTCATTGCGTTATTTACGTTGTTGAGCCGGAAAGTTTTTCTAACAAATGGCGCAATGGATTAGAAATAATCTTCAAAACTATTCAGATTCTGATTAATAGTGCGTTACGCAATTAGGGTGCAGGTTTACAAAATGATCTGTGAAAAAAGAACTTTGAACGTACCACGAAAGTAACGACATATATTTAAACGCTTTTACGTAGATTAGGTTATAAACAATAAATCACAGTATAGATTAGTTCTAGTAATTAAATATCATTTTTCATTAAGACGGCTGTTGAATATGAATAATTTAACATCAAGGAATTCACCTAGATGTTTTATAGTTGAAGGTTTAGGCAGTACAAAAATAAAATTGATCCGCGGGCCTGGTATATAGGCACCTGAAGGAACACGGGTGGGTTTTAGTCAGTAAAAGTCTGACACGCCCTCCCACTCCGCCTAGAGTGAGAGACGTCATTTGATGATTTTCCACCCACAACAAAAAAGTGTGACTTTCAAAACAAACGCAGTTTCCTGACTGACTGATTGAGTAATGTAAAACACAAACCACTGCACAAAGAAACATGAAATTAAGACGATTGTTTGGCACCAAGAAAGGATTTGGCAAATATTAACCAGTTCGAAAGGAAAGTCGTTTTTTCCACATGAGTCATTGTGACCTTTTTATCATTACGCCTGTTTTACCTAAGGGTTAAGACAGAGTTTTAAATACTCTTCGACGTATTTTGAATTTTTAAAACAAACCCTAAAATTCGACCATCTCTTGCCGTAGAAAACCAATTAGACCACCAAATATGTAACGGTTTTGTCTCAAGAGATAGCAGTTAGTTAGGTTTATCCATTATCAAGTTAGTGATTTGTTTAGTCTGATAGGAAACACCGACCTTATCTAGTTCTTAAATATTATTTGATGTGTGAAATTGCCCGTTTAATCAATTTGCAAAAAAAAGTTAATAACAGAACAATCCTTACGATGGTGTAAAAGTTCAAAGTACAATATTAATGCTTAAGATATGTTTCCTCTGAGTTAAGAACAATTAGACAATAACTTCATTGTGTCAATGGCTATGACTGGTACTCCACAAGTAATAGGTACTCCAGCAAGAAATCAATGTAAATTCAAGGATTCGTTTTTGCCGCTGATTATTTCAGAAATTTTGCTGTTTCAGAACTGTCAATTGGTTGAATTTTCTTCCAATTTTGCTCTCCCGAGGCAAAGTCTTTAAGCACTTAAGTAAAGTGAATGAATAAAGAAAAAAACCGGCCAAGTGCGAGTCGGACTCGCGCACCGAGGGTTCCGTACAAACCTGCAGGTCATCATCATCATCATTCGTCATCATCGTTTATGAAATTAAATGTCTTTTTTTTTAATTTTTATATTTGAGTTGACTGAATGAAAGGTAAATTGTGGTTTACGATTTATGACGTATTAAAAAAAAAACTACTTACTAGATCTCGTTCAAACCAATTTTTGTTGGTAGTTTTCATGGTAATGTACATCATATATTTTTTTTAGTTTTATCATTCCCTTATTTTAGAAGTTACGGGGGGGGGGGGACACACATTTTACCACTTTGGAAGTGTCTCTCGCGCAAACTATTCAGTTTAGAAAAAAATGATATTAGAAACCTCAATTTCATTTTTAAAGACCTATCCATAGATACCCCACACGTAAGGGTTTGATTAAAATTTTTTTTTGTGTTTCAGTTCTATGTATGGGGAACCCCAAATATTATTGTTTTAAAAAAAAATGATATTAGAAACCTCAATATCATTTTTGAAGACCTATCCATAGATACCCCACACGTATGGGTTTGATGAAAAAAAAATTTTTGAGTTTCAATTCTATGTATGGGGAACCCCAAATATTATTGCTTTTTTTCTATTTTTGTGTAAAAATCTTAATGCGGTTCACTGAATACATCCACTTACCAAGTTTCAATAGCACAGCTCTTATAGTTTCGGAGAAAAGTGGCTGTGACATACTCGGACAGACAGACAGACAGACAGACAGACAGACAGACAGACAGACAGACATGGCGAATCTATAAGGGTTCCGTTTTTTGCCATTTGGCAACGGAACCCTAAAAATGAACAAATGATCCGTAGAACAATTTCAATGACCGCGTCGCGACGCGACAGGTCGCCCATGTGGGTCGCGCGCGTTTTCATAGAAATTGTTCTACGGATTTATATCGCCGAATCGCGCGCGAAGAAAATGCTAAAATCGACATAAATTTTATGTCTGCACGAGCCTTTATGAAGAAAATGCTAAAATCGACATAAAATTTAAAAGCTCTTTTAAAGGCTCGTGCAGACTAGCGCGACGCGTCGATCTTGTGTTAATGGAAAAAATGAGTGTTTTTTTCCGCAATGAAGTATTTGCTCACATAGGCAGTCTATATACAGAGGCCTAGTCTAGACTATGTACCGTGTGATGCCGGACGTAAAGAATAGCATCACCTTATTTCTTCCCGTGGGTGTCGTAACTCGTAAGAGGCGACTACGGGAATTACTAAAGAATGGGCAGCAGCGTTCTCTATGCATTTTACCACCATACTGCGATCGCCAATCCGCCTGCCAAGCGCGGCGGTTATGGCAAAGCCCCCCCAAATTGGGGAGGCCTATGTCCAGCAGTGGACGTATTACAGGTGAAATGATGATACAGAGGCTTAACGGATTTGATGTTGCCCAAGAGTTTTGAATTATTAGAGAATAACGTCACTGTGTCAGTAGCTAAAACACAGTGTATAAGAGGTACTCCACCAAGAGAACAATATTTCAAGGGCTAACTTAGACGCTAATTATTATTTTAGACTTTTAGCTTTTTCACGACTTCAATTGGTTTAATTTTCTTCCGATTCTGCTATTTACAAATGACACCCGAGACATAAATCTTCAAGCACTCGTCAACTTAATGAGTGTACAGGTACCTATGCGAAGATATCTTGGGGTGAAACTGAAAGCTCACTGGGCAATAACACTATCTTGAATAACTTATCGTAGCACTTGACGTAGCGTTACGCCACCCTACGCGTGTAATCACATCAACGTTGAAACGGACTGAAAACGACTTGTTGTTAGGTCGTTTTGACGGAATATTTATTTAGGAATGCTATGAGAACGGCATTTGCTGACTATTATATCAACAAGTACTCTAACGATAACAATAGTTGGTCTATGTAATTAACTCAAGACAATGTCAATGATTTTTCACTTACCTACTAACTGGTTATATGAGTTAGTTTTTACAATTGGTTATTTTATTTTACTGTTAAGTCAATTTGTTTTAATTTTATTTTACTCTATTTATTAAAATGCTTTAATAAATAGAGTAAACACCAAGAGTTAGTAAACCACAAGTTGCAATAAAACTTTTAATAAGGGTTATTGCAACTTGTGGTTAGCTAACGACTACGACAATTGATCATATTATTCTTGCCTGAGCATAATATGATCAATTGTAAAAACAATCAATTGTAATTAAGTTAGCACGATAAATTCTAGTGAAATTATAAAACATCACACCCACTTCAGATCATTGTAAGAATAGAACTCAAATGACGGGAAAAGTGGAAACTTTTCCTGTCATTTAAGCTCTATTTATAATTTAAGCTCTCTAATTTCTTTAATTCCTTTAAGCGTGTGGTTGGTACTGAATATATTATATGTATATCAGTAGTGGGTTTAAGTTCACAAGCATCCCTCGATCTTAACCGTTCCCAAAGATTTATTATCATCACCCCTGAGCGCAAACACGCCGTTCAACGCTTCACAATTTTACGCTTTATGGCTTTAAAATATAGTCGTAAACTGATTACAAAAGAAATGAAATGTGTTGCCCTAAACCTACCCACAAAACAGCGAACAGTTGAAAAACTTAATAGTTTCGAAGTTTATTAATGTTCACTTCGAAAAAAGATTATTAAGGTCAACCACTTTCTCACATACGTCTCATTATTGAAAAAACGTAGTTGTTTTTTTGCCTTCTTATAACATCAATATTAGACGGATAAAAAATAAATGCATCTTGTCACTTGTGTGTTTTTTAGTTTTGAAAAAAAAAAAAAACTTTGTCGATGCCACTATTGCAATATAACATTACGTCTTTTTACCCCGAGGATGGAGGACAATTCGTCAGTTATATTAAGAAGTAAAAAACATTTAAAAAAAAAGCTTTTATCGTGCATCGTCACGAGAACCAAACGTATCTGCCAAACTTTAGCTATTATATACAATATTTCTTTGTACGTGTTGTAGTATAATAACTTTGTTCCACGTAAATCGTCTTCACATATAATTACGCAAGTAATGTGAACAAAATAATGTAATGAAAACTTTTGGACTAGGCAAGTAGACTCAATTTATATGTTAACTTCCAAAAATTCCATTTAATGTCCTTCTTGAAATAATGATTTTGACTTGGTTTGAATGATTGATTTTGTTGACGTAACTCGTACCGTGATAAGTTTAAACAAGGGTACTTATAATTTCAATCGAAATATTTTGGTGTATATTGGTTTATAAAAATATGTAACAGCAACAGAAATATTCAAAGCTGTTGAATGTCACCACGAAGGTCATGTAGCCGCGTAGCACTCAAGACTGTAAACGCATTTATTAGCCGCTCTGTAAATTAAACCTTAATACTTCCACATAGAGTCTTGTATTCTGTGTTACAATGCTGTAGGCATCTGTGCAACGCGCAGGCGTGCACTGCATTCAATATACAATAGAGCTGTATCTGGGGTTTCATGGACCTACCTGAGGGAAATATTGATTTTTTGCTAGCTTGATGGACGTTTTCATGTATTCGTATCTGAATGCGTCACGCCTCGTGTTTTATTGTTTTTCATTTTAAAGTGAAATCATTCATTTCAGTTACATAATTAATGGGTGTAATATTATTAAAACAAACGAACGAAGGCTCTTTTGATTACTAAGCTTATAAGAAACTGAGTGAAACGCAAGAATGCCTGAAATCTCAAAATGCAACCGGCTTCTCGTAGTAAATGGACACTCATTTACATCTACCGGTCTGTTTTGGTTTTTAAACTGCTTGCGAGGTTATAACGTGACAATCACGGCGCTCCATGTTGTGTTTTCAAGAAATAAGAACTGATAGATTGCTGGTACGTTGGATTATCTTAAAGAAATATCAAGCACATAAAACGTAGTATTTCACGCAAGCTTATGAAATATTACTTACATTTATCCTGATCAAGCTCGCTATGATGATGATGAGGCAAAGAGCGAAAAACATTGATGCGTTTTCTTAGAAATTATTCATGAAGAAAATGCTAAAATCGATCAAAACTTATTGCAAACTAAATTGCGCAAAAAAAAAAAAAATCGTTGATGACTGTCTATGACTGGGGTATGGCGTATTGTGTAAACAACTAAAATATTTTATTACTGTTTGTTAAAGTCTATTGTTGTTTATGTCGACTTCACAAACCGGACACCGACGTGGAACTGTAGTACGACTGACGTGGTGTTCAGTGCACAAGGCTTCTTTTCGAAGCCTAAAAGCGCATCAAAAATCGTTCATGCTATTCTAAACTTTAAATGTAATAGCTTTAAGTTCACAGTTGTGTGCATGATAGGTGGCAATGTACAACGCGCAGGCGCGAGTCACAGTACTATTGATACCTTATTATAGTTCTGCCTGGGGTCAACGAAAAGCTAGATATCGCATAAGCTTTATTTTATGTATATTGAAAATGAGTGTTTTGATCAAATACATATACATCGGTTTAATAGAAAGAAATGCACCTGTATATTATACCTGAGTGTCGTCTATGTATCACTAAAGTATTAAAAAAACAAAGATTTTTTCATACATATTTGTCAGGCGTACGTGCTATCGTAGTGTTCATCTTGTCTTCAGCTTGTTCGCTATTGATATTAATTTTGTACGATAAAAATAAAAAGTAGAGGAGACTTTGATATTATCACGTCGTAAATTCCAAAATGTTTTGGTTCTTATTAGGTTCTCGTAAAAAAACAGAACTGCTATTATTGTAAATTGATCTTTTTTCCAACTACGCAGGGTTTGTTTTGGTGAGCTAGTGAAAACCGCGCAGGCGCGAAACGAATTAGGTTGACTCCTGTAATAGAGCTCTGTCTGGTCAGAGTAAGGTTCTATATTGTACAGGAACTACTTTTGGCTTCATTTATTGTACAATAATATGAAAAAGTGCAACTTCTGATGCTTAACTATTTAAGCATAGTAATTAGGTACTCACCTATGTTTGTTGTCCGCAGCAGTCTCATTCAGAATTTTACGCGGTATAAGATAATATCTACACATTATATGAAATTAATAGGAACAGCTAATAAAACGAAAGGGCAAAGTTTAGTGTATATTTTAAAAATTAGGTCCGACGATTCAAATTGGCAATGAAAAATTGATGCATTTTTCTTACAGCATAAAACAACATTTTTATACCAATGGAAATACCGAACAGAACTGAGATCATAAGTAATTGATATAATCGATCTTTCCAACGATTTACACGAGGACAGAACTCCTCCATTAATTCCCAATGCGACATTTAAATGATTGTACGTGGGTGTTCCTTATGAAGCGATCTGATTTAAGCTTAATTTTTGGAAACTTAGGTTCCGTTTTATTTATCGGGTACAGGGTACGTACAAGCCGGAGTACCGGGCGGAACTGTTGCACGGGTTAGCCGACTTAGTGCAAGGGATGAAAGTGGGGCTGCGTTTGACGTCGACGTTCTATATTGGACCTTAAGACTTTCACATAAAGTTCAGTTTGGATTATTATTATGCTAGGGGCTTGTGAACAGAGCGCAGACGCGTGACCTAGTGGAAGCTTAATATCGGAGGAATGGTAATATTTATAGAAGTAATTTCAATTATTATTTCGCAGGATCTCAAGTAATTGGAAAAAAGGTGCACTTTTTTGTGGTACAGATTTACTCCCAGGGGTACACGGGACACTCGACAGGGGTCTGCTTTGCGCCAAAAAATTAAGGGTGCCAAAAAATCCAGGCGACGTGACAGCTCGACGTGAATCTAGTAATTTCCATGAAGTTCGTGTTGTCACGTAACGCCTGTCTGTGGGAGCCTTAAATTGGTTTAAATGACAACCGAGAACAAAAACTTGTCAAATTAATACAGGTACCTATGTGAAGCTCTCTTGGGGTGAAACTGAAAACCCAGTGGGCAGTGGGGTAACAAACGCTACGTCAAGTGCTACGGACATGAAAATCTTATCGTAGTACTTGACGTAGCGCTACGCCGTCTACGCGTGTAACAACGTCTATGTTCCAACTGATTGAAAACGACTTTACTTGACTGGTGTTGACAGAATAGTTATACAATATGCTATTTGAACATGTATAATTATTTTCTCTAGTGTGTAAAAATTTGAGCAAATTTATTGCCGGATTAAAAAAAAAAAATGTGTGTAATCACTGTTTATATGCAGTGCGCAATGACACGATCTCAATACGAGAGTAATCGTTGGGGTTTAAAAAAAAATAATTTAAAGATAAAAAGATGTTTTCGTAAACAAATTATAGAAAGTTGAAACTTGACCTTTAATATCTCCGCAACCAGAAGGTTCCCATGTATACTTCAGTACAAACTAATATCATAAAATTGGTAAGAAAAAACTGAAAAGCAAAAGATAATAAACCTTAAAATTATGAGTCGGCGCTTTGAGTGATCTATATTCATTGATTTTTCAGCGCCGACTCAAAATTTTAAGGTTTATTATTTTTTGCTTTTCAGTTTTTTCGGCGAATTAATTTTTTGTTAAAAAGTTTTTATTTTATAATTTTTTGTGGCTTTATTGTACTAATAATACTTGGCAAGGTATACCCTATCCAATAAAAAAGAATTATCAAATTCGAACTACTATGTATAAAGTTATGCGTGGTTATACTTTACAATCAGTGAGTGCACAATCAATCATCCCCTGTTTTCCGACCCTTAGGGTTTGATTTTGTTTTTCAAATTTATATGGAATCATCTTCAGAGTATACCCTTTCCAACAGAAGAAGAATTATCACAATCGGACTATGTAAAAAGTTATGCGTGATCATAAATTAAAAAAAAAATATATATATAAACGCGTCGAATTGAGAAACTCCTCTGCTTTTTTTTTCGTCGGTTGAAAAGTAGCTCCCGGCTTCGTTAGGCATATTGTTACTCCCGTTCCATTATTTTAGATAAACCTACATGGGCACTTACGGAACGTCAGAACCTAGGTGCAGGTTCCAATTGGTCGCTTCCTATGGAGTACAGCTGACAAGACAACTTTCCTATTATTCTTTTAAAAATAGTTAGTTTTTACAATGTTTTCATGTTACAGTGTTAAGAGACCGTACATGTGTTTTTTTCGGATTGTGCTGATTTACGTGACAGTGACACGTGTTTTGACAGTTAAAATACTGTATTTCTATAAGTTTCGTTGCACCATGTATGTAAGATTATTTCAATTTTCAACTAATGAATATAACTGAGCGACTTTTTTATTTTTATCATTTTATTTTATTATTTGACCTCAAACCGGCGACAGTTTTGTAAATTTTGCGGTAAGAGGTTAAGAGTAACACAAATTAACGCATCGTTTTAACTTCTACTCGGTATGTAGAGATAACAATATATTGTTGGGAATATACTGACAATCTATACAACGTATGAATTACGTTTTACTACTTTCATATTAAAAAATATTTAACTTAGAGAAATTTTAAAGAAAATGGGCAATGAATTTGTTTTGATTTCGGCTACTCAGAACTCTTGTTCATAAAAATAAAAACAGAAATGACCTTTAGTTCAAGGTCAAAATATTTCCCGAATAAATATATTGAAGAATTAATAAGAATTGCTACTAAATAATCTTTCATAATAACTTAAATCTCGCATTATAACGACACAAAAAATTAAAAAACCGGCCAAGTGCGAGTCGGACTCGCACACCGAGGGTTCCGTACAAACCTGTAGGTATATAAGTAAAAGTTCACCCATCACGACAATCGAATCGTAGTTCTGTTCTGTTTTTTGGCTAGGTTTTATTTCTGTCTGTGTTTTATTCTGTTTATTATATGATATAACAAAAAATTTACGGTTTTCGCAATTTTTCCTTTATCTGTGCTATAAGACGTTGCTTCGTACCAAATTTCAAAATTCTAGATCGACTGGAAGTACCCTTTAGGTTTTGATTCCCTTGCGAGTTTCGAAAATTTGCGGCATAAACGGCTATATCTTTTGATTGCGTTAGCTTAGAAGTTTGATTTTTTCACAGCTCCAAGGGACAGTAGATTAGAGTATTTGATATAAATTTCAGCTTGATACCTCCCAGCGTTCCTGAGAAAAAGAGTCTTGACAGACGGACGGACGGACGGACGGACGGACGGACAACAAAGTGATCCTATAAGGGTTCTGCTTTTTCCTTTTGAGGTGCGGAACCCTAAAAATGAGCTCATTCATTAAATAAGAACTGAAACAATATTTCTTATTATGCATTAAAATCAATGAGAATGCAGTATTTTAACTATAAAAGTTCGTTTGTAAAATCACCTAAATCAGAGAAATTGACAAAATATCGTATACGGCCTCTTAATCGCTATTGGAGGACAGTGTAGGCATTTCAACACATGAGGTACTGTTTGTCTGTTTCCCTTAATTTTTAGCAACGCGTGGGTTGCACTTGGTTACGCTCACGCATTAGTGTTCAACGATCACGCGATATTGAGCTTAATAACCTTAAAGTAGGGTTCATAGTTGCTTGCAACTCACCTGAGCATAGCGCGCAGACGCGACCTTGAGATATTTTCCTCAAATGAAGGGCAAGCTTTTACAGAAAGAGTATTTTATTGGTTGTTAGCGAATATTCAATCTTTACTAAACAACTAGGACTATAATGAATTAGTCCTGTCTATATAATGTTAAGATTCGAGTAGAATTTCTGGTTTTCAGCCATTTTCGGAACCTAATTTTCTTTTAGGACGAAAATTAATATGATTACTAGCTTTTCTAACGGCTTCGCCAGAGTAGAGGTCGAAAATTATCGCACGGGATCTTACTACCAGGATAAAAAGTAAGTACCCAATGTGTTAATCCAAGACTATATGAGTGCGGAGTTAAATCCTAATTCGTTAAGTTGTTTTTGCGTGATTGGGTAGGAAATATCCAAACAACACATTTAAAATATTATAGCAGGATAGGGTTCAGCGGAAAAAAATAAGAACCGACAAATCCATAATTATAAACTATTGATTCAGAAAAAATGAGAATACAAATCAGGTTGAGTCTCCTTTTCGTTTACAAACGAAAAAAAAAAAAACTACCGTATTAAACTTGGTCTTCCTCGTAATCTCGATGGCAAAACTGTAACAATATTTTTGCAGTATATTTTAAAAATTCGTTTTCCATATGTCGGAAATAGCGAATAACGTGTCCACACACACTCGTGTAAATAAGCAAAGACTATCATAAACCTGTAAATCGCGTATTTGACAATATGGACAGTAAGCAAATATTTTTAGTAATCTTTAATTGTAATCTTGTCTAACCAGTATTCACACAGACATTACTAAGTAGCCAGGATTATTCACCAGCAAATTGCTTTGTAATATAAATTTGTGGATTCTGAGGTACCGTATTACAACTTTACAAGTATGTGCCCGTCCCAGTTCTCGATAATGACCATGTCACGTAGTAATGGGATTGGTCTTTCATTACTGACAGGACTATTGTCGCCAATAAGCCTGATATAGTGGTAATAGATCGGTTATCGCGCTGCACAATGATAATCAATATTACCATTCCACATCACGGGAACTTGGACCCTCCTCCTGAGACCAGCGGACTACTGTTTTATATATTTATATTTTTTTAAATTTTTCTTTTATTAAAATATTTAAAAATATATTAGCGAAACAACGATTTTTTTCCCTTTTACTACTACAATTTTTTTCCCTGACTTATCCTACATTTTTCGGGTTTTCTAATTTAATTTATTTCGTACTTATTAAGGGTAATTCAATCATATTAACAAAACATCAATGTATTATGTAATAAATAATATTTTGAGCTAATTATTTACTTGTCTTATTGTTTCAGACTGTATAATTGTTTCAAGTTACAAGAAGTAATTACATAGGACCTAGGTATTTTAAAATGAAAAATTCAATAAATTGTTATGTTATTTGTTTATATTACATAACATAACATCACGCCTATATTCCTCGAATTGTACAGGCGAGGCAGTGCAAAATGCACTATGCAAAGACGTAGGGCGCATGTCAGGTCCAGTTGAAACGCACTAGTTGTCGAGCATTTATGCTGAATTGAGCTTTTTTTGGCTCAGCCATAAGGCACATTTTATTGTTAGTTTCTGACATCGCACCTTCTACATTTTAATGGTTTAATTTTTTTTTTATCATGCTACGTACGGTACGTCAACATGGCGTACGGTGGCATGCAACATGTGTTATGTTATTTGTACAATCACATGATTCAGTATGTATTGATGGTTCTCCCAAATAAAATATTTAAATAACAAATTAGTTCGAGCACTTCTCCCTAGCTTGTCGATAGGAATCTAAATATAGTCAGGCCACAATTTGGCTACGAGCTTATCACTTTCAACAGCGTCCTGATGAGGAGTTGATACTCCTGTAACGTGAAGGCAATAGGACACGCTGGACAAGATATTAAATGCAATATATGAACTTAAATAAGTACACACACACGTAGACCTATCTAAGTTTATCTACACTACCTTATCAATGACAAATCGTGACGTATTCAAACATTTTACTTGCGGTTGATTGCGTGGCTTAACATTTTGCGATCAGTGGGTGCAAAAATGATAAGCAGAAATCAATAACAGACAAAAGTAACCCTTGGAAGTAAGAAGGTTATGCGTGCCTTGAACTTCAGTGTGAGGACACCAGAAATAGATAGTGTAAGCAAAGAGCAGATCTCAGGTTAATATTTAAAAATGACTTACATGTAATCTGACCAAACTTGCTATAATTATGATTAGCGCCACCGCAAGATACATGCACTCCTTTTTAAGCGACTTTTTAATGGAATTTGATCACATAGTCCGTACACGGGTAAATGTTTTGCGTACTCACCGATTTGGTAGATACCGGGCGAATGAGAGCAAGTCACCAAAGCCACGGGTCGATAACTCCGCGCAGGCGCCCTGCGACCAACTACGCAGGTAATTTAGAATGTGACTGTACTAAGTATGGGGTGGTTTGGATTTCACACCAGTCTGTCTGTTCTGTAAAGAAAGATGAGAAAATAGTAAAAGATAGCAAAATGAACCTAATCGACACTTCTGTCACATCATTTACCAAAAAATCGCCTGGCCAATGTGTCGGCTACATACCGCGCTTTCAGGACCGTTACGCAGTTTATAAAACAACATCTAGCTACCCGATGCTTCGTGAACTTTCGGCACGTGATCGGGTTTAGGAAAATTTTAAAGGTCATTCCAATTACTTGCCTACTTTTGTGGTATGATTGCGTAAACAAGTGACATTTATCTTTGAAACAATAGCTTATCAACTTGCGACCAGCTATTATATTTATGATACCAATTTGGCCGGATATATGACATTTAAGTTTAGACTAGTAACAACCTAACTTAAAGATAAAATTTTAATTTACACAAAGGTTGCAGCAATGCTTGTATCGTACATCCTACAGAGGGTGCTTCAAGATCACACGTACGTAAAATATCGCGGCAGGACTATTTCGCGCACTGTATTATCAACGTACTGCTTAGTGCAGAAAGTTGAAAATCGAACAGTGTGTTATTTCGACGCGCTGGTAAGCACTCTGTTGGATTCTCAATGTTCGGTACAACACGGATAGTGGAAAATCCAGTGCGCGATAAATGCAGATTTTTTGTTGTTGATACTTGTTTTCAAGTCATCATCATCATCAGCCTTCAGCAGTTCCACTGCTGCATTCAGGTTAATTCTCGGCCACTCTCATCTAGCTGTGACCAGCGTACCTGCGAAGACAGTTTGTTCCACCTTGCCTGAGTTTCCTAGCTTATGTTCGCCGGTTTGCTGTTTTCAGAGTCATCATTTATCAATCTGCAAAAGCTATCTGTTGAACATAATTTTTGCAATGACTGCCCCATGATTGATAAAAGTGTTTCCACATTGCTTGGCATCACATGCAAACGTGGATGACTGCCATGAAAGGTTTCCAAAAAGGCACTTGCGTTGTGAAACAATCCTTTTGTTATTCTGAAAACGGAAAAAACAAATGATTAAAATTCAAGAAGTCGTATCAATACGGAGAACTTTCTACAGTTTTCCAAGAAAAGGGGAAACTTTAACAAAGCTGAGATCGTAACACCACGTTTGAACAACACGTGAGTCATGGAAATACCCGGCACATTGGGGTTGGGGTGGGTCCCCTTTTGGAATGACAACGTGACCAGTAACGCAACACACTTGTGTTATTAATTTATAACTCCTTTTTCGTTTAGAGGTGGAATGGGGAAATTCACGATTTATTGTGCAATATGGACGGTCACAATGAAACTGCTAAAGTGTGTTTAGCACGCAGTTATTTTCACGTGTCTGGAGGGGTGATTAAAGATAAGCACTTGCTTATCTTTAATCACCCCTCCAGACACGTTTGACAATTATGAATTTCCCGCGTCCGACCTTACTGACTTCAGTAAGGTCGGACGCGGGAAATTCATAATTATTGAAGGGAAATATTTAACCGTTGTGACCAGTGGTGGTAACTTACCGAGTTGTCGGTCGTAAGTTCGTACTCAGACAGGCGCTTAACTTTGTGTTAATTATTTCATCATCACTGCTCTCAAAACGGTGAAGTGGAACATCGTGAGGAAACTGGCATGTCCTAGAGTCAAAAAATCAAAGACATGTGACATATTTACTAACCCGTACTGGGCCCGCGTGGTGGATTACAGCCCACTTCCCTCTCACCGAGAGGAGGCCTGTGTGTGGGAATATTATAGACTGATTATGTATATAACTGATTATCTAATAACTTTTGGATTGTCGAATAACATGCACTTTTCAAAATGAGCTGAACTTTTTTTACTTTCTGGTCTTTTCTCACTGTTGGTTGCATAAAATTTACCCTTTACGCGTGCCATTTGCTTCAACCAATTATAGGCAGAATTCGTTCATTGTGCGTGCAAGCAGAAATCTTAACAAGCTTTGCAAACAGTACGATATAGACCCGTTCCTAACTGGCGTCTCATCAGCCAGGAAGTGCATAAGCCGTAGTTTTTTCATGTAGTTCTTTTTTTATATAGATACATATTAGGGTTTTTTTTTTTTTTTTTTTTGGATGGGAAATCATCAAATGACTTCTCCCGCTCTGGGCAGAGCGGGAGGGCGTGTCAGACTTTTACTGACTAAAACCCACCCGTGTTCCTTCAGTTGCCCATGTGCCAGGGTCACGGTATCTCTTTCGAACAGTCACGCGACCCCGGCAGGCACGGTCCTAGCAGACCCCTTCAGTGTTGCTGACATGTCTTTGAGGCGCGCGTGGAACACTACGCGCCGTCGACCCGAGCCTGGTCCTTACCGGGCGGCGAGCTACCCATTGCTCGCCACCCGCAAGCTCGCGCCTATGGTGGCCGGGAGTCTGCTATCGACTCCCGACGCCCGGGGCGTCTCCTCCTGCGGCGGCTAGGGACGTGAGGGCGCAGAGACTGCCACTCCCTCACGCGCCCCGCCTCCTCCTTCGCGAGCATTACTGCTTCGCAGAAGGAGGTGACGGCTTCCCATGCCCTCTCGCTCCCAACCATGGCTCGCACCAGGGCCGGACGCGAGAGGTCGCCGCCGCCGATCGCCTCCACGAGGACACGGCGGTGCCCCGCCCAAGCAGGGCATACCTCCACCGTATGCTCCACCGTGTCCTCCAGACGATCCTCGCAATGGAAACACCCGGGCGTTTCCTCCCGCTTTATCCTGAACAGGAACCCACCGAAGCACCCATGCCCGGTGAGAACCTGCGTCAGGCGGAAGGTGAGGGCGCCGTGGCGCCTCTCTATCCACTCCTCAAAGAGGGGACTTACCGCCGCAATTGTGGCGTGCCCGACATATTAGGGTTAAAGTATGAAATTGCCGATTTATACTGCAAAATTAAAACTTGTTTTTTTTTTTTTTCCAATATGTAACATATTTATTTAATCAAAATATTTACCCTCATTATCTATACATTGCTGCCCTCTAATTGGAATTCATTTATGCCTTTTGGTAGAACTCTAGGGATCTAGATTCGACCTACTGTGTTGAAGCATTTTGTACTTTGTATGTCTGGGAGGAAACTTTTTACCACGTGGAAAATTGTCCAAATCACAAAAAAAAAATGGTAGTCAGTTAGAACAGGGTCTAGTGAGTATGGAGGATGACGTGTTGTTTCTAACTGCAGCTCCTGTAGAGTTACAATGGTGTCCCGTGCAGTGTGAGGTTTTGCGTTATCATCTATCTATACTATTATACTATATAATATTATAAAGCTGAAGAGTTTGTTTGTTTGTTTGATTGAACGCGCTAATCTCAAGAACTACTGGTCCGTATTGAAAAAATATTTTTGTGTTAGGTAGCCTATTTATCGAGAAAGGCTATAGGTTATATAACATCACGCTAAAACTAAGAGGAGCGGAGCAGTAATGAAAAATGTTGCAAAAACGGGGAAAATCGCATGGGTCGGCGATTCGACGCGACGTGAAGGGTCGGGGGAACAAGAAATTTAACGCGGGCGAAGTCGCGGGCAGAAGCTAGTAGAGGAATAATGGTAAATATCGTTTCACGAGTCATAGCTGTTTCACTGCCAGTTCCACCATCGTTGTTCACAGTTCGATGCAGTAAACGTTTGCTGATATTGCTTGACCAGACCTGAGGAAACTATAGTGGATAACACCATGAAGAGACTACGAAACAGTTACCATAACCTTTTTATTGGTAAACTTTCCTTTAGGGCACTGTTCCGGTGAATGACCTGGAGACAACCATTGCAGTTTTCGCTTACGGTTATCATAAATGATCCATTTTTCGTCAAATGTAAAAATTCGATCCAATATTTCCTTCATTTCTGTACTAATTCAACAAGGCAGTTTCAACACTCGTTTCTTTCTGCATACCTATCAGTCAAATCATGTGGCACCAATTTTTCATGTTTTTTATCTTATTGATTTGATGCCAACGAGTCAATATCGTAGGTAACGTAACTACTAGTACTAGTAGTTTGACTCAGATCGGCTTCCACCGATCTCCTTGAATTCAGCGTTATTCACCAGTATGGACGGTCTTTCGTGTGTTTTCTTCAAATCGAAATTTCCATTACGAAAAAGCTCGGTGCGCTCATTAGCAGTCTCCTCACCAAACGCAGCATTGATATTGCGAGCCATTTCTGCTGCGTTAGTCCCGCGTCGGAACTCGTATTAAAAATTACTCGGATTTTCGATTTTTCAAATTTCGAACGCTTTTAATACTCAGAAAGTATGCATGCCAGCTTTTTTTTTATTAATATCAACACATATACACAAAGGAAATGTCTACGCAAATGTCCGGCAGATCTGGTACCGTCTTGTGACGGGTCGTTGATCTCCTTAAATAAAATAGGATTGAACTACACGATGACTGATTAATGATGCCGTCTGTTGGACAGGTCAGCTCCAAACTGCAGTTGTTCTTCCTTCAAAAAGCACTTCCAGACATGCAGGCCGCATTGTTAGACATAAAATTATAAGAATGTAAATAATGTTTGGACTTTAAACGAGACCATGGCCTCTGAATTTGTTTTGGTTTTTCGTTTCAGGGAGCAGTCAGCTAGGAAAAGCCGGTGCCATCTAGTTTTAAAATATTCACCAACAGAATATAGACGTGTAAAAGTGTCTCAAAAGAACTATCTACATAAATAACCATTTCATTTCAAATAATTCTCGAATATGAACTAGGTAGTGTCCTGGTACAGTTTGCTCGATTTCGCATTACTGACACCTCGCTGATTTTACATCAGCTGCTACCACCACCTACCTAGTAGTTTCCCAATTATGCTATTCAGCGATTTATTTTTCATGGAATTATTGACTAAAGGTAACTTTCGTCAGACTTAAGTAAGCTTCGTATACTTTGCATCTGTCTCATATCAGGTTTATCACAGCGGTGAATCAAAACATCTTCATCGGCATGTCGTAGAACTCATCAATCAATACAAAAATAACCATCGCCCGTTAGGACAACAATAACAGTTACAATATTATTGCCAGTACAGTGATGGCATTATTATATAAATACTTGCATTAATTGAGATCACCAAATGACTATCTCTGGCCTTATTTTAGTTTTGTTAGCTAAATTGTAAAAGCTTAGGTTTTATTTACTGCAAACTATTGTAAGTGACATCTGTCTAAATCTGCCAGAACTAGATCCCACGCAACAGTTTGCCCTACTTACGACGTTTATATGACCGTGAGCAGATGGCGCTAGCGGCGTCATCTTTCAAAGCTTTCAATTAATACAGAGTGAACAGTTACAGGTTCTCGACAATGTTGGTCTATGATTTTCAGTTGTCTTTCCAATTAGTACCAAGGTCTTTTATATAGATGGCAGCAAATTCAGAAAGGAATTGATAAAATACCATTATTTTATTTTAATGTCTCCCGAATATAGGGTTCCCCAATGGGTCGCAAATTGCGATTTATAGAGGATATTGCTATAATTCTGTCACTTATTGCTATATCTTGGGAACACGGAAATTGGCTGATTTTATTCTGAAAGGAAAAGGTTCCTGCATTAATTAATTAATTTGAGTAAATTTGATTTTACTTTAAACATGTAGATAGGTATTTCTAAATATTGTGAATAGCGTGGGGGTATTATTTTTTTACTTTAAAAGTCTAAACTTAACTACATCATTACATATTATTTTTGAATAATATAATCACTATGGTATCTATAACAAATAACCTTTATAAGGAGACAGCTATGAGAGAAGGTGTTTTGAAGGTGTTATCAGATCCTTTTTCAAAACTTACCTTGTGGAACTTGCCTTCTTACAGGTCCACCCGAGAGTGATTCTCTTTCACCTGTTCTCCTTGTATATGCATTTGATTTTTACCATTGTAAGAAATTTTAATCATTTCTAAAGTCGCATTTATCGCCCGAGTAATAAAGTTATCACAAGCAGTGGCGTCCTGCCTCTAGTCTTAGTATTGAACATAAATTACGCTCCCTTCCCTGCCTGTAGGAATAAGCGCTGCATATTGCTAGACATTACATTACCTACGTGTGATAATAAATTACTTTGTACGTAAAACGTCGGACGTGCAGTGTTATATGAAATTATGGCGTAGAATGTAGATGATAGTTTTAATTTTTTAATAGCGTGGAGAGTTAATTAAAAGTATATTTATAAAGTAACCTCTGATCAATGATTCAATTCGTTTTATTAGCTTATCTAACGTCTTTCATGTCATCATTCTTCAAGTTGCTTTGTTTGTTATAATAAAAACTTTTTTGCAAAAAAAAAACAACCGACTTCCTTAAAAACACTACAAAGTGAAAAATAACTTTCATTTCGGTAGTCGGTGTCTTAGGATCTGTATTTATGGTTTTTTTTGCCACCGACTTCCGAAATTAAAGTTATTTTTCACTTTGTAGTGTTTTTAAGGAAGTCGGTTGTTTTTTTTTGCAAAAAAGTTTTTATTTTTAAATTTTTAGTTGTGGTATTCACCCTGCACTAATTCCAAACAAACAATGCATATTTATGCGATAGCAGAAATCGCGGTTGATTTCCTATCATTTTTTAAAGAGTTCCGGTGTCTGTCTCCCGAACTCATCATCAGATCTATATGAAAATTATATGGGACCATTTCGGAATAAACCCCTTTCGAACAAAAAAAGAATTTTGCAAATCCGTCTATATATGACGGAGTTATGGCCGAACATACATAAAAAAAAAAAAAAAAAAACATATAAACATCCGAATTGATAACCTCCTCCTTTTTGAAGTCGGTTAAAAATAAGGATCGTTATTTGGCTTATTATACACACAGATATCTACATTAAGTTTATTAAAAATAACAGTACCTATAGATAATGTTCATTCTGATGGGAATCAAGCCTCATGTGTATTTGGGAGAGATGACAACCGAGGCAAACTATGAGCGGGCTGGTGAACGTCACACGTATTCGAATTCTATTTTAGAGCTCCTCCTTCTAGCTGTTTAACTCTTAACTCATACACAAATAAATATGAATTTAATTATAAAACTTCAAAACAAAATCCTTCACATTCACCAGCAATGATGTTACAACTTTTCATTGAACAGAAATCTCCATCTAAACCATTTACTCTAGCCTTCGTTTCAGCAACAGCATTGAATTCAATAAACAGGCAAATTCATGCTCCACCCGGGTATAGACGTCGGCTATCAAGGCTATCAATACCGATGATAAATGACGATACGGGTAGATAGACATGACCTTTGTGTCCGCGTGTCGGCGTGGACATTGTTGCGTTCAGCAACTGGTAAATAATCACTTTATTGTGTCGGGCAACTAAGGCTGTGGTGTGAATAACGGGGCGGGTATAGAACTTAAATTTTGTTTAGTAGAAACGTGCTGAAAGTGTTGAAACGGGCCTTCGTGTAAACGTGGTTATGATTCTGAAAATTGAAGCTATAAGTAAACTAAATAAATTGTATTAATGTAACGTACATTTTGGCCACATCTTTGAAATGAGTGATGACATAACGGCGTGAAATTTTTAGTACTTATTCGGACCATGAAAACATAAAGTTCACTTATTTTCGTAAGTCCAATTATATTGGCATCGCAAGAGATTGTTCCTGTTAATATACATACCCGGGTTGCAACACAATGTTTTTATTTAGTATGTTTCTTTTATATTCTTCAGTAATTCCATCATATTTATTCATAGAATTATAACAATTAGCTATATGCAACAATACGAGTATAATAATAAGTTAATATGTATTATGCGCCAATGAATGGGATGTAATTGGGTGGGTAGTCCTTTATTGGTGCGTTTTCACATGCTCTTTCTTCTCATGTATTAAACGATGAATGAACGTCAAATGAACATTTCACTCACGAGTGATGTAAAATTTACCGTTAGTAAATAATTGGAAGCAACTTCTGTTATATTCAATGTTTATTTGATGTGCAATAGTTTTAAATATAGAAATAGGTACATGTAGGATTAGTACGAACGCGCAGAGGTTTCATGAGTTTAATGAGATTATTTGCAAAGACCACCAGAAATCTAAAGTATTTTTTTAAGTTTGTATGTAGGGGGCAACCTTCGGAACTACTGATTCCGTAGATAATTTCATCATTGGGAAGTTACAGTATTGCCGAGTCTGATAGGATAGATTTAATGTTAAAACAAATTTCACGCGGACGAGATCGCGGGCAGACGCTAGTTTAATATAATGTGTAAGCCATATGAGTCCCGCCCGAACCTGATTGACTGCTGTACAACAGATAGTCAGTTCGATTTCTATTTAATGCAAAAGGAAATCAAACTTGCAATCTATAGCACAGCAGTCAATCGGACTATCACCAGATACAATGCCTACCTGTATCGGCCAACTTTACTGAAATAACGTCGTAAATTGTCTGTCTTGTCAAGTTAAAACCTCTCTCGAACTAAGTTATAAATTCTATTATTGTCAACTTCATTTCAACTCAAGTGTTGTCTGAAGAAAGTGTCAGTTTGTACTTCGTTGTGTACATTTATAGAGTCGCGTAGGCTTCGTATAAACGCGAGGAGTAGTGTAAACTATGCGTGATTCGTATAAAACTAAAATTAGCATGTTTGACGCATAATATTGACTCACTTTGAAGACGTAATTTATATCTTTGGATGATACTTAATGCGCATTTCGCAAAAATTAAAACCAAAATGTTATAATGATATCTTCAGGATAATGTTGGGGCTACCACGTTTTTGTACTGGTAAAACGGGACCCTATTACCACAGTCTAAAAATCATACAGTCGTCCGACGAAGACGTCTAGACAGGGCAATCGTGCGGGGTGTGAGGGGCGAGATGGGGGAAGGGCGCTCCCGAACTGCATACGCTACCGTGTTAGTAGTTCGGGATAAAACTTTCAGGGCTATCGTGTGTCACTTTATTTTTGTTTTAATTAATTAAAAATAATTTTATTAAAATGGTGCATACGACGTGTGCTGTGAAGGATTGCAAGTCGTCATCTTACATTAATAAAGAATTGCGATTTCATCAATTGCCGCGCATGGATGAAAGGTAAACAAATAAATAAAATATTGTTTATTTAATAGAAAGCCAACATGGCGGCGCGACGTGTAGCCGATATTTATTTATTGTGCGGCGGCCAAGATGGCGCCGACGAAAACTTGCAAATTTTTCGTCATGGGTATCATTTTCATGGGTTTAGAGGTCGCTAAAATCGACTATGGGGTCAAAATTAAAATCCAAGATGGCGCAACGAAAATTTGCAAATTTTTCGTCATGGGTGTCATTTTCAAGATTTACGAAATCCCTACAAATAAAAATGAGGTCAAGTGTCTTTCGCGGAAATGTCTATCGTGCAAGTGTACCTGACCCAGGATGGAGGACATTTTTTGAAAAAAAAAAAAAAAAAATAGTTATTCGTGTCAATTTTGTGATTTCTTGGGGTGAAGATTATGAAAATAACATCAATTTTCAAATCCAAGATGGTAGATATTTCTCTAAATGAAATTTAATTTAGAGAAATATCCGCCATCTTGGATTGTGACATGTGTTTTTTCTCAACCTCAATCTAGAATTGTATATTTTTGCGTGTCAGACCATAGACGAAGCACATTAATATAATAGTTCCTGTATTATAAATTTCAGATGCAAATTATGGTTAGGCAATAATGTTGATCTAAAATAAATTTAAAAAAGTTTACTTGAGACAACCCTAGCTCTTGCGACAATGCCTACACGTTGTCGGCATTTACAAGGAGATCAAAGGCGTCGTCCTACTGTAAGTTTTTATACTGTGCTATTACTAAGACTCCGCTGTCCGTCCGTCTGGCTGTATCTCATGAACCGTGATAGTTAGACTGGTGAAATTTTCGCAGCTATGATCTATTTCTGTTGCCGCTTTAACAAAAAATACTAAAAAAGCAGAATAAAATAAATATTTACGGGTTTTTTTTTTAACGGCAAAAAACATCACGTTTGTTGTATGGGGCTCCCATACAACAAACGTGATGTTTTTTGCCGTTTTTATAGATAATGGTACGAAACCCTTCCTGCGAGGGTCCGACTCGCACTTGGCCGGTTTTTTTATAACAAAATGTCATGTACTGTATCTTGACATCTGAATTCAAAATATATTTAATTTTTATTATATACGATTGTTGTATTTGGTTTTAAAAATGGTTCGAATTAATGTCACGTTTACGTCGCGCGTGCATGCCTCTGTCGCACTGTGTCATTAATTCGTGACAACTGCAGCCGATCTATTCTGTCAAAATCTCACCGTGAGAACATAGGTGAAGTGACCTAAAAGTGAGCTGTCATTCCATTCGATGCTTGGGATTGTCACTAATAATATTCACCCGAGTAATCACGGTGAGATTTTTACAGAATAGCGATACAGAACAGTCCTGTAAAAATTTCACCGTGAAAACTTAAATGAAGTGAGCCACTGATGCTAGGGATTGACACCACTAATGACAGCTCATCTCAAGCTCATTTCACATATGTTTACACGATGCAATTTATACAGGATAGATTATCAGATATTGGCTATGCTCAATGTGGCTTATGATAAATGTGGTCGTGGCTAATATTTTTGAATAACGCGATTAACATAAACCACGGTACGATACCTGTCCATGATTACCTATTACAGTACAATTTTTAAATGGTTCACAAGATCCATCAAGGTACAGATAGATCGCAATTTCGGACGCGATTTACTGTCGCGTTTTCTCGCTTAGATTTGTTCCTAGTCTTAAACAGTGGGAACAAGCTCTTATGCTCTTTTTCACTACCACTAATATAACGAGCCTATAATGTTCCCACTGCTGGGACTCAAGCCTAATCTACCACGCAGGCCTTCACCGTTGTGAGAGCAGTGGTGATGGAATAATTTACACAAAGTAAACACTTTCAGTGCCAAGCGCCCGGCTTCCGGGTAGAACGATAATTCGTTCGCATGCCCACAACTCGCCTCCGAGTCCACAAAAATAAGCTAGGTGTGAATAGTGTGTACTTTTGAATAAGTCTTTTTTCAACTGGGCACTGAAAGTGTAAAACGCCTGTCTGGGTCTGCACCTGCGACCGATAATTCGTAAGTCCCAGCCGTTCCCGCTGGGCCAACACAGCTCAGAACACTCGAGGACACCTAAATGAATACCTCTCCTACATATAATCCTACAGCGCACTTTTATTTAGACACTCAGTTAGGTGAAGTTTTGTTCAGTGAAAGGGATTAGTGTGTACAAATTCAAGTTTTGGGTCACTCCGTTAGTGTTTCAGCTTCTTGAATCTTATAATATGTATCTTGCGAAAGCTCGGGTTTGACTCCGAAATGTTAATAATATTAGATAAGTCTGAGTTTAGTAACTGTCTGGGATAGTTGCTTCCCTTTACTGGCTTCCTATTGTCTAAGTTTGTACAAGTTGTGTAAAGGCTTGGTGAGTGATTGGGGTTACTGCTTTAGATCAGAATAATGGGATGGAAATAGCTTGTTCCTGAAATGGCACAATGATTAACGAAGTACTAGGGTATCATTGTGGCATGTTCTTAAAATATATCTTTGACTTGACAAGTCAATTTACAAGAGTTTTTTTTTTGTGTCAACTTATTAGGCTATACATACATTGTAGAATACGCAAACAAAAAACCATTGAGCATACCTTCAACGCTGCAGCCGCGCTGCTGCTTTTATTGTAGCATTTCTGTGACAATTTCACAACTGTTTACCACAACGCCGCCATGTCAATGTAATAGAGGTGCCAAAATATCCTTTTATCTAAAAACTTTGTTTGAAAATCGAAAGTCAGAATTCAAAGTTTCAGGTGTTCGTCGGATTACAAGTGTTATGTTTTTGAGAAGCATTTTGTTTTTATAATTAGGTCCTGACAAGATGCCTAGAAGCAGACCCGGATCATTTTCATTGTTTTTTTTTTTTTTACAAAAAAAAAACGTAAGTATTACACTTACTGTATAGGGCAGTTCTTGGGAGTATTTAACATGGGAGCATATGCAGCTAAACTAGAGCAATTCCTGTAATACATATAGTATCAGATCCCACAATACAGATATTAAATACATGTTACTCCAAAAGAATTGCGAAAAACTGCATGAATGATTTATCTTAAATCACAATAAAATCTGAAAAAAGTACAAATATAAAGTATGTGTGTATGTGCGAGTGAGTTTCTATAAGTGTATAGTAGGGAAGTAAGTACGTCTTACCGAAAAAATAGAAAATAAAACATTACATTATTCTTCCGGCTATCTCATTACGCACCGCCTTAGTAGTAACGAAGCCATTGCTCAGGCTACTAGGGAAGTAGGGATATCGATAATTAGTAATTAATGGAATGGAACGACACTGGCCCGCCATTACACTAATTTTCAAGATAACGACACAGATTAGCTATAATGTAGGGTGTCTGTTGTAATAAGTTTGTTAGGCCTTGTTTTACGCTCTGAAATAGTGTTTTTGATGGGATTTTTTTTCATCGTGGAGTATTACGTAGCATGGGAGTATATGTAACTATCCCAATGAAGAAAGAATAGAAGGAGTGGGAAGAGAGTAGGGAGGCCTTTGCCCTGGAGAGGAACATTACAGGGTTTTAATCCAACGATTATAATTAAAACCCTGTAATGTGTGTAGGTGGTACCTACTTTTGTCTTATTTTACGTTTTTTAATTATTTCATTTATTTAGCACACGCTATCTTTGGGTCAAAATTTAGGTTACCTGTTTAGGAAAATTAATGCCAAGGTAAATACCAAGATTTTTCTCTAATATAAAAAATGTGAAAGTTTGATATCTATACATCTATACTATATAAATAAATAAAACTGAAGTGTCTGTTTGTAATTTTGAATAAACAGTTTTTCACTAAATGCATATGAAAGTATATATGGTACATACATCAAAAAATCATTGTTTTTAAATTTTGTCTATCTGTCTGTCTGTTTGTTCCAGATAATCTCTGAAACGGCTGGACCGATTTTAACGCGACTTTCACTGGCAGATAGCTGATGTTATAAGGAGTAACATAGGCTACTTTTTGTCTGGGTAGTACGTCCCCGTGTGATAATTTCCGAACCTCACGCGGGCCCAGCTACTATATTAAATAATGTTGTATTTACAATAAAACATACAGATCCCGTGAATAGATTTCTAAGTTACCGTACAACAGAAAAGTAAGACATTGCATAAGTAAACACCCCACCGGTCTAGTAATAGATATTTGGTGAAATTACTAGAACTTCAGAACATCGAATTCTATCCTTAACTAAATAGTATGTTAATCTAGTCATAACCATACACACACAATTTATGCGTCCATGAATATTAGTGTGGAATCTATCTGAATTATTACAGCAGACGTTAATTTAATCTATTCACAACAATTCCCTCTAGAGTAAGGGTAATTAATAGATTTAGATCGGCCATATCTTGTGCCTCAGATCTACGAAATGGCCTTGAATTAAGTTCAGTTGGCGAGGTCGTTTTGTGACTTTGATTATTATCAGTGTTAAAAAAAGTTCTGTTGTTAAAATGGATTTCATTCGAAAAATTACACATTTCAAAGTCAATAGGTAGTTAGGAAATAAAGTGTCGTATAACACGTGGAAGCACCTACGTACAAAGGTTCCAAGAAAAGAAAAGTATTAGGTAATTACTACCATACTATTCAATACTTACACTACTATAATACTGAAAATAATTAGCAGAAGATTTTCTTTAATACTGATGCAAATTAAGTAGAAAGATTATATTCCTGAGTAGGTAAGTATAGCTACATAGACCTACGTTCAATAAACTCATTTAAAAAACCGCCTCACCAACGCAGAAAGATAGATAGACAGCCATCTTGATTACTACAAAGTTCACGAATGTTGTAACTCGTCCGCGGGTCCGCTGACTTGAATGTAGAATGAGGTCGTAAAGTCCTCCCCGCCCCTCACACCACCAACGTCGG
Source organism: Aporophyla nigra (assembly GCA_947507805.1). Taxonomy (NCBI): domain Eukaryota; kingdom Metazoa; phylum Arthropoda; class Insecta; order Lepidoptera; family Noctuidae; genus Aporophyla; species Aporophyla nigra. Next base: position 6,311,331 of record OX382301.1, read on the forward strand.
ATTCAAAATAAATAAAATGCTAATCCGTTCCCGTTTTACTGTCGAACTTCGACCAATAACGTTGATCTCCATTCTACACCGCGAGGTGCCCTTAAGTGATATTGTGTAAGTTCCCTCGTAACAGCCCCTCTACCGTTGTTTACTTTCTGCGACACTTTTGTTGTAAATACCATTATTTTGATAGCTTTCCGCTTGACCTGACCTTTTTGTTTTGCTTGAAATTAAGATTATGTAAGGATCATTAACTGAGCACTTTTGGTAACGATTTTTCCAGAAATTAAGGGTGTGAGGGTTATACCAAAGATAACCCTTGAGTTTCACATAACTGGCTACAGTTAAATTTAACAACCGGTCCTGTTTCTCTAGTATTTAGCCAATTTCGGAACCTTCATCAACTACTCGATCTACGTACGCTGCGCTGTTTTAACAACTCATCATTCTTGTGCCCCCTTTTCCAATTTATTTGGAATCGTATAGCATGGTCTTCTTCTTTCATTCATCTCTGTTGTTTTTTGGGAATGGCATCTTGTAAGTCAACCTATGAGGTTGTCGGCTGCTTAGCCGGACTCGCCTGTGGCTACCTTAATAAATTAAGACCTTCAGCCAGGGCTTAAAAACTTATAGAGCGACTACTTGCTAAGGACATCCCCTGTGGGATACGGACCTCAGCTTAGATCGCATCGCTGGTAGAGGGCAGCATGGGTCGGGCTGAATCGGAATGAATTGCCTGACGATTGATGTCGGGATAATTTTTTATGGTAGTTGTGCGACAAACTCTGCTTGCCAATTTTCCGTGACGTCTGTGCGATGCGTAGTTCGCATTCGGCAATGTAGATTGCACATCCTTCTTAGCCATATTATCATCTGTCAGATATTCTATCCATCATTTATATATGTAGCCACAGCCGTCATCACAGCACAATACCACGTTTTTGACATTCCGTAAAGAAACAGTGACGCATAACAGCCCTGAGAAGAACTGACACCACGTTTTGACTAGTCTTTACGGAATGTCAAAAACGTGGTATTGTGCTGTGATGACTGCTGTGGCTACATATATGATTGCATAATTGTCTGCCCTAACTGTTTCCTACTTTACTTCTACTACCAACATAAAATTCCTAAGACAATGGCACATACAAATTCTTAGCATTTCTACAGAATGTTGAATACATCATTTCCGCAAACGCGAAACGCAGTGCGTAGTTATTGTAAGTGCTCGTATTGTCATTTGGTACAAAGCTCGAGGAGTTATCTATGTGTCGGCGTTGTCTGTGGTCGCACTGAAAGCGATGAGGCACTTTCGATTTTATTTTTGACGTGTTTTGGGAATACAGTTAGGATTTCTCTGGAGATTATTTCTCTATTCATTATAACCTTGCTTCGTTATCATCGACCTAGTAATTTTCCAACTGTATTGAGGTCAGCTTTCAGTCTAATCCTATATTGAAATTCTACTAAAAAGTGATAATGATGTCAACATCATCTTAATAATGTTTCGGTTCCCTATCCATTTGCATAAAAATTTTAAGACTGAATATAACTTGGCATACTTTTATTTCTCCGAATTATATTTTCGCATAACATTATTTACGCATCACTTTTTTAAGCATAATTTCTCTAACCATAATAATGATTAAGCATAACATTCTAAAGTATAATTTATCTACGCATAATGATATCACAACCCAATTTATTTCGTAGTTGTGATCATGTGATCAGGATCTTTAACCTTCAATGTCTTTGATTCAACGAATTTGCATCAAAATTTAATTTCGTGAACACAGTATCTCATTAACGTACCTATCTATATTTCCGTCTGAAAGCTCATCGTTTACCTTATAAACAAAAGTTTTATCTACAGGAACTGCAGCATCGCTGTCTATGAGACCTATACCATACGTAGAAAGAGTGCCTTTCACTTTGCAAGCGTGTTTTTCATTTGCGAGAGAAGCGCTCTATTGTCGCCGGGAACTATTCATTTACGAATACTTAGGCATGCTAACGTAGAACCAGGATTATAAGCCTCTGATCAACTGTCGTTTTCAATGGTAGAATGTTTGTTTGTTTGATGATTTTAGCAGGAAGTTGTCTTGACTTAAGACAACCAGTCGATTATCTTCTAAAGTGAAGGCTCGTAAACTTATCCGTCAGAAGTTGGTCGAAACATCCCTGTGCTGATTTGTGTTCTCCTCTACCGATCAATATTTCTGTGCTAAAGTTGATTTTGTTTATATTTATGTATTTATCTATGTATTAGTATTTATTCTTGTATTTTTACAACTTCTTTGTTTTGTCTCTGCATCACCCTAAGACGATTGGTAGAAAACGCCTCAGGCATAAGTTCGCTTCTGTGCAGTATTTTTTACTTGTGCATAAAGTTTTAATTAATAAAATTTATTTATTTAATATTATGTTTTACATTTGTTTTTACAGGTTCCCAACCCAATACAACAATGCTTGATAAGAATTAGGTATTATTCTTTTTGCTATCGTGTCGATGGCAAAAATAATACGAAAAGTAATTTAAGATTTTCATTGTCGGGCGAAAAATTCAGCGATACATATACCGTTTGCTGTAGTAGGCATAAGGTGGTATAGAAATGTTGGTGATGGTGTTACGGTTACTTACGAAAATCTGGCGGCCGAAAAGAGTAGGTAATTGCTTATCTTAGACCTTATCTAATGGTGTCTATACTAGATAGCATTTTTTTTCATGCTGTTGTGTTCTTACGCGGTCATCTCTTTTTTTCAGCGTTCACCAGCAGTAGTATCAAGACATGTAGGATAACGCAGCACCTATGTTAAGTAATTTTTGTGTCGACTCTCTATCCAATGATGAAATATACTTATATTCCGTGGCTTGTAGTTGACGTAATTGACCCAAAAGTACCTTAAGACAGTATATAATCCATCTCATTATCTCTCAGAATAGCACCAGCCTACTTCCTCATGTGAGTTTCGTAGAAGGCGACTAAGGGAGTTTCTTAGAGAATGTGTAGCAGCGTTCTCTATACATTTTACCACCATACTGCTATCGCCAACCTGCCCGCTAAGCGTGGCGATTGTAGCAAACACCCCATTTTGGGGTAGGCCTATGTCCAACAGTGGACGTTTTTCGGCTGAAATGAAGATGATGATGTATAGGACAGTTTTAGAAAGTGGTTCAATTTGAATGGTCTGTACCACACCCTGAAATATGACCACACCTTTGTGATACATGCTATATAATTGTGCATTACTAATATACATGACGTCAGCAAATATTTGTAGGCAATCCTTAAACTTATCTGGTAGGTTTTGTAAAGGACAGGACATGGTGACCTTTCTTTGTCATTCAAAGATTATTTATACTTTACCATTGTCAAGTACATTTGTGTGGGCGAGCCAAAGGGATTGGTACCCCATGACTTTCCTTTATTCATCTCTAATAAGCAATTTCTACGTGAATTTCATCCTTTTATGTTCCATATTTTTTTGATTTCTCGCTCTGATGGCATTGAGATGTCGTAATAAATTGTAAAATGCGATTAAATATGCTATCTCGGATTCTCGCTCTTCATTCGATTTCCGCGTTTTTTTCCCAGAGCACAATTGTCATTTTTTTATTTCTATTCCAAATGCAAATTGAGTTTGAAACTTCGTTTCGCGAATTTTATGAGACGAGTCCTGACATCATTCAGGATTCCTTTGTGATGTTATAGCTGATGAAACTTGCTTTTTTTCCTCTTTTATTTATTTGTCGGACAGTGGATTAGGGTTTCGAAATTATAAATAACTCATGTTTGCTTTGATGTTGGTTGTTGGTATTCTGGGAAAGAATTGCTTTATACCTAAGTACTAGGTCAGACACGAGCTCAAAGTATTTATTTCAATTTAACCATTCACAAGCACTTTCTAATTATTCTATATTGAGTTTTGTTAGGTAACCTGTTGGTAGGTAAATAATTATAATTAATAGTTAATTTCAAGTTACTTTATCTCTTCTAATTCGTGAAAACCTCCTTAAATGGCATCTCTGTGAAATAATATCGATTAAAATTAAGATCAACGTAGTAACAGTACAAATAATAAGCGCAGCAATATTAAGCGGTCGTAGGACAAGTTACGGGACTTAGCCGTATCTTTCACTAAAAACAAGAAAACAGTCATTAAAACCACTACGAACACAAACAAATCTGGCTCGAATAAGGAACAAGAAGTCAAAACTACCAATAATGCGAAAATGTCCCTTTGTATAGACAAGTGCTTATGAAGGATCGAGCTCACGGCACAAGTTACACTCGACCGGCTCCCGGCCTATTCTGAATGGCACGGATCACTGACTCCCCGACTACCTATCAAAAGTTATCTCTCGCCCACAGACCGAATCTGCCGGTCTCCCTTATGTTAATGACGTTATTTTAACCCTAAACCCAGCTTATACATATTGTGTTTCTATAATACTTTAGTTCGTACACGAATAATAAACTAAAAGCTATTGTTGTGCTCTGTTGTAAAGAACTGTTGATTTTCGTGTAACTTCATGTAAATAATGCGAATATTTAACCAGATCTGCTTTAGCTTTAAAGGGAAGGGAACTAAGTTACGGCCAATTTTCCTTGGTCATAAGAAAACTTTTTGGTTTAAAATAAGAAAAATAATTCACGGGTTTCGTGTTTCTTTGCTTTTTGGGTTGATGAGGCAATCAGTCAGTGAGGATGTTTCCTTTCTATTTTATGTCGACTTTCGACACGGAAGGCCGTGGCGAAAGTTAAATGAAGTTATTTTGTCCTGTCCATTTTGTGATGGGATCAGAAGTTTTGGGCTAACGGGATAATCGGGACTCATATGTGTCATGTCGTGACACAATCACACCTAGAATGTTAATATACTTTTTGTTTTTGTCCTTTTCTTTTATATTTACTTCGAAATCAAATTATATGTTGACATATGAACCTAGTTCATATAGGCATGATCACTGAGAAGTGTTACATGAAATCGCTTAAACACTCATGTCAATTTCGTTACTCAACTAAATAAATTTTGGTTTGGGCCATCTTTACTTTTGCTCACAAGGAAAGTTCAGCAATCGAAGAGATTATCCCAAGGCCCTGTTATACTGAAAAGTGTGGATAAGGGCTATATTACTCGTAGTATTCTACAATCAAACAAGCTATTTAGTCTATACAGGGAAAAAAAATATCAGTGAGCAAACTGTAACCATGAATTCAGCATAAATATGATTCTCTCCAGCGTAAAAACTTTTAGTCGGTAAACAACAAAAAAAAAAAAAGTACCGTTTCATGCAATACACACGCGGTCGAAATGTAACAACTGAGAGACTGACTTTTAAGAATTGACGAAAAATGTCGACGCTAGGGTAACAAAAATCATATTTTGAGTTCGTGGTATCTAACATTGTGCGCACTAGTTTTTTTTTTTTCAGTATACTGTTAGATGTGCTGTCAGTATACTGACTGCTATTTTGTAACTACGCTTATGCTAAAGCTTATAAAGTATTTATACACACAATGGAAATGAATATTGGCAGAGTAGTAGAGAGATAAATATTCTTGCCTGTATATTGATTACTTTGTTTGGCTGTACATATTGGGGCACATAGTATTATGGTGAATCTCGTAGGTGCTCATACACAAGAGGTGCACGCGGCAATGGCAGAGGCAACTGCGCCCGGCGACGTCATCGATGCTCACCGTCGTCGCGTCGGTAGCTGTTGTCGACGAGTCTCGGCAGCAGCAGTCGCCAGTGGTGTTGACGTATGTCATTAAATTCGATAATTTATCTTATTAGTTCCACATAGGTACAGACAGAATCTCGACATATTAAATACCGACCAGAATCAAGTTAAAAGTTTTTAAAAGACATTGATTTCGCGGAAACCAATTACCCCGACCAGTAGTTTTACCACAAGTAAGAATTAACGACATTTTGAAAAAGTATTAGCTACTAACTTTGCACTTAATGGTGCCCACGAAACGCTTATTGAGAGAGTTAGGTAAAGAATTTTTTTGAAAGAAAACCATGTTACTAACTGTTACTGTACTTAGTATTTTACGCAAGGGAACTCTACACTAGATATTAACCAGGATAACCAAGTATTATACATTTAGCTTGTCCGTACCATATAACAAAGAAACATGCAGTGAGCAAAATGGGGAAAAGCACCGTAATTTTAAATAGTAAAAGTGTTGACCGAATATAATTATAATCCGACGAAAACAGCATTCATTATTATATCCGAAAAACAGGTTGAAATAATTATTACAGTTTGCGAACACGTTATAATTACTTATAATATATTTACTTCCATTCATTTAATTTATTCACCTCTTCAAAGCAAGCTAAATAAGTGGATTACAAAGCTTAGTTGAGTAAGACACAAACTCAAAGTAAAAAGTGGGACATTCTGTCCAAGTAAATTACTGGAGGGGCTAACGACTGTGGATCCAATGGTTTGGTTGGATACCTAATCGGCTTAATTGAACAGCTCCAGTTAAATAGTATTTGAACTTTGTTCTACAAAGAGATCATTGACGTAAACCTTAATGTACCTATGTAAATGTACACTAGCATAATTAGTCTACATATAATGTTGCCACTGCTGGGATACAGGCCTCCTTTTTGTGAGAGGGCGTGGGCCATTATGACACTGGGCTCGTATGGTGGATGACCACCATCCGGGCCCAGTGCGGGTTGGTAGATGTCCCATGTCTTCTAGTTTTTGGTTCTAATACCTACCGGTTGAAATTGACTTTGACTTGTAAGTACCGTGTGGTGCCGGACGTAAAGAATAACACCACCCCATTTCTTCCCGTGAGTGTCGTAAGAGGCGACTAAGGGACTTACTAGGGAATGGGCAGCAGCGTTCTCTATGCATTTTACCACCAAGCTGCGATCGCCAAGCTGCCTGCCAAGCGTGGCGATTATGGCAAATCCCCCCAAAAATGTACCGGTCAAATTGGTGGTGCATGGGGGAGGCCCGTGTCCAGCAGTGGACGTCTTGCGGCTGAAATGATGATGATGACCTGCCGGTTTTCGCACGATATCTTCTTTCGCCGTTTTGAGAGCAGTGGTGATAAAATAATTTATAAAAAGTAAAGCGCTCTTCATTTATTTATTAAGGTTATAAAGACTAGAAAGTTTTCATCAAATGAAGCTAACTAAACCAAACCAAAATTCACACCTTTAGATATACAATTTCCCCAAACTACCTGTAGCCTCCCAACAGAACAATGCCAGTAGCAATGTTAAATAATAATTCTGCCAACAAAAGCCAGCCGGTTTGATAAAGCGATAGAAATATAATCCAACTAACAGAATTTGATTACGTGCGTAATGAAATTATGAGCGGAACCCAGGAATCGGGTGAAGGCTGTTTAATGAGGTTACGAGGATGTAGGGCCAGGTGTCAAACTGATAAAGAATGGGGACTGCCTGTTTTTTTAGAACTAAGAATAAACTAAGACGAGAAACAGAAGACTTTAACAGACATTTGGCAAGAGCGAGAACTTATTAGTATCCAAAAATGTTGGCTCTAAAAAGCGCTACAAAAAAACTATCTAAAATGTGTAGTATGGTTTTTCTTGCATGATAAAATTAAAATAAAGCTGTTGGTGTAATCTTCTTTTGAACTCATTCTAATATTTTCATATCTTCTTATACCTACCAAATTAATTATCTGATAATTAGTAATAATATATATATTGGTAGTTTTAGCAGTTTATTCGTAACTCCTTAGTTCACCTAAATAATAATTTTCGGTGTCTAAATTAAACTTGCCTGTCCTTTGAGGAAACAGAACAAAAGAGCAACACAAAAGGGTTACATAGGCGCGATTGAATATTAAATTTAAATTCAGATATTGAAAAGAACAATCATCTTTATCTGTATTTCAAACGTTTCGCACAACAAAGGGGTAATTCGTATAGACGTTTGCATTTAATCTCAGTCTCAGTCTATTAAAAATACTTGTAATGTTGTCTACGTTTTTGACATTTATTGTCCCTGAGATAAGATTACAACTATATTTTGAACAATGTTTAGAATTACGGGACTGGGCCTTTTGATGATCTTCGAGTTCCGGGTTGCCATAATCGCCACGCTTAGCGGGCGGGTTGGCGATCGCGCATCCTTTATCCTGATATTCTTATGTGTTCAAGACGAAACCGCGGGGCGCAAATAGTTTATACTAATATTCATCACCATCAAAAGATCTCCACTGATGTATATAGACCTCAGTCAAGCTTCGCCACTTCAACAGGTTCTGTACTTCCCGCATCTAGCGAATTGAAGCGGCTAGCACAAGGTCATCGGGTTTGGAAGGCCTTCAAACTCTACCTCATCTGGCACGTGGTCGCCATTTCAGAACCTTTCGGCCCAATCGGCCATCTGTTCTGTGAGGAATGTGCCTTGCGACATTAGCCTTCTAAAATTCTATAAAGAGGTCATATTTGTGAGTTTGTATATCTTCTACATCTATATATTAGTACGTGAAGGGAAAACTTTGGATCCCTTTTTACGAAAATTGGGCGGACGGAGAAGTATGAAATTTCGCACACTTATAGTTTATACAGAGAAGAAGTGACGAATGCTAATTTTTTTATTTAATTATGAGTAAAAATACCTTATTTTCAATAAATAACACGTTACACACACTACCATGCGTTTGACAAACACACACACATAAATTCTCTTTTATTTATGGTTGAAGTCTGTGGTCAAAATGAGAAGAGACTAATATTGTTTGTATTTATTGTCTATAGTCTTACTGAATGTCAAACAATGTGTCAAATAATTAAGATAATGTTACAGGTCATTTATATCATTCAAACTTAAAATTAAAATGAATTATAGTCGAATTTCGACTACTAGGCGACCACTAGTAAAAATAAATGTTTCCTTTTTGTGTTCTTCGGAAGTACTGATCCGATTGCGAATTTCGTTAGAAATTATTTTACTTATAGTAGCTATAGTTTTGCCGAGTGATAGAGGATACTTTGTGTGTCATTTCACGCTGACGAGTCGGGGGCGAAACCTATAATGTCACATCTCGATTCAATCTATATATATAAAAATGAATCCCTATTTCCCTTGGTCACGCCATCACGCGTGAACGGCTGGACCGATTTCACTTTTTTTGTTGTTGTTGTGTTTGTAATTGTCAGGAGAAGGCTCTTATGAACGAAAAAAAATAAAAAATTGCACGGAAAATTAGAAAATTTAAGAACACTTATTTAAGAATACTTAACAACCATATAATAGGACAATGTAAACTTTTTTAATGTAACATTATGACATTTGACATAGAATTGACAGAATGCGTGCTCAAATATCATCAAAGAGACAGGAGAACGTCTGTCGGGTCAGCTAGTTCAATTATAAAATCTACCGCGATTGTGGTTTCATAGTACGGTCTAAGCGAAAATTTCTTATTTCAGTGAAACTCTGCTACAGACGTGACTTCGCTCCAATTTCTTATAACTGCTAATTATATGGAGGCTAAATATTTTATCGCCTTTTAGAGAAAACTAGAAAAAAAAAAATGTGTTATGAAGTTTATTTTTTATTCAGTACAAGACTATGGTCAGAATGTTAAGATTGATGTGTGGTGTTATACGAATGGAAAGAATAAGAAATAGTACATTAGAGGAAGTCTGAAAGTGGCCCTGATAACTGAAAAGTTGTGTGGGAATCGGTTGTCATGGTGTGGACTGTGTAGGTGATAATATGGATAGAAAGGGTGATTACTGAGATTCCTAATAATGGAGAAGTTTGGAAAAAAGACATGTTTCGCCGACCCCAAATAAATTAGGATAAAGACAGGAGACCGAGAATGATGACTATGATGAGAAATATCTTCGTCGTGACATAACATAATTCTCTACTTGGTGTAGCGAGCGTGTAAATAGCTGCTACACGTGGGGATCACAATTGTAATAAGTTATGGTTTGATAGTAATTATATTAATTCCTAGGAAACCCACCCTGTGAGCTGAAGAATGATAAATGGTTTCGACGTCAGCACTGCAAACTATTGGTCTACTAACCTGCGGACTAGCTGCGGGACGCCGGACGCCTCATCCGCCTCACTATCACCAGCTCGCAACGTGAAACACTTTCACGAAACAGATTGTCAGATCACTGTTGGGTGTTTATAACAAGTTTCTTCAAACTTTAGCTGTCCATCGCGGTGAAAAAACCAACTTTTCTTCAAAATTACAAGAAAAGCTCCGACCGACATATTGCGGAGCTTTTCTTGTAATTTTGAAGAAAAGATGGTGGTTGGTTGGTGAACCCAACCACTTCTGAAAATTCATTGACGTCGGAGAGTTTTCAATAGCAATTTTCATACACTGTTTACTTTGTTTGATTTTTTGTCAAATAAGGTGTTAAATCTATCCTATAAATAAATACTTGGAAAAAGAAAACCAATACTTTTTTTTCTGAAATGAAAAATAAGCAGCTCAAAACAACCACAAATCCTATATATTTCCCCAAGAAGCCTAAATAAATGGACTATATATTTTTAACAAATAGTACGTATCAAATATAATCATCAATATATATAATTATACAAAATTAAAAGTCCTGAGTGACTGACTGACTGATATATCAACGCACAGCCTAAACCGCTGGTCCTAGAGGCATGAAATTTGGAGGGTGAGTTCTTTGTGAGGAGTAAGTATCCACTACTGCCGGGGTCGCGAGATTGTTCGAAAGAGATACCGTGACCCTGGCACATGGGCAACTGAAAGAATACGGGTTTAGTCAGTAAAAGTCTGACATCCCGCTCCGCCCAGAGCGGGAGAAGTCATTTGATGATTTCCCATCCAAAAAAAAAGTATCCACTAAGAAAGGGTTTTTTGAAATTCCATTCCTAAGAGGGTGAAATGGGGGATTGAAATGGTGAATTTTCCGTCATCCACGCGGGCGAAGCCGCTGGCACAAGCTAGTTTATTGATAATTGAAATATAGTCGCGTATAGTTGCGGTATAAAATCGCAGTGGATATAGTGATACAAGTAGTATCAGTATTACTTTCAATGGGAAAGGTCAACAAGAACAGTGAGACGCATCCAAGTTAACCCGGTTTGCGCTCTGGAAGAGCACCTCATAGTATTATTATAAAGCCATCAAAATTGATTTCCAACTGTAGAAGTATTAATTAGTGAAGGCATTCGGTTTCTATGCAGAATAAATAGCTAGCTGTAAGCTAGGCTTCAGCTGACCATCGTGGCATCAAAGCGCGCTGTGAAGTGCATCCACTTGGATTCATTTTTTACGCCACAGGTGCATTTTTCATACTGGCTGGTTTTAACGCTAATATGAGATTATAAAAAGAGAAAAAGTGCGTCACAAAAGGCGCAAAAAATAAATTGCTTTTAGCATATAAGATAACATGGAGGGGATGAGGTAGGCTTTTTGTACTTATAGGCAGTTATTAATAAACATGTAGTTCTTAATGTAATAACTAGTTAACCTTAACTTAAATAAAAAATATATTGCGTAATTTTATTTTATAATGGTTTTTTTTTTAATGAGATTAAATCTGAGTGTATTTTACTGTATTGGTGGGATTCGATTTGATTGTGAATGAGTTTTAATTTAATGTATTTTGATTATAAGTATATTAATTTAATATATTTTGATTTAATGTATTTTAATTTAATGTATTTTGATCTAATGTATTTTAATTTAATGTATTTTAATCTAATGTATTTTAATTTATTTTAATGGTGTAATGAATTTAATGTATTTTGTTTTAATGAATTTGATGTATTTGTGATTTAGTTTAGTTATTGGGACTTTGTGCCTTAGCAAATAAACAAATAAATAAATAAAAAATGATTAACCGTACAGTTTTCGAGATTTAGTGTTGGTGAGAGACGTCCACTGCTGGACATAGACCTCCCGCAAAGGGAGGGGGTGTTTGCCATAATCGCCAGGCTTAGCAAGTAAGTTGGCGATCGCAATATGGTGGTAAATACTCAGACAACGCTGCTGTCCATTATCTAGTAAGTCCCTTAGTCGCCTTTTACAACACCCATGGCAATAAATGGGACTGTACTAATCTTTACGTCCGGTACCACACGGAACCAACGTAACTTTACTCCGCGTTTATTAATATAGTGGATAGATTTTTAATTTGCTAATAAGAGAAGAGATAGGTACATACCTACATAGCTACCTCGTTGCTCTATGGTTGCAAGCACGAGTGCGGAGCGTGAAGTTCTGATTTTGATTTTCATTGTATTTGAGTATTCATTTCTCTTACTTGGAAAATACCTACGATGAAAGTTACCTCATCTGACGGATGGGTGTAAAACAGTACTTTCGTCCCTGAGAAAAAAAAATCCGTGCTGTCAAAAAAATTAAAAACTATGCAAGCCAACTTTTTATACAACCACTCTGTTAAATCGAAGCGTATGTCATTTACGTTTCACTAAATGATTACCTATTTAATTTACATAGGTTTGAACGAAATATTTATCATCATCAATGTTAATAAAAATACTGCCTCCTAAAATGCCTCAGAAATAACAGCAATTCGATTTTCTGTTGTTTTTCGAGTGATAATTATTTACGAATACAGTTACCGATTTGTATAAAATTAATTCATCAGATTCAGATATCATGGATTTAACGTCTAGAGGCTAAAACAGTAGTGAAAAACCTTTTACAGACACAATCAAAGAAATATACTTAAAATATTACGATGTTTTATGAAATGGGTCGCCGAAAAACGTTTTCTTTGGAAAACGCGTTCTTACAACATTTCATTGAATTATCTAAGAATCATAAATCTTCATTTCTATGCAGCTTTTAGTCAACCAGACGAGTTTAAGTACAAAAAAACCATATATATTTTAAGGATTTCGCCAAACTATCATATTTCTGGAAAAGACAGTCTGGTGGATGCTAAGTGAAAAAATCAAACATTTCACAACCCAAGAAGCGCAAACCTCCTTGAATTAAGCGCCAAACCAAATATACTTAGTAATGAAGGTAAGGAAATCTTTATAGTATCATCCCATCTATAAGATTTATCTTAATCTGTAATTAAGTATGTATAGAGAATATACTAGAGATCTACCCGTTCAAGATTTACATTTACTTTTCAGGTCCTGTTAATATTGGTCATAAGTGGTGCTTGCAGAAAAAAATAACTGTTGAATATGAAGGTACTCGACATAGAGAAACAAGATTAAATAATAAAGAGGTATTAAAACAAAAGTGGACTAACCCTACATAGTAAAGAAAGAATTTATACAAATAATAGAACGGAAAAACATCTACAAAAAAAAGAAATATTTGAGGCAATTAATAGGCGAAAACAAAATGCTGTAACAGATAGCCACGTGTTACTTAATTTATCAAATACGAAGTTCTATTCTTCTTAACGAATGGCAGGTACTCTGTAAGCTGATTCAGACACAGATTTGAATACAGTTAAAAGACACAGAGGATGAAAATCAGGTATAGTAGCCAATGGATACATAGTGGAACTAGTGAAAAATAAGACTACAATATCAAGTAGAGTAACAAAAGCGATAAATTTACATTTCTTGGAATTCTCTCCGCAACCCAGTTCTTCCAAAGACTATCCAGAGCAAAGTAAGAAAAAATATTCCAGATGAAGAAAATGACAAAATATTGCTGTCTTCAACATTTAAAGAAAAATAAGACACTCAAGTTTCGCGAAAAATATCCAACATTCATATAACAGGAAAAAAACTTTCCCTTATGTTTAATAATTGCCCTAATTTTAATATAAATTTTAAACAGATACTATCATACCAATATTGTTTATTATACAATACTTTCCTCATATTTAAAATAAAATTATTACCGTGTGGTGCCGGACGTAAAGAATAACACCACCCCATTTCTTCCCGTGGGTGTCGTAAAAGGCGACTAAGAGACTTACTAGAGAATGGGCAGCAGCGTTCTCTGTGCATTTTACCACCATACTGCGATCGCCAACCCGCTTGCCAAGCGTGGCGATTATGGCAAAGCCCCCCAAATTGGGGAGGCCTAAGTCCAGCAGTGAACATCTTACGGCTGAAATGATGATGATGATGATTTAAAATAAAACAAAGTGTTTAGCTATGCTGAAACACCTATTCCTAGACACTCGAACTATTGGCGCCTTTGCTACACTCGTGCGTCAAACCGTTCCGTCTCATTTTGGTCCCTTTCCTCTCTTGTTTAATAATTCACTATTTCCTATCAGGAAATTCTTAGTAGTAGAATCACAAACAGATGGATTCCTAACCTCTGCCTATGTATTCAATGAATACAGGCGCAATTATAGTTCCATTGAAGAAAGAAGTACACTGTTCGAATATATATTTTCACCTTTGTTCAAAACTGAACATGGCAACAAACTACCGCCAGATAATCTTTTATTTACCAAAACCGTCAAGAGGAGTACCGGGACGATCCTTCTCTCACCCCGTTATCACAATACACACAAAATTGTGTCGCCTCACTTCACGTGTACTTCGTAAATGTCATAAAAGTTCGTGAAGTATGTTTAACGAGGAACACTTCAGACCCTCGCTGTTAGCAGACGTGTAAGGCTTTTAGTTACGTTTATCTTGCGTTTGTAGTATCCACACATATATTCACACGTTCCTATTCAACATACACACATTCCTAACCACAAGTTAATGCTTGGTGATCTTCGGTGGAGAACGGTCGGCACTGTATCCTCTTGACCATATTCCCTTAGTAGCCATTTCCGTCATCGACATAACCCACAGTGGTTCATCGGTCGCAAACCACTAGATATTGAAATGTCGGAAATGTCAATAGCCTACGTTGAATCTCGCAGATTTCTCTCATTTATTGACTTTTTGTTACCAACATACGGATACGGGAATACTGTATTATGTCACAGATTAACCGCCTATGAAATTAGTGTAATTATGGAAGTAATTCGTGCAATTAAGGTACACTTTTTACATCAGGCCCTTGTTTCAGCTACATACAATCTATCACTAAACCATAAATAAAAAACCATAATTGAATAACATGTAAACCGAAAAATCAGTGTCGCCAACCAACGTTTAAAACAAACATACCCCTAGGACTCGGCTTGTACCACCATGTAACCTGTAATGTGCGTAATTTCCGTCGCTCTTAGCGACACGCGACATTTTCCTAACACACCTACACACCCACCAATTACGTGTAAACAGTCCCTTGTGTAGACCGCCTAATTCTAAATTATGGGCCAGTTTTTGTAACCACCGGGCCTTTGGCACAATGTGACATTTTGGATTTTAGAGTTTTTTGTAAGTGAGAGATTCTGCTTTGTAGTCGTAGGGTTTGTCACTGTCTTTTTGTTATCTTTTGTGTTCTAGAAGGCTATTATTTGCTACATAATATCTAAGTATGTCTGTTTTTGTTATGCATTAACTACATGTATAGTAGTGAGTGGGCTGTGCAAAAATAACAAAAATGTTTTACGGTGGTTGGTCGGTGGTGGTTGTTATTAATTCAGTTTATTTCCCAGTATGTGTTCAATCCAAACCCAACATGCAACAATGGAGGGTAATCTCAAAGACAGCTAGTACAGCAACTGAAGTTTAGCACCCTATCGTTACAAGCTTTCGTGAATGAACTAGGAAGATTAACATTTAAACAGTATATACATTCCTACATTTGCATGATTTAGAGATATCCTTGTATCCCTAATTATTAAATTATGTAAATCATTCTTCTTCACTTCCAAGAATTTCATAAAATGTGTCATGATTATTCGAGCAAAATATTAAGTATTTATGTAAGAAATGAAAATAAGATTCTTACTTTCTAATAAAGTAGAAAATGATGGAGCACGTCCATTTTAATATTATTCTAGTTACAATATTTATGAATATTTAACGATAATAATTTACCTTGTAAGTCTTTTCAAAGTTTAAAGCGACATTTAAGAAGCAATATGTATGGGGAAACTTACATTGTAGTTTTTATAACGTTAAGATGAAATTAATTATTCTCTTGCGAGGAGAATTCATTACTTAATTAACCATTGGCGCTGGGATTACAGAATAATTTGACACATGCGCACTAAGTGATAATACGTTAGGGTATTTAATAGCATCTATAATATATCCCATTTTGCGCTTTTGAAATATGATTGATGACTGAATGAATGATTGCGCCGCTTTTTGTGAATCTAAGATTATTTCCATATTAGGGTCACTCATCCTCCATAGAAAAGGGAGGACTCTCCGACCAGATGGGTTTTTTTACGTGAGCCTGACGGTTCATGTCGGTACGTTGTAATTAAGTTGCGCAGCAAGTTTTGCTAGCGCGATTTAGCATTTAGCATGACGTCAGTATGATGCGTAGTTTATATGTGGCGTTAGAAGCCGCTACAAGCCAAGGAACTGCGACCGCTCATAGCGCTCGGTTGGTCGCAGATCCAACCTAGGGTAGGTTAAGTAGGTTAACCTGCTAGGTCGGCTACTCTAGTTAGTTGCAGAGTTGTTATCTTTGTAGTTGACAAAGATATACTTCCTTTTTGCTGTTGAGTACCGAATTAAAATAAAGATTACCATATCATTAGAAGCGAAAAGTTTATATAGAAGTTAGGTACAAGGTTATAATATAAACGTTTACAGCAAAAAGGACGTATTTTTGCTGTCTTTGTCCTCAAAATTTTACAAACAAAAATATACAGCGAAAATATTTAAGCGAAAATAAAGTCGTAAAGCGTTTACACACATTCTTGGCGAGTTACATAAATCTCTACGTAAAACACCAACATAACGAACATATTCAACATATTTGTGTCGCAGAAACAACTATATTACCATCTAAATATCCCAGTACATCACGGAGTCCCAAAAACCCTTTCTTTGTTGAATAATATTCATATAAAGTTACTATATTGCGGCGTTGTCAACGTTGTAAATTCAATTTATTTTGCTTTCTTTTATTTTATTCTGGCTGTGAAACCGCTTGTCAGTTGAAATTATGCTCATTAAAATCTATTTGGCATTCTTGTAGCGTTCAAAAGAATTTGTAATTTTAGTTTTAATGCCAATTTCCCATTGTCAAATGATTAATTGAATCTGATAAATGGAAAAAAAAACCATAAATAATAATAACATCAGATACAACAACAAGAATTGTTATCGTGAAAGTCAATTTGATATCGTCTAGAACTCTAGATCAACAAAATATTTCTCCATTAACTATCTAAATAATTAAGTTTCATACATGTTATATGAAATTTGAAGCAAAAACGTAATAAAAGAACTATGACTTAATGCATTCGTCTGCTTATGAGGTTACTTCGACACACTAGCATTAAATTTCCACAGTAAAAAGCTTTTTAGCAAATTCGGCACTTTGTTAAATTAAAAAAAAAAAATGTCGAAGTAACTTAGGGGCGACTTAAAAATAATCTGTGCCTCTTGTTGATTTACGACAAAAGTTTTGCAAACGGATTTATTAAAGTGGGGGTGAGAAGAAAGTTTGGTAGCCTTTTTAATAATGTTCAAATAACAGTAATCCTTCCAATTAAGATGTCCGAGGCTTTGACTGAAAGATTTGTATTAATTTTGACGTCGACAGAATCCTTTATTTTGGTTTAATTTGACGGTTACTGATTACTTGTGACGGCTGTTCATTATGTGGGCAGGTTCAAAATATTAGCTTTTGCCATTGGCTTTGCTTCGGTGTAGGTTGAACATTTTCCCACAAGAACATACCACCCGGGATAAAAACTATGCATAAGGTTCCTCTGTTAATCCAGGTTATAAACTATTTGTGTGCCGAATATCAAAATCTGTTTTTGAGTGATTGAGTAACACACCTCCAAACAAACAAACTTTCACATTTATAATATAAGTAGGATAGGACTGGCCTGTTAGTCTAGTGGTTAGTGACCCTGACTGCTATGACTGAGGTCGTGGGTTCGATTCCCGCCAAGGACAAATGTTTGTGTGATGAGCTCAATCATTTGTTCTGTGTCTGGGTGTAATTTATCTATAATATGTATGTATTTAGAAATATATAAGTATATTTATCAGTTATCTGATTACCATAGTACAGGCTCTGCCTAGTTTGGGATCAGATAACAGTGTGTTGGTTGTCCTAAGATATTATTAATATTATTATAATAAGATTATTAGGTTGACTGTGATTGGAAGGATGTTTCATGGTGATAAATGATTTTGTAAAAACGAATACTTGTTAGTATGACGCAGATATCCGCTGGATGCGTGAAGCACAGAACCGGTCAAAGTGGCGGTGCTTGCCTATGTTCAGCAGTGGACGTCTTTCGGTGTATGATCTGTATCCTGTAGAGTCCATTACCATCATTTGTCGATAACTTTCTACTGATTACTTTTAAATGTAGCATTTAAAAGCCATTTGCTGCACTAAAAACATACCTAAATGTGTTGATGTACGATTACGAAATGTGATACCATTTTATTTTGTAGTGGACAGATGATAACGCAACGACAGTAGGTAATGAATAGAAAGTTTCTTTCTTCTGTATAAGTGAAGAATTTATTATTCATCTATAAGTCTATCTCTTTATTATAATTACTAGATCTTTCTATTGAATTTTATTTATTTAACTGTGAAGTAAAGAACAACAAAAACTATAAATAAACCTGAACACTCTTTGTTCTAACTCGTATAGTTTTATGTTGGAGTTGAAAGCTGAAATATTCAGTTAATTCTAAGTTAGAGTTTAACGCTCACGTACTTAGGTTTTTGTAGTTTTAAGTACTTTTTAAAAGTTTGTACTTAAATTTATAACTTTTAAGTGGTTTAAAGCTACATTTGGGATTCTACGCAAGTGTGCGACACTTATTTGTAAGTGATATTAATTTATGGAATACTAGCTTTTGCCAGCGGCTTCGCCCGCGTGGAGGTCGGAAAATATCCCGCGGGAACGTACTACCGGGATAAAAAGTAGCCTATGTCCTTTCTCAGGCTCTAAACTATCTGTGTACCAAATTTCATTTAAATCGGTTCAGTAGTTTTAGCAGGAAAGAGAGACAGACAGACAGACAGAGTTACTTTTGCATTTATAATATTAGTGTGTAAGTGTGGATTTATGATATGCTTTTATAAGTCAGTATAATTATATTGATTTTCTTAAAACAGAAACTACTTTGTTATTAAAACGGGAGTCAGGTGTTGTAGGCGGGGGTGACGGTGTTCCCTTGACGAAAGAGTGAAATTACACAGAAATCACACATAAAATGGTTATAAGAAATAGTCAGTAGATACACAGCACACAATATAAAATACAGTCAGAATAAGTAGTACACACAATTAAATCCTAGCTACACATTACTGAAGACTGGCTAACTAGTTATAGGGTACATCGCGACTAAGCAGTGGACAGCGTAGCCACTTACTTCACAAACACTACGTGTTAACTTGATGATTCGTGTAAAAATGTATAAAGACTAAACTAAAAATAGGCACTCGGCCCTTATATAGGTTTTTCCGCATAGTGCAAGTGTCCTACGCACTTCCTTACTTCCCGGGCGCTCCGCCAATTACAACTGATAAAAATGGACTTTCCCAAAGGAGCAGGTCTCGACCTGTCGAGAATTCTAAAACACGTGTAAGGAAGTTCAAGGCTCCTAGTTTCTTATTGGATTAACAAATAGACGTCGTCCTATTGGAGCATACATTCTTGCACCATGATTACTGAACTACACGTTTAATGGTTAGGCATTTACAATTAAGGTATCCAAACGGTAATTAGTCTTAAGTAAACAATGACACTGGCATTACAGTCTAATTAGATTCTAACAGGTTGTTCCTACAAGCTATTTTGCATTCAACAGGCTAAAACATAAGTCAATACATTGTTATTACTAACATTCTACGGTATTCAAGTCGGTATTGTCTTAGATATCTACTACTAGTTACGAAAGAACATTTAGGTATTTATTTAGGTATTTTACATGGGCTATAACTTAGTTACCTTTTACATTGGAATGGAAATATTGGTGTCAATGGATAGCTAGTTTCATTGGGCTTTGCCCACAATAACAATGAAAGATTAACATTAACTATAGCTTGTTTTATTGGGCTTCGCCTACATACTTAAATATGTATATTTAGTTTCTTTGGGTAACTGAATAGAATTTATGAATTAAAAGTTCTGTCTGTTTCTAGATCAGAGATATCAACGATCTACTGAGTTACTCAAGTGAGTGCAAGCGCTAATGCTCAGCATGAGGACTTGGATTTTATTTCCAGATTGGGTAAAGTATTATTGGGTTATGTATTCTTTTTCTGGGGAAATCCTCATAGGTACCCTCTAATTACAACACTTCAAGAGTTGTTATTTTGTGAACTAGAAGTGTTTGTATAAATCTATTTAAAGTAATAAAATCATGTTACAATCTGTAAAGTACTTTTTATAATATTCCAAGTGCTTCTAGTGGTAATACGAGTTTATTTAAAGTAAGACTACATTAAGCTAGATTTTCATGAATATGAAAAAAAAAATGAAGAATGTTTTAATTTGAAAGTAAGTAGCTTTCATCTCAGAGTTTAGATTACGCAAATTCGCTTTTGGTTAAAATTAATACTCATAAGAATAAGACATTTTTAAATATTTTGTGTCCGTCTGTTTGTGTCGGAAAATCTATGCAACGGCTAGACCAATTTTGACGCGACTTTTACAAGTAGATAGGTGATATTTTTGTCCCGTTAGCACATTCCCGTGGGTCCTTATCGGACACACATGCGGGTGAAGCCGCGGGCAGAAACTAGTTATTTATAACAAATCCATGGTCTGCAAGACGACCGAGATGACGACTGTATACGAGGAAAAAGAGATGTTGCGTCGACCTCAATATTGGGTTAAAGAATGATGATGGCCATCAAGACAGCCAGTCCTCAAGCAGCACCTGTTCACTTCTTTTATGTATGATGACAGCAGGATCTCACTTCGCTTCAAAAGCAAAGACTGCAATGAAAAATACTGACGCGTAATAAGCGACGTTTTTCACTCGGTTTGCTTATTGAATGTAATAGACAATAAGAACTACTTGAGAAGTACTGACTTCCAAAAGTTAGTAAAGTTTCTGATTTTCTATTTCTGAAAATAACGTCACATTTTTATTATTCGAGGCTGTGATGTGCTTCCACTCCCACTCGATATTACCTCTTAATACGTGAATGACGAAGGAGGCTCCACTCAAATCGAGTTTACATAACGAAATGTAAATTTTATTCTATTAAATCGGTCCCAGGGGCGGTGTTTACAATACAATTTACACATAATTTATTGGAGTCTACGCGGGTGTGTTATGTGGGGCTCCGCCAATTTCGCTAAATTACCACTTTCCTTACGAAATGTATGGGTGTCACGCTCCTTTGCTTTAAATAAAGCTTTATAGAAAATTTTCAGGAGCTGTAACATTGAATTATGCTGCCACGTACAAAAATTATGTAGAGATAGACTTTTTTTATCTGAAAATACACGTTCAGTGGTATAGAAAGCTGAATGACATGAATTAAAGGATAACATATAAACTGCTTTTTTTTTTTTTTTGGATGGGAAATCATCAAATGACTTCTCCCGCTCTGGGCGGAGCGGGAGGGCATGTCAGACTTTTACTGACTAAAACTCACCCGTGTTCCTTCAGTTGCCCATGTGGCAGGGTCACGGTATCTCTTTCGAACAATCTCGCGACCCCGGCAGGCATCGGTCCTAGCAGACCCCTTCAGTTTTGCTGACATCTCTTTGAGGCGCGCGTGGAACACTACGCGCCGTCGACCCGAGCTCGGTCCTTACCGGACGGCGAGCTACCCATTGCTCACCACCCGCAAGCTCGCGCCTACGGTGGCCGGGAGTCAGCTATCGACTCCCGACGCCCGGGGCGTCTCCTCCTGCGGCGGCTAGGGACGCGAGGGCGCAGAGACTGCCACTCCCTCACGCGCCCCGCCTCCTCCTTCGCGAGCATTACTGCTTCGCAGAAGGAGGTGACGGCTTCCCATGCCCTCTCGCTCCAGGGCCGGACGCGAGAGGTCGCCGCCGCCGAGGACACGGCGCCGTGGCGGTGCTCCGCCCAGGCGGGGCACACCTCCACCGTATGTTCCACCGTGTACATATAAACTGCTTTAAATACTTAACACCAAGTCAGTTTGACGCTGGAATCTGTAGTCTATTGATAGATTTTTAATCAATATATTTGCATTTAGAGCAGCATGTTTTTAAATCTAACCTCTAATAATTTATATTTTGCGCTCCGAAAAATATGATTGAACACTCTAACATAATCCAATTGCGCCTCTTTTTATGAACATAGAATTGTTTCTATTTTGGGATCTTAAAAATACTAAATAGCCTTTTAACTATGACCATCATGGATATGGCGTTCGCCATTAGAAGGTCAATAAGTACCTATTTTGAAAATCAGTATTTTTTTCCCCAATGTAAATCAGAAAATTGTTTCCTCTTGAATAGGTTTTTGTATTGCATTATTTTTATGGATCTTCACACACACATACACATAGAAACACAAGAAACTAACCAAGTAGTACACATCGAGTCGTACACCCAACATCAATTACATTATTGCGTCTGTAAGAAGCAGGTCCTATATCTAGTGAATTAATGGAACTCTCCTCCTAATGAGATAACTTTGTTCAACAAGTTGTTCAAGTGCGTTCTCGATAAGAATGTTCAGCCTCCTTTGAACATTCATGTGATACTTACAACTTTTTCTTTCTGATATTTATTAGTAATGTTAGTCTTTGGTAATGGTCTTGAACTAAACACTAATGTCTAGTAATTTAGGCCTACGCTTTAGTTGTTTCTTCTTTTCTTTTGTGTTGTATCATAAATACAGACAAATCGTGAAAAGCTTATGCAGTGAAAAAAGGATTTTCCAACCCGCAATGTAATCGGAGTTGACTGTATAGAGTACCGACGTAATATCTGATCTGTTAATAAAGTATCCGATAAAAACTTTTTACTAAAAAATAACAACCAAATTCCTAAAAAAACACTACAAAGTGAAAAATAACTTTAATTTCGGAAGTCGGTGAAAATTAAAAAAAAAACAGTCGAATTGATAACCTCCTCCTTTTTTTTGAAGTCGGTTAAAAAGTATGTACATATGTTCGAGTTAAATTAGTAACATATTTATTTGTATTTAGTAAGTTTTATCATACCCACAGTTACTGTTTAAATAACGTTATTGAATTCGTAACGACGAAAACTGAAGTTATAAAACTTTTTACAAAAAAAAAGCGACTTCCAAAAAAACTGTACTAAGTCCAAAATAACTTTTATTTCGGAGCTCAGTGAGTTTGGTTTTGTATTTTCGGCTTTTGCCACCATCTTCCGAAATTAATTTCACTCTGTCATCATCATCATTTCAGCCGAAAGACGTCCACTGCTGGACATAGGCCTCCCCCAAGCTCCGCCACTCCAGAACCTTTCGGCCCCATTGGCCATCTGATTCACTCTATACCTAGTGTTTTCTGGAAAGTCGGCTTCTTTTGTAAAAAGTTTTTAATTTTCACTGTTTGGTTATTCTCTTTGGTAGTTTAAAACATAACGAAATTATTATAGTTCTGCCTATAAGGTTTGAAGAGATCCCTCCATTTCTCCAGGATCCGGACCCATTGTCATCAGATCAGGGTTGACGATGGGACCACCTGTAAACTTAGTAACGCACAAAATAAGGGCAAATCGGTCACCGTTTTCGAGTAATCGGGAAACATAAACCTTTTCCTATTTTGTAGTTGGTTAAAAAAAAAAACCTTAATTGAAAAATTAGTCTCATTATATTTGTGACAGATGGTGACTTAAAATTAGAATTTTGAAAAAGTAATCAGTAGTACGTTTTCTCATAGATTTGTTTAAATTTTTATCGTATACTTTTGGAACAGACCACATAGTTGCCGCTAGTCAGCCTATTTCTGACCAGTCCAGCGGAACGTATTCTGTTTTAACCTTTAGGAGAGAGCACACTGGCTTGATGATGAGTTTGCCTCTGGTTATCATGTTCAAAAATTCAAATAGGTAACCAAACCACCACAGAAAAAAAAATGGGGGCGTTTGTGTAGACTCTACACAACGCCCCTATTTTTTTCTGGATCTCTTACCGCCCCCCTTTAGGCCTACAGCGCCCACAAGGGGACGTTATCGCCCACTTTGGGAAAGGCTGATTTATAGAGAGTCGAGTTTTATAATTTTTAGGTCCTACCTACCTTGGAAAGGCTACATGGTGCTAGAATTTAAAACCTTAGTATTTATAAAACAAAGCAGAAAAATTCTTGTAATTCTAAACCTTCTCTAATCTTAATCTTCCAGCCATTCCATTTTAAATGTTTTTGTAACAATCTTATAACTTAAAAGCTTCGTCCCAATTGTCCCTCGTAATTTAATTTCAGATGTTTAAATAAATTGTGGGCAATTTGGTGGGTCGCCTGATAGTAAACGTTACACTTATCACTTGAAAGGCATTTACCTTAGATTAATGCTTAATGTTATAATCGTTTTTGGACTAATTTCGGCTATTAATGGTGATTTGAGGCTAAGATTGTGTTCGTTCCGGAAGTCGGTGTATGTTAAATAAATGAGTGGTATTTTCTAAAAGCTTGGAGACTTCTTTTATGAGGCTAGTCTGTTTCTTTTATGTTATCATCTACGTATTTTGTACAATAAACTAAGTAACTTGGAGCAAAATAATTACGGGGAATTAAGGTAGAGCGCTATGTTATGCATGAAAAACATTGTGCTTATGGGTGCAAGCAACAGTACAGCTAAAAAGTATTGAAGTGGCGACCGTGTACCGGAAGGCATCATGTTGGACGGCCCACCACAAGGTGAACCGACGACCTTGTGATTAGAAAATGTAGGAAAACTCACATATTGAAACTGTTGATCTTGATTCCACATTATTATTTTAATAATAAAACGGTGAGTGTTATGTTCAGTACTTTTGTTTTCTAATATTATATTCACATAAAGCTAACGAAGCTAATGTAAATGTTAAGTGTCCTCCACCTGTGTCTGTCACATACACGTTATGTGAATAAGAGCATAGAGTGGAAATTTATGTTACATTAACATTTTATATCAGTCTTTTGAACCGTCTTTGTAAGATAAAAATGTTATAGAAAAATTAGAATTATTCTGAAAGTTCACAGCTAGTAGTGCAAAATGTCAGTTCTTATGTATCATTCCACCTACACCAATTGTAAAGGTCAGCTTAGAAATAGAAATACGAATAAATGAATGGGCGATGTATCAACCACCGTAAACAGGTCCTTTTATCCCACGTAGCAATATAAACTTTGGAATAAGAGGTAACAACACAAAAGTCAAACTTAAACTTCACCAATAATAGAAACTTATAAAGCAGTTGCTATTGATTGGCCAGAAATGTTTAATAATACCTACTAGGTACGAATGAAATAAAATAACGCCTGTTTTCTACGAAACAATAGACAGCAGTGAAGCTTTACAGTGTGGGGCGAATGATCTTGTGAAGGCCATAGGAATCCGCTGGACGCTGGAAACATAGAACAGGTCGATATCGCGATGCTTGGAGGAGTCCTATGTCCAGTAGTGGTTGTCTTTTGGCTGAAATAATGAGATGATACTATTCTGCCTATGCATTATAGGAAGAGGAATATAATGTTGTTCTTATCGGAGATGAGCCAATGTCATTATCCTGACAAAAATAAAGACTATGGTACTTAGAACTTTCTACAAGGAAATCCGAACTAAAGCAGGACGCAATGCTTAGTAGATACACTTGTGACATCGAGGCAGCCAATATTAGGTACTAGGATTGTAAAGCAACCTGATCATCAGTCTAATAATGAAAATTGACTTCAAAACTATGCAAATATTAGATGAAGAATCTAGATGGTGATTACGTGAGCAGTGATTATTTACTTTTTTACACATAAATTATATGGCAACCCACACATTGTCTATGTTTGAAAATGAAACGCATTTTCAGGAATTCTCACGAATAATGTAGACGTTTAGGTACTCGGTTAGAACCGAGCAGGGAAATGACCGTGCTCTATTCACTTGACTAAATTTCTTCCGTCAACCTATATTTTTGTTTCGCTACGATTGACGATTTGACGTATTTTAAATGAATATTATACGCGTTAAATTCCCCAATCTTAAATCTATTTTTAACCGATTTAAAAAAAGGAGGAGTTTATCAATTCGACTGTATTTTTTTTATGTTTGTTAGCTCATAACTTTTGACTGGATGAACCGATTTTGATCATTCTTTTTTTATTTGAAAGATGGTGCTTCCCGAATGGTCCCATTAATTTGGTTTCATATGGATAATGGGATCCATGTGAAAACCATACAAGTCTTAAATTTGCATGAAGTATGTGTGCGACAAATGGACGAATAACTCAATATCACGCCAACCGATTTCGATGATTCTTTTTTTATTTGAAAGCTGGTGCTTTCCGAATGGTCCTATTTTAATTTGGTTCCATTCGGACAATGGAGTCCATGTGAAAACCATCTAAGTCTTAAATTTGCATTAAGTAAGTATTCGCGCGACAAATGAACGAATAACGCGATTTGATTAGTACGGAGTATTTACCATAACTAAAAAGTTAAAAATAAAAACTTTTTACAAAAAAATAATAATAACCGACTTCCTTAAAAAAAAAAACACTACAAAGTCAAAGATAACTTTAATTTCGGAAGTCGGTGGCAAAAAAACCTTAAAAACAGATCCTAAGACACCGACTCTCGAAATTAAATTTATTTTTAACTTTGTAGTGTTTTTTTTAAGGAAGTCGGTTGTTATTTTTTTGTAAAATGTTTTTTCTTCTTTCTAGAATTATAACTGCTGCTCATGAATTATTTAAAAAAAACAGAGTACATTAAAAGAAAAATGCATATAACAATGTTTACGTAAGCATGGGAGGGGGGTAAGAGCTTTGTTTACTTTTGCTGACAAGAGGGCCGGGGGAGTAAAAAATTGTAATAAATGTGCTTACGTAATACTTGAACGGCCCCTTTTTGTTAAATACCACGCGGACGAAGTCGCGGGTAACAGCTATTACTTATAATATCGATACCAGAAGTATCAATTAACGTAAGGGACATTTTGGCGAAAATGAGTTATATAATATATAACTGACTGAACTGACTTACATTATGTCATTGGATTCAGAATTTTCAGCTCTATCGATTGGTATTATTGAAAAAATTCTATCGTTAAAAAAAATCCCTTACAGTAAACATTTTTGGCCTGCGTAAAACGATTTATGACAAAAAAAATGACGTAACAGACGTTTACATTTTTTTTTCTCTGAAAAATAAAGTAAGTCATAGTGTTAAATAATTTACACCCTTACCTTAAACCTCAAATCAGTTGATTTAAATAAAATTTCACCATTAAAATAGTTTAATTTACTAATAGTTATCATCATAATCTGTCTGCCCATTCCTAATTATTTATTCTTGTAATAATATAAATTTCTTATTAATATTCATATCATTTATATTATTTTATTTATTCATCTTTCAGGAAATTCATATTTTTTCATCTGTCTTTAGTTTCCAGTACATTCATTCAATTACTTAATAAATAAGACTGTTGATTAAGTCTGAGAAAACATATTTTTTTATTCGTTTAGTGATTATAATTATAAAGCTAATTAAACATAATTATTAAAAGCACAGAGTTTGTAGGACTGTTAATTAAAAGAGATCATGGAGTCAATTATACATAACTATTTTTACATTGATAACTAGGTGTGTATCACTGTTACTTTTAGAACATTTATTTAAATTTAACAAAAAGTTTTATAGACTGATTAGTGTGTTGAATTTATAATAATTACGCAGACATAAAAGTCGAAAATAAAAAAAATATATAAATCGTTTTATTTTTGAATAACTAAATTTCATTTAAATCTGTGATAGCTGAGCTGAAACTAACATTAATCATAAAAGAACCTATTTCCATGGTGTTAAAATACCATAATTTTAGTAGATAATCTATAGTTACATCAAATTGCAACACTGTAAAAGTCCTTTACAATAGAATTACGTATAATTTTCCATTGCTTTTGCTGCTTACACTACTATGCTTGGCGGTTTACACATAAAATATTAGCAACGTAAGGCACAACTAAACATATTTTTTTAATGTAAGGGACATGCTATATTTTAAACCGCTGGGTATTCCTAAATCTTGCGTTTATAGCATGAAAGAAGAAGAAATTCTAAGAAACTTTCCTCTAGACATAATTAAAATTGGAGCAGACAGTAAAAAGTTATAGACAGATTTCAAAAAATAAAATCGTTTTTTGGCTCTCCTGAAAAACCGTGTTTTGTCCCTTACATTAATTGATACTTCTGGTATCGATATAACCTGAATTAACACATCTTACCGCGGTAGTACGTCCTCCTGCGTTGATTTTCGACATCCACGCGGGCGAAGCCGCGGGCAAAAGCTAGTTTCTTAATAAAGTAGAAAATGATGGAGCACGTCCATTTTAATATTATTCTAGTTACAATATTTATGCAATAACGATAATAATTTAATAGTATCTATAATAATTCCCATTTCGCGCTTTTGAAATATGATTGATGACTGAATGACTGATTGCGCCTCTTTTTGTGAATCTAAGATTATTTCCATATTAGGGTCACTCATCCTCCATAGAAAAGGGAGGACTCTCCGACCAGATGGGTTTTTTTACGTGGGCCTGATGGTTCATGTCGGTACGTTGTAATTAAGTTGCGCAGCAAGTTTTGCTAGCGCGATTTAGCATTTAGCATGACGTCAGTATGATGCGTTGTTTATATGTGGCGTTAGAAGCCGCTACAAGCCAAGGAACTGCGACCGCTCATAGCGCTCGGTTGGTCGCAGATCCAACCTAGGGTAGGTTAAGTAAGTTAACCTGCTAGGTCGGCTACTCTAGTTAGTTGCAGAGTTGTTATTTTTGTAGTTGACAAAGATATACTTCCTTTTTGCTGTTGAGTACCGAATTAAAATATATTAGGTTACCGTATCATTAGAAGCGAAAAAGTTTATATAGAAGTTAGGTACAAGGTGATATAAACGTTTACAGCAAAAAGGACGTATTTTTGCTGTCTTTGTCCTCAAAATTTTTACAAACACAAATATACAGCGAAAATAAAGTCGTAAAGCGTTTACACACATTCTTGGCGAGTTACATAAATCTCTACGTAAAACACCAACATAACGAATATATTCAACATATTTGTGTCGCAGAAACAACTATATTACCATCTAAATATCCCAGTACATCACGGAGTCCCAAAAACCCTTTCTTTGTTGAATAATATTCATATAAAGTTACTATATTGCGGCGTTGTCAACGTTGTAAATTCAATTTATTTTGCTTTCTTTTATTTTATTCTGGCTGTGAAACTGCTTGTCAGTTGAAATTATGCTCATTAAAATCTATTTCGCATTCTTGTAGCGTTCAAAAGAATTTGTTTTGTAATATTTGTTTTAATGCCAATTTTCCATTGTCAAATGGTTAATTGAATCTGATAAATGGAAGAAAATTGATTCCATAAATAATAATCACATCAGATACAGAATTGTTATCGTGAAAGTCAATTTGATATCGTCTAGATCAACAAAATATTTCTCCATTAACTATCTAAATAATAAAGTTTCACCCATGTTATATGAAATTTGAAGCAAAAACGTAATAAAAGAACTTTGACTTAACGCATTCATCTGCTTATGAGGTTACTTCGACACACTAGCATTAAATTTTCACAGTAAAAAGCTTTTTAGCAAATTCGGCACTTTGTTAAATTAAAAAAAAAAATGTCGAAGTAACTTAGGGGCGACTTAAAAATAATCTGTGCCTCTTGTTGATTTACGACAAAAGTTTTGCAAACGGATTTATTAAAGTGGGGGTGAGAAGAAAGTTCGGTAGCCTTTTTAATAATGTTCAAATAACAGTAATCCTTCCAATTAAGATGTCCGAGGCTTTGAAGGCAGCCACTGAAAGACTTGTATTAATTTTGACGTCGACAAAATCCTTT
Organism: Aporophyla nigra; assembly: GCA_947507805.1. Classification (NCBI taxonomy): domain Eukaryota; kingdom Metazoa; phylum Arthropoda; class Insecta; order Lepidoptera; family Noctuidae; genus Aporophyla; species Aporophyla nigra. Next base: position 6,341,378 of record OX382301.1, read on the forward strand.
ATTTTGGTTTAATTTGACGGTTTCTGATTACTTGTGACAGCTGTTCATTATGTGGGCAGGTTCAAAATATTAGCTTTTGCCATTGGCTTTGCTTCGGTGTAGGTTGAAAATTTTCCCACAAGAACATACCACCCGGGATAAAAACTATGCATAAGCTTCCTGTGTTAATTCAGGTTATAAACTATTTGTGTGCCGAATATCAAAATCTGTTTTTGAGTGATTGAGTAACACACCTCCAAACAAACAAACTTTCACATTTATAATATAAGTAGGATAGGACTGGCCTGTTGGTCTAGTGGTTAGTGACCCTGACTGCTAAGACTGAGGTCGTGGGTTCGATTCCCGCCCAGGACAAATGTTTGTGTGATGAGCTCAATCATTTGTTCTGTGTCTGGGTGTAATTTACCTATAATATGTATGTATTTAGAAATATATAAGTATATTTATCAGTTATCTGGTTACCATAGTACAGGCTCTGCCTAGTTTGGGATCAGATAACAGTGTGTTGGTTGTCCTAAGATATTATTAATATTATTATTATAAGATTATTAGGTTGACTGTGATTGGAAGGATGTTTCATGGTGATAAATGATTTTGTAAAAACGAATACTTGTTAGTATGACGCAGATATCCGCTGGATGCGTGAAGCACAGAAACGGTCAAAGTGGCGGTGCTTGCCTATGTTCAGCAGTGGACGTCTTTCGGTGTATGATCTGTATCCTGTAGAGTCCATTACCATCATTTGTCGATAACTTTCTACTGATTACTTTTTTTTTTTTTTTTTTTTTTTTTTTTTGGATGGGAAATCATCAAATGACTTCTCCCGCTCTGGGCGGAGTGGGAGGGCGTGTCAGACTTTTACTGACTAAAACCCACCCGTGTTCCTTCAGTTGCCCATGTGCCAGAGTCACGGTATCTCTTTCGAACAATCTCGTGACCCTGGCAGGTACTGATTACTTTTAAATGTAGCATTTAAAAGCCATTTGCTGCACTAAAAACATACCTAAATGTGTTGGTGTACGATTACGGAATGTGATACCATTTTATTTTGTAGTGGACAGATGATAACGCTACGACAGTAGGTAATGAATAGAAAGTTTCTTTCTTCTGTATAAGTGAAGAATTTATTATTCATCTATAAGTCTATATCTTTATTATAATTACTAGATCTTTCTATTGAATTTTATTTATTTAACTGTGAAGTAAAGAACAACAAAAACTATAAATAAACCTGAACACTCTTTGTTCTAACTCGTATAGTTTTATGTTGGAGTTGAAAGCTGAAATATTCAGTTAATTTAGAGATGTTAAGTTGGAGCTTAACGCTCACGTACTTAGGTTTTTGTAGTTTTAAGTACTTTTTAAAAGTTTGTACTTAAATTTATAACTTTTAAGTGGTTTAAAGCTACATTTGGGATTCTACGCAAGTGTGCGACACTTATTTGTAAGTGATATTAATTTATGGAATACTAGCTTTTGCCAGCGGCTTCGCCCGCGTGGAGGTCGGAAAATATCCCGCGGGAACGTACTACCGGGATAAAAAGTAGCTTATGTCCTTTCTCAGGCTCTAAACTATCTGTGTACCAAATTTCATTTAAATCGGTTCAGTAGTTTTAGCAGGAAAGAGAGACAGACAGACAGACAGAGTTACTTTTGCATTTATAATATTAGTGTGTAAGTGTGGATTTATGATATGCTTTTATAAGTCAGTGTAATTATATTGATTTTCTTAAAACAGAAACTACTTAAATATGTATATTTCGTTTCTTTGGGTAACTAAATAGAATTTATGAATTAAAAGTTCTGTCTGTTTCTAGATCAGAGATATCAACAATCTACTGAGTTACTCAAGTGAGTGCAAGCGCTAATGCTCAGCATGAGGACTTGGATTCCATTTCCAGGTCGGGTAAAGTATTATTGGGTTATGTATTCTTTTTCTGGGGAAATCCTCATAGGTACCCTCTAACTACAACACTTCAAGTGTTGTTATTTTGTGAACTAGAAGTGTTTGTATAAATCTATTTAAAGTAATAAAATCATGTTACAATCTGTAAAGTGTTTTTTATAATATTCCAAGTGCTTCTAGTGGTAATACGAGTTTATTTAAAGTAAGACTACATTAAGCTAGATTTCCATGAATATGAAAAAAATAAAATGAAGAATGTTTTAATTTGAAAGTAAGTAGGTTTCATCTCAGAGTTTAGATTACGCAAATTCGCTTTTGATTAAAATTAATACTTTGCACGTAGATATTACTAACAAACTTTGTACGTAGGTACTCATAAGAATAAGACAACTTTTAAATATTTTGTGTCCGTCTGTTTGTGTCGGAAAATCTATGCAACGGCTAGACCAATTTTGACGCGACTTAAACAAGTAGATAGGTGATATTTTTCTCCTTATCGGACACATATGCGGGTGAAGCCGCGGGCAGAAACTAGTTATTTATAACAAATCCATGGTTTGCAAGACGACCGAGATGACGACTGTATACGAGGAAAAAGAGATGTTGCGCCGACCTCAATATTGGGTTAAAGAATGATGATGGCCATCAAGACAGCCAGTCCACAAGCAGCACTTGTTCACTTCTTTTATGTATGATGACAGCAGGATCTCACTTCGCTTCAAAAGCAAAGACTGCAATGAAAAATACTGACGCGTAATAAGCGACGTTTTTCACTCGGTTTGCTTATTGAATGTAATAGACAATAAGAACTACTTGAGAAGTACTGACTTCCAAAAGTTAGTAAAGTTACTGATTTTCTATTTCTGAAAATAACGTCACATTTTTATTATTCGAGGCTGTGATGTACTTCCACTCCCACTCGATATTACCTCTTAATACGTGAATGACGAAGGAGGCTCCACTCAAATCGAGTTTACATAACGAAATGTAAATTTTATTCTATTAAATCGGTCCCAGGGGCGGTGTTTACAATACAATTTACACATAATTTATTGGAGTCTACGCGGGTGTGTTATGTGGGGCTCCGCCAATTTCACAAAATTACCACTTTCCTTACGAAATGTATGGGTGTTGAAACGGATGGGAGTAATTAAAATAAAAAACTCACCAACGTTTACAAAAAAAATAAATTTATTATGGGATCGTGGACTACAAGGCCGTCACTTGTTACTTAATTGTTCTGTAGAAGTAGGCGCACTAGGTACTGCCCTGGCTTATCGCGTAGCTGGAGTGACGCGACGCCGAGGAGTTGACCACGAGGTGAAGGTGGCCGCAGGGACGAGATGGTAAGGCGCCAACAGGTCAGGTGGGTGCCGCTTGATAGTGTGTGCGCAGGTCTCGAACGTTCGGTAGGGTGAGTCAGCCGAACTCAACGAAAGTCGAGGAGTGGAATATTAATCCCAATCTTGTTCCCTGGAATCAACGTCCAGCGGTAAATAATTGTCCTCTGTAACCCCTCTCTGATGATGACCTCACCGCGTAAGCGAAAGCCTAGGACGTAAAGCGCTAAGGCGTTTGTGTGTATTGGTCCTCATCAGAGCGGAGTTTACATGGTAAGTACACATAGTTAAATTAGCGAGAAGAATCCTCACCTAAAAACATCGATTGGCACTGCGAGCGTATGACACACTCGAGGCTTAAAAAAAAGAATAAAACCAACAGACAATAAAAATCTGAACACAAAATAAATTATGTCTGTAGGTGCCTATTAAGTAAAGAAAACAATACATGAGCTAGCAGTTATAATAATTTTGGTTTGGCAAACTTACCCTTCACGGGGATAAACACTACACTTGTGAAATATATATACCTATTTGATTATTAAATCTTAAATCAATGCAAACTTAATAAAAATAAAAGTCTGGACACGGGAAAATGTCGCAAGAGTCTAATACAGAAAGAAACTATTTTGCGAACGTGTTACCAGAGTAAGTTTTGGCAATCAAATGAATGTATGGTCTCCAGTGCGAGCCTATTTATACTCGTGCGCGCTTTACTCCGCTTAACTTCGTTGTCGGTGGAACTAAAACATCACGTCGTCGTTTGCAAGTTTTTACAACACCAAAAACTGGTGTATTGATGCAGACTACCCGCATAAACGTGACTTTTCGTCACTGCACGATTAAAAACTGTTCGCTGATACCCACAAATGACACCATTTTATGACGTCACAGAAAATATCACGTCGTCGATTTATGAGTTTTACAACACCAAAAGTGTTACTTTTATAAGTTAAGAATTTACGTTGATTATGAATTAATTGAATATGTGGATATTCATACAACGTTACAGTGTCACGCTCCTTTGCTTTAAATAAAGCTTTATAGAAAATTTTCAGAAGCTGTAACATTGAATTATGCTGCCACGTACAAAAATTATGTAGAGATAGACTTTTTTTATCTGAAAATACACGTTCAGTGGTATAGAAAGCTGAATGACATGAATTAAAGCAAAACATATATACTGCTTTAAATACTTAACACCAAGTCAGTTTGGTCGTAAACGTTTCTGTAAATATTTATTTTAACGATGCCAATGTGGAATTAATGATTCAGATGAAACAAAAGGGTATTATAATCTGTTGTCTATTGCAACTGGTTTTTAATCAATATATTTGCATTTAGAACAGCATGTTTTTAAATCTAACCTCTAATAATTTATATTTTGCGCTCCGAAAAATATGATTGAACACTCTAACATAATCCAATTGCGCCTCTTTTTATGAACATAGAATTGTTTCTATTTTGGGATCTTAAAAATACTAAATAGCTTTTTAACTATGAACATCATGGATATGGCGTTCGCCATTAGAAGGTCAATAAGTATTTTGAAAATCAGTATTTTTTTCCCAATGTAAATCAGAAAATTGTTTCCTCTTGAATAGGTTTTTGTATTGCAAAATATTTTTATGGATCTTCACACACACATACACATAGAAACACAAGAAACTAACCAAGTAGTACACATCGAGTCGTACACCCAACATCAATTACATTATTGCGTCTGTAAGAAGCAGGTCCTATATCTAGTGAATTAATGGAACTCTCCTCCTAATGAGATAACTTTGTTCAACAAGTTGTTCAAGTGCGTTCTCGATAAGAATGTTCAGCCTCCTTTGAACATTCATGTGATACTTACAACTTTTTCTTTCTGATATTTATTAGTAATGTTAGTCTTTGGTAATGGTCTTGAACTAAACACTAATGTCTAGTAATTTAGGCCTACGCTTTAGTTGTTTCTTCTTTTCTTTTGTGTTGTATCATAAATACAGACAACTCGTGAAAAGCATATGCAGTGAAAAAAGGATTTTCCAACCCGCAATGTAATCGGAGTTGACTGTATAGAGTACCGACGTAATATCTGATCTGTTAATAAAGTATCCGATAAAAACTTTTTACAAAAAAATAACAACCAAATTCCTAAAAAAAAACACTACAAAGTGAAAAATAACTTTAATTTCGGAAGTCGGTGAAAAAAAAAAAAAAAAACAGTCGAATTGATAACCTCCTCCTTTTTTTTGAAGTCGGTTAAAAAGTATGTATATATGTTCGAGTTAAATAAGTAACATATTTATTTGTATTTAGTAAGTTTTATCATACCCACAGTTACTGTTTAAATAACGTTATTGAATTCTTAACGACGAAAACTAAAGTTATAAAACTTTTTACAAAAAAAAGCGACTTCAAAAAAAAACTGTACTAAGTCCAAAATAACTTTTATTTCGGAAGTCAGTGACTTTGGTTTTGTATTTTCGGCTTTTGCCACTATCTTCCGAAATTAGTTTCACTCTATCATCATCATCATTCCAGCCGAAAGACGTCCACTGCTGGACATAGGCCTCCCCCAAGCTCCGCCACTCCAGAACCTTTCGGCCCTATTGGCCATCTGATTCACTCTATACCTAGTGTTTTCTGGAAAGTCGGCTTCTTTTGTAAAAAGTTTTTATTTTTCACTGTTTGGTTATTCTCTTTGGTAGTTTAAAACATAACGAAATTATTATAGTTCTGCCTATAAGGTTTGAAGAGATCCCTCCATTTCTCCAGGATCCGGACCCATTGTCATCAGATCAGGGTTGACGATGGGACCACCTGTAAACTTAGTAACGCACAAAATAAGGGCAAATCGGTCACCGTTTTCGAGTAATCGGGAAACATAAACCTTTTCCTATTTTGTAGTTGGTTAAAAAAAATACCTTAATTGAAAAATGAGTCTCATCATATTTGTGAGAGATGGTGACTTAAAATTAGAATTTTGAAAAAGTAATCAGTAGTACGTTTTCTCATAGATTTGTTTAAATTTTTATCGTATACTTTTGGAACAGACCACATAGTTGCCGCTAATCAGCCTATTTCTGACCAGTCCAGCGGAACGTATTCTGTTTTAACCTTTAGGAGAGAGCACACTGGCTTGATGATGAGTTTGCCTCTGGTTATCATGTTCAAAAATTCAAATAGGTAACCAAACCACCACAGAAAAAAAAATGGGGGCGTTTGTGTAGACTCTACACAACGCCCCTATTTTTTTCTGGATCTCTTACCACCCCCCTTTAGGCCTACAGCGCCCACAAGGGGACGTTATCGCCAACTTTGGGAAAGGCTGATTTATAGAGAGTCGAGTTTTATAATTTTTAGGTCCTACCTACCTTGGAAAGGCTACATGGTGCTAGAATTTAAAACCTTAGTATTTATAAAACAAAGCAGAAAAATTCTTGTAATTCTAAACCTTCCATCTTAATCTTCCAGCCATTCCATTTTAAATGTTTTTGTAACAATCTTATAACTTAAAAGCTTCGTCCCAATTGTCCCTCGTAATTTAATTTCAGATGTTTAAATAAATTGTGGGCAATTCGGTGGGTCGCCTGATAGTAAATGTTACACTTATCACTTGAAAGGCATTTACCTTAGATTAATGCTTAATGTTATAATCGTTTTTGGACTAATTTCGGCTATTAATGGTGATTTGAGGCTAAGATTGTGTTCGTTCCGGAAGTCGGTGTATGTTAAATAAATGAGTGGTATTTTCTAAAAGCTTGGAGACTTCTTTTATGAGGCTAGTCTGTTTCTTTTATGTTATCATCTACGTATTTTGTACAATAAAATGGAGCAAAATAATTACGGGGAATTAAGGTAGAGCGCTATGTTATGCATGAAAATCATTGTGCTTCTGGGTGCAAGCAACAGTACAGCTAAAAAGTATTGAAGTGGCGACCGTGTACCGGAAGGCATCATGTTGGACGGCCCACCACAAGGTGAACCGACGACCTTGTGATTAGAAAATGTAGGAAAACTCACATATTGAAACTGTTGATCTTGATTCCACATTATTATTTTAATAATAAAACGGTGAGTGTTATGTTCAGTACTTTTGTTTTCTAATATTATATTCACATAAAGCTAACGAAGCTAATGTAAATGTTAAGTGTCCTCCACCTGTGTCTGTCACATACACGTTATGTGAATAAGAGCATAGAGTGGAAATTTATGTTACATTAACATTTTATATCAGTCTTTTGAACCGTCTTTGTAAGATAAAAATGTTATAGAAAAATTAGAATTATTCTGAAAGTTCACAGCTAGTAGTGCAAAATGTCAGTTCTTATGTATCATTCCACCTACACCAATTGTAAAGGTCAGCTTAGAAATAGAAATACGAATAAATGAATGGGCGATGTATCAACCACCGTAAACAGGACCTTTTATCCCACGTAGCAATATAAACTTTGGAATAAGAGGTAACAACACAAAAGTCAAACTTAAACTTCATCAATAATAGAAACTTATAAAGCAGTTGCTATTGATTGGTCGGAAATGTTTAATAATACCTACTAGGTACGAATGAAATAAAATAACGCCTGTTTTCTACGAAACAATAGACAGCAGTGAAGCTTTACAGTGTGGGACGAATGATCTTGTGAAGGCCATAGGAATCCGCTGGACGCTGGAAACATAGAACAGGTCGATATCGCGATGCTTGGAGGAGTCCTATGTCCAGTAGTGGTTGTCTTTTGGCTGAAATAATGAGATGATACTATTCTGCCTATGCATTACAGGAAGAGGAATATAATGTTGTTCTTATCGGAGATGAGCCAATATCATTATCCTGACAAAAATACAGACTATGCTACTTAGAACTTTCTACAAGAAAATCCGAACTAAACCAGGACGCAATGCTTAGTAGATACACTTGTGACATCGAGGCAGCCAATATTAGGTACTAGGGTTGTAAAGCATCCTGATCATCAGTCTAATAATGAAAATTGACTTCAAAACTATGCAAATATCGTTAATTGCTATCGAGATAACTCGCATACTAGGTTCAGCACTACTGTTTAGTATAGTTAAGTGAAGCTCAAACTTCAAGCGAAAGTATTAATAAACCGCCTAACATAGTTACGTTGGTTATAAGTACGTCAGTTAGAAATATAATTTTCTCCAAAATTTTTGATCCATTTTTGGCTATTATTAGGCACGAATAGTCATAATACAATACATGTACTCGTATTATGCATGCAAACAAAAGTGTTCTAGTACGTTTTGTTTAGGTAGAGCCGAAACATTATTAATTCTAATAACCTTGTTGACACACATTCGCCTTCGCCACTAATCCAATCATACTCGCGAAACTTCCCCGATATTTTAATTTAACTTTCTTCATTCCAATAAACAAGCGAAGGGAAACATTAAAATCAACAAACATTATGTTTATGCTCCCTTGGCCCCCCATTTAAGGGTGCAAAACATCGGAAATTACGGTTTACGAAGGAAGATTAACTCCTGAATAAGTCACAGGTTTATTTCTTTACTGTATATTGAAGTAAACGAATGAAATGGATGGGGGAAGAACATCTTGTGATTGACGTGGTGTTTTTCGCGCTGTGCGTGTAGATTAAATGAAGACTCATTTATTGGAATTTATTTTCGTTTCTTCAGTAATGTTTTGGAGATTTATCGAATGCGTGAATATTTTTTTCAGTACTTATCTGTGGAATGAAATCTGATTCAAAGTGTAAAGAAACTTCAGAATGATTTTATCATGTTATTGCTAAGAAGTTTATTCTAATGTTTCCAATTTGTACGTTTTGTCATGTGAGTGGAAATGTCCTAAGACATTAAAAAGTCATAAAGATATTGTCATGACTTCTTCAAATATACCATACCATCAAAAATTATGGCATTTTAATGTGTGAATTACTTGCACATGAAATCTACCCCACACAACATGACATGTGATAACCGATGTTATTACCGTTAAAAATAAATAAATGGCTATATGACTTTTAATGTTTTAATTGATATCAGTCTTTTGAAACTATACTATTATGTGACTAGAAGACTCAATAGTGGTGTAACTTTAAATTACTATAAGTCATTAATGTTTAAGATGTATAATTATTGAAGAAATAAGTATACACATTTTTTTTTGCTTTTACTAATCAATGTTTTTATACTTAACAGCGGCGTAACTGCGTAAAACACTACCAGTAGAAATGAGTTTCATTTGGACAGTTCAAAAACATGTATTGCGTTATTTACGTTGTTGTGCAGACAAATTTTCGAACGAATAAAGCAATGAATTAGCAATATCTTTCACAATGATTCAGATTGTGAATGATAGTGTATTACTTAATAAGGGTACAGTTACTTTCCCTTATAATTCGAGACTTCTTGAATTCGAGATTTCTCAGGAGCAACCCGGAGTCTGAATTTGTGCCCGTTGATGGCAATAGGTTTGCCGGTATAACATGGGACTTCGACATAACTAGTGAAATGTGGGTTTTGCCCAAACCTCAGAGGAAATAAAGCGTAATGTCTCCATAGCGCCGAGCACTACTTTCGAGTTTTAAATGTAGTTTGAAGTGGAAAACGCAACATAAACATGTATTTGAAATGCATAACAGTAAAACAGTCGATAGGTAATCGCTTCCTTGTCGGTTGTGGGACCCGGTTCTATACTGAGTCTTAATTTTATATTCATAAAATGAAACTAGACTACAGTAAAAATAAACTAAATGTGTTAAAATTAATATTTCCAGTGTCATTAACTTTTTTATACGTAGTTTAGCGTAATAAATGATTTTGTTTATGTCACTTCATAAAATAATCTGATTTCAGATTTAGTTACCTATACCGACGAAAACACGTGTAAGTATTGTTCTAGCAAAACATCAAACACAAGGGTATCTATTCCAAATCTATTGTTTCACCAAGGGATAAAGGGAAAGGTTGAAAAAGTACCCGATAACATAGACTGTAAGCCGCGTCTTGTTATACCAACTTGATCTGTAGTCGAGAGATCGACTCACGCCCTCTGATGGCTACAAATATCCTGTTTGAAGGCTTTATGGATAATGAAATGGTGGGCATGGGGGTTTATTATGGAAGTAGGGAGGAACAGGTGAGCCGAATGGTTCATTTAGATCGAAGTATTCAGATCCGAAGGTAGAAGGGATGTTATGGTGATGGCGGATTCTTCAATGTTGTTGTTGTATGTTGTAGGTCTTGTAGACTGTGGGTTTGTAGACTATTTTCTATTTTATTAACTACCTGGTACCTCTTGACAGGTCTACACTGTTCTCCCATACCTACTCACACTGTAATTTCAATCCATTGTAAAAGCCAATTATTTTTAATGGATTGAAAGACCCGAAACTAAATGTAAAGTACCAAAGGGCCAATCAGGATTTTTAACAAAAAGTTCAAATTCTAATCGCAATTTCATATAAGTGACAGACAATGACAAAAAGTTTTCAAAAACGTAGGGAATAAATGAGACTAAGGGAATTGCCCCTCTACCGTCTTAAATCTTTTGAGATGACAAGGTCAGTACCACTTTGAATCTGTAACATCCCCATTGCTAAAGATAAGCTTTCCTATAACCCGTGTACTAATCTTCCTCCTCTTGATTTTCATAAGTTTACCGACCTACTTATTTCTAATTTCCCTAGCCACAACAAAACCATTAAGCTACTTATCTTCAAGAAACCTAATAATGAAAATAGATGAATGTCTACGTGCAATAGATTTTGCGTCAGACCCTCTGGGTGCTATAATTACTTAGTAAACGGCTCTATTACGATGACTGATGGCTGTCTTGGGACAAATGAGCCTTTTAAAGTACATGTCCTGGTTTCTTTGTACGATCACTTTACAAAAACGTTGATTATTTTTGAACTTGGCGACTTTCTAGTATTTACTAATTCCATAATCACATTACACTCGTTAACTGTCACTTTGATGTAATTAATGTTTATGATAAAAACAATATCAGGTTGTTATTTGCGCTTACCTGATTATTTTTCAACGTCAAAGTAGTTTTAGTGGGGTTTTAGTGGGGTGGTGGGTGGTGGTCATATTTGTCAATCAAAATGTTGTGATCTCTGTTCAAATATTTGAAACTAGAATTTTAAACCATAAACTACACGGACGTAATAAAATTGCGTCGAGATTTTTTTGCGCACTGAATTTTCGACTCTCGGTGTTGAAACGAGCATTGAGAATCCAACAGAGTGCATCTCAGCGGGTCGATAATTGAACAGTGTGTAGTACTGTTCGATTTTCAACTCTCGGCGCTAAGCAGTGCGATGAAGATGCAGTGCACGAAAAAATTCCGCCGCGATTTTATTACGCCCATGTTGTTAAGTGTCATCAGGGACGTCCCGGGGACTGTATATTGAGTGATACGACAAGAAGCCGTCGAAAGACCGTGCAGGTCCGTGAGTACCTACCTACCTCCATGCCATTCCCCTTAGTGTGCAGAACTAAAGGCTCGACAGGCCCCTCGAAACATTAACACATGTGTTCGTCGACTAGTGTGGCACCACAGCTTAATTTGGTAAAAGTCAAGTAACTTTTAAACTGTACCTATCTTTTTTATTAATAGGTCAATATTACTGTATGTAAATATGACAAATCTATTTATAGTGTAGGTACTTTGATATTATTCACTAATACAACTTCGTAAGACACTATAATAGCAGAGGTCAAGCAGAGTCTTAAGCCATGGTTACTTTCACTCAACTACGACGAAACAGAGCAAATTCTCACGTCTGTTTCTTAATACCAATTGTCACCCTATGACTAATGAGAGACACGTACACACGCACACCCACACACACACACACATACACACACATACACACACACACACACACATACATACAATCACCAGGCATTTTTAATTTTTTTTTTCCTTTTCAATATTTTGTCTTATTTTGGTCTTTTGTTGTTTTGTATTTTTAGTCTTTTTATTATTACATAAGATTTTCAATAGTGTTTCCTCCCGGGAGAGGGCACTGGCACTTGTAACACAGGTTAATCACCTAGCACAAGTGTCAGAGACTTCACATAATTGTAACAATCCTTTCTTCAAACGTGTCCTTATCAAAAAAGCATATTATAAGATAAAAGACTACGTTGAAGACAAGGAAGTTTGGCAATAATTCCTTCTGCACATGTGGCTTCCCTGGTAGCTCATTACAGGATGACCTGTGTCTTTTAACTGCTCCCGAGTGACGATGTACATTTCGTATTCAAGTTTTTCAGTTTTTACATTCTTTCACATTTACTCATTTTTGAAATTGTATACCTACAATTGTACATTGTACTCTTTAATATTAGTTGTCATGGCAATAATGACATTTGGTTTAAATAGTGTAATATGTCTTATTTATGAAATAATATTACTTATGTAGATTATTTTATACTTTGTGAATGTGAGAACGTTGTAGGCCTTGTAGACTGTAGACAATTTTCTATCTTATTCAGTACCTGGTACTTGATAGGCCTACACCGTCCTCCCATACTATTAACACTGTAATTTGAAACAATTGTAAAAACGAATTATTTTTAAAAGAGTAACCGTGGAGTTTCTTGCCGGCTCTTCTCCATAGGAACCAACTATTTGGAACCGTGCACCTAGCTTCTGACGTTTCATAAGTGCCCATGTAGGTTTATATGAAATAAAAATATTTTGATTTGATTTGATTATGTAATAAAGATTATTATTAAAAAAGATTATTATTATAATACATCTTTTTTTTTTCAAAACATAAGTATACTCACACATGACATGCAAGATAATAATAAAATAAGCTAGTCAAATGTCAAAGTAAAATAAGGAATAAAAATCTACATATTTTTCACCTATTTCAGATTAACCGGGTTGATTAAAATCAATTATGAACAACAAAATCTAATTCTAAATTAAAATGTAAATAAAAATAAAACTATATCAATATTTTGTCTGTTAAAACATTCGAAACACCTAATAGGTTTTTTGTATTAGTAAGTTCTCAATTTTTTCTTTAATAGGTTAACATTCAATTTTTTTATGTGTGGTGGAATGTATATGATTGGATATATTTGATGCCATGTAGAACACACTTTTATACATCAGTGCTGTAATGGACTTTCTTACACATAATCCACTATAATCCCAGTCGACGAGATAATAGTGGATCATATTATGAAAGAAAGTTATGTTAAGGGGATTACATTGCTGAAATCCGAAAAATACTGGATGTTTAACGAATTTAGTTGACGAATCCTAGCGTGCAATTTTCATATGAAGAATATCATACTTAAAGACATGATGAATACTTTGTATTCTTTTGAATTTTAATAAACTTTCCCAAATTTTAGAAAAATCTGGTAGTAAACAGCTCCTTCTTCAACCTAAATTGAAAATTTTCTCTGTAACAGCTGAATTGTTCGACATGGATTTTATATCAAAATATGCGTATCTACTGATTTATTTAATAATTTGTATTCTTCACATTTTCCTATTTTTTATACTTTTTTTAAATAATAAATAAAAACCCGAAACTTACTGCGCGAATGTTTCTTTCGCGCAAATGCCTAGGTACCGCTGAGAGGAGCCCTTTTAATTTCATAGTGTTTTATACAAAAGATCTGCCTAACTCTTCGGGGAAAACAGGTGTGTTGTCATGTTATGTTAAATATCACATTAACCCACTAGGTAAAATTGTGCCCGTATAACTGCTCATATTCGCACTACATTTTAAAATTTTATGAAAACGAACATTTTATACCAAACAGCGTCAGATATTACATATGTATTTTGATTTTCTTTCTTAAATACATAACCCGATACTCTAAATTAATTACAATAACGAACGATGCGTTACCTTTATACACCCCACAAAGCAGAAGAGTTAATAAATTAATGTTTTACGCTTTTAGCTAAATCACACGAGATGAATACTTAATTTTATTTAAAGTGAACTCTCAGGGAACTCATCTAACTTGAAATGAACGGGCGCCGACGTTCTATGTCTTAAGCGCAGGCCACAACGCGAGCTACGCTACCCTACCTCAGCTTAGCCGAGGTAGCTTAGCGCGTAACTAGATTGACTAAGGCCGCAAATGATAAACGTTGCTTATCATGTGCTTTGGCTCACATATATTTCCGTCTCTATCTTGCTCTTGTAGTTTGACAGTTGTGCGACGGAGACAGGAATAATGCTTAGCTAAAGTACGTGCAAAGAAGTCTTAAATTATTTTAGGTTAGCACATAATCATGAGCTGATATAATATAAGTCTGCCCAAAAATTTTAGATTTAGGTAAAATCTTACAGGGTGGGGGATAAAGGGTAAAATATTTGATTAAGCTTAGCCGTAAACATCTGGCTCAGCATCAGTTTGCGCACAGCTTACTAGTTTAGTTAGCTCACTTAGCTCAGGGGGCCTACCACCATCTTTTACGAAACAATCTTATTTCAAGAAAGTTTTGTTTCAAGGTTAGAATAACATTACTCATATTCGTACCATGACGTTCATCGTTCAATATTGTTTTAATCCTGCTTAGTGCTGAGAAAGAACGAACTATTTGAAAGATTTGTCTATTGCCTGCTATAATAGAAAAGAAACAACGCTATTTGAACTGTATAGCGCTGTCTCTTTCACACGTCGGTCCGAATCCCTAATATGAAGTAAGCTTTCGAAGCAAACTATTTTTTTTTTTTACATATAAAGGTTACTTTGTATAAAAAGATAATTGTTAAGAGTAATTTTCATGAAATGAATACAAGCATTAAAAGATTATACTTTGAAAACTGAGAAAAAATCATTTGAAAATTTTAAAACGCTGTGGCTAGGTTGTGCTATGATAGGAATCGGAACAAATTGTGTTTTTATCAGCTGTGTAGTGCAAACGAAATTTGAAACTCGATGTAATTATATAAGTGATTTTCTAAGTGGTTAAACTTATTTTATCTTAATTGCATAAGATCTGTGTGTCGCCAGCATTTTAGAAGCCAGTTGCCTATATAATAGACATGGAATCAAGGTAAGTTTAAACACCGTAATATTTTTCTATAATGTTTATGTAAACTATATGTCGTCAGACTCAGTGATTGGTGTTTTGTTATTAATTTTGCAACCGAAGAGTTTAGTCGCGTTTCCTGGCGGCAGCTAGAGATACTATGGGAATTTTCACAATCGCTCTCTGCAAGCCAAGGAGTACTCAAGAAGGAAATGGCAAAACTCCGCTTCATCTAAATTGAAAGGGTCGCATTCCTTACGAATCTGCATACGACCCCGCTTTCTTGTACAATTGGCTTCTGCGTTATCAGCTTCCAAAAACTCAAATATGTCGTATGCATTCGCCATCTAGAATCAACCAAGAAATTTACTACCCATGTACTAAGATCTCTTGATACACAATTCAATCGGCAAGTTTACATAAATAAATACATTTTACTTACTTTATATGACACGAAAATGTTTCTTTTTATATAAAATTGCAAAACAAGAATACTTCCGTCGAGTCCGAGGAACTTTTTTATGATTGCTAAATTTGACATAAAAACAATCTTGCTGGTTGTCAAACGTCACGTCGTGGTACGAATTGAATGAAGTTTTAGAGGTGACGTCACCAAAACTGCTAAGAAAACAACATTATTACAACCTTATAATAACCTTATTTTAAGGAGGTTATGGTACGAAAAGTCAAAGTAAGATTATAATAATACTGTTTTAAGAGCTGGTGGATGGCCCCCAGCTCTATGTTGGCTGTGTGATTCAATCTATGAGATGACGTGGCAGATTCTGAACCTAAGTTAGGTTAGCTGACGGTGTAGCCCTTGCTTTATACTCGTAGCTATAAATTTTAAGCCACACTCAAGTGAATGCGTGTCTCCCATTTTCCGGATAAACATTGTGAGGAAATAAAGATGGTGGATGGCTGTGTGACATAATTGATAATGTTAATGGTTATGTAGGTAAAGTAGAAAAGTTGCTCGAAACTTATACCCAGACCTATTTAATATGGCTGAGAAATACATAGATACTGCGATAGTTTCAAAAATACAAAATGGACGCAGTCTTAAATGTTTCCACTAGCGAGACACTGGCCTTATGTCTATGAGAGAGAGCGAGCCATAATCCACCACGTGGCCCCAGTACGGGTTGGTAGATGTCACATGTCTTCGAATATTTGGTTCTAGGACATGCCGGTTTCCTCACGATGTTTTTTTTCACCATTTTGAGAGCAGTGATGATAAAATTCCTTTCCTTGGTATTATTCGTCGAATCGTTGTGTTCCTATGTTCTGAAATGAGCTGCACGATTACTAACATTATATGTATTCTGACTAGACAGATCCACCCAATCTGTGTGGTTCTTTCCTCAAAAGAAAATTGTTACTTACCATGATCGTTTCGTTTTATAGAAGTTTGCTTCACTTTATGTCAACTTTTATAATGCCTCGTAGACAGGTTAGGATAAATTACCAAGATTATAAAATAATTCTTTGCTTCGGTTAAAATATTTGGGACAGAGAGAGAGACCACAGAGATCACAATCTCTGTATCAACCAATACAGGGACTGTTCATAAAATAACGTCAAATGTATGGGGGCTTATGAAAGACTTACCTCGAGTTTCCCTTATTCAATACACAGTTACAGGCCACTGAAAGAACACGGGTGGGTTTTAGTCAGTAAAAGTCTGACACGAAGAGCGCGAGAAATCATTTGATGACTTCCCTGCCAAAAAAGGGATTATTCAATTGCTCTTTGTTTAAAAAAAAAATACAATGCATTTCCGTTTCAAATATCCTAACTTTGCTTTTCCCGAATGACCGACGACCTGAATCCCAGAAACCTCTTTTAATTTTACAATGTTTTTGTATTCACTTTGAGGTTTATCCACCCGTGTATCTCATAAATGGAGTATGTTGTGCTTAACTGGAAGCTGGCAATAATTAATTAATTAAAGCCGATGACGCCTGAGCCGGGGTTAATGGTTTGGTACTTAATATGATAATAGGCGTCGTGTGACATTAAGCGTCTGTAATTATAACTACATGGCCACTTAATAGATGTCTTTATAATGACTCTTGTCGTTACGGAGAGATGGTAATGACTTCGTGTCGATTAGAACGTAGTGGGATGATTTAACTGAAGCAGCTTATATTTAGGTTCCTAAAGTCATACCTACAGTGGATTTAGTTTAGTTTTTCACGTCATAAGCTAGCTCAGTTAAACTTAGTAAGTAATAAATGTGTGTGATTTTATGTTATTTGTTTGTTGAATTTAATATGAATTAATTTAGAGGGGAAGCAAACATGATCAGGATAGCCTGCGAAATTTAATTTTTCTTAATTTTATTACCGTTTGTTAATCCATTGAATTCATATTTCTGTAATAGTCGGTCAAGGCCGGTTTGTTTTGATGATTTTAATTATAATAATTCTGTAAATATATACTCGGTCGCCAATTATATTTTATGCAACATACAACCTGAAACGTACCTGCAAATTGCTTTAAACGCAAGTAAATTTAAACTACGTGGGATGTCAAGGCGCTTCCCCCTTACCTTCTTAATTTATAAATACTTAACTTATAAATCAAAAGCAAAAGTCATTTATTCAAATTAGGCTGAGGATCAGCACTTTTCGGACGTCAAAATTACAAAAGACAGTCCCTCAAAATGCCAAACCTTCACCACTTCCTAGTGCTTTAGCTGGGAAGAAGAAGTAGCACAACAAACTCCCCAGCAGCACAGCTGTCGATCCAGTTAGAAGAACTAAATGCATTTTGTTTCTATTTGATTATACCTGCTGCAACAATGATATTGCAAAACATAGAGAGTCAACTGAAGTTTTAGGTTATGCTCTTGTGTTTAACAAAGAAACGTTTTCATGCCTTCATTTATTCATCAGTGACAGTGAGGGTTATGCACGTGGAGGCGGGGCGCGTGAGGGAGTGGCAGTTTTTGCGCCCTCGCGTCCCTAGCCGCCGCAGGAGGAGACGCCCCGGGCGTCGGGAGTCGATAGCTGACTCCCGGCCACCGTAGGCGCGAGCTTGCGGGTGGTGAACAATGGGTAGCTCGCCGCCCGTTAATGACCAAGCTCGGGTCGACGGCGCGTAGTGTTCCACGCGCGCCTCAAAGAGATGTCAGCAAAACTGAAGGGGTCTGCTAGGACCGATGCCTGCCAGGGTCGCGAGATTGTTCGAAAGAGATACCGTGACCCTGGCACATGTGCAACTAAAGGAACACGGGTGAGTTTTAGTCAGTAAAAGTCTGACATCCCGCTCCGCCCAGAGCGGGAGAAGTCATTTGATGATTTCCCATCCAAAAAAAAAAGAAAGTGTTATGCACGTTCAATAGCGGACTCCCGGCAACCGTAGGCGCGAGCTTGCAGGCGGCGAGCAATGGGTAGCTCGCCGCCCGATAAGGACCAGGCTCGAGTCAACGGCGCGTAGTGTTCCACGCGCGCCTCAATGAGATGTCAGCAGCACTGAAGGGGTCTGCTATGACCGATGCCTGCCAAGGTCGCGAGATTCTTCGAAAGAGATACCGTGACCCTGGCACATGGGCAACTGAAGGAACACGGGTGGGTTTTAGTCAGTAAAAGTCTGACACACCCTCCCGCTCCGCCCAGAGCGGGAGAAGTCATTTGATGATTTCCCATCCAAAAAAAGGGTTATGCACGACATGTAATATGGGTACACGTACCTATATTAAACTGTAAAAAAAATTGAACGGGGTAGGTAGGTAGACGCAGCAAAATTTTCAAGCTCTGAAAACTATGAAAGCGGAGAAGTCATAAGAAGTTTGATGTTAGACGAGCGCTTAGTTTTCAGGGAGGCTGACTTACAAAATCTTTTATCGGAAAATTTTATTTATTGGGCAAAGAAGGAAGTTACTTAGTTTGCTGATAATGATCTTTTATTTATGTACTATGGAATACCTTCTGAAAAACAAACTTTACTTACTGCAAAAACGAGATTTGTATTAGACTTCATAATAAAAATCGAAAAGTTCAGAAATGCAAATTTTAAATAAGTTATTGAAAAAGGTAACAAACGACCTTTATAATTAAGCAAAAAAGTCATATCTAAAAGTTTTATAACTATTTTAAGGTAGGTAGGTACTCCAGGGCCCAAAGGAAGTATCGTAGACAACATTCCAGCCTCCATTATACTAAATGAGGTTTTCAGTCATGGAATATCGTTATTTCGCTACAACAGCTAGCAACAAGTTGGCTTTCAATTGTTATGTTTTCTTTTATTACAGGAAAAGTTGCTTAAGTCAGCATTGTTCTTGGAAAACATCCAATAGACTATCTGTTACTAACTTCCAAGTTTATGTCTTTATGTATAAGTTAGGTACAATACAATTTGTGGAAAAATTGCAGTAGTTTTTTTGCAACTTTTTGTATTTTTAAGGCTGTTTCGCACCAACGGCAACGCCTCAATACGCCAAGAACTTGACATCAAAAAGCGTCTATCTGTTCTGGTCCACAAGCACATCCACAACTTCGGAAACGACTAAAGGCGTGAGGGTGACTCTAAAGAGCGCTTTGTTGTGCTGGATAGAGTGGTGAAACAAAAAAAAAAAAAAACACATTAGGTATTAGCGATAACGATTATTAAAAAGTTAAAAATATATTAAACTGACATAATATTCAATGGACATCATGTCAGATTTTTATTTATAATACTTATTTAGACAATTTTATCGAACAATCTGAGAGCATTTCGCCTGGGCACGTGCTACTGTGGCCATCTTGGATAAATCCAAATAGACTTCGAACTCAAAAACCATCATCAATTATCCAACAAACCCCTCGGCCGGCGCAAAGACACGCCACACATCACAAATGGAGTTCACGGACGGCTCAAATTTCCATCCTGCTCCGTAAGCCCTGTTACCTGAGCATTTAATGATGTTATGACTGCGTCAGTGAGCAAAGTTCGCGCAGATAAACTATGGGCCAAAGATGTTTAAACTTTTTGCCAACGATACGCTAAGAAGACAGGCTGGCAGGGACATCGACGTGCAACTGTTATGAATTTAGCACATTATGATTCAGACTATTCTGATTCATATTGTAGATGCGGTGTTCCTTTCACCCTGTACAATATATTATTATATTGTTTGTAAATGTCGGAACTCAAGCGTTTTTTAGGCCTTGTCACATTTGTTGGCTATTTTCTATTTGTCCCCAATCTATTAATTGTGTAATTTGAGACATTGTTTAAGACAATTATTTTTAAATAAGTGAGAGGAGATTCTTGCAGGCTCTTTTCTACAACCAATAGAAACCATAGGAAAAGTTCGAAAAACAATATTTCAATTTTCAACCGAAAACCTGATATCAAGCCTGTTAAAATACGTCGTAGAAATACGATTTGAAGGCGATTGACAATTATCGAAGCTCACACGTTAATAGATTGGAGATTGCAGTAAATAAATTATATAGACCCTGTGTTAGTCATCTTTATGTACTGTAAACCTACCTACCTTACTAACGGGTGATAGGAGATGAAATATTCCTTGCCATAATTATACGACCCGACGAAATCTCTGCTAAATTTATCTAGCCATTAAACCTAGCTAATAGCCTAATAGGTCTGGTTATAATAGCTATTATTAGCACTTAAATTATCATAGATTCTATCATTATTAATAGCTTTGCATTCCAATAACGCAATAAAAGTTTAACAACGTTCTTGGTCCTTTTTGTATACCTTATTTGTGTATTTATGTTACGACGTGTCTCTTGAATTATATCGTAGAAATATATAGGTCATCATCAGCCTATATTGTTCCCACTGCTGGGACACAGGCCTCCTTTCGGTGAGAGGGAGTGGGCCGTAATCCACCACGCGGGCCCAGTGCATTGGTAGATGTCACATGTCTTCTAATTTTTGGTTCTGGGACATGCCGGTTTCCTCACGATGTTTTCCTTCTCCGTTTTAAGAGCAGTGGTGATGAATGTATTTACACAAAGTAAAGCGCCTGCCCGGGTCCGAACCCACGACTTACAACTCGTAAGTCGGGACCGATACCACTGGGTCACCACTGCTCTCTCCTATATATAGAGAGAAAGAAAAAAAAAATATTTTATTTGGGACACACACAGGACATAAAAACAATGAGAAGAACATAGAAACATTTACATTTAAGCTACAAATAACAAAATATTACAGAACGATAAAAAATAAAAGATTAAGACCTGTGCGAGGCCAAAAAGGCTCCTATCTCAGCATAATGCTGCGATATTTGTAAAAAAAACAACTACTGCAGCGCTGGTATTCCGATAGGGCCCACTGTGGTGCCACGGACACACTTACGGACATGACAATGTATCCCACATTGAAAAAGTATTACATAAAAAAAATAAACAAAAAATAGGATAAAATATACTAAAAAATAAATGAATACAGTTTAATAACAATTAATAAATAGGTACTACCCATTATCTTCTTGTTTATCTATCGACATTAATTTTCTTCTTCTTTCTTATACTGTTTGCACCCAGTAAATAGCTCCTTCATTTGCTGCATCCGTGGCGTTCTTCAGTTCTTCAAAAGGTTGATAGTTGAGAGTGTGACATAGTGTGTTCTGAAAAGTAAAGAAAAAACTTGTACTATTTTTCTTGAACGCAAAATTGTTCTCGTCGCTTTATGACGTACAAGTAGGGTTGCTAACTCTTTTTATATCGAATATAGTATTTTCGGAACCATTGACTGTAATAATTATTGTAGAAGTCAGCTTAAAATGACGGGTTATTATTTTATATACACATAATGTCTCATAACTAATAATTATCATAGATATCGCCATTTTGTATTGGAATGAAAATATAGTAGTTTCACCTACTACATATTTTTTAGAAATATAGTATATAGCAGGATACTACATAAAATAATAGGGATGGCGACCCTACGTGCAAGTGTCATTCAACCTTAGGGTGGTACAACAATTGCGGGGACGACTGTACAAAAGCAACATACCATCAAAATACACCTGCACTTTATGACGGTCCAACATTCACTTGATTCGCAAAATATCTAACATTACCGACCCAAATGTTTTCCCGGAACCACGGGAGTATTTCAACCTTATCTGGAACAAGTAAAATAATTTCGTTCGCTTGACGGGCTATAAACGGAGTTTACGATAGGCCTTTGGATATAAATATGTCTGATGTAAGCGGATAGGAGGAAGATTGTCTGTTGTCTGACGTATGTTACGTAGTGTCTGGGTGTTAGTCTGTGGTGCGTAGGTTTTTAAGAAATTGATTGATGTAGATTTAGACATTGTTATGTCTTAGGGGCGGATTTCACCAATATAACTGAGCGTAATCAACACATTAACAGCAACACTTATCACAGCTGAAGGAAGCAAAGGAGCCAAAGGAATCAAATTTTGATACTTAATGAAATACTACTAGGTCTAGAACGCAGTTTAAACGTTTGGATCGCGTTCAGTTACATTGGTGAAATGGGCAATTAGTCTGCAACTCTACATAAATCTATGAAATATTACGCCTACATACTCTGGAGGGTAAAGGTAAAAAGAAAGGTTTATTTAGTAAAGCAAAATGCCCATTTGGAAAAAATACCAAAATACCAAAATTTAGAATACAATAAAAAATCAAAGTCATAGTTTTACAAAATAGTTAAAAGTAGGCAATAACTACTTAGTTCTTAGTGGAAACAAACGCAGACTGGACCGCGCTGCTTCTTCGTTGTATGTTGATTCCATTTTTAGGGTTCCGTTGCCAAATGGCAAAAAACGGAACCCTTATAGATTCATCATGTCTGTCTGTCTGTCCGTCCGTATGTCACAGCCACTTTTTTCCGAAACTAAAAGAGCTATGCCGTTGAAACTTGGTAAAAAGATGTATTCTGTGAACCGCATTAAGGATTTCACTCAAAAATAGGAAAAAAAATATAGATTTTGGGGTTCCCCTTACTTAAACCTGAAACTCATTTTTTTTTTTCAAACCCATACTTGTGAGGTATCTACGGATAGGTCTTTAAATAGGTCTTTAAAAATGATATTGAGGTTTGTAATATCATTTTTTTCTAAACTGAATAGTTTGCGCGAGAGACACTGCCAAAGTGGTAAAATGTGTCCGTCCCCCCCGTAACTTCTAAAGTAAGAGAATGATAAAACTAAAATAATATATGATAAAAACTACCTACTACTACTATTACTACTACGGTACGGTACGGTACTACTACTATGGTAAACTTCCACCGAAAATTGGTTTGAACGAGATCTAGTAAGTAGTTTTTTTTTTAATACGTCATAAATCGTAAACCGCAATTTACCTTTCATTCAATCAACTCAAATATAAAAATTAAAAAAACATGTCATTTCATAAACATAAACCTTATGCATAAACCATGAATACCTACAGGTTTGTACGGAACCCTCGGTGCGCGAGTCCGACTCGCACTTGGCCGGTTTTTAGGGTTTCGTTGCCAAATGGCAAAAAACGGTACCCTTATAGATTCGTCATGTCTGTCTGTCTGTCTGTCTGTCCGTGTATGTCACAGCCACTTTTCTCCGAAACTATAAGAGCTATGCTGTTGAAACTTGGTAAGTAGATGTATTCTGTGAACCGCATTAAGATTTTCACACAAAAATAGAAAAAAAACAATAATATTTGGGGTTCCCCATACATAGAACTGAAACTCAAAAAAATTTTTTTCATCATACCCATACGTGTGGGGTATCCATAGATAGGTCTTCAAAAATGATATAGGGGTTAGAGGTTTGTAATATCATTTTTTTCTAAACTGAATAGTTTGCGCGAGAGACACTTCCAAAGTGGTAAAATGTGTCCCCCCGCCCGTAACTTCTAAAATAAGGGAATCATAAAACTAAAAAAAAATATATGATGTAGGTACATTACCATGTAAAATTCCACCGAAAATTGGTAGTTTTTTTTTTTTTTTTAATACGTCATAAATCTTAAACCACAATTTACCTTTCATTCAGTTAAATCAAATATATATAAAAAAAAAAAACATGAACATAAACCTTATGCATAAACCGTGAATACCTCAGGTTTGTACGGAACCCTCGGTGCGCGAGTCCGACTCGCACTTGGCCAGTTTTTTTATAACTATTTTAACTAATTTTCGATAATTCTTCGACAGCGTTAGCGTTGGCCCCGCAAAGATCTTTCAAAGCACTGGTGTGCCTAGCAAGTTAAAAATTTTATTATTTTAAAAACTCAGTAACACCAGGGGATCGAACCCAATAGTCCCATCTAGCGTTACCAACGAGGTCGTAATAAACTTATATACCTAACTTATATTTTGTTTAAAAGGAACTGACTAAAAACACAAAAACACCTAACGTCACGCGTCGTTTCTCCGAAAGGTTGGACAGAAGTGTACCTAGGTAGGTACCTACCTATACCTACAGTACTTCATATTTCGCCATTTGTGTTAATGGAAAAAAATGTACTTTTACTAGTCCATTAGACGTATTTCGAGATGCTGATTTTGACATTCTTTTGATATTTTACTTTAAGCTTTGAAAATATCTTGTCACTTCTTAAACATCTTGACAGACTGTTTTGAGTTATCTTACATTAGTTCTTCAGAACTAATGTAAGATAACTCAAAATCCTCATCTTTCTTAGAACTATCTTACTTACTTAGTATTATTTTAAGTTGATTTTTAGTTTATTTTATTAAAAACAGTTCTTCGAAGTCTTCAAGTAACATTACTTATAATAATATTCTGAACTATCGAATAAATCTATTGCATATTTTAATGTTTTATAGTCACTTTTGAATTTCTTGATAAACTATGTAATTATTGACATCTAACTCAGTAGTGGTTTAACCTTCAAATGAGATTAGAACTTTTAAACATATTTGCAACACATATTTTTTACATTATTCCGATTTCGGATTCGCACAGATCTCGATATCGTGTCAAAGCTGCCCGTCAAATGTAATCCACCCAGATTTATGGTGCTGTTGGGTTGTACCTGTGGAAAGTTAGTATGTAACTCTGATATTTCACTTGTTATTCTGAAAAGGATAATAAAAAAGTACTTACTTGAATAAACATCATTTTATCGACTTTGTACGCTTGAAATGTGGCCCCCGACCCGCTGCGTCGCATCTCATCGCTCGCCTGCTCTATTATTTCGTTTAAACTTAGCGTTATTTCTTGGTTTTCATTTTGCTCGTCTCTTTACAGTCGTAGCGTAATGTTAAATAGCTTATAACCTTCCTCGAGAGTTGTACTATTGAATGCAAAAATATTTTTTCAAACCCGTCTATCAGTTCCAAAGATTACCTGCATCATTCAAGCTTAAAAACTTACAAACAAACCATTACCTCTTTCAAGATCACTGAAGTAAATGCCGCGATATGCGACACGTAATTCGCTCGCGCCAATTGCGTCTAGTAACTTATATGGATCCAAACAAGGTGCGAATCGTTACGTGACGTTGTAATAAATAAAACCATTAACGTGACCTGTCCTGCGTCCCGCGATTCACTTTAGTGTGGCCAGAGTTTTACGGCTTTTGCATTGAAATCTAATGCCTATAACATATTCCATTTTTTCCTTAATCCTTGTGTACTTATATAAGTTTTTCTGTCTGTACAAATAATCATTTTATTATTTTTTATTATATAATCAGCTTATAATGTTCCCACTGCCGGGACACAAATCTCCTCGGTGAAAAGGAGAGGGCCGTATAATCTACTATGAACTCATCTTCAAATTTTTGATTTTAGGACATGTCGGTTTCCTCATGATGTTTTATTTCACCGTTATGAGAGCAGTGGTGATGAAATTATTTACACAAAATACAGCATCTATCTGAGTTCAAACTTGCATTCTAGAACTCGAATTCGTTACCACTAGGTCACCACTACTCTGAAATATAATCAGTAGGATGTAATAGTCTTGCCTTTTTTTAAATTTTACGTTTTATAACAATAAAGACTATTACAAAATAGTCCTTATTGTCATAAAACATTAAAAAAAAAAATAAGGCAAATTTATGTTTGTGTTCGTGTAACTGATGTAGGTACCTACATCATTTACACGAACACAATCATAAAGTACCTACGTTTTCTTCTCGACGCAGTTGATATAATTTTCGTAACTGAATGCGCTTTTCGAAAGATGAGTCTTCTAAGCTTTTTATATTAATTTTATGAAGACTCATCAACTAAATACCAAATTCTGCTGTTTGTGTCTAAAAACCAAAATAGAGGGATTTACAGGATACTTAAACCACATTTTTGTCGTTATTATAGTTGTCACATGTATCTAAATTAAACTAAACTCCTGTAAACAGTCTGCTGTCCTGCAACTGATGTGTAACTTTTACATTACGTATCAAATTTTTAAAAATAGGCACCCGTACTTATTTTTGTTGGCTAAATCCATTAAAAAATTCTAAGATAGGAGAAAGAAAAAAAACTTAGAGCATAATATTGCCATCAAAACCAAATGGAAAACTAGGCAACAGAAAATAACTGAGCACCCTAAATAGGTTATTTACGACACCAATTTAATAGTCCATTCGCCCCGCGTCGAATAGCTATTGGATGGTATTCAATTATATAATTTTCTCGTAACCTCATCTGTTTTGAGCGTGTTCGGCTCCTAGTAATCGGCAATTAATTTTGTGAAACCCTTCCCGTATGTGGAATAAAATGGGATACCCTAATAAAATACTGTTCTCGTTCTCCTGTAAATTTTCTCATAGGAAAATAATATTGTTGTAAACAAGCAACGGGATCTACTCGTAATATGAACCATTTTTGTCAAAGGCATGCCGATCACAGTTCGACATTGTTAGTAAAGGCTGCGCTTTCTGAAAGTTAACAACAAATTGGATTGACTGCTTATTTTCGAAATAGCAGCCAATCCAATTTAATACAGATCTTTATATATTTTTCCTATAATAAATAACAACAGAAGAAATAAAAATATTAAAAATAATAAAGATATTCAATCTAAACAATTTTTTTTTATTGAATTAAAAGAAATATCACTCACTTTTTTTTATTTATTTTTTTATTATTTACTTTTACAAAATAAGTTTTTTTTTACATATTTCCCCCGCCAAACTTTACAGTTTGATGGCGAGAAGCGCTCGTTTATCATGCATAATTAAACTCCAAATTATTGTTATTGTCGTATTTCAAAATTAACATTATTTCACTGCACTATAGAGCGATATTTTACGTTTCAATTCAGTAGGTAATATTAACGAATTAATTCGCTACGTAGCCAACTGTTAGTAAATGTGTACTTAAAACTATGGGGCATGGGTTTAACTTACTATTGGGACAGTGTGTGCTATACCAGAATAGCTGATGGAGACGACGAAAATTCGTTAGTCAGCAGAGTAGCGAGCTGATTTATCAGATTGTGGTAGATAGTTTGGTAGATACGGGTAAGTGTCAAAGAGGTTTCAATACTAAGTTTTGAGTTGATCTGCACGAATACTGACAAATGCGTGTAATGGCTGGACCTTTGCAGACATCAATATACATGGTCTTCACATGATCTGACCTAAATTATGTCTGAACTTTAAAAGAGATATAAAAAGAAGACCTCTGAGTTTGTTACGGCATTTTTAGAGTTGTCGGATAGGAAACGCTGACCTCATCTATTTTTAAAACATGTTTGAAGTGTAGCCTATTTATTGAAGAACGCTATAACATCACGCTAAAGTCAAAAGGAGCGGAGCAGCAACGAAAAATGGATGAAAACTAGCAGGCAATTCGATGCGACGGGAAGGGTCAGGGGAGCAAAAATTTGACGCGGACAAAGTCGCGGGCAGAAGCTAGTGAAAAAATAAACCGATTCTTTTGCACCAGATTTTTAACTATTTACAATAATACTGTGAAAGTAAGAGGACACTATTTAGAATGAAATCGAGTGAATTTAAATATTTACCCAAACTTAGAGCCTATTTCAGGAATGAAACAAAACGCGATCAATATTTCTAAGCTGCGTTCAAGAGCTGTCAGTGTCCTGCCAGTTTCGCGAGATTTGTTCGAAAGAAATACCGTGGCCCTGGCATACGGACAAATTTGCCCTAAGTTTTTTTGCAACATTAAATAACACGTCCTGTTTTCTCGAAGGTTTAGGCAGAGGTGAACGTATTGTACACCCACATTTCGCTGGTTATGATTAAGTCCCACATAATAGGGGGCGAGCCTATTGCCATCAACCGGGCAGAAATCCAGACTCCGGGCTGCTACTGAGAAATACCAGATAGAAAAACCCAATACAGATGGTAATCGAACCCAGGACAGATGTTCAGCAGTAGCGTTTACTAGACCAACGAGGCAGTATGAATGTATCATCATCATCATCATTTCAGCCATAAGACGTCCACTGCTGGACTTAGGCCTCCCACAATTTGGAGGGCTTTGCCATAATCGCCACGCTTGGCAGGCGGGTTGGCGATCGCAGTATGGTGGTAAAATGCATAGAGAACGCTGCTGCCCATTCTCTAGTAAGTCCCTTAGTCGCCTTTTACGACACCCACGGGAAGAAATGGGGTGATGTTATTCTTTACGTCCGGCACCACACGGTACCGTCCGGCACCACACGGTACCGTCCGGCACCACACGGTACGTATGAATGTATATCATTTTGCAAATCTATACTTATTCGACCTTTCTAAACCATAATTTATTTCTGGTTTTAACTTTTGCTGTGGGCGAAACCCTTACTCTGAGTGAGTTAATTACAACAAACAGACTTAACAGCTTCATACCAGCGTTGATAAAATAAACAACAAAATGCAAATTGTTTAAATGTTAGAAAAATAAACTGGGAATGAAGTAAATACGCTGTTTCAATTCTCCGCTCGAAGGGAAACAAAAACAATACCCGTTGTTATTCAGGTATTATGTTACTACAAACAGCAGGGGACTGATAATTATCACTTCTGTGAAATTATTAATTAATTAGGTCATGTTAATTTCATGCATCACATGCAAATCATTGTTACTACAGCATCCGGTATTTCCCAAAGGATGAAGTAGAGGTGTACTGCGTTTACAAATTTTGCCGCAGACGGTGTTAGATCCCATGTTACCTATTAGACAACGCCCTAGGGGTGACCCTAATCCCGTTTAGCGGTTTTCGCGACCAACTTTGGCTACTGAAAGTTTTCTAAATACATTGCCTATGAAAATATAACATTGGACCTTATGTTTGGCAGTTTCCGTTTGCAGTATCCGATTTAAAATAAAATGATTGAAAACTATTTTCGAGCAAATCTGCTGAAACAGGTTGAACATGTTCCTTGAAATTCAAAAGAAGTATATGTACAAACGGACGTATACATAAACTCACGTCTTCCTATGAGAGTAGGCAGAAACTACAGAACGCTACCTGCTACGATCCTTACATAGTCCTTTTGCTTCGTTTACGATCATCCGCACGAAAAGTTTGCCAAAACAAACTATGTGTAATTGAGAAACGGCTCCGTGCATTGTCCATTCTCCGTGACTATTGTGAATCTTTGCTTACTGCCTAAGATTAGATTTAGTTTTCATTAACTCTAAGCTAATTTTTAGGGTCCGGTACCTCAATAGGAAAACCGGAACCCTTATAAGATCACATTGTTGTCCGTCCGTCTGTCTGTCTGATAAAACCCTTTATCTCGGTAATGCGTGGAGGTATTCAGTTTCAGTAAAAGTCTGACATGCCCTCCCGCTCCGCCCATTCGTTCACTTGCCATTCAGAGAGTCATTCAAGTGAGAAGTCATTTGATGATTTCCCATCCAAAAAAAAAAAGAAAGTCTCTTGAAGCTGTGAAAAAACCAAACTTCTAAGTTAACGTGAAAAAAAAAGATACGATTGTTTATGCCGCAAGAAACGGTTATTTCGACAATCCCAAAGGAATCAAAATGTGTAGGGTATTTCCCGTTAACCTAGAACTATGAAATTAATAAAGTGATACCGTCTTATACTAAAAATATGCGGAAAAATCTGAAAACTATACATTGGTAATTAAATCATTAAAAAAATGATATTTAAGTAATTAAAAAACAATTTTTTATAATATATATCTACAAATTTGTACGGAACCCTCGGTGGGCGAGTTCGACTCGCACTTGTCCAGTTTTTTTTAATTTTTTATGGCTATCATAACGTAATATACCTACACAGTCTACTATCGCTGTTAAAAATTGAATTGTGGGAGGATTTTGGTTTAGTATATCTAATCTCACTAGCCAATTGTCCAACTGCAAAACAAAAGCCATCCCTCACCCTTTTCCGCACAATTCTGTCTTCTGCCAGTAATTTCGGTAGTTCGACCAATCTCGTCCCACCAGTTGCATTCGTTTAGTGGGACCCACTCGGTGGTTTATAGAGTCTAGAGGAACAGGGTGTTCACTCTCCCTCCAGAAAAAAGGGTGGATCTTCCAACAAGACGGATGCTGTGCCTAGAACTGGTCGAAGTAGCTGCTTGTGAGAGGCCTTTGTTTAGTAGTGACGTTTTTCGGTTGAAATGATGAGGACATTCTCGTAGCAACGAAAAATTTAAGTTCGTAGTTAATTTGCTAAGCAAATGTCAAATGGTAACCTTGTCCATACTTCAGTGACGCTCAAACACTATTCAGAACTTCTTGTGAACGTCCATCATGCCTTATTAGCTTGGTTGTTAAGAGAACAATTTATCTGCTGCCACTCACCGCCTGGACTTCATTTTATTATAATTAACACAGCCATTAATCTAAAAGTGGTGACACTCCACAGATTGGGCAGATTACACGGCTTACAGCGTTGAGAAAACAACTTTTTTATTGAAATTTATTCACTAAAGTAATTTAAGGTGCTTTGGCTTTCAATTTTGTAACACTTATGGAGATTATTTGGAATATAATGCAGGAGCGACGACAGGTCATTTATCACAGTCAAATAAGACACATTGTAGGTAGAAGAAAACTTTGAAATTGTAGAGGTTTTTGGAAGACAGTTCAATTGAAAGAGTTTACGGTAGATCATACTAAAATTTAATGTTAGCTGCACTATTAAGGTTTAACGAAACGTACTTATACCTTTACAGAGGATGCAGTTTCCATGGTTCTTTAACGGTAATTTGAAAAAGCCTGCGGCCTTTAAGCGGCCTGTCTGAACAAGAGCTCGGCAAAGCTTTGCGTTGCACCTATCGGGTTTACTTGAACGTGTACAGCCTTTAGCCATTCTTTCTGCCTACACAGCTTATTCTGCGTTTAACAAGCTTTTTCTGCATTGTGAAGTTGTCAGCTGATCTAATTATAAAATCCTTTTGGAAAAATAGTTCTCAGATGCTTTTAATCCTGTCTAATAGACGCGGGTATCAAGGATGAAAATTATTTTTATCTGTTGAAATTAAAGGTAGCCTGGTGTGAGATAAAAGAAAGACATGCACACAAGATAATCAAAACATAAGCTCCATTTTCCTATGTTGTGGTCATCTTCCAGTCAAACCAGCTTCACATGAATATTTGTGTTTTACATGGAGCGACTTCCTATCGAGCTGGTTGGATTATATCAACATTCGGCTTAATGATGATAATGATAATAATAATAAACATTTTATTTTCAGGTTACTGTGACCCATAGACATATACCTTACAAACTAACATATATAAGTATTATACAAAACTTGTGTTAATAATAGTACCTTAAACTATGTTAGTAGCACTTCACTTTGTTAGCTTGTCCGTGAGCTGTCCTGTGGCACTTGTCCGCGGAAGCGACGGAACACCACGTCCTGTGGACAAAAGTCTTCGTCCAAGACGACGGGCAGATAACAATTCGGTACACGCACCACAAACGCCTTGAAGTTGACGTTGCGGTGTGACTCCAGTAACTGCACCCTCGGCATGTACTTCGTCTTTTGGCGTACGTACTCCACAATATCTTCCGCCTTAGTGGTGTAGTGTAGGCGGGAAATGTACACCGGAGTATTCGGTTTAGCAGCGCGTAAGCTGACTTCGGGCTTCGCAGTAGCTTTTCCGCAGCGGTTCTTGTTGGTTTGCGAACGGTGGTTCCTCCTATGCACCATCACGAAACCTTCATCATCAGGCTTAGGTTTAATTGAAGCGCCTAGGGCACTCGCAGTGATGCTAGCGAAATCCTTTTTTGTCGGTTTCTTCAGAGCTGTAGTCACTGGCAGCGGGGCGGGGCGAGGGGCTCGGGCGGCGCTGCGAGGAGGAGCCGCGCTGACGGGCGCGGGGCCGCGAGGCACGTGGGCAGGGCGTTCTGCCTCCTTGAACAGCGTGATGATGTCTTGCAGGCTTCTCTTGGTCCCGTCACGCCGGCGGGACACCATCCCGATGATGAAGATGACTGCGTATCAGACCACCTCCACCCAATTATTGAGTAATACTGATAAGACCGTAGAAGTACCGTGTGGTGCCGGACGTAAAGAATAGCATCATCCCATTTCTTCCCGTGGGTGTCGTAAGAGGCGACTACGGGAGTTACTAGAGAATGGGCAGCAGCGTTCTCTATGCATTTTACCACCATACTGCGATCGCCAATCCGCCTGCCAAGCGTGGCGATTATGGCAAAGCCCCCCAAATTGAGGGAGGCCTTTGTCCAGCAGTGGACGTATTACGGCTGAAATGATGACTGATAATACTGTCAGATTATCGGGCTTCTGAAGACCAGTAACGACTGTCAAAGATCCAGGAATTAAAGCTAGGACTAACGGCTTAACGTGCTTTCGTGGTCAGCCATCCACGGACCAACCGCGGCAGGCGAAGATTATCCTGCACCCTAATTGCGAAACGCACTATTTATCAAAATCTGAATGGGATTGAAGATTATTTCTAAACCATTGCGTCATTTGTTCGAATAAATTGTCGGCTCAGCAACGTAAATAACGCAATGAATGTTGTTTAACTATCAATACGAAACCAATTCCTACTGATAGCACGTTACGCAATTACCCCTCTGTTCGATCTACCCGTGCGGATGTTAAAACTTAGTATGAATAATTGTTACAGCCAAACTTGTAATGTTTTGTTTGTGCCAAAATTAATTTACCTCCAACAGTCATTGGGTCTATTGCACCATTCCACACGGAACTCCATGTCAGAGCTCGTTACTAAGGAAGAGAGTACACGAGATTGTTTATATAGGCACAACTGTTGATTGATTAAACACTGAGTCGAATGGACGTGTTGTTGATAACAGACTGTAGGCTTCGAAGCGAAGGTTTATTTTTGAGTGTAAATAAAGTTCCTGCATAAATGAAAAATGTTTTTTTTTTTATGCCACATCACTAATGGGGGCTTATGTTCAGTTTTCAGAAGAAAATGGATCTTGCCTAAATCTTTAACATGCGGTGATCAAGCGTGGTGATCAATGTTCCTTATTATTTTAACCGAAACGGACGAGGTAGTTAATTCTACTATATTATTTTTGTGTAAATAATTTACGCGATGTCGTGTC
Source organism: Aporophyla nigra (assembly GCA_947507805.1). Lineage (NCBI taxonomy): Eukaryota > Metazoa > Arthropoda > Insecta > Lepidoptera > Noctuidae > Aporophyla > Aporophyla nigra. The sequence goes on from OX382301.1 coordinate 6,375,067, forward strand.
GTCGGGGTTCTTTGTTTGGATACTTTTAGAGTTAGGTTTAATAAAATACGATGACCCACCGCATACCTATTGATGATTTGATAATAACTTCCTGTCAGTGTTATTTACATAACAAGTAGTAATATAATATTATGAGTATGTGTCGGGTAAGTAACCACAACTAAAAAGTGAAAAAAGAAACTTTTTTAACAAAAAAAGCAAGTATCTTATATTTCGGTTTTGTAAAAAGTTTTATTGGATTTATAAAAAAATATACTATGAGCCTGTTATTGTTTTATTTCTGGGCAATAGAATCACGAGCATTGATAACTACTTTTTCTCAAGACAAGTTGGCAATTCCAGACTTTGATTAAGTGTAGCTGCAAGTTTCCTCGCGCAGTTTTGTTTCACTAGTAATATTCAAGACAAACTCAGAAAGTACATTATCATTCTCCTCCCCTTATCCCAATTTATTTCGGGTTCGAGCATCATGTCTTTTTCTTCTATACTTCTCTTTTAGTCGTCATCTCCATAGTCACTAGTTTTCCAGCCAAAAAAGAAACTAAGGATGTCTATCATTCCTTTATTTGGGCACGCCACAATTGCGGCGGTAAGTCCCCTCTTTGAGGACTGGAAAGAGAGGCGTCCTCACCTTCCGCCTGACGCAGGTCCTCACCAGGCATGGGTGCTTTGGTGAGTTCCTGTTCAGGATAAAGCGGGAGGAAATGCCCGGGTGTTTCCATTGCGTGGATCATCTGGAGGACACGGTGGAGCATACGGTGGTGGTGTGTCCTGCCTCGGCGGAGCACCACCGTGTTCTCGTGGAGGCGTTCGGCGGCGGTGACCTCTCGCGTCCAGCCGTGGTGCGAGCCATGGTACGGAGCGAGAGGACATGGGAAGCCGTCACCTTCTGCGAAGCAGTATTGCTCGCGAGGGAGCAGGTGGGGCGCGTGAGGGAGTGGCAGTCTCTGCGCCCTCACGTCCATAGCCGCCGCAAGAGGAGACACCTTGGGCGTCGGGAGTCAATCGCGGACTCCCGGCCACCGTAGGCGCGGGATTGCGGGTGGCGAGCAATTGGTAGCTCGCTGCCCGGTAAGAACCAGGCTCATGTCGACGGCGCGTAGTGTTCCACGCACGCCTCAAAGAGATGTCAGCACAACTGCCCTTTAGTTCTGCTGACATCTCTTTGAGGCGCGCGTCTGCTAGAACCGATGCATGGGTCGCGAGATTTGTTCGAAAGAGATACCGTGACCCTGGCACATGGGCAGCTGAAGGAACACGAGTGGGTTTTAGTCAGTAAAAGGCTGACACGTCCTTCCGCTCCACCCAAGAGCGCGTGACGTCATTTGATGATTTCCCACCCACAAAAATAAAGGATGTCTATCATTCGTTTACTTTTGAACGGTTTTTCACACATTTTATCCATCGTTTCAAATTCAGAAGGTACATGATCATCATAATTTCAGCTGAAGGACGCCCTGCTGGACATGGGCCACCCCCAAGCTCCGGTACTTTGACTGGTTCTGTCCTTCCCGCATTCAGCAGATTCCTGCGGCGTTCACAAGGTGATCTATCGGTCCACCTTGTGGAAAGCCGTCAAACTCTACTTCTCTGGAACGCATAAAAAAGTACATATGAAATAAAATGGCATATTGATACTAAACAAGGATTATTATATTTTATATACCAACATTAACAAAGTGGATGCTATCTGCAAATAAAAATAGAAGGAACATGCTTCTGACAGTAAGAGAAAAGACCATTTAAATAAAATAACGGACAAAGGTAAAGTATATTTTTATTCGTACAATTGTATGAGGGCAATAAAAGAATTAAAGTAAATTGCATGTCAGTGAAACTAAAAATAACTACATTCTCGCTCTTTGTTCACGAAATACACTGTTTTAAATGAAGTAGACGAGTTTTAGAGTTACTCTGGACGTATTTTGAACTGGAGCTTAAAGCAACGCTTGCTATAAGTGTATGTATGTTTGCCTATATTTTGGATGTAGCTGTTTATTTTGTATTTATACTAAATATAAACGGTGTAAGGGACGCCAACACGGAAACTGTTACTATGAATTGTATGAATTACTTTTTTTTAAAATAAACGTTATTAAATTTAAACGCTATCGGGTGCGGAATTATGTGCTGAATTCGTATTTTCAGTTTGCGCTCTGAAGTTCCGTATATTCTGTATTTATATATTTCCGTGAATCGGTTAAGGTAAGTCATTTATTAATCATCTTCACCTTTCATAGTCCACTGCTGGATATAGGCTTTGTGTTACGCTTGCCAATTCACGATCTCTAGTCGAGGACTCCTCCGCTCCAACGGCCATCGACACATGGCATGACTACCTTCACCTGTTACTTTTGCTGATCTACCTATAATATTCATTGATATCAATCAGTCATAATGATTGCAGTTCGTAGTCAGTAAAAATAAAGGTGGAGGTTGTTGTTTCAAACATATAGCCAGGATTGTAGAGTGATAATAGACAAGGCTGCTGTAACACGTACAAAAAATGTATGTGGCTTTCCTGTATTTTCTGATACTGTTTCATATTATGATTGTGATTGAAGTTCTTGTGTATTTATTTACTTAAAGGTTCACCCACAGCACATATATATACATACAAACATTAAATCATAAGATAATATTCTAATATAGATGCCAATTACAGGTAAACACAGCATTGACTACAAGGACGCCAGATTACCGCTTAATTGCTAACTTAAGTCTAGGTGTACACTTAAATAATAGAAAAGAAATAACAATTTACGAAAATAAAATGAAAAACAAAAATAGAATAATAAAATTAATAAATCAGTAAATATGATAAGATTATTATGAACTATTAGTCTGACATTTCAACTACGTTGTATTGGTGTGTAGGGAGGCCAATATTCTTGATTTAAACTTCACCTTAGAGTCGTTATTATATATAATCTGCTTCGGGTATGGACTTACTAAATGAATTTAGGTTCTCACACATCTTAATTAGTGGTGAGTTGAGACCTATATTTGTGTAGGCGAAGAGAAAATGAAGCGCGATGTGAAGACAACCGAATGTTATACTTACCACCTAGATAGCGTTCGTATGTTATACTTGTGGAAAGGAGTCTCTAGAAAGAGTCTTAAGAAAAGACAGCTAAGCTTGGTATGGCTTTATACCGGATGACATTTTTTACCGTCTCGACCTTCATATGGTGTGTTGTGTAACTAGAATAGAAGGCAGGAAGGCCTTCAGATTCATCGTAGGTGACTAAAGGAGCGCGGGACGCGGGTGGACAGGGATGCGTGTGCGGCTCGTGCGCCTGCGAAAGATCAATGAGGCCGGCTTCAAAGGGTAGGACCGCGCTCCGAAATCAATGATACATGCCGCGCATTGAGTAGGGTGCGTATGATTTGAGTTTCGATAGATTTAAATATATTTTTTTGTTTTTATTTTTTCCAAATTTCTGTTTTTGTTGTTCTAGTATGAAAATGTTACTTTAAATGTGTAGTATTTATTGCTAGATCAATTTAATTACATGTTATTCAAAAATAAAAATAATAAAAATTTCTATGCCGAAAGCTTCTACTCCGTTCACCTATTACCCCCATTTTTTTTCAAGACGCTAAAAAATGTCGCCCAGTATGTATAAGGTAATGATAAATTGTAAGTAGCTCGAATTCTGAGATAAGGCTGCTTAAAGATAATGTTTTTAATTCTTTAGAAACACCGCACTTAAACCTCAAAATGTGTGTGATGTGTTGTAGAATTGCCTATTTAGTCATACTGAGTCACACGAGCTTAAACGATTATAATAATGATGTAGTAAAGTGCCTTTTCAGTTTAAATAACAAGACGATTTATGATTATTTCGTTGGATAAATAAAATAAACAGTTCTTCACAAATAATGCCGAGTAGCTAATTAAAAGAAGAATAAAGTAGAAACACATTTATGATTACATTTCTAACTAGCTTTTGCCCGCGGCTTCGCCCGCGTGGATGTCGGAAATTAATGCAAGAGGACGTATAACCGCGATAAGAATGTGTTATTCCAGGTTATATAGGTAATATAGACTCTGTGTGCTATTTTCGATCCAGATCCATTCAGCCATTTTTGTGTGATTGAGAAACAACAACCCAATCATACATATTTTCACATTTATAATATTATTTGCCCGCGGCTTCGCCCGCGTGGATGTCGGAAATTAATGCAAGAGGACGTACTACCGCGATAAGAATGTGTTATTCGATGTTTTATATAGGTAATATAGACTCTGTGTGCTATTTTCGATCCAGATCCATTCAGCCATTTTTGCGTGATTGAGAAACAAACACCCAATCATACATATTTTCACATATATAATATTATTAGTAGTAGGATTATAACTCATATTACCTACTTAGGATTCATAGTTTATGAGAACATCATGTGTGTTGGTGTTTTTAAAATAAAAGTAATAGTATTCAGAGTAAGAAGACTGTGACATAGGGCTTGGTTTAGTTGAATATAAGTCTTCCTGGTTTTTCTTAACGCTCCTATTTTACCTATACAGACACTCAATCATTTACCAGACACCGAACTTAATTATAGGAATAGTACTTTTGCCAGTGGCTTGGCCCGTATAGCTGTCGGAAAATAACACCCGGGAACCTACTACCGGGATAAAGTAGGTATCCTATCTGTTACGTATCCATGATATAATATATCTTTGTGCCAAATTCGATCTAAATCCGTTTGGCCGTCTTTGCATCATTGAGAAACAAACATCCAAAAATCTAAACATCTAAGCAATTTCGCGGTCTCTTACTTGAAATAATACTATTAGGTTTATTTTGAGTATAATGAACACACATGATATTCGCAATTACTTTGAAGCCAAAGTAATATGAATTACAATCCTACTTATCCTGTACTACCCGGCCCCTGCCAACGCGCTCTGCGCCCACTTTTTAAATCTCTAATATCTTCTAAGATATTCATTTAAATTACATGCTGTAAAGGGCCATATTGATCTATATTAAATGCACAATGTATTTAAGGTACTTAATTGGATAAGGATTAATGCTGTATTGCTTAAAATCGCTTCGTAAATAAGCCCTTATTTCTCGTAAAAAGTAAAAGATAAAAAATGGTTATTGTGGGTTATCCCTAAGAGATAGACATATACCATTGAGGACATTTTTGTAGGCCTTTTTAAGGTGTACAATACTGTAGTACATTATTTTGATCTATTTCGTAGGATTCAGCCAGGGTTTTACGAATTTTGAGACGTATGTCAGCGTAGTTTTCGAAGATAGTTATTTTTTTCTAAAATAAAAGAATCTTTCTAAAATAAAAATAGCCTAAGTTACTCCTTGTTAAATCAGCTATCTGCCAGTGAACGTCCCGTCAAAATCGGTCCAGCCATTTCCGAGATTAGCGGGAACGAACAGACAGACAGACAGACAGACAAAAATTGTAAAAAATGTTGTTTTGGTATATGTATCGTGTATACATCCATATACACTTAGTAAAAAGTGGTTATCTTAATATTAAAAACAGACACTCCAATTTTATTTATTTGTATAGATGTATAGATAATCATCGCTGTTCAGCTTTCAAAGCAGAAGCATAGAAATGTGACGCTCGCGAAACTAGTTAGTAAAAACCGGACAAGTGCGAGTTGGACTCGCCCACCGAGGGTTCCGTACAAATTTGTTGGTATATTTTATCAAAAATTGTATTTTAATTACTTAAATATCATTTTTTATGATTTAATTACAAATACCTATATAGTTTTCAGATTTTTATACGACATACAAAGAAGTAACTTTTTTTTTAACTTACTTATTTTAGTTTTTGTTGTGGTACCTACCCCTCACGAATTCATATACCTTCATTTGTTTAGAAAATAACGAATACATCATCGAGCTACATAAAAAAACTGGACAAAAATATATATGGTCGAAGCTTACTCAAAAGCCACTAATCAAAACATGACCAAATTTATACGGGACCGCTCGATAAGACCCTTTCACACCAAAGTACAATTTTTGGAATAGGGGTCAGCAATGACGTAATTCTATGGTAAAAAAAAATTACAGCCAAACTGAGAACCGCTTCCTTTTTGTGAAATCTGTTAAAATTGTGGCCAAATGCGGATCGGACTCGCACTTGAAGGGTTCCGTACGTCCAAAAAATATAGCCCTGTGATAGACAGACTGACAGAGGAGCCTAAATAATAGGGTTCCGCACCCTTTTGGTAAATAATTCTAAAAACATAGGTATCTATCTTACACTAGCTTTTACCAGCAGCCTCGCAGGCGTATTATATACAAATATAAACCTTCCTCTTGAATCACTCTGCCTTTTGATGAAGTTTAAAATATCTACGCGTACAGACGCGGGAAGCGACTTTATTTTATATACTACGTAAAGATTTCATTTATTTAAGTGAAAGTACTCTTAAATGCAGGTAATTTGAAAATTAATTATCTAAAGGGTAAGCAAAACTGAAGGCACTACTAAATTGGTGATGTAAATGAAAGATTAAATCGCAACAAAACAGTCAAGTGCCTTGTTGGTCTAATAGTCGCGAGTGCTACTGCTAACCATAAGGTTCTGGGTTCTATTGCCAGGTCGGGCACGCCACAATTGCGGCGGTAAGTCTCCTCTTTGAGGAGTGGATAGAGAGGCGCCACGGCCTCCTCACCTTCCGCCTGACGCAGGTTCTCACCGGGCATGGGTGCTTCGGTGGGTTCCTGTTCAGGATAAAGCGGGAGGAAACGCCCGGGTGTTTCCATTGCGAGGATCGTCTGGAGGACACGGTGGAGCATACGGTGGGGGTGTGCCCTGCCTGGGCGGAGCACCGCCGTGTCCTCGTGGAGGCGATCGGCGGCGGCGACCTCTCGCGTCCGGCCCTGGTACGGAGCGAGAGGGCGTGGGAAGCCGTCACCTCCTTCTGCAGTAATACTCGCAAAGGAGGAGGCGGGGCGCGTGAGGGAGAGGCAGTCTCTGCGCCCTCACGTCCCTAGCCGCCGCAGGAGGAGACGCCCCGGGCGTCGGGAGTCTATAGCGGACTCCCGGCCACCGTAGGCCCGAGCTAGCGGGCGGCGAGCAATGGGTAGCTCGCCGCCCGGTAAGGACCAGGCTCGAGTCGACAGCGAAGTAGTGTTCCGCGCGCGCCTCAAAGACATGTCAGCAGCACTGAAGGGGTCTGCTAGGACCGATGCCTGCCAGGGTCGCGAGATTGTTCGAAAGAGATACTGTGACCCGGGCACATGGGCAACTGAAGGAACACGGGTGGGTTTTAGTCAGTAAAAGTCTGACACGCCCTCCCGCTCCGCCCAGAGCGGGAGAAGTCATTTGATGATTTCCCATTCAAAAAAAAAAAGGCCTGGCAAAGTATTACTGAGTTATCTCATCTCAAATTACTTTGAGGCTGAGTGTGGCAACAAGCTCCCCTCCTTTTTCTTGCATGGAACTTAAACATAACTGCCGGAATGTGGGTGTACTTTAAACGCAACTCTGCCATACCCTTTGAAGAATACAGGCGTATTGTTATGCTTTGGGAATTTTAGACGGGGGTGGAAGATTCTTATACAGGATCAAAAGATTTTATCCGACTGCAAAAAAGGTTCATTCCTAAATTGGACTACCGTTTCCAGAGCCTTATAGCCTCAAGCTATTAAAACAGGTACTCAAAAACTTTATAAAGTTTCGGAATCCAATATGAATAAGTTCGAGGTTATCAGATTTGATCTCATTGTATTTATAACTTTTACGAAAATGGTTTTATGTACAAGATTCCTTAAAATGGGTTCTTTAGTTAAAGCATTATTAATATTGAACCATAGTGTTATGATCCAGCTGTCACCGCGGCTTCTCCCGCATCGATTTCCGGAAACATACGAAGAAAACGTCCTACTGGGACAAAAGTAGCCTACGTTACTGCTTCCACCTATATGGCGTTGAAAGTCCCATAAAAACCGATCCAGCTGTTTTGGGAATTTGTCAAAATAAATAACAGACAGGCATCAGATATTAAAGATTTTTTTTTTCTTATAAGTACCGTATTTACTTGTATATGTATTTTGCGAAAAGCTGTTGCTTTTACATTACTAACTGATATTTCAATTTTATTTATTTGTTGTATAGTATACTTTACTATAAGTATTTATATATACTTAAAAATATGATGTAATAATAAACAAAAGTAAGCTCGTGTGAACATGTATTTCGAAATGTTAATACAATACAGCTGACAGCAGTAAAGGTACCAAAACAAAAGTATTATAAACAAAACAAAAATGTGATAATAAACCTTTCCAAAGTTCCATAGAAAAGTTCTAAATGTGTAATAACGTAGATGTAATTTACCTACCTAATGTACCTGCTATGTGGGAATATGAAACGTTTTACAAGCAAAAATAATAGAATAACCGACATTGTTGAATTGTTTCTACGCGAATTATCACGGTCTGTTTTTCTTGTTTTTTGGTACTTCTGTATGTTTATATCTCAATTAACTGTCTGCTAAATAATATTACAATACAATAAACTACTTAAATTGGTGGGCAGCATTGGTGACGCAGCGGTTGAGTAATGGTCTTTTGAGTCACTCGGTCGATTTTCGCACCGATAAAATTTTTGTGTAGTTTCAGACGGCCTACGTCGTGGACCAATAGCCTACGGGGGCGTATTTTGTTATTTTATGATATATACCTCTTTTTTTCCTGCCTGTTAAATTTAACTGTGGTAGAGATTTCCTTTCCGATGTTTGCAAAACGTTTAATTAATAAAATGGGTGCCTATTTATAGGTATTAAAATATGTAAACGTCGTAGTGTCGTGCTTGTAACTTATATTTACATCACACTTTTTCATGTTGTAAGGTTTCATAAATTTTGTTGTCACTCGATAAGGCAACCTTCATAATATCTGTATACATATTTAAGGTAAACTTGGTTAGTGAGCACATAATATAACTAGAATGCCTATTCCTGTATAAGCGTAGAATACTATAAAAACTTCCAAGGGATTAATATTATATAAATTCACAAGTTAATAATTTACTGTAGTTACAGAAAAACAATGTCTCAAGTGGCATTTAATTTGAAACAACAATAAGTGGATTGCCAAAATTTCTTACTTACTTACTAATTTATTCTATTCTTAGTATTTTAATTTAATTAAATCGTTATACTTTTTGCACGTGTAATTGATTGCTAGATGGGCCGACGATCATACATCGGTGATTGGGACAGTCCAGATGTAAATCGGTGTTGTGCTGCAGCCTGGAAGAGACCTACCTATGTCCAGCGGTGAACAGCGATAGGCTGATTAAGATTAATTGATTTGATTTCTTTGCTCGTTCCTCGAGACATAAGCAAGAAAAAAGTAGGTACTCCAAAGGTTTAAAACACTCATAAATTTATATCCTTCTGACCTTTTGTCCCTACAAGTTCACTTCTAAGTTGGAAAGTCGAAACTTTTATATAATTATAGCCCGGGGCAAGACAGTTTCGGATGGCCCAGTCACCGGAGCTCCTTCACTAACCTTTTACTTAATTTCACAATAAGTTTTTACTAATAAGTTAGCGTCAAATAATTTTAAGAGTCGCATTAACTTATACAAAAAGTTACAATCTACGGAGAATTGAATGCTTTAGTTGGGAAACTTTTGTAATTAACGAAAGATGATGATAGAGACCTTTTTTCTGGGAACTAGTATTATTTTTGAAATATCTAAATTCTTGCTCGCAGGCGGAATTCTTGGGACTAAGAACCCCGATTAATATTCTGAGAGAATTTCTTGTAAAAAACGTCTGCTTTTTAATTAGGCTATGAAAGACGAGCTTACCAACTAGATAGAACTTCTTCATAAATAAAACATAAGAGATTTAAACTAATCTAAAACCTTAAAAACCAGTTTATAACGAGCGGTTCTGTGTGACATAACGCGTAATATCTCAAACAACAAGATACATTCACCCACACCTGTTGTGAGCTGCCTCCCGACGACCCAGCGGATTATTTCGTCCCCTCTCTGAATGCAAACAAGTTCATAACTTCGGAATAACAAGGTTTGTAACATTTGAACTAAAACCGGATAAAAACAGCGAGCCCCTCCGGAGTCAGGAACGTTTCCGGACCCTTGACTTCAATTCATTCCCGTACCGATATACACTGATGTACCTAGTATCTGAAAGACGAAATATTTGTGGTCTTGTTTCGACCCGAAGGCGGTACACGTTTTGAAGAACGTATGGGTGAAATTATCATAGGAAATCATATAGGTACAAGTACGACCTTCTTCGAGTTAATCTTTGTACCCTCTAGGTTGTGTTTTTAACCTTTTCATCTTATAGAAATATTATACATAAGCATGAAGCAATACCTTGAATGTCCCCACTGCTAAGACATAGGTTTCTTCTTTCTATGGGAGGGAGTGGGATATACAGTAGACATAACATACTAATTATTATTTCTCTGACATTCTAAGTGACTGTTCCATACATTTTTACCATCGTCATCATCATTTCAGCCAAAAAACTTCCACTGACGTACATAGGCCTCCCCAAAAACCACCAATTTTACCGGATATTTTTTCGGGGGCGTTTGCAATAACCTCCATGCTTTGCAGGCGGGTTGGCTATCGTAGTATGGTGATAAAATGCACAGAGCCATTTACGACACCCATACAAATGGGATAGTGTGGTGTAGTGGTTCCTAAAGTCTGGCATCAAATGGAATTATACACACCCTACATTTACTCACCTCAACTGTTTATGTTTGATTATTGTATATTCATTTGCAGTGAGCTTCTTTTTATTATTTTATTTGTAAGTTTTATTTTTATGAATTTTCTTCTAAAATTATGAATAGAGTTCATTTAAATCAAATCAAATCAAAAATATTTATTTGCTAGAGTATGGTATATAAGGTTTTACAGTAATTTAGTTTCAACATATCTACCTCACAAATTAAAGATTCTATTGGTTTGTCATCTAAATAGTCCCTAGTGGTATAATATTTTTTGTACAGCAATAGTTTGTTGTTGTTTATATTATATTAATGTATCTTGCGCTACAATGACTCATTCAATTATTGTGTGTGGATAACCAAGATGCAGGCTGTGCCTAGTTTGCAACCTGCTGTGTTTATGTGAGTCTTCTGCTGGTTAGAATTTCATGCCAAGTCACTTGTGTATTTGTGAACTATGTGTTAGTTTTATAAATGAATTTGAATTGGTTATTAACTTATATCCAGTTAAACTAGAAGATAAGATAGACCGAAATAGTTGGACTAATTATCAGACTATAGTACATCAAACCGATCAAACTTCATCCCAAGCCGTTTTAGACGATACCGAAAGTGAAATGTACCACATAATCAACAATATCATGTAGCAATCCCAGTATAGTCCAAGTTACAGAGCAATGGGAGTATTGGTGCTTCCCGTACGTTCAATAATCTTAATCCTTTGGTCCCATGTGCGGAGCCTATAGCCACTGATCGGACCAATAACCCGAGCAGAGAATTTTTCCAACAGAAAAATCCAATTAGCCTTTCAGCTCTACGTTGGAATTAAACCAATGTCCTGAAGTGATTTAGTAACGTTTAGTGATCACAGTCTTGCAGTTTATTTTTTTCGTTTGGTTTATCTCTTTTATTTGCAGTGGTTACTTACCTTATTGACTTGCATCTTGCAGTCAAGTACACCATTGGCAGTAGGCTCCTTGCCCATTTTTCTCAGCTACATTGAAAAGGTACTTCTCCATAATTTATCTCTAATATAAACTTTTCACCAATGCAAATCGTTCGAAAATAAAACATCTTTTAAAAATAATTTTCCTATATGTTGTAATTACCTGTCAACAGTAATCTTATAAAAGGTTTTCTAATTTTCAAAGGTGGCATATTATTAACCTACTTCCATCGCTTACATGAAACGAATCTTAGGTCTATTCTTGCCATATTCAGTCCAACCATTCCATTGTTCTATTTCTGTGTATTGATTGCTCTGCCTTGGTAATGTGTTGTTGTCAAAGGGACTAATGAGATGGGATTAGGTAGAATGTTACTTATGGGTGTGAAGCTAAATAACGATGTAAGGTCTTCTAGAATGTGGGCACCTAAAGGATATGTATGCCCAGTGGTAGCTCCGTGGTAATGGCCCCCACTTACGGGTTGTAAGTCGTTCGAATCCAGGCAGGCACTTGAGTTTGTATATTTCATTTCATCACTACTGCTCTCAAAACGGTAAAAGAAAACATTGTGAGGAAACGGCTAACGGCCTGTTCTGCAGTAGTTCTGTAGTACCAAAAGATCGAAGACATGTGATGTCCACCAGTCCGTATTTGGTCCGCGTAGAGGATTTATGACCTAGTACCTCTCACAGAGAGTAAGCATGTGTCCCAACAGTGGGAATTTTAAAGGTCTATTATGCTACAGGATAGGTTGTAATAAAGTCCAACTACACAATAATTATACAGGGTAGGTATTAAGAAATTTCAGGACTTTAAGTATGATGTGACTTGGGAAATTCTTACCATATGTGATGGTAGCGACTTCGTCTCCGTGAAATTTCTTGTTCCACCGATCCCCAACGTCGCTTCGCTTCTCCCGTACTTTTACTTAGTTTTCGCTTACCACATTTTCTGCCTATTTTTTCTTTTCGCTCGGCTTAGGAGCCGAAGAATCTTAAAATAGTGTCAAGTAGCCTACTTCTACTCAAGAATTGAGCTTTTAAATGCAAAAGAGATTTTTCAAATCCGACTACTTACTTGTTTCAGATATTAGCACTTCCAAACAAACAAACAAATCTCAGATACTGTATCATTGTATGTAATATCGACACCCATTCTCCATGTAAGATTTAAAACAATTTAATCCATTTCCTCACAAAAACATCGTCGTCCGCAGATGTTACTTAAATATTTACAGACCTGCGGCAAGGGAAGGAACGCTTAAGGCACTTATTTAAACAAAGGGTTACAACTGGTTGAAGGGACCCAGCAGGATACAAGCAGTGGGTAGGTAGTATTTGGAAACACCAAGATACTACGTTTGTCAATTATTCTTTTGACTGAAGGTAACTTACCATATGAATACAGTGTTTCCTCATCATGATTTCTCTGTTATCAGTAGCTATGGGGTCTCCAATATAAGTAAAAATGCAAATTTGCAAAGCAAAGATTTTCTTTATATGCCTGCAATTTTCCAGAAGACCAAACAAAGTTTGGTGAAATACGATAGCAAGATTTTCTTAAACGTTCTAAAGTAAAACCTTTCTAGTCATATTTCATCACAAATTAGGTTAAATGCAAATACGCTAAGCTTTATTTAAAAGAAAACGTCGAATCCAACGAAACTAGAGCTGCCTCGTTCCAATCTCCCGACTCAGTTCACTTATTGGCACTCTGTGGTAAATAAACTAAGGCGCATTCACTCGCATGTTTTATCAGCCAGTAATCACTGGTCTCGTGTTTGGAGAAGAAGCCATTTTGAAATTCGAACCGTGTTGATCCAGTCAATCTCACATTTTGGATCTCTTATTAACGACCTTGTATTTTCTACGAAAAACAATATTCTCATATACGTTTGTTTAATATAAAAGTTTTTGAGACTTTCCTCTGAATTTTCACTGCGAATTTGGAAGTTTAGATTACTTTTTGATATTCAAATACAGTTTGTTTTTGATAGTATGTTGAATATTAGGTTTTTTCCGTGATAGGTGGGTAGCGTTGTTATTAGTCTAGCGTAGTCGAAGTTTGCAGGTGAATTACTGAAGTTTAACCTTGAACTTTGAACATAAAATTTTTCATTCATAGTTACGATTTGAGCAGAAACCAAATTGAGCAACGTATCAGGAAAAATTGAGCAAACATTATCAATGATGGCTCTCATTCGATCGAGTATGTCTTTAACTCAGAATGGGGAGCATAAGCGTAACTTTTTATGGGCTACTTTGTTAGCAGGCAAAGCCGTCGCTCTATTGCGTTTAATACACTTCTCAGAAAACTCCATATTACCCTCTTTCCTGATACATTCGATATTTTGCAATTTTCAAATATAAATACAGTGATTTGCTCGGTCCACATGGGTGCGTAGTGAATATAAAAAGTCCATAACAGTGGGTATAACAAGATTTTCGTCGAGCCGAGCCGAGGGATAAAAACAAAAGGCGCAATTTGCCCTCCGAACGCGCTTGACTGATCCCCGGCATTATCCTATAGACCAAATCTCACAAAATACGAGTGTTTATATCAGTCCAAATCTGCCGGGACGGTCGTCGATGAAGGTCGGCCGAGCGCGAGTTAACGACTCGAAGTAACAACTTTACTGTTCGAGTCTCAATTGTTTCGGATTTATTTCTTCCAAACATCCCAAGAGCTCCTAAATGCGAGCCATTTCAGAAACTATTAATGTAGGCCATCAAACTTTTCCTTAGCAATGTGCCTTTCTTTCTGTATAATAGGCCTGTCCCAGTACAACCTGCTCAAGTGGTACACTCGTTTTAAAAGTTGGGTAATGAGTTAAGCCCTCGGGTGTTGTAAACGGCCGTAGGTCGACAAACGTTTATCGTCAAATGGGTCGCGGAAACTTTCTACCTATTTTATTAACTTCTCTCTCGCAATGTTCTTTACTGTCTGCATTAAAAAAGCTATTTAGTTAAAACACAATTTCGCCCTTTTGTTTCTTCATTTCGTAGCTACAACATCCGACAGTTAAGTTGTTTTAGAGTCTGTTAATTCTTACTTAGAGCTTTTGATTTAGTTAAGCGACATCGTTTAGAGTTTCGAACTGCTTGTTTATTTATAATAAGGTCAACATGAATTTGTTTGTCATTTAATACGATTCGTTAGTTAATGTTCAACAGAGTATCAAATGTTGTCTCAAACTTTTGAAATATAAGGAAGTTAAATTAGTTTAGTAGAAGTCACAGCATCGATCTCTGAGTTTTTTTGATCTTTATAACGAAGTTATGATATTCGGTATAGATACTTCCATCATTATCTCTATCCAAGAAAACTGAAGTTTTCAGTGTGTATGTTGTCAGTTATGTACCCATAAGTATATTAGGACACGAGTTAAAAAAAAAAAACTTAAATATCTTCTTATAAATTATATCATAAACAGAAAACCACAGCCTCATAGTATGGGAACACGAACTTTTTACTATCCTTAAAAATTGCCTTGAGTGAACTGATATTTTAGGACGGCCAGGCGAAGTAGCTCCGTCCGCTGTGTTATCGCAGAGGAGACGGGAATACTTAATGGTGTTAGTTTTCTCACCAAGTTTGTCTAGGCACTACTTGCGCCACAGAGCAAACGCCTAACTATTTATTTTATCTTTGCATTCAAAACCTTATTTATTTATTTAACCATTTATGTACACTCATATATAAACAGATAAGATCAAAGAACAGAAAAAAATGGTACAGAGGTGATGCTTGTTTCTAAAGAAATCTCTTCCAGCATATCTACGATAGGAGAGAAGATAAAGAGATGTAGACAGTGTGCGTAAGACTAAAAGAGAAAATAAAATACGTATAAGCAAAAACAATTCACTTAATAAAATTAAAAATAATATGAGAATATAATTACATGCAGCTGTGTACGGAGTAATAAATATGATATATGTATATAAAAGAAAATTGTGATTAAACATTACACACATATGTATTATGGCGTGACCTCATTAGCAATGCAAACATTACCCATTATGATTGTTTCATTATGAAAACTGTAAAATGTAACCGTAATATTTCAGCAAATTGAAAAGTCATCCCCCGACCACAATTGAGAGGCAACATTTCAAGGGAATGTGAACAATATCCACGAACTTTATTCATCGTGCTGCCAGAAGACAATGGCACCATGTTTAAAGCTAGTATGTAGAAGACGTAAAGTAGTTTTTTATGTATTTCTCGGAAGAGTCCTGAGTACCTACGGGATATCAATCGACAGCGAAACGCAAGTGTGTAGTTGGCGCGCTTCGACGGAGTTTAGCCTGACGTTCGTGCGAGTTGACGAGAGTGCCACAGCCGCGGCGTGGCACGACTCTCTTGACCATCTAAAATCGTGTGGGCAACAAATGTCTAGAAACAGTCGAACGTTTTGTTTGGCAAGTTCAAATATAATCTAAAAACCAATAATCATATTCAGAAAGTTTCTTCTCACCCACAACTCACATCTATGCCCAGTAAAATGTTCAACGGTAAAGAAACCAGCTCCAATCGACCTCTTGTTCCGACACATATTTAAATTATAATTTCTCAATTCTAGATATACAATTTCAAGGCTGAAGGGATAAAGAAAACACAAAATCATTATGTGTAAACCAACGTGTAATACATTTATATTATAAAGAGATAAAATTTCACATCTTGTAAATATTAGACATAATTTTCCATACAAATTCAGCGCAACAGACTGTTACACGAAACACACGATATATAACATTTATTCATTATCTACTATCGGTTCAGCTAACACCACATAAATGTTTGATATCAAATTAGAAGGAATAAGGAGGAACGCACTGTGCAGGGAAACCGCCTCAACCAATTCATAGAGGTACAGAATTGTTGCCAAAACGGCTGACACACAGCCGTACGGTTTGTAGCAGCAGCAGTTTTCAGCAGTTAAACTGCCGAGTGCGTTCTTTGTCTAAGGGCTGGGATACATTGCACGGAGATTAAACGTACCTTTGGTTTAATTGTTAAGAATAATATAACGCACGATTAATTTGATACTCAAATGCGGTACAGTTATTCCATTCATCGGATTTTCACAATCTGCTCTGTTATACTCGCATTTTGAGAGCACTTAAACAGTGTATTTATTGTATTTAAACAGCAATAAATGGTTCTCCGTGTAACATTTCAACGCCTATAAATAAACTTGTGGAGGAAGTCAGGATATCAGCTACAGTGAATCGAATAAAATATCTTCACAAATAAGTTACATTCGAAATATATAACTCACATTTATTTACAATTTATCCTAGAGGGAGGGTAAATGATATGAATAATAAAACCTATTATTACGCAATGTTTATGTTCACAATAATGCGTAATTGACAACACTTAATAGTCTCATTAGTGACAATCACTATGAAGCAAACAAAACAGCGGGGTAATTGCGTAACACACATACTATCCCAATATCTTTCATTTTTACAGTGCAGCCGCGTTCATTGCACTATTTAACTGTCGAGCAGATAAAAATCTTCAAACATTATGAAGCAATGGATTACGAATTTCTTTCAAAATCCTTCGGATTATGAAAAAAGTATGTTACGCAATTAAGGTGCTAGTTACGTCTAGGATCAAAGAAATGTCCAAATTCTCAGTAATTCCATTATAACTATTACGATATAAAATCTAACTTACCATAGTACTTAAAGTTTATATAAAGAGTGTATAGCAATAAGGAAGACATCGATAGCCTGCATGAATTACATCGTCAATATAGAAAATACAGTAAATTATATTTCGATTTCAATGCAGTTTCTAAGTTATGTGAAGTCACAGGAGTGAACATGACAATGTAGACTGGAGAATGGCTAGAGACAGACAAATCGACTTATATTCCAGTGATCATGGTAATCTTATTCGTATTTGAACAGAACCGTCGGCGAAGGGAAAATTTGAGGAATTTTTATCAGTGTTTGCTCAGAAAGTAAATATGTCTAGTTGTATTTACTTCTGTGGTTGGCCTCGTTTTTCTTACTTGTGTAGGTATATTTTCCGAACCCAAAAACAGGAGATATGATATAAGTACCTTTTCATACAAAAATTATGTAATAATCGTATTAGAAAACAAAAAACGATCGCAAACTCATTTTGATTAACGGCTGTAAAATTAGCTATGATCTTGCAGCTGTAATCGAAATAGTATTGACAATACTTTTTTTTAAGATGTGAACACACCTTAACATGTTCATTAAAATAACCATATTAATCTTGTTTAAATCCACAGAATTGTCTACTTTTTATTCAACAGGATCGTATTTTATTCGCCGAAACTGATTGTAATCTTTAATTTCCATTGTAATTGGTTTCATTCATCGACAGAATTATTCCGATAATGACCTGTGGCATAACTTCAAAAGCATTTATTCCGGATATCGTTTCGCTTTTAACGAAAACAAGTTTAAAAATATATTTTTGTTGGCGATTAAAAATATATTTTCAATGTTTTATTTGATAATGATACCCAAGAAATTTTATATTTAAGGCATAATATCAAAAAATTAGGAGAGTGATATTGTCTTAGATCCACATTTCCTGCTCCTTATCTGTTTTTTTTAAATAAACAGGTAACTTAAGTATTTGATTACGTCATACAGTACATATTACATCCCAGTATTCTTGGAAATCAGCTATATACATTTGAAATATAAATTCTAATAATATCGAGCAATTATTTACGAAATCCCAAGTTACTGAAATAGAAAAAAAAACAAACAATATTTTTTCCATTGATTCCACTATTCACGTTATATTTATATAATGCCTACATAAATTTGCATTTACTTACATTTTAAAAGTTTTACGCACATTATAATTATCTACTTTACGCTTTAAGCTTCGCTAATTACGAGATTACGTTAAAAAATTAAGTCATTCAGATTATCTATACAATACATTTAATCTTGTTTTCTATAACCTTTTAGTTTGGCTTTAGAAAACATTGAAATAGGTATAGTTAATGAATCAATGTTAAACATTTACAGTACGAACCGAACGATATGTAAGCCTCTCCTCATTGACAACATTTATAAAATTGTTTATAAATACTCACTCCTAATCATGATATGTTTTTGTTACACAATTGCTCCTAAATATTCCCATTAATAAAATATTCCATCGCGCAACATGCCTCCTACATGGTTTTATGCAAATTCTTTTGCAAAAGTATGTCGTGAATTTATGTGAATATTATGCATATACTGTGCATGAAACATGTATTTAATCTGATCATTATTGCTCCATCAAACATTTTTAAACAAGGCTTAAAAAAACGTTTCATATTTGAAATAAGAACATGTTTGAAATGTAGTTCTAAATTCGTCCACTCAAAATACTGGCCGCATACAATCGAGAGCGCAATGATTGCTAGATCATTAGGCGACGCGTCGTGTTCATCACTGTGCACTGTATGCAGACACGACCTAACACCACACGTCCTGCAACGTTCTGGCCGGCTTTGTCTATGCTAACACGGATTTCACTACTGAGCGCCTGTAGTGGGTAGCACTATACCTACTGAAATGTAAAGTGCGGATGGAGATTGCAGAATTTAAAAAAGATCTTTGTTTAAAGTAATGCTCAAACGTGAAACAATCAACTATGATTTTGTACAGCTTTCAGAAAAGTAATACTGACATTTGAAATTGATAAAGCTATTGATGTAAAACATTAAAATTTTAGAATAAGTACCTTTTTCTTGTAGTGGCAATAAGGGTTAAAGTTAAATTAACTGGCAAATTTTGTGACCCACGTTTTGGGTATCGATATAAAAAATGAATGAAAAAAAATATGGCAATGTTAATTAAAACAATAGGGGCATTGCCATTTCAAAATTTTCGCCCATCGAAATTTTTTTTTTTCATTCATTTTTTCGCCCGGTTAGTGAACTATGCGACCCACTGAAATTTCACACGGCTTTGTCTTTGATAGCAGGGTTTGCATCATTGTGAAAATATACTCAAAGTGTATTATTGTAATGAGAATATTTTGAGACACGAACTAGAAAAGATTTCTTGAGTAAAAATACATAATATGAATCAAAATTGTGTCATTTTATCCAATTTAATGCTGTAGTATTGTGAAGATAATATAATAATATAAGAGGTTCCTTAGATTATTTACATACCTCATAAATAACCTTCAGCGTCATTAGCAAATTGCTCTTAAATTGTCTAATTTCTAGGCTTTTTAATAAGATGCTGTAGTTATTGATGATAATTTCCACATAGAGGCATTAATTGCGCGATGTCTTATCCATCATATCATGTACTCGCGAGCATCATAGTCATTTCATTTCAAATTCACTTCATTTTCACGAGATTTTTAAATAAAACGTTTTACTTTTTCGCAATGTGTGTTAATTCATATTTTTATCATCATTTTTTACGAGTACATTGAATGAGTATATTTTTGATTAATTTGTCAATCTAGGTAGAGATCTGCAACTTTACAATTTTCTTTAACACCAAACTCATAATGAAAACACATTCTAATGAAAAAAATTGGTAGCTCTTGTTGAAAGTTATACTTTACTAAGCAAATCCACAAAGACTTTAGGACTTTAAGAGCAACTTACAATTTTTATAAATTTCATCTCGCCTAACATAAATTGTCTACTCTACAAGCAGTACACAAATATATCAAACATTGGGAATTAAAATATTTTCAGTAATCTAGTTTAAATTTTTATATACATTTTTACGATTCTATGTTCAAGAATTTCACAATTATCTTAGTTTAGAAATTAGAAAACACAAAAAGATCACTAACGTTTAGACATTTTTCTCTACTGATATGTAAAAGCCAATGCATTCATTTTTAAAATCACGCAATTACTGATAATTTATGTGACTCATAACACGCTTTTACTGTCTCTGGCTTAGCCATTACATTATATTAAATTACAAAATGGACATGGGCTCTCTAGCAATTGATAGGTGGGTGTTAAATCGGGTCATTTACATATCTAACTTTCTAATTCAGTCTCATAATTGCGCATACATAAGTTAAAATGTAAATATACAAAGGATACAAAGAAGCGCTGAGAAGCTCATCGATAAAGATCAAATCAAAAAGTAAAACCGCGTCGAAAATGTCAGCCATCTTGTAAAAAGTATATTATTATATGGGCAAACGATTGGTCATGGATTCTTTTTTCAAAATCGCCTGAACATAATTAAAACGTGCAGTTAAAAATAACTTGGCAATAAAGTTTGATATAAAATTCACATTTATTCCATGTTCAATTCACGCTGTATTTTTAACGTTAAATAACGCTATTAGCTGGTCGGTGACCGTACTTTCAGAGCTTGCTTTTATTGTTCACTGTATAGTTATTGCGTCTATATATGGTTGTATATAAAACATATGTTTAAATTTTGTAGATAATCTTTAGTAACCAGATGTATAGTAAAAACGTTATTCAAAATCTGAATAAAAGACTGGAATTTAGTATACAAATTCAGCTTGAAGGAAGCGAAGTTTCAAAATCCTTACTTGTCTTCATTCCTATGAGTAGCCATTTTGATATTGGCGACTCAAATAAACGTTGCCTGCTGTCCATTATTTTCAAAGGATTTACCTTAAAACGTTCATAATAAGATTATAACCAACATTGATCAAATTAATATTTGTTTGCAAAGGGAATTGCGTCATTTAAAGTTAATCGAACAGATTTTAATAGCGATTAAGCGAATTCGGGCGACTATTGCCACCAATTGAGTTGTTATCAAAGTTTATTGTTCGGAAAATTTGAATGAAATTGTTGGTTAAATTACCATTTTATCTCAAAAATTTGCTTGGTCTGTGAAATATAAATACAAAGGAATTTTATTCAAATTGCTGCGTCTGTTTGAAATAGCCGCTGCGATGCTATTAAGGCCAAAATAAAAGAAAGAAGTGTAATTTTTTAAATTATGGGTCAAAACAATAATCTACTGAAATCCTTATGATGTATTACACCAATTAAAAATAGATTAATATCGACATGTTTCCTCATAATTTTAGTATAACACCTGTCAAATTGTAACGCACGAAACATGTTATTAGTCGCACGCAATCAAACGCTGTATCGTCTGTAGTAAATAAAAATATTGATCGAAATTTTAAAAATAATAGTGTTTTACAAGTGCTTTATCTATGCTTTATAAGTATTACGAATGAAAACATGAAACTAACTCTTCAATTTCACCAGCGACGACGAAGACAAATGATGGGTCTTGGTAATTCGTTTTCCAGAAACAAAACACAGAACTCTAAATACACACATGAAACCATAATAATTTCAGCATTTTAGCACCACAGTCAATTCACTCCTCACAACAAACTGTATGTACCCAGTTACCGTACTATACATTACTAAGCTCATAAAATACGTACTTGTAACATTCGCTTGGGGCGACATTGCGAATATCAAATATCGGAGGTTGATGTGTATGCGTTATAAAGGCTTCCACATATTATTGCTCGGTGGGTTTTAATGCAACGCAATCTGCGGCGAATTGGAGCCATTTGGAACCACCGCCCGTTAGCCCAACCTGCCCCCGTAATAATATGGATAAGCCTTTATGAAACATTTACTACGCGGCATTACAAAGCCGATGTTACCTAAAATTACAGGAGAACAAATTTGACAGATGTTATGTTACAATATATATACGTCACATCCGAGTTTAGGAGTAAATATGGCACACAAATACGACTAAAACAACCAATACACGTTCTACATGACAGCGAGCCGATAAATTTAGTTGGGAACTAACAATTTTGACGGGCAGCTGAGTCGGCGCCGGTTCGATCCGAACCACGTTGACTGAAAAAGAAAAGAAAAACGTTTTTAAAACAAAAATGATGACGAGAATTTTTCACCGCTGGGAACGAGGATAATTTAGCCTGGCTAGAATTTGCTTACATACGCCTCAGGACTTAATTTTGAGGGATGCTTCAACCGTTATAATTCCCGGGTTGAAGTTTTTTGCTAGAATTTTTCTTAAAGTATTTTTTTTTTATTACACTCGCTTATGAATAACTCCTTGTGTAGTCAAGTTTTCATCTTACGTACAAACATGAGAGATACCTGTATTGTTTTTACAATCAACCCTTGTGTCGTGAGATATATTGACATGGCACCAGTGACGTATCTAATTCAAATTTGTTACACGTGATCGAATTTTGATTACGTCTCGAATTAAGAGTGATGTAAATCGATTAACGCACATCCTTGTTTTATTTCCCAAGCGGCAAAAAGTATGAGTTGAATACAAAATACAAAGTCACATTTTAGCATTTCATTTTCGGAGGGGAAATATTCCGAGAATTGGGGTTTTAGCAAGGATTGATGTTAAATAATAAATGATACTGGTACCGCTATTATAAAGTGAAACATATTTATAATGCATTTTATGCTTGTGAAATAATTAAATAGGTTTAAAATATGGGCTCAAAATAAAAATGAAAGAGCTGTATTTAAGAAACGACTGATTATATAGCAGATACGCAATATAATCTGTGACACTCACTCCTCTAAAAAAAGCACTTTTAAAATAAAAATATGTGTTCCATATTGGGTCACGATCAAAGTGACAGGCCAAAAGAAGCAAAGACGTTTGTCCTGCAGTGGGTCAATATGGAAAAACTGTTTATTTATTTAATTTTACATACCTGGTACCGTACTATTCTGTACATCTGCGAACCCCTCAGCAATACTAGCGTAACTAGGTATGGTGCTCAGACAAGTGATGTCTACGGTCTTGTTAGGATACAGCTGCAGGTTGGTCAGCGGAAAGTGCAGTGACGTGTTGGTCACTGACAACGGGATGCCGTGGTGGTGACGATGGACCTTCATCGTCCCAAACGGAATGGTGTGGCTTTCGTCTACCTGTTGAATAAGAGTAAACGATTAGAGTGAAGGTTTTATACGGTAACATCGCACAAAAATAATTGCTAAGAAATGACTTTTATTTAATGTGTGAAAATCATTGTTTACGGTAGCTCTTTATGTTACGCACACAAAACATTGTGATTATGGGTGAC
The DNA here is from genome assembly GCA_947507805.1 of Aporophyla nigra. Classification (NCBI taxonomy): domain Eukaryota; kingdom Metazoa; phylum Arthropoda; class Insecta; order Lepidoptera; family Noctuidae; genus Aporophyla; species Aporophyla nigra. The sequence goes on from OX382301.1 coordinate 6,398,819, forward strand.
CCCTGTGACCCTTGCAAGGGTCTGTTAGGATATCCCGCAAAATTATATTATATTTTCTTATGTTTTTTGCAACTTGTCACTTTATTATAAAATTATATTATATTTTCTTATGTTTTTTGCAACACTGTCCTAGTGTTAGGTTGTATGGTGATAAAATATGATTCGCGACCGTAACAAGGCTATACAGAATTATAATTATTAAAATTATCAATACAACCGAATCAATACGAAGCACTTTTTCATAAAATAAGCATTCATTGAGTTTATACGAACTTCAAGGATTGTATAAAGACATACATAATTATATTAATTCAAATCATAAATACGATCCTCCTCAAATATAATCACAATTAATGACTATTTTAGTTAGTCATAATATTTCAAATTTGTTTTAGACATAAGCTGGAGCCTTCAATATCTTCGTAATCAAAAGGTTTAAACAGAAAAAAAAAATATGTGAAGAAAAAGGGACGATCGGCTTAGTTAAGCTGCATTTTAGACATCATCGTTTTAATAAGAGTTTTAATAATTATATTTCATATAAGTTATGGTTTTAAAGCTTATAGACATAGCTGGATAGGTCCGGGTCAAACAAATCTGAAGAAAACTGAATAGTTCTGAATTTAGTCACATCCGATAAGTCTGGGAGAAGGCTAGGTATAAAATGTTAACTTTATGTCCAAGTAATCTTAATGTGTAAAATCTATGATAAGTGATCAATTTAATGACAAAATAAAGAGCTCTACATTTCAATGCGACTAGTGAGTGAAGCTTGTGATCAAAAACCGGCCAAGTGCGAGTCGGACTCGCACACCGAGGGTTCCGTACAAACCTTCAGGTATTCACGGTTTATGCATAAGGCTTATGTTTATGAAATGAAATGTTTTTTTTTTAAATTTTTATATTTGAGTTGACTGAATGAAAGGCAAATTGTGGTTTACGATTTATGACGTATTAAAAAAAAACTACTTACTAGATCTCGTTCAAACTAATTTTCGGTGGAAGTTTACATGGTAATGTACATCATATATTTTTTTTAGTTTTATCATTTCCTTATTTTAGAAGTTACGGGGGGGGGGGGGGGACACTCATTTTACCACTTTGGAAGTGTCTCTCGCGCAAACTATTCAGTTTAGAAAAAAATGATATTACAAACCTCAATATCATTTTTGAAGACCTATCCATAGATACGTATGGGTTTGATGTTTTTTTTTTTTGAGTTTCAGTTCTATGTATGGGGAACCCCAAATATTATTGTTTAAAAAAAAATGATATTAGAAACCTCAATATCATTTTTGAAGACCTATCCATAGATACACCACACGTATGGGTTTGATGAAAAAATTTTTTTGAGTTTCAGTTCTATGTATGGGGAACCCCAAATAATAGGTTGGGGAAAAAGTTTCTTCGCATTTTTTAAGAAAATTCAAAACATTTTTTTATAAAGTTTATTGACATTTAACTAAAGTATGTAGGTACCATTTTGTTCGATAACTTTTTGCCATCTTGTAGGTAGGGACATGATCCCATTGCTATAGAAATTTTGGGACTTCTGGTCAAAATACCGCGACAAGTGCTTTTGGCAGTCCTCTCGTGATGTTACCCTGACACTGCCTAAAGAATTCTGAAGAGACCGAAACAGGTGGAAATCTGAAGGTGCAAGGTCAGGACTATACGGCGGATGCATTAACACCTCCCAGCCAAACTCTCTTAATTTTTGTTGGGTGGCTAAAGATGTGTGAGGTCTAGCGTTATCATGATGAAAAACCACACCCCTTCTGTTGATTAATTCCGGCCGCTTTCTCTCAACTTCTTGCTTTAATCTCATCAGTTATTCGCAGTAGAGTTCAGAATCGATGGTCCTGCCTGGTGGTAACAGCTCATAATGAATAATGCCCTTCTAATCCCACCACACACACAGCATCACCTTGTTGCGAGTTAACCCGGGTTTCGCCACAGTCTGTGAAGCCTGACCGGCCTTTGACCACGACCTTTTTCGCACTTTCTTGTCATACGTGATCCACTTTTCATCACCAGTTATCAGCTTCTTCAAAAATGGTTCGGTTTCATTACGTAGTAATAAAGAATCACAAATGAGTGCACGGTTCATTAGGTTTCTTTCAGTGAGCTCGTGAGGTACCCAAATGTCGAGCTTTTTTGTGTACCCAGTTTTTTTTAAATGCGCCAAAACTGTTTTGTGGTCAATTTCCAGTTCTTCAGCTACGTCGTAACTACTGGTATGCCGTTCTTGCTCCACTTTTTCAAAAATGGCATCCATTTTATCCGTAATAGGGCGACCAGAGCGACGTGCATCTTTGACATCAAAATTTCCGGATTGAAAACGCTTAAACCAAATTTGTGCTACTCTCACAGACACTACACTAGGTCCATAAACATCGCAAATTTTTTTCGCGGCTTGCGTTGCATTTTTACCTTTTTTGTAGTAAAATTTTAAAATGTATCGAATTTCTTTATTAGATTCACTCATCTTGACGGTACGAAAAACAAATGAAAATCACACAGTTTCCTAATTTGAATTTGGAATTATGTTCTTTAAAATTTAAACTTTCAATGATACCAAAACCAGCCAGATACAAATAGTATAGCCAAAGAGATTTTATTACAAGTTCATACATACTATAATGCGAAAAGACTTTTTCCCCAACCTAATATTATTATTTTTTTTTCTATTTTTGTGTGAAAATCTTAATGCGGTTTACAGAATACATCTACATACCAAGTTTCAACAGCATAGCTCTTATAGTTTCGGAAAAAATGGCTGTGACATACTCGGACAGACAGACATGACGAATGGCAACGGAACCCTAAAAATGCGCTTCCTCACGAGGGAATCATAAGTCTGCTGAAACATCTTGCTAACGTCGATTTTCGTAAATGTAGGTATACTAAGTAAGCCATCGAGGATTGGGTTTTAAAGTTAAAATAAAGACTTAAATGCTGAGTTATCATGTGATGTTGTTAACTTGGTAATGCATTTGAAAGATAAACTTTAGACAATAATGATGAAAGATAATGTTTTTTTATAAAAATATTTCAAAATGTTATTGGTATGAAAATTTAATAAAGGATTATATTAGTCGCTTTTATATAAGAAAAGTAACAAGATAAAATCAACAAGAGGTTTGAGGTTTTTGTTTAAGTTTTATCTGCGATCAAAGTATTAAAACAGAAACGTCAAAAATAGGCTTCATTTAAATAACAACTAAAACCATTTAATTAAGGCACAGTTCTATAAATAACGTGAATAAATGAGCCGCACCTACGCCTTTATTTTAAGGCTTTTATAGCAATTGAAGTACAACTACCTATTAATAGCTTTATATTCGCCCGCGTTATTTTTGTAAGCCGCCTACAATTACCGAATAGCTAAAATATTCATAAAGTTGCCAATACTTTTAGCGTTTGTTCTATTTTTGAATACTGAAAGTGAGTGGGAATAAAAATTACGGTGTATCAGAGTCATATTAAAAACTTTAATTGGTGATTGAATTATTATTTTAATAGCTGCAACCCGTAGTTTCACTCGTTTAAGTGTCAATACCGTGGGCATATTGGGATACACGGTCTAGCCTTGGTATTATTTTAGAAAAAGTTCTTGTAAGTTATCACGTTGATGATAAAATCAATAAATCGTTTTTATCTATATATCTACGTAAAGCAAAAACCCTGTACATATTGACGAAAATTACGCGCACGGAGAAGTACAAACTTTGGTACAGTTAAAGTTGATATGGAAAAGAAATGCAGAAAGGTTATATTTTTATATTTTAATGCATTAAAAATGTATTAGGTTTTAAATAAATAATGTTCTGTGGAATTTAAACCACTCGCCGACCACTAGTTCTAATTAATTTGAAATCATATTCTAAAAACACTGAAATATTTGAATTTAACTAAAGTTATTTTATCGTTAGCCTACAGCCTACGACCTTATGTGGTACACCACATAGGTCGACTTTCGCAGACAACCTTTACATAACCTAATCTAGACTTAATTGAATTATAATTCTCAAATAGGTACACAAGTCTGAAAGTGGCACTAATAACTGCAAAGTTGTATGGTCATGTGATACGGAGGAATGAGGAAAATGTCGTGAGGAAAGTATTGAGTATGATAGTCAATGGCTATAAGAGTAGAGGGAGACCGGAGAAACAATGGATGGACTATGTGAATTATGATATGGAAAGAAAGGGGTGACTACTAGCATGACGACTAACAGAGAAGTGTGGAAGAAAAAGACATGTTGCACTGACCCCCATTAAATTGGGATAAGGGCAGGAGAATGAATGACACACATTTATTTATTTAAGGATCGCCAACAAATGTTAAATTAAAAAATCACACAGATTAGACTACAGCAATATAACATACACTAAATGCACATTCAATTATAGGCAACCAAAGCTTGCACATTGTAATTAAAAATAAGTAAACATACATCAAGACCGTTTATATAAGATCAAATAGTAAATAATCGAATAAAAATTAATCAAACATTCATAAAATCAAATAATAATAAAGACAATTACATAATAATAAACTAAAATACGAATAAAGTCATTAAATAATTTAAACTAAGATATTAATTTAATTTAATTAAATCACAATAAGATAGGTAAAAATACAATTTGAAAACAATTTTTCTAGATGTATCTTTAAAACATCATAAAATCATAATGTGGTTAGCTAAATTAGGATTAAAAAAAACAATCAGATAAGATCATTTAGCAACTAACACTAACGCAATCAAAAACCCTGGGCTGAAAAGTATGAATTTAGTTTCTTTTTAAACATTTTCACATCACGCATTACACACGCTTACACACATGACACACTCATACACTATCCCCATTACACTACGTTATACGCGCTTACTCACACACTATTATTGCTGCTGTTACTCGTTTTAGCTTTCCTTATTTTGTAAAATAAACTTATAAGTTTTTTCCTAGCATCGAGGTTCACAAAAATTAAGCACAAATTTAATATCTAAATAACGTAACATGCATTGTATTTCAGCTTTTCACTAAATAAATTATATTATAATATATTATAATTATTGGCTCGCCCCTTAATACATACATACATGGGACTTAAACATAACTGGTGAAATGTGGATGTACTATAAGTACACCTCTACCTAACCCTTTGGAGAACATAGGCATGATACTATGTTACATGTTTTAAATTATACTTTCTTGTTATGGTAGTTAAAAAACCGGTAAAAAGTAGAGAAACCTTAGTTTTAAAACTGATACTAGACATATGAAAAACCTGGTTAAACTAGAGTGCACCGATAAATTATAAATACAGCGGATTTCATCGCAGAAAGTGGGTTTCACAATTTACACGGAATTTCGTTCAGCCATGTTCAAGTAACGCTGTTATTTTCGAATATTTTTCAACAATTGTATATTCTGGTCCATTTTCCTTGCTAAGTATGAGGAGCTGATATTTAAATCATCGATGAAATATAAGGCAAATTAAAGATAATGAGGTACGAATAAATATCCATAGGAACATGATAGCTAAAAGGAGCAGTGGTGGCCCAGTGATAACGGCCGTGACTTACGAGTAATAGGTCATGCTTTCAAACCCAGACAGACGCATTAATGTGTATAAATCGAAATCACCACTGCTCTCAATTCGGTGAAGGAAAACTTCATGAAGAAACCAATAATTCGAAGACATATGACAACCGCCAACCCGCACTGAGCCCGCGTTGAGGATTACGGCCCACTCCCTCTCACGGAGAGGAAGCATGTGTCCCAGCAGTAAGAACAATATAGGCCAATTATATATAAGTATATTTATCAGTTGTCTGGTTTCCATAGTACAGGCTCTGCCTATTTTGGGATCAGATAACGGTGTGTTGGTTGTCCTAAGATATTAAGATGCTATATTATTAACTTGTCACTTAGTACAAGAAAAGTACCACGTACCAGTAAAACTGAACCCTAAACAAAGGCAACCATAAATACTACATAATGAACACAAAACTATTTCTTCCGGAAATGGTCAGCCTCAAATTTAGCCGTCCTTAGTGTGGCTAAGCGTTTCCTTTGGCCACGGACCAAGGTTAACATCACTAAGCACGCGATACCCGTTACAAACTGGCTTATATACCTAACAATAATTAGTTATTGATGGATCTATCAATTAATAAACATGAACCTACATTTTGTATTCAGATACTTATATACCGTACTTCCGTGTGGTGCTTGGCGTAAAAAATAGCCCCATCACATTTCTTCCCGTAGCTACCCCGAGTTTCCCGAGTTACTACAGAATGAGCAGCAGCGTTCTCTATGCATTTTACCACCATACTGCGATCGCCAACCCGCCTGCTAAGCATGGCGATTATGGAAAGCCCTTCCAAATTGGGGGAGGCCTATGTCCAGCAGTGGACGCGTTTCGGGTAAAATGATGATGAGTTTTACATATTATGGATTGTTCTAAAACTATCTTACGGAAGTGAAAACAACCCTAATCAAGTTAAATTCTTACGCAATCATTAACTTAAGAGAATTAGTACCACAGTCATATGTTTAAATGGTTTCATTCATTTCATCATTTCTATAACTTACCGCCATTCCCAACAATTATTCTTTGAATTACATTATTAAGAGGCGTATACGAAATTTTGTCGATTTCGCTGATTTACTTGATTTTCCACTCATGGTTTTACAGTTAAAATACTGCGTTCCCATGAGTTTTAATGCACAGCATAAAAGATAGATTCAGTTATTACGCAATGGATGAGCTCCTTTTTTATTTTTGTTGAGAATTATAATGCCAGATCTGGGTTATTTTGAAATATCATTTGCTACTATTTTTAAAAAAAATCCGGTAATGGATTGACTTTGAACTGAAGTTTATTTATGGTTGTTTAATTTTATGAAGGTGAGTCCTGAGTAGCCGAAATCAAAACCAATTCATTCCTCATTTTCTCTAAAAAAATGTTAAGTATGAAAGTGATTATACATTGTGTCAATACACAATCAGCAAATTCCGAAAAAATATCGTATACGGCCGCTTAAAATTTAATTTTAAAATCATCCAAGAGATATAAAATTAACGTCAATAGTCGAACTATTAACATTATAAGATTTCGTCTTATTTCCTTCTAAAGGAAGACAAATTGGAAATTGCGGGCTTGAAGTCATGTTTGTTTGTTTAAATAAACTGGTAGAGTAGACTACCAGTACAGTAGTACTTTAAAAGGAGAGGACTTACCAACGCGCAACGGCTTGAAAATTAAGTTTTTTTTTTAAAGTGTGGGTAGTTAGTTGGGTTTCATCCAAACAATGATATCCATCTAACAATCAATGGTGCTGTTGATTCGTATAAATTTCAATGTGCCCAAACATGACAGCGATACGTGACACTCGTCAAGCAGCGGGTAATCTATTGTAATAAGATTACACAAAACACACGTTTAGATCGAGCCATGTACAAATTGGTATTTAGCTATTTATAAACTGAAATGAATCTTATTTAAGACTAGTGTTGGGATTTTATCCGGATAAATACTCAAAATGGATAAATACTCGATAAATATCCGTTTTTACTGAGTATTTACCCCAAACAGCGGATAAATACTATTTTAAGTTTTCGGAACGTAAATTTTGTTATTTTACTAACAAAAGGATTAAAATTAATGAAAAACAGATAACGCAGATTGGTATCGTACCTTATTAATCATTTTAACAATTACAAAATGCCGAAATTGACAATAATTTCACTCAATCATGAATACAATTCGTCAATAACTATCAAAGTTAGATAAAATTATACATTTGTAATTTTTTTTTTCACATATATACATGAACTCGTGCCTTTCTCCCATGGGGGTAGGCAGAAACTATTCGTAAGTCGGGGCTGATACCACCGAGCCACCATTGCTATCGCCAATATGAAAGCGTGTCAGACTTTTACTGACTATAACCCACCCGTGTTCCTTCAGTTGCCTGTGCAAGGGCCATAGTACCTCTTTCAAACAGATCCGCAACCCTGGCAGGCATCGGTGCTCGCGGACCCCTTCAGTGGTGCCGATTCTGTTGTACACCGAACTAAACTAACTAAACTATCTCTAAAATTCCTTACTTTTGGCTATGAGAATTTTAATGCTATTCTGCAAGAAAAAAATTCTAAATTTAAAAATTATTTTGACACAACTAAAATCGAATTTGACAATGGTGCTGATTCTGTGGTATACCGAACTAAACTAACTAAACTATCTCTAAAATTCCTTACTTTTGGCTAAGAGAATTTTAACGCTATTCTGCAAGAAAACATCTCTAAATTTAAAAATTATTTTGACACGACTAAAAACGAATTTGACAATCAACGTGGTTTTTTTTTCTTTTAATTTCGCAACGTGGTACTTGTGTCCGCTACGCAATGAATTTATTAGAGACGTAGACGCGCGCAAGGGGGCAGCCTGGACGTGTTTTATATGGAATTTTTCACTTTTTGTTTGAAAAATAAAAAAAAATATTACCCACATGTTGAGATTTATATGTTCCGGGGCTTTATAAAGGGTCGAAAATTTCATTATTTTTGCGATAGGACACGCCATTTTCGAGATATAAGCAAAAGAAAAAATAAAAAATACAGCACTGTTTTTGCACGTGATGACGAGGCGTTTTGGTGTGAATTTTTGTTCATGACCACTAGTTTTATTCCACACCTTTTTAATCGCGATTAAAAATAGTCAGATTTAGTCGAAATAAATAATTATAGTCAAAATTTTTGGTGAAAACCGGCAAACTCAGAATAGCAAAATTGACATTTTCACTAAACTAATTATTCAATGCAATCTTAGTGCTGTCAAACTAAAATATAGTTAAGTTGCGTCACTTTAGTCTATTTCAGAATAGGAAATCGTCGTTTGACAGGAATAAACCAAATTTTAGTGATTTTTAGTTTAGTTTAGTTTTGTACAACAGAGAGAGATGCACGCGTGGAATCGATGAAAAATTGATGAACTCTGGCTGCACGCACGAAAAAGCATGACTCATTGTCACGTTCCACCTGCACCGAGAGTGCAAGCGAGAGCGCGAAACAAGCAATAGAGAGGCACGATCGGCCTAAGCGTACGACTTGTGACGCATCTATCTCTCTTCCACTCCATCGGCCGATGCGTCGGAGTAGAAGAGACTTAGATGCTATCACGTAAAATTATCGTCCGTAAACCGACTTTACAGACAAACAATTGTTTTTTATATATTTTATCACATCTGCATAGTTTATGAATTTTTGAAACTACCGCATTTCAGGATGCCATGAGCCAGCAAATTAATAGTGTGTGCTGCGCAGTTTAAAGGCTCAACACCTTTTAACTGATTGAAAAGTCCTTTGCATGTTTATAGCGTTGGCAAACAACAACAATAAACTTGTCTTCGCCGCATTTTTCTTGACTTTTAGAAGCTCTTCACAGAGATGTTCAATTATGTAGCAATTCTCTACACTCTCAACAAAAAAAGATTCTAAAATTGTGTCTAAAGAGCATGCTCTATTAGAGAAGTTTGGCCTCCTGACACAATTACAGCCCTGGCAATTAACATACAACTAAATAATATAATAACGTAGTATTTTAAAAAGCCTAAATAACAATAAAACCAATTAACATTTAAAAATAATCATCCGATGCGCAAAAAAGATATTTATCCATCATTTTGAGTATTTATCCGATAAAAATGAGTAAAAACGAGTATTTATCCGTTTCGGATAAAAGCTCGAGTATTTATCCTCTGAGTGTTTATCCACTGCTCATCACTATTTAAGACCCTAAATAGTATTTATTTGTTTAGAATTTAAAGCACAATCAACTTCAAAATTTATCGTGACTTATTAAAATAATAACAACTTATCAAATAGTCAGAAAACTGACTATAAGTCTAAGAGCCAACTATTCACTTCCTATTACCCACTTTGAATCATACATTCGACATCATCCCCGGATCCCTAAAGCACAGTCTACACCGTTCTCCATTTGACAGTTATAGCCTCCAATAACACGTTCACACCAGTCACCACGTCCAGTTGATGGCTCAATTTAGTGTCAGAGGTCACTTATTGACAGTCTAATGGAACATTTCAGGTGATGTCCAGTGTCGACAGTTCCACGTTCAACGCTGAAATGTTACTAGAATATTTAGGTAGTGGGCGAGTGGAGTTCGTGAAAGTAGGAAAGCGGAAATATCTTTCAGAAACTTTACTTTTATATCATGTAGAAAGATAGAGTATAACACCTGCTAAATAAGTTATTAGGATTTTGAGAAGCCTGTGTTTTTAATGTTTTAGTTCCAAAAATTTTGACGTGTGTCACTTTTCATATCTAACTAGTTTTTGTAATGTATACCTATTATTATATCTTTAATTATGTATACTATCTAAGCAAAATTGTTGATCCCCTTTTTACAAAAAATACGCTGACGGAAGGGTATGAAAATTGGTACAGTTAAAGTTAATATGGAGAAGAAGTGGAGAAAGCTTAAATTTTTTAGTTAATTCATTAGAAATACATTAAGTTTTAAATGAGTTCTGGTCGAAATTCGACCACTGGGTGACCATTATTAACTATTATTATGTCAAAAAATAAAATAATAACGATACCTAATTGATTTGGGGAGGTATTTGCCTAGCAGTGAGAGTGAGACAGTAACGGCTAGTTAAAAAAAAAAAACAATACATTTTGTTACTGAATAATTACAAATATTACGCTCAAATTACATTGTTGACATCTTCCACCAAAAATTTTGTATGTCATCAATGGCAAAACATAGCGCATAATTTAATTATTAACACCTTGACCTGTAACCTATGTTTCACAAATAAATGATTCTGATTCTGATTCTGATTCTGATTCTGACATCGTTGTTGTTCTCTAAATACCCGTATGTTGTATTCTTGTAATTATCTAAAACAATTATTTCATGTATTCTTGTCACCTGTTGCCTGTTTTAATTGTTTGTATATAAGTCTAAAAAGATCGTTAATTTCCATTGATAGCTAAAAATATCCTATCTTTACAGTTACCCCTTCGTGCCTCGCAAAGCACGTTAAGCCGTTGGTCAAAGTTGTTATTTGTGGATCTTTGACAGCCGTTACAGGTCGTCAGAACCCGAAAATCTGACAATCAGTCTTACCAAGGGGGATTGTAGTACTCAGTAACTGGGTTGTGGAGGTCAGATAGGTAGTCGTCCCATGTAAAAAATTAGCTTTCAGCTCCCTCCGGTTAGACTGGAAGCCGACCCTAACACAGTTGGGAAAATGCTAGGCAAATGATGATTATGAAGGCAACTGCTCGTCGCCCGGTAAGGACCAGGCTCGGGTCGACGGCGCGTAGTGTTCCACGCGCGCCTCAAAGAGATGTCAGCAGCACTGAAGGGGTCTGATAGAACTGATGCCTGCCAGGGTTGCGAGATCTGTTCGAAAAAGTTACCGTGGCCCTGGCATATGGGCAACTGAAGGAACACGGGTGAGTTTTAGTCAGTAAAAGTCTGACACGCCCTTCCGCTCCACCCTAGAGCGGAAGATGTCATTTGATGATTTCCCACCCAAAAAAAAGGCAACTGAAGAATCCACCATTTCGTGGTTTTCAAAATTATATTTAACGACTTCGCTCTCATAAAAACAGTAAGCCCCACACTAATCGAATCATTCGAAAAGTTTCAACAAATCTATTGAATGATTTCAATATTCAAAATCATTCACTGAAGTAGCTCTATTGAATTCACAGTTTGATTTCATAAATATTCAATCCATTCGATCATCTCTACAGGTATGATTCGAGTTTTTGAATACTAATTAACCACTTTCATTGAAATCGATTGGAGTTTCGGAACGTAGTATTTTGTAGCAACTTGAAATTATTATAATGAGTATGGTCAAATTATGATTAAATAACAACGGAATAATCATGGATTTTAAGTTGAAATTGTATCGATTGTAGGTTTCAAGGTTAATGTTGAATCGAAACATGTCTGACTTTTATCATTTACTAGCTTTTGCCAGCGGCCTCACTCGCGTGGAGGTCGGAAATTATCCCGCGCATAAATGAACTCTATATGTATTCAGATTATAAAATATCTGGGTGCGAAATCTCATCCAAATACATTTAATCGTTATTATGTGAAAGAGTAACCATCATCCGTATATCCTTAAACGTTAAATATTATAATATTAGTAAAACCTTTTGTTGCTACAGTTTCTACTACCAAATACGCGTGTACCTATAGTATCCCTCGTAATATTCAAAATTTCAAGACTGTAATATTATATAATAATAACATTTTCATGAAATTCTAGTAGGTACAATTATTCTTAGAATTAGCTTCCACTTTTGTAATCATTTTGTTACTTTCAGCTTAAAACCGTTGGCTATTTTATTAAGTTATTAAATCTTAGTTCCATAAAACAATATTTTAACCCCGAAGTAATCTTGCAATGGTTTAGGTAGAATAAACAATATATGTAATATAAAAGTTTTGCAAATGATTTAGGTCATTATCATAAACTAAATATTAACAGCTTGTGACTAAATAATAACAGCCGCACGGATTGATTGTAGGTCGGTTCGTGGTTTGGTGACCATTCATTACGTTATCGAGACCACTCCGTGCCTCGGAATGCACGTTAAGCCGTTGGCTCCCCGGCTGTCATTTGTAGATCTTCGACAGTCGAATCAAGACCATCAACAAACCTTGGTGGTTGTCGGACTTTTGGGCTAGTGTCCAATATTACCCAATAAATGGGCTATGGGGGTGAGATAGGTATCTTTTTAAAATATTGGTAGTCACCTGCAACGGCTGAGTCCGGAGTCCGACACCAACATAGTTGGATAAAGCTAAGCAGATGTTACTGAAAAACTATACACGAATACCTAGATAACCAATTCTTTTTTGAAAACCATATTTCAACAGTATGCTACCATGAATTCATGATTTTAACAAACGACAGCTACTATGAAAAATAATAAATTGGGTGTCGCAAAATCCCATTTTTCCGTGTTCTATTTCATTCACGCAATAAAGGCTAATACAAAACGTGCTTCATTTGAGCTTGATACTCCGCTAGCTTCAAATATTCATATAACTTGCCTTTAATATGACTGTAGGCATATTTATATGATACGTTAGAACAGGGTTATTATTCTACCAGAATAAGGATCAGCACAGATTGAGCATCAAAATACTTGTGCAGATTTTCAGTGATAAAATTGATAATGAACTAAATAACTACTGCAATAGAGATCAAAATCGTGCAAGTGATGATTCTCTGACACTGATTGTTAATCCTTCATTGTCAACGGAACGTCAACGAGAAACGAGATCATAAAAACGAGAGTGACGACCCGGTGACGGCGTGCGTTGTACACGCGACCATAGTATATGTATGTTTCACTACTTCAGTGCCATCATTTTGGTGTCGTTGACGTCCTGGTGACAGTTGCGGTGGACAAACACCCTAAGACGTATGTCTGGTCACGCTTGCACATGCTTTCACTCAAAACTTGACAAAAAACATGCTCGAGCTTGCTCAAGCAGTTTGATCCCGTTTGCGCTAACTCAAATACATAACTACATATTTTAATAAAAATTCCTAAAATTGTGAAAGTCCATGATTTTGAAAATTTGTGTTAAAAGTTGAAACAACTGTTTTATGTTATGGTAGCAGACTGTTGAAATGTGGTTTTAATAAAAGAATAGCTCGTCTCTAGTTAACTGTGTAGGGTTTTCCTCATTTAACCGTACTTAATACAGTATTAATTAACCTGCATGTTCAGAGATATGAATTGATCTGTATTTGTACATTTGTATAATAGAAGTGTCTGTTTGTAACGTCAAAATAACAACGATTTAATAAATGCATCTGAAATTATATGAGGTAATTATAATATTTTTTTCGTTAATTCTGTTTGTCTTCTGTTTGATGCGGCTAATCTTGGAAACAACTGGACTGATTGTGAAAGATTCGGTGTGGCGATACTTTAAGCCTCAGAAAAGGACATAGGATACTTTTATCGACTTCACATGCGGGCGAAACTTATTTATGTCGTGAAGCAGACAAGAGTTCATATTCGGCGGTCATCTAATTGGGTGTAGATAAGTTCTGCATAAAAAAGTATCCTAGCTGCTGTGCTACTAAGGACGAAATCAATAAACTTGATTTAACACCTTAGCAAAACGATATTCTTGTCACACAACTGACAAATCACAAATGCAAGTCAGAGATAGAAAAAAGTGAAAGCACGAGGTAAGTAACGTTTATATCGGTATATATTTATGGAAGTTCACTAGCAAACCTTTTCAACATCAGTTGACGTTAAATCAACTCACAAAAACGACTCCCAAATCATTAGGTAACTTCCACTGACAGACGTTTTTCTTTTACTTATTTCTTCAGCTTAGAACTGGAACTTACCTTGTTATTATTTATAAACCAGGTGAGATGGGGTGCCGGGTGCGCAGGCGCGCTCTGACACGTCGCTTCCAGGTGATCGCTCGAAGACAACTTTTTGTGCTTTATTTTTATTCTTGGACGGAATTTCTGACGTACTGAAACAATATTTATAACGTTAGAAATTGTTTAAGAGAAATTTTTCACACATGCTGTCATATTTGGAATCAAAAATGTATTCATTCTTTATTTATTGCCTTGAGAAATCTATCTCAAATAGGGCAGAGGGGCAATTCTCGTACGAATTTTAATCTCGATCTGTCAAAAATATCTCGAGTTTCCATACATTTTTGACAACTGATTGACATTTGATTCTCTGAAAAATAGATTTTTAACGTTTTTAATTACAACAGTCGGCCTTCTTATTAAACTTTGAAAACAAAAATTGACTGTTATTTACTTTCTCATTGTATCATTAATAAACTAAATGCCTAAATTTCAACATTTTAGCAGACATAACATTGACATCACCCCAAAGTTGGCATCGTAGTTGCGTTCCGATTCTAGAGACAAAGCCTAAATGTCTAATGCATGTACACCAAATTCATCAACCCGAAACGTAGCAAAACTGTAGCATCGCTGCGAGGCGTATAGATTAGTACGATAATAATTTTTCCCAGTATAAGGCTGCTTATAAAGAGTTCCACGGACACCTTTTTTTTGGTGGGTAATCATCACATGACTTCTCCCGCTCTGGGCGGAGTGGGAGGGCGCCTGTGCCAGGGCCACGGTAACTCTTTCAAAAAAATCTGCGACCCTGGCAAGCATCGGCCCTGGCAGATCCCTTCTTTGCGGCGCGCGTGGAACACAACGCGCCGTCGACTCGGGCTCGGTCCTTACCGGGCTGTGAGCTACTCATTGCTCTCCACTCTTAAGCCCGCGCCTACGGTGGCTGGAAGTCCGCAATGGACTCCCTTCCACGACCACCTAAAGTACCACCTAATCTACTATAAGAAATTTTAAAAGTAATGTTTTAAACTATATTACTCACCGATGACATTCAGTTCATGTATCTTGGACACTTTGGAGTAGAGGGGCGTCTCCAGCGCAATCTCGCAGGCGTAGGAGCCCGACGCAGAGAAGTCCAGCCGCTCTAACGTAATAGACGTTGGAGACAGCTTTAGTATCTGTGGACAATATTATTAATTAAATAATAAGTGACAAAGGAGGGTCATTTTGGGCATAGATTCCCGATTCCCGGGTCAGGCAAAGTGTTATTGGGTCCCATCTGGAATTTTTCAGTAGCAGCCCGGACAATGGACGAAGACCCTGCTCGGTTGATGACAATAGGCTTACCTGGGCAGGGTTGGTTACCTACATAACTGGTAGAATGTGGGTTTTTTTTTTCGATGGGAAATGATCAAATTACTTCTCCCGCTCTGGACGGAGCAGGAGGGCGTGTCAGACTTTTACTGACTAAAACCATCCCGTGTTCCTTCAGTTGCCCATATGCAAGGACCACGGTAACTCTTTCGAACGAATCTCGCGGCCCTGGCAGGCATTGGTCCCAGCAGACCCCTTCATTATTGCAACACTAATGTGGGTTTACTACAGGTTCACCTCTGCCTAACCACTTGGGGAGGCGTGATGTAATACTTTATGTGAATAAAAATCATTGTGCTTAAAACCATGAATAGACAAAGACAATGAAGATAAATACAAAAACCATGGAACTGTCGTATCTCTTAATAGTTAAATTGAATACTGCAATTTGAGAAGTATCCAAACTTTATTTGGTATCATTCTTAATTGAACATAGTACTAACATATATTGTATCGCTGTGAAACACTCCTGCAATTACTTACTATTTATTAGGCCGTAAGGCAATACAAAATACGTAATTGGCCTGATAACACTTATTGAATCCGAAAGTCTAGACATTCGATAAAATGCAAAGAAAAATAATTGACTTAAAGTTACTTCACTTCAAGTAAATAAATCATAACATAATGGTTATCTTAACGAACAAAGCTCTTGAAATGAAAATACTTTAACTTTATTAATGTAGTTTGGAATTAAATTTACATAAAGTAGACTAGATAAATTAAATTATCTTTAGTACAAGATGTTTTTGGAAATAAGCAAGCTGTTACAATATTATTTATCTGGTTCTGATTTCAAACAGTTTCAGAGTAGAGAGCATTTTATAATTGATTTCAAATCGGTTGCCACTTGTATCTGAAAACTTGATTAGTCTCTGATTTCTAAATCTGATGTTGCAGCTAATTAATATAGAAACATAACAATGAGTTGGGCGGGAAATCATCAAATGACTTCTCCCGCTCTTGGGCGGAGCGGGAAGGCGTGTCAGACTTTTACTGACTAAAACCCACCCGTGTCCCTTCAGTTACCGATATGCCAGTTCCACGGTATCTCGTTTGATTAATCTCGCGACCCTGACGGGATGAGTTTGAACTTAATAATTTGTGAAATGTTCGTACTTTCTAATTTGACCAGCTAAATAATCTTTCCATTATCATCGGCCTTTACCCAACTACGGTGGAGTTCACTTACAGTCTAACCAAATGCAGCTGAATACTAGATAAGATAAGATGAGATGCATTTATTTGTCTGAAACACGTGTAGGTTGAAAATCAGTTGATGCGATTACAGAGAAAAAAGTTCCAATATGTTTTGTCTAGAAATGCGTACAAATACATTAATAATATGATTAGAAAGTACTCAAAATAAAAATAAAGTCACGTTAAATAAATAAAAACCAAAAATAGTAAGGATGTCTAAAACACATCATTTAACTAGTATTTTAGAAGAAGCGACTAGTATTTGTATCGACCTCCAAAACTTAGTAACTAAGTAATATGATATCTCTTGGTTAGACTGTTTGACAGACTTTCGGGCTTCGGACAACCCGTAAAGACCGTCAATGATTTCATCAGAGATTTATAGAATCATGAAAACATGTTGGACAACCGAGTCCAATGGCTTAACGAGCTTTCCGAGCCATATAATTTCACCATTAATTCCCTGATATTTACGACAACCCCATTAATTAAAGCAATAATAAATAAACAAGTTTAAGGGATTATTCTCGTATATTGTTTGTCCTGTTTGGAGCATTTCAGACCACTTGTGGTCGACCCGAGAAGGCTTGCAGAGGTCCCCAAACTCGGAGAAAATAATATTTACGCTAGTTCAGCTAACGAGAAATATATCGTAAATTGTTTGTTTATTTTGATTTATTATATTGTTGTGTTGTGTTCTCGCAATTATTTCCTCGGAATTTTGTATATAATAGAATGTAAGGGTAAAGGATTGGTTGGCATTAATGATAAGTATCGTAATCGTTAAGTCTCTAAGGTCTTTTCGTAAATAATTTCTTATATTTACGTACCTATTCTAGAAAAGAATTTGAAAGAAGTATACAGGATGGCTGGGACATCGACGCAAAAACAGTAACCATGAATTCAACACACGAGTTTGGACCCCTTAGAGAAGAAACTTTTGGCCAGTTATAAAAATTAAAAAAAAACTTTTATAGAAAAACGCAATATCTACGCGGTCAAAATGTGAAGAGTTTCTACTTCTTTTTAAATAGCCAACTGAA
Source organism: Aporophyla nigra (assembly GCA_947507805.1). Lineage (NCBI taxonomy): Eukaryota > Metazoa > Arthropoda > Insecta > Lepidoptera > Noctuidae > Aporophyla > Aporophyla nigra. The sequence continues at coordinate 6,416,873 of OX382301.1, forward strand.
AATTACGACACAGGGGCGTTCAGAATCAAATACTCGATTATAATATTCCATTTGTGGAGTTACTTGTCGGCTCTTCTCCATAGGAATCAACAATTTGGAACCGTGCACCTAGCTTTTGACGTTTCATAAGTTCCCGTGTAGGTTTATGTGAAATAAAAATATTTTGATTTGATTTGACATTGTTGTAGTTTGCGCATCCATATCCCTGCCAGTACCGTGCTTGCTGTACCGTGTGGTGCCGGACGTAAAGAATAACACCATCCCATTTCTTCCCGTGGGTGTCGTAAAAGGCAACTAAGGGACTTACTAGAGAATGGGCAGCAGCGTTCTCTATGCATTTTACCACTATACTGCGATCGCCAACCCGCCTGCCAAGCGTGGCGATTATGGCAAGGCCACCCAAATTATGGGAGGCCTAAGTCCAGCAGTAGACGTCTTATGGCTGAAATGATGATGATGATGATCCCTGCCAGCCTGTATATCATAATGATAGTAAACGACCATGAGATGATGTTCAAACTGGAGCCTATAGTATATCAGAACATTCGGTTGGTGGTCCAATTCGTTATGAGATTAATATCTTACGTCATTTATAAAAACTTGGAAAAAGAAGAAAAAAGACCAGTGAAAGTTTTATCAGAACAACTACACTTCTGTTATTGTTATTCTTAATGTTATTTGATTCGTAAACCTTTATAAGATTGACTTATTCTTTTAACATTCGAGTAAAAGAAAAGAAATAAATAATTCTGAAGGCGTAGAACTATCAGAAAATAAAAATGCTATACACCTACGTAAAACATGAAAGCAATATATACGTTTTTATTACGGTTTCACTTCAGTCATATCGATAGCTCTAAGATGTATCAATACAAGAAAATATTTTGGCAAGTTTTTTTGATATTCTTTTATTATTTATGAAGTAACAAGATGAAGAGTATCAACTGGCACTTTGGTGGAAGAAAATACACGTATAAGTTAGTACCTAGTGAATTTTTTTTTGTTAGTGGTATTACTTTCACTCACTTTGATATCTATACCTTATTTAATAAAGCTGAAGAGTGTCTTTGTTTGTATCAACGCGCTTATATCTGGAACTAGCTGGGGGATTTGAAAATGGATTATTTTATTTGATAGCCCAATTTTTGAGGCACTACGCATATTGGTATATTGTTAAACATAACGCAATGCAAAAACGTAGTGATAGTATGGACAGGCGATGCGACGCGATGCCATGGTTCAGGGGTTAAATTTCACGCGAAAAAAATTGCGGGCAGAAGCTTGATGGAAATAAAAGTAAGTGAATGTATACAACTAACAAAAGACCAGCGTGGAAAATAAGTAAGTGTACGACAAAACTTAGATTTTTTTAACGGAACAGAATGAAATCAAATTAGTATGGATTTATTGCTAAATTGACAAAAAAATATGTTTACAATTTATGAACTATTATTATTTTTTTGTTTGGTTTGATATAAAGTAGAAGTGATGTCAGGAATAATAAATAGGAATAGCAGATTTTTTTGGATTAGACTATTGGTTTTACCTTTAGTATTGGAACAAAACATTTTAAGAAACGATTTGTATAACAATGAATGTCTTTCCGTAAAACGACCCTCTCAAAACAAAAGGGTGCCTTTCATTCTCTTTGTAAGCCGAGCGTAAAACTAAATTCCACTGTAGCTAGTTTAAAATAGTACTGTGTGGATTAGGGTATTGTTCCCGGAACTTCAGCCCGTCTGTATGCACAGTGCATACTGTTCCAACAGAGAGTACGGGACGTGATTACATTCCCTGTTATAATTGCGGAACAGTTGTACCTATCAATGACACAGGCAGTAATCATTTACATTGATGCTACAAAATCTCCTCACATAATATTCCCCGTTTAGCCTGCGTCTTTACATCCTCAATTACTCACTAACGTTTTCTTAAGAAACAATGAATTTAAAAAAATATGCATCTGATCACGCATTTCCTGCATATCGTTTAGAAGCATCGAGGGAAATCTTCGTCAGCAAAGAGCTACCTGTTGAATCAGATCCTAACATTATAAATGGTTCACTAGTAAGTACACAAATAAGAATTTGGGTGGAAAGCTTGAGATAAGATGAATGAATGTTGTGTGAAAGATGACACGTCTGAGAAGGAAGTAAAAGCTGAGATGACATCTGATAAAGATAAATGGATTGAAGTTACAAAATTCTAAATAAGTATCGTAACAAAACAAATAAGAATATGAATATGATGCTAAAACAGGATTAAATACTGCAGTGTCTCTACAGAAGACGGTCGACCAATCAGGTTCAACTACACTTGCCGCGGTTGGTCCGATGATGAGTGACCATCTTTATGTAATTATAGCTTTTTGAGGCAAGGAGGGGTCTTGATATCAACCCAGACTACTCCGTGAATCTAAAAACATGGTAAACAGTTGATCTCGGCTATCATTCGTGAATCTTTGACAGTTGTTACGAGTCTTGGAATCCCGAAAGTGTGACAACCAGTAGACCAGTAGTTACCAAGGAGCATTGTAGTTGGTTGTGAAGGGCAGAAATGTCCTGCCAGGGTCGCGAGATTGTTCGAAAGAGATACCGTGACCCTGGCACATGGGCAACTGAAGGAACACGGGTGAGTTTTAGTCAGTAAAAGTCTGACACGCCCTCCCGCTCCGCCCAGAACGGGAGAAGTAATTTGATGATTTCCCATCCAAAAAAAAAAAAAAAGGGCAGAAATGTAGTCGGTCTAAATACAAAGGATATTCAGCTACAACCGGTTAGACCGAAAGTCGACCCCAACATAGAAAAAGGCTTGGGTGATGATGAATCTATACTAAGCAATGCAATGCTTCAAATACAATTAACCTATCTTCTATTTTATATACAAAGTCTTCTACGCAATCCAAAAACCCATATATTTCTATAACAACTTAAACAATACCGTATGGATTACCAACTGTCAGCGTTGGATTTCCCGCGTGCCTGCATACTGTTGGAACAGCAATAGAGTTTACATTACGTGATTCTCATATGTTATAATAATACGTTGTTGCGTCCGTCGGGGATATATTTGCAACCGACTTCGGGAAACGAACGGTCTTATTGTGTTTGTAGATAAATGATGATGTACTACATGCACTGGTTATTCAATTTGTGTTGTTGATAGTACAATAGAACTGCTGGGTACAGATGTATTTAATTTGGGTTGTTTGGCTAACGTGATTTTGTAAATACGCTGCAATTGCTTATTTGTTCTGAATATATTTTGTTTCAATTTGGACTTAGATTATTGAATCATGATTGTAAGGGCTTGTGGCTAAGTAATAATAGCCGCACGGGTTGATCGTTCAGGTTAAGCTACTCCTGCCGCGGTTGGTCCGTAGACGGGTGACCATCTTTAATAACAAGACCCTTCCGTGCCTTGTAAAGCCCGTTAAACCGTTGGTCCCGGCTGTCTTTCATAGATCTTAGACAGTCGTTACGGATCGTCAGAAGCCCGAAAATCTGACAACCAGTCTTACTAAGGGGTATCGTATTACCCAGTAACTGGTTTGTGGAGGTCAGATAGGCAGTCGCTCCATGTAAAATACTGGTGCTCAGCTGCATCCGGTTAGACTGGAAGCCGACCCCAACATAGTTGGGAAAAGGCTAGGCAGATGATAATGATTGTAAGATTTTTTGGTTTAACTAAGACTAGAATGTACCTGCCAGGGTCGCAAGATTGTTCGAAAGAGATACCGTGACCATGGCACACGGGCAACTGAAGGAACACGGGTGGGTTTTAGTCAGTAGAAGCCTGACACGCCCTCCCGCTCCGCCCAGAGCGGGAGACGTCATTTGATGATTTCCCATCCAAAAAAAAAAAGACTAGAATGTACTGTACTGAATAGGACATTGAACATAATAATTCATAAATTAAATTAATTGGACTCTATGTTACGTTCGTCTGTAGTCTGTTGCAGAAAGTTGAATAACTTGTATTCTATTTTTTGTTCTCTTAAAAGGCTTTTATGGTATGAGTGGAGGGTGGCATTATCCTTCTAGAAGCTCAAACCAAAAAAACGAAACATGGTACAATTTATAGCCCAGAAACGTTTATTTTATACCAATTTTTTATTTTATCTATCTTTAGTTATCGCGTTTTCACATGGCAATAGCGGTCAACTACCTTTTTAACCGACTTCTAAAAGGAGGAGGTTCTCAATTCGGATGTTTATATGTTTTTTTTATGTATGTTCGGCCATAACTCCGTCATATATAGACGGATTTGCAAAATTCTTTTTTTGTTCGAATGGGGTTTATTTCGAAATGGTTCCATATAAATTTCATATAGATCTGATGATGAGTTCCAGAGACAGACACCGGAACTCTTTAAAAAATGACAGCAAATCAACCGCGATTTCTGCTATCGCTTAAATATGCATTGTTTGTTTGGAATTAGTGCGGGGTGGATAACACAACTAAAAATTTAAAAATAAAAACTTTTTTACAAAAAAAAAAAACAACCGACTTCCTTAAAAACACTACAAAGCGAAAAATAACTTTAATTTCGGAAGTCGGTGGCAAAAAAACCATAAATACAGATCCTAAGACACACATTGTAGTGTTTTTAAGGAAGTCGGTTGTTTTTTTTTGTAAAAAAGTTTTTATTATTATTTTATTTCATCTATTTTTTTTTATTTAAAAAACTGAAAGAAAGTTCAATACCGTCCTGAATCAATATCTGTCGAGATCATCCACGAGTTCCAATAAAAAAAACATACATAATTTATTGTTCGGGTTTTTTCGGATAGATATTAGAGCAATTACCGCTAATACCCCTAGACTGCCATACTGAACCGCTAGAATTAAAGTACAAAAGTGCTTAATCAATTTAATTAACACAATTAAGTTTCCTTTTAACCTTTTTAGATCAAAAGTCTAAGTTAGTAAGTACTAAGTTTCTTTTTTTGAGGCCTTTGTAATTAGACGTTGAGCTATGGATCAATAGTTAGTGGACTAATTATAGACTGGCTGTAGGAGTTAATTGGCCTGGTCTGCCTAACTTTACTTTACTAAGTTGTCTTGTACTTGGTAATTATTGCGGTAATTAATTTATACCGCTAGCAAATTAGGCAGATAATCTAGGCAAGAATTTCAACATTTAAAGGAGCTTTTGTAACCTTTTTGTTAAGGTTTATCAGCAATTTAAATAAATTATGTAGCTAGGTGCTTTATTGTTTTAAAGATTAGCAATGTTATTGCAACTCCATTATTTTAGGTTCTGCATTGACTTAAGATGCGTCCCATCTAGGCCCCAATTATATTCTAAATATAAGACTCTAAATATAATAAGACAAACACTAAATCCTGAATTTTATCTGAAATGACCGAGGACACTATAATTTATAGCCTGTAGCCATTCTTGAGAAATTGATTGTTATAAGAAGGTACATTATTTGTTACTGGCGGTAGCGATTCTCTACTGCTTTGCACAGGTCCAAGGGTAGCATGTAACAACCTCGAGATTTCAGTGCTATATTTAAATTTCGAAATAAATGCAAGTAATTTAATAATGAATTTCGAACATGACAATATCGGTAATACAATTAATTCAGCAAATATTTCAGTAAGTTATTATATTAATTATTGTACACGATTGACGCTGTCTTTTATTTATTTAATAATGTATTCATTTACATGATATATAGGTTGACAGATATAAAATAATATGAATAATTTGTAAATGTATAAAAAAGAGCGAAAAGAATTACACGGCATCAAAAAAATAGTTCCTAACCTTTTGGGCGCTTGCCCATTCGACTGGGAAACTTGCAACGTTGTATAACGATGCTGATTGTTTGACCAAACCATAGGCCGGCTCTGGTCACGTTAAGAGTTAGTGATGTCTCGAAAAACCAAGTCGGCACTCGGACCACATGGTCCTAGTATTTCACCCCAAACGAATATATAACTTCCAAATAAAATTGGAATATTTTCGTCGTTTGAGAATCTTGGCATCTGCAGAAGCCTTCCAAGCACAGCTCGTCGTACTAAGAAGATGGAATGGCGCAAGTGTGTCGATTTCATAATTATAATGAGAATTGCATCAAAATCTATTGCATAATTAAGAAGACCTAAGCCGTAACACAGGCAGACACAAAAAGCGAGTTTGTTTAAAGAAAGAAAGAAAGCATTTATTTGTCAGAATATTGTACAAAGTTGTTATGTGGATTATTACGTTCAAAATATTCTGCCGTTTCCGGCGTACAAATATGGTTTTGAAATTATGGGTAATCATTACATTGAAATTTAGTTATTAATCATTAAAATTATGGGTCATCATTACAGTAAGATTTAGTTAATACTATGTGTAGTGACAAACACAAAGAAGATGTTGACTTACATTAATCTCAGCTCCGGTGACGTTATAAAGTTCGAAGGGAGGGTCCCTTCCTCGGACAAACTTCATGATCCGTTGACCGTTCTTAAAGAACACCACCTGCAAATAACATTTTGGAGTAAGTTGGAGGTAGGAAGAATTATATATATACTATGTATTTTTTGTCGGGCATTTTGGTCTACACACATAAATCCATCATGATTCGTTTGAGTATTTTGGACGAATTTACAGTCTTTAAAAGGATTTATCTCTCCGTGAATCTCAAAAAACAAATATTTGTGGAATCTTTGATGGGATTTGGTCAAATATTGTTGAAACCTATAAATGCCATAATATCTAAGCATCTATTTTTATATTTATAGATATCATTTTTCACGGTTCACGTGCGAACTGTGAATAAAATTGTCGGTATTATGGGCAACAAAGAAAATAAAATAGATACGAGATGTCTCGAATTTTTGCCTCGAGCTATCCTAGGCGAATAGTTCACGAACTTGATGAAAATTAGCAAGCTAGGCACATCAGACGTGCTTAAATATTGTAACTCGTAGACTTTCTTTCCAAGAAGTAAGTGAGAAAACTCGCTTCTCAAAAGTGAGAAATAAGCAACAAGCCTTATTCAGTGAAATCGTCCAAGCAATATATTTGGTTTAACTTAGAGGAATTTCTCTCGTCTTCTAAGCGACATACTGCAGAGTAACTTAAAGTGCTCCTAGAAAAGATTTACCAAATATACATAGTGTGATGGTATCTTCAGAACTCACATCAAAGTACAGTATGTATCAGAAAGATGTGGTCAAAATTAAGGGTTTGGCACTGACCATCAAACGGAAAATTTTTGGGATAAAACTTTTTTGCGAAAAAAATATCGACTATCCCATACAAATCTTTAATATTTAGTCGACCCAAGTGTATGGGACGACTGAATATTTTTACGGTATTACGATGTTGGTCGATGGAGAAAGTTTAGTTTGATACCACACTCTTAATTTTAACTATAAATCTCTGATACACCCTATATACTGCAGTTTCCATTCTAAGTGATTCCTAGAATAAAGTTAGAGGATGCAAAATTAACTGGAACAGATGTACCGAACATAAATGCTGTCGTAAAAGTTACTTAGTATCGCAAGTCGCGTCGTCTGCAACTGGAGTCAGTTTATTTTTGTACGTTTTAGTCAGTTTCAATTATATACGTCGTCCTTGATAGACAGCCTTGTTTAAGCTTAGGTAAATCTTATTGGAGATTATTCTTAAAATAATTTTATTTGTTGGCTTTTTCCCCCTTTTTCTCGTCGGCTCTCTTTCTGACTGAAATATTCTGGCACATCAAGTTGTCTAGTTTTTAAATGTTACAAAAGAATCCTATTGTTTTAATTACACATCTAGGTACAATCTATTTGATGTAAAAATTAAGATGGAAGCGCCAGACCAGCCTCCGAAATTAGAAAGTTCACTTAATCACATTTAATATATAGTCATTGAAGGGGACCGATGTCTGCCAGGGTCGCGAGATTTCTTTGAAGGAACACGGGTGGGTTACAGTCAGTAAAAGTGTGACATGCCTTTCCGCTCCGCCCAGAGCGGCAGACGTCATTTGATGATTTCCACCCACAAAAAAAGTATAGTCATTAGAAATCGTCATTCGATGGGTTTAAATGCACTTAGAAGATATTATTGATGATTCTTATGATTTTAACTTCAGTATGCCTCTGTTACGGACGCCAATCATATTTTTAATCAATATACAACCTGACATTGGCCTGCAATGCAAAAAAACAGATAGAAACGTGAATTTCACAGGCTAACTTAGCGCATACACCTTAAAGAACATATCTACCGTGAATGAATTTCGACAAACAGTTTATTAGTTTTTAAACTCTTGAAGAAAGAACTGGTAACAAAGTCCAAAACAAGGACTGACAAAATCACCTAACCATAAGCCTATCTGTTACCTCCCAAAAAAAAAAAAAAAAATAACAACAACATAAGTTATTCATACAAAGACCCAAATCGTGAGACTAAACAACGAAACCGCGACTATTTACGTCTCAGTTTGTATGTTTTTAATCAATTTCCGAAGAGAATTGGTACTGGAGAAACCCTCGTAAAACCTGATCGTATTAATTCGGAAAGCTTCGGGTATTCGGCTAATAGCCATCGATTTCGGTCTGTATGTGCGTGGTACATGCGAATGTCCTTATTAGTCGCGGAGTTAGTTCATCGTATGTTTGAGTTAAGTGCATGCTTCATAAGTGATTTGAACTGTTAGTGTTCATGAGTTGAAATGTTTAGGGAATAGTGTGCTTGGAATTATTTAGTTGGTAAAGCTTAGTGAGAGGGGTTTTAAGTTTGAAGCTAATAGTATGCTAGAGGTAAGTGGTGGGTGTTATTGAATATTATTATAATATAATCTTATTAAACATAATATTACTATTTACTAGTTGCGCCCCACGGCTACCCTTTTTTTTTTTTGATGGGAAATCATCAAATGACTTCTCCCGCTCTGGGCGGAGCGGGAGGGCAGACTTTTGCTGACTAAAACCCACCCGTGTTCCTTCAGTTGCCCAGGTGCCAGGGTCACGGTATCTCTTTCGAACAATCTCGCGACCCCGGCAGGCATTGGTCCTAGCAGACCCCTTCAGTGCTGCTGACATCTCTTTGAGGCGCGCGTGGAACACTACGCGCCGTCGACCCGAGCCTGGTCCTTACCGGGCGGCGAGCTACCCATTGCTCGCCGCCCGCAAGCTCGCGCCTACGGTGGCCGGGAGTCAGCTATCGACTCCCGGCGCCCGGGGCATCTCCTCCTGCGGCGGCTAGGGATGTGAGGGCGCAGAGACTGCCACTCCCTCACGCGCCCCACCTCCTCCTTCGCGAGCATTACTGCTTCGCAGAAGGAGGTGACGGCTTCCCATGCCCTCTCGCTCCGTACCATGGCTCGCACCAGGGCCGGATGCGAGAGGTCGCCGCCGCCGATCGCCTCCACGAGGACACGGCGGTGCTCCGCCCAGGCAGGGCACACCCCCACCGTATGCTCCACCGTGTCCTCCAGACGATCCTCGCAATGGAAACACCCGGGCGTTTCCTCCCGCTTTGTCCTGAACAGGAACCCACCGAAGCACCCATGCCCGGTGAGAACCTGCGTCAAGCAGAAGGTGAGGACGCCGTGGCGCCTCTCTATCCACTCCTCAAAGAGGGGACTTACCGCCGCAATTGTGGCGTGCCCTGCGCCATGGGATCTGGAGGCAAAGGTCCTCGCCCACATGTGGGAGTGGCACGAGGACGCGAAACGCCCCACGGCTACCCTTGTCACTTCTCCCACCCGCGCTATTAATTCAGTTTTTGCTAAGCGTCCTTTCTGGTTTATTTTCATTTTTTCGGCTCCTAGTAGTAGCATGTTGTGGCTTCGATAGCCTATTTTAACTTGAACATTTCTTACAGACCAACTTCAATGAAAGTACGCCTGTTAGATATCAGTATAACACCTAAGGTCATTATTGAATTCTCATTCACTACCAAAACAGCTGTTTATCCATAACTATGTAAAACACGCCTATTACACTTGTAATTTATATCCCATTAAGACTTCACCTACGAGGGATTTTCGAGCTACATTCGAAGTGTTGGCCGAAACTTCGAAATGCGAATTTCAAATACGATTCGAATTTGGAATTCGGATAGGTCGTATACGCAAATCCGCCTTGAACAATCCGTTCTAGGCCGATTCAACTTGTGTTGTGTTAGTGCACTTGGTGTTTTCGCTATTAGCGCCTGAGTGCTGTGCTTGTTTCTTCATTTACAGTGTGTTGTACCATGTATTTGTATTTTCGGTCTTGGATTTTGTTACAGTATGTTGGACTGGCAATTAATTAGCGCCATTGCATTGAAATGAATAAAATAAGTCTTTAGCAAATTACTTGTCCTTTATTTGTAAAGGTAGATTTTTGTAATTGTAACTGTGATGAAAAATATAGCATCATCATTATTTCAGCCGAAAGACGTCCACGTCTGGATATAGCTCCCCCCCCCCAAGCACGGAAGGCACGGAATTGGTTGAGGTGGACCTCAACCAATTCCGTGCCTCTCGCAGCCAGCGAATTTCTGCGGCCCTCACCAGCTCATTGGTCCAACTTGTGGCAGGCCTTCCAACGCTACGTCTTCCAGTACGCGGTCGCCACTCCAGATCCTTTCATTAAAAGTATAACAAACTGAAAACATTTGGATAGAAAATAATTCATGAGCTTACATTTTTATGCATCGTTAAGTAGAAATATAGTGTCAGACTACGTAACCAACCTTGCAATACATTTGCTCGAAGGTATATTAGATAAAGCTAGACGTAAAGCCACGCTGTAATTAGAGAATTTATACTCTAAATGTTCAAGGTTAAGGAATTGCGTGTAACATTAAGTAGTACGGATGGCAACCTAAGTTGCTTATCACGAAATACAAATTGGTAATTGAAAACTATGCAAGAAGGACAGAAAAAACACACAGAGTAGATATAAAGTGGAAACAATAGTCTTGAGACCCTGATAAAACTAAGCATTTCTTGTAATCGGCATTTAGACAAAACTGCTCCATATGTTATGTTTAGATACGCGCAGCCTCGGTTGAAAGAATGTGAGACTATTTCGAGGTTCTAGAGGGTCTTCTGAAGCCTTCGCAACAATTTATTTTCCGGAAACACGTGCTAAAGAAAATGTTTTTTTTTAGGTTATGAACGTCTTTATTTAAAAAAATGCACCACAGGCAAAACACAATTGCTGTGTCCAGAAAATTGTCTAAAATCTACAAATATTATTTTTTTCTAGCGAGGCAGCACATTTCAAGTCTAATAATCTTTGTTCAGTTTAATAATCTACGTATTTAACCAAACAATGAAAATCTTTAGTCCTACGATGTTCTGGTATGTTGCCGACCGTACCTGTACCCTACTAAGCTATAGGTATACAACTATAGGTACACAATTGTACACTTGTGTAGACAAAGACGTAAGCAGCTTTCGTTCTAGTTTTAAGTCGTGACCATTATAGAGGTTCTATTTTAAGCCTGTAGTTTCATTGTGGAAATAGAGTTAGTTCGAATTTATAGTTCCTTAAACAATTTCAAGTATTGTATTGAAAAACAACCACCATTTTTACATGTGTCTAGATAAACAATATGTGACTGGATACTTAAACAGCTGAGAAAAAGCTCCAGTTAGTTTGGACAGCGATGGGGAAATTTCTTCAAGTCTTCTCGTTACCTATCTCGTAATGTTTGAAGACTAAGTTCTTCAACCAGCCTATACCCATCCTGCCCAACATGACATAGGGTGCTGAATCGTAGACACAGACAGTTGGGTGGGTCACTCGGCGTGCTTTGGAACAGGGTATGCCCTGAGTTTCTTTGAAGGATAAAATCAGAAATGAAATAATCCGGAAAAGAGCCGCAGTTGCCGACATAGCTTGCAGAGTAAGCAAATTGAAGTGACAGTGGGCTGGCCATATCTGTCGAAGGACCGTTGGCTGACGAGTCCTGGAGTGGAGACCGCATATTGGTACGCATAGCGTGAGACCCAGCTAGACGGACCGACGTCCTTAAGACGGCTGGGACGTCTGGACGCGGAAGGCGGAGGACAGGGTGTTGTAGCGTAGCGCGGGATAGGCCGATATCCTTCTGGATATACTACTGTAGACTGTCATAGTTATTTTCTTTTTTTATCAAGTTTATTTTCTTTTATTCTCTTGTTGGCTTTGGATTCCGGTTTAGAAACGAATAGAGAATGACTAAAAAAAAAGATATAGAAAGAAAATACGTCTATTTAGTGAACGGTAAAGACGACAAAAATGACGCAGAGAAAGAACACAAATACAAAAACAAACTTAAAAAATATAACAACCGACTTCCTTAAAAAGACACTTCAAAGTGAAAATTAACTTTAATTTCGGAAGCCGGTGTCTTAGGATCTGTATTTAAGGTTTTTTTGACACCGACTGAAAAATAACTTTAATTTCGGAAAATTAAAGTTAATTTTCACTTTGTGGTGTTTTTTTTTTAGGACGTCAGTTGTTATTTTTTTGTAAAAAGTTTTTATTTTTAACTTTTTAGTTATAGTAGATACCCCGCACTAATCTAACCACGTTATTCGTTCAATTGTCGTGCAAATACTTAATGCAAATTTAAGACTTACAAGGTTTTCGCATGGATCCCACTGTCCGAATGAAACCAAATTAGCACCAGCTTTCAAATAAAAAAGAATATCAAAATCGGTTCACCCAGTCAAAAGTTCTGAGGTAACAAACATTTTTTTTAAATACAGTCGAATTGAGAACCTCCTCCTTTTTTTGAAGTCAGTTAAAAAGAACAAGTTGGGGAAAATATGCGTCACATCCACGCAAAACGGCCATCGCTCAGCCTGTTGCTACGTCCCTATACGATACAGAGCCGCAGCGCTGGGTTTCACCGACAGCCAGCGAGGACGTTGCCGAGTGATAAGTTATACCTATACTTATAAGCTGGCTCCTTAACGAAACAGCTTTGGTCTGATTGATTAATAATGTTTGCTCAAAATTTGAAGGTGGAAGGATGTTGTTCTTTTCAGCAATGTACCTAAGTAACATACCTTGTAGAGTGATTCAGGGTCAACATTGTGGTCACAGCGCAGCACGGCGCTGTGACGATGCACCACAAAGCGAGGCACACGTAGCTCCACCCACACCTCGGACATGCCTGCCACTGTGGACAAATAAGAAACAGATATTATTAACCAGCTTACCTAACAGTCGTTGTCCTGTAAAAATTTCAGTCTATACATCTAATTTTTCGACTATATATTGCAACTTTTCTCTTTTATTTTATTTTCTACATAAGGCTTATGTTATTTGAAGCATTGCGAACAGCAACAAAATTATCCAAATTGGGTCAGCCGATTTTAATAGACCCATCAACAATACTAAGTTAAAATTAAATTGTTGTCACAGGAAATCCAAATACCCAAGTAGTAGATACCATTCATCATTTATCTATTGCTGATCATAACCCTAAAAGTAATAAATCTAGTCAACGAGGGTGCAGCCATCATTTAGCTTGGCAATTGGAATGTTACCTAAGTACAGAAGATATTTTGTTATTAGAAGGCGTTTCAACGCTATGACGGATTTATTTTTATTAATTTACATAGTATAACTGCACACTCAACCGTGCTATCTGTAGATAATACAATTTAGTACTATCATATTCAGTTACAGTTACGCTATGTAAAAGATAGATAACAAATGATGTATACAAACATGTAATATATAAAATTGAAACATTCCCGTAAACAGCCTAATCGAAAGAACTTGAAAGAAAAATAAGTACACTACGTTTAAAAACAAACATCCAAAATAGTGGTTACACACAATAATAATGTAACATGAAATGATCAAGATTCTAATGAAAACCTGGTACTAAACGTTGCTCTACTGTTATGATCCGAACTGTTTGTGCTACATTCCTTTACATCAAGATAGCTGTGATGTTGCGAAAAAGCAAAATATTTATGACACCAGAACATTATTTATTATCACGAGACGAGACAGAGATAATAACATTATCCTCTACTTTGCTTGTAAAAGCTTTCTACTTATATTATCTATTATAACTATTCTCATACACAAAGCTTTGACTTTGGTCTTCAAAATCTTTACTGCGATATTTTCCTAAAAATGAGGATAAGTAGGTTTAATGCAAAAAGTTACTCTACCTGTCTGTCTATCTACTTGTCCGTTACCTTTTCACGCTTAATCCCTAAACTACTGAACCAATTCTTATCAAATTTGACACCCAGGCAACCTGAAACCTATAGAAGGACGTGGGTTATTTTTCATCGTGAATATTTATATTAAAAAGAAAGTATAAGATTTCTAACTCACGAACAACAGTAAATGTTAACATTAATGGCCAAAGAAATCGAAACAAACATTGGCGACTAAACGGGTTGTAAAGGCATCGAATGCTATTAGAAAACGTATAATTGGCTAATACTCGTAGTAGCATTCGTTATTGGCTTATCTTGGGGCGAATTAAGTTTTTAAGCGTGCGGTAAGTTAGCAGTGTGTTAAGTGCCGAAGTTTTGAGAATATTTTGTCACGATCAACCGTTTATTATTATGGTGTGAAAAGTAGATTTCTTAAATTCAATTTTTAAACCTTTGGATTATTATTTCATTGATGTTTTCCAGTTCTTTATATGACTGGACAGGTCCACTCAATCTGTATGGTTCTTCCCTTAAAATGCCATTTTATAAACCAATCTACATGACTTGATGAAGATTATGTCTGGACTTTAAAAGAGACGACTAAACTAAAGATACTCCAAATCAGTGAATTTTATACACTCGTTTGCATGGCTATTTTATTTTCGACTTAGTGCCTGTTTGTTAAAATTGGCTATTTCTCATATTTCATACAATTTTTTTACTGTATTTAATACTTTGTAAATGAACATAACCTACAGTATGTATGTTACAATGTTGTAAAGTACTTTTTAGTCTGATATTATACTGTACAACACCTTCGGTTTTTATTTGGAGTGTTGAGCACTTAAGTAAATGAATAAAACATAATACTTGGCATTGGAAAAAATATTTTATTTATTTATTTGTGAATAATTTACTATAATAAGTGTATATTTATCATAATAAATTATCCACAAATAAATATTGTATGGTCAACAGTATTGTTGACAACACAAAATATTATATAAGGCAGCCAGAAATAGTCACATGAAATCACAATTTGAAAGCAACTTACATAAACTAAAACAGCACAGAAAGCACAAAACAAACAACTTACTGAAACTACAATTAAAACTTGCCTAAACAAAATTATTCTTGCTCCCAATTATAAAGCCAGACTAGACGGTTGCATATGAATATTTTCTAAGAGAACATACTCAGTAACAAACGAGACAATGAGGTCCTTCGCCTCACGAGGTAACGAGTCACATGAACACTAAGCTTTAAAGTTAAGACTGCGACGCACGGCACATAATTACTACCCGGTTCCATATGTCTTAGTGGACGAGGAACTTAAGACCCTTAATTGAACAATGGTTTCAATTCTTTACAAAGTTAAATAAGAGTATTAGAAGGTCTTCGTTGTAATAACAAAAGATAAAATAGTAGATCTATTTATTTAAAAAGGATAAACATTTCATTTCTTATTATTTATTTTAAACATTCATGTCAGGGTAAGACTAGTATGAATAAATTACTTTTTCAAAGTAATTATTGTTTTTATATTTGGGGGACTGTCGTATATAATACAGGATAAATTAAATAATCTGGCAATACTTTACTCACGTTTTGGACAAAGTTGGATAATATTCCATTAGATTTTGATATTGATACCCAATACGTGGGTTAAATATTACCAGCAAATTTAATTTGAAACTATATAACATACGACAGTCTCCCAAAACGGCCGCCCTTGACCTCTTCCTAGGCCTTACCCATTGCTAGTTCGATTATTACACGGAACATGAAAAAGTGCCAAAATAAGAAATAAGAAAGCAACTGACTCTTAATCGATTAATAACCACTGAATATACAATAGCGTACTTCAGCAACAAGCTAGCCTTGTATACTGTAGTTTATTGTACCTACTAAGAGTGAAGAAGTTTTAATCTAGACCAAAGTTTAAGAAAAAAGATTCAGCCGACTTCAGAAGGTGTGAACTTAATATTTATGTCTCCGAATGGTGTCAGGTCCCCTGCTAAAAGTGCCATGTGACGTAAGCTTTAGCAGACTAGAAGCGACTTTATGATGATCACTTTCTCGCGCCAGCCTACCGTCTCTAAATGACGCTATATTTCACCTCGCCTCCTGAGATCGGGAGCCGTAAAACCGGTGTAAATTTAATCTCTATCTAAATTTCAACCTCTACTTAATCTCGATTTTCGTAGGATTGAAGATAATTTCGAAGATAATTTCGTTTAGTGAACATATTGATTAATGTTTGCTTGATACATACATACGTCTGGTTTCCGATATGCCAGTAGGTTGGCAAGGTATATAAGTCTCGCTCGATTCCAACATTTGATACGTTCGATAAAACTTGTCGATTATATTCGATGAAATATTTAACGATTTTCAAATATATTCTGGCTTTCTTACTTAGACCTTTTTCATCTCTAATTAGCCCATAGCAAGGTTTGAACAATTAAAGGAAAGGCGATAATGGTGCTGACTGTCCAGGGCCGGCTAAGCGAACCTTTAAAGGGGATGCGCCAGGGCAGCACGCGAAATACAATTTTACACATATTTTTTTGAAAATTGTAAGCCAGAGTCAGTTTATATATTCATCATCATCATCATCAGCCTATAATGTTCCCACTGCTGGGACACAGGCTTCCTCTCGGTGAGAGGGAGTGGGCCATAATCCACCACGCGGGCCCAGTGCGGCTTGGTAGATATGTGACATCTAATTGTAATTGTAAAAAAAACGTGTTAGAGTTTGAATTTCGGGGACTACTTTGGGACTTTCATCTCAAGAAAAATGTAACATCTATAAGTGTAGGTACGTCATTACAAAAACAAAAATGTCCCGGACAATGGCCGTTACAGCACTCCCTTGGAAAAACTCCATACAAAAACTCGAGCAACAGATGGCACACAAAGAAAATTACTTATTGGATTAATATGTCATAATCTTAGAACTATTTGTGTTTCTTGCGTAAACTTGCCGCTAAAATGGTTGCAATTTATTGTTTGTTTTTGTTCTTGTGATATCTCTATCTTTGAGGTTTATTTGTTAAGTTCGGGTAATTATCTATTATTAACACGCTTTTATTATTAGCTTTGCCTGTATCTATATAGAAATTTTGCGCACTAATCAAGGACCGATGTCAATAAAATAATTTCATAAATTTGTTCCATTATCCAGGACAGGAATACCGTGACGGCTAAATAAATTAAAACGGCAACTTATGCTTTTATAGTAAACGAAACTTAAAAAATAGAAAATAAATAACAGTCACAAACTAAAACACGCTTTAATAGTAAATTAAACTAATAAGTGGAAAATAATGGTACCGATTCCCTTGTTCACAAACTAAACTAAATTTAAGTTCAGAGCATCTTTTTCTTTGTATTTCATTAAGAAGAGGACAAAAGAAAAAATTTAGTTTAGTCCTGTCAAATTAATCAGCGCCTGTCACTACTCCATACAAGTTTAGACGTGATTAAAAACTTGCCTACTAAAATTACGTCAATTTACGTCAAGCGCTGATTAATTTGACAGACTAAACTAAAATTTATCTTCTGTCCTTTCCTTAATGAAATAGAAAGAAAAAGATGCACTGAACTTAAATTTAGTTTAGTTTGTGAATAAGGGAATCAGCACCACTGTCTACTTTTTAGTTTGCAGTTTTTCTTTGTTGTTTGTTATTTACAGCGTGTTTTTACTTTTCAAAGTATTATTTTTGGGCACAAATCCTGACTTCGGGCTGCAATTGAGAAATTCAATATAGAAAAACCTAATAACACTTTGTCTAACTTGAGAATCGAACCCAGGACCTAATGCTCAGCAGTAGCGCTTCTGACCACAATACCAACAAGCAGTCATTTTAATTTTAATAAAAATCACTATGATTTTAAGAGTGATGCAACATTAGATCTAAAAAATAGTTAAGGACTGCACATGGACACAAAGGACAGCTTCGTCGTCGTCAGTCATCACTGACACTAACCAAAATAAATAAAAGCAATAGCTTTTATTTCATTTGGCAACAATAGTACAAATAATAAAGAAAATAAAATTCATGACGAAACTTAATGGATCGTGACAAACAAACCGCAATGTTCTAAGATTCGTGTTCAGAGCCGCGTGCCATGCCGACCGCCATTACTCATAATCAATCAGCAACGAAAATTATTTGAAATACTCCTTATAAATATCCGTAATTATAATTATTTATAAGTTGGTAGTTCAGTTCACGGCTTTCTTAGCCAAATCATAATAGAAGTATATCATGCAATCGGTATGTTTTTAATAAATTATTTTAATTGTTTTAAGGCATTATAATGCGTATTATGGTACTTTTATTTAATCTACGACACAGACACAGGTTAAGTTTAAAAAATTTTCTGTAAAGTTTTTTAGCTAAACAGGATTTTTTTTTAACCAGTGCTCAAATTATTTTTGGTGGTTCAGCGTCAGTAATAGAACACATTTCAACTATTTTTTCAATACATTTTTTAAATATTTTATCCGACCGTTAATCAGTAAACTGTGGACACCCTACATATTTCGTAATATGATATCGATAATAGGAATAGGTCAGTAACCACGCGCCAGCGTAGGTACTTCAAACTTCTTAGAATTTTGACCGATCGAACTGGTAGGTACTTGTAGCTACGTTCGGTCGTTCACTTTCGCCGCCGCGCCGATGCCGCGCGCAAGTTACCATAAAAACCAGTTCCAAAATAAACATCTTTCATAACGATAACTTAATTTTTTTGTACTAAGATATATCAAAATAAACATTGCATGGTTATTATAACTCGTTTAAGTTTAATTTGTTAAAATTTGCACACTGGTTAAAAATTTATCCTGTTGTGTGTATAAAATATTGGAAAAAAATATCTCCAAATGAACCACTGGGTCCAACTTGGCAATAAGGTTACAAGTCTTAGGTTAGAATAGCCAGCCGTTTTGCTAGAAGACTATTTTAACACTCGTCAACATAAGATCACGCCTGGTTTGCCCCGAACGATTGGGCAGAGGTGTACTTTACCTATTAGATACACCCACGTTTTGCCAGTTACTTTTAAGTTCAATATAATTGAAAGCGAGCTTATTTCCATCAACTGGGCACAAATCCAGACTTTGGGCTGATACTGAGAAATTCCTGGTACAAAACCCGATTACACTTTACCTGACCTGGGTATCAAACCCAGGACATCATGCTCAGCAATACCGTTTACCACTACTAGACTAACGTGGCAGTCCTCGCCCACATGTGGGAGTGGCGCGAGGATGCGAAACGCCGGGGCAATACTCCGCTGCCGCGACAAATCGCGGCACGGCGGACAGAGCTCCGGCAGGATCTCATGGCGACATGGCGGGTACGATTGTCGCAACCCAGCGCAGGGCACGCCACAATTGCGGCGGTAAGTCCCCTCTTTGAGGAGTGGATAGAGAGGCGCCACGGCGTCCTAACCTTCCGCCTGACGCAGGTTCTCACCGGGCATGGGTGCTTCGGTGGGTTCCTGTTCAGGATAAAGCGGGAGGAAACGCCCGGGTGTTTCCATTGTGAGGATCGTCTAGAGGACACGGTGGAGCATACGGTGGAAGTGTGCCCTGTCTGGGCGGAGCACCGCCGTGTCCTCGTGGAGGCGATCGGCGGCGGCGATCTCTCGCGTCCGGCCCTGATGCGAGCCATGGTACGGAGCGAGATGGCATGGGAAGCCGTCACCTCCTTCTGCGAAGCAGTAATGCTCGCGAAGGAGGAGGTGGGGCGCGTGAGGGAGTGGCAGTCTCTGCGCTCTCACATCCCTAGCCGCCGCGGGAGGAGACGCCCCGGGCGCCGGGAGTCGATTGCGGACTCCCGGCCACCGTAGGCGCGAGCTTGTGGGTGGCGAGCAATGGGTAGCTCGCCGCCCGGTAAGGACCAGACTCGGGTCGACGGCGCGTAGTGTTCCACGCGCGCCTCAAAAAGATGTCAGCAACACTGAAGGGGTCTGCTAGGACCGATGCCTGCCGGGGTCGCGTGATTGTTCGAAAGAGATACCGTGAACCTGGCACATGGGCAACTGAAGGAACACGGGTGGGTTTTAGTCAGTAAAAGTCTGACACGCCCTCCCGCCCAGAGCGGGAGAAGTCATTTGATGATTTCCCATCGAAAAAAAAAAAAAAAAGACTAACGTGGCAAAAATATAATGTTCTTGCTGATTTTCTAGTATGTAGCAATACTAAGCTAACAACCACACCTTTTATAACTCAGCATAGACTAATAACACAAATTGTCAATGCAAATTGCACGCTATGTGCATACAATATGGAGCTCGTTAAAATTAATAGTTTTCCTGATTGCAAGCGAACTCGCCTAGACAGCTGGCGGACGCAAGTTTAACTTCCAACCTAAGTAATGCGTACTAAGTGTCAGGTCGCTCACTGACCCAGTTTCTTCTGTGAACTATAACCTGACTCGATTGCGGTGTGTTTGGTTGTAACAACGTAAGGTTTTGATAAAGAAAACGTTGTTGGAATTTTTATTTCCAACAATTCTTGCATCATCGAACTGTACACGTGTTTGTATGAATGACATCACAGCTACTGTTCTAAGAAGGACACGCACCACTTCGAAACCTATCTTATCTCATAGAAAGTAAATCAGCCGTATACACTAGGATTGTCATTCCAAAAACGGGTGTTTAAAGAAAAAGGGGTAGCGTGACGATATTTACTCTTTCAAGATGGATTTGCCAGAGATGTTAACAGAGAAATAGAGGCGTTGCAGTCTGTGACGGAGTCCTTTTGCTGGAAGTGGTATAGGTTGAAAAAAAAAAATCTGTGGTATAATCGTTTAAAATACTTTCTTCATACTTGCAATCAATAAGGATTTATTGATTGCAAGTCATCATATCTTCATACACTATTCACAGGTAAACCTATGGCGAAATAAGCGAATAACGTTTACCTACTTAAATTCAAAACCGTGTTAATAACCATAAAACCATATAGATAATATCACAAACAGTTACTGCTTAATTTGCGTTAATTGGCCAATGTTTGGTCAACATTATGTCACGGAACGCACTATTCTACCCACGACTTCCTGTCCTTTTATAAATTTCACGTATTTCATTATTTCTTGCTCCTATTTCGTTCCAAATAAAACGGAATGATTACCTTGAACAACTCGGAATTTGGTCGTTTTAGTCATTTCTAATTTGGGTTAATTATTACTGTTCAATATGAGTTTATTAGAGTAATTCGGTCACCGAAAGTAGAAGCGTAAATAATAAATACTTAAGGTACGATGTGAAAACCTGCAAAAGAACAAGGAATGTAGAATGTACGAAAGACAGGAAAAGACGCGGATTTTAGAAGTGTAGATCTCGATCCAGTTCCATCAGTACCATCTTTCCAAGAAACCGATTTACCGTCGTCGAATGCTCACGTTTCCTAAAAGGCGACACAAAATTGCGCAATCTACAAGGAAGCAATGGGGCACGGACAGGATACAGACGTGTCTGAGTACCAATTATGTTGCATCCTGTCCACATCTCGTCCAGAAACAAGAAGCTTGTTCACCTAAAGCTAACTTATAGCCAAGCAATAAAGATAAAGTTTACTTAAAACACTTTCTACCGTTTCACCAGTCATAAATCGTTTAGAGTGTTATCCGAAATCATTAAGGCGGGTATCATATCATGGTCAGTTGACCTCAATCGATTGAATGGAATATTTTCGAAGTGTTTTACAAGCAACTTGGTTAATGATAATCAAAGGATGGAATTCTTACCAATACTGTTCTTATTCACGGCACTTTTCATAAATCAGGACAAAAATAAACGTGAATGTAGATTTTGGGAAGAGGAAATCGCGTGAGTCAATTGACGTACCTAAGGCGCCCTAGACTGCTCGTTATTTCAAGTGTCGTCGGAATGTCTACGTTATTTTGGCTAATATAAGGGTACTTAAGAGAATCTCCTACGACGTGCTTAAATTCTACCACAAATGATATCGTGTTTCCTGATTTTTTATAGAAATAGCTAAAAATCTTTATATTACAAGTAGGCATATCATAATTCACAGTATAAACGGTCAGCAAAGCAGATAAGTAACCAGGGTCGTCGAATTAGTTGAAGTTTAAAACCGACGGATGTTTTTCAGTGAAATTAAAAGGAAACAAACAGATCAATTATCATATAAAATTTCATTCGAAAACATCCATCGGTTTCTTACTAAGCTTCAACTATGAGTATATCCAATGGCCCTGGTTACTTGTCTTTATAATAACTGTTCCAAAATTTTATTTAGGTCGAATAAAGAAGTTGATATCATTGTAGTTTTAATACGGATCATAATCACATAAGCTCCGACAGAGCAAAGACAAGTTTGACACGTTGCTGTTTTTGCTTCAGCATCTCAAAACGTGGCACAGCCAGAGCACACATGTTTTAAAATCGACAAACTCGTGAATTCAGTTCCAATGTTTTATTTCACGAATAAAACTCGTGATAAAAATCACACATTTGTATAGAAATCACCTTCGTTTCGTTCACGACAGACACATTTATGTGCTATTCTTCTTTTATAGTTCTTCGATATGTTTGAGTTCTGTTCTGTAAAACATGTAGTAGGTACGGTACATCTTAATACCATCAGCCTGCACTAAGCCCGTGTGGTGGATGCTATGGCCCACTCCATCTCATCGAGAGGAGGCCTATGTCCCAACAGTGGAAACATTTTGCTATAATGATGATGGTGACTAGGGTGTTCATACATTTATCTTTATTTTATTTGGCAAACAAATAATGTTACAGTGACAATTACATCATCTGTACCGTGTGGTGCCGGACGTAAAGAATAACAGCACCCCTTTTCTTCCCGTGGGTGTCGTAAAAGGCGACTAAGGGACTTACTAGAGAATGGGCAGCAGCGTTCTCTATGCATTTTACCACCATACTGCGATCGCCAACCCGCCTGCCAAGCGTGGCGATTATAACAAAGCCCCCCACATTGGGGGAGGCCTAAGTCCAGCAGTGGACCTCTTACGGCTGAAATGATGATGATGATGAATTACATCTAGATAGTAAAAGCTAAGGGAGTTATTGAACAATCCATCACGTTTCCACAGATAGAATAAATATCACAGCAGACAATAACGAAATATATGTATCTTTGAAGAAACTGAGCATAATTATAATCGTTGCGCAAATGTAGAACTTTTGTTAAGTAAAATATCCAAGGAAGATACTGTTTCCAAGCCAAAATAAACTAAACAAGTACTAACTAAACGTAACAAGCCTTATGAAAACATGTTACATTTTCCATTAAGAAAATTCCTTACAAAAGACAGTGGGCCTTAGGCAAAACTACAAAACAAACTTTCCTTCGCTTTGAATAAAATTTGAATGGCGTTATTTCGCAGATAAAATATTATTTCTTAATTACATAGTGGCTGTCCCAAGTGCCGGCGGCTGTGAAAGGGTCCGGTTGAGTTGGTGGCCTAATGAAATGAGGGTACCGTTTAGAAGCACATATACAGCATGTCTCAGAATGGTGTTGTCATACAGGTTGGCAGGGACGTGGCGACGCAAACTGTAACCACGGATTCAGTAAATGATCTGAACATTTTCGAAATTCAAATTTTTCGTTAGTAATTAAAATAAAGATCTAAATATTGTGACCGCAAAGAAATTATTCTTATATTTGCAACAGCAGTTTTTTTTTAATATACCTAAGAGACAATTTCTACGTACATCTAAAATCATATGCTGAATTCAGGATTATAGTTTGCGCGTCGTTGTCCCTGCTTCCCTGTATTTAAGGATGAGCGTGGTCTACACTGAACTAAAGAACTTACTCCATGCGACTAACATCGTAATTGTGTAAAAAGTTTCAACTCTTTCTCATACAAAACTTTAATACCTCCTCGACCAAAATGTAAGGGACCTGCCAGGCTCACGAGATACGTTCGAAAGAGTTACCGTAGCCCTGGCATATGGGCAACTGAAAGAACACGGGTGGGTTTTAGTCAGTAAAAGTCTGACACGCCCTTTCGCTTCACCTTAGAGCGAGAGACGCCATTTGATGATTTCCCACCCAAAAAAAAGGGACGGCTGATAATTTTTTCGCTATAACAATGTTAGGCCTAAATCAGCTTCGGAATTAGTAGGAATCGACAAACGTAAGGTAGGACGCCCTCAGGCTAGGTAGAGCGACCATCTTCGCAGGGTGGCTGATAGCATCTGAATGAGAGTTGCCGAGAATCGAGCGGAATGGCGTGATATTGGACAGGCTTATATCAAGTAGTGGAATGGCAGGTGATGATGACGTTGGTCCCACGGAGATAGTTTGATGGTAAGTACCAAACCCTTACCCTAACCCTTACCTTAGTACCGTGTGGTGCCGGACGTAAAGAATAACACCACCCCATTTCTTCCCGTGGGTGTCGTAAAAGGCGACTAAGGGACTTACTAGAGAATGGGCAGCGGCATTCTCTATGCTTTTTACCACCATACTGCGATCGCCAACCCGCCTGCCAAGCGTGGCGATTATGGCAAAGCCCCCCAAATTGGGGGAGCCCTAAGTCCAGCAGTGGACGTCTTACGGCTGAAATGATGACCAAACCCTTAAATATGACCACACCTTTCTTAAACATGCTGTATATGGGAAGTATTTGGTTACCGTATATTGTGGTCCATTGTGCTAGGCTTTTGAAATGAGTGAAAAAGATGGGGAAGCGTTCCATTATGGGTCAGTTTTGGATTTCATTACGAAAAGGTTTTGGTAATTATTATGAAGCAGCGAAGGATCTTTAGTAATCTAAACATCATCATCATTTACATAATCTGCCTATAATGTTCCCACTGGAGGGACACAGGCCTCCTCAGCCGGGCGGGTTACTTTGTGTGATTTATTTCATCACTGCTGCTCTCAAAGCGGTAAAGGAAAACATCGTGAGGAAACCGGCATGTCCTAGAACCAAAAATTCATAGACATGAGACATGACTAACAACCATCATCGTTTGCTTGCCCTCACTCAACTATGTAGAAGTTTAATCCAAAATAATATGCGAAAAATATCAATGAATGTAATGAAGTTCTTCTTATATGTGATGAAGTTCATCTATATATATAAAATTCAAAGTCTTGAGTGACTGACTTACTGACTGATATATCAACGCACAGCCTAATCCGCTAGTCATAGAGACGTAAAACTTGGAGGGTTTGTTCTTTGTAAAGAGTAGATATCCACTAAGAAAGGGTTTTTAGAAATTCCATCCCTAAGAGGGTGAAATGGGGGTTGGAATTTCTGTGAAACTTTTAAATCAATCAATTACATTGATCTGAGTTTTGAAGTAACACATTCGATTTATAAACAAATTAAAGGAACTAAATGTGGGGTGAAAAAGGCATATTAAAAATGGAGCAAACTTTGGGAGGTGAATTCGGAACAAATAGTAAAAAGCTTCAAAAGTTTATTTACTGTTTTTTAGCTTAGTTTCGGTAGAATTTTTAATATATAAATATTTATATAAACCTAAACTGCTGAGGAAAAAGGTAATTCTCCAAAACGGCACCTAGAAAAGTCTTATTTTAAGTTTTCAGAGCGGTGTTAAATACTTTAAACAGAAGTTGGTATGTAATAAGAAGACTATTGTAATTCATGACATAACGTCACACTTTGTTTCCTCAAAAGGTTAAGCAGAGGTGTACACGTATAGTGTACCCACATTTCGCCAGTTATGTTTGAGTCTCATGTAATAGAGGGTGACGCTATTGCCCCGACCGGGCACAAATTCAGACCCCAGAGAAATTGAAATTCCAGATGGAAAAACCCAATACCAGTTCCACCACTCCCCTATTATAATTCTCTAATTTAAACTAGACTTACGTACTCACTTATTTTAAATACAGACAGTTACTACCTTTTGTTTTGTTGGACATTTCTAGGAATTCGTTCGAAGGGTTACTTTTTAATTAATTTACAAGCACTCGCATTAACTGGCTGAAAAATTGTCAAACAACATTAGCCACACGTAATAAACACGTTTTTATTAAAAATATGTTAATACTTTCTGTAATGTAAGGTAAGTATTGCGTGCAGCACAAAATATAGTATTTTTAAACTAGGTAGTCCCATAAATTTAGTGCTACTTAACACACCTCATAAGGGAAGAGGAGGGTCGTAAGTGCCCTTATGTAACACCATAAATATGTTTTCATGAGAAAGCACTGCCTTATGCAGGGTGGCAGGAACGTCTACGCACAACTAACTAGCTAACTAACTATAAAAATGAAATTTTACTTACTTACTTACAACCTGTAACCATAAATTCTGGACATGATTCTATATCCCCTAGCGGATACGTTTCTATGCTCTTGATTTTCAGTTTCTCAACTTTATAAAAACATGACACGCAGTGTAACGATAATATCCCCATATTATTACGAAACATATTATTTTATTCTAGCGTTTACGCAAAAATTGGCTCAGAGATTTAGCTCTGAAACAGTTTTTTAATTTCATAAAGTACTTCATATAAGAAGGATATCTTAGTACCGGACTGAGTTGAGACAATGTAGCACCGGCGACTAGAACCAATTCATTTTTGATGTTAATGTTGACATTCAAAAGTGCCTTTTATGTACCTATTTGAAATAAATGTTTTCACTTAGACTTTGTTGACAGTTTTGTAAAAAGATCTTCATTTTTAAATATTTTGAGTTTTAATACAAAAACTGGTTTGGTGGTTTTACACCATTCCTAAAGAAAATCTTTGTTTTGTTATAAGATTGTAATACACCAAGGGCTGTCATATAATATCGCATACAGGCTTAAAAAATAATTACATAAAACAAACATTCCTACAAACATTTCAGAATAAACTACAATTTTGCGTCAAAAGATCCAAAAACAGAAAATACCACTTTGTTCTACGCGTGCAAGAGCTTATTCCTTTCAAGCGTCGTGCAAGTACGACATTTTACAGCCGTTGTTTATTCTCCAAACATTAAACAACCTAAAGAACTTCTCTGTAACATTATTATGTCACTGGTACCTTAAACAACACACCTGCTTTCGAAATTAACCCATTCCGGGTGTAACACTTGTAATTTTCTAAAGTTACAACAATGCTTGTCACCTTGAAGGTTACCATTAACCCCGTGGCCACGAGTCACATGATCAAGCGACAAGCGTCTTGCGACATCGACTGTGAAGAAAACAAATGAAAGAAATTGTTTGAAGCGCCGCGAGCTACCGTACGACTTTCGGAGCAACGCGTGACGGGCGGGAATAGGAGCGTGTCGCTTGACGCAAGTCGTGTCGCGAGTCGAATCGCTCGAGGCCGTGAACGGCCCCCTATAAGGGTTGTCATCTAATGTCGCCCACGCTTGGTGTAATGGTTTCATTATAATGTAATATACCAGTAATTATGGAGTACATAATTCTTGTTGATGTCTTGTAGTGAATGGGATGGTAAATTAAATGTGTTGACAGTTTAATTGCTAAGGGACTGTGTTTTGTCAAATTGTCATTGTTTAGCTCGCGATAAGTTGGTTTGGAAGGCTGGATTTCTACGTTACATTTATGATAAATGTTATATTTTTCTGCAAGTACATATTTCTAAGGCACTTCCATTTCTTGATTTGTTACACTTATTTCTTCGAACATTTATTTTCTAAGTGACTATCTCTGAAAGAGAGGCGCCAAAAATCGAAGTGAGGAAACTCAGAATCAATAGGTTAAGAGCTTTTTCTCAATCAATCAATCAATCAATCAGTCTTTATTTGTGAACACAGGTAATAAAGGTCTTATGTATACATTCTAGTTGAGCTCTATGCCCTACCAATGAAAATTGGTGTACAAATATATTAAGTTAGTAGTAATAAATCTGAATTTATACAATGCAATGTCACGTTCGTGTTAATAATGCCAATTTTATGTATGTGAATAGATAATAATCAATTATAATTTATTTTTACATGCATGTCAATAGTAAAGTATATAAAAGGGCTAGTAATGTCATATTAAAAATAATGTCAATTAAATGTATTATTTGTACATAGTTAATCAAATAAAATTTATCTTTCACATGCATGTCAATGGTAAATTATATTAA
Organism: Aporophyla nigra; assembly: GCA_947507805.1. NCBI lineage: Eukaryota > Metazoa > Arthropoda > Insecta > Lepidoptera > Noctuidae > Aporophyla > Aporophyla nigra. Next base: position 6,445,080 of record OX382301.1, read on the forward strand.
AAGACTGGTAATAATTCTATGGACTGGTAATGTCATATTTTATCATTTAAAAATTCTTCGATACAGTAATACGTCTTATCTATTAGGAATAAATACAGTTGACTTTTGAATTTGCTGACACTATCTTCACTCCTTATACATTTTGGTAATTTATTATAGATCTTTGGAGCCATCACAAAAATACTGTTTCTGTATAGTGCAGTACTAGATCCAACTGTTTGTAATCGATCACAACGGCGCTGACTAGCTACTCGAGCAAATTTATGAAAATTATTTCTGACGAACATACACGTTTCATAGATATACAACGACGGCATTGTTAATATTTTCATGTTTTTAAAAAAGGGTTTGCAGCTGTCTGTTATCTTCAAATTACATATAGCTCTTATGCACCTTTTTTGGCACTTAAATACCCTATCTTTACCCGTGGCATTGCCCCAAAATATAATCCCATATCTCAATGTTGAGGCTACTAGACCATGATACGCCGTCAAGACTGTTGCTCGATTGGCCGTTTTATTTAACATGTGCAAAGCATATGAGTGTTGGTTTAGCTTAGTGCATACTTTGTCAATATGTGAATGCCATTTTAAAGTGTTTTCAATGTTTAGTCCAAGAAATTTAGTCACATTGGTTTCATTAATAATTTTGTCCTTGTATTTAATATATAAGTCCAGGTTATAATTTACTCTTTGTTGAAAATTCATTAAAACTGTTTTATCAAGATTTATAATCAAATTATTATTTTGTAACCAATTCACAACTGAAAGTAAGGCAGAATTTATCTCAGCCTCCAATGTGCTTACGTCGTCACTATTAAAAAGTAAAGTGCTGTCATCTGCAAACATTGTCATAGGATACGATGATGCTGTCGGAAAGTCATTAATATAAACAATAAACAGGGGAGGCCCAAGTACACTACCTTGTGGTACTCCATAATTTACCGTTCTCTGGCTAGATTTATATGTAAGTTGGGTTTTTTTAGAAATTCTACAAACAGTAGTTATTTGTTGCCTATTACAAAGATAAGATTCTATTAAATTTGATACATTTCCTCTTATTCCGTATGCATTCAGTTTACTTATCAAAATTTTATGGTCTACTCGATCAAAAGCTCTTGACATGTCCATATAAAGCGCTAGAGTCGGTAGTCTCTTATCCACTCTGCCGCTAACCATATGTAAGAAATCGTAGATGGCCATGTCAATAGATTTGTTTTTCCTAAAACCTTTCTGGTTATCCACGAATAGGCAATGTTTTTCAAAGTATGAAGTAAGTTGATTACAAATTGCTTTCTCAAATATTTTCGAAAGTATCGGTACTAACGCTATAGGTCTGTAGCAGGACATATCTTCTCTATTGCCATTCTTAAAGAGAGGTTTTATGATTGTTATTTTTAATTCTTCTGGAAAGTAACCATGGCATATGCACATATTGACAAGATGACTCAACACAGGAGCAATTATTGTGGATACCCGTTTAACAATGCTTGTACTTATATCGTCATACCCCGTGCTAGACGTATTTTTTAGAGACATAATTATTTATTTACTCACTACGGACCACTTAGATCTTAACACTTAGCTTTATGGTACTTCATACACTTGTAGAAAATTGTAATCCAAAAAATCCCTAGATACAATTAAAATAAAACGAGGCATGGCAAAATTATTTCACATCAACACATAACCACATTCAAATCTATTTAACGACCCGAAAATGGACCTACATGATAATTTATACTCATATCTACATGCGGTTACCTAAAATATGTGGGTTATTCGTAACTCCCAGCCATTATATCCACAAACTACATACATTCTGTAGATGCAAAGGCTAGACAGAATTAATGGAAGGTTACCACATTTCATGTTAGGAGTCACGAATTGCAGCGAGCACACCACACGTGGCTTCATAGTATATTAAATTATTACGGGAATGGTATAAACTTTATTCTGTCTTCTAATTTAACATGTTCAGGATAGGTAGCACAGTAAATACTTGTTACTCCGTTTTTGAAATACAGTAGAATTAATTATGAGTACATGTTGTTGCAGAGGTCGTTATGGTAATGTATGAAAACTAATAAGATAGGTCTGCGTCCTAAAACATTGTCAATCGGTTAAAATGACTAAAATAAGCAAAAACAGTAAAGGCAAAAAGTTTAGGCTTTTTTTTCTGGGCGGGAAATAAATCAAATGACGTCTCACGCTCTGAGCGAAGCAAGAGGGCGTGTCAGACTATTACTGACTAAAACCCACCCGTGTTCCTTCAGTTGCCTGTGCCGGGGCTGCGGTAACTCTTTCAGTTGCCTGTGCCGGGGTTGCGGTAACTCTTTCAGTTGCCTGTGCCGGGGCTGCGGTAACTCTTTCAGTTGCCTGTGCCGGGGCTGCGGTAACTCTTTCAGTTGCCTGTGCCGGGGCTGCGGTAACTCTTTCAGTTGCCTGTGCCGGGGCTGCGGTAACTCTTTCAGTTGCCTGTGCCGGGGCTGCGGTAACTCTTTCAGTTGCCTGTGCCGGGGCTGCGGTAACTCTTTCAGTTGCCTGTGCCGGGGCTGCGGTAACTCTTTCAGTTGCCTGTGCCGGGGCTGCGGTAACTCTTTCAGTTGCCTGTGCCGGGGCTGCGGTAAATCTTTTGAACAAATCCGCGATCCTGAGAGGAAATAAAAGTGTATGCTACCGCTCCAATTAATTGAACATAGGTAACGGAAAAGAGTGGATCAAATGGAAATAATTTTAAAAGGAATTAGAAATAGACGTATAAAACAGTTTTATTTCTTTTTAAAGACTGGCCTGTTAGTCTACTGGTTAGTGACCCTGACTGCAAAGACTGAGGTCGTGGGTTCGATTCCCACCCAGTACAAATATTTGTGTGATGAGCACAATCATTTGTTCTGTGTCTGGGTGTAATTTATCTATAATATGTATGTATTTAGAAATATTTAAGTATATTTATCAGTTGTATGGTTACCATAGTACAGGCTCTGCCTAGTTTGGGATCAGATAACAGTGTGTTGGTTGTCCTTAGATATTTATTTATTCTTTCAATTATTTCGAGACATAACCGTCATCATGTTTTGTAATTCCGCGCACGCATAGCTGTAGACCCAAGATTCTAACAAAAGTCCACGAAAACTTCAAGTGGGATTATAGAATAAATACTCGGAGATAGGCTGTAAGAGCCGTTGCCCTTGCCTTGTCGAATAAAAAACACTGTTAAGTGTTACAGTTAATAAAAATGTTGACTTTGTTTGGAGTTGTTTGTTCTAAGAAGTGAACAGTGAAAAGTTTACCTAACCAGACAGAATGTAAATTTTACTCTTCTTCCTTTATTCCTAAATGGAGATTCCGATTCGTCTTGCGGAAACGAGGAACTGCAGCGAACGGACAATTCTATTCCCGATACTTCTATTTGTATTCTTCGATACTGAAATTCAGGTTTCGTTTTGTCATTCTTATTCTAGTGTATGGGTTTTGATTTCATTACCGGTGGACAGTCTAGCTTCGTTCTGTGGGAAAAGAGTTTTCATATCTTATCAATATTTTTAGATTTTTACCGTTCGAGGGATAGTGTACCCTATATTCTTGTTTAATGCAGTTGATATCAAACTCAAAACATTTATTTCAAGTAACCAATTACTGGGGAATTATCAAGGGGTTGGGCAGTCAGAAAGATGAAGTTAGTGGCCCATTCCAAAGCATAGTAAATACTTATGGAGAAGAACGGGAAAGAAACTACACGGACACTCTTTTACATTAAAATATTAGCAATAAAAAAAAAAACAAAAAGTTTTATTGTTTCTCATACAATTGTTACATAACTTATAATTGAGGCAACCCCGATAAGTTATAAGAATACTTGTAATGGGGTAACCTCGCAACTTCCCATGTGACATTAGCTACAAATGTTGAGACATAATTAAAATCAAAATATTATTACAAAAAAATTGTTATTTATTAAGCTATTCTTTGTGTGTCATGGTTGCGGATCAAATTTGTTTCTGAAATTAGTATGAGGATCCCTTAAAAGTGGCGCGAATGGTATCGTGTTCAACAAACCACTAATTTTTATTTGACAGTATCCACGCTGCGAATGTATAGTGTCTTTGCGGAATGTCAATATAATTCAGGGGCTGTGACTTTGAATTCAAATTGTTCGGCTGTCTGAAACACTAAACAAATAACTAAGGTAAACGTTGGCTGCAAGGCCCTCCCAATCAATCGTCAACAAAGGTGACGTAGCGCAGTCTGATTGGTCAACGCGGCCATGTTTGATTGCTCGAAACGCAGCCTGACTGCCTGCTGCATAATGCATTTACGTATGTATTTCAATGAACCGTCTAGAATTGAATATTGGTAACTCAGAGCAAATTTCCAAACATTATTAAATCGGGAAGTTTTGTGATGGAATTCCATGGATGAGCTCACAATGCTTGATGTCAGAAAGAACTGCAACTAGGAATAGGAAAGCAAAGCCAAGGGAAGCAAAGTTTATTGCATTATTTTATTTTAAGGCTCGCTTAGTAGCACTTATTATTGGTTAAACTTATTACTTATGTTTTTCCTATAAATATTGTTGAAATTGTTTTGAGAATTATACGTCTATAGTAATTGTAATTATGTCGCCAATATTATTAAATTCGGTATGATTTTTATATAGATAGTGTTTCAATTAAAATGAACTGATTTAGCAAAAATGGAAGCCATGAAAGATTAAAAAAAAACAACTATCGTAATTTCCACCATTGATTAATGTAAGTTAGTAGGTTTCCATTTGATCTATACCCCATTGCAAAATAGTAATATTTTCATTTCTATCCCGGTTTTATCAAATAACTTGTCAAACAAAAACCTATGTCTCTAAGCTTAATGCTTCATCCAAACTGTTTCGTAGTTCCGTGGCTAACTGCAACTGACAGTTTGCTAACGGGCGGAAAACTCGTGTATCATTACACTACTCCGATTCAGTAGCTAGCTGCCACACAATCAATACAGTCATGTATGTGGAGTAAGGCGTGAATATTGTGTGGGTTTTTAGTAGATTTAGATAGATATTCTGCCATCATTTTTTGTTTTTTGTATATAATTATCAGAATCTGCAGTTACCTAAAGTCTAGGACTTGTTATTCACACTATCAGTAGACATGGGTTTCATTTTGACAGTTCAGCATCATTCATTGCGTTATTTACGTTGTCGAGCAGATAATTTTTTCAATTATTTGAAGCAATGGTTTAAAAATATTCTTTAAGATTATTCAAATTGAGATAGATAGTGCGTTACGCAATTAAAGTGCCAGTTGATGGCACGGGCTCGCCGCATTTTTTTGCATGAATGGTGAAATGTCGGTGTACTGTACGTAAACCTCAGCGATACCCGATAACTCTTCGAGATAACAGGCGCGCTGTTACGTTATCTCAGGATTACCTCTATTTGTAATGTCTTGGTATTTCATCAACAAGCAATTGACAACATTGTAAAACTTTTTCTTTCCTACGGGGCTAGTTTGTCTTTGTTGTACGTTTTGATTGTGCAAAAGAATCAATTTTTTTTCTTTCTTTAAATTAAAAATACCATGTTTTCTATGCAGCATTCTAAATTTTGACGTCGCTTTTCTCGTCAAATAGTCTTGGTGTTCCTTCCGTATCATATATTTGTGCTATGCGGTGAGTACGGCCTCCGTGATTGGTTTGAGTCACGCATTTTATCACGGTTTTTGCTCTCAGACTGTGAATGAGTCTTTTGAAAATAGTGGTAAATTATAACTAGCAGATAAGGAATATGGAAAAGGATTTTTCCGTTTGTTTTACACCCATTGTTTTTATTAATGTTGAACGTACCTATTTTATTCTGTCATTTTGTTCCACCACTCCTTCCGATCTAAAGCACTAGAAAGTATAATAGTATGTAGTAATAAACGGTATTCTTTCTTAAAGTGGTGAAGAGCGGGCGTTTTGGGGACTATTTTATGTCATTTTGACGCATTTTGATTTTATGATTGACTGCTCCCTAAGTGTATTAATTTTTGGTAAGAAATCTTAAACTTACTGACACATCATCTCATCCTAATATTGTAAATGCGAAAGTAAGTTTGTTTGTTACCTTTTCATGCCTAAACCGCTGAACCAATTTTGATGAAATTTGGTACTGGGTAAGTTTGAACCCCTAGAAAGAACAAAGGCTACTTTTTATTCCGCGACTTCGCCTGTTACCGCGATAACCGACATTTACGCGGATGAAGTCACAGGCAAAAGCTTGTTACTAATATTAAGCAATTTATGTTACGTGGAGTAACGATCCCATTAAGTACTGTTACCTTTAGCACAACATACACAACATACCTAAAATATATTTAAGCGAATGAGACAGTAACAAAAGCGTGCGTAGGTAATCCAATTTGTGGATTCATCATTGTAGGAGGAGTTAATTAAAAAACACGCTTACCGCCGGCGTTCCTAATTATCAACTAAAATTGTTTTGACTTCGGGATGTTTCAATGTTATTCGTTTGGCATTTATTACGTGTTAAATAAACATACGTCTCCGTTTTATTTTATAAATGCTGTTTTATTTATTATTACTGAGACTTATATTTGAGGAGCTTTTGTGTTTTCATTAATTTTTCCTCATTAGTATTTGGCGCTTAGCATGCGGTTCTGGGTTTGATTCCCTGGTAACTGGTCTAAAGTGTTATTGCCATTTGCCAACTGGACTTTCTCGGTAGCAGTGCAGAGTCTGTAATTGTTCCTGGTAATTGATAATAAGCTTGCCCCTATAACATTGGACTCTTTAACATAGCTAGTGAAGTGTAGGTGTTGTATAAGTAACAATCTACGTAACTCCTCAGGAAATGCAGGTGTGAAATATGGGTGGTATTAACAGTGGTATTAAAACTAAATGGCTTATGCTATGCGCAATACATTAAATCCCTGATCTCCAAACTAGGGGGGTCCCTGTATCTTAGAGATCAGTATCCCTCCGCAGCAATGTCACAAGCCAATATAAGTGACATGTACTAAATATTACAAATTGTTGTTTTTAGGGTTCCGCACCTCAAAAGGAAAAAGCGGAACCCTTATAGGATCATTTTGTTGTCCGTCCGTCCGTCCGTCTGTCAAGACCCTTTTTCTCAGGAACGCGTGGAGGTATCTGAAATTTATATCAAATACTTAAATTTACTGTCCCTTGGAGCTGTGAAAAAATCAAACTTCTAAGCCAACGCAATCAAAAGATATAGCCGTTTATGCTACAAATTTCCGCTAATTTTCGGTATTCGCAAGGGAATCAAAACCTACAGGGTACTTTCCGTAAACTCAGAATCTTGAAATTTGTTACGAAGCAACGTCTTATAGCACAGATAAAGGAAAAATTGCGAAAACCGTAAATTTTTATTTACATCATATAATAAAAATATTTTTAATAAAAAGCTAACGGCTGCGGTACGGAACCCTCGGTGCGCGAGTCCGACTCGCACTTGGCCGGTTTTTATTTTTAATCGTAACCTTAAAGCTAAGTACATAAAATAAAACACTAAATTAAAATAACATTCTGATATACAGTTTTGTGTGTGTGTGTGTGTGGGTAAGACTGCGTTAAGTGTCAATTACCTTTAACAAATTTTTAACCGAATCCAAAAAGAAGGTGATATTCAATTCGTCTGTACATTTTATTCCGTATGTATGTTCCGTGAATTGTGGTTTGATTTCGAAAATAATTTTGACTATCAATCTATTTTCGTGGAGGTCACTTGTTTTGTTTTTGTAAAAAGGGATTTTTTCTATGGTATTGGAATTAGGTTCTGAAAAAATTAAAGATTCTTTGTTCTTTTACACACCACAAATTTAATTCCCACATCCGTAAAAAAACGATTTCGTTGTTCGTGTAAAAATATTATAACATAAAGCTATAAATTGGTCTGGTTGAGCAACCGCATTTATGTAATTAAATGCTTTATAGCAATAAAATACTGCGAACAATTCCAGATTTAGTCGTTTTGATAACATCGCGAGTAATTTATATTTATTTCTGAGAATGTATTTGGTTTCTGAAATTCAAGTGGTTTTTAACAGGCTCTAAAAATACAACACGCTGTATAATTATACACAACACTTTAGATTTTATTTAGGGATTAAGTGGGGACCGCAATTATTGAAATACCAAACTGGAGTGTGTGTGTGACCAGATGTATAAACGTAAACGAGGCAAAAGGGGTATGTAAGGATCGTACCAGATGGCGTTCGGTAGTTTTTGCCTACTCCATGAAAAAAAGCGTGAGTTTATGTATGTCAAACCTTATGAAATTAAACAAAAGAATAGTTACCTAGTTGAATGAGTTTACCAACAAATTCGAATTTCTGTAAAAAAAAAATTAAACATAATTAGGCGCAGGCTACAAGACCCTTTTATGAACACATTTTGTCCTGCGAAAGTCAGAGGACTCGTAACAAACAAAGTCCATAAAGTAAAGTTTCGTTGCCAAAAGGACGATTGCAATCCCCTATAGACTACAACAAAGCAAAATACAGTACGAATATACTTGTACACCGAATTCACTAGAATATTTTTGAAAAGATGTGTCGTTGAAAAATGCTGAGATAGAACTGTATTCTTTTATTTGGTACAAAAATGTAGTTTGTTATTTTTACAATGTATTTCGAAAAGTTGAGTATCTGAAGGTAGTTTTTGTATTTGTCACGTGCTGATCCAATGAATGCATGGAGTGCAGAGGAATGTAAATGTTCTAGAAAGTATAAGTTTGCTTTCTGAACTCTAAATATATAATTTCTGAATTCTGAATCTAGAAAGAATTTTCTTGTATTGCTGAGTTTGATGTTATTTTATTTTCTTGAAGCTTAATGAAATGTTTGGAAGATTAAAAAAAATAAACCCACATTTTTCTTCAAACATGAAAAAATATAGTATAAAAAATATATAAAATAATAATGAAATACCTTTTTAATATGACCTTATTCTAGAATTAGTTTACAAAAAAGCTTTTAAAAATCTATCTGTATTTTAATCTAAAAAAATAACTTTAAGAAATAAAACATTAAACGTGAATAACATTGTAAGTAAGCGGCTCAAAGCTACGACAGGTGTCTACGGCACGCTACGGTAAGCTACGAGCGTAGCCGAGCTTGCTACGAGCGTAGCGGAGCATGCTACGCGCGCTGATGCACAAATGCGTCTCAAGGAAACGTCGCACTTCTCGCAAATGTTGCCGTCTGCGAGGACACTAATAACCTCTCTTTACGGTATTTATACAGAGTGAATTTATAATGGCATTTTTAAATATACGGCGGCAGGTAGTTTGCTTGCTGTTTCTGCGTTTGGCTCGCCTTGGGAATATACCTATATTGTTTCGTATATTATAAGTGTGATTACGATATATTTTCTGTAAAACGTTCCATTTTTTCCAGTTATTCGGGTTGTACTTTCGAACATGAAGCTGAAACTAGCAGCCACAAGACGAGCGACACCAGGGACGAAGAAATTAGTGGGGCTAAGACCCCAAACTATATTTTCGATGTGAAATTATGTTTCACTGCAATAATAAGCGTGTATAAGTGTGTTTGCACTTCTTTCAAGTAGGAAAAATATAAGGTGTAATTTCAGTGAAGATACTCTAATAGTTTGGTTATATCTTTCCTTCTACATATACGAACTTGCTGAAATCTGTCCCAGAACTTCTGTATAGTGTGAAGAAATAGTGAGAGTAATTTCAACCAAGATACTCTAATAGTTTGGTTGTAAAAAAATATTTTATCTCAGGAAAATGATTTTTTATTCTTTAAAAAACTATATCTTTCCTTCTACACATACGAACATGCTGAAATTTGGCCCAGGACTTCTGTTTAGTGTGATAAATTGTGAGAGTAATTTCAGCCAAGATACTCTAACAGTTTGGTTGTAAAAAATATTTTATCTCAGGAGAATGATTTTTTATTGTTTAAAAAGCTGTATCTTTTCTTGTACACATACGAACTTGATGAAATTTGTCCGAGGACTTTTATTAAGTGTGAAAAAATAGTGGGCGTAATTTCAGCCAAGATACTCTAATGGTTTCGTTGTACAAAATTATTTTATCTCAGGAGAATGATTTTTTATTGTTTAAAAAGCTGTATCTTTTCTTGTACACAAACGAACTTAACGAAATTTGTTCCCAAGACTTTTGTTTAGTGTGACAAAATAGTGACAGTAATTTCAACCAAGATACTCTAATAGCAAAAAAATATTTTATCCCAGGAGACTGATTTTTTATTGTTTAAAAAGCTGTATCTTTTCTTGTACACATACGAACTTGCTGAAATTTGTCCCAGGACTTCTGTTTAGTGTGAAGAAATAGTGGTAGTAATTTCAGCCGAGATACTCTAATGGTTTGGTTGCAAAAAAATATTTTATCTCAGGAGACTGATTTTTTTATTGTTTAAAAAGCTGTATCTTTTCTTGTACACATACGAACTTGCTGAAAATTTGTCCCAGGACTTCTGTTTAGTGTGAAGAAATAGTGGGAGTAATTTCAGCCAAGATACTCTAATAGTTTGGTTGCAAAAAAATATTTTATCTCAGGAGACTGATTTTTTATTGTTTAAAAAGCTGTATCTTTTCTTGTACACATACGAACTTGCTGAAATTTATCCCAGGACTTCTGTTTAGTGTGAAAAAATAGTGGGAGTAATTTCAGCCAAGATACTTTAATAGTTTGGTTGCAAAAAAAATATTTTATCTCAGGAGACTGATTTTTTATTGTTTAAAAAGCTGTATCTTTTCTTGTACACATACGAACTTGCTGAAATTTGTCCCACGACTTCTGTTTAGTGTGAAGAAATAGTGGGAGTAATTTCAGCCAAGATACTCTAATAGTGTGGTAGCAAAAAATATTTTATCTCAGGAGACAAATTTTTTATTGTTTAAAAAGCTGTATCTTTTCTTGTACACATACGAACTTGCTGAAATTTGTCCCAGGACTTTTGTTTATCTGAAGAAATAGTGGGAGTAATTTCAGTCAAGATACTCTAATGGTTTAGTTATAATACTTAGTTGCATTTTTTCTATAGCTGTCTCTTTATTTTAAATTTTCAGCTAGGTTTTTTAGTAGTTGTACGATTTTTTTCTACCATTACTCTGATAATTTTTAGGAACCCAAACTTAACCTCTTAAAAAAGTAAAAGGGATTGGATTTTCACCTGAAATTCCAATTATTATTAGTAACTAGCTTCTGCCTGCGACTTCGTCCTCGTCAATTTTCGCTCCCCTTCCCGTCGCGTCGAAATGCCTGCCAGTTTTCGTCCATTTTTCGTTTGCTGCTCCGCTCCTTTTGACCGTAGCGTGATGTTACATAGCCTATACCCTTCCTCAATAAATGGGCTACCCAACATGAGATTAGCGCGTTCAATCAAACAAACAAACAAACCCTTCAGCTTTATAATATTAGTATAGATAAGCAGATGTCATGTTAATTTTTAATATTATTTGTAATTTCGCAATGAAAAATCATATTTTTTTTACAAATATTTCAGGCCCGGGCCCTATCTGCTATGTTTCGTCCCTGTCGGCTGCTAGCTGGTAGCTGCTAATTTCAGTTTCATCTTTCGAACTAGGTTAGTTGTTTATATTTTGCTGCTTACGGCGAAATCATTTTATACTTAGTAACGTTGGAAAGCAATAAGATCAATAAACAATAAGAGCATAAAGAGCGTAAAAAGACTAATCACATAGCCGTTATCTACGCATTCTGTACATCAAACTTAATAACACTAAGCATAGAAGACTTTTATGTTTAGCGTGATTAATCGCTTTCGACAGCCCGCAATACTCGTATAACGCATGCAAAATATTCCATTTATAGGTGCAAGCAACGGTACAGGTGTTATGCGGTATTAAAAATACATAGTATTAATAAAGCTGAAGAGCTTTGAATCGAGCGCGCTAATTTCTAAAAACTTGATAAAATCTTGTTACTTCAGGTAGCCTTATTTTTGAGGAAGGAAGGCTATTTACATCACTCTGGGAGCCCTAATAGCAGCACAAAAAGAAAAAAAAATAAGAAAAGACGCTATCCGAAACGAAGTGAAGCGCGGGCAGGCGATGCGCCACGACGGGATGAGTCGGAGGAACAAGAAATTTCACATGGACTATGTCGCTGGCAAAAGCTAGTAAACTTATAAAATGTTTAAACTTTAATGAATGCCGTGAAAAAAGTAAAAAAAACTTCGACCTTCAATATTTACGTAACCGAAATGTTATCAAAAGTTATCCAGCAGCTACAAAAATGTTATGGTAGAAAAAAAGTGACTTTTAGTCTCGATAAGCGCTTTTTACCCGTGTTATTCCCAACCAAATGATTTCTTAGGCACCTTAGCCTCGGTTTTGTCGCCTCAAAATTGTTTCATTACAACAGCAATCTAATACAATTCAGGTTGAAGGATCACTTAATTAAAGTATATACCCAACACACATGATCAGCGCAAACAATGCGACGGTAGTGATGGGCCAATTAGCACTAATTGTGTACCGTCTGCGATGGGCATAGGTGAGCATGTATATTTCACCAGTTTATTAGAGTTACTTACTTAAGTCCATAACTAGTATGTAGGTGATGTCATGTTTTGCAGAGCTGAGACTCGTTTTTAGTATATTAAATTATATTTTTTACTTTGAACTACAATATTTACGCAATATATAAGCTAGCAAACTTTAAATAATATTAATCATATGCATTTACAGATATAAAAAAGAGGGAAAAAAATCACAGGACATCAAAAAATTCGTGTGCATCGCTGTCAACAGAAAAACGTGCCCAAAATGCTGGCAGCATTGCTACATTGTATGGCGATTTGGATTCGTTGGCCAATAAATATTTTAAATTATTTTTATCGCGTGTCAAAATTTTGTGATAGATTTTATGCTCGTGTAACAGCTTTCCAATAACGAATTAAAGTTGAAATTTTGCTTGTCAATGAGGTTATAAAGGCAGCACAGTGTTATGGTCTAGTGATCGAAACTTTACATGTGATTAATTTAATGGAAACAAAATACAGCACATACATAATATGAGATAGGTAGAAGTTACGCCAGTGTATTCTGCCTAAGACGTACGGTGCTGAAATGTGGTCGCTTACGCAGGAGGATATGCACAGAGGGCCATGGAGTGTTCCATGTGTTCCATCAGACTAATAGACCAAACGTTGAGGTACGAAAACTTACAAAGGCGTTCTATTAAGGGTTATCATTACAAAAGTGGATAAAAATAACGACATGTTATCACACTCTTCCGAACTCAAGTTCAACAGATGTGGTGTTCCACAAGGAAGTGTGTTAGGCCCAATTTTATTCCTTTTATACATAAATTCTATAATTAATATAACCAACCATAAATGTATTTTGTTTGCTGATGATATTTCTATTATTGTGACCACTGATAGGAAAAATAGTACGATTGTTGATCATGAGACAGATATAAATAACACTATTGAATGTCTAATTGAATATCTAAATAGAAATAATTTATCAATAAATCTTAAAAAATCAGTTTTTATACAATTTAATATAATGCGCTAAAATGAATACCTATACGTAAAATTGATGAAGTTACGCAAACTAAATTTTTAGGCCTAACCTTAGATCAAGACATAAACTGGAAAGCACATATTGATACCGTCTCAAAGCTGATAAATAAGTTCGTATATCGCACCCCTAGAACTAAAGGGAACTAACTCAAAATTCTTAATTTTTGAATTATGCACACCTTCGAGTCTGTCATTTCAATACCTATCGACCAATAAACCAGATTCAAAAGTATTTCCAATATGCGACTCCAAATATTGGAAATAGTTTTGAATCTGGTTTATTGGTCGATAGGTATTGAAATGACAGACTCAAAGGTGTGCATAACTAAAAATTAAGAATTTTGAGTTAGTTCCCTTTAGATCTAGGGGTGCGATATGCACTTAAAAAAGTCAGAAATATAACAAACGTTAAATCGGCAATAACTTCCTACCACGCATACGTTGAATCAGTGCTCCGTTATGGCTTGATAATGTGGGGCAATAGCACAGACCAAAATAGAGCATTTATTGCACAAAAAAAATGTATTAGAGCTATAAACGGGCTTCGACCTGACGAATCCTGTAGGCCAATATTTAAAAAGCTTGGCTTGTTGCCGCTACCGTCTCTGTACTTATATGAAACATGTATGTTTGTGAGGAAACATAAGGAATTATTTTGTAATGCAGATATCTTATATCCTCGTAACCGACGAGACCCCCACAGGCTCGTACTGGATCGCCTTCCGAGACTAGCTAAATATAATAAAAGTTGTATATCTATGTGTGTACGTATATATAATAAGATACCAAGTAATCTTAAGATCTTAAATATGAGATTATTCAAAAATAAACTGCACGAATGGCTGTGTAGTCATAGTTTTTATAGTGTAAAAGAATTTTTAGATTATAAATGTTAAATATGCTTGTGAAAATTTGTACGCTTATAACTGTTAAGCAAAACACTCTTTTTATTTATTTTTTACCATCTTTTATACCATGTTTTTTTAGCAAATAAATATTATTCTATTCTATTCTATGTCAAAAAGTATTATGGAGCTCAAATGGAATTGGGCAGGAACCTTGATAATACTCAGTGATGTCAGGTGGAGTGAAAGACGAGATGTCAGTTGTTTGGTGGCGAGATGGGCGGACGAAATTGTTGTCATCGCGAGCAATACCTGAATAAGGCTGGCAGAGGAGCGTAGGGATTGATACAAGAAAGAGAGGCCTATACCCAGTAATGGTTGAAGTCGGGCTGTGGATGTCAAGTAACACTGTTATGTTGCAGGTAAACGTTACATTACATGCGAATGCTCCCGGTACGGGAGAGCTTTTAGCATCAGTTGTTTGAGTTTGAGTTTACGGTCACGTCAAGTGCCAATCATCGACATTTCAAAATTAATCAATTTGTGCTTGGAGTGCCAGGCACATAGAAATTGATTTACTGGAGTAATATCGTGCAATTTTGTTTGTCCTATATGATGCCATTAAACTTAACAAATGCAGTCAAACAATATAATTATTGGTCTTAGATGTGTGTAAGTTTTTGTCACCCTTCTTGTCATTTATCATCATCATCATTCTTCTGCCAATTTATTTGGGGTCAACGCAACGTGTCTTTTTTATCCATTCTCTATTAGTCGTGATCTCGGTAGTCACCTCCTTTTTATTCACACAATCCATCCGTCGTTTCTTAGGCCTTTCCCTACTCTGTTAGCCATCGACATTCATACTCAAAACTTTACTCACGACATTTTCGTCATTCCTCCGTATCACATGCCCTTATTATGTCAACCCTTTAAGTCATTCATAGTTCAAAAAGGCTGGATGCTCAGGACTCACTAGTTTATATTTATATATATTTTTGTACAACCACTTTTGGTAGTAATGTTTTAAATTCATGAAACGAAAACAAAATAAATGATTAAATAAATCATGAATCAATGTCAACATCAGTGGCAACAGCGGCAACGTAAAACTATTAAATGAAAAAGTAATTAAAATTTGATGGCGCTCAATGTGATCTGCCACGCCTATCACGTTGGAACAATAAAACCAAGCTGAAGTAGTATATATGGCAGCTGAATATTAAATGTTTTTGCTAATGAAAATGAAATTGTTATGAAAAAGGAATATTTTACTATTATTAAATAATGGTAAAATATTCAATTTTAGAACTGTTTTTCAGGTTTGGCTCCCGATCAGACTGACCTAGCCTATTGAAATATTTGTTGCAAGAAATGGTTTTGAATTTTCACTCATTAACTAACCTGGAGTGTATATGTTAAAAACATACTGACTGCATACAAAATCTTGCCACAAATATTTTGCATAGACAATTTTCAACTTCACAGGTGGCTATATTTATAACAAAATTATTTAATATTCTAGAAAAATTAAGGAAAAAATAAAATAAAATTGTCTGTTATGATATTTTTTTTTTACTAAAAGCATATGAAATATACGGACTTATAAGTAAATATGGTTTTAATTATTTTTTGTCGAAACGGCTGGACAAATAACAACGGGACTTCCTTTGGCATATAGCTGATGTTATAAAAAGGAATACATTATAAGCTTCTAGGCTAAACGTATTGTAACAAAAAAAATGTACATATTTGCAATTTTTACTGCCTTTCAGCAACGAGACCTCGTGGCCACTAATGAATTATAATGATCAATTACCTACGTATAAAATCTAAAAGAATTTGAAATTATTAAAATTAAATGTAGTTAATATTGAATTTGTATTATACTAAGTTTCGAATAACAGACTGTCGGCCATTGTTTTCGTCCAACTAAATTTGAAACGGATCTATAATTGACGTTGTATTATTTTTGCAATTACGTTTCGAACGTTTGTTGTGCGCTAGCGCGGTAGTGCGTTGTATTTATCTAATTATCTGTGTAAATAAAGCAACTGCGGGCTGTTAGGTTATTTATATAAAGTTTATTGTAAACTAGAAAACCAAAACAAAAAAAAAAGAAACATAACACTACAAATCATAGAAAAGGCTGCTTCGCTTTCTGCGATATCTTCCAGGCAACCTTGGAAAAACGAAAAAGTGTTATAATGTGATTTTATTTTTAAATTTAGGTATTGTGTCCATAAAGCACGTCAACATGAACTCATTTTGATGATTATGATTCGATTTTTTTTTCATAAAAGTACATATTTTTGATAAAAGTCACTACACTCGAGGCGGTATTATAAAATTAAAGAAGCCAAGTGTGTAATGATCAATGCACCCGCATTTCTTACCACCATTTTCAACACTGTTGCCAGGAAAAAAACAGACTTGTATTGCTTATAGATCATTTTCCCAATGTGATATCGTTTTTTTTTTTTTCGAAAAACTCTTTATGCAGATTAAAAAAAAAGTAAAGTACTTTCTAACACAAGTGTAGTAATGTAAAGTAAAAACACGAATGCATAATAAATTGAGTTTTGAACCTAAATGCGTTGCCATCACCAGCGTCACTTTCCAAGCAAGTGAGTTGAAAAAATATTTACATCCATAAGGTACCTATTACCTATCTGAATTTGGACAGATTGTTTGATGTCACACAGACATTTAGATTAAAAATTCCACTGTTTGCCGACAGACCTTACAATCTTTGTAAATTCTCGAAAATAAATACTTTCCTTTCTCCACTATTATCTATTGTCAGAAAACTATGTCGGCAAAAAAATCGCCTGTGTGTAACATATGAATTTGTTCGCGTAAGTATTGTACTTTTCTATGAAACAGTGATCCGTGTGGTGCCGGATGTAAAGAATAGCATCACACCATTTCTTCCCGTGGGTGTCGTAAGAGGCGACTATGGGATTTACTAGAGAAAGTGCAGCAGCGTTTACTATGCATTTTACCACCATACTGCGATCGTCAATCCACTTGCCAAATGCGGCAATTATGGCAAAGCCCTATTGGGGAGGCATGTCCAGCTGTGGACGTAAAAAGAAAAAGAAGAAAAGAAAAGAAAATACGTTTATTTGCGGCAAACATGACGCACAGAAAGATCAAAGGTATACAAACATAAAAAATAAGGTGTGGGATAACATGCGTCACATCCACGTAAAACGGCCATCACTCAGCATAATGCTGTGACCCTATGCGAGACAGAGTCCCAGCGCTGGTTTTCAGTGACAGCCGGCGCTGACGTGATGACGTCGACCGGTGCAGCAACAATCATTAAATAAATACTAGAATATAAATCGGACGTCACCCGGCTGAAATGATAATGATGATGATTCTGAAACAACTGATTTATGGTCTTGATAAACAAAGAAACATTTCTATGGGATCTAGAATCATGCACTGAATTCATAGTTACGTTTGCGCGTACTTATCACCCTGTTTAGAAATATAAACTGTACGCGATTATTTTTCCCGTTCCACAAGTCATTACATATTCGGGTCACCGTAGGACTGAAGCAAAAAATGTCATCTTCACTCCTTGTTTACCTACGTTGTTTGTCCGAGTTTGCCAGCTAGCCCGCGTGATTTTAATAATTCCTGTACCCGGATATTGTGCGTGAATATGACCCTTTTTGTTGTAAAATGCGTAAAATTAGGGGTGTGGATGTTACATTGGTGTTTTTGTTAGGATTCTTGTTGATCATCATATGTAAACCACCAGGTTTTTGTTCTTTCCAGACTTTCTATTAAAGAAAATCTACATCTACACTTATTATAAGGACGTAAACTTTGTGAGTTTGTTTGTAGGGACCGAGCAAATTGAAAAATGTCAAAAGGAACGCCTAGTGTCAACGAAGTAATAGCGCGGGAGGGCGATGGGAAATGATGCGATAGGTCGGGGGCCAAAATCTCTCGCAAATAAAGACGCGGGTAGAAGTTAGTAACTAATACAGGCAGGCGAGCCAGACAAAGTGTGTTGGTAAAAGTAGCAGGGAAATACCGAAGTGACCTACAAACCGGCCAAGATAGTCTTGTCTAATTTGCATTGATAGATTCAGAATAATTTTTAGAATAAAATTATATTATTTTTGTGCCTAAGTACAGTACATCAATAAAACTCAACTGTATGCACGCTAACATCGCCACAAACGACAAGCACAAATAGGTATTCGAAAGTGTGAACACACATTAGTTATTTCACCCGAAACCTAACACGTCACACTGCGTGGAGCTCACAAATTAGATACAAATTGCCCCTAGTTTGTACCTTACTAAAATGTTTGTGCACAGCCTTGAAAATAGGGCTGTTTTGTTTGGAAAACAAATGGCTACCCAATGCGTCTCGCTATCTAGTTGTAAATGTGTTATAGGCTCCAAGTACACGCCATACTTCTGTATAATCAAGGCCGCCATGCTTCTGTTTTGTCCTCGTGAATTTATTATGTACATTAAAGCCTGCCCAAAAGAGACCAAGTATCATCGGACTTTCAAAGCTCGGCCTCTTTTGACTCTAGAGTCCAGACTCTAAATTCAAACAGAGGCTCATTACGCCATAGGCAACTGAAGTAACACGGGTGGGTTTTAGTCAGTAAAAGTCTGACACGCCCTTCCGCTCCACCCAGAGCGGGAGACGTCATTTGATGACTTCTCACCCATGTTTTTTTAACTTACTAGTCACTGAAAGTTTTTATAAAATAAAAAACGGCATGACGTAGAAACCTTTTAATATTTTTGTTGGTCTTACAAGTAGGCTCCATTCCATTCTATGCACTATTTTAAATTAATAATAGTAATGAACATATTTAAGAAGGTTACCCAGTTGTAAACATAAGCTGACGTAAATAAGGACGTCATAAAATCGCGGTGGGATATTTGGCGCGCTGGACTTTCCACTCTCGGTGTTGCACCGAGCATTGAGAATCCAACAAAGTGCATCTCAGCACTTCGAAAATCGAACGGTGAGTTTTACTGTTCAAAATTGAGCTCTCTACGCTAAGCAGTACGTTGATTAAGCAGTGTGCGAAACAATCTCGCCACGGTCTATTAGATCCGTGGGGACGTGGGCTAACAAATTATATTTTGCAAAAAAAAACTTGAAAAATAAATAACAACCGACTTCCTTAAAAAACACTACAAAGTGAAAAATAGCTTTAATTTCGGAAGTCGGTGGCAAAAAAAAAAAAACTTAAATACAGATCTTAAGACATACAAGTGTTTTTTTTTTTAAAGAAGTCGGTTGCTATTTTTTTTTTGTAATGTTTTTATTTTTAACTTTTAGTTATGGTATGTACCCCGCACTAATCTAATCGCGTTATTCATCCATTTGTCGCGCACATATTTAATGCAAATTTTCAATTTAAAATAAACACGGGAAGCACCAGCTTTCTAATAAAAAAATAATCATCAAAATCGGTTCACCCAGTTAGTTAGTTAGTTCTGAGGTAAAAAACATTTTTTTTAAAACAGTCGAATTGAGAACCTCCTCCGTTTTTTGAAGTCGGTTAAAAATAATTTTCATCCGTAAAACGGATCGACGCAAGGAGGAAGGTTGATCCTATACCGCTTTTGTTTTAAGTTTACTCTCTGGTAGGTCTATGTAGGTTAGGTCTATAAGGCTGATATTATTAACAGTTTCCCAAGACGCCAATCTCTTTGCAGTGCGTGCCACTTTGACCACTATCGGATGGCAAGATCCAAGTTTGCAGCATTAATATTCCACAGCGGTGCCGAACGGCAGCGACCCACCCTGCGCCACGCGATGGCTGGTTTCGTGATTATCAACTCGCCTGAAATAGTCTTGTGACTATGAGTATATTTATAGATATCTCTTTAAAGAAACAGTATATTTTAATACCGAATTAAATTGCAAAGAGGCTCATAATGATGATAGTCAGCAATTTGTCACAATCTGACAGTGCGTTTTCTTGATTGCTCAATTTTAAACCACACGTTTCTGTATATGGAAAGAAGAAAGAAAAATTGTGTATTCTGCACAAACTAAACGAACAATCCTACTAATATTATAAATGCGAAAGTTTGTTAGGATGGATGTATGTGTATGTTTGTTACCCTTTCACGCAAAAACTACTGAACGGATTTGAATGAAATTTGGCACACAGATAGTTTATAACGTGGATTAACGTATAGGGTACTTTTTATCCCGGTAGTACGTTCCCGCGGGATATTTTCTGACCTTCACGCGGGCGAAGCCGCTGGCAAAAGCTAGTATGAAATATAAAATAGTTACAAAAAGAAACATGCACAAATACAAGGTAGCCAAAAGCCCCGTATTTAAGTTAAAAAAGGTCACAAACACTACTACTGAAAATAAGGTCCTGGGTTCGGTTCCCAGGCCAGATAAAGGGTTATTGGTTTTGCTATGTGGGATTTCTCAGCAACAGCCCAGAGACTGAAATTGTACCCGTTTGATGGCAATAGGGCTCTCATCTAATATATGGGCATTAAATATAACTGGCGAATTTTGGGTGTAGTATTGGTACACCTTTGCCCATCCCTTCGGAGAAACAAGGTGTGTTGTTATGTGTATGGTTCTGTCTCTATTATTAACCCATCTAATAAACTAAGTCCTGACGTCGACGGTCCATAAGGACCGTAAGAATACTCGAACTGTCAGTGGCATAGTGCAGAATCATGGTTTCATAGTATACTTGGATGTTAGAACTTGAAAAGTTTCCATCGACACAACTAGCCACAGAAACCGACACTAAAAGTATTTCGTGTGTTGTAAGCCTTAACGGTGTGTTATCTAATCGCGAAAGCAGTAAAACTTGTAAACTTATTGATTTGCACTAAAACAGCCGTTTTCTTGTCGGTTATATGGCTTATAACACTTTATAGATAGTTCCTAAGTTTTTTTCAAACTGCCTGATAATAAATTCACTACAAGTTAACAAAATTAACTTGAAAGATTCCAGTTCCATTATGAAGGCGGAAAGTTCTATCTGCGTTGAAAAGAAACGTAAATAAAATGATAGATTTTAATAGAAGATGCTAGAATCTTTGTTATAGAAATCTTTATTATTTACACCAAAAAGATTACCGACATAAATGTCGATATTTTACAAACAGATACACAATGGACGGTGGCTTGATGAGTTTTTATTTTTAAAGGAATAAAGGTAACAGCAGCTATGTAAACTATTTAAACTTTACAGGGTTTTTAACTTAAAATATACAAAGGCGGACTTAATGCCTGACGCATTTTATGACAGTCAACCTTAGGGTTATACAGAGACAAAACATGGCAGGTGCAACATACAGGATAGATAAATTGAAAAAGGATACATACAAAACCTACATAGATACATTTAAGAAAACTTAACTTAGTCTAGAGAAATAACAATAGGTAAAAGAGTAAACTAACCCTGCAAATCACCGCTGGGATGATTCTAATAACTTGTTATGAATTGCCTTTACTTTAAACGGTAAACCGACTGGTAGCCATCCCGATATTCAAAGGGAGCGCATCAAAAGCAAGATCACATGAACAAAGAAAGAAGAGTGAATGAAACCAGAGCGGTGAGAAGGACATCGTAAAAGACGGTGGTTAGTGGAAAGAAGATTTTTATTACGCGCAGAGCATAAAAATACGGTCTAAGTGAAATCTAATTTCGAAACATAGCACATTACAGACGCTACGAACAAAATATATTGTTAAGTTTTAACACCCGAACAAAAAAGTGCTTTCGAATTTTTGTCTCCTTTAGCTCGTGACGGGACTTAACTTACTGAACGCAAACTGGTAATTACCAAACAAAAAAACTAGAACGAAACAAGAACGACGAACCTTCTAAGTGCTTTAACGAGCTTAGTTCAAATAAAATTAATTCTCAGGAATTTAAAGTCTGGTAAAGCTGATTACGTTAAACGAGACATAAAATATTTAAACTGGAGCCTCGACACACTAATACGGTTCACAATAACTCTGAATTTCAGAAGTTCGCGTGTGTAACAATCATTACGTTGTATCCGAATTATTTACATAAACACAGCCTTCCTATGTTTCGCTAAAATCTTAACAAGTTGTTGAGCTTGCTCATGAAACGAGGGAACTTTTAAATTACCCTTATTTTGTGGGTTTGAGCCTATACTTAAATTATTATGCCGGCGGTTTAACGTATATATTATACTTACCTACAGGATTATTTCGTCACAATCTGAAAAGAATTAGAGGACCTGTCTTCTAATGAATGAAGGCTTCTGGTCCCTGCATGATAAGGATAGACTTGCTTTGTGCCCACCTAAAGTAAATAGTAAATTCCAGTTACATTGTGCCTTTATGTCTGAAGATTAAGGTCTTCAACCAGTGCGTCCTGCTCATAATGACATACGGTGCCGGAACGTAAACTGACAGTTGGGCTGGTCCACAAATTCAAATCCTGTCCTGTCAGTCCTGCAATGGAGACCGAGTATTGGCAGGCATAGCGTGGGATCCCCCCCAGTTAGATTAACCTACAACCTTAAGAGAGTGGCTGGGACAGGCTGGATGCGGAAAACGGAGGACAGGGTATTGTGGCGCAGCATGGGAGACGTCTATGTCTAGCAGTGGACTATGATAGACTTAGTTGATTGCTTGAGTGTCAATCTTCACAATCTTAAAGCCCTGAATATTTCGGCACACCTTGACAGTGTTCCCCAAACGATTACACAGGCGGAATTGTGTAAATTAATATAACGTAATTTTAACGAGTTCCTAGAGCTAAGTTTTGCCACGTCTCTCTATGTTTGTGCTTACTAATGAGTGCATTTCGAATGGGTTTCAAGGCGTTAGAGACTTGAAACGTTTGTCAAGAACAATTCTGGTGTACCTAGTCATTTTAAGTCTTTGTGGTACTAAGCGAGCTTAATGAGCACGATTAATTACTCATATAAGTATCTGTTAAAGCTTATTGTTGAGTTTTACCATTATTAACTTCTCTGAAGTCCTGTCTCTGGATATGTGCTGGGTTGATGGCAATTGGATTACGATATGCATCCATGGGACTTAAATAAAACTAACAAAATGTGCGTGTTGACACTAAACATACCATCTCTACCCATCCGTTCAAAGAATACAGGCATTACGGAAAGATAGCTCTTGATACAAAAAAGACTGACTTGTAGAATAGTCTAGAAAACAGAAAAAGTCACTTCACTAAATGGACTTGGGATTTAAAAACAAAGTGGATAAGTAAACCGACTTAAAAAGAAAAAAAAATGTCTATTTAGTTACGTCTTAAACATAAGCCCATTCTTTCGATACAATCCCTAGTCACCACTTAAAACCCGAAAAAGACACTTTATAGTCCCAGACAAATAGTTCTGTACCCAAAATCCTTAACATTGAAAGATTCCAAGAATTCCAAACTTTTACTATTACCATCAAGGAACAACTACAGCATCCCGAACATCTTGAGCATATTATTAGATAGATTCGTTTCTCCATTAGAAACGCGGGATACGAAAATAAACTTTTAAAGCGAACCCCACCTGCGGCCTTCTAAGAAACTTGTAGTCTTCTGTGGAAGTAATTCGGAAAATCTAATTACCGTCTCAGACTCTGGCACAAAGAGATCGGAACTCTCCGTAGTTATAGGCTATCTGATTCAGTGTTGCGCTTCTAAAGATGTTTTGCTGTTACTGTTGAATCGAAGGTTTTGTTTTGAGAGTGAAATGTTCAGTTTTGTTTTCAACAAGAAAAAATTAGTTCAAGAGTCAGAAATTAAATATTTTCTGATACTTTTGTATGTTTCACTTAATATAATTTAACTAACATCAAGCTTGTATTATTCGACGTTTTAGATTACTACCTTACTTTCTATAGTACACCTACATTTAGTAGTCAGTTATGTTTAAATACCATATTTTAGGGGGCCATGACATTAACCGGGCATAAATTCTGACGCCACGCTGCTACTCAGAAATAAACCTTAACAAAAACAGGTATTTTTAATAGCTTATAGAAAGTACATAGAAAGCAAACACACAAAAACAAATTATGAGAAAAGAATGCGCATAAATTCGCGCTTCATAAAACAAAAATTCACATTGTAAAAAAACAAAGCGTTTCGTTTATAATTAAAAAAATAATTAAGTAAAAGTCACCCATTTGCTCACAATACCTTCTTTTATAATAGGTACCCAATTTCCTTGAGTCGGGCGGACAATTAAAACTCAGTCACAGTATCTTTTCACCCTAATTGAAATGAGGATACGGGGCGAATACGGTTTTAAAAAGAGAATATAAAAGTCTGGATTAACTTTTGTTCGAAATATTAACACTTTATCCTGTACTTAGGGAGTTGATAAGTAAAAAGGAATAAAAGAAAATTCTGGAGCAAAGGGAATTTGCAAATAATCTGAGAAAACTTTCTTTCGTTAGTTTTTAACGATGACGTAATACGTTTTTGTCTTGGCAATCTAGAATTCGATTACTTCTACGTATTTTCTACGTGCAAAAGCTCATAGTATAGATACAGGTACTTGAAGACATGAAAAAGAGCCAGTTACTTAGGACAGTGGTGGCGGAAACGGTGAAAGAAAACATCGTGAGGAAACCGGCGTGTCCTAGAACCAAATCTCTAAGACATCTGACATCCCTCAGTGGGCGCACATGGTAGATGACATCCCACTTTAGAAGATAGGAGGCTTGTGTCCCAGCAGTGGGAACGTTATACGATACGATGATGAAATGACCTATAAGGTTTTTTTTATGGCAATTTTGTTTTTGTTAACTTCTACGGTTCTTCTACGTTACGTGTAGACCATAATATAGATACAGGTAGTTGAAGGCATGAAAGAGAGAATAGTAACTGTACTATGGAATTATTTCTCCAACGTCAGATATTTTATATACGTGAAATAAAATGTAAGTTTCACATATTTGTATGAAACACGGATAAAAATTGGAAATTATTCTTTGGGTAGCAGCATACACGGAAAACTCAATAGGGTCTTCCGTTATGCTGCTGTGTAACACTTTCAACTTGGCGACAACTGTACTTACACTGGAATATCGTTACTAATATTTTATTTATTGTTTTCTCGAAAAGGCCGTGAAATTCGAAGTTTCAAACGTTTTTTGCAAATTGTTGGTCAAGGTCAGCGAATATTGAACAAAATATGATTTGCAAATGTAACACGTAGGTATGTACTCTAATTATAATTATTAAAATCTTCAATACAACCCCGAAGGCCAATCACATAGAAATACTATTATCATGAAAAACTCATTGTCACGGTCCCAAATTATATCCTATTCAAGAAATAACCTGAGACTGACCTGCAAAGTAAAAATAAACCCCTTTATAAAATATATTATGTGTCTAGCGTTGGAAAAATCAACCCTTACCATTGTTAAAATCTGTCAGGTTTACAGGGACAAGATACAAAAAGGGAAACATATCGCAGAGGACACAAACACGTTTACACTATGTTTTAGGTAATCGAAACAACTATTTATTGAAATGAACATTGAGCTACATAAAATCGTATTCATAAAATAAAGCTTCTAAAAAGATATGTTTACTTGTGTAAGTTACACCGTGACCTACTTCGCCGCGGTTATATCAACACTTTGCTATTTGTTTACTATGTCCGGTCCATATATAGGTTATATACTATACAATAACGCAAGTACATAGTGTATGTGAAATATTGTTTATTTAATTTAATAATATGCTTCGATTTTTGGTGTTTTCAGGTAAATTACTAGTATCAATCATGATACATCATTTGAGACTGACTTGAATTTTTCCATGAAGAGTGCTGACAAAAAGGGGTCAACGACTTACTGAATATTGATATAAAATGGGAATTGGGACTTACTGAATATGTAAAAGTTTCATCTAAACAGTATGTTGGCTTCCTATAGTGGATATTTTTTTTTTAAATTAAAAAACCCCTTAAAACTGCCTTTAGTTGGGCAGATAGTAATTGGCTATTTATATTATATTATATATTATTATAACTAGCCTGCACTGTCCCACTCCTGGGCAAAGGCCTCCCTCCACTTCTTCCAACTATCGCGAAGCCGCGCGTCCTGCTCCCAGTTTTGATGGAACCTATCCAGCTCGTCCCGCCATCTCCTACGTGGTCTGCCGCGACCCCGCCTCACTGTCTCAGGACACCAGTTCTGTGCTACTTGGCCCACAGTTTGGTTGGCATGCGGCAAACATGTCCTGCCCAGTCCCATTTAAGTTGGGCAGCCTTTTGAGCCACGTCAACTATCTTTGTTTTAGAGCGCAGTATTGTGTTTCGGACGCGATCCGTTAATTTAACGCCGAGTATACTGCGCTCCATTGCTCTTTGGCAGACCTTGAGTTTGGACTTCTGAATGTTAGTCAAAGACCAAGTCTGTGCACCATAGGTTAAGACGGGAAGAATACACATGTCCATGAGCCTGCGTTTCAGTCTCATAGGCAACTCACCCTTCAGTAGTTCTTTCATGGACCAGTAGCTCTTCCAGGCGTTTTCAGTTCGTCTTATGATTTCTTTATCTTGCCTCGCCTGGAAAGAGACTACTTGACCCAAGTAAAGGTATTCTTGAACATGTTGTATTGTTTCCCCGTCTACTTTTATGATTCCAGGTGTTGCGTTACACATAACTTTGGTCTTCGATATATTCATCTTCAGCCCAATCTCAAGGCTTGCAAAACTGAGTTCTTGGAGCATCCGTTCAAGTTCAGTGGCTGAGGATGAAAAGAGAACAATGTCATCGGCGAAACGTAGATTTGTCAGTCTCGCTTCGCCAAGGACAATGCCTTTTTCCCTCCATTTGTCTGCCAACTTCCTGAAGATTTCTTCGAGGGTACTGGTAAACAGTTTAGGCGATAGCGGGTCGCCCTGTTTGACTCCTTTCTCGATTTTAAATTTTGGACCAGTAGTTTCAAGTTTTATTGCGGCTGTACTATTTTTGTAAATGTTGCGTAACAGATTTATGTAGGAAGGATCAATATTTTGGTTGCTTAAGGCGTCAAAAATGGATTTGTGTGAAATGCTGTCGAAAGCTTTGGAGTAATCAACAAAGGCGAGGTATAACGGGATTTTATATTCATGGTGTTTTTCTATGAGTTGATTGACTGCATGCAGATGATCTGTCGTAGAAAGGCCAGGGCGGAAGCCTGCTTGTTCAGGAGGTTGATTTTTATCTAGTTCGCCAGATATGCGACTTTCTATTACTTTTATAAATATTTTGTATATATGTGATATTAAGCTAATGGGCCTGTAATTATTAATATCGGATTTATCACCCTTTTTGTGAAGCAGAATAATATTGGAGTGGCAAAAATCTTTAGGAAACCTACCTGAATGCAGAATACTGTTAAAGAGCCGGGTGATGTATGGAAGAAGAATAGGTTCACCTATTTTCAGTGACTCTGTGCTAATGTCATCTTCGCCACATGATCTATTGTTTTTCATTTTAGTGAGGGCTACCTGAACCTCGTATCCAGTTATAGGTTGGATATTATCTGAGCAGAAGTAATCGGGTGTTAGGGGTACTTGAGTGTCATCGGAGTAAAGGGATTTATAAAATGTTGTACATATATCTAATATTTTTGATCTATTAATTTGTTTCTTACCATAGCCATCTTTTAAACATGTGATCCATGACTTGTGATGTGAAATACCTTGTTTTGCTATTTTCAGGGAGCATTTATTTTCTAGAGCATCCTGAACTAATCTATTGTTATAATTTCTAATATCTTTTCTAATACTACGTTTAACCTCTTTATCTTTAAGTCTATATTGTAAATCTCTGTTTGTATACAAATTCTGCCTCTGATCTATTAATTGTATCGTTTCGGTTGACAGTTTTTTGCTTTTGTTTTTTATTTGTTTTACTATTTTGCTAGCTTTAGTTAAGCTTTGTACTATTTCATCATATTGTTGCTGGACATCTTTTTCCTCAATCTCTGAATCAAGCATATCAAAACTATTTCTTAGTTCCAGTTTAAACTGTTTACTTCCTAGCATGAGTGATTGTTTATTTAATTTTCTTATTCGATTTTTCATGTATTTTTGCCGAATAATTTTTGCGTCTAGTTTTATTGTAGCACGTACTGGTCTGTGGTCAGAACTAAATTTAATTTGATTTATGATTTGAATGTTTTTAATTATTTGTTTGTTTGAGGTAAGAATGTAGTCTATTTCATTTTTAGTTTGGTTATTAGGTGATACCCAAGTCCATCGTCTATGAGGCTTTTTGTAAAAGAAACTGTTACTTATACATAAGTTTTGGCCGAATGTGAATTGGAGTAGGCGTGTTCCACGTTCATTCCTATCTCCGAGGCCGTGTGGGCCCAGGATATTGGTGTTGTCTAGATCTTGCCTTTGCCCAATTTTTGCGTTAAAGTCACCTAAAACAAGGTTCCAAGTGCTTCGATGTTCATCGCAGGCTTTATTTAGTAGATCGTAGAATTCTTCTACTTCGTCGTCTGGGTGGTTTGACGTGGGAGCGTACACTTGAACGATGGATAATGTTTGTGTGCTCGAAATTGAAATTTTAAGACTGCTATCCTGTCAGAGTAAGATATAAATTCCGATACATTATTTTTCCATTTTTTTGCAACCAAAAATCCTACCCCGTAGAGTCCTCCACTCTGTCCATTGTAATAGAATATGGTGTTTTCTCTCTCTATTGTACCTTCACCACTTCTTCTCACTTCTGATAAGCCAACAATATCCCAATTCATCTCATTCAGTGCGTTCTCGAGCTCAAGCAGACGATCTTCAGATTTTAAAGTACGAATATTGTAGGTAATGACGTTAAGTAGTTTATCGGTATCCGATTTATTATTTGCCGTGGTCGTCGAACGGGGTATCGATCTCACCCGGGGATTCTTAGCACCCCTGACTCCAGGGCGAGGCTGCCCACCGTCATCAGCATCAACACCACTGGAGCCGCCGGGCATTTGGGGCCTTTTGTTCTTCTTCTTCATCATGTTTGTGGAGGGGATTAGACATTTAACCCATCACGCTTGTCTAATGCGGGTTGATGGGTGAACAGTGAACCTGCTTACACGGTTCTTGGGTGCCGCGGTTAAAATTAACCGTCACCACCCTAATATTGACGTCCTGTTCTAACGCCAACTATCCAACTCAGGCCATTTGCAAACTGTGGCAGTTCGCATGCCCTAAGTTGGTTTTTGTTTACCAAACGATGTAACAGTAAACGTTTCCCTTAGTCGACTTTTACGACCTGCACGGGATGATAAGCAGCTGATACATTCTACGTTTTTCTATTGCTCCTAGATCAGCATGGAAGTATTAATTATTAGTAATTGGCTATTTGGTAAATTAAAATTTCTAAAAAAGGAATTATTTGAGTTTAGCAAAAACAGGTACACACGCCAGCACATCAAGCTACCCGTAACTGTTAAATTTTCCCAATCAATCTTAAACCTAAAACTTTAGCGATAAAGTTGAAAATCTATTAAATAAAATTTGACGGATTGACACACTTTATCGGATGGGTTTTCAAACAAAAAAAAAAAAAAAAACATGTTTTCGTCGACGCTTTAATTTTTGACTCTATTCTATCTGTTGTTATAGCGGACGAACAACATAGGCTTAATAATAGGGTCCCGTTGGCAGTCATTAAGTACGGTCTCTAAAATAAGAGTACCAGAATATGTATTCAGTGAACTAAACATTTCATTTCAATGAAATTTCTATGAAAATACATACATTTCCTTTATTTCAAAGTTTAAAATTCCTCAACTAAAGATATTCCATGCATTGTTTATTACGAGAGCAGAATGTGGTGGAAATTGGATTGTTGTAGTGTCGGCGCTTGTATCCTGTTTTAGTTTCAATGACGTGTAAAAGTTTAAATGTGTTTTTTTTTTCATCACCAACATGAACAGTGGCATTTTGCTGTCTTATTATGCGTTTCCTCTAAACTATGAAATGTGAGGAAAGATTTAAAAAAAAAGTCTTGAAACGAAGGATTAATATCTGGCTATCTCTTGCCAGTGGCTTCACCCGCGTGGAGATCGAAAACTATTATTATTACAGAAATGTACTATTGGGATAAAATATACCCTCTATGTGTTAATTCAGGTTATAAACTATTTGTGAGCTAAATCTCATCCAAATCCGTACAGCTATTTTTGCGTGATCGAGTAACAAACAGGTAAACATTCAAACATATTCTTTCACATTTATAAGATTATTATTATTTATTTTATTATATCATTAAGTAAGATATTTTAATAGTTGGCGATACGAACATTTTAAACTTAATCATTAAGAACAGAAATGTTCGAATTTTACTCTTCAGAACCTATAATTGGCTTTATGTTACTTGCACATCCGTTATCTTTTTGTTCTATTGTTCTCATATACTCATATAAATAAATATTCTTGTGAAAATTGATTAATGAGAATGACATAAAAATAAATTCAATTTTAAACTGAAATAATCACTTTTATCACTTTTGACTGGCCTGTGGACTGAGATCGTGGGTTCGATTACCACCCAGGAAAAATCTTTGTGTGATGAGCACAATCATTTGTTCTGTGTCTGAGTGTAATTTATCTATAATATGTATGTATTTAGAAATATATAAGTATGTTTATCAGTTGTCTGATTACCATAGTACAGGCTCTGCCTAGTTTGGGATCAGATAACGGTGTGTTGGTTCTCCTAAGATATTTATTTCTTTATTTTATCCAGTGCCATTTTCCAATATTTCATATTTTGTTTCCAAAATCGGCCTTGTCCTGTGTACTATACGACATCAACACAAAAACGAGTGGCCGAAGAGCTACTCCAGTCAATATTTTTTACACATTGAATATATCGTAGAATAGCGTACGGTAGCGCAGAGGGTTCCGTTATGTCAAAGTGTTTTTTTGAGTCGAATGCCAAAGGCCAGACTGATTCGAGTGATTCGCTTTTTGTTCCCAATAGTTCGACCGTTGTCGGTTTAAAGAACTCTTTGCGAGAGGAATTCTTCGTAGTAAATTCAAATAAAACACGTGTAACTATTTAAAACACTATTTAGATTTTGAAACGACACATTTACTAGAGATAAGACGATTTTGAACCGATCATTGATGATTGATAATTACCGCATCATAAACACGACGAAACCCGTTTCTTAGAGAAGGAGTAGACGTTAAATCGATGAGTTAATAATATTAATTAATTGAAGCTCAATCCTTAGGGGCTAACTTTGAAGTATAATGTGCAAAATTTTAATCTGAAACATCAAAAGGCGGAACGAGCTGACTCAAACTTTGCCTTGCTTTCTTTGCAACAGGTAGTTTTATATTTCATAGAAACTTATAGCAGTATTTAGCTAAGACTATTGTACGTAATAAGGTATGTAAATTAAAATACGACAATGCGAGAAACCACACTAAGTAACGGGGTGAATATGGATGCTGGGTTGAACCGGGACGAGATTTTAAAATGGATTATAACGTTGAAATAATACAGTTTGTTGTCAATGAGGACATTTAATCATTAATTATAATACAGGAAACATACTAGCGTTATTTTCAGCAACAAACTTTATTATTACAATTTTAAAGTACTTTTAAAGATTTCTTTCCGATTTACCCCTACATCCCTGTACAACACGATTTTCGGTACTATGGGTAAGTTGTGGCTAAGTGAAAACAGCCGCACTTGGCAATTGATTAGGTTAAGCTACACTTGTTAGGGTTGGTCCGTGGATGGATGACCATCTCTAAATACCAAGACGCCTCCGTGTCTCGGAAAGAGCGTTATGCCGTTGATTCCAGAGATCATTGTTGTATCTTTGACTGTCCATACGGTTCATCATAAGCCCCAAAGTCTGACAACCAGTCTTACTGAGCGGTATCGTGTTAGCCAGTAACTGAATTGTGGAGGTAAGATAGGTAGTTGCTCTATGTAAAATACAAGTATTCGACTGCAACCGGTTAGACTGGAAGCTGACTCCAATATAGTTTGGAAAAGGCCAGACAGTAGAACTATCAATGTACACAAGCTCTTAATTAGGACATTACATAACATAACACACGCCTTTTTAGCCGAAAGATCAGGTATAGGTGTACCTATAGAGTCCGACATTTCGCCAGTTATGTAAGTCCCATGTAATAGAGGGCAAGAATAAGAAGAAATAATGTAGCATACCTTTACTAAAGGCGGAATTAAGTAGTATGCACATCTAATGCAACCTCAAAACACGTTTTTATAGAAAGATTTTTTATATTCTTAGGCCCATTTCTGTACAATAGGTTAGATAGAAAAGTAGATAGAAAAGTATCTATAAATTAAATTACTTTAGCTGTAAACAAATTATACTAAAATATTAACTAACCATCGATTATGCACAGACAGAAGATCTAATTGTCTGCAAATAGGACGACTAACATAATATCGATGCCTTAGTTCACAATTGCACTAACTACAAAATTTTCAATTTTTACTTTTTTAGTGCCAAATACACTAAATTTCATGCTCTTTCGTTTCCGCGCATCGAAATACCGTTATTCCGTCTCTTTCTACCAAAACCGTGGGTCACAATTGTATTAAATGAGTTCGTTTAATGTTCCATGAATGTGGTATTATACTAATGGTCTTTATTTTTGTAAAACCAATCAAGATATAATTTAACTGATTTTAAGTTTCTCAACTGCAGGAAATTTCAAAACACAAACGTATTATATACATTTGCAATATCTGCTCATACTTTTTAGCAGTGCTACCAGAGTGTATTATGTGTTGGTAGTACAAAAGGATCAAGAAAGTTTGATGCCCAAGTGTGCTAAGTACTTTTACTGGGAGGGGCTTGGCAATTTTTTAAGTGCACAAATACATTAAACCGTTTTGAGATATAGTCCGAATTGTACAAGTGTATTAAGTACTTTTACTTGAAGGGGTTTGACAATTTTTGAAGTGCACAAATGCATTTAATCCTTTTGAGATATATTCCCAGGGTACATGTGAAATAAATGGAAAAGCGGAAATAAACTAAGCCCATTTAATTTAATGTTTATTTCGTAATGTGAATACTCAAGCGTATTACTTTCATTTAAGACATTTGTGTTTTAAAGATTGATTTTGGCGCGTAATTTTCAAGGAGCAGCGACTTTACTTCGTCATGGTTCGTCACGTGGTCAGGCGGGGTAGCGGGGGGTAGCTCCGCTTCGTCGCTTGACCGCGTGATCCAGCGTATGCCGCAAACGTCACAAACGTAAACAAGTTTATACGTGCAGAATATTCGTTTGCTCCTGTACTGTGTTTAAGTTAAATGCCATAATGTTTAGTAAAGGACGTAAACTAGTCGATTTAGTGAATCAAACTGATAGAAACAAGACGGAATCGCAAGACGTGCCACCATCAGTGTCCGGCCAAAAAGCAGAAGTGAAGAGTTCATCACATAAAATAACCAAAAGTAAGTAAAATAAGTGTTACATTAATTAAATAACTTGTCATTCATTTTTAAATAACTTCAAACGGCTACCTACCGCTGCCGTTGAAAATCGTACCTAAACACCATAATGATTAACATGAGTGACAGTTGATCTTTTGAGGGATGGTATAAATATAAGACAGGACATCAAGTGTAACGTAATAATATTGAGACCGCCCGTATTTCGTATGAAAGTGTTATAGGTACCTACTCGTATAGTAGTCGTCACGAGTCGTGAGCACAAATGTCAAGTTTATTTTTTGAGTTTTGGGTTCCTTTCTGGGTTTTTTGATTAGTCCGTCTGTAGGATCGGTCGCGTGGAGCGTTTGATCGCAATGTTTGTGCTCACGACTTGTGACGATTGGTAATTCACGTACTTTTGCGGTACGTTGTAGTTAAAATTATTTATTACCTACTTAGGGTCTTATTCTGAAATAATTATTATAGCTAACCAAATTATTAAGATCTTTTGTACCTTATTTTTGTATAATTATTTATATGCGTAGTTTATTAACACTACAATTCTATTATTAGCAAATAACTATTCAACCACATAAGTAGTCAGTCATGTTAAACGTATTTAATACTTTTGTGCATTAAACCATATATTCTCAGAGAGAAAACTAAAGGCACTTAATATGTTTGTGCATAGCCATAAGTGCTGTTAATACATAAGTTTACTGTTCACCTTGCTAACGTGATGGAATGTAAAATAATAATTATAATTCATTAAATTAAAAATTTAGCATTGCTGTTAATCACACGTGAGGTGTGCGCGTGTGTAGGTCGCCTTTCATTTGAAACTTTGGAATCTAATAATAAAAAAAAAATCCACGAATAGTTAAAATGCGAATTAAGGAAGCGCGAATAAGGAGCTTTTACTGTAGGTACTGCTGTGTGTTAATTTCTTCAGACTACTGGCACGTAAGGCGAACCTTTCGCCATCTAGTTGAATATCACTCAAATGTCAATGTTTTATTACAGATGTTACTTCTGCAGAGTTATTGGCAGATAGCTACAAATCTCAGCAGAAAAATGAGGACAGAAGTTCAAACAAAACATTGATCTACAAATCGCCAGCTATAAATGAAGTTAGCGTCACTCAAACACCACGGTCAAAAGTTGCAAAGAATTTAAATACTCTATTTGACAAAATATCTAATGAGATTGCTGCAAAAAGTCAAGCTTTCATTCAAAATTCAACGACATCGCCTGATATTATATGCACAGCCAATCAAGTAATAGTTTCAGAATTTGATAACAATAATTCACCTGAAGATATAAACAACTGTGACAAATCCGAGTCAGTTCTAACTTCACAAGCATCTCCTGACATTTATGACATTACAGAAAACGACGTAATCACCTCTACACCCATAAATGCTATTGGTCGAAAAAGAGATCCATCACAGTCTGCTGGATCAAATACAGTCTTAGATCACGACGTTGAGTCCCTGCAATATGTAGAATCTGCCTCTAAAATATCTGATTCGGATCATATTTCAAAAGAAATTTCCCCATCTGTTCTCAACGTACAGGTGTTAGAAGACCTACCTGTTCCCAACGAATCTGATCATGTTTCACCAAAGCCGAGTACATCAACATGTGAAAATACATTATTACACCAAGATCTATATTTGTCAGATGACGAAATATCTCCATATATTGATTCAGAATCGTCTTATGCTCCTTCACCATCTAAACCACGCCATCTACCATTATCATTAGATAGCGATTTAACTGACGTAAGTGACTCAGTAGAAGCTACAAAGGAAAATCAACCAAAACGAAGAAAGAAGGCAATGCCCGAAGCATGGAAAAGAAATGTTCTTAAAAATTTACGCCAAACAGGTAAAGGGTACACAAGTAGAAATGGAAAATTTATGGAACCAAAAGAATGCAAGACTACAGATTGCTCTAAATGTCGATATCAGTGCAATTCTTTGTTTCCAGAAAATCTGAGACAAGATATCTTTGAAGAGTACTGGAGCCTAGGTGATACAAAACAACAAAAAATGATGCTCAGTAGCCTGATTTCTCACGCTGAAGTCTTACGTCTTTATACGAAGGCAAAAAAAAATCGCACTATGTCACGTCAGTATTGGCTTTTTCACCAATCTGTAGGTAAAAAACGAGTTTGCCAAAAGTTTTTTTGTAATACATTCAATATTAGTTCAAGCATCATTAATAATTGTTCAAAAAATAGAGGGCTCAACGGCATATTTATGAGCACTGACAAACGAATAGGAAAAATGCCCGCAAACATTACTTCAGTGGAGTCTACTAACTTTGTAAAAGAGCATATTAACCTGTACCCTCGCGTTGAATCCCACTATTGCCGAAAAAGTTCTAAAAAACAGTATTTAGACAGTGATCTCAACTTGAGTCGCTTATATCAAATGTACAAAGATTTGTTTTGCCCCGAAAAGATGATAACTCCTGTATCGCCTTATGTGTATCAAAAGATTTTCCACTCTTATAATCCAAGACTAGCATTTTACAAGCCAAAGAAAGACCAGTGCACCAAATGCAACGTGTATAAACGATCCGACAATAGAGCTCCCTTACAGGAGGATTATGATGCCCACAAAAAACGCGAAAATGATGCATTGACTATGAAAAAAGAAGATAAGCAAAGATGCTTGAATTCAGATGGAGCTTTCCGGGCTATAACATTTGACCTTCAAGCTATCCTATCGGTACCTTTTACCGGAGACTGCAAAATCTATTATTTACGTAAATTATCGATGTACAATTTTACTATCCTAGATTGTCATGCTAACACTGGCTACTGCTATTTATGGGACGAGTGTAATGGCAAAAAAGGTTCTACTGAAATCGGATCGATATTGTTAAAATATCTTAGTAGTTTACCCGAAACTGTTACTCATGTCGCATCATTTTCTGACACTTGTGGTGGTCAGAACCGCAATAAATATGTTACTCTAGCGGCTTTATACGCCGTCAATAACATACCTCACTTAAATACGATCGATTTGAAATTCATGGAATCGGGGCATTCGTATTTAGAAGTGGATTCAATTCACGCGTGTATTGAAAGAGCGCGAAAGCATAAAAGCATATTCACTTTGCGTGAATATGCATTGGTGATAGGGTCTGCTAGAATCAAGCCGAAACCCTACGATGTTATTATTATGAAACACGGGGAATTCTATGATTTGAAGGGATTCGAAAAAACTTTGAATTCCAATACAACAAAAAATACAAAAAATGAGCCAGTACAGTGGCTGAAAATTAAGTGGCTGCGGCTGCAGAAAGAATTCCCCACTTCAATTTTTTACAAATACGATTTGACCGATCCAGATTTCAATGAAATAGACATTTGTAAGACAAAAACAATGAAGAAAAATAAAGACATATGTATAAGCAAACTAAAGAAACCTCTGAAAGTAGCATATAAATCACTGATTGCAGTTTCACAAACTAAAAAGAAAGATCTGATAACACTTTTAAATGATGGGGTTATACCACCAGAATATGAGCACTATTACAAAGATATTCCATCCACTTCTGCAGCTATTGTTAACAATAATTGTGATGACACTGAATCGTCTGATGATGATCCAGATGAAGATTGTTGAAGAAATTTAAGTTTTGATTCAATTTTTAATTACTAATTAGTAAAAATGAATAATTGTTACCTGAAACTGAAGACTGACTTTATTAATTTTCTTATAAAAAATCTTATTTTAATGATTCAGAAACTAATTGTTTTGTGAAATAGCTAAAGATTGGCCTGTAATTGGGCTTCAGTCCTTTTATTTTTTTGTTGTGACTTTGAAATTTATTTTATTTGATTGTGGATAAAAACTGTTTGTGTTTTATAATAAAAATAAACATTAAGAATATGGATCACTGGTTTATTATTTTGTCTATTTAATGCAATATCCATAACTATTATTATCCTTCTTCTTAAACCTTGAACCAGCCTGGTAAAGCTGTTAAATATTTTTGAGTTTTTCACTTAATGCGAGTCAGCATAATCAATCTTAGTGCACAAATGTATTAAATGGGGGGTTTTATGTTTATTTGGCCATTTTGAAAAGGTAACGTTTAAACTAATATTACAATATTGAGATATGATGGAGTAAAAGGACTAGTCTTATGAATAGATGCATATTTTTTTTGTTATTTTACTTGGATTTTCTACTGTTCTCGTCTAAACTTTAAAAAACTTTAAAGCTCTCTCCTCAAAAATGTAAATTTTGTAGTTAGTGCAATTGTGAACTAAGGCATCGATATGCTATTTTACTTTCCAAATTTTTAATTTAGTTTTTCTTTATACTCATTGTTAATTGATTAAATTAAGTTTTTATGCACTAACCTGAAGCACAGGTTTAACCTAGTTCAGGCAATTGAGCAACTGTGCTCTATTTTAATTATTATGTTACTTTATAAATTTATAATTACCCTTTTTTATGAATAAATTTTATGATGAACGACCAGATTTGGTGTCTATAAATACTACATTTTCTGAAAATGAATTCATATCTTCAGAGTTATAGAGTCTTACATACGTCTACCTACAATTATTTCACTCGACAATTACAAAGAAGAACGTTCTCTTTCGCTTGGTTTGAAAAAGAAAGCACGACAACAATTAAGAGTCTATTTCCATCCACAAGATTTAATATGCAAGACTTTAAAATACGATGCAAACTACTTAAAATTCCTGAAGCCCAAGACTTATTCTTAAAGATTCTCCGAAACGTCTTCTTGAAGGCATCGCGCGGCTGTTGCAAATGGCCAGTCTGTGAGAATAAATTGTGGGTAATTTTATCACCACCCGCAGGCGAAGTTCTTGTGTGAACACACAGGAACTCAAAATTCAATAATGTTGGGAAAGTTTCTTGTGACGTAGGTAATTAGCTCTGAAGAACCGCCTGCATGTTGGAAATTATGTTTTGGAAAGTCCTGAGATTTACATGATTAGGTTTAAGGCTAAATAAGGTTTAATCAACAACTTTTAGTTTTTATATACCTCTGTTATGTAGATGAAGACCAAATCAATCTACCAAGCCTTTTCCCAATTATTTTGGGTACGGATAACAGTCTAAACGGATGCAGCTGAATACCATTATTTCAACATTAAACGACTGTCCATCTGACCACCATAATCCCATTACTGGGTTACAAAAAACCCTTTGGTAGGATTGGTTATCAGTCTTTTAGGCTTTAAACTACCCGTAACTGCTGTCAAAGAATTACGAATAACAACTGCGACCAACGGCTAAGCACGTTTTTTTAAGGGACGGAGGGGTCTCGACATATGTGTATTGGATGTGCGCCCATCCACGAACTGACCCTGGCATTCATAGCTTAACCTTCAAGCGACCCAAGTAGTAGTAGTTAAGTATAAGTATAATTTAGTATAATCAAATTAACGAAAAGGATGTTATTACTCAAGCATGACCCCCTTAACGCTGCCATATAAAGAGAATATCATTCTCATTTGAATTAACGTTGTTGCTCAAATAATGTAGTCTGCAAATATTGATTTTGTTGATTTAGATTATTATAATATATCTAAACTTACCGAATAAAGGACATTCAGAACTTATTATATGAGCATTTATAAATACGACTGGGTACCATTATGAAAAGAGTGCAATGATTAATTGGTAGTGTACCCTAACCAAGTGGGACTGAAAAAGACTCACCAACGAGGATCAATATTATATTAGGTATCCACTAATGTTATTGAGGAAGTTCTAAGAGGTCCCAAGTGTAGTATTACCAAGGTGTTTGTGCCTTAATAACATTACTCGTTGCTAGGGGCAACGGCTCAGGTAGCCAATTAATTATTACCTACACCAGAACCCAGAACTTTGCTTTACACTGACATCACAAATAGTTTCGGGAAGTCCATTGATTTTCTCCAAGTTTCCCCATAAAAAAGAAAAAATGCCTTTCTTTTGAGGGGAAAGAAAGTTCGGTAATTAATTTTGTTTCTCCTTTCCGAAGTTTAGCCAAAATTGCATGCATTACCAGTGGCTTCAGTTTTTCTCTCAAAGTGAAACCAATGGAATTAAAACGATACATGGGTCTCAACATGAAATGTTGCACAAGAGTTCCTTATAAAACGGATTATATCCCAATCAGAGTAATGAGTTAAAAACATAATAAAATGGCAATCTTTTTAACAAATATCCAAATTACTGAAATCGTTTCAGTTGTCAATTATGAATAAAGTACACTCATGACTTGCGCCTATTCTGTTACACCTTGTATAACGAAGGTGGCACTAAGGAAGGATTTTTGAAATTCATTCCCTAAAGGGGTGAAATAAGAGAAAATGTTTGTATGAAGGGTGTTCATTTTAGCCTAACGGGATGTAATCGGGCACGTATTATAATATTTTCAAAAAAAAAATCTATAAAAAAATCACCGTATCTAACGGTTAAGTAACGGTATTTTATGTTTTACGCATCACAGTGAGCATCTTGTACCCGACCTACTTACTGTAACCGATTTTCTAAGAGACTAGACTGATTGTAAGACTTTTTCTCCGACTAGGTGAACTTAATGTAGACAAATAAATAATAATAATATCTTAGGACAACCAACACACCGTTATCTGATCCCAAACTAGGCAGAGCCTGTACTATGGTAAACAGACAACTGATTAATATACTTAAATATTTCTAAATACATACATATTATTGATAAATTACACCCAGACACAGAACAAATGATTGTGCTCATCACACAAAGAATTGTCCTGAGTGGGAATCGAACCCACGACCTCAGTCTCAGCAGTCAGGGTCACTAACCACTAGACTAACAGGCCAGTCAAATAAAATTGGAGTGTCTGTTTTTAATATTAAAATAACCGCTTTTTACCAAGTGTGAGTGTGTGGGGGATGTACACACGGTACATATACCAAAACATGTTTTTAAAATTTTTGTCTGACTGTCTGTCTGTTTGTTCCGGCTAATCTCTGAAATGGCTGGACCGATTTTGACGGGACTTTCACTGGCAGATAGCTGACGAGCGTGACCGTTTCTTGTATATCCATCTAGTAAGAAGCTGGTTTTTGACTTTACAAACAGAAACATTTTACTTATTTGTGTAGATAAGTTGATCACATGTTAAGAGATAAACAAACACTATTTCATATTCAAAACAATAGAAAAGAGAACAGAGTTGGCTGGTAGCTGACAGGCCCCATCTAGAAAGAAGAAAAAGTTCATTTTCTAAAGAAGCAGTTTCATTGATAGAAATATTTACCCGAATTATGGTATAAAATACGCCTTTGGTTTTTTTTTGCAATACTGCAAGAACTTGGAGCTCTTGCAGTACTTACCAGCCACTGCTTTCCACTTCACAATAAATACTTAAGTAGGTACTTATAACATGTGACCGGGTTCGCATAAAATCTCCAATCCACCGTTAAATCCCGTTAGGGTAAAGTATTTGGAAAAATCTTTTCCCAAGCCCTTAGTAGTCAATAGAAAGTTATGTAACAAAATTCAAGATAATGGCTTTTTTTTCTTTTTGTGTGTTTACCAGATGGTATCATGTCACCCGTAGTATAAGCGATATAGTAACTGGGTTGAGGACGTCAAATAGACACTGACAGTAGTCTGTGACAGTGACATGTAGACGTCAACGTGTAAAATGCTGATATTTATCCGCATCTAGTTAAACTAGAAGGCGACCCCAACACAGTTGGAAAGAAAAAAATTGATATCTTTCATGTCTTGCTATGAAGCTTTCGGCGATAGATAATTAGAATGGGTACTCCTTATTAAGTACTCAACATTTATTAATTAGGTATCAAGACACTTGCGCGAAAGACATTTTTGCGAATGACACAAGAACCCATTTGCGCGACAAGACATTTCCGCGAATGCACTTTCACGCGAACGGACTTTAGTGCAATTGGGATCGCGCTAGTGTCTTCCACGCAAGTGGATTTGCACAAGTATCATTCGTTTAAGTGTCTTATGCCAATATGTTCATTTTTGGAAATGTCTTGTTGACTAAGTTTCTTTTTGCGTAAAGATCCGTTCGCGGAAATTTCTTTTCGCGCAAATCAGTTCGCGAAAGAGTCTTTCGCGCAAATGTCCCAAATCCTATAAATTACAGACATCAATGTTGGAATTTGATATAGGGAGTCATAATGAATTTTCCATTCATCCATCTTCCTCATCGGCGAGCACTCAGATTCATAGGAATGGTCTTACTGACTTTTTGTACACGTTGCCCTTGACTTTAATCGGCATATGGGAATCTCATAGGAAACAAGATACCGATTGACATTTCAGCCAGGCTGCTTGAATTATACTGTGTATGTCTGTCTCTACACAGGATTTTGGTGCGTCAATGGATCCGAGATCTTTTTAACTTTGTTAAGACGTCTGTTTTCGATTGATGGACATTATTTGACACCCATATTAATGTTGGATTATTCACTTTACATAGCCACGGTCTTCTGTCTTCTGATTCTCAACCCTCTCCTTTCCAAGGACTCCTGCCTTGCCATCAGGTCTGATTTTACTTTCTAAGCTTCATTAGCAATAGATATCAAAAACATAAATGTCAACGTCATAGTAATTATAATTAACTAGCTGACCCGACAGACGACGTTGAACTGTCCAAAATATTGTGCATACAAAACCCAATAGAAAAAGCAACATTAAGTTATTACCATTTTTCCGTAACACTTTTCTTCTTGTCCTAAAACCTGATTCGGACTTATACAAACATTTGAAAATA
Organism: Aporophyla nigra; assembly: GCA_947507805.1. Classification (NCBI taxonomy): domain Eukaryota; kingdom Metazoa; phylum Arthropoda; class Insecta; order Lepidoptera; family Noctuidae; genus Aporophyla; species Aporophyla nigra. The sequence goes on from OX382301.1 coordinate 6,487,695, forward strand.
AAACAAACACAAATCAGTCCAGGCGTTTTCAAATGTGTGTTTTATATACGCATATTAACGAACAGCTTTTCATTTTAATTTTTACAGAAGATTCGCAATGTTGTATTCACCGAAAATCTTCAACTTCAAAAATTAAGAAGATTTATACCGCTTCGCTATACATTAGCTAAGCAGAAAGTCGCAAAACTTGCTAATGGTACAGACGTACGAATAAATATTTGAAGCTCGACAAAGTTTGCATGGACGAATGTACGTGAGTGTCAAGTTTGTCTATCGGTAAACGTGAACACGTTGGCAATGTTCTTTCGTCCTAAACTATTTATAGGACAATGTAGGCGAAATTAAAGTTATAGCAAGGATTTTTACTATTAATCCCGAGGTCCTTATGTTTATAAAAACTTTTAATTGCAGCTTTGACTGCGTGGATGTTGGAAAGTTCATTCAGGCTATAAGCGATCCGTGTGCCAAAATTTATTCAAATTCATCCAAGCATTTCTGCACCAGTATGGAACATACATCCAGATAAACAGACAAACATAAGACTCGTTACCATACTTAGTAGCAAATCCTTTTTCCAAAATATTCAGTATCTAGTTTTGACTTCGTCCTTTTTGTTGACGGCATTTATGGCTGTAATGAAACGAAAAGTAAAAAATACTTAGTGTTTTCATTATTTGAAATTGTTTTCGATTTCATTATAATGTGTCTACTTGTAATTTTTGGAAGATTTTCGTAGAGATGATACAAATTCTATCATGTCTTCTTTTTTAAGTGGAAATAAAGATAACATAGGTACTTACTTATTTTTCTAAGCCAAACCTTAGGTGACAATAAGAAGATTAAAAACCCTTCTCACAATTTTTTTATTTCGTAACACGGGTCTTTCAAAACCAATGTTTTTTTTTGGGGTTTAGTTAATAGCGTCCCAAGAAGTTTGGATCTCAAAAATCATACTAAGTACATATCATATCAAAAATAAAACCGCTCCTCGTTGGTCTAGTGGTAGAAAGGGCTGCTACCGAGCATCAGGTCCAGAACTTGATTCCTAGATCGGCCGAAGTGGTATTGGGTTTTTCTATCTGGAAATTCTCATTAGTAGCCCAGACTCTGGATTTTTGCCCGGTCACGACAATAGGCTCGCCCCTTATTACATGGGATTTAAACGTAACTGGTGAAATGTGAGTCTTCTAAAAGTGCACCTCTGCTCCATGCTTCGGGGAAACAAGGCGTGATGTTATGTTATTAAACATATAAAAAAACAAACATACAAAAACAAACATTTACAATTGCAAGAACAACAAACCAAAGCGCTCGTTAAAAACTTGCAAACTTATCAAGATAAATATTTTTATTGTTTATCATAAACTTAATGTATTCTCAAAAACCAAATAAGCTTAAAGCGCAAAAGTTACTGAAAGTATTAATTAAAATCATGTACTACACGTCTAAAGTGAATGTACTGAAATGAAAGAGTTCATTCACTCTTTTTTTCTACTTTCGTTTATACATTCGTCTGGGAATTAATGGAAGACTGGGCGTGTTTTTCACTCGTATTTTTAGGGTTCCGTTGCCAAATGGCAAAAAACGGAACCCTTATAGATTCGTCATGTCTGTCTGTCCGTGTATGTCACAGCCATTTATTTCCGAAACCATAAGAAATAGGCTGTTGAAACTTGGTAAGTAGATGTATTCTGTGAACTGCATTAAGATTTTCACACAAAAATAGAAAAAAAAAAACAATAATATTTGGGGTTCCCCATACATAGAACTGAAACTCAAAAAAAAAATTTTTCATCACACCCATACATGTGGGGTATCTATGGATAGGTCTTCAAAATGATATTGAGGTTTTTAATATCATTTTTTTCTAAACTGAATAGTTTGCGCGAGAGACACTTCCAAAGTGGTAAAATGTGTGATTTAAATTCTCTATACACATGGTTTCAATTTAATCTTTTAACAATAAACACATCCAAAACTTGCTATGTAATATTTAAGGCAAAAAATAAAATCATTCCACCATTTGATCCACTTAAAATTAATGACGTACCACTGCAGCTAAAAACAAGCGAAAAATACCTCGGTCTGAGAATAGACAGTACTCTTTCGTGGAATGCCCAGATTGAATATATAAAAAACAAGCTCTCGACACTAGTAGGGACATTGCGCAACATAGTTCGATGTATTCCGCGAATTCTAAGATACACCATCTATAACTCACTAGTAAAGCCGCACCTACTATATCTGATTGAACTCTGGGGCAGTGCTACGAAAACAAAACTGTCAGAACTTCAACGATCGCAAAATAAATTAATAAAAATGCTTTTTAACTATCCCTATTTAACATCAACTTCAAAAATCTATAGTGACACAAAATTAATGAACATCAAGCAACTCTATATCTATAATACATGTATATTCATTAATAAAGTGCTTAGCAAAAAAATACACACAAACATTATACTAACTCAATATCGACAAGTCAGCCAACGAAGCTCACGACGAGCGAGCCTAATAGTGCTACCTAAAACTAGAACCAATTATTGCAAAAAAATGGTTACTTTCGAAGGAGTGCAACTATATAACAAATTACCATCAAGTATTAGAAATGTACACTCACTCAATGCATTCAAAATTCAGCTCGGTCAGTATTTAACAGCAAGTAAAACACCCTCACAGAAATGAATGCGTTGGGTGGGTCGTGTTTGTGAAACTGTACATAGAGGTGAAGTCAAACCTTTTTATATTGTTAACATTAATTTATTGTTCTCAAGTAAGTGACATTTGTGTATGTTTTAATTGAGAATAAAGATTCTTTAAACCTAAAATGTGTCCCCCCCCCCTCCCCCCGTAACTTCTAAAATAAGGGAATGATAAAACTAAAAAAAATATATGATGTACATTACCATGTAAACTTCCACCGAAAATTGGTTTGAACGAGATCTAGTAAGTATTTTTTTTTAATACGTCATGAATCGTAAACCATAATTTACCTTTCATTCAGTCAATTCAAATATAAAAATTAAAAAAAAAAACATTTAATTTCATAAACATAAACTTTATGCATAAACCGTGAATACCTGCAGGTTTGTACGGAACCCTCGGTGCGCGACTCCGACTCGCACTTGGCCGGTTTTTTTACGAAATGTAAGAAACTAGCTGATCGCCGCAACTTCGTGTGTGTGAAACTTCATTGTGTGTAATATAAATTATATTCTCTGATGACAGTCGACAATACTGTAGCTTTCAACTAGTGAAAAGAAAAATCGAAATCGGATATGTAGTTCCGAATATAACCCCCATACATATTCAGGGTCAAATTAAATATATTAGAAATACTTTACACACGTGTTGGGTATCGATATCGAAAAGTGATGACGTAAATCACAATAAATAATAAACGCATTTAATTCGACCCCGTATATACATACCTATTTTTACAATATTAGTGCCGATAGCACTCGAATATTATGCAAACTACATATTTGAAATCTGTTTAAGTATCGACATCAAAATTAAAAAAGAAACTGCTGATTAGGTGTTTGGTCTTTAAATTAATTTAATCATACGTTTATCCGCATTGTTATTCATATTATATTTTATACATATTTATTTCGCAGCAAGCGGAATCAAAACGAACGTCGTATTTATTGATGTTATAAAGTGATCATCATAATCATCATCAACACCTGCTTATCCATTCCCAACAATGTTAAGGTCGGCTTCCAATCCAACAGGATGCAGCTGCATACCAACATTTCACACGAAGCGACTTAATATCAAACAAAGTAACATCAGTTAAAACGCTTCATAATTAATAGCTCTCTAAAATGTGACCATAAATAAATTAACCAGCGCAATCAAATAACATACTATTTAAATTTAAATACTAAAACGATATTGCAAGCGTTTCATAATATAATTAATATTACTTTAACTGCAACCATAATTAATTAATTATATTACTTCTAACGTTAGAATTTCACTCACGTTAGTAAATAATTGTTTATGTCTCGATAATACTGTGCCGTGTGTTTCCAGGAAATTAATATGCTATAGCTATAGCTCATAGGATTAGCAAGCTGAAGTGGCAATGGGCCGGCCACATTAGCCGTCGAACCGATGACCGTTGGGGTAGACGTGTTCTTGAGTGGAGACCGCGAATCGGCAAACGTAACGTAGGACGCCCTCAGGCTAGGTGGAGCGACGATCTTCGCAGGGTGGCTGGTAGCAGCTGGATGAGAGTTGCCGAAAATCGAGCTAAATGGCGTGCAATTGGGGAGGCCTATGTCCAGCAGTGGACTGCTATAGGCTGATGATGATGATGAATATGGAACACTCTGTAGTATCCCCTCCTCTTCACTTTACCTTTGCTCTGGGTAAATGAAGAGATTTAGTATATGGCACCAGAAATTGCCTCTGGTTTCTAGAGAAACTTTTGATTTGTTTAAGTTGTTATGAATGTGAAAACTATGTGGGTAGTTTTTTTATTCTCTTTCTTTCTAAGTAAGTTTTAATCATGATCGGGCAGGTTGAGTATTTTATGCGGCCTACCCAAATAACCTTTTTAAGGTATGGTTCGTCGAATCTAGCGACCTCGACAAGTGATCCTCCAATTCTTGTTCGAGCAGCCGGCAGCAAGTTCGTCATGTTCCCTTAGATGTCAATGCCTGCGGTAGCGTCGGGGGTCGGGTTACCCCCTTCCCTCAAATATGGCGAGAGGGGTAATGGCTGATATTTGCGTTATGCTCGTGAACGGGTGCTGCTTGTTTTGACTGGTTTTCTTGCTGACCTTGATGTTGATTTTGTTATGAATAATTACCTACCTGTTTAATTTATTTTACGTCGATGGTCCTAGTTTATCATTTGTGGCCTCGAGTTGTAACTCGGGTCTTTCCTTACTACATTTTCCTGATTTCTCTGGAAGTTATGACTATGATGCTACTGTGTGCTTAATTGTATCCTAGTCTGTTTTAACCCTGTAATCCGACATACAGTTAACAACCTACTTCGGATGCAGATGGTCCCAAACTTTATATATTACAAACTCAAGTGTATATTGTCATTATTCAATTTTGTAATACGTGAATATATTTTGGTGGATAAAATTATATATTATTTAGCTAAAAGTATAATAACATAAAATCCTAACAGCTCCAAATAAACATGTTTGAAATTGTCTTTCTATAGATTTTTCTGTGTCTATCAGTTCGATTTATAGTACAATATTGTAATCAAACGTAATGATTATTATATTTAGACCTAAAGACCGACTATGGAGAAAAGTTTCCTTAATAACGGACACATGGAGTACTTGTATTCAGAAAAACTAGAAAACATTTTAACCTAACCGTTCAGGAAAAATGGGCATGATGGTGTGTTATGTCCTCTAAAACGAATCAGTTGTTGCTACGACGCATCAATAAATTCATTTCCCAGTCTATCCCTAGGGTTAACACTATTATTGTTAACAAGATGTTAACCCGACCTATATGGAAGTTATCGCCACATAAGGCCAGTGTAAGCTGCGATTAATTTAGTTATAGGACTTAATAGGAGCTGTATTTAGAGCCTATATGTGTTCGATCTGATTAGGGCTAAGTGCTTTAATAGCACCAATAGTATAACTGACTCCTTTGATTAAGATGAAGTTGATTGGAAGCAGCTAAGCTTTTGTTTCTGATATAATCTCCTTTACAACTTACAATTATTGTCATTAGTTATAGATTTTGTACCTAATGCTGTCCATTCAATTATGATAAATTACTTTTTGTCAGCGGCTTCCAACTAACCTCTTAATCACTCTGTCTATTGATGAAAACTGCATTAAAATCCATTGCGTAGTTTATAAGATCTAAGCATACAGACGCAGGAAGGTACTTTGTTTAATACTATGTAAATAAACGGTAACGGCTGAACGGATGTCGACGAAGTTTGGCGATAAATAGTTTATAACCTAGAGTAACACATAGAATACTTTGATCTTGATAGTACCTACGTACCCGTGGGATAAATTGCGACGACCTCCATGCAGACGCTGGCAAAAGCTGGAAATCATTATACTTATTTACTTTCAAATTTTTATACAAACTTAGGAACGTTGATAGGTACCTATTTAGTCAGTGAGTATGGACAAAAAATATTATGTTGCAATGTTTTTCGAGTAAATGAAGTAAAAAGTATCGTTAACACGTCAGTTAAACACATTTCGGTTTAAATCATGTCAACACCACGACAGCTAATTAACGTCAGTTTTATAAATTGAAAAGTTGAAATTACATAATTTAATTTAAAACCTGCATGCTTTATTCATTTTAAACTTGATAGTGGTGAATTATAGTTTATCTGAGCTAAACATATTCAAACAGACTCATCACCTTGTGATATTCATCAAATTAAATATTTTGAAGAGACGCAATTATCTACATACACATACTAGCTCTTGCCAGCGGCTGAGCCCGCGTGGAGGTCGGACATTATCCTGCGGGAAGATACTACCGCGATACCGGTACAAATAGTAAGTATTCATTTAGGTTTATAAACTATATGTGTGCCAAATTTTATACAAACCTGTTTAGTAGTTTTTTGCGTGAAAGAGTAATAAACATCCTAACATCCTTACAAACTTTCACATTTATAATATTAGTAGGATTTTACTCAACAGCAGAGCATTAAACACATGACGCTATTAATTACGTTTTTTTTGTACATTTCTATGTATTGCATTGTATAATTTAGATTTCTTTTTTGACATAAGTACCAATCTTTTAAATTTTTCTGAATTGTATTACATTTTTCTTGAATAATATTATAGTGGTAGATCATAATTAACTGCGCGTTTCCTCAACATCTTCAAATGTATTTATCTATGTTCAGCGATAAAGAAATTGAATTGAATTAAACTTAACTCATATGAAAAGAGATTGATTTATTTGTTTACAGCTCGCCGATTGAGGCACATTGAATGACACAATAGAAGTTTTATTGTTATTAGTTCTGTGGACAATTATGTTAAAAAAAAGCTTATAAGTCATACCATACTTCCAAAATGGTCCATTTCGAAATATCTCTTGAATCTATATATATAAAAATGAATCCCTATTTCCCTTGGTCACGCCATCACGCGTGAACGGCTGGACCGATTTCACTTTTTCTTTTTTTGTTGTGTTTGTAATTGTCAGGAGAAGGTTCTTATGAAAGAAAAGAAATAAAAAAATGCGCGTAAAATTAGAAAATTTAAGAATACTTAACAACCATATAATAGGACAATGTAAACTTTTTTACATTAAAAAAGTTTACATTGTGTTGTCACATTATGACATTTGACATAGAATTGACAGAATGCGTGCTTTATATCAAAGAGACAGGACAACGTCTGTCGGGTCAGCTAGTAATCATATAAATATCGAGAAAGCTTCCGATACGTGTAGGTACTCAATACGGTTCCCGTAAATAATGTAAAAAAAAAACTCACCAAGAATGACTCCAGACAGTTGGGTGATCAGCAGTAACAGATGAACGTCACGCCTCCAATCCATGTCGGAGAATTCACGACCACTTCACTACACAGAACTATCGAATATTATCACTATTATGCTGAAGTAACACATGGCTCCAATCTTTTGGCTGCACTATCTGAAAACAAAAGAAAACTACCGTCATTAAGAGACAAAACAAAACACTATCAAAAAATAATTGCAAGACGGTCCCAGAAATTTAATATTTCCGAGACTATGATTACTATTTCAACGAAGTTCAAAACTATTTGAAGTCTATTGTAAATAAAAAAGTAACTTGAAACTTACAACAAAACTGTTTTAGAATTTATAAAATTTATTCCGACTTAAACTAGTCTTGTAGTTTTCGAATGCTTGATATTTTTGAGCCCGAGACAGTCATGCGAGACACAGATTAATTTCACACGTATTCAGTGGTAAATAAGAGAGATGAGAAGAATAAGAAAATTGTCGAGATGGATCTACGACTTGTTGCGAAAATATATAGGAACAGGACCTCTACGGGCCTTAGTAAAGTCACGAACTAACTGCGCAGGTATGCTCCTAATGTGACTGATCACGCGATCGGAATGACGACACAGGCTCGTATTAACCAGTTCACGTTCATCTGGCTGTTTGATCGCGAATCACTGAAGGAGATCTGGCAAGCCCAGTAGAAAGCAGAGTTCGCCCCGAGTTACGAGTTGTAGGTCGTGGGTGTAAACCCAAACAGGCGTTTTATTTATTTATATATCCTTTATTGTACACCAGAAATAAATCTTCTTGTCTACTCTTCGTTACTTTGTTTAAATAATAGTCCGGGACGTAGCGTTGCATTTTTAACCGACTTCAAAAAGGAGGAGGTTCTCAATTCGGATGTTTATATGTTTTTTTTTTTATGTATGTTCGGCCATAACTCCGTCACATATAGACGGATTTGCAAAATTATTTTTTTGTTCGAAAGGGGTTTATTCCGAAATGGTCCCATATAATTTTCATTTTTCGGGAGACAGACACCGGAACTCTTTAAAAAATGACAGGAAATCAACCGCGATTACTGCTATCGCATAAATATGCATTGTTTGTTTGGAATTAGTGCAGGGTGAATACCACAACTAAAAATTTAAAAATAAAAACTTTTTTACAAAAAAAAAAAACAACCGACTTCCTTAAAAACACTACAAAGTGAAAAATAACTTTAATTTCGGAAGTCGGTGGCAAAAAAACCATAAATACAGATCCTAAGACACCGACTACCGAAATTAAAGTTATTTTTCACTTTGTAGTGTTTTTAAGGAAGTCGGTTGTTTTTTTTTTTGTAAAAAAGTTTTTATATTTAGTGATTTTAAGCAGATCGATTGCCAACTTTTTCAATAGTTCTCGAATGAGAAATAAGAGAACCAAGCGTTAGCTGACGCACCCGCGGTGAGTTATTGGCAGGCAACGGAAGTGATAAAAAAATAAGTAAAACACTGTTATTCAGTTGCATCGTGAGAGAAGCTGGAAGCCGACTCTAATACTACTGAGAAAAGGCAAATCGAATGATCCTATGCTGACTCAGTTGACGGCAAACAAAATACTTTCTTTTTCTAAATTAAAAATATTAACACAATATCCTATTTAAAATATTGCAATCTATGAATCAACTAAAGTTCAAAAAGTAATAATGAATTCATGATTGTGAGAGGGAAATAAATGTTAAATATCAACCTGCCAAGCCTCTATTTTGAAGACAGTTCTTTCGTTCTATTATTAATAAAGCAAAAATACGTTCCCATCTAAACTATTACCTTGAACTGAACCCTCTTTAACTTATGTTGTTTACAAATCTATCCACCACGATAGGAGCAGTTCAAAGGCTTTCGTGAGCTCAAACCATATGCTTTGAGCTCACAAGATCACATCGTCAGTCAACCTTAAGCATGTCACAAAAGAGAGATATAAGTGTAAGCGTACCTATCGTTCATCGATTTTCATATTATCATGAAATATGTTCTAAGAAATGATGTATGTATTTTGTAAAATATTTCCCTTTTGTAGCAAGCTTTAAAACGTTTCTGTAGAACTTTTGAAGCTTGTTTCGTCTCAAATATAATTGTTACTTTTCAATGCTAATTAAATGTTAATATCACCATGAAAATGAAATGAAATAGTCTTGTGGAAAAAAATGAGTAGGGAGAAAATCAGAGCTCTAAATAATGTAGGTACACAATTTTATTAGGATTTACTCTAGAGGAAAAGTAGGCGTGGGTAATGGAAAATATGTATATTTGCTGTCTTATCATATGAAAGTGTCATATATTTGTCCTCCCACACAAGTTGCAAGGACAGAAATATGTTCTGAAATATTTTTTCTATAGTAACTATTTGTTTCGCTCTACTTTATACCAAAAATTATTTGTTTTTCGAACTAGGCAGCATTTGGAGTCACTTTGCAATGAACTGACAATTAACACTTCACTAAAATCCATTAACTCCTTCGTTTGAAAAAATCGTCAGCTGAATAATAAAATGACGCAATGGATATTGAACATCATCATCATCTGCCTAGCCTTTTTCCTATTATTTTGGTGTTGGTTTCCAGTCTAACCGGATGCAGCTGAGTACCAGTATTTTACTGTACAAGGAGCGACGGCCTATCTGACCTCCACAACCCAGTTACTGGCTAATACGATACCCCTTGGTAAGACTGGTTGTCAGACTTTCGGGCTTTTGACGACCCGTAACGACTGTCTAAGATCTACGAAAGACATCCGGGACCAACGGCATAACGTGCTTTCCGAGGCACGATAAAAAAAATAAAAAAAAATATCTGAGGACAACCAACACACCGTTATATGATCCCAAACTAGGCAGAGTCTTATGGTAACCAAACAACTGATAAATATACTTATATATTTCTAAATACATACATATTATAGATAAATTACACCCAGACACAGAACAAATGATTGTGCTCATATATGCTCATCACACAAAGATTTGTCCTGTGTGGGAATCGAACCCACGACCTCAGTCTTTGCAGTCAGGGTCACTAACCACTAGTCTAGTATAGATGGTCACCCATCCACGGACCAAACGTGGCAAGCGTAGCTTAACCTGAACGATCAACCCGTGTGGCTGTTATTATTTAGCCACAAGCCCTTCGAAATGGATATTGATGAAGTATCAAAATGAAAAAGGGTTGCCATTCCGAGTGTTACGCAATTAAGGCACTGTTCTAGCACCAGAATAATTTCCTAACTTCTGTTACACCTGGTACGATTGTATCTCGAAGCAGATAAGATACATTAAGAGATTACAGTGACGGATGTTGTGGGCGATACATCTTGGAAGCAAGGAACAGGTGCTGCTCGATGTTCTATAGCGCCATATTGTTCAATTAAATTAATCTTACTAATCTAATAATATTGACAAGCTGTGCTGAAATAGATCAAGTGAAACTGTTTATGTATATTAATTGTATACTTGATAGGGTAATTCACAGGGATTATATGTTTTAGCTTTGTTTATTTATTTATCCTTTATTTAAGGTAACTTAAACCCAAAGTATATTGTTTGACTGGTTCTAAAAAAGTTTTTCTTTTCAAAGAAATCTAAAGTTTTACGAGTTAATTTGATTTGATCTTGTAATTACTGGTTTTTACAAATGGAATTTATTTGTACGAAATTATTTTCTGAAATCGGAAATGATGCCACGGAAACGTGCTATCCGCATAAAAACTATTATGTCTCCTTATTTCATCCAAATCTCCGAGGCGTAAAAATATAATAACAGACAGATAGTAACATACCAAAAGACAGAATTACTTTGCAATTTTATATTATTAAAGTTTACAATTAATATGGATAGGTTTATTAAATAGTTTATTTTCCAGTAACTTCAATGTATGACGGCTAACAAAAGGTATTTACAAGGCAGATGTGAGTAGAAACTGGGAGGGGACGCCCTAGGGGGACATATAGTGACCTTATTGATGATGTTCTTCAGAAAGGTCAGGTGCGTAGTACTCGAAACCAGCGTGTGTGTATGACCAATTGTATGAACCTAAACGAGCCAAAAGGAGTGTGTAGAGATTGTAGCAGGTGGCGTTCCGTGGTTTCTGCCTACCCCCATGGGAAAAAGGCGTGATTGTATGTATGTTCAATGTACACAAAATGAGCTAGCAGATTTACTCATCCTTTTCCATTTGCTAAACGTAACTCACAAACTCACAATTGAAATTTCAACCACGCGCGTCAAAGAATACGACCAATAATCAAAGTTTTGGGGTTCCCTTCAAATCGTGTTCGGGTTGATAAATTACACATTTACTCACACACACACACCCTATCAAAACATGTTTCAGGTAACAGAAGAAAATCATAGGGTTACATAATAATGTGCTCATTTAGTATCTCGTCTCGAACAAATCATTGAGTTTGTTGCAAGCGAGTTTCTACAAAGGGAAATTAGATATTTCTGAGAGGAATTTTCATGTACAGTGGGATACCTAGTGTGTGTCTAATGAATGAAAAAACTAAAATCATCCTGATCATCTGCCTACTCTTTTCCCAACTAAGTTAGGGTCAGCTTTTAGTCTAACCGGATACAGCTGAATACCAGTATTTTACATGGAGCGACTGTTTATCTGACCTCCACAACTCAGTTACTGGGTAATACGATACCCCTTGGTCAGACTTTCGGGTTTCTGACGACCCCTAGCGACTGTCAATTATCTACAAATATCAGCCAGGGCCAACGGCTTAGCGTGCTTTCCGAGGCACGGAGGGGTTTTGGTATGAAAAAATACCTCATCATTGTAAAAACATACCTGTAATCAATCAGCGAATTGAAAAGACAAATAGTATTCTTTCATCTGACCCCGTGTCTTAAGCGATGAAGGCGTGCATTTTGTTTAGCGTACCATAACGCATTGTCGCATTGACAAAGGATGAAATAAGTGGCAAATGATCGCGATGAGCACGTCTTTACCAAAAGCGATCGTCGCGCAAGTATGCGATAGACGCGATCGTTTGTATGAATTTTGAGTTACCTACGTGACTACGCCAGTATACATAACATAACATGTCGCCTTGTTTCCTCGAAAGGTTGGGTAGAGGCGTACCTCCCTATAATGCACCAAAATTTTACCAGTTATGTTTAAGTCCTATGTAATAAAAGAAAGAAAGAAAGAAAATACATTTATTTAGCACAGTTGAAAGGCACATAACAGTTAATACAGCAGGACAGAGTAAAAAATAAAATAAAAAAGTCACCCATTGCCATCAACCAGGTATAAATCCAGACTCCGGGCTGCTACTGAGAAATTCCAGAAAGTAAAACCCAATAACAATTTCCCTGACCCGGGATTCGAACCCAGGACCTCGTGCTCAGCAAAACCGCTTACGACCACTAGACCAATGATTGCAATTGCGTGACTATGGTATATATATAGAGGAGAGCGACGATCGCGAACTCGCGCAATGATCGGATTTTGTTTCGACTTGACCATAGGACACGGCCTTAGGAGATCCGTTGACTATTCAATACGACAAAAGTTAATTTAAGAAAAGGGTTAATCTTTCTGTGGTCCAAGACAGAAAACTTTAATCTACTACCAATGCGTATTAGACTGCGGAGATAATACCACATTCCTACCCAGACGTACTAAGTAACCCCTCTGTCTAGAACGTCCCAATCAGACGGAGATCAAACTGGTTAAGCCTACCAGCTATATAACCGTGCGAACTCAGTCGTTACGTGCGATCCAATCTTACCCGGCTAACCCCGGTTTATTAGCTAGATACCACGGTGATGTACTCCTTGCTATGTTGTGGTGTTGTCACACTGACAGCGAGCGGCGAAGTGAGAGAGTAATTTGAAAATGTTGGTGAAATTGAATATTGGGTTCCGTTTTTTAAATGTTTGTTTATATTTGTTCGCTGGCCAAAGAGTTTATCATTATGAAGGAATTCCGTTATTAAGGTGATCTCCAGGACAGCTCGAGAAATTCGAATTTTCTTACTTTTTTTGCAGTTTGCAGGTCAGTGCCACGTTATATATTGAATAAAACATGATTTTGTGTGCTATGTTTATTTATATGTTACCTAAGGCCCTACGGACGAAATTTGTCTCATATTGCAAAACTCATATTGGCCTGTTAGCTGAAGAACCTTGTGTTATCGACATATTCGAAATCACATCACATCTTATGACTTTACAAGTATTTTCAAAGTCAACAGAGGAACAATATAACTGAGTATCAGTTCAGTTTGCATTGAAAGCTATTTTCTTTTCTTTTCAGTGATCAGAGGAACAATATCATTGGGTTTCTGTTCAGTGTGCATTGAAAGCTATTGTCATTTCGTTTCAATAATTCACAGTCACGCGACACTTGCTTCGCAAGGAATGCATTTCCACAGCATTTATTTTACTTTCATGTTTCTTTTGCAACCCAACAGTCGCTTCCGTATTTAAGCAATATTGTCGCTTTTTTGGATTGTCAACATCTTCAATTATAATTTTTCACGCAGCATAAAACGACAAGCAGGCAGTTGTCAATGGAAAAGTAACTTATAGGTAGATAGATCTCAAGTCGCTCACTGGCCCAAAGTGGATAGACATAATTTTAATACTAGAAATAAAGACAAGATAGATCAACCATTTTTCAGATTAGCAAAAGTACATAGATCTTTTATGGGGTACTGTGTTAAATGTTACAACAAAATACCTTCTGATATATTGCAATTAAATGAAAGGAGGTTTAAAAGTCATATTAAAAGTACACTTTGTAAACGAGCTTATTACAAATTAGAGGACTACATCCAAGATAAGAACGCTTGGAAACATGCTGGTCTCGCTCCATAGGACAGTCTTAGAGTTTATCAAACTAGTTGCTAACTTAATTGTGTAGATAATATTTATTTTTTCTTCTATGACACTGTTTTACATTCTGTAATTACTGTAACTCACACACTGACAGTTTATATGGGTAGTTCATGTAATTGTTTTTTAATTTTTTTTTATTTAACTGCTTTTGTTAATTTATTTTTAATTTCTTTTAATTTCATTTGTTGTGTATATGTATCATTTGCATCGTTGTATATGTAAGCGGGCACGCCCTTTATGCCTGGAGGGTTTAGTAAGGTTTTAAGTTCTGTTTACGATTTTGTTTCATTATTCATTTCAGCTTGAGTTTAGTTTTCAATGTTTTGTTGGTATAACGGCGTGTGCTAGCTGACATATGGCGAATAATGTATGTTTTGTTTTATTATATTAATAACTTATACAATATTGTATAGAATCAAGTTCTTCTAACTTAACAGACAGCAGTGCTGCTGGGGAGTTTGTTCCGCCACTTCTTTTCCCAGCCAAAGCACTAGGAAGTGTCGAAGGGCGGGCGTTTTGGGGGACTGTCTTATGTGACTTTGACGTTCAAAAAGTGCTGACTCTCAGCCTAGTTTGAATAAATGACTTTTGATTTTGATTTTGGAACTAGTATCTAAGGCATAGCTGTCCCACCAGCTATGCGCAAGCGAGTGAGCTATCAACGAGTTTCTCGGTTAAGACACGTACTTACAAAAAGTAAAGTAAAAGTAAAGTAAAAATTCATTTATTTTCCACACTAATCTAAACACAGTATAGGTACATAAAATAAATGGAGTGGACTGGAGCCTAAACTAGGGCAGCCCTGTATTTCAGGACTCCAGGTCTTCCTCCCGCGGCGAGTAAGTTGGTACGAAATTATATATTACAACTAGAGGTGTAGTTAATAAATAATTACATTGTTTGTGTTTGGGTGAGTGAGTGTGTGTGTTGTGAGTGTGTTCATGCGTGTGTGTGTTGTGTGTGTGTGTTGTGTGTGTGATGAGTGATGAGTGAGAGTACTGTTGCGCGCATCTGTGTTTGTGGGAGTATGTACATAAATGTATGCGTGGTTATGGATAAGTGAGTTATGTATGATTGCTCTTGATTTACTGCAGACAGAACAGAGATGTTATTTAGTAATAATGAGTAAGGATTCCGTATCATTGTAATTTAAATTCAGAAGATATTTTTTTATAATAGATTTACATTCATGCGTGAGTTTTGGGAATATATTTAAAAGAGAGTTGAGTTTATTATATAAATAAGGAGCAAGGAAGCATGAGTGTCTAGTAAAGAAAGCCGTGTTGTGTTTAGTTGCCTTGCATATTCTGTTATTTCTTCGTGCAGGATATGTTGACTTAGCATCGTAAGTTAGTTCTTTATGCTTGCGTAGTGTGGTGTGAAGGATGAATAGTTGCCGCACTGTCAAGACATTGCAGTCGTTATATAGGCTCATCGTGGGATAACGAAAGGGTTTTCTGAGCATTACTTTGAGTAATGATCTTTGTGCGCGTTCAACTTTTATGATTTTTGTCTTAAAGTCTTTTTTGTCAAAAGACTGTAAGTAAAAGAGATGAATATTATTACACTAGCTTCTGCCCGTGACTTCGTCCGCGTCAAATTTTTGCTCTCCTAACTCTTCCCGTCGCATTGAATTGCCTGACAGTTTTCGTCCATTTTTCGTTGCTTGTCCGCTTCTTTTGATATAAGAGATATAAGATATATTTTAATTGTAGCGTGATGTTATATAACCATCACGCTACAATCAAAATATATCTTTCCTCAATAAATAGGCTACTCAACATAAAAAGAATTTTTCAATTCGACCAGTAGTTCCTGAGATTACCGCGTTTAACCAAACAAACTCTTCAGCTTTATAATAGGATATTTTTCTTTATATAGATTTCAATAGTAAATCGCTAACTTCACACGGCCTGGTACTCGTTTGTGACAAGAGAAGCGCTATCAAAGAGCGTACTAGCTGAATGACGCTCGCTTAGCGGGCAGACTCGCTGAAAGACTCATGCTTGGTACGAATACATAAGTACACCAGCGAGTAATAGCTGTCGCCATCGCGCACTCGCTGGTCGCCTACTTGTTTTTAGTAGCTTCTCGTTTATCGCCGGCGGTGGTACAGTTGCCTAATGCTAGATAAGAGATTGATGCTTGGCTTTAACAAAAATGGATCGAACTAATCTTGTTACGCGTAATATTTACTGAGACGATGAAACTTTGTATTATCTTTTGAAGATTTTTTGCCGTGAAGAAAAGCAAGAAAAACATTGGATCAGTCATTATTTTTAGTGGATACTTGGAATATGTACTCAATAATATTTTAGTTTTGAGTCTTGGATTTTTGGCTGAGGCAGGAAATTTTGCGGCGTACTTTTTCCTGTTTTTCAATTTTATATTTAACATGATATATTCTACACACAAGCTAAGATTAAACTTGTGCTAGGTTGTTCACTGATCAGTATCGGTACCTACTATAGGCAGCAAATATAGATTTTACACAGAAAATAATAATAAACGAAATAAAGACAAAACTATTTGTATGGAATGTAGTATATGTTATGTAGTGTTCTGTCACAAGTTTCAAATGCATCTTTTGATTTTTTTCCTTTATTTGGATCTTTTTGTTAAATAGCTACACATTAGCTTATTTTTTACAGTGTTCATCATAATTTTATGGTTTAGTGGCGGTCGTTTTCGGTACTAAGCTGAAATAGATACCTAAGTAACATGAAACCTGATACCAACAGTGATGAACAAACAAGGAAAAATACAAAGGCAATTATTTAAAAGTGATAACATGTACAATATCAAACACGAAATAAGTATTTCACCATACTACTAAATTGTTGTATGTTTTTGATCAAATAAATTAAACTTATACTTATTAATCGTTAAACGAGGTAAGTAACCTGGGTCACCGGATATCGTTGAAATTTAGTATGAAACCAATCGATGTTTTCGAATGAAATTGAATTTGATAAATGAACTGGTTGTTTTATATTAATTACGTACCTATGAGTACGTAGGTGGTCTAGGAAATCCAGTGTAAATGAAGTTAACTACCATCATAAATAGTCCGCTTACTCAAACCAAACTCAAGCCATGATTTGATATTTGTATGAAATGGCTTTAACACGACAAGGTGAGATAGGTTGTTAATTTGCCTTGCACTAAAATGCACAACGAACTGAAGTTTTGACAGCTTATAAAAAAAAAACCTGCATTTTCTCGGCGTTTCTGTCTTATCGAAATAGAGAGTAATGGAGCGCCCAGTTGTTTCAAGTACTTTATGGCAGACTTGTTGTTGCCCGTGTTTCTATCTACTTCGCCTAAGATTTCACGGTGAATATTTTACAGCATAGACCGGCTGTTCAGTGGTTTTAGCGTAAAAAGATAACAGGTATAAAGTTATTTCTGCATTTATAATATTAATAGCTTCTGCCCCCAACGTCGTCGGCGTCAAAGTTTTGTTGCCCTGACACTTTCCGTCGCATCAAATTGCCAGCGTGATGTTATATAGCATATAGCCAACCTCGATAAATGTGCTATCTAACACTAAATGATTTTTTCAATTCGAACTAGCAGTTCCTGAGATTAGCGCGTTCAACCAAACAAGCACTTCAGCTTTATAATATTTTAGTTAGCTTTTGCCTGCGACTTCGTCTGCATAAATGTCGGTTATTGCGGACGCAGATGAAGTAGCGGAATAAAAAGTAACCTATGTCCTTTTTTGGTGTTCAAACTAATTCCGTACCAAATTTCACCAAAATGTGTTCTGTGGTTTAGCGTAACAGACAGACAGAGTTACTTTCGCATTTATAATATGTATTAAGTACAGAAGTATAGATTATTATAGAGTATAGATTAAGTAATAGATTATGAAATTAGTATGAATTGGGTACAAATACTTCGCATGCAAAATTTATGTCGCCTTCAACATAAATTTAATAAGTAGGCCTTGGATCCCTAAATGCCCTCGATTCTACACGCCCGCTATCAATGTAACCTACGCTTAATACAAGCCACAAACCGTTGCAGTAGCTCCATGAATTATTTTATAGTTTTATTGTTCCGCATCCAAAGTACGTAGTAAAGCGCTTAAACTGCTATAAAGTTTTGATCGCGCCAAAATCAACACGTAGATTAACTTGTTGACAATGCGGAACAGTAGTAGTTATTATTTAGTTTTGAGGCTCTAAAAACAAAAATCCCTTAAAGGAAAACTCGCATTTATCAATGCCGAAGAAGGCGAGAGTCGTAAGAATTGAATTTATGTGCACCTTTACACTTTAGCCCGAATTTTAAGGTGTATACAGATCCAGTAAATTTTACACATATCTATACTAATATTATAAAGCTGAAGAGTTTGTTTATTTGTTTGTTTGATTGAACGCGCTAATCTTAGGAACTACTGGTCCGAATTGAAAAAATATTTTTGTGTTGGGTAGCCTATTTATCGAGGAAGGCTATAAGCTATGTAACATTACGCTACAACTAAGAGGAGCAGAGCGGTAATGAAAAATGTTGCAAAAATGGGGAAAATCGGACGTGTAGGCGATTCGACGCGACGGGGGAGGGTCGGGGAAACAAGAAATTTAACGCGGACGAAGTCACGGGCAGAAGCTAGTCATGATCAATGAACGTTGAAAGTGAAATCAGGGAAATTAATTATTAAGAAAACTTACAAAATTATTGTCGATATTATGTACATATATATATATATTCAAATCATAACTGAGAATCTGGTTATAACAGGGCTTTGATGAACAGTTAATTTCCCTGACCGTATTTAAACTTTACAAAAAACAAGCATACATACATTAAAACATTGTTGTAAACGAAACATTCGTTTTAACTCGGCATAAACATAAATTTGGCGAAATAACAGATCCAACAGCGTTATTAAACAAACATTTTAATGTTCCGTTTTATGATGAAAAATAAATAAGGCACCGTTTTCATTGTAAGTACTTGGTACCTAAAGGTGCGGTGTGGATGAAAGCGGTGCCATCTTCACTTTATTATTTTTCTTCCTTTTTATGAAGGGCTCAAAAAAGCTCACAGGACACAAGCACTCTGCCAATCATTTCTATAATTCAACAATATTCATTTCATTATTTACGTTGTTTACAACGTAAGTAACGTAACTGCGATAGCAGATAAATTTTTAAAATATTAAATACAAGTCGTGACAAGAGGCCAATTGGAGTTACATTTTCACCGTTTAATATTTACTGGGCGTCGCACAGTGGGTCGAAACTATGATTTTAGTGACTTAGGGCTCAACTTTGCTTTTTCACTTTTTTTTTTATGCGGATGGGTAGAGCTCATTAACCTCAATAATAATTGTTCTGATGTATTTTTTCCTAAACTTTATACTTTGGGTAGAAAAATGTGTTTTGTTATTTTTTTGTATGGAGCGGCTCAAATAAACTTAAATTCCTGCTAAGTAGCGTGTGATCCCGCGTTGAAACTTTATTTTTCATATACCTTGTCTGGTCTATTATCATTTGATGCTATAAACAAATGCATAAAGTTGCAACTCTGCCAAATAAATGGATCGAAAAAAATGAAAAAATACATAGAATAAAAAGCTTCATTTTTTACTTTCGTAAGTTATTTTAAGTTAAATTTGATATGGAATAGTAAGTAAAAGCACGTAATAATACACATAATTACTTAGCAACTAACAACAATACATTTAAAAGGTCCCTAATTAGCTTAAATTTACTAATACTACATATATTAGTAAATTTAAGCTAATTAGGGACCTTTATTTAAAAATGTGGATATGAAATCAATTAATTTCTATTTGTGTGTTTAATTACTGTAATTAGCTTAACCTTTTACCTTATAAAAAAACAATGTTTTTCACTTTTAGTCATTACTGTAATATTAATTAGGATAATTAGTTAATGAGGGTAGTAGAAAAATTAGTAAACATTGTTTGTCACTGGATTCTGGAAGTATAAAATGACCATAATTTATTATATACTAACTAGTGTTCGTTTATTCGTACTACTACTAACATCTCGTGATTCTGATCGTCCCTTTTTCGTTATAATGGATAATTTAGTTAACAATTTAGATTTATTTATGATTTTAAGAGAGCAGGTCAAGTCACTGTCGGATAGTCAAAAATTCTTTCAATTCCTACAACATAAAATAAACGTGACCGAAGAGAACAGTGTTGAGCTCCAAAAATTCTGTACGCGCTTTTGTTCAAATATAAGTGCAAGATGGGAACGAAGTAGTCGCACGTTAGCACAGTTTGTAAGAAAAAATGGTGATTGGTTGGAACGTGCAATAAACTGGCCCGAAGGAATGATACCTGAAGCTGTGAACACTGAACAGGAAAGGCTCGAGATTTG
This sequence comes from Aporophyla nigra, assembly GCA_947507805.1. Taxonomy (NCBI): domain Eukaryota; kingdom Metazoa; phylum Arthropoda; class Insecta; order Lepidoptera; family Noctuidae; genus Aporophyla; species Aporophyla nigra. Next base: position 6,508,427 of record OX382301.1, read on the forward strand.
TAATACTGAAGATGTCGAAAATCTACCACCATCTACTACAGAAGCTTCGACATCTACATTTACACCTCGAAAACCTTTCGAGGAATTGGGCTCCAGGCAAAAACGAAGACGCGTTGATCAAATTAACCAATCGCTTTCGTTATCCCCGGATGAACTTAAAGCTACTACAATTGCTAGTTTAAGAAACACCGGAAATGAGGATGTAGGAAAAATTATGAACCATTTACTAAATCACCCCGAAGATCTAGAAAAAGTTAAAGAGTGTTTAAGTACAAGTAAACCGAAAAGTAGTACATATTCACCCGATAAGGCACTGTCTTTATTAGTTTCACTTAAATTAAGTAAGTGGCAGTATATAAGCCTAAGAGAAGCAGCAAGTGAAAATAGGTCTGATTTATACCCTTCTTATTATAAAATAAAACAAGCGAAGGCAAAATGTTATCCAGGGAAAGAAGACATAATTATAACTGAAGAAGGAGCTGCTATTAAACTGCAAGCTTTACTCAACTTGACGGTATCTAGGCTTTTAGAAGTGATTACTTTAGATTTGGATTCGCCAACTGAGTTACTGCTAATAAGCAAATGGGGTTTTGATGGAGCCTCAGGTCAAAGTAATTATAAACAAAAGACTGAAGCAGAGTTTGATGACTCAACTATCTTCATGGCCAGTCTAGTTCCTATAAGGCTTCAACAATGTGATGGAACAATTGTTTGGGAAAACGATCGACCCTCATCAACTTTCTATTGCCGTCCGATAATGTTCAAATTTACCAAAGAAACGCAGTCAACAGTGGTAACTATAAAAGCTAGCATAACCGAAGAAATTTATTTATTTATTTATTTACTAACTTTGGATGACTTACAGCTAAAACAAACAGAATAAAAAATTGCGTGTGAAACTGACAGCCAATTACAAGTCATCACTTATAGGAACAGATAAGAAGAGAAAAAAAGAGTGTGAACATTACAACACAGTTACCAAAAAGGAATATATAGAAAGAAAAAAAAAACAGTATAACATTAATACTTAAACTAAATTCACATTTTATAATCGAAGCAAGAATCAAAACCAGGATATACAAAATTTTAATTAAAAAAACCAAGGCTGAGGCACTTTCTGGCCGAGGACACACTCGTTATAAAAGGATCGAAATCATGCTGTTTACACATTTTATTGAAGTTGTTACTTGCACGCACTATAAATGAATTTTGTCTGTAATTTGTAGAGGTAAATGGGACACGCAACGGTGCGTTCCATCGCTTTGACTTACTGGGGACCTTGAAATAAAATTTAGATAAAATATCCGAATTATTAATAGAATTATTGAAAATTTTAAATAATGTAGTACAGTCAGAGATTGCACGCCGATTAATTAGAGGCAATATATGATACCTCCTACAGAGGTTGAGGTAATCTTCAGACCGGTAGGGCACTTTCTGATGATAACACAAGTATTTGATGAATCTTTTCTGAATGCTCTCTATACGATCTATGTACTTGTGATAACACGGATTCCAGATTTCAGACGCGTATTCCAAGTGGCTTCTAACAAAAGTACAGTATAGAATTTTTAAAGTTTTGGCTTGAGTGAAGCACTTGGACAGCCGCATTATGAAACCCAGAAATAGAAAGACTTCAGCCAATCAAGTTCAATCAAGTTGAAGTTAAGCATCAATTGCACTTGACGATGATAGACGGCAAAATATCGTCATATTTGTCAGACACATCTTCAGCTGTCTGTGATATCTGCAAAGCAAAACCGTCAGAGATGAACAATTTAGAGTCACTTGCTCAAAAAGAGAACAACGAAGAAGTGTTCCAGTATGGAATGTCATCTTTACATGCCTGGATAAGAAGCATGGAGTGCTTACTTCATATCGGTAAATATAATTTTATTAGTTCATAATTTTTTTCACGTTATATAGTTACTTGTGAGATTTTTATTTAAGTGATATTTCTTTTTGTTTGCAGCTTATCGTTTGGACTTCAAAAAATGGAGTTGCAGGGGCGATGACAAAGAAAAAATGTCACTCAGAAAGAGCGCTATACAGCAAGCGTTTAAGAAAGAATGCGGTTTACTTATTGACGTAGTCAAGCAAGGAGTAGGCACAACCAATGATGGCAATACTGCCAGAAGATTTTTTAGGGATGCAGAAACAACAGCTCGCATAACAGGAATAGATAAAGATTTAATAGAAAGGTTTCATGTGATTCTTCAGACGGTTGCATCTGGAGAGAGCGTGGATCTTTCTAAGTTTTCCGAATTTTGTAGAGATACTGCACAATTGTACGTTCACTTATATCCCTGGTATTATATGCCTTCCAGTATACATAAATTGTTAGTACATGGGAGTGATATAATTAAGCACTTTGGTGCCATACCTATAGGTAAACTGTCGGAAGAGGCAGCGGAAGCTCGTAATAAAGATTTCCGGAAATATAGAGAGAGTCATTCTAGAAAGGTAAGTAGAACGGCGACAAATGAGGATATTATACACAATCTTCTTTTGTCTTCTGATCCAAAGATCACAAGTCTAAGACCTCGAATGGTGAAACAAAATATAATGGTTCTCTCTCCAAAAGTCAAAGAGCTTCTGCTGATTTTTCCCACAGAATCCGATATAGATTTTATTGATGCAGATAATTTACAAGATAGTCATAGCGATAGTGAATAAGATTTTTTGGTAGTTTGTAAGTTTCTTGTTTTTTTTATTAGTTTATAAATGTCAAACTCATAATTGAAAGGAAATAGTAATGTTTGATGTTGTTTATAGTTAGTTTTTAGTTTGCTTGTGTTAGTTGTAGTAATGTTAGTTTACCTTTACTAATTTGTATTATTATGTACCTATCTTTACTTACTATTCAGTATTAAATCTAACTTAAAATAACATTTCATAAACATGTTAAAGTCATTAAAACAAAGAAATTGAAATTCATAGATCCCTAATTAGCTTAAATTTACTACTACTACATATATTAGTAAATTTAAGCTAATTAGGGACCTTTTAAATGTATTATGATTAGTGTGATTAGCTTTAAATTTACTAATACTACATATATTAGTAAATTTAAGCTAATTAGGGACCTTTTAAATGTATTATGATTAGTGTGATTAGCTTTAAATTTACTAATACTACATATATTAGTAAATTTGAGCTAATTAGGGACCTTTTAAATGTATTATGATTAGTGTGATTAGCTTAAATTTACAAATTTACTAATACTACATATATTAGTAAATTTAAGCTAATTAGGGACCTTTTAAATGTATTGTTGTTAGTTGTTAAGTAACTATGTGTATTATTACGTGCTTTTACTTACTATTCCATATCAAATTTAACTTAAAAGAACTTACGAAAGTAAAAAATGTAGCTTTTTATTCGATATATTTTTTCATTTTTTTCGATCCATTTATTTGGCAGAGTTGCAACTTTATGCACACGTTAATAGCATCAAATGATAATAGACTAGACAAGGTATATGAAAAATAAAGTTTCAACGCGGGATCACACGCTACTTAGCAGGAATTTAAGGTTATTTGATCCGCTCCATACAAAAAAATAACAAAACACATTTTTCTACCCAAAGTATAAAGTTTAGGAAAAAATACATCAGAACAATTATTGTTGAGGTTAATGAGCTCTATCCATCCACATGAAGAAAAAAGTAAAAAAGCAAAGTTGAGCCCTAAGTCACTAAAATCATAGTTTCGACCCACTGTGCGTCGGTGTCTGAGTTTCGGATATATTTGAACTTGACGAATTTTATAAAACGAAACAATGAACAGTTTCTAGACATTTGTCAGATGGACAAGAGAGCTGCGCCAAGCCACGATTCGCACGAAGGTGAGACTAGACTCTGTCGAAGCGCGCAAACTTCACACTTGCGTTTAATTGTCAATTGACATCCCGTACTCATGACTCTTCCTATATGCATACATATAATTATTAGCAATGGATTATGATATTTCATCAAAAAATCATTGGATTGTCATTAAAAGTGTGATAAGCAATTGGGTTGCAGATTTTCCTAGGAACGTTTCATTTAATTTAATTCTCCGTTAATTTTAACGTATATCAAATATTATGTTACCTACCTATTCAATTACAAACTCGACAGACTGCACACACATTATGACTCGTACATGAAATTAATTTCGACTAAAGTTATTTATACATTATCGCATCCGAGATCATTACACAGCATTAACGAACAGAACAGTGTAGTGAATAAAGTTAAATATATGAAACTGTACTAAATGCCTGTTTATTTTCAGGAAATCTCCAGAAAATATGCCGTAAATTTAATTGTCGGTTGGAACGATTGTTTTTAACCGACTTCAAAAAAAGGAGGAGGTTATATGTTCGACTGTATGTATTTTTTTTTATTTTTTTTTTTTATGTATGTTCACCGATTTCTCCGCCAATAGTCAACCGATTTTGAAAATTCTTTTTTTATTCGTAAGGGTATACTCCTGAGGTGGTCCCATATTAATTTTGTGAAGATTTGATGTATACTTTGGGAGATAAACGAAGGAACTCCTCAAAAACAAACAGTACACGTAATGTGATTTGGATATTGTACTAAAGATCAAAAATAATTGCTGGTTCTATCTATCCATCCGTGGTGAACTAATTATAGTCTTCGAAGATACCGCATGGAACTCCTCATCGGTGAACAGTACATATAGGAACTTACAGTGAAAGGTTAGAAGGTTAGGGGATAATTCTTTGAATATTATAGGCACGTTTAGACGGATTTGCAAAATTATTTTTTTGTTCGAAAGAGATTTATTCCGAAATGGTCCCATATAATTTTCATATAGATCTGATGATGAGTTCGGGAGACAGACACCGGAACTCTTTAAAAATGACAGGAAATCAACCGCGATTTCTGCTATCGCATAAATATGCATTGTTTGTTTGGAATTAGTGCAGGGTGAATACCACAACTAAAAATTTAAAAATAAAAAACTTTTTTGCAAAAAAAACAACCGACTTCCTTAAAAACACTACAAAGTGAAAAATAACTTTAATTTCGGAAGTCGGTGGCAAAAAAACCATAAATACAGATCCTAAGACACCGACTACCGAAATTAAAGTTATTTTTCACTTTGTAGTGTTTTTAAGGAAGTCGGTTGTTTTTTTTTGCAAAAAAGTTTTTTATTAAAGACTTTATTCGCTGCACCGCGCAGATAAACTGTCTTAAAATTACTGTTTTGGCTGGTGAAACAGTAATCCATCGTTTATGAGTCGAGATAATTAGAAACGGCCATTAATTTGGCATGATAATGTATTGATTGAAGTGATTAACTTTGTGTGGCTGCGTTTTGTAAAGTACTCTTTCCTTGTCTATCCTATGTGGAAATGAAGTCTGAAGTCTTAACCTTCAGAGTAACAGGCAGGAATTTTGGCATGGCTATAAAACGATAGAGCAGGAACTAACTCGAATTAGGCTTCAACGCAGCAGTGAACTGCGATAGACTAAGTTGTATGAACAAAGGCGCAACCTTGGAGCAGTTTCAGCGGTCTATCCTAGAGCATAACATTTTTATGGATTCACAAAACGGCGTGAAAACGGCGCTGCAGCTGCCAATATCAATCAATCGCATTGCATCAGGTGTTGTTGAGTTCAAGAGCAGGCCCAATCAGAATAAAATAAATTTACATATATATTTAAATATATATATATATATATATATATATATATATATATATATATATATATATAAATAAAAGTGTTTTAAAAATAACAAACCTACCAAATCCGAGCAACATTTGTGCTGGTAATTTTGCCCTTTCTATTTTTACCCGCGCTTATAATTGACCTCTTCGCAATACATATTTAATGTCCAGCACAACGGAACGGACAGTGATGTCCTCATTGGGACAAGGGCTGTTAAAATGCTCCACCTCAATCAAATGGAAGGTCACACGTGTACGTTTCCGTCAATCAATGTTATGTGATTTCGTTGTATGATTCGTTTATTGAAATGGGGTATATTATCTAACCATTCGCGGTTATTATCCCATATTGATAATGTTTTAGAAAGTGATATTGGTTGTTTGAAATTTATAATTTACGACTGCTACTTAATGAACGTATTCTGATGTTTGACAAAGAGGTAAAAAAGTTTTAATGCTACAAAGTTCTTATCGTGCCAAAATGGTATTGACAGAGGGCGTTGTTGGAATACGTGTGTGTAGTGAAGTTGTCACAAAAATTGCATTGTAAAAGTAAGTTCAAAAACTAATACATACTCTAAAAAGTCTGAAACATTAAAATATTCACACTTCATTGAAAGTATCAGAATTATGGATTACTTCAATAATATATTTAAATCCCCGAAAATAACGTAACATTGAAATAAAACCTAACTCGAAAGAACACGAAATGCAATGAATGAACGAAATGTCATTTTATTGTAGGCTATAGGGATCTAGCTATGATACCGTCACCTACAATTAGCCTTATCTGACCTTCTTATACAGGCGAAAACATAAAACATCGACAAAGCGATTTCCCAAAAGAACCTTTTTCACCATGATCGGCTGTTCTGTCTCGTTTGTCAATCAATAATTGAACGATTTCTGAGAGTCAGTCAGCATTACTCAGCAACACGGTCATCAACAGGTGCGGTGAAACCAGCAAAGCAAATGCGACAAAAAGGTCTTATCGATACATTTATAGTATGGTATGGGCACGAAATACGGAAGAATGAGGAAAATATCATGAGGAAAGTTTTGAGCATGAATATCTACGGCTATAAGAATAGCGATGGATGGTCTGTATTAATGACGACATGGTAAGAAGGGGTTACTATCCAGATGACGGCTGCGCACCGACCGCAAATAAATTAGGATAAGGGCAGAAGAATCTCTCTCGCGTCCGGCCCTGGTGCGAGCCATGGTACGGAGCGAGAGGGCATGGGAAGCCGTCACCTCCTTCTGCGAAGCAGTAATGCTCGCGCAGGAGGAGGCGGGGCGCGTGAGGGAGTGGCAGTCTCTGCGCCCTCGCGTCCCTAGCCGCCGCAGGAGGAGACGCCCCGGGCGTCGGGAGTCGATAGCTGACTCTCGGCCACCGTAGGCGCGAACTTGCGGGCGGTGAGCAATGGGTAGCTCGCCGCCCGGTAAGGACCAAGCTCGGGTCGACGGCGCGTAGTGTTCCACGCGCGCCTCAAAGAGATGTCAGCAAAACTGAAGGGGTCTGCCAGGACCGATGCCTGCCAGGGTCGCGAGATTGTTCGAAAGAGATACCGTGACCCTGGCACATGGGCAACTGAAGGAACACGGGTGGGTTTTAGTCAGTAAAAGTCTGACATACCCTCCCGCTCCGCCCAGAGCGGGAGAAGTCATTTGATGATTTCCCATCCAAAAAAAGGGCAGAAGAATGATAATGATGTCTTCAGAACGAGTCTTCTTCAAATTTTAGAGATAGTTATCTATTTCATTGCCACACTTTGAACAATGGGCGCGTATTAAAAATAGTTACGCAATGTATGAAGGCAGACCTAGGTAATACCCATGCCCATGGACTACATTCACATGCGGGCAAAATGAATGACTTTAATCAACCCACAAATCATTCACTATGAATAATATATTAATTGCTATCCTATTTGATTATTTGAAATTATGAAACCACTGATATTTCAATAAATTCTGCCTAATTTAGAGCATTTCCACAGTCCATGCAATGGTAATAAATAATTTTGTTTGCTCTAAACATGCTTTCATTCCAGCACCCTTATTACGTATCACATTTTATCAATCACAATCAGAATCATTTTGAAGAATATTGCTAATCCACTGCCTAATATGTTCATAGAATTAGTCTGCTCAACAATGTGAATAATGCAATGAATTTTGTAAAACTATAGAGTAGTGGTAGCCTAGTGGTATTGGCTCCTAATCACCAGTTTTAGGTCGTGAGTTCAAATCAGGCACAGGCACTTTACTTTGTGTATTTAATTTCATCACCACTGCTCTCAAAACGATGTGAGAAAACATCGTGAAGAAATCGGCATGGCTTAGAACCAAAAATTCGAAGACATGTGACATCCACCAACCCGCACTGGGCCTGTTAGGTGGATTATGGCCCACTTCCTCTCACAGAGAGGAGGCATGTATCCCAGCGGTGGGAATATTATAGGCGAATTATCAAAAAAAAATTGTGTTACGCAATTACTCCCCTGTTTGTATAATCAATTAAAAAACTAAAACACAGTTTGTAACTTAATAGGTTCAGCTATTTTAAATTTCAAGTTTATTCTTTGGTCATCATAATTTGTTTCATTTTCTGCCCTAATAAATATGTAGATATTTAAATATTCATGGGTCCTAATTGAGACTTTAAACATTATTTAGCTAGGTCCATACATTTTTCTGTAACAGAAAGTAGAACGCAAATAATATTTCTTTTCGTTTTTATTGACGTGAACCCGACAAAGACCTTGAATGCCATTTATGTTATTTTTATCCTGCGCTGTTATAAGATCATTTATTAATAAACTGCAAGTGGGCGATATTGCTCCTTGTCATATTAAAACGCCATAACTTACTATCATACTTGACCAGGGATGGCAAATAATGTAAACGAACCAATTCAATTTGATTGTTGACGCATCTCAACCACTTATTTCATCATGATTGGGAAAAATAAGAAAGAAGCGCGTTCTCAATTACATCTACAAAGTGTACCTTTTGATATCCCATAGATCTAAGGTATTTATGAGACCATGTCAAAGTATCACTCGGCATATTATTTTTATACCCTTTTTTTTGTGGTGGGAAATCATCAAATGACCTCTCCCACTCTGGGTGCAGCGGAAGGGCGTGTCAGAATTTTACTGACTTAAACCCACCCGTGTTCCTTCAGTTGCTTATATGCCATGGTAACTCTTTCGAACAAATCTCGCGACCCTGGCAGGCCTTTTTTAATAACCTAGAGTTATGGAATATCAACAGGAACACGTTGTATAAATTGCATCCTTATAATACAAAACGTACCTGTACAACTGGTTTTTCCAGAAGTGTTAGACAGATGTGATCTTTACTTATAGATGCTTTGTATCCCGGTAGTAGGTTTTCGTGGAATAATACCCGACCGCTGGCAAAAGTTAATTCTACTAATTATTATAAATTAACTTCTGCCCGCGACTTCGTCCGCGTAAAATTTTTTGTTCCGGGCCCTTCCCGTCGCGTCGAATCGCCTACTCGTGCGATTTTCTCCGTTTTCGCAACATTTTTCATTACTGCTCCGCTCCTCTTGGCTGTAGCGTGATATTATATAGCCTATAGCCTTTCTCGATAAATAGACTACTCAACACAAAAAGAATTTTTCAATTCGGATTAGTAGTTCCTGAGATTAGCGCGTTCAATCAAACAAACAAATTCTTTTTTAACAAATTAGTATAGATGTGAGAGTTTGTATAATAGGTTGGGGAAAAAGTTTCTTCGCATTTTTTAAGAAAATTCAAAACATTTTTTAATAAAGTTTATTTACATTTAACTAAAGTATGTAGGTACCATTTTGTTCGATAACTTTTTGCCATCTTGTAGGTAGGGACATGATCCCATTGCTATAGAAATTTTGGGACTTCTGGTCAAAATACCGCGACAAGTGGTTTTGGCAGTCCTCTCGTGATGTTAACCTGACACTGCCTAAAGAATTCTGAAGAGACCGAAACAGGTGGAAATCTCAAGGTGCAAGGTCAGGACTATACGGCGGATGCATTAACACCTCCCAGCCAAACTCTCTTAATTTTTGTTGGGTGGCTAAAGATGTGTGAGGTCTAGCGTTATCATGATGAAAAACCACACCCCTTCTGTTGATTAATTCCGGCCGCTTTCTCTCAACTTCTTGCTTTAATCTCATCAGTTGTTCGCAGTAGAGTTCAAAATCGATGATCCTGCCTGGTGGTAACAGCTCATAATGAATAATGCCCTTCCAATCCCACCACACACACAGCATCACCTTGTCGCGAGTTAACCCGGGTTTCGCCACAGTCTGTGAAGCCTGACCGGCCTTTGACCACGACCTTTTTCGCACGTTCTTGTCATACGTGATCCACTTTTCATCACCAGTTATCAGCTTCTTCAAAAATGGTTCGGTTTCATTACGTCGTAATAAAGAATCACAAATGAGTACACGGTTCATTAGGTTTCTTTCAGTGAGCTCGTGAGGTACCCAAATGTCGAGCTTTGTGTACCCAGTTTTTTTCAAATGCGCCAAAACTGTTTTGTGGTCAATTTCCAGTTCTTCAGCTACGTCGTAACTACTGGTATGCCGATCTTGCTCCACTTTTTCAAAAATGGCATCCATTTTATCCGTAATAGGGCGACCAGAGCGACGTGCATCTTTGACATCAAAATTTCCGGATTGAAAACGCTTAAACCAAATTTGTGCTACTCTCACAAACACTACACTAGGTCCATAAACATCGCAAATTTTTTTCGCGGCTTGCGTTGCATTTTTACCTTTTTTGTAGTAAAATTTTAAAATGTATCGAATTTCTTCATTAGATTCACTCATCTTGACGGTACGAAAAACAAATGAAAATCACACATTTTCCTAATTTGAATTTGGAATTATGTTCTTTAAAATTTAAACTTTCAATGATACTAAAACCAGCCAGATACAAATAGTATAGCCAAAGAGATTTTATTACAAGTTCATACATACTATAATGCGAAAAGACTTTTTCCCCAACCTAATATTTCGATGTTTGTTATTACTAATCACACAAAAAACGGCTAAACGGATTTTAATATAATTTAAAACACAGACACAGACAGTTTATAACCTGAATTAACACATACGATACTTTTATCTCGGTATTACGTCCCTATGGAATAATTTCCATTATCCACGTGGGCGAATCTGCTGGCAAAAGCTAGTTCAACATAGATTCTTGTCATATTTTCCCCTTACGTTTTTCACTCGTTATAGGTTTGCCATCCCTGAACTAGACTTTGTGCAACACACAGCCAACGTAAACATAGCCGGTGCCGATGGCGGTGCGATACAAACAAGATTAATAAAACGGTCCAGACTATTTTTTTCGTCATCGAGTCGACTTTCGTTTGACGTCCATTTCGATAGCATTTTCAAACATATTTTTAGGTGCGTCAGGTAATGCGTTCCAGTTTTTTTCCGGTACTATCTAGACACGCGGCAGCGTGTCAAGCCAAGTTCAAGTACCAGAACTGGTGAGCAGCACCATGTGTAATATTACACGAACCATTTGGAGCCACTTTTGACCCCCTCATAACTCAAAAACTATTTCACATAAAGGTGTCAAATTTGGCTGATATATTGAAACTGAGCTGCGAGATACATATGTACTCCAAATTTCCGAAACACATCTCAAACTGTTATTTAGATATCAACGTCCAAAAATCGCCATTTTTATCACTGACTGACCTATAGATCAAAACTGTAACCCAGTTCCAGATGACCTAGAAAGTTCAAATTTGGCATGCAGATAGGTAATTCAGTGAATACAAAGGAATAAATCAGAAACTGGTAAATTTTTATCATTTTATTATAATTTTTCACTTAACTGATTCTATTAGGATCAGTTATATACTTAGTGCCTGTAATAACTGTATGTAAAAAAAATATGTAAGAATCAACAATCAGCAATATGTAAGAAAAAACTTAAACACCGGCCTTCAAGTGAATAAGGTAGTCTGACTTAGCTGTTTTTCATATACGAATTATATTATAGCCTTCCCAAGTTCTAAACCTGTTATTTATCGGTTCTTTTTTTATTATTCGGAAAATTTGGCTAACTGGTAGAAACTAGCCATCGAACAAAATAATTCGTATACTAGCCAAGTCAGACCTTAGGCTACATTATATTATCCTAAGTTATAAGAAGAAATTATATTTTATATAGTTATAAAAAAAAATCAGGGCTGACCATGGAACTTGGCACCCATTTAGATCTTACTTCTTTTGTCGTTGAAGTCAACGACCAAGGCATATATCATGTTATTGAACTTGGCTCTCATTTTACATTTATGTTTTTGATGGGATACCATTACTTTTTGTACATAATGATCTTACACTGTTGATGTGCACTAAATATTGAAACGAGCAAGGCATATATCATAATATTGAACTTGGCTCTCATTTCATATTTATGTTTTTGATGGGATTCAATTATCTCGGTACGTGGAATTTCTGTGCTGCTATTTTATTTCACGCTATATATCATTTTACATTTTTGGGCAGTCAGCCTAAAAAATATGAATACATCGACAAAAAATCATTTGATTGTCTACAATTTTGTTCCCTTACGTTCAATAATAATTGTATCGATGTTGCAGCTACACATTTATAAAATGTTAATTTTAGTTATATGAAACAATATTACCACTAGTAATATTTTTTTTCCTTTATTATATGTTTTTAAACATTAGAATAAAAAAGTTAAAAAAAATATATTTGCCCTACGGTTTCGGGATCAGTGTATTTTTTTAATTTTATTTTTTTTAAATATAATCTAATATTATATTGTTTGTGGTTGAGTGGAATTAAAACGATTTTTTTACAATGTATTATCGAGGTACTACATCGACGAGTTTTTGAGGTTGATTGTACCTACACGCAGGTAGGGCAAAGCTTAGTACTTTTTTTATAAAAGAAAGAAGTATTTTTTGCCCTAAAATTACTTTTTTATTCAAACCACGTGCTGACTTAATGAAACAATGTGACCGTGCCATAAACAAAACATAAACATTATTTCAACATCAAATACAAAAAAAAAACGTTTAAATGAAACCTTTTTTTTTAAGTTGGAAACAAACGAAAATGAATAATTTGTGGAGAAAAGTTTACGTTACCGGGTACGCAGCTGCCGGGGTACCTTTTCCTGTATTTCCAAAAGTTTAAGGGTTACTTGGGTAAGCTAAAGTATCTACAACTAACGTAAAACTATTATGGCTAACGTTAAATTCAATGATTAATTTATTTTGTATTCTGGCATGTATTACCGTTTTCCGAATAGAGTGCAGCTAAAAAACAGTATTTTACGTGGAACGACTGCTTGTCTGGCTTCCATAATCAAGATATCACACGATACCACTTGGTCAGACTTCAGACTTTCTAGTTTCTGACTACCTGTAACGACTCTAAGATCTACGAAATGAAAGTGATGAAAGTATTATAACTGATGCGGACCGGAGTCGAGACATTATTAGTATTACAATGACGTGTTGGGATATATTACTTTGTGACATTTGTTTTTGAAAGGTTCATCAACCTTTGGTTTGATAGGACAAGTGCCTACATCATTGAACAGGTACAATACATTAACACTTTAAGAAAAACACGTTATAATGCTAAGCGTATTTGTTTGCACGCTCTATGTGAGGACGTGCGATAGTGAAATCAACCGCACCTGGTGAACGCGGCTCGCTGGACATGGCGAGCTGATATCTGTCGAGGATGCGGTGAATGTATAAGTATCTCCCGGGCATCCATCTCATGGTAGTAGAAGAAACAATGGGGTTTTCGTCGGTAGGATTCCGATATAACCCTCCGTTCTCTCCAGACGGAGGGACGAACCATGAGAATTTCTCATGGAAAAAATAGGAAAAGATTATTTTGCAATAATCGCATCGCTTGGCATAGGAATGTTTTAAGTTTACGCTGGTTTAAGCACAAACCAGCATGTTGTGAATACTGTGGTGAATAAAGTATCAAAGTGAGAAAAGAACACTAATCTGGGTCGTTGTCACCATATACGGTGAAGAGGACTATGCATTACCAGTACATAAAATACTGCAACAAAATTGCAATTAATTAGTTGCAAACTAACAATCTAAAACGGAAAAATACAAAACGGTTTGTATTTTACAGTCAATGACATTACATTCTCTAACACTATACCTCTCACAAGATCACCAAAAATAATGAACATTTAACACTCCCTGCACAAACTGAATAATATTTTGCAAGCTCAAATAAAAATAAACAACGGAAATTATCTTTTCAATGCATAATTTACGCACATTTCATGTATATTCAAAACATGAATGTGAAGTTTGTTCGGAACTCGATGCGGTGTACAGTGAAGCCCCACAGCCTCCACCTGCAAACAACCGTGTGCCTGATATAAGTTAGTTTACTAATTAACTTCATACTACCCTGTTAAGAGTTTACCGCTCCATCATTGCGCACTCCATATAACAACGTTTTATCCTTCTACGCCTACATAGTTCACGGATGAAATGTTGTTTTAATAACTAATTAATGGATGTAATTTTTATTTTAAATATATTTTATCGAGAGATCCTGGGCTTTTTGGATTAAGCGACAATTTTGGAACTTTTCAGGAGAGCATCTAGCAAAATATCGATATTTTTAGGAAAAAAATAAAAAGTAGAAAATAATGAAAAAAAAGCGTGGGTAACTTGATGATCAATAAAAAGCACCCCACGCTTTTTTCCATTATTTTCCCCTTTTTAGTTTCGTTTTCTATGAAAGCGTGTTTTAACTGTTATTTATTTCAAATAATAATAATTATTAATAAGCTTAAAACAATTGTGCAAAACAAGCTCTGACTTCAGCGCTAGATAAAAACATCTGTATTACAGGACCCAATCATTATTCATCTTCATCGGATCGGCAGTACCGTCTCATTCCTTTTCAATCCATATTATTAGTGTACCTATTGGTGACCAATATTTGTTCACCATGATTATGTTTAACCCTATTAAGTTGAACGATAGTGATGAAGGTGGTAACTGCATCTTACAATGGGTTATCCAAAGTGTCGTATTCTTTAAAACAATCTGAATAAGAATTTATCTTTAAAACATCTCAACATCAACTTCTCCAACCCTATTCATCATGTTCTAACCCTAATTCATCAAAATAATCTTAGACATTTCACACAAATTACTTTAACAATAATTCCATTATTCGCCAAGAAGTTTATTCCGTCTGTACAAACAAATTACGGCCATTTAATTAGGCAAGATGTTTACTTGGCCCGTCGCTGTTGGCTCAGGTTATAAGGCACTGACTTCGAATGTAACTCGGGGTGACATTTTATATCGAAAGGGCGTGCTCAAATGTAGGTCGTTACGACCTTACTTGTTGCTCGCCCACAGAACAATGTATTACTAGACAGGGATTTGATAATTGAATTATAATATTTCAAAAAAAGCTAAGTCCGTATTTCTGTTTTTTGAAGTGAAGTAACCCAAGGTTGTCAGATATATTTGAAGTGTATTGGGAAACTGCTGGATAGTTTCGAATGAAAATGTATTTGATTATCATAAAAAAACCAAATAGTTGATATATTAAATTAAATTTCATTGAAAAACATCCCTAGCTAAACTTCTATTATATCTGACGTAAGTTACATTACATATCTCTTTTGGTGGCCGCCCTTTATAGTCTTGAGTGGTAGGTATCTACCCACCTACAACAAGTTATTTTTGTTTTTGGGAGTTCGATAAAAGACATTATGTGGTGCATCGTCAGATCTTTCATAGATCTAGTTTCACATTGAGGTACTTCAGTGAGTCTGGTTCTACTTATAAACATTCTTAGGTATCTGCCAAGTTTTATGAAGATTTTTATTTCCTGTTTGAACCGTAAAATATAAACTTTTTACAAAAAAAAAAAACAACCGACTTCCTTAAAAAAAACACTACAAAGTCAAAAATAACTTTAATTTCGGAATTCGGTGTCTTAGGATCTGTATTTAAGGTTTTTGCCACCGACTTCCGAAATTAAAGTTATTTTTGACTTTGTAGTGTTTTTTTAAGGAAGTCGGTTGTTTTTTTTTTTGTAAAATGTTTTTATTTTAAGCTTTTAAGTTATGGTAGATACCCCGCACGAATCTAATCGCGTTATTCGTTCATTTGTCGCGCAAATACTTAATGCATATTTAAGACTTGTATGGTTTTCACAAGGACCCCATTGTCCGAATGGAACCAAATTAAAATGAGAATATTCGGAAAGCACCAGCTTTCAAATAAAAAAATAATGATCAAAATCGGTTTATCCAGTCAAAAGTTATGAGCTAACAAACATTTAAAAAAAGACAGTCGAATTGATCACCTCCTCCTTGTTTTGAAGTCGGTTAAAAATGAATTATAATTATACCGAGAATGTAAACGACTATAGTCGTCAATACTTTCGACGAGGATTTCGTCTATCGTAATGAAATTATACCCCTAGTGTATTCTAGTAGCTTCCGGTTAATTTTCTGTACGATAATTATGATTAATTCAACGCAGTAACTACTAGGTACGGTGGTAAAAAAAAAATATTACCTGTATGTAGGAAGGTATTCAACAGTTAGGCAAGTAACTCTAAATAAATCCGTATTAAATGATACGATGCTATAACTGACTCTAAGAAGTACAGCCTTACAAATAAAACGGATCATAGTTTAAAAACTAAAAAATACGCTCTCGTAGAATACCAAACTAAAAAGTATTAAATTATGGAAAAAAGCGTGGGGTGCTTTTTCAGGTACTTATTAATTGATATCAAGCAACCCACGTTTTTTTAGTTCAGCTAGCTACAAAAGTGGGTTTTTCGTTTTTTTTTAATATTTTGTTATCTTGGTGATCCTGGCCAGAATAATGGCACTAATTTATGAAATTATAGTATTCTCATTGGTATTTGATAAGTGTGCAAAATTCCAAATGAATCCAACGTTTTAAACGGGTTGAGAATCACGTTCGAAGATTCCGTTACATAGATACATACCGAGCTAATAAAAGCGTGTTAAAATTACAATGAAACCTTGCACATTGTTATGCACAAATTATAATTTGTAAACATAAGCATTTATTTCTTAGTAACCACACTAAGAAATAAATGCTTATATTTTAGTTCAGGGCTGTCCAAACTACATACCTTCGCGGGCTAATTAAATTTACTACAAAAACGGGAGGGCCGCAGAAACAAATATTTTCAACTAGCTTTTGCCAGCGGCTTCGCCCGCGTGGAGGTCGGAAAATATCCCGCGGGAACGTACTACCGGGATAAAACGTAGCCTATGTCCTTTCTCAGGCTCTAAACTATCTGTGTACCAAATTTCATTTAAATCGGTTCAGTAGTTTTGGCAGGAAAGCGAGACAGACAGACAGACAGACAGACCGACAGACAGAGTTACTTTTGCATTTATAATATTAGTGTGGATAGTGTGGATGTGGATTTTCAAGTAAAAAAAAATACAAGGTAACCATTTCTTTATACGAGTATTGGTTCTTCGTTAATTTATCTTTAACAATCATATCGATATCAACGTCATCATTCGTTGTTGCCAGACGGATTGCATAAAGAAGTGACTTATCTGAACAATGAAGATCTATACCTACTTAGATTTTATAAAGTTCATTGTTGAAAACGTACTTTGACATAAATAAGTGACACTAGACTATAACTGAAGGAGTAAAACAATTTTTTGATTAATTTACACTTTAAAACATCTGTCGCGGGCCGCATGAAAACAAGCCGCGGGCCGCATGCGGCCCGCGGGCCGTTGTTTGGACAGCCCTGTTTTAGTTATTTGCTTGAAATCATCAAAATATATACATACATAAATAGCTAACTGCACAGATCTAAATATATTAGTGGTTGCCCAGTAGTCGAAATACGACTATAGTTTATTATTTAAAACTTAATGTATCAATATTGCAATCTAGACAAATAAATAAAATTGGAGTGTCTGTTTGTAATGCTAAAGCACTAGGAAGAGCGCGACAGGTGGGCGTTTTGGGGGACTGTCTTTTGTAATTTTGACGTTCAAAAAGTGCTGATCCTCAGCCTAATTTGAATAAATGACTTTTGATTTTGATTTTAATATTAAAATAACCGCTTTTTACTAAGTCTATGTAAGTGTATGTGGATGTATACACGGTTCATATACCAAAACTACATTTTTTTAAATTTTTGTCTGTCTGTCTGTTTGTTTCGACTAATCTCTGAAATGGCTAGACCGATTTTGACGGGACTTTCACTGACAGATAGCTGATGTAACAAGGAGTAACTTAAGCTACTTTTATTTTAGAAAAATAAAAATGGAATCTCACGAAAAAAAAAACGAACGAAAACTTTTTTGTTAAAATACCACGCGGACGAAGTCGCGGGTAATTACCCATATAACCTGGATTAATGCATTCTTAATACATTAACCGCGGTAGTACATCCTCTTGTGATAATTTCCGACATCCACGCGGACGAAGCCGCGGACAAAACCTAGTATTAAATAAAAGTATTAGCTTTCGCACTCCTTCTCTATACAAACTTTAACTGTCCCAAATTTCATACTACTCCGTCCGCCTAATTTTCATAAAAAAGGTACACTTTATTGGCTTCGCGTATTAAAATATCTGTATTTATATTATAAAGCTGAAGAATTTGTTTGTTTGTTTGATTGAACGCGCTAATCTCAGGAACTACTGGTCCGAATTGAAAAATTCTTTTTGTGTTGGGTAGCCTATTTATCGAAAAACGCTATAGATTTTATAACATCACGCTACAACTAAGAGGAGCGGAGTAGTAATGAAAAATGTTGCAAAAACGGGAAAAATCGCACGCTAGACGATTCGACGCGACGGGAAAGGTCGGGGTACAAGAATTTTAACTCGGACGAAGTCGCGGGCAGAAGCTAGGACATAATAAAACAATAACGGTAATTTTTAGTCGTATGTTTATTTTTGTGGATACTGTATGGTATGTTCCGGATTGGCGCAAAAACATAGTTTATAACCTGGATACCATAGGACACTTTTAATCCCGGTGGTACGTTCCCGTGGGATTTGATCCCATATCCACGCAGGCACAATGGCAAACAAAAGCTACTATTTTAATTTAACAATGTAACAACAAATATCATTTAAAAAAAATAGGTACAAAGCTCGGGTATGGACCCTAGTTGATTATCACTTGTCATGCATTCATTAACACAACTCATGACGGACACTTTGTACCCTTATTAACCTCTACACGCAATAATACCCTTCGTATACCTATGGGCAATAATACATCTATCAAGAATCCCCTAATATGGCGACATGGCGTGCGTGTCCCACGTTTAATCTAAAAAATATCTCTTTGTTACATTTATTGTACCGCATGTGCCTTTGGGACTCGTGAGAATATATTTATTTGTATTTGTTGAATAATTCATGTAAAAAAAGTCTTTGAGGGATGTCAAACGGGTAAAGTATGTATAGCGCAATTTCGCGTCATACACAATACCTAGATTTCAATGTCAATGCAATCTTGTAAGCCGATGTTTGTGTCTATTATGTTCGACAAACAAAATATTGCTATTCGATTTCAATTTCACTCGATTTTCTCTCTCGATATTGTGTTGATTGTAAGTTCTCTATATATTTATTCGTTGGCTGTTATTTGATCAACTGTAATGTATGTTATATAAACCAATAGGGACCTTCATACGGCACGTATGGAGCTATCTATCAGTAGTTAGTGAACTTTCATTCTTCAGGGAATATTTTCGACATGGTAACAAGTCGCTTCGAATGATTTCGCCGAATGGTAATATGGCCGCTCAGCGCGAGCATTTAAATTATAAAAGCAACACATAGTACAGAAAATTACGTGCATTTTCGAAATGCAAATAATCAGGACTGCATTTTCCTGAATTTCCTAGGTTGTGTAAACATTCCGCATTTTATTTTGTTGAGAACAATACCTACTGGCTGGTAAAAAATACTAAAGTAACAAAATAAACTTTTGTTTTTATTTCAGACTTGGTGGTGCGACAATCTGATAAGGTTTGCAGGGCCAACATGGCTATATATTGCAAAAACACAGAGATTCGGAAGGAAATATGAGGTTTTGGCCCAGTAGTTGGACATAATATAGGCTAAAAAAAATCATAGCTATGCCACGTGCCTGATGGGGATTACCATCGGTACATATTACTAACTTCCATGCAAACTTTAATTCCCCTTTCAGCGACAAGTTTTCAGAAATCTTTCCTTCATGCTTTGTTTTATAAGGATACAAGGAACTCCTGGGCACAATTTTAGGCTTTTAGGGGTGCCCTATGCGGTTTAGACTATGTCGTGAAGAAATTAATAATGTAATGTTCTTTTTTATCGTTATTTTATTACAACTCTGTTTCTCCATACCTACTACACTTTATTTCTGATTAACTGACTCCTTGAAAATTCAAAGTAAATACCTCGTTTTCATGAAATAAATGCTTTGAGTTTGATTTTAAATTATGAAGTGTTTATTTTTTAATTGTATCTGTCAACAGCATTGCCACTATTTTGAAGCGGACCCTTTAAGCATTTTTAATCCTAACTGATTATGATAACTTCCACCAAAAATAAAGAAAAAATGAATTTTATAAACTATGTAGGTATTATTTACTAAGTTTGAGCCAAACCATGGTAGCGTCTGCTTTGATAGCTAAAACCTGAATAAATAAATCCTAATTTTAAATAGAGCAACACTTCCCCCTGGCCTCCAAAGCCCAATCACATGGGCCAAACTAATTCCATAAGGCTTTTGGACTTCATCTGCCCTTGCCAAGTAATATAGACCAATTCTCAAACGTAACTGAATTTTATGTCGCCTTATATCTCAAGCTGTCATTGTCTCTTCAAGTTGAATGACAGAAAGATCTTTAAGGACATCTTAAAGATAAGTGTCGTTTGAGAGTTAGGGGGCTGTTAATAAGGCACAGACAACCGGGAACGACAGTTTAACGTGGCTTCTGAACCACGAAAGGGTTTCCAAGTGAATCACACCCTTTCACAGAATGACAGGGATAGACGATAGATAAATTGATCGGTTAAGCTTTCCATCTATCCTCCATGTTGTTAGCCACGAGTCAATTTGTGTCTTTATAGTAACAGTAACTAATTGATTGATTTATTAATATCAAGTTGATTTATAGGTACTCTAATATAAGTAATTTATTGGTGAAGATCTTCGAATAGGTCAGATGTGGCGACCGGCACGCGTGTATGATGTATAGACAAGGTGGTGATTAGGTTATCAATTGAATAGAAACCGCGTAAATGTACATTACGTATTTTAAAAATACACAATTAAAATAATTAATTTCAATCAACGTTCCCGCCGTCGCGGAGACTTTCTATTTTTATCTATGTATACATCTATACATACAAATAAATAAAATTGGAGTGTCTGTTTTTAATATTCAGATAACCACTTTTTACCAAGTGTATATGGATGTATACACGATACATATATACCCAAACAACATTTTTTACAATTTTTGTCTGTCTGTCTGTCTGTTTGTTCCGGGTAATCTCTGAAATGGCTGGACCGATTTTGACGGAACTTTCACTGGCAGATAGCTGATGTAACAAGGAGTAACTTAGGCTACTTTTATTTTAGAAACTTAATAGTTTAAAAAACTAAGAACACGCTGAATTTTGAGACGTATGTCAGCGTAGTTTTCAAAGACAGTTTTTATGAAAAACTTTTTGTTAAATACCACGCGGACGAAGTCGCGGGTAACAGCTATTACCTATAATATAAGCTGAATTAACACATCTTACCGCGGTAGTACGTCCTCCTGCGTTAATTTCCGACATCCACGCGAGCGAAGCCGCGGGCAAAAGCTAGTATATTAATAATTTTGAATATACTTATAATATCTCCGTTTGTGTTGAATGGTCGATACCATCTCCATGTGGTGTCTAATGCCTTCACCAAGGGAGGTTTATTTCATGAACATATAATGCCATATTTTTTTTGGAAGAATTCAATTTTCTATTTTACTGATAGCTTCGTGTAATAAGCATTGTAGTATTTAATGTGATAATATCCTTATCGCCCACCGTAGAGTAGACAAATCAAAGGATAATACAATGACACTAATAGGTGAGAAAAAATGGATAGTAAAATGATATTTATGTAAGAATCGTACCAGGAATATATATACCCAAACATAGAACGCTATGAAAACAATTTACCGTCTAAACGAGACTACTTTAAAGCATCGTTCAGATAACTGGTATTCCAGAAATTCAAAACAACTGAATACTTACGTCCTGTTCCGTTTTATAAGCTCTATGTACCGGAGCAACAGTAATTGGAAAGAACACTGTAATGAGTTGCTTGTTGGAAATAGTATCTCCGTCAATTAAATACGAGTTGAATCTTGAGCACCGCCTGCAAACGAATAACGCATTTGGTTCTAATTCTCTTTTAATATTAATGAATGAATCTTAGACGGAAATTTTGGTTATTTTATGTGCGTTTGTTTATTGTATTATTAACAGTGATGCTTGTTATGGTCGAAGAGGAAGGCAGAACTGTCTGTGAACTGTGTATACTTATAACCTAGATAATTTTTTCCATGATAAAGACACGTGCGACTTTATCGCTATTGATCGGGCTAAGTGCCAAATGCGGGACTGTATGTCTGCAACAGATTTTTTTTTATCAACGGAAAAGCCAATTACATAAACAATCTAGGGACATAAACCAAGGCTTAACAATCAGTAATTTATTACAAGGCCTGTTAAACAGCGTTATTTTATCCCTAGCCAGTATGGATATTATTTTAAGTACGTTCCATAAAGAAAAACGGTGATAAAACCCATAAAAAACTCTAGGGCTATAAAGTCAAAGTTCAAACATTTTAAGACAATGACAGCTCGAAAAATAATCACCTTGCAATATCGACATTGGATTATTCCAGGGTGAAATGATGAAAATAGTCAACTTTTAGTTGCAAGCACTAAACGCATTTTCAGATATAGGCGATATTGCAGTCGCGCTCGATATTGATACTGCAGATCTATTCTGCAAAAATCTCACCGTGAAATTTTAGGTAAACTGAACAATCAAAGGTTTGTCATAGGACCGATGTCCAGTGGAGCAGACGAATCCCAGAGTGACACCGCGTTTCGGCATGCATAGCGTGGGACGCCCGCTAGATGGACCGATACCTTATGGTCTATCTTATGGTCTCTCCGGAGGTACTGGAATGGTTTGCCTCTTATCTTCAAGGGCGTCAGCAGTCTGTTCGTGCTGGAGACTCTTCGTCGAGTTGGTGCGATCTTGCAGCTGGCGTCCCCCAAGGCGGTATTTTATCTCCTCTTTTATTCTCCATTTTTATTAACCTCATTACCACCCTGCTTCGGACTGCGTATCATCTTTACGCCGACGATTTGCAGCTTTACTGTCAGGCAGGTGTTGACAATATTTCTGATGCAATTGTGGAGCTAAACCGAGATTTAGAAGTTGTTAAAAATTGGTCAGCTCGATTTGGGGTGGCGGTTAACCCTACAAAGTGTCAGGCTATCGTTATAGGGAGGCTCCACAGTATGAGGAAGTTGAGCGGCCAAACAGTGCCACCCATAATATTCGACAATTCTATCATCCCGCTTAGCTCCAACGTTAAGGATCTTGGTCTACATATTGACACTTGTCTTGACTGGCGAGAGCAGGTCGCGACTGTTAGTAAAAAAGTCACCGGAACGTTGCGGTCGCTCTATCGGTTGAAAAACGTTCTGCCATCGCACATAAAGGCAACGCTTGTACAATCCCTAATCTTTCCCATAATTGACTATGGCAATGTGTGTTAACTACGACCTGAATGCAGATCTCCTCAATAAACTTGACCGCCTTCTGAATAACTGCATTCGATTCGTTTTCAATCTTTGTAAGTATGATCATGTGTCTGCACACCGGTTGCTCTTAAAATGGTTACCCATTCGTCAGCGCAGAGAGTTGAGGGCTCTGTCAATGTTATTTTCTATACTCGAAAAAGCCACTTCTCCTTCTTACCTTACTTCCCAGGTTCACTACTTGTGCTCTGCGCATAGTAAAAATCTTCGTTCCACCAACAATCGCCTTCTACGATGTCCTTCTCACCGCTCTGGTTTAATTTACTCTTCTTTCTTTGTTCAGGCGGTCTTTCTCTGGAATGCGCTTCCTCTGAACATCAGGACGGCAACCAGTCAGTTATCATTTAAGGTGAAAGTACGCGAGCATATTCGGAAGAAGTTGGCAGAAGCAGCACAGCGCTGATTTGCTGGGTTCGTTTTCTCCTCTACCGATCGTGATGTCTCCAGACAAAGTTCATTTTCGTTATATGGATGTATGTATGTATCTATGTATGTATTTAATATTCATTGTTTTTCGAGTTATCTATCCCTTATGTTGCACCTGCCATGTTTTTCTCTGCATCACCCTAAGGTTGACTGGTAGAAAATGCCTCAGGCATTAAGTCCGCCTTTGTACAGTATTTTTACTTGTGCATAAAGTTTTAATCTATACAAATAAATAAAATTGGAGTGTCTGTTTTTAATATTAAGATAACCACTTTTTACTAAGTGTATATGGATGTATACACGATACATATACCAAAACAACATTTTTTACAATTTTTGTCTGTCTGTCTGTCTGTCTGTCTGTCTGTCTGTCTGTTCGTTCCCGCTAATCTCGGAATTGGCTGGACCGATTTTGACGGGACTTTCACTGGCAGATAGCTGATGTAACAAGGAGTAACTTAGGCTATTTTTATTTTAGAAAGATTCTTTTATTTTAGAAAAAAATAACTATCTTCTAAAACTACGCTGACATACGTCTCAAAATTCGAAAAACCCTGGCTGAATCCTACGAAATAGATCAAAATAATGTACTACAGTATTGTACACCTTAAAAAGGCCTACAAAAATGTCCTCAATGGTATATGTCTATCTCTTAGGGATAACCCACAATAACCATTTTTTATCTTTTACTTTTTACGAGAAATAAGGGCTTATTTACGAAGCGATTTTAAGCAATACAGCATTAATCCTTATCCAATTAAGTACCTTAAATACATTGTGCATTTAATATAGATCAATATGGCCCTTTACAGCATGTAATTTAAATGAATATCTTAGAAGATATTAGAGATTTAAAAAGTGGGCGCAGAGCGCGTTGGCAGGGGCCGGGTAGTACAGGATAAGTAGGATTGTAATTCATATTACTTTGGCTTCAAAGTAATTGCGAATATCATGTGTGTTCATTATACTCAAAATAAACCTAATAGTATTATTTCAAGTAAGAGACCGCGAAATTGCTTAGATGTTTAGATTTTTGGATGTTTGTTTCTCAATGATGCAAAGACGGCCAAACGGATTTAGATCGAATTTGGCACAAAGATATATTATATCATGGATATGTAACAGATAGGATACCTACTTTATCCCGGTAGTAGGTTCCCGGGTGATATTTTCCGACAGCTATACGGGCCAAGCCACTGGCAAAAGTACTATTCCTATAATTATGTTCGGTGTCTGGTAAATGATTGAGTGTCTGTATAGGTAAAATAGGAGCGTTAAGAAAAACCAGGAAGACTTATATTCAACTAAACCAAGCCCTATGTCACAGTCTTCTTACTCTGAATACTATTACTTTTATTTTAAAAACACCAACACACATGATGTTCTCATAAACTATGAATCCTAAGTAATATGAGTTATAATCCTACTACTAATAATATTATATATGTGAAAATATGTATGATTGGGTGTTTGTTTCTCAATCACGCAAAAATGGCTGAATGGATCTGGATCGAAAATAGCACACAGAGTCTATATTACCTATATAACCTGGAATAACACATTCTTATCGCGGTAGTACGTCCTCTTGCATTAATTTCCAACATCCACGCGGGCGAAGCCGCATGCAAATAATATTATAAATGTGAAAATATGTATGATTGGGTTGTTGTTTCTCAATCACACAAAAATGGCTGAATGGATCTGGATCGAAAATAGCACACAGAGTCTATATTACCTATATAACCTGGAATAACACATTCTTATCGCGGTTATACGTCCTCTTGCATTAATTTCCGACATCCACGCGGGCGAAGCCGCGGGCAAAAGCTAGTAAATAAATAAATAAATACCTGAAGAGGTGCCTGGGATAGACTGGAGGCAGAAGGCGGAGGACAGGATGTCGTGACGCAGCCTTGGAGAGGCCTATGCGCAGCAGTGGACTGCGATATGCCGAGTTGATTGAGGTACACATCATTTTACCTAAGTTTTCAAGGTGAGATTTATGGAATAGATCGGCTGGTCCCCTTTCTGGTTAGTCACTTTGGACCAGTATCGCTACGAATGTGACAGTAGTATCACTTACTAATTCAGTATCGCTGCCCAACGCGAACGTGATATCGTTTATATCTGACGCTTAAGACCTTAACAAAACTTCAGTCATTCAACTTGAACACTTAACACTTCGATAATTAGTTTGTCTTTCCTGTAAACAAAATTATTCATGAAAGTTCTTCAGTTCTATCTATAGCCACTTCGCTCTATGAATCGATGGCCGTCTTTGTAATGAAAAGGATATGGAATATGATAATGGCAGGTAAGATTTATGAGTTTTTCTAAGGGTACTTTTATGAATAAAGGGTATATACTCGATGAAAATATTTTGTTATCAGCGTGTGAGCCCAGCTCGCTTCTATGTTGAGACCGCCTGTTTACGATTGAAAAATGATATTGCAGTAATAGACTCACTATGGTTTGGCATATTACACAAAATCGATGGTGGAAAGGAAAATCAAATGTAACATTTGGCCAATTTTTCAGCAGAGCTGTTTAAAGTTTAGTTTTTGTTTAAAATGATTATAACTTTTTTATATTTTTACTTTAAATGAAACGTCAAAAAGTTCTTCTAATTGGCTTCTAACCTAGACAGCTCGACAGAGGACCAAAAATCCTATCGAACTGTATAGACATTCTTTTTCGACCAACGCGCAACGTGGCGATTCATTTGCTTTTCCTGTTCACCGTCAATATGGTTTCTTTAATGTCATTTGAAATCGTCATACAACTTTTACGTCACTTATTTTAATATAGAAATGATGCATTATGAGTTAACGTCAGTTAAATGACAAGACATTATATTTGAACGGTTCCAAAAATCTTATAATGACAGATATAAGTCAAAGGTCAGATAGTTAATATGAATTTTTCATACATTTGACATTTTACCATTTCATTCGTCATACTTTTCGGTTAATCGATGTCTTGAAGTGTGTGATATATTATTACCACGTTCTGTAACACAGTCTACTAGTAGACATAATTATCTATTTGATGTCTTGAAGTATCTATCACATGACCATCAAAGCTTCTCATTTTACACGCTTTATATTAGCTTCACTTGTATGTTTGTATGTTTGTTTGTATGTTTGTTTGTAACCGACTCCTTATAGCGCGATTTTGACCCACTTTAAAAGACCAGATTTCATTCAAACTTTGCACACCTGTCAAGGACCGATGACAATGCAATAATTTTATAAATGTGTGCCATTATCCTTGCCAGGGTTACCAGGACAGCAAAAAACGGTCTTCGAAAACTACTCTGACATACGTCACAAACCACGCTGACATACGACACAAACTACGCTGACATACGTCACAAACTATGCTGACATACGTCACAAACTACGCTGACATACGTCTCAAAATTCGAAACACCCTAAAAAATAGAAAATAAATAATAGTTTAAAAAAACTAAAAAACACGCTTCCATTGAAAACCAAACTAAAAAGTACAAAATAATGGAAAAAAAGCATGGGGTGCTTTTAAAGGTATTTTTTTATTGATATCAGGCATCTCACTACTATATATAAAATATAGTTTTGCCTGCAGATTTGTTAGAAATTTTACCACATGAACATACCATTGGAATAAGAACTATCATAATTTGCCCTAACCCCGGTTACGGTCTACATGTGTACCCATCAAAAGGTAACAGACAGACTGACATACTGATAGACAGAAAAGAGAGTTACTTTTGCATCTATACATAAACATACTACATACAAATAAATAAAATTGAAGTCTTGGTTTATAATATCAAAATAATAGCTACTGAGAGATAGCTGATGTTAGAGGTAAGGAGTAACACTACCTACTTTTGTCCCGGTATCACGGTCCCGTGGGACAATTTCTGCCGCGGGCAGCAGCTAGTTTATAATATGAGTAGGTATGGCGGACGCGATTTTCTCTGAATGCATTCAAAAGCTAATTAAATTTGGTTTAGTTGGATGTAGAATGGATCTACGATTCATCTGCAACATTTTTTTACTCTGTAACTTTAGCTTAACTTAACAATTGTAGCAACAGTTTTCCACAAGGGTAGATCGTGGCCACTATGACGTCATCATTACGTACATAGATTAATGGTGTTACTTTTTCATGTCATTGTTCTTTTGTTTTCCTATAGTGCTCATACAATGGACATAATTAGACAAACGTTAGCCGTAAGTGGGACATCAAAGTGATGGGCGTTATCAAATGTATCCGGGTCATTATGGCACCCGTAGACATATTAAAGTGGTGGTATTATTAGCCTTGGAAGTTAGAAGGTTAAAGGTCACAGACAGTAAATATTGACCCAAAAAAAAATCATTCATTCAAGGACTAGGGCCTACATGTGGCGATGGCAACGAGTGGTTTTGAACCTTATTATTTGATTAAATCACAAACTTATTCTAAAGGATTCGTTTTATTATGTTTTTAATAGTTGATAAATATTTATTTTATTTTAATTGCTACTATCCCGCCTTCTAAAGTCTCATTAACGGATCGGCTCTCAAATCACATTTCACCTGTTGATCAAACCAAGTGAAAAATATCACGTCACCATTTATAATTAGTTAGTCGACACAAAATATTATTAATAAATAAAAGAATATACTTTAATAGATTTGCTTTACTGACAACTATTAAGTAAAGTAAAATATAAATAACGCTAAGTAAATTCTAATTTAATTCCCAAGAACAAATACGCTGAAAGAACTCAGAGTACCAGGATAACATATACGTGAAGAGCTTCTTTTTAATCTGTGCACCGTGCAACTTCCCTGTTCCAGAGACGTCGGTGAGAGTATGAATATATTTAGCATACGT
Source organism: Aporophyla nigra (assembly GCA_947507805.1). Classification (NCBI taxonomy): domain Eukaryota; kingdom Metazoa; phylum Arthropoda; class Insecta; order Lepidoptera; family Noctuidae; genus Aporophyla; species Aporophyla nigra. Next base: position 6,537,350 of record OX382301.1, read on the forward strand.
TATCAATGTTTGCCGACGTATTCAACAAGTACGAATAAGTGTGTTAATGCTATTTTTTTCTGACGTACTTCGCAGAATAAATGTTTGCTGATGCGAGAATTGGTGAAGCGTGGAGGATTATGTTTACTTATTTTATTAATCTTTTTTATCCTACATCAGAGATGGCTTTTTACATACTGTATTATTTATATATTAGTACGTACATGAAAGAAACGCGGACTAAGATTGATCACTTCTAAATTACCAAAAAAAAAAAAAAAAACTTGACCTTATGTTGGAATACCCAAGTATTTTAGTCCGTGATTTTAAACAATTCAAGCTAAGTAGGTAGTGATTGATGGTGTCACCGCATTCGTACAAAATAGACCATGGTATCTGCAAATAGCTAAACCTGCCTAAAATAAAGTATTTTCGAACTTGAAACCAGCCCAAAAACAAGGATGGCTAAGCCCACACTCGATACGCTTTACCATACGAATCCCATTTAAATTTGTAATCAGTTTCCAACTGCAATGGAAAACATTTGGGCCAGCTCGCACGTTTAGTCATAAAAAATGTAAAAGAGTTTAAAGCATAGTAGCATAGTATGTATATATACATAGAGATTTTGATGGATATCACAACTTTGAACTTCAAGCTCGTACATTCGACATGTATTGCGTAAGAATCGTACCTACTCAATGCGAGCATTCGTTTCACGAATATATTTTGCAAACATTCGTTGTGCGAACTTTACAATACTAAATAAAGGAAAAAAGTTAAAATAGTAAGAAATCGTTTTATAATGCTAAAAGAATGGCGCTCCTGGCATGTGTGTTCTATTAGAAAAAGAAAGTAATAGGAACTCTTTGGATATTAATTTCTTGGATTTGCATTGTATTGAAGGGCGGGCGTTTTGGGGGGACTGTCTTATGTGACTTTGACGTTCAAAAAGTGCTGACTCTCAGCCTAGTTTGAATAAATGACTTTTGATTTGATTTGATTGATAAAAAATAGTTTTGTAATATGATTCTCTTTTCAAATTTCGATATTATATTTATACAGTATCTCAATTAATACTCGTTTTGAAGCTTAAAAAACGGATTTTACGATACGGGAGTAGGTAAAGTAAGTTGTATTTCGATGTTAGAGATTTATTTCAATTTTGATTTTTGAAATATTATTTATTCACAGCTAGGGCTAGGCCCAAAAATGACAAAGGGTTGCCTCTAACGTATTGTCCCTCAAACCGTTAATACATAATTATTATGTACGAGTACCTACATCAAATGAAGCCTTTTCTGAAAAGGCTGTCTCAAATCAGAAGGATCAATAAGTTGCTTGGCTTATGGGCTTAACGCAAAAATAATCTGGTATCTTCAAGCTCATTTTGCAATGAGAGGTAAGCTCATATTTCCATTAGGGATATTTTAAAGATAAATCCAATTATAGTATCTTAGAGATGATAGCATCTTATAGATGATTATATCTTTGACCATATTTCCATTCTCATTTTTCCGAGAGCCCACTAAGTTTTACCGAGCGGCATCATTTTTGTGATTCTAAGTAATAACTTTGATCTACCAATCACATCAGTGGAAACAAAATACAAGAGTAAATTTTCTTACTTAGTATTCAGGCTTTCAGAACTGGGTAACTACGTAAAAAGATAACGCAATAATCTTGTCTGTATTCCGAGTCGATTTAAAATCCCAAATGAATTCTTTTGAAATGAAAACACAAAGAACACGCTCCTACAACAATACAGTATTATTTGTCACACACGTGACTGTCCAACAAAGTTGCAGCTTCATTTACCAAACGTCACTATAACACTACTAGAAGTGTCACTGCTTTTTGTTACTCCACCACATGTCCATGACACTAAGAAATATTGCAGCACAACCAACAATGTCTTAGAAACTGTTCGTAACTACGCTCACAAAAAGCACATCTAGTGTAACTGTACACTAGAGTATATAAATCATTGGAGAACGAAGATGTATAAGGATTGAGACATACGGTACAATAGGGGGTAGAATGTAAGCCCCAGAGAGTCAGTGCAACTATTGAACTGTTGAAATATTGATGGTGCTGTTGGTACAGCGACTGAGCAATTGACTTCTGAGCTAAGTCACATCTTTAAATCGCACGTGGAACTTGTTTCTTGTGTGTAGAATTCTGTCGACACTATTATTTGCAAATATTTTTTTTTTTTTTGTTGTTGTGTTTCTAGTTTTTATGAGTTATTCAAAAATGTAGTATTGGACTGAATTCTGTTATTATATCCTGCGCATTTCAAGCGTATCTCGTATGGCACTATCAATTCTCATGCCCGAAATAAGAGAAGGTATAACATTTCTAAAGCCAAAAATTTAAGAGTTTTTTGTTATTGCCTGGCATTGCTAAAGATCTGGTAACAATGTTTTCCATCTTCACAATTCCCAAATAAATCCCCATACTGTTCAAAGTTTCATCGCCTGCCTAACTTTTATCCAAACATATTAGAGTCGGCTTCAAGTCTAACCAGCTAAATACTATTGTTTTACATGGAGCGACTGCCTATCTGACCTACAACCCAGTTACTGGGTAACACGATACATTTTAGTTGTTAATTCTCAAAGTTTGTTAAACATGAAACAAATTCATGGCTTAGTTTTGTTAATCGATTATCGCGTGACCGATAAACAATATAGAATCGATTTGAAATAATGAGTTTTGAATTCAAATAATATAACGTTGGTATTAATTACGATGATTACTGGTTTGGAATATAATGACAAAACATATAATTTTCATGATGACCTTGCTTTTCAGCCGCCTTGTGAATAGGACATGACCTCTATTTTAGTAGAAAACTATGTTTGACAGTATTTTCCTTTTATTATTATTATATCAATATGGCATTGACGATGATAAAGTACTACATACATAGCTAGAAATAAAAAATCCTATGCCCATATTATACACAATCGAAACTAATTAGGCATCAAGAGTTTCGTTACTTAACTTCTACTCCATATGCAAAGAAGACTCCCTCACAATTCTATTAGATACGAAACTCCATTCACCACTCAGTGCATCACTAATTTCAGAATAAAAAGGTTTTACACTACGTCCCGACGTGCTTCAACTACAGTTAATACTTCCATTGCTTCCAATGAATAGACCGCGTAGCAGTGCTACAGAAATATGTAGCTCGTATTACGCTCGTAGAGGTTCGTAGAGGCTCGTAGCATGTTTCAAATTGATTAATTAAGTGCAATGCTTGGTGCACTGAATACGGAAATATATTGAGAGACTATGAAATTTATTGGAGCAATTTATTCGATATTTTCTATTTTGGTAAAGCAACTGGTAGATTTATTGGAAACATTTTATGCTTTTCTAAGTGGTATACCTAACCAATTATAATGTATTTTTGTAAGATAAAGTCATAAAATAAAACTAAAAGCAGTAGTTTAAATGTACTCAAATAAATCTTTGTCATTTTTATGAGCGCAAAGAGCGCTCGTAAAATAAAATTCTCTTTGTGTTTAATTCCGGTGTAATTAGAAGATGCACTGCGTTCCTCAATTTGAAGTTATGACCACCAAGCACTTGGTTTTATTCACATATACTTTTATGAATTATTTATTTTACTGTAATTCATTTTTGTATATTCGCTCAAATAAATATCATTCTATGAATCACTGAAATATTATTTACGTTCATAATTAATTCACTTTTGAATAAAGGTTTATTCAAAAGCGAATTAACGTACACACGCGTTAGGTACGCTTTCATAATTACAGTTTTAAAGGTATGTTTATTTATAAACAACAATATCAATAACTATACCAAATTATTCATGCAATGATTAATTTTGCATTAATCAGTTAAATTATACCAATTATAATTTTCTCTTTTCAGGTAATCACATTATTATCATTATCATGATAACATCTTTCAATAACGTTGTCCTATTCAACCTTTTTTCAGGAATCCATTACACGAGAACCTTTATAGACGAAGGATAATGACGCATCGATTTCCGTACTACATTATTTTTCAAGACCCACTATCAGTAAAATAGGTCAAGCAGGTCGCCAAGAAAATTGACAGTCTAAGATTGTGGCACAAAAATGATAGGGTGGACACCTGCCGAATGCACAATCACATTTACTTAAAGGAACCCCATATATCAACTAAAAAAATCAGGAATAAAACATCCGTAGATTTTATTCGGCGGTAATGTTAAAGTGTGTGGAGATAACAAATGGATAAATGTCAGAATACCCGCCTCATTGATATAAATGGACGTCTGTGGCCACATATCCTCAGGTGGGTGCCGGAGGTTCTACTCATACGGGCTAGAGTACTGCTTACGACATCAACACTATGAATTGGGTCTAGATTTTTCATTTGATTTTAATTGTACCTTTTAAAATTGGAAAGGATTTTTTTTTAAATCTGGTTTTCTGCACGTAAAATTTTTGTTGCCTTCTTAACTGCGTAACTTTTAATTAAAGAACGGTGTTACCAAAACTTTACGGTGTCACCGTTTAATATCACAGCAAACCCAAACTTCTTGAACAATAATAAACACAGAACCCACTAAAATCAAATAATCGTAAAATTCGTTACCGAAAGTAACTTCCAAAGCATAACTGCAAACTCATAAAAGTTTAAGCGAACGATTTAATAAAAGTACAACAGAAGTAAGAATTATTGCACGGAATCACCATTTAGTGGAAGTTACAATAACGACCTGTTGAAAAGGGAGCTGCTGTTGTCTCTTTCTAGCGTCGATGATTACGTATGTGTGTCTCGTTTCGTCGGTGTAAGGGTCTGAGTGCGAGGCGTCCGCGCGGGCCGGCACTTCGGTACTCACTGGTCGGGTTCCCCTCGATCCATAAGCGTGGAACTACGCCCCCACAGTGAGCACTCGAGTAAGTAGGGCGGTAAATAGCGGTGAACACCTGGCCTATGATGACGTACGCACAGACATTATTAGGGCTATCTTTGGGGGTGATTTTAACGTTAAAGTTCAGGCTCTTGAATGCACTTCGATAAGTTTAATGGTTTGACTTTTGAAGGCATGGAGGAAATTTTGATGCCGGGTAAAATGAAAATGAGAACTGGAATTTTCAGTAATGGTTTTCGTTAACCTTATTAGTTTTATATTGAATTCGAAAAGAAACTTTAAAAAATTATAGATTTCTAATAAATTCGTAAAGAAATTAAAACTGTCTGTATTTTTTTTTAATAAAAATATTCGCTTCAAGATCTGGAAATGGTACTACTTTCGATAATATAGTTTTTAGAATTTTGATCTGTTTATCTGTAGGTCTATTCCAGCTTCACGGAAATAATACCGGATAAATGTGTTCAAATTATGCATTCCCTATACGCCAGGTCTACCTGTAGGCTATAATTATCGCGCTATTTTTGAATTCGAACACGGATTTCGGAGACTGTCCTTAACTTTTTGTAACATTTTGATCTGCTTCCACAAATTTTGAAAAATAAATAATTATAGTCAGAAAGTTAATTGGAAATTTTCACACGAACCTTTTTGAAGCCAATTGATAGTTTTTATCAATAAACTGCATACAGCCGTATCAAGTTTTGAAGAATATTTTTGTTGAAATTCGATAGAAGTAAGGTTGGAGTGCTAGAAAATTCAGAAAGCGCCAAAAAATCTTTGGAAAACATTGCATAGGAAATGACACTGAGATGCGATAGAATACAATATACTAGTGTATGGCAACAGTTGAACTATTCCATTACTTCACTGGGCTGAATAGGGAACTAATATAACAGATAGTCACAGATTTAAACTTTAGTATTATTATCATCCCGCTTTACCTTATGGAACTAAGCAGTAAATCATGCATGTCATGTAAAACACCAGCTATTTTAGTCAACTTTTAGCAAAGCAAATAGCTTAGTGGGTCGATGTCTGGTTTGCAAAACAGCGGTAATATCGATTTCCAACTGTGATATATTTGAGCTCTTTTTAATGTTCTGTTGTACTATGATATAATGTACGTAGAACGTATACAGAATGCTGTCATTTATAGTTACAGTAAAAATAAATGTACGTGGTTAGTTGACTGTTAATGAGAATCCCGTTTTTTAAAATCTGCTCTTATATTATTTTAGTGATTGCTGTTCGTGAAAAACAATCTGTAAGAGCGTATCAGTCAGTGTATCAGTGTTGTGCCGCTATGCAGAAACGCAGATCACTTAAAACGGATAACTTCGCAAGTCATAAGAAAATGATACGGAGGGTTGTGTGTTTTGACCTCAAGGTGAAATGTTCCTCGCGCTCATCGTATGCTTCCGCATCACCAGTCCTGATTCTCTTGTTATTTTGGCTACGGAGACCTAAAGTACATACGCAGTAGGACTTTTTATAAAATGTGGAGGACATACTGTACGCAAACTAACTATGAATTCAGCACATGATTCTAGTGCATCTATTATCACATGAGTCCAGCGTATCAAAATAAAACAATCTGCTGTTTCATCGAAAAGTGAAATGACCTACGCGTTCTAAATGTATGGAATATCTATTATTTTTTAGTTACTGAAGAAAAATTTCAACGCATGTTGTTCAGAATCTTATGTTGAATGCTTACAAGAAGAGTGTATTTATTTCTATGTTCTGCAATATTTAATTTGAATAAATTTGAAAGTTGTGCGTCCTGACCCCTGATTATGGTGTCGTACGAATCCACGAGTCGAAGTTGTGGGCAGAAGTTAGTCAATGAATAAATAAAGTAAACAGCAAAACTGGGGAAAAGTATAATATTTACTTTAAAAAAAAACCAAGAAATGAAGAATCGTATCTTCCATTTTCCGATAGAGTGCGTCAATTAGCAAATAAAATCTGACAAATAATATTAAAATGAATGCACTAACAGTGCTATTGAAATAATACATTTATATTATATAATTTAATGCAATGCTCCTATTTAAACAATCTATTCATTTGGCCTCAGTTCCGCGGAGTTGCTGACGAATACCAGCCCGTATTATCTATTACCTAGGTTCAATATATGACATTATGAATGAAAATACCTTCTGAAACTTTAGGTACGAAATTAATAAAATTTAAAGCGATCAAATTAAGCCGGTCCATCTGGTACTGATAACTTTTGAATCATTCATAATGAAACTTTTGCAACAACTAAAGTTATTAATAGCTCTTTAGGAATTTTAGACAATGGATTAAAAGTGAAACTCCATTCAATTCATTGTCATTTCTTGAAAAGTAATCCTTTATTCATCGATTCAATTGTCCAAAAATGTAAGACAAAAAATTGATGTTTTTCGTCTTTAGTTTTGAACAAATATGGATTCGATAAATTTAACATTCTTATTATTATTTTTGATTGATACTGATGAAGATTAGAATGCCTTATGTGATAGAAACATATATAATTATGATTGGATGAAACTAACAATATTACTTTAAGTACGTTTAGAAAAGTGCGGACATTTATTTTTTATTTTCATTATTTTAATTTTTTTTTCTCACTACACATAATTTATGTAATTGACATTGTTCAGTGTGATTGAAAATTCTTAATGCGATCTAATTAATGTACTTGTTTAATTGTAGTTCATGTGTCTAAATTAATTTCATGTTTAATTATATTGCATGTATGACTACTTTTGTACGCCCTAGAGGCAAAACATAGCGCCCTCAATGTTTACCAAATAAGAACTAATAATGTACCTATGTTTTACAATAAATAAATGAATTGAATTGAATTACGGATTAACAAGTATAGTAAGTAAGTAAGTACGTTTTCATGATATTTTTGGTCATGACTTTCAGAGCTTATTGTATTCTATGCATCATTATATTTTGTAAGAATCGTTTTGTATTTTTGTTCTAGTGAGTCGCATTATATTTCACAATTGTAAAAAATTTCATAAAATGTCACAAAAATAAACATGCTGGCATTTGCTTTTTAGATAAATGATTTCTTTGATATTTCAAACAAAAATATTAAAGATTTAATAAAATTTGCAACAGAATTTTCGAAACTACGAGTATTTTAGGTATCACATAATCAGACTATAATGTTCCCACTGTTGGGCGACAGGCTCCTCTCTGTGAGAGGGAGTGAGCCATAAACCACTACGTCGGTCTAGTCTGGGGTGGTAGATATCACATATCTTCGAATTTTTTGGGTCTAAGACATTTAGGAGGGCTGTAAAAGTATCTTTAATGTGGCAATACTATTGTCCGTATAACAGTTGCTAAAGCTTTATAGATACTGGCCGAAGAAATGATATAGAAAATGGTCTAACCCATCGTTTCTCTCACCACTGTGGCTGTGCTTCCTTTTCCACCCAATATTTTGTTTACATATTTGTTTCCCAGCTTCTGCCCACGGCTTCGCCCATTTGGATGTCGGAAATTATCTTAAAGGGACGTACCACCGGATTACAAATTATCCTATGTCCTGACCAATGGTCTTGGCCTTAACTTTTCATCAACCATCAAATGAAACCATCCACCGGGTATCTACTTCTGGGATAAAATTATCATTTGAGGCTACAGCGAAATTTCATCCAAATCACACCTTTTATTTTGTATATTTTGGACTTATTTTGTTGGTTCTATATTAATTATATGAATCTAAATTATTAAAAAAAAATCGCATGGAACATCATTCCATTCTGTATCTGGAGAAGGGCGTTGTTAGCTGCGCTACAGTTTATACTTTTGCAGCTACCATCGTTTTACTTGTCAAACTTGTCCTGTGTGATTGTTCCGAAATAAAAATATATTTTTTTAAACTTTTTTTTAAATCCGGTCGGCAGTTAAGGTTTGGCAATCAGTCATAGATGAGTGCAAGTCGTTACGTCTTAAAAATATTTAAAACAAATTCTGTGATAAAAAATCCAAAACATTATTTCATAAAGACTAACAACAATCTGGGTATCTAGCAATTAAGCCTCGTTCCTCTCTAAAGAGTGTTTTATAAAAGTCTTTCAAAGCTAACCTCTTTTATATAATTTTAGTATTCCTGGCATTCAAAGACGTTTCTTGGAAGACCACAATAAAAAAATAAAGCACAATGTAATGACGCTAAGTCTCTTGCGGGAATAGCTACCCAGTACTGTCTTCACTGAACACACAAGACAGGGAGATAAAGAAGGTCTACTGTTGAAGACTCGTCGTCGCCAGATGGCGCACTATGGCAGGACTTATCACCGCCATGCCTGCGTAGTTTTGAGGTTGGGCCGGTTGCGGAGGCACTTCCATTTCGTGCCGCTATATAAAATAGTGTAGTGATGAAATACTTATTTCTCGAATATGGAGAAGCCAAACTAATGGTGAAGAGAAGGGTCAGAATTTTAAAGGAATTATAGGAGATGCTGTCGTTAGGTTAGCAGATATATCATCATCTATATGCTGCTGAAACAAAGAAGAAAGGAACGAATTTTGATTTGACAAGGATAAGAAATTAATATTCCGTGAAAGGTGTGAACGCAATTTTTTGTTGCCTTGTTGTCATCTTGAATATTTAAACTCTAAAGAAAAGGAAATGGAGTAGGGATGGAAGCCTTCGACCAGCATTGGGACATTAATGGCTAATAATTAAAAAATATAAATAGTATTCGGTAGATACAAATTACCAAGTTACACTCTATATCGCAGCAATTACACATTTGAGATCCACATTGCTAGTTATTCTGAATAGGACTTCTCTTCTTCCTCATGCAGTGGTTTGTTTCACGTTTAGAATAATTTATTATTAAAACGCGGGTTTCGCGCAATACGTTTACAGCTTGGAGCTAATGTTTAACTGAATCTGTGTGCAGTGTTTCAAAAACCCATTTGTTTTCGTTCAGATATTTTGTGTAATACGACTTTGTTACCTATTCGATATAGTCCCCAAAACAGCTAAAGAACCAGTTAAGTAAGAAACTGATGGATGTTTTCCAATAAAATTTAATTTTAAGAATGAACTATTGGTTTTCTATATTTTATTTTATTCGAAAATTTTCCTCGTTCCTACTAAACTTCAACTATATCCGACGACCCTTGTTCTATGTTTTTGATAGAATTTAAGAAATTGATCAAGAAGACTAGCGATCCACCCCTTATTTGCACGGTGTTCAAATCTGACCTACACTTATGAGGCCTAAACTATCTGTCAAGCTGGAACCAACCATACACTTTCACAAAACTTAATCAAAACGGTTGAGTATATTCGGACATTAGCGCGTATGAACATAACGACACATTTCTTTTAGAAATAGAGCAGCAGAGACGTCACCAGCGCAACCTGTTACCATGTATTCAGTTCATGAATCTGAACATGGGGCTTTAGAATTAGCGTTGAAATTCGCTTTTTTTCCCATTCATTTTGACTCCGTAGGCATTTTCCTATGAAACAGAAGTTTAAATGTAAGTTTCATAACAAACTAATCGTATGCTGAGGTTTATGCAACGATATATTTGCCTGTAAATTACAATAAATTTACACATCCTCCATCAAGTTGTGGCTGGCCACAGACTTGCAGTGAAAGAAAACATCGAGAGTAATCTCGCCGTGTTAGTAAGCTTCACCAGGTGAAAAACTCACTTCAGGTTCACTTTACGTCAGCTCTCACGGTATGATTTTTACAGAATCGAACAGAGCTTGCTGATAAATGCTCGTTTCATTGCATTGTTTGAGGGTTCCTCTGCAGTTGGACAATCAAATGTTATCTCGTGGATGTTGGATTTTCTGTGGTGTTTCATTTAGTCCAAATAATTCTAAAGCTCGTCTAGTTATTAGGTATCTTCCTGAACATGCCCTCTTATTTTTAATGGTTGCTTAAAGTGAAGAGATCATCATAAATCTATTGTTTAACAGACGCTAATCATTCCAGGGTCGCGGAGTTGTTCAACAGAGTTACCGTGGCCCTGGCATGGGCAACTCAAGGAACACAGGTGGATTTTAGTCTTTTAAAATCTGGCATACACTCCGGAGACGTCATTTGTTGATTCCTCAACAAAAAAAAAGACGCTAATCATTATTTCAGAGACGTTTTTAAATAGCGGGAATAATATACAACATATCCCGGAATTAACGCTCATCACCAAACACCCTAATTAGAATATTATGTTATAGTCACAGTAGACTGTATAATAGCTTTAACTATTTTTAATAAAAAACACCTACTTTTCATAAGGTGTATTAATACAGTTAGGTACACATTGTATGTCACTAACAAATACTCAATAAACTCATGTTATCACTATGCAGAACAATATCACAACAAAAGCTTTATCAAAACCATCAATTTTCACCGATACCTATCGAACTACACTTTGATCGATGGCTTAAACACACCCGGCCGAGATACTGTCATAAATGCAGGAGCCCTATAGATAGTGGATAGGTTGGTACCTATCCATACAAAATAAATGATCGGCACGACCAAGCTGTCGCTTCGCCTACAAATAGCGAATATGTAGCAGACAAAGCCATTCCATTTAGTACATCGTTGGTTCGAGCTTCCCACATCAATATCCATACATGAAGATGGGAGGACGAAAGGGGCTTTATCCAAACATGTGTGTATGCAACGGTTTTACCGTTAAATGACTGAAACAATTTTGATGCAATGTGGTGTCGGGATACCTTGATCTTTGAAGAATTACATACGATACTTTCTATTTAGGTACAAGAACATCTTCTCCTAGGATGCGAAAAAAACAACGGACCAGCTTTCTTTATAAAGTTGACGCGATACTAAGAATGTTTCTTAGGTAATACTAACACTTAAATGTTCCTCAGTGTCAAGTCTTTCAGCCAAGCCTATTTAATACTAGCTTTTGCTCGGGACCTCGTCCGCGTAAATGCCGGTTATCGCGGACGCAGACGAAGTCGCGGAATAAAGAGTAGCCTACATATAGTCCTTTCTAAGGGTTCAAACTTACCCCGTACCAAATTTCATCACAATCGGTTGAGTGGTGTAGTCATGAAAGCGTGACAGACAGTTTTTTTTTTGTGGTTGGTAAATCATCAAATGACGTCTAATGACGTCTCTGGGCGGAGCGGGAGGGCGTGTCAGAGTTTTACTGACTAAAACCCACCCGTGTTCCTTCAGTTGCCCATATGCCAGGGCCAGGGTACCTCTTTCGAACTAATCTCGTGACTTGGCAGAAACAGAATTACTTTCGAATTTGTAATATTAGTATAGATTATAATACATAGTATAGTATAGATAGAAAGAAAAGAAAGAAAGAAAATACGTTTATTTGCGGCAAACATGACGCACAGAAAGACCAGAAACATACAAAAATAAAAAATAAGGGGTGGGAAAATATGCGTCACATCCACGCAAAACGGCCATCACTCAGCATTATGCTGTGACCCTATGCGAGACAGAGCCCCAGCGCTGGTTTTCAGTGACAGCCGGCGCCGACGTAATAACGTCGACCGGTGCAGCCAACAATCAGTAGAAGATAAAGTTTAGATTTAGAAAGTAAGCGGTTTTCGGGTGCCTAAAATATTGTTCAGTTTTGTTTTTATTACTGTCAGTGTTATTAAACAACCCAAACCCCTCAACAATATGAACCCAATGTAGCTTTACAATTTTTTTCCTCAATAGGATTAACTACTTGATTATTTTTATTGAAGTTTATACTTTATAGAAAATAGAAAAGAAAATTTACATAATCGGGTTCATTGGCGCTTAGAAATCAATTCAGTAACACTGAAAATTCTTTTGTGAAATTTAAGTATCTCTCGCAGAAACACAATTTCACGCTTGTTTTCAAATTTTAAGTCCGCTAACTAACTAGCGACAATCTCTACGAGTATAACATCAACTAACATAATATTCACTTTGCTTTATTCACTTATCTGTGCAAACATTGGTTCCACTTATTCGCTAAGTTGGAGCAACAAGTGGAATTAAAAGATTGGTCACGATGACACGTTGGGGCTTTGGACACCACATTCTGATGAAAAATTTCTTATTTATATCGTACTTTTGATTGTGAAAGAGCGAAGGAAAAATTGGTTTATTTTGGTGTACCTATTATTGAACAAGAGAAAAAATAAAAACTTTTTTACAAAAAAAAAAAAAAAAAACAACCGACTTCCTTAAAAACACTACAAAGTGAAAAATAACTTTAATTTCGGAAGTCTGTGTCTTAGGATCTGTATTTATGGTTTTTTTGCCACCGCCTTCCGAAATTAAAGTTATTGAAGTGAAAACTTCTTTAGCGGCGTTGAGCACTTTTTCTGTAATGGGTATAAAATCTTAAACTCGCGTCAGGACACGTGACCTGATCGAAAAAGCGTAGGACGGATGGAGAGTAGACAGCTATCCCCTCTCTACGGCGCGGCGAAAATGTATGCCTGGGCCTACTGTTTCGTTTAGGCGGCGCAGGGCGCTTGCGCGAATGTTCGTCTATGTTACAGCGTGCCACGCGCATCCATGGATGGTGACAGCTGATGGCTCGACCGTCTGTGTAGTGATCACATTGTTGTGTATTCGTAAAATTCGTGAATATAAAGTGCTTAAAATATGGAAATTGAACAACAAATTATTCCCTAACCATTCCAAAATATCAAACATGCTCAACGTTAATAATCAAGTTTTCACTTCTGCCGGCACTCCCGGAGTGCAATTTTTTTTTCACTTTGTAGTGTTTTTAAGGAAGTCGGTTGTTTTATTTTTGTAAAAACGTTTTTATTTTTAAATTTTTAGTTGTGGTATTCACCCTGCAATAATTCCAAACAAACAATGCATATTTATGCGATAGCAGAAATCGCGGTTGATTTGCTGTCATTTTTTAAAGAGTTCCGGTGTCTGTCTCCCGAACTCATGATCAGATCTATATGAAAATTATATGGGACCATTTCGGAATAAACTCCTTTCGAACAAAAAAATAATTTTGCAAATCCGTCTATATATGACGGAGTTATGGCCGAACATACATAAAAAAAAAAACATAAACATCCGAATTGAGAACCTCCTCCTTTTTGAAGTCGGTTAAAAAAGGCCATCTGTCAATGTTGAGAACATGTCGCGCGCTTGTCATCTCCATCGCTTATATCGACGAAAACAAGTGAAAGTAGTGAAAATTGCCAACAGATCGTCGCTCCTGAATTGCATCGAATCAAAAACGGTATTGTGCATTGTGCAACCGTATGACCGTATCCCTTGTAAAAACTGTCCTCTATCACCTCATTTCTGTCCAAACAGTAATTGTGCGTTACTTCTGTTTTTGCTAGCCAATATCTATCATTGGAAATGGTAAACTTCGCGTAAATATTAGATCTATCACTGGTACGGAGCATAAATATTCGACGGCTGCGCGTTATGACTGTGACAAGACTTTTACAGCACAGCGCTGATTTTCAACGATACGCTGACAAAAAGTACGGAAATCAAGTCAGCTTTATTCTAAGTAATTTGTCAAGTTCTTATTCGAAGTCATTTGTAAAGAATATTGTATTTACCATTTGATATTGGGACATACCACGTTACGTACTTATGTGCCTAAAACAGGGTTAGGTTTAGTTTTACTAAAGCTTGGGAACGTACGTTTCTAAATCTTCGTCTTCCTAAATAGTCGTGGTGAAATAGACACTATTAACGGCTATCCTATACAATTTTATGACATCATAGTGTCAAATGCTGGCGAAAATGACAGATTTTCAGGACGGCAATATTATATAACCGCTCATATGGGAAACCGTAGGTGTAGTAACTAAAAAGTTTCGAATTGCAATCAGTAACTCTTCCTCACTACCATAATTGGGTAAAAGGCAGACAATGATTTGGCAAAAGCGAAGGTCAAATAAAACAAGAGGTAGTGGGTAACCTAGTTGATATGTTGCCAACTTGTTGATTAACCGCAACAAGCAGTGACCCATATCAATCGATCTTATACGTCCAATGACGATCTCGGAAATAAAGTTCCTTTTGACTCAAACTTTCTTAATTAAATTAGTGTTAAGTTAGAAATTATGACAAAAATCATCAATTCTATTACGAGTTCTTATCATCAGACATCCATCCATTTATGCAAGTACTAGCTTTTACAAGCGGTGTTACCGTCGAAAATTATCCCACGAGGGAGTACTACCATGATAAAAAGTGTTAATTCAGGTTATAATCTATCTGTGTGGTAGTATAGTAGGATTTAATATATCACTTGCAGTAAGGTTACTTACATGTGACTCATAAAGAATTTTAAGAAATAAAACACACATATATGCACAAGTTTACAGCTTTAGAAAATGTTTCCCTGTACCTGCCGAAAATTCACCAAGCAGCCGAAGTCTAAAAGTTCCGTCATGACCGTTCCAAAGCAAAGCATAAAACTCACATAAAATGCACATTTTACACATTTCAATCAAGCTCGTTCGTTCCCAAGAAAACAGGCACCCGAAAAATACGCAGTTTTTCACCTACATAGCAGAACGCGCCATTAAACCGACTGCAGCTTTACGAGATATTGCTGAACCCTCGTAATTTTATTTGATATCCGAATTTATTGCCTTCCGGAAGGCTTTGACGGCCGACGTTGACATCAGAGCCTACCTGCTCCAATTTAAAAGCATTACCTATGAGATTTATGGAGAACTCCCCCCATGCCTTTGTGTAAAGTTATTTTTAATGCATCTACACTTATTCCATTAGGAACGGCTTCCAAAAACTCGTTAATGAGTGCCTCGGGGCCCGCTAAAGTACGGGGGAGTCTCGGGTTTCGTTTTGCGTTCCATTACGGCCTTCACAATATTTCGATTGTATGCATAATATAGACAGCGGTGACGTAATTAAATGTTTATTTTGCTTTTGTAGCTGTATTGTTTTGGGTTAATGAGAGTCGCGCCTTGTGTAGGTACTCATCAAGATTTTGACTTTAATAAGAAGATTGTATATACAACGGAGACTTAGAAACTAAGAAAATATGGGTTTTATAAAAGAAAATTATCATTATTTGAAACATCTTCTAAGTATTTTTTCCAGTGTATAATATATATTTTGCACAGAGTGTTTTCATTATATTCACTTTCAATCTTCAAAATGTTTTCAGCTTAGTCTATTTTCTTGGTCCTCATAACAAATTTCTGTTCAAAATACAGTAGAGCGTCGATTATCCGAACTAATTGGGGGACAGGAGTGTTCGGAAAACCGTTTTTTTCGGATAATCGAACTGTATTGATTCAGCCATACATATTTATGTACAGATGAATGAAAACCTTACGTTTAGACATGTCTTTAATGACCAATAGTTTCTTTCACGCGGTAAAATTTAGTTTACCAACTAACGGCTACTTGAGAGTGACATATGAGTACATACAATTTATCAGTTCGAGACAATTTCGCGTGTATTGTAGCGTGGGAGGAGGATAGCACGCGCGAGTCGTGCGGGCGTAGTAGTTCGGATAAGAGGGCGTTCGGTTGATCGACGTTCGGATAATCGACGCTCCACTGTACTTCTAAATAATATAGTAGTACCTACTAACATGTTAATACAGTGACAGATTTCATGCCCGTTGGCATTTTTTAGTTAGCTTTCACAATTTTCCCGCAGAGATGAGCAACCGGAAAAATGCCCAATGTTTTTCTTTCATTCCTTTTACTCTTGAAATGTGTTTCTGTCAGTTCGTAAGTGGGCTGGCCACTTGTTTTCAATCTCTTAACCGGACAACTCTTAACTTGGGTCAATGAGGAGTAAGATCTCAAAAAGATTACATAAGATCCTGTCTGCTTTCAATTAACTTTCCTACTATTAATTATTAATATTCTGCAAAAAAAAAATAACCAGCCAGACTAAGCAGAAAAAAGTCATTGGCATCCATTTGTTTAACACTCATGTCTTGTAATCTCCTTCTATAAACAAGAAAAAATAGAGGTGTCAAGGGACACCCGGATGGAACGAAGTTCCTTTCCAGGATTCATAATAGTTATAATTTTTTTATTATTTATTATGTATTAAAAACCTGTATACACTCAACAAAAATACTCTCTCTCTCTCCATATCTCCTTCTCTCTTCCTCTCTCTCTCTCCCTCTCTCTCTACCTCGCTCTCTCTCTCCCTCTCTCTCTCTCTCTCTCTCTCCCTCTCCCCCCTCACCCCTCTCCCCCTCTCTACTCACAACAAAAAAAACAACAATATACAAAATATATACGGTCGAATTGAGAAACCTCGTCCTTTTTTTGAAGTCGGTTAAAGCATGTCGTGACAACTTTTTGTAAGATTTTTTACCGTCTAGCCCCCTTTTACAACGGGCGATAAGGAACTTCGTTCCAAAAAAAAAAAAAACTATCCAAGAGTTAAGTAAAAGGGTAAAGCCACAATACAGTCAGAAAATACTCACAAAAGAAGTAACCTAACCAAATTTTTCCTTCGTAGGCACAAGTCAATAAATTCAAAGAACATTCGCGTCTGTTCGATTACTCTTACATCTGAAGTATCTGCTTATAATGTAGGAATAGTTATGGCAAGTAGAAGCACGTACGGTACGGGCAGACGCACGAGGGTACTACGTGCACTGAATATTCACCTTTCCCTTTGAATTTGAAGATTATCATCGCCCACGGAGCTAGCAGTTTGCCGATATAAATTATCGTTCGTCTTTTATTTTGTGAGCGAGGTTGCTCGTTAATTCTGATACAATTTGCTGTGTTATAATTTTATTTAAGTCCATTATCGTTTATTTGATTTGGATACGGTTTTTAAACGCAGAAAGGTAGTGATGACGGAGCTAAGTTATTAATTAATGAGTTAAGGCTCCTGCAGACTAGCGCGACGCGACATTTCGTGCGGTTCGGCGATTTATATCCGTAAAACATTATTTATATGACCGTGTCGCGGCGCGACAGTTCGCCCCTGTGTGAACGATCGCGCGCGTTTTCATAGAAATTGTGCTACGGATATAAATCCCCGATTCACGCGCGACCGTCGCGTCGCGTTAGTCTGAACGAGCCTTTACTCCTACTACGTAGTATCTAAACAATTTATTGTAATTTACCTGAGCAAAGCAAGAAGGTAACTGGCAAGCATTTGTATTTACAACCGTGGCAGAGCAATTTAGATTATCCCCTAAAAAGCCTGTACGTACCTAAGCATCTAGTTATTTAGCCAAGGATCAGACAGCAAAATAAGCCCGCATTATTTCAAATTAAAACCAAAATAAAACTAAAATTGAGGTTAAAACCTTCTGTACAAAATTAAAAAAATGAACCTAAGTGCTTTCATTCAATAGCTCCGAAAGGAAGGGTTAGGTATCTGTTTTTTCCCTTTAGAATAATGCGAACGCTTAAAGTGATCTAATGTTTCCCTCCATTGAACGCAAAAAACTGACTAGTTTGATAAATTGAGCAATTTTATCTCACTTTTGCCTCATGCTCCTTGAACATAACCTTTAGATCATAAAATTGGGTGATTTGAGACTGATTCTGAATTATTAGGGCGATTTTAGATACAGTTTATATAAAGGTATATACCTATAGCTACGCAAAGGACTCTAGGGCTTGTGATGGATTACTTATTACTCTAATGGACCGCTCGTTCACAAAGGGACTGATAGATAATAAAGTGTAAGCACCAACAGTTAAACTCGTTTAATCAACTTCTGTATCGAATGGGTAAATTCTATTTTACAATTTTGGGTAAAATTACTAGGTACGGTGTTATAATTTTCAAACAATTAAGTAATCAATAATATCGGCCATGTCATGTGCTTTGCAGGAGAATGTGCCAGCTATAAAATAGTACTCTGTGAGAATGTGACACCTCGTAGTGATCAAAAATATTTAAGCTGTTCTAAATATGATATAAAGGCAATTCTTAGGGCGTTTGTCCACGTCAGCCGTCACTGAGACGTCACCAAGAAATAAGATTTATCGATCCGAGCGTATCCCGGTGACGATGTACGTGTTTACCGCAACTGAACTTAGTGGTTTAGTATGTTATGATGGACAAAACGAAAACCGGGCGGATGGCGACGGCTGTGTAGAAAAAATCTGACGTGTATTTTGCATTGCTGGCACAGAGGCCCACCACAATCTACTAACTGCGCGAAGCTGGCCGTGATGACAGCACGCGGTGCTCGTGGATGTTGGAAATGGACACATGGTCATAGTAAATGTAGATATCGCTACTTCAGCGTCATCACCGCTATCTAAGTGACGTCCCTGTGATGGCTGCGTTGGACAAACGCTCTAAGGCCTCATTTACGGAGACGCGGGGTGTCGCGCGGCGCGTCCGACATGTTTGCTGTTTACGGTCAGGCGGCGCGTGGAGCGGCACGCCTCATCGCACGCGTAAACACAAAAAAATATGGTGATATACGATGTTGTTCATAGAGACGCGAGGCGGGTAGAGTAGCGGTGCCCGCGGCGGTACTCAATCAAAACCGACTATTTCGATGTTGTTTATTATATATTCAAAAGTTGTAGTAAACATCCGTGTATGGGCATGAAATACATCATAACCACTTTCTCTTATTGACCTATAAAGAGTTGCATATTCCCCAAACTTCTCGTGTTCCGTTACTGTAAACACTGGGCTACTTTTTATATTAAATCATTCACTTTTTAATATAAAATGTTCTGCTAAAAAAAGTCGATGATATCGTACTCCATTGCGACAGTAAATACGTCTGCGTTGTGCGATTTCCAAATAAGACTGGCAGAAGGTTCCGCCACGGGCACCGCTTCATCGAGATTTGCCGCTGCGTGCGCCGCCGCGATAAACGCCGCGTGCAACGCGTCGTTGCCCGCCGCGGGCTCCGCCGCAAAAAACGCACTTATTCAAACAAACGCGTGTAAAATCGTTTCTTCATAAACGCACTCGTACAACGATAAATGTTTGAATTCAGTGCGGGCCGCGCCGCCCCGCGTCTCCGTAAATGAGGCCTAAGAATTTCAATAATATGTATACTTCTTTTCATGTATTGCAAGGTGTGGCTCTTGTGATGCCTGGGTGCCATAATAATATACAGAATTTGTGGGCAAGGATCTCATTTCAATACGTGATAATGCAAGTGCGCACACTGCAAGACTGTTCAAGAATACCTACCTGCATGACATTAGTATTGCAGTAATGGAATGGCCAGCAGGAGTAATAAGAGGCGTGTTCATGTTGATCAACCAGCTCCAGAAACTTTGCAGGAGCTTAAAAATACCATCTTGTAAACGGGAGAACAATTCACAGCACGTCATAGTGGCACTAGTTAATTCAATACCAAACCACAATATCACGGTATAAATGGTCTTGAAAATTAATACAAGTTACTTAATCGTTTTCTCTACTTATGTATTTTTTTTTTAAATTAATATACGCCCTAAGCAACGCAAAAAGAAGAGTTACCTGTTGCAATTGAAACTGGTTTTTTTAACCGACTTCAAAAAAAGGAGGAGGTTATCAATTCGTCTGTATTTTTATTATTATTATTTTTTTGTTTGTTACCTCATAACTTTTTACTGGGTGAACCGATTTTGATGCTTTTTTTTTATTTGGAAGCTGGTGCTTCCCGATTGGTCCAATTTTAATTTGGTTCTATTTGGCCAGTGGGATCCATGTGAAAACCGTATAAGTCTTAAATTTGCATTAAGTATTGGCGCGACAAATGAACGAATAACGCGATTAGATTAGTGCGAGGTACCTACCATAACTAAAAAGTTCAAATAAAAACTTTTTACAAAAAAATAACAACCGACTTCCTTAAAAAAAAAACACTACAAAGTCAAAAATAACTTTAATTTCGGAAGTCGGTGGCAAAAAAACCTTAAATACAGATCCTAAGACACCGAATTCCGAAATTAAAGTATTTTTTTTTGGTATCGATACCGATTTCAAAGAGTCAATGAATAACGAAGTAATAGTGAGCCACCAAATGAAAATTTTTATTGTTTTTTTTTGGTTGGTTCCAGTATTTAAAAATATGTCTACCTACCTTTTAAGGGAAAGCACGCGATTTTTTAAATTAAAGTTGTAGGTTAGTGTCGAGTTGTATGGAAAAAACATGAAATAGGATTAAGCCAACTTAGAGAATTGAATGAAATAGTTATTCAATGGAAATAAACGAACTTAGAGGGTTGTTTTTGTTATGGCCCCGAAACATATTTTAATCAAAATAAACAACGTGGTTTGATAGTCCAGGTGTCCAAAAGTCTATTAAATGAGTCGTGTAATTTTATCAAATGGACGAACGAACGCTTCAACCACAAAGGCTCAATCCACAAGGAATAATACGAAAACAAAAACTACGAGTGCACTATGCTATGAATAGTAACATTGCAATGGATCTGAAACGCACCGCTGGACGGCAAAGTAGAATATATGAGCCAATCACAAACCATACTGATAATCTCTGGTGGAGTTTGATTGGTTTAAAAGTGGACTGTCAATTTTAGTGTCATTTAACATTGTTTGTTGTTGTCAATGTCTCGTCAGAGGTTTGAATCGAAATCATTTTGATTTCGTATTTTTGGATTATAAAGATGAATACAATTAGTAATAAGGTTATCACAGTGAAAATGCGAACGTGTCGAATATGTCTTGACGCCAACAGTGTTGAAATGGTGGTAATAGAAGAGCAGAATGGATGGTTGACACTTTTCGAGTTTTGCTTTGGAATCACTGTAAGTTTCTTTTATATTTTACAGATCTAACGTAATTCTTCTTCTGAAGAGTTAATATGTTCTAAGTTTTCGGACTGTTGCTCCCAATTCACAAGCCTATCATGTTATTTTATCTCTTGTAAATAAACGAATGTTTCAATTATTTCGATTGCCAAAAATCTGATTTAATTTGCTATTTATAACTAATGAATTGATTTTAGTTAACTACCCATGACGAACCACGTTTGCTGTGCAAAATTTGTGCAGAAAAGGTGCAAAGTTATGTTAGGTTTAAGGAGAAATGCCATAAATCTCATAGTCTTTGGAAAGCTGTGAAATCTGAATCTGATGCGGTAAGTTAACTTACAAATGTCCAGCCCGTACACATTACTTTGTCTATGAATTGTATGGTTATCAAACACCACTGTATCGTACCTCCATAGATATAAATGAAAAGATTTTAAACTCTTGACCGCCTTTCCGCAGTACAATTATCCAAATGACATTGAAAGAAAATTTTCTTTATTATTGCTGTGTTCCTTGTAAAGTAGAACATAAGCTCATTATGTGGTTTATATGAGAAAAGTAGAAATAGTGGAATAAATGTGTAGACAAGTAGATACAGGAAATCTTTATTAAACCATCATATAGTATACAATCATGAGTGACTTAAATAGTTAACATTAATATGCATGACATACATTTTTGTTATAGTATTATGCTTATGTAGTTAATTATTTAATTAAGTTCCTAGTTAATTGGTTGAAGGACTCTGAACGAGACACAGTCGAAGTTTTATTGTTCATCGGGTTTAATGTCCTGTAAAGTGTTTATGTTTGTTTTTTAGAATTGTGACATAGTTAATCACGATAACAGAGAAAATACCAATGAAAGTGCCAGTGATACTGCTATAAGTAATACACAAATAAAAAATGAAACATTAGATCCTTTTTTTGAAAGTGATACTCATTTTTCTAATGTTGAAATTGAGATACCTCCTTTGTCACCTGCTGTTATTAAAAGTGAGCCTCATGAAGATGATACTAAATCAATGGATGATGAGAGTAGAAGCCAACAAAAGACAGACATTTTTGCAACAAATGTCAATTCAAAACAGATAAATCGCAAAAATTGTAACAGTCACGGCAGTGTAAGAAATAAGGAAAAAGAAATTTACACTTGCCCGAAATGTAAAACTAAATATGGTGAGAACTTATAATTTATTTCTCATATAAATTTTTATTATTGTTGCACAATATGTGCAGCAGAGGTAGTATGGAATACACATATCATTACATCACCCCTTTATCTCTGAAGGGTTGAGCAGATGTATACCTATACCACACCCTCATTTCAGCAGTTCCATGCTCTATGTTAGAGGGTTTGGTTTCTGCACTTAGTCCTCCAGGTGGACTATTCAATTCAGCAGTTATGTTTTTTTTTTTTTTTTGTTATTTTTTAATATAATATTCCACAACTATCACACAACGCCATCTAGTCCCAAGCTAAGCAGAGCTTGTGTTATGGGTACTAGACAACTGATAAACATACTTTATATTTCTAAATACATACATATTATAGATAAATTACACCCAGACACAGAACAAATGATCGTGCTCATCACACAAACATTTGTCCTGGGTGGGAATCGAACCCACGACCTCCGGCATAGCATTCAGGGTCGCTAACCACTAGACCAACAGGCCTGTCCATGGCATGTTTAAATCTTTAGCCATCAACCATGCACAAATCTTAACTCCAGGCTGCTCCTCAAAATTCCAGATAGAAAAAATCAATAGCACTTTAGCAGACCTGGTAATCAAATCCAGGACCTCATATTCAGCAGTTGTGCTTGCAACCACTAGACCAACAAGGTAGAGGCAGAAATACAATATTTAATTAAATGATATTCTTCTTCTTCTTTCCTGTCGATGGTACTCGTACACTTTATATCGTTTGAGCCCAGTAGGTGGCCACGTTTATTGCGGCATCAGTGGCATTTTCGAGGTCATCTGAGGTGCAGGTGAACGGACACTTGGGACACTCCAGCAGGTGGGTCATGGTCTGATTAGACGTACCGCACTCGCACTGGGTGTCGGATGAGTCTATAATCCCCCACTTTGACAAATTGTGTCTACAGCGGCCTACCTGGGTACGCAATCTATTTAGAGCTTTCCATATAGACTACTGCAGATCACGGCCGGAAGGCAAGTGTTCCTGGGGTTCAACGAAGGTGGGAGATGGTGGATAGTTTTCTTGCCATAGTTTGGTCCTCACAAAGGGTGGTTTGTCCTGGATGGCCTGCGTAGAGCGTAAGAAGCTCTTACGACTTTTAAGCCTGCCTGGGGTCGTCTTGTAATCGTAGAGGGGGGAGGAGGGGGGGATTTGTGATTGATTACCTAGCTGCTTCTGAAATGTGGAACAAGCCATTTTCATATAGCTGATAGTCTTTCATTCAACTACTATGCCCCTGTAAGTTTATTGCTATAGTCTGGGCAAAATGACTGACACCGGGCTGCTATGAAGTTCCTGCTAATTAAATTTAAGAATTACCTTTTGCCAGCGGCTTCGCCCGCGTGGAGGTCGGAAATTATCCCGGGGGAACATATTACCGGGATAAAAAGTACCCTATGTGTTATTCCAGGTTATAAACTATCTGTGTGCCAAATTTCATCTAGATCGGGTCAGTAGTTTTTGCGTGAAAGAGGAACAAACATCCACACATCCACACATCCATACATACAAACTTTCGCGTTTATAATATTAGTAGGAAGTAGGATATACCGGGCACAAATCCACAAATAGGCTCGCCCCCTATTACATGGGACTTAAACATAACAGTCGAAATGTGGGTGTACTATAGGTGTACCTCTGCGTAACCCTTCGGGGAAACAAGGCGTGATGTTATGTTATGTTATGTAATAAATATATTCTTTTAAACTACCCTACTTTCCTTATTTCTCTGTAGCAGCCAGAAGTCTGGATTTGTGCCACGTTGATGACAATAAGCTTGCTTTCTGTTAAGGTGAATGCTCCAACCAGCCCGCGAAATTCAAATTTTCTTACGTTTTTTGCAATTTGCAGGCCAGTGCTAGGTTGTATGTTGATTAAAATATTATTCGCGCCTGTAAGACATATGCAGTTACAAATTATAATCATCAAAATCACCAATACGACCCTCCGAGCTCATAAAGGCCTAGGAACAAAAAAAAGCAGAAAAAGTAATTCCTACAGCTTTATGAACTTAGAGCGTTGTATTGATGATTTTGATGATTATAATTCTGTAACTACATAATGTCTTACGGTCGCGAATAATAATTTAATCAACATACAACCTAGCACTGGCCTGCAAATTGCAAAAAACGTAAGAAAATTTGAATTTCGCGGGCTGGTTGGAGCATTCACCTTAACATAAACATACCTAGCAAAATGTGAGAGCGACAACACCTCTTCCTAACACTTTGGGATATTACTTGCATAATCTTGTTATATCTGTGTTTATTTTGCCATATATTTTGTACATCAATACAGGTGAAAAAAATTACATAAGTTCATGTTTCAGCAAGAAAACTATGTTACCTCAAACACATAAAGGTATGTGATTCCAAAAAAAAACCAAAAAGGCGGTATTTTGGTCAAGATTATGCTTATGACTTGGGTAAGGATTTCAACTCTCTTAACATATTGGGAACCCTTTTGGTAGGCTTGTTTGATTGTACATGTAAAGGCAACCACACGGTGTTAAATGATGAATGGTTTCATAGCACTGTGGATCTTAACCCGCCCTAAGTACCTTTTTCTGTCACTTAAGTAGTCCATTTTACACAGAAAAGCGTGACTTAAGTGTGAGTTTGGATTTCGTGCTATAAAACAGTATACGATACGTGTGAATTAACCCTTCGCCGACCGTACCAGACGATATCGTCCGTGCTAAGTTTGGAGCTGATGCATATCTTTGGAAGGAGAAAAAGAAGGGGCCGCGAACCCCTCTGTAAAAAAAACTTACACTCGCGCACACCTCACAGGCGCAAGCGCGTCAATAGCCATTGTAACGTCAGTGAGTACGAGCGTGTGCAAGTTTGTGGACGGACGATATCGTCCTATACGGTTAGCGATGTAACTTTTACGAATTTTTAGGTGTGTAAAATATTATTACGAGCTGGTGTTTCGGGATGAATTAATTCAAACCAATATTACCGAAACACAAAACAGTTTAATTAAATAATCACAAATACCACAACAACAAGAAACGTCAAAAGGAATCACTTGTCTCGCTTGTACTGTATCACTCGAATCGCATTCGACCGCATTCGTAAACGAACTGCTCGTCGGCCCGACAATCCCCTATTTATATCCCGAGCAGAACATTCGCGAACATTCGACACTGTGCCACAGTTCACAAGTAGCGTAGAAGCGTCTAGGAACTTCCACAAACAACTGTACAAAATGTACCATTTTCGAGTGTTCAAATAAATATACTTTTTTGAGCGATGTAAGCTCCAACTAATATTTTTTGAAAGCCCCTTATATGAAGAATAAATCCCCAAACCATTACTCCTTATAACCAATTTATATCCAAGATATCGATTTTTTAGTGAAACCTTCGAAATTACGGTTTTTGCACCAATTACGAAATTTTATTCCATCAGGGGGCAAAGTATTCAAGTCAAAAACTATGGGAACAGGAAAAATAAATCTAGAACATATTCCCTAATTTTTTTTGGAATTTCTTTTTCAGGTAGACAATATTATAGTCAAAATATTGAGGAAAAACACGAATCAAAAGGCGAAATTGAAATTATTGGAAACCAAAATGAAAATGTCTCTTCATCTTCATGTGGTAATCATTTAATATATTTAGGGATATATACCATCTTACTTTGGTTTGGGTCGGTGCAAAATAAATCTTATCGCTTTATGAATAACGATTGTTTTTCATTATATTTCAATTTTTGGCAATTTTCTTTATAGAAACATCTTGGTACCATTAGAATTTCTTAACAACAGGGTTCATTTAATTCTTTCTTTGATATTTTAGGTCTCTGTAATCACAGTTTCACCACTACTAAAGATCTTTGCATGCATTTGAATGATCATTGGAAAAATAATGATTTAGCGTGCAAAATGTGTGATTTCGTAGGCATCGACCTGGCTGCTACTGCTACACATAGGTAAGCCATTTTTTCAATTCTATTTAGAGTCGACCTCGTTACTGCTTTATCAATTTCGGCAACAATTCTCAGTAAATTCAAATTAAATAAAACCGGCCAAGTGCGAGTCGGACTCGCGCACCGAGGGTTCCGTACAAACCTGTATAAAGTTTAAAATTTAAAAAAATATTTTTATTATATGATGTAACTAAAAATTTACGGTTTTCGCAATTTTTCCTTTATCTGTGCTATAAGACGTTGCTTCGTACCAAATTTCAAATTTCTAGATCGACTGGAAGTACCCTTTAGGTTTTGATTCCCTTGCGAGTTTCGAAAATTTGCGGAAATTTGCGGCATAAACGGCTATATCTTTTGATTGCGTTAGCTTAGAAGTTTGATTTTTTCACAGCTCCAAGGGACAGTAAACTTGAGTATTTGATATAAATTTCAGCTTGATACCTCCACGCGTTCCTGAGAAAAAGAGTCTTGACAGACGGACGGACGGACGGACGGACGGACAACAAAGTGATCCTATAAGGGTTCCGCTTTTTCCTTTTGGGGTGCGGAACCCTAAAAAACAACATCCTAGTGGATGAACCAGTTTTGAGCATAGGCCTCTCTTTTTGTGCCAGTCTCCTCGCTCAGTACTATACGTAACGGCGGTTTTGGCTTTAAATCCAGGCTTTACTTTGTGTAAATAATTTCACTAGCGCTGCTCTAAAACGGTGAAGGAAAACACCGTGAAGAAACCGACAAACCCTAGAAACCAAACATTTGAAGGCATTCGTGATATCTGCCAACCTGCATGGGACTCATATGGTGGATTACGGCCCACTATCTCTCGCAGAGCGAAGGCAGTGGGAAAACTACGCCAAACGTTTCTGTGCCAACATCATCCGGGTACAAAGGTTTTTTTCGGAATACCAATTACGGAACTTAAATGTAGTTGAGCAATACACCTGGCAAGATGCAGTTATTACAAGTGCAGTAAGGCTGTGACCGAGTGACGTCCAAGTATTTAAAGGTGGTCGTCGGACTGTGACAAGGGCGGACGATATTGTTCCATCGACGATAAAAACATCTTAATGTCAGATAAATGTCTTATCATTTTATGACGAGCAAGTGACATAAAATCTTAGGTTGGGAAAGCAATTACGAGGTCGACTATACATTAGTAATGACATAACTGCCCCTTTAGTCAACTTGTAGGTATTCACGGTTTATGCATAAGTTTGGTTGTTTGTGAATTTTTTTTTTTTTTTTTTTAAGTTTTATATTTGAGTTGATTGAAGGAAAGGTAAATTGCGGTTTACGATTTATGACGTATTAAGAGAAAACTGCTTACTAGATCTCGTTCAAACCAATTTTCGGTGGAAGTTTATATGGTTAATGTACATTATATATTTTTTTTAGTTTTATCATTCCCTTATTTTAGAAGTTACGGGGGGGGGGGGGGGGGTGGACACACAATTACCACTTTGGAAGTGTCTCTCGCGCAAACTATTCGGTTTAGAAAAAAATAATATTAGAAACCTTAATATCATTTTTGAAGACCTATCCATAGCTACCCCACACGTATGGGTTTGATGAAAAAAAAAAAATTGAGTTTCAGTTCTATGTATGGGGAACCCCAAATATTATTGTTTTTTTTTCTATTTTTGTGTGAAAATCTTAATGCGGTTCACAGAATACATCTACTTACCAAGTTTCAACAGCTTATAGTTTCGGAAAAAAGTAGCTGTGACATACTCGGACAGACAGACAGACAGACATGACGAATCCGTAAGGGTTCCGTTTTTTGCCATTTGGCAACGGAACCCTAAAAAAGTGCATAATTATGTGTCTAGTCGCTGGCTAGTCTCCGCCGAGATTGGCCACTGTGACTGAAATTATAAAACCATGTATTTTTCCAATTATTTTCAGGTATTCGCACTTTCCACGCAGTGAAATAATGCGATTTTTATGCCATATTTGTGGAAATAATCAACAATCATTGATGGCATTGCATTTTCACTATCGAAAGGAGCACTTGCAGAAGGCTGGAGGGTATTGCTCGAGGTGTCATAAGGAATACCACAATTTGCGGCCCTGGAAGAAACATGAACTGACTCATTTCACTCCTGAGTATATATGTGATATTTGTGGAAGAGAGTGAGTGTAATCTATACTATTACAATCTCGCCCGGTTTCCCTGAGGTGTACCTTTTAGTATTCAGTACAATACTTCTATACTCAGGTACACTCTCACTTACACTCACTTTCACTCTCACAGACACTCACACTACGAATCACACTCTCACTAAAATACTTGTTTTTATTTGATATTTTAAGTACCGACGGATTTGTTTTAATATACAACGTGTTAATGAAATAACCCAAAACCTCGGACACCCCAACTGATTTTTATATTAATAAATTGATATGACGCATAATTATTTATTTTCATAAATTATAGTAAAAGATATTTGTAAATGTTGTTGTCGCGCTACTTCTTACAGATTCGTAGCTCTATCGCCGCGCCACTGTCAAACGTTCGTTGACACGGGAGCACTATCGTTTGAGGTTAATCCCCTCGTGTTGTTAAATAATGCGTATGTTTTGTTTTGGAATAGAAAAGTGACTCAAATTTTTCCATCACACTTTTTCCAGGCTTTGGACTCGCTGCATGTAAACCTACCACGCTTAAAAATAAGAGAAGGCTAGTTTTACCACCACCGGCTTTTTGATTGTTTAAAAGATTTGTATCACCATATTTACAATAATTATTTCAAATAAATCAACCTACCTATTTACAACAATAATACAGTAAAGCACTTACTGAAAGTTCGTTCATTGTTTGTCACAGCAATGCCTCGAAATGTCTACCACCTTGTTGAATACACGTTAAAGCACGTTTTCGTAAATTAATTTTCAAAGACCTTAGCACTGTAGTGTCACTTCTCACTACTTCACATGTCTTGTGCTATCTGTCGGGTTTTCTGCGAAATAATTGAGTATTTCGGTCTCCAGATCAGGATTATTTCGGGTACGTCCTCCGTCTACTGCGATCGGAGGCCTAAATGTACCGTAATCCCGTAGGCGCTGTGTAGCAGCCAACAATGTCTCGTTCGACACAGATACACCAAACTGTTCCTGATAACGTCGCATAGCTAAATTAACGTTATATCATCACATCGCGCTAACATTTGCACCATTTCACAATATTGTACATTTGTGAAGCGAAACGCCATTTTGCCGCCGGGAGACGTAAATCGCACGCGCTCGTCCTAACCCGTGTTGACACGTAGCGCACGCGCCGCTGCGCTAGGGAGACTACGGACGGAGGGTGGCCGGGGGTGGCGCGGGCGCCGGCGTGTCTCCCGGTCTGTCTTGGCGCCAGCTCTAGTACCCCCTCTCCTCACCCTCGCCCGCGCTGTTTGTTTACATCGCGTTGGACAGTAGTGTACAGCGTCGTTAGAAAATATTAGATACGGCATGACAAATAATATTTTTTTTGAAAAAAAATTACCGATATTAAAAAATATTGTATTCGATTTAGCTGCCGATTCTAAACAAACTAGTTTCAGGTTTTGGGTTATTTCATTAACACGTTGTATTAAGATTATGCTGTACTATGTATGGAAGAGCGGAGACTCCTAACTCAGAAATTGTTTGCTTAAATGGAGGCTCCAAACACGAAACCCTGTTTTTGTAAACTGAAGCTGAAATAAAATTTTTTTTTTTTCTTTTACTAATGTCGCGGTTGGTAAGTGGATGACCCGACCGTCTTTCCATACCAAGACCGTTCCGTGCCTCGGAAAGCACGTTAAGCCGTTGGTCCCGACTGCCTTTCGTAGATTTTAAACAGTCGTTACGGGTTGTCAGAAGGCCGAATCACCATGATTATTGCTAAATAAGCGATAAGTTCTTACATGATTCGATCATATTTAAATTTTCGGCCATAAACCAGTCAAACCTTCGGTTAGACGAAAATCGAAACTTCGCGAATTGTCGCGCGTCATTCAGCCTTCTTTATAAAGCTCAGTAATATTAGGTGAGGATCGGCTAGCTTCGGATTGAATCGTATCCGCTTGTCGTTTCACTCAGCTGTCATAAACGGACTCCATTTTGTTTTTGTATGTTGTTATTATTCTTCACACGCATCCTCGCTTATAGAGGAAATATAAATATTTTTTAATGTCTGTCCATTTTTGGTCAGACAGTATTTATTACCTACTCAATTTATATTTTTTTCAGGTTTCATTTTAAACATGCTATTAGGGAGCATGTTATAAATCATATGCAGATAAACAGGAGCATCTGTGACATGTGCGGAAAAACTTTCGCCCGCCAAAGCTATATGAGGGTAGGTAAATGGGTATTTATGATCTTGCTACATATTCAAAATCATATTGGTGAAAATATGGAACCTGTCTTTTCAAAACGTTAGTTCAACCGTATTTTCAATTTATTGTTGTTTATATTTAAGTGTTGGAAAATTTGCCATGGGAACTTACTACCGGGATTAAAAGTGCCCATGGTAATCCAGGCTATAAACTATCAGTGTGCTTAATTTTATCCAAATCCGTTTAGCCGTTTTTGCGCCAATCCGGAATATACATCCAGTCAAACGACAAACGAACAATATTTTTCGTTACTATTTTATTCGATGCACCTATAACAGAACAAAAACACATCCTCCTTCATATTTATTCAGTAGTGGTGAAAATTGAACCAATCTTTTCAAAACGTTAGTTGAACCGGCTTTTAATAATATCTTATATAATAATATCTTAGGACAACCAACACAACGTTATCTGATCCCAAACTAGGCAGAGCCTGTACTATGGCAACCAGACAACTGATAAACATACTTAAATATTTCTAAATACATACATATTATAGATAAATTACACTCAGACACAGAACAAATCATTGTGCTCATCACACAAACATTTGTCCTGGGTGAGAATCGAACCCACGACCAGTCAGGGTCACTAACCACTAGATTAACAGACCAGTCAAATTTCAACGTTTTCAAATTTCATATTTCAACAATTTATTTAACACAATTATTTTTATCAGTTAGTAGGTATCAAATGACATAACATGACGTGTTTGTTTTCCCTGAAGAATTAGAAAGGCAGCGATAAACATCGTAAAGTACACCTACATTTCGCCAGTATTATAAGTCCCATTTAATGGTTGCGGCCTATTTTCATCAACCAGGCTCAAATACCGTGTGGTGCCGGACGTAAAGAATAACACCACCCCATTTCTTCCCGTGGGTGTCGTAAAAGGCAACTAAGGGACTTACTAGAGAATGGGCAGCAGCGTTCTCTATGAATTTTACCACCATACTGCGATCGCCAACCCGCTTGCCAAGCGTGGTGATTATGGCAAAGCCCCCCAAATTGGGGGAGGCCTAAGTCCAGCAGTGGACGTCTAACGGCTGAAATGATGATGAAGATGATGAGGCTCAAATCTACATTCCGGGACTGAAAAAGCCTGATGGAAAAACCCATTTACACTTTTTCTACACGTACTATATAAACTACATAAAAAGTAATTAAATATAAATGTTGTTTTTACCTGACTACAGCATGTAAGTTCATTTGTTCCCTCAAAATTCTTAAACTAGTGGTGGTATTTTGACAAACCACGTATTTTTTATAATATTTATGCCTTAATTTAGTGTCATTCCCGTTTTAAAAGAACCGGTGTTATTAGTTTACAGCAGAAAATGTCATTTAAAAAGGTATAAAGGTTTCTTTGGGTATTAATTTTAACTTTCTTTTTTTCTATTTAATTTCTAGTTACACAAAGAAACAGTTCACTGTGTTTCGGAGCCATTACACTGTACTCATTGCAACCGAACATTTAAGAGTGAGTTCTCTTTAAAGAAGCATCAGAAAAATATGGTTAATAGGGAGAAAACCCTCAAGTGTGAGGTGTGCCAAAAGGCTTTTATCACGCCAAACACGTTGAAGTTGCATATGGTGACGCATAGCGATGAAAGGCCCTATAATTGTAATATTTGTGGACTCAGGTAAGTTAATTAATTACACTCACAAATAAGAATACAGTATCTTTAATACGGCAATTTTTTTTATCGTGCACTGGATTTGCAATGCACTGTTCAGCGCAGAGAATTTAAAATCCATCTTTTTGACGCTCTGGGATTGCACTCTGTTGAATTCTCAATGCTCGTCTAAACAGTAAGGGCTGAAACGTCAGTGCACGATAAAAAATCACTAGCGCGCTCTAGGTTAAATGTCAGCACATCGAGCTTGAGAAAAAGTTTGGCTTTGTAGATTGTTGTCTCTGTCATTCATACTTGTGTGACTGAAGGTTTGTTTCTTTCTAATGGTCGATTTGTCATATTGACGGACTGGTACTGTACAGTCAACCGTATGTTCCTGTTAATATTTGACGTGCACAGATTTATTATTAAGCATGTAAAGAAAAGAAAAAAAAAGAAAAATTAATTTCAAAATGAATAATGAGTGTTTGGGACAATTTTTTGCTAACTTGAATGGTATTTTGAGAATGTATAGCCTCCGTGATTTAAAGAAAGTGGTTATCTGTGGTGATTTTAATATAGATACTCTGACACAATCGAAACTATTTAATAATTTTCAAGCTTTCCTTTTAAACTATGACTTAAAAATTGGAATTCATCAGCCTACACGATTAGCTAGTGGTAAATGCATAGACAATATCGTTTATAATATCAGAGGTAGTAAGTGTGCAGCACTTGATCTTGCGCTATCGGATCATACTGCCCAAGTGATCAAATGCCCCGTGAAAAAAACTTGTTCCATTAAGCATTGGCATCTAAGGCGTGACTATTGCCAAGAAAACTTACTTAAATTCATGGATTCTCTTCGAAATCTTTAGTGAAGTCTATCTACACGACAATCCTGAGGAGGCATTTAACTGTTTCTATGACCTATTCTTGCTTTTTTATGACCTCTGTTTCCCTTTAAGAAAAGTAAGAATCTCTTTGCGTAAAAAGTCAAACTGGATTACCAAAGGAATTAGAGTCAGTAGTAAGCGTAAAAGAGAAATATTATGGCAATACAGGCGAGCTCCTACTTCTAAAAATAAACTTTTATTAGACAATATACTGCTTGTTTAAAGAAAATAATATCGTTAACCCAAAAATCTCAAAATGACTTCACATAAATTTGGCCAGGAATAAATCTAAAGCGACTTGGAACATTATTATTAAAAATAAGATTAACTATCCCAGAGAAAGTATACCTGAATATGTAAAAATAAATGATAATACAATACATGACCCTCAACTAATTGCACAAGCTTTTAATTACTATTTTATGGACGAAATTCAACCGAATAATTCTACTCCTTTCTACACAAATATTGAAACTAATTGTAACTCCATATTTATTCCTCCTACAGTACCAGCAGACATAGTGACTATAATTAAATCTTTAAATAATACCAATAGCCATGGATATGATGGCATTATTACAAAAGTGGTCAAACATGTAGCGCCAATAATAGGACCTGCTATGAGTTATATCATTAACCTTTGCATTGAATATGGCCATTTCCCGGAAAAATTAAAAATTACTATTATTAAACCTGTTCATAAAAAAGATGATAAAAGTATCATGGGTAATTACAGACCGATAGCACTTATTCCATTTTTTTCCAAAATAGAAAAGGTTATATACAATAGTCTTTCGTCGTTTTTTGACAAACATGATCTCTTAGTCAGAGAGCAATTTGGTTTCCGGAAAGGTAAATCCATTAATATGGCGATCTATGATGTGATCAAAAAAATTGTTTCTAGTGTTGATGCTAGAACACCAGTGGCGGCCTTGTTTATGGATATGTCTAAAGCGTTCGACCATGTAGATCATGTTTTACTGCTAAACAAATTAGAGCGATATGGGATTAGGGGACCTGCATTAAACCTATTACAATCGTATCTCTCCAAACGCACTCAAATCGCAACGCTTGATAGGCTATGTGCAAGCTCGAATGTTGAAAAAACATACCTGTCAAATCCTAGAAAAACTTGTTATGGTGTTCCCCAAGGTAGCATTCTTGGCCCTCCCTCATTTAATATTTACATTAATGATATGCCTAACCACTCAACTGTCCATGGGTATTACAGTCCCAAAAATTAATCTTAGCTAAACCGTCCATGGGAAGTACAGTCCCCGAGCGACATCCGTCAGTTTAATCGTGTTTAGCGCTAAAATCACTTGATAGTCGGACATTAGAAAAATACTAGGTGGCGCTATATGAAATTTGTCATCCGTGAGAGTGAATTTTATCTGTGCAACCGCAACATAAAATTTAGAAAAAAAAAGAAGAAAATTACAGATCATCTTTCTTGTTATCGAACTAATTGTGTGCGTGGAACTCCAACAAAAATGTGGTAAGTTATTTGTTTTTATACCGTATTTATATTGTTATTGTACATCATTTTTTTTTTTTTTTACTTTATAAAGTATCACATTAGGTGATACTTTATTCACATTACAATCTAGCCTATTAGCTAATAAGTAATTTAAATATAACTTAAACTGCTAAGCAACTAAGAAATCGTCCAATATCGTCTTTCTTACTCACTGACAGTTAAGGGGAAGACACTTGATTAACGTGTTCTTTATAAAAGTTAGCACTTGCACTGCAGTTTGTGTTCACTTACACTGCACTACACTAACTCAAAGGGTTTAACCCTTTTTAGTCTTCGCACTAATTCAGTGGTGTCAAGGAGTTGAATCGCCTCGACATTCACGTGATGATGAAGTCTGTGTTCATGAGCTTCTGCATATTTTTGTATTACTTGGCTTACGACATCCATTTTGAGGTCCCGATGAAGGTCGCTGTTTCTTATGTACCAGGGCGCGCTGACTATATCCCTAAGTACTTTGTTTTGAAATCGTTGTATGATTTGACGATTACTTTCGCTGGTGCAGCCCCACAGCTGTATACCGTAGGTCCATACTGGCTTTAAAACTTGTTTATATACCAACAATTTATTAGGTATTGACAATGGCGACTGTCTACCAAGTAGCCAATACATTTTTTTTGTATCGAATATCTAATTCAGCTCTTTTCTTTTTGACATGCTCTTTCCAGCGCAGTTTTGCGTCCAGGGTCATGCCAAGATACTTAGCAGTATTTGCATATGGGATTTGTTGATTATTCATGAATACCGGGATATATTGTGGCTTTTTATTCGTGAAGTCAATGTGGATAGACTTGCTTTCATTAAGTTTGATACGCCATGTTGCAGTCCACTCATAAACATGATTTACGTACTCTTGAACTTTTTCTACGGCTTCCTCGTGACTATTTCCAACAGCCATGATAGTGGTGTCATCAGCAAAGGTTGCAATTACTCCATTTTCTAGCTGTGGAATATCACAGGTGTATAGTAGATACAGGACCGGGCCTAGTACACTTCCTTGGGGTACGCCAGCTTTTATCTGCCTAAGGTTTGAGTAGGCATTTCCTTGTCTTATTCTAAACAATCTGTTTGATATATAGGACTCTATGATATCTGAAAACTGTTGAGGCAGCATTGTTCTTAACTTATAAATGAGGCCTTCGTGCCACACTTTATCGAACGCCTGTGCAACATTAAGGAAAACCGTGGAGCATACCTTCTTCTCCTCCAGTGTCCTTTCAATAATATCAGTGATTCTGTGTACTTGGTCGAGCGTAGAGTGCTGTTCTCTAAATCCGAGCTGGTAATCGGGGATTAGATTTGCAGCTTCAATAAGAGGCTTTAATCTCTTTAGAAAAAGTTTCTCAAATATTTTTGACAACACTGGTAACAGTGCGATTGGTCTGTAAGATGTGGTTTCATAAGGTGGCTTCCCAGGCTTGGCTATCATGATGACCTCAGCTACTTTCCACATGTCAGGAACGTGTTTCAACCGAAATACAGCATTAATGAGCGTGGTAAGCTTAACTATAGCTTTACGTGGGAGGTTCTGTAAAACCTCGCCTGTAATTAGGTCGTACCCAGGGGATTTTCTTCGATTAAAATTATACTTAATTTCTCTAGATACTTCTTTTGGGGTAACTAACTTAATGTCTGAACTAATTTGTACTCCCTGGATTATCATCTCATCAGTCTGGGCTTTATTTGGTTGGAATATTTGCTCTAAATGCTCAGCGAACCTTAGGGCTTTTTGTTTGTCGGTCACTGCCCATTTTCCATTTACTTCCTTGATAGGAGGAATTTGGACGATCGGTCGTTTTAGTGCTTTGTAGCTTTCCAAAGCGAGTAGCCGGTTTTAGTGTCACTCGTTAATTGGCTAAGGTAGTTGTTTGTTAAGGAGTCATTGTGGTGTTGAATTTCTTTCGTAAGGCGCTTAGTGAGGTTGTTCAACAGTCTTTTATCTTGTGGACATCTAGTCTGATGCCATTTGTTTCTTTGTTTGCGCTTTTCGATTATAAGACACCTAATTCTTGCAGGGTAGGTGGTTGCTTTGTCCCGGTGTGTTTTTTCAGGTGTATTTTTCCAGGCGGCTTTCTGAATACTAGTTGTAAAATTACTCAATTCCAATTCCAGCTGTTCCGGAGTTTTCAATGGAACTCTTAATTCTATTGTATTATCCAAGTCTATTCTGAAACTCTCCCAGTCTGTGTTAGTATTTACAAGCGTTGGATTGTTCTCTGTGCGTTGGATCCGATACCATACTGATAAAATTATCGGTGAGTGGTCCGAATTCATGTCAAAACATTCATCGATGCTTAAGTAATTACTAGAAATATTTTTAGTTATAAAAAAGTCTATTAGATCTGGGAGTTTGCGTGGATCGCTTGGCCAATAAGTTGGTTTTCCGGTAGAAATAGATTCACACTTTAGCTCTTTCATAGCACTCATTAGTTCCTTTCCTTTAGTCGTGGTTAGTCTTGACCCCCACTGTGTATTTTTAGCGTTGAAGTCACCACCTAAAATGAATCTTTGTCCGAGTTGCTGTAAGAATCTCACATAATAATCTTTTTTAATATTATATCTCGGAGGCGAGTAGATGGCTGCTACAGTGACTGGATACAGTTTAGATTGAATACAAATCGCCACAGCTTGAATTTCATGACATTCGTACTTAACTTCTTCATGATGACGGAGATTCTCTTTGACTATAACCGCGCTACCACCACGGGCAGTATTGTCAGGGTGCAGTGCATGGTACACTTTATAACCTCGGAACTTTATGTATGATTGCTTAGTAAAGTGAGTTTCAGATATAAGGCATACATCAATATTTTCTGTGATCAGAATTACTTCAAATTCTTGTTGATGTTTAAGTAATCCGTTTGAGTTCCATGCCATTATTTTTCATGGATCCATTTTTTCCGTATCGAAATAGCATTCGTAGCGCTATTTTCAAGTTTATTTAAACGAGCGTTAAATGAGGACATCAGTTTTATAATTTCGTCCAACTTTCCTTCCATACCTTTATCGGAATAAACATTGTCACGAACATGTGCAAGTTCAACAGTTTTGGCTGTAACATGCGCGTATGTTTTCTTGTGAGTGTTTTGTGTCACGTAATGACTTTGCATTTGTGAGCTAGTTTGCACTTTTTCGTTGATTTTACGCTGGCTTTTTGCCGCCGGTTTCTTCAATGTTTTGTTCTTTATTTCTTGCATTTCCCGGGCTACTATACATCCTCTATAATTAGCAGGATGTGGTTCTCCACAGTGGACGCATTTTGGCTTTTCGTCTGACGGCTTTTTGCAGTCAGCAGTCAGATGTTTGCCCGTACATTTGACACATCTAGGTTCTTTAGAACAGTATTTGTGTGTATGTCCGTACGCCTGGCATCTCTTGCATTGAGGTACAAGCCTCGAAGTATGGAGAGGCTGTACTTCTACTTTACATCCTAATATTGACTTAATGCCATAGATTTTATTTATGTCTTCCTCATTTCTGAAAGTAAGCATAAACATGTTCAGGGGCTCCTTGTTTTTCCACCTCAATTTGTTTGCTGCGTCTTCAATCTGAAAACCTTTATTTTGTAAGTCCTCTATTATTCTCTCACGCTTGCATGTGAAATGAAGGTTTTTCACCATAACTCTTATTGGCCTTTCCTGCTTATTTTCGTAGGAGTGCCAGAGAAAGTTACTTTTAGTTAATAACTTTGTTATAGACTTATATGTGTCTTCGTTCGTGGAATTTATTTGTAGTAAATTTATCACTGCGGTATGTGGGACGAGAAGATATTGCGTAGCTTCCCAAACGCTGCCCAGCCGAGTCGTATTCGACGATTGACCTCTTTCTCGAAGTTGGACCTACCTAACTGGACAGTCTGTCCTAGGTACACATATTCGTCCACAACTTTGAGTGTAGCGCCTCCGACCTTGATGACCTTGTGAAGGCCGCAGGAACCCGCTGGATGCGGGAAGCACAAAACCGGTCGAAGTGGCGGAGCTTGGGGGAGGCCTATGTCCAGCAGTGGACGTCTTTCGGCTGAAATGATGATGATGATGATGAAATTTATCACCAGACACAGACTTTGACAATAAGTCAAACAGAGACTGGTAGTTTTCGACGCCATCTACTACTACAGGCGGAGGTGGTGGAATCTTTTTGATTTTTGCTTTCTCGGTTTGAACAGTCTCGAGGTGTTCAATATTATCAGTTTTAGTGGGCGATGTGTTTAATTTGCGTTTTTTCCTGCTCTTTTGCCCAATCCACTGAGTTTCCCTGGCTAACTCTTCCTCATCCGTACAGTATTCAGGACACTGTGTTGGACTTTTTACTGGCTCAGCTGGCTTACTGGTGGCAGCTGTACTTTCCTGCGCTTTATGCTGTAAATAGCTCACTTGTTCTTGGAGGCTTTTTATTTGATTTTCCATAGCAGAAATAACATTACGCAGCTGCTCATTTTCTGCTCTTTCTTCGCTGTAGTATTTATACAGCAGTTGTTCATTTTCGGTTTTTATCTTAATTTTGGTGGTCTCAGCCATGTTATTGGCGAGTTAAAAAATTACACTTAATAATTATAATTGGAATGTAGGTCAATTCTTACATGATTGTGTGTGACATCGCGGCGTGCGCGGCCGAACCGGCGCGGTTGATTTGCTGCGTCTGCACTTTGCACTTAAGTAGAGCACGCGAGCGACGCGACCAATCTCAACGAATATCAAAACACACTGACACATCAAATTAAACGTGAAGATATTTCCTTTGCGAAATATGCATTTCTACGCCAATTTCAAAACGTTTACATGGAATAATTTAGCTGGAAAAGTTTTATGATCACCACGCGGTCATTGTTCGATGATTGTAGGTTGATTAAAAACTTTTCTAATTGGTTGATTTCGTTAAATAAATGCTAAATATAAGAGAATACTTTACTATTAGCACTATAACAGCTATTTACAAACGAAATATATTGAGATGGGGTCTACAAATTATTAAAATGCAACTCGTAATTCATGATTTTAGTGTTGGTGACTGAAGTTCCCATGGACAGATCTACTTTCAACGTAAATAATGGTTTGTTCAAACGGAGCGTTTGGTGATCAGTTTGGGAATATTTTGTGGCTTTGCATTGATATTTATCCGCTTGAATGCTACACGCGCATCTTCTTATATACCCCTATATAGGTGTGGTGTTTATTTAATGTTTTCGTTTTTCAATATCAAAGAATAAAAAATATCAAAAATTATACATTTTAGATTCAAAGTTAGTCAGTGGGTCATCTTAGGGGCGCAGTTATTTACTTTTATGTTAAAACAATAATAATTATCATTTATTTCACTAATATTGAAAGACGAAAAAAAAAACAGGAATACCAATACGAATAATAAAATTTCGTTCAAAACGCATTCGAAATAGGCATGTGTATTAGAATGCCACAATTACGCTAAAAATATTTGCACGCAATACGACTCTCAATCCACTTCTCACAATTTCTATTTTTTTTCTTCGTATGCCATTGCTATTGTACTACCACTTTTCAACCTTATATCTCAGGGCATAAGGGTGAAAAGCGTGCGAGCGTCAGTGAGCGCGGTAGTAAATTTCTTTTTGGTGTGTGTTATTATGTATGTGTAAGTATATTATAAAGTATGTGTAATAATATGATCATTTATATTACAGTGACCAAATAGATGACGTAGAGCCGCAGCCGTAAGTACACATTGTATTTGCCGTCTAATGTACTTTCACCACCATTAGAAATCATGTATTGCTTAATGTATTTGCAATACATTATTTCTAATGGAGATACATACACAAGAGAAAAAATTATTTTAGATCGACAAGTCGAGGAAATGAATGCGATAGAGGACGGGGACGTGGACGCGCACGTAGACGTGGCTATAATTGGCCGGAGGAGGATCTGCCGTAAATATAATATTTGTGCTTTTTAAAGTAACATTTTTCATTAAATATATTGCGAAGAAATACATTTAAAATATTGATTTTAGTTCCACAAGTCGAGAAAATGAACACGCTAGAGGACGGGGACAAAGATGTGGACGTGGTCGTGGACACGAACGTGAACGTGGCTGTAATAGGCCGGAGGAGAATCTGCCGTAAATATAATATTTGTGCTTTTTAAAGTAACATTTTTCATTAAATATATTGCGACGAAATACATTTAGAATATTGATTTTAGTTCCACAAGGCGAGAAAATGAACACGCTAGAGGACGGGGACAAAGATGCGGACGTGGTCGTGGACACGAACGTGGACGTGGATGTAATAGGCCGGAGGAGAATCTGCCGTAAATATAATATTTGTGCTTTTTAAAGTAACATTTTTCATTAAATATATTGCGACGAAATACATTTAGAATATTGATTTTAGTTCCACAAGTCGAGAAAATGAACACGCTAGAGGACGGGGACAAAGATGCGGACGTGGACGTGGACGCGAGCGTGGACGTGGCTGTAATAGGCCGGAGGAGAATCTGCCGTAAATATAATATTTGTGCTTTTTAAAGTAACATTTTTCATTAAATATATTGCGACGAAATACATTTAAAATATTTATTTTAGTTCCACAAGTCGAGAAAATGAACACGCTAGAGGACGGGGACAAAGATGCGGACGTGGACGTGACTGTAATAGGCCGGAGGAGAATCTGCCGTAAATATAATATTTGTGCTTTTTAAAATAACATTTTTCATTTAATATATTGCGACGAAATACATTTAAAATATTTATTTTAGTTCGACAAGTCGAGAGAATGAACGTGCTAGAGGACGGGGACGTGAACTCGGACATGGACGTGGCTGTAATAGGCCGGAGGAGGATCTACCGTAAATATAATTTTACCTTTTTAAGTTTAATTTTAATTTACACTATTGTTAACACGGTACTTATTGTTTTTTATCTTAGTTCAACAAGAGCAGTAAATGTAAACGAAGATGTATTTGTGTCTAGATTGGGTCTCTACAGTAGGATAATTTTTTTTTGCAGTCTAGCGTTAATAAATGTGAGGGCGGAGAAAACACTCACTAAGCGCCGCCTCAACGCCATGTCCGCTGAAAATAGAAAAGAATTTGTTTGTCACAAGCGACAAGCTGAACTGGTACGGGTTCTCCTGCCTGATGCACCCCCTCGAAAGAGACAAACACGGTAATTACTTCATAATGATATCAATGCGTGCGATATTCTTATTCAGTTAATATAAATGAGATTTATATGATAAAATTATCTTGCAGGAGGCCATCCCCGGAACGTGAGGCTTGCCCGTTAGTGGATGAACTTCATGCAAACGAAAATGAGCCCGCACCCGAGCCTGAAATTGAGCCCGCACCCGAGCCTGAAATTGAGCCCGCACCCGAGCCTGAAATTGAGCCCGCACCCGAGCCTGAAATTGAGCCCGCACCCGAGCCTGAAATTGAGCCCGCACCCGAGCCTGAAATTGAGCCCGCACCCGAGCCTGAAATTGAGCCCGGACCTGAACTCGAGCCTATTGTCTATTATGAAAATATGGGTACGCCTGAGGCAGACACTGTCCCGAATTCTCCCTATAGTTCCCCTAGCCGACTTTCAACGGCGCTAAGTTTAGAGTGGGTTTCACGCAGACCTAAGAAGAGGCGACATTATTCTTCGTCGTCGTCCGATTAAGTAATACACTCACAATTCCTTACATACTCATTCTCACTCACGCTGATGTTATAGTGAATCTTATTCTTTTCTAATAGAAGCCATCATCGTGGGGAAAGAAGTTGAAGTTGAGACCCAACCGAGCACCTCACACGGAACTTCAACTAGTAAGTACTAAATGCGACCCGTGGTGTTACCCACATAAATCTCATTCCCGTAGTACCTGGATAACTTGCCAACCTGCTAACGTGTTATTCCAGTGTATAATTTACATCCATTTCAAACTTCATAACAATCTATTCCGTAGTTTTGGTGTGGAAAAGTAACAAACATCCATCCATACTTCCTCACAAACTTTCGAGTTTATAATAGCAGTAGGATAGTTCTGCCTTGGCATAACTTGTCTATTTGTTCGGATTATCTAATGTGTATTTAATTTGTTTCAGATTTAACAGACAAAAATTTTGAAACAGTTATAGACGACTGGCTTCATGATAATGACAGTGACGTTGACTTAGACATTAACATTGACGACAACGACAATTGTTTTCTTCCGGTCATGCGTAACGCAGCGACTGAACCAGCATGTGCCGCTGACATGACTGAATTAGAGACTGAAGTGTTACAGACTGAAGACGAATTGAATGACAGAGTTTTGCGTGACATAGTGCCTAATAACGATTATTACAGTTTTGACTGGAAGAAGGACAGGGTAAACTTTACAGGACGACGAGAGACTTTCACAGGATTATCGGGACCGACTTTTGACACAACAGACAAGACTCCTGTGGACATTTTTTACAAAATGTTCGATTCAAATTTTATTGACCGACTTTGTACAGAGACTAATCGCTATGCAGAGCAGAAGATAGCTCGCTTAAAAGCGGAAAACATGCTCCTTCCAACATCGCGTCTGCATAGATGGACTCCAACTGACTGTAACGAAATGATAACGTTTTTAGCAGTGTTGATTCTGCAGGGCTTGTATCCGTTACCAGAAGAGGAAAAATACTTTTCTTTTAACGGGTTTGGGACCATGCCGTATTTTTCACGGATCATGTCATATAATCGTTTCTCCCTGCTAAAATCGTTGTATAATTTCGTCGACAACGAGACTTTGACTGACAAGACTAAACTGTGTAAAATCCAACCGGTACTTGACTACCTTAATGAAAAATTTTCAACATTATATATGCCTGCCCAAGAGATAGCCATTGACGAGTCTCTCCTCAAGTGGCACGGGCGATTGAGCTTTGCTCAAAAAATAGCCACTAAAGCTGCTCAAGTTGGCGTAAAAACATATGAGCTTTGTGAATCTCGCAGTGGATATCTTTGGAAGTTTTTTGTGTATGTTGGAAAAAAAACTCAGGCTGCCCAGACCAACGATCCACCACCTGTGGACGAGACGGTTGAGCGACTCCATGACGAGACGGTTGACGAACCCGATGACGAAATAGTTGATAGACCTGCTAACGAGACAATTGACCAGCCCGATGACTTATTGCATGGCCGGCTAGAAAACGAGACGCTTGACCGACCACAGGACGAGACTGTTGACCGACCAAGTGACAATTTTGCACGTCC
Organism: Aporophyla nigra; assembly: GCA_947507805.1. NCBI lineage: Eukaryota > Metazoa > Arthropoda > Insecta > Lepidoptera > Noctuidae > Aporophyla > Aporophyla nigra. The sequence goes on from OX382301.1 coordinate 6,581,708, forward strand.
CACTAACGCTACAGCAAAAATTGTATTTGACTTGATAGAGCCACTACTTGACCTTGGGCACACAGTGATAATGGATAATTTTTACAACAGTCCGTTATTATTGCGATGTCTCAAAAAAAATAAAACCGACTGTTACGGAACTTTACGACTGAATCGCGAATTCGTGCCCGACTCGCTCAAGACTCTGACCAAGACTGATATACGACAGGGTGAGGTAGTGGCAAGCTACACTTCCGACTTGTCTGTGATGGTATGGCGAGATGCTAATTTGGTTAGCATGATCTCTACATACCACCACTTACAAGTCGGGATTCAGGATAAATATAACCGACTGACATATAAACCTAAAATTGTAATTGATTACAATATGTCCATGGGCGGAGTGGATAGAAAAGATCAATTTCTATCTGCTCAGCCCGTGGAACGGGTTAGAAATAAGATATGGTATAAGAAGGTATTTTGTAGGTTGCTAAACACTGCTGTGTTCAATGCCTATGTGATATTTTCATTGCAGAACTCGAAAATATCACATAGGCAGTTCCGGACCATTTTAGTGGAAGACCTTCTTAAAATCCATCGACACATCGACCTGACGACTGAACCTAGACTTTATGCGAACAGGACTGGACAAGGACAATTGACGATCCGAACGAACGACCGACCTAACGTTGATCACGACCACTTCCCTACGCGGTCTGATATTAGAAGAGCGCGTTGCTGGATATGCACACGCCGAAAATTGGATAGGAGGACAACATGGAAATGTATTCAGTGCGATATAAGCTTATGTATTGAGCACTGTTTTAGAGAATACCATAAACAAGTTGTACAAATATAATTAGTACTAGCTGTTACCCGCGACTTCGTCCGCGTTGTATTTAACAAAAAAGATTTTCATTTGATTTTTTTTTGGTAATATCCTAATTTATTTCTAAAATAAAAGTAGCCTCAGTTACTCCTTGTTACTTCAGCTATATGTGCCAGTGAAAGTCCCATCAAAATCGGTCCAGCCATTTCAGAAATTAGCCGGAACAAACAGACAGACAGACAGACAAAAATTGTGAAAATTTTTGTTTTGGTATAAGTACCTTGTATAAATCCATATACACTTGGTAAAAAGTGGTTATCTTAATATTACAAACAGACACTCCAATTTTATTTATTTGTCTAGATTAATTAGTAGCTAAATAGGAAAGGCCGTCCCTCCTCTAGTTTAAAAAAATATAATGTGTAAAAGTGTTTGTAACTACACAAAGTATACAATCACACAACAAACAACTTTATAATGTATCTTTAACTTCCTGTGTTTGCTCAATAAACTTACCGAAAATTTAATTTGTATTTCATTAAATAACCTCGTCGTGTGCGCACGCTATTAGCCGGGCGGCCATCTTGTGACAAATTTATGTCGCCCGACGCCCGGGGACCTTTTGAGAAGTACTTGGCTTTGTTTGTTTTTTCTTGACAGAAAACTAAACACTTATATTAAAATATTGGTATCATTTTGAAGGGTATATTATGTACTATTATAATAAAAAATAATTGTGCCTAGTAACTATTATACTTTTCTTGTAAAACATGAAATGAAAAATAAAAACGATATTTTTTTTGACATCCCCGGCTTTAAACTTTATTTTCATCCTTTATTATAAGTTTGAGTAATTTAGTTTTTATCAATTAGAATTCTACATCTTATTAGCTTTCCGTGAGTATTTTTTATTAAAATATAGCTATAGTAATTTTTAAGTCGTAATCGTTTTTGTTGAGAAAGTCTCGCATGGTCGTAAAAAAGAATGTGACATTTCATGCGCGGACAGGTGGGGCGATAATCGCCGTGCGGGTTGGACAGTTGAGTGGCTAAGGTCACTAAGAACCAGATGGTTTTATTTGCTGATGACTGCACTATTTTATTCTCTAGTAACGACATTAATATTCTTGAAATTGACATAAATGAAGATCTTAAAAATGTAATAAATTGGTTAGTTAATAACTATCTGAAAATAAATCTTGACAAAACTAAAATAATGACATTTAATCGAAAAACTAATAAACCTGAATTGAATATAAAATATGGTAACGTATCAATCGCTAAAAGTGAGATCATCTGACTTGGAAACATCAAATCGACTCTTTGTCAAAGAAGCTTAGTCAATTTGCGTATGCTTTGTATAAACTATCAAAAACAGTTAGCCGCATGACAGTACACTTAGCTTATAATGCTTATGTGGCTTCTGGTATTAGGTACGGAATAATTTTCTGGGGCAACTCCACTGATAGAGACATTTCTTTTAAAGCTCAGAAGAAATGCTTGCGATCATTTACCAAATTACAATCGGATGATAGTTGTAAACCATTATTTAAGGAACTTACTCACTCTTCCGTCTATGTACATTTATGAAATGGCAGTGTTTGTTCGCTGTAACTTGCATTTATTTGAAAAATTGCGCTCTCGCCGTTATCAGAATACCATTCATGCTACCTCTCATAAAACCGCATTTTTCGGAAAAAATGTGCTAGGTATGGCCCCAAAAATATACAATAATATACCAGCAGCTATTAGAAGTAAAGATTGTCTGGGATCTTTTAAGAGGTCTTTATTTGAATTACTCCATCACTGAATTCACTACTGATAAACAAAGATATGACGGTTTCGACTTGCCAATTAAACACTCATGATTTTATTTATTTGCCTTTGTGTTGTGTTGTGTTTAGTTATGATAGATTGTAAGTAACTCCTTAGCTGACATATTTTAAATTGAAGACTATAATTTTTATAATGTAATCTCTTGGCATGCCACCTTAATTTAATTGATTGTTTGTTTTAATTTTGTTCGCCAATTATTGGCAAAACATAGTGCACATATTTTTGACATGGACTATCTGTAACTATACCTATGTTTAACAAAATAAATGATTGATTGATTGATTTATTTGTCACAAAAACACGTGCATAAAAAAATATTAGATGACAAGAATAAAAAACAAAAAAGATTTACATCCACAAAGAGTCACTGGGTCATAGTCACTTGCTTCACTGTTACATTACAAAAACGTCACGCCCAAAGCTGCGATAGATTCATATCGCCGGTTGGCGATTACCTGCGCCAAGTTTCAATGATGTTAACGTTCTTTGGTCGTATTTCGTCCTGTTTTCCAATACCAAATGTTGAAAAACGGTTTATGGGCCGTTATGCGATGCGTGTTTGTTAGTTAAGGGGCACTGCGCGGAAAGCAACCCTAAGGTGTCGGCGCAGCTACTAAAAGAAAAGGATAGGGCGAGGTGATGCCGATCCGAACCCTTATTGCGTAACACAAATATCAGTAGAAACGGCTTTCATTGCATTATTTACATTGCTGAGCAGAGTATTTTTTTTAAGAAATGTAGCAATGGACTAGTAATATTCTTTAAAATGATTGATATTGATTGATAATGTGTAACGCAATTAGGGAACCAGTCCTGAGTGTGTGACTGAATGTTTGCGAGGACTTGTTCGCCGACATAACTCATAACGAGAAATTGACCATTTATTTTCTTTGACAGTTACAAATATAAATCTCAGCTGACGCATCACCAGTCAAAGCACTATGGATTATTGCCGAAATGCACGATCTGTACGAAAACCTTCTCTAACGCAGTGTCATTGAAAAGACATTCTTCAGTCCATACAGGCGTTCGGCAGTATCGTTGTAACGTCACAGACTGCTTGAATACTTTTCACACTAAGAAGCAACTGTTGTCGCACTTACAATTACGTCACAAAAATGAAAATGGCGGAGAAAAGAGAGAGATAATAGAGTAAGAAACAATTCATAGGTAAGTTTGTGAAATCAGTAATGGACAGGATGATTTTGTAATTTGATGAAAAAAAAAGGAATTAAAATTGGATAATATTATTTTGATGTGGTTACCTACCATTTTGTGAAACTAGTCATTGTCATGGTTGAAGATAACTTTGTGATTTGATGTAGAAGTTGTAGGTACAGTTGAAATGTAAAAAATAGTTAACATTAAGATGTAAGTATTACTTTTATTTATATACCGACAGTTGACATTATACACATGTACACTATTCTAGATTCGCTAGCATAGAAAATTTGTCAGTTATTTAAAAGAAATTTGCTTTATTTATATTGTATAAATGAAAAAAAAAAACCTAGTATACGTACTTAAAAAATCATGAAACAGCTGATTTTATTTTTTGTATTTAGAATTGTATGATGAACTGAACTCATGGTTCTTAAGTAAGTAAATAGGTAGGAAAATAGAAGTGCTAAATTAAAAATGAACTGAAAATTTACATTAAAATTTAATATATTTAATTTTAAATTTATTGATAATTCAGGGTTGGTAGGTACTTACCAACCCTGAATTTTATTCATCTCATTATTTACTGAAATCTTTACCTTAACACATGTAAAAGTTCACAAAAGCCCATCCTAAAAATTCCCATCTCAATGCAAAACAGTAAAATTGCTTCAACCAGAAGCAAGAACAGTTCATTTTTAATTCAGCACTTCTATTTTCCTAGGAAACGTCGCAAAGTTACAGCGAAATGCTATTTTCACTACGTAAGAAGGAGCCGTGTTAGCAGTCTTGTCTACTCCGCTCTACGGGACTGGAAAATTTCAATAACCTAATATTTTACGTCGAGGGAGCGCCCAACTTTTGCATACACTGTTATTGGTCCATTTTTTACGCATTTCCTCTCGTCGTCGCGTTTATGCGAAGGGGAGAAAGGCTAATCCATCACCGTCGGAGGCAACGCGTCTCGTTAGCATAATGAATTAGTGGCTCATACCCGTGACACTTCGACGGTGCTGCGACCACGACATTACTGTTTATCGCAGTCATTTGCTATCTGAGCTTTGTCATTTGTGTTAATATGCCATACTTAGCTGTTATTTTGAAGTAAGTAGGTAGACTTGTCGCGTTACAGAGGCACAACTGACTTCTTATTAAGAACACAAAAAACTAAGTTATATTCTTATGTTACTAACTGCGAGGTATTTGCGTACGTAGAACATATAAAATGGCAATTAATCGTAATGCCTTTCATTTTGACAGTTACACTGCGTTCGTTGCGTTATTTACCTGCCCATTAAACGAGTTGGTGATTTATTCAAACCTATGTCGGAATGGATTAGAATTTTCCATCAAAACGCAGTGTTAATCAATCAAATTCATCAAATTGTTATCACTCAAGCACCGAATGCACTGCTTCCCCGGCCATGTTTCATAAACAGTCCTAATTACTGTTTGCTGTCTGTCCAATTACGGGATACGCAAACACCAACAATTTAATTAACTCTGATAGCCCTCTAATAGTTTGATTCAATGAATCGTTTTCAGTTGACAGTAGACATAAGAGCTCTTTCACACAAGCGGCTCACGTCGCAGCGTCGCGGTTGACACTCTGTTTTGTTCCCGCTAAGTGCCGAAAGCTCCCGTTGTCGCGTGCTCGGTGGCACGCCGCCAGTAGATACTACAGCCAATTTGTACTGTGTGCAAACATTTTATGAAGCTCACAATCTTTTCACGCTATTTTTCGAGGTGTCGTTTTCATACATGTTCTGTGTTGTCTTTGGTTGAAAATGTACTTGCTTTTGCGTGAATGAAACAATAGATTAGGGACATGCAGGTCTAACCATTTCTTTTTGAAATAATCATCATTGATTCACATAATTCTCTGCTTGCCTTGATAAGTCCTAAAAGTATTTATTGGAGAAGTCTGCATCAACTTTTCATTACTATTTTCTCCACTAGGGTTTCACAAAGCTAATAAGCTTTATTGTTCTTAGGGTGTAGATAACTTCAAACAACCTATTTGGAAGGAATTCTAGAAATTTTGGAGAAATGAATACATTTTTTTGTAGCTGAAGTGTTTTTTTTTTCTGATATCTTACTTATATCACACAAGTCACACCGTGTTTTCTATATACCTCGTACAATCACCTGAAATGTTATTTACAGGATAGGTACGTGGGAAGGTATATTATGTCGTATATTGGTGCCTATCAATTTGTTAACAAATGACGTCACGCACGGCGGCGCGCGGCGTCGTCGCTGGCGTGAATCTATAATGTGGAGGGGTCCTAAGATGTGAGAGTATTTTATATAAGGTATTTTTCAAAGTAACTGGCGGAAAAGTAGGTTAGGTGTCTTTTTTATATTTCGTTAACATTTATTTCGCAATAGGTATTGTGATGTATAACTTTTTGTAGAAAAACTGGCCATTGCGGAATTGGTATATGGACCCACCTGCCACACAAACAATGTAGGCTACAGACGTATTTGACCAAGTAAACTAAAATCGATCAGCACACCTTCAAGAGCTGTCAGTTTCAATAATCCATTAAAAGGTTACTGTGGACTATTGAACGCAGTTTTGATGTGCTAATCGCATTTAGTTGCATTTGTAAAATCCTCCCTAAGTAGATACCCTAAAGGTTTGGAACCCTATAGTGAGTATCTGGCATTGGCAGGTAAATATTCTTTTCTTTAAGGGTCATCCATCTCTTCGTTGTCGTCTTGACAACAGAATGAATAGGTAGGTACTTTGATATATGCCTGCCTTATATTATTGACTCAAATAATACAGGGTCCACACTGTCCAATTTTAGTTGATGAACTGCTAAGTCAAAAACAATTTGAACCGTCTGAACAGATTTTCATCATTCAATAAGTATTTTGTGTAGAGCACTAAAACAAAAAGAACTGCGTGAACCCTGTATAAGATTTTTTTTCTTAATTCCAGAACTTAGTTCCGAATTTATATATTCATATACCCTCTTCTTAACCAAAACGTTACTTAGGCGTAGTTACAATAACACACCTACAGCATCACAGAAAATTGAATTCTAGAATGATTGCATACTTAGACATTCGGGTTTCAATGTAGTTACCTATGTAGATACATTTTAGGCGAAGATTAGATAGACATTCAATTAACCAGTTATGTGGGTAGATACACGGGTGCCCGGGGCGTGCCAATTAACTAAGAAATGTGTAGGATATTAAATTAACTGTATCTTAGAACTCGGAATCTCTTGAAGTTATCCGTGCTGCTGTATTTAGTAGAATTTTGTAATTAACGTAGCTGTTTTTGGGTTAAAATGAAAAGCTTTCGGGTCTTTGTGAGTTTCTACCTAAAATAATAAATAGCTGTACCCACTTCATAGTAGAATTTATATAGACATTTTAAAAACCCACTGTTGACCCTATCTACACAATTCTAATAAAAACCCTTCGTCATAACTACAGCTACATAAGAAGATAGATACCCAAATACCCCCATATTATTAGACAACCCGCCAAGTTCAAATATTAAAAGTTCTTGGAAAAATATCAAGTCAGCGGAAAGTTTGAAAGCCAAGCGTTATGGTCCATACAATATCGGGCGAGGATACCAAACAGGGCCGTCTCGCAGGGCATAACAATTCAATAGAATAAGGTAGCTAACCCCTAGTGGGGAATAAAGCTTTCAGCTTTTGCGATACAAAGGTCAGCTTCGAAACGACGTGATGGTATTCCTAATATTGCTTACATAGATATCATTTTTGTGTGTATGAATGTGGGTAGATCTTTATTGAGCGTAGATTATGGTTATGGGTGTTACAATGACGGTTCTAGTTATGTTGTTGTGTATCTGCGTAAGGTTTGATTCGAAAATGCATTTATGACATAATTGATTATATTTACATGACATTTTCATTGACACTAAAAGCGAAAATCTGTTTATAGAGGCTTATCAACAGATTCTGTTGCCTGTGGTCCGTAAGCATGCTATTGAAAAACATGGATAAATCGTATTTTGTCATCATCATCATCTGCCTAACCTTTTCCTATGTTAGGGTCGGCTTTCAGTCTAACCAGATGAAGCTGAGTACCAGTTCTTTATGAGGAGTGGCTGCTTATCTGACCTCCAAGTATACGTTATTCCTTGGTAAAACTGGTAGTCAGATTTTCGGGCTTCTGACGACCCGTACTTACTACACAAAAAAGACACACCCAAACATAATATTTTATTCAATTTATTCAAGGTTCTTCAAAAATTTGCAGACAACCTAAAATTATTCAAGACATCATCGTTAAGCGCAGCTCCACTTAGCTTATTCTAGTACTAAGACAAACACTGATCTACAGAATCTAGAGCACCTATCCTATTAAATAAGTCCCTAGGTACTTCTATATTTACATAAAATTAAGCCTCTATATTTACATAAGCACTTAAACAAACCTGTAATGATTTAAATCAGTTTCTATCTGAGTACGTTGGCGTTAAGATTTCATTACTAAACTTGTACCACATTCAAGTAGGTTTCTATCGTTAAAACGTAAACGTATAACCGTTATCACCAACCATTATTACATGAAATGGTGTTTTTAGTTAGATTAGACGAGCAATAAGAGAATCCTTTGTTTACACTGTCGAGCTTTTTAATAAGAATTGCTTTGGTTCAGTTTACAGGGTGGTGAAAATTGGTTGATGTTGGTTTATTCAAAGTTCTATTCTGTTAATTTCTTGGGCGTACGTACATATTTTCTCTCTCACTGAGAGGGGGCCTCTGTCCCACCAGTAAGAACATTACAGGCTGCTGATGATGAGGTACATATTTTGGCATCAACCAGATGCCGTTTCCCTAATCCTAATATCATTTTATCGATCCAATTACTTTTTTTTAACGATTTGAGCCAGTTTTAGACCTAGATCTCGCCTGGTGGAAAGCGCTGAATGTGGTCTATGATGGGATGGGTAAGCCGAGAAGATGCCTGTTCACTCTTCTTAGGTATATATTGAAAAGGGACAAAGTTTAAACGGATCCTAGTAACAGCAAGGATTAATATCGCTAAAATTAGGTTGGCATTAGAATTGATAAGTGTAGAGTACTTATTGAACTGAAAAAAATAAGAAGGTACATACCTAAGTTAAATGGGTACCACCTACCATATACCTAGTTATAGTCGGATTAATAACGCACCTATATGGAAAAGGATTCACCTAGGTTTTCTCACCATTAATCATGCCTTCTGTTTTAATGACACAGTAGTAAGTTGTGGTTTGCTCCGTGATATAATTATCATACTTATCATTTCAACCACCCACGTCAAGTACACGTCCCACGTTGTCATGAGCAATTTGATTTTCTGCAACAGTTTTAAATGTTAAACTGAAAACATCTACGTCATTCCATTAGCTCGCTTAATAAAAACCTACGCTCTTACGTAGGTAGAGAGAATGCTTAGCTGACGTATGCACGGACGTCAAAATTTTATCGTGCACGGATTTCGACGTTGAGCATCCAACGCTTCGAAAAAACACAATGTTGATTTTTTACGGCGCTTACATTGCGCTGAAAATTCATTGCGCGAAATAAAATCGCGGCGGGAAAAAACCCCAATGCGTAACTGGCCTAAGTCTGTGCATAAAAATTAAATGAATTGTAAAGCATTGCAAAACATAAAATACAGGTAGAGAGGGTTAAAATTGCTTGAGGTATCAAAGTATGTGTGTAGGCTTAAATCTGCCAGGGTCGCGATATTTGTTTGAAAGAGTTACCGTGACCCTGGCATATAGGCAACTAAAGGAACACGGGTGGGTTTTAGTCAGTAAAAGTCTGACACGCCCTTCCGCTCCACCCAGAGCGAGAGACGTCAATTGATGATTTCTCACCCACAAGAAAAGGCTTAAATAAGTAAGTCGGTACTTAAGTAATAAATAGTTTTCATAAGTTACATGTAATATTAATTCGAGGTGAGAGTCTGGTGATCCGTCACTTAGGGTATCCTAGTATGGGGGCCAGTCTCTCACAAAGGATAATTTATTTTGGATTTTTATCAGAATGCTGTAATTCTAGTCTCTGTGTATATAACTTATGTGCACTTTTGTGAAGAGTGAAAAATAAAGATAAATTATTGCTACTCTCTCTTTTATTTATTTCCATTCTTATTTAATTGATTTTTAATATTATTATACAAAAAAGATGGTTCGCCGGTATTTGGACCACTATTTTTTAGCTACGGGGTCTAGAGACAGGAACCTTCTCACGATGCGAGCCGTATCGAGGCATAGATACCAACTTTCTTTTTTTACCTTGATCCAACCGCCTAACGAGATCTGCGAGACATGTTGATCTAGAGTTGTTTATTATTATTATATTACTTGACATTTCTCGGGACGTGATGTGATCCCGGACCTTTGGAAGGGGTACGAAGGCCCGAAGCCACCTCGCGAAGCCATTTAAACGTTTTTAGTTAAATAAGGCACCAACCGATGACTATCCCTGTTCGCACTATGCAAGTACGTTCATGGATAACCCTCGGTTGGTGCAGGATATGGAAACAATCATATTGGATTATCGATTTGGGTAGTTAAACTGGTTATCTAGGACTTCGAAAGACCCAGCCTGAAAAATATTTGATTAAATTACACATCTAAATTGGCAAGGGCTGACTTGGATACTGAATAATGGGCCACAAAAGCGGTTGCTACCACATATGGTCGTAGCGACAAGGGGTTAACATGTCCTGAGGTGCTTAATAGGAGTGGAGAGGTATTCTACGGCTATCAGCAGCATCTGGAATACTTCCTCCGAGCACGGCTTCTCTTACGAACCTCCACTCAAGCCCGCCAATAAAGGCAAGAATGAGGCGTGCGCTATGTTCCTCATCATTATTCACTCCAGCTGGCTAATAAAGGCAAGCTAGAGGTGAGAAACAAGACTTCTCCCGGGAGATAGGATCCGTGGCGTCGCTACTGCTCAAACGTTCGCCACATGCTGCTCTGTGGTCTTATTGTAAGTTAGAAACGTAATAACCGTTACCACCGTAACCGTAATTCACCTGTGAGATTTCGGAAATATAGGTACTAACTAGGTTCTAACTAGAGAAAATAAATGTAAAAAACTAATGATCTTTATTTCAGAACTGAACAAATAATCCAGAATGCTAGTGACACAATAAACCTAGGTACCAATCACCCTTGCACAAACTGCTTTACAATTGGAGAGCTGAAACTCCCCGCTACAGTTCTCACGATGAGGTTGCAGCTTTCAGTCTCCTCCAGTAGCGAAGCTGTTTTCTTGCGCATAATCGCGTGAAATCCGTCGGCACGAGCTCGCACAAACATTTCCGACACGCTACAATAACGCGGAAGTGTCAACAACATCCTGAAAACATTATACTGGACGCGCAGGACATCTAGCGACCCTTTGATGTAAATGACCCATAGATCACTCGTGTACAGACTCTGGCAGTGAGCCTTAAATGTACTTACTGTAACATTTAACCAGGGTCGTTGTGTGACGATCAATCAACCATGAATCGTCCTCTACTCTTGATCCTACTACTTGCCTCCGCCAAAGGAAAAATGACGATAATTTATGAAATAATCCAGTCGGACAATTAAAACAATTGTTGGTATCTGTTATTAAATCCTAATAGTCAAGGCAGGTTTGTTCTGCATCAAAAACCAAAATGAACACCATTTTAAGCTTACACTCAATTAAGATCCACTTCATTATAAAATTACTACTCAGCTAACCTATTCAACTGCTATAATAATGAATTTTCCAATGTGCACACGCCGCTTATTATCCCCATTATATTCTCAGCAACGGAAAGCGAACACCCATTATCGATGCATACGCATGGCGAAAACCGAATAAATTGCCAGTGAATACGAGTTTTATGCTGCCATTCCATCAATGCAAAGCTGCGAAGGGGAATATGTGTAAGATATCGACTAACAAGATCTTTTGATTTCAATGGCGTTCGGCTAAGCTCTGGTGGGAAAGTGTGGGAAAGCTAAGTTTTTTTTTGCATACGGGCAAAGCGCTTCTCACTAGCATATCATCCTGTCAGGGTCGCGGGATTCGTTCGAAAAAGTTACCGTGGCCCTGGCATATGGGCAACTGAAGGAACACGGGTGGGTTTTAGTCAGTAAAAGTCTGACACGCCCTCCCGCTCCGCCCAGAGCGGGAGAAGTCATGTGATGATTTCCCATCCAAAAAAAAAAACTAGCATATCATATACGATTCCTCACGCGCTCGTAGAGACCAATCTTAGCTAAGACTTGTTTACTGATGATCAGAAGACGCTTGACACTTCACTTGACTAAAGAGCTGGGTTGTTCTTTGGCTAAAAAATTTGCATTGCTATTTAACGTGCGTGATAATGCTGCCAGTTTTCTGGGCATGTTCTCAGATGACCACGACGCGGACGAGTAGGTGCTTTGACGCACATATTTATATAGTAAGTTAGTAAATTTATTTTGTACTTTGTGTAATTAGCAATAATCATAGCTTTGCTCTGGTTGGTGGAAATAGACACATAATGTTTGTAGCTTAGTTTCACTGTTTAGTTACGCACTTCTGTAGTGGATAGGCAGCCTTATACGCCTACATGTCAGTTCTAAAAACGAAAGGTTTTTCATACTTGCGAGTAGGTACGAGCACAGCCTAAATATAGGATTGAGATACCGTATTTTTGGATAGAGAAGGTTTTTGGCATTGCTTGTATTTTAGGAATGTTCATGAATACGTAATCTTTGTTTGAGAAGGATTTGTATGTAATAGGACGCTTATTAGACAGTTTTACGTAGGCAGTTATTCTGTTTGTGAGTCGATTCGAAAGTTTAATGTCCTCGTGTGTGCGGTGGTTTTTTTTTTATCGCGCACTGGATATTCAATTCTTGGCGCTAAGCAATGCTTAAAATATCCAGTGAGCAGTAAAAAAATCTTCGCGTTTAAAAATCGCCCGTGCTTCGAGGGCATAGGCTATGCGCAGACGGCAGATGTGAGACCAGACTGTGTTTATTACGGCTCTATATTAGGTATGAGGAATAGGGTGTAAAATTCACGCAATCTCTAAAGAAAAGTAGGATCCTCCGACCACACAGACGGTATGCGAAGGTGTCTGGTGGGCAACCGACGATTGAACGATGACGGTTGATTGATGTGGGAACGTTATATTTCTCGTTGCGCTGTAAACTTTGTTTGCGTGATGCAGGATTTTGCGTGAATTCAGTGCGATGCGTCGTTCGTATGTGGCGGTGTGGATGCTGCAACAGCTCTATGAAATCAGTGACAGTGTACGCGAAACAGTTTTTCTTTTCATGGATTAACCAATTTTGTCTAGGACTACACTATTTTCACTACAGAACGTTCCATTAGATTAAACGTCTTTTAAACACCGACACAAAGTTACAGAGAAAAGTTTTATTAATAGCTAAGTGGTTGCTTCTTTTAATATAATAATTGCGGCGGGGCATGCCATGATTTTAGAACGCCATTAACAAGGTGAACCCACTTATACATGAGCCCACACTGTTTTTTGTAAGGGATGGTTGATAAAAATACCCAACAAGAGTTCACTTTCGGTCCCTAAAGGTGTAGGCAGAGATGTAGGAAGTTATCGTATTACACCTACACTTTTCCAATTTATGGGTACCTAAATCCCATGAAATAGAGTAGGTAGTCATTTTTTTTCTTATGCTAGTATTAGTATGCTATAAAGAACAGGTAGGTACTGTAAGAACCTGAGGTTCTCCGTGCACCAGGATCGAATAATAAAAAAAAACATATGGGTATTCAAATGGATACTTCGTTTACTCCAGGTTTTCATACTCACTGTTGTGAACACGAAAGCCGCGCCTGCTATGAGTTCGTCTTTTCGAAATCAAAAAACCTATACTAATTTATTTGAACGATGCAAATTAGATCGACAGTTCGAATTTGATTAAAGTTAATTTAGCCAGCCTGTACAAAGAAAGGTCGTCTTCCGCACACCTTTGCAGTACCTAAATTCGTACTCTTTCCGCCTATCTTTTTATCTCATTCAGATTTCGGAATTCACTTTAGATTTTTCGTCAAATGTCCTGTGCATGCTAGCAAGTACTTGCTACTATGAACTTCTGTTGTATAAAGTGTATTAAAACCAGCAGTGAAACGAAATAGCGTCCGGTTCGAAGCCAAGGACCCTGTAGGTTATTACGGCATTGATTGTTAACCTCTGAGGTTTGGAAAATGGTGCTTAGAAACTAGGTTCATTATGGAATTTTAAGACAAAGATTTTAGAAAATGGTTGAATTAAATGAGATAATCATCAGGATGTCGTCCTAATAATATTAAGCGCGTGGTGGATATATCTACCTCTATCTACTCTGAGAATTATCTGAACTTAGGGCAAAATTCTCATATCCCATTGTCTTTACTTTGGTAAGCAAAGAGGGGCTTAATAATAGTAGCCGCGCGGGTAGCAGCCAAGGTTGGTCCGTGAATGGGTGAATATCCATAACATACCGAAATGAGGGTCTCGTATCTATCAACTGCTTAACACGCCTTCGAAATAACGTAAAGCAGTTCCAGCTGTCAATTGTAGATCTTTGACAGTCGTTACGGGTCGTCAGAAGCCCGAAAGTCTGACAACCAGTCTTACCAAGGGATGCAGTATTACGCACATGGAGGCCTAGTCACCCGTTGTAAAATGCTGGTGGCTAGAATGGGGGCCCACCCAAAGATAGTTGAGAATAGACTCAAGGTGGATTGCTTAAGTAGCAAAGTACAAGTGCGGTCTGTGAATCTTAACCCTAGACACAGCGAATCCTTTGTTTTACCCATCCATCTTAAAGTTAGCATAAACAGGCCTACCTACTCTACCTGTAGAAATCTAAGCTAAACTAAGTGACGAAAATATGTATCTTCCCAGCTTCTCAAACAAAACAGATAAAAAGCTTTCCAACACAAAATACATAAGCAAAAATTCATACATTTGCAAGCGTTTTATCACTGAAGGAACGACAAACATAATACTCCGCATTCATACGTACATAATAATATTTATAACTTTACTTCAGGCACAAATAAGCACATTTGGAAGCATTAGGTACGGCTAAAGCGTTTTTATGTCAAGCAGATCGTGTTCCGAATCTTAACGTAATATTGGCTAAAAGTTTTCGAGCTTACACATAACCTCTTTGGTACCGTAAACGATATCCGTTGCGGGGAAGACATCTAAAATAATATCTATTCGATAGAAAGTAACCGTTTTCTTAGTGCGATTCTTTCTTCGAACAAACTTGCTTTGTTGGTACCTATGTAGGTAGGTGTTTTGTTGCAGGCGGCTGAACGCAATGTAACTCACATTGGTTACCTATAGTTGCTCTTTCTATAATCTGTGAAGCAGGATTGAAAATGTCCATATCCAGTAGAAACCTATAAAAGGCTCAACTGATTTCCAAAATATTTCGCTGCTAGGAGATCTAGGATCATGGTACTGAATCTATGGTTTCAGTCTGTAGGCCGATATTTTAGCCACCCCGTATAAATTATGAATGTTCCCTTCCTGCGCATAGAAACAGAAAAATCTTCGGAGAAATATGTATCTATTCGCCCAGTGACGCCATTCCCATATTTGTGTAACGCCAAAGTAATCATCACGGTTGAGAAAGCTTTCGACATGTTCCATCGACTATTTACATGTATAATAATGTCTTCCTGTTTACCCTCGTACATTACCATTTCGTTGGAAATACCGACCTATCTTTGGCGTGGGGTGCCGTTATGGCATATCATGCTTTGAAATAAAATATAAATCTAGCAATTTCTCAACAATTATAGGGTCGGCATTCAGTCTAACCAGCACCCCTAGCCAAGTTGATACTCTGCAATCGTTAACGCTAGTCGCTCAACGTTAAGTCACGTGGTTAGAACTAACGAATAGAAAATTCGTAGCCAAAATCACATCGTTCAAAATGATAGAATGATTTTTTATCGTTTCTACAATGTTCAACGCTAAATCCTTTGTTATAATGTGACGTTTTTCTAAAGACTTTGTAGAACGAGCGGCCGACTCAGGCGCGTCAACATGCTATCAACTTATCGTTTTCTACAATTGCTGACACCGAGGCGTTACCGATTGGAGAACGGAATTCGACACGAAACGGTTGTAACTTGGCTAGGGGAGCAGATGCAGCTGAATACCGTTATGTTACATGGAGCGACTGCCTATCTGATCCCTATAACCCAATCACTGGGTAATACGATACCTCTTTGTAAGCCTGGTTGTCCGACTTAAATTTGTAATGACTTTCAAAGATCCGTATGACAGCCAGGACCAACGGATTAACGTGGTGTCCGAGGCCTGGTGGTTCTCGGTATGTAACGATGGTAAGGTACCCATCCATGGATCGACCGCAACAAGCGTAGCTTTATCTGATCGATCGAGAAATTAGTGACACGTTATTTGAACAGAGAGTGTGGAGAAATGTACCCAGATCCAGCATGTCCCTTGCTGCCCTCCCCCAGTGATTGCCTAAGCCGAGGTGCGAACCCCCCTCGGGGTTACCCTTAGGACTTTCGCTTTAGTTTGTAATTTTTACTATGGCCCGGCTGGAGGTCTAAAAAGTTTAACTTTTTAGAAATCGCCGGGCGAAAATCCGTTTAAGTAGTCAGAATCTTTTCAGATTAACTACGAGATGTCCTTCAAAAAAAAAAAAAAAAAAGGAGAAAAGTACTTATTGCTTCTCTTTTGATACAACATGTTAGATGTTTGAGCATGTTGGCAACATGTTTGAAATAAAATAAAATGTCTCACGTCAGTGGCATGTTCCGTATGTTGCCGGACGTAAGCAATGGCACCATTCTATTTATTCCCGTAAGTTTCGTAGAAGGCGACTAAAGGACTTACTAGAGGGTTAGTAGCAGCGTTCTCTATAAATTTTACCACCATACTGCGATCGCCAACGCACCTCCCAAGCGTGGCGATTATGGATAACACCCCCTTTGGGGGAGGCCTTTGTCTAGCAGTGGGCGTCTTCCGGCTGAAATGATGGTGTTAATGATGACATCAGCACCAAAGATGCCTCCAGCACAACTATGCCGAACAGGCTGGCTAACAGTGGCTTTCGGTTGGGATGGTAAAATACCCCCCTTTAAAGCTTTGGTAAAATACGGTTCCGAAAGACTTTAAAATTGTTCCATTCTTAACTCTAAATAAATACAAGAGCTCTTAATAACAAGATCTTTGTTGCTGCAAAAGGAGATGTTTCATTTTTATATGGGGCTCCGGCCATAACGTGTACCGTTTAGCGAAGCTGGGTAAATTACTCATGAATAGAATAAAGTAACATTTTTTTTCTTAAATTCAAATGGTTTTTAAGTACAAAATAAAAATTAAAAATGTTTGACGTTTGTCCTAAGAGTTAGCAAGTGGTTATTTTGAATTCGTTTAGAAACACACTTCAAGAATGGAGACTAAAGATTTTTGTAACGATGAAATGGTCACACTTAATTATGTTTACTCAAAAATATTTACAAGAGAATAATAGTAATTTATTTTTAACACTACAAGAATACACACATTTTTTAATTATTTTATAGTTGACATTGATTTGATGAGACATGATTTCAGAACGAATGAAGTCTGCAAGCAAACGAGACGCCATGTTGAATAAAACATGGTAATAATTGAAAAACTATTATTTTTTGTACACAACAAATCAGGCGCAAATTAACCAGGGAATATTTTTCCCTAATTTTTAGTATTTTTCCTTCTTTTTTGATAAATGTACATCTGATGGCCGAAAATGAAACATCTCCTTTAGTTACACAAAATATCCACGAAAATGAGATGTTCTGGGATAAAAGATTCAACAAGAAACATACTAAAATACCTTTTAATACGTATCAACGAAGAATAGTATTATTAAAAAAATAATGCCCAGCGTAGTAGCTTGAGAGGAAATTGGATTGCATAGGAATGATCCATTAGTTAAGATCTGGCCGGATTTTATACCAAAGTTATAGCAATAAGCTCGTCATAGAGAAGTTATTCTATCAATGAACCACATTAATTTCACAAATAAAGGGGAATAATTGATTGACATAAATGCGCTTATTACGCCATATTAGTAGTATGGCTTAACAGCTCGGGAGACCATTGGGAGCGTGACCGCTCCCTATGGTCTCCCGAGAAAATTGAAAAGCATCATAAAGATATCGTTTACAGCCACATCTTGAAAATAGAACCATCGCTTTGACTTCGAAATGTGTTCATTTCAGCACTAAAAAATAAATACTTTGGACTGTTCTGTCGGGAAATCATTAGTTACGAAATACGAAACAATAGGTAAGTAACGTGATCGGCGACCTGAAATTACCTACAGGTACTTATCTACCCAAACAAGATAGAGAGACAATTGTATCATTGAACCACATTAATCTCAAAAAACAAAGCACCCAGCTCCACAAAGGCCAATAATTGCGTAACATCATAGCGCTTATTATAGCCTCGCCGTCCAGCCGAGCGAAACTTTAGCCGTTACGCTCCCGATTGTCTCCTGAGGAAATTGAACCGCACCGGAATACGCCGCCGGTCAGATTTAAATCTATGTAATTACTTACAGCGGATGAAATAGACGTCCACGGACAGACTGACCTTAGGTGCCGTGTTATTTTTCATGATAGATTTTTGTTTTGAAGCTGTAGAGGACAAGTACGGTTAGTACAAGTTAGGATAGTCTTGGAAGCCAAAAAAGAAGATAGAAAGAGGTTCCTAAATCCCTAAGCACATACACTCACTTGTCTTACTATTATAAGGTACACACAAGCACGTACTGTATTACAATAACGTAAGTAAGTGCTTATATTTAGAGATTGAGGAATCTCTTTCTAGACTGTTTTTTGGCTTCCTGGATTATCATTACTTTATAAGCTACAAGTTAGTACTTAAGCTATTTGATGTTTCCTAGGACTACAATGGCCACCATATAGCGTCCGAAATTTAGGATCGAATGGCGTCATTGAAACTTTATTAACCGCCGACGCAAAAAGAGGGGTGTTATGAGTTTGACGTGTCTGTCTGTGGTAGTTTGTCGTAGTTCCTAAACGGCTCAAATCGGTTTGTTTTTTTTTGCATTGTTTTCTTGAATCATAGCTATAATTGCTCTCGATTAAGTCACCCTACTTAATGAAGAGCAATTTTAGCTATGATTCAAGAAAAACGGTTCAGCCATTTGAAGATTATCAGCTCGTTTCTGGTGGATAAAAGGATTTGTTTGTCAAAGAAATGGTGTTTCCCTAGATAGCGTTTTTTTTTTTGACACCGTAAAATCAAACCCCACTTCCATCATTTTCATGATAGCCGTCTCTGCAGCCGTTAGATGGCGGCTTACGCTGTCATAGGAAACCGTAACTTTATTACTTAGCTACCTATAGAGTCTTTATGTGATTACAGTAGCTGAATTTTTGCTTTCTTTTCAGCGAAATCATGATACAGTGTGTATAATACTTTGTGTAGGTTATTATATTAGAACCTCTGCGGTTACCGTACCAATAGTTTTTAAATGACTAGGAATATTGGTGACTTAGGTATATGAGTACATAGTTATAAAGGTACGCAGGTATCTACCCCCTGTTACTTTAAAAGATTGCGATAATGGGGAGCTACCCTAAAGCTCCAACAAAAACTCTCAAACTTTTTACGTCAATGATAAACTTTAATGGTTTTGTCATGGAGTTTTAAAGATTTCGCCATGATCGCTCGCTGCGTCATCAAAAGATTTCCATATAAATATTTTTCGCAGTTACCTAAGCAGGGAACTTCTTTATATCACACAATTATGATTGCTCCTACTGGGTGGATCCATACATAATGATAATGATAAACACGCTTCAACAAAACACTACAAAGTGAAAAATAACTTTAATTTTGGAAGTCGGTGTCTTAGGATCTGTAATTAAGGATTTTTGCCACTTCCGAAATTAAAGTTATTTTTCACTTCCGAAATTAAAGTTATTTTTCACTTTGTAGTGTTTTTTTTTTTAGGAAATCGGTTGTTATTTTTTTGTAAAAAGTTTTTATTTTTAACTTTTTAGTTATGGTAGATAGACAAATGAACGAATAACACGATTAGATTAGTGCGGGGTCACTAATCTAATCGTGTTATTCGTTCATTTGTCGCGCAAATACTTAATGCGTGATGCTTGATGCTTTATATGGTTTTCACATGGACCCCCTTGTTCGAATGGCACCAAATTAAAATGGGACCATTCGGGAAGCATCAGCTTTCAAATAAAAAAAATAATCATCAAAATCGGTTCACCTAGTCAAAAGTTATGAGGTAACAAACATAAAAAAATAAAATAAAAACATACAGTCGAATTGATAACCTCCTCCTTTTTAACCGACTTCAAAAAAAGGAGGAGGTTATCAATTCGACTGCATTTTTTTTAGAAGTCGGTTAAAAATAGATGTGGCAGATTATGAAGAATGACCTTCCTTATTTCGAACTGACTGTTTTTTGAGCTTTTTTATTATTCATTTTCTAATAGCTTTCGTCACCGACTTTGCCTGCGTATTATGCATATAGACCTTCCTTTTGAATCACTCTGTCTGATGATGAAAACCGTATTAAAATCTGTTGCGTAGTTTCAAAGATCTAAGCGTACAGACGCTGGAGGCGTAGTAATAGTAGACGTAAGTAGGTTCTAGCTTAGAATAAATATTTGAAAGAAAATTTCGCCAGCGTTATTTTCTCATGATTTGTATGCTCTTCTCAGAAGAAAATGAAGCAAGCCGGAAGTAGAATGAAGAAAATTATTAAGAACCATAGTTTTAGTATGTGGCCAGAAAATGCAACAAACAGATAGAAATAGAGAGAGAGGTGGAAGGAAAGTAATGGAAAATGTGGAAAATCATTGCTCATCATTAAAAAAGTATTTCAGAAAAAACCGGTCTGTTTTGTTAAGAAAGTATTGTTGTTCGTGGTCTATCTTTACGATACTTATCAGGGACCTATAGCAAAAATAAATTGGGAAAAGAGAAGTATAGATATCAACGGTACTTACCTTCTTGTATAAAAGATACTAGACTGAAAAGCCTGTCGTTTCCAATGCTTATCGTACAAGACCCTCTATAAAATTGAACCTTCATAATAAAAATACTGTCCATCAACTTAGCCTATCGTTCATTACGAAATAGAACCTGTATCATAATAAATAATATATTTATATATATATTATTTATTTTCTATTTTTTAGGGTATTTCGAATTTTGAGACGTATGTCAGCGTAGTTTGTGATAGTTTTTTTGCTGTCCTGGTAACCTTGGCAAGGATAATGGCACAAATTTATGAAATTATTGCATTGTCATCAGTCCTTGACAGGTGTGCAAAGTTTGAATGAAATCTGGTCGTTTGGTGGGTCGTGGGTCAAAATCGCACTATAAGGAGTCGGTTACAAACAAACATACAAACATACTAACATACAAACATACTAACATACAAACATACAAGTGAAGCTAATATAAAGCGTGTAAAAATACCTTTCAATATGTAAATCTGTTTTGTGTCATTTCGTTTGGAAAGCCTCCGTTGCTTTCGAAGTATTATATGAACTGCTATCGCAACATATTCCACAATATATTATTATTTACTTGAAGGCAGTCTTGAAACTTGGAGCATTACAAACAATAGTAGTATTTTTGCAGTATCGTAATAAACTCAGTATTATAGTTGTTTCATGCTGGTATTCTGGTTTGGTTTATTTTGGAGATTTGGATATCTACTTTTTATTTCCTACGTAACCGTACCTGCACAAAAGTGCAAAAACTGGGATAGGATACGATACAATTTAAGCAGGAACTATACCATCTACAGTACCTCACATAACAAGCTTCTGATGATCTGTCAATGTATAGTTATTTAAAGTTGTTTATTAATTAATAATAATAATATAATTATAATAAGCCTTTTTTCCATGCAAAAGTAGGATGCATACATAGTTTAAAGAAAAGAAAAATAATAATATTGTTTGCACGTATTTCACTTGTTAAATGAAACAAGTTTAAAGGTACAATTTTTATATTTATGGTACATACCGTTCTAAATCGTAATGTAAATTTTCATCGTAGAGTTCCATCTTTGTTGACACTTTTGGAAAAAAATCTTCATAGTTAGGTCATTTCTCCGTAGTGCAAACAGTCTTAATACGTTCAGTGCCAGAAGCCCTCCGGGGGGCTCACTGTAGTTGCAATTTGGTTGCCGGGAACCCTCGTGGAGGGCTCATATTTAATTTCGGTTTTACTTCCCAAAAACAGCGTAAATATATTAAATAAAAATATTAGTTATGGTTTCAAATTTTAAGCATTTTTATTTTCCAATAAGTTTTAGTGGAAAACAATTTTCATGGTTACAAATATTCGCTGAAAATATTTGTTTGAGATTATAAAAAACAAGGATTACAGTTCAAGCAATACGGTTATGGAATGCCTTGCCAGTGTTATTAGGGCGTGCAAAACATTTGTGCACTTTTAAAATGATAGTGTTAAAAACAGTACCAGTATCCTTAACAACGAAAGAGATCAATGTTGTTCTATTTACCGGAAACAAATAAAGGAGCGACAGTTTTTTTCAATATTCCGATAAGATAGCTCGTAAAAATTAAACACGCACAAAATAAAATAACTTTCAGGTCAGAACATAAATATGTCCCTTCACTAATGAATTTCTGTGGCGTTCTACTTATTCACGTTTATCTTCAGGCAGATCTCGCTTCCAAAGTAGGCAAAAGTCTTTCAGATACTCCTTATCTCAGTATTTAAACAGGCTTTGATACTTAAATGTGGCTTCGCAAAGAACTATAAGTTTTGTACCCGTTTTCACTAACACTTGCTAGGAGACGACTAAGTAAAAACGCAAAGTTGGATTCTCAACCGTCGGCTCAACGATGAAAGTTGAAAATCTTTCAGTGTTCTTTGCCTTGCTGCCGCTGAACACGGGCATAAGTCTTCGTGTTTCTTTATCTAGATTGTAGGACCTAAAAGATATTCAAAGCAACTTTCGATTAGTTCAAGACGGTGGCAGTCCCTTCTTGTGTAAAGAGTGATAAGAAAAGATTATGCTTCGGTCTGACTTTGAAAATGGTGGCGAGAAATTGATAAGCTTTTACGTAATCATAAGGTTACAGTTTATTATTCAGGAAGAGTCTGAAATAGGTTCCTGTCTTGCTAAAGTGAGTCAGTCCTACTTAGTCTTTTGAGTTTACTTGTCGATGCTTTAATCACCGTGAAGTGAAATATTTCAGAAGTTTGTGTCTTTACTTTTGTTTTTTTTTTGCCACCGGCTGTCGGTATTACAGTTATTTTTGATTTTGTGGTATTTTTTCGGAAGTCCTACCCCACATAAATTCGCATACTTGCCGAGTACATTGATAGGAAGTTATTTTAACATCATCAGTATACACCAAATGATAAAAATACGTATTATTGAAGCTTACTCAGAAACACGTAATCGTACTTGACCACATTCGTATGAAGATTTATAAAAAAAAAAAAAAACAAATCTGTTAATTAATGATGGAGATAGCAAATATTTAAAAAAATGCAACTGCATTGAGAAGCTCCTTTTTAGGGTTCCGTTGCCAAATGGCAAAAACGGAACCCTTATAGATTCGTCATGTCTGTCTGTCTGTCCGAGTATGTCACAGCCATTTTTTTCCGAAACTATAAGAGCTATGCTGTTGAAACTTGGTAAATAAATGTATTCTGTAAACTGCATTAAGATTTTCACACAAAAATAAAAAAAAACAACAATATTTGGGGTTCCCCATACATAGAACAGAAACTCAAAAAAAAAAAAACATCAAACCTATACGTGTGGGGTCTTCAAAAATGATATTGAGGTTTCTAATATCATTTTTTTCTAAACTGAATAGTTTGCGCGGGAGACACTTCCAAAGTGGTAAAATGTGTCCCCCCCCCGTAACTTCTAAAATAAGGGAATAATAAAACTAAAAAAAATATATGATGTACATTACCATGTAAACTTCCACCGAAAATTGGTTTGAACGAGATCTAGTGAGTAGTTTTTTTTTAATACGTCATAAATCGTAAACCACAATTTACCTTTCATTCAGTCAACTCAAATATAAAAATTTAAAAAAAAGACATTTAATTTCATAAACATAAACCTTATGCATAAACCTTGTGAATACCTGCAGGTTTGTACGGAACCCTCGGTGCGCGAGTCCGACTCGCACTTGGCCGGTTTTTTTTAAAAATCATATTAAAAAGAAAACAAATTAGCAGTGATAAATTTTTTCAGTGTCCTGTGAATTAAATGCTCTAAATGTAGCGTGAGAATAATTGGACGGGCTACAATCGGATCTACTAATGGTTCTAGTCGCTGTAGTTGTCGCTGTACTTATTTTCTAGTACCTACTAAAAATAAAAAAGCGTCTAGGAACTTAGTTTCACTCACTCATTTATTAGTAAGTAGTTTGTTTCATTGTTGTTAAGATTTTTTTGTTTCTATCTATCTTCTAATTCTGATGAATACAATACCTGCATAATTTATAATTTCCTAACCAAACGTAAGGTAAACCGTGCCTACCTTACCATCAAACGTGTCGTTATCAAAAAAACTTATCAAAAGATGAAAGATTACCTTCAAGACAAGAAGTTTGGCAATAATTCCCTCTGTAAATGTGGCTTCCCCAGTACCTCACCATGTAAATGTCCGTTACCTGCTCCCAAATTACAATGTACATTTCTTATTTGATATTTTTACACGCTTTATATTAGCTTCACTTGTATGTTTGTATATTTGTATGTTTGTTTGTAACCGACTTCTTTACCATTTTCTATTTTTATTAAGTACCTGGTACTTGTTGCTTGACAGGCCTACACTGTCCTCAGTTACCTATTAACGGTGTAATTTGAAACTATGTAAAAGCCAATTATTTTTAAAAGAGTAACCATGGAGTTTCTTGCCTCCATGGGAATCAACAAATTGGAAACGTGCACCTAGCTTCTGACGTTTCATAAGTGCCCATGTAGGTTTATGTGAAATAAAATATTCAGGAGGAGACGCCCCGGGCATCGGGAGTCGATCGCGGACACCCGGCCACCGTAGGCGCGGGCTAGCGGGCGGCGCGCAATGGGTAGCTCGCAGCCCGGTAAGGACCAGGCCCCTGTCGACGGCGCGTAGTGTTCCACGCGCGCCTCAAAGAGATGTCAGCAGTACTGAAGGGGTCTGCTAGGACCGATGCCTGCCAGGGTCGCGAGATCAGTTCGAAAGAGGTACCGTGGCCCTGGCATATGGGCAACTGAAGGATCACGGGTGGGTTTTAGTCAGTAAAAGTCTGACACGCTCTTCCGCTCCACCCAGAGCGGGAGACGTGATATGTTGCTTGCCCACCCACAAAAAAAAAAGATTTTTGATTTTATCATAAAAGTGTAATTTCGTGGGAACAATTCTCTAAAAACTAAGTTATTCAAATGCTTCTATAGGTAGGTAGAGTGCAGTGAAGATGGGTATAGTTTCAATGGAAGTGAAGTAGATGTTTATTTAGTTTTATGTATTTATTTACCCTAGGTCAAAATTCGAGTGTTAAAGCGTCGAGTGGTCAAAATTCGACCATAATTAATTTCAAATTGAAATGAGTTCTAATGAATATTAAATAGGATGTAAGGGTAAACACCGTTGTCACTTAACCCATGGGTAGTTTGACTTAAATATAAAATAACCTAGCGAGTTAAAAAAAATAAAAATAAAATATTTTCCTAAAAAGGTTTAGAATGAATTTACGCGCGAGAAATGAGCGATGCTACGACACGGCGTTACGAGCGCTCGCTAGCGAGACTGACAGCTGACCGACTGGGGTCGCGACCCGTGCGTCGGCGTCGGGCAACGCGGCGTGTGGAGACGCAAGTTTGTTGCCCTCGCGCATAGGGTGAAATGTTCTTGTGGAAAAATGCAGATTTTCTTTAAAAAAAGGTTGTTTTTTCCATTGATTTTACGTTCTTTTAACGAAACCAAATCACTGGTTTCAAGGATAACGGTGTTTACCCTTACACCCTGTATAAAAAAATATTAGTTATCTGCTCTTCTCCATTTAAATTGTAATTGTGCCAAATTTCATACTCCTCTGGCCTTGGAATTTTCGTAAAAAGGGGTGCAAAGTTTTTGCCACATGTATTAATATTTAGAGACAGGGCGGCAGAGATATTGCCCGATAAACTGTAACCATGAATTCAGCACATGATTCTAGACTAGCGTAGAAATTTTTAGTCGTTTATGAAAATAACGCTGCTTAAATATTTCAACGCAGAGGTATTCGATATTATGTTCTGAAATCCATGGTAACAGATTACTGATAATATAATAATAATATCTTAGGACAACCAACACACCGTTATCTGATCCCAAACTAGGCAGAGCCTGTACTATGGAAGCCGAACAACTGATAAATATACTTATATATTTCTAAATACATACATATTATAGATAAATGACGCCCAGACACAGAACAAATGATTGTGCTCATCACACAAAGATTGCACGTCAATGTCTCTGCTTCTCTGTATAGGTCACTTATAGCACAGCATATAGAATAATCAGACTATACCGCTCCTAGGACACAGGTGAGAAGGAGTGGGCCGTAATCTACCACCTGGATCCAGTGCGGGTTCGAAAATGTCACACGAATCGAAGTTTTGGTTCAGGGACATGCCGGTTTCCTCACGATGTTTCCTTCACCGTTTTGAACTGGTGATGAAATTATTTTCCACTTAGTAAAGTGCCTGCTTCGGTTCGAACCTACGAGCCGAAGCCGAAAGCACTAGACCACCTCTGCTCACATGTCACCTATACGGTGAGCTATTTATTTTTGGGGTTCCGTGTTCTTGCGTCAGTATATTTTATGAACTTCCTCGTAGAGCTCCCAGGAGTTTCATCATTATCTTAATAAAGTCTCAGCATGAAAATTCCCCTGAAGATATAAATTACACAGTCAATAGATTGCTCACGCAATGCCGGTACTTATATTTCGCGTATGAAAGCACAAAATAGATAAATACGTACAGAAGGTCAACTCCATACAATAAGCGAAAACTCGGTAACCCAAAAACACTATTAACGTACTGTCTACTCAACCGTTTAACAGTGGTAACAATTTGACATTGACTTTTATGTCGTAGTAGTAATGTCAATTCAACTACCGATACGATGCGAGGCGTATCAATTACCGCTGATGTGCCTAGCGAGTGAGCATGCACACTTGCACTCTGCATTCGTTTGAGATAGTTTGTGATCGGGAGATATTTAATTGAAGTGCCGCGGTAGGGGGCGGCACGTGCCACTGCCAGTTGGTTGTATTTAGTTCGCTATTTAGTATTGTAGGACAATTAAACAGGAATATTTTGAAGCGTACGCTAAGAGGCAAATTCATTGTGTATAATAGAATGTCCATTACTGTTTTAAGGGCATCAAAATAAAAATTAGCTGCGCTTCTATAAAAAGAACGAAAAAGAAGTAAGAATAATATAATTTCAAAAAGATAGTGTAAAGTAGATGGAAGCGTGGTTTTTATTTTTAAACTATTATTTATTTTCAATTTTTTAGGTTGTCTAGCTATCTTTACCCTGGGAAGGATAATGGCACAAATTTATGAAATGATTGTATTGTCATCAGTTCTCGATTAGTCTACAAAGTTTAAATGAAATATGACCATTTGATGTGGGTCACAATCAAGTCGGTTACAAACATGATTACATAAAAACATACAGTCGAAGCTAATAAAAGCGTGTTAAAAATGCATTTTTACATAAACACGTGCATATAAAAGATGAGATTTCAAAAAAAAAAAAAAAAAAACATGAAGACAACACAGATTTATACTAGGAACTCTGGCCATAAACAGTCGGCAGCTACATGTCGTAAATGTGATAAGAAAGTTTCCACTCAGCATGATACTGTGCTATGGGAGCCACAGCACAGCGCTGATTTTCAGTGATCCTCCGTGAAACGGATGGGAGTAATTAAAATAAAAAAAACTCACCAACGTTTACAAAAAAATAAATTTATTATGGGATCGTGGACTACAAGGCCGTCACTTGTTACTTAATTGTTCTGTAGAAGTAGGCGCACTAGGTACTGCCCTGGCTTATCGCGTAGCTGGAGTGACGCGACGCCGAGGAGTTGACCACGAGGTGAAGGTGGCCGCAGGGACGAGATGGTAAGGCGCCAACAGGTCAGGTGGGTGCCGCTTGATAGTGTGTGCGCAGGTCTCGAACGTTCGGTAGGGTGAGTCAGCCGAACTCAACGAACGTCGAGGAGTGGAATATTAATCCCAATCTTGTTCCCTGGAATCAACGTCCAGCGGTAAATAATTGTCCTCTGTAACCCCTCTCTGATGATGACCTCACCGCGTAAGCGAAAGCCTAGGACGTAAAGCGCTAAGGCGTTTGTGTGTATTGGTCCTCATCAGAGCGGAGTTTACATGGTAAGTACACATAGTTAAATTAGCGAGAAGAATCCTCACCTAAAAACATCGATTGGCACTGCGAGCGTATGACACACTCGAGGCTTAAAAAAAAGAATAAAACCAACAGACAATAAAAATCTGAACACAAAATAAATTATGTCTGTAGGTGCCTATTAAGTAAAGAAAACAATACATGAGCTAGCAGTTATAATAATTTTGGTTTGGCAAACTTACCCTTCACGGGGATAAACACTACACTTGTGAAATATATATTTGATTATTAAATCTTAAATCAATGCAAACTTAATAAAAATAAAAGTCTGGACACGGGAAAATGTCGCAAGAGTCTAATACAGAAAGAAACTATTTTGCGAACGTGTTACCAGAGTAAGTTTTGGCAATCAAATGAATGTATGGTCTCCAGTGCGAGCCTATTTATACTCGTGCGCGCTTTACTCCGCTTAACTTCGTTGTCGGTGGAACTAAAACATCACGTCGTCGTTTGCAAGTTTTTACAACACCAAAAACTGGTGTATTGATGCAGACTACCCGCATAAACGTGACTTTTCGTCACTGCACGATTAAAAACTGTTCGCTGATACCCACAAATGGCACCATTTTATGACGTCACAAAAAACATCACGTCGTCAGCTTACCCACGGAGGAATGTGTAGGGATTCCTCGCATTCCATACGCTAATATTTTTATAAGTTAAGAATTAACGTTGATTATGAATTAATTGAATATGTGGATATTCATACAACGTTACAATACCCCCTCGCGCAGTCAAGGATTTTGTCTTCTAACAACGACAAAATCCGCATGAAGAATTAGAGCTAAACTATTGTTTTACCTATCAAAATCATCTTTCATACGTCTCACAATCATAGCTAGCGGCAGCTATTGTATTTAGAGATACGAGAGATAGCTGTCGCACGATAATAAAAAAAATTAGGTATCCTGTTTTCGTTAACCTGATGCCTTACGAATAGTTTTCTTCATAGATAAGGTGTACTTAGCGAGAGTATAATGTTAATATTGTATTGAGTTCAATAAAATATTATTATTAAATTAATAACCATTTACGAAGCAATACTGATCTGCTTCCAATTTTTTTTTTTTTTTTAAATGTAATTTGAATCTAAATTTTGATGATAAAATTCTGTTATTTGGTTTAAGGCTTATTTATGGAGTTACCAACCGCTCCTGCAAAGGGCTTATTTAAAGAGTTGCGACCGCTCTAAGGAAACAACACTAATGGTGTAGACCATTAGTATTAGGTGAATAAGTTTTGTTCTTTGATTTATGGTTTATTTATGGAGTAATCGACCGCTCCTGCAAAGGGCTTATTTAAAGAGTTGCTACCGCTCTAAAGAACAACACGATTTTGTTTTATGATTTATGGTTTATTTATGGAGTAATCGACCGCTCCTGCAAAGGGCTTATTTAAAGAGTTGCTACCGCTCTATAGACACAGTTGTGTTTTATGATTTTGTTTTGATTTATGGTTTATTTATGGAGTAATCGACCGCTCCTGCAAAGGGCTTATTTAAAGAGTTGCTACCGCTCTATAGAAACAACACAATTGTGTTTTAATGATTTTGTTTTGATTTATGGTTTATTTATGGAGTAATCGACCGCTCCTGCAAAGGGCTTATTTAAAGAGTTGCTACCGCTCTATAGAAACAACACAATTGTGTTTTAATGATTTATGGTTTATTTATGGAGTAATCGACCGCTCCTGCAAAGGCTTATTTAAAGAGTTGCTACCGCTCTATAGAAACAAAGTGATAGGTATGATGAAATGATAACTTTAAATTAAGGTAACATTTATTGGTATTATAATGTTCCTTTTAATTATTTTTTACCTACTAATTTTAAATTAAACTACACCCATTAAGTTCTCTCTGGGTCAAAGGGACTAACTAGAATGTCTTCCGATGGAAATAATGGTCCACATTTAGCTATTTGTTTACGTAAGTCCTGTACCGTGGCAGCAGGTGATTCACCTCTAATGGCCACTTCGTACTCGAGTTCAGACTTTTGAAGCGACATAAACTTTACTGGATAAGCCATGATTTAAAAACGAAAAAATTCAAAAGAAAAAAAAAAATCACAAGTGTAGGATAAGTGCCAACACAAAAAAAAAGGTTATATGTACTAAGACTCCGTCTGTTACAATGTTAATTAAAAAATTACTAACGTTTTGGTTGAGAACAATCTAGAAAACCAAGCACAAAAACAATTGCACCAGAATAAAATTAAATAAACACACAAAAGGAATTATTGCAACCAATGTGTACGCTTTACAAAAGTTTTTTTTTTTGATGTTTAAAAAAAAAAAACAATTGAAAATTGAATTGAAATTTGAATTGATATTGACAGAATGATTTAGTCTGCAATAATGTGTATGCCTTACATAAGAAAAGTTATTTAAACAAAGTTACAATTGAAAAATGAATTGCAATTGAATTGAAAATAATATTGGTATTGACAGAATAATATAGTCTGCTATAATATGAACCTTTACAAAAGAAAAGTTGTTAAGAAAAATTACAATTGAAAAATGAATTGCAAAATGAATTGAAAAAAAATATATATTGGTATTGACAGAATAGTATAGTCAGCAATGACCAATTAAAAAAAAAAACAATTTACCTATATAAAAGAAAAGAAAGTAAAAATTCTTTTATAGGCAGACGAACCCAGGTGATGAGGTTGTATATATGTGCCTGTAATGAGATCCCGGCACCCACACCCTACAACCGAAAAATGTTGCAATAAGTGTGGTGGTAGTACTTCCCCGGACGGGCCTTCACAAAGGGCCCTACTACTACGTATTTACGTAAAAAAAATCGTTACTTCCCTTCTTGCGAATAGGAAAAAAAAATTGTAGGGTAGGGTACACCTTGGTTGCGTTTAACCATAAAAACGTTTACACAAATTAAAAAAACACAAAACACACAAAACACCAAAATAAAACACTACCACCACAGAACAAAAAGAACAAGTGACCTTCAAGAAAAAAACCACGTTTTGGGCGCCATTGAAACGGATGGGAGTAATTAAAATAAAAAAAACTCACCAACGTTTACAAAAAAATAAATTTATTATGGGATCGTGGACTACAAGGCCGTCACTTGTTACTTAATTGTTCTGTAGAAGTAGGCGCACTAGGTACTGCCCTGGCTTATCGCGTAGCTGGAGTGACGCGACGCCGAGGAGTTGACCACGAGGTGAAGGTGGCCGCAGGGACGAGATGGTAAGGCGCCAACAGGTCAGGTGGGTGCCGCTTGATAGTGTGTGCGCAGGTCTCGAACGTTCGGTAGGGTGAGTCAGCCGAACTCAACGAACGTCGAGGAGTGGAATATTAATCCCAATCTTGTTCCCTGGAATCAACGTCCAGCGGTAAATAATTGTCCTCTGTAACCCCTCTCTGATGATGACCTCACCGCGTAAGCGAAAGCCTAGGACGTAAAGCGCTAAGGCGTTTGTGTGTATTGGTCCTCATCAGAGCGGAGTTTACATGGTAAGTACACATAGTTAAATTAGCGAGAAGAATCCTCACCTAAAAACATCGATTGGCACTGCGAGCGTATGACACACTCGAGGCTTAAAAAAAAGAATAAAACCAACAGACAATAAAAATCTGAACACAAAATAAATTATGTCTGTAGGTGCCTATTAAGTAAAGAAAACAATACATGAGCTAGCAGTTATAATAATTTTGGTTTGGCAAACTTACCCTTCACGGGGATAAACACTACACTTGTGAAATATATATTTGATTATTAAATCTTAAATCAATGCAAACTTAATAAAAATAAAAGTCTGGACACGGGAAAATGTCGCAAGAGTCTAATACAGAAAGAAACTATTTTGCGAACGTGTTACCAGAGTAAGTTTTGGCAATCAAATGAATGTATGGTCTCCAGTGCGAGCCTATTTATACTCATGCGCGCTTTACTCCGCTTAACTTCGTTGTCGGTGGAACTAAAACATCACGTCGTCGTTTGCAAGTTTTTACAACACCAAAAACTGGTGTATTGATGCAGACTACCCGCATAAACGTGACTTTTCGTCACTGCACGATTAAAAACTGTTCGCTGATACCCACAAATGGCACCATTTTATGACGTCACAAAAAACATCACGTCGTCAGCTTACCCACGGAGGAATGTGTAGGGATTCCTCGCATTCCATACGCTAATATTTTTATAAGTTAAGAATTAACGTTGATTATGAATTAATTGAATATGTGGATATTCATACAACGTTACATCCGAAAACGACGTACGAAAATCAATTCAGGATTTATACAATTAAGTACAAAAAACAAGTAAAATAGAATAAGTAAACAGAGCTCAGAATTATAAAAGCATTTCAGATCATTATCGATTTTGACTAGAATGTTTTTTTTTACCGTTGTTTGTTCGTACCTTCTGTATCTTTATTGTGATGACTGTGTGAGGCGATACCGCTGGGTTACTATGCTTGAGAAAATATTGGTAGATGGGATGTGTTAATAAATTGAAGGCTTTTTTGTATGAAAAATGGAGAAGGTATTGTTACACATACGATGGACGCGGTTTTATTACCTGTCAGTTATCGGTCTATAATAGCTAAGTTCTATTTTGTAAAGAACCAATTATTGTAAATTGAGCTAAGCTTCATATCTTTTCAAACTAAATTTGAATTTATTTCTAAAGAACTATCAGTATTAGGTTCTGTAGAATCCTGTTGATTCCGTGTTTCAGTTGAATAATATCACTTCACTGGCTCACCAACACATCAAGCGCTATCGTGCAGACCTGCTTCAACGTCTCTGTTTCCCGCCGTTGCTCCTGACTGACAGATGACATTACTGACAGCAGCTACCCCCGCTTGTGTGCATGAGACAGTGTTTACATATCTGTTGAATAGCTACACTACAGGTACTAAAGTGATCTTTAATAACTTGAAAAAGAAATTGGGTAGATACTGATTTGCCCAATATTTGAAACGAAGACTTCTATTTCTGAATCTTTTCAATTTCGAATGTCAAACACATTCGTACGAAAATAATATAATATTTTTAAAACATCTTTATTTGAATTCGTATTTTCTTTTGTAATGTCAACTTCACAAAAACAAACAGCATCTATATTAAAAAATCAAATACTCCTCACATTTTATTACTTTTAAAATAAAATCTCTTATTTGACTTTCATTTTTAAAATAAGAATATAAGTTTTGGCAACACAACGCATCTTAGTATCGACGAAGGTTCGCGAACCCTTTTTACGAATGTGTAGATTCGCCTGGGGGTACGTACCTACCTATAAAAATACGTTAAGGCATTATTACCTATACCCAGACGCCTGTTTTCTATAACCAGCCAGCAATGTTTTATCAAAATAATCTAAGACATTCCTTTTACTTTTTCAATCTTAACTTTGGAACACTGTTTGCCTTTTAAAATCTTATAAATGTGAATTTTAGTTTAAATTTTTTAGAAACGAATTTCGTGTCAGAATTTTTATTTTAATACTATAGGGATTTTTTTTAGAGTTAAATGTTTTAGGTAGGTACGGAGTTGAGTGGTATTTTATGTTTATTATTATAAAAGTTGAAGATCAGTTTGATTAAAACTTTATGAAACTGAAAGGTAAGTAAGTAGGTATTTAACCCTAGATTACTAAACTATCCTACAAGTGACGTTGTAGTAACAACATTCGTAAAAAATACGACAGGAAAATAAAACAATAAATCTACGAATTAAACATTTTAATTATTTTAGAAATTACAATTACTTATTCTTTGGGTTCCAGAGATCACAAAATAATGAAAATAGTTAAAAAATTTTTTTGCTCTACACAGTTTAAACGGGACGTGGGAACGACGCGAACTTTGTTTTTTTCCAGGAATCATGATTTTGCCGTCGTAAATTTTACGATAGTTTAGTAATCTAAGGTTGAGGGAATTATCAGTAATATGAAAGATACTACCATTACTACCAATTAAATACATTTTGTTCGTAAGATTCAAAAATCAAAATATTTAATTACACATAAACCTACATGGGCACTTATGAAACATCAGAAGCTAGGTGCCCGGTTCCAATTGGTCGTTTCATATGGGGAAGAGCCGGCAAGAATATCCACGGTTACTCCTTTAAAAATAATTGGCTTTAACAATGTTTTCAAATTAGTGTTAATAGGTATGAGAGAGCAGACTATTCTCTTCGATAGGCTACCAAAGGAAAAATGAGGTTACCTAACAAATTTTCAGCATTCATTCACCACAATGAATCCTTTTGAGTGTAATCAAATAGAAATTTGATCAAAAATACACGTGCGTTCATAAAATGAGGCCGTCTTTCAACATTACAAGCCATTATTTTTATCGGACCGTATCAGATGAAACCAAAGAACATAAATACAACCTCATGTGGGGAGCCTTTTTTATAAATGACTTTCTTTTTGATGTTGGTTTTACTCGAGTTATTGCTGTTATTCAAGCCTCAGAAGTTTTGTTCGTTCGTTCGTTGTTATTTACGGATGCAGATGAACTATTATATATGGAGTGACTATCTGTCGTCCACAACTTAGTTATTTTTCTATCATAATCAAGAATATTTCTGACTACTGTTGTTATTGTAATAATTGTATTGTTGCTGTTGAGGCAACTATTTTAAATATTATTTGACTAGCTCCTTCCCGCGACTTCGTCCGCATCAATTTTCTTGCTCCCCGTCTCACCCTGTCGCATCAAATCGCCTGCCCCCGTGCAAGCACTTCGAATTTGTGACTTTTTCTTTTTTTGCTTGGTTCCTAAGGGTTCTTGCATGATATATTAGCTTATAACTTTCCTCGATTAATGGACTATTCCACACTAAAATATTTTTTTGATTCGAACCAGTAGTTCCTAACATTAGCGCGTTCAACCAAGGGAACTCTTCAACTTTATAATATTAATTACTATTATTATTATTAGCTTTTGCCAGCAACTTCATCCGCGTACATAATAAACCTTCCTCTTTAATTACTCTATCTACTGATGAAAAGCGCATCAAAATCCGTTGCGTAATTTAAAAGATCTAAGCAAAAAGACGCAAAAAGCGTCTTTGTTTAAACTATGTAGAGTTATATAAGTATAAATAGTATAGATTGCGAAAGTGTGTGTGTAGCAAGAAGCCAGTTTTGTTCAATAGGAAATCCTTTCTTCGTTGTGTCACCGCCTCAGGCCCGGAATGCAACCGCTTTCTACCGGACGCGAAACTGCTGAGTGTTTCTGAGAATTTAGTATGTAGGTTATATTTTTATAATATTCCTAGGTGTTTTTCTAGGAAATAATATCAATCTAAGGGAACAGTTAACAGCAAAAACTATGAAGGTATGTTGTATTTGACAAACTGTTGATGATCGGAACTAATCAAAGGTTACATTATAGCTTAATCAAACATGTCCCAACGAATCAAAACTTATGATTTATCAGGAATAGGTCATTTTAAAACAACTAATATTATGTTCAAGCCTTAAGCTTATCACCCAACTGCAGGAGATGCTGTAAGTACTAACCTACGTTTACTCTACATTTCGAACTGACCTAAATAAGGTTGTGCTAGAAGTGAGAACACCGCACGTCAAATCGATCGCGAGCTTGAAGACGTTAGGCCAATCTAGAATGGTTCTAAGTTTGTCGACGTTAAACACATTAAGATATTTTTATGAAAAACGGGAAAAACATTTGCGATCAAACAGAGGTTATTTATAGACGATTTTATTTCCTCACTATAGGTATCTAGATAATATTCCCATATCTCTCTCCACTTTCGCCCATGACATTCAACTATAAGTATTTTTAAACAGCTGTAGTCCACCATCTTTTGGTCCTTCGAGCCGGATGCTCTAAACGTTTTGATTAGAGTCTATAACACTCAACAGGGCCCTTAAACGTCGGGGACTGTCTCGGCCTTTTCATAAGAAGCAAGTATTAGTCCATAAAGATACTCGTAACAATGTTATGTTATGACAGATGGTGCACTAACTTATTTTCTGTTAACAATATCTGCTTTTATGGGTAAAGTAGCTAAACCCTCGAACTTGTACTGAAAGTTTTTTTCGTGGCTTATCCTGAACTTATGAAAAATAGGGTGGTTTAAGTTCCAAAATTATTTTTTCTTTTAATAATTAGTACTTTACGATGGATATGATTATCATTCCACAGCCCACCCGTCACAAACAAATGTTCTGTCTTTTTTTGGAAATTCTTCACCTGCATTCAGTTAAATATACTTCAGCAAATTAATAAAGTTTTGGCTAAAAGGAACCCGTTTGGTACAGAACGTAGTGTCGTAACAACAACGACTAAGGGACTTACTAGAAAATGGGCAGCAGCGTTCTCTATGCATTTTACCACCATACTGTAAATGATAAATGATTTTATTTCTGTAAGAAGGTTTGTACAAACACTTTTACATGTCAATGATATTTTTATTAAACTAGATGAGTTCAGCGTTTTCTAACTGACTACTCTGAGAAGAAAGGCCGAAACAAACTCAGAGGTCACGGTCTCTTTTAAAAGTCCAGACATAATATTGGTCACAACATGTGAAGACCATGTAGATTGGTGACTGAAATGGTCTTTTGAGGTAAGAACCACACAGATTGAGTGGACCTGTCCAGTCAGTGCAAGCATTTATCACGAATCGTTTAGCTCAACTCGGAACATAAGGAGCCCAACGCTGTGACGAACAATACCAAAGAAAGGACATACTGGTAGGCCACATTAATTACTCAAACTGCCAGATCATGATTACTGAAAAAGAAAGAAAACAAAATAAAAAAAAGACCCACATAGTCTTCACATTCACAATAATTAAAACAATATGATACTTTACAAAGTAAATATTCATGTCATTGTATATATAAAAATTATCAATGTCAATGTGTATATAAAAAAAAGAAACGGATATAATTTTGTTGGTCAGATCATTTGATGACCATGTAGATTGGTGTCTGAAATGGTCTTTTGAGGAAAGAACCACACAGATTGAGTGGACTTGTCCAGTCAGTGCAAGCATTTTGTCACTAAATGTTTAGCTCAACTCGGAACATAAGGAGCCCATCGCTTTGACGAACAATACCAAAGTAAGGACATTTCAAATCAAATCAAATCAAATCAATTTATTTCGGGCTACAAAGACCCATATCATAAATACCTTACAGACTAACATACATACAAATAAAAACATTGTAAACATAAAACTATTGTACACGAAGTGACGGCGTCGTGTTGCGCTGCGTGGTGTCGCGTAGCCTTCCGCGGAATCGCCGATACACGACACCCTTCGGCCAAAACTCTTCCTTGAGGAAGGTCTCGATTTGAAGAGTTGGAACTCGCACTACAAAAGACTTGAAGTTCGTGTTATGGCGTGGTTCCAACTTCTCGA
Source organism: Aporophyla nigra (assembly GCA_947507805.1). NCBI lineage: Eukaryota > Metazoa > Arthropoda > Insecta > Lepidoptera > Noctuidae > Aporophyla > Aporophyla nigra. The sequence continues at coordinate 6,619,401 of OX382301.1, forward strand.
CCCTCAAGGTCCAGTTAGTCTTCACTCGTACATACTCCACGATCTCCTCAACCTTCGTGGTGTAATGTAGACGGGACACATAGAGCTGCGTCGTCGGTGTAGCTGGACGCAGCAGCATATTGGGTCCTGCAAGCGCGGTCCCGCACTGGTTCCGACTAGGAGGCTTCCTCCTCTTCTTCCTCTCCACCTTCAAGAAGCCATCCTTGTCACACGTGCCTGAAGCCGGGCCTAACTGTTTCGAACCCCTGTTGTCAGGTTCACAGCAGCTCTTCTCATCCCCCTTCCTGGTTCGCGACACAGGTTTGCGCGTGGCGACGATAGCAGCGTAGGCACGTTTAGGGGTCGACGTACCTACACGAGTCACTACCTCGACCGGTGTCGAGTCAGCGACGGCGGCGGCGCATGTTGCTACGCGCGCAATATCAGCAGCGGGTGACGCAGTGGAGCTCGCCGACTCGAAACTGCCGATGCTAGCGTTACTAGCTCCGCGACGTGTGCCCACGTTGGAGGCAACAGGCGACCTATTTACCTTGACAGAGTTGCGTAACAACTCTACTTCGGCACGTAGTTCACCAACGGTGTTATTTGACACCTCCAATGTTGACTTTACCTCGGCCAGGCTTGCCTTGAGAGTTGTAATGTCCTTCAGCAACCTGGTGACATCGACGTGGTCAAACGTGACTGGGGGCAACTTATGTAGCTCCTTCGCCACAAAAGCGGGAACGTCGTCCGGGTCGGTGCTCTTCAACATCATGATAATGTCTTGCACACACTTCTGGCCACCATCCCTGCGGCGGGACTGCATCTGCTCGACTTTGCCGAGCGATTGGAACAGCAGCAGCTTGGCACTACTGATCTCCTCCTCCTTGAAGCTGGATTTGCAGATCTGCAAGATGCTGACTTCGTCCATATAATCGATGGCATGATTGATAAATGCCAAGACTTCGTTGGCTATGAGCGGTTGTGAACTCATAGTGACGTTAAACGGGCAACGGCTAAAGCCGCGCGACACGCGAATATAATATTCGTATCGAGCAGCGCAAACACGTCCGTACTTGACCGTGCATTGCGCCACTGATTGTGATATGTGACTGATTGTGTTATTTGGGTAGGCCACATAAATTACTCAAACTGTCAGATCATGATTACTGAGAAAGAAAGAAAACAAATTAAAAAAAAGACCCACATAGTCTTCACATTCGCAATAATTAAAACAATATGATATAATGATACTGCAATCCCACACTCGCCTGCTAAGCGTGGTGATTAAGGCAAACCCCCCCAAATTGAAACTGGTCTATGTTCAGCAGTGAACGTCTTTCGACTGACATGATGATAATGAAAAGGCCTCCATCAAATCCCACTTATGAAGACGTCTTTTGCGAATTTACTTAATTTTAATTCATACTATGACAACAGTTACTCGTAGGTTGTAACAAAAACAACTTTTCCATGAATTAATTTACAATTTGTGTGGGACGATACCCTTTGGTAACTGCTAACCTTTGTTACGGTTCATGCTGTGTATCATAACATTAAGTTAAGACAACATTTATCTCAACTTGTGCATGTTTTCTATTCCGCCCACATTCAAGTTCAAATGCCAAGGGTTAGGGAACAAACCAGCGAACGTCATCGACTAACTCGTGTATCTAAGTTTTTGGATCAAAAAGCTACGTTTGTTCGTTGCTAATTAGTTTTATTAACAGACTTTATGTAGATGTTTACACTCAGGGTATTATATCTATCTACACCCTGAGTGTTAATGAATATAATGTGTTATGTTATGTTTAGTGGTGGCCCAGTGGTAGTGGCCGCGACTTGCGAGTGGTAGGTCGTGAGTTCGAAGCAAGCAGGCGCTTTACTTTGTGTAAATTATTTCATCACCACTGCTCTCAAAACGGTCTAAAATTCGAAGACATGTGACATCTACCAACTCGCACTGGGCCCGCGTAGTGGATCATGGCCCACTCCCTCTCACCGAGGGGGGCCTGTGTTCCAGCAGTGGGAACATTATAGGCTGCTTTGATATATTATGTTTATGTGTGTTATTGTGTTAATATAATGGTTTTTTTTTCATTAAACCTAAAGCCTATTTCCCACTTCTGATGATGCACAAAGTTTTCTCCCATTATAATTCAAACTTCTTTTGTTGCTTGTTTATATAAGCTTCCAATTCATCACTTCAGCTTTTCCTGCTTCAGTGATGACCGTCTTCTGGTATCCACTGTTTAATATTTTCGAAGGTTTTTAAAATAAATAACTTGTATTAAAATGAAGGTGGGAGTAGTTAAGCTATGAAAACTCGTTTAGGTTAGACTTTAAATTGAGCAATAACACTTAGATTATACGGCAAGTCTTTATTAAAACTAAACGATGTTCCCAGACGTTAATCTAAATACAAACAACTTCGTCTCGCGTTAAGTCCTTCAGTGTATTGGTTTTAAGCGTTTGGATTTAAAGTTTAATTGGTTATTTAAACTATTCTGGAGATCGAGTTTAATCTTTAAATTCATTATTTGATTAATTAATTAATAGTGTCTGGCTTACAGAGTTAAGCCACTGATCTTGGTGTTTATGGAATGTTTTGTATGTATAAAATGAAAAGACACTGAATTCTTTATTTATCCAAGTAGTATACAGGGCAATGTACTTCGGAAACGTAACAGAAAGTTACTTTCAATGAAATAGTGAGCAACTACAAGAAATTGCTTGAGGCGCTGGGTTCGTAAAATACGCGCCTTGACGCGGAGTGGACACGAGCTCATCTCACCACACCTTAGTACCACAGTAGGTTTCGATTTTGAGGGCGATAGACGAATAAACTTCGATTGTCTTAGGAGATAACCTACTATATGTCTCCACGACTATTCGGCCCATAATCACACAAAAGGTATTATAAAATTCTCCTGTCAAGAAATAAAGAATTTCTTGCCACAGAAATATTTTCAATAAATAAATAAAATAAATAAATAAATATCTTAAGGACAACCAACACAACGTTACCTGATCCCAAACTAGGCAGAGCCTGTACTATGGCAACCAGACAACTGATAAACATACTTATATATTTTTAAATACATACATATTATATAGATAAATTACACCCAGACACAGAACAAATAATTGTGCTCATCACACAAAGATTTGTCCTGGGTGGGAATCGAACCCACGACCTCAGTCTTAGCAGTCAGGGTCACTAACCACTAGACTAACAGGCCAGTCCAGGTAATAAGACCTGTTTGAGGAAATTCGTTAGTTGAATTTTCTTTCAATGGGTATCGAATAGTTTTATGAAAAGAGATTCTGAGACACACTTTTATGTACTTAAATTATTGATACTTTGTGTCATATGTAATATTAAGACCTTGAATTAAAGTTCCCTAAATTACAGAAATATTTTGCCACAGCCACGTTTTGTCTGGCAAAATGACTTACGAGACTCTTTTATCATAGTCTTTAAGTTTTTATTGAGGGGATTATTTGTTTTTTTTTTTTATAAATGTATTTATGTTTATTTTTATTTTATTGCCTCGTTAACTTAGTGGTCGCAAGCACTACTGCTGAGCATGACGTCATGAGTTCGTGTCCAAGCCAGGTAAAGTGTTATTCGGTTTTTCTATATGGAAATTTCATTAGCAACCAGAACGCCAATTCTCGTGATTAAAAACGTTCAAAATCTAGTTGCAGACTCATCAAAACTACGAATGGAAAGTCGAGTCATTTTTGACAGATTGAGACGGAGATTAGACTGTGAACGTTCTTAAAATTCCGAGAATTACCCCTTTGGTGTCAGGGTTTGTACCCGGTTGATGGCAATGGGTTCGCACCTTATTATTTGGAGCGTAAACGTATCTGGCTAAATGTGTCTCGAATATAAGTAGTTACACCTCAGCCCTCTGCACATGCCTGATGTTGGTGTTTTATTTATCTCTTAAACATATTAGAATGCGTCTTAGGTAGACTAATAACGCAAGCATCTTTTGCCCCTGTCTACGAACTCAATGGCCACTTAAATGGTGAAAGTTCTCCGTAACGGAATACTCGTGCAGGGTCCTCACATTTCCTGAAAAGGCCATCTATTGACGTTAGAATTTGTAAAGATATTTCTTTGCCTGTACTTGATTGAGATTGATTGCGCACCGCTTATTGAATGGGTTCCCTGCGATCGTTTGACGCGGAATAATGTGCTTTTCATGCTTTGTCGTCTTGTGCCCGTTATGGTTGAAATGGTTGTGTAGATAGTGCATTGTTGTTAGAAAAATAAATGGGGTAGAACTTAATTATAGCATTTATATTTAATAGAGGTTTTCTTACATAAATTTCTCAGTGGTTAGCAGCCTTGATTTGTCCTTGCCCTGCCTTGCTTTGCTGGTGAAATACGGATGTACTATAGGTAGGTACTCTTTTAGCTATTCCTTCTGGGAAAGGCGTGTTGTTATGTGTTTGGTGCGCGATATTTAAAAGGTACAAAAAATGTGAGACCTTTCCATGAATTAGAAGTGCCAATTTTTTTTTGTTTTCTTTTTTTTATTGGAAGGACAAATGACGTCTTCCGCTCTTGGGCGGAGCAGGAGGGCGTGTCAGACTTTTACTGACTAAAACGCACCCGTGTTCCTTCAGTTGCCCATATGCCAGGGTCACGGTGTCTCTTTCGAACAATCTCGCGACCCTGGCAGAGAAGTGCCTACATTGGGTGACATTGGGTGGTCATGTTACTGGAAAATGATTCTTTCTGAAAGATATTCCAAACTGATACTATAATTTAAATTATACCAGGTCCAGTATCAATGAGATATCTAAGGCATGCACAAACACAAGGACCAAAGCATAGAGAACATAATTTTAGTCAACTATTAACGATTATATTATTAACTATTTTTGACTATCGACTTTTTTTGACAAACGATTTTTTTTTGAAATAGACTATTTTAGAGTTAAATATTTGTGAGACATAGATGAGTCTAAAATACTGGATGAATTTATTAAACAAGACAATTTTTCTACAAAAAAAAAGCGTATTTTCCTAATATTTTACAATGAAAGGATTAGTTGAGCGTCCCAGGTGTTTTTCATCCGGCGCAAGTCGTAAATGTCGATCGTCGGAAAGGTTACTGTTGCACTTACTAGATATGGTTGGGTTGAGGTCTGGTAGCCCGTTATTTACATAGTACAGTTTTATACAATAATATTTCAAGAGAAAGAACTTGCTTCGGCATTTTTTCGAGTAGAGGAGTCGGACAGAGAACGCCGATCACATCTAGTTACTAAAAGTGTTTATAAAACCTACATAAAGAAATAAAATGATTTATTATTTACTATCATGGAGAACTTAGTGCTGTTGATGTTCTTTTTAAGGGTTACCATACATGTACATAATAATGTACCTATCAACATCACCATCACCAACATCCCTTGAAACCTGATTAGGTACCTATCAGATTGATCTCTTCTTGATTATGACTCTACTTTTAGTTTTGATCTGATTAAAGTCGTTCATTACAAGTTGTGTTCTAAGTAATTTAAAACAATTAAAAAACTTCTCAATTATCATCATCATATAGAACTTTATTCCCACTACGTTGGAGTCGATTTTCAGTCTAACCGAATGCAGTTGAATACTAATAATTATACATGGAGCAACTGCCTATTTTACCCACTTCACAATAGTATAAACTGGTACATGATAAAATGATCACTTTAATAACAACCCATAAAATTAGCATTAATTTACGGGATGATATTCGGTTAACCAATATTGCAATCTTCATATCCGATAATAGATTTTTTAATTGAATTCCTCTGTAAGTCCACTTCCAAAGCCTCGTAAATCCATCGAAGCTAAATCGTAAAATTCTAATGGTTACTGACTACTTAAATCAAACGATTTTATATGGGCACTAAGCTAAATAGAACATTTTTGGAGCGGTTTTCGTGCCGATGACGTACTATAATGTCTGCTATAAACATGAGAGATTCTTGGAACTGGATTCAGTAAATGTTACTTAACTTATAGGTACTAAATTTGAGAGTAAGTAGTATCCTGATGTTTGATGATTTATGCATCTTGGACTAAAATACCAAAGTGTTTCCACGATAAAAAGTAGCCAATATGTAATCCAGTACAACTATAACAACACAAGTATATGTGTCCAAATTTTTACTAAAATCTATTCGGCCGTTTATGCGTGATTAAGTTACAAACATTTGAACCTACAAACCACATGTAAAATCACTATTAGCAGAATTTATTTGACTTGTATTGTTTTCGATATTTTGCAAGATGTACTGATTTATGACCGTTTTCCCTAAATAATTATCACACAAAAGGGAGCCTTTTCGTGTGAAAATTATTTTGGGAAAACTGTTAGAGTGCGAAGAACTGTAAACCACTTGGCTTTTATCATAAAAACGTTGCTTGTTTGAACGAAATAAACCCTGATATTCTTTAAGATGAAAAGTTATTAGCATAATCTCGATAAATTATGCCTTCCATTAAATTTCCGAGATTAGCGCTATAAAAATAGTTATAACAGGCTTAATGTATAGAAAGACGCCGATCTAAAGAGCCGCGATCTATTTAACTCTTTTGTCAGCGAGCGGCTGGTTCGGGCTTAAATTAAATTTTCGTTCTTATGAATGGGACTTCAAATTTTCGAAGAACTTGGACGAAGGAATTCGACCTTTTTCCTCAATTTCGAATAGAATTTTTAATTAGGTAAGAAATATTAGTAATGTAATGTAATGCTTTAATTACTTTTCAGAATGACATGTCGCAGTCAAATGTTTTGCTAAAGCGACTCTACAGTAATGGCACCCCTGTGGGGTACCTATTTCTTATTAGGGCGTCGCTGGAAGAGGGCAGTAAGGGACCAGCTGGATCGGAATAAATAATGTTACTGGTTAAGCGGCGCGGGCGACCGGACGGTCATAGATTGGATTGTCATGGCGACCCTCAGTGGTGAGGGCGGAACGACGGCGGTCTGCGACGGTGAATCTTGAGACTGCTGGTGCGCTTACTACTCTCCTGGAGGAGGATTGTAGCATTATCTATCGGAATGGTTAGGGTATAATTCGGTCGGCGAATCCTACTATTCCGGGACGGAGAATCGCGAGCGGCTTCTCCCAAGAGCTTTACGTACATAGTGATTAGACTGGGTGAAAAGGTTTAATAGAGTAGACCTACTAATACACAGTCCTATAGATACAAACTTCGCCTAGGTATAACTAGTTGTAAATTTATAAAAACGGCATTTAGTGGACTGCCCAGTTGGTCTAATTCATGCACGTCAAAATCATCAGTGGACGGAAAACCTCGTGAGGAAACCGACATATCCTAGAACCAAGGATTCGAAGACATGTCACATCTACCAACCCGTACAGGGCCCGCTTGGTAGATTAGGGCCTATTCTCACTCACCGAGAGCAGTCCTGTGTCCCAGCAGTATGAACAATATAGGTTGATTATGACTACAAAAATGTATTATAACCTTTTCCAAGAGAGTTAACGTATTTTTTTCTTATACAAAACACCCATTTGAGGGGTAATTTTATTTGCGGAAATGGGTTTAAAACTGTATCCAAGTGTGTGTCGCTAATAATATCTGACACTTGTGCGTGCTTCCAAACATTGATATTATTTAACTAGCAAATTGTTGATTACTTGGTCAACACCAAGTTAGTGGTAAGTACTTGTAAAAGTCGAGTGCACAAACACTGTTAAATTTTTGTTTTAAACGGGTCTGACATTGAATTTCTATGACATCCACCCAGTACCTCTACAGCTATGATTGTCCAGCTCGCGATTGTGTAAATACTCTTACGACACACACGGCCGCATCAATAAGCTGTTCTTAAATTTCGATTCTGCCTCAGACAAATGCGTGGAGGTCTGCATGCGGACCGCGCGCGCCGCAATTTTGACATGTCTAGTTTAGCTAGTGGTTGCAAGCGCTACAGCTGAATATGAGGTTTCTCCTTCTGGAATTTTTCGATAGCAGCCCAGAGTTGTATTTGTAATAGGCCAGCCCCATATTGTATGTACATCGCATCATATCGTTTTATATGGACTTAACGAAGTAACTGGCAAATGTGGGTGTATTATAGGTGCATCTCTGTCTAGCTCATCGGGAAATACAGGCGTCATGTTATGTATTGTCATTTGCTGGATGTTATTAATAGTGGTGATAGGCAATAGTATTTGATTTTGGGTTGAGCAGCGAAAGGCGTAACCTAAGTATGGAATATTGATGGGACATATAAGTAATCTTGGTTTAAAAGATTTACTAATTAGCTAACATGCCATATTATTACCCACTAAGATAGCTTTTGCTCGCTTGAAATTTCATGTTTAAACATAAAATATATCGTATGACACTGGGCAATATTCCCATTAGTGTAGTTATCTAAAGATATAAAATGTTCAGAATCGCTTCAATAAATCAATAATTTTTATTTATTGTGATAACATCAGGTTACAGAAAAATGTGATACCCTGCTCCCAGAGCTAGGTTAAAGTACTTGTATTCTATGAGCCAATATTTATACTATAACAATTTGTATTAGTTCTTCCAAAGATTATCCCTACAAACCTCTCAATTTTTGCTTCATTATAATATTTGTATAAATCTAGTAGTACCTATAAATATCCTACGGTCAATAAAAGTCGGTAAATGTAAGCATAACATTAAAATTCTACTTAATATTTTCGATTTCCCGCATTCGATACTCAATTTCAACCTACGAGCTAAAATAAAAGTCTTTCGCAGAGATTGCATTGTCAACTCGTAACTGTCCCCATAACTTTGCACCGCCTGTAAAAGGAAATCAATAGGTTAATCTCGTGCAGTTATCGGTCCACTGTATACACTGTACGTCAATTAAAACAGCCCATACGACCGCTCTTTCTTTGCGTGAACAATTTTCTCGATACACGAATAAATCTGCTCGAGACAATCAAGTATTAATGACGATGGGTCGTTTTTGTACAGTGCAAGGACTGGTTCATTTCGGTGTTTAGTTGTGTTTGATTACGTGTTTTCTCGTATAGTTCGTGTGAGATATTATGTCGTAGCTGGATTGCCGAATCGGCTGTTTTAGATAACCGCTAGCTGTTTTACAAAACCGTTCCGTTCTATAAAGCAGCTGAACGACGTTTAACGGTTTTTCGTAATTACATAACTTTAAGTATAAACGTTTTTCATTTATAGCCAGTAGCAGTAGGCCAGCGCTTACAGGTTACGTAAAACGGCGTAAAATAAAACGTTATATCGTCGTTAAATTTTTTTTCGTCGTGGCTTTGTATTTCATAATATTTCATAACAACAATTAATCGCGTCCAAAACATAAATTAATAAATCAATTTATATGAGTGAAAATGGCCCTAAATCAAGTCAGTTCCAAAAATACCAAAACGCCAAGTAACTGCGACCAAACTAAGTAGCGCTCGTCGGCCACTACCGCGGCATCGTACGTTCACTCGCTCGGTTTGCTCACGGGTTATAATGGTTACAACCTTACCTAAACCTGGGTGGGTGCCCAAACTTAGTTACTGCAACCTGCGAGTTCAGTATAAATAGTCACACCAAACGCTTATTGTAGCTAAGGTAGATAAGGCATTATGCACTAATTCTAAACATGGGTAGCAAGTCTGTTAAAGTTATTTAAACGTAGCGCAATAGCAACCCAGCTGAACGCTGTTTTGTAAAATAGCTAACGGTTGTGTAAAACAGCTAATTAAGCAATCCATCTGCGACACCTACTGTTATATTAATTCATGCCTTCTAATTACTTACCCTATTTTATTTTACCTAGCTCTGAAAATGGGAAACATATTTTTAGTTCGATACGTAAAATCTACTTTACCAATACAGCGATTCCCATAGCCACATTACGAAAATTCAAAATTTTATAGTCGGATTTCTTCGCGGTTTTCGACGAAATTTTAAATACTACTACTACTACTAGGTTTTAGTCACCACTTGTTTCTTTATCATTGAAAGATGTATCTGTCTTATGTATCTTTGAACAAAACTGTCTCACTAAAGAGTCATGTTTTATCTTTATTTTACTATATAACATTTTATAATCCCCTTTTGGAAACATGATAGTAAAAATACTCACACGAGAAATGCACCCAACTGTATACAAAATAAATTATACTGCTCCTAAACTTGAAGTTCAGTACATCCCTCCACTGGCTTAATAAAGCTTAATCAATGTCCGATATCTTGAAGGAGTTCTAAAACGTTCAACGCAATGTTAACTTAGCAAACTAGAAGTGAAGTTGAAATCGTGGTTTGAATTCAAATAAGCATATGTTTAATTTAAATTCTTCGTTTGAAATACCGCTAGTATACTCGAAAATTAACTATGAGTGAACTGTATTAATGAAAGCCTTATAGTAACACGTTTTCATTTCCTGTACTATATTTCATCGTACGTTAGAGTGTAACAAGTGAAATATGTGTTAAAAATCGTTATTATTAATTCAATCATAGTATGCATAGATTTCTGGATTGAGACTAAAGCAAATATAATTAACTAGCTTGTGCCCGCGACTTCGTCCGCGTCAAATTTTTGCTCCCCTGACGCTTCCCGTCGCGTCGAATTGCCTGCCAGTTTTCATCCATTTCTCGTTGCCGCTCCGCTCCTTTTGACAACAATCAAATCTTCAGCTTTATAATATTAGTATACAGGGTGTCCAAGAACCTGGCGTCCAACTGGATTCCCACGATGCCCCAAGTTCTAACAGTACTCAGAAAAAAATTTAAAAAAATCCACCCCATGTACTTACAGAATTATACTGATTTCAAAAAAAAAGGGGAAATGAACACCCTGTGACATACTTTTGAATGCTGTGACTGCTAATGCTGATAATTTCGATATTTCTTGGAGGTTTTGTAATCTAGGGTATTGCTGTGTCTAAATAGAATGTAAAAATAATGTACTTATTGTACCATTTTAAAATAAAATATTATTTTAACTAAAGGTGATATGGAAAACTATTGAATTTCGCAACTTTGACCGACTGTAGTGTAAAAAAAATGTACCAAAATAGTATGGCAAGTGACGTCAAATTTTGACGCGTTTATTCCTCTTTTTAAAAAGGTATAATACTTACACATTAATTTGAAAAAAAAAATTTTGATAATATTTTTACTCAACAACCCAATTTTTACGAAGTGCCTACCTACTAACGGTAACTGTCGGACCCTTTCTTATCTTAGAAACTGTTATGTTACTACTATTATTTACTTCGGTTCCAAGAGTGAGCAAGAAGGAAATACACACAGGTAGATGGGTTCCCAGTAGAATAAAAGCAAAGAATGTTAGTTTAAAGATATTTTATTACAATAAATGTTCAAAATGTTGACCACCCGCGGCAATACAAGCTCTCACTCTCCTTAAAAAGGACCGCTTTATGTTTCGCGAGTAACTTTTTTGACGTATCACCTGCACTGCTTGTGTTATCTTCTCACGAAGGTCAGCGATGTCATTAATGGGCTTCGCATAAACGAGCTCCTTCATAGTTCCCCAGAAAAAAAAATCCAGCGGATTTAAGTCAGGTGAGCGGGCTGGCCACGGGATTGTTCCTGATCGCCCAATCCACCTGTTCGGGTATTGCTCGTCCAAAAACTCTCTAACGGATACGCGAAAATGTGCTGGACAGCCGTCGTGTTGGAACCACATATCTGGTGGGGTCTCTTCTAGTAAGTTTGGCAAATCATTTTGAAGAAAATTTAAATATGATTCGCCAGTCAAATTCTCGGGCATCTCAAATGGACCAATAATATTCCCACAGAGAATACCGGTCCACATGTTCACTTTGAACCGGTACTGGGATCTATCTTCTCGCATCAAGTGCGGATTTTCCACATGCCACTCGTGCAAGTTGTGTAGGTTCATGTAGCCATCCTTCTTAAATGTTGATTCATCTGACCACAAAATTTTGTCGATAAAGTTTTCGTCTTCTCGATGTTTTTGCAGGATTGTTTCACAAAACGCGACTCGGCTCGGATAGTCTCGAGGTAAAAGACTTTGCACTCGCTGTACGTGGTACGGATGATATTCTTCTTTTTGGAGAATACTGTGTGCTGTGCTCTTCGGTATCCCCGTATCAGCTTCTATTCCTCGCACAGAGATGCTTGGATTTGCCGACACCGCCTCTAAAACTTTATCGCGTATGAAGTCATTTACGGGTCGTCCTTCACCAGCTACTTGATTGGGGAACCGCCCGTCACATAGTGATCTGTGCACATTAATGAAAACTCGATGGTCGGGATATCGCGTAGCCCTCGGATACCTTTCTCTGTAAAGTCTCGCTGCAGCTCGTCCATTACCTCTACATTCTCCATAAATGTAGTGCATATTTGCGTATTCTTGCGGAGTGTAGGTCGCCATGGTAGCACACACAAAACACAAACTGTCCAAACACAGGCAAAGGTCGTCGTAAAGAGTTCGTTTCAAAGTCCAGAGCACAAAGAGTAATCGAGTCCAATAAACAAAGCTTTAAATCGTAGTACGTGATCAATGGTAACAATAAGAGAGAGGTGCGTAGTAACGGCAGGAGGCAGTGACGCGTACTGACCGTACTGTTATCCTAAATAGCACGATCCCAGATAGCGTCACTATCTATCTCACTCGCACCTCTAACCTTTTTCTCCCTCACTCTTACCTGAATAATGGGGTACCATAAAGAAGAACCAGCAAATCGCAAAGATAGTTTCTGTCTTGCTCCCTCCTGTTGTAATAACGAATCACTATGGTGAGATGCATGCACATACCGTCCCTTATGGTCTAACCTGTTTTTTGAGAGGCCTGTTGTTATTTTTATGAGCATACAATAGTAATTCTTTAGAGGTTAGATTCAATTCGTCGTAAATTTTTCTTTCTAAGAATTCTGTAAGACATCGTAAAAATTGGGTTGTTGAGTAAAAATATTATCAAAAATTTTTTTTTTCAAATTAATGTGTAAGTATTATACCTTTTTAAAAAGAGGAATAAACGCGTCAAAATTTGACGTCACTTGCCATACTATTTTGGTACATTTTTTTTACACTACAGTCGGTCAAAGTTGCGAAATTCAATAGTTTTCCATATCACCTTTAGTTAAAATAATATTTTATTTTAAAATGGTACAATAAGTACATTATTTTTACATTCTATTTAGACACAGCAATACCCTAGATTACAAAACCTCCAAGAAATATCGAAATTATCAGCATTAGCAGTCACAGCATTCAAAAGTATGTCACAGGGTGCTCATTTCCCCTTTTTTTTTTAAATCAGTATAATTCTGTAAGTACATGGGGTGGATTTTTTTAAATATTTTTCTGAGTACTGTTAGAACTTGGGGCATCGTGGGAATCCAGTTGGACGCCAGGTTCTTGGACACCCTGTATATTATTTTGTTGAAACTGAATATAACACTAAGTATTTGATCTTTTGAAAATAACATAATAAAAAACCGGCCAAGTGCGAGTCGGACTCGCGCACCGAGGGTTCCGTACAAACCTGTAGGTATAAAGTTTAAAATTTTATTTTATTTTTTATTATATGATGTAATTAAAAATTTACGGTTTTCGCAATTTTTCCTTTATCTGTGCTATAAGACGTTGCTTCGTACCAAATTTCAAAATTCTAGATCGACTGGAAGTACCCTTTAGGTTTTGATTCCCTTGCGAGATTCGAAAATTTGCGGAAATTTGCAGCATAAACGGCTATATCTTTTGATTGCGTTAGTTTAGAAGTTTGATTTTTTCACAGCTCCAAGAGACAGTAGACTTGAGTATTTGATATGAATTTCAGCTTGATACCTCCACGCGTCCCTGAGAAAAAGGGTCTTGACAGACGGACGGACGGATGGACGGACGGACGGACAACAAAGTGATCCTATAAGGGTTCCGCTTTTTCCTTTTGAGGTGCGGAACCCTAAAAAAAATATAACATCTTTTTTTTTGTGATTGGGAAATTATTATATGACGTCTCCCGCTCTTTGGTGGAACGGAAGGGCGTGTCAGACTTTTATTGACTAAAACCCACCAGTGTTCCTTCAGTTGCTCATGTGCCACGGTCAACACAACAAATACAACATCTTAATAGAAACGGCTAATCAAGGTTCTTTGCAACAAAAAATCTTCGAATAAAAGCCACGTCGCAAATGTGCTACGTAACAAGCTATCGGCTACGTCGCGAGTAGCAGAATCGTAGCGATCCGTAGCGGAAGCCAACAGCTGTTGCTACAGCGTTATCATTCTTTCGACTATTGTGTTTGGATTATCGATACAAGTGTTAACAATATAGATTCTTGTACTAAGTTCTATTGAATGATTCCTCCTCCTCCTAGGGAAATTTGGTAGTAATTAATAATAGTAGTAGTATTTTCTTAATTTCTGTGTGAACTCTGGAATGTAACTAAAGTCAATCTGCCTAGCCTTTGCGTCGGCTTTTTATCGGTTTCTAGGTCAACTGGATGCAGCTGAATACCAGTTTTTAACATGGACGGACTGCCAATCTGACCTTCACAACCCAGTTATCAGGAAACACGATACCTCTTGGTCAGACTGGTTGTAAGACTTAATTACCTGAAACCACTGTCAACAATCTACACACGACAGTCGGAATAAATGGCTTATCGTACTTTTGACATGGTCCCGAACCCAACCACGAATCAACCGTTCGTAAGCTGTTATAATTTAGCTCTGTGGGCCTGTCTGAAATGTCACTTCGACTGGCCTGTTAGTCTAGTGGTTAGTGGCCCTGACTGCTAAGACTGAGGTTGTGGGTTCGATTCCCACCCAGGACAAATCTTTGTGTGATGAGCACGATTATTTGTTCTGTGTCTGGGTGTAATTTATCTATAATATGTATGTATTTAAAAATATATAAGTATGTTTATCAGTTGTCTGGTTGCCATAGTACAGGCTCTGCCTAGTTTGGGATCAGATAATGTTGTGTTGGTTGTCCTTAAGATATTTAGATATTTATTTAACTGTTAAATTATGAGAAGTGGATTCTTATGATTTTTTACATAATGTCCAACAACGCTATACACCATGACATTTTAGTCGTCTTACAACGGGAGCCCACTTCATGTAACCAAGGACTATTACACATCCATAAGAAAAAAAATATACATTTGAATAAGTAAAAAATTAAAATATTATTCATTATGATGACGCATGACGTGGTTAAAATTTGATATTTTGTCTCATGGAAAATGGAGATAGAAGGATCTAGCCGACTCGTGCACTGGGTAGGTATGTTCTCTACCGTATGATACGTAAACATTATTAACAGGATGTTTCATAATTCTAATCCATTATTTATTGGTATGGTTGTATGGTATAATGGCGTGTGCTAGCTGACATATGGCGAATAATGTATGTTTTGTTTTATTATATTAATAACTTATACAATATTGTATAGAATCAAGTTCTTCTAACTTAACAGACAGCAGTGCTGCTGGGGAGTTTGTTCCGCCACTTCTTCTTCCCAGCCAAAGCACTAGGAAGTGTCGAAGGGCGGGCGTTTTGGGGGGACTGTCTTATGTGACTTTGACGTTCAAAAAGTGCTGACTCTCAGCCTAGTTTGAATAAATGACTTTTGATTTTGATTTATTTTTCTTAATATCTATTATCTTAATTAATGGTAACTTTTTTATCATGCCTAGAAGTATGCTCGGAGTCTCTTTAAAGGATAAAATCAGAAACGAAATTATCCGGAAAAGAACTGGAGTTACCGACATAGCTCGCAGAGTAAGCAAGCTGAAGTGGCAGTGGGCTGGCCATGTCTGTCGAAGGACCGATGGCCGGTGGAGCAGACGAGTCCTGGAGTGGAGACCGCGTATCGGCAAGCGTAGTGTGGGACGCCCCCCAGCTAGATGGACCGACGACCTTAGGAAAGTGGCTGGGGTAAACTGGATGCGGAAGGCGGAGGACAGGGTGTTGACCACTGCTGGAGATGGGAGAGGCCTATGTCCAGCAGTGGACTGCGATAGGCTGAGTTGATTGATTGAGAGGTATATCATGTCGGATACATTGAGTGGACAACCTCTGTAAGACGACTAAAATGTCACGGTGTATACATATTGTAGCGAGACGGTTAAAGAAAAAAACACCAATTCATTTCGATTTTAAAATTAAAAAAAAAAACAATATAATATAAAACGAGGTACATGATTGACTGCAGATAGAAAAAAAAAATGATCTTTAAGAAAGGCGAGTAAAAGTTAGTGGTTAAACGAGTAAAGGTGAAATTATCTCCGCGCACGACCTATCTCGAAAACGATTGCAATCGGTTAAAATTCAGGCCTATGCACGTCGATTAATGTGATCCCTTTTTGCAATATACACTAAGTTAAACCGCGAAGTACACGTTATATCAGTATGCGCAATTAGGTAATAGACTAGAGTATAATAAATAATTAATCTACTACGATAAAATAGAAATAGAAGTAATGTAGAAGGTCCTGTTTAACTAGCCGGATGTAGCGCTCCAGAAAAGTGCCGCTGGTGCCGCGTAAAGCGATGGCAGTACTCGCTGTGGTACGAGGCTCTCAGGCTCTGCGACGGGCGTCAAATGTCCGCAACTATGTTGACGACATCGGCGACTCGAGACGTCGTAGACCTCGCCGTAACCTGGTTCTTGGTAGCCCGTTGGGGAAAAGCCAAAATTCGGCTCGTAGGGTCGTCGTCTAAAGACAAATAAATAGAACGATCAGCCCAAGGTTACAAGCAGAATCTTCGATATAGCTAGTGAGAATCGCTGGTAGAATAGGTTAGAAAAATAAAGGGAAAAGAATAGACGTAATACGTACCAGTTGCTCGGAAGAACTGCTCACAGAACTTTTTGCTTTGAGCGGATAGCACTTATAAAAGTAGCACCAGATAGATATACGCAGGCTTAGTTATATATTTTGTACTAAATATAGAAAATTCAGAAAATTTTAGCGTAGAAGTTCCAAAAATCTAAAATTGATCAGATCTGTACGGTTTCAATCTGCAGTCTGCCCGTTGACAAGAAAAAAAAATTACAGGTTCGAAATTTGAGGTAGAACAAAAAATACAAAAACCAGTGTTTCAAAAAAAGGTTGATTTAGAAACCAAAAAGTTTCATCCGCAGCGGATTTACGCTACAATATGTACACTCACATCACTTTACCACTAACAGAGTAACATTTTAGTATGCACATTAATGCAGAACGTAAGATAATTTAATGAGCCAAGATATGCACCATATAAAACACAAAAATAATACAACCTACAGCTGGGACATGTCGAATTTTTGGTTTCAGGACATGCCGTTTCCTAACAATGTTTTCCCTCACCATTTTGTAAGCACCGCACACAAATAAAGCAAAAAATAATATTTTTTAAGAACCACTACCGCTTATACTCGTAGCAATACCAGAACTTAAAATAGCACGGCAATATTTAGAGGTAGATTCCAAGTCTATTGTAATACCAAAAGTGGTTGTAAAATTCATTTTCAAACAGTACACGGCTCAAAGTTTTACAATAAATCAATTTTAAGTACGCCCACACCAATATTTCACGAAACTCACCTATTAATATGGAAGTTCGAAATGTTTACGTAAACTAAGCGAAGTTCGTCTTTATACGAACTCGGAGATTTTGTCAGAAGTACGTAGGTAGGTACTTGATATAGACGGAAGTTTAATAGATTGGTTTTGAGACACTTCACAGTGTGTTGTGCGTAATGCGTTGTCATTTACGTTTTTCATAAATATTTAAACATCGTGGAAAACTAGTAATGTGCCAGATATCCGTATCCGTATCCGCGGATATCCGTAGGAGAAGAAAGATCCGTATTCGTATTTGTTACTTTTTTGGCGAATCTTTTACGGATCTTGTACCTTATTAATTCGCAATAAATAGATGTAATTCTATATATAGGTGATAAGGTAGCAATTTTAAACGAAAAAATTCCATTCAGATTATTTTGTATTTATTAAAATCAAATATTTCATGCCTAAACTATAAACAAAACAAAAAACCCGCGCAATGCAAGTCGCAACATTTTCGTTTAGCAAAGCGTCAACTATCGTTTCATGGTCACGCGCATCGACACCGATTGAGCCAGAAAGTTAAGATCCGTATCCGTATCCGCGAACCTTGACATCAAATATCCGTATTCGGATCTGTATCCGCGGATATACATCTTTAACACTCCGGCACATCACTAATGATAAATTTTACAAATTTAATAGAAAAATGATAAATTTTACAAAACTGACTCAAATTTCATTCATAAAACACCTGAACTCAACTATAATACGGGCTTATTTACTCTTAGCATTTATTTTTTATTAAAGAAAGAAAAAAATGACTACCCTGCACAAATAGAAAAGACGCACAGTACTTAATAGAGCCTATTGCTAACAACTGGGTTCAAATCGAGACTCCGGGCTGCTGCATGCATATAAAAAAATCAAATCAAAAATCTAATCAAATCAAATATTTATTTGCGTAAAACATGGTATACAATGGTGTTAAATACAAAATATGGCACAAATATGTTGCATGTTGTTTGTTTTTTGCTTGTTTGTGTTCATGTTTATGTTTTTTTGTTAAATGAAAAATACTAATGACATTTTGGCTAACCAGGGTACAGAACCTTAAATCTTACATTTATAACTGTAGACCAGCAAGATCTCTAGCAAAAATGAGAAAAAAAAAGAAGTTAAAACATATTGTTTACAGTTAACACCGGTTACACATACTGTATACAGTTACGAAGTAAGGGAAGGCTTTTAGGGATTACACGGTTTTAAGCAAGGCGGTGTTGGGATTAAAAAAAGTCTTCGCGGGTCGTATGGGTAATCGAATACATGTTTGCCTAAATCGAACTGTTATACCTTCTGTTTTCTGATTCTTTCACGGCTTTCTTATGAGTTAGTGGCGACTTTTCTTTCAGTGGAGAAGATTTGAGATAAATTCCGGTATGCAGAAATGCATGCATAATATTGAAGGCAATTTCATTAAAGTAATGGTTTGGCGGTAAAGGGTTCCCCTTCGGGCTTGCGGGCGGCGAGCAATGGGTAGCTCGCCGCCCGGTAAGGACCAGGCCCCTGTCGGCGGCGCGTAGTGTTCCACGAGCGCCTCAAAGAGATGTCAGCAGTACTGAAGGGGTCTGCTAGGACCGATGCCTGCCAGGGTCGCGAGATTGTTCAAACGAGATACCGTGGCCCTGGCATGTGGGTAACTAAAGGAACACCGGTGGGTTTTAGTCAGTAAAAGTCTGACACGCCCCCCCGCTCCGTCCAGAGCGGGAGAAGTCATTTGATGATTTCCCATCCAAAAAAAAAAAAGGATTCCCCTTGGTTGGAATGAAATTAGACGGAAAGGAGTCAGAGTTACAGACATAGTTCGCAGAGTAAGCAAATATGATACACATACCTTTCGTCTCAAGATTAAGGTTTTATTTTTCTACAATAACCATAGCCGTTACTAAAAAGGTCACAAATATTTCATTCCTCGTGAAGACGGGCGCTATATCGAATTCTTTAAAAGATTTACTACGGCGGCATCCTACATTTTGTAATGTATAACATAGGCTTTGAATTATTACCTATTATTATTTTGAACTGTGGTATTAACTCAGAAAATACAAAAAACACCGCATATATCTCGCATGGATTCCTTATTAGCTTATCCTAAAAAAACAAACATGCTCAGGTAACATTCATTTGACCTGACATAAAGTAAACACACGCTACTTCGGGTTAAGAAACGCCCTTGTCGAACAAATCCGTTCATTTTATTACCTTAAGAATGCCTGTAAGATTTTCAGTCCATCGATTAAATGTGTTTTTTGGGGCAGGAACAGATGTCCGCTGTGTAAACATTAGTGTCTACGCCTTTTTCCCAGAAACAGGCAGAAAGTACAAAACATCATTTAATACGATTCCTTTTGTTTCATTTACGTTCATACATCTGGACATATACGCAAGCCGGCTGCGAGTACTGCACACCTGTCCTAGTTGGAAATCGCATTTTTTGTTTCAGTATTTAATTTTTACTAAAGCTTTATGTACAGACGCCAGCACATGAAGCGACTACAATGTGTCAAATTTCTTTAACAGATTTTCAACTTTATCGCTAAAGCATTAGGTTCAAGATTGATTGGCAGAATTTGTCAGTTATGGGTAGCTGGATGTGCTGGCGTCTGTACAAGTAAAAAAAATACTGTACAAAAGCGGAATTAATCCCTGAGGCAGCCACAAAAGATGTAATAACACAAATTAAATGTAAAAACCGGCCAAGTGCGAGTCGGACTCGCGCACCGAGGGTTCCGTACAAACCTGCAGGTCATCATCATCATCATTCGTCATCATCGTTTATGAAATGAAATGTTTTTTTTATTTTAATTTTTATATTTGTGTTGACTGAATGAAAGGTAAATTGTGGTTTACGATTTATGACGTATTAAAAAAAAACTACTAACTAGATCTCGTTCAAACCAATTTTCGTTGGTAGTTTTCATGGTAATGTACATCATATATTTTTTTTAGTTTTATCATTCCCTTATTTTAGAAGTTACGGGGGGGGGGACACACATTTTACCACTTTGGAAGTGTCTCTCGCGCAAACTATTCAGTTTAGAAAAAAATGATATTAGAAACCTCAATTTCATTTTTGAAGACCTATCCATAGATACCCCACACGTAAGGGTTTAATGAATTTTTTTTTTGTGTTTCAGTTCTATGTATGGGGAATCCCAAATATTATTGTTTAAAAAAAAAATGATATTAGAAACCTCAATATCATTTTTGAAGACATATCCATAGATACCCCACACGTAAGGGTTTGATGAAAAAAAAAATTTTGAGTTTCAGTTCTATGTATGGGGAACCCCAAATATTATTGTTTTTTTTCTATTTTTGTGTGAAAATCTTAATGCGGTTCACTGAATACATCTACTTACCAAGTTTCAATAGCACAGCTCTTATAGTTTCGGAGAAAAGTGGCTGCGACATACTCGGACAGACAGACAGACAGACAGACAGACAGACATGGCGAATCTATAAGGGTTCCGTTTTTTGCCATTTGGCAACGGAACCCTAAAAACGACTACGAATATACTCCACACGTAGTTTGCAATTAAACTTGTTAAAGAAGCAGTATAAATGCAACTAAAGCATGACTATGATCTATTACAGCTCTGTTACTGAATTAATACAGTCTAAAGGCAACGCGACACTAGTAGAACAATTTCTATAAAAACTCCGTATAATTTTTTCTACTTGAATGGCGCAGCACCGTCGCGTAGCGCCTGTCTGTGGGAGCCCTTAATGTTTCAGTACTGTATTTGAGTCTATTTGAGCTAAGTACAAATTATTCAAATTCATGCACCTTAAGCTCTTTTATATGCTTACAACTTGAATTTGGGAGCTGTTTGTGTTTCCACAGAAATGCATTGTGAGTATTGTTTAAAGTTGAACATTGTGGAGTTAGCAGTTTAGAGAATATTAGAAACAATAAGGAGGACAAACATAATTTGGAGATAGTTGTATTATTTTTTACTACCTTTTAAAATCGGAAATTATCCCACAGGAACTTAATACTGGGATAAAAAGTATGTTTGAATGTTTGTTACTCAATCACGTAACAACGTCTAAACCGATTTGTATGAAACATAGCATAAAGATAGTTTGTAACTTTGTTTTGCACGTAGAATATCTTTTTTCCCACGAGTATGTTTCCGTGGTATAATTTTCGACTATCACGCAAGTGAAACCCCTTGCAAAAGCAACACAAATAAACCTTACCCACAACCTAACTTTTAGGAAATCCAAACTAACTAGAAACAAAATGAAGCATTGCGCATAAACACGCTCCCAACTTCAATGACGCAACCTAAATACTATCTCAACAAAATCTGTATAAACAGAGATATAACCCAGTATATACCAACATACATAATTCAATGAAACCGAGCCAACATCTTAAAGTGTGGTCGTAAAGTCATGAATGGCGTAAAACAAAGTTTTGGGCAAAGATATTGACGCTTAAGATAGCAAAACACAGAGAGATAAAACAATAACTCGGTTGGGATACTTTGCATAAGTTGACTTGTAAAATAGACGCAGTAGCTAGACTGATGTTAGAAATCTCTACGGGGCTTTTGGGAATCTAATATTGTGTTAGGTACTGGGTTTTGGTCTGTAGGTGTAATTGAAGTTATTTAGAGTTAAGTGTTTAAAAGCTATTTTACAGTGTTATTAAAGGATCTTGAACACTTGTGCGAAAGTCAAGTTGTGTCTTTTGCGGAAGTTTAAGTGTGGACTGCGATTTCTTCGTAACATCTATGAAGAAACCTCATTTTCGCAACATTTTTACACATATTTTGAATTGAAATGTCTTGCCGCGCAAGTGTTTTTTATCATAGTTGAAAAGTCTGTTCGCGATGTGTTTTCGCGCAATTGTTTTTCGCGCAAATGTCTTTTCAAGCAAGTTTCCTTCGGTCAAAGTTCCATTCGCGGAAATGTTTTTCCGCACAAGTGGGTTCGCGTAAGTGTCCTACTACTTTCATTTTTATCGTTTATTATAATAGAAATTATGCTCTTATAAAATAGGTCTTTCCTCAAAGTTTTAATTTTCATTTTACGAGATAAACGCTTTGAATTTTGCGGAACTGTAAGCTATTTCTGCTCGTGTCTGTACTTACATTTAAAGTTACACTAACTAAAACTTACATTAAGGTGTTTAGGATTACTTTGAACCGGATTTTGAGAATGAACGGTGTTTGAGGTCTAAGTTTGTCTTTACAGTATATTTCTTGGAAATTGGTCGTCGTTTCAGGTATTGGCATTTAACATGGCAATGCTGCTAGTCTTTGGAGCTTTATGACGTCATAGTTGAGGACTATTTAGAATAATAAATTCTTTATTTCACCACAAGCCATGATATTAATATATCCTAAGAACATTTAAGGCTTATTACTAGGTCCCATTAATTTAGATCCTCTGACTTCTAAACTAGGTGTAGATCTAGGTGTAGAGTGCCTGTGACTTAGGAGTCAGTGATTATATATAATAGCTGTTTTGTAGTAGCTATCTGTTTTAATTTGGTAGATTTTAGGGTTTTGGTTGAGTAACTACTCTTAGTTTCCAGTAGAAACAAAACAATAAAACCCAAATCTAGAATCATTATAGAAAAACATGGTTCTTTTGAGACACATTTATAATACCTAAGTAGGCACTGAGTATGTCCTGGACCTTTCTTGACTAATAAATAAAGGTGACAGGTAGATCCCTGTCACGTTATTCATAGAATAACGGCGCAACTGGGGGAAATTAAACGCAAGAATTTATTAAACTGGCACTTTTTCTATAGAAGTTGGCAAAAAAATGGTTTTCTTTATACTTGTAGGTAGAGAAGTTACTACGGTTAGCCAGGAATCGAAAGATAAGTGCTTTTTCGTCATTCATCATTTCAGCCGTAAGATGTCCACTGCTGGACTTAGGCCAATTTGGAGGGCTTTGCCATAATCGCCACACTTGGCAGGCGGGTTGGCGATTGCAGTATGGTGGTAAAATGCATAGAGAACGCTGCTGCCCATTCTCTAGTAAATCCCTTAGTCGCCTTTTACGACACCCAAGGGAAGAAATGGGGTGGTGTTATTCTTTACGTCCGGCACCACACGGTACTCCTACCTATAAGTGCTTTTTATGTTGCCATTTATTGAATGGACCTTTGGGCTGCAGACGTCAGAATCTATCTTGTTACCAATATCAGTTCTTTAACGGCAGATGTTAACTGTGTGTGTTATTAGGTTTTCCGTCAGGACTTCTCAGCCTAGAGTTGTGCGGCCGATAGTGACAATAGGCTCACCGCCTATTACACCACGCTCCCAACTTCTTGCCAGTTGGTTTATTTATAACTAGCTTTTGCCCGCGGACTAGCTTGGCGCCGCCCGCGTGGACGTCGGAAATTATCGCAAGAGCACGTACTACCGCGGTTAATGTATTAAGAATGCGTTAATCCAAGTTGCATAGGTGACTAACAAAAAAGTTTTTCGTTCGTTTTTTTTTTTTTCGTGACATCCTATTTTTTTTTAAGTAAAAGTGGCCTCGGTTACTCCTTGTTACATCAGCTATCTGCCAGTGAAAGTCCCTTCAAAATCGGTCCAGCCATTTCAGAGATCAGCCGGAACAAACAGACAAACAGTCAAAAATTTTAAAAAGTGTTATTTTGGTATATGTACCGTGTGTACTTCCCTATACACTTAGTAAAAAGCGGTTATTTTAATATTAAAAACAGACACTCCAATTTTATTTATTTGTATAGATGTATAGATAAGAAAGTACACCTCTATCGCACATTTCGGGGTCGATGCGTGATGTTATGTTATGGATTGTGTTTACTGACTTTTTGCTTTAAAATAATCTGATTTTTATCTGAAAGTATGTAAAAATATATAAATAAATAAATAAATATCTTCGGACAACCAACACACCGTTATCTGATCCCAAATCAGGCAGATTCTGTACTATGGCAACCAGACAACTGATAAACATACTTATACATATATTTCTAAATACATACATATTATAGATAAATTACACGATATCCGTGTTACACCCAGACACAGAACAAATGATCGTGCTCATCACACAAAGATTTGTCCTAGGTGGGAATCGAACCAACGACCTCAGTCTCAGCAGTCAGGGTCACTAACCACTAGACTAACAGGCCAGTCAAATATAATGAGTGAACTTCATTATTTTTTACTACTCATTCTTGCTATTCTAATTAACGGTGTAGAGTACCAAAACGATGACGAGAAAATGGTAGTAAGCACTTAAAGCTACAATAAAAAACCAGATATAGCCTTAGAATCTAAACCAGTCTTCGAACAAAAGATTTAATTTAGGTCAAAAGATTCTGTTTCTGCATAATTAACCCCACAGGCTCTGTAAGATTATACCAAGGGTAGGTGGTTATATTTTCCTGCCTAGACCTATTCTGGTAACACAGACCATTTTTACAGCCGGGTTATGAATAATGGCCTGTCGGCAGCCGAAAACAATATTTATATTCGTAGTTCTTAAAATATTTTGTGGGCAAAAAGCTATATGGTAACTAGGATTACAAACTTGAATAATCGAGATATTTAATTTGTAAAAATAGACCAGTATTGTTCTATATTGGCATGATAATATTTAGAAAACATTATTGCTTTGTTGGTCTAGTGGTCGCAAGCACAACTGCTGAGCCTGTCATAGGATTCGATCCCTAGGTCGGGAATTCCTCTATCTGGAGATTCCCAGTTGCAGCCCGAAGTTTGATTTGTTCCTGGTTGATGACAGTAGACCTTTCTATGAGTTACAGATAGCTGGTGAAATGTGGGCGTTACTATAGGTACTTTTCTGCCTAATCTTTGGGAAATTAAGATTTAATAACATCTTAGGACAACCAACACAACGTTATCTGATCCCAAACTAGGCAGAGCCTGTACTATGGCAACCAGACAACTGATAAACATACTTATATATAAGGTGTATCTATTCAGACACGAATATTTAAAGAAGTACATCTGTAGGTGGTAAAGAAGCTATAGGAACGAAAAAAAAAATTCCGAAATGTATTTTTTTCAAAATTTAATATTTATAAATTATTTGACGCACATAAAAAATACTGGCTCCTTCTTATTTTTAACATCCATTACTCTAGTTTCTATAGTGGCCACGCTCGCGCTGTCCGATCGCCGCCCTAGCAGCGTCAGGCAGGTCATTTATAGAATTTGGAGTAAAGGTTTTATGCAAAACGTCTCAAGCAGTTTTAAAATTATAATAATTACGAAAATTAAAAAGCGCTTAGATAAAAAAATCTTTTTGCTTCTATAGCTTCTTTACCACCACAGGTGTGCCTCTTAAAATATTTCGTGTATGAATAGATACACCTTATATTTCTAAATACAAACATATAGATAAGTTACACCCAGACACAGAACAAATGATTGTGCTCATCACGCAAAGATTTGTGCTGGGTGGGAATCGAACCCACGACCTCAGTCTTAGCAGTCAGGGTCACTAACCACTAGACTAACAGGCCAGTCAGGTTTGATGTTATGTTATGTAGAAACTGGACTTAAAAACTAGAGAAAACCAGGGATTGTGTTTAAAAATACTGTTACTTTTGTTCTGTATGGGTGTGACACTGACAACACATTATTCGAGTCCAAATGACTTCATTAATTAAGTTTTAAAGTTCACACATTCCAGCGTTAGGTAGATATACGATAGACGAGGGATGGGTTTCTAGAACAATGTTACTTACGTAACCGAAACTCTACACTGAAAACGTTTGCAACGAAACTTGCTACAGACCAATTATTTAGAATCGTTTTTATTGCGATGTAAGTTGGAACTTAGTTTAAGTTGCTTTTTTTACACAAATAGGTACGTCGATTGACATGTGATATTAATTTTTTCAACCAATGTCTGCCTACCCTTTTCCTAACTATCCTATGTTAGTATCAGCTTTCAGACTAATCATATGCTAAATAACATTATCTTACATAGAACGACAACCTGTCTGATCTTCACAACCCAGTAACTGAGCAACATGATTCCCTTGGTAAGACTGGTTGTTAGACTTTTGGTCTACTGACTAACTACTATAAAAGATCTATGAGTGACAGCCGAGATCAATGTCGTATCGAGGCATAACAAGGGTTTTTTTTTTGATGGAAAATCATCGAATGACATCTCCCGCTCTACGGTGGCGCGAAAGGGCGTGTTAGACTTTTACTGACTAAAACCCACCCGTGTTCCTTCAGTTGCCCATGTGCCAGGATATATATATGTGTCGATACCTTAATTTAGATTAAATATAACTAGTAAATCATTTCTTATAAACAGTATCCGCTACTATAACAATTTGCCAAAGTCTGTTACTGAACTTAGCTATGGAAAGTTCAAATCACACATCAAACGTGTCCTTATCAAAAAACTGGCCAAGTGCGAGTCGGACTCGCGCACCGAGGGTTCCGTACAAACCTGCAGGTATTCACGGTTTATGCATAAGGTTTATGTTTATGAAATTAAAGGTTTTTTTTAAATTTTTATATTTGAGTTGACTGAATGAAAGGTAAATTGTGGTTTACGATTTATGACGTATTAAAAAAAAACTACTTACTAGATCTCGTTCAAACTAATTTTCGGTGGAAGTTTACATGGTAAAGTACATCACATATTTTTTTTAGTTTTATCATTCCCTTATTTTAGAAGTTAGGGGGGGGGGGGGGGGTCTACACACATTTTACCACTTTGGAAGTGTCTCTCGCGCAAACTATTCAGTTTAGAAAAAAATGATATTAGATACCATACCCCACACGTATGGGTTCGATGAAAAAAAAAATTTGAGTTTCAGTTCTATGTATGGGGAACCCCAAATATTATTGTTTTTTTTTTTTCTATTTTTGTGTGAAAATCTTAATGCGGTTCACAGAATACATCTACTTACCAAGTTTCAACAGCATAGCTCTTACAGTTTCGGAAAAAACGGCTGTGACATACTCGGACAGACAGACAGACAGACATGACGAATCTATAAGGGTTCCGTTTTTTGCCATTTGGCAACGGAACCCTTAAAAGCATATTATAAGATAAAAGACTACGTGGAAGACAAGGAAGTTTGGCAATAATTCCTTCTGCACATGTGGCTTCCCTGGTAGCTCATTACAGGATGACCTGTGTCTATTAACTGCTCCCAAATGATGATGTACATTTTGTATTCAAGTTTTTTTTTACATACTTCTTTGACATTTACTCATTTTTGAAATTATATACCTACAATTCTACATTGTACTCTTTAATATTGGTTATCATAGCAATAATGACATTTGGTTTAAATAGTGTAATATGTCTTATTTATGAAATAATATTATTTATGTAGATTATTTTATACTCAATCACGAGGATACTAGATCCCACGACACAGGGTATCCTAGTGTGGGGTCTAGGGTTACTCCATTGCACACAAATTACTCTCACGATCCAATCTTTGTGTCTTAATTTCATTCTGTGCTTATAGTGTCTGTTAACTTGTTCTTAATAAATTTACTTATTTACTTTACTTACTTATACTTTGTGAATGTGAGAACGTTGTAGGCCTTGTAGTCTGTAGACAATTTTCTATCTTATTCAGTACCTGGTATTTGTTGACAGGCTTACACCGTCCTCCCATACCCATTAACACTGTAATTTGAAACAATTGTTAAAACTAATTATTTTTAAAAGAGTAACTGTGGAGTTTCATGCCGGCTCTTCTCCATAGGAACCAACAATTTGGAACCGTGCACCTAGCTTCTGACGTTTCATAAGTGCCCATGTAGGTTTATATGAAATAAAAATATTTTGATTTGATAAGTAATGGATGGTTGATCATCCATGAACTGAATTTGGCAAGCGTAGGCTAACCTTACTCACGCTGGGCAAGCGTAACCCACCGGCGTACCTTTCATCAATCAGTGCGGTCGTCATTATTAAGTCGAGAGCCTTCATCATTATAGTCATAATTATTTACTATATTAATAAAATGCACTTAATTTTCCCTTTTTATCTTATCACTAGCTTCTGCCCGCGACTTCGTTCGCGTCAAATTTTTCCTCCCCTGACCCTTCCCGTCGCATCGAATTGCCTGCCAGTTTTCGTTCATTTTTCATTGCTGCTCCGTTCCTTTTAATTGTAGCGTGTTGTTATATAACCTATAACCTTTCTCAATAAATAAGCTTCCCAACACTAAAAGAATTTTTCAATTTGAACCAGTAGTTTCTAAGATTACCGCATTCAACCAAACAAAGAAACAAACTCTTCAGCTTTATAATATTAGTATAGAAAGTGACATCTCAACAATACCGATATATTTTCGTAGTACAATTTCGCCTG
Source organism: Aporophyla nigra (assembly GCA_947507805.1). Lineage (NCBI taxonomy): Eukaryota > Metazoa > Arthropoda > Insecta > Lepidoptera > Noctuidae > Aporophyla > Aporophyla nigra. The sequence goes on from OX382301.1 coordinate 6,648,318, forward strand.
AATCAGGCCAAAATGTTAAGACAGCAGCGACACGAACGCAATCTCTTCTTATTAATAAATTTGCCATCACCCGTGGTTCTGTCCGCTTTAAATTTAATTTCGTCTACACTAAGGAAACTGTTTATTAAGTTATATTATTCCAAAGAAAATAGCAGGAGTTTTGACGGAGATTTGGCTTGTATAATTTTTCTTGTCTTTGTTTATACCAATTGGCATTCATATTAATTGGACTTCATAACCGCAAGGGTCTGCGAATTAAAACGTTAAGGAATAAATTTTCTTGTAAGTACGGAATATTTTTTTGAAGAAAAATCATAAATGTTGACATAACAAGCTTGACAGCTTTTGAATTTGTCGAAAAAGTCTGGTATCTCTTCTTGGGGTAAATAACGTTGAAAGATGGCACAGAAGATGGATCACGCTGCTTGTTAAGCACAAAGGGGTCTTTATGCTACCATAGAAGTTTTAGTTAAGGAGCAAGCTATAACAAATAGGACAGTTGAAAAGCTAAAAAAAAAGAGGCAAAAGGGATGAAACTCTGATTAAAAAATATTAAATAATAGAAACAACATGGCTTTATTAGAGTTTCTCCGTTCAATTGCAATTCATACAAAACTTTAAATGTACCTATAAAAGTAAAATTAAAATGTGACTTAATAGTATTTTTTGTTTTTCTTGTACTTTATATAAAAAGTTTTTAATATATTTTGATATAATGAATATGCGATGTGTTGAACACTGAATCAAACAAACATTCGATATTTTGAACACTCGATGTATTGAGTGTAAGATATATTGAATGTTCGATTTATTAACCATTCGATATTAAAAACGTTCGAGTATTTAGACGTTCGATTTATAGTGGTCGATCAGTTAATATTCGATTATTCGGTATTCGATTTGGCTAGGTACACCCACATTTTGAGGCACGCCCCAGCGTGCCTCCTGGAAGGTATCGATGGTAACCTATCCACGGTATAACCGCGGCAAGCGTACCTGATAAATTTGCCTGCGCAGCTAATTACTTAGCCACATGCCACAAATACTATTAAATTAAACTTAACGCTTCAAAGACGTTTAATAACAGAACAGACAGACAAATTCGTTTTATCTATCAGAACTGTTATAAGCTCATTAGCCCTTAGTCGTCTTATCGTCGGGTCGGCCGATCAATCAGGCGGCACCTGTCTGGGCTTTGTTTAAATTGAATTTTCGATATCATAGCAACTGGGTTTACGATTCGAGCCGTTTTATGATAGTCTAAGATCCCGTCTTACATTCCAATAACTTATCTTTTTACTAAATTAAAATTTTATCGATCATAAATGAGTAAATCGCGAATGAGTTGGACCAAAAGTAGACACTTAAAACTTTTTAACAAAAAATTAAACCGCCGAAAAAACAGAAAAGCAAAAAATAATAAACCTTAAAATTATGAGTCGGCGCTTTGAGTGATCTTTATTCATTGATTTTCCAGTGTGTATTTGTGCCTTTAATGTACCAATAATACTTGACAAGAAAAAATAATTATCAAAATCGGACTATTCTGTACAAAGTTATGCATGGTTATACATTACAATCAATGAGTGAACAATCAATCATCCCCTGTTTTCCGACCCTTAGGGTTCGATTTTGTTTTCCAAATTTATATGGGACTACCCTCGGAGTATACCCTTTCCAATAAAAAAACAATTATCACAATCGGACTACTATGTAAAAAGTTATGCGTGGTCATACATTAAAAAAATATATATATACGCGTCGAATTGATAACCTCCTACGTTTTTTTTTCTTCGGTTAAAAAGTCAATCATTACAAAGAGATTAGAATGAAAATAGGTAATTACCACCCTTAATTAAAATGAGTGCTGCTTATGAAGGTTTTTGAATTTATGTACCTATGCAAACTATTTACTGAGTTTAAAATTAAGTGGGTGTGCGTATGAAGTGAATGGAAAAAGAACAAATGGAGTATCAGTCGACTAATTTAACTAAATTTACTCACCCAAATCGTCACTTTTAAATAACTAAATATTTTCTATAGACGACTCGCAGGAAGTTAATTAATTTGTGGGTGAATCCACATTTCCAGAAATACTTGCTAGGCCGTTTGCACGTTTATGAATAAACCGTAAAGGTAAAAAAAGGAACGTTGAAAAAACGTACACTAATTTTATTAAATAAAATACGATTTCACGGTTCGCTGGGTTGATTCGACGAGTTGACTAACAATCCCAAAAAAAAATGCCCGGTTTTTAGCCCTAACTGGCATCCCGGTTATTGGAATCATAATTTTAATGAAATTACATTAATCAACTCACTTGGAGGACTTTACTATGTAAAAAGCAACACCTATGTACTTATAACCCATTTTTGCCAAAAAATAAATGATGATTTGATTTGAGCATTTTTACCCGACTGCGCCACAGCAAAGACAGGGTTATATTTTACACGCGTATTTATGTATTTTACTTCAATCTTAGAATCTATACCACCAACTGCATCAAACTATCAATTAGTTTGATGCAGTGAAATTTCAAAGCGAGAATGCTTTGAAATTTCTAGTTGCGGCTGGGACGCAAATGTTTAATGATTAATATCTATTCCATCAAAAATATAAATGTGAAATGAGAGCCAAGTTCAATATTGTGATATATGCCAAGGTTGTTGACTTCAACGACAAAAGAAGAACAAAATGGGTGCCAAGTTCAATGGTCAGTCCTGAAATTTATTTATAACTACATAAAATATCATTTCTTTTGTATAACTTAGGATAATATATGGTCGCCTATGGTCTGACTTCGCTAGTTCTCATATACGAATTATTATGTTCGATGGCTAGTTTCTACCAGCAAGCCAAATTTTCGGAATAATAAAATAAGAACCTATAAGTAACATGTTTAGAACTTGCCAAGGCTATAATATGTGCTCCAAATTTCATAAACACATCAAACTAATATTATAAAGCTGAAGAGTTTGTTTGTTTGTTTGATTGAACGCGCTAATCTCAGGAGCAACTGCTCCGAATTAAAAAAAAACTTTTGTGATGGGTAGCCTATTTATCGAGGAAGGCTATAGGCTATATATAATCACGCAACAACCAAGAGGAGCGGAGCAGTAATGAACAATGTTGCAAAAACGGGGAAAATCGCACGGGTAGGCGATTTGAGGCGACGGGAAGGGTCGGGGGAACTAGAAATTTAACGCGGAGGAAGTCGCGGGCAGAAGCTAGTTTGATAATAAATACGTAAATTTACTAAACAGATGAGTGAAATTCAATGTTATACGGGATCTTAGACTATGATACTCGACTTAAGTGTTTTAAGATGATTGATTTTATCAATTACCTAATTGAAACTTAATATTTTTCAGGCTGCCTACATTCTGTAGGATTGCTCGAGGGCCTACTTGAAAGGCATAAACGTAAATGGAATGTACTAATAGTATTAGGTTTTTGTTAAGCACTAATATTAATGAAAGTTACCCCTCGGTGTCTTACTTTCGGTATGTCGTTAATCAAGTATTTTTATGATTATTTAGGGTTTTAAATATTTAAATTTAGTAGTTTTTACCATTATTTGGGGCTGTTTTTGACTGGAAGTAAATGTTTTTATCACACTTCACACTATCACACTAATATTATAAATGCAAAAGGAACTCTGTCTATCTGTCTGTCTGTCTGTCTGTCTCGCTTTCCTGCTAAAACTACTGAACCGATTTAAATGAAATTTGGTACACAGATAGTTTAGAGCCTGAGAAAGGACATAGGCTACTTTTTATCCCGGTAGTACGTTCCCACGGGATATTTTCCGAACTCCACGCGGGCGAAGCCGCTGGCAAAAGCTAGTTATTTATAACTGAGAATTGGGCTACGTACGACTCTATAATTTGAAGCTTTTAGGTCAAAATCATAAAAAGCAGCTCGATTTTATTAAAACATACTGTATCAGTAATTTTATTTATATTGTAGCTACAGAAATATATTGAAAAACAACTAAAAGTTACTACCGTTTGAGTTTTAGAGACGTCTCAGTCACAAAAGCAATAAAAAAATGCAAGGAAAGAATTCAATAATTTCAACATTTCTGTTTCAGATCTCTCACAAAGTATATTGGGGTCAGCGCCCATCCGGCCAGATGCGGTTGAATATCAGTATTTTGTATAGAGCGACAGCCGTCTGACTTCCGAATTGAATGCAATAATATTTATACAAATTGTATATAAGCATCCGATGTAATGCACAAACCGATTTCATGTGGTTTTAAATGAAACTGTGTAGGCGATGCTGTGGTTTTCGTTGTAATGTTATCAATTTTGTAAGGTTTATATTATTTAACTGCTCTGTTCGCGGTTGGTACTGTTAAAAAAAATCGAATTTTAAAATGAGATTTTTTAGTAAAAAATAAAAACATATTTCTTTATTTTATTTGAAAAAAAAAAATTTTTTTTCCTTGTCCTGAAATTAATTGTGAAGGTAACTAAACCAGCTTTAGTGTGCTACTTCTACTGTAATACTTATACTTATTGGTTTATTTATCTGTGGGATCACATCAAAGGTTTCATCACGAACTACCTATTAAAATTATCATTAATACACATCTGCTGATTATAAAACTCAAAGACTACAAAAGTACAAACTTAGTTTACTTAGTAGTTACAACGTTGAAACTAAGTGAGACTAGTTAAAACTCATTTATTTAGCGTAAACATTAGCAAGATTAGTTTAATTCGTGTGGTAACCGAAAACATGCAACTTTCTGTAAATAAAGCTACGAGATTGCTACGAAACTGCTACGACTCGCTACGAGATGGTCATTACGTGCTACGAGAGTGCTACGCAGCTCCGTATTTACATGCAATTGCTACCCAACCGCTTGTAATAGAGAGTAGAGGAGTATTAATTTAAAAAGTAGCTTGAAATAATACGCAAAATTAAACTAAGCTTTTTCAATTAGAGCTCCTTATAAAGCTAATTTAATTAATTTATGTATTGCATGAGTGTTAACTGCGTCCAAATTTTAGTACTGGATTATTTTCCATTTTTTTTGTCTAGCAAGTCAAGATCTCTATTTTTAGAAAATGTTTAAAAATTCATACAGGCGATAGAAGAAAGATGTCTAATAGAAGAAAGTCTTTATTTAATTTCACGAGAAACGTGTTAAATCCATAATTGTTTAATAAATGCACGAGTATGTTAACCTTTCAGTTACATAATTAACATAACGTATTAAGAGTCGCTTTGACCTGCCAGGGTCGCGAGATTGTTCGAAAGAGATACCGTGACCCTGACACATGGGCGACTGAAGGAACACGGGTGGGTTCTAGTCAGTAAAAGTCTGACACGCCCTCCCGCTCCACCCAGAGCGGGAGAAGTCATTTGATGATTTCTCATCCAAAAAAAAAGGTCGCTTTGATTTGAACACTCCTCAATCAATCAAAATCGTACTCATATTACCTACTTCACATGATGCTATTAAATTGCTACGTCCTGCCACAAAATAGATAGATACAGAAGGTCAACTCTATAAATTAAATATATAAAATGTCACTACGTAACATCCCTCATGTTTTTGTAAAAGACGTAGGTAGAACTGTATAATGTTACTTAATGGATATAATTAGTATAAACTTTGCCACACTTTGCCAATTACATCTAAGCTCCACGAAATTGCGGTCGAGCCTACGGACATCAACCGAGAATAATTCCAGACTCTACGGCTACTCCGGCTACTACTGAGAAATGTTTTGTCGAAATAGCTGAAAAACTGTGAAATGCGAATGCTTTTGTTTGTCACACAAACTATACAAAATTGCCAGGGTCGCGAGATCTGTTCGATAGAGTTACCGTGGCCCTGGCATATGGGCAACTGAAGGAACACGGGTGGGTTTTAGTCAGTAAAAGTCTGACACGCCCTTCCGCTCCACTCTAGAGCGGGAGACGTCATTTGATGATTACCCACCCAAAAAAACTATAAAAAATTGACGATGTTTAAAATGTTTACTTTATAACGTACTAACTTAATACAATCCACAAAATAACACTAAAATAAATATATTATATACAATTAAATAAAGGTAAAGAAGAAAAAAAAAGGGGGGGGGGGGAAGAGCTCACTGGGCATCAAAGAATTCGTCCGAATCACTGTCGGTGGGAAAAGTGCCCAGAAAGCTGGCAGCGTTGCCACGTTGGATGGCAAAGCTGATTCTTTGACCTAAAAATAGGCCAGCCCTCTGGTCAACCGCTTGGCGATGTCCCGGAATACTCGATGAGCACTCGGACCCCACGGCCCTAGTGTTTCAACCCCAAACGGCTCAAAAATATAGCTCCCAATAAGGTTGTTATATTTGCGTCGTTTGAGATTTTCTGCACCTGCAGCAGCCGCCCCAGCACAGCCTGCCGTGCTAAAAAGATGGGATGGCGCGAGGTTGTCGACACAGGTAGCATCCCACACCAAAGGCCTACCTACTACTTCCAAGGCATTATGGTCATGTTTAATAAATATCCCTTTACGGCAATTTGAGATTTAGCTTAACCAAATAAAACCACGATTCTTAATTATTATTGGTATTGGCTTTTTTCGTCAGGAATTTCTTAACTCGTATCATCCCAACCATAGTAAAACCAATCCAATTTTTATGAAAATCGGATCAGGCCACGTTTATAGACGTATAATGAAACCTACATACCAAAAAAATATATATCTCATTTAGATTTTTAGTTTCGTAACCGTTCCAATAATGGAACACTAGGATTATACATGCATGTAAGATACTTTTAGTGACTATAGATTCCGTTTGGAAATAAAACTATTTTTTTCCTTTTTTTATATATGAAATCTTAGATAAATTAACATATTTATTAAATCTTGTAATTATTACATAAAAAATATTATTAGGTATGTTATCCAGTATGAAAAATAATAGAACATTTGCTATGTAGGGCAACATTACATTTGATACACTTCATAGTTGTATTTTTGTGGCATAAACCGCATCGAGTTTGTTTAGTTTTTTTGTCAATCAGATGTCGTTGATCATCGAATCTAATAGCATCAGGCACATATTTTATTACTGCTAGTGAAGATTTAGGATTTGCTATAGTTGAAGTACTAGGGGCTGAATTTTTCATTAGAAAATATGTGCAAACAATATCCCTAGCATAGACATAAGAGCTGCCACTGTTGAAAAACTGCAATCAACTCTTTGTTCCCAATACATTCTGTATCTCGATACACTGTTATGTCCCGACAATAATAAGATGGCAACAAAATGTTTGATATCCGTCGTAGCAACCCAAAAAGCATGTTTACCCTTCTGAATCGCATTTTTATTGTTTCTGAGCGCAGTAATTCGAACACTTCTTCATCAAAAAATAGTTCAAAAAACTGAACAGGGTTTTCAAGGTTTTCCAGGATATCCGGTTCACAGTTTTTCTTCTCAGCGTTTTCTGGAATATCTACAAACCTCCAATTTCTTGTTACTTCAACACGTCTTCTTTTTGGCGGTGGCTGTGTCACCGTCGACGAGGAGATGGGCTGTGGAGGCTGCGACACTGACGATGTGGAAGGTATTGAGTGCACTTTTTCTTCATCTCCAACGAGCTCATTTACTATCCTAGACTCAGGTTGAGACGATCTGGTGACCCGGAGTTCAGCTTCTGCAAGTAACTGATGTCTTGACAAATTATTTATACTTGCAAACTCTTCCTCACCACTGTCTTCGTCGCTATTTTGGCAGTTATCAGGAGGTGTGATGAAAATATCAGCCGCGAACACATCGTCATCTTCTTCCGAGAGCGAGATTATCTGATTCACGTTCAGTCTACAATAAAATAATATCATAATTACGTGTCAATACTGATAAAATAAAAATCCTAATGTATAAAAATTACATGTGCGTATGTTCCTACTGCTCCAATAATGGAACAGTACATAAAACTTGCACTTACCCACAAATTAGTAATGTTTTTTCTAAAAACATATAACGACATGATAGAACAATATTATTACTTGTGTATAAACCCTAAATTGCCAATAGTATAATATAAAACATCATAATTACTTACGTTTTTCTGTAGGCCATAATTTTCACTAAAAACTTCCAAATAAAACATTTTTTTATAGATAGAAAAAATCGCGCGAACTGAAATGTCATTTATTAAACTGAGAGCTAGAAATGTTAGTAATACCAACATAAAAACATTAATTTAAAAATGCGTTCATAAATTATAATAAAAAAATAAAAAAGTAACCGTTCCAAAAATGGAACACTGGGATGATATGAGTATAGCAACCCGGAGTCTACATTTTTGCCCGGCTGATGGCTATACGCTCGCCCATTATTACATGGGACTCAAACATAACTGGCATAATGTAGGGGTTTTAAAGGTACACCTCTGCCTTACCTCTCTGGGATTACAGGCGTAATGATAACCTTTGTTTTAATATTGAACAGTGAAACCAAATTCCAGTTGATTTGCAGAATAAAAAAGGTTCCTATTCTAACTCTAAAGGTCAACTTAACCTTGTTTATTTACACCTCTTTTGTCTGATAGTCAATTTTGTCCAGCTGGAATTGGTAGTACTTCACCCTGAAACATTTCCAGCAATAACAGAAATTTATTTCCACTTGTTCTGTCAATCTGTCGACACGAGCGGCGTTTTTGCGTGGGTAGTTGCTATTCGACTAAAACTGGATGTGGGTAGAACAGTGTAGGTGGTTACCGAGTTTCGAGCTATTTTCGGTGAATTTAATGCAGTGGTGACGTAGACATAAATAGGTATTTCTAGAAATCGTATAGTATTGTAGGTTGTTTGAGCTTGCAATGTTTGGTTAATCTGTTATAATTTCATGTTAATTTTCATGGAAGTAGCCTACACAGGGGTGAAGACAAAGCTTTTATTTATTTTCATTAAGTGTTAGTATATTACGAGTAAATATTGCAATTAATAATTAATATTTCAGTACATCGTAAAATGAAACTTCACATCAAAATAACAATAATTAATATTGATGAATTAATATTATGTTTTTGTTCCGTGTGGTGCAGGACAGAAGAATAGCACTATCCCATTCCGGGTCGTAAGAGGTGACTAAACGACTTACTAGAGAATGGGCAGCAGCTTTTTCTATGCATTTTAGTTGGTGGTAAAATGCTTAGAAAAAGCTTCTGCCGTATGGTTACTGTGATCGCCAACCTGCTTGCCAAGAGTGACGATTATGGTAAACCGGGGGGGTTTGTTCAAGTTGGGGGAGCACTATGTCCAGCAGTTTTCGGCTGAAATCATGAATCAAGCTTTCAGAATGCACCCTCCTACCGCCAACTGTAATTATAAACATTTCTACGAAAGCTTGTATAATAAATCGACTGTTATTTTTGAATGGCCAAGCATTAAAGTTAAACTACTATAATATATACAAAAATGTTTTAAGAATGAAATAATCGTAGTCATTATGTCATTCAAATCTTTAGCGATCGCCGGTTATGTACCTATCTGCTCCCGTGGATTCGTGCAACGAAGAATCTTGAGAGATATTAAAGCGACGGTAAGCAGATGGTCTGGAACACGGTCGATAATACTCTTTATCCCCTTGACACAGACCTCCAGCCACTTACAACACAAATATGATCCGTACTAAGGCCAACACCGTCTGAATTCCCAACTGAAATTTACATGCAGATACTTCGACAATATACACGCTCAATGATCACTTAACTATGCATTACATTCCCTGTTTAACGTACGAACTTCGCATTATGTTGCACTTCAATTAAACAGTTTGACTTTACCCTTATTTCGTATAAACGCTAGAATAATCGCAACAGGTACAGTAGTGCGAAAATTAATTTCACATTTTGCCCACACCTAGGGTGTTGGCAAGCTGCCCCTATAATTTATATTCCGAAGTCTGCGCTTACTTTGGAAATCATTTATAACGAAACAAAGCTGTATTTTATGGATACAAGCTTCCCACTTTAGAGATATACTTTATACTCCGAAAGCTTTGTGTTAAGTTTTCTATTTTAAGTGTTGGAAGCTGAAAGTTTAAACTGTTTTCGGGTCTGATATTATTCCGTTAGCGTAAAAGTTTTTCTACCTTTTTTAATGCTATTTTATTATTTTTCCAGTTTTTTTTTTAAGATAAACATTTTCGCAATAACGCTTCTGAAATTGATTAAATAAAAATCACAATCAAAGTCACGCCAACTATTCAGAATTGAGCGTAAAAAAAACAACTTGTATAGGCAAACTTGACCGTCGAGAGGCAATTCACGAAAAAGGCTCAATCGTATTAATTGTCCCGCGAATAACAAGGCTTTTTGTGAGTCGGAGCGGGGCCGAGGCGCGACGGTCGATGGCAGAGGGCGGGGAGACGTTCAGTGTGCCCCTAGTCGCGCTGGCAGCTCCGCGCGCTCTCCGTACCGCGGCTCTCAAACACGCGGCATGTTGCAAAAAACAGACAACACGCTACAGGTGCCCTAATCGCCAGCCACATGATAAATGACAGTGTTTTTTCGACCCGACAGCCGCGCCCGACGAGTTGAGTGGTAGGAAATAGGCGATACGAATAAATAAACAACTTTTGTTTTTATTTTTTTTTTGTTTCTTTATACTTCAGAGCTTCCTCGTTCGCGTGTTTTGTTGACCGTTACGTAAGTGGATAGTTTTCTAGTGAATTACGCTTAGTTAACTTTTGTTCTATTAATGTTTAGATGACGTGCCTATTTCCGTCCGTCATTTTGTTTTGTATATTTCATTTGAGTTGCGTAAAGTCTTTAGGCGATACGTTTCTATTTTGAATTTAACGTTGACATTTGACAGGGTTCTCATTAAAAGTTAAGTGAAAAGTTTTATGTCGTTAAGGGTGATTTTTGCGCATCTACCCATTGCGCATGACCTGCGCAGGAGGTACTAAAGCATCTGCCTATCTATAAACTATATCACCTGTATTGATATACGTAACAGGGTTAAGGCAGAACTTCCTTTGACCTAGATTTTATTTTACGATGTTGCACGGAATTTTTCCGGGAAGTCATCTATTATAAGATGCGGTGGTACTTTTATATTTTTGCATGAAGATATTTTATCGTCAACGACTAACTATAGTTGCAGAAATACTACAACCATTCCTACTTTACATTTTACTGCATTAAATTTGTTTAGAAAAGCGTATTCCAGTTTCGTTTTCCATTTACAGTTTGTACAATCATCTCACTTACATCATAATTTAGGTCATTGAAATTTCGACTATATTTCTACGATAATTAAATAGCGACTAATTAAATAGCCAGCCTGTAATACATGTTTATTAACAAATAAAAATACGATGTGATAAGATACGGAAAAATAAAAACGAAATTTTCTGTATTAAAAAAAAAAAAACAAACCTTAGGCAATGGGGTTATGCACGAGTTTACTTTAAACCATATATGCGTTCAATGGATGATAATAAGAATTCTAATAAATTAAATCTAGACCCAAATAGATCAAAACCACTCGATGCCACAAAAACTCTGAAAGAATTTGATTAAAATCACATTGAAATGGTAGCCCCTTCAATTTCAGAATCTCAAAGGGAAGCGGGACATTTTTAATATAAAGTTTAGTTGAAATCCTTTTCTTGTGATGCCGGACGTAAAGAATAGCACCATCCTATTTCTTCCCATGGGTGTCGTAAGAGGCGATTAAGGGACTTACTAGAGAATGAGCAGCAGCGTTCTCTATACATTTTACCACCATACTGTGATCGTTAATCCACCTGCCAAGCGTGGCGATTGTGGTAAACCCCGCCAACTTGGGGAAGGCCTTTGTCCAGCAGGGCTGAAATAATGATGAATTTTAATCTAGCACATCCGAGTTTCCGTTTTGGCTAGCTAGCGTTTATAATACGATGTAAACGAAATGTAATCATTTATTTATATTATAGTATTGCCTATCTAGCTAGTATAGCTATTATAGCAGCTTCTGCCCGCGACTTCGTCCGCGTAAATGTCGGTTTTTGGGGTTCAAACTTGTACCAAATTTCAACAAATTTGGTACAGTGGTTTAGTCGTGAAAGCGTAGTAGACAGAGAGAGTTACTTTCGCATTTATAATATTATAAAATAAGTAAGATAAAATATTAGTATAGATGATTTATATTGTATATTTCGAAAATGGATTTCGTTACTTTAACTTTCAAGAGCGATCTTTTTAGGAAGAGTACCTAAAGGAATGTGTTTAGGTATTATTAGAAACACTTTTATTTGTATTTTATTTTTTTGGAATATTCGCTTATACGCCTTGCCACTCTCACATGTAAAATATACCTCATTACTTACGTTAATCTTTCGAGCTTGACAGTTATCTTAAAAAGGTTTTCCTAAAATATAACAGAATACTTTTTCATCAGAAAACCTTTTCAGTTAATGGAAATCTTTAATCGTATTGTACCTCGTTGCCGCCTTGAATTAGGCCACCGACAGCTGACATTACGACACTCATTATTTAAGGGTCGTATTCCCTTAAGCTTATACTTTTTTTGTACTTTCAGATCACATTATTATTGTATTTCTACGCCTTTTTAGACAAAACATGTTGAATCATTTTCTTCTCTGTAAAAACCAACTGATTTTAAACCTACACATGTTTCTGACAAATGAATGCATCTTATGCTATCTTATCTTGGGTTTCTTAGAAAAGTAGTTCCGTAATATTATGACGACTGTCATGAATATCTGTCATTGTCACTAGTTTTTGACATTAAAGTCCCAAGACATTGTCGCAGGGCTAACCTAACTTTTTTTTTTTTTTTTTTTTTATCGTGGAGAAATGCTCATGCATACCGCGCTACTAAGGGGAAATAGCGCAGTTATGTGGGACTCCAACCCACTAAAACTCCACGGTGTCCTCCTACACCGCTTATGGCGGGAACACGGGAACGAAAAAATTCTTCCGCGAACCCGCCGCGGCTGTCCGTCGCCGGACCCACCTCTGAGGGATACCCCCATTAACGGCGCGCATGAACACATAACACGCCGTGACCACCCCGGGGACCAATTAGCATATAGGCGCCAGACGACCCCTTGAATGACACCCTTGGTCCCCCTGCGACGGGTCAGGACTATGGCCCCGCCGCCTACCAGTTTTCGGCCGCAGGGGATAGGGAGAGTGGCCAACGTTATACCAACACTCCTCCTCCCCTGCGGCCCCACCGCGTTCGCCATCGGACGGTGGCGACCCCGTTCAGGCCGCGGTAGGTAGGGAGAGCGGCGCACCTCAATACCGGCACTCCTCTCCCACCGCGGCCTCCAACCCTCGCGATGTCGCCAAACGACACCGCGTTGGCCGCTACGTCGTCGGCTTTGAGCGGAAAAGCCCTGACGAGCGGCCCCTCCTCGGGTTCCTCTTAGCTTCACCGTGGGGTTCTAAACCACGGCTACTGAGCCCCCCCGCCTCGTCAATGCGGGAACCCACTGGGGGGGAGGGCTAACCTAACCTACATTAACCCACAATTTGTTCAACCGATTTGGCGTGATAGCGTAACAAGCAAACAATCAAATAAATGATCAATCACATTCGTATTTATAATATTAGACTGGATATTATTACAGGAGAACTAAATACGCTAATTAAAAAAAAAAAAAAAAAACTGACACTCTACACACCCTCATTCTTCACACTCTCACCCACACTCACACATATCACACGTTCACGCGCGTTTTGGCCCATTCTATGCACTACGCTCATTCATTTACAGTGCTGTTTGTATAATTTTAAGTTACCCATTTACTTTTAGTTTTGCATGTTTACATTGTCTACACTTCAATTGCATAAGATAATGATAAGTGGAAGCGCGGAGTCTCCTAACACAAGCAATTCCTTGCTTAAAAGGTGATCTCCAATAACATGTATCGAAATGCCCCTTGTAATTGAAATAAACAATTTTAATTTTTAATTTTTAAAGTGTCAAGAAACGGTGTATTTGGACAGCCTTCACTGTGTGAACTTTTACCGCTGTCTAAGGAAGTCTAAGATTTAGACAGCTTTCCGTGAGTGTCAATTACATCGATTACATAGCGTACCAGTTTAGGTCAAATGGAATAATTTCTGATTACATTAGCTAAGAACGTCCACTGCTGGAGGCGAACTTCATTTTAGTGTTCAATTTTCGATAAAAATTATAATTTATTTTCAATACAATATTGCGCTTACTGATCTGTGCTTACTTACTTATCATAATGGTCATTACTTAACAGTTTCCTTGGATATTCTTAACTAGATCAGAAAGTGATTGAATTTATCCGGCGACTCGCAAAGACACCTTCCTACTTTCTTTCATGTCGTGATTACGTTAATCTCAAGAGCTATTTCCTTTCTTTTTTCTCTATAGAAAACCTTTTCAGTTAATGGAAATCTTTACTCGTATTATGTCACACCTTTGCGTCTTAAATTAGGTCACCAACAATTGACATTATAAGACTCATTATTTAAGAGTGACATTTCCTCAGACAGATTACCGAGAGTGTCAAAATAATCAAAAAAGGGTTGTATTACGTAGCACTTTAGTCTCTGTTGATTAATTTTATCATCACATTCGCTCAGAACGGCTATTGCTCGTAGTGAACCGTACTTTATTTTAGTGTTCGATATTCTGCAATAATCATAATTTGGTATCATCATGATATTGCGCTTACCCGTGTCAAATAATATGGTTTTTCTTAAAAGTTTCCTGGTTTTTAGGGTATTCTTAAACAGAGTGGAAATTGATTGGTTTAATCTGGGAAGTCCTACGTTCCTACATGTCGAATAAAACTGACTAGTTTATCCCAAGAGGTATTCTGAAATTGCCATTCTTATATTTTTATTTAGAAAGCTTTTTCAGTAAACGGAAATCTTTAATCGTATTAAATCATACTACCTTACTACTACTACTTAAATTAGGCTACCAACAGCTGACATTACAGCACTCATTGTTAACCGACTTCAAAAAGAGGAGTTCGCAATTCGTCTGTATGTTTTTCTTTAATGTTTAGCGAAATTGTGGGTGGATTTCGATAAGTATTTTTTTTAGCGGAAAGAGTATGCCTAGAGTTTAGTAATATATCAATTTATTTACTTTGCTTTGGCATTTTTGGCGTTAGCCTCAATAATAAGTTTTGATTCCAAGATGACATTCTGTTTCCTGTCACTGACGCTTACGTAACAACAAAAACCTAAACCGAAATTGAAGTAATTTACTTTTTATTGTTTTTTTCGGAAGTCGGTTGTTTTATTTTGTTTTTAAGAGTAACATTCCCTTAGGTTACCGTGAGTGTCATCATAAATCGATAAACGCGTTGTATTACGTAGCAATTTAGGAACTGTTTATTAATTTATCATCGCGTTAGCTTAGAACGTCAACTGCTAGATGTGATACTGTATTTCATGCTAGCGTCAAATGTTCAACGTTAATGATGATTTGCGATCTACGCGACAAAGCGGTTACAGAGGGGTAATTGCGTAACTATCAGTAGGAATCACTTTCATTTTTACAGTTCAACAACATTAATTGCGTTATTTACGTTGTTGAGCTGACAATTTTGAAAAAATATGACGTACTGGATTAGGATAACTTTCAAAATGATTCTGATGCTGACTGATGGTACGTTAGGCAATGAGTATACTGATCTGTACTTATGTCAGCTTTAGTAGTCACTTTACTAACAGTTTACTGGTTTCGTTGGTATTCTAAACCGAGGTTTATTTATTTGACATTATTTTGAGACATTGCGCTTCTGAAACTTAGTAAGAACTTTACTTAAACAGATAGCTTTGTCCAGCCAATAGTTAGTAAGAAGTTATCTGTAAATCTCCGGGAATTAATCATTTAATGAATCGATATCTTCCTTAGACCTCAAGATAAGTTATTATGCAGATACTTTCATACATATACTCTGTTTCTTAAATTTACTGGTGTATAGTGCCTGTTCTGTAGGTGCTGGACGTAAAGAGTAGCATCGTCTCATTTACTCCCGTGAGTGTCGTAAGAGGTGACTAAGGGACTTACAAGAGAATGGGTAGCAGCTCTATGTATTTTACCACCATACTGGGATCGCCAACCCGCCTTCCAAGCGTTGCGATTATGGCAAACCAGATCAAATTAGGAGAAGCTTATTTCCAGCAGTTCGGTGACTGTGAAATAGGCTCATAAGCTCTATGTTAGATATAAACTGATTATATTTTTGTTTAATGAAAAGAAAAACGTATGTTTTCACGTATAACTCATATTTGTAATTTAACATTTATGTTCACAAGATTTAAAACTGTTTACGACCGTAATTCTCGTTCATATTGCTGTTCAAGCAGTAAAATTTTCACGCGCGCGATATAAAAATCAGGAAGAAGGGAATTCTTTCCAGAAAGTGAGGAAGAAAAGCCGGCTCTGGAGAATAATTTTTGCTTGCTTATATATTGCAGGCTTTAGGTAAGTTCTACTTTGGAAAACGTGAATTCATGATTTACCATATAAAAAGCACTATGTCAAAATCATTTATTCAAACTGCACTTTTTGAACGTCAAAATAATATAAGTCATTCCCCCAAAACGCCCACCGTTCACCATTTCCTAGTGCTTTAGCTGGGAAAAAGAATTAGCAATTTAGCAGATGTAAGCAATGAAGGCAATCGTTAAATACGAATGTAACTAGTATGAATTTTAATTAATTTTGACATACAGTCACTGTCGTCCTTTGACAGTTCTGTGAAATGGCTATAACCCGGGAAGATGACGTAGAGTGTAAATTTGATTAAAATTTAATTTTCCAAATTTTGTTTGTATAGTACCATAGCATTAATTATGCCATACAGGTTGACGTCATCACGACAACGTCAGCTATCGCTCGAAACCACCGCTAGGGCTCTGCCTCGCATACGTTGCATTACGCTGAGCGATGGCTATATTGCGTGGATGTGACGCATATTTGCTTCAAAAATGTTTGTATTCTTTCTCTGCGTCATATTTACCACAAATTATCGTAATTTTATTTCTTCTTTCTAAGATAATTTGTAAGATTCCTCCTTAGATAATTTAATAAACCTGAATGCAGTTGATTACTGTCTAAAGTGTTTACGTGGTATTTATTGTATTTCTACTACTGTCGTTGCAGACGGTACTACACAGAGTAATATATTCCCTGCAAGTACCGTACTATCTTTTTATTTCAGTCGGCAAATGAGTTCTAGGGACCGTCCTGCACATAATGTCTTGTTTTAACCTTTTTTGAGTTCCGTACCCATATGGCGTCAACGGATCCCTGTTACTTAGCCTCCGCTAGCATCCGTCCATTCATTCCTCCGTCCGTCCGCCTGTCTCTCTATCCGTGTCTCATAAACTATATTAGTATTGCTAAAATTTGGTGTTTATCTGTTATTTCGATTGCCACTATAATAATAATAACAAATAATAAAAAAATAAAGCTAAAGAGGAAGCTCCCGTTTTTTTTTAAATATATGTTACGTTTAAAAATGTACGGAATCCTTCATGTGCAAGATCAAGTCGCACTTAATCAGTGTTTTTATCTTTTTTCATGCAAGCATGCAGGTTCAGTTATTTTATTCTTCACTTTATGACTGAACTGACCTCACATTTTTATTTCGATAGCTGAATTTTTTTTTACTAGATGCAAAATTTTTATGAAAGATTGAATAGTTTTATTTCTGCACACATCCATATCTTAAATACACCCACACACTCACACCTTCAATAATATTATTTCTAGTAAGAATTTAGATGCATAGTTAATTTTTTACTTAAATGTTCTACATGGTTATTTATTTTCTAAATAATCTATTTTCTGTTTGCTTAAGCACTTTAAATAGTAATAGAGATTTAAATCACATTAAAAAAAAAAAATAGTTTAAAAGAACTAAAAAACACGCTTCCATTGAAAACCAAACTAAAAAGTACAAAATAATGGAAAAAAAGCGTGGGGTGCTTTTTAAGGTATTTTTTATTGATATCAGGCAGTACCCCACGCTTTTTTTCCATTATTTTGTACTTTTTAGTTTGGTTTTCAATGGAAGCGTGTTTTTTAGTTCTTTTAAACTATTATTTATTTTCTATTTTTTAGGGTATTTCGAATTTTGAGACGTATGTCAGCGTAGTTTGTGACAGTTTTTTTGCTGTCCTGGTAACCCTGGCAAGGATAATGGCACAAATTTATGAAATTATTGCATTGTCATCGGTCCTTGACAGGTGTGCAAAGTTTGAATAAAATCTGGTCGTTTAAAGTGGGTCAAAATCGCGCTATAAGGAGTCGGTTACAAACAAACATACAAATATACAAACATACAAATATACAAACATACAAGTGAAGCTAATATAAAGCGTGTAAAAATCGCATCGATATTGGAACTTTGTTGCCTAAGTCTATTTATTTTCAGTATGGGCCCACTGTGCGTCGCCACGCTCGCCACGCCAAAATTTAAATTTACCCCTCGCCTATAGATGTTTCACATCAAAAAAACTTATTTTTCTATTTATGCGCATTTTCTACCATCGAAATAAAAGCCTTCTCATTTTTACACGCTTTATATTAGCTTCACTTGTATGTTTGTATGTTAGTATGTTATTATGTTTGTTTGTAACCGACTCCTTCTAACGCGATTTTGACCCACTTTAAACGAGCAGATTTCATTCAAACTTTGCACACCTGTCAAGGACCGATGACAATGCAATAATTTCATAAATTTGTGCCATTATCCTTGCCAGGGTTACCAGGACAGCAAAAAAACTGTCTTCGAAAACTACGCTGACATAAATCACAAACTAATTTGTGCCATTATCCTAGCCAGGGTTACCAGGACAGCAAAAAAACTGTCTTCGAAAACTACGCTGACATACGTCACAAACTACGCTGGCATATGTCTCAAAATTCGTAACACCCTAAAAAATAGAAAATAAATAATAGTTTCAAAAAACTAAAAACACGCTTCCTTTGAAAACCAAACTAAAAAGTACAAAATAATGGAAAAAAAGCGTGAGGTGCCTGATATCAAAAATACCTTAAAAAGCACCCCACGCTTTTTTTCCATTATTTTGTACTTTTTAGTTTTGTTTTCAAAGGAAGCGTGTTTTTAGTTTTTTAAACTATTATTTATTAATATAAAATAGACATCTACCATACTGGGCCCGCTTCGTAGGTTATGCCACACTCCCACATAAAGTGAGGTGGCTTGTTTCCCAGCAGTGACAACATTATAGGCTGGTTATAATTGGGGTGTACCATTGAACCCTACAACACCTACGAAAGCCCGATAAATCTAAAAATTTCTTCATAACTTCAAACAACCTCCTAACTAAACATAAACATTATTTTTCTTCTAAACAACCCTATTTGGTTGTGTTTATACTTGCCTTCCGATGACAAACAAAACATTTGACTGTGTTGTTTATTTAGGCAACTGTAGTTAACTTTGTCGCTAAAATATATAGTTTTGGTAGCAAAACTTCAGTGTACAAACCGCTTTATTATTAATTTGATTGATTGAGGTTTTAATCGTTGGAACCTTGACCGCCGGTTTCAATTTTGCGGTATGTTTACTAAGCTTGACCATTTTGGCGAAATTATCGATGTTCATGTTAGTGGTATTTTGTGGGGACTAAATTTAAAGGGTGGTGTAATTAGAGTTTAATAATTTAATTTCATAGAGGTTCATCAGCAATTGTGGTCAATATTTCTGCTTCGGAGTTGTTTTGTTTTTCACAGTATTTTTCATGTTTTCAAATAGCTTTTTCGGCAATATAGTTCTATCTTTGATGCCCTTTGAAACCACGCATTTAGAAACGTTGGTTGGCACTATTATTATTTTTATCAAAAGCGACGGTGAAGTTTTTGAAGGAAAAGATAAGCCTCTGATATAGCCAGGTAACCGAAAACAATTTTTTCGTTTATTTATGACCTCTATCTTTGACATTCGGTAGCGTTTTGTTTATGAATCCACATGTTCACACTTCATTTTAGTTATTAGCAGACCTCAATTATTAATTATCTTACAATGTCAATAACTTCAAATTCACACTAAATTATTTCATCAGTTCCATTTGAACGCACTCACTCAAAATCAACACATACATTACTCACACCTTAAAAGCATTTATATACACAAATTAGCGGTAGCTCTATATCTCTACGTAGAACTAGGTAGAGGAACAAAAAAAGTTCAGAAGGATGACTCCATATTAGAAGCGAAAACAGGCGCAAGCACGCACATAAAGCTATACATTTCCACTATAAGCAGACTTCTCATTGTACGGCATATGTATTCAATGCAAGTTCAGCTTAAACTGGAAATGTTGAGTCGTGTGTACTGATAGACACGTAAGTGCAGGTTTCCAAAATATACGCTTCGGGAATCATCGTCTGCCTTCGGCAATACGAACGCGTGATAATGAGATCCAATTTATAACCATGGATGTACTCGCCTATTTTTTGTTTATTGTTATGTTTATAAAAATATTGTGAAAAACAACTTTAAGCACTTCCAGAAAACTTGTCAAAACTTTTGAGTGACAAATGACGATCTGAGACCCAAGTAGGTAATACGACAGAGAGAAACCTTCATACAAATGCGAAATAATGGTGATCGGTACAAAATTTAGAAGCTTTGCTTCTGTGGAAGGTTACTCTGAGTGACGTTCGTGCTAATTCGGAAACACGAAGATTACTGAAGCCTGTATCTTTTTTAGTTGACCTATAGGTACGTTCGGCAATCTCAGTAGAATGCTAGTCGGAAGTGCACTTGCTTTCACTATACATGACGCGTCTGTATGTGCGTATGATTTCTCTCGTTGTAGATACAATTACACACCCCTATTTCTGGCATCTATTCTGTGGAAGCAAGTTCTAGGTATCTGTGGTGTTAAATAGGAGTATGAAAGTATAATATGATAACGATTCTGACGTTTTGAGGAAAGCTATAGTAGTGCTTTAAATAATATAACTGCCTCATTGATGTGGTGGTCGAATGCACAAATGTTTAGCATAAGGGTCTTCGGTCCAAATCTTGGATCGGGAGTATTATTGAGTTTTCCATTTTTAATTTCTCATTAGCAGCCCTGGAATCTGGTGTTGCTTTTACCAAGTTACTGGCAATATGATCGCTCCCTATTATATGAAACCATAACTGACAAAATGTGGGTTTACTATAGGTTTACCCATACCTAACTCTACGTATGACGTTACACTATGATATTAAATAATCGAGTCGACCTTCTGTACCTATGTACTCTGTGGCACAATCGTGCCGATCGTAGCGCAGGTGCGGCAGAGCTCATAATTATTACACTGTGACACATCTAATTACAGGAGCGCTGTATTTTCTGGTTTGTCGGTACAGCTAGATGTAGTGTGTTGATTTATGTGTGCAAATAGATGTTTTATTGGTTTTCATAAAAATAGTTTGGGTGTTGGTCCCGGCTGTCTTTCGTAGATCTTAGACGGTCATTACGGGTCGCCAAAAGCCTGAAAGTCCGACAACCAGTCTTATCAAGGGGTATCGTATTACCCAGTAACTGGGTTGTGGAGGTCAGATGGGTAGTCGTTCCATGTAAAATACTGCTACTCAGTTAAACTGGAAGTCAACCCCTACATAGTAACATAGTTGGGATAAGGCTAGGCAGATAGGATTAATAATAGTTTGGAAATTTACTTTTTTACGCGTACATATTTTTCTTATCGCACGATCGTGATGAACAATGACTAAGCACCGTATTTCCAAAAGGTTTCTTAACTAAGATAGATACGAGGTGGTGGTGTTGTGTTAGTTACCTCTTTGCCAGTTAAGATTTATTTTATTTATAAATAATTTTATTTCCAATACACTTATCCTATTTTGCAATTGATTTCAGTCACATAATGAAAATCTCTCGAGGTTTGTTTGTATACTGGCGAGCCGTGAATTAAATTCTAAAATAATGATAACCATTCACTTGCCATCACTGTCAAACGTCAATAATGTCAGTTTGCTCGCAGCCTTGACGAGATCCCGCCTCTTTTCGGACCACTTGTGGTTAAACTACAATTTCTCGATATTTTACTATGAAACCCATATAAAATTGTGACTATTTCGTAATGTGTACAAGTTTTCCTATTCGGTGTATGACATTTATGTAATTTGGTTCAGAATAAAACGAGTATCATTCAAATTAAAAACGAGTTTTGTTATTTTCGTCTCATTTTTATCATTAAAGGTCCCAGAAATTTTAGTAAAAAACATATTTTAATATAAAAATTATTTAATTGTAATCACTATTATAGTACAACAACGATTACATAATAAAAACAGCACACTAAGCAGTCAAATCATAAACAAAAGACAATAATCTTATCGCGACTCAAGTGGCCCCGTATCATGTTTACACAACGTCAACATTCATTCATCTTTTTTTTGTGGTCGTAAACATGTCACAGTTTAATAAATGTGTGTTCATTTAGTTAGTTCAAGAGTGTCGCTACTCTAAAATTATTTACAAGTGTTCACAATGAACAGAACTCGTAAATATGTCCTGTTAAAAAGGTAGGTAAAAAAAAACATTAGTTTACAACAGGAAAAGAACAGTGCTTCATAAAAACGGGTTTAACTTATGAACTGCACAATTGATTGCAAATGAGAAAACTGTTCCAAAAACTAAATTAAATTATCTCTCAATTAAATATTATAGCATAGCTTTAATCGTTTCTAATAATTAAAGCTAAAAGAAATCAGGCGACGACGTCATCGACCTTGGAATGGCCGCCGTTTTATAAAAACAGAGGAATGAAATTTTAAAATTGCAATATTTTGTTGCTATAATTGAATTTCTTGCACCACATCGTATATTTATGAATAGTTAATGAAATTTTTCTACCGTTTTAATAGTATTTCAGCTATTTACGACAAAATACGTATACGAAAAGCCATCACAAAGAATTTATACGGCAGCCATTTTTCACTTCGACAACTTATTTCCGCAAAATATATGAAACTAACAAAAACTAATAAATAGAAAGATAATTCACGTTAGTTACGTGTTCTACTGTTCATGCTTAAAAACCCAAATTCACCAGTCAATCATAGTTTTTATTTTTTCTTTGAGATCTTCGGTCCGCGAGTTTGCCAACTTTTATAGTGTGTTTCGCGTCCAATACAGCGTCTCGTACGTGCTATAATATTAGTAGCAGTGACAGACACATAGATAGATTTGTCTTCTTTGTTCATTTAAACATAAGAACGAAAGAGATAGGCCACGTAGTTTCATAGATAATCGCAAAACAGTGTGACCACGAACTAGCCTCTGTACAACGTAGGGGAGCGAACTTGTGGAAATTCTCATCCTCCGTAGTACGGAAGCTGGCAGTTGAAGGGATAATTACTACAATGATGCTAAAAATATTATAGTACAATCCCCGTTAATAATCGTTGCCCTCTGGAAGTGATACTAAAAGTAACAGACCATAATACGTAAATATGCAGATTGATGTATGGCAGCGGTACATTGACGTGCAAACTATAACCATGAATAGAGACCCCGGTGGCGAAAAATTGTTCGTCGGGTTATGAAAAACAAAATCAGCTGTTTCATTGAAAAATATAATACCGACGCGGTCAAAATGCATGGTACAATTTTTTTTTTAACCGCCTATATATATCAAAGTTGGCAGCCTGAGAATTATAAATATACCGAATTCACGATAATAGGTTGTGCATAGATGTCTCTGTCCCAGCATAATTTTTATAAATAAAAATACAGAAGAAAAAGTCTACCTTACTATATTTCCTGTTGTAAACAAAACAATAGTAATACCGACCTAAATAGGAGGTACTCGGAACTGTTCTTTATAATACGACGCACTATTACTGCACAAACATGTTTCTAACAGGCTCGTAAAGGTAACGTCAACTTCCATTATTACTTACATCAATTTCTTCTACTTACTTATAGCTTTACTAGCAATCGCCCCTGCTTTACACGGTTTTCACATCCCGTTTAACTATCGAAAATTGTTTATTATATTTAAGTTTAATATTCATATTCTATATTAATACTTAAGTTGAAGAATTTGTTTGTTGAATAAAAAAATCTTGAGGAAGGCTATAGGCAACTTTACATCACGCTGGGACCCTTGGGAGCTAGACAAAAACAAAAATAAAGCCGATGGGTACGATGAGTACGATGGGCGAAAACGTAGTAATAGCTCGGGCGATGCGATGCGATGGGATGGGTTATAGGGAGAAAATAATTTCTCACGAGCCAAGTCGAGAGCAGGAACTAGTCTAATATGCACATAAACCTTACGGAATAAATTCAAAATGACGGTAAAAAGTGTATCAAAATACGTATCGTAGTTTTAAAGAACAATGCGGTCACATACAGATACAAAATTCAACCTTGTTTTTTTTTTCACATTTCTTGTTAAACAGAAATATTTAAAGTATGATCTTTGTGTATGCACGTTATATTGATTGGACAGACCCGTTGGTCTAGTGGTTAGCGACCCTGACTGCTATGCCGGAGGTCGTGGGTTCGATTCCCACCCAGGACAAATGTTTGTGTGATGAGCACGATCATTTGTTCTGTGTCTGGGTGTAATTTATCTATAATATGTATGTATTTAGAAATATATAAGTATGTTTAACAGTTGTCTAGTACCCATAACACAAGCTCTGCTTAGCTTGGGACTAGATGGCGTTGTGTGATAGTTGTGGAATATTATTATTATTATCTGTTAATATATCTCGGGATCCTAGGATCCCGGTCTTTTGGAAGGCGTACGAGGGGCCGAAGCCAACTCGCAGAGGCCCCTTAGAAAATTTAGATGACGTGAGGCACTAACCGACGATTATCCCCGTATGCACTCTGCAAGTGCACCCAAGGACAACCCCCGGCCGGTGTTGGACTATTGCAGGATGTGGAAACCAAGATGCTGGACTATTTATTTGGCTGGCTAAAATGGACTGGTTACCAAGAACTATGGAAAGCCTATGGCCCCTGCCGCATCAATGTTTTGAATTTACACGGATTAAATGGCAGGGGGTGACTTGCACACTCAATAATGGGCCCCCGGAAACCGTCACTGGCACATAGTGACGCAGCGACAAGGGGGCAACACTTCCTGAGGTGCTTGAGAAGTGGAGAGGTATTCCACGGCTTTCAGAACAATCCCAGAGCCCGGAAGATGGTCAAGATCCCTACGAGCACTTACTGGAATACTTCCTTTCCCCGAGCACGTTTGCTCTTGCGAATCTCCACTCAAGCCGGCCAATAAAGGCAAGAATGAGGTATATATATTATTATATCATTTATTCATTTTTTAACATATTAAGTATATTTTTAAATATTTTAACAAAAATCTAAAAAAAAAACATTTAAAAATATAAAAAATAGTTATCCATCGGCATCGGGAGCAGGGTCCAAGCTGCCGGTGGTCAGGGCTCTAGAGAGAGGAACCTCCTGACTATGCGTGCCGTATCCAGGAGTACCGCCTTCTGAATCAAGCCCTTGATCCAGCCGTGTAATGAGAGCCTCCTGAGGTGCTGGTCGAGGCTCTTCGCTATTAGGCCATTGACTGTAACGATTATCGGTACAATGATTGCAGAATCCACGTCCCACATGTCGACAACCTCGTGTGCTAAGTCAAGATACTTGATTTTTTTATGTTGCTCAGCTTTCACGAGATTCTCGTCATGAGGGACAGCGATATCAACAATCATTGCACGACGCTCTCGTCGATCTATCACTACAATATCAGGCTTATTGGCTACAATAGTCCTGTCTGTGATGATAGATCGATCCCAGTACAATGTGGCGTGACCATTCTCGAGAACTGGGTCGGGCACATACCTGTAGTATGGTACTTCAGATTCCACAAGGTTGTACTGCAAAGCAAGTTGCTGGTGGATGATCCTAGCTTTTATTATTATTATTATTATTATTATTGATAGGTTTTTTTTATTTGTGGGTGGGAAATCATCAAATGACGTCTCCCGCTTATCGTGTCAGAGTTTTACTGACTAAAACCCACTCGTGTTTCTTCAGTTGCCGCTATGCCAGGGCCGTGGGATCTCTTTCGAACAAATCTCGCGACCCTGGCACGCTTATATTGATAGGTTAGAACGTTTAAAATTCAGATGGCAACCTCGATATTTTCAACTCAAACCATCCAATCTACTTCTTAACAGTTCAAGTCGTACTTGATTTCAAATAAGGCATCTCAAGAATTTCCCTCCACAATAACCATTTTAAAAACAGTCGTAGGTGCTTTACGTCGAGCAGGCGTAATAACAAGGGTGGCATTCACATCCATTTCCTTGAATTTTCTCCCATGTTGCACGTCATCTCTGAAGTTTGTCTTCGTTAGAAAGATTATAAAAATACGGGGTTCTAATTTTTTCATGACACTCATTTGACAAAATATTCATTCCCTTAGTTTACAACGTTGCATAGTATTAAAATAAGTGTTTTTGGTCGACTGAAGGTAATGAATTATTTAAAAAATATAAACATGTATAATAAGAGTGGCTTTTCATTGTTTCAAAGCAATGCGAGGACGTCTTCTTTTTCGGAGAAGAAACATGCTTTTGTCTCACGAAGTCTTTTGAAGTACAATTTATTTTCTCCAAATCGCTTTCTCAGCACGTCAGATTATTCACCGTATTAGGCAACTACAATAAGAATACACTTTTGTGTCCTCACGACTATTTCGGCCCATGTGCCATCTAATTTCCAAGATGGGCTTAGAAAATGTATGTGAAAGTCACACTTCGTTACTTGGCAATTTCAAACTCTACATAAACCTTGCTGACAAAAAGCAGGTCCTTTTACCCCCAAGCCTACATAATATGCATTAAAAAGATAGCCATGTAAAAACCTTAGGTGATATCAAAGAGAAATTTAGTCCACCGCTCGGTCCGCTGTGTCCAGGCGTAATTTTACGGGTGGCAGCCCTAGGTAAAAATAAATTCAGCGCCTGCCTGCGAGGCGTAGGCATGGAAGTTCGTTTTAGGCACGTAATAGGCGAAAAACGCGCGTCATCGTACCGTCACGGCTTCGCGGCCAACAAGGCCTTTGTGTGGGCCACTACACCCGACCGACTGCACTCCAGTCCGACACAAACGCGTGCTAAGCACTCGCACAGTTTGTTCACTTCCAACGCCTTTTGATTCGGCTTTAGTGCTCTCCATGGCATGAATTTTTTCGCACCCAATCTCCGATGCAAAATCGGATGACGAGTGCGCCGACCAGTTGATAGCGTTTGCTTTAGACTAAAAGGTTTCACTTTTTCATCTCCATTTTCGTAGATGCATCTTTTATTTTACGTATCGATAATCGATTTCGTTAATCCGGTATCGCTGTTACTTTAATTCGGATTGCAATTAACTTGAATTACTGAAACAAAAATGTGAATCGTTAAGCTTTTAAATTGGATCAGTGTTGTATAATTTGACTTTATATTTCCGCTCTGTTGGCTACGGTCCTTCTTTTATCAGATTGTTTTCCCGATTTTCTTTCAAAAGATTTAAACATCGGCTTTTAAGTAATTGAGATGATTATGATATTGGTATCCTTATTTCAAATAAATATTGTTTATTTTCCTCCTGGCCTGAAAGTAAATGATCATAAAACATTGTTTATTTATCTTTCTTCAGGAAGGAAGCAATTGAGAGTTTGTTTAAGTTTCTTTGTGGTTGTTTGTTTCGATACTTTCGCATGATTATAATTTTATGGCCGGTAAACTTTCACCCGCGGTGTTTACCGCTTAGAATTGGCTTCTTTGTAAACAAAGTGTGTTGTTTAGGGATAAATATTTCTTTCTTTTTTCGTGTTAAAATTCATTGGGATTAATTAATTTTGTTAGGATAATATTGATAACCGAATATTGTTGATTGCTGTTCATTAGTTGAACCAAACAATGATGTAGCGGCATGCCAATTTCTTCTTCGTTACTCGCTGAGATACGTCACAGCTCGCATTGTGCTATGCCGTAGCTCGCACAGTTCTACGAAAGCATAGCATCTATGACACATATTGCGTTTCTTTTTAATTCATGTCCTTCATCAACTATAAAATTCATACTTTTATGCATGTAATAATAATAAAAAGATAAAAGAATATCAAATTGCACCGTTTATAATAAACCGAACACGATAATACTTAGTCTGAAATATTAAAAAAAAAAGCACATACTTTCTGAAAACATTTTTTTACAATTTTGTTTTAACATCGTAAAGTTCTAAGATAACTATGGAAGAAAGAAGATTTATGTAAAGCTTCATTGAATTACTTCAAGTTTTCTTAGGTCTTTTGTGAAAGTTTCAGCGTTTATTTTGTGTTTTATAAACTTTAACAATAGATGTCCCAGTTGTTATTGTAGCATAAAACCCTAACGTTTTGTATTTTTTACAATGAGACCCTCCTGGGGTGTTGGTTCGGTTAGGCTCTCCGATATTAAGCCATTTACTGTAACAATTATCGGTACAATGATTGCAGAGTCCACGTCCCACATGTCGACAACCTCGTGTGCTAAGTCAAGATACTTGATTTTTTTATCTTGCTCAGCTTTAACGAGATAAGGATATTATTATTATTTTCATATATATTAACATATCTCGAGATCCTAGGATCCCGGTCTTTTGGAAGGCGTACGAGGGGCCGAAGCCAACTCGCAGAGGCCCTTTAGAAAATTTAGATGAAGTGAGGCACTAACCGACGATGATCCCCGTATGCACTCTGCAAGTGCACCCAAGGATAACCTCCGGTTAGTGTTGGACTATTGCAGGATATGGAAACCAAGATGTTGGACTATGTATTTGGATGTCTAAAATGGACTGGTTACCAAGAACTATGGGAGGCCTATGGCCCCTGCCGCATCAATATTTTGTATATACACGGATAAAATGGTAGGGGGTGACTTGCACACTCAATAATGGGCCCCCGGAAACCGTCGCTGGCACATAGTGACGCAGCGACAAGGGAGCATTATTATTAAGGGGATGCTTTGAACCCCGGAGAAGAACATAATACTACTTTTTATCGACATACCACGCGAGTGGAAACTAGTATTCTAATACAGAATTCCTGTATATATGCCGCATACCTAAGACTATTAACGTCTACCCATTTATTGACATCCCAGTAATGAAACCACAAAGCTTTCATTTACAAACTAAATTAAACACGAAAGGCTTAACAGTCCTGATTACTCCTTGTTTTATCTAGTAAGGCCTTAAGGGGAATGCCCAGTGAAGCTTAGGAAGCATACCCAACCGGTTAAAAAGAGCTCCATCGGTAATATCCTAAGATTACAGGAGCCTAATACCCGTTTTCACAAACACTAGGAGATAACTAAATAAACGCACGCTCTTGGATTTTGAACTCTCAGCGCTGGGCAGAGTGATTAAAATCCAACTACGCGGTTGCATTTAGGTGTCGCCTGCTGTCAACGAAATCGGGCATTAATCTTAACAAAGAGCTTGTGGGTTTTCAAGACAACCTTTAAGTACATATATTTGATGAAGACGATGTTTGTGTGCAGAGAGATGGAGGAAGGGGCGAGAAAATTATGTAGGATTTACATGAGATTTAGGGGTGTGATTATACAACAAGGGTAATACATTGTAGATTTATTTAACACACATGCCGTAAAGTTTTTTTTTTTATATGAAAATGGATTGAGCTTGGACTGATACCAATGCCAAAACTAGATTCTGGGTTCGATTTTCTTGTGGGGCAAATTCTTATTGGGTCTATCAAACAGGTTTTATTTTTTAAACAACCCGGAATCTAGTTTTGTGCCCAGTTGATAGCAATACGTTTTGCCTCATATTACAAAGTACTTTTACGATTAATTGGAAAAATAACACTCACGCCTTTTTCCCGTGGCACGCAGAAACTACAGAACGTCATTTGTTACGATCCTTACATACTCCGTTTGCCTCAGTCACGATCATACATCTGGTCATAGATGCACGCCCAGCCTAACTGTGAAATGTGGGGGTAATGTAGGTACACCTGTGACCACACCTTCGGAGATTAAGGCGTGACAATATTTTGATGTGAAACCAATATACGATCCCGAATAAATATAATTCAACTTAGTCACTGGAAAGACAACGCCACCGCGCCGTTGCGATGCCTCAAGTACGAGTATCATGACAACTTACCATTAGGTATAGACTCGACTTAATAAGGCCATATGCGTAGTGGCCATCCATTAACATAAAAGCCCTCAAAGTAATCTTACTCCATATTTTCTTGTTCCTTGTGGTGCTGGACGTAAAGAATAGCAACATTACATTTCTTCCCTTGGGTGCCGTAAGAGACGACTAAGGGACTTTAGAGAATGGGAAGCAGCGTTCTCTATGCATTTTATCACGATACTGCAATCGCCAGCCTGTTGAATGTGGAGATTATGCTAAGCCCCCGATTTCCTATGTACTGCAGTGGAAATGATAATGATCATAATATTACCTTAAATAAATTTTCATTGCACTAGAACATGTCTCTAAAATTGTTTGTACACTTAATAATACCAGCATACTATTAAACACTGCAGTGTAAAGGCCTCTACTCATACACATAAGGCACGAGTATTGATCACCACGCTTGTTCAAGAAATAGTGGCGATTTCAGACTTTCTCTAACTATTCATCCAAGTTTCCTCACGATGTTCTCCTTCACCGATAACACATTCACACAAACAGACCGTAATAATACTTACATAACATCATTATCTGCGTAGCCTTTCCCCAACTATATTAAGGTTTGCTTCCAGTCTAACTGGATATAGTAGGAATACCAGTATTTAACAAGCCTATAATTTTCCCACAGCTGGGACACAGGCCTCCTCTCCGTGAGAGGGGGTGGGCTGGCAGACTCAGTGAGGGTTGCTAGATATCCTATGTCTTCGAAATTTTGGTTGTAGGATGTTTTGCTTCACCGAATTCACTTCTTCGTTTGAGAGTAGTGGTGATAAAATAATATACAAAAAGTGCTTGGCCTGGGACGGTTTGAATCTGCGACTCACAACTCGGAAGTTGCGGCCTCTCTCTAATAACACTTACCATCGCACAAACTTAAGTCAGCAAAAAAAAAAAAGAAATATTTCAAGCAGCTTGTCATAAGTTTTCCCCTCCTATCCCATAAAACTACCATGAAACTAAAGAACCTTTAACGCTATAACAAAGGACCCTTTTGCTAGCAACGTATTAAATTATATCAGCTTCAGCCATAAGAACGAGCGTGTGGAAACATTCACTGTACGTGTATGAGATAGAAGAAAACAGAAGGCTTGGTTTTTTTCGATGAAAAGGAACGTAGTTTTAAGCTTCTTAATGTTATATTTATGGTGGTGCTTGGGGGAGGCCTATGTCCAGCAGTGAACGTCTTTCGGCTGAAATAATGATGATGATGATGTTTGAAAAATAATAAACATGCCTAACTTTTTTGTTAATAATGTCAACCACGAACGATTTATCAAAACGGGATCAGTCTCATCATATGCATTATCTACATCTACCGTCCCCACGTTCCGTTTTTTTTTTGTGTGGTTGGGAAATCATCAAATGACGTCTCGCCCTCTCCTCCGTCTTTCCTTCCGTCTTACATAGGAGAGTGTGCTCTGCCTGGGTGGAACACCACCGTGTCCTCGTTGCGGCGATCGGCGGTGGCGATCTGTCGCGTCCGGCCCTGGTGCAGGCCATGGTTCGGAGCGAGAGGGCATGGGAAGCCGTCACTTCCTTCTGCGAAGCAGTAGTGCTCGCGGAGGAGGAGGCGGAGCGCGTGAGGAAGAGGCATTTCTTGCATCCTCACGGCCCTAGCCACCGCAGGAGGAGACGCTCCGGGCGTCGGGAGTCAATTACGGACTCCCGTCTATCGTAGACGCGGGTTTGCAAGTGGCGAGCTCGCTGACTCATAAGGACCTGGCTCGGGTCAACAGCGCGTTGTGTTCCACGCGCGCGTCAAAGAGATGTCAGCATCAATTAAAAGGGTCCACTGGTACCGATGCCTGCCAAGGTCGTGGAATTGTTCGAAAGAGTTATCGTGGCTCTGGCATATAGGCAACTGAAGGAACTTGGGTAGGTTTTGGTCAGTAAAAGTTCCGTCCCTTTCACTCCACCAAGAGCGGGAGTCCTTATTTGATGATATCCCACCGACACAAAAAGGCCTACATAGCCTGAAGTTTATATACTTCAGCTATATAAAGCTCTATCACATTGACGCCATGGAAAAATTCTAGGAATGCATTCAATTACCAATCACGCTTGCGTATGAGATTCCGCCATCAACCCAGACATAACCTTACTTTATACCTCTGTAAATGGATCCCGCCTGTTTAAAATGTGGCATGATCATTAACTGTTTTTCCATACGTCGCTGTTTATAAAGTGGACCTTTTGTACTTATCCACTCGTTTTGTGCCACACACTTGCATTGTTCTAATCCTATAATCTCGAGAATGAGTTCGTCTATTGTTACACATTGTCCCGTAAACTATGCCTTTTTATACAACGGGATTTTGTATTTGTTTGAGGTCTTATTTTGGTATCTTAATTTGGATGTTAGGCTTATCAAGCTCTTCAGGGTGTTCTTTTAGGCTTATCAAGCTCTTCAGGGTGTTCTTTTACGACCTACGTTTAAGAAATTGTTGGCTATATAATAATAAGGTTATCTCGAATGGAGTGTATGTATGCTAGTAGGAATTTATGAAAAACTAGTTTTTGGATGCGGCTTCGCCCACGTATTATACATACAAACTTTCCTCTTGAATCACTCTGTCTATTTAAGAAAATCGCATTAAAATCCGTTGCGTAGTTTAAAAGATTTAAGCGTACAGACGCGGGAAGTGACTGTATTTTATACTATGTAGAGATACGAATAAAATAACCCTCAAAATGAATGAATACTTTAATGAGAACGCTGCCTTCTGAGTGGTCGTTGATGACAATTTAGCTGTAATAACGGAAAAAAGAAACGGTAATTTGAAACATCCCTTAAATACAAAAACCGCGGTTGCGTCCTTTTCCCGGAGGTCAGGGCATGTTAAAATATCTCATGAATAAATAAAACCTCTTTTAAACCGAGATAATTTGACAAGCGGGATCATAATCTCAGGTGGCGCATAAAAAATGAAACAAGACTCAGGAGAGACAATATTGAATATTTTGTATAAAATAAAAGAGGAAATGTCTTAATAAAAAGTTGCTGGAATAATCTCGAGCAAATAAGTTATGTTTAATGCATCTGACGGATACTGATTTATTTTTCATAATGGCGCTCGAAGTAATTTTTCTGGACGCTGTTTCTGTTTTTGAATTTAGTGCTGTCAAAAATAAACGGTCATTAATTATGCTGGTTATTATGTGATCGTGGTTTGGATATTTGTTAAACATAAACATTCGTTTTTTGGAGTTTAAGACATGATCAACAATTTTAATCATTTATTACTAGCTTTAGCCATCGGCTTCACGCGCGTGGTGGTCGGAAATTATTCCGCGGAAACGTACTACCGGGAAAAAAATACCGTATCTGTTAATCCAGGTTATAAAATTTTATCCAAATCCAATCAGTTGTTTTGGCGTAGTAATATTTTACATGCAGCAAATGCCTATCGGTCCTCCTAAACTCAGTTACCGGGTAATACCATAGCGCTTGGTAACACTGGTTGTCAGACTTTCGAGCTTCTGATGAAACGTAACGGCTGTAAAAGATCCACGAATGACAGAGCATCATCATCATCATTTCAGCCGTAAGACGTCCACTGCTGAACTTAGGCCACCCCCAATTTGGGGGGGGGGGGGTTTGCCATAATCGCTACGCTTGGTAGGCGGGTTGGCGGTGGTAAAATGCATAGAGAACGCTGCTGCCCATTCTCTAGTAAGTCCCTTAGTCGCCTTTTACGATACCCATGGGAAGAAATGGGGTGGTGTTATTCTTTACGTCCGGCACCACACGGTACACGAATGACAGATAGTTAGTCCCAACGGCTTAATGTGCTTTCCGAGGCACGTAGAGGTCTTGCTATAGAACCTACGGTATGAGTATCACACGAAAAATAATTTCGAAAAGAAGTAGAAACTAAGTAATTAAAATAGAATGTTCTCTATGAATATAACTGTGTCCTCGTTCTGTTCAGTAGCCTAACTATTCAATTGTAGCAACATTGTAAAATCCCAAATTAAAAATGCCCGACTAAAAAATGCGCTCAAAACTTCCAAAACAAGAGGAAAAAAATGTAAACAAACGAGAAAGTTTGGCATCATCCTGCTGGAAGTGTACTTTCGCAAACGTCCACCTAACCGTGTTTGATAGCCGGAGGCTGGACAAATGAGTGAGCCTTCAGTAACATCGAGCGGAGATGTGCGAGGAATGAGCGAAACTGACTTAAATATTCAATTCCTACATCCTTGCAGAAATTAAAATCAAAAGAGAACTAAAAATACAGTCATATTGTACCTATTATAAAATAACTCGTCAGGCAAAAAGAAGTGTTTTAATTTTGACATGGCATCATCATTCATCATTTCAGCCGTAAGACGTCCACTGCTGGACTTAGGCCTCCCCCGATTTGGGGGGTTTTGCCATAATCGCCACGCTTGGCAGGCGGATTGGCGATCGCAGTATGGTGGTAAAATGCATAGAGAACGCTGCTGCCCGTTCTCTAGTAAGTCCCTTAGTCGCCTTTTACGACACCCACGGGAAGAAATGGGGTGGTGTTATTCTTTACGTCCGGCACCACACGGTACAATATGGCATATTCAGCATGCGACATGCATGCATGCATGTGACATGGCATATTTCAGTCATATATTTGCGGTTAATAATTACGAATCAATAAGCTTTTACGCATAATTATAAACATTTATTAACATCACGCGACCACAACATTTTATAATTTAGACGTAATTACTTTAACATTATATATTGTATATTAGCTAGGACAATAGACAAAATTAATCACTTTAAATAAGCCTTTCCCCGCACCGTTTCCCTCAGACTACAATTTAACGTTAGCGAGGGCAGCTAAGCGAGAAATGAGCTAGCTTAGGTCTTTTCGCTCCCACCGTACTTGGCTGCGATGCATCTAGATGGCCTCACATTTTTCTGCGGTGCACGATGTATGGTAGCGTCATCTAGTCTCAGTGCCCTCACCTTTTCGTTTTACACACGAATAATAAAAGAATGTTCGTGAAAACTGCTGAACATTCAGGCTGTATGTTGGAAAATTCCGAAAATGGTGGTTGACACGGCGAAAACTAACAGTTTTTGAGTTGGATATGTTTGGATACAGGATTTGAAAGGTAAAGTTGGTAGATATAGATAGGAATATGTTGACACAGGTCTATTAAACGCGACAAAAGAATACCTATCCCAAAATGTATTGTTCTGTAATCTAAGGCCTACAGATTTATGGTTTGTTCCTAATATCCGTAACTATCTATATCTATAAAAAAACAATACAATTTGTAGACGTTCGCTGTTAATAATATTGCGATTACGGTAAGAATAGATATACTCCAATGTACCTAGTCAATTCGAAATGTAAACGTTAGGATAACTAGCCCAATTGTGGTTTGGTCGTATCGCTAGACTTACTGGTAACCTAGATAATTATTGCGAGAAATATACCCAGGGCTGCCTGACTAAGTTGGTTTTTGAGCTGTGTGATTTTGAGGTTCTTTCCTCACCACAGCAACACAATGAGAAATATAGAATTATAAAAATCTTGAGAAAATTATACCAAAAGTGTATTTTAAAATAAACAATAAACTACAACAGAACCGGTGCTTCGTAGAAACTACTTGGCTACTGAAATAAAGACAAAAGCTCTTCGCAGTAATTATCATTATTAGCACCTCATTAAAAGCCAGCAGCTATGAATACTGCAATTTTTCCCTGAATGTATAAGTACCCTCTCATGAATATTTTACTATGCCACAGATAAGGATAAAAGAAGGTTTAATGGCGGGAGAGTCTATTATGCGGTTGAGCTTGCCTATATATTCTTTCTGAGATTAATTTTCTTTCAGAAGCTGCACTGGGTTTTTTGAGTTGTTTTGGAACCAAACTTCAATTTTTACATCATCATCAGTCTATATTGTTCCCACTGCTGGGACACAGGCCTCCTCTCGGTGTAAGGGACTGGGCCATAATCCACCACGCGGGCCCATTGCAGGTTGGCAGATGTCACATGTCTTCGATTTTTTGATTCTAAGACATGCCGGTTTCCTCACAATGTTTCCTTCACCGTTTTGAGAGCAGTGGCGATGGAATAATTTACACAAAGTAAGGCGCCTGCTTGGGTTTGAACTCACGACCTACTACTCGTAATTCGCGGCCGCTACCACTGGGCCACCACTGCTCTACTTTTGCTAATTTTTACATACATATAATCACGCCTTTTCCCATGGGGGTAGGCAGAAACCACGGAACGCAACCTGCTACGATCTCTACACACTCCTTTAGCCTCGTTTAGGTTCATACAATTAGTCATACACACACGCCGGTTGCGAGTACTACGCACCTGACCTTTCTGAAGAACATTACCAATTCAATTTTTCTGACGTATTATACTCAAAATCGAATGATACAGAAAGGTGTCCCCTTTCTTTATTATTCTATTATGAGTAAATGAGTAATCACTTTGGTCCAGAAGAAATACAGCACTTCATTATTTTAATCAAGAATCCCTACATCATTTTGTTAAAAAAAAACTTGACATTTATCGTCCAAATATGGTACAACATTATTAAAACAATTAACACTCAACAAAACAGCCAACAACAAATAATTATAACAATAATCCTTTAATAACATGAATTTTGCGTTTACAAAGTTGCGGTTTTACACATTTCACTGTAATTTACATACCAAAGTACATATATGTACGCAGATAATAGTATTTAGTACTTTATGTAAATTACCTGTTTGTGTTGGAGTCATGAATATGCGTTATTTTACGTGGCGTACGCATGCAAACATAAAAAGAATGTAAGGGTAGAAATAATGTAAAAGTAAAACGATGTGCAAGTTCTAATCGCATCCAAAAAGTGCGGTCTCTCTGTTCTTAATGGATGTGCGGTCGTGGGATAGCCCACATTTGGTGATGGGGCCCGCTAGAAATCGCGGGTTGATAAGTTGGGGGTGCGGCGAATGTACAAGTATCTCCTGAGCCCCCGACACATGGTACTAGAGGGAACAGTTGGGATTTTAGTCGGTAGAAATATGACATATCCCGCCGTTTTTCACATACGGAGGGAAAAAAATATAGTACTATTTGAGCTGGACTCTTTTAATAAAGACTGGTCTTGGCAGCTCTGGACAGAGAGTCGTGGAAAGAGAGTAGCGAGGCCTTCGCCCAGCAGTGAGACATCAACGGCTAACAATAATAATTGCATGTGAAGGCTTCAGACACACATAATTCTACAAGGATAAAGCTGAGTATACACTATGATTGAACAGCAACTGTGCTCCTGTTATCTTCTTTGTCGTGGTGATTGTTTTATTCGGTAAAGGAGATGGCTAAATGAGTGCCCTCAATTTGTATTGGAATCTCACATTAACTCGTAATATTTAAATATTCATTTATTAATTATTGAGTGTTTAGTAATTTCTAAGAACTTTCGTGAACTGTTTAGCATAAAAAAGTATCTTAATTGCTTTTTAAGCTTTCCATTGATGTGTCAAGCGGAAATAATACAGTACTGCAAGCTAGGGAGGAGTCATAGCGCTTTTCCAGAATGTCAAATTGAAACTATACTTATATCGATTATTGATAACTGCTATCAAAACGATTTACTGTTTGAAACTAAGAACTGGCAATCTGAGTTTTTAGCGGGAATCGACGGCGTTCAATTCGGTGTCATGTTTAGTTGCTTGTTATTGCGTTTTCAGCAGGTTTTGATTCGGAAAATAGGTTTGTTTTTAAAGTGTCAGGTCAGTCGGAATGTGCTCCTTCTTTTCATCTTACTATCTATATTCTGTCAAAAAATATTAAGTAATAATAGTAATAGTGGTCGAAAAAACCAAGTTTTTTTTTCAACTCTTTCGATTATTTTATCGATTCTTCTACACATGAAGTTCAATCCCATCTCTATCATAAAAACCAAACGTCAGATGTCAGACGTCATTTGAAAGCTTTGCCGTTTGCTTGTTCGTTGTTTTTTTATTTTGGATTTTCACTGACCCAGGGACCCAGGCTTGTTTATTAGACTTATTGTGTGTGCTCACCTAGCTACTGACCTCTTGCTACCTACTCTACACGGTCTTGATTTTCAATAAATTCATCATGCGATACATAAACTGCGGTAATTCAGAAGCTACGTTTGCAGTTTATATACCTATTGACGTTAGGAGTTACGAGATAGCGATTTTATTTTTACGATTGTAAAGATATGAAAAGTTCATGAAACAGTTTTTATATGAAATAATAATATTCAACTATTCAGCTTTACATATTGCTAGGTACCATATTTATTCTTTGCCAGGATGTCGCCTATACTTCAATTTAGCCATGTCCTTTGTGCTCACCGCGTAGCTTTTGTTATGGTTACAGTTTTTAACCGATTTGAAAAATAACGGTTTCTCAATTCTTGCGCGCAGAAGACACTTAGTGTGCCAACATGGATCAGTCAGCTTCATTTCTTAACTAATTTGCTTGTTGGTGGTTAGTAATCAATTATCTTATCAGAGACTCAAGAAGATTGTCTTATCTTTAACCACTAAACCACAGACTGTCCGCAGCGTTGTAAATTGATCTTTAATCTTGGATTAATTAGAACAAGACATTAAATTGGTCTGAATTGTTCTATTGTTCTAAAATTATGTACTTCTATATCCATATCTATACATATATTAAATTACAGTAACTTTTACTGTCTGTTTGTGTGACCTCATTGTTCTTTTAAAGTTTGCAATGGATTTCGATACAGCTTGCACCGTCATTTACAGAATGTATTCCGGAATATATTTTTCTATAAATAATTATTAAATTTTCATGATATGCTTTGTCAAATCGTAAAAACCCGCGAAGCTGAGGCAGCTCGGCAGTATTGAATACATAAATCAAACATTTATCATTAAACATTAATGGGCCCCCATTTGACTGATTACCTACGTCATCAGTTCTTTCATAAAAAGATATCGGAACCGACAAGGCATAATATTCGGCGGACATTAGTCATAAACTGCCCAATAAGGGATTGCAGTTATGATAAATGAAAATACTCTCACCCTTATCATATAGGATTTAATACCTTTCTGGCAAAACGCAGGTGTGTAGAACTACGTACATTTCTACCTTGGCTTTTCAGCTGTAATAAATAGGTGTAGGCGTGACGTTCCTTATAAAATACTAGTAAATTATTCGTTTATGAGCCGTACTGGTACATTTCCAACGTTACCTAGAAATGATCAGTTAAAAACGTCATCAACTTCCTGCCCTTGTCCAATGTTACTTGGGGTTGCCGTAATACGTTTTTTCCTAGATTCTCCCATTTCAACCGCTGGCTTTCATTCACTCACTTCACTTTCAAATATGTTAACAAAATTGGAATGTTCTTAATTTGTAATAATTTATTGTATTTAATGGTTTAATGCTTTACCAACATTAGCACTGTGATAACGGCCGATTTATGAGTTGTAGATCGTGGGTTCCAACCCAAGCTGGAGCTTTATTTGATGTAAAAAATTACTTTACCACTGCTCTCAAAACGGTAAAGGAAATAATGTGTGAGTGAGAGTGAAACCGGCATGTCATCGATATGACACCCTGCACTGAGCCCGCGTGATAGAGTACAGCCCACTCCCTCTCGCAGAGAGTAGGCTTGTGTTCCAGCAGTGGGAACATTGTAGGCTGATTATGGAATGCTTTACTGTTTTACGACTCTGTGGGTATATTTATTTATATATACTTTATTGTACACCAGAAAATAGATAACAACAAGAACATTTAACACAAAAAACATACAATGGGCGGCCTTATCGCTTTCTGCGATCT
The DNA here is from genome assembly GCA_947507805.1 of Aporophyla nigra. Lineage (NCBI taxonomy): Eukaryota > Metazoa > Arthropoda > Insecta > Lepidoptera > Noctuidae > Aporophyla > Aporophyla nigra. The sequence continues at coordinate 6,688,309 of OX382301.1, forward strand.
CTTCCAGGCAACCTTTGAATGGGCAGTGATTGCGTGGACATAAAAATCGGGTTGTCACTGGTGTAAAATATAGATACAATTTATTATAATAAATATATAGATATAATCATATATATCCTGTATAATAGATACTTATATTATTATAGTAGAAAACAACATAACATAAATTACGTCAGAGACAGCTATAGTACTGGAACAGGAATACAGAATATGATTCTGTAATCTCAATTTAGTTAAATAAAACTTAACTTTCTTTAAAAGAAACTTAAAGGAAAATTTTAAAAAAAGTGAAGAAGAATCAGCAACAATTGGCGAACAAGTGTGGCGGGTGGAAATGAGCTCTTACTCCGTCTCTGTTTCCTTTCGTCCGCCATCCGCTCGTTAGTAAGACGTGTCTCATGTGCTGAAACTTTGTCCCCGCACAGACAGTGTCTACTTCAAATTGGTCCTTAGAGATGGGCATTTTAGGATCATTGTTACAGGGGAAGAATAATGTTTGTTTTTATAGTGTCGATGGCTCTATCAGTGGTTCGAACTACTCGGGAGTCAATGGTTCTGTTTTTGTTGATATAAAAACACCAGTATTTTTTTTGTGTGTGCTTATGAAAGCATTTCCAACTCAAATTCAAAGCATTAATTTCAATTTAAACCTATACAGACACTATTGAATTTCAAAAATTTGGTCAGATAATCAGAAAGTTTAAGCTTACGATCTACGTTTTCGAAGGAGCAATTGTGGTCCTTCCAAAATGTAGATCTCTATGGAAAAGAACGGACAAAAAAACTCCCAGGTCACTCTTTTAAATCAAGATATTAAAAAATCCAGGGCATGTTATTCTTGTGATTTTTAGGGTTCCGCACCTCAAAAGGAAAAAGCGGAACCCTTATAGGATCACTTTGTTGTCCGTCCGTCCGTCCGTTCGTCTGTCAAGACCCTTTTTCTCAGGAACGCGTGGAGGTATCAAGCTGAAATTCATATCAAATACTCAGGTCTACTGTTTCTTGGAGCTGTGAAAAAATCAAACTTCTAAGCTAACGCAATCAAAAGATATAGCCGTTTATGCCGCAAATTTCCGCAAATTTTCGAAACTCGTAAGGGAATCAAAACCTAAAGGGTACTTCCAGTCGATCTAGATTTTGAAATTTGGTACGAAGCAACGTCTTATAGCACAGATAAAGGAAAAATTGCGAAAACCGTAAATTTTTAGTTACATCATATAATAAAAAATAAAATAAAATTTTAAAATTTATACCTACAGGTTTGTACGGAACCCTCGGTGCGCGAGTCCGACTCGCACTTGGCCGGTTTTTTATATGTGAGAACAATGTTAAAAAATAAAAAATCGATTCCCAATAAGATGAGCAATAAGATAAGATTTAAAATAAGCCCTGGAAGTTAGAGGTGACCAATCTCAAACGACGCCGTGACGGCCGGGATATCGTAGACACAGTCTGCCCCAGTAGCTGGTCCTGACTGAACAGAAACTATTGTTGGTCCTTGTGTAATAGGCGCTGTGATTGGTCTTTTTGTTATAGATCCGTGTTTTGGTAGAACATTCGCCAATAAAATACATACATAAAATATTCACTACCTTTTCAAATAAATATAAACAAGAAATCTGTTTGTTCTATTTCGAAACGAAAAACAAAGTAACAAACCAGTCTATTTGCACATTGCATTTTTATATTAAACAAACAAAAACAAAACTGTACCGAAAAACGAAACACGTAGCAACATGAAATGTTTTTCCAGAATATTTTCCACTATCACACAAAGCGTTGGTAGCGAAATTAAAAACTCATTTAGTTGTGCATGACACCGTCCGAATATTTTACGATACAACCGACGCCGCGACGGTACAGACACAGAGCGTCGTAACTATTTTGATACCGTAACGCAACAGTGTCGTTTCATTATAACAATGCTATGATAATTGTATGATCTGATAGACGAAATTACTGCACGGGAATCTGATAATCATACATTGTTTCAGAGCACAAAATTGTATTATATTTCCTTTCAGGATGCTTACTTTCAAGCCTCACTGCCTCCTTTTTACTAAAAATTTATTAATTTAAAAAAACTCACATAAGCTTTCATAGTTTAAACTTAACAAAAAATTGCTCACCAAAACAAAACAAATGAGTCCAAACTCGATGGGTTTATCTTGTTTAGTCAAGAAGTTCCTATGGCCATCTTCCAGTTTGATCATCAGAACAGATCCATAGTACCATATTATTTTATTGTCACCAAAGATACATTGTGCACCAATTTTGAGCCCAATCGTACATCGGGAAGTGGTTTTAATTTAGCTTCCAAGATTCGTGCCGATTCCACATACATACAAACATCGCAAATTAAATAAAAGCTTAAATAAATTGTTTCAAGTTCGATTCTTTGCAAAAGATAAACCTGTTGAAGGAAATAGACATTTTAAACGATACATAAAACGCTAAAATGTTATCTTTTGTCCTTGTCATGATGAAAATACGGACGGCAAGTTGTAGGTAGGACCTACTGTAATGAAAATGTTTTATCTTTGTCTGCAGTTAAGGCTATGAAAACCGCGATTGTAAAAATTTGATCAATTTAAAACCCACAAGAAAAATGCTTTAAAACAAAATAAAACTAGCATAGTTTTGGGCAAAGTTATAACTTGTTTGGCAGAAATTAAAAAGGTTTCGAAACGCAACCTTCTCTACAGTTTTCGCTGTTCTAATAGCCACGAATTAAAGCAAAGGAACAAGAAAGCGATGAGCGGAAATAATCCCGGGGCTCCATTTTTGTTTGCCGTTGCAGCGTAATCAGGGTTTAAATGAGGAATGATTCTCAAAAGGAGGGTATTACGCGCCTCGTTATTTTGCTGGCTGAAATAATTGTCAACTATTCATTCAAATGGAAATTGTAAAGTGCTTGTGAACAATTCAGATATTTTATTGTGTTGCGGTGAATACATTTTAGTACAGTAGTAATTTTATTCTACATACTCAGCTGTAACGCTTGCGACCACTAGACCAACGAGATAGTCAAATCAAAGTGCATTCGGTTAGACTGGAAGCTGACCTTACCATAGTTGAGAAAAGGCTGGATGGATTGATTGGAATGACACAACACTTAATGCTTACATACAAAAAAGATAGGTATAGTTCTGTCTTTGTTTAAATCGCGAATAGATAGATAATTAAACGTAGTTGTTTTCTTAAATATATTATTGACGATATCACTTTAACATGACACGCGGTGTAAAAACATCGAAAGCCCAAGGGCAGCATAAAATTATGCAACTAAAAACTATTAATAGTTTCCCCGCCCTACCAAGTTTCTGATGTTGTATTCGCGTGAGCTAAAAGTAGATCAGGCTGTGATTAAGTGCGGGTGTCGTAATAGGATATGAAGGATTAAATTAGCAAGACGAGTCGGAAGATCTACCTGTGTATTAACAACCCGGCTTAGTGGGTAAAAGCGTTCAAAGTTCAAGGACAAATGTCTTGTTAAGCGGGCGCACGTGCCGCTCCTGGATACAGAGATGTACAATACAGTAGGCAGATACTGCTTCGATACTTACATACTCCTTTTGACTCGTATACGTTTGTACATGTGTTCATACACGGACGGAGCAAAAAACTTCAAAGTAAATTAATCTGCCTGGCCTTTTCCCAAATATGTTGGGGTCAGCTTGCAGACTAACCGGATCCCGCTAAACTTCAGTATTTTACATATCTGACTGATTGTCAGATTTTTGGGGTCTGACTACCCGTAATGACGGTCAAATATCTATGAAGAACAACCGAGACCAGCTCTTCAATGTGCTTTAGATGGGAGGAGGAAGGGACGGAGAGGTCTCTATATGCCATGGATTGTATCCCCATCCACGAACCGACTGCAGCTAGCGTAGTTTAACCTTCGATCTTCTCGTACGGCTGTTATTACATAGCCACGAAGTCAAAAGCACTGTTAAATATTTCAAAAAATGTTACGGTTATAATAAAACAAAAACATTCTGTTACTTTCCCACACACAAACACAGCATTTAATTTAATAAAAGCATTTAATTAACAGAACATAATATCACGCCTATATACGAACGGTAAGGCAAAGGTGTAATTATCTCTGCGCCCTCACGTCCCTAGACGCCGCAAGAGGAGACGCCCCGGGCGTCGGGGGTCGATAGCGGACTCCCGGCCACCATAGGCACGAGCTTGCGGGCGGCGAGCAATGGGTAGCTCGCCGCCCGGTAAGGACCAGATATTCGAGAGTAAGCACCCAGGCTCGGGTCGACGGCGTGTGGTGTTCGACGCGCACCTCAAAGAGATGACAGCAATACTGAAGGGGTCTGCTAGGACCGATGCCTGCCAGGGTCGCGAGATTCATTCGAAAGAGTTACCGTGGCCCTGGCATATGGGCAACTGAAGGAACACGGGTGGGTTTTAGTCAGTAAAAGTCTGACACGCCCTCCCACGCCACCCAGAGCGGGAGAAGTCATTTGATGAATTCCCAAACAAAAAAAATGTGTAATCATCCCACATACCCAAGGACATTTCGTCAGTTATATTTTAGTTGTGTTGTGTTTGTGTTATGTAATGGGAGCGATTCTATTGACATCAAATGGGCACACATCCAGACTCTAAACTGTTTATGGGAAATCCACATTAATAAACTTAATATCACCTTGCCCGACCCGTGAAGTGAACCTACCAACCAGGAATCGAGACCAACGCGGCAGAAATTTAATCATCATTCATCATCATCATTTCAGCCGTAAGACGTCCACTGCTGGACTTAGGCCTCCCCCAATTTGGGGGGCTTTGCCATAATCGCCACGCTTGGCAGGCGGGTTGGCGATCGCAGTATGTATCGCGGTGGGAAAATGCATAGAGAACGCTGCTGCCCATTCTCTAGTAAGTCCGTTAGTCGCCTTTTACGACACCCACGGGAAGAAATGGGGTGGTGTTATTCTTTACGTCCGGTCCGGGTTTGCCAAATTGAAACCAAAATGTTAGAAATAGATCCATAGGGTTTCTTGCCAAATTAAAGACAAAATTTTAGAAATAGTTACAAATGGTTTCTTAGTATTGCGGTTTTGACAGGGTTAGCCGACTAATGAAAATAATTTAAGCCTGTTGCTTGCCACATTTCACTGAATTAACCTCATCATTTCCAAACACTTCTATTTTTTATCAGCGTAATATTTGTGAATCTATAAACATCCTTTAGTGCGTATACGGTACTCGTGAGTCATTCATCAATAGATCACTGACGTTAAAAAGATTGATGGAAATAAACCCAATCAGTTTACTGTGTAGGAAGTATATTAAAAGTATAGGCAGGTTTGAGTATTTTTTATTTGGCGACAACCCGTATGCCCGTAGGTAGGGTAGCCCTGTACATTGGCGTAAAAATTACGTTTCCATACAAAATTTCATCCCCAATTTAACTCCTTTAGATTATGAATTTTCTTTCGTTGTAGGAACTCATGAAATTTCATTTTTACACGCTTTATATTAGCTTCACTTGTATGTTTATTTGTAACCGACTCCTTATAGCGCGATTTTGACCCACCTTAAACGACCAGATTTCATTTAAACTTTGTAGACTTATTGAGGACCAATGACAATACTATAATTTCATAAATTTGTGCCATTATCCTTGCCAGGGTTACCAGGACAGCAAAAAAACTGTCTTCGAAAACTACTCTGACATACGTCCAAAAACTACGCTGACATACGTCTCAAAATTCGAAACACCCTAAAAGATAGCAAACAAATAATAGTTTAAAAAAACTAAAAAACACGCTTCCTTAGAAAACCAAACTGAGAAGTAGAAAATAATGGAAAAAAAGCGTGAGGTGCCTGATATCAATAAAAAAATACCTTAAAAACACCCCACGCTTTTTTCCATTATTTTCTAGTTTGGTTTTGTATGGAAGCGTATTTTTTAGTTTTTTTTTAAAGCACAGTCGCTGTCTATCACTGAATGAATGAACTAAAGATTATTTATAAGTAGAATCCAATATACGTACGTCATAACATATTCACATTACATTACATTCCGACCAAATTTCGGTTTAGTTTGTTGTCAGAATAACAAAAACATTTTAGTTGGACTTTACTCCACCCATATTCCTGTAAGAGTAGAATTAAATTTAGGTATGTACCGACAATTACAGTCTGTCATTGATGGTGTTTTGTTCAACGTAATGTAGCAAGCCTGTTGCTCATTATTGGGCTCATTTCCAAATTCCGGCCGCCGATTTACAAATGAAATTACAACACAACACAGCTAGACTAGAGAATTTATCGCAAAATACTGCTGTATGGCAATCGTATTCGTTAAAAAATTGACTAATGAAACACGTAGGTAAATAGTATGGCATATATTTAAATAGACAGCCTTCAAATTTCCTGAAGGCTTTCTATTTCCATTACAACACTGTTTGTCTCCCGAAGCTCACAATGTACACTGTTGTCATTGTTTGCCTTTGCTTTCATACATCGTTATGTACCTATAATAATTGGCCCGTATTGTATGTCTGTCTTTGTAAACATTGTGCGTGTTAATATTGTTTTTTTAAGAATACAAATAAACTCCTTTGTTTGGCTCCTTTTGACAACTCATCAAGGTAGGGTCGTGGAAACACGGAGGCCCGAAATAACTTTGCACGCCAGAAATGATAAATCAGACATATAAAAAATGGGTCTAAGGTAGAGAAAGACAGGATGAATTTTGTTTTTCGTTACATTTTTCATTATTTATTTATTACTAATGAATAAAAGAGAGATGTATCAAAAGATCTGATCAAAGAAGCTTGAGTTTGTTGTGTCTGAATTCTTCATATCAAGTTCGTTAATTTTCATGGACGGGCATGGCCTGCAAATTGCAAAATAGGGACAGATGAAAAATTACACACAGTCTTTTGTTTCGGAGAAATTGGAATAACGTTGTTCACGACGAAGAGTTCCATTACCATTCTCCGAAATGCCTGACCCCACTCATTTTAAAACAATAGCAAAACTAATTAACATAAAACCTCTTACACACTCACTGAGCTCATAAAAGAGCCACTTCAAAGAGAATAATAATTCAATTTATCACATTCCGTGCCATCATCAAAGTCAAGTGTGGGCTCACCCTGATGTACGATACGCCTCGTAATATACTTCTGGGTCACAATTTACTCATCACCCTAAAACGGAATTACTATAGGTAATGTTATGGGGCTGTAAAGAGTTCCTACCATGAATTTGTTTAATTACTTCTGGGTAGTGCTTGAATGTTGGTGGGATTCCTGGGAATGGTGGAATGGTGTTAAATAAAGTGATAAAAATGATGAAGTAGCATGTGGTAAACAAATAAATGTATGTACTTACGTAAAGAACGTCACTAAATATGTCGTTTCGGAATTGGGGTTCAAAGATTAAATAGGTACATGTTTCTCTACGGTGTCTACAAGTCTTTATCTGCCTAGTTTTTTCCTATGTTCTCTTCTACTTCTAATCTTCACCGACTTTCAGGCTTCTGAATACCCGCAATGAACAGTCAATACGGGTAATCAGTAGCCTAAATGTCTAATTTATCAATAGGCGCAAAGCGACGGCACGATGCGAGTCTGGTGGAACAATTTCTATTAAAACTTCGTAGACATTGCATTACTTTTAACTGAACGAGTCTTTAACATGCTTTCAAAGCACGGAGCGGTCTCGATATGTAATGGATAGTCACCCATCTACGTACCGACCTCGGCAAGCGCAGCTTAACTTTCAATCGACTGAGCGGCTGTTATTATTTAGCACCAAGCCCTTTCCTACAGTGTGTCATAGCAGAGGTGGAAAAGAAGAGTTGTATTTTCTGATTTAAAAGCTCAACCACTTAACTCCAGCGGCGTATCACTTATTTCGATCACGTTTTAAACTATACATTATATCCTCTCAAGAAATGTAGTTACGAATTTTACAAATCATTAGCTTCAATCTGGAAATACCAGTAAACTTTAGCTAGCCTTTCTCATGTAATGCATGAACAGTCAGAAAGATACAACAGAATTTCAAACGTTAAATAAAACCGAATATTATCGCAGTCTACTTGTACATAAACGTTTCTTTAAACTTGCGTCACAAGACCAAGTACTCCGCTTGAAAGCTTATGTAAAACAAAAATCGATACTGAGATAGTAACTTAGGTACCTACATAATCACGTAGTCACTATCCCCCCAGGATCGTTCGTTGTAAACGAGGCATAAGTACATCGGATATGTATGAACATATACGCTCTCGTGTACAACATTATGGTTCGTTGCAAGGTTTGTACTTGTTGGTAAATCTGAAAACTTATTGTTTTCTTTGAAGACGATGATGATTTTATTCTTTCTGTTTAAATTGATTGTCTTCAATCGAAATGTCGAGCCACAGATGATTCATGCAACAACGCTTTTGCCGTAAGCATATTTATTTCTGGTGGTAACATTTTCAAGTCTTCTGTGTATTGTCTACTAAAGCCATCCTAAATGATTGTATTTTTTAACAGATTGGTTATTAATTGGGTGGATTTGGAATACATTGATTCAAGGTAACTAGTTTGTTGTTGAAAACACTTTTCGATGGTTGATATCGATATCATCATTCTCTTGCTGTTATTCGAATTTATTTGGAATTGGCGCTACATGTCTTATTCTCTTCTCTTTCAATTGTCATTTCGGTAGTCACTCCATTTCTATCCAAATCATCATTCAAACAGTCCATCCATCGTTTCTTTGGACTTCCCCTACTCTTACAGCCATCGACATTCATACTCAGAACTTTCCTCACGACATTTTCCTCATTCCTCTGTATGACGTGCCCATACCGTGACAATCGATCTCCACACAAATTATTAGCTATTGGTGCCACTTGCAGACTTCTTCTTATAACGAAGTAAAATAAATAAATCACGAATGGATAGAATAAGAAATGATTATTATTCTATCCATTCGTGATTGATATTGATATGAGGATAAACATTTCATGATCCAGTTTTAACTTAATATTCATTGGAAAAACTCTCCGGATAATTTCATAATTGCTTCAAGTTTTAAACGATCTCAAGTTTTATTTGTGTAAGAGAATTATTAAACATTTTTCCGTAACTGTCTTGGTAACGTTAATTGAGTTCTGAGTTTCCGAGAAATTCTTGCAATCAAATTCAAATGGACTAGATAGTAACATTAATTTAATGTTGGATTAACAAAATAAGATTAGTGCGGGTAGTACATACCATAACTAAGAAGTTAAAAATAAAAAACTTTTTTCAAAAAAATAACAGCCGACTTCCTTAAAAACACTACAAAGTGAAAAATTACTTTCATTTCGGAAGTGGGTGGCAAAAACTTAAATACAGATAGTGTTTTTAAGGAAGTCGGTTGTTATTTTTGTATCGGCCATTGCTATAACTTATTTATATTATCTACGTATTTAATTTGACATTTCATCCCTGCTTTTTTAAACCAATTTTTTCGACAAAACATCGTCATCACACCAACATTATTTTGAAAAATGGTTTATGTTACAAAAAGTGATCTTTTCGTTTACTTCCACATTTTTCAATCACAGTTTTATGGTACTTTTCGTGCCATAACGTTGAGTAATGGGAAGTGTCGTCACAAGCTATTACCTTGAGTGCACGAGTTTTTACCTCGTTAACTTATCGTAACCAGCATTATCCGTGTCGCTATTGAGAATCTTTGAGATAAAAAATGCATTTTTCAGATCTTCAAAGTGTGTTTATGTAGAAATATTGTAAAGAGTTGTGTTAGTAAGTGTAGGTAAATTAATATCAAGGAGCTGTATTTGCATATGTTTAATTAGTGGGATTTTTTTAGGGGAAAGTATGAAATCACTTACTAGAGAATGGGCAGCAGCGTTCTCTATGCATTTTACCACCATACTGCGATCGCCAACCCGCCTGCCAAGCGTGGCGTTTATGGCAAAGCCCCCCAAACTGGGGGAGGCCTAAGTCCAGCAGTGGACGTCTTACGGCTGAAATGATGATGATGACGAAATCACGCAAATAAAGTCCCGGCTGTGCTAGGTATTTTTATAATAAAAAAATATTAATCAATCAATCTGCCTAGCCTTTACCTGGTTATGTTGGAGTCGGCTCCAGTCTAGCCGTATCCAGCATTTAACATGGAGCGACTGCCTATCTGACCTCCACAACCCATTTACTGGGTAATACGATACCCTTTGGGTAAGACTGGTTATCAGACTTTCGTGCCCATGACGACTGGTAACGATTGTCAAAGATACAAGAATGACAGCCAACAGCGTCACGTGCTTTCTGGGACACGGAGCCACTCTTGCTATGAAGAAAACAAACTACGAAATAAAAACTATTGTGTATGAAGGATCCAAAATATTTAATAAATTACCAAGAGACCTCATAGAATCTAAATCCAAAACCACTTTTTAAAAACGACTAAAACACTTTATAGTAAAAAATTCATCTTCCCTACACTAGTGACGAGCCACATCCAGCTACCGCTGATCTGTGTTTCACGGAAACTTATTTTGTTGACTTATTTTGAGTTGACAGTTGTGCCCGTGTATCGAACTAACACTTGTTCATATTTTTTTAATAAGACGCCCTGTTATTTGTAATACGTCCAACATCTAGTTTATTTTAATGATATGTCTAGTTTTAGTTATTCTCATGTTAAATGAATGTAATTCTTATGAGAATGAATGATCTCAAACCTCAAAAGGTTCACGGACCAACTGCGTAGCTTACGTAAGGCAGAAACATACTTACGTGTCGTGGCGTGTCGTGACGCGCCAGAAGCATATCGGTTTCATACATTTAATATGGTTAGGGACATATTTGCATGTCGTGTCGTGTCGCAACACGTTCTATCGAATGTATGAAACTGAATGCTTCTGGCGCGTCACGACACGCCACGACACGTAAGTGTGTTTCCGCCTTTAGCCACAAGCCTTCCCCAAAGAAAATCATTGAACGTCCGTGAAAACTCAATACAAAAATCCCTGAATTTTATTTCAGTTAAATTCCTTCATAAATAAAATATCAGTCATCAAAGACCCAAAGGGAACCCACCTCATCGAGCACAAACATTTTCAAAATTCCCACCTAATTGAAAACCTCTTCGACAAACACTTTAGCTTCCTGGCTTATTAACTCTACTGCCTCCAATGTTCGCTTTAAAACGTGTCTGGCACAGACGGGGTACTTGCCGTTCAATTAACCATCCCTTATTGCTTTTTGTTTAAAGAGTGAGAGAGTCTATCCTAAGAAATAATTACGCGGCAGTCTCAAGTATTTAGCTTAGCAGAAGTTAATTAGTATACGAGTAACAGCTGCGGCGGAGCTTAAGGTAGCTACAATGTACCAAGTATCGCGTACTTTGTTTATTTTGGATATTATTTTTCTCGCAACGGTTTTCTTATCATGCGTATGAGAGCGCCTTGTCCTGCAAAGTACAAGTTTTACTTAGTTTGTAGGTGCAGAGTTTTAAATTATGTATAATTCTAATTTATATGCATTACATTTTTATTTTATTTTACATAATTAAAATCTGATCAATAACGCTGCGGTAGACCTCGTAGAAGATGGGGGGCCGAGCTGGAGTAAACACACGACCAGTGGTCTACTTTAGCCTTAGAAAAAACCAGTTGAAATTCATGGGGAGAGGCCTCCTAACAGTGGGATGATCCGAGCTAATAGTTACAGTAACAGTAGTAACCTTCATCCTTCATCATCACCCCTGTTGAGAGTCAGTCTAAAGAAATAAGCTTGGACTAAATTGATGAGTTGGGTTATTATAGAAAATGCTAATGGACGGTTTGTATTATTTGGGTAAGTTATTTGCTAGAAAATGAACAAGAAGAGAAGAAATGAAGCAACAAATGATGACCATGATGACGAAGACGATGACAGAAATGTGCTGATGTTTTCAAGCAATCATTATTATTTACTCTATTTCAAGAATTCTCAGTATACCTACTGTTGAAGAAGAATTAATATAAAATAATAATTGACTTATCACATGACCAGAGGGCTAGTGAATGTTTTGGCGAAATAATCACCATTTCCTGAAAACGTGGCATTGCTGCCAATCTTTTGGGCACTTTTCCTATAGACAGCAATGCGGGTGATTATTTGGCGCCTTTTGATTATTTTCCTTCTTTACATATACTTGTATACATATTAGTCTACCGTCCGGTACCGTGTGGTGCCGGACGCAAAGCATAACACCACCCCATTTCTTTCCGTGGGTGTCGTAAAGGGCGACTAAGGGACTTACTAGAGAATGGGCAGCAGCGTTCTCTATGCATTTTACCACCATACTGCGATCGCCAACCCGCCTGCCAAGCGTGGCGATTATGGCAAAGCCCCCCAAACTGGGGGAGGCCTGGGTCCAGCAGTGGACGTCTTACGGCTGCAATGATAATGATGATGAAATATTAGTCTTATTATTCTAAGATTAATCTATTTAATAATCAGTCAGAAAATATTATACATATTTAATGTATAAAAATATAGTCTGAAAATAATAATATTCTTATTATTTCAAGCATTTTTAAATTACATAAAAAAAACATAAATATTTACATAATGCTAAAAGCTACATTCTTAAAATAATAATTTTCTAATTATTTTAAGACTAGCTTTTAAAATTACATAAAACTTACAAAAATATTTACGTTTTGTAAAAATCTACACTCTTAAAATAATAATGTTCTTATAATTAATTTGACTTGTTGCTTAAAAATTATGTAAATATTTTCCTAGGTAACATGTAAAAAGACAGAATAAATAAATAAAGTCACTATTAGTAAAACAAAACAAAAACTAAATCCTAGATCCATCACACTTGTTAGTCCCCAGAGATGCAAGCCCCCAGGCTTGTCAGCAACCAAACGCAAAGACAGCGCTTAGGTCAACTTGCGTCATTTATCACTGTTGTATGCGCTTCAACACTTGATGGATGACCCGCTCGCTATAAAGACGCCTCGACACTTATAAATATCAAGTTTTAGGGATAAAATGATAGTGTGGACATAGTTTAGTTTACTTTGACGTAAATCTACGTGGTGTTGGTATTAATTCTAGCTCTTCGACTATTAAAGTTTTGACGACGCTTTTAATAGATGATGGACTTCTTTTGTGATCAAATCTCATAGGTGTGGTTATATTTTGAGATGGAATTTTTATGCATCCTGAGTTTAACATCTACTCATAATCTCCCGTTTCTTCCCGTGGGTGTCGTAAGAGGCGACTAAGGGACTTACTAGAGATTGGGCAGCAGCGTTTTTTACGCATTTTACCACCATACCGCGTTTGCAAACCTGCCTTTTAAGCGTGACGTCTTTCAGCTGAAATGAATGATGATGACTCATAATGACCACCTCACGTTAGCCAACACAGATTTTGATCGCCTGTTTTTTGTTTGTTTTAGGTTCCTTTGGATAATAATGACATTGGCCTTTCACATAAAACGTATGAATATTGTGATACTACCCGCCATTGAATATCATATTTATCCAAAGTTATAAAGAGCGTGTAATCTATTTATTCAAACTTGATAACTTTATTCTTCCAAAACTAGGATCATCAATATTGTTGTCTCCTAACGACAGTTAATAATAATAATAATATAATAAAAACGTTTATTTTCTCCACTACATAATGATAATTGAGAACAATATTATAATAGTGGTAACAAAAATACATTGATGTTGTGGAGACTGGAGCCTGTACTAGGAATACCTGTGTTACAGGTCTCCAGGCCCCCAAACTATCCGGACAAGCTACAGTTATACAAAAAACTACTAATAGATGTTGAATTGAATAACAAAAATTACTCTATATAACGAAGAAAACAAATAATAATTAAAAACTAAAAACTAAGAGATTAAAAATTAAAACAAATAATAAATTAGACAGCAAAGCAGGGTGTGTGGGTATAGTTGTGTGGGTGTGTGGGTGTAGGTGTGTGTTTGCGGGTGTGTAGGGAGTGTGTGATAAACAAAAGTGTCCTATATTACGATTCTATGTAGGACATATCGATCTGCATTTTTATGAAATTACTTCTAGTAGTCTCTCTGTGGCTTCATAATCGAGAGATTGAAGCCAATTTTTCACCTTTGACTTACAATGGAAATTGGGAAGCGAGTAGATGGAAATAGCTTTATTTATTTTGTTGTACAGGTGATCTCCCAGGAAGCAAAAGAATCTACGGCTGAATCTGGTTTTGAAAGACTTTGATTTACAGACTGTGTGTTTGCGTCTCTTGTTAAGCACTTCGCTAGGATTGTATGGAAGTTGAGAGTGCCTGCGAATGATAGTGTTCAAGATGAATAGTTGGCGAACTGTCAGGACGTTGCACCTCTGGTAAAGTTCCTTCGTTGGAAAGAGAAAGGGGAGCTTGCGACTAACTTTAAGTACAGCTCTCTGAGCTCTCTCCAACTTCAGGAAAGATGTCTTTGGGGCTCCACCCCATGCCGTTATGCAATATGATAAGATTGACTGAACTAGTGCAAAGTATACGGTGTCAATAGTCTTAGTTTCTGCTACATGTCGTAATTTTTTGAAAATAAATATCAATTTTCGTATTCTCGCTGTAAGTTCGTCTACGTGCGGCTGAAAACTAAGACTGCTATCAATCTGAACACCCAAATACTTAATAGCAGCTGTTTTTTTAAGCGTAGGACATGAACAAAGCTTGCCTTGCACAGAGCATGTGTGAGATTTTATTGAAAGATCTTTATCAGAAGGGGCAGCGCGATTCTTTATGGAAAAGGGAATATACATTGTTTTGGACACATTAAGAGTGAGTTTGTTTTCTTTTAACCACTCTGCGACCATATCAAAACCAAGCTGAGCATTTAAATAGACCTCTTCCCACGAGTCCGCGTGAAAAAGCAGAGCTGTGTCGTCTGCAAAGGTAACGATCCTGCCACCACGCAATTTGAGGTCACAAAGGGCATTGATATATGTCAAAAATAATGTGGGGCCAAGGATACTACCCTGTGGTACCCCGTACGTGATGTCAAGATCATCACTGCACATATCACCAATCTTAACTCTCTGCTTGCGGTTTTTAAGATAGTCAGAAAACAATTGAAGTTGCGTGCCTCTGACTCCAAACTTCTCTAGCTTCTCGAGAAGGAGCGGCGCAGAGACTGTGTCGAAAGCTTTTGCTAAGTCAAGAAAAATTGCCAGTACTTTCTGTTTACCATCGAGATTAGTTGAAACAAAGTTCACCAGTTCTTGGACGGCCTCACTAGTTGACTTTCCAGATCGAAAACCAAACTGAAAGGGTGATAACAGTTTGTTGGACTCGAGGTATTTAGTCAATCGTTTGTTTATTAACCTTTCTAGAATCTTAGATAATGTTGGTAAAATAGAAATAGGTCTAAAGTTATCGACACAGCCCCTGTCCCCTCCTTTATGTATTGGGTGAATTTCAGCAAGTTTAAGAGAGTTTGGGAAAGTGCCAGTGGAGAACGCCAGATTACAGATGTAAGTCAAAGGTGGAAGTACAACATCTCTATAACGCTTTAGAAAAACGGCAGGGATGCTGTCGCGACCCACTGCACAATCGTTTTTAAGACCTTGGATTATTTGATCAACCTCGGTTGTATCTGTGGGAAGCAAAACAAATGATTGTGTAAATGAGGTTTTGGTATGTACTGCAGGGAATCGATTATTGCTAGGTGGTATTTTCTCAGCAAGATTTTTACCCATGTTTGCAAAAAATGAATTGATAGTGTTCAAGTCGTCCAGCGGATTGCTTTTACATAGAAGTTCAGTAGGGACGTCGTTGCATTTTTTTGTATTTGTCACCGTCTTAATGGCTTCCCAGAGCTTTTTGTTGCTAATAGAGGCCGCTTTGTTGATCTCTGATCTCTCATAATCCACTCTTATTTTTTTTAAAAGATCATTGCAGAAATTTCGATATCTTTTGTATGTTATTTCCAGCGTTTCGTTATGCTGGTCTTTTTTTTTAAGTTCTTTTAGTTTTTGATGCATGTTGTCGCGGTTCTTCATACATTTCAACAAGCCTTTGGTAATCCAGGGTTTTTTTATAATTTTCCTATTAGAGGTCTTAATCGCAGAAGTATTATTTTTTATTGCTTGATTGAGGGTGGAAATTAAATAACTTGTAGCTGTGTTGACATCACCGTCACTAAATATAGAAGAAAGGTCTAATAAGCTCATTTCCTTGTCCAAGGTGTCATAGTTTATCTTTTTTAAAACCTTAGAGTAAATCTTACGTTTTCGAGAATTTAGTTCGATTGCGAAAAATATACAATCATGGTCAGTTATAGAAGTTTCCGCTATGTAACAATAAGCAGGTAGCATTGTCTTAAGCATGACATGGTCTAGACATGTTGAACTATGTGTGCGAAGTGTATGTGCTGGTAACATACCATGGGAGGCTAATAAGTTTAAGTACGAAGACGAATTAGAATCAGTATTATGAGGAGTAATGTCGACATTAATATCTCCAATAAGTATAATATTTGAATAAGCGGAATATTTACTTAAAAGCGTATTTAGAGACTCAATAAATCTAGCTATATTTCTAAAACCAGCCGGCCTGTATATTGCAAAGATAATGGTATTGTCATTAATTTCCAACATGAGACAGTTGGCATCCATAAGTATAGGCTCCTCAGATTTAAATCGTATATTTGGCTTGTAGTAGACCACTACTCCTTCATTCTGTGTTAAATTAACGACAGTTACTCAGTTACAAATCGATCGGAATACAGTATAATAGAATGGATGTAGTTGAACCCTTTCACGTTTTATTTGGAGACAACGACGGGTTAGACAAATGGCGCGTTTGGCTTCCTTATTCAAAATGAATATATTACCGGTAGAGAGAAGTGTCCCTAGAATGACCTTTTTAGGGTTCCGTTGCCAAATGGCAAAAACGGAACCCTTATAGATTCGTCATGTCTGTCTGTCTGTCTGTCCGAGTACGTCACAGCCACTTTTTTCCGAAACTATAAGAGCTATGCTGTTGAAACTTGGTAAGTAGATGTATTCTGTAAACCGCATTAAAATTTTTACAAAAAAATAGAAAAAAAACAATAATATTTGGGGTTCCCCATACATAGAACTGAAACTCAAAAAACTTTTTTTCATCAAACCCATACGTGTGGGGTATCTATGGATAGGTCTTCAAAAATGATATTGAGGTATCTAATATCATTTTTTTCTAAACTGAAAAGTTTGCGCGAGAGACACTTCTAAAGTGGTAAAATGTTTGACCCCCCCCCCCCCCCCGTAACTTCTAAAATAAGGGAATGATAAAACTAAAAAAAATATATGATGTACATTACCATGTAAACTTCCATCGAAAATTGGTTTGAACGAGATCTAGTAAGTAGTTTTTTTTTTATACGTCATAAATCGTAAACCACAATTTACCTTCCATTCAGTCAAAAACCTTTAATTTCATAGTTGTTTTTAATTTTATTGCTGTCCGAAACTGAATAAATAAATTAAAATTAAATTAAATAAACATAAACCTTATGCATAAACCGTGAATACCTGCAGGTTTGTACGGAACCCTCGGTGCGCGAGTCCGACTCGCACTTGGCCGGTTTTTAGTATCTATTTAGAAGTATACTGCCATTGGTATTGTGTTTATGTACATAGATGCAAAAAATCTAATTGTATAGTAAACACTCAAAAAGAGTAGGTAACATGTTCGTCGAAATTCGTAAATTTACCAAATAAAAAATTTACTGCCTTGTTGGTCTAGCGGTCGTAAGCGCTCCTGCGGAGCATGAGATTCTGAGTTCCTGGTTGAACAAAGTGTCATTGGTTTGGTAGATATCACAAGTCTTCGATATTTTGGTTCTAGGACACTGGTTTCCTCACGATGTTTTCCTTCACCGTTTTTAACAGCAGTGATGATGAAATTGTTTTCACAAAGTATAGCGCATGTTTGAATTCGAACCCACGACCCGCAACTTGTAAGTCGGAGCCGATACCTAGTGGTATGGCCTAATGGCCTAGTGGCCACCCCTACTCATACAAACGTGTTACGTAGAAAAAAAAAACCGGCCAAGTGCGAGTCAAACTCGCACGAATGATTCCGTACCATTATCGGCAGACAGATGGACGGACAGTGAAGTCTTAGTAGATTAGATTTAGAGATTGGAAACGGGACCCTATGTCCCGTTTTCCCTTTGGGTACGAAACCCTAACAATGTCAAGTGCTCATACGTATTGGTTTTTGGGTGATATTACGGCAATTCATTTCCTATATTTTCCTCCAATTTTTCACTCCACAAAAACCCAACAAACTTTGTCCATCCCCTAACAATACTCAAGAATCACCAACAGCATCCTTTTGATTTACACGCATTTGTATCTTTGATAACAAGCACCATCCCAAACTGAATCAAATCAGTCAAGCGGACTGAACAATAAATATTTTAGTAGAACCCGACGCCGACGCGGAGATATATTGAAGGTTCATTGAATAAAATGTTGGCCGGCAGGGGACGCCTCGGTCGAACCCTTTATTATCGTGTACGGACTGATGTGGGGCGATAAAGGGACCGTCCCTAAGTATTAGACAAATACCTAGGTGTTTGTGCCGTCGTGACAAGTTTGGAGCAAGCGTTTTGTTGATACTGCGCACGCCTTGCCAAGAATATGTTTTGATGATTTGACAGTTTATCATAGTGAGTTTTCTTCGCTTTGTTGGCTGTTTCTTCAACAGATAGACCTACAAAGTTCTTAGTACCGGCATTGAATAATAAACGACGTCACGTTTGTTGACTGACTGCAAATTATTTCTATAGGATCATTTTATGAATCTTCTTTTAATCTTCTTCCTTCGGCTTGCCAGTACAATTTCGCGTATACTGTTTTTTGTACTGTTCTTTTTCTAACTATTTTATTTTATCGCCAGCCGGTACCTACTGTTATGTTCTACCAATTTCAAATTTAAAAGTAAATTGTTTAATGTATTGTTCATGAACATTAACTAAATTCCTACACGGTTTTGCATGTTCGGGCCATTTACCGATACGCATATTTTCAATTTAATGCAAGTAAGTTGCATGAAAGTATTTGTAAATAATTAAATAGTTTGCTTTTCATGGTTATAGTAAAAACTTAAGAGGCCGTATTCGATTTTTTCATAGTTTTTTCAAGAATCTTGGCATAGAAGACAAAAAAAAATAGGTCATTCATCATGAGATCGTAATTGAAACAGGATTTGATATTGTGCATTATAACATAAGAAAATACAGTATTTTAACAGTAAAAAGACGTCTGTAATATCAAGTAAATCTGCGAATTCGGCAAAATTCCGTATACGGCCTCCGAAATATTGATAAAAGATAATTTTGCTGAACATAATTAATCTGTTTTCTTTGTATATCTTTGCGCCGAGCTCACGCCAACGTAAATGTAGCGATATCGTCTTTATGCATATTGAAACTTAATTAAAGCATAATACGTTTTTTATGTATTTGAACGTTTAATAATTTATAATTTTCTTATTAACTTAATTGGTTACTCTAGTCTTTATGCATATTGAAACCTAATACATTTTTCTAAGTATTTGTAGGTTCTATAATTTATAGTTGAAATTAATTAGATACTCACTTTTAGAAATACCACCGCACTTGTAAGAAAATAAAATGTATATAAAGTATTTTCCTTATGATAAATAAATGAAAAATCGCTCGAGATTTACAAAAACTAAAAAAAAAACTTGACCTAATTTTTACTTAACTTTTCCGTACATTTATTGAACGGACAGTTCCCAACTTTGTTCACATGCAAACGTCAATCCTATAGGGTTGGGTTTCGACCTCGACCTACTGATCACCCCCTCAGGATGAAATCTTCCTTTAATGTTTTATAGTTTATATCAGTACGGCTGTCTCAGGCCGTCAATCACGAAACTGCTTTTATCTTTAAATATTTATTTTCCTTTTCAGGGCCCGCCATGACAATAAACTAGGGAAAGTGAAAGTACTTTAAATATATTTTTGAAAATGAAATTGTGATAAAATAGTGCTAATAAGTGATAAAATAAACCTTGAGTGATGATTTAAGTGATGTGATAAAGAACGTTTGGGCGATGCTGCGATCTTTGGTGACGTCATGGCTTTCGATTCTACTCCTGTTTTGCGGTTTAAAACCTGGTAAGATTTTTGATTGTTAACAACTAGTGACCCGCTCAACCATTATAAGATTTATACTAACATATTTTTCACACAACCCTTTCAAAATAAATTCTGTGTAATTTAGAAGCCCATTACTGTCACACAGGTAGACTTGATAATGTATTTTTTTTTTTAAATTAAGAGTGGTGACCGTTAAATTTCCGTATTGACAGGACAAAATTTAAAGACGTTAGAGAGCCTAGAGTGTTTTCAGCATTGAGTTTTTAGTTTTTATGAAGGAACCTTTAAGAGTTAATGTATAGAGACTATTCTAAATTAACATTCCTTTATAGTTTGGACTTAAGTTACAAAAACTGTGTTAAAGACTAAAATTTAAGGGTAAATGAACGTTTAGATGGGAACGTTGTATATCGAAGATATAGATAGAGCCCAATGCACCAGCGCTATGTATCAGAAGACCAGGGAATAGTTAAAGGCATGCGCCTTAACAACACACGTTCTAGATGGCGTTTATAGAAAACATTTGGCGTGAATCACGAGCTATTTTCTCTGACAATGCTATTATTTTTCGTAGTAATCAGTTTTAATTTTTTCTTAGATCCTTTCACATCGATTTTCAAACTTATACCTACTTCTTATTATAGTCCTCACGCCAATAGGGTAGAACGCTAGATCCAAAGTTAGAGAGAATCAAAGATTGGTCAAAATTGCTACCCATAATGTAGCATAATGCACTACTTAAATGAAGAAAATTTATGAAAGTTCTATACCTTCACATAATATAATTATTAGCATACCTAAGTAACCGAGTTCTGTTGATAGTGAATTCACTAGATTCATTATAAATTCAAATTAACTACCGTATCATCCAACTGATTTGCATCGCAAACTCGCAGAAGTAATTTAACTAAAACTGCAGTAAGCTGGTTCCTAACATATTATTTAACTCCTTGGTGTCAGCCATTATAAGACTGCCATAAGATGCAATAATCATAATAATTAAAAGATGAAAATAATCAATAAAAGCAAAGGCAAATAGCAGGATTGGATAGGTGAGGTGACCATCTTTACATACCGAGATTCCTCCACGCCTCGCAAAGCACGTAAAGCTTTGACCCCGGCTGTCATTTCAGTAGATTTTTGACAGTTGTTACGGGCAATTAGTAGCCCGAAAGAGTGTGTATTTTTTCGATAGCTAAATATGTCGCGATGTTACAAAACCGTGAAAACACGCTAAAATCGTGTTTTTTGCACTTTTAGGTTAGAATATCTAAAAAATGTGATGTGATGGAGCAATTCCGAGGCCGAATTTGAATTCAATGACCCAAAATCTACGGGGAGTGACTACTCTCATTCAAGGAGCAAGAGTAACGTCGAGCTGTGTAATTTTTTAAACTTAAAACCTACGTTAAACGCCACAAAAATATAAAAGCGATCCTATTTCTCAATTTTTCCGATGTCACCGAGGTACGATAGCAATTTTGAAACGTTCACCGACTTTTACAATTTCCCCCGAGTGAGGACTTATCTCAAGCGTTTGGCTACAAACTTACATTAGGGTTGCCCCAGCACTAAAATGGAACTTAGGACAATCCCGACGAGTAAATTAAGTTCTATTAACGCCGTCGGAATGTGAAGACGAAAGCGATTAAGTTTCTGTAGGTCAGTCCCATCCCCCAGTAATGGACGATCCCTAGAGTTAAATTGGTGACGTACATTTACCAGGCGACAGATTCACATTTTGATTTTAGGGTCCCAAAGTCAGATTGACGGTAAATTGTTTTTATTTTTGTGCGTGGATTGCTCCCGGAATGGAATGACCTTTAGGGCTGGCCTTGTGAAATATTCAGGGGCTTTAGGATTCCAATTTAGTCTCACGTAGAGTGAGGTTAAGCGTTGCCTATGTCAGAACGCAGTGGACTGAAAATGTTTCCGCCCTTGACTTTAGCAGGAATAGGGTATCGAAAGGATTTTATTCAAAACCACTTCAGTGATTTTGTTACGAGCTTTTTTGAAGCATAATGTACAGACGCCAGCACATCAAGGTACCCGAAACTATCAAACTTTCTTAATCAATCTTGAACCTAATACTTTAGTGTTAAAGTTGAAAACCTATTAAAGAAATTAGACAGATTGTAGTAGTTTCAAGTGCTGGCGTCTGTACGTCTTTCAATAAACAATGACACTTCAACTTTTCCACAAATTGATAAGACGGAAAGATATTGAAAATTCTTGCTCTCGCAAAGGAAATTCCCATGGCGATTCGGAATACGTATAAATTCACGATACTAACCATCGAACCATGGTTCGCTACACATAATGCCTTATCTGGCCCGAAATTGTTTCTTTTTGGATATCGAAACTTGGTGTGCTTATTTTCATGTAGCTGTATGAATTGTACATTTTGGAAAAAGGGGAACTCTAAAATACATTTTATTTTTGTTTACTGGATTTTCAGGAATTGACTTATTCAAATTGGTCTTGATTTAACTTATTGCAATGAGCCATTTACCTTCCCGCGGCTTTATCCGCGTAGATGCCGGAAATACCCATGGGAACATACTACCGGGATTCAAAGTGCCCTTTGTAATAATAATATTTTTTTATTCAGTTCATATACAACACAGTACAATATTAGGAAAACAAAGAACAGATTATAATAAGCCTTAGGAGCTAATTTTTTACAAATTCCCTGGACCCCACACTAGGAATCCCTGTGGCGGAAGGTCCAGCCTCTTTCCAAGTGAGGCAAACATTTACATTATTTAATTAGGGAAATACATTAATATCAAAAAAGGTAATAATTTGAAACCAGGAGATAAAAAAAAATAAAAAAAATGAAAAATTTAAACTATAACTAGAAACTTATGTGAAATTTAATACGAAGTACATAATTATAAATATGTGATTAGGGTGTGAGTGTATGTGTAGTGTGGACTGTGTGTGAAGTGTGGAGTGAGTGTGGGGGTGTATTTGGTGAAAACGAATGGTTTGGTGCGTACATGTGGTATTTTTCACTTTTTTTTATCTTGGCATGTCAGAATTACGATTGTATGTGCAGAAGGTTGAAGAAGGCTTTGTGTTAATCCAGATTAGAAACTATCTGTGTGCCATACTTCTATCAAGATGTGTTCAGCTGTGTTTGCGCCGTTCTGGAAAAAACATCCAACAAACAGGCAAACAGACATACATTCTAAAAACTATATTTTCTGCAACAGATAAATAAAAATAAAAAATAAAATGTTTTTATTGCATCTACAAACATTGCATTTATAACATAAATTGAGGCAGCCCCAGTAAGTTACCGAAGTACTTGTGTTGGGGCTGTCTCGCTACTTCCCTTACAAATCTAACACAACAATGTTGAGACCACATACAGTGCAAAATCTCAAAATTAAAATAAAAGAAACTAAAGTAAAATAAAATTTAAGAAAATAAAAATAAAAATGATATAGGTGCATGCATATGGGTGCGTAGGTGTGGGAGTGAGTGTGTGAGGTGGTGTGTGGGTGTAATTGTGTATGTGTGGGTGTGGGAGTATGTGGGGGTGCGTGTATGTCTGGGGTGCATGTGTGCTTGCGTGTAGTGTTTGTGTATGTTTAGCCAGATCTGACAAGAATTTCCTCCGTTTCGTCATAAGTTAAGGTGTGAAGCCATTTAGTTATAGCTTGCTTGCAATCGTACAACGGTAGGGGGTATATGCGTAATTTTAGGTTAATTTTATTGTATATGTAGGCCGACTGTGTTACATATTGACGTTTGGCAAAAACTGTTCGGATTCCTGGGGAGTGAGCTACAATGTCTTTACATCTTCTGTTTTGAGTAGTTGGGTCAAAAGGGATGGCCTTATGTAAAGTCAAGGTCACATTTAGAATGTATAGTTTTCTGACTGATAGTAGGCTACTTTCGCTATAGAGAGTGGTTGTGGGAAACCTAAAAGGTTTAAAATACATAACCTTAATGACCGCTCGCTGAGCTCTTTCAAGATCGAGGAATTTCATTTTTGAAGTTCCACCCCATACCGCAATGCAATACGTTAGTACTGATTGTGTCAGGGCAATGTAGATCTTATTTAGAAGCTTTGCAGACATCAGGTGACGTAAGGTTTTGAAAATCCAGATAAACTTCCTAACTCTTGCCATAAGTATCTCAATATGCGAGTACCACGACAATCTTTGGTCAATGATTATTCCCAGATATTTTGTGGAGCTGACTTGTTGGATGTACTGGCAATCACAATTTAAGCCACAGTTATTTCCACTCATGTGTATCCTTACTCTAAAATCAGGTCCAGGTTGAGACCTTTGGCTTGGAGAAAAGCAGATGAAATTGCTTTTTGAAGTATTTAGAGTTAAGAGGTTATTTTTGAGCCAACTGGCAATTTCTGTAAGGCCCAATTCAGCAGCAGTTTGTACCTCAGACCAAGAGTCCCCTGAAAAAACAACCGCAGTGTCATCTGCATAACAGAAAATCCTACCACCATTACTTTGCAGGTTGCATAAACTGTTTATGTAGATTAAAAACAGGGGCGGGCCTAACACACTTCCCTGCGGGACTCCATAAAAGACGTCGTCTTCAGCGCTATATAAATTATCAATTTTGAATTTTTGTTTCCTATCCTTTAGGTAGCTTTCAAACAGAGAAAGTGCTGTACCTCTTATACCTATATTTTCAAGCCTGCGCAAAAGGATTGGAATCGAAACGGTGTCGAATGCTTTTTTAAGGTCTAAGAATACTGTTAGGCATTTTTACCCTTATCTACCTTATCTACGATTTCGGATGTCAGTGCCGTAACAGCATCTTGTGTTGAAAGACCTCGCCTGAAACCAAATTGTGAGGCCGAAATGATGTTATACTTTTCTAGGTAACTTATTAATTTTCTGTTAATTATTTTTTCCAAAATTTTTGAGATTGATGGTAGCACAGATATGGGTCGATAGTTGTTGACGTCACTCAAGTCCCCTCCCTTATGCACAGGAGTTACTACGGAACGTTTGAGGACACCAGGGAAAATTCCTGTTTTAAAACAGAGGTTGGCTAACTGCGCAATGAGAGGAACCACATAATCTCTCCCTAGTTTAAGGAATTTGATAGGTATACCATCCCAACCAGGCGCGCTATCAGAGTCCAGGCCCATGAGGACCCTATCTACTTCTTGTGGCTCGGTCTCGGTTAAGAAGAAAGAGGATGTCCAGGAGTTTGGGTTACAGCAAGGAATGGCTGGTAGACCAGTTTGGGCTGTTATACATTCAGCTAGAGATTGGCCTATGGTTATGAAAAACGAATTGATGCGGTTTAAGGAGTCTAGTGGCTGTGGTGTAATTTTAAGAAGATGTGTGTTTGAAGTTTTAGGTGTTTTAAAGTGGGTAATTTCATTTATCGTTGACCATAGATGTCTTGGATTCTTACTTGAATCTACTATTTGTTTTTTGTAGTACTGGCGTTTTAGTTTTCTGATTAAATTGGAGCAGAAATTGCGAAAGCGTTTATATGTTATTATTAAAATTAAGTTATATGTATCAATTCTGGTCTGTCGCTGCATTTTGTTTCTAAGTTTAATACATTTTAATGCACCGGTAGTAATCCAGGGCTTTAGGGTTTTTTTACTACAAGAAACAGACTTAATATAGGAATTAGAGTGAAGGGACGTCCTGATGATTTCAATTAATTTGGTAGCGAAGACTTCCGGGAGTGTGTAGGTGTTAAAAATTGCAGCATCTATATTTATAAGACATTTATGAGCATTTTCAAAATCAGTAGTAGTTATAGACTTACATTTCGTTTTTCGAACGCTAAAAGGGCTACTGGTCATGTTCAGGACAACCATATACCAGATACGTTCCACTCCTCGTAAAAATAATTGACTGAATAACTTCGGTACTATTTTATTATAACTAATTATGTATTGATTAAATTGAATGAATTTCACATTGCGCATTAAGTTATTAACGTGTCATGAGAGATAACATATGAGCAGTCATATTCAAGTAAGTACCTACTCATTAGAAATAGTTCAGTTGGAAAATTACAGCAGAATTCCAACAATCTAGCTTTCACGAATTCAGAATGATTTATCCAACCACACATTAGTCTGCGCCTAATGTGCCGTCGCGCCAAACCTAGCAGAAGGTTCCTAAATCCCCAATACAGTAACTTGCGTGTCAGTTGCAGCGAACAACTGAACCGCGAGCCATATCACCCGACCCAAATCGAGCTCGACGGGAAAAATATATTACGTTGCCAGCTACTCGAATCACTAGTTACAGTTTGTCTACTCAAAAAGCGACGATGCACCAAAACGGTGCACAGGAATTTAATATTATAATTGATTTGTCAGAATCATCAAAATCTAAACTATCAAATCAAAACTATTTCGGAGTCAGCTTCCAGTCCCGTCTAATTTTAATATATTACACTAGCTTCTGCCCGCGACTTCATCCGCGTCAAATTTTTGCTCCCCTGACCCTTCCCGTCGCATCGAATTGCCTGCCAGTTTTCATCTTATTTTTGTTGCTTCTCCGCTCCTTTTGACTGTAACGTGATATTATATAGCCGTCCTCATTAAATAGGCTACTCAATACAAAATATTTTTTCAATTCAGACCAGTAATTCCTAAGATTACCGCGTTTAACCAAACAAATAAACTCTTCAGCTTTATAATATTAAAGTATAGATTGAGTGACTGCATTTCTAACCTCCACATCCCAATACGTAATGAGATGCCTCTTGATAAGATTCTGATGACCCGTAACGAATGTTAAAGATGCACGAATAACAGCCGGGACCAATGACTTAACGTGCTTTAGGAGGCATGGACAGGTTTAGGTATGAAAACATGCTCAGTTTTCTACGAACCAACCACCACGTTAGCGTAGCTCTACCTGATCGATTGATCAGTGCGACGTTATTATTTAGCTACAAGCCCTTCATTTATTTGTTTTTTGTCAGGATATGATTCATTATAAATGGTATTCGGATTAGTCATAATGATATCAGCACACATTCTGCCAGTTCCGTTAGGTTTACCTACTTGTCCATTTAATCATCACATTCTGTCAAGTGTGGCTTACAAATATTAGTTACATGAATGTAGTGCAGAACAGACTAAAAATAAATAATAGTTTAAAAAAACTAAAAAGCGTGGGGTGCTTTTTAAGGTATTTTTTTATCGATATCAGGCACCCCACGCTTTTTTTCCATTATTTTGTACTTTTTAGTTTGGTTTTCAATGGAAGCGTGTTTTTTAGTTTTTTTAAACTATTATTTATTTTCTATTTTTTAGGGTGTTTCGAATTTTGAGACGTATGTCAGCGTAGTTTGTGACGTATGTCACCGTAGTTTTCGAAGACAGTTTTTTTGCTGTCCTGGTAACCCTGGCAAGGATAATGGCACAAATTTATGAAATTATTGCATTGTCATCGGTCCTTGACAGGTGTGCAAAGTTTGAATGAAATCTGGTCGTTTAAAGTGGGTCAAAATCGCGCTATAAGGAGTCGGTTACAAACAAACATACAAACATACAAGTGAAGCTAATATAAAGCGTGTAAAAAAGTTATACTTATTCACTTACTTTGATGCATCAATTTGAGTAGATAATATTCGTAGTGCATGCACGTTGGTAATACCATGTTTGGTCGCACAAGCCTCACGGTTGTTTTCAAAGGGCAACAGTATTTAAGCGTACGGCCTTTACTCGATACTCTAATTCAACTACACGGTGAAATGTCTACGATTTGTTTGTGGGAGCCCCTGTCTAATCCTGACAATTGATTGGCTATCGTGCTTTTATATATTAGTTCGGTTTTTGTGGGAGTAAAGGTTAATTATATTGAGATGGGTCACAACAACTGGAATATTGGGGTACAAAATTAATTGGGTGACGAAGGTCAAATGGCAGACGTAACGTGAAAAATAGTAAATACACTTTCGTCTGTTCTTACTTTTCTGGACAGCGGTCTAAAACTGAACTTTGGAAAAATATTTCAGTATAGTGAAGTTTATAGAAAAATACTGATTAATGCCAGACCTCACGGTGAAAAGTAACCTCGTTCATCTTCCAGATCTACTAATTAGCAAGTATATTTCATTATTCTCTGAGTCGGCACTGGAAAGTTGTACAAAAACTTTCAGGTTTGTTTCATGTGTTTTTCTTCTCATTGTTTGATATTTCATTCTCGTTACGTTTGTTCAAATTACGTTCTTTGTTGTCGATTCGATCTATAAGTAGTCAGAATCGTTCAGTGGAAAACAAATAGGTAGACACACCTTTCTAAAAGCATAATATAATATTATTATCTATTAAAAAAGAAACCTGGTCTAAATGATATATCCTTGCTCATTTGTAGGTAGATATAATTTTTGGGTGTAGAGTACACTGTACATAATTTAATGACCAATAGATGGCAACACAAACAATGGATTAATTAACTTTATCAGGTTACCACAGAGGCTCTAATCAAACTCCATAATCATTATTCTTCTCCAAAAATATTTGTTGCCAGTAAACATAGAACGGTAACAGGTAATGAATTATTTAAATGGCAACACGGATTTGCTTTCAAGCAAATTGAATTTCGGTCAAGATATTAGCTGTGGCCAGGTTTCATTCACTATTGAGGTAGTAACGGTTCTATTAAGTAGTATTTCTAGGCCTTTATCTGTTTGTTATTGTTGATGATATTCAAATCTTAGGTTATGTACTAAACTAATAATTCGATTAAATTAAGTGAGTCAAAACGTAGCGAGGGGACGCTCTCGTCCACATATAGTGACCTTATTGGTGATGTTCTTCAGAAAGGTTAGGTGTGTAGTACTCGCCACCGGCGTGCGTGCATGCTCAGATGTAAAGAGTTTTTTAGTTTCTACCTATCCCCGTGGGAAGTAGGCGTAATTTTATCATATCACGTCACGTATATAGGCATTATAAATAAATAATTATGTTGGTTATTATAACAAACTTAATATAATATCAGTGGCACGTAAGTATTACATTTCCAAACAAGCACACAAAATTCAGTATTTTCGAATTCATAAAAAAAAAATTACCTTCTCCTTTATCTTTACCTACTCTAAACTTTCTTAAAGCACTGAAGTGAACCTTCAAAAACGTAGGTCTTATCTATATAAGACTAATTCGAAACTTGTCTAGCCTCGTAAGGCCCAACGTACAACGTATTGAACAAAGTAACATGCAGAATTCCCACCCAGAAGGATAGTTAAACTGTTCCATAAAAAAAACTAGGTGAATATGCTTGGGCCGGAACCATGTTAGACGATATTGTTAATTGTATTGTATATTGGGTGTTTTAGCTCATCATGGGAAACTTAGCTTGGTTCTTACGAGGCTAGAAAAGTAAGTCGAGATTATCTTGTTGTCAAGATTTTAGCTTTCGACACAAAACTAACAAAGTAGATTTGACCTTCTTTCGTATCATAATACAATTTTCTTAAGGATAGTCACGTCTTTCAATAAATCTTTTAACGCCCGTTGGTATTACCTTGAGTGATTTAACTGATGTTTTAAAATATCCTGTAAAAAATCACGGATAAGAAAATAAAAGTTTCTGTAACATTAAATCGTCATCAAGAAATCATTGTTTTCAATATTCCCATCGTATTTTTTTTATTCCAGCAATAGCATTTAAATATTTTACAAATGTACAAAATGTAGCCTATTTCAAATGATGTTATATTTTCAGTTTTTTTTTTATGAAAACGTTTAACGTAATTTAAAAAGTATTCATGCTAACAGTTCCTGAGATAAACAATAGTATTAAAGTCATGGACCTAAAAAGTTAAAGAATCAAAATAAATAAATTAAAAAAACATTCAATTGACTAATGCACAATCACACGCCTCACGCCCTTTAAATTATTGTATGAAATATACACATGCACATAGACCCATTGTGCTAACAAAAGTAATCCTACCGAGGTATTATTAATCTATATCTATAATAATAAAGTCACAGACCTTCAACCATTTATTAAAACGTCTTACCATTTAATCCACTTGTTCATTCAAAGTTATGTAAAATACGAACAGTAAACCATTTTATCTACACAGGTGCAATAAATAATATTTCCAATTAGCCTCCTAGGTCTTAATAGCCCCATTGTACGTTACGCAAATGCTAGTTAAAACTAGGTCGTTTTATCGTAAGAACACGCTTTCCCCTATAAAGCTTCGCCCATACTTACGCGACCAAAGCGATTGTGAAGACAGAAGGCCCCATTTTTCTGTACCCGACCGTCAAAATGACACTTTGAGTGAGATTTAGAAACAGACTGCCACACGGATACAGTTCTGCAAGATCGAATGACATGAATAAGATCATTGTTTGGATTGTGCAATTGTTTTGTGTGAAAAACAATTCTCGTAATTAAAAACGTTCAGTCTCAACTCGCCGAAAATCAATTGTCAAAAATTGTCAAAATGTATGAAATTTTGAGATATTTTTGACAAATTGAGACTGAGGTCAAACTTTGAACGTTCATAAAATTACGAGAATTATCCATCTGAAATGATGAATGATGATGGTTTTGTGACCATGAATTAAAACAAACAAGATGACGGCGGTAGATCCTTCTACAACTCTATGAGTGACGTAGATGTCTAAAACAACACGATGTGTCAGAAATGCAAGGAGTTATGCACTTTTTTCACGAAGAATGACAGCTTCAACAGAGACGATCAAAGTCATCTAAGGATACACAAACACATGACACAGAACCCTTCCATTTCAGTGACGCTTACCATGTCACTGACGCTCCAGTTTGTCCGAAGCTTAATTTAAATCACTGGAACGATTTTGATTTCATACTTTACAAATTCTACTTCAAAGTTTGGAAGGTAAGGGTATAAGTTCGTATAAAAACTTATTGGCATTTATTGTTCTTGTGCACACTACTTTTAAGTTTGGAACTATTCCTTTTATTACTCTTTATTACTGGGAAATCTTTTATTGAAGCTATGAAACAACCGATTTTGAACCGATAGCGTGTTAAAATTAGTAGTTGTAACTAACTTTGTTGAGTTGGATGTTTTTTGTTGCTGTTTGTTTTGCAAATTCAGTTCTATTAAGATGTAGGTTACATAGCACTCCTTTTTTTTGTAAGGGAAATCATCAAATGACTTCTCCCGCTCTGGGTGGAGCGGGAGGGCGTGTCAGACTTTTACTGACTAAAACCCACCCGTGTTCCATCAATTCCCATGCGCCAGGCTCACGGTGTCTCTTTCGAACAATTTCGCGACCCTGGCAGGCTACATAGCACCCTTGACAGTTAAATCTGGTAACAATTTTGCTCATTGCTTAAGTTTGTAGCACACATAGGCCAGTGGCATGGTTTAATGAATAGTGAAGTGTAATTTAACTTAACGAATTCTTGTGATCATTTTAATTGAGTACTCGTGTGGACTTCTAAAACTTGTATAAATATATTAGTAAAACAACTTGTTTTGTGATTGCATGTAGCAAGCCATAATAAGCCTATAATGGTTACCACTGCTGGGAAACAGGCCTGTTCTCTGTGAGCGGGAGTGGGCAGTAATTCAGCACGCGGGCCCAGTGCGGGTTGGGTCATGTCACATGTCTTCGAATTTATGGTTCTATGATATACCGGTTTCTCCACGATGTATTTTTACACCGTGTTGTGAACAGTGGTGATTAAATTATTAACACAAAGGATAACGCTTGTCTGGGTTCGAATCTACGACTTATCCACTGGTCTTTACCGTAATTGCAGATAGCAAAACTTTTTATTGAACGAACTATGAAAGTAGAAACAACATAGTTACACGTAGTAAGCAGGTACAGATAGTACAAGTCCTTAGTTTTGAAATAAGTACAACTTCACACTTAAAAAAAAATATTGAACTATTTCAAACTGGACCGTCAATGACGTGAGTTGCGTCAGCGAAGTGAGTGCGGTGTGTGTCATTTATCCATAGATGACTACGTTCCCCTTTGTTGACGCTATCATCTGTGTCTGTGTCGACAAAGTGCATGGCTGCCAACTCTTACATTTTTAGCACATGTTGTTTTAGTTATCTGCGTCACTCATACATTTGTAGAAGGATCTACCGCCAGCATCTTGTTTTTTTAATACAACTATTGGTAAAACACAACATTTTCAATTTTTGATAGCCTTTTAAACTAAACATTATACCACACTGCTAACTTTCTAACCCCATCGCTTATTTCCCGGCCCTCCACGCCAGGTAACCTTATTTCCCTCTCGAGAGTACCTGATGCATGAAGCATGTCGAGTGCGTAGCGATCCTCAGGAGACTACATCGTGTAGCCAACGTATGGGCATGTAATAATCTTGTTAGCCTTGTAGCAGGTGGTTGTTGCTTTGATCATGGTAATGAGGTTGTAACAATGATGTTAGTGTTCTGAGATTTAGTCAAGTTGTGGTATAAGCAGTAAATGTATAAGTACATCATTATCAGACTACAGCAGTCCAAAGCTTGACATAAACCTCTCCATTTGCTCGCCATTCTGTTCGATTCTCGGCAATTCTCATTCAGTTGCTATCAACCACCCTGCGAAGATCGTTTCTCCACCTAGCCTGAGGGCGTCCTACCTTACGTTTGCTGATTCACGGACTCCGATCAAGAACACGTCTTCCTCAACGGTTATCTGGTCTACGGCTAATGTGGCCGGACCATTGCCACTTTAGCTTGCTAATTATGTGAGCCATGTCGCTAAATAAGCTTATACATGATTTGTAGATGTTAACGTCACAAAAGTGGTAAAAAAATATACAACATTAACTCATGTATTCTGATATATAATATTTAACGATACGTGCTGGTTACTACAGATAAATTTGTTCACAAATCACAAATCCTTCATCTAATGCTTTTAAAAAACCATTAGTTTTTAAATGTCTGACATAGGATATTTGACGAAAGCAAAATTATTACATTTCCAAATTTCAACAATACGAGCTGAAACAATAACGAACATCTTTAGCAACAGTATGCCAATCTTTATTTACAACTAGCTGACCCGACAGACGTTGTCCTGTCTCTTTGATGATATTTGAGCACGCATTCTGTCAATTCTATGTCAAATGTCATAATGTTACATTAAAAAAGTTTACATTGTCCTATTTGTTAAGTATTCTTAAATAAGTGTTCTTAAATTTTCTAATTTTCCCCGCATTTTTTTTATTTTTTTCTTTCATAAGAACCTTCTCCTGACAATTACAAATACAACAACAACAAAAAAAGTGAAATTGGTCCAGCCGTTCACGCGTGATGGCGTGACCAAGGGAAATAGGGATTCATTTTTATATAATTATATAGATATAACAAAACCCAAGTTTCCTAGTAAACACGGTGGACGTCATTCTCGCGCGGAAAATCTTAACACCGCAATTCAGAAAATGACGTCATTTGCACAACGCCATCTATCGGATTTGGATTTCAACTATCAACATTAGTTCTATTTTTAGTCTTAAGATGTCGTTGCAAGTACTATACTGAATTGCGTAACGTAATATTTTACTTCTTGAACTCACTAAATTAATCATATCTTTTGATAGAGTGAACCGATTTCGATGAAACAAAAACTAAGTTAAACCTCAAGTTGCGTATAATTTTTGTATATAAACATTGTCAGCATTGAATTCGTAGATTTTACGTGATGTGCGCACAAACAAACAGACAAACAGACAAAAATTTCAAAAATGATGGAAATGGGTTCTGTTACTTATCTTTTCACACGCTGGCTATTTTTTGTTTCAATTTCTTCAATATACAAAAATGACTTTTCTACAGATTTATTATATGTATAGATATAGATCCCGAGAGAGAGACTGGTTCGGTGGACTGGTTTGGTGGATCCTGAGAGGTTCCTGTGTAAAAACTACCTATGCTTTGATTTCCTAGTACAATGTCTCTACGAGTCGAATTATTTATGCAAACTTTGCACCCACCGTTGTTCGGTCATTATTGTCATGTATGTCTAATAACGGTCACCGGCTTTTAGGGTACCGCTACCGTACCCAAAGGGTGAAAGCTGGACCCTTTTAAACTAAGCCTATGACGGCTTACTTTCTGGCTGTCCTTCCGTCTGCCTGTATCATTATAAACGCAATGCTAGTCAATCGAAAATTTCACAGACAACTAGTTACTATAGCCTCCATCTTGGCAAATTGGACAATCATTCTATCAGGAAAACTATAATTGTGATTAATGCTGTAATTATGACCCAAACAATTCGCATAATGAATGAAGCTCGTGAGTAAATTTATTATTATTTTCGTGCGTTTTTTTTAGGTTTATTCGCAATAGTTCTAATGTAGGTGGTAGTTACTTGGTAGTTAGTCTAAGGTTAATTTCAATACATTTTTATGGGCATACCAAAAATTTGGCTTATAAGAGAGACATATTTTTGGAACGAAGTTCCTTATCGCGCGTTGTGAAAGGGGGCGGAAAAAATTCTTACGGAAAGTTGTCACGACATGCTTTAACCGACTTTAAAAAAAGGACGAGGTTTTTCAATTCGACCGTATATATTTTGTATGTTGTTGTTTTTTTTTTGTGAGTAGAGAGGGAGAGAGGGAGAGAGGGGGTGAGGGAGAGAGGGGGAGAGGGAGAGAGGGGGGAGGAGAGGGAGAGAGAGAGAGAGAGGGAGGGAGAGAGAGAGCGAGGTAGAGAGAGAGGGAGAGAGAGGTAGGGAGAGAGAGAGAATATTTTTGTTGAACACTCAACAAAAATATTCTCTCTCTCTCCCTACCTCCTTCTCTCTCACACAACACATACAGGTTTTTTGTACATAATAAATAATTAAAAAATTATAACTATTATGAATCCTGGAAAGGAACTTCGTTCCATCCGGGTGTCCCTTGACACCTCTAAAGTTTTTTATTTGTTAAGTTGTCTTGTTTTAATATGATTGACAGACTGATAACGCACCTGCAGTAAGGTAGTCAATCTACTTCTAACTGAGCATTGCTGTTTGATGTATTATATTTCGTTTCAAATATAGGTACGTAAGTCTTGTGCAATGTTATTATAATATCTGACACCATAATAGACCTGTTAAGACAGTTGGGCCTATTTGTCACAGCCTTATTTGATTTTTATATTCTAGGTTACCTTCTTGTTTGTGCTAAATTAACGTATTTTTTTTCTTAGTCGTTAAAAGGAAATAAATAATTAATGGTTTTGGTAGTGCGATCTCTTCAATGCGCGGTATAGACTCATATTTGGCCGCTTTTTGTGATGTCCATTGTGGCAATCTATGTATGTGCAAATGAGGCTTTCACCGGTTTTCGAGATTACGCATTCAGGGTTTAGAAATATCTGAGCTAGCTCAAAAAAGGGTCTTCATAAATTTTAAGTAGGTTCTGACTTCCGAAAAAAGATTTCTATTCATAAAAAAAATGAAACGGCTGATTGTTATTGAAAAGTTTTCTTTTTGTGTGGATTTAAATGGTAATTTTCTTGTGAGTATGGAAAATATCGTTTGTTTTTTTTAAAGCGATTGTGACCCATTTATTAAAATGATATGAAAGAAGTCACAGTAAGAGTAAAATGTGTATTAATTAGTTCGTAATGATAATCGGAGGGGCTTGTGGTTAAATAATAACAGCCGAGTGGGTCGATCTATCAGGTTAAACTACACTTGCCGCGGTTGTACTGTGGATGGGTGTCCATCTTTACATATCAAGACCCC
The DNA here is from genome assembly GCA_947507805.1 of Aporophyla nigra. NCBI lineage: Eukaryota > Metazoa > Arthropoda > Insecta > Lepidoptera > Noctuidae > Aporophyla > Aporophyla nigra. The sequence continues at coordinate 6,724,158 of OX382301.1, forward strand.
TCTGTGCCTGCGTAGATTCGTAAATCTTTGTCAGTCGTTACTGGTTGTCAAAAGCGTGAAAGTCTGAGAGCCAGTCTTACCAAGGGGAATAGTAATACGCAGTAACTAGGGTGTGTAGGTCAGATAGGTCGCTTCATTTAAAATTGTAGTGTTCAGCTATACGGTTAGACTAGAAACCGACCTCAACATAATTGGGAAAAATAACCTTTGGCAGATGATGAGTTAATAACGCTTACCGGCATTAAATAAAAACTTTTTACCAAAAAATTTAACCGCCGAAAAAACTGAAAAGCAAAAAATAATAAACCTTAAATTTATGAGTCGGCGCTTTGAGTGATCTTTGTTTATTGATTTTTCAGCGCCGACTCATAATTTTAAGGTTTATTATTTTTTGCTTTTCAGTTTTTTCGGCGGTTAAATTTTTAGGTAAAAAGTTTTTATTTTATATTTTTTTTGTGGCTTTAATGTACTTATAATACTTGGCAAGGTATACCCTATCCAATGAATAAAAAATTATCAAAATCGGACTACTCTGTATAAAGTTATGCGTGGTTAAACATTACAATCAGTGAGTGAACAATCAATCATCCCCTGTTTTCCGACCCTTAGGGTTCGATTTTGTTTTCCAAATTTATATGGGACCACCCCCGGAGTATACCCTTTCCAATAAAAAAAGGATTATCACAATCGGACTACTATGTAAAAAATTATGCGTGGTCATACATAAATAAAAAAAAACAAACAAGCAAAAAAAAGAAATTGATAACCTCCTCCGTTTTTTTTCGTCGGTTAAAAAGTAAATTAAAAGTAAGTTTGAAATGTACCTAGCATTTTAAAATCTCAGTTAAAACATCTCTCCACAAAATTATCGCACCAGATTCCAAACTTTCTTTCCGAATGCCATCGCATCAAACATGGATAAACACTTACAGGTGAATAACGTAAAAACGAACTGTGGCGTAGTAAAATCCTTTAAACACTTAAAAATCCATTAAGCTGGAGTGTGGGTCTTATCCCGAACCTCACGCACGTGTGACCGGGGGTTCCGCCCGGCAACTGGACGCTTCTTTTATATTTAATTCACGGGTTTTCAGTATGAAGGCTTGCGTTTCACAAGTTCTGAGATTAGGGGAAGTAAAGGTATTCTCATCATGTTTCGTTGTTGTGTCTGGTTCGGACTTGTTAATGTTGCTGTAATGTGAAAATGCTGACTTTAGAAGTTCAAAATTAAAAGGTTTTCTTGGTTCATTATCATCATCATCATTTCAGCCGAAAGACGTCCACTGCTGGACATAGGCCTCCCCCAAGCACCGCCACTCGACCTGTTCTGTGCTTCTCGCATCCAACGTATTTCTGCTGCCTTAACCAGGTCATCGGTCCATCTTGTGGGAGGCCTTTCGACGCTCCGTCTTCCAGTACGCGGTCGCCACTCCAGAACCTTCCGGCCCCATCAGCCATGTGTTTTGCGAGCAATGTGCCCTGCCCACTGCCACTTTGTTGGTTATATAAACGTTATATTTCATCAAGCTTCATTGATGTTCTTTTGAATTTAAATTTTTGAGAGGGTCGGGCACGCCCCAGTTGCATTTTCGTTAACTCACACAAGAAATAACAAGCTTGACTGTCATACAAAAGACAATAGAGGGGTTCCATAGTTCAGATCCCGGCGACCCGGTGTCCTACTTCCAAATGTGGCCCCGTAATCAAATTTGCACAATCTGGCAACCTCGCACGACACGTTCATTGTCCGGTGTCGGTGATGCGTACACCGGATGCACGTTCCCGGATGTCACCCCCTACAGGGAGGCTGTGTAGTGTATACACGTCTTTGCAACCCTCAAGACATTTGCCGCTATCTAACCTCAGTATATATATCGCTGTATTCGCAGTATCGCAACAAGTCGTGACATCACGGATGTTCGTGTGTTTGCATGGAAATGATACTGGGGATCCGTGAATATTAATCTCGACAAGCAATTTTCAGCCTTAAACCTACAAAGCTGAGCTTTATTTTACCCAAATGCCTGTAGTACAAAGACCTAATTTGTTCTGTGAAAAATAAACACCGTTTGCGAATTTCGGAGTAATGACAACAGTAATGTTTTCATTAGGAGACTCACCTGCGCTCTTGTTATCGTTAAAACAAGTCAAAGAGAGATTGGTTTTGTATTTATATTTATGTCAAAACAAACAGAGCCATTAATCAATGAACATCAGGGTCTGAGCCTTAAGCGGCATATTTAAATAACTAACTTCTTAAGCAATTTGCGTTTGAGTAATCAAGACTACATCACCAAAGCGGAAAATATACATTAAAAAAAAACATTTCCCGTACATTTTGCTCTGCAAAGGAAATCCCGTATAGCATGAAGTTTGTTAAAGAATCCCTTGTTCTTTAGTTTGCTGAGCAAACAGCTCGAGACACGTTTGAGTCGTATGTTAATAATATTAGGGGAAGAGGAACCTTATTATGTACATACGCCTTGTATATTCCAAGGGAATTGAATTTCCACCTAAATCTACAAGAAATAAGGAAAAAGAAACGTTCTCGAGCTAAATAGGTAAACAACTAACGGCGTTGTCTTGCTGCAAACAATTATGTTTAGCTGTTACCTTTGGGAACTATAGACATAATTGTACTGGTGACAATGTGCAGTAACTTCAAGGACTTTATTGTTTGGAACATTTCTCTTTTTTGTATTAAAATGTTTCTCTTTGTGTCGTTATTAAAGAATCTACAAACAGGTATTTTTTAGTCATTCTCTTTGTACACATTTTATCCAGTTTATTTATTCTGAGGCGGAAAGTTAGGGTCAGGTACGAATCGGATTGGCTTTCAGTTAGAATTTCGTAGCACTTTTTTTCGAATCAACTCCCTTTAGATCCTCAATAAATTTCAAATCGTTTAGGGCCTTATTTGTTTCTAATCTTGTCTAAAGTTTGTATTGGCGATAGAGAAAATCTTTTGTTTTCAGCCTACAACATATTAGTATATTTCTATTTTTATCTGAACTGAACTTCAATGTACTATCAAATATCTTAATTATCAACGTGCTCAGGCATAGAATATTATTATAATATAATAACTCGTCTACCTACGTGCAAGATGAATAAACTCTTTTCATTTACGAAAAATGCTAAAACATCATTTCCACCGGCAACTTGTCATCTTCAGACAGTCTATAAAAGTCACTTGAAGTAAATAAAATATACAGAAAAAGTTCTCTAAAAGGACTGTCTGTAAACCTGTCACTACGGAAATTAACGTAAAAGCACCCATCTGTAGCAACTAATCGTTTTGATGGTCTTAACTATGTGTTATACTGCTTTCGAGGAAACTGTTTTTACGATGCCTTGTGTGTAATTAGGGGCCTTGGTTGTAACTGACCTGTTGATACGTTTAGCTTTCATTACTCGAAGGAATGAAAACAGTTGAGATAAATAAAATGTTACTTTTTTATTCGAGCGCTTATGATAGTTTTTTACTACCCGGAACTTCTGTGCAAGTCTTTCCCCAATTTCATCCACTTATCGCGATGTTGTGTTTTATCTTGCCAATTCTAGAGGACTTATCGGGACGAAAACAACAATATTTGCTTGTATCTGTCTCACTGCTAGCACTACAAACGACTCATTATACAGGGAAGAATCATTACATATCAACTTTAATTAAATCAGCGGTTTTAGACAATCAGGTCAAGCTATCACTTTCAAATAAAGCATAAAACAACAAATTAGGTCACCTTGCTCATTCATATTTAAAAATTCTGTTATAAATTAAAATTTCTCCCCCAGGAAGCGGTCAGGCGACGGACGTGGATGTCCGGTTGGTGTCGCCCGCCTGGGTGGCTCGGGGAGGCTCAGCCACGCTCCGGTGCCTGCATCAGGTGCCACCACAGTTGCTGTACAAGGTCGAGTTCTTACGGACTGGGACCAAGCTGCTTCAGTATGTGCGGGAGAGGGTCCCGCCTTTTACCAGCTATACCTTCCCGGGAGGGAGGGTTAATGTGAGTGTTTGAAGTCTGTATTACTAGCGTTTGCCACTAGACAAAATGAAAAAATCGTGTCTCTAAAAGACTTTTTGGAATTCAATAATACGGATCATTGGTAGAATTTACTTACTTCTTAAATGACAACGAACGACGAACAACACAACGAACTTGTCAATGAAACTCCAAACTTCTATTTCTATTCTTTTATTAACCCTCCATAAAATATAACTTTAAATTTTTTCTCAATAGAAGCTTCTTGAATAATATATTATGGTAAGACTACCTAGAGTTCACTAAACAAAAGCATACAGAACTCAACTCCAAGATTCGTACATAAACAACACATAATACATGTATGTATTTATATATATGCATATTCAAAACAAACATACCGTTCGTTCGTAATACCCAGATGATTAGGGTCGTAATTTCCATGACAATGGAACTAGTTAGTACAGAATAGGGTTTGAAGGACCCTTTTTATTCGTGTATACACAACCGATAGGTACAGATACTTAGGGATGTTTGTCGTATTTTATTTTATGTCCTATTTTGACAGCCTGAAATGTATATTGTGTTGAATTTATGAGGATTTTGGTACAGGTGACAGGTAAATTATGTGTCTGGGACATCTTATCTCTTTGTGAGCTCAAAGACAGATGAAATGATAAATTGTGAATATTCTTTTTATGAGCCTAGATTTTCACGAAAAAAAACCTCATTTTTATGAGGAGCTAAATTAAAAATAAATTTATAAAAGAAACTTAGGTTCAATCCCCAGATCTGGCAAAATATTAGTGCATTCTTCCTGTGTAAAACCCAAAGTTTGAACTCGCGCCCAATTGATGGCAATAGGCTAGTCCTCTCACTATGATAATATGTGGTTGGCTCTATGCGACAATATGTGATTGTATTGCCTCTGTCATCCTTTTGGGCAATACCAAAGTGCTGTTATGATGTTTTTATATAAAATTATCCTTGTTACAGATGACGCTATCAACAGAGAATTCTATAACAATCGACAACTTGGACCCATCGGCTTCAGGGCTCTACTGGTGTGAGGTGTCATTAGAGACACCCATCTTCACAGCTGCCTCGAATCCACGACAGCTGACTGTCGTATGTAAGTAGACTATTACACCAGAAAAAAAAAATGGAAGAGGTAATACACGTATTTCAATCTTGAAGCTTCGGAAATTGCGGTCTAGAAAAGCCTGTCACGAACGATATTATAACTCTTAGAAAACGATATTGGTTTCTTTCGAAAAAGTAACCGCTATTTTATAAGGCGAAATATCGGATATATAAATGGTGGTCAGAAAAATAACGCGGCTATGAAATGATGATTGCAAAATTCTGTTGAAATATTCTCTATTGACGACTATTACTTACAAACTGTGTTTAACTCATACATACTCTAATAACATACACCCCCTCACTCTGACATACATACACTTAAACAACTAGAAACTCCTTAAAAATGTCTTAAGTATTAATTTTAATATACATATTTTACAACCATCAATGTAAACGGCTATTTCTTGTAAAGTTTGAACACCAAATAAAAGGTTTTTTTGGTATCACAGTGACAGCAGAACACTGACTCCTGAGTCACAGCCAAGATCAAGACCAACCAAGATCTAACAAAATATTTTGTCAAGTTAGTCATAATCAGCCGATCTATTCTTCAACGCAGGTGAAGGAGCTTAAACGAATAATGATTTTATTTATGTAACTTGATTTGTCCAAAATGTTTTACACATCAATCATATTTTCAGAACTAGATGAGCTCGGCGTTTCCCACCTGACTAATCTGACAAGAAAAAAAACCAGCGGTCACAGTCTCTTTTAAAATCCAAATATATTTTTGGTCAGATCATGAGAACACCACGATAGTTGAAACATTTACTGGACCACACATTTCGTGGACCTGTTCAGCTAGGGTAGAGTTAGAACTGCAACTTCAATAGTTTTAATCCCAACGATCTCTAGCACCAGATGGAATTACAGCTCACTTCAAAGTCACTTCACGTTAAGTTATTACGGTGAGATTTTTACCGAATAAATCGTTAGGGATTTTCATGATTGCACCAAGCGTGAGACTAAAAGTCCCCATTATTTCACGTAAGCAATCCGCCATTTTCCTTAAACTACAAAATCGGGACCTCCCACAAACCCCGACACATCTGGCCACACTAATCGTGCGTACACGTGCGCTGAATACAGAATACATACATTACAATGAATAAGTCATTTCAGAGGACGGTGGAACTCCTTTATGTTCGAGCGTTAGCTGAGATAGCCGTCTAACCCAATTGTTTTAGCATTACGCACGGTGAGAATGAGTTAGGAAATTGTGTAATGTTATCTAATGAAAACGGTGAGCTGTGGTATTTTAATATGTTGTTGGTAGGTTAGATAAAAAACTACCGAGTGCTGACATTTTTTTGACGGAGATAACTAAGGTAATAAGGTTCTGTCTGTTGGCGTTATGGAATGGGCTAACTGACACATGGCAAGTAATTATTTAATAGTATGAGTTGTGTTTCGTAATGTTGCATACTATTTTATCGAAACAATTTCTTTTAACTTAACAGACAACTGTGTAGTTGGGGAGTTTCTTCGTCACTTCTTCCCAGTTAAAGCATTAGGAAGTGGTGCCAGGCGAGTGTTTTGGGGGACTATCGTATGCAATTATGATGTTCAATCAGTGCTAATTCTCAGTTTAATTTGAATAAATGACTTTTGATAGTGATTTGGTCTTTTGGTAGATTACACAATAAAATGAAAAAAAAGAAGCCTTTAATATTGCTTTTCGAATGGAATTTTTGGAATGTTAAGTCAAAGTGTTTAGGAAATATTGGTCCATTTCATTGTTTCGTAACATAATGGGGGATGGGGTTAGAAATATGCTGCCTCACTTAAAATATTGTGAGCCTATTTCAGAGTTCAAAAGGGTCTTTTGAACCCTTCACAACACGGCATGCTTTAAAAAAATCATAAATAAAAAGTAGTGTTCTTTAGATTAGGAACGTAGTTCGGTTCAGATATCCTCTAGAATAAAATAAATTGTCTCACACTCTTTTAAGTAAGACAAAATGTCTCTAAACCTTAACCTATAATAGTTAGCACAAAAAAAAGTAAAACTACCTAAGAGACACGCAGTGTTTTGTCTAGAAGTGTCTCATTTTGCATCAACTATCAAGTTCTTGACCCAACCGCCTAACGAGAGATTCTTCATAAGTCGGTCAAGGCTCTTGGCTATATGTCTATTGACCATTCAACTAACAGGAAACCTTTTTATTTATATGTTATAATAGATTTATTCCTCAGATGCGCGACGATAAACATAAGTATTTAAATATAAATACTATGTGGTTGGGAGTTCTAAGAATACCCGTGGGCTTTGTTGAAATTATAATTAATTATTCCCGTTAATAACTTTGTCATTTTCGGACTCAGTTATTAATTAACTCATATGTGTACATATTTATATCAATAATGTTTTATACATTATTCATATAAATATGTACACATAGATACCTACAAGAACTGTTGGAGTAAAAATTGGAGAGAAAAAGTCGGAAATAGATCACGTTGAAGAAATACAGGGTCAAATTAAATTAGATGGCAATAATTTACCCTCGTGTTGGATATCGATATCGAAAACTCATGGAATACAAACATACATTTTTTTTCACCATTAGAATGATGAAAAAAAAACAACTTGTTATTTTTTTTCCAAATTTTTAATAACACTGACATGAACATTACGGCAACCAAACGACTGTAATGTTTTGGTTTTTGAAAATTCGTCAAAATCTACCTACATTTATGTTCTATTTTCCACTATGTTCCAAAAACAATTGATCGATTACGGGCATTGCCTTAGCCGTTCACATGATGAAAAAGAAGATATTTTTATCCAAGTTCACACATGAATTCACACGTGAGTAAAGTATTGCCAACCAATTTAATTTGACCTTATATTTTGACCAGTCTGACGCCCAGTCTCTTAACAGTAAATTTTTAAACGAAGAAGATGATGATAAATAAAATATTCTCACTGTACTAGAAAATTAACTGATGATGTATGAATAGAGAGCGAAATAAACTAACCTTTATTTTCATATTACGAACGAATATAAGTAATGGCGGGAGCCTAAAATTTCCACATTTGATGAATCCTCGTGAAACCAATATAAAAGAATTAAAAGCAGCAACGCGCCAACGTACCTTAACAATCCAAAGATCCAGTCAGACCCAGGCAGATGACTCGTTCATGGGCGCGTAATGGCGTGGGTATGCTGCCGGCCGGCTAGCTCAATCTTGATAAATCAACCGGTAGAATGGTTCAAAAATCCCAAAAAATTAACACTGCACTATAAGTTCTCAATGAAGCACAGATGTAGGTCTATTTATTTTACGAATATCTTCAAGGTTTCACCAAAAATGGAATTTTTAAAGACGGAGATGGCACGCTCACATATTCGGAGCGCGGCGGCGTACGGAGAACTCGTCTTTTTCCTCGCTAATGCCATCTATCGGCAATGTTGCGAGAATACTCAAGAACGTTTCGATACATGGGCTTTGCAGCAGCAAATATTGGTGCGGGAATTCATCAATTGAGTAACTAAAATATTTAATTTGAAATAATAAGCTATTATGTTCTATGGGAGAATCCTACAATATTGTTATTATATTTTTATATTGGTAAAAGCATTGACGCTTCACCAAAACACATGTTTGCCTGAATAATTTTTGGTGTAGCTGTTCCAAATAAATTATGATTGACGCATTATATAAATAAATACATTCATAACATTAGTCCGGTATCTTTGAGAGGTTGAGTAGATTCATTACATCGCTGATTCACCTCGGCCTTGGAACTGCCAAGTCCAATTGTAGAACTTTAGACTGCTCTTAGAGCTTCTTACATTAAACGCAGTAACTGTCGGAAATGGGAATATACTAAACTGTTGTAAGAGGTCACTATAACAGTAGTAGCTAGATGATCTGGTAAAAAATACGTACAAACAATTTTTAATAAAAGCATCTAGAAAAAACAAGAGAAGAGCTGTTGAGGCCCAGTGGTTATGGCCGTGACTTACAAGCTGTAGTTCGTAGGTACGGACCTAGACAGGCGACTGGCTTTGTGTGAATTATTTCATCACTACTGCTTTCACAACGGTGATGAAAAAGATGCAGAGGAATCGGCCATGTCTTAGAACCAAAAATCGGAAGACTTGCGAAATCCACCAACTCTGAGTTGGCCCGCGTAGTGGTTTACGGCCCACTCCCTCTCACAGAAAAGAGACCTGTGTCTTAGCAGTGAGAAGATTATGTTATATATCTAAAACGTGTTCCATGAAATCATAAAAGATAATTATCTCGTAATACACTAGATGAGAATATATAACTTTTTATCTAGCAATACAGCTTAAAATTATACAATGACACTTCCATTTTGATTATAGCTCCTATAGTAGTCATGAATATAAATTGTTCAATCTTGAACGCTTCAGATGATAATAGTTATTTTGTAAGAAGCTCCTAGACTTTGCCGGTAGACAAAATGACAGGGAATAATGGTAGGGGATATGATGAGAAAATAAGCAGGAGATAAGAAAATGTCATTAACCCTTAACCACCTGACATACGTCTCTCAGACGCAAGGAAATTAGAAACGTTAATATTTTGGCGCGCAAAACACGTATCAACTTGCACGTCCCTATACCTTCCCGCCGCGTCCCTTAGTGCCGCCCAAGCGCTCGTCGTGGTCGGAGGCACGCGCGTTCGTCACTAGTAAGTAAAAAATGCTCGTGTTCCGTCTGTGAGACGTATGGTAGGTGGTTACGTGACCTTTTTGAAATTGTGTTTTTATTCTGTTTCACTTGAAAATGGCTTCTAGTGATAGTGTTATTGAGCGTTGGTTAGACCAAGATCAATCTGACGACGAAAACCTACCAAATGATGAAGGCAGCGATGTCGATTTGGACATTGGCATACAGCATCTATTGCAGGATAGCTGCGAATCGAATTCTGAAGGTGAAGAATCAAATGCTGAGGAGCCCGTCACCGACCTGTTGATTCAACGATCTTTGGGTTTACAAAGGATATAACTATATCATCTTACGTCCCTAAGCCAAATAAAGCAGTGATCACCGTGTCAAGTATGCATCATATGCCAGACGTAGATGAAGTTATCAAGAAACCGGAAATCATCCTTTTCTACAATCGAACCAAGATCGGAGTGGACCTACTCGACCAAAGGTGTTCCAATTATACCACAGGTCGTCGAACGCGTAGGTGGCCATTGGCAGTATTTTACAGGCTGCTCGATATTTCGGCGTCAAACTGCTACGTCGTCAGTTTATCTGCTCAAGCCCAAGGACAAAAAATTGAGAGCAGGTTCAAATTTATGAAGAGGCTAGCTGAACAGCTCACCAGACCGCATATGGAGCGTCGTGAAAACAATGTGAAGATTCAACGAGATATTCGACTCGCACTTCGGCGCATACTTCACCGCTGCAATGACTCGACCCCACCAGCTCTACCAGATGGAAGCAGTTCCGAAGACAGATTGGCTTCTCGAAAAAATTGTTCAACCTGCGACCCTAAAAAGAAACGCAGGACACAATACATGTGTTTTCAGTGCAAAAAGCCGATTTGTATCGAATGCTCCCAAAAAATATGCATTCACTGTCGGGAAAATCTATAAGATTGATGCTTTGCAATTTTGCAAAAGATATAATTATAATGAAAAAGTTTTGATTTTATATTACTTAATGATTATTATATTTTTATAAACAGAAAGAAATAAGTTCCTATGTCTTGTGATTATTTTTGTAGATCTCGTTTTTTGAATAAGAAATTTTTTACATTAGAATTAAGAGTTGTTCCAAACAAATTCAGATTTTAAGAAAATTATGTTATTTTTTATGTGCCTTGTTTGCTTTAATAAAGACCTGGATATGTATTTTAATTGATTTTAATTAATAAACAAACCTTTCACGTTTAGGTTTTACATACGAAAGTCTTTGAACTCGCCCGTCTGTGAGACGTATGGTAGGTGGTTGTGTAACAAGATTAGGTGGTAGGTGGTAGAGGGTTAATAATGGCAATTTGTTTTCTGTATACTACATATTAATAGGAGGGTTATATTGTGTCGTTTCTTGCTGCGAGTAGAATGTGGCTACGTCATGTAGGTATAAAGAAAATGGTTATAGTAAGGGTAACAAGCTGAGAAGCTGGAAAACGTAATAGAAGAGGAACATTGTATTTATTTAGATTCTGACGTATATTTTATCGTTTCGTGTGTTACACTTACGGGAAAAAATGGGATAGTGTGTAGTGGGTGTCGTAAAAGGCAATTAAGGAACACATACAAGAGAATGGGCAGCAGTTTTCTATATGCATTTTACCAATATACTGCGACTACCAACTCACCTGCCAAGCGTGACGAGTATAGCAAATCCCCAAATTGTAGGAGACCTATATCCAGCAGTGGACGTCCTCCGGCTGAAACGATGCTGATGACATAGTTATGTGCTATTTGTTTGCTTGCGGCTGTTTGGGTGCTCATTCCTATCAAGCCCGTCTCTTGCTGTCCTTTATCAGCGATGACCTAAGCTGAGGGGCGGACGTCACCCCACACGGAGTACACTCAGCGAGTAGTCGCTCTAGTTTTAAGTTGTTTAAGCACTGGCTGGAGGCCTTAATTATTAAGGTAGCCACAGGCAAGACTGGTTAAGCAGACAACCACCTCATAAGTTGACCTGCAAGATGTCATTAAAAATAAAAGTGTTTGGGTGACGTTTGAAGAAAGTTTAACGAACAGCACTTATTCTACAAAAAGTTGCTCATTCATGACTTCGTAACTTATCGGCCTCATAATAAACATACTTGTTATGTCCTCTCTATTGTCTGTGTTCACATTTCACCACCCATCGCCATTATCACAAAAGGCCTTCAGTAAAATGTTAACTCTATTATTAGATTGATGTTCACATAATGGTAGATGACGACAAGAGTAGGTATCTATAGCTAGGTATATTCTGTTTGACTGAAAGCACTCCGATTAATAACATATTGTATGTATTTGTGAGATATTGGACCCTGGATACCTGTGTTATTTTTGCGGATATTGTTATTAGACTTATTAGTAATTGATATCCATTTGTTGTAATAGCTTATATATATATGTTATAGTCAAAGTCCGATACACAGTCTCTTCGCGGAAGGACTGGTTTATCCTAGGTTTGGCCAAAGCCATCAGGCAATCCCCGAAATATATTTCAATTTCGCCCTTTGCCTGAAGTATTTTTAGTCAAACCCAGGAGCTCCTAACTTTTCAGTCAAACGTCGAAAGTAAATTATTCTGTTTCGGTTTTGGCCTAGTCAATCCTAGAAGCGACTGCAAAACTCGGTCAAACGTTGATCTGAACATGTTTAAACAGGTTCATAATGTCTCTCGCGGTGTTCCGACCGATTGTTTTGTCATTTCATGTTCGTTCATTGAGCGTGCGGGCGTGTAATTGTGTAAAATTGAAGATGAGTGAATCAAACGGTGTTCTATGTTCTATGTTATGGGGATTTGGTTTCCGCACTTAGTCCTTTGAGTGGACCATTGTACGTGGGCCATGGCGGCCGTCGGTGTTTACTCCAACCAGCCCACCTCCCTCCAGAAGTTTATCATGTCTCCTGGTCTGCTAAGAACGTCCGTGTATGATTTGGGTGTCCCGAGGGTATCTGTCCTAATCTGGGTGACGCCTGTACATTCGAAGAGTACATGCGCAACGGTTTCCTCAGCCTCCATGCAGGCCCTGCACAGGGGGCTGTCCGTTATGCCTATTGTGTGAAAGTGCTTGTTTAGCGGGCAGTGTCCTGTGATGGTGCCCGTCATCAGACGCAGACCATCCCTGTCCAGGCGTAGCAAACGTCTGGTTAGCCTGCCATCCGGGGATGGCATAGCTTCCCTGGACTGCCTGCAGCCTGGTGCCGAGGTCCACCAGGTCTCCGCTTGTGAGTGGGTAAATTCCTGCAGCCACCTGCGTAGCTGGTTAAAGGGGATGGGCACGATGGGCTCGGGGCCGCAGACTGACGCGCTGGATGCCTTTCTGGCCAGTTCGTCAGCAGCGTCGTTGCCTAGTGATCCACTGTGTCCTTTTATCCATTGCAGTGTCACTTTGTTGCGATTAGAAACTGTTACCCGTTCTAATGCGTTGTGACATTCTAGTGTAAGACTTGAGGTTATGTATCGTTTGGCTAGGGATTGGAGGACTGAAGCGCTGTCGGAGAGTATACGTATATGAGTGTCCGTAACTCTTCTGGCTTCTATGGCATATGCCGCCTGTATAATGCCCACGCATTCCGCCTGGTAGACGGTGTTGAACATTCCCAGCGGGCTGGATATTTTTATGTTAAGGTCGTGTGAGAAAACTCCGACTCCGGTCCCAGAGGTGGTCTTTGAGCCATCAGTGTAGACTCTAAGCTCTTCCGGGCCCGAGTGGTCGTTTTGTTCTTCTGTGAGTATAACGTTGTAGTGCTTTTGAAAGTAGTGTAGTTTTGGAGTTTTATCGCAGGGTGATGCCATCATTGGTTGTCGCTTGATCGCATCGTCCCTAATGCGTGAGTGCTTGACCCTCGAGTCATTGCTCAGGGTCCCTGCTATGTTCAGTCTTAGGGCAGCCAGGGCAGCCTCCTCCCGCACGATTAGGTGTAGAGGTGGTAGCCCGAGCATTACCTGTAGGGCAGCAGTGGGTGTAGTTCTCATGCAGCTAGTGATGGCTACACAAGCGAATCGTTGCACCTTTTCAAGGTCTTTTTGGGCTGTGCTCAGGTCTGTTCTGGGCCACCAGACTATTGAGCCGTATGTGATGATTGGTCGAATAACTGTGGTGTATAGCCAGTGGGTTACTTTGGGGCTGATTCCCCAATTCCTGCCAAGCATTCTCTTGCACTGCCACAGGGATATGCTGGCTTTTGTAGTTATGTAGTTGGTGTGTTTTGCCCAATTCAGCTGTTTGTCCAAAAATATGCCCAGGTATTTGGTTTCAGTTGAAAGGCTTAGGGTGGTGCCAAACAGTCGTGGCAGTTCGAGTTTCGCGAGTTTCCTCTTTTTTGTAAAGAGGATCATCTCGGTTTTTGTGGGGTTTACTGATAGTTGGTGTTTATTGCACCAGTCCTCTACTATTTTCAGGGCTTGGCGCATGAGGTGGCATAGGGTGTTTTCATGGGTGCCATTTATTATTATGGTTATGTCATCGGCGTAGCCTACGGTGAAGTAACCTTTATCGTTGAGTGTTTTGATGAGGCTGTCTACGACCAGGTTCCATAAAAGTGGCGAGAGGACGCCCCCTTGCGGGCAGCCTTTCGCCACTACCGCCCTTGTAGTGTCGTTTACTGTGACTTGTACAGCTCTCAATTTGAGCATGTTGGTGATCCATCCGCTCAAGGTCGGATTTATGTTGTGTCTGTCGAGGGCCATGCTGATACTATTGAACATAGTTTTGTCGAAAGCGCCTTCAATGTCAATGAAAACCGCCAGTGCTGAGCATTTGTGGTCCACTGCGCATTCAATTTTGGAGACCACGCTATGTAGCGCAGACTCTGTTGATCTGCCCGTGGAGTACGCGTGCTGTTGTTTGTGAAGGGGTTTTACCCGGAGAGGTCCGTCTCGGATATGTCTATCGCAGAGTCTCTCGAGGGTTTTTAGTAAGAAGGATGTGAGACTTATAGGCCTATAGGCCTTTGGTTGTGTATAGTCGGGTTTGCCTGGCTTGGGTATGAAAATGACTTTCACTTCGCGCCACGCTTGGGGTATGTATCTAAATGCAATGCAGGTCCGGTAGATCTCCACCAAGCATGGTATCAGGTGGTCAGCCCCCCATTGTAGGAGGGCTGGAAAGATGCCATCCAGCCCTGCAGATTTGTAGGGCTGAAAGGTGTCAATGGCCCACTTTATCTTTTCTTCTGTTACCATGCTTTGAGCCCTGGACCAATCTAGGTTCGTTGGGGTCCATTCTGGTTCAGCCTCCCACGTCCTGACCTCTTGGAGGTTACAGCCGGGGAAGTGGGTTTCCAGGAGGACCTTACTGGTTTCATGGTCACTTAATGTGTATGAGTTGTCGGGTTTTTTGAGCGCACCAAGGGTTCGATCCTGATCAGTCGAGAGGATTTTTCTTACCCTTGCGGCTTCGTTGTTGGTTTCGATGGATTCGCAGAATCTCCGCCATGCTGCCCTTCTGGCAGTTCTGATCTGCTTTTTGTATGTGTATTGGGTTTCTTTGTATTGCTCCCAGTCATCAGGGAGCCTAGTGTTTTTGGCCCTGTTGAATTGTTTGCGTAGTGTATCTCTGAGTTTACTAAGGTTGGCGTTCCACCAGGGATTTCTCTCGCTGTTGTTTTGTGGCACCCTTAGTTTGCAGCATGCATGATATGCTTCGATTAAGTATTCAGATAGTTTTGTCACGGTGTATTCCAGTTGTTCGGAAGTTTTTATGGTTACTCGTGATAGATGCCTAGCTAGTAAGGAGGCAAGGAGGCGTTTGTACTCGGGCACATTAGTGCGCCGCGGGTTACGCCTCGGTGCAGGTTCCCCAGTGTGAGTAGTTAGTGTGAATCGGATTCTTCTGTGGTCGGAGCAGGAAGGTTCATCCGAGACGTGCCAGTTTGTGATGAGTTTTGTCGCGCTTTCTGTAGCAAGCGTCAGGTCAATGATTGTTTGTCCTCGGACTGTGACCCAAGTGGGTTCAGAGCCTCTGTTAACAATGTTAAGGTTAGTAGAGAATAAATAGGTGGATAGTACCTCTCCTCGGGCGTTCGGCGAGTCGCTACCCCAGAGCGGGTGGTGGGCGTTAGAGTCGGTGCAGATGATCAGGTCCAGTTTGGCACGTTCGCAGTGCTGCACTAGGTCGGCCATCTCCTTTGGCGGGCAGTTAGCGTCCTCGCCTGGCATGTATACCGAGGCTAGTACGACGTCTGGAACGTTATCATCAGTCTGGAGCCTGACTGCTGTCAGGTCTCTGGAACAGAATTGTGTGAGTGGTGTGGTAGGGATGTCTTTGGGAATGTAGGCGCAGGTTCGTGGTTTGTCTGCGCCGTGTGTGTTGAGAATTAGCTTACCTCCGATGTTACTGAGGCCACAGATTCTGTTGTTCCTGATCCACGGCTCTTGGATCAGTGCGATGGTTCGGGGCTTTACCTCCAAAGCTCTGCGTAAGTTGGCCGTGGCAGTTTGGCTGTGTTGGAGGTTGGTCTGGATGACGTGTATGGGCGGTGACGGTGGTGGGGTGGAGTTAGTCGGAGCTGCATCCATCGGAAAGTCTCTCCTCTACCTCCACCCTGAGCTGGTCTTCGTGTAGGTCGCCCGGCGACGAGGCGAGTAATCGTTCGTTCCAGCCGGGTGATGAGGGCGGTAAGGTGTCGCTGTCATCCTCCATTGCTGCTCGGGCCATGACCAGCTCGAGTTGGGCAATGTCGGTGTCAGTCGTCTGTGTCAGTGGTTGTGCGGCTGTCTCGTCAGTGCTGTCGGTCTTGGTGACAGAGGGTAGGGTCGTGGGCCAAAAGCGCACGTATATCGACCCCAGGAGGTACGATATCCGTCGCTCCCGGGCTAGGACCCTATCAACTTCCTCCGGTGGTACACCTAGGGTCAGATACGTCCCGTAGTTGTCGCCACCGACGGTAGTTGCCCTGTACAAAGACCACCTGGCAATGTCGTACCAAGTGTTCTGACGGATCAGAACACTCTGGAGCTTGGCCACGTCACCTCTGTAACGAGGGACGAAGAGCGAGGCTCGGACACGGGTGGGCACGTCGGACTGTTTAAGTACGGTCAGTGTTAGGTCAGTGTCGGGGAGTCTAATTTTGGGTGCGGCTTGTGTCAGCCAGGTCAGGGCATTGTCGTCCTCACACCACATCTGCACGGTGCCTTCCGCTACCCGTGGGTACCCACGGAAGGCCGGGAGTGGTGTTGTCGGGTCGGTGTCCATTAGGAAGTCCTCTAGGGCCGTCTTTATGTGCTCGGCCTCTTCCTTGGTCAGGTCTCTGGAGGGGGGAGGGAAGCAGATTGCTACGGCCAGCCTCGCAGGGATGTCCTTCGTGGCCCGCGCGTAGGTTCTCTGCTCCCCCTGAGCAGAGTGGACCCTCACACGCTTGGCGTCCCCTTGGAACGTACTCGGCGAGGCCGTGTCGTCCGGGCGTCCTCTCTTCACCGGCCCTGTACCACTTGGTCCAGGCTGCGGCTTGGAGGGCCCTGGCAGGGTGTGTATCGCCGGCGGCGCCTGTGCGTGTGTTGGTCTAGACCGCCGCCCCCTCCTCGTCTTAGGTCCAGGTTGGTCGTCGGTCTTGTCGGAAGTTTGGGGTCGACTGGCGACCCTGGCGGATCCCGCCGCGTGCGGAGGCTGGTCGCGCTGGGTTTCCCCTGCACGGACTTGCCCTCGCCCGCTTTGATGCGCGTCCGGCCGCGTTTCGCTCGGGGTTGCCCCTGTGCGGACTGACGGCTGGTCGCGTGGCTCCACGCCCGGCCGCGTTTCGCTCGGGGTTTCCCCTGTGCGGACTGGCGGCTGGTCGTGTGGCTCCGCGTCCGGCCGTGTTTCGCTCGGGGTTTCCCCTGTGCGGACCGACGGCCGGTCGCGTGGCTCCGCGTCCGGACGCTTTTCGCTCGGGGTTTCCCCTGTGCGGACCGGCGTCTGGTCGCGTACTGCCTGTGCCCTTGCCTTTTTCTTTTCCCGGGCTGTGATTTTTCCGCGCTTGTTCAGCAGGCGTACTCCATCACCCGAGAAAGTTTTGGAGCTACCAGGCTCGCCATCCTTCCCCGTCCCTCTCTGTCTGTGTCGGTCAGTGTCGTTTCCTGGGTTGGTCACGCTATTCCGCACGATGCTCTGTTGCCAGAGACTCGCGGGAGGCGCATGTTTTGTCGTGGGGTTTGGCGCGTGGGTCGCAGCCGTGGGTGTAGTTATTGGCGCGTTTGTCGCAGCCGATGTTGTGGGTTTGGGCGCGTTTATCGCTGCCTGTGAGATTGGCGCTGAGTCAGCAGCCGAGTGCGCTAAGGAGCGCGGCAAAAAGTTGCAGTCGGTTGCCCCCCCCAGAATACGATGGGGGCTGACCGCCGTGGCGGTGTGGGATTCCCCGGCTTGGCCGGGACCCACCTGGGTAATTACTTTTTCCTGCTGCATTTTTTATTTTTGTTGGGGGGTGGGCTTTTTTTTGGAGCAGAGGTTACCCCTCCTCTGGGACCGATAGGATGTGAGGATAGGAGGGAGGAGCTTTGTGGGATGGAATGGGTTCGTTTGGGGTCACCCTAGGTCTGGGATCTGGCCTAGGGATTTCGGATTGAAGGGATAGCCGGAAGGGGAGGGATGGTTTGGTTGGATGGCGGTACACGGGGGAAATGGTGATTGGTTACCCTATGCCTGGGATTTTGGCCTTCGGGAACTTCTCTTGTCCGGGATCTCTTTCAAGATGCTCCGAGTGCGAGGAACTTCCGCAAGGCGGTCGATCCCACAGCCGGAGTTGGGCTATCCGCAACCTGCCCACCCGCTCGGTTGCAGGAGAAGAAGTGCCTGGCAGTCTGGGTCGCCCCACCGCGGATGCACGTATACATCCGCGTTGGTGCCATCCAGCTAACCCCGAGAATCAAACGGTGTTGTTGTTACTAAAAACGTGGATAAAGAAGCTTTAAAAGTAAAGTTTAAAGAGAAAATTTCTAATTTGAATAAAAATAAGTGTTCATTTCACATAAAAAACAAACAGTTGTATGAGCAGATTATCAGTGAGGTAGAATCCGCTAAAGATTATTAAAACAATAAACATCAAAATTTTAAAAATGTTATTTTTTTATACCTAATCTTACAAACTAACCTCCGTATATTCCAAAGCATTTATTTATTTATTTTATACTTTATTGCACATCGTACAAAAGGCGGGCCTAATGCCACATGGCATTCTCTCAAAGCATCTCAAATATAAAAGTGAAAATCACGTAAGCTGACCAATCAGGTGTCAGAACTGGCAGAGTTAAGCGGTTCTTAAGACTTGAAAGCTGCTTAAATTATAAAATGCTTCCAAATATACGAAGATAAGACACTTCATACCTATATCGGAGTTTGACTCGTCAAACCCCGATTTAATAAAATTGTGTTTTGACGTTTGCCTGACCAAATTAGTCTCTCCCAGGTTTGACGAAAATTGTTTAGTCAAAGGCCGAAAATTTACATTTGTTTGGGCTTTGACTAAGTCATTCAGTCTGACCTGAGGATTGACCAGTCCAACCTAGGAGCGCCGGAGCTTCGGAGTTTGCCTATAACATATATACATAATATGGGCTATATTTCATTACTATAGATAAGGGCTAGAGTTACTTGTTTCACTTTTCGCTAAAAATGAGACTACACTTTTTCAATAAGAATTTAACTTTCGAAAAGTGGTATTATTCTGTTAGTGTCAGTCATTTTTCAATCTACCTATATCAAAATACCAATCCATATTTCATAAAAAACGATCTTTTAATATATGATGTGATTTTTTTAATTTTTTTTAAATTTATTTACTCAAAACAAAGGATTGTGGTACACGTTAAAAATACAGTTATACAAAATAAGTACTTATTTTACAAACGTGTGGGTGAGCACTGCTCTCCTAGCTAGGTTATGAAAACCTGTGTTACGGAGAAGCAGTCCGGTCCCCTAAGGTACAATGTCGTAAAGTTATATGGTGCTTTTGATGTTACTGCACAATTTCAGAGAATTGAGTTAGGTTTAAAAGTTTAAGTTTTAGAAACGTTTTATTAAATTAAAATAAAAGAATTTAGGATTAATATGTGTGTGTGTGTGTGATTGGGTGTGCTGTGTTAATATCATATGTGGTGTGTGTGATATAGTGTGTGTGTTTGGGTGTGTGGTGTGTGTGTGCGTGTTTTTGTTCTTGTCCATGCTCACCACCTATTTTAAGATTTGTTCAGTTTCGGTATATGACTTATTTTGGAGGTACGATTTTACAATCTTTTATCATTTTTAATACGGTAGACCGTAGATTTGAAATTCCTCGTTTACAATATTATAACAAAACATTTTGTGTATGGACATTAAATTATAACTATAAGTCATGCTCTTGATACAAATATTATTAACTGCATTTCTAAATCACTCTCTTATTTATAATCTCATTTTCATTCTCTTCACTTCATTGATTTGATTTTAATTTTACAAACAATACAATAACATCTAAAATAAATCAATTATTATTTATATAACGCCAATTACGCCTTCATTTGTCAACCGCAATATTTTTTTCTGATTCACATTTCCGTTAAGTTCAATGAAGTCTAAATTTCCAATTACGGAGCTATCTAGTAGAGAGGGAAATGAAAGAGTCTGTCACCGGGCACGCCACAATTGCGGCGGTAAGTCCCCTCTTTGAGGAGTGGATAGAGAGGCGCCACGGCATCCTCACCTTCCGCCTGGCGCAGGTTCTCACCGGGCATGGGTGCTTCGGTGGGTTCCTGTTCAAGATAAAGCGGGAGGAAACGCCCGGGTGTTTCCATAGCGAGGATCGTCTAGAGGACACGGTAGAACATACGGTGGAGGTGTGCCCTGCCTGGGCGGAGCACCGCCGTGTCCTCGTGGAAGCGATCGGCGGCGGCGACCTCTCGCGTCCGACGCTGGTGCGAGCCATGGTACGGAGCGAGAGGGCATGGGAAGCCGTCACCTCCTTCTGCGAAGCAGTAATGCTCGCGAAGGAGGAGGCGGGACGCGTGAGGAGTGGTAGTCTCTGCGCCCTCATGTCCCTAGCCACCGCCGGAGGAGACGCCCCGGGCGTCGGGCGTCTATAGCGGGCTCCCGGCCACCGTAGGCGTGAGCTTGTGGGCGGCGAGCAATGGGTAGCTCGCCGCCCGGTAAGGACAAGGCTCGGGTCGACGGCGCGTAGTGTTCCACGCGTGCCTCAAAGAGATGTCAGCAGCACTGAAGGGGTCTGCTAGGACCGATGCCTGCCAGGGTCGCGAGATTGTTCGAAAGAGATACCGTGACCCTGGCACATGGGCAACTGAAGGGACACGGGTGGGTTTTAGTTAGTAAAAGTCCGCCCAGAGCGGGAGAAGTCATTTGATGATTTCCCATCCAGAAAAAAAAGTGTCACAGTACATAAAATAACTAAATTAACTTTACTGTAATGTCATGTCACATTAAAATGATTACAGTAAATAAATTCAGTAGCGGTCGACTCTCAGAGTAAACAATTTGGTAACGTAACGACAATTAAATTAAATGAATCGTCAGCTATATACACTTCACTTCAATGTTGTACCTAACTATTATTGCGGAATAATGGTATTAACACTTAAATTCGTTATTTATCTCTGGGACATTGTCCGAAATTATTATTTGGGATGTTATAACTTAGTAATAGTATGTTTTTTATTTTATGTCATTATAACCACTTATCTACTTTAAGTACTTAACATTAACCAACCTAAAAACCATGGGCACAACCATCGTAAATATATGTGTGCCTTAAAACATATATAGTTGCATTGAGATCCAACCAAACGTTTAGTTTTTCATAGCACCTCAGGTGCTGAAATTTCTTAAGAGGACCTTTTCCGGCCCGCACCTATCGTCAACGCGACCATGATTGAAGTGCTTGTTGTTTCATTCAACGCAATGCAAGCAAAATGCAAGCGAGTGAGACCGCGAGAGCCTCGAGCGAAACTGGCGCGAGGAATTTTGAAATTTCCATTACAAGTGCTTTTAAATTGTTTTTTGCATTACATGGGCTTCTATGAAGAGTTCTCTGTACTTTTCAATGTAGAGTATCATTATGAACGGCAAAAATTCCGATAAAATATGTGTCAGAAGCTGATTATCAGACGTTTCTACTAAATTTATTTCTTAAAAGTGTTTTTATTGCGTAGAAACCTAACTATAAACCACAAAATATCGGTGTGTTCAAAATACCTGCAGGAAAATTTGTTATAACACTATTATCACGTACGAGCGTTTGTATAAGAATTAAGACAGATTGGACGCTCTTAACACACATTTCTCTAAAGCTTTTACTAACTATAAGGAAAATTTATCCATTATTATACGGTACGGTAGCTGACCCGTCTGACGTTCTCCTGTACAAATATGTGAATCGTTAGTCATGGTCCATTGGGTTAGAAACTTTTCAATTGTTTCTTTCCTTATACAACCAAATTCAACTATTACAAATGTTTTGAAATGAAAAAAAAACCAAATCAGTCAAGCCGTCCTCAAGAGAAGTGTTAACCAACGAATAGCATTTTATTTTTATAGAAGATAAATTTTCAATGTATACAAAAATTCCATCCTGTTTTCACCCAGAGAAGGCAAGACATTTGTAACCTCGCTGGTTCACTGCAGACTGACGATTAATTATAAGTCCAGATTTCCCAAAGAGGTTTTCTTTCAGTGATGTCCTTGAGAGGTGTCCAATCCAATATAAACTTACAAGAATGTACTTCCTTCCAAATTATTTACGAGTAATTTCTTATGCAGATTCCCAAAAGCACCCGCCAATCATAACGTTCGGTAAGCCGGACGTGGTGGTGGGGGGGTTGCTACGTGCCAACTGTACGAGTGCACCCGCTGCGCCTGCACCGCGGCTCACGTGGTACATTGACAATGAAAAGGTTAGTGAGTTTATTATTTCTTTGTGTGTAAAAAAAAAATCTCTTTCGTTGCGATTAAGTTCAAAATTCAAAATTAAAGATTAAGTTTTTTAAAATTATAATTGTACAGACATTATTAAATTTTAATATAAACTGTTTTGACGTTGGTAACCGTCTAAGTCTAAAGTTTATACACCTATGGCCATGTCAAAAGTATCTAAATTCTGTATTTAATGCACATTTGTACAGTAATGTCGAGTATAGAGTGGTGAAAAGTAAATTGACACGAGTTGTAACAAGTTCGCCTCGTTATTGTGTTGTGCCACATATTTACATATACTAGGAAGGGTAATTTGTATTATATTTTATATCATTTGAACTTACTGCTATGAAATGGCCTGTTAGTCTAGTGGTTAGTGATCCTGACTGCTAAGACTGAGGTCGTGGGTTCGATTCCCACCGAGAACAAATCTTTGTGTGATGAGCACAATCATTTGTTCTGTGTCTGGGTGTAATTTATCTATAATATTTATGTATTTGGAAATATATAAGTATGTTTATCTGTTGTCTGATAGCCATAGTATAGGCCCTGCCTAGTTTGGGATCAGACAACGTCGTGTTGGTTGTCCTAAGAAATAAAAAAAAGCCCTATCAAATACCAATTATTACCGTGGACATGCAAATTACAACCTACCCGTAGCATCAATAGAAGTTGATTTAAATTAATCAAATGTTACGTTCTGTGTCTAGGTCGACGAGGAATCAGTGAAATACTTCTCCTACCGCGTTTCGAGTTCCACCCGCACAAAGGGAGGAGGTGGTTACCGCAGTAGGAAGCATCAACATCGCTACATCGCACCGGAATTTAACTACACGGCGAAATACTGGGCGCTTGTCAGTGAGACCACTGTGGCGCCCCCTGTGAACACAACCAAACATCATAAGTGCACTTTGAAGGATCAGCAGAGTGAGGAAATGGCTAAGGTTTGTCTAGGATACTTATTTTATGTTTCATGAGTATTAAAAAAAAAATCTAAGAAACAAACACTTTGTTTTCAGTTTTTAGTTGTGGTCCCCCTACTCTACTCCAATACGTATACCACTTCTTGTAATGTAAACAATAGTACAGCCATAAAAATATACAAAGTGGATTAAATACTTACTTTCGTATCTAACGCACATAACTCCGCAAGTATATCTATACTTAATAATAATAAAAACCTGAAGAGTTTGTTTGTTTGTTTGATTGAACGCGGTAATCTCAAGAACTACTAGTCCGAATTGAAAAAAAATCTTTTTGTGTTAGGTAGTCTATTTATTGAGGAAGGTTATAGGTTAAATACAATCACGCTTCGATCAAAAAGAACGGAGCAGCAGCATAGTTATCTTCTACAAATGAACGAAAACCGGCAGGCAATTCGATGCGACGGGAAGGGTCAGGGGAGCAAAAATTTGACGCGGACGAAGTCGCGAGCAGAAGCTATATTTAATAAAGAAGTGACCAATTAGAACCATGTACCAACAATGTTGGCTTCATCATCAAAATCTTTTTCCTGCCTTCATCCCAATTTACTTACGGTCAGCGCTACATGTCTTTTTCTTTCATATTTCCCTGCTAGTCATCATCTCAGTAGGCACACACTTTCTAACCATTTCAACATTCACTTAAACCATCCATCGTTTCTTTGGTCTACCCTTGCTCTAACAACCATCGACATTTATACTCAAAACTTTCTTCACAACATTTTCCTCATTCCTCCATATCACATGCCTATAACATGACAACCGGTTTCCCCACATAGGTACAGGAATAGGTGACATAAAATATTTTGATTATGAATAATGAGGCGCCCTTGGGGCATTCTCAGTCCATTAAAAGAAGAATTTTCAAAATCAATCTACAATAGCCGGATATATCGTGGAATATGTTCCACGAAGAAAACGAATTGAGAAATCCGTTTTTAAATCGGCTAATAAAATTACTTTGAAGTTATAAGACCCATGTTTTATTTATCATATTGCCCTAATTCAGAGCATACTACATACTACAAAGGTACAATAGATGACGAAATAATCCTTTCCACCTTTCACTCCAAAATAATTAATAAAAGAAGTCGGATAAAAATGGAATTGAATTTTCATATTGATGGCAAAAATTGTGGTGAGCTGGCATTCATGAAATTGTATGGGTCAAGCGTTAATCGGTCAAACAATTCGTCGCATTCATTTGCAAGAATTCCAATGTATTAATTAACCGTCCAGCAATATAAAGCAATTGGAAAGCAGTAGTAGCATAATCTTAGGTCTTAGGTTCAAACTCAGGCAGGCGCTTTGCTTTGTGTAAGTTATTTCATCACCACTATTCTCAAAACGGTGAAGCAAAACATCGTGAGGAAACCGGCATGTTCCGAAACCAAATATTCGAAGACATGACGTGATATCTACCTACTGGGCCCGCGTAGTGGATTATGGCCCAGTCCCTCTCGCCAAAAGGTGGCCTGTGTCACAGCCGTGGGAACTTTATAGGTTAATAATGCAATTGGAAGCAATATGAACATTTTAATTGAGTCTTGTTATCAAAAGCTCTTAAATTGAAAGAAAGAAGACAAAATGATTAAAGACAACGATTATTCGATTGTTTTCAAAGAAAACGGATCTCTCTCGGAACTATTTATAGCACGAACCTCTTTTAATCTCGCAATTGAAAAGAACAAATTGAAAGATCGCAGTGAATGTACCAGATAAAGAACAAATCAAAGCGGGGGTCTTACAATAAATAACAAAAGACAATCTCAATCTGAACTCGATTGGGCTCAAGTACAAGTGATTCTGTATCTCAATATTACTCTTTTCATCCTTCCTTAAATTCACTGTTTAAATTGACAACCATCTTCAAGCGAAATGAAAACGGTCGGGCCTTGGACGTTTCAAGCACAAACGCTTTTGACGTAAGAACATTTATTTGCGGTGGTAACATTTTCAAATCTCTCTGTATTATTTTCACTATTGTCCTGTTACATTAATGTTCCAATGTTTTGTGGTCTGAAATGTATTCAGAGTCATAACTTTATGCTGATTTATTATTTTTGTCACTTAGCTTGATTTAATTGTGGTTTGTCTAGTAATTTATGGATTAAAACGAGTGTTTCGATTTCTATCTATGTGAATATAGTTAGTCATTTGTCAAGTAACTATTTCAAAGTATTAATAGAAGGCCTATCTAAGGTCTGTCTTAGGATCCATGTAAATACATTATATTTGACAGTTATTTTCCATCCATTATTTTTATTTGTTCCATTGATCTTTCATAATATTGACTCTTACAATCGCCAAAACAATTTCAAACTAACCATTTCTTCTGGGAACATTTAATATCTGCCAGAACTCGTTCCCTTTTCCTGTTTCTCTAATACTTTTATCGTAATTCAAATTTCCGACCTCGTCATTTGTTCGAATCGAATTTTTACCAAGTCCATACATTTCCAATTTCCTATTCTTTGACATCCGTGACGTATTTGTAAGAACGGAAAATTAGCCAAGTTTGGCAGCTGAGCTGGGATTACGTTAATAATTTCACCCAAGTTAAGGCACTTGAGGAATATTTAATTGTTTTAGAACCTTCTTAAGAAATATTTTCAAAGTTACATGCTTTAGTTAAGTATGCTTTACCTAAGGAATTTGCTTAGAATGTGATGGTTAGATTTCTCTTTTTGATTTCATGGAATTCATTGAAAATGATTTTATGCAAATTTTCTTATAGCTTTTGTAAATGTTTCGGCAGACGTTCCAATCAAATCAACTCTTGACTCTTTGTTCATAATTGAAACATTTTCAATCAAACATTCCAACATTAACAATGTCCTTATAAACAAGTTTATCTGTCTTCTCTAAATCTTCACCATCTTCCTAACTTAACTAACTTCCTTAATTTCTTCCATATAGATTCAAGAAAGGCCACGAGTACCGCCTGTGATACCCATATCTCTTTGGGTGTCTATAGCAGAACTAAAGGCACCTGCACACGGCAGACTCCAACTGACATGTACTGCGACCATACCTGATGAAGTGGGTCCTGGGGAGAAGTTCGCTGATATAAAAAAGCAGACTGTTACTGGTAAGTTTAAAATTAGGTTCGTTGGGTTATGTTAGGGTGGTTTTGCAGTCGCTGTTTGTCGGACGTATACGCAGCGTAGACGCTATGAAAACGAGACGCAAAAGGCACATCTGTGAGTGACATGCATATAACGTTTTCGTGGCATCAAGTCTTCGCTCAGTGCAAAGACTTTATTTTTCACTGAATTTGTAAATAGTTTTATTATTTGGAAAGCAGCTAGATATTATTAGCATTCACCGACCAGCTGAATAAAACTTTTAACAACAACTGAAAAGAAACAATACTAGAGATCGTTTTGTTATACTTTTCTTAAAGCAAACTTAATTATACCAAGTTATTTCCTACTTTCCGCCACTTCACTAAACGTTATATATATTTCCCAACTTCCTCCAAAAAACTTAAATACTCTCTATTATTCTGCTTGAAAGAACTTCGCGAAACTTAAAAAAGGAACTGCGAAACAAACTTTCATTTACATTAATGTAGATCCCGCAAGAAACTTAGCAAGTAAGTTAAGCTTCAGCTTAAAATAAGCAAAAGTCTGATCTGAACGCAGTTTACAAAATTTCGGCTAATGAAGTATAACTTGACTTGAAAGATACCATTTATTTTTAATCAGTGGTCATTAACGAGGATCTCGGTAGGTCTTCCAAAGTAAATATTCCAATTTGTAAAATTACACTGGATGAGTTTCTGACAATTCAACTAATCTCATACCGATGAGATTATTCTGCATTGGAATGTTTCGAATAAACCATTTCCTAGACTAGTTAACAGTGTAACAACTTTACGTTGAAGCGGGAACTGATCGAGAGCGATGGCATAGATTAAATACTCTAGATTGTTTTATGAAAGTATTCTGTATAAACTACAAATTAGCATGTCCGTTTTATGACGTTCGAAATTCAACTCTTTCTTTTGAGCGAAAGATTAAACGTTATCTTTCCAGAATTTGGCTTTTGATCTTCAGACCGTGTTCACACCATTTGAACTCGGTCGCAGACTTTGAAAAAGTAGGAAAAACAGCGGACACTTAGTCGGCGGCCGACGAAACGGTTGGTGTGAACGGAGGCTTAGTTACTCTTCAGCTGTATTTTATGTTAATAAATCTTTACAGTGGCGGTCAACGAACTAAGTTTGAAGAAGCCACATTCTGACACAAGCCACGCGAATGCCACCTCGAGCTGCCTCCAAAAGTACCCGATATGGCTCCTCGGCTGCGGTCTTCTACTTCGTGAATTTACCCTTCAATTAAATTGAATGACTCTATGAATCTCGCCTATCCCCGATAAAATATTTTACCTGCGAAGCGGCTTATAGTATGTAGTTTCAATATTTCTTAGATACCTACTTACTCTTTATTTATACCCCACTATACTCGTACAATTTTGTGTACCTTTACGCTTTTCCTCGTCTCACTTTCAAGGAGTAAGGTTGTCCTAAACTTTGTTTTGCTAAATATATATTTTACATTTGTACACCCTTATGATATTTATTATATCTAAATCTATTCTTATGTCATTCTTAAAAGCCTGAGACTACATATTTTAAATAAAATGAAATATAAATATAATTTTACTGTATACAAATAAAATTATTTTATTATTTTTATTTTACACATTAATGTTAACTAGAGTTTATTGTTACAGTGTATGTTAATTTTAAGATGATGTTATTGCATATTTTCAACCACTTCTTCGAATGTGTCTTTTTTCTTCCTGAGCTTTTGTATGTCAATTATACCTATCTGATCTAGTTACTACAGGGTTTCAAGGATTAACCAAACTATCGCTATTTTTATTACGGTATCGCATATAAAAGGCTATTTCTGGATATCTGTCTAACTGCAATCGAATATGTACCATGTTAATGATAAATCATAAAATAAAAAACAATAATTAAATTAAGGTAGATATTGAATCGGTACTTTGTATCACTGAATTTCCTTCGATGTTCCATTTGATATGCACCATCAGAATAAATAAAAATAAGTACAGATGTAATAAAGAACATTGTGGAATAAAATCCTTCTCGCTGCTGCTTTGAGTGTTGTCTTACCTTAGATTAAAGGTTACCATGAAATATTCAGAACTAAGTTCTCTGGGGATTATCCTATGTGCGTCTACGTAATTCTTGTTTCGTCTCTACCTCCATAATTTGAATTCTTTGTTGTGACTTATTCTAGATTTAAGATGATAGAAAATTATATCGACGTTTATTATGTTTTTCTCGTTCGTAATCAGAATATTTCATGTTGGAAGGTGATTTTCAAAGTGAGAACGTATTTTGAGAATTAAATTATTGTCTAATATATTTCAGCAGAATATTTTCGATATGATTAGTGTTACGCTGTAAAGCAGAGGTTATGGTATTTAATCGTAATTGCCATGCGGGAGACGACTTGTTACCGGAACAATTCGATTAGCCCCTTCGGGTAAACTCGGGGAAAATGGAATTACCCATCAGGGAGGAATTAACCCAATATTATTCTTTGATTTCGTTAGCCCAGTAAGAAAACCTGTTTGGGGCAAATTGAATTAAGGCTTTCGTGACAAGGTTCCGTCTCCCAAATTGGTGTTGAAAGTCTTCCTGCAGCTCTTTACACTGACTATTGTAGAAAGTTTATTTGTTAGGCTAAAAGATGTGATAAGTTAAGAAAAATGTGTATATTGAAGCGAAATATATTTTAAAAATAGATTAATTATTTATGTGCTATTGTATAGATGAAAGTATATTAAAAATTGTAAAATAGATACATTTAGGCGTATTAGGTAACATCCATGAAAAGTATCTGACAATCGCTTTAGTTGTGTAAACCTTTAAAATTGTTTATTCACGTTTCTCTTTATGACGGAAAATGTTTACGACCTCGTTGTGCTGTTTTTATTGTTAACACCACTCGAATATGCGTAAGAACACCTTATACCTAATGAAATTTTCACAACTCCAGATGGGATGAACTTATGAATTGGCACATTTATTTATAACTCTCATGTTCTTTCAATACAATCCAATTTAAGCTGATTCAAACTGGCATGCTATTTCTGTAAATAAAAATTGGAAATATGGATTTTGTTCCTAATTTGATTCGTAACTGAATTGTAAACTAGACATTTTTTTCTCAATTCCCGAGAAATACATCAAATCATATCACATTCCGAAACACAATAAACAATTGAAAACAAAACACGAATTCGCTCGATAAAACTGACATTGTTTTCAATACAAGAGCGAACAACAAACAGTGTTCTAATAATTGTGTACACGGCATGTCCATCCGGTTGAATTGTAAAAGTTCAGTACAACCGAAAGTTACACGGTCAATAAAGTGTTGATATTTGTTAAAATTTATGCACAACGTGTAGAGTAACAAAATACTAAAGGCAAGTACACATTACAGCCAAATTTTTTTGTTGTATGGGATCTTGCAGGTCCCCCTTGAAGGTATTTAGTTGCTAAGCCGGGCTACCCCGTGAATGCCTTGATAAAATTATGGCCTCTAGCCAGGCATTAGTTTTAAAAACTAAGCAACTAAACGCTTAGGGCAGCACTTGTGGGATACGGACCTCGGCTTAGGACGTTACTTGCGTGCGCAGCAAGGGACAAATTTAAAGCTGCAGGCCACAGGCTTGCTCAAGCAAGGGTTGAGGCGATCTTATCAGGCTGTAGTGCATCACTATTTAATACGAACAAAAAGCGCGGTGACGCTCGCCTTTCATTCATGATGGTTAATACAAAATACACGAAAGTGATGAGCGACGATATTCGCGACAAATGTGTGACAGTTTTAAGAGGTAGGCAGAAATAATATATAAGAGGGGGCGATGGTTTAAGCCATTAAGAGGGATAAACTCAGACCCAGCTTTTAATAAGACTTTATAAAACAAATAACTCAACCCCAGGATCGAATTCAGTACAATCTCAGCAGTCCCATTTGCAACTACTTGTAGACAACGAGGTAGATATGTAAATATTTGTATTTTATTAGTTAAACATGCTGTTTATTTATGTAAACAAATTTATTATATGAGTAAGTTCACAGAAGCATTGTTCAATCTGAAAATTATGATTCATGTTTTAGTGTGTTATCTGAAAATAATTAAGTATTTCAAAATAAAAACTGCTTAGAACTCCACGGTTTTGTAATTGATTTCATATATTTAAGTCATTAAAATAATTCTTTAAAAAATTTGTTTCAGATGTTTTTTTTATTATATGTTTGAATTGTCATTACACTATTAAAATGCAGTCAAAGATCTGTTATGACTGCAAAAAAGTATCTTTTCCTGCTAAACTTTATCATAATTTGTTTTTGTGTACGTATTTACTAGGGAAAATTGGGAACGTATATATATTATCGATAGGTATATATATATAACGACGTATGCCAATTAATTAAAATTTCTAATATTTATTTCCTTATATTTATGTACACACAAATGTAACACAGAACTAGAGACTAACCAGTTCTGTTGTTAACTTTAATAAGAAAATCTATTTTTTCATTACTATTTCGTTGCCATTTACACCCCATTATCCTTTGGACATCCCAAATAAAATGTGCATTTTTTTCTGCTTTCTGTATGACTGTTAAAAATAAAACCATTTTAATAGTTTGTTAGTTAATTAATTTAAGAAGTTAATATTATAATTCAGAAACAAAAATATTACAGTTAGTACTTAATTATTTGATAAAAATCGTATTCAAATTATTGTTGAATTGTTTTTCATTCAAGAAGCGATTGTCGACAGTAATAATTTTCTTTAGTCCTCTGGCCATTTTAAAATTAAAATATTTTATGTACCTACATGGTCGTACAATGTGAATGATAAATAAAAGCTTAATATAAGCCTCTTTTGTATTTTCATTATCTTTTGACAACCCTTAAATTAGACGAATGGTGACATTCACATTAATTCCGCCTTTACACATAAACGTTTACACTGATGAGGGTATAATACAATTATTTTTATTTTTTTATAAATCGCTGTTCATCGTTAAGCCGTTATCTATCACCGGAAGGCTGAATATAAAAGTTTATTTTTAAAAAAACTAAACGTCTTCCAAAAAAAAAACACTACAAAGTGAAAAATAACTTAAATTTCGTAATACTGGGCAACACCACGACAGTATAAACCAAAGTAACCTACTTCCGAAATTACGTTTTTTTTTTCACCTGTTTCCAGGGTTTTTTTCAGAAGTCCTTTGTTTTTTAAATAAGGTTTATTACTTTTAGTTCGCTGTTGGACATATACCTTAATTTGGGGGGTTTAGCCATAATCGCCACGCTTGGCAGGCGGGTATAGTAGTAAAATACATAGAAAACGCTGTGGCCCATTCTCTACTAAGTCCCTTAGTCTTCTTTTACGACACCCATGGAAAGAAATGGGGTGATGCTATGTTTTACGTCTGTCACCACACAGATGATGTAGTGGTTATTTACTTAGCAAGTTGAGTTATGCGATTTGTGTAGGGTATTCGGTAGAAAATTATTACAACATTATCAACAAGTAAGTGGAAAAGATACGTATGAGTGAAACTACTAATAACTCAAAAACCACTAATGAGAACTTGATCAAATTTATATTAGACCATTCAGCTAGTATAGCCATTCAATCCTCAGACAATGTTATCAAATCGGTTTATGAATGACGGAATTCTAAAGTAATAAACATTTAAAAAAATGCAACCGAAATGAGAACCTCCTCCTTTTTAAGAAGGTGGTTAATATTAATCAAAAGTGAGAGATG
Source organism: Aporophyla nigra (assembly GCA_947507805.1). Taxonomy (NCBI): domain Eukaryota; kingdom Metazoa; phylum Arthropoda; class Insecta; order Lepidoptera; family Noctuidae; genus Aporophyla; species Aporophyla nigra. The sequence goes on from OX382301.1 coordinate 6,756,649, forward strand.
AATTCATTTGAGAACCGATTCAACTATGTCAGATTTCGGCACTTTGACTCTTCAATCGTTTACTGAAAATGGAATGAGGAGATAAACATTGAGCAGTGGTGGCCTAGTGGTAACAACTTACGAGTTATAGTCATGGGTTCGAACCCAAGCAGGCACTTTACTTTGTGTAAATTATTTCATCGCCATTGCTCTAAAAACAGTGAAGGAAAACATCGTGAGGAAACCGGCATGTATTAGAACCAAAAATTCGAAGACATGTGACATTGCCAACGCTCACTGGGCCCGCATGGTAGATTATGGCCTACTCCCTCTCACCGAGAGCACACCTGTGTTCCAGCAGTGGGAACATTAAAGGCTGATGATAAGATAACCGTTAATTTTTATGCATTTTGTCGATGTCATGTGAACGTGAAATGGAACAAAAATGAACCTTCAACTGTACCGTTCATTCGAGTGGAGCGTCTGATAACAGCTAATAAAACAAACAAAATGACTCTTAGGACGGTTGTCCGCCGTAGCTGTCACCAGGACCTGCCAGGGTCGCGAAATTTGATTGAAAGAGTTACCGTGGCCCTAGCATACAGATGGCAACTGAAGGAACATGGGTGGGTTTTAGTCAATAAAAATCGGACACGCCCTTCCGCTCCACGCAGAACGGAAGACGTCATTTGATGATTTCCCAACCACAACAAAATTTAAAAAAGCTGTCAACAGGGCGTCTCCGAAAAATGGAATGTCACGACCCAGGTAACGATCATTTGTTCACCGCCACCGAATTCGACAATTCAGTATGCTATTATATTATAGAAAAAAAAAGCCCGAAGGAATGGTACTCCGCGCCGGTGCGACGGCAGTGTATGGACATGATCAAATGTGATTAGTATTGCCGTCACATCGGCACGTCACAATCTCGGCCCGAGTTCTAGCGGTCGCGCCGAACTACTCAAAACTTCGCCGGGTGGAATGACAGTGCTCGGGTGACGGACATGCGGTATACATGCGGCTATACTAAAGGTATTCTTTGCAACTTTGGCGCCTTCATTTCATTCTTTGATGACGACCCAGTGACGGCTTAATAGATAAACGCACTTAACCTGCTGATAAGCCCATGATCTGAATGGTAAGTATGTATAATGACAGTGAGGTGGGTGTGGCAGCAGACCACGTAGGAGATGGTGGGACGAGCGGGGTAAGTTCCATCAAAACTGGAAAGAAGCCGCTCGGGATTGCGAATGATGGAAGGATTGACCGGCCTGTTAGTATAGTGGTTAGTGACCCTGACTGCTAAGACTGAGGTCGTGGGTTCGATTCTGACTCAGGATAAATCTTTGTGTGATGAGCACAATCATTTGTCCTTTGTCTGGGTGTAATTTATCTATTATATGTATGTATTTAGAAATATATAAGTATATTTATCAGTTGTCTGGTTACCATAATACAGTCTCTGCCTAGTTTGGTATCAGATAACCGTGTGTTGGTTGTCCTAAGATATTATTGAAGATATTATTATTGGTCGGAGGTCTTTGCCCATGAGTGGGACAATGGATAATAGTAAAGAAAAGTATAATATACACATTGTCTTTACACAATAACGTATATTCTACAATAAAATACCAAGTTATTAGGTGCTTTAAGTACTGTGAACACGATGACACTCACACTACATTCTACACTCAATTCGTGTCCGGACCAATGCAACTTAATCGAAAAGTCATGATCAAATCAAATGCTATTTCGATATGAATCTGTGTGCGAACAGAACCGCCTTAAAAATATGGTCGTTATCCTACAAAAGACTGAATATTCTCCCGTCAAAAGAAAACCTAATCCGATGACGAACTATGAAAGGAAATTGCTAAAGAATTCGATTTGCTCCTTCGCAGAAACTGTTCCCTTCCCGTATATCATAATGTACTTATTATGTATATTGACAGCTCCATATAGGAGTTTTGCAGATAGGCCTGAATTGAAATTTATTTACATGACGAAATGCGCGTATGAATGTGTTGTTGCTAGATGTCTTGGATGTTGCTGCTAAAGACAGAATTAGGATATTTTTTTTTAAGTGGAAAAGAAAATAAATTGCAAAAAAAAACTTGAGATTTTCCTCGTAAAAAATAAAATACACTGTTGAAATATTAATCCCCCAATTAAATTCCTACATGCGGGACTCGGGCTTCCACTCTATAAGAAGGAATTTTGTTGAAATGAAATTGCGCTTATTCACATGTAGGTATTAAAAAGGCCGTTTTGCTACTTTGAGATAACACAAAAGCTTTTTAAAACCTGTTACCTATATTCTTAATTCATGTTTATAATTTTTTTTTTAATAATTTCTATCAAAAGCCACCGTACGACAATAAGCCTCAAGAGGCTCCGTTCGAAGTTTCGCTTGAATTGCTCAAGATTCTACCTACTTTACTTTAGAAAAGCTATTACGGCAATATAATAACTTTAGAAAGTTGTATCAAGCTAAGCGCACATTACGGCCGCAACGTAGAAATGCGCCAATGTATATTTGGAGTCGTGGTGCAATATTTGTGTCAGACAGATTCAAGTTTCGAATTTGAATTTGAACTATTTCCATTGCAGTGCAATGAGGCTTACGGGCCGCCTATATGGTTGTTACAAAATATATGAAACTGATCTAGGAAGGTTTTTGCAATGTGGCGTGGTTAACTTATTTATATAGTAACAATTCACATTGCGTTTCAATATAATCTAGCATGAAATGTACATACAAATGAAAGTATTATTCAATTTAAATTAGAAAATATTATATTTAGATTAAAGAAAATAATATAAAAATACTATTTTAAGATAATCATATTTGTATTAATTGATCACTAAATTAATACCAATTTAAAAAGACAAAACTAATTTAAAAAAATAAAGTCATAAGAACACAATATACATAAAACCACACACAAATAATGACAATAAAAATCCCAACTGTGCGCGAGTCTTTAATAGAAACGAAGATAAAATCTACCCACATTTATAATGCGAACAACTGCATAAGACTTTTCTAGAACACAAAGGCGGGTTGACATCTTCTATAAATGTTATTATGCGCCAGTTTACTATAAGGATAGACTAATAGTATCTTTGACTTGGAAATTGAATACCTGAAGATAGTCTCGAAGTTTATAGTGCTTTATCTTTGCAGGCTTACAATTCATGTTTCCTGGCATTCAATTAATGAATTTTGAATAAAATATTATTAATAATAATCTAATTGGTTTATTAATTTCATTAGTGTCCGCGTATTTTATGTACCTTCAGAAATCTATAATTAAATAAGAAATTGAAGTTAATACAGCATATTTTGGTACCAAAAATAAAACGAAATCACAATGTAAACGTTAAAACACGTAATTTAGTTTAAATATTATGAGCTAAATTATTCTGTCAGAAAATGATGCTCATCACACAAACTCATCTTGTCAATTTTGAACTTGTACATATTAAATCTAGTAAAGAAGTTTTGAGGACTAGGAAGACATATAGTGACCTTAATGGTGATGTCCTTCAGAAAGGTCAGGTGCGTAGTACTCGCAATCGGCGTGTGTGTATGACCAATTGTGTGAACCTAAACGAGGCAAAAGGAGTGTGTAGAGATCGTATCAGGTGGCGTTCCGTAGTTTCAGCCTACCACCATGGGAAAAAGCGTGAAATTATGTATGTATGTAAAGAAGTTTTAAGTTTGGTTCATTGTCGTAGTTCACTTTTCTCGACCTTCTTGGCAGTCTTATCATTGCAAAAGCAATTGCATTAATAATTACGGAAGTAATGTAAGTAAACTTTTCGTGGCTAAGTCAATTTCGCTATTCTTTCGACCCTAATATTTTAACGATTAAAAGAAAATACCGACATACTAACTATTTATTAAATAGAAGCACCTATTTAATAAATATGTAGTTCCTCATTCATTGAAGAAAATCTTATTACATTCTTTATTTTACATGATAGGTACCCTTTTTTCTTCAAAGACCCAGGAAAAATATCAAAATTATCGATTTTCATCAATTTTTTGAATTATTATGGAAAGACGGGATTATCCAAGAGCCCCGCGACATATCGATCGACGAATCGCTGAATTATTCATTCGGCTCGCACTGACTTGTTATCGCTCATAATTCGACGTGCGCCTACAATAATATCCCGCCTCATTCGTCGATAAATTTTATTACAGCGAAAAGAAAATATATAAATCTACTATCTTTATTGCCAACTGGAGAATATAATTCTTCGTACCTTCCGTCAAAGAAACACATGTATAATATTTTTCTTCAAAGATCACGTATGTAAATCTACTCATTAAAAAGATATTGTGGAGTTTTCTGTAAATGTTTTGAAGACGATTTCTCAAAAAGTGTTTCACATTTAAGTCATAGAGTTGTAATATCTTTTGATTCGTTCGTTAGTTCGACACCCACGGGAACAAATGTGGTGGTACTATTCTTTTAATATGGCGCTACACGGACCTGTGGGAGGCCTATATCCAGCAGTGGACGTGTTTTGGCTGAAATGATGATGAATATCGTTTTAAATGATTATCAGAATGGATCGGTAGTCAAAACTCAAGTACCGACAGCAGGACGTATTTTGCACGCCACCTATATCCTATGTGAATACGGGATTAAATAACCAGTGTGCAACGAGTAACCATGAATTCAGTATTTGATTCTCGATGCCCTAGTGTAGACATTTTTAGTTAGTAGTTAAAAAGCAATCTGTTCAATTCATTTTGACCACCTAGGTGCACTTTTTCCAAAAACAAACAGCTGATTATTTGTGATAAGTGATAACCATCGAGTTCGTGGTAATATTTTTTCCTGTATAATATGACGAAATAAAACTGTTACTTAATTCAACTACCCAATTATATTATTAATACAATTACCCAACTTATATTTGACAGTGGCGGTAAAAAAAAATGTTGTAACCCAATAAGTCAGTATCCCTTATCATCATTGTCCGTAAGGCATTGCTTATATTCCAACACTAGTCAATGATCATCTGCCTAGTCTTTCCCCAACTATGTATGTTGGGGTCGGCTTCGACTTTAACCGAATGAAGCTGAGTCAACAGTAGTTAATGCAGTCCTCCAAACCGTATTTCGGCCATGGCTGCCAATCTCAACGGAGACTAGCTATCGGCGCGGGAGATATTATAGTGCACAAGTGCGTGCGCAGACAGGGGCTCTCACTCTTGCCTCACTCTCATAGTCCGATGGGACGGCAATCCGACATGATCGGAGACAGATAAGGCTCAGCACCAACTGCTTAACGAGCTTTCCGTGGCACGGGGGTATCATGTTTCCAACTTTCAAACTCCCGCATGTATGTTACTTAGAAATTCCTAATGAAAAAACTCAATAACATTTAGCCTGAACTGATAGTGGAACCTGGGATGGGACCCCACACTCAGCAGTCAAACAGTAGTCAATACAAACGCAAACCAATCCATCAATTCACTTCTCGATTACATTTACCTTCGATGAAGCACTTTAATGTTATCTTAATCTACAAACAGGCTTAGTGACAGTAGGTATACCCAGATTCCAACACACGTGTATTTAGGTAACCTGTGTATCAAGATACCCAGGCTAATGGGTTACTGTAACCATTCACATCATCACTTGAAAGCTTTGTTCATAAAGAACTGAATGTTTAACTGGTGACAGAGATTGCAAACCCAGATAAAATGACCTAACCTCGTTTATCTTTTTCGTGATTGTAATGGTTGATTGTGACCTTAGGTCAATTTGTCTAGCTCCCTTGTAATATAAAAGTATAATTATTTCAATTGTTTTACTAGGAACACAAAGCTCATTTACGGCAACAAAGTGTGGTTATTGAGCTTGGGTTTGTAACTAAATAATAACAGCTGCACGGGTCGATCGATCAGGTTAAGCAACGGTTGCCGCGGTTGTTCCGTGGTTGGGTGACCACTCCGTGTATCGGAAAGCTTTGCCAGTTGTCATTGGATTGTCAGTGGATTTTTGATAGTCGTTACGGGTAATCGACAAAACAAAAAACCGGAAGTCGAAGCCGGAAGCCGGAAGTCTGACAAAGAGGTCTTATTCAAAAGGTGCTGTATTACCCAATTACTGGGTTGTGAAGTCAGGAGTAATTTTTATTATACAGTTTGTTAAAAGATTTCCCTTAATACAGTTATAATATTTTGAAAATTATTTATAGACTTCGAAAACAATGTAAGTGGAAGAGCTTTTGAAGTACCTTCGACCAATAGATATAAATCCCATTGTAGTGTGTAATCAACCTTATAGTATGTAACCAGCCTTATTTAATATAAATATAATCCATATAATCGTTTACTAGTTACAATAAAGACATTATTGATTCAGCTCTCGGTCTTTCAATATCTCCTCGAGATCCCGCCTTAAACCATTTCATTTGAATTTAATAACAAAAACAGATTCAATTCATCACAAAAAGAAATCACGTTTATGAGCTATTTATAAGTCACTAGCTTCTGCCTGCGACTTCGTCCGCGTTAAATTTCTTATTCCCCGTCGCGTCGAATCGCCTACCCGTGCGATTTTCCCCGTTTTTGCAACATTTTTCATTACTGCTCCGCTCCTCTTAGTTGTAGCGTAATGTTATATAGCCCATAGCCTTTCTCGATAAATAGGCTACTCAATACAAAAATAATTTTCAATTCGGACCAGTAGTTCCTGAGATTAGCCAGCGCGTTCAATCAAACAAACAAACAAAAAAACTCTTCAGCTTTATAATATTAGTATCATCATCATCATCATTTCAGCCGTAATACGTCCACTGCTGGACATAGGCCTCCCCTAATTTGGGGGGCTTTGCCAAAATCGCCACGCTTGGCAGGCGGATTGGAGATCGCAGTATGGTGATAAAATGCATAGAGAACGCTGCTACCCATTCTCTAGTAAGTCCCGTAGTCGCCTCTTACGACACCCACGGGAAGAAATGGGGTGATGTTATTCTTTACGTCCGGCACCACACGGTACTATAGTATACGTATATATATAGTACGGTATTATAGTATGTAACCAGCCTTATTTAATATAAATGTAATCCATATAATCGTTTACTAGTTACAATAAAGACAGTATTGATTCAGCTCTCGGTCTTTCAATATCTCCTCGAGATCCCGCCTTACACCATTTCATTTGAAATTAATAACAAAAACAGATTCAATTCATCACAAAAAGAAATCACGTTTATGAGCTATTTATAAGTCACTAGCTTCTGCCTGCGACTTCGTCCGCGTTAAATTTCTTGTTCCCCGACCCTTCCCGTCGCGTCGAATCGCCTACCCGTGCGATTGTCCACGTTTTTGCAACATTTTTCATTACTGCTCCGCTCCTCTTAGTTGTAGCGTAATGTTATATAGCCCATAGCCTTCCTCGATAAATAGGCTACTCAATACAAAAAGAATGATCAATTCGGACCAGTAGTTCCTGAGATTACCGTGTTCAATCAATCAAACAAACAAACTCTTCAGCTTTATAATATTAGTATAGATTACAAAAATTCTCTACTGAAAAGTAACTTGTTGCTCCATACAGAAATACTTTTCAGATTGCCTTGATGCATTCAGTGACAGCTACGTGACCTACAAAACTGAAATCGATATCTTGTAACCTTCTATACGTAAGATCCTTTACATTTCTGTCGTGCCTGCAGACAACTATAGGTTTCACGCCCAATGACGCAATAAAAGACATCTGCTAACATTCTGACTTTTCCGAGTGCGAGAAATGCTAGCGTTGCGACGAAGATGAGCGCGAACCTTTATACGAAATAATATTCACACATAAGCTACTTTAAATGGTTTCTAAATAGGGTTTAATTTTCATTATAATTTTCTGTCACTGGTTTTTAGGGTTCCGTTGCCAAATGGCAAAAAACGGAAACCTTATAGATTCGTCATGTCTGTCTGTCTGTCTGTCTATCTGTTTGTCTGTCTGTCTGTCTGTCCGCGTATGTCGCAGCCACTTTTTTCCGAAACTATAAGAGCTATGCTGTTGAAACTTGGTAAGTAAATGTTTTTAAAAAATAGAAAAAAAAACAATAATATTTGGGGTTCCCCATATATAGAACTGAAACTCAAAATATTTTTTTTCATCAAATCCATACGTGTGGGGTATTTATGGATAGGTCTTCAAAAATGATATAGAGGTTTCTAAGATATTTTTTTTCTAAACTGAATAGTTTGCGCGAGAGACACTTCCAAAGTGGTAAAATGTGTCGTCGTCCCCCATAACTTCTAAAATAAGGGAATGATAAAACTAAAAAAATATATGATGTACCATAATTACCATATAAACTGCCACCGAAAATTGGTTTGAACGAGATCTAGTAAGTAGTTTTTTTTAATACGTTTAAATCGTAAACCACAATTTACCTTTCATTCAATCAACTCAATAATAAAAATTAAAAAAATAATAGTAATTTCATAAACATAAACCTTATGCATAAACCGTGAATACCTACAGGTTTGTACGGAACCCTCGGTGCGCGAGTCCGACTCGCACTTGGCCGGTTTTTTATAATTTTTTAATGTTTTTTTTGGAGTTTACTCCTTAAAAATCGTTTTTTTTTTAAATTACTGAATGGGCGTACTCTTGACCTCGAGCAAGCCTGATGAAAAGCGACTGATGAGGTCTCTCATGGAACGAACATACCCAGGAGATGCCTGTTCACTCTTATTTTGTAAGTGGACGGGTTAAAAGAGGAAGGGAACAGAGACGCAGGCAGAGAGTTCAACACTTTAGCTGTGCGCATAATAAATGTGGAGAAGAAGCACTTGGTACGACTGGGTGCGACATCAAATCAAATCAAATCAAATCAATTTATTTCGGGCTACAAAGACCCATATCATAAATACCTTACAGACTAACATACATACAAATAAAAACAATGTAAACATAAAACTATTGTACACGAAGTGACGGCGTCGTGTTGCGCTGCGTGGTGTCGCGTAGCCTTCCGCGGAATCGCCGATACACGACACCCTTCGGCCAAAACTCTTCCTTGAGGAAGGTCTCGATTTGAAGAGTTGGAACTCGCACTAAAAAAGACTTGAAGTTCAACCAAACGCGGATGGTACCCTGCGGTACGCCTGGTAGTTCTTTAGTAAAAGGGGAATATATTGGGATGATAAAAATTACTTAAAGTTAATACTTTTTCTTGGTACTCTGGTATTATTAACTGCTATTTATTCCAGGTTCATTGTTGAATTTTATAATTTTATTTTCCTCGAATTAAATTCAAAAAACTTTAATTTTAATCAGCATTGTCTTTATAAAAAGCTTTTAAAAAGAGAACTTTCATGGGCAGTGACTGAATTACCAACGGATGAAATAATTAAATTTTCATGAAAACCACACAGTAATTTTCATAGAATTTTAATGTCATTAATTATAATTAAAATCTGTATTTTGAAGCTTCTGTACGTGTAACGTTACAACATACAATATTTATCGAAATTGAAACAGAAATTAATTTATTTGCCTGAAGTGAGTTTATACTTACGAAACAAAAAGTAGCAAACCTTCATTGTGCATTTAAATTTCAAAGTATCATCAAATTCTGTTCTTTAAGAGTTGATCGCCTCAATTTACTCTATTATGTTTATACATTTAAGAAACATCATTTAACATTTAAGAAACTTGCAAAATTAACAAGTCGATCCTGAGGAAATCGACGACGACCTTGAATTTAAATCTAAACAAATACTAAAATAAAATCTCATTACTTTACCCCACAGTGAACATAATAAATTGAAACCCTAGTTATAAAAAGCTTCCATAATGAACAGCTTGAGAAAAGGTGAATTCATGGAATTCTTTAAGATTTTAATTAAAATTTTACTGGCTGAAAAACCGAACAATATAATATATAATAGTATGTGTATTATATTTCCCCCTTCAGCACACCTACCATGAAAGAAAATAAAACTTTCATCACTTACTTAGCTTTTTTCCAACTACGCTGGCTTCCAGTCTAACCAGATGCAGCTGAGTACCAATATTTTACATAGGTGACTGCCTATCTAATCTACACAACCCAGTTACTGGGTAATACCAATCGGTAGGACCGTTTGTCAGACGTTCGGGCTACTCACGCCCCGTAACGACTTCTAAAGATCTACAAATGGCAGCTGGGACCAACGGTTTAACGTGCTTTCTGAGGCACGGACAGGTCTTGGTATTAAAGGAAGGTCACCCATCCACCGACTAACTATGTCAAGCATAGCTTAACCTGATCGATCAACTCGTGCGTCTGTTACTAGTAGGTACTATACTTAGCTCAAGCCCCAAGAAAAGCAATGGTTGTAATTGAAAAATACTTTTATAAGGACTGATTATACCTATTTGAGTATTTAGGTAACTTTAATAATATTTTAATTAAATAGAATGGCATAAAATTCCTACTTTATGACCAAAGCCAACTGTCCGAAGGAGTATTCATGTGCTTTTATTAAAAGAAAAAAAAATCAATTCAAAAAATTTATCATATGCGTGGTAATCACAAATTGGGCTTTGTATGATATAGACGTTTGCCTGCAGTGGGGCAGACATAGCCTGGTATGGTGAATATTCCATTACACCATTTGTTTCTACGCCTGTGCCTACGCTTATGTATGGAAGTGAATGTTGGGTATGGCAAAAGAAGCATGAATGTAGAATAAATGCTGTGGAAATGCGTTCCTTGCGAAGCATGTGTGGTGTGACTATGAATGATAGGCTGAGGAATGATGTGATAAGAGAACGGTGTGGTGTAAAAGAAGATGTAGTGACAAAAATTGAAAAAAGTATGCTTAGATGGTTTGGTCATGTTGAGAGGATGAATGAAGGTCGGCTCACAAAAGGTATTTACAAGGCAGATGTGAGTGGAAACACCGGGAGGGGACGCCCTAGGAGGACATATAGGGACCTTATTGGTGATGTTCTTCAGAAAGGTCAGGTGCGTAGTACTCGCAACCGGCGTGTGTGTATGACCAATTGTATGAACCTAAACGAGGCAAAAGAAGTGTGTAGAGATCGTAGCAGGTGGCGTTCCGTGGTTTCTGCCTACCCCCATGGGAAAAAGGCGTGATTCTATGTATGTATGTATGTATGTACCATTTGTTTCTTAAAACATCTTGAAAAGAGCGCCTCAAGAAAAGAAAGTTCACGTGAGATCTAACGTGTAATGGTTACGAGTGATGGCCAAAATATTGTAGAGATATGGCGCCCAACGACGTGGTTAAAGGCAGCACACGATATTTGTCGCTATGTTATACAGCCAAGATTTGGGACATGAAAATGGAAGATTGTTTTAAAATAGAGCATTTAAGGTTCAATGTTACCTACTTATTTATTTATTTTAAAATCGTCCAAAGCTATAATCTTCCTGTCAGGGTCGCGAGATTTGTTCGAAAGAGATACCGTGGCCCTGGCACATGGGCAACTGAAGGAACACGGGTGGGTTTTAGTCAGTAAAAGTCTGACACGCCCTCCCGCTCCGCCCAAGAGCGAGAGTCATTAGATGATTTCCCACAAAAAAGAAAAAAAAGCTATAATTATGGACTGGCGATTGATATAAATTGAAGTTATGATACTGTATGTTTGTTTGAGTAATTTTAATTGGTCATAAAAATCGAATCATCATCATAACTGTCAGTAGAAAAGTCACCGGAACTTTGCGGTCGCTCTATCGGTTGAAAAATCTTCTTCACTCTCTTCATCACACATAAAGGCATTGCTTGTACAGTACCTAATCTTTCCCATAATTGACTATGGCGATGTGTGTTACTACGACCTGAATGCATATCTCCTCAATAAACTTGACCGCCTTCTAAATAACTGCATTCGATTCGTTTTCAATCTTCGTAAGTACGATCATGTGTCCGAGCACCGGTTGCTTTTAAAATGGCTACCCATCCGTCAGCGCAGAGAGTTAAGGGCTCTGTTAATGCTGTTTTCCATACTGGACAAGCCCACTTCTCCTTCTTACCTGACTTCCCAGTTCCAATACATGTGCGCTGCGCATACTAAAAATCTCCGTTCCACTAACAATCGTCTTCTACGATGTCCTTCTCACCGCTCTGGTTTCATTAAATCTTCTTTCCTTGTGCAGGCGGTCTTTCTATGGAATTCGCTTCCTCTGAATATCAGGTTGGCAATCAGTCGGTTATCCTTTAAAGTGAAGGCACGTGCATATTCATAAGAAGTTGGCAGAATTATCCCAGCGCTGATTTGCTGGATTCGTTTTCTCCTCTACCTATCGTTATTTGTATATTGTCTGGAACAATGTTTATTTTCGTTATATATATATGTATGTATGCATCTATGTATATATTATCTATGTATTTGTATGTATTATTTTCCGAATTATCTATCACTATGTTGCACCTGCCATGTTTTGTTTCTGCATCACCCTAAGGTTGACTGGTAGAAAATGCCTCAGGCATTAAGTCCGCCTTTGTACAGTATTTTTTACTTGTGCATAAAGTTTGAATAAATAAATAATTACCATTTCAGCCGAAAGACGTCCACTGCTGGTCATTAGCCTCCCCACATTTGGGGGAGTTTGCCATAATCGCCACGCTTGGCAAGTGGGTTGGCTATCGCAGTGTGGTGGTAAAATGCATAGAGAACGCTGCTGCCCTTTCTCTAGTAAGTCCCTTAGTCGCCCCTTATGACACGCACGGGAAAAAATGGGATGATGCTATTCTTTACATCCGGCCCTACACGGAACAAAAAATAAATCGAATAGAAAATAATATTTATTAATGAAAACAGGACAATAAAACTTCATCTTGTTTTAAAATATCATAATGATGTCGGAATGAAGCCGTCACCTCCTTCTGCGAAGCAGTAATGCTCGCGAAGGAGGAAGCGGGGCGCGTGAGGGAGTGGCAGACTCTGCGCCCTCACGTCCCTAGCCGCCGCAAGAGGAGACACCCCGGGCGTTGGGAGTTGATAGCGGACTCCAGGCCACCGTAGGCGCGAGCTTGCGGGCGGCGAGCAATGGGTAGCTCACCGCCCGGTATGGACCAGGCTCGGGTCGACGGCGCGTAGTGTTCCACGCGCGCCTCAAAGAGATGTCAGCAGCACTGAAGGGGTCTGCTAGGACCCGATGCATGCCAGGGTTGCGAGATTGTTCGAAAGAGATAACGTGACCCTGGCACATGGGCAACTCAAGAAACACGGGTGGGTTTTAGTCAGTAAAAGTCTGACACAGCCTCCCGCTCCGCCCAGAGCGGGAAAAGTCATTTGATGATTTCCCATCCAAAAAAAAGATGATGTCGGTGTAATTTTTGTCGTTACATTAATTTGTACTCCGAAATTCCATAACAGAACCTATTGTAGTATCAAACGGCTAGGCTAAACTGTGTGAATGTGTACCGTTCAAAGTAAATTCCGATAATAATCAATTTGTGAACATTTGCGGTCTAATTATAATAGCAATAGTGATTTAATTACCGTTCCAAAGTACCGATTAATGGATAATGGCAATCATATTGTTGTTTCACTCATAACATTTGCTAAAATACCGAATTTAATAGGTTTATTATGGATTATAGAACTCGAATGATGTATTTAATCTAATATTGATATTATTTTACGTAAATTTAATAGTCCCAGCTCAGTGAAAGTGTTTTTGAGTTTCCTATTCGGAATTTCTCTACAGCAGCCCGGAGTTTGGCGTAGTGCACGGTTGATGGCAAAATTCTAGCCCCCTCTTACATGATACGTAAATATAACTTCCGAAATATGGGTGTACTATAGAGATATAAGGAATAGCAAAGTGGTGGCTCAGTGGTGACAGCCGCAAGTTACGGTCGTGAGTTGGAACCCAAGCAGGCGCTATACTTTGTGCAAATAATTTCATCACCTCTGCTCTCAAAACGGTGAAGGAAAACATCGTGAGGAAACCAGCGTGTCTTTTTTTTTGGATGGGACATCATCAAATGACTTCTCCCGCTCTGGGCGGAGCGGGAGAAGTCAGACTTTTACTGACTAAAACCCACCCGTGTTCCTTCAGTTGCCCATGTGCCAGGGTCACGGTATCTCTTTCGAATAATCTCGCGACTCCGGCAAACCGGCGAGTCTTAGAACCAAAAATTCGAAGACATGTGACATCCAAAAGCCGCACTGGGCCCGTGTGGTGGAATATGGCCCACTCTCTCTCACCGAGAGGATGCCTGTGTCCCGTCAGTGGGAACATTATAGGCTGCTGATGATAGAGGTAGACTGTATTAGAGGTTCAGTGTATTGCCAGAATTCAAGAATAGCACCATGCCATTTCTTCCCAAGAGTGTCATAGATGGCGACTAAGGGACTTACTAGAGAATGGACAGCAGCATAAAATGAACTAAGTCTGTATTTGGGATTAATATAGCTTGAAAGGAAAATTTGAAAGTATGGGCGAGTCTATCAAAGTGTGACAGTACTAACATTGGTTTCTGCTGTATATTTTTGAACTCATTCTCGAGTATGAATTCTTGTGGATTATAATTAATTTTGATATGTCTTAAGAAGTGTGTAAATATCATAGCAGAAGGCGTTTGATTCTGCCTTATAAGGCATACCAAGGTATACCATGGAAAGAAGGCGTAAGTTTACGTGCAATCAGAGATTGTCTAAATACATTTTTTTTTATTCATCGAAACTGGGACAAATCATTATCCATCTGTATAACACACTCACCCTACTCTTTTATATAAATGTGTCATCAAAAAATGTATGAAAATACAACCTCTATTGAATTTACAAACTTATTTTTGGGATAGGGGTCTACATCACTTTGTCTCCTTTCCTATTGCAGGTATGCAGGAAGAAATTTCTTTACGAATAAGCATCACCTATGTATCTATTTTTATTTCTTTTTGTCTCTGTTGTTTCTAAACAAAAAATATACAAGGTGACGGGGAGATCAACGCACAAACTGTAACCATTAATTCAGCACATGATACAGAACGTAACCCCGTTGATCTGTTATTTTACAGAAAAGTGATTGGTAGGATCCATAGGATCTAAGGTATCTAATATAGCCAGAAGAATTGCTAAGTTTAAAAGGCAATGGGCAGAGTACATTGCTTACAGAACAAATGGCCGATGCGGCTGGAAGGATCTCTAGTGGCGACCGCGTAATAGAAACGAAGCGTTGGAAGCCCTCCTACAGGTGGATCGATGAACTGGTGAAGACCGAAGCAATCCATTAGAGGCGAGAAACAAAACCAATCGAAGTAGCGGTGCTTGGGGGAGGCGTTTGTCCAGCAGTGGACGTTCTCGGCGGAAATGCTGATGATATTAATGTGAATTTTTTACGAACCCTCTAGGGTTCAGGATCATATACTGACCCCTAGCATCCGCTAGTGACGCGCAATCCCTTTATTTCAAAACACGTGCATAAATGGTTGAATATAATAAATAGATAAGGCACAAAACGGTTTGAACTACTGTACCTACTATAAAGAAAAGATATCAGCGGTAAGTATCGGACATGGCTCTTAAACTACTGACATAAAAGTTCCTTGATAAAATAGTAAACCTTGTAAATTGAAATTTTTGGGAGAAAGAAACTATTTTTTTTTTCATTTTGTTACTTTTATTTTGGTTTCAACGTTCATGAAAATAATGGTTGGAATGCCTGGAATAAATGTGTATCGTTACTCCATGCAATCGGTCCTTCGACAAACATGGCCAGCCCTCTGCCACTTGAGCTTGCTTACTCTGCAAGCTATGACGGTAACTACGATTCTTTTTCACGTTTTTTTTTTTATTTCTTGAGTGAAGATAGCGTAGCGAGAAGGACAAAATCAGAAATGAAATTATCCAAAAAAGAACCGGAGTGGCAGTGGGCTGGTTATATTCGGCGAAGGACCGACGATAGAGGCCAGTGAAGTAGATGAGATTTTTCTGGGTGTGAAATCATCAAATGACTTTTACCGCTCTGGGCGGAGTGGAAGGGCTGTTAGACTTTTACTGAATAAAACTCACCCATGTTGCTTCAGCTGCCTGTGGTAACTCTTTCGACCAAATCTCGTGACGACGAGTCCTGGAGTGGATATCGCGTATCAGCAAGCGTAGTGTGTGACATGTGACCTAGTTAGATGGACCGACGATCTTCGAGAGGTGGCTGGGACAGACTGCATGCGGAAGGCGGAGAATAGGGTGTCATGGCGCAGCCTGGCAGAGGCCTATTTTCAGCACTGAACTGCGAAGGCTGATTTGATTGATTGCTTGATCCGATTTTTTACAATAACATCATTGTTCTACTTTACATTCAAAGAAAAAACAATTTCGGTTATCTGAAGCGACCCACAAACTGTAACTCACCATAATCATAATCTATCTTAAAGGAATAATTGAAATTGTATTTCAATATAATTCAAACAATCACCCCGTCATCCACAGGGATTATGCGGTGAACTGTCACACAATAATGTCTGCCCAAATACAGAGTCTTTTTGACACCTAAATGTATATTATTGTCTTGCATGACTACTGACAAACCCGTCCACTGACTGGACAGGCCCACTTTGTCTGTATCTTTCCTCAAAATATAATTTCGGACACAAATACTATGGTCATCACGTGATCTGAACAAGATAAGGTATGTTCTTAAAAAAAAAGTGGCCTCTGAGTTTTGTTTTGAACCCTTCTTCTCAGAGTAGTCAGATAGGAATCATTCACCTCCTCTGGTTTTGAGAATATGATTGACGCGTGTTTACCCCCTCAGGAAGCCAAGATTTAACTTATTCTCAAAAGCGCTACGTTGGAGTTCGTCAATAAATCGTCTGCCTACCCATTTCGCAACTATGTTCGGGTTGGCTTCCAGTTTGACCGGATGCAGCTGAATAAAATATTTTAAATGGTCCCACCATTTATCTGACATTCACAACCCAGATACTTGGTAATACAACAATATCCCTTGATAAGACTGGTTGTCAGACTTTCGAGTTTCTGAAGACCAGTAAAGACTTTAAAAGATCCACAAATTATAGTCGGGATCAATAGTTCAACGTACGTGCTCTGCGAGGCACGGACGGGGGACCAACGGCTTAACGTGCTGTTTCGAGGCACGCACGGGTCTTGATATGTGAAGATGGTCTCCCATTCACGGACCAAAAACGGCAAGCGTAGCTTTACCTGATAGATCGAAACCTGCGGTAATTACAGCTTAGCCACAAGCCCACTAAGTCGTCAATAAATACAGATCTAATTAGGATAATATAATCTTTTGGCGCTCGAATTACGTTGACGTTGTCAACTGTCACTTGACGTGTATTCAAAAACAAGATGGCCGCGATTATTCCGATCTTTGCAACGAGCTAAATTAACGTAGAATCAGGATTGCCACTATTCAGGCTCTACCAACAAATCTCTTCTCTTCTAAGTCGCGTACTTCATTACTGAAGGTCATGTCCCTGAATGGCTTTCATGGCTTTATGTACGATGTTCATTCATTGTCATTTCGTTCGGTTCTCGCCTTTCACGTGGCCGTCGTAACGGAGAGTTCTATGTTCTATGTTATGGGGATTTGGTTTCCGCACTTAGTCCTTTGAGTGGACCATTGTACGTGGGCCATGGCGGCCGTCGGTGTTTTACTCCAACCAGCCCACCTCCCTCCAGAAGTTTATCATGTCTCCTGGTCTGCTAAGAACGTCCGTGTATGATTTGGGTGTCCCGAGGGTATCTGTCCTAATCTGGGTGACGCCTGTACATTCGAAGAGTACATGCGCAACGGTTTCCTCAGCCTCCATGCAGGCCCTGCACAGGGGGCTGTCCGTTATGCCTATTGTGTGAAAGTGCTTGTTTAGCGGGCAGTGTCCTGTGATGGTGCCCGTCATCAGACGCAGACCATCCCTGTCCAGGCGTAGCAGACGTCTGGTTAGCCTGCCATCCGGGGATGGCATAGCTTCCCTGGACTGCCTGCAGCCTGGTGCCGAGGTCCACCAGGTCTCCGCTTGTGTGTGGGTAAATTCCTGCAGCCACCTGCGTAGCTGGTTAAAGGGGATGGGCACGATGGGCTCGGGGCCGCAGACTGACGCGCTGGATGCCCTTCTGGCCAGTTCGTCAGCAGCGTCGTTGCCTAGTGATCCACTGTGTCCTTTTATCCATTGCAGTGTCACTTTGTTGCGATTAGAAACTGTTACCCGTTCTAATGCGTTGTGACATTCTAGTGTAAGACTTGAGGTTATGTATCGTTTGGCTAGGGATTGGAGGACTGAAGCGCTGTCGGAGAGTATACGTATATGAGTGTCCGTAACTCTTCTGGCTTCTATGGCATACGCCGCCTGTATAATGCCCACGCATTCCGCCTGGTAGACGGTGTTGAACATTCCCAGCGGGCTGGATATTTTTATGTTAAGGTCGTGTGAGAAAACTCCGACTCCGGTCCCAGAGGTGGTCTTTGAGCCATCAGTGTAGACTCTAAGCTCTTCCGGGCCCGAGTGGTCGTTTTGTTCTTCTGTGAGTATAACGTTGTAGTGCTTTTGAAAGTAGTGTAGTTTTGGAGTTTTATCGCAGGGTGATGCCATCATTGGTTGTCGCTTGATCGCATCGTCCCTAATGCGTGAGTGCTTGACCCTCGAGTCATTGCTCAGGGTCCCTGCTATGTTCAGTCTTAGGGCAGCCAGGGCAGCCTCCTCCCGCACGATTAGGGGTAGAGGTGGTAGCCCGAGCATTACCTGTAGGGCAGCAGTGGGTGTAGTTCTCATGCAGCTAGTGATGGCTACACAAGCGAATCGTTGCACCTTTTCAAGGTCTTTTTGGGCTGTGCTCAGGTCTGTTCTGGGCCACCAGACTATTGAGCCGTATGTGATGATTGGTCGAATAACTGTGGTGTATAGCCAGTGGGTGACTTTGGGGCTGATTCCCCAATTCCTGCCAAGCATTCTCTTGCACTGCCACAGGGATATGCTGGCTTTTGTAGTTATGTAGTTGGTGTGTTTTGCCCAATTCAGCTGTTTGTCCAAAAATATGCCCAGGTATTTG
The DNA here is from genome assembly GCA_947507805.1 of Aporophyla nigra. Taxonomy (NCBI): domain Eukaryota; kingdom Metazoa; phylum Arthropoda; class Insecta; order Lepidoptera; family Noctuidae; genus Aporophyla; species Aporophyla nigra. Next base: position 6,775,646 of record OX382301.1, read on the forward strand.
GTTTCAGTTGAAAGGCTTAGGGTGGTGCCAAACAGTCGTGGCAGTTCGAGTTTCGCGAGTTTCCTCTTTTTTGTAAAGAGGATCATCTCGGTTTTTGTGGGGTTTACTGATAGTTGGTGTTTATTGCACCAGTCCTCTACTATTTTCAGGGCTTGGCGCATGAGGTGGCATAGGGTGTTTTCATGGGTGCCATTTATTATTATGGTTATGTCATCGGCGTAGCCTACGGTGAAGTAACCTTTATCGTTGAGTGTTTTGATGAGGCTGTCTACGACCAGGTTCCATAAAAGTGGCGAGAGGACGCCCCCTTGCGGGCAGCCTTTCGCCACTACCGCCCTTGTAGTGTCGTTTACTGTGACTTGTACAGCTCTCAATTTGAGCATGTTGGTGATCCATCCGCTCAAGGTCGGATTTATCGTAACGGAGAGTTCAGTTAGGGCGGTTACTTGGTCGGACCAGTAGACAAGTTAGGTGGCCGGCTGCGAGATCTTTTTCCATCCAACTTAGCCAGCACCAACAACTTTCAAAGGTTATCTGGTTCCCGACGGGCAAAGTGACCAAAGGAACCAAGAATTCGGTAGTAACAGATCGTTGGTAGTCAATCTCTTAAGTGCAGTTGTCCTCTTGGCGGTTCATAGGAGCATTTTTCTCCAATACCACGTCTCAAAGTTTCAATATTTTTTCCTTTCTATTACCCAAGTCGTCTATCTAACAACAAATAACTTATCGCGCATGCATTGGCTCACAAAATTCAATGTACACAAACAGCTAGATAAACTTGTTACAGTATTCACTTCCACAAACACATTATGTAAACGAGTACATAAATCTATCGTGTCCTAGTTCATATCCGTTGTGTAGTCGCAACGACGCGTACGTTGGTACGTGCACACGAGCAACTGAAATTGCGCAATTCTGGGCAAGTTTGAGGTTATGATTAGTCATCATCATTCATTCAACCGAAAGACGTCCACTGCTGGACATAAGCCTGTCCCAATTAAGGGGGGCGATTTGGCATAATCACCACGTTTTGCAGGGGGTGGCTATCGCATTATGGTGGTAAAATGTATAGTAATTTAATTCTCTAGTACGTCCCTTAGTCGCCTCTTACGAGGTCGCGGTTATATTAGATGACATATTTTTGGTAATTCCAAAATTGGAGCAGATTTTGCAAGAGACCCCTCCACCATAATGGAGTTAAATAGTGTACGCGAAAAACCTAGGTGATAAACTAGGCATATTTTGATAGTGGTGACATTTATAGGTATAGAATATACTAGCTTTTGCCCGGGACTTCGTCCGCCGGGATGTAGGAAATTTTGTTGCGTTCAACACAAAATTTGCAGAACCTAGATTCAAAACTGACGGACGTTCATACAAAATTCCACTCCCTATTTCGCCCCTTTACAGAAAGAGTTTCCTAAAATCCTTTTTTAGCTGGCGTCTTCTACTCATAATCTAACTCTTTGCCAAATTTCATCTATGTAGGTCTATGTAGGTCCAGTCGTTTTTGATATTTCGTTATTTACCAGTGAGTGAATGTATGAATGAGTGACCGACCTTTCGCTTTAATATACCTGTATATAGATGAGTAATTTAGGGCAATATTACCAAAACTAGGGAACTAAGAAATTAATTCACTATTTTTAACGAAAATAATTGCTAGTAAAAATTGCCCGTGTAACCGTCACTTGCGAACCGTCTTCAATGTAAAATCAATTTTCTTGACTATTCGAAGGGTCGTTTATCATTAATGGTGACGGGATAGTCGTGGAGAAATTAGCGATGTCGCAAGCCGAGGCTGCTAATGTATGTATCGGCACGCCTTCCCGCTGAAATTCAGCGTGAAATTTGGAAATCCGAAAACGTTTAATATTATGTTTTAGCAACAAAAAAAAAATGGTTGAACAAACTTGTCGTAAAGGTTTTAAAAACGGATTTTTATTCCAATTAACTTGCTGTTCGTTTAAATTACGATTGAAAGTAGTAAAATAGAGAAGTATCTAAACAAACCCTGAATTCCGAACGAAATGAAACGAGTATTCACTAAAGTTCTGTATAGCTAGTATCCGGTGAAACAATGTCGATACTTTGTCAATACAACAGAAGCTGCAGAAACAGTACAGTTTGTTCAAGCATTGTTTACTCTCCTTTCAATATAAACTCGTTAAAATAATGATTGATTCATCCATGTTTTCCTTTTAACTGAATTCGGAATGGAAAAATATTTTTTTACTCTTCATTTTGCATACAAAAAGCAACCGAGGCTGGGAAACATGAAACATCATTCGAATAACGAATAAATACTTGAGTGTTCCCTTTTCAAAATGTAAGCACTTTTTAATTTAGCGATAAAAAGTCATAAAAACGCGTTCATACGTTTTGGTGGAATAAAAACAACAAAATTCAAACCAGGAACGTATTTTTCAAGAAGCGTCTCTAATCCCTGAGGCTACCAGCTGGGGGCCGGTTTAGTCAAAGCACTTTGCCATGTTACAAGAGAAATGTTCTGTTTGTTACCTTTTACACTCGCTCGTGCCAACGACTTTTCAACTGGATTTCACTCTGAGTAATAAACGGGGTAATCGTTTCGTGTAAAGTATAATTTTATGTGTTTGTGCTGTGATTCAGTTTTCACTTTGAGAGAATGTTAACAACTATTAAAAGTTGCTTATTTTTCCCCGCTTTTTTACTATCAAAGCAACAAGTACAGTTATGTTAATTCTCAAGAGCGACACGCTTTAGTGTTGGTTACCAAGTGTAGAAACACGCTATAAATGTTTGCGTAAAGATGAGTAGCGTAAGCATGTAATACACACATACCCACATACACTAGGGAATTATCCCGTCACTCTCTCTCTCACACACACACACACACACGTACGTGGAGCAACATCCCTGCGCGCTTGTACATCTGCTCTAGGAGCCAGCGCTGATAGAGACTGGTGAGCACTTCACAAAAACACACACACACACTCACACGCTTAACACATTCACAGCGTGATTGTGCACTTGATTAGCATAAGTACAGCGCGCGTCACTTGAGATAAAATACTATACCTATGAGTTTATTATTATCATCACCAGTGAGCAGTGGTAGACCATTTATAATGGCCACGATTTATTTACTTTGAGTAGGTACATTATTTCTGTCCCAGCAGGGGGCACATTATAGGGGTAAGCCCCACTTATAAGTTAATAGTAAGATATTGCGTAGTCACCAAGTCAGCGAAGTCAGATGCAACAGAATTACCTTAAAAACCATCTATAAATTATACATTGCAGCCTAGGCAGAAAACAACTAATCAATATTAATTGAATCTATACGTATTAAAAGCTAATGCCATTCCCCAAAACACTACCAATGCGATCATTCGTAATAAGCCATTTGAAATTAATCAGTGGCTCATCGGAATCGACACCCATCATACTCGGTTGACATACTTGATTAGTTTGTCTGTCAATAGTCATTGATATCTAAATCGTACGTTTGAATGAACTAATAGGCTCTATTATACACGATGACTTGGAATTCATTGGCAATGTTTTGGGGGTGTTTAATGAAAATAATTTACTTTCACTTCCCAGAGAAGGGCATCATCTCATTAGGGGTTCAACATCGACTGGACTGATTGCCTACACCTAAACAAAGTGGCAGAGACATCAGACACGACCTGTTACCATGGACTGAGTAAAAGATTCTGAACCTCAAAAGGCTTTATTATACAGGATGACTTTGAATTCATTGGCAATGACAAGGGGGTGAAAATCCTGCCAGGGTCGCGAGATCTGTTCGAATGAGTTACCGTGGCCCTGGCATATGGGCAACTGAAGAAACACGGGTGGGTTTTAGTCTTCCCACTTTGACTTCCCAGAGAAGGCCATCTTCTCATTAGGGGTTCTACATCGTCGGCATTGTTTGCCTTGACCAACCTGTTACCATGGATTAAGTAGATGATTCTGAACCCCAATGCGTTAACATTTTTGTTTTCGTCGGATATTAAAAAAAAGCTTTACAATAACAGTGCAAACTGATAGTGTGAATGTCACCTTTTAAAATCAATGATTAACCCAAAAGCCGTTGAGCGCATTTTGGTTTTTGTGTACTTTTAATCAGTTTAAACAAAGTCTCCTCCACACTTTTTTAAGTGAAACATCAAATATTTTACAAAAATTTACAAAAAAAAATATTGCTTATATTCATAAGTTCTGTTATCCCGAAAAATTGCCAATTAATCCAAAGTCAACATATATATACGTGACCTTTGCCTGCCAGTTATGATTATGGCTTCAGGCAGTTAACTCGTGTGTCTAAATTAAGTTATTTTATTCAGTCGGGACTATAAGTTTCGTATTTAACGCGTGGGTTTGGGGTTTGGAAATAAATGTTATGTTTAACTTTGTATTCTGAATTGCTTGAAATAGATCTGTTTTAAATAGAATTATGGATTATTACTGACGTCATCTCTGTTATGTGTGTGTCTCTTGTTATAGATAGGGTTTAGTTTTCAAGGTTGTAAGGAAAGAAAGGAAGGCCACCTTTAAAAAAGTAGATATTGTAACTCAGATGAAAATATTTAGAAACTGTTTCAAACATTTTTTCTTACTAACATAGGAGTTCTCTGGAAGAAATCTAAGGTTGTCCGAGATTGAGCTTTATACAAACAAAGACAGACTTGTTTAAACATGGGATTAGGAAGGTATCATTACATCAGGACAAAGTGAGGATTTCCGAGGTACAGGTGTCTAACAAGGCTTGATGGACACACTTTACTAAAAGAAAAAAAAATACACGGCTGTGACTCGGACGTCCGGGACTCCGGATTCCGGAACAAGGGCCAAATGCGTGCTCGCCGTCGTTAAATCAAACAAAAGCCCTTTTTGGAAATGAAGGGTACAAATCTGAGGGAATCTGGGACGCTGAAAAGAAAAATAGCCCTTCTATGTTATGAATTCCTGGTACTTTGAAATTCATCGGCTTTGGGCAAATGTTTTATTGAAGATGCAATTTAGACGAGATGTCGCTCCGTCTTTTATAATATGAGAGATTTATCTTCATTTGAATATAATTGAAGTTTTATGGCATGTAATTGTGGTGGTTTATTTTTTAAATGAATGCCTTTGTAGGCTGTTTAGATTATCAAGACCTTTATCATTACTTAGGTTTGTAAGCACTTCATTAGACAAGTTATGTCTGAATCTAAGAATGAATGCCTTGCACTTGCTAATGGGCCATTGCAATTCGGTGTACACTTGATATTTCACGAAGGCAGCTAGGAAAAACAATGTAAACATGTCATCGTCATCATTATGTCTACGCTGGCTGTCGCTGAAAACCAGCGGTGGGACTTTTGTATAGGGTCGTAGCATTATGCTGAGCTACAGCCGTTTTGCGTGGATGTGACATATATTTTTACCAACTTGTTCTTTTTGTGTGTGTGTGTGTTATTTATTTTAATGATAAAAAACCATGATAGTCTATCGAATATTTTAATAAAATAGAATATCGATAATAAGAAGTGATACGTAACTAGGCTCGTCGGATATAGTCGAAGCTTAGTGAGAAATCGATGGAAGTTTTCGAATTTAATTTCAATAAAAAGTAAACAGATTGATCATTCATCAAAAAAAAAAAAAGAAACAATAGAAATCATCTATCAGTTTCTTATTAACCTTCAACTTTTCTTATCTCTTATGAAGACTGTATATGTTTTCGCTAAAGAAAAGCATAATGTATTTTATAACTTCACGAAGTATCTGACAACTAATCAATTCTTACCTACTACAAGTACGTATAAACATAATATTCCTACATCTTAATATGATTAAGTACATAATGAATCCGTAAAAGTTGTGCGTACGATATCTGATGTTATCTTCTAACTTTAATTACTTCGACGTTGAGTTGTTACTTCGTTGGTATAACATTACCAATATGTCTTAAAGTTTTGACGGAAACTCTCTTTATTACTTAGTATTGCATTGGATTTCGGATGTCTGGATTAAATTTCTACTAAAAATATGAAGAGATAAAATATTTTCTGCTGTTTTTTGTGGTTTAGTTTCTTACTAAGTAAAATGTTATTATTTAATACAAATAGTTCTCCAAATAAGCCTGGGAGAGAAACTCCCTAGTCACCCCAAGGTGAAATGAAAATCACATGTCAAATAAAACACAGAGAATTGATTCGAAAAATTATATTAAAGAGTCCCATACAATTAATTAACTGCTTGTTATTTGACTTCTAAACACCTCCACACAGGGATTCATTTATATATATAAATATACTAGCTTTTGCCAGCGGTTTCGCTCGCGTAGAACTTGACAATTATCCCGCGAGAACGTACTACCGAGATAAAAAGTACCCTGGGTATTAATCCAAGTTATTAACTATCTGTGTGCCAAATTTCATCTAAATCCGATTAGTAGTTTTCGCGTGAAAGAGTAACAAACATACAACCATACTCACAAACTTACACATTTATAGTATTACTAGCTTTTGCCAGCGGCTTCGCCCGCGTCGAGGTCGGAATGATCCCGCGGAAACATACTACCGGGATAAAAAGTATCCTATGTGTTATTCCAGGTAATAAACTATCTGTTTTTTAAATTTCATCCAAATCCGTTCAGTAGTTTTTACGTGAAAGAGTAACAAACATCCATACATCTATACATCCATACTCACAAACTTTCGCAATTATAATATTAGTAGGATTGAGATGTGCACACAGTGAGCAAATTTTATTAAAATTTGTTTAGGAGTCTATCCAGGACAAACAACGTGACGTGTAATTTATATATATTAAGATAATGTCCGACACAGTTTTTACGACTTAAAAATATCGAGATTCCTTTTAACATCCATGTGTATTTAATTAAATACATAAACTTTCCAGAATACATTATTTAAACCATAATGAAAACTGTATTAAAATCCGTTCGTTGCATTAAAAAGAATAACGATGTCACACAGACAGACACGAAAAGCAACTTTTATTTGTAATAAGTATAAAAGTTAAAACATATAATAGTACATTTTTATGTCTTTCAGAAAGGTCTGGTAAGCGACGTGCGTATATGACCAGATGTATCAACATACATGAAGCAAAAAGTGTATGTAAGGATCGTAGCAGGTGGCCTTCTGTAGTTTAACACCCATACTTCACAAACACACCTCACTACACACAAACTACACTCATATACACACTCCTTAATACACATTCACAATCATTCACTCCATTTGCTGTGTTAACAACGATTGTAAACAAACAGAAAAGTCACGGTGGTATTGCATTATATAAATTGAAGCCGCAAAATCTCCGACTCCTAAGATACAGGTTTGCGTACCTAGTTTAAGAGCCCGGAAAGCTGACAATAATTTTAAACATGGTAAAACAACCCACTGTTTTCATATGCTATGTTCTGTGTTGTTGTTTTTTAGGGTTCCGCACCTCAAAAGGGAAAAGCGGAACCCTTATAGGATCACTTTGTTGTCCGTCCGTCCGTCCGTCCGTCCGTCCGTCCGTCTGTCAAGACCCTTTTTCTCAGGAACGCGTGGAGGTATCAAGCTGAAATTTATATCAAATACTCAAATCTACTGTCCCTTGAAGCTGTGAAAAAATCAAACTTCAAAGATAACGCAAACAAAAGATATAGCCGTTTATGCCGCAAATTTCCGCAAATTTTCGAAACTTGCAAGGGAATCAAAACCTAAAGGGTACTTCCAGTCGATCTAGATTTTTGAAATTTTGTACGAAGCAACGTCTTATAGCACAGATAAAGGAAAAATTGCGAAAACCGTCATACCTACAGGTTTGTACGGAACCCTCGGTGCGCGAGTCCGACTCGCACTTGGCAGGTTTTTATATACTAATAAATCTAATAAAGTTTCTGCCCATACCCATGGGAAAGGCGTGAGTTTATGTAAGGATGTATGGTTTTGCCTTTTCGGCTTACAAGCAAAGCAAAGATCTAAAGACTCAAAACCTATGGCTGTATATAGGTCTACTCTAGACTTGTATAAGCTGAAATTGTTATGCGAAAGCACGGCGACTCTCGACCAACTTGTTGGCTTGACGTCATTCTGACCCTAATACTTAAAAAACGTATGTAGACATAATATGTGTAGACATTTTATGGGTTATGAGGCAGAATGTAGTGAAAAAGCACTGCATACTTATCATGAAGAATAAAACGCAATGAAAAATAATGACTTAGGTTACTTACTTTATGAGAATATCCCTTGCAATTTCGTCCGCCTGAAATTTCGACCCACCGCGTCGCATCAACCCGCCCTTTCTATTACTTCATTTTCACTTAAACAGTTAACTTCATAATCTTAGGGAGGCTTGCCTTAATTATAACAGACGCACGGGTCGATTAATAGTTAAGCAACGCTTGCTGCGGTTGGGGTAGTGGATGGGTGACGTGTCAAAACTTTTTAGACTCATCCTTGGTTTGTCAAGCACATTAAGCTGGACCCTGACAGTCATTCGTTGATTTTTGATAGTCGTTACGGGAGCTACAAGCCCAAAAGTCAGAGTTACTGGGTAAAACGTAACCAGTAACTGGGTTGTGAAAGTCAAATAGACAGTCGCTCCAGTCCACTTATATTCTGCTGCAATCAGTTAGACTGGAAGCCGACCTCAACATAGTTGGGAAAACCATAGGAAGATAAGTAAATGTGATATTCTCTGAATTACCATGAAAGGTTATAAAATGTCGTCCACAAAAAAAATATAAAAATTAATCAGTAACTTTAGAACATCGTTACACGTTCACGAACTTAGTAAAAAAGAGTAATTCTCTCGTTTTGGTACATGAGTGAACCATAAAAAACCAATGAGACATAAATGTTTCATATATTTTACGCTTACAAAGAAAACTGCGAGTGTGAAGAGATAGCGGGCTCGTTGCCGACATTTTACGATTTTAGTGAGGAGACAAACTCATGCTTGGAGAGCCGTACCTACCAAATAATGGAGACAATACTAACAATAATACTGAAAAAAATAGTAGGTTATATAATACTCATGTCTGGCACCGCTAATAATTTGGTTCTTGCTCAATTCATGGGCCTATTATTATCCTATAACAACGCAAAGACCTTCTTTTACATTTGCCCACGATTAGTTTCGATATTATGTTAGGATTTATCCAACTCTCAACTCCTCTTGCGTGAAAAGTGGATCTCTTTATTTCAAAGCAAATACATCCATCTTATGCATTATCAAATCAAATCATTCCAATACACGAATTTCAGCCTTGTAAACTTCACTGCGCCGACAATTTCCTCATTTCATTGCCTCGTGTACTCACTAAATTCACATCCCTACGAGTACTTACAGTTCCCACAAACTCAGACACTTGGTATCCTATATAAACATAGGAATGCAAATGTTAGATCTATTTAGTAATACCCCGGGGATGATATGGGTAACATATTACGACCGAGCCACCGCGTGTGATCGCTGTAGCTTATAATTCGTAATTTAAATATGAAACGATCAACATCTCTTTATGTGGACAGCCGGGATGGGCTTCAATTTACTTGTATGACAATATGGGGTCGCTAGGGAGAACCTTGTCTCATCATTTCATTCTCGAATCTGTTGGGGAATATGGACCAGCTGTTGGTAACTTTAATTATAGCTGGCACTTAGTAGACGATTGATGATCGGATAATGTTGTCGTCAGGATTACAACAACCCATAATTCCTAAGTCGTCAGTTGTCCAAACACTTTTTGTATGTGGCAAGATAAACGTACATCTAGTGATGACTATGAGGCCTTTTTTTGCGTGGGAAATCATCATGACGTCTCCCAAGATGACTACAAAGCCTATGAACTCAGTTTCATCATGTTTGATTCGCCAAATTAATTAATTTCCTTGTAGAGTTCGAATATCGAATTTCTACTTTTTCTACTCCTCATTTTTCTTCTTCTCTCCGTCTTCTTCTTTAAATTTTTCTTTTTTTTAAATTAATTTAACGTCACTTTATTTTTATTTTGTACTTTGAATTATGTTATTCTTGTATACGCCTTTCTAGGCAAAATATGTTTTTTTTTTGTGTTTTGTAATCGTTCCAGCTGATTGTTAACCTACACGTGTTACTGACAAATAAAAGTAACTTATCTTAACTTACTAATTACTCGCCTTTAATTTATTTTAAACAAAGTCTGATGAAATGAAAAGGTATTTAAATTGAAGTTTATATCTCTATGTATTTCACTCTGAGTGTCTCTCAGTTGTTTGTGTTTCATAACTTAAATGAGTTTACTTTTTCCAATTAAACTTTCGGTTGTTGATCTCTCTAGCTCTCGTTCACGTTTTTATGAAAATTGAGTTTTTTCTTTTTCTGAAATCGTTTTCATAATGGAATCAAAAAGATACAAAGAAATGGGTTCAGAGTATTTACAGTAAGACAAATCGATCACTATTCGTTGATGTCACAACACAAGCAGAGGACGTCTCCGCCCATCTTGTTGCCAGAGATTCAGTACATGAATTTTAAATATGCGTGGAAACTTATAGAAGGTTATTTAAAAAACAAAAAAAAAAAATCTGTTTCGTAGAAAAGAGCAATACCGACGTCTTCAAAATGTATGACAGCATATTTTTTTTATCACTGTTGACAATTTTCAACGCTAGGGTTCTAGAATCTTTCACTGAATCCATGGCGACATGATATCGATGATCCTGCCACCTTGTATGTGAAGTAGCGCCAGCTGAGTAGTCCGTCGATTAAATGAAAATGTCTACTAACATAGTTCTTAAGTTTTTATGTTACTAACATCTTTGTATTGTATTATTTTTATAGGCTAACATAGTGTTTAAGTAGTCATTTACTAACAAATATGTACAGTTATGGTTACATTATTACTATTATTATAGGTACAGTTATATTATTACTATTATTATATAATAATAATTAACATATGGTGGCTTACTTACTTTTTGTACCGTGTGGTGGCAAAACATCATCCCATTTCTTCCCGTGGGTATAATAAAAGGCGACTAACGGACTTACTAGAAAACGGCAGCGTTCTAAACGCCTGCTAAGCAGTGTCGATTATATGAAGAGGGCCTATGTCCAGCAGCCTCGCTTGCCAGCCTTTAACCTATTATGATGATAATGATGTGTGTGTGATGATGTAACGTTATTGACAACAAATTATTGCTATCATTAAAGTTACACGTCATCATCATGAGTAAACAATAATAATCATTCGATTTTGCGTAATTACCTATACGTGAAATCTAATTATAGAGACAACATCGCCATTGATAGCACTGCCAGTGTCAGATTAACACAACAGAGGAATACGCCTCCCTATACTAATGCACGTATGACGACTATATGAAACGACGCACATTTTCCGATCTATTGTGTAGGAGGACGCGAGCGTGACGTCGACCCAGATATGTGTCCATGCCACAGAGTACAGGGCTATCGAAGTGTTGATTTAAAATACATAGAGGGTACGGTGTTAAATGGTGCTGTGGTTGTACTGGTGGTGTTGATTTTAGTGCGGCCACGGAGAGTTGTTAGGCTGTGGTGTCAGGTAAAGGATTGTGGGAACTTAAGTGGTTTTCTATCATAGACTAGCATCTTCCTGCGGTTAACCCGCATTGGTTTCGGAAATTATCCCAAGGGGAACTTGTTACCGGTATTATACAACATCTGATAACTGCCAGTGAAAGACAGACAGACAAAAAAGTTAAAAAAAAAATGCCATAAATAGCGTATTCATCATCGTCATCATCATTTCAGCCAAAAGACGTCCACTGGTGGACATAGCCCTTCCCTAATTCGAGGGGGGTTTGCCATAATCTCCACGCTTGGCAGACGGGTTGGCTATCACAGTACGGTGGTAAAATGCATAGAGAACGCTGCTGCCCATTCTCTAGTAACTCTCTTCACTATAAGTCGCTTCCCTCTATCTGTCCCTATATATGCTTAGGTCTTTAAAACAACACAACGGATTATGATGCGTTTTTTTAATAGAGTGATTCAAGAGGTAGGTATATACTTAAAATACGCGGGCGAAGCCACTGGCAAAAAAAAAACTAGTTTAAAAAAAATGTTTAAAACAAAAATGGCCATTTTTTTGCTTTAAAATAATAGAATTCTATTTCCTTTATTTGTATAGATGAAGTTTTCGAAGTGAAAGGTGTGCCAAGACGAGCCGGGATAATGTGAGAGGTGGCATTGAGAAATTGTGTTCAATCTGGTAACGTGAACTGAAAGTAATTACGTAACTGAGCTTTTAGCTTTCTAGCCAGCTGCTGCTAAGTATACTGAATTTGATAAAACCAGATTAGTATTGTAGCGTTAAAGGGTCGTTGCTAAATAATAATAGACGTACAGGTCGATCGAAAGTTATGATACGCTTGCTGAGGCCTGTCTGTGGATGGGTGACCATCCATTATATAGATATCAGGACCCCTTCATCCCTCGGAGAAGCACAATAGGCCGCTGGTCTCGGCTGTTATTTGTAGATCTCTGTCAGTTGTTACGGGTCGTTAGACGCCCGAAAGTCTGACAAACAATCATATCATGTATTACCCAGTAACTGGGTTGTCGAGCTTAGATAATCAGTCACTCCATGTAAAATACTGGTATTCAGTTGTCAGGTAAACCTGGAAGCCGACCCTTAATTACATACATAATTAGAAAAAGGCAGGCGGATGACGATCTTAACCGTCAAATGATATTTCAAAGAGGTATATAATGATATACATAACACAACAACAACAGTAACACACAACAACACACAAAAAACAACAACATGCAACAACAACAACAACATTGCAATACCAACAGCAACATTTGTAAGGTTACGCATCTAAAAGTAAAGCGCCTAAACACTACCTAATAAGTTGTTTAATTTATTTTTTATTTTCATCATTCATAGCCTGATTTCACGCACAGCTGGGCAAAATTTCTATCACGGTGCTTAAACATGACACCACATCCAAGTATCTTACAAAGCGTCTGCCGTCTCAGCTTCACAGACCACCAATCTACTCAAATAATATTGGTTCGATTTTGATTCAATAGCTGTTACCTACACTGAAATCAAATCAATTTAACGAAGTATTGTGATAACCCTGCGCCCCATATCCGCGACACACAATGAACACATGTCGACGCCAAAACGGATGACTACGGAAAATTGAATTTTACATACATTTGTGTTAATGACACTTGATAATGATCATTAGTGTTGGCTATGATTGGAACGTAGAGAGCAATTAATTTGTTAATTTAGTGTGCATTAAGCGAAGTGTTTGAGAGTTTGAAGCTAAACAAATGTTAACAGATAGATTTGTCTACGACCTCCTTTTCGTAGTCAGTCTTTTAAGTCCTGGTGGCCATGAGGACCTGTAGCAGTATTTAGACAAATTTGATTTCATAAGAGGGTTTTATCAAGGAATTAGATTACGGAGGTCAGATGACAGTTTCTCTATGTAGAAGATTGATAATGATCTCACTTTTTTTTTGATTACGAGGTGGAAATCCTCATGGATGTCCTCCGCCTTGGGGTGGGCGGAGGGGTCTGTCAGACTCTTACTGACTAAAACCACCCCGGTGTTCCGTACCACACCTACGTCGGGGACCACGGGAACCAATATGTCTTCCGCGATCCCCGACTGGTGCCGGCCCGCCTTTGCGGGCCTCCTCACGTTAGAGGGGAGTGAGGTGTTAAACTCCCACCCATACATCACAGAGAGGCGCGCGTGGAACACTACGCGCCACCATCTCGGGTCCGTAGCAATAGGGGGCGACGGATGTCCCGAGATACGTCGCCCCTGACCCATTTAGGGGGGCTGGAAGAGGGCGTTGTCCGATCTCACTACAAGCTGACCTAACATAGGTCGGGCAAGGTTGAGTAGATATTTAGTGACTTAAACACGCTTACGATACGTTATTTCACTCAAAAATAATAACACATATTCACGTTTTCCCTAGAAGATAAAAGTAACATTAAAAGTTACAAATGATAAAAGTTATGAAAAAAAATATGAGCGTGTGCAATGAAGGACCATACTGGGATATCGCAATACAAAAATCCCAGGATTTACCAGCAGACTTTAGACAACTGTATAAAAATCTGGGAATTTGTATACAAATATATCAAAATCTTACTACCTTAAAGTGTGCCCCTCAGTTCTCTCAGACCTTCAGTCAGATCTCGGAAAGTATGTTAAAAATGAAAATTTTCAACAAGTCCAGGTTCAAGGGTGCCTTCAGTTCACAGACACATAAATATTTAAAGTAAATATGTGTTTACAAATGTATGTTCACAAGTGTGTTATTAATGTTTGCAGACTTTACAAGAGCGAGTCTTCACTATTATTGTAAGATACATAACTCCAACCACACGTCTTGAGCTGTCAAGACATTGTACTGTAGTTGGTTTGCTTTAAGCACTGAGTTGACTGCTAAGAAACTACAGTTGGAATGCATTCCGACAAACTAGTGGAAATTAATTATATTAGTAAAATACGAAGATACCTTATTAGTATTAGAATATACCTTATTAGCATTAGCAGCCTATATTCCCACTGCTGAGACACAAGCTTTCGCTCTGGGAAACGAGTGAGCCGAAATTGATTTGATAGATATCACTCGTCTCCGAATTTTTGGTTCTAGGATATGCCGGTTTCCTCACGATGTTTTCCTTCATCATTTTGAGCGCAGTGTTTATGGAATAATTTACACCTAGAGCATTATCAGATTATAATGCTCCGACTGTTCTGCAACAAACAAGTGAAATTAAGTAAATTATTTTAGTACTAAAATGCCTATTATGTTCCCACTGCTGGGATACAAATCTTCTCTTTGGAAAATGGAGAGAAAAATAATCCACCACGCAGACCAACTTCGAGTTGGTACACGACTTCCAATTTTTTGTTTTAAGATATGCCGATATCCTCACGATGTTTTCCTTCACTTTTTTTAGCGTAATGGTGATGAAGTACCTAATTTACTTGCAATAAAGCGCTTGACAGGGTTTGAATCTACGACAAACAACTATTATGTCGCGGCCGTTGCCACTGCATTAAAGGTAACTTCTGTAACACAAAGGAGCTTCATTACAAACATGAATGCATGAATGAAGTACGTGATTAAATCAGTACTATAACCAACCGCGGTCGGGAATGCTGGCCTGTGATCTCTGACTTATATCACTTTAATCAAGCAAACATTTTGATTGCTCGACTTGTCTTCCATTCAATGCCACAAAAGACCCATCTATTTACTCTCCTAAATGGCCTCTCTAATATTACTAAAACCAAAGACTGGCAAAGACCCTTAATTCAAGAAAACATGACCTCTAGGTACTTAAATGTAAGTAGGTATTCGAACTCTCATCATTAATAGATAAACAGCATGAATAGCAGTGGCTACCCCTTTTATATGTTATGTTAAAGCAATATATTTGATGATCAGTAGTCAGTATTGAAACATATATAACAAAAGAAAACATTTAAAAAGCTTATATTTACTCTAACCTGGAATTTATGTAGAAAAATAAAATACCAAGCCTATTTATCATTTTCTAGAGGCGTTCCAAGACAGTTTGAGGGTAACCAAAAATCCCCTTGGTGTTTATAATCACGCCTGGAACAAAAAATCACGAACCTGTACTAGCTCCTACAAGACCACCAAATCGACGAAACTGAACAGTCTATCGAATTCGTGGTCTTGTAAGAGCTTAAGAGTGACTTTGCTTTAAAACGTAAAACATAATATCACGGCTTGTTTCGCCAAAGAGATGGGCATTTTTCCATTTATATTTAATTCCGATGTAAAAGGGGCGTGCCTATTACCATCAACAGGACAAAAAATCGAAACTACTAAGAAATTGGCTACAAAATGTAGTAAAGGCCCATTAAAGCAACGATGACCTTCCACACAGTTAAATGTACCTCGATCTCTCATCGCTCATAGATACACAACATAAATAGCGGCGCCTACCCCTTTTCATTTATCATTTAAACACGCTTAGGTATTATGATTAAAGGGTTGCGGATATCCTCATAACCCACAATGTTTCCTTTGCGGTACCGCTGATGATTAATTTACATTCTTTCCTTATGTCTATATTATTGTATAGGAGGATGCCTTTCTGGGGTTGGCTTTTTGCTGTTGTAATTAAAATTGAAGAAAATGAAACTCCATTTTTTCGTAAGAAAGGCTACAAAATGTTTTTTTAAGTATTTCACTTGATTGACTTTTAACTTAAGGTAATATTTTCCCTCATCTTTAGTTAGTCTTAGAATTTGTGCCAAGGTTTAATAATACTAGAATTTGCCAGTAGCTTCGCCTGCATAAAGGTTGGAAATTATCCCACGGTATCGTACTACCGGGACAAAGAATATCCTTTGGGTTAATCCAGGATATAAATTATCTGTTTGCCGAATGTTATCGAAATCTATTAAGTTGTGATTGTGTAGTTAACAACCCAAACATATAAACTTTCCAAATTGTAATATTAAGGTCTGTGCCAGATAAGAAAAAAATAAAAGTCATTCACACCCGCCTTCCAATGTATTCAAATATTTCAAAATGATACGAAAAAAATGTAAAGAAAGTGTCGCTAACACGGTCAAAACGGTAATTTTAATACATTGGTAGGCAGGTGTCAACGACTTTTATTTTTTTCACATCTGGCACTGACTATAGTAGGATTACATCTATTTGTTATAAACAGGGCTTTGAATAACGTTAAAAATTTGGTATCGTTACTTTCATCGGACGAAGATAACGTTATTAGTAGAGGCCACGTTATGCTTGGTAACGATACTTGGCATACGTTTTACCGGTAACTGAGTAAAGTTAAATTTTTATTTATTTTCTCTCATCTCTTTCTTTCGTCTACATTAATGAAGTTGCATTTGCATCGTTTGATTGGCGATGTTGCCGTAGAGCGCCGGCGCCCATAGCGTGCCGGTTAGGTTGCGCGGGTTGACAACAACGCATTAAGTAACGATAAAAGTATCGATACTAGTAACGGTAATGGTAACGTTATTTTATGGATTCGATACCAAAGTATCGTTACCCGTGTTACCGTTAAAAAATTAACTTTGTGAAAATAACGTTACTTAACGATACTTATAGTGTGAATTTGGTAACGTTACCAAGCCCTAGTTATAAATAATGTTCTGCAGCCAGTGTACTTGCCATACTTTATTTGCCAAGACAGTCTTTTCTATTACAATCTCTGAAATGTTTCAAATGTATTCTGAGAAATGCACTTTACCACGACGTACCTAATAAAGATTCTTAGTCGTCATACCATTTTATTTCCTGTAGCTACTAAAACTTTATATCCGCCATATTTTATCAGAATCATTTCCCGTTCCAATCTCCGGATCTAAACATAGTCTGAACTTAGCTTTAAATGCAAGTGCTGCAGTCTACTCCACTACTTCGAGAAAGTCACAGAAGTTTGATTTTTCAATAAAAGTTTCGCTATAGAGAAATAATTCTCTAAACTTAGACGTAGAAGTTTTGAAGTTGGATGTTAGCGGAACAATAACTCTATAATAATCGTTTTTGTTACTTCAACTGAACGCAGTCGTGTCAGTTTTGTCGTTGGTGATAAATCTTGGAAACTATTGAAGTTTTGATGGTATCGATTGCTAGTGTAGTTGTTCGATTTGGAATAGCAGTTAGTATCAAAGAGAACAGTGAATAGGATAGAGTAAGAATAGTTCTTTGGTTTGGTTGGTTACCTAATATACATTGTATTTAGTACCGTCATGAATTACATGAATATAGCTTACCTGTCGTGTTAAATATTTTCATAGTCAGCAAGCTGGATGAAAAACTGGCTGCCGTGGCCGTACTAAATCAAAACAAAATTTAATTTACATTCAAATCTGTTAAACAAACCTTCAAAACACACCATGAACACAGTAATAAATTTCTTGCCCTTTTTTATACCGTCGACCATAACCCGTAACACGATATGAGCCGTAATTGGCCGAGTAATTAAATTAGGCCCAAAAGTTAACCGTACCGCGGCTAATTGTGGCAGAGTGGGCCTTAGAACCCACCCTTGGCTAATAAGGGCCCGGGAGAAATAGGGCTAAACACTCCTTATCTCCTTTGAAATCGTTTACATACTTAACCCTTTCAAGATGAGGTTTTCATTGTAAGATGCGGACAATAGGGATAATTAGTTGGTTTATTGCTTTTGAGAATGTAGGAAATTCAATTGTTGTTGAGAAATCATGATAGGTGAATGATAGCGTCACGGTGGAAAGGGGAGAACACAAGAGATCATATTGGGTTGAGCTGTTGGCTGTTGAAAACTTATGTTTTTGCTTTTCTTACTAGTAACCCTACCCAACTGTCACCCACCGATCAGAATGAAACTTTGCACATCGATATAACACTCAAAAATATTGAACCTGTGTTTTTTTATTTTTCCGGAATCCACTTTTTAAGGGTAGAAACCGCCCCTTATAACCCCTAAGTAGGCTAACCCACGTAACTCTGGGCAGAGTAAGTTTATTCGACTGCTTTTCAATCAGAACATTACGATCTTGACCACAGATAGGCTAACCTACCTTAACCCTAATATAACTTATCTCCACAAACCGTTACAACCCTTATAAACCTAGGAGGTGGTTTGTACCCCTAAAAAGTGGATTCCGGAAAAATAAAAAACACGTGTTCAATATTTTTTAGTGTTATATCGATGTGCAAGATTTCATTCTGATCGGTGGGTGGCAGTTGGGAAGGGTTACGTGTTAGTGTAAGGGCTTTAGTGTCGCAAGAAAGAATACCACTGATGCCGCAATCAACGCGGTCAGCTCAGCTCTAGTAAAATAATAATAACGATGAAGAGTACCATCATCACCTACCTTTTCGCAACTGTGTTGGGATCAGCTTCCAGTCAAACCAGATTCAGCTGAATACTAGTTTATTATATGGAACGACTACTTATCTGACCTCCACAAACCAGTTACTGGGTAATATGATACACTTTGGTAAGAGTGATAGTTAGGTTTTCGGGCTTTTGAAGACAGGTAACGACGGCTTAAAATCCATGAATGACAACCTAGACTAGACATGTCGGTAAAATGTAATGAAATGACATGACATTTGTTTTGCAAGAATTGTAGTACATTACAGGTGGTCAGGTTATTTTACAGTTTATTTTTATTTTTGTTAACATATTTCGGGACCCTAGGATCCCGGTCTTTTGGAAGGTGTACGAGGGGCCGAAGCCAACTCGCAGAGGCCCTTTAGACAATTTTAAATGATGAGGGGGCACCAACCGACGATTATCCCTGTATGCACTATGTAAGTGCATCCAAAGACAATCCCCGGTTGGAGCAGTACTATTACAGAATATGGAAACAAAGCAAATTAGGCTATAGGTTTGGATGGCTATAGTGAATTGGTAACCGCAACTATGGAGGGACTATGGCCCCTGCCTGATCAATGTTTTGGATACACGGATAAAATGGCAGGGGGTGACTTGCACACTCAATAATGGCCCCCCGGGAAACGTCGCTAGCACATAGTGACGTAGCGACAGTTTATTTATTATTATTTCAGCCGTAAGACGTCCAATGCTGGACTTAGGCCTCGTCCAATTTGGGGGGCTTTGCCATAATCGCCACGCTTGGCAGGCGGGTTGGCGATCGCAGTATGGTGGTAAAATGCATAGAGAACGCTTCTACCCATTCTCTAGTAAGTCCCTTAGTCGCCTTTTACGACACCCACGGGAAGAAATGGGGTGGTGTTATTCTTTACGTCCGGCACCACACGATGCATTTTACAGTATCTAATACAGTTCGCTAAACCTAGCATGCATAGTAATTGATAACATTAATTATTATTATTATATTCATTTATTTCAGATTTACATCCATAAAATTGTTAGTAACACAGAAATGCTTATGAGAAACTAATGTTAGTAATGAGACAAGACGCTAAGAACTACATAAAAAACATCATGGGATAATCCGATACACGTGCACTTGTTCACTTGACTGCGTGCAGTCGTATCCAGCGCTCGAGCATCGGACAATCCCACCGGTCTGACAATACACACAGGATGTTGTAGCACGCAAGCGTGTTAAGACGGAGGTGCAACGCTTGCGCATAACTGCAGCAAAGCTGTCTACGTGGGCCTCGGCAAACATGCCAGACGCACTGCAATACCGTGGCAGCCCCAACAGCACCCTGAATGCATTGTTGTACTGCACTCTCAGGTCACTGTACGCCCTCTGCAAATAGTCAACCCACAGGCTGCACGTGTAGAAGGATTGACAGTATGCTCTGAACAACGTTATTTTTCAATTAATGAAATAAATGAAGATATTAAATTCGAACATAAATCATAGTTATTAAATTAAGAATAATAAAATCAATCATTTATCAAATTATAATAGCAATAAATGTCAATGTTATATGTCCTTATAGTTTAGGTACTCATTCACAGAATAGAATGATTTTTCTATAAACCATTTGAATAAAACTGTTTTAAAGCGATTGACTGACAGTTCCCTATATAATTTGGGTAATTTATTATACAGCGTGGCGATTAGGTTATCACATTAATTCAAACCACGTATTCTACATTACGTATTTTAAGCATACATAAATAAAATAATTAATAAAAGTTAACATTCTACCCGTGAGACCTTTTTTTCCCTTTTAGTATTTAACAACATCATGTATTGCATAAAGAAAATCACCTGACCAATACTAGTAGGTCAAAGACCCGTGGCCGGCGTAGATAGTTCAATCAAACGATGTAAGACGATGCCATTCCGAATTACTTGGAATTACTAACAATTACAAAAGACGTAAACAAATCAAGCGAAAAATGTCCTTACGGCTAATAGTTTAAGGCGTTCGCTATGCGCAAAATTAAAAAATAAAGGACCTCAGCGGGGAATAAAAAGCATCTGCGATAAATGTTCTTACTGCTAACGGTCTACGGCATAAATTTCTACGCGCGAAATGGACGGGGAAGGGGGGGGGGTGTGTGTCGTCAAATTTCGTATTTTTTCGGCGGGCGGCGTGTGCGATTGTTTGTGTTTTGTGTGTCTGTGACTCACTCCAGTGCCCGCGCCGTTGTCCTTGAGGATAGTTCGTTCACGACAGCAGTTGCCTATTTGCATTTTTTTGGTGTTTGTATTGAGGACGTTTTGTTAAGATTCTTGTTTTATTTGTAATAGAAATAGGATAGGTACGTTATTATTAGTTGTAGATTAGTTAAGTGTTGTGACAGTTCGTGCGGTTCTTATTTTTGTGCTAGGACACGTAATTACAACAGTAAAATTAGTTGTAGGTAACTTTTTAGTGGTGTGACAGTTTATGCGAATTCAGACGCTTTTATTGTTCCTTTTTGTGTTGTGTTCTCAAGATGCCTCGTGTCAATTTCACGTCATCGGAGTACACCGATATGATATTGATTTATGGAGAATGTTATCAAAACGCAGCGCTGGCGTTACGAACATACCGAGAGAGGTATAATACCACACGTGTATGTCCTTCAGATTTACGGATTTTTACACGGGCAGTCCAAAGATTACGTGATAACCAATCTTTGGTTCCACATCAGGTTGAAATTCCTCTGCGAGTAACCGTGGGTCGGGAAGAGCAAATCCTTAATTATTTCGCTCGTAATCCAACTGCAAGTCTTCGTAGAGCAGCTCGCCTATTTCGAGTACACCACAGGACTGTACACAACATTTTAAAAAGAGATAAGCAACAGCCATTCAAATACCAAAAGGTGCAGGCTTTATTAGGAAGAGATAAGCCAGTCCGGGAAGCCTACTGCCAGTGGCTACTGAGCAAAATAGAAAATGACTCTAACTTTTTGTACAACATAATGTGGACAGACGAGAGTACATTCACGCGCAACGGGATATGGAATCGACAGAACCTACGATACTGGAGTCGAGAAAATCCGCACCTGATCCGAGAGTCCGCACACCAATACCGATTTGCCGTGAATGTTTGGGCTGCAATACACGGAGACCACATAATCGGTCCGGTGTTTATCAATGGCAACCTCAATGGGCCTAAGTTTGTGGAACTACTTGACGGCACAGTGTCGGAGTACATTGATGAACTACCGTTGGGTAGCAATGGCCAGGTATGGTACCAGCTTGACGGAGCACCTGCTCATTCAGTAGTGGCTGCCAGGCAGCGCCTCACTGAAATGTTCGGAGAGCAGTGGATTGGCCGATACGGACCTACTCGGTGGCCAGCACGGTCACCGGACCTAACACCACTGGATTTTTTTTTATGGGGACATGTAAAAAATGAAGTGTACGCTACTGAAGTGACGACAGTGGAAGATTTAAAAATAAGAATAATTCAGGCTTTCCACAACTTAAATAATTTAGCCGCGAATGGTGATCTATTAAGAAATGTCCGTAATAATATCATACGACGGTGTCGATTATGCATTCGGGTGCGCGGCGGACATTTCGAAAATTTTAAAATTTAAATTGCATAAAGTGAACTAAGTGGAGGTTTTAAAACTTAATTTGTGATTACTTGGTAACAATACCATAAAGTTTGTGTTGCATTGTTGATATCAACTATTACCAACGCCCCGCGCGTGAGCGCAAGTACCTACCCTCCGCTAGTCTCAATGTCGTTTTGGCGTGTGCGCCGCGCCGCCCGCCACCAAGCCGCCCGCGCCGCGCGCCGCGGCGTTGCCGCTTTTACAGGTCAGTAAACGAATAGTATCAAGGGTGGATTATTTATTGCCAATTTTTACGCTATTTAGTTTGTTAGAAAAACTCAGTTTTCTATTTTTAGGTCTATTTTTGTTTTTATTATTTTAACAGACTGATAACAACTTGTAATAACCGCTGTACTATTTAATGTGATAACCTAATCGCCACGCTGTATATTCTTATGACCATTGGAAAACAACTAACAGGTAAGATTGGTAGTCAGAATTTTGGGGTTCTAACGACTGTCTAAGATTTACGAATGACTGCCGGAACCAACTCATTAACTTACTTTCTGAGACACAGAGGAGTCTTGGTATGTAAATTATGGTAACTCATCTATGCACCAATCGCGTTAAGTGTAGCTTATTCTGATCGATCAACCCGTGCGGCTATTATTACTTAGCCACAAGCAACTAAACGAAGAAGAGTATCATAGACACGGAAAAAAGAAAAAGAGGTTTAGTCAAAAACTGCAGTTGTTTTCCTGACATACCTTTATTATGACAGACACAGATAGCCGCTGTCTATACCTTATAGAGGTCTTAAAAAAACTACTTGACGATATTTTTTAATAGCCAGCTATTTGTAAAGAAGCTCACCACTAAAGAATGTAATTTTAATGAAATCAAATACTTTGCACGGATGAAATGCAACGTAGATTTCATTAAAGAAAATTACGTTTAAAAACAACATCTTTACTTCTCTCACTTTATTAAAATCGTAAAGAAATGAGCTGGGATTTACTGTACGAAATTGCTGTTACCGTAATATTGCAGAAGAAAAAATCAAGATAAACTGTGTCCGTATTCTTTTACTTTTATAGCTGAGTACTTCTCGGAAAATCCTAGGTGTGTCCTGTAAGACTAGGTACTCTCTTTAGAAGATCATTATGAATTGAGAGCATAGATGGCAACAAAGTTGATTAACAGTTCGGTTTCTTACAAACACCGTTCTGAACGTAAATTTTCAGTATCATTGAGCGTGTGATACTGTTGGTGGAGTTTTCGTAGGTTTAAGTAGGCTAAACACAACAAAGCAAAACTAACCGTCTTAAATCACAAGTCATTGCGATACTGATTTGTGTTACCTTTTCTAGTACAGTAATTTTATTCTAGGTCGGGTAGGACATCATCTTTACATATAACTTTTACTATTATTAATGTAAACAATATCTTGTAACATGTTTTAAATGAGAAACTGTGGAGTGTCTTGCTAATTCTTCTCCATACAAAATTACTGTTTGAATTGGCACCTCGAATCAATTCTCATTTCACGTTCAAAAGTGCATATCTTGAAACTTGAAATAAATGACAAATCTGAAAATATGTGAATCCACTGTTACACACCTCTAAGTATAAACCTTTCAAATAAAAATTTCTTTTGGTCTGAAAGTAGCATTGTGCTACAATATTACTAGAAGTCGTATCAATTTTATTATTTAAGTCCTGTGTATTGCAGTACTTACTCTACTTTCTACGAAGTTAATTGCAGGAACTTTATTGAGCACAATAATATAAATTGTAGGAAGGTTTCTCTTACACATTTCTTAGTAGTTGGTTAGTTAGTTTTAACTGCGGTCTGGAACCGACAGAAGGGGCACGTAGAAGAATTGCTAAATAATACCAGCAGCACAGGTCGATTGAAGGTTAAGCTACGTTTGCCGCGGTCAGTTCGTGGATGGGTGATCATCCATTATGCACCGTGACATTTTAGTCGTCTTACAAAGGTTGTCCACTCAATGTATCCGATACAATATACCTCTAGGCGTGATAAAAAAATGTTACCATTAATTAAGATAATAGGTACTAAGAAAAGTAAGTAATGGATTAGAATTATGAAACATCCTGTTAATAATATTTACGTATCATATGGTAGAGAACATACCTACCCAGTGCACGAGTCGACTAGATCATCCCAACTCCATTTTCCATGAGACAAAATATCAATTTAAAACTACGTCCTGCGTCATCATAATAAATAATTTTTATATTTTATTGTTATTCAAATGTTTTTTTTTTTTTCTTATGGATGTGTAGTAGTCATTGGTTACATGAAGTGGTCTGCCGTTGTTAGACGACTAAAATGTCACGGTGTATGTGAATCCACTGTTACACACCTCTAAGTATAAAACTTTCAAATAAAAATTTCCTTTGGTCTGAAAGTAGCATTGTGCTACAATATTACTAGAAGTCGTATCAATTTTATTATTTAAGTCCTGTGTATTGCAGTACTTACTCTACTTTCCACGAAGTTAATTGCAGGAACTTTATTGAGCACAATAATATAAATTGTAGGAAGGTTTCTCTTACACATTTTTTAGTTAGTTTTGTAGTTGGTTAGTTAGTTTTAACTGCGGTCTGTAACTGACGGAAGGGGCTCATGGCTAAATAATAGCAGTTACGCGGATCCGTTGAAGGTAAAGTTACTTGCCGCAGTCAGATGGTTGATGGGTGATCATCCATTTTAATTCATTTATTTATTTCTTTAATTAAACCGGTTTACAACCAATTACAGAAATTAAAGACACTGTAGGTATCACTTCAGCCGTAAGACGTCCACTGCTGGACTAAGGCCTCCCCCAATTTGGGGGGCTTTGCCATAATCGCCGCGCTTGGCAGGCGGGTTGGCAATCGCAGAATGGTGGTAAAATGCATTAAGAACGCTGCTGCCCATTCTCCAGTAAGTCCCTTAGTCGAATTTTACAACACCCACAGGAAGAAATGGGGTGGTGTTATTCTTTACGTCCGGCACCACACGGGCACGGCGGTAGGTAGCACGTGCACAAAAATAAGACAAAATAATTAAAAAATATATATAAAGATAAGGTTAACAACACTTTTATACATCCCTATCGCAGAACTTCTGACATACCGATAAAATCTTCGTCCATTCGTCCGCAAACAGATCGTTTGTTGGATTAGTGTCCAAGAGATCATTAAAAGTTTGACAAGAAGTCTTACCAAGGGGAATGGTGATATCAGTTCCAGGGTTAAGGTGAGACAACTGCATCCGGTTAGTCTAGAAACCGATTCCAACATAGTTGGGATGAGGCTACTCAGATTGATGCGAGTCTGAGTGGAAACTGTTTTAGCGGTTGGCAATGGTGGTATACAAAGTATCTTCACGAGTTGCAGTTTTGTACCTTCCTTATGCTAGAAGTACTATTGATACCACAGTTTATTGTCTGATTAACTGTTACGGTTATATGTCATCTCTAACAACATGGACGCGGTACACTATTAGGACAATTATCATACTTATCATATTTCTATTGGGTTTGATTTCTGGGTCGGGCAAAATGTTATTGGGTTTTTCCATCGGTAAGTTCTCAATAGTAGCCCGGAGTCTGGAGTTGTGCCGAATGGATGGCAATAGGCTATTTTATATGGCAATAGGCAAAATGTACTGGCAAGACTTACAGAAAAAACCAAGGGTTATGTAAAAAAAAAAAAAATATGTACAGACTCTTTGTATTCACGGGAATACAGACAGTCTGTATATGTTTTTATTATTTGGATTCTTGAATACGGATTCAAGAATCCGTAGTAACCCAGAAACTCCGTATTATCCCTTTTCTACAATTCGATCTGAGACAAAAGCGTCAAAGATGCTGTTACTGAAATCCAGAAGATATTGACTTTTAGACAGTAATGTATTTTTAAGGCGGGGTTGAGGGATCAAGACCCTGCTAGGCTGAATTCAAGGATATGGGGTACTGTATCAATTTATTTTTCTATTAAAATTTGTGTACTTTGTGTACTTGTAGATGATATTGAAAATTAAGTATTTTAATGTATTCAAAATCGAGAAAATCCTTGAAACCTGGAATACGTGCGTAAACACACATTTTTTGTAGAAAACCGTTGAATATATCTACGGGTAGACGCTAGGATTTCAAAGTCTTGAAAGCAATTTTCGTTATACCAATAGGTACACGATATTTCTCTTTATACTGAATTGTATAATACAATTTCCGGGCGACTATGCCGTCAACTTACTTGCGCCCCGTAGGTTATTATTTAGTTAGGCTTCGAATCTGACATCTAACTAGACGCGACATATTCAGCTTACAATATTTTCCTGACACATAGAGCAAAAAATTATTGGAACGACGTTCCGTAGCGTACGTTTTACTCTACAAAATGCTGGACCAAAATAAGTGTTACATTTTCACTGTATTTTTTTTTAAATTTAGTAGCCCGCTTATTTTATTAATTTATTTCACTATGCCAGTTATTTAGTAAAAACTTTTTGTTCTTAAAACAGAACAGACTGTAACCAATTCCTTATTCAAAGTTATCAAACTAATCCTTAACATTAACAACATACGCTACTTGCAATTTACATTAACAAATTAATTTACTTGCAAATTACATACGGGTAACAATACGTTCGCCTTATCTAAACAGCCGACTGTTTGTTTACAATACTGAGTTCGCAGATACAATTAAGACGAGGCTTATCGAACCACCACGGATTCAATAAGGGGGAGATCCGCAGATCCGGAGATTCGTGCTGGCCACCATAATACACAGATTACCTACATAAATCAGCCCTTCACTTCGAAACTTTGAATTGAAACCGTCTGCTACTTAAAAGTTATTATCCGACCGCGTGACTTTGCCTGCTATTGTTCGTTTTATTAGTGATTATAGGATTTAATCGTGGTTGGGGATATGAAATTGTCATTCCAGAGGTTGTGAAAAGTAACATGTAATTTTTAATTTTCTGATGGAGTTGCCAGCTGTTAGTTACCGAATCTGGAAGGAAATTAAATCAGCATGTACCAACCTCAAGGTAAAAACCCTATTTCGTTTTTCCACTCATCTCAATCCTGAGCCATTATGTGTAAACTGTGAAGTATAAAAAATATAGAATAATTCAGTATCGTTTGTTTTGGAACTTAATTTTTGGTGTAATTTATAATGTAGACGTAACTGTTGGACATATCATGACAGACTTAATCTTTTCTTGATGCGACAATTGCATCAAAAACATCGTTTATTGTTTATTTTTTATTGCATTCGTCTTGTCGCCACGAAGTTCAGAGCCCTATTTTGCTGGACGGTTTCCGTCTGTTTCAAAATTCTGCCAGACAAGTTTATACCACGTCATATCTATTATGAGCATCACAGCTTCAAAAGACATGACAGGTTACTGAAATGAAAAACAAATGCGTCAGCCAACTTCAGGCGACGTTTTGTGTCATGTTGTCATAAAATTTTATATTTCAAAGCATTTTGTTCAACATTTAAAGCAATGTTGCTATCCAGAAGTAGAGTTTTACAACAACCTAGGAATATGTTCGTCTTATTACCTACAGTACCTGGATGACCGAGCTTTGCTCGGTATGTTTTTTTTTGATAAATTACATTATTTAGAAATTATATTTAAATACAAATTATATTGTGTTATTTTTATTCTAATAAAAAAAACATAAGTTTATGTTTGAGTTGATTATCGATAAAGTTGAATATTGAAAACACGAATAAAACGACATTTTCTAAAAAGGAATCCTAGCTAGATCGATTTATCGCCCCCGAAATCCCCTGTTTACTAAATTTTATGAAAATCCTTAGAGCCGTTATCGAGATTTAGATTGTATACATATATACAGGATCAGTTTTTATCCAGTGCGCAAACTGTAACCATAAATTCAGCATATCATTCTAGACCCCCTTTCGCAGAAAATTTGCGTCGGTTTTACAAAAAAATAATAATCAGCTGTTTCATAGAAAAATGCAATACCTACGGGGTCAAAATGTATGGAACAGCTGATTTTTTTTGTATAACTGACAAAAAATTTGACTGACAAGAAATTCTTGTATATTATCCTGTACTTATACAAGAATTTCTTGTTTAAAGATATAAGATAACCCCCGGTTTTTTCCTCGGGGGTTAAAAACAAGGTAATATATATTCTGTCCTAGGTTTGAAATATGGAGCCATTTTAAAATTTCGAACTGTATTTTATTATAAAAGTTATAAAAATAAAGCTGACAGGTTAGTTGGTACCGGATTAAGCTGTCATTTTTGTTTAACATTATCCACCTATAACGTTCCCACTGCTGGGATACAGGCTCTCTCTAACAGTAAATGGGCCGTTATCCATCACTAGCTTCTGCCCGCGACTTCGTCCGCGTCAAATTTTTGCTCCCCTGACCCTTCCCGTCGCATCGCATTGCCTGCCAGTTGTCGACCATTTTTCGTTGCTGCACCGCTCCTTATAATTGTAGCGTGATGTTATATAGCCTATAGCCTTCCTCAATAAATAGGCTACTCAACACAAAAATAATTTTTCAATTCCAATCTGTAGTTACTGAGATTAGCGCGTTCAACCAAACAAACAAACATACAAACAAACAAACGAACTCTTCAGCTTTTTAATATTAGTATAGATACGATTTCAGTGCGGGTTGGTAGATTTCATACGGTATTCGAATGTTTTGGTTCTAGGACATGCTGGTTTCCTCGCAATAATTTAGAGAGTAATGGTAATGAAAAGTGCCAACCTGGATTCCAATCCGATGTCCAATTTGTAACTTTGGGCCGTTTCTACTCGTGGTCGCCACATCTTTAGTTTTGTATTTTCGTTATTTCATACCAGCTTCCAAAATTATAACTAGATTTACGTTGTAGCGTTTTTTGACAGTTTTATTTCACAGTTTTATACTTTTGGTGATTATAAAATTAAGTCAAGGAAAGTACACAAGCGCAAAGAACTGTTATGAGAAAAATATTTTTTTAAATCACTATGTACCTAGTACGCTTAACTGGAGTTGTTTATTCGCCAGCAAATAAATTTATTTCGTTCAAATTACATGCAGAAAATAATATACTATTTAAAACTGTCGATTCACCCGTTTCGGGCAAGTACATTCGTGTGAATTAACTAATAAGTATTTTTTGTGATGACTAAGTCATGTTGTGTCGATTGACATTCGACACCTAAATTCTAAATTTAATATTTGGTATCTCGATGATGGAACCTTGGGAGGCGATGTAGAAACAGTTATAAATGACCTAACATTCTTAAAACATGAACTTCATTCCATTGGCCTTGATCTAAACCTATCGAAATGTGAACTCTATTTAACGGACAGCACTGACAGACAACTGACACTTACAAAATTTAACGCAATAGCTCCAGAAATAAAAATAATCGAAAAAAGCTCTCTTCGTCTCCTTGGGTCTCCAATCTTTGAGAACTCCTTTCCCTCTTTTATAGAGGAAAAAATACAAAATTTTAATGACGTTTCGGAAAGACTGTTCCAAATTAACATGCATTCGGCCATCACCTTAATTCGTTACTGCTGTTTCGCCCCTAAATTAACATATTTCCTACGCGCTTCCCATTTATGGAAGCACACTCACCTTTTAGACAGAATGGACCAAATTATCCGGCACACACTAACCTCAATATTAAATGTGGCCTTGGACGACCGAGCTTGGGCACAAGCAACTCTTCCCATTCGTATGGGAGGCATCGGCGTCCGCAAAATTTCCAGTCTTAGTTTACCGGTTTTCATATCCTCGGTCCACGGCACTGAGAAATTAATCAGGAAAATTTTAGCTTCCACACTGATTAATTTTGATGTGCCGTGCTTCACCGAGGCTATAGATGCCTGGAAACTCGCTTGCCGTAATTCAAATCTACCCGATAACCCTCTTTCCCAGAGACGGTGGGATGAGCCGCTCTGCAGAGTTGTACAAGATAATTTACTGAACTCGTCTGCTACTACTGCAGAGCGTGCGCGCCTGCTGGCTGTGGTTAAATTGGAGTCGGGTCTGTGGCTTCATGCACTACCGTCGTCGAACATAGGCACTTTGCTCGACGACACTACCTTCCGCCTCGCTGCTTCTCTAAGACTAGGAGCTCCTTGTTGTTCTCCTCATCGCTGCCACTGTGGCGAAGTTGTCAACAGTCTAGGACACCACGGCCTGTCTTGTAGCCGAAGTGCGGGTCGCTTAGCGCGGCACGCGAACATTAACGACATCATCCGACGAGCTCTTGTCACCGTCGGCGTGCCAGCTTTATTAGAACCCAATGGCTTGGCACGCGACGATGGCAAGAGATCGGACGGTATGTCTTTGTTTCCTTGGAAGGTGGGTAAGCCTTTAGTGTGGGATGCAACGTGTGTCGATACTCTTGCACCATCCCATCTTCCTAGCTCGGCTTGCTGCGCTGGCGCTGCCGCTGCGGCTGCGGAAAACCTCAAGCGGCGAAAGTATAGCAACCTTATTGGTAATTATATTTTCGAGCCGTTTGGGGTTGAAACCCTCGGGCCGTGGGGTCAGAGTGCTCATGGCCTCTTTAAAGAAATATCGAAACGGCTGGTGGACACTTCTCGTGACCTAAGGGCTGGTTTTTATTTTGGCCAGCGGCTAAGCATTGCTATACAGCGTGGTAATGCCGCCAGTCTCTTGGGTACATTGCCGGTCGACAGCGATGAGGATGAATTTTTCGACGCCTTATTTTAGTTTGTGTACATAATTATAGTTTTAGTTAAGTTAATATATTATTTTGTTATTCTTACAGAAATAAAACAATTTTGACTAAGTTGCTCCCATGGAGAAAGTTATACCATTTGATAGTCAGAACCGCACCTTCCTGATACAATATGCTGTATATAGACAGCTTTCTAAACTTAGTTACATAGTTACTTGTGTACCTACATATAAATTCAGCAAAATGATTTGCTTACCTACTAAGACTGATACATTTTCCTGGAAACACGATACTGGAGGGAAAGCATAATGTTCTTAGTTTTATTAGCGTTGTTTCTAAGTATCTAATGAGTGGATAAATAAGTAAATACACGGTACTGTTTGCCTTCATAAAAAAGAAATGATGTCTAAAATGTTACTATAGTCGTTCAGAACCAGAGAATCAGTTGTAGAGGCAACTTTGCCACATTGTGTTCAAGCAATATGTCAAAAGTTTCCGCAAACAGACAGTAAGTGCTTTTACCTGTGAATACTACTGTTTCCTAGTTGAGTTAGAAGTAATCTCAGTTGTGTGCTATTATTGATTTGAATAGATGGAGGTATGAACAAAACACTTCTGGTTTCGAAACTTTTGTTTTTAAATGCTAAAACGAGTTACTAAAAAGACGGTTTCTGATTTTTTGCATGCATAAAATTAATGTAGTGACTTGCACATTTGTAAAATTTTATAAATGATTAAAAGTATCTGTAAATTATTTATTAGGTTACAGCCTTTTATGTTTAGAAAATATTGAAAAGAAGTTTACGCCACACCGTCCGAGCATTTCGTCGGCGTTTTCAATAATAACGAAAAAAAAGCAATTCTGTTGAGTCTTGAAAAGACGGGCGCTTGAATGAGTTCGCTTATCGCGATATTTCTTTGAATGAAGATACAAAGTACGCTATAACTCGTGCTGGAGGCCTTTCAGTGTGCACTTGCAATCAAAACCCTGTTTATTTTGTAAAGGTGAAATATATGACGGTGTTTGCCGCGGTGTTGCAAGGAATTTGTAATGGTGTACAAATAGTCATGACTGCGTACATTTATTTTGCCTTTCAATTTGAAAAATACAACCTGTAATAAGGGTAAGAATCTAAATTCAAATTCTAGGGCCATTGGGTCCGATTGCCCAGCTTAGTTTTTCAAGACATTGCCTAGCGTTTGGTCTACTATTCTCACCAATTTTTTGGCCAAAGAATCAGCATTGACAGAAAACGTGGCGATGCTAGCCAGCCTTTTGTATGCCTTGCCTGTCGACTTCCATGAGGACGAATTTTTTGATGCAATAGGTTTCGTTTCTTTTTCAAACGAATTCAGAATAAATAATAGTTTAAAAAAAAACTAAAAAAAACGCTTCCATTGAAAACAAAAGACGCTCAGGCAAGTGAAGCGATTAGCTGCTGTCCTGGTAACCTTAGCAAGGATAATGGCACAAATTTATGAAATTATTGCATTGTCATCGGTCCTTGACAGGTGTGCAAAGTTTGGATGAAATCTGGTCGTTTAAAGTGGGTCAAAATCGCGCTATAAGGAGTCGGTTACAAACAAACATACAAACATACAAGTGAAGCTAATATAAAGCGTGTAAAAAGGAGGAGCTTCTCAATTTGATAGGATTTAAAAAAATCTAAATGTTCGTTACCTCCATCATTCAGGAACCGATTTGTAAAATAATCCTTTGGTTGGAATGCGTAAAATTATCGTGTGGATCCATAAAAATTTGGGCATGTGATTAGTAGTTTTGAGTTAACTTTAATATTTTTTTCCGTTATTTATATTGGTGATTGGCTCCTGATCACGGCATCACGCGGGATATACGAAAATATTTCACAGAATTGATCTACCGGTACAAAAACCCCATGTTATACCGTGTTGGTGTAAATCCTTAAAACATTAGCTATCTGTCAGTGAAAGTCCCGTCAATGTCGGTCTAGTTGTGTTGGAGAATAGCCCGAATAAACCTATAACCGTAGGAAACATGAAACAGCACTGAAAACTTTGTTTATTTTCATACTTGCGAGCAAAAGACCCTCCATGAAAAATGTTTTGTTTACGTGGCGCTTTCGTGTGCAAAACAACAATGTTTGTCGTTTTTGATTATAGAAGGAAAACCGATATCAAGGCACTTACTGAATATTAGTAATTTTATATTGGCTCAAATTTCGTAAGAAATGAAGGTACATAGTATTGAACTAATACCAGCTTTCAAGGGAAAGGTTCCAATCGATCACTTAGGTACGACGGTTACTTAGAAAAAGAGCTGTTAGTACGTAAGTAAAATATTCATGAATTCAATTAACGAAGAGTTTCTTGGAAATCAATACATCAGTAGAAAAACTTATCGAGATTCTGTAAAGTTCCAGGAGATAACGGTATATATTTTTACCGTGACGAATCGAAATATAACTTAAATAGTATTACAGTAAAATTTAAGTTTCAATGGTCGTCATTGCAGGTACAAAAGCCAAGCTTCAGTCTTAGGCATTGCCGTGTCATTGAAAAGTTATTTTTGTATCAGGTTTTGCTAGTGGCTTTGGCCTGTTAAAGGACCGAAAATTTTCCACGACTACGTTCTACAGGGATAAAAGTATTGTATGTGTTAATCCAGGTTATAAACTACCTGTGTGCCACAGTTTACCCAAATCAGCTCGGCCGTTTATACGTGATTGAGTTACAAACATCTTTAGTTCCAAATATACAGACTTTCACATTTATAATATTAGTAAGATTCTTATACGTCATATAATACTCCTTACCGTTCTATGATGCCAGTGCACACAAGCCCACAGACCATTTGACCACCACCACATGACGTCATGTCAGTGAACGTTCATTCACTACGGGCACGTGTCCATCGCACGTCACCACCAGGACGTCACGCTCGGTTCGAGTAATCTCTTTTCTCATTGACATCCCGTGTCAAATAAATATTCATCGAAAAGGCCAGCACCAGCAGACAAACAATCAATCTATGATGTTCCCAGTGCTGAGACACAGCTCTCCTGTCTTGTAGATGGAGCGGGCCGTAATCCACCACGCGGGCCCAATTACCGGTACTGTAGGGTATTGACGTACCCCCACTGAAACGATCATGTACAAAAGCTACACAATGGTGCATTTTGAACCGAATTTGCCCTATATTTTGAATTAATTTCCCAAAACCTTTCTAAGATTCTGCTTCGTAAATTTTAAAATTAATTTACCTATGAAAGGTAATCCAGTAAGTACTTTTAATTAAAAAATATTGTCCATTGAACTTCTCTTAAAATATGGTCGCCTACCGGGTTATCTTCTCTACCTGTAGTAGAGTGACTGGTCTGGTCTAGCCTTTTTGTGACTGGTCGTCTTGCTGGCCATGATTTAGTTATTGTTATAAGTAATGACCTACCTGTTTATTTATTTTACGTCGTTGGTCCTAGTTTATTAATTGTGATCTCAAAGTATTAAGGTCGTAACAACTATGAGAATATACTCCAGCATTGCTTATACGTTTTACTTTTATGCCTGGAGGCTTTTATTCTGGCATTATGCTGTGTTTACATTTTAAATTATTATTTTGCTTGAAAGGTGTAGATTTAATTGTTGATTTTCATTGTTGGCATATTAACATGGCTAGTTGACATAAGGCAACTTGCCAATTCATTCAATGTTCTGTGTCCCTAATGTTAAATACATTGCCTACCGAATATTGTCTAGAAACATGTTTATCTAACTAAACAGCTGTGCTGCTGAGGAGTTATGTAGCATCACTTCTTCTTTCCAGCTAAAGCACTAGGCAGTGGTGAAGTGTGGGAGTTTTGGGAGATTGTCATGTAATTTTCTCGTTGGATTAGTTTTGGTTCCCAGCCTAATTTGAAAAATGTGACTTTTGATTTTGAGTGTGTTACGCAATGAGGGTGCTGATCATTTCTCGATTATACAGTTTGATACCATCGAAATAAAAAGCTTTCAACACGTTTAGGCTAACAACTCATATTTGACAGGTTACTCTGCACGGGAATCCATTACATTTTTAGGCGGTTACTACCCCTGTTAATGGAATCTATACTATATATAATATATAATTATAATATTATAAAGCTGAAGTGTTTTTCTGTTTGGTTGAATGCGCTAATCTCAGGAAATACTGGTTCGAATTGATTTTTTTTTTTGTGTTGGGTAGCCCATTTATTGAGAAAGGCTTATAGGCTATATAACATCACGCTACCATTAATAGGATCGGAGCAGCAATGAAAAATGTTGCACGGGCAGGTTATTCGATGCGACGGGATGCATTGGGGAAGCAATTAATATAACGCGGACGAAGTCGCGGGCAGATGCTAGTCTCCTATATTTATGCTAAAACATACCCAGTAACACCAATGCGTTGACTGGCGTAAAACTCATAAAAATGTGTTACTAATTATAATTTGCTTTTGGAACCTGACATTTAGAGGGTCAAAAAGGGTGATAGACGAAGGACGTCCTACGTCAGGGACAAAGTCAATCCCTACTTCAGTTTTATAACCTTAATTATAGAATAAAATATTTTATTGAAATTTGAACAGAAGTAAAATTATTTAAAAAAAAACATTGCTATTATTAAATAATATACTGGAATACGTCACGTCAGCCGCATGCACAGTGACCGCTGGGCCATAGTATCCATATGTTGCGTGCCTGAAGAAAGACGGCGCTGCCGAAGCCGGCTCATGAAGAGGTGGCGAGACACCTAGATGCGTAGTGCAAGAGTTGGATCGCGGTGGCCCTGGAAATATATATGGTGAAAGGTCTTTGTTCAGCAGTGGGACTGCGTAGGATATATTTAAAAAAAAAAAAATACATGGTATCGGAAAATTTATAATGTGCAAAAGTAGCTTAGTGATAAACGAATTTTATTGCTGTCCATACAAATAATAAATACGCCTTGACTATCAAGAAAACAACAAAACTAAGGAAGTTTTATCTCCTCAACAGATAAAGAGAGCTAAAGTGGTTTAGCGATGTCAAAGCTGTTTTTTCAAGTTGGTATTTTGGAGGGTTTTCGGATATTTACTTAGTTGTTTACTATCTCTTTTTCCCTTGGGTCAAGCTTAGTTTGATAAAGTTTATGCTATCAATTGAGATGTTACTTTAGTGAGTCCATAAAATATGGACGGTGTCTATAGTGGTTGTGACTTCCTAATAAATAGTCCATAGCTGAAAGGAAACTGTTCAGTAATGTTAGCTAAGAAGAAAATATCTAAAAGCTCTTTTATTGTTGACCTTGTAAGGCCGAGATGGTGACATTTTTATTTGCATTGTTATTATCATAATTTTAGCCAAAATTAATGTTCACTGCTGGACACAGACTTAACCCAAGTATCTGCCAGGGTCGCGAGATTGTTCGAAAGAGATACCGTGACCCTGGCACATGGGCAACTAAAGGAACACGGGTGGGTTTTAGTCAGTAAAAGTCTGACACGCCCTCCCGCTCCGCCCAGAGCGGGAGAAGTCATTTGATGACTTCCCATCCAGAAAAAAAAAAAAACCTAAGTATCGTCACTTCCCCCGCAGTGAGTTCCCGCATTGACGAGGCAGGGGGGCTCAGTAGCCGTGGTTTAGAACCCCACGGTGAAGCTAAGAGAAACCCGAGGAGGGGCCGCTCGTCAGGGCTTTTCCGCTCGAAGCCGACGATGTAGCGGCCAACGCGGTGTCGTTTGGCGACATCGCGAGGGTTGGAGGCCGCCGTGGGAGAGGAGTGCCGGTATTGAGGTGCGCCGCTCTCCCTACCTTCCGCGGCCTGAACGGGGTCGCCATCGTCTGATGGCGAACGCGGTGGGGCCGCAGGGGAAGAGGAGTGTTAGTATAGCGTTGGCCACTCTCCCTATCCCCTGCGGCCGAAAACTGGTAGGCGCCGGGGCCACAGTCCTGACCCGTCGCAGGGGGACCAATTCAAGAGGTCGTCCGGCGCCCATGTGCTAATTGGTCCCAGGGGTGGTCACGGCGTGTTATGTGTTCATGCGCGCCGTGAATGGGGTATCCCCCAGAGGTGGGTCCGGCGACAGACAGCCGCGGCGGGTTCGCGAAAGAGTTTTTTCGTTCCCGTGTTCCCGCCATAAGCGGTGTAGGAGGACACCGTGGAGTTTTAGTGGGTTGGAGTCCCACATAACTGCGCTATTTCCCCAGTATGCATGAGCATTTCTCCACGATAAAAATAAAGTACCGTCACTTCGACTGATTCTGTATTTTTAATATTTAACAATCAACTTCTTTATAATTTGTATAGATCGGTCATAGCTTAAAATATCCTTTAAACAGAGTGACAAATCAACCAATTTAGTTGCTTTTTGTTACCATTGCATTTTTTAAATATTATTTCAAATAAGTCTAATTTACACAAGAATAACTGGCTATAACAGACACAAAGTTCATTAACTATATAAAATAAATTACCTACCATCGGATCCCTAACCATCATTATGCTGCCGTAAGGCTGTTACGGCTTCCCCAAAATCCCCATCACGAGGGGCTCGGTGTAATTTAATTACGTCACTGATGACCTCATCATACTGGCCCTTGTTTTATTTAAACATCCTGGGAGGTTATTTGAGGGATGGCTTTGACAAATTGATATTCAAGTGGCATTCTGAAACAACTGTGTTAGAAGTATCGTTTTTACTGTTCATTTATTGTTCTGTTTCTTTAAAAGTTTCTTTTTACAACTCTGTATTCCATTTGTAAAGAGTTAATAGTGCCTTTAGTATCTCTTCAGTTCAGGTAAAGATTAGGTAGTCATTAGATAAAGTCAATCAACAGCGCATACTCTTTAACGCCATGAGAAAGTACTTTGCTGTGTGGAGATAACTCTGTTACCGGATTTTATGGATTGTGTTTAATATTAGAAGCCTAAGTGTATTTAATGGCAATTTCCATAAGGAAAATTTTAATCTTAAAAAATTAACTACTAATAAGTACTCAACTTCCCAATAGTCGTAGTCATAACCTAAAAGAGAAATCCTTGTAAAAATAGTTGCCATCACGTTACCTTGATTACGTTATAACCAAAAAGTACAACCAAAAAACAACCCCTAACAAACTGCCAGTACTCTCAACTACACGCCAAAAGTGTCACATCTCATAAAAGTAACAACATTTTAATATTTTTAAACACGACAGGAAATACATCATGGCCGCCGCCTCGTTGCCGCAGTTTGCAATAGTTGACAAAAGGAAATTGAATGTCGCATGTCAGCTGAGCGACAATACACGCGCGCAATGGCCGATGCAACTTTATTATTGGCAGGCTTTGGCTTTCTGGTGCATTGCTAGGATTAGTTTTAATTGTTTTGTCATTTTTGAAAATTAGTTTACGTGTGTTGGATGGATTTTCTAAACAGTTATGACAAAGACAAAAGGGCATATTTTTTATATATTTGTTTATAACCACTGATCGGAATAGGTAGAGGTTACAAGAACAGAAAATGAATACGATAGTTATTTTAGTTTATTAGTTTTAGTTGTACTTAAGTAACAAATATTCCATAAACAAATATTGTCGTAAGGAGGTCTCCACTTTTTGTCTCTGTTCTTTGAACTTTAGGTACATTAGCTCTACCAATTCCAATCACTGTATTACGCTTTAACGCTAAAATAACAGAATAGACTTGGATAAAATTTGGCACATACGTGGACCATGACCTGGATTAGGACCTAAGATACTTTTATCCTGATATTCCCACGTAATTGAGACTTACGCCGTTGAAATTGCGGGGTGCAGCTAGTGTGTATTAAAAATGATATAAGTAAGTCAAAAATAATTAAAAATTAATCGGGTTATACCTTATAACTTTGCTATTTAAAATGTGTTTACTATATATAGCCCCTTTTTATTTTTACGGTGTTTAAAATGATGTATTATAAACAGAGTACATACAAGATAATAATAAATAATCATTAATAGGTGCGATTTTGGGGCTGGATCGTAGAACATCTATGATGGAGCAATCCAGACTGCCAGGCATTTCGTTTCTTGCAACCGAATGGGTGGGCAGGTTGCGGATAGTCCAACTGCAGCTACGAGACCAACCGTCCACGGGCGATAGTCACATCTTCGGCTGTGACCCACCAAATCCCAAAATACGGTGCGTACTGGATTGGACAGTATAGGCATTTCATATAATGAGAAGACAGCTTATACCAGAAATCTTTAGCTTGATATGTCGCCGTGCGTCCCTAAATGCAATAAACGGATGTTGGAAATCAGTATTAAATGATGTGTTTCTATATAAATAAAAATATGTACAACTATGTGGTTACTAGTGCAAAGATCTTTTTATATCAGTTTCCTTCGAACAAATATGCAATTAGACCGTTGCCCTTCTTTTTTAACCGACTTCAAAAAGGAGGAGGTTATCAATTCGGATGTTTATATGTTTTTTTTTTTTTTTTTTTTTTTATGTATGTTCGGCCATAACTCCGTCATATATAGACGGATTTGCAAAATTCTTTTTTTGTTCGAAAGGGGTTTATTCCGAAATGGTCCCATATAATTTTCATATAGATCTGATGATGAGTTCGGGAGACAGACACCGGAACTCTTTAAAAAATGACAGGAAATCAACCGCGATTTCTGCTATCGCATAAATATGCATTGTTTGTTTGGAATTAGTGCAGGGTGAATACCACAACCAAAAATTTAAAAATAAAAACTTTTTTGCAAAAAAAAAAACAACCGACTTCCTTAAAAACACTACAAAGTGAAAAATAACTTTAATTTCGGAAGTCGGTGGCAAAAAAACCATAAATACAGATCCTAAGACACCGACTACCGAAATTAAAGTTATTTTTCACTTTGTAGTGTTTTTAAGGAAGTCGGTTGTTTTTTTTTTGCAAAAAAGTTTTTTTTTTTTTTTTAAACAAAACAAAATGTCAATTTGCACGTATATAATTATGCAACAAATACGTTATTACCATAATGGCAGGGAGCAGTAATCACAGCCAACTAAGTAGAACAACCTGCTAATTTGTGGCCATTTCCTGACAACATGCGATAGCTGTTAAATTATCGTTTACAACTGTAATCCTGCACATATCGGTTAAAAATTTTCATAAATTTATTTCTTTTCAAGGTTTTTCATTGTAGCCAGTAGTAAACCTATTTGTGACTACTTATGAATTAGCGGGCTTTCATGTTGGTTTTCAAATAAACTGCTGAAACGACTGTCAGTTTTTTCCGTGTTTGGCACTTGAAACTTAAGCAACTCATTAAAAGTACTTAGATATAAAATCTGGCAAAGCCTAAGATCACTTCGTTTCTATTACGTGAAAAAAATAAGGATGAAAACAGAAACCGCAGCTGAAGGCCAATATTTGTAATGAAAGCCCTAATACAAATTCGAGTCGTAAACTCGAATAAGCTACAATCAATGTCAAAAACTTGATCTGAATAGGATGTATGTTTGACAGAAGGAGACAGCGAGAGAGACAGCAGTGGTGGCCCAGTAGCAGCGAACACACATAACTCACTAAAAAACGAAAACTTCGTAATCAATAGGAAATTACTACGGCACAGGTACTTTACAGACGCAAAAAATTCAAGGTTATGATAAGATAATTTTAGAAATAGACTTCTTATAGGAATTAATTAATTTTTAACAAGTCAGAGAATAATATCTTAATTATTTAATGTTTTGAAACAAAATAATAATATATTAACACAAAAAGGATAATCTATACACATACTAAATTAGTCAAAATAGCGTTTACTACACGTCAAATAACCCACCCCTAACTGTTCCCAGCGCAAAGATGCCCAAAACACTTTCTGCGTTGCCACGTTGGATGGCAATGGCACCTTTGCAGCAAGAACGAGCCGGAGTGAGAGTCACCCGTTTATATACTTATAATATAATAATAATTATAATCTAAAAACACCTTATTTTTAGTGCTACATTGAAAAGCATTATACTTCAGTAGTGTGATATCACAAAAACAAATATGTTTGAAAAATGCATGTTTTTAACCTCTTTTAACGACTTATACAATGCTTTTCCCACGGCTTCTGTCTTGTGGATGTAGGAAATCCCATATAAACGTGCCACCGGGATAAATAGTATTCTATCGTCCAAATCAATGGATTTAGCCGTTAAGCGTCAAAAACTCATTTTTAGGGTTCCGTTCCAAATGGCAAAAAACGGAACCCTTATAGATTCGTCATGTCTGTCTGTCTGTCTGTCCGAGTACGTCACAGCCACTTTTTTACGAAACTATAAGAGCTATGCTGTTTAAACTTGGTAAGTAGATGTATTCTGTGAACCGCATTACGATTTTTACACAAAAATAGAAAAAAAAAACAATAATATTTGGGGTTCCCCATACATAGAACTGAAACTAAAAAAAAAATTTCGTGTCCCCCCCCCCCTCCCGTAACTTCTAAAATAAGGGAATGATAAAACTAAAAAAAATATACGATGTACATTACCATATAAACTTCCACCGAAAATTGGTTTGAACGAGATCTAGTAAGTAGTTGTTTTTAATACGTCATAAATCGTAAACCACAATTTACCTTTCATTCAGTCAAATCAAATATCAAATTAAAAAAAAAAAAAACATTTAATTTCATAAACATAAACCTTATGCATAAACCGTGAATACCTGAAGGTTTGTACGGAACCCTCGGTGCGCGAGTCCGACTCGCACTTG
Source organism: Aporophyla nigra (assembly GCA_947507805.1). Classification (NCBI taxonomy): domain Eukaryota; kingdom Metazoa; phylum Arthropoda; class Insecta; order Lepidoptera; family Noctuidae; genus Aporophyla; species Aporophyla nigra. Next base: position 6,817,532 of record OX382301.1, read on the forward strand.
GCCGGTTTTTATATTATCACTATGTGCAGTGGGCAGATGAACAGTGGTGCCCTAGTGGTATCGGTTCCAAATTACGACTTCTACAGCGTTAGTTCAAATACTTGGCATTTTATACTTTATTTCATCACCACTGCTCGCGCAACGGTGAAAGAAAATATCATCAAGAAAGCAGCATGTCCCGGAACCATAAATTAAAAGACATGTGACATCTACCAACCTGCTCGGACCCGCGTGGTGGATAACGGTCTACCTTCTCTCAAAAGAGATTAGGTCTGTGTCCCAGACACACATACATACATACAGGCAGATGTTACATTGTAGGCAGATTGTGTATTTTTGACAGATTGAAACTAAAGTGGCTATTCATCTAACAGCAATGATGTACCTAGTTTCGTTACAAACAGCAACACAGTCGCAAAAATACATTGTTACTTCCATTTCTAAAACAAGCCCTAATGAGCATCGTTTCAGACATGATTTACGGCCTCCGTTTCAAACCTTTCTATTTTAGTTAGTTACGTAACATGACATTGATCTTCGTTCGTCGATCTCTCTTAATTGCGAACGCGAAAAGGGTCATCAATCGCGTAATAGCTTTAAAACGTGTGCTATCATGGATTCGGAGAATTATGTAAAAGAGCCGAAGTTGGCCGAGCGCCAACGAGCAAATCCGACACGTCAGTAGTTCAACAGGTCACCACGTAAACCTGAAACATTGGGCTCTTGAAATTTTATCGTAGTACATTTATGACGTGTTAGAATTTAGAAACCGGTTTCCCTGTACTATGGTGTCTTTGTCGTATATTCTTTCTGCTTAATAGCCGGATCACAGCTACTTGACCTAGCAAAACTTATTACCAGTGTTACCATTGCAGATCGAACGTGGAGGAGACTGGTACAGGAGCGTGAAGTTTGGCGAAAGCAAAAAGATACCCAAGCAAGTGAGTGAAGTCGTGCTGTGGATTATGATGATGAATACTACTCAAAAGAGGAATCTATGGGATTAACTCATCATCATCATTCATCATTTCAGCCGTAAGACGTCCACTGCTGGACTTAGGCCTCCCCCAATTTGGGGGGCTTTGCCATAATCGCCACGCTTGGCAGGTGGTTTGGCGATCGCAGTATGGTGGTAAAATGCATAGAGAACGCTGCTGCCCATTCTCTAGTAAGTCCCTTAGTCGCCTTTTACGACACCCACAGGAAGAAATGGGGTGGTGTTATTCTTTACGTCCGGCACCACACGGTACGCGTCCGGCACCACACGGTATTGGGATTAACTCACCTAATAAGTTTTGGATGAATTTTGGCACACAGAGAAAGTTAACAACCTGGATGAATACTTTATTCCGATTATACGTTCTCTTAATATAATTTCCGGCCTCCATGCGGGTGAAACCACGAGCGAAAGCTCATCATCATCATCATCATTTCAGCCGTAAGACGTCCACTGCTGGACTTAGGCCTCCCCCAATTTGGGGGGCTTTGCCATAATCGCCACGCTTGGCAGACGAGTTGGCGATCGCAGTATGGTGGTAAAATGCATAGAGAACGCTGCTGCCCATTCTCTAGTAAGTCCTTTAGTCGCCTTTTACGACACCCACGGGAAGACATGGGGTGGTGTTATTCTTTACGTCCGGCAGCACACGGTACTCCGGCACCACACGGCGAAAGCTATTAAAATAATACTTTATTCGTATTTTCGTTCAGCTTTACATTGACTATAACCGCTCAGTTTTTGACACGTGTCACAGCGATCCGGAACTATGTGTTCAATGCAGCTAAAACTAGTCGGAGGTCTATACGCTCTGAATTTTAATTTGCTGGACTAAAATGACAGCTGTGATCGAGCTTTTTTTCAACATGACTGTTAAATGGCAATAATCGGTTGAGTGTACCAAGAGTGGCCTTTGTAATTTTTTTTCATATTTTTCGTATTTTATATTGTATTTCTCTACAATGCTTATGAATCGAACCCAGTGGGGTAAGTTCGATTCCCGGAAGTTTCGGTCCTTGGAAGTGCTTGTGGTAATTTGGAGAAGTCCGTGCCAGAAAACTGTTCTTCGCTGCCACTCCGTCAGTCTACATTGACCCTCAATTCGATGCAAACATGTTGCAACAATATTTTGTAACTACTCCATTTTGGCAAATTGGCTTCGCAATGCAACAATTTTGCTAGAACGGTTGCGAGCACTCTAACTTGATGCCACTTCCTGGTTTTGGTCGTAAAATAATCTAGGTACGTACTGCGGGTAATTACATACTGCTTTCTGTTTAAAAGTAGGAAGTGAGTTGAAGGAAGCTAGTGGGACACCGCCTTGTAGCTGGATAATTATCGTTTAAAAAACTTATCTTTAAAATGTACCCTGCAGCCAGCCAAATCCTTTCTTCTATCTAATATGCCGTACAATAATATCTGATACTCTTACCACCTACACCAAATTGACCTCCTTATCATTTCAGCCCGGAGTCACCCGGTCTTCCCTATTTTCTGCCGTACTTCACAGTTCCGTTCGTCCCCCATCCAGAATTGACCGCAACGGTGATTAATCAATTTGTAAGAATTAAATAAAACATGATGTTGATGTTTAACAGGTAATTTTTTCTCGTGTTTGGAACACCTTTTGTTTTTTGTAAAGCAGCAAACACGGTTGATGCTCTTTTGTTCTCTGATTTGAGAAACAATCTTGTTGCCTTGTAGCAAGTAAAACAAAGTATTCACAGCCTCATTATAATAGTAACAATTTTGTGGCATTTTAGCTGGGAAGTATAGGCTTATACTTTGGCAACCAGACAACTGATAAACATACTTATATATTTCTAAATACATACATAATATATATAAATTACACCCAGACACAGAACAAATGTTTGTGCTCATTACACAAAGATTTGTCCTGGGTAGGAATAGAACCCACGACCTCAGTCTTAGCAGTCAGGGTCACTAACCACTAGACTAACAGGCACATACAACATAAAATATCATGACTCCTCCGTGCCTCGAAAATCATGTTAAGCCTTTGGACTTAACTGTCATTCATACATCTTTGTCAGTCGTTAAGGCTAGTGAGAAAGTCAAAAATCGGTAAGCTTAAAAATTTTGGGCTCCTAGGGTTATTTTCTCCATATAAAATACTGGTCAGGTGCAGCCGGTTAGACTGGAAACCAACCTCAGCATATTGAGAAAAAGCTAAGGAAATTCATTTTTTAGCACATTTAACAAACGAGCCTATTGTATTAACAAAGAAATTCTACACAAAATAATAAAATAATAACTTTTACGTAATAATAAAGTCCATAAGTTGAATAAAATTCTAAGCCTCAAGTAAAATTTTTCATCTCTGAAGTTGTAATAAATTATCCAAAACGAGTACAGCTCATTGAAAATAACGAGGACGCATGTAAGGCAATATTATTTTTCCTTATTACTTCAAAATAAGGAGGGTGAACTGCTTAAAGTGAGGGAATACTGAATTAGAGTAAAGCCTGCCTTTTGAATTTTACTTCTTTCCTTTTTTCGAGGCATACGAAAACATTTTTTCGGAATCTTTTAAGCTTTTGCTGACTTGTTTCACTTCTTGAAGTTACTTGAATTAGAAAAAGGTTTTCTTTGATTAGTGCTTTACTACCCTTATTTAAATGCGCCGAAATGTTTATAAATGATTTAAGTTACCCCTAGTCTAGATTTGGTCTACATACATACACACATATACTCACGCTTTCTTACCATAGGGGTACGCAGGCACTATATTACGCCACCTGCTACGGTTCTTACATACCTTTTGCCTCGTTAACGGTCATATTGCCTTGTTAGTCGCCTTTCATTCATACACAAGTCCCCTAGAGTTCGTTCAGTTTTTCTAGATTTCCTTACGATGTTTTCCTTCGTAGATGTCAGTACGTCCAAGACAAACTAAGAAAGGTTAAGATATTGACGTCGACCTTAAAAAATTGCACTGGTACTTGAACGGATTTTGCGAGGTTTAAACCACTGGACCATTCTGAAGTTACTCATATCACGTCGAGGTCGTAGATTAAATCTTGTTTCCTTATCATCAACAAAACAAGGGAAATATCTCATGTGCTGTGTGACACAAATTTTCTAGGTAAAATAAAATATCTTCACTACTTACCATTAAAAGATCAATAGATTTTGTCACGGCTGTTACTTAAGGCTGTGTCTGCTCAAGCGGTCGTCGCGCAGGTACGTGACCACGATTAGGCCACGATTTAAAGCCTCTGCTAAATAGTAATTTCTAACAGAATTTTCCTGCATTACACGTTACCGGTTTTCTAGTTTCACAGAGTAACAGTATAAATAAGGGTGTAGGCATCTAGACAGAACCCAGACATCGACTATGGCATTTGTTTTCAACGCATCAAAGAACATTCAGAGCAACGTTGTCGTAATAATTTGGTTTCGGAATAGCTGCGAAACCAGACCCTAGAATACCTAAGTAATGAGATTTACAATCGAGAACAAAAATGACAGAAAATATTTATAACGCTTAGAATATATAATATTATAATTTTTTGATTCGGTAATTTACATAAAACAGATCTGTGACTAATAAGGCACAGTCACGCGTAATCAGTAAATATTCTTGTTGTTGGGACACAAACCTCCTTTCTATGTGAGAGTGGTCCGTAATCAACCACGCGTGCTTAATGTGGGTGGGTGGATGTCCTATGTTATGTCCCAGCCAGAACCAATCTACTGGCGAAAACTCCTCTCACTAGAGCCATCTGCGTGGTGAACGAGGTTCACGAGAGGATTGATGTATTGTGGTGCAACTTGAGTGAATTCGCAAGAGTTACATTATTTATAATATGTTATTTAGATGTAGGTTAAGATTTAAGATATGTATATTATGTAGAACGTGATTTTATAGGATGTAGTTATATTAAGGATTTAGCATGTAAGGCCACTCTATCGCATTGGATCGCTGATCTGTAATGGTAGTGTAGGTAAGATTGAGTAAATAAATAAAATAAATGTTCTCGAATTTTTATTTCCAGGATATGCCGACGCGGTTTTGCGAGCAGTGGCGCTGCTTGGGATGAAACCCACTACCTGCAACTCGGACGTCTAGGACATTACCTCTGGGTCACGACTGTTCTAAATCAATAAGCGAACTTAATTGTTTTTATTTACAATAGCTAGGAGGAAAAACGAATATCTGTAATACACGTGGCAGAAGTTTAGTTTAATTAATGCCATCTGTAAACTCAGGAAAATATTTGAAAAGGAAAAAATATATTAAATAGAATACAGCGAGGTTTAATCCTCAATTAAATGTGATTTCCGAGTAAACCGATACGAAGATAATAAGGTGGTGCCCTTGACATGACATTATTTGGTAAAAATTAAATTAATGAGGTAAGTAACAATAATATAATACAGTCTGTGGCTCGACTGTCAAATTGACGGAGCCATTTTGTGTTACTCCGTGTATTTTTCTACATTTTTTAATTCAAAAAACGAGGAAGTTCTATGCAAAATCAATCAATCGCCTTATACTAATAGCTTGTTTTATGTACTGGTGAGCAGTAGTAGCCCAGTGATAACAGCCGCAGCTTACGAGTATAGGTATATACTTAGTAGGTCGTAAGTTCGAACCCAACCAGGCGCTTTCATCATCATCATCACCATTTCAGCCGAAAGACGTCCACTGCTGGACATAGGCCTCCCCCAAGCACCGCCACTTCGACCTGTTCTGTCACCAGGCGCTTTACTTTGTCTAAATTATTTCATCGCCACTGCTCTCAAAACGGTGAAGGAAAACATCGTGAGGAAACCGATACTAGATCTTAAAACCATAAATTCGAAGACATGTGACATCTACCATCCCGCACTGAGCCCGCGTGGTAGATTATGGCCCACTATCTCTCACCGAGAGATGCCCAGTTGTCCCAGCAGTGTGAACATTATAGGCTGCTGATAATTGTGTACTAGCTATAACAGCGCCATTTTGATAATTCAGTCCCCCAGTGTGTTTTGTTTCTTCATCGGCGACAATGTACAGTGACATTCTTAAGACTTTCAACTTGGATTTACCTCAGACAATACTTCAAGTTTGTATGTATGGGGTAATCTTCGGAATTACTCATCCGATTTAAAAAAATCTTTCACTGATAGAAATCTACGCTATTGCCAAGTGCCACAGGATGTGTAAAAGTCGAGGAAGAAGTCGCGAGCAGAAGATAGTTCGTTAAGTCTGTTCTATAGCCTCAAAGAGATGTCAGCAAACTGAAGGGGTCTGCTAGGATCGATGCCTGCCAGGGTCGCGAGATTAGTTTGAAAGAGGTACCGTGGCCCTGGCATATGGGCAACTGAAGGAACACGGGTGGGTTTTAGCCAGTAAAAGTCTGACACGTCCTTCCGCTCCACCCAGAGCGGGAGACGTCATTTGATGATTTCTCAGCCACAAAAAAAAAAAGTCTGTTCTGGAACTTAAAATTCCAACACTTGGCGCATACTAAATATTTTGTGGTCTATCAATGTGCCTGGATTTTTCCAACTATGTTGAGGTCAGCTTCCAGTCTAAACATCGGCATCTAAATGTAGAATTCTGAACTAAATCTTTAGAAGTTTTTAGTAAAAAACGTTTTAAGATTCACATCAATGCTAAGCTTTTACAGGTTTTTCTTCAGGAAAGAACTCTCAGGGGTTTATTTATATGGGCACGCCACAATTTTGGCGGGAAGTCTCCTTTTTGCGGAGTGGCTGGAGAGGAGCCACGTCGGCGTCGTCCTCACGTTTCGCCTTACGCAGGACCTCATCGGATACGGCTGTTTTGGGAGGTTCCTGTACGGGATAAGGCGGGAGAAAACGCCCGGGTGATACCACTGTGTGGATCGCCTGGAGAACACGGTGGAGCATACGGTGGAGATGTGCCCTGCCTGGGTGGAGCACCGCTGCGCCTCGTGGAGGCGATTGATGGCTGCGATCTCTTTTCCAAGCCATGGTACGGAGCGAGAAGGCATGGGAAGCCGTCACTTCCTTCTGCAAAGCAGTAATACTCGCAAAGGAGGAGGCGGAGCGCGTGAATGTATTAATTAGCGTTGCTTTATGTTGTGTAGTGATTAGCGACTGTTTAACTATGTATTTTTGACGTTAAGACGTATCTTAACTTTAGCAACGTTTATATACAGTATGTCCGGACATGGACTAGCGATATTCTAAATACTTAAATATAAACTATTTTAAAGTACAATTACATTTTAATATTGGTGAAAACATTAAATAAAACTTAATATGAATGTTATGTGTTTTTAATGGTTTCCCGTTTAGGATTCCGACAATGGCTTTGTTCAAATAACAATAACTCTTAAAGTATTAGACATACATTTGTGAATTTTATGTTGCATTGTAGCTTAGCTCAAAATCTGTCAATCTAGTGAAAATAATTAAAAAGTTGTCGGGGTGTTTTTGGAGTAATTAACAATTATTGATTGAATTCCATTATTTTTCGTAATTTTTTTCGAATTACACAATGTTTTTCAAAAGTTATGGAATTGTGAACACATTGTTTTGTAATGCACACGGCAGACAATATTATTGTCTTTCGAATAAGCCTACTTTCATCTCAGTATGACTAAAACTTTGAGAGATATGATTTTTTTTTGTGCTCGTATGGAAAATATTAAAAAAAAAAACAATATTGCTGCCACATACCGGGGTAGTGTATTGGAACCAAGCTTAGAGTGTAATTGTAATTTAAAATAATTTATATTTAAGTATTTAGAATATCGCTAGTCCATGTCCGGATAAACTGTATAAAGGGTTCAGTGTTATTAGCTGGAAACAGCAAACAAAATAATTATAATTACAAATCATCATCATCATCATTTCAACCGTAAGTCGTCAACTGCTGGTGAAAGACCTCCTGTAAGCACCACCACTTCAACCGATTCTTTGTTTCTCCCATCCAGTGGATTCCTGATGTTACAATTAAATTAGAGATACCTACGAATAAATTAACAGTTTCACCAACCATAGTAGTAATTACAAGAGACTAACACGCTTAAATTAATTCGCCTTTGACCAATTCTTAGTGAGTCGTTACAAAGCTTAATATTATATTACCTTGTTCAGAAATCTTAACTTGAATTCAGGAGTTTCTGTAAAACAAAATTTAAGGAATTATAATACTTTGTGGGTAGCTTTTTTTTTCAGAAACAAATCTTTATTTTGTTCATCGTATCGTTCGTCCGTGTAAAGGAAATCTAAATCGCATAGTCTACTTATTCTAACCAGATTCATCCAAAAATGAGCAATTCACTTGAATTCACAACAAATATTTTACTGAAATATGTACAAATCTGTGCTATGAATTCAACACATTTTAGTACGTTTTTGGTTGAACAAAACAAAAGTGAGCTGTAAATCAGTGATGTCATAATTTCAGTGACGCGGGCTTGCCTTCCGGCAGAGCACCTGAGCCGTTACCGTGTCGGATTTCGTTTTATGTGGATGAACATTTGTCTATGTATAGTAGAATTGTTTATATAAAGGTTGAAGATTTTAGCGCCTGCTTGGTTTAGCACTAACTTCTGAGTTGGTTGATATTTAATTGATAGGTTGGTTGTGATTTGGTTGTTGGTTTACGACCGCATTAAGAAAAAAAATTGTGTACTATCAGTTTTGTTTATTATATTTGTATTTATTCCGAGTGATGCCAGACGTAAAGAATAATATCACCCCATTTCTTTCCGAAGGGGTCTTGAAAGGCGACTAAGGGAATTTACTAAAGAATGGGCAGCATCATCAGCAGATCGCCAACTCGCCTGCAAAGAGTGGCGATTAAGGCAAAGCTCCCCAAATTGGGAGAGGCCTGTGTGCAGCAGTGGACGTTTTACGGCTGAAATGATGATAATAATAATATCATAGGACAACCAACACAACGTTATCTGATCCCAAACTAGGCAGAGCCTGTAATATGGAAACCAGATAACTGATAAATATACTTATATATTTCTAAATACATACATATTATAGATAAATTACACCCAGACACAGAACAAATGATTGATGATGATGAATAAATCTCTTTACTAACGATTTTTGCTACTAAATTCTTCAGGCCATTAGTATGAATGGCTAGAAGAGCTTTGATGTTCTGTTCACCGATGTGTGTGACTGTAAGAAACAGCGTGATGCCAAGCTGTCGTGCTACCTATACGTGCAATATGAATAATTACTATGTTAAAAGGCAACCTGTAATTGAAATCTCTCTTCTGAAAATTTAATGAGAAACTTCCCGAAATTTAACAACAAAAGAACGTTACATCGTGCTACAATGATTTGCACACTGCATAGCTTTTTAATAAAAAAATAAATGAAAAAACGAACACACTAAATCTGCAAGCTCTCTCCACATCTGAATAGCTAATATAAAGTTTTTAATTATACTAAGCCCGAGTTCGCCTAAATTAAAGTAATGTAGGTACGTGATTTCATTAATTATAGTAGGCACGAACGAAAAGGTTAAAAACCTGAATTATTAATTAGGAATAATGGTATGTAATAGTGAGCTTATAGTGTTACTCAACTTCACCCCTTACTCGCAATCCCCATCAACATTTCCTAAACGTTGAATTCAATTTACACCCACACAAATTTTTATTATTTTGTATTTCTTCAGTCTTTTCTTTTTCTCCTCACCACATAGGTGGGGAAAAAAAAAATGTAACCACTTTCTGTAATGAGTATTATTATGTATTATATTCGAAATACTCCCCCAAATTGGGGGGAGGCCTATATCCAGCAGTGGACGTCGTTCGACTGAAATGATGACCTATTATTAATTATCCTATATTGTGTAGTAAAAAAGGCCCTTCCTAAAATAAGGCGACTAAAGGGTTAATTCAAAAGAAAGAGCAACATCTTTCTGAATTAATAACAAAATATAAACTGGGACATCTGTCCCTTATGGTAGGAGATAGCAGTTTGTATTTTGTTATTAATACTCAGGAAGATGTTGCTATTTCTCTTGACTTAACCCTTTTGTCGCCTTATTTGCCTAGAATAAATCTATTTAGCTTTATTATAGGCAACATTGGTATTATTGTTGAACCTCAATACTTAACTTGGTTAACCTAAAACCGTGAAATGAGGTATTAAAGTTTGTACGGAAGAAACAGAAACCCATGCAGACAAAGTCGTGGCACAGCTCAATCATAATTAAAATGTATACACAGCCGTAAATAACTTTGTGCACAACTGATACGCGAGTTATTTTCTTTGATTATAATAATGCATCAGATAAATGAGTTTCGCTAGCGTTTGATGTTATTTGTATTCAGAGCTCACTTTTGATTCATGATATTTTGTTAAACAAGACTTCAGCTCTACATAGATAAACTTTTTTCTTGAAAATATTACCATTATTACAATATCTACTGGCATTTTTTTTGTGAAAATGTGCGTGTGGTTGAGCTTAAATTTTGACATTTTTTAAGATAGTCATTGTGTAATCATTATTTGAATAAGGTTCTGAAATCTTACTGAAGATTTCGAACATCGAAATTCCAAAATATTAGTTTAGCTATACAATGGTGCCGATTCCCTTATTCACAAACTAAACTAAATTTAAGTTCAGTGCATCTTTTTCTTTCTATTTCATTAAGGAAAGGACAGAAGATAAATTTTAGTTTAGTCTTGTCAAATTAATCAGCGCTTGACGTAAATTGACGTAATTTTAGTAGGCAAGTTTTTAATCACGTCTAAACTTGTATGGAGCGCTGATTAATTTGACAGGACTAAACTAAAATTTTTCTTTTGTCCTCTTCTTAATGAAATACAAAGAAGAAGATGCACTGAACTTAAATTTAGTTTAGTTTGTGAACAAGGGAATCGGCACCAATACCGAGTAAGTTAAGATAGCTTTGGTGTAAAATCCAATTAAATGTCTACACTTTGTTACTGAAATGTCTACACTATCTTACTTCTTTAATAAAACATAAAATCATGCCTTATTTTGCCGAAGGGCTGGGTAAGAATTGGTTGCCTGCGTATGATGTAATCCATATACTTATAATGCGTAAAGTAAAAACTTTGTACCCCTTTTTACGATGTATAGGCGGACAGACGAGTATGATATTTTGCACAATTAACGTTTATATAGAGAAGGAGAGCAGAAACCTAATAACCTACTAATTAACCGACGAAAAAAAACGGAGGAGGTTATCAATTCGACGCGTATATTTTTTTTTATGTATGACCACGCATAACTTTTTACATAGTAGTCCGATTGTGATAATTCTTTTTTTTATTGGAAAGGGTATACTTCGAGGGTGGTCCCATATAAATTTGAAAAACAAAATCAAACCCTAAGGGTCAGAAAACAGGGATGATTGATTGTTCACTCACTGATTGTAATGTTTAACCACGCATAACTTTATACAGAGTAGTCCGATTTTGATAATTATTTATTCATTGGATAGGGTATTTGTTGCCAAGTATTACAAGTATATTAAAGCCACAAAAAATTATATAATAAAAACTTTTTACCAAAAAATTTAACCGCCGAAAAAACTGAAAAGCAAAAAATAATAAACCTTAAAATTATGAGTCGGCGCTGGAAAATCAATGAACAAAGATCACTCAAAGCGCCGACTCATAATTTTAAGGTTTATTATTTTTTGCTTTTCAGTTTTTTCGGTGGTTAAATATTTTGGTAAAAAGTTTTTTTTTATAAATGTGAAAGTTTGTGAGGATGTATAGATCTTTGTTACTCTTTGACGCAAACACTACTGAAGGATTTAGCTGTTTGGCACACATGTAAGTAGTTTTCATATAAAATATAATCACGTGGATTAATAAATAAGGTACTTTTTATCGTAGTAGTACGTTCTGCGTGATAATTTCCGACGCTGGCGAAGCCGCTGACAAAAGATAGTTTTCATATAAAAATATATGAGAAAAAAAATATGTTCATGAATTATGGTCGTATTTTGACTCCAAGGCCGACCACTAATTTAATTAATGACAAACTAATAAAATCATACAATTCTCTACTACCAAATGAACACCTAAATATATTAGCAAACATACGTACGTCTAGTAAATACGTAGCTTAATAATTAATGAAGCGTTGTCTTTGAGCGTCACCTACATGTAATTATCTAGCGTTCTCATAACATTAGGTGCACGGTAACGTATCGCGTTTTATCTCGTGTTTGAGCGTACTGCCGTACCGCGTACCGTTTCACATAAATCATTAGGGTGGTTCCCATGACTGCGGAGTGCGTGATAAAATACAGATATAAGTTACGTTACGACTGACGGGTTAGATACCTCTAGCGTTTCTCTGCTACTCAGGAAGTTGTGTTGATTGACGAACGCTTTCGTATTGCATTCAAATGTTTTACTTCGTTGCTAGGGCATATATCAGAATATAATTTATTTTAAATTAATTTAATATTATAAATGTGAAAGTTCATATGTTTAGACGTTTGTTACTAAATTCCACAAAAACGGCTGAATGGATTTGGATGCGATTTGTCACACAGGCAGTTATAAGCTTAATACATACGATACTTATTAACTCGCTAGGTTCCCTTGAAATAAATTCCGACTTCCACGCAAGCGAAGCTTCTCTCTCTCTGGTGAATAGCTAGTCTGAATATAATTTAATGACACGATCTCGGTATGTGACCACCGCGTGAAATAATTAAAAGCGACAGCTGTCTTTTTGATAAACGGGAGGTTAAATGTTACGAATGCGTTTTGATTTATCATGAAAACAGATTAATTACATATTTAAGATGATGTATAAAGAATCCTTAACTATTTAATGCAAATAGTGTCATAACAATTATATCACTACGTGTACACAAGTCTGATGAAAAGGTAATAGTGAAATTGCAAAAATTCCGGCTTTTAATAATGTTTTTTTTTTCAATTTTAAAAATAAAGCTGAATAGTTTTTTTTTTAATTTAAATGCTCTAATCTTTGAAAAGATCAGTCGGATTTGAAACTATAGGCTACTGAACATCATGGTAGAACCCTTAGGTGCCGAACAACAACATAAAAAATGAAGTATAAGGGATAGGCGTTCCGATACAACATGGTGGGTAGAAGGGGCAAGACATTTCACGCGGACAAAGTTGTGGGTCAAGCTAGTTGAAAATAAAATAGCCTCAAGCCAAGCCACAGACTAACAAATACTCACTACAAAATGCTACAAAGTAGACTAGTATCATTTTATATCACAAAACTATAAAGTTGCTCGACAAATCGATTCCAAGTTTGCTTTTTCCTGGGAACTTCTGCGTCGCGCGTCGTGGAGATACTGACTTACAAACAATAATTGCGATGGTTTAAAATGTACACTCTATTTAAAGCCATGTCATGAGTTGCCAAGGGTCATAACTGCTTGTATAATTTTGGGATTACCTACATGAAAAATTTAGGTGGTATATATATATGTGTAAATTAAACTTGAAATGTATTGTTTTGTAAACAAATATATTGCAGTAGTATAATGTTTGTATAATTGTTTAGGATGTGTTTGCAGAGTTTCAAATACATTTATTGTTGTGAGTTGTTTGAAGAAAGTTTTGAGTGGCTGGCTTGAGACTTGAGTGTTGAATCTAACAATAGAATTAAAAGGGTTAAATGCGGATTCGACGAAGGACCAAAATTATAAATAGAAATAGTTGTTTACGTTCCTATTATAGCTTTTAAATAAGCCATGTATTTTTTAACTTTGGAATTCAAAGAATGGATATCTGTTCCTTTTTTTAAAAAAAAGCAGTTATATTTCTTTTGTTGCTAATTATGATTACAGGTTTTTAAATTTTGCCCTTTCTTAAAAACTCGTGAAAAATGTATAAATTCGTTCATTTACTTAACGATTCAACTTTTTTTTTGTAGCCCTTTCCACTGAATAATTAAAGTATGTTTAAAAACACAGATTTAATATGTATATTAAATTAAATGATGTATGTGTAATTGAGGATCTCATCAACATTCTTCATAAAACTTGACTTGGGACAGAATAGGAAGGAATTTTCCTTTTAAGATATATCTTAGGAGCTATTATGTAAGCATTTTTACGAATTTTCCTAAGATTGTGCGAAGGCATTTTCCACGAAAATTTGAATAATTTTATTCAATAACCGTGATGACTGGTCTTGTACCTACCTACTTGAATATAAAGAAGCAATTAAATGTAATTAGATTAGTATTTTGTTTACCAACTGTTTTCTACCCGCGGCTTCGCCCGCGCGGATGTCGGAATTTATCGCATAGGAACGTGCTACCGGGATAAATAGTAGCCTATGTCCTTTCCCAGGATTCCATTTATCTTCTTGTATGAAATTTTCCCACAATCCGTTCAAAGGATTAGGCGTGGAAAGGTGACATATACATGGAGTTACTTTTGATTTTTAAACGACTTCAAAAAAAGGAGGAGGTTATCAATTGTTTGTTACCTCATAACTTTTGACTGGGTGAACGCTGGTGCTTCCCGAATGGTCCCATTTTAATTTTCGGACAATGGGGTCCATGTGAAAACCACATACTTAAGTCTTAAATTTGCATTAAGTATTTGCGCGACGAATGAACGAATAACGCGATTATATTAGTGCGGGGTATCAACCATAACTAAAAAGTTAAAAATAAAAACTTTTTACAATAAAATAACAACCGACATCTTTAAAAAAAAACACTACTAAGTCAAAAATAACTTTAATTTCGGAAGTCGGTGGCAATAAAAACCTTAAATACAGATGCGAAGACACCGAATTCCGATATTAAAGTAATTTTTGACTTTGTAGTGTTTTTAGGGTTCCGCACCTCAAAAGGAAAAAGCGGAACCCTTATAGGATCACTTTGTTGTCCGTCCGTCCGTCCGTCCGTCCGTCTGTCAAGACCCTTTTTCTCAGGAACGCGTAGAGGTATCAAGCTGAAATTTATATCAAATACTCAAATCTACTGTTCCTTGGAGCTGTGAAAAAATCAAACTTCTAAGCTAACGCAATCAAAAGATATAGCCGTTTATACCGCAAACTTCCACTAATTTTCGAAACTCGCAAGGGAATCAAAACCTAAAGGGTACTTCCAGTCGATCTAGAATTTTGAAATTTGGTACGAAGCAACGTCTTATAGCACAGATAAAGGAAAAATTGCGAAAATCGTAAATTTTTAGTTACATCATATAATAAACAGAACAAAACACAGACAGAAATAAAACCAAGCCAAAAAACAAAACAGAACTACGACTCGATTGTCGTGATGGGTGAACTTTTACTTATATACCTACAGGTTTGTACGGAACCCTCGGTGCGCGAGTCCGACTCGCACTTGGCCGGTTTTTTTTTTTAAGGAAGTCGGTTGTTATTTTTTTGTAAAAAGTTTTTATTTTATGTGATGTGACGATAATACTTATGTACGTGAGGCCTATTGCACGTCGGCGTCAACAAAGCTAAAAAGAGAAAGCAAAGTAAGATGGCTGAAAAGAAAACGGGCTGATGACATAATGGAAATAGCAGGAAAGGACTGGCAGGATTTTGGGCAAGATATCGAGACGTACAAGAAGATTGAGGAGGCCTACACTCAAAGCGGGGTCCATATCCGACAAAACAAGGAATCTGTACTAACATTTATGAAAAAGCCAGTATAAATTGGCCTCTTATACTTCTATTGAAACTTTGTACTACGCTAGGCTAGCTCAAGGTCAAAGTATTACCACTGACGCACGGCCTATTAACATTTAATTTTATTGTAAAAGTAAGTGGTCATGCCTTGGTCGCAGGGTTTTCATTAATTTATTTTTATCAGACATTTTTTTATGAATTAATTTCTAGATGTTATTTTTTTATTATTACTATGAATAAAACTCTGGCCATATTTGACTAAAGTGATTGTTCTGAAGTAGAATTTTTAATATCCATAGGTGAAATATTTCAGAACTACTAAAGAATTAATAACGCGCCGTTGTCACCTAAATCTGCCGCAATTGTCAAATTTAAGTTTAAATTCATTTATCTGCCAGATGTAGGTTAACATTGTATGATCTTAAAACTCTAATGGCCTTTTATATTCTACCATTACAAATGGTTTGCAAATATTTTATTGTATATATTAACTATCACGACAAAGAACAACTCCTGCATTAGGATTTATAAATAGACAAGGTACAAATATATTAAGTGATGTCAAAGTTACGAGAATGTCAGTTTAAAAGATTAAATTTTTCATGAATTATGTCAGATTAAAAATATTACATTATTACTATGACATGACTGTCAGATATCTTATAGTTATTTTAGGCTTTCAATAAAATAACTAGATAGGTGGTAGGCGTGAACTTCCTTTCCCACTTAATTTACAGTGTATTTATAAAATAGTAGGGTTTTTTATATTGTATTGTAGGCCGTTTTATCCATAATAATATGGTGTTTTGATACATTTAGACAGAAGCGACTTCTGTAGCTTTGGCACTAAGGGGAGAATGTGATTTTAGCGAAAATCCAACTACTTGGACTGAGAAATGTTTAGATTCAGATTCAGTATATACACACTTATAACAATTCTGTTACGGTACCTGTTCCATCGCCAACGAGGACGCGACTAGCTATCATAGATTTTTTCGCGCAACAAACTTTAGATTGTGAATCCCGTGTAAGTAAAAGAGATACATAACATTAATAGTTGATCGCTGACACCACTACTATTTGACTAATGATACTTTTCTCTCTGCAAAACTATAACAATACACAGGTACCTAGTTGCGAGACTACTGATATACTGATTCGTACATCTCATTCCCCGCTGAATACAACACAATGGGTTATCATCAGAGGCGATTATGTGATCGAACCGTATTATGTGTCGTATTCAAGCAGATATAATACAGGATTTGCGTAAACACCTCTTAGATTATTGCTATCATCATTGGTATTGTTTCGAAGTATGGCAATGCGATTACTATTTGTATACCTACTAGTAAAAAAAATTTGAGAACCAAATGATTGACATTTGCATCAGATAAGCGGCGAGTTTCTGACTTTTCTTGGACTTTACTGACATCAATTTGATTCCATAAGAATGTCAGGATAAAAAGTTGTATGTCCTAACTCAGGTCATGGTCTACCTATGTGTTAATTTTCATCCAAATCCGTTTAGCCGTTCTAGCGAGAAAATGAAACAAACAAATTCACGTTCGCATTTCATCATCATCATCACCATTTCAGCCGAAAGACGTCACTGCTAGACATAGGCTTCCCCCAAGCTCCACCATTTCGACCAGTTCTGTACTTCTTGCAACCAGTGGATTACTACGGCCTTTAGAAGGTTATCGGGCCACTTGGCAATTCTTCGGGATATGTCGGCTACCTTCGTTTTCCTGCAAATTTCTTCGGTTCTAATTCGATGCCGTAGCGAAACTCCAAGCATACCTACTTTTGCATTTATAACATTAAAATACACCGTGACATTTTAATCGTCTTACAACGGCAGCCCACTTCATGTATCCAATGACTACTACACATCCATAATAAAAAAAGAACATTTGAATAACAATTATTCATTATGATAACGCATGGCATAGTTTGAAATTTGATATTTTGTCTCATGGAAAATGAAGATGGAATGATCTAGTCAACTCGTGCGCTGGGTAGGTATGTTTTCTACTGTCTAATACGAAAAGATTATTAACAGAATGTTTCATAATTCTAATGCAGTATTTATTTTCCTTCGTATCAATTATCTTAATTAATGGTAACAATTTTTTAATCACGCCTCATCATCATCAGCCTATAATGTTCCCACTGCTGGGACACAGGCCTCCTCTCGGTGAGAGGGAGTGGGCCATAATCCACCACGCAGGCCCAGTGCGGGTTGGTAGATGTCACATGTCTTCGAATTTTTTGTTCTAAGACATGCCGGTTTCCTCACGATGTTTTCCTTCACCGTTTTTTAGAGCAGTGGCGATGAAATAATTTACACAAAGTATAGCGCCTGCTTGGGTTTGAACTCACGACCTACTGCTCGTAAGTCGCGGCCATTACCACTGGGCCACCGCTGCTCTGCGGCCACCACTGCTCTGCAATCACGCCTGGAGGTATATTATGTTGGATACACTGAGTTGACAACCTTTGTAAGACGACTAAAATGTCACGGTGATATAAGTCTGAAATTGCCAATTCATCTTGAGCAAGTGTGGTGATACATGCTTAGGCCTTCTTATATGGGATGAGCCCTTTGCCCAGCAGAAGGACAGTAATAGACTGGAAGTATTGGAAGTGGCAACTTTAGTTCAGTAACAAGCTGTGCCCAAAATATTAGTTTTTCATAGCGAAATTTCACATAAATACGACAATTTTCTGACTGAATGGTGGTAAGAACACAACTAGTTTGTTAACCAGGTAATTATAATTTGAATCACTCTTTACAGCCAGTATCTATTTGTGAATAATCTATATGAGCAAAAATTGATGGTGCAAATTTATTGTTAAATGCATCACTTGACCGATTGAAAAAAAAAATCGTTCGTTCCAAATTCGGATTGTATGAAAATACAAATTTGTATGATTCAGAAAAACAAGAAGTTCTTTTTATTGATCCAATTTTTATAAATTTGAACAGAACGACGTCAGTAGGGTCAGCTAGTAGTCTACACAGGACATTTATCCTGTATTTTGTGACAGTCTGTTGTGATAGGTTAGCAAAAATTAAATCACTCAAACAAAGCCATAAAACCACTCACTCATGAGTTTTGACAACAGATCAAATTGAGTTTGATGGCGAAACTACCTGAATCAATTATTTGTGAAAATAAACAACCATTGGTCCAAATTAGCCCTAGATTTAATGAGATAGAATTCATGGAGAAAGATGTCTTTAACCAGCAGCTGGTTGATGCAGGCTAAAAGTAACAGTATCTGTCTATTTTAAAAGCATAATAGCGTAAAAAGTGGACAACATTTTTTACCTATCACGAAACGTGTAGTCATTAAAACTTCATTTGTTTATTGTCCTAAAACTATTGGCTTAACGCCATAATAAACTGTAAATAAACATGAACGTAGTTATGACTTGTATTTTATTAGAGTCTAATAAAAACCTTGTCACATAAATGCCAATTACCACCAACTTTATTCACGGTTCTTCACGTTTATGTTTAAGTAACTGCGTGCCCTCAAAGTTTCAACGAACATATTAAAACGCTGCATCTCTCATTTGGCATTATCTCAGACAATTCATAACGGCAGCATTGCAAGACGGGTGACATTTTTCATATCTGTGCAAATTTAACTTACACTGAGCAATGTGAAATGCAAATTGTAGAATTGCTCTTTGTGACAGGCTTGCTTTGCACTGGGCAATTTTATTTTTTTGAGTGGCATTGGAAAAATCAAAATGCTTACTTATAATTAGAGCCAGAAGTGACTAAATTAATTATTTTAATTTAAAAGAATACTAACTTCGTTTACTTGAAATTTCTTGTTATAACATAAAATTACACTTGGCAATACTGTAGCATCCCATTAGAGAAAGATTTTTGAATCGGATCTGTAGTTGCGAAGATAACCCTCTACATACAAGCTCACAATACATCTTTTTAATATTCAAATCAAATCAAAATATTTTTATTTCATATAAACCTACATGGGCACTTATGAAACGTCAGAAGCTAGGTGCACGGTTCCAAATAGTTGGTTCCTATGGAGAAGAGCCGGCAAGAAACTCCACGGTTACTCTTTTAAAAATAATTCGTTTTTACAATTGTTTCAAATTACAGTGTTAATGGGTATGGGAGGACGGTGTAGGCCTGTCAACAAGTACCAGGTACTGAATAAGATAGAAAATTGTCTACAGTCTACAAGGCCTACAACGTTCTCACATTCACAAAGTATAAAATAATCTACATCATAACATACATACATACATATTACACAACAAACATATGACACAAACATATATATTAACAATTATATATATTAACATACATATTATTTATTTCATAAATAAGACATATTACACTATTTAAACCAAATGGCATTATTGCCATGACAATTAATATTAAAGAGTACAATGTACAATTGTAGGTATATAATTTCAAAAATGAGTAAATGTGAAAGAATGTAAAAACTGAAAAACTTGAATACAAAATGTACATCGTCATTCGGGAGCAGTTAATAGACACAGGTCATCCTGTAATGAGCTACCAGGGAAGCCACATGTGCAGAAGGAATTATTGCCAAACTTCCTTGTCTTCAACGTAGTTTTTTATCTTATAATATGCTTTTTTGATAAGGACACGTTTATTTTTTATTTTTTTTGGATGGGAAATCATCAAATGACTTCTCCCGCTCTGGGCGGAGCGGGAGGGCGTGTCAGACTTTTACTGACTAAAACCCACCCGTGTTCCTTCAGTTGCCTATATGCCAGGGTCACGGTATCTCTTTCGAACAATCACGCGACCCCGGCAGGCATCGGTCCTAGCAGACCCCTTCAGTGTGGCTGACATCTCTTTGAGGCGCGCGTGGAACACTACGCGCCGTCGACCCGAGCTAGGTCCTTACCGGGCGGCGAGCTACCCATTGCTCGCCACCCGCAAGCTCGCGCCTACGGTGGCCGGGAGTCCGCAATCGACTCCCGGCGCCCGGGGCGTCTCCTCCTGCGGCGGCTAGGGACGTGAGGGCGCAGAGACTGCCACTCTCTCACGCACCCCGCCTCCTTCTTCGCGAGCATTACTGCTTCGCAGAAGGTGGTGACGGCTTCCCATGCCCTCTCGCTCCGTACCATGGCTCGCACCAGGGCCGGACGCGAGAGATCGCCGCCGCCGATCGCCTCCACGAGGACACGGCGGTGCTCCGCCCAGGCAGGGCACACTTCCACCGTATGCTCCACCGTGTCCTCTAGACGATCCTCACAATGGAAACACCCGGGCGTTTCCTCCCGCTTTATCCTGAACAGGAACCCACCGAAGCACCCATGCCCGGTGAGAACCTGCGTCAGGCGGAAGGTGAGGACGCCGTGGCGCCTGTCTATCCACTCCTCAAAGAGGGGACTTACCGCCACAATTGTGGCGTGCCCTGCGCTGGGTTGCGACAATCGTACCCGCCATGTCGCCATGAGATCCTGCCGGAGCTCTGTCCGCCGTGCCGCGATTTGTCGCGGCAGCGGAGTTTTGCCCCGGCGTTTCGCATCCTCGCGCCACTCCCACATGTGGGCGAGGACCTTTGCCTCCAGATCCCATGGCGGCACTCCAGCAAGGAGGCTCGCCGCCTCGCAGGAGACCGTGCGGTATCCCCGGATTAACCGGATGGCCATGACCCTCTGGGCCGCACTCAACCGGCGCGCTGGGCGCTGCCTCAATGAGGGCGCCCACACCGGTGCCCCGTAGAGGGCCATGGACCGCACGACCCCCGTGTAGAGCCTCCGGCAGGAGGCGTTTGGACCCCCCAGATTGGGCAGGAGCCGCTTTAACGCAGCCCCAGCCCGCTCCAGTCTGGGGGTCAAACGTCGGAAATGATCGACGAAGTTCCACCGGCTGTCGAGGACAAGTCCCAGGTACTTCATCGTCGACTCGACGCCGATGTGAACCCCTCCTACCGTGAGTTGGGAACCCGCATGGCGCGTTCCGAGGACCATGAAAACCCATGGCCTCGGACTTGTGCAAGGCCACCTCGAGTCCCAATTGCCGGATCCTATCGACGATTGTCGCAACCCCGCGTGTCATTAGTTCGGCCGCCGCCTCGTGCGACCTCCCCTGCGCCAGGACCAGCGTGTCGTCAGCGTAGCAAACTACGCTGACGACGCTAGGGAAGTCGGCGCGCAGCACCCAGTCGTACCCGATGTCCCACAGATGCGGCCCAACGACCGATCCCTGTGGGACACCGCACGACTTCTCTCGCCGGTTCCAGTCTCCCTGGTGACCGGGGTAGATGACGGCCCTATCCGTCAGGTAAGCCTCGACCACTCGACAGAGGTAGGTCGGCATCCGGTGATACCGGAGTGCCTCCCTGATGCAACTCCAGGGTAGGGTAATAAGGCGTTGGCGATGTCTAGAGACACCGCCAAGACGACCCCACCCCGGGCCACTGCATCCCCCGTCGTGAGGGATCGCACGCGCATGATTGCGTCCACCGTAGGATAAGGACACGTTTGATGTGTGATTTGAACTTTCCATAGCTAAGTTCAGTAACAGACTTTGGCAACTTGTTATAGAAGCGGATACTGTTTATAAGAAATGATTTACTAGTTTTAGTTAATCTAAATTTTGGAATATTATCAGTACATATATAAAATTTTGAATATTTTTTGAATATTGTCAGTACTTATATTATCAGTACATATTAACTGTAGACTGTAATGGATGAAGCATTTAAGATGAAGGGGATGAATATAAATGTGAATAAGACGAAGGTCATGGTGTTTGAAAGAGAAGAGAACGTATCGGTGTGTGATGTGAAAATAAATGATAAGAGTGTTGAGCAAGTAAGTGAGATCGTATATTTGGGGAGTTTGTTTACAAGGGATGGAAAGATTGATAAAGATGTGGAAAGAAGAGTGAATGCGGGAAATAAAGTAAATGGTGCTTTACATGCGATTGTGACCAATCAGTTGATGTCCGATAGGGCTCGACTGGCTGTTCAAAATGGTGTACCGGTGCCTACGCTTATGTATGGAAGTGAATGTTGGGTGTGGCAAAATAATGAAAGTTGAATAAATGCTGTGGAAATGCGTTCCTTGCGAAGCATGTGTGGTGTGACTATGAATGATAGGCTGAGGAATGATGTGATAAGAGAACGGTGTGGTTTATAAGAAGATGTAGTGACAAAAATTGAAAAAGTATGCTGAAATGGTTTGGTCATGTTGAGAGGATGAATGAAGGACGGCTCACAAAAGGTTTTTACAAGGCAGATGTGAGTGGAAACACCGGGAGGGGACGCCCTAGGAGGACATATAGTGACCTTATTGGTGATGTTCTTCAGAAAGGTCAGGTGCGTAGTACTCGCAACCGGCGTGTGTGTATGACCAATTGTATGAACCTGAACGAGGCAAAAGGAGTGTGGAGAGATCGTAGCAGGTGGCGTTCCGTGGTTTCGGCCTACCCCCATGGAAAAAAGTATGTATGTATGTGTGTGTATGTATTAACTTTTCTTTATAAATACATTTACGGTGTTCATCAGTGCTAATACACTGTCAGAGAATGCAAAAGATACAGAGAGATGTTAAGTACAGTGCCAAACGAAATTTAGTGATTTGTGGTGCAAGCGTGTCTTTAAACCTTAAAACTAAAGTTACAGTCCAAAATCTGACGTTAAATATTTCATAGTTGCCAAAAATCTCGCTGCTCTCTATTCACTTAGTTAATATTTCATCAACATTAAAATTCTCATAATGTTAGCTTTAGTTTCGAAAAAGTAGCAGCATGCGAGACCGCTCTTAGCTGCATTATTATTCACCTCCTAAAGTTTTCTTTGTAGGAAATATGAATTTAAATGCAGTATGTAGACACAAAGACTACTAAACTTTGTACTGTTTTGCATCTAGATTATTAAATTAGTCTTGACTTTGACTTGAATCTGGATTAACAATATAATCCAGATTCAGTGCCAGGAGATGAGCCCTTTTATTCAGTATATGATCAAATATTAAACAGGATGGCAGGGACATCGAGATGAAACCTGCTTCAATGGGATCAGTATATAATTCTGAATCTTTCTGCGTTGCGTTGTAATTTCTCGTAGGTTATTAAAAAAAAGACGTTTTGTATGTAACGTCGCGTTTTTAAGTATTGATAGTTTTGCATTAATAAATGGAATAATAATAGGTTGGGGAAAAAGTTTCTTCGCATTTTTTAAGAACATTCAAAACATCTTTTAATAAAGTTCATTTACATTTAACTAAAGTATGTAGGTACCATTTTGTTCGATAACTTTTTGCCATCTTGTAGGTAGGGACATGATTCCATTGCTATAGAAATTTTGGGGCTTCTGGTCAAAATACCGCGACAAGTGGTTTTGGCAGTCCTCTCGTGATGTTAACCTGACACTGCCTAAAGAATTCTGAAGAGACCGAAACAGGTGGAAATTTGAAGGTGCAAGGTCAGGACTATACGGCGGATGCATTAACACCTCCCAGCCAAACTCTCATAATTTTTGTTGGGTGGCTAAAGATGTATGAGGTCTAGCGTTATCATGATGAAAAACCACACCCCTTCTGTTGATTAATTCCGGTCGCTTTCTCTCAACTTCTTGCTTTAATCTCATCAGTTGTTCGCAGTAGAGTTCAGTATCGATGGTCCTGCCTGGTGGTAACAGCTCATAATGAATAATGCCCTTCCAATCCCACCACACACACAGCATCACCTTGTTGCCAGCTAACCCGGGTTTCGCCACAGTCTGTGAAGCCTGACCGGCCTTTGACCACGACCTTTTTCGCACGTCCTTGTCATACGTGATCCACTTTTCATCACCAGTTATTAGCTTCTTCAAAAATGGTTCGGTTTCATTACGTCGTAATAAAGAATCACAAATGAGTACACGGTTCATTAGGTTTCTTTCAGTGAGCTCGTGAGGTACCCAAATGTCGAGCTTTTATGTGTACCCAGTTTTTTTCAAATGCGCCAAAACTGTTTTGTGGTCAATTTCCAGTTCTTCAGCTACATCGTAACTACTGGTATGCCGATCTTGCTCCACTTTTTCAAAAATGGCATCCATTTTATCCGTAATAGGGCGACCAGAGCGACGTGCATCTTTGACATCAAAATTTCCGGATTGAAAACGCTTAAACCAAATTTGTGCTACTCTCACAGACACTACACTATAGTCTTTTCGCCATAAGATGAGTTCCCTGACAGTTCATTTTTTTCCGTGGCACGCATACTACTTTAGACGAATAAAAAATAAACTGGCAAAAAAAAAAAAAATATAAATGATAAAAAAAATACTGCCTTTCGTAAATTACTAAGTAAATTATTGCAGTTATAATTAACTGTTAATAAATTAAGTAAATAAAATAATAAAGCATAAATCTTAAAAATGTCTAATGCGTTGAACGGAACGTCAGCCAATAGAGATTGCCACTACTCAATACACTAATCGACAAAAAAATAGGTGAATCGGAGCGGCCATTTTGTAATCGCGATCGCGTCGCGTCAGTACGAGTGCGTTATGTCAGGTTTTTGCTCTGCTCCCGTGATTTTATGTAGCCTATGTCTTATTCTGATGTATAATCTATATTACTGTAAAGTTTCATCAAAATCCGTACAGTACTTTATGCGTGAAAGAGTAAGAAACATCCACACACACACACATACTAACTTTCACATTTATAATATTAGTAGGAAGTAGGATAACCAGTTTATTCAAAAAATATTTTGAAAATCTAAAATCGATAATCCGATTCCATTTTCTTTGCCAACTGAATCGATATTATAAAAAAATCGATTATATTTCGGTAGGTCACGTCACTACAATAATTGTCAGACAAGAACTGTCAGGGAACTCATCTTATGGCGAAAAGACTATAGGTCCATAAACATCGCAAAATTTTTTCGCGGCTTGCGTTGTTTTTTTTCCTTTTTTGTAGTAAAATTTTAAAATGTATCGAATTTCTTCATTAGATTCACTCATCTTGACGGTACGAAAAACAAATGAAAATCACACATTTTCCTAATTTGAATTTGGAATTATGTTCTTTATAATTTAAACTTTCAATGATATCAAAACCAGCCAGATACAAATAGTATAGCCAAAGAGATTTTATTACAAGTTCATACATACTATAATGCGAAAAGACTTTTTCCCCAACCTAATATATATGTTGTATAATTATTTGTAAATGAATATAATGTAACACTTACGTTGCGTGTACTGAAAATTTCTAATGAACTTGTTTTGTAATCACAATATGAGATTGCCATAGAATCCATGTTAAATTAGTACAGTTATCACATTCATATTATGCTGGCGGCCATAATCAACCAGTGACTAAGTTGAAGGGTGTTTGTTTTGGAGGACTGTCTTATGTAATTTTGACGTTCTAAAAGTGCTGATCTTCAGCCTAATTTGAATAAATGACTTTTGATTTTGATTAAAAAAAAATGTCAAGTGCTTAGAAAGGAGGGTTTGACAAAACCATTTTATTCGCCAAGCCAATGAATTTTTTAATCAGTCCAAGGCATGGCTTATAAAACATAGATACATATTCTATTTACAAATTCCAAGTCCAAAAATTGAATCAACAACGTGTCATGATTCTCATAATGGATTCTCGTTTGAAAGGCCAACTAGGATAATTACACCGGCAGATTATTTGCTAACAGTTTCCGATCATTCGATAAGCCTAGTGGACTGTGTGATATACATAATGACTGCTGTTTCATTACTACAGTCGATAATTATCTGTGGTCTACAAACAGATCTACTGAACGATATTTCTAGGTGCTTAAAAATAATTTGTTTGAGTGCATCAATATTAATTTAGTAAACTGTTCCCAGTATTTTAGCTACAGTTATGGGGTGAATTTGTATCGATTGAAGTTATAGACGAATACGGGGTGGCAGGGAGATTACATACAATCTTAAAGGTTTATCAAAACACCAACTAACTGGTTTAACTAATTCAATTTTGAGGACTGTCCTCCCTATAATCATTATAAGGTCTAAAGCCAATTTCTTTGCTAAGAAATTTTTTTTTCGTATATGATTTGTTAGCCAAGAACCATCCCTGCCAGAGTCGTTGTTCGTAAGAGTTACCGTGACCCTGGATGGGCTACTGAAGGATCACGGGTGGATTTTATTCAATAAAAGTCTAATACGCTCTCTAGCTCCGCCCAGAGCGGGAGACGTCTATTGATGATTTCTCAGCCACAAAAAAAAAAACGGCAACTGAAGGAACACGGGTGGGTTTTAGTCAGTAAAAGTTTGACATGCCGTCCCGCTCCATCCAAAGCGGAAGATGTCATTTGACGATTACCCACCCAGAAAAAAAGAAAAGAAAAGCCAATAAAATGTATGTCATTCTGATATAAACGTCGTTAAAGTATAACAACTTAGAGATGTTTATCATTAGCTGCAATAAACCTAAATACTATGTGTACCTATCCTATGTATTACCCTTTGATTGAGACGCTTTGGCCTTTATAATGAACCCTCGGAACTCCATTACAAATTGCTCAATCAAAGCACATTGTGATGATGACAATGACAATAGTTACACTGATAGTTGGCAGGACGATTTGAGTTTGATATGATCACCTATTATTATGCGCCTTGACCGCCTGAAGGAATTTGACAAACTTAATTGTAAAATAAATTAATATATTAGGACCACGATCACTGTTTTTCTATGGATTGTAGGTTACTCGATTAGCAAAGGAGGTTAACAAAAGCTCATACAACTTTGCACAAACGTGAAACTTGAGGTATTCGAAAATAATTCTAATTTTGTCCTTAAATAATGTAATAATACATAATCAATTATGTAGTTTTAATAGCCTGCAACACAATTAAAACATGTGGCAATTTTTCATGTACAATAGCGTTGACATTGGTTGATAGTTTATAACTACATAAGTAATTATTTTGTTATAATAGCCCGTAACGCAGTTAAAAAATGTGGCAACTTTTCATGTGCAGTAGCATTGCAATTGGTTGACACTCGGAATGACATTCTCTTGTAAATGTCATTCACAAGTAATTTTGTTCGTGTTTATGTTTCAGGGTATTCGTTTATTGTTCGTTTGATGAGGGACGTTAAATTCAGATTGAATTATTTATAAACATTCGTAATGAAACAAACGCGAAAAAACAGTGACTAAATCAGTCTGCGGGCAGCTGTCAACTTTAAAAAAACATAATATGTTTGTATATTATACATTAAGTGTTTGGTTGTGCTGATGATAAAATGCAAAAATGGCGTGATTTTTACTATGTTAAAAGTTATTTTATCCTCGTCCCTGGCTAACAAAAAATAAATAAATGCAATGTTATTCAGCGTTATCCAGTAATGTAGTGCTACTAATTGTAGGTACCCGAGTACGTTACTTGAGTAGTTTGGGCAGATTTTGGTGACATCTTTTAAATTAGAGGAGTGATAATCGAAAACAGATTGTCCGATTGTGTAAAAAAAAGTTAACATTCGTTTTCTTTAATTAGATTTTCAACATAACGTGTGATTCAGAACAGCATTTTCCTATTTTTGATTTTTTATGGGTCGCTGAACACGATGATTAAACAAAGACAGTCATCATAACATATTGTGAAGATGAGTTTGTTGATACTGGACAAGACAATTTGAGGTGAATAATTTTAGGTCTTTTGTAGACTTTGAATTTTACTTCCTGTAAGGAGTTCTACCTCAGATTTATCCCATTTGCATTTAAAGAAAAGAGGGAACTGTAGTTGGCTTTGTTTTTTCTTGAGTTAAGTTTTTAAAAATGTCGTGGCATAGTCTGTTCGAAGTTATTTTAGTAATACATTTTGAGTTTACTGACCGGCCGTACTATTCTGAACGTGCATAGAAGATAAAGATGCAGGTAATTATATCACCACCTGAAAAGATTATAATGTAAGTACATTTTTATAAGCATGTTTTAAGCAGATGTTATCATCCTATTGCCGCAAAAGTTATCATCATCATCATCATCATTTCAGCCGAAAGACGTCCACTGCTGGACATAGGCCTCCCCCAAGCACCGCCACTTCGACCTATTCTGTGCTTCTCGCATCCAACGTATTCCTGCGGCCTTCACCAGGTCATCGGTCCATCTTGTGGGAGGCCTTCCAACGCTCCGTCTTCCAGTACGCGGTCGCCACTCCAGAACCTTCCGACCCCATCGGCCATCCGTTCTGCGAGCAATGTGCCCTGCCCACTGCCACTTAAGTTTGGCAATTCTTCGGGCTATGTCGGTTACCTTGGTTTTCCTACGGATCTCTTCATTTCTGATTCGATCGCGTAGGGAAACTCCAAGCATAGCCCTCTCCATTGCTCTTTGGGTGACTTTGAACCTTCTTATGAGGCCCATTGTGAGCGATCACGTCTCAGTGCCATATGTCATCACTGGCAACACACACTGGTCAAAGACTTTTGTCTTGAGACACTGCGGTATTTGGGACGAGAAGATATTGCGTAACTTCCCAAACGCTGCCCAGCCGAGTCGGATTCGACGATTGACCTCTTTCTCGAAGTTGGATCTACCTAACTGGACAGTCTGTCCTAGGTACACGTATAAAATAAAAAGAAAAGTAAATTTCATCATTATTTCAGCCGGTAGACGACCAATGTTTGACATAGGCAGTAGACCAGGCATCGCCACATCAACCTGTTCTATGTTTCTCGTATCCAGTGGTTTCCTCAACGAAAAGTTCATTCACAATCCTAGAATAGGTATTTCTTCTGCATTAATGTAGCTATAATTTCCCTTTTTCCGTCCAAAAAGCGACAACACCGACACTAAAGCAATTACAGCAGAATGATTGAAATTTTCATTGTTCATTCACATAACTAGGGGCGGAGTGTTTTAAACTGGGCCGCTCGTAAACCGCCTGTCCGCATACCGTTGTGTATTGCCCAGATGCCGCGGCTACGGTCACTATCGCTGGCATTATTAAATTTGTATTCACGTATGTAGTTTTAAGGTTCTATTTAGGTAATTGTGGTGACAGAGTGGAGGGATATTCAGGGAATGCTGTCAAATAGTTTCCTGATTGTTGTTGGTTTGGTAACTCGTGTCTTTTTTGGTGAATAGCCAAACAAAAAAACAATACATCATTGTTGATCATAATAATCAGTCTTATTTCACCTGCTGTTGATCGTAGGTCTTCTTAACTTTTGCATCATGATAGCGCTGCCAATATGATTTTGTTTCCTATGTGTTTATGATTTCATTATATTGGAAAGTTTTATGATTATTCTAATGCGAGAATGAGATAAGTAATAGGGCCATCCGGTTTTCGCACCCGATAATATCTCTCATCTGTTTGCAATGTACAGGTCAGTGTCAGGTAAATAGTCATTAAATTAAATTAAATTAACAAAAAGAGTTGGCCTTATTGGCTCAGGATAGAGTTGAGTGGAAAAAAGGAAGGGAGGCCTTTGCCCAGCAATGGGACAATACGGGCTTATTATTATTATTAATAGAGTTGTATTGATGATTTTAATAACTACAATTCTGTAAATATATACGTTTTACTGTCCCGAATCGTTTTTCGTTTTTTTCAACAAACTCCCTGACACTGCACATTGCAAACAAAAACGTAATAAAATTTAAATTTTGCGGGCTACCGTAGATCTTTCATTTCACACGCAAAATGTAAAATTCCCGGAAAATCCATCCGTTACAATTTAGAGTTTACTTAACCTTCGATTCCCAAATTGACGCAGGTCAACACTCGGGATAACCTCAAAAAGTATTATTAGCCGGTGACAGAATAAATTGGTATCGCTCGCACTGACACGTGCAATTACGGACGGCCTGTCCGGCGCGACTGACAGCCGGACGCCGGACACGGTTGTATCGATTCACAGCCGCATGCGATGGGCGCCGTCTGAATCACGATTATTTAAAGTTAACAGGTTGGGTTTTACAGTAATAGGTCGGGGAAAAAGTTTTTTTCGTATTTAATGGGTATAAAGTTTTTGTGAAAAACCGTCGGTTGTTAATATCTGACTGGTTTTGATACCATTAAATAGATGACATTTTAAAAATAGAAATATAACTAATAAACTAAAAATTGCGAAACAAGCCGCGAAAAAAATATATGATATTTATGTATTAAACGCAGTTTCAGTAAGACTACCACAAAGTTGATTAAAGCGCTTTTATTCCGGGAATTTTGATATAAAAAGATGCCGCACGCTGTGGCCACCCTGTAATGGCCAAAGTCATTGCCATTTTTGAAAAAGTGGAGCTAGATATATTAGTAGTTATAACATAGCTGAATAGGGTTGATCATAAAACAGTTTTCAGCCATTTGGAAAAGTCATACAAAAACCTCGATGGGTACTGTTTTGGTATTGTTCTATAAAATTAACTTCAAGGAATATAAATAGATACCACCAGAGCATTTAAACTACTTTCACTTTCGAACATTTGATGAAAATACGAGAAATAACAGAACTTCACCGACGAACAGTTTAGATTCCAATCTACAAGGTATTTTTAGCCGTTGGAATGCCCATTCACAACGATGTCTAACTGAAAATGAATTTTCAGTTCAGTTTTCTAACATTTTTGTGCGCGTAGTATTGATTGTTTTTTTTTTAGTTCTATGGGGCGTTTAGGAGCAGCAAACATTCTCGATAACATTTTTGTTCGGCGTTTCTTTGTGAACCGTGGTTCCTGTAAAAAGCTAAAAGATTAAGACAAATGAATGGAAAAACTGCGAACGTCAATTTGCAAAGAAAAATATCAAAATACTACGATATACATAAACTGGCCATCCTTTGTTTCACCCAAAGTATGTACCCATGTAGGGTACTTATGAAACGTCAGAAATTAAGTGCACGGTTCCAGTTGATAATTTCTTATGGAAAAGAGCCGGCAAGAAACTCCGCGGTTACGCTTTTAAAAATAGTTGCCATTTACAATGTTCAAATTACAGTATTCATACTCGTAGGTATGGGCAGGGCAGTGCAGATAGCAAATGGTCAACATAATATTAAAATATATTAAGAATAGTTTACAGTGTGTAAGGCCAACACTGTTTTTACATTCACAAAATATTACAGAATTCAGTTGTTCAAACTTATGCCGTACCAAGTTTCATCAGAGATACTTTTGCATTTATTATATCATAATAGTTTAGTTAAAAAATATCTAAAGCTCTATGCCAACCAAATGACATGATTGCTGTTCCAACCTCAACATCTCAAAGAAGAAGAAGATTATGCCAATGAAGTATGGGAAAAGTTAGTAGAAACTACTTCAACGTAGTCTTTTATTATGCTGTTTTGATCAAGACACGTTTGATGTGGGTTTTGAACTTTCCATCAGTAAGTTCTGTAACCGACTTTGGCCACGTATTACACAAGTAGATACTGTTTGTAATAATAAATGACTGACTCGTTTTAGTTAATCTGCAGTTCGTTTTTGTTATCAAAAATGTCTTAGCCTGGTAGAGATCTAGCATGCCTTATGCATAATTTTTGTTGGACATTGCAAAAACAGGAAATGCTAGAGAGTTTTTCATTGCAAGTTTTTCTTACAATTTAGTTTTCTAAAACAATATCTTAAAATATCAAAACGTAAAATAATCAGTAAACTATATACTGTTTCAAATCTTTATTTAAATACCTATTCGTATCTGTCCAATATATTTCTATCAATCGTCAGTACTGCCAGGCTGCAAGCTTAATATTTGCATACAGCATGGTTGTTTGTTACTACGTGATTCGGTATAGCTAGCCTGTTATCATAGGTAGGTCTAGTTCAAAATCCATTGTGACGCCTTATATATGAGCAGTGGTGGCCAAGTGGTAACGGCCGCGACTTACGAGTAGTAGGTCGTGAGTTCGAACCCAAGCAGGCGCTTCACTTTGTGTAAATTATTTCATCACCACTACTATCAAAACGGTGAACGAAAATACCGTGAGGAAACCGGCATGTCTTAGAACCAATAATTCGAAGACATGTGACATTTACCAGCCCGCTGGACCCGCTGGACCCGCGTGGTGGATTATGGCCCGCTCCCTCTTACCGAGAGGAGGCCTGTGTCCCAGCAGTGGGAACATTAAAGGCTGCTGATAATGATGATGATGATTATTAGAAACTTGATTTGTAAAAAACCCACCCAAGGAAAAATCAAGCTCTTAAAATTATGAAACAGGAAAAACATCTCATCTGAAAGCCGTTATCGTTTGCTACTTTACCCTAAAGTTTATGATCGCTTGAAAAGAACTAGAGTGACCGACATAGCTTGCAGAGTAAGCAAGCTGAAGTGGCAGTGGGCTGGCCATGTCTGTCGAACGATCGATGGCCGATGGAGCAGACGCGTCCTGAAGTGGAGACCGCGTATCGGCAAACGTAGTGTGGGACGCCTCCCAGCTAGATGGACCGACGACCTCAAAAAGGTGGCTGGGACAGACTGGATGCGGAAGGCGAAGGACAGGATGTAGTGGCGCAGCATGGGAGAGGCCTATGTCCAGCAGTGGACTGCGATAGGCTGAGTTGATTGATTGATTATGATCGCTTACTACTGTTACAATGTACTATTTAGGTGGCATGAGACCACGGCGTCCAGGTGAGAATATTTTCTTTTTCATTGTTTTTAATGCGAAATCTTTCAGGAGTCTAAAACTACTTACTTAAGCCCTTTCATATTTCTTTACATAGCAGCTTATTTCTTCAGTTACTACTTAGTATATCTCCAGTTTTAGTACAATCTAAACCTAAGTTTACGGCAAGGAACAGTTACCTTACGATCTTTAAATGCAACATTGTCACCTTATGAAGTTTTAAACGGTAGTTACGGTTACGTTATGAGATATAACCTTCAGTTTTATTTGTCTTTTGAGGAGTTTTACCTTATATTACATCACTGTGATGACCGTCCTCTTGGTGAGTTACGTAAGAATGCGTGATTACCAAGTTAGCAAATAAAAAAAAAAACAATTTCATGGTTCATCCCTCATACTATAAAAAGTATTGTTATCATTCAATGCCCGTAACTGATCAGTAGATTTTGTAATTTTTCGTGGAACATAGATACATAGTTTTACGAATTACCAAAAACTATAACATACAGTAGTTTGGTTGCCATAATGTTCTTGTCAATGTCATTAGAGTTTGAAACGAACTTTTTTTTTGTTTTTTTTGTTTTTTTACATCACTAGTTTTCAATATTGATACCTAACTTTGTTAACTGAACCCAAAATAATTCAAATGAAAAGTATGTTCAAAAACTAAAACCATGCGACATAAAAAGTAGTCTACTACAAAACACTCTCTAAAAAGAAAAAAACCGGTCAAGTACGAGTCGGACTCGCGCACCGAGGGTTCCGTACAAACTTGTAGGTATTCACGATTTATGCATAAGGTTTATGTTTATGAAATTAAATGGTTTTTTTTTTAATTTTTATATTTGAGTTGATTGAATGAAAGGTAAATTGCGGTTTACGAATTATGGCGTATTAAAAAAAAAACTACTTACTAGATCTCGTTCAAACCAATTTTCGGTGGAAGTTTACATAGAAAAAAAATGATACTAGAAATCTCAACATTATTTTTGAAGACCTATCCATAAATACCCCACACGTATAGAATTGATGAAAAAGAAAATTTGAGTTTCAGTTCTAAGTATGGGGAACCCCAAAATTTATTGTTATTTTTCTATTTTTGTGTAAAAATCTTAATGCGGTTTACAGAATACATCTACTTACCAAGATTCAACAGCATAGCTCTCATAGTTTCGGAAAAAAGTGGCCATGACATACGGACGGACAGACAGACAGACATGATGAATCAATAAAAAGGATTGTGTGGTTTTTATGAAACCACGGTAAAAGTGAAACTTTTTTTAACATTATAGACATATAACTAAAAAATTTCGGAATATATGCAAAAGCATAAAAAGACTTAATTTAATATTCGTACGAAATAAATTAAATAATAAATTCAAGCACTCAAAATTGAAATAAATCCATAAACAACAACAGGCATCAGCGAGCGCCTTTCACTTTATCCCTACTCCGCGGCTGACCGTCACGCGACATGCAACACACAGACGAAAAAGTGTGAGACGATGTAATAAAAGTTTCACTATAATAAGACAAGATAAAATAATATCATCATCTAAAAACCGTAGTCGTATGCCACTTACCCTAACAAAATATATTCTAACAGTAGCAAGCGATCATAAGCTTTTATTGTTTGTATTTCCTAGGCGTGTCTCTTATTAAATATTTTTATCTTCTTTCGGAAAGCTATCAAACTCAGAATCAAAGCACTTCTATCAATCAAATATACAAAGAGTCAGTCAGTCCGAAAGATGAAGCTAGTATAGCTCATTCCAAATACAATAAGTTCCTATGGAGAAGAAAGGGAAAGAAACTCCATGAAACTCCTTTAAATCAAGATATATCCCTATTCAATCCAAAACTGACTGAACCAGAAGTAACCCACAGCTGTAAGTTTTAAAATGTCACCAGCCATTAGCTCAGTAGGTTATAAATAAGGCTCGCTCAAGCCGCTGCGCTAAGAAAGGTCACTGAGGTGTTTACGTGGCACGTGACCTTTGCACGACAGATCACTTCTATCTATGTGCAGTGGGCGGACTGCAGGTTTTCTTTAGTAAATCCCGTGATGATTGAAAGTTTTATAGTTTAAGCTAAGTAATAGGTGAGTTACCTTAATCCGTACTTACAAAAAATACAAATACAAAACTTAATCCATACTTTTTTTTTTGTGGGTGGAAAAAAAAACTTCAAATGACGTCTCCCGCTCTGAGCGGAGCGAGAGGGCGTGTCAGACTTTTACTGACTAAAACCCACCCGTGTTCCTTCAGTTGCCTATATTCTAGGGCCACGGTATCTGTTTCGACCAAATCTCGCGACCCTGGCAAGCATCAAACCTAGCAGACCCCTTCAGTACTGCTAACATCTCTTTGGGCCGCGTGGAACATAACGAGCCGTCGATCCGAGCCTGGTCCTTACCTTGGTGGACTCCCGACGCCCAGGGCGTCTCCTCCTGTTGCGGCTAGGGATGTGAGGGCGCAGAGACTGCTACTCCCTCACGCGTCCCGCCTCCTCCTTCACGAGTATTACTGCTTCGCAGAAGGAGGTGACGGCTTCCCATGCCCTCTCGCTTCGTACCATGGCTCGCACCAGGACGGACGCGAAAGTTTGCCGCCGCCGATCGCCTCCACAAGGACACGGCGGTGCTTCGCCCAGGCAGGGCACACCTCCACCGTATGCTCCACCGTGACCTCCAGACGATCCACGCAATGGTAACACCCGGGCGTTTCCTCCCACTTTATCCTGAACAGGAACCCACCGAAGCACCCATGCCCGGTGAGAACCTGCGTCAGGCGGAAGGTGAAGACGCCGTGGCGCCTCTCTATCCACTCCTCAAAGAGGTGACTTACCGCCGCAATTGAGGCGTGCGCGACTTAATCAATACTTAATATTAATACATATATAATCTCTTTCCAAATATTGACATATTTGCTTTCCCAACTGTTAAATTTTGAAAAAGGGGCCTTGTTCGTGGAACTCTTTTGGACATTGCTACATAATATTTTTAGTATAGTATCTCATAGTTACTGTATCTTTATAAGTTCATGTTTTTTTGTTTGCATACCTGTTTATTTTCTCAACAACACATTATTTAATTTTATGGTAAGTAACTTTCAAATTATAAGCTCATATCACAATAGTTTTATGACTCTTCTTTATAATAATGTGGTATAAGGCGTGTGTCGTGTGATTTTTTTATTCATTCACTCTTTATCTCAAGTTTTGTGTAATGTTTACCGTTTATTTTCCCAAACAAATAAAAGAAAATAAAAATCGTAAGTAGGTCTGCTTATTCGTCTTTTACATATTCACACCTTGACGGTTAAACGGTACCAATACCCTAACACACTATCAATCTCAATCACGCACGTATAATCCGTCAAAATGATAGCCCTTTCTTCTGATAGAGTGTTAAACAATTACGCTGGTGAATTAACACTATAAGTGCGGGCGTCCCAAATTTGACCCATTTCGATGTTCTTCCTGCTCTAAATAATATTTTATTATGCATATAATCGTAACTTTTTATGACTTTTCATGAAATATGATGATTAATATATTAATTATTTATACGAGACTTCAACCACGTAATTGCAATATACATATTTTTTTATCCAAATTTACCTCAGTCGGTATGTTCATCGCTTCTAGTGTTAAGACATTATAATCCCGGAAGTACCTACTGAAATCATTTCCAACCTCCATGCGAATGAAGCCACGCTATATAACTCGTGCTATTAATAAATAATGTAAGTAAGATGGTGGATGTTCTTTGGACTTATAATCACGCCACTGGATAATATCGTTAAATTAGCTTTAATCACCAGAAATGCTACTTACAGAATGGTATACTTAGCCCAGAAATATTGTCCCTGATCTTTGTTTTGAAGGTAGAAACTGTCTACATAAAACATAGCATTGACAAATTAAAAAGCTCTATAAAGCTGTTTAAAAAAAATGCACCGAGTTTCTTACATAGACAATACCTATCACTAGTCACCGAAATGTCATGTAATCTCCTCGCTACAGGAGTTGATGGATATTGCTGAAAATGCCAAGTTCGTATCCAAATTGTTTTTGGTATGCTGCTGCTGAATTTTTAAGAAGAAGAAGAAGAACACGTACCTAAATAATAACAAAAATAATGTGAAGTTATACTTCTAGCCCTTTCCCAACTGTATTCTACTTGGTATTCAATGTAATACCATTTCCCGGTACCTATCATCATAAATAATATGGGTATAGTGCCAAACTAAGAAACATATTTTACGAAGGCACTATATCTATCTGGAAAGGAAAAAAGCCGACATCTGTACGAACAAAATATATCTACTTAGTACGGGAAAAAAATCTTGAATATGTACACACCTGCTTATTTTACTTGTAAATATAAATTACCCACTTCGTTTGAAGGGAACCGGTGAGGCTTCAAAATTCCAAGAAAATACAACGTAAAGGGAACGGAAGCCTTGTTTATAACGTATATTATTTCTATACTCACGAATTTTTACCGACAATTTCGCTAATACAATATTCTCTCCTCCCGTTTTCTTTGTGAAATTTAATATATTATAAATCAAATTTTATTACGAAAGTCGACTATTGCTAAAGCAAAAATGCTGCTAAATGGCCTCAAGGGTTTTTATTTCTCTCATAAATCATATTAATTGTTTTCGTGCACCGACCGCCCGAAAGGGTTTGAATTTGTTCTTAGTACCCTTCATTGTTTAATGTCACCGCTCGTCCATTGTTTTAAGGCAACTCGATTAGCAAATTTTAATAAGAGGAGTATACTCCAAACCCAATTTCGAACGCTTGTTTAAAAAAAAAAAACGCTAGAATTCGTTTTTAAAATTCGATTTTCGAACGCCATAACGTGTGAATCAGAACAGCTTTTTTTCTAAATTTGAATTTATTCGGGTCGCTACACACGATGGCATAACACAGACAGTGCCGGCGTAAAATACTTATACCTCTATTTTCATCCAGTCAGCGCTGCGTCAAATCCCGACAGATTTTATGTGAGATCCCTGGGGGCTTGCAAATAAAATTGAAACCCTTTGTAATGCAAGAAAATACCCTTTGAATATCAATATTAGAGTAAGCTGGTATCACGCCTATACTTGACGATGATTCTTGTTTTCTCTCTACAGTTTTTATACGTAGTTGAATAGAATATATTCATGGTATTGTGGTGAATGGGATTTTTGCCTCACTTACTTTTATTTTTTTCCGGAATTAACGGATTGAGTTTTAATCGAATAGAGTTCTTTGTTCTAGTGTAACAAATAGTTTGTAAACGTTTTATGTTTCTTTATTTTGCCGTTTTATTACGATAGAAGGTTTTTCTCGTATAGGTTCTAAGTCTTGTATGTAGGACTTTTGCTACATACAAGATTTTTTAAGTGATCTTAATTATTCAAATCACAACCTTCTTAGTTAATTGGTTATTACCAAATAAAGAAAAAACACTTTTCTGAACTTTTTTATCCAAGTTTCTTAAAAACGCTACAATAACTTGGGCCGTTAAGTAACAAATTATGTAAGCATTAATTATATTCGTTCTGGGTTCGATTCCTAAGTATGGCGTAGTGTTGTTGCCCGTAGTACATGGTACTTTAACATAACTAGAGAAATGTGGGTATAATTTATGCAAGTAAATCACTACTTACCCCGTCGGGAGACAGACGTGATGTTTTCTTATGTGTGCTAATTGTGCTGAACATTCAAATCCCAAAAACGCATTTCCTCATTTTTCTTCCACTTTTCATTAGTTTCTCTACCACAATTTTCTTTAAAAATACCGTTACAAATTACAGCCAGCCATATTGTCTTACAGGAGACTTCTAATTAAAGAGTTCGCCGGGAGAAAAGGTATGCAATTATAATCCCCCGTACGCCATTCGAGACATTCAAATTCAAATTGCAACTGGGAATTATTCTCGGCAGAATGCTGTCGTGTCAATTTAACATGCAGCTGTACCTACAGAAATATGTCTTGTGTTTGGGTTCTATTTGAATATTGTAGAGATATTCTGATTTAATTCTAGTCTGTACTTGATATTGTTATTGTGTTAAGAATAATGAGGATAGCGGGCACGTTTGATTATGGTTCATAATGTGACTTTATGACGAGATAAAAATAATATTAGCTTGATTATGGACATTTTCAAATTGGGACTTATGGATCGTGAGATTTCTCTGCTGTTTATATACAGCAATGGATTGAAATATTCACCATAATAGGTCAGTGATTGGATTGAGGTCAGGTGGCAGTCTCCCTATATTTTCTGATATGGAGCCGTATCCGATTGGACTGAAAGTCAACCATAAATTAATTAGGAAAAGACTGAGCGGGTAATCTACTTTGAAATACACTGATTCTTAGAATTCGGTTGCTACGTTCATAAAACCGTGGCCAAACGACGGTTTATTTTGTCATAAATTCCCTTTGAAAACTTTGGTGAAGTGCGCTTGAAGTGAGCTACCATTCCACCATACTACGGATTGAGACAATTGATAGCTGTCAATTGGGAGTGAGCACTTTAGTTTTCATTGCATGGTGACATTTTACAAAAAAGATCAGCTCCTCTTTTAAGCTCCTTTTTTAAAACAGTAATGTAACAACGACTATGTTAATTTACTGAAGAACTTTTCATTCAAGTGGATGTATGCAAATAATGTCCTCTCTGCACAAAACTGACAGAGATATATCTCGCGAAGTTTTTATGAAAGCGTTGGCGATGCCGCGTCGTGATACTGGCAATGTTGGCGTGGCAATGTATTTTATTATAAGTAGTCGAGTTTAAAGAAGTAAAAAGAGATGAAAAGTTGTGATCTGAATAATATAAATATCATCATCATCATTTCAGCCGAAAGATGTCCACTGTTTGACATATGTCTCACCGCAGCCTTCACAAGGGCACTGGACGCACTGGTCCACCATAACGCCATCCAACTCTACGTCTCCTGGTACGCGTTTGCCAGTCTAAAACCTTTCAGCCCCATCGGCCATCTGCTCTGCAAGCAATGTACCCTACCCACTGCCACTTAAGTTTGGAATTTCTTCAGGCTATGTCGATCATGATCATCAATTTATTAAGGAATGACCCCATAATCATCATTTATTCGAGAGATCTCCACTGATCGGCTTACGAGCGCCGCCATATCAATCGGTCGTCCGCTTCTCGCAAGCTAGAGATTCCCGTGACCTTCTTGATTCAGACATCGGCTCAGCCCAGTTAGAGCCTTAAGACGAATTCCACCAAAATGAAACTAAGCCCAATCAGCATCTGCCAGGGTCGCGAGATTTTTTCGAAAGAGATACCGCGGCCCTGGCATATGGGCAACTGAAGGAACACGGGTGGGTTTCAGTCATTCAAAGTCTGACACGCCCTCCCGCTTCGCCCAGAGCGGGAGACGTTATTTGATGATTTCCGACCCACAAAAAAACAAGCCCAATCAGCACATCTGTCAGAGTGGATATTCCACAATAATGATGACACTAACAGCTCTTGAACACGGTATAGGTGTAATAATAGCGTTCAGTTTTGTCAACGTTGAACCTTACTCTTAAATGATATACATATCCAGTTAACCATGGCATACTGCCAGGATTTTTTTAAGCACCCAAGAATATGGTAGCACCATACAGTCACGTCCTACCATGTTATGCTCGGGTGTTGAATTCACTTCGTATGGCCCAGAACGTACTAAGGCATAGCACAGTAATGGTAAAAAGTGCGTCTCACCAGATATTCCGGAGCTGTCCTGGTTCTGTGCTAATGACGTCAATCCTATTGTTTTACGAGTATTAACCTCAGATGGAAGCAGAGGGGTGTTATAAGTATAACGTGTGAATCTGTGTGTCTGTCTGTGGCATGCATTCGAAGCTACAAAACGGCTGAACCGATTTTTTTATCAAGCCAAACACGAGGTTTGTATCTTTTTAATGAAAAGATAACATTTTCATTATTATGAGGTTTTGACACTTGTATTATAACATTTGTTATC
This sequence comes from Aporophyla nigra, assembly GCA_947507805.1. Classification (NCBI taxonomy): domain Eukaryota; kingdom Metazoa; phylum Arthropoda; class Insecta; order Lepidoptera; family Noctuidae; genus Aporophyla; species Aporophyla nigra. The sequence continues at coordinate 6,858,748 of OX382301.1, forward strand.
AGTTGGAGTAGAAGTGCAAGGTGTTGTCCCTAAAAGTTACAATCATATTGATATGTTGTAAATTTTACCTTTACGAAACAACAAATAACCTTACCCATAGTTACTCTTTCCAAATACATTATAACAATTTACATTGGAACAACTACGTAACAAATCCAATTTAACGAATCTGTTCCAAGCGACGAAAAACTAAAACCTATTCAAGAGTGTACACGTGCCTGAACATACATTTAAACTAAGCTAAAACTCACTAGGAACACATGCATCATGTCTCATCCCGCTAACTTTGCCCAACTTGTCGCCCAGTGTGCAAGAGTCCTTATTCGTACAGTGCTGGTGCCAAGTTTGCCCCATTAGCATTAAGCTTCGCGCTTGCCCCAGTCGCAACTTGTTGCAATTTCCAACAACTTTGCCTTACCTACCCAATACTATGCAATTTGCTACTTCACCCAATGAAACTCGATCTTCTTTGTCGTTCGCGAAGTGTTTTTACGAGTTATCTCTTACCAAGCTATGTGCCAAATGCCAAGATTTGTCGTTATTCTGTAGCTTTACACAATTGTATTTATCTGTATACTCAACATAGTGTCTAGTCTATCTATATAACTAAACGGTGGACATCCCAGATGTCGACCAGTGCGAGATTAGGGTGGCTCTCGAGCAGCTAAAGAACAACAAGACACCTGGTGATGACGGAAAACGGCAGGGCTCTTCTGAGCGACGCATACAAAGTGTTTCGAGGGTCGTCACGAACCATCTCGCCTGGAAACGAGGAAGGTGGTATCAGTAGACCTCCTTGCGGTGCATGCTGAGTACAGGCAGTGGTGTCGTAATAGAGATGCGAGATAAAGGATTACTAAAGGGAATTTGAAGTGGGTCCAGTTGAGGTCAAGAGAGTGGTCATCCGAGTGTCCTCTCACTATCGAGGGATACAGCAAAAGATCAAAGAAAGAGTTGTGAATGCGGAATCTTATACTCCCCGCTGGACGGCCTTTCGGGGTTAATGTAAAACCTGCAGAGACCAGCTGTGGTCATACACGTGTCTTTTAACTAATTAATAAACAAGATGGAGAAACATTTTAGAGCCGTGGATGCGTGATCTTGACTCCCCACAAGATGTGCTTTCGAGGTCATTTTACTATCCCACAGGCTAAAAAGAGGAATTTCGCGCAGAAGAACAGGGTGGATTCGCACCCAGAATGGATCACTTAGGCCGGGTCGGAACAAAGGTGGAGTCGTTTTTTTAAATGTCACTCTGATGTTGGTAGAAGATATGATTGAAAAGTAAAAACCGGAGTTCGTTCTGCATTTATACAGTCTATCAGATAGCAGTGGTCTCATTGACTGCAGCCATCAAACTCGTAGTTCGGAGAATCATGGTTATGATTCATTACTTGGAACAGGAACTCGAGGGCAAGACCACGAGAAAGATACCAAAACTAATAAAAACGCGCTACCATAGAAAACTAAACTAAAAAGTAGTAGCGTGGGTACTAAATATCAATTAAAAATACCTCAAAAACCACCCCACGCTTTTATCCATTATTTTCTACTTTTTAGTTCGGTTATCTACAAAAGCGTGTATTTTCGTTTTTTATTTGTATTGTCATCGATCCTTGATAAATCAGTAAAATTTCAAATTAGTCCGACGGATTGAAAGGGGTGAAAATCACGGTCAAAAATGCCGTTAAATATAATATATATATCAAGCTAATAAAACGTGTTGAAAGTCACAGACAGAGAGATGAACTACATTATTCCGTTTTATTATCACGTTAGGAACGTGATAATAATCTATAGTCCATTATATACTTATATTTTAAACGCGAATGTAGCTCTATCGCTCTGGTTGTTTTTGACATTCGATTTCCAAAAACCTACATAAAAACAGAGCAAGATTGCTTTAGCTTAAATTGGTTTTAGGTACTCGAATAACCCAAGGTTGTGTTAGTGAAAATAGTACCAACTATTCTATAACTAACCTAACCCGAATCAGTTACGGACCTACATAAGACCTGCCCTACCCTAATCTCGGCGTGCGAGCTTTGCAGAATAGTCGTAAACTCGCATTACTTGCCCGAAATCTTGCAAGGAAAGCTGGCCGGACATAGGGAGATTAGCTTCATGATGCCTCTGAGTGAAAAGGCAAAGTTTACGAAAAAGATTTTTCGACCTTTTTTTCCAGTAGGAAGTTTGTGGCGTTGGGTAATTAGTGGGAAGTTCTTTAAATGTTGGACTGTTTACAGAGTTAATGAGCCAGTCGGCATTTCGCCAAAATATCACGGAAATTTTACGAATATATTAAGTATGTAGGTATATATCCTCTGCCTCCTGTCATCTACCTTCTATCCTATCTTATAATTTTGTCTCTCTTAATTTTTTTGTGATAGTCTAATAACATCACCCATCAGAAATTAATCATCATCATCATCATTTCACTCGATAGACGTCCACTGCTGGACATAGGCCTCCCCCAAGCTCCGCCACTTCAACCGGTTTTTTTGCTTCCCGCATCCAGTGAATTCCTGCGGCTTTCACAAGGTCATCGGTCCACCTTGTTGGAGGCCTTCCAACTCTACGTCTTCCGGTGCGCGGTCGCCACTCTAGAACCTTTTGGCCCCATCGGCCATCTGTTCTGCGAGTAATGTGCCCTGCCCACTGCCACTTCAGTTTAGCAATTCTTCGGGCTATGTCATTTCAATTTCAATCTTACTTAATCATTAGCCTATTGTTTTCCTAACTATATTGGGTTCGGCTTCCAGTGTAACCAGATGCAGCTATCCTGATATTTTTAGGGTTCCGCACCTCAAAAGGAAAAAGCGGAACCCTTATAGGATCACTTTGTTGTCCGTCCGTCCGTCCGTCCGTCCGTCCGTCCGTCTGTCAAGACCCTTTTTCTCAGGAACGCGTGGAGGTATCAAGCTGAAATTTATAACAAATACTCAAGTCTACTGTCCCTTGGAGCTGTGAAAAAATCAAACTTCTAAGCTAACGCAATCAAAAGATATAGCCGTTTATACCGCAAATTTCCTCAAATTTTCGAAACTCGCAAGGGAATCAAAACCTAAAGGGTACTTCCAGTCGATCTAGAATTTTGAAATTTGGTACGAAGCAACGTCTTATAGCACAGATAAAGGAAAAATTGCGAAAACTGTAAATTTTTAGTTACATCATATAATAAACAGAACAAAACACAGACAGAAATAAAACCAAGCTAAGAAACTGAACAGAACTATGACTCGATTGTCGTGATGGGTGAACTTTTACTTATATACCTACAGGTTTGTACGGAACCCTCGGTGAGCGAGTCCGACTCACACTTGGCCGGTTTTTTTATTGAGCAACGGCCTATTTAACATCCACAACCCAGTTAATGGGTAACTCGAGAACCATTGGTAAGACTGGTTGTCAGACTTTTGGGCTTATGACTGCCCATAACGACTATCAAAGATGTACAAAAGACGGCCGGAACCAACGGATTAACGTGCTTTTCCAGGCATGGAGGGGTCTCGATTTGTAATAGATTTTCACCCATCTATGAACTGAATACGGCATGCAGCCTATGCAACTGTTATTATTAAGTTAGCTCAACGTATTACGAGTGTTGACTGGCCGGTTAGTCTAGTGGTTAGTGACCCTGACTGCAAAGACTGAGCTCGTGGGTTCGATTCCCACCCAGCACAAATCTTTGTGTGATGAGCACAATCATTTGTTCTGTGTCTGGGTGTAATTTATCTATAATATGTTTATATTTAGAAATATATAAGTATGTTTATCAGTTATCTGGTTGCCATAGTACAGGCTCTGCCTAGGTTGGGATCGGATAACGTTGTGTTGGTTGTCCTAAAATATTATTATTATGTATATATTATTATTCATATCATGATATTATTCTTGATCAACCTTTCCAAAGGCCAAGGCCCAATTCATCATAATCACAACCCCTAATTCCCTACACAGTTCATTCATACAATATTATAAAGATATCATACCATTATTACACAAAATCTACCCAAAATAGTACCAATGTGAATAACAAAACGACCCATCGGAGTCTTTGTCTAGGCACCACGGATCGCCCTCACGAGATAAAACCAATATTTTCTCCGCGTCGAATGGCCAATATTGTGTTATATTTAGGAACCGCTGTGATCTCTTTATCTTTTAGCTAACAAAGGAGGGTCTTTTAAGCAAATAGAACTAGCTGTTAGGTAAAATATACCCTACGGTGCTTTGGACTAGGTATATTTAATATTTTTTCATCTACTACTGACCCACCACTGCGTCGCTCTGTTTCAACGACGTGCCTAGTTACTTAACTAAGATTTCTTTACTCTATGTTATTTAAGTATGTACCAACACATGGACCGTCTAGAATAAGTTCTCTGAATGACGTTAAAAAACCACACCAAAACTAATTTCGTAGTTTAAACACACAGACACATACGAAAAGTGAATATTTTTTTTTAGTTTTAATACATGTATTCTATTGAATATTGTTATCAAAGTTGTCAATATTCAATAAAATGTTATATTTAATATTATCATCTGACTAGCCTTTTCTGTTCTAAGCTGAACGGTATCCCGTTCCAATATAACTGGATGCAGTCGAATACCAGTATTTCACATGGGGTTATTGCCGAACTGACCTCCACAACCCAGTTACTGAGTAAAACGATACCCCTTGGCAAGACTAATCCCAGACTTTCGGGCTTCTAACAACCCGTAACGACTATGAAAAATCCATCAACGACAGCCGGGACCAACATTTTACGTGCTTTCTGAGGCACGTATGGGTAGTGGTATGTAAAGATGGTCACCCATCCATCTGCTGTATCCGGATAGACTGGAAGCTCAACTCAACATTGTTGGGAAAAGGCTAGGACTGTTGAATATTGAACTATCGAGATTTTATTATTTTTCAAACAAAACTGCTAAAACACCGTGCTTCATATCGCCTAATCTATACTTATAATATTATAAAACTGAAGAGTTTGTTTGTTTGTATGTTTGTTTGATTGAACGCGCTAATCTCAGGAACCGGTTCGAATTGAAAAAATATTTTTGTGTTGAGTAGCCTATTTATCGAGATAGGCTATAGGCTATTATATAACATCAACAACCAATAGAAGCGGAGCAGTAATGAAAAATGTTGCAAAAACGGGAAAAATCGCACGGGTAGGCGACTCGACGCGACGGGAAGGGTCGGAAGAACAAGAAATTTAACGCAGACGAAGTCGCGGGCAGAAGCTAGTATATTACACTTATTATTACTATTTAGACACTCATTTCAAACATTACCGCCTGCCTTCTTATCAATATCCGTATTCCCCGTTACCACACTAATATTTTTCATACAACCCACACACCTAAACCCTTGCCAAATCATGAACCAGAAACGATAAATCAAGGAATTATCGATTCCCGAATTTCCGAATGAATAAAACAGAAAATTATTCAAATTATTCCAAGTAAACAAACGAAAGTCACTGTCGTTTTTAATTCAAAGTCGGTTCGGGCGGGTTTTACCACGGATCTAGGATTAAACCGATTATTATTTTCCGGTTACCTAATTTCGGGTCCTCTGGTAAAACCACGTTGTTTGGATTACCTATTTGTGACATTAGTGGAACAGAGGTCAAGGGTTCGAATAGTTTTGATTGTTGTCGGCAACTATCTTCTGCTGTGGTTGGAAATTGGTTGGTTTGATTAGAATATTTTACCAAGTTACACGCCTTTTTAAAGCATTGGTGGCCCAGTAGTAAAAAGCGCGCGTGGTGACTTACGAATTAAGGCTCGTGCGACTAGCGCGACGCAACGGTCGCGCGCGATTTGGCGATTTATATCCGTAGAACAATTTCTATGAAAACGCGCGTGACGACCGACTTCACACAGAGGCGACCTGTCGCGCCACGACACGGTCTCTCCGCGGCGAGCAACGCGAAAATATAAGGTACATTTTGTGTGGCGTCGTTTCGTAGCCGCGACGGTGTCGTTGCGGACGCAACTGTGGTGTCGCTGCCGCGATTTCACCGCGAAGCCATACAAAATGTATCACAAGTTGTCGCGCTGCTCGTCGCGGCCCGACGAGTGGTCGTGCCAGAGTGTGAAAGGTGTTGCGTCGCGATAAGTCGCAGAATCAACTCCGCGACATGTCGCGCGACAAGTCGCGCCAGTTTGTATGAGCCTTTCGTAGGTTCTTTGTGTAAATTGTTTCATCAACACTGAACCCAAAACGGTGGCGAAAAACATCGTTAGGAAACCGGCATGTTCTATAATCAAAAATTTGAAGACACAATTATGACATCAACAAAACCGCAATTAACCTACGTGGTGCATTACAGCCCATGCCCCGTCTGGATCGGAGGCTTAAGTCCCAGTAGTGAGGACATTTTGTTATAGTTTATTTTATTATTTTTGTACATTGTTTTGATTTAGTAAAGTGGAACGCTTAAAGTTATGCTAAACCTAAAATAAATCACTGCGTCATTAAAAAATGAATACAAAGCTAGCAAAATGATATCAATAAATGGAATTGAATTGATCTTACATTCACCAACTTCATTTAATATTTACTAACTAAACCATCGAACACTGTACTCATAATTAGTACGTTCCACTAGCAGCATCTGTTCAATATAAAACCTCACAGAACTTTCCTCCATTTTATAACGGAAACAAATAAAACCTATCGGTCGGGGAAGACAAACTAGATGCAGCAATCGCATCCGAAGTTAGACATAAATTAGTTTCCTGTTAGTTCTGTACAAACTAGAATAGACTAGAAACGTTATTGACTTCTAAAATAAGCTTGGGAACTGTTAACAAGTGGGTCAGGATTCAAGCCCAAGCGCCCAAACTCGAACTCGACCCCATTAATCCTTACATCTTAACGATTGTTTTCAAGCTTTAAAAGCCATCTGTGGCTGGGCGACTTTCGGGAGACTTCCGAATGCGAGGATTTGTCTTACAGCTCTAGGATAAATGGATTCCTGATTGGATGATCGAGTATGCAGACCGAGTTTAAATACCTAGTTTAGCTAGGAACGAGGTCAACAAAGGAGATGTTTCATTTTTATATGGGGCTCCGGCCATAACGTGTACCGTTTAGCGAAGCTGGGTAAATTACTCATGAATAGAATAAAGTAACATTTTTTTCATAATATCAAATGGTTTTTATGTACAAAATAAAAATTAAAAATGTTTGACGTTTGTCCTAAGAGTTAGCAAGTGGTCATTTTGAATTCGTTTAGAAACACACTTCGAGGATGGAGACTAAAGATTTTTGTAACGATGAAATGGTCACACTGAATTATGTTTACTCAAAAATATTTATAAGAGAATAATAGTAATTTATTTTTAACACTACAAGAATACACACATTTTTTAATTATTTTCTACTTAACATTGATTTGATGAGACATGATTTCAGAACGAATGAAGTCTGCAAGCAAACGAGACGCCATGTTGAATAAAACATGGCAATAATTGAAAAACTATTATTTTTTGTACACAACAAATCAGGCGCAAATTAACCAGACAATATTTTTCCCTAATTTGTGGTATTTTTTCCCCTTTTTTGATAAATGTACATCTGATGGCCGAAAATGAAACATCTCCTTTACATGGGAGGTTTGAAGTGATTTTAGGGCGCACTACGAAAATACCGTGGGATTTTGCAGTGTGGTCTACTAGATATCAATATTCTTGGGGGTAAGCACGTAGAGTTGTATCACGCGTGTATTTATATACTTTTGCTGTTATTAATATTTGTCTAATACTGTGAATAATATACCTAAGCCTAATAAAACCAAAACTCGCAGAACATGGCAAAAGAAAAATGTTTTTCTGATAGAAGAATATTTTTTTTTAAATAGGTATGTCAATTATGTAAAAAAAACTTTAGAGGTGTCAAGGGACACCCGGATGGAACGAAGTTCCTTTCCAGGATTCATAATAGTTATAATTTTTTTATTATTTATTTATTTATAGGATGATCAGAAACACCATCAGGTATAGGTTTTAATGACAAACGCTTGCAATGACTGGACATGTTTACTCAAATCGTATCGTTCTTTCCTCAAAAGACCATTTCATACACTAATCTACACGATTCTCACATGGTCTAACCAAGATTATGTCTAGGTTTTAAAAGATACAGTGATCTCTGAGTTTATTCGGTCTTTTTCTCAGATTAGTCGAATATGAAACACCGAACTCATCTAGTTTTAAAATATTCCTTATTTTGATGTATAATGATATACAGGGTCAAATTAAATTATTTGGCAAATGTTAGGTATGGATATCGAAAACGAATGAAATTTAAAAACCCGACTGCTAAAAAGTAAAGCTCTAAAAAGAATAAAACAAAAAAATATTCTCATTTTTTGTTAAATATTGAAATTGTTATGTACAAACTATTCAATATGAACCAAAGTTGTCGACATAGCTCATAAGATTAGCAAGCTGAAGTGGCAATGGGCCGGCCACATTAGCCGTCGAACCGATGACCGTTGGGGTAGACGTGTTCTTGAGTGGAGACCGCGAATCGGCAAACGTAAGGTAGGACGCCCTCAGGCTAGGTGGAGCGACGATCTTCGCAGGGTGGCTGGTAGCAGCTGGATGAGAGTTGCCGAAAATCGAGTTAAATGGCGTGCAATTGGGGAGGCCTATCTATGTCCAGCAGTGGACTGCTATAGGCTGATGATGATGATGATGATGATGATTCAATATGTATCGTCAATTAAATAAACAACTTACTCCTAATATATTATTATGTTCATGTTTTTAATAAATATTCATAGAGATGTTCAGAGAATAGTCGTGGTCGTATGCCACTTTGTTGTAAAACATCGCTCACTACTCTAAGTTTAATGTTTTTTTAGAGTGCCAAGGATATCTCATTTGTCATATTATGATAAGTTGTTTCGAAGTTATGAGGGAACAGATGAACATACATACCGGTCGAAATTATAACCCTCTATTTGGCTCCGCCGTAGTCGGGTAAAAAAAATCGTGACTCTAACTTTATTCAAATCTTTCAATGACATTGACATTAAGGCAGCCAAACGACTGTTATGTTTTGTTTCTGGAACTACTTAAAAATATCTATATTCCACGAAAAATTAGAAAAACAGCTCATCGATTACGGGCATGGACCTTCGTACATCGAATGATATTACTTCTTGTTTTAGTTTTCCACATCGATACCCAACACGTGGGTAAAATATTGCCAGCTTATATAATAAAACCCTGTATAATTGTTTGTTCTAACCTACTAACACGAACAGATAAAATAAATATGTTAATAGGCGTCTACACAACTACCGTTTACTGGTTAGCCGTCGAACAACAATAAAATCTGTCTAATTGCATAGCGAACTATAAGTAACAGCCTAACCTATAAAATACGACGGAATATAACACAGATGCTTGCAATAAAGAAAACGTATTTGAGGAACATCGTTTTCACATCAGTTCGGAGGCTGCGCCCTTCTGGCTTCTCACTCTATTTCTCCGTGTTATCAGGCATGTTCCAAGGTTTGCTTAGGGTTATGACTTTCTAATACAGGATTAATAATAAAATACCTTTGAAGATTTAAATGAGCTTTTTGAAATTATTTTGATAGTTATAGTAGTTTATTAGTAAGGGATTCTTACCGGGTAGGGGGGATCATATGGTGCCGTATGTTGAGAATTGCACCATCCAATTTCTTTTCGTGGGTGTCGTAAAAGGCGACTAAGGGATTTACTAGAGAAGGGCCAGCAGCGTTCTCTTTGCTTTTACCACCATACTGCGATCGCTAACCGCCTGCCAAGCGTGGCGATTACGGCAGCCCCCTATAATTATAGCCAATAATCTTATGTAAGTTTGTTTTATAGGAAGTAATATCTCAGATTTTAAAAATAATTTTACTTTTAGAAAGGCACATTATACTTGATTGACATAGGCTATATTTCATTGTGATTTATTATATTTTTTACAGTGAAGGTAATTTCATGACAAGTAAAAACACTATTTGACACCCAGCAAAGTGGAGACGGGTCGTAATAATAATAGAGGTTAAAATATGAAATTGTCGTTTTATAGTAATAGATATTTTGAATTGACATTAAACCTTCATGGTGTAAGATATTCGAATGAAACTTTTTTTGCTTTTGTAATGGAAACTTCGACTTGAAGAACGAACCACGTGGAAAACGCCCACACAGGTAAATAACACTGAATTGAAGGTGATGGTGTTACATCTTGGGAAAAAACGAGTATTAAGAAGTGAAATTCTTGAGTTTGCATGTAGGTGGTAATTTTTGGAACTACTGATCCGATTCCGAAACTCTTTGACTATTGGGAAGCTACAGTTTTGCCGAGTGACAGCATATATTTCTTGTTAACATCAAAATAAAAGCCACGTGGATGAAGTTGTGGACAGAATCCGTAGTCGTACAATGTGTTCATTAGGTAATTGAGAACCCAGGTTATTCTGCAAAGCCCGATAATGGTACCTACCTAATAAAATCTCCCTTTTCAAGTTGGTTCGGTGTTCAAGTGCCACTTATTATTTAATTCCTCTTTCGAGGATGTTGTTAATTTAAATTGCTTTTCATCTTACGTAATTTTATGTCAACTAAGTAAATAATATTTTAGCTACACTCTGTTTATAATATTATTAGCTTTTGTCAGCGACTTCGTCTGCGTGAAATGTTGGTACCAGACCCACCGCGCAGTTTTCTGACTTTTTTTCTATTGCCTTAGTTCCTAAGGGTCGTAAGGTGGACTGGTAGTTCCAGAGATTAGTGCCACGGAACAAAGAAAAAAAAGCACTGTGTGGTTTTCATGAAACCAAGGTAAAAGTGAAACTTTATAAACACACATTATAGACATTTAACTAAAAATTTTCGGAATATATGCAATAGCTGATTAAAAAGACTTAATTTAATATTCATACGAAATAAGTTAAATAATAAATTCAAGCACTCAAAATTGAAATAAATCCATAAACAACAACATGCACCAGCGAACGCCTTTCACTTTATCCCTACTCCGCGACCGACCGTCGCGCGACATGCAACACACAGACGAAAAAGTGTGAGACGTACATCGTCTAAAAATAAAAGTTTCACTTTAAAAACAAATTTTTGACCTTTATTATTAGCTCACCCGCTTTAACGCTGGGTTGGTAGGTAGTCACGTCGGAAATTATTCCACGGGAATGTACTATTTAATGGTTTACGTCCATCCCACTTTTTATTCTGGGTTCAGTAAAAGTAATTTTTGTCCTCTATTATAATATTTATAATTTAACACAAAGAAGTTAACTTCAGAATCACCTCCAGCTCTTCAAACCCCATAAAAATCTACAGTGAAAGCGACTTTAAAACCAAGAGTAACATTTTCTTCCGCTACACTAAGACGAAACGAAACTTCAAAATTAAAAAAAGATTTTCTTCGCCCTACTTCCTCAAAACTTAGTATCAGGCAGCCCTACCCGCATTTGAGACGGTACATAGCTATAGCAAGCAGGGTATCTACCCCTGTTCCGGTTTGAGTAGCTAAAAGAGCTTATGGTAATTTGGGCTGTCTTAAAATGTCAACGTCACCACTCGACGTATCTAAGCTACCTTAAATAGTTTAATGAGAGACTGTTTTACACCTTTTGTAAGGATTAGCGGTAGGTGTGAATTTGTTTTTTTTTTAAGCTTAGTCAGCTAAACGCCCGCTCCGATTAGCTTAACAAGTAGGCTCAGGTAGAATAGGGAATCTTCTTTACGGCTGCAAAGTAGGGCCTTCGTAGGATCCTATACTAATTTATTCCTCAAATTGTGTTGACCCGTTTTATAATATTACTTCCATAGTAAAGATAACATATTAAACTGTTGATACATTGAATTATTAACGTGCAGTCTGTGTTTGACCAAATTGCACCACATGGAAACATACGTAGACCTTTGATTAGAAATATAGCATAATGAGTCTATAATCTTCTCGCTGCCGATTTACCACGTGAGTCCAGGGTTGGTAGATATCACCTGTCTTCGAATTTTTTGGTTTCTAGGACATGCCGGTATCCTCAAGATGTTTTTCTTTACCGTCTTGAAAGCAGTGGTAAAATAATTTACACAAAGTAAAGCGCCTGCCTTGCCTGAGTTCGAACCCATGGCCTAAAATAGTAAGTTGGGCCACTACCAATAGGCCACCACTGCACTGATTAAAAATATATGACAAAAAAAAAAAACAATTCATATATATTTTTCTGGTCATTGCTATGCTGACTAAGGACCAAGCGGATAGCATCCTCATACTGAACGCAGAATGCATAAAGACACCTAATGACAATTCTCTAGTAAATCTCTTAGTGGTCTTTAACTGCACCTATTGGAAGAGGTGCTATTCTTTCCGTCCGGCTCCACACGGAACTATAAACATACTGCGATCTCCAACCCGCCTGACCAGCGTGGAAAGAAATATCGATATTGTGTCAAGTTGTAAAAACCGTGCGGGTACCAAATAGATAAGACGATCCTCGACAGCGCATATCAGAAACTAGCATCCAGTTATGAGTCTTAGCCACAGAGTAATAACAAATGAAAGACTAACGCGTCAGTAAATATCAGCGAACACGTCAACTTGGCGTAATGTTCCGCACCGTCTGCCGCGCTTTTAGGTCAATTTCAGGTGTAATTCTGTATTTGAAGATTAGTTGCAGAATATTTAACTAACTCTGAAATAATAGTGAAGTATAAACATTTCATTTACGTCAAAATGTTATTATGATACTGATTTATGTACAATACAATATTGGTTGTGTGTTATTTATTAGCAATTTTGACTTTAGTGAATTGATTGTGGTATTAGTCCATATTTAAGCACGTCACTCAATACTCAAGCATTACTTAAAATGAGTTTCAACCAAGTAAACGCCTTGAACCTTGTTTTATTTAATGCTTGCTATTGAGGGACGTTCTGTAATATGGGCCTTAGACTCACTGTTTGACTGTACTACATGATCATAAATCTTATTATAAGGTGACAACGTCCACTTTAATCTTATTCTTATACATACAAACTCAATTTCTGTGTCTTAGGACTCCATTTTGTTTATACTTCATGTTCATTACACATGTTATTTGGTGACATCATTCACTTTAGTGTTGTTTTAACAATAGAGATAATAATATAATGAGTCTTAAACTGAATTTCTGGGCCTTGCCTATTTTCATTATACTCCATGATCATAGCCGGTGTTATTCAGTGACATCTTCCAATTTAGTCTTGTTCTTATAATAGAGACAATTTAATGACTCACAGACTTAATTTATGTTTTTTAACATTATATTTTAAATATACTCCATGACCGTAGCCCGTGTTATTTGGTGACATCGTCCACTTTAATATCCCGAAACGCCGCCGGCGTAACGACACCTGCTTCCTCAAAATTTCATTACCTTCCCTTAGGTTAACAATACTAACCCCAATTTAGTGAACCGCTTAATTATTTACGCATATGTTTAATCCGCTTTTGGTCTGGATTGATTTTAATTTATAGTTAAAACACTGCGGTGGAATAATTGAAAGGGTACAGTTGGGGAGTAATTTTGCGGCCGCAACAAATACCTTTATTCAATAGCTAAAATGACAGCAGCTTTTCACAAAAGAAAATAACGTTTACATGGACACAGTTTGTCGATGAAACAAAACACACAAGTAAAAATATTGTTTTAAACACGAATAGTGTGTGTTTCAGGTCGTTACGGGTCGTCAGAAGCCCTAAAGCCAGACAGCCAGTCTTACTAATGGGTATAGTATTGTCCAGGGTTGTGGAGGTCAGATAGGAGTTGCTCTATAGAAATTATTGGCATTCAGCTGCTTCCAGTTAAACCGGAAGCCAACCCCAACACAGTTGGGAAAAGGTAAGGCAGATGATGATTCTGCGCTCAAGGAGATCTATTTCAGCATAAATGCCAAACTCATGCTGAGGACGCCATCTAATGAAAGAGTTTCAACATACCTGATACACAATTATTATACATATAAAGTAATCAAGTAAGTCAAGTGTATCAGTCATAATGAATAGGCCAGTCCTCAATTTTGCTACCCAGTTAACCTCAGCTAATATTTTCAAATTGTAAACTTGAGCCATTTGATTTTAACATGACCGATGTTACAAGATACGCTTTGGGCAGCTCGTCATCGAGAACTAACATATAGAAGTAAAAAAACTAGCCAAGTGCGAGTCGGACTCGCGCACCGAGGGTTCCGGTATTCACGGCTTATGAAAGTTTATGTTTATGAAATCAAATGTTTTTTTTAAATATTTGAGTTGGCTGAATGAAAGGTAAATTGTGGTTTACGATTTATGACGTATTAAAAAAAAAACTACTTTCTAGATCTCGTTCAAACCAATTTTCGGTGAAAGTTTACATGGTAATGTATATCATATATTTTTTTTAGTTTTATCATTCCCTTATTTTAGAAGTTACGGGGGGGGGGGGGCGGGGGACACATTTTACCACTTTGGAAGTGTCTCTCACGCAAACTATTCGGTTTAGAAAAAAAGGATATTAGAAACCTCAATGTCATTTTTGAAGACCTATCCATAAATACCCCACACGTATGGGTTTGATGAATTTTTTTTTGAGTTTCAGTTCTATGTATGGGGAACCCCAAATACTATTGTTTTTTTTTCTATTTTTGAGTGAAAAGCTTAATGCGGTTCACAGAATACATCTACTTACCAAGTTTCAACAGCATAGCTCTTATAGTTTCGGAAAAAAGTGGCTGTGACATACTCGGACAGACAGACAGACAGACATGACGAATCTATAAGGGTTCTGTTTTTTGCCATTTGGCAACGGAACCCTAAAAAGGGTTATGGTGAAACTTTTCTGAATCGTATTTTCTCAAAAAGGTTTTCTCTGGTAAAGACTACTAATTTTGAACCAGTGCTGCCACCTAGTGTGACAATATTTAGTTATCAACAACCTTCGCAAAGCCTACTTCAGGGAAGATTCTTTTTCAACGTGGAAACTCAATTAGTTCTTGTTTTTGGAGTTAGATGGCAGTTAAAGCTGAAATTATAAAAATTGACGTTTCCATATAACTAATAATAACTATTATATTGAGTAGATAGAACATATAAGATGGTGGTTTAGTTTCATAAAATTATGGAAAATTTTGTTTCATTTTTTTAAAGGCTATACCTGACATAGGTGTCTTTATTCTTAGATACACGATTCAGTTACACGTCAATGAAGCATACTTAGCATTTAACCTTAATAATAAGTACTTTCAAAATCCAGTATATGTCGGTTTTCATCATAGTACAGACTCCAGCACATCAAGCTACCCGTAAACTATCAAATTATGCTAATCAATCTTGAACCTTATACTTTAGCGATAAAGTCGAAAACCTTTTAAAGAATTTTGACAGATTGAAGTAGGTTTGTGTGTTGGCGTCTAAACAAACCTTTAAAGAACATTCTGGCTAGGTACCTAGCGTAGAAACGTGGTAACTTTTGTGTTTTTTTTTTTATGTTGTGATTCGATATAAAGATTGAAGATTTTGTAATAGTTTTCGACATATGAAAATTCACGACTCATAATTATTACATAAAATGAGGTCCTTTAAAAAATGAGGATCACAAATCATGGTGCTAGTATATTTTAGTAATTTCATACAATGTAAAGCATTTTCTCCTGCACCCTAAAAATTAAAATGTCAAAAGAATATTGCGAGGGATGTCAAATTAAACTCTGGTCATAATAATAAGCTGGCGGTTTAGCAACAAATTCCCGATGATTAGACTAAAATGAGTAAAACGCTTTATACCTCCAAGTTTATTTAATAAGGAACTGTGAAGATAGAATCGTGACGAACTTGAATTTCTTAATTAACCCATTCGTTGCTACCAACGCACCATTTGCGTTGATCGAGATAACTACGTCATGCCACCAACGTACCATATGCATTAAGTGAACTTAAGAAAAATATTAAGTGGCACCCAAGTGATTAAGTGGCGATGAATGGGTTAAGTAAATTAGGCTAATATTCTAGCCGCCATTGTTATGTAGAACGAACTATACCATTTTTCTTTTTGTTAGGATTTTGATGTATCACGACGTATATTTTATTATATGGTGACGCCTTATTCTGCTTCTCATAGTTTCCAAGACTTCACTTGAGTTTATAGTTGATATATGTTACACGCATAAACCTTCCGGAATAAATCCATCCTAATATTATAAATGCAAAAGTAGCTCTGTCTGTCTGTCTCTCTTTCCTGCTAAAACTACTGAACCGATTTAAATTAAATTTGGTACACAGATAGTTTAGACTACTTTTTATTGCGGAAAAGGGGTTTTAAGGGGTTGAAAGGGAGGATGAAAGGTTGTAGGGAAGTATTGTCATTTTTAAAGCTAGAATGATGAAATTTTTTTATTTGGCTTTTATTACCTACATCCATACTATTAATATTATAAATGCGAAAGTGTGTGTGTCTGTTTGTCCGTCTTTCACGGCAAAACGGAACGACGAATTGACGTGGTTTTTTAAGTGGAGATAGTTGAAGGGATGGAGAGTGACATAAGCTACTTTTTATTACGCGACTTCGTCTGCGTCCGTGATAACCGACATTTACGCGAACGAAGTCGCGGGCAAAAGCTAGTTCATATATAATAAATAATGCTTAAGGCATTAAGTCCACCTTTGTACCTTTTTTTGTGTGCGAGAAGTTTAAATAAATAAATAAATAGGATTAGCAAACTGAAGTGGCAATGAGCTGGCCACATTAGCCGTAGAACCGATGACCGTTGGGGTAGACGTGTTTTTGAGTGGAGACCGCAAATCGGCAAACGTAAGGTAGAACGCCCTCAGGCAAGGTGGAGCCCCTCTTTGAGGAGTGGATAGAGAGGCGCCACGGCGTCCTCCCGTCCTCACTCAGATTGTTCGAAAGAGATACCGTGACCCTGGCACATGGGCAACTGAAGGAACACGGGTAGGTTTTAGTCAGTAAAAGTCTGATACCCGCTCCGCCCAGAGCGGGAGAAGTCATTTGATGATTTCCCACCCAGAAAAAAACAAAAAAAAAAGCTAGGTGGAGCGACGATTTCCTCAGGGTGGCTGGTAGCAGCTGGATGAGAGTTGGCGAGAATTGACCTGAATGGCCTACAATTGGAGAGACCTACGTCCAGCAGTGGACTGTTATAGGCTGATGATGATGAGGAAAAAATATTTTCTTAGAGAACGCTAGCATGGGATTAAATTGCTTTGGTAGTTAACTCTTTGTTAAAGTGTAAATTTTAACTCATCATCATTTCAGCCGTAAGACGTCCACTGTTGGACTTAGGCCTCCCCCAATTTGGGGGGCTTTGCCATAATCGCCATGCTTGGCAGGCGGGTTGGCGATCGCAGTATGGTGGTAAAATGCACAGAGAACGCTGCTGCCCATTCTCTAGTAAGTCCCATAGTCGCCTTTTACGACACCCACGGGAAGAAATGGGGTGGTGTTATTCTTTACGTTCGGCACCACACGGTACACGGTAATTTTAACTCGCCTATTTACATTAAAAGTATTCAGACAAATGTCCCTAGCTGGTCTCGAAATTATTTACCAAAACTTGACTGAATTAACAAATACTAGGTGCTTTTAATATTCTCAACGCCATCTCGAGAGGGGATGTCGAACATACCGGAACAGAAACCCCTTTCGAGTTCAACGTCGAGTAAAACAGTCAATAGATGGCGCATGCTGCATGACTAAGAAAAGTGACCTAGTGCAGGAAAATTCCCGTAGATGGCGGTATTATGTAAATTATGATAAAACAAATTAACATTCCTGCACAACTGTATAAAGGAGACGGATACGCTTTCATACAATCTTGGGCCTGGATGTAAAAAGATGAAATTGGTGTCTATTGATAGGCACTATATTATTAAACAATCACTAAAAATTTTGCAGGTTTTAGCAATCTGAGAACCGAGTTAAATAAGATTTAGGAAAAGTGAGGTTACGTAACAATCTACACTTAACAGCTGATTTTTGAAGTGCGATTCTCATTCTTTAAAATACAGTTGGGGTGTTAAATATAAAGAATATAATCATAATTCATCATCACCATCATCATCATTTCAGCCGAAAGACGTTCACTGCTGGTCATAAGTCTTCCCCGATTCGGAGGGTTTGCCATAATCGCAACGCTTAGCAGGCTGGTTGGCGATCGCAGTGTGGTCGCATAATGCATAGAGAACGCTGTTGCCAATTCTAAGTCCCTTAGTCGCCTCTTACGACATCCACAGGAAGAATTAGGGTGGTGCTATTCTTTACTATTCTCTTTATTCTTAATCATTATATAAGTATTTGTAGAAGGGCTGGTGGCTAAGTAATAACAGCCGCACGGGTTAACCGCTCAGGTTAAGCTACGCTTGCTGCGGTTGGTCCGTGGATGGGTGACCATCTTTACATACCAAGACCCTTCCGTGCCTCGGAAAGCATGTTAAGCCGTTGGTCCCAGCTATCTTTCGTAGATCTTAGACAGTCGTTACGGGTCATCAGAAGCCCAGTCTGACAACCAGTCTTACAAAGGGATATCATATTACCCAGTAACTGGATTGTGGAACTCAGATAGGCAGTCACTCCGTGTAAAATACTGCATCCGATTAGACAGGACACCGACCTCAATATAATTGGGGAAAGGCTAAGCAGATGATAATTTATATAGGTATTTCTAGAGTGAGGGAGAGAAAATAAAAATGTTCTTTAGTAATATTTTTTATTTATTTTCAATTATGATTAAATTGTCATCTAGAAACTGTGCCGGTGGTACTATATTATCTTGGTACCTAGCCCAACTAAAGTACCATATTATTTTCATAACAAGAGGTGGTCTTTGATCCAACTACCAGCAAGCTTGGCAAACATGGTCACTGCATTTTACCTGAAAGATGTAAAAAGTGGTTAATAACAGATAACATGATTAAGTACTTTTAAAAAATCTTGGTCCGATAGTTACTTAGTTCTATATAATGTATCTACATGGGCCTTTTAAATGTTTACCTATACTTTATTATATTAATTAATACCGAACTACCTACTAAATAACTCAAATATTATGTTCACCGATAACATGTGTGATTATTGGAGAGCGAGGAATACTGTCCTACCGTGATACAGTTTATACTATGTAGTACTGAGGTCAGTGTGAATTACTCTCTAACTACCAAACAACCATTTACGTTTGATATGAGATCTTATTTGTTTGTTTTTTATACGTACATATAACTCATTGTACCTAAGGTTGTTATTGTGCTACTAGAAATAAGAATGTTGCCCCTAAAACGACCCACTGACCTTTTATTATTATTTTGTTAGTATAATGGTGAAAGAAAAAATATTGTAAAGATTGCAAGCCAGCGTGGTAGACGTTGGTGAGGTAAACAAGAAGTGAGTAAGTACTTACAGATTGTGGTGTACGCCATTGACGAATTACTGCTAATATCATTTCGTCATCCAAATCTCGACGATCTGTTGAATCACAGCGATTAGTCACTATGCGACAATTTACACAACTATCCATGGTGTCGCTTTCCAATCGGTAGGCTGTTCGTAGAATCCAAAATGACAAGTCCAAGTCCAACGTTTAAGCGGAGTTCTCCGTGTCGGGTATGGTAGCAAGGCAAGGGTCATAGAAGAAGGTAGCTCCGAAGTCCGTAGAATGAAAGCAGGGGTTGAGGAAACATCAATAAAACTATGGGTGGAAACACGATACGCACATGCAATAAACAATATGAAACGAGTGAGTGTCAGCGTTATGTCATGCATGTCATGTCAGAGTTAGCACAGACTAAACATACATTAATCGATTAACAAACGTGGATCATTTTATGTTAATTATATTAATATTTAATTGGTTTAAGCTGTGCAGTATGTTATTTCTAATAGATTTAATTATTTTAATTGAATTAATCATCTGGTGAAGGTATCTTCTTAAATAGTATGAACGTTAATCGATTATAATTTAATCGATATTCCATTTACTTGGGAACCTTAACTTAATTTTAGGATTTCTCATTTTCCAGATTGTAAATTGAGTTGATTTTTCAGATTTTCATATAGAAAAATATAAGCTTTTTTTTAAACCATTTCTCCACTTATTACATTTTGGCCCAGAAATGCCCGTCTCCTTTTAGTTCGAGTTTGCTATCGGACTTCATAATCGTCCCCACACAATTGTTGTTTATTCATCAACTATTTACTAGTGATTTTTCTTCTTACTAAATAAGCATACATTCTACAATAAATCGAAATCAAAATTTAAGATTGTTTTTATACTTATATTCTACAATGGCAAAGCCCTATGAAATGGTGAAGGGCGGGCGTTTTAGTGGACTATCTTGTTTAATTTTAACGTTCAAAAAGACTAGAAGTGAGTTTTGATTTTGATTCATATCATTGTCATCATTTCATTAGTAAGACGTCCACTGCTGGCCTCCCCTAATAAATAATAAATATAAATAATAGTTTAAAAAAACTAAAAAACACGCTTCCATGGATAACCAAACTAAAAAGTACAAAATAATGGAAAAAAAGCGTGGGGTGCTTTTAAGGTATTTTATTATTGATATCAGGCACCCCACGCTTTTTTTCCATTATTTTGTACTTTTTAGTTTGGTTATCCATGGAAGCGTGTTTTTTAGTTTTTTTAAACTATTATTTATTTTCTATTTTTTAGGGTATTTCGAATTTTGAGACGTATGACAGCGTAGTTTGTGACAGTTTTTTTGCTGTCCTGGTAACCCTGGCAAGGATAATGGCACAAATTTATGAAATTATTGCATTGTCATCAGTCCTTGACAGGTGTGCAAAGTATGAATGAAATCTGGTCGTTTAAAGTGGGTCAAAATCGCACTATAAGGAGTCGGTTACAAACAAACATACAAATATACAAACATACAAATATACAAACATACAAGTGAAGCTAATATAAAGCGTGTAAAAATAAATAAATATCTTAGAACAACCAACACACCGTTAGCTGATCCCAAACTAGGCAGAGCCTGTACTATGATAACCGGACAACTGATAAATATACTTATATATTTTAAATACATACATATTATAGAAAAATTACACCCAGACACAGAACAAATGTCATCACACAAAGATTTGTCCTGGGTGGGAATCGAACCCACGACCTCAGTCTTTGCAGTTAGGATCACTAACCACTAGACTAACAACCCAACTGATTGAGGGGATTTGCCATAATCGCCACGCTTAGTAGGCGAATTGGCGATCGCAGTATGGTGGAAAAATGCATAGAGAACGCTGCTGCGCATTCTTTAGTCGAAACCCACGGGAAGAAATGAGATGGTACTATTTTTTACGTCCAGCAACACACGGAAATTAATTCATAAGTAATGTTTAAATTTCAAACCCTTAAATACTATGAAGGATAAAATATAGGCACACCTCTCCATTCTATGGGCAATAGTGGTTAACCGTACCCTGACCAACTTAAGGGACCTATCAAGATTGTTTTTTTAAAACGCTTAACAAGCTCTGCTGCAGGGTTTAAAGCCTCACATGATCATTACCATTTAAGCCGAAAAACGTCCTATGCTGAAAATCGGCCACGTCCAAACACCGCCAGTACAACCGGTTCTGTGCTTGGTGGCATCCAACGGATTCTTACGGGCTTCACCAGGCCACATGACTGTTAGGCTGTTACAACCTGAAGTGGTAAAACCCTGCCAGTGCATACTAAAATAATGAAAAAAGGGTTTTTTTTATCTCAACGCCATCTCGATAAGGGACGTAGAACATTCTGGAATCGAAACCTTCTCTGAGGGCAAACGTTATCAAACTGTTAATAGATGACACAGAGCGAAGGACTAATCGTGAGGTAACATGGTGCAGGAAAATTCCGGTAGATGGCACTTATTTAGGTAATGTTAATATTCTAACACTAAAATATTGTTTGGATAGGCAGACACTATATAAAATATCCCTTTTTGCTTTTTGCAATTAGCAATTCGTGTCAAGCTGTAAGTTGAAAAAAATATGATTCGCGATCGTCACAAGCATGTAATGGGTGATTCATTTAGAGGTACTTTTTTCAAAAGTAAAAACAATACAAAAATGTAGTTTTTTCTGGGTATCTTTAATATGATACAAAAACTTTTTTGCAAAAAAAAACAACCGACTTCCTTAAAAACACTACAAAGTGAAAAATAACTTTAATTTCGGAAGTCGGTGTCTTAGGATCTGTATTTATGGTTTTTTTGCCACCGACTTCCGAAATTAAAGTTATTTTTCACTTTGTAGTGTTTTTAAGGAAGTCGGTTGTTTTTTTTTGCAAAAAAGTTTTTATTTTTAAATTTTTAGTTGTGGTATTCACCCTGCACTAATTCCAAACAAACAATGCATTTTTATGCGATAGCAGAAATCACGGTTGATTTCCTGTCATTTTTTAAAGAGTTCCGGTGTCTGTCTCCCGAACTCATCATCAGATCTATATGAAAATTATATGGGACCATTTCGAAATAAACTCCTTTCGAACAAAAAAAGAATTTTGCAAATCCGTCTATATATGACGGAGTTATGGCCGAACATACATAAAAAAAAAAAAAAAAAACATATAAACATCCGAATTGATAACCTCCTCCTTTTTGAAGTCGGTTAAAAATAACCATTGCCTCCATTTATTGTTTTAAGATTATTTCTTTCAAATTGTTGCTGAAACTGCTGTGAACATGAGTCATTCTGAAGTTCCAATTATTCATGATGAGTACGACCATTTCGAGTGGTATATGGTGAAAAACGTGAGGAATGTTGGCTTTCGCTTCCTGAATCGTACCTATCGTAATCTCATCCATGTGGATTTGGAATTTACATAACCCCAAAGGGATATGTCTAGAGATGTGATATCACTCGATCAACGGTCCGAAGCGAAAAAAATAAAAATGAACCACCGAATTGTTCTCGCAACAAAGCCATGATTTCATGGACTGTATGACACATAGTGCCGTCTTGTTTGTACCAAATGTCCTGATGACGACAGGCTTAAATATGATACAAAAAAACTGGCCAAGTGCGAGTCGGACTCGCGCACCGAGGCTTCCATACAAACCTGCAGGTATTCACGGTTTATGCGTATGGTTTATGTTTATGAAATTATTATTTTTTTTTTTAATTTTTATATTTAATTTGACTGAATGAAAGGTAAACTGTGTTTTACGATTTATGACGTATTAAAAAAAAACTACTTACTAGATCTCGTTCAAACCAATTTTCGGTGGAAGTTTACATGGTAATGTATATCATATATTTTTTTTAGTTTTATCATTCCCTTATTTTAGAAGTTACTTACACATTTTACCACTTTGGAAGTGTCTCTCGCGCAAACTATTCAGTTTAGAAAAAAATTATACTAGAAACTTCAATATCATTTTTGAAGACCTATCCATAGAAACCCCACACGTATGGGTTTGATGAAAAAAAAAAATTGAGTTTCAGTTCTATGTATGGGGAACCCCAAATATTATTGTTTTTTTTTTCTATTTTTGTGTGAAAATCTTAATGCGGTTTACAGAATACATCTACTTACCAAGTTTCAACAGCATAGCTCTTATAGTTTCGGAAAAAAATGGCTGTAACATACTCGGACAGACAGACAGACAGACATGACGAATCTATAAGGGTTCCGTTTTTTGCCTTTTGGCAACGGAACCCTAAAAACCAAACTAAAAAGTAGAAAATAATGGAAAAAAAAGCGTAGATTGCTTTTTAAGGTATTTTTTAATTGATATCAAGCACCCCACACTTTTTAGGGTTCCGTTGCCAAATGGCAAAAAACGGAACCCTTATAGATTCGTCATGTCTGTCTGTCTGTCTGTCTGTCTGTCCGAGTATGTCACAGCCACTTTTTGTCGAAACTATAAGAGCTATGCTGTTGAAACTTGGTAAGTAGATGTATTCTGTAAACCGCATTAAGATTTTTACACAAAAATAGAAAAAAATAATATTTGGGGTTCCCCATACATAGAACTGAATCTCAAATTTTTTTTTTTCACCAAACCCATACGTGTGGGGTATCTATGGATAGGTCTTCAAAAATGACATTGAGGTTTCTAATATCATTTTTTTCTAACCCGAATAGTTTGCGCGAGAGACACTTCCAAAGTGCTAAAATGTGTGTCCCCCCCCCGTAACTTCTAAAATAAGGGAATGATAAAACTAAAAAAAAATATATGATGTACATTACCATGTAAACTTCCACCGAAAATTGGTTTGAACGAGATCTAGTAACTAGTTTTTTTTTTTAAAAACGTCATAAATCGTAAAACACAGTTTACCTTTCATTCAGTCAAATTAAATATAAAAATAAAATAAAAAACATTTAATTTCATAAACATAAACCTTATGCATAAACCGTGAATACCTGCAGGTTTGTACGGAACCCTCGGTGCGCGAGTCCGACTCGCACTTGGCCGGTTTTTTTTTCCATTACTTTCTACTTTTTAGTTTGTTTTTCTATGGAAGCGTGTTTTTTAGTTTTTTTAAACTAATATTTATTTTCTGGTTTTTTAGAGTGTGTCGAATTTCGAGACGTATTTCAGCGAAGACAGTTTTTTTGCTGTCCTGGTAACCCTGGCAAGGATAATGGCACAATATTATGAAATTATAGTACCTATTGTCATCGGTCCTCGATAAGTCTACAGAGTTTAAATGAAATCTGGTCGTTTAAAGTGGGTCAAAATCGCGCTATAAGGAGTCGGTTACAAACAAACATACAAGTGCAAAGCGTGTAATAAAAAGTCCGTTATCATGGCGTGATAACGGATTGGAACTTCAGAATGGACCATGTAAGCCATAGTTATGGTCAACATTTGTAAGAAATAATCTTAAAATAATAATTAATGACAAGAATGTTTCATTTGTACGATTATAAAGATAACCCGATAAAATTGATTTTTTTATATATTAGACATAAGTTAATGTAATTTTCATGAAAAAGTCATGCGATGGCATTACAAGCAGTCGGGCGGAAAAATCAAAAACTCTTTTTCGTCGGCCGGCTGTGCCGTATCATGCCGACCCGAACAAGTATATTGCACCAGTCACATACCTACATCGCAAAGGTATCATATTATATGACATAACAACCCATCCTATAAGGAACAGGACATCACCGTCTGACCCACAAATAAATTAATCATGGTACAAAGTACCGACACAAGTTCCTTATCACTTCTAGTGTTGACTCGTCCGCCGCAACAAGATTGTGTTTACATAATTTTATCTGATGCACGCTTTACGATTACGGTTCTCCTTTGACACGATACTCATCTGCTCGGTACATAACGTTACCCGTTTGTTTTCTCTCCTGGTTGGGTTAGTGTAACGTGTTTCTTGATTAATAAAACTGTGTGAATTTTATTACTTTTGGTGTTGTATAAATGCTTGTTTGTGGTGGTTGTTTTGTGGTTAAACACGTATTAAAGTTACTTTTATGTAAATTGGACTTGGCAGATGTGTCAATTGTACAATGGTACAAGCTTATGACCCTCTTATAGAAAATGATTGTAACATGGTAATTACGGAATAAGATAGAAAAAGTATGAAACTTCAGTTGCAGCGTATCACAATGGGTAGTGGAAACAGAGTAGGCACAGCACAGGCAGGCTTTTACCCAGTAGCAGAGTTCGTCATGTTTTTAATTAAGTTTTCATAGAGATTGTTACTTAGATAGATTGGCACTTGCCACTTGTTTCTATTCCAAATAAGATTTTGAGATGAGATTTCAGGGGCGAAAATCGTATAGCAGAAAAAGAGAAAAAGTAAAACCCAACCAAATTTTCAGGTTCTGAAAAGGAAGCTACTTTTTAGTCGGGGATCGAAACTGGGAGATTTTAGTTTTCTCTAGAATTGAGCTCGTCACTCCTCTCTACGATTTTCTCTTTGAAACCCTAGTTTTTGTTCCTAAAATATCTGACCCTAAAACTCGTAGTTTATAGGTTCAAAATTGCTTACATTTGAATGTACAGAATCTACCTACATTTTTGTGTCGAAGTTACCCTTTTCAGATTTTTCCGGAAAATGTTTGAAACTGTAATGTGAAAAGTTGAAAGTAAACGGCTTCAGCTGTATTTGAAAAGAAAAAGCCTTACAAATGTTGTCTTCTTCTTAGCGATAATTTTTTTTTTAAATTATACCATTTTCTTTGCATATCTTTTAAACGGCGTCAAATTAAATTTGCCAGTGAAACTCTACGGACATTAGGGGTATATCTAAAAAATAAATTAAAAAAACTATTTTTGTAGTTAACAACCACAACTTTTTGTGCAAACTTTATTAATTGAAAGATTTTTCTATCCTTACACCATAGGACAAAAAATAGAAAACAGATTTCCTTAATTTATACTTCAAGTTACCAAACTTAACTACGGTCGCCAAGTCCGTTAACCATACCGTAGTCCGTCCGTCCATAGTCCATTATCATTATTGTTTTGATTTATCGTATTTAAAAATCGATACCAAACAGGTTTGTGTAGTTTCGGTAGCTAATTTAACGTGACTTTGTATAAATCCATGTATTTCATCTTTAACCGTCACTCTAGTTTGCTTTTTTATGTATGCCCCCGATTACTTCAAGACGGCTGCATCGATTTGGAAAATTCTGTTTTTGTCTGAAAGGACATATCTACTATCAAGATGGTCCTTTTAAGATCAAACAGGATAGAACGACGGAATGCTTGCAATATGTCTGGCACAGCGATTTGAGTATTTTTAGTAACAACTAAAAAATGAAAAAGAAAACTAATAAAGAAATGACTTCCCAAAACACTGCAACTTCGGAAGTTGGTTATAAAACCAAACACACCGACTTCCGAAACAAACAATTATTAACTTGAAAGATGTTTCAGTACGAATATTTTCAAAAGCCTATCTGTTTTCACTTCCAACGTTCAATACGACTGTAATAGCTTAAAGCGATATAACTCAGTTCATATTCAGAGCGAAAAAGCGATTCGCAAAAAGAAAACGTTACATACACGCTAGTTTCCCGTTTAACCGGGTTGTGTAAGTAAAAAAAGATGGCCATGGTTTTTTACCCGCCATGCGAATCTTTTCATCTTTTTTGACCATATCCTTCCTTTTTCTACACATATCAGAATCCTGGAACTGAGCTCAACCGCAACCTACTTTCATATAAAAATAGTAAACAGATCATCTTTTAATTTATCTTTTGTAAAGGAGTAGGTTACAAGGGTTCCGTGTGGTGCCGGAAGTAAAAATAGCACCATCCTATGTCTTCCCGTGGGTGTCGTAAGAGGCGACTAAGGGACTTACTACAGAATAGGCAGCAGCGTTCTCTATGCATTTTACCACCATACTGCGATTGCCAACCCGCCTGCCAAGCTTGGCGATTATGGCTACCTCAAATTGTTGGCGGCCTATGCCCAGCAGTGGACAAGTTACGGCTGACATGATGATGATGATAAAATTACAAGGTTATGGAGTTTTTTATCATTTGTAGGGTTTGGCTAAATATTAACAGCTGTGAGAATCGTTCGAAGGAAAAGCTACGCTTGCCGCCGCCGGTTTGTTGATGAGTGACCATCCATTACAGATCGAAACCCATGCGTGCCACGGAAAGCACGTTAAATTGTCGTTACGAAGCTCAACGTATGACGACCAGTCTTAACATGAGGTATCGTATTACGCAGTATCTGTGTCACTTCAGGTTACATACTGTTATTGATCTGCATACAGTAAGACCTGAAGCTAACCCCAACATAGTTGCGAAATGCCTTTTTGCAACTTTCAAACCTGCGAAAGGAGTAGATGTAAATATTTCACTAGCGATTTGAACTTGTCCTTTTAAAGCATGAGGTCACAAATATTGGTTAAATCGCTCTTGCTCATAACACATTTAGCCCAAAAAGATACGGTTTTTACTTTTAATTGAGAAATTTTACCATAAGAGCTACATTGGTGCTTCGTTTCGTTTCAATTTCTGGAGTGTGGGTACTGTTGAGAGTATAGTCTACTTAGTGCATGTAATCTCCGCGAGTTTATTTTCAGTTGATGGCATAAATAAACGCTATTTTGTTTTATAAATAATAAAACTTTTTTTTTTTTGGAAGTCATCGAATGACGTCTCCCGCTCTTAGGCGGAGCGGGAGAGCGTGTCAGAGTTTTACTGACTAAAACCCACCCGTGTTCCTTCAGTTGCCCATGTGCCAGGGCCACGATGTCTCTTTCGAACAATCTCGCGACCCTGGCAGACAACCTGTATCCTAATTGCATAACAAACTGTCATTCAGAATTTTCTTGAATGGGTATAGCTAAACCATAGATCCTTCTACGTTCCAAAAATTTGTCTACCCAACAACCTAAATCATGCAATAACTTTTGTTGATCTACCAAAATAAAAGTCATTACTACTGTTAGTGTGTTACGAAAAAACCTCGTTGCTTATTAACCGACAAAAAAAAAACGGAGCAGGTTATCAATTCGACGCGTATTTTTTTTTTTTATGTATGACCATGCATAACTTTTTACATAGTAGTCCGATTGTGATAATTCTTTTTTATTGGAAAGGGTATACTTCGAGGGTGGTCCCATATAAATTTGAAAAACAAAATCGAACCCTAAGGGTCGGAAAACAGGGGATGATTGATTGTTCACTCATTGATTGTAATGTATAACCACGCATAACTTTGTACAGAGTAGTCCGATTTTGATAATTCTTTTTTCATTGGATAGGGTATACCTTGCCAAGTATTATTAGTACATTAAAGCTACAAAAAAATACAAAATAAAAGCTTTTTAACAAAAAATTAAACCGCCGAAAAAACAAAAGCAAAAAATAATAAACCTTAAAATTTTGAGTCGGCGCTGAAAAATCAACGAACAAAGATCACTCAAAGCGCCGACTCATAATTTTAAGGTTTATTATTTTTTGCTTTTCTGTTTTTTCGGTGGTTTAATTTTTTGTTAAAAAGTTTTTATAAGTACGAGTGTTCCTTATAATCATCATTTCAGCCGAAAGTCGTCCAATGTTGGACATTTTAGGGGGTTTACCATCATCGCCACGCTTGGCAGGTGGGTAAGCGATCGCAGTATGGTGGTAAAATGCATAGAGAATGCTTCTGCCCATATATACCATGCGTGTACGAAAACCTTCAGGATATGATTGTCTTTTTATAGAGAATGAGCCTGTTTTATGCCGTCCATTATTCCGAACCTTAATTTTCTCTTACGTCTTGTCGTCTATTCTGGTCCACAAGTGGTTCAAGATTTTTCCCGCGATCCATTAAGATATCGCAAATATAAATCACAAGGCGATTTTTGCACATAAA
The DNA here is from genome assembly GCA_947507805.1 of Aporophyla nigra. NCBI lineage: Eukaryota > Metazoa > Arthropoda > Insecta > Lepidoptera > Noctuidae > Aporophyla > Aporophyla nigra. Next base: position 6,888,108 of record OX382301.1, read on the forward strand.
TACCGGAAAAATCTCGAATGGATCTAACCTCATTTGCATCAAAATGAAAACAAAAAGCGATCATAATTTTCAACTTTACGATGTTCATAATTTTAGATAGGTGTTATTTGTAAGCCTTACTTGAAAATTTATAAAAATTCATCAGGATAAAGTTTTTTTTTTTTCAAAATAATTATAAAAAATTACCTCAAACTGGACAATAAATTTCATTTAATGGGACCCGTAAACCTATTTAAATTTCTGAGCGGTACAGAATTTTTATCTTAACTCGATCGTCCCATTAAAAAAGTTGAGTGAGGTATATTTTTACAAAGTCTTCCTTCTTCGCTTGGGTTAGATATTCAGGTTTGTTTACTACAGTTGATGCAGAAAAGTTGAGATGTTTGAATACTAGAATAAGGATTAGCTTATTGGTATGATTGGCTTTATTTTGACACTAGCTTCAGCCCGCGACTTCGTCCGCGTAAAATTTCTTGTTCCCCTGACCCTTCCCGTCGCGTCGAATCGCCTACCCGTCCGATTTTTTCCGTTTTTGCAACATTTACCATTACTGCTCCGCTCCTCTTGGTTGTAAAAAAATTCGGTTCAGAATCAGTAACTGAATCAATGTTAATGGGTTGCTCGTGGATCTCATCCTGTATAATTAGTCCAAAATTAATTACAACAACGCATGTGCTATTAATATTTAGGTTATCAAAAATGGCTTCAGGCCAGCCATTGCTTTTGCTTTATTATCATGTAGAACAAGCCACAATAGCGGCTGTAAAATATCATGCTCCATTATGGCCTGGCCATAACTACATAACGAAGTTTGTAGGCACACGTTACATTCTATTTTATTCACGGAACGTTTGATAATGAAACGATAGTACCTAAATTAAAAGTTCGTGCTGTGTGGGAAGTAAAGCATAACATAAATCCATTTCCTGCCGTGAGTTTCGTAAAAGACAACTATAGGACTTATTAGAGAATGGGCAGCAGCGTTCTCTATGCACAATACTGCGAACGCCAACCCGACTGCCAATCGTTGAGATTACGGCAAGCCCCCAAATTGGAGAGGCCGCTGTCCACCAGTAGATGTCTTACGGCTGAAATTATGAGCAAATTAAACAAAAAACCTATGAAGATTTTTTTTGAAGCGAGATAGCCTTTTCGCTATGTCACCTGCCAGCCTAACCGGAGCTAATTACCAGTATTTTACATGGAGCGGCTGTCTATCTGACCGCCTCAATTCAGTAACTGGGTGATGGGGTGCCTATTGGTAAGATTAGTTGTCAGATTTCGGGCTTCTGAGGAACCATAATTACTGTCAAAGAGCTACGAATGACAGCCAGGTCCAACGGCTTAACGTTCTTTCCGAAACAACATTTTTCATACCAAATTTAAAGGTAGTCACCTATCCACAGACCAACCGCGACAAGATTAACCTGGTCGATCGAACCACACGGCTTATTACTTAGCCAAAACTCCATTTTTTCGCGTGAGGGTTTTTGTGTGGGTGCCAGTCTGCTCGTAAAGGTCTTGAATAGGTTTTCAATCATTCTCAGACCATTCTCTTCAGATCTAAGCTCCTACGCGCTTTCACTTCAAATTAACACTAACGCAAAGGTCACTTCTAGTAAACGGTAGTTTAATAAGTCTTTTTATAGCAATGTCCAGATAAATTTTTATACCATTTAGCTTTTTCGTTTATTTCTTTACATACATATTAGTTACAATTTTTAATATTTTTAGAAAAAAAAACTTACAATAAAAAAAAACAAAACATTAAAAAATATAAAAAATTGTGGACCTCTGGTATCGGGAGCAGGGTCCAACCTACTGGTGGTTAGGGCTCCAGAGAGAGAGGAACCTCCTCACGATGCGAGCCGTGTCAAGGAGTACTGCCTTCTGAATCAGGCTCTTGATCCAACCGCCTAACGATAGCCTCGACAGGTGTTGGTCGAGGGTATCATTTAGCTTTTAGCTTATTTTTAGCACTTGTCAAGCCGTTAAAAAAGTATTTCACTTAATGACTGCTGAGCAAGTCGGCTGCAACTATTTATGTTAATATAAATTACGCCGTTAACATCAAATTACCAACAAATTATAGCCCATTTAATGGAACGTGAAGTTAAAGGCTTTTCGTAAGGTGATATTTGGAACTAATTACTAGGAAGACAAAACAATCATTGATAGGTATCACTTGCAGATTGAGCCCCGTTGACACGAACCCACTACACTCGAGCGAGACACTTGTAGCTACTACAAACGGTAATCCGAGCATACTTGAACGTGGGCATTACGTGACAATGGAATTCTGTTAGTCTAGTGGTTAGTGACCCTGACTGCTAAGACTGAGGTCGTGGGTTCGATTCCCACCCAGGACAAATCTTTGTGTGATGAGCACAATCATTGGTTCTGTGTCTGGGTGTGTAATTTATCTATAATATGTATTTATTTAGAAATATATAAGTATGTTTATCAGTTGTCTGGTTGCCATAGTACAGGCTCTGCCTAGTTTGGGATCAGATAACGTTGTGTTGGTTGTCCTAAGATATTATTATTATTTTTCTTTTACATTTCTCAGTACCCTGTGGGGTTCTGGACTTTTGGAAGGCGTACGAGGAGCCGAAGCTAACTCGCAGAGGCCCCTTAGACAATTTTATATGATGAGGGGGCACCAACCGACGATTATCCCTGTATGCACTATGCAAGTGCACCCAAGGACAATCCCCGGTTGGAGCAGAACTATTACAGAATATAGAAACAAAACAAATTAGGCTATGGGTTTGGATGACTATAGTGGATTGGTAACCGCAACTATGGAAAGACTATGGCCCCTGCCTGATCAATGTTTTGTGTATACGGATAAAATGGCAGGGGGTGACTTGCACACTCAATAATGGGCCCCCGGGAAACGTTGCTAGCACATAGTGACGTAGTGACAAGGGGGCAACACTTCCTGAGGTGCTTGAGAAGTGGAGAGGTATTCCACGGCTTTCAGAACAATCCCAGAGCCCGGAAGATGGTCAATATCCCTACGAGCACTTACTGGAATACTTCCTTTCCCCGAGCACGTTTTCTCTTGCGAATCTCCACTCAAGCCAGCCAATAAAGGCAAGAAGGAGGTGGGAGCTCTGAACCTCGTTAGTGTTCACTCCAGCCGGCCAATAAAGGCAAGCCAGAGATGAAGAACAAGAATTTTCCCGGGAGATAGGGTCCGTGGGGTCGCTACTGCCCAACAGCACGCCACATGCTGCCCTGTGGGTTTATTATCATTATTGGGTTCCTGTCTGATTTTACTTGCTCGCTGACAAACATGAAGCGAGTGTACTCGTATCATGTCAACGAGGTTTATTGCAACACATCACCATCTCCCAGCCATTTCTCAACTGTGTTGGGGTCGGCTTTCAGTCTAATCAGATGCAGTTGAATACCAGTATTTTACATGGAGCGACCGAGAGCAGTGGTGGCCCATTGGTAACGGCCGCGACTTACGAGTAGTAGGTCGTAAGTTCGAACCCAAGTAGGCGCTATACTTTGTGTAAATTATTTCATCACCACTGCTCTCATAACGGTGAAGGAAAAACATCGTGTGGAAACCGGCATGTCTTAGAACTAAAAATTCGAAGACATGTGACATCTACCAACCCACACTGGGCCCGCGTGGTGGATTATGGCCCACCCCCTCTCACCGAGAGGAGGCCTGTGTCCCAGCAGTGGGAAAATTTATAGGCTGCTGATGATGACATGGAGCGACTGCCCATCTGACTTCCACAATCCAGTAACTGGATAATACTATGTATACCTCTTGGTAAAACTGGTTGTCAGACTTACGGGCTTCTGACGAACCGTAACGACTGCATCAGATTTATGAAATACAGCCGGAACCAATCGCTTAACGTACTTTCCGAGCCACGAAAGGGTCTTGGTATGTAAAGATGGTCAACCATCCACGGACCAACCTCAGCAAGCACAGCTTAACAGCAGCAGCAGCAGCAGCTGCAGCAGCAGTTATTGTTTTATATTATTTGTTTACTGTGTTTTTATGGGCCTAAGTTGCCTGAAATAAAGGATTGTATTGTATTGTTAACCTGAACGATTAACCCGTGCGACTGTTATTACTTAGCCACAAGCCCCTCGGTGTAACACACTGTATCATTATGGACCGTAGGCGTAGGAAGCATCCACCAATGCAGTAATAGGTGTAGGCGCTTTTTTTTTTGTGGGTGAGAAATCATCAAATGACGTCTCCAGCTCTGGGCGGAGCGGGAGAACGTGTCAGACTTTTACTGACTAAAACCCATCAGTTTTCTAATAGCTTGCATAATCAGCCTATACTGTTCCCTGTTGTGACACAGCCCTCTTCTCTATGAGCGGGAGTGGGCCATAATCCAACACGCGGGCCCAGGGCGCGTTGATCCTGCCAGGGTTAAGAGATTTGTTCGAAAGAGACACCGTGGCCCTGGCACATGGGCAACTGAAGGAACACGGGTGGATTTTAGTCAGTAAAAGTCCCTCCCGCTCCACCCAAGAGCGGGAGAAGTCATTTGATGATTTCCCACCCACAAAAAAAGGGCGGGTTGGTGTTTCTCACATGTTTTCTTTTTTTTTTTTGTTCTAAGACATCCCGGTTTCCTTATGACGTTTTCCTTCCCGTTTTGACCAGTGGCTATGAAAAATTAAGTATACAAAGTAAAGTGCCTGCTTGGGTTCACGAGCTCACGATCCACAACTCGTGATTCGGGGCTGGTTCCACAGCGCCACGTTACCTACATTACATACTACATATGACATTACTTATTTCCAGACCTATTTACACACACTACCTATTTCCAGATTTTCATTTTGTTTAGCCAAGTTCACCCACCTGCCGAAGCTTCTACAATATTCGCTACATGAAAGGAGTTTTAGGGTGCATAAAAATGGCCGCCAGGAGTACCCTTAAGTACGTCTGGCGCACCGTGGCCAGCCAGACTCGCTTAACACTTCGCTGAAGGGAATAGATAGAATCTATGCTGTGATAATATGTGATGTATTTTTACCACCTATTGTTGTATGTTCAAGTTCGGGTAACAATGTAACTTTTTTAACAAATGTGTGTGTGTGTGTCGGAATGTACGTAGTACTTTCTTCTGAGTTTATTTTGAATAATCCTAAAATTGGTGAAAGAAAACATCAACAGCAGCCTAGATCAACAGATCTAAGGGAAACTGTTATAGATCTAGCACGAACGCAAAAGTAGTTTCGATTTTTGAAACGAAAGTACAACCCCTTTTTTCAAATGTCCTTTTACTTTAATAAATATGGCACGTCATTACCAAAATTGAAAAGACTCAGCTCATTGAAGATTGGATTTAATGTTTGAATTGTGAACTGTGGGTACATGAGAATTGTATACCTTTTGATAATAATTATGTGCTTTAAATGCGGACTGAAGAAGAAAAAAGTGGTCCAGCAAGCACAAATTGCAGGAAAAGGGAAAGGCAAAGGGAAATCTAATACCGACCATCTATCCCGTGCTTCTACGGCCATCACTCCTAAAATGGCCAGTTATGTTTTTTTTTATATTTTTTATTAAAATTTTACGTATGTTCCTTCCCTTATAAGAATATCTTTAAACTCATTTCTTAGAGACTGATTAATGTTAAAATTCCTCAGAAAAAAAAATCAGGGTGATCGATATTTCCAATTTATTTCACGTTAAAAACAACTATGGCCATCTCTAACGAATTTATAATATATGCGTACAATTTATTTATATCCTTACATGCATATTTTCGATACAAAATAGTTTCAATCTTTCACATCTCTCACCGCTTCCATGAGGGCTCAATTTATAAATTATTTATTTTACTCAAAAGAGTAAAATAAATAACCACAACAGCATCTTATTACTAATACCTATTTCCAGCAAAGATATTGGGACAATTTTGGAAATTATACACGTATACATAATTATCGTAATGGAAGCTTTCCAAGCACTTAATATTAATAATTAAGTATCGGGGAACCTCATCTTTTCACTAAGTACTAACACTCTAAGTCTTGGAATAAGCTTTAGGTAATTATTAATTAGTTTCTACTCTACCTACCTTATAATATTGTTGATCTTATCTGTTTTCGTTATAATTATGTAAACTTTAATAAAAATTTATTTGTATACTAAAAGGTATTAGTTTTAAAGCTATAGTCGATTATTAGCGGGGTTTTGTTAACATAAATTCATCATAATACGAACATGAATTTATCATAAGTGCGTCATATTTATAAACGGTTTAACTATTGAAATGTTTATTTCGTAATCATCCAAGTGCGTTTAAAGTGATACCTTTCGGAAATACTTTCACACGTCATTAAAATAAGCTAGATAGAGTCGATGTTTCCTATCTGACATCCCCTGAGAAGAAATGGCAAAATAAACTCAGAGGCTACTCAATATATTTTAAAGTCGAAAATTGCAGAGTTGTTGCCCTCGTTTACTCCATTCGGCACCATAACCAAATCAATATAATTTCTGAATCATGAAATAAATAAGATCACGTTTATGATACTCACATAATTTTCCTCTCATGTAAATTGAAGATGCGCAAGGGACTCTTTTTGCGTAACGGATAAAATATGAGCAAACGGTAACTTTCTCAAGACCTACAGGACAGTACCGACGTACTTATACTTTCAAATCGGAGATACATAGATGCAATATAGGTGATTCATACTTTGAGCTAACTAACTTCTGTCTGCGACTTCATCTGCGTGATATTTACTGTCTTTATTTTAACTTAAAATATGTCATAGACACTCAGAGGTAATATAATCTTCCCATTAGTGAAAGTAAAAAAAAAATTTATTAAGGTCTTGTAAAAGTGTTTATACAAACGTACTTCCAGAAATAAAATCATTTATTGCGTTATTTGCGTTGATGAGCAGACAAGTTTTTCGAATCCTTCATAATTATGTTCGACAAAATTGTCTGCTCAATCATTTTGAGAGATATTGTATTGCTTCATGCATTAGCAATATCTCACTTTAAAATAACTACTGACGACATAATTTTAAATGATTCAGATTTTGATCAATTGACCTACGCAATCAGAGTGCCGGATTGATGATCACAGTATAGAAAAAAATAAGAAACTGCGCAACGTAGTATTATGGAAGGCTCTCTGAACAAATTGTATGCGCCTTGGCACTGACCGTACGAGGCTGTCACGTCACATGCATCATGAACGGGATAATCGTGTAACTAGCCTACAAAACCGGTGTGAGAGGGTGGCTAGCTTTACCATTTTGCCAACCCGTTTTGCCTATTGTGACGAATACGGGCATAATCTGAATCTGAGACTATTTTAATTCATGTATTAATACGGTGTTACTCGAGGATTTATATCGGGTTTGGAAAAGTCTTGACGCCCAAACGAAGTCCTTTATATCTGACTACGCTCATTGAGGCAAGTATAAAATATAATTAATTCAAAATTGAACCCATTTAATCAATTCAACTTTGATATTATTTTGGTAAACTTATGAGGCACTTTAGAGGTAGACATAGTATCTTGTTTTTTTGTCTACCTTCCAAATAATACAAATAATTTAAATAATTTAAAAAAATACTTATCAGGCGCATTAAATACAGAAAAAATATTCACATATATATATTAAAATCGTCAACAGACAGTGTCTACGGTACATATTTTCTAGTTTGCGATAATTTCTAGGAAAGACCTTTGGCTCCAGAAAGTTTAAAGATTAAGTGCTTATTAACATAATTATCACTTTTTTAAGCAGTTAGACATGTGCTAAACAAATTATGCTAAACTCTGCTTACCTGTTCGCGACGTAAGTGGTCACATTCCTAGTACGATACATCTTTGCGCGATAAGGAACGTTATGCAATTGTACTTGTACGATTCAAACTTACTTGGCAAACACTAAAGAGTGGAGAAGTGGATGTAGGTAGAAACTAGATCAACAAGGATATTGTCGTGAAAAATAATTGGCACACTCTTTTATAGACTACATTGGTATTTGTATAGGTATTCCTTGTTTTGAAATGTTCCCCTTAAATTCAAAACTTTTGAAACGTTTATCAAAAACTTTCCAATTCGATGTAACAGTAAAAACTTAATTGCAATTCATCCTATCAGCCGTATAAACCGACCCACTAATTTATCGTTCACAAACACCGCACAAATAGGCTGAATTCCTTCCTTCTTCCATCAAACGGGAAATTGCACGAAGTTTATTGCCGAACTTTGGAAACTTCGCATACTCGACGGAATTCGAGTTCGCACCTACATGCACCGCAATAGAGATCGTATAATGGGTGCCTACGACGGCGCTTGAGTGTAGTTCCCTAAGCTATTCTGCTTCTCGATGCTGCAGTGCTTCCTTGTTTACTATGCGAAGCTCCCCAGAGATTAGTCTTAGGCACATATATAGATAGTTAGATACCATATAATATCTAGGTCTCAGGTAGACACGTAAATTGAGTGACGAGGAGCAATTCCTGCTTCCGTTGCCAGTTGCGTTTTGTGTTGAACTCTTATTCTTTTTTGAGTTCCTGAAACCGACGATTTTTGATGAGATTGAGTTTAAAGTTAGTTTGGTTTAACTCAGGAATTATGAAGCCTTTAGAGAAATAAGGTATGAGGTATTTATTTTCATGTAAGCGTAATCCAATGCAATTATCCTTGATGAATCAAAATTAATCGAAATTCTGGTGACACAATAGTTTAATACCGCAAGTATTATTACGAAATCGATCAAGAAAAAAATAATGTCCTTGCTTTATCTAAGAATAAACTCAAAATCCGAATCTTCGTTCCATGATTGTAATTCCATAACTTTGTTCAAAGACGCCATACAGCAAATAATACACCAACGTAATCCCCCGACGGTATTTACTTCCGGGCCCAAGTTAATCTGGAGAACAATAAGATATATTTTGATGCGGTTTTCGCGTCCACACATAACGTTGAAGAAGATTTACGGGAAGACTCCTTCCTTGTGTCACACTATTATCATAGTGACAAAGGGAAAACGTGAAATGTTAACAATGAATAAAGCTGGGAATATTATAATCTGAGTTTTGGCGCTGATATTAGATTATACGACTTTGGACGGTAATATGAATGACAAATATACTTGAAAACATTAGGGGGACGATTCGCATACTTTTAAGAACGTTGGCATTCTAATTCTAAATCTCCATCCTTCAGAAATACTTCTCATTTATTTACCAACATTTTTGCCATGTCTTTGACACTAATTGTCACTGGAATTCGATTTTGGAGAATTGTATGATGCAAGGAACTTAGTATGATGATCATTGATTTATACCTATGTAGTACATAAAACTTCAGTACTGATGATAATGATTTGATGTTTATGAACGAGAATTGGTCTTCAGGCAAAAATATAAAGTTCCTGGAATTATACAAAATACCATGTAAATAACTACTCTTTTTCACTAATAACTTCTCGACTTTACATCCCAAATGAAGTACCTAATCAAATATACTGAATAAAAAGGGTAAAAGTAATAATCAAGCTTTTATTTACAAACAGGTCGTAAACGGTCAAATAGAAAAGGTCATTCTGACCCCGTGTGTAAACCTACATTTAAGGGTTCATGACCCGAGTGTGGGTGCACTCGTTATAGTAACTTTAAACAAAATAAGGTCTTAAAAACCTATGATTTTATAAACCCACCTTTATTCTGTTGAAATGTTCCGCATATTTCTGTATCAACTTTAGATTTAATTCCGTCTTACAACATTCAAGTCCTTCTTACAAATACCACAGTATACTTTTAAATCAAACAAAAGATTCTTTGGTTGCTTCGGCTATACTTATGTTTCGAAGATCGAGAATATCTTCGTGACACCAATCTCTTTTTGCTTGTGTTACTAAAACAGTTTATATTTAAATTTATTTTGTTAATATTAATATGTATATTTTTTTATTACTAAAACCTTAATTTAAATGTATAAGGCTATTCTATTGCCGCGTGTCCAAAATCGGATTTAACGCCCCATCTTATTTTTCGAATACTTCTCACAAAACAAGCAGACAAAATGCCGCCATCTAGACACGCGGTAGCGTGTCAAGCAAAGTTCAAGTAACAGAACTGGCGAGCAGCACTGTGTGTAGATACGCGGTAGCGTGTCAAGCCAAGTTCAAGTAACAGAACTGGCGAGCAGTACCGTGTGTAATATTACACGAACCATTTGGAGCCACTTTTGACCCCCTCATAACTCAAAAACTATTTCACATAAACGTGTCAAATTTGGCTCATATATTGGGACTTGCAAGATACATATGTGCTCTAAATTTCATACACACATCTCAAACGGTTATATAGATATTAACGTCCAAAAATCGTAATTTTTATCACTGACTGACCTATAGATCAAAACTCTAACCCAGTTTCAGATGACCTAGAAAGTTCAAATTTGGCATGCAGATAGGTAATTAGGTGAATGGTGGTGTCTGACTTGGCTAGTTCTCATATACGAATTATATTATTATAGCCTTCGCAAGTTCTATACCTGTTACTTGTCGGTTCTTATTTTATTATTCCGAAAATTTGGCTTGCTGGTAGAAACTAGCCATCGAACATAATAATTCGTATATGAGAACTAGCCAAGTCAGACTTTAAGCTACAATATATTAACTTGGCACCCATTTAGATCTCACTTCTTTTGTCGTTGAAGACAACAACCAAGGCATATATCATAATATTGAACTTGGCTCTCATTTCACATTTATGTTTTTGATGGGATTTTGTTTTCCGAATACATTACAAAAATGTTTACCAACAGCGCCCTCTGTTAACACCATTTGTGCACCAAAAGGTTGTAACAGTATATCTGTAAAACAATTTCATCTTAATTTTAAACACATGAAACGAAGGTTACACAAAATGTGTACCTAATACGCCCACATATCGGCAGTTAAATTAGTCCCTATCGCCATTAACCGGGGACAACTCCGGGCTGTTACTGAGAAATTCCTGATGAACTCAGTAACACTTTGCCTGACCTGGACATCAAATCCAAGACCTAATAAATGATTAATTTTTATGCTAACATAAAATTCTACTCCTCGTATAAAAATGTCGAAATGTTATAAAATTATGCTTAAACCGTTTACGAAGAAGGCAATAAAAATTTACCTACTTCAAGAAGCTGATTTATTGGTTATATCAAATTGTGGGCGAACCGCCTCGGTCAAGTAACTTCAGCGAACAGATTGAAAAACTTTTTATTTCCGATACTGAACAGTAAGTTAGTTTAAAAAAAAAACTTTCCATGCTTCTTTCTGCTGAGGGAATCTGGGCTTTATTATTTCTGCATTCTGACTTTTTTTGATATTTAGTTTCGCGGATACTGTGGGAGGTTAAAAAAACCAAAATGTTTCAAACAAAAAGCTATTAGACATTGGCGAAGTTGGGATTAGCAATGTTGGAATTGGTGTGTCGAGCGTGGCCTTAAGAGCGCCAGATGCTGGATACTTTTTGAAAAATTGTTCAATTGTATTTTGAAGCAGATGGTGTAACACTCAGATTTACTGCTCCTGATTACCAACATGAACTTTCATTATTATTGCAATAGATTCTTCTTAATTTCAGTGACCGTGAATAGATTCTAGTTCATTTCTGGGACAATAACATGTGGTGCCGGATGTAAGGGATACCAGAATCCCATTTCTTCTCGTGGGTGTCGTAAGAGGGACTTATACTACTAAGGGACTTACTAGAGAATGGGCAACAGCGTTCTCTATGCATTTTACCACTGTACTGTGATCGTCAACCCACCTGCCAAGCGTGGCGATTATGGCAAATTGAGGGAGGCCTATATCCAGCAGTCGCCAGCAGCAGGACGTCTTTCGGCTGAAATAATGATAAGGGGCCATCCATAAATTACGTCACACAAATTTCATGATTTTTTTACCCCCTCCCCGTGCTGGTCACAGTTGGTCACATTTGTGAGACCCCCTCTAGTCTCTAGTGTGACGTCACATATTTTGCAATTTTACATTTAGACATTGAATTTTATTAAATTTTTTCTTTCATAGTTCATATTTCGTGTTTTAATATTACTTTAAATATGTATATTCAATTTTGAAATGTGACGTCACAATATTTAGGGCCCCTCCCACCCCCTTGTCACACAATGTCACAATTCATCGACCCCCTCCCCCCCTTAACGTGTGACGTTATTTATGGATGGCCCCTTATGATGAAATTCAGTGACTGAATCTGTCAGTCTGTTGAAAGAAAAAAAATAAAAAACTTTAACCATTTCGCACTAAACTGTTATTCTAAATAGCATAAACTGTCTGCGAATCCATAATCTTTAGAGGAAATTAAACAACAAACTCGTTGAGGCAGTGCACCGCGACCACTTTCCTCTAGCCGCAAACTGCTCACATAGCACGCTCCAATTTAGGAGGGCCTAACTGTTACTACAGACTGTACGACATAGCATCCTACCAAACATGGTAGTGTTATAGCAAAGGCTCAGTAAGTACCACGGCAAAACGGAGAAATGGCATTTTCGAATTTAATCAGCGCGAGAAGGAATGCCCAGGTATTTCATTTAATTCTGTGTTTGTTATTAGTCGTGTGTGTGTTGTAAAATGGGTATCAAGTAAGATATTTTTTTAACTTGTGTTTCTTTCTTGTGTGGCAACATTAACAAAAAAAAAAAAAAAAATGTGGTGTTATTTTTATAAAAATGTTTCCATATTTCTTCTTATCTGTGTTATATTTTTTCTCGCTCTGAATTGCTGTTATAAAATAAAAGTTTCTTAGAACAAAAACTCGGTTTGAAAAGTTAGGTTAAGTTACTGTTGTTAAGGTAACTTAGCTCTAGTTTATTTTAATGTTCTTAGCTCCCACTTTAAAATATTAATACAGAATTAGATATTTCACTCCACTTTTATCCAGTGATTGAATAAAAAGAACTTTTCAAAAATCCATTAGTTACTCAAGTTTTGTTTTTGCCACAATCAATCTTTGGAGCTGAAGATAAAAACAAAGGACAGTTAGGTACACTATTCATGAAGTTTAGAACTTCTTACAAATTCTCGGTCTTCAGCCATTAGCGTCAAAGGCAGGTGTTGCAAAAAAGTAAAGAACTCTAAATTTTAGAGTAAAGGGGCTCACGATTCTCAAGAACTTTGGAGATAAAGTAAAAGATACAAGATACTGTCAAGAATATACAACCGAATTCCGTCCTCGCCTTCGGCTAATAACACAATTAAACAGTAAATAACTTAAACTGGAAGCCAATTAATTTCCGGAATGGTTTTGTAAACAGAGCTTGGTAGAAAACAGTGGAACACGAACAATTCTTTTCGAAATTCAAATGTTCTGTCGAAATGAATCTTGTGCTGAAATATTAACGCCTTTAATTAATTAATTAAGCTGACTTGCTGGTTTGTTCTAGGCGACGTTAAATATTTTGCCATCATTTAAATGAATAAATAAAATAATAAATAATCTAATTATGTTTCGGTATTTTCTATATTGTTTGCTGTGAGTAAAGGATGTAATTTGAATGTTGTGCACGGATTTAGTCTATCGTTGACAGAAAAATTTAATCGAAAACAGTGGTAATTTTAGCCACCATATGTTTAGACCCAAAAAAAGTAATTATTTTACTTAAGTAAATTTTTCTATATTTTCGCATTAAGCAAACAAATATTTTTAATTCTATTGTAATCCAATGTTGCGCACCATGATTGTTTTCATAGGCGGTTAGCTAAGTCTGCGCATGACGTCACAAGTTCAGTGAAGTTCAATTCAATTACTAGTTACTAATTACTTTCATAATCCCGAAATATCTTTTTGTTCACAAAGTTAATAGAACTTTGGGAATTGTATTCTTAGGTAGGTCGTATTTCATAAAGATATAGATAAAAATACAATTTATATATACGAGACGACCCAGTCCAATCCTGTTAGAAAAAAAGCAATCTTTTCCAAGAACAAAAGACGATTTTTCACATAATTTCTTTCGGTAAGTCGTTGAAGTACATATTTCTTGAAATCCTTCGCTTTGGCACCTTGCCAATGGATTATTTCGCGGGAACCGAAGATATTGCTTGAGAGTTATTATTTTTATTGTTTTTCATGTAAAATGATATAAATGATTCATGAAGCGATTAGCAGTTTTCCTGCAGTCTCCAAGGTGTATATACCTAATGTTAGGCTCATGTCATTAATTGAGAAAAGTAATTGTGGAAATAATAGAAATAATTTACTTTGGTGAGTGGTAACGATTTATTTTCCGAATATTAATTATATTTTATATTTTTTCACTATTGGGGTGAAACTCTAGGGATTGTTGTGGTTCGAGTGCCCATTTAGTTTTGCAAGACATGGCCAATGCCAAGCTGTCGGATGACTATTCACGTGGCCAGACGTCTAACCTATTTGCAGCAAAAGAATTAGCATTGTGTCGTGATTCGTTGTAAATTCTTACAATATTATGATTATTATTCTAATTCAGTTTCGGTTTCAGTTTAAATTTTAACGGGAGTGTGAACCGATTTAAAATTGTTTATTCAAATCAAATCAAATCAAATCAAAAGTCATTTATTCAAACTAGGCTGAGAGTCAGCACTTTTTGAACGTCAAAGTCACATAAGACAGTCCCCCCAAAACGCCCGCCCTTCGACACTTCCTAGTGCTTTGGCTGGGAAGAAGAAGTGGCGGAACAAACTCCCCAGCAGCACTGCTGTCTGTTAAGTTAGAAGAACTTGATTCTATACAATATTGTATAAGTTATTAATATAATAAAACAAAACATACATTATTCGCCATATGTCAGCTAGCACACGCCATTATACCAACAAAACATTGAAAACTAAACTCAAGCTGAAATGAATAATGAAACAAAAATCGTAAACAGAACTTAAAATCTTACTAAAGCCTCCAGGCATAAAGGGCGTGCCCGCTTACATATACAACGATGCAAAGGATACATAGACACAAAAAATGAAATTAAAAGAAAATAAAAATAAATTAACAAAAGCAGTTAAATAAAAAAAAATAAAAAAACAATTATATGAACTACCCATATAAACTGTCAGTGTGTGAGTTACAGTAATTACAGAATGTAAAACAGTGTCATAGAAGAAAAAATAAATATTATCTACACAATTAAGTTAGCAACTAGTTTGATAAACTCTAAGTCTGTCCTATGGAGCGAGACCAGCATGTTTCCAAGCGTTCTTATCTTGAATGTAGTCCTCTAATTTATAATAAGCTCGTTTACAAAGTGTACTTTTAATATGACTTTTAAACCTCCTTTCATTTAATTGCAATATATCAGAAGGTATTTTGTTGTAACATTTAACACAGTATCCCATAAAAGATGTATGTACTTTTGCTAATCTGAAAAATGGTTGATCTATCTTGTCTTTATTTCTAGTATTAAAATTATGTCTATCGCTTATTTTATTAAAAAGATGTAGATTTTTTCTTACATACATAATATTTTCGTAAATGAATTGGCAAGGTACCGTCATAATATTAATCCTTTTAAATAGTTCCCTGAGGGATTCGCCGCGACATAGATTATAAATGGCTCTGACAGCTCGCTTTTGCAAAATAAAAATGGATTCAATGTCAGCAGCCCTACCCCACAGTAAAATGCCATACGACATAATGCTGTGGAAGTAGCTAAAATAGACCAAACGCGCGGTTTCTACATCTGTTAACTGTCTTATCTTTCTAACAGCATAAGCGGCCGAGCTTAAC
The DNA here is from genome assembly GCA_947507805.1 of Aporophyla nigra. NCBI lineage: Eukaryota > Metazoa > Arthropoda > Insecta > Lepidoptera > Noctuidae > Aporophyla > Aporophyla nigra. The sequence continues at coordinate 6,903,865 of OX382301.1, forward strand.
CGCCCCGCAAGAGATGTTATATGAGGTCCCCATTGTAATTTCTCGTCTAGCGTGATTCCTAGGAAAATCGTTTGATCAATAAATTCCAGTTTTTCCCCATTCAATAAGATGTCACATTCGCTACCTCTGACATTAGGCAATTGAAATCTAATGCACTTGGTTTTTTTTTTATTAAGTACCAAGTTATTTACCGTAAACCAGTCTTGGACCTGAAGAATGCAGTTATTGACGTCGTCAAGATTTTGAGACCGTCTGTCGATTTTAAATATCAATGATGTGTCATCTGCAAATAACACCATCTTCGGTTGGTTTGGAAGTAGATGGGGTAGATCATTAATGTATACTAATAAGAGGAATGGACCCAATATCGAGCCTTGAGGAACGCCCATTGCCATTTCAGACCCCAATGAGTTTACGCCATTTACTTGGACTTTGACCGTTCTATCCTTCAGGTATGATCTTATTAAGTCAAGAGCTGTATTTCTAATTCCATAGTGCTCTAGTTTCAGCAAAAGTGTCTCATGGTTTACGCAATCGAACGCCTTGGAAAGGTCACAAAAGATTCCAATGGCATCTTGTGCTTCTTCCCAGGCGTTAAAAATGTTCTTTATTAGGGTAACACCAGCGTCGGTGGTACAACGCCCTTTGGTGAAACCGAACTGGTGTTCATGAAAGATGGAGTTTTTATTGAAGTGACGTGACATTTGATTGAGCATTAACTTTTCAAACACCTTACTGAGAACTGGCAAAACTGACACGGGCCTATAATTGTTTGGTTCTTTACTATCACCGGATTTAAACAAAGGAACTACTTTGCTGTGTTTCATCAGATCCGGAAAGACTCCTTGGTCTACACTGGTGTTAAATATGAAAGCTAAATAGGGTGCAATGGTTTCAATAATAGAACTACAAAATTTGACAGACATTCCCCAAAGATCTTCTGTTGATTTAATTTTAAGATCTTTAAAAGCTTTTATAATAGCCTGGGGGTTAGTATGCTGAAACCTAAACTCTAAAGGGCATGCCCCTACATTCTTTTTGAGTAAGGCAGCGGAAAGCGCGGGTGACGAATTTAAAGCTTCAGTAGTTTTAACGGGAATATTAACGAAAAAAATTTGAAATTCCTGAGCTATTTCTATATCTGAGTTAATGGGGCCATGTGCAGTCTCTAAATTAAATTCAGTATTACGCTTTTTTTTCCTACCTGTTTCATCATTTATTATTTGCCAGGTAGTTTTTATTTTATCATCCGCTGATTTTATTTTATTGCTAATATAAAGCGCTTTAGCCAAGTTGCAAACACTTTTAAAATTTTTTGAATATTTTGCAACATACTGATAAAAGCTTCTATTAGTCATATGTTGCTTTAGGCCATAAAGTTCAAAATTCCTCATAAAATTCATGCCTACTTCACATTTTGCATTGTAATATGTTATTGTAATTTAAATAATTGGTAAACAGTCATTTACAATACACATAACATTTATAAAAGTTAGCTTTAGTTCGTTTTTGTATTGATCTATATGATGTTAGAAACATCCCCTGCATGAATCAGAATGGAGGTGATGTGTGGCCATTTTGCAATGGCCGATCATACACTTCTTCGGCGACTGGGTAACCATAAGGTGTTCTTGTGACAATAAGTGAACGGAAATAAAGAAGATACCGGTGCGAAAATAGTAGTTTAATTTTAATTGCCATACAACGTGGCCATGCTGATCTTTAGGACACTTTCATGTGACAACGTTGCGGACAAATTTTGATGGCCTATGATCCTTTTCTTTTATGTAATTGTACAAATTATAACTTTAAAATCATTATTTGTTAAATTATGTATTTTTTTTAAATTTAATATAAATAGGGTGATGTAACAGTCTTAGTCAATTATTGGAAAACCTGGTAACAATTAGGTATACAGTTCACCATGAGGTAAAGTCCACAACCGATCTATTTTGTGAAAACCTCACCATAAAAACTATGGTGAAGTGAGTTTCAAGTAAGCTGTCATTGCATCTACTACTACGGATTCTTATTATTGACAGGTCACTTCAATCTCACTTCACCTTAGTTGCTTACTTCTCATGGTGATTTTTTACAGAATAGATCGTCTGGTCCTTCTAATTTTCCACACTAATATAATCAGATGGGAATCCTAGGGGACAAAGCTCTGTATAGAAGCTTCATATTTCTTGTTTTTTGTACAAAAAAATATTTCAAATACAAAATAAAATATATTTCTTGGCCTACAAAATAAGACCTTTTTAGAGCAATTACAGAAAATTAATTAATTTAGATAAAGTAAAATACTAATATCTTTTCTGGTTTAAAAACCTAGTTAAAAAAATAGTTTTAATTAGTTGTTCTCTTAGAACATGGACGTTTTATGTTTGGTTTTTAATCTTCTTCATTCTAAGATAAAGTAGCCTGAACCATAAAGTATAGTTTAATACTTGTTTCCATATTAAGGCAGGAAAATAGCCCTAAGCTAGTTTATTAGTTAATATAACATCACACTGGTTTCCTATGAAGGTTTAGGCAGCGGGTTAATAGCGTAACACACTAACATTAGGAAAAGCTTCCATTTTGAGAGTTGAACAACATTCATTGCATTATTTATGTTGTTGAGCAGACGAGTTTTTCGAACTTTTGAAGCAATGGATAACGGACTTATTGATAGTGTGTTACACAATAAGGGTGCTGAGTTGAATAAAGTACTACCAGACTCCGACAATAATTTTTAAGTCCCATGGAACAGGGTGCAAGCCTAATGCCATCCAATCTGGTAGGAATCTAGACTCTGGCCTACCTTTGGGATATTCCTCAAAACTCGATAACACTATGCCCGACCTGAGAATCGCACCCAGAACTTCATGCTCGGCAACAGCGTCTATGCCTATAAGTCTATTTGTCATTTTAGAGTCGATTCGTATGTTTTAAAGTCTCCATTTTGTTTTTTCCAGGCTGTTAATCCTGTTGGCGTTGCTGGTAGGAGTGCTATACAGTCTCCATCTTCTAGTACAAGATTACCAGGCACTGACAGCGGCGTCCAAGCTTCTGAGGTTTCTGTTCAAAAGAGATCTCAGCTCCCAAAGTCAAACTGTAAGATAATCTTTACAATATTAATTTATCTAAAATGATAATCTCAATATCGTTTAGTAGTATAATTTAGCCAGTGGATTGTGCATTTGATAAAGATCTAAATGGCCTTTTACAGCAAATTTTTAAAATGAATTTCTTAGGAATTATCGCAAAATAAAAATTAACGTGCGCGTAAATAGATTCATACGGTAACGCGCGGTTAACCCTATAATAAACAGACTTTTGAAGTGAAAATGTATAATTTTACAGATTTTGCAACAGCAGATTACTTTATTTTTGGGAGTGGTTGATCATCAAATTGAGTCTCCCGCTCTAGGGTGGAGCAGAAGGGCGTGTCAAACTTTTATTGACTAAAACCCACCCGTGTTCCTTCAGTTGCCTATATGCCAGGGCCACGGTAACTCTTTCGAACAAACCTCGCGTCCCTGGCAGAATAGGTAAAGACTGGAGGTATTTCCGACCTCCACGGGGACGAAGCCGTTGGCAAAAGGTGTTTTATTGTATATTCAAATTTAAATATAAATGAAATACCTAATGTATAGGCTTGGAAAAAGGATTAAGAATTTATAATTTTAATGCCCGTCTGCAACTAACTTTGTTAGCGCCTAAGTTCACGCCTAGCTGTGTAGAACTCACTTAGCTTTAGAAAAAATACGTTGTATTAATGATAAGTGAAAGTCTGAATGCTGTCACATCATATCTATACTAATATTATAAAGCTGAAGAGTTTGTTTGTTTGAACGCGGTAATCTCAGGAACAACTGGTCCAAATTGAAAAATTCTTTTTGTGTCGGGTAGTCTATTTATTGAGGAAGGCTATACAACATCACGCTAAAATCAAGAGCAGCGGAGCAGTAATGATAAATGTTGCAAAAAACGGGGAAAATCGCACGGTTAGGCGATTCGACGCGACGGGAAGGGTCGGGGGAACAAGAAATTTAACGCGGACGAAGTCGCGGACAGAAACTAGTTAGTTTATATTTAAGATTGACCTAGCTTTAATATTTCTTTGTTAATCTCTTACTTATTCAATATTAGTCCAGAGTGGGACATAGTAGGAAGGATATTCAGGCCTGTTGGTCTAGTGGTTAGTGACCCTGACTGATATGCCGGAGGTCGTGGGTTCGATTCCCACTCAGGACAAATGTTTGTGAGATTAGCACGATCATTTGTTCTGTGTCTGGGTGTGATTTATCTATAATATGTATGTATTTAGAAATATATAAGTATGTTTATCAGTTGTCTAGTACCCATAACACAAGCTCTGCTTAGCTTGGGACTAGATGGCGTTGTGTGATAGTTGTGGAATATATTATATTATTTATATATATTATATTAGTGTTCAGCAGAAATATGAGAGTGATGAGATTAGGCTAAAGCTACACTTGGCAGGCGGGTTGGCGATCGCAGTATGTTGGTATAATGCATAGAGAACTCTTACGACACCCACAGGAAGACATGGGAGACATAGTGCTGCTACCCAGTCTACAGTAATTCCCTTGGTTGTCGTTTACGACACCCATGAGAAGAAATTGGATGGTGCTATTCTTTCCACCCGGCACCACACGGAACCACACTGTGGAGTACGAATACGTAATTTATGATAACCTTAAAACTAGTTTAGCAATAGCCATGTTGAACACCTTTCTCTTCATTGTTCGGAGTCTGCCTAGCGACTACCGATGTTACGGCTTATGCCTTTTTTTTTTGTATGGGAAATCATCAAATGACTTCTCTCGCTGCGGGCAGAGCGGGAGGGCATGTCAGACTTTTACTGACTAAAACCCACCCGTGTTCCTTCAGTTGCCCATGTGCCAGGGTCACGGTATCTCTTTAAGATCAAAATTTATGTAGGAGATCCACGGCGCGTAAAAAATCGCATCAGTGTAAAAATATCATAAACACATTAAATGTAACTATATAAAAATATATTAAAACTCACGCCCCCTTCCCATGAAATTTCCCAAACTATAGAATACCACCTCCTATGATCCTGATATATTTTTTTCCTGTAAGTAGGTTTGTACAAACACTTTTACACGTCAATGATTTGATTGATGATTTTTAAACTACTACTCTGAGAAGAAAGACTGAAACAAACTCAGAAGTCTCTTTTAAAGTCCAGACATAGTCTTGGTCACATCATGTGAAGACCATGTAGATTGGTGACTGAAATACTCTTTTTAGGAAAGAACCACACAGATTGAGTGGAACTGTCCTTTCAGTCAACGAATTTGTCACTAATCGAGCAGCTCAACTCGGAACTTATGGAGCTCAAAGAATTGACAAACAATGCCAAAGAAAGGACATTTGGGTAGGCCACATAAATTATTCAATCTACCAGATCATGATTACAACTTACTGAGAAAAAAAGAAAACAAAAATAAAGAGTAATTTCGTGTCGTTTACGTCCATACGTCTGGTGATACATGCATGCTATGCAGATGCGTAGTACTCGCAACCCGCATGCGTGTTGCGAGTACGTTTTACAGAACACCACCAATAAGGTCACTGTTATATCCTCATAGGGCATCCCCTCTAGGTATTTTCACTCACATTTGCCAAGTATAAACCTTTTCTTTGATACTTAAATAAATTAAAATAAAACGTACCTAACATTTTTTTTTTTTTCAAAACAGTACACGTGCCGCTGTGATTAAATAAAAATGCTTCTGTATAATATGGTGAGCCACTTTTGAGTGTAGAGCTGTTATTTTTAGAAGTACGTAAACATAATTTACCATCATGCCTGCTATCTCCAAAGAGTTATGTAGAGCTGTACCTATAGTACACTCACATGTTGCAATTTATGTTTAAGTCCTATGTGATACCCGGGCCTATTGCCACAAAGACACATATCCAGACACTGGGGTTTTACTGAGGAATTCCTGATGGAAAACCCAGTGACACTATGATGCCTGATCTGAAAATTGAACCCAACTTAACCCAAAACTTCATGCACAAGAGTAGCTCTTGCAATCACTAGAATAGGCAGTCGGGTAATGAGATCAATAAGTAGAATTGATACTGGTAAGACTTCCTTTAACTTTACAAAGCTGGTTCAAACATGAAACCTTTTGCAGCGGTCTAAACATGCCCATAACTTTCGTGTGGCACTCTTATTGCTTAACACCTGATCAATTACAATCTGAATTATTTGGAAAAATATTGCTAATCCATTATACCATATATATGTGGGATGAAATTGTCTGTTCAACAGCGTAAATACCACAAATAATGTTGTTAAACCGCCAAAATACAATAAAAGCCATGCTTATGTTAACGTGTTACGCAATTCCTTTCAAATTCAAATATTAGTAAATGTAGAACACAGGTAAACAAAAAAACTTTTTACCATAAAATGTAACCGCCGAAAAAACTGAAAAGCAAAAAATAATAAACCTTAAAATTTTGAGTCGGCGCTGAAAAATCAATGAACAAAGATCACTCAAAGCGCCGACTCATAATTTTAAGGTTTATTATTTTTTGCTTTTCAGTTTTTTCGGCGGTTACATGTTTTGGTAAAAAGTTTTTATTTTATATTTTTTTGTAGCTTTAATGTACTTATAATACTTGGCAAAGTATACCCTATCCAATGAATAAAGAATTATCAAAATCGGACTACTCTGTATAAAGTTATGCGTGGTTAAACATTACAATCAGTGAGTGAACAATCAATCATCCCTGTTTTCCGACCCTTAGGGTTCGATTTTGTTTTCCAAATTTATATGAGACCATCCTCGGAGTATACCCTTTCCAATAAAAAAAGAATTATCACAATCGGACTACTATGTAAAAAGTTATGCGTGGTCATACATAAAAAAAAAACAAACAAAAAAAATAATATACGCGTCGAATTGATAACCTCCTCCGTTTTTTTTCGTCGGTTAAAAAGTACAGATTTCCGTATTAATATGAGGATTTTTTTTTTTTCTTTTGACATTTGTATTGGTGTAAATTTACCTTAATTGTATTGTTTTATTTTTTATTTTATTCTTGTTTTGACGACAGTGGTTCTCATTCATCTATATATATGAAAATGAATCCCTATTTCCCTTACGCCATCACGCGTGAACGGCTGGACCAATTTCTCCTTTTTTTTTTGTTGGGTTTGTAGTTGTCAGGAGAAGATTCTTATGAAAGAAAAAAATTAAAAATTTTGCGAGGAAAATTAGGAAATTAAAGAAGTCTTATTTAAGAATACTTAACAACCATATAATAGGACAATGTAAACTTTTTTAATGAAACATTATGACATTTGACATAGAATTGACAGAATGCGTGCTCAAATATCATCAAAGAGACAGGACAACGTCTGTCGGGTCAGCTAGTTCATTATATAAATTCATATGTTTAATTCTTTTTGAAGTGAAAACTTCTTTAGCGGCGTTGAGCACTTTTTCTGTAATGGGTATAAAATCTTAAACTCGCGTCAGGACACGTGACCTGATCGAAAAAGCGTAGGACGGATGGAGAGTAGACAGCTATCCCCTCTCTACGGCGCGGCGAAAATGTATGCCTGGGCCTACTGTTTCGTTTAGGCGGCGCAGGGCGCTTGCGCGAATGTTCGTCTATGTTACAGCGTGCCACGCGCATCCATGGATGGTGACAGCTGATGGCTCGACCGTCTGTGTAGTGATCACATTGTTGTGTATTCGTAAAATTCGTGAATATAAAGTGCTTAAAATATGGAAATTGAACAACAAATTATTCCCTAACCATTCCAAAATATCAAACATGCTCAACGTTAATAATCAAGTTTTCACTTCTGCCGGCACTCCCGGAGTGCAATTTTTTTTTCGAGTTATGTATGCGTGTTGTTTTAGTTTTTACTGTAATAATTTCGACACAATGTAAAAATTGTTCATGAAATAAATAATAAAATGATCGCTATATATTGCCGGCAACGGCGCACAAATATTCTGAGTATATTTAAAAAAATTAATAACTTAGTTATAAATACCACAAAACATTCAAAATTAATAAATAAAACCAAATTATAACAAAAAAATAAAGGAAGACACACATTATAATTTGTCGTCTACGTACTCACTGATTGTGAAATATGCTTTGGTATTTAAGAGTTTAAGAACAGCCATCTTGAAATAGTGTTATTTATTTATTAAGCAAGGCACACCACCAACATATTTACAAAGATAGTAACATAATTTGATGACTGACTGTTTATCAAGATCTTACTTTTTTAATATCTTAATATCTTTGGACAACCAACACAACGTTATCTGATCTCAAACTAGACAGAGCCTGTACTATGGCAACCAGACAACTGATAAACATACTTATATATTTCTAAATTCATACATAATTATTGATAAATTACACCCAGACACAGAACAAATTATTGTGCTCATCACACAAAGATTTGTCCTGGGTGGGAATCGAACCCACTAGACTAACAAGCCAGTCAAAAACTTTGGATTGGTAGCTGATTTATAATATTATGAATATTACATAGAACTTTAACATAACTGGTGAAATGTTAAAGTATCTACAACACACGCTTGACTACCCTTTCGGAGAAATACAGGCATAAATGGCAGTATTATGTTTATAGAACTAAGTTAATATACGTGCTCTATTTCCATTTCATAATTACGACATTCCTCTCCAATATTCCTTCATAATTTAATTTCTAGGAATATTTAGATTGCTGTCTTCAAGAAGCTTCATAGTTTTATTTACTTTATACCATCTTCAATTACAAACAAAATACCTCATGAATTAAGGATATTAAATTGTTGATTATTATTTTATTACATTTTATGAGTACATTTTCGCCTTCGACTTTGTTCATCATTGAATTTTAATAAATAAATAAAATAAAATTCGTTTATTTCAGGCATAACCCATATTACAAAAGTTATGATAAAATGTGACAATGCTGCAGCAGAAAAGAATAAAATGTCATAAAAAAATAAAAGTCACAGAGTTGAAATAAAATAAAATGTCAAATTTACGGGTCAGCGGATTGAAATTCAAATAAATGTCAAATTAGCACCGAATTAAAATTCATCATCATTTAGCCGTAAGACGTCCACTGCTGGACTTAGGCCTCCCCCAATTTGGGGGGCTTTGCCAAAATCGCCACGCTTGGCAGGTGGGTTGGCGATCGCAGTATGGTGGTAAAATGCATAGAGAATGCTGCTGCCCTTTCTCAATTAAGTCCCTTAGTCGCTTTTTATGACACCCACGGGAAAAAATGGGGTGGTGTTATTCTTTACGTCCGACACCACACGGTACGAATTAATATAGCAATAAATAACAATTGCACATATAAACAAAGCAATACAAATAAGCTATTATAATTTAATGAAATTAAATGTTTATTTACGTAAGTAAATCTTTAAGACACTTTTACTCGTCAATATTTCAAGCTGACGTATCCTTGAGAAGCAATGCCAAAACAAACACAGAGATAGTCAATCATTGTTTGCTTTTTTTAATCCAAACATTGTATTAATAGAACTTTGTGGGATTCTAACAATTCGGGGCCATGTCTGGAAGGTCCCTTTAAGCTGACCTGTCCCAACAGACATACATACATACATCAGTCATCGTGTAGCTCAAACCTAATTTACGGAGCTCAACGACCCGACACAAGACGCTACCAGATCTGCAGGACATTTACGCAGGTCAAATACAAAATACTTAAAACCACCAAACAGTTACAAACTCATGTATTCAATCAAATCTGCATGGTACCATTATTGCCGAACTGCTGAATATGGCCTCTTCCCTTTTGTGCCATGCTTCGCTGGTCTGCGTGAGTCTCATCCAGGTCTTCCCCACGATCTTCTGTTAATCGTCCACTCTACATGGCTATTGCTATGTCTTTTTTTTATTATTATTTATTGGGAATATACACTTTGACATATGATGAGTATTGCTTAAACTATGACATGAATATATACTTTGAGCATGGCGGACCTCAGACACCAATCCACATGGTCTTCACAGGATCTGATTAAGATTATGTCTGGACTTTAAAAAAGACTGTGAGTTCTTAGTTTGTTTCGGCCTTTCTTCTCAGAGTAGTTAGATAGGAAACGCAGATCTCATCTCGTTTAAAAAAATATGATTGACGTGTAAAAGTGCTTGTACAAACCTACTTGCAAAAATAAAGTCATTTATCATTTGTCAAGCAATGAAAAAACTGAGCATTCATACAAAAATCAAATTAGATGAGTATGGCTCTTGCAGCAAATAAAAAGTTCAGCACTGTACTATCATCTGTCTAGCCATTTCTCAACCATATTAGGGTCGGTTTGCACTCTCCAGTTACTGTGTAATACGAAACCGAGGCACGCAGGATTCTTGGTATCAAAACAAATCAAAATATTTTTATTTCACATAAACCAACATGGGCACCTATGCAACGTCAGAAGCTAGGTGCACGGTTCCAAGTAGTTGATTCCTATTGAGAAGAGCAGGCAAGAAACTCCATGGTTACTCTTTTAAAAATAATTGGCTTTCACAATGGTTTTAAATTACAGTATTAATAGGAATGGGAGAACAGTGCAGGACTGTCAAGAAGTACCATGTACTTAATAAAATGCAAAATTGCTCACAGTCTACAACAAGGCCTGCAACGTTCTCACATTCACAAAGTATAAAATAATCTACATAAATGATAGCATTTCTAAGATAAAATAACCTATTTGAACCAAATGTCATTTTTGCCATGACAAAAAAATAATAAACAGTTAAAATTAAAATTGTGGTTATATAATGTCAAATAATGAGTCAAAGAATAACGTCAATGAAATATGTAAAAAAAATAATTATAAAAGATGTACACCGGGGAGCAGTTAATAGACATGAACCTGAACCATGAACCTGTTGGTCTAGTGGTTAGCGACCCTGACTGCTATGCCGGAGGTCGTGGGTTCGATTCCCACCCAGGACAAATGTTTGTGTGATGAGCACGATCATTTGTTCTGTGTCTGGGTGTAATTTATCTATAATATGTATGTATTTAGAAATATATAAGTATGTTTATCAGTTGTCTAGTACCCATAACACAAGCTCTGCTTAGCTTGGGACTAGATGGCGTTGTGTGATAGTTGTGGAATATATTATTATTATTATTATTATTATTACCCCTTTAATGAGGTACCAGGAAAGCCACATGTACAAAAGGAATTACTGCCAAACTTCCTTATCTTAAACAGTATATTGATGCACCTAGCTTCACATGTTTCATAAGTGTCCATGTAGGTTTATGTGAAATAAAATATTTAGATTTTGGTCACCCATTCAAGGACCAAACGTGGCAAGCATAGCTTAATCTGATAGATCGACCCGTGTGGCTGTTATTATATAGCTACAAGCCCCTCCGTTCAGCACGATACAGTATTAAGAATAAAGGTCTTATTTTCACGTAAATCTATTTAACAGCTTCTTCAATATTAAACAAACAAACAGTCAAACCAAAACCTTCTATTATTATTATACCAACGTACAAATTGATATAATCCACAGAGAAATCAACAGGAATTTAATACTTCGTAACTGGTTGAGTGATTTCAACCATCAAAGGAATAGTTTACCGTTCTCCTTTTAATGTCGTTAAACAAACTCCTCGTCTAATAACAGGCATTAACATCTAGGGATCTTAAGCGGATTTCGGGTTCTTTCCTAAAGACTACGTAATTTAATAGATCTTGAGAGTATTTTGGTACGGTTATTCTTAGCCTATATTAATTGAAAATTAAATAAATAATTTTAAATTAGAATTATAAAGAAAATATTCGTAACTTGCTCCAACTGTATAACTGCGCAACATTTCTCTTCCACAGTCCAACAAGTAATGAATTGAACTCCATTTTACCATATGAAATGTCATTATTTTCCCCACCCAGAAATAACGACATCCTAGACATTATTTCTAGGGGTTGCCAAAGTACAATAACACATTCAATTGCCTGAGTTATCATAATGATTAAACATATCCGAAAAAGATTGTTACAAATCATGATAATACCTTAACTGCCACACTGGATATTGTAATTCGATATTAAAATAGTACACTTTCTCCAAACTAAATGACAACAGAATATTAAAACTTACTTTTAGGCTACTATCACGCGTAGCATGACCACCATAGAAAGAACTTTGTTTATTCTTTCTTATTCTTGTCATGGTACGCCAGCATAAAACGGTACAAATCTTTCTACAATCTTTAATTCTGTCTGTAATCTTTCTACAGTCTCTAATTTTGTCTAATCTTCCGTCGACAAAACTCCTTTCTACAGTGGTCATGCTACGCATGTAGGTCTCACAATACTTATACAATAGTTACATCTCTATCCTTAGAAAAAAAGCAACATCATTATTCCCTTCACAATTGGATGAAACTAAAGACACAGCAAACTCATTATATTTGTGAATTCGTCTGTCTGCAAAGCTGTGTTAATGTATGAGACCCAGGCCTCTTCGTTACGCCCTTTTGTCATTCCAGAGGTTTTTAAACAAAGGCATTCGTCCATTTTGCCGTCAGCACCCGAATAATAAACATTGTTGTTTTATTCATTTGCTTTAAATAAATTATCAGCTATTGCAAATGAACTCATTTTCGGGAAGCTTTCGGCAGGATTTCATGCCTTATTTATTTTAAAACCAGTTTTAACTAGACCATAGTAATAATTGCTGAAACCTCAGTACTGTTGCAACAATACCATTAAATTGGTATGTTTGCGGTCGGCTATATAAAGATCATTATGTATGCATTTCATGTTCATTTGGCGCGAGTTTTCAGTTTTTATTACTGCTTTAACGATGTTTTTCGGAGTTTGTTAGCTTTATTATCAATGTTAACCACTCCTTGTGGCATGGTGGAGCAATTTTGCTTTTTATAAAACGTTTAGTAAATGTTAAAAGTTCGGAAAATGGAGTGCGTACGAAATTTTTTTCAAACAGATTCGTGAAAATTAGACAGCGGTGGCCAACCGAAATTTAATTATTTGGTAAATATTTATTTTCCTATGTTATTGAAGTTTTATCATCCTACATTTGACCCATCCTTGCGTAGGCTGAGTGTCTACACAACATTTAACCTTTAAAAGTATCCAAATACCCACTTATAAATTTTTGGTTTGTTTTCTACGACGAGTCTTTACAATTTTCTTACGTACCTACTTAATTATTGATTTACGGCTAAGAAGAGGCCGTTTTATCATTATCGTTTGAATGAAGACAGTTATGGTAAAAAAAACCGGCCAAGTGCGAGTCGGACTCGCGCACCGAGGGTTCCGTACAAACCTGCAGGTATTCACGGTTTATGCGTAAGGTTTATGTTTATGAAATTAAATGTTTTTTTTTTTTAAATTTTTATATTTGAGTTGACTGAATGAAAGGTAAATTGTGGTTTACGATTTATGACGTATTAAAAAAAAACTACTTACTAGATCTCGTTCAAACCAATTTTTAGTGGAAGTTTACATGGTAATGTACATCATATATTTTTTTTAGTTTTATCATTCCCTTGTTTTAGAAGTTACGGGGGGGGGACACATTTTACCACTTTGGAAGTAACTCTCGCGCAAACTATTCGGTTTAAAAAAAATGATATTAGAAACCTCAATGTCATTTTTGAAGACCTATCCATAGATACCCCACACGTATGGGGTTGATGAAAAAAAAATAATTGAGTTTCAGTTCTATGTATGGGGAACCCCAAATATTGTTGGTTTTTTTTCCAATTTTTGTGTAAAAATCTTAATGCGGTTCACAGAATACATCTACTTACCAAGTTTCAACAGCATAGCTTTTATAGTTTCGGAAAAAAGTGGCTGTGACATACTCGGACAGACAGACAGACATGACGAATCTATAAGGGTTCCATTATTTGCCATTTGGCAACGGAACCCTAAAAACATATATGAAGATGTCTGTTACCCCGGAAAATAAAGGCACATTTTTACTCGTGCGTGTCAAAGATGGTTATGAGATAACTTAGAAAACAAAGGTAGGAGAAGATAGGTGATATCATATACGTATAAGCATAATCAGCCTATTACGTACGCTTATTAGTGCTGGGACAAATGCCTCCTCTCTGTGAGAGGGAGTGGACTGTTATACACCACGCAGGCCCATCATGAGTTCGTAGATGTCACTTTGATTTTTTGGTTCGAGGAGATGCCGGTTTTTTATCACGATGTTTTCTTTTACCGTTTTGAGAGCAGTGGAACCTACAACTCGTAAGGCGTAGCCATTATCATTGGCTGTCATTATCGGTAAGATAGTATGCGTATGAAACTTTTGACAGTATCTTCACTTACATGCTATTCACAAACCGATACCACCTGCTGAAGAGTTTGAGGCGCCACTTCTTCTTTCCAGCTAAAGCAGTAGGAAATGGTGAAGAGCAGGCGTTTTGGGGAACTGTTTTAATTATGTAATTTTGATCTTCAAAAAGTCTCTGCTCAATCATAACAATCGCCATGAATATGCAGTAACTTGCATTGATTTATCCCCGTGATCAGGATTGCTGGCAGAATGTTAAACTCTAGTTTTGATTCATCATCGTCATCATCATTTCAGCCTATAGACGTCCACTGTTGGATAGGCCTCCCCTAAGTTCCGCTACTTCGACCAGAAGGGTAATTGCGTAACTTTTTATCGGTAGGAATTGGTTTCATATTGATAGTTAAACAACATTCATTGCGTTATTTACGTTGCTGAGCCGACAATTTATTCGAACAAATTATTTATTTTATTTTATTCCTTTTAAGAAGACTTACAGACTAATAACAGAATAATAGGTAACAAAAATATATAATTAAGTTGCTAATAACAAGCCTCCACAGATATTATAAAAAATTACGATTAACTAATGCCTAAAAGTTAAAGTTACGGGTTTTTTCTTTTATTCTAGATTTTACTTTGCTACATGTATGTTTGAGTACCACCAGCCGGTGCTTCATTCGCAAAAAATGATTTGGCTAAAAGTTTTCTTGCTACGCTCGTCTTAGTGCAAAATAAGTCAATGTCATGCTCGTGAGATAATTCATTAAAGCAACGAGCGCTTCTCATAAGATTGCTTATCTACGCTTACGCCTATAATTAGTTGAGGCAGAAGGCACACTCAGAAGAGGCCTCCGACGCAACCCAATAAAGTTAGTTCGAAATGCCAGTTTTGAAACGAGCTCAGAGCAGTCAATCGAGCCATTCACTATGTTAATCAAAAAACAAATATCATTGATGAGCCGCCTGTAATCAAGTGGTAGAAAATGGTACTTCTTGCAACGGTGCTCGTAATCTATAGATACTTGGTGCGCTTTGTAATCAAGATATCTAAGAAACTTTTTCTGGATACCCTCAATACGCAAATTATAGGTCTCATATTGAGGGTTCCAGACTTGAGATGCATACTCCAAGTGACTGCGTACGAACGAGCAATATAAAAAAAATGACGCAATGGTTTAGAAATAATCTTCAATCCCATTCAGATTCCGATAAATAGTGCGTTTCGCAATTAGGGTGCAGTTATGATTGTCTTAAAGAATCATCATCATTATTCTATGACCCTTACACTATATATTTGGGGTTGCCGCAATATGCATTAAAATTATCTACATTATCAGATAGAACCCAAAGTATTTTTTACAACAAATCAAACATAAACAATCTTTCTTAGAAAATTAATTTAAAATTATGAACTTCAGACACTTTAAATTGAAAGTAAATAAATTGTTAAACCATGAAACAAACGTGTAAAGTTAATTATCGGTTAAATATTAATAAGTTAATAATTAGTTAAGTATATTTCTTCGTAGCGAGAAAACTTTTGTATTAGTTAACAACTCCATATCGTGTGTTCCACCATTGTAGGTATTCAATTAATTAGTTTTATAAATCGTTCTTCGAGCTGTTAGTTTATTCCAAGTTATTTATTTATATTCATTACTAGTTAGCTTCGCTCGTTTGACTGTGGATTCTATTGGCATTAAAAAAAAAAAATCTTGCAGTAAGCTGTTGAAGAATACAGACATAATGCCTTATGCACCATCCCGTCGTCCCGTGTGGTGGATGTTAAGAATAGCATCATCCAATTTCTTTCCGTAGGTGTCGTAAAAGGCGACTAAGGGACTTACTAGAGAATAGGCAACAGCGTTCTCTGTACATTTTACCACCATATTGTGATCGCCAATCGCTTCCCAAGCGTGACGATTACCTATCGCAAAGCCCCCCAAGTTGGAAGAGGCCTCCAGTGGACGACTCACGTCTGAAATGATGATGATGATCCCCAATAGCGAATAACGTGAAAATATGCAGGGTGGTAGGGACATCAAAGCTCATCCTGTACACCATGGATTCAATACATGATTCTGAATTGACCGACGAAAAATATCAATGCAGGGGCATTGATAATTTTCGATGGGGTTTCAAATTGTGCGTCTATTTATTTATTTAACACTTTAAGCACAAATGTACAGAGGCACACTTAATGCCATAGGCCCTATGTCACCTGCCACGCTGTGTAGTCTATTCGAAGAACAGACCTTGAAGGAATATTAGTGCAAAATATTTACTGAATCTATTCAGTAGTTTTTTCGTCAAACCGGAACGCACCTACATCCAGATTAACAGATAAAAATGTTATCGATTCCACGCGTCGTTGCAAGACACTGCAACGACGCGTGGAATCGATAACATTTTTTTTTTTTGTATAGTGTTAGGTGAAGTAAGTATTTATAGATTATTACGTAATGTGTTGCGCCGATGACCCCCGTAACAAAAACAAGGGCGGGTAGATGATGTAGGCTGTAGGCTGATGGGCCATAGTGGACCATTAGCCTCGCTAATTGCCACCTAGTTGTACACCATTCGAACCATCACTGAGATCACTTTTATTGACCCTGGAATCTCAACGCTCAGCTGGCGTTATTATAACCAAACAGTCCGACAGCAAGAGGTTATCTGACGTCAACTGCTGCACATTTGAAGGGGTTTGCTATAATCGTCACGCTTGGCAGGCGGGTTGGCGACCGCAGTATGGTGGTAAAATACATAGAGAACGCTACTGCCCATTCTCTAGTAAGTCTCTTAGTCGCCTCTTACGACACCCACGGGAAGGAAAGGAATGTTGATATTCTTTCCATCCGGCGACACACGGAGGTTCATGATCATCATCATCATTTCAGCCGTAAGACGTCCACTGCTGGACTTAAGCCTCCCCCAATTTGGGGGGCTTTGCCATAATCGCCACGCTTGGCAGGCGGGTTGGCGATCGCAGTATGGTGGTAAAATGCATAGAGAACGCTGCTGCCCATTCTCTAGTAAGTCCCTTAGTCGCCTTTTACGACACCCACGGGAAGAAATGGGGTGGTGTTATTCTTTACGTCAGGCACCACACGGTACACGGAGATTAACATTTTTTATTAGCCTGCACTCCCAGTCCCACCGCTGAGCAAAGGCTTCCCCCAAATCCTTTCAGGCATCTTTTTCCAATGCCACCTTGAGGTTATCATATTAATCATAATTACTTCACTAAAAGCTTGTAATTATACGATCTACCTACGTGTAAATCATTCCTACAATCAGTTCGATCTTTGACAAGCTATTAACATCGGCTTACAGTTTAAGTCGGATCGTCTGAAAACTTGGTACGTTAATAACGCACAAATTATCGAAGTAATTCGAAAACTAGAACTTGCCATCTGGCATTTTGGATAAACGCACCTTGGGGCACGTTTAAATGGATAGTGATATTGTTATTAACTTTTAAGTTTATATTGATAACATTTTCTTAAGAGAATAATTTTATTTTTAGTAAAAATATGAGGCCAGAGGGTAACTAGCTAGCCCGCGACTAAAATTTTCACCCCCGACCCGTCGCATCTTACCCCATCACCCGCCCACTTTATTATTTCATTTTATATGTTCTTTCCGACTTGTTTATTTTGCTAGGTTCCTAAGTATCGTAGCATAATGGTAAATAGCCTATAAACCTTCCTCAGGAATTGGGCTCTCAAACGCAATTTTTTTTACATTTTCGAAGGGTACAAACAAACTCACAAACTATACTTTACTATATATAATTAGTGTATATTATAATATACTAGCTTCTGCCTGCGACTTCGTCCGCGTCAAATTATTGCTCCCCTGATCCTTCCCGTCGCATCGAATAGCCTGTAAAGTTTTTGTCCATTTTTCATTGCTGCTCCGCTCCTTTTGATTGTAGCGTGATGTTATATAGCCTATAGCCTTTCTTAATAAATAGGCTACTCAACACAAAAATAATTTTTCAATTTGGACCAGTAGTTCCTGAGATTAGCGCGTTCAACTAAACAAACTCTTCAGCTTTATAATATTAGTATACATAATATATTCTTACTAGCTTCTGCCCGCGACTTCGTCCGCGTTCGTACCTACCCGTGCGATTTTTCCCGTTTTTGCAACATTTTTCATTACTGCTCCGCTCTTCTAAGTTGCAGCGTGATGTTATATAGCCTATAACTTTTCTCGATAAATAGGATATCCAACACAAAAATAATTTTTCAATTCGGACCAGTAGTTCCTGAGATTAGCGCGTTCAATCAAACAAACAAACAAACAAGCTCTTCAGCTTTTTAATATTTAATAGTATAGATTAGTCTAAATCGCTATTAGTACTTTTCTATTCATAACTATTCATATTTAAATAATAAATGGTTTCGAAAAATAATATAATTATTATTCTTATAATATAATTATTATTATTTTTCGAAACCATTTATTATTTAAATATGAATAGTTATGAATAGAAAAGTACTGCACATTAAATTAACATAGTAGCAGAGATTTAGATAGCATTGGTAATAGGTACCTATTGTTATCGTGAACTGTGTCTTTGGTCTACTACTTCTGAGCATGAGGTCTTTTTTTTTTGGATGGGAAATCATCAAATGACTTCTCCCGCTCTGGGCGGAGTGGGAGATGTCAGACTTTTACTGACTAAAACCCACCCGTGTTCCTTCAGTTGCCCATGTGCCAGGGTCACGGTATCTCTTTCGAATAATCTAGCGACCCCGGCAGGACCATGAGGTCTTGGGTGCGATTCGTAGGTCGGGTAAAGTGTAATTGGGTTTATCCTCCAGGAATTTCTCACCAGCCAGGAGACTGAATTTGTGCCCGGTTGATGACAATAGGCTCTCTATTACATAGGACTTAAATTTAACTGGTGAAATGTGGTTGTTACTATAGGCACACCACAGCCCAACCTTTTGATGATGACAGTAGCTATTTTATTATTTGTTGTAATGATGTAGTGACTATACTATTACAAAATATCATAACATCGCGTTATGGTAAATTACTAGTTGTTCGTTGTGTAGTTGTTCTTCAGAAAGGTGCATAGCACTTGTAACCGGCGCGCGTGTAAGACCAGATATATGAACAAATAAAGCAAAAAGAGTATAAAAGGACAGTAGTATAACAGAACGCCACCTGCGTTCTGTTATTTCTGCCTACCCCCATGGGGAAAACGACGTTACTTTATGTTGTTTTATTAAACACTCAAGGTACAGCATCTATGGGTCTGAATCTGTTAACGATGAAAGAAGTAAGTGATTACAACGCATTACACGAAAGAGATCAAGAACAAAACGTTTACTACATTAACACCACTCGGAGTAAAGTTTAACTACCCGAAACGTTGCTCTACGCTTAAGGCTTGTTCAGAAGACTGCCATACGGATAATAACTACGAAATATACTACATAATATTCAAAGACTTGAATAGTAACCGACAATTTTTTTATTTAATTTATTTTTATATTTATTTTTGAATTTTCAATCTTAATGCAGTGTTATTATATTTAATGTTTTTGTTATACATTTTTTGACATATATTTTACTAGTGATATTGTTATATTTTAAATACGTGATGAATTCTAAATATGAATGCAGTGAATGTAGTATTATTATTATTTATTTTTTTGTTTGATCTATGATATACTTAAAATGTTTCAACACAAAGTATTTGTTATAAAATAAATGACTTATGACTTATGACATATTGTGACACCCATAATGATGATGAATTTGACTTGGATCAGTACAACATGTAATTGTGTAATTTCCGTCGTCACTAATAAGTAACGACAGAAATTACACAATAACAATTCAGTTACACTTTTATACTTAATAATAACTATATAATAACAGCTTTTCCAAAACGGCGACGGAAAACTACGTTAGGAAACTGGCATGTAATATAACCAAAAATTCGAAGACATGTAACCCGCACTGGGCCCGCGTAGTGGATTACGGCCCAGGCTCTCTCACAGCACCCAGCTTGTGTGTGTGTTATATTGCTTTCAAAACGGTGAAGGATGAAATCGTGGGAAACCTAACATGTCCTAGAGCCAAAAATTCAAAGCCATTGTCATGTGACATGGATCAACTAACATTGGACTCGCGTGGTGGATTACAGCCCACTCACTGTATCAGAGAGCAGGCCTGCACCCTAATTGCGAAACGCACTATTTATCAGAATCTGAATGGGATTGAAGATTATTTCTAAACCATTGCGTCATTTGTTCGAATAAATTGTGAGCTCAGCAACGCAAATAACGCAATTAATGTTGTTTAACTCTCAATATGAAACCAATTCCTACTGATAAAAAGTTACGCAATTACCCCTCTGGTTCCTAGCAGTGAAGACTGCTGGGAACCAGGCCTTCTCTCATGTGAACTCTGCAAACTTTTAGATTAAGTTTTGTCATATCATAATTTTCTCAAATACTGCTGTAAACATATTTTCACAACTACAATAAGTTCTAGAATTTCGCACAGAAACTTCTGAGCAAACCCTTACATTTACAGCTCACGAATGTACACAAAACTAAACTGTATCCATTACAACCAAGCAATGTACGTTTCACTTTAAATGTCCAACAATACGTTTTGAACAATTCGCAGAAGCCTGCCGTAAGATGGAAAAGAATATTGCTGTGCGACCCGATACAATGCGCGAGGTACTTCTATTGTGAACTCGGGGCACAGCCTGGGAACAACGAGGTGCTACGGGGGTTCGTCTATATGCTTACGTAAGTTAAAGTATCTTGTAAAAGCTGTGCTATTTCTTTTGAATGTTGAATGCTATTAAGATGAGTACATGCAATAATGCTGATCCGCTCTAAAGACCTGATCAGCATTATTGCATGACCGGATCAGCATTATTGGTCTTGGAAACACCAAAGACCAAGTTGTATAATTATTTTTGTTTTACAAAATGTGTAACTTCCAGTCGAGTAGGTACCTACTTATAGTTTCGGTGGAAATTTGGAAAGCTCAAGTAACTTCATGAGTTTAGCAGTGATTTTCGGTAACATAATCGTGAGGTTTAATAATCAAGTAGCTAAGTTCATTGAATGCTAATTACTGCAGAAAAAAAGGAAAAAGTATTTTCATAAATATTTCATAAAGTTGAGCGATTCGAACTTTTTTGCTCTGAAGTGGCTTTTCTCGGACTTTAATGAGAGATCTGAAAATATAATTATCGCAGCTTGAAATGGCTTTTTCAAACAATGTTTTGAAATTATACACGTGCAGTAGGCAATATTAGCAAAATTATGTCTACTTCAAGAACTTTAATAGCAAAAAAGCGGCTAAACGCGAGTCCGATTTGCACACGACGTATTCCGTACCATCGATCGATATTAAACACTATTTTTTTTAAATACTTTTGTAATTAAAATATTTTTCTTCTTTACTTCAACAATTTGTGAAAATTTAGTGCGTTATATTTCGGTTAAAAGATACAGCCCTGTGACAGATAGCCGAACGGAATAGAATAGAAAAGTTTATTTATAAAACATAGATTATTAAAAATAAAAATATAATAATAAATGATTAAAAACATTTAAATGAGCACTATTTAATTACAAAAATTAAATAAAAATATATCTATAATTATTTTAGTAAATGCCGAACAGTGGATGCAAGATCCACTGTAAGGCATTTACTAAAATAATTATAGATATATAAAAAAAAAATGTAATTACTGTAAGATATTTCTAATAATAAAAAGCTTCTTTGATATTGCTCCACTAGTATGCACAAAAATACTGAATGTAATAAAATTATGATTTTGTAAAAGTTTAATAAACTACTTCCCTACTAATTTAAATTTAATACGTATCTTTATTTAGCTTCTTCCTGCGACTTCGTCCGCGTTAATTTTTTTGGTCTCCCGACCCTTCCCGTCGCGTTGGCTCACTTACCCGTGCGATTTTCCCCGTTTTTGCAACATTTTTCATTACTGCTCCGCTCTTCTTAAGTGTAGCGTGATGTTATACAGCTTATAGCCTTCCTCAATAAATAGCCTACTCAACACAAAAATATATTTTCAATTCGAACCAGTAGTTCCTGAGATTAGCTCATTCAACCAAACAAACTCTTCAGCTTCATAATATGTATTTAATTGTGTAAAGTTTAGTATATTTTTATGTAAACATATATAGAAGTACTGTTTTCAGTCATCCGTCCTTACGCTATCAGAACAACCTCAAACTTTATTTCCAAAAGTGACCTCGTTCCGTATGTGACTAGAGTCAATTCAGGGAATGTGAAGTTGCGCAAATACATAATTATTGGGTATTTGCAGTCGTAAGTTAGAACAGCTGATAGCCATCGTTTCCTGCCTCTATGCGTTTGCTGACTCTAATATCGTTTGTTACATCCATGAAACGTGAATCGTTTTAGCAACTAGTATGTGCTTTAATACATTATGGATCTTTTCTGTGTTCCACATTCTTATACTATCAGTATTGAATTAATTAGGGTTACTCAATCTCCTCTTGACAGTTATCATAATGTTGATGTATAGTCTAGGACAAACATTTTTAAGGTTCCGTATCTAAAAAGGAAAAATAAATGGCCATATTTGTGTCAGATTATGCGCAATATAGGGTTCCGTAGTTTTAATCTAACAAGAGGAGGGCACGGTGTGGGAAATTCACTTCGGGACGTGAAGTAGTAGTGTCCCATAAGCGTATGCAAACCCTAAAATATTATTTCAGAATGGCCAGTAGTTTCGAAGATTTTTTTTTTGTTTTTAACTAACTATTTTATCAATTACATGAGTTCAATCGAAAAAAACGTTGTTAAGTATTAAATTAATTTTAATTTACATTAACTATCATACTTTTTAAATTGTAAAACAGCTAATTATTATGGTAGGATCTTATAAATAGTTAACACAATAAGTAAAAAATTTAAATTGTATTTTCTTTATTATTACAAAATAATTTTTTTTCTACAAACAAGAACCTGGATGATAGTTATCGTAAAAACATACGAAACAATTTTTTTTTTTACATCTCGCACAGTTAATGAACGAAGAATTATTACAAGAACAACGTTCTTTAAGTAGTTCATTTGGAAAGCATACATTATTCACATTAACAAATATTTCTCTCTCTTCAGAGAGTTTTGCAGCATACCAAGCATATCGTATCATTTCACAAAAAGTTTAAAGTGGTTTTTTTTGTTTTTTTTTTTTTTAGTTTTCAACCATAAAATAATAGCAAACCTACTTAATGATTTGTTTAGACAATAATAATGTATACTGTATGTCTTGATAGATGTAGTTTAGAATAGTTTAAGTTATGATGAGGCTGACATGCCATTGTGGATAAAAGCCTCCTACAAAATATTAGAATCAAAAAATATAAAAAAAACATAAAATATTCAGAAGGTACTAAATTTGAGATAAGATTAAAATTTTTGTTCAAGTGTGACCGCAAACACAAAAAATGTAACAAAGCAAAATGGCCGCCCACCGATAAAGTTTGGTATACACACGGAATTTTGTATCGGTCAAAATTTATGAAATGAACTGAAAATTATTTTTGTATATATTTGTATGGTAATTATTTTTCTTATTTTGCATTATCCTAAAAAAAGGTATTGAATGTTGTTCGAGTTATTGAAGATTTTTTTTAGCTTTTATTGTTTATTTTATTGAGTTTTCGTGCTTTTTACAATTTAGAAAGTATAATAGTTAATGTAAACTAAAATTATTTTAATACTTAACAACATTTTTCTCGATTGAATTCATTTAATTATTAAAATAGTTAATTAAAAACAAAAAAAAATCTTCGAAACTACTGGCCATTCTGAAATAATATTTTAGGGTTTGCATACGCTTATGGGACACTACTACCACACTGAGTCTCGTCCCGACGTGAATTTCCCACACCGTGCTCTCCCCTTGTAAAACAAAAACTTAATATTGTAATAAAAAACATAGCATGGAACACAGGCCTTCTCTTTGTGAGAGGAAGTGGGCCATCATCCACCACGCCCAGTGCGGTTGGTAGATGTTACATGGCTTCGAATGTTCGGTTCTAGGACATGCCGGTTTCCTCACGATGTTTTCCTTCACAGTATTAAAAGCAGGGTTGATAAAAGGATAAGGATCTTTTTTTTTGTGGGTGGGAAATCATCAAATGTCTTCTCCCGCTCTAGGGTGGAGGAAGGAGCGGAAGGGCATGTCAGACTTTTACTGACTAAAATCCACCCGCGTTCCTTCAGTTGCCCGTATCTCTTTCGAACAAATCTCGCGACTCTGGCAGGGTGCTATTCATCTTCATGCACACATTCACAGCATGTTTGTACACGTGGTTACTACTAGAAAAGCGTGCATCGTTTCATGAGCGAATAAGCAACAGAAACTACCAAAACCGCACGGCTTATAACATCATGGCTGCCGACGCATTCGTTCGGTAATCAGTGAGCACATATGCACGCTTTCACGGCACCCACATGACGTATCGACAGATCGCCTGCATCGCTTTGATAGTTGTTTCACACTCGTGCAAAAAGATAAAAATGGAACCATATTTGGTTATTCATGTCTCGAAAATGAATTTTCAATTATTCTCAGCCGATAAAATTCACGTTGGAGTTGTAAACAAAATAGAAGACTTAGCTGGAGTTTTCATAATACTTTGCCCGAACTTGTATTTGCTATTTTTTTTTTTATTTGGCACTGTTGTGGTATTTCAAAAATATTTTGTTTAATTAACCTTGACTGAATTAAAATTATCCTGATTTTTTAACGCTAACTATTCAATTGAATCTGTGGTCCAAAGATCGTTGATCAGAGAAGCAACTCTCGTAATTTAAAGAATGTTCACAGTCCGATCAAAGTTTCAATTTGTCAAAAATACCTTGAGTTTCCACATATTTTCACAAGTGTTTGACATTTGGTTGTTGCCGAAATGAGACTGCGACTAGATTTTGAACGTATTACGAGAATTGACCTTCTTTGATTGATTTGGGTGTTATACATCAACAACCGCAATAAAATCGTGTTTGTACAAAACTAAGACGAATAGTTTCGTATTATTTACTCGACTAACATCTTCTCCATGAATGAGTTTACATAATCTGACTCACAGACGATTTGACCCATTACTTACTACCATTGAAATAAGTTTTTTTGGATGAATGTTACAGAAACTGAAGGGTCTGTTGTTGCCATTTTACTAACCAATGGTTGACAAAAGAATCCTATGCGGTCGGGGGACCCCCGTGAGTTTCCGTCAGAAAGAGAGACAGAGAGAAAGAGAGAAAATGTGGATATAATATGCCTTTTAACACTGAGCCATCTAGTATAAGTTTTTACAAACTCTCATAAAGTTGTCGCTATCTTGGATGTTCATTTTGACCGCACTATCATCTTTTAGAAATCTCTAAAGCTATGAAAATGACACCAATGAGAAAAACCAGTCAAGTGCTAGTGGAACTCGCGAACCAAAGGTTCCGTACTACAAACTATTTAGACATCCCTAACGAAAAAACAAACTGTACTGGGGAGAAAATTTAGCTTTGCCGTTGGAAAACTGTTGATCCCATAGATCGATATAGGTCGTGGTTAATTTATTAACAGCAAATAAGTATATAATCGCAAAAAGGTAATTATTTCGTTACTACAAATTTAAGGTTTTCCGATTTTTTCCTTTAAGTGTGCTACATGGCAATGCTTCTTGCCAAATTTCATGATTCTGGGTCAACGAAAAGTCTTCTATAAATTTTGATTCCCTTGCGAGCGTCAAAATATGCGCCATAAATAGAGCATATACGGCCTTAACTTTAAATTGCATTGACTTAGAAGATTGATTTTGTTATTGCTCCATAGGGTAGCAAACTTGAGTATTTGATATTTATTTCGGCTTGATACCTCTACGCGTTTCTGAGAAAAAGGGTCTTGACAGACGGACAGACGGAAACGGACATTTTTGCCGACTGAAGTACGAAACCGCAAAAAATTGCCGTCATTTATGATTTTTATTTGACTTCTAAATAACGATACCAGCACATTATGGTCCCTATATAGAGCAAATGGACGGGATATTTGACCTGCAGCCCACTGCAATGAGTCCCAACTCATACAGAAAATTGGAAATAGACAAAGAAATCTTATCACATTACTGCTGCTGATATAGAAAATGATGAACGAAAACTATTCAACTGTTATTTGGTTCAAACATAAAATGAAAAATAAGGAATATATCCCATCTGTAAAATAACTTACTCTGAATATTTTCTAGGTCAGTTGGACATCAGCTGTAAATTTTCAGTCTAACTACCCTTTCAAACGCCTCTCCATAATTAATTGCAGGTATTAAACCTTCATTTTCAGTGAGCCAGAATCTTAAAAGGCTACAAAAGTTCCTAGTTTCGAGCAGGGCTCTAATAAAATGAAAATTAGTCGCACAATTTTCAATTTTAGTTTACAAGAGTGATAGAAAATGTCTTGCGTCCAATATGAAAGAGAAAGGAGATAAATACAAAAGAGGGTATTCTTGTAAAACTCTCGCAAAGTCCACACTTGTTCATACTCCAGAAAAAACTTGAATTTTGAATAGACGTCGTGGTTTTAAATATACCCCTTTATATTGATTAAAAATTATGAGATGATCGACCCTTACTGCGTGAAACAGGGTATTTTTAGGGTTCCGTTGCCAAATGGCAAAAAACGGAACCCTTATAGATTCGCCATGTCTGTCTGTCTGTCTGTCTGTCCGAGTATGTCACAGCCACTTTTCTCCGAAACTATAAGAGCTGTGCTATTGAAACTTGGTAAGTGGATGTATTCAGTAAACCGCATTAAGATTTTCACACAAAAATAGAAAAAAAGCAATAATATTTGGGGTTCCCCATACATAGAATTGAAACTCAAAAATTTTTTTTTCATCAAACCCATACGTGTGGGGTATCTATGGATAGGTCTTCAAAAATGATATTGAGGTTTCTAATATCATTTTTTTTTTAAACAATAATATTTGGGGTTCCCCATACATAGAACTGAAACACAAAAAAAAATTTTAATCAAACCCTTACGTGTGGGGTATCTATAGATAGGTCTTTAAAAATGAAATTGAGGTTTCTAATATCATTTTTTTCTAAACTGAATAGTTTGCGCGAGAGACACTTCCAAAGTGGTAAAATGTGTGTCCCCCCCCCCCGTAACTTCTAAAATAAGGGAATGATAAAACTAAAAAAAATATATGATGTACATTACCATGAAAACTACCAACGAAAATTGGTTTGAACGAGATCTAGTAAGTAGTTTTTTTTTTAATACGTCATAAATCGTAAACCACAATTTACCTTTCATTCAGTCAACTCAAATATAAAAATTTAAAAAAAAACATTTAATTTCATAAACGATGATGACGAATGATGATGATGATGACCTGCAGGTTTGTACGGAACCCTCGGTGCGCGAGTCCGACTCGCACTTGGCCGGTTTTTCTACTTACTTCGATTAACTCGAAATTTGATTTAAATAATGTTAAAGTCATATTGTATTGGAACGACGCCCAACGATTTTTCAAAAATCAACCGCTATCAGCGTAAAAGAGGGGACTATCATTTGTATGATAAATTGGAGATTCTTCGGCTAATACATTCGAAACTTGGAACAAATACTTCTTGGTAAATCATAAAGATCGTTTTGATTAATTTTACAGAACATAAAGGGCATCCTCCATGTTCTTTTAAACTTAAACAGCCCTTGTTTAAGTTCATAGGAGACAGTACGCGGACCAAGACACAGGCGAAGTACTAGTAACATATAATGTACTCCCTTTGTTGACTGTTCTACACCGTCAAGGCCACGTGTTCTCAACAAAACAATATCTCGTGTGCATACTCAGAGCTCTGCAAACTCGGCAGAAACAAATATCCTGTATCATACTCATACTTGTGTTCGTGTGTATTTGAATTTTAAAATGTTGAAAGTAAAATAAAGTGAGATGCAACAGTTTGGGAAAAGTCGGGTGTTGTTAAAGGAAAATATATTTTGGATAAAACGGCTGACTACATGAGTACTGTTCATAGTTACAACACGAAAAAAAAAACAACTGTGATAGAAATATAAGTAAAAAAAAAGAAAAAAAAAGTAGAAGTAAACAGAACACACACAGAAAACACAGCACAAAACAGAACAGAAACAGTACACACAAAACAGTACAACAACAACAACAACAGTACTCATGTAGTCAGCCGTTTTATCCAAAATATATTTTCCTTTAACAACACCCGACTTTCATGCTCGTTAACATTCAATGTTTTTCCTACAGTCTTTTTCATTCTTATAAATGTAAGTGTATGTAGTTCAGCTACCTATTTCATTTCCTTTAACCCATCTCGTACGCTGTCTATACAACGAAATTTCAACTGAATCAATAAAATGATCACGAAAGCTTTTATCAACATACAAAACCTTGGAAAGCAGCGGTCTCGCTCGAGGATCCATCTAATGCTGTGAATTCACCTCACATTTGCGGGTGTAATGGGCGGCGAAATAAATTCTCGAAGATTTATCACGTATTCCATTATTATTCCTCGAAAAGGAGAAGTTTGGGGTGTGTCAAAACAATACCAAAGTTAACGAGAGTCTTTAAAAAGCTTGGGCAATGTTATTTCTCTTGTTTTGTTCAAGTTCTGTTACATTATGGAATTGATAAGCGGATATTAGTATTAAAAATAAACAGAAAATTCCATGAATTTCGATCTTCCACGAAAACCGATAGAATTTTTTTTCTCGTACTTACGTTCTGCAAATTGGATATACTGTAGGAAACAAATATTTTGATTGGCATTTTACATATTAAATTGTTATGTCTCGCGTATGATCCCATGGCAACGGTGTTGCGTGTTTCCTTAGAAGTACTCTATTCACGGAAATCACTCAAGATTTGAAGAGGCGGCGCTCTGATTATACTCAGGCATGGAGTTTCATTCCATTCCACACTGTTATTTGAAACCATTGTTAAAACCAATTATTTTTTAAAGATTAACCGTGGAGTATCTTGCCGGCTCTTCTGCATAAAAACAACCAACTGGAATCGTGCACCTAGTAATACAATATTTTGTTTTAATTAGATTCCACTGCTCGTCTTCAAAAACGGAGAAATTTCACAATTCTTTAACCTAGCACTACACGAACCTTGTTTATATTTTCTATAGCAATGAGGATCATATTTTTATAAGTTCTTGGTAGGCCCTTACGAAAAGCAATTTATATTTGGTACATCACCTTGCAAGGAAAGTGGAACATGATAATATATTTTACCCGACCGGACGCACACATCTAGGTACCCAGCCCGTACATTACCGTCCTTTCTAAAGCCCAGTAAATCAGTCGACAAGACGTAAGTACAAGAGAACGTTATCGAGCGCACTCATAAAATTTAGATCTTTGTCGTACCTAGTAGATAGTATTTGGCGGTATAAAGTGCCGCTTTCAAGCCCTATCGCTTCTAGAACGATCGATCGGTCAGCTTAGTAATTGGAGCCGGGCATTTAAAACTTTTGGGCTATCGTTGCGGATAGTACACTTAGGCTTAATGAATAGACATCGTTTCGAATAGGTAGGTAGGTTTTATAGGCACAAATAATAGGTATTTGCGTTAAATTTGCCGAGTTTTTGTGTTTCTTAACATACACTTCTCTCCATGGGGGTAATCAGAAACTATAGAACGTCGTTTTTTTGTTCCCTTTACTATTTTTCTACTTAATATAAAACTTAAATTCACTCACTGATATACATATTAAATTAATCCACCACGCGGGCCCAGTGCACCCACACTGGCACATGTCTTCGAATGATTGATTCTAAACCATTCCGGCTACCCTAAATACGTTTTCCTTCACCGTTTTGAGAGCAGTGGTGATGAAATAATTTACACAAAGTAAAGTGCCTGCCCCGGTTCGAACTTCTGTTCTAGAAATCGCAAGTCGCGGCTGTTACTACTGGGCTACCATTGCTTTTTACAGTCTAATGGGATGCAGGTGGAAACCAGTACTTTTTAGGGAGGGACTGTCTATCGGACCTCCACAACCCGGTTTCTTCCCAGCTAACTAATTTTACCAAGGTATAGTGCTTTATACTTTGGTAAAATTGGTTATCAGGCTTTTAGGCTATACATACGATAACATGTTGTATCGTGCAGAAATGAATTGGGGCTCGTTACTTTCCTTTGACTGTTGCAGAATGAAATACAGACGGAACTGAACTAAACTTCAAACATGTACCAACGGCACCTATTAAGGCATGAAATGGCTCTTTGCTGTACAGGACTGGTATATCCAACGAATATGCATAGTATGCAGATGTATGTACTCGTATGTATATGTATGTATGATAAATGATAAATGATTTTATTTCTGTAAGTAGGTTTGTACAAACACTTTTACATGTCAATGATATATTTTTTTTAAACTAGATGAGTTCGGCGTTTCCTAACTGACTACTCTGAGAAGAAAGGCCGAAACAAACTCAGAGGTCACAGTCTCTTTTAAAAGTCCAGACATAATATTGGTCACAACATGTGAAGACCATGTAGACTGGTGACTGAAATGGTCTTTTGAGGAAAGAACCACACAGATTGAGTGGACCTGTCCAGTCAGTGCAAGCATTTGTCACTAATCGTTTAGCTCAACTCGGAACATAAGGAGCCCAACGCTGTGACGAACAATACCAAAGAAAGGACATTCGGGTAGGCCACATAAATTACTCAAACTGCCAGATCATGATTACTGCTGAGAAAGAAAGAAAATAATAATAATAATAATAAAAAATAAATAAAAAAGACCCACATAGACTTCACATTCACAATAATTAAAACAATATGATACTTAACAAATTAAATATTCATGTCATTGTATATATAAAAATTATCAATGTCAATGTGTATATAAAAAAAAAAAAGAAACGGATATAATTTTGTTGGTCACAACATGTGAAAACCATGTAGATTGGTGACTGAAATGGTCTTTTGAGGAAAGAACCACACAGATTGAGTGGACCTGTCCAGTCAGTGCAAGCATTTGTCACTAATCGTTTAGCTCAACTCGGAACATAGAACATAAGGAGCCCAACGCTGTGACGAACAATACCAAAGAAAGGACATTCGGGTAGGCCACATAAATTACTCTAACTGCCAGATCATGATTGCTGAGAAAGAAAGAAAGCAAAATAAAAAATAAAAAGAAGACCCACATAGTCTTCACATTCACAATAATTAAAACAATATGATACTTAACAAAGTAAATATTCATGTCATTGTATATATAAAAATTATCAATGTCAATGTGTATATAAAAAAAAAAGGATATAATTTTGTTGGTCACAACATGTGAAGACCATGTAGACTGGTGACTGAAATGGTCTCTTGAGGAAAGAACCACACAGATTGAGTGAACCTGTCCAGTCAGTGCAAGCATTTGTCACTAATGGTTGAGCTCAACTCGGAACATAAGGAGCCCAACGCTTTGACGAACAATACCAAAGAAAGGACATTCGGGTAGGCCACATAAATTACTCAAACTGCCAAATCATGATTACTGAGAAAGAAATAAAACAAAATAAAAAAAAATATATAAAATAAAAAAAAGACCCACATAGACTTCACATTCACAATAATTAAAACAATATGATACTTAACAAAGTAAATATTCATGTCATTGTATATATAAAATAATCAATGTATATATGAATAGTATATATTCATGTCATATGTCAATAATCATCAAATGTCAAAGTGTATATTCCCAATAAATAATTAATAATAAAAAAGAAAATAAAATATCATTCAATATAACAATAATTTAAAAATAGAAATTGGAGCAGCTTAATCCCAAGCTTTTTTGTCCTCAATATAATCTTTAACAGTGTAAAAGGCTTTCTGGCACAACTTACGTTTAATGAATGATTTAAATTTATTGAGACTTAGATTTTGAACATGGCTTGGAAGTTTATTATAAAAGCGTATACATTGACATCTGAATGAGCCACCTATTTTCTTGAGCCTTGTTGAAGGTACAACAAATTGGTGTTTGTTCCTCGTATTTATACTATGGATATCACTGTATTTTTTAAACAATTTAATATTTTTATGGGCATATAAAAGATTTTCAAAAATATACTGTGAAGGCACAGTCATTACATTAATTTCTTTAAATTTCTCTCTGAGTGAGTGTCTCGGGCTTAATTTATAAATTGATCGAACAGCCCTTTTCTGCAAGACAAAGATAGTCTGAATGTCGGCGGCATTTCCCCACAACAGAATACCGTACGACATTACACTATGAAAATAGGCAAAGTACACTAAACGGGCTGTCTCTATGTCAGTTAAATTCCGAATTTTTCTAACGGCAAATGCAGCGGAGCTTAGCTTTTTCGACAATTTATCAATATGTGGGCCCCACTGAAGCTTGGCATCCAAAGTTAAGCCCAAGAATACAGTGCTATCTTCAGGATTCAATTCTTCGCCCTTTATCAACACATTCGTTTTCACTTGCCTAACGTGAGGTAGCGTAAACTTAATGCATTTGGTTTTTTTTTCATTAAGAAGCAAATTATTTACATTGAACCAGTGTACTATTTTTGAGATCGCGCTATTAACATCGTCAGTAACCAGCTGCTGACGTTTAAGTTTAAACAAAAGTGAGGTGTCATCCGCAAACAAAACTATATTATAATTATCTTTATTTTTGTATGTGGAACGTTACCACGCATAATAATAAGTGAACTGTTACTTTTTCTAGTATTTGCCTCATATATAACCTTACGCCATCTGTTCATGGGGGTAGGCAAAAAGTGCGGAACGGCTCCTGCTACGATCATCATTTACTCCTTTTGACTAACGAGATATCGGAGGAAAAATAAATGGAAAAAGTAAGACTAAAGTCTTGAACTAAAAGAAAATATTTTTCGAATGATAAGTATAAGTATAAGTTTTATTTTAGGAACAAAAACACATTGACATAAATTACAATAGAAACGATGATAGCTACAAAAGTTATAAACTGTGTCGCAGCTATCAACGCCCGTCTAAACATATGAAACTCATTGTTCCAGACACATGATATTGGCTACAGTTTGGCTCAGAATTCGAATTTAAGTAAAAAAAGAAAAATTTTAAAAATATACAAAAGAAAAACTAAATGTGTATATTTTGAGTAGTGGTGTAATGTGGAGTGGAACAGTGAATGAGGATATGTGTGAGTAGGTGTGTGAGTGTAGGTGTGTAAGTGTGTGTGAGTGAGACTATGTGTAAGGGTGCATGTTTTGGGTAAGTTTCAAGTTTTCACAATTTCTTCAGTTTTATCATATGATAGAGATTTCAACCATTCGGTCAATTTAACTCTTACGATTTTACGAGATAACCGGTAAATTTCGATACTTTTGTTTACTTTATTATAGATCTTAGGGCTAATGAACCTAAAGTGTCTTCTCGCCACTGCTGCTCTACAAGGAGTTATTTTGCAGACTCTATCAGAGAGGCGTTTCGCTGTACTATAGGTTGGGTCGAACGGCACGAGCTTGTGTTTTTTGAGTACAGTCTGTAGTACGAAGAGCTGCCTCACCGTGAGAACTTTGCATAGAGAGTAAAGATCGAGTGTCGGATAGCGGATTGGTTTCTTAGAAAGGACCTTCAGCACGGCCCTCTGCGCCCTTTCTAGTCGCAGCATGGTTGTTTTATGAGCACCGCCCCACGTGGTCACGCAATACCCAAGGACTGATTGAGCGAGAGCAAGGTATACAGTTATCCGGCATTTGAAGTCAGCAACCGCCCGAAGCTTTTTAAAAATGTAAATCAATCTTCGTACTCGTGTCACCGAAGAGTTGATCTGCTTTTTCCAATTTAAATGTTGGTCAATGATTACTCCGAGATAGCGTATGTTGTCGGTTGAGTCGATGGGTGTACAGTTACAGTTGGAAAGGTCGGTGAGTGAGCACTCATGAGCTTTAATTGTCAAGGAAATGGGGGGCTGGCTTAAAATGCCTGGGGTAAAGGCAATAAATTTAGTCTTGCTGATATTGAGTGTGAGGAGGTTTGTATTCAACCATTTCCTGACCGTACCGAAAGCCATCTCCGCTTTACAGAAAGTTTCGCGCCAATCTTTACTGTGAATTACAAGAGCTGTGTCATCTGCATATGTTACTACTTTACAGTTAGGAGAAGACAATTGGCACAGCTCGTTCACGTTCAACATTCTCTATTTTGCTCGTGTAGTTATCTATTTTAACTACCTGGTGGCGGTCTTTCAGGTAGCTACGGAAAATGTCGTGAGCTATACCACGAATGCCAATGCTTTCCAGCTTGGACAGCAATTTGGGGACACAGACGGTGTCGAAAGCTTTGGACAAGTCTAGAAAGATACCAATAGATTTTTCTTTATTGTTCAGGTGACTAATTATTATGTCTGTGAGTTCCTGAACTGCGTCGTCTGTTGATTTTCCAATTCTAAAGCCAAATTGGTTGGAAGCTAAAATATTGTTTTTAGTAAGAAAATTCACAAGTCGAACATTCAGCACCTTTTCAAAAATTTTGGACAATGTTGTAAGTACAGATATAGGTCTGTAGTTGGAGACACTGTCCCTGTCCCCAGTTTTGAATATTGGGTGAACTATAGCCGTTTTAAAAGCACTCGGAAATATACCTAAAGATAGGCACAGGTTAAAAATGTGGACAAGAGCTGGTATGATAGAGTGCCTAGTAGCCTTAATAACGGACGCCGAAATGCCATCACAACCCACAGCACACTTGTCCTTTAGGTTTAGGATGCCAAGTTAGGTATCAAATGATGCTATCAATGAATGGTTGTTAGCTTACGTCAAAATAATTTAAATAAAAAATAAGTTCTAAAACTAAATCCCGACTAGGTACTGATTGATAAAACACGCTCTAAAAAGTATGAAACCAAAAAAAAATGCGTAGTTTAGAGGACATGAAGCCATGAGTGAGCTCGGTACCAAATGAATGGTGGTGAGCTAACTTCAAAATAAATGAAAAGTAAGTTCAAAAACTAGAACCCGACTAGGTACTGGAAAAAACTCACTCTAAAAAGTAAGAAACAAAAAAATATTCTCATCTGATAGCCCTAGTCATATGCCAGTTACCCTAACAAAAAAAATACATTCTAACAGTAGTAAGCGGTCATAAGCTTAAAAGCAAAGTGGCATACGACCACAGCATTTAGGTTTAGATTATTTTCTTATTTCAAACTTTTTTTAGAAGGTGATTTTAAAATATAAAACGCTAGAAATTAAATAAGGGTCAGTGACCGCTATTACTATGCTAAAACGCTAGAACTAACGAAGCTAATTCTCATAACTTCTTTACATACCAAACCCATGTGTAGATGTAATCAAAAAGTCAAAATAAATTCATACGATAAGTTTTGCTTCTGAAAAACCTTTATGGAATTTTCGTGTTACAGTAAATTATTCGGTGTGAATTAAAATAGGTCTTACATAAATATAAAATATTTTTGTTATTTTATTTTAAGAATTACCTTCTGAATTACGATGGCATTATACTTGTTACGGCATCGTGACACGCAGGTTGGTAATATTTAAACGTGTGAATATACGAGTATCGTGGCCTTAAAAATATTTTTGTTAATAATATCTATAAACTCAGGCAATATATTTAAATTGAGTTTGGGTTTCTTCGAAGCCTTGGCCACAGGTAAATCTATGCTAATATTATAAAGCTGAAGAGTTTGTTTGTTTGATTGAACGGGCTAATCTCAGGAACTACTGGTCCGAATTGAAAAAATATTTTTGTGTTGAGTAGTCTATTTATCGAGGAAGGCTATAGGTTATATAACATTACGCTACACCTAAGAGGAGCGGAGCAGTAATGAAAAATGTTGCAAAAACGAGGAAAATCGCATGGGTAAGTCAGCCAACGCGACGGGAAGGGTCGGGGACCAAGAAATTTAACGCGGACGAAGTCGCGGGCAGAAGCTAGTAATAAAGATACGTATTAAATTTAAATTAGTAGGTTGGCACGTATAAGTAAAATAAACATACAATTATATTTTTGATCGATGTTCTCACCTATTCTTCATCGTCACAAGCGATGTACGCATCACACTAACGTCATGTTCTGCATCGCGCAAGAAAAGTTTACCGCGCTACGCTAGTAGCGCAAAATAAAAACTTTTAAAAATAATTTAAATTAATACCTTTTCAACGTCCCAACATCAATCGTCAGTCGGACAGTAGACCATCAGACACAATATCCGAAGGTATTCCCTTTTCTGTGGAGATTGAGTGAACTTTACACACGCTTCCTCATCTCTCCTATATAATTAAGCTCTATAATTGATGTTGGCTACCCTCGGCATAGTATAAAATAGGTCCCACTTTTTTTTTGTAGGTAAGATTTCTTAGCTCTTAGCGAACTATCGGAACCGTCAAAAATAAAACGCTTAATTTTATGGAGATCATAATTTCTACAGTACATAGGTACTCAAGTTTAGGCATACTCCAGTAAAAAGGCCCGACAAGCCGTTGGTCTCAACTGTCATTCTAGGATCTTTGACAAATATTACGGGTCGCCAGAAGCCCGATAATCTGATAGCCCTACCGAGAAGTATTATATAACTCAGTTACTCGATTATGGAGGTCAAATTGGAGCAATTAGTCAATGTAAAATACTGGCATGTATGTTGTTGCATCTGGTTAAACTAGAAGATGATCCCAACAAAGCTGGGAGATGATGATTTAATAACAAAATATTATTTCCTGCAACGTAAGTCATATTTATCCGTTGAAATGTTCTATCAAAAATAGAAATCATAACAAAAAGTGCCAGTACCCATTAGAACACTATTTTCAGATCGCAAGTTAGCTTTGCATCAGTCCCAAATATTTTACTAGCATCGACTGATCAACCTCCACGAAATAAATGTTACTGAACTGGAAACTAAGACGCTTTGGATAGAGTTAGAACAGTGTTGCCTTCCTCTAAACGATTTATTGGGTCACATAAATCAGGTCTAGGGTTTTGATAAAATATTGGACCGAATTCGGAGAACAGATGCATCTGAAAATTGAATCTGCATCTCGTATTAGCAATAAAGATACTAACATTATTTTTTTGTAAGTGTACCTGGAAAACAGGAACTCGGGAGCCCGAAATTCTGACAACCTGCCTATGTATGGGTTTCGTATTGCCCAGTTACTGGGTTGTGAAAGTCAAATATACAGACGCTACATATTGGAGGAGAACTATGTCCAGCAGTGGATCTTTGACAATCGTTACGGTTCGTTAGAAACTCGAAAATCTGACAGCCAGTCTTATCAAGGGGTATCGTATTGCCCAGTAAATGGGTTGTGAAGGTCAGATATGCAGTCCCTCCATGTAGAATACTGCTCCCCTAGCCAAGTTGATAATCTGCAATCGTTAACGCTAGTCGCTCAACGGTAAGTCACGTGGGTAGAACAAACGAATAGAAAATTCGTAGCCAAGTTCACATCGTTCAAAATGATAGAATGATTTTTTATCGTTTCTACAATGTTCAACGCTACATCCTTTGTTATAATGTGTCGTTTTTCTAAAGACATTGTAGAACGAGCGGCCGACTCAGGCGCGTCGACATGGCTACCAACTTATCGTTTTCTACAATTGCTGACACCGAGGCGTTACCGATTGGAGAACGGAATCTGCCACGAAACGGTTGTAACTTGGCTAAGCTTAACAGCCCGCCCGGCTGGTATTCAGCAACATCCAGATAAACTGAACGCCGACCCCAACTAGGTTGGATAAAGACTGGACTGATGATGACCTTGAAAATGGAACCGATGGAAGGACAATTTTATATCGTCTGTTTTGCGACCTTCCGATGTCACACACGGTTTTCTTAAAAACATCGTGATGATGATATTTGAAAAATGCGAAATCTCCCAAACATCTTAACCAATTTAGATGAAATTTGACATAAGCAGCAAGTATTCAAGACTTTTATAACTTAATATGTTACAGACCCGTCACGCTACATAAAAGCACTCGTTTGTCATAAACGGAAATCTGTCTTCCCCGATTTAATATAACTTGACTGTTATGTTTACGTTTCATTAGGACTCACGGAACATCGAGAATAAAGAAAAACATAGCGTAGTTCCTAATGTTATAAGTATATTTTTGTATGTACCAAGCTTTTGTAAATTATGTGCATTCAGTCTTTAAGAAAATGTGCTTAGGTAGCCGGAAAAATTCAAATTATATTACGTTTTGCAGTTTGCAGTTCAGTGTAGTAATCTCATCGAATTAATTTTCACAGTCATTCATTTTGATTATTAGAGCTTTGATAGTTGTATTGATGATCTTAAGGGTAATAATTCAGCAAAAACATACGTGCTACTCATATTTTGTTCAACAAACAGCGTGACCCTGGCCTGTAAATTGCAAAAACCGTAAGAAAATTTGAACTTTGTTGGCTACTATGGCACGTCACGAATAAATTGTTTTTTTAGTTTGTTGAAACTAAATGAAATGTATTCCGAAAAAGGTGTAACATTTTGACCGTCTCGACACTCTTGTTATGTAACAAAAGTGCCACTTTTCCAGTCTAGCTCTCGTTCGCCAAGTGTTCAAAAGCGAAAGGAACTGCATTCCAATCGAGTGCAAACCGGGTGCTACTCTATACCTCTAGTTTTTGCTATTGTTTAGATATTTAATCTTCTATCGTTTCGGCACGAGATAAGTGAGTAGAACTTATGCCGTGCTAAAAAAATTGGCCCGTAAGCGAGAGTCTACCAGATATACTTATGCAAAGAGTAAGTACAAAGTGTATTTTACACCAATATTATACCTAACACAATCGCTTTAGAATTGAATTGAGTTTTTAGCTGTATGTACACAAAATACGATTAGTTGTTAACATGTTTTCATTTCTATGCTTAGTTGTTTCTAACTCTAGTACAAAATATTCACGAACAATATGAGAGCATAATAACTATAATGTGGTTAAATAGTTTTTCTGTCCATGGTGTTAAGTAAAATTGTATAACCATTCCTCACTTACGGAATCGGGTAGAAAACTGTTAAATATCCCTCGTATTTTATGTAAAACGGATATACTACTAAGGTACCTAATAAGATACCCAGGTACCTACAATATCTTGCTTCAGTGCCAAGGTGCAGCCAGCAATATTAAGGCTCGTACAGACAGGCGCGACATGTCGCGCGACCTGTCGCGGAGGCGATTCTGCGATATATCGCGACGCAACACCTTTCACACCGGCGCGACCACTCGTACGCGAATCGCCCGCGATTCGCGCGCGACCTCCTTGTATCGGCGCGACAGCTTTTAGTACATTTTGTATGGCGTCGCCGCGTCCCGCGCGAATCGCGGGCGATTCGCGCGCGACGTCCTTGTAGCGGCGCGACAGCTTTTAGTACATTTTGTATGTCGCGCTACTCGACGCGGCGCGACAGGTCGCCCCTGTGTGAAGTGTCGCGCGCGTTTTCATAGAAATTGTTCTACGGATATAAATCGCCGATTCGCGCGCGACCGTCGCGTCGCGCTAGTGTGAACGAGCCTTTAAACTGAACAAAATATTTTTTTGATTGGCAATCCACAAATGACTTGTTCCGCTCATCGTATCAGACTTTTACTGAGTACAACCAACTCATTTTCTTCAATTGCCTGAGCCAGGGCCAAGGTAACCCTTTCGAACTACTCCGCGACCTTAGCAGGCACCAACCCAAGCGAACCCCTTCGATTGCTGTTGGCATCTCTTTAGGACATGCGTGGAACCTCCTATTGTTAAACAGAGCCTACCCTATGGTTCCCCCACTTCCGGGAGGACGGGATTAATTTTCATTATTATCAACATAATTTTCTTTCACAAACCACAAAGGCCTTTCATCACAAAACAAAGCTATAATTGGATGTATTTTCTAATTAGCAAATGGATTTACTCTCCCATAAGTATGGCAGTTAATTAGTTCCGTAGCTTTTCTTCATAATAACCCTTTAATAAACCTTCTGTTATTTAATCCTACGCCACATTTATGCCTACTTTTTTGCTAGAAATTTCTAATACAAACGTAATATTTTTAGTTTTTGTAAGTCGGGACGGATACCAGTGGGCCATCATGCTTAAAAAAATAACAGTTTAAAAACAATAGACTAACACACGGTTCCATAGAAAACCAAACTAAAAAGTAGAAAATAATTGAAAAAAAAAAAGCGTGGAGTGTTTGAAACCAATTAAAATACCTCAAAAAACACCCTACGTTTTTTTTGCGTTTTTAGGTTTTTAAACAACTATATATTTTCTTATTTTAGTCCGGCCAGTTTCAAAAGAGTGCTTCTAAGCTTTTTTTTTTTGTTATCGCGGTAATTTTGGCAAGAATAATGACACAAATTTATGAAATTATTGTAGGTATTGTCATCGGTCCTCGATAAGTCTACAAAATTTAAATGAAATCTCACCGTTTGAAGTGGGTCAAAAATCAAGTCCAAAGGAGCCGGTTACAACCACAGTTACATACAGGTGAAGCAAATAAAAGCGTGTTCAAAATGACAACGTTGAGTTTGACTGGAGACTATATAAAAAAAAAACAAGCAACATACTTGAACATAAATCGTATATACATATTATAAATTTTTGGAATTAAATAGTAAACAAAATGAAAAATGTGTACCTTCATACGTAATGTTGATAAAAGAAGAACATGTTTAATTTTAAACCAACCAAAGAAATGGTTAAGAAAGATGTTGTATTGAAAACATGACAAAAGCGCCTTTTGTTTCGACCGTTATTAAAAACGAACCTTTCTTTGCTCCGTGCTTCTATTAAAATACTGTGCAATATTAAAACAGGATTCTTTTGGGAAAAGGCTTTGACCTATTCAATTTTGAGACAAGTCACTTGCAAATTTGTAAGGTAGGGTAATCAGTTGACAGAATTGTGTTTTTCATTACAACAATTGTAAGACAATTATAAGCATGTCAAAAGTGTAAAATTTTATGTGACACAGTGCGTTCCTAGCTTCAATATGGCTGCTCGGGAACAGCTGATTTTCTCTGCAAGTCTGACTTTTTATTAGTAGTACTAATTAAATAAAAATATGAAAATATTTTTCTTAAAATAATAATATGTACAGTCGCCAAAACAGAGAAGTAACAAGGATCATCGGATATAGTTGAAGTTTAGTAAGAATGGATGGATGTTTCTTAATAAAATGTAATTTGATAAATGAACCGTTTGTTTTCTAATAATTAAGTTAAATTATATTCAAAAACTGCCATTGATTTCTTACTAAAGCTCAACTATAACCGATGACCCCGGTTACACATATCTTTTGGCGACCGTACAAGTAAATAAAGAATCAGAGACCGTCAAAAAACTGGTCCGCATCACTGTCACCAGGAAAGTTGCCTCAAAATGCTGGCAGCATTACCACTTTACCAAGAAATAGGTCAACTCTCTGGTCACGTAAAGAGTCGACCAACCGCTTGTCAATGACTTGAAAAACTAAGCAGGCATACGGATCCTATGGCCTTAGAATATCAACCCCAAACGGCTCGAACATATAATTCCTAATAAGATGGTAAAATATTAGTCTAATAGCGATAACTATGGAATAGATGATGGTGTCGAATTTTCTTCTTGGTTAGATAAGTTTCACATTAGTCAATCATAACACAACAACAACAACAACTGATAACAACTGGTTCAATTGAAGAGAGTGTTCCAAATCTCACAGAGAAGTGGCCTGGGAAACTATTTGGTGGTTTTGTTTGAATACTTGGTACGAAAGCGTGTTCGAGATGAAATACCAAGCAGCTATGTCGGGTCTCAGGTGTCGAATTGATTTGTTGTCAGAAAGCAATGTTCAGCTGTGAAGTGGACAGGCGGCCATGTTGGTTAAATACTTGTGCATTACCAAACAACGATCATTTTGTGCATAATTTTTAAGGATTCCATCTAAAAGGAAAGACGGAACCTTCTGTAAGATCATAAAAAATATACAGATAAAAATATCCGCTGATACAGAAGTTTTTCTCGAGACAGATGCACTATGAACTAGCATATATGATCTATGGTATTTGAATTTTCACATATGTTAGGATTCCATGACGCGCACACAGATACTCAGGCAAAAATATTTTGTTTGGATTGGTTCCTACTAAACATGCACCTTTTAAAAGAAAAGTTATTACTAAGAGCAAACAAAACATGAAAACATAAATAATATTACAACTTGACTTAAAAATAAAATCCCGACCACTCTTCTCCAGTGTCTCGTTTCAAGCCAGCATTGTGTGAGTCCCTAATATCTCACATTTACCAACTCGCATAAAAAGGCTCGCCAGCCCATAAGGGTAGCTTATTAAATAAGTATGGCGGAACTGCCACATCCGTAAAAAGAAACGCATGTTTGAAAACAATTTCCGTGTACAAGGGAATGCTGAAGTTTTTCATAAGTAAAAAGTTTAGGAGCAGGAATGTGACTTGATCAATTATTTTGGTGAAAATATGTGTTGTGGTGTTATTTACACCTTAAAATATATATGAGTGTGGAATAAATACGTCATTAAAGCACGTGTTTATTTTGAGTTGTTTCAACTTTAACATTAGCTTTTCATACGGTGAACTCTTGAGTCGAAACTAGTTAGCAAGAAACGTAAGACATTTTTTTTATTTTTTTTAACCAAGATAGAAGTAGTTACGTTGTCCTAGATAGTTGTAGCAATCTTACAAAAAGTCATAAGCTTGTTGTGTCACACTGTATTTCTTAAGACGTACATATAAATACCTCATTACTACCCAAGCCCGCGGCATCCTGCCAGGGTCGCGAGATTGTTCGAAAGAGATACCGTGACCCTGGCACATGGGCAACTGAAGGAACACGGGTGGGTTTTAGTCAGTAAAAGTCTGACACGCCCTACCGCTCCGCCCAGAGCGGAAGAAGTCATTTGATGATATCCCATCCAAAAAAAAAAGCCCGCGGCATGACACGCATTTCTGTCTTGCAGGCAATGAGGGTAGGTACTGGGAAAATTTAAGTAAATACTGTAGAGTAGGGAAAGGTGGGGTATTTATTATACAAACACCTATAGGATTTTATTGAATAAAATAACATAATATTAGGTTTGACTTTTTTTATCGATTTGAGAGCAAGTTTAGTTATTTGTCTTTAACATGATTAAAATAATAAAATTCTTGATAATAGAGGAGAATCCAAAACAAAAACAGTAGGTACAGGTAATCACAATTACTGGTGAGGCAATTTCGACTTATTTATAATTAGTGTTCAAAGATCAAACTTACAGCCTGGCGATGTGTATTGTCCGTTCGTACATTTCTTATGAACCCAGTGTTCACACAAAAAGCACGACATATGCAGTTCAAACAAGATAGTAAAAATCCTCAACGTCTCATTCGAACATACGGAAAATATTGTATTCGAAATTACCCTGATTTTGGAATTCCTCTATCTATCCCTAACCCTGTTTTTGTAACTAGCAAAATATTTACCCATCTTATTTATTATTTACACTATTTTCTATTTTACACGCTTTAT
Source organism: Aporophyla nigra (assembly GCA_947507805.1). Lineage (NCBI taxonomy): Eukaryota > Metazoa > Arthropoda > Insecta > Lepidoptera > Noctuidae > Aporophyla > Aporophyla nigra. The sequence goes on from OX382301.1 coordinate 6,947,826, forward strand.
ATTAGCTTCACTTGTATGTTTGTATGTTTGTTTGTAACCGACTCCTTATAGCGCGATTTTGACCCACTTTAAACGACCAGATTTCATTCAAAATTTGCACACCTGTCAAGGACCGATGACATTGGAATAATTTCATAAATTTGTGCCATTATCCTTGCCAGGGTTACCAGGACAGCAAAAAAACTGTCACAAACTACGCTGACATACGTCTCAAAATTCGAAAAAATAGAAAATAAATAATAGTTTTGAAAAATTAAAAAACACGCTTCCATTGAAAACCAAACTAAAAAGTACAAAATAATGGAAAAAAAAGCGTGGGGTGCTTTTTAAGGTATTTTTTATTGATATCAGGCACCCCACGCTTTTTTTCCATTATTTTGTACTTTTTAGTTTGGTTTTCAATGGAAGCGTGTTTTTTATTTTTTTTAAACTATTATTTTATTTAACATACCAAACACCAATAGCTGAATTACCTTCGAAAATCCGATTCGATACTCATTCTTACCTACAATTTATAAAAAAGTCTCCACACTGAATTTTAAAATCAAAATAAACCATGCAGTATTCAAAAAGCCGTTCATATTTTTCTTCAATCTCCACGCTGTATTAGATAAGCCTGCACAATAGGGTGGAACACTTTAATATGACTTTTTTTTTTTTTCGAATATCGAATTGGAATACCAGATAAAAGTTGCTTTATATCATTGTAAATAACACCCCTTGATTTGGAAGTTCTAGCTCAACAGCTTGAGCTCCCGCCATAGACTTGAAATTTAATTTTTTATATTTTTATAGACGTTTGTATAGTACACCTTAGAAAAAAAAAAAATAGGCAAAATATAATATGTTATACATGTAAATGTTAAAATAGGTGTATTTTAATTAATAGAAACATTTATTTAAAAAGTAAACACATGTTCAGAAAGTTATGTCGGTATGAATCACGTCATTTTTCATAGCAAAATGCTTTTTCGTCTCAAACTTTGGCATGAGCTTTCGAGATGCTAATTTAGACTTTATAAATCCCTCTCTTCTTGTCTTGTCGCATACACTTAGAGCTGCTTCTGTCACAACTTTTACTGATCTTTCCACAGCCTGAGTGTGGCAAGGCAGTCTCATAAACTCCAAAACAGATTTTTTTCCATTTTCAATTAGATCTTGTAATTGCTCATCGGAAATATTCATGAGTATTGGGGGTTCGTATATATTTTGTTGCCAGTCAATCAAATCTATGTAAGAACTTGCATTTAAGTTCACTTTTGGCACCTCAAACATGCGCGAAACAGACTTTTTATTCACTTGACGAGCCTTTAAAATGCGTCTTGCAGCGAGTTCTCTAATATGCTTACTTGAATCTGTTATCATACTCAACAACAAGTTTTCAGGATGAGCAAAGTAACTGTTTCTAATTAAAACAGGGTCTACTATCGCTAACAACTCGTTGGATAAATATCTAGTGCTGTTAATGAGCTTCCATAAATGTTTTGAACCATCTTTGCAGGATGAATGTGTTTTGATGCTAAACCAGACAGGGGCGTATGTTTTTACGACAAACGTTGCTAAAGTCACAAGATTTTGCGGTGGATTTTCAGTGGAAATATACAGACGCAGTATGCGATTAGCTCTTGTCAACCAGCAGGCATGGGATAGCTTACCTGGGCTTCTGTGTAATAAATCAGGAGGGCAGGATCCATTTATGACAACAGTAGTAATTTCTTGTAAATATTTCTGGTCTGTACTGAGGTCTGTTGATATTTGTGGAGGTAGTTCTCCTTCTATCTTCTCAAAGTGGGCCAACGGGAGCATCTCGCATGTCTCTAATGCTTTACCTATTTGACCTACAAATGATTTAGGTCCTGCAGTAGGGCCATCCAAATAGGTAAACAAATGCCTTAATGGCAACTCATTTGCGTGTAAGAGGCAAATTATCCATTGAAATGGTCGAGATAGTCTATTTTCCAAAAGACGAATCACGCCTCCCACTTTCCCTGTATTTGTGTTTGTTCCATCACAGCCAACAGCCATTAAACTCTCTGGAGGTATCTTTTCAGTCATCAAAAAGCTGTGGATAGATCTTTCAATATTTCTTGCACTGCCCGATGTTGGAACCACATACCCAACATAAACAGAACCTGGTTCTTTTATTATCGAAATATGTTCCTCTTGTACAATCACTCTAAACCTCTTCGATCCTTTTAATACAGTTTTAGCCGTCTTGTCTTTCCTTCCATCGAAATATAATGCAGGAATTTCTGTTACTCTTTCTTCTGTTAAAATTTGCTTGCGTACTTTCTCTCTTATTCTTCTTAGTTTCATCCTATCTACGACGTTAGTTGTCTGCGCCTCAGAGTCGGCATCAGAAGCAGAACACAGAACAGATGATACGATAGCCGCCGCAGCTCGGTCTGATACTCCGTATCTATCGCATACAGTCGTCAAACTATGAAGACTGGCATCCGTGAGCTTTATAGGCTTTTGATCCACTGTGTCAGCGGCGTCAAGACCATCTACGGCTGACGAACAAGACGGAAGGTCGACGTTAGAACTAACTTCAGATCTATTTAGCCGATACGAAGTAGAGGGAATTTCTTCAATTCGTGTATTTGAATTTTGCCTGATTTCTTGTTTTAGAGCACGTAATCTTCTATTCTTCAATTTTTTACTCCGGATAAAATCCATTCTTCCTAAAGTCATTAGCCTGTTAGTGCGTTGGTCTTCTAAAAATATTTGTTCCTCTTTTGGCACTTTTTTTTCTCTCAAACAAGAACAGTTTACAAATTCTTTACATTTACATGCAGCTATGTCAAAAAGCTTTCTACTCTGTACTCTGAACTCTTCTAACTTTTCTTCTTTAAGTTTCTTCAAAGACTTTTTCAAATTATAACATTTTGAGTGATAACTTTTTAGTAACTGTAAGACTCGTTTGTGTGTGACAATTGGAATTGAAGATTTTATCCACAATTCTTCAATTTTCGTTGCAACTATTTCGGCAATTTGCAAAAACGTAGGTTCTTTTATTGTGTTATTCCTTACTTTTAAGTCTTGTCGAACCCATTCATAGAATTTCATCACATTTTCATACGTAGGTAGGATATTCTCTTTCAACTCTGCACTTTCACCAAATATAGGACATTTTAACTTTTGTCTCGTAGAAGTCATGTTAGTAAACTTATAAAACGTAAATCAACAAGTACTCGTGAAAATAGTTGACGCGCGACCTTCCACCTTGAGATAACTATCGGCACTAGTTGAAACAAAACACTGCAGTTCGTAGATCGGCGCGTGCCACCCCCCCGCTTCGTCCCGCACTTTTCTCCTTAAAGTATATTAAAATAATTAAATATTTGATTGTAAAAGCTAGTTAACTATGTATATTTGAACATTTTTTTGAATAAATGAAACCTATTTTAATAAATTCTGTACTATTTCGTAAGCTGCGCAAATAGCCTTTAAATTGCCGTTTTTGTAAATGTTCGATGTCCTGGCGGGGGCTTTTACCGTTGTCTGATAATATTTATATTTTTAATGGAGGTAATTGATGGCAATTGGCAACTTAATACAACTATTCCAAATAAATATTATAAAAATAAAAAAATCGTTCCACCCTACTGCACAATAATATCTATTTATAGACTCCACTAACAATGCAGTGTTGATGAAGACCGAATCAATTGGAATTGGAACTCTATGAATCGGAATTTAATCAAAGCACGCAAATATTGATACTACGTGCATCGGGCCAACTTAGCGCGACCGAACCATAATCCTGTTAAAGTTCCAATACCCACTGTTGGGTATCTGTGATATTGTTTGAGGATTAAGTAGCGAGGTGGTATTAATACAGTTCGGAGATTTACGTAATCTTTTTCAGTGAACGGCGTTTGTTCATTAAAACAATAACGACCCGGGCGGATTTCGCACGGGTTCAATTTTCATGTGAAGGCGGTAATTCTGTTCTCGACACGTTGTGCAAAAGTTCTGAGCCGTAGCCGAGTACTAAGCTTACAGGTATTGAAGGTAGTAGTTATTTTATGCATGTTATAAGTACGTTTTCGTGCATATTTACATTGTCCATCTGAAATAAGGTACCACCTTGATAGTAAAATTATAGCCCTCTTCACCGTTTCTGGCGACAGTGACCAAGACTGCTTGTCACTCCTTTCGTGAGCTCTCTGATGGCTAACAAAACCACATTTTTATTTTATTCATAGCCAAGTCCCCCATGTGCGATCCTTTTAAACTTACAGGTTTCTATTACTGTTATTCCTGTTAATTTTTCCTCTGGAGATCATTACAGGTGTTTGTATATATTTGACCGCTGGGACTCAAGCCTCCTTTGAGTCGAGGAGACATCTAAAGATGACCCATTCTTCTTGATAAATCAAGAAGAGTGGGCCATAATGCACCAGCCTGGCCCAGTGAGAACTGGTGATCGTCATTGATAATGTCTTCAAATGTTTGGTTATAAGACTTGTCGTTTTCCTCACCATACTATGCAAATCATATACGATGATGCTACCCAGCAATGCATCTATGTGTTCGTGTAAATAATTCAGTAGTTATAATTCGGAACTTAATCTCACCAGCTTAGTAACAGCAAATTTCTGTAGCTAGCTACTGCAGTAACTACTCAATGCACACATTAGATAACTTACTAAACTTAACTTGGTAACTTCGTGTTGTAGAAATTTCACTAAAACTTATCTTATAGCTTAATTTAACAGCATGTTACCTGGGGGTAATCACATACTATTTAATTTTACAAAAGAGCATAATAATAAGCCGAAAGACGTCCACAGTCCCCCCAATTCGGGGGGTTTGCCATAATCGCCGCGCTTGGCAGGCGGGTTGGCGGGTTGACGTATGATGGAAAAATGCAGAGAAAATGCTGCTGCCCCTTCTCTAGTAAGTCTTTTACGACACCCATGAGAAGAGATAGGATAGTCATAATATAGGTACTTAAAGTAGTTTTTTTGGTAGACCTGATGGTGATCCCACAAATAAAAACGAAATTCCAACTACTGAAAAATCACGCCCTAGAAAGTATGAAACAAGAAAATGTGCTCAGCTAAATGAATGATCTAGATCTAAATACCACTTTGCTTTAAAGTTTACGATCGCTTACTACTGTTAGAATGAATTATTTACGTGGCAAACGACCACGTATTTCAGATAAGAATATTTTCTTGTTTCATACTTTTTAGAGTGTGTTTATTCATTAGGCTGGTTTTAGCTTAACTTACTATTTATTTAAAATATGTTGAGGTTAGATCACACTGTCCAACGTGTTTGGAAGTTGGCGGTTATACCCACGTGCCGAGGCACCAAACATCCATGACTAAATAAAAAAAAATGCCAATTGAATCTTTGACATGGCCTCATTAATCATCACTTATAGAGTTATGGGATATCAATAGAAACACCAATAGGGGTTGGCTATTTAATATATTGACTGCCCAAAAATAGGGATTACCTGACGTTCACAAAAAGAGGCAGAATCATTATATTTGAGAGTTTAATAAATTTTAGGAGCTAAAAATGGGTATTCGAATAAAATATATGCCCTGAATATAGCCCTTAATAACAGTAAGACGATAAAACTTATACAACTTATTACAATCGACGGGCTAAAAAGTTCCGTGTAAATGGATCGATTTAGTGACTGAAGTCAGAAAATGGTTGAACTGCGTCACGAAGAAAAATACGAGAATCACCCCCACATAAAGGGTAAAATATTACGACCTAGCTTAAATCATAAACTACTGGTTATTCTTGGTTATAACTATTTTTATAACTTGTTTAACCTGTTATACATTTATTGGTCTGTTTATGAGGAATTATTATTGGTATATTTACTATTGAAGGCATCGTAAACGTATGGAAGTATGGCGGGGATAAAATATAACATTATTATTTTTCCGTGTTTATCGTTTGTATGTGTTGGTAATTTATTATTATAAGAAGATTTTGTGTAAGGAGCTCGTAGCTAAATTAAAACAGCTGCACGGGTCAATTGAAAGTTAATCTACGCTTGCCGCGGTCGGTTCGTGGATGGGTTACCATGGTCATAACGATTTCGAGGAATTTTCCTCCATACCACGGAATGACTACATTTGTAATCTTTGATCTATCAGAAGCCCGAAATCTGCCAACCAGTCTTACCAAGGGGAATCGTAATACCCAGTAACTGGGTTATAGAGGTCAGATAGGCAGTCATTCAATTTAAAGAATTGGTGGTATTCAGTTGCATCCAGTTAAACAGAAGGTCAGTCCCAACATAGCTGGGAAAAGACTAGGCAAGTTGATTGAGTTGGTAGAGGAACCTTTTTAGAATGAATGTTCTGTGAAATAATTTACATGTTTATTTATTTATTTAAAAGAAGCACAACCACATCACATACCTTACATTTAATAATCTTAATAACTAAAGGACGAATGTACATGCCAATTAAGGCGTACATAGCACTGATTAAAATATCTTGCTGACTTGAAATACTAAACTAAAAAAAAAACATTCAAAAATAAACTAAAAACAAACTAAACTAAAAATAAGTTGGTGATAAAAGAAGGAAGCCTATTATTCTCAGTAGTAGGTGTAACGAGAGTGCCAATAACGATGATAATGAAATATATACATGTAATCATGAATGTTATTATTTTAAGACAAGATGAACTTATGAAAACACGATATGTATCGCTGGATAGAGATTTATTTTGGAGATGCCGGCTAATAGAGACGCAAAGACATGTTGCACCAACGCCAATTAAATAAGGATTAAGACCGATTTGCATGGTTACAGGTTATTATAGGTTGGCATACGATACTGTTGCAAAAACTGTTACTATAGATTTAGTACATGATTGTACATACCTGCGTTGACATTTTTTATCGTCTATTTAATAAAAATGCTGTATCATAGAGGTCATCATTTAGTGAAAAAATACATTTCAAAATACCTGCGCGTTCAGTTGTATCGAAGAACGTTTTTTTATATTTTTATAAATTGACGAAAAATTTCAACACATGGCAGAATTAGAGATACCGTGACCCTGGCACATGGGCAACGGACGGAACACGGGTGGGTTTTAGTCAGTAAAAGTCTGACACGCCCTCCCGCTCCGCCCTAGGGCGGGAGAACTCATTTGATGATTTCCAAAACAAAAAAAAAAAAACAAAAAAAAATGGGGGAATTAATTGATTCTGAATTAATTGTTATAGTTTGTTCGTTTTAAAGTCTCTGATATGCTGTATACCAAGTGTAGCTACTTTATATGCTTTCATAATTAAATTGTATATTTTCTTGCAGTTTGGAGCCAACAGAACAGGACAGTTCAGCCCATGCAGTCTTCAAAGAAGCCTACGAACAAGGGTTGCTGTACCCAGACAAGTGCAGAGAAAAATACGCCTTATGTCCATTCAACTCATCACTACTATTCGAACTGATCAGATATCTATTACGTCAACCATAAAGTCTATTTTAAGTAAAGATAGAGTAGAATAAATTGAAGTAATTTAACACGTTTTTATCTTAAAGAGCTAGCAAATTGCTTGGTAGCAAAACTTTATCTTCATTTTGAAATATAAAATGACTAATTTCGCGTTTTCTTGTGAAACCTAATGGCTGACACAAGAGTTACTAATAAATCTAATAACACAAGTCATAAATGATTACGGGTATAACACACTGAGAAATATGCTCTTTTTCACACCTAACGCCTAGCGCCTAGTGTCAGTGTATTACACTTTTCCTTTTTTCTAAACCATTATGTCTACTTGCGGACAGCGTTGTGGGTTACATCATTATTGTTTTTTTTTTTTTTTGGTAAATTGTTCGTAATTTCTAATAATGAAACTGTTAAGGTTTATTATTGTTTGTTTTTTCAGTTTTTTCGGCGGTTTAATTTTTTGTTAATATTTTTTTATTTTATCATTTTTTGTGGCTTTAATGTACTAATAATACTTGACAAGGTATACCCTATTCAAAGAAAAAAAATTATCAATATATCGGACTACTCTGTATAAAGTTATGCGTGGTTATACGTTACAATCAGTGAGTGAACAATCAATTATCCCCTGTTTTCTGACCCTTAGGGTTTGATTTTGTTTTCCAAATTTATATGGGACCACCTTCGGACATCACAATCGGACTACTATGTAAAAAGTTATGCGTGGTCATACAAAAAAAAAAAAAAACGCGTCGAATTGATAACCTCCTCCGTTTTATTTCATCGGTTAAAAACTCAATTGTATTTTGCCCGACTCGGGATCGACCCCAGAAAAAATAAATTCAGCAGCAGTGCTTGCGTCCACTAGACCAACTTGGCAGTCACACTACTCGTCTCCTTTTCATATTTCTTTATAGTATCTTATAGTATCGGCGTCTGATTGATTGAGTAAAAGCTAAAAGTTAACAACTACAGTACGAAAATCGCTCTAATTGCTACGACTTAAAGGTGCTGCCAAATTGTTACTAATGTTGTTGACTGTTCTTCACTGTTGACTGTTTTCTGACAGTAATAAGACATAACACAAGGTTTCTATAGCCGAAAGGTATAATAATAAGGTATAATGAGTTTGTTTGTAAGTATGTATGTAGAGAATACTCTCTGGAACGACGAGTCGGAATCAAAAACATATTTTTGAATTTGGTATCCTTATTCTTGATATAGGCAGTTATAAGATATTTTACATCACACTGCAACCCCAAGGAGCTGAGTAAAATAGTAAAAAAACTTTTTACAAAAAAATTACAACCGATTTTCTTAAAAAGACACTACAAAGTGAAAAATAACTTTAATTTCGGAAGTCGGTGGCAAAAAAACCTTAAATACAGATCCTAAGACACCGACTTCTGAAATTAAAGTTATTTTTCACTTTTTAGTGTCTTTTTTAAGGAAGTCGGTTGTCATTTTTTGTAAAAAGTTTTTATTTTTAACTTTTTAGTTATGGTATTTACCCCGCACTAATCTAATCGCGTTATTCGTTCATATGTCGCGCAAATACTTAATGCAAATTTAAGACATATGGTTTTTGCATGGACCTCATTGTCAGAATGTAACCAAATTAAAATGGGACCACACGGGAAGCACCAGCTTTCAAATAAAAAAAGAATGATCAAAATCGGTTCTCCCTGTCAAAAGTTATGAGCTAACAAACATAAATAGATAACCTCCTCCTTTTTTGAAGTCGTTTGAAAAGTCAGAAAGAACGGAGAATACTAATTAATATCGCGAGCGAGCGAAGCGCTACTATAGGATATTTTTTATGTGCGCTATATTGTATGACGAAAGAAACAAACAAAGTAGTAGGCAGAAGCAAGAAAAAAAACCTATTTTCTGCACTGAGCCGTCTCTGTACTTCTTTTTTGTTAAGTACGGTGTAATTTTAAATCGTTCTAAAAATAAATAACTGGAATCAGGAACACAACCTATGTACGCACTGGTCACATGACACTCTCTCTTTTGTGCTTGCAAAGACCATCCTAGCAAGCACAAAGGGGCGTCGTGTCGTCTTTTAAAAACATTGACATAAGCAGCACAATGCAACCACTCCATAACTTGCATCAGACGAAGTAACATCAGACATCATTAGGAATCTTCAGGGAGGATGTTTGAAGTTACATTAAAGGCACGGAGTAAATACTCAACAGATACCATACTTCATAATAACCACGCTGCAATACAGCTGGTACGTCGAATTAATATCGAATGGCATATCATTAGTAGCACTTGAATTGAGAAAGATCAGTTGGTTGAATACAATTCCTTAGATTTTCCTGACCGCGTCAAAAGAGTGTCACGATTCCGTGTTCTAGACATTTTGAATATAAATTATTATTTGGAAATCGCACTATGCATTTATGTTAGGTTTGCACTGAGAACGAAACACACACATTTACTGATAAATAAAACTAATACTGTAGACAAAACGAATGACTTTTGCATTCACATTTTGCACTTTTTTACTATTGTTTATTGTTGAAAGGGCCTGTTCTTGACCTCGACCACACCTAATGACAAGATCTGTCATGTCATTGCATGTGGTCAATGGTGGGATGAGCGGCCCCAGTAGATGCCCGTTTACTTTAACTTTGAAGGCCTGCGATATGTGAAAGGAATATTGTTATTGCAAACAATCTCGTTCTTATTATTACATAGCAAGATTTTTCTTTAGGTATGGTTTAAATGATCATGCCTGTTTTTGAAATAAGAGCTTAACAGCAATCAAAATACAGTTCTTTTTACAAAGGCTGGTGATAAATTGTAATTTTTCTAATAAAGACTTTACCCCGGTTGAAATGAAGTAGGAAATGGAACAGCTTTAGGCTAAACCTACAGTTAGATCTCGTTTTATATAAGACCGTATAAGTTTGGACTCTGTTGGCTCTCTTCTCTGTGTTATCGATACTAACAAGTCTACAACACACATGAGAGCGAACCGCAGCTGAATCGCTTCTGAAACGCTTGTTTGACTTTGCTGTTTGTCTATACCTACATAAGTATTATCATACTATATTTAACTGTGACTTTGGTAGTATACGAACATCATATTTGCAATTGTTTGTATGTTGCCAAGCAATAAATAGTCAACCTCATTGCATCATCTCTTTTGACAAGAAATCCCAGTGTATTTAAAAATCATTAAGGTTGAATTTATCTAACTGTCACATACAATCATAGACTTTATTGTTTTATAAAGTGGAAATTACATTTCAAACTAAGGTTAACAAATCAACTACAAAGTCGATAATGTCATTATGTTCCCTGAAAGTAATTAGATACCACTTGGTTCTATGAGTATTGTCGTATTATGAATCGGTAGTTCCGGTGAAATATGCTCCCGAAATGTATGTCGCGTTTGTTCGTGAATGCGTAGGTAATGGAAGTTTAAGAAATTAACACTAAATATGAAACTTTTGGCTGTCGTGTCTACTAAGTCGAATCTTTTTCTAAGGGTGTCGATAGCAATTTAAATATAGACAGCCTAGAGTAATTTGGCTTATAAGCTTGGCACTTTCAGCAGCGCTGACGCACTTCTATAGCGTACAAACAACAGGACACGCTGGACAAGATATTAAGTGCCGCATTGTATGTGGGATAACACCACATTTACACTCCAGGGAATCGTATAACTCCACCTGAACAGGTTTTCGGTACTTTGGCCTACCTGAACCAAGGCAACTCGTGTCCAAGTGTGAGCTTTTCAGCAGGTGCAACGAATGGGTTTGGTAGGAAAGCACCTTGACGCCACAGGTCTTAGTATTTCCTTAGACTGTTCCGTTCGCTAGTAAGTGACCAGTAAAGTAACTAACTAAATCAAATTACCTGATTTATAGTTCGCTGACAACTGGTTGTCAGTTCCATATGTCATATACTGCCAGTAACCTCCTTGTGAGAAACTTTGAGTTGTCCTCTACGGTGGGATCCACAAAAAAAAAAAACAAAATCAAAAGTCATTTATTCAAATTAGGCTGAGTGTCAACATTTTTCGAACGTCAAAATTATATAAGATAGTCCCGCAGAACGCCCGCTTTACACTTCTTCCTAGTGCACAAACATTGGCAAATCCAAAATACATAAAAAGTGGCCAAATACAACTCGAATTCACCCACGCAGGGCTCCGTACCACCGAACAATATTTAACACAAAATTTTTACTTGTAAGGATATCCCTTTTAATTTTTATTTAATTTTAAATATGTATACTATTTGTTGTTATAGCAGCCATATTAGTACATTTTCTGTGAAATTTCAAGTACTTACCAAATCGGTGCAACCCTGTGTCAGACGAACGAACAGCAGAGACTTAGTAATAAGTTCCCATAAACCACGGTAATAACATCTATTATATATAGATGTTATTACCGTGCATAAACACCCTTTGTATATGGAACCGAACAGATATAAAACAGAAAAAAGTTCTGAAGATAATGCACTTTACTGGTAGACTGACACAAATGTGTATATTCTCAACCGATTAGACTACTTTCATGCTGAACTTTCATCCGTATCTAAATTAGCAGACTAGGATTTATGTGTGAGCTACAATAGCACTCAGTACAAAGGGATATGAAGTAACATTAGACAGCTTGCTCAGTGTAGCCGGTTTTCTAATATTCCTGAATAAAGTCATATGGCAGTTCTTGCGAAAATATGAGATGATTATGATGTACTTGCTTTTTCCAGCAGCTTCGTCCGCGTGAAGGTCAAAAATTATTCCACAGGCACATACCGGGATAAAAAAAAAGTATACTTTATGTTAATCCAGGTTATAAACTATCTTTGTGCTAAATTTCATCCCAATCCGCTCAACTATTTTTGCGTGGTTGAGTATCAAACATCCACAAATATAAACGTTCACATTAATAATATTATCGTAGGATGACCGCACCAATATACTGAAGTTACCGACATAGTTCGCAAAGTAAGCAAACTAAAGGTTCAGTGGGGTGGCCAAGTTTGTCGAAGGACTGATGATTGGTGGAACACACAAGTCCTGAAACAGCGCATTGGCAAGCGTAGCGTAGGATGCCCTCCAGCTAGGTGGACCGACGATCTCGGCAAGGTGACTGGTTTACGATAGATGCAGAAACCGGAGGACAGGGTGTTTTTACGCAGCCTGGGAGAGGTAAATAAATAAATAATTTGAAAAATAATGAGAAACGTTTAAAATTAAGGAAAGTAAAAAGGGTGAATATCAATTAATATCTGGAGATTTGAATTTTGAAATTGAAAATTACAGGGTATCTGAAGTGATTGCAATCGCTTAAATACAGGCTAAAACACGCAAACACATTTATCCATTTACCGTTTAAAACGCAAAGTTAAACGAAAGGTCAATAAAATGATGTTAAATTTAAATATAGGAAATAAAAAAAACTATAATCTACAGTAAAATCAAAATAAAATGTATTGTGTCAATAAGAAAGTCCATTGGTAGAAATTAGCGCCGCGCGCCAAAAGAGCAAATCAAGTGGATGCTGATGTAGAGAGAAGGCAGTTTCGGCAGTGTCAGGTCTTATAACTGATCACAGCAAAACCGCTTCGGCGTAGGTCACAGGCTTACCACATCGTTTTGTAACCCGTCTGGGGAGACGAAATTCAGCTTACATTAAAAAGTCGACGCCAATTTTCGCAAAAGAACACTCTATAGCTAGGATATATTAACAGAATGCAAAAGAGATACTGGTACCTACTAGAGGTATTGGTACCTACTATACTTAAATTATTTGATTAAAATAAAATGCGTCCGCCATAGGTGGCTTTCAAATCTACAGTGCCTGGAAATACATCAGAAAATTATTTGACGAACATTTTTTTTTTTTTCAGAATCAACGGAAAAGACGTTTAGCCAAAGCGGATTAACGCTACAGTACATAGGATTAATTCTCAGAGGAATTGCTTGCTTATATCCTCCTTTGCGCTTTTCTCGACTAATTTAAACGATATTTAAAAAAATCCAAAAAAAAAATCCTAGTAGTCATTTCGATGATTACATTATACTGCTGTTCTTGGAAGGACATAATTAACATCTTATCATAAGAACAAATCACGCTGTAGTATCTTTTCCGCCCTCACGCAAGTAGTTTTAATGGAATCAAGTACCTTGTGATTTTCACAATGCATTCATCCTCACTCTCCTTACAGTGACAATGGCATTTGAAGATACAATTAGCGAGACTCAAATGTTTCAGTCAAATACTATTCCCCTTTGTGGAAGTTAAACCGCATGTGGACTTCGTTCGCGTGAAATTTCTTGTTTTAACATGAAATATAAGCTTTATCATTCAACGAAACTGTAACGTCCTATTAGTGAAAGCTTTTTGGAATCGGATCTGCTGATCCAATTTTGAATTGACATTTCATTTTTTCCAGAATTGAAGATTAAAATTGAACGAAAAATTGAGGCGAGTGTTTCTGAAAAAAGTTGTTATAAAAATCAAAAAAGTTCACCGTAGCGGACGGTGACAACCCTATAAAGGAGTGACAACCCTACTAGAAATAAATAAACTAGCCTAAATAACCTAACCTAATAAACCAAGAAATCATGTATGTTTTAGAAGATAAACTAAGTAAATCTAATCAACAACATTGAAATGCAGCAGAATAAAATTCGGTCAGGGTCACGGAATTGTTAGAAAGAGTGACCTTGGCCGTGACGTAGGGGACTGAAGGAAAACGGGTTTTAGTCAGTAAAAGTCTGACACGGCACAAAGCGGGAGACGTCATACCTTCACATAGACGTTATCAGTGCGAGGTCCAGGTGCGTAAATACGTATAAACTAGGGATTAATTAATCAAAATAAATCTAACTAACGTAATTAAATTTTGGGGATCCCCTAAATATATACTAGAACAAAGAATAACAAACGATAATTTTATCCACATCCACTAAAGTGTAACATAGCTTGGATATAATTCAGAACACAATGTGTAGTTATAATTTAGCTATTAGCTGTGTTAAATGAATATTCAAGATTACTTCATTGTCTGCGTTAAGCTGGGGTTACACAAGTCTCACAAGTCTGCTTGCGCTTGAGAACAAAGGCCATAGATAAAGCTGTACCATAGATTATGTAACAGCGTTTAACAAAGAACGTTATACAGTCATTTATAAACACATTCCCGCGTGTTTTACTACGAGAATGTGGTTTAATTTCACGAGTATTAGAGTGCTTATTTTAAATTATATTATTGGCAAATACGTTCCGTTCCGTGTTCCGTATGCTGCCGGACATAAAGAATAGCAGCATTGCATTTCTTCCCATGGGTGTCGTAAGAGGCGACTAAGAGACTTACTAGAGAATGGGCAGCAGCGTTCTCAATTCATTTTACCACCATCCGTCAACCGCCTGCCAAGCGTGGCGACAATGGCAAACTCTCCAAATTGGGGGAGGCCTATGTCCAGCAGTGGACGTCTTTCGGCTGAAATGATGATGATTGGCAAATACTGCAATTATTTGTTTTCTCCTACGATTTTAAGGTAAATATAACATAACATATATTTTAGGGCAGTTCTGTACCACAAAATAGGACTTTCCGTAATTGGATACTTTGTTTATTATAACAAATCTGTTATTCAAAAGAAAATAAAGGTCAAAATGTACGGACATGCAATGTAAATCAACAAGAGGAAGTCAAATCAAAATATTTACTTTTGTATGCCAAAAAGTCAGCGTACACCGGTGGACGGCGGAAGGTGTCATCGACATTGAGGACCATTTGTCGCCCACCAGCGCACTTCTAGATCTCGTGGCATCCCGCGGTATGCCACGGGGCGTGCCCGATGGCACCACGAGCTTGCTAAAACATTACCCAACACATCGTAAAGTTGGTTCTGCATGAGTTGGTTGAGTCGAAGTTTTTGAAATGGTGTAAATACGGATTTGGTGATATTATCGATATTTTAGCAGTCAAAGAACACGCACTTGAGATCAAATATGATCACTGCTGTATCATTGATCCAGCACTTGAACGCTAGAAGACTCCGGCGCATACCATCGCATGTCCAGTACGCTCTTTAATAACCAGTACCTGGATGCCCGAGCTCTGCTCGGTTTTTTTTTTTGGTAAAAAGACATTTTCTAAAAATGAATCCTAGCTAGATCGATTTATCGTCCCGGAAACCCCCTGTATACTAAATTTCAAGAAAATCGTTGGAGCCGTTTCCGAGATTCAGATTATATATATGTATATATATACAAGAATTGCTCGTTTATAGGTATAAGATAAAGAAAATCTCTTTGATGCTTCAGGGTCGGAGCTTTCGCATGTATATCTTATGACAATTAATGTGCACGAATTTTTTATTGTGCACGTATGTTTAAATCGTTCTCACATTGATAATTTCAACATAAATGATGTAACCAACAATTTGTAACAAAATTTTTGATTGCAAAAGTTTCCATGGAGAATCTTGCTCGTTCTTCTCCATTGGTACTACTACGTTTTGGAATGGGCATCTAGCTTCATTTTTCTGACTCACCGCCACTTGATAATTCAAAAGTTTCTGTAATAGTTTTTTTTTTTTTTAATAGACTGCTTTGAGTTTGATTAGGTAGTTACATAACAATTAACGTTGGTAAATTATATATCACCTTAGCCATTTTCTGCTCTGCGTTAGCCTTAATACGCCTACACTACTAGTACGGTTCCTATAAATGAATAAACTGCTCTCATTGAGGTCGCATACGTTTTCAGAAATGTTTACTTCGTGAATTCCATCGAACCTCTAATATGTGCCGTTTAGTACTTCTAAAAATATATTTTGGCGCTCTGATATAATGATTGGGCGTATGTTTGTGAACCACAAATAACTCCTATTTTGGTGTCCAAAAAACTAAATTGCCAATCAGGGTAGTCTAACTCCTGCCAGGGTCGCGAGATTGTTCGAAAGAGATACCGTGACCCTGGCACATGGGCAACTGAAGAAACACGGGTGGGTTTTAGTCAATAAAAGTCTGACATCCCACTCCGCCCAGAGCGGGAGAAGTCATTTGATGATTTCCCAGACAAAAAAAAAGGGTAGTCTAACTTGGTTACTGCTACCAACTGAGTGAGAAAAGGCCAGAGAATTGAAAAAAGTACGCTTCATTAGAAAAGCCAAAAGTTTTTAGAAGTTCATTAATTTACTCGTATATAAAAAGGATAGGATAGGAATAGTATCAGTTAAATTTTTCCCATCACTCTCATAATTTTCAAATAACATTTCCAATCTGTCTTGCCATATCCTTCGCATATGATTTGGATGTCAGAAGCCATTTTGAGACCACATTATTAATACAAACCCTAGAAGTGCTAAGTGTACAATTACGTTATGAGAATTACGTGATCTTAGCAGATCACATATTCTCTCTCTGCCTGTCTGTTAATCTTACATGTTGTTGGGTAAGACACCCTGTTCATTCAGCAATAATATTTTTGACATCTGCATGAAAGATGAATCTTTGTGAATGAAGTATTTACCTACACTATGTTCCGTGTGGTGGATGTAAAGATTAGCACTGTCCCATTTCATCCCGTGGGTGTCGTAAGAGGCGACTAAAGGACTTACTAGAGAATGGGCAGCAGCGTTGTCTATGCGTTCTACCACCATACTGCGATCGCCAACCCGCCTGCCAAGCACGGTGATAATGGGTCCAGAAATAGAAATGATGAGGTACCTATGTATTTTAGCCTTTTTCCAACTATTTTGGGGTTGGCTTCTAGTCAAATCTGAGTACAAGTATGTTACATAGAGCGATTGCCTATCAGACCTAGCCACAACCCAGTTACTGGGTAATACGATACCCTTTGGTAAGACTGGATGTCAGACTTCTAGACTTCTGACGACCCGTAACGACTGTCAGAGATCTACGAATGACAGTCGGGACCAACAGCTTATCGTGCTTTCCGAAGCACGGAGGGGTCTTGGTATAAAAAGATGGTCACCCATCCTCGGACCTTACAGTAAACCCAGCTTAACCTGATCGTTGGATTTGTGCAGCTGTTATTACTTACAATTAGTCACAACTCATAAGCTCGTGTTCTGTTCATTCACCATATTAAAACGACTTAAATATATGACTCTGGCAATATAATTGGTTTTGTTATCATGATAGTAGTGAAAAGTATGTACTTACAATAGCATAATATAACATCACGCCTGTTTTTGCTGGAGGTTTAGGCAGAGATGTACCTATAGTACACCCACGTTTCTCTTATAATGTTTAAGGTCCTTGTAATAAGCCTATTGCCATCAACTGGGCACAAATACTTCGGACTGTTAATGAGCAACTTCAAACGAAAATTCTCGGGTCGTTAATAACACTTTTCGAATCGAACCCACGGCCATATTCTCAGTAGTACCTGGCAACAACTAGACAAACGAGGTCTTACTTAAAATTACGTGTAGATATGAA
Organism: Aporophyla nigra; assembly: GCA_947507805.1. NCBI lineage: Eukaryota > Metazoa > Arthropoda > Insecta > Lepidoptera > Noctuidae > Aporophyla > Aporophyla nigra. The sequence goes on from OX382301.1 coordinate 6,965,725, forward strand.
ACAAAACAGTTCCGAGTCAATCTGACTGACAGACACACAACCTATAACGCCAAAATTACACACAAATGGCAGTTAGCTTCATGTTTCTTAGAGATTATAAATGTCTCCTAAAAATTGTATTTTTTTGAATAAACTCCAAAAGTCCTTGGAGAAAATATGTTGTGTTCATATCCGAAATCCTAGTTGGATTTCGGATATGAACACAACATATTTTCAGGCCCGAACTCAAAAACACGACAAACTGTAATCCGAAGGAACACCTTCGCGAAACACTTTATCCCAAATGCATATGGTCCCGAATTACTTTATTCCGAATGAACGTTATCCCGAATGAACGAGATCCCGAGGAATTTATTCCGAATGAACGCTGTTCCGACAAAACGTTATCCCGAATCATCCACGCGGACGAACTCGCGTGCAAAACCTAGATTCACTTATAGCCTTAGTTAGTTTTATGTTAAATCACTTTATATAAAATAATAAACTACGACTACTCAAAAATCACGCTCTAAAAATTAAGAAACAAGAAATTATTCTAATCTGAAAATCAGTCTGGTCGTATGCCATTTTGCTCTAAAGCTTATGATCGCTTTCTACTATAGACTGGCCGGCGAGAGAATGCGTTTATGATACATGTCAGTTTCAAATAAACGAATACGTGTTTAGCGAATTTGATCTTTATGAGTTACTAGAATTGTTGCACTGACAGGTGTCACGAACGCATTCTCTTAGCGGCCAGACTTTATTAGAATCCATTGTTTTGTTTGGGTAGGTGGCAAACGTCTACGGCTTTCAGATAATAATCTTTCTTAGCTTTTTAAATTTTTATAGCATGATTTTTCATAAGTGTAGTTTGAGGTTTTGAACCAACTTCTTCTTTATTTTATTTGGGTTTAGCTCACAATGTATATATTTTTGAAATGCGCTTTTTATTTGATACCCAAAATCGCTTTTGTTTCATGACTTTTGTCCTCTAGAGGGCGCTATATTTAGATGTCACACTCCATTGAATGTGCTTAGAGCCAGCCAATGATCCAGGTGCTTATACTTACTTATACTTAATTTGGCAAAATTTCATAAATAGTGTAGAAGTAATAAGAGAAAAGATGAACGTCAAAACATACAGACTCAGAACCACATACATATTTATATCCTCCTGAGACACCGCGTGATTTTTTTAAACAAAATCACCATGTTGGATAGGCCCAGGCTTTATTTATTTTTTACTGAACTATGTTCCCGCGTACTAGTATTAGGACAAATTATTCGAACTAATTGTAAGATAATAGTTTACAATTGCGCGCCAGATCAAGAAATTGTCTTTGGTCGCTCTGTAAATATGTTTGTCAGTATGGTAGCACTGACTTGAGGTTAGTTCATTCATTCGTTCGGCCATTTAAAACATAGAGAAGAAATACCCAACAGTAAATAAAATATCGTAACTTTTGTCTATGGGTCTATCCGGTATAGTCTAGTTTGTGATACTATTAGTACTCGTACTTTGGGTCACTCTTCATTCGGCCCTAAAAATATCTGGTCAGTCTCAGAAGGATATACCGGTCATAATCATAATACTCGTTTTTGCTTCACCGTAGTTAGAGGAAAAACTAGGTAAAAGCTAGTGAATTTCCGCAGAAATCCGTTTTCTGTTCTATATCAAGTTAGATACTTCGAAAATAAATTATCATAGTTTCACGCGGTTAGAACGTAAACTAGCCGGGCAAGCTGCTGAAAAGTTTTTCCTTCGTTTTTTCTCTGCGGTTTAGCATTTAGTCACGATAATTAGCAATGCTGGGAAAAGATGTCGAGTTTTTCCTTTTAGAGCTATTTAAAACGTTGATTAAATGGTCGTATTTTAGCGTTTACAATATTTAATTTGGCATTTAACCGTAAGTTTGTTTAGTCCACGAACTCTTCGAAGTGGAGTTCAGGCTTCACAGAAAACCTTTTAAAAGGAATTAAGTCTTGCTGTTACTGTAATAGAACCAAAATTGTTAAGTCTTTTCGGTGTAATTGTGTTATAAATATTTTTAATCGACTTGACAAAGTTCTCAGTTTGCTTTTATTTTTATATTTATTTTTTTGAATGTTTTTTAAGCCTACATCATGGTTAAACCGGTTTGAAAAAGTTTTTCTAAATAGTTGCATATAAATTTGTTCAAGTTTTGATGAGTGGTTTTTAAGTAAGTTTCAATAACATGATTTTCATTCCACTTAGTTTATGTCGATGATATTATAATAATTTCTTGACATTTTAATCTCCTTAGCAAGCGAAGGTATACGTATTTGTGTAGGGTAGGTTCCACAAAAAAGTAAAGAATAACAACCGACCAAAGAAGAAAACATTACATAGTGAAAAATACCTTTAATTTAGTTTTTATGCATGTTAGAACCGGTATCAAATTTTAAAGGATGGTGTTATTTTTTTTTAATTCCATTTATGTGAAATGAAATGAAATTGTTTAATCTGTAAAAATGATATGGGAATTAATTTACACGCCATATATGTAAAATAAAGTTTTTACAAATATATTATGTGTGCTAAAATTAAAGACTTTGATAAAAGAGCTATATTTCAAAATGGCTGGTAAATTAAAAAAAAAAGTAATATTACCTAACCAGATCAAATATAGTCATACTTTGTTATTACAATAAATACCCAGCAAAACGATTTAACATTATACCATCTATATCTGCTAACATAATGTATCCCCACCAGAAAATATTTGTCAGTCGATTTTAGTCGAAAATAAACCGATGGAAAATAAAAAGAGTTTGTTTCAACAGTCATTAGCCTGCTTCGACCAATCAACGTTCTTTATTTTATTTTTCTAGAACCATCGGCAGCTGCAGGCTGAAAGTTTTTGTTGTTTTTATAAAAGCTTTGTTCGAAGAATAATAAGCGAAACAGGTAATAAATTAATACATAACGGTGGTATTTTTAGCAAAAGTTGCTTATGAATTGGTAAGGTGCATGAGGTTTCAGGTTTTCATGTGTTATTTTGAGTTCCCGTCACTTCTCCTTAAAGGTTTATTAGAAAACCCGCGCCAGACAGCATTTGTGTGGTATTAACACTGACATGGACTGTTTTGGCGCAGCCGTGAGGCACTCATTATTATTGTTAAACATTATTGTTCGATTTTGGAGTTTACTTCTTAACAATCTATTTTCATATAAGGCGTTCACTCTTACCTAACAATCATTTCACATAGCGTTATGTGTTTCTACGAAACACACCTTGCACACCTTTCACTTTGTAATCAAGCATATGTATACTTGTATGTGTTCTGTGTGACACTGGACGCAAAGAATAGCACCACCCCATTTCTTCCCGTGGGTGTTGTAAAAGGCGACTAAGTTGACACACACAAACTTTAAAAAAATTGGTAGGTATAATGTGTAATAGTGTCCAAATTAATATTATTTTCTTTCTTACTGTTGATGGATGTTTTAAATACAATTCATGTTTTGATGATGTAATTAAAACTCCCGTCTCACGTCCTCAATTTTAATATGACGAGAGCAGGCTATGATCATTTTGGAAGTGTCCCCTGCCTGGGTGGATTACCGCCAGTGTCCTCGTGGCGGCGATTAGCAGCGGCGAACTTTCGCGTCTGGCCCTGGTACAGGTCATGGTACGGAGTGAGAAGGCATGAGAAGCCGTCACCTCCTTCTGTGAAGCAGTAATGCTAGCAAAGGAAGAGACGAAGAGCGTGAGGGGAAGGCAGTATCTGCGCCTTCACGCCCCTAGCCGTCGCAGGAGAAGACGCCCTGCGCGTCGATAGTCAATCGCGGACTCCCGGCCACCGTACGCGCAGGCTTGCGGCTGGCGAGCAATGGGTAGTTCCCCGCCCGGTGATGACCAGGCCCATGTCGACGGCGCATAGTGTTTCACACGCACTTCAAAAAGATGTCAGCAAAACTGAAAGTGTCCCCTAGGACAGATGCTTGCCAGGGTCGCGAGATTTGTTCGAAAGAGTTACCGTGGTCCTGGTATATAGCCAACTGAAGGAACACGGGTGGGTTTTAGTCAGTAAAAGTCTGACACGCCCTCGCGCTCCGCCCACAGCGGGAGACCTCATTTGACGATTTCCCACCCACAAAATAAGGGGCTATGATCATTAAAGAATTAAAGAAGAATTATAATTTCTGAAATGCTCCTAAATATGATTTATAATGTCGTCTGACCATTGACCTCAGTAAATTAAAACCACTTGATTTACCTAATTCTATACTCAGATATATTCCATCATGTGTACAAAAATCTAATGGCTTTAAGCCTTAATTAAATAGCTAAAGCACTACCATTTTATTTGAGCACCAGCATCAAACATTCTCCTCTGTAGAACAAAAATTAAACGATAACTGAAATTAAATTACATACTTTACAGTTTTCAATGATCTGACTTGAAATTCCAATTTATTCTGAAATTAATAACTTTGTAAATTTTAATTAGGGAATGAGAAGGCACTAAATGGAGTTGACTAAAATCTTTCGTTCACTAAACGTTTAGTACCACGAACACTTTGATAACTCGAAGTTCAGAAAATTATTTCAGAAACACGGTTCTAGTACCTACTATAAGCTGTACGGTACTAATTATTAAAGTTTATCAAAATAAATTATTTTTATTTTATTTAAGGTTTACTTTAGTAGAGGGCTGTTAAGTCAAATATTGTTTAGTTTGTATTTTATAGGACTGGTAGTTAATTGCTCTTAAACGCAAAGAAAACAAAGATCTTTGGTTTCTTTGCGTTTCAGGATAATCATTTATTTTAATCCTCACATAATTATTGCACTTTTAAATTTGGCAAAGAAGTTTATAACCCCTTAGATTTATTGCCCTTATTATATCTTTAGTAGAAATACGACGCCCATAACACACACGAGTTATTTCAAACAATTCTAACTACCCAACGCAGTTTGACTGATGTAGTAACGTAATATCACCTGCGTGTTTTCTGGTGCAGATGTTCACCAATTTATAGTACACCCACATTTTGCCAGTTATGTTTAAGATCTATATATTAAGAAAGGGGCGAATCTGATGTTATCAACCGAGCACAACGGAATCTGGGCAGCTACTAGTAAAATCTAGATGGCAAACTCAATAACACATTGCTCGATCCGGGAATCCAATCCAGGACGTGCAATCACGATTGATTTTAAATTGAATAGATATCATGACTTTTTATTTCTAGGTGTGAAATCATTAAATGATGTCTCCCGGTCTGGGTGGAGTGAAAGGGCGTGTCATACTTGTACTGACTAAAACCCACCCGTGTTCCTTCAGTTGCCCATATGCAGGGTATCTCTTTCGAACAAATTTCGCGACCCAGGCAGAAATATTATGACTTTACATCGCTTTGATAACTCCCTATTTATACGTTTCACAATTCTGATTATCCACACTATTACAAAAAGTAGATTCAGTTAGTATTTTAACTCCAACAAATAAAAAATCAGTCAAGAGCAAAATGGATTCATTCGCGATCGTCAAGGGTTCTGCACTTGATCTGCGTCCCCACTTGAAAGCGACCCCTGTTTGCCCCTTCAAAATCCACACAAAAATATTTCGCTCCTTTTCCTTTGATACAGTATGGGTACGCAGTTTTACAATTGCAGCTTTCGTAGGGACATTTTCGATTAATAATAATAATATATCTTAGGACAACCAACACACTGTTATCTGATCCCAAACTAGGCAGAGCCTGTACTATGGTAACCAGATAACTGGTAAATATACTTATATATTTCTAAATACATACATATTAAAGATAAATTACACCCAGACACAGAACAAATGATTGAGCTCATCACACAAACAATTGTCCTGGGTGGGAATCGAACCCACAACCTCAGTCTTAGCAGTCAGGGTCACTAACCACTAGACTAACAGGCCGGTATCATATCTAAATAGAAGTTTTCATATTTCATTTTCATATGGCGCTCTAGAAAACTATGAAAGCAATGCACATAAGTTGCAAAACAGTGTTGCTACAAAATGTTTTTAATAAAAATTTAGGTAACAGTAAAGAACGGCTCGTGATCGCTGCATGATGCCGATTGACGAGGTTGGTCTGGGCATGTGTGACCATTCATCTTATATCGAAACATCTCCGTTCCTGGAAAAGCAGATAAACCGTTTGTGTGTTTGTGCCGTTGTGTTTGACATTTGTAAAACTATGACAGTTTTTATTTTTATGGGTGTTGAAAAGCATCTCAACTCTGCCAGGCCTCGGAAAGCATGTTAAGCCATTGGATCTGAATATCATTTGCAGATCTTTGACTGGCTTTACGGGTCGTAAAATCCCCAAAAAATCTGACAACTAGTCTTAAAAGCTGTCAAGTTACACATACCCAGTATCTAGGTTGTGGAGGTTTTAGATAGGCAGTAACTATATCTAAAACGCTGGTATTCAGTTGCGTCCGTTTAGACTGAAAGCTGACCCCAACATGCTTTGGAAGAGGATAGGCAGATTGATTGAGTATATGTAACAGTAGGTGTGCTATATGTTTCCAGCAACCCCTACTGTTATACAGTCTTTGTTTATCATGAATACTGGACTTCATGCATCCAAAAACAGAAAAATACGTTCGACTTTGTATACATCATATACACAAAATTGCATTGGGATATCATCGAAAACCACATGATATAAAGCTGTAGTATCATAAGTCATGGCCCTGAAGATATAGCAAATGGAAATATATGTTGAACCGGACATACGTTACATAAAGCACTACATGGAGAGATGCATGTTGATTTCTGTACTGGAGGGTAGTTTGTACGTCTGCATTGCTACTACTGCTAGACAACGTGTGAATTTGTTTTGATAATATCAGAACATTTATTTTGTTTGTAAGTGTTGCCAAAGTGGAATAAATACATTAAGTTGTATCATTCTATTTAAAAGTTAAGTTACAAGGACCTCCGAGGTCGAGGACTATGATTAAAATTGAATTAAAGACACTAATTAATCTTCAAGGAAGGAATCGTTATGAAACTTGCATTAAATCGGTATTTGAAAAAATAGCAACCTTTTTAAATATTCAAGAAAAATAAAAAAAGCAAATTTGGTAGAGAAAAAGTCACATTGGTCATAAATCTCAGAATAGTGCCAACATTAGTTATTGTACGCGTTTTACATCGAAGATTTTTGAAAACTTTTCCAAACTATATTCACTATGCATTTTCAACGCACAGCCGATTCAAAATATGGACCATGAAATTCTTTACAGCATTTTCAGTTGACAAGTTAAAATTTTCATGAAAATGCGGAACATTATTTTTGTTTTCAGCACTCCTGCAAAAAGCCAGTTAATAAATAATGGTATGCAGTTAAACAAACCGCATTGTACTAATACTTTTTTATGAAAAAAAAAAAAAAAAAAATACTGGAAATAATAAAATATTATTCATAACGTTTTCACGGTGAACCATTTACTGCGCAGTTCTACGAATTTACATTTTAGGCCTGGCTTTGGCATAACGTTTATTGGGCAATAAATAAAAATACAGCCTGTATTTATGCACCACATCGTTGGTGTAGGTTTTGCCACGTAATTATACAATAAACATAATATTATCGGCCTATTACTGTTCCGACTGTATGGTGGTTATTCCGTGTGATGCTGGACATAAAGAATAACATCATCCTATTTCTACAAATGGGTGTCGTACGTAAAAAAGGCGACGAAAGAACTTACTAGAGAATGGGCAGCAGCGTTCTCTATACATTTTAGCACCATACTGCGATCGTCAACCCGAGCCCAACGTGACTGTTATAGCCCCCCTCGGGGATGGCCTATGGTCATTAGTGGACATCTTACGGCTGAAATGATAGCCGTCCCACTGGAAGGCGAAGGCCTCTTCTCATATAGAGAAGGCACGAGCATTAATCATCGCGCTTGCGTCAGACAGGTTGACGATTACAGGATTAGCTTAGTTATAAAAATGTATTCACGATGTTTTTCTTCGCCTTTGTGTAAACTCTCATAGCTACTATGTTTACTGTTCTTTTTCTTCTATTGAATCGTTATTAACGAAAAATACTCACCAGCAATTAAGGGCGGATATCACCAATTAATAAAGAAACTGAACGTGATCAGTTATACTAGGTTCAAGAGCTGTCAGTGTCAATATTTTACAAGAATAAATTATTATTGTTGTAAAATATTATCATAAGACACAGGCTGTTCTTGAATACAGTTTAGAAGTGCTATTAGCGTTTTTTTGTAGTTATCTAACTGCATCTTTTAAGATCTTTATCCAGAAAATTCATCCAAAATGATCGGTTCCATTTTCCTTTGGAAAAAACTACTTTAAACACTGCACCACACTTTGAAATAACTTCTAATATTGAGCGTGTATTCAATTAAGGCAGAGAAGGCAACAGAAAAGGGAAAATAAAATGTGAAACCTTTAATTTATATAAAAAGATAATGCAATTTTCTTCTGTACAAATAACGATATTTATCGCAACAAATAACGACACGAAGAGACTATATTGGAGCCAAAATTAAGCAATTTTATAGAATGTTACATTCAGGGTTCGTAAATTTTAACACGATCCATGAAGGTAAGCACACTAATAAAAAGTTACGCCAACCACGTCTAAAAGGAAATTTCGGTGTACGCCATTTCACGTACAGGGTGCGGTGTAAATAGTGTAGGTAGGGTAGTGTAGTGTAGTTCTCTTTATTTGTGTAACCCTTTTACGGTCGACAGTCGAGATAGATACTACACAGTCATGTCGGTATAAGTTAACATCTTCATAAGAATAAATTTAAAAAATTATATTGTCAATGACTATTAAAAAAGAAAAAAAAACCAAGATTTAAACATCAAATAGCACGCTGATGTAAAATCCACGACAACATTGCAAATTAAATCGAATATCTAGGTATAGGTACCATAGACCGTTCGATAACTACCAGCTCTTTCCACCTCGCCCTGTATAAGTGCTCGTATAAAAAACCCGGTAAAGATTTCAAAGCTAAAGTTAGTAGGCCACCTATCTCCCGATCCCGCGCACCGGAAAAGTTCACCACACTCAATAACCATCTAAATATCAAGTGGGTCGTCTGAATTGATTGAAAAAACTTTGGAACACATACGCTGCAGGCCCTATAAAAAGTTATGGAAACTAAAACTAAAAACAACTATCGCTCTTCGTCCTTTTAGCCAAATCGTGGCACACAAATAAATGACGGTTTGTTTAGGAATTTGAAAATGGAGTTACAGCATTCGAAAGTTCGCTTTTTGAATTACAAATCCGGAACCAATTAGAGACGTCAAAACACTGAATGTTTTCTGAAATGACGTTCACACCTAGTGAACGTCATTTCGAAGCGTTCGTCAGTGGCAGCACTGAAACTTTAGGTCCGGGCCTGTCAAAAGTGTCAAAGCGTCTGTATTTTCTTTAGTCGTGATTGAATGAATTATGAACGTCATAATGTTTATATCTACTCATTGTCGATATGGAAGATCTCTGGTTAAAGGGGTACCAAGTGGAGCATACGGTGGAGGTGTACCCTGCCTGGGTGGGGCACCACCGTGTCTTCACGGAGGCGATCAGCGGCGGCGACCTCTCGCGTCCAACCCTGATGCGAGCCATGGTACGGAGCGAGAGGGCATGGGAAGCCGTCACCTCCTTCTGCGAAGCAGTAATGCTCGCGAAGAGTGGCAGTCTCTGCGCCCTCACGTCCCTAGCAGCCGCAGGAGGAGACGCCCAGGGCGTCGGGAGTCAATAGCGGACTCCCAGCCACCGTATGCGCGAGTTTGCGGGCGGCGAGCAATGAGTAGCTCACCGTCGGTAAGGACTAGGCTCAGGTTGACGGCGCGTAGTGTTCCACGCGCACCTCAAAGAGATGTCAGCAGAACTGAAGGGGTCTGTCAGGACCGATGCCTGCCAAGGTCGCGAGATTGTTCGAAAGAGACACCGTGATCCTGACACATGGGCAACTGAAGGAACACGGGTAAGTTTTAGTCAGTAAAAGTCTGACGCGCGCTCCCGCTCCGCCCAGCCAAAAAAAAAAAACGGGCACCAACCGATCGATGGTGTGAATTGTCACGAAATCATTGAATTTGCGTTTCCTCTTAGTGAAAAGAATCTACAAATTATTTCTGACATCATACGGACATAAATCACACATTAAAAAAACCAAGGAGTATAAAGATTTAACCAGTTTAAATTGACAGAATTTTTTTTCTACGTGTTCTGAAATGAAAATGAATATTTCAGCCACTCGACATAACTCACTAGTAATTGACTGGCCTGTTAGTCTAGTGGTTAGAGACCCTGACTGCCAAGACTGAGGTCGTGGGTTCGATTCCCACTCAGGACAAATAATTGTGTGATAAGCACAATTATTTGTGCTCTGTCTGGGTGTAATTTATCTATAATATGTATGTATTTAGAAATATATAAATATACTAGCTGACCATTCAGACGTTGTCCTGTTTCATAGAACTCGATAGCAGCGCCAGCTACCGGGTCCAATAGTGAATCTGAACCATCCAGGGTGCCACCCAAATGCATACAAAAAAATTCATTCATATCGGTCCAGCTGTTTAGGAGGAGTTCAGTGACATACACACGTACAGTAGAATTATATATTTAAAGATTTATCAGTTGTCTGGTTGCCATAGTACAGGCTCTGCCTAGTTTGGGATTAGAAAACGGTGTATTGGTTTTCCTAAGATATTATTATTATAAAGCGGGGAGATTAAATCGGTCGCTTCCTGTAAAATATCAATTGTCAGCAGCGTGGTTAAACTGAAATGACAGCAGCTTCAAAGCGCTTTAGCATAAATATTTACTTTTAACGATGTATACTGTAGGGTACCTACTGGAGGTACAGTTGCAGTATGAAACCTTCATAATTATCAAGATGGTAAAATATCGCATTGAACATCACCGTATGAATGGAGCCTTATAGTATTGCCAATTCATATTTTGTTCGAATTGTTACACCCTGTAATTCATAGTCACAATTATTTTATAAATAGGTAAGAATCAAATCTTGATATTAATGCTTTTCATTTATTTTGCTTTTTAGTCATTTAGTAAGAGAATCTTTTTTTTAACTACTTATATCGCATACAATCCAAAACGTTCCAATTGCCTTATATGTATTTCTGAAAATGTTGATTCGCCCACAAATAAATGATGCTCTTGCGAATCGCCTACAGCAAGTAGGTAATAGGTAATAGGTAATAGGTAGAACGGGCTGTTGTCCGCAACTCCACGTCTGAGCGCGTATTTTGCGTACGGGTGGGAAATCGGTTATTCGATCCACCCCAGCTCCTCGAGAAAGGCCAGCAACGCCTTGATGTTGCTGACTATCTCACGTAGGGTACCTGGGTTACCGAAGTACTTGGCCCTGTATGTGGCGATCGCCGGGCAGTTTAGAAGCACGTGCGCTGCTGTCTCGTCGTCCTCAATGCAGGCCCTGCACAGCGGACTGTCTGTAACTCCTATGACAAATAGATGTTTATTAAACGACCCATGTCCAGTTATTGCTGCTGTAACCATACGCAGCTGTCGTTTGTCTAATCGGAGGACCTGTTTTGTGAGGCGGGCATCGATGGTAGGAAGTGCTTCCTTGGCCTGCCTGCACTCACTTTGGTCCACCCATAGCTTACAGTGTAGATCCCTGGTACGTTTTCTTACCAGAGAGCGTAGGAACCCAAAAGGGAGTGGCGCGATGGGTTCTGGTCCCACCGGTGTCATGCTCGACCCCCTTCTGGCAAGTTCATCGGCGGCATCGTTTCCCAGCGAACCGCTGTGTCCTTTTATCCATTGAATGGTTATATTATTGAGGCTACCCACCTGGTTGAGGCGCTGGTGGCACTCGTATATTAGCCTAGAGTCAATCGAGTGACTGTCCAGCGCTTGCAGAACAGCCATACTGTCTGAGAGTATGCGGATCGAGTGGTCCTTAACTGCCCTAGCCATGATGGCTGAAGCAGCAAGAGTGATCCCAATGCATTCAGCCTGGAACACTGTGTTGTGGACTCCCAACGGTGTGGCTATATGTATGTTGAAGTCCTGCGAGAAGACTCCAGCACCTGTGCCACTGTCTGTTTTTGATCCGTCCGTGAAGATGCGCAGCTCAGTGGGGCGCAGACCCTCACACCGGCGATCTTCGTGAAGCTGGATTCTGTATTTTTTATCAAAAATGAACTGTTTGGGTACCCGGTCATTTATAGCCTTAGTGATGGGGAACTCATTGTTGAGTTCCTTAAGCAGCGCGGTGTGTTGTGTGTCTCTCTTTCTCCAGAGGTTAGTTGCGTCCAGACGCGCCGCCGCCATCGTGGCTTCCTGCTGTATGAACAGGTGGAGCGGTGGTAGTCCCAGCATGGCGTCCATGGCTGCAGTCGGAGTAGTCCTCATGCAGCCCGTGACCGCCATGCAGGCTAGTCTTTGCATGTGTTGTAGTTTGTTGCAGGCTGTAACAAGCTTGGTGCGGGGCCACCAAACCACGGCCCCGTAGGTGATCATGGGTCGGATCACTGCGGTGTACAGCCAAAGTATGATTTTAGGGGATAGGCCCCACTTCTTACCTATCATTTTCCTACATTGCCAGAATGTGATGCAGGCCCTGTTTAGTTTGCTGTCTAAATGACTACTCCAGTTTAACTTACTGTCAAGAGTGACCCCGAGGTACTTGACTTCGTTGGCCAGCTGAAGTTCTGTATTGAACAATTTCGGTAGGCGGAAGAGGCCTAAAGCTCGTTTATGGGTGAACATGACTAGCTCAGTTTTAGTGGGGTTCACTGAGAGGTCATATTCTCTGCACCATCTCTCTACGATACGTAGTGCTTGTTGGGTGAGGTTAAAGATCGTGCTCGTCACCTTCCCTGAGACAAGGATGGCGAGGTCGTCCGCATAACCTATTGTGTAGTAGTGATTGGCATTGAGTCTGGCGATTAATTCGTTAATCACCAAATTCCATAGAAGGGGTGACAGCACCCCTCCCTGGGGGCAGCCTCTGGCAATCATGGCCAGCTGCTGCTCGTCCTCTAGGCGAACCACGCGCTTGCTCAGCATGTTTGTGATCCAGTCTATGAGTACCTGTTCAACTCCATGTCTGGAGAGGGCGCTGCTGATGCTGGAGAAGTTTGTTTTGTCGAAGGCTCCTTCGATGTCTATGAAGGTTCCCAGGCAGGTCCCTTTCTGATGAATCGCTTCCTCTATCTGGCTGACTACCAGATGAAGTGCCGATTCGGTGGACTTACCCGAGCCTACAGCAAGTATAAATAATAATATTTAAAAAAGTCGGTTGGTTCATTGCAGGCGAATAGTTTGTACAAATTGACTAGTAAGCGTTAATTAATTTATACAATCTAGTGAAAAGTTATGGGAAACTTATTGAAGTATTTTAATAGTCGTAGCTTTATCCAACAAAGAGGCGACACTTTTACTCGCGAAGCTTTGCACCACAGACTTCACATGTTACAAGTGACGCTACTCTGACTAAAGCTCCTGTTCCAACGTTGACAAGAAAGCTACAAGCTATTAACGATGTTTCAGCTCAAGTAACGTACAAAAGATTGTAGATGCAAAGTAAATAAACATATTACTATCATAGCAATAACTTTTGCAATATACAAGATATATTTTCTAAAGAAACAGGATTACAAAAGTATTTTATTTTTTAAATAAAAACTTCATAGTCGATCACCTTTTAATGACTGGCTAAAATAATCTATAAAAAAATAGTTTAGACAATAACAATTGTGGTAAGAAAGAGAAGCAAGAGTAGCAAGAATCATGACTTTTCTGGAACTAGGCTGGTGGACCATTTTTACCCACTGTGACTTATTTTATAAATGCTTTTTAAGATCGATGAAAATACCCGGAACTAGGTGCTTTATGTCAACATTATTTTTAATTTTAGATACTAAACCTATTGTTGTTGCTAGTGCGTTAAGATGTAGTCTAAATCCATATTGATGTTTATATACCGGGTGACATTTTATAACGTCTTGAAAAAAATGGGCGTAATAGGTTAACGGAATATAAGCCTTTATCATAGATTTTTTATTTTTTTTATTTTTGAATAACATGTCATTAAATTGATCTAGTAATAAATACTACACATTTAAAGTAACATACTAGAAAAACAAAAACAGAAATTTGTAAAAAAAAAAACAATTAAAATCTATCGAAACTCAAATCATACGCACCCTAATCAATGATTTCGTAGCGCGGTCCTACCCTTTGAAGCCGGCCGACAGGCGGCTTCATTGATCTTTCGCAGGCGCACGAGCCGCACACGCATCCCCGTCCGCCCGCGTCCCGCGCTCTTTTAGTCACCTGCGATGAATATGAAGGCCTTCCTGCCTTCTATTCTAGTTACACAACAGACCATATGAAGGTCGAGACGGTAAAAAATGTCATCCGGTATATAGTCTATTTTGTTTAAGTATTTAATCAGATAAGCGTGTGTGTAATAACTTTTAAAAAACATTGAAATCACAAGCAATACTGAAATAGGTCGGTGGATCAGTTTTAGTTCCAGCTATTTATGAATAAGGGTCACGTTTGCTATTTTAAGACTGTCTGGGAAATCACATTTGTTAACACATTAATTAATACCATTTGCTAGATTTTATTTTTAGTAAAGATATTTATTACTTTTCTCATCTTTATGGGGTTATTTATGCATATGTAAAAACTGGCCAAGTGCGAGTCGGACTCGCGCACCAAGGGTTCCGTACAAACCTGCAGGTATTCACGGTTCATGCATAAGGTTTATGTTTATGAAATTAAATGTTTTTTTTTTAATTTTTATATATGAGTTGACTGAATGAAAGGTAAATTGTGGTTTACGATTTATGACGTATTAAAAAAAAACTACTTACTAGATCTCGTTCAAACCAATTTTCTGTGGAAGTTTACATGGTAATGTATATCACATATTTTTTTTAGTTTTATCATTCCCTTATTTAAGAAGTTACGGGAGGGGGGGGACACACATTTTACCACTTTGGAAGTGTCTCTCGCGCAAATTTATATTGATATTAGAAACCTCAATATCATTTTTGAAGACTTATCCATAGATACCCCACACGTATGGGTTTGATGAAAAAATTTTCTTTGAGTTTCAGTTCTATGTTTGGGGAACCCGATATTTTTTTTTTTTTCTATTTTTGTATCAAAATCTTAATGCGGTTTACAGAATACATCTACTTACCAAGTTTCAACAGCATAGCTCTTATAGTTTCGGAAAAAAATGGCTGTGACATACTCGGACAGACAGACAGACAGACAGATAGACAGACATGACGAATCTATAAGGGTTCCGTTTTTTGCCATTTGGCAAGGGATCCCTAAAAAGCATCATAATAATATTCCTAGCTTTGTTTGCCTAATGTTTGATTCACTCTTCTATTGCAGTTGTTAGTTTTCATTTTAGTTGTTCACTCTTACGATCTTTTAGATATTTTTGCAATAGTATTGATTTTTTTCAGTAATATTATTAAGTATAGTGATAATAATTCAGTCCTTCTGGGATAAATTAAGGACTTTCGTTTACCAGATTTTAGCATCTTCAATTTGCTCCTAATGTATATTTCAAGTGTGTCGTAGTCTTCCCGTGGTAGATTTCCTTTTTGCATATTATTAACTAGTTCGTTGTAGGCATTTGGCGAGCAGATCACTCGGTTCCAAACGAAAATTTGGTACATACGCATACAAGCGAGTAATTGCTTGTTGCCTACGTACAGTCGCTTCGCGCCGACTCGTTTAAAGTTGCTAGCTCAGTAGAGCTATAGTGATGAGTACATCTTTATCAGCCTACAATGTTCCCACTTCTGGTATACAGGCTTCCTCTCTTTAAGAGGTATAAGACACGGGTCTAGTACGTGTTGGTAATATGAATATTTGGTTCCTGGATATTTTGGTCTAGGATAAGACATAACCAAAATGAAATTGAACTCCTAGTTAAAATCACAAAATTATGATGAAACAGTGAAACTCGTGGAAGTGTAAAATTATCATCACTCCCTCACACACACAACACACATGCCACAAATACCACAAACATCACTCGTACACATCATTGTCACTCACCCACACACTCATTAACCCTACACTCACCACATAAACTCAACGTAATACTTTCCAAATCACAAGTTTCCAAATCACAAAGTTTATTTTATTCTTATTTTTATTAATTAACTAAATCTAAAGTAACCTATGTATTTAAGTATTTTTTCGCATGGAACATTATTCCATTCACTGTCTGGATAAGGATGTTGTTAGCTCCGATACATTTCATAGTTTTGCAGCTATCATCGTTTTACTTGTTAAAATTGTCTGGTGTTATTGTTCCGTAATAAACTTTTATTTTTATTATAACCTTTGGGTGACCTACCTAGCTCTACTCGCTCCCGTTAATCGCTAGCGATGGGACAGGTGCCTAAAAGTTCGGTACACTGTCGCATAACTTGTGACTCACACGTAAGTTATACTAGAACTACTGGAAGTCACACTATGCTTAACATACGGTTGCGATAGTGACGCAAACCCCATTTATTTATTATTTAAAAAAATCTAAGCAGTTGTATATTTTATATTCTTCAGACTGTGAAATTGGTTGCTACACAATAAAATCTGCGGGGTAATTGCGTTTCACATTTTATTGTGGCAATCGTTCATTGCGTTATTATTGTGGTAGAGTAAACGAATTTTTCAAACCTGTGAAGCAATTGATTAGAAATTTATTTCAAAACCCCCGGATTGATGACATTCCTACGTAGTACGCAGAATCAAGATAGCGATGCAGGAAGATTGGAGATCTAATTCCTCATCTGCCTAGTCTCTTTTCAACTATGTGGGGGCGGCTGCACCTGATAGCTTTATTGTTTATGAGCCATTGCCTGTATGACCTCCACAATAAATTTATTGGGTAGCACTATACCCCTTGTTAGGCATCCAGGTTTCTGTCAAAATTATACAAAATGCTAGCCGGGACCAATGGCTTAACGTGGTTTATGAGGCATGTAGGGGTGTTTGATGGAAGTCACCCATCCACGAACTGACCTCGGCAACCGTTGCTTAACCTTGAAGATCGACCTGAGTGGCTGTTATCATTAAACCACGAGCCCCTAGAGTCGAAATCTAATTATGAATTATTTATACTTAAAAGTGAGCTAAAACACCATTAGAAAATAAATAATACCTTAAACAAAATCCAATAAATCAAAAATAACCTCCTCATTATAACCGAAAGTTGGTAGAAATTGTGGGGAAAATCGTGTACCAAGATTTATTAGAAGTAAAGTCTCTAGCTGGTAGACAAGTTGACAGCTAATAACAAGTGGGGTATTAGTTCCGGATTTGGCCCCCATTGTATTGTTACGAGGTATTATTGAGAAATACTCAGATCCTGGAGAAAGGGCCTGAATTGGGTGACCTCGTTATGTGAAAGGAAGATCGAAATTGTGTGCGGACCTTGGTTTAAGATTGACAGTTTTGTAGGTTGATTTTTTATTTGAGTGTTGTGTTGAATGACAATACAAAAAAGTAATTATGTTGCACTGAATTATTTATTTATTTATTTAAAACACACATACAACTATCACCACAAACTTATCTAATACAATAGTGTAGTTATAGTTATAATAGCTTACAATGGTTCGACTTACAAGTAACTGTATTATTGTGTAGAACCAAGAGTAATCTTACAAAATGTGACCTGTGTGAATTCGCTCAGAGTACAATTGAAGCAGTTAGTCTGTTATAACACCATATTGAGTGTCCGTAGTACGTACATTATAAAATAAATGATGTTTCGTATCTGCTCCATCGGGGACAAAATCACAGAAAAAGTGGCCGAAATTTGGCAATCAAACTCCCATGTGTCAAATCAATGGAATTTTATTCTTCTCTTAACCTTTTCCGGGCGTCTATTTGTCTTTTATGGACACGTTCATATCTCAACAGACAGACCATTACAAACAGTATATCAAAGTTCCTGATAAAAAATGTCAATTTTCCGTACAAACCGCCACAAAAGTATTTTTATTCCGCTATAAAATGTAGATAGCTGGTGTATCCCCTTGTTTTATACGTAAACCAACAGATGCCCATTTTATATGTGCAATAAAATATGCATATCTTAGAATTGATAAAAATATGGGACATGGTTGTTGCTTTTTATCTTATTGAGCGTGTTTGAAAGTTGAATTCTCTCGAATTCAACGAACTTTGTAATACCTACACCGAATTACCTGTTACGATGAATTCAGTACTTGATTCTTAACTTCTGTATTGAAATGATCTTCAGTTATTAAAAAAAAAAAAATAGAAATTCCATACATTTTGACTGCGTAGATATTGATTATTGAGATATATTTTTGCCAAAACCTACGTAATAGTAGGAAATGGTTTAATAGAAATAAACTTATTTAAGTTTGAGTTTCAGTAAATCTAGCGATTTTTTACTCACGCGTAGAGATACGACCCCGTAGAAGATGGATTGAGCGGAGGAAAATACACGAAATGGTACACTTTTTTTTTCTGGATGGGAAATCATCAAATGAATTCTCCCGCTCTGGGCGGAGTGGGAGGGTGTTACAGACTTTTACTGACTAAAACCCACCCGTGTTCCTTCAGTTGCCCATGTGCCAGAGTCACGGTATCTCTTTCGAACAATCTCGTGACCCTGGCAGGCATCGGTCCTAGCAGACCCCTTCAGTGCTGCTGGCATCTATTTGAGGCGCGCGTGGAAGACTACGCGCCGTCGACCCGAGCCTGGTCCTTACCGGGCGGCGAGCTACCCATTGCTCGCCGCCCGCAAGCTCGCGCCTACGGTGGCCGGGAGTCCACTATAGACTCCCGACGCCCGGGGCGTCTTCTCCTGAAATGGTACACTTTAGCCCTAGATCGAAATAACTGGAAATTATGGGGAGAGCCCTTGTTTCAGCATTGGGATGATGTTGGCTTACAGTAACAGTAATAAAATCGAGTTTGGGCTCGTGTGATTTGGCTCGACGTAATCTATTAGTACATGATATCCAAGGTTTGATGACAAGCCAGAAGGTGACAAAAAATAAAAATTCGAAATAAATAATTAAAAGTGTTTTCTTTTCAAACAACATCTTATTTAAAAAACGTAACTAAAAATAATAAAATAAATTTTAAATAACATGTGTGTACATTTTAAGTGTATGTATATAGAAAGTACAAACTAGGTTCAGAATAAATGGTCTCTTGGTAACTCGTCATCATAATGTAGGTCTAAGTAGATTTTCTAGGGAAGTATGTATAAATCTAGATGACTACAAAATATATAATAATTTTAAAAGCTTGACGCTTTGATATTTTATAGCAAAGCTGTTTATCGGATAGCGTATATTAGTACCTCAAGCTTTTAAAATTTAAATGTATTTTACGTTTTACTATTTGTGATAACCTAACTACATACTGGTCAGCTTATAGTTCACCAATTTAATTGTTAGACTGTGCCTCGTGCCAGATTTTTTTACTTGCTTATACATTTTGTATGAAACTTTCGTTTAATGATTAAAAGCCCCGATTAAAGTAAGTATACCCTTAATTAACACTTTGGCCGCAAAATCACACACAATCTAAAAGTTCAAAACTTACTTTGTAATTAAGTAAATTGATCGATATGCTTACTACTACAATTAAGAAAAAGTTAGTTTTTAATAAAAGTAGGTACTAAACTATTAAGGTTCTGTTCAGACAGAAGTGCCTAATGTGAGCGCTCAAAATGAGTTACGGAATCACGTTTGAATCAATTTTCTAATTTTCCGAGACTTAATTTTACGTCAAGCACGGTGAACCTCAGAACCATATTATGTAACGTATTCTTGGTAACTCACTTTGTATAAAGTAAATTTGTGTTACGCTCGTGTAACCTCGCTCTTATAAGACTTAAGACTGTTCGATTTCATGCCCTTGCCCTACGATAACAGCAAAAGTGACCTTATAGATCTCAAGCAATTTATTTTATTCAATACAAAATTACTTCTAGACAAAAGATGAACTTATAAAACTTTGAGCACCCACCTAAGTATATTGCTACGTTACCATCAACTTAACAATGCGTGAAAAGAAAGATTCGATGTGGAAAAAGAATAGTGAAGTGATTTACTACAGGCAGCGCGCTCTGGCGATTTTTAACGCGACGATTTTTGTTTGCCCGCTAAATATAACTCCGGGCGTTGAGCCGAGAATTGAGAATCCGACAGAGTGCATTCTAGTGCGACAAAAATATACTGTTGGGTTTTCAACTCTCAGCTCTAGCCCTTTTTTTTGTGGGTGGGAAATCAGCAAATGACGTCTCCCTCTCTTGGGTGGAGCGGAGGGCGTGTCAGACTTTTACTGACTAAAACCCACCCGTGTTCCTTCAGTTGCCCATATGCCAGGGCCGCGGTACCTCTTTCGAACAGATCTCGCGACCCTAGCAGAGCTCTAGTTCTTGCGTTGGAAATCCAGTGCACAGTAAGAATTACCCTTGGGTACGTTTAGTCTACATTTGTTTTCAAAGATTTGTTTTATCACATTTAAATGGATCAAAGTTCAAACATCTAGTTAAGTTTTTCAGCAAAAATACCTACCCTACGTAAACTTCTAAAGTCTAGATATTCAGGCTAAAGTATTAGCGATGATCACTCAGAAAATGCCCCATTATTTTTAATTGTCTTTCCTCAGTGCGAGCATTATTTTAATTGAAGTTAATAAAGGGAATGTAACATCGTGATCCGCAGTTTAGGTAATTACATAGTGGCCCTACATAGCCGAATGCCTAATGGAACTTAGTTTAGGGTTTAGGAAAGGCGAGTGATACGCTAAAGGCTAACAGCGGATAAAGCGACACTTTTTAAGACTCATCATCATCATCATTTCAGCCGTAAGACGTCCACTGCTGGACTTAGGCCTCCTGCAACTTGGGGGGCCTTGCCATAATCGCCACGCTTGGCAGGCGGGTTGGCGATCGCAGTATGGTGGTAAAATGTATAGAGAACGCTGCTGCCCATTCTCTAGTAAGATTTCTTTTTAAGAAAAGACCATGTTATTACAATAGGGTTTGTGGCTAACTAATAACACATGGCTCGAACGTTCACGTTAAGCTACACTTGCCACGGTTGGTCCGTGAATGGGTGACCGTCTTTACATACCAAGAACCATCCGTGCCTCGGAAAGCATGTTAAGCCATTGGTCGCGGCTGTAATTCGTCGATGTTAGACAGTCGTTACGGGTCGTCAGAAGCCCTAGAATCTGACAATAAATCTTACCACGGGGTATCTTATTACCCAGTTACTGGGTTGTGGAGGTCAGATAGGCTGTCGTTCCATGTAAAATACTGGTTCTCACCTGCGGTTAGACTGGAAGCCGACTCAAACCAAGTTAGGATAAGGCTAGGCAGACGATGACCGTGTTATTACAATGCAAGCATTTTGTTGTGTTGTTGTGAATTGTACAATACCTCCTTGATAAACAAAAGTGGCTGCAAATGTTATCAGAAAATAAAGTGTAAAAAAAACTTTTTAACAAAAAATTAAACTGTCGAAAAAACTGAAAAGCAAAAAATAATAAACCTTAAAACTTTGAGTCGGTGCTTTGAGTGATCTTTGGTTAGGTATTGCTTTTTCAGCGCCGACTCAAAGTTTTAAGGTTTATTATTTTTTGCTTTTCAGTTTTTTCGACAGTATAATTTTTTGTTAAAAAGTTTTTAATTTATAATTTTTTGTAGCTTTAATGTACTAATAATACTTGGCAAGGTATACCCTATCCAATGAAGAAAGAATTATCAAAATCGGACTACTCTGTGTAAAGTTATGCGTGGTTATACATGACAATCAGTGAGTGAACAATCAATCATCCCCTGTTTTCCGACCCTTAGGGTTCGATTTTGTTTTCTAAATTTATATGAAACTACTTTTGGAGTATACCCTTTCCAATAAAAAAATATTTATCACAATCGAGCTACTATGTAAAAAGTTATGCGTGGTCATACATACAAAAAAAAAATACACGCGTCGAATTGATAACCTCCTCCGTTTTTTTCGTCGGTTAAAAAATAAAGGTTAACAGCGGATAAAGCGACTATTTATGAGATTACACCTCCAGGTCTGGTCTTAATAGATCCATGTATGACAAATAATGTATTATTATTACAATAAGAAGCATTTTTGTATTGTTGCAAATAATTACAATACAACAAAATTCAGTTTCAATATAAGTAACTCTTTGACAATACAATGTAGTTGTACATGCAAACTTTAAAAAAATGTTTGAGTTAAAGTTTATCCTATCTCCTACCAATATTATAAACGCGAAAGTTTGTATGTATGGATGTATAGATGTATGGATGTATGGATGTTTGTTCCTCTTTCACGCAAAAACTACTGACACGATTTAGATGAAATTAGGCACACAGATAGTTTATAACTTGGATTAACACATAGGATACTTTTTATCCCGGTAGTAAGATCCCGCGGGATATTTTCCGACCTCCACGCGGGCGAAGCCGCTGGCAAAAGCTAGTGGAAAATAATTTACAAATCATAACACTTCAGACAACTCCTACGTATTATATCAGGGTGGAAGTCAAGTCATAATTGACGTCAACCCAAAATAACAACATGGCTGTGTTGATTCAAGCACGCATGGTATTCAAAATAGGAAGTCATTATATTTCTATAAACGTAAACACTTCTCCGCTGCCTCGCTTAACTCGAGGCCACAGGCCACATTTAATATAATACAGAAAGTGGCCTTTGTTTTACAAAACAAAACCTTCCAACAATAAAGGTTTTCATAATATGTTTATTGTTATTTCTGCGCAACAATTCGTACACATGTGTTGGGATTCTTTGGCCTTTGCATACATTTTGTATGAGAGTTTTGGACTGGAATCCAACCATGTTGCGCTGCGAATGGGAGGCAGGAAAGGCTTCACGATTTAATTTACGCTATGGCGCTTAAAATAATGGCGATATTAATGTTACCGAAATAATTCTACACCATTTTAAGTTTATGTAATTTTCTAAGCTTACAGTGAAGTGATGTCTCACTCTTTGACGCCGATTTTCCTTATTTGAGGGAATGTGAGGAATGCCAACGGTTAAGCTATCGTTTACATCGAAGCTGAGAATTTTACAATAGAATTTCCTGATATTATTAACTTGGCCTTCACGTTTACTTATCAGGGTAAAAACCTACCCTTCGAAAGTCAGTACGTCTTTGATTTTGCTTTCTGATTAAATTCGTTATTATTAAACCATAACAAAAAACCTTTGATCATTTGTAAACTTTTTTTTACGTAAGAAATACAAGGTTAGGTTACCCACATGTTTTCCTCAAACGTATAGGTACTGCCTAACAGGTAGTACCTGCTTCAGAATTATTCATGTAAATATCAGGCAAAATTATGTAAATATAATATTTTATACAAAACATGATCAATTACAGCTGTGTTTATTATTCTGGCGGCCATTCCGTGAAATGACTACTCCTGTATTCAGCGCTTTGTACGCAATTCGTTTGGGCCGAGTGCTGTGGTCGGGTGTCCCCGCGAACCTTCGGGAATTATCGGAAATCATGAAAAAGGCACGCGTAGGTTTTTTTATTTTATTTATTGCGCCTTTTCTTTTTTTTAACTTAGTTCTCAATAGATAGTTTTACCAATTTTTATTTTGGTTTTTACCAATTTCGTTTTAGTTACATAATTTTCATACTCATAATAGTTTATGACATAGAAGGTTTTAATCGTTTTTATTTCTGTTCCAAACTAGGTTTTTTGTAAATTGTCAATTCGGTGAAATATCTCTGATCATGTTAAATGATAATGATAAATGATAAATGATAAATGATTTTATTTCTGTAAGTAGGTTTGTACAAACACTTTTACATGTCAATGATATTTTTTTTTTAAACTAGATGAGTTCGGCGTTTCCTAACTGACTACTCTGAGAAGAAAGGCCGAAACAAACTCAGAGGTCACAGTCTCTTTTAAAAGTCCAGACATAATATTGGTCACAACATGTGAAGACCATGTAGATTGGTGACTGAAATGGTCTTTTGAGGAAAGAACCACACAGATTGAGTGGACCTGTTCAGTCAGTGCAAGCATTTGTCACTAATCGTTTAGCTCAACTCGGAACATAAGGAGCCCAACGCTGTGACGAACAATACCAAAGAAAGGACATTCGGGTAGGCCACATAAAATACTCAAACTGCCAGATCATGATTGCTGAGAAAGAAAGAAAGCAAAATAAAAAAAAGACCCACATAGTCTTCTCATTCACAATAATTAAAACAATATGATACTTTACAAAGTAAATATTCATGTCATTGTATATATAAAAATGATCAATGTCAATGTGTATATTAAAAAAAAAAGAAACGGATATAATTTTGTTTGTCACAACATGTGAAGACCATGTAGATTGGTGACTGAAATGGTCTTTTGAGGAAAGAACCACACAGATTGAGTGGACCTGTCCAGTCAGTGCAAGCATTTGTCACTAATCGTTTAGCTCAACTCGGAACATAAGGAGCCCAACGCTGTGACGAACAATACCAAAGAAAGGACATTCGGGTAGGCCACATAAATTACTCAAACTGCCAGATCATGATTACTGAGAAAGAAAGAAAACAAAATAAAAAAAAAGACCCACATAGACTTCACATTCACAATAATTAAAACAATATGATACTTAACAAAGTAAATATTCATGTCATTGTATATATAAAAATTATCAATGTCAATGTGTATATAAAAAAAAAAGAAAAGGATATAATTTTGTTGGTCACAACATGTGAAGACCATGTAGATTGGTGACTGAAATGGTCTTTTCAGGAAAGAACCACACAGATTGAGTGGACCTGTCCAGTCAGTGCAGGCATTTGTCACTAATCGTTTAGATCAACACGGAACATAAATTACTCAAACTGCCAGATCATGATTACTGAGAAAGAAAGAAAACAAAATAAGAAAAAGACCCACATAGTCTTCACATTCACAATAATTAAAGCAATATGATACTTTACAAAGTAAATATTCATGTCATTGTATATATGAAAAATTATCACTGTCAATATGTACATAAAAAAAAGAAAAAAAGAGAAACGGATACAATTTTGTTGGTCAGATCAATTGATGACCATGTAGATCGGTGTCTGAAATGGTCTTTTGTGGAAAGAACCACACAGATTTGAGTGGACCTGTCCAGTCAGTGCACGCATTTGTCAATTATCGTAAAACTCAACTCAGAACTTAAGGAGCTCAACGATTCGACGAACAATACCAAAGGACATTTGGGAAGGCCGCACAAACTACTCAAACTGCCAGACCATAATTAAAAGTGATACAATGACCCTCATAGTCCTCAAATTCTCAATAATCAAAGTAATATTCATATAATTAATATTCATGTCATGTAAAATAAAATATAAAAAAATATAAAAAAGAGTACAATAGCAAAATAATAATAAAAAAAACAACATTCAGTGTAGATTTATTGGAGCAGCTCAATCCCAGGCCGTTTTATCCTCAATATAGTCTTTTACAGTATAGTAGGCTTTCTGACATAATTTACGCTTTATAAAAGATTTGAATTTATTTAGGCTTAGTTCTTGAATGAGGCTAGGAAGTTTATTATAAAATCGAATACATTGGCATCTAAACGAGCCACCTATTTTCTTGAGCCTGGTTGTAGGAATAACAAATTTTTGTTTGTTTCTAGTATTTACATTATGGATATCACTGTATCTTTTAAAGAGATTAATATTTTTATGTGCATACAGCAGATTTTCATAAATATACTGAGAAGGCACAGTCATTATATTAATCTCTTTATATTTGTCTCTGAGGGAGTATCTAGGACTTAATTTATAAATCGAACGAATTGGCCTTTTTTGTAAAACAAATATTGTCTGAATATCCGCGGCATTTCCCCACAGCAGAATACCGTATGACATCACGCTATGAAAATAACTAAAGTAAACTAAACGGGCTGTCTCTAAATCAGTTAAATCACGAATTTTTCTAACAGCGTATGCTGCAGAGCTAAGCTTTTTTGACAATTTATCTATATGGGGGCCCCATTGAAGCTTGGCATCTAGAGTTATGCCTAAGAATACTGTTGAATCTTCGGGTTTCAACTCTTCACCCTTTATGAGGACACTAGTTTCGACTTGTCTAACATGAGGTATCGTAAACTTAATACATTTAGTTTTTTTCTCGTTAAGGAGTAGGTTATTAACATTAAACCAGTTAACTACATTAGAAAGGGCTCTATTTACATTGTCAGTAACCAGCTGCTGACGTCTGAGTTTGAATAAAAGTGAAGTGTCGTCTGCAAACAACACTATATCATGTTTATCCTTTATGAGGTAAGGCAAGTCATTTATATAAATAAGAAATAAAAATGGGCCTAAAATTGACCCCTGGGGGACCCCCATTCTAACTATAGATCCAGGTGATCTTTTTCCGTTGACGTCAACTCTCTGAATCCTATCACTTAGGTATGAAGTAAGAAGATCCAGGGAGGCGTTCCGGATTCCGTAGTGGTGTAGTTTTCTGATCAATGTTTCATGAAGAACACAATCGAATGCCTTGGACAAATCGCAAAAAATACCCAAAGCATCGCATTTGTCCTCCCATGCATTATATACATGACCTAAAAGTTCAACTCCGGCATCGGTAGTCGAACGACCCTTTGTAAAACCAAACTGTTTGTTGTGTAATAAATTATGTTTATTAAAAAATCGTTGCAATTGATTTAGAATAAGTTTTTCAAAAATTTTACTAAAGGTAGGTAGCACTGAAATTGGTCTATAGTTAGTAGGGTCTGATGTACTACCCGATTTAAACAACGGTATTATTTTACTGTTTTTCATTAGATCAGGAAACTCGCCACGGTCTATACAATTATTAAAAATAACAGCTAAAGTTGGTGCTACAATGTTTATGATCGACTTAGCCGTATCCACAGAATTACCCCATAAATCGGCGGTCTTTTTAACATTCAAAGAGTGAAAAGTTTTAATGATATCGTTACAGGTTACATATTGGAAATGAAATTCACTATCACAAAAAGGTACGTTTTCTTTAAGTAAAGACTCTGCAGCAGTGGGTGAAGAGTTCAAAGACTTGGTAGTAGATACGGGAATCTCTGCAAAGAAATTTTCAAAGGCTGCGGCGACTTGAGAATCTGATTTAATTATTTTGTCATCAATAGCAAGACTGTAGTCACTACTTCGGTTGCATGACCTTCCTGTTTCGCTATTAATGATAGTCCAAGTCGTTTTAATTACATTACTGCTATTTTTAATTTTCGAACTTAAATAACGTGACTTGGCTATGCTACAAACTTTTTTAAATAATTTAGAATAATTTTTAACATACAAATTAAATTCAGCAGTGTTTATACAAGTCCGTTCATCATATAATTCATAAAGTCGTTTTCTACTTTTATGTATACCAATGGTGGCCCAATCACTAAAAGAAGCGTTATTACTAACCGAAAAAGTCTTTGGAATGAATATGTTATCAAATTGTCTGCAATACATTTTAAAAAAATCATTATATTGTTCATTAGGGTCATCATTTGGTAACACAAGTGGTAGATTACTTGAAAGTTTAGTTTTAAACAATTCTAAGCGATTAACAGTTTTTGGGTTAACAGTGATATCTTTTGTAGATTTTTTATTGTTTACATTTGGAATAGTGATCAATTGTCCACAATGATCTGAGTCTAATAAATTAATAATTTCCTTGTGGATTGCTTTAACATCTGTATAAATGTTATCTAAGCAAGTGGCACAAGTGGGAGTTATTCTAGTGGGCTCCAAAAATTGGTTAGCAAGATTGTATGACTGAAACAAACTTATAATTTTAGTACTAAACCCAGAATTTTCTAACAAGTTAACATTAAAATCACCGCAAGAGATGATAAACTTATTTGAATTTGAAATTTTGTGCAACACTTCATCCATTACCTTTTCAAAACAATCATACAACCCTGAAGGAGGCCTGTACACACTTAATATAATGAACTGCTCCAATTCAATACAGGCTATTTCAATTATCCGCTCAACAGAGAGGCTCACAATATCCTTACGGTCTTTAAATTTCAGCTGGTTATTTACTAAAATTAGTGAGCCACCATGTATGGCTTTTTCTCTGCTGAACGAACTACCAACCTGGTGGTTACTAAAGTTGAACATGAACTGGTGGCTTTTAAGCCAATGTTCTGTTACACAAAGAATATCTATATTATTACAGTTCAGGAAAAATTCTACTTCTAAATCTTTGTTCAAAAACCCTTGAATATTTTGATGCACCAGGTTGATATGATTTAATTCTTTTACACTTTCATTTGATTTATTATTTGCCATTCTAACATTTATATGCTAGAGATTGCCTCTATTGTCTTAATTTCTAATTTAAATGAAAATCAAAATCCACCAATGCTGCCAAATTATTGGCAGAATAGTTTAAAATGTCATTGCGTTGCTCAAAAGAAGCAAGTTGTTTAGCCAAATTCTTGGCTGTAATAGAAATAAAATATGTTAGCGATGCTGCTATCTGTCTTCTGTGATAGTTTGAGAGATAGTACATAATATTATTATGTCTATCTTTTGTCAAATACAAATCATTACCAACATAATTGTTGGTATCCACTAGGTGAAATAAATCATTATGAAATGTCAAATTATGCAATGTCATATTAATTTCAAATCTTAACCTATTTTCTTCCTGTGGCAAACTGTTACTATAAGGGAATGTAAACAATACAATTTTTCTTAACCTAAGATTACATAATGTTCTATAGTAATGGAGCAATTCTCCTTTCTTCAAATTTCCCCTATTACCCATAAATATTATTAATGTGGTGTCCTGGTGAAAATTACATTTAATGATTTCTTTCATAATATTAAATAGGGAACAACCCGGCATACAATTATTTATTATGGAGAGCCCCGGATATTCATCTGTTAACAAGTAACCAAACTCTTTTCCAATCTCATCGCAAAATAACACTATATCATTTTTTACAATTTGTTCACACTGTTTATTGGGACAAATAATAGTAGGAAATGTTAAATCGACACAGGGCTGCGGTATGGTGGTATTGCATGTTGTCAATGAATGTTCCGGTGAAGGTATATAGGATGGTGTTTGACACTTCTCACAGTTGTTTGTTTTTGAGTTTACCAGCACATTCATTGCCAACACATATTCCCTCATGAGATCTTCTGAGGTATTATATTTAATGGTCATTGAACTAAGTTTCTCCTGTAAATAGTCTAGTTCAGATTGCAAGAACTCTGTGTCAATCTTGTACTTCCTAGTACTTTGTTCCAAATTATAAGAATACATGTCCAATTGTTTTAGTAAATTAAGTCTTTCTCTATTAAGTTTAACATTTTTTATAAAGAACTTATGTTTTTTAACCAGCTTCTTTGTTTTGACAATGTATTTATTCATTTTTATGTATTTTTTAAGTTTATTATTACTGGTGACTACCCTCAGTGAGTTACATGACTTAGAATTATTATGACCTGTCAAATCTACAGTGTAGGAGGGATTAATGGCAGAAACCATTGAGGGGGCAACAGGCATCAACTCATCGAACAGACTCTGATTCAGCGAGGCGGTGATATTAGAGTTTATGGTCTGAAGTTCTGAAATTTGACTTTGTGCCTCATGTAGCTGTTGTTGCAATAAATGTTTGTGATTAAGAGCTTGTTCATACTCTATGCTACACTGGCTGAATCCGTCCACAACAAGCTGAAGTCTGTCGCGTTCTTCTATGGCATCAGTGTATTGAGTGTATATCTGAGCCATTTCAATTTTTAACTTTCTATTATTATCATGGGCATCGAAGAGCACCTTCTCATTGTCATCCATTTCCTTATTTAGTTGGTCACAGAGCTCCTTTGACGCCTGTAATTCGCTCAAAGCCTGTTTGAGTTTGGACTCTTCGAGGCGAGCACGGACGCTGCGAGTCATAATCATGATTATAAAGAATAAGGAACCGACAAGAAGTTGAAAGAGAGAAGATAGTGGTACCAGTGATGGTGTTAGTTTAAGTGAAAAATGAAATTTAGATGTAAAGAAGGAGTTCTGTCACCATACCAAAGTAAGGTTATGTTTACGTACAAAGGTCACAGGCATTAATAGCCGTATTAAAAGTGAACAATGGAACAGTTGGTAAACAAGGGTACGCAAACAAACTAATAGCATGTAAAATACAAAGTATTGTACCTGATATCAAGATGACAATGCAAAAGTTCCTTTGTGCCGGCAACTGTCACCGATTCACTATGAAATCTTTACTTATTTTGCACTTGGTATGTGAATCTAACACAAAATACACTTTAGTATCCTATTAACTTGATGAGTTATTGGAAAGAGGCCATACAAACATAGAAATATAATAATTAACATTAAAATAACGAGGACAAATTTAAATCAGCTGTTAGCTGTAGTGTTGCCACAGGAAAAAAAAAAGCATAGAACAAAAAAAAGCGTGTTAGATAGCATATTGACATATATCTAAAACAGAAAACTGATGGATGCCGAAAATATAAACCATTCATGTTTCGACTAACAACATTTTTTCATCAAACAAACAGAACTATCAAACACGTGACATTATGAAAAATGATGGCAGCTAAAAAAAGAAACGAAATTGTAAATCAAATATGAGTGATTTTAATATTTTAGATACGACAACTTTTTTGAATCTACTTAACCCATTTGGCATAGAAGAATGATGGAGACTATGGATACTAGTCACTGTCGCCACTATACCACCTACCGTAATTAGGTTCTTCGGTAGATACATGTGTATATGACAAAAAAATACCGAACTTTTTAAAACTCGTTTCAGTGATGTTAGTTTGCTTGCATAAATTGTTTAGCCTGTCACTTAGTAGTTCAAAACACCTCGTTTTCTTTCGACATGTATCGCGTTTGCTCTGTATCTAAAGTATTTGATGAAAATGTAAACAAATAGATCTGAAACTGTTACATAAAAATCTAGTGCTTTGATTAGATTTTTTGGATATTTATTTAAATCCGGAATTCTAACTACAAAACTTTAAATCACTTTTGGTCACTCAAAGTAGTGGACGATTATGTTTATCTAATATTCAATTTCGAGAAAAAGGTCAATCGTCGGATCTGACTCGACTGGGAAGCGTTTGGGAAGCTTTGCAATATCTTCTCGTGCCACATACCGCTGTATCGAGACGAAAGTTTTTGAACAGTGCTCGTTACTAGTGATGACCTATGACTGATACGTGGTCACTCACAACGGGCGCAAGAGGGCTATGATTGGAGTATTCCTACGATCAAGTCAGAAATAAAGAGAGCCGTAGGAGAACCAAGGTAGCCGACACAGTCTTAAAAATTGCAGAACATGCACTGGGCAGGGTACATTGCTCGCAGTACAGGGGCCGATGGGGCTGAAACGTTTTGGAGTGGCGATCATCATCATCATCATCATCATTTCAGCCATAAGACGTCCACTGCTGGACTTAGGCCTCCCCCAATTTGGGGGGCTTTGCCATAATCGCCACGCTTGGCAGGCGGGTTGGCGATCGCAGTATGGTGGTAAAATGAATAGAGAACGCTGCTGCCCATTCTCTAGTAAGTCCCTTAGTCGCCTTTTACGACACCCACGGGAAGAAATGAGGTGGTGTTATTCTTTACGTCCGGCACCACACGGTACACGGAGTGGCGATCGGGTACCAGAAAATGCAGCGTTGGATGGCGTCCTGTAAGGTGGACCGATGATCTGGTGAAGGCCTTAGGAATTCACTGGGTGCGAAAACACGGAACCAGTGGAAGTGGCGGTGCTTGCGGGGGAATGATGATGACGAATTATTGTTAAGTCTTTACGCTTATTTTCTTCGACGATTTTGCCATTAAAATTTTATATTGTTGTTCAAACTATATATGTTCGATAATGAGGAGTGATATAA
The DNA here is from genome assembly GCA_947507805.1 of Aporophyla nigra. Lineage (NCBI taxonomy): Eukaryota > Metazoa > Arthropoda > Insecta > Lepidoptera > Noctuidae > Aporophyla > Aporophyla nigra. Next base: position 6,997,715 of record OX382301.1, read on the forward strand.
AGTTCAAACCTTCGATGAAAGTGTTACTGATTAGCTAAACGATGCGTTAGCATTTAACCTAAAAAAGGTTTGCTTACAACTTCATCACATGGGTTTAGGCGCATTTGGGCTAATTCTCATTTTGGCAATCGACTCGCTAATGGACTACTTCTCACTTGGGCTACTTCTCACTTGGGCTACTTCTCACTTGGGCTACTTCTCACTTGGGCTACTTCTCACTTGGGCTACTTCTCACTTGGACTACTTCTCACTTGGGTTACTTCTCATTAGGGCTACTACTCAAAATTTGGGAATGTTTATTGAAATAAGTACTGTCTTTATGTATATAAACATGTTTATTCATTCATAAGAGATCAATTACATTATTTTAAGAATAAAACAACATTAATTGAACCAATGTAATAGGTAAGTATCCAATATTATAAGTATTACTTCTTGTAATTACTTTAGTCTGGTTTGAAATTAACATTTATTTATTTACAACATACACAAATCAATATGACGGCGCGTAGTACACGTAGCGCCATCTGTTATTTCCTACCCGATTTTCTAGTAAAGGCACAATACTGCCATCTTATACGTCCACAATAAATATAAGTTATAGATAATAAAGTATATGCACCAGGAAATCATTGTATTTAATAATTCATTAGTTCTAAATACACGAGAGTAATAATTGTCATTATTAATGCATTATTAAAAAAATAAAAAGTTACATTCTTGACTAGGATTAAAATGTGGGTACTAAGTAATTTATGTTATCGAAAATGTGGGTGCCTTAATTTTATTTTTTGATCGATCGTAAAACGGTATATTGTCTCAATTATTGTTGTTTATTATTCGAAAAGATGGAAGTTCAATGTAATTGATCTCTTATGAATGAATAAACATGTTTATATACATAAAGACAGTACTTATTTCAATAAATATTCCCAAATTTTGAGTAGTAGCCCTAATGAGAAGTAACCCAAGTGAGAAGTAGTCCAAGTGAGAAGTAGTCCAAGTGAGAAGTAGCCCAAGTGAGAAGTAGCCCAAGTGAGAAGTAGTCCATTAGCGAGTCGGTTGCCAATATGAGAATTAGCCCAAATGCGCCTAAACCATCACATGCTTTTAGACAGGCTATAGATATGAATATTTCCCATACGTGGTACAAATGGATATTTTCAATATATTCTCGTTCTAAATTGGACGTGGATTGCGCAATCACCGTGACATGCGATGGTCGCATCGATGCAAGTCCCTCCAATTTATTTCGAATAATACGTGTCAATTTGCACCGCATCTAGAACTGATAATTCTCCCTTGATTCGATCCCATTCTTATACAAATTTTAACTACAGAAGCGATATTGAAGAGATTCCTATTATAATTCTTATACCGTAAGATTGAATATATCATTGATACGAGTATGTTTACAAAATATCATAGGTCAATGACTCATGTTATGGACCTTTCGTACATTATTCAAACATAGGTCCATATTAGCTTAAGGGCTTATTATACTAAACATTTCCCCTTTATAAGTCGAGATTATGAAAAGGTCAAGACTTCAGAGAAATGATTTTTCTAAATAAAATATACGTTGTAGTAAGTTTAATTAGTGATTTCAGGATTTCGTTATCATGAGCAAAACACAAACGAGAAGGTATCTTAAAAAAATATTTAAATTGCCTTTTAATACCAAATATGGGAACGAAAATTTACGTAACATGATGCTTGCATTCGCTGAGAGGTTTGGCAGAGGTGTACCTATACTATACCCACATTTTTTACCAGTTATGTTTAAGTCTCTTGTAATAGGGGTGAGCCTATTACCATCAGCATCGTCAACATCATCACCATCATCAGCATTGGCAGCCTTCTTCCACCCACTGCTGAGTAATACACCATCTCACCTCCGTTTGTGCTATGCATCCAGGTCTTCCCCGCAATCTTTTTCTGTTGGTTGTCCACCAATGTGGCCATTGTACTGCTAACTCTAATTAATAAGAATAAGAATAGAGTAAGAATAATTTGTTGTTCAAGAAACTACATTTGTTTGCGATTGATTCCTGGAACTCACATTAGGATTCCCTGTGTCGTGAGTTCCAGGCTCCTTCGTTCCATTTACATTTGTTGCTATGTAGGTGTAGGTTACAATAAATTTCTTAATTTTATCTTATCTAAAACTAATACACAAAGAAAACTAATACTAATACACAGTGAAAAAAAAAGATAACTTAGTATATTTATGTATGCATATATGTTGTGGTGTGTGATTGTGACTGTGTTTGTGTGTGTGTTGATTAACATGTTGTTGCTGAGAGTTTGTCTGAATGTTAAACTGAGGATGTATGTAATATGTGGAAGCTAGCGATAAAGTACAATAAATATATAAATACAGATCTGTATTTTTACCAAATTTTTATTTTTTTTATATTTATTATTTAGATTACTATGGTTTCAGTCATTTCATAGTCCAGAGTAAAAAACTAATTCTACGGTATCTCAGAATTCCCATCAACAGAGCACAAATTCAGATTGCTACTGACAAATTGAATGAAGAAACGACCGGGAACAAAACTCAGGACCTCATACTCAGCAGTAGCGCTTTTCACCACTAGATCAACGATTCCCTCTATTATATGAAGGAACTTACCGTTACCGCTCCGTGAATATTATGTTATAGTCTCATCATCTGCCTAGCCTAATCCCAACTATCTTGGTGTCCGTTTCGACTGCTCGGACATAGTGCCGTAGAAAAATAACGGGTACGTCAACATTGCAAAGGAATTTGTAAAACAGTAACAGTTAAAATCGCAAATTTGTAGATCCAATATTCAGAAAGTTATAAAGGTTTAAACATAGCCGCGTGGTCGGAACATGGAGAACCGTACGGCCACGCAGTTTTCTTAAACGGAGCTTATTAGAGATCTCTTTCTTTTTGCTAACCACTGATAAGATTTCGAAGAAAATGTAGACAGTATGAATAAAGCTCTAATCACACCCTTTTTCTAAATTGAATTATCGGTTTTAAGTTCTGCAGGCCGTGAAGTCCAAACATTAGGGCTTTATTAATAAGTACTGATTACATTTTCTTCGAAATCGTATCAGTGGTTAGCAAAAAGAAAAGAACCTTTACTAAGCTCCTTTTAAGAGAACTGCATGGCTGCGCAATTCTCCATGTTCCAACCACGCGGCTATTGTTAAACCTTTATAACTTTCAGAATATTCAGATCTACGAATTTGTGACTTCCACTGTTAGTGTTTTACAAATTTCTTCGTAATGCTGACGTAGTCGTTTTTCTTTTACGACACTATGTCCGAGGAGTCGAAACGGACACACTATCTTGAGGTCAGCGTCCATTCTAACCGGGTGTAGCTGAATACCATTAATCTCCATGGTGCGACTACCTATCTAGCTTTCACAACCCAGTTACTGGATGAAACGGTACCCCTCGATAAGTCTAGTTATCAAACTTGCGGGCTTCTGACAACCCATACAGAAGCCTGCAAGTTTGCCAACCTACCGTTACCACCTTGTAAATATTACCTTATCGAGTGTCATCATCTGCCTACCATAGCTATCCAATCTAAGGATTTTTTTTTTCTTGAGGAATGCTCATGCATACTGCGCTACCACGGGGAAATAGCGCAGTCATGTGGGACTCCAACCCACTAAAACTCCACGGTGTCCTCCTACACCGCTTATGGCGGGAATACGGGAACCAAAAAACTCTTCCTCGAACCCGCCGCGGCTGTCCGTCGCTGGACCCACCTCTGGGGGATACTCCCATTCACGCTGCGCATGAACACATAACACGCCGTGACCACCCCGGGGACCAATTAGCACATGGGCGCCAGACGACCCCGTGAATGGCACCCTTAGTCCCGTATAGACTGACGAGATCAAAAGCTTCACGTGGTTTCCGAGGTACGGAGGGATATTGCTTGCATGTAAATCAAATCAAATCAAATCAATTTATTTCGGGCTACAAAGACCTATATCATAAATACCTTACAGACTAACATACATACAAATAAAAATAATGTAAACATAAAACTATTGTACACGAAGTGACGGCATCGTGTTGCGCGGCGTGGTGTCGCGTAGCCTTCCGCGGAATCGCCGATACACGACACCCTTCGGCCAAAACTCTTCCTTGAGGAAGGTCTCGATTTGAAGACTTGGAACTCGCACCACGAAAGACTTGAAGTTCGTGTTATGGCGCGGTTCCAACTTCTCGACCCTCAAGGTCCAGTTGGTTTTCACTCGTACATACTCCACGATCTCCTCAACCTTCGTGGTGTAATGTAGACGGGACACATAGAGCAGCGTCGTCGGTGTAGCTGGACGCAGCAGCATATTGGGTCCTGCTAGCGCGGTCCCGCACTGGTTCCGACTAGGAGGCTTCCTCCTCTTCTTCCTCTCCACCTTCACGAAGCCATCCTTGTCACACGTGCCTGAAACCGGGCCTAACTGTTTCGAGCTCTTCTCATCCCCCTTCCTGGTTCGCGACACAGGTATGTGCGTGGCGACGATAGCAGCGTAGGCACGTTTAGGGGTCGACGTACCTACACGAGTCACTACCTCGACCGGTGTCAAGTCAGCGACGGCGGCGGCGCATGTTGCTACGCGCGCAATATCAGCAGCGGGTGACGCAGTGGAGCTCGCCGACTCGAAACTGCCGATGTTAGCGTTACTCGCTTCGCGACGTGTGCCCACGTTGGAGGCAACAGGCGACCTATTTCCCTTAACAGAGTTGCGTAACAACTCTACTTCGGCACGTAGTTCACCAATGGTGTTATTCGACACCTCCAACGTTGACTTAACCTCGGCCAGGCTTGCCTTGAGAGTTGTTATGTCCTTCAGCAACCTGGTGACATCGACGTGGTCAAACGTGACTGGGGGCAACTTACCAACTACAGCAAGCGTAACTTAACCAGAACGATCGAATCGTGCGGCTGTTAATACTTAGACACAAGTCCCTCTTGAGTTAATAACATAATATTTACATTTATTACACATCAACAGTACACTATGCAGTAAAATAAGTTACATTAGTAAGTAAATAATTAGTAATCAACCTCCTTACACTTAGCTAGAAATTTGAAGCCTTTGGGGCATAAACTAGGAGCTTAACACACGCAACCAGGGAACTAACTAACATTAATTATATTTGATACAGCTTGGAGCTAATCATAATTAGATGAAGCAAGTCTTGTACGTCTCAGGTTGTTAGCTGATTGTGTGGGATTGCAAAGGCTTTGATTACTTGGTGATATTAGCGGAGGTGGCTTAATGGTACATTTGGATTATTGCAACACTTATAATTAACTAGCTTCTGCCCACGACTTCGTCTGCGTCAAATTTTTGCTCCCCTGACCCTTCCCATCGCATCGCATCGAATTGCCTGCCAGTTTTCGACAATTTTTCATTGCTGCTCCGCTCCTTTTAATTGTAGTGTGATGTTATATAGCTTATAACCTTCCTCAATAAATAGGCTACTCAACACAAAAAGAATTTTTCAATTCGGACCAGTAGTTGCTGAGATTACCGCATTCAACCAAATAAACAAACTCTTCAGCTTTATAATATTAGTATAGTATAGATTCAGAGAACAATGACACAACACGGCTTTAACCTTAGCTGGGATGCCCGATAGTAATCAGTCATTTTTTTTTTATGTTAACCTATCTACATAACCGAGCAGTAGTGGCCCAGTGGTATCAGCCCCGAATTACGAGTTGTAGATCGTGGGTTCGAACCCAAGCAGGCACTTTACTGTGTGTAAATTATTTCATCACCAATGCTCTTAAAACGGTGAAGGTAAGCATCGTGAGGAAACCGGCATGTCTTAGAACCAAAAATTTGAAGATATGTGACGTCTACCAACCCACACTCGGCCCGCGTTGTGGAATATGGCCCACACCCTCTCACAAAGAGGAAGTGGGCCATATTCCACCACGTTGGCCCAGTGCGGGTGCACAAATAGGAGGCCTGTGTCATCATAGGCTGCATCAACACTTATAATTCATTGTAATTATAATTATTATTAAATCCTCTAACTCTAAACATTAATCGTATTGTACAGATTAACATTAGGTTTAAGCCAAAAGCCATACACAATTTAAAGCATTTTCACTCCAAGATATATTATCTTGTCCTTACATTAGTTTCAAAGAAGCAATTGACCTTAGAAGAGGCACATTGTTTGCCTAAGTGCCGCTTAGCTGACTGGTTAGGGGTCAAAATAATAACTTAAGTACTGCATAAATAAAATAAAGGGCTTAAGTGCGCACTTTGGTGTTCGATTTATTTGGACCATTCTTCCCCTTGTATTTATTTATATAGGACAGGACTTGGGGTCTAAGTGACCACATGTTTGCCAACCCGCATTGTAAGTTATTTTTCCGGTCGCAAAATTAGCAGGTAAACCTACATGTTTGGAAAGTCCCTTTTTTGGAGTTTAATAAAGTTACTTCCGCTTCGGTGAAAAATAAATGAATATACTTATAACTAAAACATAAAAGGGTTAATACAAAGGTCAATATTTAAATACTCTGACTACAAAACTAGGTATAAATTGCATTCCTGTAATTTAGGAGTCGTTGATTCTCCGTAGCAAAAAAAAAGCAAAGATATGAAGTCACTTCATTTTAATAATAGTTGTTGTTAGTTAGTTTTTTGGTTAGTATTCGCAACGGTTTTACAACTTAGAACATATACATCAATTTATTTCAGTAACTGATAAACTTATTTTAATTATAGTGGGGTAATTGAATAACACAAAGAGACGGTTCAACAACATTCATGCGTAATTTACGGTGTAGAAGTGACAAATTGTTGAAAAATACAGAGCTACATATGTTGTAGCTCTGTATTTGGGACGCTCAGTTTAAGGCCCACCGAAGTTGAAAAAATTTGATGTCAGTTTTTGATTAATAAACGTTATTATTATTTTAATGGATTTGCAGCTTCCTCTAGAATCATTCGTATTGTGATTGAAGGTAAGACGAATAAGAGTCCTGAACGGGTGACTCCCGGAAGTAACATAGCAATGGATAATTAATTTTGTCTCATTAGTCAAGACGTGATTGGAGAAATAAAAATCACAAAAATACGTTTAAGTTACAAAATCTAGAATCAAGAAGTTAGTTAAATAAACAATTTAAAATATCCAGTTTCCACGTAGCTGCAAAGAACAGGGAAACACACGGGTAACGAGGTGAAACTTGAAAATGTTTCTTTTTCACCCTCATTGAGCAGCTCGGTCGGTCTTAGGAAAATATTTCTCTATTTCTAGCGATGTCATTTCTCTTCGAACGAAGTGAGGATGAATCGAACGCTTTTGAGTTGAGGAAAAGACTTCGTTTTCTGTGGCTTGTGGGGTAAACAGAGAATTTGGTGTGTTCAGATTTGGGTTTAAATCGATGTCTAAAAGTGTAGTACAATTTAATCTGTTGTTATCTTAACCTAACTATTAACAACCGAAAATTACCCCTCACTGCTGTGGACAGGTAATGTGCACAAAATACTGGCGGCATAGCCACTATTATATATTTTTATTCTAAAAGTATGACGGTTCATTTAGTGGCAGTTTATCCATTTTATAGATAGAGGTAGATAAGTCTTTATTTGCTTTAAACATGGTATAAAGTTGTTACAGTTTGGTTTTTATATAATGTTCACATGTTTAGCGATACAAAAATTGTATTAATTGCATGCAAAATAATTACACATTCACGATTTAAATATGAATTAAACAATGTCGCAGATTACCTGATACAATAATAGTTATTTACATTTTTATTAATACATGTACAACATAATTATATTTTGAAGTTAAAAAATCTTTAATATCATAAAAGTTGTGTCCATTCAGCCATTTATATAATTGGTGTTTAAATGAGTTTGTGTTTGTTAATAATTTTAATTCGTTTGGTATTTTATTATATATAAGTACACACATTACAAGGCAGCTTTTAGCATACTTGGCTGATTTAGGATTATCCTTTAAAACAAGTCTGTGTGGATCCCTTGTTGGTCGAGTGATTACTTCATACGCTTTTTTGAACAACCCCTTATTACTGTACACATATTTACAGATTTCATAAATGTAAAGTGAGGGAAGTGGATATAAACCCAGCTTTTTAAAAAACGGTTTGCAAGACTCATCAGGTTGAAGACCACAAATGGCCCTGATGCATTTTTTTTGCGCAATAAATGCTCTATCTTTCTCTGTACTGTTCCCCCATATAATAAGCCCGTAGCGTAAAATGGATTCTATATATGCGTGGTAAGTAGTTATTGCCGTTTTTCTGTTTGTCACATTCTTCACTTGTCTGAGAGCATAAGCAAATTTATTGATCCTATTGCACAAATTATCTACATGTACTTTCCAATTTAAGTCTTGGTCTATAAGAACACCCAAGAATTTGGTTTGAGCAACTTCTTTTAGTCTATTAATATTAAGTTTAAAATTGTATTTAACATGTTTAGATTGATTAAATTGTATAAAATTTAAGTTGATTTTTAGTTTATTTGTCTGTAGCCATTCTAAAATATAGTCGATAGTATTATTATATGTTTTTTTTTTTTTAATATAGTCCGGACAAAATAGATCTTCAAGGTTATATTAATTCGCAGTTATTCAAGGACAAATTTCGCAAAACTCAGTTTTTACATTTGTAGCCAAACGGCAAACTTTGTTATAAAAATACATCGGACAAAAATTTTAAAACATGTTTATCAACAAAATTGTCCTTACACATTTTTTTGCTAAGAATCATCATTTTTAAGATAAAGCGATTCAAAGGCTGCAATATCCTTATTAAGTACGTTGCCACGCCACCTGAGATGAAATTTACACGGGCGAGCTTTTCATAGTATCCTCGATAGGCTTATTCTATGGTCGGTTGAGTAATTGTTTAATAAAATGATGTTTTTATAAAAAATTGGAACTATTGACGATGATGGAAGTTGTCATCATCATCATCGTCATTTCAGCCAAAAGACGTACACTGCTGTATAAAGGCGTCCCTCAATTTGGGGGGTTTACCAGAATCGCCACACTTGGCAGGAGGATTGGCGATCGCAGAAAGGTGATAAAATGCTTAGAAAACACTGCTGACCATTCTCTAGTAAATACTTTAGTCGCCTTTTACGACATCCTCGGGAAAGAAAGAAATGGAGCTATTCATTGACTATTGCTATTTATTGACTATTGCTATTTATTGACTATTACTATTGCTATTGCTTGCTTTTTTTTTTGAATGGCCTGTCAGTCTAGTGGTTAGTGACCCTGACTGCTGGTCTGAGGTCGACTGAGGTCGTGGGTTCGATTCCCACCCATGACAAATCTTTGTATGATGAGCACGATCATTTGTTCTGTGTCTGGGTGTAATTTATGTATAATATGTATGTATTTAGAAATATATAAGTAGTCAAAATCAGATCAGTTGTCTGGTTGCCATAATACAGGCTCTGCCTAGTTTGAGATCAGATAATGGTGTGTTGGTTGTCCTAAGATATTTATTTATTACTTCCAGTACCACACGGAACAAGAATGAAAGTGGTGTGAAACTTAATTAGGGAAAACACTATGCAAATGAATGTAGCCTTATCCCTATTTTTGGAGTAACTTGACTGGACTAAATAAAACCCACATTATATATTTATTGTTTAAATGGCAACCCTTCCGATATAGCTGGTCAATTATTTTAGGAACCTCATTAGTCTTTGTCCTAGTTCTGGGCGAACCTTTTAAGTAGATACTGACGCTTATTATTATATATTATTACACGCTTTATATTAGCTTCACTTGTATGTTTGTATATTTGTATGTTTGTATATTTGTATGTTTGTTTGTAACCGACTCCTTATAGCGCGATTTTGACCCACTTTAAACGACCAGATTTCATTCAAACTTTGCACACCTGTCAAGGACCGATGACAATACAATAATTTCATAAATTTGTGCCATTATCCTTGCCAGGGTTGCCAGGACAGCAAAAAAACTGTCACAAACTACGCTGACATACGTCTCAAAATTCGAAATACCCTAAAAAATTGAAAATAAATAATAGTTTAAAAAAACTAAAAAACACGCTTCCATTGAAAACCAAACTAAAAATAATAGTTTAAAAAAACTAAAAAACACGCTTCCATTGAAAACCAAACTAAAAAGTACAAAATAATGGAAAAAAAGCGTGGGGTGCTTTTTAAGGTTTTTTTTTATTGATATCAGGCACCCCACGCTTTTTTTCCATTATTTTGTACTTTTTAGTTTGGTTTTCAATGGAAGCGTGTTTTTTAGTTTTTTTAAACTATTATTTATTTTCTATTTTTTAGGGTGTTTCGAATTTTGAGACGTATGTCAGCGTAGTTTGTGACAGTTTTTTTGCTGTCCTGGTAACCCTGGCAAGGATAGTGGCACAAATTTATGAAATTATTGCATTGTCATCGGTCCTTGACAGGTGTGCAAAGTTTGAATGAAATCTGGTCGTTTAAAGTGGGTCAAAATCGCGATATAAGGAGTCGGTTACAAACAAACATACTAACATACAAACATACAAATATACAAACATACAAGTGAAGCTAATATAAAGCGTGTAAAAAGTATAAAATAATGGAAAAAAAGCGTGGGGTGCCTGATATCATTTAAAAAATACCTTAAAAAGCACCCCACGCTTTTTTTCCATTATTTTATACTTTTTAGTTTGGTTTTCAATGGAAGCGTGTTTTTTAGTTTTTTTAAACTATTATTTATTATAATATCAAAATTTAACAAGAACAGAACTCTCAAAATAAAATATTTATCAGAGACAAGCTTAAGGCCTCAGAAATTGTGATAATCTGCAGCCTAACACGTACTAAAAGGGTGTTAAGAATTTATTTGACGTATCCAAAGGACACAGAAAGATTTTGGGTTTGTGGTAAGGCGACCTTTGCCAAGCAGTGCGAAAAAACAAGTTGAAAAAAAATATAGGTAAGTTTTTCTTGTAATTTCATAAAGACGAATATTTCTTAGTAATTTAAGATTATACGGATTTTCCTTGTTAAGTCGCCTGAACTTTATTTAAGACCGAGTGGTTAAGGACCTTAATAGAGTAAACGCTAATACCATAGGAAAAGCTCTTTTGACAAGCTTTGAAATCCCTTAATTTTACATTTCTGCTCAATAGCCGAAACATTTGATGAATTTGAAAGGAAATTAAACGTTATGCTCGATTTTAGCGTAGAGCAATTATTACTCTCAAATCGTTTGAACTGCTGGCGATCTATTGTAAGTATAAATGTTTATGGGTTTATGGCTATTGAATTTCGAGGGTGCCTCATTATGAGAGACGTAACCACTAGATTGTTTGATATATAGTTTATTGGGATGTAAGCACAGTAAGACAGTAACATTGAGGTACGAAAGACCCTAAACATAATAGTCTCGCGTAACAAATGTAGCTATAAGCACGTGGGGACTTGAGAGAGAGAAGAGAATCACGCATACTTAGCAAGCATGTGAAAAGCAGGCTTACAATCAGTGGCCTACAGGACGTTCGCGCATCAGATCGGCTGTTTACTTCGCTAGTGTCAGAAATTAATCAAAATCATTATGCGCTTACTACCCTACTAGCTTCTTGGGCATGAAAAAAAACATGTTACCTATGAAAAATTAATGTTAGAGACAGAGAATAGTCGTCATTTTTAAATCAATTATGTTTTGAAATAAAAAAATACTGTTGAAAATGGCTCCACGATTACGCCTCATTATGACAAAATGTACATAAAAAGGGTACAATATTTTACCACGGATTTGCCCGCGTATATATCGGAAAATATCTCATGGGATCTACACTAACAAGTATAACTACCAGAATTTAAAGTACCCTACATGTCATCATTTCAGCTGTAAGGCGTCCACTGGTGGCCATAGGCCTATCCCAGTTTGGGAGGGTTTGTCGTAATCACCACGATTGGCAAACGGGTTGGCGATCGCAGTATGGTGGTAGAATGCATAAAGAACGCTGCTGCCCATTCTCTATTAGTCCCTTAGTCACCTCTTCCGACACCCACGGGAAGAAATGGTAATGGTGCTTTTCTATACGTCCGGCACCACACGAAACACACACATACACACACACAAGTTAATTCAGTTTATTTGTGTGCATTACTTCATTTAATCCGCTCAGCCGTTTTTGCGTCAATTCGGAACCTACAACAAGATAAAATGTGATCCTATAACAACTATTATATTATATGTATAGATTAACCAACAGATGAACAGTACCGATCATATGATGCGTCCATAGGCTAATCTCAGGGATACACTCCAAATGTTCAGTACTTCACAGAATTAGCTGAGCTTTGCAGCCAGCCTGTGCTAAGCCCATCACGTAACCCCTAAGCCCGGGATCGTCTTGCTAAACTACTATAGCAAACTATATAACCTTCATGGTATAGGCCACAGTATAGGCCTATAAATAGAGGTTAGATTTGAATGACAATGGACGACGTAGGCTGTTTTAAAGTCAACGAATTGATTGAATTAGGAATGAAAGTGGCAGACTAAATTAACTATGGTATTAGTTCCGAAACAACTGAGAGAAAATATCCGTATAATTTATTAGCATTAGAACTTGAACCTTTGAAAAATGTTTGGTGAAAAGAATTACGATTAAAAGGTAAATGCAAAATGTTAAACTAAAGTAAACCTACATACGTACGTAGTTTGTTTCCATCATCATCTGCCTATCATTCTCTCAACTAAATTTCAGTCCAGCTTACAGTGTAATCGGATGTCTAGCTGGATATCAATATGTTGCATGGAGCAACTATAAGGTAATACGATACTCCTTGTGCAGACTGGTTGTCAATTCGGGCTTCTGACGACCCATAACGACTGTCAAAAATCTAAAAATGACAGCCGGAACCAACGGCTTAACGTGAGTTCCGAGGCACAGACAGGTTGGTATGTAGAGAACACCTATCCACATGCCAGCTGCGGTAAGCGTATCTTAACCTGATTATACGACCCATACCATTGACCGGCCTGTTAGTCTAGTGGTTAGTGACCCTGACTGCTAAGACTGAGGTCGTGAGTTCGATTCCCACCCAGGACAAATGTTTGTGTGATGAGCACAATCATTTGTTCTGTGTCTGGGTGTAATTTATATATATTATGTATGTATTTAGAAATATATAAGTAAGTTTATCAGTTGTCTGGTTGCCATAGTACAGGCTCTACCTAGTTTGGGATCAGATAACGTTGTGTTGGTTGTCCCAAGATATTATATTAGATATTATATTACCATACCAGCCGCTTTTAGTTTGTTCCAACTTTGTTTCTATCCAAATTTTATAATAGGGCGAAAAGACAAATATTTCTTCTTCGAAAATCCATGGTATCTACCATAAAGTACCGATATGTGGGACATCATTATACCTACCTACATGTTCTGGTACCTGTTGCCGGAAAATATTGCCGCAGTAGGTAATTGTAGCAGTTATCGCCCAACTAATTGCTCCCTATTCTGGTACATCCGGCAATATTTGCCGTTTTGTGTGGATGTGACGAATATTTTCCCCAAATTTGTTTTTTTTAACCTGCGACGCAAAAAGAGGGGTGTTATAAGTTTGACCGCTATGTGTGTATGTCTGTGGCACCGCAGCTCTTAAAGGGGTGAACCGATTTGGGTGCGGTTTTATTTTAATGAAAAAGTAGGCTTTCTAGCGGTAGTCCTTAAACTTGTTTTATTAAAATTTTGTCAGCCATTCTGACACAACGATCTTTTGATCAAAATGTTACCTACAACTTCTCATTAAACTTAAAGGGCCAATGGATATATTTTTATTACTTTTTAGAGGTTTTTGTATTTTTATTTTCTTTTTGTACCATGTTTGACCCTACAGCGGATGAAATCAAAAACTCAATTAGAAAACGACGCCAACATGCCACGAGAAACGCTAAATCTTTACTACCATTCATATTGAACTCAAAAATGTATTGGAAATTAGCCACACTTATGTATCGAATGACTATCGTACCTTGTATGATATATGACTTAAAAGTATCAGCACTCACAGAGGCGAACCGTTCAAGATTGAGAAGATATGAAAGAGTTTTCATGAGAGACTTGATCAACCACGCTAGGAAAAACCAAGACAGAAGAAAATGCATCAAATCTTAGACGGTAACACCATAACAAAACGCATCAAGAACCACAGGATGTGCTACATGGCACACATTTTCAGACGCTCTGTACCGCACTTGTTACATGCAGCAAAGCAGTACAGGGCCAAATCTAAGAAGGTTGGACGACCTAGTTACACATGGAATGACAACCTAAAGCAGGGCATGAAATACTTCGACAAGGAAATTCAGTTTTGGAGGGACACGGCTGGAGATAGAAATAAGATCAAGAAAGCGGGTACTGATATTTACAAAAAACCAGAAACTGATAGCAGCGAGAACTCAGAAGACGACCAAGAAAACAACAACACGGAACATAGCGAAGCCTTGACATAGAAAAGAGCCAAGCAAAAAGATGCTTCGATGAACCTCGACCTGGATCAACATGCCGGCGACGACGTGAAAAGATGCCCTCCTATAGACAAATCCCCTTCTCTCCACTAGTCCAATGCTTACTTAAGGCTGCATAGTTGGTAGGCTCGTAATCCTTTCCTATCCTATGGGCACGTCTTCCCTACCATTACAGTGCCCCCCGGTCTACTTCTTGATATGCAATTGTCTATGTAGCACCATGAAACATGAGGCTTCAAAGGCTAGTGCAAATCTTGGGGTTCATTCGATTAATCGAGTCTGGTCAAACCACGCTGGGATCGGTGCAATTCATTTCATTTCATTTCTTTTTGTACCATGTTTGACCCCAAATAAAAATGTTGTCTTTCCGCCTTCATAAATTTCGTGTAAACACTGCTTTACAAACACTGACGATCCCCAATTAATATATGTATTTTAACAGTTAGTCAAGTATGCAGTAATCAGGAAACATCAGTTAAGGGGCATTTAGTTCGTCAGACAACTAAATCCCAGCCTAATACCTAAGTTACTTCGCCAACAATTTGTGGTTCCGAACTACCTCAACAGTCAACTTTTAGTGAGAGAATCTAGGTACATGTTTTATTGAGGCCAGAATTCGTGCCCACTTCATGACTTGGGCACTCTGCTTCTTCTTTTCTAGTCGCTGATGCAGTATTTTGAATTAACGAAGTTTTGTAGCTGAATTAATGCTTTATACAACAATAAATCACATTAACAATGTCAACTGTCAAATGGACATTCCATTTTAACACTATTTTGATAAACGTGAATAAACGTTTATTTTGTGAAAAGAAAAGATGTAATTTAAAATATTTATGTTATTTGCATTTCTTACATGTAAATGGTTTACTTATTAGATAATGGGCAGCTCTATGCATCTTTCCACCTTACTGCGATCGCCAACCCGCCTGCCATGCATGGTGATCATGATAAACCCCCTTTGTGGGAGGTTTCTGACCAGCAGTGGACGTCTCTCGGCTAAAATGATGATGGTGAATTGCTAAATAAACACAAAATAACAAAGAGAAAACTTAAATAGTGGTCATACTACGTGCACTTTAGAATAGTAGAGGAGTCTGTCAGCCAGAAAGACGATACTAAGTTGACCATATCAAAGCATAGTAGACTGCTATGGAGAAGAACGGCAAGACACTCCACGGACCCTCATTTAAATCAAAATATTATTACAAATCATTGGTTACATCATTCGTGTAGAAATAAAAAGACAAAAACAAAAAAAAACATAAGCCTTGGTAGCTAAGAGGTGATCAGTCCCTACTGACGGTACCTGGTCACGAACATGACATATGGATCAGCACCATTTAGTTCAACTATTTTGAAGGGAACTTTGGTTACTTGTGTTTTCAAAGTACTTTGTGAGGAACCTACCAAATTAGACGGATACATACTATCTTTAGTTCTAGAAACATCATAACTTCACACATGTTGCTGACATTTAACTACCTAGACCAAATTATATTATTAGTTCATCATCATCATCATTTCAGCCGTAAAACGTCCATTACTGGACATAAGCCTCCCCCAAATTGGGGGGATTTGCCATAATCGCCACGCTTGGCAGGCGCGTTGGCGATCGCAGTATGGTGGTAGAATGTATAGAGAACGTTGCTGCCCATTCTCTAGTAAGTCCCTTAGTCGACTTCTACGACACCCACGGGAAGACAAGGGGTGACGCTATTCTTTACGTCCGGCACCACACGGGACATTATTATTAGTTAGCTTCGCAAGATTATTATTTAGCTTTAATAATTCTACTCGTTCACAGTGTGCCAGAGACCTATATTGAAACGCTACTCGCACCGATCGACGCTTTCGGTTCGATGAAGCGCGTACCTTGAACTACTTGGTAAATATAACCTGGTAATTCAAGCATCGAACCGCTGGCATTCGATTGAGGCAACAAATTGCACTATTCATTAACACAGAATTACTTATTTCATTGTTGTATGTAAGTGTGACAGATAGTATGTATAAATTTAGATACTTGGTATTTAAATGGCACCGTGGCTCTGGCACGGGCAACTGAAGGAACACGGGTGGGTTTTAGTCAGTAAAAGTCTGACACGCCCACCCACTCAACCCAAAGCGGGAGACGTGATTTGATGATTTCCCACCCGGAAAAAAGGTATTACCCGGGTTTTCCCGGGTTTTTTATGAAAATGAAAAATGGTTTATTATTTTAACAAGTAATACTTCGCAACTAGTGATTTGAGCCTCCTGTTAAATAGATAAGCCTGCGTTAGGTGACTCCGTTCTTCCAAAAAGTTATGCGTGGTCATACATAAAAAAAGAAACAAAAAAAAATGGGTCGAATTGAGAACCTCCTCCGTTTTTTTTTGTCGATTGATAATATTAAAAAGTATCGTTTCCTTATTTTATATAGGTATGTAGGAAAAGGAAATAATAAAAATTAAACACACACATAGGCAATCGAGGGGGTGAATGAGAGTGAGGATGTTTTAATCAAATCAAATCAAATCAATTTATTTCGGGCTACCAAGACCCATATCATAAATACCTTACAGACTAACATACATACAAATAAAAAAAACCGGCCAAGTGCGAGTCGGACTCGCGCACCGAGGGTTCCGTATAAACCTGTAGTGTTTAATACCTCTACGCGTTCATGAGGAAAGAGGTAGTCAGTTTAAAATTATTAAAAATATTTTAATTATATGATGTAACTAAAAATTTACGATTTTCGCAATTTTACCTTTATCTGTGCTATAAGACATTGCTTCGTACCAAATTTCAAAATTCTAGATCGACTGGAAGTACCCTTTAGGTTTTGATTCCCTTGCGAGTTTCGAAAATTTGCGGAAAATTGCGGCATAAACGGCTATATCTTTTGATTGCGTTAGTTTAGAAGTTTGATTTTTTCACAGCTCCAAGGAACAGTAGATTTGAGTATTTGATATCAATTTCAGCTTGATACCTCGACGCGTTCTTGAGAAAAAAGGTCTTGACAGACGGACGGACGGACGGACGGACGGACGGACAACAAAGTGATCCTATAAGGGTTACGCTTTTTTCTTTTGAGGTGCGGAACCCTAAAAACAATGTAAACATAAAAACTATTGCACACGAAGTGACGGCGTCGTGTTGCGCTGCGTGGTGTCGCGTAGCCTTCCGCGGAATCGCCGATACACGACACCCTTCGGCCAAAACTCTTCCTTGAGGAAGGTCTCGATTTGAAGAGTTGGAACTCGCACCACGAAAGACTTGAAGTTCGTGTTGTGGCGCGGTTTAATGTGAGTACGAATGAACCAGAGTGTTTGCATGATGTTTACTATGGTAGTTACCTATATATAATTTTCATTTACTTAAGTAAATATATAATATGTTATTAACACAGTTTAACAAAATAAATTCTTAATCTAAAATATAGTGTGTATGGGAAAGCACTGCTGCTGGTGAGCAGTTAAGAATTAGTTTGTTACAAAAGACAGTGTTGTAAGGAGAATGTAATTTTCCATAGTAACCTCTCAGAAAAATAAGAAATGCTAGACATCTTACAAGGCATGGGTCTAACAACGGCAAGGGTCTTAATAATAAATCATAGAAGAGAATGGCGTAACCATCACGTTTATTGCTAATCAGAGTTTGTTGCTTTAAACACACAGAAGAACGCTGGCCAGTGCCCTTTCCTCTTATAAAACACCACCCTTAATCAGTAACTTCATTGAGTCGTCCCCGCTTTAAAATGTCAACATAAAAAGCAACTCAATTGGATAATTCGGATCCGCCTTCATAAACCTAACGACAGTCGTTATGTAAATAGATTTACGATTTATATAAGGAAGCGAGAAAGCTGTAAAGTAGTAAAAAAACATCGAGAAAAGAATCGTAAAGCGGACAAATTGATTTTCTCTTTATATTTATGTGTTTAATTTTGGTGCGAGGACTTGCACGCACAAATCTTTTTATTAGGCAGGCTCGGAGATATTTAGGTGGTCTCGTGCTGAAGTAAAAGGCATGTAATTGCAGTTGTAAATTCAGGAAGATATCGCCTTTGGTTCGCTAGGTAACAAGACGTGTGCGTCACAGTTCGGTCGCCTCGGGCAATGATTAGGAATTTATTCCAGTTACGATACGTACGGTATCGTTTACGATAATTTTCGATTCGTGCGTTTAATTTAAAACGTTTTAAGCCCACGTATCGTACGTAAGCGTACGCACAGCTTTTTTTATATTTCTGGATGGGAATTTGGTTCTGTGTGTGAGGGAGTGAGGAGTAAAATACTCATCACTCCCTCACACACAGAGCCACAAACACCCCTCGCACACCTCACTGTCACTCACCTACACACCCATTCACCCTACACTCACCACATAAACTGAACGTCAAAATACATCCCAAATCACACCTTTTATTTTGTATATTTAAAAACTTATTTTTTTATTTCTATATTCTATTTTTTTTTTAAATCTAAAAATAAAATCTTTAAATCTAAATTATTAAGAATTTTTCACATGGAACATCATTCCATTCTGTATCTGGAGAAGGGCGTTGTTAGCTACGCTACATTTTATACTTTTGCAGCTGCCATCGTTTTACTTGCCAAACTTGTCCTGTATTATTGTTACGAAATAAAAAAAAATAACTTTAAATCATCAAATAACGTCTCCCGCTCTAGGGTGGAGCAGAAGGGCGTGTCAGACTTTTACTGACTAAAACCCACCCATGTTTCTTCAGTTGCCCATTATTTCAGGGCCACGGTAAGTTTTTCGAACGAATCTCGCGACCCTGGCAGAGCGAACGCACAGCTTAGTGATGAAATTTGAAAATCGAACACTGTGTTTTTTCAACGCGCTGATACTTACTCGCACTGCACTCTGTTGGATTTTCAATGGTCTTTTCAATATAGAGAGGTTAAAATCCAGTGCCCAAAAAAATCCTGCCGCAATTTTATAGCGCTCACCACGTACCCATGGTCTAAGTGAACGTTTGGTGTACAACATACGTCTACCTACCCTGTGAAGTATACAGGTGAAATGTTATACGATGTTGTAAATTAAAAATACCCACGAAGCAGTGGGTGTTTTAATTTACTTACTAGTTTCAATTTTATGGAAATTGCCGTGTTATAAATAATCGTAACCTTATAAGCTGTGTGGGTGAAAGAGCCGCGAGCATGATATGATCTGCACCCTAATTGAGAAACAAACTATTAATCAGAATCGGAATAATTTTCAAGGCTTTTGCTATTTTATTCTTTCATGTTTGCGAAAAAAAATGTCTGCTTAGCAACGTAAACAACGCCATGAATGTTGTGGAAATGAAAGTGATTCCTACTGATAGTGTATTACGCATTTGTCCGTCTGTTCGAGGTTGCAATTTCAAATGTTTGTAACTTAGACTTACTGACCTAAAGTCACCAACTTACTCTGAACATATTTCAAGTTTATTATTGCCTTTCAAGTTGGGGTATGATAACATTATGTTGCTTAAAATGCGAATAGGATAGTAAATGTTAGACGGCAAATTTACAGTCAAGCATTCAAGATCAACAGTCGTCATAGTTCGTCGTCTGTAGTGAATATGTTATTTTATATTAAAATTTTCCTAAAAAAATTAATTTAAAACTAATTTAACACCTTCGGCGCCAAGCATAATACTTTTTTTTCTTATATATAACAAAAAAAAAAACTATAAATATACTTTTTTATTTATTTGGTTTTGTTTTATTATATTAATGTGGTTTAAGCTTGTATCTCCCTGTTCTCTTCTCTTTCTCATGTTCTTCGGTGTTTGTATAAAAAATGATACACTGGTCTACCAAATACTTTTGTGTGTGTTTTGGCCATGTGTATCATTTTTGATACACATTGTATAAACAAGTGTGTGCAAAAATGATACACCGGCGCCAAAGGTGTTAAATGCCCTAAACAGACAAAATACGGACCTTGCACAACCAATTCACTGGTTTCAACAAATTTTGGTAAAATCTGTATTTTGAGCAAATAAAATAATCTTATTCTTTTCTCTTTTATGCCAATAAAAAGAACCTTCGACGGTAACAATTAAGCCAAAACAATAGTGTTCCATATAACTTTTCTGGCACGGAAGTTCTTCGTGACACTTTTTACTGGTTACCAAGAGAAATGTAAAGTTCAAAGATGTCGTTATGAGCCCCAAAAGTCTACTTGTATTCAAGTTGGCAGTAAGTCGCACCTGCTGTTAGGATTTACTTCGAATGTTGGTCGGAACTGAAGTTTTTTGGGCACTCATATTAACGTTTACAGATTAAAGTACCCACTGGTGTTTTTTTACTCCTCGGGTTGGTAATACGAAGTTTTGGTTCCAAGTTTTAGAATATGGCAGAATGGTTACGAAATAAAAAATAAAGTATAAATAAGCAACGAGTACCATCCATTTCTTCCCATTGGTGTTGTTAAAAGCGACTAAGGGACTTGCTAGAGAATGGCCAGCGTTTTCTATGCATTTTACCGCTATATTGCGATCGCCAATCCGCCTGCCAAGCGTAGCAATTATGGCAAACCCCCCAAATTGGGGGAGGCGTATGTCCGGTAGTAGATATAATTCAGCTGAAATGATGACGCAATTAGTAATGAATATATCAAGCACAAACATACAAGCACAAATATACAAGCTACCACCTTCTTTACTAGAATTACCTTTTAATGCGTTTAAAGCTCAAGTAAAATCCAACCTTTGTCAAAAGGCGTACTACCATCAACGATTATTTAAATGATAAGAATAGTTGGTCGCTGTGATTAACTCAAGACAATGTTTATGTTCTTTCTCCAGTATGAGCGTACCTAGTGATAGGTTCAATATAATTGTTACCAATGTTTTTTTTTTTTTTACTGTTTATGCCAATTTTATTTTATTAGTATTGCATAATGTGGTTAGCTAGCGACCTCGACAAGTAATCATTCAATTCTTGCTTGAGCAACCGGCAGCAAGTTCATCATGCTCCCTTAGATGTCAATGTTTGTGGTAGCTACGGGGGTCGGGTTACCCCCTTCCCTCAAATATGGCGAGGGGGGTAATAGCTGATCTTTGCGTTATGCTCGTGAACGGGTGCTGCTTGTGGTGACTGGTCGTCTTGCTGACTTTGATGTTGATATTATTATTAATATTACTTACCTGTTTAATTTATTTTACATCGATGGTCCTAGTTTATCATTTGTGGCCTCGAGTTGTAACCCAGGTCGTAACAGCTATGTGAACATTCAGCATTGCATATGTAAGCTGCCACGCCCTTATGCCAGGAGGCTTTTATTTTTGCAGCCATGTTTACATTATACATATTTTTTTGCTTATGCTTGGGTATAGTTTCCATTTTATTTGTTGGTATATTGGGTTGGCTAGCTGGCATATAGCAAATCATTTAATTTAATTTATGTCTCTTAATGTTTTACTATATACCATTGTATAGAATCAAGTTCTTCTAACTGGACAGACAGCTGTGCTGCTGGGGAGTTTGCTGGCCACATCTTCTTCCCAGCTAAAGCACTAGGAAGTGCGCGACGGGTGGGCGTTTTAGGGGACTGTCTTTTGTAATTTTGACGTTCGAAAAGTCTTGATCCTCAGCCTAATTTGAATAAATGACTTTAGATTTTGATTTTGATCTGGTTAAAGTTTTCTCTGAGTAAAATTTTCTGTTTCGTATTAAAGAGCAGATATCTTTTATGTTTCGGAGCTGGTTTCCTATTTTAGAAATAGAGTTTTGGCTTAGTCACATCAGCCGTACAGGTCGGTTGATCACATTTAGCTACACTTCCCGCTTTTGGTCCGTGGATAACTGACCATCTTCACATTTCAAGACTTGTCCATCCTTCGGAAATCATGTTAAGCTGTCGGTCCCGGCCGTCGTTCGTGAATCTTTGACAGTCGTTACGGGTCATCAGAAGCCCGGAAATCTGATAACCAGTCTTACCGAGGGGTATCATATCATGCAGTAATTGCGTTGTGGAGGTCATATAGGCAGTCGCTCAATGAAAATACTGGTATTTAGCTGCATCTGGTTAGATTGGATGCAGACCCCAACATAGTTGTGAAAAGGGTAGGCAGATGATGAAAACTATTTCCTTATAGAAAATATTATTTATATTCACCAGTACTTTAACCCCCTGAAAGTAGACTAAGAAGTTTGAATTCAGCTAGCATATTTCAGGCTGCGTTATTGAAGACTTCATCACTCATCGACGGAAGATATATTCATTGAGATACCTATTCAATATTCGATGTAATCCGAGTGTATTGTATGTTGGTAACTCAGGAACCGTCGGGGATCTACAATAGTGCTAGTAATTGGCAATAGGCTTGCGTACATGTAAATCAGGTCTAGAATTAACAGACTTGTCCGGGAAGTTTCAGTTCTGTTGGTAAGCCTTATATATTTTGCATTCTAATTTTGAACGCAATGTTTGTTTCTCAATTAAGCCTGAATATAGAATGTATGGCACGTAGAATGTAAAGCACGAAACAGGTAAGTCTATTTTGTGGAGAGTATGCCTTTTTTTTTGGATGGAAAATCATCAAATTACTTCTCCCGCTCTGGGCGGAGCAGGAGGGCGTGTCAGACTTTTATTGACTAAAGCCCACCTGTGTTCCTTCAATTGCCCATGTGCCAGGGTTACGGTATCTATTTCGAACAATCTCCCGACCCTGGCAGGCATCGGTCCTAGCAGACCCCTTCAGTACTGCTGACATCTCTTTGAGGCGCGCGTGGAACACTACGCGCCGTTGACGCTAGCCTGGTCCTTACCGGGCTACCCACTGCTCGCCGCCCGCATGCTCGCGCCTACGGTGGCCGGGAGTCCGCTATTGACTCCCGACGCCCGGGGAGTCTCCTCTTGCGGCGGCTAGGGACGTGAGGGCGCAGAGACTGCCACTGCCTCACGCGCTCCGCCTCCTCCTTCGCGAGCATTACTGCTTCGCAGAAGGAGGTGACGGTTTCCCATGCCCTCTCGCTCCGTAGATTGGCTCGCACCATGGCCGGACGCAAGAAGCGGTGGAGATGTGCCCGCCCAGGCAGGGCACACCTCCACCGTATGCTCCACCGTGTCCTCCAGACGATTCTCGCAATGGAAACACCCGGGCGTTTCCTCCCGCTTTATCCTGAACAGGAACCCACCGAAGTGGATAGTATGTCTTACGTATCCCTAAAATTCAAATACACCTGAACCTTCCTCATGAGTCATTCCGTCCATTGATGAAAATAGTATGCAGATCAGTGTTTAAGTTTATCGCGTTCAGACAGACAGACATTTAGCGGGAGTACTTTATTTTAAATATAATGTAGTGATTTTATTTGAACTTTATGGCTCAATAAAAGAAAAACGTAATAAGTTTCAGAAAAAAATCGCCTTTCACAGTAAGGTACAAATACTGCACGGATTACCGAAAACTTAATATTTCATAAAAAAAACTATCTTTTTAGGGTTCCGTTGCCAAATGGCAAAAAACGGAACCCTTATAGATTCGCCATGTCTGTCTGTCTGTCTGTCTGTCTGTCTGTCCGAGTATGTCACAGCCACTTTTCTCCGAAACTATAAGAGCTGTGCTATTGAAACTTGGTAAGTGGATGTATTCAGTGAACCGCATTAAGATTTTCACACAAAAATAGAAAAAAAGCAATAATATTTGGGGTTCCCCATACATAGAATTGAAACTCAAAAATTTTCTTTTCATCAAACCCATACGTGTGGGGTATCTATGGATAGGTCTTCAAAAATGATATTGAGGTTTCTAATATCATTTTTTTTTAAAACAATAATATTTGGGGTTCCCCATACATAGAACTGAAACACAAAAAAAAAATTTAATCAAACCCTTACGTGTGGGGTATTTATGGATAGGTCTTTAAAAATGAAATTGAGGTTTCTAATATCATTTTTTTCTAAACTGAATAGTTTGCGCGAGAGACACTTCCAAAGTGGTAAAATGTGTGTCCCCCCCCCCCCCGTAACTTCTAAAATAAGGGAATGATAAAACTAAAAAAAATATATGATGTACATTACCATGAAAACTACCAACGAAAATTGGTTTGAACGAGATCTAGTAAGTAGTTTTTTTTTAATACGTCATAAATCGTAAACCACAATTTACCTTTCATTCAGTCAACTCAAATATAAAAATTAAAAAAAAAACATTTAATTTCATAAACGATGATGACGAATGATGATGATGATGACCTGCAGGTTTGTACGGAACCCTCGGCGCGCGAGTCCGACTCACACTTGGCCGGTTTTTTTTTGAAAGGATCCCGTCATTTTAGTGGGCCGCAGATAAGTCGTGGGCTTAGGTCGTTAGGCCGTTGGAATCCTGTAAGGTCGCTGTGATTTGAGAAATGTCTGCAAATGGCTTTCGGTATACCTAATGCCGAAAATACATATTCCATTGACAGACGTGTATTTAGTTTTGTGTATAAAGTGACAGCGAATCGTTCATTCTAAAGTTCTAGAAAGTATGTTCTTGAACATTTTTATCCCGGAAAAATGTACTGTCTTTGAGAATTATAAAAAAAAAAAACAATTACTTAAAATACACAAAAGCCAACTTCTGTAACTTTTCCCCGCCGAATATATGACAAAAAAGTCATACAATCCTCAGTTCAGTAATACTTGTTTGATACCAGATATATCATATTGATAACAAACAAACCAAGGAAGTGAACAAACATCGATTCAAAATTTGTCGATACACAAAATTTACGAGTGATGTGCACCGAATTTGTTATGCAAACTGCTGTTTAGTTAGTTTCGTCAATACGCTATGATTAATTTGCCTTTCAACCGATATGATTTGGAACAGTCGATTTGGGTTTTAATCGTCAATTTGGACGTTTCAGTAATATTGCCATTTGCATAATTTTGTTTGATATTGGAAATGTGTTTTCGAATCATAATTGTATAGGAGCTGCTCTCGATTTATTTATTATACGTGGGGTGAAATGGAGAAATAAAATGGAATATGTTTGATTTGACAAATTCTGACAATGTGTCTCTGCTATGATACCCCCAGGCGAGTTTTGGCCCATGAATCAATGCTTTATTGGCAAACAAACAAATAGCCTTCTACATGATGGTAAGATTAAATGGCAACATCTATGTGCTTCCTCTCACAATGCCAGCCTGCATCCTAATTGCGTAACACACCGTCAATCACAATCTGAATACTTTTGAAGGAAATTGCTAACCATTGCTTCGTATGTTCGAAAAATTTACTGCTGAACAACGTAAATAACGTAATGAATGTTGTTGAACTGTCAAAATGGAAGCCATCTTTCTCTTGGTGTGTAACGTAATGACTGCGCTATGAAGGTGTCTCTGCTTTAATACAAATAATAATGCTGCAGAGCGTCTTGGATCAAAAGCTGTTACTTGAAAGTAAGAACAAGAGATTTTATTTTTATTCCTCTAGTGCGATTTATTTTTAAACCTTTTTGTATATAATATGTTAAAATTAGTTTTTATTGCTCTTTTTTACTGTTTGTAATTTCTGTGCATGTCCCAATTTTATTCTGTTTTTGGCTTGTTTCAAAAATACATTGCAATATTTTACAATAGTTCAATAACTGATGGATTGAAATAAATTGCGGCAGTTCGTATTTAGCATAAAAACTTTTTTACAAAAAAAAAAAAACAACCGACTTCCTTAAAAACACTACAAAGTGAAAAATAACTTTAATTTCGGAAGTCGGTGTCTTAGGATCTGTATTTATGGTTTTTTTGCCACCGACTTCCGAAATTAAAGTTATTTTTCACTTTGTAGTGTTTTTAAGGAAGTCGGTTGTTTTTTTTTTTTGTAAAAAAGTTTTTATTTTTAAATTTTTAGTTGTGGTATTCACCCTGCACTAATTCCAAACAAACAATGCATATTTATGCGATAGCAGAAATCGCGGTTGATTTGCTGTCATTTTTTAAAGAGTTCCGGTGTCTGTCTCCCGAACTCATCATCAGATCTATATGAAAATTATATGGGACCATTTCGAAATAAACCCCTTTCGAACAAAAAAAGAATTTTGCAAATCCATTTACATATGACGGAGTTATGGCCGAACATACATAAAAAAAAAAACATATAAACATCCGAATTAAGAACCTCTTTTTTGAAGTCGGCTAAAAATATAATAAATGGCCAGGCCAAAATGATTAAGGCTGCTTTTTTTTTTATTAAGCAGACAGTAGAGTGGGTAAGAGCCCACTCTAGTGTCTGCTGAGGAATCAATTCTCGATGTCAACGAGTATGTCTATCTAGGACAAGATATCTTCTAACTCCTGATCGATAAGGAGTTGTACCTTCCATCATCAGCTCAACGGAATATAAGAATACAAGTAACGGTCTAAACGTGCCTATAATATTCAAAGAATTATCCCCTAACCTTCTAACCTTTCACTGTAAGTTCCTATATGTACTGTTCACCGATGAGGAGTTCCATGCGGTATCTTCGAAGACTATAATTAGTTCACCACGGATGGATAGATAGAACCAGCAATTATTTTTGATCTTTAGTACAATATCCAAATCACATTACGTGTACTGTTTGTTTTTGAGGAGTTCCTTCGTTTATCTCCCAAAGTATACATCAAATCTTCACAAAATTAATATGGGACCACCTCAGGAGTATACCCTTACGAATAAAAAAAGAATTTTCAAAATCGGTTGACAATTGGCGGAGAAATCGGTAAACATACATAAAAAAAAAAAAAAAAAAAAATACATACAGTCGAACATATAACCTCCTCCTTTTTTTGAAGTCGGTTAAAAACTACATAAAAACTCATAAGCCCACAACCATTTGCGTTCCATTTCAATATTTTCCCCCAATATCACCAATTTTCAGCAGAGTGTGGACAAACACGCCACTCAAAGTTAACGAACATAAAAATGCTTCACAAAACAAAAATAGACGTACACATGCGCAGAACAGACGCACAAATAAATATTTCATAATCATGGTCGCAAGGGAAGGATAAAATGCTCTTTCGGGTTTATGCCCTTCTGGTACCCGAAGTGCAAAGTAATCTTTGAAGTATTGGCCCACAACCAACTGGAAATGTAAGATAAACATTTATTTGGTGTCAGCCGTTTCTTGTCTCATGCAATATATAAGAATAAGGGTACAGTCGCCAGCACGTGAGTGGTAAAATTTTGACCTTTTTTTTTTTTTGGATGGGAAATCATCAAATGACTTCTCCCGCTCTGGGCGGAGTGGGAGGGCATGTCAGACTTTTACTGACTAAAACCCACCCGTGTTCCTTCAGTTGCCCATGTGCCAGGGTCACGGTATCTCTTTCAAACAATCTCGCGATCCCGGCAGGCATCGGTCCTAGCAGACCCCTTCAGTGCTGCTGACATCTCTTTGAGGCGTGCTTGGAACACTACGCGCCGTCGACCCGAGCCTGGTCCTTAACGGGAGGCAAGCTACCCATTGCTCGCCGCCCGCAAGCTCACGCCTACGGTGGCCGGGAGTCAGCTATCGACTCCCGGAACAGTTTGACCTTGAGTTGGCCTATCGTAGTACGGAGTTTCAACAGAAGACGAGGCCAGAGCTTATACCTGCTGAGTTTGTGACCACTGTCGTGCAGCCTAGCGTACCTCTGGGTCGGTTAACTTAATGGTGCTCAGGGAAGAAAACTGTCGCTACCCTTACATTATTGTCACTATAAACACTCACTCACGCGTCCTGGAGATATTTGTAGCTTTATTTATTCTGAGAACAGGAAACGTAAACCGAACGCCGGAATACAAAATCGATGCTTCGGCAAGTAAAAGATAAACACAATGTTGAAAATAGGGTGACCTCCGTCCATAGATTTGGTCAGCATAGTTAATGTAGCTATACTAATATTACATACATACATAAACTCACGCCTTCTTCACAGAGAGGTAGGTAGAAACTAACAAACGCCATCTGCTACGATCCTCAGATACTTTTTTGCCTCGTTTACTTTCATACACTTGAAGGCATTCACGTAAGTAAAAACGTTCAAAATCTAGTCGCAGTCTTGGCGAGAATCAAATATCAAAAACTTGTCAAACATGTATGGGAACTTGAGATATTTTTTACAGATTGAGACAGATATCAGACTGTGAACGTCCTTAAAATACGAGAATTGCCTCTCTGGTCATAGACGCACGCCACTAATATTACTTTGGCCAAGACAAAACAACAAACTTTTTTATCACATACATTTCACTGTCTTAGTTCAACCAAAAAGAAATATTAGATCACAAAAATACCAGTTACTTTTGTCTTGTTCTACGATATAATCACAAAACAACATTACCGTGACATGGTCGCTCCGTTCATCATATTACGCCTTACAAAAAACGCGAAAAAGTTCCTTAGGAAAGTCACATTATGGTGCGTCACCGGAGAGTCGTAGTGATATCCAACTTTACCTGGAACTGTGGCAACTTTCGTATGATGTATGATCCCCTGGTACGCGACCGTCATATATTTTTGTCTGAAATACTCAAGACTATTCATTTTACTGACTTTATAAGGCAGTAGTTATTGTTACGGCTCTACTTTCCGGTTCGGTTACTTCAAATACATTTTCTGTTACAACTAGGTCTTTAGACAACAGACAATATTTTTAGCTGACTTGAATAAGGAGGAGGTTTGCAATTAGTTTGTTTTTTTATGTATGTCCGTGATATATCTTCGGGAATTATGGATCAATTTTGACTACAATAAAATTTGTCTGTCATTTTTACGCCTAAATATGGGTAGGTATTGCGACAGCTTTAATAACACAGCCCGACGTGACTCTTGCTCCTTGAATGAGAGTAGTCATTCCCCGTAGATTTTGGGTTACTGAATTCAAATTCGGCCTCGGAATTGCTCCATCACATCACATTTTTTATATATCCTAACTTAAAAGTTCAAAAAACACGATTTTAGCGTGTTTTCACGGTTATGTAGCATCGTGACAAATTTAGCTATCGAAAAAATACATTCAATACTTTAAAGTATAAGCATTGTTCTTCCAAATAGCGTTGAGTTTGCGCGAATATCTTTTTTCATCATCAAGAAATTTGATATTGAAAATTTCTAATTTTTATAAACATGAATTGTATGAAAAATTGTATATCGAATGTTTATAAAAATTTGTAGGATATCTAAAAAATATGATGTGATGGAGCAATTCCGAGGCCGAATTTGAATTCAGTGACCCAAAATCTACGGGGAATGACTACTCTCATTCAAGGAGCAAGAGTCACGTCGGGCTGTGTAATACGTATTTAATCCAGTTTGTGTATCTTGATGATGTTTTAATATTTCCTGGCACAGTTTTTTAAATAGCAAGTAGTGGTATACAAATTAGTGTGAGGTAATCACAAGTAAAAAGTTAAGAAAATAACACTAAAAACTGAAAAAAAATGCCTTTTTCTGTCACCTCATCATCTGCTTATAAAATATGAGAGCAGAAATTCTTGTCTCTCATATTTTTCTTAGCGCTAATGCATTTGTTTAATATGCATATAATCAGATTTCCAAGAAGTTTAACTCGATACACCGTGAAAATCTAGTAACTTTGCTACTGGAAGCAATTTTATCTTTATAAATATTCTACGCCCTGTGTGCTGCTTTAATATACCTGAACCAAAACTGGCCAAAATATAATAGCTCTCCGGTTCATAGAGGAATGAGGATGGAATATACAGTTTGCAAGTAAACCCTAATATTGTTGTACTGTGGATCATGAAAGTATATGGTTCATTTTCCGGAAGCAAAGGTAATTTTTACGTGTCTTTCTTTACTGGCCTGTTAGTCTAGTGGTTAGTGACACTGACTGCCAAGACTGAGGTCGTGGGTTCGATTCCCACCCAGGCCAAATTTTTTTGTGATGAGCACAACCATTTGTTCTGTGTCTGGGTGTAATTTATCTATGATATTTATAAGTAGGTTTAACAGTTGTCTGGTTGCCGTAGTACTGGCTCTGCCTAGTTTGGGATCAGATAACGTTGTGTTGGTTGTCCTAAGACATTTTTAGGGTTCCGTTGCCAAATGGCAAAAAACGGAACCCTTATAGATTTGTCATGTCTGTCTGTCCGTCTGTCTGTCTGTTTGTCTGTCCGAGTATGTCACAGCCATTTTATTCCGAAACTGTAAGAGCTATGCTATTGAAACTTTGTAAGTAGATGTATTCTGTAAACCGCATTAGGATTATCACACAATAATAGAAAAAAAAAAACAATAATATTTGGGGTTCCCCATACATAGATCTGAAACTCAAATTTTTTTTTTTCATCGTACCCATATGTGTGGGGTATCTAGGATAGGTCTTCAAAAATGATATTGAGGTTTCTAATATCATTTTTTTCTAAACTGAACAGTTTGCGCGAGAGACACTTCCAAAGTGGTAAAATGTGTCCCCCCCCCCGTAACTTCTAAAATAAGGGAATGATAAAACTAAAAAAAAATATATGATGTATATTACCATGTAAATTTCCACCGAAAATTGGTTTGAACGAGATCTAGTAAGTAGTTTTTTTTAATACGTCATAAATCGTAAACCACAATTTACCTTTCATTCAGTCAACTCAAATATACAAATTAAAAAAAAAAAAAAATTTAATTTCATAAACATAAACCTATGCATAAACCGTGAATACCTGCAGGTTTGAACGGAACCCTCGGTGCGCGAGTCCGACTCGCACTTGGCCAGTTTTTTATTTTATTTTATCTATTCACCATCATCATCTGCCTAGCGTTTGCCCAACTATATTTGGGGTCAGCTTCCAGTCTAACCGGATGTAACTAAATACTAGTATTTTACATGTAGCAACTGCCTATCTGACCTCAAAGTCAAAGTCAAATCATTTATTTCAATTAGGCCCAATAAAGGCACTTTTGAACGTCAACTGTTACATGAAAAAAAGAATTGATTCTAGTTGCCCCTTCCAAAAAGTAGATTCGTATGGAGAAGAATGGGCAAGAAACTCCACCGTTACTCTTTTAAAATCCACAACAACCCAGTTAGCTAATACGATATCCCTTGGTAAGACTGGTTGTCAGACTTTCCGGCTTCTGCCGACCACTGTCTAAAATCCATATATGACAGCCGGAATTAACGGGTTAACGTGCTTACTGAGGTACAAAGGTATGTAAAGGTTGGTATGTAAAGATGGGCACCCATCCACGAATCAACCGCGGTAAGCGTAGCTTAACCTGACCTATCGATCCGTGAGGCTGTTATTACTTAGCCACAAGCCCCTCTTTTATGTATTGAATAAAATAATTAATTTGTGTCACGTAGGAATTTGGTTGCGACACCACGTCGGAAGGTGGCCGACGCTCATTACTATATTCAGGCCAAACGCTTCCGTTTACTCTAGGTTAGCTCATAAAGAGAATTTGTGCCGTACATTTGTTAGGTATTTTGTTTACGGAATTTATTTCGTAAATGAATGATGTACCTACCTACTGTTTATGTACCACTGAAAATTATAACCTTATTTTACTGCCAGCCGTAAAGACTACGCCTGGCTGATGTCTGGTGACCTACAAGAAAGAAATAAAAGAAAAATAGATTTATTTGTTATACAGAAAAAGATGACATCACAAAAACATGAAAACAACACAAATGTATACTTACTTGCGAACACAGAACACGTCAGCTGCAGCTGCACGACAGCTACTCGTCGTGACTATGACAAGAACAATTCCACACAGTATGACGCAGATTTGCAGTGGTCATCTGAAAACTACGTACGAAAATCAAGTCCATAATCTTTTGTGAAAAGTCTAAAAGCTCTGTTAAATCTTTGGCAAAAAAGAAAGAAAATACACTTATTTAACACAACTTACAAACACAATAACCAGTACATAAAAAAAACACATTCTATAATAGAATTTGTGGGGAACAGCTAATTAATTATAAATTTAAATTGACCATATGTTGACATCACAACTGCCATTCTTTGATAGTTGTATGAAATTACTATTTCATGGTAACGTTTGACGCAAATACGCGCTTTAACATGGAGTAGCGGACAACAGTCCGTATTACATATTACCTACTAGCTAAATTGACGTAAGAGTTCCCGTTCCTTTTCCCAACTGTTGCTGGGTAAGACTATACTTACCCCTTTTTTTGTGGTTGGGAAATCATCAAATGACGTCTCCCGCTCTGGGTGGAGCGGGAAGGCGTGTCAGAATTTTACTGACTAAAACCCACACGTGTTCCTTCAGTTGCCCATATGCCAGGGCCACAGTACCTCTTTCAAACAGATCTCGCGACCCTGATAGGCATCGGTCCTAGCAGACCCCTTCAATACTGCTGACATCTCTTTGAGCCGCGCGTGGAACTCAACGCGCCGTCGACTGGAGCCTGGTCCTTACCGGGCAGCGAGGTACCCATCGACGGACCAACCGCGGAAAGCGTAAATTAACCTGAGGGGTAATTGCGTTACTTGCTATCAGTAGGAATTGGTTTCAAACAACATTAATTGCGTTATTTACGTTGCTGAGCCGACAATTTATTCGAACAAATGACGCAATGGTTTAGAAATAATCTTCAATCCCATTCAGATTTTGATAAATAGTGCGTTTCGTAATTAGGGTGCAGCACCCTAATTGTGAAACGCACTATTTAGTTTTATATTTACTGATCGAACGACCCGTTTTATTACTTAGCTACAAGCCTCCAACGTAGTGTTAATTTAATAAACTATTAACTTCCCTGACTGTATAGTAGTTACAGAGTATGACCTTATTTTTCCAAGGATTTAACAGTCCTATGTGACTCCTGAAGTTGGTAGGTATATTGAAGACGTTCCTACCTACTCAAATACTAATTTATTAAAGCCACTGACTTTACTATCAGGCCCTATGGGACACACAGACTCACACAGCTCTTTCGAAAGGTTCAGTTGAAAAAGTAATGAATGCCACACTGGGGAGTTACTTTCTATATAACGTAATGGTCAAAATTCACTATGTTAATGAATAAACTGCTGAAATGCTTTACATGCCTCTGTTTCAATTATTATGTGGAACATTCTTTCTGCAAAATTTTAATTTTAACGAGGTACTGAATTTTATCTCACTGCAAACATTTAGTGAAAGGTATTAGTCATGAGCGACGATCTTCTCAAGAAGGATAGTAGCAGCTAGATGAGAGTTGTCGAAAATCTAGTTCGCATAATCAGCCTATTCTGATCCCACTGCTGGGACACAAACCTCTGCTCTGTATGAGAGGGATTAAGCTGTAATCCACCACGCAGGCCCAGTGCGAGTGGGTGGATGTCACATGTGTTCAAATATTTTATTCTTAGACATGCCGTTTTCCACAATGTTTCCTTCATGGTTTTGAGAGCAGTGGTTATGATAACAAATACACAAAGTGCCTGTTGGGATTTGAACTCATGACAATCGGGGCCGATACCACCACGACTGCTACTTACTGAGTTGAATGGCGGGCAATTTGAGAGGACAACAGACGTCCTGCATGCGTAGCATGACCACCGTAGAAAGGGGTTTTGTCGACGAAGGAATAGACAAAATTACAGACTGAAGAAAGATTAAAGACAGAATTAAAGATTGTAGAAAGATTTGTTCCGTTTTATGCTGGCGTAGCATGACAGTTCTATCTCTATTCTACCAAGAATAGACAAAGTTTTTTCTATGGTGGTCATGCTACGCGTGCTGCAGTGGATACGTTTATCCAACGGCAAGGCTGATGATGATTGCTTGGCCTTGCGCAACGCTTATTATTTAAATACTTCGGTATTACAAATAGTTATAAAACAATTTTCTAATACTACATAGGAGACACAGTCCGCAACAAAGATATTTAAATTCCCGGGACGCGAACTATTTCTCTAACTCGTTTTAAGTTACCCTCACAGACTCATCAAAATTTTATAGACCGTTTACGAAACGACAAATGTCCGGACTAACCGACATTGCCTTGAAAAATAGGTTAGCTGGGAGATTTGCTACATGAATTACTGAAAGTTGGCGCTGTAAGTCTACATTTTAATTAAAAGTAATTATTTTAAACAAGCTTTTGCTCACCGGTTCGTCCGCGTGGAAGTCGAGATTATCCTTTAGTCTACCTTTGTGCCAAATTACGTCGAAATCTGTGTAAACGGAGGAACTAACTACAAAGTTAGTATGTATTATTGTTTGGAATAACACCACCCCATTTCTTCCCGTGGGTGTCGTAAAAGGCGACTAAGGGACTTACTAGAGAATGGGCAGCAGCGTTCTCTATGCATTTTACCACCTTACTGCGATCGCCAACCCGCCTGCCAAGCGTGCGATTATGGCAAAGCCCCCCAAATTGGCCCAAATTGGCAAAGAAGCCCATCTTCAGCCGAAAATATCTCCTGCTGGACACAGGCTTCACCCAAGCGTTGCCACCGACCGGTCCAGCGCTT
Source organism: Aporophyla nigra (assembly GCA_947507805.1). Classification (NCBI taxonomy): domain Eukaryota; kingdom Metazoa; phylum Arthropoda; class Insecta; order Lepidoptera; family Noctuidae; genus Aporophyla; species Aporophyla nigra. The sequence goes on from OX382301.1 coordinate 7,032,647, forward strand.
CTCGCATCCCTTATCCCTTAAATAATGATTTTATCTTGTGATAAAATAGTAATCCAACGGGATTAAATGAACTTAAAGGGTTATATTGTTGATATTAATTGTTATAATTATTGTGGTAAGAACATACGTAACAGGGTCGCGAATTTGTTTTTGTTCAACATATAGCCACCGACCTGCAAATTGCAAAAAAATGTAAGAAAATTTGAACTTCGAGAGCTACCCTGATGGTTCCACCAGTTTCGTCCACATTAAACGGTACAACATTTAGAGATAAAACTTCTAAGTTCAGTAAATTAACTAAGTGCCTAAACGGGTTGAGCACAGGTAACTGGCGTGACCACAGGCCACTGTAATGGTCAGACGTTGTGGTTCCTTAAGCTGTCAGTGACTTCAACAGCACAGTGCACATTACTGGATCAATGCCCCGTGTGTTAATAATGCCTTTGTAATAATTAAACGTGTAGACTGGACCTAATAATATATTCTGCATAGAAAATTTAATCAAATAGGTATGTTTCTTTGAAGCTTCTTGTACCACTACTTACTTTTACTATTACGATGCGGAAGCAAAACCTTAGTTTAGTAGGAATGGAGGGACTCTTTTTTTTTTGCTTCTTCTACCACAATGAGTCAGAATTCCGGTTTATTTACCGAATATATGAAAAATGCCCTTGAAAGGATTCAGCCAGCCACAAAAAAAATCTAAGTCATAATAGATCCGCTATCAAAGCTGACATTTTTATGATAATCCATGATTCGCCCAAAAAAGGCCCAAAATAATGTCAAGAATAAAATCATTTTTTTAAATGTTTACGAGAGTGTAAAGAGTACCAATTTCAACACTACCACGCTGAGTCGAAACTTCTGTAGCGAATATAAGAAAAATGCCTTTGACAGAATTCGGCCCTCCAAAAAATGTAAGTCCCATTACATGAGCTGCCAATGCTGAGATTTTTATTTTTATGATCATCCTTTAATTCTTCCAAAAGGGTCCAGAAAAATAAAGATAAAGAATAAAATCGTGATACCAGTCTTTAAAATGTTTACGAGATTATAATAATTGATATTTATAGCATAAAATACGTTAGGAATTATTGTACAGGTTTCATATGTGTTTTGATTTATAAGGTGTTTAGACCAGTGTTCTTTCATTAAGTCCAGCTAGTTGCTTTTAGGGTTTCGTAAGATCGCCTCGCTGTCCATCCGTCTGGCAGTATAATAAAACCCCTTTATCAGGAACGCGTGGAGGTATCAAGTTTATTTTGAATCCCATTGGAGCTGTAACATATTTTCATACTGGAAAATGAATCAAAACTACTTTTTTTTTAGATGGGAAATCATCATGTGACTTCTCCCGCTCTGGACGGAGCGGGAGGGCGTGTCAGACTTTTACTGACTAAAACTCACCCATGGTCCTTCAGTTGTTCATGTGCCAGGGTCACGGTATCTCTTTCGACAATCTCGCGACCCTGGCAGGCATCACTCCTAGCAGACCCCTACAGTGCTGCTGACATCTCTTTGAGGCGCGCTCCTCCTTCGCGAGCATTTCTGCTTCGCAGAAGGAGGTGACGGCTTCCCATGCCCTCTCGCTCCGTACCATGGCTCGTACCAGGGCCGGACGCGATAGGTCGCCGCCGGCGATCGCCTCCGCGAGGACACGGCGGTGTTCCGCCCAGGCAGGGCATACCTCCACCGTATGCTCCACCGTGTCCTCCAGACGATCCTCGCAATGGAAACACCCGGGCGTTTCCTCCTGCTTTATCCTGAACAGGAACCCACCGAAGCACCCATGCCCGGTGAGAACCTGCGTCAGGCGGAAAATGAGGACGCCGTGGCGCCTCTCTAATATGGTACTTTCCGTTGACACAGAAACAATAAATTTGGCAGGAAGCAAGGCCTTATAGTACTAGTAAAAAAGTCTGAACATCTTTAATTTTTGTATTTACAAAAAAAGATTACAAACTTATATTTGCAGTTGCAGAATTGACCTTGACATATGTACCTATATCGATAAGAACATGTTTTTCAGCTATAATGTTAATTTTCTGGTATATATTGATCGCAATTACGGAACCCTCCATTGTAGGTGGTTCGACATTTTCATTAACCTACTACCAAAAATTTAACTGATAATGGCAAGGAACTTGCAATGTTTATGAAAACAACGCTTTATACACTATCACCCTTATAAATATTAATATCGTAGCGTCTTTATATTGCGTATGTAGAGCCCTACAGATGCGGCACATGACTCATTACGGCTCAAGAGATAAGTCTTTTGTTTACCACAAGCATTTATTTACCAAACGCTTATGTTAGCAGCTCCTGCGGTATACTTGGAAAGCAATAAAAACCTTAGGCATATCCTCCTAAATTTTGCTTGTTTTCTGCCAAGAATAAACGAAATTATAGCAATGTTGAATAGAGGTGAATTAGAGGTAATGTTTTGTTAGTTCATAAGGTATCTAATGAATTGATTGAACTTACTTAGCAATGCAATAATTTTGTTAACCTAGACAGCTAAAAAAGGACTGTTTGCTGCCGACACCATCCCGTTTCTTACCGTGGGTGAATGCCAGTAAAGGTATTACTAGAGATTGGGCAGCAGCGTTTTTTATGCATTTTACTACCATTCTGCGATCGCAAACTCGCCTGCCAAGCGTGGCGATTTTGGCAAACCCCCCAAATTCGGAAAGGTCTATGTCCAGCAGTGGAACTATTTCGGCTGCAATGATGAGACAGCTAAATAGGTGGTACATATTACAGTAGCAAAATATGCTGTTACGTGTTATTGGCAGCCATTTATTTGAAGTAGAGGTATTATTTCAAAATCATTATTAAAATAACTGGAATCAAAGCTTCTGATGGCTCTCGTAATAAAATGATAAGACTGTCTATAATAAGAAAAAATAGAACCTCGAAACGAAGCTGGAATCTTCAGATGGTTTCTGTATTTTATTATGTAGTATCAGCATATAATATTTCCTCTGGGACATAGGCCTCCTCTTTTGTGAGAGGGAGTAGGCACCATGCGGGCCCAGAGCGAGTTTGTAAATGTCACATATCTTCGAATTTTTGGTTTTAGAACATGCCTGTTTCGTCCCGATGTTTATCTTCGCCGTTTTGAGAGCTATCAGCAGTGTAGTCTTGGTTCGAACCTACGACGTACAACTCGTCATTCGCATCCACTGAGCCGCAAATTATAATCATAATCAGCCTATATTGTTCCCACTGCTGGGACACAGGCCTCCTCTTGATGACAGGGAGTGGGCCGTAATCAACCACGCGGGTCCAGCACGCGTTGGTAGATGTCACATTGTCTTGGAAAATTTGGTTCAAGGACATGCCGGTTTCCACACGATGTTTTCTTTCACCGTTTACAGAGCTTGGGCGATGAAAGTAAATATACAAAATAAAACGCCTGCCTGGGTTCAAACCTACGACCTACAAACCGTTAGTCAGGGCCGATACCAATGGACCACCATGATTTTTCATACATAGGTACATAATGTCTGGCGAGACCACAGAAAGAAACTTACATATTTTTATTGAAGAAAAGAATAAATTGTAAACAAGCAAAGCCTCACAATTTACCTAGTCTCAAGAAGTATAATCACGCACTTACAGAACCGTCTCAGGCATTGTTTGGTACACGATTTACATACTTATATTGCCAAAGTTATTTTCTTATTTGAATTTATGTACACACTGGTGAAGTTTGACGCGAGAACGAGCGAAAATAACACCTCGAGTTTCAGCTGGCAACATTTCGATAACAGTTAATATAAAATGCGTGATTGTGTGAGGGAAAATACGTGCTTGAAGGAGGCGGGTAAACGAGGTTTGTACGCGAGATACTTTATTCAAAAACCTATATTAATTCAGAGCGGATCTCATTATAGCTGTACCAAATTAAATTGTAGGCGTGTGATCATTCGTGCGACAGGCACCGACGGTGTGTTAGCTCTGTCCGTAATGAGATGGAGTTTATTTTACACTCTACTCGAACTTTTTTGCATTTATGTTGGAGCTCACTCGACCACTTCAAAAGGTTTCTTGTTTGGAAACCTAGTCTATTTTTTGGTATTATAAAAAGTTCTAGAATAGTTTCTTCAAATTGAATTTGAGAAAAAGTTCGCGCTGGTTTATGAAATATTCTGTTATTCAAAGATCGAATGTGGTCGGAGGAAATTGAATAGTTTCAGAAGACAAATGACAAACTATCACTCGGCAAGCAAAGAAACATTATTTGAGTATTTTCATGTGATGCCGTAGTATGTCATTTTAACTTTTCCATTTTCAATCACAGAAGTATATATCTTCAATCATAAGATTCGTATTGTCCTAATGCTTTTGTCATTGTCAATAGTTTTGTCTTCTGTATAAAATCAATCACAGGACAATTCTCGTAATTTTAAGAACTATCACAGTTTGATCTCAGTATCAATCTGTCAATAATGCCTCAAGTTGCCTTACATTCTCGAAAAGTTTTTGACATTTGATTGTCGCCGAGATGAGATGGCGAATAGATTTTGAACGTTAATAACTACTAGAAATAGGCTTCTGACCTTTGCGTAGGAAAAACCAGCCAAGTGCGACTCGGACTCGCGCACTGAGGGTTCCGTACAAACCTGTACGTATAAGTAGTGGTAATAGTAGTTGCGAGTTTGAAAATATGCGGCTTAAATTGATGTTTCTTTTGATTGCGTTGACATAGAAGTTTGATTTTGTTACAGCTTAAAGGTATTATAGACCTGAGTAATTGATATGAATTTCAATTTAATACCTTTACGCGTTCATGAGGAAAGGTACCTTTAAAATTATTAAAAATATTATTATTATATGATGTAACTAAAGATTTACAGTTTTCGCAATTTTTTCTTTATCTGTGCTATAAGAAGTTGCTTTGTACCAAATTTCCAAATTCTAGATCGACTGGAAGTACCCTTTAGGTTTTGATACCCTTGCGAGTTTCGAAAATTTGCGGAAATTTGCGTCACAAACGGCTATATCTTTTGATTGCGTTAGCTTAGAAGTTTGATTTTTTCACAGCTCTAAGGGACAGTAGACTTAAGTATTTGATATAAATTTCAGCTTGATACTTCTACTCGATCCTGAGAAAAAGGGTCTTGACAGACGGTCGGACGGACGGACGGACGAACAACAAAGTGATCCTATATGGGTTTCGCATTTTCCTTTTGAGGTGCGGAACTCTAAAAACGTTATTAACAAATACTCATAAGTATTAAAATGAAATGAAATATTTACAAATGTAAGTAGATCTTTCAAGACACTTTAACACATCAGTATTATTTTATCTATATTTTAAAACTAAATGATGCCGGCATTTCCTAGTTGAATGATCTCATGAAAAATGCTAGCACCACCTCAGAGGTATTTTAAGGTCTCGACATTATATTATTAGAATGTTATATGAGTCTAATAATGCAGGACCAAGACTGGAAGGGCATTTTGAAGAAAGAACCATTGCAGCCTTGAGCTGACCTGTCCTAACAGACAGCATGAATGCGTCAGTCATCGTGTCGCTCAACTCTTTTTAAGAAGCTCATGGACCCGGCATGAGACTCTACTAGATTTGCATATTTGCGCGACCCATATACGAAATACTCAAAACCGTCAAACAGTTATAAAATCATGTTTTTAATCTAGCTTGCATGGTACCTTTGTTGCCGATCTACTGAGTATACCGTCCTCCCTTTTCGGCGCCACCCTTTGCCGTTACAAGACACGATATTGATGTGGTAAGATTCCGCAGGGAATAATAATTACCGTACAGAATTTCGGACATTTACGTAGGCTATTAACAAAACATTCAAACCACCCGACAATTATGAAGTCATGTATCCAATCTACCACTCACATTCAGATTTCTCTTATTTCTTTGACATAATTTTATCTCCTTTCTTCCACTAGCGAAACCATAGCACTAATATTACCGTTCTCATTTCATCATAATATATTTGAAACACTTTATTTCTTTATATTACGCATGTTGAAGGAAAGCGGCCACCTAATTCTGTTAGTTAATGATTGCAATAACCAGATTTGGGCCACGCAAAATGAACGCCACAATATTTCTTTTCCCTAGCGACACGTTCATTATGACTGAGTATTTACGCGTACCTACATAGTGTATATGAAATAATATGGATGTTTAGTTGGCATCAAAAAGACGTATTTTGTAAGAATTCATTTGATTGTCTACAATATGTGTTCTATTTTTAACCGCATACAACGCCATATATGGCTTTAAAAGTTAATTATTTTTTTCTACTTATTAAAATATTGTTTTTTCGCAACCAACATTGAATCCGTATACATAATATCTTCGTTTAGCGGAAGATATTTTTTGTTGTCTATGGTAAGTGAAATCAGTCAAAATATTGGAGGATATGTGCAGCGTGTCCGACCGCTAGAGTGCAATTAATTAGTGTTCGTTTTATAAATGGGAAAATAGCAATAAAACGGTAAGTAAAAATCCTTAGAATTTCAAAATACAATGTTTACATATACTTTAATAAGAAAAAGTTCTCGTTTCGGCATTTTTTGTGTTTTTGGTTTGTTTTTGAGCTTTCTTTTGATATTGCCATATTTGGCTTGGTATGCATTTTTGTCAAAACATTTTGGGTCATATATGGCTTCGCATGCATTAAGATACTTTTTCTTTCCTTTGCAGCAATGAACCCTTCTCGCTTCTATGGTACTTCCAAGCACGTAAATCTTATTCCGGGCGATGGTTTCTTGAGTGACGACGATCTGGCTTCTGACTCTGATCCTGGCTATGAACCATACTCACTCCGTGCTCGTCGTATCCAAGTTGGTACCCCAACAAGCCGAGGCGCCACTTTAGCCAGCTTGCCGGACTCACCCGTACCCAATAAAAAAGCACGAATAACTCCATCCAGGCATCAAGACCTACCACTAGATTGTGTACGTTCAAATAACGTGGACCATTTCCCCGAGTGGATGAAATCAAGTCGAAAAATTTGTCAGAACTGTTCGAAATTCCGTTCTTTTACCATATGTTGGAAATATAAAGTTAATTTATGTTACAATGATAAAATAAATTGTTTCAAAGATTTCCATAAAACATAAATTCATTTTTAGGGTTCCGTTGCCAAATGGCAAAAAACGGAACCCTTATAGATTCGCCATGTCTGTCTGTCTGTCTGTCTGTCTGTCTGTCTGTCTGTCTGTCTGTCCGAGTATGTCACAGCCACTTTTCTCCGAAACTATAAGAGCTGTGCTATTGAAACTTGGTAAGTGGATGTATTCAGTGAACCGCATTAAGATTTTCACACAAAAATAGAAAAAAAGCAATAATATTTGGGGTTCCCCATACATAGAATTGAAACTCAAAAATTTTTTTTTCATCAAACCCATACGTGTGGGGTATCTATGGATAGGTCTTCAAAAATGATATTGAGGTTTCTAATATCTTTTTTTTTTTAAAACAATAATATTTGGGGTTCCCCATACATAGAACTGAAACACAAAAAAAAAAATTAACCAAACCCTTACGTGTGGGGTATCTATGGATAGGTCTTTAAAAATGAAATTGAGGTTTCTAGTATCATTTTTTTCTAAACTGAATAGTTTGCGCGAGAGACACTTCCAAAGTGGTAAAATGTGTGTCCCCCCCCCCCCCCCGTAACTTCTAAAATAAGGGAATGATAAAACTAAAAAAAATATATGATGTACATTACCATGAAAACTACCAACGAAAATTGGTTTGAACGAGATCTAGTAAGTAGTTTTTTTTTAATACGTCATAAATCGTAAACCACAATTTACCTTTCATTCAGTCAACTCAAATACAAAAATTAAAAAAAAAACATTTAATTTCATAAACGATGATGACGAATGATGATGATGATGACCTGCAGGTTTGTACGGAACCCTCGGTGCGCGAGTCCGACTCGCACTTGGCCGGTTTTTTTAATTAATGCATATGAAGCCATATATGGCTTCGAGTAGTAATTTCTAAAATAAGTACACAATTTTTTTTTTCCTATTCAGACTGTTTATATATTCAAAATAAAAGATGTTTTTAGTAAAGAAAAATTTTTTCTTCATCTCCTTCATAATTCATGCAATAAGGGGTTAAGTTCATGAATTCTTGTTGATATAATTCTGTTTGGGGCCGACTGTGTAGCGTAGGTAGACATGTCATAGTTTTTACCTATACTACGGGTGGTGTTTTAGTATGTTTTCTTACGTAAGTATCTCCAATACTATACATCTCTGCACAACTCTTTGCGGAATTGTCTATCAGTGGATGTTAGAAAAATATTGCTTTCACTTTTGACTTGGAGTCATCATCTTTTATTTATTTTCTTTTAGTAGGTCATTGAATGAATGGAAACGGGACTCTGCACAGCAGTGGGATAGCACAGACTAGCTGTAATATAAAACAAAACATCTTCCTTGTCACCTTTTCTGATTATTGATCATGGCTAATCACTATTTATAATCATTTAAATATAAGTATCAGCCGCACGCGTAGATCACTGGTTAAGCTGCGCTTGCCGAAGCCGCTCTGTGGATGAGCGACGATTTATCCCTCCTGTCTCTTTGTGCTTACAGAAAGCACGCTAAGGCAGGTTTTATTTTAAAATAAATTTCAAATTAACATCCTACGCCAGCGGCTTCGCCAGTGTAGAGCTCAGAAATTTTCCACGGAAGCGAACTACCCGGCTCAAAAGTATTCTGTGTATTAATCCACGTTATAGTCTATAACTATCTGCATGATTCATTAACAAACATAAAAACATTTAAAGATCCAAACATACAAATTTTCCAGTTTATAATAGTAGGACTTCCAAATAATAGAATTAACCTAAATTTTTATTTGGTAAATTCTACTATTTTGTTGTGTTACTTCTAAGTAATAGAATATACCAAATGTTTGATTGGTAAATTCTATTATTTGGAAGTAAACCTGCGTAAAATGTAGATAATAACATGAACCTATGAGAATTTTACCTAGGAGATATTATGTAATACGAGAACAATGTTGATAATCGAAATGGCATTATATCAATGATATACTTAATGAAGTAGGTTTTCGCGTGAATATTATTTGATTGGCCTGAATACGGACAATCAGTCTATAGGAAAATAATACGGCATGAGGAAAACTATACAAAATGAAGGTGAAATACTGATACTATTTTTTCGTTACAATCCAGAAATGATAAAATATTTTGAAGATGCCAAATGAATAGTTTTATCAAATGAAAATATCTTCTGTTTTGCATCTGATATTTTGTGAAACTGATATTTAATGTTTTCCGATTGATTTCATTATTATGTTTAAATAACAACTTATGTTAGGAAATTAAATTATTTTCTTATTTTAACGGGGCTGTATAATACGACGTACCTATTGTTGCAAAGACACTGTTGGTAATTTTGACTAATTTTATTTATAAACTAATTATAACCCCATAAATTTCGATTCCGATGAGACCCGACGACAAGTCCTGGAGAGAACACCGCTTATTGGCGAGCGTTACGTGGGACGCCCCCTGGCTACGTGGACCTACGACCTTAAGAAAGTGGCTGGGACGCACTGGGTGCGGAAGGCGGAGGACAGGATGTTGCGGCGCAGCCTGGTAAAGATATATGACCTGCAGTGAACTGCGATATGGTGAAGTAAAGCTTTGATCCAGTAAGAATACCGATTTAAGAAGTACCATATTATTATGTCCAAATAGAAGTTATGGCCGTTTTAGCATGAAAGCATAAACACACAAAATCAAATCTTTTCCCTTCATAATATTAGTTTAAATGATGTTGCAACAATATGTCAATAATATTCGGTTCTATTCTATGCAGACATCCACTTCTGCTATCCTGGAAGTTCTTCAGCAAACGAAGGCCTAATTTTTGACGAGAATATGTCACAAGGGCGTCTATGAAACTAAAGAGGCGCATTCTGTCATTGTGTTTGACGAGCGTCTTGATGGGTAACTAGTGCAGGACAGACTGGCACTATGTCTCGTCTGTATGGTAACATTCGAGACAGACAAAGAAAAAAGATTACGTATAACGGAGGTTGAGACTCACTGGACGTTTTGCTCATTTGTCTATTGTACGTGTCAAGGGTAATTTAAATTCGTTTAAAGGTAACGAAGTATGCTGAGATCACTTTAGATCGCTGGCAGTCTTCACATGCCAAGTACGACCATCTATAAGCCCACGTACGACAAGTTTTATTTATTTATTTACTATTAATTTGTTTTGCGTACTGAAGGCCAAACAAACATCTGTCGATTACCAGTTTAATATTTGCTTTTAAACCAAGATAACTTAAACTATTGTCGCCATTGGGTCTGGAATTGTACTTGAATTGAGAACCGCGGTAATCTCCACAAGGTTTCCATCCAGCGTTTTTTCTCGGTACAACTGGTAATCCAGATGACCAAGGCGAGTCTGAACGATGAGCAGTACCATCGTGAAGCATTTCTTCGATTTACTGTTTGGCTATGGTTAATCGGTCCGGAGCAAGGCGTGTGGGCCAAGCGGGGTTCTAATATATTGAATTGTGGAATGTTTTACCTCTCTGTAGATACCTGAAGGGGGTCCACCCTTTATGGCAGAATTTTTTTCGTCATAATATTATTTTGTATAACAGCGGATAGCATAAACTTCATTTCGCAGAAAATCGTTTGGCATACACTCATTTATCATACATTCACAACGCATAATTTTATAAGTCAGAATCATCTTTAGGCATAAATTTTATATCCATAATAATGAAAAAGGAGAACCATCATATCGCAGAAAGTTCGCAGTCAGAATCGTCTCTTGGCATAATTTCATATCGATAGTCATTAAAAGGCAGAACTATCATATCTCAGAAACGTTACAGTTAGAATCATCTTTTGGCATACATTTCATATCCATAATAATTAAAACGCTCATCTATTACATTACAGAAAAATCATATTTAGCACGCTACATGCAGACATGCAAACAGGCATACACCATGCATGCAGCATGCAAGTAAGCATGCAGCATGCAAGCATGCATGCAGCATGCAAGCAAGCTCACAGCATGCAGGCGAGCTTGCAACATGCAGCATGCATGCTTTCTGTCACGGCAGAAAAATCATATTTAGCACGCTGCATGCAGACATGCAAACAAGCATGCAGCATGCAAGCAACCATGCATCATGCAAGCAAGCTCACAGCATGCAGGCGAGCATGCAACATGCAACATGCATGCTTTCTGTCACGGCTCCGGCGCTGCGTGGCTCCGGCGGTCGGCACGCGAGCTCATCGTCGCAGATGGTTTTACGTTCACCATCGCAGCTTTGGCTTGCTGGCCGGCTCCGCCGGCCTGCCTCAGCCACGGCGGCGAGCGTCAAAATCACCTGCTCCTCGGCTCGCGGGCCGCCTCGCCCCTCCGCGCCTACGTGGGCTTAAATTACACTCTAGGGGTAGGGCAGACAAGACTACGTGGAGTCGGTTCTGCAGCGATTCGTTTCTGTCAATAACTTTTGTAGCACAACATATGTTGAGTTTTTGAGACACTATTTTAATTTTAATTTAAGGTTAAAATGCAATTTTATAGAAATGGCAATATGCCTAGCAAAATTATTCTAAATTAAATTCTGCCAATTTCATAGTATGCCAAGTGAAATTGTACCAAATAATCGTCGAAAAAAATAAATGTTATGCTCAACGTAATTCTGCGGAATGTTAAGTCTGCCAAAGGTAATCAGGCTTAATAAAATTCTGCCATCTTGAAAGTATGCCAGCGTTAAGTCGGACATATAAACATTCGGCCAAACAATGATTATGCTAAACATTTTTTATGCCTTACAAATATTCGTTTAAAGAAGATTATGCCAAGTGTGTTATGCCAAATAAAATTCAGAGCATCAAGTTTCTGCCAGATAGAGGGAACCCACCTGAAGGTGTAGTCAGAGCAGGGTTGTGCCAGGAGATTATGGTACTCACTGTCATCTGAGACTGCGTTGATGCTTTGTGATTCATATGGTTTAAGTTTTGTCATTTGTCTTGAAAGTGAGGTTACACTGTCGAGCTAACGCAATCAGGGTTCAGTCAGCACTCAGTCGATTTAGCAAACCAATGTATGTCGTGAAATCAGAGCCAATGGTAGGTTTTTCCATATTAGTCACAACAAAATTTATCTAAAAATCTCGGCGCAAACCCAGATTTAAATGCAATCTAATGATGCCATAAGTATGTATTATGCTGCCGTTACCGCTGTCAACAATTCGTCGGTCTCTTTCCTGAGATCACGTGCGTGTCTACGTGGATAATCCACACAAGTGTGATTAGGTATCGATGAGGAACTGTAACTTTGCAGCACAGCCTGTCGCCAAAACACGGCAACCCTTAGCCAGTCGACAGTCATTTACCACCTTCCAGACAGTTGGGAGCACTTGCTGATTTAAAAAAAATGCATGAAAGAGAGCATTTCCTGAGCCTTGTCTCTAAATTTTCAGTTATACCAGGAGAATCACACCTTGATCGGCTTCTGAAACGCTAAGAACCTGAAGAACTTCTACATTTTTTTTTAGTCGTTTATTCGTGGATATTAAACATACAATGTAACACAATTCTTCTGCCAAACTGCAGTACAGTTTGTCGGCAGTGTTCTCGTGGATACAGCTTTTAATATCTAAGTATAACAAAAAGGGGTTCACAAAAAAATAAAAAACATAGCACATGATGGGCTCAGGTCGTCTTGCCCACCAGGCTGGCATGAGCAACGTAAGCACACAACCCACTCCTCCCGACCGCCGCCACACTCCCCCACCGGAGGGAGACAAGCAACCCAGCGCAAGCGAGACGCCGCCGCGCCGTGACGGCCGCTCGAGCGGCGACAAACGACAACAACGCACGCCTCGTGCGCCTGCCAGACTGGCCGACTCACGCTTGCCTCACAAACGTATTAGCTAGCTAAACTCCATTTATAATAGCACTAGATAGAAGTTAAAAAGGTTATATTCACTTTGTAAAAAATAAAAAGTACATTAAACTTGTTAAAGTTACGATTACTGCCAAAATTATTAAAAACTAAACCAGCGGTCACACTATATTGTAATCATATTAACCTTCTATGAATAAATGGAGTTTAGGTTCTTACGCTAAGGACATAAACCTAAATAGTGCTTACGCAGGACATTTTTTAAAACATTTTTAGAGACTACTTCAGTTGCAATTTGAGGTAATTCATTTAATAATATTGGAATTAGCCATCGCTGCGTTCTTTGACCAAAATAATTAGTTATTTTAGGGACTAAATATTTGTTTCTTTGTATCACCTTACAGGTTGGCCGGTTATAGACTCTCTCAATTTTGTGTTCGTTTTTATTGTGGTGTCCTAATATTATAGATACTTAACTTGACTTTTTTTTGTATAGGTAATATTCTGCAAATTTTAAATAATTTCTCGTACTCCTTATTCAGTTTGTCTTTGGTTGCCTTGTTTCATAATAATTTTAATAATCTAATTTGCAATTTTTTTATTTTGTTTAAATGTACCGGAAACGTCAGCCCATAAGCAGCCAAACACGTAATTTATTGTTGCATCTGCAAGTGCATGGTAAAGAACGTACAATATTTGCTTACTAACTATATATTTTAAATTATTAAGTTTCCCTAGTAGGTACTGAGCGCAATCTAGCACACACGTCTGAAAGGCGAACGGGAACTTTTCTCACTTAAATTAAGTTAGTAGCTGGGTTCTAACGCGTTCAGTTATGATATCTTCCAGCTTGAGCATATCACACAATGTGATTGCCGATGTACGTTGTATCTGCATTGTTCGGCATGACGTCACTTCACACACCATGACGAATAATTCTATCACGTCATCAAGAGAAGGTAGTTTGTAAAACAAAATGTACTGTACTTAAATGAAATATTCTGCCCAATAAAATAGGGACGGTTGAAATGGGGTCCACCCTTTATGGCAGAATTTTTTTCGTCATAATATTATTTTGCATAACAGCGGATAGCATAAACTTCATTTCGCAGAAAATCGTTTGGCATACACTCATTTATCATACATTCACAACGCATAATTTTATAAGTCAGAATCATCTTTAGGCATAAATTTTATATCCATAATAATCAAAAAGGAGAACCATCATACCGCAGAAAGTTCGCATTCATAATCGTCTCTTGGCATTATTTCATATCGATAGTCCTTAAAAGGCAGAACTATCATATCTCAGAAACTTTACAGTTAGAATCATCTTTTGGCATACATTTCATATCCATAATAATTGAAACGCTCATCTATTACATTACAGAAAAATCATATTCAGCACGCTGCATGCAGACATGCAAACAAGCATACACCATGCATGCAGCATGCAATCAAGCATGCAGCATGCAAGTAAGCATGCAAGCAAGCATGCAGCATGCTAGCAAGCTCACAGCATGCATGCGAGCATGCAACATGCATACTTTCTGTCACGGCTCCGGCGCTGCGTGGCTCCGGCGGTCCCACGAGAGCTCATCGTTGCAGATGGTTTTACGCTCACCACCGCGTCAAAATCACCTGCTCCTCAGCTCACGGGCCGCCTCGCCCCTCCGCGCCTACGCGGGCTTAAATTACACTCTAGGGGTAGGGCAGACAAGACTACGTGGAGTCGGTTCTGCAGCGATTCGTTTCTATCAATAACTTTTGTAGCACAACATATATTGAGTTTTTGAAACACTATTTTAATTTAATTTTAAAATGCAATTTTATAGGAATGACAATATGTCTAAGAAAATTATTCTAAATGAAATTCTGCCATCTTCATAGTATGCCAAGTGAAATTGTACCAAATAATCGTCGCTCTAAATAAATGTTATGCTAAACGAAATTCTGCGGAATGTCTACCAATGGTAATTATGCTTAATAAAATTCTGCCATCTTAAAAGTATGCCAGCGTAAAGTCGGACATATAAATATTCGGCCAAACAATGACTATGCTAAACATTTTTTATGCCTTACAAATATTTGTTTTAAGATTATGCCAAGTATGTTATGCCAAATAAAATTCGGTGCATCAAGTTTCTGCCAGATAGAGGGAACCCGGTTGAAATGAGCTTGGATTTTGTGACAATATTAATGAAATTAGCTCCAGTTAGTGGCCATTAAAATTTTGCTCCATTCAATTTTTTTTTAAATTTATTATTTATTTATTATAGATAATATTCTATGAAAAGAACAACCATAGCAAAAAAAATATTGCATTTACAAGAAAATCCAGCATTACCTTTCAGTCGAACAGTTTAAAAATTGTGTTTCATACATGTCTTGTGAATCAGTAAAATCCTGCAGCTGATGCGAAAATTTTAACACTTTTTTAAATTCCGTGAACATGAACAATTCATTAATTGTTTCAACGAACATTAAAATGGACTTAATTTACACGGTAGGCCAAATGCGAGTCGTACTCGCACACAAAGGGTTCGGTACGTACCGTAACAATAATTTGCACTACGTATTTAAAAAAAAATATTTTTATTTGAGGCCCCCTTTTCAAATATAAGACAAATATTTGCCTATATCGGTTCATGAGATTAAGAGCATTAAAAAAAACTCGTGTCTTGCATCCCGTTTAATTTTTAGCAAACGGACGCTTTAGTGGAAGCTAAGAAGTTAGTAACTCATAAAACAATTAATTTTAATTTTATGTTTTTGCATTTTTATCGACGTTACGATTTCAATCGTAATGAAATTGAAGACTGGAACTAATTCAATCGATATTAATAAAAAAAAAAAATTCAACTAAATCGAATTCAGTTGTAAATCGTTAGTTGAAACTAATTACAGTAGTTTTAGTATTTAATCATCAATCAAACTAACATTTTACAAACACTGGATATAGGCCGCTGTCAGACAGACGGACAGACAGTGGAGGCTTAGTAATAGGATTCCGTTAGCAACCTTGGGGTACAAGATTCAAGCATGACGATTCAGTTTCGTTCACTGTTAAGAAGGAAAGCAAAATGCGCCTACAGAAGTTTTCACTTCAAAAATTCAGCAGAATCTGTTATTTTCTACCTCTAAACCGGTTTAAACGTTTGTTTATTTATTGGTCGTTATTGAAGAGATGAGGTTTAGTTGGCAACGTGCCCACTAGCTGCAGTCATTCAGTACACTGCCTAAATACGAGAACGTAAGGGTATTACGTGTTATAGTCTGTACTCGGAACTAAGAGCCGGTCATGATCTTTATATCGGCTTATAGACCTCCATAGACTGCCCCAATGAACGGTCACGGCAAATAGTCATAATAATTTCTTTGTTTTCTTATCAAGTCTTAAACTTTTGATGTTGTGACGAAATGATAATCGTCTGTTTTTTAACCGACTTCAAAAAGGAGGAGGTTGTCAATTCGGTTTTTTTATTTTTTTATTGTATGTTTGGCCATAACTCCGTCATATATAGACGGATTTGCAAAATTCTTTTTTTGTTCGAAAGGGGTTTATTCCGAAATAGTCCCACATAAATTTCATATAGATCTGATAATGAGTTCCGGAGACAGACACCGGAACTCAAAAAAAAAAACAACCGACTTCCTTAAAAACACTACAAAGTGAAAAATATCTTTAATTTCGGAAGTCGGTGTCTTAAGATCTAGTATTTAAGTTTTTTTTGCCACCGACTTCCGAACTTCCGAAGTTATTTTTCACTTTGTATTGTTTTTAAGGAAGACGGTTGTTTTTTGTTTAGATGATTATTTTGCCATAAGTTCGTGAAAAGATTCAAGATTCTTGGTTATCAATAGATTTTGACTAAAATAAAGAAAATGCTACAACTTTTTTAATTGATAAATAATTTTATTTCTGCAAGTAGGTTTGCACAAACACTTTTACACGTCAATCATATTTTTTTAAAGAATCATTAAAATCGGTTCACCCAGTCGAAATTTCTGAGGTAAGAAACATTTTTTTTAAATACTGTCGATTAGAGAACCTCCTTCTTTTTTGAAGTCGGTTAAAAAGTAGATGTGCTTGGCGTTCCTCTCTGAGTATTCTGAAAAGGAAAATCGATATAAAACCAAGAGGTCACAGTCTCTTTTAAAATCCAGACACAAACTTGGTCAGATCACGTGAAAACCATGTAAATTAGTGTCTGAAATGGTCTATTAGGCAAAGAACTACACAGATTGAGTGGACCTGTCCAGTTAGTGCATGCATTTTCTAATCAATCTCACTCATCTCATTCACTAATCGTGCAGCTCAAGTCACAACATAAGAAGCTCAACGATTCGATGAACAATACCAAAGATAGAACATTAGAGTAGGCCGCATAAAGTTCTCAAATATTCATTTTGGAAATACTCTTGACCTTTAGTGAAATTGTACTCTCACTATTTTGATGTAGTTTTTAAGTAAAATTGGACATACGAAGGTCACCTCTATACAGCCTTAACCTTTATAGATATATAATGGGCTGTATATCTATCAAGGGCAAAACACTTTTCCGTTGGTGTCTTCTACTTATTTATTCATGCTTGCCCACTTTTCCACCGAACTTTGTAAAAGGACAAAATACTCTGAAAGGTCTAGTGCTTTTTTAACCGACTTCAAAAGGAGGTTCTGTATTCAACATGTAAGTATGTATGTATGCCTATGATTTGCTCAGAAACGATTGCTCTGATTAGGATTAGATATTTATTTTTTATTTCACGGGTTTGGTCGCAGAAAATGTGTTATAAAAATGTTTGTATCGATAAGTTTATTTTTAAGAATAAAATGCAATAATTTATTTGCTGAATGTGTACAGGATCTAAAAATAAGTGACACTACCCAGTTCCAAGTAATGAATTATGTAGGTACATAACATTTGTAATGTTGACATACTAGAAAAGAAAACACGAAGACATAAGGAAAATAATAAGCAACGAGAGATATATTTTAATAGTAACATTTATTTACCCAATTTTTACAACTTATTCTTTATATTATTTTATCTTTAATAGTATCGGAACTTAACTTTAAATTGAGTGACATTTAAGATTCCGACCGATCCGAGTTTACCAGAATCATCAATCAATCAGATAGCAGGATACAATGAAATCTGAGTGTCAAATGTGTTTTTTTACTTTTGTCCTTAGAGGGACATTTTGTATTGAAGACCTACGTAATATATAATATGCTAAACTGGCAATGCTGCAAGTCTTCTGGGCACGTTTCCAGATGACAGTGATGCGTGTTGCGTGATGTGTTTTTAATTTGTTTGTATAGTTAGTTATTTATTTTATTTTTAATGTTACTAATGTATAGTTATAGAAATAAAGAATTATATACTTTAAAAAAAAAAAATGCTAAACTGTAAATATAATACTGTCGGTGACCGCTTCTTGGCCGATGTGCTATTGAGATCTTTTTAGTTTTCTTCGGTGTTTTTATTTTTCGTCCAGATCTTCGAAGTCGTAGATTTCGTTCAGCAGAGTTGAGTTTGGCGGAAGCCATTCGCAGCTAGTGTATTCAGATGAGCATACCTGAAAAGAGAAAGCATTTTTGGTGCAGTAGATACTCTACAATTCGGTTTTAAGATCGTTTTCTCGATTTTTAACCGACTTCAAAAAGGAAGAGGCTCTCAATTCTTCTGCAGGTTTTTTTATATATGTTCCGCGATATCTCCGAAAATTGTGGATGAATTTCGAAAATTCTTTTTTAGTGGATAGAGTATGCCTCAGGGGTGGTGTCATATAAGTTTTAGTTCCTTTTTATTGGAGTTCCCTTCGATTTTAATCTACTTTGTATATCTAGATGACATTCTCTGCTTTCTGTCAGTGTTGCTTACTTAGCAAGCAGTTGTATACAAACTGGTGTGGGGTAGGTACGATAACAAGAAACGAAAAAAAAACTAAAAAACAACTGTCTTACGAATAAAAACACTATTAAGTGAAAAATAACTCTAATTTTAGAAGTTGGTGTTTTTGAATATATATTTTAGTTTTTTTTTCAGCAACTTCCGAAATTATTATTTTTTTCGCTTTGTGGTGTTCTTTATCGTAAGACAGTTGTTAATTTTTTAAGTCGGTTTTGTGTAGCTTGAGTGAAAAACAGAAAAGTACACGTCATGTTAAACAGGCATGTGCACATTTTCAAATATTATTGAATGCATTAAAATATTTACTATGATCACCAATTAATTATTAACAGCCTCTCAAAATTCGGGCTAAAACTAAAGCAAACGCGAAAATTAACCCCGTTTTCATTAGAGTTAATTCCTATTCCATGGAACTGCTGAAAGTCAATATCAGTTAGTTATCGCAGCTTGTGGTATTAAGGTTAAATATTAGCTTGAATCATTCCGTGTGGTCTGTTACCGTGGCCGGCCGGTCGGAAATTGTGCTCACTCGCCCATTGACGCAGCCTGATGATTTATAGCCGATGGATTTATAGCCTGATGAGTGGGATTTTTTAATGGTTTTATGCGGGTATTAATGAATTTATTGGTGATAGTACTTCGGTAGAACGCTCGAACGCTTTTTGGAAATCTTTAGGCATTGAGTTTGGCTTAGTCAATAATACCTATGTTTTTATTGAACTGGTAATCTTACTAAGATATCATCACATCGGCTAAAAGAAGCTGGAATTAGGAAGTCTCATGTATTTAGGAGTTGTCATTTAACACGTGAACTGCCATGTCGGACTATGTGTCCGACACTTTTTGTTCCATTCTGGCCTTGTCGGACTATGTGTCCGACACTTTTTTTTCATTCTGGCCTTGTCGGACTGTATGACCGACAACACATACCAAATCTGAACGTGTCTTTGCTGCCTGGCAAATGTATATTACTCTTTCAGGTATATTAAGTGACCCGCGCGACCCAAAAATCACTGTGTCAATATAACTTTTTTTTACTATTACTCTCATACACTTTGTGGAAAGTTAGAAGTCAAATAAAAGTAAGGAATTAAATTATAAAAATAGGCAATATATAATGTTATAAATATGGTATATGTGGTTTTTTTGGAATAAATAATCTATTTAAAGTGAAATAACACTAAGTTCATTTTTTGACTTTTCTGATTTTCACCATGGCAGTTAACGCGTTAATTCAAGAACATAATTCCGTAAATAAAAAATAACTCTGAAATTGGAAAATGTCGAGCAACTAGATTAGGTTAGGTAAAGCGACGCTCATAGGCATATTTTCCACGAATCTTAGAAATAGATTGAAAACCTAAACGAACAACTACACATAATAACTGTCACAACTACGATGTTTTCAATTCTCAATACTAAATTATCTGATTAGAAACCCGATCCACTGACCAAACATTTGAAATCGAGAAACAGAACTCTCCGTTTCTCGATTTCAAATCACTGGATAGTCCCTGCCTAACTCCAACCATTTAAAGCCTATTCTTGACCTACACGGGGGTCGTGCGGTCCATGGCCCTCTACGGGGCACCGGTGTGGGCGCCCGCATTGAGGCTGCGCCCAGCGCGCCGGTTGAGTGCGGCCCAGAGGGTCATGGCCATCCGGTTAATCCGGGGATACCGCACGGTCTCCTGCGAGGCGGCGAGCCTCCTTGCCGGAGTGCCGCCATGGGATCTGGAGGCAAAGGTCCTCGCCCACATGTGGGAGTGGCGCGAGGATGCGAAACGCCGGGGCGAAACTCCGCTGCCACGACAAATCGCGGCACGGCGGACAGAGCTCCGGCAGGATCTCATGGCGACATGGCGGGTACGATTGTCGCAACCCAGCGCAGGGCACGCCACAATTGCGGCGGTAAGTCCCCTCTTTGAGGAGTGGATAGAGAGGCGCCACGGCGTCCTCACCTTCCGCCTGACGCAGGTTCTCACCGGGCATGGGTGCTTCAGTGGGTTCCTGTTCAGGATAAAGCGGGAGGAAACGCCCGGGTGTTTCCATTGTGAGGATCGTCTAGAGGACACGGTGGAGCATACGGTGGAAGTGTGCCCTGCCTGGGCGGAGCACCGCCGTGTCCTCGTGGAGGCGATCGGCGGCGGCGACCTCTCGCGTCCGGCCCTGGTGCGAGCTATGGTACGGAGCGAGAGGGCATGGGAAGCCGTCACCTCCTTCTGCGAAGCAGTAATGCTCGCGAAGGAGGAGGCGGGGCGCGTGAGGGAATGGCAGTCTCTGCGCCCTCACGTCCCTAGCCGCCGCAGGAGGAGACGCCCCGGGCGCCGGGAGTCGATTGCGGACTCCCGGCCACCGTAGGCGCGAGCTTGCGGGTGGCGATCAATGGGTAGCTCGCCGCCCGGTAAGGACCAGGCTCGGGTCGACGGCGCGTAGTGTTCCACGCGCGCCTCAAAGAGATGTCAGCAACACTGAAGGGGTCTGCTAGGACCGATGCCTGCCAGGGTCGCGTGATTGTTCGAAAGAGATATCGTGACCCTGGCACATGGGCAACTGAAGGAACACGGGTGGGTTTTAGTCAGTAAAAGTCTGACATGCCCTCCCGCTCCGCCCAGAGCGGGAGAAGTCATTTGATGATTTCCCATCCAAAAAAAAAAAAAAAAAAGCCTATTCTTGATTTACAGGGTCGGGCCATGTTTAACAGTGGATGTTTACGATCTGTCGTGTTCTACGGCCGCAGCTGATCAATATTGTTACCACATTTGGGCCACAAGCGATGTTCTACATGACGTACGCCTACGCACAGCGCGTTTTAACATGGAGTAGGTCACTTGGCGAGAGAAATAAGAAGGTTCGGTGGAAAATGACTGGGAATAAATATTAATTCAATGATAGTTTTTGCATTATTTGTCTTATCGTAGCGGCACTTCTGTCGATTTTCGCGTGTTCTTAGAGCACAGCAGTGTTGCTTACAGACAGAAGTAGTAAAGGTAGTCCTTACTCGTACTACTGCAAAACTTAACACTTTACAAAATTCACGACCTCCCGGCACAAG
This sequence comes from Aporophyla nigra, assembly GCA_947507805.1. Classification (NCBI taxonomy): domain Eukaryota; kingdom Metazoa; phylum Arthropoda; class Insecta; order Lepidoptera; family Noctuidae; genus Aporophyla; species Aporophyla nigra. The sequence goes on from OX382301.1 coordinate 7,054,547, forward strand.
CATAATTAGCCTTTAATGTTCCCACTGCTGGGACACAGGCCTCTAGTGTAGCGGGAGTGGGCCGTAATACACCACGGGGGCCCAGTTCCAATTGGTAGATGTCACATTTTGTCGAATTTGTGGTTTTAAGTCATGCCGGTTTCCTCACGATGTTTAAAAAAATAAAATAAAATAAAAATACTTTATTTCAGACATGAATAGTCCATAGGTTGTTTAGTGATGGTAATAACAGAAAGTACTTAAATCCTATATTAGTATTGATAGTAAGGACACAAAATACAATTAAATTGACTAAACCCGCCTTCAAGGCTCAGTGTGGAAACTCCATAAGTACGTCAAAGGCAAGACATTAAGTGGTGACATTACTTACTTATGAAAGCTACCTATAGCTACTTCTACCCAGTGCCGTTGTATAGGATAGTCTGGCCTGTTAGCAATCATATTCAAGACGCCGTTCCGAGTGTTACGCAAGCGCTGTAGCAAGGAAGCCACTTTTTTACGCATCATAGCGTCGAAACCATTTGCGCGAGCTTCGGCAAACATGCCCGAAGCACTACAACGCCGCGGCAGTCGCAACAGCATCCTGAAGGCGTTGTTATATTGAACGCGCAAGACGTTGTAGGCTCGGCTTGTATATGACACCCACAGGCCGCTTGAATAAAAGGACTGACAGAACGCTTTAAACAGGGTTACTTTAACGTCTGCCGTGCAGCGAGCAAACCTGAGGGCGAGCATATTCTATTTTATTCTATTTTTTTTTCATTCACTGTTTTGAGAACATAACAACACAACTTGTTTTGCGAAAGGGTTGGGCAGAGGTATACCTATAGGACATACAGATTTCGCCAATTATATTTAAATTTCCATGTAATAGGAGGCGAGCCTATTTCCATCAAGTATACAGACATATCCACACTCCGGGCTGCTACTGAGAAATTCCAGATGGAAAAATTCAATGACACTTTGCCCATCCTGGGATTCGAACCCAGGACCTCATGCTCAGCAGTAACGCTTGCGACTACTAGACCAACGAGGCAGTTTTGTCAACAGTGGTGAAGAATTAATTTACACTAAGTAAAGCATTTGCCTGAGTTTAATCCGACAACATATATCTCGTAAATCGGGGTTGTTACCGCTGCGCCACTACTACCTTATGGCCCCATATTTGTTGGTTATATATTAGTTGGGTTAAAATAAATAAAATTAAGCTATTAAGTTATTTAAGCTTCTAATAGTAAATATTTGCTGAAATCTTATTGATATAGGTGTACATATATTGGTATGGATTTTCCGTGAAATGGTTGAAAACGCATAGTGAATAAATACATCGCGCTGCATTTCGGGAATGTAGCGTTTCAAAGGCTTATTTGCCCGGAAAACCTCGCATTACTAAAGGATTATATTTGACTAGTCATGTTAGTGAGCAAATCATGCTCACCATTAATGGATTGAAATATTGTGTAAAACATAATATTAATAATACAAAAGGCAAGTATTGAGTATATTGTTGATTGCAGTCAACAATGCACTCTAATTATTGATATAGTAAAAGTTATTTCAAACCATTTCAATTTACTGGTGTTGTGTACGGGTGCGCTAAACGTATTATCAGTAAAATAACTACCCTGCGTTAAGGCCCTCTTGTAGTTGAAGACGTTTCGGCGAACACTGGCCGGTCGTTGCGAGCGCTTGAGCTGCTAGATTTTGTGTATAATTGTTTCGTGGAGACAAAATGATAAGAAAATTATAAAATATTTTCTCAGCATACCCTAAACAACAATGAAACCTATCTTTTGTTATGAGTTTCACATGGTTTAATGATGGAATCTCTTCAAGGTACACGTTTTAAATGGCGATTTAGTGTCAACTTTGTGATTATTTTTTATCGAGCCAATTGTTTTAATTCACGTTTCTATCCTTACACAGCGCTTAACAGTATGTTCAATTTTCCTAAATATTTTTTTTTTACGGAAACTAGCCATTTTGCTAGATTTACGAAGGTTTAAAAAAGTTAAAAAGTACTGCAACCTCGCCTTAACGTAGTGTCAACGCAGAATCAAAGTGGCGTAAACGCATACGTTGGACATACGTTCAGTGCACTCTAGAGGTAGAAATTGTGATTAGTAAAGTTTTTAAAATCTCCTGTGTAAACTTGATATCAGAGACTTCATTTAATATTGTTGTATTTAACGATCATACGACGCGGATAAACTGACATAGTATGAACTTATCCTAGAACGAACTTTTGTCTGCGCTACTGATAAATTAAACGAGTGATAAATGAAAATAATTCATTAATTAATTTTACTCTGAAGGTCTTAGTTTAACATTTTTACTTCAACTTTCAAGTCAGTTATATGAGTAAATTGTAACATTGTTTATGTAAGCGGGTACGCCCCTTATGCCTGGAGGCTATTTTTGGTTAAGTTTAAGGTCCGTTTACGTTTCTGTTTTTAGGGTTCCGTTGCCAAATGGCAAAAAACGGAACCCTTATAGATTCGTCATGTCTGTCTGTCTGTCTGTCTGTCCGAGTATGTCACAGCCAATTTTTTCCGAAACTATCAGAGCTATGCTATTAAGCTTGGTAACCGCTTGGTAATACTGTGAACCGCATTAAAATTTTCACACAAAAATAAAACAATAGTATTTGGGGTTCCCCCCATACATAGAACTGAAACTCAAAAAAAAAAATTCATCAAACCCATACGTGTGGGGTATTTATGGATAGGTCTTTAAAAATGATATTGAGATTTCAAATATCATTTTTTAGGGTTCCGTTGCCAAATGGCAAAAAACGGAACCCTTATAGATTCGTCATGTCTGTCTGTCTGTCTGTCCGAGTATGTCACAGCCATTTTTTTCCGAAACTATAAGAGCTATGTTGTTGAAACTTGGTAAGTAGATGTATTCTGTGAACCGCATTAAAATTTTTACACAAAAGTAGAAAAAAAAAAACAATAATATTTGGGGTTCCCCATACATAGAACAGAAACTCAAAAAAATTTTTTTTTTCATCAAACCCGTGTGGGGTATCTGTGGATAGGTCTTCAAAAATGATATTGAGGTTTCTAATATCATTTTTTTCTAAACTGAATAGTTTGCGCGAGAGACACTTCCAAAGTGGTAAAATGGGTGTCCCCACCCTCGTAACTTCTAAAATAAGGGAATGATAAAACTAAAAAAAATATGTGATGTACATTACCATGTAAACTTCCACCGAAAATTGGTTTGAACGAGATCTAGTAAGTAGTTTTTTTTTAATACGTCTTAAATCGTAAACCACAATTTACCTTTCATTCAGTCAACTCAAATATAAAAATTTAAAAAAACCTTTTAATTTCATAAACATAAACCTTATGCATAAACCGTGAATACCTGAAGGTTTGTACGGAACCCTCGGTGCGCGAGTCCGACTCGCACTTGGCCGGTTTTTTGTTATTTATTTCTCCTTGAGTATAGTTTTCTATATTTTGTTGGTATATACCAACAAAATATAGAAAACTGGCGTGTGCTGGCTAACATATGGTTTTTTTTTTGTAATGTGATTTACTTACATATTATTGTATAGAATCAAGTTCTAACTTAACAGACAGCTTTGCTGCTGGGGAGTTTGTTACGCCATTTCTTTCCAGCTAAAGCACTAGGAAATGGTGAAAGGCGGGCGTTTTGGGGGACTGTCTTATATAATTTTGACAATCTAAAAGTGCTGACTCTCAGTCTAATTTTTATAAATCACTTTTGATTACCGAGTGATCGAAAAACAAAACAAAAAACTTCGATCATCCAGTAGGCGAGTGAAAGATTCATTTTTTTTTTTGCATTCCATAATGTTGGGAAAATTTACAATATCTTTGGCGCCGTCCATTAGTCACGTGATGTTTTTTTTGGCGTTATTGAACCCCCCCTCTCCCTTGGTGATACATGGTGAGGTTTAAGCCTCCCCCCTCCATATCACGTGTAATTTTAGTACCTACAAAGAATCTTATTTTTTTTAATACTTATAAAATACAGGTATCATCTAATTTTATTATACAAAAATAAATACACGTGATATATTACTACACCCTTCCCCTTTGTGATATTTCGTGATTTTTTATGGACCCCTCCCTCCCCCCCTTTCGAGCCTCACGTGATTAATGGACAGCCCCTTTACTGAAAGACTTCGATGGCTCGTACACTGATTTATTTTCAGACATTTTACTACTAGTAAAAGAAGCCGAGTAAAAGACAAAAATGATAAAAGTGTAACAACTGATTTGTTTTATCTGTGGCGTCTATCTCTCGATTCGTCACAGTTTTAAATGGACAGACGACAAAATTCTCTTCTACAATTTCTTTTAGTCATTCCATTCATCTGTCGTCTAACCCGATCCTTAATATGACATTCAACGTGTGTCCTTTGTATAGTCTGAACTGTTCCAGTACATCAAAATATTTAATTTTAGAAGTATTTTCTCCCATGTTAACTGTCCAATTTTACGTGATGTAGGTAAAAGGACACGACATAATGGACACGCGGAGTCGTTTTGCGACGCTTTCGAAATCTCAATCCGTTCGTTTCTTACTTCAAATTAGAAGCCAAGGTCAGATGCTAATAACATAAAGGTTTATTTATAAGTATTGCTTAAACGCCGGAAGACGTGTGACCTTATTGGTCATGTTCTTCAGAAAGGTCAGGTGCGTAGTACTTGCAACCAGCGTGCGTATAAGACCAGATGTATTACTGTAAACGAGGCAAATGGACTGTGTACGGATCGTAGCAGATGACGTTCTGTATTTCCTGCCTACTTCCACCTGAAGAAAGCGTGAGCGTATGTACGTATTGCTTAAAGTAAGTTCTCTGCCAGTGCCGTGCACTTCTGTAAGTGACGTACTCATAATACAATACATAAAACTGTAAAGTGACTTTTATTTGTGTATGTCCTAGTGAATAAGTTGTAGAAGTGCCATATCAATAAATAAATAAAGATTTAGAGACTTTTAAACGTTAGTCATTGTTTGGTTTAGCAGGTGTTAAACAATACTAAACTTCAAGCATCGTTTATACAAGAACCCACTTATATAAAACATTTAAGTACCTAATCTGGTACTAAAGAGTGAAAATTAATCGATTAGCAACAATATCCTTAGAAAGCCTCCTTCGTGTGCATCCTGGCACCTTTTTTTTTTTGACACCTACGAGCAAGCATCAGTTTCTTAAGAATACGGTAAAAGGCCGTTGATCTTGCGCCTGCTCTCTCCGGTCGCATAGGATTGCATGCCATCAGACGATGATAGTGAGGGAAGAGAGAAAGTACACGATTTCTGCGCACACACTTGTGCACTATGACATCTTTCACGCTGAGGACTATTCTCTGTTGAGATTGGCTGCTACTGCCTAAATAAAGTCTGGCGAGTATTATTATGTAAATAATTGAACGTCATAGACTACTCATGAAGTCTAACAAAGTTGCACAAGAAAATTCCTCAAGTAAAATGGTTTGAGCATGTCTGGTTTACTGCACTTCTAGTTTACAAAGAAGACATTGCAAGAGATAAAATGCAAAAGTTTCATATCCAATATAACGATGTGTGACTAGAATACATTAGTTCCTTGATTCCACTTGCAGGCAATATTTATTTAAATTCGTTCATACAATGACCGCAAGATCGAAGAAATTTAATGCGATTGGCTAGCTGGCGGGTTCCCTCTATCTGGCAGAAACTTGATGCGTCAAATTTTATTTGGCATAACACACTTGGCATAATCTTCTTTAAACGAATATTTGCAAGGCTTAATAAATGTTTAGCATAATCATTGTTTGGCCGAATGTTTATATGTCCGCCTTTACGCTGGCATACTTTTAAGATGGCGGAATTTTGTTTAGCATAATTAACTTTGGCAGACTTAAAATTCCGCAGAATTTCGTTTAGCATAATATTTATATAGAGCGACGATTATTTGGTACAATTTCACTTGGCATACTATGAAGATGGCAGAATTTCATTTAGAATAATTTTGTTAGGCATATTGCCATTTCTATAACATTGCATTTTAATTTTAACCTTAAATTTAAATAGTGTCTCAAAAAGTCAATATGTGTTGTGCTACAAAGTTATTGACAGAAACGATTCGCTGCAGAACCAACTCCACGTAGTCTTGTCTGCCCTACCTCTAGAGTGTAATTTAAGCCCGCGCAGGCGCGGAGGGGCAAAGCGGCCCGCGAGCTGAGGAGCAGGTGATTTTGACGCGCGCCGCCGCGGCTGAGGCTGGCCGGTGAAACCGGCCAGAAAGCCGAAGCTGCGGTGGTGAGCGTAAAACCATCTGCGACGATGAGCCGGAGACGGAGCCGTGACAGAAAGCACGCATGCTGCATGTTGCATGCTTGCTTCCATGCTGCATGATTGCTTGCATGCTGCGTGCTTGCTTACATGCTGCATGCATGGTATATGCTTGTTTGCATGTCTGCATGCAGCGTGCTAACTATGATTTTTCTGTAATATAATATATGAGTGTTTCAATTATTAAGGATATGAAATGTATGGCAAAATATGATTCTAACTTGAAAGTTCCTGAGATATGATAGCTCTGTCTTTTAATAACTATCGATATGAAATAATGCCAAGAGACGATTCTGACTGCGAACTTTCTGCGATATGATGGTTCTCCTTTTTCATTATTATGGATATAACATTTATGCCTAAAGATGATTCTGACTTATAAAAGTATGCGTTGTCAATATATGATAAATGAATGTATGCTAAACGATTTTCTGCGAAATGAAGTTTATGCTATCCGCTGTTATGCAAAATAATATTATGATGAAAAAAATTCTGCCATAAAGGGTGGAGCAAATCATTTAAGTTAACGTTTTGTGTCTTTTAATGTTTTCTGCATACCATAGTATAGAATCAAGTTCTTCTAACTGGAAAAACAGCTGTGCTGCTAGGGAGATTATTGTGCCACTTCTTCTTCCCAGCTTAAGAACTAGGAAGTGGTGAAGGGTGGGTGTTTTGGGGGACTGTCTTATGTAATTTTGATGTTCAAAAAGTGCTGATCCTCAGCCTAATTTGAATAAAAGACTTTTGATTTTCAACATTATTTGTTAACAGCTGAATACGGAAGGATAAAATTATAAACGAAAATCAGGAATAAGTAAGAGTCAAAAATCCGCACAATGATCATGATTTTGCCGTCAATTGTTCATGAATAAACATTAACCAGCTGAATGCGCAAAACTGAGGTTCAGATTTTTTCGGAGTTTTTAAGTTTTCTGAACTGTGACAGTAAAATAGTTTTAAGAATTTTATTTTCATTATAAATATGCCCATTTACTAGTTAACGCGGCCTAAACTGGCCCTTTTTAACGGCCGGAACAATAAGAAGAATTACTTTTTTCTTCCCGAAGTCCATCACAACGAAAAAGCCGTTGAAATGATAGAGTATTTTTATTATCTCCGAAGGCAAAGCTCGTCTTTGACACAGAAACGGCCATTTACAAAATTGATTTTAAGAAGACTTATGTAAAGAGTGCCGAATTTATGCTTTCATTTTTAGATTTTTATCATGAAAAAGCTGGAGAAAACATTGTAAGTACTTAGTTGTATTACAATAGGAAGGAATATTTGTTTGTTCGCATAGTAGGTATTATATTAATAATACATTCATGTTTGTAACTGATTTAATTTTGCTTTTAAATATAAGGAAGTTGCTCTGACTAGGCGGATGGCAAAAAATATTGTCATAAATTGATATTCTTAACAGACTTTTAGTAAAATACAGTTTTACATGCGTTAAGAAGAGTTAAAAAGATAGTAAAAACAGAGTAACCAGAAACACAAATTAACGAATGAATTTAATGAAATGCTTGTAAAATGCCACTTAGTTAAACCTGACTCCTCAGTAAACACCATAAAATGTTCCCTAATTAAATTGAGTAAATTTATTTCTTTCGCAATACTATTTTCAACATGTAACCTACCTACCATTTAACCGTTTCCCTGTATTCGGAACATTAAAAAAACCTTTCTATTCGGAGAACGAGGGACATTTATTCCGTACAGCGTTGCCAAACGAGGTACGGACGTACGGTATGTAGATTTTGTCGGAAACTGCAAGAATTACTAACAGGCGCCTGCATTCACTAATCACATACCCAGCTTTTATAGTCAGGTTCTTATAACGAAGTATTTTTTAAACAGCTCTTTTCTTTCTTATAATGAAAATGAAGCACGAAGTTATGAAGTTGGCCGGTATTTTTAATTAGAATAACCAGTACGTTGTTAAAGTTGAATTGAAAATTTAATCAGGGATATAAAAGTGCAAGACATTTGGCACAGTAATCAATTAAGCTATTTGCTTCACGCTTGGGACAAGTTTTCGTCCGTAAAATTTTTAGTATGGCAATTAAACGTAGTTTTTGTTTATAAAACACTTGAAAAAAATGAGCTACTCAATTAGATTTTTTTTTTGTTTTTGTAACCTGGGAACTTCGTCATTTATAACCCTAATAAAAAAAAACATCCCTTTTGGTTTGAAAGATGTAGGTAGGTACTTATCGAATGATCCCATATAACAGTGTGAAAAGTAAATAAATAGGGAAAATACCACATCTACTCAGCGTAGCTCAATAATTTTGAATCAAAGTAATATTTGTTGTTATTTTTTCTAATATTTTTTTTTAAATTTCGTTCCTGTATTTTAGTTATAGTTTTTTTTTTACTAATCAAGGAATACTGAGATACAAATAAAAGGAACCTCCTTAAAACATTCCAGGCATTCTGTTAGCTCTTTTTCGAAAGACATCTTTAAACGCATCTATTTAACGACGCATCGCATTCAATAAGAGACGTTATGTTGTTGACTCAAAGCCAACTGTTAATGCCAGAATAAGTCAGGGTCAGTAAATTTGAATAACGGAGACCAAGCCAAAGTCCGAGGACATTTCATAGGAAGCCGTACAGAGAAAACTCGCCCATATTTTGCTAAAAGCAATGGTGGATTTAATCAAAATATATAGCAAAGCCAATCTATCTTAGTAGTTGTAGGAAGTCTATGTTATTTATTAAAAGCAAATGCTGGGAAGTTTACGTACTATGGAATACACATAATAGAGGGGAAGTAAAACCCAGATTTCTCAAGCACAATCAGTTAAGGAGTTAATATTTAACCAGCCAGACTCACGTTGATTAAACCATATTCTATGATGATTCGGTCTTTGCGTAATTTTGGTGACTCACTGTAAAATTTAAATTGCACCGGACGTATTGTATCAGTCTCTTACTGTTGCATTCAGGGAGATACTCATCCTGCCAGAGTCGCTGGTTTCCTTCAAAACTGTTGCCGTGGCGCTGGCACAGGTAACTGAAGGGACACGAGTGGGTTTTAGTTAGTAAAAGTCGACGATTTACCACTCAGAAAAAAAGGGGTATATACTCATAAATATTAAATATTATCCTCAATAAAAATATGATAGGTTAAGGACGTTTTAATTGTGTATTAACATTGCGCGAAGATATGGTGGCCGCTCTACTTTAAACCAACTTTCCAACATGACAAATCCCTTCGTAATTTTGTATCCAAGATGAGCAATGAGCGTCTCCTGTTGCCAAATAAAGATACAGATTACAGTTTATTACTTAGCTTAGCTCCCAGGAAGATTACACGCTGCTTTATAAATTTAACTTAGTGTCGAGTGACGTCATAAACTTGATGCCACAAGATAATGATGAAAGTTTTTAATTGGTAGCTATTATACCATGTTACAAAACATGTACTTACTTTGTTTTGAGCTACGAGTCATATGCTTGTTGTAGTAAATTGTGTGCCCTTGAAAACTGGCACATAAAAAATCTTCAAAAATAAAACTGTCTTTAAGATGTCGTAATACCAAGAAAGTAATACGACTTTCCGGTAAAAAGTCGTCGTTTAATCCATTAACAATGAATGAGAGGAAAATTCTCATGTTTACGTTTCAGCTTCACTCAAAAAGTGTTCCCGTAATTTCTCGCCCGCGTATTTCCTGCCTCGCAAGCGTTACTTAGCGCACCGATCCAAATCCAAAACCCTGAGAGCTTTCAGCTCGAACTCCAGAATTGTTTAGCTCGGGAGCTCCGTGAAAGATAATAACAGTAGGATCTTGGATACTGTCCAAATAATAGGGTCTAAGATCTTCAAGACCCACTGTACGCATAGAAAAAAAAAAACTCTCTGATTCTACAGCACAGCTCATGGAGGAGAAGCGCGAAACAATCCAGCAGTATTTAGTTTTTACAGACCACGCGCTCCAGTATTAACGGTTAATTAGACGGAACTCTTAGTCCTATAAAAGCGACCATAGCCACTTTAATACTAATCATAAAGAGGCAATAGAGTGGAAAAAGTCGTTGCAAGTGATCTATTGTATCTTATATTCGTATTGGGTGGAGACATCTTGCGAAACTGAAGACCGATGACGGTAGAGTCATACCCGCCAAACTTGGGATGTTGAGAGAAATCGATAAGTTCTATGGATATCCACCAGTATACATGTCAACCAATAACCTCGTTACGAATTAAGTAACCATCCTAAGAAATTGGTTGACCCGAAATTAGAAAGAAAGGAAGAAAGAAAAATATTTTATTTGTGACACGCACAGGACATAAAAAATATTAAAAATAATACAGATATTTAGGATTAAAACAAATAACAAAATGGTAAAAGATATTAAAATTAAAAGAGTAAGACCTGTGCGAGGCCAAAAAGGCTCCTATCTCAGCATAATGCTGCGATATTTGTAAAAAAAAAACAACTACCGCAGCGCTGGTATTCAGATAGGGCCCACTGGAAATTACACCAAAGACATCCAGAATGTCAGCTTGTACGAGATTAGAATGGCTCTGACGCGGCTTAAAACTACACGGCGCCGGGAGATGACGCGTTATTCAAGTCCTCCAGAGGTTGTTCGATTCCATCAAACTCGTAGGTTAAACTGCACAAATATGGCACAGAGGTGTATTGTTACTCTTTCTTAAGACTGGCGACATTACCCTGCTTAAGAATTTTTTGCCCATCTCACTTCTGAGCTAGGTATGTCTACAAGCTGTTTTCAAGAGTCATCACGAACTGTCTCGTGCGCAGGTTTGACAACTTCCTACAAGCCGGATTCCGTAAAGGATTAAGCCGCAAGGGCAGCGATCGGGAACCTATGCAATATCTTCTTATACCCAGCGTTGGTAAACTAACAAGGTGGATCGATGACATGGTGTATGACGCAGGAATTTGGTGGATGCGAGAAGCTCAGAACTGGTGGGCTGAAATGAACGAGGATGAAGCGCTACTTTTGAACATGAGGTCCTGGTTTTTTCATCTGGAGTTTCTCAGTTGCAGCGCGGTTGATGACAATTGGCTCGCCCCTTAACATGATTTAAACGTAACGGGCGAAATTTGGCTGAAATATATTTTGCACCTGTCTTACTCTTTGGGGAATACACAGACGTGATATTATGTAACGTTCCTTAAAGTTTCATCACTTACTCACCCTTTAAACATGAACTGGCTCTATTCAAAGTCAAAATGGTGTGACACATTTCGAGACAATGAAATCAGACCAATGTCTATAGTACATAAAGTTGTGTTGCTTTTGTTAGAAAACTAAGTTTTAGCTACGTAAGTTTAGAAATCCAAGGGTATACAAAGTTGAATTAATTTGTCTCGGAGCCCACAAATAATAGCCCGCTTTATTATTTTATTGTTGAAATAAACTGGGGCATTTAAGGATTTGTAGGTACGGCCTAAAGGATATTGATGACAGCAAAAGGGAGGTATAAAACCCTGATTTGTGTTGCGTTTCGAAATAAATGTGTCTAGAGACCCAGGAACAGAAGGCCATTTAGGTCTTATCTTATATCCATGTACCCTTAATTTATATTTAGTATAAAACCATATGTAGATTTATGCATACAATAAGACCTCATTTTCAATATATCTTTGTTGAACTGGAATTCTGGAAAGGATCGAGGCTACGTAATTACCGTCACACGGATCGATCTTCAAGGTTAGACAAAGCTTACTGAGATCTGTCCGTAGATGGATCCATCCATTATATACAGAGAACCTTCCGTGACTCGACAAGCATATAAAGTATTTGGTCTCGGCTGTTATTCTTTGACCTTTACCAGTCGATACGGAGCAGCCCGAAAGTTTGACAACCACTCTTGCCAAGGAGTATCGTGTTACTCAGTAACTGAGTTGCAGATGTTAATAACCAGTCGCTCTATGGTAGTGAGCTACATCTGATTAGACTGGACCCCGAGCCTAACACAGTTTGAAAAAGTTTGGGCATGGCATTGCATTGTTTAGTATTATACTATTTATTTATTTATATTTATTTATTTATATATGCTTTATTGTAAACCAGAAAATACATAACAACAAGAACATTTAACACAAAAAAACATACAATGGGCGGCCTTATCGCTTTCTGCGATCTCTTCCAGGCAACCTTGGAATGGACAGTGATTGCGTGGACATTAAAATGGGGTTGTCACTGGTGCAAAATACAATTTACTTTAATAAATACATAGAATAATCATATATATCCTGTATAATAGACACTTATATACATACATACTAAATATATGAGCTAAGAAAATAAAAGACGACTACAGATTATCACAGCTACGGAAACAAGATCACGACAACAAATAATGCAGTTCACGAGTCTTTTAAATATAGGTAAAGATTGCGCGCGTTTTATATGAATTGGCAATGCATTCCACAAACACTCCACTATAATATTATATACTTTTATACTACATACTTTTATAATTTTTATGGTCCCGGACGTACAGAATTACGTCCGCAACTAAGGGACTTACTAGAGAATGGGCAGCAGCGTTCTCTACGCATTTTACCACCTTACTGCGATCGCCAACCCGCCTGCCAAGCGTGGTGATTATGGCAAATCCCCCCAAATTGGGGGAGGCCTATGTCCAGCAGTGCACGTTTTGCGACTGAAATTATGACTTTTATACTATAATTATATTCCCGTGGGATAGTTATCGAACTCTACGCGGGTGAAACCGCTGAAAAAGGTAGTTTTTGATATATTCGAAACTACCATTTGCCAGCGGCTTCACCCATGCATAATAAATAATCATTGCATATTAAATAAACGTTTCCTAAAAGAGCGGTGGCTGTCATATTAAAAAGATTGTCATAAAAGTCTTTAATTTTTAACTGAATTTGACATTAAAGTGCCAGAAATCGCTATGTTTTTGAACAACCGTTACTGTATAATCGTTAACTGCTTCCTTAGACAACTCGAGCTTTAAAATATAGAGAAAAACTCGAAGTCCTGTCACATTTGACCTTTATCCAAACCCTGGCGAAAAGAGTGATGACGATTGGTTGGTTAGATAAGGGAAGGGAGACACAAACAACCTTATAATATATTGTGTCAGGTAACGCCGTACAGAAGATCGTGGTGTAAAAAAATCCTTTGTGTGGTAACTTATTTTCTAAAAAGACTTGGTATTTATAGATCCCGTTCATTGAAATGTTCTTAGTTTTGCATCGGAATTTGAACATCACGTCTTGTTTCTCTAATGGGTTGAGCAGAGGTGAATCTATTATAGCCCACCCACATTCCACAGTTCATGTTTCAGTCCCATGTAATATACAACAAACTAGCCTATTGCCATCAACAGGACACAAATGTAGACTCCGGGCTGCTACAGATAAATAATTTCTAAATTCTACAAAAGAAGTAGTAAAAACTTTAGAGGTGTCAAGGGACACCCGGATGGAACGAAATTCCTTTCCAGGATTCATAATTGTTATATTTTTTTTATTATTTATTATGTACAAAAAACCTGTACACACTCAACAAAAATATTCTCTCTCTCTCTCTCCCTCTTTCTCTCTCTCTCTACTCACAACAAAAAAAAACAACAACATACAAACAAATACAAACAACAAAATATATACGGTCGAATTGAGAAACCTCGTCCTTTTTTTGAAGTCGGTTAAAAAGTGTCGTTACAACTTTTCGCGATAAGGAACTTCGTTCCAAAAACAAATACACTTCACTCGACCTGGAGTGGACCCTAGACCTCATGCTCATGCAGTAGCGTTTGCTACCACAAGATTGACGAGGTAGTCGAACTGCCTAATGTCTACGAGCGTCACGGGCCAAGCGTAGCGCCAACTACATTCGATTCCGCATGTCGACGGCTGCAGATGCCTTTGTTCTTGGCCCATGCCACTCGTGTATTCGCTTAGTTCAGAGCTTTAAAGAACGTTCAAACTGAGGCATATACCATACGAGACCACGAAACATGGCACGTGACTGCACGCATCGATTGTTTTAATAATTTGGAAGTCACGAAGTTCGTGTCAGTTCAAACACCTTCACACAAGTTAGTTGACACAATCCGCTTCCCGCATCCCACGCAGGATTTACTTTAGTTCGATCGGAGCTTAAGTTTGATATTGGATATTGTCAGGTGGAATTAATACGCGTTCAAATCAAAGATAAATTTCAACTGACAATTAGCTCAGCTGAAGGTTTCATTACACATAGTAGTAGAGTTGATTTCATATTAAATTAGGGTTCGATAAATGAGGAAACTCACTGTCGAAGGTTTTATGTTGTTTGTTTAGAATAAACATTTTTTGTTATATTGTAACCTAATTGATTCTTTGTTAGACGGAGGTCTTCCCCATTTTTTTCCAATTTTCTTTTAGTTTTTCCTTCTCCAAACCGCCAGCCAATCGCTCAGGAACAAGTCCAAATCATCACGCCAGCGTTTTTTAGACCGGTTTCTCAGAGATTTAAAAATATTTTTGTAAACTACAAAATGCCAGTTTTCCTTTGAATATGAGCTTCATCATTACCCTATAATGTTCCCACAGCTGGGACACAGGCCTCCTCTCGGTGGGACGGAGTGGGCCATAATCCACCACGAATATGAGCTTAAAAAACACAAAATTATTTGTCTGCTGTTTTGTTTTTTGCCTGTCTAATATTCTGATATAGAATAATTTTCCACGAATATGTATTGTAGTATGTAGCTCGAAGAAACCTGTAAATTTCAGTGCGCATCTTTCATAACTTTTTTATGACTTATTCGCAAGTCCTAGCAGAATGAGCTCAATAGAAGATGTTCCATATAAAACAGGTTTGTCCTGAAATATTCCCTCAGAAGCCTATTTGTATGCAGTAAAAAGTGCGCCAACGAACAAATACGGCCCATTCAGAGACAAAAGGAGGATTTTATAGGTAATTTACCGATGTTTTTCCGTTTGAGTTATATGGTCTTTGTTTTATTCGACAAATTCACGATTTATGTGCTAATTTTAGTACTTTTTTTTTCTCGCTCTATATCAAAGCCCAATAAAAAAGTTGTTTACGTTTATTTATTTTGGTGTAATTGAGGTTTTTGTTGGGGATTTTAAGCTAAAAGATTTCACAATATATTATTTAAAATAGAGTTACAAAATATTTACTAAAAGACACAAGTGCCCATCTTTTTTACAATAAAATAGCATTATATTCACTGCGCACAGGCTAAACTCCAGTGGACTACGACCGATTTCTGCAACCATACTTATCAGGTACATCAGTGCATGTATAGACTCTAAAAGCCACATGTTCACTAGATTCCCACAGACTTCGCGACGTTTTTGTGACCTCGCAGCGACGCGGCAGCCGTCGGAACTGTAAAGGGGCACTTAGTCGGTTCTTACGCCACCTACAAAGAGGGTCGGCCATTTGTATGCTAATTTTCGAAGAAAAAACCAACGCCTCATTGCCCTTGTGATATCATGCTTTTTTGTACCACTAACGAGTTCCTTGATTGTAGTTTTAAGTCGAGTGAAAAAATAATTAAGGTTTTTGTTAAATAATTAAGTTTCACCATTTTTAAATAAGTTGGCTTTCAGATTTTTCCAAACGAATTTTATAACCTTCACGTGGTAACAACCTTGTAGAAATATGGTATTTGAAATTCATATGAAAGCGGCAAAACGCAATGCAATGGGCTTTTGATTGTCACCTAGATCGTAACAAAAGCATCACAGTGCTAACTAGGACATCCGAGTACTAGAAAAAATATGTACAGAAGCGGGCTACCTAAGGTACCCGAAGGGCTCAAACTTGGGCTTGCCTGGCTTGGGGATACCGATGAAGGTGGATTCTTTTCACGCTTACGGAAAGATATTTTTGGGGCGCAATTGAAGGTGGCGGCATGAGCTTTATGACACAGAGCGTTTGGTTTGTACACCTTATTGGTAATACCGTTCGAATCGGGGGCTTTTCCAGAGTAGGGCCCCACTCTAGGAAAGACTTTAACGATGTTGTGCGCTTTGTCTGTGTGGGAGGGACTCCCTACGTTCGACTTACGCGTCTACAATGGCAAGGTGCGTTTGTTATACCGGTTGAGCACTGAGAGGGCACTGGGAGTGCTAGGCGATTGGTTGCGCATTCGGCCTTAGGGTCAGGGTCAAGAGTTAGGCTCTTATCGGGACGGGGAGAGGAGGCATAGACACCTCTTCAGAGGAACGTAGTCTCCTCTGAAGATGCCTGAAATATTTGTGCCTGAGCTCGAGTTCACCTAACATCTTGTTCCAGCCCTCTGAACGAAGTGCTTTTCTTCATAGCACGATTTATTTGCCACATGTGAGCGTGGTTTAAATTCATTATGTGGGTGTAATTTTACAACTGCACCCATAGAAGTGAAATTATTTTTATTCCAATAACTTTAAGTCACATATATATTAAGTAGCTAGCCATTTGCATCAACAACAGTTCCTGATTCCAAAGTAAACACCAAACGAACACTTTTACCGTCCTAGTAAATAAACCCAGGAACTTATGCTCACATATTGAAGGGGTCCGGTAGGGCCCATACCTGCCAGGGTCACGGATTCGTTCGAACGAGCTACCGTGGCCCTGGCGGAGGCAACTGAAGGAACACATGTGGATTTTAGTCAGTAAAAATCAGACACGCCTTCCCGCATCATCAAATGACTTCTCCTGTTCTGCCCAGAGCGAGAGAAGTCATTTGATGATTTCTCATCCAGAAAAAAGGCTGCTACTGAATAATTCCCGATTAACACTTTTGCCGTCCTGGTAAATGAATCCTGGACCTTATGCTCAGTAGTAATTACCGTTAGGTGAAAGATTTTCATGATGATGTTTATTTAATTACCTTGCATCGGCAATCCTCAGCAGCAATATAGTGGAAGACATCAGTTCCTGTGGCCACACCAGGGTCACAGTGACGCAGACGAACCATTAGTGGTCGACGACCACCATACACACAAACCGGGTGATGAGACTTCTTGAACGGAAACTCCCAGTCTGAAATCTGAAGAATGCTCTATAAGTATTTAATCATATTCTTTGTAAAACTTGTATGAGGGTGTAATGTCTATATGAAATATCGTAAGTACCTGGGTAGGTATGTCGGAGAAGCTTGGCAACTAAAGCTTTTAACAAATCATCATCATCATCATCATTTCAGCCGTAAGAAGTCCACTGCTGGACATGGGCCTCCCCCATGCACCGCCAATTTGACCGGTACATTTTTTGGGAGGATTTGCCATAATCGCCACGCTTGGCAGGCGGCTTGCCGATCGCAGTGTGGTGGTAAAATGCATAGAGAACGCTGCTGCCCATTCCCTAGTAAGTCCTTTAGTCGCCTCTTACGACACCCACGGGAAGAAATGAGGTGGTGTTATTCTTTACGTCCGGCACGACACGATACCGTCCGTTTAACAAATATTGAAACACTATTTGGGAACGTGTTTCAAAAGAACCTAATGATATTATATCATCTGGATGTAGTTGTCTGTATGGTGAATGCTATTAGTAACTATGGGACACACAAACCCCCATCTTTAGTAATATAGGTATATCATTGTCTTATTAAAGTTTTATGAATTACTGACCATGATGTTATACTGGGTTGTGGGGGTCAGATAGGAAGTCGTTCCATGTAAAATACTGGTATTCAGCTGCACCCGGTTAGACAAGAAGCTGACTCCTACATAGTTGGGAAAGACTAAGCAGATGATGATGATGATGATGATGGTATACTTGTACCTAAATAGATAAGATTATTATTGAAATTATCATTCGGTAACCCTATTCAATATCGATTCTGACTAAAGGTAAGCGTACACTGGTCCACATTGATTGCCACGCACGCACCGCAAGGTACCACCCGCACCGAGTTAATACAAAACACAAGCTAAATAAAAACTTTTTACCAAAAAATTTAACCGCCGAAAAAACTGAAAAGCAAAAAATAATAAACCTTAAAATTATGAGTCGGCGCTTTGAGTGATCTTTGTTCATTGATTTTCCAGCGCCGACTCATAATTTTAAGGTTTATTATTTTTTGCTTTTCAGTTTTTTCGGCGGTTAAATTTTTTGGTAAAAAGTTTTTATTTTATAATTTTTTGTAGCTTTAATGTACTTATAATACTTGGCAAGGTATACCCTATCCAATGAATAAATTATCAAAATCGGACTACTCTGTACAAAGTTATGCGTGGTTAAACATTAGAATCAGTGAGCAGTGAACAATCAATCATCCCCTGTTTTCTGACCCTTAGGGTTTGATTTTGTTTTCCAAATTTATATGAGACCACCCTCGGAGTATATCCTTTCCAATAAAAAAAGAATTATCACAATCAGACTACTATGTAAAAAGTTATGCGTGGTCATACATTAAAAAAAAAAAAAACAAAAAAAAAACAAAATATACGCGTCGAATTGATAACCTCCTCCGTTTTTTTTCGTCGGTTAGCAAAAATGCGTTGCATGCTAGTGACGTCAAATGGGTAGGTAAGTTCAATTCGTGTTCACGTTGTTTTTTTTTTATATCTTATAAAACTTTGTAAAGTGGATAACTCACTTTTAATTCCATTAGATAAAAGTTTTTATTTTTGACTTTTTAGCTATGGTATTTTCCTCACACTAATTTCTTTATCACTACTGGCCAGAGGGGTAATTGCGGAACTTTTGATCGGTAGGAATTGGTTTAATATTCATAGTTAAACAACATTCATTGCGTTATTTACGTTGCTGAGCCGACAATTTATTTGAACAAATGACGCAATGGTTTAGAAATAATCTTCAATCCCATTCAGATTCTGATAAACTGTGCGTTTCGCAATTAGGGTGCAGGTCAATATTGAGTAGTGACAGGAAGTATTAGAATATCACCGTGATGAATAAAATGTATTGAATACGTATTACCGAAGCTAACGCAAAAACTACCAAAGCAAAGTCAATAAAACTAAACCAGAACCACCCCTGAAGCATAAACTATCTAAAAAAAAAAAAGATTTTTTGAAATCGGTTCATAGTTAGCGGAGAAATCAGTGAACATTAAAGAAAAAATAAGTGGAACATAGAACCTCCTCCTTTTTTGAAAGGATATATTATTATGATGAATTGTTCAAATCGAAACATTAACAATATTCAAGTTTGCATAAATGAGATAATTATCCGGATATCGGCAAATATTATCGGCAAATCCGGTTATTACGTTGCATGCCGTGGACGATCACCTTTAGTCGCGGTTAATGGCTAATTAATATTATTACAGGAGAATCTGTCACATTCAATTATTAATAAACGTCCCAAAGAGTTATTATTTTTAATTACGTGCAATGAACTGTCAACGCGGTTTATTGATAACGGATATATTTTGCATTCAATTAATCGGCATGGTATCAAATTACCATATTTCACTGAGTAATTAGCAAGAATAAAGTTATTGAGGAGGAAGTAATACAGGTTATTTTACCGTGTAATACTTGCAATGGTGAAATTATCTTTTACTTAACTAGTACTTACGGCTCACAGAGAAGAAGCACACATTTATTTTAAAGGTTATAATATTTGATTTAATAATAGCTTTTGCCAGCGTAATGTTAAAGCCGTCTAACAGATTTTTGATTATTTATACGACTAGCATTTGCCCGCGGCTTCGCCCGCGTGGATGTCGGAAATTAATGCAAGAGGACGTACTACCGCGATAAGAATGTGTTATTCCAGGTTATATAGGTAATGTAGTCTCTGTGTGCTATTTTCGATCCAGATCCATTCAGCCATTTTAGCGTGATTGAGAAACAAACACCCAATCATACATATTTTCACATTTATAATATTATTAGTAGTAGGATTATAACTCATATTACTTAGGATTCATAGTTTATGAGAACATCATGTGTGTTGGTGTTTTTAAAATAAAAGTAATAGTATTCAGAGTAAGAAGACTGCGACATAGGGCTTGGTTTAGTTGAATATAAGTCTTCCTGGTTTTTCTTAATGCTCCTATTCTACCTATACAGACACTCAATCATTTACCAGACACCGAACATAATTATAGGAATAGTACTTTTGCCAGTGGCTTGGCCCGTATAGCTGTCGGAAAACATCACCCGGGAACCTACTACCGGGATAAAGTAGGTATCTTATCTGTTACGTATCCATGATATAATATATCTTTGTGCCAAATTAGATCTAAATCCGTGTGGCCGTCTTTGCATCATTGAGAAACAAACATCCAAAAATCTAAACATCTAAGCCATTTCGCGGTCTCTTACTTGGAATAATACTATTAGGTTTATTTTGAGTATAATGAACACACATGATATTCGCAATTACTATGAAGCCAAAGTAATATGAATTACAATCCTACTTATCCTGTACTACCCGGCCGCTGCCAACGCGCTCTGCGCCCGCTTTTTAAATCTCTAACATCTTCTAAGATATTCATTTAAATTACATGCTGTAAAGGGCCATATCCCAGCGGACTCTCCATCCGCTTACCAGCCCATCGTGCTGCTCGACGAGGTGGGCAAGCTCTTTGAAAGAGTAATTGCAGACCGCCTCGTCGGGTGGCTGGTGCGGGAGTGGCTGGATTTGGCGGACAGCTAGTTCGGTTTCCGCAAAGGGCGCTCTACGGAAGATGCCATCATGCGCGTGCGAGCCCTCACCATGGGGGATGCAGTGGCCCGGGGTGGGGTCGTCTTGGCGGTGTCTCTAGACATCGCCAATGCCTTTAACACCCTGCCCTGGGGTTGCATCAGGGAGGCACTCCGGTATCACCGGATGCCGACTTACCTCTGTCGTGTAGTCGAGGCTTACCTGAAGGATAGGGCCGTCATCTACCCCAGTCACCAGGGAGACTGGAACCGGCGAGAGATGTCGTGCGGTGTCCCACAGGGATCGGTCGTTGGGCCGCATCTGTGGGACATCGGGTACGACTGGGTGCTGCGCGCCGACCTCCCTAGCGGCGTCAGCGTAGTTTGCTACGCTGACGACACGCTGGTCCTGGCGCAGGGGAGGTCGCACGAGACGGTGGCCGAACTAATGATACGCGGGGTTGCGGCAATCGTCGATAGGATCCGGCAATTGGGACTCGAGGTGGCCTTGCACAAGTCCGAGGCCATGGGTTTTCATGGTCCTCGGAACGCGCCACCTGCGGGTTCCCAACTCACGGTAGGAGGGGTTCACATCGGCGTCGAGTCGACGATGAAGTACCTGGGACTTGTCCTCGACAGCCGGTGGAACTTCGTCGAGCACTTCCAACGTTTGGCTCCCAGACTGGAGCGGGCTGGGGCTGCCTTAAAGTGGCTCCTGCCCAATCTGGGGGGTCCAAACGCCTCCTGCCGGAGGCTCTACACGGGGGTCGTGCGGTCCATGGCCCTTTATGGGGCACCGGTGTGGGCGCCCTCATTGAGGCTGCGCCCAGCGCGCCGGTTGAGTGCGGCCCAAAGGGTCATGGCCATCCGGCTAGTCCGGGGATACAGCACGGTCTCCTGCGAGACGGCGAGCCTCCTTGCCGGAGTGCCACCATGGGATCTGGAGGCAAAGATCCTCGCCCATATGTGGGAGTAGCGCGAGGAGGCGAAACGCCGGGGCGAAACTCCGCTGCCGCGACAAATCGCGGCACGGCGGACGGAGCTCCGGCAGGATCTCATGGCGACATGGCAGGTCCGATTGTCGCAACCCAGCGCTGGGCACGCCACAATTGCGGCGGTAAGTCCCCTCTTTGAGGAGTGGATTGAGAGGCGCCACGGCGTCCTCACCTTCCGCCTGACGCAGGTTCTCACCGGGCATGGGTGCTTCGGTGGGTTCCTGTTCAGGATAAAGCGGGAGGAAACGCCTGGGTGTTTCCATTGCGAGGATCGTCTGGAGGACACGGTGGAGCATACGGTGGAGGTGTGCCCTGCCTGGGCGGAGCACCGCCGTGTCCTCGTGGAGGCGATCGGCGGCGGCGACCTCTCACGTCCGGCCCTGGTGCGAGCCATGGTACGGAGCGAGAGAGCGTGGGAAGCCGTCACCTCCTTCTGCGAAGCAGTAATGCTCGCGAAGGAGGAGGCGGGGCGCGTGAGGGAGTGGCAGTCTCTGCGCCCTCACGTCCCTAGCCGCCGCAGGAGGAGACGCCCCGGGCATCGGGAGTCGATTGCGGACTCCCGGCCACCGTAGGCGCGAGCTTGCGGGTGGCGAGCAATGGGTAGCTCGCCGCCCGGTAAGGACCAGGCTCGGGTCGACGGCGCGTAGTGTTCCACGCGCGCCTCAAAGAGATGTCAGCAGCACTGAAGGGGTCTGCTAGGACCGATGCCTGTCAGGGTCGCGAGATTTTTCGAAAGAGATACCGTGACCCTGGCACATGGGCAACTGAAGGAACACGGGTGGGTTTTAGTCAGTAAATGTCTGACACGCCCTCCCGCTCCGCCCAGAGCGGGAGAAGTCATTTGATGATTTCCGATCCAGAAAAAAAAAAAAAAAAGGGCCATATTGATCTATATTACATAGACAATGTATTTAAGGTACTTAATTGGATAAGTGCTTCAAATCGCTTCGTAAATAAGCCCTTATTTCTCGTAAAAAGTAAAAGATAAAAAATGGTTATTGTGGGTTATCCCTAAGAGATAGACATATACCATTGAGGACATTTTTGTAGGCCTTTTTAAGGTGTACAATACTGTTGTACATTATTTTGATTTATTTCGTAGGATTCAGCCAGGGTTTTTCGAATTTTGAGACGTATGTCAGCGTAGTTTTCGAAAACAGTTATTTTTTTCTAAAATAAAAGAAAATAAAAGTAGCCTGAGTTACTCCTTGTTACATCAGCTATCTGCCAGTGAAAGTCCCGTCAAAATCGGTCCAGCCATTTCAGAGATTAGCGGGAACAAACAGACAGACAGACAGACAGACAAAAATTGTAAAAAATGTTGTTTTGGTATATGAATCGTGTATTACTTACTTTTTACACTTAGTAAAAAGTGGTTATCTTAATATTAAAAACAGACACTCCAATTTTATTTATTTGTATAGATAGATGTAATGTTTTCGATTTATGACGAAGAATGAAAATAAAAAATGTCGATGGCCATTTTGCGTGGATTTGACGCATATTTTCCCCAGCTTTTTTTTATATTTTTGTTGTGTTCAGTTTTTGTTGTGTTCATATTTATCGCAAATAAACGTATTTTCTCTCTTCTTTCTTACTTTCTTAAAAAATCTTTTTCCCTCTTTTTGGAAAAAACTGCCAGATTCGATTCCTGAACTATTTAGAATATGTACTTACAAATTAGTGCGGAACCCTCGTTGGGTGATTCCGACTCGCCCTTGTCCGGTTTTATTAAAATTTGTTTCAATTATTATAGTATATTTAATTAACCTTATGCAACATGGAAGAGGGTGATCAGTGGCCTGTCTACATTCAACTAGAACGATTCATGACACCAACTTATAAAAGCCAGACGTTATAATTTTCGAACAGTATGTCTCTCGACTTATGTGCGGTCGAAGCTTCACGAAATGAACACGGAGTATGAAATAAAGTTCGTACAAACAAACATACATCACCGAAGTTGGCTTGTAGAGTGATTACACAGAATAAATGAAAATATACCATGTATCTACGCGCATCGGAACGGGATCGAAGATTCCAGACGCTCACCCGCGTCCCTCGCACCGCCCGCCCCCCGTCGTCGCCTGCCAGCCGCACGCGCCTGGCCACGGCTCACGTCCCGCGGCCCTCGTCCACTTGCCCTCGCGCGCCCGAGCGAAACACCCGCGTCATTTTTGTATCAACATCGTCGTCGGGAAACTATTGTAAATTGTATTGTAGTAAACCAGTTATTTTATACAGTCCACTCAAGTTTAATTCCGCAAGGATCCATTCCCAACACTGGTCCTTCGAGGAAACAATACAATAACGTCAGTTTAACGTATTCTCGTCGGCGTCGACACGTTGTTGCCACGCGGTCAGGAAAAACTCGGAGCGGCGCGCGGCGGCGGCGGTTGGAAGATAGCTTCGGACTTGGAATCTACGATACAGTGAGTCTACAGCATAGATACTGCACACCGCATCGTCGGCATCGTGATCTCCAATCCGCATTTCCGCCGTGCAAGTCGCAAAAACGCAAACCAATATCCAACTGTGATCTACGGGCTACGTGAAGAATACGCACCACGTGCACCTGATACATCGGCTGGTATTGTGAGTTCGTTCCAATTATTATCCTTACCATACATAATCATCTGAAACTCTCGTAAAATCCTATTCAGTGACTATTTGAGTGAGGCTTATTTTCAAAATTAGGCAATATTTCACATTTGCACGTGAATTTGCATCCTGCACGCTTTCGGTGGGAGGCAATCCTATTGAAATATAAACTAAATAAATCTGCTTGGTGTGTGCACATTTTATGCTAATAAGTATATCGCACGGCTGACGGCATAGGTACTACGCACGACCACGCCATATTGCATCAACAAAATGGCGGAAAAGAATGAACGCATTGTTAAGCTAAAAAAGACTAAAGCTAGCTTTAAAGCTAAGCTAACCCAATTCGAAACATATTTAATTACAGCAAGTTCACACGAAGTGCTTAGCGAGCTCCACGCTAATGAACTTCAAACTCGCTTTTCACGAGTGCAAAATTTAATTTCTGATTTTGACACCTTACAGACAGAGCTTGAGTACCTCTGCGACCCTCCGGATGAGCAGTATGCTGACAGAGAGAAAACTGAAAACAAGTACTATCAGCTCGTCGCTCAGGCCCAAACTCTTCTTGCGACCTGCGCGGACAAAATTGGTGAAAGACGGCGTTCAGGCTCAGACTCCGGATCAAACATCAGTGATGCTAAATCAGGTGGGACTTGCAACCATACTCATCGTTTCCATTTACCAAAAATTAATATTCCAAAGTTTGATGGTACTTATCAAAATTGGCTCGAGTTTAGGGATACATTTATGTCAATGATTCATGGAAATAATCAATTAGATAACATTAGTAAATTTCATTACTTGCGAGCTTCACTCCATGGCACAGTGTGTAATTTTGACTTAGATGTGGCCAGATATATTTTATGTATTAATTCGAAAGAACTTGTGATACTTAATAATTGGTAAAAATTCCAACAGTAAAATTATCTATATTTTCAGAGAAAAGATTTTTTTTGTGAAAGTTCAACGACCTCAAAGAAAAGTTATTGTTTTTTTTTCTCCAAAAGTATTAACGGTATCGTTTTTTCCAATACCACAAACGACGTAATATCAGAATATTTATCCATATAAAAAATTAAGGAGCTGTAGCTTTGATTGTTAATGAAATACATGAACATTTTTGAATTTCACTTTTTATTGATTTTTTTTTTACCCCTATAATTACCGCATTTTTTTCTTTGCTATAAATATGTAGATAACTGTTGTTTATCACGTCCTAAAAAATAACATACGTAACTCAAAGGGGTGGTGAGAAAAAGCGTTTCTAAATATTTTAGAAATTTCTATGGAAATAGGGTTGTCCAAACGATAAATAAAAAAAGTTATATTTTGTCGTTGCCGTCATTATCGCAATCGATAAATACTTCGTCTGACGATAACACGATGTTGATATCGTCGGAATCACATTCAAATACATCGACAGTTTTTTGCAACAACTGGTCGCCGTGTATGAGTACAATATCCTGAGTCGGCTTTAAAAGTTTTAGAACTTTTTCGGGAATTTTAGACCGCTTATTGTTTTTTTGTCTCTTATCAATTGACATACTCGACAAAAGCGGGTCAGAAGACTCTAAAGCTCGGTGAATCAAGTCAAGGAAGGTTGCTTTACGGCTGAACTTACGAGTGTGATGCTCACGATCGTAGCGCCAAAATTTGTTGCGTGTATCACCGGCTTGTTCTGAGAGCATTCCTATAGGTATAGGAATCGAATCAATAATTGGTGCACCATGCATTAAAATTTTGTGCATGGTGACAGACATGTTGTTCCAACTGTATTTTTGTACATATTTTGTTGCGACATCATTGCAGAACTCCTGAAACTTCTTAGATTCTATTTCTAAGCCGCATGATATTGTCACCAGAATTGTATGTAGGTCATTGACGAGCCATTCTGCAATACCTAAAATATTGGCAAACGTCAATCGATTGGAATCAGACAAAGCCGTACGGGCAGTGTTCCCATCATTGGTTGTACCTGAATTTGGACGAACGACGTCAACCAATAAGCCCATTTTTATATGAAGCTACGTTCCATATTGATATAATTATGTACATATGAATGGGAGTTTTTGCCAGTAAAAACTGTTACCGCCTTCACCACGTGGAGGTACTCCCAGCTTATGTTGTTAAAGTTTTTGTCTTTCACATTTTAGGAAAGTATAACATTATAGGTTTATAAAGGTCTTATAATATCAATAAAATAGGAAAAAATATTCTATCGAATTGAAACATCCTTCTTTTTCGAAATCGGTTCAAAATGCTAAGGCTTTTGCGCGTGTGATATATTCATTTAAATAATCTAGTATAATTAAAATCAATCAAATGACGATTTTATTAATGACCAGAATAAATTAATCAAATGGTTAAGAAGGTTAGTGACAACCCTAAACAAAAATTTAAAAAAATTATATCTCATCACCCCTTTATTCTTTCGAGCTGATATTTTTTATTCAAATGTATTATTATGTCGCACATATTTTCCATTAAAAAGAAAATGCGGTAATTTAAAAAGAAACCGGCAAAAAAATATTTGTGGATTTGCTAAAAACATTGAATAGCGTCTTAATTATCAGCGTTTCGAATCTAGTTTTTGGCAATATTATAGTTTTGTATTTTCTTAATGAGAAGATACTTAATTCATTCATTACTGATGTACCTGAAAAAAGATATTGCAATTCTATGGTATCTATGGGGTTTTCTCGATAATTGCTATGTTGCCAAAACTAATCAAAATAAAATTGTCATTGTCTTTGATAAACCTCCAAAATAGTAAAAGCTATCAAATAAACACATAAACTGAACCTGGCCACAAGTAAGCCAAAATTACACACTGTGCATGGGAGTGCTGCAGTAATTGTTAAAAATATAGATTTTACAAACGAAAATTATACAACGGCATGGAAATTATTATGTGAACGTTATGATAACTCTAGGTTACTAGTTAACAATCATGTTCAAGCATTATTCAAGGTAGACACCATTTCAGATGAGTCTAGTAAATCTATTAAACAATTAGTTGATACTACAAACAAAAACATTAGAGCGTTAACTATTCTTAAGCAACCTACAGAGCACTGGGATACCTTAATAATATACATCATGTCTAACAAACTAGATCCTACAACTAAAAGGAAGTGGGAAGAGTATAGAAACACACTGTGCGACCCACCAACACTAGAACAAATTACTACATTTCTGCGTAACAGAGCAGACCTGTTAGAATCCATAGAGGATAATAGTACAACAAAGTCAAAACCAGAAAATCGAAAGTCAAAATCTTTTCTAGTAGTTTCAAATGAAAATAACTCACAAAAAACAAATAATTTCAAGTGCCCCATGTGCAAAGAAGAACACACATTATATAATTGTGGCAAATTCAGAGATTTGACCATTGAGAAACGTTTAGAAAAAGCTAATGATCTCAAAGTATGCCTTAACTGTCTACGCCCTGGTCACTCTCACGGAAAATGTAGATTCCCACACTGTAGGTATTGCAGATACAAACATAATACATTATTACATACAGATGATGATAAGCCTAGGTCCTCTGTGACAAATCAAGAGAATGTTGTGTTAGCCACCAACATAAATGAAGCAACTACAGATTCTGATAACTCTACCGAAACCATCACCCTGTCAATGGATACCATACAGCCTACTACTTCGCCACATGTACTTCTATCCACAGCGTTGGTGAAGGTACGTGACAACAAGGGCGGCACACTCACAGCACGGCTCCTGCTGGACAATGGCAGCACGGCCAACTTCATAACAGCCGGGTTATGCGGTAAGCTGGGGTTGTCGAAACGGAGTACAAATTCCACGGTATCAGGTATCTACAATCAGTTTTGTAAGAGTACACAATCTTGTAATGTCATAATCGAATCTCTATATAGCAATTATAAAGTAGAGATAGATTGTTTAATATTACCTCAAATTACTAAAACATTGCCATCCAAAATAGTAGCGAAGCAAAGCATTGTTATACCATCAGGTATACAGCTAGCAGACCCATCATTTCATGTTCCGGGTTCTGTAGATATTCTAGTAGGGGCAGAAGTATTTTGGGATGTCATATGTAACAATTCCATTAATCTTGGGAAAAATCAACCAAAATTATATGAGACTAAGTTAGGTTGGTTAGTGTCTGGTCATGTAGCCAATACAAAAAATAGGTCAGTACAACAATGTAATTTTGTCAGTCATGAAGATGATAGTATTTCAAAATTTTGGGAACTAGATTCAATTCTCCCTAAATATTCTTTGACTAGTGAAGAACGTGCCTGTGAAGAATCATTTAAAAAAGATACTTACCGTAATGAAGAAGGCCGCTTCGTAGTCAGCATGCCTTTTAAACAAGATCCACATACATTAGGTGAATCATATACTAGGGCAAAGGTTAGATTTCTCTCTCTTGAGCGCAGATTTCAAAGAGACCCTAATTTCAAAAAACAATACTTAGAATTCATGCAGGAGTATGAACAACTAGGTCACATGACTGAAAATACAACTTCCATTCACAGTACTCCTAATTCTGTCTATTATTACTTACCACATCATGGTGTTACCCGTGAGTCTAGCACCACTACTAAATTGCGTACAGTCTTTGATGCATCTGCTGTCACTACATCAGGACTATCCCTTAATGATATTCAGATGATAGGACCTACAATTCAAGATGATCTATTGTCGATTCTTATTAGGTTTCGCCAACATAAATATGTGATATGTGGAGACATTGAAAAGATGTATAGAGCAATTGAGCTTAATCCTATACAGAGATCACTTCAACAAATTATATTCAGGCCAGAACCCTCAATGCCACTTAAAACTTACACTTTAAACACAGTCACTTATGGTACTGCATCAGCTCCCTACTTAGCTACAAAATGCCTTTCCAGTTTAGCGGAGACAGTGGATGACCCATCTGTCAAGTTTTCAATTTCTAGAGATTTTTATATGGACGATTATCTTAGTGGAGGAACGTCCAAAAGTAGCGTAACAGAACAAACTAAAACAGTAATATCTGTCCTATCTTCAGCAAAGTTTAATTTGCGAAAATTCAAATCTAATTGTCCTGATATATTGGAAAATATCATCGGACGCCAACCACAATCAGATCATGTTTTAGAATTATCAGAGAACAATTGTAGCACAATAAATAAAACTTTAGGTCTTAACTGGCTCTCAAATTCAGACACATTGTCCTTTGTTATAAATACTGAAAAACATGAAAAATTCACAAAGCGTAATATACTATCAATCATAAGTCAAATCTTTGATCCGCTAGGAATTGTAGGTCCAGTTATAGTGGAAGCAAAGATTATACTTCAAAAACTTTGGACTTTAAAAATAGGCTGGGACGATGAAGTTCCAATCGACATAAAAGAATCATGGGCCACATTCGTAAATAAATTACCATACATAAACAATGTAAAGATACCACGTTGGATTTTACAAAATTATTATGTCGCAATTGAATTACATGTATTTTCTGACGCTTCTGAACGTGCTTATGGAGCTTGCATCTATGCCCGTTCAATAAGTAATAATGGCACGGTTCATACCCAATTAATAATATCAAAAAATAAAGTAGCACCGATAAAGCCAACCACGATACCGCGTCTTGAGTTATGCGGAGCCCTAATAGCAACAAGATTGTGTACTAAAGTATTGCAGTCAATAACATTGCCAGTAACATGCAGATACTGGTGTGATTCGACAATAGTTTTGGGCTGGTTGTCAACACCTGCGCAACGCCTTAAACCTTTTGTTCGCAATAGGGTTAATGAAATAGTGGAGAACACCGCGGGGTCCCGGTGGAGCTATGTGCCGTCTCTCGACAACCCCGCTGATCTCGTTTCCCGAGGGGTGAAGGCTGATCTTATTAGCTCAGCTTCTCTGTGGTGGTCTGGCCCACAGTTCTTAAAACATGATGAAAATACCTGGCCTAAAATGCCGAACCCTAAGGAGGAGCGAGATCTACCGGAGATAGTGTGTCACTTTACTCATAACTCGACTAACAATAATAACACAGATAGTAATCCTATCTCATTACTTGTACAAAAACACTCTAACCTCACACGTCTTGTTCGCGTAGTAGCTTACATACAAAGATTTGTATTTAATTGTAAGAAGAAAGGCAGCAAATTAACAAACTTTTTGTCTGCTAAAGAATTACAAAAAGCCTTGTTTGATATTTTAAGATTATGTCAAATTGAAATGTTTAAAGATGAATATTTTAGTTTAAAATCAGGCAAATTACTGCCATCAAATAATAGGTTAATTTCCTTATCTCCATTTCTTGACTCAAATTATATCATAAGAGTTGGAGGAAGGTTAGATAATTCTCCATATACTTATGACCAAAAGCATCCTATATTAATATGTAGTAAACATCATATATCAAGATTAATATTTCATAAACAGCATTTAGAACTTTTACATGCAGGGCCACAGTTGCTCCTTGCTAATGTCAGAATGACATACTGGCCTCTAGGCGGAAGGAATCTAGCTAGGTCTATAGTTAAAAAATGTATTAAATGTTTCAGACTTAAAGCTCAAACAGTTCAACCTATAATGGGTCAACTACCTGAATGTAGGACTAAATTAGAATTCCCATTTTTACATAGTGCAGTCGATTATTGCGGGCCAATTTTGATAGCAGATAGAAAAGGTCGTGGTTGCAAGTTACTAAAATCCTACCTTTGCATTTTTGTTTGTTTGACAGTCAAGGCAGTACACCTGGAGCTTGTGACGGAACTGAGCAAAGAAGCCTATATGGCTGCACTATATCGTTTTATAAGCCGTCGAGGCAAGCCTCGCAGCCTCACGTCTGACAATGGAACCAATTTTGTTGGCGCATGTAAATTATTGCAATCCTTTCTCTCTAAACTAGATATAGCTGATAAACTAGCAGAGGAAGGTATTAACTTCCTCTTTACGCCTGCCTATTCTCCTCATTTCAATGGGATGGCAGAAGCCGCCGTTCGTTCTACAAAGCATCATTTACGTAGAATTTTAAATTCAACTCATCTAACATATGAAGAAATGTCTACCTGTCTTACTCAGATAGAAGCTATTTTGAACTCTCGACCCTTGACCCCACTATCTACTGACCCTTCTGATTTTTCTGTCCTAACCCCATCTCATTTCCTAATTGGACGAACTCTAACTACTGTGCCCAACCCACAGGTGGCCGAGATTGAGTGTGTCAACTTATTGCAACGCCATAAGCGAATAGAAGCTATAAAATCGCATTTTTGGCAAAGATTTTCTAATGAATATGTTTGTATGCTACAGCAGAAAACAAAATGGAAGACAACCAGCGCTAGAGATAGCATTAAACTAAATTCCCTTGTTCTTATCAAGGACAAGACCTGTCCACCTTTACAGTGGAAACTAGGAAGAGTGGTGCAGGTATACCCAGGCATTGATGGCATCAACAGGGTCGCAGAGATCCGAACGAAAAAGGGAACTATTAGAAGAGGATGGAACAACCTCTGCCCCCTGCCAGTAGAGGAGAGCAACAACCCTTGAAGATCGTCTCTTCAACCCGGGGAGCATGTCTACGCGCATCGGAACGGGATCGAAGATTCCAGACGCTCACCCGCGTCCCTCGCACCGCCCGCCCCCCGTCGTCGCCTGCCAGCCGCACGCGCCTGGCCACGGCTCACGTCCCGCGGCCCTCGTCCACTTGCCCTCGCGCGCCCGAGCGAAACACCCGCGTCATTTTTGTATCAACATCGTCGTCGGGAAACTATTGTAAATTGTATTGTAGTAAACCAGTTATTTTATACAGTCCACTCAAGTTTAATTCCGCAAGGATCCATTCCCTCTTACTACATTCCCTCTTACTACATACATTCCCTTTTACTCTTTGGAATAATATATTTGTGCAGGCATATCAATTTGCTCCTCTTGGCAACTCGGACAATGATTTTAGCCAAAAACGTTTGGCATAGCGTTATCCTGCGTTTGCGTTCCAGATATTTTTGTGTGAAAAGTAATAATGGGCCAAATAATATGATGTTTTATTTACTACGTTTTGCTCGTGATTTGATTCAAACTTCGATTAGGAAATATTCTAATTGTAGGTACTTGTCTCTGTGTCAAGAACCTGTGAAAAGTAGGACAATATATTGCAAAAAAAATAATGTTATTGTATATATTCATAAGATTTGTTTAGCTGCTCTTTTTAGCAATTTGGTATACAAAGCCTAATAGAAACCGAACAAAGAAGAGGCTTTTAAAATAACATAAAAAATACGAAATTAGATCTGGGTTAGTGAAGGCAATGATCGCTGATATCCGAGCAAAGATCACAATAGCATTCTATCTTTTGTTATAGGGAATCGGTCATGTACCCTGAATATATGTAAGTGTATGCCTTATAATCGGTCACACACCCTAGGCTGTTTAATAAAATATTTTTAAACGGAATTAATTTATTAATTCGTCATGTTATTTTTTAATGGTAAAGATGATGAAAGGTAAATGACCGAGTGCTAAGTCTTATTATTAATTGAGATATTTTTTGCGTCTATCTTCGTAAGAGTGTTCTTTAAAACTACGCAACTAATTTTGATATGGTTTTCACTACCATTTAGAGGATTTATTCCGGAATATAAACACGTATAAGGTCTAGAAAAAGAAAGCTAGAATGTTGATTGTTTTTTATTAATTGCGGTTATTTCATTAGTTTTCGCTATGGATACCGTAGAATGTTGTCAGCTAGTATAATTTGACTTTATATAATTTTAACATACATAACAGTATAATAATTAAGCAACGCTCATTCTTATCTATCTCATCGATATTCATTAGAATGCTATTTTAGAAAATGCATCATACATAAGGGTTAGGACCATAAGGCTACACACCAAACTTAATTATAGTGATTGATTGATTGATTACTCATTATTTGTAAGTCAAAAACCTATAAACGAATGATAATAAGTTATTGTTTGAAAATAATACAAAATATTACATCGTTTATGCATAGTGACGTAAACGTATAATATTCGGTTTTACAACTGATAAATCAAAGTAATTATATTGAATAGAAAAAAAGACGTAAACGAACCCTTTTAGATTTCGTAATTTACTTTTACATTTACATACAGGGAAGGCAATTGAAATAAAAAAATGACGCTGTCCTAAATAGTTCCCCAAGAAACTAATAAATGCAAGGTCGGTTTATATTGTTGTTGGGAAAATGACTTTTTGTGTTGGTCCTAAATACTTCGAAATTGGAATCTACCATTTTTTGAAACACAAATATATGATGGTTTCAAAAGACTAACTCGTCTTGCAGTGACTTCCCCTCATTCGACTCTGTCCACGTGCCACCCCCTCCAGCGAGCGCGCCACGGCGTTTACCCACACGTTGGTACTACAATAATCAATTAAAGACTATTATCGGTCAACTTTTACAATCTGCGACAAATATATGTATAAATTGTAGCTTAAAGCTATTTGTAACGATTTTTTTTTCAACAGAGCATTTCTTTAAATTTCTCTACGAAAAGCGAGTTTATCTTAGTTAGGTTATGAAACATTTTAAAGAAAGTGATGATAAGGAAATAATAAATATTTAATGTTTTTTTTTAATTTTGATACTTTTCATGTCTGTTTTTTATTTATTTATTTTATTATTTATGTACACACAGTAAAATACAGAGTGATAAGGCATAGTAATAGAATTGAGTACAAAGGTACTGCTTATTTCTTAAGAAATTTCTTCCAGCAGACCTGCGAAAGGAGAAATTAAAAAGAAATGTAGACAATAGTGTGTGAAAACAAGAAGAGAAAATATGAATATGCGAAGTCTTAAACTAAAATATACTTATACATATATAATGCAAGAAATTAACATATACCTAAATAAATATATAAAGTTAAAATATATAAATAAACATAAATAATTATGTATATATATATAAATATACAAAATTATGAGGAAAGATAATGCTCTTTTACTCGATATTTGAATAGAGAAATAGTTTTTAAGTCTCGAATTGTAGGCGGAAGCGAGTTCCATAATCTTACAGCATGAACAGAGAAGGAATAAGAATAATAACTGGTTTTATGGGGTTGGGATTTAAGGAGGGATCTAAGGTGTGATCTGCACGGTGCATCACTAGGGCGAGCGTAAGAAAAACGCTCACGCAGGTAGGAAGGATATGACGGGTTGTGTAAGATGTTGAAAAGGAGACATAAAATATTAGAGACATAATATATTTTATCTTATAGTTCATTTGAAATATTGTTATCACCGTAAATACCGAAACATAGTCAGATGAAACCGAACTCATTAATGGACATGGATTAGAATGAATACATGAAATAACAAAATTGTAGGCCGTTCGGACCGAACGATAGTCACGCCATCTACCTTTACAGACCTTAAAGCATTATGACGTTTTTTTTTAAACTCTTTGTTTTATCGGTTTTATCTGTCATTATTAAGTATTCGTTTCCTATCCTGTTTCCCTGTTAGTCTCGGATTATTTTATTTATTTTCCAAACCAACATCATTGCTCCGTAAAAATCGTGTAAAAACCGTATTACTAATTCCTTTTCATTTCGAATATTATTTGCACGGTTCACTGAGTGTAAACGCAGTTAATAAATAATGAGTTGCGATGAAAGATGCGCTCCTATCCACTTGACTTTATGAGCACACTTCGCGTGAGAAGTTTAATTTAAAGCGCGACCAACAAATTTGATACTTTGCAAATTGAAGCAGCAAGTTCTGGCGGTATTTTCTTTTCTGTTTTATTGTAACATTATCTGCAATACCCAGAAGTTATTCGGATTTCAATAACATTTATACCTTTCATTGGTTAGTAGTATAATAACTGAATATCACGCGGGCGAAATCGCGTGTAGAAACTAGTACCTTCTCAAGGAAATGTAATTTCTAACGTTCACAGTTGTAGCAGTTTTCTTCAAGTGAACATAATTTTGCAATTAAATTAGGTAATTAAACCTTAGACCAGTATTTCTAGCGTTTCATGAATTTTTTTAAGAAAAAGCTTTCATTTTACTTCATGAATGTATTATTTTATTCATTCGGAGTACCTATCTACTGAATATTTTTGTGATAGCTCCAGATTATTGAAAAAAAAAATGAAGAGAAGAGAAGAGGAATGTTTTTAATACCAAAATCAAGCTTGGAATTCTTCTATAGAAGTTAAGATAATCCACTCGCAATACAGCTATAATATTATCACAGCATTGCATTTAGGTATGAAAAAATATGAAATTTTATAGATTGTCGAAACTATGATAAGTGACGGCTATAAGAGAAAGCCTTGTGTTTGAACATTTTATAAGTGCCATGACGAATCGAACCAGAAATAATTGCCATTTTTATGAACACACAAATACGTGGGACACTCAGAAAGTTTTGCGAAAATAAAAAGAGGTATAGGTAAATATGTTTTTATTAAATCTTTTCAAAATACTCTCCACTAGCCTCTATGCAAAGTTTCGTGCGTCTGAACCAGTTTTCGAAACACTTTTTCCAGTCCGCCGCAGATACATCGTTTACAAGCTGCTCGACCGCTGACAGCGCATCGTCCGGCGACGAAAATTGTATCCCTTTGAGCTGATTTTTAATTTTTGGGAATAAAAAGAAGTCACACGGTGCTAGGTCAGGGCTGTAAGGAGGGTGACTCAGAAGTTTGACCAGCGTGCTGTCCAAGAAGTCCCTCGTTTTGAGCGCAGTGTGCGCGTATATTGTCGTGGTGGAGCAGTAGCCCGCGGAGCCCTGTGTTTGGTCGCTTGTTGCCCACAACAGAGAAAACTTCTGCCAAGCATTTGGTAGTATACCATTCGGCGTTGATGCTTCTTTGGTTCCGTAAAGGGATTGACACCAAGTAGCCAGTCAAATTGAAAAAGCTCGCGATCAAAATCTTACCCCCGCTTCTAGATCGCTTCACTTTGGTAGGCGTTGATTCGTTTTGAAACACTCAAACCGTCGACTGGCGCTTCGTTTCTGGATTGTATTGATAAATCCAGGACTCATCACCTGTAATAATGTCGTAAACACGCCGAGACGAGCCTGCTTCAAATTTGTTTATCATATCAAGGCACCGTTCCACCCGGGCCTGTTTCTGAGCATCGGTGATGTTGTGCGGCACCCAGCGTGAAACTATCCTCCTCACTCGCAGATGCACGTGTAGAATCTCGTGAAGGCTTCCCAATCCAATCTGCAATATATGTTGAATCTCCTGATACGTAATTCGCCTATTGTCTTGGATTAAATTTTTCACTGCTAGCACGTTTTCCTCCGTAACAGCCATCAAAGGGCGACCACTTCTTTTTTCATCCCCCAAAGTTAGTCGACCACGTTTGAATTCGTTATACCAACAATACACAGTTGCCTTGGAAGGGCCTTTATCCATGAATGCAATTTGAAGTCAGTCGTGTGATTCATCCGGTTTCAGGCGACACTTGAAATCGTAAAAAATCATAGCGCGAAAATGTTCCCGGCGCAAATCCATTTTCCAATGAGACACGATAATTTAATTAGTTCGCAAAAAATATGGAGGGAAATTTTAAAATTAGAACGTACCTATTTTTACACGCTTTATATTAGCTTCACTTGTATGTTTGTATGTTTGTATATTTGTATGTTTGTATATTTGTATGTTTGTATATTTGTATGTTTGTTTGTAACCGACTCCTTATAGTGCGATTTTGACCCACTTTAAACGACCAGATTTCATTCAAACTTTGCACACCTGTCAAGGACTGATGACAATGCAATAATTTCATAAATTTGTGCCATTATCCTTGCCAGGGTTACCAGGACAGCAAAAAAACTGTCACAAACTACGCTGACATACGTCTCAAAATTCAAAATACCCTAAAAAATAGAAAATAAATAATAGTTTAAAAAAACTAAAAAACACGCTTCCATGGAAAACCAAACTAAAAAGTACAAAATAATGGAAAAAAAGCGTGGGGTGCCTGATATCAATAAAAAAATACCTTAAAAGCACCCCACGCTTTTTTTGCATTATTTTGTACTTTTTAGTTTGGTTTTCCATGGAAGCGTGTTTTTTAGTTTTTTTAAACTATTATTTTTTTTACTTATAAATAATCATTATTACACGCTTTATATTAGCTTCACGTGTATGTTTGTTTGTAACCGACTCCTTATAGCGCGATTTTGACCCACTTTAAACGACCAGATTTCATTCAAACTTTGCACACCTGTCAAGGACCGATGACAATGCAATAATTTCATAAATCTGTGCCATTATCCTTGCCAGGGTTACCAGGACAGCAAAAAACCTGTCTTCGAAAACTACGCTGACATACGTCACAAACTGATTTGTGCCATTATCCTTGCCAGGGTTACCAGCACAGCAAAAAAAAAACTGTCTTCGAAAACTAATAGAAAATAAATAATAGTTTAAAATAAAACTATTTTGTACTTTTTAGTTTGATTTTCAACGGAAGCGTGTTTTTTTAGTTTTTTTTAAACTATTTTTTTTTTATAACAGTTTATAACTGGCCAGTTTCTCATACAAAAAAACATTTTTTCGCAAAACTTTCTGAGTAGCCTGGTATATTGATTAGATTATTCCGTATCAACCTACAGAGCGGCTCATCCCACTGTCTCTGGGAAGACGGGTTCACGGGCCGATCTGTATCCGGGCAAGTCGTTATCCAGGCGTTCACAGCATCAGTCGAGCACGGACTTCAAAGTCAACCAGGGAGAGTGCTAAAATTCTAGCTGTAAGTGGTTCGCTGTACTGTGCATTTTGTCTATTTGCCTTCGTGGTGTTTAGGTTTTACGTTCAAATTCTAAAACCACCTATTCTCAGTTAGAATAGGTGGTTGTCAATCTTTCTGACAACTTTAACAGGGATCTAAAAGGACCTGCTTTATTTTTAATAAAATAAACCCCTTTGTTAAGTATAAAAAAATATACAAAAAGAACTCAAACATCTAAAGGAGTATTTTGGCAGATAAATATCCGGTCAGAGGAAGCGACCGGCAATTTTCGTATCCACCCTTCGTCGGAATTACCTACGTACAGATTTAAAAAAATAAAATTCCACCGTTAAAAGTACAAAATCCAATTTTAAAGTAAAAATAACGTGTGTGAAGTTAGCATCTCAATTGTTAGCATCTCACAAGAAAACACCACATATAATGGCATCCCACATAGTTCCACAGTTCTTGATAAGTTTTAACAACAGTTCCGTCGATTTGACTATCCAAAACGCATTTTGAAAAAATGAGATGCTAACTTCGCAAAACATCTCATCGAATTTCTCAAAATTAACCATTTTTGAGTTGAAAGCAAAAGAGTTCTGCATCCGAAACGTATTCGACTGAGAGTTCTATGGGGTGAATCCAATTTAAATCACCTAAAAATAAATATTATGTATTATTTCTCAATGTAATTAACGAAATATCCTTAGAGGAGTGAGATGCTGAGGCATAACTGGGAGTTCTGGTTCAAATGAAGATTTCTATCGAGTAGTTGAGGTTTTTGACTCAATTATCGAAATAGTTCTGTTGTTTTGAACATTCACAATAGGTATATAACATTGTTATAACCAAAACATCCATATAGGAGTGAGATGCTGAAGTGTAACTGGGAGTTCTGGATCGAATGAAGATTTCTGTTGAGTAGTCGAGGTCTTTCACTCAATAACCGAAAGAGTTCTGTTGTTTTGAATATTTACAATAGGTATATAACATTGTTATAACCAAAACATCCATATAGAAGTGAGATGCTGAAGTAAAACTGGGAGTTCTGGATCGAATGAAGATTTCTATCGAGTAGTTGAGGTCTTTGCCTCATTTACCGAAATAGTTCTATTGTTTTGAATATTCACAATAGGTATATAACATTGTTATAACCAGAACATCCATATAGGAGTGAGATGCTGGGGTGTAACTGGGAGTTCTGGATTGAATGAAGATTTCTATCGAGTAGTTTAGGTCTTCCACTCAATTATCGAAAGATTTCTGTTATTTTGAACATTCACAATAAGTATATAACATTGTTATAACCACAACATCCATATAGGACCATTGAGGAGTGAGATGCTGAGGTAAAACTGGGAGTTCTGGATTGAATGAAGATTTCTATCGAGTAGTTGGGTCTTTCACTCATTTACCGAAATAGTACTGTTATTTTGAACATTCAATAGGTATATAACATTCTGGTTGAACCAGAACTCCCAGTTTTACCTCAGCATCTCACTCGTAAATGGTTGTTTTTGTTGTAACAATTTTATATACCAATTGTGATTGTTCAAAACAACAGAACTCTTTCAGTAATTGAGTAAAAGACCTAAACTACTCGATAGACATCTTCATTTGAACCAGAACTCCCTGTTTTACCTCAGCATCTCACTCCTAAATGGTTGTTTTTGTTATAACAATGTTATATACTTAGTGTGTATGTTCAAAATAACAGAACTCTGTCAGTAATTGAGTGAAAGACCTTGACTACTCGATAGAAATCTTCATTCGATCCAGAACTCCCAGTTATACCCCAGCATGTCACTCCTATATGGATGTTTTGGTTATAACAATGTTATATACTTATTGTAAATGTTCAAAATAACAGACTTATTTCGGTAAATGAGTGAAAGACCCAACTACTCGATAGAAATCTTCATTCAATCCAGAACTCCCAGTTTTACCTCAGCATCTCACTCCTATATGGATGTTTTAGTTATAACAATGGTATATACCTATTGTGAATGTTCAAAACAACAGAACTCTTTCGATAATTGAGTAAAAGACCTAAACTACTCGATCGAAATCTTTATTCGATCCAGAACTCCCGGTTGTACCTCAGCATCTTACTCATAAATGGTTGTTTTGTTTATAACAATGTTTTTTACCAATTGTGTATGTTCAAAACAACAGAACTATTTCGGTGATTGAGTGAAAGACCTCGACTACTCAACAGAAATCTTCGTTCGATCCAGAACTCCCAGTTACACTTCAGCATCTCACCCCTATATGGGTGTTTTGGTTATAACAATGTTATATACCTATTGTGAATGTTCAAAACAACAGAACTATTTCGATAATTGAGTCAACGACCTCAACTACTCGATAGAAATCTTCATTTGAACCAGAACTCCCAGTTATACCCCAGCATGTCACTCCTCTAAGGATATTTCGTTAATTACATTGAGAAATAATACATAATAATTATTTTTAGGTGTTTAAATTGGATTCACCCCATAGAACTCTCAGTCGAATACGTTTCGGATGCAGAACTCTTTTGCTTTCAACTCAAAAATGGTTAATTTTGAGAAATTCGATGAGATGCTGTGATATGTTTTGCGAAGTTAGCATCTCTTTTTTTCAAAATGCGTTTTGGATAGTCAAATCGACGGAACTATTGTTAAAACTTATCAAGAACTGTGGAACTATGTGGGATGCCATTATATGTGGTGTTTTTTTGTGAGATGCTAACAATTGAGATGCTAACTTCACACACGTGTAAAAATAAAAATGACTGCGAAACTTGAGTGCCAGTATGAAATATGAGGTTAATAAATTCGATTGTTCTGGGAGGCCTGCATTTTAAAATCTGTAGGTAACTGCAGGATGAAACCTCGAGACATGATAAATATAAAGTTCGGGACCTCGTGAATTTCGTTTTTATAAGCACTTTTTAGTGTAGGGCTTATACTGGAAATGACGCATTAGAAGCAAACATATGCGTGATCTGTTCAGCACGATCATAGGTAGCCCAGGGTATCGTGAGTTCGAACTCAGACAAGAACTTTTTTTTACTGTATATTTAATTTCATGACCACTGCTCTCAAAATAGTAAAGGAAAACATCGTGAGGAAATCGGCATGTCCGAGAAATAATAATTCGACGGCATTGTGATAATCACAAAATTTTAAACATTAAATAAATAAATAAATATCTAAAATATCTTAGGACAACCAACACAACGTTATCTGATCCCAAACTAGGCAGAGCCTGTACTATGGCAACCAGACAACTGATAAACATACTTATATATTTCTAAATACATACATATTATAGATAAATTACACCCAGACACAGAACAAATGATCGTGCTCAACACGCAAAGATTTGTCCTGGGTGGGAATCGAACCCACGACCTCAGTCTTAGCAGTCAGGGTCACTAACCACTAGACTAACAGGCCAGTCAAACATTAAACCCACACTGAGCTCACTGGATGATGATGGCCCACTCTCTCTCAAAGAAAAGAGGCCTCTGTACCAGCAGTAGGAATATTATAGGCTAGTTTCGTTACATGGATGATCTGAAGGTAGGTAGGCATTAAGTATCTGTGATTATACCGATCACTAATACATGTTTCTCAAACGACTTAGCGATTACCAGGCCCACAATCTCGGAGGCCCCCGTGTCCTAATACACCTAATTGATCGTTGCGTGAACATGCGATTGGCACGTTTTTTTTCGGCGATCCCGAACGCGTCGTCACGCTGGCTGAGCGTTCCTTCAGATTTTCCAAACAAATGAATCTATACTAATATTATAAGC
This sequence comes from Aporophyla nigra, assembly GCA_947507805.1. Classification (NCBI taxonomy): domain Eukaryota; kingdom Metazoa; phylum Arthropoda; class Insecta; order Lepidoptera; family Noctuidae; genus Aporophyla; species Aporophyla nigra. The sequence goes on from OX382301.1 coordinate 7,096,594, forward strand.
TGAAGAGTTTGTTTGTATGATTGAACGCGCTAATCTCAAGAACTACTGGTCCGAATTGAAAAAATATTTTGTGTTGAGTAGCCTATTTGTCGAGAAAGGCTATAGGTTATATAATATCATGCTACAATTAAGAAGAGCGGAGCAGTAATAAAAAATGTTGCAAAAACGGGGAAAATCGCACGGTTAGGCGATTCGATGCGACGGGAATGGTCTGGGGCACGAGAAATTTAACGCGGGCGAAGTCACGGGCAGAAGCTAGTGACAAATAATCGCGACGAGAATCAACCCGCACTGGGCCACTTGGGAGATTACAGCCCCAGGTAAACTACTCCCTCTCACCGGGAGGAGGCCTGTGTCTCAGTCATCATCATCATCATTTCAGCCGTAAGACGTCCACTGCTGGACTTAGGCCTCCCCCAATTTGGGGGGCTTTGCCATAATCGCCACGCTTGGCAGGCGGGTTGGCGATCGCAGTATGGTGGTAGAATGCATAGAGAACGCTGCTGCCCATTCTCTAGTAAGTCCCTTAGTCGCCTTTTACGACACCCACGGGAAGTAATGGGGTGGTGTTATTCTTTACGTCCGGCACCACACGGTACCAGTACCGGTACGGTGTCTCAGTAGTGGGAACGGTATAGACTGATTATGTAACCGCGACGATCGCGTATTCACGCGGCTAGCGGTCATATTAGGACACAGCCTTATAGGTATTATACTAACAACAGGTACGCAGAATTTTAACGATTGCTCCCCTGGTATCGTCCATCTGGCATTTTATTTCAGAACTTTTAAACATTTTTATGTTCTAAACTTGGTAACCCAACAGCTTTATTTTGGAAATAATTATTGTTATAAACAAAGGCAATTTAAAGTAACGTAATTTTTCCTAAGAATTAATGTTTAATTTTAATAGGTTTTCCTGTAATTGTTTAAGTTTTATAGGTCACAATGGTGAGGTAAGACTTTTGTGATAGTTTAGTAAATGCCACTAAACCCAGTGTATTGTTCCTACCTCTTATTTTATTGAATGTCAGAGTTAGAGAACAAACTCTAACTCAACTTTTGCCTTTCGTTTAGGCATTTCAGTATATTTTGTCAATTTTAAATCGCGGTGTAAGAGTCATATGAACGTATATACATACATTTTCTCAATTTTACATGAGTGCTAAAACTCTGTGAAAATTAATCTCTTCAAGCTTTACCAGCTTTTATGAGATACTTTTCTTTAGTCAATTGTATTATCTCTTATAGAAAGCTGGTAAAACTTGAACAGGCGAGGTGTGATGAGGAGAGGGTTTTCGCAGAATTTTAGCTCTCCTGTTAAATTGAGAAAATGTAGATACGTTCATCTGACTCTTATACCGCGAAATATGAGACTATTTTGTTCACTAAATACTAGGCTGTACTCGAAACGACAAAAGTGATTATAAATTATGAATAAGTGATTTTATTACTGTTATAAAGTTTGTACAATAGTAGTTTATGGAACTGCTGCATAATTAAGAGTTTTAAAACACGCCTACGGCTTGGTTCTTAAACACACACTGTGTTTCAAAGTTGAAAGAGTAAGAAATAGTTTTGTGACGTTATAAAAATGGCACGTGCCACGGTGCCACATATGCGTTCCAATAGAAAAAAAAAAATTGGAGACTTTTTGATGATATTAACTTTTTGGACTTGCCGTCTCGTATTGGCAAAAGAAAAAAGATTGAAGAGTAAATCTATGAATAACATTCTAATTAAAAAAAAAATAGTAACGAATTAAAACCAACTATTTTAATCACCACTCCTCTCAAAACGGTGAAGATAAACATCGTAATAAACCGGCGGCATGTCTTAGAACCAAAAATCTGAAGACATATGATAACTACCAAACTGCATTGGGCCTGCGTGGTGGATATTCGCTCCCTCTCAAGGGCGTTTGACCTTGTGTCATATGATGTCCTTTGGGAGAAGCTCGGGAGAGTGGGTGTACCACCTGAGTTGACGGGTTTGTTCCAGTACTGGTACTCTAACCAGTTAAACCAAGTTCGTTGGGGGGATGTTCTGTCTGAAGCGTACAGGTTGGAGTGGTGGTTGTTGAAGCAGGGGGGGTTAACCTCACCTAAGCTCTTCAACCTGTATCTGAATGAGTTGATCGTTGAACTCAGCAGCAGACCAGTTGGGTGTAAAATAGATGGCGCTAGCGTCAATAATTTAAGTTACGCTGATGATATGGTGCTGCTGGGTCCAACGGCTGGCTCAATCAGGGAGATGCTGAGCATTTGTGGAAAGTATGCGGCAACTCACGGCCTGTTATATAATGTAGTATAAAGTGAATACCTGATTTTTGCTGCTCCCGGGAAACATATTACTTACGAACCTTCAATAACTCTCAACGGGCAACCACTTAAAAGGGTTACTCAATTTAAATACTCGGGACACTATGTCGCTGAGGACCTCAAAGATCAGGTAGATATTGATCGTGATCGCAGGGCACTAGCAGCTAGATGCAACATGTTGGCTCACAGATTCGCTCGTTGTAGTAATGAGGTCAAAATAACTCTGTTTAAAGCTTATTATCAAGCGTTCTACACGGGCAGTTTGTGGGTAAACTGTACTCGGAGGGCTCTAGATGCTCTGCGTGTGCAATATAATAATGGCTTCAGGGTGCTGTTGAGGTTGCCCAGGTTTTGCAGCGTGTCTACCATGTTTGTTGTAGCACAAACTGACGACTACTATACTATTATGATGAAAAAGACCTCATCCTTATTAGGCAGAATGAGGGCTAGCAGCAACAGTATCCTGAAAACCCTAGCCGAACAACACGATGCACCAATACTAAGACACTTTGTCAGGTTGCTCGTGCGGCAGAGATGAATATAGATAATGTATTATTCTAATTAATAAATACTAACCCTTCGTTGATAAGTCTTTACTAACCAGTGGACCAATGTTGTCAAATTTAATAAATAAATAGTAATAATAATAATAGGAGGCCTGTGTCCCAGAAGTGGGCACATTATAAGCTGCTGATGAAGTTAAAATTGCTTTTATAAATAGTCATAGGCTCTTACCAGATATGACAGTCGAGGTAACACTTTATTTTTATGAATGAAACAGTAAAGACATGATCAATAGTAATCATGTCAAGATAGTAATCTATGTAATTGGGAACTGTCTGTTCGCCGTGGTTTATTTTAGTACGCAGCAATTGACGTCTTTTGTTTTAACAAAATCATCATTAGTCAAACTAATAATGATGATGTTAAAAAAAATCTCCTTAATCGAGTTATTGTTAGCGCTAATGTTGAGCATAAAGTTCAATTTATAACACTCTATCAATCATAATTTGAATCATTTTGAAGGTTGCTAAGGCATTGCTTCATTAGTTCAAAAAAATTGTCTCCTCTTATACGTTAATAACGCAATGAGTGTTGTTCAGCTGTCAAAATGAAAGCTATTGCTATGATAGTGTGTTACGCAATTACCCCGCAGATCGGAAAATGTGCTATTGATTAATCTATCTGGTTTCTGAAATTTGTGTTTATCATCATCGTTTCACTCGTAAGACGTCCACTGCTTGAAACAGGCCTCCCCAATTTGGGAGCTTTGCCATAATCGCCACGCCTGGCAGGCGGGTTGGCGATCGCAGTAGGGTTAAATGCATAGGGAATAGAGTTAAATGCATAGGGAACGCTGCTGCCCATTCTCTAATAAGTCCCTTAGTCGCCTTTTACGACAGCCACGGGACGAAATGCTACGCGATGCTATACTTTACGTCTGGCACCACACGGTATATGTGCTCGGTTGATAGCAATCAACATTACATAAGATTTTAACATAACTGGCGAAATGTACTGTACTGTAGATTCACTTCTGCATAACCCTTCAGGGAAATCAGCCTTGACATTATCTTATACGTATATAGCTAATCTAAGTTAGTTATGAACGTGATTCACACCATTTTTAACCGACTTCAAAAAAAGGAGGAGGTTATCAATTTGACTGTTTTTTTTATGTTTGTTACCTCATAACTTTTGACTGGGTGAACCGATTTGGATGATTCTTTTCATTTTTTAGGGTTCCGTTGCCAAATGGCAAAAAACGGAACCCTTATAGATTCGTCATGTCTGTCTGTCTGTCTGTCTGTCTGTCTGTCCGAGTATGTCACAGCCACTTTTTTCCGAAACTATAAGAGCTATGCTGTTGAAACTTGGTAAGTAGATGTATTCTGTAAACCGCATTAAGATTTTTACACAAAAATAGAAAAAAAAATACAATAATATTTGGGGTTCCCCATACATAGAACTGAAACTCAAAAACAATTTTTTCATCGAACCCATACGTGTGAGGTATTTATGGATAGGTCTTTAAAAATGACATTGAGGTTTCTGATATCATTTTTTTCTAAACCGAATAGTTTGCGCGAGAGACACTTCCAAAGTGGTAGAATGCGTGTAGCCCCCCCCCCCCTAACTTCTAAAATAAGGGAATGATAAGACTAAAAAAAATATATGATGTACATTACCATATAAACTTCCACCGAAAATTTGTTTGAACGAGATCTAGTAAGTAGTTTTTTTTTTAATACGTTATAAATCGTAAACCACAATTTACCTTTCATTCAGTCAACTCAAATATAAAAATTAAAAAAAAAACATTTAATTTCATAAACATAAACCTTATGCATAAACCGTGAATACCTGCAGGTTTGTACGGAACCCTCGGTGCGCGAGTCCGACTCGCACTTGGCCGGTTTGTTTTTTTCAAAGCTGGTGCTTCTTGTGTGGTCCCAATTTTTAATTTATATATAATTTTAATTTGGTCCCATTCTGATGATGGCATCCATGTGAAAACCATATAAGTCTTAAATTTGCATTAAGTATTTGCGCGACAAATGAACGAATAACGCGATTAGATTAGTGCAGGGTACATACCATAACTAAAATGTTAAAATAAAAACTTTTTCAAAAAAGTAACAACAGACTTTCTTATAAAAATACTGCTAAGTGAAAAATAACTTTAATTTCGGAAGTCGGTGGCAAAAAAACCTTAAATACAGATCCTAAGTCACCGACTTCCGAAATTAAAGTTATTTTTCACTTTGGAGTGTTTTTTTTAATGGAAGTCGGTTGTTATTTTTTTTTTTTTTGTCAATAGTTTTTGGGGCTAAGTTATGATGGTGACGATAATAGTTAAATGCTTCTTTACCTCTCTAGAATCACATCTTCCTCCACAAGCGGGAACCTTCACAGTGTCCCAGCATTTGCGGCCATGCTCGTCCGTCTGCTCAGCTCTTGCAAGGTGGACCCGCAGCTTGCACGGTAGGACGCCATGTGATGACGTCACTATGTACAGCATCAGTATTGGAAGCAGGCATAATTTTACTGCCATTTTCTTCTGTTACAAATATAATTATTTGAAATTAGAATCATGAATTTGTCTCTTCTCTATTCCTTGTAGTTTAATTCCAAGAATTCTCTAGACGAATTCTTCTTAATCCCAAAAATACACCTAGAGAAATTTTGTAATTAAATTATAGATGTTTATTTGTGATATTAACTCAATAATTTAGTTTGAGGTTCAGAGAGCTTGCTCTTATTCTGTTATTCATTAAATAAAACCCGCTTCGCAGTCCTCATAAAAAAATATCTCATGTTTTATCTTGAAACGAAATATCACAAGACTAGTTCTGCCTAATTAAAAGAAAGAAAAGAACTATTTAAAACAATACTGAATGCTAGTTAACGTAATTTTCTTAAAATTATAAAGAGCTTTCTTAAAGAATCCGAAGACCACTTCATCAAGTTAGTTAAACACTTTCAAAGAGAGTTAAGATAAGCAAGAGAACCTTCAGTTAAAAAGATTAGTTAATTTCACTTTAGAGTTTAAGAGCACTCACCGAGTAACAGTTTGTTAAACAAGGGACGTAGTCTTTGACTGAAGGGTTGTTTCAAACTGGTCTGTTTTCACTGAAACTCTTTTGTACATGCAGTTTTTCCTCATCGCTTAACATCATCGCTTCCCATTCCGGCTGTTTGACTATAAACGGTCAAGTCAGCCAGTAAAAAGCATATAAAATAACAATATAAAATACATCAAGGGAATTTTAGTATTGTATGCAAATTGTGAATTTTACAGCGCGTAAAGCAGGGCGATTTTCTCTGCCTATGATGTAGAAGGTAGGTACGTACCGACTCTCTTTAGAAACCTTATTGGAATTTCTTTGTAACAAAGGAAAAGCTTTTATCGTTGGTCTTTTGTTTTTTTATTATGTTTATTACGTTGAAATTATGAATCTAAGAGCTGAATCACAAAGGCTTAAAGGAATCATTTGTATGGATTCACAATGAAAGCAGGGTCGATTGCTGGATCACGCCAATTTTCGTGGACTAAATAAAATGCGTGCAAAACTCGTACTCCATTGCTCGTGTCAGTGGTTGAAAAGATGTCGGAATCCCTAATTCAGGTCGAATTTTACCAATTAATCTAAACGTGGTTGTTCGGATTAATTATATAGTTCCGTTGGTTAAATTTACCCCATTTTTTGTGGGTGGGAAATCATCATAGTTATGACGTCTCCCGCTCTGGGTGGAGCGGAAAGGCGTGTCAGACTTTTACTGACTAAAATCCACGCGTGTTCCTTCAATTGCCCATACGCCAGGGCCACGGTAACTCTTTCTAACGAATCTCGCGACCCTAGCAGGCATCAGTCCTAGTGGACCCCATCAGTTTTGCCAACATCTCTTTGAAGCGCGCATGGAACACAACGCGTCGTCGACATGGGCCTGATCCTTACCGGGCGGCGAACTACCCATTGCTCGCCGCCCGCAAGCCTGCGCTTACGGTGGCTGAGAGTCCGCGATTGACTCCCGCCGCCCGGGGCATCTCCTCCTGCGGCGATTAGGTACGTAACGGCGCAGAGACTGCCACTTCCTCCCGCCCCTAAGCCCGTGCCTACAGTGACCGGGAGTCCATAATCGAGTTAAATTCATCCTTAAAGTGTAATTTTTAATAGCTATCCAATTAAATTCTCATTTTTCAAATATTAATGCACTCATCAACCGTGGAGACAAACTATTTTTCTACAAGCCCACGATGAGAATCGAGTTAGACGAATACCGTCAACAGACGTAATCCTACTAATATTATAAATGACAAAGTTTGGGAGTATGTGTGGATGTTTGTTGCTCTTTCGCTAAAACGACTGAAAGGATTTATATGAAAGTAGCTTCTGCCCGCTACTTCATCCGCGTGAAATTTTTTTTGGAACTTCATTACTGGAATGCTAAATGGCGTTGAAGTAGCTAGATTTTGAGATTTTTTGACAAACATTATTTTTTCTCTCGTAACATTTTTTTTTTCATGAAAACTACCCTATGTTACTTCTAATACTTCCAAGAATACGTGTACAAAGCTTCATGATGACCGGTTAAGTAGTTTTTGCGTGAAAGCGTAACAAACAAACTTACATTCACATTTATAATATTAGTAGGATTATATATATATATATATGTGTATTCCATCATTTTTCCAATAATTGAAATGAAACAATATATAAAAACGATCCGCGTGTTAAAAGCCTCTTTAACGATTACCGACCTCATTCGTCGCAAAATGGAAACTTTAAAATACATGAAAATGAAGCTGATCCAATAGCCAAGGTAGTCCTCACAACCACGCAAAAATAGTCTTTATATAGAACTTTATAAGAGCGTTAATTCCTTATCAGTTAAACGTCAAGTAAACTGCGGAGTTCCGAGCTGTTGGCGACATTATCGTGTGGAATAAAGGCTGTGTTGCTTTCAGGTATTATAAGCTTTGTTAACAGATATTGTTACAGAGAAAATAGCTATGATAATATTATTTTTGGATTTGTTAAGATTTATAGTAGGGTTAATAAACATGTATTTTCATTTTGAAGGCAGAAACTACCCCTGTTGAAGGCAGAAACTACCCCTGTTACGGTCCTTACTATACCTACTGTTTTTGCTGCGTTTACGTTCATACACGCACGCCTGTCGCCAGTACTACGCGCCTGACCTTTCTGAAGAACATAACCAATAAGGTCACTATATGTCCTCCTAGGGCGTCCCCTTCTGGCATGGTTAGTCACATCTGCCTTGTAAATACCTACACCCATGGGGAAACCGTGTGGTGCCGGACGTAAAGAATAACACCACCCCATTTCTTCCCGTGGGTGTCGTAAGAGGCGACTAAGGGACTTACTAGAGAATGGGCAGCAGCGTTCTCTATGCATTTTACCACCATACTGCGATCGCCAACCCGCCTGCCAAGCGTGGCGATTATGGCAAAGCCCCCCAAATTGGGGGAGGCCTAAGTCCAGCAGTGGACGACTTATGGCTGAAATGATGATGATCATCATCATGATGATGATAATGATGGGGAAAAAGCGTGACTTTATGTATATGTGTATAATTTTTTAAGAAATGGAATTCGGGTTACGCTTACAGGATGCAGCAGTATGGATGGGCCAGGATCGTCACTGAGGCAGGTTAAAAAAATCGGCCAAGTGCGAGTCGGACTCGCGCACTGAGGGTTCCGTACAAACCTGTAGGTATTCACGGTTTATGCATAAGATTTATGTTTATGAAATTAAATGTTTTTTTTTTTTATATTTGAGTTGATTGAATGAAAGGTAAATTGCGGTTTACGATTTATGACGTATTAAAAAAAAAACTACTTACTAGATCTCGTTCAAACCAATTTTCTGTGGAAGTTTACATGATAATGTATATCATATATTTTTTTTAGTTTTATCATTCTCTTATTTTGGAAGTTACGGGGGGGGGGGACACATTTTACCACTTTGGAAGTGTCTCTCGCGCAAACCATTCAGTTTAGAAAAAAATGATATTAGAAACCTCAATATCATTTTCAAAGACCTATCCATAAATACCCCACACGTATGGGTTTGATGAAAAAAACATTTTTGAGTTTCAGTTCTATGTATGTGGAACCCCAAAATTTATTGTTTTTTTTTATTTTTATTAAATGCGGTTCACAGAATACATCTACTTACCAAGTTTCAACGGCATAGCTCTTATAGTTTCGGAAAAAAGTGGCTGTGACATACTCGGACAGACAGACAGGCAGACAGACATGACGAATCTATAAGGGTTCCGTTTTTTGCCATTTGGCATCGGAACCCTAAAAACGCAGGCGTCACGATTGGGTTTGGTTCTTGACCGATTGGCTCGAGAAGATAAAACACAAAGAAAATTACAAAATTTTGAGGAAGACCTCTGCCCAACGGTGTGACAAAAAGGTAAATAAAAAACATTTTGTATATACCTATGTGACTTTTTGTAGGGTTCATTTATGTTATTTTCCTACTTGTTTATAGTAGGCACTTAAATTGACTTAATTAGTTAATTTTACGCTGTGTTAATTTTACCGACAGCCCACAATAGGTCTCTGGTCCGTTTTGTAGGTAACATTTTTAATTATTATTCGACCGTTACTGGGCAAACTAGCAGGCATTTTTTTGTGACATACTGTATTAGTTACCATGGATTCAGACCATGTTTGTTTACCCAGGAGACGTTGAAATTTTTCGGTTATTAAAAATAAATAAGCTGTTCCATACAGGGTTGACTGCGTAGGTATTGCAATTCTCTATAAAACAGCAGCATTTTTTAATTATTTTTTTTGGTGCGGTCTCCCTTTGTAATGTGCAAGTTATTTATTCAAATAAGCGCTTTAATATACACCCTAGAAAAATATTGAAAGTCAAATTTTACAACGGTTTGTTGCTCAAAAACATTATTGAAATTAAATAATTTTCTACGACAGTTCAAACGGGTCCGTGGCTTACGCCCCCAGTGGTGGACGCACCCGCTGCCGACGCACCCGATTCGATTATTTTAATTTAAAGCAATTTTTGACCAAATGTACTGTCAGGCGCAAAAATGTTTTACTAACACAATAAATTATTGATTGTGAGTATATGTATAATATTAAATCATAGTTATATTTATAAAATTGAAATGCTTACCTATATATTGGATGTATGTTTTGAAAAGTCAGTCTCAGTTATTTTTCATTATTTATTTATGTAGGTATTTCAATAAGAAATCTAGTAAAAAAAAATGTATATGAATTACAGTTTTCATCACATTTAATCAAGAGAATCATTTAACCTCATTATAATAATCAGTCTCCAACGTAATAAATTATGACACTGATTTTAAATAATCAGTCTTAAAAATTACTGCAGAGTAACTAACTTTTTAAATAGATAAATGTTCTTTTTATCTTTGTAACAATAATAATTAAACATAATCAACTGGACACTCAAGTTTATGTCCTTTTATCATTTGAACGTTGTCACTTTCATTATTCAATTTAACTGCACCACCATACTGGTCATGTCTTTTATTCACACACAGCCATACACTAGAGTTTTGATATTTTTTTTAAGAATATTATTCGCAAATTCAGCGTGCAACAATGTTTCTCCGCCAAGTCTATTTTAACCATATTATAATTATTTCCTTCGACCTTTGCTCGTCATTGTGAGATGACACACTAAACTTTCTTATCTATTCAGTTGCATATTGCAATATTCAATAACTTGACTGTTGTGTGAAAGAGACGGACATAATATCTATTTATACTTTCTTTTTTTTTTTGTTAGCCTGCACTATCCCACTCACTATAACACTTCTTCCAAATATCGCGAAGTCGCGCGTCCTCCTGCCAGTTTTGACAGAACCTATCCAGCTCGTCCCGCCATGTCTTACGTGGTCTGCCGCGACCACACCTCACTGTCTCAGGAAACCAGTTCTGTGCTACTTGCACCCACGGTTTGCCAAACATGTCCTGCTTGGTCCCATTTAAGTTTGGCAGCCTTTTGAGCTTATTGTTTTCAATGTTGTGGACAAAAAGACGGACTTTTTAGGGTTCCGTTGCCAAATGGCAAAAAACGGAACCCTTATAGATTCGTCATGTCTGTCTGTCTGTCTGTCTATCCGAGTATGTCACAGCCACTTTTTTCCGAAACTATAAGATCTATGCTGTTGAAACTTGGTAAGTAGATGTATTCTGTAAACCGCATTAAGATTTTCACACAAAAATAGAAAAAAAACAATAATATTTGGAGTTCCCCATACATAGAACTAAAACTCAAAAAAAAAATTCATCAAACCCATACGTGTGGGGTATTTATGGATCGGTCTTCAAAAATGATATTGAGGTTTCTAACATCATTTTTTTCTAAACTGAATAGTTTGCGCGAGAGACACTTCCAAAGTGGTAAAATGTGTGCCCCCCCCCCCCCCCCGTAACTTCTTAAATAAGGGAATGATAAAACTAAAAAAAATATATGATTTACATCACCATGTAAACTTCCACCGAAAATTGTTTTGAACGAGATCTAGTTAGTAGGTAGTTTTTTTTTAATACGTCATAAATCTTAAATCACAATTTACCTTTCATTCAGTCAACTCAAATATAAAAATTAAAAAAAAACCAATTAATTTCATAAACATAAACCTTATGCATAAACCGTGAATATCTGCAGGTTTGTACGGAACCCTCGGTGCGCGAGTCCGACTCGCACTTGGCCAGTTTTTTCTTGTTACCAATAACCAGTTTGGCTTAGTTAGTTGACGAGTTGGTCGAAGTTGAAAGATAAAATTTCCATATGGTAAGAATAAGGGGCAAAATGTCCCTACCCTTATAACACTCCCATATATGTATCAAATGAAAGTACTTGAGAAGTATATAATTTCTCTCTCATCATGCTCAAACCTATAAAAGATGGGGGAAGACTTAAAAATCTTAATCCTAAGAAAAAATACTACTCATTACTCATTACTGTGGTGAAACACTTTTCTCATTTAAGTGAAAAAGCACAAATTTTTATTTTTATTAAATGAATCGCGTCGGGTGCGTCGGCCACGGGTGCGTCCACCACTGGGGGCGTAAGCCACGGACCCGTTCAAACGTGCTATATTGTCGCGACCACATCATGAAATTAGTTGGTATGACACTATTTTAACCCCAAATCATTTAAATTAAATTATTTTTGTGTTTCATTCAAGCAGAAATCACACTTACTAATTTACCTTTGTGAGAATTCAAGCAGTTTCCTAAGAAAAGATATTCATTCACATGTCTTTTCAAGTCACTTCCAACATTTTCTAAGACGACGCGTTTCAGTATTCCGTTCCACCAGAAAAACGTAACATAAAATAAGAAATAGCAAAAAACAAGTAATACATAAAAAAAATATATAAATAAATCAATTTGTTTTGAACAAAAGTTTTCAGCGTTTGATTTACAATATCTTAATATTTAAATGTCTTGGGTAATAAATCATGTATAAGTACCTACCTACTATAATTCGCACCTACAACTTCTTGACTTTGATGTCAACTTACTAAAACATACAAAATCTTGTAAGCTGTTTTTAGCTACCTATTTATAAGGTCCTAAAACAAAATTTTCTTCTTAGGTGCTTATCTGTATTCAGCTATTTATAACTAAACGGTATTAGGAAACCTCGGACCTTTCTATTCAGTAAGTAAAAACCTACGTGTCGAGCGTAAAAGCTTTCCGGAGTGTAAGAGGAGATCAAATCAACGTAGACCTCCATTTTGTAACGAACTATATTTAACCCAGCTAATAGTTTCGTGACGGCCCCGATTAAAAAAATGGCTGTTTATAAAATTACTGGTTCGGTGTCAAGATTTGGTAATTGAAACGCAACTTGTTATTATGGTTGTAATATTTCATGTGCCGGAAGTACTCGGCAGCCATTTAATTTTGACAGTTAACTCACTATAATTTGAATAATTTTTGGGGCAATTGTTTTGGTAAAATAGTAATGTGTAAATCCCATTTTTCACATGTTTTGTCGATCCCAGTAACCACAATATTAAGCGAATACGAGTGAATGTGACAATGTACAGCCAGAGAAATTCATTTTGAAAGAAATTGACACTCAACGTCAATTTGGCATGTTATAACCATACCATAGAGGGCTATGCTATATGCTAAGAGGGGCTCGAGACTAAGCAATATCAGCCGCATAGGTCGATCGATCAGGCTAAGATTCTTGCAGTGATTGGTCTGTGGATGAGTGACAATTTTTACATACCTAGATCCCTCCAAGCCTCGGAAATCACGCTAAGTCTTTGGTCCCGGGTATTATGCGAGGATTATTGACAACGTTGTATTTATTGTTTTAATTACAATTTAATGTTATTTATTTTAGTATTGTGCATGTATGTATCTATGTTTGTATGTATGTAAGTATATTCTCATATGATTTGTTTAATGTTCTTAAGTTAATAGTTTTTAATTATATGTATATATTTTATTTTCTCATACTCTTACACGCGCTGTCTACATCTCTGTATCTTCTCTCCTATCGCAGGTGTGCTGGAAGAGATTTCTTTAGAAATAAGCGTCACCTTTGTACAAATTTTCCTGTTCTATTCTTCTTGTCTATTTATATATGTGTGTACATAAATGGTTAAATAAATAAACCTTTACGGGGAGAAAGTCTGAACATCCGGTCTTACCAAGGTCCAGTATTATCCCGTTACTAGGTTTTGGAGGTCAGATAGGCAGTCGCTCCATAAATACTAGTTCTCAGTTGCTTAGACTGGAAGCTGACTACATATATTTGGGAAAAAGCTAGGCAAATGGTGAAGGAATTGGTGTCTGTCTCGTAACTTATTTTCAAAGAGCGACTGCCTCTTTGACCCCCAACAGCCCAATGATTTAGTTGTCAGACTTCAGACTACAGTACAGACTACAGTAACAGTGACTACAGTATCAGTATGTAATGGATGGTCACCCATCTACAGATTGACCTCGGTAAGCGTTATTTAACGCTGACGGTGTTTTTTAACCAACGAAAAAAAACGGAGGAGGGTCTCAATTCGACGCGTATATTTTTTTTATGTATGACCATGCATAACTTTTTACATAGTAGTCCGATTGTGATAAAAAAAAATTTGGAAAGGGTATACCGTGAAAGTGGTCCCATATAAATTTGGAAAACAAAATCGAACCCCAAGGGTCGGAAAACAGGGGATGATTGATTATTCCCTCACTGATTCTAATCTATGAACACGCATAACTTTATACAGAGTAGTCCGATTTTGATAATTCTTTTTAAAAAATAATTTTATTAATAGAACAATAATTATATAATCATTCAAGATCCTTTTAGATGTACTTAATTCTCTCAGATTTAATTACTTAACATAAATCGTAAGTATCGCCGCGTTTGACATAGATACAGCCCTAAATACCAGATACGATGTTCCTAGTTGCCAAATGGTTCAAAGCTTAAATTGTAAACCCATCCTCAAAGACATTCCTTGTAGCTTCAGACGGCGATTTCTAAAGGATGAAGTATTTTCCATTAAACTTGTTGCGACGCAATGGACTACGTAACATTCAACGAAGTTATTCTGGAACGCTATGCAGGTGACCCAATAGAACGAATGACATTTTGAGTGTCGAGGCATTGAAGAATAGTTATAGGTATGGCTAGAAAGGGGGTGGAATGAGGGCTGGCAGAGAAGTATAGAGGATATTTCGTGGATCCCTATATACAGGGTGTCCAGTAAATAGCACGACATACTGCAGGGGGTGATAGCTTGGGTCACTACCTATCAATACAACACAATATATGTTCAGCAAAATCTTACACTACACACTACAACACTACATTTGCAGTTGGAGAATTGACCATCTATATGGATGGACCTGTTTTTGAATCGCAATATTAAATTTGTTACTGGGATAAGTTCATTGCAACTACGGGACCCTTCAGTGGTGTCAACACGGACTTATTTTATTTATCGATCACAAACCCACAGCCTAAGTTCAAACGGTGAACACTGAAAAATATCATCATCATCATCAATATTTCAGCCAATAGACGCCCACTGCTGGACATAGACCTCCCCCAATTTGGGGGGATTTGCCACAATCGTCACTCTTGGTAGGTGGGTTGGCGATCGCAGTATGTTGGTGAATTGCATTGAGAACGCTACTGCCCATTCTCTAGTAAGAAAAAAGTAGTAAAGTTTCATCGCTTTAGCAATATGTTAAAAGGAGTTTGCAACTTCGGCCTCATTTGCAAAGGCTGCGGCTGTGTATATAGGCTTAGTAAACAAAAGTGAAAATTGACGGTGAGTACTCAATTTTTATGTGTGTCATATTGTACATCCATCATTCGGGACACAAAAACGTCAAACTCGCAAAAAAATATCGGAAAAGCTATTGACTAAGTTCTGGCACAACACAGAATTTGCAAGTTTTCCACTTATGCTTAAAACCTTGATATTTATTGTGATGGTTAAAAACAAAAGTCAATCAAACTGTTAAAGAAGTTATATTCGTTCTGTTTTTATACCCACTTTTATAATTAGAGGACTCGTGGTTAAATATTAATAACCGCACAGCTTGATCATAGGTTAGTTCCTAGATGGGCGACCGTTAATTATACCTAAATATCGAGAACCCTCTGTGTCTCAGTTGTAATACGTATTTGGTTGACAGTTTCAACGGTTAGTCAGAAGCCCAAAACTCTTAAGAACCAGAATTTGGTACCAGGGGGTTTCGCGTTATCCGGTAACTGGGAGCTGACCTCTATATAAAATAAATAAATAAATAATTCATCTATACTATATATTGTAAAACTGAAATTCGCGCTACCTCAGGAACTAGGAAAGGCTATAGGCTATATAACATAACACTATGACCAATAGGAGCGGAGCAGCAATTAGCAATGTTGCAAAACGGGGACAATTTATTCCTTTTGAGAGCTTCCGTTGCGTGCGCTGCGTAAACGGGTAAAGTATCACAACAACCGTGTATCATGGAATGATCCTCATAAAAAAGTTCTAAAAAAGTCTGAGATAGCACATGTCTATCCTTTAAGGTTGGCTCACTATAGGTTTTTTAATTGTCATCAAATCTAATAATTTTAAAGCTGAGTTTGTTTGGTTGAACGTACTAATTTCAGAAACTACGTTTAATGTGAAATGAGAGCAGTGGTGGCCCAGTGGTGTGGTAATGGCTGCGACTTACGAGTTGTAGGTCGTGAGTTCGAACCCGAGCAGGCGCTTTACTTTGTGTAAATTATTTCATCACCACTGCTCTCAAAACGGTGAAGGAAAACATCGTGAGGAAACCGGCATGTCTCAGAACCAAACATTCGAAGACATGTGACATCTACCAACCCGCACTGGGCCCGCGTGGTGGATTATGGCCCACTCCCTCTCACTGAGAGGAGGCCTGGGTCCCAGCAGTGGGAACATTATAGGCTGCTGATGATGATGATGACGTTTAATGTTGGATAGCCAATCAATCGAGGAAGGCTATACTATGTAACATTACGCTAGGACCCTAAGGATACGAAGACCTCACACCGGCAGGCGATTCGATGTGAGGGGGTGGGTCGGGGGAGCTAAAAATGTATCGCGGACGAAGTTTCGGGCAGAAGCCAGTAATAAACAAAAAGGCGGTACCTCCATCTAAAATATGGGTATTCAGCTACCACCGGCTAGACTGCGAGCTGACCCCAAAAGAGTTCGTAAACGGATAGGTAAGTAGGTCGATTGCCCTTCTATAATTGTCATTCATTTTATGTATATCATTAAAATACTAAAGAGAAATTCAATTTTGTTATTGCCCATACACCTACAGTTTTATTTTATTTTATGGGAAATCATCAAATGTAATCTCCCGCTCTGGGTGGAGCGGAAGGCCGTGTCAGACTTTTATTGTCTAAAGCCCACCCGTGTTCCTTCAGTTGCCCATATGCCAGGGCCATGGTACCTCTTTTGAACAGATCTCGCGACCCTGGCAGGCATCGGTCCTAGCAGACTCCTTCAGTACTGCTGACATCTCTTTGAGGAGAGCAGGGAACACTACGCGCCTTCGACACGGGTCCGGTCCTTACCGGGCGGCGAGCTACCCATTGCTCGCCGCCCGCAGGCCGCGCCTACGTTGGCTGGGAGTCCGCGAAATTGAAAATCGATTTTGTTATTGCCCGTAGGTATAGCTACACTTACGACACAAATTCTAGGTATTTTTGTCTAGGTAACGCCCCGTTGGTGTCGTGGTGGAATACGAGACTGCTGATCGAGGGGTCCCGGATCCCGAGTTAGATTTTTTTTTGTAACACACAGCCCGGAGCTCGGAAGTTGGCTGTGTGATACCCCCGTGCCTCGGAAAGTACGTGAAGCCGTTGCTCCTGCACCTCATCTCTCTCCGGTCGTCTCGGATTGCCGTCCCATCGGACTATGGAGAGTGAGTGCTCCTGTGTCTGCGCACACACACTTGTGCATTACAATATCTCCCACGCCCTAGGCTTATCTCCGTTGAGATTGGCCGCCACGGCCAAAATACGGTCTGGAAGACTATAATATATATAAATTCTAGGTACATACGACAGAAACGAATTTCTAAATGTAAACAAATACTTTCTACCAACTTTATATTATTGGAGAAATTTCAACAAAGGAATTACTTATTTGAAAAGTAGGTAGGTAGTTGTTTCTCGACATCTTGTATCAATATAATAAGTCATTTGAAAGTCTTCTCAATTGTAAAGGCTTTCAACTTACTTGTTATATTTTATTACAAAATCAGATATTAATTTAAACATATCGGTCGTTTAGTCCCTTCTCTGCATTATTGAAACCAACAAAAAAAACTTGAAGATAACAGACAAGCTAATCTTATCATTTTCTAACCGACTTCAAAAAAAGGAAGAGGTTATCAATTCGACTGTTTTTTTTTTAAATATTTGTGACTTTAGACTGGACGAACCGATTTTGATGATTCTTTTTTTTTTTGTAAGCTGGTGCTTCCCGAATGGTCACATTTTAATTTCCATTTGGACAATGGGGTCCATGTGAAAACCACATAAGTCTTAAATTTGCATTAAGTATTTGCGCAATAAATGAACGAATAACGCGATTAGATTAGTGCGGGGTATCTACCATAACTAAAAAGTTAAAAATAAAAACTTTTTACATAAAATTTCGAAAGTCGGTATCTTAGGATCTGTATTTAAGGTTTTTTTTTGCCACCGACTTCCGAAATTAAAGTTATTTTTCACTTTGTTGTGTTTTTGTAAGGAAGTCGGTTGTTATTTTATAAATTAGATTTAAACAGCACAATACAAGTTTAGAATTGTAATGACACCGTTTTCGACAAATCCAGTTAATTCGAGGAATGTTTTCTTGACTTTAATCATCAAATAGAGTTTTTGGAACTCCGACTCAATAAATTAACAGATGCTGAATATTATTTAAGCAGTAGAATGTCGAAAATTAATTCTAACTACTCTGATTCCTGAAATTTTGTTATTATAATTTTGATGTTAGAAGAAACTTTTCAACTATTCTAAACCACTGTCTTTAGTAAAGTTCTAAGTTAAGAAGTTTTAGGCTTACGTTTAGACTCCAGCTGTAAGCCTACAAGCAGATTGTGGGCTTAGGTATTGTTTTAGTTTTAGTTGCAAAAACTAAATTAGTGTGCAGATATACAACTAAGTAGGTACAGTTCACCGCACGTCGTTGGGGACGTGCTCATAATGGTTTTGTTAATACTGACTTACGGCCTATTCTACGATCTTTGAAGAGGCAGGTTCATCTACCAGTTAAACTGTATGAAGGTGAAAGCCAGTATTTCACAAAGAGCGACTGCCTATCTGCCCTCAACAACTCTTACTTGGTAATACGATACCCCTTGGTTAGACTGGTTGTCAGACTTTCGAGCTTCTAAAGATCCGCAATGAATGTGAAAAATCCACTTAAGACAGCCGGGACCAACAGATTAGCATGGCATGCGTAGCTCAACCTGGGTGCTTACTCTCGAATATAATTCCGATAGATCGACATTGGAATTGTCAGTCGAACGTCAGGAATTGGCTGGACTCACTGAGTCTAGCCAATCCCTGACGTTTGACCAATGTCAATCTATCGGAATTATATTCTAGAGTAAGCACCCTGATCGATCGACTTCTGTTACTGTTATTACTTAGCCACAAGCCTCTATTTCAAGAAACAGCAAACATATACACATATACATTTTACAACAGAATTAGAACAGTAGTGGCCTAGTGGTGGCAATGTGGTAACAGCCGCCAATTGGCTACGAGTTGTGTCGTAGTAAGTCGTAAGTTTGAACCCCGACTGATGCTGTACTTTGTGTGAATTATTTCATCGCCATTGCGCTCAAAACGGTGAAAGAAAACATCCTGAAGAAACCAACACGTCCTAGAACCAAAAATTCGAAGACATGTGACATCTGCCAACCTGTTCTGGGTCCGCGTGGTGGATTTCAGGCCACTTCTTCTCACCGAGAGGCTTGTGTCCTGGTAGTGGGAAAATTTAACGGCTGACTATGCTTATTGTAACAATCGAATATGGTGTCATACGGACAAATTGCTTTAGGTAGCAAAAAGCCTTAGAAGCTAAGCATCGAATTGACCACAAACACATATGGGACTACAAAAACTGCCCTTAAACCTTTGGAAATGTCTCACAGAGCTATACTAAAATTGCTACATATAGACCTATTTTGTTTCCAACCACAGAACTTTACAAAAATTGTAGGGCAACGTAAGGCAACATTTCATTTTGCAAACCGTTCTTCTCCAACACCAAAAAAACTCCTCTTACTACAATTACCAAACGAAGGAAAGATATTATTTGTACTGTTCCACAAACTAAGTTTAAATACACTAAGAGATTTTCTACTATCTTAGCCCTTGCTTGTACAATAAAATTAATGCGTCCTTATACCGGATGACATGTTTTACCATCTCGACCTTCATATGGTGTGTTGTGTAACTAGAATAGAAGGCAAGAAGGCCTTCAGATTCATCGTAGGTGACTAAAGCAGCGTGGGACGAGGGCGGACAGGGATGCGTGTGCGGCTCGTGCGCCTGCGAAAGATCAATGAGGCTGCCTATCGGCCGGCTTCAATGGGTAGGACCGCGCTACGAAATCATTGATACATGCCGCGCATTAAGTGGGTGCGTGTGATTTGAGTTTCGATAGGTTTTTAATTGCTTTTTTGTTGTTTTTTCCAAATTTCTGTTTTTGTTGTTCTAGTATGAAAATGTTACTTTAAATGTGTAGTATTTATTGCTAGATCAATTTCATTACGTTATCCAAAAATAAAAATATCAAAAATTTCTACACCAAAGGTTTCTACTCCGTTCACCTATTACCCCTATTTTTTTAAAGACGTTAAAAAATGTCACCCGGTATATTTCAAAAATCAAAAAAATAAAAGATGATAATAATGAAATAAAACATTTTTGATTTGTTTTTTGATATTTATAATTTACCACACAGCAAATGCAATGTCACCTTACGTGCATTCCTCCTGAATAAAACGTACGACGAAACTGAAAAGTATTTATTGACAGTTACATGAAAGTAACCTTATTTCCTATTTTAGATTTACACACACATACATTCACCCTTACACACTTACTCACCCACCCCTACACTAACACATACACACTCGTCGTGGATTCACTCGACTGACTACACCAACACTCCTTATTCTAATTGTTTTATTTAATTTTAGTTTCTGATGTTTAGCAATTTTAATTTTAAGATTTTTCCTTTTGTGCTACCCAAATTGGGAGTGGAAACTGTCTCTCCTAAATACAGATTACTCAGTGATGTAGCTAGGAGAGTAGCGATTCACCCAAGAATTCGTTGTACCATAGATATACATTACTAATAATGCTTACTTTTTAAGTCCCTTATGTACTACAAAACCTTTATGTACCTAAATAAATATATTTAAAAAAATCTATATAAACTCCAGGACTTTATAATTCAGCCAAAGGACAGACGTAACAAAAATACAAATCTGGGAAACAGTGCGTCCTTCAGAAAAAACAGTCAAAGAAAAGTAAAAAGAAGTCGCTGAAAAAACAATAGAAAAAAGGAACTTTATGCTAATATAAAGGTTGTTAGTGACTTTAAAATTCTAAGGTACCCTGTATTTGTAAAAATTGTTAGCGAAATAACAAAATCAGGATATAACATTTGCAGGAACGTGTTGGGAATAAGATTTCATCAAGATAATTTGAGAGATGAACCAGATAGAAAAGAACTAAGTAGATAGAATCCGAGGGTAGTCGGGGAAATGTCCCACCTCTTTGAAGGCATGGAATGCATTAACAACACTTTTACAATACGCCCTGTTGATTTTCCTTAATGCTTTTAGATTCAGTGAAATTGTTTTTTCCCTAATGAGACTGCGTATTGTGAATCAGATAGGATGCTGGAAACGATTCAATGGAGTCTTACGAGTTTAAAATGTATAAGATTATAATAGTAATAGGTACTTACAGAAATGGCTTTAGGCATATTATTTTCTTACAATCGCTTTTTACCGTTTGCTGACAATGAGCTTTTTGGTAGCAGCGCTTTTTTTTCTTTTAAATTGTTTTCTTTTCCTCGTGGCACAATACCTAGGCAGCCTTTTTCTTTTCTTACAGTAATATTGATTGTAGACATTCAGGTTTTTTTCCGGGGAAGAAACGCACGTTCAAATTAACCTGCGACTGTTAAAAATGCAATCATACCAAGTGCCTGAAAGTTGACAACCTATTTGCAGTTTAGATACATTTTGAAGAGTAAGGAATAGAAAATAATTCTTGTGACTTGTATTCATAAATACCTATTTTTTTTCCTTTAATACGGCACCGCGAAGTAGTATCTTAACTGCAGAGTTCGAAAAATATGAACCCAAGGCATTTTTTTTGGCTGCGTGGACAGGAAACCTCCTTGTGTGCCCGTGGGTTGCAGTTCCCTTATAGATACGTCCGGGGGGAAGGCCAATCTCCGGGACGGTACACCCTGGGGTGCGGGCAAGGACTCCACATTAGGTACTGTGTGCCTAAGGGGTTTCGGTGCCCGTACGCTAATGTCCTGTCGGAGGAACGCTCCACCGTGTGTCTGATCTTAGCAGAGGCGCACAGCGGTGGAGTTAGAGCGGGCTCGGTGTGCACTAACCTGCCGCCAGGCAGGCAAGAAGGAGTGTGCTCCTTCTGCCACCGTTAGTCTCGTAGCCCCGAAGATTGTCACGGTCATGTCTCTGATTTTTGATGGGGGTCGAGGGTCTTGGCTTAATCGTCCGGGCCGCGATATCTCGCGTTTTCTACCGAAAACCTCTATAAAAATTACCCCAAACCTCCAAGCGGCGGCGCACCGTGAGGGAGGTCGACAGCTTGGCTAATGGGTTGCTTAATTAGTCACTAGTGCGAACCATATAATTTTGTGTATAAAAAGTTTTTACTCGTGGGAACTAATATGGAACAATTAAAAAAAAACCTAAAAATGAAAGAAGTGGAAGGGAGCGATGCGGGGTTGGATTCTGGCGCCGTATCGAGTGCGAAGGGCTCGCGTACGAGCCCGGAGCGCGGAGTGGCGGGCGCTTTTAGAGAGAACCGTGAGTTCTCCCAGAAGCGCCCTAAATCAGGGGCAGGACAGGGGTCCTCCTCCAACGGCGGGCTGAGTTCGGCCCGCCGGAAAATATGTATCACGGCGTGGGGGGCTCCAAGAGAGGGGCACGGGGAGAGGACTCCCCACCAATGAGGCCAGCGAGCCGAGCCGAGCAGGCACAGTCGCACCAAACCAAGGAGAGGAGAGGCTCGCCACGGAGGGGCATCTCTCTGGAGGGACTAGTAGTAGGGCCCCCTCAGAGTCCTCCCAGGACCGATGCCTCCCAGGGTCGTGACACCTAATATTTGACCTAATATTTGTTCGAAAGAGATACCGTGACCCTGGCACATGGGCAACTGAAGGAACACGGGTAGGTTTTAGTCAGTAAAAGTCTGACACGGCCTCCCGCTCCGCCCAGGGCGGAAGAAGTCAGTTGATGATTTCCCATCCAAAAAAAAAGGCATATTTTTTGGATTTTGTTTCAAGTATTAGTTCGTAGTTCACCTTGTACAAAACATTATTTCTAGCCTATTTTAATAGTATTTTCTAACCTTTAGCCCGGAATAATTCCATGGAATATCCCCATTAAACGACTCGTGTCAATGCTTTTGATTACTTTTCTATACCGGGAACTCGATTGGTAGGACATAATGTACTGAACGGTTAATGTTTTTTAATATCAGGCCCTCCGCAAAGTCAGTTTCACGATAAAATTAAAAAACTTTCCGATTCTTACATGTTAAATCAGTACCTACGAGTATTTAAAATGACTTCGCCTCCAGACCTATTTTCTACATCAAGAGAAAATTCATAGAAGAATAACTTCATGTCACTCTTGGTTTAACACTATATCAAAGATTTAAATCGATGGAATGGCCCATAGATATAGAGATAGGATTGAGCGTTCAGTATCCAGTCGTGGAGTAAATAGAATACGGACCGAAAATTACGAGACAGAGAGAAAGAGAATTTACGGCCAGTAGTGGTCTCTTTTTGGGATTCTGATTGATCCAATGACGTTTTGTAAAAAATATTAATATAATCTTGGAAATTTTATGTATATTTATTCATAATCAGTCAAATAAAGCTATCAAAACTTTGTTAGTATTTAGAATTAGCTTATTATTTTTGGCTACTAATTAAATAAGTTTCTATTATTAAAATAATAGTTTTCAATGTCCATAATTTTAACTGTCCCAATTTCTCTTGTGACGAATTTTTTTTATAAAAATAATCTATATCGATCATATATATCTATAATAAATATCTTTCAATCTTGAATCTAAGCCTAGAATCTAGAAATAATGATTAGTAATATATAGAATTACCCAGTTTTATATAAATTTTATTAACTGTAATTTTCAGTGTTTTTACTATTTTGCATCACAACATTGCCTCTTAATTACAGGCTTGCAAAAAAGAGACAGATATTGGCCGCACAATCACTTTCCACCCTTTCCTCCTTCTAGAGAGCGATAATTTTTGTGAGGCATTGCTCAGTCATAACCCCGTCAAAAGATGGTCACATTTCTATTCCATTTTGACACCTTTGGCACACACAATGGCGCATGTTGTTATGAATACACCACAATATATACAAAGATGTAGGTTAATTTGTTGTGTGAGCTCACTCTTCTTAGTATTGACACTTTTCGCGTGACGCTAGTACGGTGAGGGTAAATCTAACGATTTATATCTTTATGTAACACTAAATTTATAGACGTGATATAGACCGGCCAGAGCTTAAGGTAGAATATGAATAAAATATAATTCAGTGGAAAACTTTGATGCTCACTGGACGTGTGCGTTTGAGTTAAAAGCACTTTTCAATAGTCCGCTGGAATAGGTAAGTGGTAGAAGGGGCGATGACCTTTAGAAATTGTTTAGAGATGAAATAGAGCTTACTTTTATAAAAAATGTACAAACATATTACAAAGAACTTCATCGTTCAAAAGGCATGTTGTAATTTTGGCAATATATGCTATATGCGTTTAGTTTTAGAACTCCTAATTGCTAAACTAAAACATTGTGCTAATAGATGTTCTAACAATAATAACCAACTTTCGTGGTAAATGAGAGTAACCTCTCATCATAATCAGCCTTTAATGTTCCCACTGCTGGGACACAGGCCTCCTGTCTGTGATAGAAAGTAGGCCATAATCTATCACACGGGTCCAATGCGGGTTGGTAGATGTCACATCTCTTCAATTTTTTTTGTTCTAGGACATGTCGGTTTCTCCACGATGTTTTTATTCACCGTTTTGAAAACAGTGGTTATGAAATAATTTACTTCAAGTAAAGTGCATGTGTAAGTTTGAACCTATGACCTTACAAATCTTAAGTTGCGGCCGTTACCACTGGACCACCATTGCTCTACAGTATACCTAATATTTAAATTTTTCAATTAAGTAATACCCCCCCCCCCCCCTGGTCTGAATTAAAATTTTGAATTTGAATTTTTGAATTTGAATACATATTTATTGGTACTCTTAACAATCACCTCATTTAAATAAGTTCCTATAAGTATGTACTAATCAAAATTCAATAAATATTAATATGAATATTTTATATAATAAGCTTCATGAAATCAGTACTGACCTAGTATAAAAGTTTTCCATTGAAATTGTGGTTTTTAACATCTGTGGTTAACCTTTTATGTTTGAACGATCCTACTTCCTACTATCCTACGAATATTATAAATGCGAAAGTTTGTGAGTATGGATGTATGGATGTTTGTTACTCTTTCACGCAAAATCTACAAAACGGATTTGGATGAAATTTGGAACACAGTTAGTTTATAATCTGGATTAACACATAGAGTACTTTTTATCCCGGTAGTATGTTCCCGCGGGATGATTTCCGACCTCCACGCGGGCAAAGCCGCTGGCAAAAGCTAGTATATTTATACTTTTCCATTGGCAAATTATCAGAAGCAGATTCTATTTTTGTGCTCAGCAATAGGCCCTACCCTGGTTTATTCAATTTATAAGTCTGAATAGCAAATGTGTGTACGGTACATACTGCTACCTACTCCTAATGAAAATGTAGGCGCGATGTTATGGACATAGTTTACAATATTAAACAAACGTCACAAAATCCTGTTAACCGAACATTTCTGCCGATTCTGTGATATAGAAGGCTCACCGTAAACCCTAAATAATATTTAGTGAATCCGCAGCTTCGTCGAAACGGTATTTAACCCTCCCGGGCTTGTTTACACAGGACATAACCCGTAAACATCGCGGAATGGACTTTGATGCAGAGTTCTGCAGTTCGGGGAACCCGTTATAAGATCTTGAATTAGCGGCAAATATTTTTGTGTTAAACTTTTGTTGTTTATTAAGACTTTGGGGTACATTTTAGAAAGAAATGTTGATACTTTCTAGTTTATTCATATATGTAAAAAAAACCAATACATCTGCTTTCTGCTAACCAGGTGTAGGTATGCATGTGTAAGGTGGCAATTCAAATTTTTTCGATGACAGATAAAAAGAGATATGTGATTTTCTTGAGAAGTTCATTTTTCGTTACACTTTCTTTGAATTTGGGTTCTATAATAAAATATTCAAACTTTACTTTGGCGCCTCACACTGGTTCACGTGTCTATTATAATATTAACGTTTTATCAACGAAAAATGTTGTATTTGTAATATTGACTGACAGGTATGGTGGTACTCGATTGTTGAGAACTTGGTCTGAAGTTCAAAATCTGCTTTTTACGCAACAGTATTGCTTCGCATTCTTAACCTACTATTAAAGAGACGATGCATTCGACGAGGGCTCTTTTCATGTACATTAGTACCTAATCAGCAGCCTATAATGTTCCCACTGCTGGGACACAGGCCTCCTCTCGGTGAGAGAGAGTGGGCCATAGTCTACCACGCGGGCCCAGTGCGGGTTGGTAGATGTCACTTGTCTTTTTATACGAAAATTAAATATAAACTCACTGACACAAGGAATGTTTCAGAATGTATACAACAACTGTCATTCTGGCAAGAACTTTATCCAAATGAAATAAAGTTTTATTTTCTTAGTTGTTGAGATCATTTAGTATAGTTTGTTCGATTTTTGACGATGACTATACCACGACTAAAAGAAAAAAAAAACTTTTATTTACTTAAAAATCAAAACATAGCAAGGTCTGGAATGACAATGAAACGAAAACTGAAGATGCAAAATGTGTACAAAACAGTTTCAGGTATTTTGAACAGAAAAAAAATGAAATACATAACACTGTTGGATTATCGGTCTAGAACAGAGAATTCATTAAAATTGCCAAGCTCTCCGGAATCAAAAAGGGAAAAGCAAAATATAAAACTAGTCTCAGTTAAACATTAATGAAAATCAGGATATTTGAAAGAAAGACGACGAAAAGTAATTTATTTTCATAAAAAATGGAGGTCAAGGTACTTTATATCAGGTAGACTATCACTATTAATGAAAATCACTAGACTTTGCTTCTCTAATAGCCTCTCTATTAAACTGTTTTAAAATGTTCTTTCACAGTTCACTTAATATGAATATTCTGGCTTAGATGTAATCTGTAGGAATCATTTTTTGAGATAACCGAACGTTGACGTCTTTTCCCAATGATTTTTAGAAGGGAAATTCAGAAATAAGGACCCCTCGATAGACTTTATAAGTATAATCAATTTTTATCGTCACTTCAAACTTTTCGTCGGAACCATACCATAACTTCATGAGAAACATAAAATCAGTTATACTTTTAACTTCCCAAAGAAAACCCGTCGCTAACCGAGTTCCATATTATAATAATTCTGCCGTACCGTGAACTTAAGTATTCCCCTAAAACGTATCCCCAACCTCAATGCATGCAGGAGATAAAAATAAACAAAGGTGGCCATTTTGCTAAGAGCTGCCTTCGATTCTTAGTCTTGTGTATTGTAGTAGGGTGACTATAATTCAGAGTATTCTTAGAGGTCTTGTTACACTGGTTAGGGTGACGTGAAGGCATTCTTGCATCGGAGGCAGTCGACTAGACGGCGCCGGTCGGTGACTCATCGTACAATCCAGCTGCTTTATAGCTTTTCCGCTGAATCACCGTAATTCATCATCGATTTAATTTTACGTGAGACGAAGATTATAAGCGTGGATGTTCGCTTCGTTTAGTTGAAGAAGTTACTCTTGTAAGTCTTTTGTTCGGGTAATAGCATAATAGCCTCTTTTGAATATCCATTAATTTTCATTATAGATTTTTGAAGCTCGGGAATTCTGTTGAATAAGTGTGAGGTTTTTTTTTTTTTGTTGTAGAAAACCGAATGTCTTTTTGTAAAGCAATTGTTAGATTTAATCATATCTTTTAGCTTTAAGTCTGTTGTTAGCCGACCTAAAATATCATTGGTTGACACCGCAGGATTACCTTCAAAATCTTAATTGTCATAATAAAACATAACGACGATTGACAAAACAAAGGCAATGAGATTAATACCTATCAGCTTATCTTTCTCGTTAAAATTATTAATATTATAAGTGTCCATAGCATCGGTCTCAATATCGTGGAGGACGATTAAAACTTCCCTAATCTTGTTTAAAGTGTATTTATTTAATTAAATGTAGGAGTTCTAATATATACTTCTATACTATTCTATAATTACTGTATAAATATTATAAATGCGAAAGTAATTATGTCTGTATGTTACGCTTTCACGACTATTCACTGAAAAGATTTTGATGAAATTTGATACGGGGTAAGTTTGATACGCAAGAAAGAATATAGGCTGCTTTTTATTCCGCGACTTCGTCTGCGTCCGCGATAACCGACATTTACGCGGAAGAAGTCGCGGCAGAAGCTAGTTGTTAAATAGTATAAACACGCCTATAAAATGTACGTGTCTTTTAAATAGTTAAAGACACTACATCTGAGGAAGAAATTCCAAAACACTCATAAAACCCTTGCACTATAAACATTCTAAAACTTCAAGCGCTTAAAGCGGCTGCACCCTAAACAGTATTTTGACATCCGACACTATAACATTTTAGTGTAATGTCCTAAGTTTTGTCCCCTAAACACGGCCACCCTCCGCCGCACTGCGGGCACCATCGAATGTAACACTTATAAATTGCTTTAATTTAATACATAGCGCCTGTGACGGGTGGTTCCGTATTCAGAAACATTTTTCTGGCCAGAACTTTGGCAAAAAGTCATAAATAAAATTTCTTGGAGATGTTGCGATATATTTTAAGTAGAACTGCCAAATGGGTTTTCTCTGATTGCAGATAAGGTTTATTTTTTATTTTATTTCTAATACTTAACATAACATTACGCCTGTACTTACCTGACGGGTTAGGCAGAGGTCCAGAGATGTATTGGTTATTCCAACTTTTGCCAAACCTGAAACTTCAGTTCTACTTACGTTAATAAACAATCTAGGTACATTGTATAAATAATTATGTTAATTCAATTCAATTTAATTCATATTTAGTACAATAAATAACAATAAATTACAATCATTACATTATAATAATCCGTACTAGTTATATTTTATTTTATTATAATTTTTAAATACCTAATATTATATGAATAGGACTACACAACAGAAACACTGAATCAAGACCGCACTACTCGTACATGTAGTTAAGCACTTTAAGGTAATTTTTCACTAACACCTTAATATTTGTCTGCCAGTTATTTAAATGAAATTTACAGCCCGAAAGGGCAACACGTGCTCGTTACGTGGGTCGTCGTGGTCGTTACTTTGCCTGAAAATGTATTCATCTATTTTTATTAGTTAGTTTACAACGATCACTTACATTTATTGTTACAGGTGGGAAGCCCAAAATAAGTAGTCACCGATTTTCACACTCAAGAGAGGTTACCAACCAATTAATCTTCCTAGCCTTTTCCCATACGTTGAGGTCGGCTTTCAGTCCGATTGGATGCAGTAAATACCAGTATTTTACATGGAGCGTCTGTCTATCTGACCTCCACAACCAGTTACACGGGTAGCACGATACCCGTTGGTGAGACTGGTTTTGTCAGACTACCTGTAACGATTAACAATGATCTACGTAAGGCAGCCAGGACCAACTGCTTAGTATATAATAATAATAATAATAATAAAAGCTTTTATTGATTCCTTACAATTAGCGTACATGCGTTATTAACAAAAAATATAGAAATAGATTCAATTTCAGTTCTTAACCATCACAAATAATGTTGTTTACTTAATACTATATCACATTTAGTTACAAATAAATCTAAATTAATTCATTATAGACTATATGACAAATACAATGTTTACTAAATATTCGTTTTATATTTTAAGAAATGTCAGAAATAAATAAATTCTAGAATCGAATAAATAATTATAACATTGAAATTATTAGCAGTTAAGATTGTTAGTACATACATTTATAATAGTTATTAGTAATTGTTTTTTTTTTTTTAATTATTCTGTTTTTTCATTATAAGGACCGCCTAGTGCGGTAAAAGCCTCCTCCAACTGTTTCCATCTTGTTCTGTCTCTAGCTAGTCTGCTCCATGTTTTTCCTATTAAGCCTGATATGTCATCACTCCATCTCTTTTTAGGTCTACCACGTTTTCGTTTTTTGTCGATAGGATACCAGTTTGTAATGGTTTTTGTCCATCTATTATCGCTAACTCTTTGTAGATGTCCAGCCCATCGCCATTTTAATCTTAATGTTTGTTTGATAACATCTTTAGCCTTGGTTTCTTGTCGTATCGAGCTGTTCTTTACTCTATCTCTTAGTTTATGGCCCGTATAACTTCTCTCTATCGCTCTATGGCAAACTCTTATTTTTTGCAGAGATTGTTTTGTTAGTGGCCAAGTTTGGCAGGCGTATGTTAGACACGGCATCAAACAGATCTCCATAGCTTTTGTCTTCAAGTTAGTAGGGAGTTTACTCTTGAAGATTTCTTTCATAGCCCAGTATTTATTCCATGTGCTCTTTACTCTTCTGTCTATTTCCAACTTTGTGTAGTCTTTGGTAGAAATTAAGTGTCCCAGATAAACATATTCGCTGACCCATTCAAGGGGTGTAGAGTTTAGCAATATTAACTCTTCTGTGCTGTTTGTCATAACCTTAGTTTTACTCTCGTTCACTTCAAGTCCTACTTTTTTGCTTTCTTCATTGAGTGTTTCTAGCATATACTGCAACTCATTTGGGTCTTCGGAGAGCAATACGAGGTCGTCAGCAAATCGCAAATGTGATAGATATTGCCCGTGTATATTCAGACCAACTTTGTTCCAAGTCAACGAACGAAATATTTGTTCTAGGACAGCTATAAAAATTTTTGGTGATAGGGGATCTCCTTGTCTCACACTTCGTTCTATTTTAAAAGCAGGTCCAGTACTGTCCAGTTTAATTTTGGCTTTGCTGTTCTTATATATTTCTTTTATTATTCTGATGTATTCTGGATGTAGTCCTTGCGCTTCCAACGATTTCCATATAGAGCTGTGGGAGATAGAGTCGAATGCTTTTGAGTAATCAATAAACCCAATGTACAGTGGCATGTTATATTCGTTATATTTTTCTATTATTAATTTTAATGTATGAATATGGTCTACCGTAGATCGGTTACCCATGAAACCAGCTTGCTCCAGGGCTTGGTTTTCATCGATCACTCCAGATATGCGTCTTAACAATGTTGAGGAAAATACTTTATACAGGCATGACATTAAGCTTATAGGTCTGTAGTTTGAAATCATGGTCGGATCGCCTTTTTTATACAACAATATAATCTCCGAACATGTCCACTGGCTGGGAAGTTCTTTCTTTTCCATAATATTGTTGAATAATGCGGTTAGCGGTGCGACCAGTTTGTCTTTCCTGCTTGAAGCATTTCGTTTGTTATGCCGTCGGGACCTGGGCTCTTTTCTGTTTTTAATTTTCTTATGGAAAGCTCTATCTCAACGGCTTAGTATGCCAACAAAATTGAAGTTACCTCTACTGGACAATACCTAGTTATGCTTTTTCTTTTTTAATTTGTCTACTGTTCCACCGCTGAGCATAGGCCTCCTCCAAATCCGTCAAGGCATTCTTATTCAGGTTCACTTTGATCCAATCCTTATAATACGGGTCTAGGTCACCTTTTTTTTGGATGGGAAATCATCAAATGACTTCTCCCGCTCTGGGTGGAGCAGGCGTGTCAGACTTTTACTGACTAAAACCCACCCGTGTTCCTTCAGTTGCCCATGTGCCAGGGTCACAGTATCTCTTTCGAACAATTTCGCGACCCCGGCAGGCATCGGTGCTAGCGGACCCCTTTAGTGCTGCTGACATCTCTTTGAGGCGTGCGTGGAACACTACGTGCCGTCGACCCGAGCCTGGTCCTTACCGGGCAGCGAGCTACCCATTGCTCGCCGCCTGCAAGCTTGCGCCTACGGTGGCCGGGAGTCAGCTATCGACTCCTGGCGCCCGGGGCGTCTCCTCCTGCGGCGGCTAGATATGCTTTTTCTTTTTTAATTTGGCTACTGTTCCACCGCTGACCATAGGCCACCCCCAAATCTTTCCAGGCATCCTTTTCCAGGGCCACCTCTATCCAACCTATGCAATACGTGTCTAGGTCATCTGGCCAACTCTTCTTGGGCCGGCTTCGATGGCACCGGCCACCCTTAGACACCCAACATGTGGACACTACTGCCTAGCGGTCACTGCGCTTGCGGTTGACGTGATTCGCCCAGTCCTTTTTTATCCTTGCAGCCTTTTTGCTTACGTCTAGGATAACCGTTACGGGATACCAATATTTGAACTATTAAAAACAGGTGACCTATATTAAAACCTATTTCCAACTTAAGTACCAAATATTCCATTATAACAAGCCATAACACTTACATTGTCATGATCCTCATCTTCGCAGAACATAAAATACTTTAGTCTATAAAACTAAACTTTCTTCTTAATGTTGACGAACTGCGGCCATAAAAGTGAAGATGCTTAACAATATTATAATTTCAGCTCGTGCATTTCTTAAAGCCTCTTTTAATGATGTTATACACTCATTAAAATTTTATGGGCTCTCGTTAAAAAATTGCTGCATGAGTGATTGATATAAAAAATTAGCTGCGCTCCGTGGTTACACCCGCATAAGTCTCGATCCTGTAAGGTTGTTGAATTAAATTACATCGAAATTCGTTCAGTCGTTTTAGTGTGAATGCGTAACAGACAAACGTTCAATAAATCTAATGTTTTCCCTTGATAATATTAGATGTTAACCCTAATCGCTCTAGGTCTTCAATCCAGCACCTGTAGGTATATTCTGTTAAAAAAAAAGTTAAATGAATCTGAGGTAAACTGTAATTCCTACTGAAGCTAGGGACTAACACTACTGACAACTCATTTCAACTAAAATTTCACAAACAATATTTTAGCAATATTCAGTCACGATATTTAATTATTGAAAGTTAAAAACGCTAATCTCGTAGCTAAATTCTAGGCCTAGAATTCCAAAAATAAAGATCTATTTAATGTAGACTCAACTAAACATCTGCTATCTTTGCCAGGAAAAGTATTCCTACCTGAACGGATAGTCTAAGTTGACTTAACCCAGCTGCACCTACGCACTTTCCAATTATCCTTTGGACGATCCAAGGTATAGTGGGCGTAAGGAAATGATTAATTAGTGATCACCAGTAATTATATAGCAGGATATTTTAGGTTAGATACTCGGAAAAAGTCAATAATATGATACCTACTCAAATTCTTAAAGTTACAACTTTCCTTATTAATTAAAAGTGTGAACTGTTTTTGCAACAACCTAGATATAAATTTCAAAAGAACTTGTCCTCCAAACAAGTAGATATAACTCTAAAATTTAATAACAAAAACGTCAAAATATCACATGTTTGGGACGCCATGGAAGTACCTACGTATTCGAAAAAACCCTGAGGCAAAACTACTTTCCATATACATATAACATTAATGTAATTCTGGATAAGCAGGAAACCGTATAATGTTATGTGAAAGCCCAACTACCGAAAATATAACGGATGTATGAAACCCTGAGATTTATAAAAGGCTTGGATTGGCGTACGGGGACTATGATAAGATTCGTAACAAGGAGTGAAAATATATGTATATTTCTTTGGGGTTTTCGGCGTTTTGCAGTTTCGTTTATTACCGAGTAGGGCTTCTTATAGATGGGTTCGTAGATTTATTTGCGGGATTGGATAAGTTGCACTTGCCAGTCAGTATTTTGGATGTGTTAATCAATTACTCATCTTAATATTGGACTATGTCAGGAGGAGATGGATATAAAAAACATCCAGTGGTCCTCACTAGCCCTGCGTCCAAGCACTGGAAGTTATGCGGAGAGGCCTTTGCCAAGTTATCATGATCCTTGCGTTATTCCGGTTGCATCCTTTCAGAGCCAGGGGTCCGTTTTAATGCTTTTAACCCACCACTTCGGACGGTCTTGTGCATCCCTTATGGTGAGTCTGTTGGTACGTATGTAATCCACTGCAACGTCAAACTAGCTCTTTTTGGACCTTTCCCTTCCGCCGGGGCAACATAGCTTGCCGGTTTCCGTAAAACGTACCCGTATCAACGTAAGCGACACTCCTGCAGTTTGTCTGCTAAATCACGGATATGAAGGCTGCCGCAAATGCGTGAGTTCTTGACGCGGTCTTTGTTAGACCTTTGCCAAGTAGTGGAACGATATAGTCTATCAGTAACAGTAACGTGATACTATTTCAAAAGATGTGCTGATAGGTCGGTACTTACCTACCTTACATCCTAAACCTGGGTCATAATAACATTTTATTCATTCATAAGCAAAAATTGTATTGTTGTATTTGGTAGCATCTGCACCATTCCGTTCGAAGCCATTAGAACTCAACTACAATAAGTCATTCTTCAATTTCGTGTTTGCAAAAATTATCTAAGAAATTCGGAACAGCTTTGCATTTTGTTTCATTCCAAAAGTCCCGAACCCGGTGATAAATCTTCTTCAACTAAATTAAGGCAGCTTTACTTAATTCCGTGGCTTTCTAATTGCGAATGGTTTTTAATTTTATCGGTCTAGAGAATAATTTTATTTATACGAGTAATGGTGGTCGATGAAAGGCCCGTGCTATCTGTAACACTTCTGATTTCCCCGGGGACCTTTAAATCTACCCGAATCCAGGCATCTGGAAGAAATAAACCTGCCGATTGTAGAGGAAACTTTTGGATAGCTTGCTTACGTTGGAAAAAAAATTAACGAAGTTCCTATTAAGGCAGGTACAACAGAAGTTTCTGCCAGGATTTCAATCTTTCATCATCATTCATCATTTCAGCCAAAAGACGTCCACTGCTGGATATAGGCCTCCCCTAATTTGGGGGGTTTGCCATAATCGCCACGCTTGGCAGGCGAGTTGGCGATCGCAGTATGGTGGTAAAATGCATAGAGAACTCTAGAACATAAATCCCTTAGTCGCCTTTTACGACACCCATGGGAAGAAATAGGATGGTGATATTCTTTACGTCCGGCACCATACGGTTCAATCTTTACCAAAGATAATTTTCACTATAACGTATGTAACTAAGGCTATAATATTTAAACACCCACATAACATAAATTTAAGGTTATAAGGTAAGGCAGAGGTGTACCAACCCAATTTCATAAATATATAATTTTCGTGGATGATATTATTTAAAACATAATTTTATTTCAATCAACTTTATCACATACACAGAGAAAAAAAAATGAGTTTCTATTACACATTGACAGAATAGTCGAGATCGGCTTTAGTTGCCATACCAAAAAGTAGAATAGAGTAGACAAAGAAAAAATATTATGTTTACCTGTTTAATTTTTGCTAATCTAAACATTGTTTTATATACCTCTTTCTATTTTATATTCTAGAGTTTAGAATAAATCACTGTTTACATTTAATTTATACTTGCGGAATTAATTGTGTCTTTCATTTACCGTACCATGTTTATGTTCCCCTCTTGACTACGCGGGAAGGGGATATTCCCCTATTTGATCCTTCTGACTTTTGATTAAGCTTGTACGGTACCAAGACAGTATTCTTTACGAGGAGATGCGCAGCTAGAAACTGTTCGTGACCATCGTAAAAATATTGCAAAGTTTCTTTGCATAAATTCAAATTCACTCAGTAAATCTATATCTATATATATCTATGCTTCTATATCTATACTAATATTATAAATGCGAAAGTAACTATGTCTATCTGTTACGCTTACATGACTAAACCAATGAACCGGTTTTGGTAAGGGATAAGTTTGAACCCCAAAAAAGGACATAGGCTACTTTTATTCCACGAATTCGTCTGCGTTCACGATAACCGACATTTACGCGGACGAAGTCGCGGGCAAAAGCTAGTATAAAATAATAATATCAGTAAAATGTAAAGGTTTTCATGATGTTCAATTGCTAGAACGTTGAATGACAGCACTCAACGGATATTTTACAGCAATTCGATGCAGATAAATGATGATTTTAATTGGTGCGATTCAATTTGGTGCTTCTTTAATTACAGCTATCAATGTAACGGTTGTTCGAACTATTTGCTCGCTGTACAGGCATCAATTTTGCTCGTTAAGTCGATAAATTCGGTTCCAGTTACAGATGTGTCGGAACATCGTGTCTGTTTGCAAATGGATTATAAAATAATCAGGATTTCAAAACTCTTATGGCATTGCAAATATACGTACACTCTTTTGTCTTTGCAACTACAATCGTTTCAATATTATGAACAGACAAACTTATAGAATAAATGAAAAAAAAAATACACGATTTTAATATCATATGCTCATATAATTTGTCAAAAAGCGAATTACTTCTTCATACGTAATATTTCTGAAGACTCTTCTCGTTATAAGGAGATTTTAATGCCTATAATATTTACCTGACCTGAAAATCGAAAACCATCATTTCGAAGACAAAAACTGAGGTAGAGACCCATCAAAAATCAGATGGAACCTTTTATAAGCTGCTTACAATTAAAATTGTTGAGGGCTCTATTGTCATTTTGAGATCGCTTCCATCGAAGCAATTTGCTGTCATAAAAAGATGGAGACAGGTTTTATTTGTGCAGCTTTTATTGATCTCAAGTTCGTAGGAATAAAAGAGGTAAAACTAGGCAACATTCAATCTCGCCAACCCGTTGTAACATTTCAGGACTGAAGCCTGAAAGCAATAAGGCTCGTCACAGTGACAATACACTGGGAAACTTCCACCTCCTACCATAAAACTTATACCGAAATTATAGTTCCGATGGGAAATCCAAACAAAACACTTGGAAGTTTATCGAGTGATTATAAATATAACATGTGTTTCCGGGTTCGAGTGTACACCTGAACAAATACAAGTTTTTGGTAGGCCTTTAAATGATAGGTAATTGACGCTAATAGCTATGTCTTTTTGGTACATAAAATAATCAAATACCATTACAATTATAGCCAAGGAAGTTGTTAGTTTGATTTGTTCTGTGTGTTTGACTGAGTTTACACGTGGTATGATGACATTACATCATACCTTGTTGCCCCAAAGGGTTAGCCTGCGGTCTACCTAGAGTACACTGATATTTTGCCAATTATGTTTAAGTCCCATCGTAACATGGGGTAAGCCTTTGAGGTATTTACCAATAACCGGGCGTAAATTCAGACTTTGGGCTGCTACTGAGAAATTCCAAGTGGGAAAATCAAATAATACTTTGTCCCAAATAGGAGTCGAACCCAGGACTTCAAACTTACCAGTACCACTTGCAACCACTAGATCAATGACGCAGTCTGGTGGTGATCTTTATGTTTTGTTTCCGTCCATGAAGATCGGCAGGGTATATCGGACACCTAACCGACAATAGCTTATCATATACCTACCAATTTTTTTTAAGTAGCGAAAATGTTTCTTGATCTAAATCTCATATTTAAAGAAAAAAAAAAAAATCGAGGCTGATACTCCGGAAGACTTTTATTCCACAAATAATTACATGAAAAATAAAAAGTGAAGTACAAATAATTACTGTATGAAATAAAATACGGAATACGCTTAATTGGGATCAAATTTCTTATTCCAATACGCAGTGTCGATAAAAAATATATTGTTATTATTTTTAATCATCAGTTGTCTGGTTACCATAGTACAGGATCAGATAACGGTGTGTTGGTTGTCCTAAGATATTTATATATGATATTTTATTTTAGAAAAAAATCAATGCCTGACGAATACAATGTAAACCAAGAAATAAGAAACAAAATTAAGAAATTAAATTTATTTTTTATTATAATAAGTATCTTTAATTGGAACAAAAAGCTTTATTCGTAAAGTGACTACTCTAGCCTTGCAGTTTTACTAAATAAATAAACGTAGGTTATACCTAAGATTGTAACTTAATTAGTTTACAAACAAGTAAATCACTTAAAAGCTATTTTAGATGTAGGTTTAGATAAGATAAAATTACACGTGCCAAAATCCCTTAATTTGTTGTTAGTTTTTCTGGGTTTCTGACGACTCGTAACGACTGAAAGATCCACGAATGTCAGCCGGGCTGAACAGGTTTACGTGTCTTACCTGGCACGGAAGGGTCTTAGTGTGTAGAAATTGTCGCCCATCCATGGACCGACCGGGAAAAGAATAGTGTAGGGTGCACTATGTCGGGTGCTTCCCTACCATAAGTAATGTCAATGCAGATGTAAAATGTCAAACTTAAATGCAGAAAATGTCAGTGAAAGCTCAACGGGATGAATCTTAATAAAAATATAAGTTGTCCGACTCAAACCGCGTCTAATTGAACACTAAAATGTAATATAATTATAAAATGCATAGAACAATGCAATATGTCAGTGTTAATGCACTGCCAAATGTAGGTCGCGTCCAAAGTGCAAATACGCGAGCCTACTGGCTAACTTATTGAAATAAATATATTTTAAAACTCATGTACGTGCACCGTAGAAATAGTTATACCTGATCAGTTGACCCGTGCGCTTATTATCATCATTTCAGCCGTAAGACGTCCACTGCTGAACTTAAGCCTCCCCCAATTTAAGGGGCTTTGCCATAATCGCCACGCTTGGCAGGAGGTTGGCGATCGCAGTATGGTGGCAAAATGCACAGAGAACGCTGCTGCCCATTCTCTAGTAAGTCCCTTAGTCGCCTTTTACGACACCCACGGGAAGAAATGGGGTGGTGTTATTCTTTACGTCCGGCACGACACGGTACGCTTATTATCACTTAGTTATAACTGGTAAGTAGGGTTTAAAGAGAATCTGAAACACAACTGTACAGAAATGTACAATAATTTCTTTTATATCGGAACAAATACACGTATGTAAGCTATATTATCATTTATATAATACAACACAATCGCATCAATTAACAGATCGGCCGCAATAATCACGTAAAAGATTTACCGTTGTAAAAGTAAAGCTTCATTAACTACTTCAGTTAATAATACTAGTGCTTAGGCACCCATTGTTTCCTAACCATCGAACCAAAGTGTCGATTGCCGACCTTAAGGTCATTGGGTCAAATCCAACCCCAGTTAAGGTATTGTGGTAAATCCGAGCGTTATCCAAGAATTTTGCACGATTGAAAGGATAATTGATTTAAATGGGCTATTAGTAAAATGTGTTTCTAATTGATATTATTAATCATGTTCAAATTTAAGCTGTAATTATCGTTGTTTAACACGTTCTTCAAAACAGGGATGGAAACTCATATACTACAGAAAAAAATATTGCAATTTCTGCATGTTTGTTTATTACGCTTTCATGCTAAAACAGCTGAACAATTGACAGTTCAACGACATTCATTGCGATTACGTTGTTGAGAAAACATATTTTTCCAATATATGAAATAATAATGGACTTTCAATATACTTCTGATTGATAGTGTGTTACGCAAATTGAATGCTGACTTGAATAAAATTTCGCACATGGATAGACCATGACCTGAATTAGGACATAGGATTAACCCGATATTATTACGAAATTCAAGACTTATACGGGTGAAACCATGAGGCGCAGCTAGTCTATTATATTTTGAAATAGCTAGTGCATATTCTCGTTAGTATATTTTTATTTTGTTCATCGCAGTCAGCACTAACCTTCATACTGCTGCGTGTATTCTGTTCTGCATACTATTCAGCTTGATTTTAATAATTATTCAATATAATATTTGCTTTAAACATATAACAAAATAATAACGAAAATATGGTTAGATATTTTTAAAAAAATCTTTATACTTATATCACAATAAAAACCGCTTAGTTCTGCAGAGTTTCTCACAGGCCTGGAAAGTTATAGTTCGACTTATGAAAGTAGAAAAAAGGTCAAACATTCAAGGTTTTCCTAACGTGTTGTAAGGTTCCTTAAAATGATATACGACCTTATAAGTCGCAGAAGTGGCGTAAAACTGACCTTTACCATACGGTAATATATCACTGTATAGCGTAATGTGGCCTATGGGACTAGTAACCGTTTTCAAATCGCTTCCCTACCTACGTTGTTGACATTAAATAGTTTGAGCATAGAAAATGTATTAGACTAGGTATGATATTAACAGTTTGTACTTGTCGCATGTGGGGCACAGCACGGCGTGACAGTTTGCGATTATTTTAATTGTGATTTTAATTTATAGACGCCGCGATTCCTGAATTTTTTTCCATTAGATCGGTACGGTTTTTTATCATTGTAGGGACATACATAAATATACAAAAATATTTAACTGTGTAGTATTTATTAACACGTTAACTACCATGGCTAAACTCAGAAAAAGTCAAAAAATGTACTTAGTGTTATTTCACTTTAAATCGATTATTTATTCCATAAATACATTATTTATTCCAAAAACATGGCCGCCAGGCAGCAACGACATGTTCAGATTTTGTATGTGTTGTCAGTCATAATAGTCCGACAAGGCCTGAATGGAACAAAAAGTGTCGGGCACATAGTCCGACATGGCAGTTAACGTGTTAACTACACATTTTGTTTTAATATAATAGTTTCATATATCAAATACTAGCTTTGTCAACCTACAGACTGGTGATAAAATTATCACACTTAATGTAAACCTAAAGATACGTGGTTTTTGATGTACATTTAAACATAGGTATGATATTATAGTATTCCTACCTACTCATTATTTTAATATTACAATTGCCATTCTAGACACAGTCCCGTATTTTTGTTTCAATATTTAACAACTTCATATAAATAGATAATTACCTGACTAATAACACAGCTCGACGTTACTCTTGCTCCTTGAATGAGAGTAGTCATTCCCCGTAGATTTTGTTTTACTGAATTCAAATTCGACCTCGGAATTGCTCCATCACATCACATTTTTTAGATATCCTAACCTAAAAGTGCAAAAAATACGATTTTAGCGTGTTTTCACGGTTATGTAGCATCGCAATAAATTAAGCTATCGAAAAAATACACACAATGCTTTAAAGTACATTGTTCTTGCAAATGGCGTTAAATTTGCGCGTATATCTTTTTTCATCATTGATTCATGATTTTGAAAATGTTGCAAAAACGAGGTAAATCGCACGGTTAGGCGATTCGACGCGACGGGAAGGGTCGGGACAACAAGAAATGTATTTAACGCGAACGAAGTCGCGGGCAGAAACTAGTAGTTATTTTTAGGGTTCCGCACCTCAAAAGGAAAAAGCGGAACCCTTATAGGATCACTTTGTTGTCCGTCCGTCCGTCCATCCGTCCGTGCGTCCGTCCGTCCGTCTGTCAAGAACCATTTTCTCAGGAACGCGTGGAGGTATCAAACTGAAATTTATATCAAATACTTAAGTATACTGTCCCTTAGAGCTGTGAAAAAATCAAACTTCTAAGCTAACGCAATCAAAAGATATAGCCGTTTATGCCGCAAATTTCCGCAAATTTTCAAAACTCGCAAGGGAATCAGAACCTAAAGAGTACTTCCAGTCGATCTAGAATTTTGAAATTTAGTACTAAGCAACGTCTTATAGCACAAATAAAGGAAAAATTGCGAAAACCGTAAATTTTTAGTTACATCATATAATAAAAATATTTTTTAAATTTTAAACTTTATACCTACAGGTTTGTACGAAACCCTTGGTGCGCGAGTCCGACTCGCACTTGGCCGGTTTTTTTTTTTTTGGTTTGCGATACGTAACATGTTAATTTTATTTTATTAGTTTTAGCTAAGTTCAGTACATGTAAACGCTTTTAACGTTTAATTTCTTTTGAATTTTTTGTCAGCTGAGTGGTGATTTAACTTGCCTACTTGGGCAAGTACCAAATCGCTGCCACGTGTTCGCCGTTGCCGCCCTTAAAGGTCAGTAAATTAATATTATGTCGGTTGATTTATTTTGATTGAAATATTTTTTTTTTGAATATTCAGAGTTGGTTATATACGGATATAGTTATAAGCGTTTAATACAAAATGTATGCTTGTACTATTTAATGTGATTAACTCATCGACACTGTGTATACAGTACGACTGTGTGTTCTAAGTCCTATTACGAACTGAAAGGTTTAGCAAGGGATTTCGGTACCTACATGTAGACTCAGCTCGTTGCTCTAAACTTTTGACCAAACGGACCGCAACGTGTTGATATAAAGTTCTTGGTTTAGTCTTACGTCTAGTTTAGCCTGTATTTTAACCAGAACTTTAGTGTCTTTACGATCTGCAGAATTTCAGTTGTATTCGAACGTACTACCCCAGATAAAGTGATGTTTCAGCAATTCTACGATTTATAGGTGCTGCTCATAAACGGGATTGTTTGAGAGAAATTTATTGCCCTGTGACAATCGCCGAACACAGCGGAGCAATTAGGTGAACTATTTGGAGCAATATTGCTCCACACAGTTTTAGGGACATTGATCCATATTAGTAGCTTGCTTGAAGTATGGACAAGTGAAACAATTGCCATCAATGCCACAGAGTGACTATCAAAAGTAATTTTAGAAGACAACATATCGATATGTCCTACGTATAGTTATCATACCCGTCCCGATTTAATTATCACACACACACTCACTACACACCCTACTTTTCTGTCAATATATTTGCCCTTGATTTTATTTTCCCTGTCTAGCATTGTTATTTATTAGTAGATGTTTGTAGTACTGATCCGATTTATCACAGGTGTTCCTAGCCTAGCCTAGTTCCTACCGGCGCCAGTTTCCACATTAGCAATGTATTTTGGTTAACACTAATATTGAACTGATTTTTAGGGTTCCGTTGCCAAATGGCAAAAAACGGAACCCTTATAGATTCGTCATGTCTGTCTGTCTGTCCGAGTATGTCACAGCGACTTTTTTCCGAAACTAGAAGAGCTATGCTGTTGAAACTTGGTAAGTAGATGTATTCTGTAAACCGCATTAAGATTTTCACACAAAAATAGAAAAAAAAAAACAATAATGTTTGGGGTTCCCCATATATAGAACTGAAACTCAAAAAAATATTTTCATCGAACCCATACGTGTGGGGTATCTATGGATAGGTCTTCAAAAATGATATTGAGGTTTCTAATATCATTTTTTTCTAAACTGATACTGATACTGATGACTAGTTTGAGCGAGAGACACTTCCAAAGTGGTAAAATGTGTCCCGTCCCCCCCCCCCCGTAACTTCTAAAATAAGGGAATGATAAAACTAAAAAAAATATATAATGTACATTACCATGTAAACTTCCACCGAAAATTGGTTTGAACGAGATCTAGTACTTAAGTAGTTTTTTTTTAAATACGTCATAAATCGTAAACCACAATTTACCTTTCATTCAGTCAACTCAAATATAAAAATTAAAAAAAAAAAAAAAAACCTACATACCTACAGGTTTATATGGAACCCTCGGTGCGTGAGTCCGACTCTCACTTGGCCGGTTTTCATTATGTGATGGAGTAAATAAAAGAAAAAAACTTCTAAATCTTAAATTATAAAACTTCTGTCTGATACTTATCTTCTTCTTCTCCTTGATCGCGTAAGTACTTCATTACTGAAAGTCGTCTTCCTGAAAAGCCTTCCTGGCTTTATGTACGATGTTCTTCCATTACGTTCGGTTTTCGGAATCTCTCATGTCGGTCGTAACAGAGACTCCAGTGAAGGCGGTTACCAGCGCGGCAGCGGTTAGGTAACAGGCCGCGGGGTCGTTTTCCATCTACTTAGCCCATATTATATAAAATAATAGTCTATCGAAGATATCGAATTTACGTAAACCAGTTACCATGCACAACACTGGATCGAACTGTGGTCTAATTTAGTAACGTCCATAAAACTGCAATCGAAGAAGCAGTGGATGTCAAAATCAAAGGAAAGTGTCCTTTAATTTTGTTATTTTTGAGGTATTTTTATAATGATTCTACTTGTATCAGTAGGTATCTGTCGATAATATTTTCACATTATTTTGATGAATTTATAAATTATTTTCTACTTTATACCTACAT
Source organism: Aporophyla nigra (assembly GCA_947507805.1). Lineage (NCBI taxonomy): Eukaryota > Metazoa > Arthropoda > Insecta > Lepidoptera > Noctuidae > Aporophyla > Aporophyla nigra. Next base: position 7,140,408 of record OX382301.1, read on the forward strand.
AGTTTATTTTTCTATTAAATCGTTTTTTTTTTTTCATTTTTTAAAGTATTCTTTATTTAGATAATAATTATAAGTAGATAGCAATCTCAAAACACAGCTGATACATTAAAGCATCTTATCTCGTCGAGTTACCTGAATAGCCCACTGTGCTATTTGGGTAACCATTTTTATTCCGAATATGGAAATGATCACCATTTAAACGCGAACAGCGCTGCAATGTAACACACTTTAGATGAATTATTACACCCTTTTCCGCAAACGACTGCAACACGTTGCATTAGCCTGTGAACAGGACAGTGAATTTTTGTTCTTTTGCTGCGGTCTGTCAATGCAGCCTAAGCTTTATGGACACAATAGAACACAGGGGTTTAAAAATACAGCGCTTTAAAGCTAGGCATTAGGAATTCCTGTATGCTGGCTTTTCGTTGGGATGTGACAACGCGACATGCCGTATACGGCTTGTAGGAATGAGGTTGTCCATGTGTGGTTTTAGATTTTAAGTTTTTAGATTCATGTGCCGATATCTTTTACTTATACTATGTAGGATGTTGAATATATAATCTATTTTAAATGTATAAATACAAAAACTGGACAATTGTGAGTAGAACTCGCGCCCTGACATACTGTGTTCGGGAAATTCCAACCCTGTATTGAAGGACAAACTTAACTTTGCAGTTGATAGACGTGTTCCCCCATCTGTCCAACTGCAAATGTAAGTTTGTGCTGCAAATGTTATTGTCTTAATAAGGTAAGGCACTTACTATGTTGTTTTAGTAAAACAGTTTTTAAGTACAAAATGGCTTAGTTGCGTATTGCAGATATAAAGAGAATACGAATAGAAATTGACCAATGGTAAATTTTCTTAAGTAACTTTAAAACTATTTATTTTAAGCACACATATATACCTTTTTAAGATCCTATGAGGATCGACTTGTTATGAACAAGTCGTTTCATTTCATATGTATTTCACACGGTGCAGTTTATTAAGTTTTTTTTTTTTTTTCTAAAATATCCCCAAAGTGATCTCCGCATTAAAAATTAATTTATTTACGATCTAGATCCAAGTTTGATTCACAGAAATTCATAAGTGTACAAAATTTTAGCTAAATCAGTCTAGTAGATGCAAAGCAAATCGGCTGAGAGAGACGGGCAGAAACACGAGTGATCCTATCATTGGTCCCGTTTCTTCATACAGACGGACGGAATCCTAAAAAGTAATCCTGTGTTGGTTACCTTAATAGTTTGTTTTTCAGTCTGTGCATATAATATTATAATTTTAAATAAACAATCAACACAAGAACGTATCCATATAAACAGTGGTACAAACAATTCCAAATAAAAAAACAATTGCTACAGAAAATAAAACTTTCAAATGTGATATTCGCATATCTACGTTATGTTTCCTAAGATTTGTTATTAATAACGTATCTATTATGTTTTTGTTCCCATTTCTACCAGAATGGGCAGCAGAGTTCTGTATGCATTTTACCACCATACTGCGACACAACAACAGAACAGAAACAGAATTCTGTGAAAAAGGGAGAGGGAGGCCTTTGCCCTGCAGTGGGACAATATAGGCTAATTAGATTAGAGATTAGATTAGACTGCGATCACCAACCCTGCCAAGCATTACAATTATTGCAAAGTCTCCCAAATTGAGGGAGGCCTATGTCTAGCAGTCGTACCTCTATAATATCGGTTGTCATATCAACAATGACATTTAGTTTAAATAGGTTATTACGTTTTATTTATGAAATACTATCATTTAAGTAGATTCTTTTATATTTTGTGATTATGAGAATGTTGTAGGCCTTATAGACTGTAGACAATTTTCTATTTTATTAAGTACCTAGTTGGTCGGTGGTTTAAGTAGTACTTGTTGACAGTCCTACACTGTTCTCTGTAATTTGAAACCATTGTAAAAGCCAATTATTTTTAAAAGAGTAACCGAGGAGTTTCTTGCCGGCTCTTCTCCATACGAATCAACAATTTGGAACCGTGCACCTAGCTTCTGACGTTTCATAAGTGCCCTTGTAGGTTTATGTGAAGTAAAAATATTTTGATTTGATATGGCTGAAACGATCGAAAAATCGATGTTTTTGTTCAAAATTCCGAAATTAATATGTGATATTGTTTTATTTTGTGGCCAAATATAATTCGAATAGTTGCAACATGAGATGCTTGATTAGTGGCGACCGCAGGGCAAAAACATTTACCACAATTTTGCATACCACCTGCCACATTGTTTTGCATTCATGCTTTGTTTACTTACTGTAACTAGGTACCTACTAGCGTCAAGTGATATAAAAGTTTGCTAAACGAAGAACATTTGTTTCTACTGAACCAATAGAGCCACGAATTCCTAAGACTGCGGTGACCGCCACATAGGGTTCACGATGTACCGTCAAATGACGGCATTGAGTCGTATCTTATGAAAGTAAGCTGTGTTTCCCTTAGGGTTTGAAAACCGGTACGACTTTGGTCTCCGGTTTTTAATTTCGATTCTATAAAGATTCTACATATTTGTTCGGTGCTGGATCGGTTCTGCTTCCCAAGTACCGGTTCTGAATAAGTATTTCAATATACCGGTTCCGTATCATTATATTTAATGGTTCTCTAAGGAAGAAGTGATGTACACGTGCGAGGCGTATTTTGTCTTTCAGGTCACCTCCGAAATATTGGCGCGTGCAAGTCTATACAGTCACGAGCACGAATATGTATACACTTACTAACTTTGAAGGGGATTTTCTCCTATTGTACTGATTGTAATTTTATTTTATTACGAACATAGTATTTTGGAACCCACACTATTACGAAATAGGCCTTATCTCAAAGTTGCAATTGTTATATAAAGAGAAAATCGCTTTTGAATTTGGCTATGTGTATACATATTATTGCTCGTGACTGTATTGGACAGTGTCCGCAAATTAATAGTGTCATTAATTATTTGTAGTAGTTTAAATAATCTACAGTTACTGTAGCAACGTATGAACTTGCTCGTAGAGAACTACTCGCAGCTTAGCAAACTAGGCGAATCCCCAAACATTATATTTACATTCCATACCGTTATGGAGGGTAGAGGTAAGGAGAATCATCTCATATGGGAGAAAAGTTGAAAAAGTGTCCAGCTCAAAAACCGTCCAGAAAAGCGCTGGTGTAGAAAAAGGGAATAGTATGAATGTAGCAGTTGTAGACGAATTGAAGTATGCCGAGTTAAAAAATTCAATATATTTGGCGACTACTGTAGTTAATTTTTGAACCTCAACTACTTGAGTAGTACAAAATAATTTAATAAATACAACCTCAAAGATCAATGAGAAAACGTGTACCTACCTATCTAGAGTGATTTTATTTCGTAAACTTTGAATAATATGCTTAGTAAGCTCTTTAGAATTTACGCTGATGTGAATGTGGCCCACTTTTGGCGCTGTGTGGGCTTGTGGCTAAGTAATAATAGCCGCACGGGTTGATCGTTCAGGTTAAGCTACGCTTGCCGCGGTTGCTCCGTGGATGGGTGACCATCTTTACATATCAAGACCCTTCCGTGCCTCGGAAAGCAAGTTAAGTCGTTGGTCCTGGCTGTCTTTCGAAGATCTTAGACAGTCGTTACGGGTCGTCAGAAGCCCGAAAGTCTGAAAACCAGTCTTACCAAGGGGTAACGTATTACCCAGTAACTGGGTTGTAGAGGTCAGATAGGCAGTCGCTCCATGTAAAATACTGGTACTCAGCTGAATCTAGTTAGACTGGAAGCCAACCCCAACATAGTTGGGAAAAGGCTAGGCAGATGATGATGATGTGAATGTGGCCCACTTTTTCATATACAGAGATGATTCTCCTTATCTCTACCCGCCATACGTTCCATTAGAAAAACCAGTATTTGTTCGATAATTGTCAAATAAGGTACTTGTTAAACGTCACACCACTGATACAAAATTACTTGAGGCAACTTAGATACTTTTAATTTCATAATTAGTATTATAAAAATTTGGAAATTATGACATAAGAAATTTAGTTACAAATGGTCCACCGACCACATAATTTTTTTACTGACACTGTTGTCCTCGTGGCGTCCGTCACTGCGGACGCGATGACGCAGCCATCACCGTCATAAAAAACCATAGTCTTACTAGCACTTTTGGATTGTCAAGATCTTGGTCTGTCAGAGAGAATAAGTAAGTTATGTTTAAGGACGGTCTCTTCATTAAAAGTGATAACTTAATTCCAAATATTGCATTGTACTCGTAATTAATTAAGTCGTCTATCTAGTATTTTGGAAAGGTTAAGTTAAAGATGATCCAGCTTTACTTATATTTTTATTAAGTCGCTAACCCGTAGTATATTTACGCACATTTAATTTTTTACATTTGTTTCACATACGGTGGGTATGTGAAACAAATGTAAAAAATTAAATGTTCAATGTAGGTACACATTGCAGCCATGCTCTGTTTACACGCAACTTGCATCAAACGAAATTGAAACGCACAGAAAATTAATATTCCATTCCTCTATAACCAGTAACAAATTAGAAATTATGAAAATGAAAATAAATCTATATTTTCAAAAGATCTTGGATGTTTGTAGACACCTTATCATCCGATAGATACTCGTAGTAAACAATTGCAAAACAGTTTTCAATTTCAATTTTCAAATTTTACGGATTGTAGTTAAATGGAAATACGTAGGTATATTTATGTTGGTGAACGAATGAAACTAAGACCTGTTTGTTTGTTACTAAGAGGTCAACGAACTGGAAGGTTAGAATTTCTATTAACAATGTTTGCGTGGGTTCAAGTACTGAAGACGCTTCCTGTATTAGTTTCGTTCGAAGTGTTGCTAGCTCGTGGCACTTTAAGTGTTCATTTGAGGAAAAATATCATACCATTTTATCAATGCTACTTTTAGTTGTTTTTTTTTTGGAATTTTTCTGAAACTTAAGGTTTAAGGGGAAAATGTTTTCGTCTATTTCAGTGTGTTTCCAAAGAGGAAAAAACGAATAATAATAAGGAAAATTCTTATATTTTTATAAGATCTCCAATGAAAGAGTTCCTCACAATTTACTCTCGAAATTACTATGATAGATGGACAGACAGTTATACACAGACTTATGTTAATTTGTTGTCTTTAGAATTTTTAGGTAAAAATACCCTTTTACCCGACTACAACAAAGGGAAAAGTTGGTTTATGAGTTTAATAAGAATACAGCATCCACGATTTCCAGATGAATTTTTTTTGTTGTTTTATTCTTTTTAGAATGTGATCTTAGTCGGGTTTTAGTTTTTGAACTTAGTGTTTAAATTCAAAACAATAGTAGACTGATTACGAATGCCAAATTCTATTAGCGCTTTAAGGGGCACACCTAGTCGATAACTGACTCCCGGCTACCGAAGGCGCGAGCTTGCGGGCGGCGAGCAATGGGTAGCTCGCCGCCCGGTAAGGACCAGGCTCGGGTCGACGGCGCGTAGTGTTCCACGCGCGCCTCAAAGAGATGTCAGCAGCACTGAAGGGGTCTGCTAGGTCAGTAAAAGACTTACACGCCCTCCCGCTCCGCCCAGAGCAGGAGAAGTCAATTGATGATTTCCCATGCAAAAAAAGGGGCACACCTAGTGTATCGCCCTAAAAAAATGTGATTATTGGGAATTTTTATTAAAAAAACTACTTTATTTATTGTTTTAAAATTTTAAGAGTATATTTATACATGTTTTAAGAATATACAGCGAAATATTTGAATTTTTTTTTTTTTTTTTTTTAAGTTATACACGATCTCCGACGGCGCGAAAAAAAAAGGTCCTCACCTGCTGCAGTAATTCCGGCCTTCTGCGTGGCAAGAAATCTCGTTAAACTAGAAGATATTGTTGTTGTCGGTAGTGATCGGATAATTTGTCTTTGAGTAATCACTGCAGCAAATTCGAAAAATGCTGTTTCGAGAAAAACGCGTTAAATGTATCTGGCTCCGAAAAATAATTCCGATTTTTTTTTACATTATTTTTTTATAGTTCTCCATACATACGTATCGATTTTTTGATCTTATCAAAAATCTAATTTTGGCAGGCCAAAATCGACGAAAATGTAGTGAAATTCGACTTTTTTTTTTAAACGCTGCTATTTTGTCAATTTTTGATTTTTATTTTTGATCGTAGGTCATTGCACAGACAATGGTGCCGATTCTGTTGTACACCAAACTAAACTAACTAAACTATCTCTAAAATTCCTTACTTTTGGCTAAGAGAATTTTAACGCTATTCTGCAAGAAAAAATCTCTAAATTTAAAAATTATTTTGACACTACTAAAAACGAATTTGACAATCAACGTGGTTTTTTTTTCTTTTGGTTTCGCAACGTGGTACTTGTGTCCGCTACGCAATGAATTTTTTAGAGACGAAGGCGCGCGCAAGGGGGCCTGGACGTGTTTTATATGGAATTTTTCACTTTTTGTTTGAAAAAAAAAAATATATTACCCACGTGTTGAGATTTAAATATTCCGGGGTTTCATAAAGGGAGTCAAAAATTTCATTATTTTTGCGATAGGACACGCCATTTTCGAGATATAAGCAAAAGAAAAAATAAAAAATACAGCACTGTTTTTGCACGTGAAGGCGAGGCGTTGGTGTGAATTTTTGTTCATGACCACTAGTTTTATTCCACACCTTTTTAATCGCGATTAAAAATAGTCAGATTTAGACAAAATAAATTATTATAGTCAAAATTTTTGGTGAAAACCGGCAAACTCAGAATAGCAAAATTGTCATTTTCACTAAACTAATAACTCAGTGCAATCTTAGTGCTGTCAAACTAAAATATAGTTAAGTTGTGTCATTTTAGTCTATTTCAGAATAGGAAATCGTCGTTTGACAGGAATAAACCAAATTTTAGTGATTTTTAGTTTAGTTTAGAGAATTTTGTACAACAGAATCGGCACCATTATCTTCTAGATTAACAAAAAAAATATTTTTTTAGATTTCATCCACGGAGAAGGCCTGAATTACTGCAGCAGCGGAGGACCTTTTTTTTCGCGCCGTCGGAGATCGTATATAACTTAAAAATATTTAAAAAAAAAATACAAAAATTTTGCTGTATATTCTTAAAACATGTATAAATATACTCTTAATATTTTTAAACAATTAAAAAATCGTTTTTTTTTTAATAAAAATTCCCAAAAATCACCTTTTTTTTAAGCCGTTACACTAGGTGTGCCCCTTAATCTCCATGAAAAAAGAATATAGCTTTAGAAACTAACACTTGTATCTATTCTATCTATACAATATAAATTAAATTCATATTAAAAAGCATTACCTAATTAATTCAAAAGTGGATTGAACAATTTGAATTTTGCTTTTACAATTTGCTATTCATTCTATTTCGATACAATTTCTATTCTATTTGTGTTTTCCACAGAATATAGCAATCACAACAGGAAATGGGCTATTCTCTGGATTACAAGTTAACGATTCAATGATTCGACTGTTTTGGGTTCTATTATTAGAATAAAAGCTGAGTCAAACTTATACAATATGTTACTTTTGATATTCTATAACTTCAGGGTATTAATGGCGACTAAGGGACTTACCAGAGAATGGGTAGCAGCGTTCTCTATGCATTATACCACTATACTATGATCGCCAACCCGCGCCAAGCGTGGCGATTACGGAAAACCTCCCCCAAATTGGAGGTGGGCTATATCCGGCAGTCGACGTCTTATGGCTGAACTAATGATGAATGTCCAAGTTAAACTCAGGAAGTAGTTATGACTCTTCAATTTATTTTGGTTAATCAACATCTTTTAAAACAACAAGCTTTTTCCAAAAATAAACACTAATAAGTTAAAAATAACTTTAATTTCGGAAGACCGTATCTTTGGTCGTGTATATTAATTTTATACCACTAGCCTTCGAAATTAAAGTTATTTTTCATTTTGTTGTGATTTTCTGGAAGATGGTTGTTGTTTTGTTTGAATTAAAAGTTTATAATTATTCGTAAATAACAGTGGCAGGAAGTTATTATTATTATGAAATCATCATCAACATACAGTAAATTGAAAAATACGTATTACTGAGTGTGGCCAAATTTATATGCGACCATCATATTTTAAAAAACAATTGAATGGAAACTCGTTCTTTTTGAAAGTCGGTTAAAGGCAAAACGAATTTAAACTACATACCGATGCATACTTTGGACAAAATAGAACTCTAGCTACGATATTGAATTCATACCAATAGGGGGCACCCTTTAGCCGAGGACAGCGAAAAGGAATCCTGAAACTGGATCCAGCCAATAAAGGCTAAATGCTCCATACACCTTCCAATCTATCGCTAGCCATACGGCGGAATGGAATCCGGGAAAACTGACGATCCAAATTGCATTCAGTTAGTTCAGAATAAAGCTGTGTACACACTACTGTAGAAAGTTGCGTTCCAGAACTTGCGAAATGGTAATCGAAAACTGTGTTCGGTGAAAATGTTCGCGGCCACCTAACTTGTATGTTGTGTATGAATGAAGTAAAATTCGTAAGGGAAATTTGACTCAACACTTTCCTTTTCATTTACATCTAAGAGTAGGAGAAAAGATGAATGGACTGTAGAAAAGATGATATGCTAGTGAGTTAGTACCGAAGTACTAATAGAAAACTATGGATGAAAAGGACATGCTTCGCGCCAACCTCAAATAAATTGGCAAAATGGAAGGATAATGATGATGATGTTTTAAGAAATAGTACAGTCAGTTACAACAGTCAATTAACTCTAAGCTATAATACAGCACAATCGCGCAATCTGTTGCCATGGATTCTTTGCAAGATTCTGGACCAAATTCTCAATTCCATACATTATGATCGTGTAGATATTGCAGTTTTCCATGTAGCATGTTTTTAGTAAGCAATGAAAATATTATGTGCTAGAGGTAGGGGTTTAAAATAAGTTGCTGAACTCATGATTACAGGGCGTGCGTAGATATCCTTCTATTTGAAATGGTGGAATTTTGTGTCAATTTAGATGAAGTGTAAAAGCAGAGGTAGTAATCAACTACGCAGCCTACCTTACAGGTTGCTAGGAATTCGATGACGTACGCCATAAATCTCTCATCTCTTTGCGTGTCATGCATACAATCCAAATATTCGAAATCGAACGATCGTGAGCACATGGCTTTACATTAGCTAAGTGCACATATGTATGTACCCATAGCTTCGAGTACATGGTACATTTACGGTGTACTCACGGTTGAAAGGTCTTTAGAGGCAGGTTTTATTGCGACAACGGTGTAGCTAGAGAATAAAATTAATTTAATATTGGGACTTCTCTTTGTTAGAAAGTTCTCAATAACAGCCCGGATTCTGGAAATGGGGTCGGAAATTGACTCGATTAAAAGGTGTAGAACAGGACAACTTTGCTTAAGTCTTCGGGGAGTAGGCTTAGTGGTGTTACAAATATTATTTGTAAAACATTTTTTGACATTGTGGAACCGTATTCGGGCTAGAACAATGCTTTCTTTTGAATGTTTAAATCTTAAAGTTTCGCAGATATCTTACTACAAATATAACTTCTATTAAAAATATTTAGGACTGATCATCGTAAACAGTAGCGTATTTGGAGATTTTTTTATAATAAACTAGCTTTTGCCCGCGGCTTCGCCCGCGTGGATGTCGGAAATTAACGCAGGTATTTTTCTAAAATAAAAGTAGCCGAAGTTACTCATTATTGCATCAGCTACCTGCCAGTATAAGTCCCGTCAAAATCGTACAAACTTTCATCCCCTATTCCTTATTGTTATTTTACCCCCTTAAGGGTAATAATTTTACAAACTTTAAATATAATTCATAAATATATATTATGTAATAAAAGCCAAATAAAAAAGTTTCATCATTCTAGCTTTAAAAATGACAATACTTCCCTACAACCTTTCATCCTCCTTTTCAACCCTTTAAAACCCATTTTCCGCAATAAAAAGTAGCCTATGTCCTTTCTCAGGCTCTGAACTATCTGTGTACCAAATTTCATTTAAATCGGTTCAGTAGTTTTAGCAGGAAAGCGAGACAGACAGACAGACAGAGTTACTTGTGCATTTATAATATTACTAGCTTTTGTCAGTGGCTTCGCCCGTGTGGCGGTCGTAAAATATCCCGCGGGAACGTACTACCGGTATAAAAAGTAGCCTATGTCCTTTCTCAGGCTCTAAACTATCTGTGTACCAAATTTCATTTAAATCGGTTCAGTAGTTTTAGCAGGAAAGCGAGATAGACAGACAGATAGACAGAGTTACTTTTGCATTTATAATATTAGTGTGATATATAGTTATAGTGTGGAAGTGTGGATAATTTATAATAATAAATATAGCGTGGAAGTGTGGATATGGTCATCTGCCTAACCTTTCTAAACTTTGTTGGAGTCGGCTTCCAGTCTAACCGGATGCAGCTGAGTACCAGTATTTTACATGGAGCGACTGCCTATCTGACCTCCACAACCTAGTTACTGGGTAATACGATATCCCTTGGAAAGACTGTTACTGACTGTAATTCTTATCTACTATAAATACAGAGATGATGGGCAGCCCTAGGACGAAATGATTAAATTCGATAATATAGGTACATACGCTTTAGTAAATGGTAATCCATTTAATTTCGAAACCTTTTTTTTGTGACCACTGAAACGCTGCAAGCGATTTGAGGCCCCCAGCGACATGCCGTAAAAATGCTTTTCGATTATTTATTTTTATACATATTGAATAAATTTTTAAACATATTTAGAAACATAAAAAAACATTTAAAAATATAAAAAAGTGCTCCGCCGGTTTCGAGAGCAGGGTCCGAGCTACCGGTGATTACGGCTGCAAAGACATTCCTCACGATGCGAGTTGTATCAAGAAATGCTACCTTCTGAATCAGACTCTTGATGCACCCACTCCCGGCCACCGTAGGAGCGAGCTTGCGGGCGGCAAGCAATGGGAAGCTCGCCGCACGGTAAGGACCGGGTCGACGGCGCGTAGTGTTCCACGCGCGCCTCGAAGAGATGTCAGCAGCACTGAAGGGGTCTGCTAGGACCGATGCCTGCCAGGGTCACGAGATTGTTCGAAAGAGATACCGTGACCCTGGCACATGGGCAACTCAAGGAACACGAGTGGGTTTTAGCCAGTGGGGTTTAGCTCAGGGAACTATTTAAAAGGATTAATATTATGACGGTACCTTGCCAATTCATTTACGAAAATATTATGTATGTAAGAAAAAATCTACATCTTTTTAATAAAATAAGCGATAGACATAATTTTAATACTAGAAATAAAGACAAGATAGATCAACCATTTTTCAGATTAGCAAAAGTACATACATCTTTTATGGGGTACTGTGTTAAATGTTACAACAAAATACCTTCTGATATATTGCAATTAAATGAAAGGAGGTTTAAAAGTCATATTAAAAGTACACTTTGTAAACGAGCTTATTACAAATTAGAGGACTACATCCAAGATAAGAACGCTTGGAAACATGCTGGTCTCGCTCCATAGGACAGTCTTAGAGTTTATCAAACTAGTTGCTCACTTAATTGTGTAGATAATATTTATTTTTTCTTCTATGACACTGTTTTACATTCTGTAATTACTGTAACTCACACACTGACAGTTTATATGGGTAGTTCATATAATTGTTTTTTTATTTAACTGCTTTTGTTAATTTATTTTTATTTTCTTTTAATTTCATTTGTTGTGTATATGTATCATTTGCATCGTTGTATATGTAAGCGGGCACGCCCTTTATGCCTGGAGGCTTTAGTAAGGTTTTAAGTTCTGTTTACGATTTTGTTTCATTATTCATTTCAGCTTGAGTTTAGTTTTCAATGTTTTGTTGGTATAATGGCGAGTGCTAGCTGACATATGGCGAATAATGTATGTTTTGTTTTATTATATTAATAACTTATACAATATTGTATAGAATCAAGTTCTTCTAACTTAACAGACAGCAGTGCTGCTGGGGAGTTTGTTCCGCCACTTCTTCTTCCCAGCCAAAGCACTAGGAAGTGTCGAAGGGCGGGCGTTTTGGGGGGACTGTCTTATGTGACTTTGACGTTCAAAAAGTGCTGACTCTCAGCCTAGTTTGAATAAATGACTTTTGATTTTGATTTTGATTTTAAAAGTCTGACACGCCCTCCCGCTCCGCTCAGAGCGGGAGAAGTGGTTTGATGATTTCACATCCAAAAAAAAAAAATGACGTGCGTTTATGTATGTATGTATGTATGTTATAAAAAAACTCAAGCGAAAGCCTGCACCCCCTGATTTATGACGTCACGTTTCCCCCATTCCCCTCACGTTTACCCTACGCAGCCCATTGCCATGACAACCCTCTGTAGCGACGGAACTTTTCCTATAAACAACACCTGCCTTTCTGCCTGACGACTAATTATTGTTTAATCTTTAGCAAGAGTTTCTTTGAAAACATGCTGAGCTAATCAAAGAATGTAGAAGTTAATTCTAAACATACTTTTAGGAAGTTGAGTTTTATATTAACATTGCTTTTAGTTGTAATGAAATGAGCCTTTTAAGCTACCGGTTAGGTAAGCTTCGGCGGGTTGGAGGTTCGTTTTCTGCACGCTACATATGTATATTCTATACTAGTTGGTCGGGCCTTATCAAGTTTATACGGTCTGCCTTTAACGTTCTCATTGCTAGACACAAGCATTCACTCTGTTAGTGGGAGTAGACCGAAATCTACCACGCGGGCCCAGGGCGTGTTGACAGATACATACTACCGGGATAAAAATAGTGCGTGGAGTCCCTCCGCGCGGAAGAAATGAAGGAAGGGGTAAACGTTTCTGATAACATTAAAATGTTCGATTTTTCAAAAACTCTATCCGTCAAATCATTGGCGTGTGCACGAACACTTTGACAATTGTGCTTTCATACCCCCTCCAGGCCATGGTAGAGTTAAACGTTTAACGCAACCTTGTTGGAAGTCGCATTAGAAGTTTCACTTCAAAAAGTATCCTATGTCAATCCTAGGTAACGAAATTTATTAAACTACATTTTGATGTAGTTTAATAAATTTCGTTACCTAGGATTGATTACCTTGGATTGATTTTTAGTGGGCAAAATGTAAGTATACAGAGAGACAGAGTAACTTCATCATCATCTGCCTAGCCTTTTCTCAACTATGTTGGGGTCAGCTTCCAGTCTAACCAGATGTAGCTGAATACCAGTATTTTACATAGAGCGACTGCCTATCTGACCTCCACAATAGAGAAACAGTAACTTATGCATTCATAATAATAGAATGGATTGATACAGTTATCGATTCTCGGTGATTCGACTGTTCATAACCCAAGTCAAGTGCAATGCGTACATTTTAATAGATTTCCATTTTTTCCGCCTCATTGAATACCTATTGTCCATCCATATGTTTCATATTATGTTAGGATTTATGTCATATAATAGAATTTCCTCGTGGTGCCGGACATAAGAATAACATCATGCCATTTCTTCCCGTGGCTGTCGTAAAAGGCGAATAAGGGACTTACTAGAGAACGGGACAGCGACAAAATAGGCGGTCTTATTCGGAGAGGTTCATATCTTTTCGAGAGTTTTACTTTTTATTCTGTGCCTAAGCCCTAATATTCAAACGTATGTTGTCATTGTCAGACAAAAAATACTGTTGTTTTCTTCTACATGTAATAATATATTGTAAAGCAAGTTGCATGAAAAACTTGCATTTCGCTACAATATTAACGTGTGAAACAAAGCCTGGAATTGCTCATCTTCGCGCATAAGCAATGTAATAGCATCCTTTAAACGGCGATATTGCTCGTTATGCATGATACATGGCCCTAAGCGGTTGTGGCGTGCATCGTCCAATTTGGGAAACAAGGGAGGTCTTAAAAGGAGATCTCAGTAAAATAGATGAGACAAAATTTTCGAAAAAGAATTTTATAAAACAGGAGTTAGTGCATTTTTTCCATGCAGTTCTTCCAGTTATTTCACTTCTGACAGCAATCTATTAAATCATCGCCTATTACGATCTTTTTTTTTTTTGGATGGGAAATCATCAAATGACTTCTCCCGCTCTCGGCGGAGTGGGAGGGCGTGTCAGACTTTTACTGACTAAAACCCACCAGTGTTCCTTCAGTTGCCCATGTGCCAGGGTCACGGTATCTCTTTCGAACAATCTCGCGACCCTAGCAGGCATCGGTCCTAGCAGACCCCTTCAGTGCTGCTGACATCTCTTTGAGACGCGCGTGGAACACTACGCGCCATCGTCTAGAGCCTGGTCCTTACCGGGCGGCGAGCTACCCATCGCTCGCCGCCCGCAAGCTCGCGCCTTCACAGTGAAAACCCTTCACAATTAAATAATTGCTTGTCAGTTGATCTAGTCATCATCATCTACCTAGCTTTTACCCAACTATGTTAAGATCGGCTTCCAGCCTAAGCAGGAGCAGCTAAATACCAGCATTTTATATGAAGCGACTGCCTATTTGATCTCAACAACCCAGTTACTAATATTAATTTCAAGCTCGAGCGAACTCGTTTGATGAAGTCTAGGCTCCGACCAAGTATGCTCCAAACTATGTTAGGATCTGAAGCGTTCCAGTTAGACCTGGAGAACCGATTCGCTGCCATGGAAACCACAAATGACGTCGACCAGGCCCTCGACCAAATGGTGGGAATCCTCAGGGAAGAAGGTGTGAGGTTTTGCAAAATGCGGCGTACGGGCGGGAAGTCCAAACTTTCGAAGGAGACTCTGGAGCTTATGACGGAACGACGTGAAAACCCACCTGTCACTTCGTCAGAACATCGGGCACTCAACAATAAGATAAGATCATTGGTACGACGCGACTTCCGACGCTCTAATACACGCTTCATAGAGAAAGCGATTGAGCAAAATCGGGGGTCGAAAGTGTTCGTCCAACCACTTGGGAGGAGCCACCTGACGAAGTTGACTACATCAAGTGGGGATATCGTCGTTTCGAAGCCGGAGATCCTTTCGGAAGTCGAAAACTTCTACGGCCGTTTGTACGCATCGCATGCATCTCGACCTGATCCCGAAAATGAGGATTCTAGAGCCACCTTAACCCGCCACTTCACAGAAGACCTGCCAGAGGTCAGCCAAGACGAAATCGAGGCGGCTCTCAAACAGCTTAAAAATGGAAAAGCCCCTGGTGAGGACGGGATTACGACCGAGCTCCTGAAAGCGGGAGGAAGTCCTGTACTGAAAGAGCTTCGGGAGCTCTTCAACTCTGTCCTGTTCTCTGGGAGAACTCCAGAAGCGTGGCGAAGGAGTGTGGTCGTACTTTTCTTTAAAAAGGGAGACAAAACCCTTTTAAAGAACTACAGACCCATTTCGCTCCTAAGCCACGTATATAAGCTGTTTTCTAGAGTCATCTCAAATCGTCTAGCGCGGAGACTCGACGAGTTTCAACCACCGGAGCAGGCTGGGTTTCGTGGAGGATACAGCACCATAGACCACATCCACACAGTGCGGCAGATTATACAGAAGTCCGAGGAGTATAGTCGGCCGCTGTGTCTTGCGTTTGTGGACTATGAGAAGGCTTTTGATTCTATCGAGACCTGGTCTGTTTTGGAGTCTTTGCAGCGATGCCAAGTCGACTGGCGATACATCCAAGTGCTGAGATGTCTTTATGAAAACGCCTCAATGACCGTCCAAACTCAAGACCGGCAAACTGAACACATCGCCCTGCGTCGAGGAGTGAGACAAGGGGACGTAATCTCCCCAAAATTGTTCACTAACGCACTGGAGGATGTGTTCAAGACGCTAAACTGGAGAGGACGCGGAATCAACATCAACGGCGAGTATATCTCACACTTGAGATTTGCAGACGACATCGTCATACTGGCGGAATCGCTGCAGGACTTGCAGCAGATGCTGGACGGCCTAGTTGATTCTTCTGTACGCATTGGTCTCCGGATGAACTTGGACAAAACACAGGTTATGTTCAACGATCACGCAACTCCGGGACCGATTGCGGTCAATGGCGGCGCTCTCAAGGTTGTTCGAGAATACGTTTACCTCGGGCAAACTCTGCAGTTTGGTAAGAACAACCTTGAGAAAGAGGCTAACAGGAGAATTCAGCTGGGCTGGGCAGCATTTGGGAAGCTTCGTCGAGTCTTCTCGTCGCGTATTCCACAGAGCCTAAAGACGAAAGTCTTCAACCAGTGCGTCCTACCTGTTATGACCTACGGAGCCGAAACGTGGACACTCACGGTACGGCTGGTCCACAAATTTAAAGTCGCTCAGCGAGCTATGGAACGAGCTATGCTTGGAGTATCTCTGAGGGACAGAATCCGGAATGAGGTGATCCGGCAGAGAACCAAAGTTGTCGACATAGCTCATAGGATTAGCAAGCTGAAGTGGCAATGGGCCGGCCACATTAGCCGTCGAACCGATGACCGTTGGGGTAGACGTGTTCTTGAGTGGAGACCGCGAATCGGCAAACGTAAGGTAGGACGCCCTCAGGCTAGGTGGAGCGACGATCTTCGCAGGGTGGCTGGTAGCAGCTGGATGAGAGTTGCCGAAAATCGAGCTAAATGGCGTGCAATTGGGGAGGCCTATGTCCAGCAGTGGACTGCTATAGGCTGATGATGAACCCAGTTACTGGGTAATACAATTGATTCCGCTTAATAGGACTGGTTGTCAGACTTGCGGTCTTCTGTCGAATCGTAACGACGGTCAAAGGTCCACCATGACAGCCGGGACCATCAGCTTAACAAGCTTTCTGAGGCACGGAGAGTTCTTGGTATATAAAGATGGTCACCCATCCACGGAACAACTGCTTCAAGCGTAGCTTAACCAGTCGAGCGACACGTGCAGCTGTTATTCTTATAACTTAGCTACAAACCCTCTGAAATTTGATTTAGTTGGATATCTAATACAAGACACATGATATTATAATTTTTGAAAAAACCCTACAAATCTAAGCAAAACCTACATAGCGAAATAAGATCCTTATTGCTTAGCTTTTATACAATTTTCCAATAAATTCTGTTTCCTTTTTTCTTACAAACACGGTTGTTGAGTCTAAATTTACCTATCAAAGCTTAGATCTATTGTCACCTAAATATACAGTATCGAAATGTCAAAGACCTTTCATACAGAGTATTGTAACAGTAAACATTGCCAATATTAATAATAGACACAAAAGGTAACTTTGTATAAAGAACGTCATACAAACGTTATACGTTTAAAATCAGCATCATCATCATTGCAGCTGAAAGACGTCCACTGCTGGTCATAGGCTTCCCCCAATTTGGCGGATTTTGGTATAATCGCCACGCTTGTCAGACGGGTTGGCGATCGCAGTATGATGGTAAAATGTGTAGAGAACGCTGCTGCTCATTCTCTAGTCCCTTAATCGCCTCTTACGTCACCCACGGGAGAAATGGGATGGTGATATTCCTTATGTCTGGCACGACACGGAACTGGAAAATTTAAATCACCGGTTTTGAATTTTGTAATATTTCTAGCGTGGTGATTTGTCAACGTACTCTTCGCGAAGAAGCGAGAAGAAGAAGAAGCGAGGTATCCGCGACTAAACGACGTATTCTTCACGTTTTAATAATTGTACACACACTTGTCTCCGTCTCTCTTGTTCAGTCACCTCAATCGATCTCGTAACGCAAACGTGGCCAACACGTTGCGCTCACGTAGCGTGATCGCTACGTACACGCTGTGAATGCGTAGTATAATCGCCTCGCTGGAAACACGCTCGTATATCGCCAGTATGCTGTATGTCATCAAAAAATAAAGATTTGCAAAAAAAAATTGTTACCGAAATTCTATTTCCACCTACTTTAGCAGCTCCAATTTTCCAGTTTTTGTTTCAAATGGAAGTAAAATAAATATCGATATTTTAGAGCTAGTTTATTCAGCGCATAACAATGCCTTTGTATTGCTAACAGTATTTAATCAAAAGTCCCATTCAATTGGAAGATTAAAGGTGAAATTCCCGCAAATACCGGGTCTATAGAATGCTAACATCGGTTTGCTTTTAAAAGGATTCCTCATTTTGTGGGAGTCTGGAGATTCAATGTAGGTATAGCCGCCAAATGAGATTAGTTACCATGGTCGCCGAATATAGTTGAAGTTTAGGAAGAAATCGATGGATGTTATCAAATAAAACTTAAGTTATGAAGAGAAAACAAAACCTAATTTGAAAACAACCATCGGTTTCTTACTAAACTTCAATTATGTTCGAGGACACTGGTTACTTACCTCTTCTGATGACTGTACTAACGTTAAATTTTCCGTGTAAAAACCGTAGATGCAACGTATTTCAGACACATTTTTAGCACTTAGTGCCACGCCCTGCTGCACATGTTCCATTAACTTTTTTACAGTAATTTTAGGTCCAGGTTCCAAACATTAACATTTTGAAAAGGTTTATAAAATGTCCAGTTGTTTTTGTGGATGTCATAAAAGGCTAAGCAGGATTCTAATCTATACTTTAATATTATAAAGCTGAAGAGTTTGTTTGTTTGTATGTTTGTTTGATTGAACGCGCTAATCTCAGGAACTACTGGTCCGAATTGAAAAATTATTTTTATGTTGGGTAGCCTATTTATTGAGCAAGGCTATAGGCTATATAATATTACACTTTGACCAAAAGGAGCGGAGCAGCAATAAAAAATGGACGAAAACTGGCAGGCGATGGGACGGGAAGGGTCAGGGGAGTAAAAATATGACGCGGACGAAGTCGCGGCCAGAAGCTAGTACTACAATATGAACTTTTCCCGCCAAGCAACCTTGGAAGTGGATTATTATGATCGCGGGTTAGTAATAATAAACACACGAGCTCATCGGTAAGGTTAAACTGCGGCTGTCACGCACTTTCCGTGGATGGGTCACCATCTTTATGCACCGAAATGCTTCCTTGCCTCAAAAAGCACGTTAAGCTGTTGCTCCCGGTTGTCATGTGTGAATCTTTGACTGTCGTTATGGGAAGTTAGAAACCAATCTGTAAAAATCTAATAAGCTGTCTGTCCATGTAAATACTGGATCCGAATGGACTGAAAGTCGACCCCAACACGGTTTTTTCACAATACACTCTAACGTTATATAGTGGATATTACATCAATTTTGACACAGTCATGTTTAAAATAACTTTGTCTCACCTTATACTTAAAAAACTCAAAACATTTAGGTATTTCAAGTAAACTAATTACAGGCATTTTTTTTTAAATTGTCAAGCAATTAGATAAAGCTAGTTGAACATTCCAAAGCGTAGTAGATACCTATGGCAAAAAACGGGCATGAAACTCCACGAACCATTTTCGCATTTATAGTTTCAACATGAATTAAGTAAACTATAAATGCGAAAATGTTGTAGAATGACGAGATCGTTAAAAGCCCCTTCTAAAAAGAAAATACAGAAATTAAAATAAGTCGTGGCAGCTAAGAGGTAACTAGTCTGCTCGACCGCCCCTATTCCAAAACATGACAAAGTACAAACATTCACCTGCCGAACTACATATTACTGTCAACTCAAACTTTACGACTACGATACCTTTCCACGTGAGTACCTACCCACATAATCAAACCAGGGTATAATAAAACATACCTATCATATATTATTATGGACCGAGATTATGGCATAAAACTTGATCAGCCAGGATACTCGTCCTAAATCAACAAGGTGGTCCACTGGACTGATTCGTGAGGTATTGGCGGCCGGGCAAGCCAATTTTATGGCTATACAAACACATATGTGTATAAATACACACAATGGTGTGTTGTTTACTATAGCGATTGGCGAATATTTTGCAAAGGAACAGCCTTGTGACGTATAGTTTGGGTTATAGGGAAAACTGGGTGTGGATTTATTGTGTGAACGCTCAGTGACGTATATTTGCATTTGTACGAGAATACAGTTACTTGGCATTGATTTTAGCGGTATTACTAGCTTATGTAGAAGTTAAATAATGAACTTGTGGCTAATTACCGCGTGTTTTCTTCGATAAGCGAAGTTAAGCACCGCTAGCTCTTATAGCTTCCTCTAGATGATGGCTGATCTTTTTCATCCTAGTGAATATATGTAGGAACGGAACATTATGACAAAATAATGAGATGACACGTGAAGATGAATGACAGGTCTGAAGCATAAACAAGTGACAGAGAAGAATGTATTAAATATTCAAAGAATGAAAGAGACAGAGTATGAATTTTTAAAATATAAAATGTAGAATAAGTAAAAAGAGAACCTGATGAGCTACTGTAAGAAGAGGTTAAATCTGGAAATGGAAAATACAAAATATTAAGAAGCAATTAGCAGTTTTATTGAAATAACATTCAGCAAACATAAATTGAAGTAACATCCCACATGTATTTTTTATTTAAGCAAAAGTATCTTTGCTTAAATATCAACAAACATTTGCTCTCATTTTTCACTCCACACACACTCACTTATTTTCATGTACTAATGAAATGTTTCAAAACAAAATTTAGGGCAAAGAATGAATACAGTCTCTTATATCAGAAAAACCAGTGAGTAAGTATTAACTTAGAAAGATTGTTTGGATTCTACTAAAGGTTAAGAGCATCGCAGCAATCCCTTTCCTTCAATCAACATTTATGAGTTTCGAGAAGAAAGAAAAACATAGAATGTATAAGAAAACACGATATGGGTACGGAATCTATATTTTATTTATGCTGTAACGGCATTTGCCTTATTGACTTAGTAGCCGTCGCGAAGTTCTGGATTCGATTCACAAGCAATGTAAAGATAATAATATGGAATAGAAATGAAATGAAATAATTTGAATTTTTTTTTAAAGTTAAAATAAGGTTTAAAATAAAGTAACACTAATATTTTTTTTCCGTAGGAGTCGTAAGAGGCGACTAAGGGACTTACTAGGGAATGGGCAGCAGCGTTCTCTATGTATTTTACCACCATTCTGCGATCGCCAACCCGCCTGCCTCGCGTGGTGATTATGGCAAACACCACTAATTGAGGGAGGCCTTAGTCCAGCAGTGGACGTCTTTCGACTGAAATGATGATACCTTATCTAAAGTGTCGTCATTTCACTGATTTAGTTTAGAATAAATGTATTATTTTAATACCGAATTACAATATCCACTGTAGCAGCACTGTTAAGGTCATGAGTTGTAGCAGTCTTTTTAGGTATGTTATCATTATGACAGCTTAGGCAATTGAATTTATTGTTGTACTTTTGCAACACTTAGAAATAAAAATAATAATAATAATTGGATCCTGCTCCCGCTACCGGCGGATCACTATTTTTTATATTTTTAAATGTTTTTTGTATTTTTTTTTGTAAAATTATTTAAAAATGTAATTAAATATGGAGAAAAATAAATAAAAATAAATAATAATAAAATGCTTTATTGATATGAAATGGTTTGACAACATCAATTGAAGCCCTGACTCCTGAGCTAGGTGGTACCTGTGTTACAGGAGTCAGTGTCTTCACCCGTTTATGGAGCAATTAATGATTTATACAATCATTCCACCATAACAAAAATCATTTTTGTCCCCATCCATAAATAACGACATCTTAGCCATAGAAATAATGGCTAAGATGTCGTTATTTATGGATGGGGACAAAAATGTTTTTTTTATGGTGGAATAAAGTGCGAGTGGACTGTGAAAGAGAATTGTTGTACAATTATAAAGTTAAAGCAAGTTATGATTATTTTCGTTCTAAAAGTTACTTATTGGTGAGAGTTATTTTAATTTTAAACCATATTTTTTAATGAATCATGATTGTGTTTGCCAACCCTAAAGTTTTGTAAGGTCAAGCCTAATGACAATCATTGAATACTAATCTGTACTCGGACTGCTACCTAACAAGTTAACTGCCATGGCTAAAATCAGTAAAAGTCAAAAAATGTACTTAGTGTCATTTCACTTTAAAATGATTATTTATTCCATAAATATATTATTTATTCCAAAAACATGGCCAGGCAACAATGACATATTCGGATTTTATATGTGTTGTCGGTCATATAGTCCGAAACGGACTGAATGGAACAAAACGTGTGGGACATAAAGTCCGACATGGCAGTTAACGTGTTAATTTCATTATGGAAAAATCCAAAAGCACTTTTCTCGATCCCGGAATTGAACCCAAGAACCAATGTTTAGCTGTCCCACTTTCAACCAATAGACCAAAAAGGCAATAAAATTACAAATAGGGAAAAAATTACTTGAAAAGTAATTTACATTACTTAAAATATGAAAATGAAATCTCCACTTTGAGTGAACCCAATAAGGAAACTCTTATAAAATTATATTTCTGAACTCAGTTTAGTAGAAGGAAAATAAAAACTAATGAGTACGTAACTGTTAACTTGTAATCGCATTAAAATAAAACATATTGGAAATACAGAGTGGAAGTCAGTTATTACTTTAATTTCATTATAAAAGTTATTAAATAAATAATAATAATACAGTTCTTTATTTCAGACCATGGTGTCCATTTTGTTAGTAAGAATGTTCTTATAGCCTAGTGTTAGTAATTCTTAAAACTACCCACTATACTAATATTATAAAGCTGAAGAGTTTGTTTGTTTGGTTGAACGCGCTAATCTCAGGAAATACTGGTCCAAATTGAAAAAATATTTTTTGTGTTGGGTAGCAAATTTATTGAAGAAGGCTATAAGCTATATAACATCACGCTACAGTCAAAAAGAACGGAGCAGCAACGAAAAATGGATGAAAATTGGCAGACAATTCGATGCGACGGGAAAGGTCACGGGAGCAAAAATTTGATGCGGACGAAGGCGCGGGCCGAAGCTAGTAACATATAAAAGTAAACTCAACTCAACAATAACTACTGTGCCATTCCATTCATGACAAATGGCGCAGCAATGATGGATGTAACTATACTCCAGCCGACTAGCGATCATGCTAAGGATGCTGTTGGTGCTTCCACGTACTCTACGCACCAGAAATGCGCACCTTTTACGCATCATAGCGTAATAGCAGTCTACGTGACGTTTAGCAAACATCCCAGATGCACTACAGAATCGCCGCAGCGCTATCAGCACCCTAAACACATTATTAATGTGGGCTCCAAGGGCACTGTAAGACTTTTCAGTATAGTCGGCCTAACTTATTACTATAGGATATCTCAGAAATTAACTTTCAAAACTTATTTATTATTCTCTCAACTGATTTTTATCAAAACTAATTTCCAAAAATTAATCACCACGGTACAACTATGCCACGAACACTCGCTGTCAACTCTTATCGAAAAGTGTCCGATCTGTATGTACAGACGCCAGCACATAAAGCTACTACAATCTGTCAAATTTCTTTAATTGGTTTTCAACTTTACTGCTAAAGCAGATTCAAGATTGATTGGGAAAATTTGACAGTTTCGGGTATTTTCATGTGCTGGCGTCTGTACCAAGTCACCGCAACTGTCACCACCAGTATGGCCAGTGCTCTTCCGATTTTACTTAATAACGTATTTTCGCCGTCAGTATGGCGAGTACACACATTTTAGGCCGTAGATCGTTTTTACACGCTTTATATTTATTAGCTCCACTTGTATGTTTGTTTGTAACCGACTCCTTATAGCGCGATTTTGATCCACTTTAAACGACCAGATTTCATTCAAACTTTGCACACCTGTCAAGAACCGATGACAAAGCAATAATTTCATAAATTTGTGCCATTATCCTTGCCAGGGTTACCAGGACAGCAAAAAAAACTGTCTTCGAAAACTACGCTGACTTACGTCACAATCTAATTTGTGCCATTATCCTTGCCAGGGTTACCAGGACATCAAAAAAAACTGTCTTCGAAAACTACGCTGACATACGTCACAAACTACGCTGACATACGTCTCAAAATTCGAAACACCCTAAAAAATAGAAAATAAATAATAGTTTAAAAAAACACGCTTCCATTGAAAACCAAACTAAAAAGTACAAAATAATGGAAAAAATAATAGTTTAAAAAAAAACTAAAAAACACGCTTCCATTGAAAACTAAACAAAAAGTACAAAATAATGGAAAAAAAGCGTGGGGGCTTTTTGGGGTATTTTTTTATTGATATCAGGCACCCCACGCTTTTTTTCCATTATTTTGTCACTGAATTCAAACATATGGCGTTGTATGAGTGCGTTTACGGAGAAGTGGTTTTACACGCGTTTGCTTGAAGTGGAGCGTTTTTGTGGCCAAACTCGCGGATGGCATTGACACGTCTCACGCGACGTTTATCGCGCCAGCAAATTCTCGATGAATCGGTGCCTGCGGTGAAACTTTCTGCCAGTCTTATTTGGAAATCGCATCACGCAGACGTAGACATTTTATTTGTGTGTATTCATTCGTTATCTAATTTAAAGTAAAAATACTTACCTTAGAACGATGGACGGACCTTATGTCTACTGTTGTCTTGTAGAGTCTCTGCGATATTCACCAAATAAAAGATTTTGGTACTGGTCAGCACAACCATTATTTTTATTTATTCCTACATCCAGAACGGTGAACCATAATCACTCGAATCGACTAGTGCGTCTGCGCAGTCTCTGGGCTGGTAATCGATTCCTACATGGATCTCTTTCACACATCAACCTGCTAACACGAGAACATTAACATTTTCGTTGTCCTCTTACTAAATTAAAAAGATACATAATCTTAAAAGTCAACGTATTCTAAGTCTGTGCAACACATATTATATTTTACACTCTTAGTGTATACTTCCAAGCTAAACGTAAAGACATTGTAAATTACATCGTTCATAAAAATAAGCAGATGTTCTACAGCTTTCCGATTTGGAAACTTTATCCTGAACACTGGGACGGACTAAACAAACTCGCTAATTGACCAAAAAATACTCGCAGTTTCCCAATCACAGAGTTACATTCTAAATCCATATTATTTGTGTTCATTTAGGTGTAATAAAAGCGGTCCCATATGGTCAATTTTGAAACTGATTACAAAATAAAACTAACTTTATAAAGTTAGAGCGCGTTGACGTAAATAATTCTGTTAGTGCTTCGTTAGCTGGTAATAAGGTCGAAACTGGAGTTAATCTGTGTAAAATACTGTTCGAGTCTGGTTATAGTGGAAGCCAGACTAAATTATCTGTATCTACTAATATTATATACAGATGTTGTAACACCTACATCCAAAGTAAATCTGTATGCAGGGGATAATGTGATAATCTGTGGAACTAACGGTCGAATAAAAAAAATAGTTTAAAAAAACTAAAAAACACGCATTATTTTCTACTTTTTAGTTTGGTTTTCTATGGAAGCGTGTTTTTTAGTTTATTTAAACTATTATTTATTTTCAATCTTTTAGGGCGTTTTGAATTTTGGGACGTATGTCAGCGTAGTTTGTGACGCATACGTCAGCGTAGTTTTCGAAGACAGTTCTTTTGCTGTCCTGGTAACCCTGACAAGGATAATGGCACAAATTTATGAAATTATAGTATTGTTATCGGTCCTCGATAAGTCTACAGAGTTTAAATGAAATCTGCACCCTAATTGCGAAACGCAAAATTTATCAGAATCTGAATGGGATTGAAGATTATTTCAAAACCATTGCGTCATTTTTTCGAATAAATTGTCGGCTCAGCAACGTAAATAACGCAATGAATGTTGTTTAACTATGAATATTAAACCAATTCCTACCGATAAAAAGTTCCGCAATTACCCCTCTGGTCGTTTAAAGTGGGTCAATATCGCGCTATAAGGAGTCGGTTACCAACAAACATACAAACATACAAGTGGAGCTAATATAAAGCGTGTAAAAAAACTCTTTGCATTAGATAGCCCAGTTCTTGAGGAAGGTTATCCGCTTTTTAACATCACGCTATGACCATTAGAAGCCGAGTATAAGGAAAAAAGTCGGAAAGAACGTTAAGCGAAAACGAAGGATGGCACGGATAGGAAATGCGATGTGACGGGGTGGGTTGGGGGAACAAGTTTCACACAGACGTAGTCGTGGAAATAGTCTATTTTATAATAATAATAAATAATAATAATAATAATATTCTACAACTATCACACAACGCCATCTAGTCCCAAGCTAAGCAGAGCTTGTGTTATGGGTACTAGACAACTGATAAACATACTTATATATTTCTAAATACATACATATTATAGATAAATTACACCCAGACACAGAACAAATGATCGTGCTCATCACACAAACATTTGTCCTGGGTGGGAATCGAACCCACGACCTCCGGCATAGCAGTCAGGGTCACTAACCACTAGACCAACAGGCCTGTCAAAATAATATTTATACTTCCATACTAACATTATATATGTGAAAGTAATTGTCCACACGGTTACTTTCCACGTCTGGCTTCACTGCCAGACCTGAAGAATAGCACCAATCCATTTCTTCCCGTTGGTGCCGTAAAAGGCGACTAAGAGACTTACTAGAGAATGGGCAGCAGCGTTCTCTATACATTCTACCACCATACTGCGATCGCCAACCCGCCTGCCAAGTGTGGTAATTATTGTGGACGTTTTCAGCTGACATGATGATGATGATGATGAACTCTGTCTGTCTGTTGTACTTTTTCTCTCCTACACCATCAAACCGATAGAGCGATAGATAGGCAACCTGAAACCTGAACTTGTTCACATACTACTTTTCATCCTGGATATCTGTATGAAGAAAATATGAAATGATAAACAGCAAATACACGCAGTCGAAGCCGCGGGCTAGTAATATCATTAAAGCCGTGACAAAAGCGTTCTATCTCTAATAGCAGCAAAGTAAGTATTTCCAACTATTTAACGGCAGTCATAATACATTTCAACTTATTGCTGCTAAGTTGCGATGAGGTTGCTTTTAAAGTCATTTCTATTTATATAATACAACCAGCTAGCAATTCCTGGTTGCAGCCAGTTGCATAATAGACAACCGCTTTATCCGCATTGTAATGTTGGTAATAAAAATGTCCTGCAACTACCAACTTTTGTGCAGTTTGCAAGAAACGAACGATTATTCCCATCTGAACCGACCATTTCCTAACCAAGTAATGATATTTTATACGTGTAATGTTTAATTTCCTTTAAAAATAGAAGTTATTTATTCAGTGCTAAGTATGAAATACTAAAATGAATATCACCGACGTCTTCATAATATTTTTTTTATTAAATTAATTTGTATCTTTGTTTCTAAAAGACGTTAATTGAAATTAAACGAAAGAAGCCCCGTAATGGAACATCATAATACTAATTTAGTTGGGTTTCACTAAAAGTATTTATTAGGCACACTTAGTTTTACAGCCTCTCATTTTATTTTCATTTATTTTTATTGTAATTACAAAGTTAGAAATTGGTTTGTAAATTTTATTAGTTGTTGTACCTTTACTTTCAGAACTGGAGCCGAGCTGAGCTTAGTGTGCTGGAGTTACTCCTTCAACAAGAACTGGTTCTTAGCACTTAAAACAGAGAGAACTGGAAAGCGAGTAGAGAGGTCCTGAAGTGGGACATCATAAGTTTTGAATCATTATAGTGTCCCGAGATAAATCAAAGACGCAAAATAATAATAGTAATTTTCCGAATCTCGAATCATTGTACCGATAATCGTTTTAGTAAATGGCCTAACAGCCAAGAGTCTCGACCAACACCTCAGGAGGCATTAGAGGTTCAGAAAGCAGAACTCCTGGACACAGCATATATAGTCAGAAAGTTCGTCTCTCTAGATCTCTCACCACCAGAAGCTTGGACTCTGCTCTTGATGCCCGAGACCAAATGACCACACTTTTTTATATTGAAACATTGGTGTAAATGTTGTTGTTGTTGTTTAATTGTTGTAAAAAATTACGTAATATGTAAGAAAATCGACAAACGTTGTCAGATCAAAAGTCTGAAAAATAACAGTAAAATAACTGTAGAATCATAACAATACTTAAATGTGAAAAGTACTAGAAACACACATTGCGTTGTACATTTTACTGCAGTAGTTTTCGCAGTAATACTGAGACTTTAAAAGTCCGCAAAGAGCTTCCGCAATTTCGTTGAAAATATTGAAGAAAAATTCCATTAGTAAAAAGTAAAGTAAAAATTCATTTATTTTCCACACTAATCTAAACACAGTACAGGTACATAAAATAAATGGAGTGGACTGGAGCCTAAACTAGGGCAGCCCTGTATTTCAGGACTCCAGGTCTTCCTCCCGCGGCGAGTAAGTTGGTTCGAAATTATATATTACAACTAGAGGTTTAGTTAATAAATAATTACATTGTTTGTGTTTGGGTGAGTGAGTGTGTGTGTTGTGAGTGTGTTCATGCGTGTGTGTGTTGTGTGTGTGTTGTGTGTGTGTGTGTTGTGTGTGTGATGAGTGATGAGTGAGAGTACTGTTGCGCGCATCTGTGTTTGTGGGAGTATGTACATAAATGTATGCGTGGTTATGGATAAGTGAGTTATGTATGATTGCTCTTGATTTACTGCAGACAGAACAGAGATGTTATTTAGTAATAATGAGTAAGGATTCCGTATCATTGTAATTTAAATTCAGAAGATATTTTTTTATAATAGTTTTACATTCATGCGTGAGTTTTGGGAATATATTTAAAAGAGAGTTGAGTTTATTATATAAATAAGGAGCAAGGAAGCATGAGTGTCTAGTAAAGAAAGCCGTGTTGTGTTTAGTTGCCTTGCATATTCTGTTATTTCTTCGTGCAGGATATGTTGACTTAGCATCGTAAGTTAGTTCTTTATGCTTGCGTAGTGTGGTGTGAAGGATGAATAGTTGCCGCACTGTCAAGACATTGCAGTCGTTATATAGGCTCATCGTGGGATAACGAAAGGGTTTTCTGAGCATTACTTTGAGTAATGATCTTTGTGCGCGTTCAACTTTTATGATTTTTGTCTTGCAGGTCCCACCCCATACCGGAATACAATAACCCAAGATTGATTGAACCAAGGCAAAGTAAACCGTTTTTAACATTTTCAATTTGAGTACGTTTCTGAGCTTTCTAAAAATCCATATCATTTTACGCGTACGTGCAGACAGAATATCTAGTTGTGCATGCCATGAAAGGGTATCATCTATTTGAGTGCCGAGATATCTAATATTGGTGGTTTTTACTATTGGTGCGCAGGAGCATGTTAATGACTGGGTATTATTACAAATATGTGCTTTTAAAGTGAAGTTATTTGGTTGTGTTGTTTTATTCATCGAAAATGTTATATATTTTGTTTTATTGACATTTAATGTTAGTAGATTTTTATTTAACCACAGGGATGCCTGATGAAGTCCTTTTTCGGCAAGGTACCGTGCCTCAGCCCAGGAATCTCCCTGAAATATGAGCGCAGTGTCATCCGCGTATGCGAATATTTTTCCCTTTGGCGGGTCATATTGACAAAGTTCGTTGATATATATCAGGAAGAGCCCTGGGCCAAGAACGCTTCCCTGGGGAACTCCACAGGTGATGGGGAGGGGGCAGCTAATGTAGTCGCCTATTTTCACAGATTGGTACCTGTTGGTGAGAAAATCTTTCACGAGTTGCAGAGGTAGGCCGCGTATGCCGATCGCTTCAAGCTTTGTCAGAAGTAGGTTAATTGAAATAGTATCGAAGGCCTTGGCTAGATCCATAAAAACTCCGACACATTTCCGACCCTGGTCCAAGTTACTTGCTACATAACTTGTAAGCTGTATCGCCGCATCTTCTGCTGATTTGTTAGGTTGGAAACCATATTGAGAGTCTGATATAATATGTTCTTGTTTTAGAAAACTCATTAGGCGTTTGTTGATAAGCTTTCGCCTAATGAGTTTTCTAAAACAAGAACATATTATAATTAACATTAACTGCCCCGATGGCCCGTTGTTCTCGAAGCCGGCTAATTGTTGGCCGAACGCTGCGAAGTGAAGAGTCCTGAGTTTTTTCCTATGTTTATTTGAACAATTAAGTTCAGTTTTTGTGATACGTTTTTAGGGTTCCGCACCTCAAAAGGAAAAAGCGGAACCCTTATAGGATCACTTTGTTGTCCGTCCGTCCGTCCGTCTGTCAAGCCCCTTTCCCTTAGGAACGTGTGGAGGTATCAAGCTGAAATTTATACCAAATACTCAAGTCTACTGTCCCTTGGAGCTGTGAAAAAATCAAACTTCTAAGCTAACGCAATCAGAAGATATAGCCGTTTATACCGCAAATTTCCTCAAATTTTCGAAACTCGCAAGGGAATCAAAACCTAAAGGGTACTTCCAGTCGATCTAGAATTTTGAAATTTGGTATGAAGCAACGTCTTATAGCACAGATAAAGGAAAAATTGCGAAAACCGTAAATTTTTAGTTACATCATATAATAAACAGAACAAAACACAGACAGAAATAAAACCAAGCCAAGAAACAGAACAGAACTACGACTCGATTGTCGTGATGGGTGAACTTTTACTCATATACCTACAGGTTTGTACGGAACCCTCAGTGCGCGAGTCCGACTCGCACTTGGCCGGTTTTTTTTAGACGGCACAGTATTGCGCATGATAGAGCAAATACAAAAAAAAACAGTCTCTTTTTGTGCCAAACATATTGTTACGTCCCTTGTATATATAGGGTATAATAGGCTATAATAGGGGCGATATTATGATACAGGGACAAATTAAATTTGCTGGAAAATTTTTACAGATGCCATGGGTACCGATACCTCGTAATAATAAAACAAAAATAAAATATTTTTGACATAACATCACGCGTTGTTACCGAAGGGAACGGCATAGTACACCCACATTTCACCAGTTATGGAAGTTAGGTAAGTCCCGTGTAATAGGAGCCATTGGCTATTGTCATCAACAGGGTACGAATCCAGACTTTAGGTTGCTACTGAGAAATTTCAGATAGATAGACCCCAATCACACGTTGCTCAATCTGGGAATCGAACCCAAGATCTCATGCTCAGCAGTAGCTTTTACGACCACTAGACTAACGAGGTAGTCCCAAGATTTTATTAACTCATCATTAAGTAACTATAGTATCAGCCACCGTGTGGTGTCGGACGTAAAGAATAACACCACCCCATTTCTTCCTGTGGGTGTCGTAAAAGGCGACTAAGGGACTTATTAGAGAATGGGCAGCAGCGTTCTCTATGCATTTTACCACCATACTGCGATCGCCAACCCGCCTGCCAAGCGTGGCGATTATGGCAAAGCCCCCCAAATTGGGGGAGGCCTAAGTCCAGCAGTGGACGTCTTACGGCTGAAATGATGATGACTATCAGCCGCCGTTGACCCAATAACCAATTGTGATTGCTTGAAATTATGAGTTTAGAAAACGTTTTGTTTTTGTTCTATGGAGATTAATTCTCCAATGCGATACACATCTGTAAACAGTCACTTGAAAATTTAATTCAACCTTGTATTAAGGTAGACCTTGTAAGAAGAGGTTTTTCAAAACCTGTCTAACATTTGGGTCAATAAAGGAATAGTCGTCGTGTCGGCGAGAAAAGGTTGACCAACCTGCGTTTCGCCGACGATATTATTCTGTTTTCATCTTCGGCAGCTGAATTAGGCGAAATGCTTAATGACTTAAACAAGGCAAGCCTTGAATTTGGTCTTCGTATGAACATGTCTAAGACCAAACTCATGACCAATAGCGCCAAACAAACACAGTATGTGGAGGGGGTGGAGATTGCATATGTTCCAGAATATATCTACCTCGGCCAAATAGTCTTCATCCAGGCGAGACAAGAAAAAGAAGTTACCCGCCGCACTGGAAACGCCTGGAAGAGCTATTGGTCGATGAAAGCTCTTATGAAAGGAGATCTTCCAATTTGCTATGAACGTAAATTAATGGACATGTGCAATCTCCCTATCCTTACATACGGCGCTCAAACCTGGTCTTTGATAGTTCAGCAGAAGACCAGGCTCAAGGTTTGCCAGCGAGCGATGGAGCGTAGTATCCTCGGAGTTAAACTTACCGATCGAATAAGGAACACGATTCTGCGCTCTAAAACAAAATTCGTCGACGTCACCCAAAAAGCAGCCAAGCACAAATGGGACTGGGCCGGACACGTTTGCCGCATGTCGGATGCAATGTGGGCTAAGACCAACACAACATGGATCCCCGAAAACGACAAACGGCATCGCGGTAGACCCAAGCGTAGATGACGGGACGAACTCGACGCGTACATGAGGGATTGGTCCTTATTGGCTCAGGATAGAGTTGAGTGGAAAAAGGAAAGGGAGGCCTTTGCCCTGCAGTGGGACAATACAGGCTGATTATTATATATTAAGATACAGACGCCAGCACATAAAGCTACTACAATCTGTCTTTCTTAAATAGGTTTTCAACGGTATCGCTTAAGTATAAGGTTCAAGATTGATAAGAAAAACTTGACAGTTTCGGGTAGCTAGATGTGCTGGCGTCTGTACTAACAATGCACTGCTTGACATAGGTCTCCTGTAAGGATTGCCTCTACGGCCGACCCCCGCTTTGTTCACATCCACCGAATTCCCGTACACAAGTGAACGTCTTTCAACGAATTTATGATGATGATGATCGAAAGATTGAGACTCTTATTTTAGTATTCAGTTTTGTTTATACTTATCAAAAAAAGGTTATGTTTTCATTGTATTTGTTGGTATTTTTGCATATTTGGCACATACATATGGCAAATGATTTAATTTAATGTTCTGTGTCTCGTAATGTTAATAAATTAATCTTTGTGTACCTACTATTGTATAGAATCAAGTTCATCTAACTGAGAAGATAGCTATGTTGGAGACTTTGTTGCGCCACACTTCTTCCCAATTAAATCACTAGGAAATGGTTCCGGGCGACTGTCTCATGTTATTTTGACTTTCGAATAGTGCTGATGCTGAGCCTTATTGAATAATTGAATTTTGATTTTTGGTTGTGATAAGCTGTCGGCGTTCATCTCAACTATTTGTCCCTTCAGATACTATAAGCGTGACCGGTCCTCGTTATTATATCACATTCCATTTCTTTAAGCATCGTCCGGCCGGAACGTTATCAGCAACCTAGATCTTTTACTATAAATTACCCTTATTCATTTTGTTTAACAACGCTGTATTTTATGTGATAAAGGAGGACCTATAAACACAAGTTTGTTTAGTTTTTTAAAATAAAAATATATAAATAATTTTAGGGTAAGTAAATATTATAAGTGAACCTACAAATTGAATAGGAACTTAAACTAAAAACTGAATTTTAATCAGTTATGTTACCCAGTATTTTATATAAATCAGTGTTTGGCAACTTCAGTGAGAAAATATCATAATATACGATTATTAGCTACCCAAACGCACAGTGAAGTTGTTTTCGGATACAGACAGACTAACGTTTGTTTTTTGATTATTTACGCAATAGTAACATAATAAGACATTGAGATTTCTGTGCTGTATTCAAATTAATACTTTTATTAGTGATATAAATCTTTTGCAATATAATCCTCTATATAATGGTGAAACTCGCATCAAAACCCGTTGCGTAATAGGGAAGATGCAAATATAATATTTATGAAAATTTTATGATTAAAATGTTAAAAAGTATAAAAGAAGGGCCACTGCAATGTTTTTATGTTACATAATGTTCATTTTTAACAATAATTACGAGTTAAAAATGACTTGAAACAAAACGTATTTCAAAACACCAATCAGCGTTTATAACAAGAGTGACGTCACCTCACTCCTGTTATGACAACTTATTGAGGCTATGGATGTAAAAGTTAATATTATTTTATGGGAATATTATTGCATTTTTATTGTAAAAAATGGAAGGTAGGTTTATAAAAGCAGATTCCAGGAATTTACTAAGAGTTATTTTTCAGAAAAAGTTTTCCTCCACCCATTTTAAACTTTAATCCAATTTTTGACGTCATTCTCCAACTATAAATGTAATACATGTTATAGACAAGTTTGTAAGTATTAGGTAGGTTACTAACGTGTTTTCACGTACAAGCAGATTTACTAAACATAATAACAAGTATATTCGCTGACTTATTACGTCAAAGTGATCTTCACAGTTCACAGCATCGAATAATGCAAAAAGGAAAGAAAGCTATGCAATGAAGAATGAATGATGCATGATGATGATGTGATGTATTGTGGATTGCAATAAAGTTTTGAGTATTGAAATGGTGTTTCGAGAAAACTCAAATTTCTTTTCGCAGCTTGAAACCAACTTTTTCTCAGTTTTGGGTCTCAAGGTTCAGTCAAAAACAATTTATTTGGAAACTTAGTTTAAGTATACACGGACTCACTGGCTAGATTATTAGTGGTATTGTTATGATCACCTGATGTTGACGGATAGTCCATTTTAAATTTTTCAAAAAAAACTATCTCAAAAGTCGAAAAAATATGCAAAAGTATGAAAGCCGACCAACAAATACAACCAGTGACAGACAAGAATGACGTCATCGGAACTATAGGTCCGTTTTCGCGGGAAAATTTAAACTGTCAATTTAAAACCTCATTTTTTCCAATAAATAACAATATTTTAATTTTTATATATATTTGTGGTCTATTCTACATGGAATTCTTTAAAGTGAAAACAAAAATAAAAATATTGCATGTTGCCTATTCAGAAGATCTAAGCGGTCTCACAGACACGAAAAGTTTCCCAGCAAAAATTTGGGTATGTTATTTAGTTTGATATACAGAATGCGTAGTTGACGGCTATGCAATGGGTCGTTTTAAACCCTATAAATAAAAAAAGATAAGCCGGATCGATACTAACAAAGTAATATCATCGAGTGTCACACAAACTTATGATCATAAAACTTTCAATAGAAGGGTTCTTCAAGAAGTTTTAATTAAATCCTTAGAATCGATGCATCCACAGAGTATGACAACGTTGTTAGATGAAATTCAATCGAAAACTGTCATTCCATATATACACATAGAAATGTAACGTAAACAAGCATCAGAAATTACCATTCTAATTGAAACCTTACTCACTCGTTTTACTGCTTAAATTCGAGTGCTTTTTGTGAGCATCGTCATAAAATTTTACGAGGTGCATTCGAGTAAGAGTGATGAGCAAAGTTTAGCTCTCTGTCGTATTTTCGGGTCTTGTAAGAGAAATAAATCGTGTTATGTCCATATTGATTTAGGAATTAGAAGGGAATTGAAATATGATGTTTGTACAATATATCTGCGGTATATGCAACGTCATGCGCCAAATTTATTTTTCATCTTTCGACTGGATAAATTGGGATCAATGGAGTTTTGGTAGCGTCTACAAGTCCGTGACAAGGTTTTTACGGGAAGCAAATTATAGAGAGGAACAGAGAATTATTATTTCTCCTATTTTTTTTTATATAGATCTAGCTTCTGCCTGTGACTTTGTTCACGTGGAAGTCCTAAAACAACACAAGAAAGATATTTATCAGAGTCACATTTTATAACACATTTTTATGAAAAATGTCTCTGTTTTTTTTATTACGTTCATAGTTTTGCAGCCAGAATATAAGAGTCTACTGACTACGCGATAGTAAGCGATATTCAGTAGTTCGTGTGAGAAGCAGGTCATCTGAAGATCGACAGCCTTCAGTAGTTATTTTCAGTCGCTTGCGAAGTTTTCGTTTTTAGTTGAATTAATGAACGCCTGTGTTCTTGCATATATCACCTAAAGGCGCCACACTAATACACTGACTGATATCTATGCAGTATTTTAACTGAATCTATCTAGAATGCATGTTGCCTCGAACATACTTTCAAAGAAATAGGCAACGAAAATTCAAAGGCATTAGAATCGTTCCCAGACCACCAGAAAACCAAAAATATATATGCAGTTTTTACTTCTCTAGATATTATTACTGTGAGCTACGATGTCAAGTTTGAAGCTTCAATGTATCGACTTCTGCAATATGGAATGTTTGAAGTGTGCTGCATTGGTAAAGTTTCCCAATTTTCGTCGTTACGGTTCGGAAGTTTAAGGACTTGTTTCTCAGGCATACTAGTGTCCTTGAGTTACTAGTTTAGGAGTGGTAGTAGGAGTAAGTCTCAGTTTCGTATGACCATACTTTCTAAGTTATGTTGAAGATAGCTGAACTTAAGATGGTCAGCAACTGTCAATGAAATCGGAACGATCGAAAAAGTGATCGAATTTTGACCTTCACCATTATCACTAGCAGAAGCATGTCACCTAAATATCTGCAATCGCATGCTAGTTTTCTCAATCCTCGGCTACTCGTATCCAGCTGCTTTCAGACACCATATGAAGATTGTCTGGTGGTCTTTCCTATGCAGAAGGAATGCAGAATAAAATCAGTTGTTATACATGTAGTTTCTTCTCCTTAGCGTATCGATGGCAAAAAATTCAAACACCTTTGGCCCACAATTCAGCATCGCCAACTCAGCTCATTAACGCAGTCATAAAATCATCAAATGCACTGATGACAGGGCATGTGGCGCAGGATAAAAGGTGGGCCATTGTCTGTGAGGTACCTATATTTCTTATAATACTTACGTAAAATGAGTCGACAATAATCAAATATGAAAGCTATGAAATCATAACAATCCTTTTCGTTGAAACATTTTCGTGAATTTTCGTCGTCGTCGCGCACATCAATTTAGTCGTTCGTACCGAATTATACTTAAAACGATTTCACGGGCCTTTTGCATTTTCGCAAGCTTTTTAATAGAGTGGTTGGACGGTGAGATTATTGTGGAAGTATTTTTATATACATTTGTTTCCTGAAAATTGTTTTAAAGATTGAAATCGCTATATTTGTCCTCCTGTTACTGCGTCACGTTAAAAGTGTCCATCCTGAAAAGAGTAAAAAAATAAAAAGCTTATATTAAAATGTCACTCTAAATATTTTAATATGCTAACGTTTCATGGAAACGCTATGTTGCAGTATATACTTGATTGTCATAGGACAATCAAATGTGTCAGAGGTTTCAAAAGAAAACAGAGACAGGATTATCTTATAACTTTGTAGGTCGAATCGAAATTTTTGTTTTAAAAAAATACCTATGCTGTCTAACTATTACAGTGAACTTAAACTTCTCACAGTGACTGTTGTAAGACAATGGTTTTTTGAATGTGGTACTGAAGATACTGATTGCCAACGTTCGTAGCAGGTGTGGCCAGCATATGTACGTGTGAGGGAGACAAAACGTGATTCAGTAGATAACTTTTTGAAATCTCAAACTCAATAGTCACTATCCTACTCAATCTTTTTATCACTTCGACTATCTCAAGTTTTGGCGTTTAGTCTTGGCCTATAAGTACATTTTATTTTTCAACAATGTTCATTGCTCACCTAAGATAACCAATTATATAAAAGATAATAACATACACCATTTGAAAAAGCTGTTCTTAATTTGTTTAAAATAAAATCATGCAGCACAATCAACAAGTACCTAGACAACCATTTATTATTTACTGTACTTTTTGTTTACTTGTGTTCAACAAATAAATATATTTAAAATTGCATTCTTAAAGCTGCAATAACACTTTTTTCCCCTTGCTTCTTCTGTCACACTCCTTAGCACTGCCTTCCCTACATTCCTCCCATCTTCGTGGCCTCGCGCGTCCACCTTACAGTTTGGACAAAGTTCGTCTCATGATCTCCTACGTGGTCTGACGGAACCCCATCTTACTGTCTCAGGACACCAGTTTTGTGCTATATACGCCCATAGTTTTCCCGGTAAATGCTAATTACATAACGCCAAGAGCATAAAAGCGTACCGTGTGGTGCCGGACGTAAAGAATAACACCACCCCATTTCTTCCCGTGGGTGTCGTAGAAGGCGACTAAGGGACTTACTAGAGAATGGGCAGCAGCGTTCTCTATGCATTTTACCACCATACTGCGATCGCCAACCCGCCTGCCAAGCGTGGCGATTATGGCAAAGCCCCCCAAAGTGGGGGAGGCCTAAGTCCAGCAGTGGACGTCTTATGGCTGAAATGATGATGATGAAGAAGAGCATAATCAGGCTAATACATTTAGTATAGTCTGTAACCATACTGACGACACTGAATGTGTCAATGTGTTTCTACCTTTACTGTGCCGGTGACATCTAATTTCCAATTTCGAAACCATGCACCCAAATGCGCATGCTCGTAAACGCTAATTTTAGGTGTCAAATCTAATATTGCGTTGTTGAGCTCGCAAGTTTATGCTATGTAGTTTTGATATTACCTTGTTTAGGTAATATGAAGCCTTCAACATAAATTATATTGCCTGGAATGTAGGTACAATAGGTGCCAGCGCAAACTGTGCTTTTTGCTGCGTCTAATCGCTGCAACAAGCTGGGCTGTCGTATGCACCTGCGACTAGTTTCAGTGCTGTCGTAGGCATGTGCGAATTGTTATTACGACACACTTCACGTAGGATGTGATAACTTTTACTTAGACAGGGTGGCATCCGTACTGTTTAAGTAAAAGTTATAGTTACAATGTGAACATTGCCGCGTAACCTGTTACAATTGATTAAGTTAATGGCTCTAAAACACCCTGCGTCGGAATTTTTCAAGTAAATGACTTGAAAAAGAGAAAGATAGAGAAAGTTGAACCGATGGATGTTTTCGAATGAAATTTTATTTGATAAATTAAATTTTAGATTAATTCTATTCTTCGACATGAAATGTCGCTTACATTGCATGTCGAGTAGTAGAATTTATCTAAAAGTGTTAACTTTTAGATAAATTATAAATATAAAAATATTATTTCGTATACAAGATATACGAAATATTTTTTTTTTCTATTAAATAAATGTAATTTCATTCGAAATCATCCATCGGTTCAACTTCCTCTATCTTTCTCTTTCTTGACGTACACCTTAACAGGTGTATGTCAAGAAACAAGATATATGAAATAAAGTTTTTTTTTTCTATTAAATCAATGTAATTTTATTCAAAAACATCCATCGGTTTCTAACGACACTTCAACTATATCCGACAACTCTTATTACTTATCCCTTTTGGTGACTGTACCTAACAAACTTACTTTTTTCTTTTTTTCAATTTTCCAGTCTGCATTATCTCGTACCGTCGCGTCCCAACAAAACCCACCCATGTGTATAATACGTCATGTGCAATTCTTATGATATTCTAGCTTCTGCCCGCGACTTCGTCCGCGTTAAATTTTGTGTTCCCCCGACCCTTCCCGTCGCTTCGAATCGCCTGCCCATGCGATTTTCCCCATTTTTGCAACATTTATCACTGTTGCTCCGCTCCTGTTTGTCGTAGCGTGATGTTATTTAACGTATAGCCGTTTTCAATAAATAGGCTATCCAACACAAAAAGAATTTTTCAATTCGGACGAGTAGTTCTTGAGATTACCGCGTTCAACCAAACAAACAAACATACAAAGAAAACTCTTCAGCTTTATAATATTAGTATAGAAGTATAGATGATATATTAAGCATGTGTTCTTTTCCACCATTAGGTATTTAGATAACAACCATCATAACTCTGTGTGGTATATGACAACTATTTTTAGCACGATAAGTATGAAGAGTGATTGAAACCAACGATTTATTAAAATATTTAAAACGCACAATAGCCATTATTTATTTATAGTATTTGAGCACATACATATGTACATATATACATACCTAGGCATACACACAAACCTTAGTGCCAGGTCAATAACTTCTTAAAATTACTATATAATATAACGCAAATTAATTATTAATAAATTCTAAAGATAACCAGAAAGTAATAATGTTTGTATTCGAATAACTTCTAATTATTTTCTTTTACGATCCGTTTATCAGACAGATTTAAGATTTGAACTAATTGCTTGGGGGAATTAAGTAAATTAGAATCATATTTCGTGTATTCCATTTAATGAAATACATAAATTCGGGTTGGCACAACTACAAAGTATTAACAGTGAAAATATAGAGAAGAATTTTATCAGTCATAGAAACATCAGGATCTTTGGTTCTATACGTTCGTAAGAACATAGGCGATTATAAATTGTTACTAACTAATTAGAATACAACAAATTATCTTAGGACGTTTGGAAGAAGGTATATTAACAGAAGAATAATTTTCACTGTAGTTGATGTGCTCCCCGAAATGTTGCTGCCACCTGTGAAAGAAAAAACAATGTTATTTATTGCTCAATTTACAATCACTATAGAGATAACACACGTCCCAAGGTAATCAGATCAACTATAAAATTCACATAAATAAATAATACGCAGACGTAATTCTGAGTATATTACAAGAATAAAGTCTACACAATTGCTACGACGTAGCAGCTAGCTACGGCGTAGCCCCGGAGCGCTCGTAGCAAATTTACACATCACACGTGAAAAAAGTCGTAGATAAAGATTGACATAATTCAAAGTAAAGAAAAGAATAATCTAATTGGCCATTTAGTGAGTCGACGAAAATTATGAAAGTCAGCTTCATTTAATATTACGCTCCAAGGACTAACATTTTGTCAGTACTTAGACTCTAACTGGGAACTTTAGCTTAACAAGTCGTTACTGTAAAGGCCTAAGTGATCTCAACGGAGTCCGCTTTAACTAGCAGGACTGCCGGAGAAAAATTATGGGCTTGCTTTGCTCCGTGACCTGATTTTGGAGCCAGTTAAAAAATTGATGTTTGAAGGCTGTCACCACTTAGAGGATCAAAAATGATTCATTGGTGTGACAGAGTAATATAGTCGCATTTGTAAGTTCTAGCGGGGCGAGCACTGTGATAGATTTGAGTCGCATAATTTATCACAGTTTGGGAACAAAAACCGTGATAAAATACGAGACTTAAGCCTATCGTAGAAACCGTGCTCACCCTGCAGTATGATACAATATTTCTTACCATCCCTTACTACACGGGACAAAAAATGCACCAAAAATTAACCAACAAAATATTCAAATTAACAAATTCAACTGATGTTGATAGATTGCGAATATTTGTCTTCATTTGTTGATTCATTAAATTAAAAATGTGTTGAGCCATTGCTTGATATGAAACTATCTTGGCAGCACTGTGTGACCTAAACCTGCACTTAAGTCACGCTTTCCTGTGACATGCGTAGTATTTTCCTGTGACATGCGTAGTATTTTCCTGTGACATGCGTAGTATTTTTCACTACTTAAGTCACAGAAAAGCGTGACTTGTAAGTTAAGTAAGTCTATTAATGCGTAAGTCACACGTATTGTAATGCACTATTGTTGATTATTCTTGGCTTTTTGTGGATGGGAAATCATCAAATGACGTCTCCCATTCTGGGTGGAGCGGAAGGCCGTGTCAGACTTTTACTGACTAAAATCCACCCGTGTTCCTTCAGTTGCCCATATGCCAGAGCCATGGTACCTCTTTCGAACTAATCTCACGACCCTGGCAGGCATCGGCCCCACAAGATCCCTTCAGTTTGCTGACATCTCTTTGAGGCGCGCGTGGAACACTACACGCCGTCGACATGGGTTTTTTTTTTTGGATGGGAAATCATCAAATGACTTTTCCCGCTCTGAGCGGAGCGGGAGGGCATGTCAGACTTTTACTGACTAAAACCCACGCGTGTTCCTTCAGTTGCCCGTGTGCCAGGGTCACGGTATCTCTTTCGAACAATCTCGCGACTCGGCAGGCATCGGTCCTAGCAGACCCCTTCAGTTTTGCTGACATCTCTTTGAGGCGCACGTGGAACACTACGCGCCGTCGACCCGAGCTTGGTCCTTACCAGGCGGCGAGCTACCCATTGCACCCGCAAGTCCGCGCCTACGGTGGCCGGTAGTCCGCAATCGACTCCCGACGCCCGAGGCGTCTCCTTCTGTTTATTCATAGCTTGGATTTAAAAAAAAGTCTTTATATCACTATTCGGTTGAGACGAACGACTTGAATGACCAGATGTATGAACATAAACGAGGCAAAATGAGTATGTAAGGATCGTAGCATGTGGCGTTGTAGTGTCTGCCAAACTCCACGGTAAAAAGTGTGAGTTCATGTATGTACTCGGTTAAGGTGGATGGATGATTATCTCAGATGCCAT
Source organism: Aporophyla nigra (assembly GCA_947507805.1). Taxonomy (NCBI): domain Eukaryota; kingdom Metazoa; phylum Arthropoda; class Insecta; order Lepidoptera; family Noctuidae; genus Aporophyla; species Aporophyla nigra. The sequence goes on from OX382301.1 coordinate 7,182,238, forward strand.
TTTGTCGCTAGATGGCGCTAGATCCACAATTTGGAACATTTTCAATTTTTACGCCTAACTTAGAAATCTTTAATAGATAACTTTATTATATGCGAAACCTAGGGCATTAACTTGATTTTTTTAGATAGTCACTGTGCTTGTTAACTGGTCTCATACAAAGATTTGTACATTCTAAAGATTTAGCCGCTTGACTTTACTCTTTACACACACATGCAAAGTAAATAGTAGTAACTTTCGACACCACTAGATGTCGTTTTATTCAAACAGTTTAAAATGAAATTAATATAGGTACACTGTCCCTATAAGTTGTAGTAATGTGACTGAACCTAAATTGTAATGTGTAAATAGTCATCATCTCAGCCGCAAGACGTCCACTGCTGGATATAGGCCTCCCCCTATTTGGGGGGCTTTGCCATAATCACCACGCTTGGCAAGCGGGTTGGCGATCGCAGTGTGATGGTAAAATGCATAGAGAACGCTGCTGCCCATTCTCTAGTAAATCCCTTAGTCGCCTTTTACGACACCCACGGGAAGAAATGTAAGGCAGAAGAAGGAATGGAAGTGTAAATAGTGACGTGTACTAAATAAATAAAAGACTATTTATTACATTGTAAAGCTTTTTATTGTACCCTACTATAAATTAATAATATTTATTTAGTAAAAAGGGGTTAATATTTTCATAAAAATAATGTTTTATTTACTCTCACTACATTTACTTAGATAGTTTCCGTTTGGATTCAAACCATCGAGTCATACCACCATACAAAGATAACATACTTTTTTAAATATTTTGATATTTACAATTATGATTTTGAATTTAGTATTAGAAAGAATTATGTATGTAGATTACAATATAAATAACATCATACGTAACTATATATAACGGCACATGTATCTTACATAACAACACAAAGGGGTTGCTAGCTAACCATAACATTTATTAATGTTTCAAGAATACCTACTTATGATACAATTTTGAACTGCAATAAATATTCTTTTACAATTGAATTGTTAGGCTGGTACCTAAATACATGAGTGAAACTTATCTACACAGAAAAATCTTATGAACTAACAAAATAACACAAACTATACATCGCTACGTGCAAAAATAGCTTATTAATTATTCTATAATGTTCCCACTGCTGAGACTCAGGCCTCCTCTGAACTGTGGTGATGAAATAATTTACACTCAGCAAAGTGCCGGCTTGGATTCGAACCATCGACTCGTACCACCATACAAAGATACTTATAAATATTATAATAAAATATCTTCTTTTCTACGCGCTACTTTTTGCAGTCGCCGCCGCCGCCGCGCCGTATCAGTCTTCTGCTTGTCACTTTTTACTTCCATTTATATAATTTCCGTGCGATCTGAATCAAATGCTGGAAGACGCAGTTTTCGCTGCAACAAATGAATTTACACAGTTTTGTTAGACTATTCTTACTGAACCCACACCTCAGAGACCTGCGGAATAAGTTAGGAAATGAGTAAGACTTATATTTTTATACCTTTTAATTCCTTGATGTCTAGACATTTAGCATTTTTCTCAACTCTTCTCAATATAATTTCTGGCAGTACACGTTTTAAAAAATGTTACCAACTTCGGCATCATAGCGTTGATAACTTCCTCATCCCGGTTAACTTCTATGACAGTCAATGGTTGGGTGACAGATATAAAGCAAATGAAGTAACATTTATTCATTTTGGTAATTCGCAATTGACCCTGGACCTAGAATCAAAATAATAATAGCTGTTAAAAAGAAACAATCCAAGAAATACATTATTTTTATACATACATACCAAGAAATAATGATATTTGTTACACTGAACATTGTGTAAAATATGTTGTACTTTGGTATTGTCAAACATAAACTTCATCACAACAAACAAGCAAAAGCGTACTAATGTAATGAACACAAAAATATGGTATCAAGTTGGGACTTACCATTCCAGATGAAGAATCAAAGTTGTGACCATATGACCTTCTTCAAGTCAACAATACGGTACCCTACCAAACCTGATAAGTTGTCACTTGATGTTCTTTCCACAGTTAGTTGATAAGCTTCAGTCTCTGAATCGGGTTGTGGCCAATCAAAATCAACAGTCTCTACTTGCTCTGTAACAGATTCAACTGTATTGAAGCTAGAGCTGCAGGCTATGGCTTCGTATCGAATTTCTGGTATACCACGCGAATAGGTTTAGGGCGTATCTTAAGCTGTCGAAAGGTTGGACAGCTGATGACGATCTTGAGTTGAATGTGGACTGAAATAAAAGATATGTTAAAAAAACAGTGTTGAGAGACAGAAAAATATTGATAGGTCTGTAGGTACCTAAATACAACAGGGCAAACCGCGGTTTCTTCCACTACCTTCTGTTTCTTGTTACGCCATGCTTGCATGCTTGTTGTTCCTTCGCTTGCTTTCGGCTGCAAGGAAAAATGGCTGTAAACGAAGACTACAACACGAACCAACGAGTATCAAATAACCTCCACTCACGTAAATCTGATTCGAAATCTTATGGGAATCTAATTTACTCACTATAGATCACTAAAAGAACTTCCATGATGTCTTTTCAATACAGCTTGCACTTTTTTCCGTGATTTTCGCGGTCCTGAATACACATGTCGTATACATTTATGCAAGTTTATTAGTCGGGTTCATCTTAGGCAGTTCAGTTGCAATTCAATCTGAAATCAAAAAGAATAATTACAAACAACAGCAAATGTATCTTATTTATGAAATGTTTCAAGAAACAGAAATAACACCACCATCAAGCTGTTGTTTTCAGAGAGAATATCTGAAATTTGTAGTATGTCATGTGACGACAATCAACGAGTGTTGCTAACGTTTGATTTTGTATTTCATCTTCTAAATCTTACACTTTTGTAAAGTTTTAAGGGTAATTAATTACCATTATAATAATACTCTATATCACCTTGAAAATCATTCATTGCACATAAAAATAACACTTACCGTCAATAAAACACAAAAACGCTTCACTTTTGAATAAAAACCAGGGCTTTGAATAACGTTAAAAATTTGGTATCGTTACTTTCATCGGACGAAGATAACGTTATTAGTAGAGGTCACGTAATGCTTGGTAACGATACTTGGCATACGTTTTACCGGTAACTGAGTACCGTTAATTTTTTATTTATTTTCTTTCATCTCTTTCTTTCGTCTACATTATTGAAGTTGCATTTGCACCGTTTGATTGGCGATGTTGCCGTAGAGCGCCGCCGCCCATGGCGTGCCGCTTAGGTTGCGCAGGTTGACAACAACGCATTAGGTAACGATGTGATAAGAGAACGGTGTGGTGTAAAAGAAGATGTAGTGACAAAAATTGAAAAAAGTATGCTTAGATGGTTTGGTCATGTTGAGAGGATGAATGAAGGTCGGCTCACAAAAGGTATTTACAAGGCAGATGTGAGTGGAAACACCGGGAGGGGACGCCCTAGGAGGACATATAGGGACCTTATTAGTGATATTCTTCAGAAAGGTCAGGTGCGTAGTACTCGCAACCGGCGTGTGTGTATGACCAATTTTATGAACCTAAACGAGGCAAAAGAAGTGTGTAGAGATCGTAGCAGGTGGCGTTCCGTGGTTTCTGCCTACCCCCATGGGAAAAAGGCGTGATTCTATGTATGTATGTATGTAAAAGTATCGATACTAGTAACGTTAATTGGTAACGTTATTTTATAGATTCGATACCAAAGTATCGTTACCCGTTTTACCGTTAAAATATTAACTTTATGAAAATAACGTTACTTAACGATACTTATAGTGTGAATTTGGTAACGTTAACAAGCCCTGATGAAAACTGTTTCACGGATGGCACTCATTTGAATGGTTCTCAGTAGTAGGTAGCACAGTTTTTTTTAAGTAATAATAAACATGGTAAATATCTCGTTTTAAGTTCTAATGATACTGGTGTTTATTGTTTCGTGTGGATTTCATGACAAAGTCTCTTCCGAGCCCCTTTTCTTTAATAAAAAAACCTCGTCGTAAAGTTTAGTTGCTAAATTGGTGTCCAGATTCTTAAATATTATACCAAAATGTTAAATTTTGCGTTGAAGTTATAGTAACACCCACCACATTTGTTTACCATTTATTTTATTGAAATTTCAATGCGTACTATTTTTATTTTTGAATTCTTAGCAAAGTACGATCTTTTAAAATGTATGGTACGATCTTCTAAAAAATAAAGTTGGCAACCCTGCTTGACGCATTTTGTGTGTGCTAATAATACTAGTAAAATAAGCAATTATGAAAAATCAAAGTGGTTTGTCTGTGTATTCACTAATCTTGCTGGTTTCACATGAATTATAAAAGAATAGAAGAATAAATATGATTCAATCAATAGATGTACGTAGTACCTACGTTTCACCATTGTGTAGGTAGCTTCGCTGATCGCCTGATTTAGTTATAACTTACTTATACATCAAATTCTATTCTCTGATTTTATTCAACCCAAACCAATGGATTAGTACCTAAGCGTATCAGAATGTTATCAGTACCTACTTACATACATTAAAAAGATTTTTAAATCTGGAAAGTCGTGTACTAGTAACTACTTACTACATATTTAAACTAGATAATACAATAATTACATTAGTATTGTATCTGTGTGAACCAAGGGCAGATCGCAGAGATATTTTTTTCACTTTATGTAAAGCATTCTTTCTCATTCCATAATAAAAAACATTTTATCAATCATAAAATGTTAACTCCGCGGGCAAACCCGCGCGCCCGGCGCTAACTTGCTAGAAACACAATATTCTGGAAACGATTCGCAAGTTTTCAAGACTCAAGTAATCACGCATTGACGGTATGGCAACAACGCGGTGTGCGCGCGCTGCCTCTAGAATGGCAACGTCGCATTATCGAATTTAAAAGATAAAATGTTCGAATATCAAACAGCGCCATCTATTATGAATGTTTACTAATCGTAAACTCGTAACACAACAGCAACCAACTTTCTCAGTGGTTCTATAAATTTCTGTCAGATGGCGCGATTCAGGTCACTCACACATGTAAAGATTTTTCGTTTTTTATTCGGTCTAATTCTCCTAGAAATACTGTTTTTTTTATAAAATTTGGGCTATACGCGAACATAATACATTATAAAGTCTCATTACAGTTGCTTTTATTCTGCAGAAACTGTTTATTTACCGAGATTTCCACACCTGAAAAATGTATGGCGAGGGCTATCTAGGCATTCACCTTAAGCCTGATCAACGACATGAGTGTATCAAATAATTGTGCTGTCCAAAGAATTCATTTGAGCTTAGGTACGTCAGTAAATACGTCACTGGTCACTTAACAAGTATAAGTTGGCCTCTGATTCTATTGAAACTATGTACTTAAGCGAAACCAGCCCGAGGTCAAAGTGCAACCACTGACGTACGGTCCATTATACATTAATTATTAGCTAGACTAGAATTTTTAACCTACACCCAAACATAAGTAACCAGGGATATACTCATAGTTGAAGATTAATAGAAGACAATGGATATTATCGAATAAAAATAAATTTAATTACTAATTAGATTTTTTTTCTCTATCTGATCTGATTGACCCTGGTTACTTACCTTTTTTGGTCATTGTAAAATAATAATTTTCGTGTAAGCTAGATTGAAATTCGAGTCTAGCTATATAGCGCTCTATTTGTAAACGAGGCGCTCATAAATTATCATCCACGCAAAATTGTATTACAAACAAGCATTTGCAATTTATTGTGTTATTCAATGATAATATTATATTATTACTGCAACGTAATCCACTAAAACTACTTAAAAATATTAATTGAAAATAAATACCACAAGCGTGCATAATTTAACGAAATAATTAACTCTAACAAACTTTTGATGTTGAACAAACTAGTAGAAATAAGTGTAGGCCTCTCAAAAGATTATTTCTAAAGAGTAAACTTTTATCAAAATTCATATTTTAGGTTCAAAACTAGTTGAAGAACAAAGACCTTTATGAACTAAAGCTTTATTTTAGAAGAAAAACAAAAGGCTCGTGGACCAATCTGATTATGGAGAAGTTCTAAGATACAACCAAGTAAGGTAGGCTTTAGAAATTCTGAGGTACATTTAATTAATTCAAGATTCACCCAAACAAGTTGAGTTAATTGGTTGGTTTTCTATATAAACTTTGAAAACTTTCACTATCTACATCGCCATTTTAAGAATAGAATCTGGACATGATTGGGTATCACGGCGACATATCAAGCCACACAATTCTAGTTTTAGCTGATCTCACATTTTGTAGGCTTTTGTACAGACGGCAATTTGACAGTTTCGGGTACTTTGATGTGCTGGCATCAAAGTACCCGAAACTGTCAAATTCTCCCAGTCAACCTTGAACCTAATGCTTTAACGATAAAGTTCAAAATCTATTAAACATTTTTGACGGATTGTAGTAGCTCGATGTGCTGGCGTCTGTGCATTGAGTAGTCAGCTTATACTGGAAATGTATAAGTTGATTTGTCACCGTACTTACCAGATTGTGAACTTTTGAAAATGCAAAAGTTTAAACAGTACAAAACTTAAAAGATGCTTATAAAAAATGTATTTTAATCGATACTTTAATATTATACATGCGAAAGTAGCTCTGTCCGTTTGTTACGCTTTCACGAACCGCTGAACTGACTTTGATAAAATTTGGTGCGTTTGGGTAAGTTTGAACCCCACGAAAGAACATAGGCTACTTTTTATCCCGCGACTTCGTTATCCGCAATAACCGACATTCACGCGGACAAATTCGGTGGCAAAAGTTAGTTATTCATAAGTCGGAGGAAACTATTACTATTAAATATTTATTGTTCTCGCAACCGGCGTGCTTGTATGACCAGATATTTGAACGTAAACGAAGAAAAAGGTGTGTGAAAGGTATGACAAGAAAGTGTATTACTTCCATTAAAAACTTTTTTGCAAAAAAAAAAACAACCGACTTCCTTAAAAACACTACAAAGTGAAAAATAACTTTAATTTCGGTAGTCGGTGTCTTAGGATCTGTATTTATGGTTTTTTTGCCAAAAAAAACTAAAAAAAATAGTTTTTTTGCTTAAAATTTTTAGATGTGGTATTCACCCTGCACTAATTCCAAACAAACAATGCATATTTATGCGATAGCAGAAATCGCGGTTGATTTCCTGTCATTTTTTAAAGAGTTCCGGTGTCTGTCTCCCGAACTCATCATCAGATCTATATGAAAATGATATGGGACCATTTCGGAATAAACCCCTTTCGAACAAAAAAAGAATTTTGCAAATCCGTCTATATATGACGGAGTTATGGCCGAACATACATAAAAAAAAAAAACATATAAACATCCGAATTGATAACCTCCTCCTTTTTGAAGTCGGTTAAAAAAGAATTTGTCTTAAAACAATATGCAATTACGAATCTAATACAAAATATAATAAAAAAAATAAAAAAACAATTGAATCGTCTTATTCCAGAATCGATTCAGCCTACAATAAGAGTCGAATAACTATTACAATTGTCCAATAAAATAGAAAACTCCAGTCAATTCAATCTATCGCCTCTGTAGTGTGAAATAAAAATCAACGACGCAGCTGTTTGATTTGATAAACAAAGACGTATTCGTTGATTGTTTTTTTGTTGCCTTCGTACTTTGTAATACAAGGACAATTGGTTACGGGAGATTACTTCGAGGGCGCGTTATCGAATTGTTATTCGATTTAATATTGTTACCAGATTATTTGATTTATATTTATACTAGCTTCTGCCCGCAACTTCGTCTGCGTCAAATTTCTTGCTCCGTTGACCCACCCCGTCGCATCGAATTGCTTGCCTGTGCGAGTACTTTATATTAGTGACTTCTGTCTTTTTGCTCGGATCCTAAGTGACCTACCGTGATAGAGCACTAGGATTCACCAGCGGCTTCGCCTACATATTATACGTATAAAACTTCCTCTTGAATCACTCTATCTATTAAAAAACCGCATCAAAATCCGTTACGAAGTTTTAAAGATCTCAGCATACATAGGGACAGACAGAGGGAAGTGACTTTGTTTATGACAAAGGTCATGTATTGATTTAGCGTTTCTCGATAAATGGGCCATTCAATATTATATAATTTTTCAATTCGAACCAGTAGTTTCTGATAATAGTACGTTCAACCAAACAAACAAATAAACAAACTCTTCAACTTTATTATATTAGTATAGATTCACATTTGTTTACTTCACTTTTGTTCAGTCAAATGTTACAAAATCGCCTTAGGTCATACTACCACGACAAGGAAAGCTATAAAATAACCGATCTCTATCTCCTTCCTTCGCTACAATGCCGCATTTTCTGTACGATATAACTATTCCTTCACTACAGTGTAAGGTTATCATAACAGGCCCATAACACTACATCACATAAACTTGCCCAGATTTAAGGCTAATTTCCCCGAGGGGTGGTATAAAATTTACAAAGAACACTTGACTTAAAAGCTTTTACTAACCCTTGAAGAACTACAAGTAGCGTGTATTTAATAGCTTATGTGCGTGATTCTAGCTTGTATGTGAACAGATGACCTAGGTCATGAGATTTACGAGGACGTACAAATCATGCGTTGTTTTTGGCTATTTACCTGTTATACGTCACAGAAATCAAGGTTATGTCAACTAAGGTCATGTTGTTTCTGATTGTTTAAATTATTTACGACACTAATGTGATGCTCATGTTTATCTGGAAGTTACAGAATAAACATAGTTAATAGTAACTAAAACTTGTTGATAAGGAACTAGTGACACTTAGGCGATGTTTAAACCCAGATGGGGCTATAATAGACAAACTTTAATAATTGAAAAAGGAACAGACTGTGAGGCTTGCTAATGAACAAATTACCACTGTTAAAAGCCGTGCTACTCAGTTACTTTCTTTGATTATTTACGAAAAACATCTAGAATTCAAACAAGAAGAGTGAAGGCGTTAATTGAAGATGCTGTGATATGCACACTAAATGTGTTCAAAATGTTCTTAAGTTACAGTTTTGTTGAAGAGCGGTGGCCGCTATATAGATTTTCAAATTTATCAACGAATGACGCAATATCATTGAAATCTATACTAATAATAATAGGTAAGGGAAAAAGTTTCTTCGCATTTTTTAAGAAAATTCAAAACATTTTTTAATAAAGTTTATTTACATTTAACTAAAGTATGTAGTACCATTTTGTTCGATAACTTTTTGCCATCTTGTAGGTAGGGACATGATCCCATTGCTATAGAAATTTTGGGACTTCTGGTCAAAATACCGCGACAAGTGGTTTTGGCAGTCCTCTCGTGATGTTAACCTGACACTGCCTAAAGAATTCTGAAGAGACCGAAACAGGTGGAAATCTGAAGGTGCAAGGTCAGGACTATACGGCGGATGCATTAACACCTCCCAGCCAAACTCTCTTAATTTTTGTTGGGTGGCTAAAGATGTGTGAGATCTAGCGTTATCATGATGAAAAACCACACCCCTTCTGTTGATTAATTCCGGCCGCTTTCTCTCAACTTCTTGCTTTAATCTCATCAGTTGTTCGCAGTAGAGTTCAGAATCGATGGTCCTGCCTGGTGGTAACAGCTCATAATGAATAATGCCCTTCCAATCCCACCACACACACAGCATCACCTTGTTGCGAGTTGACCCGGGTTTTGCCACAGTCTGTGAAGCCTGACCAGCCTTTAACCACGACCTTTTTCGCACGTTCTTGTCATACGTGATCCACTTTTCATCACCAGTTATCAGCTTCTTCAAAAATGGTTCGGTTTCATTACGTCGTAATAAAGAATCACAAATGAGTACACAGTTCATTAGGTTTCTTTCAGTGAGCTCGTGAGGTACCCAAATGTCGAGCTTTTTTGTGTACCCAGTTTTTTTCAAATGCGCCAAAATTGTTTTGTGGTCAATTTCCAGTTCTTCAGCTACGTCGTAACTACTGGTATGCCGATCTTGCTCCACTTTTTCAAAAATGGCATCCATTTTATCCGTAATAGGGCGACCAGAGCGACGTGCATCTTTGACATCAAAATTTCCGGATTGAAAACGCTTAAACCAAATTTGTGCTACTCTCACAGACACTACACTAGGTCCATAAACATCGCAAATTTTTTTCGCGGCTTGCGTTGCATTTTTACCTTTTTTGTAGTAAAATTTTAAAATGTATCGAATTTCTTCATTAGATTCACTCATCTTGACGGTACGAAAAACAAATGAAAATCACACATTTTCCTAATTTGAATTTGGAATTATGTTCTTTAAAATTTAAACTTTCAATGATACCAAAACCAGCCAGATACAAATAGTATAGCCAAAGAGATTTTATTACAAGTTCATACATACTATAATGCGAAAAGACTTTTTCCCCAACCTAATATTATAAAGATGAAGAGTTTGTTTTTTTGTTTGCATGTTTGTTTGTTTGTTTGAACGCGCTAATCTCAGGAACGACTGTTCCGAATTGAAAAAATATTTTTGTGTTGGGCCATTTAGCCCATTTATTGAGGAAGGCTATCTATATATATATATAAAATTCAAAGTCCTGAGTGACTGAGAGATATATCAACGCACGGCCTAAACCGCTGATCCTGACATGAAACTTGGACGGTGTGTTCTTTGTAAAGAGTAGGTATCCACTAAAAAAGGGTTTTTTGAAATTCCATCCCTAAGAGAGTGAAATGGGGGGTTGAATTTTCTGTGTTTTTTTTTTCTCTGGGTTTGATAAGACAAGTAGTGCGTTGAGACATTGTTTACCTGGATTAAAACATAGGGTACTTTTAATCCCGGTAATACGTTCCTGTGGGATATTTATCGACATCCACGCGGGCCAAGCCACGAGCAGAAGCTAGTCGGCTATATAACATCACGCTACAATACAAAAGGAGCGAAGCGGCGACGAAAAATGGTCGAAAACTGGCGGGCAATTCGATGCGATGGGAAGGGTCACAGGAGTAAAAATTTGACGCGGACGAAGTCGCGGGCAGAAGCTAGTGTTATAGTATAAGAAAGTAAGTTAGTGTGTTTTCTTAGAGCGTATTTTTGATAGCGTAAGTTGAACTCCGCTGCCCAAAAGTTGAAATTGTATGAATTGCCCTCACCGTACTTAGTCACACAAAATTAAAAAAATGAGATTCTATGACATTTAAGTCAAGTTACTGTATTATTGTGTGTTAGAGAAAACTAAACAACATGAATAAATAACTGACTTGAACAATACAGATATAACTTAAAAAAGGCCTACTCACTCAAATAAGTATTATTTATAACTTGAAGAAATGAAGACAAAAGATTTCATTAAAAGACTACTTCGATATATTAAATATTAGAAGAAAGAGAAAAAATAGTAATAAAAGAAAAAAACTTTAGAGGTGTCAAGGGACACCCGGATGGAACGAAGTTCCTTTCCAGGATTCATAATAGATATAATTTTTTAATTATTTATCATGTACAAAAAACCTGTATACACTCAACAAAAATATTCTCTCTCTCCCCCCCTCTCTCTCCCTCTCCCCGTATCCGCCTCCCCCCTCTCCGCCTCCGTCTCTGCCCCTCTCCCCCTCTCCCCCTCTCCCCGTCTCCCCCTCTCCCCGTCTTCCCCTCTCCCTCTCTCCCTCTCTACTCACAACAAAAAAAACAACAACATACAAAATATATACGGTCGAATTGAGAAACCTCGACCTTTTTTTGAAGTCGGTTAAAGAATGTCGTGACAACTTTTCGTAAGATTTTTTTCCGTCTAGCCCCCTTTCACAACGCGCGATAAGGTACTTCGTTCCAATACATAAAAAAATAAATACAAATAGATAATCACTGCTTCTCCTCTCTCCTACAATGCTCTTCCCGATAGGGTCCATAATTGTTCATTTAATTTTAAGCTTTCCACCTGTTTTATGCAATAAAGAATTGTGAATTGAGGTGCCAAAAGAAGCAGAAAGACACGACGCGGTAGAACAAAACTAAAGATTTAAATCTTCACCGCTGCCATCATTTTCATGACAGCCATTGGTGCGCCCGGTAGTGACAGCCAACGCTCTTTTAGGAAACCGTAGTGTCAGATCTACTTCACAAAATGTCATGAAAAAGAGCTTTGTCACAAACATAAAAATAGAATAACATCTTTCCTCATTACGTGTACATATATGAAGATATGTTACAGCTCGCTCTTGTTATTTATTTTAACAACCGTTAACCCTTTTAATTTGTTTTTTTCAAACATCCGCAGTGTTGCACTCCAGAATTACGTGTACAAACTTGTTTTCTTTTGTGCCGTTGTGTGGAGCCACATGTTTTTGCGGCACTTATCTCAGTTTCAATTCTAAACTTTGTTTTATCGTTAGCCGTTCATTATATACCTATGAAGGTGGAATGTTGTTTTTTTGTTTGAGTGTTGTAAATAGATGTTTGAAAACATGAGTAATGAAAGGTTCATGTTTATTTTCGAGGTTTCTGTTGTATGTTTATTTGAAATAGTAAATATTGTTGCTTGAAATTGGATAACTGATCAGTTAACTAAAATATCGTTACATAATACTGTTGGTAAATAGATAGATACTACCGTGAAATGCAATATTTTGTTTTACATTTTATTCATGCGGACTGTGGCGGTAGTTGTGCGTTTAACTAAACAAAAACCAATTTAACTCCGCCTCTATTTGAAAACAAGTTTACAATATAGCAAATGTTTGTGGTCGAATCCATTTATAAGATACATATTCGTTTACAAAATATGAAGCTTTCATAAAAATTGAATGTGTTTCATCAACATACTCATGTCCCATTAAATTGAATAATTATTAAATAACGTGATAAATCCCATAAATATTGTAGATAAGTATTAACACCCACACGGATTGATCGATCAGGTTAAGTTACGCTTGCAGCAGTTTATCTGATGGGAGATATTTACAAATCATTACACCTTCGTGCCTCGGAAAGCAGGTTAAACCGTTAGTCTTGTCTGTCATTTTGGGATCTATGACGGTTGGTTTACGGGTCGTCAGAAGCCCGAAACTCTGACAACTACTCCTTTTTTTTGACTTGGGTCTGGCGCTTATTGGGCGGCAAGCTACACAGTGCTCGCCGTCCACGCCTACGGTGGACGGGGGTCCATTATGGACTCCAGATAAAAGGACTTTTGCCTCTAGATTCTATGGCAGCAATGACAACTAGTCTTAATGTATCATATTATCCAGTAGGCTCTGGAGGTCAGTCGCTCCATGTAAAAATGTTGGTATTCAGCTGATGTTGGACTGGAAGCTGACCCCACCATAGTTGGGAAAATGCTAGGAAGATGATCTTGCCATACCAACTTAGAATATCCCAAATGCAAAAAAAATATTCATACAAACAACAAAATTGAATTCCACAAAAATTTCGAAGGCGCGTTTATGAAATGCCGATTTACATAATGTAATAAGAGTACGATTGTTCGACCATACCTATAAACTTTACTATGGGCGTCAACTGAAATGGTTTTCCGCAAAATTACCCACTTTTCATATGGAAATGTGGCCGATTAGTTATGAGCTCGCCTTTAAAATGGTTAAATTCATTTCCTACTTATTTCTTGTTGGCAACATGCACTTGTTTTTAATAGATTAATGAGTATTGCAGGCATATAAGAGGTATAATTAGCACAGTGTGAGTGCTTTGTGTGGTTTCTCAATTTTTATGGAATAATGTATCATAGCGAGCATTAGCGGTCGACCACTTTTTAACCTTACTGCTTTAGGCATAAGGGTGAAAAGTGATTCACCGCTATTATCTGCGGTTATAATTATATGTGCAGGAATCAGCACTAATAGAAATTCAAACATAATGCGAGGGTTTTTAAACAGACACCTATTCCATTGCAACATTTCCAACATAGGTTTGAAAAAATATTCTACGAGAACTACTTTGCTCTTTTTTATGACATTTTGTGGAGTAGATCTGAAACTATGATTTCTTAAAAGAGCGTTGACTGTCACTAACGGGCGCACCGATAGTTGTCATAAAAATGATGGCAGCTTCGAAGATTTAAATATACGGCATCGCGTTTCTGTTTCGTTTTGACACCTCGGACACACAATGACGCGGTGACTTTACTGTCCTGAAAACGTATGAGCTCTATTAAATAATGTATTAGCTCACTCTTCTCAGTTCGGACTCTTTTTTGTCTAAAGACGGAGGGAGCAATTCAACGATTAACTTTTTTAGGCACCGGGGTTTGGCTTTACGGTGTCAAAAACATTATCTAGGAGAACACAACAACTTACTTTATACATAACATTTCAATGTCGTCATTCGTCGATAAATTATTTAATCTATGTGGCGGCCAATAAAACTCTAGCTTAAGAACATAAAAAAACCGGCCAAGTGCGAGTCGGACTCGCGCACCGAGGGTTCCGTACAAACTTGTAGGTATATAAGTAAAAGTTCACCCATCACGACAATCGAGTCGTAGTTCTGTTCTGTTTCTTGGCTTGGTTTTATTTCTGTCTGTGTTTTGTTCTGTTTATTATATGATGTAACTAAAAATTTACGGTTTTCGCAATTTTTCCTTTATCTGTGCTATAAGACGTTGCTTCGTACCAAATTTCAAAATTCTAGATCGACTGGAAGTATCCTTTAGGTTTTGATTCCCTTGCGAGTTTCGAAAATTTGTGGAAATTTGCGGTATAAACGGCTATATCTTTTGATTGCGTTAGCTTACAAGTTTGATTTTTTCCCAGCTCCAAGAGACAGTAAACTTGAGTATTTGATATAAATTTCAGCTTGATACCTCTACGCGTTCCTGAGAAAAAGGGTTTTGACAGACGGACGGACGGACGGACGGACAACAAAGTGATCCTATAAGGGTTCCGATTTTTCCTTTTGAGGTGCGGAACCCTAAAAAATCAACTCGCGTTTGAAAAATGTGTACATACATACATAAATATACCTTGTTTCCATAGGGGTAAGTAGAAAGTACAGAATGCCACCTGCTGCGATCGTTACATGCCTACTCCTTTTTCCTCTTTTACGTTATACATCTGGTCATACACGCACGTCGGTTACCAGTACTACGAACCTGAACCTTCCAAAAAACATCACCGATCACAGTACGTTTTCCTAGGGCGTCCTTTTCCAGTTCCATGTCCAGTGACATCTGCCTTGTAAATACTCTTTGTTAACCAGGGTGGCTTATTAATCCTTTCAACATGAGCAAACCATCTTTTCAACCTGTTATAACATGCTGCTCTATGTAAAATACATATAATAGCATTTTCAATGAAGAGGTTTGACTTTTACTCTTCTCCGTTTATTTTCGATGTTTTTCATAATTAATCCTATTAACCTTATTCTATATTATTGTTTTGCTATGGGGGGCCCTGGTGACCTGTAACACAGGTGTTTTTTAAAAAACCTACTTCACGCACCTGTCACTTACAATGTTGGGAAATAATATTGTCATAAACATTGTAAATTTTTAAGGAAACCAATATTGTGAAGAGAGAATAAATAAATGAATTGAATTGAATCATAATCATCTGCCTACCCTGTTCCCAACTATATTGGGGTCGGCTTCCAGTCTAACCAGATGTAGCTGAGTTCCAGTATTTTACATGAAGGGACTGCCGATCTGACCTCCACAACCTAGTTAGATAATACGATACTCTTTGGTAAGACTGTTGTCAGACTTTGAGGCTTCTGACGACCCGTAACGACTGGCTAAGATCTACGAAAGTCAGCCGGGACCAACGGCTTAAAATGATTCCCGAGGCATGGAAAGGTGTTGGTATGTAAAGATGGTCACTCATCCACGGAACAATCGCGGCAAGCGTAGCTTAACCTGACCGATTGACCCGTGCGGCTGTTCTAACAAGCCCTTCCTTCCAAGTTTTTCATAATTAATCAAAGAAAGTAATTAACTAGCCAATTCAAGAATTGTACTCGTAATATGTTTAATAGCAAGCATGACAGTCTGTTCCTTATTCAATTATTAAAGTTCATCTATCATATGCTCCATCAGGATTTCAAAATCGGCTAAATGTCAATACTTCCTTATCAACAAGTTTAAGTTCGTATTAACAGTAACCTTGTTTATTCTATAAATCCCAGAATAAACATGAGCGTCACCTTGTCTTAAATAATTAAAATAAATAGAAGTAACATGACCTTACTTGAATTACCCTCAATTCGACGATTTTCAAATTGGAACCTTTAAAATCAAAGGTGACTTGTGCAGTAAGGTCATGATACCTTAAAAGTTTCGATAATTACACAAAATAATTATTACTAAGTTCACCGAACGAACAGCTCAATTAAATTAAAGTAATTGATAGTATCTATACTAATATTATAAAGCTAAAGAGTTTGTTTGTTTGTTTGATTGAACGTACTAATCTCAGGAAGGTTGGAATTTAAAAAGTCTTTTAGTGGTCGGTGGCCCACCTATCGAGAAAGGCTATAGGCTATATAATATCATGCTACCACCCTTAGAAGCCGAGCAATAAGAAAAAAGAATATGAAGAGGTCGCACGGAACTTTGATAGAAACTAGCTTTTGCCAGTGGCTTCGCCCGCGTAGAGGTCGGAAATTATCCCACGGGACCGCACTACCGGGATAAAAATTACACTTTATTAATCGAGGTTATAAACTATCTGTGTGCCAAATTTTATTTAAATCCATTCAATCGTTTTTGCATAAAAGAGTAACAAACATCCATACTGACTAACTTTCACATTTATAATATTAAGTAGGATTTAATGTGAATGAAGTCGCGTGCAGAAGCTAGGTATCAATAAAACTAGTCGAAACTATTTTGCTAACAGCAGACCTTTGATCGCTATTCATTTGATAGTCTATCATAGAATCGTTTAGTTGAGCTTCTAATTATTCTATCTATGCCTATAAATTATAGTCTCGTTTTGTGTCTCTCTGGGTGACCTCGTTCTTATTCTAAACTCCGCAATGGATTCTGATGCGATTTTCACAATCATTTAGATAATTTATACCGGATGGTTTTTGTGTAACATTAACTTTAACACTAGAACTGCGAGCTTCCCAAATTTGACGCATTTCGATGTTCTTCCTGCTCTAA
Source organism: Aporophyla nigra (assembly GCA_947507805.1). Taxonomy (NCBI): domain Eukaryota; kingdom Metazoa; phylum Arthropoda; class Insecta; order Lepidoptera; family Noctuidae; genus Aporophyla; species Aporophyla nigra. The sequence continues at coordinate 7,199,309 of OX382301.1, forward strand.
TTAATATTTTATTATGCATATAATCGTAACTTTTTATGACTTTTCATGAAATATGATGATTATTATATTTATTATTTATACGAGACTTCAACCACGTAATAGCAAAATACATATTTTTTTTATCTAAATTTACCTCAGTCGGTATGTTCAGCGCTTCTAGTGTTAAACTTACGCATAAAAAAATAACCTTGATAATCTGTCAAGTCGTAGGAACCATGTGAAACAGGGGCAGGTTTACTATACTTTCGAGTTCACAGACATGCTAGTTACATGATTTGTTTTTACATAATGTCTTTTGTGTTTAGTACTTTTCCCATTCTTATTGTATAATACATTCTAGGCTGTTAATTGATATTTTTTTATGCAAAAATAAAACACTACTGTCATAAAAACTTTTTCACGTTTTATTTAATGTACCGACACTACACTAATCCGTATGTATACCACTATTAACTATGTGACAAGTAGTATTAGAACATTATCAAGATAAACAAAATTGACTAAATACGTAATACCGAACTAACGCAAAAACTACCCAACATACCCAATTCACCAAAAGAAAAAGATTTTTTGAAATCGATCCGCAACTGTCGGCAATGTCACGGAATATTACATACAAAAAAAAAAGAAAACTTTCAACAATGAGAAAAAGAATATGTACATTAATTACCAACCCGACTTTAACTCCCAACTAAATAAAGCAAAATCGCACAATTCGTTGCATCACCGCACACCACAGCGTCATTTGTTTACGTCCGAGAAGCGTAATCCTATAGTAAATTCGGGCGTCACGATATGTTGTGGCGACGTAGCATATGCCAGACTCTTGCGGTCACTAGCAAAGCGATTCCTTCGGAAACATTTGTCACTTGTATGCGCATATGGTGCAGCGTACGTCCGTTCTAGACCACGCGATGCATTGAAATTATTACGTCGTTTGGACGTTTGGATAATATGGTTAGCCATAAAAACTGTTTGAAACTCATTCGTTCATGGAGTAGGAGCAGGTTAATTAGAGGTTTTAGCCTGTTATTAAGTTGTAAGGAAAATTAAACGTACATATAGCCTCAGGTGTTTCTCTATAACCTATTGTTCGCTTGACTAGTAACTAAAAGGGGAGTTTTTTGCTGTGGGCAATTTATTAGCTTTACAATAAATTGATTTAATTCTTTATTCAAACAATCTGCCAAGGTATTTCCTAACTATGTTAGGGTCGGCTTTCAGTCTAACTGGATGCAACTAGATACCAGTATTTTACTTGGAGCTACTGTTTATCTGACCTCTACTCAAACTTAAAACTCAAAGCAATTTCAACAGACTTTTGAAGTATCAAAAATCAGTACTGAAGTGGTCTGCTAGGACCGATGCCTGCCAGAGTCGCGAGATTTGTTCGAAAGAAATACCGTGGCCCTGGCACATGGGCAACTGAATTTTACGATTTGATTAAATTTTTCTATTCTACTTTATTAAAAATACTACTTAATGTCATAATTCTTATCATACGATAGTTTTATAAATAAAGTCTTCTGAGTTCAAGTTCAGCTCTCGTAGGTAGATTGATCAGGTTACCTTTGCCGCTGTTGATACTTGGACAGGTGACCATCTTTAAATGACATATCAAGACCTCTCCGTATTGAAGGGGTCTGCTAGGACCGATGCCTGCCAGGGTCGCGAGATTGTTAGAAAGAGATACCGTAACCCTGGCACATGGGCAACTGAAGGAACACGTGTGGGTTTTAATCAGTAAAAGTCTGACACGCCGTTCCGCTCCGCCCAAGAGCGGGAGACGTCATTTGATGATTTCCCAACAACAACAAAAAAGGATCAAAATTCAATCAGATAATCAGAAAGTTGAAGCTGGATGTCCATTCCAAAACGTAGACCACTATGTAGAAGAACTGGCAAGAGACTCCAACGAGACTCGTACTAATCAAGATATTACAGATTCTTGGGTACAATGTTCTTGTTTATTTTTTATGAGAAAATAGTATAAAAAATTGAAGACATAATTCTAAATAATGTATGTAATTCACATCACAGTTACTGGGTCTTATGGAAAAATTTGCCTAAATACCCCTTTGTAATACTGGTTGTCAGACTTTCAGGCTTCTGACGACCCTTAACGACTGGTAAAGTTTCAGGAATTACCGCCGCAGGGTACCAACGGCTTAACGTACTTTACGAGGTACAGAGAGGTCTTTTTTTTCTGGATGGGTTATCATCAAAAATGACTTCTCCCGCTCTGGGCGGAGCGGGAGGGCTTGTCAGACTTTTACTGACTAAAACCCACCCGTGTTCCTTCAGTTGCCGATGTGCCAGGGTCACGGTATCTCTTTCGAACAATCTCGCGAACCTGGCAGGCATCGGTCCTAGCAGACCCCTTCAGTACGGAGAGGTCTTGATATGTCATGTAAAGATGGTCACCTGTCCAAGTATCAACAGCGGCAAGGGTAACCTGATCGATCTACCTACGAGAGCTGAACTTGAACTCAGAAGACTTTATTTATAAAACTACCGTATGATAAGAATTATGACAATAAGTAGTATTTTTAATAAAGTAGAATAGAACAATTTAATCAAATCGTAAGACACTGATTCGACAATTTAGGTACTCGTGCTTTTCATATTTATAAATATTATTAATATAATATTTCATGTAACTTTCAAATATTATATTAACTTATGTTAGCTAAAACATAAATCTTTTATTTTGAAAGCCTTGGGGTATACAACAATGTTATTGCTCTTAGTTGCAACTAGGGTTGGCGGAGCGTCCTAATATAAAATAAATAAACTTAGCTTAAAAACTTTAAAATATTCTGTTCGAAAAATAACGAAACTTAGTGTAGTAATTTTATCCAAAATAAAATGCAAAAAATTAATAAAAAAACAAAAGTCATAGATCAAATTTCTGAAATGCATCTATTGACATAGTTATTATTATAATAGTGAAGATATAACCTTTATACTAGAATTTCCAACAGAAACATTTACCGATTATGTTCAGGATCATTAACATTAGACATCATGATCATTATCATCACCATTTCAGCCGAAAGACGTCCACTGATGGACAAAGGCGTCCCCCAAAACGGGGCATATTGCCATAATCGCCACGCTCGGCAGGCGGATTGGCGATTACAGTAAGTTGGTAAAATGCATAGAGAACGCTGCTGCCTATTCTTTGGTAAGTCCTTTAATCGCATTTTACGACACATACGGGCAAGAAATGGGATGGGTCTATTTTTTACCTCCGACTCCACACCGAACAACACATTTTACAGATATAACACACATATTTTCTTCACATTATTTTGACACAATCTACTGTTTTGAAACTAAAATTTATAATCAGTAACTTATTTCTCCTTGAAACTGATGAGCATCCCTAGTCCACCCTCGTTAAAATAATATAAGAGAAAATACCACCTCGTTAGTGAAACGCAACATAATATCACCCTGTACACCTTCCCGATTACGTTACTGTAATATACAGGCTGCCTATTAATTATTTATTTTGCCAAATAAACGTTTCTACTTTAGGAAAGCTCTAAGAAAAGTGACTTGTACTAATACTTGTAAAATAAAAAATGTAAAGTAAATATCTGTGTTTTTATTTAAGCTTTTTGTTAGTTCCGATTTATCTTTAATATTGTCTTTTTTTTTCTATATATTTTCCGCACATTCAGCCTATATTTTTCCCACTGCTGGGACACAGAACTCCTCTCAGTGAGAGGGAGTGGGCCGTAATCCACCACACGGGCCCAGTGCAGGTTGGTAGATGTCACATCTCGAATTTTGGCTCTATGACATGCCGGTTTCTTCACGATGTTTTCCTTCACTGTTCTAAGAGCAGTGATGATGAAATTATTTACACAAAATAAAGCGCCTGCCTGTGGTCGAACCCACGATCTACAACTTGTAAGTTGGAGCCGATACCACTGGGCCACCACTGCTCACGGGCCATCACTTCTGACATATTTTCCGCGATATGCGACAAGTGGGTCTTTTTTTTGTGGATTTCCATGTAAATTTTATTAACTTTGCTCAAGTCGTTTTTGCGTTAATACGTATTTAATCCGCTTTGTGTATCTTGATGATGTTCTAATACCTCTTGATGATGTTCTTCCTGTGACTGTTGTTTACATTGCAAGTAGCGTACGAAGTGGTGTGTGGTAGATTCACACACACACACACTTTTATGTTTGAATTGTTTTTATTTTTTTATGTTTTATACTCTTTCTAGCCTATATACTGCGTGCCTTTTAGTCTGTGCTAAATAAATGTATTTTCTTTCTTTCTTTCTTTACATAGTGAAAATGTGTGATTTTAATATGTATGACTTATGACTTGTAATTTCATAATATTATTATGCATGTACTAAAAATATTTGCACGACTGATAAGTCAAATATAGTGAAACTAAAATTATTTTACCACGTTATTATGTAAATACCTATATTCTGGCAAATAAATTAATTTCATTTCATTTGAAAAAGATTATTGGATCATCGGTAGTTTTTTTTTTTTTTTTTTTTTGTGAATAGTTAACTGTATTAATAATGTACTAAAGACAAAACTTGTACAAAAACATATCATGCAACAAGCACGTTGGCGAACTCAAAAATATAATATATTAAACATGCCTCTGTTTCTCACTATTTTTAAGACTTGACAGAACATCGAAATTTCTTGATTATGTGTAACTTTGATAATAATATTACACAAAAAACTTCAGGAATAAATTCTCTAAATGGTGATGAAAACCACCTCCATTACTGAGTTTAGAATAACAATGCGGTCACCCAGACAGACACGAAAAGCGACTTTATTATATAGGCATAGAAAGATAGAAGTCCAACTAAACGTTTCTATGATAGACTTTCAAGTTATCTACTCTGTGATCCAATGAATAGCGATCAAAGGTCTATGTCTGCTGTCAGCAAAATGGCTTTGAATAGTTTTATTGAAAATTACGTTATTCTGCGAATCCAGTAATAATTATCTAGTGTAATTATAGAAACTTTTCAGGTATAATAACCTTACTGCACGAGTCACCTTTCATTTCAAAGGTGCTGCGACATGATTATAGAAAATGTCCTTTATCTAAGTAGTTTTTCGCAGACTGTCTAGCTATAAATTGCGAGAAAATTGAAGATGAAAATTCGTAATATCAATCAACATACGTACCCATCTTGTTAAAAACGTGGAATATGTATCTATATCTAACGTGTTCCACGTTACATACACAACATACTATGTTTCCCTATGAATCACAGTTCATCTTAAAAATGTATAATAGGTGCGTAGTAAACATCATCATCATAATTTCAGCTGAAAGACATCCACTATGGGACCTAGGGTCCCCCCAGTTCTACGGCTTCCACAAGGTTATCAGTCCATCTTGTGGGAGGCTTTCAAACTGTATGTCTTCCGGTACGCGGATGCCACTCCATAAGCTTTTGACCCCATAGGTCATCTGTACTACGACCAATGCCAAATATATCAGTATTGGATTACCGCATGTGCATACGCCCAAAAACATATTATGAGTAAAAGTCAGCACACGACCGTAAAAGAAGCAGCTAAAAATATCAGCTTTTAAAACGGAAACGTTTTGACATTTCAATTAGGCAATCAGCGCAACCGGACGGGGCCTCCATATGAAATCTACGTATTTGATCGATATTAATTACGATTTTATCGTTTGGCAACACTAAAAAGTGTTGAGCTAAAATATTGATGCTGATATATTTAGTATTTAAATGGTTGTACTAAATATACTAATGTATGTTGAACGTTTGTAATGGGCGTGAAAAGTCTTGGAGGAAGGCCCAAAAGTGGAATGATGTAGGCTGATAAAAAAGGAGTCAAATGATAAATAATATGCTATTAGTACAGCCGTTGAATAGGTTTTCGTTTTCAACTGATTTCCTACACCTTAACTAATCGACCTGTAATGTTCCCATTACTGGGCCACAAGCCTTCACTCTGTGAGAGGCAGTGGGCCGTAATCTACGACACGTATTCAGTATGGATTTATTTATTTATTTAGACAACCCAACTAAATACACACAAAGACATTCACAGTACATATCATTTTCAAATGTAATAGCATTACATGCATCTAAATTATAGGTGAGAACAGCATTTTATTAAAATCTCACTAAACAATAAAATTAATACAAAGATGGATAACAAAATAACAAAGCAACTAGAACTAAGATCAACAATATTTTATACTTAAAATTAATTTGTAACAAATAAAATAAGATTGAATTAAATTAAATAAGATTAAATTGAAATACATTAAATAACATTGAATTGAATTGAATTAAATAAATTGAATTAAATTAAATAAGATTGAATTAAGTAACAAACTAAAAACACAATTTAAAAAACCCACAAAATAGAAAGAAAAGAAACATTACTGAGTAGAAATTACAAAAACTGAGCAAAAATTACATTACATTACAAATATAATGAGCAAAAAACTGTTTTACAAAAAAAAAACAACCGACTTCCTTAAAAACGCTACAAAGTCAAAAATATCTTTAATTTCGGAAGTCGGTGTCTTAGGATCTGTATTTATAGTTTTTTTGCCACCGACTTCCGAAATTAAAGTTATTTTTCACTTTGTAGTGTTTTTTTAGGAAGTCGGTTGTTATTTTTTTTTGTAAAAAAGTTTTTATTTTTAAATTTTTAGTTGTGGTATCCACCTCGCACTAATTCCAAACAAACAATGCATATTTATGCGATAGCAGAAATCGCGGTTAATATGTTGTCATTTTTTAAAGAGTTCCAGTGTCTATCTCTAGAAGTCATCATCAGATCCATATGAAATTTATATGGGACCATTTCGGAATAAACCCCTTTCAAACGAATATTTTTGCAAATCCGTCTATATATGACGGAGTTATGGCCGAACATACATAAAAAAAAATTACATAAATATCCGAATTCAGAACCTCCTCCTTTTTGAAGTCGGTTAAAAATTACAAAAATTGCATATTATTGAGCACAGCTCTTTTAAATTTAGCGATGCTGCCTGAAAATATGTTGGTAGATATCAGACCGGTTAACTCACGATGTTTTGTAAACCATTTTGAGGCAGTGGTTATGAGATAATTTGCACAAAGTGACGTGCCTGTCAGGGTTCAAACCGACCGAATACTCATAAGTCGCAGCCGTACCACTGTGCCACCACTGCTCTCCTATACATGACCTACTTCAATCAAACGCCTACATTCGAAGTTCAAATCATAATCATATGCTGCAAACCGCTTTAACTTCGCAGAACACTAAGCTTTATTGATAGTGTGAATAACAAATTAATTCTAAGTGGGTATTATTACATCGCGCCTTGTCTACATCGGCATTTAGGCAATGAGAGTCGAGCCGTCTGCAAACGTTCCCGTTTAATAAATATTTGTTTAATAATGAACTTGATACCATTAATAAACCATAAAGCAATCTACAGAGGAGCGTGAGATAATGTTATATTGGAGTGTCGTGTTAAGCCCGCCATGTTGTATCAATACTGTAAAGCCCTGTTCACACACATACGGTTTCCGCATAAAATATCCTGCAGCGTTTCGTCATTAACATTAAAGCCTTCAAGAAAAACCACGAACGTGCCGTTGCCGTGGAGATCTACATTCGTGCGATCCTGCCACGCGGTTGCGTGCGTGCTGATCTAATTCTTAGTACGAAAACTTTCACACGCACGGACACAGACACAGCATGGTCTTTAATACTTTCTTACTCAATGGTACGCTTGGATATCAGTAGCCGTGTTAGTGTGAAAGATCTACATGCGTCTATACCGCATGTTTCGGAACTAACGCAGACCAACAAATACCCCAATTAGAATATTATGTTATAAACATAACACATACACTAAATTTTTACTATTATGCATGAAACATGTTTTATTAATTCAATTAGATATACAGATTATGGGAAAAAATTGTGGTCACATTACAAATCTACGCATGCACACAGTAGCGCACGTATAAGATTCTAGAGGCTTCGTCTATTTTGATTCGTTTTGACTGTACAGCGGACGTGTGAGTGTTATTTACGTAGTTTTAATTACTTTTGGGTTAAAAATGTATATAAAAATGTAATGTGTGTAGTGTGTGTGTGTGTGTGTGTGTGTGTATGTATGTGTATGTGTATATTAAAAATACCAGAAATCAATTCAGTAAACGATTCTCATCATCATTATCATTTCAGCCGAGAGACGTCCACTGCTGGAAATAATGGTTGGTGTTCGCAGTATGGTAGTAAAATTCATAAAGAACGCTGCTGCGCATTCTCTAGTAAGTCCCGTAATCGCCTCTCACGACACCTATTGAGAGAAATGGAATGATGCTATTCTTTCACTACTACGGAATTACTTTCATAATGTGCATTAATTCAGTTACACTATATAGTTGGCGTAAACGGAAACTGTGTGTGTGTGTGGAAAAGGCCTGATGGTTCCAAAATTATGCAAGTAATTAAGGCAAATTGATTCATCTGTGGATGCAAGCTATAGGTGCCTACTATTGGGTAAACTGTTGGTAATGATATGGTAATGTATGTTATCCGTGATAATAATTCAGCCTTTACATTCGAGCGATAATGTTCTATCTATCTATGAATTAAGAATGTGAGAAAATTAGTTGTGAGTTTCCATACGGATGAGTACATAAGAGGAAGTCTGAAAGTGGCACCGATGACTGAAAAGTTGTGTGGGAATCGATTGTAACGGTATCACAGCTGAATATCAATATTTTACATAGAATTGACTGCCTATCTAATCTCCACAACCCAGTTACTGGGGAAAACGCCATGTTGAGATTAGTTGTCAAACTTTCGGGCTTCTGATGACCCATAACGACTGGCAAAGACCGAAGAAAACAATCGGGACCAATGGCTTTACGTTCTTTCCAAATCACTTTTGTAGGTAAAAAGTAAAATTGTAGTGGTTTAATGCGGAGTATTTTAAGGTCTAAATGAACAAAATATTAAGAACATAACTAATTTGGTTCGTAAGCAAGGAGATAAAACACATTTGATTAATTTAACCTGTAGGACATCAAAAATATGCAGGTGTTCTGTTTTTGGGGTCTACAATCATGCGCTGAATTCATGGTCACATTTTGCGCGTCGATAACCCTGTCACCCTGGATATTACTCGTGGCGAAATGGCGGGTACGATTGTCGCAACCCGACGGGCTTGCGGGCAGCGAGCAATGAGTAGCTAGCCGCCCGGTAAGGACCAGGCCCATGTCGACGGCGCGTAGTGTTCCACGCGCGCCTCAAAGAGATGTCAGCAGTACTGAAGTGGTCTGCTAGGACCGATGCCTGCCAGGGTCGCGAGATTTGTTTGAACGAGATAACGTGGCCCTGGTACATGGGCAACTGAAGAAACACGGGTGGGTCTTAGTCAGTAAAAGTTTGACACGCCTTTCCGCTCCACCCAGAGCGGGAGACGTCATTTGATGATTTCCCACCCAAAAAAACCCTGTATATTATAATTGTATTGTTGTGGTAAATATCGAAATTATTTTCTACGGTAATAGACATATTTTATCACTGTCTTTATTTTAACATTAATAAATATTTTATTACAAAATGGAGATATTAATAGAACAGCAAAGGTTTATAATATGTCACGACATAACGTAATTGTTTCATTTTATAACCCACAATTTCGGTGGCAAAGTGGTTACAAATAACTTGCTTCTAATTGTAAGTTTAAGATTGTTTCAACCGTCATAGGTCATATGTATATAATATATCTGGTATAATATGTCAACATAATATAAGAAAGAAAGAATACCATTTATTTGCCACAGTTCGTAAAACACAAAATAACGTAACATGAAAAAAAAATAAGTTTTAAAAAAAAACAACAAGTGTGTGTCTCACGGCTGCGCCAAAAAGGTTCATTTCAGCATTAATGCCAGACAGATTCTGTCTGACGCTGGTTTTCTAATGAACCTATAGGGACAAGTGACGAAGAGTACAATACAGTATCAACATACATTATTTAATAATTATAAATAAATAAACTAACCATTAAACATACTTACTAACAAACACAAAACAAAAACGAAACGAAAATAAACAAAAAAATATACATGCCTTGTTCTTTTAAAAGGGTTGGGCAGTGGTGTATCTATAATTCACCCAAGTCCCATGTAACAGGCGCCGACCCTAGACATCAATCACGCACAAATCCTGGACCCAGAGCTGCTACTGAAAAATACCGTCCTGGAAACCGAACCCAGGACCTCATTTTTACCAGTAGCTTGACCACTAGACCAACGAGATAGTCTAGATGAGAACAAAGAACTCTTATAAAAAGAAAATTCGATTTTATTATATCAGTCGTTTCTTTTAGAGATATCAATGCCAATATTTGTATTCTGTAGCATTATCTATGCATAAAGTTTCTAAAAATGGTTGCAGTATCGTTCAAACGTTATTTGCATCTGATGTAATTTCATATTTTGTCCCTTTATACTTGGGATAAAAATTCCTTTGAATTTTCAGCTTCTTTTTTTGACAACTTTAGTTTTCCTTCACTCTTTCCTTATTGACTTTATTTGCTCCAGCAATGTGAAAATTCGCAAATGAATGGAATATTTCCTCACTTAGGTAAATAGGTACTTTAATATTTTCCCCGTTTTCTTTTTAACCTAATTGTTATTCTGAACTTTTTCATCGTTTTCATTAGATCTTTTATGAAGATTTTAATGTCAGTTTTCTGTTCCATTAATTTTTACCTTTTGTAATATTTAGTCCTAACTTTGTTGTTTCATGAGGACTTGCATTTATATTTGCTACTTTTCCCATTTTGTCGGAAGAAAGTGTGAAAATAAATTATTTAGAAGCTGTGTGAGGAATAAGGCTGAAACATACAGCTGAATATCAAATTACTATTGTATACAGTAGTGCAGTTTCTGCGCTCGCAGCTATATGTCTTAAGCATGATTTCTTAGCGTGTGTACTTGATACATATGCATTACTGCTCTTGAGCTGCAATACATAATCGTATCAAGTACAAAGCCAAGGCTTTGTCTTGAATAAACAATATATACGTTATGGTTGAATGTAATTTTATAACTTAATTTTGAAGTTGGACTATTTAATGATTTCTTATATCTGTGAAGCCATTGCTATTGAAATTATAATAATTTTAGGCACTTTCCGTCGAAGGCCGGCCGTAAAAAATATAATCATCCTATTTGTTCTCCTCGGTGTCATAAGAGGCGATTAAGGGACTTACTAGAGCATGGGTAGCAGCGTTCTCTAAGTACATTACTACCATACTAGGGGAGGTTTATGACCAGCAATCACTTTTTGACTAGCTAAAATAAAATAAAACAAAATTTAACAATTCATAAGTCCATGTCAACATAATAAGTACTTCAAAGCAATTTCGGAAGTCACTTTAACTAGGCGGTATAATTCCGTGTCCACAAGGATGGTTCACGAAAACGTTCGTTCATATTTCAACGCAAAACTTGGTAGAAAATTTTACTCAGCAAATCTACTCAAAATCGTACTTGATGACCAGAAACTTAGGAATTCATAAAGATTGTAAATAATAATTAAAAAACCAGATTTGCTTGGCTTTTCCTTCCAGACATTTTCTTGGTCACATCATGTCAAGACGATGCAGATTAGTTTCTGAAATAGTCTTTTGAGGAAGAACCACACAAAGGACATCGTTAAAGATGGCCCCAGGACCAACAAACATCTGACGTACATAATAATTATAAATGTATTTTATTATACTATAATAATTGCGAATATTTGTATAAAACGGACAATCTGCGTATCATAATGAACATTAAAAAAACAAAAAAACCGTTTACAAAAAAATAAAAACCGACTTCCTTAAAAAAAAAACACTACAAAGTCAAAAATAACTTTAATTTCGGAAGTCGATGGCAAAAACCTTAAATACTGATCCTAAGACACCGAATTCCGAAATTAAAGTTATTTTTGACTTTGTAATGTTTTTTTTTTTAAGGAAGTCGGTTCTTATTTTTTTGTAAGAAGTTTTTATTTTTAACTTTTTAGTTATGGCAGATACTAATCTAATCGCGTTATTCGTTCATTTGTCGCGCCAATACTTAATGCAAATATAATACTTATATGGTTTTCACATGGATCCCACTGTCCAAATGGAATCAAATTAAAATGGGACCATTCGGAAAGCACCAGCTTTCGAATAAAAAAATATCATCGAAATCGATTTACCCAATCAAAAGTTATGAGCTAGGAAAAATAAAAAAAATTACCAAATATACAGACGAATTGATAACCTCCTCCTTTTTTTGAAGTCGGTTTAAAAAACACTACAAAGTCAAAAATAACTTTAATTTCGGAATTCGGTGTCTTAGGATCTGTATTTAAGGTTTCTATGCCACCAACTTCCGAAATTAAAGTTATTTTTGACTTTGTAGTGTTCTTTTTAAGGAAGTCGATTGTATTTTTTTTTTTGTAATTTTTTTAAATTTTTTGTTATGGTAGATACCCCACACTAATCTAATCGCGTTATTCGTTCATCTGTCGCGCAAATACTTAATGCAGTTTTAAGACTTATATGGTTTTCACATGGATCCCATTGTTCGAATGGGACCAAATTAAAATGGAACTATTCGGGAAGCACCAGCTTTTATATAGAAATAAATCATCAAAATCGGTTCACCCAGTCAAAAGTTATGAGCTAACAAACATAAAAAAAATACAGTCGAATTGATAATCTCCTCATTTTTTTTTAAGTCGGTTAAAAAGAGCTGCAACGACTAACGAGAAATGACATCACACTAGATACCGCCATCTTTGACAAATAGTGATGCGATCTTTAATTTCACACATCGAGAAAGAGATTGCTTGCTTTGGTTGGCCATCTGCTCAGGGATGGCATACGCATTCGTTCGTACTTTTCTTTTCAACCTTTGTAACACCTTTTTTCTTTCCAAGATTGGACGCTCTGTAACAACTTGCGACGTTTTTATTGGTTTCATGATAACCTTAATAGTATAAAAATAATTAAATAACAAAACTGATTTTTATATCTTAATCCATCCATCCTAAATAATTAATAAAGAAAAAAACAATAACTAGACATAAGTGAGATACGTTGTAATATTTCAAATAGTATCGATGGGAATCGATTTTTCACAAAATATAGCGATACTGATCTAACGTACGGATATCCCTAATCCTTGTTATGTCAATATTGTCAATCAATTCAACTGTCAAGTTTTTCTACTGCAGCACTAAAAGTAAAAATAATGATATTTTACACCAAACAAGATAATTAGGTACCTGAATCTGTAAGCTTAACCAGCCACATGGGTACAAGTAACAGAAATAGCATTATTGACAGGCATCTAGTAGCATGTATTATGATTGTTTCTTACTAAACATAACCTCAAAATCGTTGTTTTATTTTCAATTAAATGCTTTCTGCAAGTTGTCCGTCATCAAAAATTATCTTCATGGGCATGTATTTGTAATTTAGAACACGTTAAGTAAATTTTATTCGCTATTGGTTTTGAGGCGAACGATCTATGGACGCAGAACAATGTCCTTTCTATGCAGTCAGTACATACATGTACCAGTAAACCCAGAAATTAGAAGAGAATAAGAACAAGATCATAACTGAAATGATCTGTCATGTTCCGCATTTATAATTATAGAAATATACAGTATTAAAAATGTAAAATTACGTAAACCAGCGAAATCAGCAATATTTCGTATACGGTATCTTAAGGGCTTCAACAGCTCGAAAGGAAAGACATTTGAGACTCAAAGTGACCACAAACTTAAGAATTCAAGAAGCATTGAAGCCACTAGTTTACTAATACCATTCCTTTTGAGAGCAAATCCTAGTAATGAATCAGAAAAGCAAAAGAATTATGAACTAGAAGAAGAATTATTGCTAAGTACTTTCAATGTTCCGAGTGTGCGGATAAATGACGTCATAAAGCAAAGTTGGTATGATTTAACTCTAACCCGTATTTCACGTAGACTGAGTTCTAGTTTTGGTCTAGAAATAGACTTTAAATACATCCTTTCCATGTGTAATAACATCATACGTTGAATATTCATTAAAACTAAATCTCTACATAAATTAATTCTTCATTTCAAGACGTTCCATCTTAATTATATAGGTATGAAAACCATTATTCATTTGTGGTCTATTTTCATTCCAAATACTGTTAGGCATTAATTAAATTTTCTTATACTAGCTCATTATTATATGTGGGATGTCTGAGATGGTACTTATTCAGCTAAATATTTATAACTAGCTATTGCTTGCGGCTTCACGTGTGGATGCCAGATTCCACAGGAACGTACTACTGGAATCGAAAGTACCCTATGTATAAATCTAGGTAATGAACTATCTGTGCTTATTTAATTCAAATCTGATTAGCCGCTTTTGTACCAATCCGAAACTTCATCATTATCATCAACATTATTATCTTTCAGCTGAAAGACGTCCACTGCTGCAGGCATAGGGGACGTCTTCAAACATTGGAGCTTGGGACGTCCCAAGCTCCAATGTTTCTAACTTTCACGCAGTTTTATGATTCCCGCATTCAGCGGATTCCTGCAGCCTCCACAAGATCATCGGTCCATCTTATGTTAGACTGTCCAATTCTACTTCTTTTAGCCTCATTGCCCTTGTGTTCTGCAAGCAATGTGCCCTGCCCGAAACATACATCCAGACAAATAGACAAACGGGCAAAAATTCTAAAAGCTATATTTTTGGCATCATTCCCACATCTCATAAAAATGACTTTTTTGTCAAATTTTGAATTCGTTACTATTTTAATATAAATTATTAAGAAGAAAACGTGGGTATTACGAAACTAGTTTATCATAAAAATAATGCCGCTTGAAGGTCGCATTGGCATTCGTATTTGGTACGAATGTCTACATTTCGTGACCTGCAAAGGAATATTCAGGGATTTTCGCCTCTCGAACAGATGTCGTATAAAACACATTTTTGCTCTATTTCTTGTCGCTTATTTGGTTTTGCAGATTCAATATTTAATGTTTTATGGAAATCATTCTACAAATATCGTTTTGCGAGAAAAAGAAACTTTCAACATTTTTTTTTTTTTGTCGTGATATATATATATGATTTATAGCGCGGTTCTTTGGTGCTTTGACAAAGTGTGTGATATTTATATCAATATTAAGTTTTAATTTAACACATTGGACTTTGTCTAAAATAAAATGATTTATTACTAAACAATTTTTTTTTAAATCACAAGTTTACTCTTACTTTAAATAAAATATTGGCAAAAAATTAAAAATAATAATAATAAAGTAATTATAATTCCGGATAAATTACATAATCTACGTACCTTGGTGACTTACCAAAAGGGATTAGTAACCAGAGTTGTCGGATAAAGTTGAAGTTAAGCACGAAACCGATGGATGTTTTCGAATGAAATTTAATTTGATATACACTGTTTGCTTTCTGTTCCTATATCCAACAATCCTGGTTACTTATCTGTTTTGATGACTGTACCATATTCCATATTGACATTCCATATTTTCCTAGGATAAAAATATGATCTTCTCTCCGATCGCAGGTATGGCGAATGAGATTTTTTAGAAATAATTATTCCCTTTGTATGTAGTTTACTGTTCCTTCCTTCTTGTCACTTGTTACGTTAATTAATAAATAACCGATTTATTTAAGAAAAACAATGAAAGCTATACACACGAGTAGGCTACTAAGCTAACCTTATAAATCAGAAGAAAGAAACGCAGAAATAATTACACCCACGGCGTACGAGAACAGAATACTTAATAACAACAAAATAAAACTCGTAGTACAACATAATTACAATCTTTACAAAACTTCGTAAAACAATTATAATATTAAGTAGCACTTCAACTACGCTAAAGAAAGCTCTAACAATTATTTTCGCTTTACTCAGAAAGTGTAGGTGTAGATTTAATAAATGGCGGAATTTGGGTGTACTATATACCGGATGACATTTTTTACCGTCTCGACCTTCATATGGTGTGTTGTGTAACTAGAATAGAAGGCAGGAAGGCCTTCAGATTCATCGTAGGTGACTAAAGGAGCGCGGGACGCGGGTGGACAGGGATGCGTGTGCGGCTCGTGCGCTTGCGAAAGATCAATGAGGCCGCCTATCAGCCGGCTTCAAAGGGTAGGACCGCGCTCCGAAATCAATGATACATGCCGCGCATTGAGTAGGGTGCGTATGATTTGAGTTTCGATAGATTTAAATTATTATTTTTTTCCAAATTTCTGTTTTTGTTGTTCTAGTATGAAAATGTTACTTTAAATGTGTAGTATTTATTGCTAGATCAATTTAATTACATGTTATTCAAAAATAAAAATAATAAAAATTTCTATGCCAAAAGCTTCTACTCCGTTCACCTATTACCCCCATTTTTTTTCAAGACGCTAAAAAAAGTCACCCAGTATAGGTACATATATCTGCCTTACTCGTCGAGGACAACAGGCGTGCTGTTGTGTATTATGAGGTACAATCGACATCACCTAGCCTTTTCCAAATAAAATTTTGGCGGCTTGTCTATTACAAATTCACAACCGCAAGCGCACACATACCTACGCAACGTTCAAACGTATTTAAGTAGCTTCTGCCCACGGCTTTGCCCGCGTGGATGTTGAAAATTTACCATTTTAACCCCCCATTTCACCCTCTTAGAGAACACACCCTCCAAATTTCATGTCTCTAGGACCAGCGGTTTAGGCTGTGCGTTGATATATCAGTCAGTCAATCAATCAGTCAGTCACTCAGGACTTTGAATTTTATATATAGAAAAGATCTTATAACACTCTGGGACACTTGAAGAACGGAGCGTTTATTAACAAAATAGGTACCGATATTTTGTATAAGAAAATATTGTGCCATAAGGTGTGCAACGATCCTGCCAGGGTCGTTCGAAAGAGGTACCGTGAAACTCGCATATGAGCAACTGAAGGAACACGAGTGGATTTTAGTCAGTAAAGTCTGACACACCCCGGTGTTGAGCCAAACGTATAAACGTTATCCATATCCTTAAAATCTGCTAATACAATACTGTACTAAAATACCTTAGAGACTCACCATACATTCAGTAGGTATTGGACACTGGCCATCAACAAAAGATGTATCTCATGTATACAGGCACCTTTGAAAGTGTCCCCGTGACCCGTCCCTATAAAATCTATGACGTGAGCAAAATGCATCGTGAAATATCGGATTCCATTACGGCGACGGAATCTTTCAGTGATGTCACGTTTTAAATCGTATCGGTCTGACGCAATGTGAGTTGTACTGAATTATTGGTATGGAAAAGGTAGTAAAGGAAGTATGGAAAGACGTATACTAGTAACCGGTCCAAGTGGCGTTGCTTGGGAGAGGCCTAGCAGTGCTTTTCTTTCGACTGAAGTTATGAAATAGTAGGTAAAATGCTATTAAAAAGCAGCCTAAGTGCGATTCGGACTCTCAAACGAAAGGATCCGTACCAAAGGAAAAAAAACACGTTTAATTTTAAATTTAATTTAATTGTTATTATTATTATTTCGGCAATAGAAATACACACTAAAAATTTCAACTGTCTATCTATTACAAATCATGAGATACAGCCGCTGACAAACGGACGAACCGACAACGTACCTAATACGGTTCCATTTTCACAATTTGTGTACGAAACTCTAAAACATAATTCTAATATGTCCTAGAAGAAATATATCCTTGACAGCGGAATCATAATTACGTTTAGTTTGGGTTTCTGTGAGATTTTTGTGATTCCATATTTAATGTTTTCAAAAGTATTCTCGCTAGTCGCACGGCTCTAGCTGTTTGGTTGGCTTTACAAATTTCAACTTTATGTGCGTAGTAATAAAACTAACTTGCCAACCCATAGAATTCCCTCTGCTGGGACTCAATTTTCCTCTCTGTAAAGAGTTCTAACTATAATTATGATATTAGAAGATGTAACGTTTCTTCTAGCATAAGCTTTAAAATTAACTATTGTTTTACTCAACACTGCAGATAGTTCCTAGTATGAATGGCCAAATGGATACTGGTCATCCATCTTGTTTATTCCGTATCTCACGTGAGAACAATCGGACCCCTTTGATAGCGTCCCGGTGGACCAAATGACAGTCGTATAAAATCTTTGTGGTGAGCAAACTGCATCGTCAAATAACAGATTCCATTATGGCGGGAAAATCTTTTGTTGTGGCTGCCACGTCGAAAATCGAATGATGTTGAAATAGAGTAGGAAGAAACTAACAAAATTAATGTGTGGTTTTATTATTATTAACTTGACGATATTATCGTAGACATCCTTGTCTACGTCACGTTATCACGGTAACACATTGAAGTAAAATGTATAGAATTATATGAGGATGGCTTATATTTCCGTCCACAAAAACATGCACGTGGTTCCATACATTTCTTTTCACGATGTTGTCACTTCAAAAATATAGATTTTCACATTGGAACAAAAGACAAATATTAGCCAATGAAGCCGTGATTTTTATCATCATCGTTGTGACCGAAAGAAGTCTATAGGTATTCTGGGCGAGGCCTATGTCTAGGCCAAAACTGGACCATAAAGATGAATCTACCGTTTGGAATCAGCAGTGGTACCATTTTTATCGTTAATATATGCTAACGGGTTGAACTATTTCTGTAATAAGGCCACGTTGTTAATTCGACTGAAAAATCTGGCTTCAGTTTAAATCAATGCCTTCATTCTAGAATTATGACTGCGAGAAAAGTTTTCGGAGCATTTTTTTAACGTTCGAAGCTCATCTATTTACTTACAAACGGTAAATACAATCATGCATCTTACATATTTGTTTTTTATCGCGCTTTTTCATTCTTATGCTAAGTGGCATCTCTTTTGTACCTACTGCGACAATTTTTTTTGTCTCTTTTCTGCTGTTGGTATTAATTTCCAGTTATAAGCGGATAGGTATCTTTACTTACACAAATAGCAGTTTATTCGCCGTCTGCAGGCACCGTATTTGGTTTTGCATGGATCACTATGGAAGCTTGTTGACAGGCAATTTTTTTACGTCGTGGGTTATACGCCTTTTGTAGGCACGATTCATCAGTGTCGTATGGGTTACTACGAAAGTTTGTTGACAGACACGTTTTTTCTAAAGCACGGTATATACGCCGGCTTAAACTGGAGCGAAAAGTCACGTGACTTCCTAAATATTAAAATAACCGCCGTGCGTAGTCGCATCCTGACCGGGATTCGCCTCAGTGTGGCCTGAGCTTAACGTTTGCGTCTTAATGAGGCTAAGAGCACAGAGTTAAGCTATTATATTTAGATTTTAAAACCATTCCATTAATGTTTAAAATCTTTTAAATCGTTTTGAGGAGACCACGATCTACGAGAATGATTTTTCTACGGCACGGTTTATTCGCCGTTTGTAGGCACGATTCGTCAGTGTCGTATGGGTCACTACGGAAGCTTGTTGACAACACGTTTTTTTCTACGGTGCGGTTTATACACAATACCGAAAAAACACCATGTCATGTACAAAGGGCCTCAAATTGAAAATATTAATCCCACACACTCCCACCTCGGGATTACTAACTCACGATCGACAGAAACTAGAGTAAACTAATGAGGCAATAGCGGTTATAATATAACACTACAGCTCGAAATAATTGCTCAAATAGAGCATATTTAGACGTACTCAGAGTGTATTTACCGCGAACTACGAGTATATCCCTCAATACAAATTCGGGCAACCTACATCTAATACGTAACATTTAGGCTATTAGACCTAATGCTATGTTGCCGGCATACTAATAAGGTAAAGCCTATTTTTACCAATTTGGAAAAGTACTGGAACTCACATTCGGAATAAGACGTATTTTATTGTTTGTAGGTTTATAACACGGGGTGGGTGTTAGTAACACGGATCTCTGGTTTGTAATAAAATGGTTCTATATTCGTGTGGGTAGGTATGGCTTGTTCTCGAAGTCTTTGGTTATAATATAAACAAAGAAATCGAGAAAACGCACCTGTGAATACCAGTTTGTATTTTTTTTTTTCTGGATGGGAAGTCATCAAATAACTTCTCCCGCTCTGAGCGGAGCGGGAGGGCGAGTCAGACTTTTACTGACTAAAACCCACACGTGTTCCTTCAGTTGCCCATGTGCCAGGGTCACGGCCAATTTGTACTTGCACTTACAAATTGAGTGCTTGGAATTGATTTATTTATGAAATTATAACTTTAAATCACCTTAAAAATGTTTTATGTTTCACAATTGAGGTTATAACCTAATTGTCGATTATTTTTCAATTACTATTAAAATATTATTTTTATAATTTCTGGACAAAGTCATCATTTTAACCGAAAGACGTCCACTGCTGAACATAGGCCTCCCCCAATTTGGAGGAGTTTGCCATAATCCCCACGCTTGGCAGGCGGGTTGGCAATCGCAGTATGGTGGTAAAATGTATAGAGAACGCTGCTGCCCATTCTGTAGTAAATCCCTTAGTCGCCACTTACAACACCCACGAGAGGAAATGAGATGAAGTTATTCTTTACATCCGGCACCACACGGTACACGGACAAAGTAGTGAGACATTTTGAAACCTTGTTCTAAAGATAATAAGGGTTTCCAATTCCCGTCAATGAGTGATTACATAAAAATTTAAATTAAAAAGGGTTTATTTATCACTTCATGAGATAACTGTCTTTACCGTAGACCGTTGGATATAGGACAATGAACTTTAGACAAAGTCTGATATGTAGAACATCTGTAGCACTTATAGCTTTATGTGTCATATTAACGTCCAAGTACTGCATAACTATTCTAATAATAATAAAAAGATGTAAAATTTGTCTGTTTGTAAGTTTATATGTACAGGGTAATCTCGAAAACTCCCTGTTCGATTTAATAAAATGTTATTTGCATTTGATAGCTCAATTCTTGAGAAAGGTCAAATGCTGTTAAACATTGCGGCGTTCGAAAGACTGCTAAGTGAAAACGAAGTAATAGCGTGGGATGCGACGTGACGAGTCAGATGCCAACAATTCACGCGGACAAAGTTGTTGTTGTAAAATATATACATCGCGACATTTGAGTCGTTTTACAGAGGTTATCCACTCAATTTATCCGACATAATCTACCTCTAGGAGTGATTAAAAATTGTTACCATTAATTAAGATAATAGGTATTAAGAAAAATAAATAATGAATTTGAATTATGAAACATCCTGTTAATAATGTTTACGTATCATACGGTAGAGAACATACCTACCCAGTGCACGAGTCGGCTAAATGGAATGATCTCCATTTTTCGTGAGACAAAATATCAAATTTAAATCACGTCTTTTGTATAAATTTTATTTTTATTTTTTAGTTATTCAAATGTTAATTTTTTTCTTATGGATGTGTAGTAGTCATTGGTTACATGAAGTGGGCTGAAAGCTGCGGCAGGGCATATAAATATGAAACAAGTCTTTGACTGAATTACTGACAAACAAAGCATGCTTCAATCAAGGTGAAACCCTGGCTGAAACTGTACCTTGCGATGTTACTGACATTATGCGGAGCTGAGGCTCTTTTGGTACACAGGGTTGCATGGATAGCGTCTATCTGGGGTAGTAACATGCAAAAGTATTTTTACAAAGTTAGATACAGAATAAAATAATATATCTTTTATCGTATTACCATGGATTCAGTACCGGAATTTGAACTCCCTCAGTGTTGAAACAGTTGCGGGTGGCCCACCCAGCACAAAATATATTAAATAAATATTTTATTTCTCTTCCACAAAGACGGCTCAAACGTTACGAAGATTAAAAAATCGAAATAGATCATTAGTGACAAACTGGTATCTTTACTAGGAAAATCTGTCACACAGATTACCAGACTTTCAACAACCAATGTTTTTGAGGATTTAATCTTAGAGATAACATCACGCCTTGTTCCCCTGAAGGGTTGGGCAGAGGCGTACCTGTAGTACCTACACCCACATTTCGCCTGTTATGTTTAAGTCCCATGTAACAGGGGGCGAGCCTATTGCCATCAACCGGGCACAAATACAGACCCCGGGCGGCTACTGAGAAATTTCAGATAGAAAAACCCAATAACAAATTTGTCCGCCCTGGGAAACGAACCTAGGACCTCATGTTCAGCAGTAGCGCTTGCTACCACTAGACCAACGAGGCAAACGAGGTAATCTTAGAGATAACATTAACAAAATAATTTTACCTCTGACAGACTTCTTAAAAATCATAATACTATTGTAGATGCTTTATTTCTTTTTATACCACTAAATACATTTTCTTTGTTAGAAGGCTACCACCACGTGTATCTATAAATTATTCACTCCAAGGTGAAGTATAAGAATTTATCTCTTATAGATCTTACTCACACAAAAGCGGTCCAAAACTTGGCTTAAGCCTATATTGTAGGTAAGATTACTGTGACAAAAAAAAACACAATATGTCTTACTTATTTGTAATATGAGTACAGATCGTGTCTTCAGCATTATTTCAGCTGTTCAAAGCCGCAGGGCTGAATAAGCAGTTACTCGTAGGCAACAAACATTGATAATATTGTTGAGGACAATGTGAAACCAAGCTCTCTGATAAAAGCTTATGGCGCAAGTTCAAAGGGAACTCGTGTACCTTATTTAAGTTATTATAATAATTTCTAACAGGCGTTTACATTAATAATATTGTACGTTAAAGGGTAACTAGCAAGGAACGTACCTAAGTTTCAGAATTGAAATGGTTTTGATGAAATTCTTTGAAACGGTTATTGTTTTTGTATGTTTGTTCACGATAAAACGGATGAAAGGATGTGAATAAAATTTGGCACATGAGTAAACCACAATCTGGAAAAACCTGGGAAAAATCAGGATGTAAAGTAGCTTACATCCTTTTCCAGGCTTCTTTTCATCCAGATTCGTAGACAAAGTCACGTGCTAGTTCAATATAAAGGACTTAACTTCTGCGAATAGTTTAAAATTTTTCGTAATATTACTAGAAAGACTATGCATACTATAGAGTTCAGAATAAGGTTACACGTTTGCCAAAATTCTCGAACATTCACGAAACCAAAACAAGAAATTTTTCAATCAAAACATTCCGTGATTAAAAGCTATTCCCGTTAATCTACAAAGCTTTTTCAGGGAAAGGTACACGTATCTGCTACCGGATCAATTAAAAGGAAAAATAGCTCTGTTTAAACAAATTCCGGAATGGAAATAATTCGGTATAAACCCGACTCTTAACGCAACGTTAAACCACTGTAGGCCCGTTCCGTATCCAGGCATTGTCGCTCTTTGTTGAGCTCGGGACCCATTCGTTAACTACCCTACCTAATAAAGTATAGCTTTAAAATTAATGGGATCATGTAAACCAAACTTGAATATCCCGATTTAATAAAACTTGGTTTTGTGTTTCCAGCGAGATTGGTCTGAATATTAATTACGGTGAGATAGTTGACACAATTCGAGTTAATTAGTTGTGTCATGTGCCAAATACAAGGGTGGTTGTAATTATGTAACGTAGCTAATATCAGTCAAACACACGCGGGTCTCACTCATAAGTATCCTTTACACGGGGAGAGTTTCTTGCCTCGTAAAGACGATTAACTTGAGTCTTGTACACAACACGTACGATTCGCGCATGAAAAACGCATCAGTTTTGATATTCGGAAACGTCTGTGCAAACAAAAACTTTATAAGTCGAATTGTAAAATAGATAAATAAAAAACACGAGGAAGAAAGAAAGTTTCCATCATTTGTTCGAGCCAACCCACGTCGCTGATGCGGCAGCTTTAAATACGCCCCTAAACAGTAACCATTTCGAACCAGCTCGTATCTTCCTGCTCTGCTTCAGGTCCAGTTGAAAATCAGCGTCAGGCACTAGTTGTCTGGCATTTTTTGCTGAACTGAACCTTTTTAGCGCAGCCGTGGGGCACACTTAAATGCTAGTTTATAACATCGCACTGTACACTTTTTATTGATTTTCTTTTTAATTTGTGTTTTTTGTTAATATTGTGTATTTTTTTGCTGTATTATTATGTGTGCCTTTTGAGTTTGTGCTAAATAAATGTATTTTCTTTCTTTCTTCTTCTCTTCCAGGAACGTTCTAGGATAAGGTCCGTACCCCAATGTTTTTTTTTGGCGTTGGCAACACTATCGATAGGTTGTGAAAAAACGACTTCGTAGATTTAATAATTTAGAATATTAACTAACTGTGTTTATTTTGTGTTAAATCTATAGTTTATCGTAGAATCTAAGTATAAAGTGTCTCACACAGTGTTTGTGCCGTGTTTTTGTAGTGATAATACTTAATAATCGATGTTTTGAAAATTCATCACCTACCGGCTGTCAAAGTTTGAAACTTTGGATTGAATTCATCGAACCCGGGGAGTATTTTGTTTTATAATTTATTATTGTAGTTATATTTACACACAATACAACATTTGCAAACATCGCTCAGGGTTATGAGCGACGTCCAGTATACACCGGCACCGTTGATGACTCCTTTTGCTTGACAAATTGTGGAAGCAAAATCGAAGACGAAAACATTTGCCTCAGACAAATAACACTACAAATGTTACTTCACACTTATTTATCTGTAATCAGTATACTCCTTTGTTTCCAATCCGCATTGTCGAAATTATGAAACTTTGTTGCTTCTAATCTCATGTCCCTATTTAACAGTTACCAACATTACATTCTTAGTGGAAATTACTTAGCCCAATAATTATATGAAAATATTACTCTTTCCGTTTACAGAAAAAATTGTGATAAGCCCCAGAATTAATTAAATAGCTTCATACTTTCCTATACATACCTCCAAATTTTCATATTCTATTCTAAACTTAATCTTTTGCTTTTTTTTAAATATATTTCTTTCTAACTGTTCTACCCTCATACCTTCACAAGTTCACATATAGTTTCCTCAGACACTCAGCTGTCTCTTGTCATATTCCAGGTGCCATTGGGGACATTTTCTAATATGATGACCCGCGGAGCCACAGCTCGTGACATGAGTGACAAGTTGAAAGCAGTGCTGAAGGAGCTGGAGGCATCAAGAAACGAATGCAAACAGCTGTTGCAGGAAAGAGAGGATAGTGAGGTTGAAGTAAAGAGGATTGTTGATAAAAACACTCAGCTCAAGAGCCAGCTCTTGGAACTTCATACCCAGCACGTGGATATACTTGACCAACATCACCATCTCCGTCAACTAGTGTCTGACTTCCAACATTGCAGTGACACTCATGACCAGGCACTGAAACGCATATCAGGCCTTGAATCAGAACTATGCAAGGCACACAACACAATATCCACCATTAATTCTGTAAAAGCCAACGAGCAGGTTGCCCAAACCAATAGCCTTTTCGACGAGCTGGTTGGTAGTGTATCCGGACTGCAGTATGAGGAGCCCACCATTTCCATAGACCTAACTGGGGACGATACCTTAACTAGATGTCCAACTCTGACTAGTCATAATAAAATTAAGAAATACATTAAAATTAATAAGAGTATTAAAAAGTATAAGAAACTATTGAAGACACAAAGTGTTTATAGGTCCAATATTAATCTTAGGAAAGAACGTGTCAACTTACAGAGCCAACTAAAAGTTTGTCATAATAAGTTAGAAACTAGCAGACAAATATATGATGTTGAAATACAAATCCTTCAAAAGGAATTACTGAGTAGGGAATATACTCTTAAGGAAATATCTTGTAAGTATGAGTCGAGTCAACAAATGCTAAGTGAGCGCTTACAGGAGGCCTGTGAGTTGGTGGACCTGGTGAAGTACAATGCAGAGAGGTATGAGTCACTGACAAACAATCTCACCTGTAGTTGTGCTCCCACTCCGCCACCTCTCATGTCTCAGCATGTAATTCCTACCGCCTCACCTGTTTCAGCTCATACTCTAGAAACTATCAATCCCACTCAAAGTAATGTTCTGGTATATTCTGATAGATTAGGAGCAGGTTTTGGATCATTGTTAAATAACCGCTCTAAACATACCATTGCAAACTGTTGTTACCATAACCTGCATTTTAATGAGCTTGTTCATAAAATAAAACAAACAAATATGAATCAGCAGACTACTGTAGTTCTCTTAATTGGAAACAGTCTGAGTTTAACTAAAACGGACATTGTTAATGGTATTGACACCCTACTTAAATTAAAATTTGGCAAATTAATATTATGTGCTTTGCCTTATTCAGATAATTTGAATAATGAAGAAAATGATTACATTTTTAGTTTAAACAACTTAATGCATATTTTAACATGTCGTCATAGTGACCGTTTATTGTATTTTGATACTAACAATTTTGTTAGAGATTTTGTGTTAGCTCGGGAACATATGTTTCTTCCCAAGAATAGTAGACATATATTAGCTACTTTGTTAGCTTACAATATACACGCAGTTATTGATAATTTAACTGAGATTAGGTTAAGTGATGAAACAGTATTATCTAGCATTTCTAATAATACTGTTATTGATTCTTTAAACTTTTAGAGGGGACAAAAGGGAAGCATAATAAGAATATTTTGCTGTTTCATCAAAACATAAATCGTTTCTCTGGCAAAATCCTAGACGTGGAAATGTTAATAGATAAATATCATATGGATATCTTGTGTTTTTGTGAAACTTGGTTAAAACCGGATAGAATGTTGTTTAATATAAATAATTATTCAGTTGCCAGTGCGTACAACAGGTCTTCAATAGGGGGTGGTACCTTGATATTATGCAACAGTTATCTTAGATATAAAGAAAGAAAGGATATTACTGCTTGCTCTGTTGATCGCTTATGTGAGGTAGCATGTGCAGAGGTTGAAGGCCATACTTTCTTATGTATTTATAGGCCACCAGCCTCAAACTTGTCATCATTTTTGATCATTATGGAAGGAATATTAGGCAAACTTTTTGAAGATAATAAATTAATTTTTGCTTGTGGTGACCTAAATATTGATCTGTTAGTTAATTCACCGGAAAAATGTAAGCTTATCTCATTGTTTAAATCATTCAATTTAAAATGCATATTTAATGAACCGACAAGAATAACACCAACCACAGCCTCATGCATAGATAATGTATTTACCAATTGTAAAATAAAAGAGTCGTCCATAATTAGTGGCGTTAGGTCTGACCATACCGGTCAGCTTGTATCGTTTGACTTAGACAAAAAGTTACACTTAAATAAAACCATTGAACTTAGACCCCTGACTAAAAATAAATTGAAAATGTTTAATAATAATGTTCTTAGGAATCTCTCAGCAGAAAGTTTTGATTCACAAGACCCAAATATTAACTACGGCACTTTTTTTTCTACAGTATGCCAAGAATTCAATAAAGCATGTCCTGTAAAAAAAGTTTCAATCAATATTAAACCAAAATTTAGTGAGTGGGCTACTGCTGGCATTAGAAAAAGCAGAGATATTTTATATAATTTGTATCACGAAAAATCATTGACTTCTGATCAAGCCCTTCATAATTATGTAAGAAACTATTCTAAGATATTCAAAAGAGTCTGCGCTCAAGCTAAATCTAAATTTATAAGTAACAAAATTAGTATTTCAAACAATAAAATAAAAGCTGTCTGGGAGGTAATTAATAAAGAAACTGGAAACACAAAACAGCGAGATCAGAATGAGTTGACTCTAAAAATTGATAATAAAACTATTTCAGATAAGTTAAAAGTTGCTGAGACCCTTGAAAATTTCTTTACTAACATTCCAATAGAAGTTACGAAATCTCTCCCCTCATCATCTATATTAGCTGAATCTCTTCTTAAAGAAAACTTCAACAAGGACATTCCTAGTTTTGAATTCAAACCCATTTCTATTGCCACAATTAAAACAACATTTAAAAGTCTTAACATAAAAAACACAGAAGACTTATGGGGTATTTCGGTTAAAGTTCTTGAAAATATCATCGACACCATTGCTCCTGTCTTGACAGGTATATTTAATCAATGTTTAGACCGCGGTACGTTTCCTGATTTAATGAAACATAGTAAAGTAGTACCAATTTTCAAATCGGGTAGTAAAACTGATCCTTCTAATTATAGACCTATATCTGTGTTACCAGCATTGAGTAAAATTTATGAAAAAATCATGCTGGACCAGATGTTGGCTCATTTCAACTCAAATGGAATTTTACATAGTCGACAGTTTGGTTTCACGAAAGGTAAGTCAACGAGTGACGCGGGAGTAAAACTTATCAGTCACATATTAGAATCCTGGGAGCAGTTCCAGGATGCAATTGGCATTTTCTGTGACCTCTCAAAAGCGTTCGACTGCGTTGACCACAATACACTGATCTGTAAATTACACCACTACGGAATTCGTGGACAAGCTGCCGATCTTGTTCTTTCCTATTTATCAAACAGACAGCAAAAAGTAAACGTTGGCGGGGCTACGTCCTTGGGGTCTCTTGTTAAGATGGGCGTGCCGCAAGGTTCAATTCTTGGCCCTTTCTTATTTTTAGTTTACATTAATGACCTTCCTTACATGATAGCTAAGTTCTCGGATATAATTTTGTTCGCTGATGACACTTCACTTATTTTTAAAATAGATAGAAAAGACAGGGATTTCTTACATGTTAACGATAGTCTAGCTATTCTTTCAAAATGGTTTGCAGCTAATAATCTCTTACTGAATGCGAACAAAACGAAATGTATTAGGTTCTCATTGCCAAATGTTCCCCAAGTAGATTTAAATTTAAAACTTGATGGCAAGAAACTAGATGCTATTTCGGAAACTGTATTTTTAGGAATTACTCTAGATTCGAAACTGCAGTGGGGTCCCCACATTAGAGCTATTTCAGGTAGATTAAGTTCAGCTGCATATGCAGTAAGAAAAATTAGGCAGTTGACCGATATAGGTACAGCTCGATTAGTATACTTCGCTTATTTCCACAGTATTATGTCTTATGGCGTTCTACTGTGGGGTTCTGCAGCTGACGTTGATTCAGTTTTCATTTTGCAAAAGAGGGCAATCCGCGCAATCTATAAAATGGGGCCTCGCGAGTCTCTTAGAAACAAATTTACAGAAATTGATATACTGACTCTTCCCTCTCTTTATATCTTTGAATGTATTTTGTATGTTCGCAAAAATTTAGGCCTTTTCAAAATAAGAAGCGATTTCCATAACATAAATACGCGTAGTAAAAATAAAATTGTGATACCAAAATTTAGATTAACTAAAACTAGTAAATCATTTCTTATAAACAGTATCCGCTTCTATAACAAGTTGCCAAAGTCTGTTACTGAACTTAGCTATGGAAAGTTCAAATCACACATCAAACGTGTCCTTATCAAAAAAGCATATTGTAAGATAAAAGACTACGTTGAAGACAAGGAAGTTTGGCAATAATTCCTTCTGCACATGTGGCTTCCCTGGTAGCTCATTACAGGATGACCTGTGTCTATTAACTGCTCCCGAATGACGATGTACATTTTGTATTCAAGTTTTTCAGTTTTTACATTCTTTCACATTTACTCATTTTTGAAATTATACACCTACAATTGTACATTGTACTCTTTAATATTAGTTGTCATGGCAATAATGACATTTGGTTTAAATAATGTAATATGTCTTATTTAAGAAATAATATTATTTATGTAGATTATTTTATAGATTATTTTATACTTTGTGAATGTGAGAACGTTGTAGGCCTTGTAGACTGTAGACAATTTTCTATCTTATTCAGTACCTGGTACTTGTTGACAGGCCTACACTGTCCTCCCATACTATTAACACTGTAATTTGAAACAATTGTAAAAACGAATTATTTTTAAAAGAGTAACCGTGGAGTTTCTTGCCGGCTCTTCTCCATAGGAACCAACTATTTGGAACCGTGCACCTAGCTTCTGACGTTTCATAAGTGCCCATGTAGGTTTATATGAAATAAAAATATTTTGATTTGATTTGATTTGATTTGATTTGAATGAGAATGTCCGGGGTGTGGCACTCGGCTTAGGTTGAAGTCGCATGGTATTCAGTTTTTTGTGACTGGAGGCCTTCATTCATTAACGTAGTCACAGGCAAGTCCGGTTAAGCAACCGACAACCTCCTAGGTTGACTTCCGTGAAGTCACTTCCAAAAAAGCAAGACAATCCTACTTATAATATTATAAACGCGAAAGTTTGTATGTATGGATGTATAGATGTATGGATGTTTGTTCCTCTTTCACGCAAAAACTACTGACCCGATTTAAATGAAATTTGGCACACAGATAGTTTATAACCTGGATTAACACATAGAGTACTTTTTATCCCGGTACTACGTTCCCGTGGGATAATTTTCGACCTCCACGCGGGCGAAGCCGCTGGCAAAAGCTAGTAATATTATAAACGCGAAAGTTTGTATGTATGGATGTTTGTTCCTCTTTCACGCAAAAACTACTGACCCGATTTAGATGAAATTTGACACACAGATAGTTTATTACCTGGATTAACACATAGGGTACTTTTTATCCCGGTACTACGTTCCCGTGGGATAATTTTCGACCTCCACGCGGGCGAAGCCGCTGGCAAAAGCTAGTAATATTATAAACGCGAAAGTTTGTATGTATGGATGTTTGTTTTTCTTTCACGCAATAACTACTGACCCGATTTGGATGAAATTTGGCACACAGATAGTTCATAGCCTGGATTAACACATAGGGTAAATTTTATCCCGGTAGTAAGTTTCCGCGGGATATTTTCCGACCTCCACTCGGGTGAAGCCGCTGGCAAAAGCTAGTACGTTTATATGTGGTAAACATGACGCAGAAAAAAATCAAAAACAAAAAGAACAATTTGGGGGAAATTTGCGTCACATTACGCAAAACGGCCATTGCTTAGCATAATGCTACGACCCTATTCGGAACTAGAGCCCCCAGTGCTGGTTTTCGCAAGTACAGACCATATGTACGAGAAATTGTCCGAAGAGTATCTCATAATACTATGCCAAAGTAGAATGCTAGTTTTAATACCATACTTAAGAGCAAACACTATATTATGAGTGAGAAAATCATTTGGCGAGTGTAGCTTACCTACGACACTTCTTGGATATTCTCATATCTCTACCTGCGAGAAAATGTTCCCGTGTAAATCAGGCTTCATATGTAGTTAGCATTATACAGACATATTATATCTACCGTGAGGAGAAAGGCTTTGTTTACGTGTATTGTTTTGTACCGTGTGGTGCCGGACGTAAAGAATAACACCACTCCATTTCTTCCCGTGGGTGTCGTAAAAGGCGACTAAGGGACTTACTAGAGAATGGGCAGCTGCGTTCTCCATGCATTTTACCACCATACTGCGATCGCCAAACCGCCTGCCAAGCGTAGCGATTATGGCAAAGCCCCCCAAATTGGGGAAGGCCTAAGTCCAGCAGTGGACGTCTTACGGCTAAAATGATGAATAATGATTATTTTGTATTGATATGAAATCTGAAGAGTAAACCTAGCCCTTGGTGGGTTTCGGTACAGGATTTTTCATGTTTTCAGGTACAGGGTTTTATCCTACTAATATTATAAATGTGAAAGTTTGTGAGTAAGGATGTATGGATGTTTGTTACTCTTTCACGCAAAAAATACTGAACGGATTTGGATGAAATTAAGAGTACAGATAGTTTACGAGTATTACCTGGATTAACACATAGGATGCTTTTTATCCCAGTTGTACGTTCCCGCGGGATAATTCCGACCTCGACGCGGGCGAAGCCGCTGGCAAAAGCTAGTGCATAATAAATTTTCTTCAAATTCCTTCGGATTGTGACGTATTTAGGGTGCATGCTCAGGAACATAGGTGTTTGCACTGACAATATTCGTATATGCGCACTAATCGTGTTTTAAGGTTTTCTTTCCCACTGCCTCGTAACGTAAAGCATGGTTTGCCAAAAAATAACTTATTCTACATTATAAGTACTGACTTGGATTTCAATACCTAACATCGCCAGTCCCAAATAAACATTGCATCGTGAATACACACACGCTTGATATCACAAGTCGGATTATCCCTACAGCTATAGGTGGCTAGAGAAATTCTTTTTGTTACTATAAATTGTAAGACATGTTTGTAAGAAAATGGAATAAAATATATATGCTGTAGACTTTTCTAGGTTATATCTTAGATAACAGAGCATTCTTGGATGTTCAGTTTGCATTAGTAAGTTTTTCATCTAAGTTTTACTTATTTCATTCTTAGGAACACCATTTTTCGTTTATTGATTTCCGATTTTCCTAAACGAGGCAAAAGGAGTGTGTAGAGATCGTAGCAGGTAGCGTTCCGTGGTTTCTGCCTACCCCCATGGGAAAAAGGCGTGATTGTATGTATGTATGTGTATGTGTGATTTCAAGATGAAAGAAGTAAAATGTGAGTGTACATACATGCTTTTCTCTTTCTGGGGTATGTAATTTCAAGACATTTATAGATATTAATTCTTTATCACAAACTAGGAATAAGAGTTAGTATCCAAATTACTTGAACCTATGGAAGTACAACTGGGAAATCTTAGAAAACAGTAATGAATATTATAAAAATTGGTTCAAAATCAGAAACAGACTTGAGCCTGTAAAAATGAATAGCAAATTCAAGTCACGAACTGTTACTTTCTGAACTAATTTAACTTTACAGACCGTCTTTGTGTTTTAATAGAACACAGGCACTAAATACGCACGCTCGTGTTCCTAAAATGCAGTTGAAATTCGACTGATCTAATCAATGCCTTCGTCCGTAACGGTTCGGGGGAGCTCGGAACATTTCGTAACGATTCGGAACTTACTTAAAATAGCGTGTGAGTTTGGACTCTTTGGTTCAGAATCACAAGGTGGTTCGTTTTACGAACAAAGAATTGATGCTCCAGTGTTTTATTATTTTTACAGGAGTATAAAGAAAAGAAAAAGAAAGAAAGAAAATACGTTTATTTGCGGTAAATATGACGCAAAGACAAACTAAACACAACACAAATATTTAAAAAAAAATAGCTGGGGATAATATGCGTCAAATCCACGCAAAACGGCCATCCCTCAGCATAATACTGCGACTCTTTGCGAGACAGAGCCCCAGCGCTGGTTTTCAGCGACAGCCGGCGCTGACGTGTGACGTCGGACGGTACAGCAAGTCATGACTAAAAAGAAGTAACAATACTAAATCTTAAAAAATAAATAACAAAATATTAAAGAGTAAAAGAGATGACAAAACTAAAAAACAAAAACAAACTCTTTGTTTGGTTATTGACTTTTTTTGGTTGATCCAATTGTTTTACCTACTCTTGAATTTTTATTTATATCAGCCTATAATGTTCCCACTGTTGGGGCAGGCCTCAATATATGAGAGAGAGTGGGCCATAATCCACCGCGTTGACCCAGTGTGGGTAGGTAGATGTCACACGCATTCGAATTTTTCGTTCTAGGACATACCAGATTTCTTACAATGTTTCCTCCACCGTTGTGAAAGCAGTGCTGATGAAATAATTTACACAAATTACAGTATCTGCTGACCTACGAAACGTAAGTCGCGGCTGTTATGACTGGGCGACAGCTGGTCTTATCATATTTATAGATCTACCGTTTAATTTTTGAAATCATATCTAAAGATCATTTAAATTTTAAGAGACTGGTTCCATAATTCAATACAGCCCATATTTACTAGCCAGTTTGATCAATGTAACATAGTTTGATTTAGTTAACGTCTTTTATAAAATAAAGCTTTTATGAAACTAGAATCTATTTACAAGCTCCTTTGTTATGATGAAATAACCGAAAGAAATTTTAGACCAAGAGATTTACAAAATTCGCCCACTCTATTAAAATGTATTAAAGCTTCAAAAGGATTGAGCTACTAAATATTTCGTTTGATAATAATATTTTAGTCTACTACTTGGTCAGTGCGGCCACCGGAGCGAGGAACTAGGTCATTTCTAGTTTAGCTTAGATCAGCTAAAGTAACACCGGTTAATTTTCTCATTACCTTGCATCAAGTAGGTGGTTACTTTGCCGTGACTCGGGTTCTATGAAAATTTGTACAGGAATAAGCAACTTTGAAGCTAAGCATCAGTAAATATCGGTGGGTAAACCCTGGGAATGTTAACAGAAGATAACACTATGCCTAAGATAAGTAGGCATGCTTAGCCGGCATCAATTATTGCGACTACATCAATACGTTTCGAGACAAAGTTCCGAATCCCGTTGACTTTTTATTGTTTTTTTTATACCAAGTACTTACTGTACCAGTGACTGTAGTTCCATCCTCAATCGGGTAGTCAAGTTAAACTAGATAACATGGACCGTTGGTAGCTCTTCCTATCCCCTGCGACCGAAAAGTGGTAGGCGGCGGGGCCATTGACTTGACCCGTCGCCTAGGGTGTCATGCACAGGGTGGTCTGGCGCCTTTGTACTACTTCTTCCTTAGGGTGGTCACGGCGTGCTATGTGTTCTGGTG
Organism: Aporophyla nigra; assembly: GCA_947507805.1. Taxonomy (NCBI): domain Eukaryota; kingdom Metazoa; phylum Arthropoda; class Insecta; order Lepidoptera; family Noctuidae; genus Aporophyla; species Aporophyla nigra. The sequence goes on from OX382301.1 coordinate 7,233,770, forward strand.
CGCTGTTGATATGGGGTATCCCCCAGAGAAGAGTCCGGTGAGGGCCAGCCGCTGTGGGTTTGCGGATAAGAGTTTACGCTTGCCCATGTTCCCGCCATAAGCGGCATAGGAATACACCATGGAGTTTTAGTAAGTTGGAGTCCCACATATTAGGTTGGGGAAAAAGTCTTTTCGCATTATAGTATGTATGAACTTGTAATAAAATCTCTTTGGCTATACTATTTGTATCTGGCTGGTTTTGGTATCATTGAAAGTTTAAATTTTAAAGAACATAATTCCAAATTCAAATTAGGAAAATGTGTGATTTTCATTTGTTTTTCGTACCGTCAAGATGAGTGAATCTAATGAAGAAATTCGATACATTTTAAGATTTTACTACAAAAAAGGTAAAAATGCAACGCAAGCCGCGAAAAAAATTTGCGATGTTTATGGACCTAGTGTAGTGTCTGTGAGAGTAGCACAAATTTGGTTTAAGCGTTTTCAATCCGGAAATTTTGATGTCAAAGATGCACGTCGCTCTGGTCGCCCTATTACGGATAAAATGGATGCCATTTTTGAAAAAGTGGAGCAAGATCGGCATACCAGTAGTTACGACGTAGCTGAAGAACTGGAAATTGACCACAAAACAGTTTTGGCGTATTTGAAAAAAACTGGGTACACAAAAAAGCTCGACATTTGGGTACCTCACGAGCTCACTGAAAGAAACCTAATGAACCGTGTACTCATTTGTGATTCTTTATTACGACGTAATGAAACCGAACCATTTTTGAAGAAGCTGATAACTGGTGATGAAAAGTGGATCACGTATGACAAGAACGTGCGAAAAAGGTCGTGGTCAAAGGCCGGTCAGGCTTCACAGACTGTGGCGAAACCTGGGTTAACTCGCAACAAGGTGATGCTGTGTGTGTGGTGGGATTGGAAGGGCATTATTCATTATGAGCTGTTACCACCAGGCAGGACCATCGATTCTGAACTCTACTGCGAACAACTGATGAGATTAAAGCGAGAAGTTGAGAGAAAGCGGCCGGAATTAATCAACAGAAGGGGTGTGGTTTTTCATCATGATAACGCTAAACCTCACACATCTTTAGACACCCAACAAAAATTAAGAGAGCTTGGCTGGGAGGTGTAAATGCATCCGCCGTATAGTCCTGACCTTGCACCTTCAGATTTCCACCTGTTTCGGTCTCTTCAGAGTTCTTTAGGCAGTGTCAGGTTAACATCACGAGAGGACTGCCAAAACCACTTGTCGCGGTATTTTGACCAGAAGTCCCAAAATTTCTATAGCAATGGGATCATGTCCCTACCTACAAGATGGCAAAAAGTTATCGAACAAAATGGTACCTACATACTTTAGTTAAATGTAAATAAACTTTATTAAAAAATGTTTTGAATTTTCTTAAAAAATGCGAAGAAACTTTTTCCCCAACCTATTATGTGCACTATCTCCTTGTGATAGCGCAGTATGCAAGAGCTTTACTCCACGCAAAAAAAAAGAAGATAGCATGGACCACGTCGCACCAACAAATAAGTTCCTCATTTCCTATCTCCGCTATCACATCGAAAGGCTTTTACTGATAATTGCTTTAAATTTCACCAATGTACATATATGTATGTATTTAGGCATTTAAGTAAATATTTTCGTTTTATTCCCCTCCAAAGTTTCAACGAAAAGAGAAAAGATGAAATCAATAACAACGAAAATCAATTCGAAATACCAAGACTGATGAAGCCTCTCTTAAAGAATAAATTACTAAAAATAGATAGACCGTACTTTAGGTTACTCTCAGAAATGAATATCAATCAATAACGTTTTAATTAAAATATTGAAGTTCCAAATTGAAAGGTAAGGTTGGTATTATTGGCGATGATTTATTTTTAACGAAGGCGGGAAGGTCACATTCATAAACCCTTAAATAACGATCCTGTACAATATTGTGTTGTATTGAATTATTGAACCAGAACGCTCAATACGTTTCCGAAGTACGCTATCCCTATATTTCACACGTGGCAGGATAATTTAATTATAATACACAGAGCACGGTTAGTATTGAAAATTTGCTATTGTACTGTACGCGAAACTGTTCCCACGAACTGGTATTAAGATTATTAATCTATTTGTGGATATTATCCTTAATACATTTAAAAAAATACGAAAAGACGTACCTAAGTGCATGGTTCTAGAGTAAAGGAAAAGAATAGACAAAAAAAAAACTGATTATAAACACGCTGTTTGGTAATAATTCTTTGAAGTATAAACATAGTCGGATGAAGAATTTTTGAGCCCCAACGTTTCTTTCAAACTGAACGGGGTCTGAGAGAAGTACTTTGATCTCCATCGATCTAGATTTGATTTTAATTTTGCTTCTTTTTTTTTGCCACATGTACGACGCACACGCACCGCTACACTTTGAGCTATATCGCTGGATACATGCTGGTATTTCCATGAGCTCAGTTACATTAAAAAACCGCGATGAGCTGTGGAGCGACATCACAAACAATGCCTTACTTTTTGTCGTGCTCTCTGCGCAATAACAATGGCACTATACCTTGCGAGGACAACGATAACGCTGTCGATGTAGCCAAATTTTTGTAGAAGCTTTTTTGAAATTTGAAAATGGAGTCATCGATAGGACGAAGAATAATAACTCTAAATTGAAAAGAATAACTGAAGTACAAAATATTCCAACCTAGATATACATTTGAATTATGTCAAGTTATACATATAAAATAATGCACCAACTAAGACAAGATTATATTATGAAGATCAAACTTAACACTACAGCGTGCATCTCAGGTAAATAAGTTATTCAAAGTCCGTTGCGTACTATGTGAGATATCTCTAGAGACTTACTGGTTTCTGGCAGACGATGTATAGAGTAAACTACTGCTTCGTGCACCTCTGGGAGGCTGACGGGAGTGGTTCGTATCCTCTCCTCTTCAGCACTCTTTTCTAAGCTTTGCAGGTATATTGAGTAGACGCTTGCTGTACACCGAATCTAAACAAAGAAAAATAAAATAATAATGTTATAGGTTTTGTTTTATAACAGAATAAAAAAGAAGAGGTCTTCATGTCGACGTGAATATAATATGTTTTTTTTTTATGTTTGACCACACTACTGAGTAGTCCGATTTAGAAAATTGTTTTTAATTGGGTTGGGCAAAATAATGGCAGCTTGATTGATTAGCAGCGTTGATTGTTTGTTTGGCACCGACTTAAAATTTTGTTCAAAAGTTGTTTTGGCTACAGACTACAGAGTAGTATGTAAAAGGGAGCCGGAAACCCTACAGTGGATATGCAGGCAAGTTAGAAATCATTCCTTCTTTATTTTTTCTTGTACAGTATTGGTATATGAGACGAGCTTTTTTCGAGATAAAAACACCTCTTAATGGCTGCCCGCGGTGCGTCGGACGAACCTCGTTAGTTGATTAATGTTTTAGAAAGGACCAGCGGGATAATTCCCTAACTCAGTTACAATAGCAAAACCTTTCATTTTGACAGTTCGATAATATTCATTGCGTAATTTACGTTGTTGAGCAAATGAATATTTCAAACATAGAAAGCAACGTAGTAGTATTTACGTCGAAATCTTTCGCATTTTGATTGAAAATGTCTTACGCGTTTGGGGAGTAGTTTAATGAAAACGAAATGAAGAAATTGAATGCTCTGAAAAGACTATTGCCTACTTCATCTTTTATTAAAAACTCACGGGTCCTTTTCAAGTTGCATGTTATGATCATACTTTTTACACCGTTCTGTACAAGAAGCTTAGTTTAAAAAGTATATAATTGAATTGTTTCCTTCTCATTTTATCGTGCTGTTACAAATTACATGCTTACCGTAACGAAAGTCAAAATGTAACTCGTGATTGTAATCTGAACTAACTATGGGTCACGACACTCGAGGCTGGTCACACTTATTCCACGAACTCTAAGCAATACCTCATAACTACCCCACTGCAGTAAAATGCTAGATTATTTATCGCCACAAACTATAGGGAAGTTGGCTGATGTAGTGTTTTCCGAACTTACAACCGAAATAGCTAAAGTTTTCTGGGAGCGAAACTGAACTACGATCACCTATATGACCGTAGTTTAAGCTTGTCTAGTATGTGGCCCTGGTCACAATGTGTGTGGGCTGCGGGGCGGATGGCGTATTCATGAAACAAAATACCATTTATGCGGGGCAAACAATATAATGGACGACCGCGTGGGCAGTCGATGGACCAGGAGAGTACGCGGTGAGTGAATAAATCCGCCAGTTTTCATACTTTTTGCGACGGGCACTTGCTAAATGCATGTAAGGGAGCTGTCCCTATAAATGATAGTATCACTATGTTCGGATACACTAAGCTACATCTCGCTACCAGCAATATCTTTATACAGTCATATTTGTTTTCTTCTATCTTATCATTCAGGTAAGAAACTCAATCAATAAGACGTCGCAGATTTCTTTATGAACATTAATAACAACATAGCTTCTAAAAAAAAGGTATACATTAAACTCTCAATAAGACTTTCGACTGTTGTTGTTGTTGATAATAGAAACATAACTTTTTATGGAATCACTGAACTATAAAGCTCGAAACAACAATAATATAAAAATGTTTTTGTAAAATATAACAATGTATCTACTAATGTTTGAATGGACTTGTAAACAAAGCAATAACGCTAGTAATATGAAGATTTTTCAATAACATTACACAAAATTGGTATTGGATTAATTCAACTATTTTGCTTAATTGAATCGTACACAATTTGATATAAACTACGGAATCAATAATACAAATAAAGCAATTACAACTTTGCCTGAACTTTGATATGAAAGTCAGACACATTGCCAACCAGCGCCCTCGTGCCCAAACATTTTAACGTACTTCGTTCAGAAACATGAACTCTAGTAATTACGCCACGCCTCTGTTTGAGTGTTTTAGTGCCCAAATAACCGTCGAAAACGATGGGATACCGAAATAGTCGGAAACAAACATGAAACAGATGAAATAACAGTGAAAACCTGGATATGAAAAGGCTATAAACAAGAGAAGTGTAGGCATAAAAGAAAAATATATTTCACGAACGTACAGTTTCGGGTGTAAAGAAAAATACCTGTGTTTTCTACTTTATTTATGTGTGTCATCCCTGTATTTTAGTCATTTGTACCATGATCCAAATATTTCGAAATTATTGGATCTATGAACGAACAAATTACCCAACACTTACTTCAAAACGAATTTACATTTCATTACTTACAAATTACAGATATTTCTTTGTTATTTTCCTTACTTATGAACGTGGAAAATTAAGTCATAAAATTCATTTGATGACTCATTTTATGGGTGTTATAAAAATAAGATTCATCTCACCTTAATTTTCCCTCTGACAAAGTGATGTTTCTGTACGACGAATTGTATGGTGCTGTAAGCGGTCATTGGCCCTCCCACTGTTTCGCCATCCACCCGATGCAAGACATGCTGACTCAGCGCCTGCGAAGATAAAATTACAAGGTGTTAGCTCGCGTGACACGAAAGATAAGGAAAGCCGACACGGCCCGGAAAACTTTCAGTTTAACGCTCAGGTAACCAATATGGGCCATTTCTTTACCAACCTATAGAGTAAAAAAATACTAAATATAATTTTGGAGATGGGCTTCCATTTTTTGGTTAATGTTATTACAGTTTTAATGTGTTTGAAGCTAGGTAACGTAAAACGTGACGTCAGTGAGTTATAATGACAAAGTTTAGATTCCTCTATAGTTTCACTTAAATTTGAATTAAAATTGTTAGACCGTAAATGAGAATATGAATTTCAATGTACTATAATATTTTTCAATACTCAAAGTGATCGATTTTGAATATACCGATCACTCACTTAAAACTTTGGTAATCTAATGTTGAACAAGACTGCAAAATTAGTTTTGAAATATGTTTTTTTATTCTCAATACAAATTCGAAAATGAAAATCATATTTGTAATTCAGAATCTTTAGATTTAAAGCGGGTCCTTCACAAGTCATGAGTTCTATTAAAGCGTCTCTTTGATTGACGATTCCAAACAAATTGTTCGAACGTAAGCCGGCTATTGAAACTGTCCGTTGACGTTAAACAACCTTTGGTAAATAAGCAAGTGAATAATAAAATAGCATTTTATTCTCTTTCAAACAACTAGCCAGTAATTTATTCATGAGACATTATGGAGTGCCTCGAAGTGATATTACTTTGAACAGTGACGTCATTAAGTTCAGCTTTTAGCGTTGTTTATATTTCCGTTGACTAACTTTCGACGAATTGAATACTTTTAGTTGGTACCACATTGTAATTTATAGAGAGAGGGGCTTGTGGCGAAGTAAAAACAGCCGCACGGTTCGATCGATTTGGTTAAGCTACGCTTGCCGCAGTTGTTTTGTAGATAAATGACCATTTTTAGGGTTCCGTTGCCAAATGGCAAAAAACGGAACCCTTATGGATTCGTCATATCTGTCTGTCTATCTGTCCGTCCGTATGTCACAGCCACTTTTTTCCGAAACTATAAAACTATGCTGTTGAAACTTGGAAAGTAGATGTATTCTGTCAATCACAAAAAATTAGAAAAAAAAAATTGAGGTTCCCCATACTTAGAATAATTTTTTTTTCATCAAACCTATACGTGTGGGGTAGTCCCTGAGATACCACATTTGGTTCCCCGCGTACCAGCGAACTTTAACCTTATTTGTATGATAAAATAAGGCTCTGAATCGTTTGAAACGATGCGAGCATAACGTAGGTAATTTGGAATAAAGGTATCTACGAATAGATCTTCAAAAATTATATTGAGGTTACTAATATCATTTTTTTTCTAAACTGAATGGTTTGTGCGAGAGACACTTCCAAAGTAGTAAAATGTGTGTCCCCCCCTGTAACTTCTAAAATAAAAGAATGATAAAACTAAAAAAAAAAGATGTACATTATCATGTAAACTTTCACCGAAAATTGGTTTGAACGAGATATAGTAAGTCGTTTTTTTAATACGTCATAAATCGTAAACCGCAATTTACCTTTCATTCAATCACCTCAAATATATTAAAAAAAAAAAACATATAATTTCATAAACATAAAACTTATGCATAAACCGTGAATACCTACAGGTTTGTACGGAACTCTCGGTGCGCGAGTCCGACTTGCATTTGGCCGGTTTTTTATGTACCTAGACCCCTCCGTGCCTCGTAAAACACGTTAAGCTGTTGGTCCCAGCTGTCAGTTGTGGATCTTTAACAGTCGTGATGGATCCTCAGAAACCACTAACCTGTCTTGCCAAGGGATATCGTATTACCCAGTAACTAGGTTGCGGAGGTCAAATGGGCAGTTTCTCCATGTACAATATTAGTAGTCAGTTACATCCGGATACATTGAAAGCTGAACCTAACATAGTTGGGAAAACGCTAGGTAGATGAAGATGAAAGATTTTTTTTTTCAAATTTATTAAATTCTTCTTCGTTTCTTGATAACTTGGATAAACAGGGGCAAAAAGATCGACTAACGAATTTTTAATTTGAATCAAAGCTTGCTGGCATTTGAAAAGTGTGTCGTGCAGTTCATACGTTCCCTCACAGATTTTTGGATTCATAAAAACAATGACAAAACCAATTTCTTGCAACCATGGCCATAAAACCACAATGTGGATGACAACCGGGTATTATTTGTACAGCTCGCTTGGTGAGGGGGTGAGTAATTGGCTTCTGCGGTACAAAACAGTTGTGTGTCTACAAATAGTTGTTCTTTCTGGGTCTGCCGGCTGTTGACCCAAAATACTAGGAATTGGTGAAGGGTGGGTTTTGGGGGACTGTCTTGTTCTTGAAGTAGGTATTGCTTCGCAGCTTGATGAGATGAGATGTCTCAGGGATAATTACAGATAACCTTCAAATCGTATTGTTATAAAACCTAATTCCTAAAATCAGTCACCACAGTACAATACAATACAGTACAATACTAACGACCGCTCTATGCCAATTTTCATCGAAAAGTGTCCAATATGTGAAAAGTCACCGCAAATGCGCCACCACCGTGGGCAGAACAATAAATTAAATCTCCCAAACTTATTTTTCTACGCAATTGGCGTTAGTGTGGCCAGTAGAAATGTAAGAAATTAAACCTTCTCGGTTGAATTGATTATTACATTTTAAACCGTGTACTTTCTGTTATGATAATAAAACCTAACAGTGAATTATTTTTGGTTTTGGTTTAGTTGCCAGTGTTGCTTCGTTATACAAAGTTTTCTGAAACTGCCAGAAACACTTGTTACTATCTTCTTCGTTTCAGTAAAAATATGCACTACTAAAATTATGTCCGAAGATTGGACTAGACTTTAATTCTACATCTAAGTATACTTAACGTCGCGGAACGTACAGACGCCAGCACGCAAAGCAACTACAATCTGTCAAATTTCTTTAATAGATTTTCAACTTTATCGCTAAAGTATTAGATTCCAATTTGACAGATTCGGGTGGCTTTATGTGCTGGCGTCTGTACAAATTGATGAAAGGTAACATTTAATGTAACACACGTTGTAACAAATTTACCTTGTTCTTGTATTACATTACATGTTACATTACATGAATTAGGACGGCTTATTTGTGGTACACATCATTACGTTGATTTTGGTATCATACTCATAATTCGTGCCTAAATGATAACGGTCGCTCGGGTCAATTGAAGGTACGGTTGCCGCGGTCGGTTATTGGATGGGTGATCCATTAGATATCGAGACCTCGTCATGCCTCGTTCGTGTCGGTCTGGTTGATCTTCGACAGTTGTTAAGGGTAATCAAACGCCCAAAAGTCCAACAAGTTTCATCAAGGGGTATCATGAAACCCAGTAATTGAATTGTTAATGACAGCTAGTGGTATTGATTAGATTTAAACCCGACCCCGACTTATGTAGTTGAGTAAAGACTATGCAAATTGATACTTACTAATAAGTCGGTTTGTAGTTTCCACCTACCCCTAAGAGAAAGCGTGAGTTTATTTATGTAAATTGGGTTTTAGGGTTCCGTTGCCAAATGGCAAAAAACGGAACCCTTATAGATTCGTCATGTCTGTCTGTCTGTCTCTCCGTGTATGTCACAGCCACTTTTTTCCAAAACTATAAGAACTATGCTGTTGAAACTTGGTAAGTAGATGTATTCTGTAAACCGCATTAAGATTTTCACACAAAAATAGAAAAAAAACAATAAATTTTGGGGTTCCCCATACTTAGAACTGAAACTCAAAAATGTTTTTTGCATCAAACCCATACGTATGGGGTATCTATGGATTGGTCTCTAAAAATGATATTGAGGTTTTTAATATCATTTTTTTATAAACTGAATGGCTTGCGCGAGAGATACTTCCCAAGTGGTAAACTTCCATCGAAAATTGGTTTGAACGAGACCTATTAAGTAGTTTTTTTTTAATACGTCACAAATCGTAAACCGCAATTTACCTTTCATTCAGTCAACTCATATATAAAAATGTAAAAAAAAAAAACATTTAATTTCATAAACATAAACCTTATGCATAAACCGTGAATACCTACAGGTTTGTACGGAACCCTCGGTGCGTGAGTCCGACTCTCACTTGGCCGGTTTTTTTTTTGGAATGATATGTCGAGTTCTAATAATATCCTTATTTCATTTTATATCCTTCGTTTAACTATTAACCCTGATATATTCAACTGTCGAGTGCTAGAGGTCATCATCATCATCATCATCATTTCAGCCGTAAGACGTCCACTGCTGGACTTAGGCCTCCCCCAATTTGGGGGGCTTTGCCATAATCGCCACGCTTGGCAGGCGGGTTGGCGATCGCAGTATGGTGGTAAAATGCATAGAGAACGCTGCTGCCCATTCTCTAGTAAATCCCTTAGTCGCCTTTTACGACACCCACGGGAAGAAATGGAGTGGTGTTATTCTTTACGTTCGGCACCACACGGTACACTCACACAACACACCCGTGGGTAACACGGTGCTAGAGGTCAAAACATTTTAATTTTCACTTTTCCTAGTTGTTCTATTTTCCTTTAAAATTCTCGATACCTTCCAACCGTAGTAACTCGTATAAGGGCTCTGCGGATGAGTTCTTCGACATCTAAGTGTCCTTTTGCTTTTGTATTTATTTGTACGATTGATCGGTTACCTTGGTTCTCCTAAGGATCTCTTCATTTCTGATTCGTTCGCTTAGAGAAACTCCAAGAATAGCCCTCTCCATTTGGCCTTCTTATGAAGCCAATTGTGAGCGACCACATTTCGGTGCCACTGGCAACCCGCACTGGTCACAGAGTTTCGGCACTCTTGACATACTCTTCATATTTTCGTTAAAAACGAGTACAAAGTTATTGCTACACGTATTAATATTATATTTAGATAGTTAATCATTTAATGTAGTATCTGGTGTAAATAGCTGGTTTAAACAGTGTGGCAGGGACATTGATGCACAACATGTTATTCAGTACATGGTTCTTAAACCTTCCTTCGTAAAAAGTTTCCACCAGCTATATAAAAAAATACTGTTTCATTCATTTTGATTGCGTAGGTATTGCACTTTTCAGAGAAACAGCTGGTTTTATTTATGATAACCGGCGAAAAATGTCTACGCTACGCTAGTTACAGTAAGCGTGTCAATTTCCCCTGCCACCCTGTATATTTTATTCAAGCATTATTAATGTATCATCCTCATTCATCGTTTTAGCCGACTGATGTACACTGCTGGACAAAATCCTAATGTATAGAAAATAAATAAAGTTATGAGTAACTTCTTTATACCCATATGATATAAATATTTATAATTTAATTATCAAGTTCAAAACAAGAGTGTATAAATATAGGTCGAGACTTTCAGTATCCATGAATTCCTCTTTACCTTGTTAAGGTTCTGCGAATCAATCAATACTTGCTACTTAGAAAGCGAAAATCCGCTTGTTTCGTAAGAAACAACCCATTAATATCTTATACGTAAAATGTCCAGAATAAAAATAATATTTCGGTAAATGTTATAAAACAAAATACCTAAGTTAGGAAATTTTCAGTCCATTCGAAGCGTGGTGCGTACCAATGCAAAATACTCAAACATAAATTGGCGTAACGTAAATGTCATTGAAAGTCTTTTCCAGATTTTTATACAAAATAGCACAGATACTCGTTAGTCAACACAATGGCGCCAACACTCATTTAATATAGATCTAATCTAAAAAGCCTATCAGAAAATGTAGGCCATTGTATCATTACACTGGATTTCGTGCCAGTAAATGGTTAAAATTAATTTACCGGGCAGACCTTCCTCCGACATCTAATGAACCTCTAACCCAACCGCTGGATGAAACTAATTGCTAATCAATACCCTTTTCAACGGCCCCCGTAGGCAGACGTAATCGAATAAGATAAACAGAATGTGTTGATCTATTGGTTGTGTCTAAATCTACTTCGCTTCTTACTAGTGCGGCATGAATATTCTATGTAAGGTCAGGGAAAATTATTGCTAAGCAAATTGCTTATCATCTTAAATTGTTCGTAGGTATATTTAGACCACAACTATCACTTTTATTAGTTACATGGACGTAAAAATATCGCGTTTGAATTTTGTCGTGCACTTTTTAATAATTGAGAATTCAATAAAATGCTTCACAGGGATTCGATAAACTACTGTTCGATTTTGTCTCAGCGCAAAGCAATGCGTTTAAGACCCAGTGTGAGAAAAACTACCATCTGCACTATGGAAGATCTTTACAATGCTGGATTACGCTGTCGAAGAGAGAATCGTCGATTACGCTGTCAGAGCTATGGTATCGGCCCCGATTTATGAGTTATAAGTCGTGAGTTTTAACCTAAGCAGGCACTTCACTTTGTGTATTAAAAATTTAAAAAACCCCCGACACAAAAACCTAAAATCCCTTTAAAAAGTAAAAAATAATAAAAAAACTCAATCTTGAAGTACCTAAGTATGTATTAATAATTCAAAAAAAAAAAATACGTCGCGTTGGGGGACCGCTCCAAACCTAACAATTTACTTACAAATAGTCTATTACCTAACTGAAGAAAACTTTTATAAAATGACTTCTAAATATTGCATTTAGGATACGACCGTCAACGACGTCTGCCCTCGCAGAGCGGTCCCCCAACGCGACGTATTTTTTTTTTTAATTATTAATACATACTTAGGTACTTCAAGATTGAGTTTTTTTATTATTTTTTACTTTTTAAAGGGATTTTAGGTTTTTGTGTCGGGGGTTTTTAAAATTTTTAATTTAATTTTTTATTTTATACTTTTTATAGGTATACTTATTATAATGTAGATTTTGTTAAGTTATAAGTACATAGAACTTCGCCGTGGCCAACAGGAAGATGGGAAGCTTCCAAAAACAATATCAATTCAATTTGATGATGCCACTATCGGCCGGAGTTGTGTTGACGAGAATGGATGGATTCTAATAAGGCCACATAATGTAACTTTTCAAGGTCTTAGAGGATATGGAAATATTGAAAGAACAATGTATCCTATCATTTTATGTTGGGCGATTACGGCATATAAGTTGCAAGGCACGACAGTTGAAAAAACTGTGGTTTACTTAGGTAAAAGTACTTTCGCAAAAGGCCAAGCCTATGTAGCCTTAAGTAGAGTATTTTTACTCTGTTTCAGGCTACATAGGCTTGGCCTTTTCCTTGGATGGTGTAGCAGTTTGTGAGCTCGACCAAAGAAAACTATTTAATAACCCACATGACAAATCATCTTTAGCAGAATTGCAAAGACTGAGATGTAGTCATTGATACTCTCACGTGACAATCGGATTTCCATGTCCCAATTTTCCCACCACCAATTTTCTCATCAAGCGAAGCTTGAACATTCTCGATTAAGTCATCAATATTCTCTTTCAGTGCGCTTTCATTTGAGACCCCACTCGAGTATATTTGTAGACATTCGGTTATTCTTCCCCACTTTGACCCCCCACAACTTTTAAACGGCTCAACCGATTTCCATCAAACATATCTAAGAACACTCGCACATAAGTCACCTTTAATACAAAAAAAAATAATTGAGATCGCTTCATCCGTTCGGGAGCTATGATGCCACAGACAGACAGACACACAGACAGACCGACACACAGACAGACCGACAGACAGACAGACACGTCAAACTTATAACACCCCTCTTTTTCCGTCGGGGGTTAAAAATAAACGGTGAAGCAAAACATCGTGAGGAAACCTGCATGTCCTAGAACCGAAAATTCGAAGACATGTGACATCTACCAACTCGCAATGGGCTCACGTATTAGATTAAGACCCACTCCCTCTTACTAAGAGGAGTCCTGTCTCCCAGCAGTGGGAACGGTATAGGCTGATTATGCTACGCTGTCAAACTGGCCGAATTCTGGTCGAATCTTATTTTAAACAAACAATTAATGGAAGCATCGATACGACAAAGAATATAAAAAAACTAAAAGTTACTATCACATTTTGAAAACCGAGGAATGGAATCGAAACCGAATGTGAATACACATGATTTACAACCATTTTATATTTTATTGAACATTTTATTCCAGAAAAGCAAATCAAAAACCCCACAATAATATCATCTAAACGACTTTATACTTCCATAATCGTTGGCGGCCACGCGTATAAATGTGTTCAAGAGATAGGCCTCCATCTATCAAGTTAGGACAATAAAAAAGCGGCCTAAAAGTTCGTATTCCGAATATCAAACGTTCCCGAGGACCGGGTGACGTTCCGAATCACCTTTTTTCGGGATAATGCCAAGAATTATAGGTGTATTTATCGTCCGATTATGTTAAAGTCAACAGCGTAGTTCTATTTATCGTATGTAGTATCGTTTTTGCGGCATTTATGACTTCGACGAGCGAATCGTCCTTGTAGAATAAAATATTTCGGGTACCTAGATACATAAGTTTACGAGTAATTCGAATTCTTGAGTCGCCTTTTAAGTTTTCTGTTTTAGTATTGTGCTTCACAAAAAAAAAAAAAACAGCAAAACTACACACGATCTACGTCTTTCTAGTTGCTTTTTCTATTAAGCAATAATAAAATAGAATTGAAGAGAAATAAAATGCTATCTTACATTATCTCCAGATATAAAATCTTCGGTATTGTGAAGGACTAGCAGTATGAAAGCCCTAATACATTTCTTATTTTTAACTAATCTTTGAGCTACTCATTATTGTGATAAGAAATCCTTGCTTAAGTAATCATCATAATCAACAGCGGCCTATAATGTACTGCTGGGACACAGACCTCCTCTCTGTGAGAGGGAGTGGGCCATAATCCACCACGCGGGCACATTGTAGGTTGGTAGATGTCACAAGTCTTCGAATTTTTGGTTCTAAGATATTCTGGTTTCCTCACGATGTTTTTCCTCCACCGTTTTAAGAGCAATGGTGACGACATACTTTACTTAAAGTAAAAAGCCTGCTTAGGCTGGTACACTGCTTTTGTGTTTGGTTTACATTACACGATTTTGTGTTTGATACCTAAAAAATAAGCAAATTCAACGCTACGTACCAAACCGAAGATAAATTACCAACTCCAAAATGTCTAAAACAACTGTAGATTACGCGTTCCGACCGCACACTAAGCCAACCTCTCCCCACCCCCTCTTCCTCCCGACCTTCACCAAATTCATTCCTTCCTACTAATTTCACCGAGCTCATCAAAAATACTAAGCAGTCACACCAGTCATTAATTATTTAACAAGCTCTTCAGCAAAGTGAGTAAAATATAATTTTAATTGAAGCCAGGTTTCAACTTTCCCCTTTGGAAACGTCTTTTTGTAAAAGTTGAGTAGTATAATTAAAATTGGAGGATCTATTCGAAATCGCACCCATTTTATCGAAGTTTTTGACGTATTGGAATGTCTGATTGAAAATTGTAAAACTGATTCAACCGTAAAAATTGTATGACTGGAATAGTTTTAATTTATTTTGAAATATTAACTATTAGCTTTTGCCAGGGGCTTCAGCCGCGTGGAGGTCGAAAATTATCCCACAGAAATGCTTATCCGAGATAAAAAGTATTCGATGTGTTACTCTTGATGTATTTATCGGTGTGGTAGATTTCATCCAAATCTGTTGCCCTGTTTTTGCGAGATTGAGTAACAAACATCCAAACATACAAACTGTCACATTTAGAATATTTGTAGGATTAGAACTATTGTCGTTTAAATAAGCAATAAATGCATTTGATTGCCTTATTATTCTAGTAGTCTCAGGTCGGGCAGTTTTATAGAGTTTTTTCGGTAGCAGCCCAGAGTATGGAATCGTGCCCAGTAAATGACTATAGCCTAGCTAGCCCCATATTACATAAGACTTAAAAATAACTGGCGAAATGTTGGTGTATTATGCCTCTGCTAATCCGTGGCGAAAAACAGTTGTGATGTTATTTAAATGACATTTATTTGCACAGGTATGTAAATCTCTGAACCTTTTGGCGCAGTCCACATAGAACAGGAAGGCAATGCCCACACTCCCTATTTACACAAATCTGGGCAAGCGGAATAATGAGCCTTCCCACTGCTGACTGCTTTTGAGTAATGAATTTTCTATTGAGTCCTAACGAAGCGCTCGTCATTGAGTTTAAATAAATCAAAGTTTCATGAATGTTTTTACCATCTTTACGACCCACATACTTAGACTATGATCATTTAATTGATTAAAACTCACTGTAGAGGCACCTAGAATCAATTCAATTTTCTTGTAAATTTTGTAGTTCAAAAGTGTCTTTTAATGGCTACATGAAATAAATGATTTAACTTTGACCATTGTATAATATCACTAGAAAGAGGTAAAGTATGGAAGAAGAAATACTATGACAACCTAAAATTAACTGAGATAACAACACCAGGGTAATGACCCGTGGACTTTTAAAAGATCTTAAAAAAAAAACCGGCCAAGTGCAAGTCGGACTCGCGCACTGAGGGTTCCGTACAAACCTGTAGGTATTCACGGTTTATGCATAAAGTTTATGTTTATGTTTTTTTTTTTAATTTTTATATTTGAGTTGATTGAATGAAAGGTAAATTGCGGTTTACGATTTATGACGTATTAAAAAAAAACTACTTACTAGATCTCGTTTAAACCAATTTTCAGTGGAAGTTTACATGGTAATGTATATCATATATTTTTTTTAGTTTTATCATTCTCTTATTTTAGAAGTTACAAGGGGGGGACACATTTTACCACTTTGGAAGTGTCTCTCGCGCAAACCATTCCGTTTAGAAAAAAATGATATTAGAAACCTCAATATCATTTTCGAAGACCTATCCATAGCTACCCCACACGTATGGTTTTGAAGAAAAAGAAAATTTTGAGATTCAGTTCTATGTATGGGGAACCCCAAAATTTATTGTTTTTTTTTCTATTTTTATGTAAAAATCTTAATACGGTTCACAGAATACATCTACTTACCAAGTTTTAACAGCATAGCTCTTATAGTTTTGGAAAAAAGTGGCTGTGACATACTCGGACAGACAGACAGACAGACAGACATGACGAATCTATAAGGGTTCCGTTTTTTGCCATTTGGCAACGGAACCCTAAAAACCACCCATCGCTTGACAGATGTTTTGGTGATAGTATTATGGCAGCATCGACATCGCCACTTATAAACTACGCACCATACTAACATG
This sequence comes from Aporophyla nigra, assembly GCA_947507805.1. NCBI lineage: Eukaryota > Metazoa > Arthropoda > Insecta > Lepidoptera > Noctuidae > Aporophyla > Aporophyla nigra. The sequence continues at coordinate 7,250,405 of OX382301.1, forward strand.
GCATAAACATAATCAGTATATGATATTCCCATGGCTGGGCCACAGGCCCTCTGCCAGAGAGAGTGGGCCGTAATCCACCAGGCGAGGTCAGTGCGGGTTAGTAGATGGCACATGTCGAAGACCATACTGGTATCACTTAAAAATCCTGTGGCGACAACCGACAACCTCCAAGATTAACCAGCGAAATGTTGTTTCGAAAAAACAAGCATTCGTGGGCAACTGCCAGGCAAAACTACTGGTCCGGTTGAAGGATCCTCCTTTTCTATCTAGAATGAGTAATAATTAACTTCACAACCTGTTCCTCATACCCCTAAAGTATTATCATGGTGAGCGTTATACTAGTACTTCCATATCTATACTAATATTATAAAGCTGAAGAGTTTATTTGTTTGATTGAACGCGCTAATCTCAGAAACTAGTGGTCCGAATTGAAAAAATATTTTTGTGTTGGGTAGCCTATTTATCGAGAAACGCTATAGGCTATATAAGATCACGCTACAACCAAAAGGAGCGGAGCAGTAATGAAAAATATTGCAAAAACGGAGAAAATCGCACGGGTAGGCGATTCGACGCGACGGGAAGGCTAGGGGGAACAAGAAATTTAACGCGGACGAAGTCGCGGGCAGAAGCTAGTTAATTTTATAAAATGTGAAAGTATCTCTGCCCGTTTTGTTTTATTTTCAGCTGAATCGATTTCGATGAAATTTTCTCTATGACCTAGGTTCAGACATAGGACATATTCCGGTAGTACGTTCCCGTGAGATAATTTGACAAAAGCCAAACAGCATACATCACCATTTACAACAAGCAAGGAAAGAAATGAGGTCTACTATTTGAGCCACCTCGTAAATCACTACAAAACATGGGTCATGACTTCGTGAGAAAATGTAACTCGACCTACAGGTAAGGCATTAGGTACTTACAAGCTATAAAGAATTTTTCCTCCTAAAAATACCGTTGAAAAAACCTTTTTTACAAAAAAAAAAAACAACCGACTTCCTTAAAAACACTACAAAGTGAAAAATAACTTTAATTTCGGAAGTCGGTGTCTTAGGATCTGTATTTATGGTTATTTTGCCACCTCCTTTTTGAAGTCGGTTAAAAATCCAAGAGCTTTAATTTATGTGTCTCCTAATGTTAGTGAAAATTCTGATAAATATATTGACGGCTTAGCAAGTTTCGGGCTTAAACCCTGCCTCATTTATGTTGGGCTGCTCGCGGGGACCTGATGAATGAGATAATCAATTGCCTTTGACTTTTATACGCATAGATTAATTAATAACGAGAACTTAATCGTACATCTTTATTAAAGGGAGATGGGAAGCCGATGAGTTTTTCGTTTAATAGAGATTAATTGATAGAGTGTTCTTTTATTATCATTTACTTTCTTATAGAAAAGGTAAAGGCAACAGGCTCGCTCCTTTTAAATAGACTTCAAAGTAACTGAAGAAATGTAGATTTACTATTAATATACCTCCGTCTAAACTTTTTCCGTAGGTTTGATTTTTGTAATATTTTTATTTGAGAAATGAAACGTTAAACCCATCCTATTAATATCAATATTTATAAATTTTCTAAGTCTGTTACTCAATAACGCAGAGGGGTTAGCAGCTAAGTTATACTAGCCGCACATGCCCATAGATAAGGTTCAACTACGCTTGACGCGGTTGTTCCGTAGATGGGTGGTTCGAATTGTAAAATTCTTTTAGTTTTGGATAGTCCATGTGTCTAGGGAACGCTACAGGTCAAGCAAAAAGAAATAAGCCACAAATATGAAGTACACACATGAGCTGGCAATTCAATGAGACGGGGTTGGTCGGGGAACAAGAACTGGCACCCGGTCAAAGTCGCGGGGAGAAGCTAGTTAGTAAATTTGATATAATAAAACTAAAGCTATCTTTGCATGGAGATGGGCAGAAACTACAGAATGCCACCTGCTACGATTCTTACATACATACTGCTTTTACTACGAATACGTTCACACTCCCACGCCTGTTGCAAATACAACGCACGTGACTTATCTTCCTTTCTTTGTACACGCTTTATATTAGCTTCACTTGTATGTTTGTTTGTAACTGATTCCTTATAGCGCGATTTTGACCCACTTTAAACGACCAGATTTCATTTAAACTCTGTAGACTTATCGAGGACCGATGACAATACTATGATTTCATAAATTTGTGCCATTATCCTTGCCAGGGTTACCAGGACGCAAAAAAAAATTGTCTTCGAAAACTACGCTGATATACGTCACAAACTAGGCTGACATACGTCGCAAAATTCGAAACACCTCAACAAAATAGAAAATAAATAATAGTTTAAAAAAAAAACTAAAAAGAAATAAAAAACTTAAATGAAATCTAGTCGTTTAAAGTAGGTCAAAATCGCGCTATAAGGAGTCGGTTACAAACAAACATTCAAACATACAAGTGAAACCATAAAGCGTGTAAAAAGCGTGGGGTGCCTGATATCAATAAAAAAAAATACCTTAAAAAGCACCCCACGCTTTTTTCCATTATTTTTTACTTTTTAGTTTGGTTTTCAATGGAAGCGTGTTTTTTTAAACTATTATTTTTAAGACTTCAGTTTATTTATATGTGTATATTGAATTTATTTTCATCCGAGTTCGCGAGCGAAATAACTAACCACAGACAGTTTGCGTATATTTACTATCTGCATGTACCTTTATAAATATATTCGTTATATTAATATAAAAACAGAAGTAAGCTGCCAATTAACCCAACACTTGTTGCCGCGGTTTTGTATGGTATTGACAGCGTCATTAATATTGATACGAGCGCGTAATGGAAGTGGGGTGAAAGCATTAATATTTTATTAAAGTACTATGTTTCATAATAATATAATTATTCTAGTTTACATTTCTGAATATAATGAAAGTTTCTTTCTAAATTCGTTGGAAACTAGTATTCTTGGAGCAGTTGTGGCCCAGTGGTAACGCCTGGGACTTGTACGCGTTGTAGGTCGTAGGTTCAAATCCAGACAGGCACTTTGTATAAATTATTTCAACACCACTGCTCTCAAAACGGTGAAGAAAATCATAGTAAGGAAACTGCCACAGTCTAGAACCAAAATTTTGAAGATTTGTTACACCCACCAACTCGTACTGGGCCCGCGTCGTGGAATACGGCCCACTCCCTGTCACACAGAGGAGGCCTGTGTCTGTGCAGTGGGAACGATATAAGCTTATTATGTTTATAGTATTCTAGAATACTGGATATGATGTTCACTTTCAATAAGAAATCACTTTTTTATTCATACTATTTAGTTTATACTAGCTTCTGCCAACGGCATCGCCCTCGTGGATGTCGATAAATTCACCATTTCAACCCCCCATTTCACATGGAATTTCAAAAAACCCTTTCTAGTAGTGGATACCTACCTACTCTTTACAAAGAACACACCCTCCAAATTTCATGTCTCTACGACCAGCGGTTTAGGCTGTGCGTTGATATATCAGTCAGTCAGTCACTCACTCAGGACTTTGAAATTTATATGTATAGATTATATACTTAGACTAAAATTAAAAAAAAAAGAATGCTATACTTCATACTCCATGCCATTGTACATAGGTTTAAGTGAAGGTTCTATATATATAAGTGTCTGTATAGAATAGACGCAATAGAGAGAATGCCTACTTTCAAATCCACCAAATCAGTCATGTTTAATTAGGTCAAAATCTTGTATACAAAATACCGGGTGTAAAAAGACCCTTCAAAGAGCCATGGTCAACGCGTTTTTTACATCAAACTAAGGAACGTGGTATAAATAATTGCTATGAAAAGACTTTTATTTTCGGTGACAAAGTTTGCTGTCCACGGTAGAGCACAACGTAACGCACGCAAAACAATGTGCTTATGGGTGTATGCAGCTTCGGTGGGTTCCTGTTCAGGATAAAGCGGGAGGAAACGTCCGGGTGTTTCCATTGTGAGGATCGTCTGGAGGACACGGTGGAGCATACAGTGGAGGTGTGCCCTGCATGGGCGGAGCACCGCCGTGTCCTCGTGGAGGCGATCGGCGGCGGCGACCTCTCGCGTCCGGCCCTGGTGCGAGCCATGGTACGGAGCGAGAGGGCATGGGAAGCCGTCACCTCCTTCTGCGAAGCAGTAATGCTCGCGAAGGAGGAGGCGGGGCGCGTGAGGGAGTGGCAGTCTCTGCACCCTCACGTCCCTAGCCGCCGCAGGAGGAGACGCCCCGGGCGTCGGGAGTCGATAGCGGACTCCCGGCCACCGTAGGCGCGAGCTTGCGGGTGGCGAGCAATGGGTAGCTCGCCGCCCGGTAAGGACCAAGCTCGGGTCGACGGCGCGTAGTGTTCCACGCGCGCCTCAAAGAGATGTCAGCAGCAATGTAGGGGTCTGCTAGGATCGATGCCTGCCAGGGTCACGAGATTGTTCGAAAGAGATACCGTGACTCTGGCACATGGGCAACTGAAGGAACACGGGTGGGTTTTAGTCAGTAAAAGTCTGACACGCCCTCCCACTCCGCCCAGAGCGGGAGAAGTCATTTGATGATTTCCCATCCAAAAAAAAAAAAAAAAAATGGGTGTCTGCACGCACTATCACAAATCACGTGTTGTGGGACTATTTAACCCTTAAATTTTTACTTTTTAACCAAATTAAATTTATTTGGATGTAAGTTAGTATTGTTGGAAATTTACATCTTTATGTTAGCAGAACTAACCTACTGAGAACAAAGTGGTTTATCTCACTACACATTTGTAGTGAGATAAACCACTTTTTTCCAATTACAAAAACAAAAAAATACTGGAACGGAAACTAAAAATGACATTGAATTGGTTGATGGAAATTTCCATAACAATGCATTTAAGGGTTAAAGTATAGTTAGAAGTTATAAAGTACAAAACATGTTTTCGTATAACTGACGTAAAAAACAAAAAACTTTGACCTACAATATTTCGGTATTTGGAAAGGTTCCCAGGAATAGGTCCAATCCAAATCCAATTATCCTTCTTAATATTATTACCAACGATGCATGAGTCTTGTATGAGGCTAACAATAAAATTGAAGCCACAAATCGACTATTTGAATAATGTAAACGCTGTTTAGACGGTGCAAATTTTAGTCTAGCTTCATTGTATGATATGCCAGAGCCAATGAGCAAGGTTGGTCAAATATAATTGTTTTTGGCGTGACCATGGTTGGCTCTCTACGGCCTTCTATAAATTTGACATTTCGTCCTTTGATACCATTTCGTCAAAATGGTGAACTGCAATTTCGAAGTATTAACAGCATCTAGTCTTTCTATAAATTAGATAAAACCACCTCTTGCTTGTTTCAGTAATTAGCTACGACAACGCTATTTATACCGTTGCCTTCTGCGTTAAATTATACCGTAGAAATCAGTATTAATTTAAGTAATCATTATTGTTCTCAAATAAGCGACATGTTATGTTTTTATTGAGGATAAAGTTTCTTTAAATCTAACCCAATAGTTCAAAAATAGAATTTTCTTTGCTCGTTAATCCGAAAGGGCGTATAAATATGTCTTTAACAATAAGAATAAATTTATTCAGACAAGTTTACATTCAAATTGATTGAATTCCTGGACCTCACACTAGGATTCCCTATGTTGTGAGATCCAGGCTACTTCGTTCCGTTTACATTTTTTTAGAATAAGGTACTTACATTATTTAACTTAATAATAGGTACATACATTCCTTAACTTAACAATAGGCATAAAAATAATGAAAGTCAGTCAGTCTGCATTTCCTTTGTGTTAGTTTTAGTATTTTGTATAGGCCATTGAGTTTCGTGTATATGTGTGGTCCCATAAAACCAAAAGACCTTCTGCCGATTATTTTACGGCATTGGAATCTGTCCCAATTCGCCCTTTGCCTTGGAATGACACACGTGCTTAAGGCAGTTTTATGAAATCGTAGCGTCACAGACAGTACGTAAAGTTGCCTAACTCCAAGAACTCCCACCTCCGAATACAGTGTATTCGTGGGGTACCGGTATGGTCGTCTATACGCAACTTTTAGTAGAGCGCGCTGAGCTCTTTCTACTTTGATTAGTATAGTCTTGCCTGCACCACCCCACGCTACTATGCAGTAATTGAGAATGGATTGACAAAGTGAAAAATAGATCATCTTAAGGACCGAATTGTCAGCAATCTTGCCTAGTTGTTTGAAGATTCGCAGCGTTGGTCTAATCCGGCCCCTTATAGCGCTCAGGTGTATCTATCATAAATCTTGTCACGATTCTCTACAACTCGGGAATCAAAACCAAGTTTAAAGGAACGGGGAGAACTTGGTATCGGGCAGGAAACTATTACCTTATTTATGAGAAATATGATAATAACCGTGAAGGAGGTCGAATATTAAATGTGTGTTTTCGATGAAACCCTTTCGATTCCGCTAACGTGTTACGATATGGTTTGAAAGACGATATATGGTAGATACCTAATATATATGTACATAACGGATGTAAAAATACCCTTAAAGAAGCCGAAAGTCACTTGATCTTCCCGTTTATATGATCATAACTAGATTTTGCCCGCAGATTTGTCCACGTGGAGGGCGGAAACTATCCTACGGGAATGTACTACCGTTTGCTATTACTGTTATAAACTAAGTACCTGTGTGCCAAATTTCATTCAAACCCGTAAAACCGTTTTTACACGATTGGCAATAACAAGAATTGGAATAACAAGGCAGATGTGACTGGACACGCTGGAAGGGAACGCCCTAGGAGAACATTATAGTGACTATAGTGTATCTATTCCAAAGATTTGTAAACACTATCTCATGCATACAAGCGGAGGCAGCTGCTGTCACTAATGTCATCTGCCATTCGGGAGCAATGGCGGGAAACAGACACGGTGTAGCAGGTCTGCACGGTAGCGCTTGATGTGGTGGTGAGCCAGTGAAGAGATATTATTTAACTTAAATACGGAATCAACAGGATTCTACAGTGACTTTTGTTCTTCAGAAAGGTCAGGTGCGTAGTACTGGTAACCGGCGTATATGTATAAAATAAACGACGTATGAAATAACGCATAAAGCATATGTAAGGATCGTAACAAGTAGCGTTCTGTAGCTTTTGCCTACCCTCATGGGAAAATGGCGTGAGTTTACATAAACTCATGCCGTACGTATGCATGTAGTATGCATGTTGTTATCAACTATCTAACCACACAATCATTCATCTTCTATCAGTAATCTCATACAGCCGTAGACAATGAAGGTCTTTAAGATGCCTTTTAAGATGCCTCCGACTGCATGATAATGTTCAAAAATAACTAGATTCTATTTTTTGTGGTTAATTTTTTACGCAGTCGGTTTCTTTTGTATTTTTTTTAAAATTTACTTTTCTGAAATCTCTTTTCTCAAATAGAAAAACCTAAATAACCGAGATGATTTTCAAATACCTATTAATTAATAGCTCACTTGACATACTCCTAGTTCGTCGACTTTATTTTTTTTTCTTGTCCATAATACGCCTGGTTATCGCCATATAAAATTTTGAAACTCACAAGATTTAAAAAATCGGTTGACGTAAGAATCATCAAAATTTTATATGCGTGTCGTGGACCTGCCTGGGTACCTTCATAGACATCGAAGGAGCCTTCGACAAAACAAATTTCTCCAGCATCAGCAGCGCCCTCCCCAGACATGGAGTTGAACAGGTACTCATAGACTGGATCACAAACATGCTAAGCAAGCGCGTGGTTCGCCTAGAGGATGAGCAGCAACTGGCCATGATTGCCAGAGACTGCAACGCATGCAAAGACTAGCCTGCATGGCGATCACGGGCTGCATGAGGACTACTCCGACTGCAGCCATGGACGCCATGCTGGGACTACCACCGCTCCACCTGTTCATCCAGCAGAAAGCCACAATGGCGGCAGCGCGTCTGGACGCAACTAACCTCTGGAGAAAGAGAGACACACAACACACAGCGCTGCTTAAGGAACTTAACAATGAGTTCCCCATCACTAAGGCTATAAATGACCGGGTACCCAAACAGTTTATTTTTGATAAAAAATACAGAATCCAGCTTCACGTAGATCGCCGGTGTGAGGGTCTGCGCCCCACTGAGCTGTGCATCTTCACGGACGGATCAAAAACAGACAGTGGCACAGGTGCTGGAGTCTTCTCGCAGGACTTCAACATACATATAGCCACACCGTTGGGAGTCCACAACACAGTGTTCCAGGCGGAATGCATTGGGATCACTCTTGCCGCCTCAGCCATCATGGCCAGGGCGGTTAAAGACCACTCGATCCGCATACTCTCAGACAGTATGGCTGTTCTGCAAGCGCTGGACAGTCACTCGATTGACTCTGGGCTAATATACGAGTGCCACCAGCGCCTCAACCAGGTGGGTAGCCTCAATAATATAACCATTCAGTGGATTAAAGGACACAGCGGTTCGCTAGGTAACGATGCCGCCGATGAACTTGCCAGAAGGGGGTCGAGCATGACACCGGTGGGACCAGAACCCATCGCGCCACTCCTTTTTGGGTTCCTACGCTCTCTGGTAAGGAAACGTACCAGGGATCTACACTTTAAGCTATGGGTGGACCAAAGTGAGTGCAGGCAGGCCAAGGAAGCACTTCCTACCATCGATGCTCGCCTCACAAAACAGGTCCTCCGGCTAGACAAACGACGGCTGCGTATGGTTACAGCAGCAATAACTGGCCATGGGTCGTTTTATAAACATCTATTTACTCTGGCTCTGACTGGCCTATTAGTCTAGTGGTTAGTGACCCTGACTGCTAAGACTGAGGTCGTGGGTTCGATTCCCACCCAGGACAAATCTTTGTGTGATGAGCACGATCATTTGTTCTGTGTCTGGGTGTAATTTATCTATAATATGTATGTATTTAGTAACATATAAGTATGTTTATCAGTTGTCTGGTTACCATAGTACAGGCTCTGCATTGTTTGGGATCAGATAACGGTGTGTTGGTTGTGCTAAGATATTTATTTATTTATTTGTCATAGGAGTTACAGACAGTCCGCTGTGCAGGGCCTGCATTGAGGACGACGAGACAGCAGCGCACATGCTTCTAAACTGCCCGGCGATCGCCACATACAGGGCCAAGTACTTCGGTAACCCAGGTACCCTACGCGAGATAGTCAGCAACGTCAAGGCGTTGCTGGCCTTCCTCGAGGAGCTGGGGTGGATCGAATGACCGATTTCCCACCCGTACGCAAAATACGCGCTCAGACGTGGAGTTGCGGACACCAGCCCGTTCTACCTATTACCTATTACCTATGCGTGTCGTGGGACTAGCCAGTAACCAGTAGTAGGTACAGACCATTAGATTTTTTATTTGTTTAGAACAAATGAAAAATAAACCCGCCGACAACCTCCATGAATCCCAAGTCGACGTCAACGTGTTCAAGTAGATTAAATTTTTGAATACCAAAGGGCCTTTGTATTAACATACACATGGCTACATATCAAGCTATACGTTTCCAGTTTTAATAGACCTCGCAATGTATAGGCTTACCGTACAATACAAGCTTATAGGGGAAATATATAGATTGATTTGTCGCCGTGCGCACAGTCAGGGACTTGAATTTTTATGCAAATTGACACCCTCCATCAGTTTAACCGTGTTATACTAATTTCATACAACTGCCAAATAATAACAGTTGGTAGATAATTATGGTAATTTGAGTACGTAGTTAATTAGTTTCTAGCCTTATTGGCTTTGAAAAATGACACGGAAAACGTTTTTATGTCTTTGAAAGCAACCAGTATTCCTTTCTGTATTTATTTACGAGTTTGGTCAAGTCACTTCATCTGTTGAGGTTTTCCCAAACTTAAACAAACGCAGTTGTAACTAGCTTCCGCTGCGTGGTATAACAATAAAAAGTAACTTATGTCGTCCTTTTCCAGAGGTCTAAGCATCCTCATACCAAATTTCATCGAATTCTTTCTTTCTTAATTTTATTTATTTGTATAAAAAAATATATTTTAAAACTAAATTGTCTCTCGGTCCCTATTACGTGTTCGCGACACAACTATAGACTTCATTTCATCAAAAAAGTTGAGATACAAGTGCCTACACTCGAACAAAAAGTTTACAGACAACACACTGGTACTTTGCTTTTAAGTTCGTTGTCTGTACCTGTAAAAGTACTCGCGAAGAATTCTACACCCCGAAAGTGCCTCAGTTATAGCTAGTTCAATAGAGATGCTTGTTATTTCTTATAATTAACACTAACTGTGACTGACCCGGGCGCTCCCGAGCGAAGCAATCATAGTAATTGATTTACCTTCTTAATGGCAACAGAATCTTGTTTGATTAGCAAACTTCAAGTGTGTTTGGTAACTTGGGCCAATGAGACTTCGGTCGAATGCCCGTGAAATTAGCGTTTATGTTGACTCTGATGCTTGACACCTATTAGGGTAGATAATTATTTTTAACCGACTTCAAAAAAAGGAGGAGGTTATATGTTCGACTGTATGTATTTTTTTTTTTTTTTTTATGTATGTTCACCGATTTCTCCGCCAATTGTCAACCGATTTTGAAAATTCTTTTTTTATTCGTAAGGGTATACTCCTGAGGTGGTCCCATATTAATTTTGTGAAGATTTGATGTATACTTTGGGAGATAAACGAAGGAACTCCTCAAAAACAAACAGTACACGTAATGTGATTTGGATATTGTACTAAAGATTAAAAATAATTGCTGGTTCTATCTATCCATCCGTGGTGAACTAATTATAGTCTTCGAAGATACCGCATGGAACTCCTCATCGGTGAACAGTACATATAGGAACTTACAGAGAAAGGTTAGAAGGTTAGGGGATAATTCTTTGAATATTATAGGCACGTTAAGACCGTTACTTGTATTCTTATATTCCGTTGAGCTGATGATGGAAGGTACAACTCCTTATCGATCAGGAGTTAGAAGATATCTTGTCCTAGATAGACATACTCGTTGACATCGAGAATTGATTCCTCAGCAGACACTAGAGTGGGCTCTTACCCACTCTACTGTCTGCTTAATAAAAAAAAAAGCAGCCTTAATCATTTTGGCCTGGCCATTTATTATATTTTTATTAACCGACTTCAAAAAGGAGGAGGTTCTCAATTCGGATGTTTATATGTTTTTTTTTATTTTTTTTATGTATGTTCGGCCATAACTCCGTCATATATAGACGGATTTACAAAATTCTTTTTTTGTTCGAAAGGGGTTTATTCCGAAATGGTCCCATATAATTTTCATATAGATCTGATGATGAGTTCGGGAGACAGACACCGGAACTCTTTAAAAAATGACAGGAAATCAACCGCGATTTCTGCTATCGCATAAATATGCATTGTTTGTTTGGAATTAGTGCAGGGTGAATACCACAACTAAAAATTTAAAAATAAAAACTTTTTTACAAAAAAAAAAAACAACCGACTTCCTTAAAAACACTACAAAGTGAAAAATAACTTTAATTTCGGAAGTCGGTGGCAAAAAAACCATAAATACAGATCCTAAGACACCGACTACCGAAATTAAAGTTATTTTTCACTTTGTAGTGTTTTTAAGGAAGTCGGTTGTTTTTTTTTTTGTAAAAAAGTTTTTTTAAGTGCTGTTCACGCTCGATTTGGTGTGTTAGCATTTGTAGACGTGGATCGAAGCGTATTTTATCATGAGTGTAATTGCTATTTATATTTGTGTTTGTGATTAATAATAAGCAATTACGTTGTGCATAACTGAATACTGAAAGAATCCGCTAGAGTGCACGCGGATTACCAATTAAACACGTGAATTTTGAAAACTGCGCATAGATTTGCGAGCAGCCGCTCATTCTAGAGCGCAGTCCTTGCTAAATGTGGGCCCAGATTCTAATGTGTGTTTTAAATATTCCTAAGGTGACGGTATTATCGTGGATGTCCGAGGCACAGATATACATGTCGTGGATTGATGGCGCCAAGGTGCGACAGACAGCGCCATCTAGCGAGTAGTTTTGTAACTAATTTAAAATTACAAAAATATCGTTACCGGAAACGCAAGCGCGCCCTGCCGCTTGGACACGATCGTCGGTAGAGGGGATGCAGCGAGGACTAGCAGAAGGAAGGAGTGTAGCGACAGTCTAACTCCAACAGTCTTAGCAGACGCTCGGTACCAACGCACGTGTTTGTTTCGCATACAGCCTAGTTTATAATAAAGTGATTATATTTAAATTATCTTTTGTTCGAGTACCCACGACAGTGCCCACATCTAATTTAAACTATGTCGGATCGTGAAGAAGATCCAATGCCTCGGATCTCGGCCACCCAGGCTGCGACATCAGAACTGGGCTGCACTCGAACAGAAGAAACAACGGAAAACGGAGCAATGACGTCACGGTGCGACGAGAATTTACTTCGTACGCTGCTGGCTGCTCAAAACCAGAACATGATGTCCCTGATAGAAGCCATCAAGGGTCCAGCAGGTACCAAGCATATTTCTTTGCCGGAATTTGACCCGGATAAGCCGGATGTAGACGCACGTGCCTGGTGTACTACAGCGGATCTGTGTCTATCGGAGGTACCGGTTCAAGGAAGTGCGCTGATCATCACATTAAGCAAGGCTATGAAAGGAAGTGCGTCACCTTGGCTCGCGCAAGTATCGTTTGCGGGTATGACGTGGCGTGACTTCAAAAGCCTGTTTTTATCCCGTTATGATTGCGTGGACACACCAGCCGCTACCCTTGTCAAGATGATGAGTAGCAAGCCTAAGGAAGGTGAATGTTATGCTGCGTACGCCGCCCGATTGTTATCTACGCTCACATCACGCTGGCAAAACATGAGCGCTGAGCAGATAGCTATATCTACGGTGCTTGCTCATATGGCACAATTTGATGGGCGTATACAGAGGATGGCGTTTACTACCGAAGTCAACAATAGAAACAAGCTTCAGTGTGAACTTCAAGCGTTCTCGTTTTTAAAAAGAAAAACGGTTAACTCAACCGACGCCGTTCCAGAGTTCAAGCGATCGAAGTTTCAGTCGACACCGCTGAAGTGTCACAACTGCGGTAAAGCAGGTCACCGAGCATCTGACTGCCGATCAAGGAGTGAGGTGAAAGGCAAGGCAACGAATGTTACCGCTTCATCGTCAAGTTCTGCAGGACCAAAGCAGCGTTCGGACACCAGCCGCTACCCTTGTCAAGATGATGAGTAGCAAGCCTAAGGAAGGTGAATGTTATGCTGCGTACGCCGCCCGATTGTTATCTACGCTCACATCACGCTGGCAAAACATGAGCGCTGAGCAGATAGCTATATCTACGGTGCTTGCTCATATGGCACAATTTGATGGGCGTATACAGAGGATGGCGTTTACTACCGAAGTCAACAATAGAAACAAGCTTCAGTGTGAACTTCAAGCGTTCTCGTTTTTAAAAAGAAAAACGGTTAACTCAACCGACGCCGTTCCAGAGTTCAAGCGATCGAAGTTTCAGTCGACACCGCTGAAGTGTCACAACTGCGGTAAAGCAGGTCACCGAGCATCTGACTGCCGATCAAGGAGTGAGGTGAAAGGCAAGGCAACGAATGTTACCGCTTCATCGTCAAGTTCTGCAGGACCAAAGCAGCGTTCGGACATCATTTGTTTCCGATGCGGCAACACCGGACATTTTGCTACGAAATGTCCACGAAGCAATGGTGGAGGCACCGGCGCGGCTGGTGGCTCAAGCAGTTCCGGGGCAGCACCTGCAGCAGCGGCGAGCAGTGAGCGACGCGTTGACGTTTGCTATATCAGTAATCCCAGCGGTGTGCTGATGAACACTGGTGAGTCATACCCATTTTATTACGATTCTGGTGCCGAATGCTCTCTCATCAAAGATAGTGTGTCGTCATCATTCAGTGGCAAGCGTGTAAATAACATTGTAAATTTAACCGGGATTGGTCATAGTAGTGTGCAAAGTACCTTACAAATTTTATCTGAAGTTATGATTAATAATCTACGTTTAGAAATATTATTTCATGTTGTACCGGATAGTTGTCTTAAAAATGATATCTTAATTGGCCGTGACATTTTAGATCTGGGATTTAGTGTTAGTATGACATCTGATAGTGTTATTTTGTGTCGTTATAAGGTTGTTAGTTTATGTGATCTTTCAAATACCCTCAAGTACGATTCTAATTGTCAAATTAATTTAGATAAAGTTGATACAGACGTTCCGTCAGAATATCGTTCCCAGTTAATTGATATTCTATCACAATATTCATCTTCGTTTTCTAGTGGTGTTGCTAGATCGCGTGTTACGACAGGACAGTTGCAAATTAGGCTTATAGACCCTAGCCTTACAGTAAATCGTCGCCCTTATAGGCTTAGTGCTAGTGAACGTGAAGTTGTTACTGCTAAAGTTCGTGAACTAGAGGAAGCTGGTATTATTAGGCCAAGTTGTTCGCCTTTTTCGAGTCCAGTGTTGCTCGTTAAAAAGAAGGACGGTTCAGATCGCATGTGTGTCGACTACAGGCAACTGAATGACAACACTGTGTCTGATAGGTTTCCACTGCCATTGATAGAGGATCTTGTATCTAGGTTAGGTAGTGCCAAATGGTTCACATGTCTTGACATGTTATCAGGCTATCATCAGATTCCAGTACACCCTGAATCAATAGAGCGCACTGCATTCGTCACACCTGACGGTCAGTGGGAATATTTGACCATGCCGTTTGGTTTGAAGAATGCAAGCTCAGTATATCAGCGTGCAGTGATGAAAGCATTAGGTGATCTTGCTTATAGCTATGCGGTTACATACGTCGATGACATTTTAGTTATAGGATCATCCGTGGAGGAGAGTTTAGTTCGTCTTCGCACTGTACTCGATAAATTGACAAAAGCTGGTTTTTCCCTGAATTTTGTTAAGTGTTCATTTCTTAAGCAACGTGTTGAATATTTAGGCTTTGTTATTGAGAACGGTCAGATTAGACCTAACCCTAATAAAATTATAGCTCTGTCTAAATTACCCCCACCTAAAACTATCACTCAACTGAGGCAGTTTATTGGGCTGGCCACTTATTTCAGACAATTTGTGCCACAGTTTTCAAAAACAATGGCTCCTCTATTTCGTTTAACGAGTGGCAAGAATAGGTCCATCGATTGGGAACCCAGCCATGAGGCCATTCGTCAGAAAATAATTTCTTACTTGACCAGTGAGCCAGTTTTAACGATATTTGACCCTGCGCATTCCATCGAATTACATACCGATGCCAGTGCTGAAGGATATGGTGCCATTTTTATTCAAAAGATTAATGGGAAACAACATGTGGTTGCTTATTATAGTCGTCGCACGTCCCCAGCTGAATCCAAGTTTCATTCATTTGAATTGGAAACGCTAGCTGTCTTTAACGCAATAAAGCATTTTAGACATTATTTGCTAGGTCGTAAGTTTACTGTTGTGACTGACTGCAGTTCGGTTAAAGCCTCTAAAAACAAAACTGACTTGTCTCCACGAGTTCATCGTTGGTGGGCATACATGCAGTCATTTGAGTTTGACATTATTTATCGCGAAGGCAGTAGGATGAGCCATGTGGACTTTCTTTCCAGAAATCCACTCCCTTCATCTAGAGAAGCTTTCACTCGGGTAGAACAAAAGCGTGTCGATTTAGCTGAGCTTTCTAGCAACTGGTTGCAAGCTGAACAGGAAAAGGACGAAGAGATCAGTAAGATCGTGTCTGAGCTTCGTAATGAAGTTTTTCCTGAGGAAACTCGCAAAACTTACGAAATTCGTAAAAATATTCTGCATCGTAAAATTCAGCGTAATGGTCGCACTCGATGTCTGCCTATTGTACCAAGATCTCTTAGGTGGTCTGTAATTAATAACGTCCATGAGTCTATTATGCATTTAGGGTGGGAGAAAACTCTCGAAAAGATTTACGAACATTATTGGTTCGAAGGTATGGCGAAATATGTCAGAAAGTTTGTTGACAATTGTATCACCTGTAAAGTTGCGAAGCCCCACTCGGGTAAAGTGCAGGCAGAACTTCACCCAATTCCCAAGTTCAATATTCCATGGCATACCATTCATATTGACGCTTCTGGTAAACTGTCTGGTAAGAACGACATCAAGGAGTACGTGTTTGTCATCATAGATGCGTTTACCAAATTCGTGTTACTTCGTCATTCGCTTAACATCGACACTAGCAGTAGTATTTGCGCTATTAAGTTCTGTATAGGGTTGTTTGGTGCACCGAAACGTATAATAGCAGATCAAGGTCGTTGTTTCGCAAGCAAAGATTTTTCTAGTTTCTGTACTTCTAACAACATAGAGTTGCACTTGATAGCTACAGGAGGTAGTCGTGCAAACGGTCAGGTCGAAAGGGTAATGAGTACTCTCAAGAGTATGTTGACAGCTGTAGAGAGTAGTCGTGACCGCTCTTGGCAGGACGCATTAGGAGAGGTACAGTTGGCTATGAACTCTACTATTAATAGAGTGACTAAATCTAGCCCTCTCGAGTTGATGATTGGTAGGGTAGCGAGACCGCTCAGTTTAGTGACAGCTAATGATGATGATGTGACGGACATTAATTTAGATGAGATTAGAGAGCACGCGACACAGAATATTGAAAAGAATGCTAGTTATGATAAAAATCGATTTGACCAAAATAAGGCTCAGGTTTCTAAGTTAGCTATTAATGATTTTGTTTTAATTGAAAACGAGGAAAGGAATCAAACGAAATTAGACCCTAAATTCAAAGGCCCATTTAAGATTATTGATGTGTTAGACGGAGATAGGTATCTACTTAAGGCGCTTGACTCTAAGCGGACATACAAATACCCACATGACCGTGTGAGGAAGATCCCCGATCACCAAGTTCCTCGAGAATTAGATGTCATAGTTGATGACAGTGGTAGTGAGACCACAGCTGATTAAGTATGGCTTGCACACTCATACTCGAAACGTTAGACCGCACCTCATGAGTAACATGTGGCGATGGGTCTTGAAGTCGTTGGTGCGATTTCTGTCTGTGTTGGTGCACAGAGCGTTGTATGTGTTGTAGCACATATTGCGCTAGAATTTTGAGAATCGTTGGTGCGATTCTTGTCTGTGTTGGTGCACAGAGCTCCTCATGTGTTGTAGCATATGTGGTGGCAGATTTGTAAAGAATCGTTGGTGCGATTCTGGCCTGTGTTGGTGCACAGTGTCATGAGTGGAGTATGCATTGCTTATGAATAATGGTAGAGAGTAACAGTATTGTTACAATTACTTTGTTAACTTGTTGATCGGATCTTTTCCAATTAATTATGTTGTGCAGGAAGCACTGTGTATAAAGCCTTAATAACAGGGCATTGTTAATTATGGCAGTAGATTATTGTACTTAGATTTAGCAGGAATAAAGTACCATTGAGAATCAACCTTTGTATCTATTGGCAGGATAGCCGAGCTAGATTACTCTTAGAGACATTTTGTCCACAGGTACTGCACCCGAGGACGGGTGCTAGTCAGGGATGGCCGTGTCGTGGATTGATGGCGCCAAGGTGCGACAGACAGCGCCATCTAGCGAGTAGTTTTGTAACTAATTTAAAATTACAAAAATATCGTTACCGGAAACGCAAGCGCGCCCTGCCGCTTGGACACGATCGTCGGTAGAGGGGATGCAGCGAGGACTAGCAGAAGGAAGGAGTGTAGCGACAGTCTAACCAGTGTTGCCGTTTTAGTGACTTTGTCACTAGATCTAGTGAGTTTTTGAGGTTTATGGTGACTTTTTTTTACGATTTAGTGACAAAAAAAAGTCTGGTGACTTCTAGCGACTTTTTCATGATCAACACAACAGTACATATTATTTATCTTGTTGATGCAGTCTATATTTAATAAACCAGAAAATTGTGTAGTTATTAAGTACCTAACGTGCACTGGGAACACGAAATGTTCATTTGACCCATAGACTTGTTGGGTCCATGCTCTATGTACCTATGATATGATTTGACCAACCGGGTATACCCCTATTAACGTTCCACGTTGCAGCACGATTCGTTCGTTTATAGGCATGATCGTGCATCTCGCTTTGTCACGAGAAAAATATATTGCTATCTTAACGTAAAATGTTTAAAGTATAGTCAAGTATTATATAGTTTATTTGGTCCATAGTTCTCGAATGTTATTGTTTGTAGTAACATTGATATTCTCTGAGTGAAACTGGTTTATTTTGTCGTTTTGTTTTCAAGTTTGATTAAAGTTTCTGAAATGGATCTGCCTTTAAAGAAGAAGGCGTGTAGTCAGAAGTTCAGAACTGAGTGGGAAAATCAAGAAGAGTTTAGAAACTGGTTAAAACCTGTTGTAAGTGATCCCACTAAAGCCTTTTGTTTATTTTGCCATAGTGAGTTTTCTGCTAGAGTAACCGATATAAGAAAAAAAAAATAAGAGTAATGTGCCATCTACTTCCATATTACAACCGCAAGGTTCGACTTCCACGGCAACTACAGAGCAACCTTCCACTTCCACCATGCTGGACGAAGATGATACAGTGATAATAGATGAAGATTTAATGCAACTAATTAATTTTTAAAGTGTTTTTGGTTAATTCAAATTATTGTTCGTTGACTTTTCATATGTTTTAAAAAAATACTTTTAATCAGTAAATTTAGTGACTTCTAGTGACTTTTTGAATTAAATTTTTCACCCAATCTAGTGACATTTTAGTAGAAGTTTGGTGACTTTATTTTTCCCTAAGCGGCAACACTGAGTCTAACTCCAACAGTCTTAGCAGACGCTCGGTACCAACGCACGTGTTTGTTTCGCATACAGCCTAGTTTAAAATAAAGTGATTATATTTAAATTATCTTTTGTTCGAGTACCCACGACAGTGCCCACATCTAATTTAAACTATGTCGGATCGTGAAGAAGATCCAATGCCTCGCATCTCGGCCACCCAGGCTGCGACATACACATGTAACGTTATCACAGGGAATTAAAATGTATGAAACCGTTATAACGTGCACATACAGGGTGTGGCGTAAGTAGTGGTCCACCGTTCAGGATTCGATGAACCAGATAATTAACTACAACTACTAACATTTTTACCCAAGGGTTCCGAAAATATTTCAATTTTGTCTTTTATTTACGAAATTTCTACCTTTTATTACATATTTGTTTGTAGTTTCAACAAAAACCATATTTTTTTCATTTTGATTTCTATTAATTACTGCTGAATACTACAGCTATCATGATAAAATATGATTTTTTATGTTATGGTTTTTTATGGCTCTTTTGAAGAAAAAGTTGGTACTTATCTAATTTTAACCCCAATTTTTAACACACCATCAAGTTCAAGAGCAATTTTTGTAAAAAAAAAAAATGGGTAAAAATGGTTAAAATTTTTAATTGTTATAGTTAATTATCTGGTTCATCGAATCCTGAACGGTGGACCATTACTTACGCCACACCCTGTGTATACTTCCCTACTGCATGTCACTATAAACATGGACAGTATCGAAACTATGAACGGTCGGTCGAAGCGGTACACTCACACTGACGCGTGGATCTATGAGACTTCTCAGCGAAGGTTACGGTGCTTTCAGTGGTGGGTGCCAACTCTTTATCGTACTAACCGAACGACGTACAATTGAAGTAAATAAAGCTTGTTTTTAACCGACTTCAAAAAGGAGGAGTTTCTCAATTCGGATGCTTATATATTTTTTTATTTTTTTTATGTATGTTTGGCCATAACTCCGTCATATATAAACGGATTTGCAACATTCTTATTTTGTTTGAAAGAGGTTTATTCCGAAATGGTCCCATATAAATTTCATATAGATCTGATGATGAGTTCCAGAGATAGACACCGGAACACTTTAAAAAATGACAGCAAATCAACCGCGATTTCTGCTATCGCATAAATATGCAATGTTTGTTTGGAATTAGTGCGGGGTGGATACCACAACTAAAAATTTAAAAAGATAAAGTTATTTTCACTTTGTCGTGTTTTTAAGGAAGTCGGTCATATCAAATTAAAAATTAAATTAAAATGTTTTTATTCATTATTATTTATTTACTAGCTTCTGCCCGCGACTTCGTCCGCGTTTAATTTCTTGCTACCCCGACCCTTCCCGTCGCGTCGAATCACCTACCGTGCGATTTTCCCCATTTTTACACGCTTTATATTAGCTTCACTTGTATGTTTGTATGTTTGTTTGTAACCGACTCCTTATAGCGCGATTTTGACCCACTTTAAACGACCAGATTTCATTCAAACTTTGCACACCTATCAAGGACCGATGACAATGCAATAATTTCATAAATTTGTGCCATTATCCTTGCCAGGGTTACCAGGACAGCAAAAAAACTGTCTTCTAAAACTACGCTACCAGGACAGCAAAATTAGTAGGTAATTATATTAAAACATAATAGTTTTAAAAAAAAACTAAAAAAAAACATGGTTTGGTTTTCTATGGAAGCGTGTATTTTAGTTTTTTTTTTTTTAACTATAATTTTATAAGTTTTTGAAGACAATTTTTTTTGCTATCCTGATAACCCCGGCAATGATAATGGCACAACTTTATAAAATTATTATTGTATTGTCATCGATCTTTGATAAGTTTGCCAAATTTCGAGTTAATCCAACGTTTTTAAGGGGGTTAAAATCATGTTCAAAGTTTCCGTTACATACTAATATACCAACATACTAACATACGTATGAAGCTTAGCGTATTAAAAATAGGTCTAGTTTCTAAACTGTCCATATTAACAGTGTGCTGCAGTGGACGTCCACGATAATATCTTAGGAATTATAAACCACACATTTTTTGCTACACTTTATCTTCGTCCGATGCACCCAGTTTCTTGCTGCTTACCCCCAATAACGTCAACGGCTTAGGAGCGAGGTCAGTTCTCTACAGGGGCGTTTAGCGTACAGTCACCTAATTTTAAGTTGTCAGCCCTGGCTGGTGGCTTTTACTTTATTGATACACCCACAGGCAAACCCAGTTAAGTACCCGACAACCTTCTAGGTGGACCTGTGTGATCATATTTAAAAAGAAACTACGCCATGTACCACTCTGACGCAATCTGTTAAGTACGAATCGTCCTTCAAAGATTAAAATTCCTCCTCCCGTCCTGTTGCCAACAAGATTATGATTTAATTGAAAAATAAACTCTTTTGTAAATATTTTACAAGAAAGAGAATAAACCTAATGGTATCTATTGTTAGAGGATGCGTCATAGACAAATAGTACCGCATGATGTATACTGACATTCGTATGAATATTTACCAAGATTGTATCAAATTGAATAAGTGTCCATTGCATGTTTCGTGAGTGAACGGTGACTGTATCAAGAAAAAAAAAATTAAAGTCATTTGTTCAAATTAGGCTGAGGATCACCACTTTTACTCTCTTAAACTCTTTTGTAAATACTTTATAAGAAAGAGAATAAACCTAATGGTATCTATTGTTAGAGGCTGCGTCATAGACAAATAGTACCGCATGATGTATACTGACATTTGTACGAATATTTACCAAGATTGTATCAAATTGAATAAGTGTCCATTGCGTGTTTCGTGAGTGAAGTGTGACTGTATCAAAAAAAAAACAAAAGTCATTTATTCAAATTAGGCTGAGGATCAGCACTGTTTGAACGTCAAAATTACATAAGACAGACTCCCAAAATGCCCACCCGTTACCACTTCCTAGTGCTTTAGCTGGGAAGAAGAAGTGGCGCAACAAACTCTTCAGCAGCCCAGCTGTCTGTCCAGTTAGAAGAACTTGAGTCTATACAATGGTATGCAGTAAACATTAAGAGACACAAAACATTATATTAATGTATTTGCTATATGCCAGCTAGCCAACCCAATATACCACCAAATAAAATGAAAACTATACTCAAGCCAAAGCATTAAAAAAAAAATTATAATGTAAACATAGCTACCAAAATAAAGGCCTCCTGGCATAAAGGGCGTGACAGCTTAGATACGCAATGCAGAATTATGTTCACGTAGCTGATACGACCTGAGTTACAACTCGAGGCCACAAATGATAAACTAGGACCATCGACGTAACATAAATTAAACAGGTAAGTAATAATATGTTAGGACAACCAACACAACGTTATCTGATCCCAAACTAGGCAGAGCCTGTACTATGGCAACCAGACAACTGATAAACATACTTATATATTTCTAAATACATACATATTATAGATAAATTACACCCAGACACAGAACAAATGATTGTGCTCATCACACAACATTTGTCCTGGGTGGGAATCGAACCCACGACCTCAGTCTTAGCAGTCAGGGCCACTAACCACTAGACTAACAGGCCAGTCAAAACAATAACAATCTTATTATCAACATCAAGGTCAGCAAGACGACCAGTCACCATAAGCAGCACCCGTATTAAACCTGTATCTGATTTGATATTATTTCATCTAGGTATAAGTGGCGAAAAGTCAATACAAACTGATTTCCATCGGCCTACCTTTATAAATTTCACCTCCCACCGATCCACTATTCATTACTTCTAAGTGCTACTGAAGTTTCCAGGTATCAACTTAGAAACTAATGTGATAGACTGTAACTTGGAAGTAATGAATAGTAGATCGGTGGGAGATGTTTTTTTTTTAAGTTTTTATTATCTGAACACTATGCTTGTATGCAAAGAAGAGGAATCTTTCGTATAAAACTTTCTGATTCCAACTCAGTATCAGTGGAAGTGGGCTCTTATCGTCTGAAGAAACTTTAAGTTTAAATCATGCAGGGCCTGAATTTTTTTTAGAACGGCTTACTGCGGCTATAATTCTACCCCTCACTGCTGCTAGATATAGGTGTTAGAACTGAACAAAGTAGAAGAACATCACACACACTGCCTTCAGTAACGAAGTACCTACGCGTCAAGAAGAGAGGTATCGGTGTGCAGCAACTACCACAGAGGTTCCTAGAATAAATGCATTTGGGGTATGGCTGATGGTTAGGTATACCAAACCTTTTTTAACAAAACACCCTTCTACCTGCCCCAACTTAAAGGCATAATTTTACACCCTGTAATCGTGCCACCGGATAAAAACCTTTTTAAAACAGAAGAAGTCTAATAAACTGATATTAGAAAAGAATATTTTACAATTTGCTACTCTGCAATATCCGAGGTCACACTGAATTTTTTTTAGGCAGTAAGAAACCAGTCGATAAAAATTGATTTAAATTTCAATTAAGGAACTCTTTAAGACTCTCTCTAGATGTGTAATGAGGTAATTTAAAATTTGTTTTTACAAATTGGCTGCAATTTAAAAGTGTCTGTCATGCGTCAATATGGATTTAGAGGAATTCGTTTTTTGAACCCTGAAGATTTCTTTTTTTTACATTTATACATTCATTTCACCGAAAAAAGAAAATACAGTGGATTATACATACTTATGGGCTAGTACTTGGTGGTGCATAACATGTTAGCATCTGTAGTCGAACTAGGACGAGTCCTGTATCTCGACATACAGCGCCAGTCCCCTCAAATTTGACAATAGCATATTAGCCTAAATTACATGCAAATATATCTTAACTAATATAACAATTGCAAAATACAAAAATTGGTGTGGGTATGTATGTGATTTTGTGTTAGTATATAGTAGTGAATGGTGTTAGGGTGTTGGGTAGTGTAAATACGGCTTACCGAAAAAAAATAATTTAAATAAAATGGTGTAATTGTCAATAACATAGACTATTTCTGAACCATAAACAGGTTCTCTGTTTCCTCATATGAAAGAGCAATTAGGTAGTTATGTACCTTCTTTTTACGTAAAGATTTGTTGAGCGGATACATGTTAAGTTCTTTATTTATTTTATTGTAAAGAAGAGGAGCAACAACAGAGTAGAATCTCTTTATGAAATATGTTTTGGGTTCGTGCTTTCGTCGCTTGTTGGTCAGCAATGGGTCATAAACGAGTTCGCTGTGTTTCTTCATAACAATTCGTTCTATGAACAATTGCCTTACCGTAGACACCATGGCTGAGTTTGAATAAGGCGTGAAAGAGATCCTCAAAGAAGAGTAGGACCACTGCTTTAGTCAATAGGTCTATCATATGCGACAGTGCTTAGAAAGGAACGGAGACTACTTCGTCAAGGAATGAAAATATTAACGGGCTTCTTCATCATTTTGTTTTGTTTTTTCACTTTCATTGTGACCCACGTAGATCAAAACCGAAACATTGCCAATACTTTATTGAACTCATTTGAAAAGTTTTTAACGTTTTTACTTCTGCATCGAAAGATCAGCTAAGCCAAATTTTCCCTTAAGTTAATTTTCTGTCATTATCCTCGTCAAGTCTAAAGGATTTTATTCAAATTACCCTAACACCCTAAAATTTGGTTTTAACTTAATTGTAAAACAAACTTTATGATTAATTGTAATTTATTACCCTCTTTGTGAAGGGTTATATAAAACAGGAAGTTTAAACGATGGTAATGTTTCCTTACCTGTTTCAATGCCGTATTTAAATATCAAAGCACATACGACATATTTTTGT
This sequence comes from Aporophyla nigra, assembly GCA_947507805.1. Taxonomy (NCBI): domain Eukaryota; kingdom Metazoa; phylum Arthropoda; class Insecta; order Lepidoptera; family Noctuidae; genus Aporophyla; species Aporophyla nigra. Next base: position 7,274,832 of record OX382301.1, read on the forward strand.
TTTGGTTCAGAAGAGTGATTTCCGTATTTTTATGAACGTTCGTATCTTCGGTCTCAATCTGTCAAAAAATCCTGTAATTTCCCTAGAAAAAAAAAAACTTTTAAGCGAAAAAAAAAAAAAAAACAATCAACTTCCAAAAAAACACTACAAAGTGAAAAATAACTTTAATGTCAAGATCGGTCGCAAAAAACAAAAATACTGATTTAAAGAGAAAAAAAGACGTCCACAATTAAAGTTATTTTCCACTTTGAAGTGTTTTTTTGGAAGTCAGATGTTTTTTTTTTTTCCAAGACTTTTCTTTTTTCAATTTCTTGACGTTGATTGTCACTGAGATGGGATGCGATGCGACCGAATTTGGACGTTTTAAAAACAGACAAGCAACAACTGCAGTTTTACGAGCCTAAGAACCAAACGCAGAAAGGTCACGAGTCTTACTGAAGAATTATTTAATAAAGATGGTTTCTTAAACTATAAATCGCTATCCCACGGATGTTATAAAACCGTGACAGAATTTTTTCACGTACTGAGATTTCGACTCTTGGTGTTGGACCAGGTTTTGAGAATCCAACAGAGTGAAGCGCGAGTAAATCTCAGCGCGTTAAAAAATACACAGTTTTTTTTTATGGGTGGGAAATAAATAAAAAATAAAATAAATAAATATCTTAGGACAACCAACACACCATTATCTGATCCCAAACTAGGCAGAGCCTGTACTAAGGCAACCAGACAACTGATAAACATACTTATATATTTCTAAATACATATATATTATAGATAAATTACACCCAGACACAGAACAAATGATCGTGCTCATTACACAAAGATTTGTCCTGGGTGGGAATCGAACCCACGACCTCAGTCTTAGCAGTCAGGGTCACTAACCACCAGACTAACAACCAGTAACATAAAAAAAAAAAAACATCAAATGACGTCTCCCGCTCTTGGGTGGAGCGGAAGGGCGTATCAGACTTTTACTGACTAAAACCCACCCGTGTTCCTTCAGTTGCCCATGTGCCAGGGTCACGGTATCTCTTTCGAACAAATCTCGCGACCCCGGCAGGAAAAAATACACTGTTCGATTGTCAAGTCTCGGCGCTAAGTAGTGCGTTGAAAAGCCAATGCGCGAAAATACCCTTCTGCGATTTTATAATGTCTGTATGAATGTCGACTAATATTAGTTTAATAAGTAAAGTCAACATTTTAATGGTAATTTAATATTTAAACAAGGCAAATAATACATCAACTAAACTCACAAAGACATACTATATGTATTTAACTTAGAAAGTGTTAACTATTTATCAATTATGTAAACTTCATAATGATAGCATAACATCACACCTGATTTCCTTGAAGAGTAAGGCAGAGGTAAACCTAAGAGTACACCTACATAACGCCAGTTATATTTAAATATCATAAACAGGGCAAGCCTATTGCCACCAAATAGGCACAAATCTAGACTCCGGGTTGTTACTGAGAAAATTCCAGATGTCAAAATCCAGTAATTTATTTATTTAATACTTTTAGCACACAAATGTAGAGGCGGACTTAATGCCATAGGCAGTAATTCATAATGATATTTACATTGTATTATCATACCTACTATTTTGTACTCATTGATAACATGGTTGGTAGCAACAATTGTATCTCAAACAGGTTGACTGACATTGAATTTAATTAGAAAAGGTACACATTCATAAATATTTTATTATAATGTAATAACCTCACCGCCCTATCTCTATATTGTCGTCGTGGTGGGGCTCTTAAGCTGGGTCTAGGTCGGTACAGTTTTCTTTGCCGTTACAGGTTTATGGTGAGGAGCCAGGCCAAGAGAGATACAGAAACACGCAGAGCAGCATGTGGCAAGCTACTGAGCAGTAAAGACCCCACGGACCCTATCTCCCGGGAGAAGTCATGTTCCTCATCTCTGGCTTCCTTTTATTAACAGGCCAGAGTAAACACTGACGAGGATCAGACCTACCACCTCATTCTCGATTTTATTGGCCGGCTTAACTGGAGATTCGCAAGAGAAAATGTGTGCGGCGGGAGGAAGTATTTAGTTTTTTATTTTTTGTTTCCAAATTCGATAAAACCTAGTCCTGCGCCACCGGGGCTTGTTTTTGGGTGCACTTCCATAGTGCATACAGGGATAATCGTCGGTCGGTTCCTTGTCATCATTTGAAACTGTCTATGGGGTCTCGAAGAGTTGGTTTCGACTATTCGTATCCACGCCTTTCACAGGTCCGGAACCCAAAGGTATCGAGATATGTCCTGCACACCGTGGTCGGATGCTCTCTTTGTTTCAGGTGCATCAACGATCTGGCGCAACGACTGTCAGATCAGGTGCGAGTCATACGCTGCATGCTGCCGTACTTGATTGACTTCTCCTCAAATCACGCAATAACCATGTACGCCAGGTTCACCGCTGGTCGTGATGCAACTGCCAAATTTACTCAGTGTTTCACCGTAACCCAATACGTTGATGAAGAGGATGATAACGGGCCTATATCCTTGAGTTTCTAGTGCATTGCAGATGAAGAGTGCATTGGGGGATACTTTCCGGGAGTATTGCTCCAGTCTGCCTGAACTTAGAACACGTTAAATCGTTTGACAATAACCAGGTGCTGATGTGTGCTCTAGAATCACAGCTGTCAAATTGTTTTGACGACAGCAAAGACTTTATTAATACGCATTCAATCTTGTACTGTCTAGCTGTAGCGGCATGTCATGTAGCTTGAGTGGACCTATTAAGTCCTTGTAGGCATTTGCTACCTACACTGATTAACACAACAACAAAACGAAAACAAGTTTGTAACGAAATATATTTTGGTTAAACTCTGACCAAATATCCAACCAACTCAGCCTATCGCAGTCCACTCAAGCCACAACTTCTTGACCAATACCTAAACATGCATTTAATAGTAATACAACGCCTAGCAAATACTTACATATTAAATTAATACCAGTTACTAAAGTATACGTTATCGTAAATCGTAAACTTTGAGGGCGTGTATGCGTATATGTGTAGGTAAGGATAACTCGTGGTAAACGTTCCTAAAATGTTGGTGTTACGGGTACGTCGAAGGTATTTAAGACGCCCTGAGAACTCTGTCACAAGGATGACGGTGGCATGACTGGGAAACCGCTTTACGTGTAAATTCTGTACACATTTTTTGAGGGTCACGTGTTAAATCGTGTTTACATTAACGGGAAATCATTTTATAGTTAAGTTACCAAATGAGTACACATGTTGGAATAGAACAGGGAATCATAATCTGATAAATGATCTTAATGCATGAACCAAGCGTACCTAAACTTTAATATACACAAATATAATATATTTCTAATAATAGGTACTTTTATTTTAGTTACACGTACATCCGATTATCTATAGTAACTATGGTCTAGTTTCTTATAGTTTTCTATTGTAATATTGCATAATGAAGTGTCATTATGCAATATTACAATAGAAAACTATAAGAAACTTAAATAATTGAGTAGCTAAAGCGCTGTGCACAGATTAATATTAATACCTACGTAAATAAAAAAATACTAGGAGGTGAACTGTACATGCATGACAGTTATTATAAAAATAATTGAAAAAGATAGAATTAGTACAAGCGTTCAAGTGTCTCATACAAAAGGCTAGGTACGAAATCTTTTCAAGAAACATGTAAATCCACATCCACACTATCCACACTATAATATTATAAATGCGAAAGTAACTCTGTCTGTCTGTCTATCTGTCTGTCTGTCTGTCTCGCTTTCCTGCTAAAACTACTGAACCGATTTAAATGAAATTTGGTACACAGATAGTTTAGAGCCTGAGAAAGGAGATAGGCTACTTTTTATTGCGGAAAAAGGGTTTTAAGGGGTTGAAAGGGAGGATGAAAGGTTGAAGGGAAGTATTTTCATTTTTAAAGCTAGAATGATGAAACATTTTTATTTGGCTTTTATTACATAATATATATTTATGAACACATATATTATATAATATTATAAATGCAAAGTAACTCTGTCTGTCTGTCTGTCTCGCTTTCCTGCTAAAACTACTGAACCGATTTAAATGAAATTTGGTACACAGATAGTTTAGAGCCTGAGAAAGGACATAGGCTACTTTTTATTGCGGAAAAAGGGTTTAAAGAGGTTGAAAAGGAGGATGAAAGGTTGTAGGGAAGTATTGTCATTTTTAAAGCTAGAATGATGAAACATTTTTATTGGGTTTTATTACATAATTATGAATTATATTTTAATTTTAATTGGTTTAATATCCATAGTTAAACAATATTCATTGCGTTATTTACGTTGCTGACCTGACAATTTATTCTAACAAATGACGCAATGGTTCAGAAATAATCTTTAATCCCATTCAGATTCTGATAAATTGTGCGTTTCGCAAATAGGGTGCTGGATTAATACATTCTTACCGCAGTAGTACGTCCTCCTGCGTTAATTTCCGAAATTCACGCGGGCGAAGCCGCGGGCAAAAGCTAGTATAATATAAATGTTCGAATGCTTCAGGAATGATTTTCATTCTGGAAAACCATATACCTTTGCGAAGTATATTTTAATGAACTTACATCCTGACACTGACCTGCAAATTGCAAAAAAACGTGAAAAAATTTGTATTTTGATGGCTATCCTGGCGCGATCGCCTTAATTCTGGCTATTTTTACACGCTTTATATTAGCTTCACTTGTATGTTTGTTTGTAACCGACTCCTTATAGCGCGATTTAACCCACTTTAAACGACCAGATTTCATTCAAACTTTGCACACCTGTCAAGGACCGATGACAACGCAATAATTTCATAAATTTGTGCCATTATCCTTGCCAGGGTTACCAGGACAGCAAAAAAACTGTCTTCTAAAACTACGCTGACATACGTCACAAACTAATTCGTGCCATTATCCTTGCCAGGGTTACCAGGACAGCAAAAAAAACTGTCTTCGAAAACTACGCTGACATACGTCACAAACTACGCTAACATACGTCTCAAAATTCGAAACACCCTAAAAAATAGAAAATAAATAATAGTTTAAAAAACTAAAAAACACGCTTCCATTGAAAACCAAACTAAAATATAGGTATTTTTTTATTGATATCAGGCACCCCACGCTTTTTTTCCATTATTTTGTACTTTTTAGTTTGGTTTTCCATGGAAGCGTGTTTTTTAGTTTTTTTAAACTATTATTTATTTTCTATTTTTTAGGGTATTTCGAATTTTGAGACGTATGTCAGCGTAGTTTGTGACAGTTTTTTTGCTGTCCTGGTAACCCTGGCAAGGATAATGGCACAAATTTATGAAATTATTGCGTTGTCATCGGCCCTTGACAGGTGTGCAAAGTTTGAATGAAATCTGGTCGTTTAAAGTGGGTCAAAATCGCGCTATAAGGAGTCGGTTACAAACAAACATACAAACATACAAGTGAAGCTAATATAAAGCGTGTAAAAAAAGAAATATGTTTCTATCTATTATAATGCTGTGCAGCCAGCCCTGATTTTCTTAGTTACTAATATCAACCGTTATCAGATTACATCTCCAGTGTTTGTAGAAAATGTTTGCAGTACTATCGTTTAGTTAGTAGTAGTTACGTTATACGTGAACATAGTATTATGAAGACCATGGCCGTGGAAAATGAAAGTGTTAGTGGTAAAAAAGGCAATGCTTATATGCAATGGTTGGTGGCTATGCTAGGTAAATAGACTACCATTTCTATTTCAGTCTATAATGTTTTGTAACTGATTTAAAAATGGAAGAGGTCCCATGTTCGTTTGTATACAACGTGTAAAATATTTAACGCAAGACCTCATATAACCAATTAGAGTTACTGAGTAAAAAGCATAGTACAATGAGCAAAATTTTATCGCGTTAGAAAAGCCCGCGAATTCAATTTTTTTTACGATTTTTGCACTTTACATGTCAGAATTAGGTTGAAGTTTGATATAACTATAATTCACAACTGTAACAAATATTAAAATCATTAAAAATATTAATACAATACTCTAAGTTCATTCTATTGAATCACTATTTCATGAAATCATGACATTTGAGGCTAATTCTGACTTAGGAGCTGTATTTCTAATTCGAATGATTATAGTTTTCTAAAGCTATGCAATTTAACGTAACCACCGCAAACATATTTTGTTCAACATACAGTGTGTGTGTGTGTGTCTGTATGTATGTGTGTGTGTTTGTATGTGTGTATGTGTGTGTGTGTGTGTATGTGTGTGTATGTGTGTGTGTTTGTGTGACCTGTAGATTCCAAAAACGTAAGAAACTTTGCATTTGGCGGGCTACTGTATCTAACTATCATTTCTAAGTTTGTGTGATGGATCATTGGCAAGTTCTAACTCATCATCAGCATCATTCTCCTGCCTTTATTCAAATTTATTTAGGGTCGAAGCAACATGTATTTTCTTCTATACTTCTCTATTGGTAGTCACTCCGTTTCGTACCATAGCATCATTCACACAGTCCATCCATTGTATCTTTGGTCTCTCCCTCCTTTTATAGCCATCAACAATCTTACTCAAACAAAATCTCACCAAATTTTCCTCATTTCTCCGTATCACATGTCCATGTCATGGATACCATGACAACCGATTTTCACACAACTTTTCAATTACCGGTGCCACTATCAGACTTCCTCTTACATACTCATTTCTTGTTCATTCCATTCGTGTAACACCACACATCTCTCTTAACATTATCATCTCATCTGCATGAAATTGCCTTTCATTCATTCCGTTTGTGGCTCAAATTACTGACCCATACAAGCCATGTTGTAAGTCACGTTATAATTATTCTTTTTTTAAATTCGAAATATGTACCATGTATGGATTCGAACAATTGCTCGCATGAAATATAGTAATAATATAAGTCCTCATTCGTCCGAATACACAGCCATTTCATAGATCACTTGATCAAACAAAGGAAATCTCATTACTGTCATAATTAGCGAGCTTGGCACTTGGCAAGTTGCATTGTGTTTGCCGTATGACTAATTAATTCACAGGAGAATGTTGCTCTGTTCCTAGTTCACAAAAGCCGTAGAGTACTGTGATCCAAAAACCTTTGTACAAAGTTTTAATTATAGTGTGTTTTTTTAGCAGTGACCAACAGTTTTGCTATCCCTGCAAGAAAAAAATGTTTTTGTATATAGAATGTTGACAATCTCTGATTTTTTAATGTGAGATTTTTGCCTGTAAACGTTTCTGGAGAAAATACTATCTTAAGCGACATTTTTTTTAGCTGCGCTTTTTTAAGGAAGAAACCGTATTAGCATAGCTTACACGTTCCACAGAGATCGTAAAATTAAGATAATAAATATACTTCACGCGTATAAAACGTCGTAATCTGAGGCACTAAATGCATCTTATTGTGTCCAAGAGCCATGTTCTATCTTAGTGGGTTTGGTTGCTAAACTTAGTCCTTCATATGGACCATTGTTCATGGGCCATGGCAGCCGTCAGTGATTATTCCAACCAACCAACCACCCTCCAGAAGTTGACTATGTCTCCTGATCTGTTGAGAACATCTGTGTATCTGGGTGCCCCGAGGGTTTCTGTCCTAATCTGAGCGACGATTTGAAATAAAAACTTTTTTACAAAAAAAAAACAACCGACTTCCTTAAAAACACTACAAAGTGAAAAATAACTTTAATTTCGGAAGTCGGTGTCTTAGGATCTGTGTTTATGGTTTTTTTGCCACCGACTTCCGAAATAAAAGTTATTTTTCACTTTGTAGTGTTTTTAAGGAAGTCGGTTGTTTTTTTTTTTGTAAAAAAGTTTTTATTTTTAAATGTTTAGTTGTGGTATCCACCCCGCACTAATTCCAAACAAACAATGCATGCAATGCAATTTATGCGATTGCAGAAATCGCGGTTGATTTGCTGTCATTTTTTAAAGAGTTCCGGTGTCTATCTCTGGAATTCATCATCAGATCTATATGAAATTTATATGGGACCATTTCGGAATAAACCCCTTTGAAACAAAAACAGAATTTTGCAAATCCGTCTATATATGACGGAGTTATGGCCGAACATACATTAAAAAAAAATGTAAATATCCGAATTGAGAACCTTTTTGAAGTCGGTTAAAAAGGATCCAAGTCAAAAAAAGTTCAACACCCGCAATATTGCATCTAATTTCAGCCTTTGCCAATTCATCTAAAACGTCGCCCCAAAAACACGAAAAAGACAATGTCTATCAGAAAATAAACGAACTGTTTCATTTGTAGCGAATACCACACTCCTAACATACGGCTTCCAAGCGGGATGGGTGTCACCAATGACAAAAGTTTTACAATCAGCGAACTCTCCGGCCGGGTACCCGTTGTCAGACTATGAAATATCATGGATAGCAAGTGCCCTTTGTATGGCTGCTGTGTTTGGCGTCTCTCTATTTGCCTACATCGTTGACAGATTTGGAAGGAAAATGGCAGTTTTGATAATGGCTGTACTGCAAGCGGTAAGGGTATTTTCATTGTTTTTTGTGGTGTGTTTTGTTTCCTGTTCGTATTTAAGAATACCTTTTTATCTCTGTCACCTTTAAAGGGTTGATTGGAATAGGAATATGTTTTAAATTTGCTTTGCGTTAAATGTATTTTAGTGTTCCCTAATATAATCGACCCTTATTGATAAACTTAAATACCTTCTTTGAGTATTGAAATGCCTTATTCCAAGGCGATTCACACGAAATAACTCGCCCATAACGGGTGAATTTTATGCAATAAAGTAATGCGTAATTAGTTTGATTTTGTCCCTTAATGTAGTAAGAAACTATATTTTCTTCTTAACTACGAGTATATTGCTTAAAATTCCAAACGTGCCAATTGCCTAATACGTATTAATGGAGTTGTCGATTCTACCACAAATTTTAATTCATGCGGATCGCCTACAGATAATAATGTATTACTTAAAAGTCGATTCCCGTGTTTCAGGCGATTAAATCCTACTAGTCATCTAATTAGTCGTCAAGATAATTAAACGGATAACAGATAATAATAGTGTTTATCTCGAAAACATTACTTATCTGTAGGGTTATTTAAAGGCTAAGTCTTAATAAAACATTTTTGCAAAAATAAATATCCTTTATAACGTTAACCAATAAATAATAGATTCTTTATACGCTTTTACTTTTTCTGTAGCTACTTGATGAAAGACTCATCATCATCATCATCATCAGCCTATAGCAGTCCACTGCTGGACATAGGCCTCCCCAATTGCACGCCATTTAGCTCGATTTTCGGCAACTCTCATCCAGCTGCTACCAGCCACCCTGCGAAGATCGTCGCTCCACCTAGCCTGAGGGCGTCCTACCTTACGTTTGCCGATTCGCGGTCTCTACTCAAGAACACGTGTACCCCAACGGTCATCGGTTCGACGGCTAATGTGGCCGGCCCATTGCCACTTCAGCTTGCTAATCCTATGAGCTATGTCGACAACTTTGGTTCTCTGCCGGATCACCTCATTCCGGATTCTGTCCCTCAGAGATACTCCAAGCATAGCTCGTTCCATAGCTCTCTGAGCGACTTTAAATTTGTGGACCAGCCGTATCGTGAAAAGACTATCCAATAGTAAATCATGTTACATTTGTATATAATCAATCTTCACACAAAATTATGACATTTTTAGCGACTTTGATAATAGCTTTTTAAAATTTTAATCAAATTAAGACATGAAAAATAATTCTAGGTGCGTTTAGCGTAGCTATAACAATTTTTCAGGGTAGTTTAGAACTAAACAATAAAAACTTTTAATGAAAGCTAAAAGAGTCAATTTACCTTGACCTGAGTTTGGCCCGTCTGGCATGTTAGATTAGGCACCGAAACCTTTCCAACTTTGCCTTAGATAAGAAAAGATTTCCTCGCGGTAGGTACCCCGGTTTCACTACTTAGAAAAACAAAAGTATTACAACAATACCTATAACACTTTTTCTAGTATTTGAAAGTACCTACATGCAAATCTTGTAAGCGTAGTGAGTTATACACTACCGAAAAGTACGCGACGGAAATTCCGCATTCTCTGAAATTCCGCAACGCATTTTCTGCGTCATGTATTTTATCTAATTTGAAAAACACTGTAGGCTTAAACAAATCGATCTTACCATCGTGAAACCTGTAGTTACGACTCAAGGGTAAATAGTGGACATACAACTTTTATAAAATAGGTCTTTTAGCCTTCAAATGTCAAAATCTGAAATATTGATTGTTCGTATAACAAATAACGAGATTGTGGACTAGATAATTGGTTAAATTGAGGTTCTAGTCCAGACGGTACATATGAATAGTTTATTACAGTGTGGTAATATTGTATTGAAGGATTAACTATCCCTAATCTCAATAGACATAAGTTTTCAGGGACAAATGTATTGTATTGTTACCTACCTATTCGAAATTTGGTGAGGAAAGTTTTGAACATGAATGACTGAACACACACACACTATGAACATACTCAAAACTTACCTCACGGCTATCTCACCCGCATGGCTATGAGAGTAAGGAAAGACCAAAGAACCGATGTGTGGACTATCATATATAAAAGACGATATGGCTACGAATTATTGGGAGTATTTCCGTGATTACGACTAACAGAGAAGTTTGTAAAAAACTTTTTTACAAAAAAAAACAACCGACTTCCTTAAAAACACTACAAAGTGAAAAATAACTTTAATTTCGGAAGTCGGTGTCTTAGGATCTGTATTTATGGTTTTTTGCCACCGACTTCCGAAATTAAAGTTATTTTTCACTTTGTAGTGTTTTTAAGGAAGTCGGTTGTTTTTTTTTGTAAAAAAGTTTTTATTTTTAAATTTTTAGTTGTGGTATTCACCCTGCACTAATTCCAAACAAACAATGCATATTTATGCGATAGCAGAAATCGCGGTTGATTTCCTGTCATTTTTTAAAGAGTTCCGGTGTCTGTCTCCCGAACTCATCATCAGATCTATATGAAAATTATATGGGTAGAGTGGGTAAGAGCCCACTCTAGTGTCTGCTGAGGAATCAATTCTCGATGTCAACGAGTATGTCTATCTAGGACAAGATATCTTCTAACTCCTGATCGATAAGGAGTTGTACCTTCCATCATCAGCTCAACGGAATATAAGAATACAAGTAACGGTCTAAACGTGCCTATAATATTCAAAGAATTATCCCCTAACCTTTAGAACCTTTCACTGTAAGTTCCTATATGTACTGTTCACCGATGAGGAGTTCCATGCGGTATCTTCGAAGACTATAATTAGTTCACCACGGATGGATAGATAGAACCAGCAATTATTTTTGATCTTTAGTACAATATCCAAATCACATTACGTGTACTGTTTGTTTTTGAGGAGTTCCTTCGTTTATCTCCCAAAGTATACATCAAATCTTCACAAAATTAATATGGGACCACCTCAGGAGTATACCCTTACGAATAAAAAAAGAATTTTCAAAATCGGTTGACAATTGGCGGAGAAATCGGTGAACATACATAAAAAAAAAAAAAAAAAAAAACATACAGTCGAACATATAACCTCCTCCTTTTTTTGAAGTCGGTTAAAAAAGACACATTGTGCCGACTCTTAATAAATTGGGATATAAGCGAGAGAATGATGAATGATGATAAACTACCTACTACGTTAGACTAGGCTGGAAAGTAATACTTTATGAAAGTGTTGATTATTAGTATCACACGAGGGTTTTAAAATCTAGTTCTATGTAGAGTATTATACTACTTTATCTACTCTCGTTCACTGGGGTTAGAACTAGGTACTAAATAAAAGATCAAAGTTAAAAGAGTAAAAACACGTTGGTGATATTAACTTCCTGGATTTGCCCTGTATCGTAATACAAAAAAAAAAAAAAATTGAGAAAATGTGTTATAGCATAATTCCATTTTTAAATGTCGGTATTGCGGTGCTAGAATATGTCACTATGATATAATTATGTTTTATTATATGTTATGAAGCTTATAATTCATATTTTACGAGTAGACACAAATATTTATTTGTTCATTCCATCTAACAAGCGACGCTTGTGTGACTCTGACGGTGACTTAAGAATCTATTTTATAATGTAAATAATAACTTTTCCCCTTTCAGCTTTGTTGGATAATGAAGCTGTCATCAGCAAACATTGCAGTGTTAATCATAGCAAGACTTTGCGGCGGTTTGTCAGCTGGAGGATGCTACAATGTAGTGCCAATGTACGTCAGAGAGATAAGTCAGGATAACATTAGAGGGGTTCTCGGATCCTTTATAATACTGTTCCAAAATATTGGCATACTGGCCATGTTTGCGATGGGAGCCTACTTTGATTACCACACTGTATTGTGGATTGTGTTGTGTGTGCCTGTGGTAACTTTTGTAATGATGCTGAAGGCACCTGAATCACCAGCGTTTTTGGTGAAGAAAGGGAAGATTGATGTAAGTTACTGAGTTTTTTTTTACTCTTTGGTTCATTGATAAATTGCTCTTGTCGATAACTATTCGTGAGTGTGATGAGTTGCCTTGGCTTACCGGAAACATTTTAAAAAGACTCCGGACCCAGGTTTGGTGAAGCAAGGAAAACTTGCTCAGGTGGAGAATCGTAAATTACTCCGCCTTGGAGTGTAAATGTAGTACTATTCCTCAAACGATGGGACACTCAATATCGTGTACTATGTCTTATTGTCGGTGCGTTAAAGGAACTGATGGTCGCTACTGAAGGCGCCAAAGTAGAAGCCAAATTATTTATTAGAAGAAAGAGTAACTAATTAACTTTGATTTACTCTTTTTCATCTTGGGAAAATTCTGTACAGGGTGGCAAAAACATTACTGCATGGTTGCTACCATGGATTCAATAAGTACCTGTGCGAAAAAAGATGCGGATTCATATATTTTGATAGCGGAGATAGGTATCGCACTTTTTAATGAAACAACAGGTATCTTTTTTGATAACTGAAGAGAAATGTCTACACCAGTCATCACGTGCTGAATTCATGGTTACAATTTGCGCGTCGATGTCAGATACCAACTAGTATAAACACATATTAAAAATAATATTTTTGAACGGTATATTTCGACTAGTTGTAGTAGTTTACACAGACGAAGTTCTACTATTTTATAATTCTAAGACTATGTACCGAGACGTCTAGCCCAAATTCCTTAGAAAACATTTTGATTTGTTCTTTAGGAGTTAGTTTATCTTAATTTCGCAAAGTTTTTCTTTTCTCTTTCACATTTATATACTCCAATTACATACTAAGTTCGCGCAATTCTCTCTCAGTCCGTTAACACCAGTTCATTACGTCCAAGTGATATATACGCTCACAACGCGCCGGTAATGGGGCGATTTACTAATCCATTAATAACGCGAAAACATATTTGTGTTGAAGAAAATACAGAAACTGATAAACAATAGGAATTCATTAAATGAAAACTAAAATGATAATGACGTGACGAAAAAAATATAGAAGCTCGTACAAACAGGCGCGACTTGTCGCGGAGGCGATTCTGCGATTTATCACGACGCAAGATGAGCAGAGCGACAGCTTGTGGTACATTTTGGTCGGTATCGCGGCGAATTCGCGACTGCGACAGCACCGGCTGCCAAACGATGGCACACAAGATGTATCGTATGTTGTCGCACTAGTCGACGCGGAGCGACCGTATCGCGGCGCGACAGGTCGTCCTTGTGTGAATTGTAGTGCGCTTTTCATAGAAATTGTTCTACGGATACAAATCGCCGAATCGCGGGCGACCGTTGCGTCGCGTCGCGCTAGTTTGCACGAGCCTTAAAGCGGCTGAGTGCGAGTCAGATTCGTACAAAGTTTTGCGCCACTGTTAAAATATTTGACACTGCAATTTTTTGCAATATCTACCTATTACAGTGTCTACCTATTGCGGGTCAGAAGATACAAGCCCGTGACAGACAGACGGATGGACAGCGGAGCCTTAGTAATAGGGTTCTTCGTGGGCATGTTTTGAGTACGGAACCTAAAACCGAAATCACTTTACGATGTCTGCTTCGTTCAGCGGGGCATAAGAAACGTCAAGTAACATTTTTCCCGGCATAAATCGCGGCAAGAAAGAGGTCTAATAGAAAATTTAAACAAAAAAGGATCGGCCTCATCCAACTACCTTAGGCTCTTAAGATTTGTCTGAGTATGTACATAATTGATAACAAAGGGAACCAAAAGCCGTGTTCAGAAATACTGCATTTTCCCCAGAGAGAGTACTCTGCGAGAAAAGCAATGTAGAGTTATTTTCTATCAGAAGAAAGATGGCTAAAAAAAATATTTATTAAGGTCAAACTTTAGTTAGAGAGCAGTTGAAGGTCAAACTCGAGAAACTTTGTGTATTTGATTTATTTTCATCACTACTTCTCTCAAAATGGTGAGAGAAAAAACATCGTGACGAAACCGGCATATCAATTCGAAGACATGTGACATCCACCTACCCGTACTGAACCCACGTAGTGGATCATGGCCCACTTCCTCTCCAAAAGGCCTGTGTCCCAGCAGTGGGAACGTTATAGTCTCATTATGCGTGGTTTGAAAAACCCTGATGAAAATGCGTTTCACGTGAGTCCCATTTGCACCGCAGACCAATGTAATTTCAAAACATTTTTTTGTCTAGGAGGATATAATAGTAACCTTATTAAGGATAGGATGTATAAAAACATCACCGTTCTTCATAAAGAGCAGGTGCATCGTACTCTCAACCGGAGTGTGTGTATGACCATTAATGAATGTAAATGAGGCAAAAGGAGTATATAGGGACCGTAAAAGGTGGCGTACCATAGTTTCTGCCTACCCCCATGAGAGATAGGCGTCAGTTTATGTATTTATGTATGTATATCTACATAGTAAGTATAACTTTAAAACATGTTTTCTCCTCCAAGAAATGGCCGCAGCTGTAACCAGTACCTACTCAGAAATATAATCACAGATTTACATATGAATTTTCCCTTGTACGACAACCGTCTTAGCAAATGCAATAACAGAGGTATGTTTTTTAAACAAATATGTGTTACAGGAAGCAGCCAAGACAATAGCGTTTCTGAGAAAGCTGGATGTCAACGACAAAGTAATACAGAATGAAATTGACTACATGAAAAATCAAGAGTTTACGTATAAATCACTGCCGAAGATTTCCATCAGAACCATATGTGAGTAACAAAAACGTGTTTCATCTTGTCTTTTTAATATCAGTCACAGATTAAAAATTCTATGCGAAGGTACATAATTAAAAAGATAAGGCTTACTCCACACGACCCAACGGGATCAACATAAATGATATGCATATATTTTTCTTTTGTTGCGCTTTATATATGGAAAAGGCGTTTGTTTTTATTGCGTTATAGTAATGTATGTTACATTAACCACCCCATTTGTTCCCGTGGGTGTCGTAAAAATCTACTAAGGGACATACTTATAGAATAGGCAGCAACGATCTCTATGCATTTTACCACCATACTGTGATCGCCAACCCGCCTGCCAAGCGTGGCGATTATGGCAAAGGCCCCCAGATTTGGGGAGGCCTATGTCCAGCTGTGGACGTTTTATGGCTGAAATAGGTGGTGGTGGTGGTGGATTTTACATAAATGTTAAGTCAAGTCATAATAGTAATCATATTAAATGAACAATTAACTGAAATCTGTTCACTTTTCTTCTAAAAAAGAGTGTTATTAAGGCTTATTTTATTACTGTCGCTAATATTAAACCCATCAACTTCCTAAACGAAGTTTAATCTTTTAAACACTTGTCAAACTGCTAAAGGATTTGCAAGTCTTTTGGGCTGTCAAGATTTGTATTTCGGGAGTTTCCTTCAGTAAACGTAGGTTGGGGTTGGAGCAAATTAAATTGGAATAAACTTGTTACTCTTTTATAATAATTTTGGGTTAAGTCGAAGTTGCATTGATGTTTTGCCCTTTTATGCCAGTTTACTTAATGGCTTTTTTGGGTACATACTGAATAATCTAGAGTAATAATATTTTACCTACTGTGACCATAAATGTTATGTACGGTAATTCTACAAAGTTTAGTATTGTGTTTTAATTTCATGACTTAACAGGGTGCCTTTTAAACTATAAAATACAAGTAGACCCAACAGTATGCATTTTACCACCATACTGCGATCGCCAACCCGCCTGCCAAGCGTGGCGATTATGGCAAAGCCCCCCAAATTGGGGGAGGCCTAAGTCCAGCAGTGGATGTCTTACGGCTGAAATGATGATGATGAGACCCAACAGAACCCAAACCACTATAAATTACATTGTAACTTTTGATAAACTTTCAGTTAAAAACAAAGCATGGCGGCGCGGCTGCATTCTAAGCTTCATATTGGTGACGTTTCAAACGAACAGCGGAAACTTCGCAACTCTGACGTATTCCCCCGCCATCTTGAAATCCGCCGGCGTTACGTGGAATCCAGAACTCCAGACCCTCAGCTTCCCGGCAGTTATGATCCTTGCCTCGTTTATCTCAATGAGTTGTGTGGAAAAGTTCGGCCGGAAGGTAAGAGCCTTTCCAAAGTAATTTTGATAAATGTGTTTGCTGACTAATCTTTATTTCTGATCGGATTAGAGAAGAAATCTTCCCTATACTTTGCGTTTCAACGTTTTATTTGTACGTTTCTTGTTTTCTCGCGGGGGATTTTGCTGAGCTCTGATTTGTAGGTTTTCGTTTTATTATTTCTTGCTGAGATTTCTTTAAGCTCTACGAAATGGTTCATCGTGGCAAAAAATCCTAACTAACGTAAAAAACTCAAATATTTCTTTGTGTAAAAAATGCGGCTATAGTTACAAGTACCGTTTTTAGGTAATCACAATGTAATTTAAATTCGTGCTTTATAAACAACCTGCTTTAATATCAACCTTTATATTAATTCAAATTAAACCACAATTTAAAAGTCCTTTTCGTTAGAAACAACCATCATGGTCAACTGCTAATTCATAATTCATGTTGTTAATATTAAATTTTCATTCGTTAATTTTCATAAATACTCACACTATTTCTGAATAGTGCGCTGGAGACTATTGCCTTGATTTTCAGCGTGGCTTTTGGTAAATGTTACGTAAACCTTATTAGCTCCCAGGATAATAAATTAACTTTTACAAGGCAATTTTTAGGGTTCCGTTGCCAAATGGGAAAAAAACGGAACCCTTATACATTCGTCATGTCTGTCTGTCCGTATATGACACAGCCACTTTTTTCTGAAACTATAAGAGCTATACTGTTGAAACTTGGTAAGTAGATGTATTCTGTGAACCGCATTAAGATTTTCACACAAAAATATAAAAAAAAAACATTAATATTTAGGGTTCCCCATACATAGAACTGAAACTCAAAAAAAAAAATTCATCAATCCCATACGTGTGGCGTATCTATGGATAGGTCTTCAAAAATGATATTGAGGTTTCTCATATTTTTCTAAACTGAATAGTTTGCGTGAGAGACACTTCCAAAGTGGTAAAATGTGTCCCCCCCCCCCGTAACTTCTAAAATAAGGGAATGATAAAACTAAAAAAAATATATGATGTAATATACATCATGTCAACTTCCACCGAAAATTGGTTTGAACAAGATCTAGTACGTGGTTTTTTTAATACGTCATAAATCGTAAACCACAATTTACCTTTTATTCAGTCAACTCAAATATAAAAATTAAAAACAAAAAACATTTAATTTCATAAACATAAACCTTATGCATAAACCGTGAATACCTGCAGGTTTGTACGGAATCCTCGGTGCGCGAGTCCGACTCGCACTTGGCCGGTTTTTTGGGTATAACTTTCTAGACTATTATGTATAGTGATTTTCCTAGACTCGTGTCATTATGACCGACCCCTCTGTCCTTTCGGCTCTTGGTATGATTAAGCATACAACGGTTCGTAATCGTTAATGCCTCTTGAACTTTTGATATAGAGACCTCTCCAAAGCACTATTCAGAATAGAAAGGTACTTCACTTCAGAGGTAGTGATGCGTATATATTTTAGAGAAATTTAACGACATATATTTTTCTGTTATCTTATTAACTATTACCGTGTGGTGCCGGACGTAAAGAATAACACCACCCCATTTCTTCCCGTGGGTGTCGTAAAAGGCGACTAAGGGACTTACTAGAGAATGGGCAGCAGCGTTCTCTATGCATTTTACCACCATACTGCGATCGCCAACCCGCCTTCCAAGCGTGGCGATTATGGCAAAGCCCCCCAAATTGGGGGAGGCCTAAGTCCAACAGTGGACGTCTTACGGCTGAAATGAAAAACTATATTTCGTTTTATTATCTTTACGGACGTATATGTTCGTCATATGCATTGCTCTTACGGTCCCTATCAGTTCTACCAAGGTTGATATTATGCCCCAGGCGCCACTTGAATCCACGTTTCGCATAAATATCTTGCGTGAGATTGTGGAATCGCATAATGTGGTTAAGCTACTACAATGTAATCTTGCCCGGTTCTTAATGGAATCGTTTTGGATTTTCACTGTTATGTGGTATCTGCAAACCATTTATCCTGTAATAATGCTCTATTCTTTCAGTATTGGCATATACATTTCATTAGAAGTATCTAAAAATAACCAGGATATCGGAATTTAGTTGCATCCTTTATTTAATCAGTTTTACGGTTTGACAAGTATAGCAGCTTCACTCCCAAATTTCTTTTCTTTTAAATCCAGATCTGACCCGGGACGTTGCAAACCTATCGTCTCTTTCGTATCGACTTTAGAAATCGGTGTAAAAATAACATTCCGGGTCAAAGGACGTACGGTTTGCAAACTGTGGCAAGGCTGGCTCAATGCCAATAAGACAGACAAGCTTTTCAGTTGATACAACTAAGAAGGACAAAGTAAAAGATACAATTTTTGTCATCTTTTAAACTTTAGCTTTACTAACTTGTTCAGAAGCGAAATGAAACCAGCTTTTTACTTGAGATGGGTTTTAGTGGAAAATCTATTCTAAAAGTTACTAACACGCTGCACTCAAATATTATGTTAACTGCTGTAATGAGTTTCCTGAAACAACGACAGCCCCTCAATTCGCTTAACTTTTTTTGCATTAACAGCGGTTAATATTCCCACTGCTGGGACAACTGGACCTCTTCTCTATGAGGGGAAGTACGCCATAGTCTACCGCGCGTGTCCAGTGCGGGTTGGTACATGTCACATATATTCAAATTTTTAGTTCTTAGACATGCCTCAAGATGTTTTCCTTCACCGTTTTGAGAGCAGTGGTGATGAAATTAAATTGCCTACTTGAATCTCCCGACCTGCAACTCGTATGTCGAGGCCAATAGCACTGGTCCACCACAGCTTAACGTGGAACTTAGCAATAGATAAATTCTAGACTTTCAGGAACCTGAGTTAGTTTAATATGGCTTAAGTTATCTGAAAAAAGGATTGTGTGGTTTTTATGAAACCACGGTAAAAGTGAAACTTTTTTTCACATTATAGACATTTAACTAAAAATTTTCGGAATATATGCAGTAGCTTAATAAAAAGACTAAATTTAATATTCATACGAAACAAGTTAAATAATAAATTCAAACACTCAAAATTGAAATAAATCCATAAACAACAACATGCACCAGCGAGCGCCTTTCACTTTATCACTACTCCGCGGCCGACCGTCACGCGACATGCAACACACCGATGAAAAAGAGTGAAACGATGTAATAAAAGTTTCACTTAAATAACATGGTTCTTAGAAAAATAAATGAATGGATCTAAGAGTTCTAGGTAAAGAATAAAGAAAGTTGGGAAGAAATTAATAACTTTTTCAGATATTGAACTGTTTGGACGTCTCTTGTAGATTACGATGTTGGGTATGTCAAAGTTTTAGGTAGGTAACTATTCACTTATTTTGTTATATTTCTGTTTCTGAGAAACAAGGAAATATTGCAAAACAAAAGTATACTATAAAGTTTCCGCGATAAATGTGACAGGAGAGTCCACTTTGATTAGTAAGCACTTTCTGACACACTGATGCATATTAAAAGTTTTCGATAGAAAAGTAGTACTTTTATGTATAAAACTTTTAATATGCACCTTGCGACGACAAATGACGGAGTTGTGAGCTTTCAAATATTTATAGTTAGGAATATTTTCCATAGAGACTTTGACAGACACTTAGAGTCATATGTAGCTTTTACTGTTTCGATAAATCGGACATTACATATCTCTTTTGGTATTTCTTCATTTTTGCGTCCGACGTTAACTACTAAACATCTGAAAAATACCAAATACTGGAATTAACGTTCAAAATGTCATCTCAGCGTTAATCAATGTTATAAAAACAGGATATTTTTGATAGATTGAGACTGGGTTTAGAATATGAATGTTCATAAACATAAAGAATTGCCCCTCTGGTATTTTTTTCCCAAAAGACGCATTGTGTGAAAACTAATCTAACTAGAATAACACTAACAATCGATACAATCGATGACACAACATATTTAGCATTCGACATATTAAAATCAGAAAAAGAGATCTTAAAATTGAATGTGACGTAATGTTAAACTATGAACTAAGAGACTACACTTTAAGTAGTTTCCAAAAAATAAAATAAAAGGACACAAACAGAGACACAAACTTCGTTAAATAAATAATCAGTTAAGAAACTTTAATTATAGAAGAGAATCAAGATAGTGTTAAGATGTAAACTAATAATGAAGGAAGACGAAATAGCGACGGCACGGTTAGTCCGAGACGAAATACAGATGTCTTTGAGTCCGCAAAGAATTTAATTAAAGCAACAGATGCAGAAAATGACGACTTTTTTCAGCAAGTTAGTAAATAAGGAATCAGACAGATAGAGCTTGAAAAAGAACGGAAAGATAGTGACGTAGAAGATATATTTAATAATAAATTAAATTACGGAACAGATGAGCCAACTGTCTGGTATACTTAGATAAAGTTGATTAATCCATATTTATGCTTGTAGGCGAAGTAATCTAGTTTGTAGACTGCGTCGGTGTAACATAATCAGCACTAAATATTTACGAGGCGACATAGGGCCACATTTATTTAAGTAATGATTTGACGGCGTCGTCGCGACAGACCATGAAGGACGCTGTGGGTGAAGTTCTAGACAAAATATTAAATATAACGACCACAGCCCAATAAAATATTTAGGTAATCTTGTCTAATAGAGTGGGAGGGAACTAACGACAGGACATTAAACATGAAAAATGGCTTCAAAACATTAATTTCACAGATTTGACATTCGTATGGAAACTTTCAATAATAATTATGATATAGCTTAAAATACGCAAATACCAACAAAATTGCGATGTAACACGGAAATTTAAGCCTTTGGGTGCAGACTTTAAGCGCATATTTTGCACTTTGCCATCCCTTCTTAAAAAGCCTTCATAAAGGTGTTAAAAGCTATGTATTTCTAGCAAGTATATGATACATTTTATTTCCTTCTCTCTCTATTTCAGCCTCTCATCAGTACAGCATTTGCAGTAGCAGTACTGTCCCATGCAGTCTTAGGAACAACGATGTTGATACAGCATCTAGGAGGTTCCACACCGGGTTGGATGCCTGTGGTTGCTATAATAACGTATGTCGCAGCCTACGCAGGAGGAATATCACCAATGCCGTACATCATAATGGCTGAGATGTTTAATTTTCAAGTAAGTAGATGTTTTGTAATACCTAAGTATAAAGGGTGTCAGGAACATTGATGAGCAAGCTGTAAATTATGAATTCAGTTAATAATGCTGAACCCTTTGGTGGTTATCAAAAAAATTACCGTTCCATTCATTTTGACCGCGTAGGTATTGTACTTTTCTATGAAACAGCCGACTTTTTTTACCGACGATATTATTAAGTCAGTAAAGAATCGAGTCCCTAATAGAGTACTATTACGGTCTAAATACTCTACTGACTTCATGGTCACAGGGTTCCTGTTGACGTTCCTACCATGTAAAGGATCCCGCAACCAAGCGCGACGCGACTTCCGTGAAGTTTTGATAGAAATCGTTCTACTAGAGCCTAGTCACACTATCGCGCCGCGCCTGACTGCGGAAGTCTTAAATTAGTACAATAATTGTATGGCGACTGAATGACGGGGGCGTTATTTAGAAACATTTGTAAAATTGTCACCGAATTTGTATTTACAAAACAAGATGGCAATGTTAGTTTCGATAATGGCCAGGCGTCAAAAGAACTTTGCAGCGTAGTACTTGTACACATGGTACATTTTTGAGATGGTACTTCAGAGCGAAGCTATGAAATCCGGAGCAAAGTACTCAAAGGAGTCATAAGCTCGATTCTGGAGAAAATGAAACTATATTTTCAGCTGAATAAGCTACTAGTTTAACTAAGAATCGAACTAGGTATTCTTAACGTCTCAAAAATTCACCGTGTACACAAATTAAATTAGTTGACCATTCATTATTCCATACCATTCCATTGCTTTACGTTGCGTTACTGTGTTTTTTTTTAATGAGATTTAAAAAAATGTCAAATGCTTATTTTAAACGTATACACGCCAGCATATCTAGGTACCCGGTCTCTAGGTAACTGTCAAATTCTCCCAATCAACCTTGAACCTAATGCTTTAGCCATAAAGTTGAAAATCTATTTAAGAAATTTGACGGATTGTAGTAGCTCGATGTGCTGGCGTCTGTACAATCAATCTGCTTAGTCTTTTTCTATGTCAGGATCGACTTTCAGTTGAATCGGATGCAGCTAAATACCAGTATTTTACATGGAGCCACTGTCCACAATCTAATTACTGGGTAATACCATACCCTGTAGTAAAACTGGTTGTCAAACCATCGGCCTTCTGAGTATCCATTACGACTGTCAACAATTTGCCAATAACAGCTGGGAGCAACGGCTGAAGGTTCTTTCTGAGACACGAAGAGGTCTTGATATGTTATGGATGGTCTCCATCCATGAATCGAGCACGGCAAGCGTAGCTTTTTTTTTTGGATGGGAAATCATCAAATGACTTCTCCCGCTCTGGGCGGAGCGGGAGGGCCTGTCAGACTTTTACTGACTAAAATCCACCCGTGTTCCTTTAGTTGTCCATATGCCAGGGTCACGGTATCTCTTTCGAACAATCTCGCGACCCTGGTAGGCATCAGTCCTAGCAGACCCCTACAGTGCTGCTGACATCTCTTTGAGGCGCGCGTGGAACACTACGCGCCGTCGACCCGAGCCTAGTCCTTACCGGGCGGCGAGCTACCCATTGCTCGCCGCCCGCAAGCTCGCGCCTACGGTGGCCAGGGGCCGACATTGACTCCCGACGCCCGGAGCGTCTCCTCCTGCGGCTTGGGACGTGAGGGCGCAGAGACTGCCACTCCCTCACGCACGGCAAGCGTAGCTTAACCTTCGATTTTAAAAGTCCAGCTTTATAAAACAAATCATACATTGTTGGTATCTTACCCAGTCTCTGACTGTGTTTTACAACTTATTAGACCTCGACCAAAATGGGTTAACAAATTCTACCCAAAAACCACAAGACAATCACAACAAACGTGTTAGAGGGCTCAAATGTTCATAAGTAATTAGAAACTGTCAACCCGACCTAAACCTCAGGTTCACGGAGAAGATTCACAATATTACTTATGCAGACGGTCACTAGCTAAATACACACTTACATATATGCAAAATCAAATAAAATAAAAACATTTATTCGCAAATTAAGGGTAGATAAGTGGGGCAATGAAATACGAATGTTACATACATTCATTAATATATCTTAATAATAATATCTTAGGACAACTAACACACTGTTATCTGATCCCAAACTAGGCAGAGCCCGTACTATGGTAACCAGACAACTGATAAATATACATAAATATTTCTAAATAAATACATATTATAGATAAATTGCACCCAGAGACGGAACAAATGATTGAGCTCATCACACAAACATTTGTCCTGGGTGAGAATCGAACCCACGACCTCAGTCTTAGCAGTCAGGGTCACTAACTACTAGACTAACATGCCAATAGTATCATCATATTAACAATTTCTGCTACTTATGCGAAACTTATCATAATATTTTCATCATCTGATGATGATGAAAATTTTATTTCAGCCAAAAACGTCCACCGCTGGATATAGGCCTCCCCCAAAGGGAAGAAAATTGCTATAAATGTCACGCTTGGTAGGCGGGTTGGCGATCGCACCATGGTGGTAAAATCCATAGAGAACGCTGCAGCCCATTCTCTAGTCCCTTAATCGCCTTTTACTACATAAACGGGAAGAGATGTTTCTATTCTTAATGTGTGGCACCACACGGAATAGTATAATATTTTCGTAAAATTAAAAGTGTGCAACCTTTTTTAACCGACTTAAAAAAGGGGGGAGGTTATCAATTCGTCTGTATTTTTTTTAAATTTGTTAGCTCATAACTTTTGACTGGGTGAACCGATTTCGATGATTTTTTTTTTATTTGAAAGCTGGTACTTCTTGAATGGTCTCATTTTAATTTGGTTCCATTCGGACAGTGGGATCCATGTGAAAACCATATAAGTCATATATTTGCATTAAGTATTGGCACGACAAATGAACGAATAACGCGATTAGATTAGTGCGTGGTCTCTACCATAAACAAAAAGTTAAAAATAAAAACTTTTTACAAAAAAATAAAAACCGACTTCCTTAAAAAAACACTACAAAGTTAAAAATAACTTCAATTTCGGAAGTCGGTGGTAAAAAAACCTTAAATACAGATCCTAAGGTAACAAATTCCGAAATTGAAGTTATTTTTGACTTTGAAGTGTTTTTTTTTTAAGGAAGTCGGTTTTTTTTGTATCTTGTTCAAAATGGAAAATAAAAAAAGAATATAACTTATTAAAAATCTAAGGCTATTTTTACATTCAAAGGCGCTTTTTTCTTGACTTATCGCTTGCGAGTTTGGCAAAAGACCTATTTCATAACAGTATGTTTTCCAACATGCAATTTTCGTAACACCACAGTACATGCTATAGGAAGAACTCGCTTTTGAGTCTTGCATTAATGTAAGGTATTTATGCTCGTGGCAGTACTTGCCATGTTTTGAACCATACCGTACCGGAAAACTGAGTAGATAGTAGAGAAGCATGTTATTATTATACAAAATCATCGACAGAATATAACTCTAGATACTGTTATTTCGGGAAATTGAACATTGACTGTAGTTTCTTGGTGACATTATAAAAAAAAAACGGTACATAGGCTGTAGTTGGTGCATATTGTGAGTTCCATTTATTAATTACAATTATTGCTACGTACTTCCAAGCTGATTTACTTTGGTTCAAAAACAAGCTTTTTTTAAATATAACTTTAAAATACTTCAGTTAGAGGCGACTGGGAAAACGATTATGTAGTATTTATAAAAGTTAAGGTGAGTGTAAACACAATCATTAATTTACTGATAATTTCCTCTCCTTTTATGT
Source organism: Aporophyla nigra (assembly GCA_947507805.1). NCBI lineage: Eukaryota > Metazoa > Arthropoda > Insecta > Lepidoptera > Noctuidae > Aporophyla > Aporophyla nigra. The sequence goes on from OX382301.1 coordinate 7,300,202, forward strand.
CCGTTTACAAATAATATTTATTATTTAAAACAATTAACTTTTAAATTTATGAAAATATTTTCTCGGAATACTTTATCATCGTTATTTAAACTTCTAGGGTTTAAAAAACATAGCCTCCGCTTTTTACAAAATAATAATCTTCTTATTTGATAAAATTATGTTCAAACTTTTAATCTTACATAATTTAGTCGACCTTGATTTTCTTACCTTCTTTGGTTGTGTATATTAAATATCGTAAAATCCTTTTTCTATTTAGTCGGTAACTTATAGAGGCTTTATTCACTTAGAATTATTCATAGCCTAAACGTCTTGTAGCTATAGAAGCACTCAAAAACCTTTTATACCTAGATCATAGATAAAAAGGTGATTCAACAGATTTTTCTGTTTATCATTTTAGGTGGTTCTTAGCGCGATCTTTTGGTCAGTTTTCCTTAAAATAGGTAGGCTTTGAAAAGGTTCTCTTTTACTATTTATAGACCAGATTTAGTTGCCGATATCACATTTCGAATGGACTGTATCAGTTTTATTCAAACGCAGGTTTTAACTATACACACATTTTTAATTTCGAACTTTCTTTCTCTGGCTTAAGGCTATTTTTAACTGACTTAAAAAAAAAGAGGAGGTTATCAATTCGAATGTTTTTTTTTTTAATGTATGTTACCTCATAACTTTTGACTGGGTGAACCGATTTTGATGATTTTTTATTTATTTGAAAACTGGTGCTTTCCGAATGGTCCAATTTGGTTCCATTTAGACAATGGGATCCACGTGAAAACCATATAAATCTTAAATTTGCATTAAGTATTTGCGCGACAAATGAACGAATAACACGATTAGATTAGTGCGGGGTATCTTTCTAATATCAAAACTGTCAATTAGTGCTGGAATACGTTACATAAAGAACTGCATGGCAAACATAGTAACGTGTTTAGAGATAACAAACTAGCTTTAGACCGTAGTTTCTTCCGGTAGAAGGTTGATAATAATCCTATCCTAATCCTTCTTCATGGTGAAAGGGGTACCGTAGCCCTGGCATATGGGTAACTGAAGGAACACGGGTGGGTTTTAGTCAGTAAAAGTCGGACACGACCTTCCGCTCCACCCAGAGCGAGAGACGTCAAGTGATGATTTCCCAACAAAAAAAAATCCTTCTTCATTTAAAGTATCCCATATCATATTGAATTAAATTAATCAAGCTGTTTCGGAGAACAACCGGAACAAACAGACAGCAAATAATATTGAAAATTGTATTTTGTTAAAAGTAGGTACCGTATTTACTTTTACACTCATTTATTAAAAACTTATTAACTTCTTTTTACAAACAGACTTTCAGTTTTATTTATTTGTAATGGATGAAGATAGGCTCAGCTGTAATAAAATAGATGGCACCGGGGATTTGACTTCACGTTGACAAAAACGCTCTCAAGAATTAGGGAACCACACCATCGTTCTTTCACAAAAAACGTTTCAACGCAAATTGATAACTTTCCTCTTAAGCCTAAATTACCCTGATACGGAGGAACTCTTACATTATACTAACTAACAACGACACTTTTCCAAGCCTACCACACTCACACACACACACACACTCCTCAATCTTATCTCATAAGCCTTTTTAATAAAATGTTCATCAGAATTATTACGCAATTATATATTTTTTGTAAAAATGTGAACAATCCACCTAAAGAACACTGTCCTGCAAGATACAGGACTCTCCTTGTTTGAAGGGCAGGGGTCTTCCTCATATGTAATAGAGTATAAACATAATGTTGGTAAACCAAAAATAAATAAATACCTATCTATCTATCTAATGACGTCATTTGACCGTACATTGAGGACACTATATGGCGACCACTGCAGACGTACTAAACCACACACACTCTCTCATTCACTCATTCTTCATTGTACTCTTTACAATTTTTTTTTTTTTTGTCAATTTATTATATCCACAGAATACAAAAAGTTAAATAATCGTCTAGACATCGTCAACACCCTAGGTCAAGACGACTGTTAAATTATACAACGGGTAGTTTAAAAGTACCCAGCTAATTTGAAACTATTAAGGGATTGCCAGAAATCATAACCTTCAGCATTCTAGATACGCTCTATTTATTTTATTGCTGAAAACTCTCAATTTTACTATAAAAGTCAACAATTATTGCTCGACAATCGATATTTTCTCGTTATTCTTGTTAAGGTGTATAGTATCCTCGTTAACCTTGAGCATATGGGCGGAGCTAAGCTCTATACTCCCGCACACACGTTACGAGTGGCGGCGGCGCGCTAAACTAAAACGACGACCAAAGATTATGCAGAGACGGACGAAAGTCGGTATTTTTGCCTACGGCTGTAAAAGGTACCGAATGGTGGATCAATGGCTGATACTTTAGAAAGACGCAACTATTTGATGTTTAAACTGGACATATTTCTTTAAACATGCAGGTATGTGATTGATTAAAGAAAGAAAACTTTTTGGGTTAGAGATATCTTTATTTCCCATAAAAAACAAATTTCAGTTACATGAGAAATATTAACATAATTTAAAAAAAAAGATTGTTTTTGTAACGCACAGTTTTGGTAAGGAAACACTAAAAATTAAAAATTACAACTAAACAGAAATAGTCAATAACTGTAGGATAATCGCTAATAAATTAAACACTTTCTTTGCCTGGACATTTTTATTTAAATACAAACTATATTACAGTTCACACAATGAAATATATACACAAAAAAGTATTTAGAAATGCCACCACTAATAAAGCGTCCACGCGCGTCGCGCTCAAACAAATCGACTCCTCTGCAAGGAGCTAGTCTATAAACACACACTGTTACAATACGTTCGTAAGTATTTACACTAACACACACGTCGCGCGTAGTCGGTCGATAGCTGGAGCGGAGCAGCGAGCGACACAGCCCTCCCGTCTGAATGCTAATGCACGACTGCAGCCCGCGCCTGCGCCGAGCCCCTCTACCCTTGACGGCTTAAAATGGGGGTATTTCTTTGCAAAATTTTGATTAATTTACAATATTTTATTGTAAAATTGTAGTGCCTATAACCGTTTATTTTTATGTGTAAAAATATTTCCAAATAACAAAGCTGTTTAGTAGGAGTATGAAATATAAGCCAAAAAATTGGGTTGTCGTAAATATTTTTTTACAGCAAAGGTTTTAACCCTACGAAAAAAGTGCTCTTGTAAAAATTATGTATATGAATCTATAGCAAAAATATATTTTTTTCAAATCTTCAAACCAAGTCGTTAATGAGAAGATAGGTTCATAAAGTGACCGTTTTACGGCACTAAACCGGACCAAGGCCCTTAACTTACAGTCCTGTCAGCTGAAAAATTGCATGGCTTTAAAATTTAAAACTACATTCGCTTTAGTTAGGCCATTTATTTTTCGTTTCAATATGTCAATCTCGTGACTCTTTTAATCTATTTTTATTATTTCTTACCTATTAACATTTAATTCAGTCCAACTAACTGTTATTATTAGATCTCTCAGTTGATAGAAAAAGAAAATGGAGATTGAATTTATTTCAAATACCATTTGCTCTTAAAGACTGGCACAATTTGTAAGATTTATAAAAAAAAATGCTTGTTACGTCTATTCTTATTTTAAATTTTTAAATCCTTCTCGAATGGCGATACGATAGAACATACAGTGTATAAAAACAACCATAACGAATCATTGTGCTTAATCCTTGGAAATTTGACCTTCAATATCTCTGTAACCAGAAAGTTACTGACTGCGTTGGTCACCTGGCCGCAAGCGCGGCTGCTGAGCGTAGGGTTCGATTCTCATGTCGGAAAAATGTAATTGGGTCTTTCCATTAGGAATTTCTTAATAACAGCCCAGAGTTTGGAATTTGGCTGTGTGATACCCCGTGTCTCGGAAAGCACAAAAAGCGTTGGTCCTGCGCCTAATCTGTCTCCAGTCGTGTCAGTTTGCCGTCCCATCAAACTATGAGAGTGAGGAAACAGTGAGTGTGTCTGCGTACATACTTGTGCACTATAATATCTGCCGCGCCGATAGCTAGTCTTCGTTGAGATTGGCGCGAAATACAGGCTGGAGGACTATATAACCAGCAAGTTTCCAGGTTATGGGTCATTATCTAAAATAATCACTACAATCTCGGGAAAACAAGTCAGTCTCAGCTTTGTTAAGGTTCACAAACAGATTCGATGTGACACTAGTAAAACAATTTCTATGAAAGCATTGTGGAATTTGTTCTACTAAATCGCGTCGCACCCTCGATTCGCGCCGGTCTGAAGAAGCCCTTCAGCGTCTTTTTTCACCCGTTATCTGGCACGCCCTGACAGGTAACCCGGTACCAGCGGGTGTTGACTGGATAATCTATTTACCACTCTGAGAGGTTCGCGTAAGCTCCTGCTGATTTAAAAGCTACAGATGGTAAATTACGATTTAGGATATCAATAAACTCAATTGAGTCTGACGGCTATATATGTGAAAAAAAAAATGAACAGTACCTATGTAAAAGCCGTGGGTCCGATGACATTTGCGATATCGACCAAAATTACCGATCTTTCCGAATGAACTCGTTAAGGTAACAAAATTTCAAAAATCTCTCCTGCTCTCTGTGCTCACTTTCGCAACATAAGACACTCTTGCGCACTAAATTAATGATTCAATTTAAGATATTCGCTAAGTAGATGACTTAAAATAATTATAATATTTGAATTTTTCATCAAATTATATACCTACGTAATTCGGGTTCATTCGACGTAGGACTCTCAAACAAAGTTCAACACTTATGTTATGTTGCAGTGTACTGGCGTCTTAAGTGCGCTTCAACTTAATTAAGATGACGTTGGATCGACACTTGAGATACTTAGTGCCTAAGTTTAGAACTATGAAAACATATTACAGTTAACCACAAAAATATGTAGGCGGACAAAGATTCATATATTATTGTTTCATAATAAATGTCATTAGTTCGTTTTCAATCCTACGTGGTAATTTGGCAGGCATAATAATCAAACTCCTATAGTAAAAATCATATACACACTAACAGACATGAAATTTCAGATTAGTATCTGATATTTAAAAACAAGCAATATTTTTGTATTTCCCTAGGCTTTTCCCAACTATTATATATGGGGTCGGCTTCCAGTCTAACCTGATTCAGGTGAATACTAGTATTTTATATAAGGCGACTGCCGATTAGACGTTAAACAATATGATACCTTTTGGTAAGACTGGTTGTAACACTTTCGGGCTTCTGACTACCAGTCACGAATGTAACAGATCTACGAATGACAAGGGTTTAACGCGTTGTATAAGCTATAAGTACTTACCTATGAACCCCTTAATTTAAGGGAAACCTACTTTGGTAAGATATTTTAGAAGAGCTGCTGTGTATAGTAAAATAAATCTATACTAATATAATAAAGAGGAAAAATTTTGTATTTTTGTTTGTTTGTTTGTAATGGATAAACCAAAAATCTACTAGACCAATTTTAAAAATTCTTTCACCATTAAAAAGCTACATTATCTGCGAGTAACATAAGCTATATAAAATCACGCTACAGTAAAGAGGAGCGGAGCAGTAATGAAAAATGTTGCAAAAACGGGGAAAATCGCACGGGTAGATGATTCGACGCGACGGGAAACCAACACAACGTTACCTGATCCCAAACTAGGCAGAGCCTGTACTATAGCAACCAGGCAACTAATCAACATACTTATATATTTCTAAATACATACATATTATAGATAAATTACACCCAGACACAGAACAAATAATTGTGCTCATCACACAAAGATTTTTCCTAGGTGGGAATCGAACCCACAACCTCAGTCTTAGCAGTCAGGGTCTCTAACCACTAGACTAACAGGCCAGTCAAACAGTCAGAATACTTGTCTGTATAGGTAGGTACTGTGAGATCCCCAGGTAGATTTCAGGGGCTCCCTAAACCCGGGTCGAACAACGAAACACGTTTGTTGGATAACTTCGATATTCCATGATCATTCTACGAATCTTATTTTAATCTTCTTCCTTTGGCTTGGCAGCCCAATTTCTCGCATACTGTTTTTTCTATTCTCTTTCTAAAAAAGCTAGATAATTCGAATGTTATTAAAGTTATTTTATAGACAACCTCTACAACGTTAGGTCTCTGCTCTCTTTACAATACCTACATCTTATTGAGGGTGATTGCACTTACCTAATTCTAGCATCTAGTGTCTCTATCGTTCCTTGTGGTGCCGTCGTAAAGAATATCATCATCCCATTTTTACCCGTGGGTGTCGTACAAGGCGACTAAGGGAATTACTAGAGAATGGGCAACAGCGTTCTCTAAGCGTTTACCACCATACTGCGATCGCCAACCCGCCTGCCAAGCGTGGCGATTATAGCAAACCGTCCCAAAATACTTGGGAAATGCCTTTATCTTGTAGTGAACGTCTTTCTGCTGGACTGGAGCGAAGTATAACATCGTATACTGCGTTCACCTTGGTTTTAATTTATTGACTTTCCCATGTATTATTTAAGCCAGTTTCGTAATACAAACAATTCCCTTTTAAGTGGGTACTTTTTCTTTTCCCGAGCGATGTTCCAGTAAGTTACTTAAACACTAAATTAAAAGCAACTTGCTTCCATAGATCGTATCGCGGTGCACTTTACTTTGCATTCGCCGAGTATATTTCAGTGCTCGTGGTCGCAATCCGCACGGGACTAAAAATGACCATGAGCGTTGAAAAGCTTTGTTTTACTCTATATATAGAACTAGAAACAGAATAAATAGAAGACCTCAAATACTCCAATTGAAATATTCACTTGAAAGAACTATTCTGTATGATATTCGTAATTTTGTTGCCCCGTAGGTACTCGACTTTTTTTCATCACGAAATCGTAATCTCTACTAAAAAAAAAACTGTTCCAGTTATAATACAACACGAATGAAGGATCAAATATTAGCTTCAAAATAACGTTCTTGACCTGAAGAACTTCACCAATTAGGTTAATGGGTTTTTGATTGTGTTTACTAAGTTATTACACTATTGATTGTTTTATAAATTGAGGGAATTTAATGAGGCCAGCAAGTCCCATGCCTCCTGTGTGAGTGAAAAGAAACACTGACAAAAATTCAAAGAATAAGTAAAGTATGGATATTTCGTATAATATTGAATCATGTAGAAGACACATGTAGGACAATATCTGAAATCGCCGTTTAAATTATGAGACACAGATTTGACTGAACATATCTCAACAGTTGGCAAGCAAAGTAGACAGTTCCTTTGTGATTGAGAAATTGGGGAGGGAGGCACGTGCCAACATACGAGTATGTTCGGCCTTGTAATTTTAGTTGTTTTTGTTTGTTACTAACATAGTTTTTAAGTCATTGTTACTAATACACTATGGATTGTGACAACCAACTTGTAGGCCAAAATAAATACTATTTTATTATTAATCAGTCAACGTCTTGTTTATCATAATGCTTAGTCCAATGGAGGCATTTTGGAAGATTCAATATAAACATCACTCGATTCGAAATCAAACTCTCAGCTCCGTAAAACACGAAACGTTGTTCTCCTGTCGAATCAGCACGAACGCCGCTCAGCTAATATTTTCCAATAAACAGGGCGGTAGAAAAGCTTAACGCCCAGTGTATACCAGATGTACATTGCGGTATTGCCACTCCTGTACAGCCATTTGACTGTCCGTCGTAATGAAAAAGACTCATTATCATTTACTGATTTGCTTAATCAGCAAATAGCTATTAGAGGCATCAAAATCGTTATAATTTTGCCACTACTGGGAGACAAGCCCTTTCTTTATGAGAGGGAGTGATACGTAATAAACTAAGCGGCCCCAGTGTGGGTTGGTGGGTCTCAAATGTCTTCAAATTTTTTATTCTAAGACATGCCGTTTCCTCGAGATGTTTCCCTTCACCGGTTTGAGAGCAGCGGTGATGAAATTAAATAAACAAAGTGCCTGTCTATTTTCGAACTCACGACCTACAACCTCCTGGTTAATTGGAGCCGATACCACTGCGCCGCCACTGCTCTCCATTGGAAGAATTTAATTTGGATTCGATTTTACGTGTTTCGCATTTGTCAACTGCTTTTAAAGAACTCCTTGGATAACATTGATTGATGTTCAATTCAGTATTCTGTAATTATTCCCTAACGAAGATTTGTACATAGTCGCGTAAAGAATAGCATCACCCCATTTCTTCCCACGAGTGTCGTAAAAGGCGACTAAGGGACTTACTAGAGAATGGGCAGCAGGATTCTCCATTTATGTTACCACCATACTGTGATCGCGAACCTGCGTACCAAGCGTGGCGATTATAGCAGAGCCTCTCAAATTGGGGGAGGTCTATGTCCAGCAGTGGACGGTTTACGGTGGTGGAAGATTTGTGCATAGCGATGCTGGTCTCTTTTAAATGCAACCCTATAATTTCAAAGCAATATCTATTTAAAGAATATTATAGTGTCGACTGTCTGATGATTGCCCACACAATTTAGGTTCTAGATTAAACCCTAATCAACGCAAGCATTACGTTAACACATATCTAATCACTGTTGTGCGTGGGCAGTATCATGTTAAGTCAGTCCAGTCTGTTTTCTGCAGAATTACATCAATTACGTAGTTTACGTGTTCAAAAGACCTATTAAGGCAGTTAATAATAGAGTGATGGACATAATTCGCTGAACGGGCAAAGTATAGAGGCGCAACTGTGCATCGCAACATCCCGGTTCCCGCCTGAAGCGAGCTTTACACCTTTGACTAATGTAATGGGTCAGTTTGTAAAGGTGTAGGTAGCTAGGTACAGACGCCAGCACAAAAAGCTACTACAATCTGTAAAATTTCTTTAATAGGTTTTCAACTTTATTGCTTAAGTTATAAGGTTCAAGACTGATTCGGAAAATTTGACAGTTTCGGGTAGTTTGAGTACTGGCGTCTCTACCTACTGTATTCGATAAAAATATGTTCTCCTTTTAAATTGGAGTCGTGTTTATCCTAGAACATTGCTCACACAGTCTCATTTCGATTCAGCCCGTCCCTTGCTGTCCTCTTCCAATGACGCCCTAAGCCGAGGTCCGTACCCCACAGGGGGTGTCTTTAACGTATAGTCGCTTAGTTTTTAGGGTTCCGTTGCCAAATGGCAAAAAACGGAACCCTTATAGATTCGTCATGTCTGTCTGTCTGTCCGTGTATGTCACAGCCATTTTTTTTTTCGAAACTATAAGAGCTATGCTGTTGAAATTTAGTAAGTAAGTAATGTATTCTGTGAACCGCATTAAGATTTTCACACAAAAATAGAAAAAAAAAACAATAAATTTTGGGGTTCCCCATACTTAGAACCGAAACTCAAATTTTTTATTTTCATCAAACCCATACGTGTGGGGTATCTATGGATAGGTCTTTAAAAATGATATTGAGGTTTCTAATATCATTTTTTTTTCTAAACTGAATGATTTGCACGAGAGACACTTCCAAAGTGGTAAAATGTGTCCCCCCCCTGTAACTTCTAAAATAAGAGACCGATAAAACTAAAAAAAAATATATGATGTACATTACTATGTAAACTTCCACAGAAAATTGGTTTGAACGAGATCTAGTAAGTAGTTTTTTTTTTATACGTCATAAATCGTAAACCGCAATTTACCTTTCATTCAATCAACTGAAATATAAAAATTAAAAAGAAAACATTTAATTTCATAAATATAAACCTTATGCATAAACCGTGAATACCTACAGGTTTGTACGGAACCCTCGGTGCGCGAGTCCGACTCGCACTTGGCCGGTTTTTTAGTTTGTAAGATCTGGAGGCCTTAATTTATTGGCATTCTTAAGGTAGCCACAGGGTCAGTCCGGGTAAGCAACCGACAAATTCCTAGATTGACCTGCGAGCTGTCATTCCCGAAAAAAAAGCACAGAGAGTGTAGCAATTGCAACCTGGATTGCCTGGCCAAAATGGGACTGGTTACGGATGCATCAGATTTTACCATGCTATCCAGAACTAATTTACTTTCACTTTTAACACCTGCGCTTGAGAATTTTTATAAACTTTCAAAGATCCACGGATGAGTGCCGGGACCAACGGCTTAACCTGCTTTCCGTGGTGCGGATGGTCTTGATATGTAATGTTAGTCACCCATCCAAGGTCTAACCGCGGCAGGTCTAGTCTAACCAGAGGGGTAATTGCGTAACTTTTTATCGGTAGAAATTGGCTTCATATTGATAGTTAAACAACATTCATTGCGATATTTACGTTGCTGAGCCAACAATTTATTCGAACAAATGACGCAATGGTTTAGAAATAATCTTCAATCCCATTCAGATTCCGATAAATAGTGCGTTTCGCAATTAGGGTGCAGATCGATCGATTAGTGCGGCTGTTTATTACTTAGCCACAAGCCCCACATACAGCTTTGTATCTATTGTATCTATATTAATAATATTATAAAGAGGTAACATTTGTTTGTAAGTTTGTATGTAGGGGGTAATCTCCGGAACTACTGGTCCGAATTGAAAAATTATATTTGTGTTTGGTAGCCTATTTATCGAGGAAGGCTATATAACATCACGCTAAAACCAAGAGGAGCTGAACAGTAATGACAAATGTTGCTAAAACGGGGAAAATCGCACGGGTATGCGATTCAACGCGACGGGAAGGGTCGGGGGGAACCAGAAATTTAACGCGGACGAAGTCGCGGGCAGAAGCGAGTAGTGTTATATCCCACATAATAACATGAAGCAATAACCATGAATTATTCGTCTAAACCCAAACGTATTGCTATAATCGAGCAAGGCAAAGTTTGAACCTAATTAGATTTCAGAACTACACCGGTAGAGTTCTAGGCGATTTACATGTCTGCTCCCGGGAATTTGAATTTAGAACTGCGCTAGTTGGAACGCTTTTTCTGTCTACCTCAAAATGGCGACGGCGACGCGACGCCGAATTTCAAATTACATACTTTCTGTGCCTTCTAGATTTTCGGGGCTCACGTAGTAAAAGATTGGACTTATGGGTAAATCGTGTATTGCCTGTATACTAATAATCTATCTGACACGTAACCCTACCCAACTGTCACCCACCGATCAGAATGAAACTTTGCACATCGATATTTGATTATGTGCAACATAATATTTTACTAAAAAAACTTGATGCTTACGGTGTAAGAGGAAATGTCCTTGAGCTCTTCAAATCGTACTTACACCATCGAAAACAAATGACGGAAATAAGCAGAATTAATAGTAGCTCCAAAAGAGAAGAAATATTTCTATCTGAGGAACGTAACGTCATCTACGGAGTTCCACAAGGAAGTATACTAGGACCACCGCTTTTCACACTTTATATTAATGACTTTCCGATGGCAATCAAACATCCTATGACACTGTTCGCGGATGATAGTACAATAACTATACCTTGTAATGAAAGAGATTTTTATAAAGAAGACATAAATATGACATTAACAGAAGCTATAGAATGGCTAGACAATAATAATTTAAAAATAAATTTAAATAAGACCGTAATTATGCATTTTAGCCAGCGCGCATTGACTCTTCCCAATCTTGACATAAAATATAGTGACATTACAATTGACACAGTTAGTACAACTAAGTTTCTAGGGCTTATAATAGACCGCCATTTAAATTGGAAGGCGCATGTAGAGAGCCTGACTAAGAGAATAAGTAGTTGTGCGTACGCCTTGTACAATCTGTCTCGGGCTGTTAACATAGATGTACTACTAACTGCTTACTACGGGTTAACTGAATCCATTCTCAGATACGGTGTTATCTTTTGGGGTAACTCGGTTAATAAAGAAGTTGCATTTAAAGCACAAAAGAGATGCCTCAGAGCGATGTTTAAGTTAAAAACTACCGATAGCTGTAAGCCCTATTTCATACGCTATAAAATATTGACATTAGCATCTCTTTATATTCTGGAGTCAGTAATATTTGTTAGAAATAATAGTCATTTATTTTCGCGAATGGCAGATAAATTTCCCAGAAACAGGCGTGATCAAAGTCAGCTCTGTCTGCATAGTAGTAGGACTGCACTTATGCGCAGAAGTGTTTTTTGCATGGCCCCCATAATTTATAATAAGTTACCGAAGAGTTGGAGGGAGCTTAATAATGGTCAATTGATAAAACAACTAAAGTCATTTCTAACCAATAAAGCGTATTATAATATTAATGAATTTCTGACAGAACCATGTATTTTGACATAGATTTTATTTTTATTTTGGTTTTTATTATTTTTGTTTATTGTTGACATTCATAATTTTGTTACAGTGTACTAAATTCAAGGTAAATTAATGATATTGACTGGACTACCTAAATTATTCTTTCTTTTCTTTTCTTTTTTTTTTGTTGGCAACACTGTCTGAGTGACATGTCAAAATTCTGTTCCGTATTTTAAAATTAGTTTTATTTAATTTTAAGTGTAATTAAGGTCTATTAATATAACTATATGTAAAATAACTGCCTAACTACTAAGGATTATTGTTTTCGTGCAAATTAACAAAGTAAAACACAGTGTTTGGTTACTTGTCGATACCGGTAACCTATCACGAACAGCTGATGTTCGATCTGCGGATTTAAACGGGGAGTATTGTTTATTTTGTTTTATAATTAGCATACAGTCGTCACTTATACTTAGTAACACATTTATCCAGTCTTAGTCTATTAGTTAAATTGCAATCTTTAAATATGCAAAACTAGAACTAAACTTTTAATCTAGGCATCCTACCCACTTATGTAAAAGTAAAATTAAGGCAATAAAATCAATATATCTTGTACTTAATCTAATCTCAATAGTTGCATTTGGATAAGATACACCAGCCTATCTCATTACCATTACCACTAACATTAACTATTATCTATTATCTTTAATTTCTCCCATTTTCCCTTTTACTTCTAGCTTTCCATTTTTTTGTTTGTCTTTCTAATTAGTTCTCACTGTTCCTTTAATTATCCTTTCAGTACTTACTCTTGAAACCATGCCTGTGATGACCCGTAAAGCTGCTGCTCAGGAATTGGAGCTTAAGTTGAGAACGACCCTTCACGAACTACAGGCTTCCAAAAATAAATGTCAAGAGCTGTTAGACGAGAGAGAGGAAAGTGAGAAGGAAGTCGAGAAAGTTGTCTTCAAAAACTCAAGCTTAAAACAGGAGCTAGTAGACCTACATCTTCAATACCTCAGTGTTGTTGCTGAACGGGATCAACTAAAGGTGGTTACAGATGGTTTCAACAACTGTAGTAATTTGTATGAGGAGGCTTTATGTAAGGTTAGGGACTTAGAGGATGAATTAATCCATGCAAATGTCAAAATTCAACAGTTACAAAAGGATAAAGAACGTAATCAGGTCAAAGAAACTGACCATTTGTTTAACGAATTGTTTAATACAAATTGTAACCCACACTCTATAACGACAATTGACCTTACCGAGAATTCCTTACTGAAACATAACTGTAGTCATAAAATAAGTCAAAATAAATTAAAAAAATATGCAAGACTGAATAAAATTATTAAAAAATGTAATAAATTCAAGAAACATCAGAAACATTATTCCAAAAATATTCAATTAAGGAAAGAACGTGTTTCTCTTGTCAACAAATTGAAAAATTATCAAATTAAATTAGAAGATAGCATAAATATATATGAAATAGACACTCAGCGCTTACAGTCTGAAATTCAAGTTCTTGATGAATCCCTTAAGTCACTTTATAATAAATATGTATGCTCTAAGCACCAAATTAAGGAACATATCCTTGCTACAAATGAATTGGTAGACAGAGTGGATTTGCTGACTCTCAATAATACTCGGTGCACTTGTCAAAGGGTATCCAACCTTGATGCCCTCCAGCCTGAGGCAACGGTGGACCCGTCCCAAGTTGTGAGTAGTCTGCACTGTATCTCCATTCAAAATATACCTGATACTGTGCATGAACAATCTCAAGGGGTACAGTCAGTAGCTAGTAGTGTTACCCCTTGTTGCAGTCACCTTGGTTTTCAGTCCGTTATGTTCTCAGATAGTATAGGAAGAGGTTTAGGGAAATTAGTTAGTAACAAGTTGAATATTTCTAATCAAAATAATTGTTTGCCTGGGAAATCCTTTACAGAAATAATGTCATCAATTATGAGATATCAATATGATTGTAATACCAACATAACTGTGTTTGTAGGTAATAGTTCACAGATCAAACAAGATGATATTACTGACAGTGTTACTGAGATTTTAAAGATTAATTGTAACAAAATTATTTTGTGTGCTTTTCCATATTTTGAGAAATTATCTAGTAGAAAAAACAAATATATTCATATGCTTAATAATCATATGCAGTTTTTGGTCAGTCACTACAGTGATAAACTTATATTTTTTGATACCAACATTTTTGTTGATAAGTTAAAATCAACAAGGAACTCAGTGTATCTGCCCCTTATGTTTAGACATAAAATAGCGAGGCTATTAGCTTATATTAACTCAGACATAAGTAGTATGTCGAAGTCTTGTTTATTTACTGTTGGTACTTATATTAACTCAGACATAAGTAGTATGTCGAAGTCGTGTTTATTTACTGTTGGTAGTGATACTAACACTACTATTGATACGCCTAGTAGTTTAAACTAGTAGGTGCGACAACGGATGAGCCGCATATGTTGAATGTTGTTCAATGTTTGTTCAATACAGGTTTGATACTCCTTTCCTAGAGTATGTAAAAAAATATTCAAAATTATTTAAACAGATTAGTGCTTTTGCTAAATCCAAATTTTTAAGCGATCAAATTAAAAATTCAAATAATAAAATAAAAACTACTTGGAAAATCATTAACAATGAGACGGGTAAATCGGTTAAACAAGAAAAACAACTTGAAATTTTGGTCGACAACAAATTACTTAATACGCCAGCTGACGTAGCACAGGCATTTAATGAGTTTTTTGCCAACATACCTGTAACTACGACTCGCTCCTTAAATTCGTCCCCGTCTAAAGCTGATAATCTTTTGCATAGTAGTGTGCCAAAAAGTAGTTGCCTATTCAATTTTGAACATGTAACGCCTCGTGATGTAGTTAATGTTTTTAACACACTTAAGTCTAAAAACACTGGTGATTTCTGGGGCATTTCCATCAAACTATTAAGTAATATAATAGACATCGTAGCCCCCTATTTGGCTGTTACTTTTAATAAATGTGTTGATGTCGGAACTTTTCCTGACCTCATGAAGAGTAGCAAAGTCATACCATTATTTAAATCAGGTAATAAAAATGACGTTTCTAATTTTAGGCCTATTTCTATCTTACCTGCATTTAGCAAAATATTTGAAAAGTTAATCCTCAAGCAGTTGCTAAGACATTTTAATTTAAATAGCCTCCTTCATAATGAGCAATATGGCTTTACAAAAGGTCGTTCAACTACAGATGCGGGTGTTGCTCTCTTGAAACACATTTTTAACGCATGGGAGAACTCGCAAAATGCTATCGGAGTATTCTGTGATCTCTCCAAAGCCTTTGATTGCGTGCACCATGACACGCTTTTGCGTAAACTACGTCATTACGGTGTCCATAACGAAGCTATAAACGTAATAAATTCTTACTTACATAATAGGTTCCAATGTGTAGATATTAATGGTGTAAAGTCTGCCGGGCTACCGGTTCAGTTAGGTGTGCCTCAAGGCTCTATACTCGGCCCATTCTTGTTCTTAGTGTATATCAATGACTTACCATTCTTTTTAAAGGGTATTTGTGACGTTGTACTGTTTGCAGATGATACATCTCTTATTTTTAAAGTAGACAGGAATAGACCAGATTTTGACGACGTGAACAGTGCACTCTCAATGGTTACCGATTGGTTTACGGCAAATAACCTAGTTCTCAATGCCAAGAAAACCAAATGTGTAAAGTTCGCCTTACCGAATGTTAAAAATCTAGGTCCCAACATCGTCTTAGATAAAGAGGTGCTTAAAACTGTAGACTCGGCAGTTTTTCTGGGCATAACAGTGGATGGCAAACTTCAGTGGGGCCCACATATTTCAAGCCTAGCGGGAAGGCTCAGTTCAGCTGCCTACGCCGTCAGAAAAGTAAGACAATATACTGACGTTGATACAGCTCGGTTAGTCTATTTTAGTTATTTCCACAGCGTTATGTCTTACGGTATTCTACTGTGGGGTACTGCAGCTGATATTCAAAATATTTTTGTCCTTCAGAAACGAGCTGTTCGAGCAATTTACCAGCTAGGTGCCAGAGTTTCCCTAAGGGACTTTTTTAAAGATATTGGTATTCTTACGGTGTCATCACAATTCATTTTCGCCAACATCTTATATATTAGGCAAAATATACACTTATACGCTAAAAACAGTGATATTCACACTGTTAACACTAGAAGTAAGGACAAACTACGTGTTCCCTTTCACCGGCTTCATAAGGTGCATAACTCATTTGTTGGGCTTGGTATAACATTTTACAACAAGCTACCACCTTCTTTACTAGAATTACCTTTTAATGCGTTTAAAGCTCAAGTAAAATCCAACCTTTGTCAAAAGGCGTACTATTCCATCAACGATTATTTAAATGATAAGAATAGTTGGTCGCTGTGATTAACTCAAGACAATGTTTATGTTCTTTCTCCAGTATTAGCGTACCTAGTGATAGGTTCAATATAATTGTTTCCATATTTTTTTTCCTGTTTATGCCAATTTTATTTTATTAGTATTGCATAATGTGGTTAGCTAGCGACCTCGACAAGTAATCATTCAATTCTTGCTTGAGCAACCGGCAGCAAGTTCGTCATGCTCCCTTAGATGTCAATGCTTGCGGTAGCGTCGGGGGTCGGGTTGCCCCCTTCCCTCAAATATGGCGAGGGGGGCAATGGCTGATCTTTGCGTTATGCTCGTGAACGGGTGCTGCTTGTGGTGACTGGTCGTCTTGCTGACTTTGATGTTGATATTATTATTAATATTACTTACCTGTTTAATTTATTTTACGTCGATGGTCCTAGTTTATCATTTGTGGCCTCGAGTTGTAACTCAGGTCGTAACAGCTATGTGAACATTCAGCATTGCATATGTAAGCGGGCACGCCCTTTATACCCGGAGGCTCTTATTTAGGTTTTAAGCTCTATTTACGATTTTATTATTTCAGCTTGAGTTTAGTTTTTTTTAATGTTTTGTTCGTATATTGGCGTGTGCTAGCTGACATATGACGCATAATTTGATGTATGTTTTGTTTTGTTTTATACTATTAATTACTTACATAATACTGTATAGAATCAAGTTCTTCTAACTTAACAGACAGCTGTGCTGCTGGGGAGTTTGTTCCGCCACTTCTTCTTCCCAGCCAAAGCACTAGGAAGTGTCGAAGGGTGGGCGTTTTTGGGGGACTGTCTCATGTAACTTTGACGTTCAAAAAGTGCTGACTCTCAGCCTAGTTTGAATAAATGACTTTTGATTTTGATTTGATTTTGATTTTATTAACAATCTGATTACAACTAATATTTGCACGCCATAATACGTGGCAAACATGTCTGAACTTATATTTTCTTTTATGTTATCCTGCATGCACGTTGTAATTCTGTATGTGTACACATGTTTGGGCAAATAAATTTACTTTGACTTTGACTTTGACTTTGATATAACACAAAAAAATATTGAACCCGTGTTTTTTTATTTTTCCGGAATCCACTTTTTAGGGGTAGAAACCACCCCTAATAACCCCTAAGTAGGCTAATCCACGTAACTCTGGGTAGAGTGTGGTTGAGGGAGTGGTTTCTACCCCTAAAAAGTGGATTCCGGATAAATAAAAAAACACGGGTTCAATATTTTTTAGTGTTATATCGATGTGCAAAGTTTCATTGTGATCAGTTTGGTAGGGTTACTTGTGAGTGTTATTTCACCATTAAATTTGTTTATCCACGCAATCAATATACCCAAGAATAGGATTGACCCTGTTGCCATATTGAAACGTTGTCAAATAAGCTGTCAATCTACCTTCTATTGAATCGAGTAAGGAAATATTTGTATAGAATTTGATGACTCATAACGTGAATTTATAATATAAAGTAATCCACGGCCACATTCAATACCATCTGTACTCCAACCTGGATCACATCGTCAGTCCGGTAACAAGTCATTAATATTCATTGACGTTTCACGAAAATAACACGAAACAGGCATATCGATGGCATATTGAAATCGATAACATATCAAAATATTCACGCTAACGAATGAATGTGATGGCTTCATGAGAAATTAATTAATTAATGCAATTATTAGGGTATCTCATATAAGGGTCTTTAATGGGAATATAAGGGTTTGAAGATTACAAACATTGAACTTTCAGTAATACGACACCAACTCTAATCTCAATGGCTTTTGGATTCATCTTCGATGTCTTTCTATAAAAAATATATATATATAAAAGGTTGGGGAAAAAGTTTCTTCGCATTTTTGAAGAAAATTCAAAACATTTTTTAACAATGTTTATTTACATTTAACTAAAGTATGTAGGTACCATTTTGTTCGATAACTTTTTGCCATCTTGTAGGTAGGGACATGATCCCATTGCTATAGAAATTTTGGGACTTGTGGTCAAAATACCGCGACAAGTGGTTTTGGCAGTCCTCTCGTGATGTTAACCTGACACTGCCTAAAGAATTCTGAAGAAACCGAAACAGGTGGAAATCTGAAGGTGCAAGGTCAGGACTATACGGCGGATGCATTAACACCTCCCAGCCAAACTCTCTTAATTTTTGTTGGGTGGCTAAAGATGTGTGAGGTCTAGCGTTATCATGATGAAAAACCACACCCCTTCTGTTGATTAATTCCTGCCGCTTTCTCTCAACTTCTTGCTTTAATCTCATCAGTTGTTCGCAGTAGAGTTCAGAATCGATGGTCCTGCCTGGTGATAACAGCTCATAATGAATAATGCCCTTCCAATCCCACCACACACACAGCATCACCTTGTTGCGAGTTAACCCGGGTTTCGCCACAGTCTGTGAAGCCTGACCGGCCTTTGACCACGACCTTTTTCGCACGTTCTTGTCATACGTGATCCACTTTTCATCACCAGTTATCAGCTTCTTCAAAAATGGTTCGGTTTCATTACGTCGTAATAAAGAATCACAAATGAGTACACGGTTCATTAGGTTTCTTTCAGTGAGCTCGTGAGGTACCCAAATATCGAGCTTTTTTGTGTACCCAGTTTTTTTCAAATGCGCCAAAACTGTTTTGTGGTCAATTTCCAGTTCTTCAGCTACGTCGTAACTACTGGTATGCTGATCTTGCTCCACTTTTTCAAAAATGGCATCCATTTTATCCGTAATAGGGCGACCAGAGCGACGTGCATCTTTGACATCAAAATTTCCGGATTGAAAACGCTTAAACCAAATTTGTGCTACTCTCACAGACACTAAACTAGGTCCATAATCATCGCAAATTTTTTTCGCGGCTTGCGTTGCATTTTTACCTTTTTTGTAGTAAAATTTTAAAATGTATCGAATTTCTTCATTAAATTCATTCATCTTGACGGTACGAAAAACAAATGAAAATCACACATTTTCCTAATTTGAATTTGGAATTATGTTCTTTAAAATTTAAACTTTCAATGATACCAAAACCAGCCAGATACAAATAGTATAGCCAAAGAGATTTTATTACAAGTTCATACATACTATAATGCGAAAAGACTTTTTCCCTAACCGTAAGTATAAATTCATATAATTATGGATTCCGTCACTTTGTTTGAGTGAAATATTAAATTTTGACTTGGAAACAACAACAATACCAAATTTTTGACTCATGGTTCCTTGGTTTATTGTAAAAACTATGATCATTTAAAACAGCTCGATCAAGTAAGTAAAATGTGTCTCAACGGGAACCACGAAAAAATATACTGTTTTAGAATTTTTTAATGATAAAATCTATTCCTGTAAGTACGTATATTCAAACAGTTTGACACAAAAATCATATATTATAAACTAGATGAGGTCGACGCCTCCTATCCGACTACTCTGAGAAGAGAGGCTCTCATTCAAAATGTAGACATAATCTTGGTCTGGTCATGTGAGAACTAAGTTGATTAGCGTCTGTAATTATCTTAATCATGGTCTTCTAGTGAAAAATCACTCACGAAAAAACAAGATTTTCTATTATAAAAATATACGTTTTAAACATTTTTTTGAATTGTCAAAAAAGAAAGTAAAAGCTTTGTAAAATTAGTATTTAGCTTCAGCAAACCCACATTCCGACGTTTTTATTCACTGTCCAAAAAAACCAAAATATATGCTAAAGCTGCCCACTTTCTAAAGTGTAGAATACTTCGAACACGTCATCAATATACGTCGGCTTAATGTTTTTAGCCCACAAAAGGGGTTTCGTTACGTATCGGGATATCCATGAAAAGCGTTGTTCGTTTTGAAAGAATTTTTTAACTGACTAATCCTCTGCACTTTTTCCCTTTTATGGCCAGACGGGGTTTTTCGAGTGTCTATTTTCATTCAGATTTCATATAACTACCTATCACTGTTACGTTTTTTATTGGAAAACTATGAGCCGGCTCTCAGCCCTCTGTTTTATTAGTTGGCACTTTGGCAGTCGTAAAAGACTCAGGCTCGGCTTCCACCAAAACAAACAGAAGTATATTGTATTATGTTGAAGCTATGTGTAGAGATGTCACAATGTTATTTATTGGTTTTTTTTTTAAGACTTCTCCTCTAATAGAGCAAGTAGTAAGAGTAAGTAGTAAGGAGTTGTAGATTATACTTAGAAGTTAGACATTAAATTAAGTAAGAAACTTGACTTATCTAGACAAATAAATAAAATTGGAGTGTCTGTTTGTAATATTAATATAATCGCTTTTTACTAAGTGTATATGGATGTATACACAGTTCATATACCAAAACAACATTTTTTAGAATTTTTGTCTGTTTGTTTGTCTGTTTGTTCCGGCTAATCTTTGAAATGGTTGGACCGATTTTGACTGGATTTTCACTGACAGATAGCTGATGTAACAAGGAGTAACTTAACTACTTTTATTTTAGAAAAAAAAAATGAATCTCACGAAATAAAAACGAACGAAAAACTTTTTTGTAAAAAATACCACGCGGACGAAGTCGCGGGTAATTACCTATATAACCTGGATTAATGCATTCTTAATACATTAACCGCGGTAGTACGTCCTCTTGCGATAATTTCCGACATCCACGTGGGCGAAGCCGCGGGCAAAAGCTAGTGAACCAATATAAATCTTCCTAGGTTTTCCCAATTATTTTGGGGTCAGCTTCCAGTCTAATCGCATGTAGCTGAATACCAGTATCTTACACGGTTCAACTACTAATCTGATCTCCACAACCCAGAAACTGAATGACACAATACTCGTAGGTAAGAGTGGTTGTCAGACTTGCCAAGACGAAGCGTTCTAAGCCAATGTAAACCTTTGAAAATCGTAAAATATTCAAAATCAAAGCAAACGTGCTAGATCCCTAGAGGCTCATTACTTTGACCGAGTGTTTAGGCTACCACATCGATTGAGGTCAATCAAATCGTAGGCGTGGAGTATGCTAACAAATTAGATGACTTAGTGAATGTTATTATGTCTGTAGTCATTGGACGTAATTAATGGAGGGAAGGTACGTCTTATGAGGTAACCTTGACTCACCTACTTGTGTACTTACCAACAGATTGCTGTGTACATATTTGTTACAAAGAAATTGATGCTTGGTCTCCTTGCCTTGTTTCAAATTAAGAAACAACTTAGAAATGGGAATTCACTTACTATAAAAATGTCTATGCAACAAATACCAAACATTAAATAAAAAGGGTTTTGAACATGTAATTTAAAAGGTTAAATCTGTAACTCTCTGCTATATTCTAACCTTTTGGCTCGTCTTTCTACAACTTACAGGCAAACTACAGAACAATGCATCAGCTAAATGAAGAGCGAAATAAGGGACATTTTGCTTTTTTTAAATATGACAAACTGGCTGTAAAGAGCGAAACAGAAGAAATACGAAAAAAGGAAGAGAGTAAAATCTACTTCACCAACGGCAAAATCATATTCAACAATCAGATACAGAAAGAGTTTTCAATCCTCAAAACCTCTTTGTGAACTCCGAATTTGTTTCGGCCTTTCTTCACAGAGTAATCAGTTCGGAACCGCTGACCTCATCTAGTTAAAAAAAATATGATTGACGTGTAAACGTGTTGGTATAAACCTACTTATAGAAATAAAATCATTTATCAAAACAGCGATACACGTGGACCAGCTCAAATAACAAAGAATATGATCAAGGCCCTGATTACTGAAGCGGAAAACCTAAGAAAACTCACAAAAATATATAACTTTATCTCAGTAGACCAAGAATATAATGAGACTATTACAAAACAGGGATAGGAAGATTATTGAAAACTACAGGCCTCGTGTCAAATATTTATAAAGTATTGTCTAAATTGATCTTAAATAGTATGACAGGGATAATGGACGAACAGAAACCCGAGTAAATATAGTAAGATGATCAACGCCGATTGGTCCCATCTATCATCATGGTGGTTACCATCTTTAAATACAAAGATCCCGCCATGCCTCGGAAAGTCTAAGGCCGCTGTCCCACTGGCGTTTTACGAGCGTCGTCAGCGTCTCTCGAACGTCTGTGCAACGTCATCGTTGCGCAGACGTGACGTTGACGTCAACGCTCGTAAACGCCAGTGGGATAGTGGCCTAAAAGTACATTCACCGTTGGTTATGGCTATCATACGTGGATTTTTGACATTCGTTACAGGTCGTCAGAACCCGGAAAGTGTGACAGCCAGTCTTACCAAAGAATATCGTAATACCTTGTAACTGGGTTGTGGAGATCAAATAGGCAGTCGTTCCATTTAAAATACTAGCTGAGCTGCATCCGGTTAGACTGGAAGCTGACCCTAACACAGTTGTAAAAAGGCTAGGCAGATTGATTGATGGATATAGATAGTAATAAATGAAAAGATTATGTTTTCAAAGCTATAAGCTGTTTATTCCTATTAGTAATCCGCCAAAACTGTATGCATATCGCAAAATGTGATGACGCTACTGAAACTGTTCAAATATTGATACAAATAATGTATTTATCAATCAGATTACTAAAACGGACCAATTGCCTAAAACGAAAAGCTCATCTGAATAATCCAAAAATAGATAATACTTTTTACTCAAGTAAAGATAAAAAATTCAAATTTATTACTTAGCAATTAACTAGTAACTGAGTTGTGGAAATCTGACAGGCAGTCCTTGTAACCCTTAAATACATGATTTTTACTTTTTAAACAAATTAAGTTTCCTTTTTTGTATATGTTCGTTGAAATTTACATTTTTATTTAATCAGAACTAATCAACTGAGAATAAAATGTGTAGTGAGATAATTAACCACTTTTTTCCAATTACAAAAACAAAATCTGGCCAAGTGCGAGTCGGTCTCGCGCACCGAGGGTTCCGTACAAACCTGTAGGTATTCACGGTTTATGCATAAGGTTTATGTTTATGAAATCAAATGTTTTTTTTTTAATTTTTATATTTGAGTTGAGTGAATGAAAGGTAAATTGTGGTTTACGATTTATGACGTATTAAAAAAAACTACTCACTAAATCTCGTTCAAACCAATTTTCGGTAGAAGTTTACATGGTAATGTACATTATATATTTGTTTTTAGTTTTATCATTCCCTTATTTTAGAAGTTACGGGGGGGGACACACATTTTACCACTTTGGAAGTGTCTCTCGCGCAAACTATTCAGTTTAGAAAAAAAATGATATTAGAAACCTCAATATCATTTTTGCAGACCTATCCATAGATACCCCACACGTATGGGTTTGATGAATTATTTTTTTTGCGTTTCAGTTCTACGTTTGGGGAACCCCAAATATTATTGTTTTTTTTTTCTATTTTTGTGTGAAAATCTTAATGCGGTTCACAGAATACATCTACTTACCAAGTTTCAACAGCATAGCTCTTATAGTTTCGGAAAAATGGCTGTGACATACTTGGACAGACAGACAGACATGACGAATCTATAAGGGTTCCGTTTTTTGTCATTTGGCAACGGAACCCTAAAAATGACTGGAATGGAAACGAAAAAATGACATTGAATTGGTTGATGGAAATTTCCATCACAATGCATTTAAGGGTTAAAATATTGGTATACACCTACATGCGAGCAGTGGTGGCCCAGTAGTATCGACCTCGACTTACGAGTTGTAGGTCGTGGGTTCGACCCTAGGCAGGCGCTTTACTTTGCGTAAATAATTTCATCACCACAGCTCGCAAAACGGTAAAGGAAAACATCGTGCGGCAACCGGCATGTCCTAGAACCAATAATTCGGACATCTACCAACCCGAATTACGGCCGGGTGGTGGATTATGGCCCACTCCCTCTCACAGGATAGCCTGTGACGCGGTAGTGAGAATATTGTAGGCTGATTATGAGAGATCAGATAGGCAGACGCTTCATTTATACTATATAATCTATACTAATATTATAAAGCTGAAGAGTTTGTTTGTTTGAACGCGCTAATCTCAGGAACTACTGGTCCGGATTGAATTTTTTGTTTGTGTTGGGCTAGTTTATTTATCGAGGAAGGCTATACGCTATATAACATCACGCTACAACCGAGACGAGCGGAGCAGTAATGAAAGATGTTGCAAAAACGGTGAAAATCGCACGGGTAGGCGATTCGACGCGACGGGAAGGGTCGGGGGAACAAGAAATTTAACGCGGAGGAAGTCGCGGGTAGAAGCTGGCATAAAATACTGGTATTCATCAGCATCCGGTTAGACTGGAAGCTGACGCCAATATAGTTGGGAAAATGCTTGTCATATTGTGGAGAGAGTTTTGCTATTTGTTTTGTAAATACATATAAGCATAACTTGTGTTATTACGCCAACCGTGTCGTGTGTCTGTAGAAACACAATATCTTTTACTTTTGTATTTTAACACGTTAACTGCCATGTCGGAGTGTGTCCGACAGTTTTTGTTCCATTCAGGCCTTGTCGGACTATATGACCGACAACACATACAAAATCTGAACATGTCGTTGCTGCCTCGCGGCCATGTTTTTTGAATAAATAATGTATTTATGGAATAAATAATCTATTTAAATTGAAATAACACTAAGTACATTTTTGACTTTTTCTAATTTTCACCACATGTTAAGTATATTTCTTCCTTCTTTGTTCCTCCAGTGGGATTTATTTTACGTCTGTAGGTATGTCCATGAATCAAAGTGGGCTCAATCAGATTTTTTTGTTTTAAGTTACACATCATCATGCTGAGATATATGCCTTTTCACCTCGCGCAAGTCTTTCTTTTTGTGTATGTATTCAGTATTTTATTACATTTAATATCTCTTTTAATGTTTGTATTTCCTTCCTTTCTTTACTGCTTATTATTAGTATCAGAATAATGGAAATTGAACCCAGGACCAGGATTTTCGTTTCAATCCCTAGATCGGGCAAAATGTTATTGTGGCTTCTATCTGGAATTTGTCAGTAGCAACCTGAATTTGTGTCTGATTTATGACAACAAGTTCGTCCCTTATTATATGGGGCTTAAACTAAACTGGCGATATTTGGCTGGTCTATAGGTGCACCTATGCCCAACCCTTTGGGGAATCAGGGTAAGGTAAGGTTACATTTACTATTTCCATAAATTTAAACCAACTTTTTTGTCAATAGCTTTGAAATTTCTAGACTGTGTTTTGATTTTTGTCACTCATGGAATGGTGTTAATAATTAACGAAAATAAATTAAGTAGCTGGTTCTACCTTTACAGGAACCTACAATATTATTATACCTATTGTACTCCCGTTACTTTGCTTATGAGAGTGAGAGAAGAATGAGTGTCCTTGTGTCTACGCACACACTTGAGCACTATAATATCTCCCGCACCGATGCGCGATGGCTAGTCTCCGTTGAGATTGGCCGCCGTGGTCGAAATACGGTCTGGATGACTATTATAACTTATAACTATAAAGTAATAACTTTGCCCCTAGTAGGACACAAAGTAAACCAACTAAAAAAAAACTACTATGGATCAGTAAAAACATTTTAGTTTCAACGGCTGTTCTTCCTACAATTTCAACTCTATGTAATGTCACCCTATATAATGTTGTATTACGCATTATTAATTCAATAATTGATCCATATGTCGCAACATCACTTTACATTTTTCATATCTTTTACACATAGGTACGTAATTATCAAGTAATGTAATTGAGGATAATTAGATAATGTTAACTGTATGATAAAAAAGTAGCCTACTAGAATTGGGTACAGGGTGCCAGCTACCGGCAGTCAGTGCTCCAGAAAGCGGAACCTCCTAACAACGCGAGCCATGTGCAGAAGCACCGCTTTCTGCATCAAGCTGCCCAACGAGAGCTTCCTGACATGTTGATTGAGATGTTTAACTCTCTCTAGTAAGCCATCGGCTGTTACGACTATTGTCACAATGAATTTTCAGATTAGCTAAAGTACTTACGTCATTTATGAGGTATTGTGTAAACAAGCATATGATCAATGAGAGGATTATATCCAAGAAAAGAATTCTTGGAAACATGCTGGTCCAGCTCCATACGACAATCTATACTCTAGACAAAATCAAACTGGTTGCTAATTGAATTATACAGTTCATTAATTTTTGCGACAGTCAATATTAATTATTGGTTACGTAATTTTCTTTTGTTTTTAAATTTCAGATACGAGCAAAGGTAATGGGATGTTTAGTGACACATGCGTGGTTCATGTCGTTCGTCCAGCTGGCCTCTTTCACGGCTGTAGCAAACGTCCTCGGAACTTACGCCGTAGTGTATTGTTACGCTGGTATAAACCTCTGCGGGGCTATTGTCAGCCTGGTATTCTTGTCCGAGACAAAGGGAAAAACTGCTGAAGAAATCGAAATAGATCTTCAAGGGAAATAATGTAGGTATTTTCTATGAAATTGTTTGACTTAAGTAAGTTTGCGTGTGTGGTTGTTCAGGATATATGTATGAACCTACTCCGAGTGTTTAATTAAATTTGATATCAAGAGGATACTGTGAATGAGTACTTATGTACTTAAATGGTATGATTACAGAGTATAACGTTATCTGAATTAAATTAAACAAATAAATCTCAGCGTACGTATTTAAAAAACGGTCGGTTTAATTGTGTATTCTCTTGTTATTATAAGTATAGCGTGGGTTTGTATGAGCTATCACAGGTAGCTAGTAATAAATAAGTAAATGAATATGAATACCAAATGTCATTGTTCTTATTACAAAACTAGCGTGCCCGCGGCTTCACCCGCGTCGTAATGACATCACAAATTATCACACGAGAACGTAATACTAGGATAAAAGACAGAATCCCATGTCCTACGTAACCCAGCACCCTAATTGCGTAACACACTACCAATCAATATCTGAACCTTTTTAAAGGATATTAATCCTTTACTTCACAATATTGTTCCTACTCTATATAAATTCAATCACAGACATAACAAAAAAAAAAATGCATTCTATTCGCTGATGATATTTCCATTATACTGACTTCCGATAAAAAGACTAATACAATTGACGACCATGAAACAGAAATCAACAATACAATTGATAAATTAATTGAATGGCTTGACTTGAATAATTTAAATTAATTTAGATAAATCAGTTTACATACAATTTATTAAATCGAATAATAATAAATACAATTTTAAACTTGACATACCAAAACTTAACGCAGTTACAAAAACGTTTCTTGGAGTAATAATAGATCAGGACATAAATTGGAAAGCGCAAGTCGATGATGTATCTACAAGAATAAATAAATTCGTATATGCACTGCGAAAGGTTAAAAATATAACAAACATTAAAACTGCTATCACTACCTATCATGCTTACGTAGAATCATTAATACGCTATGGGTTCATAATGTGGGGTAACAATACCGATAAGAAGAGAGTTTTTGCTGCCCAAAAAAAGTGTATTCGTGCAATATATGGGCTTCAACCTGATGAATCTTGCAGGTCAGTATTTAAAGAACTTGGTTTATTACCGTTACCTTCTCTCTATATCTATGAAGTATGCATGTTTGTTAAGAAGCATAAAGACCTATTTAAAAAGGCAGAGGATTTATGTTCTCGAAAAAGGCGAGATCCTCACAGGCTTGTATTAAGTGACTTATCGAGACTAGCTAAATATAGTAACAGCTGTTTAGCCGTGTGTGTTCAAATTTATAATAAAATTCCTAGTGATTCGAACTAACTAGCCGCCGATGCGCAGCGCGGTACCTACTGTTCGTCACCGTATTATTCTTAGAAATAAAAATAAAACTCCTCTCTGGAAAATAGCTATTTCGATGTAAAAAAAGCTGCTCTTTCGATCTAGATTATCAAAAAAAAAAAAAATGCCGTTTTTGAGATATAACACGTTTTGTATTTTTTTTTTGTCAGGAACTCATTTTTTTTTAAACAGATGGTTGAATCGGAAAGCTGAGGGAAAAATACAGCGGAAAGGTATTTTCAAAAAAATTTATGAGTTCATTTTACTGTTGTAATCGTTAGCTGAAAAGTAGATGTTTTGGGCGCTCGCGCGCCGAAGTAGGAGAGTTGACGTGTAACGCCTCATATAAAACCTATTTAATGTTACCTTTGGACACCTTTGGAGTCGGAAATCGGCCCAGCTCACGCGCGGCCTAGATAAAATAATGATTTGGTTGCATCTTATTGCACAGGACACAAAGAGATTATATAGTAGTGTGTGTTAAGAAAAAGTAGTAAATAAGATTGTAAATAAATAAGATTTCAATTTTATATCCTTGTCTCATCACCCCCCACTGTGGCGAAGACACCTTTAGCCATCTCTGAGTCTGCACGTTTGGCAGTGAGTGTACCCTTCCCGAACCTGGAAATCCTGTCTACTATCCATCTGTAACCTTAGGTCGAATGGTGCAAACATCCTGAACTTATTTATATACCACATACAAGGTATATAGGACAAGGGATAGGTTAGGGCTGTAAAGCTTATGGGCATAGAGTCGTAGGGACTGTAAGGTTTGTAGATCTTAGTAGATTCCTTTACCTTATCATTGACGTTTGTTAAGGGTGTTTGTGGGATATACAAAACCTAATAGTTAAGACAAAATACTGACATTATAAATTACCTAGGTAACTAAGTAAAGCACAGTATGAACCAAATTATTAGCTTGGTCGAGCAGAGAACGTCCAAAACATTTCATAAAAGCGATTATCATTTTCCAGTACGCAGAGTTGATTTTTGGCAACTTGTTTCGAAACATACATACTCGTATATTTAAGGTGACCTAAAATTTGAGCCGCGACCGCTTATCAACTCGTACTTCGGAACTAGTTTGAAAAAGCTCGTTTAGGAAGCTCGTTAAAAAGTCAAACATTTTCATAACGATTCCGTATGTTTGAGCTTGTGGGAATTTGTAATCCCACCTTTTTGTACCCGGGTAACGGTTTACTCACATTAGGAAGCTACGTTTTAGTAGATCTCGGTTTTCAAATCGAAGTTGAGTGGGTACTTCTAGAAATAATTTCTATTTTACGTACTGATTTTTACTTCTCAGTTCGGTTGTGTATAATGTTTGTAACCCCAACACTTCGTCATTTATAAACCGATTTCAGACTTTTTTTAGGGTCTATTTATCGAGTAGTCCCATATAAATTCGGTCAAGT
This sequence comes from Aporophyla nigra, assembly GCA_947507805.1. Taxonomy (NCBI): domain Eukaryota; kingdom Metazoa; phylum Arthropoda; class Insecta; order Lepidoptera; family Noctuidae; genus Aporophyla; species Aporophyla nigra. The sequence continues at coordinate 7,329,869 of OX382301.1, forward strand.
GCTAATTTGTGGTTTTTGGATAAGCTTTAATAAAACTTTTTTTTTCCACTTGGTCTATGTTGATGATGTTATAATAACTTTCTGACATAAAACTTTCTGTCTTTTTGTGTGTGTTTCTGAGTAAATAACAGTATTTACTTAGCAGATGAAAGTATACGAATTTATGTTGGGTAGGTATCACAACTAAAAAGTGAAGATAAATAGTTTTTATTTTTAAATACAAACAATTTTGAAACACTACAAAGTTAAAAATAACTATAATTTCGGAAATCGGTGATAAAAAATGTATACTTTTATACTAATAAATTATAAAGCTGAAAGAGTTTGTTTGCTTGTATGTTTGTTTGTTTGGTTGAACGCGGTAATCTCAAGAACTCCTGGTCCGAATTGAAAAACCTTTTTGTGTTGGGTAGCGTATTTAGGCGTATTTAGAGGAAGGCTATAATCTATGTAACATCACGCTAAAATTAAAAGGAGCGGAGCAGCAACGAAATATGGATGAAAACTGGCAGGCAATTTGATGCGACGGTAAAGGTCAGGGGAACAAAAATTTGACGCGGACGAAGTCGCGGGCAGAAGCTAGTTAAAGCATAAAATACAAAACCAAAGACACCGAATTCGGAGAGCAAAGTTATTTTTCACTCTGTAATGTTTTTTTTTTTTTAGTTTTGTGTTTTCTTTTTTTATTCTATGATGATTGCACTAAATTTTACTTCGTTTTTGTACAAAACGATGATATCTCGAGTAATTGGCCTGCCAATCTCAGTTATAAAAGAAGAAGATTGCCAAGACACTGCTTATGAATTGCGATGGAAAAACTACTAAATCAATTTTGTACTACACTAGATAACACCCTCGGGGTAATTGTGAAACACACTAACAGTAGGACAAAAATTTCATTTTAACAGTTCAACAACACTCATTGCATTCTTTACGTCCGTTAAGCTGATAAATTGTTCATACATACGAAGCATTGTATTCGTTATACCCATCTAAGTGACTAGGATTGTGTCCGATAGTGTTTTACACAATTAAGGTATCGGTAATACTGCCAGGGTCGCGAGATTGTTCAAACGAGATACCGTAGCCCCATATGGGTAACTGAAGGAACACGGGTGGGTTTTAGTCAGTAAAAGTCTGACACGCCCTACCGCTCCATCCAGAGCGGGAGAAGTCATTTGATGACTTCCCATTCAAAAAAAAAAGGTATCGGTAGTCACCATATCTAGCTGATAAAGTAGTGATTGTAAATGCTATGTTTTGATAATCAGGCAGGTAGGCGGAAAATACTCCCTTTAATTTCAGTCTTTACTTAGAATTAATAATTCGACCTTCAGAGATTATTATAGGTCAAGTTTGTCGGCCGTACAAAATAGCTTAAAATATTTTGTTAAGTGTTAGCAGATTAATTAAATTAGATTGAAACGGTATCATGACTTCACGTTTTGTTTGAAATGTTTGTTTAGGCTGTGAATTTCTGATTTATTTTAAGTAGGTATTATTTTAAGCAGCCAATTATTTTGTTTTAGGATAAGGATTAAAGCTTTGTAACTTGTTAATATCCCGAAAAACAGATATATACGAGAACAAAGATGACATTTGAAATGTGTTGCCAAAGGCACTTTAAAAATTAAAGATTCTGGAAACAATTTGACGCTGATATTTTAATTTAATATTGATGAGTTCAGTGGTAACCATTATCATTTCAGGCGAAAGACGTCCACTGCGGGTCACTGGCCAGCCCTAATTATGAGGGTTAGCCATATTCGCCACGCTTGGCAGGCGGATTGGCAATCGCAGTATGTTGGTAAAATGCATAGAGAACGCTGCTGCCCAGTAACTAGTAAGTCCCTTAGTCGCCTCTTACGACACCCACGGGAAGAAATGGGATGGTGCTTTCCTTTACGTTCGGCACCACTGGAACATGTAGTAAAATATGTTGTTATGTTTTTTTTTTTTCATTTTGATAAAAAAGTCTAATCCTAACATGAAATATTGATTTTCCAAAATTAATATTTAATGCCACGGTTATAATTTTCATTTCGCGAAACAAACCAAGATTAAATACATGACGACAATAACAAATGACTGGTGAAAGAGAGCTTAATGAGCTTGCGTTGATTAAATGCTTAAATTAGCAAGCTTTGCTCCGTATAACCCCTTTCTTTAAATTCATTTTTAATTTTTAATTTGTATTTTGTTCTGTTAAAACCTCTATTTTATTATTTATCCGTTATGGTGCAAGTCTCTAACTTTATTAAATCCCACTGAATAACTGTTCTGTTCTGTTTAACTGGTGGAAGTGGCGGAGCTTGGGGGAGGCCTATGTCCAGCAGTGGACGTCTTTCGGCTGAAATGATGATGAACTGTTTTATGAAAATTCCTTCAGCGGGATTTTCTTCAGTCAGCACAGAATATGGTTACGAGCTTCGCACTTTCAGCAGCGTCCATCAACTTGTGTAGGGAGCAGATAGCAGGACACACTTAACAAGACATCAAGTGCCCCACTGTTTGTAGTCATCATTTCAGCCGTAAGACGTCCACTGCTGGACTTAGGCCTCCCCCAATTTGGGGGGCTTTGCCATAATCGCCACGCTTGGCAGGCGGGTTGGCGATCGCAGTATGGTGGTAAAATGCATAGAGAACGCTGCTGCCCATTCTCTAGTAAGTCCCTTAGTCGCCTTTTACGACACCCACGGGAAGAAATGGGGTGGTGTTATTCTTTACGTCCGGCACCACATGGTACCTGTTTGTAGTACAGCACCACATTTACACTCAGGAGTGGTGCCATCTTTAATGGGATTAAATTAACTAATGATTATAATTAACATAATTCTGTAAAGCCCTAAATATTTGTTCAGTTAGGGAACCACATTTCGATCAAAATACACACATTATTTTTTATGTATGTTGATTAAAATGTGGTTCCCGTAAACCCTGAGCTGCAAATTGCAAAAAAACGTTTTCGGAATGGAACGGAAATTTTCGGATCCAAATGCATGGTCATGACATTCGTAAGATAAAACACATAAATAGATGTTGTAGTTTATGTACCTTACCTATACTAAATCCCAAATTACCTACGTAATTATATGACCTTGATTTTTCCAAGCTAGAATGTGATTACGTCTGCCAGGGTCGCGAGATTGTTCGAAAGAGGCACCGTGACCCTAGCACATGGGCAACTGAAGGAACACGGGTGGGTTTTAGTCAATAAAAGTCTGACACGCCCTCCCGCTCCGCCCAAGAGCGGGAGAAGTCATTTGACGATTTCCCATCCAAAAAAAAGAATGTGATTACGTCACACTCTTAAAATTACACTTTTTCCAAACATGATCATGGATTACCCACATAAAGAGTATTTTAACAATTGCTACACGACACACGCCACAAAACTTGCCCTTAACTTTAATTTAATATTAATGCAATAACAATATTCCATGCTTTTTAACAATATAAACATATTTATGTCACCCTGTTAACTATGACTGAGAAGACATGTGGCATAATATTCTAACTTGAAACATTATTCTAATAATGAACGTTTTAGTAGTAAGTTCGACTACCTACACGTCCTCCAACCGCGTCGAAAATTCCAAATATACTTTTAACCGACACTATAGTATCAACTTGCTTTGGTAAAAGGAACCTTCAACGGATTGTGTTCAGTTCACTATCTATTGACGCTAAAGGTTTTAGAAAATCGAGTCTAAAACGTGCTAAAACTATGTTCCGGAAAATGTTCTATTAGTAAATGTGGCACCTTTAACACTGGCACTAAAATAATCATGTCTGCGACCGATTTTAACGTTAATGGAAATCAAACTCCAGCAGTAAATAATAAGAATGTTTTTTGAAACACAGCAGTCTCGGAATATTATATGAATGTTAATGCATATTTTGAACAGAAACGGTTAGGGAAACCTCTTCAGTAGCCTCTGTCATTCTAAAACCAACTTAATTCCAAAACACGTAAAGTTCACAATTTTTCTGGTACTACTCACCGCATCGTTGTTGATGAAGAAAGACAGGTTGGCAGCTGGTAGCGAGTGCCGGCTGATGCACTCCACTTTGAGCTTCATGCCAGGCCTGTACCGACGCTTCAGGCCGTGCATCGAAGGCCCAGATTTAGGCAGAACTGTGAACGGAAATAATAACATCAATAATCCATAATTTCAGAAGCATCAGTAACTAGGGTTGTAAAAAACAGGACACTTTTAAACTGACGTCAATTGAATAGTGTCACTACTTTTTTTATTAGTTTACGGCAGCGATCTTGACATCAACCTCGATGGATAGCGATGGATGAGGTTCAAAATGTAACGATAAAAGAGAACCATAAATTAAATTAAGCGTTTTACCTACACCAAATTGTGGATCACCCATCTAGGCAAGGCATTATACCAAAATAACACGAAAGTCTGTTTCATTTTTGCTCATCTAATACATAGAGCTTTTTGGCTCAGACGAAATAAAGGGCGTAAATGTCTTACATTTTTTATACACAATATCTCCCCTAGTACTCTTAAGATTGAACCAACAGTAATTGTAAAGTCTCTCAAAGCTCAGTTAGTTCCAAATGCAAATAACTAGAGCTTATAATTGCAGCACTTGAATCATGTTTAGTTTGCGCTACTGCAATCAGTCCTAGTTTTGAACTGCTAAGTAGTAAAGAGGCATCTGCTACTCTTCCCAATAGATAGATAAATGGAATATACTTTATTGTACACCAAATCAATTGAAACCCATATGTATACTTCTTGTATTGCGATTAAAGGTTTTTTTTTGTATGAGTAAAATACAGTTAAGATTTTTTTTTTCCATTTTAGTATTTTGCCTGTAAAATATGTTTCATATACGTGAAACAATATATTTGCCACATGCAATGAAAAATGATATTATTAAGAATTTTTGAATAGTGCAACAAAATCATTTATGTCACCAATGTTTAGTAAAAATACAATATATTGATTTAAAAGAGTGTCCGTAAAATTCTTTGCCCGTTCGTTTCTAGAAGAACCTACTACGGTTTAAAATGGACAACTAGATCCATCTGTATCATTGACTGTCCCCGTTGACAATTCAAAATGACTTGTAATTGAAATAAAGCTTCAATGTTTAATACACAACTCTTTCTGCTTTTCCAACAAACTGCTTTCAAAACCATAAAAGCATGCAAAACGCAACCAAAACTGCCATTCAATTAAATTAAATTCAACTTTAACGAACGTTTCGCCCAAAAGTTAATAACATACGGCCATAACAGCAAAAAGGATCTATCTCACTCATTTTCAAGTACAGATAATTTCCGGATTATCGTGAGCAGGGGTCGGATTTAAGCTTACATATAAAATGGATATTGTTCATCGCTGATAGGTGGCCATATTCTATCCCTTTATTATGCAAATAGAAGTGAGATTCTTTGGTACGATAAAATGGAACAAGGGCACTAGTTTAGATTTATTCGCAAAGTTAAACAAAAGCACACACTTTGTATATAGGGTCATGCCGTTCGACATACCTTTGGTGGGTAGGTTTAAGAGAACTACTGCGACATCTGATAACTAAGCTTCTATGTATGTTGTTTCTTTTTGTAAAATACTCACGATTCTATATATATAGATTTGCATTATACTAGGCAAAATTAAACTATTTGGGTAACTTATTTATAACCACCAAGTCTTATTATGGGTTTTAAAAAGTAATCATCTGGAATAGGCTAGGAAGTGTTTGTTTTTGAGTAAATCACATAAAAAACGTAATCAATTATACGTTTTAAACGTAAAATAGAATAAAATTAATAACAACAAAATAAGTTTTCTGTAACTTTGCATGTTTATTGTTATAATACCACCATTGCCATAAGATATTTTATTCTATTGTAACCATTGGAACGCCAACACACTGTTTTGAAATTAATAACTACTAGACAAATAATAACTAAAACTTTTTCCAGAGTCAATAAATAAACATTTATGTGGCATGTCTTTCTCTAGAAAAGAAAAACGGTAAATCTATTACGAAACCATTTCCCTCGATTTTCTAGGTGAAAATATATCCATGAGCCTATAAATACGGAACCCTCACGTTCGCAACGCATTGCTTCCGTAAAACAGTGTCACCCTTAAGGTATTTTACTGCCCTATAAGGGCCTTAGACTGTAGTCTATCCCTTAGACTGTAGTCTATAAAGTGTGTCACTTTTGAAAGGGCTGATTGGAAGACAGTTTTATCGCCTTATGTATCTAAAGGTGTCTTAGGTCGAGGAAAGGAAAAATATATTGAGTACTTTACCTTTCAAGATGGGTTCACCGCTGTCTGATGATAAGGTCTGTATATTTAACCCTATTTCGAGCTATCTATGATATAGTCTTCTCCTTTTATTCATGAAATCTAGTAACATGTTCTTTCTATTCTCATAATAATAACAAAGATTGGTGGTTATTTATTAAGCGTTCTTTCGTGTGAAAAAATACCCGTGAAGAAATCACAAGGGTTGCGATTTTTAACTACTGTATGACATTGATTTAGTGTTTGGCCTAAATTGACTCTACACATGCACCAATCAATCAACTCAGCCGCTTGCAGCTAGAACTAAACGTGTGACCAACACCAGACGCTACATTTGCACAGTACCCTTTATACTTGCTTTGTTATTTGTTTGTTTATCGCTGCAGCTGCTGCAGGGGACCGAGACAGCTTTGTCATAGAAGTGTTTACATTAATCTTTGGCTTACCGGTCAAGCAACGTGTGGTATATGACGCTTGGTACGTGCAACAACTGATAGCGGTCTTTGTGGCCGAATCATTGATTGATGCAAACTAAGTAATTGCAATGTAACTATGTATTATTTCTGTCAGGTAAACACTGGAATATTTGGCGAGAGTTTTATCAACATCACGGCAATTATTGAAATTTATACTTTATTCAATGAGATAAGAGTTACAATTTAATGATTGGAAAATAGTTTTACGTCATTCAAATACATATCGCACCTACGGTGCAACAACGTCACTTATGAAATTTTTGTAAAAATTGATCTGATTATGAGAAAAAGTAGCTAATGTACCCCTTTATTAGTTAGTAGCTAATGTACCGCTTTAATTTTAATATAAAGTTCAAAGTTGTAGTTTAAATATTACCAGTTAATTTCTTTAGTCAATATATTACAATAGGATGTCGAATTTTCAAACGCTTCTCCTGCAATATTACATCATTTGCATAAGTGACGTTGTTGCACCGTAGGTGCGATATAATAAATATGCCACTTAAGAACTAAGACTCATCCTCAATATTATATGCGCATGTGTTACTGCGCGGCCTGAAAGGACGACACGTCGGCTGACACTTCACAGGTGTACCGACCGCTAGCGGTCAGTGTGACCGCTTCTGTTATTGATTTAAATTAAGAGAACATAGACATACCCACAACATACCTTGTACCTGTGTACTTGCACAGTCTGGGAGGACGGTGCATCAGCGGACACTTCACACGTGTACCGACCGCTAGCGGTCAGTGTGACCGCTTCTGTTATTGATTCAAATTAAGAGAACATAGACATACCCACAACATACCTTGTACCTGTGTACTTGCCCAGTCTGAAAGGAAGACGCGTCAGCGGAAACTTCTCACGTGTACCGACCGCTAGCGGTCGGTGTGACCGCTTCTGTTATTGATTCAAACTAAGAAGAACATAGACTTACCCACAACATACATGTGTGTGTGTACTTGCGCGGTCTGGAAGGATGGCGCGTCGGCGGACACTTCGCACGTGTAGCGACCGCTAGCGGTCTGTGTGGCTGCCTGGATTGTTAGCTTCTCTGCGTCGCTTCCTTCTCTCTGTACAAAAAAAAACACATTTAGTTCTAATGGACAATAGTAAGATCAAAAGGGGTTCGAAGTCAATGCAGCCTAGAATGGAAAAATAATAACCAACTGCGCAACACATCCGAAGAATTTTAAAGGATCGTTGTAATCCCTAACCTACGAAAACCACCTTAGACATACGCGTCCGGCCCTGGTGCAGGCCATGGTATGGAGCGAGAGGGCATGGGAAGCCGTCAGCGACAAGTGCGTGAGGTAGAGGCAATCTATGCGCCCTCATGTCCTTAGCCGCCGCAGGAAGAGACAACCCGGGCGTCGGGAGTCGATCGTGGACTCTCCGCCACCGTAAGCGCGGGCTTGCGGGTAGCGAGCAATGGGTAGCTCACTGCCCGGTAAGGACCAGGCCCGTGTCGACGGCGCGTTGTGTTCCACGAGCGCCTCAAAGAGATATCACCAAATATTGAAGGGGTCCGCTAGGACCGATGCCTGCCAGAGTCACGAGGTTTGTTCGAAAGCGTTACCTTGGCCTTGGCATAGGTAACTGAAGGAACACGGGTGGGTTTTAGTCAGTAAAAGTCTGTCACGTCCTTCCGCTCCACCCAGAGCGGGAGACGTCATTTGATGATTTCCCACCCACAAAAAGGCATACATCGTCATAACTTCGTCAACAACGTAGTGCACCCTTTCATTTTGGCAATTCAGCAACAGTGCTGAATTTCAAAATGAAAGGGTATTGCAATTGTCAGTTTGTAATGCAATAAAGCTGCTGCTGTCCAATCAACATAATGTAGGTACGACGGCTGTAAAATGAGGCTTAGACCACGTTCGCATGCTTATCAGTCCACTCGCACAAATTAACTCGCCTGAATCAGAGAATCATCGCTTTTAAATAATATAATATTTTCTTGATGCGAATCATTACTTATTTGTGGGAAAATCGACAATTCTAGAATTATGTATTAGGACATTGGCACGTTTTATATGTAACGTATAAAGTTAGTGTACTTTGATTATTTAAATATTTTTTTGTGCTAGACCATACTGGGAACCTTCATTTTCTTCACGTTAACTTGTTATAACTCAGCCAGGGTCGCGACATTGTTCAAACGAGATACCGTGGGCCTGGCATATGGGTAACTGAAGGAACACGGGTGGGATTTAGTCAGTAAAAGTCTGACATCTCTGCTCAGAGCGGGAGAAGTCATTGGATGAATTCCCATCCAAAAAAAAAAAACTTGTTATAACTAAACTTTAAATACCCCCAAAACTCTTATACCGTTACATACACTCATGTTTTTCGTCAAGACAAGTGCAATATTCTAATTGAAGAGTCTGAGCAACTTGTAATAATAAGCCGTACTCATCTTCTCGATGTCTCTTTAATTAGCTTTTACGACACCAGCCATTAGTGTAATTTTATCTAAGTTAATCCCGCCACTTATCCCGAACATAGTTTCAAATGCTTAACACTAATTGTAATCGCTTAATCCGTGGTAGATTATGGTGTAGGAAAACATCGCTTTATATTACCTTTTGGGAGTTTAGATGCCTCTGTAAATACGTCACATATGTTAGAACAAGTGAAGAATGGTTAAAAAGTGAGACATATTTAAGTAATTTGAAACGTGGTGGAGACAACTACAAATACTTTTAATATCTGCGAAAATTCCATCCAAATGTCAACAAATCAAATCATTTATTTAAATTAGGCACCACCTTGGCCCAGTGCCCTGTGTGGTGGATTACGACCCAATCTGTCTCACAGAGAGGAGAATCTGTGTGTGAGACCTGTGTCCTAGAAGTGGGAACATAAAAGACTAATTATACGATCACTTCTCAAGTAAAATGTAAAAAAAATTATTCGAAGAATGAATTGTTTCACAAATTCTGTTCTCTAGTTTTATAGCAACTGTAATGTTGAATTATTCTCTTACTGTATTTCAGAGGAAAACCTACAAAAAGCCACTAACTTTTTGCAGAAACTGGGTCATGCTTGAGGCAGTTATATTCACTCAAACCACCACGGTCTTCAGTAGTTGTAGAGTTATTAATAATCATAGCAAAATCCTCATCATTTCAGCCGTGAGACGCCCTCTGCTGGACATAGTCCTCCCCCAATTTGGGGGGAGGGGGGGTTTGTCATAATCGCCACGCTTGGCAGGCGGGTTGGCGATCGCAATATGGTGGTAAAATATACAGAGAACGCTGCTGCCCATTCTGTAGTAAGTCCCTTAGTCGCCTCTTGTGACACCCACGGGAAGAAATGGGTGACAAAATACCAAAATCCTAGTACAATATTATGTTGTCACATCATCAAACATTATAAAAAGAGCTCATAGTTATTTTACACCGCTAGAACACAGGCCTCTCTCTGTGACGGAGCGTGGGTCGTAATCTAACGTTTTGAGAGCAGTGGTGATGAAATTATCTACACAAAGTAAAACGCCTGTTAGGGTTTGAACCTTCTACCTACAAGTTGTACGTCACGGCCGTTTCCACTGCGCCACCACTGCTTTCATAATACTTATAGTGATAAGAAAGAGGCAATCCTTTGGATAAGGTAAACTAGCTTTATCTTTAATGACTGACCGACCCCTTGACGTGCCTGAAGTTGGTTTAACTAAAATAAAAGCTTCAAGTTTGAGTTTGAAAGAATTAAGCCAAGCTGGGGGCATTTTTAAAGCTTTCACCAGCAAGCCAGGTAAAGCAGACGACAACTTGTTGGTTTACCTGCGTGGTGTCATTCCCTATAAAATAAAATTGAAAGAATTTAGCATCCCACAAGCATGACCTATTGGAAACAGTTAATGGAATACGAGACTAGAAAAACAATATCGCAGTTTGATTAAGAAAATCAAGAATAAACAGAAATACACTTCTCAAAACGAGACAATATAGCCTTTCAACAGACTCTTGATTATTCGTACTCAGCTCCGAATAGAAGCACAAAACAAGTGATTGTGCAAATACAAACTTGAATATGTATCAGACGCATCCATATTCAATCTGGCTAACAATAGGCAATTAAGTAAATAGCTTAGGCCAAATAACTAGGTAACTGAGCCTGACTGTGTGTCGTAAAATTCAAACATGACAGATACCGTTGATATTGGGTAATTAACTCAAATTGTTTTGGTATTAACGGGATTGGATCTCTGAGAATATTATTGACTAATTTACCAATGGAATTACTTAAACATAGATATTATTTATCAATAAACCTATTCTGATGTGTGATGTTCTTTAGAAAGGTCAAATACGTGTTACTCGCAACAAGCGTGTGTGTACAGAACTATGAACGTAAATGAGGCAAAAGGAGTAGGTATGTAAGGATCGTTGTAGGTGGCGATCTGCAGTTCCTGGCTACGCCCCAGGCGAGAGATGTATGTATGTTAGTATACCTACGCTTTAATAATACAGGATGGTTTATTAATCAACGTATTCCTTTCAGAAGCCTATTTATTATAACCAATACGCGGCAATCTGTGACAATACTACAATTTTCCAATTTTTTGTAAATAGCACGTCATAATGTGTCAATTTTGTAGTTGGTTTTCTAAATTTTTAACCATAAACAGTACAACGAAGTATCAGTTAAATAAATAAAATCTTATTTATAACAATAATTTTCTAAGAAGTGAATGAATAAAACTTCGAATCTAAACAAAATGTCTGCAGTACAAATAATTGCATTACATAAATTGTAAAGGGACCTGACTTACAGGTTTTGGAAAAAAACCTAGTTTAGGCACCAGTCTTCCACAAATTAATTATAAAACTGTACCTGTAGACTGATTTAACTTTAAGGTCTCCCGTTTCAGTAAAGTCCGCCGTCCGCGGCACATTCTCAGCGAACCCGATGATCCCACTACTCTCCTCCAGGAGAGTCGAAAAGAGACCAGTACAGTGAGAACAACACACAGACACAAATCGTACCGACCTCGCCGCCGAGGTCCGTCGTCGCGACCCCGACTTAACAGTCCCTCCCGACCATTGCATGAGCCAGCCCGCGATGCTGCGCCTGTAGCTTTAAATTAACCCCTAAATAATTTAACCCAGATCCAGCATGTCCCGTGCTGCCCTCCCCCAGTGATCGCCTTTTTTTTTTTTTTGATCACGAGGTGGAAATCCTCATGGATGTCCCCCGCCCTGGGGTGGGCGGAGGGGTCTGTCAGACTCTTACTGACTAAAACCACCCCGGTGTTCCGTCCCACACCTACGTCGGGGACCACGGGAACCAATATGTCTTCCGCGATCCCCAACTGGTGCCGGCCCGCCTTTGCGGGCCTCCTCACGTTGGGGGGGAGTGAGGTGTTAAACTCCCCCCATACATCACAGAGAGCCCCCAGTGATCGCCTAAGCCGAGGTGCGAACCCCCCTCAGGGTTACCCTTAGGACTTTCGCTTTAGTTTTAATTTTTACTATGGCCCGGCTGGAGGTCTAAAAAGTTTAACTTTTTAGAAATCGCCGGGCGAAAATCCGTTTAAGTAGTCAGAATCTTTTCAGATTAACTACGAGATGTCCTACAAAAAAAAAAAAAAAAACTTTAAGGTGTAATTTGTGGCTAGATAATAAACGTTATTCTATTCTATAGTAATGTTTGAGGACCGTGAGCTATATTTAAATACGTAGATAAAAAAAAATGTTAGTAGGTAGTAGTAATTCGAGATGCGTCACTAGTGAACCAGCAGACAGCTATCCACCCACCTGAAAATAATCCCTGATTCACCACTATCCACCCACGAAAAGATAGAAAGGGCATAATAGTAACAATACATTACCTTCATCCCTATTGGAATTTACCGACTCCGAAAAGGAAAATGGTTACCAACATACGCACTCGGAAACAAACGAAATTCAACTTGTCACGTGATTATGTCAGATGAGGAAAATGCCATTTATGTCCCGGGAAACGTGAGTAATAACGGGAACCTGCAAGCATCAGATCCGGGACGGATTAGACCTTTCATCCGGGTACAGATATGGCCCATCCGATGGGAGATGTGCCCTTGTAAATTGAAGCCGTCTAATTACTTGTATGGTGGATGTCTGTATGAATGAGGTTCCATTTCCTAGTATTTTATCTGATTCTGTGTGAGAGTTGAACAATTTTACGGGAGCAGATGTTTTTGTGTTCAGTCAGTCTTATCAACCCTTTCTGTTTAGCATGTTAAACTTATTGAGTCTCATATATATCTGTTAAAATTTTCGTACAAATAAATTTTTAATTATGGTAGATATCCCGCACTAATCTAATCGCGTTACTCGTTCATTTGTCGCGCAAATACTTAATGCAAATTTAAGACTTATATGGTTTTCACATGGATCCCATTGTCCGAATATAACCATATTCAAATTCAAATGGAACCATTCATAAAGCACCAGCTTTCAAATAAAAAAAAAATCATCAAAATCGGTTCACCCAGTCAAAAGTTATGAGGTAACAAACATAAAAATAAAAATACAGTCGAATTGATAACCTCCTCCTTTTTTTGAAGTCGGTTAAAAACGGATTGTCTCTCTAACGTCATTTTGGAAAGCTTACTTCAATTATGTTCAACATGTACCTACAGTAAATCTTAGTAATTGTAACAACACCTTCTTAAACTTGCAGCATTATCAGGCTTAATGGCGAAAGTTAACTAATCGGCTTTACTTCACAACTCTTTTAAATTTAGATCACATCATTATCTGCTTGTATCGTGTGGTGCCGGACGGTAAAGAATAACACCACCCCATTTCTTCCCGTGGGTGTCGTAAAAGGCGACTAAGGGACTTACTAGAGAATGGGCAGCAGCGTTCTCTATGCATTTTACCACCATACTGCGATCGCCAACCCGCCTGCCAAGCGTGGCGATTATGGCAAAGCCCCCCAAATTGGGGGAGGCCTAAGTCCAGCAGTGGACGTCTTACGACTGAAATGATGAAATGATGATGATTATCTGCTTAACCTTTTCCTTGCTAAGTTGGGGTCAGTTTCCAGTCTGACCGGGTGCAGCTGAATACACGGCATTTTACACGGAGTGACTGTCTTATCTGATATCCAGTACCCAGTTATTGGGTAATAGTTTACACCTTGGTAACCCGTATTGACTTACAAAGATCCAGGAATGACAACTGGAACCAACAATGTAACGTGCTTTCCAGAGCTCGCAAGGGTCATGGTAAGTAAAGACTACCCATCCACGGACCAACCGTAGCAACCATAAGACAACTACAGCTATTTAAATTCTGCCAGGGTCGCGAGATTGTTCGAAAGAGATACCGTGACCCTGGCACATGGGCAACTGAAGGAACACGGGTGGGTTTTAGTCAGTAGAAGTCTGACACGCCCTCCCGCTCCCCCCAAGAGCGGAAGACGTCATTTGATGATTTCCCATCCAAAAAAAAAAGCTATTTAAATTGCAATAAAAACTAGCAGTAGGAAGACTATATCAGCCTACCCTATATCAGCAGATGTAAATAAATTCCTCATTTCATTTCAATCCCAGTTTCTTGAAGAAGTGTTGCTTTTGCAATGACTACCAATAGGTTTTAAGTAGATGTCGGCTGGTACCGTAAACAGAGTATTTCTCAGAAAATTACATTTGCTCCTCTAGTGCAAAGGGATGAGCGATTGCTTAGTATGTCTGCGATCCTGGTAACCAAATTAGGAAACGTCGCTCAAGAAGATTTGCTGTAAGCGACTTAGAATTTTGTTAGATCATTTTTCATGGAAATAAATAGCACTGAAACAGGTTTTTCAATGGTACTACCTATGGAAAACGTTAGAGTTGTACGATTAAAATTTAGTAAAAAAATATTATTATGTCGTATTATTCTTGGTAAATTGTCTTTATAAGTAAGGGGATACCAAATAAACGATGGATGGACTGTGTGAATATGGTTAGTAAGGTTCTAACTACCGATATGACGGCTATCAGAGAAGTGTGGAAGAAAACGACATGTTGTTTCGACTCCAAATAAATTGGGGTAAAGACAGGAGAGTGACGATTTTCTGTGTAAATTAAACACAAAAATTATTTGGTTTTCAGTTGTACATTGGGCCTAATAAAAATAATACAATGTCTTTCAGTATCTTTACATAGTATGAAATGAAGTCGCTTCCGCTGTCTGTCTGTTCGCTTAGATCTTTTAAACTCGGAATGGATTTTAACGCAATTTTCGGCAATAGGTAGATCGATTCAAGATAACGGTTCATACGTATAATATGTGGCAAAAGCTAATTCTAAATAAATAAACTACACGAAACGTATAACCGTAATTGTGATAGTTTTCACGCACTAAATTCAAAATATCAATGGAGGGGTTAAGAGCAAAAGTCAATCTCACAGCTCTCAAAGACGTGACCTTTCTATATCTGTCTAAGTACTGAAACTAGTTGCGAACAATAACGAAGTTCTTAGTACACGAATGCTATCGTGGTTTTGAGATGTAAGATTAACATACCCACACGTTTATACTTAAACTTTCTTTAAGTTCAGTCTCATTAATATTCTGTAGCTATTGAAAGAAACTACAAATATGTATATCTGGAAAACTAAATCATACCGTCCTTTTGGGATTTTCTTTGTCGGGTAAAAAACCGGTCGAAATGTATGTATAAAGGTTTCAGTAACACACATCCATCAAATATACTTGATAGGTAGGTCTTCGTAAATGGATTACTTTTACCCTTGGAACGTATATGCTAGAATTATAAGGCAAAGATTATTTCGGAAAACTAAAATTACTGTTTTTCTTGTTATTTTCTTGTAATCCCTTGATCCCTGAGGCGTTTACTAAGTCGTGCTGAGTTTAGATGTGTAGGTACATCATTTGCTTATCTTTTTATAAAAATATACCAAAAGGAAAGTTTATTTGACTTAAAGATTAAGTCAAATCAACTTTTCTTTTGGTATATTGCTGACAATCTGATTGGCTTCCCTACACTGATTAGTTGGTCTATTAATACTAGGTGTGTATATTATTATATATATTTTAGGACCAGGAACCTGTTAAACGTCAGTCTGTAAATCTATCAAAACAGATACACCATTATGCACTTATAAACCGTATTTGGGTTGGAATAAACATGAGGAAAAAATCAAAACTACTTCATTACTACGTAAAAGCTTTGGCTGTCAAACAGAAGCTGTAAACGCGACATTCCTGATTGATTTCCGGGTATTTGGAATATTATCGGACCTACCTTCAGCATTACTGGTAATTCTCGCTTCTGTATTGATGATATATAGAGTCGAGAATTACCAATAATACGGTGAATGGCTTGAATTCACACTTGAGTGTGATTTCACGCCATTAAACCGTATTAGATTTATGTTTCGCCATTGTTGCGAGATTAATGACTTCTCGATCAAGTTATGGAGCATAACGTTAATAACGCACCTTGGTTCTAAAGGGTATATACAGGTTGTTTGGCGCATGAACCGACAAATGTTTTTAAGGGATTGGGTGGGTCATTTGCTATCGTTCACCCATACACTCCATGTCCTAAGTGTCACTATAATCGAGATACGTTTTTTTTTGTTTTTAAAAACATTTAAGGTAATTTTCAAAACTAAATTACCTGAATCATCGTCTTTTAAATTCCATATTTTTTTAGTTTGTTGTTTTATTTGCATCAAGTAACGTTTATTGCATTCTCTAATGTACGATTATTCTAAATAATTCATAAATTATTAGCATAGATAGCAAAAAAAAATACTTGACGAGCTTTCAAACTCTTAATAAAAACTTTTTTACTAAAAAAACAACCGACTTCCTTAAAAACACTACAAAGTGAAAAATAACTTTAATTTCAGAAGCCGGTGTCTTAGGATTTGTTTTTAAGGTTTTTGCCACCGACTTCCGAAATTAAAGTTATTTTTCACTTTGTAGTGTTTTAAGGAAGACGGTTGTTTTTTTTTTTAAACGTTTTTAAATTTTCGTTATGTTATCTACCCCGTACTAATTCCAAACAAACAATGCATATTTATGCGATAGCAGAAATCGCGGTTGATTTGCCGTCATTTTTTAAAGAGTTCCGGTGTTTGTCTCCGGATCTCATCATCAGATCTATATGAAATTTGTATGAGACCATTTTGGGATAAACCCCTTTTGAACAAAAAAAGGATCAGGATGAAGAAAATATGTGACGGAATTATGGTCGAACATACATTACTAGGCCTCCCACAAGATGGACCGATGACCTGGTGAAGGCCGCAGGAATACGTTGGATGCGAGAAGCACAGAATAGGTCGAAGTGGCGGTGCTTGGGGGAGGCCTATGTCCAGCAGTGGACGTCTTTCGGCTGAAATGATGATGATGATGATGATACATTACTAAAATATATATAAACATCTGAATTGAGAAACTCCTCCTTTTTGAAGTCGGTTAAAAATGAATTAATCTATGAAAAACAGCGACACTTTGGGGTCTAATCTATGAGTGACAGGACATGGGGTCTATGGGTGAAAGAAAGCACAGCAATGCACATAACCCAACCAATCCCCTAAAAAATATGTGGGTCCATGTACCAAACATCCTGTATAACAAACTACTAAGTATATGAACAACAAAGGGTACCTAGTCTAGAACTTTAGGTACTCGTCTGCATCTGCAATTGGATTACGCCTAACTTTTAATTTGTTGAATAAAATTAATCTGTGTGCACAGTTTTGGTACTCCCCTTTAATCTGTTTTGAGAGATAAAGTTTTGTAATATTATATTTATTAAATACTAGCTGACCGAGACGTTGTCCAGTTCAAACTCGTGATTTATGGTCTTGAGTTCATGAAAAAGTCCCATGGAAATAAGGATTTTGATGTGATTTTTCTTACCATATGAATCTTATTCGGACTACTATAAACATTTTTAAATGGCAAAAATAGTCAAATCCGTCCAGCCGTTCTCAAGTGATGCGCCCGACACGAACATCTTTTAATGTTTAGGGTTCCGTATTACTAAGCCTCCGCCGTGCTTAGCAGCTCGTCCGCCTATCTTTAAGTGGGTTGTGTCTCATGAAATTGGTGGATAGTTAAAATTTTCACAAAGTGTGTATTTCTATGCTCTATGTGTGTAATGTCAACCTACGGCGACCGTTCATAAACTTGGCATGTGAATCAGCAACATTCACCTCAATCATTTTATAAGGATTCGGTATTAGGTAAGTTTATAGTATACTAGTATATTATGTGTTATTAGGTATTTTTAGTATACTCCTATGTTATGCGTTAAGTAGGTACCACATATGTATACTGGCGCTTCTGTGCGCGATAGTTTGGTGGCATCCCACGGCAGCACTGCTATATCCCAGTTGCAGGGTCATTGCAGTTATAGTTTCAGGAGCATATTACTCTATGGTACTTTCCTGAACTATTCGTTTCACACAACACCCAACAACTTTCAAAATTACATTTGTTTTCCATTGAAGAAGATGTCTAACAGTAAAGTCTAGCAAATTAATTTCATAGATCTTGAACTCATGAAATATAATTAAGTTCTTGAAATGCCTGAATTAAAACGATTCTATGCGTTAAGCCTTAGGTATATAAGTAATTGCTTAAACGTTCATAGTTTGAAACAAGTTTACTTGGTTTCATTTACTAAATCAGATTTATTCAAAGACATTTGAAAGAACAAACAATATTTAGAACAGTACGGTCATAATGGCATTTTCAGTGTTTTTAAGAAAACATTGCGAAGGGTTGTGCCATGCCATTGAACTTTAGAGACTTAGTAGTAATTTGTAAATCTATTTTTGTGACTGAGAAACCACATTAGAAATTCTTAATTCAATTAAATTGCTCACGACGACGTGTAAGTCAGTTATCAACTGCAGTCAATAATAATTACTTCCCAGTTCTGCATCATTAATAACCAGTCACGCATATTAAAGAGTTTCGTGGATAGGGAGACTGTTTACGCTTGCACAGGATTCATTTTATCTAACGTAAAAACGTATTTCTTGAATAATTGTGAAAATCGTTATTTCTGCGGTTGTAACCGCAAATATCCCAAATCACAGAAACTTTTGACTTAAATAGTTAAAGCATTGGACTGGAAATATATTTTTTTAAGAGAAAGCTTTAGTATCTGATTTAGATCTTTGGAGATAGACAACTCTTCAATAACTAACAAGAGATGAACATAAATATATTGTTATCACCATTCCATAACATCACCACACACCTGTACAGTTTTAGGGGTAAACAGATATATAGTACACCGTAATTTCGCTAGTTATGTTTAATTTTTAGTTATGGTAACAACTAAGACGAATAGAATCAAGAATTAAAATGTTTGACCTAAAAAAACACAACCGACTCCCGAAGATACATAACCAAAGATACATTAAAAAATTGTACCTGGGTAGAGTAACCACTTTTTTTTGTTGTAAAGTTTACTACACCATTATTTAGCAGTGAATAGAAGACACCTTCTTCCCATTTTTGCGGTATAGTACAAATAGTCTTCGAGAAAATGCCTGTGCAATATCCAAAACGACATGACAATATTATACGGGTTCCTATTTTGCCATTTGGCTATAGAACCCTAAAAATGACTTTTAGAAGGCCAATTCTCGTAATTTAAAACGTTCAAAATATAGTCACAGTCTCATGTCAGTGACAAGCAAATGTCAAAAGCTCGTAAAAATTTATGGAAACTCGAGGTATTTTTGAAAAATTGAGACTGAGACCAGACAGTGAACATTATTAAAATATGAGAATTGCCCCTCTTATGTAATAAAAAAGTTAAAACAAAAGAATGCATATTTTAATTACGACACGTGCCAGATTAAAAAAAAACTGAATGTTGTCTCTCTTCGTTATGCCGTCCGTAGATGTGACTTGACACATTTCATAATTAATTCATCCCTGAGAATATAGTGTGACACGGATAAAAAGGTGTTCTGTAAAATGGTCACGTAGAATAAAGACTTCGCAGTCACATACAATGAAAATTAAAATATTTTTTTGGAAAATGTTTGTGTTCAATTTTATTCATGGCAAAGTAAAGTTTATATTTTATTTATATACTTCTATACCTATACCTACTGCTGGAAGACCTACCCACCTACCTGGCTGACACCGGTCACCTATGACTTGAGAACTACCAGGATAGTGGTTTTCTTTAGGCGGGCTAGAATTAAATACGCGCTCGATATTTAGAACTCACGCCAGCCTTCTGCTGGAGCTAGCTATGTTTTAAATATTGTTTAATTTTCAGTATCTTAATTACACTTAATGCACCTTCCATCTTTTTGTTTCTTTTAATCGTCCTGCTCTAACAGGCACGTTAAAGTGGCCGTGATTTCGTCCGCGTCAAATTTTTGCTTCCCTGAGCCTTCCCGTCGCGTCGAATTACCTGCCAGTTTTCATCCATTTTTCGTTGCTGCTCCGCTTATTTTGGTGGTAGCATAATATTATATAGCCTATACCCATCCTCAATAAATAAACCACCCAACACAAAAAGACTTTTTAAATTCGGATCCGTAGTTCCTGAGATTACTGCGTTCAATTGTTTGGTTGAACGCGGTAATCTCAGGAACTACTGATCCGAATTTAAAAAAGTCTTTTTGTGTACAAACTCTTCAGCTTTAAAATATTAGTAGGTATAGATGACTTTATCTATGACTAACTTTTGCCCGCGGCTTCGCCCGAGTGGATGTCGGAAATTAATTCATATTCAGTCGTCAGCCTGAACACAAAATTTTAAGAACCTAGCTTCGAAACTAACGGACTTTCATACAAACTTTCACCCCCTATTTCTACCCTTTTCGGGGGAAATTTTCTATAATTCTTTCTTAACTGAGGTTTCTTACTCATAATCTACCTCTGTGCTAAATTTCATCTTCGTAGATCTAACAGTTTTTGAGATTTCGCGATCAATCCATGAGTGAGTGAATGTATGATTCAGTAACCTTAGTACCAGTAGTTTATAACATAAAAGCCAATAAAATACTGGAATATGAGTCTGCTTTTAACCGTTGCCCCTGCACATTAAAAGCATGCAGTCAAAAAACACGATAGAAAAAAAAACGGAACAGATAAAATATAAATAGCCATATCATATTTTACATTTTTTAAATGTGTTAGAAACAAATAAAAATAGAGTTAAATTTCTGAATACGGAACGCACGGAATAAAACAATAAAAAGCCCGCATTTCACGAAAAATAAAAGAACAACGGTTGTGTCGACAGAACATGGCCGTGTAGGTATATTTATATACAGAGAATGGTAACAGTTTATTATTCTTCTGAAAAATATATACGCAACTCATGCTATTATTTGTCAGTACTCAAAATTGATGAATGTTGTCTTAAGCATCTTCATACTATCAAATTAACTTATTAATATGAGACAGCGTTTAAGAACATACATTCGAAGATTCCATTCAATTCTTGAGGATTCCAGTAGATTTTTTTTTAAATCTCTATTTATTTACAGGGTTTTTTGCTATAAAGAATAAAGAGTAGACAAATAATTTATCACCATCATCATTTCAGCCGAAAGACGTCCACTACTGGACACAGGCCTCCCCAAATTAGGGGGGTCTGCCATAATCGCCACGCTTGGCAGGCGGGTTGGCGATCGCAGTATGGTGGCAAAATGCACAGAAATCGCTGCTGCTCATTCTCTAGTAAGTCCCTTAGTCGCCTCTTACGACACCCAGGGGAAGAAATGGGACAAATAACACAGCCCGACGTGACTCTTGCTCCTTGAATGAGAATAGTCATTCCCCGTAAATTTTGGGTTACTGAATTCAAATTCGGCCTTGGAATTGCTCCATCACATCACATTTTTTAGATATCCTTATATAGATTCTATCCTTATTTTTTAGATATCATTTTTTAGATATATTATAGAGTTTGCGCGAATATATTTTTTCATCATCGAGAAATTTGATTTTGAAAATGTTTATATACATTCGATATACAATTTTTCATACAATTCATGTATATTAAAATTTAAAATTTTCAAAATCAAATTTCTCGATGATGCAAAAAAGATATTCGCGCAAACTCAACGCCGTTTGGAAGAACAATGCTTATACTTTAAAGCATTGTGTGTATTTTTAGCTTAGCGATAGCTTAATTTGTCGCGATGCTACATAACCGTGAAAACACGCTAAAATCGTGTTTTTTGCACTTTTAGGTTAGGATATCTAAAAAATGTGATGTGATGGAGCAATTCCGAGGCCGAATTTGAATTCAGTGACCCAAAATCTACGGAGAATGACTACTCTCATTCAAGGAGCAAGAGTCACGTTGGGCTGTGTAATTGGAGTCAGATAATATTGTTTTTTTTTTTATGAGGACCGTCATCCACGTCGCTACTCAAGTGCAACCAGTTACAAAGTCAAATCACAAGTAAGTAATCAGAATGTTACAGCATTAGTATCTAATTGGTCATCCGCGGGGTACTTGCATAACACACGCTATAGGCATGGCTTTCATTTAGACAGTTCAACAATGTTCACTGCGTTATTTACATTATTGAGCAGACAAATTTTCCTACATATAAAGCAATGGATTGCCAATATCCTTCAAAATAAATCAGATTTTGATTAATAGTGTGTTATAGAATTAGGACAGCATACGGCGCGACTTACTAACGCGTTATGAACTAGTTTGTGTCCCGCCCCTTATTACAATAGCCTAGCCAATAGCGAAATTTAAAAGTACTGTGAGTACACCTCTGCCCAACCCTTTAGCGTTTACAAATTTGATGCTATGTAACGAAACTAAAACAAATGAATAAATTTAAATTTAAAAAACGTTCATTAAATTTGGAGTTAAACGCCGCTCTATTTACGACTGACAAAAACAATTAGAACAAAATATTTTCCTCTTAATGCAGTTCTTTTCCTTGATCGGACAATTTAAGTGCTCATAAGGCTCCCACGGGACCATGGCTAGTCCCTTTCGTGATCGCGGCTTAGCTGTGTAATTATGATAAACGATGGACCCTCAACGAAATAATTTATTGTTATTTTTGAGATATCCGACTTTTATGTTGGCGTGCCTATTTCCTTTGTTATTAATGACTGCAATACAACATTCTATTTCTGAAAACACCATAGTCATGCAACAATAATGTTTTTTTTACACGCTTTATATTAGCTTCACTTGTATGTTTGTATGTTTGTATATTTGTATGTTTGTATGTTTGTATATTTGTATGTTTGTTTGTAACCGACTCCTTATAGTGCGATTTTGACCCACTTTAAACGACCAGATTTCATTCAAACTTTGCACACCTGTCAAGGACTGATGACAATGCAATAATTTCATAAATTTGTGCCATTATCCTTGCCAGGGTTACCAGGACATCAAAAAAACTGTCACAAACTACGCTGACATACGTCTCAAAATTCGAAATACCCTAAAAAATAGAAAATAAATAATAGTTTAAAAAAACTAAAAAACACGCTTCCATGGAAAACCAAACTAAAAAGTACAAAATAATGGAAAAAAGCGTGGGGTGCCTGATATCAATAAAAAAATACCTTAAAAGCACCCCACGCTTTTTTTCCATTATTTTGTACTTTTTAGTTTGGTTTTCCATGGAAGCGTGTTTTTTAGTTTTTTTAAACTATTATTTATTTTAACAGAAGTTAGTTTTGTAAGCACCGTAGTACCGTACTGAGAACGAAATATTAGTGATGTTCTTTAGACAGGTCAGTTGCGTAGTACTAGTAACCAGCGTGCATATGTAACGTCAAGACCCCCGAAAACGAAGCAAAATTTGGTAAATATCGAAGCAGGTAGCATTCTGTAGTATCTGCCGTACCCCAATGTATTTAAAAATATCGTCTCTATCTACATTAACATTAATTTAAAAGAGGTAACGTTTGTAATTTTATGGGTTTGTTTGTAGGAAATTCCTGTTGGATTAAAAAAATATTTTTAGATTTTATAGCCCCATTTTTGAGGAAGGATATTTAATATTAGGCTATGAACCTTGGAATTCAATCAAAATTTTAAAAGTGAAGAAGAACTCTAAGTTTGAACGCAGAAATAGCGCGAGCGGGCGATGAGATACGATGCGATGGGTCAGCGGCCAAACACGCGAACGAAGTCGAAGGTAAAAGTCAATCTTCAATAAGTTACTAAAAACAAATACCTTATATAAATTCTCTATTTCAAAGAGCAAGCTACGTGTACTTATGTTGCAGTTAAAACAACAAACATATAAACAAGTTTATGTTTCCCGCGAATAAAGCAACCTCTAACAAAATTAATTAAGATAAATCTTCGTCGATTGTTACTTTAATAATTAAGACTTCACTTAACCGCACTTACCACTTCATAGACTGATCAAATATTTACCTAAAAATACTTGCGTTAAGTACCCTTTTAGCTCGAACAGACTATTATATAAGTGGCTCGGTAAGACAACGAGATAGTTCATACCATATTATAGTAGCTACACACCTATAATGTTTCCTTCTGATGAGTATACGGAACATGCATGTGAGGATCTCGGCTAAGTAATTTCTGCCTCACGGGTCAATTGAACTGGTTAAGCTGCCCTTGCTGCGGTTGGTACGTGGATGGGTGACCATCATTACATTCCGTGCCTCAGAAAGCACGTCAAGCCGTTAGTGTATGTCATTCATGAATCTTTGATAATCGTAACGGGAAGTCCGAAAGTTTGGCAAGCAGTCTGAAAAATGGGTATAAAGTTACCCAGTAACTGGGCTGTGGAGGTCAGTTATGCAGCTACTTCACGTAAAATACTGGTATTCAGCTGCAACCGGTTAGACTGGAAGCCGAACCAAACATAGTTGGAAAAAAGCTAGGCAGATGATGATGAAAAAAGTAACATGCATGCTCGCTTCACTGGAGATGTACTACCATAGATTTCAAACCCTTGGGTCAGACAAATTATTATAATATTTTTTTATTACAAAATTTGCGGTAGTATCTACCCTTTATTACATGAGATTTTAAATATGCACTGCAAACCACACTAGCAATAACTTGGGATTGTTGGAATAGGTTATTCGTCTGTCTACCCTTTGAGAGCACACGGGCGCGATGTTATACACGTGCGTGTATACAAGTACTCCAAAATACGTCACCATCAAATATCGATAGGGTTGGTGCACTAAGAGGATTTAATTCTTGACAGGTTGTAAGTATATGTCGTATCAAATACGTCGTCGTTTATTTGGTTTCCCAGAATTATTGGAAACGGTCCCAGATTTTTAGCCATAGATTTAGTTGGAAGTACACTGTAGCACAAAGCTGGTGCTCAGGGAAGATTTTATGCGCTCTAGTTCAAAGAGATTTGGCAACGCAATGTACATGTTAGGTTTTATTTCAGCTGTTTAACTGACATTTTAAAGCGAGTTCTAGTTTTCAAATAAAAAAGAACTAAGTAAAAAGTCCCAGAATGCGTCGAGTTTCCAGAAAAACTCCACAAGTTAACGATTTATCTAAACTAAACGAGATTTAGGAACAATTTAAACTGTTCCGAACAAAAACTTCGTACAATTCTACAGTAAGCCGTTGAACAATTCAACCTTATTTCGTGACGAAAAAACTTACTCTGAAATTCGCAGACGCTACTTAATTTCAGACAAAAAGAAACAAAGAGCTGGCAACCTTGTGACATCATGATTGTAGGCAACACTGTGTATTTAACCGATGTTACCTACTTAGAAAATTATGGGGTAGGAGTGCTTCGCGTTAAATGCTTGCATATGGTGCCCCGCACCTAATCGTGTCGGCTCGCTCAAAAGCATATCATTATGATTATGTATGTTACTTTGCCTAAAGACCTCATTTACAATTTCCTACTAAAGTGAACAAAATGTAGCACTCAGGGATTACATTTTAACATACTTCAAAAAGGAGGAGTTACTCAATTCGTCTGTAGATTTTTTATGTAAGTTCTGCGATATCTCCAGCAATTGTGGATTGATTTTAGTTTTAACGGTTTTATGGTATTCGTTTCGATTATATGCTTTTAATATCCACTTGGTGTTCCTTAATAATATTCTAATAGTCTACTGTCCCACTCCTGGGCAAAGGCCTCCCTCCACTTTTTCCACCTTTCGCGAGCCTATGCGTCCTCCTTCCAGTTTTCACGGAATCTTTCTAGCTCGTCCCGCCACGTGGCCTGCCGCGACTCAGCCTCACTATCTCAGGGCACCAGAAGATATTTAGAAGAAGAAATTAAGAAGTACTTTTTACCTAATAATCATTGACTTACAAACCTAAAGCTGGACTGTGAACGTCAAAGTGACCGACTTGCAAAAAAAATACTACCAAGTCAAAAATAACTTTAATTTCGGAAAGCATCGGAAGGCTTTGGTCTCCGGATCTGTATTTTAATTTTTTGCTACCGACTTCCGAAGTTAAAGTTGTTTTTAGCTTTTCAGAGGTTTTTAGGAGGTAAAAAACCTCTACAAATATTATTGGATAAATGGTACTTCTTAATCTATACATAGTATTATTAAACCAATTTTTGGTCATGTCAGTCTGGGTGGGTTTAAAAAAACAGATACTAGCTTGACAGGTATAATGTCAAACTCCTATACTAAAAATGCAAACACAAAAGACTGGATTGTCAGATTACTATCTCGGATTAAAAAACGAACTTTACATAATGGATTTTGATCCAGTTTTCACTATCATTTGGAGCCTTTATCCTGGAAGGTTTCTGATATAAATTTGTATTAAATTTACATTGCATAAAGAAATATCGATGTTTCATCAAGTCTTAAATTTTAGCACTAGTTATTCATATTTATGATTTAGGTGCCATGCTTGAAAGGTTTTTTCTGCCAACGTGAACTTTATTATTACTATAAGCCTTGTATCAGTGTTCTACTGCTGGGTGACAGGCCTCCAACGTGAACTAAAGGCGATATAACTTCACTATATACAGAATGAAATTGAAAACTTGCGCCAACACGAAATTATTATGTTACATAATCATTATAAATTGCCATTTCCCAAATGTAAAATCTTGAAAGTAATCGTGTAGTTATCGTCCTTTTCCAAACAACGGTTCAGTAAAAAAATATCTATCAACGCATATCTATACTAATAATATTATAAAGCTGAAGAGTTTGTTTCATTGATAAACGCATTAATCTCAGGAACTACTGGTCCGAATTGAAAAATTATTTTTGTGTTGGGTAGGCTATTTATCGAGGAAGGCTATAGGTTATATAATATCACGCTACAACTAATAAGAGCGGAGTAGTAATGAAAAATGTTGCAAAAACGGGGAAAATCGCACGGGTAGGCGATTCGACGCGACGGGAAGGGTCGGGGGAACAAGAAATTTAACGCGGACGAAGTCGCAGGCAGAAGCTAGTAATAAAATAAAAGTATCAATTCTAGCGCACACCCGATAAGCAATCCATCGTAGAGCTCACAACATAAAGCAACGCGTTTAACTAGCGGTTATTTACCTAATGTTGACAGTTTCTACGAAAAACCGCGCGAGACAACTTGACGTGAACAAATCGCTTGCATGCGCACACGTATTTGCATCACTTTCCTTAATTATATGCTCAAAATTTTTTTCATAACACGTTGAATTATACATTTTAATTTAGTGCACCTCATCATCATCATCATCATTTCAGCCGTAAGACGTCCACTGCTGGACTTAGGCCTCCCCCAATTTGTGGGGCTTTGCCATAATCGCCACGCTTGGCAGGCGGTTTGGCGATCGCAGTATGGTCGTGAAATGCATAGAGAACGCTGCTGCCCATTCTCTAGTAAGTCCCTTAGGCGCCTTTTACGACACCCACGGGAAGAAATGGGGTGGTGTTATTCTTTACGTCCGGCACCACACGGTACACCTATTAGTGCACCTATTCAATATCATTCTATATAGCACCTACATTGATAGACAAAGTGATTTTCCCCTCCGTCCCTAATTAAAACTCTTCATAAAAATTTCTGCAATGAACTTTTGAAGTGGATACTTGAAACCAATCTTGATTGTTAATTGATTCCTAATGATTACGTCTTGGCCTCATTAGAACCGAGGTTTAGTTTCAATCATTTAAAAATCTTCATTATTTTATCTTCGGGTGCAAAAAAATAATAATTTAGCTGAAGACATTGCCAATTTTAATGTAATCACTTTTTATTTTAATCGAAAACCTAATTAGACCTTTAAAGCCACTGGTTTAGACAATTCAAACACATTATATTGTTTACGAAGCCGAACAGACGAATAATCCAAACAAATAAAGCAATGGTTAAGTAGTTTTCTCCAAAATCTTTAGGAGATCTGATTCTAAATACATAGAATACTTACACAACATACTTTATGTTATAGAATTTGCCTGCACACGATGAGTTAATAATTTAACTAAGCAAAGTCACAACAAAAACACAGAACCGCCCAACAACACGACATTCACTGCTTTGGTTTCTACAATAACTTTTGTGGAAAAACTACCTACTACAATTACCGTGTTTTCCTTTGTAGCAAGAACATAATCAAAAATTTCCTCCAAGTGCCAGCAACGAATTCGACAGAAGTATGAAATACTAAGAAAATATTGTTTTTATCTCAATAAATTTGGACTTTTTTTAATGTAAGCTTCTTAATATATCTTATATAATATTTCTCTTAGCAACTGTCGAATGTTTTAGCCACTATTAAACTGAATACTACCGCAGCTAAAATAAGACCCAGTTACCAAGCTGGTCGTCTAAATTCACAGACTGAGTCGTCAGTAACTGCAGACCGCCCCTTTCGCACCAGCGAGCCTGTGGGTCAGACTACCGTACTCTGCCATGCATACATTTTCAAAATACATTTAAATGACCAGCCATATTTGTAAAGTGATCCTCTGTCTGTTATTTCTTCGAATATAGATGAAAGTCAGCTGTACCTGCAGCTTAGTTCACGTGACTTTGAATGTTTTGGTATTAAAAGTAACTGGGAAGGCGAAGTCATAATAAACCTCAAAAAATTTATCAAAATATTTCATTTCGAATAAACTTCAGAAGCTATGTGCATGGTTCCAACTGGTCGTGAATAGCCGGAAAGAAACTTCGTGGATACTCCTTTAAAATATTGGCTTTTATAATCTTTTCAAATTACAGTGGTAATAAATATGGGATGGCAGTGTAGGCCTGTCAACAAGTACTAGGTACTAAAATCAGAAAAAGATCTAGAGTGTACAAGGCTTATAACGTTCTCACGTTAGAAATAAAATTATCCTGATCATTTCCTCCAATAACTAAAAAATATTTTTTTATAGTTAATATACTAAACCTTGGCCTTATAACTGAATATGGCGTCTGAAAGCAGAGACCGACTGATTTCAAATCTATAGACATGTCAGAAGACGAATTCTTGAACAAAAAATATCAATTTAGATGCCAAACCAATTCCTTTGGTTGATTTTCTATATCTCATCTCCACAACACTTGGATAACAAGTGCCCTCACCTTAATCGATTCTACGAAGCTGGCACGAGAATATAAATCAAAACCATTCAGAATTTCCTTCTATTGTCAGCCAGCAATTTTTCTTCTATGCTTAAAGTAGGTATTATTCAATTGTACCTACGCCTTATCGTCGACAAATATGCTTTTGTCAATAGAAATTGGAACGGAGTGTAGACAATGCGTTGTGATACTGAAATAAGCAAACAAAGCGAATGGATCTCATGTTTCAATGGAGACTGGGGGCCGGGCTGGCTGTCACCGGCAAAACGTCATTGATGAACTCAATGGCTCCACTTTTGCTTCATTGAATGACGAAGGCAGAGTTTGTAATCAATAGCATTTATAAATAGGCAACAGTAATGAAGACTGTAAATAAAATTTTAGGGGGAATTGCTAAGAATGTGTGCCAATTTTCAAGGAAATGCTACGTTTAAAAAGGGATTCTAAAGGAAACCTGTTATACAGTGCTATTTTCAGTTTAAGGATAAACAGAAAAACCTCAACTTTTAAAATATTAGGGGGAAATTGCTAATGCGTGCCAAACTTCAAAGAAACGCTATGTTTAGAATGGGATTCTAAGGAAAACCCGTTACACAATGCTATTTCCAGTATTCTTATAATAACAGAAAAACCTCAACTTTTTTTTGTTTATATTAAAAGTTGGAATGAAATACATCTTTAGAACAAAAATCGTACTTGAAAATATGTTCTCCCATTTATTCTAACTGCAAACGTAAATTTGTAGGTACACACAATATGGAGAGGTTTACTATGTAATTTTAAGGCTACACTTTTCATAGGTTTGTCTGTAATCTATAAGTAAAGAACAATTTTCGGTCATTATTAAAAAAAAAAACTCTGTGGTTTCGGAGACATAGAATGGTATATTTTCTTAAATAAAACTGTTTTTAACATAAAAAACGGGCCAAGTGCGAGTCGGACTCACGCACTGAGGGTTCCGTACAAACCTGTAGGTATTTACGGTTTATGCATAAGGTTTATGTTTATGAAATTAAATGTTTTATTTTTTTTTATTTTTTATTTGAGTTGATTGAATGAAAGGTAAATTGCGGTTTACGATTTATGACGTATAAAAAAAAACTACTTATTAGATCTCGTTCAAACCAATTTTCGGTGGAAGTTTACATGGTAATGTTCATCATATATTTATTTTAGTTTTATCATTCCCTTATTTTAGAATTTACGGGGGAGGGGGGGGGGACACACATTTTACCACTTTGGAAGTGTCTCTCGCGCAAATCATTCAGTTTAGAAAAAAATGATATTACAAATCTCAATATCATTTTTGAAGACCTATCCATAGATACCCCACACGTATGGGTTTGATGAAAAAAATATTTTTATAGTTAAGTTAAATATTTTTTATAGTTTCAGTTCTAAGTATGGGGAACCCCAATTTTTTTTCTGTTTTTGTGTGAAAATCTTGCAATGCAGTTCACAGAATACATCTACTTACCAAATTTCAACAGCATAGCTCTTATAGTTTCGGAAAAAAGTGGCTGTGACATACGGACGGACGGATAGACAGACAGACATGAGGAATCTATAAGGGTTCCGTTTTTTGCCATTTGGCAACGGAACCCTAAAAGTGAACACGTATGTGAATCCCTTTTGGGAATAGATCACACTCGCCCTTTCCTCTGATATTTACATGATATACTTTGCGAACCTATTTAAGTAGGAACTACGTGGAGTTGTCATTAAGCAAAATCGTCATTTTAAGAAGTTGTGAGAAATATAATGAATGAATAACATTGTGAGAAGTTGACGTTATGCGAATTTTTCATTGTGAGAAATCGATATTTTCAGAAATTGACATTATGCGAATTTGACACTGTGAGAAGTGGTAACTTTTCGTCCGGTTGACATTTTGAGAAGTTGACATTATGAGCTGATACCAAAATTTCAACATAATCATCCTATTAGATTCGGATGAAATTGGCAGTAACAGACAGACACACGACTTAACGTTATAAGGGTCTATAAGGGTTCAATTTTTTCATTTGGACGTATGGATCGCGAAAATTTGAAACGATAATATTATAAATACTGACACAATTCCGCCAACAAGTGCTGCAAAATTCGACGGCAAAAAAGTTTACTAAATCATTATTAGACAATAATATAAAACTACCACATAATATCGATTTTTAGCAAACCATTTTGTGAGAAACACTTTCTCACTAATAAGCAAATATAATACAAAATTGACGTAACTTTGAATTGAACTAATAAACGTGCCGACGAGAGCAGAAATATGTGTGTTACTCATAGCAAAATTCAAGTACCTACTTAATATCGTTCCCAACTGAATTTATGAAATATTTTACATACATTTACTAAGTAGGTATTCGTATATGTTCGCTGGTAATGAAAGGGAACGTTCACGGCTGTAATATTATTATGTTCGAACCATAACTATTTCTCTTTACCGTTCTACATTTATTTTTGCTAGTCGCTTCGTATAAACTTAGTCCATTACCATCTAAACTCTGCATTACATATATGATGTCTTATTTTTTAAAGCTGTTGTCGAAAATTCTATTTGAAAAATATATATACTAGCTTTTTCCAGCGGCTTTGCCTGCGTATTATACTAACAAACCTCACTCTTGATTTACCCTGTCTCTTGGTGAAAACCGTATTAAATCCTTTGCGTAGTTTAAAAGATCTAAGCATTAAAGAAGATTATTTAGAAATTGAAACCCGCGCCATCTATTAGGAATTCATAAAACTAACCAATGAACACACACTCCTTTAAAAAACATTTAATTTGCAAATATTGAGATCAGTAATTGAGATAACAACTACACACGGTGTTCAAATTTTATTAAAATCGGTTAAGTAGTTTAGGAGTCCATCCCGAACAAACATCGTGACGCAAAATTTAAATATATTAAGAAGATATTTTTGTGCTCACTTTTTAGAGTGTACTTGCATTTGCACGTGTGGTTGTCGGAATATAACCCATGGGAACGTACTTATCATTATCTGCCTAGCCTTTTCTCAACTGTGTTGAGGTCAGCTTCCAAACTAACTGGATACAGCTGAATACCAGTATATTACATAGAGTGTGATAGCCTATCTGACCTCCGCAACCTAGCTACTGGGTAAGACATTACCCCTTAGAAGGACTGGTAATCAGACTTTCAGGCTTCAGATGAAAGAAGGAAAGAAAGAATACCGTTTATTTGGACACAGTTCGTAAAACACAAAATAAAAAACATGAAAAATTAATTTAAAAAAAGAAACAACACGTGTGTGCCTCACGGCTGCGCCAAAAAGGTTCATTTCAGCTTTAGTGCCAGACAGATGCTGCCTGACGCTGGTTTTCTAATGAACCTATAGGGACAAGTGACGAGGAGTACAAAACAGTTTCAACATATATTATTTAATACTTATAAATAAATAAACTAGCCATTAATCATATAAATTTAGTCACAAACACAAGACAAAAATAAACGAAGACAACAGAAACTAAGGCAAAACTGATGAGTCGTAACGACCGTCTAAGATCTACAAATGACAGCCGGGACCAACGGTTTAACGTGCTTTTCGAGGCACGAAGGGGTCCTGATATGAAAAGATGGTCAACCGTGGCAAGGATCTGTTATCTGATGTCTGTTATCACTTAGCCACAAGCCCCTCGGCATCGTATTACCGGGATAAAAAGTACCCTATGTGTTAATCCAAGTTAAAAACTATTTCTTTGTGTGCCAAAATTCAACCAACTCCGTTCAGTCAGTTTTGCGCCAATCCGGAACACATCCAAATATACAAACATACGGACAAAAAATCTTCGTCACTTATTAATTATATTTATAGATTCGTAATTTGTTCGGTTCCTCGCTTTAAATGATCTTAGCATTTTTGTTAAGCGTCTTGAAAATCTGCTTTCTTAATATAATTTGTAGACGGCCATCCATCATGATTATATGTATATAAGCTGTTTTCAAGAGTCGTCACGAATCGTCTAGCGCGGAGACTCGACGAGTTTCAGCCACCGGAGCAGGCCGGGTTTCGAGGAGGATACAGTACCATAGATCACATCCACACAGTGCGGCAGATTATACAGAAGTCCGAAGAGTATAATCGGCCGCTGTGTTTTGCGTTTGTGGACTATGAGAAGGCTTTTGACTCTATCGAGACCTGGTCTGTTTTGGAGTCTTTGCAGCGATGCCAGGTTGACTGGCGATACATCCAAGTGCTGAGATGTCTTTACGAAAACGCGACAATGACCGTCCAAACTCAGGACCAGCGAACTGAACACATCCCCCTGCGTCGAGGAGTGAGACAAGGGGACGTAATTTCCCCTAAATTGTTCTCTAACGCATTGGAGGATGTGTTCAAGACGCTGAACTGGAGTGGACGCGGTATTAACGTCAACGGCGAGTACATCTCACACTTGAGATTTGCAGACGACATCGTCATATTGGCTGAATCGCTGCAGGACTTGCAGCAGATGCTGGACGACCTAGTTGATTCTTCTAAAAGCATTGGTCTCCGGATGAACTTGGACAAAACCCAAGTTATGTTCAACGAACACGTAACTCCGGGACCGATTTCTGTTAATGGCGGTACCCTCAGGGTTGTTCAAGAATACGTTTACCTCGGGCAAACTCTGCAGTTTGGTAAGAACAACCTTGAGAAGGAGGCTAACAGAAGAATTCAGCTGGGTTGGGCAGCGTTTGGGAAACTTCGTCGAGTCTTCTCGTCGCGTATTCCGCAGAGCCTAAAGACGAAAGTCTTCAATCAGTGCGTCCTGCCTGTTATGACCTACGGAGCCGAAACGTGGACACTCACGGTACGACTGGTCCATCAATTCAAAGTTGCTCAGCGAGCTATGGAACGAGCTATGCTTGGAGTATCTCTGAGGGACAGAATCCGGAATGAGGTGATCCGGCAGAGAACCAAAGTTATCGACATAGCTCAAAGAATTAGCAAGCTGAAGTGGCAATGGGCCGGCCATATTAGCCGTAGAACCGATGACCGTTGGGGTAGACGTGTTCTTGAGTGGAGACCGCGAATCGGCAGACGTAAGGTAGGACGCCCTCAGGCTAGGTGGAGCGACGATCTTCGCAGGGTGGCTGGTAGCAACTGGATGAGAGTTGCCGAGAATCGGGCTGAATGGCGTGCAATGGGAGAGGCCTATGTCCAGCAGTGGACTGCTATAGGCTGATGATGATGATCCATCATGATTGAGCAGAAATCTAGTTCAATTACGAAGTCAGTTGAATCACTACCTACATAGGCTCATATAGTCAGCTTATTAGTCCTGAGGGAACTATGACATGTTTGGGGAATGGGGAACTTGTATGTCATATTGGGAAGACAGATTGGTAACAATATGAGGAAGTTATTAGTATAGAGGTAGATAGATGAGTATTTCAACATACCTACAGGAAAAGCAATTCTTGTTTCCGGTCTTTTGTATTTCTGTCATGTTTTGTAATCACGTCTGTAAGTGACATGTACATAGGATTTAAGACGATGTTATTTTTGCTAGTGAATTTTGGGGTTTATTTAATAAAACCGACAGGCGTCAGTCTGGCAATTCGACAGCTGTACGAGTTTCTTGTCTGGTTTTCTTCTTTATGTAACAGTTCCCGTCGTGAATTATGTGTCAGTTCTGTAATTTTCCGACAAAATGTATGTCATAGGTAATAGGGAAGATGCAAATATAATATTTATGAAAATTTTATGATTTAAATGTTAAAAAAGCATAAAAGAAGGGCCACTGCAATGTTTTTATTTTACATAATGTTGATTTTTAACAATAATAACGTATTAAAATTACTTGAAACGAAACGTACTTCAAAACACCAATCAGCGTTTAGTGACGTCACTCCCGTTACGACGACTTGTTGAGGTTATGGTTGTAAAAGTGAATATTATTTTAGGGGAATATTAATTGCGTTTTTTAAATAAAAATGATAGTTGGGATTATCAAAGCAGACTCCAGGAATTTATTTAACAAGAGTTAGTGTTGACATGAGATCTTTTTTCAGAAAAAGGTTTCCTCCAGACATTTTAAACTTTTACCAATTATCGACGTCGATCTCAAACTGTAAAATTAAAAATCTACTATAGACAAGTTTTGTAAGTATTAGGTAGGTAACTAACGTGTTTTTACGTACAAGCAGATTGACTAAGCATACTCGTATAACAAGTATATTCGCCTTATGACGTATAACACACACGACATTCAAGTATATTCGCCTTATGACTTACGTCAAAGTGTTCTTCACAGCATCGAATAGGGGTCTTTGAAGAATAATTATCATTTCTTTTTGCAGCTTGATATCACTTTT
The DNA here is from genome assembly GCA_947507805.1 of Aporophyla nigra. Taxonomy (NCBI): domain Eukaryota; kingdom Metazoa; phylum Arthropoda; class Insecta; order Lepidoptera; family Noctuidae; genus Aporophyla; species Aporophyla nigra. The sequence continues at coordinate 7,365,450 of OX382301.1, forward strand.
TTCTCAATTTTGGGTCAGAACGTCTAGTCAAAAACAATTTATTTGGAAACTTTGTTGAAGTAGTCACGGACTCATTGGCACAAAACATGAATAAACGCGGCTTTTTTCGGATTATTAGTGGTATTGTTATGATCACCTGATGTTGATGGATAGTCCATTTTAAATTTTTACAAAATATATCTCGAAAGTCGAAAAAATATGCAAAAGTATGAAAGCCGACGAACAAATACGGCCAGTGACAGACAGGAATGACGTCATCGGACCTATAGGTCCGTTTTCGCGGGAAAATTTAAACTGTCAATTTGAAACCTCATTTTTTCCGATAAACTACAATATTTTAATTTTTTAATATATTTGTGGTCTATTCTACATGGAATTCTTTAAAGTGAAAACAAAAATAAAAATATTGCATGTTCCCTATTATTTCTAATAGGGCCCTCGTATTTATTTTTGGCGAGTTATAAGTACAAAGAGGGTTCTAGCTTCTCGAGTCTTATTTCTTTTTTCTTTCTTGGTGGGAAATGATCAAACGACTTCACTCTACACGCCCTCCCGCTCCGCCCAGAGTGGGAGGGCGTGTCAGAATTTTACTGATTGAAACCCACTCATGTTCCTTCAGTTGCCCGTGCCAGGGCCACGGTAACTCTTACTTCAAACTAATCAGCGACCCTGGCAGGCATCTGTCCTAGCAGACTGCTAAAATTTTTGCTGACATCTCTTTGCTCACCGTCCGCAAGCCCGCGCCTACTGTGGCTGGGAGTCCGCCTTGGATTCCCGACGCCCGGGGCGTCTCCTGCGGTGGCTAAAAACCGTAGCGTCCATCCCAGTAATTCGATTTAGGAATAGAACTCAGAACGAAGTAGCAATGTTCTGTTGGTCAACGTTATAGTCGGTGGGGACCTTGGCCTCCCACGTGAATTCAGCGGTTTTAGTCTGATGTAACCCTTTGCAATCGGGAGTAAAAAAACTTACATAGAGCAGTAAAAAATTAGTCATTGTTTAGAAACTGTTCAGAGGTCCTGGAAAAAATCTCATGCAAGCTGGTCTTCAGCAATCAGACCCTCACGTTCGTGAGTTTCAGGAAGAATTTGCTTCTAATTAAAATTATGTTTTAGTTAGTAGTTTGTCGTGTACTCACGATTACTTTAACTCGGTTGGAAAAGGGTAAGCACAATGAGCAATAAAAAGATCTAACACAGACAAGAATTCATCAGTATGCTGCATCAATCGAGGCGGCGAGCCTCCTTGCCGGAGTGCCGCCATGGGATCTGGAGGCAAAGGTCCTCGCCCACATGTGGGAGTGGCGCGAGGATGCGAAACGCCGGGGCGAAACTCCGCTGCCGCGACAAAGCGCGGCACGGCGGACAGAGCTCCGGCAGGATCTCATGGCGACATGGTGGGTACGATTGTCGCAACCCAGCGCAGGGCACGCCACAATTGCGGTGGTAAGTCCCCTCTTTGAGGAGTGGATAGAGAGGCGCCACGGCGTCCTCACCTTCCGCCTGACACAGGTTCTCACCGGGCATGGGTGCTTCGGTGGGTTCCTGTTCAGGATAAAGCGGGAGGAAACGCCCGGGTGTTTCCATTGTGAGGATCGTCTAGAGGACACGGTGGAGCATACGGTGGAAGTGTGCCCTGCCTGGGCGGAGTACCGCCGTGTCCTCGTGGAGGCGATCGGCGGCGGCGACCTCTCGCGTCCGGCCCTGGTGCGAGCCATGGTACGGAGCGAGAGGGCATGGGAAGCCGTCACCTCCTTCTGCGAAGCAGTAATGCTCGCGAAGGAGGAGGCGGGGCGCGTGAGGGAGTGGCAGTCTCTGCGCCCTCACGTCCCTAGCCGCCGCAGGAGGAGACGCCCCGGGCGCCGGGAGTCGATTGCGGACTCCCGGCCACCGTAGGCGCGAGCTTGCGGGTGGCGAGCAATGGGTAGCTCGCCGCCCGGTAAGGACCAAGCTCGGGTCGACGGCGCGTAGTGTTCCACGCGCGCCTCAAAGAGATGTCAGCAGTACTGAAGGGGTCTGCTAGGACCGATGCCTGCCGGGGTCACGTGATTGTTCGAAAGAGATACCGTGACCCTGGCACATGGGCAACTGAAGGAACACGGGTGGGTTTTAGTCAGTAAAAGTCTGACACGCCCTCCCGCTCCGCCCAGAGCGGGAGAAGTCATTTGATGATTTCCCATCCAAAAAAAAAATAAAAAAATGCTGCATCAATGTGTAGTAACATTTAAGTAACCAATGCTACTGCTAATATAAATATGAAAATTTGGATATTTGGAGGCTTTAATGTTTATTACTCTATTACGCAAAAATGGCCGAACTAAAATGAATGAAATTTAGCACAGAGAGTTAATTTATAACTGGGGTTCTTGTTATCCCCGTAAATAACACGAAGACAATTATAAAGACAACGCAAACGAAGTCGCGGACTGAACCTAGTGTGTCATATGATTTGTGGCAACTCATTGTTTCATTATAGGAGACCAAAGATTGTAGAATATCTAAACCTACCTGTATCTTTTTGGCTGACTGCGCGTATATAAATATGAAATATCTGTTCATAACTATTCCATCTCTACACGTTAGTTCAACATAAATCCAATTTCCAGACTGCTTTAGAAGCTTGCTTTGTCTAAACAAGTTATGATCAAGAATGTTCACTTTGCCTCTTAAGAACAAACTACAGACTTCTCAAGAGATAGAACTTTGTATTAGACAACTTCTCTCTTCATATTAATTGTGAAGCTTGGAAATATGTTCGTTTCATTACAGAGGTACTTTGTGACATTTGACCCCTATTGTAGTTCTGTTAAATGTAGTAATTTCAATGGCTTTGTATATTACTTTATGTTCTTATTACTCCTTTTTAGGGTTCCGTTGCCAAATGGCAAAAAACGGAACCCTTATAGATTCGTCATGTTTGTCTGTCTGTCCGAGTATGTCACAGCCACTTTTTTCCGAAACTATAAGAGCTATGCTGTTGAAACTTGGTAAGTAGATGTATTCTGCGAACCGCATTAAGATTTTCACACAAAAATAGAAAAAAAAAACAATAAATTTTGGGGTTCCCCATACATAGAACCCCCATACGTGTGGGGTATCTATGGATAGGTCTTCAAAAATGATATTGAGGTTTCTAATATCATTTTTTTCTAAACTGAATGGTTTGCGCGAGAGACACTTCCAAAGTGGTAAATTACCTAAATTATATAAGGAACTTCCAGTCAATCGCTTTAAAACAGTTTTATTCAAATGGCTTATAGAAAAATCATTCTATTCTGTGAATGAGTACCTAAACTATAAGGATTAACATTTATTACTATTATAATTTGAAATATGATTGACTTTATTATTCTTAATTTAATAACTATGATTTGTGTTCTAATTTAATATCTTCATTTATTTAATTAATGTTATCAATTACTTTGCATGCTAGGTTTAGCGAATTGTATTAGATACTGTAAAATAACCCGACCATCTGTAATGTACTACAATTCTTGCAAAATAAATTTCATTTCATTTCATTTAAAATGTGTCGCCCCCCCCCCCCCTCCGCCCCGTAACTTCTAGCATAAGAGAATGATAAAACTAAAAAAAATATATGATGTACATTACCATGAAAACTTCCACCGAAAATTGGTTTGAACGAGATCTAGTAAGTAGTTTTTTTTTTTTAATATGTCATAAATCGTAAACCGCAATTTACCTTTCATTCAATCAACTCAAATATAAAAATTAAAAAAAAACATAAATACAAACCTTATGCATAAACCGTGAATACCTACAGATTTGTATGGAAGCCTCGGTGCGCGAGTCCGACTCACACTTGACCGGTTTTATTTGTAAGTGTGTGTATCATCATTTCAGCCGAAAGACATCCACTGTTGGACATAGGTTTCCCCAAAAATGGGCGGCGGGGCTTGCCATAATCACATAAAATAATGTGTGTATTAGTTGCAATTAAATCAAAGCAAGCATATGGTTACGAGCTGGGGTTCGGGATAAATTAATTAAAACCAACATTACCGAAACACACAAAAAATAAAAACTGTTTAATTAAATAAACACAAATATCGCAACAACAGGAAACATCACAAGGAATCACTTGTCTCGCTTGTGCTGTATCGCTTGAATCGTATTCGATCACATCTGTAGCCAAACTGCCCGTCAGCCCGACAATCCGCTATTTATATCCCGAGCAGAACATTCGCAAACATTGGACACTGTGCCACAGTTCCAGGTAGCGTATAAGCTTCCAGTCCTTACGAGAGCCAACTGTTAACTGTTTAATCCCGCTATTCAACAATAGATGGCTGTGGCGTCTACGTACAATTGTTCGTGTAGTACTTGCTACTTGATAACAGATGGCGTTAGCGTGTCGCTTCTAGTAGTTTCGAACACTGCCCCATCCTTAAATGGAGTTAGCGTGATGTTTTAGACTTTTCGATCTACGTAACACTGCCCCCTCCTGAGATGGAGTTAGCGTGATGTTTCTAGACTTTACGATCTACGTAACAATATTCCTTATGCTACCACTTAAAATAACCTCATCTATCGATATACATAATAAAACGAGAAATGTAGTTTTCGCAACCAATTTTGAGCTGGTAGTTTGAAAGTTAAAACTGAGGAAACAGACCAAAAAGTTTATTAAAATATTGCGAATCTGAAGTATAGTATCGCCAATGGAAAACTGTTAGTGAATCTGCTACCACGGAATACGTGGACCGCTTCAAGGAGGCGCATACCCACAGTACAAATGTCCCAAGGCAAGTGTACGCTTTGGTAGTCATTGTCTATCTTTGGAAGTAAGAACACCATGATGAACCGATGACTTGGTGGAGGCTGCAGGAATCCGCTCGATGCGTGAAGCACAAACACTGTCCAAGTGGCGATATTTACGAGGCCTATATCCAGCAGTAGAACGTCCTTTGGCTAATAATGATAACGATGATGACAATGAAATCTTACAAAGCTGTTACAACTATTGAAGTGGGTACTTGTCTGTTTTGTAGTACCCCACAATTACAAAATTGTACTCATTCGGAAACACGAAGATTACCAAAACGCAAACTTTTTCTGGTTTCACTGTACATCATCATATCAGACGTCCACTGCTGGTCATACCCCTCTCCCCAATTTGAGAGGCTTGACTCGCCACACTTGGCAGACGGGTTGGCGATAGCAGTATAGTGGTAAAATGTAGAGAGAACGCTGCTGCCCATTCTCTAGTGAGTCCTTTAGTCGCCTCATACGACACCCACGGGAAGAAATGGCATGGTGCTATTCTTTACGTCCGGCACCACACGGTACTTACTACATTTCACTATACAATACTAATTAATTCGAACCCATTTAAAATATACAGCACATTTCCCATAGTCTTCCCACCCTTATTTTCTATCTTCGCCCACTATTTCTCTAAGTAGTTTGGAGGTTCGCGGTAATAGTAAGGCTTTCAATCAGTGGCAGCGAGCACACCTGAGCCCACGCAATAGGCGTGTATTGTGTGCGTGTCTGTCTGACGGGGCTTTATAGAAGCTTAATAGAATATAATGATGGTTGTATGGGTTCTTCGAAGGGTATCGAGTGCGAAGGAAATATAGAGATGGGTGGTTGTTTTAGTTCAGATGGTAAAAGGTATTTCGGTGACAGATAATAATGTTGTAGTGATTACAATACGATCTTCGATAGATGAGATGCTTTTAAAATAAATAATGATTTCCATATTCATTTCTCATATTTTTTAAAGTTATTGATTTGATACAAATGAGTTAATATTGTAGGTAAGGTAATGTTAAAGGAGGCTGCTGAATCCTGGGCAGTTTGACTCGAATCGGCTTCCACCATCTCTTTTAATTCAGCATTATTCACCTTTGTGAACGGTCTTCCACGTGGTTCGTTCTTCGAAAGCGTGTAGACCAAAAACGCATGTTGCGTTCATTAGCAGTATCCTCTCCAAAAGCAGCGTTGTTATTGCGAGCCTTTTCTGCCGCGCTTGTTCCACGTCGAAATTCTTATTAAAAAATTACTCGCATTTTTGGAGTATCTATCAGTACACGCTTTATATTAGCTTCACTTGTTTATTTGTTTCCGTCTAAGCTGCTGCGAAAATCGAATGTTGCACATTTTTTTATAGAAAAATCTCATAGGTTAGTATAATGTTACATAAGTTTCACGCAAATATCTCACACCTTGAAGGTTTAATATCAATTCAAAGTATATTTTATTTTTAACTGACTTCAAAAAGGAGGAGGTTCTCAATTCGGATGTTTATATGTTTTTTTTTTTATGTATGTTCGGGCATAACTCCGTCATATGTAGATGGATTTGCAAAATTCTTTTTTTGTTCGAAAGGGGTTTATTCCGAAATGGTCCCATACAATTTTCATGTAGATCTGATGATGAGTTCGGGAGACAGACACCAGAACTCTTTAAAAATTGACAGGAAATCAACCGCGATTTCTGCTATCGCATAAATATGCATTGTTTGTTTGGAATTAGTGCAGGGTGAATACCACAACTAAAAATTTAAAAATAAAAACTTTTTTACAAAAAAAAAACAACCGACTTCCTTAAAAACACTACAAAGTGAAAAATAACTTTAATTTCGGAAGTCGGTGGCAAAAAAACCTTAAATACAGATCCTAAGACACCGACTACCGAAATTAAAGTTATTTTTCACTTTGTAGTGTTTTTAAGGAAGTCGGTTGTTTTTTTTTTTTTGTAAAAAAGTTTTTAAAACGGCAATTTCATACTTTAACCTCTATTATTTCACATTAACCACTTATGATGACAAAATGCAAATGAAAACATATACAAATATGATGTCTATATTTTTAAGAGGTAGCTATATGTATATGGTGATGGGAGGATATCATGTCTATATATTCTTATTTAAAGCGAAAGAATATAGGTTTAGATTTTAGAGATCTGAGCCCGTAAAAGTAAAAATTAAAGCCTGAAAAACAATAATTACTATTTTTTATTATCTTTTTATCGTCATCTGGCTGAAATCAGGTTTTTGTGAAACTTTTGCCATCGCATCATTTCTGCCTATTTATTCATCAGAGTAATTTATTGGATTCATTTGATCGTGAAAATAATTATGATTAAATGGCACCAAATATAAGCACTTTCCATATTGAGTAATATGAATGATTACTCAATATGGAAAGTGGTATAACCACTACCACAAAAGCTTACATTACTATAATATTACGTAATATATTCATATAATTATTATAGCATAGTGGCTCATTACTTCTCTCTAAATCCAGTACTCCGGTGAAACAATATGTCAAGCACGTCATTGTTAATTAATGCATTATTACAATGCTTAGCGTAACGATGTACAATTACAAATTATTGTGAATTTCTGTAATATGACGTAGGCTAATCAAAGGGGTAATTGCGCAACTTGCTATCAATAGTAATCGGTTTCATTTTCATAGTTAAACAACATTCATTGCGTTATTTACGTTGCTGAGCCGACAATTTATTCGAACAAATGATGCAATAAATTACAAATAATCTTGAATACGATTCAGATTCTGAATGATAGTGCGTTCCACAATTAGGGTGCAGGTGTGAGGAAACTCGGGAAAACCCTCGTTCCTGAGAGAAAAGGAAGTATTTTTCAACATAGCGACTTTTAGCAACGAGAATCATATTTGACGTTGGGTATTAACCGACAGAAACAGACACAAAAATGTCCAAATAATACATTTCAATACTTAGCTAAATCAGCCTATTATGATGCCACTGCTGAGATACAGGCCTCCTCTTTGTGAGAGGGTTGGTAGATATCACATGACTCCGATTTTTAAACTGACTTCAAAAAAAGGAGGAGGTTTCTCAATTCGACGTTTTTTAGGGTTCCGTTGCCAAATGGCAAAAAACGGAACCCTTATAGAGTCGTCATGTCTATCTGTCTGTCTGTCCGTCCGTATGTCACAGCGACTTTTTTCCGAAACTATAAGAGCTATGCTGTTAAAACTAGGTAAGTAGATGTATTCTGTGAACCGCATTAAGATTTTCACACAAAAATTGAAAAAAAAAACATTAATATTTGGGGTTACATAGAACTGAAACTCAAAAAAAAATATCTTTAAACCCATACGTGTGGGGTATCTATGGATAGGTCTTCAAAAATGATATTGAGGTTTCTAATATATTTTTTTTCTAAACTGAATAGTTTGCGCGAGAGACACTTCCAAAGTGGTAAAATGTGTGTGTCCCCTCCCCCGTAACTTCTAAAATAAGGGAATGATAAATCTAAAAAAAATATATGATGTACTATGTAAACTTCCACTGAAAATTGGTTTGAACGAGATCTAGTGAGTAGTTTTTTTTTTTTAATACGTCGTAAATCGTAAACCACAATTTACCTTTCATTCAGTCAACTCAAATATAAAAAACTTTTTTACAAAAAAAAAAACAACCGACTTCCTTAAAATCACTACAAAGTGAAAAATAACTTTAATTTCGTAAGTCGGTGGCAAAAAACTTAAATACAGATGCTAAGACACCGACTTCCACAAATTTTTTGTCGCTTTTTTTTTGTTAAAAGTTTTTTTTATCTAGAACTTTCCGGTTTCCTCACAAAGTTTTCCTTCACCGTTTTGAGAGCAGTGATGATGAAATAATTTACACAAACTAAGGCGCCTGTCAGGGTTAGAACCTACGACTTACAACTCGTAAGTAGCAGACGTTAAAACTGAGCCACAACTGCTACCAACATACCTGCTGCTTTCAATATTAAACAACCATAAATTCAAGTAAAAACATTAACACAATTATCCCCTAGTACAAGAACGTCCAGATCGTTATCCCTTATTTAATCATCAGTCGCCGAAACGATCCCTTAGCGAACGATAGCCCTCCACGATAAAAACTTTATTAATGCCCGCACAAAACGTATGTATTATAGGCATTAATGAGGATGCCAGACAGTTTTCAGTAATGAAGCCATGTAACGTCCCTGCGATAAAATTTAAGTGGCCCATGTGGACGTAAAATGAGTTGATACTCGAAACAGTTGGCATAACAATCGGCCATATAAAACGACACCGCGGATAGTGTCGGCAACAGATAAAGATGATAATGGTCTAGTTAAGCCACATTCCCGATAGGCCCTTTTAAAAACGATTGAAGCCGTAATTACGGTAACGCGAGTTTCTTGACGTGAAAAGCAGCGATAAAATATATAAATGTTTGCTCCGTTATCACTCTCTGAACGTTACGTACACGCAATTATGCAGACATGATGTATTTAAATGCTGAATACAGCGCCGCGTAATGTTGAATTTGTGCTAAGTCACGTTATCCAAACGCAACCACTGAAACAAATTATATTTTTTTTTCACTGGAAAAACGTTGTCTTTTATATATTTTTAGATATGTTTTCCGCAATTTATGAGATTATTATTTGGCCACACAATGATCGTTAATTATATGTTTGCGCACGAAATATAAAACCATTTCCCTTGACACACAATTTCACGGTATTTTTATAACATGAAAGCCCCTTTCCTCAAACATATTGTACGGTCAAGGGCCAGAGCAAAGAAATTAAAACCTCAAACGAAGTGCCCTTTGAGATTTTAATTTAGAGGGAAATTTTTAATTTGACCAAAATGGAGTGATTATTATAATTTAATTTCCGTCGAATCTTTTTGCAGTAACACATCCCTCCATATTACGGGCCGCTCGTGTACGTTTGAGTGAAAATATTACGCGTCTGCCGCGCAGACAGGGAAGTAATGAATTACATTAATGCGAAAATGTTATATGGGGCTTTACTTAAAATTATAATTACATCCCGTGGAATGTTTGTAAACTCAGACGGGGACTTGAATAGCTCAGAAGAAAGTTACAAAACTTAATTTCATACTTTTAATTTGTCGTGTTGAAGTATAACGTTCAAGAGAAATGGCTGCTGAAATTTTATTTCATGGCAACTGAATTGTATGTCAGTCACATGGTGCTTGTGTCGTGAATACAACTTGCTTCATTGCGGACTTGTGCCAACGTATACGTAGTACGACAACGGTTTGCTATTTGTATTTTGCGGACTCCAACGCGGCAAAAAAAGGTTACATTTTTAATCTTACATGCCTGTACAAATAAATTGTGAAATTTGAATCATTTGTTGTATCGACTGATATTGACAGCGTTATTATCTGGTCCACGACGTAAAATAAATTTGCTTTAAAATATATTTGAATTATATTTAGATCAATTTGATTTATTTAACCTTACTTTTGAGAACGAATACCAGTAAGTACTTGTTTTAATTTGTGTTTATTGAAGACTCTCTTTTCAATTAAAATTGTACGAATAAATATCCCAACAGACAAATACGAGAGTAATCAAGCATTGTATTTGTCAGGAGTCTAGACATTAATGGGTCGTCCAGCGATGTATGAGTCTGAACTCTCTAGCCAATGTTTTTTAGTCGCCATTTTGAAATCATTTTATTCGGATTGTTTGGCGTTATGCGGTAAAATGTTGCAGGGAAACGACAGTTAGGAACAAATGTGCCGTATTTTAAATAATACGTTTTGGCGACAATATGAAATACATATTGTGAAGTATGAATATTTGTGTTGAAAACAAAAGCAGGCTCCGTGCTGATCAATGTAAAAGCAATTTGTGAACTGTCAACATCTCATATTCTTGTTGGAGACCATTTCTGTTTCAGTATTGTTTATGCCATAGTTTCAGCAAGTTTCCGCACGTATTGAAACTCTTTACTTTATGTGACACAAAGTTATTTTGCTGAATGTTGGGTACCTACTAAATAAATAAAGAGGTTCTTGTTTGTTTTAAAGGGTTAACCTGATGTGTAATTCTGTGCGACCACGGAGGTACCTAATATGGATAAAAGGGTTGCCGCAAATTGTAATTTCCATTAGGTACATTTTCTATCATCATAATAACATAATTAAGTTTTGAGAATTTTATAGTACGACAGTGCTGTTAGGGCACCAGCTAAAGCACTAAAAAGTCGTGCGGCGGGCGTTTTTGAGGACCATCTTATGTAATGTAGCTGTTCAAAAACTGTTGTCTGTCAGCCTAGTTCAAATTAATGCTTTAGATTTTGATATTTAAAAAAAATAAAAAATTATATTAATTCTTTTATTACTGTAAACGACGGGCATTTGCATTTTCTTTTAAGGGCTTCCTAAGTTCCTAGGACGTGTTTTACATTCACTGCATTACCTTCGTTAATCATTCGAGAATAAAGTTGGTACGTCTTATGTGATTAAAACCGGCATTCTGTCCACGGCAACATTTCGTTGTACAGTCAGGGAAAATAATTAATAATCAAAATGACACACTGAGTCAATTTTCCATGGTATCTATAGCCATTCTATACATCTGCCGAAGAATGACAGTTGTAAATTAAATATACAGTACAGACAATTTAAATTGGTAGCAATTTAAAGTAGTCTTATAAACTATTACTACTAGGAAATGCCACTTTTTAATACTGTTTTTTTTTTAAATTATTTAAGTTTTATTATTTGTACTTCTTTTTACTTTTTATTTGCCTTTTAATACTGTGTTATTTAAGATTTAGTATTGTACTTCTTTTTACTCATGATTTGCTGCACCGTTCGACGTCACACGTCAGCGCCGGCTGTCGCTGAAAACCAGCGCTGGGGCTCTGTCTCGCATAGAGTCGCAGTATTATGCTGAGCGATGGCCGTTTTGCGTGGATTTGACACATATTTTCCCCAGCTTTTTTAATATTTTTGTTGTGTTTAGTTTTTCTTTGCGTCATATTTACCGCAAATAAACGTATTTTCTTTCTTTCTGTTAATTTAGTTAATTTAGTGAGTAATTGAAAACAATTTTGTGTATTATTATTACTACTTTCCGTGGTAAATAGATTTTGTAGTGATGTTATTTTTTATTTTGTGTATTTTGACTATGGGCCTCAGTTGTCGAAATTAAAGCAATTATAACTTTAATTATTTAAGGCTACAAGACAAATTAGTCATTCTTTATTAGAAACAAAACAATAGAAGTTCAACCACAACAAAAACCATTTGAACCTCCCCAGAGAGACTAAACCAATGTACGTCCGAATCAAGAGTCTTGATAAAGACCTTGCAAGTTCGAAATCAGACATCCAATCACCTTCCCAACTTAAATTGGGTTCACGTCAACACAACGTTGGTATAGTATAACTTAAGTTAAAGTAAAGTTTCCTATTGAAGCACGAAAGCCTACGATAACACTGCGAATTGATAATTAACAACGAGCCAAAATACTCTGAAATTTTCAATGCATTGCAACTTTAGGGTTTACCCTTGTAAGAAATTGGAACTTGGTTAAGATATTATAAACTCCATCAAAGTCCGGTGTGAAAACGCAGCTTATCAACATAAGTTGGATCAGTATCTACGCTCGGAACTTTAATTGCTGCGAACTTTAAACTTGAGATCATGCGAGGAAGGACGGCATTGCTTAAGAACTGAAAGAATGTCGCTTCGATATGCTCAATTAAAGCATACAGGCAGCATACCAAAACATTGAGAAAATATCTACCAAGGGTTATTTATTATTTTTGGCCCACTCGCTAGGTAACAAAACAACTGACTATTTCATTAATTCAGAGTGATGATGGTCACGCCTCTAGATGTGATAATCACCACTATATCACACACTAATAATTTACTGCGTGGACTGAACCCACCCTATTGCCATCAACCGGGCTCAAATTTGAACTCCGTGCTACTGAAAAATTCGAGAGGAAAATCCTGATAACACTTTGTGCGACCTGGGGATCAAACCCCGGAACTTAGTAGCGCCTGCGACTACTAGACCAACCAAGCCGTAAATAACATATGCTGCTAATATTATAAATCTAAAAATTTGTATATTTGGATGTTTGTCAATAAATCAAGTAAATAACTGCCGAACAGATTTCGATGATAATAAACAGACATAATTTCTAAAGCAAGTAAGACGTTGGCCAAAGCTTGTAGGTAATAATTCCTAAATCTTTTATAAACAACAAACCCCAGTGTTACTCGTATTCCTCTTCAGTGTAAGCACTGTTAATTAACTACCTTACTTATTCATTATGTCTTCGCCGCAGTAAACTGAAAATGCGCAGAACTTGTACAGATTTTAAATGTGTGATTCCGTAGCTTTTAACTGCCGTTGGCCTACACTTGTACACTTAATTTTACATGAGCAATATGTCGCGAAAACTTTATTCAGTATTAAAAATAATAGTTTAAAAAAACTAAAAAACACGCTTCCATTGAAAACCAAACTAAAAAGTACAAAATAATGGAAAAAAAAGCGTGGGGTGCTTTTTGAAGTATTTTTTTATTGATATCAGGCACCCCACGCTTTTTTTTTCCATTATTTTGTACTTTTTAGTTTGGTTTTCAATGGAAGCGTGTTTTTTAGTTTTTTTTAAACTATTATTTATTTTCTATTTTTAAGGGTGTTTCGAATTTTGAGACGTATGTCAGCGTAGTTTGTGACAGTTTTTTTGCTGTCCTGGTAACCCTGGCAAGGATAATGGCACAAATTTATGAAATTATTGCATTGTCATCGGTCCTTGACAGGTGTGCAAAGTTTGAATGAAATCTGGTCGTTTAAAGTGGGTCAAAATCGCGCTATAAGGAGTCGGTTACAAACAAACATACAAACATACTAACATACAAACATACAAATATACAAACATACAAGTGAAGCTAATATAAAGCGTGTAAAAAGACTATTTGTTACTTAGAAGGGTTCTTGGCTAAGCAATTATAGCCGCACGGGTCGAATGATCAGGTTAAACTTCGCTTGTCGGTGTCGGTTCTTGGAGGGGTGACAAAATTAACCGACTTCAAAAAGGAGGAGGTTCTCAATTCGGATGTTTATACAGGATGTAAGGGTAAACACCGTTGTCACTTAACCCATGGGTAGTTTGAGTTAAATATAAAATAACAGAGCGAGTTAAAAAAAAAAATTTTGCTAAATAGGTTTAGAATGAATTTACGCGCGAGAAATGAGCGACGCGTGACGCTACGATGCGGCGTTACGTGCGCTCGCTAGCGAGACTGACAGCTGACTGACTGGGGTTGCGACCCGTGAGTCGACGTCGGGCAACGCGGCGTATTGAGACGCAAGTTTGTTGCCCTCGCGCATAGGGTGAAATGTTCTTGTGGAAAAATGCAGATTTTCTTTAAAAAAAAAGGTTGTTTTTTTTTTCATTGATTTTACGTTCTATAAACGAAACCAAATCACTGGTTTCAAGGATAACGGTGTTTACCCTTACATCCTGTATATACATATTTTTAATGTATGTTGCAAAATTGTTTTTTTTTTTTGTTCGAAAGGAGTTTATTCCGAAATGGTCCCATATAAATTTCATATAGATCTGATGATGAGTTCCCGAGACAGACACCGAAACTCTTTAAAAAATGACAGCAAATCAACCGCGATTTCTGCTATCGCATAAATATGCATTGTTTGTTTGGAATTAGTGCGGGGTGGATACCATAACTAAAAATTAAAAAATAAAATCTTTTTTACAAAAAAAAAAAACAACCGACTTCCTTAAAAACACTACAAAGTGAAAAATAACTTTAATTTCGGAAGTCGGTGGCAAAAAAACCATAAATACAGATCTTAAGACACCGACTTCCGAAATTAAAGTTATTTTTCAGTTTGTAGTGTTTTTAAGGAAGTCGGTTGTTTTTTTTACATACCAAAACCCCTTCTTTGGCAAACACGTCAAGCAGTTAGTCTCGGCCGTCATTCGTCACTCTTTGCACTCGTTACGAGTACTCAGAAGTCAGAAAGTCGGACGGCCAGTCTTACCAAAAGGTTTCCCAATTACTGGGTTGTGGAGGTCAGGTAGGCAATTGCTCCATTGAAAATACTCATATTCAGCTGCATCCAGTTTGGAAAACGACCCCAAAATAGTAGGAAAACGGCTGGGCAGATTGTTATTAATAATAAGGTTTTACTACCGACAGATTTTCTAAGACATAGTTTTTCATATACCTTTAGTTAAATTACGAAGCACACGGTCCTTTCCCATAAGTGTGAAGAAACTCACAGGACACCAAAAGTGCCTTCAGTATGCCACAAAAACGGCATAACCCTAATTCATTCGCCGTCCTCCAAATAACCAAAAACTTTCACGAATTCTGAACTCCGGAACATGAACTTTAAGGCTCCGGTCAAAATGAGGCGGAACTCACGCGTCACGCTAGACGCGAATGTGCGTGTCTGTTATTTTAAAGAATATGAAGTCAGTCAACTATATGCTCTAGTTGGAACTACTACATACAAGTTAGTTGACAAAATCACCACGAGCGAATTTCGTCCAGCATTGCGCACGGGATCCGCCTCAGTTTGAATAGTCCTTAAATGTTAGACAACGAAGTTTCAAACTTACGTCAACTTCTATGCCAGGTATCCGGAATATCTTGAGCGGGGGAACGTCTCTGGGGGAATACCGGCAGAACTCGCGGTCCCCTCGGTACCATTTGACGGAGTATAAGACCTCCTGTTCGAGGTCGTAGAGGCACTTCATCTCCACCTTGGAGCCTCGCTCCACCGCTTCTGGTACCACCACGTGGACATTCCGGAGGCATAGTGAACCTGGGGAAGAGAGAAAGGGGAAATAAGATTTGGATGTCTTTGGCCACAGATTTTTGTTGTTGCAATTGCTCTTAGTTATAAGTACTAAAACGAAAATATTTGGATTTAAAAAAATTAAGTGTGGTATTCAACTCGTTATATATTCACGTGAAGACCCTAAAATCCACATAAAGACTGGCTGTCATAAGTTGTGATTGCTGATTGCTGATTCTTACATAAAACGTATATAAATGTTCCTAATAGAATCAATTAAGTGAAAAATTATAATAAAATGATAAAAATTTACCGGTTTCTGATTTATTCCTTTGTATTCACCTAATTACCTATCTGCATGCCAAATTTGAACTTTCTAGGTCATCTGGAACTGGGTTAGAGTTTTGATCAGTCAGTGATAAAAATGATGATTTTTGGACGTTAATATCTAACCGTTTGAGATGTGTTTATGAAATTTGGAGCACATATGTATCTTGCAAGCTTGAATATATGAGCCAAATTTGACACGTTTATGTGAAACAGTTTTTGAGTTATGAGGGGATCAAATGTGGCTCCAAATGGTTCGTGTAATATTACACATGGTGCTGCTCGCCAGTTCTGTGACTTGAACTTGGCTTGACACGCTACCGCGTGTCTAGATATGATTTTTTTATTCAATGGAATTAAATGAATTTGAGGGTATAATCATACAATCTTCAACACATTGATGATTGTATGATTATAATTTTGTAAATACATACATGTGACGGTCGCGAATAATATTTTGTTTAACATACAACATGAAACTGTCTTGCAAATTGCAATATACATAGTAAATTTGATTTTCGTGACCTATCCTCGCGTTTTCACCTTTTTAGGGTTCCGTTGCCAAATGGCAAAAAACGGAACCCTTATAGATTCGTCATGTCTGTCTGTCTGTCCGTGTATGTCACAACCATTTCTTTCCGAAACTATAAGAGCTATGCTGTTAAACTTGGTAAGTAGATGTATTCTGTGAAGCGCATTAAGATTTTCAAACAAAAATAGAAAAAAAATATATACATTTTGGGGTTCCCCATACTTAGAACTGAAACTCAAACATTTTTTTTTTTCATCAAACCCATACGTGTGGGGTATCTATGGATAGGTCTTCAAAAATGATATTGAGGTTTCTAATATAGGTAGGAAGGTAGGTATAGGTGTATCGCGAGCAGACTGGACTGTGTCTATGTGAATCGCTGCTGCAAGCTGTCCACTTCAGTGTTGAGCTTGTAGCAGGGATTCGCTTTTAACTATAAGGCATTGTAGGTTAAGTGTGTAGGATAAGTTTACTAACATAGCTGATAAGAAATATTGTTACTAACCCATTTGAGTCATTTGTTACTCGCATTTTAAATATAAATAAATAAATAATATCATTTTTTTTCTAAACTGAATGGTTCGCGCGAGAGACACTTTCAAAGTGGTAAATCGTGTGCCCCCCCCCCCCCCTGTAACTTCTAAAATAAGAGAATGATAAAACTAAAAAAAAATATATGATGTACATTACTATGTAATCTTCCACCGAAAATTGGTTTGAACGAGATCTAGTAAGTAGTTTTTTTTTAATACGTCATAAATCGTAAACCGCAATTTACCTTAATCATTCAATCAACTGAAATATAAAAATTAAAAAGAAAACATTTAATTTCATAAATATAAACCTTATGCATAAACTGTGAACACCTACAGGTTTGTACGGAACCCTCGGTGCGCGAGTCCGACTCGCACTTGGCCGGTTTTTAGATAAACGTAGGACTAAATTTGGCACACGGGTACACCATGACCTGGGTGAGGGCATAAAATACATTTAACTCCGGGTAGTACGCTCCCGCGGGTTAATTTCCGACATCCACGCAGCGAAGCCACAGGAAATAGGTTGTTATCAATATTGTGAAGACTGAATAGGGCGTATATATATACGTGTTGTGTTCAAAGAAAATATTCAAGTAAATTGTTTATAAAGAGATTACTAGACATTTGTATGAATTAAAAGTAACCTGGTGATGAGTTTCAATAAAATGTATGTATGTGTCTAGTAATAAATATGGTGGTTTATTAGTTTACTGCTGCAATTCAGATATATATCTTTTTAGTCCCCATTCTGATTTGACACCATATTTTGCTAGCTTCGCGATATCGTTCGCATGGAAGATGTAAGACACCCCACTATACAACAATAATAGTCACATTTTTATAAAACTTCCGTGTACTACGTTTGTAGTATTGTTTTCAGTAACAGTGCGTAGCTATCGTAAAATTATCGGTGTGAGAAACCACTTGTCCTGAGGTCATTGTGGGAAATCAGTGGCATACGAGGTATAACCACTCTCTCATGAACAGCACGACCTTTTAGAATTTCTGCCTCGACGACCTCTGCAAAGACACGACTTTGAGTCGGGTTCGGTTACACAACTTCGGTGGAGTTAAGTTCTGAAGGAACATAATAGGGATACCAACTTTCAGCTGTATAATCCGTGCCGTGTCCACTTGCCGTTAGTGAATTCCAAAATTCTACGAAGTAATGTGTGACGTCATCTTACTCCACAACAGTATTAATGGATATGTCTATGACTTCACTTGCTTTAATATGCGAGAGAATACTGTGTTTGATGGCTGCAGTTTGATCATTTATCGGCGTAAAAATGCCCCGTTTACACCCCCTTGAATTCTCTTAGTGCGGTATCGTCTGATATCCCCTTACACCAGATGAATCAGCTATTCTATTGTGGCAACTCCTCTACCAAATCGTTGCCTTTGATAGGTCCACCGAGCCGCTCGCCTCTGGAAGAGTGCCTTTGCCAACTTTTAGAAGAACTTTGAAGAATTCTCGCCAAGCCAAGCTCGCGTATTGATGGTGACGCTCAGTCTACAAACTTGCGACCATAGAGTTGACCTTTTTAAAGAAGCATTCATCTTGTCAGCCCTAGTTCCTCGCGTCATGACAAGTAGTGTTTGCCGGAAATCGCCACTAAACACAACTGTGTCCAACCCATCATACTCTTGGTTCATTTCCTACGGATGTCCTGCTAGGGTCTGTTTACAGGTTACACTTCGTTCCTATTTGCTATAATGCATTCATTCCGTAGGATGAAAGCACAATCTTTAAGCACGCGTATTTTGTTACTGTTGCTCTTTCAATCGATGGGAATCTGAAACATTTCATGCGCTGTTTTGCCACCAAGAAACAGTGTGGTAGCGATTCTGGAGGATGCTATTGTATTTACAATTTTGCCTCTTAGTCCTCTTAAGCCTCTGCGTTTCTCGGAATTATTCATTATGTTTCAGCTTAATTTCATCCTTATTAATCCATACTAATATTATAAATTCGAAAGTAACTCTATCCATCTGTCTGTATGTTACCTTTTCACACCTTTATCACTTAACGTACTCGTATAGATTTAATTTGCAAGGAGATAGATGGGATCTTAAGGAAGAACGTAGGCAGTAGCCTACCTAGTTAATTTTTGATTCAATAAGTATATTGACTCAAAAATAAAAATATGTGTGGCAATTTTTTTTAATATTATGAATATCAAAATTAACATGTAAGTATACAATTGCTAAAAATTCAAAAAAAATATTCAATTGGTTTATGTATGATGGTCATATAAAAAAAACCGTTTTAACGACGAATGGATTTGGATGATAGAGATGATACTATAAATTTACCGCTTAGTTATTTGTTTTGTCGAAAGTTAACTAAAATAACCATTCGTATGTAATGTGTATATGGTTGACTCATTTAACTTACGAGTATAGCGGAATATTAATCATTTGAAAGGTCAAATCTATAACTGTACCCTATTCAGCCCACTGAATTAATGGGATATTTCGACTGTTGTCATGTGTCAGTATTTGTGTTCGCTCTCATCTCAGTCGCATTTCGTACGAGATGTATGGGTATTGTTTTTTACGATTTCTGACTTTTCTAGTTCTCAAACCTCAGTGATCTCAAAGAGTAATTTTATACTTATTTGAAACTGAACCGATTGGCATCAAAAAAATGTTCATGCGCAAATAGCATATTTTCTTGGGGATTGTACATTATTCAAATTCTGTAAATGCAGATTAAAATGTCTTAAAAATTTAAGAACAGCGACTGAGGCTGTTTTCTTATAGCGATAACGGTTACGTCACCTGCCCTTATTGCCATTTATGTTTAAAACAGTTTTGATTCACTTCAAACCTAACACATAACCAAATTTCGACGCTTTTTTAGAAAATATTGGACCTTATTCATATTTTAAATACAAAATCAAGGTATTTAAATAGTTCTTCATTACCTCTTAAATGGATCTATAGTAAATTAGCTTATATTAATAACGGCCGCACGGATCGATTGAAGGTTTAATTATGCTTGCCGCGGTCGGTTTGTGGATGGGTGACTATCCATTACATATCGAGAGCTCTCCGTGCCCCGGAAAGCACGCTGAGCCGTTGGTCCCGGCTATCGTTTGTAGATCTTTGACGGTAGTTACGGGTAATCAGAAGCCCAAAAAGTCTGACAACCAGTTTTACCAGGTACCCCACCTATATAATGTAACATAGTGCGAGTATATGTATGAGCTATCTGACCTCCGATAGGAAGCCGCTTCAGGTAAATTACTAGTATGTATTCAGCTGCATTTGAGTTGACAGATGAATAATTTATTGAAGTATGTAAATGTTTTTTTTTTTGGAAAGGGCAGCTAGAATCGATTCTGTTTTGTTTTTGTAAATTTTTACGTTTAAAAGAGCCTGTTAATTGCCTCGTTGTAATAAATTATTTGACTTTGACTTTAAAATCGTCGATAAGGTATAAAGGCAAACAACAAATACAGGGTGCCAGTGACATGGATGTGTAAAACTGGAACCATGAATCCAACACATGATTCTAAACCGCCTAGTATAGAAATACTAGACGATTCGAAAAAAAAAAATGCTGGGACATAAGCCTCCTCTCTTTGACAGGGAGTGGGCTGTAATCCACCACGTGGGCTCAGTGCGGGTTGATGGATGTCAAATGTCTTCAAATTTTTGGTTTCGGTTCGATTTCCTCAAAATTTTTTCCTTCGCCGTTTTGAGAGCAGTGGTGATGAAATCATTTACACATAGTAAAGCGCCGCCCGGCTTCTAACCTGCGATCTACAACTTGTGAGTCAGGGCCCTCACCACTGGTTCACCACTGCCCAGGCCTTGCTCCTTATAATATGAGTCTTGGTCATAACTGAAAATATAAGTGCACACACATATTGAGAGCAATGATTGATTAGTAGAGGTGTAGATCTACCTACTCCTTTAAGGAAAACAGAATTGATGTTATGAAATGCAGTGTTTATTTCTGATAGTAGATCTCATAAGACACTTCTTCTTCTTCTTAGCGTGTCGATAGCAATCTAAAAAATAGAGTTAGCCCAGAATTTGGCTACGAGCTTAGCATTTTCAGTAGCGTCCATCAACTCCTGTGGCGTGCAAACAACAGGACATGCTGAACAAGATATCAAGTGCCTCATCGTTTGTGAGACATAAGACGCTTTTACACGTCAACATTATTTTATTAATATAATATTATTCAGGTTATTCTCTGATAAGCATGTCACATTGAAATGTTAATTACCGATATTTAGCAAAACAACTTGGTACCTACATACATTTATGTTCTCAATAAGTCAATACTTGAGTTATCATTGGCCTATTAACCAGCTGCGTGGTAAACAAAGGGTAACAAGGGCGAAAGCCAGATGTTGGACTGTTCAATACGATCACCGTTATATTTAAACATTCAATGCTTGATTAAATATGTATCTCGGTTATAGATATCGCTGGTCAATATTGGACTTTGATTTACTTCCTATGAGGGTTGATAGATATATTAATGAGGGGTTTGAACAGAGATGTGGTTTACTGGGATCTATTTTAAAATATCTATATCTGTACATATTATACATTAAAGCTACTTTTCGTGTCTGCCTCTGTGAGCGCGTTGTTTTTCTAAACTTCGCAACGAATTTGATGCGGTTTAGACACTTCATGTATTACCGGAAAACCGGTCTGTTAACACATAGGATACTTTAATCACGGTAGTACATTCCTGCGGAATTTTTCACTTCCACGCAGGCGAAACCGCTAGAAAAACTAGTTTTTTATATATTTTCAAATGTTCATACTTTCAAATATCTTTACATAGTTTATAACAAAGTTGCTTCCCGTGTCTATATGCTTAGATTTTTAAACCGCTTACTTAACGCATTTTAATGCAGTTCCTCAATAGACAGAATAATTCAAGAGGAAGGTTTATATATATATATATATAATACGCGCGCGATGCCGCTGGCTAAAGCTAGTTTAAAGCGAAATAAAGGAAATAATATAATAAAAAAATATTTTCGACCGCAGAAAATCCGTACACGTAGTAACAAAAACTTCAATAATTAAAGTAAACTAAATAACTAATTTAGTTTACAATGATGTTAATCTAATTAAAATGGCACAAACATGTTTAGCTAGTATAAAACATAGCATGCAAAAATTAAGGTTTTAGTTAATTCAAACCAATGTTAGTATAAAAAAACCTATTCTAAGTATTAGACCTAAGTTGAAGCCTGGCTGGTTAAAAAAGACTGCCTTTCGTCGATTCAAAAGCTGGTGGAAAAAACAGTTTGAGAAAAATTAAATTAAATTTTATGTTACAGCCGACACAGGTTTCTTTACCAAAGCTTTTTAATCGTTCAGCCTTTCCGCTTAGACGTTTTTGTATACCTTTTTGGTGTACTAAAAGAGAGAAGAAGTACAAGTGGTACTGCGAAATTTAACTTCGCAAGTAGCAGGGCCTTCTTTTTTTAAATTTAGGTAAGTAAACTGTCTTTTTCTGCCGAGCGTCATAAAAGGCGGTTGGTGGGCTTCATTTTAATATAAAACCTTCTTCATTTTAGCTAATATTCAGGTAAGGCCTACTTTTTCTATAACATCATTCCGTTTTTCTATAGGAGGAAAGTTCCTTGCCACCTCACTTTTCTTAAAACAAAAGAATTGTTATTATGAAGGTATTCGAGAAGTTGTTATTAATATTGCTACACTAAATTAAGGTAAACAATTTTGAACAAACTGTATGTTTTGTGATTTTATGTATAATAGAAAAAAGCCTTGTATATAAAATATTTGTATTGATGCCAGAGCATCTGAAACTTCCGTCTGATCTATTTTTATTTAGTTTTCTTTTTATGGCTTCGCAATGATTCGGTCGACTTGAAGTAAATGTAGCAGTATTTAACCTAAAATCTTTTCACGTATATGAGGTCAAATGAAATGTGAAAAGAAAGTTATTTTGTAATAAAAAATATTTTGTTCATTTTGGTACCAATTTTTATAATTTTGGCATATTGTGAAATTATATTAAACAGAATACATCTGTAATCCCTGAAGACGTAGACAGACTTGTACTGTTCACCTACATTTCACCTTTAGCCCACGTAATAGGAGGCGAGCTCAGTGCCCAGTTCAAATGACAAGACCCAAAAAAGATGTCTAGTTCTTATTTTAAATTATGTGTCCCGTATATTTAGAAAAAAAATACTGTTAAGCAAAACACAATACCTTCACTTGCAGTTTTAAAACCATTAAACGAAACTGTCAAATAATGACAGTTGTCATTTCACTTTAAATACAGTAATGTTTTTTTATGATCGGTATCGGGACCAGCAAAATAATCACAATTTGTGTATCAATAAATTATTCTTAGAAATCGGACTATGTTTTCTTATTTTATATTGCTCATTTTCGCTTGTCAGTGAATCTGGCATCTACTATATTTCTTCTATTCCATTTTTAAATTCGATTGACTGTTCGAATTTTATTACAGTTATTTTATTGCCAGCCTGCAGTTCATAAGGTTGAGTTTTGCATTCAACCTTTACAGTACCTGCGGACATTTTTCGTCTAAAAATTCTCTGGCTATATTTCAATGTTCAAGAATACAAATTTTTCTAACAGCTGTTTACTTTACGACCTAGCAGAAGACTGATTATAGTACTGACAGTTTCAGTGCAATATGCTGTGTTGAAGCTCAAGCGGCTACTGTTGCATGTGGCAAGGAGCCAACCTACTTAAAGTTAATATCACTCAAAGTTCTGACCTCGGAGGAAAACAAATCCGCATATCCGCATTAGAACTACACTAGGTAAAGAGCCCTAGACCGTAAAATGATAAATTTAATTATCTAACACGTAAACTTGAAAACTATCTCGAAGTTGTGATAAATTTTTGTTTATCATCAAAAATAGTTAAAAAAGAATTTTCAAAATCGGACTACTCTGTACAAAGTTATGCGTGGTTATACATTACAATTAATGAGTGAACAATCAATCATCCCCTGTTTTCTGACCCTTAGGGTTCGATTTTGTTTTCCAATTTTATAAGGGACCACCCTCGGAGTATCGCCTTTCCAATAAAAAAAGAATTATCACAATCGGACTAGTATGTAAAAAGTTATGCGTGGTCATACATAAAAAAAAAACGAAAAAAAAATATACGCGTCGAATTGATAACCTCCTCCTTTTTTTTCGTCGGTTAAAAAAGCGTCTGATTCTATAATTCTTATCATAACGTCCTAAAAATGTATCGATATTAACTTTAAATATGAGACGAAAACATTAAATTGCAGGCTGCGGTTCACAATACCCTATTGAACGGCTATTTATTGAAATCACGATAATTGAGGCCAATTCTAACTTAAGAAGTTGTATTGCTGATTCTAATGATTACAATTCTATAAAGCCATCTTTGTTTCGGTCGCGAATCATATTTTAACCAACATACAACCTGACACTGACCAGCAAATTACAAAACACACAAATTAATTTAAATTTACATACTGTTATGCTGAATATCCTTGAAAACTAATTTTAAATAAATATCTAATTGAACAATTTAAATTAAATAAATGCATATTTTAAAGGTGCCCTTGTGCATCTGTCTTAATCTTTAATGTTTTTGTCCTCCCTAAGAACTGAAGAAACATGAATATTCTGCAATAAGTACGAACTGCTGTTAACTAACTACACATGAACAATCCAACCTGAAAGCCCATAGTTTTTTTTTTGTTTGTTATTTGTTGAGTAGCTCTTCCTTTATCTCCAAACACCTACCTAACCACACGAATATGTACCTATATTCCACTATACAACCAACTGCCATATACTCGTGGAGAACTCAGGCATAAAAAGTAAAGAAATGTCAACAAATTCTATTATATTATTATTTCCTATATATATCCATGTCCATAAGGAATACGCAGCATCCTTCAAAGAAGACAGTCCGACGGTTGTGTGCCAAATAAATAATGAGCTGGAATATGGACGGGATCTTATTGGGAAAATAGACGTAATTCGGTCGCCTGGCTAGCTTAAACATGTCTTGTGTGTCACATTTGTTTGTATTATTATGTAGAAGAAATAGAATATATACTATCTTATTATAGTAGGTACAGGCAGGATTTAAGACATGTAATAAGTTGACAAGAATTCATTTGTTTGCCAATGTTATTGTCTCTGTTTCTTGTTTGTTCTTAAAATTATATTTATTATATACGCTTTATCTAAATTTAATTCCATGGGCAGTTTTCTGAAGGGGTCTGCTAGGACCGATGCCTGCCAGGGTCGCGAGATTGTTCGAAAGAGATACCGTGACCCTGGCACATGGGCAACTGAAGGAACACGGGTGGGTTTTAGTCAGTAAAAGTCTGACACGCCCTCCCGCTCCGCCCACGAGCGGGAGACGTCATTTAATGATTTCCCATCCAAAAAAAAATGGGCAGTTTTACCCATAATTATTGTTCAATTACTAAATATCTGTTGGCGCCATTTGTATCAAAGCATACAAAAGTAGAAAACCCGATTATTTGTTAAATATTTTTACAAATCGAGAAATATTTAAGTAGAATCTTCATCGGTAACGGACAATATCTACGTTAGTCTAAGTCGCAATTTTAAATTCGTTTTTTTTTTCATAAACTACTGCTTTATAGTTCTACTACTTTTTCTACTTGAATACGGGGCTTTTGGCTACTTTGTATGTGTTCATTTATTTTTTGTAATGTGCGTTTCGTTTATGCTGAATAAACAATTTTTCTTTCTAACTACTGCTAATAACCCTTTAGATTTGTGCCAAAATAAATTAAAAATTCACCACCCATATTTTAAAGGCAGTTTATTCATTCCGAATCCTAAGAATTATGCTTACGTGCCGAAGCACCATTAAGAAGATTTGGACCCGAGCGTAAAATAATAATTTTGCAAAGCCTCTACCCGAAGACATTACCCTCTCCGTCAAATTTTACATAACCAGTTAAGAAAATGAGCATTTCATCAACACAGCCATAACATCCTTATTATTATTGGATATGGAAGTAGGTCATCCGTGAATGATTGGCTCGTTCGTATTATGCGTGAAACGACCATTACGCGCATAGGAAATACGACCAACTGGATCGTTTAGAACTCATTCGCAGCAATTTTTATACCCAACCGAATATGAGATGTTAGGCATACATTACAGGCTACCGTTATGAACACGGACCCCCATTGGTCGTTAAAATGAACGATTTTAGGGTGTTACGTCAGCATACTGTCATTTTGCGTGATGTGTGATGCTGTGAGTGAATGAATTGATGGTTCTTGGCAATTTAGAGCGTTATTCACCGGTGAAACTGAACGCGAACATCATCATCATTCACGGCCCGACTACAACCACTCCTAGACATAATCCTCTCTTTTCTTGTGCCAATACCCACGCCTCTGTGGCAGCCTCATCTAGGTTTTGCCTGCGATGGCAACAATGTCATCCTCCCATCTCGTCGCCGGACGCCCGACATCTCGTCTTCCATATCTTGGAAGGCACTGTGTCAAAGCTTTATTCCACGTGTCCTCATGTACCCTACGAGGTGTCTTGCCCAACTCTGTTTGAGCTCCATAATATGCTCTCTGATATCAAAGACCTTCGTACGTCTTCATATCTGGACGTTTGGAACTTGGTCTGTTAGTCACAGGCCAAATATGGATTGCACCTCTGCTTTCTGTGCAACTCTCAGCTTGTATACAGCCTCCTGCGTGAGCGTCTACGTCCCAGCACCGTATGTCACGGTGGGCATAATACACTGGTTATAAAGGTGGGACTTCTGACGCTGTGGAATTTTGACTGATCTCAAATTGTCGAATGTGGTCAGCACATCTGATGCTAAGTTCATGAGCTGCCAGTGTCAATACTTATTTTCTCAGCACAATAAACATTGCAGACATTGTTACACTTACGGTACATGATATGGTTTGTTTGCTGTTGGGAGATTGGTGTCTAAGCTAGGCTTTATTGGACTGTGTTTCAGGTCACCACATCTCCACCCCCTAGGAGTTAAATAAATTTCATAATAATAAAAAAGTGAATTAACAATTGTGAATTAGAAGTTTCTAGTGCGTTATAGTCCGTATGTAGCTCAAAAAATAATTCAAATATTCCACAACAATGATTTCTTTGACAACTCTTGAATGCGATTTAGTTATGCCAATCGCGTTCAGTTTCATTGGTGTATTTTGTTTTTAGTCGTTTTATTTCACGGAAAGAAATATTGCTACGCATTATTCCAAACACGAGTCGCCTCGCAATTAGTATGTTTATCTACTAGCTCTACTGCCAATAGTTACAAAATAGACGGCCACAAATTGGATATATCGATGTAACAAAACAAGCGAACGATCCGTTCAACCTCACGCACACTGAAAATTACACCTAAAATGTATTGCTGCGAAGAAACGACCACACTTTATAGCCTCAGAATCACCCAATTCCCTCTTTATCTATTATGTGGGCCCTAAATATAATGGCTACATCATACCACAGCCTAATGTCCAGTATAACTATGCCCCTAAATTTTAGTAGTCGTTTGAAAACACTAGGTTAGTATAGGAACACATTCATGATAACATAGAATTGTTAAAGGCGTAGAACCAACCATAGAACTTAACCATAAAATCTAACGTTATAACATTTGATGTAAATGAGCGAGATATTATATACCCGGGTGTCAACTGCCAGAGTTCTAATATCGCGGAATGACGTGAACAATATTCGCGAAGTAATTTCCCCGATCGTAAAATTCTAAGCGCACATATATATTACTTGCTATGCAGTAAGTTTCTTCGAACGTATAAAGAAATCCCCCAAGTAACTTTGGCAATCTTGAAGTTATTATTATTTAACGACTTCATACCTTTCTCTTTTCATTAGACATTAATAACTTGGAAGTCCGTAACGAATCGAGATTTGATATCAATATTTTGTGCAGATTTTGGATTGAGTGTGGGCTTGCGCAGACAATTAAGAGGCCGTACGAAATTTTACGGAATTTACTGATTTTATAGACGTGCTTTAACAGTTTAAATACTTAATTCGCTTAAGTTTTAATGCACAACATGAAAGATCGTTTCAGTTATTATCCATTGAATGAGAAGATTAAAAAAAAAAAATTTTCGAGAATTAAATGCGAAATTTAGGTTATTTTGAAACTGTGTGACTCAGACTGCTAATGCTTCTTAATTTTTTGCATAAATTTTTCGGAAAACGGATTAACTTTGAACTAAAGTTTATTTCTGTTGCTTTATTTTACACGCTTTATATTAGCTTCACTTGTATGTTTGTATATTTGTATGTTTGTTTGTAACCGACTCCTTATAGCGCGATTTTGACCCACTTTAAACGACCAGATTTCGTTCAAACTTTGCACACCTGTCAAGGACCGATGACAATGCAATAATTTCATAAATTTGTGCCATTATCCTTACCAGGGTTACCAGGACAGCAAAAAAACTCTTCGAAAACTACGGTGACATACGTCACAAACTACGCTGCATACGACACAAACTACGATGACATACGTCACAAACTACGCTGACATACGTCACAAAGTACGCTGAAATACGTCTCAAAATTCGGAACACCCTAAAAAATAGAAAATAAATAATTGTTTAAAAAAAACTAAAAAACACGCTTCCATTGAAAACCAAACTAAAAAGTACAAAATAATGGAAAAAAAGCGTGGGGTGCCTGATATCAATAAAAAATACCTTAAAAAGCACCCCACGCTTTTTTCCATTATTTTGTACTTTTTAGTTTGGTTTTCAATGGAAGCGTGTTTTTTAGTTTTTTTTAAACTATTATTTATTTACGTACGAGTTCTCATTAGCTATGACAAATGAGAAACCAAATCACCGAATCGAAACCAAAAAATTGCCCATTTTCTTAAAATTTTCACTAAGTTTTACAGCCAACGGAAGATCAATACATGAGCAGACACTTTTTTACTACTAGATTTCAGAAGTCCCAGCAGTGCCAAAGTAAAGATGTGCTAAGTACATTCAAACGCACATCAAAATTATCACTTATACAACACAATGAAAATCGCCCTTACTACTACGACATAAAGACGCTGTCAATATCAAATTGTTAGGTACCAGTGATGTGTGGTTGGCTGAACACACATGTATTGATATGTTATGTTCGGAGAGTCGGTTTATTATAACAATCCGAAATCAGTCTGTCGGTCTGAAAAAGGTTAAAGGTCCGGTGACCGATTCAGAATGGTAATAAGAATGTCTGGCTTCGACTTCAGATGTCAGTTCTGTTTGAAGCTCTAGTAGCTGCATTAACTTCGTTTACAAGACCAAATCAATAATATAGAATTGAGCTTCTTAAGTTCTAAGTTGAGTTACACTATTAGTGACAAATGCGTGCACTGACTGGACAGCTTCACTCACTCACCTATCAACATGTTCTTCACATGATGTGACCAAGATAATGTCTGGAATTCAAAAGAGACTGTGACCTCTGATTTTCATTCGGCCTTTCTTCTCAGAGCAGTCAGATAGGAAATGCCGACCTCATCAAGTTTAAAAAAAATATCATTGATTTGTAAAAGTGTTTGTACAAACCCACTCACAGAAATAAAAGGATTTTTTTATTTAATAAATATATAGGTTATGTGGGTTATCGAGGTACATGTTATTTCATAATATAAATGTACTATATCATATGTGGTATCGAAAAGCACTTTGAATGTAATGGTTAAATTAAAACATTTGCTAATTAACGAACGTTCTGAAAACAAAATAATCTCGCTATGTTCCGAATAGACTAAAAGGGCTTTGAAATGAGCATTCATTCACAACTTTACTGGAGCGTATTTTACAAATACTAATTTAATTGACACTAAAGTAGATAAATAACATATGTCAACTTATTTATCTATTCATAAAGAAATAGTCCTCCAGACCGAATTTCGGCCATGGCGGCCAATCTCAGTGGAAACTAGCCATCGACTCGCGAGGTTATAGCGCACAAGCGTGGGCGCAGTCACAGGTGCACTCTCTTCCCTCACTTTCTTAGTAGAACAGTAAGGCAATCCGATACGACAGGAGAGAGATCAGGCGCAAGAAAAATGGTTTAACGTTCCTACGCACAGGAGTATCACACCCCCAACTTCAAACAAGATTAGGAATTCTTCAGTACCAGGAGTTTTCCTGCTACTGAAGAATTCCTAATCTTTTTTTGCACGGCTTTAATAATGTAATTTAAGTAATTTATTAACCTTAATCCAATCTACAATAATTAAAATAAATATATTATGTACAAGTATGTACAGGGAAAATAAGGGAAGAGGTAACTGGGCATCAAACAATTCGTCCGCATGACTGTCAGTGGGAAAAGTACCCAAAAAGCTGGCAGCGTTGCCACGTTGGATGGCAATACTGATTCTTTGACCTAAAAATAGAACAGTTCTCTAGTAATGTGAAGAGTCGACCAACCCCTAGGCAATAACAATTTTTCCCGACCTGAGAATCCATATCAACTTTTAACTACAAGTCTAACGGAGCTATTCATAAGTAGACTATGTCTAAAATATACAACCCCTTTTGATATTTTGTAATACCTGCTTTGCGTGTTTGTAATCTTAACAGAACAATAACATTGTGTTTATAAGCTGCTTCTATTAACTCTAGCAAAATTAATAAGCGTTGCGTGAAGCTCTTTTTATTTAACAAAGTTTGCAATAAATTGTTCAATGTTAAAATGGTAAACACAACAATAGCACAATACCTAGCCTAGTATACATCGTGACATTTTAGTCGTCTTACAAAGTTTGTCCACTCAATGTATCCGACATAATATACCTCTAGGCGTGATTAAAAAATTGTTACCATTTAAGAAAATACTAAGACAAATAAATAATGCATTAGAATTATGAAACATCCTGTTAATAATGTTTACACATCATATGGTAGAGAGCATACATACCTACCCAGCGCACGAGTTGACTTAATCATTCCATCTCCATTTTCCATGAGACAAAATATCAAACAAACTACGTCATGCGCCATCATATGAATAATATTTTTATTTTTTAGTTATTCAAATGGATCTGTAGTAGTCATTGGATACATGAAGTGGGCTGCCGTTGTAAGCCGATAAAAATGTCACCGTGTAAAGTTCATGTCACCAATCAATTTTAAAAATATACTGTCATTTTTACTTAACCCATGTAAAGGGATTGTCATGAATTTCGTTATTTATACTGAAAATCCATCCTATTTCAATAAACATTCCATATCTAATACTCAGATAAATAACATTCTTTTGTTCGATAACATAAATAAAAATACGAAAAACTTGCCAATTTATGTTCCCAACCCTGCTATAAATATTTGCGATAAAAATATTCGGGGTTGATGAATGAAATAAAAATGCAACACTAATTCAATCCGTGACCCGCTACCATGATTCACGTCCTAAGCCGACATCATCCGGGCGTCCATTTGTATTCTATATCCAATGCTCGCCTAACCATTCAGATAATGGCATTATACTATTGCAATTGCGTATTGTACGACCGATAAAGTTTAGCGATCGCTTGCATTGTTTTCCGTGGGTAATTTTGTGTAATTGTATTCTAATTTAGGTGTAATGTAAAATTATGGTTTGGTTTTTCAATTTTATTAGGACTAAATTATTTAGTGTGTAAGTTTTCTTTCATTTTTCTTGCAGATATATCAAAAGGAGAAAATAGTATCTGTCAAATTACTTTCAACTAAATCTTCCGCACAGGTGTAGATGGCGCGTCAGAATTTGTTTCTTTTTTTTTACTAGTTACATTATTTGACAGCTCTGAATTATTTCTGTTTCATTCTTTTTCTATTCGCTAGTATGTGATAACAATAGCTTCATATGTTTGAGGTCAGTCAATTCCAAAAATAACAACCAAATCGCAAGCAAAGCTTGTTCACACTCTCATTCAAAACATTGATTCCAAACTTTTTGCAGTTAGCTGAAAAAATACAAACGATATTTCCAACCATATTTTCATTCAACATCACAATTTATTTATCTAGTACCACAACCAGAAAAAAAAGCGAAGTATACAAAAAAGAAACAATATATTCATTCAATTTGGCGATGTTTTTTAGACTACCGCCCAAACGATTCGATTAGTGGGCCTGTTTTGTTCAGCAATTGGAAAACTACTGGACCGTGTGACGCTACAATTGTATTCCCTGAAATCTTTTTTCTAACAAAGAGTATAAGGATACATTTATTCGCATGTCTGCGTCACTGGTCTAGTGGTAACAAGCGAAACTGTGCAGAATAAGTCTTAGGTTAGATTTTCCAGGTTGAAAAATCTGTTATTGGGTTTTTTCATTCCTTGATTTGTCATCAGCAGCTCGGAGTCTGGAGTTGTGCACATGGGACTTAAACAACCAAGTCAAAATGTGGGTGTAATATACACCTCTGCCTAAATCTTTGGGGAATATAGGCGTGATTTTATGTTATTTGCGTGTTATGTTCAGATAATCCATGTATTTATAGTGACAAAGTCGTATTTTGGGTCATTAGGAATCTGACCTTTTAGTAGGTATTGATAAGTTTATCGTGCCATTCAAATGTCACTCTAGGCCAAAACAACTATCATACATTTATTTCAGTTACGTTTTAAGAATCGACATTTTTATTGAATTACTAACTTTTGCCAGTGGCATCGCCCGCGTCGAGATCGGAAATTATCCCACAGGAAAATACTACCAGGATTAAAGTAGGTATTATATGTGTTAATCCAGGTTATAAACCATGGGTGCGGCGAATGTACAAGTATCTCCCGGACTCCCGACACGTGATACTAGAAGGAACAGTGGGGTTTTAGTCGGTAGGAGTCCGACATAATCCCCTGTTTACCCTCCCAGGTGGAGGGATTCCATAAGGATTTCCCCACGGAAAAATAGGTTATAAATCATGCGTGGCAAATTTCATCCAAATTCGTTGTAGTTTTTGCGTGAAAGAGTAACAAACATTCATTCATCCATCTATCCATCCTTACAAACTTTGACATTTATAATATTAAAGTAGAATTTCATTATTTTTCTCATTGAAATATAAGGAGAATGGTATATCGGGAAATACTTAGCATGACATGGATTGTTTCAGACAAGTTATCCTGCTCCTTTTCCGTAAGATGGTTAAAATTTTATTGATCTTAGTTGATGCTTATGACAACCCATTGCTAGAGTAGAAGTTATTTGTATCTATAAAGTTTAAGCCAATATTCATTTTAATTAATTACAAATTCGCTAGCAGAATAAATGAGAAATTGATACCACTTTAAGATGATTCTGAGCGCTCAAGAAGTTTAGAAGGTTTCATTTAAGACAGGGTAATTTTTAAATCATTTAACATTTTTGTCGTGCAAAAGAGCTTCTTCTATAAAATGTCTCATCTGGCTAGACTACAAAGGCAGTCGAAATACTTAAAACTATTTTTTTGTAACCCTTCCCTGGGTAGTAGACTAGAAGTTACTTTGTGGTGTCAAGGAATTATTTTATTATTTTCTACGCAAAAATTCTGTAATTTTTGTGTGGGATATAATAATCCTCCGCTTTATGTTTCATTCTTTTTGAATAAACAAATCTTTCTTTTAGGGTCTGTAACCTCTACTGAAAGGATTTTTTAAAGTAATAAAATGTTATCATGGATAGCTTATTATTACAAGCATGCCAGTTGCTAACTTGTTAGGACACGTGGATATATATAAAAATACTCTCAATTTTTACGTATGTTTTACGAGAGTGGATTAAGGATAAAGGGATATTGTCAATTTTTATTATTTTTATTTTACACATAACTAACCGCGTTATCCCGCGATTTTGCTCGCGTGAAAGTCGGAAGTTATCTCACGGAAATTTACTACCGAGAAAATGGACAAATATTTAACCTTTATTCTAAAAACTTAATGAAGTTCGCTTTAAAAAAAATTAACTTCTAAATGCTTTTGGGCTTCCAATGACACACTTTTTTAAAATAAATTAACTTCTATTAAACGTTTTTACCATAGCTCACATTTGGCCTAGTTACTATGCTAGCAGCACTAGTAGCAGTAGGTACCCCTAGGGCTAGGGCTAGGGAACTGTGATCAACCACATGCGAGCCAAGCAAGTGAAGCGAGCGATTATTCCGAACCTGACCCGAAATCCTAACCCGGCCGCGAGTTAGGTTAGGAACTTGAAAAAAATTATGTTATTTGTTCCGAAACCTTCTTCCTACTCGAAGTGTCGTTAGGAACAAATATCATCATTCAATACCTACTCAAAAAGGTAGCTGAGATAGACTGGATGCGAAAGGTGGAGGACAGGGTGTTGTGGCGCAGCATGGGAGAGGCCTATGTCCAGCAGTGGACTGCATTGTCTGAATCGATTGAATACCTACCTAGGTACCTACATAAACAACTTTTACCTTTTCATATTTATCACAATTAGTGAACTATGTCAAGCCTTGTTTAGGAACTTCAGCCATTTCATCTTATTAAGTCAACTAATTGTACCTAAATACCGTAACCATTTTAGCTTTACACAATATTTGTAATAATGTAATATTATATTACATAGCAAAATTCCGCAATAATTTATATACCGTTCTCATATTACGAAATGAATTTAATTTCACTATAAACCTGTCAGTCTTTGGAATAATAATAATTAATATCACTGACACGTAATTAAATTGAAATGCACTTAATACATCGTTACAAAATAAATTACCTTGTTACATGATTTTCCTGCTCATTACCTGATTTATTAAAGCTTGTGTATTAATTATTTTATTTTGAACAGTTTTACTCATTATTGGGCTCAAAGACCAAAAGCCGGCCAGTAAAATACACCGTGACATTTTAGTCGTCTGACAACGGTAGCCCACTTCATGTATCCAATGACTACTTCACATCCATAAGAAAAAAGTAAACAATTGAATAACTAAAAAATAAAAATATTATTCATTATGATGACGCATAACGTAGTTTTTTTTTTTTGATATTTTGTCTCATGGAAAATAGAGATGGAATGATCTAGTCGACCCGTGCGCTGGGTAGGTATGTATGTTCTCTATCATATAATACAGGATTTTTCATAATTCTAGTGCATTATTTATATTTCTTAGTACGTATTTTCTTAATTGGTAACAATTTTTTAATCACGCCTAGAGGTATATTATGTCGGATACATTGAGTGGACAACCTTTGTAATAGTGTTGTGTAGTTCGCGAACGAACTAGGTCGAAAGAGCGCTCCCATATATGAACTACGCGAACTAGTTCGCGCTTTTTCGCGACATTTCTCGATCCATAGTTCGTTAGTTCATCAGTTCGCGACCGAATGAGCGAGGATGGCGTCAACCGAACTAATACATGGGACAAAATACAAAAAGGTTTTTGTAATCACTAGTTATTTATTGCACCAATAAACCTTGGTATTTTTTTACAATCATGATCATTTTATGAATTATCATTCAAAGGTTTTTGCTGTTATTAGAGTCCAAAAATTGTAGGTAAAAGTAGAACATTCCATAATCTTGTCACATGCAGTACGAGCAAAATAAGCTAAACGAGAGGACGATCTGCCTCTCTTTGATTCGAGCTGGGAGCGGATGTACTAGAAGAGCAGATGAACTAGAAGAACGGATGAACTAGAAGAGCGGATGAACTAGAAGAGCGAACTAGTTCGTTAAGGAGCGGTGAACTAAACTGAGCGATCTCAGTCGCGAACTACTATGCCCAAGCTTACTTTGTAAGACGACTAAAATGTCACGGTGTATATATTAGTCTGGCTAGGACAGTCACTTATCATTGTTTACCATGTCACCGAATATCTACGACCAGTTCCTTCAACTGTATTTTGTTTACGGTGAAAATAAATAATATTAAAACTACCGAGTTGCTAAAATTTATGAAAGGTGATCTTGATCAATTACTACCTACAATGAAAATAAAGTTCTGCGGCTGTTCCTATAATTATGATATGGCATAAATATTTAGTTCCAAAAACAGATTTTATTCATGTATGTACAAATATTATGAATAAAAATAACTAAGTATTGGTAAAGGTAATCTTAAAATATGACTTCTTTAATGTAACCATGTCACAACGAAATTATACAGGATAAGTTTTTAATCAGTACGCAAATTTTAACAAAATAAACTTAAACGAGTTGTTATAACTATGCAATTTTTATTTTGATACATCTTAGAACAAAAAAATTAAGTTATCGTTAACAAAAGATGTTTATTTTGAAACTGGTCTTATAGTAACTCGCGCGCGGCGGCGTAGGTGACTGAACGTGCGAGTAACCATTGAAACGTCCGGGCGACTATGGTCGCCCAAAAACTATTGGCGCTATATTTGTTATGATTCTCTTATTGATAGAAATATTCTAAATTGATTATATTTTCATAAATAGTTCTTAGAGCCATGATTTTATTTGGTTTTATACACGGAACAAATACAAAGGCTTTATACTTAATTTCCTCACATTTATTACAGTATTGATCATTTCAACTAACTTTTGGAGGGTACTGTATGTAGAGTGTAAACATTTTACTAACTTAAGGTCGGATAAAAATTAAAAAATGTATTAAAAAAATTATTGAAATGTGTTCGTTTACTGGTACAGAACCAAGAAAAAAAATTGCGCACTTTAAAAAAAAAACCTGTATTTTATGGAAGTAGGTACCGCCAAAACCACTTAATAAAATACAAAATCGGAGAACCTGACACAAATCATATGTTTACTGTTTTCCAGCACTTATCGTCAAACCGCTTTTAGTTTCAAAGTCTGATGAATAAATAATTACTTAAAATATTTACAAAGCCAATAAAATTCCACGAACGTAAGCAAATTGGACGAAAACACGTGGCGTTGAGTTCATTCATAGTCAATTTTAAGGTCGGGCAAAAGTTTAATTGGCTTTTTCTGTTAGAAAACTTTCCTTAACAGGCCCAAATCAGGAGTTCAAATGAAAAGCAATAAACTTATCCTCATTATAGAATAATAAAACTGGTGTGTTTACTTTAATTATTTGTTCTTAGATCATTACAGCAATTATCATCTATTACAGTAATTATAACTTTTAGTAAACTGATCAATACGTAATTGGAGTAATTAGACTTGAATAACATACGCTACAAGCTCATATTAGTCTAGCTCTAGATCGTACTAGCTTACGGGGTAATTACGTAAGATACTTTTTATTTTTGGGAGGGAAATCATGAAATGACGTCTTCCGCTCTGGGCAGAGCGGAGCGTGTCAGAGTTTTACTGACTAAAACTCACCCTTGTTCCTTCAGTTGCCTATATGCCAGGACCACAGTAACTCTTTCGAAACAATCTCGCGATCCTGACAGAATTACGTAAGATACTAAAAATAGGAATTGCTTCCATTTGGACAGTTCAATAACAGTAATAACGTTATTTACGTTGTTGAGTAGACAAATATAGACGTGAAACTAAGATTAGCAATATCCTTTAAAATTATTCTGATTCATAGTGTGCTACTCTATATGAAGTGTAATAGTGATTCTAATATCCTATTAAGAGAATAAACAGTTTCGTTTCACTTACAGCAACATCAAACTGAGTTGATTTCACTTGCTCAAAATTCGCAATCTCCAGTTTAGTACCCAAAAATATATTTTAATGAAATAATATTGCCCCACCTGGTTATCATGCCTAGCTAGTTGCGATTGCCAACAATAAAAAACTTTGTCAGGCAGATTTC
Source organism: Aporophyla nigra (assembly GCA_947507805.1). Taxonomy (NCBI): domain Eukaryota; kingdom Metazoa; phylum Arthropoda; class Insecta; order Lepidoptera; family Noctuidae; genus Aporophyla; species Aporophyla nigra. Next base: position 7,403,201 of record OX382301.1, read on the forward strand.
TAAAATATTGGCTAAAACTTTAACTCAATATAAGAAGCGGTCACGAAATAAATGTATTTAATTAAATCTATACTATATATGAATATAACACCACGTTTAGACTAACTACGCATCGCACTGACGTCAGGCAAAATCCTGCATTGCGCAAGCAGAGTTTACCGCACAACTAGCTTTTTTTTTGTGGGTGGAATCATCAAATAGCGTTTCCTACTCTGGGCGGAGCAGGAGCGCTTGTCAGACTTTTACTGGCTAAAACCCACCTGTGTTCCTGCAGTTGCCCATATGCCAGGGCCGTGGCATCTATTTCGAACAAATCTCGCGACCTAGCAAGCATCGGTCCTAGCAGACCCCTTCGGTACTGCTGACATCTCTTTGAGGCGCGCGTGGAACACAACACGTCGTTGACCCGGGCCTGGTCCTTATCGGGCGGCGAGCTACCCATTGCTTGTCTCCCGCAAGCTCGCGCCAACGGTGGCCTGGAGTCTGAACGAGCATTTAAACACAGTCCCGAAATCAATTATCGAGCAGTTGCCCACCAAACACCGCGCCCGTCTGGTCGGCAGGTCATTTCTTTTCTACGAGGGTTGAGTGAACTTTACACCCTGTACCTCACAAAGTAAACAGTATCAGATATCGTGTGTGAAAGGCATGACTGTGTGACTGGGCTAGAACTAACATCATTGTGTGCCACGTTAACGACTTTTGTTTTTATACGTAACAGGTAGGCAAACAAGACATCTGCCTCCCTAACAGAAAGTAGTAGCTACCGTTTACACACCTGCTAAGCAATTCAGAACCATTCGACAGAATTCTGAGTCGAAAATAACCTGATTTGCCCCGATTTTATTGATGTTCTATTCGGCTCGGAAGTATATCGAATGGATGCAAATGGCATTGCTGAAATCGGACAGATATATAATATTAATAGGACTATTCTCAACACAGGAATGCTGTCTGACCCCATGAATAAACGTAGTCGTCGTGTATGCTCGCACAAACTTTTTAGGTATAAGGAGCACTGAATTACTTTTGAATCTGCCCAAGATTCAAAAGTAATTCAGTATCTTAACTTCAATATTATAAAAGCGTAAATAAGTTGGTTTGTTTACCTTTCACGTTAAAATGGCTGGATGGATTTGGATGAATTGGCACACAGATAGACCATGACCAGGATAAGGCCAAGGATTTACTTTTTATCCTGACGAAGTTGTATGCAACAAACAACATATTTATTAATTATACTTACATCTTTGACGAGAACAAGTCTCCATGTATGATAATTGTTTTAGCTGTCAGTTTCACTGATTACTAAGTAGGTACCTGTTAACTGGATAAACATCATATTTAGCTACCTCAATTATTTCTGGGGTTAGTACCTATACCAGTATTTTACGTGGAGCGACTGATCTACACAACCCAGTTACTAGGCAAGGCCTACACCCCTTGGCTTTACGGGTTGTCACACTTTAGAGCTTCTGACGACCCGTAACAGCTATTAAAGATCCATAAATAACCAGCCGGGACCAAATGCTTAACGTGCTTTTTGACATTCGGAAGAGTTCTCAGTTCATTCGTTCATGGACCGACCGCGGCATTCGTGATTTAAGCTAATCAACCGATGTTACATAACCAGATCGTGTCAACTTGAAAGAAGTAGGTACTATAGCATTAAAAGAACGTCCAAGTTGGCCAACAGCACTTACTACCCAATTAACGCTTTTGAAATGGACTTTGATACAGCCTCTGCCAAATGTCAGTGCTTAGTCGGTCATTGAACTTGAGGTCTCATAATGGTGTGTCCCTTCCTGTATAGAATGATTTCCGCTCGTGTCCTTGACGCGAAGCTTTGTGAGCTTTATATTCATAAGTTTTCCGCATGACGGGACTTGGTTGCGTCGAAAACTAGTCGGGCATAGCCAAAATATGGCTGTCAACAGCGAAAATCGATGGTTGTTTCGATATTTTTGTATTGGTTCACTATGTAGCCGTCAATATTCTTCTTTACATATTTTTTACATAGTATAAAACAAAGTCACACTTCGTGTCGGTTTGCTTAGATCTTTTAAACTGCGCAACGGATTTAATGCGGTTTTCATTAATAGACAGAGTGATTCAAGAGTAGGTTTATATGTATAACACGCAGATGAAATCCATGGTAAAAGCTAGTATTTTATAAATATTTAGACATATTTTTAAAGCCAAACTCCATGTCAACATTGATGAAAATAGTTTTATATCAGCATTTTAGCTGGCTAATAACGTGATCCAATGTAGTCTGAATTAGCCCATAACTAACCCAATTCAGAACACATTACTTAATTTAATACGGAGAAAGTGCTTGGAAATCACCATCTTAGCTCACTGCTTGTTGGCAATTTGAACTCAAGCTCAACGCATTTATTTCATTTAATTTTAAACCATTTACAAGGCACTTTTGAACTGTCAAAAATTCGGTCAGTTAGTCGGAACGTTGAAATTAGTCACCTATTCCAAAACTTAGAATTTCTATGGCAAAGAACGGGTAAGAAACTCTTTATAGATTTAGACTAAATCGGTTTTATCATAGTTTCTGTAAAGATTATGTCTATACTACGCATTTTGCCAATAGACCATACATGAAATCACAGTTCGCCGTGGAGGAAATTTCTCGTAATATTTCCAATATATCACGAGGGAAACGGTCACGACTAATAGCATTTGTACGGCGCTCCGTTAACCTAGTCACATCCGTGTGTCGTGAGTTCGTGACAGAACGCAATCGTCGTGATTCGCTCATGTTGAATCTAGTTTGACGAATCATTCCGGTTGTCTCGTACGTTTGTATGGATGGTTAATGTAAATTGTCTGACAACATTTAAGTTCTGAAAGTTTCACAGGAAACATAAGCATAATCAGCCTACACCGTTCCCACTGCTGGGATACAGGCCTCCTCTCGGTGAGAGGTAGTGGGTCGTAATCTACCACTTTGGTAAATGTCATGTCGGCAATTTTTTCGTTCTAGGACATGCCAACTTTCTCATGTTGTTTTCCTTCACCGTTTTAAGAGCAGTGGTGACGAAATTATTCAGAACATAAAACACCTACCTGGGTTCAAACCTACGACCTACACTCGTAAGTCGAGACCGATACCACTGCGCTACCATTGATCACTGGGCCACTACTACTTTACATTAAAGGAATCGAAAATAATTATGTTATCGTGTAACATTATGATCACAGACATGACGAAAAAATAAATCTACATCCCGTGCACAAAATGGAATAGAAAACGACGCTCCACATTTTCGTTTCATAGTCAGACAAAGTAACAAAAAGGACAAAAAACCTCTATTCATTAAAAATAACGAAAAATGAACGTACATGAACACGCTCTTTACATTACTTACATGTTTTCTGACGCACAAAATTAAAGCGAGGATCTTTTTACTCGAGTGCTTACCAGCATAAAAATTGAAATTTCATGTTAAGTTGTGATTGCCGGAGAAGTGGAGTCGGTGTTGGCAGATTGCCAGGGTAGATACAAAGTTTTGGAAGCGCGCCTTAGAGTAGATACAGGGCGACAAGCGGACGGGAGCCCATTCTCCGCCATTCTGAACAAAATCAGGCGAACACTGCGTGAAGTCAGACAATACGAGCAAAGCGAGTGTCGTCGCTTTAAACAGATTAACGTGATTTTAAATGGTAGCTTAAAGTGTTGTACCTACATTGTTAAGGCGGCTTTTGCTCGAATTCGGTGAAGAGTGGCTCGATAATGAGGCGCGAATCGTCTCTTATATTCCGCAAAGTCTTTTGCGTTCATTCGAATGATTCTGCACCCTAATTACGAAACGCACTATTTATCAGAATCTGAATGGGATTGAAGATTATTTCTAAACCATTGCGTCATTTGTTCGAATAAATTGTCGGCTCAGCAACGTAAATAACGCAATGAATATTGTTTAACTATCAATATGAAACCAATTCCTACCGATAAAAAGTTACGCAGTTACCCCTCTGAAAAGGATGGACCATGATGATCAACGATAATCTTTATTTTTATACAAGCCGACGTTCCCAGTGTTTTTATCAGCCTATAACTCTACGAAATATTTCGTTGCAGCTAAAAAAGTAAGTTCCAATATGAAATCCCGACTACGGAAAACTTTGTCCTAAAGCTTATGATCGCTTACCACTGTTAGAATGTATAGTATAAGTGGCATACGACCACGGCTTTCAATTGAGAATATTTTCATGTTTCAAACTTTTTAGAGAGTAATTTTTCAGTAGTCTGGTTTTAGTTTTGGAACTTAGTTTTTATTTAAATTATTTTGGAGCTAACTCACAATATACATACATATTTTTGAAATGTGCTCATTTTAGCCCTTTAATTTGATACACAAAACGGTTTATCACTTTTTTCCTCTAGACGGCACCATATTGAATTAAATGTGACGTCACTTAACTTTAACCAGTGGACGGATTAGTCAAATTTTGATAATTAGTTTAGAAGTTATGAGGGAACAGACGAAAACAAACACATCAGTCAAAAAAATAACCCTCCTTTTTGCTTCGCCATAGTCGAGTAAAAACACGAGACATTGAGCGTTGATAGCGATAACAGACGCCTATGCAAATTTAGGTGTTCTCTTACATAACTCTTTTGTAAGATTTAGAAAGAAGATACCTACCTACCTAACTTATAATGGTTTAATATTACACAAAGACATTCATACTGTCGCACACGTTCTTATTCTAAAGAAAAGACACAACTTTGATTAAAAAATGTGCTCATAACTGTAGCTCTTTTGTACTGCCAACAATATGTATAGTGACAACTCAAGTGAATAATGTTTGTATTTTTGGAATAGCTTTCTATCCTATTATAAATATGTTCGTAGCTGGTTTGACAGTTCGTACTTAGAATATCGTAAACGTGGAAGTGGAGCTCTTAAAATAAAGTCCCCTTTCGCGATGTGTCTGAACTGGTCTACGGAGGAACGCCTCATTTAATTTTATTACATCTTGGACAAGGTGCTTTAAGACCTTTCTAGCAGTAGCTGTTAAAAGCTGGATGAAGTACCATCTGCTATACAAATCAACACAATAGACGCTGACGTTTTGCATCTAATTTGCATCTTGAGAACGTTAAAAGGCCATTTTTTACTCAGAATCTTGAGAGGAAGGATTATGGTTTTAGCAATTCATGACGAACAAAAGAAATGTTTCTTTTTTGCTGTGTTAAAAATACTTTTTTTGTATTCAAGGGCCTTGGGTTGTAGTGTTTCTCTTTTGGCAGCCGGCTCTGTGATGAAAGGCTCAATAGGTACACCGTTTGATAAACTTATTCATTGTTCTTTTTGTTTGTAAAATTATCTCTTTCACTTAGAAGGCTTTTCTTTTATTGACGTTACTCCCTACAGTTCCTTTGTCAATCACCGTTATTAAATACCTCCGATCAATTATAGGGTCTTATTCAATATGCGCTTTTATAATTTTTAACATGAAGATATAGTGGACGACCAAGTTAACGTCTATAAAATATATAACAATTAAAAGCGTCTTCATAATCCTATGTTTACATACATTTTACATTTCTGTGTTATCATATAGCACTTAACATTTGACTTCTGATCTTCAACGCAACAAAACGACTTAATAATAAATAAGTTTTGTCTACAGCTGATATCTCAGCTCTAGATAATTCTACACTCGTATTCGAATTATATCTACGCGGTTCTCACGAAAAAACATATTCAAATTGAACAAAAACACGATACTCCATTCGCTTATCTATTTTCTGTTCTACAAAAATACGCAACATACATCAGTTTACAGTAAAATAGTATCCAATTGAAGTTTCACGCGGCGTTATTTATCTATTGTGTATAGCCAGCGGTGTGCGCTCCCTCTAAATCTACTTTATACAACCCGAGGATAATAATATGATAGAAATCGCGTATATTTTACCTGAAATGTATATGCATGTATATGACTACGAAAATAGTAGTAGTTTATGTTACACATTTATGTCTAAGATTGTGTTTGATTTAAGTCTTAAATATTTTGGGTATTGTATTGCTATACCTTAAAGTTACTTTACACTCAAGTATTCTAAATCAAAGGAAGACAATAATCTTATCAACTCCCAAAATAAATTAAGTAAATAGGAGCTTGGGATATTCTGTTCTTAGTAGGTACTTACTAGCTTCAGCCCGCGATTTCGTTCGCGCGGAACACACAATATACTAAAAAAACAGACACATTTTTGTAAAACTTCCCTGTATACTACGTTTGTAGTTTTGATCTGAGCAGCCAAAATATGAAGAGAGTTTATTTACGCAGGAAAAGTGACATAGAGTTATCCGCGTGACAAGCAACTCGTCCTGAGGGACACCCACCTGTCTATAGTACCAATTTCCAATCGCTTGCGAAGTTTTTCGTTTTTACTGAGTTTATGCGTCTGCGTTTCTGCTTAAACCACCTAATGGCACAACCCTAATACACTGACTGATGCCTTTAACGGATTTTTTGGCGAAAGACTATCACTAAAATATAATACACGCGATTTCTCATTATAACGTTAGATAATTATTATTTATTTTTAATATTACCAAAGATGACAGTAGAGGCCTAAGCTTTGTTTTTCCATGGATGTTCCACGGGCTATCAGAAATATAATCGTATAACAAAAGTTTTTTGCCCATTTTTTTGGCCTCCTGTACTTCAAACTTTTTCAAAATGCTGTCAGTTTTTAGTGACAGTCTCCTAGGACCGTTTTCATGTGGCGACAACAATTTTAACAATGTTAATGTACCTGCCTTTATAGCCCCATCTCAAAAGTCCAATCTGTGTATGTTTGATTAACAGCTTAGCTCCATAAAGATCTAGTATGATTATAATAATTTCAAAAATTAAATCAATAACCATCTAAAATACTGTAGCCTTATGGTTCGTCCTTTTAAATTTCCGTAAACTATATCAAATAGCGTGATAATGTTAATGTATAGCGTATAGATTGGCCAATCTTATAGAAAATACCTATGCATAATTTGGACAAAATCTATATAATTGTATTTGCGTTGAGCTGGAACTTACATTCAGACAAAAATACTAAAAATTATGTTGTTGGCATTAAAATCGTTCCTAGACCTCGCAAAAATTACTTTAAGAATATATGTACAATATCTACTCCGCTACGATGTACAGATATACTTTTTTTTGTGGGTGGGAAATCATCAAATGAAGTCTCCCGCTGCGGGAGGAGTGGAATGACGTGTCAGACTTTTACTGACTAAAACCCACCCGTGTTCCTTCAGTTGCCTACACGCCAAGGCCACGGCAACTCTTTCGAACAAATCTCGCGATATGTATAAATATACTAATTGTGTGTATGTCTATATCGGTCTCAAATCTGTCTGTTTTTCTGCATATTGTAATTCAATACTTATTACCAGATTCACATCATGATATTTAAGTTAAGCCTTCATAATTTTACTACCCTTCATGAGAGACATAGACAAGCTGCAACACTTCAAAATGATCAAATAACACAGTTATTATTTCAGCTATGGCAATTCTTGTTCCCCATTTCTTCCCGTGGGTGTCGCAAAAGGCGACTAAGGGACTTACTAGAGAACGGGCAGCAGCGTTCTCTATGCATTTTACCACCATACTGCGATCGCCAACCCGCCTGCCAAGCGTGGCGATTATAGCAAAGCCCCCCAAATTGGGGGAGGCCTGAGTCAGTGGACGTCTTACGGCTGAAATGATGATGATGATGATGAATTCTTGTTACTGATACAAACGAGACAGACATCCAAGCATCCACGTCCATTCATGTCAAAATCAGTAATTAGCCGTTGCATGTAGACGCTGCGATATATATACAAGAAGTACTTGTTCACACACAATGAATCAATTCAGCTACACAGCCGTCACTTCATGCTTCAAGCCAACTATATCTATAAATCTATACATACAAACAAATGTGGTGCGAACTGTCTGTATGTACTGTCAAAATTACAGCTTTTTAATAAATGCTAAAAATTCTTATGAAAGTACACACACTATTAACAAAAAAAAAAAATCGTCTGTTTGTTTATTCCGACTAATCTCCGAAACTGCTGGCCTGTTTTAACGGACCTTTCACGTGCAGATAGCTAAAGGGTATAAATAAGGATTAACATAGGCTTCTTTATTTCCCGGTAGCCCGGCACTGTTAAAGTAATTTTTCGTGTCTATCTGTATGACTGCATTGTTGAGGTTTTCACCATCATTCATCAGAAAGTTTGTTTGTTTAATAAATTTATCGTCATCATCTGCTTAGCCTTTTCCCAACTATGCTGGGGTTGGCTTCCAGTCTAACCGGTTGCAATTGACTACCATAATATTTACATGGAACAACTGCCTATCTGACCTCAATAACCCGATTTTGTTGCGGTGTTCACCATCATTAAGAGAATTTAATCCAAAAGATTTGTGTGTATTAAAATGAATATTGAACTTGCATATAAAAAAGAATTCTCGATGTTTTGTCACGTCGTAAGCAGTTTCGGGACGCTAGTTGGATGATATAATGCTAAACAGAAGCAAATAAGTAGGCAATATTTCACGTACGTAGAACGGCTTTATTGCCACTCCATTATTTATGGGTTACACCTGATTATCTCAGAAACGACTCGGCTAGTCATAAAAGAAATAAATAGCTTCGGCCAGAGCTTATAACATAGTGCGTCGTGAGTTATGGGAACTATTGTGTTCGTCCCAGTTTATTTAAAATTTAATGGTACTGTTGAATCTGTAGCTTAATTTTGTAGGTTTTTAGTTTTGTAAAAATGTCGCGGGTAGAGAGTTTCTGTAAGACCTTCGGCCTTTGCCCAGTAGTAGGACAGCAGGTATATGGACAAAAAGTAATGAAGAAAATGAACTCGATTTAATCATTTTGAAAACTTAGACATTGATGATACTTCAACTACCCACGCCTAGGTACATAAGAAAAAGTTCTCGTAGTTAATTTTTTTAGTACTTTCTCTCAGGTGTATCATATTAATAACGTGTGGTGATAGAATTTTTGAGGAGGTTGTGGCTAAATATGAGGTTACTACGCTTAATGCATTTGGTCCGTGGATGGGTGGCCATCTTTACATACCAAGAACCCTCCGTGCCACGGAAAGCACGTTAAGGGGCGGTAGTTCGTGTATCTTTGACAGTCTTTACGGGTCGTCTGAAGCCCGAAATTCTGACAACCAGTCTTACCAAGGGATATCGTATTACCGGTTGTAGTAGATTGACAGACAGTAGCTATATATAAAATACAGCTGCATTCAGTTATACTGGAAAACAGGGCGGATGGTAATACAATTTTAGTCAAAAATATTATTTTAACTTTTTATTTTGTTATTTGTATTTTGTGTTCCACGAACTGTGTCCAGATGAAAGTTGTATCATTCATTCAGTCAGCCAGCGAAGTGGAAGCACAACTGACTGGCCCAAGGTGCGCCGGGCTGCAATGTAAATAAGTACACAATGTAGGTACTACGCTTGTACTACTAGGTACGCTTTGGTATGGAAAACTAGCTTCATATTTTTAACCGACGAAAAAAAACGGAGGAGGTTATCAATTCGACGTGTATTTTTTTTTTTTTTTTTATGTATGACCACGCATAACTTTTTACATAGTAGTCTGATTGTGATAATTCTTTTTTTATTGGAAAGGGTATACTCCGAGGGTGGTCCCATATAAATTTGGAAAACAAAATTGAACCCTAAGGGTCGGAAAACAGGGGATGATTGATTGTTCACTCACTGATTGTAATGTATAACCACGCATAACTTTATACAGAGTAGTCCGATTTTGATAATTCTTTTTTCATTGGATAGGGTATACCTTGCCAAGTATTATTAGTGCATAAAACTACAAAAAATCATAAAATAAAAACTTTTTAACAAAAAATTAAACCGCCGAAAAAACTGAAAAGCAATAAATAATAAACCTTAAAATTTTGAGTCGGCGCTGAAAAATCAATGAACAAAGATCACTCAAAGCGCCGACTTATAATTTTAAGGTTTATTATTTATTGCTTTTTCCAGTTTTTTCGGCGATTTAATTTTTTGTTAAAAAGTTTTTGAATGACGAACTTCTTTGACAATTCACAAGTGACATAATTTTAGACGAAATACGACTCAAGCTGGACATAGACCTTCCTCAATCTGGGTGGGTATGCCATAATCGCCACGCTTGGCAGGCGGGTTGGGGATCGCAGTATGGTTCTTAAAAATATATAGAGACCGCTGCGGCCCAATCTCTAGTAAATCCCTCAGTCGCTTCTTACGACACCCACGGGAAGAGATGGTTTCGTGTGGATTGGTTTCACTGTCGCAGGTTCAAACCCAAGCAGCCGCTTTATTTTGTGTAAATTATTTCATCTCGTTCGTTCTTTTGAGGGTTCCGCACCTCAAAAGGAACAAGCGGAACCCTTATAGGATCACTTTGTTGTCCGTCCGTCCGTCCGTCTGTCAAGACCCTTTTTCTCAGGAACGCGTGGAGGTTTCAAGCTGAAATTTATATCCAATACTCAGGTCTACTGTTCCTTGGAGCTATGAAAAAATCAAACTTCTAAGCTAACGCAATCAAAAGATATAGCCGTTTATGCCGCAAATTTCCGCAAATTTTCGAAACTCGCAAAGGAATCAAAACCTAAAGGGTACTTCCAGTCGATCTAGAATATTGAAATTTGGTACGAAGCAACGTCTTATAGCACAGATAAAGGAAAAATTGCGAAAACCATAAATTTTTAGTTACATCATATAATAAAAATATTTTTTTTAATTTTAGCTTTGTATGGCCCTGACCTGACCCTCGGTGGGCGAGTCCGACTCGCACTTGGCCGGTTTTTTTTTTTTGTAGGAAGCAAAGGACGTCACCCGCTCTGCGCGGAGCGGGAGAGCGTGGCAGACTTTTACTGACTAAAACCCACCCGTGTTCCTTCAGCTGCCTGAGCCAGGGCTACGGTAAGTCTTACAAAAAAATACGCAGCCCTGGCAGGCTGGGTTCGAACTTTTACCCTACAACTTGTAAGTCGGGGTCGTTACAACTGAGCCACCACTACTTACTGTTTACGGATATCAAAACATACTTCAGGCTACCGAGAATCCGCCTACTGCATTAACACGCTTCGGTTAAGTTTATTCAACTGTACCTGACGCTCTTAACCAAGTGCGCAATCCAATCCTTTATCTTATCAAGTGTTTCCTGAAACAAAGGACTTTAGAAATCGGTGGCGAGGAAATGGTTTAGCTACATAATTTACTTATAGCAATTTATAGTTCTACTGAAAATCAGCATTGTTGTGTTTTGGCATGGGCGTTCCTTATGGCTTAGGCAAGACCCAATCATTTTCAATTTGTTTCTCATTTTCACAATAACTTTCAACAGATTTGATAGCAGGTTTTGGTGTTTTTCAGTCCCATATTTAAAAAAAAATGTATTTAATCATTGTTCTAGCGATAACAATGATTAAATACACAAAAAAAAATAGTATGCTACTTTGTTTTGTCCTTTTGGTTTGCATAATACAGAAAGTACCGATAGTAGATATTTTATTCATCAGTTAGGTCGACCTATTGTATAAAATTGTTATATGTCTGTTTGTTTGTTCCGGAACATCTCCATAATGGCTGAACTGATTTTTACAAAACCTTCCCTCGCAGATAGCTGATAAGTAGGTATAAGGAGTAAATAGGCTTAATTTTGTCACGTTAATTTGTTCGCGTGGTATTGTTTCCGACATCAACGCGTGAAAAACTGCAGGCACAGCAACTTATAAAGAATCAGTAACTCCGTATGACCAACACATGATAACAACCGTGTCATTTCACTATTTGCAACCATTTCTGTTCCTGACACTCTAAAAATTCGTATTCACACAACAGAACAATATCTATTTGTCCCTCGAATTTCATGGTAACAAATTTCATTTCACCCAAATGTACACAGACTCTCCTTACCATATCTTTCCATAATCCATTACGAATCTATCAGCAGCAGAGACGATCGTTCGTGCGGCAAGCCCGTCTTACGTATAGCATTGATTTGCACACATCTATTTCACCCAGATTCAGACAGCCAGAGAGCCTAACCAATCACAATGCTGGAATCACGAATTATTCGAAATAAAGCGAATAAAATGGTTGTATCATAGAATCTGGCTGCTAGTAAAGGCCTGTTCAGACCGCATGTGACGTTGACGAGGTGGCAATGCGGCAAACGAGCTACCAAACCTTTTACAGTTCCACCAGGGCGGTGGTAAATACGTTTAAATTAGTAAATCTTCCACACACTAGCTAACTGCCTCAATTGGAGTTGGCTTTGGTGTAACAAATATTGGTTTTGTCTACGAACGAGACGGAACTACCGTCTGTGTTTGTGTAAGCTAGATTTACACTCGCAAACGCACCTACGACACAAGGGAAATACTGGTGTTGGTAAACTTGTTTTTCAGAAATATTCCGTGGAATAAATACTATAGGTACTGCTTTACTAAATAAACGTGATGGAAAGTTTGTTTGAAAAGCAGCAGCCTCTGTTAGAGTAAGATAAAACAGTGTTCTCTATGCTATGTTGTTACAAAGGTTGTGTTTTCACAACCACTAATATCGAGAAACTCTAGCCCGACTAAAATAACAATAATTTTCATACAAACACGCCAGCTAGAGTGTGGTTGTGTTGTAGTTCCGTGATGCGTCTAAACAGCCCTTATATCTCACGATCGCTCCACCATGAAACGTTCGAAGCTCTTTGGCTTCGCCCCAAATTTGAATATTCCATTGTACGTAACTAGAACACAGACTACGCATTCACATCTAAAATAAAAACTTATCTTTAGTAATGGATATAAAATAAAATGACATTTTCGTATGTACCTTCATATGAGCAGAAAGAAAAAGTGTTCCACCATTTTCTTTTAAGTCTGCGACACTTTTCTGGAACTCGTTACATACGTAATACTTTCACGTATGTAAATAATTTTATGATTACGCAGTTTTGCTATGTTCTGAGAATTTAAGGAATACCTAGATGAATACTATTCTCATCTTGATATTTTTGAGAATTGTAATGAATGGTACAAACCTACTGAGAATAACAAAAAGTATAATGGCTGAAAAATAACATCAAACAGTAGGTACCGTAGTTTTATCACAAAAAATAATAATTATATAATCATTTTTGTAATGGTAGGTTTGTATGGTATAGCTACAACTACTAAAGGCGCCTGAATAAGAAAAGACTCAACGCAATAAATTTTTAATGTCATAAATACCTGTAATTTCATCGGCAATACAGAAAAGCTATTCGGTGGAAGTTGAAATAGGGTATTTTTCAAACCAATTTTATTACTTTTATTAAAAATTGGTTTTACACTGGAACTAGCTATTATAAAATCTATTACGACCTCACGTTGCAATAAAAATAACATTTTCAATTACATACCTTGTTGTACGTAAAAGCTAATGTACTGCCACCGTTTGCACGGTTCACAGTAATAAAAATAAACGGTACAGCTTAATACCATACAGAGGAACAAAACAGATATCTCTCCGTTTTTACTTAATTAAACTTCATTACTAAAGTGCTTGAAAAGAAAGAAATGTTCTTAACAAACTTTTTCTTTTTTATGAGAGCACCCTTTTTTCCGAAAAAATTAACATGGAATTTATTAGTGACCATACTTCAGATAACTCGAAGTTGGAACCATAAATTGGTTCCGCCATATCTTTTATCGCAAAAGCAATGTTATAATGAAGTTTGCTGACAAATTGCAGAAGTAAATTGGAAAAACTAATTTTCTTTTGAAGTTTTCGTACGTGTGTGATTGTGAGTGGTAGCTTTATATTTGGAATCGGAAAAAGAAATCAACAACATTATTGGGTATGACTATACGTAATAATCTTAATAATAAATTTTTCTTATTGTTACAGGAATGCGGTTCCCAGTGGTACCGGCCCCACTTATGAGTCGTAGGTTGTGAATTTGAACCTAGACAGGCGCTTTTTTTTTTTGTTGGTGGGATATCATCAAGTGATGTTTCCCGCTCTGGGTGGAGCGGAAGAGCGTGTCAGACTTTTACTAACTAAAACCCACCCGTGATCTTTCAGTTGCCCATATGCCAGGGCCACGGTATTTCTTTCAACCAAATCTTGCGACCCTGGCAGGACCCATACAGCCGCTTTACTCTGTGAACAATATCATCACCACTGCTCTTAAAACCGTGAAGGAAAATATCGTGACTAAAACCAAAAATGCGTAAACATGTGCCCATTACAATGTGGTACATTACAGCCCACTCCCTCTCGAAGAGAGGAGGCCTGTGTCCCAACTGTGGGAACATTAAAGGTTGATATTACACCCACAACTCGTTTTTCATATTGTTGTAATTTATGAATTGTAATTTACTAGCTTTTGCCAGTGGCTTCGCCCACATGGAGGTCGGAAATGATCCCGCGGGAACTTACTAGTGGGATAAAAAGTACCCTATGTATTAATTCAGGTTATAAACCAATGTGTGTCAAATTTCATCCAAATCCGTTCAATCGTTTTTGCGTGAAAAAGTACCAATCATCCATACATTTATACATACGCATAAACTTTCACATTTTTAATATTTATATTTGTACTATTTGAGTAAGTAATAATTTAAAACGTGAACATTTGAACTTTTTTTGTTAAAAATAACACGCGTATTGTCCACCCGCCCGGCGCGTCAAGAGAATGCGTCACAAGCCTAGCGACGATTTTCTCGCGAAGTTTCGGGTTTTTATTTATTATTTAAAAATGTTAAAATAAATAAGAAAACGTTAAGAATACAAATGATTAAATAAATCAGTACGTATTTTTTGGTACAGAATTCATACCGGACTATTCAGCCGTTACAAAAAACAATAACAATTTAGGTTGAAGATGTTTACCACGAGCATTTCCAAAATTTAGGAAAGTTTAATAAAATTCTAAACAAAACAAAATATTTGTGATGACCTTGTATGACATATATTTTTATATGTCAAACACATGCAAGGATTCGTCAACATATACGGCATTTTTCAGATTTGAGCGATATCATCGATACAAATGTCATGTTCCGTCGTACTGTGTTTCAGAGTCATACATATAATTTTCGATTATTAATTACTTGATTGTTCAATTTTCGAATTGCGTCCGATGAAAAGTCATAAATTCTTGCTACCATTTGGTAAGTTTCCCACCAATTACATTGGAAAATGTAGGTGTGAAGTTAACAGTTAAAAAGTAGGTCATCAATAATAACAATTCAAATATGAAAATGAGGCATGAGGGAGCGGCGATCTTTGCGTTCTCACGCCCCTAGCCGCTGCAGGAGATGCCCTGGGTGTCGCGAGTCCATAGCGACTCAGAGCGAGAGTAGTCATGATGATTCCAAACCAAAAAAAATGTCACCAATAATACCTACCGTATTTCTCATATCAGTCATAATTCTTTTATTTTTTATCACAAAACAAGTGACTACTTCTTTACCTTTCACTTCATTATAGTTGATGCTAATCTGTCACATATTACCTTCTCTTGTGCATCTTTTTTCCGTCATTACATCTTAGACAGTGATTTGGGTTACCATTGTTACAGCCTAAACGAAAAGGTCGGTCCAAAACATAGGTTATGTCTATTCTGTGGCTAAACATTTTTGAAGGAGGCATCAACTTGGTACCAGTGAAAATTTTTCATGCTTTTGCCATCGAACATTCCCACATATCTAGACCTAAATAATAGAACTGCCACTTACATAAATGATAAATACTGCAACAAGCCATTAACACTTGAAAGTAATAACCGCACTCAGAACGAGCGAAGTAAGCACATTACTGCTTTTTTCAATTGCTCAGAATAATAAAATAGAATGGCTCATAAAGATTTATGTTCGCCACATTTTTCTTTTAATTTCCAAAGAAATTAGGGAATGAAAAAGAAGAATTATTCGGGTTCTTAAGATTTTTTCTTCATTGGGAATTAAAGATGTTTTCGTTATCTCCCCCAGATCCGTTTAATCCTAATTCTGTAATTCTAATTGGTCTGGCCCCTTATTACGGCTCGGAGACCAATCAACAGTCGTCAAACTAGCTCAACATCTGTGGCCCTCAATAAATAATCCCTTTGACATGTAGCCGCAATATATTTTTTTGGAACTGTATTATATTTATACATCTCTTCCAACCGACCTTTACTTTGGAATCTTTTGAGAGCAGGGTCTTTCAGCCTACGGAATGTTTTAGCCATTTTTGTGGTAGATGTTTAGATAAATTAGCTTTGGTAAGCTTGGGTTTGGTTATGTCGAGGGAATGACTAAAAAGAGAATTATTAATAAGCCGGATGCCAATTGAAATACAGGCTGGGGATCTCTATAAAAACATCAACTATTTTTTATTTATTTATTTAACCATGTGTTTTAACCAAACACATACAACGTATTTAAACAGACAAGAAGAAAACATAACCCTTCTTTGGCTGTCGGGTAAAGATAATAGAAAAATATGAAAGGTGCACAGCGCAAAAGGGCAAAGTTGATGCTTATTTCTAACGAAAACATACGAGTAAGATGGAAGATAAAGACATGTAGAAGCGTGAATAAGAGAAAAGAGCAAGAAAAATACATATAAGAATTCACTTAACAAAATAAAACAAATATTGTAATACTAGCTTCTGTCCGCGTCAAATTTTTATTCTCCCGAGCCTTCCAGTCGTATCGAATTGCCTGCCAGTTTTCGTCCATTTTTCGCTGCTGCTCCGCTCCTTTTGATCGTAGCGTGATGTTATATAGCTTACCCAAAATTGTGAAAAAAATAGGTATGGTAAAAGTATTGCTACCAAACACGAAAATAGTTCTTCAATTCCGACCAGTAGTTCCCCAGATTACTGCGTTCAACCAAACAAACAAACTCTTCAGCTTCATAATATAAGTATAGATGAGAATATACAAAAAAAAAATCACTAGAATATTAATAATAATAAAAATCTTCTTACGAACCGAACTTTCTGTGATTGTCTTTTAAAAACAATCAGAGGGGTGATTCTCGTAATATTAAGAACATTCACAGTCTGATCTGATCTCAGTCGCAATCTGTCAAAAATTTCTTGAATTTCCATACATTTTTTGTCAAATTTTTGACTTTTGGTCGTCGCCGAGATGAGACTGCGACTAGATTTTGAACATTTTTAATAACGAGAATTAATTAGCCTTCAAGTTTAAAACCCTTGCTAGAAGCGCGCTGGTATGGCAAGATGTATAAATTCAAATTCATTTATTAATTTCAGGTAAATAACACCCATTGCCAAACATAAATTAATAGAAACGTTTATAGATAAAATCACACAATTAAATTAAATGAAACCGAATAAAATCAAATAATGTCAAAAAAAATTTAAATCTATTAAAATTAAATTACATCAAATTAAATTAAATCAAAATAAATAGTGTCATTTAAAACTGTAGATTAAAATCTTCACGCTTTCTTCTTCTTCTTCTTATAAACGTAGACGTAACAAAAAGAGTATTTTGTGACGCGAGACGGTCTAAAGATTTCAGCTTGTCCGATGGAGCAAAAAGCGTGAGTGTACATTATCAATGTTAAAATAAGAATCTTAATGTTTATAAATCAATCTATGAAAAGACAAAAAGATTGAGACTTTAGTCTACGCTGTCAAAAAACATTGATTAATTGTTAACGTTTTTTTGTTATTTGGTTCTAGAAACACTGCTAGCACACAGGTAACTTAATCAATTAGGTTTTGTAACTACCTTGTCTGTCTACATGACAAAATCACTTAGGCTCTTAGCATCCTCTTGGGACGAGAAAGTCTGGCTATATCGCCATGTAAGCCTCATATGTGCCCCGAATTTGCCCTAACTCCAAGCTCTTAAATAGTTCGTGCTAAGAACGAATTTTCTATAAAGTTTCTCGATAGACGATCAGAATCAATTTTAAAAGCCAGGAATACGTACAGATAATTATCGGAAATTGACTCTCGCCAGTTCCTTTTTATCCCTTTACCGTTTATAAAGTATCCGTTTAATCCGTTTTCTATCTAGCTTCATTAATCCTACCTTAATCCAACTATTCTTGGATCCATATTATAAACAAAAGCACTTGAAGGTTCTGAGTAACTCTCTAATATTATTTGCTTTATAAATATTTTCGAATAATCCAATATGAATGCAATGGAAAATGTAGAAGTATTATTTTAAATTTCCTTTGTTACTGTAGAGAAACTTTTCACTGAACTTCTAACTTTAATTCTTGACGTGGAAGAAATAATAAACATACATTCTTTAGTGGGTTGTTATTTGTTCTGTTCGTGGAACGTGTGAAAAGTGAAAATGTGGTAGAATTTTGATATCTTTAGTTCAATTCATAGGTTATTTCAAATTTAAAAGTTAAGCTCGAAGACCAATTCTCGTCAAAAAATCGTTCAAAATCTAGTCGCAGTTTCATCTAAGCGACAGTCAAATGTCAAAAACTTGTCAAAAATGTAAAGAAACTCGAGGTATTTTTTGACAGATTGAAACTGAAATCAGAAGGCCAATTCTCTCAATTTAAAACGTTCAAAATCTAGTCGCAGTCTCATCTCGGCGACAACCAAATGTCAAAAACTTGTCGAAAAGGTTTGGCAACTCTAGGTATCTATTATTGACAGACTGAGACTAAGATCAGACTGTAAACGGTCTCAAAATTTAGAGAATCGCCCTTCAGCTCAACGTTTTAGCAGCTGAGGATCTTTGCAATTCCGTGTGATAAACGACAATTACCTTGCAAGAAACGAGAAAGCTCATCTTTAAACTGTTGTCGCAGTTCACCGAATACTTTGGGAAGCTGTTAAGTAGGTAGGTGCTTTAAAGTAACTTCCGTGAATACTAGATAGGTAAGGAAGGAGTAGAATGGACAAGATGGGCAGAGATGAACCTATAAAACAGGGTTTCTCAAACTTCTGGCTCCACGTACCCCCATTCAAGTTTCCAGATGACAGCGAACCCCCAACCCAACCTCCCCCCCTCCCCCCCCCCTCCCCCCCCTCCCCCAACAAGAACAGAATAACATTGTATACAGAATAAAATAAAGTTTATTAATTGAATAAAAGGTCACGCGCACCGTGTCACGCCACGAGCGAGCGACAGTCGCGGGCGCGCCTTCACGCTTTCCGCATGCGCCTGCTATTCACCCAGCCGCCATTACGTAAAAAAACAGTTTCAAATCCAGACTCTGAGAGGGTCGTTCGCCCTCCATTACATGCGACTTAAACGTAACTGTCGAAATATGGATGTTCTTACTTAACCCTTCAAGGATACAGGTGCGATGATTGTTATGTTATCACTCTCTTAATTTATATAAATTACGCGTCACGTTGTTTGTCCGGGATGGACTCCTTAACTACTTAACCGATTTCAATAAAATTTGCACACCGTGCGTAGTTTGATCCAATTTAAAAGATAGGATAGTTTTTATCTCAATTACTGATCTCAATATTTGCAAAATAAATGTTTTTTATAGGACTATGTGTGTGTTCATTCGTTAGTTCCGTGAATTCCTAATAGATGGCGTGGGTTTCAATTTCTAGTTAATCTTCTTTACATGCTTAGATCTTTTAAACTTCGCAAGGGATTTATCACGGTTTTCACCAATAGACAGGGTGAATCAAGAGGGAGAATTGTAAGTATAATACGCGGGCAAAGCCGCTGGAAAAAGCTAGTTTATTATAAAACAAAGTTCCCCACCATCTCTACCTGGTTGTTAGTAATTTGGAGGTATGAGGAACGGGGTGTGAAGGTCACTCAGCTTCCGTAGAAAAGGTAGGATCCATCAACCAGACGGGTGCGCTGTCTGGTGGGCATCTGCCCGAAGATTGATGTGGGTTAGTTGCGCGGTAAACTCTACTTGCGCGATGCAGGATTTTGCGTGACGTCAGTGTCATGCGTAGTTTGCATGTGGCAGTGTAGATGCCGCTAGTAGCCGTTTTTAGACAAAACGCGATAAACTCAAAAACTGCTAAACCGATTTTAATACTGTTTTCACGAAGTACGTGGAGATTTATAAGAAAAGAAAGGTTTAGATGAATAATTCACTAGCTTCTGCCCGCAACTTCGTACGCGTTAAGTTTTTGCTCCCCTGACCCTTTCCATCGTATCGAATTGCCTGTCAGTTTTCGTCCATTTCTCGTCGCTGCTCTGCTCCTTTTGATCTTAGCGTGATGTTAAATAACCTTTCTGAATAAATAGGCTACCCAACACAAAAATAATTTTTCAATTCGGACCAGTAGTTCCTGAGATTACCGCGTTCAACCAAACAAACAAACTCTTCACCTTTATAATATTAGTATAGATTAAAAATGTCGGGTAATTTGGCTGGAATATGACGATGATTGGTGAAAATTTCTGAATGAAACATGCCTCCTGGGAATTTAAGTGCGCCGCGTAAACCAATAGAGTTATATGAAAACATCAGTGTAAGTCTGAACTAAATAAATTGAATTACATTGTGGTCGTTACTCCAACCTTCGCGTTCCATTATCACCTGCCCTAATAATCCGTTCCCCCATACTTTGATGGGACACGTCCTGTGCAAGTTTACTAAGTACGAAACTTTGGTTATGATGCAGACTGTAATTATTCTGTACCATAACATTTAGTGGCGCTTACATATGACTTTGTTGTACGTGTAGACTTAGATAACGGAACCCTTTTTTAAATCTATACATATATTAATATTATAAAACTGAAGAGTTTGTTTGGTTGAAAGCGGTAATCTCATGAACTACTTCGTCGTCCGAATTGAAAAATTATTTTTGTGTTGGTTGCCTATTTATTGAGGAAGGCTATAGGCTATTTAACATAACGCTACGATCAAAAGGAGCGGAGCATCAACGAAAAATGGACGGACACTGGCAGGCAATTCGATGCGAAGGGAAGGGTCAGGGGAGCAAAAATTTGACACGGACGAAGTCTTGGGCAGAAGCTAGTTAATAATAAAAGAGGTACATTTTTGAAAAAAGAAATTAAAATTTAATGGCGTGAAAAACTACAGCATCTGCATCATAAAATTATCCAGAGAAACTTATAATAGATACTTTTTAGCAGATCCCATATACCGATATTATATTTTGAATCTGATTAAAAGAACTTACACTATTTCTGTCTGGACAATTTAATAATACATTCATTTCTAAAACAAATATAATTAATAACTAACCTTTTGTACACCATACAATAATTAAAAATAATGTCATACTTATCTACAGGTACTAAAGCTAAAGTTTAATTTACTTTTATTTTTTATGGTAATTACTTTTATTTTTGAACGCACAAAACTCTAAAAAAAAAATTGTACTAACTAGATTGGTATAGTCAATTTTGAACAAATCTTTTTGCATGTGATAGCCAATTACTGGGCAAGATTAGACGCCTTTTTACTTAACACCAGGGTTCAGCACTTTGAAGACGAGCAAAAATAAAAAAGTCAGTCCTAAACGAAGTAGTTTACAAATAAGAATCCGACTTTTAAAGTGAAACTTTTATAACATCGTCTCACACCTTTTCGTCTGTGTGTTGCATGTCGCGTAACGGTCGGCCGCGGAGTAGGGATAAAGTGAAAGGCGCTCGCTGGTGCATGTTGTTGTTTATGGAATTATTTCAATTTTGAGTGCTAAAATTTATTATTTAACTTATTTCGTATGAATATTAAATTAAGTCTTTTTATTAAGCCATTGCATATATTCCGAAATTTTTTAGTTAAATGTCTATAATGTGAAAAAAGTTTCACTTTTACCGTGGTTTCATAAAAAACACACAATTTTTTTTTTAATATAACGGCGGGTAAAACCATGGAGCAAAGTTTATTAGAACTTTATAGAAATATCTGTATGTCACTAAGAACTTTCTTGCGCCATTTGTTCTTTCCACCATAAATATTTGGAAGTGGGGAAGAAGGGAAGGCGTTTCTAGGGGGGATGTCTTTTATAACTTTGAAAGTTCAAAAAGTGCTGATATTTGAATAACCCTAAACTTTACAAGCTGTGCCCGCTGCTTCGCTTGCGTGAATGTCGGAAATTAAACCACGGGAACGTGCTATACCGAAACAAAGAAGCGTATGTTATTTCATAAAACATCAGCTATCTGCAGGTGAAAATCCCGTCCGTCCAGCAGTTTCGGAGATTAGGCGGAACAAGCAGACAAATTGAAAATTTTTTTCACTAACCTCTTTTTGTTATACGTGCGGTGTATAATTAAATATGCATTGAGTATAAGCGGAAGCTAAGTAACAACAGCCGCACGGATCGATCGATCAGAAAGCACGTTAAACCGTTAGTCTCGGCTGTCGTTTATAAATCCTTAGACAGTCGTTACGGGCCGTCAGAAGCCCATAAGTCTGACAACCAGTCCCACCAAGGGTTATCGTATTACTCAGTAACTGAGTTGTGGAGGTCAAATAGGCAGTCCCTCCATGTTACTGACTAAAACCCACCTGTATTCCTTCAGTTGCCTATATGCCAGAAATCTCGCGACCCTGACAGGACGATGAAGTCTATATCGTAACAATGTTAGGCTCTATTCAATAAACATATTATTCTAAAAGTAATCTGTTTTTGCCTCGTTGGCTTCATTTATCGAAATGTGTAATTTCATTACGTTACATTGTTCAATGAACCGCTATTAACGCTAGTGCTTACAAAAACTTTTGTTTATTGGTTCTTGTTCACGCTTTTTATTGCTTATAAGATCAGCAGAGAGCTTTTACAATGAGAAATGTAGGCTCGAGGCATCTTTAACATCTGCCTAGACTTTTCCCAACAGTGTTGGGGTCAGCTACAAATCCAATCAGGTGCAGCTGAATACCAGTATTTTACATTGAGTGACTGCTATCTCCACAACCCAGTTACTGTGTAATAAGACACTCCTTGGTAAGACTGCTTGTCAGACTTTCAGGCTTCTGACGATCCGTAATAACTATTACAGATACATGAATAACAGCCGTAACCAATGGCTTTACGTGTTTTTAGGACCCCCCTAGGGGTCATATGTAAAGATGATCACCCATCCACAAAACAATCGCGGCAAGTGTAGCTTAACCAAATCGATCGGATCGTGCAGCTGATAATACTTAGCCCCGTGCCCCAAGTAAAGGCTTCACGGTCTAAGCTAATAAGCTGTATAGTAGTAGTGGAGTCAAGCCAAATAGTTCAACACATGGAGCTCGAACTAAGTACCTTTCAATCGTCAGTCTGTAACTTAACTCGTTGACCAATTTTATTTTTCTATGTCTTTATTATTTTTATAGAACTTGCACATGATTATAGAACTCATAGCGTAGAAATCTTTGGTCTTTAATCAAAATAAAATGTTGTTTCATTGAAAAGTGAAAAACTTACACACCAAAAATGTATGAAAAAGATTTTTTTAATTCTTTTTAATAATTACTTACAAATAAATTCAACGCTATGAGGTTCAAAATCGTTACAGACACGATGGTAATAGGTTGCCAGACTATGTCCCCATCTCCCATATACATACACATGTATATAAGCTCTAGTTTACGTTGTACAAAGATGCAACAAAGGCTATTAGAAGAATTTACAACAAAATAAACTCCCAGCAACAATTTTAAAACGTTTTGATAACTTCAATAATATATTTGAACGACTTTTATTACGCAGATGGTGCACGGAATACAATATGTAAAACGCTGACTGCATATAAGCGGCTAAGAAAGTTACCAAGCTCTGCGAAACTTTAATGGGCGGGCACGTACTGCAACAGTTTGTAGAGACAGTCGTAAACATGAAAATAGTTTTGCTTTTATTAAAATTATTTTGTGTTCAGTTCACTTACATATCTTTTTTCGTTTTATGGTACTTATAGAGTTTTGTCAATGACGTAGGTGGTCGCCTAGTGAATACATTGCGTGGTTTAAAAAAAAAGTCACATTTATCGTATTTGATTCTGATAAAAACTCAAACTCAAAACCTGCGTACTTGGATCACTCTGCCTATAGATCATGAAAACAGCATTTAAATCCGTTGCGTAGTTTAAAAGATCTAAGCAGATGTGGGAAGTGACTTTGTATTATACTATGTAAAGATAAACCAATTACGGGTAGTTTTGAATTCGCCTCGGAGGATCAGAAAGATGACACTAGTTGTCCACTTCAAAGCGTAGTAGGTTCCTATAGAGAAAAACGGGCAAGGAGTTCTACGGGCACTCTTTTAAATCAAAATTTGTTATATAATTCATGTAGAAATTGTACATGTGAGGACGATGTAGAATCTCGTGCATGTTAAAAGAGTCCGTAGTAAGAAGATTAAAAAAAAAAACAAACTATTCTAAATTTAAATTAAGATGTGGCTGCTAAGTGACACACGCCACCACCAGCGAGACATTCGACACTCTCAGCCGCCAGTGCACATTAATATCAATAAAAAACGTATGTCAGTGGAGACACAAATGAGAATCAGAGAAAAATTCGAACCCTTTTTCAAAAAATCTATGTGCATTTTCGCTTAGATACCTACCGGTCTTCGAAACAAATTTTACTTCTACGTAAATTGTATACAACCTGCAGCAGCTACCTATTCCTATCCGCCCTCAAGCTAAATACGACCTTCTGACCTTCTTGTCAGAACTTTCTTATAATCCGGTACAAACTGTTATTTCTACGTTAAAATAAGTACCTGGAAGCCCGAGCTTTGCTCGGTTTTTTTTTGGTAAATTGTTTTTTTAGAAATTATATTTAAATACAAATTACATTTTGTTATTTTTCTTCCAATAAAAAAACGTAAGTTTATGTTTAAGTTAATTATCGATAAAGTTGATTATTGAAAACACGTAAAAAACTACATTTTCTAAAAATGAATCCTAGCTACATCGATTTATCGCCCTGAAGCCCCTGTATACTAAATTTCATGAAAATCGTTGGAGCCGTTTCCAAGATTCAGATTATATATATATATACAAGAATTGCTCGTTTAAAGATATAAGATAAACGATAAAAACAAGAAATATCCCGCTAGTATTGAGTTCAATGTCAACTATTATTACTCCCAAGGCAACAAGGATCTAACAATGATTTTTCGTCCTAATAATTTTTAACCCATCATCAATTAGAACAACTTTATTCAAATAAAAGCGATCGCTACACCCACATGCTAATCCGTAGTACAGACGCCAGCACATCAAGCTACCTGAAACTGACAAATTCTGCCAATCAACATTGAACCTAATAATGATTACGCGATAAAGTTGAAAATCTATTAAAGAAATTTGACAGATTGCAGTAGCTTGATGTGGTGACGGCGTCTGAACACCGTATTCAAAATAATATTAATCTAATAAAAATGTTTATCTTGTCTCGACCAATACAAATAACATGTCTGGGTCATTCATTACTAATGATGGTCATATTAGTAAGTGATTGATATCGGAGTCATTGACTAGTGTCCTGTGTCTGTAAAATCAATACTGTCTGGCTACCTAATCACTTTATGATATAATAATAATTTATAAATGTAGGTACGATCATCGTAAGAGACAAGTTACCTAGGTCATCTGATATAGTTGAAGGTTAATAAGAAAATTATGGATATTTTCCAAAAAGATCTAATTTAATTTATAGAAAATACACAGTTCATTTACCACGGTTACTTATCTCTTTTGATGACTGTGCATAAATATGATAGAACAGAATAGTTCTTTATTTGCACAGAATGCAGGTACAGGTTACAGACTTTAAGTTTAAAATGATCCTGTTACAAATTCTCTTAACTAAGGCAAGCAAACAGTTTCAACTATGATAGTATAGACTCATTCAATAATATATTATTAACACATACAATCCGATCAATAAAATTTACCAAGTATAACGTAAAAATTATCATAAGACGCATGAAAGGCTGAGGGACAGATTAAGTTGGCTGGTGCAAAACCCTTCGTAAAACCAAAACCATAAAAAAGTGTGCAATACTCATGTACGCACGGCTAAAAATCAACCTATACATTTCCAGTATAAGCTGACTTCTAACTGTACGAAAAGCCTATATAATGCGAGGTCAGCTAAAACTGGAAATATTGCCGTGTGTACCTAATTTTACTTAAATACGTACAGAAACATGCACAGGGCACTTATTTAAAGACCATTCAGAGCACAAACGGCTACACTGTTACGCTCTGACCGTTAAATACATTTAGTTCTAAGCCCGCAATTATAACAACGCGAAACTGTACAGTGTGCATAAATACTAAACTACCTAAATGCGAGCACTGCGAGTGACTAACGCATTCATGTGGACTACAAAACAAACAGTACCAAAACTGCATAACTCGTCCACACTAGCTTTAGGCTGCTCTTCCACCAGAGATGCGTTATGCAGCTATGCTACTATGTGTAAGCTAAGTTACGAAACGATGTGACTGTTTCCACTAATGCTGCGGAGCATGTTAAATATGCTATGTAAAAGACATCGGTGACAAACACGTGCCTACTGCAGTTACTCTGCTCTGCATATAAGAAGCTACATCTCGCGCATCCATAATTACCATCCATAGCACGTATTCCATTTTTTTTTTAAATAGCTTAGTTGAACACGGAAGGGCTTTTGGCTAAGTAATAACAGCCGCACGGATTCATCATTCAGGTTAATTACGCTTGCTGCGTTTGGTCCGTGGATGTGTGACCATATTTACATACCAAACCTCGGAAAGCACGTTAAGCCGTTGGTCTCCGCTGCCTTTCGAAGATCTTAGAAAATCGTTACGGGTCGTCAGAAGCCCGAAAGTCTGATAACCAGTCTTACCAAAGCGTATGAACCGTATTACTCATTAACTGGGTTGTGGAGGTCAGAAAGGCAGTCGCTTCATATAAAATACTGGTACTCAGCTGCATCCGGTTAGACTAGAAGCCGACCCCAACATACCTGGGTAAAGGCTAAGCAGATGATGAGCTTAGTTGAACACGTTTCCAGCACTGTTGTGTTATGTGGACCAATGAATATGATTGAAGGATAATTATTTGTTTATTTATATGGCACTTCAAAGATTCACTCACTAGAACATACACTAACAAAAATTATTTAAAGTTCTAAGTGTTGTGAGTACGTCACTTACAGAAGTACACAGCACTAGCAGAGATTATAATGATTATAGGACTTGCAAGAAACCGTTATATGAATTACATACATAAGTCACAAAAAAAAAATGAGCTATGTTCACAAATACGGATATGATCGTAAAATAGCACATCTTTGGTGGGAAAGCAGCTTTAGTCCCCAAACACGGACGGTGTGTTCACACAACTCCTTGAAAGTGTTGAGTACCCACTTGGGAAGCACAACAAGAATATTTCGAGAATTGCAATACCTTTGAAAGAATTTCCGCATAATAAAATAACTTGATACCGCAACCCCTTTTTTTTTTTTTTTTTTTTTTGGATGGGAAATCATCAAATGACTTCTCCCGCTCTGGGCGGAGCGGGAGGGCGTGTCAGACTTTTACTGACTAAAACCCACCCGTGTTCCTTCAGTTGCCCAGTGCCGGGGCCACGGTATCTCTTTTGAACAATCACGCGACCCCGGCAGGCACCGGTCCTAGCAGACCCCTTCACTGCTGCTGACATCTCTTTGAGGCGCGCGTGGAACACTACGCGCCGTCGACCCGAGCTTGGTCCTTACCGGGCGGCGAGCTACCCATTGCTCGACGCCCGCAAGCTCGCGCCTACGGTGGCCGGGAGTCCGCAATCGACTCCCGACGCCCGGGGCGTCTCCTCCTGCGGCGGCTAGGGACGTGAGGGCGCAGAGACTGCCACTCCCTCACGCGCTCCGCCTCCTCCTTCACGAGCATTACTGCTTCGCAGAAGGAGGTGACGGCTTCCCATGCCCTCTCGCTCCGTACCATGGCTCGCACCAGGGCCGGACGCGAGAGGTCGCCGCCGCCGATCGCCTCCACGAGGACACGGCGGTGCTCCGCCCAGGCAGGGCACATTTCCACCGTATGCTCCACCGTGTCCTCCAGACGATCATCACAATGGAAACACCCGGGCGTTTCCTCCCGCTTTATCCTGAACAGGAACCCACCGAAGCACCCATGCCCGGTGAGAACCTGCGTCAGGCGGAAGGTGAGGACGCCGTGGCGCCTCTCTATCCACTCCTCAAAGAGGGGAATACCGCAACCCCTGGGGAAGCGACGCAATTATCCACATTAAAGATTCAACCATTTTGCATAATCTTCTACCCCACGATGTGGAAAAATTGGGCAATATATAACATAATTAGGTCTCGCCATAAAATGACGCTACGATAATCTTTACGATGCCACTTCATTGTACGTTTTATGTTAGAAATATGGTATGAGAGGAAAACTTGTTTGAATGTTTAATAAAAATGATTAACGATAGTCTCGGGTTCTAGCGTAATGGAGTAAAGGAACTATTACTATTAATAATCTGGTCGGTTTTCAAGAACAAGTTGCTGAAGTAGAACAGTTTTAGTACTTCGTGAAGTTTTTTAACAGGTGCTGCAAATAAAAGTGATGAAACTCGTTTACGATCGTGAATGTTCACTTAACCACTTATGAGTGCGAACTACATGATAATACATAAGCTTTTATGGTTCAATTATCTCATCGACTATGAAATTTTCTGTGCATCGCTTTGCCTTATACTAAAAGTTTCGTCGAAAATATTAACGCCCGCACAGTTTTCTTTCGGTCTTAAAACAAATGGTTGCACATCCAAAAGACAGTGACAAAATATCCAAAAGCAGTGGCAAAGTGACCACTATGTTTAAATGTGAGATTGGATGGGGGCCGTCCCCCGTGGTTTTTCTCCGACAGCCATGGGGATAAAATGGGTGATTCATATTCTTTACGGCTAGCAATACATAGTCGCGCACACACAACTACCCCACACACACATACACCATATCACACACACATCACGATAAAGATGAATCTTTTAGTGCAGAACTTAGTATTATAATAAAGACAGCTTTTAAAATAACAACGCCGGAAAATTCAGCATTATTTCACCTTTACTATCATGTCTGTTTCGCCGTAAAATAAAAAACATAAGACTGCTTATTTTACCGGCAGCTCAACAGAATTACTTTAATTAAAATTTTGAGAAAAACATTTAATAACTAATGGGTTGACCTACATTCCTTTGTCGATCTAAATAATGTTTTATTTAGATCAAGAACGGAACTTCGGGCTTTCAAAAGAGGGTATAGCTAGAGTAGAGCTTCACGGAATACATTAAAACCTATTTTTTACGGTTACGTTTAGTTCTACTATTATTATCCTATTAAAAAAAAACTAGGAGTGGTACACACTAGTCCGGGTCGGCACAGCCGTTAAAATCAAATATATTATTCGAATAATAAAAAGAATAAGAATATTTTTTTCAAAAATATTAATATTGTATGCTTACTGTAACTAGAATATTTGGGAAGGACCTGAGTTCCGCTATCTTAAATATTTTAATTCGAGATATGTTTACGTTAACTTAAATTTACTTTCATAATGACTTAAAATTTGACAGATTACAACCAATAGGTGTGGTAACGATCAAGATAAAATAAAATAATTCTGATAATGTTGAACGACAAAAATTATACATATGTAGTCATTGCTTTAGTTAGGTTTTGTTTTTCCACAAATACTGCCGAATCGAATTAGCAAACTTTCGAAGATAAAATGGGTGATTCATATTCTTTACGGCTAGCAATACATAGTCGCGCACACACAACTACCCCACACACACATACACCATATCACACACACATCACGATAAAGATGAATCTTTTAGTGCAGAACTTAGTATTATAATAAAGACAGCTTTTAAAATAACAACGCCGGAAAATTCAGCATTATTTCACCTTTACTATCATGTCTGTTTCGCCGTAAAATAAAAAACATAAGACTGCTTATTTTACCGGCAGCTCAACAGAATTACTTTAATTAAAATTTTGAGAAAAACATTTAATAACTAATGGGTTGACCTACATTCCTTTGTCGATCTAAATAATGTTTTATTTAGATCAAGAACGGAACTTCGGGCTTTCAAAAGAGGGTATAGCTAGAGTAGAGCTTCACGGAATACATTAAAACCTATTTTTTACGGTTACGTTTAGTTCTACTATTATTATCCTATTAAAAAAAAACTAGGAGTGGTACACACTAGTCCGGGTCGGCACAGCCGTTAAAATCAAATATATTATTCGAATAATAAAAAGAATAAGAATATTTTTTTCAAAAATATTAATATTGTATGCTTACTGTAACTAGAATATTTGGGAAGGACCTGAGTTCCGCTATCTTAAATATTTTAATTCGAGATATGTTTACGTTAACTTAAATTTACTTTCATAATGACTTAAAATTTGACAGATTACAACCAATAGGTGTGGTAACGATCAAGATAAAATAAAATAATTCTGATAATGTTGAACGACAAAAATTATACATATGTAGTCATTGCTTTAGTTAGGTTTTGTTTTTCCACAAATACTGCCGAATCGAATTAGCAAACCCGAACTGGTTTGAAGTTAACCTAACAGCGAAAAGTGACAAACGTTTAAAGAGCAGTGACCGTTATATTCATAGCTTTACCTCAAAGAACATTATTCAATTAAAATAGTACTGGAATAAAAAGAATCCGATGAGTATTTCACAGAATTTGGGAACGAAATACTCAAAGCGGATTTTAATAATTATTTTTATTTTACATCGTAATATAATAATTTCGTAACAGAAAGTGCTCAGAACTTACCAAAGCTCACGAGAGATAACTGAGAGTAAATTAATTGGGCTGTTATCAAAATTGGTAGGTTCTGAATTTGCTTATAGTGATGAATCACCCTGATTTTCTAAGGTCCATAACGCTACTGAAACGTAACGTGTTACAATATAAATTCACTAATAAGTATTCAGAATTTCAAAGCAGTACGTATTTCACTAGTTCGTCATTGAAATGAAATGAAACAAAATAAAATAAATATTATTTTTGTGGTAATACACAGGTTATGGAAAAAAAATAAACCCTGACTCTAGAGCTAAGTAGGTACCTGTACTTTGGTAGCCGGTGACTTTTTCGGTTAGGTTACATAACAAGTTTTATGCAGCAATAAAAAAAAAATACATTGCATTTATTTCAAATAGACGCATAAAAGGCAACTTTTGAATATAAAATAGAATTGATTAAGTCGCCCATTGCAAAAAAAAATAGATTCGTATAGAAAATAATGGACGAGAAACTCCACCGTTACGCTTTTAAAAACAATGCTTAAAATCAATTTTATTTATTAGACAAAGAAAAAACAATATTACAAAAAAAAAAAATAGTTGAGGCTTAAAACTAAAATTATTCATTAGAGCAAATGAAATAAAATCATTAAATTTGAGAAATAAAAATGAAATGAAACTTATATGAAATGAAATACTAATTCTTATTGATGATTTGAGTTTATAACACATTATATGTCACTTGTGTAGCATCATGGACGATGGCTACGGTTTCCTAGAAGACCGGTACCGTCATAAAAATCTGTCATTTTCGTATTTGACAATAAAATGTCAAAAAATGCTGTACATTCAGACATCGTTCGCCAATTTCTTACGAAATTAAAGCTTGATACTAATAACAATTAAATACTTTTTAGACTAACACAATCCCGTCAGTCTGTTATCTAACAAAAACACCATTTCGTGTTGGTCTCGAATCAGATATCTAACTCGTAGCCCTGACCTCAGAAGGTTTGGCTTATAATTTAGGTCGTCTGTCTATTCTGGGGTTATACCTAGCTAATATGATAGTAGAAGTTTTTCCAACTAATTTGCCCCAAATTTTGTTATCGTTTTGGAAAAGTTAACGATTTGCTAATATTCTAACTTTGTACTAGCAAGCAGTTAACTTATTTTCCAGCTTTAAACGGCCCCAGTGGTTGCGACCTCGCCTTTCGTGGAAGAGGTTGTGCATTTAAATCTGGACAAGTATCAATGTGACTTTTTCAAATGATATGTACTTCCTACTCATATTATAAATGTGAAAGTTTGCGAGAATGTATGAACCTTTGGTAGTACTTAACGAATTTGGATGAAATCTAGCATACAGATAGTTTATGACTTTGATTAACACATACATGGTACTTTTTATCCCGGTAGTATGTTTTCGCGTATAATTGCCGTCCTCTACACGGGCGAAGCCGCTGGCATGTTCTACATAAATTACATCGGTGAAGGAAAAGTTCGGAGGGCACCTGCACCTCTAAAATCGGGGCATAGTTTAAGGCCAAAGAGTGTTTATAAATAAATTTAATACCTATCTTTATTTCCAATCAACCTTGATCACTATTTGACTGGCCTGTTAGTCTAGTGGTTAGTAACCCTGACTGCTAAGACTGAGGTCGTGGGTTCGATTCCCACCCAGGACAAATCTTTGTGTGATGAGCACGATCATTTTTTCTGTGTCTGGGTGTAATTTATCTATAATATGTATGTATTTAGAAATATATAAGTATAGTTATCAGTTGTCTGGTTGGCATAGTACAGGCTCTGTCTAGCTTGGGATCAGGTGACGGTGTGTTGGTTGTCCTAAGATATTTATTATTATTATTTTATTTATATTTATGCCTACTTGATATGAGAAGAGCTTTAGCCCTGCAGAAGGACAATAAGAGGTTGATCATCATCGGCCTAGCCTTTTCCCAACTAAGGTCGGCTTGCAGTCTAACCAAGGCAACCAGGCAACTGAATATCAGTATTTTACATAGAGTGACTGCCTATATGACCTCTATAACCCAGTTCCTAGGTTATATGAGATACTCTTCTTCTCTCTCTGGTTATGAGACCTACAAGCTTCCGCCGACCCCTAATGACTGTCACAAATGAATGACATGGCTGAATGTCAGCTGGGACCAACGGCTTAATGTGCTTTTCAAAGCATAGCGGGGTTTTGGTGTGTAAAGATCACCAATCCATAACTCAATCGCGGCAAGCGTAGTTTAACCTGTTCGATAGACCTGTGCAGCTGCTATAACTTAACCACAAACACCTCGAACAATAATAGTCTGATATTATT
Source organism: Aporophyla nigra (assembly GCA_947507805.1). NCBI lineage: Eukaryota > Metazoa > Arthropoda > Insecta > Lepidoptera > Noctuidae > Aporophyla > Aporophyla nigra. The sequence continues at coordinate 7,436,312 of OX382301.1, forward strand.
ATTAATACAATGTGGCAACAAAAGGCATTTTATATTAGTATAGACAAGGCTCATATAACACCGAATTTGACATTATTTTTTAGCCAGAAATTAGTTTCCAAAACTAGTGATTCATAAGACAAAACCGCCATCTTGCTAATAGAACTATCTCAGACCTGGCACGCGTTCAAAACATATTCCCTGGTCTTGTAGACAAAGGCGAAACTTTGCCGCACTTTGACTTACATCGCCGTGCTAATATATTGATAGATCACTTAAGACTATTCGAGAAGGGCAATGGACGTTTAAGTGTTGCTTATAATTGCAATCTAACTCTTTATATACCACGTGACTTTATCGACAGATGCGTAAGGCGTAGAATAAACCACTGAAAATTTTATATTGATCTTTGGTAAGAACCCTCTTGTAGTTACTTAGCTAAAGCGCAAACTTTGTCATAATATACAGCATGGTGGAAATAGTATATTAACGTTATCTACATCTATACAAATAAATAAAACTGAAGTGTCTATTTGTAACGTCAAAATAACAGCTTGCCACTAAACTCCTAATAAAGTATATAAGATGCCTATAGTAAAAAAAAAAATCAAAATATTTGCTTGTCAATTTGTTATTGGCATATCCTCAAAACGGCTGGACTGATATTGACAAGACTTTAAGCCTGATAACTGATGTTTTAAGGAGTAACATAGGCTACTTTTTGTCTGTGTAGCACCTTCCCGTGGGATAATTCCCAAAATCGACGCGGGAAAAGACCCGGGTACAGCTAGTCATAAATAAATATGGATTCTGTTAAATATCCTAGAGTACTCATCATCGTCATCATCATTTCAGCCGCGAGGCGTCCACTGCTGGACTTAGGCCTCCCCCAATTTAGGGGGCTTTGCCATAATCGCCACGCTTGGCAGGCGGGTTGGCGATCGCAGTATGGTGGTAAAATGCATAGAGAACGCTGCTGCACATTCTCTAGTAAGTCCCTTAGTCGCCTTTTACGACACCCACGGGAAGAAATGGGGTGGTGTTATTCTTTACGTCCGGCACCACACGGTACCCGAGTACCGGTACGGCTAGAGTGGTATTCACAGTATATAACATAATATCACACCTTTGTTTCCCCGAAAGTTTTGTCAGAGATGTACATATAGTACACACACATTTCGCTAACTTAGTTTAATTCCAATTTAATAAGGGGCGAGCCTATTGCCATAAGCCGGAAACCAGTCCAGATAGATAAACTCAATAACACTTCGTTCTACCTGAAAATCTAACTCTGCACCTCATGGTGCGACCACTAGACCAACGAGGTAGTCGACACTCACAGTAAGAGACGTGATATCCATGCAATGAGTGTATGCCTATGTACGTATATATGCAATCAACCTGCATCGCATTTTCCCAACTATATTGAGCTCGATTTTCATTCTAACTGGATGCAACTGAGTAACAGTATTTTATGTGAAGTGCCGGACGTAAAGAATAACACCACCCCATTTCTTCCCGCGGGTGTCGTAAAAGGCGACTAAGGGACTTACTAGAGAATGGGCAGCAGCGTTCTCTATGCATTTTACCACCATACTGCGATCGCCAACCCGCCTGCCAAGCGTGGCGATTATGGCAAAGCCCCCCAAATCGGGGGAGGCCTAAGTCCAGCAGTGGACGTCTTACGGCTGAAATGATGATGATGATGATATGAAGTGTCCACTTATCTGACTTCCAGGACCCAGTTACTAGGTACACCAGTTATATACACGATACGATACACCCTGGTTGTGAGATCTTCGGGCTTCAGACGACCCGTAACGACTGTCTAAGATCTACAAATGACATCCGGAACCAACAGCATTACGTGCAATTTTTTTGCGTCTTGATATGAAAAGATGATCACCCATCCAACAACCGTAGCAAGCATAGTTTAGCCTGACCGATCGACCCGTACGACTGTTATTACTTAGCCGTGCGTTATGCCAAGTATATTCAAGTACTATTAATTTACAACCGAACGTAATCGAACTCGACTATCGAACATAAGACTCTTCAAACAAAGAGAACATCAGTACAGAACCTACGTAATAAATCATTTCTTAGTCCAGGTATTAACCTATATACGTACTTCCTCCGCCCCCGAAACTAATGATGACATATGACAACTATTCAGAGAACCTTCCGTATAAGTAAGGTATCCTAAATACATTACTCAGACCATCAAAGGTTTTGGTATAAATCCTACTTACCTACGCCTAGCGCTGCGCGATCAACGCAACAAATCCTTACTAATTGCCTAACAGTCTACTTCAAACAAAGTAAGTAATACGTTTTCCAAGAAACAACGTAAATCTTCTTCTAAGAAAACCATTACAAAATATTTATTTTATAATTCTCTGGAATTTCTGTGCAAACAACCTTTGGCGTAATATAAACGGAACACAATTAGTGGCGAATTTAATTTGGGTGTGTTAAATGTTTTGATTATTTTTTGTGTGTATTTTTAGAGATGACTGTCTATTAGGACTTGGTTTTGCGTCCTATCTTGTTTCAATTAAAGCTTTTAATAGTTAAATACTTAAATAAGTACTAGCTATAATAAATTAAATTTCTCAGAAAAGGTATGTTCCTAAAAAACTAGTAACAACGTTAAGTTTTTTTGGTTAACATATTTTTCCTTCAAAATTACTCGTATTTATACCCAATAAATGCAGTTAGTTGCAATGTTAGTTGAGTAATAAAAATATTAATATTCGTCATTATTTTATTGAAAATTCTTATAACTCCTCTTTCTATTAAACACAATAGTTACTGATCATTGTTTAGAAGAAACAGTAAAAAATATAATTTTCACCTGAAAATCAAAACATTAGCACGGTAGGATACCTAACCAATTTTTTTATTAAATAATTTCAATAATCATAGAATATAATTGTTATGATTGCATATCATTAATTATTAAGTTTATAAACGAATTAATATTTCAGGATACTTACTTATAATCGGGTTAAGCATTAATTTTGCCGCATAATAAAAATAAAAAAAAAATTGCACGCTTACTTTTGCTTAAAAATATTAAGTATAAATACATATAAATAAATAACAACTTACCTTGTGTTATCAATAGAAATATGAATATTCTAATCGCAATCCTTAAGTTAAACATTTTTATGAACTATATTGAATTTAATCTTTATAACAATAATCAACTATCACTTTATATACATTGAAATAATATTGTACACTTTATATAAATTTTTAATTATTTTTTATTTAGCACTGCACTTTTCGTAGCGTTTTTATTCATGGCTCACTGTCGTAGCGCGTAGCTTCGTAGCGGGCCGCGGGGCGCGTAGCAAGCGTGCGCTATCGGCGGGTCTACGAGGAGACTGGCTATTACACAGGGCGCGCTTAAGCGTCGGGGGCTCTCGCGGGTTGATGAACGAGGTTACTCATCTGTTTGTTCTTTTCAAATGGAATCTCTAACGGAGCTCTTTTCACAGCCGCCCAGGAGGGTAGCATGTTCCATTTCGGAGGTACTCTCGAGAAAGTAGCTGTTGATTACTGTTTTAATACTCTTTAATTGTTTTGGTTTTGCACGTTTGTTCAATCGCATTTTTGTTGTTTTGTATATAAAAATATTTTTGTTATTGTGTTTAGGAACCTTTTATTTCGTATTGAAAACATTTTTGGCCGCTAGCTTTCGTCCAACATGAGTGCTCACTCGACAAAAACTATTAAAAATTCAAAAACCATTTATTTTACTGAGGAAAAACCCCAAGCTAGTTATTTACCCGAAAATGCTGGCATCAATTTTATTTTCCGTGGGGTTATATCTGTGTTGGTTTGTTTTGGTGTGTTAGCAGCCACCACCGGTCTCGTTTATAAGACACACGACTCATAAAACGTTATTGGTTCTTTTATTTATTTAGTAGCGATCGTCTGTGACTGCTCTTTGTATTTCGGAACAAAGACGTATATTAAAATCGGGACAGATATCAACATAGAAGTGGAGCAAGGTGCAATATTATTATCAAGAACCCGTCATTTCGAAAGGATAATATATGCGTTGACGTACGTGTATAAAAGAGTGTTATTAGGTAGAAGTAGTCTACTTAATTGGATTTAAAAAAAGAACAAAGGACGTAAATTACCCACTCATAATGGATAACTAAAACTATATTGTAATTTGTTTCATTTTGGTCACATACTCGACAAAATATTATATAAGTGACCTACATTTGCGTTAGTTTATGAAAAAAAAACCTAAGTTTTAAAATATACTAGAAACAGCTAACATTGAGTACCAATTCCCCTGCCGGGGAGCCAGTTTTCCATACGTTTGAAACTTTCGAGATATTACAATGAAACAAAGACTAAGTTAGTTGTAGGGTTATTATCTGCTACCTATGTAAATTTTATTGAAGCAACTTTAGGAATCCATTTTACTCCTTCATGTACGGTCATCAAAAGGTATAAGGAACCTGGATCGTCAGAAATAGTTGAAGTTTAATGAGAAACCGATGAATGTTTTCGAATAAAATCAAATTAAATTAATAGAAAATAAACAGTTAATTTATAAAATTAAATTTTATTCGAAAACATCCATCGATTTCTTTCTAAACTTCAGCTATATCGGACGACCCTGTTACTTATCTTTTTTGATAATAGTACGGTGTGACCTTGCGCTGGTTTAGTGTAGAACAGTAGTCTTTCAATAGAATTAAATGCCAAGTTGTACCTGCTGGTTTGGTTACCGTAGACGTGCACAGTCAGACAAGAAAAATAAATTAGTAAATTAGTACCCATGTATGTTTTCACTGTGACTGCCCCGATGGTCTCGTGCTCGCAATCACGTCTGAACATGAGGTCCTGGGCTCGATTCCCAGGTAAGGCAAAGTGTCATTGGGTTTGTTGATAGGTTTTTTTTTGTAATGACACGGAGATCGGAAGTTGGTTGTGCGATATCCCCGTACACTGGACTACAAGTTAAGCCGTTGGTTCTGCGCCTGATCTATCTCCGACCATGTCGCAATGCCATCTCGTCGGACTATGAGAGTAAGAGAATAGATGGTGCATCTGTGTCTGCGTACAGACTCGTGCACTATACTATATCTCACACCGAAGGCTAGGCTCCGCTGAGATTGGTCGCCGTGAATATAAGTGTGAATATGGCATAACCATGCAATTTAAAATTTCTAGAACAATCCATTCCATTCTATTTTAATCATTGGACATGCACCTTTAATACTCCAGCACTGGATGTTAATTAAATCACGTACTCGTTTATAAAAGCCTAAAAAAGATGCATGAAATCAAATATCGGAGTTTAAAAGAGAAGAAAGTACAGTTTCAATTTAAGCAACTGTTTTATTGCAAATTGGAGTACTAAAAGTAACAGACTCAATTGAATTGATAATGCGTATGATTAAACAGTCAAATAATTATGGACAATAGTTAAAATTAATTTTGTTTTCCTTGAAGAAATGTCAGTACGACTAGCTGGCAATTTGTATCCTAGTATCATTAGAAATAAATAGATATAACACTGTTTGATTTCAATATTTACATAATTTAATATATTTTATGTCCCACTGCTGGGACACAGGCCTGCTATCTGTGAAAATAATTGTGCCATAATCCATCCCGAAGCTCCAATGCGAGTTGGTGGATGTCACATATAATCAAATATTTTGGTTCTAGGATATGCCTGTTTCCTCACGATGTTTTCCTCACCGTTTTAAGAGCAGTGGCGATGAAATTAGGTACACTAATTTAAGTTTCTGCCTGAGTTCGAACACACGAACTACAAGTCGTAAATCGGGATCAAAATCACTGGGTCACGACTGCTCTCAATACTTACGTAAGTTAAAATGTATTATGTTCGAATCCACCGAAATATTTCATTTTTTCAATGCACTTTTTCCATCAAAACGTTATTAGCAGTCGGCATTGCACTACCCATAACGAAGGTTTCATGTTTCCTTGAAAGTGTGAGTTAGATCGAAGTGACGTACATTACTATTCTTTTGTACTTTATTATATTGTATTTCTTTTTACTCTTTATTTGCCTTTTAATATTGTGTTATATATTATTTAAGATTTAGTATGAATACTTCTTTTTTTTTACTCGTGATTTGCTGCACCGTTCGACGTCACACGTCAGCGCCGGCTGTCGCTGAAAACCAGCGCTGGGGCTCTGTCTCGCACAGAGTCGCAGTATTATGCTGAGCGATGGCCGTTTTCGTGGATTTGACGCATATTTTCCCCAGATTTTTATTACATATTTTTGTTGTATTCAGTTTTTCTTTGTGTCATATTTACCACAAATAAACGTATTTTCTTTCTTTCTTATACTAGATTTCACGTACACATTCTGCGCAGAGTTGGCTTGGAATCGGTTGCAAAAGTAAAGCATAGACTGAATAAGAACTATATGCTGTATATCAAAGTCAATAGTCGAAGCGAAATGAAAAATGTGGAAATAAAATTCTCGATTTTATCAATGGATTGATAAGAAGACTCACATACTTATTTAATCAATGGAGCAAACATAAGCTGTGCGTACGTTTTCTGTATGTTTGATTTCAGCTGTATAAAGTCTTCCTAGCTTTAATGGAACATATCTAGGGGCAATAACATTTCCTTTCGAGCTTTGTAAAAATTAAGTGCCTAGTCTACACTAATTCATTATTTTATTTTATATAATGTTTATAATGGATAAACTCAAAATCTATGTAACTGATTTAAAAAATGTGTTTCGGAGTAACATAACGTATTTTCGGATGAAGTCACGGGTGTAGTGATATATAGCTAATATACCGTGTTTTTCTGAACCGAATTATATGTATTTTAGTTGTTGCTTTAAGCGTTGCCTTTAATAAATAAATAAAATCTTCAAAAATTCTGAATCCACAAATGTTGGCCATACATCGTGTATCGATTTAAATCACGGCCGTGGTATATAATTTGATGTTGGCAATTGATCGGTTGAAGGACATGGAATGAGGCACATTAGAAATTATATTGTTGTAACTCCTATAGGCGTTTAATGTCCCTCTAGGTGATAATTTTGTAATTTGAATGATAAGACAACAATTATAATTTGATGCCAATAAATGTTCGAACGGGATGTTTATGCGAAAGTCGGAATGAAAATAAACTATAATACGAATTTGCGAATTTTAACTAAATTGAGAAATTGTGAATCAGAGGGTAGACAGAGCTTATCCAGATCCGTTGCCGTGAAGACATCCAACCTTTATATTAATTTTTAGCATAAGACAAAAATAGTAGATAAATTCAATCCATAGCAATAATCATTCTTTATTAATACAATGCTAATGTAAGTGCTCCAATATTTTACGATCAGAGGGCAATGTCCGCTGCGTCGAGATGCTGGCCGGATGATATAATCAAGGCAGCTGTGACGAAGGGAGAGGGTAGACACGAAGCTAGGGGATAGAGATGCATTTACACAATAAAATAATAAACGAAGAAAGTCCTGTTTTATTTCTCGACCCCAAATAAGAAGTTAGGGATGATTTATGTTATTGAGTCATTCTTAACAATCAATAAACGTTGACTTGGCTGAATATTAAAGACTTATCAAAAAATAACCCTCCTTCTGAAGCTGTTGGGGTTTGTGTTGATAATACAACAGCGTGCTTATTTTTTATGTATAGGCGACTTATCTTTGTTATAAGTAGTAGATTCTACCAATTAAAATAGTTTTAACGCTGCAATATTCATCTATAAAATAATATCGGTATTAGCTTTATGCTGAAGCCAAATACTATTAATCAAATAGGTCTAGCTTAAAATCGAACAATGTAAGTGACAATCAATGGCACTATGAAGAGATATCTAGCAGACATTTTTTAGATGGACAGACTATCATGAAACCATAAGGGTAGTCAAAACCATTCACTTGCTGAAAATTCATCACAAAATTCCGAGACCTTCATTACTATCTTTACTTCGTATGTTTTTGTCTTGGGATAAGAAAGGTTTTTTTTTTAAATTCACCTCTCAAGGGTTTAGGTTAAAGTTTGTTTTCAAACAAATTTTCGAATAACCGCTAGTTTTCGAATTACTTCAACCATCGACTGCTGGCAAAGCGAACGCAGTCTACTGTAATAGTTTTGAGTCACACATTTTTATCACAGTTTGGAAACAAAAACCCTGATAAAATTCGTGACTCGAGCCTATCACAGAGACTGTGCTTGCCCAGCAAGATCTTCATTTTGAGTTCATAGACCGCTGAACAAACTTAATCAAATCCTCGATTTACAATTCAAATGCAGTGCCAAAAAAGATCGGAAGCGTTACACCAAGTGTAAATTACAGAGAAAGACGAATGCGAAGATACTGTAGCAATAAATCAAAACTTGGCTTTAAGGCTAGCCCGTTTCTTTGGCAGCCATGGGTCGGTGTTTTCATTGTAGTGTAGGAATGAAAAACAATATTATGTGGAGTACAATGGCTTCGGGACAGTTCCAGGCAATGGGCCAGCAACCTAGTTGTATGAACTCTGAGCTATGGAGGGCTCACAATGCGTTATTATTGCGCAAGACATTGCGTAGAAAAGTATTGCGTTCTTTATGTGTAGCTTGAGTTTTATTATGAGTATTCTTCTTTCATAATGGTGGTGTTAAAGTGTGTTTTTTGTTTTATCTTTTAGGTTTAGGTTAGGTACTCGCAGTTATTTTACTTACATTTGAGTCCCATATAATTTAGCAGTAGCTAGATCGTCGTCATTATCTGCCTAAACTTTACCAGACTATGTTGAGGTCGGTTTGCAGTCTGACTGTTTGCTGCAGAATAACGGTATTTATATAGAGTGATCCCCTATCTGTCCTCCACAACCCAGTCACTAGTTGTCCCTTAGTTAGACTAGCTGACTTAGTAGCTAGATAGTGTTGTCAAAAGGTAAGATGAATTATCTACCCATAAAGTACAAATAAAAATAATAACCACCTTACAAAATAACACGATAAAGTGAAAAATAACTTTAATCTTGGAAGTCGGTGTCTTTGGTTCTGTATTTTCGTTTATTTGTCGCAGTCTTCCGAAAATATTTTTTTTTCACTCTGTAGTGTTTTTTGTGGAAGACGATTGTTATTTTTTAATAATTTAATAAAAGTATTATTGAAGCTAACGGAAAAACCAATAATCAGAACTTTACCAAAATTATATTGGACCACTCAGTAAGTACCTATATGCTTTCAAACTAAAGAAGAACTTTTCATAACGCTTTATGAAACGGTAAAATACTCTAGGCCACAAAGAGAGAGGCCTACATTATTCTTTTCAAAACCATTTAATGAACCATGCGTTCCCCAATTACGCGAGATAAAACCACTACATTAACAATTCACTCCATTTTATTTTAAAACCGTATCGCGCGCTACCGCAGACATATTGCCGACTGTTGTGATTTTTACGACGGCGGTTATATAATTATTTTGTTCATTACGTTGTTTGCACTCCGATGCTTACCGCTGAAATACCACGAAACACAATACTATTTGGTTTATTTTAATCCCATTTAAGGGTGGTCGCACATCTGACGGAAGCATATAGTAGGTTGCGTAACGCCAGAACGTACACATGGCTACACAGGAAGCTATACATTTCCAGTTTTAGCTGAGCTCGAATTGTATACATAAGCCGTGCAATGAAAAGTCAGCTTATAGTGGAAATGTATGGCTTGATGTTTAGCCGTGCGTACAAGTCCTACTTCCTACTAATTTTATAAATGTGTGAAAGCATGTACGTTGAGATGTCTAAATGTTTGAATGTTTGTTACTCAATCACGCAAAAACGGACAGACGTATTTAGATTAAATTTTACACACAAGTAGTTTATTATATATTTACCTGTATTAACACATAGAATACTTTTTAATCCTGAAGTAAATTTACGTAGGATAACTTCGGACCTCCACGCGGACGATGCCGCTCGGAAAAGCTAGTAGATAATTAAATATTCAACCTTACACACTCAACTGATGTTGCGTTAGTGCGTCGAGAGTACTAACTGGAAGTATACAAAGTCTCCCGCATCTCCCCGTCAAATGTGTGACCACCCTTACTGCCTCGTTCGTCAATACGACTGCCGTGCAAAGGATCTAGTTTTCAATTAGGGTTAAATGAATCCAACCTGGCAAAGAATTTGGAAGTTCCACAACTTCCTAGGTCTTTCCATCAGGTTTTTCACAGTCCTGGAGTCTAGATTTGTGCGGGTGGCCGATTAGTCCCAAACAACTTACCATGTGATATTTTGTGAAATGTAGCGGTAGGTACTGAGTACCTCAACCGAGGTATGCGGGATATTTTATTTTCTTTTTTCTACAAACCACAGATCGCGTGCAAAAGGCGTAAAGTTTTCTCTCTCATATCTTTACAGGCATCCCTTTCTTTTCTAAAAGCTTTGTGCTCTTGGACAAAACTTTGTTTATAGATAAAGCAGTGCGCAGCAGTTTTGTTAAGCCCACAAGGGAAAAAGAACTTTATCCGTTTCTGTGTTGCTTATTTCTAAACAAGAATCCTATTAACCTGCTTGTCTTGCTAAAATGCATTTATTTAACTTATGACAAAGCGAGTTTTATGATTGATATAAACAGACTAATTTCCACTCTTTCTAAAAAACAACGGTACTTTTTACTTTTATATTTTCAGATGGACATTTAAATATTTTTATTCAGCATACGAATCAGTGCTTTACATTTCCTTCATGTCTATATTAGTAGCCAGCTGTACAAAAGAAAAGAAAAAATCTGACGCAAAGGAGACATTTCGTGTATGAACTGCACACTAGGTCGAGCCTGTCTCGTGGACTTCATGGTATTATCAATTACAATTAAATGTGAATTATATTAATACTCATGGATTGCTATAGTCAAGAGAAAATGAAAAGCATTATTTTAAATTAATTAAAATATTGTCTAGACTTAAAACAGGGACATTAAAACATAAACATAGGTTGAAGGTATATTTTGAGCACAATGTGCACTATGTCTAAATTTGTGTACGAGAGAGAGAGAGATAGAGAAAGATAAGTCTGGGGCACATCGATACATTTTTTATAACGAATGTCTCAAAAATACCTATTCGACGGACCATTAAACCGTTTGTATATTACCAGAATCAGGGCGAGTATACACGTACCTATACATAATTCGCCGTCACCGACTGACTGGAGCCGAGTATGCCCGATTCAGCGTCACCGACTGGAGCGTAGTTATCGTGTAATGTTTCTAAGACACAAATTTTCTCTCGGTGAGAGGGCGTCGGCCTTAATCCACCACGTGATCCCAGTACGGGTTAGTAGATATAACATGTCTTCTAATTTCTGGTTCTAGGACAGGCCGGTTTCCAGACGATAATTTCCTCCACCGTTTTGAGAGCAGTGGTGATCTGACCAACCCCAGCATCACAGTTCAATTTGTTTACTATTTAGAACGGGCGCCTGAAGAAGTTTTCACTTCAAAATGTTTTCATACTGCTTAAAACTACAGAAAAGTCAGTTTATTTAACGCTTGATTTAGTAATAGAGTAATTCTCACTGGACTGCCTCGATGGTCTAGTGGCTGCAATCGCTACTTCTGAGCATGTGTTCCTAGGTTCAATTCCCAGGTCGAACAAAGCGTTAATAGATTTTTCTATCTAAATTTCTCAGTAAAAGTCCGGTGTCTGGATTTATGGCCGATAGGCTCACTCCCTATCACATTTGACTTTAACATAACTAGCGAAATGTGAAATCAAAAGTCATTTATTTAAACTAAGCTGAGTGTCAGCACTTTTTGAACGTCAAAGTTATAGAAGACAGTCCCCCCAAAACGCCCGCCCTTCGACACTTCCTAGTGCTTTAGCTGAGAAGAAGAAGTGGCGGAACAAACTCCCCAGCAGCACAGCTGTCTGTTAAGTTAGAAGAACTTGATTCTGTACAATTGTAAGTAGTAAACATTAAGAGACACAAAAAATTAAATTAAATGATTTGCCATATGTCACGGCAACGTCTGCCCTTCATCACTTCCTAGTGCTTTAGCTGGGAAGAAGAACCCTTCGAGGAAACAAGGCACGACGTTACGAGTAACTCAGAAACTCACAATTAGAAACGCACAATAAATGTTAAGACATCTCTAAACCTTATGAAAGCATACAGAGTCTATAGGTTTCGACTAGCCTGTTAGTCTAGTGGTTAGTGGCCCTGACTGCTAAGACTGAGGTCGTGGGTTCGGTCCCCACCCAGGACAAATCTTTGTGTGATGAGCACAATCATTTGTTCTGTGTCTGGGTGTAATTTATCTATAATATGTATGTATTTAGAAATATATAAGTATGTTTATCAGTTGGCTGGTTGCCATAGTACAGGCTCTGCCTAGTTTGGGATTAGATAACAGTGTGTTGTTTGTCCTAAGATATATTTAGATATATTATTACCTAACATTTCCATTAGGTAAATCCAGTCACGCTGCACTGCTCATTCTCAGCCATCAACCACAAGGGAGCGACCACAAACACACACCGGTGTTAATTGTTCAACCATAACCACTTAGTGCGCTAACATTAATGTGTGACAACCCTACGCGGTCCAAAGTTCAGCTATCTGTAATTATTAGCTAGCTTTAATAGGTAGGGTTGGCCCATTGTCAGGGCGTACATGCATTCTCAATTGTTAGGGCTGCTGTTTGTATCGCGACTGTCATTAATTAAACTTGCCCTAATGATGACAATATGAAAGTTTGGAATTTAATGCGATATGTGAAAATTTGGTCGTTATGTTCATGGGTGTTAAAGTTTTGGTAATTAGATAGGAAATTCTTCGTGTAGAAATATTTGTAACTGTTATTAAAACTGCCAACAACTCTGCACAAATATTAATTTTAAAGCCATGTTTTTCATTGCTAATCCTGAAACAAATATTTGAACGCAACTGTGAACGAAACAATGAGGCACATAATATCTTGTCCAGCGTATCCTGCTGTCTGCTCGCTAGAAGAGTTGATGAATGCTGCTGAAAGTGCCAAGCTCGTAGACAAATTCTGGGCGAACTGTATTTAAAATGCTATCGACACTCTAAGAAGAAGACCGTGAATGAAATGTATTTTGAAACAGGATAAACTTTAGTAACACCATTCAAAAACTATCGGTGCAATATGTCTTTTAATAATCCTGTACCTATAGTGGGGTTTGTAGCTAAGTAATAACAGCTACACGGGTCGATCGATCAGGTTAAGCTACGGTTGCCGCGGTTGGTCCGTGGATGGGTGAGCACCTTTACTTACCGAGACGTCCATGCCCTGGAAAGCACGTAAAGCTGTTAATCCTGGCTATCATTCGTCGATCTTCGACTGTCGTTACGGTTAGGCATACCCCAAAAAATCTGACAACCAGACTAAGCAGAGGGTATCGTATCACTCAGTAACTGGGTTGAGAAGGTCAGACAGGCAGTCGCTCGGCATCCAACCCCAACATAGTTGGGAAAAGGCTAGGCATATAGTAATGAACCTATAATGTTTATTAGTAGCAGTAGGGAGAGTGTCTAATACAAAATAATCAAAACATCTAAAACAAAACATCTTAAGTTACAAAAATCTCATTTATTCTCCAAATCAATTTTCTCCCTAAAAATACAAATAATAACAAAAATCACAAATCTAATTCAGCAAAACAAATCGTTGTACATTTCGTCCCTCCGCATAACCGCGGGCCCCTCAAATATTCTTTAGTACATAATAAATTGAATTGTGTCTTCATCGTATTGTATAAAGTGAAGGGCACCGGCACGTGACTAACGACCCGTTCCTACAAATAATTCCCTTTACAATAGTCTACCTCTAGTGAACAGATTAATTTTAGTTTCTCTGTGTTTTAGAGTTCGTGCCAAAGAGATAAACTAGAGGTGCGGGTTGTTCAAAGCATAACTATAGGAAACCTGTGTTATGTATGAGACAAGGTTTTCAGTATTTCTATTTAATACTGTTTTTGTTTTAAATGTTATGAAAGAAAATTATAATCTACTAGCTGTACCCTGCCACGCTTCGCTGTGGCACATTCGAGTGTTTTCCTCGCTTCCGGCAGATAGCGCGGTCACTGGTACACAGCTGATCGTTAAAAAAACTGTTTTTTCGCGGTCGCGAATATGTGACTGATGCAAAAAATAGATAAAAACAATCCTTGATGCGGATTATATATCGTGCTAAAATTTCAGCTCGATCGGTGTAGAGCTTTTTGAGTTTTTGAAGCGTACACAAACCAACATAACATTTTTATATACCGGGTGACATTTTTAACGTCTTGAAAAAAAATGGAGGTAATAGGTGAACGGAGTAGAAGCCTTTGGCATAGAAATTTTTATTATATTTATTTTTGAATAACATGTAATGAAATTGATCTACCAATAAATACTACACATTTAAAGTAACATTTTCATACTAGAACAACAAAAAAAGAAATTTGGAAAAAAAAACAATTAAAATTTATCGAAACTCAAATCATACGCACCCTACTCAATGCGCGGCATGTATCAATGATTTCGTAGCGCAGTCCTACCCTTTGAAGCCGGCCGATAGGCGGCCTCATTGATCTTGCGCAGGCGCACGAGCCGCACTTGCATCCCTTTCCAACCGCGTCCCGCGCTCCTTTAGTCACCTGCGATGAATCTGAAGGCCTTCCTGCCTTCTATTCTAGTTACACAACACACCCTATGAAGGTCGAGACGGTAAAAAATGTCATCCGGTATATAGATATAGGCTGTGAGGAGTAAATTTGGACTACATTATTAAATATTTACATATGTAAACTTACTGTGAAACAGTGGTGGTCCAATGGTATCGACGTCGACTTAGGAGATCTAGGTCATGAGTTCGAACCTAGGAAGGCACTTTACTTTGTGTATATGATTTCATCACCATTGCTCTCAAGGAAAACATCGTGAGGAAACCAGCATGTCTTTTTTTTGGATGAGAAATCATCACATGACTTCTCCCGCTCTGGGCGGAGCGAGAGGGCGTGTCAGTCTTTTACTGACTAGAACCCACCCGTTTTCCTTCAGTTGCCCATGTGCGAGGGTCACGGTATCTCTTTCAAACAATCACGCGACCCCGGAACCAGCATGTCTTAGAACCAAATATTCGAAGACATGTGAGACCCACCAACCTGCACTAGGCTGACATGGTGGGTTGCGGCCTACTTTCTCCCACAGAGAGGAGACCTGTCTCCCAGCAGTAGGAACATTATTATGCTAAACATACACTCGTGAAGAATCTCATGAGGGTAGGCAGAAACTACAGAACTTCACCGCTACTCTACTACTTTTTTTTGTTTCGTTTACGTTCATACGCACGCCAGTTGCAAGTACTACGCACCTATTTAAATTACCTCAACACATACATACAATCACGCCTTTTTCCCATGGGGGTAGGCAGAAACCACGGAACGCCACCTGCTACGATCTCTACACACTCCTTTTGCCTCGTTTAGGTTCATACAATTGGTCACACATACACGCCGGTTGCGAGTACTACGCACCTGACCTTTCTGAAGAACATCACCAATAAGATCACTATATGTCCTCCTAGGGCGTCCCCTCCCGGTGTTTCCACTCACACCTGCCTTGTAGATAAATTTTGTGAGCCGTCCTTCATTCCTCCTCTCTACACGCCACCGCCAGTACCTCAAATATGGTCAAAATGCGTAAGATGTTTTCCATCGTGCAATTATAGTTATATATGCAATTAAATCCCAATGTTGTCCCTAACTTATTGGGTAATCAGCAAGTAATAGTACTTAATTATTTACTTTTCTTGAAAATACTTGAATCTAAACAAATAATTTATTAGTTTGTTTATTTTATTTCAATATATATGTACTTACTTATACACCGCGAATAGAGATACGACATAATCATACAAAACATAAGTAATTTACACAGTTTTCAAAGGTTATTTTAAGGTTAGTCTAGTGGATAGTGACCCTGACTGCTAAGACTGAGGTCGTGGGTTCGATTCCCACCCAGGACAAATATTTGTGTGATGAGCTCAATCATTTGTTCTGTGTCTGAGTGTAATTTATCTATAATATGTATGTATTTAGAAATATATAAGTATATTTATCAGTCGTCTGGTTACCATAGTACAGGCTCTGCGTAGTTTGGGATCAGATAACAGTGTGTTGGTTGTTCTAAGATATTATTACACTAGCCAGTTCTTAAAACTTTTAATACCATTTCGCATTTCAAAATTTAAAAAAAAAACTCATTTCTGCCCACGGCTTTGCCTGCATGGATATCGGAAAAATCCCACGAGAACATACTACCATTGTTTTCATCTATCTCATCTCTATTGGTTTAAGCGGCGCACACCAATAAAATTCCCAGTCGGTATGATTTTTTCCGACATCTGCAACTATCAACGTCATATTTCTACCGATATAAACAAAACCATAATTAATTATACACCTATATATTCCTTGTGAACCACTCTTTTTTTTCTATTTCAACAAACAATTTTAATCGTCAACAAAGTCACTCTGTTTATTAGCGTAAACCGAATGAAAATTTGTTTGGCAGTTTTTGAGTTAATCGCGTTCAGACAGACGGAGAGACCGACGCAACGGGGGACTTTATTTTATATGTAGATAAGTACGACAAACTTTAAACGGTGCTAGTAAATGAGTTCATCAATTGAAAAGTTTTAATATTTAACGACTAAACACCGACTGTTCAAGGTGTATATTATTATTGACCATTAAAAACGACTGAGGTTCAATTATTCAATTCAAGAAACAGAAATTTCAATACTTATATTATTCGAGCTATATTTATGGCCAGTTTCCGTAGACCTCATTAAACTTTTCCACAAAGAATAAGGTAGGTGTATGTATGTGCAAAAAGGCTTTAAAAACTTCTTAAGAGACAATATTACCCATTATAACAACTATATTTTATAACGTACAGCTCGGAGATTCCTTCCACATTTCATGATTCGTTTAAAAGAAAAAAAATAGTTTTCTATACCTACCTACTAGCTGTGACCGCGACCACGTGGATGTGGGAAATTAGCCCACGGCAAAGTGCTACCGTGACAAAAGGTAACCCGTGTTACTCCTTATAACATCAGCTATCTGCCACTGAAACTCGCGTCAAAATCAGTCAAGTCTTTTCGGAGATTAGAATAATAATAGAAAACTACCATAAATACATACTTTCATAAGCATTTAGTAAAAGTCTGTTATTTTTACATTTGAAACACACTTAAATTTTATACCTATATTTGTATGTACCTATTGTATGTAAGTAATAATGTAACCAACACTCATACTGTTACCCTTAGTGCCTACACATTGCGCGGGACGGTAGACCACAAGTCAATGAGAACAAAACATGTTTAATACCTCGTATTCTTGAAAACTAAACTATGTTCTGCACCACACTAGTTCAGCTCAAAGTCAATATGACACCATTAATATGTAGCCTGCTGTACTACCTATATATATAAAATTCAAAGTCCTGAGTGACTGACTGACTGATATATCACCGCACAGCCTAAACCGCTGGTTCTAGAGACATGAAATTTGGAGGGTGTGTTTTTTAAGAAGAGTAGGTATCCACTAAGAAAGGGTTTCTTGAAATTCCACCCCTAAGAGGGTGAAATGGGGGGTTGAATTGGTGAATTTTTCGACATCCACGCGGGCGAAGCCGCGGGCAGAAGCTAGTGTCCAAATAAATGTTATTCTTTCTTTATCGATTACATGACAGTGTCCTCACAATCTTTTCCTTCACCGTTTTGATCGAAATGATGCTGAAATTATTAACATAATGTAAAACACTTGGCTTGGTTCGTAGCCAAGAACTACACCTCGCAAGTTGGGGCCGATACCGCGGGGCCAACCCTGCTCTCTTTTTTTATATTATTTATTTATTTGGAAACTCAACAGCTTATTCATAAATTACATGCGTTATGATGAATGTTCACCTCACTATAAATGAACAGCCCAATGCAATTGCGTCAAAGTTACTAGCATGCACTGCACATTGGCAGTGAGATGATGACAATTATCTCTTAAACCAATTACAGAGTTTCACGGTATTGATAAGGCTAGGTTAAGTAGAAAGTGGCAAATAAAGAGAAGAAAAAAAGAAAGAAAGAAAGTTCTACAAATACATCAATACAGCAATTATATGCGACTGTGGACAAATATAAAATCAAAGTTAAAGTTACAAATTTGCAAGATATAGCAAATACATAACAATAAACAATTACTATTGAAATCTTCTAGGTATTTTCTTATGTAATCTTTACATTTTATTAAAAAACGCCCACGACGACTGTTGCGTCAAGCAGCGCCATCTATTGACTTTCAACGCACCCAGGATCCATACATAATTAGTAGCGACATCTGTTGCTCAAAAATGAGAGTACGGCTCGCTCGCGACAGCTTCGAGAAAGGTCGGTCCGTCCTCACCAGTGTGATATATACCGCAGGATCGTGTGTACGATAACTTTTGTAAAACGGAAGAATATATTTTATCGTAAAACAATACACGAGCCTTATTGAAGAAGCCCTGCCTGCCTCCTGTCTTCATTGCCAAAACATTGGACCTTCGAGCCACATACAAGATATCAGCTACCTACGTGACGCGCTGGGTTGAAGAAGTGTTGAAGCGAGTGGAACTTTGAAGTAGAAGTACGTTGAGGAGATTGGAAGCCCAGCCACAGATTACTGAGCAGAAGCCATTGATGCAGCAGCCAGCAACGGTCAGGTTATCCAGTTACCTTTTTCCCTCCTTCTCCCGTGTCTTCGCCTTGTGTTAATATCGTACTTAACGTTTTCAGAACTGATCGAAATCGGATCTACTGGCATTGCTGAGGCTGTCTTCAGGTGAGAAAACACGACTGAACTGTGAGTACCTACTTTCGTAAACTACCAAAATGAGTGAAGATGAAACTATTTCTCGTTTAGATAGTCAGATATATGATCTTAAAAAACAACGTGGTGTAATTAAAGGTAGATTAACATTATTCGCAAATTATATTAATAAGTTAGATAGATCGGTTTAGATTCTGTGATAAAAACTCAAGTGCAAATGCGTATTCAGGCGGCTACCATTTTCTTTGCCGAGTTTAATGACGTGCAATCTAAAATAGAAAGAAATGTGGACGAAAAAGCATTACTGTCCCATTTAGATTACAGAGATTCGTTTGAGTGCCAATATTATTCAATTGTAGCAATAGCAAAGCACATGATAGGCGACGGTGAACAATATGGATTGAATAATTCTCAGTGCATTTCTGGGAAATCTGTGTCTATTAAATTACCGCAAATAAAGTTACCTGTCTTTGACGGTTCCTTCGATAAATGGTTAGAATTTAGGAACTCGTATTTTTCAATGATACATGATCGCGACGACTTAGATCCTATACAGAAATTTCAATACCTAAAATCGTCTCTCAGTGGATCTGCGTTACATGTTATCAGTTCGTTAGAGTTTACTGCACCTAACTATATTAACGCGTGGGACCTGCTTGAAGCTAGGTATCAAAATAATAGGCTATTGATACATAACCATGTGAAAGCGTTGTTTGCGGCACCTTCTGTGGGTAAGGAATGTTCGGCACAGATCAGAACGTTAGTAGATTGCGTTTTACGTAATCTGAGAGCCCTAAATTCTCTTAAAGAACCGGAATCTTCACTCGAGGATATGTTTATCATTTATTTAGTTGTCAGTAAACTTGATTCTGCCACTGAACGTGAGTGGGAGAACTACAGAAGTTCACTTATCCCTGATTCTCACAAAACGTCTAAAACGTTAAAACTATAAAACTTATTAACGTTTTTAAACAATAGGTCTGACATGTTAGATATGATTGATTCAGGTAGCAGTAAAAATAATCAGTCACATTCACAAAATAAAAATGAGGGTAAACAGTCAGTTGATCATAAGAAACAGTATAACTCTCAAACTACACTTAGTTATGCGAGTGCGAATAATAATGATAAGGTCTCATCAGGTAGTAAAGGAAAAAGTAAACATAACTTGATATGCCCATTATGTAGTGGTAAACATGCATTATATTCTTGTGTTAAGTTTTTAAATATATCGGTACAAGACAGATTAATCATAGTTCAGTCAAAAAACGTTTGTCAAAACTGTTTACGTACAAATACTCACACAATTGAAAATTGTAATTTCGGTCCTTGTAAATTATGTCAACAGAAACATAATGCATTAATTCATGTTGACAATAATAGCGTTATTCCAAATACGTCACCACAACGTTCTATTATCAATAATACGTTGCCACAGTCCTCTGTATTACACTGCGTTAGTAAAACAGCTGATTCAATTGATAATCGTAGTTGTAATGCGTTCATGGATAATTCTAAATCGTTACAGACTGTCTTGCTGTCTACGGCGCTAATTGAGATTGCGGATAATGATAATCGTTATCACACAGTTCGCGCTCTGCTGGACAGCGGCAGTCAAAATTGTTTTATAGCTCAAAGCCTATGTAAACGTTTAAAAATACCAATCATACAGTCCACTATACGTGTTTGTGGCGTTGGACAATCCGTTTCACAGTCCAGTCACAAGTGCGATATTAATATTCGTTCTAAAGTATATGACTTTCATACAACCTTACATTGTTTAGTGTTGCCTAGTATCATTTCGAAGTTGCCTTCGATACACGTTAATAGTGATGCTCTTCGTATACCTAGCAATATTCAACTTGCAGATCCCACATTTTATGTACCAAGTGACATAGATTTATTAATAGGCGCGGATGTCTTTTGGGATTTGCTAAAAGAAAATAAAATTAAACTTCACACCGGTCCGTACTTACAAGATTCGATGGTAGGTTGGATTATATCCGGTCCAGTTTATAATAATAATCGTTTATTAGAGCTTAGCACGACAGATGTCCAGTGCAATTTCACGTTAGTTGATTCTCAATTACGAAAGTTCTGGGAAATCGAAGAAGTACATATCCCACCCGTTATTACTGAGGAGGATCGTTTTTGTGAAGAGTTGTTCTTGCAGACTACTGAACGCGATCAGCACGGTAGGTTTTCTGTAAAAATGCCATTTAAACAATCACCTGAATGTTTGGGTGATTCGCATAATTCTGCTAAACAGCGTTTTTCATCTTTGGAGAGGAAACTAGATCGCTTACCACAGTATAAAAAGATGTATTGTGAATTTATGCACGAGTACGAACAGTTGGGTCACATGACGCGTTTTGAGGATTTTAATCATTTAAATAAGCCGTATTATATTGTACCACACCATGGGGTATATCGTGAAAGTAGCGTGACAAACAAATTACGTGTCGTTTTTGATGCAAGCGCGACAACCTCTAATAATAATTCGTTGAATGATATTCAATACGTGGGCCCTAGGTTACAAAATGAGATCTTCTCAATATTGCTTCGTTTCCGGCAATATCGATATGTTGCTTGCGCAGATATTGAAAAATTCTTTAGACAAACTTTAATTCATCCTGAACAACGTAACTTACAACTAATATTATGGCGAACTGATAACAGCATGCCAATCCAAGTTTATCGTCTCAACACAGTGACGTATGGCACTGCATCAGCACCCTACCTGAGCAACCGTTGCTTGAAACAGTTGGCAAAGGAATGCACGGATGACGTCATCACTAGCGTCATCAATGACGATTTTTATGTCGACGATCTCTTGACGGGGCATGATAAACGCGAAACGTTGCTAGATATTTGCAATAAAACGTCCGCCATTCTACAGAGCGGTTGTTTCCCCTTAAGGAAATGGACTTTTAATTTTGATGTAACTTCAGAAAGTACTAAGGATTTATGTATAGGTGAATATTGTCAGTCCAAAACCCTGGGTGTTGGTTGGTCTAACAAGAACGATTTATTTAATTTTTCAACTAGTATTGATAAAGATAATACGAAGATAACTAAACGTTTAATTATGTCAGTCATTGCTCAGATTTACGACCCACTAGGATTATTGGCACCAGCTATTACCACAGCTAAGGTTTTATTACAGCAATTATGGCTTGCAAAAATAGGTTGGGATGATGAAGTCCCAAGTCAAATTGCATGTGTCTGGTGCGATTTTATTCATTCGTTACAATATTTGTCCGAAATATTAGTGCCGCGTTATGTCATGTGTACTGATGCTGCAAATAAAGAGTTACATATTTTTACCGATGCTTCTCAGTCTGCATACGGTGCATGTGCATACATACGTTCACATACTAATATTGATGAGTCGCGGGTTACCATTCGATTATTATGCGCTAAGAGTAAAGTCTCACCAATTAAATCGTTAAGTATTCCACGACTTGAACTATGTGGAGCTCTAATTGGAGCTAAACTTTATAATAAAATCATAAATTCTCTTAGGCTGAAATTCGATAAGGTATATTTCTGGACTGACTCCACTATAGTTCAAGCCTGGCTTCGGACATCACCACATTTGTTAAAAACGTTTGTTCAAAATAGGGTTGTGCAAATTAATGAATTAACAAGCAACACTACTTGGTTACATGTTAAAAGTAAGGAGAACCCTGCTGATATATTATCAAGAGGTGTTCTCTTTGACTCATTAAAGGGAGACAACACTAGTTTGTGGTGGTGCGGTCCGTATTTTCTTCGTGAACCGTCATCTAGTTGGTTGACAACAAATACTAGTGAAATTGAGTTTATTCAGAGTACATTACCGGAATTAAAAGGTTGTAAAACTACAAATTTGTTAAATGTAAAAACCGATATTATAATTGATTTTGAAAACTTTTCTTGTTTTAATCGTTTGCAAAGAACAGTCGCGTATGTCTTACGGTACATTTTTAATTTACGTGCATCGCGTATCGGTCAAGATCGCAAAACCGGTTCATTGACCGTGAGCGAGATTAATAGTTCGTTACTTGTGTTGACACGTTTAGTTCAATCACAATCATTCAGTAAGGAATATCATAACCTTAAAGACAAGGTGCACTTAAACAATAAGTCAAGTAATAAAACATTAGGTTTAAGTATATTTTTAGATAAAGTTAATATAATTCGTGTTGGTGGCAGACTTAGTAATTCAAAGTTTGATTACGATAAGAAACATCCAGTGTTGTTGTGTCATAAACATCGGTTTACTTGGTTGTTGTGTTCATACGAACACAAACGTTTACTTCATGCTGGACCTCAGCTTCTCGTGGCGACTATGCGTGATAGATGGTGGGTGCTAGGAGCACGTAATTTAGCAAGGCTAGTGGTTCATAAATGTGTGACCTGCATTCGCATGAAAGGAAATACGTTAACTCCACACATGGCCGATCTCCCTGCCGAACGTTTAGAAGCTGGATTTCCATTCATGCGATGCGGTGTTGATTATGCCGGGCCAATATCTATATTGAATCGCAAAGGCAGAGGTTCACAACTAATTAAAGGATATATTTGTTTATACGTTTGTTTTGCTACCAGAGCTGTGCATTTAGAATTAGTTAGTTCGTTGTCCACTCAGGATTATCTATTGGCATTCAAACGATTCATATCACGACGCGGTAAGCCGTGTCAAGTTTTTTCTGATAACGGTAGGAATTTCGTTGGAGCTGAAAGGGAGCTTTCAACTATATTTGAAAGGTCAGACGAAATAATTGATTTTGCTAGTAGTAATAATATTAAATTTAGTTTCATTCCGCCTTATGCGCCTCACTTTGGTGGTTTGTGGGAGGCAGGAGTGAAGTCGTGTAAGTATCACTTGAGACGTGTCGTAGGTAATGCTAAGTTAACTTATGAGGAGTTTAGTACGGTATTGACACAGGTTGAGGCCGTCCTGAACTCCCGTCCTATGTCACCTATGTCCGCAGATCCAAATGATTACCTTCCACTCACACCTGCTCATTTCCTAATCGGCCGGCCGTTGACTGCGCCTGCCAGTGACGACTTCACGAAGACATCTACGCCTAACTGTCGCTACCATCGGCTGGAACAGCTACGACAACATTTTTGGGAGCGGTGGTCAAAAGAATATGTGTCTGAGCTGCAACGCAGAACGAAGTGGGCACACAATAAAGATGACATCGCTAAAGATAGTCTTGTCGTCATCAAAGAAGACAACCTACCACCATTCAAATGGAGAATGGGTAGGATTATTAATCTGTTCCCAGGGAATGATGGCGTCTCGAGAGTTGCAGAAATCCGAACATCAACAGGCACAATCAAGCGTGCTTCTTCGAAAATCTGCCCGCTGCCGGTTTCCACAAACGAAGCCAGCGTAACTTCTGTTTAGTTGGAAGACGGTTCTTCCAAGGCGGCCGATATGTTGCGTCAAGCAGCGCCATCTATTGACTTTCAACGCACCCAGGATCCATACATAATTAGTAGCGACATCTGTTGCTCAAAAATGAGAGTACGGCTCGCTCGCGACAGCTTCGAGAAAGGTCGGTCCGTCCTCACCAGTGTGATATATACCGCAGGATCGTGTGTACGATAACTTTTGTAAAACGGAAGAATATATTTTATTGTAAAACAATACACGAGCCTTATTGAAGAAGCCCTGCCTGCCTCCTGTCTTCATTGCCAAAACAACGACGCTTTTGTCTTGTGAAATGTCTAAATGTCTACCTTTATATCCTGTAATTCATAAGGTGTACATTATACAGTATTCGTTTCTAGTCGTAATTGGAATAAATATGTAGGTGCGCAAGAAGATACGTACTTATTTTTAATTGCAGGAAAATAAACAGAAAGAAAAATAATCTACAATAAGCGGATCTACAATTTGCGAATTTGAGTAGGTGATCTAACGTAAACCCTGAGTGAAACTATGTAGTTGAAATTAGAAATTATTAGGTAGGTTTATTTTTCAACATAAACTTATGAAAATTGGCATTTGACTTAAAACTTAAGGCTGGAAACAGTGCTTGACCGACGGTCAGCGCTGACCGTCGATCGGCGTAGCTATATCTATGCAAGTCTATGAACAGCTACGCTGACGGAACGCGCGTGACTTGGTACGCGCGTACGGTCGGTCGAGCCGTCGGTCCGGCTCGTCGGTCGCGCATACGTCGGTTGACCGACGAGTTATGAGATTGTATGGATGCGTTCAGTGCTTCGCTGACGGAGAGACCGACCGTACGCACATATTAGAGCATTCAGTAAAAGGATTCATTTTTCTTGTGAACTGGGTGCTTACTCTCGAATATAATTCCAATAGATCGACATTAGTCAAACGTCAGTTGGTTGAGTTAAACGTCAGGGATAGGCTAGACTCAGTGAGTCCAGCCAATCACTGACGTTTGACTGACAATTTCAATGTCGATCTATTGGAATTATATTCGAGAGTAAGCACCCTGTACACACGCGTCGCAGTTCGCCGTCAGCGCAGCACTGAATGCATTTTCGCAACCGACGGTCAGCGCTGAGGTTCAGAACGTACGGTCAGGACGTACTGTCGGTCGAGCACTGTAACCGGCCTTAAAGAAAGAAAGAACAATCGCTTGCTCCATAACCATCTTAATCATATTAAATGTCTAGTTTTTGACAAGCATGTATATTTGTATACTTTAAGTATATGAACACTGAATATGTATGCAGGGTAACATAACATCACATCTTGTTTCACCGAAAGCTTGGGCAAAAGTGTACTTATAGTTACCCACATTTCGCCAGATCAACTAGGCACAAATTCAGAGGCTGCTACTTAGAAATTCCAGATAGAAAAACTCAATACTTATCACTTTGCCTGACCTGGGAATTGAACCCAGGACCTCATGCTCAACAGCGCTTACGACCAATAGACCAACATGGCAGTCAGCATGTATGCAAAATGTCACATAAATACATACCTTTAATAGCATCTGGTTAAAAAAAGACGGCAAAAATCTTGTATCATGATTAGTACAAAAATATGAACAAGTTACACATATTGAAGACTTTAGCGCTAGCTTCTACCACAGAATAGTGCCTACAGAAAGTCAGGTCCATACACAGCGTGAAAAGGAACGCACACATAAACAAGCTTCTCATAGCATAGCCGAGATAGGATAAGCCCTTACTCTCGCGGAAGATTTTCTTACGCGCACTGTATTTCCAACGTATGCTTTAGTTCTTAGAGTTGAAAATTCAATGATCGAAAAAAGAATTATCACATTAAAAATCGCCCATGTGCATGAACACTGAAATCACTGTATGTACGCATCTGTGTATGTGCGCCTAGATTTACTTGTTGTATGAAATTTTAGTCATCTTCATCATATGCCCAGCCTTTTCCCAACTATCTTGGGACTTAATACCAATATTTTACATGAGAAACTGCCTATCTGACATTCTCAATCCAACCTTACTGAGTAGTACGATATCCCTTGGTAAGACTGGTTGTCAGCCTTTCGGGCTTCTGACAA
This sequence comes from Aporophyla nigra, assembly GCA_947507805.1. Taxonomy (NCBI): domain Eukaryota; kingdom Metazoa; phylum Arthropoda; class Insecta; order Lepidoptera; family Noctuidae; genus Aporophyla; species Aporophyla nigra. Next base: position 7,462,683 of record OX382301.1, read on the forward strand.
CCCGTAACAAAAAATCCAAAACGGATTAATGTACTTTTTGAAGCACCAGAAGATGTCTTGGTATGTACAGACCATCACCCATCCACGGACCAACTGCGACAAGAGTAGCTTAACCTTGCCGATCGACCTGTGCAGCTGTTAATACTTAACCATAAGCCCTGTATGGAGCTTTAGAATGGAGCCGACATTTTATAGATAGATACGTACATAATTTTTTACTGCTACGTAGAAGGAGCACCCTGAATTTTTATGTCTTGTACGTGAAAATAACCAGCAGATTTTTTTGTTTTTCTTTCATTTCGTATCGTAGAGCAAATGTTTTTTTGTTAAGGTAGATATTTGAGGAGTAAGAGTTCCTTAAAGGTCCCTCTAAACTAGTTGAACAAAGTGTAGTGTTTTTTTTTTTATATTTTTATCGTAATTGCTTTTCCGTTGTTTCTTCCCTATCTGAATTTTTGCTTCGTAAGAAAGTTTTGTGTATTCATTTTATAATACGGTATTAGAGACGTTCTTAAAACTGTGGCAGGTAAGTTTTAGTCATCATTTTTGTTTCAAAGATTCTTGGAGGCAGGCACAGCAAATTAATAACAAAAAAAAAAAAACTATCGGCTTTTATTTGTGTTGAAAATAACCTACATATCTTACTTATATTTACAGAAAGTCTTTTGTTTCAGAGTAGTTGTCATCCAGTGGTAGCGGTAGTGGTATAGGTTCGAACTAAGTCAGACACTTTACTTCCCTGCCGGGGTCGCGTGATTGTTCGAAAGAGATACCGTGACCCTGGCACATGGGCAACTGAAGGAACACGGGTGGGTTTTAGTCAGTAAAAGTCTGACACGCCCTCCCGCTCCGCCCACAGCGGGAGAAGTCATTTGATGACTTCCCATCCAAAAAAAAGGCACTTAACTTTGTCTATATAATTTCATGACCACTGTTCTAAAAACGGTGCAAAAAAACATCGTCGAGAAACCGGCATGTCCTAGAACCAAAAATTCATTACAATGGATTACAGCCCCCCTGCCTCTTGAAGTGAGTTGGCCTGTGTCCCAACAAAGGGACCATTATAGGCTGATAATGCTTTTATTGTGGCTCTCATAATACACGTTAATACATTTATACCTATAAATACTGGGACATAGATTTGAAACACACCCACACGAGATATAATACACTGAAATTACCATTTGTGGCCAATTATCTGATGTGAGTGTCGCATAGATACCAACACACAAATTCAGTACCGCGTAGGCAGGGACTTTTGATCGGAAACCTCATAGATGCCTATCTGATTTGATATCAAAAAGTTCACAAGGTACCTAAATCTGATTAGTTTATTTCAGTCATAGTACACATTACTAACGTGGGTGCCTGAAATCACGCATCGAAAATATTTCTAGAAATATGCTGATAAATTTTAACATCAAAAGTAAAAAGTGAAACGGCTTTTTCTTAACGTTTAAATGATCTTAATTTAACTGTAAATTCATTACATAAACATTATCCAAAAGGCAACTAACGTGACCTGGCATTTTAGGCTGCTTTTACTTATGCTAATCAAAGTTACAGAGACAGAAACGGTTTATAAGTGCGGCGTACTTATCCGAAAAAAAGATCTTTGAACATGAGCATAGCATAATCAGAATATTACGCTCCTACTACTGGGACACAGGCTCCTGTGTGAGAAAGTGGACAATAATCCAGCACGCAGGCCCAGTACGAGTTACTGGATATCCACATACTTTCGAATTTTGATACCATGAAAGGTAGATCATAATAAAGGCAGTAGTCATTCTTACCTCTGATTATCTCAAAAACTAGTTTTGAATTTTGCACACCGCATACAAATATAAAAATAAATTAAAAGCTCAGGCGGATTTTTTACCCAACTGCAGATAACCCGTAAGGAGGTTAATGTGTTTACCGAAAGCCGTTTAGACGATCATATGAACGTAATAAGGTACCTCGGATGCAAATGACAGACCTGAATAGTTCCTTCCACCGAATGACGCCTCACGAAACTAAGTTTAGAAAGTTCTTGCAAAAATTTTGCATTTTCAGGATAAGAAGGAAAATTACGTTCATTAAAATCTGCAATGCTGTGTTAATATAACTTTGTATTGTGTTAAGTTAGTGTTTATTGTTTCTTTGTTTTTTTTTTAGCAATTAGTTAACCACATTCCTATATTTCACATTGCTTTTAGTTTCGCAAAAAGAATTTATAAAAGGAGTAGTTCTCCAGACCGTACCATGACGGCCAATTTCATCGGAGACTAGGCTTTGGCGTGGAAAAAATATATAGAGCACAAGTGTGTCCAGAGACACAGGGGCACTGTCTTTTCCCTCACTCTCATAGACGGCAATCCGACACGACCGGAGAGAGATCACGTGCAGAACCGAAGGAAAAAAGGAAGGAATCAAAAAAGGAGAAAAGGAGTATGCAAGGGGTGACGTTCTGCGTTTTACCCCTGTGTACCCCCGTGGGATGAAGCCGTGAGTTTATGTTTGATTATTTACTTTAACTTTTACCGTATTTAGCTACGTACTATTATTTATCAGCGTAAAATACCTATATTTTATTTACTTTTGAAACCAAATTCTAAATACATAAAAAAGAAAAACATTTTCATACCAAAACGGTATCTTTGCATATAAAATAACTTGGCATCATAACTTAAGTGATCCGATAACAACATTATTTAGAGCGAAAACTTGAAAAGCAATTCTGAAGAAATAATAAAATATAAAAGATGGCGGCTTTAGATCTAGTAAATTGGGTTTTATGTCCAATATATAGGTATACACAGACACAGCGAATATTACTTCAGTTAAACCTTTTACAAGAAAATATTGACGTAATTAGCAAGTAACGAAATTAAACTAAAAGGCTTTGTTTAAGACTTTTCAAAAATATTGGGCAGTTTGGTATTCATTTACACCGCTTTCGCTGACGGGGGTGCATGTGGTTCCCTTCAAAATGTTTGAGCTAAATGGTTCTAATCCTTGCATCATGTTCGTGAACGGGCGCCGTCAGTAGAGACTGGCCATCTCTTAGCTGCCGTGGTTTGTTTTAATTTAATATTTAAAAGTTCTTTTTTTAATCTTTTTATTACGGACGCTCTATCCTTTACCGCTATCCGTTATCCGTACCGCTATGTCGTTCTCACATGTATGAGTTCATCATGGTTGAAGAGTGTCCGTGTAGTTTATTCCACGTCCTTCTCCATACGTACCTTCTTCGCTTTGGAAAGAGCAACTAAGTTCTTAATTCTGACTGACCGACCTCTTTTTTTTTTTTTTTTTTTGGATGGGAAATCATCAAATGACTTCTCCCGCTCTGGGAATGACTTCTCCCGCTCTGGGGGTTCTCCCGCTCTGGGTGACCGACCTCTTGACAATTCAAAAGTGCCTGTAATTAGTTTATTTGAAATAAACGCTTTAAGGTTGAGTTTGAACGTGCAAATATGAGGAACTAAGATAATGAGTTTTCCGATTCCGCAAATACGGAATAAATTTTTAAAGCGAAGGTAGTAATGTTCTACAGATGTTGTCACAAATACTTCTTAAACTTCTTGTCTCAACAGCATACTGATTACTTAGTACAATTTAGTGCACTAGGTTCCGTTCTTCCACATGTGGTTAGGTATCTATTAAATTTGAGTTGACACCCAAATCCAAACGTTGCAGACTTGCAATCACCGCCTTCTTGGGCATGACCGGCCCGCTTCGTTGCACAAATCTATAACCACTCGTGAGTCTGTACAACGTATACGTGTGACGTCTATCCGAATTCGGGTAGTCATTCGTATCCCCGCATGCGGGCTTACGACTGAATGTAATAGCGCTGTAAGTGTTAGTGCACCTTCCGAATACCAAAATTGCCGAGTAGTAAAATTGAGTATCCACTGCTTCTGTGTAAAATATTATATATTATTCAAAAGTTTACCGACTTAACCAAAAACGCTGGGCATTAGAACCATGCGTCAAAGCCTTTTCATCAACAATACATTTTAGTCACATATTTTATGCTTACAACAAAACGATCACATTCCATACCGATGGCCTTTCCATGGGATGGTCCATTTAACTTTAGTCTTTGTGATCCGTTGGAGGCGAGGGTTACAAATTATACCTATTGTTTATGTGCCCTCACGCGGGCTTGCCACCCCCTGACAAATTATATTTGCATGGTTATTAATTAGCCATAGTGTGGCATTTTGGTGCCGAAACGTTATTGCATACTGCGCCTGCTTTATTGGATACACCTACTCATAATGTAGATTTTGCTGATTAATGGCTAGGTATGAAATTTAATTCGAATCTGTAAATAACATCAAGTAAAGAAGCCTTTTTCATCACTCTGTTTCTCCGCGTACTTCTTCTAAACGGGTTTTGATACGGTTTTCACTATCGTTTAGAGGAATTCTTCCGGAAGGTTCTTATTATTATGCATAAAAATATGCCTTGGAAGGTGGGTAGGCCTCTGGCGAAGGACGCAACGTGTGGCGACGGCGGACTGTGCTAGTACTGCGGCTGTTGTAGTAGACCTTATGGGTCACTATAGTTTTGAGCCGTTGGGGTGTTGAAACTTTCGGGTCGAGGCTCCTTTTTAATGAAATTTCTCATCGACTCGTCGACACTTCATGTGACCAGAGGGCTGGGTCAATCTTTGGCCGTATACTAAAGATATTCTATAGTTATATGACCTCCGCCACATATACTATACACCCGTGTGGAGCCAGGACGAGTCGCTAGTGTTTGTATTAAAAACCAATATATCATCAGTCTACACAAGCCCACTGCTGGACATTAAACCTCTCCTGTCGCACGCCATTCATCAGGATTCTCGGCAACTCTCATCCATAGTCACCCTCCGAAGATCGTCGTTCCACCTAACCGAAGAGTGTCCTACCTTACGTTTGCCTATTCGCTGTCTCCGCCCAATATCACGTCTACCCCATCCGGTTTCCATTTCATCGGCTAATAACTGGCCATAGCCAATTGCCACTTTAGGTTTTTTACTGCTTGCTTTTGTAAAAGATATTCTTTGGTTTGCAAAATAAAGTCTTCACCTTCTAGAAGATTATTAACATATTAAACAGCTTTATCTAACCGAATATACATATATGAGTATTGTTTACAGCGTAGTTTCGTATGTTAGCAACTTTCTGCCTAGCAACAAAAGACATTGGCGCTCCTCAAGAGCTAAGTGGAATAAACTTTTAACTTTGACTCTGTGTTCTCCTCTCCTCGTCTCTCAACTATAAACACTATCACTTTGCTAAGCTTTTTATATGATAAAATTAAATCAGCTGGCGATACGTTATCAAGTTGTGGGGTATCGATACAATATCGAAAAGTAATGGAAAAAATAATTCATCATCGGATTAGTACCATTAGAAGGGCGAAGGTATCGAGAGCGCTCAGCTGTTTTTTATAATTTTTCTTAGAACTTGGATATTTTTTATGAATTCCCAAAAACTATAACATAACAGTCGTTTGGTTGCCTTAATGTACTTTTCACAGTGTCATCAAAAGTTTTGAAAAAAGTTGGATGATAGAATTTTACTATATATTTTTAATTTGTATATTTGTTGGTTTATTCCTTTTCGATACCCAACAAGTGGATAAAGTATTGCCAGCTCATAGTATTTGACCCTTTTATATAAAGGTCGTGACAGTCAGTGACCCGTAGCATGGTTCTGACCCATAACATAACCACAATAGGGACTATTTTAATAATACACGATAAATAAAGCGCTTCTATGTACTCAAATACACGAGCATTACGTTGTCGGCTGCAGTTGCCTCTGCCGTTTATGCGTGTCGCTCGTGTGTATGCACACTTCCACATAGCATAATATCACGCTTGTATTCTGCTAAAGGTTAGGCAGAGGTGTACCGTTCACCCAAATTTCGGCAGTTATGTTGATGTCCTTGGTGGTGGTTTTAAGTTCCTTACTGACACTAAACACTGACCTTCAAAACTTATTACCAGACTTGTAATTGCAATATCTCCTAAAATTGTTTAAGAGAAATCTAACATCTATCGAGAAGTCAGAGTTTTATGGTTGGTATTGCCTCCTCGGGTTCTGATTACATCATCGCGCTCAGACTAGGTTTTAGAGGCGATGTTGGAGACTATTCTCCCATTATTTTTTTAAGGAAAAACAAACAGTAACAAAATAAGAGATAGACATATTATCTTAGTTATTAAATTTTGGAGTGGCGACCGCGTACCGGAAGACGTACAGTTGGAAAACCTCCAACAAGGTGGACCGATGACCTTGTGAAGGCCGCAGGAATCCGCTGGATGCGGGAAGCACAAAACCGGTCGTAGTGGCGGAGCTTGGGGGAGGCCTATGTCCAGCAGTGGACGTCTTTCGGCTGAAATGATGATGATGATGATTAAATTTTGAACAATTGTGCTACTCACAACGTTCTCCACAGATTACAATGCAAAGTATTTAAAACTAGCTGGTAACACAGATACAATACTATAGTATAATACATCAAGGCTTTGTTTAGGGTCCTGAGTGTGATAAGAGCTGGTCTGCGGCTTCTGATCAGCCTACCGAGCTCATCCCAGGCGTATTGAATCAGATTGAGATACGGACTTCTTGATGGCCAAGCCACCAAGTAGATACCAACCTCCTGAATGTAGGTACTCTTGTACGATCCGAGCGGTGTGTGGCCAGGTGTTATCCTGCATCATCCTAGTCATACACGCACGCCAGTTACCAGTATTACGCACCTGACCCTTCTGTATAAGGGCACAATTGCGGCGGTAAGTCCCCTCTTTGAGGAGTGGATAGAGAGGCGCCACGGCGTCCTCACCTTCCGCCTGACGAAGGTTCTCACCGGGCATGGGTGTTTCGGTGGGTTCCTGTTCAGGATAAAGAGGGAGGAAACGCCCGGGTGTTTCCATTGTGAGGATCGTCTAGAAGACACGGTGGAGCATACGGTAGAAGTGTGCCCTGCCTGGGCGGAGCACCGCCGTGTCCTCGTGGAGGCGATCGGCGGCGGCGACCTCTCGCGTCCGGCCCTGGTGCGAGCCATGGTACGGAGCGAGAGGGCATGGGAAGCCGTCACCTCCTGCTGCGAAGCAGTTATGCTCGCGAAGGAGGAGGCGGGGCCCGTGAGAGAGTGGCAGTCTCTGCGCCCTCACGTCCCTAGCCGCCGCAGGAGGAGACGCCCCGGGCGCCGGGAGTCGATTGCGGACTCCCGGCCACCGTAGGGACGAACTTGTGGGCGGCGAGCAATGGGTAGTTCGTCGCCCGGTAAGGACCAAGCTCGGGTCGACGGCGCGTAGTGTTCCACGCGCGCCTCAAAGAGATGTCAGCAGCACTGAAGGGGTCTGCTAGGACCGATGCCTGCCGGGGTCGCATGATTGTTCGAAAGAGATACCGTGACTCGGGCACATGGGCAACTGAAGGAACACGGGTGGGTTTTAGTCAGTAAAAGTCTGACACGCCCTCCCGCTCCGCCCAGAGCGGGAGAAGTCATTTGACGATTTCCCATCCAAAAAAAAAAACCCTTCTGTGTAACATCACCAAACATACATTTTAATCATCAAAAACCGTCGGTTTCCAGTCTATATTCTCAGTTATATAAACATTAAAATGAAAACACTTTTGTGTCGAAATAACTCGTTAAGTTTCAGATATTCAGATAAACCTGTTACATTTTCTTTTCGTACGAATCGTTCGTTTGTTAATCCGATTCCCATTCGTTGTTCTTTTTTACATATTCTCTTTCACTGTAATTCCAATTCCTTTGTAATTATTTCCATTATTTGAAATGTATTTAAAACACTGATTTGGTTCTACTAGATGTTTTTGACTTAAACAAAGTTAATCTGAACTACTAGAGGAAATAACAAAATTATTATCACACTTGGTTATATCTATAGGTATTGTTGTTGTGGTTGCGGATTGATTAGTGTTGGCTAAAGTATTACATAACATATTTCCCAAAAAAGCAAGCAGAAGTGTACCTATACACACTGACTTATAAAATTAAACCGCCGAAAAAACTGAACAGCAGAAAATAATAAACCTTAAAATTTTGAGTCGGCGCTGAAAAATCAATGAACGTAGATCACTCGAACCGCCGACTCATATTTTATTTTATTTTTAAAAAGTTTTATTTTATAATTTTTTGTGGCTTTAATGTACTAATAATACTTTGCAAGGTATACCCACCCCAATAAAAAAGAATTATCAAAATCGGACTACTCTGTATAAAGTTATGCGTGGTCATTCATTACAATCAGTGAGTGAACAATCAATCATCCCCTGTTTTCCGACCCTTAGGGTTCGATTTTGTTTTTAAAATTTATATGGGACCACCTTCGGAGTATACCCTTTCCAATAAAAAAAGAATTATCACAATCGGACTACTATGTAAAAAGTTATGCGTGATCATACATAAAAAATATATACAGGATGTGGTGTAAGTAATGGTCCACCATTCAGGATTCGATGAACCAGATAATTAACTATAACAATTAAAAATTTTAACCATTTTTACCCAATTTTTTTTTTTTTAAATTGCTCTTGATCTTGATGGTGTGTTAAAGATTGGGGTTAAAATTAGAGAAGAACCAACTTTTTCTTCAAAAGAGCTGAATTTACATAAAAATCATAATTTATCATGATAGCTATAGTATTCAGCAGTAATTAACAGAAATCAAAATGAAAAAATTAAGGTTTTTGTTGAAACTACAAACAAATGTGTGATAAAAGGTAGAAATTTCGTAAATAAAAGACAAAAATGAAATATTTTCGGAATCCTTGGGTAAAAATGTTTAAAATTTTTAATTGTTATAGTTAATTATCTGGTTCATCGAATCCTGAACGGTGGACCACTACTTACGCCACACCCTGTATATATACGCGTTGAATTGAGAACCTCCTCCGTTTTTTTTGTCGGTTAAAAATAAGTACAACATACTTAATCAGCCACTGCTGGGGCACAGGCCTCCTTTCTGTGACTGGTTCAGTTCATGGTCGATGTCACATGGCTTCGAATTTTTTGTTCTAAAACATGCCGGTTTCCTCACGATGTTTTCCTTGACCGTTTAAAGAGTAGCCAGTATAAAGTTATAATTTAAGTCTCAAGCATCAGATGCGAGTGACATGATGGACACAATTGCTTAGTTTTTCCATCAAGAACTAGTTTTTCATCTAGCATCTTAACTAGTTGTGGCATCTTGAACTAGTTTCTGGACTAGATTTTCCATCTTGAACTAGTTTTGCCATATTGTAATAGTTTCTGAATTAGTTTTTCCGTGATGAACTAATTTTACCAACTATTTTTTTCATGACGAACTACTTTCATAACTAGTTTTACCATCATGAAATAGTTTCTCAACTTTTTTGTCAGCTAGCTTCACCATTTTGAACTAGTTTCTGAACTAGTTTTTCCACCATAGATTAGTTTTTTAATCACCAAGTTTTGCCATCATAAACTACAATAATTTCTGAATACGCTTTTTTCATAATAAACTAGTTTTCCACAATGAACTAGTATCTCAACTAGTTTTCAATCATGGACTAGTTTCTCCACCATGAACTAGCATCTCACGTAGTTTTCAATCATGAACTAACTTTAAGCTAGTTTTTCCTCCATGAACTAGCATCTCAACTAATTTTTCAGTAATGAACTAGTTTCTCCACCATGAACTAGCATCTTAACTAGTTTTTCAAGAATGATTTAGTTTCTCCACCATGAACTAGCATCTTAACTAGTTTTTCAAGAATGATTTAGTTTCTCCACCATGAACTAGTTTTTCCACAAAAACTAGCATTTCATCTAGTGTTTTAATCATAAACTAGTTTTTTTCACTTTGAAGTAGTTTCTCCACCATGAAATAGTTTCTCAATTAGTTTTACCTAGTGTCTGAACTAGTGTCTGAACTAGTCCAAGATGGCAAATTAATTTGTGTTCTGTTATCCCATGAGGAGAAATGTAATCACACCACTCAATCAAAACTAAAACCGTTAAGTACCTACTCAAAATTTAGTATAAAGTTTCTCTAATTATTGTGAAGTAAAATCCACAAATCCCTATTGGTAACTGCGAACAAAGATACGTGGCTGTCATTTACTGTAGTAATTGTTTGACAGTCCGTAGTATCTTTGTATTAATAGATAGGTATAATAATGTACTCTTAAAGCATTCCAATCCAGCGGTCCCTTGCTGCCCTATGCCAGCGATGCCCTAAGCCGAGGTCTGTACCCAACAGGGGGTGCCCTTAGCGACTAGTTGCTCTACTTTTAAGTTTTATTAAGCCCAGGATGGAGGCCTTTATTAATAGTAGCCACAGGCAAGTCTGTTTAAGGAGCCGACAACCTAGGTTGACCCGGGAGATGTAATTCAAAAAAATAAAATTGTACTCTTAAAGCGGTGGAGAGGAGACTGTCTTAAGGAAACTAGTTTCTCTACTATATCTGAAAATCAAAAACATGTGACATCTACTAACTCGGACTGGGTCCGCATGGTAGTTAACGGCCCAGTCCCTCTCACCAAGAGGAGGCCTGTGTCCCAGTAGTGGGAACATTATAGGCTGATTATGCTCATTCCTGGCCTGTTAGTCTAGTGGTTAGTGAACTTGACTGCTAAGACTGAGGTCGTGGGTTCGATTTCCACCCAGGATAAATCTTTGTGCGATGAGCACGATCATTTGTTCTGTGTCTGGGTGTAATTTATCTATAATATGTATGTATTTAGAAATATATAAGTATGTTTATCAGTTGTCTGGTTGCCATAGTACAGGCTCTGCCTAGTTTGGGATTAGATAACAGTGTGTTGGTTGTGCTAAGATATTTATTTTTATTTATTTATTCGTGAGCAGTGGTGGCCCAGTGGGTACCACTTTCGTGGCCCCGACTTACCTTGTCCAGTGTGTGTCGTCGTCATGTTGTGTGTCGAGCAGCTGCTTTACTTTGTGTAAATAATTTCATCAGCACTGCTCTCAAAACGGTGAAGGAAAACATCGTGAGGAAGCCGGTATCATTTAGAATCAAAAGTTCGAAGACATGTGACATCTACCAACCCGCACTGGGCCCGCGTGGTAGATAACGGCCCACTCCCTCTCACCGAGAGGAGGCCTGTGTCCCAGCAGTGGGAACATTATAGGCTGATTATGTGTATGCTCATTCGCGCGTCAACTATGAGCTAATATTTGACCTCCTTTTTTTTGTTTCACGCAAATTGCCTTTCTATTAACCCTTAATATGCCAAACGTGGATCCACACGAGACACAATGGCGTTTTAATTATTACTATAGTTACGGCAATCAACCGGTTATACGATATTAGAACTTACCTACAACAGCCATAAGGCAGGTTATATTTTAACCAATTTCTTACGTAATTTAACCTTGTCTTAATCAAAGCATTTCCCAATACACGTAACTACACCACTAACACGTAACCTCATCAACAATTTTCATGTTAACCTCTTTGATTAACCCAAATACTTGATACGCCACAATAATTTAATAGGGCTAGTCTCACCCGCAAGGCCGCAACCTTTGATAGAGAACTAACTTCGCCTTTCCTAATAAATGATTAACACACAGCCCACACCACATTCTAAGACAATACAACCTACCTTGCCTTTAACTTCGAGACCAGACTGTTCTTTCTTCAGTATAAATCTTAGACAAAGCTCAGCTGAAAGTTCTACTTTACTTCCACGAGGAAAGTATCTGCAAGTAACACGAAAGCTAGAATCACGAACTTTTGTAGTTCAATAAACTCCATTGCCTCGTATCTACAACGCCATCGGCATAAACTGCGGAAAGACTCCAGAGAAACGCAATGGATTGATGTTATTAATATTTTTATTTCGTTGTAGCTTGTCTATGAAGCGAATGAGACACACATTCAATAAAATTTATTTCCTTTTTCCGACAGCAGCTCCTTCATGTGTCCGTAAAATACTTGTTCCAATAAGTCGATGGGGCACTGCGTATCCGGAATACGGCAACCTTTGTGCTGACTGTTCAAATAAACGAACGATACGAGACGTTGCCAAATGCCCCACATTTGCAAAAATACGATAACGTACTTACGTACTTTATAACAACCCAAAAGCCGAAGTTTACGCCGAAATTCAATTGTTTCCCGGATACTTTTGGTTACAATCGGATTAGGGTTCTCGTTATGAAATTATTTACGAACAAAATCAAGCGGGCATTAGTGAATTCTGAGGATTTCATTGTACAGATTAATCTCTCAAGGGGCAATGTTTCTAACTTTTTCAATCAGAAAAACATTTTTTACTAATGAGAAGGAAAAATGTGGAAAAACCAAAAGCGAAACCCCTAATTGAAAGTTGAATAATTTCAGTATTAACGATAATTGCTCGAGTTATTGATTTTTGGTTACAAATTGTAATCGAAACTTTGTTGATTCTTCTTTTATGTAGGTAGGCAAGAACTATAGGTTACAATACTTATATAACTGTGATAATACTATATCCTAGGTACCAAAATATACATAGCTAGCAGTGGATTATGATAATTGGCTGTGCTCTACTCGCATCGATCATTGGCTCCCCTTCTAACGAGATGGATCCGACCCCCATTGTACACTCACGGTAATCAATCATTTCGATTACCAAATTCCAACTACATACATAACAAGTCATGTACACGTTCACTTTATCAAAAATATTACTCTTTAGATATCAATTTGGTTCGTTATACATAATATTAATATTCATCCATCGATCTTTCGAGAGTTTTGAAAGGAAAATGAGCGATTTGTTGCTCATCTCTCATTACCAATTATGTTTTCAAGTAAATGTGTTTTATTACATAATATTTTTAACAGTATTGGTTTTGACAATTCCAAATAATAACAGCCGCATGTGCCCATCGATGGTTAAGCTACGCTTGCCGCGATCGGTTTGTAAATAGGTCATCCAAAACATATCGAGACTGTTTCGAGCCTCGAAAAACACGTTAAGGCCGGGTGGCACCGCTTTCACCTGTTTTAGAATTGGGTGTTAATAGGCAAATTATTACGTCCAGAATCTGAAAAAAAAATATATTTAAGATACATTCTTTCTCCTTAGATTGTACCCGATCAAAACACGATACAATCAAATTTACTCGATAGAAAAAAAAGCCGAACTTACTTCGATTTGCAGTTTTTTAACAAGCCTAATTTCATTTTAAAGAAGTACTAATACTCCTATTTTTCTATAATTAGTATCAATGTATAGGTAATTTATTTTAGAATCGATTGTATCCGATCATTTTTTTTCAATTTATTTCTAAAAAAAAATATCGATCGTTCAAGTGATTTTTGATCGGCGCGTCGCTTGCCTTGCCAATGCCAGTGTCCTGCGAGACGTTATCGAGGTGAGACCTGTGACAATTTTTTGCGCGCGCGCTTCCGTTCTGCTGCGTAAGTAATAATAAGAGAAAACAAAATAAATTGTAAATAAATATTGTTTTCAAGAATTTATTTATACCATAGTTGGTTAAGCTTTTGTTTTGTGTGTGTGGTTCTCATTGTGTAAATATTTGTAAAACTTTAAAAACAATATTGCAATCCAATGCAATATTATTATGACATAGAATAGAGCTGATCTGATGATGGAGCTGGAAGGTGTCCATAGGAACTCCGTAATTAAACGACGCAACCCCATCGAGTTTGGGTTCGTTTGATTCGTCTTGACGAGTACTTTGATACTATGTGGTAACCAGGGTCTGATGATGGTGCTGGAAGGTGGTTATAGTAACTCCGTAATTAAACGATGTAACCCCATCAAGTTTGGGCTCGTTTGATTCGTCTTGATGAGTATCTTGGTAGGCGTGAATAGGAAGAGGTCGAAAATTATTCCGCGGCAACGTACTACCGGGGTAAAAGGGACCCAATATGATAATCCAGATTATAAACTATCTTGGTGCCAAATTTCATCCAAATCTGTTCAGTAGTTTTGCGTGAAAGAGTAACATACATCCATCCATACTTCCATACACCTATATTCATAAACTTTCATAATAATATTAGTCCAGGTTATAAACTATCTGCTTGCTAATTGGAACGAAGTTTTGGAACGAAGTTCCTTATCGCGCGTTGTGAAAGGGGGCTAGACGGAAAAAATTCTCACGAAAAGTTGTAACGACACTTTTTAACCGACTTCAAAAAAAGGACGAGGTTTCTCAATTCGACCGTATATATTTTGTTGTTTGTATTTGTTTGGATGTTGTTGTTTTTTTTATTGTGAGTAGAGAGAGAGGGAGAGAGAGAGAGAGAAGGAGAGAGGGTGAGAGAGAGAATATTTTTGTTGAGTGTATACAGGTTTTTTGTACATAATAAATAATAAAAAAATTATAACAATTATGAATCCTGGAAAGGAACTTCGTTCCATCCGGGTGTCCCTTGACACCTCTAAAGTTTTTTTTTTCATTCAAATGCGTTCAGTAGTTTTTGCGTGACAGAGTAACAAACGTCCATCCATACATCCACACTCACAAACTTTCGCATTTATAATGTTAGTCCAGGTTATAAACTATCTGCGTGCTAAATTTCATCCAAATGCGTTCAGTAGTTTTTGCGTGACAGAGTAACAAACATCCATCCATACATCCATACTCACAAACAAATTATCGCAATTATATTTTTTGTTTTTTTGTTTTTTGTGTGACTAAGTCTTTTGTGTAAATAAGTTATTTGTGTGTTTTGTATTATTCCAGGTTATAAACTATCTGCGTACTAAATTTCATTCAAATCCGTTCATTAGTTTTTGCGTGAAAAAGTAACAAACATCCATTCATACTCACAAACTTTCGCATTTATAATATTAGTCCAGGTTATAAACTATCTGCAAGCTAAATTTCATCCAAATGCGTTTAGTAGTTTTTGCGTGAAAGAATAACAAACATCCATCCATACTTCCATACATCCATACTCACAAACTGTCGCATTTATAATATTAGTCTTGTATTATCGTTTCTTCTGTGGTTTCTAATACTGTGGACATACTGATGTCGCTACACTATGACCTGTCTGTGCTACGCCCGCCGCGCCGCCCGAACTTTTGGCGCGCTAACGTGTTCGACAAGAAGGACGCGCGGGAGGCGCCCCGCGGATTTCACCGTACCTCACCCCCTCAAATCTGTATGAGTGTCGAATCACCTAGCCTTAAACCGTTGGTCTTGGTTGTTATTTGTACATCTTGGACAGTCTGACAACCAGTCGTACCAAGGGTACCGGTATTACCCAGTAACTGGGATGTGGTGGTCAGATAGGCAGTGGGTAAATACTGGTATTCAGTTGCATCCGGCTAGAATGGAAGCTGACCTTGGGGTCGGCTTCCATTCTAGCCGGATGCAACGTAGTTGGGAAAAGGCACATTAATTTTTGCATATTATGAGACAAGGAGAAATTTAAGAAAATTACAAACCAGCTGTAGCTCAAAAGAAATAGATTTGACTGTGATTTTTAGTTAGTTAACCTGGAATTTGGTTACATAAAGCTTATAGCCAAAGTTAACTAAGTTATCAAGGAGCCCGTAGATAGGCGCGACGCGTTGTGATGCAAGTCTATTAGAACAATTACTATGAAAGTTTCATGGAAATTGAACTATAAAAATCGTGTCTCGCCTTTCTCCGGGTGCCTTTACTAACATCATTCCTCTTCTTCTCTGACCTTGGACGTAGTTGAGTAGTTCAATAAGTTGGCCGTAAATGCTCATCATCGTCATCTTCATCATTTCAGCCGAAAAACGTCCACAGCTGGACATAGGCCTCCCCCAATTTGGGGGGGTTTGCCATAATCTCCACGCTTGGCAGGCGGGTTGGCGATAAAATGTAAAAGCTATTCACGTATTATTATAAATACCTATACCATATTCTGGTTAAACGTAAATATTACGCTTAGAATATTTAAGTATGTTAAATAAAAAGTAAGTCAGTAACAATCATTATACTTAATTGATGTAAGTATAAATGTAATAGTAGCGAAATATATTACCTTTCTAAGCGTATATAATCCTAACGGATTCGTACGAGCACCACAATAAAACAGAAGCATTAGTTATAAACAGAGCATAGGTTTGTACCACTCACTAACAAGTAATCCCTTTCACTTATAATTAATTTATAATAAGTTCTTCAAAATAAATGGTTTCGTTGGTTTAATTGCAAAACTTTTAAATTATACTTCGTTCCGTTTTGAACATCGAACAACAGAAAGCGGTTATAGACTCAATTACGGCAGCGGCACGTCTATTCACCAGCCAAACAAACACAAAGTCGATTTGAGGAGAGTCTTAAACCGGAACTGACAAAATATTCCGTCCGTGATCCCGGAATCCACGTCAAAGCCACCTGAGCCTTTGAACCTTTCACCTACACTATGAGGCGAATATCCAACGAGTTGTAACCGCTAGGCGGTTTGTCTGTCATTTCATAATGAGCTAAATAATATTTTGCTAGCCTAGACGGCTTTTGTTCACTTTGTCAGCCATTCCCGATAAGGTTGTAACAATGATTAACTTCGTTTAGAATTTAATAGTTTCGTTCCCAAACTAGGTATAAATTCTGATGAAGTCGCATAATTTCATTTCTAAGATATAACACGACTGTTCTATACCAAAATTTTAATTAAGTTCCCTCAAATCCTATAAATTCTACAACTATGAAAAATGCGAAGTTGTAAAATTTTATCGCTTCTCCTCGCAATAAATTCTTAGGGCTGCGAATGTTCAAGGGTCTTAAACAAAAAGGGGGATGCAACAGGCCTTGGGGAGACCGGGGAGATAGGGATCAGAAGGGCGAAAAGGAAAACGAAGCGATCAGAATTCTAGCCGACTGCGGTTGACAGTTTTAAAGCGCAACATTATCTCGGGCCACGGCTAATATATACTTACGCAAAAGTACAAAGCAGTTATGCTAATTATACTGGCTGCCATTATTCAGTAAGCCAACGACCTCCTATATTGCGGCGTAGCGTTTCAACAAGATCATTTATTACAACGATGACTGCCAACTTGCCCTTACAAATTCAAGATCTGCGAGGGGCTTCCACGAATCTTCATGCCGCGTCATAACTCCACTCAATTTGTACAATCGCACTTAATGATACCATCTAAGGGATGATCCTGTAAGCGACTCACGTCTTTACTACGTTTGTAATACGGCATATAAATGTGTAATGGTGCGGAGGATGGTTAGCACGTCGGGAATACTAGTGGTTAGGCTATCGTTTCAGGTGGAAAGGTGGTTCGATTGTATGGTCCCATTAGGACTTACACGTGACTAACTGGACAATGGTGGCTGGAAGTAGTGAGACGGGGCTTGCGGTTACTCATGGTTATCGAATCGGAAGCGATATAATATTCTGATTTAAAGCAAATATGCTTTTACACCAGCCTGATTTCTTACTGCTTTAAGTAAATATTTCCAAAAATAAGTTGTTTTGTTTATCATTTACATTTATTTCCCTTCCAAAAATTCATGCTTAGCTAGGTAAAGCCAATGACACGGTTTTTCCACTGGTATGCGTAATGTTATTTCCTTACGCTTCCCGTGTTTACCTCGTCCCCTATCAAAAGTGACAGGCAAAATGTTTAGGCAAAGGTTCAATCCGTTTTCAGCAAGCTCCAAGGACACCACAAGTTTTTGTGTATTTTGCTTAAGATAATTATATCATCATCTACTTAGCCTTTTACCGACTTAGGGTCGGCTTACTGTGTTACTGGATGCAGCTGAATATCAAAATATTACATGAAGTGACTGCCTTCCTGACCTCCACAATCCAGTTGCTGGAAAATACGATACCCTTGGTAAGACTAGTTGTCAGATTTTCGGGCCTACCGACCGGTAACGGTAGCCGGTACCAACGGCTTGACGCGCTTTCAAAGCATAGGGAGTCTGAATATGTAAATATGGTAACCCACACACGGTCCAACCGCAGCAAGCGTAGCTTCACTTGATCGATCGAACAGTGCGCCTGTTATAATTTAGCTATTAAATTAAATTAAAATTTGTTTATTTCAGGTAACATAACCCATATAAGACAACAACATTAAAATAATCAAATTATAAATACGAAGTCACATATAAATTAATACAAAAGATAAAAATATCAAAATATACAATACACAAATTAAATAGATTAAATTCAAAATTCATAATCCAGAAAATCCATTAATTAAAATTAAATTAAAATCCATTTATTCAGATGACTCGATCCATGCAATTCGATTTAACATATGAAAATAAATAAAAAGGGAAAAATCAAAATAAATAAACATTCAATATACCCGCTTAATAAGGGATCTCCATAGCGGGGAAGAGATCCTATCTGCGTTGTTTAAAGATATTGGTATTCTTACGGTGGCATCACAATTTATCTTCGCCAACATCTTATATATTAAGCAAAATATACATCTGTACACTAAGAACAGTGATATTCATAATATTAATACTAGAAATAAGGACAAGCTACGTGCTCCCTTTCACCGGCTTCATAAGGTTCATAATTCATTTGTTGGTCTTGGTATTACCTTTTTCAACAAGCTTCCCTCTGCTTTCCTAGATTTGCAGTTTAATGAGTTTAAAGCTAAAGTAAAATCCAACCTTTGTTCAAAGGCATACTATTCTATTAACGACTTCTTAAACGATAAGAATAGTTGGTCGCTGTAATTAACTCAATGTTTATGTTCTTTCAACCAGAATCAGAATTAGCTTTCCTCATCGTTGTGTATGTAAGCGGGCACGCCCTTTATACCCGGGGGCTCTTATTTAGGTTTTAAGTTCTATTTACGATTTTATTATTTCAGCTTGAGTTTAGTTTTTTAATGTTTTGTTCGTATATTGGCGTGTGCTAGCTGACATATGACGCATAATTTGATGTATGTTTTGTTTTGTTTTATAATATTAATTACTTACATAATACTGTATAGAATCAAGTTCTTCTAACTTAACAGACAGCTGTGCTGCTGGGGAGTTTGTTCCGCCACTTCTTCTTCCCAGCTAAAGCACTAGGAAGTGTCGAAGGGTGGGCGTTTTGGGGGGACTGTCTCATGTAACTTTGACGTTCAAAAAGTGCTGACTTTCAGCCTAGTTTGAATAAATGACTTTTGATTTTGATTTTGATAGTCTTTAGAATTCCGTTGCAGCTGCCACGCATTCTGTAGATCAGGGAAGCAGTTTTCTTACGGATGACGGCATGAAAGCCATCAGTGCGATACAGCGCAAACATCCCTGATGCACACAGAAGCGAGGCAGCCCCAACACCATCCGGAAGATGTTGTTATACTGGATGCGCAGGATATCCAGCGATCTTTTGGTGTGACTGACCCACAGATTTCCCGCTCGATAAGCCCCTCTCAGAAAAATTATATGCAGAGTAAAAAAGGTGGTGAATTCGGGTATTTGCACATATTCAGGGACAATAGTGTTACGCGTACATAGTCCACAATAATATTATGATTTAATTTGGATTAGTGCTTAATCCTTTTCAAATGCTTTAAAATATCGGTCTTAAAAATGACATTGATATAAATGCTCACATATTTTGTGCTCAAATGAAATGTTTATTTCTGTAAGAATATCTTATAAAACACTTCTACACGTCAACATTTTTTGGTAAATATTTTAAAAACTAGATGGCGCCGATATTTCTTAGCTGACTGTTCCCTGAGAAGAAACGCCGAAACAAACTCGGAGATCATGGTCTCTTATAACGTCCAAACATTATATTATTACCATTTTATTTGAGTCTAATAATGCAGGGCAATGTCTGGAAGACCCTTTTGAAGAAAGAGTCATTGCAGCTTTGAGCTGACCTGTCCCATCTGATGTATAAGTCATCGTGTAGCTCAACCCTATTTTAGGGAGCTCAACTACCCGTCACAAGACGCCATCAGACCTGGAAGGCATTTGCGTAGCTCATATACAAAAAAAAAAAAATGTTGTAAATATTCAAAATTGCTTATTCCAAAATTGGGTTGTTATTACACTGACTTATTTCAATTCTCTTCCGTCACTCATTTATGAATAGAATTGCCTGTATTCAATTAGAGAATACATATTTACGTAGGTAGAATTATTCACAATAATTTAATTGAAACGTAATTTCAAAAATAAAAACAATTTAATCAAAAATTTAACGTTGAAGAGCTTTTCCTGTTCAATTCGATGAAACAATCATAAAAGTCAAAAAACTGAAAATATGTCCACAAAATCGGATTATCCGTTTTTGGGAGACTAATCCAGATAAAAGAATTAGTAAACAGATAAATGAGAATCTGTTTTTTGTCAAATCTCATTATTTACCTGATATTATTTACAAATTGACGGAAGCTTCAATAACAGATTAAATTGAACTGAACCACGACGACTCGTTCAGAAACATAAAGTGGACATTTTGCTAGACATAGATATTTTTTTAATCTTAACATCTATTGAACCTCCAAAAGGTTTCCGAGAGTCAAACGAGGGCGGAGGAAATTGTCTCAAGGAGAAAGGATCGAGTATACATAATGAGGTTTACATTGAAGACAAATTGTACGTCTGTGACACTCTTTTGTCTTCAACGATGTGATAAAGTAACGTTGAAAAAGTTCCTCCCTGACATATAAACTGAGAATTTACTTTGTGAAAAATTAAAATAAAATTCGTCTAAAGGCCAATTTTTTCAATTTTGTACTTTAACTGTATTATAAATAGGGTGGACTGTCTTGTTTACTGCTAGCGACCGTGGCGTTTGCAACTTGAATTTATTTATTATATTCATGTTTAATATTATTATATTTCATCAATTTTCAAAGTAAAAATCATAGATTTATTATTTAGGCATATAGTTAGAAACGAACGCAACAAAATTTCCGAACAACATACAAGCGGACGAAGCCGCATGCAAGTATAGGTACATTAATATAAGTTAGATCGTAATTACACCAAATACGAAATTTAAAAAAATACAAATGAAGTTTAAATATTTTTTTTTTTTTTACACAGGTTAAACGACTTTATTTCGGATCTAAGCGCAAATTTCTATAACTATACATTAATAACATTAAAAATAAAATAAATAACTAACTATACAAACAAATAAAAAAAAAAACAAAAGACACTTAGGGGTCGAAGTACTCGTCCGCATCGCTGTCATCTGGAAACGTGCCCAGAAGACTGGCAGCATTGCCACGTTGAATGGCAATGCTAATTCGTTGGCCAAAGAATGAGCCAGCCTTCTGGTCACGTGAAGTGTCAATCAGTCGATGAGAGATTTCCTTAAAAAGGAGACGCGCACTCGGGCCCCATGGCCCGAGCGTTTCAACCCCAAACGGCTCAAAACTGTATTTACCTATAAGGTTACAGTATTTGCGCCGCTTGAGGGTCTCGGCAGCCACAGCAGCGGCGCCTGCACAGCCCGCCGTGCTAAGAACATGAGATGGCGCAAGGGTGTCGACACAGGTTGCGTCCCACACCAGAGGCCTACCCACCTTCCAAGGCAACAACGTCATGCCGTCTGGTCTCTTCCCATCGTCACGTACCAAGCCGTTTGGTTCTAATACCGCTGGTACGCCAGCGGTGACAAGAGCTCGACGAATAATATCGTTTATGCTGGCGTGTCGTGCTATTCGGCCTGCGCTCCTGCAGCAGGACAGGCCATGGTGCCCTAGACTGTCGACAGCTTCACCGCAGTGACAACGGTGCGGAGCAACACAAGGTGCGCCCAAGCGGAGACACGTAGCGAGCCGAAACGATGAGTCATCCATCATAGTACCTACGGTGGATGATGGGAGAGCCTGAAGCCACAAGCCTGACTCCCATTCTCCCACAGCCAGCAGACGGGCACGCTCAAATAAAAAAATTAAATCGCACAGTTTAAATATTCGTTTGTCTTTTGTTGTGATTACTCACCCACCAGCCTCTATCCAACAATTATACATTCGGTGGGCCACGGCCCACTGTTTTACCTGTCAGAATCCATTTGTTTTTATGGGAAACTAGCTGACCCAGCGAACTTCGTATCGCCTAAGATTCAAAATGTTGTAATAAACCTTCCAAGTTTGACAACCTGGTACGCGGTGGTGATCTGGTAAGCGTTTTCTAGCTGATACTCATATGTTTGGGTAGCTCCTACTCGGTTATGATAACCTGTTACTTCGAAGGCATAAAGCGTTTTCTGGCTGACACTGCTGTTTAATAAGCTCATACCAAGTTATGACCGCCTGGTACCTCGAAGGCAAAGTTTTTGTCATACCACGTTTTATAGTGAAATGTATTCTCTTTGACGTTTTATGTCACATCACACGAGAACGCGGTCGAAGGGGATAAAAAGTATCCTTTGCCAAAAGCAAAAAAAAAAAAAAAAAAAAAGTATCCTATGTCCTTCTCCTGGCTCTAAACTACCTCCCTGCCAATTTTCAGCTAAATCGGTTCAGCCGTTCTTGAGTTATAAGTGAAGTAACTAACACGACTTTCTTTTATATATATAGATAGTCAAATGTGTAAATTAAAGTTTTTGCTAATTAATAAAACTATAGTGTACATTTCTTAAAATTCCTCCTATCTACTAAGTTTATTTTCATGTAATTAATTACTTGCTAGCCACTCCTTCCGGGTGGACAGCGATCCGCGATCGGTTCTGCCTGTTGGGGGGCCCAAATAGTGTGATTTCGTGCTAAAATAATAAAAATCTCGTTTTGTACCATAAATTTAATATTTTGTACTGAACCTACCCTCAAATACGCCGCCGTTGAACAGCTCGCGCGCAGATGCGTGTTTTGACACCTCACACATCTATCTAGCTCTGAAAAACGGAAAAAAATTGTAAGTCGTCTTTAAGCAATCTTCATCAAAATCCGTTGCGTAGTTTAAAAGAAACAGACACGAAACCGAATCTATATACATTATAAACTAGCTTCTGCCCGCGACTTCGTCCTCGTCAAATTTCTTGCTCCTCTGACCCATCTCGTCGCATCGAATCGCCTGCCCGTGCGAGGTCATCATATTCGTGACTTTTTTTCTTTTTGCTCGGCTCTTAAGGGTCCTATGGTGATTTTATATAGTCTATAGCCTTTCTCGATAAATAGGTTATCCAACACTAAACGTAGTTCCTGATATTTGTAGGTTGAACCAAATTCTTCAGCTTTATAATATTTAGATTTTATTACAATTAAAAAAGTTATAGTGAGCCAACCTTAAAAGATAGACATATGCTTTATAAATTATGTATAGTATAAATCTATACTATACATAATATTGTATTTAAAGCATATGTCTAAAGATAGACATATGCTTTATAAATTATGTATAGTATAAATCTATACTATACATAATATTGTATTTAAAGCATATGTCTATCTTTTAAGATTGGCTCACTATAACTTTTTCACATACTATAACTTTTTCATCACTATTACTTTTTGACATAACATAATCTAAACGGCTGAGTGTAAGTTGCCTTCTGGCTGATTACAAGAGCGTAAGATTTTTGATCTCGCTAATTGTAAAAGACATTGCTGATGGTACTTTCTTAAGAAAGGGTCGCCATTTTTCACTTTGTGCTTTATTTTTGTCTTATTGACTTATTTCCTAGATCAATGGTGGCCTCGACTTATGAGTTGTAGGTCGTCGGTTCGAAACAAGGCAGGACGAAATCGGGGTCAAAACTAGTAATCGCGCAAAATTTCTTGTTCCCCCCACTCACAACGTCGCGTTCCAGCGGGTCGTATCTCCTTCGTTTTTGTTACGCGGTCTTTCTGACTTTTTGACTTTTTGCTGGGCTCCTAAGTAGCCTAGCGTGTTATTAAGCAAAAATTGTGTGAAAATGTTAACTCAAGAATTAGGCTATCAAAAGCAAAATTTATAATAATAATAATATCTCAGGATAACCAACACACCATTATCTGATCCCAAACTAGGCAGAACCTGTACTGTGGCAACCAGACAACTGATAAACATACTTATATATTTCTAAATACATACATATTATAGATAAATTACACCCAGACACAGAACAAATGATTGTGCTCATCACACAAAGATTTTTCCTGGGTGGGAATCGAACCCACGACCTCAGTCTTGGCAGTCAAGGTCACTAACCACTAGACTAACAGGTCAGTCAACAATATATATCAGACCGGTCCTTTCAGATATTACCGCGTTACACTTACAGAACAATTTCTATGGAAACTTGATGTACTAGAGTCGTGTCATACGTATGGTGCTGCACGTTAAGAATATAGTACCACCCCATTAGCTCCCGTGGGTGTTGTAAAAGGTGACTAAGAGACTTACTAGAGAATGGTCACCACCATTCTGCTATCGCCAACCCGCCTGCCAAGTGTGGCGATTATGGAAAATCCCCCAAACTGGGGGAGGCCTATGTCCAGCAGTGGATGTTTTGCGGCTAAAATGATGATGATGGTAAGAGTTCCGTCGCGCTGTAAGGTCATGCCGTTCTGTGGAAGGCATTAAAGTTGTTGCCGATACGAGAAATGAGTCATCTCTAGTCCCCAAGGAGTAATTGCATAACACCCTATCTGCAGGAACCACTTTAATTTTGATAGTTCAACAACATGCATTGCGCTATTTACGTTATATAGGAGTAAACATTTTCGAACATATGAAGCAATGGATTAGAAATAATTTTGATAGGGCGTTACGCAATTTTAGTCCATAAAACTGAAATTTTGTATTTCTCTGTAGGATATAGGTATCGATAAACAAAGCCTATCTCAAATTTTGGCAAAACCACAGAGTCGAGTCTTCTGCACCAAGTATATTCCAGTTTCAGTATTGAGAACGTTTACAGTTTCACAGTAACGTAGCATGTGAAATGCCAAGGCTTGCGACTTACTTGAAGCAGAAAAAGCCTCAATGCAAGCAAAACTAATACTTATGCAGAGAAAATTACGGTTTATTTTATTTATGTAACATAAAAATATTCGATAGACACAAATCGCAAAACAGCTTTTATTTGTAATCAAATATTTCAATCGTTAGATTCGCCCTACCGCGTCAAAAGATAGTCACGTTTCGTTTGAACTCACAATGACGCATTGACACGAATTGATTGTGATGGAAGTGCTATTTATTAATGTGTGTGCTCACTCTTCTCAGTAACGACACATTTTCGCGTGACTAAGTACGGTGAGGGTAAATCTAGTGATTTAAATCTTTGCTCGTAATGCGAAATTCCTGTTTGTGATACAGTAACCCTATACTGTTGTAAGTAAGCTCACTGAAACACGAAACATTCAAACACGAATGGTATTACCTGTTCGTAAATCCGATATACCAATTCTATTTACTAATTAGCATCAAATCGATGTGCTGACATCGATATGAATTAGTGTCGCAGCCCTATACAGAAATCCTTTGAAAGGCATTCGTGTTTTGTGAGATGCAATTTGCGTGATTCGAAATGAAGAGGTTTCGAAATGGAATACTCCAATAAACTGTCTCACAGTAAGTGGTTCCGTGGTTTATGACGGGGCTTAGGGGGTTTTTAAATTCGTATGTGCTGTTTTTCGTTTTATGCGTACTGCGTTTTATCGAAATCTGTAAAACTTCGTGTACTTACATAATAATAGGTCTTTACCTATGAAAATGCCGTTTTGTATGAAAAAAATAAACCGAATTTTTTTCATGTATTTTTTATTTGTATTAATCGAAATAATCACCCATGCAATCAATGCATCTTTGCCAACGCAGTGGCAGTTTATTGAAGCCCTTCTTAAAAAAATCAGCTGGACGGGAGGCAACAAATTCTTCAAAGGCATTTTGTACTGCCTCTCGGGTATTGAATTTTTTTCCCGCCAAGAAGTTATCCAAATTCTGGAAAAAGTGGTAGTCTGTAGGCGCAAGGTCTGGTGAGTAGGGCGGATGACGGAGAGCTTCCAACCACAGTTCTTGCAACTTGGAGACCGTCTGCTGTGCAGTATGAGGTCGCGCGTTGTCATGCAGGAGCAGCGGAGACGAGCGATTGACCAATGCTGGTTGGAGATGTGCCAGCTTCTCCATGATTGAGTTCAGTTCTTCACAGTACACATCTGCAGTAATGTTCACCCCGTTTGGTAAGAAGCTGTGATGAATTACACCGGCGCTAGACCACCAAACAGTGACCATCACTTTTCTAGGGGTAAGTTTTCGTTTAGGGCATTGTTTAGGTGCTGAACCTGGATCCAACCAACTTGCTGAGCGCTTGCGGTTATCAAACAGAATCCATTTTTCATCGCAGGTAACAATGCAGTTCAAAATTCCTTAATTTGTGTGTCTGTTGAGCAGTGCAAGGCACGTCTCGACGCGTACTTCGCGCTGGCGATCATTAAGTTCGTGGGGCACCCATTTGTCAAGCTTTTTTCCTTGCCAATTTGACGCAAATGGACCAATATTGTTTTGACGCTAACGTCGAAAGCTGCTGCTAATTCAGCCGTAGATTGTGTATCATTAGCTTCCACAATTGCCTTTAATTCGTCATTGTCGACCAGTCTTAGGACGACCGCGAGGTTCATTTTTCAGGTCGAAATTTCCAGAACGGAAGCGAGCAAACCAATAACAGGTGGTGCGTTGGATTGTAGTGTTAGCTCCGTAAACGTCGTTGATGTTGCGTGCCGCTTGTGCCGCGTTGCTGCCACGACAGTACTCATATTCCATAATTACTCGAATTTTTAACGTATCCATGATGAGGAAAAAGATTGAAATGCAATGAAAATGTAACACTAATCAATAAACAAATGACTACTTTTGGAAAAAGAATTCCATGTTTTTAAAATAAAATTAATTTGAAATTAGAATTCTTAGACAAACAAAAATTATTTTGATTTGAAATGGCCAGTACTGCAGAACGGCAATTTCATAGGTAAAGACCTAATATTAACATTGACTAAATTGAAAAATAAGTTTTTGAATAAGTTGTTGTCTAAAATCTACTGTTAATGACAAGGATTTATCATTGAGTCTAAGATCAGTAGGTATCATTTTAGTTGAAGGCAGTTGGGTTTTATTTTTACTTTTGGTGTATTATATTTTTAGAATCGACTTCTCAATCCCTTTAAACTCCACATCATTAAGCAACTAAAAACAAACTTTTCAAGGTATTAGTAAGTAATGGAGTTTTGTTTTTATAAAACAAAACCTTTAACCATTGAGCGCACTAGACGCGTTGATAGACACCTCGTATAAAATACATCCAGGCGCGTTAGCATGCTTCAAGGGTAAAAAGAATGTGACACAAAAAGAAACACACACGCGTGAAAAACATAACCCTTTCTATACCGTCACAATAATCATAATCACGTAGCAATTTTCCACCACAAATTATCGACGTATAACATTTCACCTTTAATCAAAACATTTCGTAAGCAAAAATGTAATACCGCCCGAAATATTTCACTCGATAAGGAAATCAAAACTAAGCGATACAACCCTTGACAGCTGAAGGTCGTACAACACCTTAAGCGCCCTCACTTCCCTTACTTAATGCTTAAAACTTGTACGGGACGTTAAGCAGGTTAATGATGATGAGGGTTATTTTATGAACCTTGTACACAATGGCCTATTTGGACCACAGTATTATGTCCATTGATAAGTTAGAGCTAATTAGATGAAAATGTTAGTTGCGAAGTGGAAAGATGGATTGTGAAGTTCAGTTCGTTGCTGATGTCTTAACATCCAAAGAAGGTGTTAGGTATAGCCATGGTACGGAGCGAGAGGACATGGGAAGCCGTCACCTCCTTCTGCGAAGCAGTAATGCTCGCGAAGGAGGAGGTGGGTCGTGTGAGGGAGTGGCAGTCTCTGCGCCCTCACGTCCCTAGCCGCCGCAGGTGGAGACGCCCCAGGCGTCTGGAGTCTATAGCGGACTCCCGGCCACCGTAGGCGCGAGCTTGCGGGCGGCGAGCAATGGGTAGCTCGCCGCCCGGTAAGGACCAGGCTCGGGTCGACGGCGCGTAGTGTTCCACGCGCGCCTCATAGAGATGTCAGCAGCACTGAAGGGGTCTGCTAGGACCGATGCCGATGAGGTAAATACATTAATAAAAAAATTGAAAAATAAGAACAGTCACGGCGTTGATGATCTTCCACCTAACTTACTAAGACAATGTGCAGATGAATTAACCTTACTATTTTACATATTATTAAATCAATCATTTGAAGAAGGAGCTTTTCCTAATCTCTTAAAAATTGCCCTTATAAAACCCATTCACAAAAAGAAATGTAAAACAGATCCGAATAATTACCGCCCTATTGCCCTCTTACCGACAGCTTCCAAAATATTCGAAAAAGCTATGTGTAATCGAGTATATGCTTTTTGTGAAAAATATCATATATTTAATGATTGCCAAAACGGCTTCCGAAAAAACCGTTCCACTACCTTAGCCGTTTACAAATTTATCCAAAAAGCCATTGACATTATTAATAATAAAAAGTACGCGATAGGACTTCTACTTGATATGACCAAAGCATATGATAAAGTTCAATTTGAAATACTATTAAATAAATTATATGGTATAGGACTCCGCGGCAAATGCTATGACTGGTTTGTATCTTATTTAAAACATAGAGAGCAAATAGTTGAAATTGAACATTACAACAACAGCAAAAACGAAATAGAATTTATCAGATCCGACAGCAAAATAACCACCGCCTCCATCCCGCAAGGAAGCGTAATAGGATGTTTCCTATTTCTTGTTTATGTAAACGACCTACCTTATAGTATAAACGAGCCATGTGTCCTTTTTGCGGATGACATATCTATAATAACCCAATGTGAAAATAACACCAATTTAAATGACAAATTAAATTCCATCCTAGATTCTACATTAAACTGGATGACCGAACATAACCTAGAAATCAACTTCAATAAAACTAAAATAATGTCATTCCATCCTCGTCAAAAAAAACCAATAAATATAAACTTTAGTTTTAAAAATAATAAATTAGAAGTAGTGGATAACTTCACCCTATTAGGCCTGAACATTGATACAAACGTAAATTGGAAGTCACACATTCAGAAAGTAAAAGCAAAAATATCGAAATTTTCATACGCCCTCCGCGAAATCAAAAATACTACAGATCTTAAAACTGCACTAACAATGTATTACGCATACGCCTACGCATGGCTCAAATACGGTGTCATTTTATGGGGCAACAGCACTGACGCGCCCACGCTATTTACCCTGCAGAAAAAAATAATTAGAATCTTAGTAAATATTGAAGTCACCGATAGTTGCAAACCCCACTTTCAGGAACTAAAGATTCTATCCCTACCCTGTATTTATATTTTTGAAGTTTGTAAGTTTGTGCGTAAGTACCTACCCAGAATTCTTTACAAAAAGAGAAGACATACAAACAAAAATTACTTTAAGGCATAAAAATAGACTAAACATACCAACATCGCGTCTAAAAATGCACTCTAATAGTACCTTTGTCATGGCCATAAAAATATATAATAAATTACCCGAAATAATAAAGAATCTAAATAAACATAACATCTTTATCAATAAATTGAAACTTTTCCTTGTAAGTAAATGTTACTATGTAACGTTGTATGAATATCCACATATTCAATTAATTCATAATCAACGTAAATTCTTAACTTATAAAAGTAACACTTTTGGTGTTGTAAAACTCATAAATCGACGACGTGATATTTTCTGTGACGTCATAAAATGGTGTCATTTGTGGGTATCAGCGAACAGTTTTTAATCGTGCAGTGACGAAAAGTCACGTTTATGCGGGTAGTCTGCATCAATACACCAGTTTTTGGTGTTGTAAAAACTTGCAAACGACGACGTGATGTTTTAGTTCCACCGACAACGAAGTTAAGCGGAGTAAAGCGCGCACGAGTATAAATAGGCTCGCACTGGAGACCATACATTCATTTGATTGCCAAAACTTACTCTGGTAACACGTTCGCAAAATAGTTTCTTTCTGTATTAGACTCTTGCGACATTTTCCCGTGTCCAGACTTTTATTTTTATTAAGTTTGCATTGATTTAAGATTTAATAATCAAATATATATTTCACAAGTGTAGTGTTTATCCCCGTGAAGGGTAAGTTTGCCAAACCAAAATTATTATAACTGCTAGCTCATGTATTGTTTTCTTTACTTAATAGGCACCTACAGACATAATTTATTTTGTGTTCAGATTTTTATTGTCTGTTGGTTTTATTCTTTTTTTTAAGCCTCGAGTGTGTCATACGCTCGCAGTGCCAATCGATGTTTTTAGGTGAGGATTCTTCTCGCTAATTTAACTATGTGTACTTACCATGTAAACTCCGCTCTGATGAGGACCAATACACACAAACGCCTTAGCGCTTTACGTCCTAGGCTTTCGCTTACGCGGTGAGGTCATCATCAGAGAGGGGTTACAGAGGACAATTATTTACCGCTGGACGTTGATTCCAGGGAACAAGATTAGGATTAATATTCCACTCCTCGACGTTCGTTGAGTTCGGCTGACTCACCCTACCGAACGTTCGAGACCTGCGCACACACTATCAAGCGGCACCCACCTGACCTGTTGGCGCCTCACCATCTCGTCCCTGCGGCCACCTTCACCTCGTGGTCAACTCCTCGGCGTCGCGTCACTCCAGCTACGCGATAAGCCAGGGCAGTACCTAGTGCGCCTACTTCTACAGAACAATTAAGTAACAAGTGACGGCCTTGTAGTCCACGATCCCATAATAAATTTATTTTTTTTGTAAACGTTGGTGATTTTTTTTTATTTTAATTACTCCCATCCGTTTCAACTATAGTATAGGCGAATACTTAAATGATAAATTATAATTAACATACGCCTACCAACTTATAGTGCATATGTGGAGCTTTCCAATTAATTAAACTTACCATGAATAATAAATAATGATTAAATACGCAATAAATTATAATAGTGAATTAAACAATAATTAATCATTTAAAAATATATATATAATAAATCGTTTTTTTTTTTTTAACAGTTTACAGTTACTAATTGAACAAGTGTATAAAACAATAATTATAATTCTTAAAATCTATACATTGTTATAAAAAATAGTAGGTATAATATTATTAACTAAAAATATAACTTCTAATTAAGCACCCAGTGTTCTTCCTCCTCTCTCCTACTTGATCTTGCTGTGCCCGACAGGGTCCATAATTGTGACTTAAATAATGATTTCCCTTCCAACTATGCTTTAACATTATGGTACGCAATAAAGAATTGAGAATTGAATTGAGAATGCCTGCCAGGGTCGCGAGATTGTTCGAAAGAGATACCGTGACTCTGGCACATGGGCAACTGAAGGAACACGGGTGGGTTTTAGTTAGTAAAAGTCTGACACGCCCTCCCGCTCCGCCCAGAGCGGGAGAAGTCAATTGATGATTTCACATCCAAAAAAAAAAAACAAGGTCTTAGGTATACCTGCATGCTGCATCATTTTAACATGACATAACAATACGCTTGTTTCTCTAAAGGGTTAGGAATTTTTCCAGTTGATTATTTTAAAGTCCCATGTAATATGGGCCGGACGTATTGCTATCAATCAACCAAAAACTTAGACTCCGGACTGGCACTGAGAAATTCCTAAAAGAAAAATCCAATTCCGGTTCGTCCAACCTGGGTATTTACCCAAGACCTCTTGTTCAGCAGGAGCGCTTCAAGCTAGCAACCATTATACCAACGAGGCAATAAAGAAAAATCTGTTTTTTTTTAAGTTCAACAGGCACATTTAATACACGTGTTTTGCTAGGATGAAATCCTTTACGGTGTTTTGCAAAGCCATAGTTACAAAATGATTGTATTATAGCAAGGCTGCTTAACCACTGGCCCTCGGGCCACCAAGTAGCCCGCCAACACATTTGAATCGGCCCATCAGCTCAGATAGTCTTTTAAGAACAGATTTCAGGACTTCCAACCCATGTCTAAAATTTGTTTGGCTTCTATTGACTCCATTCTCAAATAGCTAAGAATACCATATTTTTTCAGACTTCATTTTATTGTAATAATGATAAGTTGTTACTAACTATGAATAAGTTCAAATGTTGTTCAAGTTATGGTTCATTTATATCATAACTGCAGGCAAGTTTAAATTACTAAATGGCTCGCTGGCTGATACTGAATCAAAACTATGGCCCACTTTCAAAATAGCTTGGTCAGCGTTGTGTATATACTGCAAACTAATAAAAAGTATAGAGCTGCAATGTTTCACAATTTAAATAAAAAAAAGGCGTGTCAAACATGCCTCCACATTCATGGTTCTACAGCAAAACCCAAATTAAAGGTACCAGCAGTAAAGACTTGCCAAACACACAAATGAGCTAGCTCTAGCACTGACTAGAGTAGGAGGGCAGCAACGCATGAGGCTGAAGAGATGTGACAAATTCGCATAGAGAGATGAGTGCTACGCCACACCGTTTGAAGCTGTCTCATATGAATACATAAGTCAAAAAACAGATTTCCATAGTACAGAAAAGAAAAAAGGTAAAGAAAGAGTTGGGAAACGCACCCTTTTAAAGATAATACATTCACCTCAATTAAAAAGCATTTTCAGAACCTTTATTGAATTTTTAACACCTCCAGTCAGGCGATGGAGAGCGCAAAAAAACATCCCCCGCTCATTTGAAATGAATAAAATGAATTGTAATTATGACAGCAACACATTAATATTGTTCACATAAAAATGTTGGCCTCTTATTTGATAATTTAGTTACGGAACCCCAAAAAGGGACCGTCAGTTACAAAACAGACTAAAATGTAAAACCTAATTAAATAACCAGCATTTTGGACGATACCTTTAGCTGAAGCGAAGAGCTTTCGACTCTAATTGTATTTTGTGGACGCACAGCGCACAGAGCTCATAATTCTATAACAATTTCTGAAATGTAATAACAGAAGAATGCACCGCGACAGTTACATAAGGGCGTATGCACACGACGTTACTTATGCGTCGACTACTACTACTTTTCTAAACTTTAAAAACTTGCTCAATAAGTCGAAGTAGATACGAACGTAACAAAAACGTGGCGAGATTAGTACGCGCACTAGAATTTTCAAATCTCGTTTTTGAACCGATCATTGAGACTCCAACAGTACAACACAGCTCGTCGATAATCGAACTGTGTGTTTCACTGTTCGATTTTCAGCTTTCGGTGCTAAGTAGCGGGTTGAAAATCCAGTAAGAACTTACAAAACTTAGCTCACGTTTCCTCGGACGTAATAAAATCGCGGCGGGATTTTTTGCGCACTGAATCTTGCAACTTGGCGCCGAGAGTTAAAAATCGATTAGTAAAACAAACTGTTCGATTTTCGACACGCTGAGATGCGCTCTGTTGAGTTCTCAACGCTCGGTTCCACACACAGGGTTGAAAATCCAGTGAAGAAAAAAATCGCCGCGAAATTATTACATCCGTGTGTAAGTCAACTAAACGTCTGCAGCGCGTTTGTGGTTCGTTATACGCGCGTCTACAGCGCTTGTGTGCGTAGGCTTAAACAGTAGAAAAAATTAGTATTCATTTCTTTTTAGAATGTTCGCCGTATTTGAGGAACGACGGTTAGGTTATGCCCATATATTGTGAAATTGAATTGATTCTGTGTTCCAACCTCATTGCGGAGTCTAATTTTGGATTCAGTGTACCTGTGTGTTTTATTTACCTCATCATCATTTCAGCCTTATGGGTGACGTCTACTGGTGGACACAGGTCTCTCCCAACTTGGGGGGGCATTGCCAAAATCGCCACGCTTGGCAGGCGGGTTGGCAATCGCAGTATGGTGGTAAAATGCATAGAGAACGCTGCTGCCCGTACTCTAGAAAGTCCCTTAGTCGCTTTTACGACACCCACAGGGACTTATTTACCTAAGCTGCTGAATTATTATTGCTGCTGAAAATGGAGCCAGTGAATATTCTGAAAGTTTCATGCTTTGATACAATTTTTTTCTTTTTCCAACAATAAAAATATTTGGCAGGGCAGGGGAGTGAAATAATTATACATATTTTCTCCTCTCAGCAAAAAAAACATCCATTTTTAGGGTTCCGCACCTCAAAAGGAAAAAGTGGAACCCTTATAGGATCACTTTGTTGTCCGTCCGTCCGTCCGTCCGTCTGTCAAGACCCTTTTTCTCAGGAACGCGTAGAGGTATCAAGCTGAAATTTATACCAAATACTCAAATCTACTGTCCCTTGGAGCTGTGAAAAAATCAAATTTCTAAGCTAACGCATTCAAAAGATATAGCCGTTTATGCCGCAAATTTCCACAAATTATCGAAACTCGCAAGGGAATCAAAACCTAAAGGCGATCTAGAATTTTGAAATTTGGTACGAAGCAACGTCTTATAGCACAGATAAAGGAAAAATTGCGAAAACCGTAAATATTTAGTAACATCATTATAATAAAAATATTTTTTTAAATTTTAAACTTTATATCTACAGGTTTGTACGGAACCCTCGGTGCGCGAGTCCGACTCGCACTTGGCCGGTTTTTTTAAACTAGAATAGTAACATAACATAAAATTTTCATTCCTTGTTTCCCCGAAGGGTTTGACAGCGTTGTACCTAGTACACCCCCATTTTGCCAATTATATTAAGGTCCCATGTAATAGGGGGCGAGCCTATTGCCATCCACCAGGCACAAATCTAGACTCCGGGCTGCTACTGAGAAATTCTGAATAGAAAACCCAATATATATATATATATATATATATATATCTTAGGACAACCAACACAACGTTATCTGAACTCAAACTAGGCAGAGCCTGTACTATGGCAACCAGACAACTGATAAACATACTTATATATTTCTAAATACATACATATTATAGATAAATTACACCCAGACGCAAAACAAATGATCGTGCTCATCACACAAAGATTTGTCCTGGGTGGGAACCGAACCCACGACCTCAGTCTCAGCAGTCAGGGTCACTAACCACTAGACTAACAGGCCAGTCAAATAACGCTTTTGCCAACCTGGAATCGAACCCGAAACCTCATAGTCAGCAGTAGCACTTGCGACCACGAAACCAACGAGGCAGTCAACGAAAATAATGTACGTAGTACCAATTTGAAATTCAACTAGAATTTAAGTTACTTTTCATAGTTTGATCTTGTATAAATATTTTAAAGAACCTTCTGAACTTTTATTATTGAATCAGTTTCCTTACGAAAATTATGCCAAAAAGTATATTAAGTCTCATCATAATTTCATTAGCATTATTTACTCTGAATTAATTTTGATTCGAGTTTGAATGTTCTTGAAGTTTTGTATCTGTAACGTGGGAACTAATTTGAATTAATTCACGAACTCTGTGTGTCGTGGAGGCCCGAAGAAAGTTCCTTTTAATTAAAAATAACAAGCTGTAAATGTGCCGCCGCCGACGCATGTTTGTACGTGAAATTAAGACGTTATTTTTGCGTTGGTCCCAGATCTTGTTAGCGCAAAAATATTACGAATTTTATTTTATTTTAAACGTTTCACTCTTTTAGTTTTGTGTCAAGTGTTTACGTTATAATTTCTTAAATATTTAGAAATAAATCGGTTGATTTTTTAAATATTCAGTTTCATTAAAAGAACTTACAACTAATTAACAAAAACAATTTAAGTCATAATATAAAATGGCACGCTGTCTACAGGTAGACAGAGTTGCACAATGGTTTAGAAAAAGAGCTTTATTAGCATTTTGTGCAGTAATTCGAGATAATATGACCATTTATGAAGTTAAAGATTGCTTATCAGTACATAAATTATGACCAAATATGAAATACCCAGTAACTGGGTTGTAGAGGACAAATAGACAATTGCTCCATGATACTGGTATTCAGCGGCATTCGAATTGACTAGACACCAACTCCAATATAGTTGGAAAAAAATAACAACCGACTTTCTTAAAAAAACACTATATAGTCAAAAATAACTTTAATTTTGGAAGTCGGTGTCTTAGGATCTGTATTTAAGGGTTTTTTGCCACCGACATCCGAAATTAAAGTTATTTTTGACTTCGTAGTGTTTTTTCAGGAAGTCGGTTCTTATTTTTTATGTAAAAAAAAATTTTTTTTAACGTTTAGTTATGGTAAATACCCCGTACTAATCTAATCGCGTTATTCGTTCATTTGTTGCGCAAATACTTAATGCAAATTTAAGACTTAGATGGTTTTCACATGGATCCCATTATCCAAATAGAACAAAATTAAAATGGGAGCATTTGGAAACAACCAGCTTTTAATTAAAAAAAGAATCATCGAAATCGGTTGGCGTGATATTGAGTTATTCGTCCATTTGTCGCACACATACTTAATGCAAATTTAAGACTTGTATGGTTTTCACATGGACCCCATTGTACAAATGGAACCAAATTAAAATGGGACCATTCGGGAAGCACCAGCTTTCAAATAAAAAAAGAATCATCAAAATCGGTTCACCCAGTCAAAAGATATGAGGTAATAAAAAAAAAAATTAAAAAAAATACAGTCGAATTGATAACCTCCTCCTTTTTTTGCAGTTGGTTAAAAACAACTATATAGTATGCCACACTGCATAAAAGTTTGTCGGCAATTTATTATTCTCGTATAAAAATAGATTGGAATTTATAAAAATTAATGTGTCTGTATTAATAACTTGTTAACTTGTTGTTTTATTACATCGTCTCACACTTTTTCGTCTGTGTTATTTTTATTTTTATTTTATTTTATTTTATTAAGTAGGAACAACAAACAGTTACATTATGGAATATTACACAAAGGAAAACACAAGTTACATGAATAATAATGTAACCCACAGCGCTGTTCACAGATTACCATTAATAATTAAAACTTTAAACTCACTAGGAGGTGAACTGTAAATGCATGACAGTTACACAAATGTTATGAAAATAATATTAAAAAAACAATGTTAAAGAAAAGAAAGTAAAAAATATATAAGAAACTAGTCTACAAGTTTAAGTGTCTCATATGAAAGACTACGAAACCTTTTCAATGAGCATGTAAATATGTCAATGTGTTCGAATGTTTCATTGTAGGTTGCAGTCATTCGCCGAATCGGTGAACGTACACCAGTGTTAGATCGGCAGGTACCTACTGCAAATAGTTTGCCAGCACGCACCTTCCGTCTATGAACAGTTCTGGGGACTGCATAGCACAATACATTGTTCAAATAAATACAATCAAAATTGCCGTTAACAAGGTTATACAATGTTATTACTTCTAATTGTTTACGTCTAGAGCTGAGCGTCAGAAGCCCATATTTACTGAGCAGTTTGTTATACGGAAGATAATTTTTGTAGCACCTGTAGTGCATTGCACGAAGAAACTTTCGTTGGACGTTTTCGAGCATGTTAATGTATTTGCCATAGTAGGGGTTCCAGATGGATACAGCATATTCGAGCTGGGAACGGACTAGGGTTTTATATAGGCATAGATACGAAGAGGCCCGTTTAAAGTCATGAGTAGATCTCATTATAAATCCGTACATCTTATACGCTTTGTTTACAATTTGTTCAATATGTAAGTCCAGGCAGAGTTTTGAGTCCAGCAATATGCCAAGATCGCGAATCGCGTTTACTTTATTTAATAAAACATTACATAAAGTATAAGAAAACCTAATAATGTTTTTATTTTTGGTAAAATTTAGGTAGTTGCACTTGGGAATGCTCAGATGGAGCTTACTAGTGCAACAATAGTCCGTCAGTCGATCCAAGTCCTCTTGGAGAAGATAACAATCTTGAATGTTACGAATAGGTTTGTATACTTTGAGATCATCAGCATATAACAAAAATTTACAATGATGGAAACAGTTACTAATATTATTTATAAAGATAATGAATAAAAGAGGACCGAGAATAGAGCCTTGTGGAACACCAGATGTAACCCGAGTAGCATGAGAATTGTATCCATTAATAACGACCCTTTGACAACGGTTAGTAATATACGAAATGAACCACCGTAACAAATTACCACGAATACCATTGAAAGCTATACGGTTCAGCAACAGTTCATGATCCACCTTGTCAAAAGCTTTCTGAAAGTCCGTGTACACTGCATCAACCTGTATTCGATTGTCGATGTTATCAAATAAGTCACTAGCAAATGCCAATAAATTAGTTGTCGTAGATCGCTTTTTCACAAAACCGTGCTGTTGTTGTATAATAGTGTTATGTAGGATAGGGTACACTTCATTATGTACCAGTCTTTCAAAAAGCTTTGACAAGGTAGATAAAATAGAAATAGGTCGATACTGCTCAACACTACGCTTAGATCCACTTTTGTGTACAGGCGTGATATTAGCCTGCTTCCACACTGCTGGCATAACACCTTCTGTGATACATTTATTGTAGATTATAGCTAGGGGTCTACAGATAAAGGAAGCAGTGTTTTTAAGAAAAAAGGCAGACAGTCCATCAGGACCTGGTCCCTTAGATGGATCAAGAGATTTCAATTCGGCCAAAACCGATTCTTCTTTGAAGTGTATATTACAAATAACA
The DNA here is from genome assembly GCA_947507805.1 of Aporophyla nigra. Taxonomy (NCBI): domain Eukaryota; kingdom Metazoa; phylum Arthropoda; class Insecta; order Lepidoptera; family Noctuidae; genus Aporophyla; species Aporophyla nigra. Next base: position 7,501,113 of record OX382301.1, read on the forward strand.
ATGTCGTTAGACGCTGTTTCAGAAGGTGGCTCCCATTGAGACAGTGCAGGTGAAGCAGGCTCATACACAGAAGAAAAGAAATCAGAGAACATGTTACAAATCGATTGAGGGTCGTTTGATACATCGTTTTTATAGTGAACTTTAGCCGGTATACCAGGTTTGTCTTTGCGGTTGGAAATGTAGGTCCAGAAATCTTTAACGCTTTTATGTATGCTATCCTCAATCGACTGAATGTATTTAGAGAAGCATTTATCACAATTGTCTTTAAAGATGGTTCTATACTGCGAAAATTTTTCGTAGTCTGCTATGTTGCCGTATTTCTTCCATTTGACCCATGCCTTTTGTTTTTTGTTGAGTGTGTTAATTAATGTTTTAGGAAACCAAACCGGATAACCAGCGGCCTTAGAGGCTGATAGTGGTGTGTGTTGTTTAATTATTTCATCAATCTTATTGTAAAATGTGCTTAGTGCCTCTTCGGAACCCAAAGGGCCAAGAAGGTCCGTCCAGTCAATATCCTGAATTTTGCGGTTAATGTGCTCATAATCAGATTTATAAAAGTTGTATTTTTGTAGTGGTCGCTTTTTCATGGGTTGGACATCTATATTGAGACTTATGTCACAGATAAAAGGTGGGTGATAAGTGTCTATCGGTAGCAGAGGAAACAACGCAGCCGATACCCTACATGGTTGGTTGGATATAAGTAGGTCTAGGATTTTGCCGTTATTATTTGCCACTACATTATATTGTAAAGCATCAAGTAAAGACATCAAGTTATTTAATAAGCTACAAGTTATTGAAGCACCTGTACCCAGTCCATAACCGATTTGAGAGCCAGTCGGGCCCAGTGTGGTCCAAGTTATTTCTGGGAGATTATAGTCGCCTATAATGTAGAAAGCGTCAACACTAGGGTCACCAAGTATCTGCTGTAAGGCTTCAAAATGTTGCTCATAAACAGAGGTAGCCATTCTGGGAGGTATATAAGCGGCGCTGATTACATGACGCTTGGACGGTAGTGCACTTGGCATTTCTATGAGGATATGTTCAATAAGATTATGAGATTGCGAATTAGTATGAGTCACAGAAATATTGAATTCTGATGATTTAAGTGTTCGCAGAAACGCCACCAACACTCCGCCGCCATCTTGTTTTTTTGTGGTAACACGATCACGATCACACCTGTACACGACATAACGCTGATCAATAAACTCATTATTACTAATTTCCGGGACTAACCAAGTTTCCGTGAGTACGATGATATCGTGGTTACCATTTAGGACGTTCATATAAAGCGTGTGTAATTTTGTACGGATGCCTCTACAGTTTTGGTAGTATATGGATAAATTATTATTACTCATCACTAGATAATAGGTGTACTAACATGAGTATTAACAGCGATATAAGGTCAAGCAACAAATTTTTGTACGTGCAATGTCCAACATACAATGAAATTACTAAGTAACAGTAATTTTTCTCAATAATTATCAACATAATATTGACAGCAGGCATACAGTAATACTGAATTCTGACGATACAGCAATAGACGCATTGAAGATATAACCCAGTAACAAGGTTACTAACAGTCTTAATAGTTAACATAATTTTCGCATGTTGCGGTAGAAAAAGTTTAAAAAATATATTAATACAAACATTAACACCCATGCTACGAAACAAGTGTGAAGCACGCACAAAATAGAGTTTATTTATCATAACTATGCTATATGGTTCTAGATTTATAGAATTAGGCAGCTTGCCAAAAGTTACTTCAAGAAATGATGCAAATGAAAAGCATAGAGTATTATTATGCATTTCTAAGTTCAAATTATGACCAGGAAATACCATAATTACTAGATCGCATGTTAATTTTGTATTATATAAGCTTATTATTTTATAAAACAATTTTCTCAATTGTTGATCATAGATTTCACAATCAGAAACTACATTATGAGATAATATGGCGCACAGTCTAAACAAAAACAAACGATTTGAAACACAGCCCTTAAACGCAAACACACACCGTTTGAGTAAATTACAGGTTAAAAAAATATAAAAAGAAAGAGAAGTATGCAGGTATAAAAATGGATTACAATGATTGTACTTTGGTTGGGGTGGAACCACTTTCATTAACTGTATTTGGTGTACTGCTTTTAATCTTACGAATATCATCGGCTGTACGTATTGCAAACGCAGTATCGCCGTCCCGCTCGCGCACGAGAATAGTGGCGTTTCGAATCCACACGTACTTAAACTTGTGCAAAGTGGCGACATCTTTAACCTTCCGAAATAAATGTTTCTTCTTGAGTGTCAGATGCTCATTCATGTAAATAGTCACCGGTGCACATGTAAAACCCAACTGGTCCGACTTTACATTCTTGACTTTGCGAAAAGCAGCGAGTAAGTTGTCCCGCAGAATACGCGACGATAATTTTACAACCACGTTCTTTGGCCTATTTGTTTGTTGGTGAGCATGTGGAACTCTGTGAATCGATATGATATCTCTTTGAGTAACGGGAAAGTTAATAGCAGTGCTAATTGACTCCATTATATGAATCAAGTTTTCACTTCGCATTTCAGGCATGTTTAAGATTTCCACATTGCACTGTCTGGCTTGCTGTTCGAGATTATCAAGTTTCGTCTCAAGTAGACTAATAGATAGGTCAGATTGCTCAGAACTTTGTTGACTAATTTCATCCATTCGTTTCTTGAGTTCAACCTGTTCCCCCGAATGGAATTCCAAAGAAGTTTGCAAGTGGGTCACTTCAAGCGATAAGTCAGATACATTCTGTTTCAAAGTATTATTTTCAGTACGAAGATTGCTCATCTCTACTCTTATCTCACCTAGGGCAGATCTAAATTCGCTATTCAGTTTAGTTAAGTTTGTTTCCATTTCGTCCCGCCAGCCGTTTAATGTGCTCTTTATATCGTCCTTGAAAGTAGCAAGCGTACTATTTATGTCGCTTCTCCATCCTTGTAACGTAATGTGCAGCTCATTTGTAAATACTTGGAAACTATTAGCTGTATCCTGAACGACGGATTCATTAGCTAGGATCGTGGAGGAGCTGGAGCCGCATGGTGAGGCAGGACATTGTTCTATGACATCGCAAGACATGTTCATGCTGTCTTCGTGTGTAGGAACTAGTGCAGCCTGTACAGGTGTTAGTAAATTAGACCGCGTGCGGCGCGTAACATTGTTGCATGACGGACATTTCCAGGCCGCCTTAAATTCATTTGTAAGGGCTTCATATTGACGAGGCGTTATATTTAGGCATTCAAAATGGTAACTGCCATCACAGGTTTTACATTTAAGAAGCCGAGCTCCGGTTACGAAAAGTGTATTACAGCCAGCACAGTTCATAATGAATTAGGTGTAATTGGTCGGTGTTTGTTTACAAACAACTGTTTGTTAGCCAGACGACAAGCAGCGCCACCTACCGCCGAATGAAAGATTTAGGTAAAGCGTCAACTAACGATCGATGTCTGGTTTGTATGTAAATTAGATAGTTAATAAGTGCGCTAATGAGCGATTTAAGTAGTTTTAATGATTAGTCACAGATGGCGTTAGTTTGTATGGATGGTGTAAAATGACAATGCAAAATCGCAGTTTTGCAAATCACGGATTGAAGTTTCAAAAACTTTTTGGAGATAAGAATTTATAGTTTTTATATGGCACACACAGATTTTAGGATTTATAATCATCCAAATATGTATTTACGGCACTTAGGATGTTCAATGTTATAATTATTAGTTGGTTATATAAATGAAACCATTCGGAAAGCATCAGCTTTCAAATAAAAAAAGAATCATCAAAATCGGTTCAGCCAGACAAAAGTTATGAGGTCACAAACATTTTAAAAAAATACAGTCGAATTGATAACCTCCTCCTTTTTTTGCAGTTGGTTAAAAACAACTATATAGTATGCCACACTGCATAAAAGTTTGTCGGCAATTTATTATTCTCGTATAAAAATAGATTGGAATTTATAAAAATTAATGTGTCTGTATTAATAACTTGTTAACTTGTTGTTTTATTACATCGTCTCACACTTTTTCGTCTGTGTTATATAAATGAAACCATTCGTGAAGCATCAGCTTTCAAATAAAAAAAAAATCATCAAAATTGGTTCACCCAGACAGAAGTTATGAGGTCACAAACATTTAAAAAAATACAGTCGAATTGATAATCTCCTCCTTTTTTTGAAGTCGGTTAAAAAGGTGATGAAAGGCAGATGATAAAGTAGGTATATTTTACTATTCTCACTTCCCCGTTTTTATGGGGCTCGGTGTTTACCTACATCTGTATCAGTCGTCATTTCAATGTTTACTTCATCATTTCAGCCGCAAGACTTCCACTGCTACATAAACATAGGTTTCCCCCAATTTGGGGTGGTTGTTGCATAATCGCCACGCTTGGCAGGCGAGATGGCGATCGCAATATGGTGGTAAAATGCATAGAGAACGCTACGGGCCATTCCCTAGAAAGTCCCTTAGTCGCCTCTTACGAAACCCAAGGGAAGAAATGCGATGGTGCTATTCTTTAAATCTGGCATCACACGGCACACTGTTTACTTACATCCAAGCTACTTGGTATATTATCTCTTAACTTTACCAACCCTGGATTTTTGTACAATTGTGTACTTGCTCTACTTACTTATTAACATGTTATATCTACACTAATATTATAAAGAGGAAAAATTTGTATTTTTGTTTGTTTGTTTGTAATGGATAAACTCAAAAACTACTAGACCGATTTTAAACATTCTTTCATAATTAGAAAGCTACATTATCTGCAAGTAACATAGGCTATATAACATCACGCTCCAACTAAGAGGAGCGGAGCAGTAATGAAAAATGTTGCAAAAACGGGGAAAATCGCACGGGTATGTGATTCGACGCGACGGAAACGGTCGGGGGAACACGAAATTTAACGCGGACGAAGTCGCGGGCAGAAGCTAGTTATGAAATAAATTTATATTTTTTTAAGGGCGAATTTCTCCAATACTCATTAAATGATGTATAAGAATTAAACCATTTTACGGCTATCGCTGTTTTTGTTTTCTGTGAACAAAATATTTTTTGGGTTCGAATCCCAGGTCGGGCAAAGTGTTATTGGGCTTTTATAAACATCATAACGTAAAACCTTGAAAATACTCACTGCTTCCGTCTTTAGCAGCACTAATAACCCACCGGTTTAAGTAAATAAAACACATAGGTACACTGAATACAAAATTCGACTCCAAAAAGAGGTTGGAATACAGAATTAATTCAATTTCACGCTACTTATTTTTTTTATACGGGCAAAACCTAACCATCTATCCTCAAAATACGGCGAACATTCTAAAAATAATGAAAACTAATGTTTTCTACCGTTTAGGCCTACGTTAAGGCCTAGCCACACTAGCGCTGTAGACGTGCGTATAACGAAACACAAACGAGCTGCATACGCTTAGTCGAAATACACACGGACGTAATAAAATCGTGGCGTAATTTTTCTCGCAGTGTATTTTCACTCTCGTTGTTGAATCAGTCATTGAGAACTAAACAAGCCACTCAAAAATCGAACAGTGTGTTTCGGTTGAAAGACATTTATTTCACAAAAAAAAAAAAAATTACAGCTCACTTAAGATATTAAGAAATGTAATTATAAAAAATAGAAGTAAGTGCGATTCTCTATGCTCACAATAAGATAATTGGGCAACAAAGGTGACAATCGATATTGTTAGTGTTGTTTCCTAACGTGTTCTTCTAGGGCTTTTTTAAATTTATACATATATGGTGTCACTATTGGTTATATCATCAGGTAGTGCATTATACAGTTTTGTTCCCTTGTACAGTATATTTTTCCTTCCATAGTTGGTTCTGGTTTTAACTGTTCAATTTTCAACTTTCGGCGCTAAGCAGAAAAATTCTGCCGCGTTTTGTTACGTCCGTATGTACCGTAGACTTATTGAATCAGTTTTTTAAAGTTGAGAAATGTAGATCAGCCAGATCGCTCAGTCGACGTATAACCAAGTAACGTTGTGTGTATATCAATCAATCAATCAATCAAATCATTTATTTGCAACGAATGTAGGTTAAATTAAAATAAAGGTGGAGTCCCCCTTATGTTACTATTGCGGTGCATTCGTCTGTTATTATATTTAAGAATTTGTTATGAAATTATGAGCTCTGTGCGTCCACAAAATACAATTAGAATCGAAAGCTATTTGCTTCAGCTAAAGGCATCGTCTAAAATGCTGGTTATTTAATTAGGTTTTACAATGTAGTCTGTTTTGCCACTGATGGTGACGGTCCCTTTTTAGGGTTCCGTAACTATATGATCAATACTAGACTAAAAATTTTAAGTGAACAGTAGTTATTGTGTAGCTGTCATAATAACAATACATCTTATTTATTAGTATGAAATAAATAAAATGAATTGCTTTTGTCCGTGATTTCGTCCGCGTAAATATCGGTTATCGCGGACGCAAACGAAGTCGCGGAAAAAAGTAGCCCAGTCCTTTCTTAGGGTTGAAACTTACCCGTACCAATTTTCATTAAAATCGGTTCAGTGGTTTAGTCGTGAAAGCGTAACAGACAGAGTTACTTTCACATTTATAACATTAAAGTAATAGTAATGATAATCGCGGGACATTTTTTGTGCATCGCATCGTCTGACACGAGGTGTTTAAAAATTCAATAAAAGTTCTGAAATTGCTTTTTAATTGAGATGAATTCATTATATCTTTAAAAAGTCTTTAAAACTTCTTTCTAACGTAACTTATAACTTCCCACCACATTGTCTAATCCTTTAACTAAATACAAAATGGCGACCGCATGATTATATCAACCTCAATACAAATCGTCCCTCGTCCCGCGTCACGACATCGCGTTAGATCGAATCTTATTCTGTTCAGCACATTATGAAGACGTTTTATTAGGCGCCGTTTTATTATCTCCAAGTGAGCTTTGTGAAACATCTGTTGGCTTTAATCTGAACTTCTAAATTAAAGGATGTCTTCTCCGTGCTCGCAATTCCTCGGATTTTCGCTGAATCTGACTTTCTTCAAGATCTGCTTGTCGGCTCATTAGCAAGTTCGCAACTGGATCTTTTTCAATTGAAGTGCAGAATTTCAAGCGTTTTCTGATTGACATTTTATTATTATCAAAGACGTATGACTGATAGACAGAACTGTACAAGTTAATGGATCAGAAAATTGTCAACCACTATAGAATGTACCAGTTTTTGAGACTTACGTAACGCATTGAACCCTCTTGAAATGGACTTCTTTGAATCCAAAATAATAAAAATAAAATATGAAATATCATCTACCAATTAAAAGTAATAAGGACATAATATGACGCGGAAATACGGAATGTACCCACCTAAGAGCTGGCGAGGAATTCTTAAAGGGAATTTCATTAAATTCCCTCAGCTCTTATTGATATGGGCGCTTGGCGCTCGAGGCTGGGTCGCACTTTATTAAGAAATCATATGAATGTCGACGGGAATGGGTGTACGTGACGATACGCCATATTGCCGATGCCATCATGCCATTGTCAAAGTACAGACGAGCACGATCCACTCCGATAAATTAGATGTTTAATTCTCTAATTATTCTGAGATGTTATTTTTTCATCAGTCTGCGAAGTCGAGTGATGGTTCTCGTTAACGATGTTTGAACGGCGCATAATTGGTGTGGTGGCCTTATTATCTGAGATCACACTTACGTTGGAATAGATCTGTATTTTTAAACGAAATTTTCATCTGCCTGAAATCTTCGCTGACATTAAATTTTGTTGGCCCAAAACGTCGCCTTTTACATGGCGTTATCGGTGGCTGCGCAGAGATAACCTTTTTTTTAGATGGGAAATCAGCAAATGACTTCTCCCGCTGTGGGCGGAGCGGGAGGGCGTGTCAGACTTTTACTGATTAAAACCCACCCGTGTTCCTTCAGTTGCCCACGTGCCAGGGTCACGGTATCTCTTTCGACAATCTCGCGACCCTGGCAGGCATCGGTCCTAGCAGACCCCTACAGTGCTGCTGACATCTCTTTGAGGCGCGCGTGGAACACTACGCGTCGTCGACCCGAGCCTGGTCCTTACCGAGCGGCGAGCTACCCATTGCTCGCCGCCCGCAAGCCCGCGCCTACGGTGGCCGGGAGTCTGCTATTGACTCCTGACGCCCGAGGCATCTCCTCCTGCGGCGGCTAGGGACGTGAGGGCGCAGAGACTGCCACTCACTCACGCGCCCCGCCTCCTCCTTCGCGAGCATTACTGCTTCGCAGAAGGAGGTGACGGCTTCCCATGCCCTCTCGCTCCGTACCATGGCTCCCACCACGGCCGAACGCGAGAGGTCGCCGCCGCCGCCGCTGGGTTGCGACAATCGTACCCGCCATGTCGCCATGAGATCCTGCCGGAGCTCTGTCCGCCGTGCCGCGATTTGTCGCGGCAGCGGAGTTTCGCCCCAGCGTTTCGCGTCCTCGCGCCACTCCCACATGTGGGCGAGGACCTTTGCCTCCAGATCCCATGGCGGCACTCCGGCAAGGAGGCTCGCCGCCTCGCAGGATACCGTGTGGTATCCCCGGATTAACCGGATGGCCATGACCCTTTGGGCCGCACTCAACCGGCGCGCTGGGCGCAGCCTCAATGAGGGCGCCCACACCGGTGCCCCGTAAAAGGCCATAGACCGGACGACCCCCGTGGCAGAGATAACCTTGGCTGCATGTTTGGAGAACAGATGACAGGATAGGAGGTAGAGCATAGTCTGAGACAAAGCTGCACATCCACACCCTGCTGCTGTTTCGTCGAGGTAGTATTTGATTGAAATGAAAAATTTTAAAAAAATGATATTTGATCTTAATTTTCAGGTACACTTAGCATCATGGCCATGGAAATATTAAACAATAATGACCCGAACTAATATTATAAAGAAGTAAAAGTGTTGGCAATCGCAATACGGTCGTAAGATGCATAAACGCTGCTGCACATTCTCAAGTAAGCCGGACCCGCCTGCTAAGTATGGTGATTATGGCCCCCCATTTGAGGGAGGCTAATCTCCAGTAGTAGATGTGATGAGCTGAAATGATGATGATAAGTGTTGAGTTTGAGGTATAGTTCACCTCTACGTGGACGGATGTCGCGAACAGAGGCTAGTGCTGTAATATTATAATCCGGTACAGTGTCGTTAGACCTTTCACATTTTCTAGTAAAAATACCGACCCTAGATTTTTTGCATAATAATGATTATACCAGAATGTTGACCTTTCAAACGTAGGTGCTCATCGTGTGTAAAAACATTACTGGAACAAAATAAAACCGCAAAGTTTGCATAATTCTACATTAATTTATATTGTATTTGAAAGTTCTGTTTTAGTTGGGTTTTCGATTATGAAAATGTTTTAATGCGAACATTTGAGAGATACATGCATAGATTATATAAAACGGCTTTTTTCTGTTTCACCTCACACTGAATGGAGTATTTGGATCATCTCAAACCGCAGCAAACTACAGGATGACATTGACGCGAAAAGTGAAACCATGAATATAGCACATAGAACTCTACCCGCCTTTTTTTTGGATGGGAATTTATCAAATGACTTCTCCCGCTCTGGGCGTAGCGGGAGGGCGTGTCAGACTTTTACGGACTAAAACCCTCCCGTATTCCTTCACTTGCCCATGTGCCAGGGCCACGGTAATTATTTCGAACGAATTTCGCGACTCTGGCAGGCATCGGTCCTAGCAGACCCCTTCAGTACTGCTGACATCTTTTTGAGGCGCGCGTGGAACATTACGCGCCGTCGACCCGAGCCTGGTCCTTACCGGGCGGCGAGCTACCCATTGCTCGCCACCCGCAAGCTCGCGCTTACGGTGGCCGGGAGTCCGCGATCGACTCCCGACACCCGGGGCGTCTCCTCCTGCGGCTGTAAGGGACGTGAGGGCGCAGAGACTGCCACTCCCTCACGCGCTCCGCCTCCTCCTTCGACTCTACCCGCCTTTTGATAATATCACATCTCACAAATTTAAAAAAAGAATGCTTCAGAATAGACGTATTTTCAAATCAAAAATCGTACAAAATTTAAGTTACATTTGTCGCGCGTTCGTGCTGGGAGCCTTTGTTAATGCTCGAACGAATAAAATTCCATTTTAAAATTAAAATGTTATCAGACCTATTCCACAATTCAACTACACACACTAATCATGAATATCAGCAGTTCTACCAACTACTTATGTAATCCATTGTAAAGCGAATAATAACTTCTAAAACAAATGTGCCAGCGGTCCTCGAACTGAAAGCAAACACGATCTTGGGCTGAAAAGGCAGCGACTGTAGGGTTGAATAAATTACATTTATTTACATACATTCGTCGCCAGTGTTGAATTTACATATTTTAGTATTACGATAAGAACATGGACGGCTTAAGCAGACAAATTAAACAAAGATTTAAGGTATTGGAAAAATATTTCAACGCTGCTGGGGATGAAAATATTACCTACTGTAGTAGCCGTTAGGATGTCAGTACTGAGTTAATTTCCTCGAATACGGTCCAAAAATATCCGAATGAAAGGGACGAAAATTTTCATTAATTAAACACGTCAGTTTTGTGAGTTTTCACCTACATTTTGACTTTAATGGAGTCAGATACGATAGGGCACGTAATTTATAGCTTGTGAATTTGAGGAGTGATTTTCAGTGATAAATGTATCTCGTGTTTACTCTCTGAGGCTGATAATTATGACAATATATTTCCGCTTAGTTTCGATGAAACGCTGATGTTTCGCTGTTATTTGTTTATTTAGGCTCGATTAAGTATAACTGCTAGAATTATACCGCCTCGGTATAAATCTAGCAGAATGACACAATCTAGCGTCAATTTAAATGAATATGACAATGATATATTAGACACACGGACTGCCTCGTTGATCTAGTGTTCGCCAGCGCTACTGCTAAGCATGAGGTACTGGGTTCAATTCCTAAGTCGGACAAAGTGTTTTTGGGGTTTTCCATCTGGAATTTCTCAGTAGCAGCCCGGAGTGTGGAATTGTGCCCGGTTCGTGGGAATAGGCTTTTTTTTTGGATGGGAAATCATAAAATGACTTCTTCCGCTCTGGGCGGAGCGGGAGGGCGTGTCAGACTTTTACTGACTAAAACCCACCCGTGTTCCTTCAGTTGCCCATGTGCCAGGGTCACGGTGCCTCTTTTGAACAATCTCGCGACCCTGACAGGCATCGGTCCTAGCAGACCCCTTCAGTGCTGCTGACATCTCTTTGAGGCGCGCGTGGAACACTACGCGCCGTCGACCCGAGCCTGGTCCTTACCGGGCGGCGAGCTACCCATTGCTCGCCACCCGCAAGCTCGCGCCCATGGTGGCCGGGACTCCGCTGTCGACTCCGTGGGAATAGGCTCACCCTCTATTACATGGAACTTAACTGACGAAATGTGGGTATACTATAAATACACCTCTGCCCAACCCTTTGTTGAAACAAAGCTTAATGTTATATTATACGAGACATAAAGCTCCCACTAATGATTTGCAACGACTATACCTGTTATGGAACACTTGTACACGGCACGGTTTCTTTTTGGTACGGCGCACAGTAGGCTGAATTCGGGCCACAAGGGACATAGGGATTAATAAAATACAACATCCTATTATTTAAAAAACGATTAAATATTTGATTTCTACTATTAAATACAAGACATTTTTATTTATTTGCATTTTTCACTATACTTAATATTTTCGAAGATATACAGCATTTATTTATTTTTTGTACGAAAAAAACTATATATTCTGCCACACTGCATAAAAGTTTGTCGGCAGTTTATTATTCTCGTATAACAATAGATTGGAATTTATAAAAAATTATGTGTCTGTATTAATAACTTTTTTTTTTATTAGCTGTTGATTTCCCACTGCTGGAGGAAGGCCTCCCTACTCTCAGTCCAGAGAGATTACTTAATTATGCTAAGCAAATAAACGAATAAATATACCGACAGTCGAAACCAAATATCTTACGTTTTCCAAGTATGTATTTTTGCCAATGTAAGATTTGTTACAAATAATTATCTATGGACACATTGAGAGATAATGTTTTTGTAGCACTAACATGAGAAAGAAAAGAACGAGTTTGTTTATTCTTTATAAACAAAACGCACATTATGAAAAATAAACTTTAAAAAATGTACACGTACAAAATAGCCAAAGCCCCGTGTTCAAACAAAAAATAATAATATGAGAGACAGTAAAATCCTACCACATTTGTGAACGAACGAAAATTTAACGCAACTTAACAATAATTGACTATGAAATACCGTACGAAAATAAATAAAGGCACATTGAAAAGGCTTTCATCAACATAATTACATAAAGCCGACAAAATAATAAGCCACGTTTCGTTTTAATTATGAATTTTAAATGAACGACGCGTTCAGAAACCGCGGCGCAAACTTTAACAAACTTCCTAATAATGAGAACGTAAACCGATGCTAACCAATGTTATTATCTTGAGTTAAACTCCTTCTATATTAATCGCATTCAATCATTAACACTGAATTAAGTATTCTTCATCTTCTAAGCGATCTAAATAGAGTTAGCCAAGAATTTGGCAACGAGCATAGCACTTTCAGTAGCGTCCATCAACTCCTGTAGCGTGCAGACAACAGGACACGCTGGACAAGATATCAAGTGCCGCATTGTTTGTGAGGCAGCACCACATTTACACTCCAGGGCGGAGTCATCTGTGAATCTCCACCTGAGCAGGTTTTTTTACTTATTGAAGTATTTATTTGGTAAAATATAGGTAGGGTAGGTTGTTACTTTTCAAGAACGCACATCAAACATTGTTTTAACAATTAATTTTATATCTTAGTTTTGTGAGAACAGCATCATTATTAGTCATTTCATTGGATACTGAAAATTACAAAAATCACACCAGACATCGTGTGTACTGTGTCTATGAATGATAGGCTGAGGAATGGTGTGATAAGACAACGGTACGGTTTGCAAATAAGATGCAGTGACAAAAATTGAAAAGATTATGCTTTTGACTGGCCTGTTAGTCAAGTTGTTAGTGACCCTGACTGCTAAGACTGAGGGGGACTGACTGGGTTCGATTCCCACCCAGAATAGATCTTTATGTGATGAGTACAATCATTTGTCCTGTGTCTGGGTGTAATTTATCTATTATATGTAAGTATATAGAAATATATAAGTATATTTATCAGTTGTCTGGTTACCATAGTACAGGGTCTGCATAGTTTGGGATCAGATAACGGTGTGTTGGTTGTCCTAACATATTGGTCATATTAAGAGGTATGTAAGGATCGTACCAGGTAGCATTCCGTAGTTTCTGCCTACCCCTATGGGATAACGATTTTAAACTCGTTTAAAGGCCAACTGAAAATTTAAAATTAACAATCAACCAACTAACTACCAAATGTTTAAGCAACATTATTAAAAGCATTAAAGAACTGAGAACTGAATTGTTTCTAATTGTTTGCTGATCACAAAATCGATAAATACAATAATTTTGAATTTGAAAATGTTTTAATCTCGGGCTAAAATTATCATGGTTAGTTACTTATTTACGATGATTTGCATTGAATATTTCTAAATACCAGATACTATCTTCAAGTTTTCATTGATTTAAATTTGTAGAGCCAAAAGTATACAAAGGCAATTACATTTTTAATTAACTTTCCAGATATTTTTCTTTACAAAAACAATTTGTGGTCACAGCAGGCATTTCTAACTAAATCCGAGTTGTTGAGGAAAGATTACTCACAAATCTCTTTCCTGATACCTTTAGTAAGTGTTCCAGTACCTTCACTTGAGACGCTTTACCTCTCAGAATTATTCAAAGTATACCAAAGTGCGGGCCATTTAAATTTTAAGCCATCAGAATAGGTTATTACAAGGCAGGATTACTTTGTATTGTTAGTCTTAAGATGTAACTCGACAGTAATCCTGGCGTTGACAGAATCAGCTGTGTTTTTCCCGTGAATTAAAAAGTTTAGCTTTAACTGTCTCTAAGCACTTTATTTACCGGAATGAAAACATAATAAAATTGACAAGTTAGCTTTTATTTCCTTTGAGATATTTCTATAGACGGTTTTCGACCAACGCTTGAAAAACTTTAAAAGGTTTTAAACTTTATAGCCGGATCTTTGCTGAAACAGACACCCTGTAGGTAGAGCCATTTGCATTTTCTAACTACAAATTATTTCATCACCACTGCTCTGAAAACGGTAACGGACAACATCGCAAGAAAACCGGCATGTCCTAGAACTAAAAATTCGAAGACATGTGAATATGATATCTAAAAACCCGCACTGGGGTCACGTGGTGAATATATAGTAATGGCGGTTACTATCAATTTGATTTTTTTTAAAAACGAACAAAATGACCTAGACTTTAATCAATTTAAAAGCAAAACAATTTTAAACTTATAAAATGTACTGACTAATTTAAATATAACGATTTTACACGATATTTGAAAAACGATGTTATCACGACGACTGCTGGAGACGAAGTAAGGGGCGAGTACTTTTTTTTTTTTTTTGAAGTACATCTCGTAGTTAATCTGAAAAGATTCTGACTACTTAAACGGATTTTGGCCCGGCGATTTCTAAAAAGTTAAACTTTTTAGACCTCCAGCCGGGCAGGGGCGAGTACTGGCAGTGCTCTGCTTTTATAGGCACCACCGCACGGTTGTTTAAAAAATAACGTTTTCCCGCTAATAATAGTATAATAGCCCACTTCGTCTCACAGAAAGCCTGTGTCGCAGAACAAATATATCTAACTTTTTCTAGTAAATATTCGTTCTGAAAGTGAAACCTGCGACCTGTAGCGCAAAAGCCGATCCAACGATTACGCTACCATTTCATAATAATCATTTACGTCAGGAAACCGAGAGAGATAATTGTGGAGCATGACACTATCGCTATCGGAATCTCGGGAGTACCGGAGATTGTCCCGAAACTTATTATCGGTACTAACGAGTCGATTGAATACCTGGTTCTCGTCAGAGCCATGTGGCCGTCCCGGGGCGACGACCCATTCAGCCAGAACAAACAATCCGATGGAAACGGACAGCTTTTTCATCGCTGTGTCATATCGCTACATGATTATTTTTTGTACCTTCTTTTGTATTTTTACTTCGTTCTTTTATTGTGTAATGAAATTATTGTTTAGTTTATTGATATAGGAAGTATTTTTAACGAAATTGTGTCATTTGAGTAATTGTTTTTTTTTCGTACAGGACATGGAGAGTTTTGAAGCATTCTGAAATTCATTTCATAATCTTAGTAATTATGTACATTTGAAAGAAACACAATTTAATTGAGTTTCTTCATCTTGTTTTGTTCAACATCAGTTTGTATTGGTAGAACCCTCACAGACATAAACATCTTCATTTATCATGAGAATAGGTACATTAAGAAAAGTGAACTGTGAGTGCTGAACTCTCATCATTTGTATTAGTAATAACGCAGTACAACAAAAACTCAATTAACATAATTTAAACTGAAACAAACAATGCTATAAAATAATACTGAAACAGAAACCAACAATATTTTCGGGTAAACAGCGCTGTTTCCGCTGCAGCAGCTAGAGGGTACAGTCATGAATGAAGGATGGTTGGCGCCACTCAGTCGGCGCGGAGCGATCTTGTCGCTGGCACAGATCTACGCCACACGTCATAGACAAAACTGTAAAGTAGATCAACTTTAAAGTAAAAGTGTATATTACTTGTCGAGCGAATATTACTTGACTTGTCGTACGAACTCTGGCTTACGCTGCCCTATTGATAGACTGTTGGAATCCTATAATTCAAATTTTATTGATATTGATATATTTGCATGCTCGAACAATAAATTTTAATCTAATTTTATAAAAAAACTAGCTTCTGCCCGCGGCTTCGCCCGCGTGAATGTCGAAAAATATCCCACAGAATCGTACTACCGGGATTAAAAGTACCCTATGTGTTAATCCAAGTAAACAATGGTACCGATTCCCTTGTTCACAAACGAAACTAAATTTAAGTTCAGTGTATCTTTTTCTTTGTATTTCATTAAGAAGAGGACAAAAGAAAATTTTTAGTTTAGTCTTGTCACACACTTGTTCACTTGTTCACAGGCAGGGTACAGTTTACTATATATTTTTGAGTTTATTCTTAAAGTACCTCTTTATATACTACCTACTCAAGAAGTTCTGCCCTCAGGTGTTGATACAACCAGGCTGCTAGATGAGCTTACTCTCGAGCATGCCACGGAAAACTGGCCGTACGAATAGTAGTCCCCTCTAAGATCATATCCCGCTGTTTTCTCGCAACCTGGTCCCATTGCACCACTTGGCCGGAATATATGCATGTAATATAAACAATTAATGTTGTTTACAACTAAATAATATACCTACCGCAGTTTTCTTTGTAATCATTTTTTATTGTTTTTCCTTCAGGTGTTAGAATCACCCGGCTGCTCCGTGTGCTTGCTCTGGAGAAGGCCACGTATAACTTACCATGTGAAAACAGTTCCCCCTTAAGTATATAGTTCTATGGTCATGGCAAGCAGACTTCGAAGAGAAACTGCACGCTTCTGAACTCGAAAAGGTAGTTCGATGGTGTTAGAGGAATCCTCGGAATAAATACAGACTCCTCTCGGGAACAACCTGTCAGTTTAGTTGCCTCGATAACGTTGCAATGTTTTTACTCACAACCTGGTGTCATTGCATAATTTTGGCGGTTTTAAATTACGCAGCAACATAAATGGGCGCCAATTCTCAATTTTAATATGTGAGTTGGGTGACCCGCAGGCTTCAATGTGTTAAGAAATTCAACCGGGTAAAGTATGGCACTCCTGTGTCCCAGCAATGGAATCATTATCGGCTGATTATGAAAGTATGGCGTCATCGTTGTGTATCACTGAGTCCACTTATTTATAATGATTTTCAACTCCTTCGAACGATCTCAAAATAATTTAATTGATGATTGTGACCTAGTCGTTTTATGATGTCATGATGGCAGGAGGACTGCAGGTTTATCTATACTAATATTATAAAGCTGAAGAGTTTGTTTGGTTGAACGCGCTAATATCTAAAACTACTTGAATTGAAAATTTCTTTAAGTGTTTGGTAGCCTATTCATCGAGGAAGGCTATATAACATCATGCTACGACTAATAGGAGCGGAGCATCAATGAAAATGTTGGAAAACAGGGAATACTTATCCTTTTGAAAGCTACAGTTGCATGCGCTGCGTAAACGGTTAAAGTAACAAAGAATCATGTATGACAAAATTGTTTCTCTTAAAAGTTCTAAAAAAATCCGTGATAGTATATGTCTATCTTTTAAACTGCTTTTAAGGTTGGCTCACTATAACGTTTTTAATTGTAATCAAATCTAAATATTATAACGCTGAAGAGTTTGTTTGGTTGAATGTTCTAATCTCAGAAACTACGTTTAGTGTTGAATAGCCTATTTATAGAAGAAGGCTATATACTATATAACATCAAGACCCTACGGAGCCGAGTAAAAAGAAAAAGTCACGAATACGAAGACCTCGCCCAGGCAGGCGATTTGATGCGACGGGGAGGTTCGGGGAGCAAGAAATTGTATGCGGACAAAGTCGCGGGCAGAAGCTAGTCGTGAATATTACTAATATCTGGGTAGATTTTAACTATTAGCTGTAGGGAGAATTAGTTTATTATCCACATCTTCGAAGCCCTATTTGACTCTGTAAGGGGATGATTTTGGAAAAACTGTGATACACATATCTCATAACTATAACCGAAGAGTATGTGTACCGATTTTTGTGTCAATCGACCCACATAATAAAAAGTTTCAGAGAAAATTCAACCCCCCATTTCACCCTCTTAGGGGTGGAATTTCAAAAAACCCTTTCTTAGTGGATACCTACTCTTTACAAAGAATACACCCTCCAAATTTCACGTCTCTAGGACCAGCGGTTTAGGCTGTGCGTTGATATATCAGTCAGTCAGTCAGTCAGTCAGTCAGTCACTCAGGACTTTGAATTTTATATATTTAGATATTTTTAATTTGTAATCGTATTAATATTATTTATTTATTGCATAATTTAAGTAAATGAAACTGTTTATGATCTGATTTGGTTTTTAGCTATAGCTCGCCTTATAGTAACCTATTTATTTATTTTAAAATATTTGTTAATCTTGGTTATACTCGTCTAGTGGCAACCACAGATCTTTAAATATGTCTTATCTGCGGATAATACAGTTGACTGCAACATTACCTCTTAAAATTTTGTTAACCTAATGTATTATATATTATGTTGTAATTGTTTATTATCCCTCAATAAATAAATATTATCCTTTTTGTGGTAGGTAATTCTCATGAGTGTCTTATAACTAAAGACGAGTAGTGGTGTCTGTCAGACTTTTACTGATTGGAACCATACAATGTTCTTCCAACTCCCTCAGGCTAGAGAGCCGTCTTTTACCAATCATAGATTTAGCAGAAAGTGATGTTTATTATTTAGTGAACATTTATAAGCTAAACAGATATTTCTTTGTAAACAAACATAAACATGTCTTACCTTTTTTTAATAAAAACAAGAGGTAAGTCAAGACAGGAAAATCATATTTTTATCCCTAAAACACCTTAATCCTGACATATCCTGGTACCTACTTATCCACGGTAAACAGTTTTTGATTAAATTTTCATTCAACGCCAAAAATAGAAGATTACGTTGATTGATTGCAAAAGTTTTAATTAATTTTGGCGCTAATTTATTGAATTGTAGACAACCTTAAATTACGTTAAATAATAAATGCATGTTGACCCGATCACTGGTCGGCTTACAATTTTGTTGAAATGTTTAAACTTGGTTGACTCTCCTGCAGAAAAGTTCCTGAATGTGTGCTTATGTCTACACTGGTTTTTGATTAAATTTTGTTACGTTTACTAGCTTTTGTCAGTGAGATATTATCCCATGGGAAAGTATTAGGTACTAGTATCCTATGTCCAGGTATAGACATAAGCACACATTCAGTATTACCAAAATGTGCTGAAGTACATCTAAATCAGTTCCGTCGTTTTTTCCGTGATTGAGTAACAAATATTCAAACATACAAACTTTTACATTAATAATATTAGTAAGATAGTAGGGTTACTTTTTAATGTTTTATTACTCAAGTATCATAATAGGTGGCAATCAACCATTATCACAAGTTTCCTTACTGATACATTCTGCACTGTGGCCATATGCGTGTGCTGGGGTTGCACCGAATATCGATTGAAATAAATGCAAACAAGCTTATGTGTACAGCACAGTCTGCATCTCCATCAGCGCGAAAAGTCTTAGCTTCTTTACTTCAACACATTCTAGGCTAGACAAACTCTATCGAGGGAAACGATAGACGATTGAATTTCTATATATTTATTCACAAACATTTTGCGGAAGAGTGGTTTTAGCTTGACTGAAGTAAATATTTTGTCGAGTTGCGTCTGTTTTATTTCGTTCGGGTATGCGTTGCATATATACCCTTTATAAATTCAAAAAGTTTCTAGTCCAGAACTCTGTCACAGCAATAATAAAGCTGAGTTTTTAACCTCTACTTAATAAACTACCAACGACAAAGAATGTTTGTTTTGACAAAGTCGGTATTCCAAAAGAGACATACCGACTTTGTCAAATCATTAAAAAAATGTAAACTCATAAATAGTTGAACATTTCAATAAAAGTCTTAATTTTCGCTCAGCACATTTCTTTAAAAGGCTGTTTATTTCTGTGCCTATCTAAGCAAAAGACTGTAGACTTGCGACATGAGATCGCTAAGGAAAGCGAAAGAGTGGTCGACCCAAACAAACTTGGTGACGCACTGGTCGAAACGAATGACATCGGAAATTCATGAAGTTAAGTTTGAAAGGTCAAGACCAATCATGATGGATAGTCTCTGAGGACACCCTTTTGCCTCATCTAGCCTAGCATTTGCCCAATCATCACAAGTGAATAGTGTTGGTCCAGTGGTATCGGGCCTAACTTACGAGATGTAAGTCGTGAGTTCAAACCCAGGCAGTCACTTTACTTTGTGCTGCTCTAGAAACGGTTAAGGAAAACATCGTGAAGAAATAAGCATGCCTTGGAATCAAAATTTCGAAGACACGTGACATCAACCAACGTGCACTGGGCCCGCGTGGTTGATTAAGGCCCACTCCCTGAGACAGGGAGGCGTGTCCCAGCGGTGGGAACATTATTGACTGATTTTGCACAACTAACCACTTATTACGTTTCAAAATAAAAAATCGTTTCTGTCAATTATTTGAATATGTCACTATCAGAATGTGTGTGTGATTTAAATGTAGTATGTGATGCTAAATGTATTTATTCATTAATTTTGGTGCAAGTGGGCCACTCAGAAGTTATTTAGAAAATATTTGTTATATATACCAGAAGGCTAATTCTCGTAATAAAAAAAATCATTCAAAATGTAGTCGCAGTCTTGTCTCAGCGACATTCAAATGTAAAAAAATTTTCAAAAATGTATGATAATTCTAGGTGTTATTGACAGATTCAGCATGAGGTCAGACTGTAAACGTTCTTAAAATTACGAAAATTTCCCCTCTGGTGCTTGTAGATACGCTTACACTGTCCTTTCACAACCATTAGCTCTGTAACATGAAACATTGTTTAAGCCAATTATTTTAAAAGAGTAACCATGGAGTTTTCTTCCGGCCAATTGGCCCGTGCACCGAGCTTCTAACGTTTCTTCTAACTTGTAACGTATTTTTATGTGAAATAGAATATTTTAAACTTGTATTTTAGAAGACGCTCTATTAAAGTGACTGTCTTTTCGGTGATTCGAGTAACTGCGCAACCTATTACCATGCATGTAGGAGTTCAGGTTCCGAATCATGTACATGTTTTTTTTTCTGTGCTTGTGATATCATCATATAACTTGTCCCGCTCTGGGAGGAGCAGGAAGGCGTCAGACTTTTACTGACTAAAACCAGCCGGTGTCCTTTCAATTGGCTGTGCTAGGGTCATGGTAACCTTTTCGAATGAGTCCGCGACCCTGGCAGGCATCGGCCCTAGCGGACCCCTTCAGTTTGTGCTGACATCTCTTAACATACCGTGCTGTCGACCCAGGCCTGGGCTCCCATTATTCGCCGCCCTTGTGGCCAACGTGGCGCCAACGTGGCCGGGAGTCCGCTACGCACTCCCGACGTTCGGAGCATCTCCTGCGGCGGCTGGGGGCATGAGGATAGAAATTGACTCTCCCTTACGCGACAACGGCCCCTGAATTCATCTTTGTGATCAGAAACTCAAATTTTTGTCGGTTAGTATCAAAATATTGATTCCATACATTTTGACCGCCATTTTCTATGAAACTGCTAATTAATTTTAGATTCTCGGCGAAAAATTTGTACGCTGGCCCCTAGCGTAGAAATTGTTCTAGGATGATGTGCTGAATTTAAGGCCACAGTTAGCGCGTCCATGTCCCTGCCACCCCGTATAGTGATACTTTGAATACAAAACAAAAAACACTAAAATTGAATACAATATTTTGATTTAAATGAAAACTTTTGCCGATAGCACTTTGCGTATGTCAACTAATGATGGAGAACCCCATTTCGTTTGTTTGTGACAAAAAATAGTTATTCGGAACAAAAATGGTTTGTATTTCCTGTATGCATCAATTTTCTGTTTTTGATAGCTGTTGAGTTACTATCTAAATTGTTCAGAAATATATCACAGTATTGCCATACAAAAAACATCTATAAAGCTAGTTTAAAAAAGCAGATTACTATTCCACTGTTACGTGAAAGTGAAGTGAAGTGCCAGACGTAAAGAATAGTACCACCGTATTTCTTTCCGTGGGTGTCGTATGAGGCGACTAAGGGACTTACTAGAGAATGAGCAGCAGCGACCTCTATCCATTTTATCATCATACTGTGGTCTCCAACTTGCCTGGCAAGCGTGACGATTATGGCGAACCCCCAAAAAACTGGGGGAGGCCTATGTTCAGCAGTGGACGTCTAAAATGATGATGATGATGATGAAGTGAGAGTGATTGTATAATCTACGTCCAATTTAGAATGAGAGTAGATATGATTTGATAATTTATTGATAACTAGCTTCTGACCGCGACTTCGTCCGCGTTAAATTTCTTGTTCCCCGACCCTTCTCGTCGCAAGAATCACCTGCCCGTGCGATATTTCCCCTTTTTGCAACATTTTTCATAACTGCTCCGCTCCTCTTAGTTGTAGCGTGATGTTATATAGCTTATAGCTTTCTTCAATAAATAGGCTACCCAATACAAAAATAATTTTTCAATTCGGATCAGTAGTTCCTGAGATTAGCGCGTTCAATCAAACAAACAAACTCTTCAGCTTTATAATATTAATAGTATAGATAATTCGTAACATCACGCGTAGTTTCCCCAACGGGTTGGGCAGGGGTGTACCTATAGATCACCCACTTTTCGTCAGTTATGTTTAAGTCGCATGCAATAAGGGAGTTTAATACCATCAACCGGGCCCTATTCAAACTCCGGGCTGGTACTGAGAAATTCCAGTTAAAAAAAAACCAATAACATTTTGCCCGGCAACAGACTAACGTTTCTGAACTGAATAAAAAATACATTATTTCAAATAATATAAATATTGAATATCCCGATTTTGTAATTTTCGTATTAAATATCCTGTCACTCGTAAAAAAAATGGGCAGCCAAGTTCTATAAAATGGTTTTCCAATTCATCAGTCCATAGTGACAAGTAGAATATTTTGCTAATAGAATGTGTTTATTGTCCACTATTTCTTTACATTAGTACCAAGATCAAACATCATATAATATAATAATATATCTTAGGACAACCAATACACCGTTTTCTGATCCCAAACTAGATATATTTATATATATATATAGATATATTTATATATAGATATATTTATATAGATATATTTCACAAAATGTAAAATATTTTCAATTACATGATCTAAAATATTAGTAAGCGTCCCAATACACACAGAATTTGTCAACCGCCAACATGCGTGGCGCGTACTGAATTCGCATTTTTATTAAAACAATCACACAAAATAAGTTTCAGAGCAAACGGAGACTGAATACTAATAGTCAACAGATAAGGGGAGTCAAATTGCAAAACATGGCAGGTTTATATAAAAGAAACTCTTGGTTTTTTTTTTTTGTCGTGGGTCGTTTTGACGGCTCTTTTAACATACATATAACATCACGCTTATTTTTTGGTCAGGCAGAGATGTACAAATAGTAAACGGACCTAACAACTGAGCAAAAATATACACTGCGGGCTGCTATTGAAAAAATTCAGTTAGAAATACGCAATCACACTTTTCCCGACCAGGGAATCGAACGTCGCGTTTAGTAGAAGCGCAAGCGACCACTTTTGTTTGAGCTAATTCCGCGTCTATTATTTACGAATGTACAGACGCCAGCGCATCAAGCTACTACAATCTGTCAAATTTCTTTAATAGATTTTCAACTTTATTGCTCAAGGTTGATTGGCAGAATTTGTCAGTTTCGGGAAGCTTGATTTACTGGCGTCTGTACATTATTAATTTTAGTTTAGAGATTTTTTAACCGACTTCAAAAAGCAGGAGGTTCTCAATTCGGATGTTTATATGTTTTTTTTTTTTTTATGTATGTTCAGCCATAACTCCGTCATATATAGACGGATTTGCTTTTTTTGTTCGAAAGGGGTTTATTCTGAAATGGTCCCATATAATTTTCATATAGATCTGATGACGAGTTCGGGAGACAGACACCGGAACTCTTTAAAAAATGACAGCAAATCAACCGCGATTTCTGCTATCGCATAAATATGCATTGTTTGTTTGGAATTAGTGCAGGGTGAATACCACAACTAAAAATTTAAAAATAAAAACTTTTTTACAAAAAAAAACAACCGACTTCCTTAAAAACACTACAAAGTGAAAAATAACTTTAATTTCGGAAGTCGGTGGCAAAAAAACCATAAATACAGATCCTAAGACACCGACTTGCGAAATTGAAGTTATTTTTCACTCTGTAGTGTTTTTAAGGAAGTCGGTTGTTTTTTTTTTTTTTGTAAAAAAGTTTTTATTAAGAGTATGTACGATTTTGGTCATTGGTTAGAATGTCTACTGCGAATCTTAAAATCGCGATCTCAATGAATATGCAGCGGAAAAATATAATAAAAATACCTAGCTGTGTATTATTTAGTCTGCTTTTTCAGGATTTCTGAATGTAGGTGTTATCTATAAACATACTTTGCTACAATTACTATATTTATAAAGGAACGATTCGGTCTATTTGGAAGACAGATTGCAGGTCAGCATTGTTTTGGCAACTATGCTCCCACTATTAATCCATTTAGTAGAATATGTGCGTTAGCACACACAAATCTCACATGTCCAAAACACCCGTAACAACTGTGTGTTCTATACATGTTTGTTTAGTACTGACATCGAAACCACGACCCGTTGCGCAGAAGTCTTACTCAGCCACTGCGCTAATAGAGCTTAGACCTGAATCATGTGTTAACGAACAGACTTTTCAAAATTATCTAACCAACTAAGCAAATTACACATTATCTCAATTAGATAAAGTTCTTGTCAGAATGACACTTGTCGTGCACTGTCTTCATTCTGAAACATTCCTTTTGTCATTGAGTTCATATTTAATTTTCATAGTTATTTGTATATCTTTGAACTGTGTTTTGTCTGTTCGTCCCGTTTTTATTGACGCAGACTGTGCTATAACTACTAGTAAGCACAAAAAAAGTTTTTTTTTTTTAAATTACATTATTGTATTTTGTAAGTTTTTTGATTAATTAGCATGGTTTGTAAGAAATTATATTTTTTACGTGTATTCCGTGGAAACCCTTGTTGATTACACATTCGGCCGTATCTTTTTTGTATTTCGTCTTACAATGTGTAATGTGTTGTTTGTTTTCCCTCATATATTAAATTAAATGGGTGATGTGTTTCACAGAGAAAATGAGGAAAAAGTAAAAGATTTAGTACAGTTAATAAACAAAAGATGAATCAGATAGTGGGGACAATGTATCTTGCCAAGCGAGCAAGCATGTCCGATCAGATTTCTTCACAGCCTGGCTAACACACATCTACCACTTGGCGGAAAAGCACAACAGATTACAGAAATGCGATACGTCTTTCCTCTTCTATCTTCATACTTAAGGGCTGAGAAATAGCACTCAGATTAATAAAATAATTCTAATAATATTAAATTAACATGCTCAAGTTTTATACGTATTTTTGGTGCGGCTTTGCTCACATGAATGTCGGAAATGATCCCACGTGAACCTGCAGCACAGGAACAAAACTATGTAACTCCTGATAACATAAGTTATTTGCTATTATTAAATTAGCTGGATAAAAACAAACTAACAGATGGTTTACATTCGTAAGGGAACACAAGAGTTCCACACTTTGACTGTGCGTTTAATAAATGTGGAGGACACTTCAATTTACTGATACTGATTAGTAATATAAATCACATCAAAAATATAAATGTGAAAATCGGAGTCAAGGTCAGTATTTATTATAGAATTTGCGTGGCTGCCGACAGCGCCGACAAAAGAATTAAGATCTAAATGGGTGCCAAGTTCCATAGATAATCCTCAAATGTGTTTATGAGAACCCAATATCTTTTCAAATTTTAATAGTCGATTTTTACACAAAGCAGATAAGATAAATTGAAGCTCAAGATTTAACTTGGCTAGTTTTCACATACAAGTTATCTTCTATTTGGGTAATCAACTTATCTTCTTTATGTTATACGCAAGTTACAGTTTTTTTATATTGTATGATTAACATATCACACACTTCAAAAAATTTGGTTTGCTTATAAAAAGTAGCCAAGTCAATTCTTGCCACGGCTAATCTAGATTAAAGTGGGACTCTAAATAATAACTAAACCTTAACCATAACATAACTCCTGTTTTCCCAGAATAGTTGGGCAGAGATATTATAATTTATTTATTTATCAACCAACGCAATATTTACAAGGATAGTAACAAAAAGATAATACAAATAGTACCTAAATCTACATCCAATTATGATTTAAACCAGACTCCGGATTGCTACTGAGAAAATCGTGATGGAAAAAACTAATCCCACTGTCCCACCTGGGAATCAAACCCATAAGGACCTCATGCTCAGTAGTAGCATTTGCTAACACCAAACGTATGTGGCGGTCACTAGTTCCACATAATAAGCCTGCAATTTTCCCACTGCTGGGACACAGGCCTGCTCTCGGTGAGAGTGGTGACCCCCTAATCGTACTTTAAACATCTATACTAATATTATAAAGCTGAAGAGCATGTTTGTTTGTATTTTTGTTTGTTTGGTTGAACGCGCTAATCTCAGGAACGACTGGTCCAAATTGAAAAATATTTTTTGCGTTGGGTAGCATATTTATTGAGAAAGGCTTTATAACATTACGCTACGATCAAAAGGAGCGGAGCAGCGACGAAAAATGTTTGAAAACTGGCAGGCAAGTCGATGCGACGCGAAGGGTCAGAGGAGTAAAAACTTGATGCGGACGAAGTCGCGGGCAGAAACTAGTTATTTATAAATACTAAAACTACCGCTACTTGATCATAACACACTTCGCCTTTTTGGAGTTATTTAAAAATCTAAATACTTAACACCAAAATAAAGTCCTACGCTTGGCTAGATTCTATATAAAAGCGATTTCACAATTACACATAAAATTACACAAAAGTCTCATGGCGTAATGATGTGCCATGTCAAGGGAAAAACAACGCAATGGAAGTAATCTCCGACCTCCGAGCAACTGGAAGAAGAAAGTAATGACTCCATGTTGACATTGCAATGCGCTTTTCAATTAGTGTAACTGTTAACAACTGTATGTTACTTGTGAAACGTAACTTTGTAAAGGATTTGTTCGTTTATATGCGTACTACTGCTGTGTTCCAATTTCAATGTTGTTTTCGATGTCTATGGCAAAAGTATTTTTTTTTAATGGTTAACGAGTTATAACAAGACCTGATTTTGAAAGTGAGGTTTTTAGGACAAAATCTTCCTAGCCTAGCAATTTCCAAACTATGTTGGGATCGTCTTTCAGTCTAACCAGATGCAGCTGAATACCTGTATTTTACATGGGGCGACTGCCTATCTGACCTCCAGGATACGGTCCTTGAAAAGACTGGTTGGCACAATTTCGGGCTTCAGACAACCCGCCCAAGCCCCCCAAAAATGAATGACAACCAGGATCAACGGCTTAGCGTGCTTTCCGAGGCACGGAGGGGTCTCGGTATGTAAAGATGATGCATGGACCAACCGCGGCAAGCATAATTTAACCTGATCGACGGACCCGAGCGGCTGTTATTAATTAGCCACGGGTCCCTTTAGGACAAAATAATTACTATAATTTATTAAGACCGCGCCGTACAATTACGTAGACAATTTAACGCAATTACTCTAAAGCACTATCGGTGTTCCTTGTTCCGTACGGTACCGGATGTAAAGAATAGCACCATCCTCTTTCTTGCCGTGGGTGTCATAAGGGGCGACTAAGGGATTTACTAGAGAATGGGCAGCAGCGTTCTCTATGCATTTTTTTACCACAATACTGCAATCGCCAACCTGCCTGCCCAACGTGGCGATTACGGCAAACCTCCCGAATTTGGGGGAGGCCTATGTCCAACAGTGGACGTCTTTGGCTCAAATACATGCACTTAGGTTTTCATAGATTATTATGGTCCATACCATGATAACCTATGAAAACCGCCATGCCCATGCTTATGCTTATGATACGGAGGAATAAGGAAAATATCGTGAGGAAAGTTTTGAGTATAAATGTCAATGGCAATAAGAGTAGGGTGGAGACCAAAGAAATGATGGAAAGTCTGTGTGAATGATATGGCTATAAAGGAGATTATTATATATATAGTCCTCTTCATCATGTTCGGTGACAGCGACCCAGATTAACTTTCTCTCCTTTAGCAAGCTCTTTGATGCCTAGCAATACCAAATGTGGTCTTTAAAACCCGGTCACACCGTGCACAGATGAGCTGACCAACATCGTTATAGATATAAGTGTATGAAGACCTTGGGCGGTTATAAGGGAGGTAATTACCGAGATGACGATAAATGGAGAAGTGTGAAAGAAAAAAATATGTTGCGCCGAACTCAAATAAATTGGAATAAGGGCAGAAGAATAATGATGAACTCTACGACACTGTCGTGACCATCAAATGAACAAAAACCAATACTTCATTGTGTTGAGAAAGACCTGCCAACATCACAAGGATTAGATAATATTTAAAATGTTTGAAAGCAGATATTACGCAAATTATTTGCAATACTTCCTTCTACAAAAAAATTAAACCGCCGAAAAAACTTAAAAGCAAAAAATAATAAACCTTAAAATTATGAATCGGCGCTTTGAGTGATCTTTGTTCATTGATTTTTCAGCGCCGACTCAAAATTTTAAGGTTTATTATTTTTTGCTTTTAAGTTTTATCGGCGGTTTAATTTTTTGTTAAAAAGTTTTTTTTTGTGGCTTTAATGTACTAATAATACTTGGCAAGGTATACCCTATCCAATGAAAAAAGAATTATTAAAGTCGGACTACTCTGTATAAAGTTATTCGTGGTTATACATTACAATCAGTGAGTGAACAATCAATCATCCCCTGTTTTCTGACCCTTACGGTTTGATTTTGTTTTCCAAATTTATATGGGACCACCTTCGGAGTATAATCTTTCCAATAAAAAAAGAATGATCACAATTGGACAACTATGTAAAAATTTATGCGTGGTCATACATTAAAAAAAAAAAAAAAACAAAAAAAAATATACGCGTCGAATTGATAACCTCCTCCGTTTTTTTTTTCGTCGGTTAAAAAGGGAGAAATTCCCATTAGCATAACAATAATAAGCCTTTTCAATCATTTATCCTATACCAAACTAAAAAAGGTTCAGCATAGCAAGCAGGCAAAAAGAAATTAGGCGAATTTATTTCGACATGATTCGACTCCCGAATCGGCACAATGGGGGCTGGCCTAGCAATTAAGACAATTACCTCCATTGTACTTAACAACCAAAAAGAGGTTCTTTTATTGCGAGCTTTGGGAATAATAGTGGGCTAATAACTAGCACACTAGTCTACTACTCGACTTTTAATTAATTTAAATGACTGGCACTTAATAAAATGCTATAAAATGTAAATTTGATTGTCAGGTCGGTCGGAATTTGCAATCTGCTAAGGTCGTAATCCATAAAATACGTCCGTCCATTTGTGTAAACGGTAAAGAGCAAGTTGTTTAGAATTTGTTCGGAACTTTTTGGGTCACTTCAACTGGCCTAGTTCTACTGTCAAAAAACTTGTAAAGGTTTGAATGCGATGCCATGACAACGCCATTCATTGCATAGAAAAGAAAAAGTTTACGGCGGAAATGAAAGACGGCAGATCGGCTCTGATTCCCCTGTAATTTTAATCGGAACAAAATTGCATAGTAAGCGGAGACCTTGTTTAACAAATTATCTTTTTTTTAATGAATATAAGTTAAGTTATATTTTTACATTTTACTTTTATTTATTTAAACTTCTCGCACACAAAAAAGGTACAAAGGCGGACTTAATGCCTTAGGCATTCTCTACCAGTCAACCAAGGGTGGTGAAGAGATTAGATGGCAGGTGCTTTGATTGTGAGGAACAGTTATTGAAAAAGACTATTAAAATACATCCTATATCAAATCACTCACTTTTCTTTTAGTTAGTTTATCTGAAGTCATCTATATCTATACTCTATACATACAAATAAATAAAATTGTAGTGTCTGTTTGTAATTTCGAATTAACAGTTTTTCACTAAATGCATATGAAAGTATATATGGTACTTACATGAAAAAATCATTGTTTTTAAATTTTGTCTGTCTGTCTATCTGTCTGTTTATTTCCGGCTAATCTCTGAAACGGCTGGACCGATTTTGACGGGACTTTCACTGGCAGATAGCTGATATTATAAGGAATAACATAAGCTGAGTAGCACGTCCCTTTGTGATAATTTCTGAACACCACGCGGGTGAAGCCGCGGGCACAGCTAGTCCTTAAATAAATTGGCATGAAAATTAGTTAAACCAACGAAAACAAGCCAGCGTTTTATAAGCTGTCTTGGGGTTGGCTCCCAGTCTAACCGGATACAGCTCAATACCAGTATTTTATATAAAGCGATAGCCTGTCTGACCTCTACAGCCCGGTTACTGAGTAATATGATACCTCTTGGTAGGACTGGTTTTCAAACTTCCGGGCTTTTGACTACCCGTAACGACTGCCAAAGATGTACATATATTATAACACCTGGGACCAACAAGCACGTTAGCTTTTCGAAGAGTCTGGATATGTTACGGATGGTCACCCATCCACTAACTGACAGCGGCGAGTGTAGCTTAACATTCAATTGACCCCTGCCGCTGTTATTATTTAGGCCTTAACCGGTCGGTCAATTCGGTCAACCCGTAGAACTGTTATTATTAAGTCAAAAGCTTTAATGCACGAGGACTGAACCATTATTTAATGCTAAAACATTTTTAGAACGCGTAAAAGAGAAACAGTAATTGCTTTAATGATGTTAATATGCACACTAAAAGTTTTTCCACTCTGCAGACTTGGCTGCACGCCAGCCAATTTTTTGTTCACCAATTTTGGCAAGACGGGGTTATACAGTTTTACGTACGGACTTAAATACCGAATTGCTCGTTTTTTGGGCCACTGGCTAGCAATCGATCAACTGTGTCTTAACTTCGGATGGACAGCTTAACGAGGTCCTTGATGCATAAGAGATAAATGTACTTAGTGTTGCCTTGATATTTAGCTTTGCGGATAGAATATGTATCTTCTGACCATTTGAGTTGTGATCCCTTTTAAGGATTGAGTGGTGGGGGATTTGTGACGTCGCGACCAGTCAGTATCTTATCACTATAGTACCTAATGCTGTTGTTTGATTATTGTGGTATCTACATTTAGGCTTTGAAAGTTTTTATTATGCATCACAAGTTATCGTAAATAATTTTCAAATGGGATATACAACTCTCATCAGAAACAGTTTAGTTGTTTTGTTGGTTAGACCAAAGAGAATTCGTCGATTTTGTTAAAAACACAGTGAAAGAATCCTTAATATAACATAGGTAGCAAAGAAGGACTTAAAACGTTAATTAAATGAAAAATTTAAATACCGCCAAGAGATAATTTCTGACTTAAACCTGCGGGAAACTCAACAAGAGCTCAAGATTTCTATCTAATTAACAACAGGGACTTACGAGGAAGATGAAAGTTTAATTCTCGAGCACTTGAAACATTTCCTAAGACCTATCACACTTCAGTTCCCCCAAAAAGTTTCAAACCAGCGTCCGAGTTGCCATTATGACTACAGTTTACTCCTAGTTAGAGTATTAAAGTTGCGGATACACTGGAGCAAAACAAAGAAGCAGCCATTTCACAGCTGGGCAAGTTTCCTCTCCCAGTAATCAATGATTGGAGTACAGACGGCAAAAGCGTTTGATATAAAGGCAAAAAAATATTTAACTTACCACGACGCTGTCAAAAATCAATTTGTATTGATTTTTAACTGGCGTGCGTGTTTGACCAGATATATGAACTTAAACGAGGCAAAAGGAGTATGTAAGGATCGTAACAGGTGGCGTTCTGTAGTTTCTGCCTACCTCCATGGGAAAATGCTTGAGTTTATGTATGTACATATGTATTGATTATTGACCCTTTTGCAGACTTCATCGACTCTTCTACAAAATTATTCCATTCATTGGGAGAAGAAACTTGAGGAATAATAGGCTGGTACCCATGTCTAGCCCATTACTATGCCACTGCGGATCAAAGACCTCTTTGCATAGGGAAATGTCAAATTACGCACTTTTTTAAGTTCCAACATGGCTTTGTTCTTCACCGCGTGTCACGCTGGCAATAATCCTTTTTTTGTGTCTGTAAAAACTTCTTAAACTTTAGACTCGCGATGTTCAAAACTCGACTAGTCAGCACACACACAAGATTGTTTAAAAGTAATTGCAAGTTAGACCTGTATACTTATCTCTTTTTCTGACAGTACTCGGAATAGGATTAACAAGTTGCGGAAAAGCCTGAATACTACTTTTGATGAGGTTTGTTTGCGCAGTCTTATTTATCAGAAATGGCAGGATGTTTCTTGTTACCATAATCAGTGACTGTGCTTGTTTCAGTTGCGAGTAAATTGCCAATTAGATCGACACGTCTATTCCGCTATTGAATCTGATATATTAATAATATGTTTTGATATATCTAGGCTTAATAGTTATGTTCAGAGGGTCTTGACAAGTGCCAATTGCTTTAATGCGTTTTCTACTTCTACAACAACCGTAATGAAATGTTTTATATTTTGTTTATCAATATTTTAAAACTAGATAGCGCCGATATTTTCTATCTGACTGATCCTTGAGAAAAAATGCTGAAACATACTCAGAGGGTCTCTTTTCCAACATTATATTATTAGAATTTAAAGGAGTCTGACAATGCAGAGCCATGTCTGGAAGGGCCCTTTGGAGAAAGAGCCATTGCAGCTTTGAGCTGACCTGTCCCAACAAACGACATGCATGCATCAGTAATCGTGTAGCTCAATCCAATTTTAGGGTGCTCATCGACCCGTCACAAGGCGCTCGATCTACAGGACATTTGCATAGGCCATATACAAAAAACTCAACTTTCAAAAGGATTGTCATGGTTGCCAGGAAGAGATCGCAGAAAGCGATAAGGTCGCCTACTGTATATTTGTTTTCTTTGTTATGTTTTTTCAGGTGTACAATAAAGTATATATAAATTAAAAAATATTCGAAGATTTTTGTTAGCTTTAGTAGGGGCAATCCAATACAATTTTGACATTTCCATCACCGTTATTTATGCAAATATTTTACTATGGCTATGTTCTCAGGTGTTCCTACCGACGTAACTATTAGTTACGAAGATTGAATGTTAAATTACCGTGACCTATCTAGGCACTTGATTGAAACGCTTGACAAATAGCGTCTCCCGATCACTGTAATTGAATGCTAGCCTCGGCGAACTGTATAACTGGGTAGCTAGGTACGTCTCACAAGATTGCAGGGTACACATAAAATGTAATCTGGTTTCTGGCCTAGAAATTTAAATACTTTCTTCTCTACTTTTGGTCCTTGTTTACTGTAGTTTAAAGATTACGTACTGATACGCCGTGATATATTATACAGTTCTAAGTTCTTAAAGTTCATCACTGTATGTATACTATAATTATAAATTAATATTATAAAACTGAAGAGTTTGTTTATTTGGTTGAACTCGCTAATCTCTGGAAGTTGTGGTTCGAATGGAAAAATCTTTTAGTGTTGGGTAGCCCATTTATGGAGGAAGGCTGTAGGCTATATAGCGTAGCGTATAGCTTAGGAGCCGAGCAAAAAAAAAGTCACGAATATGCAGACCTCGCACGGGCAGGCGATTCGTTGCAACGAGGTGGGTCGGGGATGCCAAAAATAAAAAAAAGGTTAAAACTTCTTTTTTTTTCATGTAATGAAATTAAAGTACAGTTTTGTAACTTAATTCTAAACTCGCCAAACTTTTACGTTTGATGGCGAGAGGCGCTCTTTATAATAACAATGAAACTTACATAACTAAGACTTACATAAACACTACTTATATATTTATTATATACTTATATCTACACCTATGTCTTAAAAAATGTTTACTCAAAAAAAGCTTAGTAGTCGATACACACCAATTAACGAGCCCGGATCAGGCGAATAAACACTTATAAATAATACTTATTTTATTTTCTATAGGTGACTCGCACGAAGTTAATTTCTAAAATCTAGATATATTATACGTATCAATCCATTGGGCACGTTTTGAATTTATACACTTTCTTGTACTTTTTTTTTAGCCTACGCTGTCCCACTGCTTGGCAAGGGCCCCAATTTCTTCCAGGAACTCTTGAACCGCGCCAAACCAAATTCTTGTACTTATAAAATTTAAAATGTGCTAATTACCTCATACATATTTCAAGAGTTGTTGATTCGCCCACTATTTCGTGCGAGTCACCTAAAGAAACTGATCATCATTATTATTCTCCTGCCCTTTTTTTTTTGATGGGAAATCATCAAATGACTTCTCCCGCTCTGGGCGGAGCGGGAGGGCGTGTCAGACTTTTACTGACTAAAACCCACTCGTGTTCCTTCAGTTGCCCATGTGGCAGGGTCACGGTATCTCTTTCGAACAATCCCGCGACCCTGACAGACATTGGTCCTAGACCCCTTCAGTGCTGCTGACATCTCTTGGAGGCGCGCGTGGAACACTACGCGCCGTCGACCCGAGCCTGGTCCTTACCGGGCGGCAAGCTACCCATTGCTCGCCGCCCGCAAGCTCGCGCCTACGGTGGCCAGGAGTCCGCTATCGACTCCCTTCTCCTGCCCTTATCCCAATTTGTTTGAGGTCGGCGTAACACGTCTTTTTTCCACACTTCTCTATTAGTCGTCATCTCAGTAGTCACCCCCTTTCTATCCATATCATAATTCACACAGTCCATCCATCGCTTCTTTGGTCTCCCTCTACTCTTATAGCCATCGAAATTCACGGTCAATACTTTCCTTACGAAACACTTTCCTAAAGAAACTAATACATTATTTAAAATTGTCGGTTGGCGAGTAAATCCGTTCGAAAAAAGGCCCTGATATATACGTACAACTGATTCGAAGTCATACTAACAAAAGGGTTACGTTTAGATCCTTTAAGTAGGGAGTCCTAAAATAACCTTAATAAATTATTTCAATATTTGTGTTCATTGTACTAACAAGGTTAGTGAAAGTAACATGCTTGGGGGTAGATTATGTAATGCTTAGTTAGACAGAGACTCGATAAATTAACACCCACGTTGTATTTATTCTCTCTGTTTGTTGTGTTCGTTATTTTGGTGTAGGACTCAACAGTCCCATTCAATCATAAGAGGCTTATGTAATAAACAGTATGGAAAGAAAATATTATTATTTATGAAATTGACGCACCTCGCAACTTTCTACTCCTATCCTGCCCTCTGTACCCCCACAAATGCAGCCATAGCAACCTCTGCACTGCCACCAATGATGCCATGGCAGTTTGTGCCTAGCATAAAATATACAGTCGTGCCATCGACTCTACGTAGAAGGCGTCTGACAAAGAATACCTGTTGTATTTGATTAACGGACAAATTAAGTTGGTAGTCAATTTGTAATTCATAATTGATTAGCTTTTGCCAGCGTTTTCGCCCGCGTGAAGATCGGAATTGGTTCCAGTCATCACCTCATGACAAAAAAGGTAAAATTATAAACATTTGCTTCGAAAATCTGTTTATTTTGATCCTGAGATGGATTTGGCCAGCGTTTGTAATGTATAGGCACTAAATATGTTTTTTACGACATCCTAGTGCAAATCTTTGAAGTTTCGGCCTCTACTATAATATGCATGTATTGTTCATATAAATCTTTCTCCATTCTGTCTATTGATGAAAACGCATTAAAATTAATTAAAAAAAAAGAAAATAAACAAAATACATTTAATAGCCAAGCGTACAGATGGCGAGAAACTACTTTTTTACACGCTTTATATTAGCTTCACTTGTATGTTTGTATGTTTGTATATTTGTATGTTTGTATGTTTGTATATTTGTATGTTTGTTTGTAACCGACTCCTTATAGTGCGATTTTGACCCACTTTACACGACCAGATTTCATTCAAACTTTGCACACCTGTCAAGGACTGATGACAATGCAATAATTTCATAAATTTGTGCCATTATCCTTGCCAGGGTTACCAGGACAGCAAAAAAACTGTCACAAACTACGCTGACATACGTCTCAAAATTAGAAATACCCTAAAAAATAGAAAATAAATAATGGTTTAAAAAAGCCTGAAATCAATAAAAAAAATACCTTAAAAGCACCCCACGCTTTTTTTCCATTATTTTGTACTTTTTAGTTTGGTTTTCCATGGAAGCGTGTTTTTTAGTTTTTTTAAACTATTATTTTACACGCTTTATATTAGCTTCACTTGTATGTTTGTATATTTGTATGTTTATTTGTAACCGACTCCTTATAGCGCGATTTTGACCCACTTTAAACGGCCAGATTTCATTCAAACTTTGCACACCTGTCAAGGACCGATGACAATGCAATAATTTCATAAATTTGTGCCATTATCCTTGCCAGGGTTACCAGGACAGCAAAAAAAAACTTTCTTCGAAAACTACGCTGACATACGTCACAAACTACGCTGACGTACGTCTCAAAATTCTAAACACCCTAAAAAATAGAAAATAAAATAATGGAAAAAAAGCGTGGGGTGCTTTTTAAGGTATTTTTTTTATTGATATCAGGCACCCCACGCTTTTTTTCCATTATTTTGTACTTTTTAGTTTGGTTTTCAATGGAAGCGTGTTTTTTTAGTTTTTTTAAACTATTATTTTTTATAATATAATATAATATTAAAAAACTGAAGAGTTTGTTTGGTTGAACGCGGTAATCTCAGGAACTACTGGCTCGAATTGAAAAAACCTTTTTGTATTGGGTAGCCTATTTATTGGGAAAAGCTGTATAATATCAAGCTATGATCAAAAGGAGCAGAGCAGAAACGAAAAACGGACGAAAACTGCTAGGGAGCAAAAACTTGACGCGGAGGAGGTCGCGGGCAGAAGCTTGTAGACATAATACTCATGTAATGCATGTCCTAGAACGTAAAATTTGAAGGCATGTGACGTGTGACCCGTACTGGTCTCGCGTGGTGGATTGTGGCCCACTTCCTCTCACAGAGAGGTGGCCTGTGTCCCAGCAGTCGGAACATTATTGGCTTATTATTTCGACTACAGGACACAAGCCTCCCGCAGTTTGGGGTGATTTGCCATAATTACCACGCTTGGCAGGCGGGTTAGCGATCCCAGTCCGCTGGTAAAATGCATAGTGAACGCTGCTGCCCATTCACTAGTAAGTCCCTTAGTCGCCTTTTACGAAAACCACGGGAAAAAATGAGATGGTGCTATTCTTTACATTCGATCGGCACCACATGAAACAGTTTACAGATATCTAAGGCCAATTGGTATATGTAGTTGCTACACAATAGTTTCCTATCTCGTTAGAGGTCTTGGTAATCGGATTAGGAGTCGCCAGTTTTATTCTCGCCCAAAAACAATGAATATTTTTATGGCATAGAACTTTATTGTGTTAAGACATTTCCGGGTATGGGAGTCTTTGGAAGTGAGATCGGCTTTTTAACTGTTTTTATTTATTGTTAGGAAAGAGAGGCTTTATTGTCTTAGGGATCCAATTTAAGGCGCGATTTTATACGTATTTCTTTCTGTTTTAGGAGTTTTGGTTCTGTATCATAGAACCGTAGTTTACGAGTGTATGACTAAACGCCAACCCAAACATAAGTCTTAACACAACCGCAAGAAGCTTAATTGAAGAGGTGATTAGGAATAAATAATATGTATAAACATTTTTAATATAATCTGTTTAAAGTATAAATATAATCCCAGACAGATAGTATAACATATCCCAGACTGGCCTCAAATAAGACATATTGCTTTACGCAGATGATACAAGTCTTTTCTTGTATCTAAAATGATTTAAATTTACTTACTGGTTCCAATCAAACCTCTTCAGTAATACAACAAAAACGAACTATGTCGTGATGGCTCCCAAAATTAAAAATAGACGATAATTTACAAATACATGATCAATTAATCCGGTACCGTGTGGTGCTGGACGAAAAGAATAGCATCACCCCATTTCTCCCCGTGGGTGTCGTAAAAGGCGACTACGGGATTTACTAGAGAATGGGCAGCAGCGTTCTCTATGCATTTTACCACCATACTGCGGTCGCCAACCCGCCTGCCAAGCGTGGCGATTATGGCAAAGCCCCCCAAATTGGGGGAGGCCTATGTCCAGCAGTGGACGTATTACGGCTGAAATGATGATGATGATCAATTAATCCAGAAAACAACTTACAAAAAAATTAACGTTTCCCAATTATATTTATGTGCTATACATGAATACGAAAACGCAAAATTTTGCACATTAATATTCATGCAACACAACATTTCACAAAAAAAAAATATCAACAGGACACAAAATTAAACTAGGAAACTCCAATTATTTAGTAACACATTCTCCTAGAACTGTTAATTACGGGAAAAGAAATATTGAATTGGAAGGGGCTAACATTTTCCTAGGGAATTTACAAGGAAATAAAAGAAGCTAAAAGTATGTCTTGTTTTAAAAGCAATTTCGTATATGGTGTGTCTATAATAATATGAAAAAATACTAGCTCTAACAAGGGTCACTGCAAAAATAATGGAATACATAAAACATCTTTATTAGTTAGTACGCTGCCACGTGTGCAACATGTCGTAATACATCTCATCATCATCATTTCAGCTGAAAGACGTCCACTGCTGGACATAGGCCTCCCCCAAGCTCCGCCATTTCAACCGGTTTTGTGCTTCACGCATCCAGCGGATTCCTGCGGCCGAAAGGTTCTGGAGTGGCGACGGCGTACCGGAAGACGTAGAGTTGGAAGGCCTCTCACAAGGTGGACCGATGATCTTGTAATACATCTACTTTTACTTTAGTGCGGTGATAAGTTGAGATATACATTCAGTCAAAAAAAAATCGGAATTGGATGATTCGTTTATGGTTCCAAATTCAATTTTTTTTTTTTTCTTTCTTTCACATTCGCACAACTGTTTTCTATTTTGGCGAGGAGTTTTAGTTACATCTGATACTTAGATTAAATACAGCGCTGTTTTTAGTTATATCATATCTAGTGCGTATTGCGAATTTCGTAATGGACAAAAACATCGAACAAAGAGTTTGTCTTAAATTTTGCATCGCCTATAGAATTTCGTGTTCAGAGTCACTGAAAATGTTACAGAAGGCTTACGGTGAATCGACTTTATCCAAAATACGAGCTTATGAGTGGTATAAAGTGTTCAAAAGCGGTCGAGATGTGATGGAAGATTTGCCTTGCTGCTCTGGTAGGCCATCAACGTCTGCAACTGAAGTTAACACCGCAAAAGTGTAGGAAATAGTTACTGAAAATCCTCAATCAAATTTGAGAGAAATAGCTGCCGAACTTTCTGTGTCTCACCAGTCGGTCCGATACTCCGTACCTTTTAAAAATTATCACTTGGGTATGAAGCATGTTGCCGCTCGGCTAATCCAAAAAGACTTGAATTGCTAGAACGAGTCTATTCCGACTCAGCATCTATGAAATGCATTGTTACTTGTGATGAGACGTAGGGTTGTCTGCAATCTAGACAATAAGCTTCGGAGTGACCCTTCCAACTCAACCAAAACCGAAAAAACCACGCCAAAATCGATCAAAAGTCAAAGTCTGTTCGTTCAGTTGACTTTTTCTTTGACTATCGCGGTGTTGTGTACTTTGAGTTCTTGCCGTAAGGTCAAACGGGTAATAAAGAATATTATTTGAGTGCTATGACGTTGAAGAGATAAAAACTTTTTAACAAAAACTTAAACCGCCGAAAAAACAGAAAAGCAAAAAATAAGGTTTATTATTTTTTGCTTTTCTGTTTTTTCGGCGGTTTAAGTTTTTGTTAAAAAGTTTTTATTTTATATTTTTTTGTGGCTTTAATATACTAATAATACTTGGCAAGGTATATCCTATCCAATGAAAAAAGAATTATTTAAATCTGACTACTCTGTACAAAGTTATGCGTGGTTATACATTACAATCAGTGAGTGAACAATCAATCATCCCCTGTTTTCCGACCCTTAGGGTTCGATTTTGTTTTCCAAATTTATATGGGACCACCCTCGGAGTTTACCCTTTCGAATAAAAAAAAGAATTATTACAATCGGACTACTATGTAAAAAGTTATGCGTGGTCATACATAAAAAAAAAAACAAACTAAAAAAAAATATATATGTATATACGCGTCGAATTGATAACCTCCTCCGTTTTTTTTCGTCGGTTAAAAAAATTAGACGAATTAGCCAGATTTGTGTAAATAAATTTCTTGGATTTTGCACCACGATAATGCGCCTTTGCATAAGGCCATCTTTGTGAACGAATGTTTGACAAATACCATCAAGCAACCACCGTTTTCACCAGATATGGCTCCAGCCAACTTCTTTCTATTTTCTAAACTCAAATTACCACTTCGTGACACCCGTTTTCAATATGTGGAAGGCATAAAGGAGAATTCGTGGCGCGAACTGAACTCGATTCAGGAAAAAGCGTTTAAAAATGTTTTGATGATTGGATTATTCGTTGGCGTAAGTGTATCGTTTTTGACGGAGCATACTTTGAAGGTGATAAAACAAAGGATGAATAACTAACATTTTGTATATTAATGATCGTTTCCCGGTACTTTCTTGACGGAGTAGTATACTTTATTTATCACTACCTTCTTATTTTACAATTTAAGTCGTTTTGGTTCGCTCAGACATTTTATGTAAATTTAGTTTCTCAGTGCGAGAATTATTGTTAATTCTTAATGAGGAATAATTACGTTCCTAAACCATAAATTAGAGTTATGCTCAGCGGGCGTAAACCGCGTAAAGTGCGGCGTTACATACATTTAAAACTTAAAAACATGTGAACATCTCCCGCAGACATTTGCGGCGTCTAACCGCGCAAATCTGAGGTCTCGTGAGTTTTCGAATGTAACCACAAAACCGCAAAGCGGGCGTGGCGTCGCATACGACAATGCGATATTTTTTTCATTCATTTTGTATTACAAACATGCTTATTACTTGCTATGCAAATTATTTTTAATCAATGCTTAGGGACGGTTAAAAAACTTTTGAAGGAAAAATACATCTCAACAAACTAGTAGCTTCTATGACTTGACAAAAAGTTGAGATTACTTTGTTAATTGTAAGATGATTATTAACGTAAACCTTCAGGAAAAAACATCTTAGTAAAGGCGAAAACTTTATCAAAATCCGTTTTTTAGTTTACAAGAATAATGCGGAACACAGACACACCAAAAGCGACTTTTTTAATAAATTAAGTATACGATTTATATCTCTAATTATACAAAACACTCTGCCAGACATAATTAATTAAAGGAAACCGATCCGATAACACAAAATTTTACCTTTTATAGATATAATATGTACACATTGATGTAATAAATATCTAAACTTTCATAAACCAAACAATTTAAATCCACTCAAACATCTAAAACTGCTTTCAAACCGGGCACAGAGCATGCAAAATATACCCACTTGAAGTTACTAGTACGTTGCCTAGTTCCATTGTGCCCTTTGCCCCAGCTAACACGCTGCTCATGTGGAAACACACAGATAACCGTATTGTGTTTCTCTACATCCGTATGGAAATATTCCTATTCTCTTAGAACTAAGTTCATATACTTATATTGGAATAGTTGAAATTATACTTGGCTTTACGTACTCACGTTTTCCAACTAGTGCCTATGAGGAAAGTTTCAGAGGGTTCTGTGACATGGTAGTGTGTTATATGGGTTGGAATAATGGAGAATAAGAACCAAGAGATATCTGGAATATTTAAATGTAAAATATCTCCATGAGTACGGGACTTTTAAAATATTTTTATGGCATAATCAAAAGCAGCCTATTGTGTTTCCCAATTCTGGGACAAGTGCCTTCTCTCTGTGAGATCGCTGTAATCTTCCACGCGGGCCCAGTGCGAGTTGACAGATATCACATATCTCTGAATTATCGGTTCTAAGACATACCTGCTTCCTCACAATGTTTTCGTTCACCGTTTTGAGAGCAGCGGTGATTAAATAAATTACACTATGTTAAGCGCTTGCTTGGGTTCGAGCCCACGACCGTAAATTGGAACTAATTCCACTAGGCCACTAGTGCACAACATATAGCTCTATACCATCATCTTATATAAAATATATATTTCTTTTTTTTTTATTTTACAAACATATAAATTATATTTTTAAATATTAAAATAACAAAAATCATAAAAACATTTAAAAATATAAAAAATAGTAGCCCACCGGTATCGAGAATAGGGTCCAAGCTACCGGTGGTCAGGGCTGCTGAGAGAGGAACCTCCTCACTATACGTGCCTTGTCCAGTAATACCGCCTTCTGGATCAAGCCCTTGATCCAGCTGCCTAACGAGAGCCTCTTTAGGTGTTGGACGAGGCTCTTGGCTATTATGCCATTAGCCATCACGACTATCGGCACAATGACTGCTGTATCCACATCCCACATCTCGACAACCTCGCGAGCCAGGTCAAGATATTTCATCTGCTTATCTTGTTCATCTTTCACGAGGTTCTCGTCATGCGAGACTGCTACATCAATAATTATAATCATTGTGCGACGCTCTGATCGATCTATCACCACTATGTCCGGCTTATTAGCAACAATAGTCCTATCAGTGATGATAGATCGATCTCAATACAATGTGATATTGCCATTTTGGAGAACTGGGTCAGGCACATACTTATAGTACGGTACTTCTGATTCCACAAGACTGTATTTCAGAGCAAGTTGCTGGTGGATAATCCTGGCTCCAAGGTTGTGTCTATGCAAGTAGTCTCCGTTAGCCAGACGAGAACAGCCAGAAATAATGTGTCGGATCGATTCCCCTGGACGGTGGCATGCCCGACAGATGACAACCGTGCCATCCTTTACAATATATTTCCGGTAGTTGTTCGTCATCATAACTTCGTCCATAATTGCAAAGACAAAACCTTCGGTTTCTCTAAATAGATTTCCGAAACGTAACCAGGATACGGACGCTAAGAAGTCTACATCGGGTCCATGTAGGACCCGGTAAAAGAGTCAAAAATATATATTATTATTATGAAACAAAGTCGCGTATCGTGTCTGTGCGTATAACCACGTTGTGCTTCTAAACTAAGCAACGGATTTTCATGCGATTTTTACCCAACTTCAAAGAATTTATTCTTAAAGCTTTATGTGTAAAGTATATTATTATTTATTTTAAAAAAAAATGTGAATGTTTCGTGAATTCGTATAAATTAAGCGAAGCAAGGTCGAGTCACTAACTATAAAATAAAACAGAATGGAATAGAATAGAATTTTGTAAATATGGGTTGTTATGATACATCAAAGCTCAGCTATTCGGCATAGAAATTACATTATTTATATAACTTGTACTTTCATTTTGAAAACAAGATTAATAAAAAAAAACATTATCAGTATAAATATCCCTGAATAGATCAATCATCAATACAATTTTCATACTCATTACAATAATTATCATT
Source organism: Aporophyla nigra (assembly GCA_947507805.1). Taxonomy (NCBI): domain Eukaryota; kingdom Metazoa; phylum Arthropoda; class Insecta; order Lepidoptera; family Noctuidae; genus Aporophyla; species Aporophyla nigra. Next base: position 7,544,361 of record OX382301.1, read on the forward strand.
CAATAAATCGATTGTTCACCAAATATATTTTTCTCTGTTAGAAACTCAGTTACACTGTAGTAAGTTTTATCTATCAAAAATTTACGTGGTCTTATATCTTCCATTATACATTTAAACTCTGTCTAAAAATTGAAGTTCGCCACTTTCAAACCCACTTCCCTAAGCATGTAAATTATAAATATTACTAAGTATCTTAATTCTATTTTCATTATTACTAAAACATCCGTCTCTAGAATTACTTTGTGAAAATGAAGTGATAATATAAACACAAAATGCCTAATGCGTTCAGAGGCTTACTCTAAAATATTCATGTTATAATTAGACGTCCCTTTTCCTAAAGCCAACCGTTAATTGGCCAATATTTTACTTGGCTACAAAGTTCTTTACTTTAATATTAACATGCGAAAACACAAAAGATAAAACAATCAATACAATATCCTCAAAGTATCTGTTTCTTAAAAATACATTGGAAGCCGAATTGAAAATTGAATGGAAGTATTATTATTGTAAAGCCTTTTCCTTCTTTACATAACATCACGCCTCGAAAGAGTTGAGCATAGGTTCACCTATATTACACCCACAATTCTCCAGCTATGTTTAAATTCCATGTAAGCGAGCCTATATTGCATACCGCAGTGTCTCAAGACAAAAGTCTTTGACCAGTGTGTGTTGCCAGTGATGACATATGGCACTGAGACGTGGTCGCTCACAATGGGCCTCATAAGAAGGCTCAAAGTCACCCAAAGAGCAATGGAGAGGGCTATGCTTGGAGTTTCCCTACGCGATCGAATCAGAAATGAAGAGATCCGTAGGAAAACCAAGGTAACCGATATAGCCCGAAGAATTGCCAAACTTAAGTGGCAGTGGGCAGGGCACATTGCTCGCAGAACGGATGGCCGATGGGGTCAGAAGGTTCTGGAGTGGCGACCGCGTACTGGAAGACGGAGCGTTGGAAGGCCTCCCACAAGATGGACCGATGACCTGGTGAAGGCCGCAGGAATACGTTGGATGCGAGAAGCACAGAATAGGTCGAAGTGGCGGTGCTTGGGGGAGGCCTATGTCCAGCAGTGGACGTCTTTCGGCTGAAATGATGATGATGATGATGAGCCTATATTGTCATCAAAGATAATTGGGCAAAAACCCAAACTCGGGGCTGATACTGAGAAATACTAGATAGAAAACTCAATAACGCTTAACATGATCTGGAAATGGCAGTGAATGGTTGGTCGCCTTCTCATCTCTAGGTGTTTACATTCATTTAAAAGCTTTTAAGAGTACTCGTGGCGCATTGGTTGGTTGGGTGTGGAGGAAAAAATCTTGAGGAAACCGGCATATATTAGAACTAAGAATTCGAAGACATGTGACATCTACCAACCCGCACTGTCCCTGCGTGGTAAATTACGGCCCACTTCCTCTCACCGAGAGGAGGCCTGTATCCCAGCAGTGGGATACAGGCCGAGGGTGATGCTGATTTATGAATGAACGAAAAGCTTCTTCATAAAGTGAAGCTTTTTTTTAAATTGGTGTGTATTCCAATCTCGTGTTATCTCAGAAGATTGCTTGTTGTTATTTTGTTAATTAATCAGATAACACGAAATTCCAACGCTAATTTACTGATCAGAGACTTGATTAGGTTTCCCCAAACGGAGGTTAGTCTGTGCGACTAAGTTCACTGTCAATCAAGCAATGTTGTGTTAATGATTCATCAGGATAGCTGATTAAACATTGCAAAGTAACGTATACTAGGTGGACACAACAAATATATCCAATAGTTTACTCATTATAGGTAGTCAAAGATTGGCAAAACCTATCATCGGTCATTTTAGAATGATGATGTTCTCCAGCATTGTGGAATGAAATTTTTGTTGTGTTCCACGTATACTCTATTAAAACGAGATAGGAGAAAAGCTGTTTTTTTTATCATGAAGCTCTGAGGTTTGATTCTTAAACCCGGTTGAATACCTAGGCCTATTAACACGCGTAATTCAACTAAATCAGTCAAATACAAAAAAATATTCAGAAGGTATAGGTGTCTAGTCAATATCAATACGACTAACAACAAAGTTTGTTTGAACGCGCCAATCTCTCACTCAACTAGTAGGATTTGTAAAACTCTCTTTCCATTTGATAGCCTAATTCTTGAGGAAGAGTTTAAGGTTATCATCAAGTTACGAAATTCTTGTTCTTCTTGTACGTGTGGTGCTGAACGTAAAGAATAACACCATCCTTTTTCTTCCCGTGGGTCTCGCAAAAGTGACTAAAAGACTTACTAGAGAATGGGCAGCAGCGTGCTCTATGCATTTTACTATCTTACTGCGATCGCCAACCCGCCTGCAAAGCGTGGCGATTATGGCAGACCCCCCCGAAGTGGGGAGAGGCCTACGTATAGTAGTAGACGTCCTTTGGCTAAAAAGATGATGATGACGCAATTCTTGAGGCTATTTGACATCACTACTTCTTCGTTTGAAAAAATCATGTTTTCAATTTCGATGTTGGTATTTTGAAATATTGTATATGTTTCAACATAATAATACGCATCAGTATTGTATTTTCATTTATTGTCGTTTTGGCGTCACCACGTTATATATCTTCTGTTATAAATCTTTAGCTGGATTTATATAACTCTCAACAGATTTTATGGAGTGTAAGAGAGCGGATATATATATCCGTAGGTATATTGGGCGAGAAGTGATCCACTGCGGCCCGACGTTTGAAATCAAAGGCAAGTAAGTGCCTTGTGGACCGTGTCAAAGCTTTCATTCCTCTTTGCCGACCCTTGTGACTTCTTAATGATAATAACTTTGGTACTTTCGTATTGTAACGGTGTTCATTATTGACTTCGGAATTTTCATATTTCATGTGAATTTTTGACAGTCATTATTAAACTCAGACTTTTACTGACTAATACCCACCCGTGTTCCTTCAGTTGCCCATATGCCAGGGCCACGGTATCTCTTTTAAACAAATCTCGTGGCCCTGGCAGGCACCGGTCCTAGCGGACCCCTTCAGTTGTTGCTGACATCTTTTTGAGGCGCGCGTGGAACACTACGCACCATCGACACGGGCCTGGTCCTTATCGGGTGGCGAGCTACCCAATGCTCGCCGCCCGCGCTTACGGTGGCCGGTAGTCCGCGATCGACTCCCGACGCCCGGGGCGTCTCCTGAACAGGAACCCCCCCAAAGCACCCATGCCTGGTGAGGACCTGCGTCAGGTGGAAGGTGAGGACGCCGTGGCGCCTCTCTATCCACTCCTCAAAGAGGGAACTTACCACCGCAACTGTGGCGTGCCCAATTAGCTCAGCTTTAGGCTATTTGAAATGATGACTCGTGATTATTTAGTATGTTTGGCAGTTACAGTACCATAATCAGCCTACAATGTTCCCACTGCTGGCATACAGGCCTCACCTCTTCGAGAGGGGTTGGGTTGTATTCTACCACGAGGGCCCTGCGGGCGTTGGTAAATGTCACAAGTCTTCGAATTTTTGATTCTAAGGCATGCCGCTTTCCTGACGATGATTTTTTGCATATTTTAAGAGCAGCAGTTATGAAATTATTTACCCAAAGTATACGCTTACCTGGTTTCGAACCCACAAACTCCGTAGGTCAGGGCAGTTACCACTGGGCCACCACTGCTCTTGTTTTGGGACTTAAAGCCTTTAAAAATAAGTCTGAATTTCGGAATGGCAACGTGAATGAGGAAAAGCAACCTATAGGGGAGTGAAAAGGGGTTTTGTTTTTGTGCGGAAAATATTATTTCTTGAGTTTATAAACTTGAAACTTGGCACGAATACTTTCCTAAGTAAATTATAAAGTTCGCCTTTTATCGTTTTTCAAAACTACCCCCTAAAGGGAGATGGGGGTCTCAAAGTTCTTAAAGAAAGAATTTAACGCAACGTCCGATTAAATCGAATCTCAGTATTCATACTTAACACTAAAAATAAGCAAGTAATAAAGTGTATCAGGAATTTTCAAAATTCTTCCCCTAGCAGGGTGAACAGTAGCAGTAAATTTTACAGTCAGTGATTTAACTGTGTGGCTGGATTAACTCGAAAATATGTATAAATAATTGTCTTTAAGTCAAATAGAAAGAAAAGAAAGAATGAAAGAAAAAAATCAAATCATAGAAACATTGTAACGATTTTTCAATATTCCAACCCTATGGAGGTAAAAACAGAAGCTAGAGATCATTTGAAAAAACGTATTCTTTTGATCCAAAAACAAAAAAATGGCCTGAATACTTATTTATGTAATTAGATTTTAAAGATCATAATCATAAATTTTGGAAAGCACCTTTCTAAGGAGGTGGTTCAGTTTTTTAGAGCAAAGTACAAAATCCACACTGTCGCAAGCACAAGCTAGTATGTCATAAAATTACACCAAATAACAAATATCAAAGTGTATTTATTACCACAAAGTCACCATTTTATATCGCATTACATGTAGGCAACGCGTACATATTTCAAAGACACTTCCCAGTCCACATTTTTCATCGACCAAATATAGGTCAACACTTTTCTACCGCACCATCTTAATATTCTCCGGCTGAATGGTCAAAAGATGCATTGAGTGCATTCGTAAGTGTACTACGGGGTAGCTTTGTGGCTGTAGATGCTGTTATAGGGGGTGTGTGATAAAGGGAGTTAAACATAAAGTAGAGAATAATGGTATACAGAGTCCAATTAGAATGGGTGGTATAATATCGAAAACTAATTGAATAATAACATTTTTTCATCTAAAATCCGTACCGTAATCTGTACCGTGTGGTGCCGCACGTAAAGAATAACACCACCCCATTTCTTCCCGTGGGTGTCGTAAAAGGCAACTAAGGGAGTAACAGAGAATGGGCAGCAGCGTTCTCTATTCATTTTACCACCATACTGCGATCGCCAACCCGCCTGCCAAGCGTGGCGATTATGGCAAAGCCCTCCAAATTGGGGGAGGCCTAAGTCCAGCAGTGGACGTCTTGTGGCTGAAATGATGATGATGATGATCTAAAATCATTCGATGCACGAAGGTCAATTTGCCTGTAATCAATCAGCTGTTTTGGTATTTTTTCATGGAACATAGATATTTTTTATAAAAAACCAAAACCTTACAGTCCTTTGATTGTCTTAATGTACATGTCAGCGGCATTTAAAGTTTTGAAAAAATATAATAAGCGAAAAAAAAAAGTTGTTTTATTATTTTTTATTTCATTGGATTTCAATATCGACACCCAAAACGTGGGAAAGTATTGCCTGCAAATTTAATTTGACCCTGTATACATGTGCACGTATTTTACATCGTTCTCACATGTCACCATTTTGTAGCCATATAATGTATAAGAAAGTCCATGAAGTTTCTTGCCCGTCCTTCTGCACAAGAACCGACTAAGTCTTCGAAGGAGCAACTAGCTTCATATTTCTAAGTGACAGACTTCTTTGACAATTCAAAAGAACCTTGAAAAAGTTACAATTGAAATAATTTGAGTAAGGATTTGCTCGAATTATAATGCTACTGTTAAACAAAGAACTGACGCCTTTTTTTAACCGACTTCAAAAAGGAGGAGGTTCTCAATTCGGATGTTTACATTATGTTTTTTTTTTTTTTTGTTATGTATGTTCGGCCATAACTCCGACATATATAGACGAATTTGCAAAATTCTTTTTTTCTTCGAAAGGGGTTTATTCCGAAATGGTCTCATATAATTTTTATATAGATCTGATGATGAGTTCGGGAGACAGACACCGAAACTCTTTAAAAAATGACAGCAAATCAACCGCGATTTCTGCTATCGCATAAATATGCATTGTTTGTTTGGAATTAGTGCAGGGTAAATACCACAACTAAAAATTTAAAAATAAAAACTTTTTTACAAAAAGAAAAACAACCGACTTACTTAGAAAACACTACAAAGTGAAAAATAACTTTAATTTCGGAAGTCGGCGGCAAAAAAGCCATAAATACAGATCCTAAGACACCGACTTCCGAAATTCAAGTTATTTTTCACTTTGTAGTGTTTTTAAGGAAGTCGGTTGTTTTTTTTTTTGTAAAAAAGTTTTTTTCTCTGGAAAAATCCTCATTGATACCTTTCGTCTAGGGAGAATAGAAGCTTATGTCGAACTCCTACCGTCCAAAACCCCATTATTTAAATAATCCAAGAGAAGATAAAAAAATACGTATATTTCGCTGTACGTTCTCCAATCAGTTTTGGTTAATTTGGCTGTAAAGCCTTCTGAATACCAACTCTCGTAAGTTTTAAATGTAGTCATAGTTTCATCGCAGCGAAACTCAATTGTCAAAAACTTGCCAAAAAAAAGTGTTTGGAAACTCGAGGTATTTTTGACAGATTGACACTAGATTACATTGTAAACGGTTTTTTTTTAAATTACGAGAATTACTTTGTCATGAAAGGTAGTATCAAATGTCGGACATAGATTTTATTTAGGCTAATGTTGTGAAAAACAAAAAAAAATATAGCGTAGAAAAAACAGATTCCGAAGTACGTTTTGTTTCGATTTAATGGATTAGTTCGTTATGAATGTGGTTAACGTTTGATCTTCCAATGTTACGACCTAATATTTCAATTACAAATCCATCAATTGAACCCAGTACAATAGAAATTGAATTTAATCAATCAATTTGTTGGAAAACATGTGTCTGTCGGAACATTTATGAGTTGCGTCAGGTGAAGCAGAGCAACAGTGCCAGTAATTAGTAACAGGGGACTAATTGAGCCACGTTTGGCATTCACTGAACGTTGCCGAGAAAGGGGAACGGAATGGCAGGATGTTTTGACTGTTAGGTTTATTGTGGAGGTAGGTTTTTTGGTCCAAATAAGTCATCAACTCTTTATGTTTTTATGAAAGAAAGTTTTTTTTATATAGTATTGGGTTTATTCTTCAGTGACAGCTATAGGATAATATTAATAATATGTACAAGTATATAAAAACAGAGTTAAAAGAATCACAGGGCATCGACAATCTCTTCGGCATCGCTGTCAATGGAAAAAGTGCCCAAAAGGCTGGCAGCATTGCCGCGTTGTATGGCAATGCTGATTCTATGAAAGAAAATACATTTATTTAACACAGATTAAAAGGGACACAAATACGATAGATTTAAAAGGTTAAAGTGCGATATAAGGAATTATTGTTCCGTGTGGCGGACGTAAGGAATAGCACTATCCAATTTCTTCCCGTGGGTACCCTAAAAGGTGACTAAATGACTTAAACAATGTGCAGTAGCGTTCTCTATGCATTTTACCACCACACTACGATCGCCAATCCTCCTGCCAAACGTGGCGATTATCGCAGCCCCCCGCCTCCTTTTTTTGGGAAAGACCCATGTTCGGCAGTGGACGTCTTTCGGTTGAAATGATATTAAAGAATCAACTGTGCCTTACGGCAGCACCAAAAAGCCCAGTTCACCAAAAATGACAGACAACTAGTGCCTGACACTGATTTTCAACTGGATATGAAGTGTGAGGTGACGGGTGTAAATCAGTTTTATATTGCAACGTAATATGTGTATGCATACTTAAATAAAATAAAATTGTAACCGATAAAAGTAATAAGAATATGTACTTACATAAATAGTGCGATTTTAAAGGCGAATGCTCACCTTTGTTTTCTCGCATAGGTTAGTATTAGGTGGAAATTAATACCCTGTAACACTGTGGGGTCTTTGAGTTTGATAACCGTGTCGGGAAAAGTGTGATTGGATTTATCCATTAGCAAATTCACAGTAGCTAACCGGAATTTGAAATTCCGTCGGAATTTGAGCATAACTGGCGAAATGAAAGTACTGAACATCTCTGCTATGGAAACCTTTGGAAGAATACACAGAATATGATGTTATTTTACTTTTATAATCCTAAAAAAGGGCGTCGAGCAACATGTTATTGGACTTTTCTATCTGGAGCTTTTCAGTAGCATTCTGGAGTCTGGAGTTTGTGCCCGGTTGACGGCAGTGGCTCTCTCCCTGTTTTATGGGACTTAAACATAATTGACGAAATGTGGATGTATTATACGTACACCTCTGCCTAAACCCTGGGAATTACAGGTGTGATGTTCTGTTATGTCGTATTGTCCATTTTAATTAGGGTCTCGCTGGTCATATTTAAAAGCAGTGCTGGCCTAGAGGTAAAGCCCCCGACTTACCCTGTGGGTTCGAACGTAGACAGATTGTTTTTGTCTAGCCTATACTGCCATTGCTGGGCAAGGGTCGTCCCCAAGTCCGTCCAAGATACACTTCCTGCGAACCAGCCCTCGCGGTTTGCGTCTAGGTCGTCACGCCACCGCTTTCTGGGCTGACCGCGGCGGCGTCGTCCATCATCAGGCACCTTTGCCCAGCAGGTTCTTTATTTTATAGAATTTATTTCATCACCACATTTATAAAAACGGTGCAAAAAAACATCTTGAGGAAACCGGGATATCCTAGAACCAAAACTGCGAATATATTGTCATCTACCAACCCGAACTGGACCCGCGTGGTAGGTTACAGCCTACGCTCTCTCATAGAGAGGAGACCTGTGTCCCTCAAATACAAAGAATTATGTTTTAAATAAACCTTACAGGCACTTTTGAATTGTCAAGTGGCGGTGAGTCAGTAAAATGAAGCTAGTTGCCCATTCCAAAACTTAGGTACCTATGGAAAAGAACGAGCAAGAAACTCTATGGACATTCTTTTCAATCAAAAATTTTGTTACAAACACGAGTAGCTGGTTACATCATTAAAGTTAAAATTATCAATGTGTGAGCGATGTAAAAAAACCCGCACATTAAAAGTGTCCGCAATTAAGAGAAAATTAAAATAACAATCCAGAAATTAAAATAAGCCATCGCAGCTAAGAGATGACCAGACCCTACTGAAAGTTCCCGTTCACGAACATGACGTATGGCTCAGCACCAATTAGGTCAACCGTTTGAAGGGAACTTAACAATGGGCACAGTATTGTTTGATTATGTTTATGCATATAGTGATATTCCTCTGCCCTCATTCGGCGGATGCTCACAACGTATACTAATCACAGATTGATACCACTAATTTCAAACGCGTGTGCCTATAAACATCGACAGTTAATGTGATCCTGTGGCATATTGTTCGCAAACTCTAGACAGTTGTGACGTTGCCTCATTAATATTCTAACTTTGACGGTCGGTCTGAAGTGTGGCTAAATACAGGCCTAATAGCTGTTACAACTGATCTTTAGGGAAATGTGAGGTCTTCATCACTTTTGGTGCTCCCATCAGAGGGAAATTAACCACTTGTCTAGTTTATTTAAACAGGCGTACAGTTGTATTGTGCATGAAGATTGAGGATTGAAGTTCGATTTTATCAATGTTTGTGTGAGCACTAGTCTTTGTTGAGTACTTTTATAGTGTACCCATATAGCCAAGCAATATCAAATGGAAACATAAAACAAAACCCTTCTATGATATAAAACAAAAAGTCTGCACTCGGGGCACCGCCGCGGCCAGGAACGTAGTTCCTTACGCGATACTCGCACGCACATACACTCATATAATATATAATAGAAAGGGACAGAAAGTGTGTATTTAAGACGCGTTTAGAATACAAAGCCATCTAGTAAACTTTTTGGAAGCTCTCATAGCTTTGATCTTGGATTTTTATTTTGACAGTCGATAGCGACGACTTTAGCACCCTCGAGAACCATGAAAACGACACCCATGACGAAAACTTAAAGTTTTTGTAGCCGCCATCCTGGATCTTCATAAAGTACGAGCACACTCAAAAATACATAGTAGGCATGTTCTTTTACATAGTTTCACACTATGTCTATATTATAACAATCAGACAACATACACTTTAACCCATTTGGATAACAGTGATTTTATAAATAGAATCAATGCAACCTGATTTAATAGGTGGTACTGCTTGAATCAAGGTCAAGGTGGACCGATGACCTTATGAAGGCCGCAGGAATCCGCTGGATGCGGGAAGCGCAAAACCAGTCGAAGTGGCGGAGCTTGGGGGAGGCCTATGTCCAGCAGTGGACGTTTTTCGGCTGAAATGATGATGATGATGATGATGACTGCTTGAATTCCTGCATCAACCACTGCATCAAACACTACTCGTTCAACATATAAATTAAATCCTTCATGTTCTACTACATATTTTTCCCTGAACCCAGATGAAAATCATGACATGCATACCATGTTCCCATTACTCGCGTGCACATATTCCCCTCATCATTCTGCCTACACTTATTTAACAGTAGTCGATATTAATTTATGTTTATGCTGCAGCGTTGATTATGTCCGTGTAATTGAGATTGTTAATGATCGCGTATTATAAACAATCATTGGTCAACAATGCAATACCGGTAGTTGAGCTTAGGTGATTGGTATCATTGGGTTTAATAACTAATTAATAAAATAAACACAAATCTACAATTATTGTGTTAACGTGAATGCCTCTGTTATTAACAATATTATGAAAATTGTAAATGATTTGCTTTTACCCGCGAATTTGTCGCCGTGTATTTTGTATTTCATCATTTGTTAGGACGTTTTTAAAATTTGCTTATAGATCACAAGTAGCCGAGATCCATACCCTACAAGGATGCTCTTAGAGTTTAGTCGCTTAGTTTTAAAGGAGGCCTTTATTTATTGAGGCAACCACAGGCAAGAATAGTTAAGCAGCTGATGACCTCCAAGTTTGACCTGCGAGATACCGAAGTAAAAAAAAAACAAATTTGATATTATCCCCTAGGTTTCAGACTCCCTATCTGTCTTTTATAAATGACGATTGCTTTAGTGCGTCAAGCGGGCAGAGTCAACCTACAGATAGAGATAGTATGGATGTCGGCTAAATATGGTAAGTAGGTTTACACAAACGCTTTTACATGTCAGTCATGTTTTTAAAACTACATCGTCGTGCTAAAAGAGTTTAACAAATCGACGAACAATACCAAAAAACGAACATTTGGGTAGGCCACATAAATTACATGATCAAAAGTGACCCACACACAAAATACATACACTGTAAATAAAGTAATATCATTCTAGAGTATTTCATACAGTAAATATTCATTAGAATAAAATAGGAATCAATATTCATTGGGTACATACATTAATTAGAGCAGCTCAAACACAAGACTTTTATCCTTAATAAAGTCTTTGATTGTATACTGGCTTTTTGGCATATTTTCTGCCTTATAAAACATTTGAATTTATTAAGGCTCCGTTCTTGATTATCGCAGCGTTTGTTGTTAGCAGACAAGACACCGCTTCTAACAACAGCGCTCATCTTGAGCACTTCAACTGAATAAACAATCACACAATACGATATATAACATTGTATTTGTCAAGGTATATACTGACATTATTTACGATAAGTAGTAAGCAAGGCCAGGTTGAGCTAGGTCAGACTATCTCCCCCCCAGTGGGTTCCCGCATTGACGAGGCGGGGGGGCTCAGTAGCCGTGGTTTAGAACCCCACGGTGAAGCTAAGAGGAACCCGAGGAGGGGCCGCTCGTCAGGGCTTTTCCGCTCAAAGCCGACGACGTAGCGGCCAACGCGGTGTCGTTTGGCGACATCGCGAGGGTTGGAGGCCGCGGTGGGAGAGGAGTGCCGGTATTGAGGTGCGCCGCTCTCCCTACCTACCGCGGCCTGAACGGGGTCGCCACCGTCCGATGGCGAACGCGGTGGGGCCGCAGGGGAAGAGGAGTGTTGGTATAACGTTGGCCACTCTCCCTATCCCCTGCGGCCGAAAACTGGTAGGCGGCGGGGCCATAGTCCTGACCCGTCGCAGGGGGACCAAGGGTGTCATTCAAGGGGTCGTCTGGCGCCTATATGCTAATTGGTCCCCGGGGTGGTCACGGCGTGTTATGTGTTCATGCGCGCCGTGAATGGGGGTATCCCTCAGAGGTGGGTCCGGCGACGGACAGCCGCGGCGGGTTCGCGGAAGAATTTTTTCGTTCCCGTGTTCCCGCCATAAGCGGTGTAGGAGGACACCGTGGAGTTTTAGTGGGTTGGAGTCCCACATAACTGCGCTATTTCCCCTTAGTAGCGCAGTATGCATGAGCATTTCTCCACGATAAAAAAAAAAAAAAGGTCAGACTATCTAATATCTAAAGCCACATGGATTTGCCTTAATATCCGCCATGCTTGACAAGGGAACAGTCGGTCGCATAATATTAAGTAGCTAGGTCTTAGAAGCCTCACAATAATATGGTACTACCTAATTTAGAATTTCACTTTGAATATATTTTGAAAAGAAACATCTACACAATCATACCTTTACACACCTTTTTCAGTTAGGTATTTGGCATCTGACAGCAACCCTATGACTACGAAACTAAAGATCAAAATATTCATGACAGGACTGTTGCATCATTTAAGTACCCTCTTTTGACATTGATTTATTGAAAATAGAAATGAGCTCAGATGAGAGTTTTCGCAAAAAAAAACCCTGGCTGTTCGCAGTAAGAACATTATTCTATTTTTAAATCTCTCCAAAGTTCAAGGTGCATAACCTCAACTTCGTGTTGTTTGACCAATAAGTAGTCTCCAGTGAATGCTCTGCGGTTTATAACCTCCGAGGGACGACTTAATTGTATTGAAATTTGCGTAGGAAGAGGAGAATGGAGGCTAATAATTCTTTTTATTACGAAAAGAATAGAAATTGGCCTTTTTTCTTAATGCTGACTTATGAGATCCCACCGAGGACCGTGATTTCCATACTTTTTTATCCAGATTGAGCCAATATTTATTCTTCTTTCAGCGTGTCATTTAGTTCAACAGATAAGCGGAAAATATCCACCTAACCTAATGATCTCTAGAATTTGGCAATGTGAGTTACCAGCTCCCTAATTGCGTAACACACTATTAATCATAATCGGCATAAAGTTAGTCCATTGCTTCATATGTTCAAAAAAATTGTCTGCTCAACAACGTAAATAGCGCAATGAACGTTGTTGAACTGTCAAAATGAAAAGCCATTTTTATTGGTAGTGTGTTACGCAGTACTCGTCACTCCGTAACCTATAAGTATAAAGTTCTTTTAACCCTTTAAACTTCAACTGTAAAGTAGATTTGAGACATAGTTTAGTGACACGTCAATCTTGACACTCTAGCCAGACTGCTAAATTATTCCCAAGTTAACATATTACTATCTTCTTTTACGATATAGACCAGATATCTCACATTATTATTACTCATCTCATACACACAGAACAAAGTCACAAAAACGAGAGTAAAGAAATATGTTTTCTCAAAGCCCATAAAAATCATAACACGACAAAGCTATTCTTGTACTTACTGCGTAATTGGTTCTATATGCTCGTAGATCCGTATCTACAACATTTTGTTCTAAATCTATTAGGTCCATTAGCTGGAGGTTTTTTTACTTAAGTAATATATTGTTCAAAGGTTCTAATCATGCGATCGCGTGCGCGACTGATGGGCGGGAGTGCGGGAGTAAAATGACCGCTCGCTCGCCGGCAATTAGCCAGGTTTGATTGAATGGAATAAGTGCTGTGGCCCAAGTGTTTCTGTGTGCTTTTGTCCTTAGTTCTTTGTTTATCTGGTGTTGGAGAATTTGAACAAAGAAGACAAAATTGTGTGTCTTAACCGCGCCAAAATAACAGCACGTCTTGTTTCCTCGAAGGTTTGAGCAGAGGTGTGCGTATAGAACATCTACATTTTGCCAGTTATGTTTAAGTCTCATGTAATAGGGGCGAGCCTATTGACATCAACCGGGCACAAATCCTTTTACGAGCAGTGGTGGCTCAGTGCTAACGGCCGTGACTTACGAGTTGTAGGTCGTGAGTTCGAACCCAAGCAGGCGCTTTACTTTGTGTAAATTATTTCATCACCACTGCTCTCAAAACATCGTGAGGAAACCGGCATGTCTTAGAACCAAAAATTCGAAGAAATGTGACATCTACCAACCCGCACTGGGTGGTGGATTATGGCCCACTCCCTCTCACCGAGAGGAGGCCTGTATCCCAGCAGTGGGAACATTTAAAGGCTGCTGATGGGCACAAATCCAGACTCCAGGCGGCTACTGTGAAATTCCAGATAAATAAACCCAATGACACTTTCTTCGACCTGGGAATCGAGCCCACGACCTCAAGCTCAGCAATGGCACGTGCTACCACTAGACCAACGAGGAGGTCCGAGTCAGTAATAGCGAGAAGGAGTTTCAGAATCGCAAAAAATACAAAACCTCAAAACCTTCATTAGCTTATAACTATGTTCATTATTGTTCAGTTGGATATAAAAGTTTATTGTGTGCAATAGATATTTGTTTACCTAAAAATTCGTTTTAGACGACTTGACAAATCAGTGAGTTTTCTTTGAATAAAAGTACAGTCGAATTGATAACCTCCTCCATTTTTTGAAGTCGGTTAAAAAGCTTAATGTTTACTGAGATTATACCTACTTAAACCGTCCGGGATAAATTATCTAAATCATGGTGAAAACTGAAAACCGCATCACATTAAGTTGCGAAATTTAGAAGAATAACGTGGTTACAGACAGAGTTTAATTAATAATAAATAAAGTAAGATAGTTATTTATAATTTACTAGCTTTTGCCAGCGGCTTCGCCCCCGTGGAGGTTGGAAAATATCCCGCGGGAACGTACTACCGGGATAACAAGTACCCTATGTGTTAATCCAGGTTATAAACTATCTATGTGCTAAATGTCATCCAAATCCGTTCAGTAGTTTTTGTGTGAAAGAGGAACAAACATCCATACATTTATACATCCATACATACAAACTTTCGCGTTTATATTATTAGTAGGAGTAGGATTAGCACTTCGCCCGCGACTTCGTCCGCGTGAAATTTTGGTCCCCGACCCGTCATATTACATCTCTTCGCGTCACATTTCATCACTCGCCCGCGCCGTTACTTCTTTTTCACTCAGCGCCCCGATTTTTTTATCTTTGTTGGCTTGTCATGGCCGTGGCGTGATGTTCCTCGACAATAAGGCTATCAAATGCAAATAAAATAAACATCCGAATTGAGAACCTCCTCCTTTTTGAAGTCGGTTAAAAATGTCAAATTACCCCCTATAACAATTTCACCTCTTGATAAAATTAGTATAAACATATATTCACACCAAGATACAAACGTTTTTGTAGACCTGGCTCTTGTACTAGGAGTTCCTGTGTTACAAGAGGTAAACCTACATATTTACAAATAATGTTTTAAAGGAGCGCGAAAGACAAAAATGAAATAAATTATCTACAGTTTAGGCATTTTGTAATCGTACCTTGGCTCACAAAATTGTAAAAGAAAATAATAATAAAATAGTTCTTTTTAAAGTAGAAAAATATATAGAAAGAAGAAGATTCTAGATTCTAATTATTTTCATAAGTTTAAGCAAATGAAAAAATGATTTTCTTTGACGTGTCTTCGTAGAGAAAATCATAAATGGTATAAATTTTTGATAAGGACTTCATGCGACAAACGTATGTTATTTTTACGTCTCTCTGACAAATGCCTGTTTTTATATTTTTATGTATTAGCGCAGACAAAGTCTTCGCGTAAAAAAACCTTCGAGAGAATACATTTAGATTTATGCATATCTTACTACGCGCGGTAGAAAAATACAGAATTGATAGCGTGTACCAAGCCATAGAGTGAAGATATCCGCTGTTCAAAGGGGTGTTCGGATGATTGAACCATCAATGTAATATCCTGAACTGGAGTGACGCTCATTTTTCGAAGCCATTTTTGAGAAATGGTCAACGGAATCGATTACCGGCTGCTCTGTATTCCTTGGAGCCGTAGAATAAATAGGTACAGAAGATCTATAGCCATCCTGAGAAATATTAGGGGGTTAAAGTATGAAACTACCATTGCCAGATTTGATTAAGCTGAATTAAAAAAAAACAATTGAAATACGAAAATCGAATGTTGCAAATTTTTAAAAACAAAAATCTCATAGGTATAATGTAAAAAAAGTTTCACTCGAATATTTCACACCATGACGGTTTTATGTCAATTCACACTATCTATCATATTACTATAAAACGGCAATTTCATACTTTAACCCCTATTATTTATTTCCTTTTATAATAAGTTAGACTCGTTTTTATAATTATTTTCAAGATATACTGTCATACGAGACGTGCAGGTTGCGGGTAAAATGTACGCAGAAAGCCTACAAGGTCCTGTTTGTACAATACAATCATGGTTTTTGGATGTTGATGGGGCTTTCGTACTTCGCAGATGTTTGTGGAAGCCTTAGTTTACCATTTTCATGGCATTATGAGGAAGAATACAACGTCAAACACGTGTAGGATACCAGGGAGCTCTAACTTCATCCTATAGAAACATTATAATATAACAAAGTTGACAGTCCCTTTATAAGGCAATGGGTACTACCCAACACATTGGCACGTGCCAACGTGTGTTGGGCCACGTATTGTTTGTTAGTAACATAGTTTTTAAGTCATTGTTACTAATACTACACCTATGGATTATGAGAACAAACTTGTTGTCTGAAATAATAAATACATATAATACACTAGCTACGTGCGGTGGTTTTATCCGGTTAAGTCTCGACCCGTTGAGAATATCAGGTAAAAATTATCCTGTGTTAGAACTGATTTGTAAGAAATTTGTCACTTCGTCACCATGACGTGGAACAAAAACACATAAAATGTAAGTAAAGTGAGTGTCATACGATTTTATATTGGAAAATACACTTTTAATGCTAAATTTATAAATACAACACAATAATTATGTTTTGTGCAGCAAAATACCACATTTTCCAGGTCACGGTCTGCCCTTGTTCAACCATTTTATCGTCATCATCATCCAAGAAATCAAATATTTTCATTTTTTTAATAACAAAATTAGATAAGATACACAAACTCAGCTACGCATCGGTAATCTCATAAAGGATAAGTAGAGATGTACCCATATTACACCCACATTTTGTGACTTATGTTTGAGTGCCATGTAATAGAAGGCGAGGGGCTATTCATATTGGCACGAAATAAAAGGCTCTCTTTTAGTTGGTTTAGAAAAGGTGAAGCATTACATACAACTCTTGAATTCTGTACCTAGATCCACCATCCCTACTTGAGGCTGTATTTATGGGCCTAAGGATTTCCTTATAACCCAGTTAATGGGTTCTGGAAGTAATAAATATATCGTTCGCTGTAGGAAAATACAATACGTGCTAAACTAAAAATTACCTACTACGATGTAAAGTGAAAACCAAATTGAACGAAATATACGTATAGTTCCAATGGGATTCCATTTTAAGGTTCCGTACTCAAGGGGTGCCAACTGGACCCTAGTATCTAAGGCTCCGCTGTCTGTCAGTCCGTCTGTATGTCACAGGACTGTACCTTTCGGGAAACTATAACAACAAATTATAAAAAATAAAGGGAATACTCATACAAGAAACGTCTTTTTCTCGTCGGAGTTTGTCTCATCACTTTGACAAATGTAAATACATTGTACAAGCTAACATTAAAATATATCATCATATGCGTAGCCTTGTCCCAATTATGTTGTGGGCAGCTTCCAGTCTAACTGGGTGCAGCTGCATACCAGTATATTACATGGAGCGATAGCCTATCTGACCTCCACAATCCAGTTACTGGGTAATACGATACCCCTTGATAAAAGTGGTTGTCAGAACACTATCATATGTACAATATATAAGCATTATGTAGAAGTATTTAAAAAGGGAGGAGCTCATTGGTTGTCAAAAAATTACTCCGCATCGCTGTCCAAAATATGGGAAAAGTGTCCAAAAGATTAGCAACATTTTCATCTTGGATGGCGATGCTATTTCTTTCCTCTACACCATCGAGTCAGAAAAGAAGGGATCCGTAGGAGAACAAAGGTATGCTGTCATATAGCGAATAATTTGATGTATGTTTTGTTTTATAATATTAATTACTTACATAATACTGTATAGAATCAAGTTCTTCTAACTTAACAGACAGCTGTGCTGCCGGGGAGTTTGTTGCGCCACTTTTTCTTCCCAGCTAAAGCACTAGCAAGTGCTGAAGGGCGGGCTTATTGGGGGACTGTCTTATGTAACTTTGACGTTCAAAAAGTGCTGACTCTCAGCCTAGTTTGAATAAATGACTTTTGATTTTTATTTTGTATCCAACGAAGCTCGAAGAATTTGGTACCCAACTTAAGTAGCAGTGGACAAGGCACATTGCTTACAGAACAGACGGCTGATAGAGCCGAAAGGTTCTGGAGTGTCGACCGCGTACCGCGTCCTTCCACAAGGCGGACCGATGACCTTATGAAGGCCACAGTAATCCGATGGATGCAAAGACTATTCATATTCTCTTTGGATGGATGCAAGAAGCACAAAACCGGTTGAAATGATGATGATGGTGATTAGGTACGCCCTCCGGTGACGTGAAAACTCGGAACCGGCGTACCTACTATTAATAAAGGTAAGTTTGAGGTAACGTATTGTTTTCAACTACTGAAGTTTGAAAGGGACACGTTTATAATGTAGGTACTTAAGTAAGTAGGTACTTGCAGGAAGATAGTCGGGGGTGATTGTAAGTAGTTACCTATTGTTTAATCAATGTTCTCGATATCTCTAAATATAATCCCGTTTTGATACAAATAGATCTCTGTAGGTGGCTGTTAATTGTGAATGTGAATGACTAGACAATAACACCCAATTTTAGAGCAATTCGTAATACTATATTTGGTTAATATTGGCTTTTCAAATGATCAATTAGAGACACGGGTCCAACGATTTAGGCGAGGTCCACTGCTGGACAAAGGCCTCCCCCAATTTAGGGGGGAGAGGGGGGAGTTGCCATAATCGCCACGCTTAACAGGCGAGTTGTCGATCGCAATATGGTGGTAAAATGCATTGAAAACGCTGCTGCCCATTCTCTAGTAAGTTGCTTAGTCGCCTCTTACGACACCCACGAGAAGAAATGGGTCTTACATTACCACATACATATGTAGCTATTACTTAGCACCTAGTCTAAACAAATATAAAACGAGGCTTGTGGCTAAGTAATAACAACCACACGGGCCGGATCAGGTTAAGCTACGCTTGCCACGGTTGTTCCGTCGATGGGTGACCATCTTTACACCGTGCCTCGGAAGCACGTTAAGTCGTTGGTCCTAGCTGACGTTTGTGGAACATTGACAATCATTACGGGTCGTCAAAAATCCCGTAAGTCTAACAACCAGTCTTACAAAGGGGTACGGTATTACCCAGTAACTAAGTTGTGAAGGTAGGAAGTCGCTCCATATAAAACAACTTGTATTCAGCTGCATCCAGGACATATAGATGGTGTTTCATTCTAGCTGTTTGTTTTTAAAATAAATGTACTAGGTATAAACGTTAACGCCAGGGTCGCGAGATTTGTTCGAAAGAGTTACCGTGGCCCTGGCATATAGGCAACTGAAGGAACACGGGTGGGTTTTAGTCAAAAAAAGTCTGACACACCCTCCGACGAGACACCATAGCAGGAGACGTCATTTGATGATTTCCCATCCATAAAAAAGGCATAAACGTAAAAGCAAAATAGTTATTTATTTTCTGAAACCAAACGTTTGTACCCAGCACGAGGATTACCATAATAAAACGACCCTTAAATTAAGTAACTCACTAAGTCCAACTTATTATTCTATACCTCTCAGTCGGGGACATCAAAGAAAAACATAATGTTATAACTTAAAACGAGCTTGGCATCCAAATTCCTAAAGTCAACAGAGGGAAATAGCTTGCGGTTCTAGACGACTCACAATTTGTAACTTAGGATTGAATTTCCATTACAATTTCCGTTTTTTAGTGTTCAGTATACATTTTTTTGACGTGGAAACGTCTTCATGATCGACAAAGACAAAAATATAAGAAATTTCTTCCGTTAATAACTACGAGAGTTTTATTACTAAGGCGCTATTGTCTATCCGTACGTCTGTCATAGGGCTTCATCTTTAAAACCGTAAGAAGTACATACTTGACATTTTTGGCACTCACAAAAGCGCAGCTATTACAAAATAATAGTACAAAATAAAATAAAGTTCAAATGTAACAAGGGTCCCCATAGAAGGAACGTCCTAAAGAAATATGTAGTGTTAAATATTGTAAGGAACCCTACATATGTTAGTCCGACTCGCACTTAGACGCTTTGTTTTTTATTAAAAATACCTATTATTTTCTGAGGTTCCTTACCTTTTAATGAGAATCTGGAACATTTATCTAGGTAAATAGGGTCCTCGAAAGGAACTTCAAAAAGGTTCTGTGACAGCAAGATTCTTGGAAAAACAACACAAACACCCACCTATTCTGTTAACATCTCACCATGAAACTTACTCGTAGGTGAAGTCCTTAGTCAGCTCACTTCAAACTCATTTCACTTCTGTTTTTTATCAAATAGAGCGGCTGATCTAGCCTAGGAAGGCTAAGGTATACAAAATAAGGTCACAACTTATGTACTGTATATCTAATACAAATAGGTACCTAGAAAAAGGTCAGGTCCAACATTAGTATATCAGATCAACAGTACAAAGCTAAACCAATTAATCTCAATATCCATTACGGAATTACTGTTTATGAAAATGAACCTTATGCCGGAGTAAATAAACACGAAACCTTCAGGTGACCGTCTTATCAGTGACCAACCTAATCTGCGCTTACATTTCTGTAATACCAACTAAGATGTTAAGCCCTTAATGACATTAAAATTACCTATATTACCCCTGTAATGCAAACTCCAAGACAAGAAACTAACCCTTTCCAAGACATGCTCACGACCTTTCAAAAATGACCCGTAGCTGTAAAATTTTAAGGTTGATATCAGCTTATTTGTGTTCAATTAGAATCCGAAGGACGTAGTTATAAGTCCCTATAGGATTTAATTTGTAGAGACGGGCTCAAAGTCGATTTCTCGTGAAGTTGACGCTTATTTGTATCGTCGACCCCGTAATTGTTTTCCACTTTTGGCAACAACTCCCAGTAAATTTAAACTTTACTAAGGTTGAAACACTCCAACAAAGACAAATAGATCTTTTCTTTGAAAATGTGCAATGACATTAAAGTTTCGGGTGTTATAGAAATTACGCGGCTAATTATACTTAGTAGTGTTACGTAGATCGTTAAGGCATGAAACGTCCTGCTACCGCCATCTATTATCAAGTAGTAGGTACTACACGAACTGTATTATCTATAAACGCCACCGCCATCTATTATCAACTAGCGGAATTCTCTGTTCTGGTACTATCTAGAGACGTCGCCGCTATAAAGATTCATGAATGTCCGCAAATACACTGGCATTGTTAGACTATGAAGACAATTCGGTTACGAATACGAAACAGTGAACTACAAGCGAGACAAGTGATTTTGATTAAAGTTCTTGTTTACTGCATTGTGACTATTAAAAAAAACTGAGCTCTTGGTGTAAATTGGCATAAGTTATTTATTCCGTACCCTAACTCCTAACATTAGATTCTGAAGCAACCGTATTAAGCTTTACTTGGTATTATGTTAAATTATACGAAAATTAGGCTCAATTACCTACTAATCATGTTAGGAATTTTGTTCCCTCATTACGTGTTTCGGCAGAAGAGATTGTGAATTATCAATTAACTATTCAAGTTTGAAATATGATACACAAGTTACAACATACATCAATCTTCGTCTATCATTTGATTATTGTCGTTGGTTTTCGTAAGCAATGAGCGGCAATGTTGGAAATTTCCTCGACCTTTCTTCAGTTCTCGTAATTTAAAAAAAAAGCGTGGGGTGCCTGATATCAATAAAAAAATAGCTCAAAATGCACCCCACGCTTTTTTCCATTATTTTCTACTTTTTAGTTTGGTTTTCTATTGAAGCGTGTTTTTAGTTATTTTAAACTATTATTTATTTTCTATTTTTAGGGTGTTTCGAATTTTTAGACGTATGTCAACGTAGTTTGTGACGTATGTAAGCGTAGTTTTCGAAGACAGTTTTTTTGCTGTCCTGGTAAACCTGGCAAGGATAATGGCACAAATTTATTAAATTATTGTATTGTCATCGGTCCTCGATAAGTCTACAGAGTTTAAAAGAAATCTTGGCGTTTAAAGTAGGTCAAATTCGCGCTATAAGGAGTCGGTTACAAACAAACATACAAGTGAAGCTAATATAAAGTGTGTAAAAACGTTCTCAGTCTGATTTCAGTCTCAATCTATTAAAAATACTTTGAGCTTCCATACATTTTTGACAATTTTTTGATAATGATAAATGATTTTATTTCGCAAGTGGGTTTATAAAAACACGTTTACACGTCAATGACATTTTTTTTTAACCTAGATAAGGTCGGCTTTCTTCTTTGAGTACTCCGAAAAGAAACGCCAAAACAAACTCAGAGGTCACAGTCTCTTTTAAAGTACAGACATATTCTTGGTCAGATCATGTGAAGACTATGTGGATTAGTGTCTGAAATGGTCTTTTGAGGCAAGAAACACACAGGTTGAGTGGACCTCCCCAATCAGTGCACGCATTTATTAGCATTTATCTTTTATCGCATTTGACATTTGTTTGTCGCCGAGATGAGACTGCGACAAGATTTTGAGCGTTTTTTATTACGAAAATTCGGCTTTCTGTTCTCCTACACGTCTATTACTTCTTTAAAGAATATCACTCACAAAACTAATTTCACAACGTTGACTTCCCATTTGTGTTTAATCAAAAGGAGTCCCCAAAAGGCCGCGAAAAGAAATAAAGAAGTGACATTAAAAGCCGCAAGCTCAAAGAACATAAAAAGCCTTACAAAAATGAATTACACGGCGAAACTTTATGAACATGAAATAATATACAATTAGCACCAATCCCCGTTGTACGGAAACAAAGGTTTTTCATGTCCAACCGACATTTGTCGGGGCGGACCACAAAGAACATTGGTTAATCAAAACGCCGCTAAATAAAAACTACTCCATTTTGTTTCTTTTAGTTTTTCCTGGTGTTACTACGCACGACAAAAGGTAGGAACGTTTTTATTACTGCTGAGGTAAAAGCTAATTAGGTTTCGGTATATAACTATTGTAGAAAATTGAAGCCTAGGTAAAGTGGATTACGAAGGCTCAGGCTGTATTTCTAGGTACTGCTAAATGAAATTGGGTTTATGTGTAAAAATAACACGTTTAGCTAGAGGCTTTTCATTAGTCATAAACACAAAAGTCATGAATTTTTGTCGGAATTATTCATAGAACACAAATGAATAAATTACTGTATCGTAAGCTTGTTCCGACACGAGTAAAGAATAGGATGTTAAAAACAGTTCATGAACAGTTCATCATCATCACTATTTCAGCCGAAAGACGTCCACTGCTTGACAAAGACCTCCCCTAATTTGGGGGTTTGCCTTAATCGCCACGCTTAGCAGGTCGGTTGGCAATCGCAATAAGGTGGTAAAATGCATAGAGAACGCTGCTGCCCATTCTGTAGTACACAGTCGCCCCTTACAGGGGAAGAAATGGGAAAAAACAGTATGAAATATGTAATAATCCTATTTAATACGAATTACTTTACCCTAATTGCGTAACACAATATTATCAATCAGAATTAATTTGAAAGATATTGCTAATCCATGTTCGAGAAATTTTGGCTGCTGAACAACGTCCGTAACGCAATCAATATTGCATAACTGGCAAAATGAATGTTATTTCTACTGTTCGTTTGTTAATGCTAAAGTCTTTAAATAGACTCCGGACGAGGAAAGACCCAAGTAGCACAGAACTGCATTATAAATTGTCACATAAGGCCCACAGCGGTACTCTGAGCATTTACATAGAGTTATTAGTATTCACCCGGGGTGTAACAGCTGTTTAGAAAAAAACGTGGCCAACTATAATGCTATTTGCTGTACAGTAATTCTATTAAGCACCACAAACACGCCACAAAGTCACTGTTATTCAGCGCTTAGTAGTGCAGTAACCTATCAGCTGTAAGTTTTCTGAATAATAGCCCACACGTGTACTATACAACCGTTGCATTTTAAGAGAGAACATGTAACCCACTATAATGTAATCAGTTACTTTGTGAACTTATTTAACAAAAATTTAATGCTTTATGCTGCATACAGGTTCACTTTTCCCCTATTAGTCAGTTGTTACTCGAATAACAGCATGCATCGAAGTGTCGGCATGCGCGAATGGAACATTGGACGCGACGGGTTCCATATGTTATATTTATAAAAAAATAAATAAAATGAAATCAATTTATTTCAGACACAACCCATATTACAATATTAAGATAAAAGTAACAATGCTGCAGCAGAAAACAATAAAATGTTATTAACAAACTAAAAATATATGTCACTTAGTTGAAATAAAAGCAAATCAAATTTACGTCGGATTTAAATTAAAGTAACAATAAATAATAATTGCACATATTGACAAAACAATACAAAAAAGCCTTCATAAATAGAGATCAGTGTGTTTGGTGACATTAGGCTGAGTAGGTACTCTCTGCTACAAAAATGTTCTTATAACCTACACATTTTCGGGACTAATATGGTTGCCACAAAATTAATATTGGTTTGTTTCTGGTACTTTCTTAAAAATGAAGAAGATTTATTAAGATTATTATCCAAGATTTTTTAAATTATAATACATAAATTAATTTCGAGAGTTTTTAAGATTCCAGATTTCGACAATTATTGTCAGAGGTAGTCAGTTAGGAAATACCAGTACAGCTAGCATCTAAAAAAACAACGTAATTTTCTTTATGTTTATTTAATTTTCCCTTTTTAAAGAACAATTTACGTTGAACCACCCTGGTCCAGGCCTTGAATTTTCATCTTTTTATAATTTCAAGGAGTATAAAAGTACTTCTCGGTGGCCACCATAGAATTTCCTTAGTTTTCCACGATGCAGGAACGACTGTTAGATCGACAACATCGCTCTCTATAGTCTGAACTATTTTGAAAAGCTTGTTCTGTAAAAAACAAAATAAATATATTTATTATAATAGAAGTATCAGTTCCTTAAAATGACAACACTACCTATAAAGTTTTTGAGGGAAAAAAAACCACAAGATATAATAACATATTAAATACCTAAACATAACGTAACATAATAATTATATACAAAACATCTACAGACACAAACACAGAGGACCCACTTTACTACATACCAAAATAGCAGGAATTAAGTCGATCGCAACTTATTTACTTTTATTCGCAACCCTAAATTGAAATGATATTGTTCATCTATCGTAGAATACGAACGACCAACCCAGTAGCGATTTAGCGATAAACTGATGATCTATGTAAACAAATAATGCGACATGACGTCGTCACCGCGCCGCGCGCCGGCGCGGGCGTGTGAACGATAGCGTTGCATGCACCATGTTGCAGATCAAGCGAAACGTTTCATAAAAAAACCGGCCAAGTGCGAGTCGGACTCGCGCACCGAGGGTTCCGTACAAACATGTAGGTATAAAGTTTAAAATTTTATTATATTTTTTATTATATGATGTAATTAAAAATTTACGGTTTTCGCAATTTTTCCTTTATCTGTGCTATAAGACGTTGCTTCGTACCAAATTTCAAAATTCTAGATCGACTGGAAGTACCCTTTAGGTTTTGATTCCCTTGCGAGATTCGAAAATTTGCGGAAATTTGCAGCATAAACGGCTATATCTTTTGATTGCGTTAGTTTAGAAGTTTGATTTTTTCACAGCTCTAAGAGACAGTAGACTTGAGTATTTGATATGAATTTCAGCTTGATACCTCTACGCGTTCCTGAGAAAAAGGGTCTTGACAGACGGACGGACGGACAACAAAGTGATCCTATAAGGGTTTCGCTTTTTCCTTTTGTGGTGCGGAACCCTAAAAATACTTTTCGCGTCGCATAAATACTGTGCGTATGGCATGTCAGTTTCAATTTCATATGGAAGTAATTAATTATTATTAGGCCAGAAGAATACATTATTTTTAGATAGGTATCTACTAAGTTATAGGTATTTCGTCGCATATTGAATAAATCAATAACTTATGTATTATACATACTCATAACTAAATTATAATATCAGCTACTTAAATTACAATTTTAATTAAATACTTATCGTCGAATAACAACTAAAAAAAACCGGCCAAGTGCGAGTCGGACTCGCGCACCGAGGGTTCCGTACAAACCTGCAGGTCATCATCATCATCATTCGTCATCATCGTTTATGAAATGAAATGTTTTTTTTTTTAATTTTTATATTTGTGTTGACTGAATGAAAGGTAAATTGTGGTTTACGATTTATGACGTATTAAAAAAAAACTACTAACTAGATCTCGTTCAAACCAATTTTCGTTGGTAGTTTTCATGGTAATGTACATCATATATTTTTTTTAGTTTTATCATTCCCTTATTTTAGAAGTTACGGGGGGGGGGACACACAATGATATTAGAAACCTCAATTTCATTTTTGAAGACCTATCCATAGATACCCCACACGTAAGGGTTTGATGAATTTTTTTTTTGTGTTTCAGTTCTATGTATGGGGAACCCCAAATATTATTGTTTTAAAAAAAAATGATATTAGAAACCTCAATATCATTTTTGAAGACCTATCCATAGATACCCCACACGTAAGGGTTTGATGAAAAAAAAAATTTTGAGTTTCAGTTCTATGTATGGGGAACCCCAAATATTATTGTTTTTTTTCTATTTTTGTGTGAAAATCTTAATGCGGTTCACTGAATACATCTACTTACCAAGTTTCAATAGCACAGCTCTTATAGTTTCGGAGAAAAGTGGCTGCGACATACTCGGACAGACAGACAGACAGACAGACAGACATGGCGAATCTATAAGGGTTCCGTTTTTTGCCATTTGGCAACGGAACCCTAAAAAGGAACAAAATGGCTTTAAACGAACCACGGCGGAACCCTAAAAGCTTGGATCCATAAAGGTAGTTATCAAGGTAACTGATGCAAATGTGAACCAATATAACTCTCCTAATCGAACCATGTCTGATTTGTATTCCACAAGTGCCAAACTATTTTACTCTTTGCTGAATTAAAGGCCACATGTGAACACCCGTACAGACCTTAGCATTATATTAACATTAAAACTGTTCACTTGCCATCCGCCATATTCACTGCGTTACTGTGTATTATTATAAAATTTTATCTTTAAATTTTTGTTTATTTCATAGGGTATCAATCGTAATTAATTTGGATTACAAATTAATTACACGAAAACAGTTTTTTTTTTGTTTTCTTTGTACTAAAACAAACAAATTTATTTTATATTCATTCAATTTTTGTTACTTTTCTTTTAGTATTTAGTGGTATTCCGAAGGTGCGTGAAAATTTTGAACTAAATATGTATGGTATTTGACAGTAAAGTTACCTTCCCAATAAGATTTGAAATATAATAGCAGGCAATCGAAGTTTAACTTACCTTAAATTTTATGTTTATTTTCACAATGGCTCCTGAGATCTTGCACACAACGATACACTTTATGTTTTACAATTTGACAGTTCATATTAAAGAAAAATAAATAATATTGAGTTATTGCATTCCACAATTTCGCTCAGTGTGTCATTTCAGCTGTTTAAAAGTACACACAATGTACACATTCGTCTTCCTTGCTGTATAGTAAGTCACACGTGCCTTGTTAATCAGGCAATATTCAGCTCTTGAGGTGACTGTTACACACATAAATGCTACTATAATGTTATTATAATGCAATTATTTATCAATTGGAACTCTTACTCGGCTATGTGCTGAATAATTTGTGCCCAAATTAGAGTTATATCATCTGAGGATGCGCTGTCTACGCTATTATTCAGCAACTAATGCATTCACTGTGCACTGTTAAAATGTTGTTAACCAGCACTTTTGTGCTGCTTGGGAGAAAACCCGTTCAGGTGGAGATTCACAGATGACTCCGCCCTGGAGTGTAAATGTGGTGCTGTCCCACAAACAATGCGGCACTTGATATCTTGTCCAGCGTGTCCTGCTCTTTGCACGCTATAGGAGTTGATGGACGCTACTGAAAATGCTAAGCTCATAGCCAAATTCTGGGCTAATTCTATTTAGATTGCTATCGACACACTAAGAAGAAGAAGAAGAATGCTTATAAGATGAAACGAAAAAAGTTTTGAATTGAATACCTGCTTTTTCATTCGGCTTTGCCCGCGTGGAGGTGAGGAATGATCGTACGGGAACGTACTACCTGGATTAAAAGTATCCTATATATATACTGGATGACATTTTTTACCGTCTCGACCTTCATAGGGTGTGTTGTGTAACTAGAATAGAAGGCAGGAACGCCTTCAGATTCATCGCAGGTGACTAAAGGAGCGCGGGACGCGGTTGGAAAGGGATGCGTGTGCGGCTCGTGCGCCTGCGAAAGACCAATGAAGCCTCCTATCGGCCGGCTTCAAAGGGTAGGACCGCGCTACGAAATCATTGATACATGCCGCGCATTGAGTAGGGTGCGTATGATTTGAGTTTCGATAAATTTTAATTAGTTTTTTTTTCCAAATTTCTGTTTTTGTTGTTCTAGTATGAAAATGTTACTTTAAATGTGTAGTATTTATTGCTAGATCAATTTCATTACATGTTATTCAAAAATAAAAATAATAAAAATTTCTATGCCAAAGGCTTCTACTCCGTTTACCTATTACCCCCATTTCTTTTCAAGACGTTAAAAAATGTCACCCGGTATATATATATATCCGTGGGTCAAATTATCAGTGAAATAAACAGTAGGAATACTTTATGGAGTCAACATAAGAAACACCCAAAAGACAAGGACAAGGAAGATACATTTAGAAAGAAAAGAAATGAAGTTACAGACCTAATTCAACGAACGAAATCAAGCTATTACATAAAACTCTTTGAAAACTGCAAAAAACAGCCATTGAAAACGTGGGGACTGATAAACAGCCTGTCCTGCAATAAATTCACTGAAAAATCCGCCCCCTGGAAACTTCAATCACAAAATGGTACTGTTACAGACTTAAAGGACATATGCGAATGTTTCAATGATTTCTTTGCAAATGTTGGTTCGATACTGGCAAACCAAATTCCCTTGAAATATCATCCATCGGGTAATGCCGTAACAGGCTCATTTGGATCTAGCTCATCTTCCCTTTGCGATCTAGAACCAGCTACAACAGATGAAATACTAAAAATAATTAATAATTTAAATAATAACACCAGCGCAGGTTTAGAAGGTATCACCACTAAATCATTACAATGTATTGCAAACCTAATTATTGACGAACTCACAAATTGCATAAACAAATGTATGAAATCGGGATCATTTCCAAATAGTCTTAAGGTTGCAAAAGTTACGCCAATATATAAATCTGGAGTTAAATCAGACCCTGGCAACTATCGTCCTATTTCAGTCCTTCCCGTGCTTTCAAAAATTTTTGAAAGGGTCTTGTACAATCGTCTCGAAAAATACCTAATTAGTCTAGACATCTTATACGAAAAGCAGTATGGTTTTAGACCCAAATCAAATACACTCTCAGCTGCAATAGACCTTGTGACAACTATAAAACTTAATATTGATAAAAAGAAAATGGCTGTGGGTGTCTTTATCGATCTAAAAAAGGCATTTGACACAGTCAGTCATGAATTATTATTAAGAAAACTCTTGGAAATTGGGATAATAGGCCCTGCCCTTGATATTTTTAGATCTTACCTGTCAAACCGATACCAATTAGTTAAAATTGGTAACACCCAGAGTGATCCCAGAATGATAACATACGGCGTGCCCCAAGGCTCAATTTTGGCTCCATTGTTATTTCTTCTGTATATAAATAGTATCCACAAAATTGGTCTAACAGGTGACCTAACGTTATACGCAGATGACACATGTTTGTTTTACTTCGGCCACTCAATTGATACTATTATTAAGCAAGCACAGAACGATTTGAACTTACTCAATCTGTGGTTTCAACAAAATCTTCTCACCATTAATACAGCAAAAACAAATTATATGATATTCACAGCAAAAAATAAAAAAATTGGCAATTATACACCACTTAAAATAAACAACCAAGTCATAAACAAAGTAGATCAAGAAAAATATTTAGGGCTAATTTTAGATAGTAAATTGACGTGGCTTCCACATATCCAAAAAATTAAATCAAAATTACAATCACTCACGGGTTCTTTACGGGGTATCGTTCGTTGCTTACCACGCCAAGTTCGTTATACAATCTACTTTTCCCTTGTTAAGCCACATATTGACTACCTAGTGGAAATATGGGGTACCGCTGCCAAAACACACACTAACCTACTACAAACTGCTCAAAACAAACTTTTAAAAACATTATTTAATTATGACTACCTAACTCCAACAGAAACCCTATACAAAGAAATTAAAGTAATGAATATAACACAAACATACATATATAATACATGCATACTAATTCAAAAAATACTTCATAAAAATATACACACAAACATAGCCTTCACCAAAAATATAAAAAAACACAAAATGAAGCTGAGACGCGAACACGACTTTTTGTAAACTACACCCAACCCGCACAAACTACGGAAGAAAAACTATTCTATATGAAGGATCCAAAATATTTAATAAATTACCTAGAGACCTTATAGAATCTAAATCCATAACCACTTTTAAAAAACTACTAAAACTCTTTATAGTAAAAAAATCATCTCCCCTACACTAGTGACGAGCCACATCCAGCTACCGCTGATCTGTGTTTCACGGAAACTTGTTTTGTTTACTTATTTTGAGTTGACAGTTGTGCCTGTGTATCGAACTAACACTTGTTCATATTTTTTTAAACTACCTTCAAAACATTTTACTAGACGCCCTGTTATTTGTAAAACGTCCAACATCTAGCTTATTTAATGATAGGTCTAGTTTTAGTTATTCTCATGTTAAGTGAATGTAATTCTTATGAGAATAAATGATCTCAAACCTCAAATTACTTCACTCTTTCACTTTACTCCTTTTCTTTGTCTTCTTCTTCATCATCCATTGGTGTGTTGTCGGATAAACGGATTTCCGTTTATGCGTTTTTGCGTATTTGAGTAAAAACCATTGAAACTTACAACATTTCACATTTATAATATTAGTAAGATTAATAGAATAGCAGGATCTATGTGTGTTAATTTCATCGAAATCCTTCGGCCGGTTTTGTGTTATTGCGGTGTAACAAACATCTAAACTTTCACATTCACTTTTAGTATTATAGTATGTATTGAGTAAGTAACATAGTGTTCGTTACTGGGGATCTACTACGTATACAAAATACGACGAGTCCGACCCGTCCTCCACAAAAAGATAAAGAGTTATGATCGATGCTGACAACTGTGAACTGAACAATCCTGTAGTATTTTTTCCAGAACTACAGAGTTACATCATGGCTTGTGTGCCGTTCATTAGATTACCTTTCACTGCCCTCATCCATCAAACTGTAGGTAATCCTCACTGACTATGAAATCAAATAGCTTCTAAGCCTCCATACATTGGCAATGTGGTATTGTCAGTATATCTTGAATCTGGTATTACGGCGTCAAACGGCTAAGTGATATTAACATGCATAGTGCCTTCCTGATCATAGTTCACCCTCAATAGAACCTTACAGTTATCGACGAAATGCATTTCTCAAGATTTGTCCTCAGAATACAGGTTCAAATTAAGTTAGCTAGCAAAACTCAGACGTTATGTATTGATATGGAAGCTAAACATGTTTAAACAAAAAACAATATATTATAAAGCTGAAGAGTTTGTTTGTTTGAACGCGCTAAATCTCAGGAAATACGTTTAGTTTTGTATAGCCTGTTTGTCGAGGAAAGCTATAGACTATATATCATCACGCTAGGACCCTTAGGAGCTGAGCAAAATGATAAAAGTCACGAATACGATAACTCGCACGGGCAGGCAATTCGATGCGACAGGGAGGAACGGGGCGCCTAAAAAGTTAACGTGGACCAAGTCGCGGGCAAAAGCTAATAATAACATAAAAAAATAAAACATTTCATCAATTCATACTTAATTTATGTTACAACCATCAGTGGTCGTTAACCCCCCAAAAACTCTATCATTTTTATTTTTTATTTAATCGCGTTAAGAATACCAGTCATCTGCAGTTTTGATGGCTCAGTTAATTTGACCCTGCTTAGTTCGTTCCACGAAAGAAGTGCAACGGTAGATTACCTGCAAAATAAATGTCGTCTTACAAAAAAACCTTTAACACTTATTTTTTTTTTTTGAAATACTGAAGGAAAGAAAATAATTTATTTAGCAAAATTTAAAAGGCACAAAATATGTATGCAGCAGGAAAGAGTAAAATAAAAATGAAATAAAAAAGTATAATGTGTAATGTCAGAAACCTAGCATTATAGTATGACTCACGGCTGCACCGAAAAGGTCCAGTTCAGCAAAAAATGCCAGTTTACATGCATTACAATAACTCACATCTCCTTTATAATCCTTGTTCTTCGATTTATATTTTCGTATTGTAATAATAAAGAAAACAGAAATTGAGTTCTTATTATAATACCAGAACATAGTTATGCTGGTTACTGGTCATAAACTTGCTTCGATGGATCGGAAGCTATAAAACTATATAAGTCAAATTATGTGACATAAAATGATTTTATTTTGTAAGCACGCGACACAAAATTCAACCTACGTATTTTACCTACGATATTTTAGTATTCTTCTGATAAAGTAATTAATAACACTGGTCAACACTAGTTTTGGTGCCAAGAGACTGTATTTTTTATTAACTCAGGACCGTATACTAATAACATTTATACTAAAAAATTTTACTTCCTACGTGTAGTTTTCTAGATATGACTTGTACAGAAAAAAATCAAATCTGCAACGAAAAACAGCATTTACTCATTTGTTATGTTCTTAAAAACTTTATTTTTCACGAATTTCGTGAATGAGGTGTATTGGGACAATCACGTTGCATACCCCAGTAGTAGTCAGCCGTCATATGCCGATCCTAATGGCCTTGGTACCTCTCCTCTATCGTTTTTAGGTCCTGGTGAAACCACTTCCCTTGTTATCGCTATAGGATTCAAGATTCTCTGGAAATTGACCAAGATGACTCTGACGGTAGTGCACTTTAATGATCATATTACATCCTAAGTTCTTGGAGTACTACAAGGGGAATAATACCATTTTCCGAATGAAAAAAGGTAGCAGGTCTTGCTAGCTTGTACGATAGAACGTCACTTTTATATCTGTCGCCAATAAGTTTTTTTTTGTTTAATCTGGAAGCCAATACTTCCGCAGATTCTTTAAGTAGGTCAAGAATCCTTATCAAATCATTCAATTCTTCTTGAGTAAGAGGTTTTGGTTCTGTCGACGCTATGCCTTCGAAATCACTGTCGCTACTCACTTTATTAAAGACTAGCTGACCCGACAGACGTTGTCCTGTCTCTTTGATGATATTTGAGCACGCATTCTGTCAATTATATGTCAAATGTCATAATGTTACATAAAAAAAAAATTACATTGTCCTTTTATATGGTTGTTAAGTACACGGAGCAAATGGTTAAGTATTCTTAAATTTAATTTAAAATTTTCGAATTTTCCGCGCAATTTTTTTATTTTTTGTTTCATAAGAACCTTCTCCTGACAACTACAAACACAAAAACAACAAAAAAAGTGCAATCGGTCCAGCAGTTCACGCGTGATGGCGTGACCAAGGGAAATAGTGATTCATTTTTACACGCTTTATATTAGCTTCACTTGTATGTTTGTATGTTTGTATATTTGTATGTTTGTATGTTTGTATATTTGTATGTTTGTTTGTAACCGACTCCTTATAGTGCGATTTTGACCCACTTTAAACGACCAGATTTCATTCAAACTTTGCACACCTGTCAAGGACTGATGACAATGCAATAATTTCATAAATTTGTGCCATTATCCTTGCCAGGGTTACCAGGACAGCAAAAAAACTGTCACATACTACGCTGACATATGTCTCAAAATTCGAAATACCCTAAAAAATAGAAAATAAATAATAGTTTAAAAAAACTAAAAAACACGCTTCCATGGAAAACCCAACTAAAAAGTACGAAATGATGGAAAAAAAGCGTGGGGTGCCTGATATCAATAAAAAAATAGCTTAATAGCACCCAACGCTTTTTTTCCATCATTTCGTACTTTTTAGTTTGGTTTTCCATGGAAGCGTGTTTTTTAGTTTTTTTAAACTATTTTTTTTTTATATATATATAGATTTCGTCAAATGATGGTTCACGGGTAGGACAAAATGTTGGAACAGGTACTTCTTCTGAATGCGGCAAAGGTTTTCTAGCCAATTTTAAGTCTGGGCAAACCATTTTTTTATCGTTATTTGTTGATATGCGTGGTGTACGCATATCAACACAGCAGAAGTAATAATCACCGATGTGATTTTTTTGTTCTTTTCATTGCATTAGCACTCTGAATGTCATAGGTAGGTAAGGTTTCTTTTACCACTGACCTGTCTCAAGTGTCCACGGCCTATTTTACAGACAATTTGAGGTATCCACCCACGGCTTGTATTCATCCACAATTTCTGAATTAAAGTTGGAAAAATAAGATCTTTTATGAAATCTTTCATAGGTTTTCTGTTCTTTTAAACTGTGTATGTAACAATACACATATAGTTCATTGAGACAACTTTTTTGCGATGAAGACATAATATTAAAATCAATTTATTTATAGAAATGTGCCGGGAAGTTAGCAAACCGAGCGCATGAAAGTACTGATTACAGTCAATATACAAAACTGAAGGTAAATCCAAAACTATACGTAGGAAAAAAAAATAAAAAATAGTTTTTCGTGTTATCAATGGCTACTTATTAAAATCCATTATTAAAAAAAAAAAAAAATTGTTGACCTGTGTAATAGTAAACGTAATTGAACTTTTGATAAATCAACTCAGACCATCATAGTCCACTGCTGAATACTGGATGCGGAAGGCAGAGAACAGGGGTACTCCGCCTTCCGCATCCAGTACAACAACACAACAACACAACAACAACAACACAACTACAACAACAAACACAGCAACAACAACACAACAACAACAACTACACACTTTCTTTAGGTCGTCGGTCGATCTAGATGGAGGGTGGCCCAGACAACGCTAGCCGATATGTAGTCTCCACTCCAGGACTCACCGGCTCTATCGGCCATCGGTCCTTCTACAAAAACATGAAAACTTTTAATAGAGAACTTTAAAAATAAATGGTACTTATTTTACAAACATCCAATGAGGTGCTAGATAGGGCACATGTTTAATGAAAAATTTGATTTAGGCCAACATCAGTACCATTATCTGCCTGGTTTTTTCCCAACTATGTTGAGGTCGGCTTCCAGTCTAACTGGATGCAGCTGAATACCCGTATTTTACATGGATCGACTGCCTATCTGACATACACAACCCAGTTATTGGGTAATACGATACCCCTTGGTAAGACTGTTTGTCAGACTTTCGGGCTTCTGACGACCCGTAACGACTGTCAAAGATTCACAAATGACAGCCACGACTAACGGCTTAATATGCTTCCCGAGGCACGGAGGGGTCACCCATCTACAAACCATCCGCGGCAAACGTAGCTTAACCTGATCGATCGATCCGTGCGGCTGTTATTATTTAGCCACAAGCCCCCTTTAGCAAAACGATATTGTTATTTTATTTTATACTAGCTTTTGCCCGCGGCTTCGCCCGCGTGGATGTCGGAAATTAATGCAAAAGGAGGTACTACCGCGATAAGAATGTGTTATTCCAGGTTATATAGGTAATATAGACTCTGTGTGCTATTTTCGATCCAGATCCATTCAGCCATTTTTGCGTGATTGAGAAACAAACACCCAATCATACATACTTTCACATTTATAATATTAGTAGTAGTAGGATTATAATTCATATTACTTAGGATTCATAGTTTATCAGAACATCATGTGTGTTGGTGTTTTTAAAATAAGAGTAATAGTATTCAAAGTAAGAAGAGTACGTACTGCGACATAGGGCTTGGTTTAGTTGAATATAAGTCTTCCTGGTTTTTCTTAACGCTCCTATTTTACCTATACAGACACTCAATAATTTACCAGACACCGAACATAATTATAGGAATAGTACTTTTGCCAGTGGCTTGGCCCGTATAGCTCATCAGAAACCATCATCAGAAAATATCACCCGGGAACCTACTACCGGGATAAAGTAGGTATCCTATCTGTAACGTATCCATGATATAATATATCTTTGTGCCAAATTCGATCTAAATCCGTTTGGCCGTCTTTGCATCATTGAGAAACAAACATCCAAAAATCTAAACATCTAAGCCATTTCGCGGTCTCTTACTTGGAATAATACTATTAGGTTTATTTTGAGTATAATGAACACACATGATATTCGCAATTACTATGAAGCCAAAGTAATAGGAATTACAATCCTACTTATCCTATACGTACTACCCGGCCGCTGCCAATGCGCTCTGCGCCCGCTTTTTAAATCTCTAATATCTTCTAAGATATTCATTTAAATTAGATGCTGTAAAGGGCCATATTGATCTATATTAAATGCACAATAGAGATGTGCCCCTCACTCATGAGGTGCCTCGTTTGAGGTACTCGTGATTGCAGATTGAAAGAGTTACTCGAATTTCAACATTGAACCACCTCACTCGTTCACGCGTCCTCACTTAAAAATTGACGCGAATACTCGTAGAGTTTCTGTCATGTCTATGTAGTCTGTGGTTTCTGTGCGAGGCGTTGGCGAGGCGAGAGCGAGAATGAGTATTGAGGTATTGAGAGAATGAGTGAGCGAATGAACCGACTTATTTCTTGTACAGAATTTATAGAATGATTGAAGAATTTTGGTATGTAGGTATACAATGAAATAATGATGTTTGGTATGTGTGTGATACTGATGTTTTGTAGAATTTTATTTAGATTGTCAAGAGATACAAAGAAATATGTGAAATGAGTTGCAGGGTAAATAAAAGACACGAAGCAAATAAAAAAAACTGAGTGTATTCATTGAGATCAAGTGTCATTGAATCGTTTATTTTGGCCGTTTAAAATTATGAGCGAAAGAAAAGTATGCGTGAGGGAGATGTCATAATCGGAATCGTGACTTCGTGAGTCGTGAGTACTTTACGAGTCGACGCTCCCCTCCACCCCGCTGCCTCGGACTGTCGGCTGAATTCGGCTGAGTTCGGGTCGGGCTCGGCTCGTGAGGTGAATACGCCGACTGACGACTCCTCACCTCAAATGAGGGGTACCTCGTGAGTACCTCGCGAGGTAAAATGAGGTACTCCCTCAATCTCATTTTAAAATGACGAGTTACCCATCACTAATGCACAATGTATTTAAGGTACTTAATTGGATAAGGATTAATGCTGTATTGCTTAAAATCGCTTCGTAAATAAGCCCTTATTTCTCGTAAAAAGTAAAAGATAAAAAATGGTTATTGTGGGTTATCCCTAAGAGATAGACATATACCACTGAGGATATTTTTGTAGGCCTTTTTAAGGTGTACAATACTGTAGTACATTATTTTGATCTAATTCGTAGGATTCCGCCAGGGTTTTTCGAATTTTGAGACGTATGTCAGCGTAGTTTTCGAAGACAGTTATTTTTTTCTAAAAGTAAAGAATCTTTCTAAAATAAAAGTAGCCTAAGTTACTCCTTGTTACATCAGCTATCTGCCAGTGAAAGTCCCGTCAAAATCGGTTCAGCCATTTCAGAGATTAGCGGGAACAAACAGATAGACAGACAGACAAAAATTGTAAAAAATGTTGTTTCGGTATATGTATCGTGTATACATCCATATACACTTAGTAAAAAGTGGTTATCTTAATATTAAAAACAGACACTCCAATTTTATTTATTTGTATAGATGTACAACTAATAACAAGGCTGACTTAAAACCATTTTGCAATAAGCGCCTTACTTTAAGCAGAATATATTATTGTTCCTCGCTGTAACGAAGGTACAAAAACAATTATGAATATTCCGACAAATAATTCTCTTTGTGAGGGACAAAGGGTACTAATGGTGTTACGGGGACTTTTATTCGTTAAATTATAATACAGTGTTGGTAAAAGAGAAATGGCCTTAGAGATGTTTTTTCATCTATATTAATACTAATATTAAAGCTGAAGAGTTTATTTTTATTTTTGTGTGTTTGTACGCGCTGATCTCTGGAACTACTAGCCTAAGTTACTCCTTGTTACATCAGCTATCTGCCAGTGAAAGTCCCGTCAAAATCGGTTCAGCCATTTCAGAGATTAGCGGGAACAAACAGACAGACAGACAGACAAAAATTGTAAAAAATGTTGTTTCGGTATATGTATCGTGTATACATCCATATACACTTAGTAAAAAGTGGTTATCTTAATATTAAAAACAGACACTCCAATTTTATTTATTTGTATAGATGTACAACTAATAACAAGGCTGACTTAAAACCATTTTGCAATAAGCGCCTTACTTTAAGCAGAATATATTATTGTTCCTCGCTGTAACGAAGCTACAAAAACAATTATGAATATTCCGACAAATAATTCTCTTTGTGACGGACAAAGGGTACTAATGGTGTTACGGGGACTTTTATTCGTTAAATTATAATACAGTGTTGGTAAAAGAGAAATGGCCTTAGAGATGTTTTTTCATCTATATTAATACTAATATTAAAGCTGAAGAGTTTATTTTTATTTTTGTGTGTTTGTACGCGCTGATCTCTGGAACTACAAGTCGGATTTTGCATTTGCCTTTGATCGCCAAAATCTAGGCTATTTAATGCCATCAACTAAGAAGACAGAAATAACGATGAGCGAAAACAAAATAATAGCACAGGCAGGTAATCCGCTGCGACGGGTGCGTTGGGGGAACAAGAAATTTAAAGCGGTCAAAGTCGCGAACAGAAGCTAGTCTTGTAATAAGGACGTGAATCTAACAAATAATAAATGTAGTTTATTCATTTAATTGTTCTCTCATTGTTTCTCTACCTCACGGCGTGGGTAGAGGAAAAAAGAGAGGTAGTTGTATAGATTTTCGAATAATATTTTGAAGGTTTTGTAAAAAAATTTTTCGAGAAAGGGATCCGTTTGTGAAATATTAAATTTAAAATGCAAATTTTTGTTACAGACAAGTGTGCACCCCCCCCCCTCCCCCTTCTAGAAACAAAGCACCTGACCTATAATACACCCACATTTTTTTTTTTGGTTGGCTATTTATCAAATGACGTCTCCTGCTCTGGGCGGAGCGGGAGGACGTGTCAGACAACAGAACTCAAATCTAGACTCCCGAGCTTCTACTGAGAAATTCCAGATTGATAATTTTTACATGTTCTTAATAAATAAACAAAAAACGTAAGACTTAACATTTATACTTTGGAGTTGAAATATTATACAAGTATGAGATCAACATTCAACTTTGAACATGACTTGACCGCCATTACAGATTGTGCTACAAACAATACGACAAGTATTATTACAACAGGCAGAACACATATGGAACTAAGTAAATACATGATGGATCTCTATGTAATCCACAGGCCCGGTTGACGTCATTAGATAACCCTGACCTTCAGGTCAATGAACCTACAACATGGATAGTCATGTTTGATTCGAGGTAACATATCGAACATTTATATGCGGAGGATATAAAAAAATATCAACTGAGTGCTACTATTTTTATAACATTTTACTCACAGAATAATATAATATAATATCTTAGGACAACCAAAACCACGTTATCTGATCCCAAACCAGGAAGAGCTTGTACTATGGTAACCAGACAACTGATAAATATACTTATATATTTCTAAATACATACATATAATAGATAAATTTCACCCAGACACAGAAAAAATGATTGAGCTCATCACACAAACATTTGTCCTGAGTGGGAATCGAACCCACGACCTCAGTCTTAGCAGTCAGGGTCACTAACCACCAGACTAACAGGCCAGTCAAATGCTATGCACCATAGTGAATAGAAAAAAAAAAACATAAATACTTGGTCTGACATTTAGCGTAACAAAAATAGAAGCAATCTACTTAAATTTTTCTAAAGACAAATAGACGAAATCGTCAGAAGTGAAAAACACCTGCACGCGTAGCATGACCACCATAGAAAGAACTCTGTCTATTCTTGGTAGAATAGAGATAGAATTGTCATGCTAAGCCAGCATAAAACGGTACAAATCTTTCTACAATCTTTAATCTGTCTTTAATCTTTCTACAATCTGTAATTTTGTCTATTCTGCCGTCGACAAAACCCATTTCTACGGTGGTCATGCTACGGATGCTGGATGAGAGACGCACGGAATTGGGAAGTTTGGCAGAAGAAAGGGGAGGCTTATAACCAGCAGTGAGTGAGTCCAGGCTAAAATGATGATATAATAAATAAATATAATATATAACCATAACACCCATAACATAGATACCTTATAGTCTAACATACATAATTATAAAAAAACACACTACACTTGGGATCTTGGTTTCGGTCGTACTTCCCTATAACGTCTGTACACAACTCCTTCCGGCCAAAAACTGAGCTAAGGAAGACAGCCTTCTGCATCGTGGAAACCTGAAGGATGTAGGACTTAAAATGTATAGTCCTGGTTGACTCCAACCGCGACAACTTCAGCAACTTCCGTTCGTCGGCACCGATTTGACCATTACTCCTCTTGATGATGTATTGGAGGGGCTTACTTATCTCCTGACATCTGGGGGTCTAACCGGGGAAATATACAGAAGCATGGTGGGTACAGCAGCGCGGATATCCTCACTTGCGGGAGCGGTGTTGTAGGTTGCGTCGCAAACAACCCGGCCTGCTCTCGACCAGAGTAAAACCGTCCTCATTCACTTTACTGGTTTTTACAGCCATCGCCTTCCGCTTGTGTCTCAACAACCGATGTCAGCGGAAGATGGCTAAGAACTTTGGCGAAAGCGTGAAGCGTTTTTCGCGTAAATCTCCTTGCAAACCAGCATGGGACACACAAAGGACGAATTGGACTACAATGTTCCAAGCGGGCCCAGGACATACGGGTTTCCTCAAAATGTGTTTCTCCACCCAGTGAGGTTTCCAGTGGTGATGAAATTATTTACACAAACGAAAGCGCCTGCCTGGGTTCGAACCCACCAAGCCCTACAATTTTTAGTTGGAGCCGTTACCACTAGACCAAACTACTCTAGAGGCTGAAAGGAAGATACCAACAGCTATATATACTAAATACCAAACCAAAATACCAAAACTAAATTGAGTTTGGTTAAACATTCAGTAGCCCGTTTACTGACTAAACCTTCCAAGAAATAATGAAAGTACCCATCTATTTGCTAACGTCACATGTTAAAGAAACGTTAAGATCTAAAGTTTAAGTTGGTTTGTTTGTTTATAGAATATAAACGGGAGTTTAGGCGGATGTTTAACGATGGTAAGTTCCCCAAAGATGTTTGATTAATTAGAGCTAACTTCCTAAGAGTTTGATCTTATTACGTTCATCTTAAATTTTGTCTTACATAATTACCGGCACGAACCCAAAAATAAATAAATATATAAATACACGAATTCCCGTAATTAAAGTTATTTTTCACTTTGTAGTGTTTTTTAAGGAAATCGGTTGTAATTTTTTTTTAATAGTTTTTATTTTTAACTTTTTACACTAATCTAAATGCGTTATTCGTCCATTTGTCGCGCACATACTTAATGCAAGACTGTGCGTGTGGCGTTGTGTAGCAAGGTGAGATGTGATGTAGCGTGATGTGGCGTGGTGTGATGGGCAGGCTGAATTACTTTTTATTTGATTTTGCTTTGCGTTTTTTTTTTTGTTATTGATTTTTTCTCTCTGGAATTTCTTTGCGGAGTCTGGATTTGTGCCCGGTTGATGTCAATAAGCTCGACTCCTATTATATGGGACTTAAACTAACAGGCGAAATGTTAGTGCACTATAGGTACACCTCTGCCCAACCCTTCGGGAAAACGTGACGTGATGTTATGTTATGTTTACCAAATCCCCGCCGTAACTTATCGGATTGAGTACCTACAATCCACTGTCGAACGCATCATCGTTTACCATCGCGTGTGATCGTGGTCACACCCGCCTATTACTGCACGACTGTACTACTGCACGACAAAAGATCTCTTCTCAAATAGAGAAGGCATGAGCACTACACTTCTTCAAGACGGTTTGGAGATTTAAGACTTATTACTAGCTTCTGCCCGCGACTTCGTCTGCGGCAAATTTCTTGCTCCCCCGACTCACCCCTCGAAACGAAAATTATCTGCCCGTGCGAGTACTCGGTATTCGTGACTTTTTTTCTCTAGTGTAATATTTTAGTGTTAATGTTATCTAACACTAAAATATTTTTTCAGTTCCAAGTCTTCAGCTTTATAATATTATATAGTGATTATAGATAAGCTCAGGTTTCTTCACGATGTTATTTGTTTCACCTATATCCGTTGTTAACGTCAGAAAATCAACAATAACCAAAAAAACAAAATAATTATTTCGACATGAACACTTTCCGTTCTATAACGTGTGGCCTGCTAACGTCTGCCAACATGTCAGAATGACTGACGGTTGGCTAAAATCTAACGAAGCATTTTTAAATAGAACAATATAGGTATCATGCGCATGATAGCTCATGTTGGAACATTCCTAAAGCCCGTGTGGGGAAAAAATATATGCAGGATCGATGAGACGTTTTTTTATTCCGATGAAAGCGGCCGTTGTTCTGCTTACGAAAAAGATATATTGAATGAAGCTATACAGTAAGCCTATATGTAAGACCGATGACCTGGTGAAGGCTGCAGGAATCTGCTGGATGTGAGAAGCCCAGAAGCGGTCAAAGTGGCGGTACTTGAGGGGGTCTATGTCCAGCAGTGGACGTCTTTCCGCTGAAATAATGAAAAATGGTAAGCAATAAATATTAAAAATAAACAAGAAACCATAATCTAAGTGAAAGACACTGTGTGTATCGATATGTAAAAATGTATACGAGAATGTATAGATTAGATTCAAAAAATTTCTTGATCAATCCAGAAATACAAATCGAATTCATTTCTCATTTATAAGTAGACTATTCAGCAAGCGGCTATTACAACATAATCTTCTCAAACATTCCAAAATTCGGTTTCATTGAATCACAAACAGAAATCGGATTAACAATATTTCGTTCAATCGGCATAGCTGCTGTGATTTCAGTTAGTCAACAATTCAACATGGATCTTAACGAACCATATTGTTTTTCTGTTCGCCGAATGATTACAAATTAGGCGTCGGCCCTTTGGTAAACTACTGGTGCTGTCAAATTCAATTTAACTTCGGTCAACGATGTTTTATTTAGGAACTGTGGGCTTAAAATTTTGTGTCAATAAAAGTTAAAAATAATGAAGCTTGACTACGGAAAACAAAATAAAGACAACAAGATAGCTGAGCTACATGCAGGTCAAATTTAATTAATTTGCAATACTTTGCCCACGTGTTGGTATCGATATCGTAAACTAATGAAATAGAAAAAATATGCAATCCAACTATGTTCAAAGATTTAAATGATACTGATATGTACATTCATCATCATCATCATTTCAGCAGTGAGACGTCCAC
Organism: Aporophyla nigra; assembly: GCA_947507805.1. NCBI lineage: Eukaryota > Metazoa > Arthropoda > Insecta > Lepidoptera > Noctuidae > Aporophyla > Aporophyla nigra. Next base: position 7,587,867 of record OX382301.1, read on the forward strand.
TGCTGGACTTAGGCCTCCCCCAATTTGGGGGACTTTGCCATAATCACCACGCTTGGCAGGCGGGTTGGCGATCGCAGTATGGTGGTAAAATGCATAGAGAACGCTGCTGCCCATTCTCTAGTAAGTCCCTTTGTCGCCTTTTACGACACCCACAGGAAGAAATGGGGTGGTGTTATTCTTTACGTCCGGCACCACACGGATATGTACATTAAAGGAACCCAACCACTGTTATGTTTAGGCTTTTGGAAACTCTTGAAAAATTATCTGTGTTTACCGAAAAATTACAAAAACAGCTGACCGATTACGGGCATTGACCTTTGCCCATCGAATGATTTAAAAAAATGTGCCATTTGTTTTCGATATCAAGACCAAACGGGTAAAGCATAGCCACCTAATTTAACTTGATCCTGTTGATTTGTGTCCGGTTACTGACAATTAGAGTCACGTAGAAAGCTGTTAGCCGGCGCCGGTTGCTTGTCGGTGTCGAGAGGCACTGGTTGTCAGCACAGGCAGTTTTCATACTATTTTCCAAATCAATGCGAACCCGAGCCGACTAATTCAAATAGGAACTGATCGGTGCGTATCGGTGATCACCAGCGCTTGTCGGCCGACAAGCACCGCATTCTGCCGCCGGTTACTAGCTTTCTACTTGAACACACTCATAGGCTTACTCGCTTCTTTGCCCGCGGAAAACGCTAGCGCGATGTGTGATGGTTTATAGGTTTTCAACATGAAACGGTATAATAATAATAATGATGCTTAATAATAATAACGCTTTATTATCTATAATATGGTGACAAATCAATTGTACAATAATTTGTTACAGAGATGTGAAACTAATTTATCTACTGACTCCCAAACTAGGTTTATTGCCTGTGACTTGGGAGTCAGTGATTCTAAAAACTTATGCTAACATAAACTACGTACAATACACCAATAGACTTATTACATAGTTAGGTTGTAGGTATGAATTTGCTCATTGTATTTTTCACCAAAATAAACCTTAAACATGAGATACAAAACAGACATGCATGTTTTATCTCTACTGTCATTTAAACTTATCAAAACAACACAAGTTAATGTAATAAAAATTTCATTTCTTATCCCCTGCATGAGAGGAAACGCGATAATTATCAAAATTGTGTTTGTTCATTCCAAAACAACGGAGTGACAGATTAAAGCCGCTGTCCCAGTGTTTATGAAGGCTTGCAAAGTTATTTACGACGGTGACTCCGCATTATTCTGTGATCACAAACCGTCACTCTTGCAAGTGGGTCAAGGAATTTGTCGCAGATATGTTCCTACAACTTCTGAGTATGTGACATGAAATATAAATTTAAACTAAAGTATTAACATAGAAATCTGGGACGGCGCCGGCGTTTCGGGTGTAAGTGTATGAAGTTTGTTCATGAGGAAGCTTGGAAGTGAATAGAACATTTGACAATGTTAAAAATGGTGTGTTGTAATTATAAACACTCATGAAATCATTAATTCAACTGAGCCGAAGGCATTTCCAGATCGCTCGTGCTACGAGATATGTAGCAGCTGAGCTACGCAAGCGTAGCATCTGCTACGGCGTAGCAAACTGCTACGCGCATTATTATGTGGATCACTTCGAGTAACTGTAAACTGGTATTTTTATCAACAACTTATTCACCTTATACAGTAACATTATATTTCTCATGCTATTGCACTACTTTTACGAATAAAGTTACGCTCAGAATTGAGTTCAAAAGTTACAATATTAAACTTCCCCCGTGAAAAAGTAGTGAAAAACGGAAACTAGGATATTTTGTTCGTAACAGAATTTCTATTATAATTTCCTTTGTAGTAACTGGTTGAATAATAATATGATGAAACCTCTTGTTTGGTTAGATTGCCATAATAAAAGAAATGCGCCTTTTCTGTTATTATTTGAAACCTTAAAAGGAATCCAATATAATACTACTGTACTACTATTGATATATGTATGTCAGGAGGAAGAGCTATAAAGTTATATATATTCATAATTTTCTACGTAAATAAAGGCCATTTTGGAAGGACATACAGTCGTGATTGTAGTTAATTCAGTGTCTGCTTCAATCTTTCTGCCCTGTCCACAATACAGCACAATTTAAGTAACAATTCGTGTTGCTAGCCTTGTGTAGCATCTCCTGTCCTGAAACAAATGTGCTTTTATGGATGAGAGTATTTATATTATGGCATTGATAAAAAATCTATAATAATATTATAAATCTGAAGAGCTTGTTTGTTTGTTTGGTTGAACGCGCTAATCTCAGGAAATACTGGTTCGAATTAAAAAAATATTTTTGTGTTGGGTAGCCTGTTTATCGAGGAAGGTTATAGGCTATATAACATCACGCTACAATTAAGAGGAGCGGAGCAGTAATGAAAAATGTTGCAAAAACGGGGAAAATCGCACGAGTAGGCGATTCGACGTGACGGGAAGGGTCGGGGCAACAAGAAATTTAACGCGGACGAAGTCGCGGGTAGAAGCTAGTAATGTATAATGAAGAATATTAAAACACGATTATAGTATCACTCGAGTGTTTTAATGCCTAGTTAGGTGCAGTTTCATACACTACTTTATCTACTCTCAAACATCGGGATTGAACCTACTACTAAAGATCAAAGTTAAAAGAGTAAGAAATATTTTTGTAATGCTATGAAAATACTGCATCCCCGCATATGCGTTCCATTGCAAATAAATATTGATAGACCTCAGTGATATGACTGGCCCGTTAGTCTAGTGGTTCGTGACCCTGACTGCTAAGACTGAGCTCGGGGGTACGATTCCCACCCAGGACAAATCGTTGTGTGATGAGCACAATCATTTGTTCTGTGTCTGGGTGTAATTTATCTATTATACGTATGTATTTAGAAATATATAAGTATATTTATCAGTTGTCTGGTTGCCATAGTACAAGCTCTGCCTAGTTTGGGATCAGTTAACAGTTGTCCAAAAGATATTAACTTCCTGTGTTTGCCCTGTATCGTACCTATTGATAAAAAAATATTTTATAACTTTATTACGTTACAGAAAAAGTGTTATAATATGATATTATTTCTAAATATCGGTATTATGTTTATAAAGCAGGTAGTAGGTAAGTTTATAATTGGAATTTTACGTTATGAGAGTCCATCATAATCAACATCGTTTCAGCCGAAAGACGTCCACTGCTGGACATAGGCCTCCCCCAAAAAGGGGGGGTTTTGCCATAATCGCCACCCACAACAAGCAGCGTCTCGCTGAGAGTAGATTAGACCTTTAAATTAGAAAGATTATATAAAGGAACCTTGTTTTTCGTATTATTATAAACAAGTATCTCACAAAAGGAGGACCTATTTTAGACGTTCAATTATTATTCTATTTAACATTAAAGCAAAATATTCTTCATTTAAACAAAAATTAATTAAAGTAACATTTTAATTAGTATCGTAAAATTCATTACAAAATCACTGGAATGTATTTTGTTAAGAGGAAATCGAGGCAGGAATATGTAATAGCGTGCCGACGTTAAATTAATGGCTGGAGGAATTTGGAGGAGAACTGAGGAAACAGTCGGCAAGAAACGCTAAGTAAACGATATACTGGAGGTATTTATTGATTAGCTGTATTTTGTGCTTTAGTGCGGGTACTTAGATTTTATATGTATATGAACTTAGTGATAATTAGTATGTACTTAGTAACGTACTTAGAAAGCAATATTAATATTCATTGTATCATTTAAAGTAAAAGCTACGTCTAAGTTCCTTTATATTTGTTTAAATGGTCTACATAGTCTACAACGTTCTCATAAACTTTGTAGACCTTGCAGACCATTTTATATTTTATTAAATACCGTACTTGTGGACAGCCTCACACATCTATTAACACTGTAATTTAAAACCATTGTAAAAGCCAATTATTTTTAAAAGAGTAACCATAGATTTTCTTCTTTTCTCCATAGGAATCAATAAATTGAACTGACGTTTCATTAGTGGCCGGGTGGTAGATTATGTGAAATAAAATATTCTGAATTTATGAAACTGATTTTTAAGAATGTTGAAATTAGTTTTCATTGGAACTACTAACAACATTCCGGCCACTAACAAAAAAGTACAACCGAATTGAAAACATCTTCCTTTTTTACACGCTTTATATTAGCTTCACTTGTATGTTTGTTTGTAACCGACTCCTTATAGCGCGATTTTGACCCACTTTAAACGACCAGATTTCATTCAAACTTTGCACACCTGTCAAGGACCGATGACAACGCAATAATTTCATAAATTTGTGCCATTATCCTTGCCAGGGTTACCAAGATAGCAAAAAAACTGTCTTCGAAAACTACGCTGACATACGTCACAAACTAATTTGTGCCATTATCCTTGCCAGTGTTACCAGGACAACAAAAAAATCTGTCTTCGAAAACTACGCTGACATACGTCTCATAATTCGAAACACCCAAAAAAATAGAAAATAAATAATAGTTAAAAAAAACTAAAAAACACGATTCCATTGAAAACCAAACTAAAAAGTACAAAATAATGGAAAAAAAGCGTGGGGTGCCTGATATCAATTAAAAAATACCTTAAAAAGCACCCCACGCTTTTTTTCCATTATTTTGTACTTTTTAGTTTAGTTTCCAATGGAAGCGTGTTTTTTAGTTTTTTTTTTTTACTATTATTTATTTTGAATTTGGTTAATAAGAAAACTGATATGGCTAAAAGGTAAGATCGTTCTATAAGCTAAAGGGGCAATCAGCAAAAGAAGTCGATAGACTGTTCCGTTTCCAAATCGTGCCGGCGGGACCCAATTAATAAGCCTGTGGTGTCCGTCTGTACGTCTATCGCTCCGTTCGTCTGTTTGTCAGCGGGCTACAGAGATAACCGGCAGGCAGGTGAAATTTTCACGGAGTGTGTATCTCCATTCCCCCATATGTCATACATTTGTGTTTGTGTTTACGTGTGTGTTTGTTTGTGTTCGTGTGTTTTTTTTTCTTTATAGGTATGAATTGATAATTATTGTACGATGGAACGGAATCCAGTGTGCCAGTCCAACTCTTACTTGGCCGGTATTTTCAGTTTTTAACCGACGAAAAAACGGAGGAGGTTATCAATTCGACGCGTATATTTTTTTTTTTGTTGTTTCTTTTTTTTTATGTATGACCACGCATAACTTTTTACATAGTAGTCCGATTGTGATAATTCTTTTTTATTGGAAAGGGTATACTCCGAGGGTGGTCCCATATAAATTTTAAAAACAAAATCAAACCCTAAGGGTCAGAAAACAGGGGATGATTGATTGTTCACTCACTGATTGTTATGTTTAACCACGCATAACTTTATACAGAGTAGTCCGATTTTGATAATTCTTTATTCATTGTATAGGGTATACCTTGCCAAGTATTATAAGTATATTAAAACCACAAAAAAAATATAAAATAAAAACTTTTTACCAAAAAATTTAACCGCCGAAAAAACTGAAAAGCAAAAAATAATAAACCTTAAAATTATGAGTCGGCGCTGGAAAATCAATGAACAAAGATCACTCAAAGCGCCGACTCATAATTTTAAGGTTTATTATTTTTTGCTTTTCAGTTTTTTCGGCGGTTAAATTTTTTGGTAAAAAGTTTTTTTGAGCACTATATTCATAAAGAGTCGGAACTATTATAAAATTTGAGGAGTGTAAACTATTACATAGCTATTCCATGAAATGTTCGGAAACACTGTGTTGAATCATTTTGCATCAATTTGATGATACACAAAAGTAACATGGTAAATTTGTTTTTATTGGTGATGTTATTGAAATTGTTCAATCGGCCAAACAAGGACACAATCGGACTTTTTATAATGTCACCTTTTGTGAATAAAGAGCGATTCTTAGTACACTATCAAAGGTCTACAAACGCTTTGAAGTATTATTGCCCATGATTGAAGGTCCAAGGAATAATGGACCCAGATTGGGTCTTTTATAACTACTTGTTTTACATTTAAGTACATGTTTTCTGAACTGTCTCAGGGGACAATCTAAACGTTTTTCTTGGTAAATACGATATTGCTTTTACATTTTGGTATTTAGTTTTCACATACGAGCCAGTATTATTAGGCCTTTTTCGCTTAGTAAAGACAAGTCAGTTTTATTAGACGTTTTGTTACAAACTCGCAATTTTACATGTGTCGATGATAGCGTACTTGTTGATATAGAATAAATGTAAAGATAATGCCAGAGAACAACATCTTTCAATCCACCTACGTGTACAGAAAAAAGGTCATCTTCATTGAGTATTTCCGCCGAGTTGCATTAAAGTAGAAATTAAAAGTTAAATCTGCATAGATGCGACTATAGTATTTTTATAATGTTTTATGAATTTAAAACGAAATTAAATATAACTAATTACTTTTAAATTGTTGTGAATCTACTTCAACATATTTCCTCTATTAGGTTAAGCTACGCTGCCGCGGTTGGTTCGTAGATTCGTAGTTCGTAGACATCCATTACTTTTCAAGCCCCCTCCGTGCCTCGAAAGCACGTTAAGCCGTTGGTCTCAGCTGTCATACGTGGATCTTTAACAGTCATTCAGAAGATCAGAAGGCTGAAAGTCTGGGATGTGGAAGTCAGGTAGACAGCCGCTCCATGTAAAATTGTGGTATTCAGATGCATCAGGTTAGACAGAAACCCGGCCCCAACATAGTTGGGAAAAAAGTTAGGCAGATTATCTGGAACGACTTCCACAACGATACAAAAACTCCATAGCCACGAGCGATATCGTAAAAATAAATATCGAAATGGATCGGAAATAAAATTTAAATAATTTTAACATAAAATAACAAATGTGTTTACATTGAAGCAGATCTTGTTCGAAATTTGCCAATGAAACATGAATTATTTTTGTTAAAACTTGGTTCAAGAGTGAAATTTACATTATTTTTCGCTAAATTTAATAGGTAGGTTGAACATTTATTAACAGGGGATAACTAGGAAGTATTACTCTGGTAATTCATTGCTCCCCCTGCTCCTTCGGTAAATTGCTTGCACCACAGTACCTATAAAGCCAGGATGTCCGCATAGTAAAAATATACATACAAAACATGCGGGTCACGACAGACTACCACGTCCAGGTCCCTCGAGCCTTATATATGTCATTGCTTTGTCCATCTTCGTACATCGACGTGTGTATGTCCCAGACATGTGTTTACGTCCAGGTTGCAGATACTACGACCCTGACCTTTTCGACAAAAATCACTTTTCCACAAACATCCGTATTATACTTTATTTCATCTACTCTCATAAAGTAAAATTAGAATTATAAACTTCAAAACAAGTTTATACTGACCTATTTTATAAACACAATACCCAAAGGATAAAATCAATTTATCCTTTCCTCTAATAAATAATGTTATAAAACAGTTTTTAACAATATTATACGGGCAAAAACAAAAAGATAATACCACAAAAGAGATTTTTTTTACCAACTTCAAAAAAAAGGAGTGTGTTCTCAACTCGACTGTATTTTTTAAATGTTTGTTACCTCAGAACTTTAGACTGGGTGCACCGATTCTGATGTTTTTATTTTTATTTCAATTTGGTCCAGTTCTGACAATGGCATCCATGAGAAAACCATATACTTAAGTCTTAAATTTCACCTGGCCAGTAGTGGTATAGGAATAAGTGGGGGGTAGATACTATAATTAAAAAAATAAAATAAAAAATACAAAAAAAAACCAACTTTCTTAAAAACACTACAAAGCGAAAAATAAATTTAATATCGGAATTCGGTGTCTTAGGATCTGTGTTTAAGTTTTTCTTTTTTTGCATTACTAAACTATTTCTTCGTAGGGTCAAACCCACGGTATGCCAATATATAAAATATTGTATGAAACTGCACATAAATAGGTATTAAAGCACGAGCATGATTTGTGTTGTGTATGCATCACACGAGTTTTTTGAACTGTCAGAGAGAATATAATACAAGTTTTGGAGAATAAGATACATGAGTAAGGTGGCTGGTTACCTCTACAGTTCCACTTAAGAATTTTTCAGCATTTCAATGGAAAATATTCTGGCAACTACTAGACTCGCCAACTTTTGGTAAAAATTCGTGTGAAATCGAAATAATGAGTTCAACAAACAAGTTCTTGGTAAGCTATTGTGTGTTGTAAATAAAATAAAAAGAAAAAATATTTTTTTTTGGAGACTTTATTGTTTACTTTCTTAAAGTTTGAAGAAAAAACTGTTAGAAAGAAGTCGTTCTTAGTCCAGACTGGCAATTTGATTGGTGCGCCTAGGGCGAACAAGGGACATGACATGCACGAATGTCTACGAGTTTCGTGGACGACACAGAGTCGCACATTATGACATTGAGTCGCGTATCTTGAAGGGCGAGAATATTACTGACATCGGTGAAGGTAAACATTGTGAGGAAACCTGGACTTGTCCTACTTCCTACTAATATTAAAACCGGCCAAGTGCGAGTCGGACTCGCGCACTGAGGGTTCCGTACAACGTGCAGGTATTCACGGTTTATACATAAGGTTTATGTTTATGAAATTAAAGGTTTTTTATTTTTTTTATTTGAGTTGACTGAATGAAAGGTAAATTGTGGTTTACGATTTATGACGTATTAAAAAAAAACTACTTACTAGATCTCGATCAAAACAAATTTCGGTGGAAGTTTACATGGTAATGTACATCATATATTTTTTTTTAGTTTTATCATTCCCTTATTTTAGAAGTTACGGGGGGGGCACACATTTTACCACTTTGGAAGTGTCTCTCGCGCAAACTGTTTAGAAAAAAATGATATTAGAAACCTCAATATCATTTTTGAAGACCTATCCATAGATACCCCACACGTATGGGTATGATGTTTTTTTTTTTTTTTTTGAGTTTCAGTTCTATGTATGGGGAACCCCAAATATTATTGTTTTTTTTCTATTTTTGTGTGAAAATCTTATTGCGGTTCACAGAATACATCTACTTACCAAGTTTCAATAGCATAGCTCTTATAGTTTCGGAAAAAAGTGGCTGTGACATACTCGGACAGACAGACAGACATGACGAATCTATAAGGGTTCCGTTTTTTGCCATTTGGCAACGGAACCCTAAAAAGGTGGAAGTGGGGATGTTTGTTACTCAATCACGCAAAAACAGCTGAACGGATTTGTTAGAAATTTGGCACTCAGGTATTTTAAAACCTGGATTAACAAATAAGATACTTTTCATTCCGATAGTACATTCCCGTGAGAAATTTTCCGACATACGCGCGGGTGAAGCCGCTTGCAAAAGCTAGTAGTTAATATAAGTCTAAAATCGCGCACCCGTTGTGAGCAAGCGTGGTGACCGTACTTTCTTTGTAGTAGAAGAGACCCTTATGTATTTATTTACTTTAACACACACACACAGGGTGTCCAGTAAATAGCACGACATACTGCAGAGGGTGATAGCTTGGGTACCTATCAATACAACACAATATATGTTCAGCAAAATCTTACGGATTTACAGTTTTACAAAATTTTCCGAAATACCGAAAAATCTCTACCTTGAAACAGATTTTTAAGCATCTCGTAATGAAAAAATCCTTTTCTAGTACTTTTTTTTACATCAAATTATTCGTGAATAGTTACTTTACTCATTGATAAGTCTTTTTTCTATCAAAGACAAGAATGTTTTCGAGAATTACTATTTTTTGTTTAAATTTGCACAGAACTATTTTCTTATCACTTAAGTTTAAAGTATCAGTGGTGAAAAAAAAATCCGTAAGATTTTGCTGAACATATATTGTGTTGTATTGATAGGTAGTGACCCAAGCTATCACCCCCCGCAGTATGTCGTGCTATTTACTGGACACCCTGTATGTGGAGGACCGCGACCGCGACCGCGACTAACGTGTAGTAGGTCGTGAGTTCGAACCCAAGCAGATGCTTTACTTTTTGTAAATTATTTCATCACCACTGCTCTCAAAATGGTGAAAGAAAACATCGTGAGGAAAACAGCTTGTGTGTGTGAAAAAATTTGAGGACATGTGACATCTACCAACCCGCACTGGGCCCGCGTGGTGGATTACGGCCCACTCCCTCTCACCGAGAGGAGGCCTGTGACCCAGCAATGAGAACGTTATAGGATGCTGATGAATGTATGGAGGCAGACTTAATCCCATAGGAATTTTCCACTACTCAACCTCGTGCGTTGTCTTTACGATCTCTGAAGATATCTTTGACCTGCAGTGAGACAGAATACGTTGATATTATTATTCCTGGCAACAAAATGGGTATCTAGCAATCACCAATTAATATTCTTTTTTTATTATTAGCTTACACTGACTCATTACCGAGCAAAGGTCTTCCCCAAATCGCGAACCACCTTGATCCAACCCTTACGGTCCGGGTCTTTTTTTTTTTTTTTTTGATCACGAGGTGGAAATCCTCATGGATGTTCTCCGCCCTGGGGTGGGCGGAGGGGTCTGTCAGACTCTTACTGACTAAAACCACCCCGGTGTTTCGTCCCACACCTACGTCGGGGACTACGGGAACCAATATGTCTTCCGCGATCCCCGACTGGTGCCGGCCCGCCTTTGCGGGCCTCCTCACGTTGGGGGGGAGTGAGGTATTAAACTCCCCCCCATACATCACGGAGAGGCGCGCGTGGAACACTACGCGCCACCATCTCGGGTCACGCCTCTCACTACTCCATTCAAGTTTAGACGTGATTAAAAACTTGCCTACTAAAATTACGTCAATTTACGTCAAGCGCTGATTAATTTGACAGGACTAAACTAAAATTTATCTTCTGTCCACCTTGATCCAACCCTTACGGTCCGGGTCTAGGTTATCTCACCACCTCTTTCTGGGCCGGCCTTGGAGGCGTCGTCCCACCGCTGACGTGACCCGCTCAGGCTTATTTTTACAAAAAATACGGTCTTCTTACGGTGACGTTAAAAATCATTTTCAAAAAGCATTGATTAATTCTATTGCCATACAAAACAAATATTTGTCCGGAAATTTTGCAGCATCGCTATAAACATCTTTCATATTTCATTATGATGAGAATCTAAGGAAGAGTACATAACAAAGAATTTTTCATTAAAACACTGCCATGGGACTTTTATAAAAGGTTATTTTATGAAAAATACTAAACAAACTTGCTGTCCCCAAAAATTGGGGATTCCTTCCTGCTCGTGAATACCGTAAGACCCGTCTTACGAGGAGAAAGTCGGTATATTACGAAAATGGTAACGTCAAAATCACCAATATGTTCTCTTCAGGAATTTCTCTCACACAGATTGAACTATGCTTGATGCCTATGTAACAATGATTATATTCTTCTCCATACTGCGCTTAGGTATAGCGCAACATGTCTTTTTCTTCCACGCTTCTCTATTAGTCATCATCAAGGTAGTCACCCCTAACCATATCATCATTCACACAGTCCATCCGTCGTTTATTTTGCCTATACTTATAGCCATCGAAATTCAATATTCAAAACTTTCCTCACGACATTTTCCTCATTCATCCGTATCACGTGCCGTATACCATGTCAACTTTTCATTTATCAGTGCCGGCTCGTGGCCGACTGTTAAACTTTGCCAAAACCTAAAGCAACAATATGGAAATAAAAACTGTACTAACAGCTCTTTCATTTCCAAATTCAAACGCAAAAATATAACAATAGCCCTTAAATGGTCATCAACTTCTTTTTAACTCCCAAAACATACTGAGGTAGGTACACAGGACACGCAATTTTCCTCTACGTAATGTGGCCCATGTCCTTTGTCGAAGAGACGAAGGTACCGCGAACCCTTCGCCATTTTCATTTATTTTGTCTGTATTCATGGGAAAATGAGTGAAAGTAGGTCCTATTGTGATTTATTTGTCTATGGAACAGAACAAAGGATGGCCCGGGAAGAGGGATGGAGGGTAATTTTTACCTATCTGTTCACAAATATTACATTGTATTGTTTCTGTGTTGAAACTAGTTAATTAGTTCGAAATAATGGAATATAAGCGGAAGTTGTGCGATTATTTGCTAGTACTTGGAAAAAAGTTTTTTTTTTTTTTGTTCGATGTAGTTTATGGAAATTGTACCTACTCGATGCATTCATGAGGAAAATTCATTACACTTATGTTTATGAAAATAAAAGGTACCTTATAGTTTCCCCGTTTATATGCTCCTACATTTTTAATCACCATACTGTAAATATTACTATAAACTGAGTAGTTACTGATGAAGGCTGTATATACAACTGCCAGGGTCGCGAGATTGTTCGAAAGAGACACCGTGACCCTGGCACATGGGTAACTGAAGGAACACGGGTGGGTTTTAGTCAGCAAAAGTCTGACACGCCCTCCCACTCCGCCCAGAGCGGGAGAAGTCATTTGATGATTTCCCATCCAAAAAAAAAAAACAAAAAGGCTATACTTGACAGTGTTTTTAGATTCGACAGTTCGGAATCTGTCACTAAAACTAAGGGGTAAATACGTAATACAATATCAGTAAGAATCGCTTAAATTTTGACAGTTCCACAACATTCATCACATTTTGTGTTTGAACAAAAGAATTTTTTTTTTGGCAATAACGTTCAAAATGATTCGATTCTGATCAAGAGTGTGTTACGCAATTAGGGTGCTGTTCCGTCAAGGAAAAAACATAGTTGTGTAATCAATTAATTGTGTTGTTAATAAATGTGGTCCATCTTAATAGCTTCTTGATTGAAATCAAGCTTCAATCTTGATTCAGTTCAACAGGTTATGGCGTAGTCCGAGGCACCAAAAACGCCTAAAAGCTAAAACACAATAAACCCTCTTAATTTCAACAGTTGCGTTTGGCACTTTAATCGTATTTCATGGTTAAATACAAAACAACCTGGAAAATATTTGTGTACTACATATCTGCCCTACCCCTTCTGGAAGAACAGACATGGATATACGTTATGTTCTTTACAAACGTTCACACGGTACCAGTTCGTATAATAACTCTCTCGCTTCACAGTTTGTTTTCAACGTAAAGTCGCAGTTGTAAACATGCTAAGTGCATCGGAGTCGAAGCCGTAAATAACGCATAGCTACTAGGAGCAACACAATGACCTATTTCCTATACCTTCACTGTTCCGCTAAACGAATAGCTTATAGTCTAAAGACGGGGCTCGGAATAGGGAACATGCAATATTTTTATTTTTGTTTTCACTTTGAAGAATTCCATGTAGAATAGACCACCAATATATTAAAAAATTAAAACATTGTAATTTATCGGAAAAAATGCGGTTTCAAATTGACAGTTTAAATTTTCCCGCGAAAACGGACCTATAGTTCTGATGACGTCATTCCTATCTTTCACTGGCCGTATTTGTTCGTCGGCTTTCATACTTTTGCATATTTTTTCGACTTTCGAGATATATTTTGTAAAAATTTAAAATGGACTATCCATCAACATCAGGTGATCATAATAATACACTGATAATCCGAAAAAAGCCGCGTTTATTCATGTTTTGTGCCAATGAGTCCGTGACTACTTCAACGAAGTTTCCAAATAAATTGTTTTTGACTAGACGTTCTGACCCAAAATTGAGAAAAAAGTGATATCAAGCTGCAAAAAGAAATGACAATTATTCTCCAAAGACCACTATTCGATGTTGTGAAGAACACTTTGACGTAAGTCATAAGGCGAAAGGCGAATATACTTGTATTTAGGTCGTGTGTGTTATACGTCATAAGGCGAATATACTTGATATACGAGTATGCTTAGTTAATCTGCTTGTACGTAAAAACACGTTAGTTACCTACCTAATACTTACAAAACTTGACTATAGTAGATTTTTAATTTTACAGTTTGAGATCGACGTCGATGATTGGTAAAAGTTTAAAATATGTGGAGGAAACCTTTTTCTGAAAAAAGATCTCATGTCAACACTAACTCTTGGTAAATTCCTGGAGTCTGCTTTGATAATCCCAACTACCATTTTTATTTAAAAAACGCAATTAATATTCCCATAAAATAATATTCACTTTTACAACCATAACCTCAACAAGTCGTCGTTACAGGAGTGACGTCACTAAACGCTGATTGGTGTTTTGAAATACGTTTCGTTTCAAGTAATTTTTAATACGTAATTATTGTTAAAAATCAACATTATGTACAATAAAAACATTGCAGTGGCCCTTCTTTTATACTTTTTTAACATTTAAATCATAAAATTTTCATAAATATTATATTTGCATCTTCCCTATTGTGTAGGTAATTTACAAGAGTCGAATAGCTCGTTTGGTTCGAACATAATGGTTTTCTCTTTTTGCAATTTCTATGCATTCTAGGTTTTTTCCAATTTGTATGTCAGTGTCAGGTTTTTGCAGATTGCAAATCGTAAGAAAATTCAATTTTGGGGACACCTTAATAGAATATGTCCATACATAGTTTATGCAGGTTTATAATAAATTAAATAATGATATAGCTGTTTTTTACGGAAAATGTATTAATAATGTGAAACTTCTCATAATTATAAAATGCGACAGAAATGTGGTAGGTTTTCACGGCTTTTTTATTTTGCGATAAATGAGCTACCACTAAATTCTTTGATAAAAAAGTATTCATACATTTAAAATCACACCGAAACAGATAAACTGTACAAGCACAGACATACTTACAGCTATTTAGGACCATCTCCAACGAAATCAGTGTGACAGCTTTACCGATGTCGTGAGTGGATTTAGCAAAGTTTGCTCAAGTTTGGCGACACAAATGGAGGTTACGTGGTTCCGTACAAATGTGTTTTTATTACGTGGCTGACGGATTTTCGGCACGTGATAGACACGATATATAAACACATTTTAACGATGAAATTATTGTGATACGGTGTCTTTAACCGCATTAGTCGCATTGACGTCGTAAGACCGGCAAAATTCTCTTTTGTGATTTTTCTTTTTCATCGATGCTGGTATCTTGTATTTACTGCAAGCTGCCTGATTCGTTTCTACATTTTTTGTAGGACGCAAAGTGCGTTCATGCAAGTATCACGTTCGGTCATATTTGGTGACAATTCTTCTGTGAGACCGTTGCGAGTATAGGATGCAGGGTATATTTTTATTTTGGCTCAGTACATTTTGTGCTTCTGCCTTAAATATTTTGCATACTTAATGTTCCTCATGGGTGTATTCTATATTCTTTAGATTTTTTAGTTTACTTTTGTTTGTTAGGAGAACATATATTTTTGCCAATATTTTGTAAACTTTAACGAAAAGCTTACTATTTCAGCGACGACGGAACGAAAAGAGACTATTACTCAATAAATGAATTATTTATGATCAGTAAATGGGGTTTTTATACACATATTTTATTTTATACATATTTTTTTTCCTTTTAATTTACTGATTTATTCTGTACTTTCAATCTGTGAGACCGTGTGTAGGATGCGAGTATAGAAGAACGGTTAAAGATGATGATGGTGGTGGATTACAGTCCATTGTCTCTCGAAAACAGGAGGCATGAATGCCAGCAGTCGGAATATTATGGGCTGATTATATAAAATCAAATCCCACTGCCGTCATTTTCATGATATCCGACACTGTGGCCGATTTGTCGCGGCCACTGATCTTCTAAGAACCCGTCACTTAAGGTAAAGCATTTGTTGGCCGGCTACATATCATGCATCAAAGCACCTTAGATAGAAGAGACAACCAATTACAGCAGGATTGCAGATGTCCGTACCACGATGTCGCAGAACACCGGCTTAAAGTAGCAACATTGTAGTGCTACCTGCAGTGAATTTGAATTACCGAAAGCTCCGCCATATGTTGGGAGCCTTGCCTGGCAACTTAGTTCTGGAAAATGAAGGAAATGAATGGAGCATGTCTTTTGGTCATGCACACGTGGAGCATGGTGGGTTGTATCTACAGATGTGATTGCTAACCCTACTACATTTATGTATAGTATCCTGCTATTTTTGGGGGAGGCCTATGTCCAGCAGTGGACGTCTTTCGGCTGAAATGATGATGATGACGATCCTGCTATATTCGAGGCCTAAATATTATATTTTAAAAAAAATATAGTAAGCGAAACGACTATTTTTCAATTCAGAGAGATGTATGAGATAACAAAATACGCTTTTTATAATAAAATATTTTTGAAACAAACCTACTATATTTTATTCATTTTTCGCCGTCTTTCTTTTATATTTTTTCAAGCGAAGGTATAAAAAAATGGGTAAATATGATAGCTACAGATGCCATATTGATATATTTTTGAACCCTACTAATATTCGTTCGGTGGTCGTTAGTAATTATGACTCATGGAGTTTCGCATCACATTTTTTTTGTTCCCAAGGTGCTTATAAACAAAAAGAATCTGCGTATCTCAATGGACCCCTCAACATTTTCAAAAAATTCTCCTACGCCTTAATTAAGTTTCAGGTTGCTATACACTCATAGCAGTCTGGAAAAGTTATTAAAGGGTCGGGTTATTTCACAAATAAAAATAAAAGATCAAATTTCACACAAAAGGCGGTGACCTGTCGAGAAAATTCACTGAAGCCATTTTTTTATCTATTAACCTAATTACTTCCTGACAGCCAAATGCTGCTGTCATCAGTCTCCACTTCTAATTGAGTATCCCTTACAGAAAATAATGTGTGTCCGCTCGGATGCACAACTGGAGTTTACGCCTTATGAACTATTACAAAATATAGTAAACATAACATAACGCATAACACAACGTAATGTACCGGAAAAAGTTTAATTTTACTCCCCATAAATTTTCTTACCCCGGGCTTATGTATGAAAATCGATTCTTAAGGAGTAAACTCCAAAAATATTATATGATAAACAGACAGACAAACACTGGAGTAAAGCAGCAAACATGTGAGAGAGTTATTTTCTGCCAACTTTGAAAAAGAACACTAAAATACTGGGTTCATTTTAAGCACATTGTGAAATCAAACCCCAATGTTATCCTAGCATCTAGACCTGATGTTGTCCTATCTAGTATAACTTAATACTACACAATAAAATGCCTTTATTGGTTTGTGTGGGTTCATAAAACTTCACTATTACTCATTTCAATGATGGCTTTGTGCCCAGTCTGAGTAGTTATTACGACGTATTTCAGTAGTTATGATTTGTAGACACAACCCTCGTTGTTATTTTAACAGGACTTCACTACTCGTTCCAAGTACCAAATACAATGGATATAGAAATCGCCGCATATAATAGTTGTTATGGTTAGAAAAGGGGTGTCTACCGAGATGACGACTAATACAGAAGTGTGAAAGAAAACTATGTATTGTATGACTGGCCTGTTAGTCTAGTGGTTAGTGACCCTGACTGTAAAGACTGAGGTCGTGGGTTCGATTCCCACCCAGGACAAATCTTTGTGTGATGAGCACAATTATTTGTTCTGTGTCTGGGTGTAATTTATCTATAATATGTATGTATTTAGAAATATATAAGTATATTTATCAGTTGTCTAGTTGCCATAGTACAGGCTCTGCCTAGTTTGGGATCAGACAAAGTTGTGTTGGTTGTCATAAGATATATATTTTAATGATGGCTTTCTTTCTTTCAGTCCGAGTAGTTATTACGACGTATTTCAGTAGTTTTGATTTGTAGACACCCCCTCGTTGTTATTTTAACAGGACTTCACAACTCGTTCCAAGTAACAAATAAAATAGATATAGAAATCGCCGTATATACGAGTAATAGTTGATATGGTTACAAAAGGGGTGTCTACCGAGTTAACGAAGAATACAGAAGTATGGAAGAAAAAGAGTTGTTTCGCCGACCACAGATAAATTAGGAAAACGGCAGGAGAATGGATAATCGAGATCACCACATGCTGTTGTCAAAAGTTGATGCATTTGCCGCCTTTGCCTTTGCTTTCTACAACGCCAATTACTTTAACGATTACCTTGACTAGACGCAGCAGACAATGGTGCCGATTCTGTTGTACACCGAACTAAACTAACTAAACTATCTGTAAAATTCCTTACTTTTGGCTATGAGAATTTTAACGCTATTCTCAAGAAAAAATCACTAAATTTCAAAATTATTTTGACACGACTAAATACGAATTTGACAATCAACGTGGTTTTTTTTTCTTTTGGTTTCGCAATGTGGTACTTGTGTGCGCTACGCAATTATTTTTTTAGAGACGCAGGCGCGCGCAAGGGGGCAGCCTGGACGTGTTTTATATGGAATTTTTCACTTTTTGTTGGAAAAATAAAAAAATATTACCCACGTGTTGAGATTTAAATGTTCCGGGGTTTTATAAAGGGGGTCGAAAATTTCATTATTTTTGCGATAGGACACGCCATTTTCGAGATATAAGCAAAAGTAAAAAATTAAAAATACAGCACTGTTTTTGCACGTGAAGGCGAGGCGTAGCCGCGTTGGTGTAAATTTTTGTTCATGACCACTAGTTTTATTCCATACCTTTTTAATCGCGATTAAAAATAGATTTAGTCAAAATAAATTATTATAGTCAAAATTTTTGGTGAAAACCGGCAAACTCAGAATAGCAAAATCGTAATTTTCACTAAACTAAGAACTCAGTGCAATCTTAGTGCTGTCAAACTAAAATATAGTTAAGTTGTGTCACTTTAGTCTATTTCAGAATAGGAAATCGTCGTTTGACAGGAATAAACCCAATTTTAGTGATTTTTAGTTTAGTTTAGAGAATTTTGTACAACAGAATCAGCACCACTGTCTGTGTCTGATGAAATTATAGTCTGTTCCAAAAGTTACGCTTGCCGCGGTTGATCTGTGGATAGGAGACCATGTTTACATACCAAGACCGCTCCGTGCCATGAAAAGCACGATAAGCCGTTGGTCCCGGCTATCATTGGTAGATCTTTGATAGTCGTAACGGGTCGCTAGTAACCCGAAGCTCTTACAACCAGTTTTACCAAGGGGTATCGTGTTGCCCAGCAATTTTATTGTGTCGGTCAGACAGGCAGTCGCTCCATGTAAAATATGGGCATTCATCTGCATCTGGTTAGACTGGAAGTGGACTCCAACATAGTTGGGTAAGAGCTAGCCATGATGACTCTGTTCTAAAACTATAATACGATGAAAATGTAACACTATTTATAGTGCTACTTAATATCTAAATCCGGAATATTTATTTTAAATCATTTTAAATTTATTTTTCATTTGCCAATTGAGGTTACTTTAATAACCTCAAACTTCGTCGATGACTTTTCAATCACAATTTAATCATGTTATTCAAAAATTATTCCTAACTACTGGTCCGAAACCGCACAGGAAAGACCAATAGCGACATCTAGACGCAGAAAACAATACCACACACTACGTTATACCTGTCTCTCGACCGTGATTGGTTTTCATTTATAATATTGTTCCCCTCTCTTTGAATTGTAAGTTAATATGGCGAATACATAATTGCTCGTTAAACCTAACGCTTCGCTTATCATTATAAATAATGCTCAACACAACCTTTCAAACACCTTGGTTTTCACCAAACCTCACCACTGCTGCTACAAAATGTAATTGTTCGAAAAAGTGATGAGATAAAACGAAACCTAAACACACATGAATGTGATACTTGTTCTCTTTATAGAGTAATAGCGTAAGACTGTACTCTGAGCGTGGTTTGGTCACACTTACATGACACACCTTTGGAACAGACTATAAATAAAATTACCTTCCTTATTCTATTCCAATAGAGGTCACATTCACGACGATCCAGCTTAAATAAGCGAAGCCTATATCTAAACTTAATGCATTATTGATTGAGAAAAGTCTGCCGCTGGCGATGGTATTTGATCAATGTTCATAACTCGTGGCCGGGACCGCCAGCGTCTCCGGTATTGGTGGCCTGGTATCCGCGGAATGTTCGGCTCCATAACGGTGTGTGATGTTTTATTAAATACCGTCTTATTTTCCTTGTGAGTGATATCTTGGGGTGAAGAATTGTACGATATTTTAAACTCCTGCTTGTAAAGTGACTCTTATTCCACCCTTTTTAGGTTCACTGTCATCATCATCATCATCATTACAGCCGCAAGACGTCCATTGCTGGATACAGGCCTTCCAATTTGGGGGGCTTTGCCATAATCGCCACGCTTGACACGCAAGTTAACGATCGCGGTATAGTGTTGAAATGCATAGAGAACGCTACTGCCCGTTCTCTAATCAGAGGGGTAATTGCGGAACTTTTTATCGGTAGGAATTGGTTTAATATTCATAGTTAAACAATATTCATTGCGTTATTTACGTTGCTGAGCCGACAATTTATTCGAACAAATGACGCAATGGTTTAGAAATAATCTTCAATCCAATTCAGATTCTGATAAATTGTGCGTTTCGCAATTAGGGTGCAGGTTCACAGTGCCGCGTGATTTTTTAGCATTCACACAGTTGTGTATAAGTGCGCCACCAATAATTAATACTAGTCAAAGACTTGTTGCTTGTTTTACATCCGAACCATTTTTGACAAATATTTGTGGCAAAATATTAGGTTTAGGACTTTTTGTTTTGTGTGCGTTTGTCATTACACTCTCGGCTTATATGTACATATTTCACACATTTGTATTAAAATACCTGTACTACTTTTTTGTAGTTTTTTGTTGGTCTTTTAAAGGCCAGGCTGATAACGTTTAATAAACTAGGTAATTGACTCGTTTTTAATGTTTACTCTTGAATAACCAGCACTCTAACTATGTAACTATTTCTTTAAATCTGAATCATTTTGAAGATTATTGGTAAGCTATTGCTTCATTAATTTGAAAAATATGTCTGCTCAACAATGTAAATAACACAATTAATATTTTTTAACTGTCAAAATGAAAGACATTCCCCCTTTAGTGTGTTACGCAATAACCCCTCTGTCTATCTACTACTAGCTTTTGCCAGCGGCTTTGCCCGCGTAGACGTCAGAAATTAGCCCGCGGGAACGTACTACCGGATAAAAAAGTATTCTATGTGTTAATCCAGGTTATAAATTATCTGTGTGCCAAATTTCATCTAAATCCGATCAGTAGTTTTTGCGTGAAAGAGTAACAAACATCAATACTCAAAAACTTTCACATTTATAATATTAGTAGAACTTGTCATTATGATATCGCTAGAAAGAGGGTGACTACTAATAAAGATGTGTGGAATAAGAGGATTAGCCAAACTGACCCCTATGAATATGGATATAGGAAGAAGGACAATAATTGTCGACTGATCGTCTTGAGAATTAGCTTTAAAACTTTATGCTTCACAGCCACAATAGTAACAACTAAACATAAAAGCACCGTGTACGGCAATAAAAACAAAGTATACAGATGTTCTCTTTCATACAATCCGAATCTTGAAAACCAATGCAATCTGAAAAGTATGAGTACAAAAATGGGAAATGAAACTGAATTTGCATGCTGTTGTGACCCATTTCTCTTAGTACCTATGACTTTTATAACTATGTCGTTCAGTGAAGCAAAGACTTCGCATGCCGAACGAGAGCGTATTCCGAATTTATTTGAGTACTTCTTTCTTGCAACGATGTGTATTATTTGGACGAGATAAAAAGAAAAGGTCAATTGTAAAACAAAAACTGATCAATCGATCTATGTACGTACATGTTTATGTGTAACATACAAGCATGTAAGTAGTGAGATATGACTTATACTGTATGTTTATTTATGTAAATAACATGGGAGACTTACAGCTACAACAAACAGATTACGGACAGTATATTAGTCAGAAAGTTAATTACAGGGCTCCACTTATAAGGACATTCACACCAAGTTACTACATATATATATAGTGTTATAACTGTGTTGCTCACAGTACTATAATAACATATCGTTTGTCGTCTATTACCCATGCACGAAACCAAATAATTACTTAATAAAAATGAAAACCCAAATCCTTAATTAAAACACCCACCCATAAAGAAAACGACGGATCTGTAAAGTCATATGAGGCAGGCAGGAGCCATCCGACAAACGGCACATCGTTTCAATAAGACTCGTAACAAGTCAACACACATATTTGCGATACCTTCCGTATGTCTTTTGCGTTTATTCAACTTTTTAAATATATCCGCCGTATATTGTTATTGTTTAAAAATAATATTATTTCAATTTTGTCATGATCTTGTTACTCGAACTCAGCTTTTCTGAACATGTAATCACATTTTTTAAACTTGCCTATACTACTAACCTCCAAGTAGGCAAGTTTAAAAAAAGGTAGTACCAATCTACAGTCTCTGTCACATATTCCTCTATGATTTAATTACGTAGGTAAGCAGCGCTTAATTACTTTCAAACTCATTACACAACAGCTTAGTTCTCCCACCACTACCCTCTCCAACCTCTACTAAAACTAAATTGATTCTCCGAAATCTGTAGGTAGATATACCCAAGTACTACCCACATTTCGCGTTAAAATAAACCATTTGAAGCATGACAAAAGCCTTGCAAAGATTAACAGCGGCGTAGACTCCTACCTATCGTCGCATTCAGTCTATTGAAGCCAGCTGGGTCAAGTGTTGCTACACGTGAATACTGAGTAGGTTTACATGGACACATTTAAAATGTGCCGTGTTAAAATGTTGCCAGTTTACAGAGTTAAATGATGGCGGGGTTAGTGGGTTGTCTTTCTGGAAGTGTGTGGGTGACGTTGTTATCTACATACGCAGTCATTAAAGTTTTTTTTATTTGCACGGGTAGCTTTTTCCGGTCCATAAACTTAGTTATGGTTTTTGAAGAGCCTTGAAAACTAATTTTTCGTAATGACAGTAAGAAGTGGTGAAAAGTGGGTTTTAGGCTGTCTTTTGTAACTATGTCTGTATTAACAGAAGGAGGATGCCCTGGAATGGCATGTAGTGACATTATTAGTGATGGTCCACAGAAATATTAGGTGCGTCCATGCGTGTAAAGATCGTAGCAGATGGTGTTCTGTAGTTTTTGCCTACCCTAAATAGATCCTTCCTCTACGGGAGTAGTTTATAGTATATGTACTTAAAGTTCAAAAACTGCTCATAAGCAGCCGATAATGTTACCATTGCTGGTACACAGACCTCCTCTTGGTGAGAGGGAGTGGGCCGTGGTCCACCACGAAGGCCCAGTGCGGGTTGTTAGATGTCACGTGTCTTCTAATTTTTAGTTCCAGGACATGCTGGTTTCCTCACAATGTTTTTCTTCGCCGTTTTGCTGATGAATTATTTTACACAAAATAAAGTGCCTGCCTGGGTTCTAACCTATGACCTATAACTCGAAAGTCGCGGCCGTTACCACTGGACCACCATTGCTCTCTATTGTCTGCCTAATTTGACGAAAATCTTTTTTGTATATTTGTGACGAAAATTTTCAGTACGCCTATATAGTAGGTTCATACAACTACTTATCACCAACGTCAAAACCACAATATTAGATATGTTAGTGGCTGTGAGCTAACGATCACAAAAGATAGCGTAATGTACGCCTACATCTTCCACTAAAATATAATACAATATTATTCACTACATTATTCAGTGTATTTACCTACAGGTGAAAAATTGTTTGAGAGCTAAATTCGGCTGTGTAAGGTTTTTCGCGAATCATGTTTGGGCATAAAGTCAAGGCATCAAATTTCGTGGCGCCACATCATTCATCTATATCGCATAATAAATTGGCTTCCGCGAAAAAATATGTCGAAGTACTATTCTGCTGTGTTAAAAAGGTAATTGTTATTTATGTCCTATAACCATGGTTAGTAACCAAAATTGCTTATCAATACGTAGATATAGATCCAGACAAGTTTTCATCGCATCTGTCTGTAAATGCGCTGAAAAGAATCCCATTGAACGATCAGAGGGGATACCCTAACCAGCAAGCTTTGTAAACGTAAGTTTCAATTTGTTGATTCAAGTCTGTATCAATAGGTAAACAAACTCAGGACCAGGAGAAAAAATCTCTATAGTCATGGAGATTGTTTATTATTTATTCATTATCAAGTAACAATGGACTCATTATTAGGCACACAATTACAATAACAATACGCATACAAATATGAAATCACTTAACTGGTCGTCAAAAATAAAATAAATTACAACACAATAATTATTATTTTCTAAACGGCATTCGAAAAGCAACATGCTTGCCACATCCATGCCGGATATAAGGGCAATCCGGTTAGACTGCCCCTATATCCGGCATGAATCGATCGGCGATCAATATATATACTGGAACTTCGATTTAAAAAAACTTTCATTGTAATTATTAGTTCTAGATTCATCCTATAACTAACACTCGTCGAAACAATTTCGACTATTTATTGTGTTACATGTCATATTTTGACCGGATGTTTGTTTCATGCTCGGTTTCAAATGATTATGAATGCCCACAGCTCCAGAATACTTTTTCAATAAACAACGTAAACCTCCTTGTATGCTTCACTTTCTTCAAACGTTCACCATTCCTCAATCAAAAAGTTGAGAACCTCTGCGTCATACTAGACACGTAAGTATATTAGATGAAAATCTTTGCACACCGCAGGGGTCGAAAACAGTATACGAACAATTTATCAAAACTCCGACTAAGTTGTTTCTTAGACACGTTAAGTCGGATTACTGAAAGCTTATAAAACTTTCTTGAGCAGTCAGCATTGAAGTAAAGCTGAGTATATTTCGTGAACAACTGCTGTTAGTCTAGATTCTCTAGGTAGCCTAGAAACATGTATAAACTAGACGTTATCAGCCAGGCGTTGCTTGGTTGTAAACAAAAAGACAGCTTGCAGGAGTTACAAAATAAAACGTGACACTTTCTTTAAAGTAGGTATCGTATCTTTTCTTTAGAGCGTCGTATCTTTCCTCTGAAGAATACGATTTCTTGTTTTCCTTCGAATGTCTTGTTTCGTCAAAAATACCTTAACAAGGAGATAAGCTATTTCAAATAAAATACATGGGCGTACATGTTCTTGATCCTACATCCTACATGTTACTTTAGTAAGAGATTAGTTGTCATTTAGGTACTTTTACATCAGTACCTATGTTTGTACTTGTATGTGCTTATATGTTTTTTATTTCTACATATACAACATGTAATTAACGCAAACCCTACTCATCATTATGAACAACTTTTACTATGGGACCAAACCTGAAAACGCGAAAAAAAATCAGCTGTTTCATACATTTTGGTCGAGTAGGTATTGAACTTTTGAATGAAACAGCAGAATTTTTTTTCGCGATTTCAGGTTCGGTCCCATAGTAAAAGTTGTTCATAATGATGAGTACAATGACCCCATAAGAGGGTGTGCGTTAATTACGTTACATGTTGTATAGGTAAATGTAGCGGCATCGATGGTTCTTAGCGAGTTACAAAAATATATCATCATATTTCGTACACAATCTCTGAAACGGTACTAATATTTTCCGTAAATAGTCCACATATTTTTGACGGATGGTTAGAACACAACATTTATGAAAAACACAAAAATACTCAGTAGGTAACAGAGACAATAAAGATGAATTTATATTTGTATAATGATGCAAGCTTATTTTTATTTCTATTCTTCCTTTCTTCATTTTTTTATAGAATGGCGATGTCGCTTATTATGACGCCCACGAGTATTGACACGGTACTCTATTTATAACCAACTGTCTAAAAATTTAACAACATATTTTTCGTTTTTATCTCGTAAAATATGAAAAAATGCTGTAGGGATTACTTGTATGGCCGACCTCATTAATTTTCGCAACCGAAAATAGACTTTATAGCTCATATTGTTTATGGCACAGATTGCCTGTACTTAAAGGCGTTAATCTGACGGTTTGGTTTCAAAGTTTCAACGTGCCATAAGACACGACTATATCGAAGTAAAGAATAGGTAAAGGTAAGACTGATTGGTAAAAAAACACCTCAGGCATTAGTCTGCCCTTGGACAGTATTCTTTTTCTCGTGCCTAAATTTTTCATACATAAATTATCAGCCAGACTGACTAAACGCGTAAGCCTAGTAGCCGACCAATCTTAGAAATGGCCATTAGGACCGACGTGTCCTTTGGTAGAGACCGCAAATAGTCATTTTTCAGCTTTTGCGGTCAGGTTAGGATTGATGATTTTCGCGGGTTGCCTGGCAAATGCCTTATTTGGGAGTCACCGCCTACTCTTCTATAAACAAAATGATGACTTGTTAATAAATAAAATTGTTTTAAAAAAAACTAAACTTAAGTGGCGTGACAACTGAAGGCCAATTCTCGTAATTAAAAACGTTCAAAGTCTAGTCGCATATCGGCGACAACCAAATGTCAAAAACTTGTCAAAAATATATGGAAACTCGAGGTTTTTTTTGACTGACTGAGATCAGACGTTCTTACGCAAGATTCCAGCAGTGAACCGCTCTGCTGACTTTCAAAAGTATGATATTTAAGAATCCTAATCACTAATTCTATGATCTAATTTAAAATATACAGAAAATCTAGTGCACGACTTGCCTGATTATGCATCTTCCTGGAACCGGAGATCTAACCTCACAAGGAGCTTAAAAGACCTGTCGCACCCTCGTTGTCAGCGAAGAAACACTGCTACATATAGCCAAGCCAGCCAAGATTATAGCAGTCTATTCGGAAACATTATTCTTTGTTATGGCGCGATAGGAAACAAAGTTTTTGGGTATTTAATTGACAGTGGTGCATCGCAACTACACATAGGGTTGATTTTCTTAGTTGAATCGAGGGACCACCAAAATAAAAGTAATTTTGCACTTTTTTTTTTTTTTTGTAAATGCTGCTCTAGTGGTATTTCGTACTATTATTTTTTGTATTTTTCTTGTAGTATTTAGTTTTCTTTGGTTGACTGAATTCCAGTTATCTATAGATAATTATCACTATATCACACATTTTGAGATTTATGCAACGAGATAAATTTTTATATTAATTTTTATTATATTAATCATTTTCAATATATTAATTTTTATTTTGTTCATATTAAATCTTTTTGAATAAGTCTCATCTTCTAAATATATAAAATTCAAAGTCCTGAGTGACTGACTGACTGACTGACTGATATATCAACGCACAGCCTAAACCGCTGGTCCTAGAGACGTGAAATTTGGAGGGTGTGTTCTTTGTAAAGAGTAGGTATCCACTAAGAAAGGGGTTTTTTGAAATTCCACCCCTAAGAGGGTGAAATGGGGGGTTGAATTTTCTGTGAAACTTTTTATTCTGTGGGTCGATTGACACAAAAATTGGTACACATACTCTTCAATTATAGTTATGAGATACGTGTATCACAGTTTTTCCAAAATCATCCCCTTACAGAGTCAAATAGGGCTTCGAAGATGTGGATAATAAACTAATTCTCCCTACAGCTAATAGTTAAAATCTACCCAGATATTAGTAATATTCACGACTAGCTTCTGCCCGCGACTTTGTCCGCATACAATTTCTTGCTCCCCGACCCCCCCCCCCCCCCCGTCGCATCGAATCGCCTGCCTGGGCGGGGTCTTCGTATTCGTGACTTTTTCTTTTTGCTCGGCTCCGTAGGGTCCTTTCGTAATGTTATATAGTATATAGCCTTCCTCAATAAATAGGCTATTCAACACTAAACGTAGTTTCTGAGATTAGAACATTCAACCAAACAAACTCTTCAACGTTATAATATTTAGATTTAATTACAATTAAAAACGTTATAGTGAGCCAACCTTATAAGATAGACATATACTATCACGGATTTTTTTAGAACTTTTAAGAGAAACAATTTTGTCATACATGATTCCTGTGTTACTTTAACCGGTTACGCAGCGCATGCAACTGTTGCTTTCAAAAGGATAAGTATTCCCCGTTTTCCAACATTTTCATTGATGCTCCGCTCCTATTAGTCGTAGCATGATGTTATATAGCTTATAGCCTTCCTCGATGAATAGGCTACCAAACACTTAAAGAAATTTTCAATTCAAGTAGTTTTAGATATTAGCGCGTTCAACCAAACAAACTCTTCAGCTTTATAATATTAGTATAGATAAACCTGCAGACCTCCTTCATGACATCATAAAACGACTAGGTCACAATCATGAATTAAATTATTTTGAGGTCGTTCTGTTATACCCATCCAATGTACCCTTTCCGGCTTACCTGGCACCTTATGCTGCATTCCTGTCAGAGTGCTGACACATCACTCCTCGACTCCTCATACACCCATCCTATTCATCCAGTCAGTCGTCTCCCATCCTTCATCCCGTGCACTCATGTGCTGCACTCACGATTATTATTGTATAAAAGTTAAATAAACTGTGTTAGTCTCTTATAGCTAAAAGTGTTTCCTTTTTTAAAAAGAGTGACCTAGACCGGTTTCTAACATTGGTGGCAGCGTAAAAGGGATTGAAAAGTCCTTGGACTCCTCCTTAAATCTGTGAAAAAAGTGCAGTGAGTGCACAAGTTCCAAGAAGCGACTCGCAACATCCAGGTGTATCCCGTACACCACACCGGTGAACCTCATAGCCGATCCACTGTGCAGTAAGTGGCAAAGAGCAGTGACGCAGGTAGCGTCTCCCGTCTCCAAACCCAGCACCGACCTGGCTCAAGGTCAACCCCGGTTCCAGTATCAAGAACTCCAGCTCCAGTTCCAGTTCCAGCATAAACATGAAGAACACATGTTTGGTGCTACTGTGAGTTTTGTGATATTTTCCTATAATCTACAAGTGTTTAACCAAAAAAACTTCCATCAAACTTATCTCCGACGGCTTATCTCATAGCCGCAACATTGTAACAAGACTACAAATTGTACTGTCTAGACAGTGATCCGACGCAGTTCCGGTGGACAGCGATAAGAACAGTTCGACGAGATTTGCCGTGTAGACTTATAAGCTATACTAATTTTATTTCCAGGGTTTGCTTGTTACAATTGTATATTTTTATATATTTTAAGATGTCTCAAAGTTCCAAGAACGTCAAAGACGAGCCAAGAGAAGGCTTAACTTTAAACGTAATCCTAAAATTTATAAAACCTTTCGATGGTAGCCGCGAAAAACTTAACGCTTTCATAAACAATTGCGATAATGCAATTTCCTTAGCTTCCTCAAATCAACAAGACATCGTATTTAAATATATCATTAGCCAGCTAGACGGTAAAGCCGAAATAGCGTGTTCCATTAAAGAATTTGATACATGGCCCTCACTGAGGGATTTCTTACAAAACCAATTCGGAGAGCGAAAACACTACGCTCATCTTCTAATAGAACTACAAGATTGTAGACAAGGTGCCCAAGAAAATGTTAGCCAATTTTCACTTAGGGTTGAAACCTGCCTATCCCAACTTCTCACAGAAATCGCCGTTACTAATCATAAGAAGAGCGAAATTTCTGGTAGGGTAGCCGCTATGGAGGACCTAGCTCTCCATACTTTTACTATGGGCCTCACTCCTCGTATCGCTAATATAGTCAGATGTAGGGACCCTAAAAACCTTAATGATGCTATTAATTGTGCTCTATCAGAAGAGAAGCTGCAACAGTACTCCTATAAACAGAATTTGGTCGCGAAAACGTTGCGTGGTAATGACGTAAACACTAGACCAAATAGAACCGGCAACCTTAATAATAACCAAAGTCAAAAGCTCTCTACCAATCAACCAGCTTCAAAAGACCCGTTCTGCCGATATTGCAAAAAGGCTGGACATCTTTTGGAAAATTGCAAACTCCGCGAATATAATAATAAAAAATTCCAAAATGTAAATAAACCCTCTAATTCTAATGTCCAACCAAGCACGTCCTTCAAACCACAAATTAACACCTTAACTGAAACCGAAGGTTATGATACTGTCGATGATCATAATTTAAACTGAATAATGTCCCGAATAGGTGTCGCACGGGACAAACGGTAACCATAAAAGACGACACCAATATCGCCTCAATGACCCATGGACATGGTAATTATAAGCCCAAAACTCGAGGTCATTCAATTAGGATCAAGCAACAGGGTAACCAGCCCCAAACCGTAGGTTCTAATAAATCCTTAAAATTAATTGGAATCAAGCAACAGGGTAACCAGCCCCAAACTGTAGATTCTAATAAATCCTTAAAATCGCATGTTGTCAAGCAACAGGGTAGCCAGCCCCAAACTGTAGACTGCATCCTATATCCTGAAAATAAAGAAAACATTAATAAAACCATTTACGAATTCACACAAAATATATCAAATAAATATTTACCTTACATACAAGTAAAATCTCCTGTGTCTTCTAAAAACCTTTTACTCCTCGTTGATACTGGTGCATCCATAAGCATTATAAAAACATCAGTCATCGACGTTATGCCTGTAATTAATAAATCGGTCAAGTTCAAGATCAAAGGTATCGACTCAACCACCGATAGTCCCCTAAGCACGTTAGGACAAATTCCTATAACTCTAAGTACCCACGATGAAATCCACAGTGACTGTAAACACTTAACTCATGTATTCAACTTAATAGATGGCTTAACCATACCCTATGATGGCATTGTCGGCAACGATTTATTTAATTCCATGAATGGCCAAATTAATTATGAAGAAGGTATCTTATATTTAAAAGACATTAACTTTCAAATGTATTTTAATCAACCCGTCTACACAATAGCAGCACGTAGCGAAGCCATCATTGAATGCACAGTCGCAAATCCAGAGATCGGAGAAGGATTAGTAATCGATCAACACATATCCAGGAACTTACTGATAGCCAACTGTATGGTTAAAGTAAAAACAAATAACCGTGTTAATATTTCCATTTTAAATACCTTAGAAGCACCCGTAAAGGTTAATTCTGACCTTCAACTACGCTTAGAACCTTTCCAACTACAAGCTTCAATATTTATAGGTACCACAGCCGAATCGCATACCTTTGAACGCACAGAAGAAGTTCTAAAAGAACTTCGCGTGTCCCATCTTAATTCAGAAGAAACTGAAGCACTGTACTCAGTCTGTTCCCAATTCTCTGACGTCTTCCACTTACCTGACGATCAGTTGACCTCTACCGATGCGATAGAACATAAAATTAAAACAACCTCGGATGAGCCAATCCATGTAAAGACATACCGATTCCCTGAATGTCATAAGAAAGAGGTTGATTCCCAAATCGATAAAATGTTACGGCAAGGAATCATAAAACCTTCTATGTCTCCATGGTCTTCACCAATTTGGGTGGTCCCTAAAAAACTCGACGCGTCCGGTCAAAAGAAATGGCGTGTGGTAATCGACTACCGCAAACTTAACGATGTAACCATTGGTGATTCCTATCCTATTCCAAACATAGCAGAAATACTAGACCAGCTAGGCAAGAGTAAATATTTCAGCACGTTAGATCTAGCATCCGGATTCCATCAGATTAACATGTCTGCTGAAGACTCCCCAAAAACAGCATTTTCTGTCCCAACAGGTCATTACGAGTTCACACGTATGCCATTTGGATTGAAAAACGCTCCGTCAACCTTTCAGAGGTTAATGAACTCAGCCTTATCTGGGCTCCAAGGCATACAATGCTTTGTTTATCTCGACGATATCGTTATATATTCCTATGACCTTGCCTCTCATATTAATAACCTAACAAATGTGTTTGGTAGACTCCGTCAATTCAAACTTAAATTGCAACCCGACAAGTGTGAATTCCTCCGAAAGGAAGTTTCATACCTAGGCCATGTCATTACTGACAAAGGTGTAAAACCAAATGCTGGAAAAGTAAGTGCAATATCAGATTTCCCTGTACCAAAAACTCCCAAGGATGTTAAGTCATTCCTTGGATTTGTTTCCTATTACCGCAGGTTCATTCCTGACTTATCTAGTATCGCAAAACCCTTAACAAACCTACTAAAAAAAGAATGTAGAATTTGTATGGTCAAACGAACATCAATTAGCCTTTGAAATCCTAAAAAACAAACTTATGACAGCACCACTATTGATATATCCTGACTTTTCCAAACCATTCATTCTAACTTGTGATGCATCGAATTATGCAATCAGCTCCATCCTTTCTCAAGGCGAAATAGGCAAAGATAAACCAATCGCCTATGCATCCCGTACACTCAATAAAAGTGAGTGTAACTATAGCACAACGGAAAAGGAACTACTTGCGATTCTTTTCGGTTGTAAAACATTCCGCCCATATCTATACGGTAGGAAATTTCTGATTGTTACCGACCATCGCCCCTTGCGTTGGCTCTTTAACCACTCTGACCCCAGTAGTAAACTCCAAAGGTGGAGATTAAAACTAGAGGAATATGAATATGAAATAGTTTACCAGAAAGGAAAATTGAATAATGCTGCTGATGCATTATCACGTTATCCTCCAACTAAACCAGTTAATGCCATAGATCCTCTGCCTAGCACTTCAAGGCAAAATGTAAACTCACCTGATTCCTACAAGACGATAGATTCAGACGATTTAGTCCAACTCGAAGACCTCATAGATCCACTTGTTCCACCCACTAGCTTACCAGAGCTAGGTAATCTTGACGACCTAGATAACGTAACTAACCAAAACACACCATCGTCTGCTGATCGCTTAAATCCAACAACACCAATCGATAACTCAAGTCCGAGTAGTCCTGGTACCCTAGATGGTAATTACTCAGATTTCCTTAAAACTACCTCTAAAGATTTCAATTCTAATGTAACTATAATAGAACATAATGAAAGTTTATCCAAAACAGATAAAAAATATATTATCATTCCTACATCTATAGATATGGATGAATCCGTCCCGTATGTTCAAGAAGTTATATCTAATATTCCTAATTTGAATGAATTTTCCTTACTAGAAAGAACCTTATACACTTTCCTCAAATACGAAACTGAAAATAAAACGTATTATTTCCTCTTTACTAAAGTCAATCATTTTGATACCTGCACGTATGAAGATATCTATAAAAGTCTCAAATCTGTAAGAAATGAGCTAGTAGTTACCCTTGCAGATCAAAACAATCCCGAGATAGCCATCTCAGACTTTAGTAACCCTTTTGATAGTCACCAATACCTAAAGGTTTACAATATTATATTATATTTGTTCCACAATTCGGAAATAAACGTACATATTTACAAAAATGCTATTATTTATCCGTCATTAAGCGAAATCCCTAAAATCATGAAAGAAAATCATGACCTACCTATTGCCGGTCATTTAGGTTCCGTTAGAATGCTAAAACGTATCCAAGAAAAATATTACTGGAAAAATATGCGATCAGACATAGAAAATTATGTGAGAAAATGTCCGCAATGATCAAACTAAGTTAGCCACCTTGATGAAAGATAGCATGTTAGTTACAAAATCCACGTTATCGTCCCTAAAAGAAATAATTGACCAAATTAGTGCAAATGAAGCTAGTTTAAACCATGCTATCGATACCCTGAACCAAGATGTAATCAACATTACGTTAGTGGCAGATAAGCTACTCATGAGATCTAAGATATCAGGATTGTCAGATATCTTAGAAAGTACTATGTTAACATTATCATTTAAGTTAGAAGATATTATTAATGCTATTATGTTTAGTAAGTCTAATATATTATATCCATCTATTATTACTCCTAAGCAACTTTTTGCAGACCTTGTTGATAATTATAGATTCCTACCTAGTTCTAAACAATTACCTGTACCTCTAATCTTAGATAATATCCACGTTTTAGAAAACATATCCGATGTATCTAGCTATTTTGCAAATAATAAAATAATATTTGTGTTACAAATCCCGTTAGTAAACACAAAGGAATTTGATTTATATAACACTATACCTTACCCTATTGAACTTAATGATGTAAATAGTACACTATATTCAACAATAATACCATCCACGAAATATATAGGCATAACTAAAGATAAGTCCTCTTATTGTAAATTAGATTCACTTAGCTCCTGTAAAATTATAAATACGCAATATTATATTTGTGAAACACCTAGTGTGTATTCCACATCTGCCGTTCCCATATGTGAAAGTGAGATTATCTCTAAAGCCCTGACTTCTGTTCCACATATTTGTAATACTAAATTCATAAACGGTAATTTTGAAACTTTTCATAAATTACATAGAAACCAATGGATATACGTAATAAGTCAAAATTCTAAACTCACAATAGAATGTAATAATCAAGACTTATCTGAGCTTTCCATTCATGGTACTGGAATACTAACTATACCAGAACATTGCATTGCTTATTGTAGAGACAATAAGTTAATACCTCAACATAGTATTGTAATTAAAACAAAACCAATAATATTACACTTTGAAATAATCAATGATACTTGTTGTAGTCCTACTACTTACCTAAAAGACAATATTAAAGTTCCCTATGTTAACTTAAAAAATGTTAATGATCTTGATTCACTTTTGTCTAATTATAATAAAATAACTGACCGAATTAAAACAAATCTCGAAGAAGTTATTGAAAAGCCTCATATTGTCCTTTACGGTAATTTCTATTCTTATGTGTAATTATTATAATAAGTTTAGTTATAGTTATAGCTATATCGTATAAATTGTATTGTTACTTTAAAACACTTAAAACTTCTAGATGTAAACCCAAACCAGATAATTCCATAGAAATGTCATCTCCTGATCCCGAAGACATACACTCCACAGACATACCTCGTTCTCGACTCCGAATGACCTGAAAACCTGGAAAACCTTCCTAGACCTGGAGCTTCCTTCTTTCCATCGTCAACTTACCTTTCCACCCGTAAGTTTCCTCTTAATCGGGGGGCTGTTATACCCATCCAATGTACCCTTTCCGGCTTACCTGGCACCTTATGCTGCATTCCTGTCAGAGTGCTGACACATCACTCCTCGACTCCTCATACACCCATCCTATTCATCCAGTCAGTCGTCTCCCATCCTTCATCCCGTGCACTCATGTGCTGCACTCACGATTATTATTGTATAAAAGTTAAATAAACTGTGTTAGTCTCTTATAGCTAAAAGTGTTTCCTTTTTTAAAAAGAGTGACCTAGACCGGTTTCTAACAGTTCGAAGGAGTTGATAAAAACTTTTTTACAAAAAAAAAACAACCGACTTCCTTAAAAACACTACAAAGTGAAAAATAACTTTAATTTCGGAAGTCGGTGTCTTAGGATCTGTATTTATGGTTTTTTGCCACCGACTTCCGAAATTAAAGTTATTTTTCACTTTGTAGTGTTTTTAAGGAAGTCGGTTGTTTTTTTTTGTAAAAAAGTTTTTATTTTTAAATTTTTAGTTGTGGTATTCACCCTGCACTAATACCAAACAAACAATGCATATTTATGCGATAGCAGAAATCGCGGTTGATTTGCTGTCATTTTTTAAAGAGTTCCGGTGTCTGTCTCCCGAACTCATCACCAGATCTATATGAAAATTATATGGGACCATTTCGGAATAAACCCCTTTCGAACAAAAAAAGAATTTTGCAAATCCGTCTATATACGACGGAGTTATGGCCGACAATACATAAAAAAAAAAAAAAAAAAAACATATAAACATCCGAATTGATAACCTCCTCCTTTTTGAAGTCGGTTAAAAATCATTATAAATAAGTGGACTCAGTAATAAACAACGATGACGCCATACTTTCATAATCAGCCGATAATGATTCCATTGCTGGGACACAGGAGCGCCATACTTTACCCGGTTGAATTTCTTAACACATTGAAGCCTCCGGGTCACCCAACTCACATATTAAAATTGAGAATTGGCGCCCAGTTATGTTGCTGCGTAATTTAAAACCACCAAAATTATGTAATGACACCAGGTTGTGAGTAAAAACATTGCAACATTATCGAGGCAACTAAACTGACAGGTTGTTCCCGAGAGGAGTACAGACTCCTCTCGGGAACAACTCGTCAGTTTAGGTCAGTTTATTCCGAGGATTCCTCTAACACCATCGAACTACCCTTTCGAGTTCAGAAACGTGCAGTTTCCCTTCAAAGTCTGCTTGCCATGACCATAGAACTATATACTTAAGGGGGAACTGTTTTCACATGGTAAGTTATACGTGGCCTGCTCCAGAGTAAGCTCACGGAGCAGCTTGGTGATTCTAACACCTGAAGGAAAAACAATAAATAATGCTTACAAAGAAAACTGCGGTAGGTATATTATTTAGTTGTAAACAACATTAATTGTTTATATTGCATGCATATATTCCGGCCAAGTGGTGCAATGGGACCAGGTTGCGTGAAACCAGCGGGATATGATCTTAGAGGGGACTACTATTCACACGGCCAGTTTTCCGTGGCATGCTCGAGAGTGAGCTCATCTAGCAGCCTGGTTGTATCAACACCTGAGGGCAGAACTTCTTGAGTAGTATATAAAGAGGTACTTTAAGAATAAACTCAAAAATATATAGTAACCTGTGCCTGTGAAAAACTATGTAGGGAATAAAGAGGATTTATATTTTCGCTTTAAAGTTGCCTTCAAATTTGGCATGCAAGTAGGTAATTTGCCGTTCCGTTATATATTCCGTTACTATTGTTACGTTTTAGGATTTATTTATCCTACAGCAATCATTTATCAATCCGAGCGCCGCTCCTCGGATAACACAAAGCAAGCAGTGCGATATTAAGACATTGTTTACTTGGATTAACACATAGGGTACTTTTAGTCCCGGTAGTACGATCCTGTGGGATATTTTTCGACATTCACGCGGGCGAAGCCGCGGGCAGAAGCTAGTTGAACATATAACAATACATTTTTTTTTACTTATAATTTGTACCAACTAACTATGTAACAAAAAACTCAGTATTTAACGGTGTCATACGTAGGCAGCGCCTTAACATTGATCTAATATTCAAATTATCAACGACTAAACATAAGAAAAGATACTAAAATGACATCCACTCACCAGAAACATAGCAAACACGGAAGATGTATTTCAACGTAACTTCCGTAACATGAACGTAATTAAGATTTTCATGAAATATGATCGTCGGGCGTAATAAAGACGTAATTGATTTCACACTCGCACAGAGATCCGTATCAATAACGTTATAAGTATTCTCTAATTTCCTCTCGTTTCGTACCCTTAAATGGTTCGCGGAGATTGAATTAAAATTACTTCACCTAAATGTAATTTACGAATAAAATATTTCAATGTGAAATGACCCGAAATTGATTCAATTTATGGCCTTTACAAAGCTACGGTTTTGTATCTACCTATATATTTTAGGGTTATTTACAGCATAGAATAATCAGTATATAATATTCCTAAGTCAGAACTCCTCTCAGTGCGGGTTGGTAACTGTCACATATCTTAGATTTTTTTAGTTTTAGAACATGCCGGTTTCCTCACGATATTTTCATTTACCGAATTGAGAGCAGTGGTGATAAAATTAAATAATAGTAAAGTGCCTACTGGGATTCAAATTTTGTATGTGAAGACGATGTAGCAAGAATAAAATTACTATACCAGAAAGACTAATAATCAAACCAGAAAAACCTTAGTTCTTCATAACTAAGGTGGTTCTGGTTTGATTATTAGTCTTTCCGACTATATAGAATCTGCTAGATTATGAGCCCGCCAATGCAAATTCGACTTACCTACCTATTGTGGTATAGTAATTTTATTCTTGCTACATCGTCTTCACATACAAAATTTTTACAAAAAAATATTAAACATTTTGAAAGAGTAAATATGGAGATTTTTGTCCAATCTTTCCATTCTGAAAAGTTTCAGAATGGAAAGAATGGACAAAAATGTCCCTTTGGAAGGTGCGACTAGACTCAATTCTATTTTCTAGTAAATTTTAGCGTTCAAAATTACCTTTTAAGCCAATTTGAAACAAGTTATTTCACTCTGACTTAGAACAAGCTCTATTTATAGCGATAATCGCACAAATAAAAAATGCTTCGTGTCTAAGTAATTCATGATTTTGATAAGGATATGAAACCTTCGTTTTGTACCTATATGCGCTTACTAGGCTCACATGTGCACTTGAAATATCTCGCTTCGAAGCATCTCAATGAAATCAAAAACAAATACCTCGTACAGAATACAAAGTAAATATGAATAAAGGAGTTTGTGAACATTTTCAATTTTTATAAAAACTGAGTAACTACTCAGCTCTTCACACTGACCTTTAAAGCTTGCGTGGGATGATGAAAAGATTGCAATAGAACGTTATTTTATCTCCATCGTAGCTACAGCCGAGGCGAGCAAACAATTGCAAACATTTGTATGCACAATACTTGTCATCAAAGACATGATTTTCAATTAATCAAACAGAGTATATTGGGTCTTCAGTTCATACTCTTAAGGAGTGTTATATATTTGTTTGGGTCGACACATTCGTTTCAGGTGTATTTGTTAAATAACAAAACCGCCCAAAGCTTACTACCTACACATCTTCGTCTTCTATTCGGCTCGTACCGATCGACAAACTCCGGTCGGCATTTGCCCTCGCTGAATTATGTTCTGGTCGGTTCTGCACTATTCCAGCTAAGCCCAGCAGCTTTTGCCAAACACACAGGGTGCTGTACTGTAGCTGAGATCATG
Organism: Aporophyla nigra; assembly: GCA_947507805.1. NCBI lineage: Eukaryota > Metazoa > Arthropoda > Insecta > Lepidoptera > Noctuidae > Aporophyla > Aporophyla nigra. The sequence goes on from OX382301.1 coordinate 7,626,231, forward strand.
TGGGCATCGACGCGCAAGTTCTTACCTAGGATTCAGTGTATGCTTCTAGACCTTGATTTATTTCCTCATGATCATGTACTGAAACAGGATGACCGTTAATGTCCCTGCCACCCTGCATATACTTACTATATTCAGTTTTGCCGTCCAGCTGTGCCAAATCATGCCGACCCGAAAACAGTGTAGCACCCGCAATAAAATGACTTCAAATATTAAAATAAGAGTTTAAAAAAATTAAATAACACGCTTCCATAGACAACCAAACTAAAAAGTGTAACATAAAGGAAAAAAGCGTGGGGTGCTTTTTGAGGTATTTTTTAATTGATATCAAGCACCCCACGCTTTTTTTCGTTATTTTAAATTATTTTTTTAAACTATTATTTATTTTCTGTTTTTTAGGGCGTTTCGAATTTTTAGACGTATGTCAGCGTAGTTTGTGACGTATATCCGCGTAGTTTTCGAAGGCAGTTTTTTTTAGCTAGGTATCCTAGTAACCCCGGCAAGGATAATGCCACAAATTTATAAAATTATTGTATTGTCATTGGTCCTTGTTAAGTAGTAGTTAATCCGACGTTTTAAAGGGGGTCAAAATCATGTTCAAATTTTCCGTTACATACTAACATACGTATCAGATAAAAGCGTGTTAAAAAATGGAAGATTCTTAACACAAAATTGAACCAGTCATTTTTAGCCGTACCTAAATCCTGAAGACAAAATCTTTTTTTGTACATATCAAGAAAACAGAACACACTATCTGCCTAGTCTTTTCCCAACCATGATTGAGTTGGCTTCCAGTCTCTCCGGATGCAGTTGAATACTAGTATTTTACATAGAGCGACTGCCTATATGACCTCCACAACCCAGTTACTGGGTAATATGTGATCGGACTTCCGTACTTCTGACGACCCGTAATGACTACCCAAAGATCCACGGACGACAGCCACGACCAACAGCTTAAGGTGCTTTAACGCATCCACAGACCGACCACAGCGAGCGTAGTTTTACCTGATCGATCGACTGGTGTTGCTGTTATTAATTAATCACAGGCAGAAACAAAACACTGTTACATTATTGATTCCATTTAAAATCTTTATATTTCTTATGAATAGTGTTTAGAATAACTTTTAACATTGGACTAAAATAAAAAGTCCCACCTGATGTTAAATTTTATTTTTCTTCAAACATTGCTGGGATGCATCTATTGTCGATTTCGCTTGGGGAATCCTGGACCTTTCTTACGCCTTGAAAGAAAACAGCGCACAATAATGATACCTACCCCTACAAAAGAATAAAATATGAAATGTGGACAAGAAACGTTATTTGGTAGAGCCATTCATACCTAGTAGTTGTGATAAAACTTGCACTTTAGTAAATAACATAAGTTTCTTAACAGACAGAAGAAATGTGGCCGTACTGTGGGGTACAAAAAATCGTGGATTTTTGCATAAGCTTAAGAAGTCGGGGTCGTTGGATCTGTATTTTAGTTTCCACCGCCGAATTCCAAATTTTAATAGTAGATTATTAACCAAGGGGATAAAGCAGTGTCTTCTGTCGCGGGTGACGATTTAAATCGCGAGCGTAACGAAGGACTCGAGGTTTACTCCCGAGCGTAGCGAGAGTGTTAAAAACTTAAATCACGAGCGAAGCGAGGGATTTAAGACGAGTCCTGAGTGTAGCGAGGGATTTAAGTTCACTCAAGACTAAGACAGCTTTATCACCGAGGAAAATACTCTACTTTTCGTACCATTTGCGAAAAACTTACTGAATTTCAGTCATCCTCTAGGGGGAGAATGTGATTTAAATTTGGAATACTTACCGAAATTTATACTGAACTATATCTGTGTTTACACCATTGAGTTTGTATATTAAAGTAAATTATATTAAAGTATTATACATCTTTTTGAAAAAGGAATACGCATTTATTATGCAGTTATGATTATTAAATAAAATTACGAAAACCGACGAGGCCGTATGAGCTTGATGCCTTTGCTTTTCCGACAAAACAATATTAGTCTAGGAATTTGCCGCGTTTTTGTTTTCTTCAAATACATAAACGTTAAGTTTATTTTAATTTATTTTTAATTGTCATTATTTTTAATAAATGCTTATCTCATATTATTATTGTGTTAATTTTTTTGCAAATGGTATGAAAAGTAGAGTATTTTCCTCGGTGATAAAGCTGTCTTAGTCTTGGGTGAACTTAAATCCCTCGCTACACTCAGGACTCGTCTTAAATCCCTCGATTCGCTCGTGATTTAAGTTTTTAACACCCTCGCTACGCTCGGGAGTAAACCTCAAGTCCTTCGAACAGAACAGAACACACTGCTTTCTCCCCTTGGTTAATAATCTACTATTTCACTTTGTAGTATTTTTTTCAGTCGGTTTTTTTTTAAATGTATCTTATTAATAATAAATAATAATAATCATAAATTTTTTATTAATAAAAAGGAACACATTTACAATAAATACCTTAAACAATTAGAATAGAGCACTTTTGCGAATTTGCCTGAACTAGGTAGAACCTGTGTTTCAGGCTACACAAGCACAAATTCTTGTAATAAATTAACAATGTGTAGTAATAACTAAAATTAAGTACTGTGTGGTGCCGGACGTAAAGAATAACACCACCCCATTTCTTCCTGCGGGTGTCGTAAAAGGCGACTAAGGGACTTACTAGAGAATGGGCAGCAGCGTTCTCTATACATTTTACCACCATACTGCGATCGCCAACCCGCCTGCCAAGCGTGGCGATTATGGCACAGCCCCCCAAATTGGGGGAGGCCTAAGTCCAGCAGTGGACGTCTTACGGCTGAAATGATGATGAAATGATGAACTAAAATTAATACATAGGTAACAAAAGTAAAATAGCGTGTTAGCGGTTATATTTGCAGACAACTAGTAAATCTTCCGTATGTGCATAATCTATGGTTAGTAAATATTGAAGTATATGTTTTTTACAGCTATAGTAATTTAATTTATAGATACTTAGTTTTCTATTTAATCTATTGTACAGAAATGGGCCTAAAAATGTATAGAATCTATCTACAAAGACATGTTTTGAGGTTGCATTTATTTCTCATAACTTTTTAGTTATGGTACCCACCTACCCCACACCAATTTGTATAGGTACGACTACTTGCTATGTAAACAACAGTGGCAGTAAATATTCGAACATCACCAAGATACACAAAGTAGATTAAATACTGATAATCGAAACTAATGCAAAACCTTGTTGTTGTTGTTCTATGTTATGGGGGTTTGGTTTCCGCACTTAGTCCTTTGAGTGGACCATTGTGCGTGGGCCATGGCGGCCGTCGGTATTTACTCCAACCAGCCCACCTCCCTCCAGAAGTTGATTGTGTCTCCTGGTCTGCTAAGAACGTCCGTGTATGATTTGGGTGTCCCGAGGGTATCTGTCCTAATCTGGGTGACGCCTGTACATTCGAAGAGTACATGCGCAACGGTTTCCTCAGCCTCCATGCAGGCCCTGCAAAGGGGGCTGTCCGTTATGCCTATTGTGTGAAAGTGCTTGTTTAGCGGGCAGTGTCCTGTGATGGTGCCCGTCATCAGACGCAGACCATCCCTGTCCAGGCGTAGCAGACGTCTGGTTAGCCTGCCATCCGGGGATGGCATCGCTTCCCTGGACTGCCTGCAGCCTGGTGCCGAGGTCCACCAGCTCTCCGCTTGTGTGTGGGTAAATTCCTGCAGCCACCTGCGTAGCTGGTTGAAGGGGATGGGCACGATGGGCTCGGGGCCGCAGACTGACGCGCTGGATGCCTTTCTGGCCAGTTCGTCAGCAGCGTCATTGCCTAGTGATCCACTGTGTCCTTTTATCCATTGCAGTGTCACTTTGTTGCGATTAGAAACTGTTACCCGTTCTAATGCGTTGTGACATTCTAGTGTAAGGCTTGAGGTTATGTATCGTTTGGCTAGGGATTGGAGGACTGAAGCGCTGTCGGAGAGTATACGTATATGAGTGTCCGTAACTCTTCTGGCTTCTATGGCATACACCGCCTGTATAATGCCCACGCATTCCGCCTGGTAGACGGTGTTGAGCATTCCCAGCGGGCTGGATATTTTTATGTTAAGGTCGTGTGAGAAAACTCCGACTCCGGTCCCAGAGGTGGTCTTTGAGCCATCAGTGTAGACTCTTAGCTCTTCCGGGCCCGAGTGGTCGTTTTGTTCTTCTGTGAGTATAACGTTGTAGTGCTTTTGAAAGTAGTGTAGTTTTGGAGTTTTATCGCAGGGTGATGCCATCATTGGTTGTCGCTTGATCGCATCGTCCCTAATGCGTGAGTGCTTGACCCTCGAGTCATTGCTTAGGGTCCCTGCTATATTCAGTCTTAGGGCAGCCAGGGCAGCCTCCTCCCGCACGATTAGGTGTAGAGGTGGTAGCCCGAGCATTACCTGTAGGGCAGCGGTGGGTGTAGTTCTCATGCAGCTAGTGATGGCTACACAAGCGAATCGTTGCACCTTTTCAAGGTCTTTTTGGGCTGTGCTCAGGTCTGTTCTGGGCCACCAGACTATTGAGCCGTATGTGATGCAAAACCTTATTGGTGACGTTCTTCAGAAAAATGGTATTCGCAATTCCTGCGTGCATGTATGACCAGATGTATACCAGATGAACATAAAGGAGACAAAAGGAGCAGCCATATAAAAATCGTACCAGCAGGCGTAGCATGACCACCATAGAAATGGGTTTTGTCTATTCCTAGTAGAATAGAGATAGAATTGTCATGCTACGCCAGCATAAAACGGTAAAAATCTTTCTACAATCTTTAATTTTGTCTCTGTAATTTTATCTATTCTTCCGTCGACAAAACCCATTTCTACGGTGGTCATGCTACGCGTGCAGGTGGAGTTCTATAGTTTCTGCCTACTCACGTGGTAAACGCGTGAGTTTATTTATGTATGTGTGCTGACTTACTAACGACGAAAGAGTATCGTGTCACCCAGGATCTAACTCGGTGGAGGAGGTCAGGTAGGCAATCGCTCCGTGAAAAATACTAATATACAGATGAAGTTGAGTTAGACTGGAAGCCGTTCCAATCATAGTTGGGAATAGGCTAGACAGATTTATCGATTTTCAACACGGTTTTATTAGCTTTGTATGTATGTATCACCATACCATACACCTATATCACCCCCTTCAGAACGTCAGATTAATGTGAAACTTAGCACACTTATCAATCCTGCCAGGGTCGCGAGATTCGTTTGCAACAGTCACCGTGGCCCCGGCATATAAGCAACTGAAGGAGCACTGGTGGGTTTTATTCAGTAAAACTCTACCCCCCTCCCCCCCACTCCGCTCAGACCGGGAGACGTCATTTGATGATTTCCCACACACAAAAAAGCACACTTATCAATGATCGATGACAATACAATAATTTCATAAATTTGTGCCATTATCGCCAGGATCACCAGGATAGCAAAACACTAAACACGCTTACATAGAACACCAAACTAAAAGTAGAAAACAATTGAAATAACGCGTGGGCTGCTTGATATCAATTAAAAATTCCTCAAAAAGTACCCCACGCTTTCTTCTATAATTTTCTACTTTTAACTTGGTTTTCTATGAAAGTATGTTTATTCGTTTTTAAACTATTATTTTATCTGGGACGCAACTTGCGTCAGCACTATTGCCGCCAGCCACCTTGGTCGCACCGTCCTCTCGCCGTCAGCTGCAGCGAAAGACGCCGCTGAGAGGAAGAGGGTGAAGTACGCACCGTTGGTGGATCGCTACCATTTTGTGCCCATTGCTTTTGAAACCATGGGTGCCTGGGGCACTGGGGCCCAGGAGCTCATTAGTGAGTTAGGGCACAAGCTCCGTGACAAAACGAGTGACTCCCGCTCCGGCTCGTTCTTGGTGCAAAGGTTAGCCATTGCCATCCAACGTGGCAACGCAGCAAGTGTTTTGGGCACCTTTGCGCCGGGAACAGTTAGGGGCGGGTTATTTGACGTGTACTGAACGCATTACTATTTTGACCAATTTAGTATACATATGACATATCGCTCTGTTCATCAAAATAAGATCTTTTTTTTTACCTATGTTAACAAATAAATAAACTGAACATAATGCTAAACAGAAATATGGACCCTAGACAGAATAAAGTGGTGTCTGAGTGGGTGTTAAACTGCCATTTTAAGTTAAATAAAAACCAACAACAAAAAGTGCTATTACTGTCTGTCTATCAATCTCCATACATCAGATGGTTTAGTTTATTTCACTGAAAACGAATTAAATGTTTAGTCAGCGGACTGTAAAAAATGATGTTACATTCGTTCGAGCACTGACAAATGATCTTTACAGTTTATTGATTGCACCTAGTGCAGTATTTGACGCGTGTCGGGTGCAAAATAAATGGATGTGATTTTACTGAAAATCGTGTATGACTTTTGTGAACCTAAACGAGGCAAAGGAGTATGTAAGGATTGTATCAGGTGGCGTTCCGTAGTTTCTGCCTGGGAACCCCCATGGGAAAAACGCGTGAGTCTATGTATGTATGACTATTGTTCAGGAATTATTTTATACCTACCTAGGTACCACATTTTAAGGTAACTGGACACGCACACATGGGACTTAAACAGAACTGTCGAAATGTGGGTGTACTATAGGTATTTTTTGTGGTAAGGGGCCATCCATAAATTACGTCACACGTTAAGGGGGGGACGGGGTCGATGAATTGTGACATTGTGTGACAAGGGGGGGAGGGGCCCAAAATTTTGTGACGTCAAACTTCAAAATTGAGTATACATATTTAATGTACTATTAAAACACGAAATACGAATTATGAAAGAAAATTTAAAAAAAAAATCAACGTCTAGATGTAAAATTGCAAAATATGTGACGTCATACGAGGGAGCGGGGGTCTCACAAATGTGACCAGGTGTGACAAGAACGGGGGGGGAGTCAAAAAATCATGAAATTTGTGTGACGTAAATTATGGATGGCCCCTAAAATGAGGCGTGATGTTATTTGCTGTGTAATTATAGTTACGTGTTATTTGCTGTGTAAAACTAAAGCACAGTAATTTAGATATAGGGAGAGATTTGATTAATTTGAATCACAATTACGTAAATTAAAGAAATTTATAATATTTTAAATATTCTTAGACAAATTAATGTTGAGATAATTTTAGCATCAAACCAAATCTTGCCTAACACAAAATGTAGAACAATTGAAACATGAAAACACACAATAGACAATCCAAACAAAAGAATAGCAACAAGTATCAACAATTTTCGAAAAACTTATAAAAATAAATAAAATACACGTACATTTTCAACGTGTCGCAGCGTCAAATACTTTCAAGTTCCATATTCCCCCCAAATCGGAGCTTTATCCCTATCGAGAGAATACAATGCATCTGAAAAGTTTTCACATAAACAAAACGTAGTCGTGAGTCGCCGTGCCTCGTAAATAAGCAACATGGCGGGTCTTGGGGCGAGCCCGGGGACTGGCAGGCCCTTTCAATGGACTCTCCACTGCGCGGCCCTTTCTTTCTTTCTTTTTGCTGTTGAAATTGTGTTTTTGTTGATGCATGTTGATGCGGTCCGTGTATGTTGAAAGTTATGTGCGGTGCTGGGATAATTTAGGTGAGTTTGAAACTTGGGACTTAGTATTCAAGTTAAAATATCTGTGAACCGAAATGTTTATTTATGTAAGTGGATCTTTGAAGATTCATTAATTTATATCATCATTTTTTTGGTCGATATTTTAAAACTAGATAGGGTGGGCGTGTCCTAGCTAACTGATCCCTAAGTAGAAATTCCGAACAAAACTCAGAGGTCGTGGCCTCTTTTAAACTCCAAGCATTACATAATTAGAATTTCATGCGAGTCTAACAATGCAAAGCTATGTTTTTTTTTCGCTGTGAAAACATCAAATGACGTTTCTCGTTCGGAAAGCGTGTAAGACTTTTACTGACTAAAACCTACCCGTGTTCCTTCAGTAGCCTATGCCAGGGCCACGGTAACTCTTATGATAATGATAAGCGGACCCCTTCAATTTTCGCTAACATCTCTTAGTCTGGAAGGTTCTTTTGAACCTTTTGAATAAAGAGCCATTGCAACTTTCAGCTGACCTGTCCCAACAGACGGCATGCATACTAAAAACTTTTTTACAAAAAAAAAACAACCGACTTCCTTAAAAACACTACTGTCTTAGGATCTGTATTTATGGTTTTTTTGCCACCGACTTCCGAAATTAAAGTTATTTTTCACTTTGTAGTGTTTTTAAGGAAGTCGGTTGTTTTTTTTTTTGTAAAAAAGTTTTTATTGTTAAATTTTTAGTTGTGGTATTCACCCTGCACTAATTCCAAACAAACAATGCATATTTATGCGATAGCAGAAATCGCGGTTGATGCTGTCATTTTTTAAAGAGTTCCGGTGTCTGTCTCCCGAACTCATCATCAGATCTATATGAAAATTATATGGGACTATTTCGGAATAAACCTCTTTCGAACAAAAAAAGAATTTTGCAAATCGTTTATATATGACGGAGTTGCGGCCGAACATACATAAAAAAAAAACATATAAACATCCGAATTGAGAACCTCCTCCTTTTTGAAGTCGGTTAAAAACATTAGATTAATAGTTCAGAATATAATCTCTGAGATCCGTAGTTTGAACTGCGTTATCGTTACCTAACTAGACACACTGGTACCTTCCTTTCAGTGATATCTACTAGTATATATATCACACTATCTTTTTCCGTTTAGTCTACCAAAAAATATATCGTATCAAATTTCACTTGTGTGTATTCCTTCCTTGTCTAAACTACGAAACTTTATCCGAACCCTTTTCCCTTATTTAGACAATGGAACCATTCGATCTATATCTTATCTTCAACGTAGCAATCACTTGCCAAAAAAGCATCTCTGTAGTATACTGTCAGTATTTATAAATAAACTAACTTCTGTCCGCGACTTCGTCTGCGTCAATTTTTTTTTTCGAACTTTATTACTGGAATGCTGGATGGCGTTAAAGTAGCTAGATTTTGAGATTTTTTGACAAACAATTTTATTTATCTGTCGTATTTTTTTTTTTTCATCAAAAGTATCCTATGTTACTTCTAATACCTCCAAAAATATGTGTGCAAAGTTTCATGATGATCGGTTAAGCAGTTTTCGCGTGAAAGCGTAACAAACAAACTTACTTTTACATTTATAACATTATAGTAGGGATATGATTTTATGTATCTTAACAACGTGAAATGTGGATGTCGACTTAAATAAAACAAAAAATAAAGCGGCTTAACGATTTCTTTTGTGCTGATCCGCAACGAGAGTAAAATGTAAAAAATGTTAGTTACTTATGTCTGCGAAATCTTGATATAAATTTAAGAAATGCAGAGCGTTTTGACACCCAATTTAGAAATGTTAATTGGTGAAAATGCCTTCTTGTTTTAAAACCCGAGTAATGCATTCCAAAATGTTACAAATTGTATGCAAAACAGTACGTTCTTTTACTATTGAATCGACCCATTAAAATGTATTTTTATTGACTTTATCATCACCGCTACAATTTTGTGGCATTCATGCGTTTGATATGCAGTAAAAGCTCCTTATTCGCACTTCCTTCATTCGCGTTTTCACTATTCGCGGATTAAAAAAATGCGACCCAATTCCTATATTCGCGGCAAAAAAATTCTTTATTCGCGAATCTAATCAGTACATCGGTACATACACATTGACAATAAATAATAGTTTAAATAAATAATAGTTTAAAAAACTAAAAAAACACGCTTCCATGGAAAACCAAACTAAAAAGTACAAAATAATGGAAAAAAAGCGTGGGGTGCTTTTAAGGTATTTTTTTATTGATATCAGGCACCCCACGCTTTTTTTCCATTATTTTGTACTTTTTAGTTTGGTTTTCCATGGAAGCGTGTTTTTTAGTTTTTTAAACTATTATTTATTTTCTATTTTTTAGGGTATTTCGAATTTTGAGACGTATGTCAGCGTAGTTTGTGACAGTTTTTTTGCTGTCCTGGTAACCCTGGCAAGGATAATGGCACAAATTTATGAAATTATTGCATTGTCATCAGTCCTTGACAGGTGTGCAAAGTTTGAATGAAATCTGGTCGTTTAAAGTGGGTCAAAATCGCACTATAAGGAGTCGGTTACAAACAAACATACAAATATACAAACATACAAATATACAAACATACAAACATACAAGTGAAGCGTGTAAAAACATGCTTCCATAGAAAACCAAACTAAAAAATAGAAAATTATTGAAAAAAAAGCCTTGACAATGGAATAGGAACCCATGTCGGATTCGAACAGATAGAATCAAGTGACATTCAGAAGTTGCTTGAATCGCAAGATGAAGATTTGACTGAAACCGACTTGGAGGAAATGTTACATTCACAGCCCATTGAAGAAGAGGCTTCAACAAGCACTGGAAACGTGACATTTAATTTGAAATATCTTAATGAAAGTTTAAGAATGATAAATGAGCTTTGTGATTTCTTTATGAAAATAGATACATGTATGGAATGACGTCTTATTTTTAAGAGGCAAATAGCTAAATCTAAGTCAAAATTGAAGGAGCTTTTAAAAACTGCCAAGCAAAAAACATACAAAATTCTGTAAAACATTGCCTGAAGATAATAATTAATAAATTTGGTCAAAAACTTTAGTTTTTTTATACATATATTTGTTTTTTATATTTTTGTCCCCTAAGAACGTAGGGGATACGTTAATCCTATATAAATTACCATTCCATATTCACGGTTTCTGTATTCGCGACATATTTCCGGAACATTTACCCCGCCAATAAAGAGTTTTACTGTATTTTATTATCTTGTTATCAGAGAAAAACACACACATACAATACATATTTGTACTAGCTATAACAATTTCTTTAGATACTTCCGTGCTATAAATAAATCGAAGCTGTCCATTCCGTTTTCTTCCTCAAAGATTCTTGAGCCCATTTCAAAGTAAGATAGATTACTGTTTAGTCCAGCGAAATAAATACACGTTCTGATATTTTTAGAAGCAGAAATAATCCAATATGTATTGAAATTTCTACTTAGAGTCACACCCGGATATACTTAAATAGGTAAGTACCTACTTCTTCGTAGATTTTCTTCATCGCAGTCACCGTAAAGGCAATCAGCGAAGTCGTAAGGCAGCTGGTCCTCTCATTTGGGAATAACAGACATCTGCAACCACAAATATGTCTGTCTTTGGATGTTCATGATGAGGTGATAGGAAGCCCCTGTTCAGTGAGGAACTTAAACGGACTGATCTATGACTTTGATGATTGCAGTCAACGGGAAACCATACGTTTCGACATTTCCAAAACAAGAAGGAACGTTGAAATCACTTTCTTGTTCTTCGTCGTATCGACGACTCCCTTTTATTAATTTTATATACTTTCGACCACAATTCGACCACTTCGACAGCGTTAGCGTTGACCTCGAAAAAGTCTTCGATAGGGCAGGTATTTTTGTACGGAGAGCACGAAAAGTGGTGTGGTATCGTTTGTGATGTCCATAGTCACACTGTGGCTCATCGGAATTCCCCCACCTAACTAAGTTGTAGTATCAGCAGCGAACTCACCTGGCTTCTTGGTCGGTTTCAGGTGGGCTATGGTAGTTTGTGGACAGCTGGGATCTTTTCTGCAAGCTCAAGTTACTCAGCTGGAGGGGGAAGTTAAAGCATCCAGTTTTAATCAAGCCGTGGATCTGCCGCCATTTAGTGCGATGGTCGACTTGAGGAAACTATCACAACTATACAGTCTGCACCGCGGTTTAGTTACGTCATAGAGTGAACAACGTTTGTCTGTCTCCTGCTTTAGCTTTTCAGAAGCAAAGGCAGTTACCCTTCGAATCTCTGGCAGGGGCTTTTCCTGCCAGTGGGTAAAGTGAGATCAGTGGTATTACATCACTTTAAGCAAGTGTGACTAGGTGACCAGCATAATAGAAGCACAGAACAAATCTATCAATAGTCCGTTTTTTCATTTTATAATACAGCGATAAAGGCCTATCTGGTGATCAACACTATGTATTAAAATGCAAATAAAATCCATTTGAATATGTGATAAAATCAGATTGAAAACGAAAAGAGAAATCGAATGAAACAAATTTTTATTTCTCTTTTTGCTATAGGCACCGGCGAAAGATTGAAAATTGTTAGGTTTCCCGGCTCAGCTCTATCCTAAAATCCTGACACATTGCGTATATACCATGACGTGGGAGGCTGTGGGAAATATGACAAATTGACTAACCAAGCATTTATGTTTTATTTTTCAATATTACCTAGTTCCGAAAATTTTCAAACCGCCGCTTTTTCTGTCCAGTCACAAATATTATGCTCTCTTGAGAATGTGGAATTTGTAATATGGATAACTTCGATAAAAAGTTACTATTTGCGTAGGCACCTTAATTTTTTTTTGACCTCCGCAACATTTGTGCAGGGTCGATTTTTTTTTTACAGGTAACAGTAATAAGTTTCGTATTACTTTACTTTATAACTCTTTTTAATTTACGAAAAAGCACAAAATGTAAACGAGCAAGTAAACTTTTATGCGCTATAATTCAGACGATGAATTATTTATCAATTAAATAGAAATGCTTTTTTTTTCATTTATTTTAATGTTAATAAATCACGTAAAATCCAGCTTGTGAAATAGGTACAGCAATGCAAATAATCTCGAAAGAGGCTTCAGACACCCTTGAGACAAAGCTAAACTACGCGAAGTACCAATCTATTGGAAAAACTGAGTGCGAACAAAAAAATTATAAAAACATTGAAATTGCAAACCTACGAAGTACCCCTATTGTACATCATTTTTTGATCCCGTATTTTTCTCGAAATTGTTCGAAAGAGATACCGTGACCCTGGCACATGGGCAACTAAAGGGACACGGGTGAGTTTTAGTCAGTAAAAGTCTGACACGCCCTCCCGCTCCGCCCAGAGCGGGAGAAGTCATTTGATGATTTCACATAAAAAAAAAAACAAAAACAAAAAAAACAGAATAAAATGCATAGACAATGCAATATCGCATAAATTAACTAAAACGGACTCTCATTGCGGTCAGATTGCCACTTTTTATCCACAAAAGCTTCCTGCGTGTGTACGACCTTTTGATTAAACCGGCCCACACTTGGGACTTTTTTTTTTGAAACATGCTTGTGTGTGAAAAACGTTCTACTGGCTGTCTTTAACTCAGACGTCTCCCGTCATGATTAAACAACATGAATCTAGATTCGCAAAAACATTATTGTGCCCCATTCGCCATCCCATTCTATGAGCTCACGAGAATATCTTAATCTTGCAATTTTATGATGCCGTTCGAATTTTGGGCAATTTGCTGGCTGATAAAGCTTATTGGTTTCAGCAAGACGTCTCCTGACCGGCCGTTGACTGTTGGCTGGAAGTCACACGTAAACGTTCTATTTGCCTACATTATAAACTTTATGACATTTCCGATTCCACGTGGACGGTTAATTTAGGCTTTTTGATGGTGAGCTTATTTCACAGAAATACGACTAGCAAAACTCCGTCCTGGAATTCGCATCGCCCATCGGCAAAACTAATCACGTTCGATAGAAACAAAATGGAAGCTACGGCGAAAACACCGGAGAAATCCGAAATTAACAGTTACACCCCCGGGCTTTTAATTAAATTTCAGAGGACTTCCTTACGTGAAATTATTTAAAATATAAGGATAAATATCTGAGTACACAGATATATTGTATTATACATTCTAACGACACTGCTGAAATAAAGACTTTATACTAGTTTGATCATTTGTAAATTTGCATATATCTCGCATGAATTTACTCGCCTCGAATCGGGAGAAATGATACTTTTAATCATGTATTCTTTTCTATAAGCGACTTGCAGGAAACTAATTTATCTGTGGGTGTATTGACAAATCCAAAAATACCTAAATACAAGGCAATTGGTACACAAAGTAGTGGTCACTGCAAATACATGCAATAAAGTGTATAACATTCAACATTAAAATACGAAGCCCAGGTAACGGGATAATCCAAACCATTCAACAACATGCCTCGTTGGTCTAGTGGTCACGAGCACGACTGCTGTTGTCTTGGATTCGATCACCACGTCAGGCGAAGCGATAAAAGGTTTATCATTTCAGAGTTTCTCAGTAGCAGCTCGGATTCCGTCTTTGTGTCCAGTTAATGGCAACTAAATCCCTCCTTATTTTTGAGCTTGAATATAACGGGCTATGGCGATATCAGGACGTGCCATCTATTCAGAGTTGCCACCCGTCCCGATTTTGCCGGGACAGTCCCGATTTCGAAGACATTGTCCCGCGTCCCGACGGCCTATCGATTTTGTCCCGATTTTAGACAATATGCGACAGGCTCAATCAATTCATTCACGGGTACCCAACCCAGTCACGAGCCACCGCGTCATCTACCGCGCGCCGCATGTACCGCGTTCGTTTTCGCCTCCTCCCGCGCGCGCAGTAATCTGTGGACTCTGTGGTTGTACTTTCGGCGAGTTTCTTTCTTCGTTGAGTTGAGTGAAAAAATTACATTCGTTGGAGTTTAAACAATACATACTTTTAAAAACATTATGTAAATATCTCTGAAGTTTACATATATATATTATTTAAGTCAAGCGGTCGGTGTTTTATTGCATTGCAATAATGTAATGTTACATTGGTTGGTGCTATGTTCTATGTTATGGGGATTTGGTTTCCGCACTTAGTCCTTTGAGTGGACCATTGTACGTGGGCCATGGCGGCCGTCGGTGTTTTACTCCAACCAGCCCACCTCCCTCCAGAAGTTTATCATGTCTCCTGGTCTGCTAAGAACGTCCGTGTATGATTTGGGTGCCCCGAGGGTATCTGTCCTAATCTGGGTGACGCCTGTACATTCGAAGAGTACATGCGCAACGGTTTCCTCAGCCTCCATGCAGGCCCTGCACAGGGGGCTGTCCGTTATGCCTATTGTGTGAAAGTGCTTGTTTAGCGGGCAGTGTCCTGTGATGGTGCCCGTCATCAGACGCAGACCATCCCTGTCCAGGCGTAGCAGACGTCTGGTTAGCCTGCCATCCGGGGATGGCATAGCTTCCCTGGACTGCCTGCAGCCTGGTGCCGAGGTCCACCAGGTCTCCGCTTGTGTGTGGGTAAATTCCTGCAGCCACCTGCGTAGCTGGTTAAAGGGGATGGGCACGATGGGCTCGGGGCCGCAGACTGACGCGCTGGATGCCCTTCTGGCCAGTTCGTCAGCAGCGTCGTTGCCTAGTGATCCACTGTGTCCTTTTATCCATTGCAGTGTCACTTTGTTGCGATTAGAAACTGTTACCCGTTCTAATGCGTTGTGACATTCTAGTGTAAGACTTGAGGTTATGTATCGTTTGGCTAGGGATTGGAGGACTGAAGCGCTGTCGGAGAGTATACGTAAATGAGTGTCCGTAACTCTTCTGGCTTCTATGGCATACGCCGCCTGTATAATGCCCACGCATTCCGCCTGGTAGACGGTGTTGAACATTCCCAGCGGGCTGGATATTTTTATGTTAAGGTCGTGTGAGAAAACTCCGACTCCGGTCCCAGAGGTGGTCTTTGAGCCATCAGTGTAGACTCTAAGCTCTTCCGGGC
This sequence comes from Aporophyla nigra, assembly GCA_947507805.1. Lineage (NCBI taxonomy): Eukaryota > Metazoa > Arthropoda > Insecta > Lepidoptera > Noctuidae > Aporophyla > Aporophyla nigra. Next base: position 7,641,822 of record OX382301.1, read on the forward strand.
CCGAGTGGTCGTTTTGTTCTTCTGTGAGTATAACGTTGTAGTGCTTTTGAAAGTAGTGTAGTTTTGGAGTTTTATCGCAGGGTGATGCCATCATTGGTTGTCGCTTGATCGCATCGTCCCTAATGCGTGAGTGCTTGACCCTCGAGTCATTGCTCAGGGTCCCTGCTATGTTCAGTCTTAGGGCAGCCAGGGCAGCCTCCTCCCGCACGATTAGGTGTAGAGGTGGTAGCCCGAGCATTACCTGTAGGGCAGCAGTGGGTGTAGTTCTCATGCAGCTAGTGATGGCTACACAGCTTGGTTGGTGCTATGTTGTGGTTGTAGCTGTTTGCAGAATTTTCGCGCTTTGAGTCGAGAGGTTAATCTTCAGTTTCCTTTGGTTACAAAGCGATGCGACTGATTTGACTGTCTCATGGGTAATTTTTTTTTCACCAAACTCCGAACGTCTCTGATGCGCGATCGTCCCGTTTTTTTTTCCCCTAAAGGTGGCAACCCTGCATCTATTACAACGCTGAATATCCTTTGTGTGAATTGGTACAGACGTGAGCTTATGTAATCATCAAAACATAATATTGTAGAGTAGGCATTCTGTGTTCCATGCTACATTATTGAATATTTCAACGTGTCAGTGTACCGATCATCAATGTATCGAGTTATTCTCGTTGCGCTGGAAATTCGGGTCTGAGCTAAGTTCAGCGAGCGGGTAACCTGTCATCGTTCGTAGGGAGACGCTTGAGTGATTGAGTGATTCGACGAATTCCTGACTTGTACATCACCTACTCATAGACTAGAGGAAAGTAACCAAATATGGAATACCGTTTTATTTTTACGCTTAAAAAAAACCATTTTCAATCAAAATCAAAAACTTTTAATCATAAATATCAACTGACATACATTTGTGCTTTGGATAATAAGTTCAGTCTTATAATTTACTAGCTGTTACCCGCGACTTCGTCCGCGTGGTATTTTTAACAAAAAAGTTTTTCGTTCGAATTTTTTTCGTGAGATTCTATTTTCTTTTTTCTAAAATAAAAGTAGCCTGAGTTACTCCTTGTTACATCAGCTATCTGCCAGTGAAAGTCCCGTCAAAATCGGTCCAGCCATTTCAGAGATTAGCCGGAACAAACAGACAGACAGACATACAAAATTTGTAAAAAATGTTGTTTTGGTATATGAACCGTGCATACACTTAGTAAAAAGCGGTTATTTTAATATTACAAACAGACACTCCAATTTTATTTTTTTATATGTAGATGTCTAGATTTATTTATTTATTATAATATATATATATATATATATAATATTATTATTATATAATATATTATAAGCCCTATAATTTCTCTAAAACAAAATCAACACAAAAGTTAAGGTTAAGGTGTAAGGTTTTCGGAATAGGTACCCCAAATATGGAACAGTAAAAATTACCCTTAATTTCTATGAGATAATTTAGGAACATTGGTCAAATATAAAATGTAACTTAAACTATTTGCAATAATCGCAAACCCAGAGATCGAATTCTGCACCAGCGCAATCACTATGTGCCTAGATTTCGCACATGAGGTATTTGATCCAGGTTTCTCCTCGAGTACCTATCTCCAGAAAATAGCCTATGACAGAACATATATACTCATACATTGATTACCTATCATGGTATCCGGCTCACTGTCTGTGTCAAACAGTACTATCTTATCATCATCAGAATCTGTTGGATTAGCCTTAGTGGTTTATTTTGATTGTTTGGCTTTCGTTTTTTGTTCGGTCTGTGTTTTATTATTAGCCTTACTCAATCTATTTTCCTCTTCTTCTTTCTTCTTACTTTTTTCAACCAGGTTGCTTTTGTGAGGTGAAGACGTGATGATTGCGGGAGCTTCTGCTGAAGATAGTTCACTTTTCTGGCATAAGCGAAGCAAAGAAGATCTCAGTATGTTGAAGTGTTTTGCAGCTTTCAGATTTGGCATTCATTGCATTTATTTTCGTGTTACATTGGAATTGGTGGGCGCCATTCTAAAAATAATAAAAAAATCTAGTTACCCAGTTAATTCATATTTTGTAGATAGTTCGTGGTATCTAGATATAGAATAGATATTTGGCCACCACGAAGTATCCATATTTTGCATTTCTCACTAATTTTAAATTTTAATCATATTTTAAACTGCAGTGGGACAGTATAGGCTAAAAAAATAAAAATAAACAAAACAATACAATAGTAAATAATCTAATACTTTCAAACAAACATTTAAACAAGGCATAGATGCATTAAAGACTATACTATTTCTAATTACATACCGACAAATACTTAATTTTTACTTAACATAAAAAGTTTTCTGACAGCATCAAAACAAAACACCACGGCAATGTCACTCGTTCGACTGACGAGTTGAAACCTGTACGCGTGTATAACGTTAAAAAGAGATAGTTGATCACTGCGTTATGCTTCTAGCGGTATTAGTTTTCGAGAAATGCCGGTATTCCACATTAGGGATACTATTCCATATTTGGCTACTTTCCTCTACTCTTAGAGGTTCTGACTAATGTAGTATGTAAACAAACACAAATAAATGGATCAGAAATCGTCTACCTATCTGTGGATGATAATTTGGTATACCACTTATAGAGTGCTTTGACTTGATTATTTGAATTATTAAACCTATAATTCTACAGTCATCTTTTCATTCGACAACTGAAGTTAATGTGATAACTTTAATTAGACTGATTGATGTTAATAAAGTTATTCAAACAATTATTGTTGGAAAAAGTGGTGAGCTTTATAAAGTTGAAGTCTTCTTAATACAGATGAATGTGTTAATTATTTCATTTAGTCACTGATTACGTAAAAAATAACCTGAACTGGATTTGTTTACACTATTATCAGGTACTTTTGAACAGACTATATACTCAATACATTATGCATTGGACAGTATACATTCATTCCGTACTTCAGCACTTTTGCAGACTTCTAATATTTGCTGACTGCTAACGTAGTAATGTCCTATTAACTACAGCTACATACATGCGAGGAACTCCCAGAGCCCTAAGAACGTCAAAACAAGTTAATGGCCCAGCTTTGTTCATACAGGATGATCGTACACAACGCGAGCAAGATTTTTTCTCGCGCCGACTTCGGGGACCGTTAAAAATTCAAAGACTGAGCGCAGCGAGATTAGAAGTCTAGTTTGAAAGAGTAATACCCCTGTCTATTGTAACAATGAAGATGTCAAGATTCACATGAAAGGTAATAAATCTGTGCAAGCCTTAACATTTACCTTCCACGACGGCGCGAGAGAATGTTACGAATGAAAATAAATCGCCCCTAATTCAGAGCCGAATCGGCGAGATGAAATTGAAATTGAGATTGGGCTGTGTAATGGTGCTATATAGTGATCCGAACGAGCTCCTTGCTCTCGGCAGCTCTGTAGCGTAATTAATACCCCGCCAAGAGAAACTTACCACAAATCTGCACTTTCAATTTGTGCCATTGCTTAACTAAGTAGGTAGGTACTGAAAGTTGAGCGGGTGATATCACGGTAGTTCAATACTTCAGGATCACGTTCTATAAAGTACATACGTAACAAGAAAATATTTCAGTAAGAAATCAAGATGCTTCCAACGATACCTCAATAGTCAAATTATGATAAGAAGTTTAAAAGTTATGAGGGAACTGATGAACACACATAGATAGAAACTAACATATATAATCGTTAAAATCATAACCCTCCTCGTGGTCGGGCAAAAATAGTTATAATCTTGTCGCTCGTTTTTTTTTTTTGCCGTACTGAGACTATATCAGAATGTGCACGTTCTTAAAATTACCAGAATTGCCCCACAGATTGAATTTTTCAACGTTGCACTATAGCCATTGAAAATAGATTTAAATTTTGAAAAAAAGGACAGTCTGTAACCTACGGGTATGAAACTGTAGCGGCATCTACACCACCACATGCGAACTACGCATTACACTGACGTCATGCAAAATCCTGCATCGCGCAAGCACAATTTACTGCGCAACTATAGGTACAACGTCTCGATATCAATCGTCGGGCAGTTGACCACCAGACATGACACACGTCTGGTCGGAAGATCCTTCCTTTGTTACGGAGGTTGAGTGACCTTTTTTTTTCTGGATGGGAAATCATCAAATGACTTCTCCCGCTCTGGGCGGAGCGGGAAAATTATGAGTCGGCGCTTTGAATGATCTTTGTTCATTGATTTTTCAGCGCCGACTCAAAATTTTAAGGTTTATTATTTTTTGCTTTTCTGTTTTTTCGGCGGTTAAATTTTTTGTTAAAAAGTTTTTATTGCTTTTAAGTTTTTTCGGTGGCTTAATTTTTTGTTAAAAAGTTTTTATTTTATAATTTTTTGTGGTTTTAATGTACTAATAATTATGAATTTATTTGTATTTGATCATATACATTTTTAGAATTCACGTACATTATACATAGTTTAGTCGAAATTCATTATTAACCTCCGGCAGAATGAAGAAATTCCCTCGTCCGCGCATAATATATGTCAAAAGAAAACTACATAACCTCACAAAACTGACAGATTACAGATGTTTTGATTTTTATCAAAAGGTTAACTTGGAATTTCATTTGTATGTGTATTTCTAATTAATAACGTTACCACAAAATATTACTATCATGACTTCTGCATTAATAAGTGCTATCAGAAGATTGCACATTTCTGTGACACCGCAAATAAGAGTATATTCATCAAACGGCACTGCTGTTACTTCTGCAGCCTCAAACAGTTTATCTATCACAAAAAAGGAATGGGCCTTCCAGCCTCAGTACACTAAGCCCCGTGAAGTATGGATTGAAAACCTAGATACGATAGAAGAGCAGAAATTGGGGTTATTTGAGCTGCATCCGTCAGTGTACGCCGCGCCTCCTCGGTTAGATATTATAAATCAAAATGTTGTATGGCAGCGAAAGATTAGATATGTGTCGTGGGCAAATACAAAGACTAGAGCCGAAGTGCGAGGCGGTGGCAGGAAACCCTGGCCTCAGAAGGGTTCAGGGCGTTCTCGTCATGGGTCGATTCGTTCTCCACTATGGCGCGGCGGTGGTATAGCGCACGGCCCTCGCTCCGGAAAATCTCACTTCTTTATGCTGCCCTTCCACGTCAGGATACATGGCCTTACAACAACATTATCATCAAAGCTAGCCCAAGATGACTTACATATTGTTAAGGATTTGGAGCTACCAACAGATGAGCCTGAATATTTAGCTGAACTTGTTGAGAAGAGGAATTGGGGACCTTCAGTGCTGATTGTTGATGAGTAAGTACACGACTGAGTTCACAAGTACTTCTGACCAGTAGAAAGACATTGACAAAATGTAACAAACCTTTAGTCAGAAAAGCCACATTGTTGTTCTAGTTCAAACAGTTGTTGAATAAATTAGAAATAAATGGTGCATTCTGTGATATTGTGAGTCATGTCTACTCATTCCCATTGTTAGCAAGCCATAGAGACCAGCTTATAAAGACAGCATTCTTCAATTTTAGTGTACCTTAAATTTAAAAAATAAATCATTACTAAAATGTTCAACTTTTTATTTCCAGCACTGATTATGCACCCAGGAACATAACTGCGGCGACAGACAGCATAGCCCACATCAACATAATGCCAGTTTACGGCCTCAATGTCTACTCTATGTTGAAACATGATACCCTCATCCTAACCCTGGCAGCTGCTGAGAAAATTGAAGAAAGGATACTGCACTGGCTTCATGCTAATACTAGACAACAGTCTCAAGAATTCAAACTCAATCAAGTTTAAACATTTTAAAAATCTATGTGGACCCATACTTCCGTTTCGAAATAACTATGGCAGTTTTGAATATGCCTAAAAGATTGAAGATTGTCTGCAATTAATAAAAGTATATAAATACTAATTATAACATTGAGTTATTCTACTATAGGTCTGCTTAGGTCACAACAAATTGGGAAAACCCTAGTTTTATAAAAGCAAAAGAAGCATTTCTTTCCTAGACTAGTTCCAACTTCAATAACCTTGAAATACTTCTTTTTATTCTTGAAAACTGGGAATCCATTTTACTTAATTGCCATTGAATTAGCATGATTAAACTGCCTTTAATTATTCATTTTACCATCAAAAGTTAAAATACTTGAGTGTTTTAATATTAGAACATAAGACATTGATTATGTTATTGTATACTTATTAGTAGTGTTTAAAAATATAGAAAACGATGATAAAATACATGTAATTTTATTTATATTCATGCCTATTAAAAATAAGGAACACAAAATAAGTTGATTGAGGGGAAGAAATGTTAAATATCCAATATCATTGTCAGGATCTGGTTGATCCCCGTTCTTTGTCTCTGTGTGACTCAGGAATCTGTAAGTGGAAAATTAAGGTTTTAAAGGAGTATTCTCAAGTTCACATTGTTGAAACTAACATAGTAGCTAAATGCTATACGGTGAAATAATATTATTTAATACTTCAATACCACAAATATACTGAGACTTAATGACTTAGCCATTTTCTACCATTCAATCTCTGGGTCATGCAGAGACAAACACTTAACAGATTATGGATTGTACAATGTTGACTGGCAAAGAATGTGTTATCAAGTCTCCCTTATGTACTCCTTACTATACATGAGACTATTCAGCATCATCTGCCTAGCCCGTTCCCAACTATGTGGAGGCAGGCACGGTCCGAGAGGGGGGGTTCTAGGGGTCATGACCCCCCCCAAAGACAGTTATGCTGTCGAAACCCTGAACGATTTGCCAGTCTTATTATCTTAAAATTGTTCTCACTTGAGCCACGGAGACTCCAATGGACATTTGCAAAAAGATTATAAACCGGGACATCATTCTGATCAGCAGCGCTTGCGACTACTAGACCGAAGAGAACACACAGAAGAGGATTTACCTTCCTAAAAATATTCTTCAGTACTCATGATAACCCCCCCCCCCCCCCCCCCCCAATGTTAGGCTGCGACCGCGCCTGTGTGGAGGTACAGCATTTTACATGGAGCTTCTGCCTATCTGACCTCCACAACCCACTTACTGGGTAATATGATACCCCTTGGTAAGACTGATTGTTAGATGTCATTTATGGATCTTAAATAGTTATTACAGCTCTGTAATTACTAAAATGACAGCTGGAACCAATGGCATAACATTGTTTCCTAGGAATGTAGGGTCTTTGTATGTCAAGGTGGTCACCAATCCACAGATTAACTGTGGTAAGTAGAGCTTAACCTGATTGATTGGTCCATGAGGTTATGACTTAGCCACAGGCCCCTTTTAAAACTTAAGTATTACTAACAAAAACCCACATATCGTCGTTGCAAATTTAAAATCTCCTATGTAACAATTTTCACAAATACGAGCTATGCATTTATTTTAAAAGCGATTTTGTATACCTACCTATTGCAAAAACTCATATGTGAATATCTTAATGTATCGTTAAAATATTCGCTAATTTAATAAAATCTCATGTTTATTGACCATCGAAAACTCCTATGTGCCTGATGTTATAAACTGTAAAACCACTTATGTGACAAAAAGTTGCAACTTAAATCTCCTATGTGCAGAAAAATAATTAAATTTATATAAATATACGCTGAACGACACATTGATATAAGACAAATTCTATCAAAATACATTATAAGTCCTTTACACTTTACATCTACAAAAAAAAAATAAGAATGTTTCCTCAGTTTCTTTTTCAGGAAACAGTTTTTTTCGTTTTTCTCGAAAAGTTACTTTTTACACATAGGAGATTTTAAATTTGCAACGACGATATAATATAAGCAATGGAATTGTATTTCACCTTATTTGAAGACGTCTTTTTCACAATATTGCCAGCCATTTTCTGTCTGATGCTCCATCTTAGATCTGACCAGTCATTTTCACCTGGTACATTAGACTTATACTTGTCCCATAAAGTAGTATAATAATGATATAGAGTTACGGGGTCGCATTTCTTCTTTGCTGGCTGTATAGGAACTTTTATTACTGAAAAGGCATAATGTGTATTGTTAGAAATGGAAGAATAAATTATTTATTCGAAAAATTATTGACACCATCGAAATTAAAAGTAAACTTTTTGCAAGAATACAACAAGTTGTACATGCCAATCTCTTTTCCTTGCCTTGTGTACAATCAGCATCAAAAATATTGGGACAAACAGACTGTTCAAAATGCTTAAAAATTGAGATAAAGTGTAATTTTCTTAGTTGTTGACTAAGAAAATTAAACTTATTATCTCAATTGGATTAAGTCCTTGTTAGAATGAGAGTTGTCATGTACCGTCTTCATTCCCAATCATTCCTTATGTGTCATTGAGTTAATATTGAACTTTCATAGGTGTGTAGATCATTTTGTACAGTCCATTTGACCCAATATTATTGAGGCTCACTGAACATTAATAAAATAAATCAGCTCAACATTTTAAGAAAGTTAATTATTTTTACCGACTACCTCAAAGGTGTAAATTAAGTAAAATACTTACAATTATAACTAGGGGTACAAGAAGTACTCTTTTCTTTCACTGTGTCAGGTTTTTTCTCAACTCTAACACAGGAACAGGCTCGTCTGAGAGGCTTTTCTTCCGTTTTTGGCTGCCCTAGGTTAGGTGCAGAGTGAACATTTCTCACATTCATCCCTTTCCTGGTCTTCTGACATTCTCTAGTGCATTTTAAGTTCTTAGAATCTTGGTTCTTGGATCGACAGCGGGAACTGAAGGTGCTGGCACTGTGCAGTCTCTCAAGACCTGGCACCTCATACTTTTCTTGGCTGTTGGACCTAGACTGCCTCTTTTGTTGAAGGTCATACTTTATTAGCTTCTTTAAATCTGAAAAATATTTATTGCATGCTTAATTCAAAGCTTAAACTGATATTTCTACAAGTTTAATGAAAACTAAGTCAAAAGATTCAACTCCTCGTATCACAGTTTACCGTTTTTAACTAAAACATAATTTTATGACGATCATACATGAAAAAAAAATACCATGATAACTTTCAACTAAGAATACACAACGACACGGCCTTGTTCTGTATTCTTGGCATGCGGAATAAACACATCTGAATCCAATTTTATTACTCTAATTTATATTTGATTCAAATACACAATTTATTATACAAACCTGTAATGAAATACTTAAGGACTTCTCCACTTATATTATGAATGCCTAAATTGTTGAGATACCTCAATATCTCTCTGGGATCCAATTCGGCAGTAACTTCGTAATAATCAACATCCATTCTTTAAAAAGTGAGTTAATAAAACCAACTAGACTTAAAATTAATATGCTAAAAAGTTTTAAAATTGTTCAACGATTAACGACGTTTCTTTCCAATTACGATATAAGACATTGACAGTTTGACACTAATGGTTGACATTACAAGTTTGACAAATGTAAACGTTCGTTCTGTCATTTTTTTCCCTCCTTTTCGTCCATAGACTTTTTTTTTTTTTTGTTCTTTTCGTCCCTCTTTGGGACAGGCAAAGGGAGCTGAGCCCATACAGCCAAGTTTGATTTAGTTTTCTTTTTCTTCCAATTCTTCTTTTTTTTCTTTCTTGTCTTTCTATAATATAATCAAGGCCGAAACCATGTCTTCTTTATTCAATGTCTTCGATATCCAATAGTCAGGCCGAAACCAAGTCTTATTTTTATCAATGTCTTCAATAACCAATAGTTAGGCGTAAGCCAAGTCTTCTTTTAATATATTCAAGTTCAGTACCTTTTGTTAGACCGGAGCCGAGTCTTCTTTCATGTTTTATTTAATATTATCTCAATATCATATAATTTTATGTCAAAAGTGTAGTAGTTGTCAAATTCAAATTTCATCAACAGTTGATACAATAAAATCGTAAATTGGTAAAAAACAATCTTTTTTCGTCAAAAGTTGCTGAAGCGAGCGCGGGATATCTTCAGCATTTTCATAAATACCTAGCAGGCGATCAACTAAAATGATCCTTTGAAGAGCAAAATTAGGACAATCAAATACAATGTGATCCAATGTTTGTATAGCAGAATTACAATAATCACAATTTGGGGAAGACAGAATGCCAATTCTAAACAGATGTGCATTAAATCGACAGTGACCTAGCCGTAGACGACAAATCGTTGTATAAAACTTTCTGTTCCGATAGATATTTCCTCCTGTAAACCAAGGAGGAGAAATCTTTGTTTTAATTTCAGCTAGCCACTTTCCTTTGGTTTCAACTACATGCTGCCAGAAATTGTGAAATTCACGTGCCAGTTTTGATTTGAAATAAGTCAACGCATCTGAATTTGGAATGGGCTTATGCAAAATTGGACATTCCTGATGATGATTAACAATGAATTTAGCCAGGTAATCAACTTGTTCATTTCCAACTACCCCGATATGTGAAGGAGTCCAGAAAAGGACGATATCTTTGAACTTATGTAAATTATTGTATTTTTCTCTGATATTATAAATTATGTAACTTGTTTTTGCATTACAACTGGGATTTTCTAGTGCTCTCAATACACTCATACTATCAGTGATAATGATCCATTTATTTTCTTGCCTAGTCTCAATATACTCTAAAGCACTGAGTATTGCCATAGCCTCTGCTGTATACACAGTTGCTACTGAAGACAACCTATTTCCAAACCCACTTCGAGCCTGAACGTCATAAATAGCCATAGATACAGCATTATCATTTTTTGAGCCATCTGTGTACAATTGATTGTAACTATTCCATTCCTCAAGCATTCTGTAAACATCCTCTTTAAACTTCAAAGATTCATTAATTACTATTTTAAATGGACAATACTTTGATTCATAGGAATATAAATAACAAGGCCAAATGGAGCTAGAAAAATAATTTTGATTAGAACAATCTTTTAAAATTTCAGATAAACCTTGTACTAGAAAAGGGGGATTGATCCCATTAATAGCCTTCTTTAACTGCAATAGAAGAGGATGATCACTGATAGAAGAAATCTTAATGAAGAATTTTGTTCTGAGGTAATTGAATCTAATTATCAATGGAGGCAAACTACATTCGACTTGCATTGACACTATAGGTGTTGAACACATAGCTCCCAAAATAATACGTAAGCATCTATTTTGCACTTTTTCTAGTTTTTCTACTAGTTTTTGTACACCACTATAGCAAAAAAATGCATATTCGAAGTGACTTCTTACTAAGGACTTATATAAAATCAGTAATGTCCCTGGATCAGCACCCCAATAAGTGCCAGCGAGAGATTTCAAAATATTGCAAGCTTTTAATGCTCTGTTTGCTAAGTAATCAACATACACATTCCATTTAAAATTACTGAGAAAAGTAACACCTAAAAATTTTATGGAACTATCTACTAACATAAGGCTATTATTGTAATAAATTTTAATACTAGTAGAACCAACAACATTTTTGGAAAAGACAACAACCTTACTTTTCTCATAGCTGACCTCCAAACTGAGACTTTCAAAATAATGTCCCAATTTTTCCAAGCTAGCATTGAGTTTTGTTTCAATGCTGTTAAGGTTTTCTCCTGAACAATACACAACCAAATCATCAGCAAATTGTAAATTACAGACATCACTACCCAGCACATTATTTAATCTAGCAATATATAAAATAAATAATAGAGGACTTAATATTCCTCCTTGAGAAACTCCTCTATAAGAATACCTAGGTCCTATTAATTGATTATTGACTTTTACATACAATTTACGTTCATTTAAAAACTCAAAAATCCAACTTACTATTTTTTCAGGAACATTTAGTGAAAGGAGAATGGATGACAATGTACTTAAATTTACATTATTAAAAGCACCAACAATATCGAAGAAAACAGATCCCAACATTTTATGCTCGACAAGAGCACTGTGTATATCCAGAGATAAATGACTAAGACTTTCCCGAGCAGAACGACCACATCGAAAGCCAAATTGATTGTAAGGTAGTAGACTATTACTTTCAATGTAAAATATCAAACGTTGTTTTAGAAGCTGTTCAAATATTTTACCAACACACGAACTTAGAGTAATAGGACGATATGAGTCAGCGCTGTTAGGGTCTTTACCCTGTTTCAGGATAGGTATTAAACAATCTGTTTTCCATTCCTCAGGAATAATAGAACAATGCCAAAGTGAATTCAAAATATTTAAAAATATAGACAAACTGTGTGAATTTAATAATTTTAACATTTTGTATGAGAGCCAATCTAAGCCACATGCCGAATCTCTTCTTGATCTTAAAGCAGATTTTAGCTCTTCAATAGAAAAAGTTTCCACCATGAAATTATTTGTGCAATTTTGTAAGTTATTGTGACTGACTGTGTAAAAATTTTGAACTGAATCAGGAGTATACTTATGCAGAAATTGAGAGATCCATTCATAACTAGAAAACAAACTGCTATTTGTAGAAACATTTTTTAACTTCCTCATTTTTGCCCAAACTTGACTCATTGGAGTGAGTCTATTAATAGAATGACAAAACTCTAACCAACATGCACGACGCTCCTGTCGTAGGATACGTTTTTTTCGGGCTTGCATATGTTTGAAACTTATAAAATTGTCTAGACAAGGATTTGATTTAAATAAGATGTATGCTTGCTTACAATCTTGTACAGCTCTAGTGCACTTCTCGTTCCACCAAGGGAGTCGAAGCTTCCTCCTAGATCTGCGAGAGTCACAAGTGGTATTGTTTTTATTAAAACTGATTACTGACATCTGAACTGCTTGTAGAATTATTGAACAAAAATTATTATATGTATCAATATGACTCGAGTTATTATACTGAAAACTTTCCATCATGTCATTTACAATCTTTTTATAAATAGACCAATCAACTAATTTCAGATTACAATGAAGAGAAATATTTGAAACATTAGAAGGATCCACATCATTAGCAGTATCTATAACATATTTTGTAATGGTAGGCAAATGATAGCTGCCTATAGAATCCTGATAAACCTGCCATTCACAAGACAAAGCCAAGGAAGAAGAAACCATAGTTAAATCAAGACCATTTGGTCTCCATAGATGAGACCCTACAGTAGTTGGCTGACCATCATTTAAGAGTATCAAGTCATTTTCATCCATGGAATTCATTATAGCTCTGCCACGAGAGTCGTCACTACAACAACCCCAAAAAGTGTGATGGGCATTAAAGTCCCCAGCAATTATCAATGGTTTAGGTATACTATTTATTAGTGAATCAAATTTGTTCTTTTCAAAAGTAGGACTGCAATTTCCAGGACTGTAAAAACTAACTACTGAAATGTATTTGTTATTAATTTTAATTTTAATTGCAATATTTTGAATAGAATCGTCAAAATATGTGTCTAATAATCTAAATTCAATGCCATTACGTATAAATATAGCAACACCATTGTGATCATTACCACAATCATTCCTAACTGTGGTATAGCCACGAATGTTGTATTGTATGTGTGGTTTTAACCATGTTTCTGAAACTAAAGCTAAATGTATGTCATTATTATAGAGAAACTGCTGAAACTGTAGTTTATTACTTAGCAAACTTTGTGCATTCCACTGAGCAATATTTAAAATTTTGTTAGTGAATTTTATATTATAATATTTTTACCTTTAATAGTCTCTCTAATAGCAGATGTTATAGTTTGTGTACAAATACTTTCATTTTGTGTTTTATTTAACTTAATCAAGTTAACAATAGATTCTGTCAACAAACTTAATGCTGTGCTATTAGACAACATCAAGTTTATAATATCTGTCGAATGTTCCGATTTGTTCAGTGATGGGAAATTAGCTTTATTAAATAAGTCCGAAAAAGGGGTTTTCGATGTATTTCTGCTTTCAGCAATCTTTCTTTTCTTAATGGGACATTGGCCAGATATGGATAAATGATTACCTTTGCAATGAACACATACAGCTTTTTCAGCAGGTACAGAGCACTCCTTGAAGGAATGACCATCAGTACATACTGAGCATCTTTGCGAATTTTTACAAAATTTGGCTAAATGCCCAAAACGTAAGCAACGGAAACACTGCTTGACTGGTGGAATATAGGGCAGTACTGAAAGCCGCCACATCTTAATATGAACGTAATCTGGTAAAGATGTAGATGAAGCAAAAGTAATAACTACAGTTTGGGTAGGCTGTAGTTCAGATGAGCTACCTACTCTAACTTTTTTCATTATTCTTCTAACGCTTATAATTTTTTTTGAACTTGATATTGCCTTAAAAATTTTTTTGTTTGACATATCCGTAGGTACTGACGTGATAACTCCAGACAATTCTGTCGTTCCAGCCGGAATCGACGCTTTGATCGACTGTTCTTTCAGAAAAGTAACATTGTCCAAGAATGAATTGGCTAAATTCGGGCGATCGAAAACTACGCCGATTTTGTATCTGTTAATTTTTTTCAAGTACTTAATCCCTTTAACAAATCTAGTGAAGCATCCACTCAGGTACATCATATCTCTTTGGCCTATTGGTTGTTCTTCATTTGTGCTCTCGATAAATACAATAAAGTCATACCCAGCTACGGCATCCTCAGGGTACCTGCGACTGTAGTCTGTAACCCTATACGGGGCATACTTCTCTGTAGCCTTTTCTTCCGCAGTGCAGGAGTCAACGTAGTCAGACTCACTTGTCTCCGAAGATGAATCCGGAGGACCAGTAACAATTTCTTCACCAGGATCTTGTTTGGGTTTTTTTCTTTTCTTAGGCATCTTAAATCTTGTTTTATAAACTAAGTTAGTAGAATAAAAACAGGAAAATATGTACAAACTAAATTAAAATTAAAGTAAAATTACAAGAAGTAAAAAAAAGACCGCCTATTATTTCAAGGTTCCCGCGCTTTCCCCGTCCATAGACTATGGTAGTGATTGGATCATTCATATCAAAATTATTTATTAGTAAAACATAGGCAGAATGATTATATGATTAATAATCATTGATTCACTGCCCCTAAGATCACCCACTGACCAAGAATAGCAGTATCCCATTTATTTCCGGACGTAAAGAATAACACCACCCCATTTCTTCCCGTGGGTGTCGTAAAAGGCGACTAAGGGACTTACTAGAGAATGGGCCGTTTATTCCCGTTGTCCCCGTACACCGTGTCCCCGTCCTATGGGGACAGCGGTACTTCAATTAAATATTTAAAAATACTTCCCGTTGTCCCCGTACACTGTCCCCGTCCTACGGGGACAGCGGTACTTCCGTTTATTCCCGTTGTCCCCGTATGCCATATCCCCGTCACGGGGACAGCGGGACGTGATTAAATTTATTTCCAGTTGTCCCCGTAACGTATATTCGGCTAACGGGGACAACGGGAAGTAAACTTTTCACGAGTCGTTGTCCTCTTAAATCTGCATTGTTTAAGCTTAGTTTTTTTAGCATGGGAAAAAGAAAAGGGGAATAAAACAAAATTTATTTATTTGTATTCGAATTTTAATTTGAGGTTAAAAAAAAAAACAATTATTAAATTTACACAAATAACACAACTTGAGCATTATAAATATAGTAGTAGTAGTATAAAATCAACAAAAATATCACAATTACTTGCCTAAAAATAAAAATCATAGTAAATAGCTACATATGTAATTACAAAAAATATCACAATCATATGCCTAAAAATAAAAATCATAGTAAATAGCTACATATGTAATAACAAAAAATATCACAATCATTTGCCTAAAAATAAAAATCATAGTAAATAGCTACATATGTAATTACAAAAAATATCATAATCATTTGCTTAAAAATAATAATCATAGTAAATAGCTTTTTTGCCTTTGCCTAAAAAAAATCAACATGGTAAGTAGCTACATACATCTTACTACAAAAAATATCACAATCACTTGTCTAAAAAATAATCAACACAGTAAATAGTTTCATACCTCCAAAATACGTTACAATAATTTACTTATACTCCAATATAATCAACATGTACTTTTAAACAAATAATTGAAGAATTTATTAGCGCATTGTTTCAAGAAAATGTCCTACAGTAATTTCGCCGTTAGTAAGTTTCATTTGGCACTCCCTAATAAAATCGTCGATCTCAATCGAATTTTGGGTGCGGCGTTTTGATGGCTGGTCAGCTTTAACGCTGAGTAAATTGGCATCTTGATGTAAAACTGTAAGGAGTTTCAATATGGTGGGGTTTTTTCTGCCTACTGCGCCATTTAATTTATGGTGCCAACCTTCTGCGAAGTTTTTAGTTCGGTGACGTTTGCCAAAACTGCACCATACTTTAATAAACTTCGGTCGAAGCCATTGTGACAGCATGTATTTCTTAAATTGAGCACTTTTACTGTCATCAGGACTTTGATCACCAATATAAAAAATGCCAACGCACACATTCATAATACTACAGAAAAATGAAAAAACGGGGACTGTGGGCAATAATTTTTACTTATTTTATTCAACTATATTAACGGGGACAGTGTACGGGGACAACGGGAAGTATTTTTAAATATTTAATTGAAGTACCCGTTTATTCCCGTTGTCCCCGTACACCGTGTCCCCGTCCTATGGGGACAGCGGTACTTCAATTAAATATTTAAAAATACTTCCCGTTGTCCCCGTACACTGTCCCCGTCCTACGGGGACAGCGGTACTTCAATTAAATATTTAAAAATACTTCCCGTTGTCCCCGTACACTGTCCCCGTCCTACGGGGACAGCGGTACTTCAATTAAATATTTAAAAATACTTCCCGTTGTCCCCGTACACTGTCCCCGTTAATATAGTTGAATAAAATAAGTAAAAATTATTGCCCACAGTCCCCGTTTTTTCATTTTTCTGTAGTATTATGAATGTGTGCGTTGGCATTTTTTATATTGGTGATCAAAGTCCTGATGACAGTAAAAGTGCTCAATTTAAGAAATACATGCTGTCACAATGGCTTCGACCGAAGTTTATTAAAGTATGGTGCAGTTTTGACAAACGTCACCGAACTAAAAACTTCGCAGAAGGTTGGCACCATAAATTAAATAGCGCAGTAGGCAGAAAAAACCCCACCATATTGAAACTCCTTACAGTTTTACATCAAGATGCCAATTTACTCAGCGTTAAAGCTGACCAGCCATCAAAACGCCGCACCCAAAATTCGATTGAGATCGACGATTTTATTAGGGAGTGCCAAATGAAACTTACTAACGGCGAAATTACTGTAGGACATTTTCTTGAAACAATGCGCTAATAAATTCTTCAATTATTTGTTTAAAAGTACATGTTGATTATATTGGAGTATAAGTAAATTATTGTAACGTATTTTGGAGGTATGAAACTATTTACTGTGTTGATTATTTTTTAGACAAGTGATTGTGATATTTTTTGTAGTAAGATGTATGTAGCTACTTACCATGTTGATTTTTTTTAGGCAAAGGCAAAAAAGCTATTTACTATGATTATTATTTTTAAGCAAATGATTGTGATATTTTTTGTAATTACATATGTAGCTATTTACTATGATTTTTATTTTTAGGCAAATGATTGTGATATTTTTTGTTATTACATATGTAGCTATTTACTATGATTTTTATTTTTAGGCATATGATTGTGATATTTTTTGTAATTACATATGTAGCTATTTACTATGATTTTTATTTTTAGGCAAGTAATTGTGATATTTTTGTTGATTTTATACTACTACTACTATATTTATAATGCTCAAGTTGTGTTATTTGTGTAAATTTAATAATTGTTTTTTTTTTTAACCTCAAATTAAAATTCGAATACAAATAAATAAATTTTGTTTTATTCCCCTTTTCTTTTTCCCATGCTAAAAAAACTAAGCTTAAACAATGCAGATTTAAGAGGACAACGACTCGTGAAAAGTTTACTTCCCGTTGTCCCCGTTAGCCGAATATACGTTACGGGGACAACTGGAAATAAATTTAATCACGTCCCGCTGTCCCCGTGACGGGGATATGGCATACGGGGATAACGGGAATAAACGGAATGGGCAGCAGCGTTCTCTATACATTTTACCACCATACTGCGATCGCCAACCCGCCTGCCAAGCGTGGCGATTATGGCAAAGCCCCCCAAATTGGGGGAGACCTAAGTCCAGCAGTGGACGTCTTATGGCTGAAATGATGATGATTTATTTCCGTAGGTGTCGTATAAACCGACTAAGGGACTTACCAGAGAATGGTCAGCAACGTTCTCTATGCATGTTACCACCATACTGCGATCGCTAACCCGCCTACCAAGTGTGGAGATCTTAGAAGGTATATAATCTAAGGTGGAGATAATGACAAACCCCCCAAATTAGGGGAGGCCTATGTCCAGCAGTTGACGTATTTCGGCTGAAATGATGATGATATGAAAAAATTAAGTTGTATCGCTATTATTATATTATTATTATCTCTTTATTTCAGAATTAAATTCCATAACTGAATACATTTGTTAGTAAGGGACTACTTAAACACTATGTTAGCCTATAAAATAATACAATACAATGATGTTAGTAACATAAAAACTTAAAAAACTATGTTAGTGGACATTACTAATATATACAGGAGCATGAAGCTGACTTAAGTGCCAGATAAGAGGACAATCCAGTTTATTGGCAATGACACTCAGGTGACTGTTGTTACTGGCACGCACCCTGCGCAACAAGGACACTGCTTGCTTGCGTCTGATTGCAGCGAAACTGTCAGTCTGGGCGTCTGCAAACATCCCTGAAGCACTTCAGAAGCGTGGCAGCCCCAACAGCATCCTGAATGCATTATTGTACTGGACTCGAAGAGCATTAACGGCTTTTTGAGTAAAGCCAAACCAAAGACTGCACGTGTAAAATACTTGACAGTAAGCTTTGAAAAGGGTTATTTCAAGGCGTACAAATAAAGTCTACGCAGTAATAGTTGCAACATTTTTGTAGTTAAGGGGAATAATAATAAAATAATAATAATAATAATATTCTACAACTATCACACAACGCCATCTAGTCCCAAGCTAAGCAGAGCTTGTGTTATGGGTACTAGACAACTGATAAACATACTTATATATATCTAAATACATACATATTATAGATAAATTTCAACCAGCCCGCGAAATTCAAAATTTCTTGCGTTTTTTGCAATTTGCAGGCCAGTGCTAGGTTGTATGTTGATTAAAATATTATTCGCGACTGTAAGACGTATGTAGTTACAGAATTATAATCATCAAAATCACCAATACAACCCACAAGTTCATAAAGGCCTAGGAACAAAAATAAAACAGAAAAAGTCATTCCTACAGCTTTATGAACTTAGAGCGTTGTATTGATGATTTTGATTATTATAATTCGGTAACTACAAATGTCTTACAGACGCGAATATTAATTTAATCAACATACAACCTAGCACTGGCCTGCAAATTGCAAAAAAACATAAGAAAATTTGAATTTCGCGGACTGGGTGGAGCATTCACCTTAAATGTTTAAGAGATAAAAGAAAACAATATAAATGAAGTTAACAATTAATAGCTAGCTAAAGTATCTAAAGTAAATAACAATGAATAAATGTAGAATATGGCATCAAAGTTTTATTTTTCTTCTAATTATATATTCATTTATAGTGTAATGCTTTCTGTATTAGGAACCTATGGGGTGCTTTCTTTTTAGTATTTAGTTTTTGTCAATTTTATAGGTTTTGGTAGGTTACTAAATATTTTTGTAACAACCCTGAACAACCTTAGGAAACTTTTCAAAAATAGGGCTGTTCTGTGGGATTTTGATTTACCTTGACTATGTTAAATGCTCTAAGTACCTTGATGGCACAAAATCGACTAAAATATAAATACCTGAAATATAATCATTAAAATAATCTTTGGCGGTAATGTATTTATTTTCAACACTAATAAACGAAGATTAGACAAATTTTGCAGTCTAACTTTATAATAATATTGTGTTATCGATTTTTAGTGACCTTTATTATTTCCTTTGACACATCAGCTGATTGTGCCGCGCTATGGTCACTGTGTGGTTAGAAAAATAGCAGTGGAAGAATAAAATAACTGAACGAAAATGATTTTCGGTTGATATTATGATTTTATAATGTAAGCTCCGACGTCAATTTCCAAAGTCTGTGATTAATCAAGTGATAACAGATCAATTTTTGATTCAATATCTCGGTACACAAACGTAGCAGTGCCGTGGCGAAACCCGTATCACTTGTTGAGAATTTGTTTTAAGTGAGCGGGAAATGTACATAATGTATAAATGTGCCATGAACCCTTGATAATAGTTATTAGTTAAACAAAGAGATACAATAATATATTATTATGTCTTTTAGTAAAAATTCTAACATTTGAAAATTGTAAACATTTATCGATCTTATAATAATAAAATATTGTCGGTCAATGTACCTTTGTAATGACGTATAAGTTAAACCTAGATGACATTGTGCAACTGACTGAGAATAGGTAGTTGAGATAAATAATAATAACCCTATCGCTGCAAAGTGCAACGAGATCGTTGAATGAACGAAGAAGTTCAAGGTCATGTTATTAATTTGGCGGGAAATTCAACGCAGAAAATGTGTTCAAATAAGCATTAGAGTCAAGACATGAGGTTTAGTTACGCAAGATATAGACAGTTAATTAATTATTCACACGAGATTTATTGCATTTTGCATTGTATTTATATTCATTTCACATGATAATTATACCTAGGTACTCATAAACAAATAGATACAAAAGATACACAGACATCTTGCTATTATTATTCAAACAAATACAAATAATTAGAAAGCAATAGTTCTACTACAAGAGTAATCCATTAATGCATTATTTGCTTGTTGTAGGTTTGCTGTATTATTTACTTGAAGGCTGTTATCATACGGGCACGGCTACGCTCACCGTCTGATGTGAACGATCATTACCACTGCAGTGTTTGCTGCGAAACGTACCATGGCAGCTAACAAGAATAATCCCGCTGTAGCGAATTTCGTCGAGTATTTAAAAATTCCAAGTGTACAGCCCGACATTAATTATGGTAAGTCTACAACCAATTATTTTGTGTTACCTATTATAATACTTAAAACAAATAAAAGACTTTGAGTTTGAGTTTGAAAAATGTATAAATTAGATTTTTAGCAACTGTTGTATTTATAAAGTAGTAAATTGACATCCGTGGGTAAAATAATTTTAATATTGAATGCATAAAAATAAAATAGCTTCTTTCTGTAATTTTATTAGTTTTCATGTTTGATCTGCCTACCAATACATATTTTTTTCTTTTCTTTCTTTGGTGCTTAGACGTAGATCTGTATTTATTTACGTACATGACGTCGCACTTTATACACAATTGAGTAGGTCTATGCACCGACGACCTTCAGTTGAAAACATTTAATGTTCGGTCACTGTAATTTAAAATTCAAGAGTAGGTGTACTGTAAGTATGTAATCTTGTAGCAAATTCAGTTCAGTGTATTTTTCACAGTTACTCAAAGATTTTAATATGTAATTTAAAATATAGTATAGCTATTTAGGCACACTTAGAAAGTTTTTATTAAGTTTCACACAAACTTCAACACAATCTAGGGATATATTAGTTACAACACAGCTACATAACACAGCTACACAACACAGTTACATATATCAAAATACGGAGTATTATATACTACACTACTACTTAATTTCCTTTTTAAATAGGAAATTGATTATATTTCATAAAATGGCGTTTATAGTAGAAATGAACAAATTAGTGATTGTATATTCTTCGCAGCGGGTCGAAAGCAAAAATATTAAAAAAAAAAATATAATATATATATTAAAAAATTTATGTTAGTGTTTCCTAAATTATATGGAGATATAGTTTTCGTTTTATAAATTAGTTTGATCCAAAATTCAGCAACGTGAATGCCATTCGCTAACGCAGCCATTAATTAGGTCCGTATGCAGGTGACAGGGCATGCAGTGCGAAATGGGAGTTGAGAAATGAAAAATATTGAAATTAAATTGAAAACGAAACGTTAAATTGATTACAAAATTAACATTAACAATCTGTGAAAGCACCTCGGGTGTTAATAACATATCTGCAACTATTATTCATACTCAAATGAGGTTAGGTATCATATCTCCTTGTGAGTTAAGGTCCTAGGTTCCATGCATGAAAGTTCAAAGTCTGTCACCAGATTATCGGGAGAATTTTGTGTAGCCCTTAGTTGCAGCATATTACGCGTGCTCAATTGGATTTAAATCCGGGGACTGTGAGGGCCAGTCCAGTGTTGCCACATTATGTTGCTGCATCTACTGAGTTACCTTGTCATTAGGTTTTGAAGTTACAGTCGGAGCACTAGGTGCTCATGAGCGAACAAACTGTAACGATAAGACTGCATGAAGCCAACCTTCATGCTGGTAGACCACTTCAGATTCCAGCATTACGATGAGCCAATCGCTGACGACAATTACAATGGGCAAATAAACATTTGGCTTGGAATAATTGTCAATATGCTATAGTGTTATTCTCTGAGGAATTCTGATTCGGCATTCATACAGATTCCCCAAGAATACTTGTTTGGCGAGCAGTTGTACGTGAGAACCGCCTGTGAAATCCGCAGGAAGTCCATCCATACCAAGGTAACAATAATGGTATGGGTGGGAATATGCCTACGCGGGGGAATTAAGTACCGACCTCGTTTGGGTTCACGGCAATTTAACTGGTACAAAATACATTTACGAAGTACTGGTACCTGTAGTCCAACCACACTGATTGCAATTTATGCATCATGATTTTATGATTATGCATGATAATGCCGCCCACATACGGGTCGAGCTCGAGTGGTAACTCAGTGGCTGCAGCAACATAATGTGGTAGCCCTGGACTGGCTCGCGTAGCCTCAGAGTAAATACAATTGAACATTCATGGGATAGTGGGAGCAGTGATAGCCCAGTGGTATCAGCCCCGACTTAAGAGTTTGTAGGTCGTAAGTCCGAAATCACGCAGGCACTTTACTCTGAGTATTTCATTTCATGACCACTTGACTGTTCTCAAAACGGTGAAGGCAAACACCGCGAGGAAACCAGCATGTCCTAGAACCAAACATTCGAAGATATGTGATATCCACGAACCCACATCGGGTCCGCTTGGTGGATCATGACCCACTCCCTTTCACAGAGGAGGAGGCTTGTATCCAGTGGGAACATTGTAGATGGATTACGATTACCCGTGGATATTCTCCAACGAATAAAAAAACAAAATTGCATTTTTAACCCAAAATCTGACAGTGCACTTTTCATGCATCTTCGACAAACCTGGTACCTTACCCACGAGGAGGTATCGGTAGTCTATATTCTTTAACAAATGGATTAAAATATAAAAATTTAAAAAAATATGTTCAACTTAATTAGATTTCTTCATTTAATCACCAAAAATAGATTCAAGATTTTTTGTGCTTTTTTGTCCTTTCTACTACTTAAAATAGCCATGAATAAAAATATACCTATATCAATTCGTCTACTGCGCAAATGTAACGTAATCAGGATACAACAGATTGACGTATCTGGAACTCGCAATTGAGTCTACCCCTAGCCGGTAAAATTGGATAATATGAAACATCGACCTATGTACTCAAGTGCGAAATGGATGATTGCCGGTGGGGGACGGCCGTACTGCATTAGTCATCCATCATGCAGCTTGACGTAGTTATTTAGATTTTAATCGCTTTCAGTCAAGGATACCTTATAGTGCTGTGCATGTCTTTATACTAACCAAAGAAATAAAAAAAATCTGACTTCATTTATTTCTTTGCGTCAAAAGAAGACTTTCTACAAAACTGTTTTCACTAGGGACCTACCTAATTACCTATTCATGAAAATGTCAAGGGTACACATTGAACTCCGTTCTTTTAAACTGTGCCATACAATATAGCTTTATTTTTACAGACGATTGTGTAGCATTCCTGAAAAAACAAGCTAATGGACTTAGCCTTGCCATAAAAGTTTATGAATTGGTTCCACGCAAACCTATTGTGATTATAACATGGCCTGGAAAAGACCAATCGCTCGGTTCAATCTTGCTAAATTCTCACATGGACGTCGTACCTGTTTTTGAAGTAAGTATTGCCTCGTCGAAAGATAAAACAGCTTAAATAAATATCTAGTCTAGATTACTTATCATGTCAAGATAAATAAATACAGATAGACAGACAGAGAAGAATATCACCGTAAATTACATAAGTACAGTAATTTAACAAATAGGTAGCTAATGCCAAATAGGCAATGATTGTTTAATATTAGGTCTTTACCTATGAAATTGCCGTTCTGCAGTACTGGCCATTTCAAATCAAAATAATTTTTGTTTGTCTAAGAATTCTAATTTCAAATTAATTTTATTTTAAAAACATGGAATTCTTTTTCCAAAAGTAGTCATTTGTTTATTGATTAGTGTTACATTTTCATCGCATTTCAATCTTTTTCGTCATCATGGATACGTTAAAAATTCGAGTAATTATGGAATATGAGTACCGTCGTGGCAGCAACGCGGCACAAGCGGCACGCAACATCAACGACGTTTACGGAGCTAACACTACAAACCAACGCACCACCTGTTATTGGTTTGCTCGCTTCCGTTCTGGAGATTTCGACCTGAAAAATGAACCTCGAGGTCGTCCGAAGACTTTGGTCGACAATGACGAATTAAAGGCGATTGTGGAAGCTGATGATACACAATCTACGGCTGAATTAGCAACAGCTTTCGACGTTAGCGTCAAAACAATATTGGTCCATTTGCGTCAAATTGGCAAGGTAAAAAAGCTTGACAAATGGGTGCCCCACGAACTCAATGATCGCCAGCGCGAAGTACGCGTCGAGACGTGGCTTGCACTGCTCAACAGACACACAAATTAAGGAATTTTGAACCGCATTGTTACCTGCGATGAAAAATGGATTCTGTTTGATAACCGCAAGCGCTCAGCAAGTTGGTTGGATCCTGGTTCAGCACCTAAACAATGCCCTAAACGAAAACTTACCCCTAGAAAAGTGATGGTCACTGTTTGGTGGTCTAGCGCCGGTGTGATTCATCACAGCTTCTTACCAAACGGGGTGAGAATTACTGCAGATGTGTACTGTGAAGAACTGAACTCAATGATGGAGAAGCTGGCACATCTCCAACCAGCATTGGTCAATCGCTCGTCTCCGCTGCTCCTGCACGACAACGCGCGACCTCATACTGCACAGCAGACGGTCTCCAAGTTGCAAAACTGGGGTTGGAAGCTCTCCGTCATCCGCCCTACTCACCAGACCTTGCGCCTACAGACTACTACTTTTTCCAGAATTTGGATAACTTCTTGGCGGGAAAAAAATTCAATACCCGAGAGGCAGTACAAAATGCCTTTGAAGAATTTGTTGCCTCCCGTCCAGCTGATTTTTTTAAGAAGGGCATCAATAAACTGCCACTGCGTTGGCAAAGATGCATTGATTGCATGGGTGATTATTTCGATTAATACAAATAAAAATACATGAAAAAAATTAGTTTAATTTTTTTCATACAAAACGGCATTTTCATAGGTAAAGACCTATTATTTATCGTCAACTAAGTCACTACGAGAGATAAGCACAGCATGTACAACTCCTAGTTAGGATTTGGTTCTGGTGAGGAAAAAATAAGATTAGAGCATGTTGCTAGAGATACAACTCCTCTACATATCTAGTTGGCAGAACTAACATTTGCCTGATTTAATGACATTTCAGAATAGTTGGACACATCCTCCGTTTAGCGCACACATTGATGACGATGGAAAGATCTTCGCTCGTGGCTCACAAGACATGAAATGTGTCGGTATCCAATACCTTGAAGCTATTAGGAAGCTGAAAGCGGCTGGGGTGCAATTAAAAAGAACTCTTCACGTTTGTTTTGTACCTGGTAAGATAATATTAGCTTATTTTTCCATACGTCCCTATCTTCTAATTGATAAACCTCTGCAAAACTTTATAAAACAAACTACTTACAACTTTTTTTTATTTTTAGATGAAGAAATCGGTGGTCACGATGGTATGGAAAAATTCGTCCACACTAAAGATTTCAAGGACCTCAACGTAGCGTTTGCGTTAGATGAGGGAATGGCCAGTCCAAATGAAGATTTCGTCTTGTTTAATGGTGAAAGGAGCATTTGGCGTAAGTGATTAGTTACCAAAACTGAATTCAAATGATTACCAGATAATTAAAAAGATGAAAAATTTTGATGTCCACAATTTTGTTTCCAGAAATACATGTCCATTGTACTGGACAGCCTGGCCATGGATCATTATTATTTCCAAACACTGCTGGTGAAAAGGTTCGTTTTTAAACTCATGTAGAATACTACTTACCATCCGAGTGTGGTAACTTTCAGTGCCAGTTGCCACATCTATACAACAGGAATATTTGGACAAGCTGATCCATTCCATCTATTTCTGATTAGGTTTTCGAAATACCTATATCAAATAAAATAAAAAAAACTCTAGCATGGCTGACGGATTTATCTTTTATTTTCCAGCTAAGGACAATAATTGACAAGTTCATGGATATGAGAGCTGAACAAAAAAAAATATTGGATAGCAATCCGAAGCTAACTATTGGTGACGTTACAACTATCAATTTGACTCAAATATACGTAAGTTTGTGGTAATAGAAGGTTTTTCACAGTGAAGTGACAAGTCCTACCTATATGTATTTAGTAATTTTTTTTATTAAGTTCTAATAACTCTTCTCTAAAATTCTATCTATTTACATTATGTACAGATTTTTATTTATTTTGCCTTATTTTATTTTCAAGCTGTCCACTAAATATGATACAAGTGGTAAGTGGACTAGAATGCTAATCCAAAATAGGAATACGAATATACATAGCAAACATATGAAATTTTATATAATATTCAATCCCACCAAAAACATTTTTTTGTAAAATGTAGCCAAGACGAGACCAAATGGCTCGGACTATCAAAAAGTTATCAGATCTCATGTAGATCTCAGCTTCTAACTCTACTCGCCCTAACTCTACAAGCACTAACTTCACAAACTTTACACCGTAGTAAAATATGTGGCATGGTCGTTTCGTTACTACAATAACTATTGAATAACAGACACGTAATAAACAGTGAATAAATTTTCCACCTTTCGCTGACGGTAGCGTTCGTTTTCTTCATACATACCTATTATCAGGATTTACACATGCTTGATGTAAAGTTCTCCATTAATCACAACAAGAATCTTTTACTTTTTACAGGGTGGCGTGCAATCTAATGTTGTCCCGGAAAAGCTAACTGCAGTTTTTGATATGAGATTGGCGGTTACGGTCAACCACGTGGAGTTTGAGAAAATGGTAAAATTCATTCATTATCGTAATTTGATTATCAGTAGAAATACAAATGTTTACTCAGTGTTCGAAGAACCGATTTGCTTTTGTATTCCATTGAATCTAAATTGGTGCCTCAATTAGTTTTATGTGATAAGCGGTGCTTGTGAACAATAAAATCACGTACTTAACTGTGGAAATATTTTACGTTGGATGATGGTTTTAGAATCCACATTCTTATCAACATTATTTTCACTGTTACATCAATGGGTGTTAATAATCTTCTTTGTTGCTTCAATTAGATTTTCATAGTTATTCACATGCATTCGATAGCATTCGTTAACATTCAAGTAACGCATATCGTATCGAAAAAGACACACGTCGATAACCTGAACTGCCTTACCCCAAACAGCAAACAACTGTCAGAAGAATAGCGGTTGTCTATTTGATTTAAATTGACAAAATTTTCGGGTTTTGGAATTGGCAACCGCGTATCACTTCTACGATCACGTTGATTGATGTTCGATTCGGTACGAAAGCGTATCGAATGGTTGTGAATAGCTATTCAGATCCGATTTCGGCTGTCAAAGTGGCTTTAGTACCCCAATCAATACCGAATATAAGAATTAGGTACTACAAGAAGGGAAGGAAGGCCTTCCTTCTTGTTTGCCCTGCTGTGGGACACAAACGGCTGATACAATAATAATAATTGGTTGGAGCATTAAATAGCAATATCAGCAATTATTACCTTTGATCTAGAAAAAACATTTACTTTTTAGCTCAATAACTGGTGCAAAGAAGCAGGCGATGGAGTTTCTTTCGATTTCGAGCAAAAAAATCCTTACGTAGAAATCACAAAACTGGACGCAAGCAACCCATTCTGGGTG
Organism: Aporophyla nigra; assembly: GCA_947507805.1. NCBI lineage: Eukaryota > Metazoa > Arthropoda > Insecta > Lepidoptera > Noctuidae > Aporophyla > Aporophyla nigra. The sequence goes on from OX382301.1 coordinate 7,669,919, forward strand.
GCATTCAAAACCGCTGCCGATAAATTGTAAGTAAAATTCTTAACTGCTGAAATATTTTGATTATTGAACGCACATTAAAGAAACGCAAAGAGTTGTATAGGTAATACTTAATAACGCAAGCTTGTATGTTAATCACATTTTATCAGGAAACTCAAGCTGGACTGCAGAATTTTCCCTGGTGGTACCGATAGCAGATACGTGCGTGATGTCGGAATACCAGCGTTGGGCTTCTCTCCGATGAATAACACTCCCGTTCTTCTTCACGATCATGACGAGTTCCTTAAAGTCGATATATTCTTGAAAGGCATTGATATTTACGTTTCTCTGCTTACGGCTGTTGCCAACGTTTAAAATGGTTGTGTTATTTTAAATCTAAAGGTTGCATTTATTTTTGAATAAAATAATGTAGTAAACTTCCTTCCATAAAGTCTTCTGAATGTTGTAATGTAGCGACCTACCATCTGTGCCTTTATGAAAAAAAAAAAAAAACTTTAATTTACGTAACTTAATAAAACCATTATTATTGTTATCATAAGTGCAGATATAAAAATTAGCACAATCATTAGGATAAAATCCATCCAGGACAAATCTTCGTGTGATGAGCAGAATCATTTGTTCGTGTGTCTGGGTGTATTTTATCTATAAATATGTATGTATTTTGAAATATATTTATCAGTTGTCTGGTTGCTATAGTACCTACAGGCTCTGCTTAGTTTGGGATCAGATAACGATGTGTTAGTTGTCCTAAGGATATTATGTCATAAGGATATATGTAAATAATCTATATTAAACGATATGACCACATGATATATATAAAAAGAGATTAAACAATAAACTGAAGGTCTTTTTATCATTTGTTGTTGCATTATAATCTAGTACGCACGTAGTTAAAATAATGAACTATTATTTTTTGTAACTCTTTTTTAATGCATTTTTTAGTCTTGAAAAATTTATTTTATTTTAAGAAGTTGCTAATATATGTACCTCTTTTACTGTAATCTTTGTAATGGTTATAATATTAAAAATATTATGGTAGAGACTGGGTTTTATTTATCACTAGCTTTTGCCAGCGGCGTCGCCCGCGTATTATACATATAAACCTTCCTCTTGAATCACTCTGTATATTGATGAAAACCGCATTAAAATCCGTTGCGTAGTTTTAAAGACCAAGACTACAGACTCGACGTGCGACTTTGTTTTGACTATGTTAAGATATTATTTTGCCACCTTTTTTTTTAATGGGAATCATCGAATGACGTCTCCCGCTCTTGGGCGGAGCGGGAAGACGTGTCAGTGAAGGTTAAAAAACTCATTACTCTCATCTTGTCACATTGGAATCGTATAAATTATAAAAGAACAAGCTCTATTAATCGTAGTTTCAGTTATTAAAATTAGTAGTCTGGACTAGCAGACACTGAAAATGAAATGAATGAAAAAAAAATGGTCAGTAACATGTAGGTTAACCCACAATGATGAGGTGTATTAGTTAACCGAATATAGGCGTTATTCTATATGTGATTAAAACACACGAGCTATCGTTCCCTATATTTAAACACAATACATAACATCACGCCATCGGATAGATACTTTACAAAAGTTCATCGTTCAATAGATGAAAATGAAACATAATCTGTGATCTGACACAGGCAGTTTTGGGTTAAAAAACTGACAGGCCGAGGTCACCTGTCATCGGCGCGCGGCGTGACAGTTGACGTAACGGTAGGGATTAATTTATTTATTTACAATCAAACTACATTCTTTGTGTTGTTGATTTGCTAAAACCTCGAAAAGCTAGCAGAACGATATGAATAAAATTTGTAGAATATGTCTAGAAGAAGGCGTACTTTCATCTGTTTTTACCAAAAACTATAATATATCGTTATGTGATATGGTAGAATATTGCTGCAATATAAAGGTAAAATATAACAATAAAGCAATATTGCCAAATAATTTGTAAGTAAATAAAATATCAGAATTATACCGCCTTTGCATTTCTATTATAGATTAGTAAAGACGATGGTTTGCCAGAGCAAATGTGCAGTAACTGCATTTATAAGCTGGGTATAGCATATCACTTCAAACAAACATGCGAAAGTGCAGATATAAGACTGAGACAATATTTAGGACTAAGAATCCCTAGCAAGTAAGTAATAAATATTAAATGAGCACTCTGTTCAACTATAATAACCCTTTCACCATCATTTAGAGAATTTATCAAGAAAATTTAAAATCTATGTAAAATACATATATAATAAAGAACACTCTTAAAAATCGTGAAACAGAGGAGGATAGTTAGTTATTTAAAATATTAGTATTTTAATCTCATATTTTTTTACAGATATAATGATGCTTGTGTAGCAACTGATCCATATGTAAGTATTCCTAAATATTTTTTTATTTTTGTTTAAATAACGTCAGAAATATGTAAAGCTTATTAGATTAACTGTCTGAAACAGAAAAAAAATTAACAGAAAAAAATTAATATGATATTTTATTTCAGGTGTCAACACATGCAACAATAATCAAGAAATGGTAAGTTATATCAGGCATCTTGCTTCAATAAAGTTTGACGCTTGTTACCTTAAATTAAAAAATAATATTTTATTACAGTAAATGTAAGCAACCAGAACTCAAAAGACAAACTAACTACAAAAAGAAATCAGAATCAGAGAAACAGAAGCGAGGTCCTAAGCCGAAGCCTAAACAAGATCATGCATGTTACCAGTGTGATAAGCAGTTCAGATGCCAGGCACAATTAGAAATGCATGTTAGGTAAGCCCTCATCTAGCCCTTAAATATCACTTCTGAACTTGTTAACTTCTGCTGTGTGCCGAAAATGGTTGAAACCTTGGTCTCATAGAATGTGTAGAGACATCTACAATGTTACAGGCAAATTACACATCAGACTAATGTCACCCTAAATGCTGTATTCGCACAAGCAGAGTTTACTGCGCAGTTAGCATGAATATAAAATCCCAACAACAATCGTTGGGCACTTGCCCACCAGGGATAATCCCTGTCGGGCTGAGGATTTTCCCTTTATTAACCGACGAAAAAAAAACGGAGGAGGTTATCAATACGACGCGTATATTTTTTTTTTTGTTTGTTTTTTTTTTATGTATGACCACGCATAACTTTTTACATAGTAAGACACAGGGATAAGTTACATAAAAAGTTAAAAATGGATCCAGATAACGATATTTTAAGAATTACATACAGTCGATATAGAAACTTCTGCACTGCCATAATAAGGAAAGTAAAAAGAGCATACGAGAGAGACCAACTTCAAGCAGCAAAACAAGATAACAAAAAGCTGTGGAAAGTCATTAAAAACATCAGCAACATGACACAACAACCTAATTCTTCTAAAGAACTACTTACCTTATCCACTACTCCTGTAAACTCACTCAATGAAGTTAATAGCTATTTCGTTAACGTAGGAAGCTCCTTGGCAGATAAAATTCAGCAAAGAAACAAACTAACACCAAACAACAACGCTCCACATACATCTATTGACTCAAATACTGTACACTCATTCGTGTTAATGGATACCACTGAAGATGAAGTGGAACGCCTTATCCTAAAATTAAAGTCAAACTGTGCCAGTGGATGGGATAATATTAGTAGTGATTTTTTTAAAAGTAATAAAGATGTTCTCATACCACCAATGACAAAAATATTTAATAACTGTCTGCAGTCGGGTGTATTCCCCGAGTCTCTAAAAAAGGCTCAGGTTTGCCCCATTCATAAGAGTGGTGACAGAAATCGTATCAATAACTACAGGCCAATATCTATTTTGCCAGCTCTGTCAAAGATACTAGAGAGAATTATTAACGAGAGATTAGTAGACTATTTAGAAAAAAATAAGTTGCTGTCTCCTCATCAATATGGCTTTCGGCAGGGTAAGTCGACGGAGCAGGCTGTTAATAAACTCACAAATTATGTTAGCTCAAACTTAGATAAAGGTAAAAAAAGTCTCATTATCTTCCTAGACCTGGCCAAGGCTTTTGATACGATTTCTATCTCCATTCTACTGGACAAGCTTGAAAAACTTGGAATCAGAGGCTCGCAGCACAAGCTCTTTGAAAGTTATTTGTCTGGGCGATCTCAATGTGTACGACTTGATGCGCACAGAAGTGATAGCCTCCCAATCACACATGGAGTTCCGCAGGGCAGCATCTTAGGGCCTACCTTGTTTCTGGTATACATTAACCAACTCACAAACCTTACTCTAACCCAAGGCGAAATAATCTCCTTCGCAGATGATACTGCCCTCTGTTTTGCAGCCGATACCTGGGATAAGGCTTTCAATGCTGCTCAGCTGGGTTTTGATATGGTTGGCAAGTGGTTGCAGAGTAACATTCTTACTTTAAATGTAGATAAGACAAAATTTATCTGTTTTGGCATTAGGGATGTAAGGGGAGTCACTAGCAGTCACAAAATCATCTCACACGAGTGTCAATTAAAATTTAGTTGCTCGTGCCCTTCACTGGAACGTGTGCAGACGATTAAATATCTGGGTGTAACAATTGACAGCAGTCTCAACTTTAAAGAACATATAAAACTCCTATGTGGACGAATCCGGAAATTAATATTTATTTTTAAAAATTTGCGGCATGTCGCTGATCCTAAACTGCTTAAACGGATTTATTATGCTCTCTGCCAGTCACTTTTGTCTTACTGCATCTCCTCCTGGGGAGGCGCCCTAAAAACAACGTTAAAGAGTCTTGAGATCGCCCAACGTGCGGTGCTCAAAGTTAGTACTTTTAAACGTATTTTTTTCCCCACCGCACAATTGTACAAGAATTGTGAGGTTCTGACAGTAAGACAACTATATCTACTTAATGTCACTCTTCTCCAACACAGCAAACAAACTTTTAATCCGCTATACTTACTAAAACGAAGAAGAGATATGGTATGCGTCAGGAATCAAATAACTTCAACTAAATTCATCGCGAGATTTACCAACTTCATTGGACCTTATATATATAATAAAATAAATAGAGCCATAAACATTTACCCACTAACGAAAACACAATGTAAGAAAAAGGTAACAAAATACTTACAAAAACTAACTTACGAAGAAACTGAACTGATTCTACATATACCACGGTGATTGACTACGTACTAAAAACACCCTCTCACACTCACGCACACACAATCATATTACACAAAGAGAGGACATAAACACAATTTCCAGATTTTATATTATTTTAATTTAATTATAAGTTACTTAATATTGTCTTTAATTTTACTTATCAACTTAATATTAATTTTGTCTTTAATTTATATACTATTTTATTGTATCTAATTATAATTTTATATCAGTTTTAATTGTTTTCATAAGCAGATGTTAACATTTCTACTTGGTGGCTATTTTTAAGTATGAATTATTTGAGGGTTTGGCGCTGATAGCCGAAATACAGGCTTTTGCCTAGTTCGGCTACAGATGTCTAATTAATTAGTTAAAAGAAAATTATAGCCTATAAGATGTATGTAAAATTTTAAATTATTATTGAAATAAACATTATTATATTATTATTAGTAGTCCGATTGTGATAATTCTTTTTTTATTGGAAAGGGTATACTCCGATGGTGGTCCCATATAAAGAATCATGTTCAATCTTGACCTGATTTTTTTTTAACGCGTCTAGTTATGTAAAATATCTTAAAAAATTGCTAATTTTTTGCTGATTTCGTATCACATAATTGAATTTTCAAATAAAGCCAGGAAAAAAAGAAATTCTAAAAAATGTTTATCATTCTCAATAGACTTTTTGAAACGTAACGTATTTTACACACGTTTCATTTCACATAATACGAAAAAACTTGTTCGTTCATGTGGTTAATAAATGTTCAAAATAACGAAGTGGTATTTTTTTTACTTCACTTTTTAATTTATGACTAGCTATGATTTTTTATAGTTTTATATTAGGGTGTGGAAAGAATAAATAAACGTACAGTTGATAGGGCGCGTAAAACGAACTTCTTTACGTGAATGACAGGCTGTCACTTGTTTGACGTTTTGCAGTCGTTCGTTTGCTGTCACTACGTATTGTACTGAGCGATTTTGGATTTTCTGATACCCTAACAAGTTTTGCATTTTCCACGGACTCCGATACCTACCACATACGATTACTTTGGCCTGTGTTACACGGATACCGATTTAGTCCTTTTTGTTGGGATCTAGACGTTATCGCTTTTGTTGGAAAGAGCTATGGACATGAGCCTTCTACGAGATGGCTTTGCCTGCAACATAAGTGTTAATACGCTTCGGCGTTATCGAGCCCTTCAGCTTCATAGCAGAGTCATCTCGCTAACTAGCAGTTGGATATCTCCAGTAATAGTAAGTATAATAACAATCAATTACCTAACTATTTAGTATCCAGTCAACAGATGCTAGTGGAATGATTGTTTTATAAAAAAGGATTGATATCTAAATATCAATCCTGTACAAAAAATATATGTGCTAATGTATATTTTTCAAGTTTTATGAAATATAGAACTAGTACTACTAGAAATAGGTGACGCCCCTAAGACGAACCGCTGACCGAATGTGCTAGTTGCATGTAGCTTTTCCCCATGTTTAGCTAAAGTGTTCTTTTAGGCAGCTGTTTAAAGCGAAACATGTAAAAATACAAATTAAATATACTTATTTCCATCATCATCATCAGCCTATAGCAGTCCACTGCTGGACATAGGCCTCCCCAATTGCACGCCATTTAGCTCGATTTTCGGCAACTCTCATCCTTATTTCCATTGCAGGCTTTAAAATCTCATAATTGATTTGTTATTCAGGTAATGGAAGAAGATTACATTTGTAAAGAGTGTTTTGATGTATCCACGAAGACTGTTAATGCTCAGATTTATAAAAACAATGACTGTGACCCATCTGCTGGTTCATCTCGCCGTGGTCATACTTAAGTATGCCTCGTTTGTCGTCGATCATTGCTCAATCGTCAAAGTGACCACATTCTCAAAAAAAACTTGCACTGTAGGTTATGGCGCATGTTATGACTTTGGTGTGGTACTTAGGCTGGGCTAGGCATGAAACTAACATTGTGGCTCCAGCGGCATTTTTAGATGAAATGGTTGTACAAGAAGACATTGAATAAATAATAATGAATCAAATCCTGTTTTTTTATTTAATTTTCCCGACCTCTCCAAAAACATGCAGCACTTAATTATATATTTATGTCGTGATGGCCCAGAGGTTAACACCTCACCTCATGCACAAGGCGTGAGTTCAATACCGGGCCATTGTTTTTTTTTTTCAATACCTACGTAGGAATAACAGTGAAGGAAAACATCACAAGAAAACCTGGACATGTATAATTAATCAATGAAAGTCAGAAATCGCCACCTCATCTTGACCAAACGTGGTGATTACTGCTCGTGCCTTCTTTGAATGAGAAAAGACCTTTGCCCAGCAGTGGCACAGTATAAGGACTGGTATTATTATTTACTTTATCCGGACAGACAAGGTGAATCAGCCTCTTAGAGTTCGATGGCTAAAAGCATCGTCCTGCTGGAGTCTGGTCCACTTCGACGACAGATTTTGACCGATATTTCAATGAACTATACCTAAATTATTGTAACTTGCTGTAGGTAGTGTAGAAAACAAGGATGGCTTAACATCACACGTGAAGTGTTTAAAACTCAGCATCGTCGGGCTATTACGAGAATATAACTGCTGTTTGCCACTGCGCGCCGAATTGATGATGATATTAAATTGAAGACGGATTTATTTCTGAGTGAGTGCAACTCTCTCAGCGATTAACAAATAATTTCATTTTAATAATCATCTAGTTTTTGTGGTTACAACAGTTGTCAAACCTGATCTGAAAGCTGTAAATCTATTAGGTATAACCTCAAAAACTTATTTACGTAATAGCATTTTTCCCTGGCCTCTAAATAAGAAGATGATAACTTATTGTGTTATTATAAACAATCACTGATTTTATAGAACACTATTTGTAGGTAGACGCGACCTGTAAAACGAATCAAATGACAGGTCATTCAATGTATGGAAAGTGGGCATGATTCTTTGGAAAACAAAATCGAACCCTAAGGGTTGGAAAACAGGGGATAATTGATTGTTCACTCATTAATTGTAATGTATAACCACGTATAACTTTGTACAGAGTAGTCCGATTTTGATAAAATTTTTTTCATTGGATAGGGTATACCTTGTCAAGTATTATTAGTATATTAAAGCCACAAAAAATTACAAAATAAAAACTTTTTAACAAAAAATTAAACCGCCGAAAAACACAGAAAAGCAAAAAATAATAAACCTTAAAACTTTGAGTCGGCGCTGAAAAATCAATGAACAAAGATCACTCAAAGCGCCGACTCAAAATTTTAAGGTTTATTATTTTTTGCTTTTCTGTTTTTTCGGCGGTTTAATTTTTTGTTAAAAAGTTTTTATTATAGAGAATGAGTGAACTTTACACCCACTACATACCTCTATAAATGTATCATTTAGCAATTATTCTTATATTCCATTCACCTCTAATATGTGGTACGTTCCGTGTGGTGCCGGACGTAATGAATACCACCATCCTATTTCTTCTTGTGGGTGTTGTAAGAGGCGACTAAGGAACTCACTAGAGAATGGGCAGCAGCATTCTCTATACATTTTACCACCATACTGCGATCGCCAACCCGCCTGCCAAGCGTGGCGATTATGGCTAACCCGCCTAAATTGGGGGAGGCCTATGTTCGGCAGTAGACGTCTTTCGGCTGTAGTGATGATGATGACGATGATAACTTCTAAGGTGTGGTTTGTCCACCATGTGACATGCTGGCTCAGTGATAGCAGTTTGATAAGCTGTACAGGGTAGCAGGGTCATTGACGTGCAACATGTTACCATGGATTCGGCAGATGATTCTGCAATCCGCTGCTTTGAAATTCTGTGACGGTTAATAATAAAAAAAAATTGCTGCTCCATACATGTTTTTTTTAATAACTAACGAAATAATCAATATGCCACTTTTATTTTCAGCTTCAATTCTGCCTATTGCAAGTTGCTGCTAAATAAAGGCCCTTATCTGCATGTTGTGCTACAAGATTCTTTTTTTCATTTTCATAACTAATTATTTTCCAGGACCCACACTGGAGACAAACCATTTGTGTGCATGTACTGCCCAAGACGTTTTACACAGAAGCACAACCTTACTATACATCTCCGAATTCATACTGGCGAAAAACCTTTCCAGTGTGAAGTATGCAGGTAATTTCAAATTCTAGGTGAGTTACTTGAGTAAGTTAGTATAATAGGCAGTTACACTGTGGTTCCACTGACATGACATGACACCTCTGAGTGTTGGAGACATTCATTCCGTCTGAATATGGAAAATGGTCTAGAGCGTTTGTCCACTGCCAGTCACCGAGAACGGCATAATGGCCCTAAAATTACGATACATACATTTACAATAGCCGCGTACCTACCGCACATCCGTCACCCCAGCTAGCCGCCTAAAATACATTTAATCCTGCCAGCCTAGTTTATGCATCTATCAACACTATTGGCCACCAAGATGCTGCGCCGCCTAGTTCAGTCACGTTGGACAAACGATCGCCGTCACCAGGATGTTCGGTTTATTTCTGGCTGATGCTCCAAAGACGGCTGCGTGGACAAACGCCCAGAAAGGGAAAAGGAAGCTTGTCGATTATTACCATCAATATTTGTCAAGCCTATGCAGGCGCGGTCCGAGGGGGGGGGGGGGGTCCTAGGGGTCATGACCCCCCCAAAGACAGTCATGCTGTCGAAACCTTGAACGATTTGCCTGTCTTACTATCTTAAAATTGTTGTCACTTGAGCCACGGAGACTCCGATGGACATTTGCAAAAAGATTATAACCCGGGACTTCATGCTGATCAGTAGCGCTTGCGACTACTAGACCAAAGAGGATGTACCTTCTAAATTTTTGTTTGTATACTTTACAGCAAAAGATTCTCAGCACAAGGCAATCTTCATGCTCATCTCAAGATCCACACTGGACAAAGGGATCATGTAAGTTTTTTTTTAATATTTCGGTTCATAACTACATTAGGTACCAGCTTTTGAAATAGTTTCCTTTGCTTCTGCTTCATCGTTCCCTTAATGCTGAGGATCGCGAATACACTACTGCAGGGTAGATGCAACTTTCAACAGCCTTCTTGATCGCGTCTGACCGTCTAGCTGGTGACTTGAGCACATTTTCCTTCCACCCGGCTAAGTATCATGAGCCTATTTAGACTATGCTTAGCTGAACGCAAATGTCCGAAAAGCTAAGAGCACGCGTCTGGCATATTTTAAATGGCCACTTTGGTGATGCTGAGTTCCTCTAGGATGGATTCATTCGTTCTCACGGCGGTCCATTGTATACGAAGTAGTCTCCGCCAACATCTCGAAAGCATTCGATCTTACTGCTTTCACAGCTTTTAATGCGCCACGTTTCCGAGCCATTCACAAAGATGGGAAAAAGTAGTACGGATCAGTCGTATTTGGTACCGTCAACTGTGGGATCTTTACTTTAATCAAAATTAGGACGTAAAGAAAATCACTACCCCATATTTTCCCGTGTGTTTCGTAGAAGGCGACTAAGGGACTTAGGGCGCGTTCACATAGAGCGTCCGTTTTACAGGTCCGTATGTGTTATTAGCGTATGTAGTTGTATGAGCGAGTTCACACAGAATACAGTATTCCGGATCCAGTAAAAAATACCGATCCGACATAGTAAGCAGCAATCCGTTTTACTGGTCCGTTTAAACGTATACGTTATTAGCGTATGTAGTTGTATGAGCGAGTTCACACAGAATACAGTATTCCGGATCCAGTAAAAAATACCGATCCGGCAAAGTAAGCAGCAATCCGTTTTACAGGTCCGTTTAAACGTATATGTTATTAGCGTATGTAGTTGTATGAACCAGTACCAGAACACATGACAGTATTCCAGATCCAGTAAAAAACCCCATACACAACGGAAATAAAATCTTTGCCTTAAAAATGGATGTATCCAATAACGCCGGGGCTTCCTCCGCAGACGACGATAGTACCAATACAACACGACAACGTCCATCCTCGTAGAAAGTACGCGATACACTGAAGAACGAAAGTCGGATCTGTTAAAATCGGTCCTGTAATTGATGTGTCAATAATACCTCCAGTAGCGACGGATCCGTTAAAATCGGTCCTGTAAATGCTGTGTGAATTAATACCTCCAGTAGCGACGGAGCGTATTTCCATTCTGTACAAGGCCAAAACGCAACCATAGGAATCTGCTCGCGTATATTTTGTAATGCATTTTTTAAATATGTGATTACAATGTATACACGAATTTTGCGTACTACTCGTATATAGTTTGTAACGTAGACGCGCACGTGCATCTTTCCAATTTATACAAGGCCAGAATGCCACCACAGGAATTTGGTAGAACTTCTGATTGCCGGGCTTCGATTTAAGGGGTGTTACGGGAGGACGGGGGAGGTGTATAGCCTCTCCTGTGAAGGAAAAGTTTCGAACCCTCCCCCCTCCATTTTTGAGAAATATGTTTGGTAATATTCTAACCTAATTTTCGAATTTTCGTGTATCGATATCGATTTAAAGGCCGGAAGAGGTGTGGGGTTGACGAATAAAATGAAAGGGAAGTAGCAACGCTCGACAGGACACTTCGCTGACAGAGCTCGTCAACAGAATCAAGGCGTTTCCATAGGAGGTCACAGTTTTAACTTAACCTAACCTCCCCAAACCATGTCGTTTCTGGCACTCGCCAGCCGCTACCGCGGCACCGCTCGCTTCGCTCGCTCGGCTCGTGCGTAGGAGGTCGCAGTTTTAACCTAACCTAACCTTCCCAAACCATGTCGTTTCTGACACTCGCCGGCCGCTCGTTTATACCTACAGGTTTAGTTTGCATGCGGAGTAGCACTGTATATTATGGAACAGTTTAGTAACTTTGGCCACTACAAAGTATACACGAGTATTTGCGTACTACTCTTGTATAGATTGGAAGACCTTGATTAAAAAGTGATTTCCAATCTATACGCGACTAGTTTCACACCCTTGCGTTCTAGCCTTGTACAGATTGGAAATACGCAGCGACGGATCAGTTAAAAAGGATCCTGAAAAACGGACGTTCTATGTGAAGGCGCCTTTACTAGAGAATGGGCAGCAGCATTCTCTTTCTCTATGCATTTAACCACCACACTGCGATCGCCAACCGGTCTGCCAAGCGTGGCGATTATGGCAAAGCCCCCCAAAATGGAGGAGGCCTATAAATTATGATGATGATGATGAAAGCTGCATGGAAAGTAAAGATACCACAGTTGACTGTATTCCAAAATTTTCTCTATATCAGTCACTGAATACCCAAAAAAATATATAATATTATAAAAGCTTGTTATTTTTAAAGCTATTTTCTTATTTTGTATTTATATTATGCTATTTCAGGTATGCACCCTATGCAACAAGACATTTATAACTTCAAGCGAACTTACTCGACATATGAGCAAACATAGAGGTGTTAAGAATTTTAAATGTGATTTATGTGGAGCTGCTTATGTGCACTCTAGAGACTTGGTAAGTTTTGAAAAATCTTTTATTATTTACAAAAATTCTGAATAGTGTATTTTTTCATTAAATGTTTGTTGTACTTGTTGCAGAAACTGCACAAACTGAAAAAGCATCAAATAGTCCCTCAGAATTCGAAAGTTCAAAATGAAGGCTTCAATAACAGTGGTAATATAGATATAATAGGAATAGATGTTGGGAAAGATCCCCCAATGCCAATGAAAGATGTCAGTCATCTCATACCGCATCTGATTAATGAGAAACCACAGCAGAACCTGCCAGTTATTCCAGAAAGCAACCCGGCTCTGTTGCCTTATGAACAGAAAACTGTTAAGGACATGTTCCACCAGTATCCTAATAAAGTGTTTGAGGTTCACGACTGTGCTATTTGTGGAGAAGGCTTCGAATATGTGACAGCTTTAGCACAACATTACCTACATCGTCACAAGGACCATGATACTGTTCAATCAAAAAGCTTTGGGCTAACACAGTAGACTACTGCTTGAACATGTACCTATACTTAGTATTACATTCATGCTTCTATAGTGCCCTTATTGGTTCTTCAGAAAAGTCTGGTACATACTACTCACAACATGGCTGACCAGATGTATTGATGTATACAAAGAAAAAGGATTATGTAAGAATCATAGATGGTATTCTGTAGCATCTGCCTAGCCCCATGAAAAGAAAGTGTGACTTTATTTATGTATGTTTACACATGAAGAAGGAAAGGATAAGGTTGTAATAAACATCATTATAAAGCAATGAATAGTATTCTATTTATTACCTGCCCAACATTGATTTGATATGAAAAACAAAACTTGAGATGTTTCGCAAGTACATAACAACAGCTGTGAATAAGGATGTTATTCCAGAATAAATTATTTATTAAATGAAATAATATGTTTCACTCACATAATCTAATAACAAAACTAGATAACCAATTTCTATAACATTTAACGGACTGGGATCCAGGGTTCTAAGATGTCACCAATCTTCTTACGTTCTGGAAACACAAAATATACTTTTAATGGTTTGGTAAAGCCTCGAGGTAACATTTCATAAAGCATTTTATATCTGATGTGTACAAAAAAACAAACCATTTGCCAATGACCACAAAACTGTGTTTATTAGTTGATTACCCCAAACAACTGATAAACTTGGTTCCAAGGGATTGTTCTACTCTACCCAATCAGTGTCACAACTTGGTGGGGCAGAGCGGAAAATCATGTTTGTGCCACTAAGAAACAAAGATACAAGATCAATCAAAATACCTGCAACCCTTTTCTTTAAAGCTGGTGAATAGACTGTCGGACAAAGGGCCATCTTTTCAAATTATAAATCAACTTACCTGGGACTGGGAAGTCATCAGGGTGTAATTCAATGTAATGTCTGTACACAGCATCTTTCTCTGCTAAATAACCATTACGTTGATTCTGTACATATGTTAGGATTCCAACAAATGCAGCAGTTAAGAGCACATGTTTTTGGATTCCTGAAAAAAAAAAATCGTCGATATTCATCTACTGTTTAAAATAATGATAACCTCATTTCTAGAACTCTTCCTCCTGTTATTCCCACAATATTAAATAAGTCCCGTGGTTTTTGTTACGAATATAGGTTTATTTATTGTTATGGTGCTAATAATTGTGCATGTTGTTTTCGCTGTTACTGTTATGTAATTAAGACTTACCACTGAAGATGGGACGTCTAGTTTGGAAGTTGAGGAATACCCCAGAGCCTATTCCAAAAAACGTTCCGACAATTTCCGGCCAGTACTTATTCAATAAAGGAATTTTTCTCCCTGTTTCTCCTAAGGCAAGCAGTTCCTGGGCTGATAAATGTGCAGCAGGTGTTGGTGTAGACATTTTGACAGGAGAATAATAAACTCGGTCAGACTCCAGACAGTACTATAATAGTGTGTATCAGTTAGTGATTGGCTGCTTTATTTTGCCTCGTATTACAAAATGTTCAAGATCCACTCTGGATAAAGGAAATATTACAAAGTACGTACTCGTACTAATTCCTTGACGATAATTGACAGTTGACACTGACAGATAGCAGTTTTTGGTTGCCAGTTGTCATTAATTTCAACTAAAAACATGGTCTATTAATATGCTCGGTATACCTATGCCCGGTTCACATTATTCCAGGTATTCAGGTCCAGCGATCGAAACCAGCGCTGGAACGATGAACAATCCAGTCCAGTGACTTGACTGACTGCCTTCTTTTTCATTCTAGTATATTTTTTTTGGTAGACCAACAACTTCTTTACTCATAGTTAGTTGATATGCCCCGTTGCGGTTAGGTGTTAGGTGCAAAAATACGCGGTTCCATGCCATGTATTGGTCAAAGATGAAAAATTGGGAACCCGATATTTAATCATCTCGATGAAATATCGGGTACCCAATTTTTTCAATGTGCTATACTTTTAAAAACTGAAGTCTTCTATGGGCAGGGGCGGTCGCAGCCTAACATTTTAGGGGGGGGGGGGGGGTCACCATGAGTACTGAAGAATATGTTTAGGAAGGTACATCCTCTTTGGTCTAGTAGTCGCAAGCGCTACTGATCAGCATGACGTCCCGGGTTATAATCTTTTTGCAAATGTCCATCGGAGTCTCCGTGGCTCAAGTGACAACGATTTTAAGATAGTAAGACAGGCAAATCGTTCAGGGTTTCGACAGCATGACTGTCTTTGGGGGGTCATGACCCCTAGACCCCCCTTCGGACCGCGCCTGTCTATGGGAGGTATCGTATACAGGTGCAGGTCTTATAATCCCATCAAAAGTAAAGTAAGTTGTCATTACCACCGTTGGCACTTGTAGTTTGATATTATGTAATTATAATATAGGTGTGTTTTTTATTAGTATATACGAGCAATGCTAAAATTAACGTTCCTTAGAATTTAGTTTTGGAGTGAGGAAGATCATACTTGATTTGGTTTTCAACTTCCATCTGGTCATTCGTGCCGTGCGCTTCGAACTTAAAGAATAAGAACTTATAGTCAACATACATAAAATAAGCTATATTATAAAATGTTCATATTTTAGCTACTTTTCCACTACAGCTGCTTTTTTACCACTGGAAGCATTTTCAAGTTTTCTTAAGCTCGTCTTTTAAACAGTGCTACACTCCAAGTAGCATACATATGTATCTAGTTTTCGCTGAATTTATGATCGGTATATAAGTAAACATAGTTTGTAGACGTTAACAGTGCTGCCACCTTTGAGGAGGTTTCAGTTTTTAACCTCCTTATAAATCAAGATTCGATCAACATGAAATGGCCTAATGTGGCAATACGTGATAGTAATAATCACTCAGATCCAGCCCGTGTTTTGCTGCCCTCTACCAGCGACGCCCTAAGCCGATCATTTTTCATTTTGATAACCTTTTTAAAATGATTATTTATGTTTATGAAATTAGTTTCGTTTCCCTAGCTTAGTTTTTCTTTCAAATTGTTTTTGATTTGACATCCGATTTGTCGTTAGTGATGTCAAAATCGGTGTGTGGACATGAGATTTTATACCGCCAGTGAGTCACTGTGTGTGTTCCCAGCAGTTTAGTTTGTTTGAACATAAACAAACTAAACTGAACACGCCTTCGTGCGAAACCTTAGAGCATTTAAACTTCTTTTTTCCCTAGTCTAAGATTTAAACCAAAAAATAATTACTCGACTAAAATTCGTTATGAAGCTTTTTTAGGGTTCCATTACCAAATGGCAAAAACGGAACCCTTATAGATTCGTCATGTCTGTCTGTCTGTCCGAGTATGTCACAGCCACTTTTTCCCGAAACTATAAGAGCTATGCTGTTGAAACTTGGTAAGTAGATGTTTTCTGTGAACCGCATTAAGATTTTCACACAAAAATAGAAAAAAAAAAACAATAATATTTGGAGTTCCCCATACATAGAACTGATACTTAAAAAAAAAAAAAAACATCAAACCCATACGTGTGGGGTATTTATGGATAGATCTTCAAAAATGATATTGAAGTTTCTAATATATTTTTTTTCTAAACTGAATAGTTTGCGCGAGAGATACTTCCAAAGTGGTAAAATGTGTGTCGTCGTCCCCCGTAACTTCTAAAATAAGGGAATGATAAAACTAAAAAAAATATATGATGTACATTACCATGTAAACTTCCACCGAAAATTGGTTTGAACGAGATCTAGTAAGTAGTTTTTTTTAATACGTCATAAATCGTAAACCACAATTTACCTTTCATTCAGTCAACACAAATATAAAATAAAAAAATTAAAAAAAAAAACATAAACCTTATGCATAAACCGTGAATACCTGCAGGTTTGTACGGAACTCTCGGTGCGCGGGTGCGACTCGCACATGGCCGGTTTTTTTTTTCAATACCTAATTGACAGGACAGTTTTCATGTAGATTTATCTATGTCAAAACCTCATTGAAAATTTTTGGAGGTTATTTTGATTTTATTGTTGTGTTTACCAATATTTTATATTTTGAGGATAGTGTGCTAGAATAGCAAAATCTAGATAAGAATAAACGTAAATTAACTAAAATCTACGAATATGGTAAGTCTTGTTTAGTAAACATAATAATAAAAAAAACACTTGTGGATATGGTAATATTGTATTAATCAAATTTAATTTCAGGGAAAACAAAAGAAAACTAGAAAAATTGTTGAACGGAAATTCGCTAAAATGAAAAAGCTTATTAGTCTCAGTGATAGCAGGATCAAACCCACAGAAAGAGTTGAACCTAAGAAGAAAAAAATTGACCCACACGAGTTAAAAGTACGTGAAGCACCGCAAGCGAGCTCAGCGTTGTTCTTTCAATATAACACACAGCTGGGCCCACCTTATCATATTCTCATTGACACCAATTTTATCAATTTTTCAATCAAAAACAAATTAGACATAGTACAGAGTATGATGGATTGTTTGTATGCTAAATGTATACCATACATAACAGACTGTGTATTGGCAGAGTTAGAGAAGCTTGGCCGAAAATACCGTGTAGCTTTAAGAATAATTAAAGACCCACGTTTTGAAAGGATTACCTGTTTGCACAAAGGAACATATGCTGATGACTGTATCGTGCAAAGGGTAACACAGCACAAGTGTTACATAGTGGCTACTAATGATAAGGATTTGAAAAGGAGAATAAGAAAAATACCAGGAGTGCCCATCATGTATGTTGCTGAACACAAATACACAATTGAGAGGATGCCAGATGCTTATGGAGCACCCAAAGGCGCTATTTAGTATTAAGATAAACAAAAATAAAATACAAATTCAAACTTCTTTGTTTAATTTTAGTACATACTTACTACACATATTTAAAAACATCCTCTTTAGGTACTAAACTAGCTATTAATACTCTATATGCTTGGAATATGTTATGTATTGAAAAGTAACTACATCACTCTTGTATACGCAGAGGCAGACCCAATAACTGAAGACAGGTTGGCTGCCATGTATATTCAGCAAGATATCCCTTGCTGTCTACTACCATCATTTTTTTTTAATAATAAATATCTTAGGACAACCAACACACCGTTATCTGATACCAAACTAGGCAGAGCCTGTACTATGGCAACTAGACAACTGATAAACATACTTATATATTTCTAAATACATACATATTATAGATAATTTATTGTTTTCCATATGTATTAAAAAGATGGTATTACAAATCAAAGGTCAATCAATACAAGTTAAGCCATTGTTGGTTCTGTGTAAAGTAATTTGAGGAGGCTTGTTATCTGTTAGCAACATAAAATGTTGTGTGATTTTTAGTGTTCACTCTGATAAAAAAATACCGTCAGTGGGGAAAACTAGGTACTTGACTAAGCTGAGGGTAGGTTTAAGCAAAGGTAGAGGTTTGGGAAGGCCCAAACAACAATTCTGTCTGGGTCTGCCTCTATGTACACACCAGGCTTAGTGGTAGACATGAAGAATGATGTGCGTTCATAAAGAAAGCAATTTGCATGAAGTTGCTATGGTCTCATACAAGTCTTTCTATTAGGACATCAAGTGAGCCTATGGATATATATATCGCACACCTAGATCTAAAGTAAGACAACTCAAAAATTGTGAATTTTGAGTTATCATTGTATTCAAATGCTCGATAACCCTATGCAGCTATCCAACTTAACAGGTTCAATAAAAACTTGAAAGATTCGTCGCTAGATGGCATTAGTCTTCTTTTGTTGAATCAACGCATGTCACCTCCCTCCCGCCTAAACAAATGAATACAATTATAACTCAAAATTCACAATTTTTGAGTTGTCTTACTTTAGATCTGGGTGTGCGATATTTTAACCACTTCAATGACAATAAGTTATGTGTGAATGTAACATGGGGTTTAATAATAAATCAACGTCTATTACTTTTCACTAAATGTATACAGTTAATATTAAATTTAAATTATAGTAGCATAGTCTTATTTTAGACGGTGACAAAGGGATTGAAGTTCACAGAGGCCTTAAGCCCTTTATGTGTATAGGTACTATGTAATACTATATAGTTGTGTTGTGTGCACTAGGAGATCCAACAACATCAATTATTTCACCAACTGGCTTGGTTTCATTGTCAGTCACCATATTGCATATTGATGGTGGAATAGTAAGTGTCTGGAACAAAAACACATATATTAGATTTTTTTTTTAATTTTCCGCTGCTAGCTAGACTTAGTTCTCTCAAGATACATCACCTCACTCAATTCGACGCCATTAAATCTGGGTAGTCCAGATTATTTCTCACTGTTTACTTGCATTTAAAAATTTCTGCTCATAAGTTCCAACAGTATTTGATATTTGTACTATATCAGTAGGTCAGTATACCAATTGCCACCTCCAATACTACCATATATAATTTGCTCCCTCTATCAATTTTGTTGCTGAAACATTATCTGACCACATAATATCACAATTTTTATGTTATAAATTATGTTATGCCCCACCAGTGACAAAAGGTCTCCGTATATTTTACCAATTTTCTATATTATTTTTTACTGTGCCTTCACCAACCAATTGTTTAGGAACGAGTCCAAATCCTCAAGTCAGCGTTTTTTAGGCTTAACTTAATAAGTAGGTACTAAATAATACACACCTTCCCAGGATTGAGAGCTTCATATTGGTGTCTCAAAGCTTGCAGTTCAAATTCACACGAAGCTAGGGCATTCTTCAAGTCCAGAGCTAGAGCAAGATCAGACCGCAGCTCATTGAAATGTTTGCAAATTGCCTCAGTCGGCGTAGGAGCAACATCTGTAAGTAAATAAATACATAGGTCAGACAGAAATTTTTAAATTGAGACTGATGAGATTATTTTGTAATTTTATGACTAGATGATTGGTAAAGTATGGAGGAGACGTTTGTCTAGCAGTGGGACAGTGTTGGTAAAACAAAAGGAATACATCAACTTTAGACTTCTCTATTAATCATTTTTAGATTTAATCATTATTCATCAGCATTCAGCCGAAAGATAAATTAAAATTAAGTATCAATGAACATACCAATATTCATGAGTCTCAACTCCTGTTCTATGGCCTTGGTCTTCCTCTGTCCTACTCCGGGAGGCAGCTTCATGCGTTGTGAACGCAACCAAACGCCAGTGCCGCGAGCTTCGGGGAATTTGATACCGGACCATTCCACAGTCTGTCATAAATGAATATTTTTTTTATTGATATTGTAAATTTAAAAAAATACATTCTGCATGTACGTTAATCAGTGAAATAATAACATAGCATTATTTATAAGCCTCTTAAAACTTAGCAAACAATCATCTACCCTCATCTGGTAAACTGAGATTGTTCATTAATTTTTGTCTTTTATTTCTGTCTTCCTTTTACGAACCATAATAGGTAGACAGTTGAAATTTTTAGAGAGTGTCTATTGCTATAACAATGATAAAAATTAAATAAAGTTAAAAATTAAAGAGGGATCTCCGACAGTGCAAAAACCTGTGGAACTCTTGTTGTGCGAGTTTGACTCGTTTGGCCAGTGTTTTGTGTTTGGATCAGATTTACCGTAAGGAAACGTATTTTATACTTTTTTTTCATAATTCATATAAAAGATCGCATCGATCCCTTTCAGAGGACACTGGGTAAAGACATAGTACTTACAACACTTTCTACAGTCCGCACAGGTCTTTGCTGAGCAGTAAGTTTCTTCTTATGTAGTTTCCTGTCATGGCGCCTGGCTATGCTAGAAGCTGTGTTCGATGGAGTACTGGCACCCTCATTATTATTATTAACTTGGCTTATTGGCGGCAAGTTGCCACTGTCTGCTCTAGATATCAGTTTCTGTAAATCCTGAGTTTTTCTTTCTCTTTCTCGCTTCCTGGCTTCGATCTTCTTCAATTCAGTAAGCAGCATTTGTTCCTCATCAATCTGTAAAAAATATTTGTTTTTTTATAATCTATACATTCGTCAAGGGTTGTCAAAGTTTTTATTCTATTGATTTCTGTGGAGTACTTTGTTTTTTAAAATATTATTTTGACTACATGGATGAATGATCCCATTATTTTCATATCTATCACTCTATACTCAAGCATTACTTAAAACTAGTTACAATCAATCAAATGTCTTGAATCTAGTTTTAAGAAATGCTTGAGTATTGAGTGACGTTCTGTAATACGGGCCTAAGGCTCCTACACATTATGCTGTTGGCACAACCGACTGGTATGCTGTCAACAAGCCCGGCGGTATTTTTAGAGACTATTTGAGCAGGCGCGCTTGCCGCACAAATGAGACGCGGGGGAACAAGCGAGGTTCGCTTCCAGCATTCACATGATAATATTATGCAGTGCAGTCTAGAAAATCAACTTAAAATGTCATTCAAGTGGAATGACGGAGCTGTGTTGCTTCTTATTGAAAAATGTCACGATTAAAAACTACAAACATACAGTGCACACCACTAGTGTTCTAAATGGCTGTCAGTCAAAACTGAAATGATTTTCTGTGGCAAGTGCTGGTGGCCTGATCACGCCGGCGGCATACCCGCATGCAAAAAGTCGCCGACATAGTGTGTAGGAGTCTTTAATGTGGCCTGTAGTTTGTTGTGTTAGTATACACAACAAATTCTGCAATCCAGTAGGTGGATATTTACCTGATCTTGTGTCCTATCAAATAGTCGCCTTAATTGCTCTTTTCTCTTTCTCTCATGCTCTGCATCATAATGATAAATGCGTTTCTCACCATTCACCATTGTTACAGTATTCGACCAAGGATTTGTTTTTACCTGAAAAATTAACAGGATGTTTTATAAGAGCTTGAAAGTAATAATAAGTCAACCTATAATAATCAATAATAGGATGCAGTTGTTTTTGTACTTATCACATAATAAACAAGGAATAAGTATTATATTTGGTGTCTTACATTGCACTATCCTACTTATATTATTATCATAAACATAGTAACAAATAAGAAAGATAATAAGAAGAGATTGAAGAAAGAGAGAAGATAAATTTGTTTTTTTTTCCTGAATACTATGAAATTTAGTTTGTGATATTCCTATGCGAGTCACAATAAATAATTTTTCTTTCCTTCTTTATTAAACATACTTTGCTCAATGTAGCACAGATTCCATAGTAGCGCTCTTTCAAGTCCTCCACACTTCGGTCCCTGAAAGCTGCTCTGTCCCACCGATCATGTATGACTATGAAACGCAAGTCGAATCTCTGACACAAGTCCATGAGGTGATCAGTTTCTGCTTGACTCCAGTCTTCTGATTTCAAATACTGATTGTACTCAGATTCTGAGTATGATGGAATTGACACTTGCTGAAGAGAAAAATATAATTAGGCTTTAAAGGTCAGTGTTCTTTGACAATTTTTAAGTTTATAAAATAATTACATCATCATAATTATATGCAGTATCTTACCTTATTAAACTGTGCAAATGGATACTCCTTCGCCTCATCGGCAGCTCGTTTCCAGTGATGAAAGATGGCATTATCCGTGCGGGCAGGGTTTGTGAATGGTGCCCATACCCATTTTCTTACTTTTCTCATGCCAAGCTTAGCTTTTGTTTGTTTGTAGGCTTTTCCTTTTAATATAAAAGTTGAGAATGGTAAAATGTAAGTAAGTCTATAATAGTAATTCTGGTACTGAGAGAAAATGAGTTTGCTTGTAGATAAGATTCAGCCTAGATATAGAATGGAAGCATAGTTTTTAGTAATACCTTACCTGTATCAGTAGGTAACAGCGGTGGTAGATCTTTGTTATCATTGTAGAGCAATGCAAACACCTCTCTGTGCATTCCCTCGGGCCGCTTCACCGCCTTAGCAGTCACATACTTTTTCTTCACTTTGTCTCCATGTATGATACTATCTCTACTGATCTCAGACGCTGGTTGCTCTAGTTCTAATATATCCAGTATATCAGCCATTTTACTTGATATTAATTAAATTACACTGAGCTTAATTAGGCTTTTGGCACTTTTTTACAAGGAACAAAAATGAGGGCTTCCAAGCCAGTAATCAACTTATTTCGTTAACACTAATATGGATAAATTAGTTCTTGTATGTATTTTATTATTTGAAAATACCCTTGGCACTTAAATTCTTTACAATTACATGGAAATATTGGAAATAAACATAAAATATTTTTCGATATATTTTTTGTTTGACAGTGACAGCAAGCCAAAACCCAAATGACTTGACATTGAACTGATTGAACGAATGACTAAATGACCGATCGTTTGGGATTTTAAGGTAAGTTCACACTTGCAACACTAAACTTCAAAGAACCCAGTTGCAAAATAAATCACACTGAAGTCCTATTTACACGATGCAAGATTCTTCCTCTCTCGACACTCAAGAAAATGTTTATGTTCTTTCAATCCAGAATTAGTCTTCCTACTGACGGTTTATATGGGTAGTTCATATATTATTATTTTTTTTTGTTTTTATTTAACTGCTTTTGTTAGTTTATTTTTATTTTCTTTTCATTTCATTTATTGTGTATATGTATCATTTGCATCGTATATGTAAGCGGGCACGCCCTTTATGCCTAGAGGCTTTATTAAGGTTTTAAGTTCTGTTTACGATTTTGTTTTATTATTATTTCAGCTTGAGTTTAGTTTTCAATGTTCTGTTGGTATATTGGCGTGTGCTAGCTGACATATGGCGAATAATGTATGTTTTGTTTTATAATATTAATAACTTACACAATACTGTATAGAATCAAGTTCTTCTAACTTAACAGACAGCTGTGCTGCTGGGGAGTTTGTTCCGCCACTTCTTCTTCCCAGCTAAAGCACTAGGAAGTGTCGAAGGGCGGGTGTTTTGGGGGGACTGTCTCATGTAACTTTGACGTTCAAAAAGTGCTGACTCTCAGCCTAGTTTGAATAAATGACTTTTGATTGATTGATTGTGGCAGTGACCAACAATAAAGTTAAAGAAATAAATCACGCGCATCGTCTAAACACTATTTAAAACGTGTAACTTTTATTGTTGGTGACGTAACTTATGACGTATCACAGACAATGGCCTCTGATACGTAAGTTGGTTTGGTTTTCTCATGAAAAAATTCGGTTTTTATAGTTCATACTACTGACGTCCATTTTGTCCGGACGTTATCTACTATTTATGTTGATTAGGTCAAGGTAAATACGATGGGGCAGACTGTAGGGTCAAGTGGGGGACAGTGTAACAAAAAAAGCATTTTGATTTTTAGAAAAAAAAAACCCTCATTATAACGTCTTCTTATAATTTACCATAAAATCAGCAGTCTTTAACCTTCATATTAGGCTTGAAATAATATCGAATTTATACTTAGAAACTAATTTTTTTTTAGTTTTCTGAGATCACAAATTTGTTATAGTGTACCCCAGGGGTGGGGTACAGTTTAACAGCCATAGGGGTACAGTATAACAAGATGAAATACACTATAACAGTAGACTAAACATACATCATACGAAATAAAATATGTGTGTTAAGGTCCAAACACTGATACATCAAGCGGCTGTAGAAAATCTGTGGCTGGAAAGAGGCGGAATGGTAAGCAAAGTCTTGCCGTTTTCTTTAGCTAATTTCAAAGCCTCCGGAGCTAAGTGGCTGTCATGATTATCAAGTATAAAATGCGATGGATTATCTTTTGAGCTTCTTCTTTAGCTTATCGTCTTTACAAAATGCTTTATAACCTCAGGAAACAACTTGAGAGGTCATCCAGCCCGTAGTTTGCGCTAAACCCAATGTGCTGGTAGGTGCTCCCTTCAAGGTGTGTGATTTGAAATTAACCGCGTAATTTGGTGTCAATCGCAGATGTGCAGCTTCCTCGGCTGAACAGGCATATTTTTCTTAACATAACGATATAAAGTACTGTAATTCACTTTCATTCTGTCGGCTGCTTTTCTCAAAGGTACTCCCATTTCAACCAGCTCAATGGCTTCTTTCATATCATTAGCATTGTGTAGGGCGATTCGCGTCTTCCTTTTCAGATTTCGAACCGTTTTCGATGTAGCAAGTGTTGCAAAGGACTCGAGTCTTCGAGTCGTAATTTTAAAGACTCGACTCAATTATGCAAGACTCAGTGTGGTCAAAAGGCTCGGAGTCTAGAGTCAAGCCGAGCCCTGACTCGGGCTTCTTGAGTCAAAAAAAGGCCTCAAGTTTTAAAAAGGACTCGACTCTTAAAAACTACTCGAGGCTTAAAATGAACTCGAGTCTTGTAGCTCATCATTCGAATAAACTCGAACAACTCGTCAGATTTTTTTGTACGCAAAGTTACATCATAACCACTAATTTGAATTTATTGCCTTCTTTCGAGTCTTTTCGAATGATGAGGTACAAGTTTCATCTTCATGCTCAGAGTTTTTTTTTTTAAGACTTGGGTTAATTTTATGACTTGAGTCCTTTGTAAGACTCGAGCCCTTTTTAAGACTCCAGTCCTTTTTAAGACTTGAGTCCTTTTTAAGACTCGAGTGCTTATCTGTAGACTCCGAGCCTTTTGAGCACACTGAGTCTTGCATAATTGAGTCGAGTCTTTAAAATGAAAACTCGAAGACTCGAGTCCTTTGCAACTCTAAATGTAGCACACCTAAAAAACAAAGTAATATTCAAATGCACAATATAACATGTTACACTGTACCCCGTTACCCTGTACCCCACACCATATTGTTTCAAACAAAAATTCGTTAAAATTTCTAGATTCAAAATTGCAATAAACTTTGTATACTATTTAAACACCAACTAATCGAAGATTAAGAGGAACATATATTTACTCACCAGAACTTATTACTTTTCCAATAAAAACAAAATTCACTCTCTAAATTTTGTACAATTTTTTTAACGAAAAACTTAAATTCGAGCATTCTTCCGTACATCCAACGATTTGTCGTCCGATGACAGCTATTTAAGATACCGGCGCATGAGCCTGACAAAACACGTAAAGAGACACCATTGATAAATTAGAAAAGGACGGAGTTAATCTTGATGTTATACTGTGCCCCCTGTTACACTGTCCCCCACTTGACCCTATTTATTTTACAAATCGACACGCGCAATTTCTGAATCAAATCGAAAACTTTCCGTTTGCTTGCAGATGGTGTGATCTACATTAAAATCACTGTTGCCTAGCCAGCGATCAAAGTCGCTGCATGTGCACCTAGCATTATTTTCACTCAAGCCTGGCTTTTTACGCTTGTAGGCAGGACCGAGATACCTATCTGTATGACTGCCCCTTTTTAAAGTTCGAGGTGTCTTATAAGGCCTAGGTAATGAGCATTATATTTGAATCTGGTGCCATCAAAATAGCCAGGTAGATATTGAGTACCTATAGTACAAGTAATAGGGAATATAAATGAATTAAATAAAAAATGTGTTTAACTTTTATTTGTCTTGATCGTTATTATAAAACAACTCTATTCAAAATAGAAGATAGTGCTGCCGGGTTTTCCAGAGGAGCCTGCAACAAACAAAACAAAACGTATGGTATTAGGTACCTACTTAGGTATATCTTTATAATCCATAGGATCGTATATTTTATAAAGAACTGCATGCGTAGCATGACCACCGTAGAAATGGGTTTTGTTGACGGAAGAATAGACAAAATTACAGATTGTAGAAAGATTAAAGACAGATTAAAGATTGTAGAAAGATTTGTACCGTTTTATGTTGGCGTAGCTTGACAATTTTATCTCTATTTTACCAAGAATAGACAAAGTTCTTTCTATGGTGGTCATTCTACGCGTGCTGGTGGTGAACGGAAATAGCGCGAGAGAGAAACGCCTGACCCCAGGCGGAGATTGGAAAAAAGGTTCTTGATAGATTTTGCTATCATAACTGGCCTGTTAGTCTAGTGTTTAGTGACCCTGACTGTCCCTGACTACTAAGAGTGAGGTCGTGGGTTCGATTCCCACCCAGGACAAATGTTTGTGTGATGAGCATAATCATTTGTTCTGTGTCTGGGTGTAATTTATCTATGATATGTATGTATTTAGCAATATATAAGTATGATTATCAGTTGTCTGGTTGCCATAGTACAGGCTCTGCCTAGTTTGGGATCAGATAACGGTGTGTTGGTTGTCCTAAAATATTAGATAAAAAACAAGCAAGAATTACCGATTGTCCTGCAGCGTTTACCCAAAAGAATTGAAGCCTCGTCCCATTCCGAAAATAACCTTCAACAATTCTGTTAACAACTAGTGATTGTCTGGGTGCGGCTAGGAAGTCACTTTGTCCAGACCATTCGAGATTTTCCACCCATTCTAGTTGCCCTGAAATTATGACAGTAAGTTTTGAGAAAGTGCAAGTTTAGTTAGTAAAATAACTCTTCTGTAGCTATGCATCTGGGGGAGCTACCTATTACTGGACTTTGCCCAAAACATTGTAGGGATCTCACCTATCTCTTCTAACCAGAATGTACTAGTTGAGAGTATTGTGTGAACGGGTTAAAATAAGTAAATAATGGTTCTTGGGTTAGTATGTAAACTATCAGTACAATAAATTTAAAAATCCTTCCTAACAAAAATACTATTAACGATCAGACGAAACGCCATTTTTTCTTTTACGGATTCTCTATCTATCTATAATCTATGCCCAATGTCATGTACCATTCTATTTTTAGTAATAGCGGCAAAACTAAAATATTTTTTGATTTTTTGTTTGTCTTCCTAGTTTCATAGTTTGTTGATATGTAATTAAGTTTTGTAATAGGTAGTTAGTTAGTTACCTGGCGTGTTTGATACTGCGTCCAAATTACCATTATAGATAGCAACGGTAAGTTCCGTGTTTTGGAGAATATATTCAACTGCAATAATAAAATGTAATTAAGTCGGTATTACCTTTATATTCTGGCAGGTCCGTAAGTAAGTGAATGCGCTATTAGCAGACCCCATATAGGTACATATTGTTATGTTTGATAATGGGCTTTTCATTAAAAAGATGGCCTTAAAAACTGTGGACGGCCTTGAAAACTGTGGGTTACTGTATATTTTCAGTGGGATTTTTACTGCGATATGTTTTTTTAAGAAATTCCTAGCAGCTGCCCGGAGTCTGGATTTCTGCTCGATAGGTGGCAATTGGCGAGCCCACTAAAAACATCTGACTGTCTATTCATAGATCATTATTCCTTAGTAAATAGCCTCTAATTACCACGCAAAAAATGTGGGTGGGTATTTGCGTGTCGTAAATCATAATAAATTGCAGTCAAAAAATAAATGTCAAATTAAAAGTTGCTCATATTGTACGCACGGCCAAAGAACTCTATACGTCTGAGTTCTTTGGCACAGCT
The DNA here is from genome assembly GCA_947507805.1 of Aporophyla nigra. Lineage (NCBI taxonomy): Eukaryota > Metazoa > Arthropoda > Insecta > Lepidoptera > Noctuidae > Aporophyla > Aporophyla nigra. The sequence goes on from OX382301.1 coordinate 7,698,177, forward strand.
ACACATCAAGCTATAAGTACATTTCTAGTATAAGGTGACATCTCATTGTAAAAAAAACCTATACAATACGAGGTCGGCTAAAACTGGAAATGTATAGCTTGACCTGTAGCCGTGTGTACCTACTGGGAATCGAACGCGTTTGGTCGAGGTAGGCAACTAGCGGCACTTCTGATAGGTATTTTATTTTGGATCCCACTAACTTTCAACAATTTTTTTAGACCTGGAAAACATCGACTACTAAGATCGTTCCGCAGACAAACCTTATGTAGTACACTCGAAAGTTGATCTAGTCATCAATTCAAGTAAGTGCCAGTTACATTCTGAATATTTTGATATTTAGGTACCATCTGAAATACATAGGAATCTTGTTAGTTTTAAAGAGAATCTATCAAGTAATCCCAAAAACGTTTCTCTCGGATCGGATACTTTTCTGAGGTTGGCAGAGTATGCACATGAAATCTGAATCCCTACCATTTGCATAAACATTAAATAAAATTGCATCCATAATACCTTTGTCCGTAGCTGGGGTCATAAACGAGCTCCTAAAAGCCTGAATGACGGCCTCTCGGCCTGAATCATAGGTTACGGTTGAAGATATTCCCAAAGCTGGTGCTACTACGCTGTTCATGATATCAAAATCTGTGTTTTTTAATACATTTCTCAAGTATTCTCGCTGACCGAACAGATCTGGAAGCAAAGGAAATTTATTTTAAAAAAAAACATAACCTTTCCTTGGAAGTCGGGTAATAAGACAAAATGTTCGCTTTTATATGTACGTATACAGAGCAATAGTGGCCCTTTGGTAACGGTCGCCACTTACGACTTCGGTTTAGGTTGGTTAGGTGGCTTTGGCTAGAACTTTAGTTAGATCTGAAGTTAACGTTTTGTAATAAGACGGGTCTGTTTTTGTGTCACAAATTGTTATTCTACAAATATATATTTTTAGGAACGATTGGCTTTCCTGACTTTTTTTGACTATAAGAGGAAAGCCAATCGTTATCATACTGCCAGTATCCATTCTTCTGGAGGCACCAACAGAAGTCTGCAAGCATAGTTGGCTTCCACCAAGCGTAACGATTCTCATTCTCTGTTTCTTGATGAAATCTTTCACCGAGTTCATCACTTACTAAACCCATTTGGTAGTGTAAGAAATGAATTTTCAACGACGTTTAGCATTATAGCTGTTTGTGATAATCCAGCATCAGTTTCATTTTTTCATGGAAATCCGGTGATTTGTGATTGCTGAGGAAATTTCTTGTGACGTCGATAAAGTCAACCATTTATGTTTTTCAATAGGACTGAGGCTCGATGAAAAAGAGGGATCATAGATTATGAGTATTAAGAAATCTAAATGTTTTGATGACTTTTTTTACACAGCAATGGTATAATTTTGTGGCGTCGACCAAGTGTAGCGAAAAGTATATGAAGTAAGATTTCCGTTTATTATGTTTTGGGACGTTATATCTACATATAAATTTGTCTGCTATTGTTTACTAAGTAGGTATACTTAATACGAATCACCACTCTCGGGATATCGGGGATTTTTTTTGTGTTACATAGTGATAATTAGTAAGCATACCTTGTGTTGTTGCGGGATCCCTAGTTAGTTTTTCAACGATGTTTCCAAGATTAACAGCCACGGCACCAGCATTATCGTTAATAAACTGTCCCAAAGAAATAAATTTGTCGAATGCATTTTCTAAATCTTCTTGTTGTACTAGCTGCGTAGTCTCTTCGGATAAAGTTTCTATGGCGTCGCGGCCACTGCCATCAATGTAACCGAGCTCTTCGAGGTAAAAGCCAAGTTTCGTCATAGCTAGGGCTGGTGAAATTATACCATTGCCTAATACTACACCACGAAGGTTGACATTTGTTTCCTGTTGGTTCTGCAATACAGTTTCAGTTCAACCTTTAAACCATGCTTTAACATAAACGTGAGATTTTGTAACAACATTAAAATCACTCACTTGATGCAGCTTGGCTGCCAGTGCTAAGGCCAACTGTGCCCCATGTGCCTGCCCGAAAATGTACAGTGATGTATTTCTATACGCTTCATGTACGGTGTAGAACGACTCCAAAGTAAGAGCTAATTGTTCAGCTGAAATAACAGAATAGTACAAAAAAATCATCATTAAATTAATAATTGTCCATGGTTTCTTAGTCGTAGGTAACCTTTATTCAGAAAATGTTGTCAAATTTTTTGGTACATGGTTTAAAATTAATATAAATCTTACCATTCTCATCAACAGTATTCGGGATTTGATTATTAGTTAGGGGAGTACTAAAACCTGTACCCAGAGGTGCATCAATAAACAGCAAATTATATCTGTTGATCTGGAAGTAAGAAAACACAGTATAAGTGTACCTATAGGTATTACAGTAACAGCTATCATCGACTTGGGAAAGAATATTTCTTACCCAAGAGTTTTGTCTTCTGTTGAAATTGATGTCATAAGGCCCAAACATTCCTAAGTTGGCCAACAGGCTAGGTGGGACGCCTGTCACACCATCTAACCATAGTATTATAGGCCGGTTATGGGGATTACCAACAGCGATCGTAGGGTAAAACCACCAGAATATATCTCCGACAGTTGGTATCTGGGTGAAAGCTGCGGTATAGTGCAAATCGCCGATGCCGTCACCTTCCAATACTAAAATTAATACGAGTAGCTAATTTGAATTGAAATCACTCTAATAAAAAGTGAACATAAATTTTGATTTTATAATACACAGGGGTGATTAAAAGAAAATATGGCTTATGAAACTTGAATAATGAAGAGTATTAAAACACGAGTGTCTGTCACACGAGAGTTTTAATACCTAGTTATGTGCAGTTTTAAACACTACCTTATCTACTCTCTTTAATTGAGATTGAATCTACTAAATACCACTATTACTCCTATCTACTAATAGATACTAAAATATCAAAGTTAAAAAAGTAAGAATTAGTTTTATAGTAATATCGTTTAACTAGAAGAAATAATTGATTAAAACTCTTTGGTGATATCAACTTCTTGGATATGCTCTGTATTGTATTGGCAAAACAAAATATTTATAGATATCTCGTTACAGAAAAAGTGTTTTAGTATGATTATATTTTTAAATTTCGGTATCGTGTTTATAAAGTTTGTAAATGTAAACTCGTTTTGACGTCTATAATTGGAACTTTACGATTTATGAGTAGATTAAATATATTATATGTGAGTGCCTACCTACGTGAATACATGAAGTAAAATAAATACACAGCTACATAGTTTGACATCTTTATAAAAATAAATAGCTACGTAATTTGACATCCGCGGAAGGCGGTCATCAACATTGTAACAATAACGTTAACGTTCACACGGGGACATTAGCAGGCAGTTTCTTGCTTATTATGATATTATTTGGTGACATAGATTTTTTTTCTTCATTAATTTTGTCCATTGTTATAATGACATACTTACTACCTGAAGGGCTTGTGGCTAAGTTACAACAGCCGCACGGGTCGATCGTTCAGGTTAAGGTACGCTTGCCGCGGTTGGTCCGTGGATGGGTGACCGGGTTACATACCAATGATTGATCGGGTTGTTTTCCGTATGGAAAACAACCCGACCAACGAAATATTATATATTATATATTCTGTATAGAAACATACTTACGATTAACAGTGAAAGGATCGGATATTACTTCTGCATCTGGCGGGCCTGTATCTGTGTCTCTAGTTACTAACCACCATGTTAGTACTGCCGCTCCTGCAAGAACAACTACTGCAGCGATACCACTTCCGATTTTAACACTCCGTTTCACCATTTTTAATCTTTCATATACGTCCTGAAGAAACTAGACTAGCTTAAATATGTAAACTAACTAAAACATTCTCCCTAATCAATACACCTATTTGTTTTATCTAATGATAATGACAGTCCGCTTTTATTAAGATAATACCTAATGATTTGCAACATACATTGATTAGTTATCTTGCTGTGATAGTGTTAAGCAATGAGTAAAAAGCTAATAAGATTTTGTTAATGATAACATTTTGGAAAATAGCAGACTATGATAAGATAAACTTTTAAACTACATAAGATAGCGTCTATAAGGATTCATTGAGCGTTATTTCTCGCGGTTAGTGTCTGGATGGGTGACGATTTGGCCTCGAAAAGTACTTTATTTCATCGTCACGCATCGATTTTGTTTGTCAACCAAATACCCTGTTTTGTACCATTTTTGGTTCAGAAAATATTTCAGGAGTAAAATATAAATGTTTCAAAATATTTTCAAGATTTTTTACCATGAAATGTAAATACCTAGGTCCAGCAATGACGCATGAAACATTTGATTATATCTACATAGGGTAATGAATAGGGATTTAAATATGTAAGCGGGTTTTTTAATTCACACTGTTAAAAACTACGCGAATTCTATAAGAAGGCTATCAGCTGTTGGTCTATTATTTTAAGGTGCCCTATCATTGGGCATTGGTCTGGCATAGGCGTAAATGCCGTGTATATTCAATCAATGTCTCTGGATTCTCGAGTTTGTTAAATTTAAACTAGACACCTATTTTAAATAGTATCTAATTTCAGTCAGTGGACCAAAATCTCCAGAATACGTACGTACTCAGAAAGTTTTGCGAAAATAAAAAGAAGTGTTCTATAGGTAAATATTTTTTTTTTATCTTTTCAAAATACTCTCCACTAGCCTCTATGCAAAGTTTCATGCGTCTAAACCAGTTTTCGAAACACTTTTTCCAGTCCGCCGCAGACACATCGTTTACAGCCTGCTCGAACGCTGACAGCGCATCTTCCGGCGACGAAAATTGTATCCCTTTGAGCTGCTTTTTAATTTTTGGGAATAAGAAGAAATCACACGGTGCTAGGTCAGGGCTGTAAGGAGGGTGACCCAAAAGTGTGACCGGCGTGCTGTCCAAGAAGTCCCTCGTTTTGAGCGCGGTGTGCGCGGGCGCGTTGTCATGGTGGAGCAGTAGCCCGCGGAGCCCTGTGTTTGGTCGCTTGTTGCTCACAACAGAGAAAACTTCTGCCAAGCATTTGGTAGTATACCATTCGGCGTTGATGCTCCTTGGGTTTCGTAAAGGGATTGACACCAAGTAGCCAGTCAAATTGAAAAGCTTTCGATCAAAATCTTCCCCCCGCTTCTAGATCGCTTCACTTTGGTAGGCGATGATTCGTTTTGAAACACCCAAACCGTCAACTGGCGCCTCGTTTCTGGATCGTTTTGATAAATCACTTGTAATATTGTCGTAAACACGCCGAGACAAGCCTGCCTCAAAGTTTATCATATCATGGCACCATTCCACCCGGGCCTGCTTCTGTGCATCGGTGAGATTGGGTTGTTGAAACTATCCTCCTCACGCGAAGATGCACGTGTAGAATCCCGTGAAGGCTTCCCGATCCAATCTGCAGCATGTGTTGAATCGCCTGATACGTAATTCGCCTATTGTCTTGGATTAAATTTTTTACTGCTAGTACGTTTTCCTCCGTAACAGCCGTCAAAGGGCGACCACTTCTTTCTTCATCCCCCAAAGTTAGTCGACCACTTTGAATTCGTTATACCAACGATACACAGTTGCCTTGGAAAGGCCTTCACCCATGAATGCAATTTGAAGTCTATCGTATGATTCGTCTGGTTTCAGGCGACACTTGAAATCGTAAAAAATCAAAGCGTGTTCCCGGTGCAAATCCATTTTCCAATGAGACACGATAATTTAATTAGCTCGCAAAAAATGTGGAGGGAAATTTTGAAATTGGAGCGTAGGTAGGTACCTATTTTTACTTATAAAAAATAATTATTTTTATAATAGTTTATAACTGGCCTGTCTTTCATTCAAAAAAACTTTTTTTTCGCAATACTTTCTGAGTGGCCTGGTACTTCCTACAAGATTTAATTTCTTAGGATTCAATAAAACAACTGCGAAGATTTTAGGCTGTATTTAAATATGAACGACGTGTGTGTGACTAGGCCCAGTCAATGAACAATTTATTATTTCGAAGCAGTATGTACATTAATACATTATTAGCCAAAAGACGTCATGTCGCGAAGGAATGCATTGGTTCCAGCCGGATTGTCTCTTGGGACCTGTAAAAAGAGTAACGCATTTCTAAAACAAAACAAGACTCTAAACATAACACTTTTTCTATTATAAATACATCGGAAATTATTTTGCGTCTTTGGATAGATGTGCATTTTAATGGATCCCAAAGTCTCAATCTGTTTTTTATAATTTAGGTTCTTCATCCACTCATACTCACACTATGTCCAGCATCATTTATCCAGAAGAACCGGAAGTTGCCATAAGACTTGTAGTAACCTTCTAACTTATCGTTTTCCCAGATAGGAAGACGTTGTGCATTCTTATACCCTTCAGCACCGGGCCATTTCAGACGATCCACCCACAGTATTTGTCCTAAAATGATAGTATTCATTTTAACCTTGTCCCAGTAAGAATATTGAATTGAATGACTACAAAGATCATGACTTTATTACTGCAGATTGTAGCTATAAATCATTTTATACTATAGATGTATCAATGTAACAGATGTTTAAGAGACTTCATAGTAGACTTCTAGTGAAACGAGGAATTTAATAAAATTCTCTAAGAAAAACTAAGTTTGAATTTGAAATAATGAAATATTTTACCTGGAGTATCACAAATCAAATCAAGATTTCCATTATATTTCGTCAAAATAATATCCGTTTCGTTCAGCAACTTCTCAACTGAAATTTTACCAAAAACTTTTTAATTAATAACAAATATCTCGATGAGTTTTCATTTCAAACAATATGGCCGAACAAGTAAGTTAGGAACTACTTTAATTTAGAACGCTGCTGTAATGAAATGTACTATTTAGAATGTTATTGAGAGTAGGTGTACTTTATACTAACTGCCGTCGGTGACGGGTTTCATGAAGTCTCCCCTCAAATAGTCAAACACTGGTGTGGATTGCGAGCCCCACGTCACATGCGCTGGTATTTTTAGAGCTTGTTTAACTAGAGTGTTCATCAAGGTGTTAAGATTATATTCGGTTTGTCTTGATTCTGAAGGTGATTCAGGTGCAGCATTCCGGATCATCATTTCCCTTGAATATTCTGTGAACAAATTTAATATACTTGAGAAAAATCGTTCAGTTCTATTTCATCATTTCTAGTTTTAGTTTACCCACCAAAGGCGCTCAGTGTGTCAATAGGTGTAGAGCTCACTCTTTTTGTGAGGATATTATAAAAGTCGACGTTGTCTGCACGGCGCAACACTACCCTCTGAGTGTTAGCCCATTGAGCCGTCGATTCAACGTAAAGTCCTGCATTAAAGAGGCGTTCAGCCTCCCTGGCAGCAACCTGAATTTCATCATGCCCTGCTTTGTCCACAAGTCCAGCCGCCAGTAGAAGGGGGCCCCATGTGAGGGTAGCGTCAACTGGAGATATCCATGCGTTACCCATCGCAATTCCCTTCAAATTAGAACCAATTGTTCCGGCTTGTTCCGCCTAAACAGAAACAATAATTAGTACATGATAAAGTGTACACGTGCTTTATGACATATTGGTATTTGTTTTGTTTTACATCATTGAATGACATGCTTTGGGTCAAGAGACTACTAAGGTCCATAAAAAACGGAATATGCTTTACAAACATTGCTTAGCTTACCTCATGCATACGTATGCCCATGTCTATCGCCATTTTTCCGCCGTACGATTGACCGTAAATATATAGCGGTACTCCATTGAATTCCGGATGATCGTTGTAGAATCCACGCATAAGCTGAACAAAGTCTAGGGCTATAAAAATAATTAACTTTTTAAAGGCTGGTTTAATCACTAATTAATATATATATATATATTGAAATAGACACAACTTACCTATTTCATCGTTGGTAGTTGTCAAGAACCTAAATTCATCGACAAAACTAAAACCAGTGCCTACTGGGTTGTCTACAAAGAGTACATTGAAGTTCTTTACCTGTAAAAATAATTGGTTACTGAATCGTATTTTTTTATCATTTGCATTATTGCATTTTATATGGTGTAATATTTTAGATTTATATACATAGACTTCTTACCCAAGTAGTGTTTCTCTCTTGCAAGGACAAGTCTAAAGGTCCCAGTATCTCAAAATTTCCGATGCCCGTAGATGATCCACCAGGACCACCCTGTAGCCAAACTACTAGGGGTCTATCAGTATAATTTTCTACATCAGCAGTGGTATAGAACAGCCAGTAAAACATATGAGCACCACCCCTCACCGTCACATATCCGAAGTCTTGTTTGAACGTCCCAAATTGACCTACAACAATCATTACCAGATTCTTAGATTATTTACGTTTCTTATTAGATTGTTTATGGAGATTATAGTGCTAACAGAAGATCACGTACAAAAATTGTGTCAATGCCGTAGAACTTACTAAAGTTACATATTAAGCAAATAGTTATTTCACTGATAATTTATTAGAACTAGCAAGTTTTGCGCAAGGAACAAGCGAGCAAATGGCCGAATATTCATCGGAATCGGTTTCTCCGATGATGTTTGCATTGCCTCTATATTTGCTCATTAGGTTGATTGTTTATTAAATTGAGCATATCAAGGACACCTTATTTGTATAATAAACTTAAACTTACCAACTACATATCCACTTGATAAGGTTAAAATTAAAATTAAATAAAACCACATCATGACAGTGAAGTTTACCATATACTGAAAGTAGACCAATATACCTATAATCAATTACTGATTAGCTTATCTTTACGTAGGCATTTTAGGTAGTCTCTATAATTTCTTCACTGCTGGAACATGATATTAGGATAAAGATACTACGACTACATGTAAATTACCCCGATACCCTGTGTTGTACTTCGTAGCACGACCATGAACGCATTTATTATAACTTTAGATAGTAATAAAATCGTTTTAATTAATTAGAAATTTTATACCTCTCAATTATCGTAGATATACAGGTCGTGCTGGCAAGGTTCCTTCCCAGCACGACCTGTATATCTAAGATAATTGAGAGGTATAAATTTTAGCGTGGTCGTGCTGGGAAGATTCCTTCCCAGCACCAGACCACGCTAGAATTTCAGCTGGCTTATAAGTTGATGAAACGAGAGCATGCCTCGAAATTTGTACTCATTAGACAGCCCGACGTGACTCTTGCTCCTTGAATGAGTAGTCATTCCCCGTAGATTTTGGGTCACTGAATTCAAATTCGGCCTCGGAATTGCTCCATCACATCACATTTTTTAGATATTCTAACCTAAAAGTGCAAAAAACACAATTTTAGCGTGTTTCCACGGTTATGTAGCATAGCGACAAATTAAGCTATATAAAAAATACACACAATACTTTAAAGTATAAGCAGTGTTCTTCCAAATGGCGTTAAGTTTGCGCGAATATCTTTTTTCATCATCGAGAAATTTGATTTTGAAAATTTCTAAATTTTATATACATGAATTGTATGAAAAACTGTATATCGAATGTATATAAAAATTTTCAAAACCAAATTCAAAAACTCGGCAAGTGCAAGTTGTTGTGGCGGGTGCAAGTGTGATATCCGATTACTATTAGCTCCGGTCTGTATCAAAATCAGTAATGAATAAATAAACCATAAAAAAAATTGTCTACCGATCAACAAAAACTTAATGATTCGATGTTTCCAAACTTCTAAATTATGGTTTTTATATTATGGGAAGGCAAGCCAACCTATCAAACTGAAACACAGCAATTTAAAGTATGTACCTACATTTAGTACTTTCCTCCTTCACTCCTTCATACTTCCTTTCTTACTCACTTTCAATGTCAGACCATAATTATGCTTTCCTGGACGAGCTAAATATGTTACAACAATCACTTGGTAAACAGTAAGTAGGTATAATATCTTAATCATAAGCCAGGGAAAGTTAATCTACAGTCTAATATAGATATATCCTACTATTGCTTACTTATGATAGCATTTGATAACGATGTCAATAATTAATCTGTAGGTAACTAGCTTCTTGTGAATTTTCTGTGCATTCATATGACTGAGATTGTTTGCGTTGATTAGGACAGTCAACCGCGAGTCCATTGTAATATTTTGTTCAATATTCTGTTGCGGTCAGGGAGATTTAAGTCCGGATATTTCAAGAGTTCCGAGTAATCCTGATCCTGCTGATAGTGGATAGACTATTAATTGTTTATAGGTAATAAACTATAATAGTACATACGTACCATAATATCATTCTCCACCTACATTCCGTCAGATACGTTTAAGTCCCATCTAAAATTGGGCGAACCTATTGCCATCAACCGTGCACGAATCGGGGCTCCGAGCTGCTACTGATGATTCATGATAAAAAACACATAAACACTTTGCCCGAAACGAGAATCGAACCCAGGACTTCATGCTCAGCACCACTGAATTAAATAGAAATGATTGATAAAATTTAAAATATTTTGAATTGTAATATTATCCCTGTAATTATACTGGTATTGAGAGTATTTTATTTTAAATCACCCACAATTTTACTAGTTACGTCATTACTAAATATGAGGAGTTAAATACCACAAAATATCACCATAAAAGTCACGTGTCACTATTTTTGAATGTTTGTTTAAACGTGATGAAGCTAATTATCAGTAATATCTTTTGTTTTAAGACTTGTTTTAGTATTCCCGTGTGACATGCATTATGTAGGTGTATCCTATGGGTAAACGTTGATGAAAACGATGTTAGTTAGCAGATAAAAGTCTGTATGGAAGTCTGTAATAGGTTGTAAGTTAATAAAAGCAGATCCATGTATCAAAAAAGACAAATCAGAACAGAAAGAGAGATCAAGGAAGTCAACAAGGAATCACAATCTGAATCATTTTGAAGGATATTGGTAATCCAATGCTTCATACGTTCGAAAAATTTGTGTACTCGACCATGATAATAATGCAATGAATATTGTTGAACTATCAAAATAAAAGCCATTGCTTCTGTTAGCCTGATACGCAGTAACCCCGTAGGGACTTATATCACCAAATTACAAATTTGTCAATTTTACAAGTGCCTGTGCCACAAACTCGAAGCCACATAATTGAAGCAGAAAAAACGTACAAATATGTAAATTGCAGTAATGAGTCTACAATTGACAAATTTGTAATTTCTATGTTACGTAATATTTTCTACAATTTATCAATTTTGTAGATTTAGTGTTATTGTGTAGGGACCTGGATGTTATTTGTCATTTTCAATTGTCAAGTGTCCGCCACAATGCTGCACGTTATCAATGTCAATTTGTATTTATAGCATCGAGTATCTACCCGGAGCTAGGAGTTCACAGGCGATGTGATAACTTAGTAATGGTCGTTCATCTTCTTTAACTTCCTTGTTTTATCATGTAATCTTTCTTTCTGTTATGATTTCCTTTTTTGATACATAGTTCTGCTTTTACTTACTTTCAAGGCATAAATACTTTATTCGTTTAGAAATGATATTTCAAAATTTTATGAGTTTAAACCAAGCTGTGCGTTGCCGGTCAGTGCATGAATAAATTTTTTAGTAGTTTTACTTAGTTCAATCGTCTTACTTAGCAACGCTATTAGCGTTAAATATTTGTAGATATCTTTGCTGGTGTAATTTTGAAGTATTGATTTTAAATCAAGATCACATTGGCACCAAGTGATCATTCCTACCCATAAAAATCGTATCGTACCGTATTTAAAAATCTTTCAAGTTGCTATTTTAAATAAGTGCTTTGACTTTGCAAAATTTTTCTTTGATCGTCTTGATTTTAATGATAAACTTACCTCAGTCATCGAACCTATTGATTTATATATATTAAAAAAAAAAAAACTAGTACGAAATCCTAATTAGGAGAACCGACTGTTTCGTTTCGTTTTCTCTATCGCTTTTGGCAAATAGGCAAGTGCATCGGTCGACATTTATCTGCATATGCTGATCAAATCTTATCCTCATAGGATAAGATTTAAGTCAGGTGTTTAAGGCATGTCATGGCCAATATAAGCAAAATCTGAAAATTTTTATGTATTTTCTTAGATTAACATCTGTACAAAATCACGTGAATTAACGTGCATAGACCGCCATGTGAGCATTGTATACAGGGGGGAGATCTTATGCTTTATCGTCATTTAAATATGGATATCTATAGGAATTTCAGAATTTTGATTGTTTGTTCATTATTTACTTAACTAGTTTTTGTTGGCGGCTTTGCCCATGTGGAGGTAGGAAATTACCTCTCGGGAACGTAATCTCAAGAAAAAAGAATCCTATGTGTTAATCCAGGTCATAAAATTTCTATGTTCCAAATTTCAACCAAATCCGTTTCGCTGTTTTTGCGTGATTGAGTAACATACATCCAAACATACAAACTTTCACATTTATTATAATATCTAGTAGGTTTAGTGGGGTCAGAGTCTAATAACTCTGCAAGGCGCCTGAAATAACTCATTAGAATAAATATGCATAACGGCGTATACAGAGGGGGGAGCTGAATCCAAGGATCAGAACCAATCTTATGCTTTGTCGTCATTTAAATATGGATATCTATAGAAATTTCATTGTTTTGATTGTTTGTTCATTATTCACTTAATAAACTAGTTTTTGTCCGCCGCTTCGCCCACGTGGAGGTAGGAAATTATCCCACGGGAACGTACTCTCAGGAAGAAAGAATCCTATGTGTCAATCCAGGTCATTAAATTTCTGTGTTCCAAAATTCAACCAAATCCGTTTCGCTGTTTTTGCGTGATTTAGTAATGTTACTAAATCACGCAAAAACAGCGAAACGGATTTGGTTGAATTTTGGAACACAGAAATTTCTCAGCTCAGGCATCATTATAATAAATGTGAAAGTTTGTATGTTTGGATGTATGTACATCCAAACATACAAACTTTCACATTTATTATAAGTACCTGGATGCCGGAGCTCTGCTCGGTTTTTTATTTTTTGGTAAAAAGACATTTTCTAAAAATGAATCCTAGCTAGATCGATTTATCGCCCCCGAAACCCCCTGTATACTAAATTTCAAGAAAATCGTTGGAGGCGTTTCCGTGATTCAGATTATATATATATATACAAGAATTGGTCGTTTAAAGGTATAAGATATCTAGTAGGTTTAGTGGGGTCAGAGTCTAACTAAGGCGCCTGAAATAACTCATTAGAATAAATGTGCATAACGTCGGGCTTTCAAAAATATAATTATGTATACAGAGGGCAGGAACAGCTGGCCGATGGGGCCGAAAGGTTCTGGAATGGCGACCGCGTACCGGAAGACGTAGAGTCGGAAACCCTCCCACAAGGTGGACCGATGACCTTGCGAAGGCCGCAGGAATCCGCTGGATGCGGGAAGCACAAAACGGGTCGAAGTGGAGGAGCTTGGGGGAGGCCTATGGCCAGCAGTGGACGTCTTTCGACTGAAATGATGATGATGATGACGATTCAGAAATCACAATACGACTTAATGTGGTCTATTTTGTAACATTTAATTTAGCTAATAAGTGCCTCTTGGCTGCACTCAACAGTCGAAGTGTTTAGGTATACTACTGATCTGCCTTGCCTGCTTAGCTGTTGTTTCAATCTTTTATCTAGAAAAAAATATAAATATGGGTCGTAAATTAAATATCATGAAAGTCGAACGTAAGCACTACAAATTATCTCAGACATAGACGATAATAGTACATTATGTCTAGCACAAGACTAGGTAAATGCTACTATGTATCGATTAATTTTGTTGCTAACTGAGAAAATTCAAGAAAGTATAAAGCTATAAAAAGTCTATTCCTTCTTTATTTTTCTTCATTTTCAAAAAGTCGCTTACCTACACACGGTTCCGTTATAACTATTGCTTATTTGAAAACAATGTAAGTACGTGAGTGTGTGAGTAGAATAGTTTCTTACTTTTTTATGTACCTTTTTACATCTAAAAACTTCATTGTTTTATGTGACCAGTTAGTTAGCCTCTTATCAAGTTGTAGTGGACATTTGAGATAATACTCCGATCGCGTCTGGACTTCGGAAATGGAATAATTTGTTAATTACTGAAAATGGATTTGATGTTAAAACTGTTGCTTCCAGTTACATAGAAAAAGTAAAGAGAGCAAGTTAAGAAAAGGAGAGTATTACTGGGTCCTCGTGCATCAGCTTCATCATCATCATAATTTCAGCCATAAGACGTCCACTGCTGGACATAGGCCTCCCCCAATTTGGGGGGTTAGCTATTATCGCCACGCTTGGCAGGCGGGTTGGCGATCGCAGTATAGTGGTAAAATTCATAGAGAACGCTGCTGCCCATTCTTTAGTAAGTCCCTTAGTCGCTTTTTACGACACCCACGGGAAGAAATGGGGTGATTCCATTTTTTTTTTAATGTCCGATAACACACGTAACATCACGTGCATCAGCTTATCGCATTGCAGTGCAGATACAGGCGTCTCTCAAAATGCGTCACAAAAAATCATTCTTAGGTAATCTATAGGAATTGGTGTGGAGTGACAGTTATTATTTACTAGCTTTTGCCAGTGGCTTCGTCCGTGTGGAGATCGTAAATTATACCAGGGGAAAGTATTACTGGCATAAAACATATCCTATTTATTAATCTAGGCTATAAACTATATGTGTGTGACAAATATGCAAATCCGTTCGGTCGTTTCTGCGTGATTGAGTAACAAACATCTAAACATACACACTTTCACATTTATAATCAAATCAAATCTAGACACGCGGAAGCGTGTCAAGCCAAGTACAAGTAACAGAAATGGCGAGCAGCACCGAGTGTAATGTTTCACGAACCATTTGGAGCCACTTTTGACCCCCTCATAACTCAAAAACTATTTCACGTAAACGTGTCTTGGCTGTATATTGAGACTTGCAAGATACATATGTGCTCCAAACATAAACACATCTCAAACGGTTATTTAGATATTGACGTCCAAAAATCTTCATTTTTATCACTGACTGACCTATAGATCAAAACTCTAACCCAGTTCCAGATGACCTAGAAAGTTCAAATTTGGCTTGCAGATAGGTAACTAGGTGAATACAAAGGAATAAATCAGAAACTGGTAAATTTTTATCATTTTATTATAATTTTTCACTTAATTGATTCTATTAGGAACACTTATGTACTTAGTGCCTGTAATAACTGTATGTAATGTATGTAAAAAAAAGAAGAATCAGCAATCAAAACTTATGACAGCCGGTCTTTATGTGGATTTTAAGGTCTTCACGTGAATATATAACGAGTTGAATACCACCCTTGATTTTTTTTAACCCATATATTTCCGTTTTAGTACTTATAACTAAAACTATAGTCAACTTTCGTATTTACTACGTTATTAACTGGGATTCAGTATTAATTATTGTTTCCATATTTAGCGCACATCAATAGTGTAAGATCATTATGTACAAAAAGTAATGATATCCCATCAAAAACATAAATGTGAAATGAGAGCCAAGGTCAATATTATGATATATGCCTTGGTTGTTGATTTCAACGACAAAAGAAGTGAGATCTAAATGAGTGCCAAGTTATTAGTATTGTAGCCTAAGGTCTGACTTGGCTAGTTTTCATATACGAATTGTTATGTTCGATGGCTAGTTTCTACCAGCAAGCCAAATGCAATTACTATTAACAGTTTTATATGTTTCTTAAATCTTAATCTTAAATATCTTAAATATCTTAGGACAACCAACACAACGTTATCTGATCCCAAACTAAGCAGAGCCTGTACTATGGCAACCAGACAACTGATAAACATACTTATATATTTCTAAATACATACATATTATAGATAAATTACACCCAGACACAGAACAAATGATTGTGCTCATCACACAAAGATTTGTCCTGGGTGGGAATCGAACCCACGACCTCAGTCTTAGCAGTCAGGGTCACTAACCACTAGACTAACAGGCCAGTTTAACCGTAGATGTATGTAAAAGAACAATCGACATTATTCCTTTTTTACTAGCTTTTACCAGCGGCTACGCCCGCGTGGTTTTCGAAAAATATCCCACGGGAACGTACTTCCGCGATAAAAAAGTATCCTATGTGTTAATCCAGGTTGTAAACTGTCTGTGTGCCATTTCATCTGTATTCGATCAGCCATTTGAGTGATTGAGTAACAAATATTCACATCCTATCCTACTTCCTACTTAAGTATAATATAATATTAATATTTAATATCCTACTATCCTACTAATCGCACGCGGGCGAAGCCGCTAGCAAAAGCTAGTTTATAATATACTAGCTTTTGCCAGCGGATTCGCCCGCGTGGAGGTCGGAAATTATCCCGCGGGAACGTACTACCGGGATAAAAAGTACCCTATGTGTTATTCCAGGTTATAAACTATTTATGTGCCAAATTTCATCTAAATCGGGTCAGCAGTTTTTGCGTGAAAGAGGAACAAACATCCACACATCCATACATCCAGACATCCATACATACAAACTTTCGCGTTTATAATATTAGTAGGATTCAAGGTGTGACAGAATAAATGCAAGTCTGAAAGTAGTTTGTTCATAATTGACTACTGAATCGATATCATACATTACATTACTAGCCTGCACTGTCCCACTCCTGGGCAAAGGCCTCCCTCCACTTCTTCCAACTATCGCGAAGCCGCGCGTAATCGATATCAGTAAATTTTAATAAAGGTCTTGAGTATTTGAGTCACATTAAATAATATAGTAGTAATAGTATTTCCAGGAGGACCTACATGGAGTTCCTGTAAAACTGCCGCCTGACAACAAACATTCCTTCATAATCGGACCTGCCTGATCAGTTTTGTATATTTTAAATACCGTAGGTGATACCTAGATTGTGTTTTTAAGAATTTATGGATTCGCTTTATAATTTTTTTTTTGTTTT
This sequence comes from Aporophyla nigra, assembly GCA_947507805.1. Taxonomy (NCBI): domain Eukaryota; kingdom Metazoa; phylum Arthropoda; class Insecta; order Lepidoptera; family Noctuidae; genus Aporophyla; species Aporophyla nigra. The sequence goes on from OX382301.1 coordinate 7,715,013, forward strand.
TCTAATTTCGTTGTGTAACATTTTTGGAGTAAGACAACATTTTTGCTGTTTTCGTAAAAGTAGACAAACAGTATAAGTCTCCAATGGGTTAAACAATACTAAAGCATTTTATTAGTGAACATGTTATTAGGATAAGTATAATTGTAACCAGTTATTTGTTCAGTTGATATGTATAAAGTCAGTCACATTTTTTGAACCGGTTCTTTTTGAACAACTGTCAATTGTCAAGGCTATTGCATCGAGGCTATCAAGCCAGTGGTGGAGGATCATCTCACATGATCAGGCGTTCGCGCAGATTGTAATCAAAACAGGTGGTAGGAGGCTGGTATCTGTACAGTCATTCTTGACGGCCAAGAGGAGTCGGTCGTCGGTCGTTGTTCGAAACTATATGTGCGATATATAGGTACTTGCCTACATCGCGCTCTTCTGTGGCAGCGTATATACAGTGCTAGCAATTGGATAGGTGTATTGTTGCTATAATCAGCCGTATTTACTAAGCAGCACGGCTGGAACGGTGCGTGATGACTAAAGTATCGCCAGCATTGTTGAAACAGGTAAGTCGTTAATTTCGTGAACAGTTTGAGTGCAGTGTTATGTCTAAGTCATCGGTTTTTTAAATAGGCGTTGAGATAAGAAAAGTGATTAGTGCTTGCATACAATTTATTTTATCTGCACGTTTGATTTGGAACCATTTTAAACGATTTGTGATTTTAATGCAACTGTTATGTTCATTTAGGTGTATTAAAAAATGCGTGCGAATTTTTGATAGTGCTTAGAATAATTATGTTGGTCCTAATGTAGTAAGTTGTTTATGTTCCAATGCCATACAAATATTTATTTTGAATGACAAGAAAATTATATATTTTTTCGCTCTGTTAACGCAGAAAATTAGTGTTTGAATCAAAAATATTTAAATATGTTTCCCTATGAAATGAGAAATGTGACTGAACAATTTAGATAATTGTTTCAGTTTTTGACTGACTTCCTGTTCACGCGTTTTTGTACTATGTTTTAAACTATTGTACTCTTTGTAGGAGCTACTGAATATAATTTATGCTAAAACTCCTTTTTGTTTATACTTTCTACAAAGCCGGTTGTTTGAAAGGTGGATGGGTCTGTTTCGATTTCTGCTGCAACTTTCTTTAGCACAGTTTCTTTACACAAGTGCACAGGTATATTCTGGATCAGATCAATAAATCATGAATGTTGATATGCAGATCCAGAGTAGGTATTGCAGGTTAACAGGGAAAGTAACTCCCAGAAAGTCTGTAAAATAAGCCGCTTTACGGGCTACGCTGACGGGTATCGAACCGGGAGTCTTCGGCATAAATATCTCTCAGGATAGCACCGACTGTTGTGAGAAGAAATTACTTAATATTTGAACATTTTATTCTTTATTTTCGTTGCTCATTTTCCTTTGCTTCCTATTCTTCAGTGAAATACAAACAAAGACGTGATTGCTTTCTGGACCTCAAAAAACCCCTTTTGAATGCGGTTACGGAATCGACAATTTATTTGCATAAATATAATTGAATAACAACCTTTCTTAAATCTTTTCACCAATTAATCAATTCAATTATTAACTGGGATGTTATATTGTGAACTAATTGAAGGCAACATCGGTCGTTATCGTCAGTATGGTGTAGGGTTACACTTCGTTTCCTCTCGCTGGTACTGACAAAGCAACAATGAATTGTAAAAATCAGTCTGAAACTCCATTATGTATTGGGTATTGACCTGCACCCTAATTGCGAAACGCACAATTTATCAGAATCTGAATGGGATTGAAGATTATTTCTAAACCATTGCGTCATTTGGTCGAATAAATTGTCGGCTCAGCAACGTAAATAACGCAATGAATGTTGTTCAACTATGAATATTAAACCAATTCCTACCGATAAAAAGTTCCGCAATTACCCCTCTGGTTAAATTTGTTAGAGTTAACTGTGCTTACCATAAGCGATTACAAAGTGATGTTATGCAAGTTGTTGTTCTTTCTTTCTTATATGCTAACTAGCTGCGTCGCGCAGTTTCACCCGCATAACTCTCGTTTGGCATATCGGGATAAGTATTCTTAGTCCTAATCCCGCACCCTGATTGCGTTACACATTATCAATCCCAATCTGAATCACTTAGATGATATTGGTTGTCATTGCTTCATATAGTAGAACAATTTGTCTGCTAAACAACGTAAATAACGCAATGAATGTTGATGAACTGTCAAAATGAAACCCACTCGTTCTGTTTGTGGGATAAATGATTTTATTTCTGTAAGTAGGTTTGTACAAACACTTTTACAAGTCAATCATATTTTTGTAAACTAGATGAGGTCGGCAACTAGATGAGGTGGTATGTAATTATACCGCTGGTCATTGTCTATACATGTGCCAAATTTCATCCATATCCGTTCTGCTGTTTTAGCGTGAAGCGTAACAAACAAACATACACAAAATAAAACCTTTTCTCTTTAAGTAAAGAATAGTTAAAATAATGATAAATGGTATGCTCTTTCATAGAAACTTATTTGAAACATGTTGGACTGCAATAATTTTTATTATACTTACATAGGTTGTTATTTTGTAGTTACTCTGTTAATTTTTTGAAAAATATACATAATAATAATAAAACGATATTGTAACTTAACTACAACTATTCACAAAATAAAATATGGCGTCGAAAAATTCATCCGCATTACTGCCATTCAAAATTGTGAATAGACCGAGTGCTTTACTGGGACCCCACGGCCTGAGAGTTTCAACCCCCAAATGGTTCTATAATATAATTACTAATAAGATAGATTACAAATATAGTCTTTGTCAGATCGTTTGAAGACAATATAGATTATTGCCTGAAATGGTATTTTGAGGAAATAACCTTACAGATTGGAGTGGCCCAGTCCAGTGCAAATATTTGTCAGTATTCGTGTAGCTCTACTCGGAACTTGAGGAGCTCAACGATTTAACTTTATGTTTAGACCGAGTCATCTTTCGGGTTCACGATTATCTTACTGATGTTGTCCTAAACGTACAGATTGACATTAAGTGTATTGTACTCGAGTAGGTACTTAAAAATCACTACTTTGATAGGATGGTCTACCGCTGTCATGATTGCAAACAAGATAATATTTGATGAGAAATAACATAGTCAAAGGTTTATTTGCTGATAGATTAAAGTGCATAATCTATGACTTATCGGGATTTTCACACGTGGGGGGGTAAATATGCAGAGCTTTACGTAATGTTATAAATAAAGAAGCTTTTTTATACAAGGTAACCTATGGTTACTTGAAATTGAAATCAAGTACATATCTTGAATTTACAGATTTTGGGTCCTTGGTTAAAGGCGTATAGTTATTTCTGAGCTGAAATACCTATCGTATAAACAAATAAGGATAAAATATTTTTTTGCGCATACGCATAAGTCCCAAATGACGTGTTGTGATTTTGCGTGATCCGGAAGGATTCGCTACAGTTTTTGCTAGAGCAACCGTATTGTTTTTAACAAACAATTGACTCTTTTTTTGTGTTTTGTAAAGATAGTGTGGTTATAACTTTGTTTGATGCTGAAGTGGTCTGGCCAGGAAGCATGGTTTATAGTATGATCATGATTATATAATTTATTTTCGCCAGTGAGCTCAAAATCTACTACACTGGCACCCGATATATATAAATATTTTCTAAGGACTTTCTTGTAAAATACTGAAGGACTATCAAAAAAGAACTTGACTTTTTTTACATGCAGGCAGGTACGGTAGGTGTTCGGTAAACTATCTTTGTTTTCATCCATTACTGCCTTTTCTTAAAATTGGTTCTATGCAGGAACTGTCATTTATTTCCTAGCTTAGGCTGATTACTTCCTCTGAAAGAAATATTTGTCAAGTAGATCATTATTCACTTTTTTTAAGGAAAAAAGTTTTTATGTTCACGTTTCCAGGTGTATTGTATGTATCTAATTCGGTGGTGTCGCTATCATTAGTAAAAAGGCCTTAGAACAACATCTTTCTTCAAGTCAACTGTGGAATTCTATTACAACCATCACAAGGGGCTAGGTCGGACTGTCGGGAGGATGACTCACTTACTCCACTTCTTTGATAGATAAAAATCACCGATAGTCCGTTTGGAAGAGGATACTGTTCCTCCATACAACTGGTAAACAATGACTGACATACCAATCTGCAGTAACACCCCTTTTATCTTCTAGTATGTTTTTGCGAAATGACCCGTCCGTCCAAAGAATGAATCTTTTTCCCTTCAGCTCTTCTTTACTTTTGTCGGCAAGTCTTCGAATGAAAACATCCATTGCGTAGATTGACTTTTGGTTTCGGGTTAGTAACAATAAATCCAGCTTTCACCACCTGTCACGATGTCATAATATAGCATTCAAGTTACCTCCGTAATACTTTTCAAGCATTGAGCGACACTAATCTAAACGACGGCTTTTGTGATCTTCCGTCAAATTATGAGGTATCCATCTAGTATAAAGCCTCTTACTTATTTAATCAGGCCTTTATTGTTCCCACTGCTGGGACTCAGGCCTCCTCTCGATGAGAGGGAGTGGGCCATAATTTACCACGCGGGCCCAGTTCGGGTTGATAGATCTCACATGTCCTCGAATTTTTGGTTCTAGGACCTGCCGGTATCCTCACGATGTTTCCCTTCACCGTTTTGAGAGCAGTGGTGTTGAAATAATTTACACAAAGTAAAGCGCCTTGAACCCACGACCGACAACTTGCAAGTCGGGGTCGATACCACTGGGCCACCCCTGCTCTAAAGCCTCCTGACGCCTAAATGTTCATGTAAGACTTTCTGTATTTATAAAAAGGTTATGCATAAGCTTTATATTAAAGGTGAAACTGACTGATTGCGTGAATTCCTGTCGGATATATCAACGCACAGTCGTCTTCTATAACGTAGAGCACTAATAAGGGGTTTTCGACCATCGACTTTTAATTGTGAAAAAGAGGCATTTTGTTTGTCTGAAAAATCATATTCCTTGATACGAAAACGTATCTAAGTAAATAACAAAGTTAGTTTAACAAGATTATATTATAGGTGATTAGGGATAAGAGGGTGTTAAAGTTTGTTTGGAAGAATTTTAAATAAAAAGTAATGTAGGTATATCCGGGTTTTTCGTAAATCTGGTGCTAACAATAACGGAGTGAAACAAGATAGTAAATATGAGAGGGGGGGAACTGATACTGGAACGGGATTGGTACAAATAAGTAGAAATAATTTTCAAAACACAACCACTTTCGGGTTCACTTTCGCTTTTTAAATTAAAATTAAAAATAAAAAGATAAAACATTAACTAATGTGCAAAATAATTGTCCTTTGAACATTGAACTTGAAAATTTACCAAATTTTTTAAGAGAAAACGCTGATCATACATTTTAGAAAAAAACGTGGTGGAGGGAATGTTAAATTTTGTAGCGTAAAATAGGAAATCTACCCGTACGAAGTTGCGGGCCAAGTGCTAGTCATAATAAATAAAATAACTTCGTTGACTATAACATAGATACGTTAATATCCGCATTCAACCGACGTCACTTCTCATTATGATCAAATGATTTAGGAAGTATATTTGGGCACTACATTTTATTGAAGTATATTTGAAGCATTTGAAGCTCTTATACTTCGTGATCAAATAAATAGAGCTAGGAGCGCAATAAGAAAAGACTCGCAAATTCTAGAATTAATGACTTAGGTTATAATCATAGAGAACTAAATTATGGTTATATCTATGATTAACATCAGCATAATGTTTTATTTCATTATAACGTAGTGCTACTAATTATTTTTCGCAACATAATTGATAGTGAAAAAATGTTTACAATGACATTCACCATGTTTAAACCCTAACTTCAAATTAATCATAGTAGGTAATTGACGTAAATTGAGAAAAATATACGACTACAAATTATATTCTTTACTTTTATTACCATGGAAAAGAGAACCTAACCCATCGCCATTATGTCATCATCAACGTTGTAGGTAAATCATCACAGACTAAACTTCAGATAGGTAAGAATCTTGTGTAAGAATGTAAAGAGTTTGGGATGACGGATTACGTATTGATAACAACTCTACCTACATAATTTTCTTGATAATTTTGAAACCATCAATGTTATTACTACTTGTAACTGTGTAGTTTGGAGTGATACCCATTAACCTGCAGTTGCTACGTGCTTGAGTTACTGCTCAAATATACCAAGGCTATTGAAGAGCTTTATGTAGTTAAAGTATTTTTCCAATAGAACTCTGTATTCTCAAGAGGTGTAGGACGAAATTGTGAGATAACCAACACGACGGCAATAAAAACTGAGTTTGCGATTGCTCCGAAAACCTAAGTACCCACCTATCTACCTTTGGTCACGGCAGCGGGCGTCACGTAAACCACGAAATACATTATGATATTGCAACGCTACAATAGTTATTCAGCATAGTGAATATTACTCACATTATTTAAGAAGCCGTGTGTGAAATTATCCCGATGTTGCCAATTTTCGTAATTTGACAGATGTGATTTTACAGTTAAAATACTGCATTTTTCTAAGCTGCAATGCACAACATGAAAGATCATTTCAAAGATTTCGAGCATTTTTTTTTAGTTTCATTATTTAATTTTGATTAATCGACCTCAAACCAGGGGCTGATTTATGATTTTTTCTGTAAGATGTTTAGAATATCACATATTGAGGAACCGTGTTGACGTCTATACCATCATCATCATCATCATTTCAGATGAAAGACGTCCACTGCCGGACATAGGCCTCCCTCAATTTGTGGGGGTTTGCCATAATCGCTACGATTGGCAGGCGGGTTTGCGATCGCAGAATGGTGGTAAAATCCATAGAGAACGCTGTTGCCCATTCTGTAGTAAGTCCCTCAGTCGCTTCCTAGGAAATGGGTTGCTGCTATTCTTTACGTCCGGCACCACATCTAACGACGCCTACACGGTATGATAAAATTATACCTCATGTATTATTGTGAAAGTCATCTATATAATATACTAGCTTCTGCCCGCGACTTCGTCCGCATCAAATTTTTGCTCCCTTGACCCTTCCCGTCGCATCGAATTGCCTGCCAGTTTTCGTACATTTTTCGTTGCTGCTCCGCTCTTTTTGATCATAGCGTGATGTTATATAGCCTATAGCCTTTCGCAATAAATACAACACAAAAAGATTTTTTCAATTCGGACCAGTAGTTCCTGAGATGAGTGCGTTCAATCAAACAAACAAACATACAAACAAACTCTTCAGCTTTATAATATTAGTATAGTATAGATGAGAAACTACTTACTACTTACTTATTTTAAAAAAAGCGTGTTAAAAAGTAAAAAAATGTTTAACTTAATAAACTTAGCAAATACTTGCTTTGACTTAGGCTACATACACTACTCCTAAACTTCAGTTCAATGACCATCCATTTTCAGAAAAAAAAAAAAGAATTGGCAGTGAATAATCTTTTAAAACAGCCTAAATTTCGCGTAATTAACTTGACAAAAATAAAAAGTAGCTCATTCATTGGATGATAAGTAATGGAAACGATCTTTCATGTTGTGTATAAAAAATTATGTAATACAGTATTTTGACTGAGAAAGTAAGTCTTTAAAATCAACTATATTAGCGGAATCGGCAAAATTTTGTTTTTCGGCCTCTTAGTTATCAGTAGTAGAAAATTATGAGGACGAAAAGAGAAAGAGCAATTCGTCAGTTACTAGGTATATCTCGAGCCATGTAAATCGTTTGAAGTTTTCAATGGAGATACCATTAATATCCAGAGGTACCCACTACAGTAAACATAAAACAGATTGCTCTATTTTTTACGAACAAGGAAATGTCAATTTATTAATAAAAGCCAACACCTATCAAAATTAAGTTTCTACAAAAATATAAAACCACTTTGAAATTCTTACCTAAAATTCATCCGCCTGATAAATTTAGTTTGAGTCTGACTATAATGCAAATAGCACCAAGTTATTTGACAATTTAAATAATTAAAATTCATTAGTTTGCGATATCGGTTCAACTTTACCCACGTGTACTCAACACGTCATCATCATCATCATCATCATTTCAGCCGTACGACGTTCACTGCTGGACATAGGCCTCCCCCAAATTGGGGAGCTTTGCCATAATCGCCACGCTTGGCAGGCGGGTTGGCGATCGCAGTATGGTGGTAAAATGCATAAAGAACGCTGCTGCCCATTCTCTAGTAAGTCCCTTAGTCGCCTTTTACGACACCTACGGGAAGAAATGGGGCACTCAACACGCGGGTAAAGTTAATTTAACGTGAAGTGGGTAATGTTAATTTTTTGAGCTAATTTAATTTTTATGTTGTCATCATCATTTCAGTGGAAAGACATCCACTGCTGGACATAGGCCTTCCCAATTTGAGGGGGTTCACCATAATCGCCACGCTTGGCAGGCAGGTTGGCGATCGCAGTATGGTGGTAAAATGCGAGAAAGAGAACGCTGTTGCCCATTCTCTAATAAGTCCCTTAGTCGCCTCTTACCCACGGGAGGAAATGGGATGGTCCTATTCACCGGCACGACACCGAGCTTTCATATTATTCCAATCATGCGACAGCTTTTCCAACTGTTTCGACTAAACCCATTCTTTGAAACTTTGCACACATACTGAGTTTCCGTGAAAATAGAGTTTTTAAGATACATTTACGTAGGTCTGATAATGGACTCAGGAGGTGGACAGCGGCACTCTTAACCGTTACAAGTAATCCATTTGAATTTGGACTCATTTGGTTGGTTTTGATGAGTTCTATACTGTCTGGTTGGTGACAAGGAGGATCTGATGATAAAGTCAGGAGGTGGATGGTGAAAGTATTCAACAGTTTCTGGTAACCTCACGAGTTTGGATTAATTGGTTGGTTTTGACAAGTTCTATATAGTATGCTGGTTTGATGATGGAGACATGAGATGAACAGCGAAACCTAAATTAAAAAGTAATGATCGGGTTATTTCATTGAAATAGTCATTGATTATTTGAAACCATCTAAATTAAGGATTTCTGACTACCAATCCCCGAATAGATTTTGTAGTCAGAAATGCTTAATTTTCTTCCTCATCCTTAAAATTCCACAAGCTGATAATCTCGCACCTGGACACGAATTGCCTTGGCTTTCCTTTAAGTCTTTAAATAGACTCCGGACTCATGTAAGCCGGAGTAAAAACCTGTTCAGGTGGAGATTCATCTGACTCCGCCCTGAAATGTAAATTTTGTGCTGCCCTACAAACAATGTGGCACTTGATATCTTGTCCAGCATGTCCTGTTGTCTGCTCGCTTCAAGAGTTGAAAATGCTAAGCTCGTAGCCAAATTCTGGGCTAACTCTATTTGGATTGCTGTCGACACGCTAAGAAGAAGAAGGGTTTCTGAATTGTACCGAGAACTGTGTGGCGTTAGAACGGCAAACAATTGTATGTAGGGCGTTATCAATACACCACTCAAGTCAACGTTTAAAACTTGTCGAGGACTGTTTGGCATTAGGGTGCTTAGTTAAAAATGGAATGTCGTTAGCGTTTCATCCTTAAGGCTGGGCACGCCTTGTGTGTGCCAAGAGGTTCATGTAGAGGGACTAGGCTCTTTAGCCTTGCGCCTTTATCGACCTCTGGCCGGTCGACTTAATATTTATCCAGCACACGTGGGAACAGCATGAAAGGGAAAATTAATATTAAAATTCTTAAAACTATGAATAGGTACCGTGTGGTGCCGGACGTAAAGAATATCACCACCCCATTTCTTCCCGTGGGTGTCGTAAAAGGCGACTATGGGACTTACTAGAGAATGGGCAGCAGCATTCTCTATGCATTTTACCACAATACTGCGATCGCCAACCCGCCTGCCAAGCGTGGCGATTATGGCAAAGCCCCCCAAATTGGGGGAGGCCTATGTCCAGCAGTGGACGTCTTACGGCTGAAATGATGATGATGATGAATAGGTAGCAAAACTTAAGGTTAAATGATTTTATATTTCGTCAGCTATACCAAAACCTACAAAATAATTAAGAAAATGTGCTAATTATTTGTAAATTTTGGACGGGTTAAATGTAGTTCAAGAATGGCGATTATGGCAAAGCCCCGTAAATTAGAGGGGCCTATGTCCAGCAGTGGACGTATTACGGCTGAAATGATGATGATGATGAAATGTAGTTTGTTAAAAGTCCCAGATTAATACTTAGGTATTCCGTTGATGTAGCGAGACAAAGTGCCCGTTGGTACACGACATGAGAAGACAGCACTGTTAGAATGTAAAATAATGACTATCAGTATGTTAGAATCTCAGGATCTCAAGACGGTCCATTTATGTGTCTTAATTATTTTGTATTTTGGTACAGCTGATGAATTAAAATAAAATCGTTTAATTATAATAGTTTCTATACCTATTTTTAATGCGCATGACTCAACACTATTACAATACCTTATTTATTTACGTTTTTAAAAAAAATATTTTCTATAAAATGGAACCCAAAATCTATGTACGTACATACGGACTACCAAAGGATTTTGTATGAAAAGTTTGTCACGCGAATGATACAGCTGATGGTACACGTGAATCGTTTTAAACGCAATCACGTGGCGTGATAGCCCTCTTCCGCCGGTCACGCCACGGGCAGATGCACCCAATTGTATATAATACTAAAATAGCGACATGAATGGCAAATGGATCAATTTATTAAACAAGTTATGTAATTTGCCGGCCATTATTTTGACTGGTGGCCGCCGCGCGTCTCGCAAACTGCGGATGCGCTGTAAAACATAACAAAATAAGTAGCGAATATGATTCATTGTTTTACATATTCGATTCAGAAAAGAAAGCTTTTCCTTGTTCTTCCCGTAATGTGAGATAGAGACTATGGTAGTTTTCCGGTGGTAGCTTTGGATCAAGGCTTAGACCCTTGTTTCAGAAGTTAGAGTAGAATAACCCATGCAATATAGGAATAGGATTCAATCCCTGCAATACCTATAGGAAACTGTGCATATTACTTCATGGACGTCCTCGTTTATACCACCGTCAATCATTATATGGCAGTGAAGTCATAGGTACAGCCTGATTCAAACTTTATGAGGGCTCTGAACATGAGGCTAGTCGTTGCGCAAAAGCAAATTCTCCTGTCCGCGGTGGTGAGGGTTGAGGTACTGCGCAGCGCCTGAATCGGGATCTAATAGGCATCTTTTCATTCCCAGGATTGTTAAAGACAATTTCCGTGACAGTAACAAGTCTCTCAATCACAGTTAGTTAGACTAGGAAATATACTTGGGACGTCACATACTGGCTAGCTAGTGACCTAGGGAGCGGTTTATTACCTGTAAAGCAATTGAAATGCCTCTTCAGTAAAATCATAATAATCATTTTAAGTGCTGCAAGACCTACTTATTGTATCACTAGGGGCACCCCCTATAAAAAGGACCTCTGTAAAGTAAAGGACATGGACATGGAAACCCAAGTGCGCGTTGCTACCTCAGCACTTCAGCAGTCATTGTTATATTGTGTAGTCAATCAATCAATCAACTCAGCTTATTGCAGTCCACTGCTAGACGTAGGCCCCTGTCCTCCGCCTTCCGCATCCAGTCTGTCCCAGCCACTTCCCTTAGGTCGTCGGTCCATCTAGCTGGGGGCTTTGTGTAATCGTTTAGGCTTATTTATAAACCAAGAATTTTATCAGGTATTGGACATATAATTTCTCTGAAATGGATATTTAAATAAAATCTTTTATGCAGTAAATTTGGCTTGGTAAAACATTTTTTAAATTTCCTCGTTCACATTGACCTATGCAGTGCGAACTGCGCATCCAGAACGGAAGGGATGTAGGGGAACACGCCACATTCACAAAAATATCGCGCTAGAAAATATTTCGTACTTTCGAATGTTGGATAAAAAACATAACTCTGCACACACTAAGTTCAGTCCGGCGCGTTTTCTGTATGTTTACATAATATGTGCCAATTTCACCTGTTGTGCTGACCACAGATGTTATGTATTTCAGTTAACGGTTGCGTGGGTTGCCAAGACAAAGTTAAATGATATTTTTTACCTTTAAGCAAGTTATTTTATTTATTTTTTGGCCAAGAAAATGCCAAGAAATAAATATACCTACACCGCGTCTTTGTGATAATAATATAACTCGCATATATATATTATATATATATATAAATTATAGGAGAGCACAATATACAAAAAACATAAAACCTGTGACAGGTACTAATAAAACAATAATATTGCTTTGTTTACTTGCGAAAGGAGGTCAATTATTTATTTTTACATTGCTCTCATCTCCGCAATATAGGTAGGTATACGTATTTGATAGTCGTGTTATCGTGTACAAATAAGAAGAAACCGATTATAGTTTGTTGCACCTACCACTGTTTTGTCTCTGCGTCACCCAAAGGCTGACTGATAGAAAATGCCTATAGCATTGAAGTCCGCCTCTTCAAATTTGTGTGCTTGATACAGGTGAAGCAGGTACTTACCAAATAATTAAACAGGAAGAAAATAAGAAACAGGAACAAAAATGGTCAAAACGATCTCCAGCCATGGAAACAGTCAGTTTAAAGCAGAAATATCCAGAAATAAAATTCAGGAACACCAAATGACCTAGGTTTAAATCCGTCGAGGCATTCATCTTCATCCTTGTTACAGTTATGGCTGACGTTTGGCGCATCGCTGTCATTTCTAATCATCGGCCTGGTGAGGGGCTACTCCGCTTCCGCTATACCGTCCATCGAGGCCATAGATCCGGAGATCATACAAAGCAGTGAACAGAAATCATGGATAGGTAAGGAATAAGAATGCTTTGTACAAAATTAATCAAACGTAATCATCAGCACGGTCAGTGGTAACATTGACCTTGAGCTGGCCTAACATAATACGGAGTTTGAATGGAATAAGACCATGTTCGCACTGCCGTAAAACCATCGCAGCGGGATTTTATCACGCACTGAATTTTCTTTCAGTTTTGAATCGAACATTCAGTATCTAACAAAATGCATCTTAACCCATCAAAAACACACAGTTTGATTTTCAAGACTCGGCGCGTTGGAGATTCAGTGCATGAAAAAATACCGCGTACGATATTTTTATGTGTTATTAGGAACTTCTCCGAGCATAGCCCGCTCCATAGCGCGCAGAGCGACCGGGCTATGCTCGGAGTTTCTTTGATGGATAAGATCAGAAACGATGTTATCCGGAAAAGAACTGGAGTTACCGACATAGCTTGCAGGGTAAGCAGGCTGAAGTGGCAGTGGGCTGGCCATGTTTGTCGAAGGACCGATGGCCGATGGAGCAGACGAGTCCTGGAGTGGAGACCGCGTATTGGCAAGCTTAGTGTGGGACGCCCCCCAGCTAGATGAACCGACGACCTCAAAAAGGTGGCTGGGACAGACTGGATGCGGAAGGCGGAGGATACGGTTTTGTGGCGCAGCATGGGAGAGGCCTATGTCCAGCAGTGGACTGCGATAGGCTGATTTTATTGATTGATTAGGAACTTCCCAGTACTCTCGGTTTGTAGAAGTGCCTTGTTGAAGTGCCTCAGGGCTCAGACTCACCCCTTTTATTTAGGATTTCAATATAACTGACGAAATATTGTGTATCTACTAAACACTTCCCTTTCTGGTATACAGGTGTTATGTTATGTAGAAAGAAGAAATTCGTACTATAATATCGCATACATTTAGGATGGGACGATTTGGTTAGTAACGGAAGTAAAACACTGAGGGGGCGTTGAGTGATAATCAGAGTACGACGACGACGCCGTGGGTGGACACCTTGATTTTAGACACAATCTCAATTTACCGGCTATTTTTGCATTGTTCTTATGGGTTTAATACTTCCTTTTTTATCCTAGCGGCTTATGGTTCAGTACTTCGCTCTAATGTATACTGCTCGCTTTACGGTCCTTTAGTGCGAAACATTTTCTATCAAAAACCAGAGATGTAACTTTGTCGTAAGGTTTTACACATACTAATGGTCTCCCGTGGTCGAAATACAACTATAATTCATTTAAATTTTAAGTGTGAACTAATGCATTATTATATAAAAATGTTCTCCGTATAAATTTAACTGTGCCATTTTCTTACTATACCAAGTTTTTGCTTCACGTATTAATATATAGATAAACCTGGACCCCTTTGCTCGTATGGAAAGGTCCTACAAATCAATAAGATAATATTAGTCATTTGAACTTCCTAAACATTGATTAAAAAAATAGATTTAGCTCAAAATACTTAACTTAATTTAACCTAGGAATATTTGTGAATAACTTTTTTCTAACGGAAAATCCGCGTAACAAAATTAGTGTTAGCGAAAACTACACATTCGATCCAATGCATAAAATACGTATTAGCATTTCAGTCACAATTACTAGGTATTGAGATTAAATTTCAGCAAACGAAAGGTGCCTAACACCAATTCACACGTTTTATGTTACAGTGTCATGGCCGTAATTACAGATGTCCCTTTGCAAGGTCAAGGCTTTCACAAAATAAAATGTGCCTATCAGCTGATCCACCAAGTAATTGATGAGACATTAACATTATCCTCAATATATTTACCCTTGTTTGAAATATTTATTTTCCTGTTGAATTAAAAAAAAACAGTTTTTTTTTATTCCATCGAAATGAACTTTACAAACAGCTACTGGTGAAGCCGAAGTAAATAATCTTTTCATTATTTTTTCAATGAAACGTAGTATTGAGTTTATGCTAATACCACTTTTAAAGTCTCTGTTATTCTTACTATCCAGGAGCCATCCCTCCACTAGGCGCCTTCCTGGGCAGCATGTTATCCGGTGCCCTGATGCAACGTTTGGGTCGCAAGCGCACTCTACAGCTGACGTCACCCATCTGGGTAGCTTCCTGGCTGATCCTGGGTTTCGCCAAGTATTACCCACTGTTGCTAGTTGGCAGAGTGATCACAGGAGTCGGGGTTGGCTTTGTGTTGGCTACGGCGCAAGTTTACGTAAGTTTGCATTAGAATGTGTATTTGATTGATATTATAAAAATAAACTCCGAAAGCAGTGAGGATAACCAATATGATCATCGATGACATTTGATTTGTATTGCGATTTGCAATGCAAATTTTTGTATAACTTTGTAAATAGCCAGTTGCTGTATACAAAGAATAATAAATAATGCTGCAAGGAACGAAAATAATGACCTCAAATAATTAATGCAAGGATATTCCGTCGAATGTTTTTCTAATCATGAATGACGCCAATTCACTCATCCACAACAGACACGGAAACGTTACAAGAAACGACTCTTGAAACTCATCGGATCACATAATTACCCACACATGATATAATTTGCACAAATATATTACGTGTTTAATCTACAGTCACATGACTGTTCGCAGTGTGCACCTGACCTTTAGTAGTGTTTGGAGCATTGTTTCGTAAGCGGATTAGTTGGTCGCAGAATGGACCTCTTAACAGTCTAAGATAAGACATTGGTCCTCATTTGCATGCATTATGCGTGCATTTTTGTGGTCAATATTCTCGTCTGTCATTATTATTAAGCAAAAATTCAAAAAAAAGTCCTTTTGAGTTTGTTACCGGTTTTAATGTAATCAGCTACGTTTGGGGGGTTATTTGTTTTATAATAAATGATTTTTAACTCAAATGTACCGATGTTAATGATAATAAAAATATTTGAACATTTGCTTTTGGTTTTTGTGCTTATATTTTCGGTTAGTTTATTCACACTTATATGCTATAATCACTTATTTGTTAATTAGTTGTCTTGAAACGAAGAAAAAATGTGTTCTCTCATATTGTTGGTTATATTTAACTTTTATTGTTTTAATGTAGGTAACTATGACTCACATTAACGTTACGTTGTCGTTGTGTACAATACGTGATGCTAGAGCACAAAACACTCGAAACATACGAACAACAAAGAAAATAACAATATCTCTATTTATAGTAGTCTTTAAAAGTGCCTCGTTGGTTGCAAGCATTGCTGAGTTTGTAGTCCTGGGTTCCATTCCTAGGGAGGCCTGTGTTATCGTGTTTTTCATGATGAATTTGTCAGTAGCAGCCCGGAGTCTGGATTTTTCTCTATTTCATGGGATTTAAACACAACTGTTGAAACGTGGATGTACTATTGGCGCACCTCTGCTTAAAACGTTAGGTAATACGCTTAATGTAATTATGTACATGTATATTTTTAGGTAAGTGAATGCTGTGACCCTGAAATCCGCGGCCGTCTGGGTTCACTGCCGACCCTGTCTATGTCTCTTGGGATCCTCATATCATACGTCGCCGGCAACTGGCTGTACTGGAGATACCTCGCTTTCTTGTCCGCTGTGTTTTGTGGTAAATATTATACACCTATACGTGTATTACTGTGAATTAGTTCTTCAAAAATCCTCAATGAGTGCAAACTACAGACTCATACGTCCTATTCCACTGCGTGGGTGTCGTAAAAGGTGACTAACGGACTTACTAGAGCATGGGCAGCAGCGTTCTCTATGAATTTTACCATCATTCTGTGATCGCCAACCCGATTGCGAAGTGTGGCGATCATGGCAAACGGTTTTTCGGCTGAAATGATGACAGACTCATACCAACACATTTTAAAACTCAATGACATTGAGATTCTTAGTCCATTCACCAACCATTAAAATACCTGTTTTAAAACCTAACTTTATGGCTTCACTTTTGCCACAACCTGATATCTAACAATAAGTTACGTATGCTAACGAAAGTACTCCGGTATCTACAAAGGTAAATAATATGCTATTTGTTTATTTCCAGTGGCTTTGTTCGTGGTACTCCTACCACTGCCAGAATCTCCCGTGTGGTTGCAGTTCAAAGGTCTGGACGCTTCGGAGTCGATCAAGTGGTTACACTTGTCTGCCCGAGCTACTGCCACCGTCAAGGAAGATAATCAAGAGTAAGTAGTATTTATTAGTATTTATAATTTCATCTGGTTTGTGTGAATTATATTATTTGAGGTAAATGACAGCAGAATAAGAATGAAGTCCCGCGTATATTTTAAACTAGTTTTGTGTTTCCACTTCACGGGGCAATCGCGCCAGCGTTTTTTATGCCTACGTCGGTGATGACACCGTCTTTAGGCATCCACAGTAAGACAATCCTGGCCCACCTGTTCGAGATGCATCCTATAGGTTTGACCCTTTATGAGTTACATAGTTGATTTGAATTCAGTGCTGTGATGTGAAGATTAGCTATAGTAGTAAGGTTGGAAGCAGGGCTAACAGTATTTTCCTGGGTAGGTACGCATAACATAGGTACATGACTATGGTCACTCGTGGTGGTGGTGGATCACAAGGATGATGCACTTTTCCTCTAAGTCAACTTATGCACAATAAGCCACCTATTTACTAAGTTTTTTATTATTGGATGTAATACATGTGCTTCTCCAGGACACAAAACGGTACATCCAAACTCTTACCCAAATGACTTCGTGTTCAAGTAAACTTACAGATTCCTGAATAGTAACGTCGCTCGGTGCTGTATTCAGCGAACGTTCTTAGAGTTGGAGTAACTAAGTTAATTACTTGCTTTTGGTCTACGAAATAACGATATGGAAATGCGAGCATAATGGGATCAGTTTCACACACTGTCATCGTGTGTTGCGTGTTTTGGTTTTCCTGTTGTCGGTAAAAATAGTGCCTACTACTTCCTTGATAGTTTACTATTGTATAGGTACTTAGCAAATCGATTTCCTTTTTACATCATCATGTTGCATGGTGCAGTTAAGTGGATAATTATTAAATCAGACGTTTTCATAATTATGTGTATTGCTTTACCATATGAATGCACGTTCTGTTCCGTTCCATGTGGTGAACGACGTAAAAAAAATGCACCATCCCATTTCTTCTCGTGGGTGTTGTAAGCGGCGACTAAGGGACTAACTATTTAGCATTCTCTATGTATTTTGCCACGATATTGCGATTGCCAATCCGCCTACCAAGCGTGTCGATTATGGCAAACCCTCGCAAATTGGAGCAGGCTTCTGTGCAGCGGTGGACGTCTTTCTACTGAAATTATGATGATGATAGCTATTTCTGATAGCGGACTTCGGTCGTACCTTGTTTGAAATTTATTGCTTTTGAAAAGATTATTTTATTGAAAGATTAATCAGTCAACATCAATAACAAGTGGGATCTCAGTCTTGACTGGAATGTTTTTAGTAAAGCCACTGTGAGCAAATAGATTCAAACGTGCAACCATAAGTAAAACTATAACACGTTGAAGCGTCTTTTATGGAGTCTAGCTCCATAAAAGATGCTTCAACGTGTTATAGTTTCACCTTGCTTGAGGTCGACAGGGCACCAACCGGCGGCATCAAGTAATTGCTACCGGTCACGTTGTGTTACATATTCTGAGGCCGATTGCGAAACAATTATAGTTATCGATAAGGATGATGTGACAACTTCCCAAATAATTATAATGGCGTGTTCTCTGTGTTTAACTCACAAATCGTTCGCACGTGTTTGAGATTAGCAGATTAACCTACTCAAGGATAATAGAGATGCAGAGAATCTTGCTTACGGTTATTTCATGGATGGTAGTTTGAAAATAGTATTTTACATGAGTTCTGTTGTCCGTTGTTTATTTTTTATTTCAGTAAAACAGGCGCGTTACTCAGTGTAAATTATTTCATCACCACTTCTCTCAAAACGGTGAAGGAAAACATAGTGAGGATTCCTCAAGATGTTTTCCTTCACCATGTGCATATATTAGAACAGAAAAGTCGAAGATATGTGACAACTACCAACCCGCACTGGGCATGCGTGTTGGATTACGGCCCAATCCCTCTCACTGAAAGGAGGCCTTTATCCCAACAGTGGGAACATTATAGGGTGATTATGGTATGTATTTCTGGGTATAGCGATATTTAGGATGATGAATCATGAATTAATTATTCACATATGTAGGTAAGTATACCGACATAAAATAAGATGAATGATGACGTGATTAGTGAACATTATATTTAAATATAAAGTAATTAATAGACATGATTTCTAACGAAGTTTTAAATGTGGTTATAATTATGAAAATGATTATTAATTTGCTACGTAGCGAGAGCGACTCATCCGTGTATAACATTTATTACAATAATAATAACGTATAGTACGATATTACAATAGTTGGTCGCACTTCTTTAACATAAAGAAAGAGAGAAAAATACATTTATCACAGCAAATAATACACCTAAAAACCTATAAATAACAGCATGTTTTTAATGTCAAATGGACCTCAGGTCTGAATAATGTCAGATGACAATACCACCTGACGCTGATTTTCAACTGCAGCCCATGTACAAGTAGTTTTCGATATCGAGATACGAAATAATAATTGTGACTTATAACTTTTCAGTTGGCGATGCATGTTGGCATCGCCTGATCATCGAAACTACCAAACATTAAATCCTTAGAGCCATCTACGGATATCTAAATCTAAATATCTTAGGATAACCAACACAACGTTATCTGATCCCAAACTAGGCAGAGCCTGTACTATGGCAACCAGACAACTGGTAAACATACTTATATTTCTAAATACATACATATTATAGATAAATGGCAGGGCATCTAATCACCCTTGATCTTTCGATCAACTTTACGGCAGAAAGATGATTTTACGATAATGATAGCTACTCTCACGTAGCTCCAGTTGATTCTAAAGAAGACTGTAGGAAACTGTTACTAGAAAAGGTTGTGGGGTTTCAATAAAGAAGCCGCTGAATATGGAATTAATTTGTCACTTTCACATATTGCCTTGCAGGATATGTTTAATACTTATTTTGGTTGTTGTCTTTATCACTTACTATTGTTGACAGGAAAGCTGAAGACCCGGCTGGTCCTCCGAGCCTGTTCACCCGCAAAGTGATGTTCTCTCCCGTGGTCTTGAAGCCCATGATCATCGGGTTCGCCCTGCTGTTGTTCCAGCAGTTCAGCGGCATTGATGCCGTCATCTTCTTTACTGTGGAGATCTTCAGGAATGCTGGTGAGTTTTTAATTAACGACAAAAAGGAGGAGTGCACAGGTCGACGAGCCAGCTCTGAGCTACCCTCTTCTTTGCTAGATTTGCCTTTTAATGCATTTAAAGCTTAAGTAAAAGTCAACTGTCTTCTAACTTTTTGAGATTTGTATAATTGCACATTTTTTTCGTCCTATGAGGTCATTGAAAATGTTTAGATCCCTTACGCTTTATACCTATGCGTTTTATTTTCTACCCTTTTGTATAAAATGATGGTGATAGAGACAGTGTCAAATGCTTTGAAAAAATCTAGGAATATGCTTAGTGATTTGGCTTTATATCAAGGGCGTTAATGATGCTTTTTTAGTAATTAGTTGTACGTGAATTTAAAGACTTTTCAAAGATTTTAGATACTAAAGTAAGAACCGAAATGGGTTTGTAGTTAGTGAACTTGTTTCTGACACCTGTCTTATAAATGGGGTGTACCAGTGCTCTTCTAAACTCATAAATACACCATATTGTTGACAAAGATTAATTACACTAGTTTACAAAATTCAACTTTTTGTCTGTTGCCGCGAATTTTGTGGTTGATAATGTTCACTTATGACTTATTTTTATCAAATCTGCCCTCAAATCTTTTTTGAGCAGCTCCAGGTACTTTGGTTTTGATTTTTATCTTATAAGCATTTATATTAAACGATACAGGTGTATTTAACTGTGTTAAGATTAGTATCTGAAGATTTTGCGTCATGAGTAGTTCAAGGAGACGTTTTTTAAACAATCCAGATCATTTTTGCTATATATGCGAAGAATATGCGTTTTAAGATTGTAGAAAACTTATATCAGAGTTGGTGCACCTATTTTCAGTATTTTGGGATGCTCTTGGATAAAAATGAGAAGTCTTGGGCTCCTAATTGTGTTTGTAAATCGTGTTTGGAATATTTAAGATTATGGAAAAGTGGTAAAATAATTGCCTTTAAATTTGGAACACCGTATTTGGCGAGAAGCACAAAATCATCTCGAAGACTGTTATTTTTGTGGAACACCGACTATTTGGCGAAAAGCACAAAATCATCTCGAAGACTGTTATTTTTGTGGCGTGAACGTAAACGGTTTAAACACAAAAAAACGAGCCAATTGGCAATACCCAAGTACTGGTTGTGTTCAACGTCCAGTAAAGCGTTCACCTGACTCTTCAGTGCCTAAAAATATATCTGAACCCTTAGAACAAGACATTGAAGGACCTCATCACTAAATGATGCTGATTTTGAAAGTATGTCAAATGAGCTAAAATGCTTTTCCCAAAATGAGTTACATGATCTTGTAAGAGATTAAATTTTTCTAAACAAGCTTCAAAATTATTAGCATCAAGACTGAAAGAAAAAAAATGCTTTCCTCAGATACTAAAATAAGTTTTTATCGTGAAAGAGGTAAAGAATTACGGAGTTATTTTTTCGAAGAAAACGGTATCATCACCCTTTGGTTCAGATATCTAAAACTTGTTGATAAACAGCTTGAAACAATACGAATTTTGGAGATATGAGCCAAGAGCAGGGAGAGCGTATGCATCAGGACTTACGCGTCATGAAAAAGCGCTATCAGGGTTTCTAGGATACGAACATGTCTGACTATTGTTGGTCTCTGATACGTCATTTTCCAAAGTCTACACATCAGAGATGAGCTTTAAAACGAAGTTTTTTAGATCTCAGTGATTAATTACTTTTTTAATTTAAGTTTTTGTTAGTAAAACATGTTTTTTTCTGTTTTATACTTACATAGCTGAAACTCAGAAACTAGAGCTGATAAAAACATTCGAGGATTTTTTTGAAAATAGCATATCAATGTAGTCAGCAACAACTAAAATTTCTTCGGCAACAGATATAGTGTAAACTAGAGCTACATGTTTCAAAGGGGCAATATGAAACATTTTAGCAGCTTTAATAATTGCGGTGGGTATTTTGTCAACACTGGTAGCACAGTCATTGCGTAGGCTCATAATGATCAAGTTTAATTCAACCGCGTCTAAAGGTAATGAATAGGGCTATCGAGTAGAAAGGGAAATTGCAATTATATATCTGTCAGGGTAGGTTTAATGGTTTTTAGCGGTGGAGTAATTTTCGCTGCTAGCTCGTTATCAATATTTGCAAAATAACTGTTAACCTTGCTGACTTTGTTGATATTTTCGATATTTGGCAGATCTAACGTTGGTCGGGGCGTTCATATTTGCTGATTATAACCCAAGTAGCTTTGGCATTTTCGCAGGGTTTTGATTTTTGAGCTCGGACTAGTTATAATTACGTTTTAACTATTTAAAAGTTGTTGCAAAAATTACAACAGCGAATGTCAATCGTTTTTGAGGTGTCGATATCTGGTGGTCTACAAACATTATTTATGCAATTTGTAACTATGCTTAACGCATTTTAAAAGAACGGTGTGATCAATGGTTTAATGATTCTATTTTTGCTTGATTCAAAGGATCATGGCATGGGTTTTTATTCAAGTTTTTTTAAATGTTTATTGTGTATTTCATAATCGAAGGGTTTTAACAAATAAGTTGTAGAGGCTTTCTAGATACGTGTAGCAGAAAACCTCCCTCTTCCATATTTATTTGTTATATAAATGTATGTGCATGATGTGAGTTTGGTGTGTGACAATTGGCGTGATTATTGTAATTATTGTGTAAAGTGTTTTACTTGACTTTTTGCAGTGTTTGGGTGTGTTTGTTAAGTATGTATAATATAATAATAACAATGTAGCAAATGCATGCTGTAACTATAACAGTAGAGGTATGTAAAATAAAGTGTAACTATCAAATTAGGTAAAATAGTTAGTAATAACTTATTATTAAAGATTAACATGGTAAAATGCTAGGAGAACTTTTGTAGATCAGTATGTATACCTATTGCCACGGTCTAGCGGCCATTGGCAGTCCAACAAAAAGTATACATATATACCTGCTAGTTGTAGAGAAGTTGTGGATAGTTTACACTCTTTGTTTACAGATTGCAGCATATTTTCTTATGTCAATACTGATGTGGATTCAACAACAAGTGGTTTTTCTGCGGAAGTTTTTGTTCTTGTACCGGTAAAATCACGGATATCCGCCTTTTGTAGAGGAAACAACAGAGTTTCACCGAGGTTCAAGATTTTATTGTAAAGCTCATCCTTAGTTTCGGTCTTTTTGAGGGAAAACAGTTTTTTTTTAATTTTGAAAAAAATAATAGCATAATCAGCCTATAATATTCCCACGGCTGGGGCACAAGCCTGCTCTCGGTGAGAGGGAGCGGGCCGTAATTTACCACACGGGCCTAGTACGTGTTGGTAGATGTCACATGTTTTCGAATTTTTTGTTCTAGGATATGCCACTTTCCGAACGATGTTTTCCTTCACCGTTTTCACCTTAGCTGTGGTGATGAAATTATTTACACAAACTAAAGCACCTGTCTGGGTTCGAACCCACGACCTACAACTCGTAAGTCGGGGCCAATACCGCTGAGCCATCACTGCTCCTAAAACCATAATAAAACATTGAAAATTAAAAATGTGCTGTCGGTGACAAGACTAGTATTGAAAATCTAGGTTCCAAAGTAAACTGAATGATGCTAAAAAAAACAAACTGGAGAGCTTATTTTACCAAATATATTCTACCCAACGGTTGATAAGGGGGTGACTACTGAGATGACGACTAATGTGGAAGCAAAAGACATGTTGCCTACCGACCCCAAATAAATTAGGATGCAAGGGAATGATGATGGTTGATTAGACATAAGTCCCAATAATTGTAGTCGTTTTTTTTTTTGGATGGGAAATCATCAAATGACTTCTCCCGCTCTGGGCGGAGCGGGAGGGCGTGTCAGACTTTTACTGACTAAAACCCACCCGTGTTCCTTCAGTTGCCCATGTGCCAGAGTCACGGTATCTCTTTCGAACAATCTCGCGACCCTGGCAGATAATGTAGCCCTCAAGTCTGGAATCCATTCCAGGCAGCACACTGGACGCTATGACCGCGACCATCATAATCGGTCTGGTGCAGCTATTGAGCAACGTGGTGAGTACTCTGCTGGTGGACCGCGCGGGGCGCCGCCCGCTGCTGCTGGTGTCGGCCGCCGTCATGTGCGCCTCCATGGCCGCCATGGGCGCCGCCTTCTACTTCCATCTGAAGGAGTCGCCGTGGCTTGGGTACGTAACTTTCTCATTCTTACTTTGTATGACATGTTCAGTTATAAAAACGACGTTATGAGTGATGGAAGGTCAATTCTCTTGTCTATTGTTCGTAAAACAACTGGCTTGTACCTTTTGTACCTTGTGTATCTTCATTTCAGCCGAAAGACGTCCACTGCTAGACATAGGCCTCCCCCAAGGTCCGCCACTTCGACCGGTTTTGTGCTTCTCGCATCCATCTTTGTGTATGTGAAGCGATATCAAATGTTACATCATTTCCGCGAGTGACAATACAGGGATGATCGGTATTCGGGGTGGTCCGTCACACAGAGTGTCCTAGTATGGACAGCAGTCTCTCAGAAAGGATCATATTTTGTGAACTTTTGTCAAAAATTATCATTCCTGTCTCTATGCTAATAGTATGGGAACCTTTGTGAAGAGAGCAAAATACAGATATATTATATATTCTGGTTGTAACATAAGTATATTTTCTGAAGGAGTATTACAATAATATGCAGTTATTTTGTTTAGTAATGGACTATTTCAGTAACTGCATGTTTCAGCGATTGGTGCTGTTTAACATAAATTATTACAAACTATAATGACTAAATAATTATATACTTACAGCTTTAAGGAAATGAGTCGTTTTTATAAGACAAAAACACAAACTAAACTAACCTAGAAGGTTTTAAACCGCGGCTGTAGTTGCGAATTCGGCCGAACTTGAAAGGTAGAATTTGACGTGCCTGTGAGAGTAGCACGTTACACTGCTGGACACGTTTGTTAATTCATTAGTGTGTATCCCCGCCTTTGTGCCACCTTTGAGGCTTACGTTTCACTTGTTAAATATATTTCGTCATTCGGTATTGCGAGAGGCAAGTGAGATTGCGAGTATTATTTTGACAGAACTTGGTATATAGAAACAAACCCTTTGATTCCTGTAAAAGTCGTAAGATATACAATATGCTAAAATACCAGCCACATTTTCATACAACTTGACTCCGACCCCCTCGCATTGCATTGCCCATCCTTGCTATTACATGGTTATCACTCAGCGTTCTTTCTGACTTTTTTTTTGGCTCCTAAAAGACTTAGCGTGGTGTTAAATAGCCCATAAACATCTTCAAGAAATGGGCTGTCAAATGCAAAACCTTTCTTTTAAATTCAACCGGCAGTACAAGAGATTAACGCATTACAAAAAAACTCTGCAGTTTTAAT
Source organism: Aporophyla nigra (assembly GCA_947507805.1). Lineage (NCBI taxonomy): Eukaryota > Metazoa > Arthropoda > Insecta > Lepidoptera > Noctuidae > Aporophyla > Aporophyla nigra. Next base: position 7,740,355 of record OX382301.1, read on the forward strand.
ATATTAGTACCGATAGACTGCAAAAGACTTACCGAGTGGGAACAAAGACATACTCAAAGAAAGATTCTTGAGTTAACCTTACACCACAGAAAAGGTGATATGGCGACAAGAGGCAGATCACTGGAATAACTAAGCTAGCTGGTCAATAATGCAGATCATGTGATCATGTTAGATCATCATGAGTAAAGATGTGAACCAAATGGTTTATCGCAATATTGCCCAATCTCTCACAGTTCATGGCTTCTTTAAAAAGTGGTCAATCACAACTTGCATAAGATGTTACACAAGTAGTGATTGCCCATTTTTTAAAGCTCAATCTCCAGAAAATAATATTAAATAATGGTAGGTATATCTACTTATAGCATTATGCTGGAGACAGATAGAATTCCCACATCATTATTCCCATTTCTTCCCGTGGGTGTTGTAAAAGGCGACTAAGAGACATTATTAGAAAATGGGTAGCAGCGTTCGCTATGCATTTTACCAGTATGGATACTGCGATCACCAACTCGCCTGCCAAGCGTGGCGATTATGGCTAAACTCCTAAATTGGAGGAGGCTTATGTCCTGTAGTGGACGTCTTTCGGCTGAAATGATGATGATGATATTATTGGTCTGGAGGTTTCAAACGGAACAAGGTGTTTTGCTGTTGGAAAATTATTTATTTATTTTAGGATCGCCAACAAATCTTACATTAAACAATTACATACTCATAAGCTCAATAATGAGATAGATTTATTGCCACTGACCAAGAACAGATGCAAAAACGAACTTTTAAAATTTCTGACAAGAATGGACTATGAAAGCTTGGAGAAATTCATTAACACATGAGCATAACATACACATTCATTCACACAAATACATAATGGTCGATTTGGACAAGACGAGTGAATGCCTATAGGGTGGGAGTATTCTCTCGTGGGTTTATTCAAGCCTAGGGGAAGCCTAGGGTTGACAGGGAGTGCTATCATACGTAGTCTGATTGTCCTCGTCTGGTCCAAATCCATCTTAACTCACTCATTCATCACACACTCACACCATACACGTACATAATACACTACACACGCCTTTTAAAAACATTTTAGTTAAACACTCATTTAACTTTCCTCATTTATTGTTTAGGAATAGAATTTGGTTATTGTTAACGTTCCAACCAACATAACATATCGCACCCCTAGATCTAAAGGGAACTAACTCATAATTCTTAATTTTTGAGCTATGCACACCTTTGAATCTGTCATTTCAATACCTATCGACCAATAAACCAAATTCAAAATTATTTCCAATATTTGGAGTCGAATGTTGAAAATAGTTTTGAATCTGGTTTATTGGTCGATAGGTATTGAAATGACAGACTCGAAGGTGTGCATGACTCAAAAATTAAGAATTTTGAGTCAGTTCCCTTTTAGATCTAGAGGTGCGATATGTGCCTCCTTACTGTGATGTAATAGTGTAAGACGAAGGAGACTGGCCTCCACGACACGGGGAATCCTAGTGTGGAGGCTAGTGTTATTTCAATTTGTACATAGCAGTTCTTGAACAATAACGTTTTTATTTATTTATTATACATTAAATTTCAGCAATAAAACATATACGTGCACATTCAGTTGGTAACCACAGCTTACACAGAGAAATTAAAAATGAGTAAACATACATCAAGATAATTTTTTCTGTTGTGTGAGTTAACTCTACTCTTTCCTATTACGAGGAAAACTTTGTAAGAAACTAGAAAACTACCTACTCAATTTGAAGCAACATAAATAGGTAGTAATTAGAAATAAGGTATTTAGGTACGTTCTTAGCCAATACGAACAACCATATTTACGTTAATTATACAAAAATATTGTTTCAAGGAGGCCATTATTGACTACGGTTTTTCGTATCGGAACAAAGCCTTGTCAGCGTTAACAAGTTGTAATTTGAGTCCAATCAAGAATCAAGCAGAGTTTTCGATATTTAATCTGATAGTTGATTTTTGGCTCAGAATCAGCACATTTTGAACGTCAAAATGACGTAAGCCCGTGAAAAGAAAATCCTTTACCGTTTTTATAGTAACCTGACTTCATAGGTGTGTTTCCCGTTATATCCAGCAATTCTGGAGCGCTTTGGGAAATTATTTTTTTAATGCATAGGGCTTGCTCAAGCCATGTAAATATTTAGCTTTTTATTGTGGAAATGAATAGAACATGACTTAATTTGATTGGTTTTCTTAAAAATTACTGATCAGATTTGGGCTTTCGTTGATTAATTGATTATATTTCAAGGAAGTTTTTAAGATGTAACAACTAAAAAGGAAAAGCATAACTTTTTTTTTTTTTTAAATAACTGATTTCCAATACCCTACTGTCCAGACCAATAATCAAAATGATAAATATTATTAGTTCTATTATTTATACAGTCTATTGAAGTATATAAGGTAAAAATCGCATAACAACAAATGCATTCTCCGTAATAAAGGTTTGATTGTTCCCAGTAACATAGGTATTTACGGCAAAAGTGTCGGAGCCTCATTGAAATCACCCGAAGGTAGCACAGGTTTATCACATAACCAGGACACACTCAATCAGCTTACACTGTATTGTTATGGATCGTCATCAGCCTTTTCCCAACTAGGTTGGGGTCGATTTCTCGTCTAACTGAATGCATCAGTATTTTACGTGTAGCGACTGGCTATTTGACCTGCAAAACACCGTTACTGGTATTGTTATGAATGTCCAATTCAATGTGTTCCTGTTGATATCTCATAACTCTAGGGTATTAATGAGACCATGTCATGATTCTTTGACATGGTCTATGCACTGGCATATGATTTATTTTTAAAATTAAGTCATGGGTTTTTTAGTACGCGTGTACTCGCACTTATCAATGAAATTGATGCGAGTAAATTGAAATTTAAACCTAAGAAAATATGACGTTATCATATTTCAAGTAAGGGTGTTCTACATAAATAATCGATACGTCGAATTGTTTTGTTTGAAAAACGAAAATGAAAATAAAATCATAATATGCCAGTTTATTCTTTGACAAGGTGTCACTAATACCTTACAGTTATGAGATATCAAAAGTGTTTACTTGCATAACTGAACCTATGAATCCCCCTAGGTACCTGCCCATTGCGAGCCTGGTAGTGTTCATGCTGGGCTTCTCGCTCGGGTTCGGCGGGCTGCCGTTCTTGCTGCTGGGCGAGCTTTTCCCGGCGCACTACCGCTCGCAGCTCTCCGCGATGGCCAGCGCCGTCAACTTGCTGTCCATGTTCTCGGTCATCAAGTCCTATCATATTCTTAATGTAAGTATAATTGTGTATTCTTCCCGTCTTAACCTATGGTGCACAAACTGGTCTTTGACTAACGTCCAGAAGTCTCAAGTCAAACTCAAGTTCTGTCAAAGAGCAATGGAGCGGCGCAGTATACTGGGCATTAAATTAACAGATCGTGTCCGAAACACAATACAGGGCTCCAAAACAAATAGCTGACGTGGCTCAAAACGGTGCCCAACTTAAATGGGATTGGGCAAGACATGTTTTCCGTATGCTGGAAAAACATGCCATGGCCCATGTAGCACAGAACTGGTGCCCTGAGACACTGTTGCGGGATCGCAGCAGACCACGTAGGAGATGGCCAGACGAGCTGAAAATATACCGTGAAAACTGGAAGGAGGACGCGCGGGCTCGCGAAATATGGAAGGAGTAGAGGGAGGCCTTTGCCCAGGAGTGGGATGGTAGAGGATAGTAAAAAAAAGTATAACCAAGTATTAAATGAGTATAGAAAGGAAAGTTTGAACGTGGCGCTGGCGACAGAAACGTTGAAAGGACATCGTTTGGCTTGGTATGGGCATGCGATGAGGAGGGAAGAAACGCATGTGACAGAAAGAGTGACGAAGAGTAACGATGGAGTTTCTTGCCCATTCTTCTTCATACAAAACTAGTTTTTCGAGGGGGCGACTACAATAAATTCTTTAATGTTTATGTTGACGTTCAAAAGTATGTTTTATGTTCCTAATTAAAACGAATTCTTCAACTTGATTTGATTTGAGAGAATGATGCAGCTAGGATGAAGTTACTATATCACAATAGGTATAAAAAAAATTGTGTAGGCGGTATAGGATTTAGGAAAAATAAACGTAACGTTCTTTTTTATCCGACTGCCAAGGTAGGGTTATGTTTTACGCGCGTATCTTGTATGTATATTTTGTCTGTTTTCTTTACCATTTAAATAAGCGATTGGTGATTGCCTTCTCTAAATAATCACTGAGATGGTCGCTTCCCATATTTTTTTCATAAGACTATTCCGAAAATAAATAAAATATTCAAACTATAATTTGTATTCCCTATACATTCGTTATCAGCGCGGATATAATTACTTGCTGAAAGCAGGACCTGTTTGCAATAATAATTGTACCATAATTGCTGGCAATATAACGTACAATTTCGGAACAATAAGGTTGTTTCACCCATAATATGCATATCGTTTGTTGTTTGATAAATTAATAACGCGTAACTTGAACAAGCTATGAATTGAAAATGTAATTTTGTAGCTACATTTAACAACGTTAATTTGTAAGATCGCAATTAACAGACATCACAACGATACTTACATGAAATATACTGTGTGAAATTTTTGAAGCATTCACTGAAAATTAAAAGATGTAGTATCATCGCAAGTATGAAGGTACTGCTTTTACGTATTCCGTCATATTTCAACTATTGAACATACATTCTACGAGAAGATTTGAATTTTGCCACTGACTGCACTAGGGTTGCCAACCGTACTATAATATATAGTATTGTACTATATTTCAGGTCTGCGTACTATATACTGTTGAAGAAATATATATTACGCATATATAAATACTATATTTTCAACACCGAAATCTAATAAACCAATCTTATATTTAAAAAATGTATCAACGTGCATTTACTTTTGACTGATGATGAAGTCGTAGCGTGTATAGTCGAACCGGAGAAAGAGTCGTCGTCGTAGATTATCACCACGTACTCTTACTCCGGTGCTACTATAGTGTATCCGAACGTATCTGTCTTACTGCGTTCCAAACTTGTCAATGTCAAACGAATGTTTGTTATTTTTGTTTTGGGATTTTGATTATTTCCGATTAGATATTGTTCTTTCTTTTGAGAAGTTTGAAATCTTAAATAAATTAGTCTATTTTATGAGTTTTCCATTAAATAATATATTTTTCTTAAGTGTACTATATTTTTTTTTTGGCATAGTTTGGAAAATACTATATTTCATCGAAGAAATGTTAGCAACCCTACACTGCACCTACCTAATTACATACATATATAGTGCCATTACTGGTAATCGTGACTTTGGCCGAACTGTTACCTAAAGGTTCTTGTTCATGAAAGCAAACCGAAGCAAAAGGTCATCCGCCCACACTTGAAATAATTCTCTTGTTATTATTAGTCAAATACATGAAATAGAGGTGGGTAGTGTGATTGTTTGCAACTACATTTTATATTTGCAATTTGATGTATAATGAAATGCCGCTATATGGTCCTAATAGTTTTTATTAGGTATTGCTATTAGAAAACACGAAGAAAAGTACCAGAATTAATAATTATTTGTGTTTTACTGTTTTTATTTTAATAATTAATTTATTGTCACTTTATTGCCACTACGTAACCCATACCTACAGTCGGGATGCAACCTAAACTCCTAGTCATCATTTAGAAAACTCGTTACTTACTCGTTTGTCTTTCGCTTCTAAACTGTTCATAACTCTGTTACCCCCTAACGGAGTAGTTAAGGACACTGTAGAAGGGAGTTAACGTTTCAAGAATCCTTTAAATTTGTATGGCAAGGCTGTGTACAATCCAGAATCAAGACCATCTTAAGACAAACGATTGCTCTAAGAAAACAATAATGGCGACAAACTGCAACAAAACTGACTCACAGAGTTACTTAAACGTAATGTAAACTCTATTGTGTTTGCAAGACAAAACTGTTCGGACTACAACAGACAGAACTACTGCCGTCTTAGTGGACTATTTATTGCATTTATACTGTTTCATTTGGGTACAGCCTACTTTCTATACAAGATTGCGTCTTCTTTAGTTTTCCTCTAAAACATTGTCTTGTTGGTCTAGTGGGAGCAAATGCTCCAGCTGAGCTGGAGGTCCTCATTGGTCTCCGTATTAGCAAGTTGGGTGGTCGTTATTGGCTCTTTCCATCAGGAATATCTCAATAGCAGTGTAGTCTGGATTTGTGTGCGATCAATAGCAATAGGCTTACATTGGCGAAATGTGTGTGTAGATAACACACCTCTGCCCAAGCCATACCGGAAACATGTTTCATTTCATGTAATATAATTAACATATTCTTCTTTGCAGTCCGTGCTAACATCAGCGGGAACATTCTGGTTGTACTCCTGTTTCTGTGCCATCGCCTTCTTCTTCGTGTTGTTTATGGTGCCCGAGACCAAAGGTAAGTCCCTTGCAGAGATTGAGCAGCACTTCCGCGGAGAAAGCGAAAAGGAGAAAGTTGAAAACATCAACATGCAAACAGTATTGTAGTTTTAAGGTCTCATGTATGCCCAGGTTTTGTTTGTTTGGTCAAGAATGTGTCGAAATGAGTAGTCGGCCTAATTAAACAATAAATGGTTTGTCTACAAGTGCCCTAAAGTAACTGTTAATATATTGTATTGTATTCTGTGGGTTAAAATTATTCTAAAATATTCGGCAAGCGGCATTTGATTTTTACTGAAAAGCTCTTTTAAAACGATCGAATTATTTGTCAAAGTATTACATGACACACTAAGGTCACGTATTATCCTACATCGTCCAAGCAGTGTAGTTATCCTCCCTTTTCTATAGGCGGTGAGTTAAATTTACACCTTGTTCTTCATACCTCTAAAGAACCCTAGATATGAGTTAAAAAAATAATTTAATTGTTTTATTAAATTTCCACTAATTCTGAGGATTCTACAATCATAGCCCAACGTTCTTGACTAAATAGATTAAATAGGATTGAGATGTAACATGATTTAGTGCCACTTGTGGTATAGGTAAATTTAGCCAGGGGTATGAAAACCTTGTTTTAGTACTAAGTAAGCGTTGAAGTCTCATCGAATATTTATTAATATAAGTAGCTAAATCCCTATTACCTCCAGTTTCAATAATGTATGGACAGGAAAAAGAGAGAGCATGTTTTACAAAACATTGAACAATATTGCGCCTGAGCAAAAATGCATAGCAATTGACTTTGAGGCGTGTTGCTATTGCTGAAGCCGATTCATTGTGCGCTTTTATCATACCTAACGTGCCATTATCGTGTACGTACACGTCCACATAAAATGTATGGAATGCATAAAATGTATGGAAACTTTATCGTGGATAGAAATTTTAAAGTGTCTTCATATATTTTAGTACATTTTAGTTTCCCGTGTTATCGAATACGGGAAACTAAAATCTACTAAATGTACTTTCAGAGCTCGGTTATGCGTTTCTAATAATAATATTAGAATGGTAGCGACACGAGCGAAGATACGAACCCTGATGTTTCCACTAGGCAAAACTAATATTGCAGTTCGAAAATAAAAAAGGTCAAGTTAAGTAAAATACCAATATAGTTTTCTATATATTGTGATACAATGTAAATAGAGTAAACTAATTTCTAAGTAGTACCAGTAGATTTAGGTAGATAATACCTTTAAACTGTGATAGATGAGGTAACCGTAAGAAGTAAGTACCATAGTGATATTAATAGTAAGATAACCTAGTACCTATTACCTAGTAGAATGACGATGTTTTGTGAAGAGTATTTATTTTAGTCCAATTTCTACTTTATTGTTCTAATTATAACGTTGATTATATTATTAAATTCACCAACTCCAAGCTTTCTCTAACAATTATTGTAGTAATCTTCTTCGAGACCCAAACCTTGTTGTTTACGATAGACAACTTTCAGCGATAAAACAACATTGATAGCTTTTAAGCAAACATCGGTTTTTAAAAATTTTCCTCCTCTGAATTCTGGGAAGCCTATAAATAAATAAAATTGAAGCTTCAATATTATTATACTTTTCTGAAAAAATATCAAAAATTAAAGCAATGTCATATACTGAACGTCTTGTCAATAAGTTTTTTTAAGGTATAAATAGAAATTGTTTTCGAATAAAAATACGTAGGCAGATGATGATGTTTGTATATGTGTAACTTATCTGTATTTCAATAAAATACATTATAATATAATATAGGGAGCAGTGGTGGCCCAGTGGTAACGGCCGCGACTTACGAGTAGCAGTAGGTCGTGAGTTCAAACCCAAGCAGGCGCATTACTTTGTGTAAATTATTTCATCGCCACTGCTCTCAAAACGGTGAAGGAAAACATCGTGAGGAAACCGGCATGTCTTAGAACCAAAAATTCGAAGACATGTGACATCTACCAACCCGTACTGGGACCGCGTGGTGGATTATGGCCCACTCCCTCTCACCGAAAGGAGGCCTGTGTCCCAGCAGTGGGAACATTATAGGTTGATGATGATGATGAATATAATATATTGTAATATATCTTAGGACAACCAACACACCGTTATCTGATCCCAAAAATAGGCAGAGCCTGTACTATGGTAACCAGACAACTGATACATATACTTATATATTTCTAAATACATACATATTATAGATACATATATATTATAGCCATCCTGAAAAGTAAAACATTGCATTGGATATTATGTTGTATCTGTAAACAAAATTATATAATTATTAAATAAGTAGACGAAAATTAAAAAGAATAATAAAAAGAATATTTTTTTTATTTCACACCCTTTGCCCTTTAGGTAGTACAGGCGATCTCAAGGTGAACTGTAAGTAAACTTTTGGACTGAGATTGATTGTCGAGGTCCCGTAGTAACTTGTATTTCCGAGTAATATAACTCTACCGTAATCTATTCTGCAGAAAAAAGTGTCCATCACAGTCGGTGACTGGGTTTGTATGATACTACACTTTACCAAATTAAATACTTTTGTTACTACTACACTTTGTAGAATAGCACGGAAAATGAACTCGACTGAACTCTAACTTAAGTTTAGTTTCAGTTGTACCTACTGCGAAATTGGATTCATATTTCATAAAGGGTAATTAGTAACAATATTATTTGGCACTTCACTATTTAAGAAACATATGCAAGTACATATAACCTAGCTATAAATATATGACAAGTTATTGACATTGTCACTAAGTTGAGATTGCAATTTGTTTTTAACAGAGACGTTTAAGTGGAGGTTCTTAAATATAACTGATTTTTAATTACGGGACTGAACTTCTGATCAATGACTATACCTATGTGTAAAATATGATTGTGGTCAGGAACCCTTCTCTATCATTTGTAGATTTTATTAAGAGCGTAACAAGCGCATCAACAAACAACGCTATGTAGCAAGATCAATTACAATTTTACGACAGTTATCAGCTTAATTGCAAATCGAACTTGCAAATACGCTGCCTGCAGATATTCTAAAGAGCCAGGCAGGACGATTCAATCTATTTAAGTGAACATACAGCAGGGACGTACATACAATTGACAAAGGGTCGCCGGTTGGAGCGATGTGCCAGCATACGTCATCAATCTGTCTCGCTGACCCACTTTCCAGTATTGACACAGAGTGCAACACAATTGTACCAGCCTCGGCCATAACGACGTAGGATTTATGCATTAGGAATAGCTGATAATGATGAACAATGAGGATCATCGATTCTCGGTAAGTCCGCGAGTAACTCACGAATCGTATTAAGCTGTTTATTAGGCAATGCTTACATGAACCAAAGAATATTTATAGTGGTTTCGTGGAATTTATTGAATATTATATAGAGCACGTATCCAAGCGAATATCTATTGTTAGCATCTCACATAATTATCTATTATAATAGCTTCATTAGACTCAGAATAATCCTTATATGTTATACCAGAATATGACAGTTATTCATGCAAGATGTTGCAATATTTAGCATCCGATACCAAGTACTTATCCAGGTCGATTCTAATGTCATGATTGGTTTGTGAGAATGAACAGGTAATGCCCATATCAGTTCGAGGTCCGATACTCATTACATGTGTACAATGGGCGCCACTATGCCTTCAGTAGTTAGGTCCAAATTGGCAATCGATCTTACGAACAATTCATGCGAACTTCGGAGATCTGGAACGATAAATAAAATTTATCGGATGCATGAGATGCAATGGTGTTCGCACGATCAAATATTTAATCACAGAAAATGGCGGGATATGAAAAATACAGAAGTATACGATTGCTAAAATTATATTATAGAAGATTGTAAAAGTCAAGAAGTATAAAAGGATCAAAAGAATAGGGTAAGATCGCGCAAATCGTAACCCCACAAGTAGAACTAAGTAGTGTTAAGGATAATTTAAATTAATCAAACTCACTGAATCTTTATTTATTGAACTATCACCCAACATTCATAAAAGCTCTAAACAAAAAATGAGGATCAAATGGATTTCATCTCTTTTTGGAGTACAGTAACATTATCATCATCTGCCTAGCCTTTTCTCAACTACGTTGGGGTCGGCTTCCAGTCTAACCGGATGCAGCTGAATACCAATATTTTACACGGCCTATCTGAGCTCTACAATCCAGTCACTAGGTAATACGATACCCTTTGGTAAAACTGGATGTCAGACTTAGAAGACTTGTAGAAGGAACGTTATTCATATTTTTTTTAAAGAAATCCTTTTGTTTAAGTTATATTTATTTATGTTTCAGTGTTTTCTAACAGTAGGTAATATCATGTACATAATTGATTATTTTCCTCAGAATTCCTTAGTTCTATAAAAGTTAGGAAGAAATTAGACTCTAAATTAATTAAATGTTGGAATATAAGACACCTAATGATATTTCTGCTGTATTCATATTTTTAAGTCTTGAAAATTTTGTTCCGGTTCTCATGGTTTGATTTAAGAATTCTCTGCAGGTACTAATTAAGAAACTTTGAAGGCCCCTTCAAAGTTTAAAATACACACTCACACACAGACACAACTTTATTAAGAAAATTACGGTTCAGTTAGGTTTAAATTAATTTTGGAATACCATGAAAATGGCCATGAACAAAAATAATATCTTTCTCATCGTATTAGTTTTCAGAAATAGCTTACAGAGTTGCATGAAATTTTAATGATGACACTATTGTCTTCATTAAAAAATTTAAAATCTTTATTTTTTCTTCTCTGAAACCTAGCGGGCTAACCACTTGTTTTAGTTTAACCTGGGCTACCACATTTTGGCATCATATCAGCTGATATTGTTGTAGTAAGACTATGGCGCTGGTACGCAACCCTACTCTATGTCCTGTATCAACTATTCATCTATCTGGTCGGAAGAGCAACCCTTTACTATAGACGATAAAATTAAGAATGTAAAAAAAAAATATATACAGCTTTCCACCCTGTTCCTCATACGTCTAAAGTCCAATAATAAAAGGAACCCCTGAAAACACACACTTTACTGCTCACTAAAATACGAGCGTAAAATAAGCTCAATTGCACACGACATTTATAGGTGCGAGTACAACAGTAATAACCATAAATACACTGTTATGAGATTCGAGACACAATAATAACGACTCCAAAAATCGTGAACTCATAAGCCTCATTATAAGTGTAAAGTTTCGCAGTACGTTATCAACGCGTCGGTGTCGCTGCGCGGGCGCAGGTAAGGGGCGGCTTGCCTCTGTCGCAACGCGCACACTCACGACTAGCTAACTAGCGAGGATGACACAGATCACTGCACGGCCCGACATCACGGATACAATGTTCCATTTATAAACAACCGCATATATCTATACATCTATACAAATCTATACAAATAAATAAAATTGGAGTGTCTGTTTTTAATATTAAGATAACCACTTTTTACTAAGTGTATATGGATGTATACACGGTACATATACCAAAACAACATTTTTTACAATTTTTGTCTGTCTGTCTGTCTGTTTGTTCCGGCTAATCTCTGAAATGGCTGGACCGATTTTGACAGGACTTTCACTGGCAGATAGCTGATGTAACAAGGAGTAACTTAGGCTTTTATTTTAGAAAGATTCTTTTATTTTAGAAAAAAATAACTGTCTTCGAAAACTACGGTGACATACGTCATAAACTACGCTGAAATACGTCTCAAAATTCGAAAAACTCTGGCTGAATCCTACGAAATAGATCAAAATAATGTACTACAGTATTGTACACTTTAAAAAGACCTACAAAAATGTCGCAATGGTATATGTCTATCTCTTAGGGATAACCCACAATAACCATTTTTTTTCCTTTACTTTTTACGAGAAATAAGGGCTTATTTACGAAGCGATTTTAAGCAATACAGCATTAATCCTTATCCAATTAAGTACCTTAAATACATTGTACATTTAATATAGATCAATATGGCCCTGTACAGCATGTAATTTAAATGAATATCTTAGAAGATATTAGAGATTTAAAAAGCGGGCGCAGAGCAGCCGGCGGGTCGTACGTCCGTCCCGTCCATCCGTTGGCAGCGGCCGGGTAGTACAGGATAAGTAGGATTGTAATTCATATTACTTTGGCTTCATAGTAATTGCGAATATCATGTGTGTTCGTTATACTCAAAATAAACCTAATAGTATTATTCCAAGTAAGAGACCGCGAAATGGCTTAGATGTTTAGATTTTTGGATGTTTGTTTCTCAATGATGCAAAGACGGCCAAACGGATTTAGATCGAATTTGGTACAAAGATATATTATATCATGGATACGTAACAGATAGGATACCTACTTTATCCCGGTAGTAGGTTCCCGGGGATATTTTCCGACAGCTATACGGGCCAAGCCACTGGCAAAAGTACCTTCTATTCCTATAATTATGTTCGGTGTCTGGTAAATGATTGAGTGTCTGTATAGGTAAAATAGGAGCGTTAAGAAAAACCAGGAAGACTTATATTCAACTAAACCAAGCCCTATGTCGCAGTCTTCTTACTCTGAATACTATTACTCTTATTTTAAAAACACCAACACACATGATGTTCTCATAAACTATGAATCCTAAGTAATATGAATTATAATCCTACTACTACTAATATTATAAATGTGAAAATGTGTATGATTGGGTGTTTGTTTCTCAATCACGCAAAAATGGCTGAATGGATCTGGATCGAAAATAGCACATAGAGTCTATATTACCTATATAACCTGGAATATTATAATATTACATCGCGGTAGTACGTCCTCTTGCATTAATTTCCGACATCCACGCGGGCGAAGCCGCGGGCAAAAGCTAGTTAGTAATAAACATCAGAACGCCTGGCTTTGCCTGGATCAATAAAGTTTGGTGCCATCCTATAACATCTCCATAGTAAATACTATGCGGATGTTAGGTATAGGATGGCATGGCAGAAAAGAGTTTTACTCGAAATTTGTATACTTTTACACAATAACAATACTACAAACATCGTCAAATTTCAGTTTCCACTCCTGTCTCTTTATTATTTCGTCTTTTGAACAATAATAAGATCATTCTTTTCTTTCCGAATCATCCATTTCCTTTTTCTTTCCCATATAATTTAGTAAGAAAAACGACTGTACTTTGAGCACTTAGGAAAAAAAGTATGCTTAGTCTGGTGGTCTACACTCGGCGTCTTTACATTTTGCGGTAAATACACTACAACTATGGTCTTCATTCATCACATAGATCACAAGGAGGCATCAGAAAGCTACAATGGCCACAGGGCTATTTGGAAGGTGACTGAAAGGTTCTTGAGTTTGACATATACAACACTTAAACGACGATTAGACACTTTGTCTTCACTCATCATCGCTTGTACTTATCTTATAGCTTGTAGGTAATGTGGCTGTACGCAGTTTATAACGATTATGTTATTATCTGGAGTTGTATGTACAGACGTAACCTAAAGTTTAGTGATAGTCACCGATACACCGCCTCGATGTCACTCACGTGGCCTTCGTAAGGAAAAATGTTCCTCTCTAGACGATGCGTGATGGCAATGTATACTATCGGATTTAGACATGATTGTGATAATTGCCTTTAGGGTTTTATGTTTTAAACATAAGTAAAACTACATGGTCAGATAGATCACGTAGATACAAAAAAAAAAAAAAATCAGTAGTGAAACATGATGACATCTATGTACAGTATGCTGTTAATAATAATAAATCAAATGTTAAAATTCATTGCGTGCAGTTTATAACACTGGTGCCTACATGGCGTGATAAGACCATTAAATACCATCCAACACGACATTTTTCCAGTTGGCATTAAACTTCAAGTATATAGCACTAGCACACATCAATGTCTATCGAACAACATAGTCCAATTTGTGGGTAGAGGGAATACCTACAAATAGAAATGGAGAGACCGGGATAGAAATTCTATGGCATGTTTCAGTGGCATGAAACAATTCTTGAATATACTTTCAGAGCCGCTTGCCATAGGCAACCAGCCATTCTGACGCTAACCGTAAATGGGGGTTGATATTTACAATGAAGTTGATACCTAATTATTTGTCAGGCAATAAATACTGCACTGACAGAACTACTGACAGACAAACATTTACTTTAAAATAAATGGGAGCGTTTTGTCGATTATTAATTGTATGTATTCGTCACGTAACGGAGTCATTATTCTGGTTGCATGCGCCTGAATAGCCGGGAGTCCCACGGTGACGCGTCGCGGGCGCCGCGCCGCCGCGGTGACGGCCGCACGGCAGATGCACGAAACTAGACGCAAACTCACGCGTGTGAGCTCTTGCATCGTATCGGTATCACGCTCACCAGTACCAACTTTCCTATATAAACAGCGACTATTCAAATTTAATGTATTCCAAAGCTAAAACTTTGTAAAGTAACACATCTTCAGAGCTTAGTTTACTTTAAGGTTTCATGAAAGCTCCCCAGTGATGATTTTAGTAAGTGTTTGTTAATATCGATTCATGTGTGAAACTTTCTAGTTGTGTCATGTACTTATGTCCTATAGGTGTCATATATGCAATTCAAGTATTATTTTTCGCCTTTTTAATTACTTCAACAAATTTTAATTGTGTGCATAGGGTTCCCGATAAATATCCAAGTCTGACAAAGTTCTTTTTCTTTCTTCAAGCCTTTCTGTACATAAAAATAAAAGTTTTAGGTATGTGTGTGTAGTGTCTAATTGTGGATACCAATTCACTTTTTTAAATTGTGTTCAATTTTTTCAGTACATATTTTTTCTAAGCGCACTTGCGTGGCCGGCAAGTAAATGCGAGCCTCCAGTAAACAGCTACCTCCCTCCATCTGGCTCTGGTGGGCGACCATCTTCACAGTATGGCCCACCTGGGAGTAATGGTGGATCAGGGGGAGGATCTCAACCTGGTGGTGGTTTCCCTTCTGGACAAGATTCCTACTCTAATGGACAAACAGGCCCATCTGTTGATACGCAATATGGTCCACCATCAGCAAGAGGCAATGGACAAGGTCTTCAAGGTTTTGGTTCTCAACAAGGACAGGGCAATTTTAATCAAGGAAGCACACCCGATTCACAATACGGTCCACCAGGCCGTGGCAATGGCGGTAATGGAAGGGGACCTGGCGGCAGAGGCGGTCTGGGTGGTGGTGGTAGAGGAGGGCGGCCGCAATCCTCATACGGGCCACCAAACCAGCAAGGAGGATCAAACGGGGCTGGGCAAGGATTCGGCCAACGACCAGACAGTTCATATGGTCCACCGCCAACTGGAGGGTTTTCATCTCCAGGCAATGGACAGTCTGGCAACCAACGTCAAGGTTCTCAAACGCCAGACTCAAGTTATTTGTCTCCTAGTGCTGGTTCGCAAGCCTCTGCTCAGTCACAAGCTGGATTTAACGGTGGGCCTGGTGGTCAGCCATCATCGTCGTATGGTGCACCTGGTTTTGGTGGCGGTTCTGGCGGTCTCGGTGGTCCGGGCGGGAGAGGCAATGGTCGTGGTGGATCAAGTTATGATGATGGACAATCTAATAATGTAAGTACTTAACTTCTTGAGCATACCTAACTATTAAAAGTTTTGGCAAAAAACGTACACCTCATCAAATAAAAAAATCCTTTGCTGTCATATACGGTAACTTTCCTAAAAACAGGCTACGCACGGCTAAGAATGTGTAGATCTTATTTGTATACTTAGTTTTATTCTTTTGTTGCGTTTCAGGAGCCGGCTAAATACGAGTTTAGCTATGAGGTGGACGACGCTCAGACAGGTACTAAATTTGGTCATTCTGAGCAGCGTGATGGCGACCTGGCCACTGGGGAGTATAACGTAGTGCTGCCCGATGGCAGAAGACAGGTTGTCGAGTACGAGGCCGGCCTGCAGGGATACATGCCTCAGATTCGATACGAGGGTTGGTTCACTATCTTGGTTGGCGATACGACACCTGTGTAAAGCTTTTGTGCTAGACTCCATTAAAAAGACTCCAAAATGTTCATTTATGAAAATATACAAGATATAAAACTTCAACTATTGTCAAATAAACTTGAAAGAAAATCTTGAAAAGATCACCAGAAAGCTTTAGTTCTAAAAACATAACGAAAACAACTTGTTGCCTGATCCAAAATAGAAACTTTTAATACCAAAATACTACTTTTAATTTTCGCAAAATAATCCACTTTATCAGGAAAAAGGTTCTTGTTTCAAATTAGCAATTTTCGTAGTAAAATTAGTACGAACTAATCTGCGTATTACCCAAACAAAGCTTTTGGTAATTGAATTTACCTGCTGATTTAAATTCGTATTTAATTTGTGGACTATTTTTATTTATAATATTTCTTTTTGTTTAGGTGGCGGTAATGGAGGAGCTGGGAACGGTTTTGGTCGAGGTAATCAATGTTCTAATATTTATAATTACTTATAAGGCTTGACTTAAACATAGACACAACTTCTATAGAAAAAGCTTGAATGCTTTTAATATATGCAAAGGCATTTGAAGTTAATAATCTCTGGAAGTTTCCCAAAAATTTTGTTTCAAAACTAAAAGGTTCGTAGTTAGAATATAATCTAAATAATTATGTTAATTGTATATTTATTTATTCAAATATGCTATTTTGCAGGAGGTGGAGGATCACAAGGGGGAAGTCAAGGTTATCCTCAAGGTGGACCTGGTGGTGATAGCGGTTACCCTGGATCTGGACAGGATCAATCAAGTAGCCATGGACGGTACCAAGAAGGTGGCTTTGGACCGGGAGATTCTGGAAGCCAGGGCTTCATGGGCTACCCCAGTGGAAGGCCTGGTGGTAATGGTAATGGCGGTGGTAATGGAAGGAACGGTAAATGACCCCGCGGACCACAAGGTGGTGCAGAAGATTTGAACGGTGGTGGCCAAGGAAATGGTTATCCAAGTGGAGGCCCACAGGGTGGTAATGGTGGTTACCCCAGCGGTAGTGCGGGGGGAAGCAACGGAGGCTATCCCAGTGGTGGTCCTGGAGGTAACAATGGAGGTTTCCCTAGCGGTAATGGAGGTAATGGCGGCGGTTACTCAAGTGGAGGACCTAGTGGACCGCAAGGAGGTAGAGGTGGACAGAACGGAGGCAGAGGAAGCCCAGGATCTCAGAACGGTGGTGGCAATGGAGAAGAAGGTTACCCCAGTGGTGGTCCCATCGGCGCCCGGGGCTCCGGATATTGATAAAAGAATAACGACATCGACTCTCTAACGATAGACACAAAACGCTTCAGTAAGTTTAAAACTTACAAACCTAAATGAATTATATAGCTTTGTAAATAAATTATGGAAAAAAACAACTGGTTTCTGTGACTCACTAGTTCCTTTATTTATAAAGTACAAACGGTATTCATGCAAAGCAGTCGTATCGCTATCACAATGCTTCTAATTAGTATGGTATCGCCTTCACACATTAATATTAACAAAAACAATTCAAGAAAATAATAGTGTAAATGCATAGAAAACAATATAATTATTACATTCGAATGCATCAAAGTATCACGAAAAAAACATAAATAAAAAATAACTTGGGTAGATTACTATCTGCAACAGAAACGGACGACATTCATGTGTATCTCAAACTGTAAACATTTGAATTCTTCGAATGTTTATAGATTAGTGCCATAGAATTTTATTCAATCTACTTTGGGCCTAGAAAATTCACAAATCTGACCGCGATCCCTAGGATTAATAAAATGATTTTACATACACATTTTGGTCGTTACAATTATTTCTTACTCGTTACTAATCTTCACAACTTCAAGCTCAGCTTGTTTTTCATGATTACATTTTAAAGCCATAATAATTATTATGCTTACAGATAGGTATTATTACTATTAAATATATAATTCTGTAGTACTTATTTTGTAAGTACGTGACTAAAATCTACATCTTCTACTTTTATTCGTCTTATTTTATATTATACTTACGTCTTTATTTCTTACAATCGATCGAAAGGTAGCCAAAAATGTACACAGTCAAAGATGGCAGTTAAATTAAGGTTATAAATAGTTCAAATGCATAAAACATGGGCAGGGGTTAAAGCCTTATTACACTACGCGATATTCAGGGACCCTTTCCCTAAATCCGGATGGTGTAATAAGAGAATGGGAGGAAGTGTCCCTATTAAAAAAACATACCCCCTAAATAGCATAACTGCATATTCCCACCGATGGGTCACACGCCTCCTTTCTTTTTGAGAATGAGTGGTAATCTACCTTAAATAAGACTGTGACCTTTGATTATGTTTCGGCGTTTCTTCTTAGTATAGTCAGATAGGAAACGCCGACCTCGTCTAGTTTTAAAAATATGATTGACGTATAAAAGTAGGTTTCTGTACAAACCTACTTGCAGAAATAAAATGATTTGTCACTAACTTCGCGGGCCCAGTGCGAGTTGCTACATGTCACATATCTTCGAGTTTTTAGTTCCTAGAACCATAATCTAAATATCAGACCTTAAATATCGTGTAGTGTAACAGGGTTTTTCAATATTGACAGTTGGGAAGTGCATCTCCGCCAAGAAGACGAAAGTATTTCGCATGGCGACTACTTTTTATTCCAAAGGAAATAAAAAAGATCCGGCCCGCAATTTGTCTTTCAGGACACACACAGTCGCACTTCATACGTCAGCTGAGAAAAAGCTTATGTGGCTATTTATAAGTCTCTATGTAGTTCGTTCTTTGTATACTTTGAAAGTTTAACCTTGCACAAAAATACTGTTAGGACGTTATACTTTTGAAATATTTTGACGATTTCGTTAAAAAGTTAAATGAATGCCAAACGAAGGCTTGGAATTTTTCATTGAAATCACTTTACTTACGAGTATAGCTGTTCAACTTCTGATTGTCTTATTTAAAGAAACTCCAATTCGTTGATTTCACGACTGTGGC
Source organism: Aporophyla nigra (assembly GCA_947507805.1). Lineage (NCBI taxonomy): Eukaryota > Metazoa > Arthropoda > Insecta > Lepidoptera > Noctuidae > Aporophyla > Aporophyla nigra. The sequence continues at coordinate 7,759,705 of OX382301.1, forward strand.
ACATGGACGCTGTTTAACTAGCGATGCAGAGCAATTCTCCCCAGCATAGTGCGCAGCATACTAAGGCAATATAATTGTTACGTTCCGAAACGACAGTATTCAAGATTGCGAGCGCTTTGCTTCGTGGCAGACCAACTTCCCTAGTTACTTACTCCATATGTATGTACAACTAACCTACACGTACATTTCCTGATGTTCAAGTTTTGTGAACTTCCAAAGAATTGTTTAACCGTATCTAAAACGCTCTACACTGTATTCGCCACGTTTCGCCACAAAACACTTGAAATGTGAACCGTGAAAGATTTGTTGAACAAATAATTTGAGACATTTTGTGCAGATTTCTGGCCACCTATACTTTCCTGCAATATCACGATGCTATTACATTAATATTAAAAAAAGAATTGGTATAAGTATAGATGCTAACGAATTGTCCATTGAAGTAGCGATATCTGAAAATAACATATGAGATTTAAAAATAATAATAGTTATAGTTTAGATGATTTTATTTAACATGAAAGAAAACTTGTCTCTTCCTGGGAATATAAAAGACTGGTAGAAGCATACTCCAATGTTCTCACCCGTTGTGATCACCAATCCGTTGGTTAATCAGAATCGTAAGAATTAATTAGTTATAGAGGTCCACTAGGAACAAAATGGTACGTCTAAATTAGTAATCTTAAAATAATATTATTTTAACTTTTGCATATTTCAAGTTCTGGGACTATAATATAGTTTTGTTTACCTTTACTCACCTTTGATTCCCTTTGCCCCTGGTGCATCCGTAGCGGTAGTAAAAGGTAGCGCTATATAATGGGTGGACTCTGTTTCTCTTTGGTACAACGGCGCAATCGTAGCCTGGCACTGAAACAATGAGCATATAGGAGATTTCATGACGGAACACCGAAAAACGAACCAAGAAAATATAGAGAAAAGCGGTCAAAGGAGGCATGAGGTCGAGTTGGGAGAAATAGTGAAATACATTTTTCGAATTTTGGAAATATTGTTAGTTTTGTCAGAGTTATATATGTAACAAAACATTCTGTTGCACGTTTTATGTTATTTAAAAAAAATCTGAGATCAGAGGAAAACCTTGAATCGTTACTATCAATAGTGTATTAAACTTTTGACTGCGTCGTTGGTCTAATGTTTGCAAATGCTACGTTCTTTTCCACATTCGGGCAAAGTGTTATTGGGTTTTTCAATTTGAAATTTCTCAGTAGCAGTTTGTATTTGTGTCGGGTTAATAATAGTAATAGGCTCGAACTTTATTACATGCAACTTAAACATAATTGGTGAAATTTGGGTGTAGTATAGGTAAATCCCTGGCCAACTCTTCGGACAAACAAGACGTGATAGCTTTATGTTATGTTATTTAACTGATATAAATATTCCTGGAATACTGACTTTCAATTTGATGGCGCCATTAACAAAATCAGAAGTGGTCGCATAGAAGCTAAGCTGCAGAATAGATTCTGCAGCATCAGGCCGCTCAGCTGACACCCGGAACCAGGGTTCCCGAACGTAGGACGAGGGCGCAGGCCTATCGTTCACGAGCCATTTCAGGTGGGCCTTCGGGCGGGATGGAGGCAGTGAACAGTTTGCGACCACCAAGTCGTCGAAATTGTACTGCTCTTTGAGACCAACCACGCGGGGCCCGCTTTTTGGAAGTACTGAAATGTAATCAGATATTCATCAGTGACAAATATATAAGCAACCATAAATCATAATAAACCTTTTTGTTACTCCTCGAGCGCTACAAATGGTTTAAAATGTTTCCCCAAAAAATAAAATATTATAATTCACAATTTATTTATTTTCCGTTACAACAAAACTCAAATTGTTTACCATCCATCTGCTACAATAATCTTGTATTTGGTGCTAACACCGTAGATATGATTCTAGTTTTACTTTTAAGGGGCAAGTCTGAATTTCACACGAGTGTTAGATACGAAACAGTATAAAAGACAAACTTACAGTGTATATTAATGTATTTCTGTCTATATACAGTAGCAAAGCTCGGCGCTTCGCCGTTCACTTCACAGCGGTAGTATCCTGACGACTCCTGCGTCAGGTTAACCAGCGCCACCACTGTGTTTGAAGAGCGCGCTATCTGCAATAGGAAGATAATTCAATCTATTAATAAACAGAAGGAAATTGTGCGGGCAAATAGCGGGGCTTCAACTACTAAAAGATACTACATCAGTTTTAGCGTAGCGACCCCAGAATTCGTTGAAAAGCATGAAAGGTTTCAAGGATTGCAAAGAAGTCTTTGTCAGTCGAATGTCAAAAAAATATATTTATGACTATCACTTCAATCGTAAATATACTTCAATCAAATCAGCCTATCGCAGTCCACTGCTGGACATAGGCCTCTCCCATGGTGCTCCACAACACCCCGTCCTCCGCCTTCCGCATCCAGTCTGTCCCAGCAACCTTTTTGAGGTCGTCGGTTCATCTAGCTTAAATATTTAAGCCCCCCAGCTATAAGTTTACTGCTTAGACATATATAAGTTTACTGTTTATCGCAGCGCATCGTGAATTACCGTGTGGTCACCCACTACCCCGGTCCGGATCGGCCCGGTCCCCGGTCCCGTGTATCCATATTACCGTGTACATGTACACTAATAACGTCACGTTACCGGTTGACATCGGAATAATCGTCATGATTAATGACACACATGGCCGTTGAGACATTCTTGCGATGCCATAAAACCAAAAAAAAGTAATGAGGAATTTGACAGTTGCCATATGATAGGTGGCGTAAGTTGGCGGGAATCTCAGAGCAAACAATGATTAAAAAGTTATGTTCTGAAGCAAGAAATTTTCATTTGATATTCTTATTATTCATATTATTTCTTTAAAAAAAACTAGTTGCACAGGTAGATATAGCAAGGTTTTGTTGAGTGAACATGCTGAGGAAGGTCTAAGTATTCGTACTTTTGACGTAAAGAGCAACTACTTAGTGAGTTCGGAGTTCTTCCAAGTATTGCTGATATTCCGAATAGTTGTTCAGAAGTTACAGATAGCTTTTTCCATGACGACGACTCCCAAGTTGGTAACAAGTTCGATGAAATACAAAAATCAAAAAGAGAGTTGTTACATTTTTGCTTTGATGCCTACACCAAAAATATTGAGTTAGAGATACCAAGATATAGAACGGTCAGAAAAAAAAACATCTAGACATAACAAATAATTTCAACATTTTGCGACAGTTGACTTATTCCATCATAAACGTAACGGAGGAGATTAAAAATACATCAAATCCAGTCAATGACGTCACTATACAGTCTGAACGGTACCATATGTTAATGTTTTTATAAAAATACCTTTTCTTCGTAACCTGTGTGTCATTGGGAAAATTTGTACCAATTATAATTATTTCTTAACAACAGGAAACAGTATCTACAAGAGTTTTAAACGACAAAAGAAACGATAAAATACTTTTAATTTTACGTCATATTTTCTTTTTATTCAGCATCCGGTTACACTAGAAAAGGCTAGGAAGAAGGTGATTTTACATAATAAGTGCCTTTTTGTTTATGATTTGCATCTTTATATGAATAAATAGCTATGTATTACTGCTGTGTTGTCCATAGGGAAAGTGGTTTAGACACGGGTTTAGACAATAGGTGTAGCTCATCACGCTTGTCTAATGCGGGTTGGTGAGCGCGCAGTGAAACCGCTAACTTGGCTCGTGGGTGCTGCATTGGTATATGAAATACTCGTCCGCCACCATCCTGAGTTGATATCCATCACTGATTTCAAATACTCTACTAGAATTCTTGTGTGAACATCCACGTTCTTGAGCCCTCTACTAGGTATATTAAATGGATATCCCGCCATTTGACGGTCGTTAGTTAGACGCTCCTCGTTTGGTGCCGGACGTTAAGAATAGTACCATCCCATTTCTTTCCGTGGGTGCCGTAAGAGGCGCCTAAGGGACTTACTAGAGAATGGGCAGCAGCGTTCTCTATGCACATTTCCACCAGTCTGCGATCGCCTACCCGCCTACCAAACGTGGCGATTCTGGCAAACCCTCTCAAATTTGGGGAGGCGTATGTCCAGCAGTGGACATCTTTCGGCTGAAATGTTGATGATAGTGCCTCGCTGGTAAGCAGTAGGGTGCACAAGTGCATGTAAGAGAGACTTTTGAAGATTCCGTATATTGTGTGGTCCTCCTTACATCCAATGGGCTAAGAGAACCACCGATTGAGTCCCACTAAACGCACGACGCTATTGCAGCAGGCCAAGACGTAGATTTCAGGACGACGCCTACCAAAGGGAAAAAGTCAAAGGGAAGTCTGCTTTAGCAAAAGACAGAATTGTTTTGAAAAAGAAGAGGAATGCCTTTGTCCTGCAGTGGTGGCTGATTAGATTATAGGGTCAAATTTAATTAGCTGGCAATACGTTACCCACGTGATGTGTATTGATATCAAAGGCTAATGTATAAAAAAAATCGCAGCAAAAGACATCATTCGATGCGCGAAGGTCAATGCCGGTAATGGATTAGGTGTTTTTGTAATTTTCCATGGAACATAGATATTTTTTTTACTAATTTCCAAAACCCATAACAAAACAGTCGTTAGGTTGCCCATGACAGTGTCATTTAAGGTTTTAAACAAAGTTCGAATGCAAATAAATTTTTATTTCGTTTCATTAGTTTTAATTATATTATTATTGACAAAACTCAACATCATCAGCTATAAGTGGGTTCAATGAAGGAAATGAACTATGTAATAGTACTACATGCATGATATAATGATAGTAATTATCGTCTACGGTTGCAATATTTGTAAATGTGAGCACCATGTAGCTATCAACATAATTAATTTATGTGCCGATGCGTGATTTGCCCATTTACCCCCTCACTAAACATGAAGTTAAAATCAAACTTACAGATTGGTTGCAGAACTTAACATATGACGAAACTGAGATATTTTTCTTCCATCTCTCTTATTTCAATTTTCTCTTAATAGAACTACTGTATTAACTACTGTATTTAAATTGCATTGTTTTTTTATTTGTCTTTAAGTACTTGCATGACGCTTACTACTAGTTGTATGCCATTATGCCTGAGGGAACTTGGTCTCCTAAAGCGCTTTGGCCTTGTTTAGGAGGCATCAGTTCGCCCTTTAATGTGACTCTATTGTACAATTTTCCCTTAGTCCTTGTATACTTCTATAAGCTTTTCAGTCTGCAAAAATTAACAATATATTTATTTATCACTAGCTTTTGCCAGCGGCTTCGCCCGCGTGGAGGTCGGAAAATATCCCGCGGGAACGTACTACCGGGATAAAAAGTAGCCTATGTCCTTTCTCAGGCTCTAAACTATCTGTGTACCAAATTTCATTTAAATCGGTTCAGTAGTTTTAGCAGGAAAGCGAGACAGACAGACAGATAGACAGAGTTACTTTTGCATTTATAATATTAGTGTGGATTATTATTATTTCTAGGTGCATCGTTTGACAGCAGTGGTAGCCCAGTGGTAACAGACGAGACTTACGAGTTGGACTGTCGTAGGTTCGAACCCAGACCGGTAGTTTATGTTGTGTAAATGATTTCATCACCATTGCTCTCAAAGCGATGCAGGAAAACATCGTGAGGAAACCGAAATGGCGTAGAGCCAAAAAATCGAAAACGTGCCTATGTCCCAGCAGTGGGAACATTAAAGATTAATTACGCATCGTCTTTACATATAATTATCTAATGTTAATAATATTGTAGGTGAAACGTTTCATTTTTACCATTTTTTTCGGCTCTTTTTTCTTCAGAAGGCGTTTAAAAATATTATTATCTACTAGCTTTTGCCAGCGGCTTCGCCCGCATGGAGGTCGAAAATTATCCCGCGGGAAGGTACTATCGAGATAAAAAGTACCCTATGTGTTAATCCAGCTTATAAACTATCTGAGTGCGAAATTTCATCTAAACCCGATCAGTAATTTTTGCGTAACAGACATACATCCATACTCACAAACTTTCACATTTATGATAAAAAAAAATATAATTTTTTTATTAGCCGTTTTTGTCCCACTGCTGGGCGAAGGGCTCCCTACTCTCTTTCCACGTCTCTCTGTCCAGAGCCTCCAAGGACCAGTTTTTATTAAAAGAGTCCAGCTCATCCCGCCATCTCCGTCTGGGCCTGCCGTGATTTATAATATTAGTAGGATTAATTTGACTTTCAAAAGTGTATGTGGGTGCAATGAAAACTTTAACTCTAAACTGAAGTAAATTAAATTATAATGGAAGCTATTTTTAAACCCACACTGATTGAACTTCTGATAACTTCGCTCGATAGGTGTGCATGCTGCAAACACAATTCGTGCACAAACATACATCAACAAATTGGTAATGTATACGCAGTCTACAGGCTTTTGACTCGTCTGTATGAATGAGGAAAAACATTTACAGTTCTAGAAATGAATTGCCAATCGCTTTAAGTTAAAACAATTGAATGTTTTTAGGATTCCGTACTTAAAGGGTGCCAACGGGAACGTATTACTAATCCTCAGCTGTCCGTCCGTCCGTCTGTCACAGAACAGTATCTCTTGAACCGTAATAGAAAGACACTTGACATTTTCACAGAATGTGTATTATTATCGCCGCTGTAAAATAAAAACAAATAATAAATATGTAGATTAAAATATTGTACGGTGGTATGAAATCCTTCGCGTGGAAGTCCGACTCTCACTGGCTTTTTTTGTAGTTTTTATTTCAGCATACGCCAGTACTGAAAGGTGATCAAAGGTCAACGTTATACGGTTACAGTGAATCATCGTAAGATAAACACATCATCTGCCTAGCCGTTTCCCAACTATATTGGGGTCGGCATAGAATGTCTATTTACTTATTTGGAAACTCAACAGCTTATTATTAAATTACATGCGTTATGAATGTTCACCTCACTATCAATGAACAGCCCAATGCAGTTGCGTCAAAGTTACTAGCATCCAATGCACATTGATAGTGAGATGATGACAAATTGTCTCTTAAGCCAATTACAGAGTTTCACGGCATTGATAAGGCTAGGTTAAGTTGAAAGTGGCGAAAGAAAGAGAATGGAATGTCGATGGCTATAAGAGTAGGGGAGACAAAAGAAATGTGGATTGACTGTGTGAATGATGATAGAAAGGGCGTGTCTACCGAGATGACGAGAAAAAGAGAAGTGTGGAAGAACAAGACATGTTGCAGCGACCCCAAATAACAGGAGAATAATGGTTGGGGTCCGCTTCTAGTCTAATCAGATGCAGCTGAATAGTATTTTCCATGGAGCGACTGCCTATCTGACCTTCACAAAATCACAATCTGCACCCTAATTGCGAAACACACAATTTATCAGAATCTGATTGGGATTGAAGATTATTTCTAAACCATTGCGTCATTTGTTCGAACTAATTGTCGGCTCAGCAACGTAAATAACGCAATGAATGTTGTTTAACTATGAATATTAAACCAATTCCTACCGATAAAAAGTTCCGCAATTACTCCTCTGGTTATTGTGTAACACGATACTCCTTGGTTATCACACTTTCGAGCTTCCGACGACCTGATCCACGAAAGACAGCCGAGAGAGATCTTGGTATGTAATGTGGTCAAGCATCCACGGCAAACGTAGATTGATTAGAGGGGTAATTGCGGAACTTTTTATCGGTAGGAATTGGTTTAATATTCATAGTTAAACAACATTCATTGCATTATTTACGTTGCTGAGCCGACAATTTATTCGAACAAATGACGTAATGGTTTGGAAATAATCTTCAATCCCATTCAGATTCTGATAAATTGTGCGTTTCGCAATTAGGGTGCTGGTCGGTCGACCCGTGTGCCTGGTATTACTTAGCTCTTCTATAATTCCATCGTACGATAGACACATTCATGAATAATTTATTTAATGATTTATATCCTATATTACCTGGCTGACATTTGGATGCAATCTAACAATGCTACTTGTTTCTACACTACACTGACAGTTCCAATGTTAAATGTTAGCACTAAAATTATCTATGGCAAAATTATTTGTACCTTAAATTCGCAATAAATGTCATGTAGGTACGACAATTTTGGTATGATTTGAATTAAATCTTGTTATATAACTATAACGATGGATTTAGAACATCATTCTAAGCTCCCATAAACCGAAATTTTTCGTGGATAAAAAAATATAGCTGTTCAGAATACACTTTTACCGAGTACGTATGACGCATTAGTTTTTTTTTGTAAGTTAAATATTTTGTAGTAATTTATAAAACTGCTAGATTGTGTAAAATACGAGTATAGTGATAACCAAAAATAGTCTACTGATAAGAATAAAATGGGTACCTATTAAAAATATCACACACATTTTAAAATCATTTGCTATGTCCAATATTAATCTACATTCGGAATGTAATGTTTACGTTAAAGATTTCTTTATTTAATCTAATCTCATGATTGGATTAATTGAAGAAGAAGTCCATAAAGCTGGTTAATTTTTTTTCCAAAAAACCTGCATCGCCCTACAACGGGCTATGCATACTGTCTGGGAAGAGTGATTAGTAATTTTTGCTTACATTGCTCAATTTCGTTCATTACTCATATTGAGCGCACTTCTTAAGTTGGATATGTTCCATACACAATATATGGACTTCAACCGACCACAACTCCAGATATTGAGCTGTTACTGCAAAATTCTATATGGAAAAATCGAATAACAATATAACAATAACCCGACCTTCGAATCAAACCTAGTCGCTATCGCGTCTGTGAATAATCAAACAATTTAATGTATTTCTTTCACTCACTTCAACATTAACTCCAGGCAATGTGAACTCATATACAGGAGGGTCATTCTTAGGCACGTAGCGGTAGAACTCGTGTCCGTCTTTGTACCACTTGACTGAGTACAGGGTGTCACCCTCCATGTCGTACTGGCAGCCGAGGAGGGCCATGCCACCTTCGGGCTCAACGGTAGGTACCCGGAGCTCCACCAGACGAAGGCTCTTTACTGAATCTGTAAGATATTAAAATAAAGTTGATATTAGTGTCAGTTATACATATAATAAATGTCGAAAGAATGAATGTCGAAATCGAATCACATACACGTGATTTTGGGTTCAGTTCCGGGCATTTAACAATGTGACTACATTTATTTCAATTCATATGCTTTTTCTCTTCAATTTTATCTTGGACATAACTGACATCGGTGAAAGAAAAAATGTTGTGAGGAAACCTAGTTTTTTATAGTTTATTAGCTATTGCCAGCTGTTTCGCCCCAATGAAGGTCGGAAAATATCCCACAGGAATGTACTACCGGGATAAAAAGTATCCTAAATGTCAATACGGGTTATAAACTATCTGTGTGCCAAATTTTATCCAAATCCGTTTTGCTGTTTTTGCGTGATTGACTAACAAACATCCAAACATACAAACTTTCATATTACTCATACTACTAGTAGTAGCATATAACATTACGCTTGTATTGCCCGAAGGGTTAGGTAGAGCTTTACCTTATCATATTCTGTATATTGAAAGAAAACCAACTTTCTATTACGAAATGTAATGTTTTATTTTTTTAACTCTGTGTTTTGTAGGTACCTACACTCATATTTCTATCTACTACTCATCCGATAATTTTAAGTCCCATGTCAAAGGACAAGTCTATAGCTATACTAATATTATAAAGCTGAAGGGTTTTTTTATTTGTTTGATTGGACGCAGTAATCTCAGGAACTACTGGTCCGAATTGAAAAAATCTTTTTGTGTTGAGTAGCCTATTTATCGAGAAAGGCTATAGGCTATATAAAATAACGCTACAAATAAGAGGAGCGGAGCAGCAATGAAAAATGTTGCAAAAACGGGGAAAATCGCACGGGCAGGCGATTCGATGCGACGGGAAGGGTCGGGGAACATGAAATTTAACGCGGACGAAGTCGCGAGCAGAAGCTAGTAGTAAATATAATTCTCAAATCGCCACCGGTCTTGACCAAGCGAGGTCATCAATGCTTGTGCCATCTCTTGCAGTCTTTGTCCTGGATATTAATAGGCTTGTATTGTAATTAATTTGTTCCGAATATACTCTGAATTATATATCTGCAATTCATATCGTCTGGATGATAAGGAATGTTATATTCTAAAGAATATGACAAAGACGCAATAGGCCAAATGCAAGGGCGTTGACTCGTTGCATGATGTGCGGGAAGTCATGGGTTTTGTCCCCGTTTGACGTGAACTTAATCATAGCACCAACTGTAGCTTAGTTTACAGTTTTATCGGAAATAACTGTTTGCAATATTGCCATTATCAACATAAAAAATAATGAGTGTAAAACAGTAGGTATGCACATAGCAAAATTCAATATTTCTCATCTACATAATATCTGGCTAAAACAGTGCCAACATAGAACATAAAGTTAAAAAAAGAGTTACATTTCGTTACAAAAAGTTACTTTCCATATATAGAATATGAAAAGGCTATTGTATACAGCCTATATTCATTAATAAGGATTTCTAGTAATAAAGAAAAATTTATCTACGAAAGACTAATTAATACTTATTTTATCTAATCATTTTCATTGTTTTAGAACTAGACACGTGAGCAGGATTATAGGAATTAATTATGTGATGTAGATTTTCTAAAGCTTTAATGAATAAGCTTAACGTCTAATTATGATTCTCCTAAAATGCGTTTGGTGATTTTTGTCAGTGAGTATAATTGACTATGACTCATTCACAATTTTTGCAAAAGTAGAACTCTACTATGAACCTATACAAACGTAGCTAACTGTCATGGATGCGTACGCTCATAGTGGTTAGGAGCACACACCGGACACGCTAGCGAATAGTATAGTATAAAATGTGCACTGAACTACAATACCTTGCGTCCACAACAACAACAACATGAGAATCGTCCTGCCAAACATCTTGTTACAGTATTCTCAGCAGTCCGGCCACATAACCACGCGCGCACTTCACAGGACCGAGACAGCAGAACAGCTTACACTTCACTTCACATCACACGGATCCATCGCTGATAAATCACTGACTCGATTAATTTAACTGAACATCAATAACAATTGTACCTTTGAATTCAGTTAAAATCTGCCGTTTGCGTTGTCTAAATAGGCCAGCGAAATTCCGGCGACACCGTTCTAAATTTAAAACTGGTCACCACTGAACTGTCTAGCGCATGCGCCGCGGTAACGTACTGCCAATATCAAGAAGATTGCGTGTCAGTGATTATTATTTGCAATTTTTTATTAATTAAAGGGTGCACTTTTTCCGTGAGTGTACACGCAGGGTGCGAGTTGGTGGCGTGAGTAACGAATAATTATTCGGGTGCACACATGTGACTCAGTCCAAATATATGCAGTTATGTTAAATATAGTGTGTATTATAAGCATTAATTAGTATGATAAAATACTTTACATAGCTAATAGTTTGTTTGTACAACCGTTAATTATTGTAAAAGTTCATGCATAACGCACGGCGGGGCCAGAGGGAGAATATTGAAGTCACCTAATATTTGGATGAAGTTAGCGTGTATTGTTTTAACTTTTAGAGCTTTTGTGAGCGGGCTCAAAGGCTATCCTTTGTTGTGAAATAAAAAATGATTGGACATTCCCGAATTTTTATAAAAAAATAAATAAAAATTGGAGATAGATTGCAATAACGTTGGCGTCGACCGGTAATTACAGATATTACTCGCTAATCTGTTTAGGCATTTAAATAACATAGAAATAATTTTATTGTAGAGACTTGTATCATTTTAATTGTACCTCAACTAAAGGTCAGAGAGTAGCCAAGTTATCGCTCGCGGTAATTTCAATGTTTTTGTAACGAATTATCTAATGAAAACATTTACTAAGATAACACAATACACACGGCACATTCGCTTTAATTTACTTCTGTATTTTTTTAGTAACATTTTTAATTTAATGTTCACGCTGTGTATATCTAATAGCATAAGCAGAAAAGTGCAATTGTATAACTTTCAAGGCTTCGCTGATGACTTATGTAATGTAGGTACTTATATAAAGCAAGTCAAAAATCAAAATCAAAGGATCAGCACTTTTCGAACGTCAAAATTACAAAAGATAGTCCCCCAAAACGCACACCCGTCGCGCATTTCCTAGTGCTTTAGCTGGGAAGAAGAAGTTGCCAACAAACTCCCCAGCGGCACAAGTGTAGTAAGTACCATAGTCAAAATTATGCAGGCTGATCAATTTCGTAATAGGTATTCAAAAACAGAGCTTCCTCTCTCCCATCCTTTTGCTGTGTCCTACAGGGTCCATAATGATTTAAATGATATAGTTACCACCTAAGTACACATTATGGGATAGTAATAAAGATATTGAGTATTTCTTCTAATGGTAAGCACCGGCACAATTTATAGTAAAATGATTAAAAAAACACATTCAACATTAATGAATTAAGCAGTGAAAATAATGTAAGTAATTGTAACAAAATGTTGTATCCTACAAGAAATTCAAAACTCCCGCTATAATAGGTAAAATGACGTCACAGCTTTATTTCCACTCGGCACAAAGTTAATAAAACGTGGTTCCGTACACATCCTGGTGAGAGAAGCTCTAGTTATTTCCGTTGTGGTGTCGGCTGACTGGCGCTAGTTCTAAGACTATTCGCTAGATGTCGCACGTTGCCTGTTCGCAGAGTTTCAAACGGCGCATTGTGGGAAGTTTCAATAGTTTGATTCAGGCTATTCTATAATGGTATAGGTGGTAACGGTGTAGGCAAATATGTGAGAATAAAAGGGCAGTATATTGTTTGATTTCGCTGTTTTTCCTTTCACTATTTACAAAAGACAGCAGGTATTTAATCAAACTTCTGTGTCAAAGACACAAAAATCAAAGAATCCATTGTTGCAACAGACAGTCTTAGTTGTATCATGTAGTGTTCTTTACGACAAGAAAAAAAACGGCGTATGTTGTCGCTGGCCACTGTGTATTTTCGCGGGTGCCATTATACACATAAAGAAAATTAGGAACAGTAGCTTATAGACTTCCTACAACCAGCCGAAACTTCCAATGTACTTTTATTTGTGCGTATTGAGCAATAAATGAGATTTTGTGACGATAATCTTGAACAACTTGGAATAAAAAGTGAACATAAAAGACAGAGCATCCAATTTTTCAGTTGTAATTCCCACCTTACTTGAGGATTAGCTCCTTAAAAACTTCAGGTCGTTCTTATTTGCTCTCAAAAGGTGAAAATAGCGCTCCAACGGCTAGAGATTGTGCTATACGCTCGGCATCCCGCCTCTTAAACTATTGTAGTGAGCCCAATCCTATTCCCTCGGGGCGCACATTCAGTTGCTTGGACGTTCCACACTCTAGAGGGAATATTATCCTGTGGATACTATGCTTTCTTAAAGGATCTGGACGTTTTTGGGTACGATTTTGTTATTTAGTTTTGCATTCTGTTATCCATGTACAAAATTGTCGAAAACCTTTTATGGGTTGACTCTGTTGTCGAGTTTCTTTAAAATTTACAAATTCATCGTGAAGAACCCGACGTGTCCAGAACCTAAAATTCGACGACATGTGACATGTGTGATGTACCTATGAGAGGAGGCCTGTTCAGTAGTGGGAATGTTAAATGTGGATTAGGTATGTTATGCAACAAAATATGAAGTTATTTTCTCTACCATCCGTACTGAAAACAATCTGATACAAACAGCAATGCATTTAACATTCATCAAAAGTAGTTTGTTATAAATGGAGCGTGATTACGGAGTAGTGTTCGAGTTATTTCATTTAGTTGAACATGCTGATCTAAATTAGAAATGGCACGAACCGAATAACACTCAAATTTATTATAAAGTTCAGCTGAATAGCCTCAAATAAATATACAGTGTTTCTATTTATTTAATTCCGAACATAATTATTTAATTTAATACCAATTTTCTGTTTAAAGCGGCCGCTGTGGACGTAATTGTGTTCCGAGTCACCTCATGGCGTACAAACGAATCGTAACCACATCACTAACAGTTAACATTAAGTTTAAAGCGGTTGCTCAGCTAACTAACCTTGAATTTGTACAATTCGTTGTACAACAAAGCTTTGGATATCTCAATTAATGTCGAGTTGCGGTACACGTAAGGCACGGTCCACGGCCGACATTATGGACAAATAAGTCTATTTGCGAACATTTAATATTCGCTTCGGGCCCGCGTTAATTAAGCCGGGTTGGTTGGGTCTGTATCACGGGTCTGTATGCCCGATGCCCAATGCCCGCACCCTCGAATCACCCTCGACTCGATAAAAGAAACAAAACACTCGCTACCAACATACAGACGTAAACCCACAATACGTTTTAAATGTTTCTGTCAAAATGTTTAAATAACTCGTGAAATATTTCCTGTTTTCAAACCGTGGTCAGGCAATGGCATAACAACCAATGTACCTATGGAACACATGAAATAACTTGTAGGTAAATACGATTCATACCTCTTCAAAAAAGAAACTTCTTTTATAAACCAAAATAGGTTGTTCTTTCTCCGTTAATGGACACTAAAATGTTTTTCAAGTAAAACAAAATACAATATTCCATTGAAACTTTATGCCTAATTAGCCACACTATGTTATTTATGTTTTTTTCATTTAAATTAATGAAATCTGTGTCTCCAAAATTTTTATAGTAGGCGTGGGATGGTACGGCTGCGCTACAGATGTAATAAGTAACAGCCTCCATCGCTTGACCGATAAAAGGCAAAATAAATCTCAATAAAGCTGCCTCACGTGGCGCGCACGAATGAATGATTAAACGGAGGCGTTTCTTCATTTGTTTTCACTTTAGTTCGGACAACACGATGGTGTGTGTGTAGTCTAGCTTTACTAAGGGAAAATTACACCGCCCGTGGGAACTCGCGCGAGTAAATCATCATTAGAGGAGCCGCCGCGGCCGTGGGACACGCCTCGTCTTTATAAAAGATTCAGCTTGATACAAACGAGACGGACGAGTAATGGCCGAGTTACTTGTGCGTTGTTCGCACAACTTTACACGCGCTGTATTTCATTTAGGCGCCATTAAAATTAACTAAGACCTATGGGCGCGTACGCACAAGTAATCTCGCCAATTAACCGTCTTGTATCGCATACTCTTACAATGGATGGCTCATAATTAGAATGAATAGGAGGCGGCGATACAAAACCTTTACCAGGTTTAAACGAACTTGCGGGAAATTCGTTCCTGCCCTGTAATTGTTCTTTTTCTTTGAGGATACCTTCGTCCATAGGTAGTATATAGTCGAATTTTGCATATTTTAGCAATTATGCAGATATTGCGTAAAGTTATAGCTTTTTGCAGATCAATACCCACCTCCAAAATGCTCGTCCAAGTAGGAATAATATTCTTTGAACTTAATGGCGCTGATAGCCTACGGATTTACAAACGACCAAAAGCAATTTCGAGAATATTGTAATAGACGTTTGTAAAACAGTTTTTTTTTTTTGCAATTAAGTTTACTTATGAAATAGTTATTGTGATTTGAATTTGTTCTCAGGTGAAATATTGCTTTTAAGAACCAGTCGGAAGTCTCGGTTTGACTCGTCCTGAGACGGCGGAGTAATCAAGTTGGACTTGATGCCAACTTAGCGACCTGTGCACAAACGTCAGCTAGGTAAATTTTGCAACTTGACTGGTATATTATTAAGTTGAAAACTTTAAATGCAGGACATTTATGAAACTGTCTAGTGGGCGGTGGCCGCAAAGTTTTGTTAATCAGAATAGCGGGAGGTAGCTGGCGGGTCAAACTAGTTAGAATTTTCACCTCCGCCTTCCCTGACATGGGCTCGACCGGGAATATTTTAAAATTATTCAATTTACATAGGTTAATTGCCCACTTATTCTAGGAAACTACGTGTAGCCTGAATTTTGTGAATTAATTGGCTTCTCATTACGTAACGGTCAGGTTCCTAGCTACTGTAATATTTCCGTCAGTTTTGGCGACATTACTTTCGATATCAAACTATATGTCAATGTTTTGTTTAACGTAAACATAAAATATTTTCCAGCCTATAGTTTAGAATCTGTTATCAAAAAAATCATTCGCAAAACCGTGTCAGTTGTATAGATTTCATATTTTTTTAACACATTTTATTTCGGGGATCAATAGAAGCCTCCGCGTGTGACCTGTGCAGCCATATAAAGTATATTCAATAGCATTGTTATGCTGGCTTTGTGTCCTTGTGTACAAAAAGAGTGAACATTAATTCATATTTCTTTTATTACTGTGAGTCTGTTTCGGTGAGCTCTCCGCCTCCAATGGAGTGCTTCATCAGTTCCCAAGGGTGTCGTCTGTTGTGACATGGGATTATACCACCAACCATACATGCAAATTATATTCGGTATTATCACAGCTCTTATGTTATGTAATACAACAACACTTTTTCTTTCGGGGTTGGAAATCATTAAATAACGTCTCAGACCGTGTTAGACTTTTACTGACTAAAACCCACACATATTTCTTCAGTTGCCTGTGCCAGAGCCAGGTACCTTATTCGCAATTATCAATCTCACAAATCTGCAACCCTGGCGGGCATCGGTCCTGGTGGACCCTTCAATAAATGCTAACAACATCTCTTTGAGACGCGCGTGGAACACAACGCGCTGTCGACTCGGGCCTGGTTCTTACCGGGTGGCGAGCTACCCATTGCTCGCCGCCCGTAAGCCCGTGCATGGTGGCCGGGAGTCCGCTATGGATTCCCGACGTCCGGGGTGTCTCCTGTGGCGGCCAGGGGCGTGAGGGCGCAGAAACTGCATAATACCACAACACCTTCCTATTGCATTGGTCCCCTCCCCTTTATTTCCTGCTTCCCTGGTTTGTGCGACTCCCATCCATCTTACCCCCAATTTCAGTTGTATTTTCAGAAGCTTTAATTGTAGTTTCTAATGTAAGAGAACAAGAACATTCCATACACATTTAAATTAGTAGCGCTATAGTGTTATGATTGACACCACCTCACGATAACTGTTTGTTATATTCTCTCTTGCAAGTACAGTTTAAGAAATATATCTTCTCTACATACAACTAATTTATATTTAGTCTACGTTCACATGGACATAAAAGTATCGCAGCGATATTTTTTCTGCACTGGATTTTCATTGCAATGCTCAGCATCGAGGGTTGAAAATCGAACACTGTGTTTTTTCGGCATGTTGGGATGTACTCTATTGAATCCTCAATGCTCGGTTCAATACCGACAGCTGAAAATCAAGTGCGCGGTAAAATCCCACCGCGATAATTTAACATCAGTGCGAACGTGATTTTAAATCTTCTGAACTACAAAAACTTGCATGCATTGTACAGACGCCAGCACTTAAAGCTGCTACAATCTGTCAAATTTCTTTAATAGGTTTTCAGCTTTATCGCCAACGTATTAAGTTCAAGATAGATTGAGAAAACTTGACAGTTTCTGGTAGCTTGCTGTGCTGGCATCTATACACTAATAAAAGTAGGGAATGATTTTTTATTTTAACCACTTTCGACAGCATGACTCACCTCAGCAAACAGTTTAACAAAAAGAAACATTTTATGCAAATGAAAGAAATTATTCGAGCATTTAATTCGTCCGTAGGGCCGCATTGTACCAACCTAACAACTATTACACAAATTAACAGCGTGTAATGTGCGCGAGCACTCCCAGGTTTGCCAACGTAATATAATAATAATAATATATCAGCATTGTACGCCATTATCTTCCTATATGAAGGTAATATTGTTTATTGCTACATGCCCTCGCGATATTAAATACCGACCGGCCGTGAAAGACTAACAGGGGCCCAGATTTTCAGCAGTGAGGTGAAAAATTGCATATTCATCATTTATTAAGGGAACCTGTAGCTTTTTATGTAAGTCTTTGGTACCTACTGAAAGTTTCAGTGATTTTCTTGCTTGAATAAAAGGCAAGAAAGGAAAATATCTAAGTACAAGCTGCGTTTCGCGCTTTTATCCTCCTTAGTCTCGATCCCATAGGAATGGAAAAGTATAGTATATCCTAATTCATAACCTCATTATCTACCTATGTGCCGAGCTTCATTAAGACCCGTTCTGCCATTTTAGCGTGAAAAAGAAACAAACAAACATAGAAAAATCTAATCTTTTCTTTTTAAAATATTGGTTTAGATATAAGACAGATCATCACCTCATAGTTAAAGTATAAATAATAAGAAGGTAGAACCTACTTATAGGAAAAACGTTATCGGGTGCAGGAGGATGCTTGTTCAAAAGTTTTCGTTTTTTTTTTGTGTGTTGGAAATCATCAAATGACGTCTCCCGCTCTGGGCGGAGCGGGAGGGCGTGTCAGACTTTTACTGACTAAAACCCAACCGTGTTCCTCCATTTGCCTATATGCCAGGGCCACGGTATCTCTTTCCAACAAATCCCGCGACCCTGGTGTTCGACTTACCAACAGGATCTTTTAGGTCCCTGAAAATTGGAACTGTCTTTTTCATAGTCGTTAGGAGAATTCTAAAAATAAGCACAAATAAGTCCTAAAGAGCCTAACTAACTAGCCAGCATTTAAGTTAAAGGCTTATTAGAACCAAATTGTAATATTCAAACAGTACTAATGAAAATCTTATTCACGTGATTCAGCTTTTCTTCACCTAACCTAATACTAACGGTAGTTAACTGTAAAGTTATTAATTATCTAAAAGATACCGGTATAAGTACAAGTCTAGAACTAGCTCTAAGAATCTACTATTCAGAACTTTTTATGAGGACACCACGAGACGGCCTAATTTTTTTTCTACATCTTGATAAGATCTCATATAAGTTTATTTGGCACTGAAATACGCAGAAACAGACCTTTTAACCTAGTTAAAAGGTAATTTGAGTACATTCGACGGCTTCATAGTGGAGCACAAAGCATAGCTAAGGCAGCTGTTATGAATAATAACTACTGTTGTGCTTCAGGCTTTAGATTTACTTCTAGCCTACTATAATAGAGAGACCTACATCTTACTTGGTGATTACTGCTGACCTAGATAGATAGCTCTGTGGTAGGCCCCATCTAAGATAAAGGTGGAGGCAATACAGACGATGCTGGCTTGACTTATGGTCAAGGCGATAAAAGTATTGTTCACGGATTGGTTGATTGATAGATCCGTGCCTCGGAAAGCACGTTAATCCAACACACACACTACGATTGTCGCAACCCAGTGCTGGGCACGCCACAATTGCGGCGGTAAGTCCAGTCTTTGTGGAGTGGCTGAAGAGGCTCACTGTAACTCGCCGCCTGGTAAGGACCAGGCCCAGTTCGACGGCGCGTTGTCTTCCACGCTTGCCTCAAAGAGATGTCAGCAAAATTGAAAGGGTCTGCCAGGACCGACGCCTGCCAGGGTCGCGAAATTTGTTCGAAAGAGTTATCATGGCTCTGGCATAGGCAACTGAAGAACCACGGGTGGGTTTTAGTCAGTAAAAGTCAGACACGCCTTTCCGCTCCACCTGGAGTGTGAGACGTCATTTGATGATTTCCCACCCAAAAAAATAGAGAAAAATAATCCAATACACACACGCACACGTTAGCGTTAATGGTTTCCGCTGTCATTCCTATGTTTTTGACAGTCGTTGCAGGTAGTCGGAAGCTCGAAAGTCTGACAATCAGTCTTATCAATGAGTATCGGTGTAAGTCAACAGTCACTCGGCCGTAATAAAATCTAGGCGGAGTTTATTTTCGCACTGGATCTACACCTCACTCCCTAGCGCCGAGAGTCGAAGAGTGAATACAGTATACGGCGCGCTGATACAGTTCGACGCGCTGATATTCATACGCACTGCGCTCTGTTGAATTCTCAATGCTCGGTTTAAAACCGAGAATTAATGAAATGCGGGAAAAAAATCTCTGCGTGAAAAAATCCAGTGCGGGAAAAATATATCTGCGTGAAAAAATCTATTGCGGGAAAAATATATCTGCGTGAAAAAATCCAGTGCGGGAAAAATATATCTGCGTGAAAAAATCTAGTGCAGGAAAAATATATCTGCGTGAAAAAATCCAGTGCGGGAAAAATATATCTGCGTGAAAAAATCCAGTGCGGAAAAAATATATCTGCGTGAAAAAATCCAGTGCGGGAAAAATATAACTGTGTGAAAAAATCCAGTGAATGTTGACTTACTCAGTTCCTTGTCTGTCCTTCACAATCCAGTTAGGATTGTGGATGTCACGATAGGCAGTCGTTCCATTCAGGCAGTCTATTTTACAGACTAGAATCCGACTGAAATTAAAAAGAAAAAGCTTGGCAGATAAGACTGACATATAGTTTAGTGCAGTGGTTGAATGAAGTGCTGCTGCGTTACAGGTTGTGGGTTTGTTTCTGTATTGCACCAATATTCGTTGGGTAGTTGTGGTTCTGATTAAAGCCCGGGTAAGAGAAAGTGTGTACGAAAAAGTTTTGTGTTCACAAATCCACTGGACGTTTGAGGTGACAACACTGGGAAGCCTATGTTGATTACTCCATTTAATTAACATGACCAAAACTCGCTGCTAAATATAATCTTAGTCAGCCTCATAACTTCTGATAATAATCGCTCTGAAGGGAATATTCCATACTTGTAATAACATTATCACCATCAGTAATATCTAATCAAATTAATGTAACACCCAATTGACAGTAGTTAATTGTTTACATCAATTAGTTATACAGAGCTAACTCTGTTGATTAATTAGAGAACTCTGAGAAACAACCTCTATGGTACAGCGGTTGAAAGTACGGTTGTTGAGTGTTTCATCCTATATTACCATCCAGTTCCTAAAAGTCTTATTTATTAACTATGGATGAATTACAGCTAAAATAAACAATAAAAATTAGTATGTGAAACTGATAGCTAATTAGTCTTCACTTTTAAAAACATATATCAAAATATAGATGAACGACCATAAAAAATACATACAGATGAATATAGAACCCTCCTGAACCTTTTGAAATTGGGAAAAAGTGAAAAATTTAAGGATTTTTTGCTCAATATGTAAACATAATGTATTGTACGGAACCGAACCTTCCGTATGCAAACTGCGGCGGCAATGTTACGGCACAGTCCTACAGTTCAACTTTTCCCTTTCGGGGAAGTTAGCAAACTGAAAAGGTGTATATTATGAACTTAATTCGCTTTCTTGCAATATTTGTGTCACGTTTTCAGCCGTGTTTCAGTATCCAGGTTTCACTTTCAGTGTCAGTGTATTAGTGGTTCTTCTCACTTATTGATTTAACTCCTATTCTCTATATTGTGAGGAATTTGGCTCTTTTATTGATAATTGTTATGAAATGTATATTCTTAGGCCGCGTCCTAACGAACGCGATCGTCGCATTCATTTTGTTCGGCGAACCAGAACCCGTGGTCGCATCAACAGAGGGTGCCTCCTGGTTTTCCAAACCAATGAGTGCCATAGGAAAGTGACAATCGCATACTCGCGCAAACGATCTTTTTGGTTAAAACGGGTATCCCATTTTTCAAAAGAGGATTTCATTCATACAAACATAAACTCACAACTTTTTCCCATGAGGATAGGCAGAAACTACGGAACGCCACCTGCTACGAACCTTATAATATATACGTTTTACTTCGTTTAGCTTTTTTTCCCCAAATAAAATTAAAAAATGAAATAAGAATAAATAGAATATGAATTTAGTTTTTACTTTATACTCATTGTTAATTTATTTAATTAAGTATTTATGCACTTACTAGCCTGAAGCACAGGTTCAACCTAGTTCAGGCAAATGAGCAACTGTGCCCTATTTTAATATGAAGTTATTTTGTAAATGTGCCCCTTTTTATAAATAAACGATATTATTATTATTTTATACCATCGAAATTTAGGGTAATTAAAATGAAATTAGTACTGACATGTTAACTTTCATATCATCACGCCTGGTTTCCCCGAACGATTGGGCAGAGGTTTACCTATATTACACCTACATTTCGCCTGTTATGTTTAAGTCTTATGTAATAGGGGGCGAGCCTATTGCCATAAACCGGGCACTAATCTAGATTCTGGGCTGCTACTATGAAATTCCAAACAGAAAAAACCCAATAACACTGCTCGATTTTGGAATGGAACCCAAGACCTCATACTCTACGGTGGAGGTGTGCTCTGCCTGGGTGGGGCACTGCCGTGTCCTCGTGGAGGCGATCGGCGGCGGCAAACTCTCGCGTCCGGCCCTGCTGCGAGCCATGGTACGGATCGAGATGGCATGGGAAGCCGTCACCTCCTTCTGCGAAGCAGTAATGCTCGCGAAGGAGGAGGCGGGGCGCGTGAGGGAGTGGCAGTCTCTGCGCCCTCACGTCCCTAGCCGCCGCAGCAGGAGACGCCCCGGGCGTCGGAGTCGATCGTAGACTTCCGGCCACCGTAGGCGCAGTCTTACAGGCGGCGAGCAATGGGTAGCTCGCTGCCCGGTAAGGACTAGGCCCGTATCGACGGCACGTAGTGTTCCACGCGCGCCTCAAAGAGATGTCAGCAGTAGGAACTGAAGGGGTCTGCTAGGACCGATGCCTGCCAGGGTCGCGAGATTGTTCAAACGAGATAACGTGGTCCTGGCCTATGGGTAACTGAAGAAACACGGGTGGGTTTTAGTCAGTAAAAGTCTGACCCGCCCTCTCGCTCCGCCCAGAGCGAGATAATTCATTTGATGATTTCCCATCCAAAAAAAAAGACCCCATACTCAGCAGTAGCGCCTTACTTTGTTTAAAAATAAACTCTATACTACTGTAAACCAACTACATTCAAAACTGTGCTTGAAGTCACAAAGCGCATTGTATTTAGCAAAACTTCCAATTCTAAAGTTGGTCGAGCAATATTGAAGTTTGCCAAGTAGCACGAACAAGAGTCATAGATATTCATTAATCTCGTTACAGAACCTGGTCAACTTAGCTTGTAAACTTGTGTCCTAACTCCGCGCAGACTAGAAACAATCCTACTGCAAAAGTTGCAGTTTCGACAGCTCGCCAATCGTCGACATTTATTAGCTTTGAGTATTGAATACTCGTTTTCAAGTAATTCGTACGTAAGACATAATGGCGTCACGGTAATAGGTAAATTTCTAAACTTGCCACTTCTAGCTGCGTTTTGATAAAACTTCCACACATCCACACTCCGCGCCCGGGGAGTTAGCAGCACGCAGAGAGGAGCACCAGTGCGCAGCGAAACCACGCTAAACTTCTCACACTACAACTAAGAGAAGTATATTTCAATTATATTTATTATAAATACAGTTTCGTCTGACTTATTATGGCACGCTGCGGAAAAAGATATATGAAGAATTATGTGGGGCATGCGACATACGTTGCAACGCTTCACGTATGTCGCCTCAATAAAAATAACCTTGTTTTGATATCTTGTAATTTTAACTTAGATGGGGTGACATGGTTGTTAAAGCCCCAATGCATGTCCGATAAAATCTATCGGCTGCACCGTTATGTATCTCATCAATCAGCTGGGCTGATCTCCGCATTGTACGCGCAGGGCGATGCGAGTTTGTTTTGAATTCTCACACAAAATAAATATCAATGCTAATAGTCGGATAGATATTGGGCCCGATATCTCCCCTTTGGGTATCGTACAATAGCGTGAGCCATTTCCAGGTATTTCCCATTTAAATTTGTTCCCTCGGTTTCCTTATCGACGGGAGGGTAGCGGCGACGCGAAGAGACACGCGGCGGTGCATTACATGAGGGGATCGCTTGATGACTCACACGCCGCC
Source organism: Aporophyla nigra (assembly GCA_947507805.1). Classification (NCBI taxonomy): domain Eukaryota; kingdom Metazoa; phylum Arthropoda; class Insecta; order Lepidoptera; family Noctuidae; genus Aporophyla; species Aporophyla nigra. Next base: position 7,783,392 of record OX382301.1, read on the forward strand.
AACGACGTCTGCCGCTACTAAGGACGCTAAATATTGCCTTTTTATGCTAAGTCGTATCGACTTGCGAGAATACGAGTGTAGATTAAATATTTCTGTGAAGTTATCGGGCATTAACATTGTATTGATACAACTGATAAACTGGAATTATACAACTAGCATGAAATCCGCCGGGGTATAATAAATTGCGTTCCTGATTCTTTTTTTTTTTTTGTTATAATGACCGTCATTTCTGTTATCTTTAATTGTGTGGACAAATGTATTTTAACAAGCTTTTATTTAACTTGAATTGTTTGTATGTTTGTTAGTTCGGGGCAAATCTTGCAAGCTGAATTAAAACCACTTCCTCCTTACTTATGGAGCTGAAATTTCAAATACTGATTCCGTTTTGAAGACAATGTATTTTCTTAATGCATAACATGATTCTACAGCCAGAATTGACTCCAGACATAGGAACTCCTTAACGGTCCACGGTAGAAACACGAAGTTTAATATATGCATTTATTTATGATAAGCCAGTCAAAATTCCACCATGACCTGGGTGCTGCATTCAGGATTGGCTCTAGTCGATGGAACTCCTCAACCGTCAACGGTACTGGCACGAAATTTTGTATACGATTTCAATTATGATAGCCCGTTCTAAAGTATGGCATGACTTGAATAGTGTAACTTGGTTGGGTCCATGTCCCGGGTAAAGGCATTTTGGGCTTGTTGGATTTTTCTTTACGAGTTCCTTTGAGGAGAAGATGGTAGAACAGATATTCAGACAAGTTCTAATGCTAAAAAATACAGAATAAAACTTATTTTTAAACAAGGTTTTAAAGAACTTAAAACTGCGACATAAAACTTTAATATTTCCCTAAAAGCTTTAGGCTTGAACGTCATTCTAACTATGTATTTTATCTTTACGAGTTTCTTTGAGGAGAAGATGGTAGAACAGATATTCAGACAAGTTTTAATGCTAAAAAATACAGAATAAAACTTATTTTTAAACAAGGTTTTAAAGAACTTAAAACTGCGACATAAAGCTTTAATATTTCCATAAAAGCTTTAGGCTTGAACGTCATTCTAACTATGTATTTTAAGGAAATATCATGTTCTATGTTTAGATAACTTTTATATATTAAATTTTAGTTCATTAAAAGTTTGAAATATTTCCTTTTTGTTTGCAAAACTGTTTTTGTGTAAATTTTATTTCAAACTTACTAGTTTTTAAATGACTAGTCATAATCATAGCCAGCCTTGTTATGTACGAGATTAACCATCATAATTATCATAATCAATCAGTTACAGCCTTGAAACAATGAATCGAAAGCCTTTTCATTTCACAAATCTAAACAAGTAAGTTAAAGTATATAAGTAGGCACAAATCCGCTTAATTCCGCTTTTCTTTTCATGGAAAAGCATCCCGTTGTCAAGAGATATAAGTTATGTCGTAATTTTTCTTCGAGAATCCAAGGTAAGCTCTCTGTTTCCGCATTTTGTGTACAAATCGTCGTTATTAGATTAACTGTGTCGGTGACGTTGACGAATATTGTGATTTTGGGTAGCATTATTAGTAATGACAAGATGACATTGCAGAGGTAAACAACTTTTTTTGTGTTGACGCGACACTTACGGAAATGACTGTTTGTGTGTCCCAGTGTTTCTTGATTTATGAGGTTTTGCTTATAGCACTGCTCTTGTGAGTTCATGAAAAGTAGTTTCTATTAAGTTAATTCTACTTTTCGAGTTACGTACTCAAAATTCGGACTGAAACTCCAAGCATTTATTTTACATAAACCAATTACAGGCACTTTTGAATCATCACTAGTTTCATCTTTCTGCCTTACTATTTTCTTATTTATAGGGCTATAACTGGATTTAACAGGTTTTACAGGTTTTAAGACTGCAGTCTTTTTACACCGTTCTTACATTGATAATTTTAACATACAGGTTGTCCCAAAAGGTTACGTAGCTGGGAAGGGGGGTGATAGGGGTGGTCACAAGGTTCACCAGAAAAATAAAAAATTAAATAACCTCGGGGTATTTAAAAAAATTAATGGCATTTTTTTTTAATTAAAAATTTTACACCTTGTGGAATGCTGTTATGTAATCGTCAATAACCCTTTATCAAATTGAAATAAAAAAAAAAAACGATACATATCTAACCAAGATTTTAAAGAAAATTAGGTTCTTGTCCAGTCAAGGACTTAGTAATTACGATTTCACTCAACTTCCGCCAAGTGTACTGAAATTTTTTTTATTTTTCTGGTGACCCTTGTGACCACCCCTATCACCCCCCTTCCCAGCTACGTAAACTTTTGGGACAACCTGTATGTTAAAATTATCAATGTAAGAACGGTGTAAAAAGACTGCAGTCTTAAAACCTGTAAAACCTGTTAAATCCAGTTATAGCCCTATAAATAAGAAAATAGTTAAAAAAAACTCAAACTAATTCCAATAAACTCATCTATATCGGTCACTATGAAAGCCAAAAGTAAATTTTTATGATATCTATACAGATTACAAGCCTTCTAAAAACTCATGTTTCAAAATGAATTTCTGAAGCGCTTATCTTTCATAATAATTGTTAAAAATCATGTTTCATAACTTGCTTACAATAATATCGAATTTAATTCTCCACACTGTGTGCTGCTGCCTCAACAACGTATGTAATCATGAAATAATGGAAGTCAAAGTAATAAGAGAGTTTAAATTGTCATCAGTTTGTTTGTCTGAACTTAATGAGTGGAATAAATTTGTGTATGGGACTTCACTTTTTATTATAAAAATCCGATTTTCATACATGTTAAGTTAAGGTTTTATTCATCATTTCAGCCTTAAGACGTCCACTGCTGGGCCAATTTTAGAGGCTTTGCCATAATCGCCACGCTTGGCAGGCAGGTTGACGATCGCAGTATGGTGGTAAAATGCGTAGAGAACGCTGCTGCCCATTCTCTGGTAAGTGCCTTAGTCATCACGACACCAACGGGAAGAAATGGGATGGTGTTATTCTTTACATTGGGCAACAAACGGATCCGAACCGGATCGAAGTTTTTTTGACACTCTAGTTTCCAATACAATGTTGGAGGAAAACGATCGTAGTGAACTAAATTAATTATTCTTTACAAGCATATTCTCCATTTTTCATCTGCGTCTATCCTAAACCATCTACAGTAGATAATGCATAGGCATGAAACTGGTGTTACGCGCCGATTTTCCCAACTAGTTTCCCCCAATATAAATTCAATTACGAACCGTCTAACTAACTTATTGGCTCAGACTTTTGAACTAACGACTGCCGTAGCCATAATTTCGACAACCAAACCTAAACTTTTCTTTCATAACCAGAGGAACCTATAATTTTAAATAAATAATATAATTGATGCAGTTCAAGAATACTCATCAAGTCTGGTACGGTTCCATCCAGCCTATAAATGCCGGCTTATTTCCGGATGCGGCGACGTCTCGTGAGACTCCTCCGTCACAGAAATTTAGATTGGCTAGATATTTGTACTGGAAAGTAAGACGGACCACTTATTTTTCATACCTACTGTCGTTGAAGACTCCATCAATTTCAAAAAGACGAAGCGGATAACGCCTATAAAGTTTCTTGAATTATAAGAGATTGGCGACGCTTTTGACGTTGTAAGACGCCGCTACGCGGTATTGACGGAGTGCTACAGCGTGCTACGAAAATGCTACGAGAATATCGGTTACTTTGTCACATACCCGCAAGCTAGATGTTAGATTAGGTATGTATGGACAAATGGTTTACTTAATGTGTTATCGGTATACAGTATGTACATATCAGAAATGTGTGGTCATATTTAAGTGAGTAGTGCAGATCATCAAACTGAACGACTTCCGCCATGGGACCAACATCATAATCACGTAAAAAATATTGAAAGTCCCACACAAAACTTCAATATCAATTCGATCCAAATGTATGAAACAAAGTCCTATACTCGGTTAATTTATCTCACTCAAATCGATACCAAATTCCAAGATTTCGACGAAAAAGTTTTTCAAAAAGAAGAACAGACAACTTAGGAAATAAATCTCAATTGATTATGTGCACGTTCATTATTCATGCGTATAATAAAGTAGGAATATCTGTCGGACACACTGTACTACTTACAACGGGGTAACTTGAGCGCGAACTTTTCACCCAAGGTCGGCTGCAAAAGGTAACCGGGGCCCGCTTCGCACAACCTTACCTATTAATTTTCATTTGCAACTGCGAACATTGATTATTTATTGTTCCACGTATAATAAGGCACGCAGCAACAAACGATAGATAATTAAATGTCCGATGGAACGCCGTCATTGTCGTGATTCATCATAAAATAATATTACCCAGTGTTTAATACTGTTTTGTAAACTACATGACAAACAATTAAGAATAATGAATATGTTTGCCCTATTTGTGATAATGTGATTGGGTGGCGTGCGTGCGGGGGCGAATGTGCCGGACCGGTGACGCGTGGTGTCGTGCGGCAGAGTACGGCACGGCGCGGTGCGGTGCGGCACGACTCTGCATCCACGCGGCACATTATGCAGGAACTCTTAACGGCTGCATAACACGCGATGCACGCTGATTCACAATTTTTTTGCGCTGCAAATCTTGTTACTGAACATAATAGGGCAGCCGTTCTCGTTCATTTCGGGACGACAAAGCAAGCGTATCAATCAAAAGAAATTAAACTTCCCGCAGCATTCATTAACCAAATGAATATTTATATTATAATTTTAATTTGACTATATTTCACGAATATAATTGTTTCTTGATAAAGGTCGGGTTTATTTTGTTTAGGCATGTTCTAGATAAATAATGAACAGTTCGAGTAAAATTCCGGTACCTATGTAGGTATAGTAATAAATTATGAATGAGTCGGATTTTAGATTTCACAAAGTTTGTCTTGGATGATAAGCGGCCTGGATATACAAACTACTTCAATATATTTCATCAACTCATAAATTATTTCGTTCAGGTCAGCAAGTAAACTAGTTAATTTGAACCAGTTTACGCAGATTTTGATGAATAATTCATTTATCAGTTTTATTCGTGCAACGAATCCGTGGTTTGGATAAAAGGAGAAAATGTTTTTTTCATAACGAATTCAGAAGTAATTTGATAATCTTGTGTTGTGTGCGAAATAAATAACTCGATTTTTATGTCAAAACTTGGCTTGGCGGGGAAAATTAATGGATATCCTATGTTGTGTTCACGTAGGTACTTACGTATAAACAGCTTTAGGAAGTAGTAATTCACGTGTAGGTACGTCATTATGATGACAAAGGCTAGAGTACTCGAGGGGAAAAGCGGAGGGTCGTGATACAAAGACCGATGCTGATGTATTGGTCCGGAAATCACAATTGTAGAACGCAAATTACCCCCGTCCTTTCTTTGAAATAAATTCGGTGAATTACAAGAAAAACAGAATGTACCTACGAGTATAAATGTAGGATTCCGGATGAAAAGGACAGATATAATTAGCTATGTAGCTTCACGTATTGAATTACTGCGTATACAAATGTAATCTTTCAAATTATTTATAGATACTTTGGTGTAACTAAAACTCCACCCCTACCAATGAAGGAAAAGATAAAGAATCGAAGGATTGTTTTCTCGTCCGCGAAGACCCTAGATTTGGGTCGTTCTATCAGTATCCTTAAGCCCGTTTCGACATAAAATTGACACACGGGATACCCAATTTATTCAAATAGGATAAAGTTTATTTCACTGATTCCACGTGAAGAGCAGTGGATAGATTTGATGCAATTAAAACATCGAGACTATATTGTCAATGTGGTTTGAGTGGCTTCAACAATAAGAATCAAAGATGGCTACTTATTTTTTTCTAATTTATTATTATAAGTCTGTTATAAATGCTGCCTATAATAGTTGTCTAGAAAGTGAACAAGTTTTAACGAGCTCTTGAACTTTTAATTAAGATGTTGCTAGTCGGAGAGTGTCAGCTATTTGGCTGCTAATAGCGGTTTAGTTCTAGCTGATTGATTTGCTCTAGTTTGCTGATCGACCGCCTGATGTCGCTAATTATACAGTCATTAGGAATCTTCCGTTTGCTTAGAAAATCAATCAATCAAGACCATTAATCTAGGTCAGGATCTAGGCAATTATTTTCATACAGATATCTATATTAATATTATAAAGCTGAAGAGTTTGTATTGTTTGTTTGAACGCGATGATCTCAAGAAGTAATGGTTTGAAGTGAAAAATTATTTTAGTCAAATGAGCCACCAAACGGTGGCTCATTTATTAAGGAAGCCTTTAATAAATGAGCTGAGGCTATACAACATCACGCTAGAACCCTTAGGAGTCGAGTAAAAAGAAAAAAAAATACGAATACGAAGACCTAGAACGGGCAGGCGATTCGATGCGATGTGGAGGGACGGGGAAGCAAGAAATTTAACGCGGGCATTGGCAGGGGCAGTAGCTAATAATAATATATTGGGATAACTACGTATAGATTCCTCAGGCATTTCATAATTGTTTCAAAATTAAGTACACCGATTGCCAAATCGTAAGCATCATTTACATGAGCACCTAATTTTATAATTTTCCGTTATTATCAACTTTAGCGAGAGGGGTAAAAGTACCGAGTAAAGATTTAATCCTCGCTGTTGGGGTCCCGGCACGTATTGCTCTTAGTTAAACCTAGATTTGTTCCACAAATTTAATAACTTACACAAAGTATTCGTAATTAATACAAGGTGTAAATTGAGATCGGATCCGGAGAGCTACGACTTGGAAAAAAATGTAAGTTTCATTGTTTCAGCCTTACACTTTTAGACATAGGTCTCCCCCAACTTGAAAGTGGGACTTTGCCATGATCGCCACACTTGGCAGGTGGGTTGGCGATCGCAGTATGGTGGTAAATTGCATAGAGAACGCTGCTGCCCATTCTCTAGTAGGTAAGTCTCTTAGTCGCCTCCTACGGTACCTAAGGGAAGAAATGAGATGGTGCTATTATTTACATCCGGCATCACACGCAACATTCGTTTAGTGAGTTTAAAGTCTACAACTTGAACTTAGGTACAGAAAAGTAGCGACGTGCAAAAATACCTTCGAGTCGACTTAAAATAAATCTGCTCAATACTTTAAAAATCACTTGAATTATACATGGTTCCTGCGGGATAATAAATCCTTACAGTTTCACGGCAGCCTGGCCGCGTATAAAAACTATTAGAATAAAATGTATAAGCATTTATTTCAGTAAACATAGTAACGTTCAAAGGGTTAAGGAAATAAATAGTCGGTAACATACCATGTCAAGTATGTTATTTTTACTTAGAAGCTCAGTTATAGGCCCATTTATGTTTACGTAACCTACTTACATTTAAAATAATATAAACAGCTCATACTTTAGAAATTCCACTTTATACTACAAAGTTACATTTTTATCAAGACTGTGGCTAAATACAGTACCTAAAGGCCAATCTAAGGTTAAAATACTTCAATTGTCGCGGCCGGTTTGTGCATGGCTGACCATCCATTACATATTGATACTCTTCGGAAAACATGTTAAGGTTTGTTTGTCCCGGCTGTCTTTACGTACATCTTTGACAGTCGTTTCAGGTAATCAGAAGGCCAAAAGTCTCACAACTAGTCTTGCCAAGAAGTATCGTGTTACTCAGAAGATGGGTTGTGGAGGTCAGATAGGCAAGTCGCTCCATGTATTTTAAGATATAAGCTGCATCTAGCTAGACTGGAAGATATGGATCCCAACGTAGTAGGGAAAAAGCTAAGCAAATTGAAGGATCATGACGTTAAAATAAACAGAAAAATTAAATTAAAATATTTGATAAATATATATCAATTTCAATTTAGTCGCCTGTCACGCTCACCCAGTTTAGATATTGATAAGTATTACTCTTTACATAAAGTCAAGTCTGACTTGCATAGGGCATTGTCAGAAAACTGACAAAAGAATATTGTAGTGTCTTTTGCCTTTTCCAGTTATATAAAAATATTGACATTTCTCTTTTTTTTTTTGGTTGGCACAACGTCGGACAAAATTGATTAGATCAATCGAACTTAGTAAGTTTTCATTTGTATTTGTATGTCGGATTTATGTAACAATAAACTATGTATGTAATAGTCTATCGAAATAAGTTACATCTGTTTTGTAACTAAGCTCTAATTCCAGCATTTCCTAGTCTTTACTTTAATTCATGCTGTGGCAGCCTTAAATTAAAGGTACAATATAAAATGTAAGAATTTCTATGAGTGCTTTAATATGTATTTTTGGTGTAAGGTTTGTTGGTTGTCCTTAAATAAATAAATAGTAGGTGGGTCTAAAAAGGCTTACAGTCTTCTCGCTTGAACGTCTAGTTAGGAAACAAAAATAACATAACGATAATTAGGTCACATGATTTATTTATATTCAATTCTTTTGAGCTACACGGTATATCCATTATGTACAAACTCGTATTTATACGCTATAAATATTTAATAACAATAAGCAACAATAACTGCGTACTGCGTAGTCCACAAAATTATACACATACCTAATAGTAATTATATTACATTATGTAAATATTATTTCGCTATGCCATATTAAGTTTATCGGATCTGTAAAATAGCAACTTTATATTTGCGAACGTGATTAAAATACTTATGAAAAGGAGTTTGTTTATGACATTTTAAGAACCAGATGTATCCTTTTGAAATGTACATGAGATGTTACATCTTATTTCTACAATGAATGTCACTCCTGTGTAGTTGCTATCTTGCAGATTCGACATTAATAACGGGGCATGTCGATTTATAGATGAATTCTCAGTCAAAGCCTGTGCTGGGCTAAACCGGAGCAGGGCCGACCGCTCGGACCATGAGTAACATGAGTATCGGAAATTCCGCACATTACTTGTTATTGGTACGGAACCCAAGCCGACACAAGCCAATAAATTGACGATATACATTGTATGCCACATTTAATTTTGTAATTAATGCATAATGGCCGTTTTCGATGTTAATTTTAAACTTTACGATACCGTGCTCTTACCGACAGTTGTATGCATCTGTAAACCTATGACGATATTTAATTTTATATTCCACATTATTTTTACATAGACTTGTTTATTAGGTAACTACGTAATTTAAGCACACCATCCTTCATTCAGTTCTGAAAGCTGTAGGCAGAGATGCTTTTGCAAAACCACGGTAAATGAATGAGAATGAGTTAGATGAATGAACGCTTTCAAAATTCTGGTTTGAAGTAGGTAAGAACGGACAAAATGCGGCAAAATGGGGTTTCACTGGCTGTTTTGAAGTCCGCCATTTTCTTTGCATCTCCATTATTTACATTAATTGATATGCGTTTAATTCAGGGGAAGTAGGTAGATAAATATTTCGTTCCACTTGAGGAAAACGCGTTCATATTTTTAAGAAAAAATAATCTGTCAGTGATGATATAACGTAATTGTGGGAAGTCTCATTTGAAAAATAAGGAAATATTCTCTAGCATGATATTACATTTTTGTTAACCTTACAGATTTGCTTAATTTTTCTCCACTACATAATGTATTTATTTGTATTAAAATGCTTTCTGATACTTGTTTATAATTTTGAATATTATTCTTTCTCATCTAAGTTTTTTCTTTATACTTATCCCTGTACATTCAGTGTTAATTTTTGATACAGAACACAGTTATGTTTTAACGCCTTTGCATGCAACATGTCTTTTTAATGGCAAAGATATCGTTATTTTTGATAATTTTAGACCGAAAGTACGGCAATAAAAGTTTCCTTACATAAAAACAACAGTCACTTTAGCAACATCTAAAATGTATAGTGACTAGGTAAAATATAGATTGACTGAGTTTAGAAATTGATGCGACTAACCATTATTGCAGAATACGTTACTATATTTGATAAAATGTTATTATTTATAAAATATAATAATTTGAGAGATGACGCATCAACTTATAAAATAAGTCTTTACCTAAATATTAATAATTTACAAAATATATACATTGTAATTATATTTTTCTTATATGCTCTATAAATATTAAACAGTTTAAAATAAAGTACTTAGTATGTATAATATGATAAATATTTTTCTAGATTGGGTACAATTTATTCCACAAAAAGGATGCTATAATAAACAAAACCGATAAGAATACATTAAAATTATATTTTATTTGCCAGCTCCAGTTTAATTTTACATTCTTTTCTGATAAGTTTCAATTCAACGGGATGGCGAAACATTACCCCGGTCTTTTACAGTAAAAATGATATCAATCGCGGTGTAATTGTTTTGAAAGTGACCAATTTACTAGCCTTTGTCGCATGTTAACATCACAAATGAGTGCTTTACATAGTTAGATAAGCAATTAGTTACTTTATATACGAGTATGATGGTTTGCTAGCTTTTATATTAGTTGTATAAATACTTTATTATATCGTTAGAGAACTCGTGAATGATGGTCGAACAAAAACTGGAAGTTTAGATGTCGACTTTAAAAAATACAAACTCCAAGTGGTTGAGTCCCACTAGAAACTATAAAACTACACAAGAATCGCTTCTTTTCGCCACAAAACTGTTGTGGACGAGTTTGTCTACCGTAGTGTTCCTGTAGAGCCAACTTTTCCTCGTAGCTACTATACTGTATTGCTGATATCGCAAGTTCGAAACTTAACGCCACTAGTTTTCCGCGTACTTCGCACCAATCACCTGGGATACATGCGTTTATTCCGTAGAAATTACCGCGAATTTCCGATTCGTACCTAAATGTATCAAATACTTGTCAATATGAGCAGTGTGAGATGTTTTAGCATAAGGGCCACATCAAACGATCTCATTCGTTTGATGTTATAAATAACTTGCTACAACCAAACGCAGAGCGCAGTGATGAAAATGTTGAAATAAAATGGTAAGTCTCGTTAACGCAGTGCGTTCCGATTCACGATGGATGTCACCTGCGGCGCTATAAACTACACATGCGTCAGGCATTGTCGATGATTGCTGCAATTTACACGAAAAAAACGCACGTTCAACTCTGACTGACGTATTATTTCGTACTTCTCAACACGTCACTTGAGTGTTGTTTTCACTAGAGGTCAAAAAAGTATTATTGGAAATGGTAACTTACTTCAGGAAATTTACTCTGTTTGAGCTTTTAAAATAACTCATTTTGACGTTAGACTGATAAATGGGATTTTTTTTTCATCAAGATGTAATGGCAGCTACTAAAGATAGGCTATTCCCAAAAGTCTTGTCAGTTGTCACTTTGTAACGAAATGTAGAGTGAGAAACAGAACTACTATGATTATGTTACAATGGTATCCTTATTCAACGTACACATAATAAATGCATGGCTAAATAACAGTAATCGCCTCTTAATATAACAGTTATTCAATTGTGATATGTTAACATTATAAAATGATATACTTAATTATAATTATGTACAATCAAATAAAACGTTATATCACCTTATATTGGAATGACGACACGACGTGAAAACTTGCGCTTGTTTGTAAATATAATATATTTGTCATTATAACATGGTATACTGTTAAATAGTTAATTAAAATGCCCTAACTTTGGTTACCGAAATTATCTTTGGAAAAAAGCATGAGGTGTCTAATAAAATACTGATTGTTATGTAGACAATGATGGCACACATTTCATCACAAAACAGAATTTACAATGGTTTATCAATAAGTTCATCACTTACATTAAGTCAGACATGCAAAATTGGATACATTCATATAAGCCTAAGTCTCGTAGTCGTATTGAATCAAGCATTTTATTTCGAAAGTTTTAGCACATTTCATCACTTTATTTAGCTACCAAACTTTTCACTAATAGTTTCACTTCGTTATTTTTTAACAATCGTTCTTTTACGAGTGGAATTTATGTTGTGATATATGTATCATGACACATAAGAGAAGCAGGTAGGATGTAATGTCGAGGACGGGCGCTGCGCTGCCTGGCTTGCCCGCAGCCTGCACTCGATCTGCCCTGGAACCACCTTCTGTTAGCTCCCGGGACCTGGAGTAGCCTTTGACCCTCTCTCCCTGAACGCTCTCCTCGTTGCTCCGCCAGTACACCGTCGCTATTGTTGCTAGACACTGGAACAACATCATACACGTCAGTCACACTATTTAACCTCATATTTCTGTCGGTTTTATCCCGTAAAAGTAGACAGCGCAACGGATGGCTGCAATCGAGCAGGAAAACTACAAAAGTTACCGATTGCTCCGTGATGCTGGCGGCAAAACTTTTGATACAATACTTTAGTCGCTTTTTACGACACCGTGGAAAAGATTGCTCCATTCTTTGTCTGAAACTCAAATATCATTTAATATTTATCCTTTCAATTATATTTTACACAGAACGTTATTTATATGTGTATTGTATATATATTACCACGTGAAAAAGATTTTCACCCGAACTTTCTGAAAGTTATCTCCATAATTTGATGATATTGTCAATAATTCTTCGTTAAGGTTGCCAGCCACGTGGAGGGTGCATAAGGGTCATGAGGGGAGCCATGCAGGAGTTGTCATGGCAACTAACTGAATTCACCGTTCCAGGTTAACATGGGATGGATAAGGATACGTATTCATTCCAAGTAGACCTTTTATCTATAATATCTGGTTAATTGGCCAACTGACGGCATCCATTTTACTGACAATATTCCAACTGTCGCACTTTGTGGAGAACCACTGCGAAGGGTGGACAAGTTTAAATATTTGGGCCACTGGGTCACTGAAGATCTAAAAGATAATTGTGACATTGAAAGGGAACGTAGGTCGCTGGCTGTCCGTTGTAACATGCTGGCCCGCAGGTTTGCGCGTTGTACGAAACCAGTGAAAGTAACGCTGTTCAAAGCTTACTGTCAGTGTTTCTACACGTGCAGCCTGTGGGTCAACTACACTCAGCGGACATACAGTGACCTACGCGTTCAATATAACAATGCACTGAGAGTGCTGCTGCGGCTGCCGTGGCGTAGTAGTGCGTCAGGGATGTTTGCAGATAATAATATTGGTGGTTTTGCCGCCATTATTAGAAAAAGGTGTGCATCCCTAATGACTCGTGTTCGCGGCAGCACCAACAGTATTCTCAGTGTATTCGCAGATCGGTGGGATTCCCCGATGCTGCGGAGATGGATGCGGCTCCATGCTGAATTTTAATTTATATGTTTGTACCTGTGTATGTAATCTACTAACACTAGACGTTAAGAAAAATTGATACTAACCCTATGGACTCCGGTCTGAAATAAAAATATTCTATTCTATTCTATAAAGAATGGACAGGATTAGGTTTAGGTATCTATTTATGAAAACAAAACCTAGCTAAGTACATATATTGCTAGATACGACAAGGCTTTATATATTTATACTATGTACTATATTTCACTCGATAAACTAAGTATTTTCGTAACTCAGTTTGATTTAGATATGTTTTGATGTGATTCACCGTAATTCGTTGTTACGTTTACACAAAAAAATAATCGTTTATCTCGGTGTTGTTACAATATTTTCCTGTCGGCTGCTCCACAGATCTTGTCAGACAACAGTTTACTTTCACTTGATTGGAGTCACTTTATGAGCTTCCCAGAATTGTTTGACAGTACAATGTGACCCCGTTGTCTATTGATAACATGATTCTTTATATTTATTCTGTTATGTTGCTTATAAGGGACATAACGACATATTTATAATAGAAGACGATCTGTCTTCGTCTGAGAAGGTTATTCAATCTTTGCAAGATCAAAGGCATTTGCATTTTGATTTCCATTTGATTTTAATTATGAATCTGTTTCTTTGAATCTGATCTCTAACTAGCTCCAGACCGCAATAATTTAACGATTAAACGTCATACTAAAGAGAAGTTGCTTTTTATCAATACAATCATAAAAAAATTCATTAAAAAAAAGTATTATTTCTTATTAGAATTAGAATAAATTTATTTAGAACAAATTAACAGACACGATTTGCATAAAATAAAACTAAAAGCACCAAGATTGGATCGTCAGAGTAATTTTTGTGCAATGGAGTAATACTAGACCCTACTGGGGTTACTCCATTGCACCAAATTATTAATTATTCGAAACTATTAATTTAGACTCTATTTATTGAAGTATTCCTATCAGCTCCGTTTCTATTAACGGGAAAAGACAGTTCCTAAAACCAGCAACACAAATTCAGCGAAGCCTAGTTTTAGTCCAATCGGTAAATACACTCGATAGGTACCTTTTTTACCCCGATGTTTCGACCGAATTGCAACCAGTTGTGATCACAAGTACCTCAAATGACGGTACTCATAGGTTTTCTAAAAGTATTTTGCCTTAAAGCTCTTACTTTCTTATTACAAAGCACGGTGTAACAATATCTGAAACTAAACGTATGGTTTAAAATTTATAATTACAAACAATGGTTTAATCTGCCAACGGTATTAATAATATACTACAGAAGGTTTATTGAAATAGTTCATATTAAAAGATTTTTAACCACCTGTGATTCTATTTTTTATACCTTTATTTGTATGCTGTTATGTCTTGTATGACCAAATTCTCTGCATTTCACTAATATGTACTGCAAAAGGTTAAATCACTTCTCACCTTAAGTTTTAGGTCTCCTTTCCTAAAATGTTTAGGCTTGACTTTGAAGTCGAGCGCCAGGCTCGTGGTCTCGAGCCCATCCTCGTGCTTCTCATGAGACGGTGGCACCAGGGCGATGGAGGGGGCTGGCTCTCCATTGATGTACCAGGCCAGGCGGGTCGCGGGCCTGGACCGGCCTGAAGTGCAGTTAACCTGTACCCGGTCCCCGATCTGGTACCGGAGACGAGAGCCCGTGATTGTGGGACCGTGGTCAGGAAGCGCTGAATGTAAAGAAAGGAAAGTTAGATAAAGTTGAATGATAAAGATTAACTTGTGACATAGCAAGCAAAAAAGAAAACACATGAATAATGCAAATATGTACTTGTAAATATGAATTTTAAGCTGATCGTTATATGTAGGCACATAGGAACCAAACATCTCATAGAATTTTACGGTGAGAAATTTATTTCGAGGAAACTTAGAAAATATAAAGTGTTTGCAAAAATATAACGTGCCAAAACCCTCAACAGATGATTGATTTTAGTTTGTAGAACCTGATGGTGAAGTTTGAGCGAAATATAGAGTTTTACGCTAAAGGAATAATAAACAAGCACTACACGTGGAACCACCCGTCACGCTTGCCCGTTCGAAAATTTCTCACATACTCGTATCATGTTGTTGTTTTCATGTGGGTCGTATAGCTGAAGATACCTACATAGTCGTAAGTATATTTTTGGTAATATTAGCTGATAAAAGCATTATTAAACTGCCCCTTTTTCAAGAAAGGGAACAAATATCCCAATTACTTAGTAAAAATCCAAAACAGAACCAATTTTGTAGGTCAATGTTATCGAAACCAATTTATTAGCAATACATTACTGCTCCAACAACTAACTTACTCAAAGCGAACGTACAAAAATGTAGTAGTGGATGCGATTACTTAATTGTGCTGCAATTCCACCAAGTAGGTACTAGGCAATAAACTAATGCTGCCGCCCTCTGCCTCCATCTCCAAATTGAAATTCACATTTGGAGTAAACGTCATGATGTGCCACTGTGCCACGTGAACTACAAACTAGCAGGCATTTTGTTTTTCTAGACATTTCGAA
The DNA here is from genome assembly GCA_947507805.1 of Aporophyla nigra. Classification (NCBI taxonomy): domain Eukaryota; kingdom Metazoa; phylum Arthropoda; class Insecta; order Lepidoptera; family Noctuidae; genus Aporophyla; species Aporophyla nigra. The sequence continues at coordinate 7,799,057 of OX382301.1, forward strand.
ATCGAATCTGGAACGAATGTTTTCTTTTTCTTTTTTTATAGATGTTAGATGTTCAAAACCTTTTTAGAACTATAAGTGTCGGCATGAAAGTGCGTTGCCGGATCTTTTAGTTGTTTTAAACAAGGGACGATTTTTTCTTTCGAAAGCAATTCACTATTTCTACTCAAGAAATCAAGACTCAAATATTCTGCACAAGCCGTGACTAGTGTGACCTAAATTGTCTCCTCTTAGAAAGCCGTTTTCCAATAAATTGGTCTCTTAAAAGTTTAAGGCATACTGTTTATTTTGTACATCAAGAGTGAACGTGTATATCTACTAAGTTAACATTTTCAAAATTTAAAATATTTATATCAATAGGTACTTAATTCCACACTTAAAGTGGTAAACGGTTTGCTGAAAACTAGGTAGTCAGTATTAAAATGTTATTAATTCTTACCAACAATGACCATGTCTCCGTGGTCAGACACAGTAGGAAAGAGGGGCCTCTCTCCCGACACCTCGCATCGGTAGCGACCTCCCGTCTCCAGCACGGCCGGGTACAGCGTCACGTTCGCACCGTTTGGACTTGATTTCTGGTACAAAGAAATGAGGATGTTTAATATTCAATGTACGTGTGATAAAGTGCTTGTTCTTGAGGCGCCGCCGATTACAGACAGGTTTGGGCATTAATATTGTTTGTTTTCTATGTTGTTTGTCTGTCATCTTAAGAGGCCGTACATTGAATTTTTCGTTTTTTTCTGATTTACGTGACTTTATAGACGTGATTTTACGGTTTAAATACTTTTTCAAAATTGTAATAACGATCTTTCCTAATACAATATATGGTGCAATAAAAATTATGACTATTCAGTATTTTAACTGTAAAAGCACGCCCGTAAAATAAAGTAAATCAGCGAAATTGACAAAGTTTCGTATACGGCCTCTTAAAGGTTAAGAAATGTCAAACAAATGTCAAAATATCTTTGATATCTATGGTACAGGCAAAATATTGCTATTGAAGTCATTTCTTCTTTAGCATGTACTCGAAGGTAACGGTCAATATTCTGGCGCTTTTGCTAGAAAATCATTTTTCGAATGGTCGGTAAATCAAAGCAAACATAGATACATCAAAGGAATTATATTCAAAATCATCGTATACTAAAACATTATTCAGGAAAAAGAAACTATTATGAAAACCATTTGCTTCTTAGAAAGGTGCTCATTTTCTTTCAAAAGGAACGCTCTAGCAATCTAGCCACACAACGTGTCTATTTTTAGATTATATGTTAATTTACTATGTAATAATGGTTGTATATCCTATTACATTGTAAAACAAAAAAGTGTTATTTATTTATATTTAAAAAAAAAATACACTACAAAAATAAATAACAAAAAAACAATGAAAACCACAAAATATACGATGGGCGGCCTTATCGCCTTCTGCGATCTATTCCAGTCAACCATATTCCTCTTTTAGTAGCTATTTTTGTTCTGTAACTGTCTCCTAGAGGGATGCTAATTCCACAAGAATTAATTTCGATTAAAAATGGATAAATTTCAAACTAATCTACAAGTAAATCTAGTTTTGGATCTATAGTCATGTTTAGCATTATTCTAAAACACAAACCTGTAACAGTCATTTGATTTTAGGAGTTTGGCGTGCTCGTTGGAGCCCTAAAGTGCCGGAAGAGCGTAGACTATGTTTATCAAACGAACAAAGCCCAAAGCAGATAACTCACCCCTGTTTATCTTGTCAGACTAACAGAAATGTGTAATAAATTAATATAAGAAAATCCTCCCTAAAATTACTTGTTTGACTTCCCCCTTAATTGAATAACTCAATTTAACTTAATTAAAGTTACGAAAAATCCGGAGAGAAAAATCTTATTACCAAAAAATGTTGGTAAACACTTAATCCAATCTGTGGAGTTTGTGGATAAACAGTGAAGGAACAAAGCGTACGCGCAGTAAGTTAACTAAACAAGGTCCGTAAGTGGGTAGGTAGGCACCGCTAATTATAATGTTGTCATTAGCTCGCTCGCCGCCGCCGCCGGCGCTCCGCCCGCCGCGAGGCTTGTCGCTGTATTAATGTATAGATTTAAATTGCTTACAAAGTTCAAAGTAACCTAAGGCTATTTTTCCATAAAAAATATTTACCTCCATACGCAAAGCCCGTTATAAAATTTTCCCAGATTCTCTTCCGTGTTTTACAACACGCCGAGAATTTATTTTCCGCCTGTTGTTATTAAACCGTCAGGGTAAACAGCGTGGTCTTAGGAAAATATATCTATTAGCGATACTTCTACTAAAAGGATTTACAAGAATTTTCAGCCAGCAGTTATTAACCCTTGCAATAACTCGTCCTAACTTCTTTTTGTACTTCTCTCAGTGAGTTATAGAGTTCCGAAACACATAAAACAAGTGTATAATGTAAGAGCGGATACCTCCGCACATAAAAACTCTCGTGAATGTTACATTTATTTGGAGATATTGTTTTCATTACGTTTGTTTGCTCGATAAATATAAAAAAGCAATAAAATTTTGTAAATGGGTTGTAGATGATAAGCGGCGGCAGCTTAATGAAAGAAAGTATAAATGAGTCCCGCACGAGAGCGCGTGTGTTTACACCTGCGCCTCTTCACCGCGTAATATCCGGTCCAGTTTTATATTGTTTCCTCTCGGGGAGACCTAAGCAAACTCGACTCACGACCGGATTAATCCAATTATACGTATCTACTCTAAAAGTTCATCCGCATTAACTGGTTGGCCGGCATTTCTGTATACAATTGTTCAGGAACAAGCAAACCTTCAACATAGTTAGAGCGCTGAGTGCTGGAAACTCTTGAAACTGTGTGGTTTCCAACGTAACACGGGAAATATTAAAAGTGTGACATGAATATCGATTGAAAGCGGAGCTTCTTATGCGGGCGGGCGTCTCACTTACCGCAGTATGGAGAACGTCTATATTAATTTTTGTTTAAGGTAATAATTTTCTCATCTTTTCTTACCTACATAAGTAACACCAGTGTTAATTTCAGTGTTCCCGAAATAAACCTACAGTTTCTACACCTATTCGAAGACTGAAGGCGCTTATAATTTAAGGCAATAGTTTCCGCCGTAAACGCAATGGCCGCCTCGCTCCTCATTCCATTCAATTTCCACAGGCGAGACTGCACGGCATTGCATGACAACAGTTATTAATTCCGAATTCTATTCTAAGTATTCGCCGAATTACAGAACTAACGCTTCAAAACATGTGCTTATAGATTGTCATGAATGTTGTATTGTATAGATACCACTTTCATATCTACCTACCAACTACGAAATATACACACCATTGAATGTGTTGCACCAATCGCACGAATTGTTCTCCTCTCGTAATAACTAACACGAACAAAATACAGGGGTTTTCAATAGGGACCGGATATTTGAATTGAAATAAAAATACATTTATTGTTTACTGTTAGATAATATTTTCTTTTTTTAAGCTGGCTTTTTGGAATTACGTATGTAATACCATATCATTTAAATTACCACTTCGGCGTCAAATGGTAGCGTGAATACGAGAGGTTCAATTTTGCATCACTTTGACTTCACAAAACCTCTACCTTATTGATGGCGCGTGTGATGTTACTCTTAAGGTCTTTGACAGTTCTTGGTGTGTTCGCATACACCACTGATTTCACTTAACACCACAAAAATAATGAAAGGGCGATCACAAACGAAATCACATGATCTGGGAGATCAAGAACCCGTTGCTTACTCTTTTAAAATAATAATTACTTTTTATTAAAATAACGGTTTCTCTGGCCGTATGACAGTGGACATTATTTTTTTGAAACTAAAAGGCTAATGGTCGTAATTAAAAGCGTTCAAAATCTAGTCACAATTTTACCACGGCGACAATCAAATGGCAAAAACTTGTCAAAAATTTAGGGAAACTCGAAATATTTTTGACGGATTGAGACTCAACCTGTAAACGTTCTTAAAATTACGAGAATTGCCCTTCAGATGTCTGTCATCTTGATAATTGCTAAACATTTGAATGACTCCTCTGTTCAAAATTCTTGCCAATAGACAATCTAATATGGCCGCCATCTGTCAAAGGTCCCTTGTCCTTATTAAAAACCCCTTTAGAACTACGTTAGAATAGTTCCCGCCGTCACGAAAATATAAACCAGTCAGGAAGATGGAAACAGAAAAAAGAAAGATACATTTATTTGCGGTGGACATAACGCAGAGAAAGAATCGAAACACAGGAAAAAAACAAGTTGTGAGAAGTAAGTATGCAATTCCATGCGAAATGGCCACCGCTCAGCAAAATGCCTTACAGGCAGATAACCCAGCGCAACGAAGAAGAAAAAAGGCGGTAACCTAGAGCTGACTGCCCATTAGTAGAAATACCACGTTCATTTACTGACCTCAACATCCACCCCAGGCAGCGGGAACTTCCTGCGTGGCTCGTGATCGCGCGGCACGTGTCGGAAGAACTCCTTGCCGTCCTTGTACCACTTGACGGAGTACAGCACGTCGGCGGGGCCCAGCGCCCAGCGGCACGACAGCGCCGCGCGCGTGCCCAGCGCCACGTGCGCTGGCACGCGCAGTTCTAGCAGCTCCAGGCTTGTCACGCCGTACTCTGCACAAAGAGAAAGAACATTATTTGGGTCCTGTTGGTCTACTCTAAGAATCAAGGTCCTTAGCTGGACACAGACCTCTTCTAATAAGACCGTCCGTGGATCCTAGTGTAGAAAGGGTAATAGGAAAGGGAGATCACGCAGATACCGTCTTCTGATACTGTTTACGTTGCTACCGCTAACCTAGTCTAATCATTTAATGGTTGTTTCACTGATATGAGTCATCAAATACACCCAGCCAGTGAAGTAGACTTTTGTTGAAACTGTGTCGTTATGAATATTGACACCAATCGTTGATTAAAAACGACATTCAATTTGAACAAAAAGATTGAAAACTGAAAGGTTGCAAAATACAAATGAATAACAACACATTTTTCAACCACACGGTCCGCAACCAAAGTGCTTACAAAACCTTTTTCAATAAAAGCTGCTCTACATATGCAAGTGTAACTATAAGTAGGTAGGTACGAGTATTTTTATTTGGCTGTAGGTAGCGTGTTATGAAGGCAAAAATCCATTAAACGCCACGTCAAATAATTTCCCATGTGACGCTCGCTCGCGGCCCGTAAAAGAGGCACTATTGCCCTCGCCCAACGGTGGATAATATTACTTTACGACCCGCGGGGCGAGCTCAAATGTAAGTAAATTGGTGAATAAAGACAACGAGCACAAACAGTAACGGCACATGCCAATATTAGCACAACAATTTTACTCGAAGACGACCGCGGAGAACTGACGGCTAATAAAAATTCTGAACGATCGTTTTCCCAATGTCTTACGCTCATTTGAAATGATTTACTTTCCTCGGTTCGTCACAGTCAACTGCCAACATGAAAATGTCGAGATGAAATATTATTAGATTCTATACAACTGCCTACAGGGTGGGTATTTATAGTTGAAATGTACTGCGGCGATAGTTCTGTATTGATTAAAATCGTCCTTATTTAATTGACAGAGAAGACAAAGGCAATAACGGTCGTGCCGCAGATTCTAAGATCGTAGATAGAGTCTAGATGGGTATTTTCAATCTGTATTATACATTTTGCTATTCACTGGGCCTTCAATTTCAAAAATATTCACAAGTTTCCTGGACGTAAACCTCAAGAATACTCTAAAGAATATTCGAATGGCAAGTGACTTTGAATAACGGCGACTTTTACGTGCCGCCATTTTATTAGGGTGACGTCATATTAGCGTACACAAAAGAGCATGTTATCCGCGCGTGATATTTAGTTATCTTAGGCACGCATTCAGCGGGCTAGTGCTCTCTTGTGAAGACGGAAATGGTGCTAAGTGTGGTGTCAGCAGACGGGCGGGGCCGGCGGGCGGAGATAGTGCACGAACCAGTCGCCGCACTTTAAGTACTCTGTGAAGCTCAGTACAGGTAAGCTGCGGTTCGGTTTTTGATCCAAAAAGATCAAAAGGGACTCTTATATACACACAAAGTAAACGTAGACATATTTTTAATGAGGACTGGCCTTCCAAGTATTTGCTCGATGCCTATAGGAAATTCAGTCAGATAATAAATAATGAAAACTAATATAATTATAGTAGGAAAATCAATTATTTTCTTGGTTATGGAACATGGAATTATTATAAAGCAAAAATATCGAAGTTTTACTGAAAAATATTTTTTATTTATAACTCAGTCGAACGATGCATTGAAAAGCTTAAATTCGTCGTATTCATGACTACAGATTTTCATTTCAGATAAGCCCGTGCTACAGTGGGGCTGAGTGTACATTATTTGAAGTAGGCACAGGACAGGCCCTCTCTGGCCGGTCTAGCCGCTATCCAGAACAATTGGAGGCAATAGTACGCTTCAATAAATGTAACGATGTTCCTCGGGTAGCCGGTGAGCAAATATCGAATTGAATAGGTATCGATAGAATACTCCAGCTGGTTTTGAATAATTGCGTTCGTTATTGTGGATTCTGGACGGAAGATAAATAAAAACGAAGCCAATTTAGTGAATAATGCGCAGTTTGCTACAGTTTGACTTTTTACTTTAGTTTATATTCGCGCTCCAATTCTCTTGTGTATTTAAAGTAAATTATGAAGTATTTCTGATGATTAGAGATACTGATAGACAAGCGGGAAAGAGATTTTGACAGTTTAGAGCTGTCAAAAACTGTCAGAATGTCTTCCTTGCTTGTCTAAAAGTCAAAGCGTCAACATAGGTGTCATATATTCCTTAGGCATGTTGTGAACTTTTGATGTGCTGCCTACGCTCGTTTTCTTATTTCATACTAATTTGACACATTCTATTTTTCTCTGTCTGCTGCTTGTAAAAATAGCAATGGTTTATTTTTTACGATTTGTTTATAGAATCTAAGATCCTTTATTTAAGTAGGTAGGTATCTGCGAAGCCTTTTCTCAACTATGTTGAGATCAGCTGGCATTCTAACCGGATGCAGCTGAATACCAGTATTTTACACGGAGCGACTGCTTATCTGACCTCCACAATCAAGTTATTGGGTAGTACGATACCCCTTGGTACGATTGGTTGTCAGACTTTCGGGATTCTGACGACCTGTAACGACTGTCAAAGATCCTTGAATGACAACAGGGATTAACGGCTTAACGTGTTTTCGAGACACAGAGTTGTCTTGGTATGTAAAGATGGTCACCCATTAGCTCGCCGCCCGGTAAGGACCAAGCTCGGGTCGACGGCGCGTAGTGTTCCACGCGCGCCTCAAAGAGATGGCAGCAAAACTGAAGGGGTCTGCTAGGACCGATGCCTGCCGGGGTCGCGAGATTGTTCGAAAGAGATACCGTGACCCTGGCACATGGGCAACTAAAGGAACACGGGTGGGTTTTAGTCAGTAAAAGTCTGACATGCCCTCCCGCTCCGCCAAGAGCGGGAGAAGTCATTTGATGATTTCCCATCCAAAAAAAAAAAAAGTAGGTCACCCATCCTAGGACCAACGAAGCAAGCGTAGCTTAACCTGATCTATAGACCTGTGCGGCTGATATTATTTCGCACAAGTTCCTTTAAAGTCGTGATTTAAGTATACGGACAATATGACATGGTGGGCAATTCTCTTAGCAATTAATTTCCCTGACTACATATCTGACAGACTGACTGATTTGGTTTCGATGCGAGAAACCGGGCCCTACGGCTTAAAGTGCTTTCTGCGGCACGGAAGGATCTTGGAAGGTAAAGATAGGTACGTTGAATATTGAGTAAGACTGTATGAGAATAATACAAGGAGCTATAGCCGCTCAGAGCAATAACTTTTGTAATAGCACATGTCAAGTGTATAATTAAATAATTAACAATTGCGTCATCACTGAAGCACTTTAAGAGCCCGCTCTGTGCTTCCTCGGCCAGTCACTAAGGGCACTTGCTCTTCAGTTCGTCGCTACATCAGAACTGCCATTTATTACTTTTTAATAACGTCATACTACTCAACTGAAAAATAAATTGAATGAGCTTCAATGAAAAAGCCACTATCGAATCAAAGTTAATTAATATATTTTGTTCAAATAGTTTAATTTTCGAAGTTGCCGACTCAAGTCGACTCATGCAGTAGGTAGATATTTTTTCAGACTACTTTATTCCTTGTAAGTTATACCTAATATCGTAAAAACGCTCCTATAAAAGTGTGTAAAATATAGCTCTTTGTGGAGAATATCTTATGATTTATTATGTCGCGTATTACCTATATTATACCTATCCCTATTAAATGTTGTGTTTGCAAGAAATTCACAAGCTGTGTTACTGTAGTGCGGTGAGTAGACACTAAAGTACATAATTTATTTATGAACATTATTACTTTACTTTAATTAATTAAAAAGCGAATGCAAATTTAACGATAACATCAAACACTCGTTAGGTAATTATAATTTGCACCGATGCAGCGTTTTTGCAAAATATTCTTATGTATATTTACGGTGAACACGAGCGAGGAAATGGGATATAACGATATAACGTTCGAGTAAACCACCGCTTGTTTTTAATCATCTCTAAAACGTGCGATAGTAAAAAGAAAGAATGCGATACCCTGAATACTAACAAGCAATCTTGGTATCAGGTGTAGCGGTAATACCGAAGAGTCGAAGTAATGTATGGTTTCAATATGTGTTATCAAAAAAACGGCTCGCAAACGTCGTCGGTTTGCATCTTTTATTATACGACGTTCCGTATCGAGGTTATTTTTTTTTTCTTTTGTGAAAACACCTCAGGCTTCTGTAGTAGTTCTCTTTGTTCTGAATCATTCTGTGTAAATATTTTTTATCAATTAGGGATGGAAATCTGTTTTCTATTTGTTGGTTACAAGTTAAGTACGAGCGTTTCAATTTAAATTATTATGATACGAGCCTGCTGACAACCTAATTATTTACTTTAATTATTCAGTTAAATACACATTTACTCATAACTTCATATAAATTACAGCCAAGCAATAGGACTCGGTGACTTTAATAAGTAGTAAAAACTGAGTATTTAATGTTACTTTTTCCAGTAAATTTAAATTAAACGCTCCACCACTTTTTCTGCGTGTAGTTCGAAGGAAAAGGCAATTTACTCTATAACATAAAAATATTACTGTACATTTAACTCTAACTAGGTTCGCCTGACATTTATGAAAGTGGACGCCCAATGGAGCCGTAGTAAGAAACCTTCACTTTTCCAACATGACGTATTTCGGAGTCACGCGATAATCCTGCCGTAATGAATTGGCAGCTGTCACTAAAATTACGAACACAATCCATGCTAGAATATGTAAGATACCTGCGCCTGGGTTAGACAGGCGTGGCTCACGAATTTATCGTAAGGGAATATTTTATTGGTAAATTAACTGAGTATTAAGACAAAAGAAAATTACGGGGTTATTGATTTTTCATAAGGATGTTTTATTTCTTTTTACCCTATTCTGTATGTACCTGACATATATTTTGTGGTAAAGTTTATATTTTGTGGTAAAGTATTAGTTAAATAAGATCGTTTTCCCTTAATCTAACTGGTGTCTCCATTACAATCTAAACCTGATTACTGTGGCAGTGCTTGATCAGCGAATCATTATTCTAGAAGCTTCGTTACAATGAATAGAAGCCCTAAATTTTAAATGAGTCAGTCCTTTTGTTATCATGTTACAATAAATCCTATAGATTCTGAAGTTTAATTTAATAATGTGCCAATCATGCTGTCAAGACTTGACATTTATATCAGTAGGTAGATAAAATTTTAGGGGGCCTTGCGCCTGTCCCTTGAACTAGTAAACGAAACGAAAACGTAAGAGAAACGGTTTAAGTGTCTGATTAAAGAGTGCTTAGACTACTCGACTGCAATTAAATATAAAGTAAATCAAAAGGATAATAATTAAAATTTATTGAAAAAGAACCCACCTACCAGAAAGTTTTCTGACACTCGAACTCGACTGTAATTATACAGTGGGCTGTCTACTATTTCATGTATGTACATAAATATATGTATGTATTAGTAGATATACTGACTTTATTATTTCTAAGTTATCATATTTCTATTTCATGTACGTTTCAAGCGTTGCAGCCATTGTTGTTATTACCCTGAGTAAAATATTCGTATCAAAACCGTGATAGAGTGAAACATAAATACGTACTCTTCGTTTGGCAAAGAGAATTGTAAAATATCGGCTTGTTCTTAAACAAATTGTACAAAAAGTTGCATCAATGTGGTGTGGGGCATCTGGTTTATGTCGAGCACAAGTGGTGGTGGCATTGGCGTCGATACACTTCGCACATGGGCATCGGATTGAGTGCCTTTTAATCGCGACCCACTTCCATTGATTACGAATAGGCAAGGTACCTACACACCAAATAAACACGCTTTCAGTAGGTAACACTAAATTCTGGACTACGATATGTTTACTGGTATTGTAACGAAACGAAAATGGATGGCAGATAAAATGAGGTTAATTTACTAATTACATAACATTCTCATCTAGGCTTTTAGGTCGTTTGTAAATGAATTTTGTTTGTGTAGGTGGTAGAGATGAATGTATGAAATGATACTTATCGTTCCACACAAATTGATTGGCGGAAACTTTATTTTTAGGAGATCTGACACTTTTTCAATTCTTTTCCACAAGTGAATAGCTACAATTACTAGTATCCCAATTTATTCTGTTGAGTACGTTGTGTTGTATAGGCTTAAATATAAAATAAAGTTCTTGGAATATGCACAGAGGTAAGGACATTTCAATTTTTGCTTTGCAATAGCCCCGCCATTGCATGATAAGGTAAAAGTTAAATGTTCATGTAACAATAAATTAAGCTTGTTTTCAAAGTTCAGTAGTTAAATACTAAGTTGGAACGCTGTTTTGCTTCATGTACAACAAAATAAAAACGAAATAATTAGCAAAACTTTCTGTTTTTTAATCGTTTTAATACGAGTTCCTTCATAATGTTTTGTACTGTTTGGCGAACGTTTAAACATTTTAATTAAACCACTTACCAAGTACGAAAAACATTAAGTGGGTACTGTACGATCGGGAAGGGTTCTTAAGTGGCGTTTTAAAATTCTAACTTTCTATAACCTGGCCCATAACGATATGCCTAGTAGTTGAGAGCATTTGTTATTTCCCTTGCTAATTTTATTGTAGCTTGTTCAAATTAGCTGAGACCGAAATAGATTCTGTTAAACAAAAGCTCTTTTTCGTAACGATAAAATAATTAAGAGGTCTTGTAAATAATATAAAAGAAGGGTCTTTCTTGAACCATATTTTTCTCAAGTTGGAGTTACATTATGTCGGGTCAATTATGTTCTAGAGGACTTATGTTGGACGTTTCATTAGTTTGTATGTTCGCTCCGATAAATAGCACTCATCATAGTTTGGAGTGTGTAGGCTTGCGTACTAGAGCACTAGAGCTATATCGTGGAATTAGCCGGACGTTTAGTGTTGCAGCCGATTGCAGGCCTTCACGGAATTGCGTTAATCACCACGTTTGTTCAGCTTGTTGTTCGGAATACGATGTTAAGCCTGCTTTTATAGAAGCACGCTGATTTGAGTGGTGGTGAGAGCTACTCTATAACAACATATCGTTTGCTTTTACGGACGAAACCGAATAGTTTTATGACTTTATGGTGACATATGGTTGTTCTAATTAATAGTTTATTAAGCCTTCCCCGTCATTATATAAGTAATAAAAGAGGCTTGTCAGCTTTTGAATAATCGAAAATCCTCGTCGTGAAAAGTGATGTTTCAAAGTAACCGATCTATAGAACTTTTAATATTCCATAAACTGTTCTGTATGGAGTTTGAGTCGGTCATTTTAGAATATTTAAAGAGTTGTTACGTTTAAATGGAAGCATTAGCATATCTCTGTTATTTCATTCGCAGTTAGTTGAGTAGGTACTCTTTGGCAGAGCAGCCAACGATGCAACGAGTGCAGATACGAACCATTTGTTAAATATCACGAAGAAACAAAACGACGGCATTCTACGAGTATTAACCGTTGGAGCCTTGGAGCTATTAATAATTCTGGTGCGCAGATTTTTTATCAATGAATGTTTAAGAGATACTCCATAGTCCGATCGACTGTCCTATTAGTCTAGTGGTTAGTGACCCTGACTGCAAAGACTGAGGTCGTGAGTTAAATTCCCACCCAGTACAAATCTTTGTGTGATGAGCACAATCATTTGTTCTGTGTCTGGGTGTGATTTATCTATAATATGTATGTAATTAGAAATATATAAGTATATTTATCAGTTGTCTGGTTGCCATAGTACAGGCTCCCCAAGATATTATTATTATAGATATTATTAGTTTTTTGAATAACGTTCTATGGGTAGGAATCAGCACCTTAATTGCGTAACACACTATTAATCAGAATCTGAATCATTTTGAAGGTTATTACTAACCCATTCTCTCATTTGTTCAAGAAAATTGTCTGATTAGCAACGTAAACAACGTCATGAATGTTGTGGAACTTTCAAAATTAAAGCGATTCCTACTGATAGCGTGTTACCCCTTTTTTGTGTGGGAAATCATCAAATGTCGTCACCCGCTCTGGGTGAAGCGGAAGAGCGTATCAGACTTCTACTGACTAAACCCTCCCGTGTTTCTTCAGTTTTCCATATGCCAGCGCTATCTCGTTCGAACAAATTTCGCGACCCTGGCAGGCAGAGGTCCTAGCAAATCCTTTCAGTTTGCTGACATCTCTTTGAGGCGCGCGTGGAACACTACGCGCCGTCGACACGGGCCTGGTCCTTACCGCTACTGAGCAATGGGTAGCTCGCCGCCCGCAATCCCGCGCCTATGGTGGCCGGGAGTCCGCAATCGGCTCCCGACGCCCGGGGAGTCTTCTCCACCCCTCTGATCGTTATAATCCGCCTTTTCTTTTGTTTAGATAATTACCGCAATTAACTTGCAGAAAACAAAAGAAGATAAAAAACTTATTTCACCTTCTTTTGTTTTCTGTTTCTTTGCAGATTTAAAATCAGTATTCGAATGCTCTGATTGTCATTTGTCAAGTGCTTTGTACCTAGATGACATTTTGACAATAACCAAAAAGCCCAGTTCCAAAATTGTAAGAACATAGAGATTGTAAGAATACGACTACTGGAAAATTTTGTTCCGGAAGGAAAATGTAAACTGTCTTTTATTAGTTACCTGTTTGCTTTTGTTTACTCGCAAATTAAAGACGTACTCGTGGAGTTGTTGATTTGTTATGATCTGATTTGTGGAGTGGGTCCCAGTTTAAACATTGAATGTTATTGTTGGCCTATAACATCCTTCTTCCTTCCTCGTTCGTTTCTCAGCCTGTAGTTTATACTATTACAAGTTAACACGATTGGCTATTGTAAGATTTAATGTTTGAGTGTATTAAAACTGACCAATCAAGAAGAGAAAGCTCTATAAAAGTTATAGCGTCACACTCAACATAATGACCAAATTTTCCGTTTAGCTTTATGCAGTTTGCCACATTTCAATACAATTTACGGCACTGTTTAGAAGAGATAATCTGAACATAGCCGTATTTCACTATTCATAACTCAACGACACTTCAATTTTATATTTTTGTATTCAAAATACTTAGGAATGGTTGGACGATCGAACAATCTTTAGTTGAATGTCATTTCCTACGTAGCCACTGAAAGGTCAAAGGCAAATGTCAAAAATAATAATTACTTTTTTTTGCAACTTTTTGGACATCTCGCAGTTCTGGCTATGAGGTTATCGGCTGCTGAACTTGCCTGTGAGAAACTAAGACCTCCAGCCAGGGCTTAAACACTTACAACTAGAGCGATTACTCGCTAAGGACACCCCCTGCGGGGCACGGACTTCTGCTTAGGGCATCACTGGTAGAGGGTAGCCAGGGACGGGCTGGATCGAAATGAAATAACAACTACATTTCATCGAAGGTAATTAAAATGCATTAGATTACCAACATTCAAGGCATGGTAAAAACAGCTGAGCACCCTAACTGTGTAACACACTAGCAATTAGAGTCTGAACCATTTTGAACAATATTCCTAATCCATTGTTCCATATATTCAAACGATTTGACTGCTCAACGGTGTAAATAACGCAATGAATATTGTAGAAAGTGGGTAAGGCAATTACCTGGCAGGTTATGCTAGGAGCAGGAACTTGATTCAATCTGGTTGCTAGGCAACCAAGAGAGTTCACACGATAACGTAAGTCGTACATACGTCAGAAGCAACGATCACTGTGTAACTAATTACTTGCTAGCAATACGTACGGACAAACGTACTGAGTACTAACACTCAACACAAACACTACGGGCTCTGGGTGTTGTGAAACCTATTGGTAGGGCTGGCGAGACGTTAGTTGATGGTTGATTTTAGTTATCTAAACTAATATTATAAAGCTGAAGAGTTTGTTTGTTTGATTGAACGCACTAATCTCAGGAACTACTGGTCCGAATTGAAAAAATCTTTTTGTGTTAAGTAGCCTATTTATCGAGAAAGGCTATAGGCTATATAACATCACGCTAAAATTAAGAGGAGCGGAGCAGTAATGCAAAATGTTGCAAAAACGGGGAAAATCGCACGGGTAGGCGATTCGACGCGACGGGAAGGGTCAAGGAACAGGAAATTTAACGCGGATGTGGTTGCGGTCGGAAATCTAGTAATAAACTAGTAGAGAAATATAGGGATTCAGAGTGAAGAAACTTACGTAAATTTACATAAAAAGTTGTATCGTTGGTCTAGTGGTCGCAAGTGCTGCTACTGAGAGATTTGGGCCCCGTTGATGACGATGGGCTCACCCCCGATTACTTCGAATTAAACACAACGTGCTAAATGTGGGTATACTTTTTTTTGTGGGTGGGTAATCATCAAATGACGTCTCCCGCTCTGGGCGGAGCGGGAGGGCGTGTCAGACTTTTACTGACTAAAATCCACCCGTTTTCCTTCAGTTACCCATATGCAAGGGCCACGGTACCTCGTTTGAACAATCTCGCGACCCTGACAGGCATCGGTCCTAGCAGACCCCTTCAGTACTGCTGACATCTCTTCGAGGCGCGCGTGGAATACTACACGCCGTCGACACAGGCCTGGTCCTTACCGGGCGGCGAGCTATCCAGTGATCGCCGCCCGCAAGCTCGCGCCTACGGTGGCTAGGGACGTGACAGCGCAGAGACTGCCACTCCCTCACGCACCCCGCCTCCTCCTTCGCGAGCAAAACTGCTTCGCAGAAGGAGGTGATGGCTTCCCATGCCCTCTCGCTCCATATCATGGCTCGCACCAGGGCCAGACACGAGAGGTCGCCGCCGCCGATCGTCTCCACGCTCCGCCCAGGCAGGGCACACCTCCACCGTATGCGTGGAGCGTGTCCTCCAGACGATCCTCGCAATGGAAACGGGAGTTTCCTCCCGCTTTATCCTGAACAGAAACCCCCCGATACACCCATGCCTTGTGAGAACCTGCGTCAGGCGGAAGGTGAGGATCCCGTGGCGCCTCTCTATCCACTCCTCAAATAGGGGACTTACCGCCGCAATTGTGGCGTGCCCAGCGCTGCGTTGCGACAATCGTACCCGCCATGTCGTCATGAGATCCTGCCGGAGCTCTGTCCGCCGTGCCGCGATTTGACGCGGCAGCGGAGTTTCGCCTGGGCGTTTCGTCTTCTCGCGCTACTCCCACATGTGGGCGAAGACCTTTACCTCCAGATCTCATGGCGGCACTCCGGCAAGGAGACTAGTCGCCTCGCTGGAGACCGTGCGGTATCCCCGGACTAGCCGGATAGCCATGCCATGACCCTCTGGGATAGTCAGCCCCTTTATCATCTCATCATTCATACAGTCCATTAGTCGTTTCTTTGGTCTTCTCTTATTCTTATAGCCATTTGGCTTGGCATATAATTAACAAACAAATAAGCTTCGATACAGAGTGTCTCACTTATGTCCGATAACACAGGCCTACAAATGTTTAACCCAGAGACTAGACCTATTGTACCCGAAGGATTTTGATACGCTGAATCCGAATCCGTGTTCAAAATGGCTCCTATACGTCTAGTTTTTGAGATATCCTAACCTAAAAGAGCAAAAAACGCGTTTTTTTGCAGTTTTTGAGGTTACGTGACAGAAGGAAATAAATGATTATCAAAAAACGTTGTATGGCAATTAAGAGAACCACCCTTCACCTTTTAAACCTATTTGGATTTTTCAAATATTTTATTTTTCACCAAAATATCGCTATTTGAAATATTACACTTTAGCGTATTAAGCCAACCAAAAAAAAAAAATACAAAAAAATTCTGCCCGAGACCAGACCACGTTGATCTTGTGTTTTTGGGGTCGCTGATTCCGAATCCGAATTGTTTAAAGAAAAGTTAAACTATTGATAGAAATTTCACGATATCACGAAAGTAGTTTCGTTGAAACCATACATTTATGTGATAGATCTTTTCTCGAGGAAATTCCCTTTGAATGTTGGGTAAATGTAAGATAGGTATTTATGCCCGTGACTGTGTTTACCAGAGGAAAGATCAAACTCTTTCTACGTTTAAAAACATAAAAGCTGCGACTCGACCTTTAAGATAACGACTACCTACAATAATACAATGTTTACCTACCCACTAAAACCTGCCTATTTTGTTTTTTCATAAAAGCTTTTAAAGTTAAAACGTTTACATTTAATTATACTTGTCTAGGCTTTCTCCACTAAAGATTAAAGTTTATTCAGAAATAATTCGGGTTTCAGTTGCCAGAATTATCTTATTTTTTAAACAAAAAGATTTCTATTCCTTTTTTAACCGTTTTGGCTACTGGCAACCCTAATAGCCAAGTGAATGTGTCAATAAAAGTCCCGTTCAGTGCTCGATAAATGTCGCGGTGTAAACAAGCAGTTGTGCATTTTATGTGTAATTAACGAGCGGGGCCCAGGGGGACCCCTTGTCGAAATTCGTTTAGTTACGATACGACTGTCATTCCATGGCCTACAAACTGTATAAACGTTTAAAAATTTAATGTCTAATTAAGTATTAGTATAGGAAATTACATCTTGGGGCAAAGAAACTTCAATGACCCGTAACCTTTGAACTAGCCATGACTTCTGTTCTAATTTTGAATAGTTCAGACGGGGTTTGGGAAAGTTTTTATGACTATCTGAAGGGACTGTCATTAGGAAGTTCATTATTCTTTTATATATAAGTAGTGTGAAGAACCTTTACCCTGGCCCTCATTAATTTCCTAAGACGTCAAAACAATTTATCCCAGATGAAGGAAAAGACTGTTTGAGACTTATGTCCTAATTTCGAATAGTTTAGACGGGGCTCAGGGAGGTTTTTATGATTGTCTGAATGTACTGTCATTAGCAAGTTCGTAATGTTTAAATTTCAGTTCTTCAAGTTGGGTTAGCGTTTAGTCCGCTACGAGATTGTTCAACAGCATAACTTGTACCTACTTACGTCAGAAAAAGTAAAAGTACTGCTTGGCGAAAAATTTTAACTCCACTATGTTCCGCGCGCCCAATGTATGCATGCGGTGCAAAAAAAATATTTCGGTGTACCCACCTTATAACGAATGTTGAAAAGTGTTGGTATTTAATTTTTTTACGATTAGCATTAAGAAAAATGTGTAAGTACTAGAATAAATTTCAAAATTTGTAACTATAACTGGCAAAATGTGGGAGATTTTTTTTTTTTTTGGGTGGGTAGTCATTAAATGACGTCTTCCGCTCTGGGTGGAGCGGAAGGGCATATCTGACTTTTACTGAGTAAAACCCACCCATGTTCCTTCAGTGGCCCATGTGCTAGGGCCATGGTATCTCTTTCGAACGAATCTCGTGACCCTGGTAGTAGGAACACTTCTAAGGTGTACTTACCTCTGTCTTAGTCTACGTTCGGACTGACATAAAAATATCGCGGTTGGATTTTTACGTTCGTACGGACGACGGCTTATAAGTGCTAGTAAGTGTTGGTTTTTAGAATGTGTTAGAAAACAGCGAATATTTCACCAAATACTTGAATAAATTCATAAACTTATTTCTGTGATCATAGTCTGACGAAATGTGTATAATATACCTTTGCCTAACCCTTTCGAGAATACAGGCTTGATGTTATAATGGTGAGTGTTACTCGTAACTATTTGGCTATAAGTATTACAAATTTTGGGTCATGAAGAACAAGAACATAATAGTACTACATGGTCGAAAACAATTTTAAACTACTAGAAATTTATACGTATTTTCTATTTAAAAAATGGCACCTACCTACTTATAACAAAACGATAAATTCGTTTGACCTTACCTTAAGCTATTTTTATCTATCAATAACTTCTGCCCGCGACTTCGTCCGCGTTAAATTTCTTGTTCCCCCGACCCTTCCCGTCGCGTCGAATCGCCTACCCGTGCGATTTGTGCGATTTTCCCGTTTTTGCAACATTTTTCATTACTGCTCCGCTCCTCTTGGTTCTAGCGTGATGTTATATAATTTATAGCCTTCCTCGATAAATAGGCTACCCAACACAAAAATATGACGTTTTCAATTCGAACCAGTAGTTCCTGAGATTAGCGCGTTCAATCAAACAAACATACAAACAAACAAACTCTTCACCTTTATAATATAAGTTTAGATAAAATTGTATATCAATAAATTTTCTTTTAAATAAGTACGACACATCAGAAACTCTTTGACAGAATCAAGTCTAAAGTCGAATGATGGCTTTTGGTGGCATCACGTTTTCAGTAAGCGGCTTATAGTCCAG
This sequence comes from Aporophyla nigra, assembly GCA_947507805.1. Taxonomy (NCBI): domain Eukaryota; kingdom Metazoa; phylum Arthropoda; class Insecta; order Lepidoptera; family Noctuidae; genus Aporophyla; species Aporophyla nigra. The sequence goes on from OX382301.1 coordinate 7,817,821, forward strand.
TGGCTGGTCCTCAGTAGCTTAGAGCTAGGGAGAGCAACACACCTAACCTCTAAGAGTTATACTGTGATATTATTCTGTCATATTTATTATTGGTTTTATTATTATTTCAGAGAAATACTTTTAAACAAATTGTCAACCATTATCAATTCTCCTGTATATTCAAATCACTACTGTCATTCTTTGACAGTAACATGAAATGGCTTGGACGTAGCAAGTTGGGGTTACTTAACAATGCATTTCCTTAATTGGCTATAAAAGCTTAAATGCTATTGATCGTAATTTTTAATGGTAAATGACTAATGAATCTCGCATAGCGCATAGTTTTCTTCGTCTCATAGTTCGATTTATACGGCATTGGGTGGACCGATGACCTGATGAAGACTGCAGGAATCCGCTGGATATGAGAAGCACAGAACCAATAGAAGTGGTGGTGTTTGGGGGATGAAATTATGATAATGATGAGTGATTAATTTCAGCCGAAAAACGTCCACTGCGGGACATAGGACTCCCCCAAAAGGAGGGTTTTGCAATAATCGCCACGCTTGGCAGGCGGGTTAGCGATCGCAGTATGGTGGTAAATTGTATAGAAAACCCTACTACCCATTCTCTAGTTAGTCTATTAGTCGCCTCTTGCGAAACCCACGGGAAGAAAGAGGATGGTACTATTTTTTACGTACGGCCCTACCCGGATTGATTTAGGCGGAAAACCTAGTATTTAAGTAATGATCTAGAATTTACGGTAGTAACCGTTTGAAGATGTTTATTTTGTCTGTTACATCTCGATCGGCCCTTAATCAGCAATAGATATCTGCCGATTCGATTTCCTAGTAATTGCCTCAATCAATTAATGTGTACCTAAAATAATAACAGATGAAATTAATAATGATGTTCTATTCTACTAAGTAGTCGCTTATATAAATAATGAGCGTTTCATAAACGAATTAGAAATTAGTATAAATGTATCCTATCGAAGCCCCATCAAAGAACGTAGAAATAGGTAACTATACGGTGGCTTATTATACATACTTCTACTACTTTCTTTAATTTTTCTTACAAGATAGATTCAATCGAATTAATGTTATAACTATAGTGCATAAAATTCAAAACGTGCCAATTGCCCAATACGTATGTATGTCTGGAGTTGTCGATACTCCCACAAATTAACTTCGTGCGAGTCACCTGTAGGAAATAATACATACATACATAAACTAACGCCTTTTTCCCATGGGGGTAGGCAGAAACCACGGCACGCCACCTGCTACGATCTCTACACACTCCCTTTGCCTCGTTTAGGTTCATATAATTGGTCATTAACACTCGCCGGTTGCGAGTACTACGCATCTGATCTTTCTGAAGAACATCACCAATAAGGTCACTATATGTCCTTGTAGGGCGTCCCCTCCCGGTGTTTCCACTCATATCTGCCTTGTAAATACCTTTTGTTAGCCGTCCATCATTCATCCTCTCAACATGACCAAACCATCTAAGCATACTTTTTTCGATTTTTGTCACTACATTTTCTTTTAAACCACACCGTTCTCTTACCACATCATTCCGCAGCCTATCATTTATAGTCACACCACACATGCTTCGCAAGGAACGCATTTCCACAGCATTTATTCTACTTTCATGCTTCTTTTGCCATACCCAACATTCACATCCATACATAAGCGTAGGCACCAGCACACCATTGTGAACAGCCAGTCGAGTCTTATCAAACATCAACTGGTTGGTCACAATCGCATGTAAAGAACCATTTCAACATCTTTATCAATCTTTCCATCCCTTGTAAACAAACACCCCAAATATACGAACTCACTTACTTGCTCCACACTCTTATCATTTATTTAGGAAATAATATATTTAAAAAAATTACAATTCGATTCGGACGAGTAAATTCGTGCGAATCGACTAATAACTCCAGTAGGTGCGTTTACATTAACTATACCTAAACCAGCAAAGGTGAGTGCTAATTTTCGACTGGCTTGTTAGTGTGGTGTTAGTGACCCTGACTGCTAAGACAGGTCGTGGGTTCGATTCCTACCCAGGACAAATCATTGTGTGGTGAATTTATCTATAATATTAGGTTGGGGAAAAAGTCTTTTCGCATTATAGTATGTATGAACTTGTAATAAAATCTCTTTGGCTATACTATTTGTATCTGGCTGGTTTTGGTATCATTGAAAGTTTAAATTTTAAAGAACATAATTCCAAATTCAAATTAGGAAAATGTGTGATTTTCATTAAATTTGTTTTTCGTACCGTCAAGATGAGTGAATCTAATGAAGAAATTCGATACATTTTAAAATTTTACTACAAAAAAGGTAAAAATGCAACGCAAGCCGCGAAAAAAAATTGCGATGTTTATGGACCTAGTGTAGTGTCTGTGAGAGTAGCACAAATTTGGTTTAAGCGTTTGCAATCCGGAAATTTTGATGTCATAGATGCACGTCGCTCTGGTCGCCCTATTACGGATAAAATGGATGCCATTTTTGAAAAAGTGGAGCAAGATCGGCATACCGGTAGTTACGTCGTAGCTGAAGAAGTGGAAATTGACCACAAAACAGTTTTGGCGCATTTGAAAAAAACTGGGTACACAAAAAAGCTCGACATTTGGGTACCTCACGAGCTCACTGAAAGAAACCTAATGAACCGTGTACTGATTTGTGATTCTTTATTACGACGTAATGAAACCGAACCATTTTTGAAGAATCTGATAACTGGTGATGAAAAGTGGATCACGTATGACAAGAACGTGCGAAAAAGGTCGTGGTCAAAGGCCGGTCAGGCTTCACAGACTGTGGCGAAACCCGGGTTAACTCGCAACAAGGTGATGCTGTGTGTGTGGTGGGATTGGAAGGGCATTATTCATTATGAGCTGTTACCACCAGGCAGGACCATCGATTCTGAACTCTACTGCGAACAACTGATGAGATTAAAGCAAGAAGTTGAGAGAAAGCGGCCGGAATTAATCAACAGAAGGGGTGTGGTTTTTCATCATGATAACGCTAGACCTCACACATCTTTAGCCACCCAACAAAAATTAAGAGAGTTTGGCTGGGAGGTGTTAATGCATCCGCCGTATAGTCCTGACCTTGCACCTTCAGATTTCCACCTGTTTCGGTCTCTTCAGAATTCTTTAGGCAGTGTCAGGTTAACATCACGAGAGGACTGCCAAAACCACTTGTTGCGGTATTTTGACCAGAAGTCCCAAAATTTCTATAGCAATGGGATCATGTCCAACCTACAAGATGGCAAAAAGTTATGGAACAAAATGGTACCTACATACTTTAGTTAAATGTAAATAAACTTTATTAAAAAATGTTTTGAATTTTCTTAAAAAATGCTAAGAAGCTTTTTCCCCAACCTATTATGTATGTATTTAGAAATATATAAGTATGTTTATCAGTTGTCTGGTTACCATAGTACAGGCTCTGCCTAGTTTGGAATCAGATAACGTTGTGTTGGTTGTCCTGATATTATTTTATTTATTTAATTTTGTCACTTCATAATCAGCTTATATAATGTTCTCACTGCGGGGACACAAGCCTCCTCTAGATGAGAGGGAGTGGGCCGTAATCTACCACGCGGGCCCGGTGCGGGTTGCTAATGTCACATGTCTTCGAATTTTCGGTTCTAGGACATGCGGATTTCCTCACGATGTTTTCCTTCACCGTTTTGAGAGCAATAGTGATGATATAATTTACACAAAGTAACGCGCCTATCTGGGGTCGAACCTGCGACCACCTGCGGCTACCTGTGAACTCGTCAGTTGTACCACTGGGCCACCACTGCTACCTATCATAACTGCTGCTACTATTTCCTACTGCCTCATCACTTGCATTTTGATACTACACTTTGAAATAATTAACTGACATAATTCTTCTTCATTATCATTTTTCTACTCTTGTCTCAACTTATTTGGGGTAAGTAACGACACACAAGTAACAAAAGAAACCTATTTCAAATTCGATTTAATTCTTATAAGCTAATTAAATAACAACTTATATTTAATTTACTTCATCAGAATTGTTATTCCCATGGTTTCAACAGCGAATAAAAATGTATGTTTAGTAAATATTATATCCTTAGAGGATAATATTGAGTGTGTTCGGAAATTCCTAGAAAACCGATGCCGCCTACGCCATGTCTGTATATTCAATGAGACATTTGGAAGGGTTGGCGCTTTGTGTTCGAATATATAGGTCTTAGAGCCTTTAATGATTCAATAGATAACAGGTTATTGCTGCACTGATTAGGTTCCTTGTTATTTATGTAATACGTTAAACCTTTTACATGTTATGCCATGATTAAACGTGTAGAAATATTTTGTTTTTTTGTTAGCTTTATGCTTTTTTATAAACTCCTGCATTTTGTTTGACTATCTAAAAATTAATACGTTCAGCAAAACCTTTGTAACTTTTTTATTATTTTTTATTTTGACGAAGGAATATGAAATTTGGCACAGTTAAAGTTTGAATATAGCAAGTGTGCAGAAACCTAATATATTGATATTAAAAATGCTTATGAAATACGTCATACTCATTACATTTTAAATGAATTATGGGCGAATTTCGACTACTGGGCGACCACAAGTAAAATGAATTACATGAATCTTTTTCAGTAACTTCTGTTCAATTTTATTTTAAACTTCAAAATTAGGATCCTTTCTTGTCTATAAAATTGAAATCTACCTACGGTATACGATAGCGCTTCGGAAAAACCAAACAAAACGAACGTGACAATTTGTAGGTATCTATGTATATCAACCTGTAAATGTCGATGTCGTGAGAAACCGCAAAACAAGCACTTAAAAAGAGTTGAAAATGAGCAATAGAAAGTTAAAACAAACTGCAGGAGTGGCTACTTCTCTATTAACCGTGAACGCGACGGTTTAGTGACCCGTTTGAGTTCCAAACTTGTGGGGTCTGCACCAGGGGACCTGCGACGCTTTGATAACGGAACCAGTGATAATAACACCTTAACAAAGGTCTATGCTTTTGGGAAATAATTATATTAATATAAGGGTTGACTTTTGTACTGATTTCGTTAGTTCAAATTAATATTTTTAAGATTTTTCTGGTTATTTTATAGATAGATTATTAAACCATTTTTTCAGTGCACACAGAAGGAATAGCAGCACAACAGGGGAAAGGGTTAATTTATTATTTTTAAATGGGTGATGAAATTTATTAAACTCAAATGCATTTTAGTCTATAATGTACTGTAATTGTGTAATTTGTATGTAAATTCAGATACAAGGTACTTGTTTATGAATAAATGACTATGACTATGACCAACGCGAGAAATCTGGAGTACAAAAAGTCTATTTTTCAATGTTTCTTTTTTCTATCTGACTTAATATGGCAAACACTAATATTTCGCAATGATAATGAATAACGTTAATTATCTTCAAAATATTGACTGTTTAAATCCTTATTTTTTGGACTAGTTTTCGGTTAAGCCAGCGTGGGTGTCGGAAATTATTCTACAGGACCGTACGACCAGGATAAAAGTATCCTACGTAATAAATCAGGTCATAAACTATCAGTGTGCCAAATTTCATCAACAAACATCCAAACCTAACATACAAACTTTCAAATTTATAATATTAGTTGAATTCTGAGAAATATGGTTAGTTGAGAGTTATTTGATTTTTCAGGAATGTGTGTAAAATATTACAACAGATTGATAATTCCGTATGGTTAGTTCCTGGTAATCCTAGTTCTCCCAGTCCGTACATTTCCAGTACAAACGGACATATACTATTGTGCAACATTTCGAGAAAACTTATTGTTCTCACGGGAAATCAGAATGGCTGCATTATCGACTTGCATTGCTACCACTGAATACTAAGACTAGGACAACGGAGCACCATGCAGAAACCAACGACGTATCTACCTAGCTATATGTACAAAACGTCGGTCCTTATTAAGTTGCTCAAAATGTATCAGATAGCATTATGCTATACGCACTCGTATGTATAAGATACGAGCCAAACGCTTATCCTTTCACACACATTGATAAAGTTTTAGCGCGTTTGAATGGCAATGGCTGACATTATCGTAAAAGTCGAAACTTTGTGTTGAAATAGCTCCAGCGAAACATAAGGGGTTCACGTACAATTGCTAAAGTTTCTAATATACTAGGATATACGTTCCTATTGTTCCCATAATATGTCATAAAAATGTCGTAGGATGTAAACTGTCTCGTTGAAGTTCGTGAGGCGGGTGAGTCGGTATGTCGGTAGGTACATAAGTTAAGGAACAAATTCCCTAATCCTTGCAGGTGAAGCCGTCGCGCCGGTCGGCACCGAGGGTCTTCCCGCCGATAGAATTACATCGGGATCGGAATACACTTGAACAAGTGCTCAGCCGAACGACGAACAAAAATTTACTTTTTTAAGGATATTTTTTATTGTATTTTTTTTTCATAATTGTTAGATTTTACTTAGTCAAAGTAGCAGGAACAATTCAAGGTATGTTGTCTGAAAGTTATGATCATTTTAAAATGTTATGAGAGGTCACACGATAGCTATTTTAGGCACTATATTGGTACAACTTTCAGAACTAATTCTGATTAATAACTGTTCAAATATTCAAGTCGATTACTCGATTTACGACGATTTAATCAATACGATTGACTAGAGTATGCTTACTCAGCATGATACGACACAAAAACTGTGAATAAACAGTTACAGAAGTTTCACATGAACGGGAACCGATGTCCGACATGCGTCAGCGAAAATAATGTAATATGAACTAACCAACTAACTGACCCTCAGACTAGTTATCAAATTAACAGCTTACACAAAACTTACCCGGCTTAAGTAATGGCCGATTCATTCTCATGTAAGTATACAAGGAAAAAGATTATGGGTCGGGACTATTTACCGCCCGGGTTTTTCCGACTTCCTCTCGCGCCGAGTCAAACATTTCACGGAGTTAAAAGCCTCCGCCACGGCCTCTAATGTCAAAGTGCGTGTCAGCTGGGAATGCTGACTGAACTTGTTGTCACATGCACACAAAAGATGAGGCGGAACGTAATTGGTCACCCTTCCAGCTAATAGCCACATCAATGTTGATCTAACAGCGTCGTTAAAACGGTTCAAGTGGAAATAAACTTATACAACTCTCTCCTGGCGTACAATGAAACGCGATAAAAGCACCTCTCCGCGTTTTATGAAGAAAACAAACGCTGAATAATAACACGTATCATGTTGCGACAGCGACATATGTTGAACAAACGTAATGTAATTACCGCTGATTGTTTACGCTTAATGCAACAATGTGTACAAAGCTGGAGTGAGTGGCGTTAAGCACTTCTCACGTGGTCTAATTAAGTGTAACACTTAGAGTGGTGCCGGGTGAGGGTGCCACTCAATTATTCGCAACTTGATGCGAGATCAGGCGCCTAGGCCCGCTCCGCGCTCGCCCGCGCGATCGCGTCGCTCCGCCCGCTCTCCCACAAATCCGACCGAGCGACGCATAGCAAAATTCCACACCGCAATTATGTGGGTTACGCGACACTCAGATGGATTATGTGAAATTAAGCGTAGAACAGTAACTAAGTGAGCATAATTCACACCGCCTCAGTGTCTCACCGACACTGTGTAAAGGTTGCGTAACATTATGATGATAGCTACGAGTAGCGTCTCTAACTTAATAGGCTTTCGTTTGTTGAACATTGATTTTATTAAATACTCCTCTCCACTTGAACTTCGGCGAACTTGATTACCTGGAAGTGTCGGTTGAAAATTACTTAAAGGTAATTGAAGCCAAGCTTTGATGTTTATCAGTTTTTAATTTGAAATGAAGAAACAATACCAATGCCCGAGGTCTTCAATATCAATTAAGTTAATATTGTAGTGGGGTTGCTCCAATTTTAGTTAATAGATAGAAGCTCTGAAATTGAAATTGTATACGGTACAATTTTGTTTGGCAGTCGTAAATATTTCGACGATGATTTGCTCCTGCTTTTGTAATTGAAGGAATAACTTTGATTACAGGCTGTATTTTACTTTTATAAATGTGTTTTTACTGAACTTCTCAGTGAACTTTAATCACCGCTTTATATACGTAGGTATCTGAAAAAGCTATTGGTCTGCCCGTTCTTTGCTAAACATTGATGGCAACTGTGAACGTAGGCAGAAATTTCGGAAGTACACATACTACATAGGGCTCTTTATTGTTTGCTTTACAATCTCTCATTCCATTACCAAAAGGTGTAGCTGTGAAAAAATGATTTTAAACTTTTAAATGCAGTTATTATTCAAAGGGGATTACTCATCTCATGCTTCTATAATGAATCTTTCCACAAGATTGAGACCTGACTTCCTAAAGTTAGAGTTTATTTTCGTTTGATAGAATTTGGCGTTGCCGTAACACTGTGAGATTACCCAGCGTGTCGTTACGATGCTCGTTTAGATATGGCGCATGAAGAATTGCAGATCTAGAAATGACACGAAGACTTTAACGGGAAGTCACGCAGACAACCAAGTCGCTACGAATTTCTTGAAGAAGTCTGGCCATTCAAAGAAATGAATGTTTTAAATGAGGTATTTTATTTATTTATTTATTTATTTATTTAAATAAATAAATAAATAAATAAATATTTGCTGAATGATATTTGCTAGTGTTGCCCAAATTCAGTCTTGGTCTTGCAGTCTTGGTCTTGTTCTTGCGTTTTTGCAAGACCAAGACCAAGAACAAGACCGCGTATTTTTAGCAAGACCAAGACCAAGACTGACCGTGCAAGACTTGAGCAAGAACAAGACATAGCCTGCAAGACTCTTGCGTCTTGCAGCTAGGACTTAGCGCTATTTCACTGAGTAGTTAGGTGTAACAGTTCGGTGTATAGGTAGGTACGCTTAGGAATTCTATGAGACGCAAAAAACTGTATCAAAGAATATGAAAAACTGGACCTATGCGCATTACGACTAATACCATAAACATAACGAATAAAAAAATATCTATTAAAATCAAACTGAGTGCATGCATAGTTATGTTTTAACCATCGGCACTTTGATAATGCGGCATCAAAGGTTTTGTACTTACTTCTCAAAGAAATTTGCCGCTTTTCGGAAGTACATGGTTATGATACACGCGCCGGCGCGGCGGCGGCTTCTTTTGAAATCTAAAACAATCGTTGCCGCCACGCCGAAATCATAACATTTGTGACACTATTTGATTGCCGCCATAGGGCGTAGGTATACTCATGCAAAATAATTTCGAATTTTTTTAAGAGTACCTACAGGTGTTCCAAAGAATAAATAAGTTTCAGAGTGCTTAGAATGAAAATGAATACATTATACTGATCACGCAAGTAGTATTATGATTAGGATAAAATGGTAAGGATAGGTAGTAGATGTCATATTAATTCATTCTAGTAAGTATATATTATAATATTGATTACTTATATGGTTTTAAACTAATTACTTAGGTACTATTATTGTACATTTAGTCATTATATTTCTTAAGTTTTTACAAGAAAAAATAGCAAAAAAGTGTTCAAATATCACCCGTTTAATAAATATTGTAGCCACTTTTAAATATACTTGAAACGTGTAAAAAAATTCTACAAAACTAATAAAATAATATAAAAAGCGTAGGTACTTACCTACTAATAAAATAAAAAGCCTGCGATAAGAGTTTTGTATTACTTACCAGCCCGAATATCTCTGAGAGAGATGATGAGAGTGAGTATTTACTAGCTGTGCCCGCGACTTCGTCCACGAGGAATAGTAACTTTGGAGGTATAGTGACGTTCAGGACTTATTTATTTATTTTAAAACTTCTGTCATCAAACATACAAACGAACTCTTCAGCTTTATAATATTAGTATAGATGTACGCCAAAACAAGAGTAAGTATTTACTAGCTGTGCCCGCGACTTCGTCCACGAGGAATAGTAACTTTGGAGGTATAGTGACGTTCAGGACTTATTTATTTATTTTAAAACTTCTGTCATCAAACATACAAACGAACTCTTCAGCTTTATAATATTAGTATAGATGTACGCCAAAACATTCACTTATATGTAAAGAATAGTGATTGGCACTAATTCTATTTTATTCACGCGTCGCGTCTGTACAAGTAGGTAATATTTAGTGTGTGTTTGTACGCCGCACGCGGCATTGTTTGATTTGCGGCGGCATCCTTTTCATAGAGCCGGCACGTGGCGAGGCGGCGCGGTAGAAAGCAAGGAAACGTACTATAAATAAAGGAATTATTTTAATTCCAGTCATTTCCAATTGAGCTGTGCTTCGAGTCTAACTTAATAATTGTTTTTACTAATTCTCGTTGTTTTCTAAAAACGTATCACGTGTACAATTTAATATGAGTGACGAAGATTCAAATTATTCTAGTCCGAGTAACGAGAGTTTGAGTCACAGATCTAAAAGACCCAAAAGCAAATTTGAGGAGTTTTTCGAAATAATTCATACATCCCAAACTGCCTTCTGTAAATTGTGCCAACATAAAAAGATTGAAATAAAAATGAAAAACAGAAACACTTCAGGCTTAAGGAAACATCTAATATCTTTCCACAAAAAGGAATCAGAAATATTTCTTCCTGTTAAACCAAAATTAAGTGGAGATATCACAAGCTTTTTAGTAACCGCTGGAAGAAGTGGACAGGTAAGAATATTTTTTTAACAGTTAAAAGAATTTTAACTCCGCGTAGCTATTCATGCGATACTTTCAAAAACGCCATTAACTTACGTAAGTATTTTTGAGTTAGTGGTGTTTTCATCTAGGGGTGCGACATATTAAGTATGTAATTATCGTCTTAAATATTTTTTATAAACACCCATATTTTCATTTAATCGGCCAGTAACAACTAAGTACTTTATTTTGGTAAATTACAGTACAGTGCAACCTTAATATAACAAATATCAATTTAACGATTTTCTCGATTTAACAACAACAAACCTCCTCCTCTTATACGCTCAAACCTAGTATGTTTTAAATAATAACACAAGATTTATTGTTTTGTTTCAGTCGGAAAACAGCAGTGACAACATCACGACAGCTACAGATGATTGGGTGGTGAAAAAATATCTTCCCTTCTCATTTTTCGATGACGAAGCTACACAAGTATATTTTCGACGTATTTGCCCTAATATGGTGTTTCCTAAAAGGTCTACACTTAGAAGGAAAGTCAAAGAGCGATTTGAAGAGCTCCAATTGAATCTCAAGGAACGACTTCAACAATTATCATCTAAAATGTCTTTTACCATTGATGGGTGGACGTCAATTGCTGGTAGGAGTTACTACGGGGTTACTATTCATTATATAGACAACGAATGGAAGTATCAATCTGTAGTTCTTGATTTTATACCATCACGCGGTCGACATACTGGGGAAGATATTGCAACGATTTTCCATGAATGTTTATTGGAATATGGCATAATTGATAAAATACAAGGTATCACGGTCGACAACGCAACTGCAAATACCAAATTTATGTATGAACTGGGCAAACAGCTGCCGCCACACTTTGATTCAGACAATCAATATTTCCGGTGCTTTGCTCACATTTTAAACCTTGGTGTACAAGATTTATTAAAGACCTTAGCATTACACTGTGAGTCTGACACTAACGCGCAAGATCAGCAGTACGAAGACTATGCAGACGAAACTGAGGATGAGGAAGATGAAGAATCTGCACCAAATATTGCTGACTCGCGTACATCTGTAACAAAGTTACGCAGTATTTCCAGTAAAATAAAAAGAAGTGAGATAGTGAAGAAGAAGTTTCAGTCTGCTTGTGAAGCAGCTGGCGTGCCATCAAATCTAAATGCCATTCTTGACTGTCCAACGAGATGGAATTCCACACATGATATGATTGGATTTGGTTTAAAAGTGAGAGCGGGCATTGACATATTGTGCAGTTCTGTCACCGAATTAAATGATTTTCAAATCACAGCTAATGAATGGCAGGTACTCGAAAAATTACATAAATTTCTAATAAACTTTAAACTTTTAAGTACAAAACTTGGTGGAGACAAATATGTTACATTACCGCTAGTCATTGTATCATTCAATCTCTTGCTAGATAAAATTGAATCCATGGTAAAACAGTTAGATGAGAAACCTAATCAATCTGAAGTGGATGAAAGGCTCATTCTAGCTTTCCAAGCAGCTCGAGACAAAATGCTTAAACATTACAAGAAGAGCAACTGGATTTATTGTACTTCTTTAATTTTAGACCCAAGGCATAAGGCTCAGACTTTTGACCTGACAATGTGGGGGAAGCAACTTAAAACAGAAAGTCTGCGCAAGTTCAATGAACTTTATGAAGAATATAAAAGTCTACACTCACTGAACAAATCTCTGGAATTACCAGTAAAAGAAAATAAAGTATGTGATGAAGATGAAGACGTAATAGACTTTGATAAACTCTATGAATGTCCCTCGACGTCATCTGGATCTTGTCTTCAAGGCTTAGTGATAGACGAGTTGGAGGAGTACCTGAGAAAACCAAGAACTGCCAGCTCGGAAGACATTTTAGATTGGTGGAGGACGCATGAGACAGAGTATCCGATTTTATCGAAAATGGCCCGTGATTTTCTCTCAATACCTGCAACTTCAGTACCTGCTGAGAGGTTATTTTCTAAAGCATCATTAGTAATTAGAAAACATAGAAATAGGTTAAGTGATGAGTCAGCCAGATGGTTACTTTGTATTAATTCTTGGTCAAAAAAATTGATATAAAGTATCATAACCTAATGATAAAGCTGTTGATTTGTGTTGTATTTTATTTTTTATTCAAATAAATGATAAATCGTAAAACTCTTTTATTAAATTTCTTATAAGTTGAGGGTTCAATCGCTTTCTAGACAGATAAGTATTGTTCTTTAAAATACAGTCAAGTTATTGTAATTAATTTGTTTTTTTACATGTTTTAGCAAATGTAAGCTTATAAATCATAAATGTTTATTAAGAAACAGTTACTTCCATGGAAAACGACATATAGGTCAGTTGATTTTTCGAATTTCTTATCAAATCTTCAGTTATTTATTAATCTGCTTGATCTTTACTATGGCTATGTTAATTCAAGCTCACAATGTTCCAATTCTAATACGTTTTTCTAAGATTTAAAGTAAACTTTAATAAATAGTAATAGACTAATAGGTAATTGCAAGACTTGCAAGACTCTTGCTGCAAGACCAAGACCAAGACCAAGACTGGGAGCGCAAGACCAAGACCAAGACCAAGACCAGGTGTATTGGCGCAAGACCAAGACCAAGACTGGCTAAGTCTCGTCTTGTTCTTGCATTTGGGCAACACTAATATTTGCTCTATATTATCTACTGAACCGCCATTTTGAAGCCGACTGAACGTGGGCTGTGACTACGAAACTACGACCTAATATTACTAAGGTTATAAATTATGTATTCAATATTAATGTAAGAGAATCTTTTTGATATTAAATTATGAATTCCTCTGTCACTATTTAAAAGGTAATACATTTTTTTGCAACAGTTAATAAAGCTACTTATTCGTAGTTTTTATTAAGTTTAAAGTTGCGTGGACTGTGTAAGACAAAACGGTGGAGGTATGATAGAAAATCTCACAAATGTTCCGGTTTGTTAGTGTTTGCCAAGATTACTTACAACAAACAAATACAGAGAAGACATTTTCTTGAGATTAATTTATTTAAGAAAATAAAAAGCTTCTAAGACTTCCGACAGTAAACATGGGAAGGTAGGTATTATGAGTATTAAAAATAAAAGCTTTTAAATCTGTGATGATTACAGACAAGATGTTTATGTCTATGTGAAAACAACTATTCAAGTTTACAGCTATGGGTAGATAAACGATCTATTAAATAAAATTTGCAAGAACAATAATATTAAAACATAGCAATGTCGTCGCTGAAATATTGGTTAATTCCGCAACCCTATTGTGCGAGAATAACCATTTTGAATTTGGTGTTACAACAACTTGTATTACTCAAAAATACTGAAATTATTCTTCTTTACAACTAAATATAATTTAAAAAATATCAGCTTTGTGACACGTTGACACACTTATTATATTTTGTAACATTGTGGGCACAACAATCCACCTCGTGTGTAGCCACCAGGGAATGGAAGGATTGAATAAAAAATATATGATATGTACATAGCAAGTAGCGCTCGCAGATTACGAGTGCTCACCAAATTGAGGTGCAATATGGGGGTTAAAAATAATAATATAACCTCCGGGAGGGCCTGCTAGCCTGCTAGCCGTGCAGCGCTCATTCTTTGATCTTTATTATAATAATAAAGTTAGTTCATTTCGCGCCAGTAATGAATATTAATGTTCTCGCTTAAGTCATAAAATAAACTTTATCTGAACAACGCGTCGTCGTACCTCTGCCACCTCGGCCCTAGTGATAAATTCACAAAGAATAAGCCGAACTCGGTCCGTTTTCAATTATAACCAAAATTCGTATTGTGTACTTTGTAACTTCAATAATATCATGAATTATTTAGGGCGCGCCGTTAATAATAACACGAATTTGTTGTGTTGAACAATGTTCCCGCACCATCTGTACGTTCTGCTGATCTATTCGTTTTATGGCCCTGATATTCCACCATTTGTAAAATGGATCAAATCTGTGAAATTATTCCACTCGTTGATAGTTTGCGTGCTCCTTGAGTTTGAATATCAAAACGCAAACGGAAACTTTGTGTTGACTTTGATTGAGGTTCCATTCTGCTACACAAGCTCAGGAGCAATTTACAGCTCCGACACATTGTGCCAATAGTTCAGATAGTTGTACCGTGTTATTACTGTACTTTATGTTTTCGAAGGCAACAGGAGTGGCCCATAGTAGCTCACGAGTACAAAAGTTGTGAGTTCGATCTCAAGCAGGCATGGCATTTTAGCACCGCTGCTCTCAAAATGGTGAAGGAAATAATCGTGAAAAAACATGTCCTGGAAACAAAAATTGGAAGCCATGTCACATAATCAACTCGCATTGGGCCTTTTTTTTGTGGGTGGGAAATTATCAAACGACGCCTCGGGCGTGTCAGACTTTTACTTTTTTCAGTTGCCTAAATGCCAGGGCCACGGTAACTCTTTCAAACCGATCTCACGACGCTAGCAGGCATCGGTCCTCGCAGACTCTTTAAATTTATGCTTACATCTCTTTGAGGCGCGCGTGAAACACCACGCGCCGTCGACTCAGGCCTTACCGGGCGGCGAGCTACCCACTGCTTGCCGCCCGCAAGCCCGTGCCTACGGTGGCCGGGAATAGATTCCCGACACCCGGGGGGTCTCCTTCTGCAGCGGGGAGGGGCGTAAGAGCGCACAGACTGCCTCTCCCTCACGCGCTCCGCCTCTTCCTTCGCAAGCATAACTGCTGTGCAGAAGGAGGTGACGGCTTCCCATGCCCTCTCACTCCGTACCATCGCCTGCATCAGGGCCGGACGCGAGAGGTCGCCGTCGCCACTAAGAGACGGCGGTGCTCCGCCCAGGCAGGGCATCCACCGTATGCTCCATCGTGTCCTCAAGACGATTCACGCAATGGAAATACCCGGGCATTTCCTCCCTCCTTATTCGGAACAGGACCCTCCCTTAACAGCCGTGTCCGGTGAAGGCCTGCGTAAGGCGGAAGGTGAGGACGCCGTGGCGCCACTCTAGCCACTCCTCAAAGAGGGGACTTACCAACGCGATTGTGGCGTGCCCAAACTCGCATTGGGCATGCGTAATGGATAATGGCTTACTCACTCCCACAGAAAAAAATCTGTGTCTAAGCAGTGGTAATATGTAGGCTTAATTGACTATAATATTTATACATGACCTATATCCATGCAGTTGACTTATTTTAACCTGGTACGAGTATTGCACGTCATGGATTTTATAGAGCAATAGATTTTTACGCGAGAAAATCGAATGACATCCAAATTAGGACGTTTGGCCCTCAGGCTAAAGCAAATTTGCGAGGGATTTGGCAGATTACGACCCCTCACATTGGAACTTATATTGAATTTTATAGTTTATGCAATATCAGAGGCGGGCATGAAACATGAGAGGATTGGGGAATAATGCAGGGTTGTTCATTTTTCACAGACGGTGTTGTGAAACGCAAAGAAATCACGATTGTTTTCTGAGCAAAACGAAATCTCGTACGGGTTCCTCAACACCAACACTGAACACCTACTGATCAACATCAATATTATTTTTCATTTATATAATGTTATGTTTCGTCGGGAAAATCGCAGAACCTTTCGGAAGTATGAGTAAAAATGTAAAGTAAACATTGTACCAATTTAATAAAAATCAATTAACGTGATTACCTGTAAACACACCCTGTTTATGTTGCAGAATTTTATGAATACTACATTCTGTTATTTGCAGAGCAGAGCCATGCCGGGCCTGTGACTCACAAGGAGAGTAAGTAAGACTATAAACAAGGGCTAATCTCGTTCTGTGCTCCGTTACGTTTGTTCTCCAAACATCCCGTGTGTTTGTGCAGACAATAGCTAAGTACAATAATTGTGCATGAAGTGGCCGGGAGAGCTGTGCCTTGTTGGTACAGCGGGCTCTCTAAGCCTTTCCGATGTGTGACTAATGTTTGTATATGGTAATGAGATGGTAATGACTGGCGCGCTAGTTCGCCTAAACTGGATCATTGAGCGCCCGTTTTCATCACACTCGTCCGGTCAACGGAGCGGCGCGGCGCAGCGTCGAGTGGTTTGCTAAGACACGGCTTGCACAAGCTTTCTGAATAAACAATGGTGCTCGCTGAATGTGCGCTGGTGGCCGGATGCCGCAAACAGCGCTGCCGTGAGATGTATAATTCTGAACTACAGTGCAACTTTAGACTGCCTACTGAGCCTGCTGGTCTTTGAATACAGCGTCTGAAACCGCATGTACGTACGGGATGTTCTTTTACTGTGATGTGATTTAGCTGTGTAAATGATTTATCACATAGGTATGTACCTACGAAAAATAAGTTCAGGATGATAACTGTACAGCTGACTGTCGGGTGCGTGCTCTTTTAAAAAATATTGTCAGTTGTGCTTTTATTTAAACTAGTGGTCTCAAAACATGGTCGATTCGACTATGGTTTTTTAAATTAATTTAATGGATTTCCAATTCATTATAATATAAAAGGTTTCGCTTTTCTTGCTCTTTCTCCAAATAAACCTTAATTATGCCACATTTCATACTCCTCTGTCCACGTAAATTTCGTAATTCATACTCCTGCGCTTGCGTAAATGCCAAAAAAGGGGTACAACATTTTTGCCTTACGTCCATATGTAGATATTATACTATACACAAAAAATATAACTCTTATTTTATAACAACGCACCTATTGTTTACAACTATGACGCACGTAATACAATATCACAAAATATACAGGTCACAATTTAATCAGGAACAACAGAGATACACAAATTAATAGGATTACTCGTTGGTATAAGTTTCACATCATTAACGTTCTCAGCTCTAATTAGACAACATCGATATAATCGAAGCTCTACAATCGATGTTATATTATAAATAGCGTCTATTACTTATTCATTTCATGATTAATAACTGAAATGTGACTGTAATGTTCCGCCGTTTACTTTAAGGTGCCTAATGAGGGGTTTGCATTTAAATAAAGCATCACTTGAAGTTCTGGTAATCATAGTTATGTAAGTAATATACCTGCTTGGGCTTCTAGGTAACTAATTGGTGATCATCATCATTTAGCTATCATACAATCGAATGGCTATCAGTACAAAGGTCACTAGACTCGTGATCGTGGGTAAAAGCTTTTGTATTTTTTTACCATTGTTGGAAAATGTATTGGTGATTCAAGCAATTCTATTAAAAAATCTGATGATCAAAATCTATAGGTACTTAATTAAATTCATAAAGTCATGCCTTTTGCCAATGGGGGTAGGCAGAAAATACAGAACGCCATCTACTAAGATCCTTACATGCTCCTTTCGCCTCGTTTAAGTTCATACATCTGGTCATACACGCACGCCGGCTACCAGTACTACGAACAGTTTCGGACGAACATCACCAATTATATTCAGATTACAAAAATGGAGATTAAAATGGAAAATTAAATTTAAAATATTGTCACATAAATGACGGATTTAATGACGGACGATGACGGACTTCTAAAGTGTGGATGAGATACTATCTGCCACAGTCTTCAAGCTACGTTGCAGCTGCCACCCATTCTGTAGATCAAGGATACCGTACTTGCACGAATAATTCGATTTTGGTTTTATTTATTCGAAACTTGTTTTTATTTTGTAAGTTAGAACTTATTTTTTGAACTATTTTGGGGTAAGCTCAAAATCTGCATGTATATTTTTCAAATATGCTAATTAAGCCCTTTAATTTGATACCCACCATACCATATCCATATCAAAATATTAATACGGCATCATAGAAAAAAAAAAGTCAGTTTATGTCCTCTTGAAGGCGCTATATTCGACACCAATTTAATGTGACGTCACATAGCCTATAATCAGCAGATGATTCAGACGCTTCCAACGATACTTCGTTTGTCCAATTACAGTACAATTACATGAACTCTAGAAGTTTTTTTTTTTTTGGGTGGGAAATCATCAAGGTGTGTCAGACCTTTACTGACTAAAACCCACCCGTGTTCCTTCAGTTGCCTATGTGCCAGGGCCACGGTATCTCTTTCGAACAAATTTCGCGACCCTGGCAGGCATCAGTCCTAGCAGACCCCTTCAGTCCTGCTGACATCTCTTTGAGGCGCGCGTGGGACACTTCGCGCCGTCGACAAGGGCCTAGTCCTTACCGGGCGGCGACCTACCCATTGCTTGCCGCCCGCAAGCCCACGCCTACGGTGGCCGGGAGTCCGCGATCAACCAACTCCCGACGCCCGGGGCGTCTCCTCCTGCGGTGGCTAGGGACGTGAGGGCGCAGAGATTGCCACTCCCTCACGCACCCCGCTTCCTCCTTCGCGAGCATTACTGCTTCGCAGAAGGAGGTGACGGCTTCCCATGCCCTCTCGCTCTGTAACATGACTCGCACCAAGGTCTGGCGCGAAAGGTCGGCGCCGCCGATCGCCTCCACGAGGACACGGCGGTGCTCCGCCCAGGCAGGGCACATCTCCACCGTATGCTCCACAGTGTCCTCCACATAATCCTCGCAATGGAAACACCCGAGCGTTTACTCCCGTTTTATCCTGAACAAGAACCCACCAAAGCACCCATGCCCGGCGAGGACCTGCGTCAGGCAGAAGGTGAGGACGCCGTGGCGCCTCCCTATCCACTCCTCAAAGAGGGCCCCCTCTACCACACGACACACGACAGAAGTAGGTCGGCATCCGGTTATACCGGAGTTCCTCCCTGATGCAACTCCAGGGCAGGGTATTGAAGGCATTGGCGATGTCTAGAGACGCTGCCAAGACGACTCCACACCGGGACACTGCATCCCCCGTCGTGAGTGCTCACACGCGCATGATGGCGTCTACCGTAGAGCGCCCCTCGCGGAAACCGAACTGGCTGTCTGTCAAATCCGGCAACTTTAGAAGTTATGAAGGAGCATGCATGTATATAGGTTAAAATCATGACTCTTCTTTTTGTTTTGTCGTATTCGGGGAAGAAGTTACAAGGATAGATATGTTAGGTTCGATAGCTCAACATAAAAAAGAATGTGACCATGACAAGTTATAGCTACTATATTAGGTGCTGTTTTCACTATCGACTCTTACCTACCTGAACAACTTTAAACACCAATCCCAAATGAGTAGTTTTTGTTGGAATCGATTTTAATTCCCAGAACTTGGCAGTACTCATAGTCACGCGGTTTATTTCGGAGACACGTGCCGACTCTATATTTGTGTGGTCGCACTAAAATAATATGGTCAGTTATAATTAGTTATAAGTTTTCATAATACTATACAATCAACTTGTTATTATCCTATTGCAGAACCATACTCTTCTCATTCAGAAACTAGCTTTTCCAGCGGCTTCGCCCGCGTATTTATACTAATATTATAAAGCTGAAGAGTAAGTTTGTTTGATTGAACGCGCTAATCTCAGGAACTACTGGTCCAAATTGAAAAATTATTTTTGTGTTGGGTAGCCTATTTATCGAGAAAGGCTATAGGCTATATAACATCACGCTAAAACTAAGAGGAGCGGAGCAGTAATGAAAAATGTTGCTAAAACGGGGAAAATCGCACGGGTAGGCGATTCGACGCGACGCGAAGGGTCGGGGGAACAAGAAATTTAACGCGGACGAAGTCGCGGGCAGAAGCTTGTTATACATATACACCTTCATCTTGAATCACTTAGTCTATTGATAAAAACCCGAATTAAAATCCTATGCTAAATTTAAAAGATGTAAGCATGCAAATGCGGGAAACAACTTTGTTTTATACAATGCAAGGATAAGAAAGTAATGATCCTTGATCAATACATTAAAATTACTATCTACTAATTTTTTTCCTTTCAGACGGTAGCTGTGAATATGATTAAGAAAGAAAGAAAATTGCGTTTATTAGCACTATATCATTTTAAAGTAAAACCTTAAAATATGACCTTTACGTTACGGACAGCATTTTTATTACTCATCGTATTAACTTTTGTAATTACATAGAAACTGAAAATACCGGCAGCTTATTAATAATATCACTTTACTTTGGTTTAATAACTAAAAGGGCAAGAAGCCTTAAATCTTTAATTAATGAACTAAATTCATTTACCGGAAAATTTGTAAACTATCCGTTGTACCGTGTGGTGCCGGACGTAAAGAATAACACCACCCCATTTCTTCTCTTTGGGTGTCGTAAAAGGCGACTAAGGGACTTACTAGAGAATGGGCAGCAGCGTTCTCTATACATTTTACCACCATACTGCGATCGCCAACCCGCCTGCCAAGCGTGGCGATTATGGCAAAGCCCCCCAAATTGGGGGAGGCCTAAGTCCAGCAGTGGACGTCTTACGGCTGAAATGATGATGATGATGATGATCCGTTGTTGTTATAGGAAACAATAAAATTGTTTATTTTATAACTGAAGTGTGCTGGTTAATTTATTTAAGATCTGTAACGGTTGCTTGCTTCTGAGAATATGTGAAGAGAATTGTTTGGCAGGTTGTTCGACACATTATTCAGAGAACGCATTGTTTATTCCTCACACTTCAATAGCTGAGACCGGGAGGAGGGAGAGGTAATCCATCTGTTGACGTTTAACCTTATGTTTATTTTACGTGCTTATAAGAAGCTTATTGCCGTGTACTTAAAGTACCTTTATGTTTGATTCTGGGGATAAAAGTGATGAATTATTGTTCACGTCTACAGGAAATATTAAGATTTTAACCTTAGTTTATGAGGAAAAGCAGAGAAGGGTTATGTCGATGGTAAATGTTAGTCGAGAATTCTAGGAATATAACCTCTCTCTCTGCTTAGTATACGTATCCTTGCACCAATGTCGACCCCAACATAGTTAGGGAAAGTCTAGGCAGGTAGGCAATCTTTAGGTACTAAATGAATACTAAGTATCAGCCGTAAGATGTCCACTCCTGAACATGTATGTACACTGGCTCCCCAATTTGCCGGGGCGGTTACCATAATTGCCACGCGTGGTAGGCGGGTTGTCGATCGCAGTATGGTGGTAAAATGCATAAAGAACGTTGCTGCTCATTCTTTAATAAGATCCCCTTAATAGTCTCTTACCGATACCCACGGAAATAAATGGAATGATTCTGTGCATTACGTCCGACACCACACGGAACAAGCAATACATAGTTGAAGATATTTTAAACAGGCTTTACATATCTGACACATCGTTACTACACAATACTCTACTAAAAGGCTAAAATTTCCTGCTAAAAAGACTACAGGACACAATTTTCTGTGTTGCGTATTCCGAAGCTGCATCTCGTGTTAACCCCTCGCCCGCTGTTACGTTGCTGGGATCAACCCGGGCGTGACAGCCGCCTCACTTGCATGGCGAGTATGGCGACCGGCCGACAAGCTAGCAAGGGCTCAAAGCCCACACAGAAAACCCATTTAATCTATATTTTGCACCGTTGGTTTCCCAGCGAGAAAATATGTAAACCATTATAATTCTTCCGTAATTGTGTCCTTTCAAAAATGTTGATCTGATCGAAATGATCGCATTTTCCCTTAGATTTGGGCTTGTGAGTACTTATCAGAAGTGAGCCCGAAATGTGAACCCGAAGAATTCGTAGTAATTAAGAAAAACAGATTAAGAGCCACGTTTTCTTAGTTTTAAGAAAAAAAAAAGGATAGGGTGAAAGGTTTGTAGAAAATTTTCGGAAGGTTCCGCAACTGATAAGTAATTTTGTCGTCTAAGTATCACCTCACAATGAAAAGGAAGAATTTCCAGGAATTTCAAACTAGCAGGACACGATACGGTCAAAAAGCGGACTTGACATTAAGCCGAGATAACGGGCAAAAAGGGATGAACCATAAATAAACAACTTATGTTATATTGGTATTCCATATTTTTCTTTAAATCAAATTTGCCCGAGCTGTCGAAGTGGCAAAATTCGGCTGCCATTCCCGCCAAAATATTATCTAATAGAAGGAGGTGATAGGCACGGCGAATAGTGATGTATTTATAAGTCATTGAATATAATATGAATTGAAATATTAAGTAAACCTGCAAGTGATTGGGATCGTTTATAAAAATCGTTGGTATATAAATTGTTCGTGGTAACTATATTTGTTTTTAATAGATGTCGCGGTTTTTCTATAGGAAAATTAATAACCACAGCGTAGGAGCCGCCATATTTTTACTGGAAAAAACCCAATCATGTTAAAATTATTGAAAAAATGTTTTATAGTTGACGTAAAATTTAACCCTATTTAAAGGTAAAAGTTTAATATTCACTTTAGGTACCTACATCAGTATGAAAAATTTCTCGTTCAGCTCATGAAATTTAAATCCATAGTATACATTTTATTTGGACTATTCACATGTACATATTAGATATAGCTTCTGCCCGCGACTTCGTCCGCGTCAAATTTTTGCTCCCTTCCCGTCGCATCGAACTGCCTGCCAGTTTTCGTCCATTTTTCGTTGCTGCTCCGCTCCTTTCGATCGTAGTGTGATGTTATATAGCCTATAGCCTTTCTCAATAAATACGCTAAGCAACTCAAAAATATATTTTTTTAATTCGGACCTAGTTCTTGAGATTACCGCGTTCAACCAATCAAACAAACTCTTCAGCTTTAGCATAAATCTTGTCAAGTTTTAATACCTACTTACCTTAGGTTTTGGTAAGGCGTTCACTCCTAAATTTACATATGTACATATTTTAATAGGTATAGCTTGGTGAAAATGATAATCATATACTGTGACTGTAAAGTAGTAAATGTGGCATCGCCATAGGAAAACAATACACCAAGAAAAAAATAGATCTGTATTCTAGATTTTTGCCACCGACTCCGAAATTAGATTTATTCTTCAATTTGTATTGTTTTTTTGGAAGTCGTTTATTTCTTTTTGTCAAAACGTTGTTTATTTTTTTTACTTTTCAGTTATGGTCCTTACCCATACCAATTCGTATACCTCTACTTTATATGCAAACAACAGTGACAGGAAGTATTAGAACTTCATCAAGATGCACAAAGTGGATTAAATACGTATTACCGAAGCTAACGCAAAAACTAGCCAAGCAAAGTTAATAAAATTTAACGGGAACCACCCCTGAGGCAAAACCTATCTATAGAAAAAAAAAATAGCGGAGAAATCGGTGAACTTATATTTTAAAAAAGATACGTTCAGTCGATCATAGAACCTTTATGTTCAATCTATTTTCAATTCAGGTAGGTAGGACACAATCACCATGAACGGTGAATACCGTTGATGACCTAACAGACAACAGTCGTAATAAAAACGCACAATATTGATTAATCAGAATACTATTACCAACAACTGTTGGTTGGGACGTGGTCGCGAAATACACACCTGCAGGCTCCGGATTATAAACGGACAAAAAGAGTAATTAATTTGTAGAAAATATTAACAAACATAAAGACCGACATACTATTTAATCGACGTTCTACGGACGTAAAAATATTGCGGTTTATCGCGCACAGATTTTTCAACTTTTGGTGTTGAACCGAGCTTTTATAATCCAACAGGGTGAGTCTCAGCGCGTCGAAAAAACACATTGTTCGATTTTCAACTCTCGGCGCTAAGCAAAGCATTGAAATTCCAGTGGGCGCAAAAAATCTCGTCGCAATAGTATAATGTCCGTCTGTCTTAACGTCGATTTATGGCGGTGGAAAAAAAGACAACTATAGATGAACATGAGCAGTGATGGTTCAATGGTAACGGCCGCAACTTACGAGTACGGTCGTGAATTCGAACCCAAGGACCTTTACTTTGTGTAAATGATTTCATCACCACTGCTTTCAAAACGGTGAAGGAAAACATCGTGAGGAAATCGGCATGTCTTAGAACCCAAAATTAGAAGACATGTGACATCTACCAATCCGCACTGGGCCCGCGTAGTGGATTATGGCCCACTCCCTCTCACTGAGAGGAGGCCTGTGTCCGAGCAGCGGGAACATTATAGGCTGCTGATGATGATGATAGATGGACAAAGATCTTCAAGCGTGTGGCGAAATTCTTACGAATACCACCATTTTGTTTTTCAATATTTTATTCAAATGTTTACCATCAATCAATGTCAGTTATGTGCCAATAGATCCTTGTAGCTCCGTAAAATGAAATGTATTGGATTTGATAAGATTTTGACAGTTTCCATAGACAAACAACGCCGCCATGATATGCACAAAAATGTCCGACGGCGTAAACTATTACCTAGACAGCTGAACAAGCATCTTTTGGCGTGTGGTTAAAATTGAAACGAACGCTATCCTGCGTTTTTAATACAATATCACAAAACTATTTCACAAAGGTTTACCAACAACGGTCATCTGTTAATGTGGCTTATTAGTCAATTCGCACGAATCGGGTGAATGTCAATGTCATTCGTTCTCCGGCGTCCTTTGACTGGCCTGTTAGCCCAGTGGTTAGTGACCCTGACTGCTAAGACTAAGGTCGTGGGTTCGATTCCCACCCAGGACAAATCTTTGTGTGATGAGCACGATCATTTGTTCTGTGTCTGGGTGTAATTTATCTATAATATATATGTATTTAGAAATATATAAGTATGTTTATCAGTTGTCTGGTTACCAAAGTACATGCTCTGCCTAGTTTGGGGTCAGATAACGGTGTGCTGGTTGTCCTAAGATATTTATATAGTCGATTCTTGAAGTAGTTTTCCTTCTTGCACACTAGAAACCGGTAAGTAGTTTAGTCTAATTCAAAGTGCATTAACGACGAAGTTTATAGAAAAAACAACTGAAATAAAGAAGTTAGAAAGTGATAAAAGTTCTGAACGAATAAGAAAGATTATGATGAAAAAAAAGGTTGTTCTGAGACAGAATGGTTTCTTATATTACTAAACAGAACTGTAGTATAGTTTTAATCCGACTTTCGAATTACAAAATTATAATTGGAAAACTAATAGGTACTACAGACATAGGAGGGCTTATTTACAAGACAAACGGTTCTTTCTAATTCCGCTGAAAATGATTTCTCAACAAAGCCTTTGGGAAATGAGCGTAAATATTTAGATATGTACAAATGTTTACAGATAACGCAATTCTAAAGCCTGCTACTCCAGAATTCCAGATACAACAACGAATAACAAACACAAGTACCTACTACAATCAATTGGTATTCAAATTACATATAAACTTCTCGTACATGTGTTATTCTGACAGAGTAAATTAAACGGTGCAGTTATGTTTACTCTACTCATGGGTGACTATGAACAGGCTCCACAGAACTGACTACATTCTCTACGTACTGTTTACTCTCGGTTCGGTCCGATTGCTTATACACTTTCTAATACAAAGAGGAAGTAACACATTACTATTGTTTCCTTTTTACTATTATTTCTTCACATCATAAAATGGCGGGCGATTAATATCAATTATAAAAGTTACGGCGACTTTATTACTTGTTAAACGCAGTTCGTGTTCACTTTATGGGAAAAACTGTATCATGTTTGTTTTAAGTTAACTGTGAAGTTACGACTTTAGCGTGATTTTATGCTGTAAATAAGGATAAAGAACAAGTTATGGGGCTCTAGTAGGCTACAGATTGACAAACTTTAAACTTACAAATCTCTGTAGTCAAACTTATATAGGGAAAAAAGCAGCCTTAATAGCACATTCATCTTTTATTAGCCCATTTTAAAAATAACCCGGTCTATGCCCCTTTTGCATTTACATGATCATTTTAGCATTCATGTTTACCAAATGACCAGATGCAATATGCTCGCATAAACAATGCATTCAGCTGCTCTGATAACAATAAGTTTTCAAGAATAATAAAATTCATACCGGTTGCATTCAAAACGGGGCACGTACAGTAACGTACGGTCCAATTTTTGCGCACAATTTACCTGCAGATGCAACAAACACAAAGAGGCTATATTTCCGCGGAGGAGGTAAGGGGGAGGGAGGGGTTGGAGGGCAGCGGCGTGTGCCGGCTCGGATTACGGCGGCCATCTGCCGGCGACACCGAACAATCAAGCTAACGAGGCGCGCTCGCGACACCGGATTAAAGCCTAATGCCGCTGCGAACAATACCGTCGACGCCCTTTATCAGTTACACTTAGACGCTAACAGATCGCTCGTGTCGCGACAATGGCCCTTCTTGTTTATGGCTAATCCTAAGTGGATTACTCGTGGCCCGCAGTAACGTGACGCAAAACAATAATCACGCAGTAGTTCAGCTCCATAAAAAGAAACGAGCTCCGCGAACTACGCGACTTTGATACGCTCGCAGCTTAACTCGGAAGATTTAACTTTCGGAATTTAATGAGATTATACCACAGTGTTGTGTTAATGTTAAAATGTAACAGAGTCATGACAATGCTATCATTTAATCGTGTTGTGTCACGCGTATAAATTGTCTCCATTGCTTACACGCGGCACAGCGCTTCGCCGCCAACGATATGAAACCGCATGAAATGAATGTCGCTTCGGTATGAAAACGAGTTTGTCGATCGCAATATCGTTTGCTCACTCGTGGCTCGTGGCTCGTTGTTCATAACGACACAATGTGTACGCACTTATTAAACTGTAGCAAGCCATAACGTTTTCGCCTTCAATTTTTGGTTGATGTTGATCCAATTTTCTATCCTTGGCATACTTTGTTGGACGCCGTCCAATTGTGAAACCACTATACAGTAATTTTATTAGTGTTAGACACGATTTTTAGCACGTCAAATACGAAGGTGATCTAGACTAAAATAGTTATTCTTATGATATTTTCTGGTATAGCTATATTTTGTTGTGTCTCACCTTCTGCCGTGTGCCTATGCAGTGTGGCAGCGAGGTGACGCGTCAAGAAGCGCGCACAGTGACGGATCGCCAGTCGCTTGTTTATTCAATAGTTTCCGTCTCTAGCCAGGCTCAGTGATAATCACTGATCCTTTTCATCGCTTTGTTTTGTCTTCGATGATTACGACTGGCTCTTTATCGAGTGTTCACTGAATCGAACTGTATAAGCTTGTTTATGTTACGTTTCTTGATGACCCTGCAGATCAGTCAACATTGTACAAAACAAAGCTTTGATAGATAAATAGTAAACAGGCAAACAAGTATACGCGAAATATAGCTACTATAACCTTTATCGTTGGCTCCAAAAATGCTAATTAATTACAGGTGTGCGCACCTAATAAGCAAGTCTACAATTATTTAAAGAGTTGCCTTTCTTCAGTAACTTTTTTATCAAACTTGGTGTTTGTTTTAAAGCCCATTTTTCTTTTTTTACTGAACATAATTTTAAAATATAAGCAAGCATGTAGTCTTGTTGCAAAATTAAATTTCAAAATTGCTTCTGTTTTCGAGACGGCTGCCACAGCTGGCAGTAACCACGCCTCACGTTAAAGAATCCCCGCGACTAGAGGCACCAAGCTTACTTTATTTATTCCCATTGTTGTTCCACTCCAGCGTCAGCAAAGTTTTAAATTAAGGAGATAGTTATTGCTGATAAATCTGGAAGTGTTGCTCTTATAGCTGTACTGTGGGAGCCGAGCACCCAGGCAGATAATGTACGCGGTGTAATGCCCCGGTTTTATCTCGTCTTTGTTTTCAAAGTCACAGCACAAAGCCGTGACTTAAGATTTTTGGAGTAATGATTATTCAAAGGTGACGTTCTTGTCTACTACAATTATTGGTGATATTTTGGAAGGCATTTTATTCAAAAGCTCCTTATTAGAACAGCATTCTTATAACATTGTAAACTGATTTAATAAAGGACACCGAAAACAAGGCTTTCTTAGTGACAAATTAAAAATGTTGGCGAGATTAGCTCTGACTGGCTGACGGGCCCCTGAATGGGGACGGCATTCAATGAATAGCTTCCCGACTCTCGCTAAAGTGGCCAATCTCTGCCAAGATTACGTCACATTAAGGGCCTTTCTCACAATCCTCCCCTTCAAATGACGTACTCACTGTTGACCACTACTTAACTCTATTATTCCGAATATTTCCCGATTCTTAATGTGTGTAGAGTCCACTCGATGTCAATTTAGTTTGCGATAATATTTTATCATCAATGTTCCGGATAATAAATGTATTTGCTATGATATTTCCGCGCTCCATCGGTTATTCTGGAAGTGCATTGGCGCAATATTTCCCACTTATGGCGACACAACGAAACAATCCGCGATAGATCAGCGGCGCGCGGCGCGCGGCGACCACTTGTCAACGCATCGCGGCGCGGCGCGACGCGGCGAGGGGGCTGCAAACTAAGCGTTTCTGCCAAAAGTACGTGACCTTAATGTATATCAATCCGAGCGTGATTTATACAGGAGGGATCTGTAAAATATGATATAAAATAAACATTGACAACCAAAACGATGAAATACGACGCAGCGTTGTGATTTAAGGGCGCGTTTCACGAGATTTTATGGCGCTATAAAATCAGTTCGCGCTCTGCTCTCGCCTCCAAAGAGCACACGTACTGCACAGATTTGACAAAACAGACGACGGACATTTATTTGTTCGCTAGTTTTTTTGCAAGTTTTATGGACTGCTGCCAAGTTTATGGTCCACGGACAACGGGCGAACGCTTTGACAGTGTAAAATTGGGGGACGAGATTTGATTTGTCTCTATACCACTTCTTACCCCTTTCTTGTAGGTGAATGTAGATTTTTTAATCCAATTTGATGACAAATTGCATTTGTGGTTTATTGTTTTGATAACTTGGCGCAATAGCAATCAGTAACAGTGATGCCAATAATGAGTAATGAAACATTCAAGATATAGACACACCCCACTGAAACTTATTTTAGCCGAGATCTTCCATAATACCTACAGACTAATGTTGTATGTTTTTAACCTAAAAATACCATTAAATTCTCTGCAACACAACATTCAATGTAAACCACATCTTTTTATTTATTACGTAAGCTTGAAATGGAACAATATATTTTGTTCTACTCACCTAATACATAATGTATAGACCTAGGGAATCTCGGCCATTTTTTGAGACTCCATTTTGAGTATCAATGTCTTTACGGTAGACGAGTTCAATTTTTTATTATATTTATAGAAAAACTGTCTTTACCACACATTTTATTTACGCGATTTAATATTTATACATAAAAATTGCGTACATCATAAGAAAAGAAATAAATAAAAAGTATTTATTCGGACACGCACAGAGACTTAACTAAAAACAATACTTAATTATATAAAAAATAAATTATAAACAAAGGAAAAACACAAAACTAAAAAGAAAACAAAGTCCTGGACAAGTCCAAATGGCCCCCCAATGTCAGCATGAGGCGGCGACATTTAAAAATAAGCGTTTTAGCGCTGGTATTTTGATAGGGCCCAGTGTAATAATCAGTCCATTAGGTTCCCACTGCTGGGACACTGGCCACCGTCCTTTGAGAGGGAGTGGGCCGTAATCCACAACGCGGGCCCACTGCGTGTTGGTAGATGTCACATGTTTTACGAGAATTTCTATATTACAAAAGACTATTAGCTATTGTCATATCTGTTTTATAAATTTATTCTTTGAGATTTTTCTCTAACTTTATTTAAATAGGTGTCTTGTCTTTGTGTATTTTTGACTAACTAAGATCAATTAATTAAGTTCAGATTTTTATGGAGATACTCTACGTTAAAAGTTTTGTGATGATTAAAACTTTAGTACATATACATTAAATATTCCACAGTTGTAGATGTGTGTTGCTTGTACCTATAACGAAGTGCTTTTGTATTTTTAACACGCTTTCATTAACTTCATATGTATGTTAGTATGTGCCTATATAACGGAAACTTTGAATATGATCTTGACCCCCATCAAAACGTCGGATTAACTCGAAATTTGGCATACTTATCAAGGAAATATTACAATATAATCATTTTATTAAATTCATCTTTTTTAACCCGCTTTTATTGACTTGATTTGTGTCCAAGTATCTGTGTAACGGATTCTTTGAACGTGATATTCGCTCCCTTTAAAACGTCGGATTAATTTTAAACTTTGCACACTTATTTATTACGGTCACGGACCAATGACAAATCATCATCATCATCAGCCTATAATGTTCCCACTGCTGGGACACAGGCCTCCTCTCGGTGAGAAGGAGTGGGCCATAATCCACTACGCGGGCCCAGTGCGGTTTGGTAGATGTCGCATGTCTTCGAATTTTTGGTTCTAAGACATGCCGTTTTCCTCACGATGTTTTCCTTCACCGTTTTTGAGAGCAGTGACGATGAAATAATTTACACAAAGTAATGCGCCTGCTTGGGTTTGAACTCACGACCTAATACTCGTAAGTCGCGGTCGTTATCACTGGGCCACCACTGGTCTGCCAATGCAGAGTAGTGGTGGCCCAATGACAAATGCTAATACAATAATTTTATACATTTTTGTCATTGTCCTGGCCAGGATGACTAGGATAGCAAAAAACAATATAACGAAATACCCGCTTTGGAGCTAGCCGAACTTAAAAATAGAAAATTCTAAAAAAATAAAAATAATATCACGCTTTCATAGAAAACTAAACTGAAAAGTAGAAAATAATGAAAAAAGCGTTGGATGCTTGATATCAATTTAAAATACCTCCAAAAGCACACCACGCTTTTTTCCAATATTTTCTACTTTTTAGTTTGTTTTTTCTAAATATAGCTTTATAATTCTTTAGTACCTACGGCTAGATAACCTACCGACTAGTAATAGTGAAACATAAGTTTGAAAATCTAATGAGTGAGTTAGGAAACTAAGGAAAAACTTTTAATACTCGGTATCGAGTAAGTACTGGAAGTTTAGTCACGACGCCGCCGCTCTGATAGCTTACTCATAAATTAAAGCGAAGTAAGTTCCCGCAGTGAACACTTAATTTTAACAACAAACAATACTGCATCACGAAGTTAACCTTAAAATTAATATAACTCATCATCATCATCTGCGCTCCCTTAAAAGCTGAAAAGTTTTGAGGCACAACATGAATTACAGCTTTCTACAAGTACTTTACAAATACTAGTACAGTAAAGTACTATTACTGTAAGTTTCTACAAATACTAGTTCTTTAATGATAAATTTCGTAAATGATAAATGATTTAATTTTGTAAGTAAGTTTGTACAAACACTTTTACGCGTCAATGATATTTTTTTAAACTAGATGAGGTCGGCATTTTCTAACTGACTGAAGAAAGGCCGAACCAAAGTCAGAGGTCACGGTTTTTTTTAAAGTCCAGACATAATCTTGGACACATCATGTGAAGACCATGTAGACTGGTGACTGAAATGGTCTTTTGAGGAAAGAACCACACAGATTGAGTGGACCTGTGTAGTCAGTGCAAGCATTTGTCACTAATCGTGCAGCTCAACTCGGAACTTAAGGAGCTCAAAGATTTAGTAAAATGTTGACTTTGTTCAAAACTTAGTCATCATCTGCCTAGCCTTGTCCCATTTATATTGGGATCAGCTTCCAGTCTAACCAGATACAACTGAGTATCAGTATATTACATGGAGCGAGTGCTTATCTGACCTCCACAAGTCAGTTACTGAGTAACGCGATACCCCTTAGTAAGACCGATTGTGAGACTTTCAGCCTTCTGACGACCCGTAACAGCTGTCAATGTTCCACGATGACAGCCGGGAGCAACGGCTTATCGTGCCTTCCGAGGCACGGAAGAGTCTCGAAGTAGACGGAGTTTACCTGATCGATGAACCCGTTTGGTAGTTAAAATGAAATAACTACGAATAATAATTGAGAAAATTAACAGTTGAAAAAATAGGAAAACAATTTTCGTATAAAAATCAGCTTGTTTCCTTCTCCCTGATCATTCTTAGTTAGAACGCTGACATGTCCCTTTTGTGTTGGCAGTGACATATCACTATGTTCCACATTATGTATGATATTAATTTCATATCATCTGAGCATGTTGACGTGCATTCGTTTAAATTCAGAAACTTATAAAATTGCTAATGTAATGTAGTAATAATTTAAAGGATTATTCGAATAATAGTTTGTACTTTTGTACTTTGACATTTTTTACTCTATGATTCACTTATATTTAATGATACTTTGACACCCAAACTAAATTGTATATTTATGATATAATTTTCATCCGATATGCCTAAACTGTAATTTTAATTCATAATTATGCAATATTGATTGCATGTTTATTAATACTAGCCCAATAATCTCTTTCCTATATTATGTAATTAATATTTGCAAGCCATACTTGGAAGAATGTGATAATACCATTTACTAATCAAAGACCATTATAATGTTCCACATTCTAACAAATTAATGATTATGATTATTATGATTGTCGTCATAGACTAACTGTAATAGTTTTCCAAAATCACCATCGTTATTACATTTGGTGATCAAAGAATATGTTGACGCTTATGTCCGCGTTGCTTTCAAAATGTAAATGATAATGGATTTCTGTAAGAAGGTATGTACAAAGACTTTTACAAGTTAACCATATTTTTAAACTAGATGAGATCGGCGTTTCATATCTAACTACTCTAAAAAGAAAAGCCGAAAAAAAAACTCAGAGTTCAGTCTTTTTTAAAGTCCAGACATAAACTTGGTCAGATCATGTGAAGGTCTGAAAGGGTCTTTTGAGGAGAGAACCACACAGATTGAGTGGACCTGTCCTTTTTAGGGTTCCGTTGCCAAATGGCAAAAAAGGGAACCCTTATAGATTCGTCATGTCTGTCTGTCTGTCTGTCCGAGTATGTCACAGCCACTTTTTTCCGAAACTATAAGAGCTATGCTGTTGAAACTTAGTAAGTAGATGTATTCTGTGAACCGCATTAAGATTTTCACACAAAAATAGAAAAAAAATACATAGAACTGAAACTCAAAAAATTTTTTTTCATCAAATCCATACGTGGTATGGATAGGTGGTATCTATGGATAGGTCTTCAAAAATGATATTGAGGTTTCTTATATCATTTTTTTTCTAAACTGAATAGTTTGCGCGAGAGACACTTCCAAAGTGGTAAAATGTGTGTCCCCCGTAACTTCTAAAATAAGGAAATGATAAAACTAAAAAAAATATATGATGTAGGTACATTACCATGTAAATTTCCACCGAAAATTGGTTTGAACGAGATCTAGTAAGTAGTTTTTTTTTTTAATATGTCATAAATCGTAAACCACAATTTACCTTTCATTTAGTCAACTCAAATATTAAAATTAAAAAAAAAAAAAAAAAAATTCATACGAATGATGATGACGATGACCTGTAGGTTTGTACGGAACCCTCGGTGCGCGAGTCCGACTCGCACTTGGCCGGTTTTTTTATATTAAACCAATGTGATGAGAGTTTATGCTTTCTCCTCAAACCAGCTTGAAATTGCAAATTTTCCCAACTACTGTCTCTAATTTCCCTCAAATATAGCCGATCACAGAACGAAATGATACCGTAGACTTTACGCGTAACAATTTGTAAAGGACATTACGCGGGGATTTTCCTATCGAGTTACGCGTAGTACGCCGACCCTGCCTTTATCGCAAGGCCTTTCGTCAGGTGACACTGACAGCTTTAGATGTCTATCTTGACAACTACCTCTAACCTAAATGTTTTTACCAGACGACCATTACAAAGCGGTGCGTAAAAACAGTTTAAAATGGTCTCTTAAATAAAAACTCTCCCGTCTACTAATAATAAAGTTTTGTCATCACAGTCTATTTTATCTTAATTATTAAATATTGTCAGTTCAGTCATTCGGTCCCCATTTCTTCCTGTGGGTGTCGTAAAAGGCGACTAAGGGACTTACTAGAGAATGGGCAGCAGCGTTCTCTATGCATTTTACCACCATACTGCGATCGCCAACCCGCCTGCCAAGCGAGGCGATTATGGCAAAGCCCCCCAAATTGGGGGAGGCCTAAGTCCAGCAGTGGACGTCTTACGGCTGAAATGATGAGGATGAGTCATTCGGTATTATGAAGAGTCTGAATATAACGATTTTATTTGATATCCGAAAACTCTTTTCCAATTTCAAAAGAGTTCCAATTTTTTTTTTATTTAACATCCGAACTCAACCAGTAGAAAGCTTGCGTTGAAAATTGTGTTTCCGATCAATCTGTAAAACTTTGTGAGTATCCGTCTACTAAAAACTTAAACCTATTTGATTTCAGACGCGTTAGCAAGTTCGGAGTTCTCCAGAGCAAACAGACTGATACCGCAACGATTAAGTAGACCTTTCGCAAAGTATTCGTATGTACATATGTTTGAAAAACGCCTACGTTTTGCATTCTCAGGACGGATAGGGGCCTTGCTCCTGTACTTATGAATAAATGGATACTTTACATCTGTGCGTGTTGGCTTTTTTGATTCTGTAACATAATGTACAATGGTACCCTTATGGTTACTGAGACCTTATTCTGCCTCTGTCTGGTTAAATGTCTGCCATTATGTCAGAACTTATACGCAAAATGAAGTAAGTTTTTCAATTGCATAATTATCTCTGTTGTCCAAATCTTTCCTTCGAATACAGTTGGCAGTAAATCTTGCAATATCTACACCATTGTAAAGTCTTATAAGGGTAAATTATTATAATGCTGACGTCATTTTATCAGCACCTAAACCGCGATCTCTTACCATAGTAAGCGAAATGAAACACGACCATGTACTTAAGCGAACAAAGAAGTAACACTTGGAGACAACTGAGTCATAGAGGCCATTGTCTTGCCGTAGGATTATAAAAATCGTAATGGGATTATTGTTTAGTGGGCGACAACGCGACGACGACGCGACGGACACGGTCTGAACATTTCAATTACTGCACGCATTGTTTGACGCGGCCGGCGCGCGGCTGTTTATCGAAGGCCGCTGACGGGAGCTGATGAGAGCCCCCACAAAATGATTAATCCCGCACTACAGTGTAACAGACGCGGTTGCGATACTCAGCTGACTTATGTGCGCACACTACATCGTATTAAGCTCCCGTTTATGTGCAATTGTGGAGAAAGCATCCTTTATTTTATGATACACTGGCTGTCAGGATGAACGTATTATACGTCAAGAAGGAATTATAGAAAGGATTTATGTTTCAGGATTCAGGATTAAGAAAGTCGTAAATAAATAATCCTAGTATTAACAACTTTTTCATGGAGATTAATGCGAGAGTTGTCTTGAGTTTATCTAACTCGGCTGAAAAATATAATATCACCTTAAACACGAATTACTGGTAGCTCAAGAAGTACTACAGCAGTCTGAAAGCCCAATGACGCTAAATTAGATCACTGTGAGCAAGCGAAATGGGTTAAATGGATTTTACGGCAATTTAACATTCACTATACAATAAACAGAAGACGGCGTAAATACAAAATGTCAACTCAACGGAGTAATGAAGTAAATTATAAAAATTGCTTGTATTTCTCTTGTCTTAGATAACGGACGTTTTTTTTTAATATTAACTCCTCTTGATTCTCCGAAACGATAAATAGGAATCTTTGTTTTTGTTAAGACAATGTTTGTTTTGACTCGGAGTTTTATACAAAAATGGGGACATTTCGACGCTGAAAAAATAACACTGTCTTGATTTGAGTAGCTAAATTTCAGGGATGTATATTTTAGGATGGAAGATGGTTATTTAATGAGTTGTTTTTGTTGAGGACATTTGCGGGTGCTTGTTGTGTCAGGGAACAATTTTATTAACGTGTTGTTTAGACACCGCCATCGTGCGTGATATACGCCGAGCTTCTCGGAAACAATGTCGATTGTGTTGCTAGACTTCACTATGTGACAACTCTCTGGGAGAGTTATAGAAGTAAGTAGCTGTGACCGCAGCTTCGCTCACGCGGGCGGGACGTCAGAAATTATCCCTCAGGAACGTGCTATCGAGCTAAATAGTCCTTGTAAAATACACTATCTGCTAATGGAAGTAAGGAGATTAGCCGGAACAAACAAACAGGAATACAAAATTTAAAAAAATGTATTTCTTTTATAAGTGACGTATACATTTATATACTTTCATTTATGCATTTAGTAAAAAGCAGTAGTCTTGACGTGTATGTGTCTATTATTTATATGTATGTATATGTAGAAGATAAAAGGGTTAATTTGTACAACCATAGCTATAATTAATCGCACTGTACGCTGATCAGAGAGCTAGTTAAAGAATAACAATGATTTATGATGCAGGTCCACATTCTGGCATGTAAGTAAACTATTGAGTATGCAGGTCATAGGTCAGAGAATGGTTTCATTGTGGGTCTTCTAAAAAATACAGAAGGAAAATACTTTAAAATTGTAAAAAAAAAATTCTTTTTTTGTACACTATAGTGTAAATATTAAGCTGTGAATGTATTTGTCGAGCACTGCACATTGACGATGAAGAAAGCTAAATAATGACTACGGATATAGGCGAAATAAAAACAAATGCATGACGACTCTAATGGAAAAGAAATTCGTAGTGATGTGTACGTAAATAGTAATCTATCCTTTGCTATCCGTGGTTTGGGTTGCTCAACTGGGGTAATGTAACGGTCTACGAGCTCTGAATTGTGTTAAAACCCTTTGGATAGTCGCAATATATTTTTCCTAAGTTGCTTGCCGAGGGTGTTTCGATGGGATTCAGAGGTTTTACATTCCGATAAGAAAATGTGGTTTTTCTGATTAATTGGTAGCACGTTTTGAATAAATGGTGCTGGAACAGATTTATTTTTCTTTCAGATAAAAAGCTCATATAATGGTGTAGTGTAGTGTTCGTAGCGTTGGAAGGCCTCCCAAAAGATGGACCGAAGACCTGGTGAGGCCGCAGGAATCCGCTGGATGCGAGAAACACAGAACCAGTCTAAGTGGCGGTGCTTGTCCAGCAGTGGACGACTTTCAGCTGATGATAGTGGTAAAGATATTGGCCAGTTAGCTGGTTGGTTGACTGTGTTTAGCTCTTGGTCTAGGGTGCACTGCTCGTCGTCTACCTGTATGCATTATATTTATATGTTCGTAATAGCTTTTGCCAGCACCCTCGCCCAGGTGGAAGTCTAAAATTATCCCACGGGAACGTATTAACGAGATAAAAGTATGCTATTTGTGTGCCTTTAATTCAAGCACGTTCAGCTATTTTTTGCGTGATTGAATAACAAACATCCAAACTTCCGAACGTACAAACTTTTACACACATTTATAATAAGTACTTATTAGTAGGACAAGCTTCTTCCAGCGGTTTCGCCCGGATGGAAATCGAAAATTAACCCATAAAAAACGTACTTCTGGGACAAAAGTATCCTTATAAACTATCAGTTGGTTAAATTTCATGTAAATCCGTTCATTCATTTATGCGTGATTGCATAACAAATAGCCAAATATTCAAACTTGCACATTTATAATATTAGAAGAATTCTTATCTATTCTTAGATATCTCTTCAGAAACTGAACAATCTCAAATTAATATTTAATGGGAACATAATGATTTTAACAAGTAATTTCCGCAGTACCGTTTTGTTTTCTGATGACGTCAGAGGCCTCTTCATAAATGTCAACGTCTTGTCGAGAAATAAAGTGGCGCAAACGCAATAACCTGTCATTTTTAGTTTAAATGAAACATACTGTTGTATAAATATAGGAAGGAGAGATTAAAACCGAACGATGAAGAATGAGATCACTCGCAGAATTTATAGAGTGATTAAATTTTGAAGGATGTATTTTAGCTAGAATTTTAAATGTGTAACTTGATAAAGAGGTAATGGGAGTGCATTTCAGCCGTAAGACGCCCACTCCTGGACACAGGCCTCTCCAAATTTGTAGGGCTTTGCCATAATCGCCACGCTTGGTAGGCCGGTTGGCGACCACAGTATGTTGGTAAAATGCATATAGAGAACGCTGCTGCCCATTCTCTAATAAATTATTTTATTTCTTCAAGTAGGTTTCTGCAAACTTTTAGACGTCAATCATATTTTTAAAACTAGATGAGGTCAGCGTTTCCTATCTGACTACTCTGAGAAGAAAGGCCGAAACAAACTCAGAGGTTACAGTCACTTTTAAAGTCCAGACATAATCTTGGTCAAATCATGTGAAGATCATAGAGTCGTAAGTCCCTTAGTCGCCTTTTACGATACGCACGGAAGAAAATATTCAAAAACTAGTTCAGCTTACCATAACGTCACAACTTTATGTATGGACCCTGAAACTGCAGGCTGAAATCTGAAAACCAGATTTACAGTCGACCCATAGAAGATATGGGACTTAATTAATCTAATGAAACAACAAAAGGGAACATGGCTGTGCAAATATCCGCAGCAGAGAGTTCCCAATCATCGGGACAATATTGTCCACTCAATGTTGCGACCCAAATTAGCTTTGAGTTCTACGTCCGCATTAATACTTCTAGCGCAAAAGCAATCCTTGTTACTGGCCAATCAGGCTGGCTTTACTACTAAAACACAAATTCGACATGGTTGAGTCATTTAGAGCATCCAACTAAAATCATATAGACAAATGCTTATGATCATTTGTAAATATGTTGTTGCATAACTTTATTCTCAGGCTTCGAAAGCCCGTAGCTTGTAAGTAGTCGTTTTTTTGTGGGTGGGAAATTATCATATCACGTCTCTCGCTCTGGGTGGAGCGGAAGGGCGTGTCAGACTTTTACTGACTAAAACCCAACCCTGTTCCTTCAGTTGCCTATATGCCACGACCAATATTTCGAACAAATCTCGCGACCCTGGCAGATGGGTGGTTTATCATTGCAATCTATTCCAGAATAATTCAGTATAGAATTCTAAGGCCCATCAAAAGTTTAGGCTGTCCCTACTATTTAATTGTGTGTGATTTATAGTGTTACGGGAGAGATTTATCAATACAAAGTGAAATTAAATTGCTAACTAAACTCCCCAAACGTAATGAGTATCGGTATCTGAACATGATGAAACAAAAACTACTAAACTAATTTTCTGTTTTTTTTTGTTTTTGTGGCGTCATGGACCGCAGTTCGTTTATTCACTTGAAATATCAGTTCTTTTTTTGTGTGAAAACTTTACAGGTGTGATGACTATCTATTTCAACAGTTTTAAACAAAAGAAAACAGATTTTCTCAATTCATACTTCATGAAAAGACACTACCAGCGGTCAATGACCTCCAAAAGACCATGTAATCGTTTTTATTTTTATTGTTTCGTATTTAGATTTGGATACTTATCACGTCTGCATAGTTTAGCCAGGTAAGTTAATTTGACCCTGTATAGGTAGGTGTCGAAATAAAAGATTCAAAGTTTCTTCCGTCACAAAACTACGTCATAGTACAAATATATTTATGCTGAGGCTACGCTCTATGTCCCCGCTAAAGGCGCCTCTATAACCTGCATCAATACATCGTAGACCGTTATTGTGAGTACCACACAGACGTAACCCTTTCACAACTACACGCGTATCGGACATGCTGTGGATTCCTTTTAACGAATCCTCTTGTTTAGGCAGGCACAAAACGGGGTTCTCGCAGATACAAACTAGTATCGGGTCGGTTCCTAGACACAGATTTTAGAAGCGTTTGTTGGTGCGAATATCGATGCAATATTTCGATTTGAAATTCGAACGGTGTTGCTGGCTAGATACAAGGATATTCATACTTTTGTTTTTTCAATTATGGAATTTATTCTAGAAAATGAAAGCCAATTATGAATTTGGTGATTTATAGTTTTAAAGTGCGTTCTAAGGAACAATTTGTTTAAAACGAGAGGAGGGTAATTTTATGTCATCACTCTTCACTTCAGCCGTAAGACGTCCACTGCTGGACTTAGGCCTCCCCCAATTTGGGGGGCTTTGCCATAATCATGGCGAAGAATCAACATGGCGATCGCAGTATGGTGGTAAAATGCATAGAGAACGCTGCTGCCCATTCTCTAGTAAGTCCCTTAGTCGCCTTTTACGACACCCACAGGAAGAAATGGGGTGATGTTATTCTTTACGTCCGGCACCACACGGTACTTTTATGTAATAAAACGGAATTTAGACTGAAGATAAAGGCTCCCGCAGACAGGCGTGACGCGACCGCGCCACGCGAATCTTGTAGAACATTTTTTTTTTAAACTCATGGAAATTTTTCTACTAGAAACGCGTCGCGCTGTCACGTGGTGCTTGTCTCTGGGACCTATTAATCGTTTAAGTGTTGCTCTTTAATGCCAAACGACATACTCTGTTTACACACAACAAAATCATAATACAATTTTATTACTTACTTTATTTTTAAATTATACTTCTGAATTGACTATAAATTTTGACATGAGATGAAATT
Organism: Aporophyla nigra; assembly: GCA_947507805.1. Lineage (NCBI taxonomy): Eukaryota > Metazoa > Arthropoda > Insecta > Lepidoptera > Noctuidae > Aporophyla > Aporophyla nigra. The sequence continues at coordinate 7,858,576 of OX382301.1, forward strand.
GATTATGAATATTGTAATTTTATTTGCTTGCATAATCATATTATGACGAATTTATATTTTAATTTAATAGTATGATTTTTTTTTCTTAATAATTTGTATGTCAATTGGCAAAACATAGCGCACTACCTAATCCTTCCTAATACTGTATATAATTGTCACCTATGTTTACGAATAAATGATTTGATTTGATTTGAAAAAAAAAACAATTAATGATTTTCCGATCGGTTTTATTGTTTTTTCTAATCAATGCCCTAGATTGATAAAGCGAGTGATGTGATGATTGGTACCTAGGACTTGAATAATTATCATAATTATATTAATATTAATATAATTATCTTTGTTTTCAATAAACTTTACTTTTTCTTTTCTTCGGGTGCTGCAGTTTGTAGCATAATACATATTAAATAGCTTATAACCTTCCTTAAGGCGCTGTACCTAGTCAAAATGGGCTTCAGAAAACAGTTTTTTAGCCTAATGTATAAATTTTAGAGCAGCAAAAAAAAAACAATGTTAATCATGATCATATTTATGGGTGGACCATTGTGTTCAAAACACGTTTTCGGTAAATTTTCTCGATAGAAAAAAATCATAAAGTCACCATTGAAATTGAATTTCAAGCAAATGTAACTGTATTATATATGAACAAATCTTGATAAAATTAATATCAGTGGTGTAATATATAATATTAAAGGGAGCTATTGTTTTTATTTATCGAAAAATAAGATAAGATATTTATAGGGATTAATATATTCAATGATAAATAACTCGAAAGAGTCGAATGAAACATCGCGCCATCGCGACGTCTTTTCGCTCTCTTTCATTTCAACGCAAAGCGACAGTGACCGCTGAGGCGCGCTGCTAGATGTACAGTCACCACCAAAAGTCGATGAACAGAATCAAAAGCTAAATAATTAATATTAATTATTTAGCTTTTGAAATAGTCGTGTTTAACGACTTTTGTAAATTTCTGGTGTACAGGCTATTTTGTTTCCTAGTTGCGACTATAACTTATGGCATTTTATTGTGAACAGGTGTTTTGTTATGTTGATTCTGTTCATCGACTTTTGGTGGTGACTGTACCTGTGACATTTTGTTCCGCTCGCGTGATTGACATTATAATAAAAATGGCAGCAAAAAAATATACGGAGGGCAATAAAGAGATCATATTCGAAGAAACAAAAACAATGACGGAAGTTGTAAAATAAGTACTTACCTTTTTGTGCTCACGTTATTTTGTTTTATCTATAGATGCGTAATTTTGATCAGTAAGTTCAGAGTTCGATTGGTCTAGTGGTCTCGTGCATTGGCAAGCTTTTCCTCTACAGTGACTAACCCCGGGTTCAAAACCCAAAATATATTTTATACTTTTTGTTGATTTTGCTTATTTGAAATAATCATTTTTTAAATTATTATTAAATTTTTGTCCATTTTCTTGTTTGAAATTTTCAGTAATTATTATTTTTGTTGTTTTTCTTATTTTTGAAACAATCATAATGCAATTTTATTATTTTTTCTTTATAGTAAAAAGAAACCGTTGGCGAGCAATCCGTCAGCAGATGAACCATCGGAGAAAACTTGTCATGAGTAAGCTTATACATGGTGTTACAGAATATTATAGTAACTAGTGTCGTGTCTCACACCTCACTGCAGAAGGATAGATTTCGAGGTCGGGTCCTGAAGTCGGTCTGACATAGTGGTATTTTTTTACAGACACTGTACCGATACCATGTACCGGAAGTCGATCTGGCACCGTTGAAGAGACTGCAGTACAGCCTATGTCCCTGATGTGCCCTTTATCTGATTTCGCTCCGTATGCGTAAATATGTTAAAAATAATAAAATAAAATAAATTATCCTGTTTACATTTTATGTACCTACCCTTCCTATTCGTTTACCCCGTAGGTATGTCCAACCTTTTATTTTACTCAAATCACCCGTAAATCGAGAAAAAAACTGCTGTTTTGTACAAAAAGGTTATTCACCCGGGAAAAAATGTTTCAAACAGCTGTTTTTTTGCGATTTTATGGCTGGCGCCATAGTAAAAGTTTTTCATAATGATGAGAACAATTACTTCTATTCCTATACTTTTGTAACACACTGTATACTATTTTTCTCCAGAATCAACCATCAAGCTTGTTTGACGGTTTTTTATTTTATTTACTCTTGATTCTGAAGAAAAAAAATATATATAGGAATAAAAATGATTGTTTTTATATTTTTTACAATTTGACAATACGAAATTGACGAATTTGACGGAGTGCCAGAAGCCATATCCTCCCGTAAACAGCTTCTCCTCAATGCTCGGGGGCATCTCAAAGATCTCTCCGCGCACGTTGCAATTGTGTTGCTGCGCATGTGTTTTGCATTACCCAAGGTTACATATCTCTTGCGGACCGCTCCTACCTGGCTTTGCCCTGAGGAGGTATGTTCCTTTTGACTGTGCTCTGAAATCAACGGTTGAGTCGATCCTGAATGTATCTTTTAATGATGCACAGTGGAGGCAGGCGGCTCTTCCAATACGGCACGGGGGTCTTGGGGTGCGGTGCGTGCATGATGTGGGTCTACCGGTTTTCCTGGCGTCGACTCATGGGGTGGCTGACCTCGTCACTGTAATTCTACATTCCAATGGTGACGGGGCAAACATACCATTTATGTTGGATGCCGGGTCAGCTTGGTCTGTCCTCAACAGGAGGGCAGCAAGCCCTGACGCAGCACATTTTCAGCGTGCTTGGGACGACGTTACGTCTAAGTTGATCCAGGAGCAGATATTGGTGGGTTCCTCGGGGGCTGATCTAGCCAGATTCAGGGCCGTTTCGCAACCGGAATCGGGGGCATAGTTGCACGCACTACCTTCACTTCATCTGGGCACGTTGCTGGATGACGACTCTTTACGTGTGGCGGTAGCTCTCCGCCTGGGCTGCAAGGTGTGTGAACCCCACAGATGCACCTGCGGTTCCATGGTGGAGGCCGATGGCCACCATGCTATGTCTTGTCGTCGTTGCTCAGGGAGGTTGCCGCGTCACCATGCGCTTAATGATATTGTGCGGAGGGCTTTTGTGTCGGCTGACGTCCCCTGCGTGCTAGAGCCTCCGGGTCTGTTCAGGACTGACGGCAAGAGGCCGGACGGGCTGACCCTGGTGCCTTGGAAGACCGGTAAGTGCCTAATCTGGGATGCAACTTGCGTCAGCACTGTTGCCGCCAGCCACCTTAGTCGCACCGTCCTCTCGCCGTCAGCTGCAGCGAAAGACGCCGCTGAGAGGAAGAGGGTGAAGTACGCACCGTTGGTGGATCGCTACCATTTTGTGCCCATTGCTTTTGAAACCATGGGTGCCTGGGGCACTTGGGCCAAGGAGCTCATTGGTGAGTTAGGGCACAAGCTCCGTGATAGAACGGGTGACTCCCGCTCCGGCTCGTTCTTGGTGCAAAGGTTAGCCATTGCCATCCAACGTGGCAACGCAGCAAGTGTTTTGGGCACCTTTGCGCCGGGAACAGTTAGGGGCGGGTTATTTGACGTGTAGTGAACGCTATGTATGTATATAAATTATCCTTTTTGTATTAATTTAATTGACTGAGTAATTTTATTTATAGCTATTGTATTGTTTTTGATTATAATATCTTCATATATTTGACAATAAGCCGTTTTGAGAATACGCCCTTTCTAAAATTGACCATTCTGCGCCTAAGTCATGTTACTTACGAATTACTTATTATTCGTCTGATGAATGTGTTACATAATTTCTCGATAACCTTTTCTAGAAAATATCAATTATTGATTAATTATTTTAAAAAAAGAAAATAAAAATATGTGCATATTTTAAAAACAAGAACTCGAAAATATATATAGGAACATATTTCAAAAATTAGAAATTAAAAATATAAGTTTCTAGTGAGATTCGATCTCGGTAGTCACGGCGGAAGCGCGTTACGAAGCCGGACGTTGGCGCGCTAGGCCAATCGTACATTATAATTAGAAATAAAAATTACGCTTCGCGAAAAATGGACATCGCGCATCGGTGACATTTGCGCGGTGCACCCCGCAGTAGGCGGGACTACTTGACAATCACTTCATCTGCTTCACCCCCTCAAATACAGAAAAGTTGTCTATTCACAGCGCCTTAACAAATGGACTATAGAATACTAAGAACAGTTTTTTTTTTTAAATCCAATTGCTATTTCGATTAGCGCGTACAAACAAACAAACTCTTCAGCGTTGTTATAGGTATAGATAATTAGAGTCTTGGCAGCTTAAATCAACCAAAGCCTACATAAACAATCTACGCTGAAAACCCTCTCTCATTAAAAACTTCTTTATCTACTATAGCTAGCTAAAACTGACAAATGAACCGACAATCAAAACTAACCGCAATTTGATCGTAATTAACAAACTTTTGTGGACTTCCATTTCATCAAATACAAAGTTGAAAATTAAAAGTAACTTTCGTAAATCAACAGATATTTTTGTGGTATCATTCGATCGATTAGTTCTGCTGATTGACCTACTTTTCCGTTGAGAATAAGAGGAATATGCCTTATAGGGAAGAAAGTATTCAGAAAATGTATGGTTGTGATATTTCAGGCGTCAGATGGAGCCGTTCCGTGCGATATGGCTGCGCTTCACTACATAAATAATGTGTCTGTGTAATAGGCTATTAATGTGCCGACTGTCAGATATAGGATATTTTCATACAAGAATTATGCACTGCCAATTTTCATGCTAATCTAGAAATGGACATTTTTTAATTTGTCACTTATGCCTCTGTTGTTTTGGTTCTAAGTCAGAACTTTGTCCGTTAGGCCATTTCGGAAAGGCAAAGAAAAGAATCGTGCCGAAATGCTCAATGTGGCCCTAAAACACATTGGTTGTACGTCAACGTGAAACTCAAACCTATTGTTTAAATTAAACCATTTACAGGCACTTTATAATTTTCAAGGAGTCGGTCGGTTAGTCAGAAAGTGGAAGCTCGCAACGCTAGTGTCAGCCTTTTTTTTGTGTGTGGAACATCATCAAATGACGTCTCCCGCTCTAGGGTGGAGAGGCAAGGGCGTGTCAGACTTTAAGTGACTAAAACCCACACGTGTTTCTCAGTTGCCCATATGCCAGGGCCACTGTACCTCTTTCGAACAGATTTCGCGACCCTGGCAGGCTAGTGTCAGCCTGCCAGGGTCATTTTCAGCAATATTAGGCGACACCTATACAAATGCCTAAATAATAGCGCACTGTTCCGGGATATGCGACTTGCGGCGCACAGCTCAAAAGCGCGCTTTGGTTACGTATTTAGATGTCACCTTCTGTTAATGAAAATTGGAATTCGCTAGCTACCCAAATGACGAATTTCTAGTAACCTCGCAGTTTTTTCACACTAGAGTAACAAAGGTAAAGTTATCTTTATCCTTCTGAGTATACTGTCTACCCATGAAAATCATTTGGTATTGAGAAAGATTTACGAGCTATCAAAGTACTTGAATGATTCAACTTAAATACCACTAAAATTATTGCGTTCTTTCCAAGCGTACTTGTTTACATCAACGCTCCTCTATTTTCACTAGTTGTGCCAAACGGAAACCTAATACCAACAATTTGAAAGCTCACTCTAAATCTGCTTGTTTATTCGAAAAATGTATTGCCTGCCTGCACTACATAATGTGACTTTTACATAAAAGTATTGATCTAGTCCTGATTCTTAACATGATCTTCAACTCAATAACTCAATATCAATTACCTAAATCAATTTAACAGTAGGAGATCCGACTCTTGCAAGGCAAGGCTGAAATCAGGATGAACAAATCGGGAATCTAGCGCTGCGATAAATGTCAGATAGTTTAAATATTATTGTATGCCAATGTCTACTCATACAAACTAATATCATCATCGTTATTTCAGCCGAAAGACTTGTGGACATAGGCCTCCCCAAATTTGGAGGACTTGCCATAATCGTCATGCTTGGCGGCGGTTGGCGAGCGCAGTAATGTGGTAAAATGCATAGAGAAAGCTGCTGCCCATTCCCTAAGTAAGTCCCTTAGTCGCGAAGAAATGGAATGGTCCTATTTTTTACATCCAGCATTACACGGAATATAGGAAAACGGAATATCTATCTACTTGTGGTAAAATAACAACGAGGAACTCCATTGCTAGTCAAAACTTCCGCGGTCAGTGAATGAATGTATGGCCATTTTTAACTTAACGACCCATCCGTCCCACAAGAGGGTGTTAAGCCGTCGGTCCCGGGACGGGGCCAAAGGGGATAGTGATCGTCAGCCGGCGACTGCTTGTTACTTGTTAAATATCGACATTTGGCCGCATATATTTAGACCGGAGCTGACCTTCCTTGGCATACAATAGGCGGATGATAATTAATATAGGCCCTGGGAAACAAGCGCGAGATATTGTGTGGCAATCAATTAAAAGTCAATCCATTTAGAGACAGTTTGGTAAGCGATGGAAACAAGATCATGAACAAATCTTGTTAAAAATCTTTCTTAAAAAACGTGGGACTGCAAATTGTAATAACAGTCGGCGAATTTCAAAAGTTCCCATGTATTTACAATTTCAGAGGGGATTTTTTGTGGCTGGGAAATCATCAATTGACGTCTCCCGCTCTGAGCGGAGCGGGAGGGCGTGTCAGACTTTTACTGACTACAATCCACCCGTGTTCCTTCAGTTGCCCATTTGCCAGGGCCACGGTAATTCATTCGAACAGATCTCGCGACCCTGGCAGGAGAGGGTTAATTGCGTAATACACTATCAGTAGGAACCGCTTTCATTTTAATAGTTCCACAACATTCATGGCATTTTTATTTTTTTTGGTTGGGAAATCATCAAATGACTTCTCCCGCTCTGGGCGGAGCGGGAGGGCGTGTCAGACTTTTACTGACTAAAACCCACCCGTGTTCCTTCAGTTGCCCATGTGCCAGGGTCACGGTATCTCTTTAGAACAATCACGTGACCCCGGCAGGCATCGGTCCTAGCAGACCCCTTCAGCCTAGCAGACCCCTTCAGCCTAGCAGACCCCTTCAGCCTAGCAGACCCCTTCCATGGCATTGTTTGAAGATTTGAAAGAATGGATTTGCCTTTAAAATGATTCAGATTCTTATTAATTATATGTTACCCAATTAGGGTACTAATCATGTTGTAAGTTGAATTAAATATAATTCGCGACCGAAACAATTAAGGCTTTACAGAATTAGAATCCGCAAGGAAACCCTCTAAATTTATATAATCCCATTGAATGACCATTTCATGAAATAGTTATTCATATTATCAAAAACGTAAGAAAAATTGATTCCCGCGGCTACTCTGGCTTCTCCTTTAAATGACTATAGGAGAAACGAGTAGTAAACGTTAAAGGCACATCATACCATGGGAAAATGTGTAGCTTCATGGTATCACAACGCTAATACCTAACAATTAAATCTTTAGTCTAATTAGAAGTCAACACGTTTATACAAAGTGTTCATTATTTTGGTATCTCATAAATAAATCTAGGTTATTAATGACACTATGTCAAAAAATCAACGGGCAAATTTTGTTGCTTTTCGTTTGTATTTTTCATACAAAATAATTCGACGGCACAATTATTTATGGAATACACCCAATACGTGATAACGTCACTATTTCTTAACTCCAAAAAATAATGGGTTTGAATAAAAATTTCTAACTCGTACTTATCAATGAAACTTACACCCGTGTTCAAGAAAAAAAACATTACCTACTCAATTTTTTTTTAAATCATATGTCAAAGTCAAAGCGTTTATTTCAAATAGGCCCAAAAAGGCACTTTTGAACGTCATGAACAGTTACATGAAAATAGAATTGATTCTAGTTGCCCCTTCCAAAAGGTAGATTCGTATGGAGAAGAGTGGGCAAGAAACTCCACCATTACTCTTTTAAAATGTTTTCAATATTTGTATACAATCCATACTAATATTATAAATGGGAAAGTGTGTGTGTCTGTTAGTCCGTCTTTCACGGCAAAACGGAGCGACGAATTGATGTGATTTTTTAAGTGGAGATAGTTGAAGGGATGGAGAGTGACATAGGCTACTTTTAGTCTCTTTCTAAAATTTTATCTCTTTTAAAAAATTTGACGCGGACGAAGTCGTTATAGTATTTATATAATTATATAACAGACAATGATGACAATGATGATATTTTTTATTATTTATAACAGTTGATTCTTGGATATGGTCTCATTAATGCCCTAGAGTCTTGGGATATCAATTGGAACACGTTGTATTTACTCAAAGGATAGTAATTAAATAAATAAACTGTCAATAATCGTGTCATTACGTAAATAAATAAGTATAATTAGTGGTTGCTAAACACACACATAATTTAATTGACTAAACATAAATTTCAATTAATCCAGAGTTATTTTATTGTAATAAATATGTGTTTCAAATAACAGTTTAGCCGGTAGGTTGAATGCCAATAAAATTACTCGTCCCGATACAATTCAATTTACTTCGACAATGTAAATATTTTCATAATACCTAAACAATGAATAGTGAAATAAAGTTAATGATGTAGCTTAAACATGCTTCAAGAGTAGGTGATCATTGCTTTAAGGAGGAAGAACCAGGTTAGTATTTATTGTGGTGTAGTAGTATATAGGTCAGTGTTATGTTGTACACACCATCTAAATACTAATAAAAAAATAATTTACATGAACTTAGTGGCCTGGCCTGGCCTTTCCCCTTTAAGTTGAAAATTTTGTTCTGGTCCGACTTCCGTTAAAAAAGGGTAGAGGAACACACTCACACATGTTTGATTTAGGTATCACTTGCTATGTGACGAGACTAATATTGCCGAAATCAGTCAAAAATGGACTGCTTCTCAGAACTTGTTAATGGAAGAACCTATTGATGGGCAGGTACTATTAGCAATTCACATTTTAATACAGTAGTTTTGGTCTTTTAGACGATAGATGCCATTTGCAGCTCTAATTTACGGTGCTGAATGCTAGCCAATAAAAAAGACAGTTCCAGAGACCACGTACCGCCGAGATGTGCATGCTGATATGGGCAGGAGGGGTCACTCTTAAGGCGAGGTTGCAGTACTTTTTAACTTTTTTAAACCTCTGTAAATCTAGCAAAATGGCTAGTTTCCGTAAAAAAAAATATTTAGGAAAATTGAACATACTGTTAAGCGCTGTGTGAAGATAGAAACGTGAATTAAAACAATTGGCTCGATAAAAAATAATCATAAAGTTGACACTAAATCGCCATTTAAAACGTGTACTTTGAAGAGATTCCATCATTAAACCATGTAAAACTCATACCAAAGGATAGGTTTTATTGTTTTTTAGGGCATGCTGATAAAATATTTTATAATTTCCTTATCATTTTGTCTCCACGAAACAATTATACACAAAATCTAGCAGCTCAAGCGCTCGCAACGACCGGCCAGTGTTCGCCGAAACGTCTTCAACTACAAGAGGGCCTTAAGGACAGAGTAAAGAACGAACATATCCGAGAAAGTTTTTGAGATCTCAAAAAAAAAAACAATGAATATAAAATGTCAGCATTATTCGCTCACACACTTTGCATAATAGTTAGTTGCTTGTGGTACATTGGAGTGACTTAACTAGTCTCAAGCCTTTTTATTATCCATGTAATCTTTAAGTTTACATGAATGTAGAGGACTCAGGTCTAATTTAAAGAAGCACTTCTCACCTGGATGTCTGTAGTCTACAAAGAGCTTAAGCAAGCCCAAGTGAATGACTCGAAAACCCAGAACCGAAACCTCTGGCGAAGAGTGATGAGGAGAGCCGACCCCAAATGAAATAGGATAAAGCTGGGCAAAGGGAGAGATGAAAGATGCCATTTTAGATACATCTACATACATGTGTTTCAATACCTTGTAACTTAAATATCATCATTATTTGTGGCGTTCCGCGCATAAAGGTACCAGTAGGGAGGTATTGAGTTAAGGCCGGATGTGCCGGGGTCGCGTGATTGTTCGAAAGAGATACCGTGACCCTGGCACATGGGCAACTGAAGGAACGCGGGTGGGTTTTAGTCAGTAAAAGTCTGACACGCCCTCCCGCTCCACCCAGAGCGGGAGAAGTCATTTGATGATATCCCATACAAAAAAAAAAAAAGGCCGGATGTAGAATCTAGAAGAGTCCCTTTATAATGCTGATTACAAAAAAAAAATCCTAATACTTTTTTTGTAACAAACATCCAAAGTTGAAATTCTGAAAAACTAGTTTCGAGAAAATGGAGTTTGAAAGTTAAGGTTACAAAAAAACAATGTTCTACTCGTTTGTTACATAGATTTTTTCACATAGATCCCAACACATTATATGCATCAATGTATCACTAACATAACCGATAGTGTACTGCCAATGTACAAATAGTATTAAAATTCAAAACTCAACATAATAATTATGGAAATATCGACATTTTATAAGACCTACCGACATCTGGTACCATTAACTAAACATTTTCTTTAAAAAAAAAAATGTGCTTAGAAATGTGTTCCGTAGATGTTAAATGTATCAAATTGTAGCTGTTGTAGAACAATATCAGTAAAAATCACAAAATGCCATATTATCACCTGATTTAAAAAAAAAAAAAACGCAAGTAACTCGGAAACTAAATGCCGACATCTGGTACCTTTCTGCGCTGAACGCCACATTTTGTTATAATTTCTATATTTCGTCTGTACAATTTACACACACTCAAAATCAACAAGTTGAGTCAATTCATTCTGTGTACTAAACTAAAACAACATTTGCTATGTTTTCCTGTACATACATACATTCATATAGTAAATAATAATTGTTCCGTATAACTAAACAACAGAATCCGGAAACGACTAGTGTATAGATAAATAGAGACGTTAAATTTCAGCCGTGCGTTTGTACAAGACACAATTCAGGATTGAAATGCTACCTTTGACCTAAGACTTATGAGAGCTATTTATCTAAGAACAAGGCGGAGTAAAAGTGTATTTAAAGCATTAAAGGCTCCCCAAACAGGTGCGACGCGACAGCACGACGCAAGTCTCGTAGAACAGTTTCTATGAAAAACTTCATGGAAATTGGTCTACAAGTGTTGCGTCGCGCCTGTCTGAAGAAGCCTTCAGTCGAAAAATTTGTATGGCCGGTTTGGCCTAGCACCAAAAACTCGAAGTCATGTTACATCTATCAACCCGCACTGGCCTCGCGTGGTAGATCACAGCCCACTCCTTCTCAAAGAGAAGAACCCTTGTGCTCCAACAGTGGGAACATTAGGGGCTGGTTATGCAAATTAAGAGAGAGATAATTATAGAGACTGGTCTACTAGTTCCCGTGATGCATTAGTACCGTTTAGTGTGCAGCTTAGCGACCGCAACGATATAATGTGTAATGATCCCCGGAGAGTGTGTACTTACTGCAGTAACAGTTTGCTGGTCCACCGCCCATGAATACTGGTGTAATGTGTTCCACACCGTTGACGATGACAACTTTATTTGATATTTTATTTCACACTTCCGTTATTGAAGTTGAATGTAGATGTTTTATGATAGAAGGTTGGGTCTGCCGTGTGTAAAGCTTTAACTTTTCGGTTATTGAAGAAGGTAATGTTATCTTGGGCGAAAATAATTACAATCAGGTTCATTTCATCATCATCATCATCATTTCTGCCGAAACACGTCCACTGCTGGACAAAGGCCTCTCCCAATTTGGAGGGGTTTGCCGTAATCGCCACGCTTGGCAGGCGGGTTGGCGATCGCAGTACAGTGGTAAAATGCAAAGAGAATGCTGCTCACCATTCTCTAGTAAGTCCCTTAGTCGCTTCTTATGCCATCCACGGGAAGAATTGGGATGGCGCTATTATTTACGTCCACGTCACAGGAAACTAGGTTCAATTATCTAAATTAAATACCCTCCGGCCGGCCCACGAAGAGGTGGCGAGACGACTTAGACGCGTACTGCAAGGACTCGATCAAGGTGACCCACGAAAAGGAAGACTGAAGGGATTTGGGGGAGGTCTTTGCTCAGCAGTGGGACAGCGTAGGCTAACAAAAAAAAATACTCTCCACATAGGCAGACTTAATTGCTTCCGCTTTTGTTGGCAATTTGGGAAGTAGAACGCATTACATACATTACTAGACTCATTTTCTTGGAAGGTTAAGACAAAGGAGTTAGAAACACTCACATTGTTTTGTTATAGTTAAAACCCATGTTAATAGGGTGAGCATACTGCTAATAACTGGGTGTATATCCTACTTCTGGCAATTTCCTAATCAAAATCTCTTTGGATCTTGACTGATGAATAAATAGATAAAACATTTATTCAACACCACATAATATAAACTCAGGCCTTTTTTCTCATTGGGTAGGCAGAAACTACGACAAACTGTAACCGTGACTTAAGCAAAAGGACAACAACTCGTCGATATTCAAAAAAAAAAAGGATGAAAAAATGACTGTGCAAAGCGTTAGGTGCGAGTGTATGTGCTAAGCGTCGGGTCCTGTTTTTTTCTGTGGGAAAAAATCAAATGACATGGGGTCCTCGATTTGATTCCTAGGAATCTACACTCAGCATATACGCTCGCACCTCGGTCCTTTAAATCAACATTTCGACTTGTACCTTGTACACCAACAAAGGTAACACAAAACTCCATTTAGAAAAAGAAAAACCACTGATAACGAGCGAAACAAGCAAGATAGACGAAACAAGAAGAAAACCAAAGCCCGGATTCAGAAGTATCTACCCACAAACTCACAATTTGTTAACAGAGAAGCAAGCCAAGCGTTTTGATAACGTTTCGATCAATCAGTGCCTTTTGTCCTAGCCAGGCGAAAGATGCACGGACGCTATGACGTCACGATTCCACGAAAACCGGACCAAGTGTTAACGATCATACGGTTATGTCGGTCATAACCTTATGGTTACGGCTAATATCAATGTTTCATTGCCTATAACATTCGCGTAAAGTTATTTCGAATTAATTAATGTGGGCAGAATTGCTCTGGTTTATATGCGATGTCTATGTAACTTTAGATAAATCAGGGCTTTTGAGTCGAGTCAAGTCATTACGATTATATGAATTGATGATTCGATTTTCTGTTTTAGGATTTGGTTAGCTTTACTAATCCTAATGTAAGCGTTGGAATTAAATGCATCAAAGTCTATGCGATGCAATACGAATAAAATCTATCCATTTGTGTTCAAGCTTTCTACGATGATTTGAATCAAAGGGGTAATTGTGTACTCACTTACAACGACAATGCCCTTAATTTTGACAATTCATTCACACTCATTGCGCTGTGTACAGACGCCAGCACATCGCGCTACTACAATCTGTCAAATTCCTTTAATAAATTTCCAACTTTATCGCTAAAGCCTTAGGTTCAAGGTTGATTGGGAGAATTTGACAGTTACGGGTACCTTGATGTGCTGGCATCTGTACGTTGTTGAGAAGACGAATTTCTCAAACTTATGCAGCAATGGATTGACAATTGTCTTCATAATCTTTCGGACTGTGATTGGAAATGTGTGACTCATTTGAGTGCGGGGTTAATCGAAACTATTTGAAACAATTTTAAAGAGGGGTTTTAAATACCTCTGTGAGTGGTATTATGCTTAAGTATCTTTGTAGTTAGCATTAGCAGAGCAGTTAACTCCTCTACCAATCTTGCTGACTAACTAAGCTTCTCACCACAGTTTGCGGTCTAAGTTATTCTCGCGTAGCTCTCGAGAGAACGAGAACAAGAAAATTTAAAACCTTTAAAAGAGTCCAACTTAATTGCAAACTTATTATTTCAACTTTAACTTCGAAAATAACTGAATTTATTTCTTAATAAATAATTGGTCATTTGTAATTATTTGTTTGTTAAACGTGACAAGAAATTGGGTCCGTATGGATTGAGGATCATAGCAATTCAACGCATGTACAAATTTCAGGATCGGGCCTACAAAATCGGCTAATTTGATATTGGTATTATCTTAATTAAAAAGTTACAGGACGTTTAAGGTGGCTAAAAAGTTCTCGAAAGAAGTAGTTTTTTTTAAATAATTTTTTTATTTTTCACTTTCTAGTTGTGGTGCCTACACCACACAAATTCCCTTTCCCTTCAGTTGTTAAATAATAACTGATAACACAAGTCGATTGTGTTTTTTGACGCACTTCTCAAAACTTTACCAACAGCGCCCCACTGTCAACCCCATTTTAGCGCCAAAAGTTCCTTCCAGCAGTAGTCTGCATTACCGTACTTACGTATTTCAAAAACAGAACGTATAGGGTAAAAAAAAAAACAAAATAATGTTTTTATTTGTATCGGTATTTCGAGCGCATGACAATCGCGGTCAAGGTTTCTGACGCTACTTTTGACCGCAGGGTATCAGTCTGTCCTTGTCATGTATAACTGACTTAAATTATGTACCTTCAGCCTACAATGTTTCTACTGCTGGGACAAAGGCAACCCCTCTTTGAGGAGGTGTGGGCTGTATTCCACCACGCGGCTCAGTGCGGGTTGGTAGATGTCACATGTCTTCGAATTTGTTGTTCTAGGACATGCCGCTTTCTTCACGATATATTCCTTCACCGTTTTGACAGCAGAGGTGATGAAATTATTGACATAAAGTGTAGCGCCTGTCTGGGTTCCACCCCACGACCTGCAATTTTCAAGTCGAGGCCCACTGTCAAACAAGTTATCAAGAAATCGGGCATAAAAAAGTTGAAGAAACTGTACTGTCGACCGCACATAAGTTGTAATAATTGGACACTTACAGCACTTTTATGTTGTAGCAGAAAGGTTGATATTCGTACTACAAGTGTTACCATAATGTGCACTTGGCCGCGCAGTGATCTTAACATAGGATATTCTACAACTCTATTGCCCAATGGAGTCAGACTACAGATACTAAACGTAAAACAAGATACGGTTTCTATTTCTAAACACCTTCCTTCAAGTTAAACGGAGCTTTGATAATGAAGAATCCTAAAAAAGCAAACGTTTTTAAGTCTTTTGTTATGGTAGAGGTCGAGGTCAATGCCCTTGACACGTGTCTCACCCCCTGTTATGGGAATCACACCGTAAAGATAACAGATACCCATAGATAAGTATCATTAGTTATAGTCAAGTCAAATATTGCGATCAATAAAATACTATCTATGTAGCCAAGGTAATATTTAATTCAATTCAAAGGAAAAAAAACACCCAAGTTTTAAGGAAAATAGCATATTAAAAAAATGTTAGCATTAATAACATTTACAGTTACAATTTAAATTAGGTTAGAAGTTTAATTTTGTTAAATTATACAGTGAAAGCAAAATATTCAATATAGGGTCGACTTGGCGCAGCAGTTGCGGGCCAAATTAACATATTATGGCCCATGTCTGTACGGCGCGTATCTTTGCCGTCCAGGAGTTATGAAAGGAAGCAACAATGAACGTTACCGCTTGCTTGGTGGTAACTTTTTGGCTCTCTTCTATTGTATAGAATCAACTTCTGTTAACTGAGCAGATGGATGAGCTGCTGGGAAGTTTGTTGAGCCACATCTTCCCAGCGAATGCACTAGGAAATTAGAATACCGGGCGTTTGGGTAGCCCACCCAGTCATATTTAATTTTAACGGTCAGAAAGTGCTGATTCACTATCTAATTTGGATACTTATGAATATTTGCCTTACAGAATATATTATTTTGAACTTTAAGAAGACGTAGACATATTAAAAAAATACTAATACCGATTCCATATTGATCGATTTGGAAAAATAGCACTGGATTTTCCATTACAAAATTGCAGTCTGGTTTTGCAAGAGTGCTCAGAACATAGCGATCGGTAAGCCCATGAGATTTGGTCCGTCATAAGAGCGGTATAAGCGTACATAGCTCATCTTAGAGAATATGCTTAAGAAATGATGCATCTAGAGGCGAATAAAAAAAGACTCTTTTAAATGTTTGAAATTTAAAAACTTCAAATGCGGAATTTCAAATTGAGAACTTGTCAAACTCCGTACCTTAGAATTACTTACTATAATGAGTTCAATGTGCCACCCAAAATTCTACATTTCTCTGAAAAAATAAAAAATACAATAAAAAAGTCACCTAAAGCTACGTGAGCAAAAAAAGTAACTATCTGACTAATACTTCAACTTGATATCCTCAATTCAATTCAAGACAAAACCCAATTCTTCAAGATAGTTTTAAAAGAACAACACTAATTTGGTCCTTGACGTGTTCAAGCTACATAAATCCTACCACACCACAGAACACAAATCGTACTAGCCATCGATAACATCACTACTGCTCGTTGTCGTTTTGTCCAATTTGATTCATTATTTATCTGTCTGTCACAATAAAAGGGAGAGCTATTCAGGAGTCGAATAAATGCAAATAATTTAGTCCCAACTTCTCAAGATGAACTGAAAGGCAGGAGCATTTTTTTTTATGTAGGTCACATAATGTATATGAATTCATCATCATCATTTCAACCAAAAGACGTCCACTGCTGGACATAGGCTTCTCGCAAGCTCCACCACTTCGACCGGTTTTGTGCTTCCCGCATCCAGCGGACTCCTGCGGCCTTCACCAGGTCATCAGTCTACCTTGTGGGAGGCCTTCCAACTCTACGTCTATATATGACTTGTGGCTAACTAATAACAGCCGTACCTACGTATCGATTCTTGAGGTTAAGCTAGGCTCGCCGCTGTTCCTTCGTAGATGGGTGACCATATTGACATACCAAGACCCCTCCGTGTCTTGGAAAGCACGTTAAGTCCCGGCTGTCATTTGTAGATCCTTGAAAGTCGTTACGGGTCGTCAGAAGTCCGAAAGTCTAACAACCAGTCTTACCAAGGGGTTACGTATTACCCAGTAACTGGGTTGTGGAGCTCATATAGATTGTCGCTCCGTGTAAAATACTCGTAGTCAGCTGCATCCGGTTAGACTGGAAGCCTTTTTTTTTTATCACGAGGTGGAAATCCTCATGGATGTCCTCCGCCCTGGGGTGGGCGGAGGGGTCTGTCAGACTCTTACTGACTAAAACCACCCCGGTGTTCCGTCCCACACCTACGTCGGGGACCACGGGAACCAATATGTCTTCCGTGATCCCTGACTGGTTGGGGGGGAGTGAGGTGTTAAACTCCCCCCCATACATCACAGAGTACCTCAACAAGTCGGAGGTCATGGCCTTTCATGGCCTCCGACGGGCGCCGCCGGCCGGATCACAAATCGTGGTCGGGGGGTGCCGGATAGCTGTCGAGTCCACCATGAAATATCTGGGATTGGTGCTCTGACTTCGGCCCCCACTTCCAGCGGCTGGCGCCCAAGTTGATGGGCGCGGCTGGGGCGCTGTCAACGCTGCTTCCCAATCTGGGGGGCCCGAGCGCCGCCTGTAGGCGGCTTTACGTGGGGATCGTGCGATCCATGGCCCTGTATGGGGCCCCGATCTGGGCGGCTGACCTGACGGCCGGCAGCATCGCTGTACTGCGAAGACCGCAGCGAGCGATGGCCGTCAGAGTCATCAGGGGATATCGCACGATCTCCTACGACGCGGCCTGTGTACTGGCTGGATCCCCACCGTGGGACCTCG
Source organism: Aporophyla nigra (assembly GCA_947507805.1). NCBI lineage: Eukaryota > Metazoa > Arthropoda > Insecta > Lepidoptera > Noctuidae > Aporophyla > Aporophyla nigra. The sequence continues at coordinate 7,876,102 of OX382301.1, forward strand.
AGGCGAAAGTACTCGCGTCACTGTATCTGTGGCGCGAGGAAGCGCGGGAGCGAGGCGAACGACTGACGAAGCGACACATGGAGCTTCGTCGGTCGCAGCTCCGCGCAGCCCTGGTGGCGGGCTGGCAGGACAGGCTTTCACGCCCTATCGCCGGCCTCGCCACCGTCGAGGCGGTTCGGCCAGTACTCGGGCACTGGCTCGGGAGGAGGCACGGCTCCCTGTCGTTTCGGGCGATGCAGGTACTCTCGAGGCATGGTTGCTTCGGGAAGTACCTGTGTCGCATAAACAGGGAGCCGGATACCCGGTGTCACCACTGCGTCGACTGCCAGGAGGATACGGCGCGGCATACACTGGCAGAATGTGCCGCTTGGGAGGAGCCGCGTCGTGTCCTCGTCTCAGAAGTAGACAGTGACCTATCGCTGCCGGCCGTGGTCGAGTCGATGGTCGGCAGCGAGGAGTCCTGGGACGCGGTGGTATCCTTCTGCGAAACAGTCATGTCGCAGAAGGAGGCTGCGGAAAGGGAGCGGCAGATATCTTCCGCGCACCCAGCCCGCAGCAGGCGCACCGGGCGTCGGCGGAGGGCGCATAACGCCCTCTTCCAGCCTCCTTAAATGGGTCCCGGGGGTGACGGATCTAGGGACATCCGTCACCCCCTATTGCTACGGACCCGAGATGGTGGCGCGTAGTGTTCCACGCGCGCCTGTCTAGACTGGAAGCCTATCCCAACAAAGTTAGACAAAGGCTAGGTAGATAATGACATATATGACTTATGTAAATTTTAGTTCGTGTAGTACCATAAACGATTAAATCGTAGTTTCATTATATATATTTTGATATATTCATAAGTTTCATCACTGAATTAGTGCGAAGACTAAAAAGGGTTAAACCCTTTGAGTTAGTTTAGTGCAGTGTAAGTGAACTGAAACAGTAGTGAAAGTGCTAACTTTTATAGAGAACACGTGAATCAAGTGTCTTCCCTTTAACTTATCGTGAAAAAGATCTTTCTTTTGGACGCTTTTCTTTTCGCTATTGGACGATTTCTTAGTTTTATAGTTATTTTGCAGTTTAAGTTATATTTAAATCTATATATATAAAATTCAAAGTCCTGAGTGACTGACTGACTGACTGACTGACTGATATATCAACGTACAGCCTAAACCGCTGGTCGTAGAGACGTGAAATTTGGAGGGTGTGTTCTTTGTGAGGAGTAGGTATCAACTAAGAAAGGGTTTTTTGAAATTCCATTCTTAAGAGGGTGAAATGGGGGGTTGAAATGGTGAATTTTTCGACATCCACGCGGGCGAAGCCGTAGGCAGAAGCTAGTTTCTTATAAGCTAATAGGCTAGATTGTAATATGAATAAAGTATCATCAAATGCGATATTATATAAAGAAGAAAAAAAAAAGAAAAAGTCATGTTTAAAAATATACCTTATATGAAAATAATTAGGAAAATTTGTTTACTTAAGAAATTTTCCAATAGATTCCTAAGGCGTAGTCTCAACCCTAATATGATAAAAAGCCGTTTAAATGATAAATACTTGGTCTCGTCAAAAAAGCAGGATAGACAGTGACGATTGCGATTGCAGTGCGATTTGTGCTCAATAATTTTGAACATAAATGACTACTGATTGCGACATGAACGTGTAACAATCAAATCAATTAATATTGGAAGCAATTGTTTCGATTGGTGTTTTCATTACTAACGCATACCAATTTGCATCTATTTTTAGTGACATCGATTTAATTTATTTAGACTATTATTAACTTGATTTCTATTCAAATTAACTTAAACAAAATAAGAGGATTTTCTAGATACAAGTTGCTTACTGGCTTAACAAAGTACTTCATCATTTCAGCTGAAAAAAGTCTACTGCTGGATAAAGGCCTCCCCCAATTTGGAGGGGTTAGCTATATTCGCCACGCTTGGCAGGCGGGTTGGCGATCGCAGTACGGTGGCAAAATGCAAAGAGAAAGCTGCTGCCCATTCTCTAGTAAGTCCCTCAGTCGCCTCTAACGACACCCACGGGAAGAAATGTGATGGTACTATTTCTTACGTCCGGCACCACACGGTACGGTAACAAAGTACTTAATAGGTGCCCATCATACTGAAAAATAATGTCTTTTCATCATCTTCCTAGCCTTTTCCCAACCATGTTGAGGTCGGCTTCCAGTCTAACCGGATGCAGCTGAGTACCAGTATTTTACATGGAGCGTCTACCTATCTGACCTCCACAACCCAGTTACTGGGTAATACGATACCCCTTGGTAAGACTGGTTGTCAGACTTTCGGGCTTGTGACAACCCGTAACGACTGTCTAAGATCTACGAAAGACAGCCGGGACCAACGGCTTACCGTGCTTTCCGAGGCACGGAAGGGTCTTGGTATGTAAAGATGGTCACCCATCTACGGACCAACCACGGCAAGCGTAGCTTAACCTGAACGATCGACCTGTGCGGCTGTTGTAACTTAGCCACAACTGAAAAATAATGTTTTTTAAACATCATAATTCTGTGTTTTCCATATGACGTACCCAAGAACATTTGATTGTATTTTATTAAACAGATCTTATTCTTCATTTAAATTAATCCCACGCAAATACTTTTCTCTGTTAATCAAAGCGGCGAAGTCTTCTAAATATTGATTTAAGTAAATGTTACTCAAATAGCTACACAAAGAAAACGAATCATTGAATAGACGAAACATAATACAACAAATGGAGAAATATTTTTCTTGTTATCATTTTTGTTCTTAACAACAGCGATGGGAAGTTTTAATTAAATTAATTAAAAGTTATCTTGGTAGTTAGATTGTTACGTAAATATGTTCGGTAGACGTAGGTATGTATAGCAATTTCCATTTTATGTAAAAACAAACCATTCATTTTGTGTGTACTAATAATAAATCTTTAAGTGGCATATGGGAGCGTCTAATTAGTCCGCAGACACAGACAAAAAACAGAGGGTACATCGTTAAATAACCTTCAGACGTTGTCTATGTTTTTTTTTGGAAAATCAAGAATTGAGTTTCCAAAATGAAAACGGGCAAACTATGTATAGACACTTCTATTTTTGAAAAAATATAATGTATGCTACTGTCTTGCAATAACCTATGTATGTATAGAATTATTGGAATATACAACAGACCCTTGTCTGCTTGAAGGTAGGTCTCCTATCTTTCCTCTAATCTGTGAAATGGGGGAAGGATACGTGAAATGTCCCCATAAATATTATCCCCTTCACTTGGGGGCCGACTATCAATCAATGGGTGTTTGTGATAGAATAACAGGAATATTACAAATGAAACAGTTGCGTTGGATTATCATGGTCCTAGTCATTGCTCATCAGTGAAATGTATGAAACGCAAATACCTACATACGTGCAATATTAGTGTGTGGTCTGGCCGCACTGGTGTCATTAGTCGTTCATTATCATCCGTATTAAAAATGTAAGCAATGAAACGTGATCCTTTTACTGCGCTTTCATGCCAATTCAATATTAACGGACATATTCGTCACTATATAGTCGTGTGGTAACTAGAATCAACATTTTTATTTAATACATAATTTCACCTTAATTTTATTGGAATTGAACTGTCAGCAATAGGAAATGAGCAGTGATAGCTTTGAACCCGGTCAGGCTACACTTTTCGAAAATGTTTTCATCACTTCTGTTCTCAAAACGGTGAAGGAAAACATCGTGAAGAAACCGGCATCTACTAGAACCAAAAAAAAATCAAAGGCCCACGTGGTAGATTACGGCCCATTCCCTCTCACAGAAAGGAGGTCTGTGTCTCAGCAGTGGAGACATTAAAGGCTGATTATGCTATGTATGTATTGGCATTTACCAAAAAAATATTCTTTTTATAAAGTAAAACATGTAGGTTTCCAAAGGTTCGATTAAATTATCAGATAGCAAAATAACAGTTTTTATTAAAAACAGTTTTTTTCCTAAGATGTGTATTTGTGTAATCAACCCGTATGATCGGATGCAGATTACTATGCTAATACGAGCAGACACTCGATAGACATCGAACCCACATCAAGAGTTCTTATTAGATGCGATTGTATTACAGATATAACTCGGTAAGTCCTCGGAGAACATACGTATAAGTACCTCTACAACATTTTTTTCTTCATAATACGTGATTGTTGAACATGTGGAAAGTTCCACTAAAAGGTTTGTTATAGTTATGAATATTGAACGAGAACATAAAGTGGAAGAGATACAAGAACACTGATTGCTCATGGATAAAGAAAATTTTATTTTATCTTTTGCTGAAAACATTTCATCGGAAACTTGTTTAAGCTTGATGTAATCAATCCGATCGTTCAATGGAAGTGGAAATTAAAAAATAATGTAAAACGATATCTACTTAGAGAAAGCACTATTAGCTGATGCCTGCGGCTTCGCCCACGTGGATGTCGGAAATTGCCCCAAGGGAATGTGCTACCGTGAAAAAAGTAGCTTATTTGCTCCTTATAACTGCCCATCAAAATCGATCCAGGCCTTTCAGAGATTAGCCGAACAAACACATGTACAAACAGCGAGTCAAAAAAATTAAAAATTGTGTTTTTGTTTTGAGTACCGTGTATACTCTCAGATGCATTTAGATAAAAGCTGTTATTTTAACATTGCAATCAGTCACTTCAATTTTATTTATTCGTATTGACTCAAAAAAACGATTTGGATACACAAACCCGGTTTAGTTTTCCAACACATAACACGCGTGGGCCGAGCCGACCGATTTCCGCACGGAAAGTCTACAAATAAAGTTTCCCGTAGACTTTCATGTGGTTACAAAGGGCACTCGCAATTTGCAATTCACACAATACCCCACAAAGTTGGCGAAGCAATTATAAAGATATCAAAAGGTTGATGTTATAGCGGCCTACTTGCTCTCGCTGGCTGAATATTGATGACGCTGAAGCAGCACTGTAGCCAATCTGTGTTCTATGCATAAGTAATGAAGAAAATATGGAACCTAGCGTCAAGTGAACTATAAATATTGACATCAGATGTCGTTTGCAGGGCGGAGGACCTATTGCCGAACGAAACGTCAAAGCACACAAAATGAAATAACGAATGTCAATATCATATTCTGAGAAAGACGATTTGAATAAATATTCTTAAAACGTAAATTGAAGTTAGGAATATTAATGTAAGTGCAGGTATATTTGGCTGAGGTAAGCTTTTAAAAAAAAAACCTACTTTCAAAAAACACTACAAAGTGAACAATTACTTTAATTTCTAAAGTCGGTGTCTTTGGTTTTTTATTTTCGTTTTTTGCCACCGAGTTCTTAGTTGGGTTCTTCACCGACGGTTGTTTTAAAAAAAAAAAAATAATTTGTTTAGTTTTCATCCCCGTACAAAGTCGTATGTACCTTAACTTGCTAAGTAAATACAGTGACAGGAAGTTATTGTAAAATCATCAACAAGTGGAAAAATACAAATTATTCTAACTCAAAAACCTCTTATCGGAATCTTTCTTTCTAAACACCATCAAATTGCGAAACGCATCCTTTTTTAAAGGCGGTTAAAAAAGATGGTACATGAGTCTAAGTCTCATACTCAACTTCATATTCTATCTCATCAGTCTTCTCACCATACTTTGGCCTGTGAAAGTCTATCGCGGAAAATCGCGATCTTGACACCTATGTGCAACACATGTTGTACCCGCATTGGACAACAAGAAACAAAAGACATGCATAAGAGATGGTATAAAGATCTTGTCATTCTATAATTAAAAGACTAAAATCGGGTAAGTGCGATTCGGCCTCGAACATGAAAGATTCCGTACCACCGTAAACAAGTTTCTTGTATGGAGTCCCCAAACAAGAAACTTGTTTCTTTTTTATTTCCCATGATTTTTTTATTATTTATTGTAATAGTGGTCATAATATGCCTCTATGAAACTTTCAAGAGTCTACCTAATACGGTCCAAAAGAAAGCTGTACCTGTGACCGACAGACGGACGTACGGACAGAAAGACAGCGGAGCCTTAGTAATATGGTTCCGTTGATACCCTTTGGGAAGCCAATTTTAAAAACTACTTAGGTGTACCAGAAATTTTTAAAACCAATGAATAATTTACTCTTAAAACTCTATTTGTCATGAATCTTTATATTTACTTACACCTATTAGACTTAAAACGACACACAGATTGCAAACAATTCTGTTCCAAAAATATGGCACTCAATAAAAAATGTATCGTGAAATTGAACATTTTATTAATCGGTCGTTTGTCGGCTTCAGGCTGAAACTGTACTGAAAACGCAAATAGCTTTATGAAATAATCCAGTCAACACTTTTATTTATTAGGCTTACTAAAACTGAAAATTTATTTAATATGTGCCTAGTATTTTGGCGGACCTATGATTGAGTTGGGAAAAATGGTGTTATCAGTGGGAAAAAAATATTTAGTAGGTAGGTATACATACAAACTGCACGGACGTCGTCGCGGAAACTGTAACCATGAATTCAGCACAGGATTCTAGACCCCCGGAATAGAAGGTAATGTCGGTAATTTAAAAAAAAATGCTGTTTTATAGACAAGTGCAAGACCTGCGTTGAAGATCCAATGCGCAATAAAATCCTGTCTTGATAATTTTACCGTCCGAGAGTATGATTTGCTAGATTTTTATCTTATTTTAAGACAAAAAAGAAAACAAAATCAGTAGGTACTAATAAGCAAGATAGAGAACTGAGATTTATTCTTTTTTTTTAAGTTTTATGTCTTTATTGCGTGCGAATGTGGCCTCAGAAGTTAAAGAAAACATCGGTACCTTTAATTGTAGGAATTTCAAATTACAGTACCTACCAAATTCTTACAAAAATTGGAGGTGCCTCACACCATAAGGGCCATTATTCAAAACATTCCAACGTTACTAAAGGAGTATTCCTTTTACAGAAACACACTGGCGCTGACAAGGCAATTTAACATTTCTAGATAGAATACAGAATATTGAGTGGCAACTCGTACTAACAAAATATTTATGTTAGTATTACTCGATATTTCAGCGTTCGTTACCTATGTATTGGAGATGCAATACAGTATCTATATGTGCATTGTTCTCGTATGAAAACTTCGTGTACCTCATTTAGAAACCAACTTCTCAGAAGGGGTAGTATCGCTTGCACTCAGAATGGCTGTAGTTTGTATGTACATAGTTGTTATGGGTTGGTATAGAATAACATAACATCACACCTTGTTTCCTCAAAGGGTTGGGCAGAGGTGTACCTACAGTACACTCACATTTCGCCTGTTATGTTTAAGTCCCATGTAATAGGGAACGAGCCTATTGCTATCAACCAGGCACAAATACAGACTACGGGCTGCTTCTGAGAAATTTCAGATAGAAAACCCCAATAACACTTTGCCTGAACTGATAATCGAACCCAGGTCCTCATTCCAGCGAGGCAGTCAATTCAGTGGATTTAGAATATCATCATTTCAGCCGAAAGACGTCCACTGCTGGACATAGGCCTCCCCCAAGCACCGCCACTTCGACCTATTCTGTGCTTCTCGCATCCAACGTATTCCTGAACTCTCGCAGAACGGATGGCCGATGGGGTCGGAAGGTTCTGGAGTGGCGACCGCGTACTGGAAGACGGAGCGTTGGAAGGCCTCCCACAAGATGGACCGATGACCTGGTGAAGGCCGCAGGAATTTAGAATATAAATGATAATAATAATTATCATCACATCATACCACTTTAAATAAATTCAATAGAAAATGTCACTGCTGGGTGCAAGCCACCTCGCAAGCATTCAATCTTATAATTGAATTCAAATTCATTTAGTTCAAACAAGACCAAAAAGCTCCAGAAAATAAAACTACTAGAACGTCGAAATTTACCAGAAAATATAATTGATTCTAGTTGATTCCAAATGATTGTTATATATGGTAGAAAATGGGCAATGAACTCCATAGTTACTTTAAAAAAATGTTTTACAAAGTTTTGCCTACATTAATATTGTAAAGACGATATACATATTATAGAATAAAATGACTATACTACATTAACAACAAAAAATTCAAATGAAGCGATTTTTTTTTTTTTTTTTGGATGGGAAATCATCAAATGACTTCTCCCGCTCTGGGCGGAGCGGGAGGGCATGTCAGACTTTTACTGACTAAAACCCACCCGTGTTCCTTCAGTTGCCCATGTGCCAGGGTCACGATATCTCTTTCGAACAATCACGCGACCCTGGCAGGCATCGGTCCTAGCAGACCCCTTCAGTGTTGCTGACATCTCTTTGAGGCGCGCGTGGAACACTACGCGCCGTCGACCCGAGCCTGGTCCTTACCGGGCGGCGAGCTACCCATTGATCGCCACCCGCAAGCTCGCGCCTACGGTGGCCGGGAGTCCGCAATCGACTCCCGGCGCCCGGGGCGTCTCTTCCTGAAATGAAGCGATGACAGGTAAATTGATTATGTGATAGATACATGGTACTCATATATTTATTGCTATCATATTGACAGGGTGGGTATCTACGGAAGGGGTCTGCTAGGACCAATGCCTGCCAGGGTCGCGAGATTCGTTCGAAAGAGTTACCGTGGCCCTGGCATATGGGCAACTGAAGGAACACGGGTGGGTTTTAGTCAGTAAAAGTCTGACACGCCCTTCCGCTCCGTCCAGGGCGGGAGAAGTCATTAGATGATTTGCCATCCAAAAAAAAAGGGGTGGGTATCTAAAGATGTCATAAAAAATCAAAGGGTTTACAGAATCAGCTTATAACGATCCCACTGCTGGAACACAAGCCTCTTCTCTATGAGAGGGAGTGGGCCATAATCCACCACTCGGGCCCAATAAAGGGTTTGTCTATTCTTAAAAGTCCAGGCAGAAGTATGTGAAAACGCCAGGAGAAATCGCCGTAGGAAGACATATAGATGACTTTATTGGTGATGTTTTTCTGAAAGGTTAGGTGCGTAGTACTCGCAACCGGCCTGCGTGTATGACCAGATGTACATATGATCGTAAACGAGGTAAAAGGAAAATGTAAAGATCGTAGATGGTGGCGTTCTGTATTTTCTGCCTACCCCCATGGGAACAAGGCTTGAGTTTATATGTGTATGTAATCGTCCAGTAATATTTGTTATTATAGCTGTCTCATTAAGCAAAATTGATGAGAACAAAAAATATCAATTAAAGCTGTGGAAATTATAATCGTTCGACGAAAATATTCCGACTGTGTTTAATCGGCAACGTTTATATTTGTCGTCATTGAGTTAATGCCGTGACAATATCAATTAGAGCCGAGCGCCTCGTTTTTACGAATGAATGTGGAGCAGGTACCGGCGAATTTCGATAATACAGAACTTCTGGCAGTCGAACAAAATAAACAGATGCGGCAAAACGTCCATTCATGTTAACGTTATGAACGAAGCGAGCTATTATTGTTCTCATACTAAAATTTCGATTAAGTCATCAATATTCTCTTTCAGTGCGCTTTCATTTGAGACCCCACTCGAGTATATTTGTAGACATTCGGTTATTCTTCCCCACTTTCAGCACCCACAACTTTTAAACGGCTCAACCGATTTTCATCAAACATGTCTAAGAACACTCGCACATAAGTCACCTTTAATACAAAAAAATAATAATTGAAATCGCTTCATCCGTTCGGGAGCTATGATGCCACAGACAGACAGACACACAGACAGACCGACACACAGACAGACAGACACGTCAAACTTATAACACCCCTCTTTTTCCGTCGGGGGTTAAAAATAGCCTTTTTCTTAAATAAATAAGTGTTATTTACTTCTCCTTTAACGTCAATAAAGACATTAAACTTCCATTTTGAATGTAGGACAGTCACCATCGTGGACTATGTTGACTATTGTTTGTGAAGTCAAGACATAGTCATTATTAATTTCAGTGAAATTATAGACATTATACTTTCAGTTGTGTTGTAGTCAAGGACGGAATCCATTTCAGGTGGTACAGTTTAAACCATTAGGCGAGAACAGATCAGAGCGGCAATTGCGTAACACAATTATAGTAGGAATGGATTTCATTTTGACAGTTCAACAACATTCATTGCGGTATTTACGTTTAACAGTAGACCATTTTTTCGAACAAAAGAAGCATTGGACTAGCATTAACTGATTGAGATTCTGATTAATACTGTGTTACGCATTTAGGGAGCTGCACTTGGCTTGCATGGGGGATTATGGCCCACTCCCTCTCACAGAGGGTCCCATCAGTCACAACGTTCTGATTATGCTATTTGACGACAGGCTTAACTGATGAAATTATTATAACAATCTACATGAGTCAGGCTGTCTTTCAATCACCACTCCAGTAGCAATTTCCCCTTACTGTTCGAACTTCAAACAAGTTTCAATGCACGAATAGTGCCGCCCACTAAAAAGAAGAGTGACTCATATAAATAGTACCTTGTACAAACAAATAAAAGAATTCGTGTACTCCCGGAGTTTTTCTTCACTACAATTAAACTAACTTTGATGTGGTTTCTACAAAGTTTATGATAGCTCAGAACAGATAGACATTTATAGCTCCCGTAACGAATAAACTATACAAGTTTTTTTTTTTCAGATCTTGTATTCGGGTATCGCATTGGATATCTAAGTGTGAATTGCCTTCTTCTTCTTCCTCGTCTCAATGATTCCAATTGATGGTTTTAAATAAGTATCGATCTGAATTCAGCCAATTTGACAGCGTTATCGTTGGCCTCGCAAAGGCCTTACAAAGTTCAGGTCGTCAGGATCAGTACACAAAGACTACAACAATAGAGAGTCGAAGTAAAGTTTATGAAGTGGCAACACTGTGGCACTACGGCTCTTTGGAGTACCCCTTCTACTTGGCCATGTCGAACCGGCAGCCAACCTGGCTTCTTAGTCTATGAAGAGATTTCCAGGTGAGCCATGGCTGTTGGTGACCCACTGGAAGCCTTTCAGGTGAGCCATGGCTGTTGGTGACCCGCTGGAAGCCTTTCTGTCGGCTGAACATAATCAGCTGGAGGGGGATGTACGTGAAGCCATCGTTTCAAGGTTGAAACTGTGCGAATTGTTTGAATTAAGGTTGAAGTAAGTATCGACAGGATAAGGACTTACTGTACCCCAATCCCGTAACACACTTCCAATCATTATACGAAGGATTTTTAAGAGAAACTGCTAATCTATTGCTCCGTATGTTTGAATTTTTTTCCTGCTCAACAACGTAAATACCGCAATGAATGTTGCTGAAGTGTCGAAATATAAGGCATTGCTTTTGTAAATGTGTTACGCAATTACACCGCGATTCAGTCGTCGGTTTCTGTTTTCGAAAGAAACGCTGCAAGAATCGAGAAACTAGGTGAATAGTTTCCATAAATCAATCTACCAGATAATATTCCTTATCCGCTTCTTCGACATGCACAGAAAGGAGTGACGATTACGATGAATAATATATTTAAACAGAGTAAGACATTCATTGATCACAATGAACACAAACTCAATGAAGCTTTCTGTTTGTAATAACAACAATTACAAAACATTAAACAATGAATATTTATTCCACACAATATGTTAATTGGACGGCTGAGTGTATTAAATGTTAAAGGCATGTAGGCACTTAGCTCTATTAGGGGGTTAACCCATTTAAAAGTTTAATTAATATAGTCCTAAGATAATATTGTATGAACATTTGAGGACGTAATTGCGAACCCAGGAAAGGTTTTTGACCGGGCGGAGTTAAAAAAGAGAAATAATTCTATTTGTTTTATTCGCTGCACAGTTTACTTTGCAAGTTTGCGCATCGTCGGCGCCGCGGTGCAAACCCGGAACCCGAAACCGAATATTTGATAGCAAGTTGAAATAGTTGATTTTTGATGAGAGAATTAGATACCTATAGTTTCAGTTTTGGTTTTACGGTAGCTTGCTGTGACGAATAACGAATGGAATTATTTTGGCCTAGAAATAATAATGCAAACTATGAAGGGTGAAAAAATATTATTCACTGAGTATTAACAGCCGCACGGATCGCCGATAAGGTTAAGTTACGCTTACCGCGGTTGATCCGTGGATGGGTGACCATATTAACGTACCAAGACCGTTGACATGAATCGGAAAGCACGTTAAGCCGTTGGCCCCGCCTGAACTTCGTAGATCTTTGACATTCGTTACGGGTTGTCAGAAGCCCAAAACTCTTACCCAGGGGTATCGTGTTACCCAGAAATTGGGTTGTGGAGGCCAGATAGGCAGTCGCTCCATATAAAATACTGCTATTCAAACGCATCTAACCAGATGCGGAATGTTGGGCTGGCCAAACTGGAAGCCAGTCCAACATAGTTGGGAAAGGGCTAGACAGATGATGAATGCAAACTATTATTTTGAGAACTTTTATAACATTTTTCATTATTTATTTCAAAATAATCCTACATCTAGGTAATCTTTTAGATTCTCTGTAGAAATGATAGTCCTGAGCACTTCTTATATTCCAATTTAATATATTTCAAAACTACGTTATATGGAGTAAATCATAAGGAAATATGAGCTTATCACTTTCTCCAAGAATGAGGTCTATCCAATAAGTATGATTCCTAGAAATTTTCCCACATTACATTTTACTTGATGTATTCAAGTATTATCAAGTTTATAACGGTAAGTATTGAGCTGCTTATATTAAGGTATTAAAACCAAATTTTATTATAACGTAAGTACAAAGTATTTCAGATAAAAATAAATTTGTTAGTATTTTTCTCACAACTCCCAAAATTATATACACAAGTAACGTGGGATAAGTGCAGAACGTTTATGATCCTAAAATGCTATATGTACATATAAGGTGTAACAGAATAAAAGCTAGCCCTGAAAGTAGTTAGTTCCTAATCGATTCCAGTAACTTTTATCATATTTTTTGTCAATAATACCAATATTAGTGACAAAAAATATGCATTGCGCGATACCTACCACCGATTGAAACCCACTAAAGAAAATTCAGTCTTATCTCAAAGCAAGAAGACTCGATTTTAAATGCATAAAGTATACATAATGCTGGGGTCAGCACGTTTTCTTTAAAGATGACAGCTTTAAAAAAGAAAAGTTTTGGTCATTGTATATATGCTTAAATGCTAAATACTCTCATGTCGGGTGTATGAGGTGTTGCGTTAATTATGTTATTCGTTGTATACCTAAGTACTTAAGTAATTTAAACATAAACGTCAGGCTAGCCCATGAAATTTGCCCTGCCTGGGCGAAGCACCGCCGCGCCGTGTCCCCGTGGAGGCGATCGGCGGCGATGACCTCTCACGTCCGGCCCTGGTGCGAGCCATGGTACGGAGCGAGAGGGCATGGGAAGCCGTCACCTCCTTCTGCGAAGCAGTAATGCCTGCGAAGAAGGAGGCAGGGCGCATGAAGGAGTGGAAGTCTCTGCGCCCTCGCGTTCCTAGTCGCCGCAGGAGGACCAGGCTCGGGTCGACGGCGCGTAATGTTCCTCAAAGAGATGTCAGCAATACTGAAGGGGTCTGCTAGGACCGATGCTGCCAGGGTCGCGAGATTCATTCGAAAGAGTTACCCAGGCCCTGGCATATGGGCAACTGAAGGAACACGGGTGGTTTTTAGTCAGTAAAAGTCTGACACGCCCTTCCGCTCCACTCTAGAGCGGGAGACGTCATTTGGTGATTTCCTAACCAAAAAAAAACACATGAAATTAAAATTTTCTCACGTGTTTTGCAATAACTGTATATGGTTTTACAGAATGTATAATCATTAAAAATATTAATACAACCCTCAGTTCATTTAATCCCATTGAGCGACTTTTTCATGAAATAGTAATTCAGTGGGATTAAATGACATAGAGGGCATTACCTCGACTCATAGTCCTTAACCACTTAAACTTTATGAATCAATTTTACATTTATATTAAATACAAAATCATCGAGTCAAGAGCATAGAAACTTATTATGTATTCTGTGGTGCCGGACGTAAGAGGACTTACTAGAGGATGAGCAGCAGCGATCGCCAACCCGCCTGCCAATTGTGGTGATTATTGCAGCCCTCCTCCCCACTTTGGGAGAACCCTATGTCCAGCAGTGGACGTCTTATGGCTGAAATGATGATGATAATGATGAATTATGTATGTGGTTGCATTTTGACAATAGATCAACCTGTATGCTTATAAAATGAGAAGCTGTTAACTCTTCACTCGAACAATACTGACAAAAAATTGAAGAGATTCCTGTTTTTTTTTTTATTAGTAAAAGAAAAGATACGATTTTAAATAAGAAAAGAAATGTCTGTTTCGGCAGTAACAGGTAAGATAGCCAGTACCTCTGTGGTTGAGGATTCCAGGTGAAGTTCGCTTTCACCTTCGGCCTGATTATGACTTACTACCAGTTCAAATAAGGCTTTAGGCGATGTAGGCTTACCGATGTGGTTATAAAAAAAAATCGAAACATACAGAGTAAGAAATTAAAATGAAGCACAAACAGAAAATTGTTGCACCAGTGAGCGCCCAGGTTTTTGAACTACTTAAAGACTATGGATATGAAAGTTTGAAGCTTAGAGTTCATACAATAAAAGCATAATACCTTGTATTTATTTTTATTTAATTTTAACTTATGTTACGGGTATTGGAGAAAAAACAGAGAATGCAAAACAGGGAGGTTTGGAAGAATAAAGGGGAGATCCTTGCCCAGTAGTGGGACACAATAAAAGGTAACAAAAAAAAAAATATTTCCCTATGCAATACGTTTTGCCACTTACTCTAAAGGAACCACCAAATGTTTCAGGTGTAGGTGCTGCACGATTTGGCAAAGTCAACTGCAGGGTATAGTGTTGCTATGATATTCATAAAAGGTGAGCTTGGCAGCTTGTTCGTTATGTATGGCCACACACCATGCTGTGTGTTGGTGCGAAACGTTTGGGGGGTTATTCCTAAATAATGAGGTTTACCAACATGTTTGAACTAGTCACTGATAGTGAAATAATGATGTGTTATTTAGACTGCGTGACTTCTTAAATAATTACACCTACCACAGTACATAAAACATTAGAAACGACACACTTAAGAACTCCAAGCAGACAACAAGAGTTACCGAGACTGTATTAAACGTCGCTTTTACGTAGTCTATATGAAAAGAAAATAACATCCCATATGACACCATTACAGGAGACAGCCCTCCGTAATGGAAATTTGCATACGCACCTTAAAATTTTATTCATAAGGAGAAAATTGTTTCACATATTCGGCGGGTGTGCTCGGGAACGAAGCGGCCGAGGCGCGTCGAGCACTCGAGCAAAAATATCGAATTATTGTCGAGCATTAGGAATTTGGGGCGCATTACCTGCTCGTAACGAGCGAATGATTATCATGAAGCAGCACACCTTCGACGCACACCACTACACGAGCAGGTAAGTACGTGAGCCGAGCAAGCAAGCCGCGGGATTGAATTGCTCCTTCAATTTAAAAATCAAGCCCCTGATCGTCTTCGACTCAATTTAGTGTGTGTACTTAGATAAGTGATTATACCTTTGATGCCTATTCAAGTATTCATAATACCTAGATACATTGTGGCACTGAAATAGACGGATAGATCGTCGGAGCCCGAGCTTACTGAATCATTAATCTATCCTCCGTAGTCCCATTGCTATTGACAAAATGTACTAATTACAAAGTGATTACGTAATATATAATTACAAAGTTCGTTCGTTGTAGCGAACGTAACTTTTACTAGTTTTTAAGTGCTACATTCGACTGCTCAGAAAAGGGTATAGGCATGTATTAGAACCCTGAACGAAATAGCGTATGTAAAAACATTTTATCTATCTGGTGGACCTTTGCAATTATGTATGTAAGTTACAATAATTGTAACAACAAAATTCCTGTTATCCTCCAACCGTAAAGCGTCACAGGGATATTTCCGAGTTTTCCCAACGCTTCTATTTAAGATATCCATCGATAACAATATAAATGTCAAGTGTTTATCCGCATGGAGGCACCGCTCTAGCCTTTATTACAAAGGCTATTATGTCATATTTCATAAATTATTTGAGGCTGCGACTACCCGCCAATAAGGGCGAGATAACAAGGGGCACGCACTTGTGACTGCGACTGTACAGCCCATGGTCCAATATCCCCACTATACTCTATTTATAACTGTCGTTATTAGTTTCTCTATCGAGTCTACATCGATGTTCGAAAATTTAAAATTGATTGGAAATCCATGCTCACCTTTTGTTTTGGAAGTTCGGTTCGTCCGAATATTTCATCTCTTGGGTTAACAATGTTGTTTATTGGTAAAGTACTATCCCAGGTAAGTGCGATAGAAACATACTATAATAGAAGTTCATAATAACAGCGGGCACTTTTTTCTTTTCCTCCACCTTGGTTTTGTTTTACCGAGTTCTTTTAAGTTCAAAGAGCCAATTAACATCAAATTATGTTATCTCATTGTTAGACGCTTAAGTACTGAAAGAAACCCAAGTGGATTCTCGTGTGTAAAACATTTAATTACGATTAGGACCTACAGAAATAGCTAAAGGGTTTGGTAGTGTGTATCTACCTGTACCTGTACCTACATATACTATATTGCTTGTACTGATAACGTTAAAACTGTGAAATAAATGTTCTTTTTATATTAACATCATTGTGCAATCGTGCACGTTCTTATTAAAGCTTTACAAATAATTATGTCCGGGAAAATGATGAATGTCATTTCCAATTTTTGCGACAGTGATTAAAACTGTAAAATTCTCTGGTTTTCATCAGTGTTTAAGCTGAAAGAAAATTGTGAAATTATTATAATAATATGATGCATTTTTGAGTAAACCACACCATCTATACATCTATACAAATAAATAATCTATACATCTATACAAATATTTAAAATTGGAGTGTCTGTTTTTAATATTAAGATAACCACTTTTTACGAAGTGTATATGGATGTATACACGGAACATATACTACAACAATTTTTTTTTACAATTTTTGTCTGTCTGTCTGTCTATCTGTTTGTTCCGGCTAATCTCTGAAATGGCTGGACCGATTTTGCCGGGACTTTCACTGGTAGATAGCTGATGTAACAAGGAGTAACTTAGGCTACTTTTATTTTAGAAAGATTGTTTTATTTTAGAAAAAAATTACTGTCTTCGAAAACTACGCTGACATACGTCTCAAAATTCGAAAAACCCTGGCTGAATCCTACGAAATAGATCAAAATAATTTACTACAGTATTATACACCTTAAAAAGGCCTACAACAATGTCCGCAATGGTATATGTCTATCTCTTAGGGATAACCCACAATAACCATTTTTTATCTTTTACTTTTTACGAGAAATAAGGGCTTATTTACGAAGCGATTTTAAGCAATACAGCATTAATCCTTATCCAATTAAGTACCTTAAATACATTGTACATTTAATATAGATCAATATGGCCCTTTACAGCATGTAATTTAAATGAATATCTTAGAAGATATTAGAGATTTAAAAAGCGGGCGCAGAGCAGCTGGCGGGTCGTACGTCCGTTCCGTCCATATAAGTAAGATTGTAATTCATATTACTTTGGCTTCATAGTAATTGCGAATATCATGTGTGTTCATCATACTCAAAATAAACCTAATAGTATTATTCCAAATAAGAGACCGCGAAATGGCTTAGATGTTTAGATTTTTGGATGTTTGTTTCTCAATGATGCAAAGACGGCCAAACGGATTTAGATCGAATTTGGCACAAAGATATATTATATCATGGATACGTAACAGATAGGATACCTACTTTATCCCGCTAGTAGGTTCCCGGGTGATATTTTCCGACAGCTATACGGGCCAAGCCACTGGCAAAAGTACTATTTCTATAATTATGTTCGGTGTCTGGTAAATGATTGAGTGTCTGTATAGGTAAAATAGAAGCGTTAAGAAAAACCAGGAAGAATTATATTCAACTAAACCAAGCCCTATGTCGCAGTCTTCTTACTCTGAATACTATTACTCTTATTTTAAAAACACCAACACACATGATGTTCTCATAAACTATGAATCCTAAGTAATATGAATTATAATCCTACTACTACTAATATTATTAATGTGAAAATATGTATGATTGGGTGTTTGTTTCTCAATCACGCAAAAATGGCTGAATGGATCTGGATCGAAAATAGCACACAGAGTCTATATTACCTATATAACAAGGAATAACACATTCTTATCGCGGTAGTACGTCCTCTTGCATTAATTTCCGACATCCACGCGGGCGAAGCCGCGGGCAAAAGCTAGTATATTATAAGATTAATTAAAACGGGCACGCAAGTTTAAAGTCTATAAACTCATTTATCCACCATTTTCTGTGGCAGCAACCACAAAATTTGCAAAAAATTCCATTCACTTGTTAGCTATAAAGAATCAAAATATTATGTAGATAATCTAACAGTAATTTGGTTTGGGGATCACGAAATAATAAATCGTTTTTCGCCGTACCTACGATAAAGAAAAGCGGATTCACGTCGACGGCACGAGACGCCGCCGTCTCGGGCAAATGTCGTGTCCTGAGATAAACCTTCACGATACACAAAATACGGTGAATAAAATGTCAACACTATAAATATCACAGATCTGCTGGAGGAAATCAGTTTTAGAAACAAACTGGGTTCTTTTATTCAAAGGACATCAGACTTCCAGGTTTTGAACATATTTTATCCAAACATTTTTATACCGGGTAAAAATAGCGCAACATTTTTGAACAGTACAACGAGAGTATATAATTAACCCTTTTGCTGGTATTTAATTGTAAAAATACGTATAATTAATTATATTTATTAATAATATTATCATGTCTATTTATACCAAGGGCAATAACTGCTTCCGTCTTTAAACAAATGTCCAAAATATTGTTGACAAAAGTTTAATTTTTGGTACTTTCAAACTCAAATTGCAGCCAGGGGGTTAATTTTACCCTTTCGTTGTAATTTAAAAAATGTTTGAGGTGTAATTTCCCATAACAAAACAGCATCTTTATATTGGATTTAAATTTTCCGGAACGAAATTATAGATATCCTTTCATTAGTAACAGTCCATGTTTAAAAACACAAAATACAAGTACGAAAAAACTTTTTAACAAAAAATTAAACCGCCGAAAAAACAGAAAAGCAAAAAATAATAAACCTTAAAATTATGAGTCGGCGCTTTGAGTGATCTTTGTTCATTGATTTTTTCAGCGCCGACTCAAAATTTTAAGGTTTATTATTTTTTGCTTTTCTGTTTTTTCGGCGGTTTAATTTTTTGTTAAAAAGTTTTTATTATGTAATTTTTTGTGGCTTTAATATACTAATAATACTTGGTAAGGTATACCCTATCCAATAAAAAAAGAATTATCAAAATCGGACTACTCTGTACAAAGTTATGCGTGGTTACACATTACAATTAATAAGTGAACAATCAATCATCCCCTGTTTTCCGACCCTTAGGGTTTGATATTGTTTTCCAAATGTATATGGGACCACCCTCGGAGTATACCCTTTCCAATAAAAAAAAATAATTATCACAATCGGACTACTATGTAAAAAGTTATGCATGGTCATACATATATATATACGCGTCGAATTGATAACCTCCTCCGTTTTTTTTCGTCGGTTAAAAAGTAGCATAACACTAAGAATCCAGAAATATATAAATAGATATCTAGAAACATCCATAATTATAATGAAATCCACCCTCAATACTAAAATTACCGAGTCAACAAATAATTTCACTTCCAAAAGCTTTCTATCGTGAAATTGTAAAGGCGTATTCAAAAAGTTTTTGTGTGCAGCAAACAATCGAATCAATCAGCGATTGCATTTATTAGAACTAGGTTAGCACAGGATATGAAGCGTGTATTTTTGTTATTCTTTGTTTGTAGACAATCAGGGCTGAAGACAGGTTGTGGTTAAGCCATCCGGAGTTGGCTTTGAATACCGATGACGGCGCAACTACGCGACTCGTTTCAATCTGTACTCTATGCATAAGTAATGTGAAAAGTATGGAGATACCGCTTCGATGCGGAATACACGCTCTTCTAAAATATCGTTGTATATTTTTATGGTAACGACTTCAGTTATTTGTTCTTAGTGCCGAGCGTGCTTCTGTAATCTACGTAGTGTATGAGCGACGCTAAAATATTTGTTGTGCTTATTATAAGCACTGCTATAGCTCTTCGCTAGTATTTATTAAAAGGATCATTAGGGGGTGTAATTGTTGTGAGCGAGGGATATTTATTTTAGGTTCGGGACATTATAATAAACTTTTGTATATAAGCATGAACTTTGAATTGGTTGTTTTTCCGTTTCGTGAACAGAATACCTCAATGTATCGTGAACAGTAGCCCAATGTGAGTTTCTTTTAACCATCTCGATCAAACCATTGGCCCTGCTTTGGTGAAAGACCAATAAGAGCGCCGAACGCGGTCGATACGTTAGATCGATATTGTTAATAGAAACTCACATTGGAGCCACAGCATACCATCTTGTATGCAGAAAACGTACTACCAAGATAAATAGTATCCCATATGTCCCAACTCAGGTCATGATCTACCCATGATACAAATTTTATCTAAATCCTTTCAGCTGCTTTAACGTCAAAGCGTATCAAATAAATAAACAAACTCACTTTCGCATTTATAAGGTTATTTATTAGTCTTGGTTAGGATAAATAGTTTTTTTACCATGGGACAAACAAAACTAGTTTTTTCTACCTGAATACGGGCTTTTAGTTATACTGTATTTGTGCATTATAGTACCTTTTATTTATTTGTAATGAGCGTTTTGATTGCGCAGGATAAACATTTTTTTTTTTTAACTTCTAACTTTTCTATTTATAAATTATATAATTCTCTTTCGCTCCACCCCAGTGGGACGACGGCACTAGGTTGAACGTGAATGAATGGGTTTTTCGTGTCTTTATAATACCTAAACGCCCATAAACTGGAATTCAACCAACATAGAATAAAACTGGGCTTGAAATTGTACTAAATAGTTTTCTGAATAAAGCCTTTTCCGAAGAACAAATTACAAACTCCAGGAAGGATACTTCATAAAGCGTTTCTAATATTACTAATAACTTGTTCATTTCGACGAAACCCATCAATTAAATGGTATCGGTCCAAAGTCCTTGATTACGTCGAAGAGGCAAATTAAACAAAGCAACGATCGTAGCGAGATATCCACTAGTTATATTCGATACACTGCACCTCATTTAACAATGAAAGCAATAAATTATTTGATTTTAAGTTCATGGGACTGATTAACAGTTTAATGAACGGGAAATAAAAGATATTAACAAATACTATAGGAGTTATTACTACGGTAGAAGAGTGTTGGCCAACAATCGGATGAGTCCGAGATATGGATGACTTACCACATACCAACAACAGGACCTAGATAAGTCAGTAAAGTCCTTTCTTTGGTATTGTTCGTCGAATCATTGAGCTCCTTAGGTTCTAAGTTGAGCTGCATGATTACTAAGAAATACGTGCACTGACTGGACAGTTCCACTCAATCTGTGTGGTCCTTTCCTTAAAATACCATTTGAGACACCAATCCACTTGGTCTTCACATGATCTGACCAAGATTATGTCTGGATTTTAAAAGAGACTGTGACCTCTGAGTTTGTTTTGGCTTTTCTTCTCAGAATAGTTACACAGGAAATGCCGACCTTTTCTAGTTTAAAAAAAATATAATTGACGTGTAAAAGTGTTTGTACAAACCTACTTGCAAAAATAAAATCTATAGTTCAATATTATAAAGCTGAAGAGTTTGTTTGTTTGGTTGAGCGCGGTAATCTCAGGAACTACTGGTCCGAATTGAAAAATTCTTTTTGTGTTGGGTAGCCTATTTATTGAGAAAGGCTGGCTACATAAAATCACGCTACAATCAAAAGGAGTGGAGCAGCGATGCAAAATAGACGAAAACTGGCAGGCAATTCCATGTGACGGGAAAAGTCAGGGGAGCAAAAATTTGACGCGGATGAAGTCGTGGGCAGAAGCTAGCCATTTATAATTTATGTCCACCATAACATCACGGCGAGATTTTATAGCGCCTGGGATTTTCATCTCTCGTTGTTGCACCGAGCATTGAGAATCCTCTAAGATGCTTCTCAGCGCGTCGAAAAACTTAAAAGAATTGTTTACGAACGTGAAAGTGAGTCAAAAGACGATTTAAAAAACAAAATTACTAACGCATTCGACACATGAAAGCGCGGGACTTTGTGTTGAACAGTCTGAAAGACAATCACAGACGTAGGGCTCAATTGTGTATTGAAAAAGGTGGTGGACATTTTGAGCATCTTTTAAAATACGTGTAAGTGCTAGATAATAAGATAGGTAGTTTAAATTAATGTTAATACATTGAGATTCCTAAACAATTATTGTAAATACTGTGATTCCAACTTTGTAAATACGCCAAAACTACAGGAAATTAATTTTAACTAGGTAGATACGTAAATATTTTTTTTTAAATTTATGTAAATAAACGTAGTTTTGACCGTCCTAAGCCGGCAAATTATGAAGGGAAAGTTGGAATCTAATATGAATCAAGTCGTTAGCAACTTACGTACCTATGTCACGTGGGTCGCGTAGGGTCAAAGAGTTCACGCGTACGGCGTAGGTACCTACTGCAGCATTCGCTATCGCGATGCGCAACGAATTGATACTTTGTATGACTTACTACATTTTTGAGATTTTCCATGCTTGCATTGATACTATTTTTGATTTGCATAATAGTAGCCTTAATGCAATTAGTATCGTGAGTAGTGCCTTGGTTTAAAATAATGCCCATGACTTCAATTCCACCCTGTATATACGCGTCGAATTGATAACCTCCTCCGTTTTTTTTCGTCGGTTAAAAAGTAGAATAACACTAAGGATCTAGAAATATATAAATAGATATCTAGAAACATCCATAATTCTAATGAAATCCACCCTCAATACTAAAATTACCGAGTCAACAAATAATTACACTTCCAAAAGCTTTCTATCGTGAAATTGTAAAGGCTTATTCAAAAAGTTTTTGTGTGCAGCAAACAATCGAATCAATCAGCGATTGCATTTATTAGAACTAGGTTAGCACAGGATATGAAGCGTGTATTTTTGTTATTCTTTGTTTGTAGACAATCAGGGCTGAAGACAGGTTGTGGTTAAGCCATCCGGAGTTGGCTTTGAATACCGATGACGGCGCAACTACGCGACTCGTTTCAATCTGTACTCTATGCATAAGTAATGTGAAAAGTATGGAGATACCGCTTCGATGCGGAATACACGCTCTTCTAAAATATCGTTGTATATTTTTATGGTAACGACTTCAGTTATTTGTTCTTAGTGCCGAGTATGCTACTGTAATCTACGTAGTGTATGAGCGACGCTAAAATATTTGTTGTGCTTATTATAAGCACTGCTATAGCTCTTCGCTAGTATTTATTAAAAGGATCATTAGGGGGTGTAATTGTTGTGAGTGAGGGATACTGTTTCAGGTTAGGGTCATTATAATAAACTTTTGTATACAAGCATGAACTTTGAATTGGTTGAAATTATCTCGCGGGAACATACTACTGGGATAAAAAGTATCCTATGTGTTATTCCAGGTTATAAACTATCTGTGTGCCAAATTTCATCTAAATTGGGTCAGTAGTTTTTGCGTGAAAGAGGAACAAACATCCACACATCCATACATACAAACTTTCGCGTTTATAATATTAGTAGGCTGAGCGTTTTGATTGCGCAGGGGAAAAATTTTTTTTTTTTTTTACTTCTAACTTTTCTATTTATAAATTATATAATTCTCTTTCGCTCCACCCCAGTGGGACGACGGCACTGGGTTGAACGTGAATGAACGGGTTTTTCGAGTCTTCATAATACCTAAAAGCCCATAAACTGGAATTCAACCAACATAGAATAAAACTGGGCTTAAAATTGTACTAAATAGTTTTCTGAATAAAGCCTTTTCCGAAGAACAAATTACAAACTCCAGGAAGGATACTTCATAAAGCGTTTCTAATATTACTAATAACTTGTTCATTTCGACGAAACCCATCAATTAAATGGTATCGGTCCAAAGTCCGTGATTACGTCGAAGAGGCAAATTAAACAAAGCAACGATCGTAGCGAGATACCCACTAGTTATATTCGATACACTGCACCTCATTGAACAATGAAAGCAATAAATTATTTGATTTTAAGTTCATGGGACTGATTAACAGTTTAATGAACGGGAAATAAAAGATATTAACAAATACTATAGGAGTTATTACTACGGTAGAAGAGTGTTGGCCAACAATCGGATGAGTCCGAGATATGGATGACTTACCACATACCAACAACAGGACCTAGATAAGTCAGTAAAGTCCTTTCTTTGGTATTGTTCGTCGAATCATTGAGCTCCTTAGGTTCTAAGTTGAGCTGCATGATTACTAAGAAATACGTGCACTGACTGGACAGTTCCACTCAATCTGTGTGGTTCTTTCCTTAAAATACCATTTGAGACACCAATCCACTTGGTCTTCACATGATCTGACCAAGATTATGTCTGGATTTTAAAAGAGACTGTGACCTCTGAGTTTTGTTTTGGCTTTTCTTCTCAGAGTAGTTACACAGGAAATGCCGACCTTTTCTAGTTTAAAAAAAAAATAATTGACGTGTAAAAGTGTTTGTACAAACCTACTTGCAAAAATAAAATCTATACTTCAATATTATAAAGCTAAAGAGTTTGTTTGTTTGGTTGAGCGCGGTAATCTCAGGAACTACTGGTCCGAATTGAAAACTTCTTTTTGTGTTGGGTAGCCTATTTATTGAGAAAGGCTGGCTACATAAAATCACGCTACAATCAAAAGAAGTGGAGCAGCGATGCAAAATAGACGAAAACTGGCAGGCAATTCGATGTAACGGGAAAAGTCAGGGGCGCAAAAATTTGACGCGGATGAAGTCGTGGGCAGAAGCTAGCCATTTATAATTTATGTCCATCATAACATCACGGCGAGATTTTATAGCGCCTGGGATTTTCATCTCTCGGTGTTGCACCGAGCATTGAGAATCCTCTAAGATGCTTCTCAGCGCGTCGAAAAACAGTATTCGATTTTCAAATCTCGGGGCTAAGCATTCCGTTGGCTAAGACTTTGCACTATCCAAGGAAGCGGACCCCTATTTTCAGCTTTTGGTAGAACAAGGCTACCACTGACAATTGACGTTGATGATGATAATGAATCATCACCATCATCTGCTTAGTCTTTTCCCGACTATGTTTGGGTCGACTTCCAGTCGAATCGGATGCAGCTAACATTCACAACCCAGATATTAGGTAATACGGTACCTCTTGGTAAGACTGGTTGTCAGATGATGATGGTGATCAATCATCATCATCATCATCATAATTGCAGCCGAAAGACGTCCAATGCTGGGCATAGACTTCCCCCTATTTGGGAGTTTGCCGTAATCGCCACGCTTGGCAAGCGGGTTGTCAATCGCAGTAGGGTGTTAAAATACATAGAGAACGCTGCTGCCTATTCTCTAGTAAGTCCCTTAGTTGCCTCTTACGACACCCACGGAAAGACATGGGACATGGTGATCAATACACTAGGCAAAATCATACCTATCTACAATTTTATTCAAATCTTCAATAAGAATTTCTTAAAAAATATTTTCAATCTCAAACGTTATACTGTTTTGAAAAAAAGTTTCTAAATGCGGTATTCCATTCAGGTGTGGGTCATGCATTTATATTGATTCATTTGCTGAGCAATCTCCAGCTTGTAGTTAGATCTAGACATGGCTGAAATTTGCCTAGTAGTGGGTAGTTACACGCCGCATAACTGATTTACTTCACTCGCCAACTAACTATATCCTAGTCGTTCCAGCTATTTGATTAACTTGTAATATATTATGGCAGCCACTTTACGTAACAGATCACGTTAGTACTGTGTTTTGTGGGTAGAGAAATGTTTAAAGAGCTCGGACATATCTTCATAACTACGATCAGATGATTTTTGAGAAGGAGATGATGACTTGCGCTTAGATAAAGAACATCTATACTCATTCTAGCTATTGTCCGAAACTTCATCTGCAATCCAAGGTGAAAAGTCCATAGCCTAAAGTCATACCACAGTCAGACCATGACCTGGATAAGGATATTAGTCCTTACTCAGGTCATGGTCTATCTGTGTGGCAAATTTAATCTTTTCAGCAGTTTTATTGAGGTTTGAGATAATTTATTTTCATAAGGATTACATTCACTTACATGAGAATAACTAAAACTGGAAATATCATTAAAATAAACTAACTGTTGGACGTATTATATTATTGCGAAAGAGTAACAAACTAACATACTTTTTCATTTATAATATTATAGTTAGGAATAGGACTTAGTGGAGAAAAACTGTAGTTAACCACGATATTTTGACCTAAACTTTTGCACTTGGCAGCTTTTATAAAGTGTTGACGGTTGTTGACACACTAATGACGAAATAAACAAACCAATGTAGAGATTAAGAAAAGTACTCCCATAGAGGACATTCCCGCCCTACCGTCTTCTCTTCGCGTTAATAATCACTAGGGATTATGTGAAGGTTCGCGTCAAATGCGTGCTCTCTTATGAATGTCGTTCGCTATACTGTGCTTGTGCATGTTATGGGCACTTGATTCCGCGACGAGTCAACAACAACGCGGCAGGTCCCGTAAAATATTAGACCTTGACGCCATCTGCCGCGTTCTGGATGAAATGTCGCCTTTTACGAGACAACGCTATTAGATTTTATAAAATATAAAATGTAAATTACATGCCAGAAAAGGCCAGAATTCCGGCACGTAAACAAACAAACAATATTTCGATAGCCTGTTTATCGCACCGTCTCTAATTAATTACGCGCTCGCGATGATTGTAGCTATTATCATATATCTGTTCTAATGGCCAGGAATAAAGAAAGTAGCATTAGGAAATATGACGCCGAAAAAGCATTGTAATAACAGCGCACAAATATTACAGATCTTCAGCATTGTTGGTCCAACTTACGCAGATTGTATTTCAGAAGTCTTTGTTTTTGCTTTGGATAACTTTGAGATAATAAGCAGTAAACTCTTAACACAATAACATCATATAAATGTTGATTGCCCGATACTGTGTACAGAAGAGAACAGATACCGGTCGGAGGTAAATAATGTGTTTGACTTTCGTTATGAAAGGCAATCATTGAATATAGCTGCGGGCATCGATCACGGCTCACCCGCCGCGTCGCGCCGCACTGTGCCGCCTCAGTAAGACATTTCCACATAACAGAATTATGGCATGGATTATAGCATGTAAATAAACGAGCGGTTGGCGTGGCTAGTGTCTATTCCGACATAGGCAATAACTACGCGATTATCCTATTTGGGTGCGCAACAACGAACAGGCGTGACTCCATTCGCATTTTTCATATTAACCAACTTGGGACACATTAGGCTCGCACTAAATTCTTGTTCTCACAAGTAGGTTTACTAGTAATTTAACGAGTGTCGGAGCATGAACAGTCTTTACTGCGACTGAACTTGCGGCGAACGACGTCGACGTCGTTACACGTCATTTGATGTTAGTATTTGTCGGTTTTGGTAGTTATTGATCACGTTATATAACAGTTTCGTGAATAATCCGCACATAATTTCTCTGAACTTCTGAATATAGGGTACTCCTTCCGTATTTTATGTTTACGAGGAAAAGATTTTCACGGTGACGATAGCAATGTTACTTAGAAAGCTATTCTATAAACTTTATCCTTTGATTACGACTTCTAAAGTTCCAGGGTTCCACCCGAGTTAATAATGTTTATAACTGCTTTAATTTTATTGTTATAAAACAGTAAATGCAGACACAAACAACATTCAAATAAACTTCCAAACCACCCATATTTTTCTTGAAATACAAAGCCGAGTTTTTCTCAACTCGGTAAACTTGTATTTGAAGTGACGGGAATGCAAAATTAGGAACGAAAACATAAATATTCAGCAAGACTATATAAATAAACGAAGTTTGGGCCATTTATTCCGATACACCGGGACTCTGTGCACAGACTGGAAAAGTTAGGCGGAAACGGGATTTCCTAATGCGATTTTAATTCGTTCTTCCCGCGACGAAGAGGGTAATTTCAATAAAAGCAAAGTCAGTAGATATTTTGTCTGTGGGAAAGGGAAAAATGAGAAAAAAATGTACAGCGGCGTGATTTCTTATTGTGGAAGTGGCGCCGTAAAGTGCACTTCTGTGTCGTCTTTCCTGTCGCGTTAATTACGTTATGACCGATCAATAAGCGCAGCAAAAATGGCTGTGGAAACGGACGCAAATTCTCAAAACTGAACTATGTTTCATAGTCATGTAATGCAGAAAAAATAATTGGTTACTATAATAATTTCGATAGTCGGTGTTTTTGGATCTGTATTTTTTTTGCCACAGACTCCCAAAATTAAAGTTACTGTATACTTTGTAGTGCTTTTATGGAAGTTGTATTTTTTTTAACGTTTATTTTATTTTTTGTATGTATGTTCTGCGATATCTTCTGCAATTGTGGATGGATTTTGAAATTTATTTTTTTAATGCCTCAGAGGTGGTCCCATATAAATTTTCTTATTTTTTTCTTTTTGAGTTAAGGTACAACAACCTGTACCAATACTTGCCGTATAACCAACAGTGACAGAAAGAATTAGAATTATAACATAACATATCATCAAGATAAAGTCGATTAAATAGGTATTGTTGATGTTAACTCTTAAACTACTCAAGCAAACTCAAGCAAAGTTAATCAAATTTATATGTAACCACCAAGAAAGCTTCCTCTACCAAATGAAGAATAATTGCCAAAATCAGTCCACAATTGCCGAAAATAAAAATATATACCCGCCTCCGTTTTTGGTTAATAAAACAGAGCAAACAATTTTAATATAATAATAATATAATATCTTAGGACAACCAACACACCGTTATCTGATCTCAAACTAGGCACAGCCTGTACTATGGCAACCAGACAACTGATAAATATACTTATATATTTCTAAATACATACATACATATAATAGATAAATTACATCCAGACACAGAACAAATGATCGTGCTCATCACACAAAGATTTGTCCTGGGTGGGAATAGAACCCACGACCTCAGTCTTTGCAGTCAGGGTCACTAACCACTAGACTAACAGGCCAGTCAATAAAAATCTGCATTTAGTTACATATAAGTATTCAAGCAAGGGCTTGAATACTTTATATAGTCTTTGGTACATTCATAATAGTGACTTCAGCGGATCGTTCAAAATGTATATCCACGGTTACTGATCTTAACTTTCTTACTTAAGGTGAATGCTCCAACCAGCACGCGAAATTTAAAATTTTCTTACGTTTTTTGCAATTTGCAGGCCAGTGCTAGGTTGTATGTTGATTAAAATATTATTCGCGGCTGTGAGACATATTTAATTACAGAATTATAAATCAAAATCATCAATACAACGCTCTAAGTTCATAACATAAAGCTGTAGGAGTGACTTTTCTGTTTTTTTTTTGTTCCTAGGCCTTTAGGAACATGGAGGGTTGTATTGGTTATTTTGATGATTATAATTCTGTAACTACATACGTCTTACAGCCGCGAATAAGATTTTAATCAATATACAACGTAGCACTGGCCTGCAAATTGCAAAAAACGCAAGAAATTTTGAATTTCGCGGGCTGGTTGGAGCATTTCCCTTAATCGGCGTCGATGTGCGTGACCTTGGAATGATAGTTGACGCCATTTGACGCTTTGCTTGACAGGACATGTTTCGACTTGCATTGCGCGGTTCTTTCTTTTATTTTGTTCATAGTTTAGTCACTATATATTAGATTTTTAGAGCGTTAAAATAATCTGAATTGCATTATTTAATTGTTTTTCAATGGTACCTTATCACCTGTATCTATATAGAATTTCATTAATATATTGAAAAAAAATAAGGTAAAAGTTCCGTAGAAGTTCCGCCAAAAAAGTAACGGATACGGATATCCGGCACATCACTAGTACATAATTATGATATTCCATTCCCCATCCTACAGACTCTTGTAATCTCAGCAGAGAACACACTGTGTACAACTATTTGTACCAACATACCTACATACGTACGTTTCTGTATATCGAGTGAAGGTACCGTTAAGGAACTTGCTTAGAAAATTAGCTCTAGCGAATCCAACGTGGAAAGCGATCAGTGCGCGCTATTAGGTAAACTAATTTGTTTATATTTACATTCTGTTACTTCGTAGCGTGACTATCTGACTCCTAGCTACGTGCACTTTACTGCTGAGTAGCTATTTAATTACGTATTGTTGGTTCTCCACTAAAATTGAACTTGCTGTATGAATATTCAATGAGGTACAAATGTCAGTCTGGCTGTCATCCACGATTAGTTTCGCTGTTCAAAACTTTTCGGCTTTGGGACGAATTTTAATGTATTTGCTGCTATTTTTTGCGGAAGCCATGTTTATTTCGGTTGTCTATTCACTCGAATATCACTATCATCTAATTCGGGCGAATCAACACTTTGAATTAATATATTGTCTTCTATAGGCAAAAGTTAAAATAAATGTGGGCGAATCTACAACTCCAGAAATACATAGGTATTAGACAATTGACACATTTTGAAACTTTATTTGCATGTAGGTACTTGCAGTGCACTGTTCACATAACTTTATTGTATAAAATACAAAACGTGCCAATATTTATTTCTGGAGTTGTCGATTCGCCCACAAATATATAAACTTCGTGCAAGTCGCCAATATAAAATATGTATGTTTCAAAAACAGTAAATTCGTCTAGTAAGCCTTTATTTCAGTATTCTAAGTAAATTGGGAGTAAAAACAAAGCATAAAACTGTATCAGCCACTTGTACACACCCGAGTCATAAAATTGGAGGAAGAAGTGGGTACTTACTGTTGTATGAGTAGATAGGCAATGGGATGATGACAAGTGTTCCTGTCTAATCTTACTATCTTAATAAATATTGAACGTCTTGGTGAAGATTGGTTTAAAAAAAAACCGGCCAAGTGCGAGTCGGACTCGCGCACCGAGGGTTCCGTAAAAACGTTGTAGTACCTTTAAAATTATTAAAAATATTTTTGTTATATGATATAACTAAAAATTTATGGTTTTCGCAATTTTTCCTTTATCTGTGCTATAAGACGTTGCTTCGTACCAAATTTCAAAATTCTAGATCGACTGGAAGTACCCTTTAGGTTTTGATTCCCTTGCGAGATTCGAAAATTTGCGGCATAAACGGCTATATCTTTTGAATGCGTTAGCTTAGAAGTTTGATTTTTTTACAGCTCCTAGGGACAGTAAATTTGAGTATTTGGTATAAATTTCAGCTTGATACCTCCACACGTTCTTGAGAAAAAGGGTCTTGACAGACGGACGGACGGACGGATGGACGGACGGACGGACGGACGGATAACAAAGTGATCCTATAAGGGTTCCGCTTTTTCCTTTTGAGGTGCGGAACCCTAAAAAACCGTAATGTTTAGAGAAACCATTGATATTTACGTGATGTTATTAACGCAATAACGTAAACGTACATCTTGCGTTAGTATCAGACAGATCAAGACATTATTTTAGTAAGAATTTTAACATAATCTTTAATATATTAATTCGTATGTTATAACAACAGCTTTGACGATAAAAATATCTTTGTAATCACTGTTTTGAAAACAGAATCTAGAAACATCGGGTTGTTCGTAATCAAAGTACCAAAAAATTTTCCTTTTTTAGTTGCACTGACCTCTCGTGAGCAGCATCGCCACGAACAGGAGTAGACAGGGGTGCGCGAGCGCCGGTGTCATGGTGCGGCCGTTCACGTCACTGCAGCGAACAGTCGCGAGCGCAGGCCGCCCCACCGCGCGCCAGCATCATCGTACACACTCTGGAACATCAAGAAATAACTATTTAATAAAAATCCAAATTCACTGACAGACAAATTGCTGGAAAAAATCATATAGAAGCATGTTTTTCCCAAGAGTATCTTTTTTATAACGAAATTGAACACAACGGTTTTTATTTAAATTGATTCCTTAAAGAAGTTAATTTAGAACAGTGGTGGCCCAGTGATATCGGCTCCGACTTACGAGTTGCAACTCGTGAGTCCAAACCCAGGCAGACACTTCGTGTATTTAATTTCATCACCAAAGGCCTCAGACCAAAAACTCGGAGACATGTCACATCTACCAAGCCACACTGGGGCCGCATGGTGGATTTGGAGATTATTGACCTGGTTCATTCTCTCTTACAGAGAGGAGATCTATGTTCCAGCAGTGGAAATGTTGGCTGATTGTAAAAGGGATTAAAGTATTGTTTGGATGTTCTTTTTTCAGCCGATCAGAAACCCTATCATGAATACGGCTTGTGTTCAATATTTATATAGAAAAAAAATTTGAGTGCTCTTAGTTTGTTTGTAAGTTCGTAAGTTTGTTTGTAGGAGGGGGTAGTTTCTGGCAATACCAGCCGGATTTGAAAAAATATTTTTCATTTGATAGCTGAATTCTTCCGAATGCTGATAGGCCTATTTTATCATGCCTCGACCTTTAAGGAAACAAAAAGAAAAAATGTGAAAACCAAGTCAAAGCGCGGGCGGGCGATGGGATGCGACGCGGCGGGTCGGGACCAAAATTTCACGAGGACAATACATTACTTATAATATTAGTATTTTATGTGAGTCTAACAATGCTGGGCCATGTCTGAAAGGGCCTTTTGAATTTTAATTAGGTAAGGCTGATCGCTCAAACACATTTATTAATTCTAGTCCCTTCATAATGGCTAAACCTCAACGGCCTATTTCTGTTTTCATCCCTCCAGCACTATTTCTACCCATACGTGGCCAAAACTTTGTAGTTTTTAGGCCAGTTCTCTATTTAAAACTAACCTAGTTTCCACCTTCATTCGCTATGCGGTTTGATTCCTGAGAGCATTAATATTGCTTTCATGACAGCGAGGACGTTTGCTGCTATCAACGTGTAATGCTTGGGGGCAAAAGATTTTGGAAATAATGCTCACAAAATACTGTCGTTTTGAAAGTTTTTTTTCCTATATCACTTAAAACCACAGACACTTGCAAGCCTTATTATAAGCAGTACAATATCTTGACACTTCCTCGTATTCATATTTTCGGAGCAGCTATTTTGGTAATGCAAAATCGAAGTCTGTAGGAGCGTCTAGCTGATGTCTTCCCAAGAATTAAGCGTGAAAATACAGAATTATGTCATTTAAAGGCTAGTGTAGACTAGCGCGACGCGACGGTCGCGCGCGATGCGGCGATTTATATCCGCAGAACAATTTCTATGAAAACGCGCGCGACGTCGCACTATGGGACCAAACGGTATTTTCCATCTCAAAAATCGATAACTCTGTTGTTTTGTGATTTATCTCCTTGATTTTTTTTTCACGTATTTATGAATATTTAGGCAATGAAAGAAATCAAACATCATCATTCTAAAAAGAATATTTTTTCCGAAAAAAAATGACAAAGATAAAGTTATACGAAATTTCATACAAAAAATTATACAGTTATATTAAAATAGCAATAAAAGTTACACTTATGCTTAAAATAAGTTTAAAATTAAATTATTATTATTAAACAAACAGTTACATGACAAAAAAAAATTTTTAGCGCTTATCCTACACATCATTTTCTATTTCCAACAATTCTTTAGCTTCGTCAAATAATTCTTTGGATATTAGAAAAATTGGTTTATTTAAGCTAGATATATAAGGATCAGATGTATATAACAAAATATGCAGAACGTCTTCGTTTGTTGCTGATCTGGAACACTTCCTAGCGTGATGTAACTTATTTTTCTTGTAATCTTTATTTCGAGCTTCCTGGGCATCTTCGGATAATTGTCCTAGAGGCAAAACTGCATAATGCTCTATTATTTTAGTACCATGTATTACCAAGTACTTTATGGACCGAAGATGGCATGTAGTACCAGTTATATTTGCTTACATATAATTGCGCGGTTACCAATGTATACTGACCGAATTTTTGTGCGTTTACAGGGAATCCCGATGACATAATTTAAAGAATTACATATAGTCTCTTGATTAATTCTTCATCGATTCCGGTTATCTCTGCAGAACATTGGTAATTTTGGAAAAATCTGCTTGTCGTATTACCGTCATTGCTATTACCGGAACCTAGACGTGGTTTATCAATGTGCAAGCCAAGCACTTCTCGGAAACGTTTTTGGGCAAATTTTTTCTTGTCTTCTTTAAGTTGCTTGTTTTCTGGAGTTGTTGCAGACCACTTCTCAAAACCTAAATTGTAAGAAATATGGAGGATCATTTCCATAAATCTTATCCATGCGTGTAGTGTCGACAATTAGTATTTAAACGCATTTTCATTTTCAACTCTCGTTGTAACTTTTAAAAGATCATTCATTTGTCTGGGAGTTGCTCCACAAACAGTGCAGGTAGCACTGGATGATGTATTCGTCAATACTTGAGCAACTTTCCCATCAATCATTGTCATAAACAGTTGATATTTAACTTCGATGACTTTGTCTTCTATTGACACAAGAGTTGGAATCAATTGATTAATTTTGGCTTCAATGTCACTGACAACCGCTGTAGTTTTTCGCGAGTTTCTTTTGCAAATTCTAATGAAATTGGACTGCAATATCTAACAGATGAGCAAGTAGGGTTTTTCCATATGACCGTAGAAGTTTCTTCGTCTACTAGTCGCAGTGGTACAAGGGACACTATAAACAAATTAGCGTCCGATACTTGTTCGTTTTCTTCCGGTAGAGTTTGTTTACACTCACTTTACCCGGAGGATCCATCACATCCCCATATAGTGAAAAGCTTGAGACGATTGTAAGTCGATCCTGATTTTATCTTTATAATACGGCAGACTGTATGGTCTAAGAGATCTTGCAGGTTTATTTTTGCGTTTATATTTGTCACCGTGGATGCAGGCGGATAGCAAGCCTTATTGCTTCACTTAGTGTTAGATACGAAGGCAATACAGAACTTAAATTCTTATCAACGAGCCTTTTTCTTAGGTAGGTACGCATATTGTGCTTTGGTTAAATCTGTTTCAATGCATATACTAAATGCTTCCTCTTTTGTAAAGGAAAGTGCGTTATCTGGATTGAGTATGTTTTGTAGAATAACTTTTTTCTCTTTTTTTTCCTTATTTCTGATAATAGTCACAATCGACGCTTCGTCACTTTCCCCCATGGATCTTAAACCTTGCACGTAAGCGTTACGGACATGTTCCATTCCATACACCTGGACCAGCTCCATATTTTTTCGTTTCTTTGTGTTTTCCGAGCACTCGTCATATGGTTATGTTGATCTTCCACGATCACCAGAAGTATTCAAATCAGAATTTTCAGTGGTTGAGGTACTGCAAGAATTCAATGATACTTTAAACTCACCATTTAACTCAAATTGGTTAGGTTAGGTTATAGTATAGGCTCTCGAACCGGTCTGGCTTTCTTTGAGCTTTGGTCCATTTCTGGTTGCAACTCGATGTTAGATTTTTTTAAATACTCTCTATTACAGTATTAACGTCAGTTTCCGATAGTTGAAAGTTGTCCAACAAATATTTTTGGAGGTCTGAAGTACTTTTCCCTTTTATTATTTGATCACAAAGATCGCGAATTCACTCATTGTTAGATAATAATATGTTTTTTGTGCGTTATAATTGCTATTGAAAAGAAGTAATCGTATGCTGAAACACGGGTATTTAAAGGACTAATATTTTAGTGCGTTGTGCAAAAACCATGGGACAATTGATTATAACAGTTCTCATCGAAATAGTGTAATCAGTACTGATTGTAATTAAGTACCACAACAGATAAATAGATATTAGAATTAATAAGAATTAGAATAGACTTCCGCAGCAATATAACTTATCATACTTGTGGTGACCACCCCAAACAAAAGTGCCATGGGAAAATTCTTTCAAATATAATAGCAGTTTAATAATTTGTAAATGTATGTTTTTATCATAGAAATAGAAAAAACAAGATAGACTCAATTGTTTTAATATGTCTTATCACTCTGTTTTTTTACTGTGTGTACATAAATAATAAAATAAATAAATAAATAAATAATAACTAAATATATTTCATAATAGTTCCACTTATGCGGCACTATTAATGGCTTTATGTTTTGTTGATTCTTTACTATTAACATTCCCCTTTTTTAGGGTTCCGCACCTCAAAAGGAAAAAGCGGAACCCTTTTAGGATCACTTTGAACGCGTGGAGGTATCAAGTTGAAATTTATATCAAATACTCAAGTCAACTATCCCTTGGAGCTGTGAAAAAATAGAACTTTTTAGCTAATGCAATCAAAAGATATAGCCGTTTATGCCGCAAATTTCCGCAAATTTTCGAAACTCGCAAGGGAATCAAAACCTAAAGGGTACTTTCAGTCGATCTAGAATTTTGAAATTTGGTACGAAGCAATTTCTTATAGCACAGATAAAGGTAAAATTGGGAAAACAGTACATTTTTTGTTACATCATATAATAAAAATATTTTTTTTAATTTTAAACTTTATACCTACAGGTTTGTACGGAACCCTCGGTGCGCGAGTCCGACTCGCACTTGGCCGGTTTTTTTAATTGTTAACAACGCTAGTCTTAGATTATCTGTGGAGAACGTGGTTGATTTCAAATTTGTATCATTTCTGTATCCTATTTTTTTTTTGTATATATCTTAATGTGAAATTGTTTGTTTCCCCGAATAAATAAAATAAAAAATAAAATAAAAATAATAAAAAAGAAGAACCGTATTTTTCGAGGATTTTTCCCCGATTGACATTATTGCTTCAAAAATAAAGGTAAAATTGGGAAAACAGTACATTTTTTGTTACATCATATAATAAAAATATTTTTTTTAATTTTAAACTTTATACCTACAGGTTTGTACGGAACCCTCGGTGCGCGAGTCCGACTCGCACTTGGCCGGTTTTTTTAATTGTTAACAACGCTAGTCTTAGATTATCTGTGGAGAACGTGGTTGATTTCAAATTTGTATCATTTCTGTATCCTATTTTTTTTTTGTATATATCTTAATGTGAAATTGTTTGTTTCCCCGAATAAATAAAATAAAAAATAAAATAAAAATAATAAAAAAGAAGAACCGTATTTTTCGAGGATTTTTCCCCGATTGACATTATTGCTTCAAAATCACCTCTGGCGCAAAAAACGCGCAAGTTTTTTTTTAATCCTCATATTACTGAATAGATAAGGTCTCTAATAGAGTAATTAACTTGACACCGGCTGCTTTCGGCAACAACGAAAACTCCAATTGAAATTAACAAAAATTAAATTTTCTTTACTTCACTAAATAAATATTTAAAAATTAAATAAAAATATGTTTTTTACAAAAACTGAACGTGGTTGCAAAGTGTATATTCTAAGCTATCTAATGATGTATAACACTAATATGTTTTCTTGGAAAACCTCCGAATAATTTTGTGTTGAACTTCCTTGACGGTAATTTAATTGGCATGAAAATATTTATGCCCAATGTTTGAGGTTCATTTTATAAACGTGAAACGTTTTATTTTTTTATATTTTGTAATTTATTCGTAAGTTCCATTTTTTGAGAGTATAAAACCATAAAACAATCTATGGATTTACGACTTTCGACAAAACCATTTCTGAGATGGAAAATACTGTTTGGTCCCATAGTGCGTCGCTTCGCGCTAGTCTGAATGAGCTTTAACGTGTCAAACTATTTACTGCGCAAAAGTGCCTGTATGACTCCAATTATTTAAAATAAATCACCTAACAATAAATATTAAGCTATGGAACGAGCTATACTTAGACTCCTTCTGAGGGGTATATTACGGAAAGAGTTGATCCGACAAAGAACCAAAATTGTCGATATAGCTCACAGAAAATGCAAGTGGTAATGGGCTGGTCATATAACCGTTGAGGTAGACGTGTACTTGAGTGGACACCGCGAGTTGGCAAACATAAGGTAGGACGTCCTCAAGCTAGAGTGGAGGGACGATCTTAGCAGACAGGGTGGTAGCAGCTTGATGAGAGTTGTCGAAAATCGAGCAGAATGGAGTGGAATTGGAAAAGCCCATGTCCAGTAGTGCTATAGGCTGGTGATGATGAACTATTAAGTAGTTGGAAAGACTTGATAGCCTTACTGTTTAATAGTAGACTACCGACCTACATTTTTTATGACTAAGTAAGTATTTATCAGACAAAAAAATGGCTGTATAGCTCTGGATTGATGTTTGTGGCTTCTGTTTAAACTTAAGTGAACGATAATGTAAATGTTGGCATGCCGAATGGTGACATATGTGTGTACTTTAATGTATCATAATAACACCCACTGTGTATAACCTACATTTGCCAAGTCAATGTCTATTCTATTCTAGCTTTATTTAGTACTAGCTTTTGCCGGCGGCTACGCCCGCGTGGATGGATGTCGGAAATTAATGCAAGAGGACGTACTACCGCGATAAGAATGTGTTATTCCAGGTTATATAGGTAATATAGACTCTGTGTGCTATTTTCGATCCAGATCCATTCAGCCATTTTTGCGTGATTGAGAAACAAACACCCAATCATACATACTTTCACATTTATAATATTAGTAGTAGTAGGATTATAATTCATATTACTTAGGATTCATAGTTTATGAGAACATCATGTGGGTGTTTTTAAAATAAGAGTAATAGAGAGTAAGAAGATTGCGACATAGGGCTTGGTTTAGTTGAATATAAGTCTTCCTGGTTTTTCTTAACGCGCCTATTTTACCTATACAGACACTCAATCATTTACCAGACACCGAACATAATTATAGGAATAGTACTTATGCCAGTGGCTTGGCCCGTATAGGGGTCGGAAAATATCACCCGGGAACCAACTACCGGGATAAAGTAGGTATCCTATCTGTTACGTATCCATGATATAATATATCTTTGTGCCAAATTCGATCTAAATCCATTTGGCCGTCTTTGCATCATTGAGAAACAAACATCCAAAAATCTAAACATCTAAGCCATTTCGCGGTCTCTTACTTGGAATAACACTATTAGGTTTATTTTGAGTATGATGAACACACATGACATTCGTAATTACTATGAAGCCAAAGTAATATGAATGACAATCCTACTTATCCTGTACTACCCGGCCGCTGCCAACGGATGGACGGGACGGACGCACGACCCGTCCCAGCTACTCTGCGCCCGCTTTTTAAATCTCTAATATCTTCTAAGATATTCATTTAAATTACATGCTGTAAATGGCCATATTGATCTATATTAAATGCACAATGTATTTAAGGTACTTAATTGGATAAGGATTAATGCTGTATTGCTTAAAATCGCTTCGTAAATAAGCCCTTATTTTTCGTAAAAAGTAAAAGATAAAAAATGGTTATTGTGGGTTATCCCTAAGAGATAGACATATACCACTACGAGATTTTTGTAGGCTTTTTTAAGGTGTACAATACTGTACATTATTTTGATCTATTTCGTAGGATTCAACCAGGGTTTTTCGAATTTTGAGACGTATTTCAGCGTAGTTTATGACGTATGTCACCGTAGTTTTCGAAGACAGTTATTTTTTTCTAAAATAAAAGGATCTTTCTAAAATAAAAGTAGCCTTAGTTATTCCATGTTACTTCAGCTATCTGCCAGTGAAAGTCCTGTCAAAATCGGTCCAGCCATTTCAGAGATTAGCCGGAACAAACAGACAGACAGACAGACAGACAAAAATTGTAAAAAATGTTGTTTTGGTATATGTACCGTGTATACATCCATATACACTTAGTAAAAAGTGGTTATCTTAATATTAAAAACAGACACTCCAATTTTATTTATTTGTATAGATTCTGTAACAGTGAATACTATTCTCGATGGCGATTTATTCAATTAACAAATAACTTACCCACATACATACCTACACTGTTTTGCCAATTCAGCTTTATTTTATAACATTTATCATAAGATATAACTAACCCGAAGACTAATCTTACTCTCGTAATATAAACGTTCAAAATCTCGTCTCCGTCTCATCTCGGCGACAATCAAGTGTCAAAAACTTATCAAAAATGTATGGTAAAATAGAGGTATTTTTGATAGATTGAGACTGAGATCAGACAGCGAACGTTGTTAAAATTACGAGAATTGCCCCTCTATTACTTGAATAACCCAGCCGTAAAATAAGCGTCTATGTAGAAATGGAAGACGCACCTTAATGCGTAGATTTTCCAGCAAGCAGCCAACATCCGTACCACTTCATTCACTTTATTTCCTGCATTCACTCGTCTTTCTACGCCCGTGCCTTCCGTCGCACACCAAACGCCAGTAAATAGGGGTCACGGTCAGAAGGGAGTCTGTGACCTTCGACATACCTATTAAGGGTTGCATGTTTGCCCATCAAACATCGGAAAAAATTAGGGGGCGCACCTCTATTAGGAATATTACACATGCAACATTTTATTTTAACTAGATTTTCTAGCATCGTTTTGTTTTTGGTTGCGAAAATTATCGAAATCATATTAGTTCATTGTTCAGATTTACTAATATGTTTTCGATAATTTAATATAGGTAATATGAACACTTTCTCTTACTATTATCAAAATTAAAACCGCCTTATACGAAATTAAAGATATTTCTCATTGTGCAGTGTTCTTTTTTTGAAGTCAATAGTTTTATGTTTTTGGTTAAAAAGTTTTTATAATATATACTTTTTAGTTGTTGCCACCACTAAAAAATGAGGGTGTACATCTGTTTACCCCCTCAAGCTGTACGGGCGCGATGTTATGGT
The DNA here is from genome assembly GCA_947507805.1 of Aporophyla nigra. NCBI lineage: Eukaryota > Metazoa > Arthropoda > Insecta > Lepidoptera > Noctuidae > Aporophyla > Aporophyla nigra. The sequence goes on from OX382301.1 coordinate 7,916,844, forward strand.
ATCGTATGGTGTTATATTCGAAGATCTGCAGCAAATCTTATACAAACACTTGTATTACTTAAACCTTCCCATCGTATAAGTCGTTTTTGAGAAAATAGCGGACATACAAACATACATACGGGTCCAATACAGTACCTCCTTTTTTTCAGTCTATTAAAAATAGGTACAAAATCAATACATATTATGAAAACAAAGTCGTCTTTTAAACTACACATTAGATTTTAAAGTAGTTTCAGCATCAATTAACATTAACAGTGACACTCAGTACATTACGATTCTCTTGATGTTCTTACATGTTGCCATCGAGCAGGGACGAGTTGCTATCGGACTGAATAATAAAAAAAGAGGAAAAAATACGTTCTAATAGGTACCCATAGGTTCAACGGTCAGTTTATGGAATAAAAGGAAAAGAAAGGGGTAGGTTTTGATTATTTTGATCAAGGTTTTTCTTCACGTATGGTTTTAAACCATCAAGCCTATTCTTGAAATAAAAACCTAAAAAAAACGAGATTAAAATTAAGAACTTGATCCGGTCGGAAAAAAGTTCGACATACAAAAATTGTCTCGAAGGTAAGCACGGTTTAGACTTAAATGGTGTTTTGTAATAAGACACCTGGTGTTTTGTAAAAAATAAAGCATAATCACGCACTCTAGTTTTTCTTTATCGTTCTTCTATTGACTTAGGGCTTCAGCCTAACTTACCATTATAAGTTAAGAATAAACTAATTATTACAGCTTTACACCAGCCACACAATGATTACGACAAAGCTCGGAAAAACCCGAATCTGTTTATTTACCATTTACCCCGATTAGCCGAGCATCCATTCTACCCGCGGCTAAAGCCTACAAATAACCTCATTTGGACGTCAACGTCCACAGAATTTTACGAATTTGTGGTAAATGTTTAACGAAAAATTTTGTATAAGCGAACTGGAACCAACTTCACAATATACCTACTGATTTCTAGAAAACTTTGTTGAAATAAGTAAAAATCTAATACGCGCTTTCGCTTCACCCAGAGCGGGAGACGTCATTTGATGATTTCCTACCCACAAAAAAAGGGAGGTACCTCACTTGAGTTGGGTGATTTTTATTTCATAAGTAGATTATAAAAAATTTGCTCAATAACTACTGAAAAACCTCGTTCTAAAAAGTGTGAAACGAGAAATTAATCTCATATAATAGCCGCGGTCGAATGCCACTTATACCTAAAGCATCATTAGTTTCGCTTACTACTGTTAGAATGTATTGTTGAGTTGGCATACGACCACAGCTTTCATATGAGAATATTTTCTTGTTAATACTTATGAGCGTGATTTTTCAGTAGTGGTTTAGTTTTTGAACTTACTCTTTATTTGAATTATTTTGGGGTTAGCTAAGAATACAAATAATAGGTCTTTACCTAAGAAAATGCCGTTTTGTATGAAAAAAATTAAACGATTTTTTTTCATGTATTTTTTATTTGTATTAATCGAAATAATCACCCATGCAATCAATGCATCTTTGCCAACGCAGTGGCAGTTTATTGTTGCCCTTCTTAAAAAAATCAGCTGGACGGGAGGCAACAAATTCTTCAAAGGCATTTTGTACTGCCTCTCGGGTATTGAATTTTTTTTCCCGCCAAGAAGTTATCCAAATTCTGGAAAAAGTAGTAGTCTGTAGGCGCAAGGTCAGGTGAGTAGGGCGGATGACGGAGAGCTTCCAACCCCAGTTCTTGCAACTTGGAGACCGTCTGCTGTGCAGTATGAGGTCGCGCGTTGTTGTGCAGGAGCAGCGGAGACGAGCGATTGACCAATGTTGGTTGGAGATGCCAGCTTCTCCATTATTGAGTTCAGTTCTTCACAGTACACATCTGCAGTAATGCTCACCCCGTTTGTTAAGAAGCTGTGATGAATCACACCGGCGCTAGACCACCAAACAGTGACCATCACTTTTCTAGGGGTAAGTTTTCGTTTAGGGCATTGTTTAGGTGCTGAACCAGGATCCAACCAACTTGCTGAGCGCTTGCGGTTATCAAACAGAATCCATTTTTCATCGCAGGTAACAATGCGGTTCAAAATTCCTTCATTTTTGTGTCTGTTGAGCAGTGCAAGGCACGTCTCGACGCGTACTTCGCGCTGGCGATCATTGAGTTCGTGGGGCACCCATTTGTCAAGCTTTTTTACCTTGCCAATTTGACGCAAAAGGACCAATATTGTTTTGACGCTAACGTCGAAAGCTGCTGCTGATTCAGTCGTAGATTGTGTATCATCAGCTTCCACAATCGCCTTTAATTCGTCATTGTCGACCAAAGTCTTCGGACGACCGCGAGGTTCATTTTTCAGGTCGAAATTTCCAGAACGGAAGCGAGCAAACCAATAACAGGTGGTGCGTTGGTTTGTAGTGTTAGCTCCGTAAACATCGTTGATGTTGCGTGCCGCTTGTGCCGCGTTGCTGCCACGACGGTACTCATATTCCATAATTACTCGATTTTTTAACGTATCCATGATGACGAAAAAGATTGAAATGCGATGAAAATGTAACACTAATCAATAAACAAATGACTACTTTTGAGAAAAGAATTCCATGTTTTTAAAATAAAATTAATTTGAAATTAGAATTCTTAGACAAACAAAAATTATTTTTATTTGAAATGGCCAGTACTGCAGAACGGCAATTTCATAGGTAAAGACCTAATCGTTTAATTAAGTCTTGCATTTTATGCCCAAGAGAGCATATTCATGTCTGTATATCCTCTAGAAAGCCCCATATGTAATATAATTCCATAATTACCTATAACCAGTAGGCGATTAAGACGCTTCAAATGATACCTCAACTGTCAAATTATTATAAGTATTTAGGAAGTTATAAGGGAACTGATGAACATACTAACATACATACATACTGGTCAACATCATAACCGTAGATTTTGCTTCGCTGTAGTCGAGTAAAAATCCGCCAACTTTTTAGGGAGAATTCTATCAATGAAACTGATCGTCATCAGCACATTTTAACCGCGTTCAAGAGCTGACAGTTTCATTATTATTGTGGAAATTTGACTCTTACAGCTCCTGAAAGCGGTTCATATCTAAGTTTGTGGAATACTTGGTCGGTAGTTTTCTAGAAAATCCTAATGATTAGTTCAACACAAGTTATCCATTATTACTAGCAATTACAATATGAATAGTTATAACCACTTTAGACTAAAAGCTTTTCATTTTCACCTGTGGTGACGTGTCATGTCAACTGTCGTGTTTGGTGTTTGTACGTTTTTAGTTGACAGTAAAAGCTAAAATCAAATTCTACAAATCGGAGACTTTCAGTGAATAAAGTTCATGTAAATTAACGATAAAATGAAGGTACACACTTGTCAATTAGTTATTTTCGTTTGATTATTGATGAAACAAAAGGATTGAAAATAGAAATGTTTTCAACCATAGCCTAGAAATAAACTCTAATTTATTTAGGGTTTCGGATAGGGTAAGGATTCCGCGACAACAGAACAAAGGTATCTATTTGTTGACCTTTGCGATAAAAGTAGTTATTAATAGAGACTGTTGCCGATTCTTTTGTTCCTCACCTTAACTTAAAATTAGAGTTTTGCTATCTCTTACTGACAAATTGTGAAAGAAAAAGACAAGTGATGCTTTAGAGCTGTCAAACTGAATTACGTATCGATTGCCTTGAATTTGACGTGATTTTAAGCAAGATGAATGATGTAATGAAATCCAAGAAAATCTAAGTTCAGCTAAATTTTACAGATCTTTATTTGTTTCCGTCTTTTCTTATTTCATTAGAAAGAAAAAGATAGCAATGCCTAAACTAAGTTTAGATAGTGCACAAAAGAATCATCACCACTGCCCAATATAGAGGTACCAGAAACTACAAACAGTTACATAGATATTCAGTATCTAATTAAGGGAACGTCAGTCGATATTCGTGATCAAACAACAGATGGCCGAAATCTCACCAATTATTCAACATAATTTCCAATAAAAAACACAACGAAAAATACCTAACCCTAAAAATAAAGACTTAACCTGTAATAATGGAGTAAAAATCGGAAGGATCCCTTCTAACCAGCTGTTATACGGGCGAAGTTAAATGAAATGTTCGGGTGTCGGCCAATTAAGGGCTTTTTTCAAACATTAATCAAGTGTTAGTGGGGGGAGCATTTTTACGTCGGCTCAGACGGGCGATAGCCCCGTGACGGATGACGGGCGGCAGTGGGGTCACGGGCTCAGATGCATTCATCACCCAAGGATTTGCCCTCTTTCAAACTTGGCTACTTAAGTTCAGTTCTAGACGAAATAGGTCAGCTACCGATTTTCGATAACATACAATAGGTGTTACCGTATGTACCTACTAAATGTTGCGAGGGACTTCGATATTTAACCACTTCGTATGAATTGACGGAAACCTAGAAAATCTCATTTCAAAAATATATTTCACATAAAATCTAGTTTTATAAACCTTACATATTCCGGTCAATGGTCTTTTCCTCAAGATTTTCTAATAACACTTAATTTTTTACATAACTTCATTTTTTATTTATGCTTTATTGTACACCAGAAATTACATTGATACTGATTATAGTTTGATAACGTTATAAGTCGCAATAAATAACCGTGACATTAATAAATCCTCGATAATATCTCCCTCTTTGGAGTTATTGAAGATCGTTCAAGAAAGTCCACTCTGAGTCGACAAAAAGTTAGCAGTGCTCGATCGCGAACTTTAGCAACTCAATGCGAACGAACAATCTTTGAGGGTGACAAATTTTTCCTCAATTTTTCAATGTACAGTTCGGAGTTCGTTCTCCAGTATTTAATTACCCTGGAGTCAATGTGCCGGAAAGTATTACGTACACTTCGGAACTGTTTCTTTTTGGTTTATGTGAACGTTTGGAGAGATGCATAGCAAATGTAAAAATGTTAATGCTCGCTCTCCTGTCGGTAATCTACGAGCGACTCGCAACGATTAACGAGGCGTTTCAATTAACTCAGTATTTATGAGCATACAAAGACAATTTTTTGCCTGAACGAATGCTTAGATAATAAATATTTACATGACATCGTAACGAGAACTGTGTTTTAACGAGATTAAACGTAATGCTGAAATGAAGCTTTAATCTATACGAAGAGGGTCATGTTTTGAAGTAATTTAAAACCGACTGTGTTCTGTTTACAAACAAAACAAGTGAATGAGCCGGGGGTGGTACATGCCTCATATACATTATGTACGTAATAGTATAGTAACATGAATTCGTGACGTCGTAACCTAACCAATTATTTAAGAAAATGGCTTTATTTTCCTTTTCATTCACAAGAACCTATTGTTGCGTATTGAAGAGCGAGTCAGGAAAGTTAATTTGAGGAAAAACACAGAATAACAGATATTTTATTTAAGCCACTCTATAAATCCAGGAATATGTGTGTGTATTGATATCTTGAATTTGACCTCATCAGTTTGTTACTTGTCGTGTCAAAATAATTTATGAGCCGTATTTGATTTGGAAAGCAGCAGTGTCACGAGTAGGTTCCTGTGTAGTTTTCTGCATTATTAAGTTCACAGCAAATTGTTAAAATAAAAACATGACAGTCCAACGACGTGTCGTGACGTGTGTCCATATGGTGCCGGAAGTAAAGAATGCCACCATCGCATTGCTTCCCGTGGGTGTCGTAGAAAGCGATTAAGGGAGTAAGGTATCTACTAGAGAATGGGTAGTAGTGTTTTCTCTGCATTGTACCACCATATTACGATTGCCAACCTGTCTGTAAAGCATGGCGTCAAAGTCAAAATCACAGCATTTATTTCAAATAGGCCCAATAAAGGCACTTTTGAACGTCAAAACTTACATTAATATAGAACTGATTCTAGTCGCCCCTACTAAAAAGAATTTTCGTATCATATAAATAAACTCAAGATAAACTCCACCCGTACCCTTTTAAAAAATCGCAATTATGGCAGCAACCGAGCGAGGCTTATCTCCAGCAGTAGAAGTCTTTCGGCTGAAATGTTGATGATGACAAGTCCAAAGACTAAAAAAACTTAAAAGAAAAAACCAAAATATAAACACACAAATGGCGCTTTCTAAATCGTTACACCTACTTTACTGCAGGTCTGAAGGTGTAGGTATGACACAAAATTAATCACCCGTAAAATATCCAGTAAACTTTCAAGTTTGTTTCCGCAGTACATCGGTTTCAGCAAGTTTATTTGGCAAGCAAACTGGTGCTACCGACTCAAACTTGAATGCCGGAAACAGTATATTAAACCAGGTTCAAATATAATAGTTTAGTTCTATTTGGTGCAAGTTCAGGGGTCTACCGCTCAGAAAAGTAGTCAGGATTGGGAAATCAAATCAAAATATTTTCACATAAATGTACATGAACACATACGAAACGTCAGAAGCTAAGTGTAAGGTTACCGAACTGATCGGTTTGTGTGGAGAAGAGCCGGCAAGAAACTCCATGACCATGACAAGACACTCCAAAAGACTCCATTAAAATTAGGTCGGTGATCTAAAGCATTTTCAAATATATTTTTTTCTTTCTCTGGGTTGGAAATCATTAAATGACGTCTCCCGCTCTAGGGTGGAGCAGAAGGGCGTGTCAGACTTTTACTGACTAAACCCACCCGTGTTCCTTCAAGTTGCCCAGAGCCCAATCTCGCGATCCTGGCAGAAATACAATAACCTTGATTCACAATATTTGAGAAAATATACCAAATGTTCACGTCTATGAGAGTAAGTCTGATCACATGTGGTGCCGGACGTAAAAATAGTACTATCCCATTTCTTCCCGTGGGTGTCGTAAAAGGTGACTAAGGAACTTACTAGAGAACGGGCAGCAGCGTTCTCTATGCATTTTACCACCATACTGCGATCGTAAACCCACCTACCAGCATGGCGATTATGGAAGCCTCCCCTCTTTTTGGAGGAGGCTCATATTCAGCAGTGGACGCCTTTCGCCTGAAATGATAATGACAATAAAAAATTTAAGATACAAAATTCTGTAAATTGCCGAAAATCATCCACAACGGCTACAAAGGGCAATTATTTGCCAGCTTTCAACAATACCTTCACGTAAATTCCATATTTCAGTGAGCGAATAACTAATAACACTTTCGGGTGGTCTTCAAAAGAAAACTGCGCAAACGTTGAGCAGGCGTTTAAAAATAAATAATAATAACATAGGCCGGCGCGTGCGCAGTTAACGTGTCGTTGCGGTCACTGAAGTAAACATGGCATCCGTATGACTTCCGACGATATCACATACAACGGGTAAATAACCCGAATTACAGACACAAGTGCCCTGAAAAACTTTGTAAGAAGTTATGACGGAGCTTCCATAATATGTTGTATTATCAGTATCACAGATGTGTAATGTACCTAGCAAGAGCGGCGTGGGATTCTCAGCTCCCAGTATAGATTCACTGATGAATTAAAAGGCAGCTGGGACAGCTAAGATTCGGAAGGGGGAGATTCGGATTTTATCATTCTACTTGAGAGGAGCCCATATCCAGAAGTTGACTGCTATTTATATTCAGAGTTGACTGAAAATTTCATTTTTTTTAATCTGAACATATTTTCAGTCTTTTGTAAAATCTGTTAGCACGTGGTTTGATGAGCTTTTGTTGTTTTTAACCCCCGACGGAAAAAGAGGGGTGTTATAAGTTTGACGTGTCTGTCTGTCTGTCTGTTTGTGTGTGTGTCTGTCTGTGTGTCTGTCTGTCTGTGGCATCATAGCTCCCGAACGGATGAAGCGATTTCAATTATTATTTTTTAACCCCCGACGGAAAAAAAGGGGTGTTATAAGTTTGACGTGTCTGTCTGTCTGTCTGTCTGTCTGTCTGTGTGTGTGTGTCTGTCTGTGTGTGTGTCTGTCTGTGTGTCTGTCTGTCTGTGGCATCATAGCTCCCGAACGAATGAAGCGATTTCAATTATTATTTTTTTGTATTAAAGGTGACTTATGTGCGAGTGTTCTTAGATATGTTTGATGAAAATCGGTTGAGCCGTTTAAAAGTTGTGGGGGGTGAAAGTGGGGAAGAATAATCGAATGTCTACAAATATACTCGAGTGGGGTCTCAAATTAAAGCGCACTGAAAGAGAATATTGATGACTTAATCGAAAATGTTCTTAGCTTCGCTTGATGAGAAAATTGGTGGTGGGAAAATTGGGACATGGAAATCCGATTGTCACGTGAGAGTATCAATGACTACATCTCAGTCTTTGCAATTCTGCTAAAGATGATTTGTCATGTGGGTATTAATAATTCAAAAAAAAAAATACGTTACGTTGGGGGACCGCTCTGCGAGGGCAGACGTCGTTGACCGTCGTATCCTAAATGGAATATTTAGAAGTAATTTTATAAAAGTTTTCTTCAGTTAGGTAATAGACTATTTCTAATTAAATTGTTAGGTTTGGAGCGGTCCCCCAACGCGACGTACTTTTTTTTTGAATTATTATTACATACTTAGGTACTTTAAGATTGAGTTTTTTTTTTTTTTTTTTACTTTTTAAAGGGATCTTAGGTTTTTATGTCGGGGGTTTTTTAAATTTTAAATTTAATTTATTTTATCAATCAGTCATAGCAGCTTATGTGAAATTTGCTAATCTATGTTTTATAAGACATAGAAAAACTAGGAAATTCTTTAATTCACGACAGAAATAAAAATGATTTCCAAAATTTCATCGACTGATTCAATTGTATTGATTTACAAGTACACATGCCAGCATGAATGTGACTAACTCTGTATACACGTCCATTGTATGTATAATTTGTAACAATTGCCCTGCAATCTTAATTACACTGAGCTCAACCGGGAAGCGCAGTAGATACAATTAAACCAGCTGTAATTCAATACTACTCCACAACTCCATACATGCATGTATATTATAATAGATACATGGGTCTCCTGGCTGAATAATAACAGCTACATGGGTCGCTCGTTCCTGTCAGGGTCGCCAGATTTGTTCGAAAGAGTTACCGTGACCCTGGCTTATAGGCAACTGAAGGAATACGGGTGGGTTTTAGTCAGTAAAAGTCTGACACGCCCTGCCGCTCCGCCCAGAGCGGGAGACGTCATTTAATGATTTCCAACCTAAAAAAAAAAAAACAAAAATGGGTCGATCGTTGCCGCGGTCTATTCGAGGAACGTGGATATCGAGACCCCTCCAGTCCCCTTCCCCTTCGGTCGGATAGCACGATAAGCCGTTGGCCCCGGCTGTCATGCGAAGATCTTTGACAGTCGTTACGGGTAGTCAGTACCCCAAAAGTTTGGCAACCAGTCTGACTGGATTGTGGAGGTCAGATAGGCAGTCGCTCCATGGTAAAAAAATGATATTCAGCAGTATCTGGTTAGAGTAGAAGCCGTCCCCAACCTAATGACATGTGCATCTTCCTCATTAATAACTGATTGTTGCCAATTTACTAAAAGGGGGGATTTCGCCGTCAAAACTGGCACGGGATCAAATAAGTTACGACAATACAAATTTATGTTCAACAGGGCTCATTACTCATCGTCCAGTCGTCCCTTTTAATTTATTATCTATCTGCTATCGCAGCGGAATACACCGTGATTGTTTTGACGTTGAGGGAATTATATAATCAGACATTTTAAAAGATAGAAGTTGAAGACTTTTGATTTTGAGAAAATATGAGTTTCAGACTTTGATGTTTGGAAAACTAGTTTAATTGGAAAGTATAATTAAATTATTATTGAGCAGTGGTGGCTCAGTAGTAACTGCCGCGCATTATGAGGCGTAGGTCATAGGTTCAAATCCAGACAGGCGAGAGAGGCAGTTTACTTTATGTAAATTATTTCATCACCACTGCTCTCAAAACGGTAAAGAAAAACGTCTTGAAGAAACCGGCATGTCCTAGAACCAAAAATTCGAAGACAACATCTACAAGCCTGCAATAGGCCCGCGTGGTGGATTATGGCCCACCCTCCCTCACAGATAACAAGAACCCCCTACAGATAGAAGACCTGTGTTCCAGCAGTGTCAATATCAGGTATAGGCTAATTATGGATGAATAATGAAATGGAATGATAATTCTTTTTTGTCTCAAATTTAATTAAGATTTAAATTTTAAATTGAAATTCAATACCAGTAACTATTTGACTAATATAGAGGAATAATATTTAAGTGTTTAATAACAGTGTTGGTAGAAACATGGCGTTATATTGTCAGTACCTCTGCATGTTTACGTACAGGGTTATTAATTAATTAAAGGTAACAAAGCAAGAGTGAACAGGCGTCTTCTAGGGACGCTCGTTTTATTATAGACTTTATCCATCGCTTTTCATAAGCCGTTTTCAAAGTTACGGGCAGGCCCAATCAGCTATTAAAAACTTTTTGACAAAAAAATAAACCGACGAAAAATTAAACTGAAAAGCAAAAGTAAACCTTTTTTTAACAATGTTTTTTTCCTAAATATATTTTGTGTCGGCGCCAAATAAACAATCAACGCAGATCAATCAAGCTGCCATTATTTTACTTAATTTTTTTTATGGCGCCTACTCAAAACTAGTAATTTACATTAATTTAGGAGCTTAGACTAAAACCTTTTTTTTCTTTTCAGTTTCCTTTTTAAACAACAACAACAACAATAAAATTTGTGCAAAGATTTTTTTAGGATATTTTTTCTACACTTAAAGGTGGTATGGTTTTTCAATTTTAAATGAGAACCATTTCTAAGTATACCCTTATAGATAAAAAACCGGCCAAGTGCGAGTCGGACTCGCGCACCGAGTGTTCCGTACAAACCTGTAGGTATTCACGGTTTATGCATAAGGTTTATGTTTATGATTTTTTTTTTTTTTTTTTGAATTTTTATATTTGAGTTGATTGAATGAAAGGTAAATTGCGGTTTACGATTTATGACGTATTCAAAAAAAACTACTTACTAGATCTCGTTCAAACCAATTTTCGGTGGAAGTTAACATGGTAATGTACATCACATATTTTTTTTAGTTTTATAATTCTCTTATTTTAGAAGTTACACGGGGGGGGACACACATTTTACCACTTTGGAAATGTCTCTCGCGCAAATTCAGTTTAGAAAAAAATGATATTAGAAACCTCAATATCATTTTTGAAGACCTATCCATAGATACCCCACACGTATAGGTTTGATGAAAAAAAAAAATTAGTTTCAGTTCTAAGTATGGGGAACCCCAAAATTTATGTTTTTTTTTTTCTATTTTTGTGTGATAATCTTAATGCGGTTCACAGAATACATCTACTTACCAAGTTTCAACAGCATAGCTCTTATAGTTTCGGAAAAAAGTGGCTGTGACATATGCGGACAGACAGACAGACAGACAGACAGCCAGACAGACATGACGAATCTATAAGGGTTCCGTTTTTTGCCATTTGGCAACGGAACCCTAAAAAGGAATAATCAAAATCTTTATTTATTACTTAGTATCACTGTATACCTACCTTTATCATGTAAAATAACATGCGTGGTGACGACGTTCATCCATAAATAAATAGTATGTAACTACTATTTAATTTTTCTTCGAATAAAAATTAAAAAAGCGTGGCACCCCACGCTTTTTTAATTTTTGATATCAATAAAAAAATACCTTAAAAAGCACCCCACGCTTTTTTCCATTATTTTCTACTTTTTAGTTTGGTTTTCTATGGAAGCGTGTTTTTTAAACTATCATTTATTTTCTATTTTTTAGGGTGTTTCGTATTTAGAGACGTATGTCAGCGTAGTTTGTGACGTATGTCAGCGTAGTTTTCGAAGACAGTTTTTTGCTTTCCTGGTAACCCTGGCAAGGATAATAGCACAAATTTATGAAATTATAGTATTGCCATCGGTCCTCGATAAGTCTGCAGAGTTTAAATGAAATCTGGTCGTTTAAAGTGGCTCAAAATCGCGCTATAAGGAGTTGGTTACAAACAGACATACAAGTGAAGCTAATATAAAGTGTGTAAAAAATAGCCAGGGGAATTAATTATTCAGCAAATTGAAACCCTACGTCAGCTTTGTCGATACAACTTAGGTAATATAGGTAGGGTAGTAGATAAATCTGAAACACAATCCGGATTACCGCATATGCAACAACCGAGTACTAATGTCCTGGAGCATGTGGCACATTTTCCATATCCGTTTTGCCCTAGAAAGCGCCGCCAATGGAGCCGTAGCACCGCGGTAATCCATTTTCTCCCTGTTTGACTCTTTTGTAAATCGTTCAAGAAGTTAAAGAACGTAAGTATTACGTCCCTACTATTTTTATTCAATGCGGAATTGAATTTCTGTATTCCTAAGACTTTTAAGGCTTTACCTTATTGGATACGTTCCTCTCAGTTTCCTTAACATAGTAGTGCTTACATAATTTATTGGCTCTGTTTTCTATATAAATAAATAAAATTGACGTGTCTGTTTGTAATGTAAAAATAACTTTTTATCACATGCACATAGAAGTATATACGGTACTTATTTTATTTTTTTGTCTCTCTTCTGGTTGTTCCGGCTAATCTCCGAGACGACTGCACTGATTTTGACGGGACTTTCATTTGCAGATAGCTGATGTTATAAGGAGTAACAGAGGATACTTCGTCCCTGTAGCACGTTCCTGTGAGATAATTATTGACATCCACGCAAGTAAACCCGTGGGGACAGCTAGTAAAGGTTAAAAAAAATACCTACACGAGAAAGACAAAAACAATATTCTGCGAATAAATAGCTGTATTCTGAAAAATATTCACAAAAATATTATGTGGGCTCTTTATAATTCATAAACCATCTTCTCTTGTGATTGTATTCCTTATAAATGCGTTTGTTTACTTTGTTCGTTATTGATAGAGGTTTCGCTTCTTGGTACCTATTACTTATATGAAATATTTTTTATTGTACAAAAAATCAAAAATCAAAAGTCATTTATTCAAACTAGGCTGAGACTCAGCACTTTTTGAACGTCAAAGTTACATAATATAGTCCCCCAAACGCCCGCCCTTCACCACTTTCTTCCAACATATTGTTTCTTTAACCTAAATACCTACGACATGAATTTAATCGAACCTCTATAATAATGACTGCGCCTCTATTTATGTACTTCATTTAGTTTAAAATTTAGGATCCTCAAATAATAAATACACAAATAACTCCCACCAACTTTGAAATGACTTTATTGAACTTAAAATTTCACAGATTGCTGCCGCGGCACCGCCCGCTTCGCTCGCTCGGCTTGTGCGCTTTTGATCACACGAAACCTGTTTGGTCAGCGTAGACAAGTAAGCTTAGTTACTGTGTCGAATACTGAGAAAAGGCCAAAAACTCAAAAATAGGCGCAATTACATACTTAAAAATGTGTCCATCATGTGAAGCGCAACACATTTTCAGAGGTTCATTAATTTAAAAAAGTGTCAATCGTTTTTTAGTCAATCAGTTAAATATTACCCTATGTTGGTAAAAAATAAGAAGCAAATCAAATAGTTAGTATCTACATGTCTAGAGTACCTTCTCATCTTAATTATTTACGAATCCTCTCTAAATAAAATATAGCTGTTATAAGACGCTTCGATTCTTGATAAACGATCTAATTTATTCAGAGACATGCGCTGGTCGGAAAGGCCTAATGATGGTGGAATATTGGCTTAGTAATTGAGTATCTTTAATAAATTACGCAAAAATAAATGGATAAGTGTTACTGGAACTCTCTCTCTAACTGCCTCGTTGGAGAAGTTGTCGCTAGCAAGCAACTAGGTACGTACCTATAGTTGCTACTATTGAGCATGAGGTCTTTCTTTCAATTGCCGGGTAGAGCAAAGTATTATTAGGTTCTAGCAGCCCTGAGCCTGGTTTTATGCCCAGTTAATGGCAATAGGCTCGCCCACTGTTGCATGGCCCATAATTGGCACCCTTCATAATTTTTGATCTACTTCTACCAAACCCTTCGCGGAAACAACGCGTGGTGTTAGCCGTCTCATATTTCAATAAGTCGACGTACACACGGACGTAATAAAATCGCGCCGGGATTTTTACGCCCGCTGGTATTTTAACTCTCGGTTTGAACCATGCATTCACAATCCAACAGAGTACATCTCGAAAGTCGAATAGTGTGCTTTATTGTTCGACTTTCCATTCATGGCGCCTAGCTGTGAGTTGAAGATATAGTGCGTGTAAAAACCTGCCTCAGTTTTATTTCGTCCTTATACACCTCCATTAGGTGACAATACAGCAGACTCCCGGCCACCGTAGGCTCGGGCTTGCGGGCGGTGAGCTATGGGTAGCTCGCCGCCCGGTAAGGACCAAGCTCAGGTCGACGGCTCGTTGTGTTCCACGCGCGCCTCAAAGAGATATCAGCAAAATTGAAGGGATCCGCTGGGACTGATGCCTGCCAAGGTCGAGGAATTGTTCGAAAGAGTTACCGTGGCCGTCCATAGGCAACTGAAGCCTTCAGTTGCCTATGGACGGCCACGGTAACTCTTTCTCTTCAGTCTGAAGGTACATGGGTGGGTTTTAGTCAGTAAAAGTCTGACACGCCCTTCCGCCCCACCCAGAGCGGGAGACGTCATTTTATGATTTCCCACCCACAAAAAAAAGTAGATGAAAACACAGGGTCTTCAAAAACCTGCAATTATAATAAACCTGATACTTTCTTTAAAAAAAAGGATACCAGAACCCAAAATCTTAGTCCTGTATTACAGAACGTTACTCAATAATCAAGCACTACTAAAAACTAATTTCAACCAATCACATGGCTTGAAAACACCGTGAGGAAACCGGCATGTCTTACAACCAAAAATTCGAAGACATGTGACATCTACCAACCCGCACTGGGCCCGTGGTCCACTCCCTCTCATCGAAAGGAGGCCTGTGTCCCAGCAGTGGGAACAATATAGGCTGATGATTTTGAGTGACGTTCTATTAAACGGGTCTCAGCCTTTAGTCGTCTTTACTATATTCACGAAAAATTTCATACTAAAATTCCAGTCTAAAATATTAAAATGGAAATCTAATATTTTATTCCACCGGAAGGTTAGTGCTCAAAAGAGAGCATTGTTCACAACACAGCGCCAACGCTTGTCATAGCGATTTCTCTCTAATTGAATTTCTGTGTACCTGTGTTCTGAATCTAAACAAATAAAATAATCGAAATGTTTTTGTAATATCAAAATAACAGCTTTTTACTAAGTGCGAAAAAAATTGTGCGTAAAAGTATTTACGATAATTATTACAAAAAGAATACCTTTAAAAAAAAATATTTGTGTGTCTTTCTATGTCTTTGGTCCGGTTAATCTCCGAAATGGCGAGACCGATTCTGCCGGGACTCACACTCGTAAATACTTCATAGATATTTTAAAAAGCAACGTAGGCTACATTTTTCTAGGTAGCGCTTTCCCGAAGGATAAGACACGAGCGCAGCTATTCCTGAATATATGTATTATTGTAGTTATTCTAAACTAATTAATTGAATTTGATGCTTGAATGTAGCACAGAATTGAATATATTAATTGCATGCGATCAGAACGGCTTTTAACAACAAAACAGCTGTTACTTATGCAGCAGGATAATTAATTACCTATGTTCGGCACACGTTATTAATAGATTCAAAATTATAATTTAATATCAATTGGTTTTGTTCCCAAACCGCGGTCATTTAGGTTCAATATAAAATGAATGTATTTATTAAATACTAGCTTTTGCCAGCGGCTTCGCCCGCGTGGTGGTCGGAAATTGTCCCACGGGAACATACTACCGGGATAAAAAGTACCCTATGTATTACTCCAGGTTATAAACTATCTGTGTGGCAAATTTCATCTAAATCGGATCGGTAGTATTTGCGTGAAAGAGGAACAAACATCCAAACAAACTTTCGCGTTTTTAATATTATAGTAGGAAGTAGAATTTCATTGTGTAGCTGAATAAAAGTGCAGGACCTTTAATATAATGTATTTTATTACGTTAGTTGGAGTAGGTACCGACAAAACTAAGGTACGTCGGGGTAACATCGTAAAAGGGTAAAGTACGAAAATTCTCATTTACCTGAGATGCAGGCAAATAATTTTACTTATGGCAACCTAGCGGTGAAGGACAACTCATGCCGTCCCCCACCTCAGTCTGCCTCAAGCGTTCTAACCGTGTGGTTGAGTGTAAAATGCATTTTTTGCCAACTGTCATTTCCGACGAAGTTTTGAAGATTTTCGATCTTGACCCATCATCTATAACTTTCCTCTCAGGTGAGATATTTACATGTTTTATACTTGTAATTGTTTATTATTACGTTATTAGTGATAACAAAGCAGTAGATAGTTCATAAATAGTGCCATTTCGGACATTTTTGTATTTTCGATCTTCACCAATCGTTTTTATAAGAGGTAAGTTCGGAATACTATTCATTCGAACTTGCCCCGTTTCAAAAGCTCATATAATAGGCAGGGGTTCTCAACTTGGGTCATATTATATCGTTTTAAGTTTGTCATAACAAATTAAAATGATAAAACATTAATATTATTGAGGTTATTTCTGTTTATGTAATTAAAAGGACTGTGGATATTTTAGGAAGTAATTAGGTTCATAGAATAGTCGTTTTGTGTGCAATGTAGATTTTCTTTTTTAAGATGATGATGAATGATTATGTTCTTTTGGGAAAGTGGTGTAGTTTTTACACATAATAATATGACCAATTCCTAAATGTGCTCTTTTCTTTAGAATATCCTGAATTTCATATTTGTTTTTTTACTTAATGGTTTAATTGATGTACATTTAGTTGACTTTGGGTTTAAATTTAAATATTGGTTACAGATTAATCATGCCACGAAAATATTATAGAAAATCGCTTCGTGCCACCAATTACACTCAGGAAGATTTAAATGCTGCCCTAGAAAGCATAGCAAAAGGGGAAAGAAGCCAATATGCTGCTGCAAAACATTACAGAATACCAGTATCGACACTCAATGACAGAATTAAAGGTAAAACTAGAATAAAAAGCCAAACCCTGGGTAGACCAACCGCCATTCCTAACGAAATAGAAGTCAGATTAGCCAATGCTCTAATAATACTGGAAAAATGGGGTTTTTGGTCTCTCCAGGGTCGAAATAATAAACCTCGTCGAAGAATTTATCAAACTGAATGAAATCGCTACACCGTTTAGAAATGGGAGGCCGGGATCGGACTGGCTGTATAATTTTCGCAAACGCCATGGCCTTTCTATAAAAAAACCACAGCCTATAGAACATGTCAGACGCCAAATGACGGATCCTTTTATCATTGAAGAATATTTTAATTTACTAGAAAAGGCATTGCTAGACCTTGATTTATTAAACAGACCTAGCCAAGTATGGAACCTAGATGAAACATCGGTGTCTCTTGATCCATCAAAGACTAAGGTAGTTGGCAAAATCGGAAAAGCTTCCTCACGCACCACATTTGGCACAGGAAAAGAGAATATAACAGTGTTGACTGCAGTGAATGCTAATGGAGCAAAGTTAACGCCACTCATTGTTTTTAAAGGTAAATATGTTTGGAATCAGTGGATAGCGGACGTAAAAAATGAATACGGTTTTGAATTAGCATATGCTGCTAGTAAAAAAGGTTGGATGGAAACGGACATATTTCGTAATTACATGGAAAAAGTCTTCATTCCCAATCTTGGAGACGAAAGACCTGTATTACTGATTTATGATGGCCACGGAAGCCATGTCGATATTTCTGTCGTAGAATTAACTACCCGTAATGGTGTTACTATTTTAAAATTGCCACCTCACACTTCACATTTACTACAACCCCTTGACGTCTGCGTCTTCAAATCATTTAAAACACGATGGGATGCTAAGTTGGTAGACTGGCAACGACATAATGTGGGTGTTAAATTACCCAAAAAAGAATTTTCAAAACTATTTGCAAAAATATGGCACGAAATTAATCCCGAAATTATACGTAATGGTTTTAAGAAGGCAGGAATTATTCCTTTCAATCGCAATACGATTCCTATTGAAAAGTATGATCCCAGATCTTATAGCAGATGGCTTAAAAGCAAATCTGAAAACGAAAGTATTGCTTCTCATCATGTAATTGTGACGACTAAAACTGTCCAGAGCCTTAATAACTTATGTGTTGATGCTATCAATTTGTATTTACATCAAACTGTTATACCACACATGTCTATACCAAATGACACGCAATCTGCTAATACAATGAATAACTGCTCATTTATACATAGTGATTATATACCGGAAAGCTATCAAGAGGAAGAAACTGTTACTAAAGAGCCCGAAGTGTTAACAAAAAATATGTCCAACAAAATAATTATACTCTCTGACATAATTATTAAACCTGGTACTTCAAATGTCCATTCTTTGACCAGACTTTCCAAAAACGATAATGAAAACACTACTTTTGTTGCTTTAAATAGTTGTGACCTGCCAGAATGTCTACAAACACCACAAGTAACTAATTCTGATACTTTTAATAACTCTCCAAATAATTTAAAAAAACCAGTTGATTATGAACACACGTTTGAAAATTTACTTTTAGAAAGAATACGACAGACTAGACCCGAAAACAATAACACCAAGAGAAAGCGTGTAGGTCTTGGTGCTGAAATTATTACACAGAAATGTTTAGAAAACTATAATACACAACAAACGACAAAACTAAAAAATACCAAAGAAAAGAAAAAAATGAAAGTAGAAAACGAAAAACAAGATGAAACCGTTGCTAACCCTAAAATAAATAATAAAAAAAATAAGAAGGAACAAACTGATAATAAATCAAAGAAAAATAAGAAAAGAAAAATTGAAGCTGACAATAAAGAAAAGAATAGACAAAAAGGGAAAGTCAGTGACAGTGATTCGAGTTTATCTTCTTTATTTGAATTAGCTGATTCAGACGAAATAGATTATGAAGAATATATAGCTGAACTTTTAAACCAAGAAAGAGACAAAGAAAATGATGAGCCCAATGAGTCGATGGGACTACATGATATTGCATATTTTACTGAACAGGATGAATTAAATGAAAATGACTGGATAGTAGCCCGTTTCGCCACAAAAAAAAGCTTAAAACATTTTGTTGGCAGAGTATTATCGATTGACAAGACGTTACCTACCGTCAAGTTTTTACGTAAAGTTAAGGATAGTAAATATAACAAAGGAACAGTGTTCACTTACCCAATAATTGACGACATTTGTACCATAAAACACAGTGATGACATAGTGTCAATATTGCCAGAGCCACAGATTTTAAGGCGGGGTCAAATTTTATTTGACATCAGTTTCAATAAATTTAACATACAATAATGTTTATAGAATAAATAGTTATATTATCATTTATTTTTAATTATTATTGTAAGCTTGCACAAAAATGATTGTGCCAATTTAAGGTGGTAGCTCAAGGGTAGCCCGCAAAATTCAAATTTTCTAAGTTTTTTGTAATTTGCCGGTCAGTGTCAGTCTATATTAACCAAAATATGTTTCGCGGTCGTAACATGAATACATTTATATGATTATAATACTAGAATCTTCAATACAACCTCCTAAACCCACTGAGAGTCCAAATCATGATATTTTCATGAAATGGACTATCATTTGTTTTAAGAAAGGGTTGTATTGATGATTTTAATTCTACAAATGCATACATGTTATGCCCGCGAATCATATTTTTGTTAATATATAGATTGACATTGACCGGCAAATAAGAAAAAACTGTCAAAATTTGAATTTCGCGGGCTACCGTGGCGTTACCACCTTAATTTGAACTAACTAAAATTAATTTGGAGGATTACTATCTTTACTAACCCATGGCGTTAGATAAGGTTGCCTTGAAACTGTGAAACTATATTATTTATTTTGATTTGTACAAATTTCGGAGTATTTTTAATCGACATATTGTATCTACTTGTAGCACGAAATTTGAATAAATGTAACAGCTTTAGGTTTAGATAGCAATTCTCTATGATTTTTAGTTGGTGCTAACCAGAATAAACACCATTGTGTCTTTCTAATGTTTTATTTTTAATTTACTATGTTCCATTGATTGTTATCCTACTCGTACCTGTTATTATAAGATGCTAAATGAGTAATAAGCTATGAAAAATCTCGATATAATTTTTGATAGAAGTAGTATAGTGCCTGAATGACAGGTTTCATGGTGTGTTCAGAATAAGACTGATTTAAGTATAACATTTTTAGTTCTCTTTTACATTGTTTTTATTTTTAATACCAAACAAAAACGTTTGCTTGTTCCTTTTGATTGTTACGTTATTAACATGAGCCGTTTATTATATTTTTGTAATGTTGTATCTCTCTGTAAGTGTATTGTGCAATTATTGTTTGATTATTAAAAATATAATTTGTATTGGCAAATTTTGTTTCCATTCATTTCCTAGTTATGATAACTACTACGTCAACATTTAGACGTAGATCATCGACAAGAGACAATGGATAGTAATGTACTTACACAACTATTATGATATTAAAACAGTTGAGAACCTCTGTCTGAATATGGTAGAAGTGGGGAAAGACCGAAATATAAAATTCATTATTTTACAATATTTCATATTTTTTTTTACTTTAAAATACTTTTATGAAGAAACACGTATACTTTTACATGCTTTACACAATTTGTCAGTGAATCCAGGGATCTAAAACGAAAATTTAAAAAAGTACCACCAATTGTCGGTCTTCCCCCCTACATTACGATCTTTACCCGTTTTCATTATTTTCGTTAGTGTGTATATTTTTATTAATATTTATATTAATATATAAGAATAATGATTCTCAGCCTGGTGTAAAGTAAAGTACAATCTGTTGGTTCTATTGAAAGTTTTATAATTTGCTGCTACATTATGTGTTTCGGATCCATATAGATGCTTAAAAAAAATATATCTCATCTCATCAAAATCTCGTTCGATGTTGCCCCGATCCACCTTACTAAGTAATCATCATCTGCCTAGCTATTTCCCAACTATGTTGGGGTTGGTTTCCAGTCTAACCGGATGCAGCTGAATACCAGTATTTTACATGGAGCGACTGCCTATCTGACCTCCACAACCCAGTTATTGCGTAATACGATACGCCTTGGTAAGACCCGTAGTCAGATTTTCAGGCTTCTGACGACTCGTAACGACTGTCAAAAATCCACGAGGCTCCAAGGCACGGAGCTGAGGAGTCTCGGTATGTAAATATGGTCACTCATCCACGTTACGACCGCGGCAGGCGTAACTTAACCTGATCGATCGATACATGCCGTTGTTGTTACTTAGTCACAAGCCCTACTAATAAGTAGTTTAGTATATTATAGTCTGTGCCAGATGTGAAAAAAATTAAAGTCGTTGACACCTGCCTACCAATGGGTTCAAATTACCGTTTTGACCCTGCTAGCGACACTTTCTTTACATTTTTTTTCGTATCGTTTTGAAATATTTGAATACATTGGAAGGCGGGTGTCAACGACTTTTATTTTTTTCACATCTGGCACAGACTATAGTTCTGCGCCTGTCATAATAATCTCTTTTAGAAAAGAAAAACTTATTTGAAATGCATTTGAAAGCTTTTTATTAAAAAAAGCTCTTTTTTTAATGCCTTCTCGCGCTATGAGGTTGTCAGTTGCGTAACCGCACTTGTCTATGGCTACCCCAATAAATTAAAACCTGCAGCCAGGACTTAAAAACTAAAAACTAGAACGACGCTAACACGCTAAGAGCGTCCGCCCGTAGCGTTTAGCCGTTCTAATTTTAAGTTTTTGTGGGGTACTCACCTCGGCTTAGGGCAGCAAGGATCGGAATGAACGAATGTTCGAATGCAACTTAAGTTATTTTATCGCTAGCCTGTACA
Source organism: Aporophyla nigra (assembly GCA_947507805.1). NCBI lineage: Eukaryota > Metazoa > Arthropoda > Insecta > Lepidoptera > Noctuidae > Aporophyla > Aporophyla nigra. Next base: position 7,938,622 of record OX382301.1, read on the forward strand.
ACATAAGTTCGACTTTTGCATACAACCTGTGAACGGTTTGTCCACGTATTTATTACTGAAGGTAGCTCTTTGGAAGAAATAAAACACCACATGCACTTTTTACCAACGTCTCTTCATTTTTTATTAATCGATCTTTAGTTTTTTCTAGTGTTGCACAGATTAACAATAATAATTATAATGTCGCGGATACACACATTCCTTAACACCACCCGTTCAGTACCTGTACCTTTACTATTACTTCCTCACTACTTATTTATTGTAAAGCATCTGGATGACTAACAGCAATAGATAAGTCCTACATATTTATTGTCACAGCCTTAGGGTTCCATGATCGAAATTGAGGATATTGGTTTCTTTTGTCCAGTACCTATTTTATTCGCAGTAGATAATAATAAAATGGTAGTCGTTCCTAATTAAGTGTTGATAAAGGATGTTCCGGTAGAATCCGGCAAGATTGATGCTGATATAGGCTACCTCATAATCATCATCATAAACAGGCTATATTGTAGCTACTGCTGAGGCACAGGCCTCCTCTCAGTAGGAGGGAGAGGGCCGTAATCTGCGGGCTCAGTGCGGATTGGAAGACGTCACATGTCTTCGATTTTTTGGTTCTAGGACATGCCGGTTTCCTCACGATGTTTTCCTTCACCGTTTGGAGATCAGTGGTGATTAATTTATTTACACAAAGTAAAGCACCTGCTTAGTCTCTATCTGGGCTAAATCACAAGAATAATGGCTGAATCAAATATTAAGGCCGAGGTTAGTTACTGTCGCAAACATTTTTGTAGTTAGGTGGAACGTTCCGAAACTTTTAAGCGCGTAGCCGGCAGCTTTTTAACCCATTTTAAGGTAGAGGCAGTATACGTGCCACCAATAAAATTATTTTTTTATTCAACCGTATTGTTGACAACGATTTTATTTTTCATTGATGATAAATATTTACATTTTATATATAAATAGATACATTTCCGCAAATATTCCATCGAATTACCAATTTGAAAAAATACTTAAAAATGTCATTATTATCAAACTAAGAATTTATTACTATACTATCTCTAGTTTTGCCTGCCTTATATAGGGTTAATACAATGGTTTAGGTATTTGTAGTTTGTTGTATTTAGTTACAGTTTAGTTGACTACAAAGTCTTCCTACAACCTGTTATGTTTGTAATTAATTCGTCAACATTCTATATCCCGTATTACAGAACCTCACTTAATCATTAGCTATTTAAAACGAGTCTCAAACAATCAAATGGCTTTAAACTATTTATATTTATTGTAATCCATATTATAAAATAGATGTTACAAAGGGCTTCAACCTAGATAGGTTTATATACAAGTTGTAACTACAAAAGAATATGGACCCTGTAAGAGCACAGCAAAAGTGTAAAATTAAGGTTACAAAAACAAAGTTAAAACAAATACCTATAAAAAACTTCGTCTTTTAACTAATTTAACAATTCAAATAAGAACATAAATTACCATTGATATTACAAATTATTATAGCATTTTTTAAGCATTTCTGAGATCAAATATTACAAAATCAAGTTTTTTGCAATGCTTGAGTCTTGAGTGAGATGCAGTAATATGGGCCTTAGAAGTGCAAATGGGTAAGTGCAGGTGGGCTTACTGCCTTACTTTTATAATTTTATAAAATAGTTTACCTAAGTAAACTATTATAGTGTTTCCACATAGTTCATCATGATTTGCCTAGCCTTCTCAACTATGTAATTGTTACACAACCCAGTTACTGGGTAATACAATGCTCTTGATAAGTCTGTTTGTCAGACTATCGGGGTTCTGACGACCCGTAACGACTATCAAAAACTGTATTTTCCTATAGGCAAGTTATATTAAAATAAATATTAATATGTGTATTGTGTTCCACAAAGGTTATACGTACACACGGCGACATATCATGCTATACATTTCCAGTTTAAGCTGACCTCTCAATATATGGAAATCTCATACAATGTGAGATCAGTTTATACTGGAAATTCATAGCTTCATGTGAAGCTGTGCATACCACCAATAAACTAAAAAGTGAGCAAAAATAAAGCTGCAAGCGGTAACCGCAAAATGTTAAACCTAGATTAACCTCGCATTTTATATTTATAGTGCGTAAAGAACGTGTCACTTTGTTAAACATTGGGCCGCCATTTTATGACACCATGTGTGCCGCCATGATGACACTTTTTTTGTATTCTTTTTTCAATTTATTGACGCTTGCGGTGCTAAAACCAATCATTGATTTTATTTACTAGTAAGCGTTAATGCATTTGAAGTTTTTGATTCTGAAATGGTTTGTTTTGACCTAACCGCTCTATTTACTTATGCTTTTCAAAGTCCAGGTACTAATTACAAAAATATGTCTAACCCGTAGGCGTTGGAAAGCCTCTCACAAGATCGATGACCTGGTGAAAACCGCAGGAATTTCAAAATTCTCGACTGAATATAGAAAAAGTATAAAATATTGAATCGCTGGTGGTAGTCAAAGACAATACTTGGGGGGGGAGGGGCAATGTCTAGCAGTGGGTGCCTAGCAGCTAAAATTATGATCCTGTCTAAAGGTCACTCTGATAAAGTAACTAGAGACAGTCATTGGACCCACATTTATACAAATTCATAATCATAGGTAGGCCTCCCGTAAACATTGCCACTTCGACCGTTTCTATGCTTTTCGCATCCAGTAATACAACTTACTCTATTTAAATTAACCTTTGGCGATATTTAGACCTATACACACACGAACACAGCCCAAGCTATAAATGTCCCAGTATAAGCTGACTCCTCGTTGTACGTAAAGCCTATACAATGCAAGGTCAGCTAAAACTGAAACTGTACGGCTTGCTATGTTGCCGTGTGTAACTTAACTGTACGACCGACTTGTTGAGCAAGATTCATAGAACAGTCAACCGCACGTAGATGGGAATAATTTGACGTTGACAAATTAACTTTATACCGAAGCAGTAGGGGCGGTTTTCGAAGTTCATTGGTGCCTCTGACGTGCAGTTGAGTATAGCAAATGAAAATTCTTATTAACGTTACTAGTACCCGAAGTGTAGGACCTAACGTTCGACAGCCATACTTGGTGGCTGGTCTGCCATTGTGAATTTCGCCAATGACGCATTTCTGAAGAATAGGCTCGATCTTGTCAAGAATATTGCTTTTGTCAAAATAAAGTGTACCGATGTGCAAATAAACTCTACCATACCTCGTTTCACACAATATTAAATAATAAATTATATTCATTCTGATTTTTAGGCTAACGTCTTTCGAATGGAGAGCACGGGGTAGGTCGATCTTTTTGCAAGCAAGTGCATGTAGTTGTCTCTGAAAATAGATGTGATTAGTGCTAATTGCTAAATTCAATCCTCATCAGCCTAGCCTTTTGGCGTCGGCTTCCAGTCTAACCGGACGCAGTTGAGTACCAATATTTTGCATGAAACGACTACCTATCTAACCTCCACAGCCTAGTTACTGGTTAACTCTACACCCCTTGGTTAAAACTGTGGTCCGACTTCCAGGCTTCCGACGACTCGTAACGACTGTCAAAGATCTACGAATGACAGCCGGGACTAACGGCTTAACGTGCTTTCTGAGGCACGGAGAGGTCATCATCATCATCATCATTTCAGCCGTAAGACGTCCACTGCTGGACTTAGGCCTCCCTCAATTTGGGGGGCTTTGCCATAATCGCCACGCTTGGCATGCGGGTTGGCGATCGCAGTATGGTGGTAAAATGCATAGAGAACGCTGCTGCCCATTCTCTAGTAAGTCCCTTAGTCGCCTTTTACGACACCCACGGGAAGAAATGGGGTGGTGTTATTCTTTACGTCCGGCACCACACGTTACACGGCACGGAGAGGTATTGGTATATAAAGATGTTCATCCATCCACTTACCAACCGTGGTAAGCGTAACTGCTAAGTCAGGCCATTACCTAGCGTGGGTCGCTCTGCTTACAATGTTTAGCAACTTGCGAAGAGACTTGAGTAATTGACCATAAGGTAATGCTTTGTCTCGTCAAATAGTTGTGTGAAGGTGTATACCTATTTATAGTACAACCACATTTCACCAGCAAGGTTTAAGTCCCATGTTTTGGGAGCGAGCCTATACTAATTTGGTAATTGAGTATCGTAATTGAGAAACTACCATAATACGATAATTACTTTAATGCCATTACAATATTTGTTCTATTAAAATAATAGTTTAAAAAAAACTAAAAAACACGCTTCCATTCAAAACCAAACTAAAAAGTACACAATAATGGAAAAAAAGCGTGGGGTGCTTTTTAAGGTATTTTTTTATTGATGTCAGGCACCCCACGCTTTTTTTCCATTATTTTGTACTTTTTAGTTTGGTTTTGAATGGAAGCGTGTTTTTTTAGTTTTTTTAAACTATTATTTATTTTCTATTTTTAGGGTGTTTCGAATTTTGAGACGTATGTCAGCGTAGTTATTATTTTATTCTTTATTAAATACTGTTATAGCGAAAGTAAAACGAAACCAAAATAAACACTCTGAAACTTCCAACTGACCTACAACGGTTCATGAGATACTCGTACAGCTCACTATGATGGACGGACGTACAAATGAATAATAGGGTCTCATTGGTACCCTTTGGGTACGGAACTCTTAAAACATTATAAACACATCATTCGGAAGGATTAGGTGATATTAGGTTACAACTCTAGATACCACGAAATTGAAGTTTGCTCGGAGAGCGTACTCGAATAATGAATGTAGCAGATGTCTACATAATATATAGCAAGCAATTCGTACATGTTTCTACTAGACATCCAACTTATAAGATTTACAACTGGAACGAATACGAATACAATGTAGATACTTCCGTTTACCTCGCAGCCGGATAAACAATATAATAAAATTGTTCTCTTTATTAGGCACTCATTCTGCTACATTCGTATGATCGCAAGCAATAACGTCTTACGTGACTTTATTTTCTTTTATATTAAAACGTATGCCTGTGCGTCGCCTCGACGTAAACTCCACACAAATCAAGACACAAAACATCAAGCAAATTAACGAAGAAAAATCCGCGCATCAAAAGATTTGCTTACACACAATATTAACGTGTTAAACACAGGGAAAGTCTTCTAGCTCGCATATCTAATGAAAAATAATTTGGGTGCAGACAGCCGGCATTAATATTAATAAATAATAAGGTGACGGTTCGCACGGTAGTATATAAATCCGGCACGCTGTGAGCCGTCACAATAGTAATATATTAGGACAAATGTTATTACAAGCTCGACTCGTTATGTTATTTTTGTTCGCTCCCCCGATTTAGGAATTTAAGGCGTACAGACGGCCGGGGCGACCGCAGCGCCGCCGCCGCCGCCCCGCCAGCGACAGTTGGCGTTCCTGCCACCGCCACCAACCGGAATAGCCCACTGTGCACGGCTTCCAACTGTACACTATATCCAACTACCCAAACACCGCATCGCAGCTAGCTAAATATTCAATGCAAACTCTTCTTACGTAGAGTTACTGAGATATAAATCTTTCATAAAAAAAAAAAAAAATAAATATGATCCAACTGCTTACTTATGATGGTCCCACTTATCCTCAAATCACTTTCAGTTCTACCAACATAACCCCACAGTTTATCGATGACATTAATATCGATGAAACAGCCGATCAAACACTAATTGGTGCCTTTTTCATGGCAGTAAAAAATTCAGTTTCGCTATTTCATTTTACAGAAAATTCATCGATGTCAACTATATTTTATTGAATAGTGTCATCATTAAAATAAGACGGTGTGCAGACGGTGGGCGACCGTCGAGCACGCTCGATACTCCACGACCACCCTCACCACAGCCGCCTCAAGACTTCCGAGAACCAACGACCAGATGTAATAATTAATAACCTCCTTTGAAGTTACTATTTTCCAGTACTCCTCTGAATGCAGGCTAGAATTTTATTGAAAATAATTTCATTTCTTTTATTTGATTTATACTTTGGGTAACATATCAGCCAGAGTTACACTTCCACTTCAGGGCAAAGACCTCTCGAGCAGGCAAGGAATTTGTGGTGACAACAGAGATAAAAAACCAGCGCCAGGAGTGAAGCTTTTTCAACGTGTTTATTTTTGCTCTTTTTGCCATTATCAAGCGCGAGCCGACCAACCGCTATCAACAATTAAGGCCATCAGTGCCCCTTATAATTACACGTACCAACAAATAAACTAGTAATTTTATTTAAAAAAATATTTCAGCACCAGTCCGACATTAAGCGCCGAAAATACGGTCAATATTATCAGTCTAAATTAGAGTAAATATGATAAAAACTGCGCCCGCAACCATTTCACGGTCGGCCGGCGAAAATATTCCGCCCGAACACAAGACACGGCCGCGCGGGGCTCCTCTTTTCACAAAATGTCTATAGGTAATGGAAATTTCTCTCTGTAAACTAACATAGGGTACATAAAGGAGACTTGTGCAAAGGACATGAACTCAATGCTGACTCTATTAAACTTTCATAACGTTTCCCAAGAGGGATGTGGGTATAATCGACAATAGTGTGCCATCTTATCTATACTTCAGTTTTCACTCAATACGACGAATAATTAAATAGTTTGAACGTAAGTAGATCGTGTACAAGACTTACTTTAATTGTGTTAATTGTATTTAGATCGCTGTTTAATGAGTATAGGACAAGTTTTAAAAGTCAGCTGTTTACATTGTCGTGAAAGTTATAAAAGTCAAATGAGGGAAGCGGATGTCTTTAGTAGGCTAGACTTGCCACCTGGTACCTGAGTTAAGAAGGTACGTTGTGTCCTTGTATGTATTTGCATGTACTTAACTTCAAACGATCCAGTACGCACATATAACAATGATTATAGTTCCATTTGCAGTTAGCTTAGACTTATGGCCTAGGTTCGTGCTAATTCGTTAACCGCATGAGCTCGTAAACTCAGTGCCTCTGTTAACAACACCTACAATCAGACGCTGTAAAAGGACTTTAGTATAATCACCACAATAGGCTGGCATTCACATTATTTTGAACAAAAACTACATAACATTGATAACCTTGGCAACCTGATAAGCGCACAATGTGACATGGGAACTAATGTGAAATGGAATGGATTCCATGGACGAACTGGAGTTCGTTACAATGGATGTGCGGACTTTGTCGAGAAAATATTTGAAATTAAACAAAGTTTTCATTGGAATAGAAGTTTACTAAATCATATCCAATAATTCATTCATTCATTCAGTTCATTAATTTTTAACCCCCGACGGAAAAAGAGGGGTGTTATAAGTTTGACGTGTCTGTCTGTCTGTCTGTGTGTCGGTCTGTCTGTGTGTCTGTCTGACTGTGGCATCATAGCTCCCGAACGGATGAAGCGATTTCAATTATTATTTTTTTTGTATTAAAGGTGACTTATGTGCGAGTGTTCTTAGACATGTTTGATGAAAATCGGTTGAGCCGTTCAAAAGTTGTGGGGGGTGAAAGTGGGGAAGAATAACCGAATGTCTACAAATATACTCGAGTGGGGTCTCAAATGAAAGCGCACTGAAAGAGAATATTGATGACTTAATCGAGAATGTTCAAGCTTCGCTTGATGAGAAAATTGGTGGTGGGAAAATTGGGACATGGAAATCCGATTGTCACGTGAGAGTATCAATGTGTCTTTGCAATTCTGCTAAAGATGATTTGTCATGTGGGTTACTAAATAGTTTTCTTTGGTCGAGCTCACAAACTGCTACACCATCCAAGGAAAAGGCCAAGCCTATGTAGCCTGAAGCAGAGTAAAAATACTCTACTTAAGGCTACATAGGCTTGGCCTTTTGCGAAAGTACTTTTACCTAAGTAAAAAAAAAAAAAAAAATTTGAAAAAATAAAACATTGTTCTTTCAATATTTCCTTATCCTCTAAGACCTTGAAAAGTTACATTATGTGGCCTTATCAGAATCCATCCATTCTCGTCAACACAACTCCGGCCGTCCCCCAACGCGACGTATTTTTTTTTAAATTATTTATACATACTTGGGTACTTCAAGATTGAGTATTTTTATTATTTTTTACTTTTTAAAGGGATTTTAGGTTTTTGTGTCGGGGTTTTTTTAAATTTTAAATTAAATTTTTCACTACTTCTCTCGAGCAATACCTGGAAACAAAAATTCGAAAACGTATGACATCTTCCAACCTGCACAGGGCCCGCGTGGTAGATTATGGCCCGCTCCTCTCGAAGAGAAAAGGCCTGTCTCCCAGCAGTGGGAACATTATAGGATGATCATCCTAAATCATATCTTCAAGAACTGATACCATCTTTAGGTTCTGACATACTGCCATATATCTAGATTCGCTCTGTAAGAGAAAGGATAGCCCCTTTTGTATTCGTTCCACTAACCCCGAAACAAACCTACTTAAACACATACTACACTACCTCAATAAAGTCCTAGTATGCAGGTAAACACCTCGACACGTGCATTACGATACGTGCAACGACCAATTACCCGAAGAGTACCAGTTAACATGTGATACTCAGCCTCCTTACATGCCGGGAGATCGTTAGAACCTTTTCTGGCTAACACCACCGCCTCTCAACCTAATCTTCGACATAACGAAGAAACCTGACGATAATCACTACACCTCATACGGAAATACTCTCTTAAGAGTTAAGAGCTGAGCCAACAAAGACGATGGAAATGTGATAGTTTCATATTTAACTTGAGGTGCCCAGTAAGTTTGTATAGAGCATAAGTTTAAGAGGACTCCCTTGCATACTAAGTAGCCTAAAATTCTGTGCGACTCTAAAATGGAACAGAAGCTAGCAAAATACTTAGAGGAAATAAATATAGATGTCTGATATAGATAACATTCAAATAATTAATTTTAGTTTCTAGTTTACTTTTTTGGGACATCAAACCGTTACACATTACAATGGAAGTGTGACAGAGTAAGTTAAAAACTAAGTAAACGTGTAACCCACACTAATGTCCACGAAATAATGGTTTGTATTTAGATAGTATACTTCGTGCGTTGATTTTACAATAGTAAACATTACTCGTACGTATTTTGGAATAATTGGTATAAGATGGCTATTAAAAAAATTCAAACTCTATAATTTTATACTTAAAGTTTGTAACCGCGAACATATCCAAATCGATGAAGTGTGTGTCATAATCAAGTAATGTTTGACAAATAATAATAATAATAAACATTTTATTCTCAGGTTACTATGACCCATAGACATATACCTTACAAACTACCATATATAAGTAATACAAAAACTTGTGTTAATAATAGTACCTTAAACTATGTTAGTAGCACTTCACTTTGTTAGCTTGTCCGTGAGCTGTCCTGTGGCACTTGTCCGCGGAAGCGACGGAACACCACGTCCTGTGGCCAAAAGTCTTCGTCCATGACGACGGGCAGATAACAATTCGGTACACGCACCACAAAGAGTCTCAAGTCAGGTCTACAAGCTGTTTTCAAGAGTCATCACGAATCGTCTCGCGCGCAGGTTTGACGACTTCCAGCCTCCCTAACAAGCTGGATTCCGTAAAGGCTTTAGCACCGTAGACCACATACATACGCTGCGGCAGGTTATACAGAAGACCGAAGAGTATAACCTGCCTCTCTGCTTAGCGTTTGTGGACTACGAAAAAGCCTTCGATTCGATCGAGACCTGGGCTGTACTGCAGTCTCTTCAACGGTGCCAGATTGACTATCGGTACATCGAGGTGCTGAAGTGTTTGTATGAAAACGCCACTATGTCAGTCCGGCTCCAGGACAAAGCCTCGAAACCTATCCTTCTGCAGCGAGGGGTGAGACAGGGAGACGTAATCTCTCCGAAACTGTTCACCGCTGCACTGGAGGATGTCTTCAAGGTTCTGGACTGGAAAGGGGCTGGCATCAACATCAATGGCGAGTACATCACTCACCTTCGATTTGCCGACGATATAGTAGTCATGGCTGAGACTATGGAGGACCTCAGTACAATGCTCGATGACCTCAGTAGAGCTTCCGAAAGAGTGGGTCTTAGGATGAACATGGACAAGACAAAGGTCATGTCCAATGCTCGGGTGATACCCACTCCAATGAAGATCGGAGGCGCTACACTCGAAGTTGTGGACGAATACGTGTACCTAGGACAGACTGTCCAGTTAGGTAGATCCAACTTCGAGAAAGAGGTCAATCGTCGAATCCGACTCGGCTGGGCAGCGTTCGGGAAGCTACGCAATATCTTCTCGTCCCAAATACCGCAGTGTCTCAAGACAAAAGTCTTTGACCAGTGTGTGTTGCCAGTGATGACATATGGCACTGAGACGTGGTCGCTCACAATGGGCCTCATAAGAAGGCTCAAAGTCACCCAAAGAGCAATGGAGAGGGCTATGCTTGGAGTTTCCCTACGCGATCGAATCAGAAATGAAGAGATCCGTAGGAAAACCAAGGTAACCGATATAGCCCGAAGAATTGCCAAACTTAAGTGGCAGTGGGCAGGGCACATTGCTCGCAGAACGGATGGCCGATGGGGTCGGAAGGTTCTGGAGTGGCGACCGCGTACTGGAAGACGGAGCGTTGGAAGGCCTCCCACAAGATGGACCGATGACCTGGTGAAGGCCGCAGGAATACGTTGGATGCGAGAAGCACAGAATAGGTCGAAGTGGCGGTGCTTGGGGGAGGCCTATGTCCAGCAGTGGACGTCTTTCGGCTGAAATGATGATGATGATGATGACCACAAAGAGTTAGCCTCGAACCTGGAGGTGGACATAGGTTTACTCTTCGTCCAGAATATTTATGACGAATTGCTTGAAAATGGAATGTTGTTTCCATGGGAAAATTCGAATTCAACGTGGACGAAATCCAGGGCTTGCGCTTGTAATATTATCTATCTATACTAATATTATAAAGCTGAAGAGTTTGTTGTTTGTTTGATTGAACGCGCTAATCTTTGGAACTACTGGTCCGAATTGAAAAATTCTTTTTGTGTTGCGTAGCCTATTTATCGAGGAAGGCTATAAGCTAAATAACATTGCGCTACAACTAATAGGAGCGGAGCAGTAATGAAAAATGTTGCAAAAACGGGAAAAATCGCACGGGTAAGCGATTCGACGCGACGGGAAAGGTCGAGGGAACAAGAAATTTAACACGGACGAAATCGCGGACAGAAGCTAGTACTAAATAAATAACTAATAAATAAAGTAAATGCGAAAATAACTCTGTATATCTGTTACGTTATCACGACTAAACCACAGAACCAATTTTGATAAAATTTGATACAGGGTAAGTTAGAACCCCAAGAAAGGACATAGGCTACTTTTTATCCCGCGACTTCGTCTGCGTCCGCGATAACCGACATTTATGCGGATGAAGTCGCAGATAAAAGCTAGTATAATATAATTTTCAGTGTGGCCCCCCACACTGAAAATTACTGACTATGTAAGGACTTCGAGTTCCCGTACTTTACAGCGAGCCCCTTATCGCCTCATAGTCTCATTTATGCATACACTTACTCCTATGTACCACATGTACACTTACACACCACACATACACATACACCCCACACACACATACTCAACTCACTTGTAACATTATACAAAACAATTTAAATTTCTCTTTTATTTTTTTAATTTACCATGTCGAATTTATATGTATAAATAGTAAATACCGGATTTTGTATGTACATTACCTTAATCTAAGTTGCGGAAGAGTGGAGTGTCCTAACACAGGCAATTGTTTGCTTAAAAGGACACTCCTACCACTAGTTTTGTTGTACAAATCTTGTTAAAGAAAATAAACTATTTGTATTTGTATAGTATCAATTAATTGCATTCTGCCAACAACGGATTTCGGCTCTATAAATAATTTTATTTTAACTGCGCATGATCGAGTTCCTCATCTAATATACATAGTATCATAATAGCATTCATAGCTCCTTATATTTGGCCAACCATTAATATTTACAGATTTGAACCGACTCCAAAAAAAGAGGAGGTTCTGATTCATTTGTTTTTATGTTGGTTACCTTAAAACTCCGTCTTTTATTCTCCGATTTGTAAAAAATCTTCTTTGGTTTGAATGAGTTTAGATACCTACTAACCGAGCGGTCCCATATAAAGGTCAAGTTCTTATTAGTGGTTTTCAAACTAGCTTCAATTGTGTGTAGATACCAAAAAGTCAAAAATAAAAAGATTACTTTGAAAAGAAAAAGGCACTACAAAGTGAAAAATACCAGTTTTTTTTTAAGTTGATGTTTGTTTTTTAACTATACCTTATACTGTAGTAGAGGTAGACTGTAATTGCTCCACTCTCACGCATGATCACACACAGCTATTCCTTGTTATCTCCGATCGCGTCTAACAATAAGTGCTAACAAACCCATTCGTCCCATAGGGGTTGTTTAGTTCATTTATTCGTGACTTTTTAATTTCATTACGTCCGTCGCGCTTTAAGGAGATTGAACACAAATTGAACGAGTTGTGGACTGTGGAGCTGTATGGTGAAGTAATTATTTTTTGTTAGGGTGTCGAGTTTAACGGGCCGGTGACATGTGGCCCCGCGCGGGCTCCGGCCGCCCAGGGATTAACTGTTATAACATCGGCCCCGAACATATGGAAAACTTGTCGCGGCGACAACGTGACCTCTGTTACAAATGACCCCGTGTGTGTGTATACGGCGTACTAGCCATTTGCCCACAGACACGCTCGTCACCACTGACATCAGACTTGTTAATTTATGGTTATTGTAATTAACTAACGAAAAAACTTTTCCAAATAAAATCCCGTAAGGAGTTTCACGTAATTTGAATTTTTAAATATTTATAAGGAATTAATTTCAGGAATACAGTCGTAAATGAAAAAAAAAAACTGGAACGCTTATTTTGTTTACTAAATTACTATTTTGTGTCAGCATAATTTGCTAATCAAGATAAATGCGTCAGCATCTTTTTTAGTTGAAGTACCCACTTAGTTTGATAATTTGTGATAGAATTTATTAATCGATAGCGTTACAAAAACACAGAATGTGAAAGTATAATGCAAGCTACATGCTCTTAGCTCGCCTTTGTGAATAAGTAGCGAAAGGATGCTAACAAGGCACGCCACACAATTTATGCATAATAGCCATCTTTAAACCCAACACAGCTTGTTTGCATTAACTGCTACAATATTTACAACGACTTTAACATTTTTGAATTTATATTATGATCGTCAACTTTGTAGGTTCAATTTACGTAGAACAGCACGCGATCGCGGGGATTGCACCTAAATTTGGCATTACCATTCATATGGCTGGCTGAGCGGAGTCAATTATCCGGCATGGCGGCGGAGGCGTGCTCTGTACGTACACTACGCACAGTCGCACAGCGTACACAGGCCGCGTCCGCGTCGGGCGCGCAATAAAACGCCGACTCGACGCCCGTTCTCGATCACTTTGATCGGCCCGGATGTCACAGTCGTTTCGAACTGTTTCGCCAAACTGTCCTCCAATAAATACAGTTTAATTTTAGAATAATTCGCTACAGCTACCCGCTACCCAGAGAGCCACGATTCATAGCTCTATAAAGTTATCCAGCGACTTGTTTATTGCAATACAAATGTAACGTGTCACACGCCCGGAAAGGGGCTCTGGAATAAAATGAGACGTTTTACATAAAGGAACTATGTCATATCGTGATCGTGAGCAATAACTACTTTAGTTTGATCGTTTCTTTGTGGAGGGGTTAACAAATATTGCCTTTTTATAAACACCGAATATTAGACAGGCACGGTTTTGTTTTTTCTTGTATTTTTTTAACCAGAAAACAACCAGATTGTTCCTTCATTTGATGGAATTAACTCGTAATGCAAACATCGAAAACAAGCACAAAAATACACTTCGCAAGAAATTAAATCATGTCTAGACGATATACCTATGTATTTACAGGAATTCATTCAATAGATTGCTACGGCGAGCGGTATTTTGAATCATCAAATTAACTTTGAGAGCAGTGACATTAATTAGCGACTGAAACTTAGTTTACAACGAGTGTTTTTGGAGCTTCTGTACAAAATGTACGACGACACATGAACGTATAAATATAATGTTTATGGTGTGATACATGGAGCTAACGAACGTCGTGGAGCACGCAGATGTCGAACCCGCACTCATTTGCGACAATCGCCGCTGCCATTGAGGACTGATTGTTTAATTGCTTCGTTTAATCAATTGACCGCTTGAGAAACGCACTCCGCCTACCGCCTGCCCCTGCGGACGCTACTCGCTTATTTATTAGTAAACTACTCCGGGTCAATAAATCCTCCGGTTAAAGGACACTTTATTAACGAATCCGTTGACATGTCTCTACTGCTATTAAATTCTAATAAGTACTTCTGGTTCCGAAATGCTGCCGACTGCGCCAAGCTTTGAGTTCAATTCAGTTCATGTTGGCTTAACAAAGTACGCCAGAACATTACGTTGTGATCAGCGGAGAGACATTAACCCAATATCGAGGTTTAAAGGAATAAGCTTAATTTATATTTCCGAACAACGGTGGACTAAAATAAAAGACGCCCGTATTTAAAACGTGCTATTCAAAATATTTGCACTGCTTCTGATTGCATTGCTGTTGTTCCGAGCTTTCACTGGCCAAACGCTTGGCTGAACTTGGCGAAACTTTCATTAATTATCCAAGTCAAGACTGGTAATCCATACACTGGGAACTAGTTTGTGCAGCAGCCAATATTTTACCCATTTTGACTTCGTTTTGGCCGATTGATTTTGCAAATTCAATGCGACTGGAGTAACATTTGAATTGGTCTAACTTTCAATGAGAACCTTTTATAAACCTTACAAATAGCTTACAGCTGTGTCCTCGTTAGCTGACAGGTACAGAATAATACGTATAATGTCAAAGCCGATTGTCGAAGCCTATTGATTCCATTTTTCGCCGCCCTCGAGTTCCAAGACGTACATGGCTGATCCCTTTATCCCTTTTAGGCTAAGAATAGAGGCTAAAGCACTGCCAACACGCCTATACCAACAGTGTGTTACCAAATTATATTGAAACGTTTATGCCATCATCATCACATTAAACGCGATGGATATAGTGTAGCGGCCGTATGAAGTCGATAAACTTTAATAACTTAACCTCGCTATAGAACACGCTTTCTATAACATTGTTGCTGTAAATCTACGAAAACAAAACACGCGTTTACTGAAGCATTGACTTCCCGATCGTCGGAGCTCAACGGAAGGGATAAAACTCGGTAGTAGCATCAGAACATCGGACAGAACTACCGGACTAATGTGACTCGGAAGACTCGACCGCTGAACGTTTACACACATTCCGATTTATTTTCCACTTAAATTGTAGAGCATGAGTGTCGTGTGCGTTACAATAATGCTCATTCTCCGTTTATTGGCTGATCGATATCACACCCAGACACATTCTCTAGCCAATTGATTCAACTATTCCTGGAGTCATTGTTAATCCAGGCCGGTTCCAGCGCTAACTAGTATCGAACGAGATCGGGTTCAGTACCTCGGCGCACGTAAGGATGCTATTACATTAACTCAGACATTATGTACTCTTCATAGTCACTTGAAACCAAATCTCAGACGGAGGAGACGCTTAATCTTCTGTAAGCTTATAGTTTTATAATACAATATAACTCCAATTACGGCGTGTAAATTGATGTTTGGATTATTCTAATTAGACATGCTTAATTATAATTGTGCGATGTTTACAATCAAAGGAGTGACTCGCTTAGTTTTGGCTTGGTGTGCTCTTATGAAGTAATAATTCTAAAGTGGGTTATTACTGTCTCTGCGACGGAGAAATGCAGGTGCCGCAAACAACGAAAGTTTGTCAGGACAGACGGCGGCGGACTTATTACAATAGTGGGGCGCTCTGCCGCTGTAACTTATGGAGAATCACTTTGATATACTAAATTAAAGAAAGTCGGGATAACATTTTTTGAAACTTATTTAGTTCCGAAAGTTGTCAAGCTGAAATATTGTTTTTCCTAAGCACATAGCACTTTTTATCTGCTATGTTAACGTCGACTCTTTTTTAATTTGATGAAGACTCGTACACAATATATTCCGACACAGTGTCCGAATTGACATATTTTAAATTTTTTTGAAGAGCAGTCTTGGCCCAGCGGTAACGGCCGTGGCTTACGAGTTGTAGGTCGTGGGTTCGAACCCAACCAGGCGCTTTACTTTGTGTAAATAGTTTCATCACCACTGCTCTTAAAACGGTGAAGGAAAACATCGTGAGGAAACCCAGCATGTCCTAGAACCAAAATTTCGAAAGACATGTGACCTCTACCTACACGCACTTGTACCGCGTGGTAAATTACGGGCCACTCCCTGTCACCGAGAGGAGTCCTATGGGAATGGTACGGGCTTATTATGCAATATTTTTTTTTCACAAATATATCGAACCCCATCAAATTATTTAAATTGTTTAGTACTAAAAAGCTTCAATAATTGACTGTACTAGTCAGATAAAAACGTTTTGAATTATAATAATTATGTGAAAGAAAAGCGTTACCAATTCTACTTTAGGGTGACTTTAAGGCGGTATCTTTCAGTTATAAATTACTTTGTAGACGTGTATCACTGTAAGTAACTACTTTAAACCATATTACATACATGTTTCAATCTATGTAGTTTAACAATGACATGAAAGATTCTGTTCGTCGGTGATGCGTCGGAGCAAAATGAGCAAGAAAGACCTATATATTCATATTCTCTCGTTTTGCTCGGCAAAAGAGATAAAGAGAGTGACCTGAGCCTACACGTATATCGTCTGGAACATGTATTGACAACATTATCCATAATGTAAGGGGTGGTATTGGTGAAGTTTTAGAATTAGCCTTGTCTGACCACACAGCACAACTCTTTAGGTGCCCTGTAAAAAAGTCGTGTTCGAGTGATCACTGGTACGTACTAAATCGAGATTATAGCTCTGAGAACAAGTCGAAGTTTATTGAAGCCATTGCTAATATTAGTTTTATTGAAGTTTACAATAGCACAGACCCTGAACTTGCTTTTAATTCATTTTATGACCTATTTAAACTTTTATACGATTTGTGTTTCCCGACTGTGAAAAAAAAATCTCTACCCGTAAATCCCCGAGATGGATTTCTAAAGGTATGAGAAGATGTTGTAAACGAAAAAGAGAAATGCTATGGCAGTATAGACGATCACGTAATATTGAAAATAAACAGTTACTTAAGCAATATTCAAAACGATTAAAAAAAGTGATCCACTTGACACAAATATCTCAAAACAGTCATGTAATTAATAATGCTGAAAATAAAACTAAAGCTACGTGGAAAATAATTAATAGATGTAAAACAAACCTCCCCACTGAATCCGTTAAAAATATACTCAATGGTGATAAAGTAATAAATGACCCTAAAGAAATGGCTGCGGCATTCAATGATTACTTTATAGACTCAATTAATCCTGAAATTAATTATAATACTAGTAATGCTATATCCTGCGTAAATTATTTCGCCAAATCTCTATTTATGACACCGACAGACTCGTTAGAAATATTCAATATTATAAATTCGTTAAAGAACACAAATAGCGTGGGTTATGATGGAATATCTACTACGGTTTTAAAATCTGTTTCGCATATAATTGCACCTGTTTTGAGTTATATTATTAATCTATGCATAGAAAATGGCCACTTTCCTAATTTGTTAAAAATGACCATCATTAAACCGGTGCATAAGAAAGGTGATAGAGCTGCTATTTCAAATTACCGTCCAATAGCTCTGATACCAGTATTGTCAAAGATTTTTGAGAAGGTAATTTTTAAATCAATAAACTCATTCTTTGAAGAAAACAATTTACTGGCTAAAGAACAATATGGATTTCGGAAAAACAGAAACATTAATAAAGCTGTCTATGAATTATTTAAAGAAATTGTTAGTAATGTTGACAAAAAAAATCCAATCGCAACAGTACTTATGGACATGTCTAAAGCATTCGATCACGTAAATCACGAAATATTACTGGGTAAGTTAGAACGATACGGCGTCAGGGGAAACATATTAAATTTGATCAAAACATATCTCACTGGACGTAAGCAAGCCACTGTTCTGAATAAAATTTGTTCTAAATCCAAGACAGAAGTTACCTATATGTCACCAATTAGAGATACAACGTGTGGTGTACCCCAAGGAACTGTAGTTGGGCCCTTATTTTTTCTGATATATATTAACGATTTGCCAAAATGCACTGAGCATCAAACTGTTTTGTTTGCCGATGACAGTACCCTTATTGTCCCATGTAAAAATATAACAACTTATGAAGATGACATAAACAAATCCGTCCTTTGCATCATAAATTGGCTACTTTTAAATAAATTAAAAATAAACATAGATAAAACCAAGCTTATTACATTTTATCAAAGAACAAAAAAAATTGACTTAAAGATAGCTTATGCAAATCAAACAATAGCTGAAACAAGTAGTGCTAAATTCCTGGGACTTCACTTAGATAATCACTTAAACTGGAAGTGTCACGTGGAAACTGTTTGCAAAAAACTAAACCAGTACTCATATGCGCTATACAATTTAGCAAAAATAGTAAATAAGTCCGTAGTTTTAATTTCTTACAAGGCCTATGTCACATCTACATTACGATTTGGAATAATATATTGGGGAAATTCCACTGACAAAGAAATTGCCTTTAGGGCCCAAAAAAAATGTGTGCGTGCTGTGTTTAAACTTAAACCAACTGAAAGCTGTATTCCATATTTTAAACAATTTAAACTATTAACTTTGCCTTGTATGTACATTTTTGAGACAGCAGTATTCGTCAAATCAAACTTCCAGTTATTCGAATCATTGAGATCTAAACGACGCAATAGAGAGATATGCGCTAAGCCGCACAACACTGCTCTTTATTCAAAAAGTTTTTTAGGAATGGCACCTAAGGTCTATAATAAAATCCCTAGACGTATTAAAGAAATAAATAACATACACGATTTTAAAAAAGCTTTACTGAAATTATTGTATGAAAAAACTTATTATACGGTGAACCTATACCTAATTGACACATTATAATTACATTTTTTTTTTTTTTTGACATTTTACACTAGAACTATGATATATTATAACTACTTTATTTTTATTGTTTATTGATTTGACATTTTATACTAGAATTTATTATTATTATATTTTATTGGAATGTTTTATTGTATTCATAATAATTGTTTAATAATGAGTGATAATTGTTTGTTAATTTATTATAATCATCATGTTAGAAGCATCTTAATATTTGTACGCCGATAACGGCTAGACATAGCGTTCCTTAATAATTACAACATCTGTACCTAACCTACCTATGTTCAACAAATAAAAACATTTGTATTTGTATTTGACCTTTCTATACATCTATTTGTGCTTTTTCGCTTAGTATTACACTTGAACAAATCCCTATTACCCGACTACCAAGGCGCGTATCTATGTTATAGATACTACAATATATAGCTTTTTTTAATAGGATTTATTAAAAACCGCTACATTCGTTAAAATCTGTTATAAACTATTTTTTTTTTTGCAACTATAGGCTGGGAGAAGGACAGTTTTCTAAAATTATCGTATCGTTGGAAGGTTTTTTCTGACTGTACAACACAGCTTATTTTTTGGTGTCCGAATCGTCAGTGAAAAAAAAATAAATCAAAATGTGTTAATTCTGGCACTGTGTCTGAGTCATCAGCGACTCCTTTTTTTCCCAGATTTGATGTAATTTTTGTTATTCAAACAAAGTGACCGTTATCTGGTATCTGCATCATAATGCAGGTAAGTATCTATCTACAGTTTTCTTTGACGATCACTTTTTAAATAGGTAGATAGCTTCTGTTGAGTGCAATTCTGTACGTGAAAAAGCATTCATAACAATTTGTACTATAAACTGAAAACTACTTCATTCGGTCATTCGTTTACGACAAAAAATATTTCTTCTATAAAAAATACACCTTGTGTATTGTCGTCTACACTCTACAGGTAAAATAAATAAGATTATATTCTACAAATAGAGTTCACAAAGCCACACAAGCAAGTACCTACTTTCCCCACAATCTCACTTAACATTGTAGTTCGCGTGATTTCAATTAGGTGGGTTCTGTACCTGCATACCTACTCTCCCGTGTACCCACCGCTTAAATCAAATAAACCGCATTTACAGAATGAAAAGTTTACTCGCTTCTAACCACGTAAAATAATACCACAGAACTCTGGAAAGTCTACATAACTTACTACGGTTTTTGAATTTAAATTCAGATAGGGTTAATTCAAAAGCTTACGCTATGATGTTTAACTTTGTAGATTATGCTACTATGTTAATTAAACAAAATAGTGGGGTGACTGTTGTTTCTGTTAATTATGATGGAGCTGTTTTTCAGAATCGTGGTCAGTTAGTCCACATTGCAATTAACGGGTTGTTTGAACAGAATAGTGTCCGCGACGCATGGTCCCAAAGTACCGACAATTTTCATAGCATGACCTATGAAAGTTGTTACTCAAACATAAAGATATTGAGACGAAAAAAAAACTCTGTTGCATTATACATATGTACATCCATTAATAAATAAATAAAAATTTAATAATCTACACTTCTACACTTATCATAATATTACAGAAGTAAAATTCGTGAGTTTGTTTGTAGGAAGTCGTCTCTGGGACTACATTTGGATTTGAAAAAATCTTCGGTTATTTAACTTCAAGACACTACGACCCGACCCAATTAAAAAAGAAAATCGGAACGTACGCTAAGTGTATACGAAGTAATATCGCGGACTGGTGATGGGATACGACGCGACGGATCGGGGTCAAAATTTTACACGAATGAAGACGTGGGCAGAAGCTAGTTTTTAAATAAAATCATTTTCCAAATATTTTGTCCATGACCATGACAGCAGTAAGCCGAAAGATTACAGAGTTGCATGTTCATATTAAATTAAATCAGACATATTATGTATAGGTAATAAACACATAACACAACGCCTGGTTTGATCCTTGTTTGGTATCTCAAAGGGGTAAGCAGAGTGTACCTATAGTATCTACACCCACATTTCACTAGTTATGATATAGTCCCATGTAACAGAGGCGAAGGCGAGGTATGTTGGAAGACGGAGCGTTGGAAGGCGTCCCACAAGATGGACCGATGACCTGGTGAAGGCCGCAGGAATACGTTGGATGCGGGAAGCACAGAATAGGTCGAAGTGGCGGTGCTTGGGGGAGGCCTATGTCCAGCAGTGGACGTCTTTCGGCTGAAATGATGATGATGATGATGAATAGAGGCGAGCCTATTACCTTCAACATTATCATCATCTTTTCACCCTGGAATCACCTAGTGCTGGGAATATACCTCCCGATTCCAAACATCCCTCAACCAGAGAGGTAATTACGTAACACAGAGTAGGAGTAGCTTTCATTTTGACAGTTCAACAACATTCATTGCGTTATTTACGTTGCTGAGCAGTAAAATTTGTCAAACATATGAAGCAATGGATTAGAAATAATCTTCAAAATTATTCAGATTCTGATTGATAGTGCGTTACGCAATTAGGGTGCTGGTCCTATTGCCATCAACCGGGAGTAAACTCGAAATTCCATATAGAAAAAAACCGGCCAAGTGCGAGTCGGACTCGCGCACCGAGGGTTCCTAACCTGTAGGTATTCACGGTTTACGCATAAGGTTTATGTTTATGAAATTAAATGTTCTTTTTTTTAATTTTTATATTTGAGTTGATTGAATGAAAGGTAAATTGCGGTTTACGATTTATGACGTATTAAAAAAAACTACTTACTAGATCTCGTTCAAACTAATTTCCGGTGGAAGTTTACATGGTAATGTACATCATATATTTTTTTAGTTTTATAATTCAATTATTTTAGGAGTTACAGGGGGGAGGACACACATTTTACCACTTTGGAAGAGCGCAAACTATTCAGTTTAAAAAAAATGATATTATAAACCTCAATATAATTTTTAAAGACCTATCCATAGATACCCCACATGGGTTGGGGTATGGGTTTGATGAAAAAAAAAAATTGAGTTTCAGTTCTAAATATGGGGAACCCCAAAATTTACAGTTTTTTTTTTTTTCGATTTTTGTGTAAAAATCTTAATGCGGTTCACAGAATACATCTACTTACCGAGTTTCAACAGCATAGCTCTTATAGTTTCGGAAAAAAGTGGCTGTGACATACGGACGGAAAGACAGACAGACACACAGACAGACATGACGAATCTATAAGGGTTCCGTTTTTTGCTATTTGGCTGCGGAACCCTAAAAATATACTTCGAACTTCTTCTCGATTCCCAGGAAAGCCAATTACACTTTTGATTGACCTGGAAATTAGACTCCCAACCAATCGGTGTGTTTTCTGAAACATCCTGAAACCTTATCCATAGACTATCCATTATAAGGATTATTTTTATAACTACACCGTATTTATATTTTCTGGGCTACAAAATACTTACGATGTCTCCGTGGCAGTCGTAAAGTGACGGGTAACAAAAATCTCATTAGTATCATTTATCGTTTAGGTCGTCCATACTCTGATTGAATGTATTGACGCATTTATCATTTCTAACGTGACGATGTTATAGTGGATGTCCAGGTCTACGTCCACAAAATGTATGAAAATACTTGCACATTATCGTGGTCGGTAAGAAGAATGGCAGAACTTCGTGTATTTTCAGTTTCCGCATTTAGACTTCGCGTACATCGTACAAATACTCTCAAAAGATAGATCTCGGTCAAATTATAAATAAAAGGTAATCATAGCATATTTTTAATATAGGTTGTTCTTATAGATTGAGGACCCATGTCAAATTATATAAACGCGGGTAGTACCAATAATTAGTAGTAAATTAGCCGATTTTGTAAGCCCGATCCTGGAATTTGCGGTAAAATCCTTAAACGGTTACTTAATACAAATTCCGGGATCGAGCTTACAAAATTGGCTAATTTACTACTCAATATTGATACTCAATATTGATTGTACACGTGTGTTAATATTAGTCATGGCTCCTCAATCCATATGGATACAATATTGGGTTTCGCCAGCAAACAATTGTTTAAAGAGTAATGAAAATAAAGAATCAAAAGTTCTTATTGGGAGTAAGGATGGCGCCGTTTATCTAACCCCATGACAGTAAACCAAAGTAAGGGTGACTAATATTTAGTGTAGGGTAGCATATGAAAACTTACTAACCCCAGGCATACTACAGTTCCATTGCGGACATCCGGCCACCGTAGGCGCGTACGGGCTTGCGGGCAGCGAGCAATGGGTAGCTCGCCGCCCGGTAAGGACCAGGCCCGTGTCGAAGGCGCATTGTGTACCACGAGCGTCTCAAAGAGATGTCAGCACGAATTGAAGGCGTCCGCTAGGGCCGATGCCTGCTAGGGTCGCGGATTTGTAGGACAGTGTAACCATAACTAGTGAAATGTGGGTCAATCAGGCAACTGAAGGAGCACGGGTGGATTTTACTCAGCAATAGTCTGACACGCCCTCCCGCTCCACCCAGAGCGGAAGAAGTCATTTGATGATTTCCCATCAAGAAAAAAAGGCATCCTATATTTTCACTAGCAATTTTAATATGTCTGTTTTGTCTGGCCTGTTAGTCTAGTGGTTAGTGACCCTGACTGCTAAGACTGAGGTCGTGGGTTCGATTCCCACCCAGGACAAATCTTTGTGTGATGAGCACGATCATTTGTTCTGTGTCTGGGTGTAATTTATCTATAATATGTATGTATTTAGAAATATATAAGTATGTTTATCAGTTGTCTGGTTGCCATAGTACAGGCTCTGCCTAGTTTGGGATCAGATAACGGTGTGTTGGTTGTCCTAAGATATTTATTTATTTATTTATATATATCTACATGCCGAGTCTGTGATAATCAATTTGTATCTAACTCAATCCACTCTGTTGACTAACAGAAAATAAATCACTCCAAAACGATTTAGGGAGCATTAATAATACATTGTACTAATCATTTATACAGAACCTAAAATAACGCTGTTAGTTTCAGTAAAGCGTAAACTGGCTGCATGATATTTTGGGCAAACTAAAAGTACGCTGCTTTAGTAATAATAACTGCACAAACCGCTGTGAATTGGAAGTAACAAGTAGGAAACTATTCAACGTTTATAATACGGTCTATTAAGGGGTGTTGTTTAGTCGCTCATTACGCTCAATAAGAGATGAGATCTACAGAAGTAACTAGTGCCATTAAAACTGCGGTATTTTTGGAGTTTACTCCTTAAGAATCGATTTTCATATATAAGCCCGGAGTATGTAAAATTTATGGGGAGTAAAATCAAACTTTCTCTACTACGTTACTTTATGTTATGTTTACTAATACTAATTCCTACTAATCCTACTAATTCCTACTAATCCTACTATCCTATTAATATTATAAATGCGAAAGTTTGTGAGTATGGATGTATGGATGTTTGTTACTCTTTCACGCAAAAACTGCTGAACGAATTAGGATGAAATTTGGAACACAGTTAGTTTATAACCTGGATTAATAGTAGTACTTTTTATCCCGGTAGTACGTTCCCGTGGGATATTTTCCGACCTCCATGCGGGCGACGCCGCTGGCAAAAGCTAGTCCTACTAATATTATAAATGCGAAAATTTGTGAGTATGGATGTATGGAAGTTTGTTACTCTTTCACGCAAAAACTACAGAACGGATTTAAATGAAATTTACAATACAGATAGTTTATTACCTGGACTAACAGAATACTTTTTATCCCAGTAGTACGTTCCCGCGCGATAATTTCGACCTCAACGTGGGCGAAGCCGCTGGCAAAAGCTGATCTGTCATATATCACTACATAGTATAAAACAAAGTCGCTTCCCTCTGTCTGTCCCTACATATGCTTAGATCTTTAAAACAACGCAACGGATTTTAATGCGGTTTATTTTAATAGATAGAGTGATTCAAGAGGAAGGTTTATACATATAATGCGCGGGTGAAGCCGCTGGCAAAAGCTAGTATTTTATAATAGTTTGTAAGGAGCTTCAGTCGTGCGTCGGAGTTGATACACACTTTTTTTAAGGAGTAAACAGGAACCTTGGGAATCCCTGTGACACTGCAACCTTTTAATATCTATTATGACTCCTATAGCAGTATCACAGTACTTTCCCAAGCATTAAGCCAATCATAAAATTGACTGGTTGAAGATCAAAACTCTTCAGAAGACGTGATGATAAAAGTTCGCAAAATAAAAGCTTCGACTATGTAGACCAAAATGGTATATTAATAACAGTTTTATAAAAATGCTCTTTACTGAAATAAACTCTGAGAGCTTGAACATTTCGCCGCCGCTGGAACGAAAAAATACTTTCTTAGTTCTTGAAGGAGTACGAAAAATATGTACATAAAGTCGTACTCGGCGCTCATTTATGATATAAATGGGGTTCAAGTGGGCCTTATGTGTTTTCTCTCACGCATTCAAATAAATAAAATTTGTGCTATTCCCGCATGTTTATGTTTCTCATAGATTAAGAAAAGATATGGAGGGGGGATGAAATCTGCGGATTTGTGACAGGTTCTTCCATGCTGTAGAAAAACAAGGAGGAAAATGGAAACGTGTGATCACGGGTAAAGAACATTAGGGAGTTTTCCACGTGTGATTTGTGTTATTTATAACCTGGAGTGGACTACACATCAAAATGACTTTAATCATCCCGCCCTGGATATGGTTTTTAGGGTTCCACACCTCAAAAGGAAAAAGCGGAACCCTTATAGGATCACTTTGTTGTCCGTCCGTCCGTCCGTCCATCCGTCCGTCTGTCAAGACCCTTTTTCTCAGGAACGCGTGGAGGTATCAAGCTGAAATTTATAACAAATACTCAAGTCTACTGTCCCTTGGAGCTGTGAAAAAATCAACCTTCTAAACTAACGCAATCAAAAGATATAGCCGTTTATACCGCAAATTTTCTCAAATTTTCAAAACTCGCAAGGGAATCAAAACCTAAAGAGTACTTCCAGTCGATCTAGAATTTTGAAATTTGGTACGTAGCAACGTCTTATAGCACCGATAAAGGAAAAATTGCGAAAACCGTAAATTTTTAGTTACATCATATAATAAACAGAACAAAACACAGACAGAAATAAAACCAAGCCAAGAAACAAAACAGAACTACGACTCGATTGTCGTGATGGGTGAATTTTTACTTTTATACCTACAGGTTTGTACGGAACCCTCGGTGCGCGAGTCCGACTCGCACTTGGCCGGTTTTTTTTTCTTGTAGGAAAATGAACTAATGAACCATTGAACGAACAGTTCAATGGTTCATTCGTTTATTTTATTTTTATTTTCTTTCTTTATTTAATACTAACATTAGAGTAAGTTGTTTTTTATTACTAACATTATATGGATTTAATTCTGAAATAAATGTTTTGAAATTGAATTTGAATAAGGATTACGTATTAAGAGAGTTTGAGAATTAGGTTTAAGAAGGTCAATAGAAATATTATATTTATGTACTTACATTATACTTTTATTTATCATCAGGCCTTCGATACGAAGTACGATAGTACTAGGACCTTTGAGCCTTGCCGAGATTCCCTTTTTCGTACTGCGCCGGGCGAATAAACAAAGCAATATATTTATATGTGACCACTGATATTGAATTTATATTCTATTAAAACTAACAAAAAAATTGAATATGTCTCTTTCGTGTCGGGCACAAATGACTATTCTTCTTTATTTTACATTTTAAATTTATATAGAAAACTGCGTTTATAACAAAAAATCACAAGATTCTATTTTGTTATACAATCCATAACGATGTAATTTACCCAATGATGGCAAAAATGTACATATTTAAAAACACTAAATGGGCATTGCTTTCACCACAAATGTCTACTTTTTTTCAATTAAAAACAAATTATCTTTCACAAAGACGTTAGACGAGTACCTATAAATTAAGGAGAGCCCTTAGGTAGTTATATACGAAGTGGTAGGACAAAGAAAAGGGCATACCTTACTGGGACAGCCAACAGTTTCATTGCGTCCTTAACTTAAGGTTTGTTTACAGACCCTTGCTCTTACTTGCATTACTATTTAGGGAAGTGGGGCGTTACAGATGGCACATACTTTATACTTAACTTGAGAGTTATAGATATTGTCTTATTGGGAACCAAGTAAACTCAGACAAATGAACTGACTACCAACTTAAATTGTCCGTATTTTCAAATCACAACTGTCATTCTTTGACAGTTGTACGAATTCACATAACATCACGTCTTGTTTTGGGCAGAGGTACACCTATTGTGCACTCCGCCAGTTATATTTAAGTCCCATGTAATAGGGGGCGCGCCTATTGCTATGAACTGGGCACCAATCCAGAGTTCGGGCTGCTGCTGAGAAATTTCTATTGGAAAAATACAATTACCGACCCAGAAATCGAACCCAAGACCTCATACTCAGCAGTTCCGCTGACGACCACCATATCAAAGAAGCCGATGTATGAAATGGCTATTAAAACACGGCAAAATGACGTAGGCTGCACGTTAATTTCGTTAAGGCGAGGTTGCAGTACTTTTTAACTTTTTTAAACCTCTGTAAATCTAGCAAAATGGCTAGTTTCCGTAAAAAAAAAATATTTAGGAAAATTGAACATACTGTTAAGCGCTGTGTGAAGATAGAAACGTGAATTAAAACAATTGGCTCGATAAAAATAATCATAAAGTTGACACTAAATCGCCATTTAAAACGTGTACCTTGAAGAGATTCCATCATTAAACCATGTAAAAGTCACCAAAAGATAGGTTTTATTGTTTTTTAGGGCATGCTGAGAAAATATTTTATAATTTCCTTATCATTTTATCTCCACGAAACAATTATACACAAAATCTAGCAGCTCAAGCGCTCGCAACGACCGGTCAGTGTTCGCCGAAACGTCTTCAACTACAAGAGGGCCTTAACAATTATTTCATTTCTGCAACATAAACAGTAAAAACGAGAACTCCATGTAAAATATTATCATTTGAACTTTTGACGGACGACCTTATTTCAAAGTCCTTGTTAATTTTAACTTCAAACAGGTCAAATAGGACGTAGTTACTGTAATTGGGGAACTTCGAATGTACATGTTCACCTTTGGCGTTCAAATAACCTTTAACTCTTTTAGTAAGGGCCACTAGTGAAACTCAATTTATTTACCCTGGTTATATCGAATTAGGTAAATAAATAGTGTTTTGATTAAATCATTTATGCCCGGCTCCTTGTTTCTGGCAACGAATCTTTTTGCCTTACCATTAATGATAGTTCTCTTGTCCTTATCCTGACTGTCAAAGGATGACTCTTCTTTGAAAGTCAGAAAAAGGACAAGGATAAGAAATTGTCTTTATTCTGACTGTCAAGGGACAGTTTCCATTGGTAAGGTAAAAAGATTAGTTTCGTAACTTTAGGAGGGGGTCTACTTTACCATGCTATCTTTCTCTTCTTCTCTATCCTTACTTAGACCGAAATAGATAGGTAACCAGGGTCGTTGGATACATTTAAAGTTTAATAAAGAAACCGATGGAAATTTTCAAACGAAATTTAATTTGATAAATGAACTCTTTGTTTCTTTTTATATAAATTTAAATTAATTCGAAAACATCGATAAATTTGTTACTAAACTTTAACCATAGCCGACGAAGGGTACGGTCGGTAAACCGCTGTTTACTTATCTTTTTTGGTGACCGTACCTACTTACAACAAACTGTTGTACAAACTACTTATTTAAAAATACTGTAATCATTTTCTTTTTTTTTTATAAAGTTTTCATTTGATGGAGAAGATACAATATCGTTTTACATCTTCGTATATGTTATTAATTTTCCTTAAGCCAAGGTACTGATTAACCAACAAATTTCCTATGATTCTTACCTAACTCTTAGGTGGCTGAGCATCAGTTGTATTTGCATGATTTGTACAACTACATATATCATTGCTCCATTGCAAAAGAGGCCTGTCAAGGTATGTACCCAGTAATTTGTCAATGGATGTTTAAGTGCCTCTAAAATGGCCTCTTGTATAGAGGAGCCATTTTTAATAGCTACACTTTGGACGACCCAAACTGCGCAGCGGCGGAACGCGGAACGTCCGGTTTAGGGATCCCGCAAAAGGATGGGAAAATATTTGTTACATTTCTAGGTTTTCTGGGTCATTTAAACTTTTTGAAATGGCTTAACAACTACGTAACGAGGACTCTTGGATTGGCATCAAATATCGATGGGGTTTTGAAATTGGATGGGGCCGTTTTGTAGGAATAAATATACTTCTGGAACTCAGATATCATGAAAATATTTTTGTCTACAAACTCAATTATATTATTGTCATAATAAAACACTACAACGTGAAACAACTTTAATTTCGGAAATCGGTGTCTTTGAATCTGTATTTTAGTTTTTTGCCACCGACTTCCAAGCAAATTTTCACTTTGTAGTGATTTAAACTTAGTAGATTAAATACGCATTATCGAAGCTAACGTAAAAACTACCAAAGTAAAGTCAATTAAAATATGAGACCATCCCTGAAGCATCCATTAAATAAACAATTTTTGAAATCGGTCTATTGTTGGCGGAGAAATCGGTGAACATATATACTAAAAAATATACAGTAGAACAGAGAACCTCCTCCTTTTTTCAAGTCCGTTAATAATAAATGCCATACAATACAGATACTTTTCCTGTTGACAACGACGCAGACGAATATTTTGATGCCCATGATTCTTTTTTTTACATAATAATATGTACAAATGTAAAAAAGAACATACACACATACTATTTTATCAAATTAATTGTTGAACCATTTACAAGCGTTTGTAAATTGTCAATGAGTCTGTCAGTAACTTCTCTACGCATACAAGAAAGACACTTTTTAAATAAAGATTTAAGAAAATCCTAGGCACATTAGCTGCAGTTGGTATTCCATCATCTTAATTCAATTAAAGTAGATCTAACGCTATGTTACGTTTAACATACTGTGTTGAAGCATATTGCTTTGGTATTAGTCACTCTAGTACGCCGCTAATATAAGCCACATCTGGATCAACTTAATGTAGCGAAAATATGGGCTGATAACTTCTACCAGATTCCTAATGTCTTATTGACAGCTAGTGGTTAAAAATAACTCTATCGTATCTTCAGCAATATAAACAAACTAATGGACAAACAGTGGTCAAAGTTAATTTCATATTTCGATCATAATTAATTTAAAACATAAGGTATTTCTAAAGTATTATTATACTAAAAAAAAATTGGTTACTGGACTTCTTCGCCATAAAAACTTTAACTGTGCTAAATTTCATACTTCTCCGTCCGCGTAATTTTCGTAAAAAGGTGTACGAAGTTTTTGCGTCACGTGTACCAATAAAGGAAGAAAGTCGGAAGTTTTTGTTTGTAATGTCAAACTAATAGCTTTTTAACCGACTTCAAAAAGGAGGAGGTTTTCAATTCGGATGTTTATATGTTTATTTTTTTTATTTTTTTATGTATGTTCGGCCATAACTCCGTCGTATATAGGCGGATTTGCAAAATTCTTTTTTTGTTCGAAAGAGGTTTATTCCGAAATGGTCCCATATAATTTTCATATAGATCTGATGATGAGTTCCGGAGACAGACACCGGAACTCTTTAAAAAATGACAGCAAATCAACCGCTATTTCTGCTATCGCATGAATATGCATTGTTTGTTTGGAATTAGTGCAGGGTGAATACCACAACTAAAAATTTAAAAATAAAAACTTTTTTACAAAAAAAAAACAACCGACTTCCTTAAAAACACTACAAAGTGTAAAATAACTTTAATTTCGGAAGTCGGTGGCAAATAAACCATATAAACAGATCCTAAGACACCGACTTCCGAAATTAAAGTTATTTTTCACTTTGTAGTGTTTTTAAGGAAGTCGGTTGTTTTTTTTTGTAAATAAGTTTTTATTACTAAATGCATTACATTGGCAAGTATATACGGTACATATATAAAAAAACTATCTATTTGTTTCTTTCTTCAAATCTCCAAAAGGGCTGGATCAATTTTGACGACACTTTCCCTGGCAGAAAGCTGATGTTATAGGGACATAACATAGGCACAGACAAATTTTTGTCCTATTAGCACGTTCTCGTGAGATAATTTCAGATACCCACGCTGGCGAGGCCGCGGGCACAGCTAAGAAGTATTAATTCAGTTATTTCAAACATATCTTGCTTTGAAACTTTTACATATAATAATGATGAAGATGACCTTTATCTTATTTTTAAAGGATTATAATACAAATTGGCTCTTCTAACCTTAGACCTTTAGAGTCAAGCCAAAACTGACCTAAAAGTTAAAACTAAGCGCCTTTGGTCACATGTTCGACTCCGCACTATGCTAAAATATTTTGACTATCAAATATTTGTTCGAAATCTAGGTGTTTGCGCACGTGCTCTGCTTCTTTAAGTGCAACCATATGCTGTAGTGCGAAGCGTTTAGTGCAAGCTTAAGGTCTAGATTTCGCTAGATCTTCACGTTCTACTGTAAAAGGAAATCTTAAAGCACTAACAGTATGGATTATACGGAGCTTTAAATCTTGTAGATTTAGTATTAGTATTAATGCTCCGGGTAAGACAGCAGCTCTTAGAAGTCACGTGCCTTTGAGTTGTTGATAGTATTCATCTTGCATAGAAACCCTCTTTGTGTTTATACACATTTAGGTAAGATTAGTCTTTAAAAGCTAGCTTTTACCCGCGGCTTCGCCCGCGTGGATGTCGGAAATTAATGCAAGAGGAACCGCGATAAGAATGTGTTATTCCAGGTTATATAGACTCTGTGTGCTATTTTCGATCGAGATCCATTCTGCCATTTTTGCGTGATTGAGAAACAATATATATTTTGATCAATTTTGTAGGGTTCAGCCAGCGTTCACAATGTAAGCGCAAAAAAATGAGTTTATTTGTGACATCACATTAGAAATTTCCAAAATTATCAGCGTTTCTTTACTAAATTATGCATGTTATACACATATAAACCTTCCTTTTGAATCACTCTATCTATTAAAAAAATCTGCGTCAAAAACCGTTGCGTAGTTTTAAAGATATAAGCATACATAGGGACAGTATATGTAACAAACTTAAGGGTAAAAATTTAATAAACTTTAAATATAATTCATAAATATATATTTTGTAATAAAAGCCAAATAAAAAAGTTTCATCATTCTAGCTTTAAAAATGACAATACTTCCCTACAATCTTTCATCCCCCCTTTCAACCCCTTAAAACCCGCAATAAAAAGTAGCCTATGTCCTTTCTCAGGCTCTAAACTATCTGTGTACCAAATTTCATTTAAATCGGTTCAGTAGTTTTAGCAGGAAAGCGAGACAGACAGAGTTACTTTTGCATTTATAATATTAGTGTGGAAGTGTGGATTAATGCTCCGGGTAAGACAGTAGCTCTTAGAAGGCACATGCCTTTGAGTTGTTGATAGTATTCATCTTACCTAAATGTGTATAAACACAAAGAGGGTTTCCTCTTTGTGTTTATACACATTTAGGTAAGATTTTTATTTATGGGATTTTTGTAACAGCGACACGTGAAGATTAAATGTACAGTAACGCTTGCCACGGTCGGTATGTAATACATATACAGACCATTCCGTGCCTCGGACAGCACGCTAAGCCGTGCGGCCCGGCTGTCATTCGTAGATCTTAGACAGTCGTTACAGGCTGCCTATCTGACTTCCACTGGGTTGTGGAATTCAGATAGGCAGCCGATAATGGTATTCAGCTACATCCTGGAAAAGACTGGACAGATTGATATGTAACGATGTCAATCCCATCGTGCTTTTACAAATAGCAACGTTACTCCTAAACTAATGTGGTTAATTATAATTTAAAAAAAACCGACTTTAATAGAAAATATAGGAGCATGTTTGATACAAGAATGCTCTTTACTGTCATTGGATAGTGATAACCAAAATTTATTTATATAGTTAAGAGCTGAACGTCGTTGGTCCAAATCCAGGCAGGCACTTTACATTGTATAAACTATTTCATCACCACTGCTCTCAAAACGGTGAAGGAAAACATCGTGAGGAAACCGGCATGTCCTTGATCCAAAAATTCGAAGACACGTGACATCTACCAACCAGCGCTGGACCCTCGTGGTGGATAACGGTCCTGTGCCCAGCAGTGGGAACAGTTTATGCTGATTATGGGTAGATACCTAACATTTTCCATTTGATGTTGCTTTGTTTGAATTCTTAAAGCAGCAAGTACGACTTTTTTTCGTCGAAATGTTATCTCAATTACTCACTAAAATTACTCTTAAATGTTGTTTACTATTTTTGGAGAGCCCTAAAGGCCTAAACTCCGTCCAGGAAGTTGTCCCCAACCTGCTGTGGATGGTTAAAGAGAGAGAATTTTTCAGTACAAATTAACAATTCCGGAAAATAAATTACGAGAGCTGATTTTAATCCTAAAATAGCTTTTTTGCCTAATTACCATGTGTTATCATTGGCGATACTAACTTGATAGGCAGGATATTCAGGATATTCAGACTTTATTTATGGTTTTTTTTCTTCAGCGGAATCTTTCAAAACCAATGAAAAACATTTTCTTTTAACGTCTGCTCTGGTACCTATTTCATATTAATATTCCAGCTCAGAACAAACTCTTATTATGTGCCTATATACTTTAAGCTCTTATGGAGAATCTTTCAGGGATTCAGGAATCGGCCATTAGTGTCAACAGTCTCAAGCAATGCGATAATAAATAAAATGTAGGTAGATTAAAAAAATATGCTTCCATAATTAAAATATTCCTTGACAAATTACTTTGTAATGCGTTTTAATTTAAATAGGTAACCCAAATAATATATTCTATGTAGGTAAGTAATGTAATCCATTATTCATAAATATGATGCATGCACGGTATACCTACATGCATACATACATTTTTACTTTGCATTAGGCCTCACCTACCATTTAGGTAAATTAATTCATATAATTACTGATATTATACCCCTTCATTTATAATTTATTATGAAGAGATTACTTTATGAGAAAAGTTTTTAATGAATTCGTCGGTTGGTTGGTTTATGTCCTTATTATACTTTAGAACTTGGGAGTCGCTTTGTTTACAAAAATATATTTGTTTTATGTTTTTGTGAAGAGTCAATAAAAATTAATTTCCTATAATATTTTTTTAATTTTTATTACAATTAATATAGTATTGTCAATTTATAATTTTAATAATAAATAATGTAGATTGAATTCCATAATGTATTTTAACTTACCCATAAAATAATCAAAAGTCATCCATTACCGGACAAACAAAGCTTAAATCCAAAATATTTAGCGCTAAACAGTTTTCTCCAACTTGGTAAATGCACAGAATTATTCTACGTCACAGCACACATGAAATAAATTGCACAAATTGCATCCAATTTGGTCCGGGGGCACTGCGCACTTTTCCTCAGTTCGAAAGTTCGGCAAAGTTTGCGAGTTCGTACGTAGTAGTGACGTGCGGGAGCGTCCGTGCGGGGCCGACCGCCGACAGCGCGCGAGTGAGCCAGCCGAGCGCACGCCGCCGAGCCGCACAGCGCCAGCTTTAGCTAACACTCGGTCATCCGTTACCGCCCATACGCCTCAGTTCCACCCTCCTGTTGCCTCGACCAGCTTGTTCATATTTCACTCGCGTACCTACTAGTAAATTCAATGATCTGTTATTAAAAATGTGCTTCATGCTGTCTGGGCCGCCTTTCATAAAAAAATCAGTAATTAACGAATCCAAACACACTTTTGTGCATTCGCGGCAAATAAAAGTAGCAACCGCGTATCTCCGACTCGCAGACAGGTTAATTTTCATATTGTTGCACTCGTATCATCTACATAAAGTCTGGTTAAAAGCGAAGCTGTTACGAATTATTATTGTTCCCAAAATAAGATTTTATGCATGGTTATGCAGATGAGATCGCATCTAGACACGAAGCTCGTGCAAGATTCTTGAATGCTCTCAGAATGTTGGGAGTAATTTGAGAATTCTAGTGTATTGTGGAGGGAATGTTGCATTTTTGCTCCTAAATAATCTGTCTTATGCACCGCAGAGTCTGAAATATAAGGTAGACATAATTGGCTTCGAGCCGAATCAACAGGGGCCAACTGTCGCGGGCTGTGCAAGCGTATGGCGCCGTTCACTAAGCGAACACGCCACCCGTCACCGGCGGAACATTTCAAGCATTTTAACGCCATCAACCATCGATCATACTCACTTACATTCCTATACGGAGTTCAGTAGAATTGCAAGGAATCGCCACAAAATCTATCAAAGGTAGACGATAGGAAGAGAGGTTTAGATTATTGATTTTTATGTTTGAAATCTATATCTATATTATTTACGCCTGTATTCGCCGAAGGGATAAGCAGAGTTATATCTATAGTAGACTCACATTTCGCAAGTTATGTTGAAATTCCATGTAGTAAGAGGGCGAATCACGCAGAACAATCAGCAGGAGAGATAAAAGAATTAAGATATATTTATTATTCTGCAAACCCTCAAAGCACCGGTTACCACACCAGCATAGCTATTCACAAGCATTCGACAGGCTATCGCATCGAGAATGACATATTTCGATAACCTGATCTGCCTTGCCCTCGACAGCAAACAGCTGTTCGACGAATAGCTGTCTTCTATTTGATTTAAACTGACAATATTTTCGAATTTTGAATTTGTGGACAGCGTTTATAAGATTCCTACGATAGGTAACATTGATTGATGATCGATTCGATATGGAAGCGTATCGAATGGTTGTAAATAGCTTTAATGCAAAGAAATACATCGTCGTTTTAATAAATATAATCATTGCATTACTCTTAATGGTTTTCCTGTAAAATGCCTGCAGCCTTACACTGTCGGTATTCGTATCGGGTTTTCAACTTCACTCTAGACACTAATTACCCCTCTCTAATTACTAATTACCCCTTAGAGCTGTTTTACCGTTTGTGTAAAAGATAAGCAACATTACGTACACGTATTCCTTGAAACTCGACGCATAATTAATGAATATCTACAATTCTACACACAAATTAACAATCAGGGAAACTTTTTACTAGCAGACTGAAACACTACTTAATTTTGCAGTGTTATAACCATTTTGCGGCTAAGTAATAACAGCCGCACAGATCCATGGATCAGGTTAAGCTACACTTGCTGCGGTTGATCTGTGGATGGGTGACCATCTTAAAATACCATGACCTCTCCGTGCCTTGCCGTTTTCGATTCGTGGATCTTTGACGGTCGTCAGAAATCCGAAAGTCTGACCCAGTAACTGGGTTGTGGAAGTCAGATAGGCAGTCGCTTCATGTTAATACTGGTATGGAGCTGCCTCTGCTTAGACTGGAAGCCAACCCCAACATAATTGGAAAAAAAATTGGTTGCCTGTAAAGTCGGTATACGGGCGAAAGTTTTACGTGACAACGACTTTGAGTGGTAATATGTCTGTCTCTCTCGCTCTTAGGCGGGCTAACCATGCCCGAGTGGAAGGGACGCGTGCCTCTCACTCGCTCTCATTGTGAGCGCATAACGTGAGCGGAGCGTAACGCAGTTTCTTGAAGTGTCACCCGGCAAACCAATTTATAAGACGTTGTCACGTCAAAAAGCTAGACAGATGATGATATCATCTAATCGACCAAGACAAATCGGTCAAGACAAGCTATACAGCTTCGTACCAAATGCACGGGGCCATATTTCATGTCTTTTGTCTTGATAAGAATTAAAATCAGGCTCTCAAATTGGGACTCAATTAAATCTAATTTAGATATTCGTTAATTATGAGCTCATCTTAGAAGACAAGTAGGCATGTATCCACGTGCCGTGTAACAACTATTAATATTGTTGAAGTGAAGGCCTCACTGACAGCCTCACAACGGGGGACCGAACTTTATCGAAACCTCATGTATGTAGCATTCGAAATACACTTTGACAGTAACAATTTCGCTGATCATTTTATACTTAAGACCCTCTTATAACTGAAGACTTCTCGGCGAGCACTGGCCATTCGTTGCGAGTGCTTGAACTGCTAGATTTTGTGTAGGTATATTTGTTTCGTAGAAAAAAAATACAAGGAAATTATAAAATGTTTTCACAGCCTGCACTAAAAATCAATGAGCCCTATCTTTTGGTATACCTAAGTTTTACATGGTTTAATGATGGAATCTCTTCAAGGTACTCGTTTTAACTAGCGATTTAGTGTCATCCTTATGATTTTTTTTATTTAACCAATTTTTTAAATTCACGTTTCTACGTTTACACACCGCTTGACAGTAGGTATATTCAGTTTTCCTAAAATTTTTGTTTTTTTTTACGGAAACTTGTCATTTTACTAGATTTACAGAGGTTTAAAAGAGCACTGCATCCTTTCCTTAATGTTTAAGCATGATTTGTGCCCTTTTAGGGTTCCGTTGCCAAATGGCAAAAAACGGAACCCTTATAGATTCGTCATGTCTGTCTGTATGTCACAGCCACTTTTATCCGAAACTATAAGAGCTATGCTATTGAAACTTGGTAAGTAGATGTATTCTGTGAACCGCATTAAGATTTTCACACAAAAATAGAAAAAATAATAATATTTGGGGTTCCCCATACATAGAACTGAAACTCAACAATTTTTTTTTCATCAAACCCATGCGTGTGGGGTATCTATGGATAGGTCTTCAAAAATGATATGGAAGTTTCTAATATGATTTTTTTCTAAACTGAATAGTTTGCGCGAGAGACACGTCCAAAGTGGTAAAATGTGTCCCCTCCCCCCCCGTAACTTCTAAAATAAGGGAATGACAAAACTAAAAAAAATATATGATGTACTACTGATTACCATGTAAACTTCCACCGAAAATTGGTTTGAACGAGATCTAGTAAGTAGTTTTTTTTAATACGTCATAAATCGTAAACCACAATTTACCTTTCATTCGGTCAACTCAAATATAAAAAAAAAAAAAAACATAAACATAAACCTTATGCATAAACCGTGAATACCTGCAGGTTTGTACGGAACCCTCGGTGCGCGAGTCCGACTCGCACTTGGCCGGTTTTTTAAGGCTCGTGCAGACTAGCGCGACGCGCGATGTTCGCGTGCGATTCGGCGATTTATATCCGTAGAACAATTACTATGAAAACGCGCGACACTTCACACAGGGGCGATCTGTCGCGCCGCGAACTTTTTTAACTATTTTTAACTATTTAAAAAGTTAAAGTTCGCTAGCAACAATTTTAACTTAAATTTTCAAAACTTTTATTAAAGCTGTGATAAATTTCTTACGTGTGAAGTTATATGTGTTACTACCTTCTGCCAGCGGCTTCGCCCGCGTGGATGTCGAAAAATATCCCACAGGAGCTTACTATCGGGATTAAAAGTAACCAACAATGTATTATCGCACTGCTTGCTTTGTTTTATCCAACCCAGAGAATAAAAAGTTCACAGAAAATTCAACTCCCCATTTCACCCTTTTAGGGATGGAATTTCAAAAAACCCTTTCTTACTGGATACCTACTCTTCACAAAAAACACACCCTCTAAATTTCAAGTTTCAGCGACCAGCGGTTAAGGCTGTGCGTTGATATATCAGTCAGTCACTCAGGACTTTGAATTTTTTATATATAGATTAACATGGAAAATAAATATATTAACTAAAAAGTGTAAAACAAAACAAGTACATGTATCAAAAAATATTAAATGATTTTTTTAATTTACTTGTTTTCGATTAACTATATTCCTGAAAGTAAGAGTTGGAGGGTCACATGAACGTTCCTTTAAATGTCAATGTGTAGTACTCGTAGGTAGGTTTTCATTCCGTTAAGTGGACTCTATAAAACCTTTCTCCTCTATCTTGCAAAGTGAACTACATTATTTTCTCAAAAAAATGTGGAGCGTTTATCTGTTTTAGTCGTGTCTTCAGATGAAGTCAAAGAACCTTTTTTAAATGAAAGGAGTCAGTTTATTACATAACTAACATTTTATGATATACATTTTTAATTCGTTGGGAGTACATACTTATATGAAGAACGTTTTAGTTTTAAAATTCAATTTTAGATTTATCCTTACTATGAATTTTATGTATTTTGTTTAACATACGCCTCGCGGGAGAGTCAGACATTACCATCGCGTACGAATGTGAAGATTTCTAAATATTTATTATGCTTTAAAAATATTAGCATTTTATGTTTTTCAGTCTTTCTTACCACCTCAGGGAAAAGGCCTGCATAATATTTTACAATTTATTACGCTAAAATTATTTTGGAGTCATAAATTACCTCTCATGTTTGTTTCATATTAATAAAAAGCATGATTGTATTTATTGCAATTTTTTCTTTAAAAAAAGATATACCTTTTCTGATAAAACATATTTTAAACATAGATATTATAACCGCTACGATAGGGGTAAGAGCATAAGACGAAGAGTTAGCAAAACAAAAGTAAAAAAAAATACAAAAACCAATTAATAAAGCCAAAGTAAAACTTATAATTTGCCATGTCCGGTAATTTCGCCCATTGTGGAACCATAACACAAAACGATCGCATTGGCCAATTTTAAATTGACAGCAGCTGCCGAACGCACACTGACATGACACATGATCATGCAAGGCAATTCCGACAGAAGTTGCAAATCACACTGATGGAAACGGATAAGAGGCAAACTTCTTAGATACATGTATTTGTACGAAAATTCGTGATGCTGCGATTGCCGAAGTTGGCTTATTATTGGATTCGCACGAATTCACTCGCCCAGATCGGGCGAATTATCGTAGATTTTTGTTTTTTTTTAAACCGTTACATTATTAGAACTAACTAATTTAACAAAAACAATTTAAATAATTATGTAACCCACAACGTTCATCATTCATCATCATTTCAGCCATAAGACGTCCACTGCTGGACTTAGGCCCCCCCCCCAATTTGGGGGGCTTTGCCATAATCGCCACGCTTGGCAGGCGGATTGGCGATCGCAGTATGGTGGTTAAATGCATAGAGAACGCTGCTACACATTCTCTAGTAAGTACCCACAACGTTGCCCATAGGTAAACATAGGTTTAGGAAAACAAAAAACAAAATGTAATCGCTAGACACTTTAGCAGCAGTACATGTAGTAATTAGTTATGTAATGGGTATTAATAAAATTAAAAAGATAAACATTACTCAATATATATTAAATATAGCCTTAGTGAATTATTTGGCTTTCAGGAATACCGTGGGTTTTTTTAATAAAGAGGAGAGGGTGTTATCCTCGCATTAGAGTATCGACTCCTTAATAAGTAATATATTCTGTTCTATAGGCGATTCGCATGAAGTTAATTTATTTGTGGGTGAATTGACAACTTTAGAAATACACGTATTGAATTATCTATATATATAAAAATGAATCCCTATTTCCCTTGGTCACGCCATCACGCGTGAACGGCTGGACCGATTTCGCTTTTGTTGTTGTTGTTGTATTTGTAATTGTCAGGAGAAGGTTCTTATGAAAGAAAAAAATTAAAAAATTGCGCAGAAAATTAGAAAATTTAAGAACACTTATTTAAGAATACTTAACAACCATATAATAGGACAATGTAAACTTTTTTAATGTAACATTATGACATTTGACATAGAATTGACAGAATGCGTGCTCAAATATCATCAAAGAGACAGGACAACGTCTGTCGGGTCAGCTAGTATACAATAAAATTGTAAGAACCAAGGCCGAAATGTCAGTCATAGCCCGAAGAATTTCCAGAGTAAAGTGGCAGAGGGCAGAGCACATAGCTCACAGAACAGATGGCTGATGGGGCCAAATGGTTCTGGAGTGGCGACCGCATACCGGAAGACGTAGAGTTGGAAGGCCTTCCACAAGGGGGACCGATGACCTTGTGAAAGCTGCAGCAATCTGTTGGACACGGGAAGCACAGAACGGTCGGAGTGGTAGGGCTTTGTGGAGGCCTATGTCCAGCAGTGGACATCTTACGGCTGAAATGATGAAAGATATGAGACAAGGTGACTGCACATACATGCAATATAGTGCATTAAATTGAAAACGTGCGAATTGCCTAATACGTGTTTCTGGAGTTGTCGATTCGTCAACAGAGAATACTAATCTATTTACAAGTGTCCATTCGCCCGATTAGGGCGAGTAAGTTCATGCGAATCGACTAATAAGCCACGCAGATACGTCCCATCTGCCAAGCGGAGCATGTGTGATTGCGCCCTTAAACTTTACTAGCAATATCAGACCGCGACTATCGGCGACTCGTCAGTTCGTCACGTGCGCTACGACACCGCCCTCGCCATTATCTGAAGCTAGCCAAGCGAAAAATTGATATTTGTTATGGCATTTACATAACCAAATCGCCCTTAAATTCACATAATTTATACATTCTATTTTAGACTCTATATAAACAACTAAACGAGTATTATTCATCAAATTTGTTTACTGAAAGCCGCGTGGGTATCGAACATTACAATAGCAATTAGTTATTTACTTCTTTTGTTTAATGTGTATGGTATCTAATTAATTGTATTTGCATAGTTGTGTTTATTGAAAACTATGTATGCCTGGAATAATACATTATTTTAATTGCTACAGCCATGACTCTGCAATTCACTGGGGTTATTTTACACAATGCAAACGAGTAAACAAAATATCGAGTGGACGAAATTAATTATTTAATGGTTTAATTTCACGCTCGTTTTTAGATTGGCACGGAAAACGTATAATATGTCCGAAGTTCCAATTCGAGTTAATCCCAGTTTACCATTTCGCGTTGGTAACGATTTCATAATTACTCATGCCTGCAAAATAAATACGTATTCAAAAGTAGCAATGCATTTACATTTTCTCATTTACTTGTAGGCCCACTGTATTGAGCAATAAAATTAAATCAAACAAAATCGATTGTGAAATAAAATGTATGAACTCATTTCCGAGCGGCGGCCCCTCTCGTCCGGCCGAGCACAATTTTTATCATCACAAAGGCAATTTCCATCAAAATGCACGAATTTGGGGCTTGAAGCGTGAAGCTGCATGCACTACCCACTCCACAAACAAGCGCTATATGGCTGCCGCCGGTTTAAAACTGCGTGATGTCGGCTCAATATAATACGCCATGAAATAAAGCCTCCATAACTCATACACGCCCATACTTCCAATAATTAATTAAAAACTAATTTGCTATTACATTATTGTCATAGGTTTGAACCCTCACAGATGCTTTACTTAATGTAAACTATGTCATCACCACTGCTCTGTAAACGGTGAAGGAAAATATCGTGAGGAAACCGTCTTAGAACCAAAAATTCGAAGACATGTGACGTCTCTCAAGCCGCACTGGGCCCGCGTGGTGGATATGAGAACACAACACAAAGAAGTCTGTGTCCCAGCAGTGGGAACATTACAGGCTGATTTTAATTATGCTTGCTATTGGAAATAAAATATAGATAGTTTTAAGGTCAAGTACTGTAACTGTTTTAGTAATTCAGTCAACGAAAACTAACTGTGGTTTAGCAAAAGTGGTAATGGTAATATTGCCGACTACGACAAAGGACGTACACAGAAAAGGAGACGGATACGCTTTCATACAATCTTGGGCCTGGATG
This sequence comes from Aporophyla nigra, assembly GCA_947507805.1. Classification (NCBI taxonomy): domain Eukaryota; kingdom Metazoa; phylum Arthropoda; class Insecta; order Lepidoptera; family Noctuidae; genus Aporophyla; species Aporophyla nigra. The sequence goes on from OX382301.1 coordinate 7,981,221, forward strand.
TAAAAAGATGAAATTGGTGTCTATTGATAGGTACTATATTATTAAACAATCACTGAACATTTTGCAAGTTTTGGCAATCTGAGAACCGACTTAAATAAGATTTAGGAAAAGTGAGGTTACGTAACAATCTACACTTAACAGCTGATTTTTGAAGTGTGATTCCCATTCTTTAAAATACAGTTGGGGTGTTAAATATAAAGAATATAATTATAATTCATCATCATCATCATCATTTCAGCCGAAAGACGTTCACTGCTGGTCATAAGTCTTCCCCGATTCGGGGGGGTTTGCCATAATCGCAACGCTTAGCAGGCGGGTTGGCGATCGCAGTGTGGTCGCAAAATGCATAGAGAATGCTGTTGCCAATTCTTAGTCCCTTAGTCACCTCTTACGACATCCACAGGAAGAAATAGGATGGTGCTATTCTTAATCATTATATAAGTATTTGTAGAAGGGCTGGTGGCTAAGTAATAACAGCCGCACAGGTTAACCGATCAGGTTAAGCTACGCTTGCCGCGGTTGGCTCGTGGATGGGTGACCATCTTTACATACCAAGACCCTTCCGTGCCTCGGAAAGCATGTTAAGGCGTTGGTCCCAGCTATCTTTCGTAGATCTTAGTCGTTACGGGTCATCATAAGCCCAGTCTGACAACCAGTCTTACCAAGGGATATCATATTACCCAGTAACTGGATTGTGGAACTCAGATAGGCAGTCACTCCGTGTAAAATACTGGTATTCAGCTGCATCCGGTTAGACAGGAAGCCGACCTCAACATAATTGGGGAAAGGCTAAGCAGATGATAATTTATATAGGTATTTCTAGAGTGAGGGAGAGAAAATAAAAATGTACTTTAGTAATATTTTTTATTTATCTTCAATTATGATTAAATTGTCATCTAGAAACTGTGCAGGTGGTACTATATTATCTTGGTACCTAGCCCAACTAAGGTACCATATTATTTTCATAACAAGAGGTGGTCTTTGATCCAACTACCAGCAAGCTTGGCAAACATGGTCACTGCATTTTACCTAAAAGATGTAAAAAGTGGTTAATAACAGATAACACGATTAAGTACTTTTAAAAATCTTGGTCCGATAGTTACTTAGTTCTATATAATGTATCTACATGGGCCTTTTAAATGTTTACCTATACTTTATTATATTAATTAATACCGAACTACCTGCTAAATATCTCAAATATTATGTTCACTGATAACATGTGTTATTATTGGAAAGCGAGGAATACTGTCCACCGTGATACAGTTTATACTATGATGTAGTACAGAGGTCAGTGTGAATTACTCTCTAACAACCAAACAACCATTTACGTTTGATATGACATCTTATTTGTTTGTTTTTTATACGTACATATACATGTACATTGTACCTAAGGTTGTTATTGTGCTACTAAAAATAAGAATGTTGCCCCTAAAACGACCCACTGACCTTTTATTTTTTATTATTTTTTTGTTAGTATAATGGTGAAGGAAAAAATATTGTAAAGATTGCAAGCCAGCGTGGTAGACGTTGGTGAGGCAAACAAGAAGTGAGTAAGTACTTACAGATTGTGGTGTACGCTATTGACGAATTACTGCAAATCTCGACGATCTGTTGTATTACAGCCATTAGTCGCTATGCGACAATTTACACAACGATCCATGGTGTCGCTTTCCAATCGGTAGGCTGTTCTTAGAATCCAAAATGACAAGTCCAAGTCCAACGTTTAAGCGGGGTTCTCCGTGTCGGGTATGGTAGCAAGGCAAGGGTCATACAAGAAAGTAGCTCCGGAGTCCGTAGAATGAAAGCAGGGGTTGAGGAAACAATAAAACTATGGGTGGAAACACGATACGCTTAAGCAATAAACAATATGAAACGAGTGAGTGTCAGCGTTATGTCATGCATGTCATGTCAGAGTTAGCACAGACTAAACATACAGTAATCGATTAACAAACGTGGATCAATTTATGTTAATTATATAAATATTTAATTGGTTTAAGCTGTGCAGTATGTTATTTCTAATAGATTTAATTATTTTAATAGAATTAATCATCTGGTGAAGGCATCTTCTTAAATAGTATGAACGTTAATCGATTATAATTTAATCGATATGCCATTTACTTCGGAACCTAAACTTAATTTTAGGATTTCTCATTTTCCAGATTGTAAATTGAGTTGATTTTTCAGATTTTGATATACAAAAATATAAGCTTTTTTGTAAACCATTACTCCACTTATTACATTTTGGCCCAGAAATGCCCGTCTCCTTTACGGAAGTAATATGTATGTCAATATACAAATTACTTGACTATACAAAATATTAGTTATTATAGACAAAAACAACTACAAAAAAAAAATAGATATTTTTTAATCTTTTCCCTCAAAATCACAGCTTACACTCGTAAGTACGTACAAAACTTTTGCAGCAATCACGTTCTGTTATTTGAAGAGGCTTTTATTCTTTTATTTAATCTTTTTTCTTGAGAAGAATAAAGGTATAATTAAACATAGGTACGTGATTCCTTTCAAGTCGTATTACGTTAGCCAATTATGTATGTTTTCTTCTTATTTTTGTCCTCAAATACAGCTACTTAAAGATGTGATGTCTATTTTCGGCTGATATTTTAGTTTAAAAGTTTGACAATACTTTTCTATTATAATTTTAGGGTATACTGGATTTATTATCGGCAAATATAACGTTTTAAAAGTTTAAAAAGTTATCTAAGTTGCGTAAGGAGCGTAGAAGGAGGCTATCGTACAATATTATAAATTTGAAAGTTTGTATTTTTGTTACTCAAACACATAGAAACGGCAGAACGAATTTGGATGAAATTTTGCACAAAGCTAGTTTATAATATATTTTAACACATAGGATATTTTTTATTCCGATACTACGTTCCCAAAGGACCATTTCCGACCTTTATGTGGTTGAAAACGTTAGCAAAAGCTAGTCCTGCTCTTATTATAAATTTGAATGTTTGTATGTTCGGATATTTGTTACTCAATCATGCAAAAACAGCCGAATGAATTTGGGTGAAATATGGAAAACAGATAGTTCATACCCTGGATACTACATACGATATTTTTTTTATCCCGGTAGTACGTTCCCCGCTGGTAAAAGCAGGCATATAATTTTGTGAACGAAACGTAAGTCCTAGTAATAATTTTAATAGGACCTATATTTAAAACGACAACACCCACGTCTTATCATATCACTCTTGTAACAACAATTCTGAAAGTAATGAATCATATTCTGTTTGGCAAATCTAGGTCTTAGAAGCCAGCTGTGTTTGTGCAGCGCGATTCGCGAATAAAACTAATAATACAAGAACGCCCACGAATAGGTAACCTTATTAAATAGGCTGAATAAGACCTCAAATGTTGCTGTAAATAAATATTGTTATAGTTGTATATTGAAACTAAACTCGTGGGCGCCCGGTACTCGAAATTCGACCACAATTCATTTAAAACTTAATGTTTTTCTAATACATTAATACATAAAAAAGTTAATTTCCTGTACTCTTCTCCATATAAACTATAAATGAGCCAAATTTCTTACTCCTCCGTAGGTACGCGTAATTTTTGTAAAAAAGCTTTTGCTCCTCGTATTAATATTTAAGATAATAAAGTAGAATTAACCTACAATCCAAAATTAGTAACAAAACCCTTAAAGGAACTAAGAACAGTCAGCAAAAAAAATGCTCTATAAAATCACAAAAATAAATCACATAAATAAAAATAAAGTTGCGTGTCAATGTAGCGTGCAATGATAAAACATAAATTAAATTCGGCTTAGCGAGGGTGAGTGATCGATACTGTAATATTAATAATACTCGTGGTGTGCGCCGGAGTCGCGTGCGGGTGGTCATATGCGCGCGCGCCAGGTGAGCACCGGAACATCTGCCGCCACAGAACAGAGACAGACGAACATTGCTTACATCACTGGAACTACCTTTATGGGTTCTTAGAAAATATCACAATAAAATAGTGAGTATTAGTAGAAGAACAAGGTTACGTTTTGGGAATTTTGGTAGGGAAATATTGAATTAATTCTGTCATATTTTTAGGACAGCAAATTGAGAATTATTTTGGGTTCGATATTTAAAGCTATTTCGGAATATCAATTTGCAAATGTAAAGTTGTGTTTCTTTTTTGATTATTCTTGTTAAGAAAGACCAAAATAATATATCAAGGAAACAATGGATAAGTGGCAGTAAAGGAGTTATAACTGATATAACGGGAACAAAGAAAACATTTTATACGGTCTACTGTCACAGAAACACGTGCATATAAAAAAAGTCTGCTACAACAACTATTACGGTTCATAAGATTCAGCCCGCCGAAAAAAAACGTATTTTTTTTAAATATTTATAGTGGATATCCTTTTTAATTCTTAACTTTTTGTTTTTTGTTATTCCGGCAATTTAAATACGTAGGCAGAATATAGTCTGTGAACATTTGAACTGTTACGTTTCATGTGATACAGCCCAATGATAGACAGACGGACGGACGAACAGCCGAGGCTTAGTAATAGATTGGTTGCGTTAGTTGCCTTTGGGTATGGAGCTCTAAAAAACAAGTTAGTTTGATGGCCAGTAGAGACGTAGATGAACAAAAAGACTTGCTGCGCTGGCCCTATAAATATAGGGTTAGGGCATTAGGATGACGATGATAGCGGATATCGCATTAGATCCCGTGATTCCCGACGTAATTGTGGGAGGCATGGTTTTAGTCAGTAGGAGTTAGACAGACCCAGCTGCCCATCCCAAGGCGGAGGACATCAATAAGGATTTCCACCACGACATCAAAACAATTAGTAGAATGACGATGAAAAAAGACAATCCCACTAATTTACCTTTAAATTAAAGTAGTGTGATTGTCATTTGTCCATATAAACGAGCCGGTGACAATGGCTGCCTAACCAATAATGGTTGGTTGACACGATCGCACTACTACGCGCGTCGACGCGTTTTGTAACGTCACGCGTCAGAGTGAGGCCGTACATGGAGTAGGTGTCAACCATAAACACGCACGTTGTAGCGCTGAGTAGAGGCATTTCAACAGTCGGGACATCGCTTGATTATCTGCGCCACGTAAGCGGAAACCACACTAATTTATATGATTGAAAGGGGTTTAGCTTTTACTCATGATTCCAAGGTACACTCCCCGTTACCTTGATTTTTATTTATTTATCAATGACTAGTTGTACCCTGCGGTTTCACCCGTGGGAATATCAGGAAAGTTTCCAGTGCCAAAGAGGTCAAAGACAGGTCATGCTCTACCCATGTGCAAACATCCAAATCCGTGCATCCGTTTTAGCGTGAAAGCATATCAAAGAAACATCTTCATCATCATTTCAACCCAAAGACAGCCACTGCTGTATAAAGGTCTCCCCCTAGCTCCGCCACTTCGACCGGTTTTGTGCTTCCTGCACCCTACTCAAAATCATCAGTCCACCGTGTAGTAGACCTTCCAAATCTACATCTTCGAGTACCTGGTCGCTACTTCTGAATCGTTATACCCCTTCGGCCATCTGTACTGTGAACAAGTAAAAATACATTAAAGTTCAAATCTTCCCTCTTTATAATATTAGTTTAGATGTCTCATCCAGTAAGACATACGTAAATTGTAAGAATTAACTCACTCGAAATAACCGTGTGATAATTTGAGTGTATCAGATATCACCCTTCGTCCACACTCCACATCCAGACGTCACATGTTTTGTCACAACACAACAAGCGTAAAATTCTGAACACATCGATATAGCGCGGCGAAAGGATTTCAATCGAGTTGTGAATAAATGATGAAGGAAACTTTCCTAATGAAGGCATAGGTCTATATTCAATATTGACGGGGTGGAACTCACTTAATTGGTTGGGGAGACATGGTGCCCTATTGTTCCCGCCCTATTTGCTTTCAAAAAATTACAAAATACGGAACCGAGAAACTTTTTAATGTATCGCGACATTCTATTTGTTCCCCCGAACTCCTTTCTTTTCGGGGCTACGACAAAAATTCAATTTACATCTCTTTGCCTCGCAGTTACTTAATTCTTTCTCTCAGTGAAAATAAATCTCCCGTAATTGATTCCGCTTTAGTTCAATTTGTCTTCGTTAAAACTCAATTTCCGTAGTCTATTTGTGAATAATAAATTGCGTACTTCAACAATGTGCCACGGTGGTTGTTTTGTGTATACTTCGACCTGAAAACAATTTCGCCGGTACGAAACAAGTCAATCTAAATTACCGGAACACGGCGACACATTGACAGAGCACTCTTCACTTCATTCGCAGCAGGTTCCGTCGAATCGCAGTGATCTCCTTACTAATGTATCGACGGGGTTGATCCGGGCTCGAGGCGAGCGCGCACGACTTCACGCAATGATTAGCGGACAACTACGGAATAGCGAACTTGTTTATATACAAGAGTACGCCGCCGCCGCCGCTGCGCGAAGCTCCAACCGACCTGATTCCATGTTTAAATAAAGTAAGAGGCCGCCGTAAAAAACAAACGTGTTTGTGCAATAGTTATACAGTGGCAAGTTTACTTAGAGCTATAATCGTTACACTCCTTGTAACTGCTAATAAAAAGCTAAAATTAACACTTTAATATTACAGATGTTTACCACAGATATTACACGCTGCCAGTTATCTGGAATTGGACTGTAAAAAAGATAAGGTATGCAGCAATGGAGTCGTCAATGTAACGATTTCACATATTGGGTCCCGGTCGGCACGTCTCGGCCGACCCTTGCGCGTTATCAGGCGGGACATCGCGGCTCGAGGGTAAACATCTAATCTACCGCACAAACAAGCTGTCCAAATTGCCTCTAAGGTTATCGAATACTAAATTAAATTGGTTACATGTTCTATAACCGACTCAATTGCTGAACCTAACCGAAAAACTTTGGCATGAAATACATATTTAAAAGGGTACAATTACGATACAACGCGGTCCTTATAATCTGCACAATACGTGGTATTTATTCATATGAGGAACATGTTATTTTGTCGTTTAATTTCATTTGCATGAACTTCGAGGTATGTATTCATTAAACTGCGGAACGGTTTCACTCCGAGTCCAGTCAGTTGGTTGATGACAGGGCTTCGCGCTCTTTACCTTTCATCGCTTTATTCGTGTTTCAGTGTGTTCTTAATAAAGCAGTACAGAAGTGAGTAAACAGTGAAAGTTTGTAAATTAGTGTTAACGACAGCGAGTTTTAATAAGCAACGAGTTTACTTGTTGCGAATAGCAATTAGTTCCGTCTTGCGTCACGCGTGGACTTAACGTGTCTAGTTTGAAAAGTCAGACCGCGTCTCGGTTTTAATGAGTTTTCGCCTAATGCCTTCCTTGCCAAGGAAATTTATGTCATGAATAATAATAGATGCTAACAGAGCAACGATTAAATCCTGAAAAGACACGTCCACGGATAATCCGCGGAAGAAACATCCTAATAAACACCGTTTTAACGAGTTGATGACAAGAAAAGCTGCACAGTAAGGCGACGGCGACGTAATACTGCGTGCCGCCCGCAGCCCACACCTGTAGCTGGTAATCCTCCACACGCACCCGCCACGCCACCCCACAAGCCGCTTATTAACTTTCAGACACCACGCAGAAAAACAGAAAACCTTCAAATAGCTTAAGAGGTCAAAACCTTTTACTTAAAAGATTTACTCAACTTTCACGTTTAAATCACGCAAAAGGGGCACCGCCACAAGTATCTATTACGGTCCGCACTCCCTAACTAATAAGCTATTTAAACTTCTTTTGTTATAAATCTAGCACCAGCTACATTAAATAAACATTACAGGCGGACTCCGTCGGTACATATTTAAATTTACCCACACTCACGCCAGGTACGAAATGTTTCATTTGAAATGGCCACTATTCATAAAATGTAACAACTTCACCCGGTATTTCATGAGTCTACGTCCGAAATTCTCTACGTGTTTGTGTAGTAATTACTATTTTACCGGGTTAAAAATGGTGCGGTTAAATCTTCTCGAGAGAAAATTATACTATAGAGAAATTCTATGATTCAACATACAGGTGATACAATACCATATAAATATTAAAAGCCTTACGTGGAGTACTGAATATTGCAATAGTTCCGCAGGTACACTTAACGTGTGGTCGGGCTCCCTTCCCTTTCAAATACCATTAGCCTGCCGCTCCATCAGGCGGGACAATATGTTGTATTGTCCTCTCTGTTAGCCTTTGATGCCAATATCAGCGGGGAAACAATAGCACCAGTAAAATAACAAATTTTAACAGCATAAAAGGACCACAAAAACACGAAACTGCCAATTATTAAAGTTTCCGACATAGGGAGGAAATCAATTCCACAGTAGTATGTTGTATGTGTATTGAATTCTTTTCACCCATAGTAATAGAGCGTCTAACATAAGCCTTCTATGTACATACGTACCCTGTATGTATGTGGGGTAAAACTCACTATCAGTAGCTATCGCTTTCATTTTGACAATTCAACAACATTCATTGCGTCATTCATGTTTTTGGAAAGACAAATTATTGCAACATATGAAACAAGACTATGATGATTCTGATAGTGTGTAATGCTATTAGGGTGCTGAATCTTTTCGCGGACAAAAGAGGCAAGAACGATGAGAAGAAAAGTCAAATACATCTTTTAATATTTTTCCAAATCAAATTATTTCAATGTTTGTGCAAGCAATATTTCAACTTTATGCAACCCATTCATTGAATAAATAAAAAGAGTTAGCATAAAGGAAAGATACAAAGTGGTACAGATAGCTCGCAGCGTAGTGAGCGCTTCGGGATTGAGAACCCGATTGGTCTTACATTCGTGCTACTTACTCGAAGCTAACCAATACATGTCTCTTCTCTGGTTAGTTTAAGCCAGACGGCTAACGAGTTGTGACATACACTACATGACATGCTATCTTTGTTTGTGTTTCTTGTTCGAAACTGAGAATCAATAAGTAATTGCATCTGCGCTGTATACGAATTTCTGCATACGTTCCTACGGCGCTCTTTGACTCGAAAATTGCTTGCCAGTCAATACACATTTATACTGTCCAGGGCATCTCAGTACTCAAGGTATACATTTGCATACAACAAAAGTGCCTAACAACATCGTCGAACCTGCAACAGCCTATTAGTCGATTCGCACGAATTCACTCGCCCGAATCGTGTGAATCGACAGTTTTAAAAACATAATATAGTTACTGCAACCACTTGCCATAAAGTGCTTGAAATTCATAACGTGCCTATTACGTATTTCTGGAGTTACCGACAAATAAATTAACTTAGTGCGAGTCGCCTATAGATTTTTTAAATATCAATTATCCCGATTGCGGTGAGTATATTCGTGCGAATTAACGAAGAAAACAAAAATATCAATCAAATATTGCAGTATGGTAGTAAAATGCATAGAGAACGCTGCTACCCATTCTCTAGTAAGTCCCTTAGTCGCCTCGTACGACACCCACGGAAAGAAATGGGATAAATATCACTCGCAAAATATCAGTGATGGTATAAAAATAGATGATAATAGAAGCAACCGGATAAACTCAAAGTAACTGACAACAGAATTATACGCGAGTAAAGTATATGATATGGTTAATTTTAGAATGTATTGCCTTGACAATCCTAGTGTATACAGCTTCTTCTAAAGCTCCTTCAAAGCTTCTCGAAAAAGCACAAACACATACACAAATACGTTAATATAATTTGGAAATGAAAAATAAACTGAATGCTTCCAAAAATAATCCTTTTGCACGAGCCGAATGTTCAGGATACTCGTATAGCTTTTTATAAATTATACTATGCTTTAAAGAATATTGGAAAGTGAATTGATGCTTTCAAAGCTCAACTTAAGTTAAGGATCTCACAACTTTCTAGTGCCCTTTATACAAGTACCTTAGCAAAGTATATGAACAAAATGTGGCGCATAATAATGTTTGAAATAAGGGTAGATGATTTCGGTACCTGTTCTGTTTCCTCACACATAACAAACATCACACGACATCGTATGGCTTATTAAATGCGCAACACTATATCTAAACTATGATTTTCCTTTACGCAGGAATACCACTAGGATCTTTCCTAGGTCCAAATATTTTTATGATATTTTACTCAGCATTCTTTATCTATACTAATATTATAAACCTGAAGAGTTTGTTTGTTTGATTGAACGCGCTAATCTCAGGAACTACTGCTCCGAATTGAAAAAATCTTTTTGTGTTGGGTAGCCTATTTATCGAGAAAGGCTATAGGCTATATAACATTACGCTAAAACTAAGAGGAGCGGAGTAGTAATGAAAAATGTTGCAATAACGAGAAAAATCGCACGGGTAGGCGATTCGATGCGACGGGAAGGGTCGTGGGAACAAGAAATTTAACGCGGACGAATTCGCGGGCAGAAGCTAGTTTTGACATAAAAATATAAAACAATGGTTATACCCGACATTCTGCATACAAGACACAAGACAGCTGTCTTGTATGCAGAATGTTGGGCCACAAAAGGGATGAGTGAAAGGCATTCTCATCTCAGCTGAATGCAATTTCCCTGGGATGTGTGGTGTTGGGATGAATGAATATCGGCATTTGATACGGAGGACTGAGGACAATGACGTAAGGAAAGTTTTAAGTATTATAATTTCGATGACTATAAGAGCAGGGGAAGAGCAAAGAAACGATATATGGACTGTGTGAATGATGATGTGGCTGGAAAGGAGTTGACAACCGAGATGACGACTAATAGAGAAGTATGGAAGAAAAAGACATGTTGCGTCGACCCCAAATAAATTGGAATAACGACAGGAGAATTATTATTATTATTTTGACATCTAATAAAAGAAAAAAATACAATTTAAAAAAGAAATAGAGATTGTAAGATCCAAGCTAACTTTTAGGATCCGGAGTGAGGAAGCGCCTCATAATGCATGCTGTGTCCAGCAGTCCAAGAATCTGGAGGCAAAGGTCCTCGCCCACATGTGGGAGTGGCGCGAGGATGCGAAACGCTGGGGCGAAACTCCGCTGCCTCGACAAATCGCGGCACGGCGGACAGAGCTCCGGCAGGATCTCATGGCGACATGGCGGGTACGATTGTCGCAACCCAGCGCAGGGCACGCCACAATTGCGGCGGTAAGTCCCCTCTTTGAGGAGTGGATAGAGAGGCGCCACGGCGTCCTCACCTTCCGCCTGACACAGGTTCTCACCGGGCATGGGTGCTTCGGTGGGTTCCTGTTCAGGATAAAGCGGGAGGAAACGCCCGGGTGTTTCCATTGTGAGGATCGTCTAGAGCACACGGTGGAGCATACGGTGGAAGTGTGCCCTGCCTGGGCGGAGCACCGCCGTGTCCTCGTGGAGGCGATCGGCGGCGGCGACCTCTCGCGTCCGGCCCTGGTGCGAGCCATGGTACGGAGCGAGAGGGCATGGGAAGCCGTCACCTCCTTCTGCGAAGCAGTAATGCTCGCGAAGGAGGAGGCGGGGCGCGTGAGGGAGTGGCAGTCTCTGCGCCCTCACGTCCCTAGCCGCCGCAGGAGGAGACGCCCCGGGCGCCGGGAGTCGATTGCGGACTCCCGGCCACCGTAGGCGCGAGCTTGCGGGTGGCGAGCAATGGGTAGCTCGCCGCCCGGTAAGGACCAAGCTCGGGTCGACGGCGCGTAGTGTTCCACGCGCGCCTCAAAGAGATGTCAGCAGTACTGAAGGGGTCTGCTAGGACCGATGCCTGCCGGGGTCGCGTGATTGTTCGAAAGAGATACCGTGACCCTGGCACATGGGCAACTGAAGGAACACGGGTGGGTTTTAGTCAGTAAAAGTCTGACACGCCCTCCCGCTCCGCCCAGAGCGGGAGAAGTCATTCGATGATTTCCCATCCAAAAAAAAAAAAAAAAAGCAGTCCAAGAAACTACTTATTAATAATATTGGTCTACGTCACAATACAAACAAAATGTCTTGTATTTCTTCAAGATTTCATCAAGTAACTGAGATTTTACAATCGTACAAGAATACAATACGTACTCTACATATAGAAGGTTGAATGGTTATTCTGCCATCTGTCGGCCATCGGAACATCGTTGGCGGCAAGGTGCACCGAATGCAGGTGTTTTGACTTCTGCTAGTTATATTTGTATCTATTGGAAGTTTGTTTCGTCTTTTATAGAATTAGAATTGAAGAATATTTTGTGTGGTTAAAAAAATCTAAATTCCTAGTAAATTAGACATTCAGAAAGTAATAATTATGTATATATTGTGTTGGCGTGGTACAAAATATTACAATAATTTATTTTGATATAAAAAGTGTATCTAACGTAGTAGTACGTAGGGAATTCATTTAAAATCTTTGTGTAGATGTGTTCAACACAGTTCCATCTACAACGTCTTACACCTGTCTTAGCCAGATAAAAACAAGAAGTTTTCATATTTTTTTTACCTTACAGTTAGTCAGTTACTACCCACACAAGTTATCTTTTTAAACAAATACGTACTCACCTATCTTCATAAACCACTTTATTTTCAGTACGAATTGATACGAACACCAATCTTTGCCAATAAATTGGTTTCTACGTTCTTGAAAACGCAGAAAAGTGGAAAAATTGAACTTATGTCATTTTCTTTTACATTGTAACATTTTGATAACGAAATGAAACCGATATCTTGTATTTAACTACTTACAGATTAAAGGATTTGTGAGACTGAGTAGAAATTTGTATCACTAGAAAAAAAAATACATGATCAAAATATTTTTATTTCATATAAACCTACATGGGTACCTATGAAACGTCAGAAGCTAGGTGCACGGTTCCAAATTGTTGATTCTTATGGAGAAGAGCCGGCAAGAAACTCCAGGGTTACTCTTTTAAAAATTCAGAATTTCAGAATCATGATATTCTAGGTTACAATTATATTAGGCGACCAAAACATAAAATCACACGTCGCAATCACAATCGCACATCATAAGCAAATTCAATCGCCTAGCATTTTCGCAACTATGCAGAGGTCAGCTTCCAGTCTAACTTGACGCAGCTGAGTACCAGTATTATACATTGATCGACTGCCTATCTGACCTCCAAAACCCAGGAACTGGGTAAAGGCTCGTTCAGACTTGCGCGATGGAGTGGTCGCGCGCGAATCGGCGATATATATCCGTAGAACAATGGATAAGAAAACGCGCGCGACCGTTCACAAAGGGTCGACCTGTCGCACCGCGACACAGTCATAGTAATTGTTCTACGGATATGAAGCGCCGAATCGCGCGCGACCGCCGCGTCGCGCTAATCTGCACAAGCCTTAATACGATACCTCTTGATAAGACTGTTTTTCAGACTATCGGGCTTCTGATAACCCGTAACGACTGTCAAAAATCCAAGATTGACAGCCGGGACCCATGGCTTAACGTGGTTTCCGAGACACGGAGAGGTCTCGGTATGTTAAGAAAGATGATCACCCATCCGCGGATTGAACGCGGCAAGCGCAGATTAACCTGATCGATCGACCGATGTAACTACTTACCCACGAGCCCCACCTCGCATAAGAAATGATTTTTTCTGATATGAGAGTACTGATTAGTTAAAAATAGATAATTGACGAAATCCGACTACTCAGCAATAATTGAGCCATTTTCCAGAACTGTAGTAACATTCAGTGAATACAGATCTGATTACTGTCGAATTATCCACTTTAAATTGCCCAAGTTTTTAAAGAACCGAAAACTCTCAAGCGTAATAACGTGAATTGGTACCATAATAACCCTTAACCTATATCTATTTCCATAAAATTATCAATCGCTTCCAACCGCTGAAAGCGATAGAGAGTTTCAAATGTTACCCAATCGTAGAAAGTGTTATGATCCTAAACACTTCTATATTATAGGATACTTTACATATAGTATCTCTACGGGTGACTGAATAATCAGTTTTCGATTCGCAGGCATCGGCAACTATCGGAGTGGTTTGTGACGGTGAGGCCGACACACGCCTGACGCCGGGCCCACCCCGGACTCCAGCCGTCCCAACTTATCCCGCAGAGTGTTTTAGCGACATAAATTGCCGCCGCCTATTTACATTACGTTGTCGTGAATTAACATATCCGCGGGTATTCCCTAGCCAACCTGAATATCCCACAAAATTCACACAAATTTACAGTAAAAATACTGGTACGTACTCGTACCGAGGTAAATTAGTGTACCTTTTTTTAATAAGGGAAGGGATTTTTAATTATTTAATTCGTTTTTTGTACAATTTTTCAGCTTGTTTCCGCCACGACAGACGTGTAATTTAATTGTTATTATTTTTTCACGTTTTGTAATAGAATTTACAATGGCCTTTAATAAAAATGGTTTAGGAGTTGATGTCCGTCCGGATGGTTTACTCTTTGCTCCGAAACAGTTTAAGTTTGATGTCTTTGAAGTCAGATTGTCAAGGTAGATCAGTTTTGGCTCGCCGTCTTTTTCATACAATGTAATGCTTTATTGAAGTTTGAGTTAACTTTATGCTCATAACAGTGCAATAATTCGGTAAAAGTTTTTACTTTACACTACCTAGTTATGGTACCTACCCCGAACTAAAAATAATAACTAAAAATATTTAAAAAATTCGCAATTTTCCAAATCGACCAACAATTGCCGGAGATATAATCAAATACTGCACTGCTTATTTCGAAGTAAATTATTACTGTCCCCAGTTGAAATATACCCTAAATCTTGGTTGTGGAATGATTAAAATCGGTGTCAAACTTAGAAATACCGCTAGTGAAAAATTACTACCCACCGGCAGAATAAACAAAATCCCTGACCTATGTCAAGTCTTGCTCTGTTTCCAGCGACAAAGGCGGAATTAGTTTGGAATTGTGGATTCTTGTCTTTCAAACTACAGAGGCGGCCATAAACTGGAATAGTGATTCATACCGCTAACTTAACAAAACAACTGCGAGTTAAATACTGCACTGCCTACTTTGACGACAAGTATAACTGTCCCTAGTTTGGATATGAGTCTGATGCGATCACCTACTGCAGCTGGCAGTAGTATCGATGGGAAAGGCGGTTCACTACCTGACTTACCAAAAACTTATGATGCTGGCCAGCACCACGTAACGCAACGAAGCAATAAAAGAAAACAGCCGAATTCTCCTGAGCTTCCCGCTGAATATTGCAAATCACAGAATGAAATTATGGCAATGCTGAGGGAGTTTACTACCACCCAAAAAGAAACTACTGATAAAATATTTCAAGAAATATCGAGCATTAAGGAACAAATAACTGAAATTAAAACTACAAATGAACATCTAGTGCTACAGCAAGCTGAAATGAGGTCAGAAATTGCTTTGTTAAAGGACTCGAATAATGCGAATGAAGACAAAATAAAATTACTGGAGACGGAATTACAAGAACTAAAAACTACAGCGAATTGTACCGCTGATACAACAGCAAATACGTCTATATATGAAAACATTGTAACTGAAATCGAAGAACGGCGAATAAGGGAAAAAAACATAATAATTGTTGGCATACCCGAGCTACAAACATCACAATCTGATGAAAGACGTAAGTACGACACAGACGAGGTAACAAAAGTAGTAAAATTGCTGTCTGAGGTCTGCCCTGAACCTATCAAAACGATAAGATTAGGAAAATACTGTACAGATAAAAACCGCCCAATAAAGGCTTACTTTCCATCGGGCAGTGCAACTAAAAGCTTATTACGAAACAAAACTAAACTGGAAACCACCGAAATAAAAATCTACTCAGATCAGACCGTGCAACAACAAAACTATATGAAAAGCCTCAAGGAAGAACTACAAACTCGTGCAGCGAATGGTGAATCTGATTTAAACATAAAATATATTAAAGGGATTCCGAAGATAATTAAATCTCAACCAAAAAACTACCAACTCTAAATCATTCCCTTAATGGCGGTCTTATCGAGACATGTGGCAACATAACGTACCAAATTACAGATAACTACAATAACTTATTCTCAAGTACAAAATCACTGAAGTGTTTCTATGCAAATGTCCGCAGCATAATAAAACCTGGAAAACTAGACGAGCTAAAATGTGTCATCGAATCCCTGCAACAGACAGTACACATAATAATTCTCACTGAAACGTGGATTAAGTCAAATGATGAAGCACAAAGAGTACAACTACCAAATTACTCGCATTATTACAGCTACAGATCTAAGTCCAGAGGTGGCGGCGTTTCTATATTTATCCACAATAATCTTAAGCACAACTTTGTTGAAGAAAAGTGTGACGACGACAACCATTTTCTCTGCGTGTATGTGAAAAAATATTCCTTGAATATAGGAGCCATATACAAGCCAGAAAGATCGAACGTTGCCAAATTTCTTGAAGACTATTCTAATTTTTTACAAAATAAAAAACGTTGTATAACTTTTGGTGACTTTAATTTCAATGTCCTAAAAAGGGATAAGAATACAAAGGAATACTTGAATGTATTAAAAGAAGAAGGCTACAGTATTTTGAATAAAATTCACGAAAAGTATTGTACTCGAGAAGCAATTACTAGCAAAACGATACTGGATCATGTTTCTACAAATGTGAAGGACAAAACAAATGACTTCCGGTTGGCCATTGTTGAATCTGCAATGTCTGACCACAAACAAATTGTATTTGAAATAAGAAAATGCGATCCTGTGCCACCACAAAAAGTCCAGTACGTAGCTGTCAATTACTCACAATTATATAAAACCTTAGAAGAAACCATCTATGAAAATGTAAATAATGACTTCACTACATTTGAGAAATACCTAGAATCAAATATAAACAAAAATAAAACAACTAAAACTAAAATTTTAAATACAAAAAAGACATATTGGATTAATAAAGATCTACTATTGGATATAAACAAAAGAAATGAAGAATGGAAAAAGCTGAAAGAAAATCCTCAGAATGATGAAATTAAAGAATCTTTTATTTGTACTCGAAACAAAGTGTCAGAGAAAATTCAAACTACTAAGAATAATTATTACGTGAAAGAGTTTAGTAACTGTTCTAAAAATCCCCTAAAAATGTGGTCCCTTATAAATGACCTCACCTGTACTAAAACAAAGGTTAGTTGTGCTCCGGAAGTACTTGATGGCCTTGCAATGGACAAAATACAAGTATGTGAACATTTTAACACTTACTTTTCGACAATAGGTTCTAAATTGGCAAATGATATTCCTAGTAAATACCATAATAATTTAACAAACACACTTCCACAAAATCAAAGACATAATCAATTAGTCGAACTTATACCAACTACCGCTAGTGAAGTAGGGAAGATTATCGATGACCTTGAAATCAACACAAGTGCTGGTTTGGACGGACTTAATGCAAAGACGATAAAATGTGTTAAAAACCTTATTACGAACAATTTAAGTAAGTGCATAAATTCTTGTTTACTAGATGGAAGTTTCCCTAATAGTCTGAAAATTGCAAAAGTTACACCAATACATAAAGGTGGCAGTAAATCAAATGTTGAAAACTACCGTCCCATTTCTGTACTCCCTGTTATCTCTAAAGTCTTTGAAAAAATTTTATATATCCGATTACATAAATACTTAGTCTCCATAAATTTCCTAACCGATAAACAGTATGGTTTTCGGCCAAAATCGAACACCTTATCAGCAACAGTAGATCTTGTAACCAAAATTAAAACTAGCATAGATAGGAAACAACTGGCCTTGGGTCTGTTTATAGATCTAAAGAAAGCCTTCGACACAGTAAGTCATGAACTGCTTCTAAAAAAACTGAAGGCGATTGGTATTACTGGAGCAGCATACAAAATCTTTAAATCATACCTGACAGATAGGGTTCAAGTGGTAAAAATCGATAACTTTCAAAGTAACCCCCAACTGATTACATGTGGAGTTCCCCAAGGCTCTATACTGGGCCCTTTGCTGTTCTTAATATATATAAATAACATTACAGATATAGGATTACAAGGTGATGTATCACTATATGCCGACGATACAAGTCTGTTCTATTTTGGTAATAAAATTGATACTCTTATGGAACAGGCTCAAAATGATTTACATAGATTATTTAATTGGTTCCAGTGTAATCTGCTGACAGTCAATACTAATAAAACAAAGTACACTATATTTGCTGCTAAAAATAAAAAGACAAAAACACAACACACTCTTAACATAAATGGTAAAATTATAGAAAAATCAAATGCAGAAAAATACCTAGGACTTATACTGGACAGCGAATTGTCGTGGAAGGCACATATTGAGAAAATAAAAAATAAGCTCTCTGCCTTAACAGGCGCACTACGCGGCATTGTTCGTAGTCTTCCACCACAAGTCTGCTATATGATTTATAACTCCATGGTGAAACCTCATTTGGACTACCTAATTGAAGTGTATGGCTGTACTTACAAATCTAACCTACAAATCTTGCAAATAGCTCAAAATAAAATTATTAAAGTTCTTTTTAAGTACAATTACCGAACACCTACACTAAAACTTTACAATGACACGAAGCTCATGAATATTTCACAGATATTTAGGTATAACACCTGCATACTTGTATATAAAATTTTAAACAAAAACTTACACACACAAATAACTCTCACAAAACAATCACAATTAAAAAACAGATACAGAACTAGACAAGCAAATGACATAGTGTTACGGGCACCTAGAACAAACTACGGCAGGAGAACTATTCTGTATGAAGGAGCACAGCTTTACAACAAATTACCTCGAAATGTAAAAGATCAAAAATCCATGTATGGTTTCAAAAAATCTCTAAAGAAACACATTTTAGCGGATTTAAAATTTTAGGCTATCTTCGGTAAGAATTTTTTAACCATTTTTGTTGTGTAATCATCGCGTCGGTTAATATATCTTATTAGAAATAAGTTTTTTCTCATATAAGTGAATGTAATTCTTTTTGAGAAATAAAGTTCTTAAACCAAAAAAAGATATCGCGGAGCATTAATAGATAAGAAAAAAAAACATACGAATTGAGAACCTCCTCTTTTTTGAACTCGGTTAAAAATCAACTCAATGCTAAAATGCAAAACAAACAAGTTTCCGATCACTAAACACAGTGGTCCAGAGCACCTCATATAATATTTTGTGAGTTGATACTGAAAAGTCTGCAACATCAAAAAGGTTACGTCAGCAGCATGCTCGTAGCTGTCGGCCGCGACAGTATCTCCACGATCACAACACAGTAGGTATACAACATGTCCTGTCCGCATGTGCTGTGCTGGCAACACGTGACACAACACAACACAGGGAGCTAACTTTGTAGAAAAAAAAAAATCGATTTTGCCATAGTATGGAGGGAAGTAAGCAATTCTTTATTGACATAATTGATTACAGTCATTACAGAAACTTTTTTGAAGGCTCTGACTCCTGAACTAGGTGTAACTGTAAATCAGGAGTCAGTGCCCCCTTCCATTGTATTTGTCTTAGACACTAATGTCAATGTTAGATGATAGATTGAAGTTTGAACGAAGCTCCAGACTCGAAAATTGTTACAGGAGTTGCAGGTTTTAACTGTGTATTTACATATTTTTTTTTGGTTATTATATTTGGTTTATTTATTTTACTAACTTATTCATCATCTGCCTAACCTTTTCTCAACTATGTTGGAGTCGGTTAGACTGCTAACTGAACGCTGCTAAATACCAGTATTTTACATGGAGGGACTGCCTATTTGACCTCCATAGCCTTGAGTGGGTAAAACGATACCCCTTGGTAAGACTGGTTTCAGACTTTCGGGCTTCTGACGACCTGTAACGACTGTCAAAAAAATAACTAATTAACAAATAAAAATAACAATATAATATCCTGCACTATTTACTTAGATGTCTTTCATAATTTGTCATTACATAAGTACATTACACAATGTACATTTTGACAATATTATATTTTTATTTGCGTTTATTCCTAAGCTTTTATTAGTTAGTCTGCTAATGACTACTTTCGGAGAATCGCTTGAATAGGCGATATTTTTTGCTGTTTGTTTATTTGTTGTCACACATGTGTGGGGAGACGTTTTCTACTACATATTTAAAATATCATTACGACTCCGGCACAATATAAAAAAACGAACGATGTGATACTAGCAAAAATAAAGCGTTGTTTTTTCAGAGTATCTATAAAAACGGAGGCTAACTTTTTTATCAGTTCGGGAAAGTATTTGGAGAAAAAATCTATAACGCGTGTCGCTTGATAAAGTTAAAAGTAGAAAATCGAGCCCCAAAAAACAAATAAACCAATTCTTCAGGTTTTTTGACCGTCAATTTTGCATGTTGTAGTAATTTCTCAAAAAATTTAGCAAGCTGATTTAAAAAAAAGCCGACAGTTATCGGTTACTACTCATACATTAAAAGCGGTAAGACATCTGTAATATATGCCAATCAGTTTTTTTCAGTCATAACATGAGAGAAATCTTCCTGCCATCCGTGATCAGTCCGTGTAAATGAATATTCTCTCATACAATAACAAAAAGGTCTAGATGTACGCAGGCTTATTACTGTCTACAACCTTCTTGGTATTTCAATAACCCTGTATTTTACCGCTGAAGCAATACGCGTAAAAACGACAGATATAAATCGAACGACCTGTAAAAAAAAGGACAGGATTCCTAAGTTAGTTTGCATACCTACTAAGATTTAGTTTACTGAAATGCTGGCAAAAAGAATCCTTGCACTGTTCTTGCAATGGTCTACAGTAAAACGTCCTTAAGCACTTCCTTACTTAAAAGGCCGTATTTTTCCAATTTCGTCTATTTACGTGATTTTATGGACCTGTTTTTCAGTTAAAATGCTGTTCTATAAGCTTTAATGCACTATATACATGTATGATTATTTCAATAATAAGCTATTTTTATATTTGTATTAATTATGACTAAGCGACTGTTTTGTGAATTTTACGGTAAGAGGTTTTGAATTTGAATATCACATATTTACAAATCGACAAAATTTCGTATTTGGCCACTTAAGACGCACTGACAACTGGCTTTCTATGTGTGACTGACGTTAAAAATGATTACTACTCATTTTGTAGATAGGATTTCCGCTAATTTCTACAAGCAAAAATAAATATTTACTGTTGAAAACCAACGTGGCGAACTGTGATGCAGATACGTATTTTATATATTTTATTTATGTTGTCAAAATATATGTTTACAACCCGCAGGACACCACAGTACACAGTTTTACCAGTAAAATGTAAATAGATAAATAAATGGCAGAAAATATTTTGTCCATTTTGCTACTTATTTAAAGTTACCAGAAAACGTTCGATTATACAAGCGAAAAATTCAGATAACTGTACATAAATCTATACGAATATTATAAAGTGGTAATTTTTCAGTTTGTGCGTCCTGAACAAACTCACAAATTTTTTTAGGTGAAAAAAATCATATCAGTAATAAGGCGATCCAAAAATGTTGAGTTGATGGTAGTGACGACCGCCATTTTAAGGTCACGGTAGTGTTCGTGTTTATAATTTACCACGGTGCATTGACAGCATCATGGGTAGATTTGGAATTATTGAATTATTTTAACGTGGCTTCGTTTATAATAGACCCAAACCCGTTATACCTTTATACTGTTACTGTACCCGGTTATACCATTCATAAGCTGAGTTCCTGTCTTTAGTTTTTGACGTGAGATTTCCAACGCAGTTTGGGGTATTTGACTGTATTGACACAAGGCTCTTGCTTGCTGTTTATATATATTGAGTGGTAATCGCAGTGTTAGTTAACGAAGTCATTGTGAATTGATTTCGACTCATTCAGTTTAATGCTGCATAAACTACTACTTTGCACTCAAAAATTTTGTCCGCAGGTTAATGAACTTTTAGTCCTTTTTCATCTTTGTGGCTTCATCCGATATCTATAGTAGCAAGGTCGCCATGGTGTTTTTTTTTTTTCAGCTGTGGTATATCAGATTTACCTATGTATACCTATAGCAAATACAGGATTGCCTAGAACTCTTCCTTGTGATACCCCAACTTTTATAGTTTTTAGCTGTAATATATATCCTCTTGCCTTATTCTAAACATCCTGGTACTTTAAATATGAGTCTAGAATATCTGCAAATTCATAAGGTAGCATACGTCTGCCTTTAAATATCAGATCCTCATGCCATACTCTGTCGAAAGGTTGCGCGACATCTAGGAATACGGATACGCATACTTGCTTGTTTTCAAACTATTTTCCATATACGTTTGTTGTCTTATGTACCAGGTCTACTGTAGAGTGTTATTCACTTATGAGAAACCATTATATTGCCGAGTGTTACAGTATAAACTTTATGTTAAAACAAGAAATTTCCCGCGGGTGAAATTGCGGGTAGAAGTTAGTGAATCAATAAAGCCGAAACAGATGAACCAATTTAATTGGAAAATAATATCAAAGGACGTATTTCATTCCGGAAACCAAATAAGTAACCATAATTGGTTTAACTGCAATAACGCTGCTTTAAAACTAGTCGTAAATTCATGTCATTTTTGCACACACGCGCTCTTGAATGTACGTGGCGTGCACTTACGGGACCGCATACAAGATTTGTTGTGAAATATTGCGAACTAGCTACCCAAGGAATCGCTATAATAAGCATTGTCTGTTGAGCTAAAAAAAAGACTAAAGTCTCTGGTAGCTTTACACAGTTTGTATATAAAAAATCTACTTTTTAATGCAACGACACTGAATTTGATGCAAAACGAAAACCGAAGAATCTGGACTTTCAGTAATGTCATAAAATTCCGAATGGAAAACCAAAATAAGTACGTACTTACTTCAAGGGTTGAAATTATTTTAGCAGTAGATAACTCATCTCTCAATTTTCATTTTGTTTTGAAAACAGATAATTGAACTGTTCTTTTATAATAAATAAATCCAATAATATTTAGAACTAGAAACAAGGGAATAAACAAAATTATCTTTAGTAATGTTTCAAACTCAAACTCCTATAGCGTAGTTTATAGTTGATCGCAACTAAATAAATCGTAAGAGAACGCCTGCTGGCTGTGGAATTTACTGAAACTTACTCTTGGGGCGCTAGATCTTTCTGTCAATAACACTATCAAAATAAATGATTGAAAACTTGACATTAAAAAATGCACTACATAATTTTTGACTATGTTATTGCGGCGTGTTCTAATTAGAAGAAAATTAACTTTGACACTTACAACGCAATTATTTAAAAATAGAACAATATAATTAATATCGGTACATAAAACTTAGTACAGGAGAGCAAAATGGCGCATAAAAGCCATGACAGTGCGCTGTCAACTGACGTGAAACACTGGCTTATCGCGGATATACTGAGTGCCATCCGCTCAGCGATGACTGGGCGACCATTCATGATTCTAGTTAATTTATTTCAGTATTGACTACTCTAAATGAACCAAATTATTGATGAAATAAAATTAAAACTGTTTTAAATGTTTAATTATAATTTATAAGTAGGTAATATGGAAAAGTAGGATGTGATCTGTGGATCGTCTGAATGACAATGTTTTTTCATACAAGACCGACGGAAATTAAACCTACAAAATACTTTTCTGAAGTTTGAACTGTATAATAATTTAGGAACACGTATGCAATGGTTGACTACGAAGAAATTCAAAACTTTGTAAAAATGATCTTTGTACAAATTTATTAAAATTCGTCTAAGGTGCAACAATGATGTAACTTCTTCAATCAAATCAATCTTGTGTCAATACGCCTCTTTTAAGGCGCAGGTTTTGTAACATTAAAAATGTACGTAATACCCAGAACATTCCGAGTGTTCCGAACTACATTAAAAGCGTATGTCGCGATGTCGTACAGGCGACATATCAGAAATGCTTGACATAACAACAGGCCTTTGTGGCCATTGCGCCCCTTTGTCAGGAAAAACATAAAAAGGTGCTTTGATATCAACAAAGTTACTGATATTTCACATCTTATCAATAAATGGAAACATTTCACTCAGTACTTTCATATTGCGTGCACTGGACTGGACAAGTCCATTCAAGCTGGTTGGTACTTTCCTCAAAAGACCAGTTCAGACACCAATCAACATAGTCTTCACATGATGTGACCAAGATCATATCTGGACTTTAAAAGAGACTGTGACCTCTGAGTTTGTATCGACCTTTTTTGTCAGAGTAGGCAAACAAGAAACGTCGACCTCATCTAGTTTTCTAAATCTATTTTATGGGTAAAATCTTTCGATGGTATTAAATAAAGATGTATTGATGATTTTAATGAAAATAATTCTGTGAAGTCGTACTTGTTATAGTCGCAAATTATGTTTTAAGTGAACGCATAGCGTTGCACGTCAACTAATGATTAAGAATCGGATTTATCAGCGCTATACGTTGGTGTGCACTGTAAGACCTCATGAATTCGGGTATAATTATGTTAAAGAACAAATGAACTATGCATTGCCCGCAACACTTTCAGTTCACGATTCAATCTTCTGAAAATGATAAGACGTGCCTAATAAGCAGTGTTTCTCTTAAAAAGATTTCACAATTTACCAACATACTTTTCATTCTGCCGTGACCACCATAAAAAACCTAGGTTGTACGATAAACAAGGAGCTAATGAATCGTCCTACATAATTCAGAACTTTTGTTCCGCAACGTACGCTAGAAGTAAGATACAAACTTCTGGCACGCCTCAGTTTACCTTATAAGCTATTTAAATAAGGTAAATGTGTGTAAGCCAACCATTAAGACCGTTAAGCTCGTAATTTAATGATCGTAAAGTTTACACAACTATGAATCAGAAAACCTTATAATGTGTATATTAATACGTGAACCAAAAACTTCGTAAGTACCCCCTTTTTACGAAACTTACGCGGACGGAGGAGTATAAAATTTGGCACAGTTAAAGTTTATATGGAGAAGGAATGCAGAAAGCTATCATTTTTCGTTTAAATGAATTATGGTCGTATTTCCACTATGCGACCACTTGTTTGAACTTACTTAAATACTTTAATTTAGTGAACATGTGTGGTGTGACTATGAATGATAGGCTGACCAATGTTGTGATAAGGCAATGGTGCGGATTAAAAGAAGATGTAATACAAACATTGAAAATAGTATGTTTTGATGGTTTGGCCATGTTGAGAGCATTTATATGGGCAAGACAGAATGTGAGTGGAAACCCTGATTGGAGGTGCCCTAGAAGGACATATGGTGACCTTATTGGTGATGTTCTTCAGAAAGGTCTGCTGCGTAATACTCACAACCAGCGTGCGTGTATGACCAGATGTATGAACATAAACGAGGCAATCGGAGTGTGTAAGGATCGTAGCAGGTGGTGTTCTGTAGTTTCTGCCTACCCTCATGGCATGATAGGCATAAGTTTGTGTATGTATCTTACATTCTTACGTACCTACGGTAAAAGAAACATAGATGTACCTTAGAATCAAAACGAAGAAGAATTAATTACGCATCTAGGTGCCATCGTGAACAAGGTATTAACAATAATGGCTCAGTACCTATATACTCATTTAACCCAGCTTCTATGACATAACGGTTTATTTACCTGTGAGCACGGCAGTCTCCGCCCTCGTTAGAGTACGTAATTTACATAAAACAGGTATCACATTGCATCGGCCATAACTGCTTACCTAATTCGACATTATGGAACACCAAACGATATTTAATTTCGGCGCTCAAGTGCTGTTGTTTCTACTATACCTACTTAATATTCTCTAGTATCGGTACGGACTGCATTAGATTGCTAAGATCATGTTTTTGTAATAATCATTAGTACTAGTTAGTAATACATATTAGTCATCCAACATAGTGGCAGCTGGGCGCGCACGCAGTTCGTATTTTCAGCCGAATATACGGGCTTTTCCAAGTATCACTTTCGGACATAAAATTAAGCCGGGTTTTGACTATGGAATATCATCTATTACATCATGAGCTATATATTACATCCCGCGATTGCTGTTCACACTGTATACGAATGGTGAACACAGATTATTTAATGGTGACTATTCAACCTGAGGGCGAAGCAGGGGATGAGGCGTGGTGTCCGGGGACGTGAGATATAATATACATCTTTAAATATCGCTCAGTCCGTCGAAAAAATATTTTTACATAGTTTAGGATGTAATATAAATTATAGCATAGTGTGAACGGTCTCGTACAAAATGTATGACGAGCGATAAAATATTATATCTCAACATGTAATATACAATGGCAGCAGCGTTCTCTATGCATTTTACCACCATACTGCGATCGCCAACCCACCTGCCAAGCGTGGCGATTATGGCAAAACCCCCAAATTGGGGGAGGCCTATGTCCAGCAGTGGACGTCTTACGGCTGAAATGATGATGTAATATAGATACATATATTACATTATATCCGATAGTCGAAAGCCGGCTTTAGTTCTAGACCCGAAATAAGAATAGATGACAACATATCGAAAATGTGTATTTGACGGAGTTACAGAGTAGACCCACAGGGACGAGGTGTACAGAAATTATTAAATCTCACCTCTCATAGCTACTACTATGCTACTACTATCCTCTCTAATACAGTGATATCATTAAAGATCTACTTGTCTAGATCCTTTTATAATATAAAATTATGTAGTTTTATAACAGACACCTAAATGCGAAACTTTTGTCCCATTCTGAGCATTTTCGCAAAAGGGTGTACATAACTGCGCGAATTTCGCTATGTCCCGTTTTAATAAATCTCTATTTACAATTCCGCGCTCGGCGAGTGGAAAGGCTTAAGCCAAGACATTTTTCTTCATTCGCAAGTGTGTGCTAACAAACTCGGTGTCGGCGACGCCGCGGTTGGGGACGTTTACCCTTCTCAATCTCAGAGAATTCGGTTACAATCATAATGTTACGCGCCGCGGCGCCGGGCGATGGCGCGGACAAAAACTTTTATTTTTAATCTCCTTTTATTAAATCACTTGGGAGAGGGGAGGTTGAGTATGAACCTTGGAGGTGGGGGTAATTTGTAACACATTTGGCATTTTATTGGGTTTTATTATTTTTAATTTCAGTGTGCCAGCTCATTACCTCCTTACACTTTTATATACCTACATCCAATTTTCTTTATCATTTTTTGTAAACGTACTTTGCAGCGTTATCAATAACACTTAATAATTGATTCATCAATTGTTTCTATTAAATATTTAACTACTTCATTCATTTAAAAAAATATTTACTTGCTTCAAACATTCCAACTGCTCATTTGAATGTCACAGATATTTTAAACGTTGACCACGTAGCCTGATTCTATATAACGAAGATGACTTTATAACTTACTTAGACGCCGTGTTATCTGAATACTAATGAACAATCTCTTTGACGAAGAACAATTGCTTCCAGTGCAGTCATTCTCCTCAGAATACGCAAAATTATACTTTACCATTTGTTCTTGAAGAAACAAATAGATGGATACGCCATTGTGTTGGCACAGACCTAGTGCTTAGTATTATTGCGATGTCGTCGAGCTCTCTATGAGCGCTTCACAGGAGGAAAGAGCTTTAAAATAATAGAATGTAACAAGCTCGCTAAATCTCATCGCCTTAACGTAAGAACTGTGAAATTGGACTTTCAGCGGAACTCCGCGGTACACAGCAGGTAATTATATGGCGCTCCTGAATATGAACTAAGTATGTTGGTAGGTGGCACATTATCGCTCAGTCGTAACTTCTCAAGTAAATGTTCCCAGTGCGTTTTATATATCTGAAAGCACTACTCGTATTCAAGAGTAAAACCCACTTCCATACGTTGTCCGCCGGGGTCACTCATAAATTTCAATGTACTATTCTGGCTAGCGTACTTTAAGTGAAATATCTACTCCATTTGGGGATCCAAACACCCAAACTACTTGATGAATTCCAATACTCTTACGTGACCCACAGTATAAAGCACAGGTGATTTTATTAACGTCATCTTTGATCTCGACGCATGATCGTGATTGTTTATTAATTTGGTTATTTATTTCGCAATAAAAATGAAGTTTTAGTAGTGAAAGAAATAGGGCTTTTAAATAAATTGAGTATTATAAAAGACGCAACATTTTGAAACTTTTTAATTTATATACAGAACCACCCTATGTATGCCTAAGATGTGTAAATACAGAACACAAATGTTTGCACAACAGATACAAAATCAGCACCATTTATTCAGAGCTCAGCTACTCAATGGCAAGAAAAATGGGATACATAGGTATTTATTACCGATCCCACTACTAAAATAGAACTAAAAAACCTTTATAGCAAATGCTCCGTTTCAGATTTCCCGACCGCTCTGAAACATAGGGCCTAATAAATATTCCCCCTGTCGGATCTCCCTTCGCAGTGAGACGGGCCCCGCCTAAGATGAGGAAAACCGCCGAGATTTGTACCATAAACCCTCCTGTCACCGGAAAACAACGTACGTGCGATATCATTGCCTGAGCGTGGAAATATTCTGTACAATGAACAGAACCAGCCTGCGTTTAGTGACGCGATTAGATGTTAATGGATTTTGTTAATAGACGGATAGACAAGATCAAGGCAGTTTTGTTGTATGAATAATTTATATTAAATTCTTGTATTCGTATGACTGTTTGCTGTACCTAATTGAAACTACTTGAAGCTTATGCCGTGTCCCATTTAAGGAACATAACAGTTGGTTAATCAGAACTGATTTATGAGTCCATTACTGAACACGTCACACGTTGCTCTTAATTAAAGTTAGATGGCATGCAGCTAATCCAGAATTCCAGTGTTCGTCTGTATTCATTTTCTTGTTTAGTACAGTTCTGTGTTTGTATTGTATCTCTGTCGTGAATCTCTCATCGCTCACACGTTCGTCTCAGCAAGGTTGCCCTTTTCATCTTATCGATGACAGTTTGCGGCGGCCATTTCTCGTCCTCATTGTGTATTCACCCAGCTGCGATAGTTCTATGTAAATTTTAATAACATAAATGTACATTATTTAAATTTATGTAAACGTCAAAGTGAGTTATTTGACTTTCAGCCAATGTCACCTCATCAGATTCACGTTAAACCATAAATCATCGTGATTATCCATTGTTTTTGCGTACGGTAATGAATCTGTCCCAGCGGTGGTCAAAACTGGGGATTATGGAACATAACACTGAAAAAATTGCTTCCGCTGCTGCTTTAAAATATTTTTTCACCGACTTAAAAAAGAACGGTCTCAATTCGAAATTATTTTATTCGAAAGCTGTAGGTTCTTATCGAGTCCTATGATATATTTGGTCAGATTCCAAAAAAAAAACTAACTTATAAAATAAAACACTTCAAAGTGAAATATATCTAATTTCGGAAGTCGTTGTATTTGGTTTTGTATTCGTATTTAGCCACTATCTTCCACTAGAAAATGTTTTGTTTTGAAAGTCGGTTGTTTTTTTTTAACTGACTTCAAAAAAAGGAAGAGTTTATCAATTCGACTGTATTTTTTTAATATTTGTTACCTCAGAACTTTTGACTGGGTGAACTGGTTGATTGGGTTAACCGATTTTGATGATTCTTTTTTTTATTTGAAAGCTGGTGCTGGTGTTCCATTTAAATTTTATTGACTTTGCTTTGGTAGTTTTTGCGTTAGCTTCGATAGTTCGAATTTATCCACTTTGTTTATCGTGATGATAGTCCAATAGTCCTGTCACGGCTATTCACCTGGCCAGCAGAGGTAAAGGAATTAATGAGGGGTAGATACCATAACTAAAAAGTTAAAAATAAAAACTTTTTTTCAAAAGAATAACAATAAACACTACAAACTGAAAAATAACTTTAATATCAGAAGTCGGTGTAAAAAACTTAAATACAGATCCTAAAACACCGACTTCCGAAATTAAACTTATTTTTCACTTTGTAGTGTTTTTAAGGAAGTCGGTTGTAATTTTTTTATTTTTTTGTAATTTTATTTTTAGATTCGTTTATTCAACCTTTAAGAACCTTCACATTCAAAGTTTTAGCTTAAATAATAATGAACATGTCACTTTATGATTAACTGACTTGTATGCGATGTCACTTAGTCATAACTTAATATTTATTGAGGGGCCCAGATTCAGACGTGGACATTTATGCCCGAGTATTGTGAGGAACGTGAAACTTAATAAAAAGAAATTGGCTCACATAACATACAAACATAATCAGCCTAAAATGTTCCCACTGCTGGGACAGAGGCCTTCTCTCGGTGAGAGGTCGTGGGCCATAATCCACCACGCGGGCCCAGTGCTGATTGATTAATGTCAAATGTCTTCGAATTTTCGGTTATATGACATGCCGGTTTCCTTACGATTCCTTCATTGCTTTGAGATCAGTGGTGATGAAATAATATACAAAAAGTAAAGCACCAGTCTGGGTTCGAACCTACGACCTACAAATCGTAAGCAGTGACCACTAGGCCACCACTGCTAACCACATGCAATTTACATATTCCAATTTATGATGTATTATCTAGAGTCAGTTTCTTGATCTATGGTCCCAAATCAGTCGTGCGCTTGCTCCTCACAGGAAGTTCATTCATCCATGACACCCGAGTGTAACGCGGCCCGTCTGCCGCCTGACCTCAACCCTTAGGGAAACCATCAAACACGATCATTCGCGAAGGGATCAGCAGAACTGTCCTGTGAGAAGTATCGTTTGGAGATAAATTGGTGCACAGCTGTCGAGGGATGATTTATAACAAGCTGTGTTTATATGATTTGTTTTCCTTTACTTTGCTGTTCCTATCTTTGTCGGATCGTTCACGTTTTTTAATCATTTATTAATCTTATTTTGAAGTCGGTCTACTTGGAATTTCGTATGTCAATTTGGAAAAGTTTATGTAATTCAAAGACGCTAATATATTTTTGTGTATTGTACCTATTTATCGACTAATGCTTTTCACAGGATGCTAGTGGCCTGCCAGGGTCGCGAGATTTGTTCGAAAGAGATATAGTTGCCCTGGCATATAGGCAACTGAAGGAACACGGGTGGGTTTTAGTCGGTAAAAGTCTGACACGCCCTCCCCCTTCGCCCAAAGCGGGAGCCGCTACTTGATGATTTCCCACCCAAAAAAAAATGCTAGTGGCTCCATCATACCTAGACCTACCCTGCATCCAAATTGCGTAACACACTATCAATCACAATCTGAATAATTTTGAAGGATAATTCGCTAATCCATTGGTTCATATGTTTGAAAAATGTATCTGCTCAACAACGTTAATAGCGCAATGAATGTTGTTTAATTTTCAAAATTAAAGCATTCCCTAATGATAGTATGTAACCCAAGACCCGCGGGTAGCGGTAAATGCGTTGTTACCAACATCTTTATCAAAGGTAACACCAACATGAACTAGCAAAACAATTAAAAAAGTCATCTGAATATTGTCTAATTAATCGTTGACGAGCTTCCATCGGGCACGAAGTCTGCCGAATCAGAACAATATAAGAAACGAGCCCACCTAATTGGGTCACGGAGCAGACTCTGTCGAACATGGTAGCCATTAATTGAACCACTTCTTCCTTTACATTATCACAGCCGACACGGCGGGTCCTCAAAATAATTACTTGTCATTTTATTCCCAGAAAACGTTGATTTGAGTTTGTAATACTTGATGGGACTGTTTGTGGCGCCGGCTATTTATATCTAACTCTATTCTGTTAAAGGGGTTTAGTATGGGGCCACTGAACAATCATGAAAACAAAGAAACTTGGTAGGTCCAGCGTAGGCACTCACAAACGCATGGACAGCGTAGAAGCCGCGTTCAGTCGGATGAAAACTCCCAAAGCTGCTACACCGCCACTGCCACTATGCCATAAAGTTTAAAGTAATAAATAAATAGTGTTGCAATTGCAGACAAAACATGTCCATTTAACCTTCCTCACGTAGGACTTATCATCATACAATGACTTCTCTCTCATTGTTTTTCGCTCGTATGCAGTACCTAATTGTATTTAAAAATCGAAAGGATGTAGGTAAGTAGTGGTCGAGAACGCGGTTTCCACACGACGTCTACAGATGTCTGCAAATGCCTACACTGAACCTACGCCGAGCTTACGTCGCGCTTACGCTGGATAAACGCCTAATGATACTTTTAGTTATAAAAGATTTCGACGAAACAGTTAGTGTAACGAATTTAAACACGTGTTTCTTTGTTTTCATCAATTGGTTGGAATGTTGTTAATTCATTGTTTTATTTGATTGAAGTCGTGATACGACTGCTCAAAAGAAAATGTATTTTCTAAGTTTTTATTTAGAACATCACCCTATAGTACCTTCATATAATATAGTTCTGAGTTATTCTTTATTGTTTATAAGCACTGTGACGATCTCTTTCTCTCGATCGCCAGTCCCCTTCCACACTTGAGTAGAGGAAACCTACAACATTGGAAAACATAATACAAATAGACCAAAGTCTCTCATGTGTAAGCTAACAATTCTGTTTACTTAATAGTTGAATACCGTTAATAAAAATTTGATAAATAGATACTTACTGATGTTTTATAACTGCAATTGTTGTATGTTTTGACTTTTATTTTGTTTTATAGCCATGTTATTGACACAGATGGTTTCTAAGAAATTCAAGTTTTTCCGATACTCTAGTGGGGAAATGTCAATATAATTATCTATTCGAAAACGCTAAATTCGGGAGAAAATTTGATGCTGTCCTGTTTTGAGGTTGGCAACGGAATGATGAACAGGACTTTATCATTCCTTTATTTAACCAACTTCAAATAAGAGGAGGATATAGGTTCATCTGTTTGTTTTTTTTTTAAATGTATTTTCGCGAATTGTGGACTAATTTTGGAAATGTTGTTTTAATTGGTTTAGGAAGCTCACACGGAGTCCCATATTAATTCAAGAATACGTGTTTAATCCACTTTGTATCTTGATGATGTTCTAATATGTCCCGCCACTGTTGTTTACGTAGCAAATAGTTTTATACGAATGGTGTGGGGTAGGTCATCAATTGCATCGCAATCAGCCTATAATGTTCCCACTGCTGGGAACCTCTGTAAGGAGTGGGCCGTAATCCACACAGCGGGCCCAATGCGGGTTGGTAGACGTTACATGTCTTCGAATTTTGGTTCTAGGCCATGCCGGTTTCCTCACGATGTTTTCCTTCGCTTTCAACAGCAGTCGTGATGAAATTAAA
Source organism: Aporophyla nigra (assembly GCA_947507805.1). Classification (NCBI taxonomy): domain Eukaryota; kingdom Metazoa; phylum Arthropoda; class Insecta; order Lepidoptera; family Noctuidae; genus Aporophyla; species Aporophyla nigra. Next base: position 8,014,308 of record OX382301.1, read on the forward strand.
TACACAAAGTAAAATGCCTACCTGGGCTCGATCTCATGACATAGAACTCGTACTCTTTGTAGGATAGGTACCAGGCGAAAATTATGAAATTTCTTCACAAAAAAAGAGATACTTTATACTGTTAATTTTTTTTATTATTTGGGTTGTCATCGAACGTCATGTCATATGTAAAGTCACATGTAATGCCAAGCGTAATGTACTGGTGAATCTGGTAATCGTTAGATAATTCTGTTTAATAATTATTGCAGACGTAGTTCTACTAAGCCACAGCATCCCCTTTTAAAACAAGGCGAGAAAAGACGGAAACGGAAGCAACAACCAATGAAGATAACATTATTTAAACTACAAAATATATTTTATGTTACAACAAAACATTCACGAATCACCTGTGAGCCATATAACCCAACCTTTTACCATATTTTCTTATTGTACCTTACAACGGCTAGAAAAAATAGGACCTCTGAGAACCGAGGCAGGCTTAACTTTATGATAAAGTGAAGCGGTCATTTTATTCGTCGTGAACGAGTCGTTTTATTCGTCATAAAACCCAAATTATTAATGTTCCCGAAAGTGTATGAATCACCAGTTAAAAGGTTTGCAATATAAATTTGGGCAGCCCTTTATAAATCATGGGAGGTAATAAAAAGTGTATTTCGATAATTTGACAAACCCCTGTGGAGCTGTAAATAGCTGTTTGCCTGCATGCCAAAATGTTTGAGTTGGTCTGTATTGTCCAGGCTTTGTTTGTTTGCCGTCGTTGTCTGAGCTTTACCTCGCTTTGCGCTGACGGATACGAGCTACACTGAGCTACCTATTTTTAATAAAAGAGGACATGAATTGCGTTTTGTTATTCCATGTCCACCTACAGAGAATAAACAAAAGGATGCCTTGATTAAAACACTGCTTCAAAACTAGGAGCATCACCTAGAAAAGGCTTTCTATTTCGCGCTGTAATCTGTAAGTCTTACATGTTATTTATATGAGATAGGTCCTAAACATACAAATCTATTTTACTAGATCACACAACATCTAACTCTACACTAGGTACTAAACATGAATGCCTTATGTATATTCTATGCTAGCTGGAATGCCTTAAGTAACCATTTACCATCATCATCTAAATAAATTTACAGATTTTTTATTACAACAAAAAAAAAATGTAATTATTGTATACATATAAAAAATTACGGACATCACATGTTTCTCCTGTCTGCAACAGACACTAAATTCAAAAAAAAATGCTCAGAGCCAATGAAAACTTGCACATAGTTCCACATATTACTTAATAAATAATAGTTTAAAAATTAAGCTTTCATAGAAAACTAAAATATAGAGTAGAAAATAATGGAACTCCACTTTTTTTAGTTTAGTTTTCCTTGTAAGCATGTAGTTCGGCTAACTACAAAAGCGGTTTTTTTTGCAATCCCAGTGATCCTGGCCAGGATAATGGCATTTTATGAAATTACTAGCTTTTGCCCGCGGCTTCGCCCGCGTGGATGTCGGAAATTATCGCAAGAGGACGTACTACCGCGGTTAATGTATTAAGAATGCATTAATCCAGGTTATATAGGTAACAACCCGCGACTTCGTCCGCGTGGTATTTTTAACAAAAAAGCTTTTCGTTCATTTTTTTTTTTTCGTGAGATTCAATATTTTTTTTCTAAACTGAAAGTAGCCTAAGTTACTCCTTGTCACATCAGCTATCTGCCAGTGAAAGACCCGTCGTAAAAAATGTTGTTTTGGTATATGAACCGTCTATACATCCATACACACTTAGTAAAAAGCGGTTATTTTAATATTGCAAACAGACATTCCTACTTTATTTATGTATCTAGATTGTATTGTCATCGATCCTTGATAAGTGTGCAAAGTTTCAAAACAATCTGACGTTTTAAAGGGGGTGAGATTCACGTTTCAAGGTTCCGTTACATAGTTACATACATACATGCCAAGCTAATAAAAGCGTATTAAAATAGCTTGGGGTATTTCAAAAATACCGTACGTAGTACCGTGTGGTGCCGGACGTAAAGAATAACACCACCCCATTTCTTCCCGTGGGTGTCGTAAAAGGCGACTAAGGGACTTACTAGAGAATGGGCAGCAGCGTTCTCTGTGCATTTTACCACCATACTACGATCGCCAACCCGCCTGCCAAGCGTGGCGATTATGGCAAAGCCCCCCAAATTGGGGGAGGCCTAAGTCCAGCAGTGGACGTGGACGTGGCTGAAATGATGATGATGATTATGATTTCAAAAATAGTAACAGAGAAACTGCTAAGTCATCTACAAACTTTTACTTTCCACCAGCCTTTAAAAGGCAACTTTAACACACCATCAGCCCAGTTGTTCCGACACCCTCATATCGATGTCGTGACACGCTATTAAACAGAACTTACACCCTAATTGCGAAACGCACTATCTATCAAAATCTGAAACGGATTGAAGATTATTTCTAAACCATTGCGTCATTTGTTTGAATAAATTGTCGGCTCAGCAACGTAAATAACGCAATGAATGTTGTTTAACTATCATTATTAAACAAATTCCTACTGATAGCAAGTTACGCAATTACCCCTCTGAATCATTTTGAAGGATATTGCAAATCCTTCGGTTAATATATTTCCAATAATTCATCTGCAATGAATGTTGTAGCACTGTCAAAATATAAGCCAATACTACGATTAGTGTATTACACAAAACGTGAAGCCGTTGGTCCCAGCTGATATTTAGTGATCTTTGAAAGTCGTCAGAAGCTTGAAAGTCTGAAAACCAGTCTTTCCAAGGGGTATTGTATTATCCAGTAACTGGGTTGTGGAGGTCATATTGGCAGTTGCTTCATGTAAAATACTGGTATTCAACCGCATTGGATTACACTTGAATCCGAACCCAGTAAAGTTGGGAAAAGGCTAGGCAGGTGATGAGATGATGAGAGTATTACACAACAATCCCGCCGGTTTCTGAAAGACCGATTAAGTCTGATCAAATTATTGTAATGTCAAATCTCACATTCCCTTTTTGCTTGCTTCAGACCGTCAGAATAACTGGACATTTTGCTTCGACTCAAAAACTGAATATCAATTGATAAATTACAAAATCGATATAAAAATCTGGAACACATCATTCATCAAATTCTAGTGATTCAACTTTGATATGACTCCTTCGAAGGTATTACTCGCAAAGTTTTTTGCCACGTAGCTATCCCTACGGGTAGTTGTAGAATCAGCCCTTTTTCCTCAGACAAGTTCATCCAATCGAGAATACGTGCGTCAAAGGTAGATTGTTTTCGACAAGTTTTTTAATTTCGTCTCGTTAAAATTTAATTTTGAGACAAGAATTAATTGTCTCAAAAATGGTATTTTGATATGTGTTTAATTACCCTTATTTTCTTTAAAGTCTTCTTAACAAATAATTCGGCGGTGTATTTTAGGTAACCTACCTATGTATATCACTATTCGATTCTAGTATCTATTTCATTTCTTTATTTATATTTAGTGTATGTGTTAACCTTTCGGAAACATATTTTTTTTCATGTAAACATCTTTCTTAATGATAAAAACATCGTCCAAATAATCTTTAAAAAGGTTTAAAACCGGTACAAGTCTAAAAACTTAAATTGCATTGTAAAGTGCTTTCAGTCTTTTGCCAGCAATCACCCTAATGAATGAAATGAAAGCGGTAAGTGTGACTGAATTTCATTTCAAAAGACATTAAAACTTGCTGTCAGGAGTGAAAAATAATCTCAGCATTAAATTATTGCTTACAAGATGAACGGAGACAGATAAGGCCGGCCGCGGATTACGTGGCGCTAGGGTTGTGCCGCGGACACCCACAGACACCGAAAATTAAATATTTATATCTTACATTTTACTAAACGTTTTTTTCTTCAACCAAGTCGAGCTTTAACGAAAAGTTAGAACAGATTAATTTCTCACTCACAATTTTATTTTATTCGTCACAATTTTTCACCGCCAGCAGGAAAATCTCATCTGCCCCTCGATCCCACTTCATAACTTCCACGTCGGCCCAGCACGGAGGGATGGTTTGGATCAAAATAAATTGTTAGCTTAGGACTCCTTATTTAACTTCTTATTAAAACAGGCCAGGTTAGGTAGAATGTTTTTCCGCGCCTTCAGATAAATCGGATAAAATCCTCACTGAGTTAAGCTGTGAAAAAAGTTAGTAATGAGCTTCTATTTATACCTACTTAATTTTCACCTATCGGTAAAATTAGTTAGAAAATTGGAGCGATGTTTATTTTAACAAGAATTCAAATATAGAAAGCTAATCAACACGTTCTGTTACAATAGCTAGTCACTCCAGAAGGAAAACTTAACATTAATGGAATAAAATTAAAATTAAATAGTATGCAAAGAAATAACAATAAAGTGAATTTATTTAGTTTCGCTGTAGCACATTCCTCGGCGCGCCTCAGAAACTTGTAATTAGTTGAAACGGACAAAGAGCGGAATAATTTCTTTCTATCTGTTACTCGAAGCGGGGTACACATTAACTAAGAAGTTTGCCTATATTTTAAAATTCCTAAAGTATACCATTAATAAAACGAACATATGATAAAAAGAAGTTTTTAATCAATATTGATAAGAATACTTTAAAAGTTAGAACAAAACATGGCTAAGTTGAAAACTCGGATCGATTTCACAAAAATTTTTGAAACTTCCACCGAACAAAAACTTTACTCACGGCTGTCTTGAAATTGTGTACAAAATCAGGGCACACACAATTAGGTGCGTACCTGTAGAAAGTAATATACGATAGGGTATAACAAGGAATCGCTTAATTAGAAATGTTGTCGGAACCTACGCAAACTGGCTTGCTTGTTCACGTTACCCGAGAAACTTATCGCTGAAGCGTGGCCCTTTATCCTTTCCATTTAGAAAATATTTATTTAGCATCCTTTCCTTAAGCCCCTGTGCTCAGGTGCGAGATCGCCCTAACTCAAATAAGGGGGCAGACATTTAAATAAGGCACTTGTTTTCATTACACTTCTGTTCGTACCGACATTTATTGTGTTCACCGCAAAAACTAATGTTACGTTTATGTAACACGTGTTATAGTTATCGAATAGAAGTTTTAAAATGGGATAGTTTGTGGTAAGGATATATATTTTATAGATTTTATATCGCATCTAGCAAGGATACCAGGAAAATCGATGTTTATGATACTTAGGTAAAGGAAGGTGGAACTGGGAAATCGTCTTATCACTTTGCATTTCTATTTACTTACGATTTACGAGTACCTCCACAACAGAGAGGATGTATTTTATAGAGGTAAGATTTAAAATATATCTGGAAATCTTATACCATACCATCAAACTGTAGGTTTTTTTTTTAATTTCATGATGATCATCATCATCATCATTTCAGCCAGAAGAGGAGGCTTCCCTCATGTGCCATAATCGCCAAGCTTAGCAGTCGGGTTGACGATCGCAATATAGTGGTTAAATGCATAGAGAACGCTGCTGCACATTCTGTGGTATAAGTCCCATAGTCGCCTTTTACGATACCTAAGGGAAGAAATCGGATGGTGCTATTCTTTACCTCTGGCACCACACGGACGTGTTTTGAATTTTCTTAATTGTAAAAATAATATTACTTCTGTGAGTGATGGGATAGTTATTTTAGTAAACTAACCTACTTAGATCAAAAACAGCGTACTTTGAGTTCTAATAGCATTATCTTAATATATACTTGATCAAGCTTCCAGAATCCTTGTAAAACTAGTTATGTACAATGGGAACACCCAAATACTGCGAAATATTTTATTCCGAATTTCGATGTTCCGATTTTCAAAAGTCCGAATTTCATAATACCTATGAATTATAATATCTTGTATTAAAAATCACGAAATTGATTTTACCGAAAGTTGTAAATGCGATTTGTTAGTTTTCCGATTTTCATACGTTCGAAGAATCAAATGCTCGAAGGGTCCTCGGTCTGTAAAACGACATTCCGATTTTCCATACTTCGAATAAACTAAAAGCTGCTGTTGTGCTACAAAATTTAGTGACAGAAACGAATCGCTGCAAAACCGACTTCAGGCAGTCTTGTCTGCCCTACCCCTAGAGTGTAATTTAAGCCCACGTAGGTGCGGAGGGGTGGGGCGGCCCGCGAGCTGAAGAGCAGGTAGTTTGAAGGCCCGCCGCCGCGGCTGAGGCTGGCCGGCTGTGCCAGCCAGCCTCAGCCAGCAAGCCGAAGCTGCGGTGGTGAGCGTTAAAACCATGCGACGATAAGCACGCGTAGGGCCGCCCAAACCCCGCAGCGCGGGAGCCGTGACAGAAACAATGCTTGCTGCTTGCCTGCTTGCATGTTGCATGCCTGCTTGCATGTTGCATGCCTGCTTGCATGTTGCATGCATGCTTGCATGCTGCATGCCTGCTTGCACGCTGCATGCCTGCTTGCACGCTGCATGCCTGCTTGCATGCTGCAAATCCCCTGTATTATTGAAAACAATTTTAATCCTCCTTCATTATTGACGAATGTACGGCACTCTGTACGTTTTCACGAATTATCAAAACACACAACTTGGATATTATAATATGGTCTAATAATGTACACGTAGTTGCACAGTATATAGTAAAACCAGCAGTATGATACCTAATTAATTACTTTATAAGTATAATAACTGTTAACAATTTTTGCAATTATGAGTAGGAAAACGCATCTGTCATTAGTTTTTTAATTCTACCTCTTCATACTAAACATAATATTATGCTTCTCTCTGACGAGCAATTATGTATTTATTTGTCTTGCTATTCAGTTGTACAAAGCGTTTTTATTTCGGAATTTTATTAATCGGTATATTAATAATCGGTAATTCGGTATTTGTATTTTTGATGTTTCGAATTATCATTAAGTCGGACTTTTTGTTATTCGATCTATTGAAACTCGGTATTTTGAGAATAGTAATTATAAAAGTTAGGAATATTGAAATTTAGGAATTATAAAAATAGGAGTAATGATAACTCGGAGTTGTAATATTCGGAATGTTGGACCATTCGGGATTATGAAAATCGGTATTTTGATATTCGTATTTGTGACTGACGGAATAAAGTTTTTCGTATTAATGTAGTGTACCCATGTACAATTAAGAAAAGGTTTTAAATTAATTTTTAGCCTTTTCTACTTCATAATAAAATTCACACAGCTGACTTAAAAAATCCAGTAATAATCTAAATAAATTAAGCACTCTGTATTTTTCTAGCGGCTACAATTTATTCATGAGGCACGATGATATTCAAAAGTTGTTTTAATATTAGGTATGTACCTATAACTAAGTAAAGGGATCGCGATCACAAAGTTACAATGTTATGCTAATAACTAGCAGAAACTAAGCAAATGATGTTTACATTAAGTTGCCAGCAAATATACGCGACCTGTAATTTTCTCCGTTTCAAATAATAATGTATGTGCCGTTTTATTTTCGTAACAATCCTTACAATTAAATTAAAGGGTTATGTTTCGTGTTTATGCAATTGTATGTATTGAATTGTTAAACTTTTCCTACTCTCTACGAAACCGTACGTTCAATTGGATTGGCTTTTCTGGTTGGTCGCCATAAAGGATTCTGACTTAAAGGACGTGTAATTGATAATTTAGAACTACAAGCGTATGCTATGTGGGTCTTTTTTGTATTTGTTTCTGGCTTCTTGACTTTTTTTTCTACTTCTTTGTTTAACTGCCTCGTTGGTCTAATGGTCGCAAGCGCTACTAATGAGCATGAGGTCCTGGGTTCAATTCCCAGGTCGGGCAAAGTGTTATTGGGTGTTCCCATTTGGAATTTCTCAGTAGTAGCCTCGAACCTGTATTTGTGCCCGGTTGATAGCAATAGGCTCGTCCCCTATTACATGGGACTTAAACATAACAGGCGAAATGTAAGTGTATTATAGGTACACCTCTGCCCAACCCTTAGGGGAAACAAGGCGTGATATTATATTCTCCTTTCTTCTCATTTAGTTTTAATCATAGTCTGGCAGTTTGATTTATTTATACGGCGTATCCAAATTTCCTTTTGGTATTGATCATCAAACCGTTGAGCTAAGTTTAGAGTTAAATGCGTGCACTAACTGGACTACACTCAATCTGCGTGGTTCTTTTCTCAAGAGACCTCTTCATACACCAATCCACATGACCTCCACATGTTCTGACTAAGATTATGTCTGGACTTTAAAAGAGACTGTGTCCTCTGAGTTTGTTTGGGCCTCTATTCTCAGAGTAGTCAGATAGAAAATACCGACCTCATCTAGTTTAAAAATACGATTGACGTGTAAAAGTGTTTGTACAAACCTAGTTACAGAAATAAATTCATTTATCACAATTAAAATAACCTCTGCATTTAGCTTTTTACAGTGAAACAATCTACCATTTTCTTTTTCAGCTGATGCAAGCATGAATAATTAGGTATAATTAAATAATATGATAACCTTAGCGTGGCTATCAACAATTATTCCTTTTAGACCCTCCCTTATGGTAGGCATTGTTAATATACAGTTTCAAAGACATATTGTCTAGTACATAGGTTGCTATTTATATTTTGAGTCTTGGCAATACTGTTTACATATGAAATCTGACATTTCCAATTGAAAGTTTGGCCTTTTTAACCATAACCTTCTACATAAAGATCTGAAGACAACTTGTGTTGTTTACATGGACTTGAAAATTGGTACTTAAATTTTGTGTCAGCAAAAAAGTGGAATTTACTCGTAAATATTATCGTGCGATGATTTTTTACAACTTTCGACGTGAATTATGAAAACAAAAATGCATCGATTAACTTACTTCAACTTTTGGCGTTTAAGCCCCATCCGTGGCCATTGTGAAAAACTGGTATATTTTAATCGTGGCAGTCTGCTCAGGTACGAAAGTGGTATAGGCTGTTAAAAATCAGTTGTTGTGCCAGACAACATTAATGTTGTTCGTGAACTGATATTGCAAGATCGTCATGTGACTTATCGTGAGATTGAGGCATCTTTGGTCTTTAGTATGACGGCCTTCAATAAGATATTGCAAGACCATTTAGCTGCGAAAAGGAAATGTTCACGTTGGATCCCGCATAATTTGACAAAAGATCAAAAAGATGCTTGTGTTAATTGGTGCAAGAAAATACTCCAAAAAAATACAATCACGATGCATCAGAATCTGTGTGTAACATCTACAAAGGTGACGAATCTTGGATCTATGCGTATGAGCCCGAAAGGAAACAGCAACACGCATAGAGAAGCCAGAAGAATGCTTTTAAAAACCATGTTTTGGAGGTACCTCAGTTGGAGTGGAAAAAGTGTTACAAAACTGTGTTTGATAATCATGGAGATTACTTCGAAAAACTATAAAGCCATTTTCTATAATAAATTACTTTTTTTTTCATTATTGGAACGAAGTTCCTTATCGCGCGTTGTGAAAGGGGGCTAGACGGAAAAAAATCTTACGAAAAGTTGTCACGACATGCTTTAACCGACTTCAAAAAAAGGACGAGGTTTCTCAATTCGACCGTATATATTTTGTATGTTGTTGTTTTTTTTTGTTGTGAGTAGAGAGGGAGAGAGGGAGAGAGGGGGAGAAGAGGAGGGGTAGAGGGGAGAGAGAGGGGGAGAGGGAGAGAGGTAGAGAGAGAGGGAGATAGGGAGAGAGAGAGAATATTTTTGTTGAGTGTATACAGGTTTTTTGTACATAATAAATAATTAAAAAATTATAACTATTATGAATCCTGGAAAGGAACTTCGTTCCATCCGGGTTTCTCTTGACACCTCTAAAGTTTTATTCGACTCGAAATATAAATAGCAACTTTGGTACTTACTTACCGTGTGCCTAGTAATCAACATTCTTAATTAACTACCTAAGTAGTACTTATACACTTGTACATGGGTACTGTTTAATTTTGTTTACACAATAATTCTATTCAAACGCTCACATAAACTGATTGAACAAAGTCAAGTGTTGGCAATTTTATTGTTAAATAAAACTTATCCCTTCCGGACCTGAGGAAATCTATTAGACATAATAAAAAATCGAAGTAAATCCCCGCGAGAGTACCTTACAAGACTTCCTGTATAAACAAAAGGAAACGATACAAAGGAATTTTCCTCCTAGGAAGACAAATAGGAGTCGAGGACTCATACAAGTTAGCTAGGAAATTAAACTTACTGTACTGACTTCCAAAAGGTTTTCAATGTGTGTATATTTATTAAATTTATTGGTGAAGGTATACTTGTATGGATGACAATTTTTTTCTTTTTTCGGTTTCGCTAGTTACGGAGCATGTAAAACATAACATCACGACTGTAGATTTTACTCAAAGAAAACGGCAGAGGTGTGTTTTCACCAACTATGCAGGGTTTCAGGGACATCGGCTCACAAACTGTTACCATTGATTCAACAGCCCCTGCGTTAAAATTTTTAGTTATGTTTTTTTAAAGCAATTTCATACATTTTGACGGCCTAGGTTATTGCTAAGAAATAGATTAACCGATGATAAATTTCTACGCGTCCATTATAATGTACCTACTGAATTTATGGTTACAGTTTACGCATCGATGTCCCTGCCATTCTGTAAAGACCTATTTTGGATTTTATTGAGAAAAGTTTTAGTAGCAATACTACAGTATTGAAAACTCACAAGCGAAAGCATAAACGACACACAATGATGTCATAATAGTGTGCACGGTCACTAGAAAGTACCATAGACACACTGTAGACAAGAACTCTTGTCGCTAGGCTCCGACGATTCCCAACACTATCACCAACTTTCAGCACTCTAACTGTTACTTAGGTGGAGTGCACAAATTTTAAAGAAAACTTCGCACTTAACTTCACCACAAATATAAATAATACGTAAGTTGACTCGTTAACAACTTTCCTGCATTAACTTTAACCTACATAGAGTTGTGAAACGCACAATTGTACATAAACTTATGAAATCTGACTCATATGAAATATTTTTGAAATGACCTGCTCCCTAATTGTGAAACGCACAATTTATCAGAATCTGAATGGGATTGAAGATTATTTCTAAACCATTGCGTCATTTGTTCGAATAAATTGTCAGCTCAGCAACGTAAATAACGCAATGAATGTTGTTTAATTATGAATATTAAACGAATTCCTACCGATAAAAAGTTCCGCAATTACCCCTCAGGTAATAAAGAAGCTACTATGAATCCCTGTCTAAATTAGTACTGTAGTTAAATCCAATTTTACACCGTGACATTTTAGTCATCTTACAAATGCTGTCCACTCAATGTATCCGATATAATATACCTTTAGGGGTGATTAAAAATTGTTACCATTAATTAAGATATTAGGTACTAAGAAAAATAAATAATGCATTAGAATTATGAAACATCCTGTTAATAATGTTTACGTATCAGACGGTACAGAACATGATTTTTAACCGACGAAAAAAAACGGAGGAGGTTATCAATTCGACGCGTATATTTTTTTTTTTTTTTTTAGTTTGTTTTTTTTTTTATGTATGACCACGCATAACTTTTTACATAGTAGTCCGATTGTGATAATTCTTTTTTTAATTGGAAAGGGTATACTCCGAGGGTGGTCTCATATAAATTTGGAAAACAAAATCGAACCCTAAGGGTCGGAAAACAGGGGGTGATTGATTGTTCACTCACTGATTGTAATGTTTAACCACGCATAACTTTATACAGATTAGTCCGATTTTGATCATTCTTTATTCATTGGATAGGGTATACCTTGCTAAGTATTATAAGTACATTAAAGCCACAAAAAAGTATAAAATATAAACTTTTTACCAAAAACTTTAACCGCCGAAAAAACTGAAAAGCAAAAAATAATAAACCTTAAAATTATGAGTCGGCGCTGAAAAACCAATGAACAAAGATCACTCAAAGCGCCGACTCATAATTTTAAGGTTTATTATTTTTTGCTTTTCAGTTTTTTCGGCGGTTAAATTTTTTGGTAAAAAGTTTTTATGATAATTCTTTATTCATTGGATAGAGTATACCTTGCCAAGTATTATAAGTACATTAAAGCCACAAAAAAGTATAAAATAAAAACTTTTTACCAAAAACTTTAACCGCCGAAAAAACTGAAAAGCAAAAAATAATAAACCTTAAAATTATGAGTCGGCGCTGAAAAACCAATGAACAAAGATCACTCAAAGCGCCGACTCATAATTTTAAGGTTTATTATTAGTTTTATCATTCTCTTATTTTAGGACACACATTTTACCACTTTGGAAGTGTCTCTCGCTCAAACTATTCAGTTTAGAAAAAAAAGATATAAGAAACCTCAATATCATTTTTGAAGACCTATCCATAGATACCCCACACGTATCGGTATTATGAATTTTTTTTTTGAGTTTCAGTTCTATGTATGGGGAACCCCAAATGTTATTGTTTTTTTTTTCTATTTTTGTGTGAAAATCTTAATGCGGTTCACAGAATAAATCTACTTACGAAGTTTCAATAGTATAGCTCTTATAGTTTCGGAAAAAAGTGGCTGTGACATACTCGGACAGACAGACAGACAGACAGACATGACGAATCTATAAGGGTTCCGTTTTTTGCCATTTGGCAACGGAACCCTAAAAATGATCCTATGTGTTAATCCAGATTATAAACTATTCGAATTTGTGCGCCAGATTTCATTTATTCAGCCATTTTGGCGTGATTCGGTAGGAAACATCCAAACATACATATTTTTCACATAAATTTATAATAAGTATTAGTAGGATAGTCCTATATGCAAACATGAGCAACAGTTTTATGTAGCGGTAATATTCTCCGCTTACACCGTCACCGTTTTATAAATATGTATATTGCTTAGGAATACAATTTAACTTTAAAATTCAAATGTATGAAAACGTAACCATAAAACCACACATAAAGAATTCCAAAAGGCCGTTATCGGTGACCTAATGTACATCAAGATTAAGCTGAAATTTATTTTATTGTTGCTGATAGCGGAGCACCTATATGAAATAATAATCACTTCAAATAAATCTAATGAAAAACTTCTTATACGACTTATTCAGGCGACAGGCAACGTTTAGTGCCTAAGAAAACTTTTAAGTGTAACATTCGTTATTAATTTCTTCATAATAGTCAAAAGTTCTGCTTTTGTAAAAACTTGAAAGATTCTTGCCAGACAAAGTTATCGAATCTGGTCTTTACAAATAAAAACATTTTATGTACCTATTATAAATTGTTTATAGGGACATCATTCAGAAAGAATAAGCTAGCCTCCGTACTTTCTGAGACAGTTTTTCCTTCTACAGGAAAATCTTTTCCTCATTCAAAAAGTCGAAGCACAAAACTTATTCAAACAAGTACAATCAAACATCAAAGTTTCCCTGCCCATTAAAAACCAATCCGAACTACGGCCACGACGTCGTCAATCCGGTATTGTTCTAATTCCGTCCACTCCAACCCGAGATACACTCGACGATCAAAATGGTGAACGATTTTTGTTCGCTTTAATTAAGTCACGAACGTCACAGTGGCTGTTGGCCCGTTTCCTTGGCCCAGGTAATCACGATCGGAAAGGCATTAATTCAAAACTCCAGTGTTGCTCTCGAGCTCGATTGCTAACGACCCCACTTGAGCACGTCGCAAACGAACTCCCTAAATACGGGTGTGGACTTCACCAAGCCTGTGTCACCCACAAACAGTACGATGTCTAATGAAGAAACGGATTTTCAGGTAAATGACAGCACATCGGTCACCTTTGTTGCCTTCTTTTACACACATACATTGCTGATTGAAATTGAACTTTGATTATATTCCTACAGGGCTTTGAATAACGTTAAAAATTTGGTATCGTTACTTTCATCGGACGAAGATAACGTTATTAGTAGAGGTCACGTTATGCTTGGTAACGATACTTGGCATACGTTTTACCGGTAACTGAGTAGCGTTAAATTTTTATTTGTGTTCTTTCATCTCTTTCTTTCGTCTACATTAATGAAGTTGCTGTAATTCTCGTAATTTTAAGAACTTTCACATTCTGATCTAAAATCTGTAAAAAAAAAACCTCAAGTTTGAATACATTTTTGACATTTGATTGTCGACAAAATGCGACTGCGACTACATTTTGATCGTTTTTAATTACGTGAATTGGCCTTCAGCCAATCAATGAAAAAGGATGAGCAATGCTGGCCCAATTATTATTATTAATCAGTTAATTTCAGATAAAAAAATCCATAAAATTAGTAAATTAGCAATGGTAACCCAGACAGGCGCTTCATTCTTCAGGCGATTTCATTACCACCGCTCTAAAAACTGTGATGGAAAACATCGTGAAGAAACCAGCATGTTCTACAACCAAAAATTCAAACACATGTGACATGTACCATCCCTCACTGGCCCCGTGTGGTGGAGAACAGCCCGCTCCCTGTCACTGAGAGTAGACCTGTGTTCTAGTAGTAAGAACTTTATACGCTTACTAGCTTTTGCCCGCGACTTCGTCCGCATTAAATTTTTTGTTCCCCCGACCCTTCCCGTCGCATCGAATCGCCTACCCGTGCGATTTTCCCCGTTTTTGCAACATTTTTCATTACTGCTCCGCTTCTCTTGGTTGTATCGTGTTGTTATATAATCTATAGCCTTCCTCGATAAATAGGCTACCCAACACAAAAAAATAATCTATTCGGACTAGTGGTTCCTGAGATTAGCGTGTTCCATCAAACAAACAAACTCTTCAGCTTATAATATTAGTATAGATTATTGATATATTGCGTGATGAAAAATGTTAATTTTGACAACAAATAAGCGACACCAGATAAATCTGAGATTTTTCATTTCATATAAGCACTACTGAATACACATCATACATACTTACAGGTACTGAGTTATTTTTCTAAAAGCCGGAGACACACAAGACTTTCATCCAAAATATTTCACGTAAATACTATTTCTAATTGGTTACCATCCAACCGGATACCGGATCGGCAACCGGAATCGCTGCTCTACGTAGTAGAACCTATCGGAGCCATAATAACTGCCTACATACCATACCAACACATAGTAGGTACCTACATAACATTGAAACGCTACCAGCAAAACTGTCTGACAAATTGCGACAGAAACATTGTTTCGCTAGATTTACTAAGTATTATAAATATTCCAGAAAGCTATAATCTGCAAAAGAACATTTGCCATAATAATATATTATACGTAAATGTAGAATCCAAGAATTGCACGATTTTACTATTTATTGTACGACAGAGCAAGCACGTTTGTTAGAAACTTATAAACCGAACCGAAATTGTGTTTTAGTAACAATTTTAAACATGGAAAGAAAAAGGAATCGACGAATATATTAAACGATTTTGTTTGATTTGTTTTAAAACAAATGATTGTTCTAAAATTATTTATTTAACGAAAAGAAAACTGAACAAAGGCAATCAATGAACGCTCGGAATAGCCTCCGTGAAATAAATATATAGCAGTTTGAATCTTCTGCTATTCCTGTTCAAATATTTATTTTGCAAATAGGCCAAATCCAGTTAAGCTTCAATTCTAATTAGAGTAAAACAGGCCATTTGTAGATATAGATTTTAATTTTAATTGAGTCGTCATGAATAATTTGAAAAGACAAGCTCTCAATTTCTCAAACTGTGATCACGAATGTATTTACGAAACAGATTAATTCAAAGTTCCTGGAACGAAATTGATCCACGAAGTAGCTGTTTGAGCCTACCTATTTATTTAGAACCTGCATATTAATTACGTAACACACTATCAATCACCATCTGAATCATTTTGAAGGATATTAATGATCCATTGCTTCAAATGTTCGAAAAATTTGTCAGCTCAGCAACGTAAATACCGCAATGAATGTTGTTGAACTGACAAAATGAAAGCCATTCCTACTGTTAGTGTGTTACGCAATTACCGCATTGTACTTAACTATGATGTAATTATTATCTAATGGAGAAGAGAAATAGTCGTTGTAATAAGTGCATGTGGCTAAGTACCTAATGTAAGATTTACTGTAAAAGTTGTACAAGTTTCTGAAACAAACCTTTTTATTTATTATTTATAAGTAATAATAGCTGCATGGGTCGATCGGTCAGGTTAAACTACGTTTGCCGCGACTGGCCGTGAACATCAAGACCTGTCCATGCCTCGAAATGCACTATAAGCCTTTGTTGTTGTTCGTGGGATTTTTGGCAGTCATTACGGGTCGTCAGAAGCCCGAAAGTCTGACAACCAGCCTTACCAAGGGGTGTCGTATTACCCAGAAACTGGGTTGTGTAGGTCAGATAGTCAGTCGCTTCTTGTACAATACTGGTATTCAGCTACATCCGGTAAGACTGGACGCAAAAGCTAAGCAGAGGAATAGAGAAGCAAGATATTTGCTGTATAGGTATATTATGAAGTGACTTTCAGCTACCCCTCAAAAGGTCGTTGCCTCGTTGGGGAATTCATATAAGTCATATCTCAATGACAACACTCCATCACCGCAAAACAAAAGGCTAGACTAACAAAGAAACTATTTAGTCAATTTAACTAATATAATTAGTCGCAAAAACAATCATGTGTCGCTATTCAAAGTGAGACAGACAGCAGAGCCATTAGTTAATTGGATAGTGTGGTGTCTACACTATTGTGATTTCAAAGACAGCAATAATCAATTGTGCGTCTAACGAAGGTAGCTAGGTGGGAGGACAAACAAGCCTTGCGCCTCTGCGGCTCGACACGGCGCGGCGCGGCACTGGTAGACGATTCTGTCACCAAATACAAAACAGAGGACCGGACTATGTACTATGTGTCCGCAGAGATTTTGCTACCGTGCGCTTAGATGTGTCACATTCGGATTTATAAACATAGCTCTGTTTTGACAAACTGCGCTCGATTGACAGTTAGCGTTTGAGGGTCTTAAGTTCTCAGTTCCCAAGCTGCTGATCCTCAGACTAAAATATTTCGCCGTCATTAAAGACATGAATCTGTTCTTGAATCTACTTTGCTGTTTTCAGTATAACTATACTCCATTTGTTATAGAAAAAAGAGGCTCGTAGAAGCAGGAGTGTAAAACATAAGTTATAACTGTTTAGATATATTTAAGACAGTACTAAATACTATTACATTAAGAACTAAAATTTACGTCAATTTCTCAGAAGACATAATCATATAAACCGTTATGTCACAGTTTATGAAGGGGTTTGGTGACATTTTAGATTTTGTAAAATTATAGTGAAACGCAAGATGTTCCGGTATAGCTCACTCCTGCTTCTTTTAGGTTTTTAGCATCGACACTTTAATTTCTAAATTGGAATGGAATAATAAATCTAAATGGAAGCCACTTCATTTCATAAGATAAAAGTTAAAATGATTACAATATACGTAGTGTGACAGCTGGTTTATAAATAGATTTTAATAAAGGCAGTAATCGTACTGTTACAAGTTTATTGTACTTTTGTTACAAAGTGTTGATTTTTTAACTTTGCCCAATGCTATTTTAAATTGAGTATAGGTGGGTAAGACAACTAAATATTTTGATTTGCATTTATTAATAAAGTCCGTCACAGACATAAACACACAAACACGAAACACAAACTTACGCGACAGACATAAACTTACGCGTTTTTCCCTTTGGGGTAGGAAGCAACTCTCGAACGCCACCCCCTACATACTCTTTTTGCTTCGTTTATTATTCACACATCTGGTCATACACGCACGCCGATTTCCAGTACTATGCACCAGACTTTTCTGATGACCATCACCAATAATGTCACTATATGTCTTCCTAGGGCGTCCCCTTCCGGCCTATCCAGTCACATCTGCCTTGTAAATAAAGCCGTCCTTCTTACATCCTCTCTATATGACCGAACCATCTAAGCATACTCTTTTCAATTTTTGTCACTATATCTTCTTAAAGTCTGTCATTCAAAGTTAAATGCCAGTAGCTAATTTTCTATTGATGGTGGTTCACTAACAATGTTTTTCGATCTAACGACAGATTTCCAAAGTTTTATGCGGTTATTTTAAAGCAATACTTAGTTTGGTTGTCAAAGACGTATTACGTGTGGGGTTTGAGGTCCCGATATAATTTCTAGCTACATAATGGTCTAGAAACTCGGCGAAGCAACAAACACGTTTGATCTATAAAGTCAATCGGAAGCGTTTGAACGGCTTACGTCAACACAGCGGTAGGTACTAACTCTGTACCATGAAGAATCTATTGATACATAAGTAAGCACATACAGGATCTGAGGTTATGGCATGTATAAGCTAAGTCTGTTGACAGAGCCGTGACTTGGGACATAATATTGTTTCTTGAAGGATTGTATGTATTGTAGAGCTAAAGGCTCTCCAATACACACAATCTGCTTGGTTTTGCCATACAACCTGTATTAAAATTTCATAAGATTCTAAGGCAAACACTATTCGAATTTAGAAAAATAGAATATCATTTAAAGTCAGCGTGAAGAACTGACAGAGTGCACGACATCATCGAGTAAATATCATAAAACCCACTGTAAGACTGTTCTAAAAAATACTATACAAGTATTTCATTTGAACGACCCGGTCATATAAGGATGGAGAGTCCATAAAGTACACACCACATTCTTGCGTAGCCTACGCAGATTGAGTAGAACATTAAAATCACTTTTTAACTACCAACTCGTCTAATATACGAGTAGAACCATCAAACCAACAGACAAGTACACTCACAGTTTTTCCGAGGCTCGTTAACTAACAAAAGTTAGCTTTGTGCCGCGACGTGTGCCGTCAATGTGTGCTACACAGCACTGCACAGTGCACAGTCAGCCAGTTTGATGTGCTAATGAGCGACATTAACGTTTAGTCGGCGTCAATAAACGTCACTTTGTCGACTAACGCCGCATACAATGCTCCCCGTACGTTTCAAGTGGGTTTTCACATTACTGTTGTTCAACCCTACTAATCTATACTAATATTATAAAGCTGAAGAGTTTGTTTGTTTGTTTGGTTGAACGCGGTAATCTCAGGAACTACTCAGGTCTGAATTGAAAAAATCTTTTTGTGTAAGGTAGCCTGTTTATTTAGAAAGGCTATATATATAACATCACGCTACGACCAAAAGGAGCAGAGCAGCAACGAAAACTGGCAGGCAATTCGATGCGACGGGAAGGGTCAGGGGAGCAAAAATTTGACGCGGACGAAGTCGTGGGCAGGACTAGTATAATAACAAATGTGAAACTTTGTATGTTTAGATGTTTGATACTCAACCACGTAAAAACGACAGAACAGATTTGTGTGAAATTTGGAACACACATAGTTTTTAACCTGGATTGAGCACTTATGATACTTTTCATCTCGGTAGTACGTTCCTTTGGTAACATTTCCGACATCCAAGTGGGTGAAGCCGCTGGCAAAAGCTAGTAATTCATCATCATCATCATTTCAGCCGTAAGACGTCCACTGCTGGACTTAGGCCTCCCCCAATTTGGGAGGCTTTGCCATAATCGCCACGCTTGGCAGGCGGGTTGGCGATCGCAGTATGGTGGTAAAATGCATAGAGAACGCTGCTGCCCATTCTCTAGTAAGTCCCTTAGTCGCCTTTTACGACACCCACGGGAAGAAATGGGGTGGTGTTATTCTTTACGTCCGGCACCACACGGTACGTGCACGGTACGGTACGGCTCGTGTCACGGAAGCTAGTAATTAATATGTAGTTATTCATCAATGCACCGAGAGTGCGTTCCCAGATATGCTTTGTGCTAAGACCTGTGTTATGAAATGAAAGGACAGCTGCATGGCTTCATCGATGCAGAACAAATCGAGGGTCAGTAAGCAAACGGTCAGACAGCACCGGATTTCCAGGTAACTAATAATGGCTCCAATAATAAAACTATGCCTTTGATGTTGTTTTTTGGTGATAACAATAGTCCTTTCTGTTCCTTTATTCAATCAAATCTCCTCAACCCTCCTGAACGACAATCCTAACTCCTGCTTTTTATCTCGTAAATACGAGTAAATCACATTCTACAAAATCTGGCACAAAAAATAAAACAAAACGAAGTAAATGTCTTGAACAGAATTATTTATACGTAACATCGAAAGGAAACATCAAAGACAAAAAAATAAAAGCTTGTAAAAATTATCTACCGTTTTACTTTATCCATCACCGTTCGTACTCGTGTCACGTAAATATTACGTATAAATTCCGGCGAGTGTCGGTATTACATTATAAAAAGCAACAACCTACTTGCCCGGGGCGAAACGCGGGCAAATGTGGGGGCAAAGTGGGGCAAAATCTAGAGTACAACAAGCCTAGCTTCCATAGCATTTTTACATGCAAAACGTAATACTAATAAATCTTTGTATGCGTCATATAGATGCAGGGTTGTGCCGTTGCCTCAAGTCGTGGCCAGCCAGGCGGAAAATTGCAAACTAGCGTACCTACCCAGTACACCGCGATGTCTATCTGGGCTTACGCCTTTGATATAACCAGCCAGGAATATTAATTATAACAAGTAATTACCTGAATTGAGGGTAATAGTTTTACGTGCTATTTAGTGAAATTTGTTTCTGTTGAATAACGTCTAGATCTTGTTCAGACATCTTATTCATCTTTAGTTTTAATATTTAAAAAGTGATATTATTGTCATTATTAAGACCGAAACATTAAATAATGCTCTCTGCTAAGCAGCCAGAAAATTATTAACTGGTACTTACAATACATTTTAAAGACGCCAAATTCCTCGGAAAACATCTTCGTCAATTAAAATCTGAACGTGTATAAATCTTTAAACAGTAACAATACATTATCCAAAGAATTTAGGTAATTACCTACACGTTCATTTCACAATATACCTACCTTAAATGTCTTATCATATTGTTTATTTATAGCCGCACTTTTGATTAAAGCACGGATGAAATTACTCAGCACTCGATGCTCCTCACATTGTTTCCAAAATATATTTATTACACTCCGTCTTTATTACGTGAAGGTCTCATATTCATTAAGTCTTCTCTTAAGAATCACGCCATGAAAAGAAATGTAATCGAGTTTCTTAGCGTGTGTACTACTCGTAACATTAACTTTTAATTATTGGTTGGGATGCGGGAACGCGGCAGATGCCCGTGTGACTTTTTAAATTTTGTTTGTGAACTCTCTTGAGCACCACTGACTGTTATAGAAAACATTGAGGGAAATCCTGAACTTACCTAGATAACGAGAACATTATTGGTGATCAAATTCGTTCCTTCTCCTTTTGAGAAAAATTAAGTCCTAAAAATCAATAACATTATAGTCTGGACTAATATTTAAGTAGAAAATATAATAGAAAGTCGATATTTTTATCAAGACATCGTGTTGATGAAAATATAGTACACTCGCTCCATGTAAAATACTGCTAGTCAGCTGCGTCTGGTTGGACTGGAAGCTGACCCTAACTTAGTTGGGAAAAGGCTAGGTATATGATGATGATGAAATAGTGTTGATGATTTATCTACAATAAAGACTAAGATCTAAACTTCAAGGAGGATTAACAGAACAATAATTAGTGAGAAGACAACAATAGCATTTTCCAGTTACTCCATAAGACCGCATCTTATCAACTTTTAATTGCCAATGATGAATAAATGACAATGTTGACAACATTTGTCCTGATTCCACTTGTTCTGTAATTAAAGCTTATTCCATTCCTCCATATTCACAATACAAACAATGAAAAATAAGAACATATTTCTTCAGATAAGCCCTCTTTAGATAGAAATCGCTACTACTTTTTACAAGCTTTTTTATTTGTGTGTAATCACATGAACTCTCGGAAAAGTATCGAAGCTCGTTCGAGTGTCACTCCAATTCGACATGACGAGCACTCGACATTTATGTAACTTGGTCCAAATCAATAGTAAGTACGAAATTAAATTCGCACTAAGTCCTTTGTGAAACCTGCCTCATCGGTTACAGGATTGACAAATAAGGCATTTATTTTATTTAATCTGATGGCGTCTTAGAAAGTTAGACTAATGTGATTCCGTCTAAAGGTGACCTATTGCTCGTCTACACCTCCACAGCTCTTGAACGTCAGTTTTTGCATCGTTTATCTTAATCTTGGCACACTTCATCAACGTTTTAGTTCTATATTGCCCACTACTGGACACAGGTTTCCCAAGCATCGCTTCAACGTCAGGCCTTGCACTTGCCGCATCCAGCGGATTGGCATAGATGTCACAATACTGTATTTTTTCTTTCTCACATCTCTAACAACCTGATTTCAAACTTTTATACATATTTTATTTGTCTGCAACTTCTCTTATAGCCTTCCTTATACTTTTTCAACGCTTAGTTCCTTGTTCCAAACTACAACAATAGGTTGTTGTTCGCTTTTCAATCTCATTCTTGAATATAACGACACACAGAAAACTGCAAATCAAAGCCATTTATTAAGGCTGAGAATCGGCACTTTTCAAACGTCAAAATTACAATAGACAGTCTCCCAAATACGCTCGCCCTTCACCACTTCCTAATGTTCTAGCTAGGAAGATGAAGGGGCACAACAAACTCCTCAGCAGCACAACTGTCTGGTTAGTTAGATAAACTTGATTCTATACAATAGTATCAAATTTATTTACATTACGAGACACAGAACATTAAATTAAATCATTTCTCATATGTCAGCTAGGCATGCTAATAAAACAACAAATAAAATGAAAACTCTTCTATCTATTCTATATGTATCTTCTATATCTTCTATTCTGTTGTCGTCTGTATATTGTATAGTATACATAATAAACCCTGAAGACGCAGTGACTACATTCGAAAACTGCCCTTCGAAGCCAATTAATACCAAAACCACGCTCGCGAAAAAAGCAAACGCTAAATAATGCGATAGATGATGTTGTTATAGACAAGCATTAATTTAAAGTTGCTTACGTGTACCGTCAGTTTCACAATCATGCGAGCTCCTCCGAGCAACGTATTTATTCTGCCTACATATTAAATTACTTTTACAGCGAAGTAACTTCGCAACGCTGCGTCTGGCTGCAGTGCATCACGAAATTATGATTTACAGTGTGCGCTCGTGAAACTTTTATTTAAGAGGCAATGCACAAGTGCCTGCATTCGGTTCACTGTTTATTAGTTAGTTATCATGGCTGCTCGCGAGATGTGTGTGTAGATTTGGCTGGAATAAATGGTATAGAAAAAACAAATTGTTGCAAATACTCATTTATTGCAATAGATTGTTAAAAGACACAATCTGTCATACACGCTTTGTGTTTATTTCATTCAGAGTTGATAGGAATAACAAAAAAAAAATACATAAACTGAGTAGTCGCTATCTTGAATAAGAAAAATATCCATTCATACTGCTCCTATAAATAACAATAAAAAGGAATACTGTATCCGCTTAGCGACGCTTTCATTCCAACAAGAAACAAAATAATATTTCTATTAATAATATCGTAACTAGAACACAATAGTCCATTATTATCAATATCAGCGTATTGCTACGTACCTGAAACGAAATGCCAACACTATGCGGTATTAATTGCCTGCTACGGTATGTGCTACGGCGTAGCGGTCCGTAGCGTCTACGGCGCCGTAAATTCTACAAATATTACGCTACAGTTCATTGAACTGCTACTGTGGTGCTGTGATATGAACCAATAATGTATGATAGGGATGTTAGAACTACGTACATTACTTTGCTCGAGAAGACTCGATGTCAATAGGTACTAGTATTTTCGTATTTGTCTGCTGAGAGAAGACAAAGACTGATGCTGTTACTAATGTTGAATTCTCAACATTAATTAAAACAGCACCCTAATTGCGTAACACTGCTAATCAGAATCTAAATCATTTTGAAAGTTATGGCTATCTTTCATATGTTCAAAAAAATTGTCTGCTTTGCAACGTAAACAAAGCCATGAAAGTTGTGCAACTGTCAAAATGAAAGCGATTACTACTGATAGTGTATTACGCAATTACCCTTCTCATTAATCTCGAGTATTTTCATTTCAAAACTAATAACAGTTAGTAATTAATAATAATATATATCCTAAGATTACTAAAACTTCACAAATTAAAATATAGTGTCGAGTAATTCCTCCGCATCGCTGTCAACTAGTAATGTTTCCAAGAAACTGGCGGCAATACCACGTTGTATGGCAATGCTTAGCCTCTGGCCAAAAACCAGCCCTTGGGTCATAGAATCAATCAGAAGTTTTGTGACCACTCGGACACCATGGCCCCACGGTTTCAAC
Organism: Aporophyla nigra; assembly: GCA_947507805.1. Lineage (NCBI taxonomy): Eukaryota > Metazoa > Arthropoda > Insecta > Lepidoptera > Noctuidae > Aporophyla > Aporophyla nigra. Next base: position 8,038,497 of record OX382301.1, read on the forward strand.
CCCAAACGGCTCGAAAATATAGTGATCAATATGGTTGAGACATTACGCTACTTAAGGTTTTCCGCAGCTGCAGCAGCAGCACCAGAACAGCTCGCTGAGCCAGGAAGATGGCATGGCACAAGACTATCGACACACATTGCATTAGTTAGTTGACTTTTGACATTAAATGTAAATTATCAAATGAAAAAAATAGAGGAAAAAGATACCATCAAATTCTTAGGACTATGGATTGACAAAAATATGTCTTGGAAAACGCAAACTTAATAAATTTTCTTACGCTTTATACAGACTGTTAAATGACTTCTTAGTAAATAGACCACAGCAGAACAGACAGACAGTGCATGAATTTTTGTCCAACAGATTCGTGATGAGTTAGTGCCAAACTGCTTTTAAGTTTTGATGCAAAAAAAATATTGTAATTCCATTAAAATGTCTAGTTGAATTTTATATATATCACATAAACTTAGGTCTAAGATAACAAATTATTGAAACTATTGTATACCTAACATGGTGGAGTAGTGCAAAGGCACACCAAAATATCTTAGTAACAATTCTGTAACCACTGTCTCACAATAAAGGACATTGACTTGACTTTTGACGTGACACAAAAAATCACATTTTAGTCAAAACCAAAGTCCCTAAACAAACTAGCTATATGAATTTGAATATTTTATGTATTAACGTTTCCATAAATAAGGTCATTGAACCTTCGTTATGAGCAGAATTTCCAGGAATTTCATAACCAGCCACAATATGTTAGAACTAAGTCTGTATGCATCTTATCTAATGATTCCCCAAACGCTCTCGTTAAACTTGCACCATTGTTTGCCCAACTTCGAGCTGTAAGGAATTGTGTGGTAACAACTGTAGATATAATAGATAGGCAAACTTGCCGCTGAACAAAAGCGCTGAAAGACGCCACTGGCCGTGTCTTGGTTGCCGGAAACGATTAGACCACCCTCTGCCTTCCTGCGGGTTTCGTAGAGACGACTTGGATCTGGTTCCTACGGGTTCAACAATAGATTTGGAGTCTTAAAGATCTTACCGCACTCATAGTCGACAAGGCCCAGCTCGACTACCCCAGCGTACCTCATAAAACCAAGTAAGCGTTTACCTTTTTCCATGAGAGCGCAAAACTCTTCTAGATAAGTTCCAAACACTAGCCAGGTTTTGCAAAGATCAAAGTGACTTCTTCTTTCCTTTTATTGTTATTCATATATTCTAGTTTGTTGTACCAGAACGGAAAATTAAAAAAAAATAATTGATAAAGTTCCTGTTTGTTTTCTATGAATTAAATTAAATATTATTCGGAAACATCCATCAGGTTTCTCAATAAACTTCAACTTGTCCGAGGACCTTCAATCCGAGGACCCCGGTTACTTATCTCCTTTGGAGCCCGTACAAACACTTACTAGTTTTAGCGGTATTCAAACCTCCGTTATTGCTTAGATCTTCACGCAGGTGTCTCTAAAATTTGATGGGACTTAGATACTATGAACACTTAGATACTGTGGCGAATGATATTCAGGCACCTGATTTAAAAATATTTACAGGAAAGTAAGTAATGCATAACATTTTAAAAGAACTGAATAAGCTTTTAGATTAAAGCACTATTTCCCCGCGATCGACCGCTTCATTAACTCTCATTTCGGCATGATCTACATGAAACTAACTCTGGCCGTGGCAATAACATCAGCCATCGGTCAGTAGGGTGGTAACAGGGCTGTCTGCCCAAGGGGCGTCTGATATAGGCACTCGTTAATGCTACGGCTACATTGTCGCGATAAAGCGAATTACACTTAGCGCGCTCTCTCGCACATGAAGCGCACAGACAAATCGAGACGACGTATGGTGTGCGAGACAGAAAGCGTGAAGTGTAGTTCACCTTATCGCGAAAATGTGTCTGCAGCATTAGGCTTTTAATGACACACGCCACGATTCAAATTTTTCTTTTGCTCTTTTTAATTTTACTTTCAAACGTGCCATTTAATGGTCTTATTGAAATATGACCATTGACTATCGACCCTAAACCAATCGTCGATTCTCCGATGCCTACAAAGAAGCTTGTGATCATCATGTCTGTACATATTACTCAAGCAAAGATCTCTGGCAAGCCAAAGATGACACAACCTTCACCCATCAAGATAACCCAATAACTGGAATAATCAGTTCTACTTTAATAGACATCAAAGTGCGATAATTCGTGCACAATTGAAAACGTCGCCGACAGACATCCGCTAATCATGCGGAAGGAGGGTACACGACGTTTAAACTAAATTTATAGCAACGAAATGAATCGCGCTGGAGCGGCGACCGGAATCTACGAAATATACTTCATTAATAAATTGGCGAGCCAAGTGACAGCTCTCTTCATCATTGGTTTGATAGGAACAGGAAGTAGTTTGTGTTAAATTCATAGTTATTGAATATTTTATTAATTTCTGATTCGATCGCTTGGGGAAACTCCGAGCATAACCCTTTCCATTGCCCTTTGAGTGACCTTCAGCCTCCTTATCGGCCCATTGTGAGCAAAGGCCGCAGGAATCGGCAGGATGCGAGAAGCACAGAACCGGGTGAAGTGGCGGTGCTTGGGGAGGCCTTATATCCAGCAGTGGACGTCTTTCGGCTGAAATGAAGATGATGATGATGAATATTTTATTGAGTTGTGGAATAACAACTACAAACATATTTATTATCATCATAATTTCATCCGAAAGACGTCCACTGTTGGATATAAGCCTCCCCAAGTTTAGGGTGGTTTGCCGTAGTAGCCACGCTAGACAGGCGGGTTGGCGATCGCAGCATGGTGGTAAAATGCATAGATAACGCTGCTGCCCATTCTCTAGTAAGTCCCTTAATTGCCTCTTACGACACCTATGGGAAGAAATGTGATGGTGCTGTTCTTTACGTCCAGCACCAGTCAACCTAATTATCAAAAAAACAAAATTCAAACACAATAAAGAAAAAAAGTACATTTAATGTCCTCTGCACCAAACGCCCTCACCTTTGGATGAAGCGTCTACCAATCTCCCTACAGATTTTCACACTACTACACAACTCAAAGCAACACAACATTAGTACCTACACACCACTGTCTACTGTTGTATTGTGTAATTTTTGGCAAACAATAAACAAACCAACACTATTACTTAGTCTACAGTCTCTAAGGAATCAACATTGTACTCACAGGTAGCAATGTGAGCCAAAAATAACTATTAGGTACTGTGAAAAGTGACCATGATATAAGTAATTGACTCTTAGTGATTTTTTGGAAAATAGGAGATAGGTAAATAGTATTCAACTACGAGTAGTAACTAGGTACTTATGTCCCATTTTTAGGGTTCCGTTGCCAAATGGCAAAAAACGGAACCCTTATAGATTCATCATGTCTGTCTGTCTGTCTGTCCGTGTATGTCACAGCCACTTTTTTCCGAAACTATAAGAGCTATGCTGTTGAAACTTGGTAAGTAGATGTATTTTGTGAACCGCATTAAGATTTTCACACAAAAATAGAAAAAAAACAATAATTTGGGGTTCCCTATACATAGAACTGAAACTAAAAAAATAATTCATCAAACCCATACGTGTGTGGTATTTATGGATAGGTCTTCAAAAATGATATTGAGGTTTCTAATATCATGTTTTTTCTAAACTGAATAGTTTGCGCGAGAGACACTTCCAAAGTGGTAAAATGTGTCCCCCCCCCCCCCCCCCCCGTAGCTTCTAAAATAAGGGAATGATAAAACTAAAAAAATATATGATGTACATTACCATGTAAACTTCCACCGAAAATTGGTTTGAACGAGATCTAGTAAGCAGTTTTTTTTTAATATGTCATAAATCGTAAACCGCAATTTACCTTTCATTCAACCAACTCAAATATAAAATTTAAAAAAAAACCATTAATTTCATAAACATAAACCTTATGCATAAACCGTGAATACCTACAGGTTTATACGGAACCCTCGGTGCGCGAGTCCGACTCGCACTTGGCCGGTTTAAACACACTTACGTGTCGTGGCGTGTATGACGCGCCAGAAGCATATCCGTTTCATACATTTAATATGGTTAGGGACATATTTGCCAGTCGTGTCGTGTCGCAACACGTTCTGTCGAATGTATGAAACTGAATGCTTCTGGCGCGTCACGACACGCCACGACACGTAAGTGTGTTTCCGCCTTTAAGCACACAAAAATGGACAGACGCCTAGGTATGTCCATTTTAGTGTGCGTAAAGACTTATTGTCATTGACCTTTTCTTTGTATGGTGCAGAGACAAACACTGTTATGGTATGTGCAATTAAGTATGAGGCATCAATATTTTAAATACAGGGTCTAATTAAATTAGCTGGCTGGAAAACTTTACCCCTTTATTGATATCGAAAACGAATGGAATAAAAAAAGCATTATTTGTTTCGACATTATTCGAGGTCAATGCCAATGCAATCAGCTGTTTTTTATATTTTTTCGTGGAACATTGACATTTTTTATGAATTTGCAAAAAATATGACAATACAGGCGTTTTGTTCCCTTAAAATTGAACAAAATTGGTACGATGATGAATTTTTATTATGTTTTTTTCGTTAGTTTTCGATATTGATACCCAACGCGTGGGTAAAGTATTGCCAACTAATTTAATATGACACTTTATAAAGATACCTACGCATAAACCTATTTAAACTATACACATACTTATATATCTCATTATCTGCCAATCGTTTTCCCAACAATGTTTGGGTCGGCTTCAAGTCTAACCGGATGGAACTGAATACCAGTATTTTACACAGAGCGACGGCCTATCTAACCTCCACAACCCAGTTACTAGGTAATACGATACCCCTTGGTAAGACTGGTTGTCAGACGACCCGTAACGATTATAACCATAATTAAATAGCTATACCGGGATACGTCTGTATTTCTTTACAATGATTAAACGCAGATAAATCCACTTTAAAAGAGATACGCGGGCTGACCAACAACGTTGTCGTCCTCTAGAGAATAGCTACAACAAAATTTAGAGCAACATTTTGGCAAAAGCGACTCGAGATACGTCGGCAACGCAGCTTCAAATCTCCTGAAAATTATTCATGGCACAGCGTCGTACTGATGTTATTTAACTTAGATTTCGCAGCTTCACGAATTTCCTGGTTTATTTTAGTCCCTATGAGATATAGACGGTTGTAAAGACACTTCTACTTTCACACCACTCTCAAGTACGCCTTTGCGCTTTTCATTTCTTTGAACTTTTCTTTAAAGTGAAAGCGTTTTTGGTGGTCTGATATTCAAAAAAGATTTTGATGAATGTAAAAATTAATGATACGTCTATCTACTTGAGATCGAAAAATAATTAAAGGTTTTTAAACTTTTCTATACAATTTCTGTGGGACTCACGACTAAATAACAGCTGTGCGGATTGATCAATTTGTGAGGTTAATCTATGCTTCCTGGGGTCAGTCAATAGAGTAGGTACACATTTAAGGATGGAGGCGCCTCCGTGCATCGGATATCTATATACCTACCTAGTAATACGTGAAGAAATACGTGAACTTTGTACCCCTTTTTATGAAAATTATGCGGATGAAAGAGTATCTTTGGCAAAGTTAAAATTTATATCGAGAAGGATTATAGAAGGTAATATTTTAATATCATAACGTATTAGAAAACCAAAGATTTTTTTTTTTTAAACATTGCACACATTCCATACGTTTGACACACATATAGTTTGTCTGTGTCTATAGTCTTGCATGTCGGTCGACATTCGACCATTAGGCGACCACTAGATTTTATAAAATCGCAAAAATATAATAGTAACTATCAGTCAATATCGGCAGGTATTGTATTTAATAGCAGTTAGGCTTCTAGTGAAGGTCGGTTGGCAATCTACATACGAAATATTTAGATATCCTAGCTATTCGCCGCATCTGGCTACATTGGATGACGAAATAAGGTACCTAGTTGGAAAAATGTGGATGATTCTTTAAGTTTTCCATGTCTAAAATACAAGTAAGTAAGGTAGGCATGCTGAATCACCTAAGTTCTTAGAAAACAAAACTCGCCAAGGGTAGGCAGAGTTAAGAGGTTATCTTTCGATATATTCATGTTCTGATCGAAGTGAATTTAAACCATATAGGTAAGTATGGAAATATTGATACGATGATGAAAAACAAAATGACAGTAGAAACGCAGATAGTAAAATAAACGTATTTTAATCATTTAGAACTTTAATATTTTCTTATCTTTAAGTGTAAGAAGGATCTTCATGAAATCATGACACAAGCATTTAAGAAAATATTAAAATTCTACATTATATAAGTTTTAATTACCTAGTAGGTAGGTAATTATTAGTTCATTAGATGTTTGTTTTAAAATATTTTATTTTGTTTTAATAACTTTTTAGTATTGATGTTCAATAATTAGTTTATTCATTTCTGTCTAATTTACAAAGGTATAGGTACTTTTTTATTATTATTTATATAGCTTATGCATTATAGCCGAACCAGCCTGTAATGCTCCCAACGCTGGGACACAGGCGTCATCTCTGTGAGAGTAATCCACCACACGGACCGAATGCGGATTGGTAGATGTCACATGTCATCGAATTTTTGGTTCTAGGACATACCTCACGATGTTTTTTTTTCACCGTTTAAAGAGTACACAAAGTAAAGCGCCCGTCTGGGTTCGAACCTACGACCTGCAGCAACTCATAAGTCACAGCCGTTACCACTGGACCCCCACTACCCACCATTATTAGAAATGTCGTCGACAACTCGATGGTTCGTCTCGTATGATTCGTCTTGACAAATACTCTGGTTCTAAATAACAATAATAATAACCTTACCACCACCTCCACGTTGACGTCGTGGTGAATCTTGCACGCTTAAACTCTAGGTCTGATCCGGTAGAATTAACTTTGCCGGAACAAGTCTAAGGTGACGAGCCAGTCCAAGAAAGATAGGTGTATACTTGTAAACCCGCAGGGCAGTTAGCGAGCTGTCAGGCAGTACCGTCCCGACGGACCCTATCTCCTGAGAGAAGTCTTGTCCCTCATCTCTAACTTGCCTGTAATGGAGTGAACACTGACAAAAAACAGAGCTCCCGCCTCATCCTTGCCTATATTGCCCGGCTTGAGTAGAGATTCGCATAAGCAAATGGGCACGGAGGAAGGAAGCATTCCGGTAAGATATGGTAGGGATCATAAACGCACTTCCGGGATTGCCCAGATAGCCGTAGAATAGCTCTCCACTCAAAGCACCCATGATATGTTGCCCGCTAAGTCACTATGTGCTAGCGACTGTTTCCGGGGTTCTTTATTGAGTTTGCAAGTCGAAGTCACATTGTATCCGTGAGAAAAAAATACATTGGCCAGGCAGGGGCCAGTGTCCCTCCATAGTTTTAATCAGTACGTTTAACCAGTATAGTGGTAACCAGCCTACTTTAGCCACCCCAATCCATAGTCCAATATCTTTGTATGCATATCCTACAATAGTCCTACACCAACCGGGGGTTGTCCTTGCATAATGCGTACAGGGATAACCGTCGGGTGGGACCTAATTTCCTTGAAAACGTCTAAAGAGCCTCTGCGAGTTGGCTTCAGCCCCTCATACGCCTTTCAAAGGTCCAGGTTCCCAGGTTCCCGAGATAGGTTAAAGAAACAATAATAATACGAGTATTAACTGATACTGGCGTAACTGTGCAACTAATGGAGATAAAGTTTAAGCTCACATATTTTCCATCGCCAGTCGAAACTTGAGCTCTCCTTTAAATTTTGGGTTTTCTAACTAGGTATTAGTGCGTTTACAGATTTGCCAGATCCTCTTCCACCTTGGGTCGTGTGCCTAATGGGGAATGTGACTACGTCATGGCAACACATTCCTACAACTACACCTATTTTCAGCAACATGCAACCGTTTCCGAGGCTTCGATGTTTTAGTAACGAAGTACGGGTATGCTCGACCAGCGTAAACTTACTCCTTCCTCTTGCTATTTTCCAAATTTGTAGGTATCATAAATTGATTCAATTTACTTTCCAACTAGATTAGTGAAAACTCTTTTCTGTAAAATGTAAAGCAATCATTCGTTTTACGTACTAAACACAGACATAGCTAATTTCTTTGTCAGCTTTCCAATAGAAAGGCGAGACAATAGCGCAGACACGACTATTCATACCAACGCTCACATGCCACAGTATATCGCGTCTTATTGTTTAAAAAATAGGGTTGAAAACGTGATGTGGGAGGTAAAGAAAGCTATTGTATAGATAGTAATAAGCCGACTATTGAAGTAGGCTGCGAGGGCTCTCCGCTGAGCACTGCCCCTGCTCAGCCCCTCGACCTAATGAAACGTAGACTTCATCGGAACAACACGATTCTCTTACACGTTGTCGCCTAGACGAGAAAAACGACAGTCCATTTTGAAGATGTGTTTTTTATTTCAAGTTAAGTTGAAGCTAAACTCAATGTTATTGGGATACAAATGGATATTCCGAATACTATTTCACCGATTTCACGTATTGCTTTAAGCATGGAATTTGAAATGATAACAAGTAATTTGATATTTATGAAAATTTGTACAGCAATCGGTAGGTACGTATGTAATGGTTAAATACCAAATTATTGTAGTCAAATAGCGCTCTTGCTACTCTTATTGTATATAAATCGGAGAACTCTTACCGAGAGAGTAAGTTGTTTGATAACAAACTGTGTAGCCAGCGTGGTGGCTAAGGGTATGGTCTACCTGTCATTGAAGATTGTCGAGGAAATAGGTACGACCAAATTAATTAGCCTTGACACGATATCAGAATCAGTCTATAATGTTCCCACTGCTGGAACACAGGCCTACATTCTGTGAAAGGAAATGGGCTGTAATCCTTCACGCGACTCCACTGCGTGTTGGTAGATTGCAAATGTCTTCGAATGTTTAGTTGTAGGACATGCCGGTTCTCTCACGATGTTTTCCTACGCCGCTTTAGAGCAGTGGTGATGAAATAATTTACAAAACGTAAAACGCCTCTCTGGCTTCGAACCTACGGCCTACAACTCAATAAGTCGTGGACGTTACCGCCACCACTGCTCATCACGACATCATTCATCTGCAAATAATTGACGGATTTGAGCGTTACCTGATTAGTCGGGTCCAAAAAAAAAGTTCCTGCCAGGGTCGCGACATTTGTGCTAAAGAGATACCGTGGCCCTGGCATATGGGCAACTGAAGGAACACGGGTGGGTTTTAGTCAGTAAAAGTCTGACACGCCATTCCGCTCCACCCAGAGCGGGAGACGACATTTGATGATTTCCCACCCACAAAAAAAATCATAAACTAAAAATTCATAATGTTAAACGTTAAATACTACTAGTCCCACTGCTGGGACACAGGCCTTCTCTCGGTGAGAGGGAGTGGGTCGTAATCTACCACGAGGGCCCAGTGCGGGTTGGTAGATGTCACATGTCTTCGAATTTTTGGTTCTAGGACATGCCGGTTTCCTCACGTTTTCCTTCACCGTTTTGAGAGCAGTGGTGATGAAAGTATTTTACACAAAGTAAAGCGCCTGCCTGGGTCCGAATCCACGACCTGCAACTCGTAAGTCGGAGCTGATACCACTGGGCCACCACTGCTCTTTGAAAGAATTGCTTAATGTGGCGTTTTTAAGCCCCCATGTAACAACCACGCAGTAGTCAAATGGTACTTGGTCGACCAGAGGGGTAATTGCGGAACTTTTTATCGGTAGGAATTGGTTTAATATTCATAGTTAAACAACATTCATTGCGTTATTTACGTTGCTGAGCCGACAATTTATTCGAACAAATGACGCAATGATTTAGAAATAATCTTCAATCCCATTCAGATTCTGATAAATTGTGCGTTTCGCAATTAGGGTGCAGTTCTATAAAATGGCGATATGAAAAAAAAACACAGCATGTTTCTTCGTTGTTTTTAATGCATGACAGAATGACAGATCTTACTACAGATGATCATGAACGCTATGACAGCTACCAATGGGTCGTATTATGAAACATGTCAACTAGCATTGTAAACACATTTTAGAAAACCTTATAGTAAAGTTGGAAATCATACAAGTCAACTATAGCGTTGCGAGACGGGGATACATTTACGAATCACTGTTACTACCTGATAAGAAAATTTATATTCTTGTGACAACGTGTTACTACTGATATCTCTTAATGCTAGGGTATTATTGAGACCATGTCAAAGAATTAACTGGCATGTTTTTTTTTTAAATTGTGTATTTCGATTATTATTTTTCTTGAATGCGGGTGTAAGTTTCATGAATAAGTACAAATAAATCATTTTTTGTTCAAAACAATCATTCAAATTTAAAGTAAGAAAATGTGACGTTATCATATTTCATTAAACGGCGTTTTAAATAAATTAAGTGACGTCCAATTTTGTATGAAGAATTAAAATGAAAAGAAAAAATATTCATATGCTATGAATATTTTATAGATAGATTTATGAAATATCAAAAGTAACACCTTGTTTAAATATATAAATATAAAAGGTGACCTTTGCGTTCGGACGCCTAGTCGAACGAATTACTATTATAGCATAGAATATGTATTGAATACTAGTTTCTGCCCGAAGCTTTACCTGCATGATGTGTCGATAAAAAGCCTATCATCTCCTTCCCCAGGGTTCACATTTTTCCCATAGTAAATTGCATGAAAATCGGTCCTTCCGTTCCGGAGATTACCCTACACATACAAACAAATTTTACCTCTTTATACTATTAGTATAGTAGTACTAACCACGGTGACGTAGTCGATAAACGTCGGTAGCATTTGTGTCGGTGTTTAATCGACAGATAGATAGGAACCCGATTTATACAAGATTTCGACGCACCTATCATAAAAGCACATTTTTTTTTTGTGACTTGTTTTTGTATTAATACAAAGTATAGAAATATTTGTGACACAAACACACAACCAGTTCGAAGGTAAACCATGAAACTTCATAACAGTAGTTCGTAATTGCACCCCACATGAATATAACAGTTGCCTTACATATTATAACAGAATACAGTTAAGTACCTAATTATTTATGTTTTTTTATTATGTCTCGTAATCTAGCGTTTTGCATAGACGGTGTAGAAATACTATGTCCCTGATACATAACATATTAATATAATTTGAAAATAAAACTCAGTCTCATAGCGCAAGACTAGGATATAACAACATAGAAAATAACACTACAACACATCGTAATGTCTTGCAAAACCAATAATAATAACTGGAATTAATTGTATAATATATTAAAACATTCAATAAATAACAAAATGGTAGAATTACTCACTCGGGATACAATTAAATACGTCATAAGAAAAGTTGCTTATAGACAACCCAACCAGAGCTAATAATATTAAGGTACCAATCTGTTTATAGTGGTAGCTCTAGGGATTTTCGCGAAATTCTTTATTCTTTGTAATTTGCAGGTTCTTCATTATTTGATTTAATACAGGATGTAAGGGTAAACACCGTTATCCTTGAAACCAGTGATTTGGTTTCGTTAATAGAACGTAAAATCAATGAAAAAAACATTATTTTTTTTTAAAGAAAATCTGCATTTTTCCACAAGAACAATTCACCCTATGCACGAGGGCAACAAACTTGCGTCTCAACACGCCGCGTTGCCCGACGCCGACGCACGGGTCGCGATCCCAGTCAGTCAGCTGTCAGTCTCGCTAGCGAGCGCACGTAACGCCGCGTCGTAGCGTCGCTCATTTCTCGCGCGTAAATTCAATCTAAACCTTTTTAGGAAAATATTTTATTTTAACTGTTTCTGTTATTTTATATTTAAGTCAAACTACCCATGGATTAAGTGACAACGGTGTTTACCCTTACATCCTGTATCTTTTTTCGTGAAATAGTCATTCAATAGAATTAAGAGGGTGATGTTGATTCCTGCCAGGGTCCCGGATTTGTTCGATAGAGTTACCGTGGCCCTGGCACAGGCAACTGAAGGAGCACGGGTGGGATTTCGTCAGTAAGTCTGACACGCCCTCCCACTTCGCCCAGAGCGGGAGACGTCATTGAATGATTTTCCACAAGAAAATAGGTTTGTGTTGATGATTATAAGTATGTAAAGTCATATTTTGTTCAACATACAGTCTAGCACTGACCTGGGAATAGCAAAAGAAAGTAAGAAATTTTGAATTTTGCGGGCTACTTTAGAGTTTCCACCTAAAACCCACACGGCCATAAAGCCCATTATCGATCGGGCTCAAGTTGGATCGTCTGAAGGCAGCTTAAACCCTCGTATTCATAGTAAACAAAAATTGCCCAACGTTGTTGCTAGAGCCAGCCAGCGAAACATATTACTAGTAACATTGCAACATGTAACAAAAAATAATGTTGCTGCAACAATGATGTGCAACTCTTGTTTACCATTAATACGGGAATAAAGTCATCACACAAATAACAATACAGTAGACAATATTATTTCTATACAGTCTATTAAATGCGTCGGCGTTATGCGCCCGCAGTGGAAGTATAATTAATATATTAGTATGAAGGAATGTCACCAGTAGAAATTCTAAAAGATTACAAGATTAGTATCTTAGCGTTACAATTTATTATATGGATCTGGAAACTGTATAGCACAGAGATTCCTGATAGGTCCTAAATAAGTTAAAATCATGGTAACTATGTTATATGAATTGTCTTTTATATAATTTAGCTTGATATCAGAACTCTGCGTCATTTAAAAGTTATCTTCTTTACGGATTGTTCAGAACTTACTTCGTTGTGAAATTCTGTCACTGGCTTTTGTTTGCAAAATAATATCCGTAAAGTCCATAACCTTCCCTTCCCCCCCCCCCCCCCCCCCTCCCTACCCCAGCTTAAAACCTAACGTTTTATAATATAAACAACAAATACAATTTATTTAGTAAATACATTCGTTTTTCAAGTTACAGTAAGTGTTCGTTTTAGTAATTTAGTGAAATACAAATTAGTGTTATAGTACTTATTTATAAAAAATCGAGTAAGCATATCTTAAGTATTTTTTTTTTTTAAGAATGTAAAAGTAATCACGATTAGGGAATGTTAATGAGATTATACAAAGTAAACAATCTTGAGTTACATTTTCCGAGATTATACATAGTTTTGTACCTAATAACGCAGTACATAAATGAGTACCAAAATAAAAATTGGAGGCACCTCCAATAACAACACAGGCTGTACGATTCGATATCAAAATAAATAATATTAATATGTTAGATATCACCTCGCATATTGCCTTCTTATTAGTTACAAGTGACTACACAATATACATCATATATTATTGAAACCTTACCATTAACTTACCAGAGATAAACGCTACAAATATTAAAGCAAATGTAATCTTCTACATTCTGGGAATGTACCATTTATAAAACAGTATACCTATTTATTTACAACGGAAATTATAAAAATACATTATGATCAATTCAAACGATAATTACATTTGTCTACGCTACATTAAGCTACAAGGTAAAACAAAACAAAAATTCAATAATTGATATCTTTGGAAGAACAATGACAGCCACATACAAGCGAAGCAGAACGCCTGCCACCAAGCGACCACGCGGCGTACACGTGTGGGTCACGTGGGTGACCTAGCAATACACATACAGGGAACTATGACCACTATGTCCAGAATTGTATTGTCCATTATGCTTTGAACTCTTTGGCAATATTAGTTTACGGAAACAAAAAATAATTACTGAATTTATATTTTAATGTTATTAAAAAAGGGATTAAGAAAATTCTTTAGTTTACTGGTTGTCCCAGTACTACCAATACTTAAGTTTTACTGATCAAACGTTTATAAGATAAAAGGTGCTTTAAATATGTAATCATCACTGACTTCCACTGGAAAATAGTTCTATGAACTACTAAGACACTAAATAGGTTTACAAAATATTACTATTGATACGGGTCAGATATGAAGGGATCATGATAAATTGTTAAACATCACAGATACGTCAGTTACAAAGAGATTCGATGAGAACAGTTAAAAATTATATTATGGTACTACTTTCATGTGTAAACACAATGTTCTAGGAATGGGTGTAGTAATAGTTACAATTACATTAGATATTCCAAAGAATCCTACAGCTGACTCACATTCCAAATTGAAGTTTAAATACATTTTCACACTTCGCATTATTTGTTAGTGTGCAAAATGTACATAAAAAGTCTAAGTAAAACTCGCTGCCAAATCACCGGTAACAACCGGTTTTAGATTCCAACACGTCCACAGATCTAGTACACAGTAACGGTCGCGATCTTTAAAAAGAGTGCGACAACAGTCCTAAAGGAATGACGTGGTTCGTTAGGCCGGGTAGTCCCCGAGTGCGGGCTGCGCGTCGTCCGCGGGCTATAGCGGCGGAGACGCGCGCTCGCCCGGCGGCAGCGCGTGCACGCGCGCAGACAGCAGGTTGTGCAGGATGAACACTGCCGGCTTCGGGCTGCCTTCCATGTCTAGCTCCTGCAGTAATAGCCAGTATGAGATGAATGATGATACCAAAATCCACTTTTCAACATCACAATTTACAAGAAATTTAATTGATTCTATATACCCTAGATAATATTGCAACAACTGCATTTGAAATAGTACAACTTGTGGGGCTCGAGCTAGCTAGATCGCTCCAGCACGAAGGTATACGGACTTCCGTGGAGCGACCCAGACTGCCGGACACTTCTTCCTTGCAACCGAACGGAGGGGTAGGTTGCGGATAGCCGAACTCCGGCTGCGGAACCGACTGTCAACGTCGAATATCTTGAAAAGATGTCCCGGACAAGAGACTGACCTATGAACCTTTTTTTCTTTGTACTAATCACCGAAGCAATCCTCTAACATAGTCAGCCCCGCCGCGGCCAGCCACGGCTAGCTTACGCAAGGCTCTGACGCTAAAGCTCCGAACCATTTCACTGATCCGAAACTGGAAGGACTGAGGATCAGAATCAACAGAATTTGCAGCCTAGGTAACACCCGAGGTAAGCTTATCCTCAACACACACAATTCAGACAAACCTGCGCCTACATACCTAAAGAGATTCCTACCACACCACTCACTCAATTCTGACCCATAGACCTGACAGCTGTCAGAACCAAACTGAATGTAACGTTCCTGATGTCCTACTGGCTTCGGTATACATGCCAGGCGAGGATGTAAACTGGCCGCCGAAACAGCCGATTGGTACAGCACGTCGCGGCAAACTACTTGATCATCTGGAATGAACTGAACTCCAAAGAATAGGTGCTATTCACCTACGTTTCTTCTAATCTTAACATTGTAAATCGTGGCTCTTAACCCACTTGGAACACAAATCGAGAACAAACAACCACAGCCATAACGCTTGCTACAGAAAACTTGCCAAACCTCATCACAAACTGGCACGTATTGGACGAGCCTTCTTGCTCCGAACATGTAAGGATCCGCTTCAAATTTAATGCTAACACAAGGAAACTCCTACTAAGGCGAAACCCGTGGCGACCATAACTATCGGCATACCTAATCGTAACATACCATAGATGCTGTAAACGAAGGGCGCCTAAAACCAACAATAGGAGGTACCCCTGGTGGAACGCTGAACTTAATAAACTCAGAGATGCGACTACGTAAGCAATTGAACTGAGTAAAAAACACTAGACTTCCGGACGACTGTGAGCCATATGTTTACAAAAAGCCTATCTGAACTGCCCGGAGGACAGCATGGCGGACGCTGTCCTTCTGGCAGCTGCACTACGCATCCAAAATTGGATGCACAGTTCAAAGATGCGGGATCTCGCAAATTAATCCCGCCGAATTGAGTGAGCTGCGAGATTGCAATCCCCCTATTATAACACTGATTACCAGGCGAAGTATGTAGACAATATAAAACGATTTATAACGACGCCGCTGATGAACAGGCTAGGAGGTCATCCAGCGTGTCTGTGGAACTCCGAACCTAATGTAGCAATTCTCTTCAACCAGCTGACAGACACTGGGCTGCAGGCAATCCAGGGAAGCTATGCCATCTTTAGATGGCAAATTATACAGACGCTTATATATACTGACTTCAGTATTCAGATTGTCATGGATTCTACCTGGATATTAGTTCTTTTACCACCTGTCCACTTAGCAAAATAACTCAAAGGAAAATCACTATCAGGTAAGAAATCAACCTGCCAGGGTCGTGAGATTTGTTCCAAAAGAGTTACCGTGGCCCTAGCATAAAGGCAACTGAAGGAACAAGGGTGGGTTTTAGTCAGTAAAAGTCTGACACTCCCGCTCCGTTCACAGCGGGAGACGTCATTTGATGATTTCCCAACCACAAAAAAAGAAAAAACGCTAACCAGACGCTTTTTTACTATTAGTGACTTCAGCCTTCAGATTTTCATGGTGGAAACCATGAAAATCTCACCTGGATATTAGTAGTTTTACCACCTGTTCACTTGTTAAAATAATTGAAAAGAAAGTCACTTCTAGGTAAGGTATCAAATTGTACTTACGACGGTATCATCATCAGCGAAGTGCAGCCACAGAGCGGAGCGGTCGTCGTCGGCGGAGGCCCGCAGCGCGTGCAGCGGGCGGCGGTAGAGCGCGCGCGCGCCGGCGCGGCCCAGCGAGCCCGCCGCCTCCCACACGCACACGCCGCCCGCGCCCAGCGACAGGCGGGCGCACGCGCCGCGGAAACGACATCCTGCTCATAAACGTATTCCTTGTTAGGAAGGTTGCACACCTAGCAGTGGCGACGGATCAATACTCAGTACCTCTTAGATATCCTACTCAGTATCTCGATCAATATTTTCTAAATTGTGCATGCTTCGCTCGCTCGCAGTTTGAGTAGGCTCGTTATACTCGGCTTTCTTGTAATAAGGGCTCGCTTCGCTCGCTCTTCGCATGTGTAAGCGGGCTTCACCTACTCGTAAAGAGAATAAGCTTGCTCAGCTCGCCAGTTTTGGTGATAGGATTGCTCTACGTGCTGATCTTGTGAGGGGCTCTCACTAACCACTCGTAGAGTAATTCAGCTTGCTTCAGTCACTCGTTATGGTAATGGGTCTGCTTCACGTGCTTGTCTTGTGGGAGAGCTCGTTTCGCTCGCTCTTGCAAACACTGCTAGAAGGATCTTTTGATGCTTGAATGACGTTGTCACCCCAGTGTTGTTGGTAAAAGTTTGAGCAATTGTTTTGTAAAACGTATAAAAACAGAAGACGTTGCTTCCGATTTTAGCCACACTCTTAATTATCCTAGTACTCTTAGTATAGATAACTCACTGAAAGTAAACTCGGGCTGCGAGCGTACGGCGTGGTGAGCTCCGTCGACGAGCGCGCCGGCCACGGCGGCCAGGTCGTGCGGCGTGTCGGCGCGCAGCGCGCGCACGGCCAGGCCGGCCGGCGTGCCGGCGCGCAGCCCCAGCGCCGCCGCGCCGCCGCGCGCGCGCCGCCACCACGCCAGGCGCGTGGCGGCCAGCCCGAAGCACTCGCTGGGCGCGCACCACGCCTCGCCCGACCACGGCGCCGCCTCGTACAGTCTGTGCGACAACCGGAGTTTTAATACTACTGTTTGATGTCTCCGTTTCCTTCAACACTAATACTTCCGACTTTTAATTGTATTCAGTAACTTCATAACTTAGCAGTTCAAAGAAAAATAATGTTACCATACTTGAAGTAATAGTGTTGGGGTAGTGAACGATTTAAACGACGGGTGGGTGTCGTAAGAAGCATCTAAGGGAGTTACTAAAGAATGCGCAGCAGCATTCTCAACACATTTTACCAACATACTGCGATCACCAACTCGCTGCTAAGCGTGGTGATCATGCAAACCCTCCCAAATTATAGAGGCCTAAATCCAGCAGTGGACGTCGTTCGGCTAAAATGATGATGATGATGATTTGATGTCTCCGTTTATGAGAAACCTGATGTCCTTCAAAACTTAGTCATCGCATGACACTGTAAAAGAACTGGCTTCATGATCATTTCAGCACAAAATTATCCACCTGCTGAGTAAAAACCCCCTTTCTTTCCTGCCAATCTTCGCAGTTCTGTGAATCCATGCATCCTGCAACTAACAACGTCGTCAGCCTAAAATCTTTGACCAAAACTTCTGCATAATCTATACTTCTATACTAATATTATAAAAGTGAAGAGTTTGTTTGTTTGTTTGATTGAACACGCTAATCTCAGGAACTACTGGGTGCTTACTCTCGAATATAATTCCAATAGATCGACATTGGAATTGTCAGTCAAACGTCAGTGATTGGCTGGACTCACTGAGTCTAGCCAATCCCTGACGTTTAACTCAACCAACTGACGTTTGACCAATGTCGATCTATTGGAATTATATTCGAGAGTAAGCACCCTGGTCCGAGTTGAAAAATTCTTTTTGTGTCGGGTAGCCTATTTATCGAGGAAGGCTATATAACATCACGCTACAACCAAGAGGAGCAGAAGAGTAATGAAAAATGTTGCAAAAACGGAGAAAATCGCACGAGTAGGCGATTCGACGCGACGGGAAGGGTCGGGGGAAAAAGAAATTTAACGCGGACGAAGTCGCGGGCAGAAGCTAGTGAATTATAAATTTCTAGACGATGCTCACCTGATTTCTCTATCAGTTATCGCAACAAACGTGGGTTGCCAACCATCAGCCTCATCAGAACTGTCGGACCCGCCGGAAGCACTCATCTGTGGAAACCAAAAATTGTTTAAATTCACTTAAACCAATAGTATTGCGCAACCTGCATTTCGAGTTTGGATAAGTTCGAGAATAAGTGGGTAGTGCTACAGGAGGCTTTTGCGTCTTCAGCACACGCTACAAGATTTGCTTTCATTAAGTGGATATTATTTTTGCTTGTAATTTTAATAATGACTTCAAAGGAGATGTTTCATTTTCGGCCATCAGATGTACATTTATCAAAAAAGAGGAAAAAATACCACAAATTAGGAAAAAATATTCTCCGGTTAATTTGCGGCTGATTTGTTGTGTACAAAAAATAATAGTTTTTCAATTATTGCCATGTTTTATTCAACATGGCGTCTCGTTTGCTTGCAGACTTCGTTCGTTCTGAAATCATGACTCATCAAATCAATGTTAAGTAGAACATAATAAAAAAATGTGTGTATTCTTGTAGTGTTAAAAATAAATTACTATTATTCTTTTATAAATATTTTTGAGTAAACATAATTAAGTGTGACCATTTCATCGTTACAAAAATCTTTAGTCTCCATTCTTGAAGTGTGTTTCTAAACGAATTCAAAATAACCACTTGCTAACTCTTAGGACAAACGTCAAACATTTTTAATTTTTATTTTGTACATAAAAACCATTTGATATTATGAAAAAAATGTTACTTTATTCTATTCATGAGTAATTTACCCAGCTTCGCTAAACGGTACACGTTATGGCCGGAGCCCCATACAAAAATGAAACATCTCCTTTCAAAAGTTAGTCTCACATGATCTTGAGGAGGTCTCCTCGCAAGCCAGCCAGCATATCGCACATCACCAAGCAATGGCCGCAGTCGAGGTCGAGCACGCGCGAGGGCAGCACGTGCGGCGCGTCGTACAGCCGCGTGCAACGCGCGATGCCATCCCGTCGCACCCTGAGCACTCCCCGCTCGCAAAGCTAAGGCGTGCACGCCATCCGGAGAGTAGATTTCGATTGTCCGCTCCTCTACAAAGGGCAAATGAGGAAGTCATTGATGAGATGATCAATGAAAGACTTAACGCCTTAATAGGATGAACAAGAAGTAGTCTCCTCATACCAAAAGTTTTAGTGAGTAAGTCTTCTTCTGTTGGTCTAAGGCAAGTTCTATGATAAATAATTATTAATTACCTGGGTCACGTTTGGGGGTACGCAAAATACGCGCTCAGACGTGGAGTTGCGGACACCAGCCCGTTCTACCTACCTGGGTCACGATGACGCAAATTCTTGGCGATGCATGCCATCAGCAGAGGCACGTAGCGCGTGTCAGCTCTGCGGCGCCGAGGGGAAGGAGGTGAGGGGGGCACGTCTGCCATGAAACCACGCTGCAACTCCCATCCCACCTCACTGATGATTGATGCCTTACGGAAATATGGAGTCACCTCACGCAGATACTTGACTGTGGATTAATTAGTTGATTTTGAACAAAACATGAACACTGTCACAAGAAATTTAGGGTAGAAATTCCTATTAGTAAACTTCAACATCAACAAGATTAAGGACCCGTATTATTAAATTGGCAGCTTTTGACATTATTTTATCAGATTCACTTGTTTTATCGCAGATTCGAGGTAAGTTAGGTTAACTATAAACCTTTATAAAAGGTACAGAATGTTGGTATTAATCAACAGACAGATTCATTGTTCCATCTGATTATAATCTATGCCTACATATGGTATCAAAAAAATTGAGGACCTTATTTCCTTTTTTTTCTATTGAAGTCTAAAGTTCTTAAACTTCTGCATATACTTACTACTTAGGCTTCAATAGGAAAAAAACTTTAACACAAACAAAAGTAGCAATAATCCATTTCAACATCAGGTCATGCAAATTCAAGCAGACAATGTAAATGAAAATGCCTACAGTCTCACTAAAGTTGTAGAAATAAATTAAAATCTAGGCAACCATAATTCATAAAGGTATAATTTTCTAGCTATGAGACAATAGTCTTTAGCTCTATATATCTTTCTATGATGTATAGCCCTGAATAGCTCAATTAGCAACTCCTCACCACTAAACTGATGTAATTAAGGTCAATTTAGTTAGCCTGTACCTTATAACTAGCGAAGTTTCAAGCATTACAACATCCATAAAATGATTTATGATCACTTGCCTTCCAACTGGACCATCTTTCCAGCTCTTTTCAATGCTTTGACTGCTTCTTCATGTGTAGCATCCTTCAAATCCTCTCCATTCACAGAGAGTATGGCATCACCAACATATAACTGCTCTGTAAGGTCAGCTGCCATGCCCTTGAATATTTTCGATATCAATATTGGCATATTATTTTCTATACCACCTTTTATTGAGATTCCCAACCCATTATTGTCTGACTTCACAACTTGTACTAAACGTTTTTGATTCGCTATCGCTTCAGGAACCTCAGTGAAGTCACTGTTCGGAGTCTCGACGTTGTTGTTGTTCAGGGTGCCGTTCAGTGTGGTGGTCGCGTCGTAGCCATCATCTAGACACACACTTAGATAATCCTCTTCGAGCGAAC
Source organism: Aporophyla nigra (assembly GCA_947507805.1). Lineage (NCBI taxonomy): Eukaryota > Metazoa > Arthropoda > Insecta > Lepidoptera > Noctuidae > Aporophyla > Aporophyla nigra. Next base: position 8,059,678 of record OX382301.1, read on the forward strand.
AATGAACACGATACCACACGCCGCGCACCAGGGTCTCTAGTAAACCTGAACGTGTGCAGGTTGCACTGGGGCTATCGCTGCCCCCGCTGGAGGCCCCGTTCTCTACCATAATTTCTCTTGTTTTCACAACAAACAACAAGAAAATATGAGTTAACCGCGACTTTAATTAAGACATTCACAATATTGTTGTTCCTTAAGATATATCTTAATTCATTTTATGGCTAGACATTTACTACTTACTGCTACATAAAAAAACAAACGCAGTTTATTAAATTAACATGCTAAATACGAATTTATTGCACAATCGATAGGTACCTATCCTATACAATTTTGACAGTCCGCACGCCCCAGTCGCGACGCCACAGACAAAATACGTAAAGCTTGATACACAACTATGTATACTATATATCAAATCCTGTAGAAACACTTTAGTCGATTTTATTATACTTAAGATTACCTTCGCTGAATGGCCGCCGCATTGACACTAACTTAACATTGACCGTTGACGTCTTGATGACTTGCTTGACATTAAAAATGTCAACAGTAAGTAGTCAACATTGATGTGGAAATGTATGGTTGTGTTTTGTTTTACCTACGATGTAAACTATAGAAATAAATTAAAATTCGTAAATTTGAGCAATACAGTTCATTTCTATTGTTCAACATAACTTTTTACACTACTAGAATGAACATGGAGATGTGTAGAGTATGTTTATCAACAGAAAACCAAATGCTTCCATTGGATGAAACTTTCATTAGCCACTATAACTTGTTAACAAATCTTAATGTAAGTATAATGTTCGTTATCTTTATTAGTTTATTCAGTTATTAAACTATGTAGACAGTTTTCAAGTAAATAAATCAACCGAAATAGTGTTATCTTCATCATTTTCTAACTTACACTGTTTTTTTTATTGAAAATTGTAATGAATTTTGTAATTTCAGATTACTTTATTAGATGGTATGCCACAGTATTCATGTCAGATATGCTTGGACACAGTCAAATGTTTTATAGAATTCAGAGAAAAGTCTATAACAGCAGAAACTACATTGAAAGAAATTATCTATTCTGTGAGTACCATTCAGTATTTGTTTTCAACTAAGATTCATTTATGAAACAAAGTTAAGATCTTTACTTCCAAATCATTTGACCTTGACATATTTTAATTAAATCCTGCATTACATACGTCAGAACAAACATAAACAAAAATTCAAACTCTTTATATTAAATTACTTTTTTCAGGATATTAAAGCAGAAAATAAAACACTTGTTATAGAAATTGATAATGGCACATCAATTTGTGAAAATGACAAGCTACTGGATATAAAGTCAGAAATTAAGGTGGAAAGTTATGATGACAATTTAATTTTAGACAATTTTGATGATGCCTTTTCTGAATATGAAGAGGATGACAACATTGTTTTTAAAAAAGAAGAAGGTAGTTATGCTATCTTATTCCAACATTATTTTTGATTTAAAATATGTATATATCCTTTTTAGGGTTCCATACCTAACGGGTAACTAACAGGACCCTATTACTAAACCTCTGCTGTCTGTCTGTCAGCGGAGTGTAGCTCATGATCCTTAATAGGTAGACAGTTGAATTTTTTCACAGAATGTGTATTTCTGTTGCTGCTATAACAACAAATAATAAAAATAAAAACAAAGTATACATACAAGCCTTGTGGTACGGAACCCTTCGCACTTGGCTAATTTTTATACATACTTAATTTTTTTTTTAAATACAGTATTCATCTGAAGAATATTTAAAAAAAAATTAAGCTAGTTTGTATCTGACCAATTTTATATACGACTTTCCATATGAAACTTCATCTGCCTTTTCACCCGTTTGGGGGTTGAATTGTCAAAAGCTCTGATCATCATTCATTCTCCTGCTCCCAATTTATTTGTGGCCGACGCAACATGTCTTTTTCTTCCACACTTCTCTATTAGTCGTCATCTCAGTAGTCACCCCCTTTCTATCAAAAGCGCTGATACACGTATAAATTAATTTATGTTTGTCAGCCTAAACACTTTTTTTAAATCCTAACTTCGAAACTGACGGACTTTCTACCTACCCCCATGGGAAGAGGGCGTGAGTTTATGTATGAATGTAGAACATAATTATTCCAGATGTGAAACCAAAGAAGATTAAAAGAAATAAACATACAAGTCTCCAATTAAAAACTTCGGAATTATTAGAAAGCTTTGCTAATGTACTTGAAGACAAGTGGTTCTGTGGTAATTATTAAATTATTGTAAAATTTATTTCTTTAGTTAATTGTTCATAAGTACCGTCAGCGATCCATCGAGTCAACCAAACTGTTCAAAATAATCTAAACAACTATGAAAATTAAATATTAACTCATTGACACAAAGAGTGTTTCAGAATAAAGGCAGTACACCCCAACTGTCATTCTTACAAGACATTTATTCAGTTGAGATTGAGATAAAGTTTAATTTTCTTAGCTGTTGAGATCATTTTGAACAGTCTGTTCGTCCAAATATTTTTGATGCTGACTGTACATTAGTTCTTTTGCCCACTGTGCTATTTTACTTTTATATTTATTTACTTATTTGTACACAATGTTATCCCACTGCAAGACACAGGACTGCGTTTCTGCGACCAGTCCTGTCTATAACCATCAAGGTTTTCCCACCTCTTATATTTTATACGTAGTTTTATTACTACTAAAAATACCAAAAAATGGTTAGGTATGTATAATTTAGTAAAACTTTTAATTTAATTTCCAGGTATTTGCCCAAAGTCGTTTGAAGAAAAAAATTACTTGAACAATCATTTAGATAGCCATATAAGGGATAGAAAATGTGAACTTTGTAGAGAGCAACTAAACAGCTTATCCCAACTCCTGGCTCATCGACTGATACATGTCCCATTGAAACAGAGTAAATGTCACATTTGTGAGAAGAAATTCAAATCTTGTCTTTATTTAGAACATCACTACAGAAATTTCCACATTGAAGAAGATGTATGTATGCTATACTATTCATTAAATTATAAATGTATACTTATTTGGAATATTATAAAACTGAAGAGACTAAACAGACTAACCAAACGGTTGAACGCGCTATTTTCAGTAACTACCAAGTTTGAATTGAAAAAAAATTGATAGCCTTTTTATCGAGGATAGGTATAGGCTATATATATAAGATCAGGCTAGGACCCATAAGAGCTGAGCAAAACGAAAAAATCTAATACTAAGTACTCGCTTTCGGCGATTCGATTCGAAGGAGTGGGTCGGGGGCGCAAGAAATTTGTGGCGGACGTAGTCGCAGGAAGAAGCTAGTAACTTATAAAACTCTATGATGAAAAAAATAACTAATTGAAAATGTTGTTTGATTATTTTCAGGACAAAAAGCTTTTTTGTAGTCACTGTCCAATGACATGCAACACACCAAGAAAATTAAGCAGTCACATACTACAAGTACATTCCAGTATTAAATATATTTGCGACTTTTGTAATAAAGGGTGAGTAGCCTAGATCACACTGCTAGTTTGCTACTTAATGACATTAGAAGAATCCTCAATGATGATCATAAGTCAGAAGAGACTGGTAAACAAGTGACAAACGTCGTTAACGACAGCTTTAAGCATGTAATGTGCGCTTTTATCATTTCCAACGTGATTATACTATCGGGGACTTCCAGGTATTACGATAAAAGGGAAGTAAACTATAAAAGACGCCTTCAAATTTCCGTCTACGACGAACGTGCACCTATTCCCATCCGTTTTATTAACCCCCGACGGAAAAAGAGGGGTGTTATAAGTTTGACGTGTCTGTCTGTCTGTCTGTCTGTCTGTCTGTCTGTCTGTCTGTCTGTGTGTGTGTCTGTCTGTGTGTCTGTCTGTCTGTGGCATCATAGCTCCCGAACGGATGAAGCGATTTCAATTATTATTTTTTTGTATTAAAGGTGACTTATGTGCGAGTGTTCTTAGACATGTTTGATGAAAATCGGTTGAGCCGTTTAAAAGTTGTGGGGGGTGAAAGTGGGGAAGAATAACCGAATGTCTACAAATATACTCGAGTGGGGTCTCAAATGAAAGCGCACTGAAAGAGAATGATGTTCTTAACTTCGCTTGATGAGTAAATTGGTGGTGGGAAAATTGGGACATGGAAATCCGATTGTCACGTGAGAGTATCAATGACTACATCTCAGTCTTTGCAATTCTGCTAAAGATGATTTGTCATGTAGGTTATTAAATAGTTTTGTTTGGTCGAGCTCACAAATTGCTACACCATCCAAGGAAAAGGCCAAGCCTATGTAGCCTTAAGCAGAGTAAAAATTCTCTACTTAAGGCTACATAGGCTTGGCCTTTTGCGAAAGTACTTTTACCTAAGTAAACCACAGCTTTTTCAACTGTCGTCCCTTGCAACTTATAAGTTGCGGCGATTACGGCATATATGCCGTAATCGCCCAACATAAAATGATAAGAAACATTGTTCTTTCAATATTTCCATATCCTCTAAGACCTTGAAAAGTTACATTATGTGGCCTTATCAGAATCCATCCATTCTCGTCAACACAACTCCGGCCGATAGTGGCATCATCAAATTGAATTGATATTGTTTTTGGAAGCTTCCCATCTTCCTGTTGGCCACGGCGAAGTTCTATGTATTTACAACTTAACAAAATCTACATTATAATAAGTATACCTATAAAAAGTATAAAATAAAAAATTAAATTAAAAATTTAAAAAACCCCCGACACAAAAACCTAAGATCCCTTTAAAAAGTAAAAAATAATAAAAAAAACTCAATCTTAAAGTACCTAAGTATGTATTAATAATTTAAAAAAAAATACGTCGCGTTGGGGGACCGCTCTGCAAGGGCAGACGTCGTTGACGATCGTATCCTAAATGCAATATTTAGAAGTAATTTTATAAAAGTTTTCTTCAGTTAGGTAATAGACTATTTGTAATTAAATTGTTAGGTTTGGAGCGGTCCCCCAACGCGACGTATTTTTTTTAAAATTATTAATACATACTTAGGTACTTTAAGATTGAGTTTTTTTATTATTTTTTACTTTTTAAAGGGATCTTAGGTTTTTGTGTCGGGGGTTTTTTAAATTTTTTGGATGTGTACGTCCACGAACATATCGTTACGGTATCAATACTTCTATACTAATATTTAAAAGCTGAAGAATTTTTTGGTTGAATGCGCTAACCTCAGGAACTCCTGGTTCGAATTGAAAAAATATAGTATTTAGTAGCCCATTTCTCGAGGAAGGCTATATAACATAAGAAGATAGTTAATTATAAAAGCGCATATTACCTCCGCATAGGGAGGGTCCCATAGGACATACTCAATATATTATTGCTTATTTTCAGCTTCCAAAGCAAAATGAATTTAAAATCGCACATACGGTCGCATGGTGAGAATAAAGCTTACGTTTGTGATATGTGTGAATTTTCCTGTAGATATAGTGGTGGATTAAAAGTAAGTGCTTCTTTCAATTTTATATCTACTCTAGGGTTGCCACCTTTTTTTCGCAATTAAAGTACATTGGTTATTATAGATGAGAAAAAAGTACACAGTATAAAAATAAAGTACGATTTATTTTTCACTATTATAACATATTTTTTATTGCTTTTTGCAGTTTGTATCAAATAAATTTCGTTTAACGAAAAAGTACTTACGACTATTTTTTATTTTTTTTATTAATCCCACTGAAATCAAATCTTGCAAAATAAAGTATTTTCGCGTTCTTTATTGTTCTCATAAAGTATAGAGTACAATTATGTGAAATAACATACAATACTTTATTATAAAGTACGGGTGGCAACCCTAATCTACTCCCAAATATTCACATGATTTTCTTTTAACAGTCGAAATAAAATACGGCTTATTCGTAAAACGGTTCTTTCGCAAATTTTCTACTGGTCATAAAATGTCTCTTTCGCAGAATGACTCTTTCTCAACAGATCAGTCTCACAATGCAGAGGCATTCGCAGAATGTCTCTTTCGCAAGATATCGCGTTAGTAAGTTAGAATAAAATTTAGTCAGGTTTAAAAAAAATGTTTTTTCCAATTATGTTTACAAGTTTTACAATCCATTAATTAATACCTACAGTGTATAATAATCGATTAATCTGTTGTTATATATTAAACAATGAATCATGCCATCATCCAATACCACAAATTTAAGAAGAAAATTTTGAAAAATTCGTGAAAATATCCCTACTTCTGAACAAATATACAAATTCAAGATACAAATTACTAACGCGTTATTTTGCGAAAGAGGCATTCTGCGAAAGCGACATTATGAGAAAGAAACATTTTACGACCAATAGACAATTTGCGAAAGAGACGTTTTCCGACTAAGCCTAAAATACATCTTAAAAGGTACCAAATTAATTGCAGGACCATAAAATAAGAAGGCATAATCCAAAAAAGGTTTACTGTAAACAGTGCAAACGCCCATTCCAGAGTCAAGTGGCCCATGATAAACATAAATGCACACACAAGTCACAAGTATGCCCTATATGTGGCCTTCAACTTGAAGGAAATTCTAGAGTGAGTAGGATTATAATTTATAACAATACTACAATTTAAGTTATGAGCTTCGGCTATCTTCAAAATTAAAAAAAAACTTGTCGTTAAGTTTTGGGCAGACAAAATTAGGCAAACATTCTGCATGACTAAGTTGTATAGTCGAACTCGTAATTGTCTAACCACCCTAAGGATAACTGCAGCGTACATGTCATAAATTGACAAGGTCTACTTTAAGGTTTTTTTTTCCTGGATCGGAAATCATCAAATGATTTCTCCCGCTCTTTGTGTCGAGACTTTTACTGACTAAAACCCACCCGTGTTCCTTCAGTTGCCCATGTGCCAGGGTCACGGTATCTCTTTCGAACAATCTCGCGACCCTGGCAGGCATCGGTCCTAGCAGACTCCTTCAGTGCTGCTGACATCTCTTTGAGGCGCGCGTGGAACACTACGCGCCGTCGAACCGAGCCTGGTCCTTACCGGGCGGCGAGCTACCCATTGCTCGCCGCCCGCAAGCTCGCGCCTACGGTGGCCGGGAGTCCGCTATAGTCTCCCGTCGCCCGAGGCGTCTCCTCCTGCGGCGGCTTGGGACGTGAGGGCGTAGAGACTGCCACTCCCTCACGCGCCCCGCCGCCGCCGATCGCCTCCACGAGGACACGGCGGTGCTCCGCCCAGGCAGGGCACAGCTCCACCGTATGCTCCACCGTGTCCTCCAGACGATCCTCGCAATGGAAACACCCGGGCGTTTCCTCCCGCTTTATCCTGAACAGGAACCCACCGAAGCACCCATGCCCGGTGAGAACCTGCGTCAGGCGGAAGGTGAGGACGCCGTGGCGCCTCTCTATCCACTCCTCAAAGAGGGGACTTACCGCCGCAATTGTGGCGTGCCCTGCGCTGGGTTGCGACAATCGTACCCGCCATGTCGCCATGAGATCCTGCCGGAGCTCTGTCCGCCGTGCCGCGATTTGTCGCGGCAGCGGAGTTTCGCCCCGGCGTTTCGCCTCCTCGCGCCACTCCCACATGTGGGCGAGGACCTTTGCCTCCAGATCCCATGGCGGCACTCCAGCAAGAAGGCTCGCCGCCTCGCACGAGGCCATGCGGTATCCCCGGATTAGCCGGATGGCCATGACCCTCTGGGCCGCACTCAACCGGCGCGCTGGGCGCAGCCTCAATGAGGGCGCCCACACCGGTGCCCCGTAGAGGGCCATGGACCGCACGACTCCTGTGTAGAGCCTCCGGCAGGAGGCGTTTGGACCCCCCAGATTGGGCAGGAGCCGCTTTAAGGTAGCCCCAGCCCGCTCCAGTCTGGGAGCCAAACGTCGGAAGTGCTACTTTAAGGGTCGGTTTACATCTGACGGAACATGCGTCGAGCGTATCATCGGTCGCGTCTATTCGGTCAAATAGTGTGTTTTCATATCTGACGGAAGATTCGTCGGGCGTAATTTTGCACTTCCGTAATAAATCGTTCTGTATCAAACATTTTCAATGCAAGAAAACTTCGAACGGTCAGTACACAAACGGTCTCCGCTGATGTTACGTCTAGTCTGAAATTCTGAATGCATCAGTCAATGCATGCGTGGCGCGACGTTGCCGCTCTTTACGTCGGCCGACAATGCGTTGACGGAAACGGAACAGACGCTGTACGCTCGACGCACTAACGCATCATCGGTTAAGTGTGAAAGGTTGAATGTTTTCTCATATAATTGTCTGTTCTGGCGTTACGCGACCGATAATACGCGACGCATCTTCCGTCAGATGTGAACCGACCCTAAGACCGATGTGACAGTTGATGAACCTTAGTGACGTTTCAATTTACTGGGAATTTTTAAGTGTTAAGCGATTACTATGTTGACTGTACAGTTAAACATGTGCAATGTTTGCCCAATTTTTGTCTGCCCAAAACTTCACTTGTAAGTACAACAACTCTGAAACACCCAATTATAATTTATGCTTACTTAACTAAAATAATAAAGCTGAAGACTTTGTTTGAACGCGCAAATCTCTGGAACTGCCAGTCGGCTTTGAATTTTTTTTTGAATTGATAGCCCAATTCTTGAGAAAGGTTATAGGCTATTTAAGATCATGATAAAACCCTAAGAAGTCGAGCAAAATGAAAAAAGTCGGAAAGAACACTAAGTTTATACGAAGTAACACCACGGGCGGGCGATAGGATACGATGCGACGGGGTCAAGGACCATTTCACGCGAACGAAGTTGCGGGCAGAAGCTAATATACTCTATACCGTTTCAGTTATCCAGGCACATGATGAAACACAGCAACATTCAAAGGTACGAGTGTACCAGATGTCCCGCTAAGTACAAGACGAAGGGCGCTCTAATAGCTCACTTGGACCGACACGACGGCAATCGCACGAAACAGTGTGAATACTGCCCCGCAAAGTTTTATACCGCCACTGTGCTCATCAAACATCGACGGATACATACAGGTACATACCCATATTGATTACAATATTGCAGAGATTGTAACGTCTGGCTAGCTGCAACAGTTGACAATTTGCAGGTGAGTGCCAGGTTGTTCGTTGCTCAAAATATAATTAATGACCGTCACACGTATATATTTACAAAATTAAAATCATCAATACAACTCAAGTTCATTAAATTCAACTGAATGAACCTAGCCTTGTCCATTGTGGGGTCGGGTTCCAGTCCACCCAGACACAGCTGAATACCAGTATTTTACGTGGAGCGACTGCTTATCTGATCTCCACAACCCAGTTACTGGGTAATACAATACCCCCTTGCTAAGCCTAGTTGTCTATCGGGCTTCTGACGACCCGTAACGACTGTCCAAGATCTACAAATGACAGCCAGGCCCAACGGCTAACGTACCTACTTTTCGAGGCACGGAGGGGTCTTTTTTTTATGGGTGGGAAATCATCAAATGACGCCTCCCGCTCTTGGGCGGAGCGGGAGGGCGTGTCAGACTTTTACTGACTAAAACCCACCCGTGCTCCTTCATTTGCCTATGTGCCAGGGTCACGGTGTCTCTTTCGAACAAATCTCGCGACCCTGGCAGACGGAGGGGACTTGGTATATAAAGATGGTCACGCATCCAAGAACTAACCGCGGCAAGCGTAGCTTAACCTGATCGATCGATCAGTGCGGCTGTCGTTCCTTAGCCACATCAATTGAATGACTATTTGATGAAAAAGTAATTCAATTAAACTAAATGAAGTTAGGGATTATATTGATGATTTTAATGATTATAATTATTATGTAAAGCCATATTTGTTGAAAACTATTTTAGTTTGGCGTACATCTGTATGTTACCAATTCAACGAATTTAAACTTTTTTATCCGTCAGGTTTTGATGATTACCAGTCACTGCACTTAATAACCCATATTATTTTTATTTCAGGTGAAAAACCTTATGTATGCAGGGTATGTAACAAAGGATTTACAGGCAACAACAACCTCAAAGTACATATGAAAGTACACGGCGAATATTTGATTGTTAAAAGAAATAGTGACCAAGAAGATTTAGCTAAGTTTAATGTTACCAAGTAATAGTAGTTAGGTTTTTTACTAAATTTTAAATTTGTTATTTAATAATAATTCATCCAAATTCTATTGTCAGTATTTAGTTAATTAAAAATAAATTATTTTTAGAAAACTTTTAAAAATTATTTATTATAGAAATACAATTTACATCTAAGTAAGAAACTAAGTGTATCACATACAAAAAAAAAAAAGTCTTTGGCAAGTACAGAAAGGTACTAATATAAAATATAAACATAATTTTTTTTTAAAGTATAAAAATGGATAACCAGTAAAATTTCACAAAAAGCAAATAGATAGGTTCAAGAAAATAATAAGTCTTACTTTATACTTAGATTACGATTAGGTACTAACAGGCAAGCGTACATGTGCCACCAACTTACATCACATAGTTGAATAAATTGAGTCATAACCTGCCAATTTGCTCATTTGAATACATTCTTGTTTGGAAGATCAACTTTTGATGAGTCGGTAACACCATGCTATAAAAAACATACTGTTTACACATTGAGATCGTATTATAGTGCTGCCAATATTATCAAAAATTATGATACATTACAATCTTAAAGCCAGTCAAATGTCTTGTTCACTTGATGTGAAGATTAAATTCTCTAAAATAGTACAATATTGACAATTGTGTAGTTTTGATATTTTCAGTCAGTCTTATAAGCTAATACAAAAATTGAATTTTGAAATACTTAATTAGTTGGAACAAACACTGCAGACATCTATTCATTTTACAAAAGTAATGCTATATGCAACTAAAATGGTAAAATAAAAGTAGAATGACTGAGCTTCGACGGAGCAACAAACAATTTGATAAAATAAGTTTGCTTTTGCCCCATATTCATCTAATACTGGATCCAAAAAGACAATTATACTTTCGGGGCTTATACATAAATAAATAAAATGACACAAGTTAATTCTGACAACTCCCATTTGCTCCTACAAAACTGTGTGTCTGTCTAATTTTGAAGATAATTAGAACAATATTTTAAAAAGAAAAATTCTGTAATAAACGATTGCTAACGATAAAATAGTAAAAGAGAGTTAAATATTGTATTAAAAAAATGCTGCTCATCGAGACTCTCAAGTCATAGACGTTTTTTTATGTTAAAATAAAATATATTGCTAATTAGGGAGGAAACGACTTGAACAAAAAATTTATGTACGTACGTATTTACATACAACTTTTTTTGGTTATTCTAAGGACGTCAGCTAGTTTTACGGAACGTTATTAATAATAAGTAACTAATAAATACATCCAACGTAGAATTTATCGTTCATGATACAGTACATAAGCCTAAAATGTATAAATTATCTTAAATAATTGACAACGAAATAATAAACTCATAACTCAATTACTGTCTTACTAGGGTTAATAATAATAATAACTAACTAAATAGTAAAGCCAATTGAATATTTATGTACTTAATTTTCATTGTTTAGCCAAAAACAATTAGGTACAGGTAAACCAAAAAATGTATGCGTTTCGATAATCTTCGCGTTTCCGAATTAGCACAAACGGCTTAGTCGCAAAATGTCTACTGGTCGTAAAATGTATCTTACTCATATTGTCGCTTTCGCAGAATGTCGCTTTCTCAGAATGACTCTTTCTCACAATGCCTCTTTTGCAGAATGACTCTTTCGCAAAATGTTGCGTTAATAACATAGAATAAAAATTAGCCAGGTTTAAAAAAGCTAGATTTTTTCCAATTACGAAACGTTCTGCGAAAGAGGCATTGTGACAAAGCGACCAAAAAGTCATTCTGAGAAAGCTACATTCTGCGAAAGCGACAATATGAGTAAGACTCATTCTAAGACCAGTAGACATTTTGCGAAAGAGACGTTTTGCGACTCAGCCGCACAAACGTGGCGTCACAGAGTAGCCTCCCACAGAGGCAAAGCTTCTTTGTTGTGAACTGCCGCGTTTAGTAGTAGTGCACCTATCATTACGCGTTTCTATTAAGTTTTCTCTATGCGGATCGGCATACCTACTTCAGTCGCTGATCGTCATGTGTTTTTTGGAATTACATACAGTTGTCAATCTATATTTTCGTACTCATGGCAATACAAAAAGGCAAGTATTTTCAGGGTTGTAACAACTCTATATTAGATCTCATCATCGCGCGTTTGTATTTCGGAAAATAAACGATGATTTCCGAAACACATACTTTCTTGAGATATCTGTACTCATTTACACTATAGTACACAACCTTTATTTAAACTACACTTAGATTTAAATATTAAGGAACTAATGGAATTTACTAAACATGGGAACCTATTCAAGACTTCAAGTAAATACAGTTATAAACGAAATCAGTATTATGTCACATAAATGAGGAGGCAGGCATATTTGTGACTTAAAGTCGGATAACGTAACAGAGTATTGAACAATCGGAAGTAAAAACGAAGTATCATGCACTAATCGCGCATTTCTTACTGTAAATATTTTAAGAGTGGAAGTAACACTTTCACATAAAAATAACATATGAAGACTAAAGTGTTACAAAAACTACGTCTTTTTACAAACCTATCTTAAACTAGAACACTTCTTCTTAAATGTAAAAATTCATACAACATCAAAGAAAAACATGTCGAATATTGGCTATCTATTTACCAAGGAGTAATATACAAATGGAGTGTAAATACGCACATTTTTCATCTCCAGAATCAGCCACCAAATTCGTGATGTGTGCGACATGTAGGTTTAATAAGCAATCGTGCAGATATTGTAATGTGGTGCGAAATTTATCGCTCCATTTATCAACTACTCCGTGATTTGTACCATCTTAAATTTCGTTTCCAAACTGTGAGTTGGGTAGTATCCTAACAACTGTGTCTTTCGTTCCTATTTTGTCCGTATCTATGAGGGATCCCGAGCTGTGTTTCTTGGTCTTGGGCGCAAGGGGCGGTACCTCGCTGCAGGTGGAACAGTTATCATCGGTGACTTTGGAGCTAGACCCTGCGACGCTGAACTTTTTCAGACTACCGGTGGCAAGGGATCCGTTGGAAGAGGAGCAGTGTGGAGGCAGAAGTGGGACTCTCTCCTGAAAGTCTCGGCTGGAGCTAGAAGGCCGGTGCCCGAAACCACTGCTTCCTGGCTCGGAAGGTGCGATTTCTGGACACCCGCCCATGTTTATCCATTCTTGGATTCTGAAACAATTTTGTTAAATTACATTTGGTTCAAACAAACCCTTCCCTCGAATTGAGCAGGAGTTCTGAAAAGGTGTTAGCGAAAAAAACCGTGCGTCTTCCAGTACCACCTCGTTACCTACCGAAACGCAACCATGTCGATACTTAACTAGGGCAACACTTACCTATTTACAATTTCCTCGAAGTTAGGTCTCCTCTGCGGCTGGTGCTTCCAACAGTCCCTCATGAGTGAGTACATGGGTGGCGGACAACTCGCCGGGGCCGCTAAGAGCTCTCCACCTCGCACCATCGATATCACTTCTTGATTACTATATCTGTAATTATATTATTTAAAAAAAATGAGATATTAGAAAATTGAGGATCACGTGTTTAAGTTGGGGGATTGAGTAGCTATATAAGCTAGTATTATATGATCTGTGGTCTAGAATAACCCCACAAGCAATAGATAGATAGATAGCAAGCGAATTACAAATTACCCTAATTAAAAACCTTATTAAAAATGTTACTAATGTCATTCAAAAAAACTTTTTTACAAAAAAAAAAAACTTAGGATCTTAGGATCTGTATTTATGGTTTTTTTGCCACCGACTTCCGAAATTAAAGTTATTTTTCACTTTGTAGTGTTTTTAAGGAAGTCGTTTTTTTTTTTTTTTTTGTGAAAAAGTTTTTATTTTTAAATTTTTAGTTGTGGTATTCACCCCGCACTAATTCCAAACAAACAATGCATATTTATGCGATAGCAGAAATCGCGGTGGATTGCTGTCATTTTTTAAAGAGTTCCGGTGTCTGTCTCCGGAACTCATCATCAGATCTATATGAAAATTATATGGGACCATTTCGGAATAAACCTCTTTCGAACTAAAAAAGAATTTTGCAAAAAAAAACATATAAACATCCGAATTAAGAACCTCCTCCTTTTTGAAGTCGGTTAAAAAAGAGAAACAAACCTTGAGCTTAATCACACCATACTAGCCTTCAAAACAAATGACTCATAACAACATATCTGCTGCAATGATAATAATATGTTCTTACCCATAATACGGCTGTAATCCATAACTGTATATTTCCCACAACACTACTCCATACGACCAAATGTCGCTCTCTGTTGTGAACTTCCCATAAAGTATAGATTCTGGTGGCATCCACCTTACTGGCAGTAAACTTTTCGACTGTACCTGTAACATTAAATTATTTCTTTTTACATTTACTTACTAATAAGTAATCAGATTGTACAAGAAATAAGGTGGTGACCCTCAAACTAAGCATTTGCCTGTATCTGTATTTAACTGCACTCATAAAGTTCTTATTATATGCACAAGAAAGAAAAATGCATATTATTATAATAATCGTGATCCAAATATAAAAAATAAAAATAAACTTTTATGAAGTGAAAGGAAATAATGGAAAATCTACACTAGCTTAGCCATAATAAATTCCGACGCGTGATTCCCTGAGATCGTTGATAGCATGAATTTCTCGGGGAACATACAAATATTGCATGCCAAGCATTCACAGCAATCAGTAACCATTCATTAAATCTGTACTCATGCATAAAATGCACTGAAACGATTATGGCGATATCACAGTTTCTTTTTAACTGGAAAACGACTAAAGAAATATACTCACTCTATAATAATCTGAACTGTATATATCTCTTGAAAGTCCAAAATCTGAAATTTTGACGATAAAATCATCGGAAACCAGGCAGTTTCTGGCTGCTAGATCTCTGTGAACATAATGATGGGAAGCAAGGTATTGCATGCCTGCGGCAATGTTATTGGCGATGCTTAGCAATCTCATGGGCGGTAGACCTTTCCCGGAGGGTGGTGCGCGTCCCATTAGAAACTCGTGAAGATCCCCACGGGCCATAAACTCAAACAACATACATAAAGGTTCCTCTCTTAAAGCCACACCAACAATACATACTATGTTGTCATGGGTTAGCTCAGATATCAAGTCAATTTCTCTTCTGAAGTCTGCCTGTGTTTTAGCTGAAGCATTCTCTTTTAGCGCCTTTACTGCCACAAACTGCATTTCGCCATTCCTCTTCAGCGCTCCCTTGTACACTTTGCCGAATGCTCCTTCCCCTAATTCTTCCAAGAATTTTATTTGTGAAAGAGAATACTGTGGTATACGTAGCACCCCATTACCTCGGGTATTTCTTGTCAGATGAGGCTGGTTAGCAATATTGTTTGTCAATAATTCACTCATTTCTATTGGTGAATTCAATCTAGAATTACCATAGATGTTTTTATCAGCATTAGGTAGATTTATATCCCTTATGGCAGCAGCATTGTTCTTGTTTTTATGTCTATAACATAAGCAGATGATAAAACCAATAATTGATAAGGTCAAAACTAGGAAAACAATAACAATGTAAATCCAGATTTTATGAGCACACTTTGGAATTTCACAATATTGTTTATCTGTTTTGCCATCTTTTTCTATAATACACCAGGGCTGATCTAGAACTCCTCCAGGATTCCTGCAATAACTGTGAGTCCCAGCGAGTTCAGGGAAATCTGATAATCTCACATGTAATTGTTTAGACCATTCAACACATGCCATGCCATTATTTGCAATGTTGACTCTCCCTAGATAACCGCTGCCATTTTCCCAGTAACATTCATCATCAGATGCCATGACTCCACCAATGCTGATCCTCAGACAGTCAGGATCATCTTCCGGCAGGTCTTGACATTCCTCCAATGTCAGCTGCTGTCCTATATGAGGGTGTCTCTTAGCTATGGCATACTCTTTCTGACACAACTCATTCTCCAATATCTCACAATCTTGTTTACACACACGTCTGAGGACAGTTGAATTATGTCGAAAATTAAACATCGCTGCAAATGAGCTATTTGAGTCTGTGTACATACTTGGTAATTTCCCAAGAGCCAAATTTTCAAAAACAATTTCTGGCAAGTCATCTTCATTAGTTTTACCAGTAGCTTCAGTTTCAATTGGGAACAGTTTTTTCGCCTCCCTGTAGAATTTTCTATTTGTGATGAAAGGATCTCTACAGATAGGAAATGTTGAATAGCACAGACTGGGCACTGCATAGCCTTCACAGCGGGGACTGATATCATTAGAATACCTTGTGACTTGTAAAGCTTTCATCAGCTTATCTTCAAGAGCTGCTTGACTTGTATTATAAGGAATATAAACAAATTGACCTTTTAAATGTTCAGCACATACAACTCCTAAGTATTCTTGGCATATTGGCTCCAACTTTTGGGGCTCAGTAGAATTAGTAATGTTTCCATTCAGTGTTTGTATGTTTTCTGATATCAAACCAGGAGTAGACACAACATTAATATCTAGCTGGCTGTAGATATCAGTATTAGGAAATAGTGATGCATAAGTAGGAATCTCATAGTTTTCAATGCCTTGTTCAACTTTTAACTGTGATGTCTGCTTCTTCTCGTAATTTTGTTTGATCACACATGTGTAGTTGCCTTTGTCAGTTACAGCTAAGTCTTTGATCCTCAGATTTGTACCTATGGTGCCATTGGTCTTATCAATCTTAGTAGTTATTTTCATTCTCATGGTAGAGTTATCATCTATAATCTTGTTATCTTTCAACCAATAGACCTTAACATTTTCTAGCAGTTTCTGTTGAATATGATCAGGAGGAGATTCCTTCAACAATGTAGCAATGCCTTCCCTATTTTTCGTATATTTTTCAACTTTCGTATAGTTCATTATCGCCTCACATTTGAATCGTACATCACTTTTGGGTGCTCTGGTGATTACGGGAGGCAAGGTTTTAGAAAAGAAAATGTCAAGTTTTATGTTCCATACTTTCTGCTCCGATGTTGAGTTTGACTTCAGTAATGAGATAGAATCGGGTCTGTCGGATCTTGAAGATTTAATTACACAGAAATAGAAGCACAAAACAATAAATACACTGCAGTGTTTCATGACTAACACTTCCCATAACACCGATGCCTAAAATAATTTTAAATCGAGCGCTTGTTTCTTATAAAACGAAGTTATTCGTTTGCGTGGCACAATAATATATTTGTATAATTGGTTTTATGTCATGTTTGAGTTACATATTTACAGCAGAATCCTTCTTTTTGTCTAAAATTATTAGAAATACGAATGACAGCGAAATAACACCAACCAATATCAATGACAAACGGTGTGAGTTGCCATTCGCGATTTTTAATATCTGTCATGTGCATTAAAATAGTTGCCATCACAGAGCATGTAAATAGTTGCCATGATTTTACCTTTTCCCCGAAAGGTATGCGAGAGGTGGATAAATAATGTTCTAAGGGTATAGGTGTATTCGACAGCCACGTTTTGCTAGTAATAATAGGTAGCCTAAGGCTATTTACCCACGAGTGGTAAACTCTGGGCTGCTACTTTTAGATACCCTATTTTTAAATCGCTGCCATGTTGCTGTAGAAATACGAGTAATCACTTCATCATCCACAACCCAACTTTTCCCACTGCTGGGCATAGGCCTCTCTTTTCTTGTGGCAATTGTCGCAGTCCTGTGCCTCATCCAGGTTCTACCAGCGACCATGTAAATACAACTACAGGCTATTAAGCTATATGCTGTCCACAGCCAACCGACATTATTATTCTCAAAGGTCTGTCGTTCGTGCTTCAAGTACGCGCAGTAACATATGTTTACCCGACCATTTAAAAACAATTTTTGGTATCTTTTTATTATTATTTATTTCAAAAATGTAACTTGCAACATTAAGTAACAACAAATAGAATTAAATAGGCTCACAATTTTCAATTTTGTAAATTCATTGTTTCAGCCAATTTATAGGGTATTTTGTTCCAGTTCTTCTTCAATTTCCTCCCTGAGCACCAGTCCACCAAGAAGAGTAGAGTCCGGAGGAAGCCACTCACAGCTGGTGTCTTCAGATGAACATGCCTGAAAATGTACGATTTAATCATTAGTAAATCGATAAAGTTATCTACTGTAGGAATGACTTTCACTAAGTCTCTTAAACTTCTCGCTGTCGTAGTCGCTACGTTCAAACTTTCTAGTTTCCAAGTATGGATTTTACTGGACTCGTCGCCAGTAAATTTGTCGGTCGTGTTTGTGTTTGCGAGCATAAACACACGCCTGCTAAGTATTTACTGTGGTACGGTCAGCATCGAAAGTCGATTAATACACTTTTACTTATATCAACTCTAAATTGAAACTGTTTCTCCACGTAAGTTGAGGAGTCAAGAGATTTTATTGAGTTTATAATCCATACTAATATTATAAAGCTGAAGAGTTTGTTTGTTTGATTGAACGCGCTAATCTCAGGAACTACTGGTCCGAATAGAAAAAATATTTTTGTGTTGGGCAGCCTGTTTATCGAGGAAGGCTATAGGCTATATAACATCACGCTACAACCAAGATGAGCGGAGCAGTAATGAAAAATGTTGCAAAAACGGGAAAAATCGCATTAAAATAATACAAACATAAATCGATTCGACGCGACGGGAAGGGTCGGGGGAACAAGAAATTTAACGCGGACGAAGGCGCGGGCAGAAGCTAGTTGAATGAATAAAACCGCAAAATGAAGGGATATTTTTATCCCAAGAACAAACTTAATATCAACGATATACGTCACGATCAATAATTCTCCAAATGAAAATATTAGTTTGTAATCGCCACAAAAATACGTTATGTGATAAAACTACAAATTGACGATTTTCGAACTATTTCCTTTAGGTACTTATGCAGCTTGTACTGGAAATTTATAGCTGGATGTGTGGCCACATGCATACAGCTATATCTGTGTAATTTGCTCTGCATAGGTATTCACAACCATTCGACGGGTTCCCATATCGAAAATGACACATTTTCATTTATTGATTTGCTTTGTCCGAGGCAGCAAATAGCTGTCGGAAGAATACCGGTCGTCTATTTGAATTAAATATACGCACGGCCACGCATCAAGCTATACATTTCTGGTAAAAGCTGACATCTCACTGTACGAAAAGCCTATACAATGCGAGGTCAGCTAAAACTGGAAATGTATAGCTTGACTTGTAGCCGTATGTACATACAAAGGTTACGGGTTTTGATCTGTGTAGGTTCAGACTTTTATGAGTTTTTTTGATAACGTTGATTGATGTTCGATTCTGTTGTGATTAGCTATGCTGAAAGTTAATACGCACCTGACACCTGCAGGACGTGGCCTCAACGAAGTGGTAAGTGTCAGTGCCAGGTTGCACTCCAGGGTCGCAGTTCTGAAGCTTCACGGAGGCGTGCTTGCGGTCACCATGGACACACACCGGGTGGTGGGACTGTTTGTATGGGAACTGCCAGTCGGATATCTGAAAGTTTAATAAAAATTATATCTTGGCCGTCTTTGACCACAGACCGCTGTGCGAGATTCGACGGTAGTTAACTTCTTTTGGACTAGTCTTTGTTCTCGGCACTATCTATCGCACAATCAAATACATAGGTCGACGGATAATTATTAGTATATGTACTAGTAAGTACTAGCTGCTCTAGCTAACTAACCGAACTTGGATACGTAAAAAACAGCAAAACATTTACGACACAATTCTTTACCAGAATAATTACCTGAAACATTGTAGGACATTGAGCATCTGCCTACAGCTCTTTGTTCGGATCTAACTGTCACTGTAGCAAAAGGAACAGTCCAAGCCTGATGTACAGGGCACGCCACAATTGCGGCGGTAAGTCCCCTCTTTGAGGAGTGGATAGAGAGGCGCCACGGCGTCCTCACCTTCCGCCTGACGCAGGTTCTCACCGGGCATGGGTGCTTCGGTGGGTTCCTGTTCAGGATAAAGCGGGAGGAAACGCCCGGGTGTTTCCATTGTGAGGATCGTCTAGAGGACACGGTGGAGCATACGGTGGAAGTGTGCCCTGCCTGGGCGGAGCACCGCCGTGTCCTCGTGGAGGCGATCGGCGGCGGCGATCTCTCGCGTCCGGCCCTGGTGCGAGCCATGGTACGGAGCGAGAGGGCATGGGAAGCCGTCACCTCCTTCTGCGAAGCAGTAATGCTCGCGAAGGAGGAGGCGGGGCGCGTGAGGGAGTTGCAGTCTCTGCGCCCTCACGTCCCTAGCCGCCGCAGGAGGAGACGCCCCGGGCGCCGGGAGTCGATTGCGGACTCCCGGCCATCGTAGGCGCGAGCTTGCGGGTGGCGAGCAATGGGTAGCTCGCCGCCCGGTAAGGACCAAGCTTGGGTCGACGGCGCGTAGTGTTCCACGCGCGCCTCAAAGAGATGTCAGCCACACTGAAGGGGTCTGCTAGGACCGATGCCTGCCGGGGTCGCGTGATTGTTCAAAAGAGATACCGTGACCCTGGCACATGGGCAACTGAAGGAACACGGGTGGGTTTTAGTCAGTAAAATTCTGACACGCCCTCCCGCTCCGCCCAGAGCGGGAGAAGTCATTTGATGATTTCCCATCCAAAAAAAAAAAAAAAAGCCTGATGTACACGATTTCATTCAATATGGCATTCCATAAGTCGAAGTAACAAGATTCATTTGTTGCTTTCACTTTAGTATCACTATAGTATCCATGCCAAGAAGCTTGCACCGTAGAAATGGTGCTTTAGTATTTCAATCAGAAAAGATGCTGCCACCATACCTCATAAGAAAGACAATATCCTCCGCATCCCGTGATCTTGACATCGTCCCAGCAGCGTCGTCCGTTGAGGTCGGTCTGCATAGCCTTGTGCGTGTGGCGCTTGATCTTGCAGCGGCCTGTCAGGGATGCTCCGGCGCAGATCAGCGCGCAGCAACAGAGCATCAACGTCAGGCTGGTGGCACTCATGCTTCTGATAAGTCCCGACATTTTGGACACTGCAATAATTTTGTATTCATTGATCACTTTTGACACCGAATGAAACTCTTTATGTAAGGTACATTTAGTTAAGTTAAAAGCTCAGGAATAGAAAACAAAGAAACTGTTTAGTCATTAATACCCAGATTAGAACTGTACAGTTAGGAAAAGGTAAGGATTTTCACACTGGGAAACTTTACGATTAAATTAATAATGCTTTGTGATAGTGAGATAGAGACACTTGTTCCCAAACCTTATCTGAAGCAGATCCCGAACTGTGTGTCGAATGTCCATCGCAAAATGTTTTTATAAAGGATCGAGGTAGACGTCACGGCATTTCTCTCACTTCGCTTAACATGACTATGGAGCACGAACCATTAGCCTCGCGATTGCGCCGTTAAGCTGGATAAAAATAGAGAAGAATTGCCTTTTAGAATATATCACATTTGCATACTTAATTTTGTGACGGTAGCACTGTTAGCGTTAGATTGTCTCTTCTAGATAGTGCCTATAATAATTGGAATGTCTGTTTGTAATTTCGAAATAACAGCTCTATAGTAAGTAAATCCTTCAAAGTGAATACGGTACTTATAACAAAAAAAAAAAAATTTTAGTCTTTCTGTGTCCGTTCGTTAGAATAAATCTCTGAAACGGCTGTTTCGATTTTGACAGGACTTTCACTGGCAGATAGCTGATGTTATAAAGAATAGCATGTCGATTGTCTTAGTAGCACGTTCCCGTGGGATGATTATCGACATTCACGCGGGCGAAGCCACGGGAACAACTAGTAACTGACATAAAAATAAAGAGCCAAGAGCTTATCTCTAGATGCATGTCGTATGTAATCCCACGAACTTCCTTTTCCTATAGCGAAGTGTTAATGTAGGTACATTTCACGCAGATAAAAAGACGCTAACAAGATAAAAATAAAGCTAATAAATAAACAAGGAGAGCTTACTAAATAACGAGATTTCAAGTCGACCCAAAAAAGTCATTAAAAGCGGTGGCGCAGAACAAATTGGCTCATTTGAGCGAGGTTCCTTGTGTCGCACCCGCCTGATGCGCCGCTCTGGCCAAATTCAAAATTCGAACTAATTGCACTGCGTTCCTCATACCTTATGTCCGTATAATTATATAAATCTCAGTAAGTCATGGTCTCGCGTACATTTAACATGCGTTGCATTGCAAGCGGTTTTTGAATTCAGATCAATCTTTAGAATGCAAGGAGGTAATTAGTTAGTATTCCAAAACATTTACGTTACACATAGCTGTACCGACTTGTTGTTGCGTAAGATCGTTTTATAAACCCATGGCAGATACCTACTAAGTTGACAGGTGTAAATTAAATTAGCTGGCTACTATAACCAGTGTTGAGCTTTTGGTTTTCATTTTTGTTAAAATCTTTAAAAGAGACTACCTGTACGCACGGCTGCATACCAAGCTATAAATTTCCAGTATAAAGTGATCGCACGTTGTATGGGATTTCCGTATAGTGAGAGGTCAGCTTATACTGGAAAACAGCTTGATACGTAACCGTGTGTACATTGCAACCAAACGACTGTTACGTTAAGGTTTCTGGAAATTCGTAAAAAATTACAATGTTCCGCGTAAAATTACATAACCAACTAATCGATTGATTCGATAGGCTATCGCATGGTGCTTTTTTTTTTTGTTCCATTAGTTTTCGATATCGATACCCAACACGTGGGTAAAGTATTGCCTGCTAATTTAATTTGAACATGTAAACTAGGTACTTACTAGTTAAAAAATGTATAGTATTTGGCTGGTAGTCAGAAAGCAGCGAAATAGTTTTGTAAAAATAGTTATAGGGTTAACCAACTTACGTTGCTGACCGTACCTAACCTACACGTGCGGGCGGGCTCATACTAAATAGGTAATCAGTAATGTTATTAGGACCCTAGTCTATATTATTTTATTCTGCTCTTAATATTTACGAAGTTAATTTGTGCCTATAGGCATTGACTTCTGAAATTAATTTATCGAAGCTCTCAAACATAACTTAGTCCCGTATTACAGAACGTCACTCAATACTCAAGCATTACTCAAAACTATTTTCAATCAATCTAATGGCTAGAATCTCATTATCATCATTTCAGCCAAAAGAAATCCACTGCCACTGGCACTGTTTGTCATACATAATCGCCACGCTTGGCAGGCGGGTTGGCGATCGCAGTAAAATCAAAATCAAAATCAAAAGTCATTTATTCAAACTAGGCTGAGAGTCAGCACTTTTTGAACGTCAAAGTCACATAAGACAGTCCCCCCAAAACGCCCGCCCTTCGACACTTCCTAGTGCTTTGGCTGGGAAGAAGAAGTGGCGGAACAAACTCCCCAGCAGCACTGCTGTCTGTTAAGTTAGAAGAACTTGATTCTATACAATATTGTATAAGTTATTAATATAATAAAACAAAACATACATTATTCGCCATATGTCAGCTAGCACACGCCATTATACCAACAAAACATTGAAAACTAAACTCAAGCTGAAATGAATAATGAAACAAAATCGTAAACAGAACTTAAAACCTTACTAAAGCCTCCAGGCATAAAGGGCGTGCCCGCTTACATATACAACGATGCAAATGATACATATACACAACAAATGAAATTAAAAGAAAATAAAAATAAATATATGTATGGTGGTAAAATGCATAGAGAACGCTGCTGCCCATTCTCTAGTTTGTCCCTTAGTCGCCTCTTACGAAACCTACGGGAAAAAATAGGGTGGTGTCATTATTTACGTCTGACACCACACGGGACAAGTCGACGGATGGCTTGAATCTAGTTTTAAGTTATACGGGCCTTAAACTTTGAGACGCCGCGAAAGTTTATCAACCCTTTACACTTTCAATAGCGTTTAATTTTATGAAGCGAAACGTGAATCACGCTTGTTTGGATACTTTGGCTTGGAGCTAAGCAACCCGTGGCACATTCGTCATCCTGGTGCAATTTGCTCGCATTGTGTTTGTGGCCATATTCGCCGGAGCACTTACAGGCTCTTGTGCAAAGTGGACTTACCGCTGACAGGAAAGTGCACCACAGATACCTATTGTATTCAGTTATTTTGTTATTTAATTTTTGATAAATATACATTTAAATGCATATGCAGATACCACCACCACCACCTAATACATATGCAGATATTCGACTTATATTTCTGACATCTATTTGCCAGTTGAGGTTGTTCATAAAGCTATCATGCAATTAGACTCAAATAAAGGTCATGGTCCCGATAACTTACCACCATCCTTCATAAAAAAGACTGCAGAAACTATTGTAATTCCACTTCATATTATATATAATAAATGTTTACGAGAAGGCACCTTTCCCGATATTTGGAAAAGGGCGCATATCACACCAGTGTTCAAGAGTGGCGATAAAAATAGCGTTAAAAATTATCGCCCAATCTCTATACTGTCCACCTTGTCGAAGCTTTTCGAGAGTCTTGTACATAGTGAAATATATTCTCACATTCACAATCTCATTATTGGTGAGCAGCATGGGTTTGTTAAACGACGTTCGACGCATACAAATCTCTTGTTGTTCGCTGATGACTTATTCAAAAGTATGGATGAACAAGTTGACGCTGTGTACACAGATTTTCGGAAGGCTTTTGACAAGGTGGACCACAAACTACTTCTAGATAAAATTGCTTACAACGGAATCCGTGGCAATTTGTTACGATGGTTCATGGCGTATATAGACAATAGATCACAGAAAATCGTCATTAATGGTTTCCAATCAAATTCAATCGTTGTCACGTCTGGTGTCCCCCAAGGCTCAATTTTGGGGCCCCTACTCTTTATTTTGTTCATCAACGACATTAAGAAGTGTTTTATAAATTCCCGATTTCTTATATATGCCGATGACATCAAAATTTATAAGACGTGTAAAAGCACACAAGATTGCCGGCTTTTGCAGGAGGACCTTGATAGACTTTCTCGATATTGTTCATACAACAAGCTCCAGCTTAGTTTACCTAAATGTAATGCAATCACTTTCACAAAGAACAAAAATATTATAAAGTTTATCTATTGTCTTCATGGCATCTTTCTACAAAGGGTTGACCATGTTCGTGATCTTGGTGTAACAATGGACTCGAAATTGCACTTCAATCTTCATATTGATAACATCGTTAATAGGGCGTATCGTATGTTTGGTTTCGTCATGCGTTCTTCAAACGACTTTAAAAAACCTTCTACTTTTTTACTTTTATTTAAAGCTTTGGTCCGTTCTCAATTGGAATTTGCAGTCCCCATTTGGAGTCCCATTTTTGATATTTATATAAAAAGAATAGAAATGGTTCAAAAAATTTTTTTACATGTTATGCACTACAGATGCACTAAGTCTAAATTACCATACACTCAATTATTGATGCGTTATAAGCTTCAAAGCTTGGAGTCAAGGCGCAGCCTACTGATGGCCATGATGCTTCATGGTCTGTGTAATAACAGATTCGATTGTCCAGACATAACCAATAACTTATGTTATATTGTACCTAGAACTGTGATGCGTCGAGAGGCGCGTGTGCCACGGCTATTCCACACTGCAAGGTGCAGAACTCATGCTGGTGCACGGGCGCCTCTCCGACGTCTCGTGGATACGTATAACACACACTTTATCGATTTGGATATTTTTGCACTTACGCACTCGAAGTTCAAAAAGATGGCGGTTGAACTTCTCAAATACAAATAGCTATCTTACAATAATTATTCCTAAATACGAATGAATTATAATATATCTAAGTACAAACTATTATTTCGCGGACATTGGTGTGGGTTACACGTTTACCTAGTCTATAACTTACTCTGTCACACTTAAATTGTAATGTGTAACTGTTTTATGTCCCAATAAAGTAAAATAAATAAAATAAATATTATTATTTCAAAAATTTACTTGATTAGGTAGCTAAGTGGGCTGTAGGTATTTTAAAGGCAATAGGATTGTTCAGGTTTTTTTTTTACTTCACGTGTGAAAAAAATTGTAAGTTATATCCTTAGATACAACAAAATTACCCAGAATATTGGGTCATAACATCACGCAGCATTGGTTCGATGGAATTTCGAATAATAAATCGAAAAATAAATCCAATAATATCTTGCCCGTCCCGTATATCGAACCCACTCCCTCATGCTCTGCAGTAGCGCTTACGATGACTAGACCAACGATGCACTCACTTTCTCCAACTCGCACTGGGCCCGCGGGATGATTTCGGCCCTCTCCCTCTCACAGAGAGCTCGAGGCCAGTGTCCCAGCAGTAGGAAAATTTCAGCTGTTAGTGATGTGTGATATATTTAAAGCAGTTAGGTTAACTTTTAAATTGTATTATGCTACGCCAAAAATATTTCCTGACAAGGTTAAACAAGTCCAGTCCGTTCCAGCAATTGTGTGCCATGTTCTATTTGCAGTTTGAATACCGTTATGGTAAGGTATGATTACAACCGGCACTGCGCGAGCGCCGCTCCCATTGCTACCAAGTAAAGGTAACAATCGTCAAACAATATGGCGATCGCAAAGCTCCCGATGACATTACTGCAGTGATTCATAAAGTTCCTGATCGAGATAGTTGCACGACACCATAATAATTGAAGAACTAAGTATTTGTCAGTGCAGTTAAATGGCTTTGTCAGGCAATTTGTAGCTATGTACGGCGGTCTACACTGTTTTTAGAATAGGCCAATAAGTAAAGCAGCCGATAAAAAAAAAAAAACAAATAAGGAACGCTTTCAGAATCTTTAGAAGTTTATTGAATTCATATGTCGTTTGTTTTTACAAATTGGCGGCAATTTAAAAAGTGTCTGTCGTGCGTCAAAATACAGGGTGTCCAGTAAATAGCACGACATACTGCAGGGGGTGATAGCTTGGGTCACTACCTATCAATACAACACAATATATGTTCAGCAAAATCTTACGGATTTACAGTTTTACAAAATTTTCCGAAATACCGAAAAATCTCTACCTTGAAACAGATTTTTAAGCATCTCGTAATGAAAAAATCCTTTTCTAGTACTTTTTTTTACATCAAATTATTCGTGAATAGTTACTTTACTCATTGATAAAGCTTTTTTCTATCAATGACAAGAATGTTTTCTAGACATACTATTTTTTATTTAAATTTGCATAGAACTATTTTCTTATCACTTAAGTTTAACCTGCAGTGGTGAAATAAAAATCCGTAAGATTTTGCTGAACATATATTGTGTTGTATTGATAGGTAGTGACCCAAGCTATCACCCCCTGCAGTATGTCGTGCTATTTACTGGACATCCTGTATATTTGACTAAAGAAAATGTTCGCTTAACGATTTACGGATAATATTAATAATACAATGTGCCGGATATCCCTGATACCGATATCCGGCACATGATTGTTAGTAGTTTAATTGGGCGAGAATGTCATGACTTAGTAACGTTAATCTAAGCTTTCTGCGGTTCATCCGTGGATTGGTAACCATCTTTACATATCGAGACCCTTCCGTGCCTTGGAAAGCACGTTAAGCCGTTGGTCCCGGCTGTGATTTGTGTCATCTTTGACAGTCGTTACGGGTCATCAGACGCCCGATGGAGAAAGTCTGGCAACCCAGTCTACAGCAAAAGGGTATTATATTACCCAGTAGCTGGGTTGTGGAGGTCACATAGGCAGTAGATCCATGTAAAATACTGAAATTCAGCTGCATCCGTTTGGCAGGAGTTGGCCCCAAAATAGGAAAAAGGTAGGAAGGTGTTGAAGTAGTTTAATTGTATTCGTGGCGTAATGAAAAGTGAATTTGGCAAATTAGCCGTTTCATTGCTCTACTAAACCATCACTTAAACCATCATCATCATTTCAGCCGTAAGACGTCCACTGCTGGACTTAGGCCTCCCCCAATTTGGGGGCTTTGCCTTAATCGCCACGCTTGGCAGGCAGGTTGGCGATCGCAGTATGGTGGTAAAATGCATAGAGAACACTGCTGCCCATTCTCTAGTAAGTCCCTTACTCGCCTTTAACGACACCCACGGGAAGAAATGGAAAAAAACCGTAACACTTAAACGTATCCAAAGGTTTATTCGATTTTCTGGATAAAGTTTACTTAGAAACAAGGACCTACACGAATTAACGATTTATTACGCCAGTTTCAAAGTAAACTAACAAACTTCCCCTAATGAGTTGCGTCTGTCTCGTGATTGGTCATTAGTCATTACTGATTCATGGGACGACAGTAGGAAAGTCCCGGTTACCACGGCTACCCCCTACCAAATACTTTGTAAACAATGTCCCTACTCCCTAATAAGTATTGTAATTAGTTAACGTTATTATTAATCTGAAAAAGTCAGCGCATAAATGTACAGAGGCGGACAGTTCGCACCGACGTACAAATATCGCGGCGGGATATTATTGCGCACTGGATTTTCAACTCTCAGCCTTGAACCGAGGGTTGTCAATCCAACAGAATGCATCACAAACATCCCGCCGCGATATTTTCACGTCCGTGCGTACGTGGAGTAGAAAGGGCGAAATACGTGGGCATATATCTAGTCTTAATTATAGCTTTGAATAACATGATTTAATGTAACTACTTAGTTTCATTTTTAAGAATAGTCCGAAATTCCGAAAATACCGACGGGCTTACAGAGAAATAGTCAAGCATTTCTTAGCTAGAATATTAAATAATGCTTCTTACCAACTTCTTCCAAGGAAAAAAAAAAGAAGAGTTTTTATAATCTAGGTATATAATATGTAACCCATATCTAAATTCAAAGTTATCAATCACTTCATGAAAACTAAAGTATAATTTATAATCCACGTTATTCATTATTTATTTCAATTAAAAGATTTTGTAATACTTACATGCATGTTGACATTAGGTACATCCTCATGACGAAAAACGAAAAGTAGCAGCTGTTTTGTTGTTTTTATTCCAAAAGTTCGAGCAATAAATTGTAAGCGGTGGTTTTCGATGTGCTAACGTCCCTGCGTTACTTTAATGTTATCGTTCGCTAAAGATACACGCAAGTTTAGTAGTGGTGATGTTCAAGTAGGAGTTAAGTTGGGGAAGTTTACGTCCTTTCAGATCTGAAGACTGTGTGTGTGTGGTGATTAAGTTATCTTTGTTTGGTCAAAAAAATATCCAGCAATTTGTTTATTGGGACAGGTAATTTTGTTATTATTATTAACTACTTAGGTAAGTATAGGTACTTACAATATGAAGTTCTTTAAACATTTTTGTAAAGAGTTTAGTAAACTAAGTTCAGGGTAATACTTAAAAAATAAATTGGTACCCAACTTAAAAAAAAAAACAAATCAAAATTAGAAAAAAATCTTTCTTTAGAAACAAACAAAATACACTTTAGTCGATTTTCTACTGTAACTTAGATACCTATTATATATTAACAATCCTGGCGACCTAGCGTAAACAGACTTTAAAAAACCATATACAAAAAAAATTAAATTAAAAATTTAAAAAACCCCCGACACAAAAACCTAAGATCCCTTTAAAAAGTAAAAAATAATAAAAAAAACTCAATCTTAAAGTACCTAAGTATGTATTAATAATTTTAAAAAAAATACGTCGCGTTGGGGGACCGCTCCAAACCTAACAATTTAATTACAAATAGTCTATTACCTAACTGAAGAAAACTTTTATAAAATTACTTCTAAATATTGCATTTAGGATACGATCGTCAACGACGTCTGCCCTTGCAGAGCGGTCCCCCAACGCGACGTATTTTTTTTTAAATTATTAATACATACTTAGGTACTTTAAGATTGAGTTTTTTTTATTATTTTTTACTTTTTAAAGGGATCTTAGGTTTTTGTGTCGGGGGTTTTTTAAATTTTTAATTTAATTTTTTATTTTATACTTTTTATAGGTATACTTATTATAATGTAGATTTTGTTAAGTTGTAAATACATAGAACTTCGCCGTGGCCAACAGGAAGATGGGAAGCTTCCAAAAACAATATCAATTCAATTTGATGATGCCACTATCGGCCGGAGTTGTGTTGACGAGAATGGATGGATTCTGATAAGGCCACATAATGTAACTTTTCAAGGTCTTAGAGGATATGGAAATATTGAAAGAACAATGTTTCTTATCATTTTATGTTGGGCGATTACGGCTTAAATGCCGTAATCGCCGCAACTTATAAGTTGCAAGGGACGACAGTTGAAAAAGCTGTGGTTTACTTAGGTAAAAGTACTTTCGCAAAATGCCAAGCCTATGTAGCCTTAAGTAGAGAATTTTTACTCTGCTTAAGGCTACATAGGCTTGGCCTTTTCCTTGGATGGTGTAGCAATTTGTGAGCTCGACCAAACAAAACTATTTAATAACCCACATGACAAATCATCTTTAGCAGAATTGCAAAAACTGAGATGTAGTCATTGATACTCTCACGTGACAATCGGATTTCCATGTCCCAATTTTCCCACCACCAATTTACTCATCAAGCGAAGTTAAGAACATCATTCTCTTTCAGTGCGCTTTCATTTGAGACCCCACTCGAGTATATTTGTAGACATTCGGTTATTCTTCCCCACTTTCACCCCCCACAACTTTTAAACGGCTCAACCGATTTTCATCAAACATGTCTAAGAACACTCGCACATAAGTCACCTTTAATACAAAAAAATAATAATTGAAATCGCTTCATCCGTTCGGGAGCTATGATGCCACAGACAGACAGACACACAGACAGACACACACACAGACAGACAGACAGACAGACAGACAGACAGACAGACAGACAGACACGTCAAACTTATAACACCCCTCTTTTTCCGTCGGGGGTTAATAAAAACAATAATCAATTACTTTTTTTTCTAATGGCTTTAGCTTCATTTTTTCGTGCATGTTTGACCAGCCTTTCTAATTAACTAAGTTAAATATTATTAAAACCTCTTTCGAAGCTTATCGTACTTCAATCTCTCAGTTCAATCTTAATAATAATAAAATAATATAATTTTAAGACATGCAATTTTTTATGTAAGTACGAGTATCTAGGTAAGGTGCTAATTCAAACAAACAATTATCTATAGATATAACTAAATGAAGATAATTAGTATTATATTACTACCAGTAGGTAAAAACAAAACACCAAAATAATGTTACAGACACGGTCCACGTAGAATGGTTGATGAAATTCCTGGAAAAAGCTGGCCTGTAACATGATATTTCAGAATCAGGGCGTAAAATTGTCGAAACAAGTTCATGGCACGGACACAGGGTATAGGCGGCCATTGGCTGATACCTACCGTTGCGTCGGGGCATGCAGTGGCTGAGTGGTTGTGTTTTGCCATACGATTAGCGGCCGTCACAGGTTCGATTCTCGCGCAGAACGACATTCCGAATCTAGGGTTAATATGTAATTGCTTGTGTGTTTAGTGGTTATAAAGTATGTGGAGAGCAGTGGTGACCCAGTGGTAACGACTACAACTTACGAGTTGTATGTCGCAGGTTCGTACCCAGACAGGTGCTTTACTGTGTTTAAATAATTTCATCCTCATTAATCTTAAATCATA
This sequence comes from Aporophyla nigra, assembly GCA_947507805.1. NCBI lineage: Eukaryota > Metazoa > Arthropoda > Insecta > Lepidoptera > Noctuidae > Aporophyla > Aporophyla nigra. The sequence continues at coordinate 8,091,165 of OX382301.1, forward strand.
AATTATTTCATCATGTCCTTTCTTTGGTATTGTTCGTCAAATCGTTGGTTCTGAATTGAGCTGCCCGATTGACAAATGCGTGCAGTGACTGGACAGGTCCACTCAATCTGTGTGGTTCTTTCCTCAAAAGACCATTTTAGTCTCCAATCAACATGGTCTTCACATGATGTGACCAAGATTATGTCTGATCTTTAAAAGAGATAGTGACCTCTGAGTTTGTTTCGGTCTTTCTTCTCCGAGTAGTCAGTTAGGAAATGCTGACCTCATCTATTTCTAAAAAATACTATTGACGTGTAAAAGTGTTTGTATAAACCTACTTACAGAAATAAAATCATTTATCATCACCACTGCTCTCAAAACGGTGAAGAAAAACAACTTATGGAATCCAGCATGTCCTAGAACCAAAAATAGGAAGGCATGTGATGTAACATCTACCACCCCGCACTGGACTCGCTTGGTGGAATACGGTCCACGGTTTGGAAGCAGACCCACGATACAGAACAAAAAGTATCTATAGTAACTTTTTTTATTATTCCTTTTTTTCAGCCTCGATAGTGAGATCGAGAATAGCGGTGCCATGCTGTTGAGCGATTTCATCGATCGGTGATGACGGAGTGGTCCGGAATGGTGACTGGCTGTTGCGGTCAACTTGTATGGACAATCTTCACTATTGTCATCTTTATTGGTATTTTAAATTTTATTATTCACTCAGATATTTTAAAAGATATATTGAACAATGAAAATGATGATATGGATTTCCATCCTTATCATCATTCACACAGTTTTCATTCGCTGTCATATTTTCATTCGATGTCATCTCAGTAGTTACCCCTTTTCTAGGGGGTGACGACTAATAGAGAAGTGTGGAAGAAAAATACATGTTGTCCCGACCCCAATATTGGGATAAGGGCAGGAGAAAGATGATGATGGTTATCGATGATTGAACAATGAAAACTTACTATGACACTATTCTCGTTCTGCAGTTTTCACTAAAATGATTTCAATGGAACCTAATAATAAATTATATATATTTTATACAATAATTATATTTTATACTAGCTGACCGTACAAACGTCGTCCTGTTTCCTAGAACTCGATAGCAGCGCCATCTGTCGGGCTGATTTGTGAATCTAAACTATCCAGGGTGGCACCCAAACGCATACAAAAAAAAACTTTAGAGGTGTCAAGGGACACCCGGATGGAACGAAGTTACTTTCCAGGATTCATAATAGTTATAATTTTTTAATTATTTATTATGTACAAAAAACTTGTATACACTCAACAAAAATATTCTCTCTCTCTCCCTATCTCCTTCTCTCTCCCTCTCTCTCTCTCCCTCTCTCTCTACCTCTCTCTCCCTCTCTCTCCCTCTCTCTCTCTCTCCCTCTCTCTCTCCCTCTCTCTCTCCCTCTCCCCCTCCCCCCACTCTCCCTCTCACCCTCTCCCCCTCCCCCCACTCTCCCTCTCCCCCTCTCTCCCTCTCTACTCACAACAAAAAAAACAACAACATACAAAATATATACGGTCGAATTGAGAAACCTCGTCCTTTTTAGGGTTCCGTTGCCAAATGGCAAAAAACGGAACCCTTATAGATTCGTCATGTCTGTCTGTCTGTCCGAGTATGTCACAGCCACTTTTTCCGAAACTATAAGAGCTATGATGTTGAAACTTGGTAAGTAGATGTATTCTGTGAACCGCATTAGGATTTTCACACAAAAATAGAAAAAAAAAACAATAATATTTGGGGTTCCCCATACATGGAACTGAAACTCAAAAAAAATTTTTTCATCAAACCCATTCGTGTGGGGTATTTATGGATAGGTCTTCAAAAATGATATTGAGGTTTCTAATATCATTTTTTTCTAAACTGAATAGTTTGCGCGAGAGACACTTCCTAAGTGGTAAAATGTGTGTCCCCCCCCCCCCCCCGTAACTTCTAAAATAAGGGAATGATAAAACTAAAACAAATATATGATGTACATTACCATGTAAACTTCCACCGAAAATTGGTTTGAACGAGATCTAGTAAGTAGTTTTTTTTTAAAACGTCATAAATCGTAAACCACAATTTACCTTCCATTCAGTCAATTCAAATATAAAATTTAAAAAAAACATTTAATTTCATAAACATAAACCTTATGCATAAACCGTGAATACCTGCAGGTTTGTACGGAACCCTCGGTGCGCGAGTCCGACTCGCACTTGGCCAGTTTTTTTTAAGTCGGTTAAAGCATGTCGTGACAACTTTTCGTAAGAATTTTTTCCGTCTAGCCCCCTTTCACAACGCGCGATAAGGAACTTCGTTCCAAAAAAACCATTCAAATCGGTCCAGCCGTTTAGGAGGAGTTCAGTGACATAAACACAGTAGAATTATATATATAAAGATATAATTATTATGCCTAAATTATGAATTGCTAAACTTAAGTGGCAGTGGGCACGACATATTGCTCGTAGAACAGATGTGGCTGAAAAATTCCGGAGAGGCGAGAAACATGTATGTTCACCCATAGAGATAAGTTACCAGGGTCGTTGGATATAGTTGAACTTTTGTAAGAATAGTTCAACTATATACGACAGTTAATACGGGGTATATCCATTTTATCCATCGATGTATCCAACACTATTTATCTTAGGTATGGTCGGATATAATGAACTGAGGGTCAGGAGGCAACTCGCACTCGTTACTTATATCTTTAAGATAATTAGGGGGAAGATACACAATGCGGATATATTGAGAAGAGTGGAACTAGTCGTGCCAGATGGGTATGTGGGTCGTCGTCGTCGGCCGCGGTTGCTGGCGGTACCGCGCGCGCGAACTAACTTGCTGCGTGAGGCGCCGCTGACGAGCGCACTCCGCACTCTCAACCTCATTGCTGATGACGTCGACATATTCTGTTGCACTTTGGAAGAATTTAATAGAATGGCTGCCTATAAAATTTGCTATGGTACTTGATAAATAGTGAAACTATTTAATTTTTAAGTGTACTACAATGTCGCATTGGGTCTAGCCTGTAAGGATGTTGTATGTTTGGTGTGAATAAATAAATAAATAAATAATGTTTCAAATAGTATTAATAGAAAACATACAGTTAATTTACCAAAATTTTTGATTTTAAAACAGCCATCGGTTTCTTACTAAACTACAACTTAGCCAACGACTCTGTTACTTATCTCCTTTTGGTGATTTTAAAGGTAAAATCACCAAAATAAGATTCCACGTTCATCCCGATTTAATTACATTAGTTTTTTTGTACAAATAGCAGACTAACAAATTGTTTTAGCGCTCAGGGGGCGTCCATTAATTACGTGAGGCATTTTTGAGAATTTTTCGACGCCCCTTCCCCCTTGGTGATATATCGTAAGATTTTCCTCAACTCCCTCCCCCCTCCCCTAATCTCACGCGAGATTCTTCATAACTTTTATTTGGGCTGTAAACGTGGGATAATTGAGAAAAAAAAAACAAAATCAACCTGTTCTATTACTTTTATTGAAGACTAGCAAAACTAGTATTTGTGAATATTACCGTAATTTAAAATCACAATCATAAAATTAAATAATTAATATCAAACAAAAATTAAGAAAAGATTTATTCTAATTCAGTACCGTGTGGTGCCGGACGTAAAGAATAACACCACCCCATTTCTTCCCGTGGGTGTCGTAAAAGGCGACTAAGGGACTTACTAGAGAATGGGCAGCAGCGTTCTCTATGCATTTTACCACCATACTGCGATCGCCAACCCGCCTGCCAAGCGTGGCGATTATGGCAAAGCCCGCCAAATTGGGGGAGGCCTAACTCCAGCAGTGGGCGTCAAACGGCTGAAATGATGATGATGATGATGAATTCAGTCCATGAATTTAACTCAAGAATTTATCCTCTTGACTCAAGAAAATCATTTTCTTCAAAATGGTATTCTTGGTTCAAGATTTTGGCTCTTGAGTCAAGTTTTTTTTTTTTTTATCAGTGTACTATTGTCTCCGATTTGGCCATATTTTATTGTAGAAATATTTTGTCACGCAATTTTACACCGTTTTCTGCGAGAAAAATAATTACGTGATATTTGCCAAGACCCCCCCTCCCCCCTAAGTGAGATTTGGAAAGATTTAGCTTGATCCCCTCCCCCCCTAGAACACCTCACGTAATTAATGGACGCCCCCTTACAACAGTCTGTAAACAATTTTCGAAGAAATCACGCTGAAAATTAGAGATTTACAGTTTTAACTATGCTTCCAAAGTGACGTAACCTTGGAGTTTTACATAAATAAATGAGTCTACGAATGAGCTGAGTCCTGATCCTATTTTTTCGCACGGAACTACGGAAGGACAAAGTTTTGTAGCCCCTAATTTGCAAAACGGTCTTTACCTAGCAGTGATGTACCATTTATCACTGCAAGGGTGCAAGGACTTAGTATACATATGACAGGATCAGCTATAATGGCTGACTTCTAATCACAAATAAGACGGCCCATTGTGTCACCCAATGTATTTTTTCTACATTTACCTATTGCTGTAAATACCTAACGGTGTGCATAATGTAGAAATGTTTTATTTCTATCTTTTGTTCTAAACTCTTTTGCTTTCCCCAAGTAGCTGCAGTAAATTTAACATTGGCATATTTGAACACCCAGATTGCATATTATCCCTGGAGCTGCTAGAGCTGCGCGTACCGGCGCACGTGGCGCTGGGCACGCGCGCGGCGCTGTCGTGCCGCTGGGCGCTGGGCCCCGCCGATGTGCTGTACTCCGTCAAGTGGTACAAAGACGGCAAGGAGTTCTTCCGACACGTACCGCGCGACCACGAGCCGCGCAGGAAGTTCCCACTGCCTGGAGTGGATGTTGAGGTTTGCTAGCCTTCTCTATTTCAAAGTTTCTATAGCATAACGCCAACTCTGTACAAATTTACTGGAGCGGTATGCGGTAACAGAATGCAATTTTGCAATATAGGGTGTCTCCGCACATATTCCTATTATGACGTCTTATCTTCATTGTAATACAGACGCTTATTTTAAATTCAAATTGTGATTGACGCAGCAATCGGATGCGTCCGGGTCGAGCCTGGTGCTGTCAGCGGCCGTGTCCGAGACAGGCGGCCGGTATCGCTGCGAAGTGTCCGGCGAAGGGCCGCTGTTCCCCACAGTGTCCGGACATGCAGATTTGAATGTCGTCGGTGAGTTTACACGCTATATTACCTGTAGTGTTTTTATGCTTTCAGTATACAAAATTAGCTATGGAACCCTCTCGACAAAAATCTATGGAACAAAAAAAAATGTAATGTGCATCCATGAGGATTCCATAGCTTGTTTTTAAAGCCACATAAGTAGGTATTCCTTGTTTGTCATCACATGACATGAGACATGAGGGAGTATTGCATTCCATAAAAACAAATTTTCCTTCTATTTCTTTCTAGTCCTTCCTGAGCACGGACCAGTCCTGACAGGACTGCGATCACGATATCGTCTCGGGGACCGTGTGCAGGTGAACTGCACTTCTGGTCGGTCTCGTCCGTCAAACCATCTCTCATGGTATATCAATGGAGAACCAGCACCAACCACAGCAGTGATGCCTTCCGTCCATCGGACTTATAAAGACTTGGAAACCACCACACTGTTGCTAGATTTTATACTTACAGAGCAACATTTTAGGAGTAATGGACTTAAAGTCAAAGTAAGTTAAAACACCACTTTGGAAATACCTTAACCTTAACTTATATCTAATATCTTAACCAAATGTCAAGTTCCGTTAAAGTTCTGTTAAAGACCCTCAAAAATATGTTTGTCCTAAAAATGATTCTTGAACCACTACAGCAAACTTGTGCAGTTACATAATGTAGAATCGAACTAATTTCTAAACCAATGGTGTGATACTAGTTTTTCATGTCTTGTTCCAGTGTCTAGCAACCCTCACATCTCTCTACTGGCGTAGTATCGAAGAGAGTGCTGTGCTAGAAAGAGGGAAGGTCTACGAGAAGTTAGCTCCTTTTGCACCTGAAATAAACACAAGAGCCGACCGTGTCCACTCTAATTTAGCGGGATTACTCACTGGTTCCTCCACCAGTATTGTAAGCTTGCTTTTGGTAGCTTTCTGTATAAGGCTCTGTTAGATTTAAACCCAGATAATATGATAGGAAATATAGTTTGCTCGAGAATGGCGCCGTAGTTCGTAGTCGCAGAGCATGGGATCACTGCGACGACGACGGCAGCGTTGCCGCCGAGACATCCTCGGTCCCATGCGTGCTCTGTGGTTGCAGCGGACAACGGTAACTTCTTGCTACTCAACCTTTTCGATTCCATGTCGTATAATAAGTTTGAATAACAAGGAACTGGTTGTATTTTATTAAAAATAAACAAGTAAATCTAACTACTTTATTATTATTTTATTTATGACAGTCTCAATAAATAAAACTCAAATGAATTTGTATTCCCGGAATTCCAGTGTATAAAAATATTATGTAAAACTAGTTTATAGGTGCAACCTATTCATGAAAAAGTGCAGGATCAAAAAGATGGCACCTATTTGTAGGTTAGAAAATGAAGTGTGCAAAGTTGAGAATATCTGTAAGCAAAACCATTTCGATATAAAGGAGCAGCCGTCACTTCCGCTAGGGCCTTTCTATAGTAAGTAATGTACATTTTTAATGCCTTGTAAATGTAAGTAAGTCAAAGTTAAAGCATTTATTTCAAATAGACCCAAAAAAGGCACGTTTGAACGTCAAGTTACATGAAAAATAGAATTGAGTCTAGTTGCCCCTTCCAAAAGGTAGATTAGTATGTACAAGAAACTCTATAGAAGAATGGGCAAGAAACTCCACCGTTACTCTTTTAAAATGTTTGTCAATGTTTGTATACAATATATAAATAATTACATGTGAAGACGATGCACCTAAAATAAAATTACCATATCACAACAGGTAAAAGAATTGTACTGTAATTGAACAGGTAAAAGTAGTAGTTGAACAGGTATTTTATACTGTAAATACCTGCGATCTACAAGTGCTACTATTCAGCATGCTTAGGTAGGTACTTACTATTTATTTTGAGAGACTATTAGTCAGTTTCAAGCAGACTATAAGGAGGTTTTTGAGGTTTACTATTTCATAAGTTTACCGGCTTTTTCTCACGTATCGGCATGATCGCACGAAGCCACAAACTATGTATGATAAGTCATGCGACATGGTATAATATTAGCCAGTCAGTAAACGGGTAGTGATGCTGACTGACTGCCCAGGATGCGCCGACGGTATATTTGAAGGGTATTCTAACTATAATTCACCATTCCTGACTTCTCAATCAGGCGACAATTCAACTTTTGGATGCAGTTTATTTTTACCCCACTGGCGAATCGAAGCTAAAAAAGATGGTAATTTACTTATACTAAATATCTATACAATCCTAATAAATAATTATATCTAGTTAATAAAGGCGGAGAGTTAATTGGATTAAACGCGTTCTAATCTCAATTAAAATAATCTTAATTAAAATAAAAATCTTTTTGCATTTAATAGAACTATTCTTGAGGAACGCTACGGGCTATATCACGCTAGGATCCTTAGGAACCGGAAAGCGAAAAGCGAAAACTAAGTAAACGCAGATGTTGTGATACGGGGAGCAAGAAAAACACAGATAAAGTTGCGGGTAGAAATTAGTATTTATTGATGTAATTAACTTTTTTCATGTTTCGCGGCGACGTGACGCGATGACGCGAAATTTACTTTTGCAATAAATTCATGACATCTGTATTCTTCCCATCCGCACGTATGGTTCTCAAACATGGTCTTTGACAATTCAGCAGAGGTCTACGCTCGAGATTTGCTGGAGAGCTATGGAACGGAGTATTCTAGGTATTCAACTTGTGGACCGGCTTAGGAATACAACAATCCGTTCCATTGCTAAAAAAATAACTGACACACTCGGAAACTTGCAACGCTTAAATGGGATTGGGCCAAACTTACGACCCAATGGGTCCCACTTAATGCCAAAAGACATCGTGGCAGGCCCAGACGAAGATGGTGGGAAGACAAGGACTCTTTCAATAAAGATTGGTCCTTGGCAGCTCTGGACAGAGAGACGTGGAAAGAGAGTAAGGAGGCCTTTGCCCAGCAGTGAGACTTCAACTGCTAATAAAAAAATAAAAATAATCAAAAACAATACCTTTGACTTTGTATTTTTATCTGTGTTCATATTTATAATCTGTCCTCAGTAATGTCACATTTAATGCTAAAGCTGTGTGTACACGAAAAACAAACAAATATAAAAAACTCAAGTATTGACTGCTACCTACAGTACCTACTGCCACAGGCTACATGCTATTCAAAAGTATATGAATGAATATTGAAGATATTTTTCAAGATAGTAAAAAAATACATTTAAGCTTTACTGTGTTGGCCAACTTCCTTTAGTTTTAAAAAGAATGTAGAAAAAGCTGTCCATCTGGGCATGGGAAAAAAAAAAGAAACAAAACAGGTCCAATGTGTACACAAGTTTAGTCCGACTTCAACAAAAACAATGATGAGATCGCTTCAGTAGTCAGCAATAAAATACAGCGCAGTCTTTCAATAAAAGTAAAAATGTCCAATAGACCACATTCTAAATCTCGAATAAAAGTTTGTAACAAATCTGTGTTTCATCTTCAAGACAAAAAAGCAGACGAAAGTGAATTATCCATCGGTTTGATTAAATCTGCGAAGAGGAGCGGACAACTCAGTTTATGCAACAGGGGACTGGGGTCAGGTGAGACGGAATTATTTATTACATGTATTGTAATTGACAGTACGTTACATAAAACTATGCGACTTATTCATACAACTATTCAGTACTAAGTGTTATGAAAAGTGTTTCGCATTCAATTCTAGAATTTAAGACCAGCTTACATAGGAGTACATAATTCATGTGTAATAATAAAACTGTTTCATCATCAGCACCCTATAATGTTCCCACTGCTGGGACACAGGCCTCCTCTAAGTGCGAGGGAGTGGGCCATAATCCACTACGCGGGCCCAGTGCGTGTTGGTAGATGCACATGTCTTGAAATTTATGGTTCAATGACATGAGACATGCTGGTTTCCTCACGATGTTTTCCTTCACCGTTTTGAGAGCAGTGGTGATGAAATAATTTTACACAAAGTAAAGCGTCTGCTTGGGTTGGAACTCACGACCTACTACTCGTAAGTCGCGGCCGTTACCACTGGGCCACCACTGCTCTTAAAACTGTTTGTTATATAGTAAATAAGAAATAAAAAGGTTTGCAGTATTATTATAGAACTATCAAGCTAAATAGAAATGCTAGAAGTGCTCTAGTAAACATGACCCACAGACCAACCATTCAGAAAATCGTAATTGTCAGAAAGAATGCTTACTTGGTAATGTTTTTAATTACGAATTAAGTATTACGCTACATAGAAGATTGCTGTTATAGTGCCAGAAAATGTATGGAAAATTGACGAGTTGGTGTTGGAAGAAACTAAGGAGGTTGACTTCACAAGAAATGATTCAAACCGGTGGTGGACAGCAGAGCCACTAAAGACTCTTGACCTCAGTTCCAATGTTATAAAGGTGATATCAGGCAATGTCAAGTTTCTGCAACACCTCGTCAACCTCAAGGTGAGCAGGACAACTGACACTTTATCGCTTTTTATATCATTATGTTAATTTTTGCTTAGACATGTATTCAGAGCAAACCTTACCATACTTGCCCCTTCATAGAACCAATTAAGAAATCCTCATAAAATTTTAAATCCACGCAAGTTGAATAAATCTTTCATGTAGATGTAATTGAAATTATATAATTCGAGGTTTCTAAAGCAAATTATTTAATTTATGTTTATAAGCATATTACAATATCTTATTAAGTCAGAATCCATTATATTTAATTGATTCTTATGCTGAATGTTTCCAAAATATGTAATTTAGTGCACAGTTTATTCATACCTACTCATTAAAACAGTGTTGTGTTTATATTTTTCCAGCTTCACGATAATGCCATATCAAGTCTACCACCAGAATTTGGTGAACTAAAGAGTCTTATGAACCTGAGTTTGTCTCATAATAAACTGGTAACACTACCCAAAGAATTCTACAAGCTGACAGAGTTGCGCTGGCTGAATATATCTCACAATGAACTTTCGAAAATAGAACCTGACTTTGGAGACCTTGTTATGTTGAACTTTTTGGTAAGAAACAAAAATGGAATCATATCATCAACAAATGTTTGAATATTTTGGAGGTTTTAAATCCTAGTAGACTATAGGTATGAAAGAGGCTTTTGCAACACAGAGGCTCAGAACTGATGTTTTGTACTACAACTATAGCTCCAAAAAAGTAAAAAAAAAAAAAAAATACAACTTGTCTTTAAAAACACTACAAACGTTTGTTTGTTTTTAAAAAAGTTTGTAAAACGTTTTTTTTTTTCCTTTTTAGTTATGGTATCTACCCTGCACTAATTCCTATACCCCTACTGGCCTGGTGAATAGCAGTGACAGGACTATTAGAATATCATCATGATAAATAAAGGGGATTAAATTCGTGTTATCGAAGCTAACTCAAAAACTACCAAAGCAATGTCAATAGTATGGTTATGGGACCATCCCTGAAGCATAACCCATCCATTAAATAAGAATCATCGAAATCGGTTGGCGTGATATTGAGTTATTCATCCATTTGTCGCGCATATACTTAATGCAAATTTAAGACATAAATGGTATTCTCATGGATGCCAAAGTCAGAACTGGACCAAATTGAAATGGGACCACATGGGAAACACCAGCTTTCAAATAAAAAAAAAAACATCAGTCATCACCATTCACCCAGTCGAAAGTTCTGAGTAACAAACATTAAAAAAATACAGTTGAATAAAATAGGTACAGGATTGTAGTCCCTTGTATGTAGTAGTACAGGGTCAGTAAATAACTATGCTCTTAATAACTTAACCAAACTCTACTTTTTTTTTAGAGCTTTGTTGCTTAGCAACAATATTGCCTAAAATCTCAATTTCAAAAAGTATCTGTTACACAACAGATACTTTTTGAAATTTAGATTTGTAGCATACAATAATTTGACTGGCCTGTTAGTCTAGTGGTTAGTGACCCTGACTGCTAAGACTGAGGTCGTGGGTTCGATTCCCACCCAGGACAAATGTTTGTGTGATGAGCACAATCATTTGTTCTGTGTCTGGGTGTAATTTATCTATAATATGTATGTATTTAGAAATATATAAGTATGTTTATCACTTGTCTGGTTACCATAGTACAGGCTCTGCCTAGTTTGGGATCAGACAACAATGTGTTGGTTGTCCTAAGATATTTAATTATTTACATATTTATTATTATTTTTATTTATGTTAACATATCTCGGGACCCTAGGATCCCGGTCTTTTGGAAGGCGTACGAGGGGCCGAAGCCAACTCGCAGAGGCCCCTTAGACAATTTTAAATGATGAGGGGGCACCACCCGACGATTATCCCTGTATGCACTATGCAAGTGCATCCAAAGACAATCCCCGGTTGGAGCAGAACTATTACAGAATATGGAAACAAAGCAAACTAGGCTATAGGTTTGGATGGCTACAGTGGATTGGTAACCGCAACTATGGAGGGACTATGGCCCCTGCCTGATCAATGTTTTGTATACACGGATAAAATGGCAGGGGGTGACTTGCACACTCAATAATGGGCCCCCGGGAAACGTCGCTAGCACATAGTGACGTAGCGACAAGGGGGCAACACTTCCTGAGGTGCTTGAGAAGTGGAGAGGTATTCCACGGCTTTCAGAACAATCCCAGAGCCCGGAAGATGGTCAAGATCCCTACGAGCACTTACTGGAATACTTCCTTTCCCCGAGCACGTTTGCTCTTGCGAATCTCCACTCAAGCCAGCCAATAAAGGCAAGAATGAGACGGGAGCTCTGAACCTCATCAGTGTTCACTCCAGCCGGCCAATAAAGGCAAGCCAGAGATGAGGAACAAGAATTCTCCCAGGAGATAGGGTCCGTGGGGTCGCTACTGCCCAACAGCTCGCCACAAGCTGCCCTGCGGGGTTATTATTATTATTATTAATAATGTTATTTATTATATTCCCCAGAACTTATCGCACAACAAATTGACCAAGCTACCTCCAGGGATGGGGTATTTGGTACGGTTAGTGGAAATTAATCTTTCACACAATGACCTTCAAGAGCTTCCTCCAGATATTGTTAACCTTCGAGGTAAATATTATTTATTGACTTCATTCAAACAAATCCTACTGTAATCTCAGTTTAAATACCTGTTCATATCTTTATAACTAGTAATGTTGATAAGTTGTTAAAAATGAGGGAAATACAAGTATTATTATGTAACATAATATTATGATTATGATGATATTATGCAGATCACCATAATTATACAAATAAAGTCTTAAAATTGTGGGTCAACTGTTCTATTTAGTATACAGTAATGTAAACCTTATTTCAAAGTTACACAGTTCAAAATCCATTGCATCTAAAATAATACTAATTTATTAATTTTTTGCCATTCAGAAATCAACTTACCTGTTAAGTTATTAAGGTTGACATTAGTGTGAGTTGCAGTATTATTTTTTCTAAAGTGGTTGATGGGCTCTTGCTACATCACCACATGTTATAAAGATATCTTACTAATATGTGTGATTTGAATTATCCATCTGGGAATCAAAATCTTCACTTTAAGTTATAGTTATTACAAATAATGATATCCTTGGCTGAGGCATATGCCAGCCGTGGACGTTACGTCGGCAGAGATAACATGACAATGATGAAAATGCAACTGTCATATTGGCTTAAAACATTTATATTTATAACTTAATCCATCTCAGAAAACAAACGAAAGATGTTTATGTAATCAACTCTTATCACGAATGTAACTAATTGCTCTACTTCACCGAAATAATTAAACTCATGCGACTGTGGAAATTCCACGAAACTACGTGTCTTATTATTTTTATGAAGCCAACTTAAAAACGATCTTCCATAGTTTAGTTTTGTTAGCATTATGTGACTTACTTTACTGTGGACTATCTGCATCCCGCAGTTCCACCCACATAAGTCTCAATCCTGTGGGAATATCAGGATAAAAATCCTATATCCTTATTCAGATCATGGTCTACCCATTTGCCAAATTTCATCCAACAAACATACAGAAAGTCATCTTTTCTCATTAAATATTAGTTTCTATTTGATCTAGACAAGGACTAGGCAATGTTAGAACTAGATGATACAATTTAATCACTTCCAACTTGACCAACAAAAGTATTGCTTTAATTCTTTCAGATTTGAAGAAAATGAATATCAGCAACAATAGCCTAAAGAAGTTACCACCATTAGGAGAACTGAGAAAAATGGAAATATTGGACGCAAATCATAACGACATTGAAGCACTACCCGACTTTTATGGGTGTTGCGCCCTCAAAGAATTATATATTGCTAATAATTTTATAAAGGTAACGGGGATTATTTATTCTAATCTATAAAGTCACTTTTACGCCGTCAACAAAAGTAGTACAAGATTTTTGCAGGAAACATAATTTTGTTTTCAGAAGAAATGGTTCAATCTTGCTAGCAAATGGCATAAATTTTGTTTACAATACTATTCAGTCAATGACTATAACAGGCTTGTGTTATAGTCATTGACTGAAAATCTCATGGTCTCTCATTCAAAATTTCCTAAATTATTTTTTTACTGTGCTTTGTGTAAGGCCCATCACATATTGAATAAAAACAATTACAAGTACAACATTTTCCATCTCTTTTATTTTCAGGAAATTACGGAAGAATTTTGTGACCATATGCAGCACTTAAATGTCTTGAACATTAGGGACAACAAAGTGGAAGTGCTGCCCGAAAACATATCACTTTTGCAGAATCTAAAAAGGCTTGAGCTCACTAACAACAATTTGAATAAGTGAGTATTCCTTATAGTAAATATTACTGTCAGCGTCAATGATATCGGGGCGAACAGGCTGTTCAAAATGATCTAAACAAATAAGAAAATTAAATATTAACTCAATGACACAAGGAATGTTTCAGAATGAAGACAGTACACAACAACTATCATTCTGACAAGAACTTTATTCAAACGAGATAAAGTTTAAGTTTCTTAGTTGTTGAGATCGTTTTGAACAGTCTTTTCGTCCTGATATTTTTCACGTTGAGTGTACACCTTAATATCGGTCAACAGGATCTTATAAAATACACAATATAATGGTTTGAATAATTAATAACCCCATTGGGTCTTTTGCTTTTACTTTTAATACACCTAGTACTCACAATAGGTTTCATACTATTCTATTTCTTTGGTTTTCAACTATTGTGTGTGTGTTATAAAATCTGTAAAATACCATATTTCAGGCAAATAAATGAATATATCTATCTATCTATACTCACAGTGGCGGTATAGTACAATACTGCTCCTGACCAGTGTCTTACTGTGGAGACACGGTTTCTCTCATTATAAATTTATCTATCGAGGAGTGGAAAGGAGAAAGAGCTAAGGCCTTTGCCCTGCAGTGTGTCCCACTGCTCTGCACTGCTCTTTCTCCTTTATTATTTACATAGGCCAAAAATATTTTTTTATGAAATAGCCGCAGTTCCTGTTAGCTTAAAAATGCGAAAGAGTCAGGGTAGCACGTAAAATTCAAATTTTCTTTAGATTTTTTTTTGCAATTTTCAGTTCAGTATTAGGTTGATCTAAAAATGAATCACGTCCGTTATAAACATTTATTTATTGAATTATAATCATAACAATCATCAATACGTCTCTTTAAGTTCATATTACTCAATTGAATGAATGTTTCATGAAAGCATGACATTTGAGGCCAGTTTTAACTTCGATCAGTCGTCAATCAATAAGTAAGTTATTCCAGTAAAAACATTAAAAGGTGAAAAGAAATTTGGGTGGGGTTAACATTTCAAGAAACATTAAGGTCTATTGTACTAACACTAACTTATAAACAAAAATAAAACTTAGTCATTTTTGTAGGTTACCCAGAAACCTAGGCCTCTTATCCCAGTTGCAGAGCATCAACATGGAAGGCAACAAGCTGTCGTTCGTGCGACAGGACGTCATCCGGGGCGGCACGGATCGTATGTTGAAGTTCCTACGAGATCGCATCACCGAGGAGGTCGTCAGCGAAACCAGGTTCACACCTGACGAGTGGCCTGATAAGTGAGCATATTACTAATTTAGGTTATTATTTTCAAAATTTAAAACATTCTTTGAAAACTAAATTTTTTAAGTAATTTTTTCCATCGCGTGACGACGAAAAAAAAAATAGTAAAGTATTTTTAATTTGTTTGGCCCAAACTTCAGCAACGCTAATTCCTTCTGCATACACACCGGAGGTCTGAGCTGTCTTTAAACCCCTAATAGTGGAAGTTATCCCGCTGCGGCCTACTTAGGTACGAAGTCAATTTTAGGTTTTCCAACTAGGTAACTTGTGTCCAGATGCCCAGAGGTTCTCTGGTGGTTCAATAAATAAATCAGGAGGCTTTAGCAGTTCTTGCCGAAGATCCTGTGGAGGGAACTAATGCACCCAATAATTATGCGATTTTTAAGGTTTTGTGGAATGCAATGGGGGCGGGGGGGTATTTAATCTATGCTTTTTGGTTGGCGCGTTGATCATTCTGTAGCTTCGTCTTCTTTATGCGGCTGGCTATAGTCCTGCGGATAAAAAATATAGATAATGATTTAAACTTAAATTATTATTACGTATTATATTTTCTGGACATTCCTAATTCTAGCTATTTACAAAAATGTGCAAAGATAACTCTACATTCATCAGATCTTCCTGAATGCTGATTGTTTTGGTATAGTATAGGATGCATCAAACTCCCCTACACTTTCTATAGAATATCATAGACTTTATTACGATGCTGATGAAATCCATTTTTGTCATTTCTTAAGGAAACCTAGCAGTGTCTTTTTTACTTTATTTACTTCGTTAAAATTAGGGGACTGAATTGAAACTGATACTATTATGTATCTCCACCTCCCTTTTAACCTAGGTACACACTAAAGAAATGCCAGGCGCTGATGATGCCGTGCCGCGAGCTGTCGCACGTGCCGGAGCACGTGTTCACTGCGGCCGCCGAGGTGGACGTGCACACCGTCGACATCTCCAAGAACAAGCTGGATGCGATACCGGCTGGGTTAGTACTACTTTTCATCATCTGCCTAGCCTTTCCCCAACATTTTGGGGTCGGCTTCCAGTCTAACCGGATGCAGCTGAGTACTAATAGAGACGGACTGCCTATCTGACCTCTACAACCCAGTTACTAGATAATACGATACCCCTTCGTAAGACTGGGTGTCAGACTTTCACACGTGACGACTGACAGCCGGGACCAACGGCTTAACGCGCTTTTCGAGGCACGGAGGGGATTAGTACTACTTTAACCCATTTATTCAAATTTTAAAAACATCACCTGGGTGCCACTTAATAATTTTCCTTCACCAAAACCTTCACAGCACCAACCGTTTTTTCCTTACCAAAACAAGAATGACAGTTCGAAGCAAAAACCAACAGTATTTCCACATTTAACAATTGTTTCTAGCCGTGAATGTTGGCAAATATTTAAATAAATATGTAATTCCAAAAAACGTCCTAAAGTACACTCAACGTATATAGTACGTTGGTGGCATGACGTAGTTATCTCGATCAACGCAAATGGTGCTGTAGGTATTAGTCCACCAAATTAAGTGGGTTGGTAGCAACGAATGGGTTAACAAGCCTCAAAACACTTTAGCATATTTTAAACTAGCTTTTGCCCGGGCCTTCGCTCGCGCGGAGGTCAGAAGCTATCCCACGTGAACGTACTGCCGAGATAAAAATTATCTTACGTCCTAACCTAAAACATTGTCTATGTGTTCCAAAGTTCGGAGTATGTAAGGATCGTAGCAGGTGGCGTGCTGTCGTTTCTGCCCACCCCATGGGAAAAAGGTATGGCTTTATGTATGTATCCCTGAAAGTTTCATCCCTTATTTAACCAATTTGAAGGACGAAAAAAGAAATACCAGATCCAGCGGTTTCGGTTCTGAGTTGTCTGTCAGAGAATAAATGAATGAATAATTTCAGATTTTTATTAAAGTATGAATAGTTGAGTGGAATATAATTTTCAATATAAGCCGATATTTAACGTATAATACATATGTTGTTAACGCTACTACAGAACTGGTACACCCCATCATCCATCTGCAAGCAATGTGCTCTACCACTTACGTTGGTAGGCTTCTAAACTTCTAGCTTCTACGTGAACCGATAACCTGCTGCACGTCGCGGGATTCCACTAAATGCGAGAAGCACAGGATCGGTGGATCTGGCGACGCTTGGGTAGACCTTAGTCCAGCTGTGGGTGACTTTCGGCTGAAATGATGACGACAAAATATCATTAATCAATAACATTTGAAAACAGTATGCTTAGATGGTTAGGTAATGTTGAGAGGATGAATGGAAGGCGACTAACAAAAGGTATTGTAGTAGGCAGTTGTGGGCAGATACGTCGGGAGGGAACGCTCCTAGAAAAACATATCATGACCTTATTGGTGATGTTCTTTGGTAAGGTTAGGTGCGTAGTACTCGCAACCGGCCCCAATTCTCGTAATTATAAATGTTCAAAATCTATTA
This sequence comes from Aporophyla nigra, assembly GCA_947507805.1. NCBI lineage: Eukaryota > Metazoa > Arthropoda > Insecta > Lepidoptera > Noctuidae > Aporophyla > Aporophyla nigra. Next base: position 8,108,787 of record OX382301.1, read on the forward strand.
GCAGTCTCTCCTTGGCGACAATCAAATGCAAAAACTTGTGAAAAATGTAGGGAAACTCGAGGGACCTTTGAAGATTGAGACTGAGATCAGACTAAAAGTTCTTACAATTAGGAGAATTGCCCTTCTGATGTATGTTCGTAAACGACGCAAAAGGAGTATGTAAGGATCGTACCAGGAGGTGTTCTTTAGTTTCTGCCTGCCCCGTGGTAAGAAGGTGTGAAGTTATGTATGCTTGTAAAATGTTGATTTCGTTACAGCATTGTGCACTTAAGCGATACGTTGACGTCGTTGGTGCTTTCATCAAACAACTTGACGAGCATTCCTCCGGAAATAAAGAGCTGTAGGCACCTGCAATACATCGACCTTGGCAAGAACCTCCTCATGGACCTGCCTCTCGAACTTGGCGACTTGAAACATTTGAGAGAACTAGTCATTTCTAATAATAAGTGAGTATTGGACCACTTTAATCAATTTTCCAATAATTTATTTGCAATTATGGTAGAAAAATCTCTCTATTTTAATTTCTGTTTTCTCTGGGTTAATCAAACACACATAGATATCATGTTTTTCAAATCGCACTTATTTTACAACATGAACATACGTACAAACGCGCAGCTTTTGTCAAGATAGATCAATAAAAATACATTTTACAACGAAGGTTATTGTGATGATTTGCTAGACTATAACTACGTATTAGTCCAGGATGTCACTTTATTAATAAAGTTGAAACAAAAAATCTTACAACATAATTTCCCCACAATTTTCATACATGATTGAGCGAAAAAAAGCCTAAATTCTCGCCTTACAAACTATATAATTCTGAATATATTCCATCTAGATTTACGAAGTTACCGCGGTGTGTGTACGACTTGGAGAATCTAGAAATACTGCTAGCAGCTGAGAACAAGATAGACGAGATCAACGTCTCCTCAGACGCTCTAGCTAAGATGAAGAAACTGGCTGTGTTGGACCTCAGTAATAACAGCATCTTCACTGTACCGCCGGAGTTGGGGCACTTCACACATCTTAGGTGAGTTTAGTATCATAGATGAGATATTAATCTTAATAGTTATTAATGATAAGGTCACAAAGATTTGTAGTAAGCGCCACATATAACCACAGGTAACATTTGTAAGATTTATGATTTGGGGTCAAATTTACAAAATAGAGTGAAGTGATTTAAGAACACATGACTTCTCGTTTTGAAGACAAAATAAGGTTTTTTTTTTATATAATGGTGGGTCCACGCGAAACAGATTTCATCGACTTCCATAGAATTTTGTCTGTGCAGCAAGAAAAATGACGGCATGCCAGGAAAGTCGAAAGTCTGCAAGTATGTCTGCGTATTCGTCGGAGTCAAATAATTAATTGTATACGTCTGTTCTTACCTAGATTCACTGAAATACCTCAAATTGTCGGAAATCCCAAGCTGAACTAATGAAAAGTCTGCGCAAGTTTTCTATGAAGATGTCTGCTTCAAAATTTTTACTCAGATTTCAATATCTGTCAGATATGTGTACGACCAAAAGGCTGTATAGTGTGGACCCACCATAAGCTTGTTATCCATGAATCGAACATAATTTTTTGTGTAAAATTAACATTAGATATAGATTTTGCACTCAGTGACAGGCGATAGTGTTGCCCGACCATATCTGTCATGGGTACTGGAGTCTCTAATCGAGATTAGGGTGGAGGGGATGGAAAGACCACACTTGAAGACAAGCGCAAAAAAGAACTCATGTTCTTTTGTTGCATAACTCGCATAGTGGTCAATAAATGAATACAATACCTACATAGGCATTGGAGCCGAACGACCGAGTATTTCTCGCGACCTAAAAGGTAAAGTTGAGGACCATTGCGTGGTTATAGTCGGTAATAATGTGGAAATAAATTTTTCGCCTTTTTTGGACATAATATTGTTGTTTACGTACATTTCTCTAACAATTTCCCCAAGGGGTTTAACCTCGTATATTTCTTCATCAAAAAGAAAAATTCTATAGCTTGTCGTATAAACTATATACCACAATAACATCGATTGATGTCATTATAATCCATTATGAATAACATGAACCACAAGATATAGAAGTTTATAAAAGACACACAATCGCGTAAGTTTATATGCGAATGGATAATAGATTAACTGCGTAAAGTATTTTTCAAACCAAAACATTAGAGTTTTCCATAGATTTGATTGATTTACGTGATAAATGACCATACTATGTGAGTCAACCGAAACTCACGCCTGGCTTAGTAATAACAGCCACGCGGATCAATCGGACAGGTTAATGTACGGATGGGTTACCATTTTTAGATACCGAGCCTCTTCCGTGCGTAGGAAACCACGTTAAGCTGTTCCCGGCTGTCATTTGTATGGTGGAGCATTACTTGTTGTCGTGATCTTGTTTCCGTAGCTGTGATAATCTGTAGTCGTCTTTTATTTTTGTTAGCTTATATATGTACCTATATAAGTATCTATTATACAGGATATATATGATTATATCTATGTACTTATTAAAATAAATTGTATCTATATTTTGCACTAGTGACCACCCCATTTTTATGTCCACGCAATCACTGTCCATTTCAAGGTTGCCTGGAAGAGATCGCAGAAAGGCCGCCCATTGTATGTTTTTTGTGTTAAATGTTCTTGTTATGTATTTTCTGGTGTATCATAAAGCATATATAAATAAATAAATCTTTGACAGTGGTTACGGGTCGTCAGAAGCCCGAAAGTCTGATAAACAGTCTTATCAAGGGGTATCGTATTATCTAGTAACCGGGTTGTGGAAGTCAGATGGGCAGTGCCTCTACGTAAAATACTTCTATTTAGCTGCACCCGGTTAAACTGGAAGCCGACCTCAAATAATTGGGACAAGGCTAGGCAGATGATAGGGTGGTACCCATTAGCGTTTTCGAATCTGTTAAAAAAAAACACCAATAAAGTATTTTATTACCAAAATGACAAGGATTATTTTTCCATTACTTATTAAAAACTGTAGCATGTTACATTAATAAACAATCGTTGTAGAACAGTTCCATTGTTCCAGGAGCTTGGAGCTGATGGGCAACTGTTTCCGTCAGCCGCGGCACGCCATCCTGGCTAAGGGCACCGCCTCCATACTCTCGTACCTGAGAGACCGCATACCCACCAATTAGTTTTAGTCGATTTTATGGTCACGCACGATGTACCGTACTATTGATTGTTGTGGAAGTTCGTTTTGCTCATAGTTTATCAAAATACACGCACAAATATTTTTTTAAATGTGTATGTCGTCTGATAAAGACTGAAAACGCACAAACTATCCGGTATTATATGTGACTGTTGCTAATTTGCATATTTTCTTAAATTTTAATTATTACAATATGTCTTACGGTTTGATTGGGAGGTTCTTTACAATATTTGAAATTCAAATATTTTACAAAGCTTTGGCAAGAAAAACTGCATTGAATTTATGCACCTCAATAAAATGATCCAAAATATAGTATGTGAACAAAAATAAGCGAACTTTCCACTTACAGTCTGTAGGACGTCAAGTCAACAGTGTTGCCATACAAAACGCAAACAGCTTAATGAAGCCAAATATTTTATTTTTTCGCGTACCTGATTACGGTAAATAGTACACCGCTTTTTTCATTATTTTTATGAAAGCTATTCGTTATTATTTTTATTATATTTTTGTTGTTGATTTAAATTAAATACATTTGTTATTAAATTATATTGCTAACATAGTTGATATCGATGAATAACACTTTAGAGAATATGGGTTGTGAGATATTCAGTATGTCTTAATATATCATGAAATTCTATATTAATGATAAGTAACGACAAGTATTTACAAAGGGTTGACTGTAGAGTACTCAATATGTTAATTGCCAAAGGTAAGGAAATAGTTGATATTTTTGGACACATTGTTTTATTCTATTTGCAGTGGTTTGAATGTTTACCCGAGAATGAATTATTATAGTATCAGGTAATTTGGGTACATCAAATTATGTTCATAATAATTGACAATAGATCGTGAAATTAAGTCTAGAGTTGTGAAAAGATAAAAATCTAACCATGTTAATCCGTATAGTCAGCAATTTAAATTAAGGAATCTAATTAACTCACACGTTGTTTGAAATTCAACCAAAGTATTGTTCGAAGTACCTGAAGTTTATTTTATATAATATACACAGCCCTTTATGTTGGCCGCTTGAGTACATGAAGTATTATTATAAACAAAGAAAAGCACAAGTTTGTTGAAAATTCGTGAGCACGATATTATAAAAATTGGAACTCTTTAAGCATATCGCGTGATTATGAATATATGCTTGGAAAGAAACAATGTGTTTTTATTTTACACTAGCTTCTGCCCACGGCTTCGCCCGTGTGGATGTCGAAAAATTCACCATTTCAACCCTCCATTTCACCCTCTTAGGAATGGAATTTCAAAAAACCCTTTCTTAGTGGATACCTACTCCTCACAAAGAACACACCCTCCAAATTTCACGTCTCTAGGACCAGCGGTTTAGGCTGTACGTTGATATATCAGTCAGTCAGTCAGGACTTTGAATTTTATATATCGCACCCCTAGATCTAAAGGGAACTAACTCAAAATTCTTAATTTTTGGGTCGAATATTGGAAATAGTTTTGAATCTGGTTTATTGGTCGATAGGTATGGAAATGACAGACTCGAAGGTGTGCATGACTCAAAAATTAAGAATTTTGAGTTAGTTCCCTTTAGATCTAGGGGTGCGATATATAGATAATGGGTAAACAAACGAACCTACTGATTGGGAGAAGACACTGGCTCCTGTAATACAGGTGTTTTTACCTAGCGCAGGAGTCAAGGCTTCACTTTGTTTGTACACATTTTTATGCCAATAAAGAATGTATTATTATTATTAAAAAAACAAGGTGTGATGTTATCACACCCCTAAGGGTTGGGCAGGGGTGTACTTCTAGTACACCCACATTTCGCCATTTATGTTTAAGTCTTATGTAATAGGGGGCGAGCCTATTGCTATCAACCGGGCACTAATCCAGACTCCGGGCTGCTACTGAGAAATTCCAGATAGAAAAACCCAATAACACTTTGCCCGACCTGGGAATCGAACCCAGGACCTCATGCTCAGCAGTAGCGCTTGCTACCCCTAGACCAACGAGGCAGTTTTGATTTTAAATACTAGTATATGTATTTATGTCTTTCGCGTTTCAGATCGTCGACATCACACACGGACGTAATAATAACTTCAACACACTGCTCGGCGCCAGATTTGAAAATGGAACAGTGTCTTTTCGACGCGCTGTGATGCACTCTGTTGGATTCTCTAATCTCGGTTCAACACGTACAGTTAAAAATCCAGTGCGCGGTAAAATCCCACCGCGACATTGTTACGTCCGTGTGTACGTCGGCTACCGGTTGATTAGGTAATTTTTTGTTAAAATAACTAACTCACTGAAATTTTATTTAAATCAGCTTATTACGTAACACAGTTTTCCCCAAAAACAAAACAGTAGATACGTCATTGATGGTTGTGATTTATATATTACTAGCTTCTGTCCGCGACTTCGTCCGGGTCAAATTTTTGCTCAAATCGTTTGGAGGTAACAGATAATTGTGACTGTCAAATAATAAACAAATAATTTGCAATAAAATAATATTGCGACTATAACAGATGTAAGCTATCCTATCTTTCAAGTTGGATCAAACTGCACACGGTGTGCAAATTTTATTAAAATCGGTTAAGCAGTTTAGGAGTCCATCCCGGACAAACAACGTGACGCGTAATTTATATATATTAAAATAGTACAGGCTACAGAAATACTACAGGGTCAGACAGTAACTAGGAAGAAAACATGTGTAAATTGCAAGTGTCAACTGTGCACAAGCAACACTGAACTTTATTCTAATGAGATAAAGTCCAAATCGTTTACAAGAACTATTGAAATACTAGATCACGGTATTTAGTCTTTGTTGTGTATACGTAAAATAAGAATAAAATGTATAAATAATGGCTGGTGTGACTTTGAAGAACGTTATAATTTATCATACTGCTGTCATGCTTCAAGTAATTAACATGGCATAAAAACATAAACATAGGTTGCGACAATCATTGCGACTCGAAGCCAATAAGGCTAAGGCAGAAATGAACCTTAAAACCCGGAAATGTTGTTGAGCAAAGATTGATTCGAAAATTTGCCCCAAACCAGGGTCCCTCTTTTGCTCAAACACGAAGACACGAAACGATTATCTCTGTGTAACTGAACATAAAAAAAATGGTTTTCAGGGGGTTTACGAAATATCCCTCAAAAAAAAATCTACAGTTCTTTTGCTCGGATTGGGAAACTCAACACTTGCTGTTTTGATTGACTGCTTAGGTCTTGTTTTTACTAGCCTACGCTGTCCCAATCCTGGACAAAGGCATCACTCCACTTCTTGCATCTTATGCGAGCTTGCACATCCTCCTTCCAATTTTGACGGAACTCGTCCAGCTTATCCCGCCATCTCTTACATCTTCCATACATAAACACACGCCTTTTTCTCATGGGGGTAGGCAGAAACCACGGAACGCCGGCTGCTACGATTCGTACATACTCCTTTTGCCTGTGTATGAAACTAAAGTTCATACATCTGGTCATACACATGCCAGTTGCGAGTACTACGCACCTGACCTTTCTGAAGAACATCACCAATATGGTCACTATATGTTCTCCTAGGGTGTTTCCTCACATCTGCCTTGTAAATGCCTCTGATGTCTTGTTATATCTCAAGTGCCCCGTTGGTCTCGTGGTCGCAAGCGCGACCGCTGAGCGTGGGGTCCTGGGTTCGATTCCCGGGTCGGGCAACGTGTTACTGGGTTTTTCCATTAGGAATTTCTTAGTAGCAGCCCGGAGTTTGGAAGTTGGCGGTGTGATACCCCCGTGCCTCGGAAAGCACGTTAAGCAGTTGGTCCTACGCCTGATCTCTCTCCGGTCGTGTCGGATTGCCGTCCCATCGGACTATGAGAGTGAGGGAAGAGTGAGTGCTCCTGTGTCTGCGCATACACTTGAGCACTATAATATCTCCCGCGCCGATGGCTAGTCTCCGTTGAGATTGGCCGCCGTGGCCGAAATTCGGTCTGGAGGACTATATATATCTAAACCAAGTTACAGTGATACCTACCGTCTGTGATCATTAAGCAAGTCTTTTGCGCTAAAAATAATATGGAGACGGACACAATAAATAAATGCAAACGATAACAATGCATACTTAGCTTCAGTTTTTACTCGTGCCTGCCTTTAAACAAATTAGTTAGACACGTCATGTTCAAAACAGCATAAAGCAATCGTGTTTTCCTACACGATCCTATAGGAAAATTGCATAGTGCATCAACGCTAAGGAAAATTGCTACAAGTACTTAATTTAAAAGAATGCAAATGCATTGTTCTTATAATCGCTGTCATTGAAAAATAAAATTGTCTTGCTAGGGCTACCGACTATATACAGCGAACGTAAGTAGATAATGTACTACCTGCATTATGTACACGTAATGTATTTGGCGTATTATCAAGTTGACTCGTACTAACAGCATTTACATAACAATAGAATGAATGTTACTGAATTAACATAACAGATTGCTTTTCTAGGTCGGGATGGGACTGTCCACTCAACTAACTCTTAATGGTATTGTGTTTTTTCGTGTCCCCAAATTAATTTGTAGCCGTTCCGCTGCTTGTGATTTTGACGTACCTAACCAAACAATATGTAAAAGAATAAACGCAACTCCTGAAATTAGTTTGTTCATAATTGACTAGATTTCAGTAGATAACTTTTAATATGGGCTTTTTTTTCTAAAATTTTGTATGTATTTTGCCATACCTACTGCCGATTGAGCCAAAGAAAATTCCTTATGTCTATGAAGTCAATAAAACTCAATTTAAAATGCATGCTAAAGTAATGCTAGAGTCAACACGATTTCCTTCAGTTGCCCATGTGCCAGGGTCACGGTATCTCTTTCCGAACAATCTCGCGAGCCTGGCAGGCATCGGTCCTAGCAGACCCCTTCAGTGCTACTGACATCTCTTTCAGGCGCGCGTGGAACACTACGCGCCGTCGACCCGAGCCTGGTCCTTACCGGGCGGCGAGCTACCCATTGCTCGCCGCCCACAAGCTCGCGCCTAGGGTGGCCGGAAGTCCGCTATCGAGTGAATGAGGCCTTGCGTTAATTACGATACATGTTGTACATTACTTCGAAAAAGTTTTAGAATCCTAAGAAAATCACTGATCTTAATAGGGGGTAAATACGTACTTACTACCGTGGGTACATCGTCTCTACATGTCCGTGGGTAATAGTAGGTATGCATGAACAGTGTCGCGCAATAGCCAAATCCCGGTTCTAATAATGACAAGGGCACCTGCACCTTTGTCGGAGGATGTATGGGTGGAGCCATGCGTATTGCGTTTATAAATTAAGAAGTCATCCTTTTGACGGACGTTTGCGAAATATCCGTCAATTTACGAAAATTATATATTACATCGGGAAATAACACATATGCTAACCTCAGCATGTCGATGTATAAACTAGCCCGCATAGACCGCCGTTACAAAACAGACCGTTCTGGCCGCCTAACGTCATTATTATCGTTTTCACTATCGTTTGACGTTGACTCGTCACTCTATTGTAAATTGTAGTCTGTAAACCCATAATAACAAACTGCAAGGTCGCGCCGACGATAGATACCTGGCATAGTGGGGGCCGGCCGGCACATGACGCCTGCACTTCATACAGTTTCAGTAGCCGCGGTGTGACTGACGACCGTCACCACCTGCGCTCGCATCTCTTGCGCACGAGTTCGCCAGCTTATCCTAAAGCCTCTCATACTCTCCACCTGAACCTAACAAACTTAACCGCGCTAAACTGTGTTTTAAATTAGATCTCATTATGCGCTTTCTTGTGTCTGAATAGTCTTCCATTTGTTAAAATTCGGTTGATAAAGTTCGGTTTCCAATCAAAAGGGGTTCGAGTGGTATGTTTGAACAGGTGCGTCTAAAGTTTTTGTAAAGCGATCTGTATCTAATTGCGCAATTGGTTCATCACCCTGGTAGTCGGAGTTCCTTCATACTGAGCAGTGCAGTCGCTGGCGCACCTTGGTCATCGCTGGCTCTTTATCATATAATATTACCTGTTTGAAGTTGACAATGCCTATCAGTAAACTTGTACGTGTTCGGAGAAATAGTTTTTATAGGTTGTGAAGTGATGTTGACGATCGTAAATTAATTGAACAGTTGTGTACCTATCTTCATTATACTTGGTTTAATGAGTCATATGTGCGGTTGGACGTGATCAAAATCTTTTATTATGAAGCCATATGGAGTCGTTATTGTTCTGTCGTCGCTCATGTTCTTTAATAGTAAGTGATTCATTTATTTATAGCTGTAAGAGTTATTTAGTGATAAGATAATTGGATTTAAATATAGCTTGACGCGAAATAAGGTTTAATTGTTTTGTTTATGATGAAATCCCTTTGAAGCTATAGGTACCTCACTCTTGTCAGTCACTCAAGTCACAGGTTGAAACTCTAACTACTCATCGTTAAGAGTTGTAGAGCCCTTACAATTGTGTCTGCTTCATTATTGTTTACCTGTCTGTATTTTAGAATAGACCAGGCTGGTAGAATTGACCTGTTAAAGTTCTGCTATGCTGTATGCAACTAATGTAATAATAAGCAAGCTTATTTTCTCACACATCTTATTTCTGGATAATCATCTCTTTATAACTGCCAGATTTACCGGATTTGTATGGGTTTCATTCATTTGGCGAGCTATTTTTGTATTTGTAATGTCTGTGTGTGTTTTTGTATTTGTGTTGTCCTGGAGTGGAGGCCACGTATAGGCAAGCGTAGCGTGGGACGCCCCCCAGCTAGGTGGACCGACGATTTAAAGAAAGTGGCTGGGGCAAACTGGATGCGGAAGGCGGAGGACAGGGTGTTGTGGCGCAATATGGGAGAGGCCTATGTCCAGCAGTGGACTGCGATAGGCTGAGTTGATTGAATGTCTATCAGAAAATGTATCGAAATTTTACTCGACTTAGATTCAAATGTAGAACCCCATACGTTCAACAGACACGATGTGAACTATTTCTTAGTACCTGATGCCTGCGTCTAGTCTCCCACAAGCACTTAAAAAAGTGGTAACCTCCTCCGTTTTTTGGAGTCACATGACTCTATGATTTTGAGCTAGTATACATTCAAGTCATTTAAATTAGTAAAAAAAAAGCTAAAAGCTAAAGCTAAAAGTTAATGTGTAATTAAATAAAACTATAAGCTTTCTGCATTCCTTCTTCATATAAACTCTGTGTCAAATTTCTTACTTTTCCGTCCGCGTAATTTCCGGGGTACCCACATTTTTTTTTAATTTTTTTTCAAATAAAACAATATTATGTATACAATCTTACATTTCTATAATTTATTGTCGTCCTATAATTTGTTTTTCATTGAACTGTCATAAACTATTTACATTAATCCGGTATGTCGGCATACACCGCACGGTTCGTCCATTTCCTAGCTGTATTGCTCTGGTTCCTACGGGACAGTTGATTGTGAAGGACCAAGCATGCGCAACCCTCGTGAAGATAATCGTTAATAACGTCAGCAGCAGCCAGGATACGCGTAGCATATTCATCTGGAAAAAATCAGATTAAATTAAGTGTTTTTTTTTTAAACATTGCTTTTTTCGCATTATTAATTTAAACTTTCGTAGTAGTAGGTAGTATTTAGCACAAAGAAACACATAGGGCACAATTATCTGTAGAACATAAAAATGATTGATCCGTGCGTGCGCGATGCGAGATTCGAACCCACGACTTGCAGCGCCGCCAATCACTAAGACTCTATCGCCGAATTATTAGGCATCAGAATATAATCAATAAATCTATAATGTTCCCACTACGCGAGCCCGGTGCGGGTTGAGAAGACCGAAAGAAACTGTTTCTTTTGTACGTCTTTGTGAACTAATGAACTATTATCCAATTCGTCGTAATACTGTACTGATCTCTGACCTGACGTTTCGAATGGCTTTGATTCCTAATAATTTATAGCAGAGGCTATATCAAAGACTTCTCCGTATTATGAATCTAGGAAAATATGTACAACCATAATAAAGAGTTCAATGATTTAGTTCAAGTAGTTATCATACATAATTATAAATTAAAAACTTTTTTCGTGTCCGTTTATGTGACTGCGCTGTTCTTCTAAACTACGCAACTGATTGAATGCAGTTGTCATGAGCAGTTTGAGGATTAATTCCGAAAGGTTTATATTTATGTATAAATACATTAATATTTAACTTAGATGTAAGTAATTGAATAATCTTCATGTCTTGTCAAATCGTAAAAACCGCGCGAAGCAGGGGCAACTCCCTAGTGTATAATAATTAAAAGTCTGTTGGCAAAATTATTTAAACATGGCTACACATCAAGCTATAGGTACATTGCCAGTTTTAGCTGAGCTCGCATTGTGTGGATTTTTCGTGCGATGAGAAGTCAGTTTATACTGGAAATGTATAGCTTGACCTGTAGCCGTGCGTACGCAAAACTTACCAACGATTGTAGGTTACCACTTGGGTTGCCACCCGTACTTTATAATAAAGTATTGTACGTTATTTCCCATAATTGTCCCCTCATACTTTTTGAGAACAATAAAGTACACGAAAATACTTTATTTCGCAAGTGGGTTTTGCAGATCTATCAACTGCACAAAAAGGGCAGCAAAGTATTTAATAAAAGTGATAAGAATTTTTTAAACTTTTTTATACTAATTTCATTTTCATTGTCTATTCCCGCCACGTCAGCATTCACAGAGTAGTTTTTTCTGTGATAAATAGCAAATGGCGAGACGAAAGAAACAAAACGTCTCGGAATTTAGGAAAAAAAAAATTACTTATTTACTTTAATATTTAAATATAGACTGTAAAGATGCTATGCAGTTGTTTCGTAGAGATACTGATTTGATACAAACTGCAAACAGTAACAAAAAAAAAACATAATAATAAAGAAAAATAAATCGTACTTTATTTTTATACTATGTACTTTTTTTCTTACCTATAATAACCAATGTACTTTAATTGCAAGAAAAAAAGGTGGCAACCCTAGTTACCACTAGAATATTTTTTAAATCGTTACTGATCTGTCAATGTAAGTACAGAAACCCTAGATAGTTAATATTCATTAAATACTTAAAATGCACTGTATTGTTTTAATTGTTTAATAATAAGTCATAGCACAAACCATAACTATAATTTGCCTGTAATGTTCTCAACACTAGGACACAGGCCTCCTTTCTGTGAGAGGGAGTGGGCCATAATCCACCACGCGAGTCCAGTGGGGGTTGGCGGATATTCAGTTAATCTAGACAAATAAATAAAATTGGAGTGTCTGTTTGTAATATTAAGAGAACCACTTTTTACTAAGTGTATATGGATACACATGGTACATATGCCAAAGCAACATTTTTTTTCAATTTTTGTGTGTCTGTCTGTTTGTTCCGGCTAATCTCTGAAATGGCTGGACCGATTTTGACGGGAGTTTCACTGGCAGATAGCTGATGTATATACAAGGAGTAACTTAGGCTCCTTTTATTTTATTAAAAAAAATAGGATCTCACGAAAAAAAATAAAAGTAATGAAAAACATTTTTGTTAAATACCACGCGGACGAAGTCGCGTAACAGCTAGTTTAGTAATATATTAGTAATATACTAATAATGAACGCGACGCCCAAGGACGCCCTAGAAGAACACATAGTGACCTTATTGGTGATATTCTTCAGAAGGGTCAGGTGCGTAGCACTAATAACCGGCTTGCGTGTGTGACCAGATGATTATGAACTTAAACGAGGCAAAAGGAGTATATAAGGATCGTAGCAGGTGGTGTTCTGTAGTTTCTACCTACCCCCATGGGAAAAAGGCGTGATTTTATATATGTATGTATGTACTAATAATGTAAAAGTTACATTTAAGTAATCGATTTTCGTTGCTGACCATAGGTATAGTCAGCAACAAAAATCGATTAAGTGAAGAAAATGTTTCTGTCAAAGTCAACCTGTAGATACCACAGTTAGAACGTACCTAGGTCTTCGTAGGACTCGCTGTTTAATTAAGAAGTTTTATTCGAGTTGTAGGTATAACTACTTTCACGAGCGACTGCAAATTGTCTGCTACGGGCATTACATTGGTATGCATTAGAAGTGTACAGTGTACCTATTACTAAGTGGGCTTTACAGGCATTGTAATAAGCATTTTGTAATTATCTTTTGACATAAGTACCTACTTAATTCATAATACTTTAGGTACTTAGTATCTAATTCATCGATTGGAATCTATTATTAATAAAAGGACATAATATTTTAACTATAAATTAATCAACGTCAACCAACATCTTCCAAAGTACAATGAAATGTCTTGCTGTTTAAGGCTCCTGCAGACGCGGCTCGACACGACTCTACAAGAACAATTTATATGAAATTTTCATGGAAATTGATCAACTAGAGTCGCGTCGCGCCGGGCTGCAGGAATCTTTGTTGGTTGTACCTACCACATTATGCATTATGAGTAATAATTAAAACTATGAAATCTATATTAATATTATAAAGCTGTAGAGTTTGTTTGTTTGGTAGAACGCGCTAATCTCAGAAATTACTGGTCGGAATTGAAAAATTAATTTTGTGTTGGGTAGCTTATTTATTAAGGAAGGCTATAGGCGTAAAATCGCGCTACGATCAAAAGAAGTGGAGCAGCAATGAAAAATGGACGAAAACTGGCAGGCAATTCGATGCGACGGGAAGGGTCAGGGGAGCAAAAATTTGATGCGGACGAAGTCGCGTGCTGAAGCTAGTAAAATATAAAGTGAAACTAACATTAAACCCTTTTTAGGGTTCCGTTGTCAAATGGCAAAAAACGGAACCCTTATAGATTCGTCATGTCTGTCTGTCTGTCCGAGTATGTCACAGCCACTTTTTTCCGAAACTATAAGAGCTATGCTATTGAAACTTGGTAAGTAGATGTATTCTGTGAACCGCATTAAGATTTTCACACAAAAATAGAAAAAAAAAAAACAATCATATTTGGGGTTCCCCATACATAGAACTGAAACTCAAATTTTTTTTTTCATCAAACCCATACGTGTGGGGTATCTATGGATAGGTCTTCAAAAATGATATTGAGGTTTCGAATATCATTTTTTTCGAATAGTTTGTGCAAGAGACACTTCCAAAGTCGTAAAATGTGTGTCCCCCCCCCCCGTATCTTCTAAAATAAGGGAATGATAAAACTAAAAAAAATATATGATGTACATTAGGTACCATTTAAACTTCCACCGAAAATTGGTTTGAACGAGATCTAGTAAGTAGTTTTTTTTTTAATACGTCATAAATCGTAAACCACAATTTAAATTAATTTCATAAACATAAACCTTATGCATAAACCGTGAATACCTGAAGGTTTGTACGGAACCCTCGGTGCGCGAGTCCGACTCGCACTTGGCCGGTTTTGATTCAGCGAAACTCCAACAGAGTTGACATGAGACAGTTATAGACATCGGTATAAAATTGCATTTTCAAGAATTAAGGCGACAACCCTCTCATACGCTGTGTACTAATAAATATTTACTACGGTTTAAGGAAATCATTCAATCCATGCCGTTTAAGTTACTAATGATGTCTTTTTCAAGTTTTGAGGTTGATTCCTATATTATGTCTTACTTATTAGAAATGGATACCTACCATAATGTACCAGTTCGGTATTTTCAATACCTACTAAGTATTAATTTTGTGACGTTTTCATATATCCACTTGAACACTTTATTCATAATTTTGTTTTTTTTTGGACAACCAACACACCGTTATCTGATCTCAAACTAGGCAAAGCCTGTAGTATGGTAACCGGACAACTGATAAACATACTTATATATTTCTAAATACATACATATTATAGATAAATTACATCCAGACACAGAACAAATGATTGTGCTCATCACACAACATTTGTCCTGGGTGGGAATCGAACCCACGACCTCTGTCTTAGCAGTCAGGGTCACTAACCACTAGACTAAGAGGTCAGTCATAATAATAATGAATGTAGGGTGGAGCTGGAGGTGTTACTTCATGACATGACAATGTTGTAATTTTTCTAATTTAGGCTACATGGTAGTCCGCGAAGTTCAAATTTTCTTTCGTTTATTAGTAATTCGCATGTCTGTGTCAAGCTGCATGTTAAACATAAAACAGCATGAATGACTATTTCATAAAAAGTGATTCAATGGAATTCAATGGACTTAGGGAGTTGTATTGAAGATTTTAATGACTATAATAAAGTATGTAAAGCCTAATTGTTACGATCGCAAATCGTATTTTATCAACATCAGGTTGTATGTTGAATAAATATGATTTGCAGTGATCTGCGAATTAATAATTAAGTTAAGGTGGAAGCCTCGTGGTATCCCGGGAAATTCTGTTCTTGCGTTTATAGCAATTTGGAGGTCAGTGCAACTCGTATATTAAACATACAACTTTGATGTTTGGGGTTGTGTAACTTTTGAATACTTATACAAAAAACTTTTTAACAAAAAATTAAACCGCCGAAAAACTGAAAATCAAAAAATAATAAACCTTAAAATTATGAGTCGGCGCTTTGAGTGATCATTGGTTAATTGATTTTTCAGCGCCGACTCAAAATTTTAAGGTTTATTATTTTTTGCTTTTCAGTTTTTTCGGCTGTTTAATTTTTTGTTAAAACGTTTTTATTTTATAATTGTTTGTGGTTTTAATGTACTATTAATATTTGGCATGCTATAGAATATCCAATGAAAAAAAAAATTATCAAAATATAACTACTCTGTATAAAGTTATGCGTAATTGTACATGACAATCAGTGAGTGAACAATCAATCATCCCCTGTTTTCCGACCCTTAGGGTTCGATTTTGTTTTCCAAATTTATATGGGACCATCTTCGGAACCTACCACCTTCACCTTTCCAATAAAAGAAGAATGATCACAATCGGACTACTATGTAAAAAGTTATGCGTGGTCATAAATAAATCAAAATAAAAAATATACGCGTCGAATTGATAACCTCCTCCGTTTTTTTTTCGTCGGTTACAAGTATCTAACATTATAAATAAGCCAATTATTAGCCATTAATTTAGTCCAATTTAGTTTATTACATTTCATAAATTGAATATAGATGTACCATACTTTAAACAAACTTAAAAACTTCTCTATTATGTCGTACCTACTCGTAATAGTGTAGCATGATACTTAGTGGTGACGATTCTTAAAGTCTCACTATCCAATATAAGTACATACAATACAACATTATGTATAGCTAGTGTTTACCTTTGTAGGTACGTATAGCATGCAACTGCAAATAAGGATAACAGACTGGGTTTTACGTTTTCCCGATTATAAAATCTTGAGGTACCTAAATACGAAAATATCTATCCCGTGAGAGCTTTCGCTAGGTTTTTCAAATGACGTTAAGGACCAGTATTTCCAATTTGCGTGATGCAAATTAGTTGATTGGATTATGGTACTCACAACGACTGTGAAATGTGGCACTGAAGGTACACCTCTGCCGTACCCTTCGGAGAAAACAGGCATGGTGTAATGTACTAGTTATTCCGTCTATCGACTCTTCTTCTTAAGGTGGAAAACGTGGCTTTACATAATTATAATCATTTAAGTCATCAGCGCAACTCTCTGAAGGTTTATTTTGATTAAATGAGTTTGTCACGAAAAAGGCAAAAAAGCGTAAGTCAATTTGAATTTCGCGGGCTGATCTGGAGTTTTCACCTTAAGTAATAAAAAGAACTGTAAAAGCATTTAATTTTTCGTCTAAAATTAACATATTTTTTGTTCAAAACTTTCTTATTTCCAAGAAAGTTTGCCAAAGCTACCAAATATTTATTTTGAACCTATTTAGCATATTTTAAACCGGACGGTGAGATTTTAATAAATAAATCAAATTTAAAAAAAAACTTGACTGACCTTATAATGCTTCCAGTTTTAATAAATATTATTAGTAGAATATAATATGTATATGTGGGGCAGATACGATGATAATAATGTTCAAATTAAGTAGTCCGCACTTGACCAGAGGACACGAGAACTTGGAGCGTGCAGTTGACTAGGCAATGGACGTTGCGAACTTGCGCGGGGAAGCTCCTCCGTAAGGATTTATATAGCTGCCGACCCGTCGTAGATGCCTGTACTTTCGATGTTTCGGAAACTTGATTCACCCATGATGACTCATTTCATTCATTTTGCGTATAGCCTATGCGGCTATAGAATATTTAAATTCATACATTTAATAAGATAAAGACTGTATTCTCTGTTCAACTCCTAATAAATTGCCTGTGAGGAATGTATTATAATTAATCTTATGTGCATTTATTTTATGAGTAGGTACTGACTGAAGCATAGGCATGAGATAAGTAACTTTAGGTGCCTCTAACCTACTTGTGCTAGAATCTAATCTTGTTGTATCCCATAGTTCGACATCTAATATCTGAAGTATGGTGGAGTAAAGTAAGATATCTCCATCTATTAACTGTAGTGGTTTTAAAAATCGTAATTGAATGCACTTTAAAACTTTTTATTTTGCCTACTATAGCATCCAACGCACAATGCGGGGTTGGTCGCATGATGACGTTTACACGATGGTCAGGCGTGGCTCCGGAGATTGCTACTCCAGTGTTCGTGTACTCAGCGAGCGGCGATGAAGAGTCCCTCGCCGGAGCCTGCCTGTCCAGATGCCGTGAGTTGCCGGACTGCGCTGCCGTTGTCGTAGCTTATGGCAGAGGAAACTGCCAAGGCATAGCTGACTATACCACGGCAAAGCTGAAGGTGGACAACGATGTCGCCTTCTTCAAGAAAGTTTGTTTGGCATGTAAGTGGTAAGAGTAACTTTCTAATGTTTTTTGTCGTCGCTTCCATTCCTAAATGTTATAGGCACATTCTGGATTCGAATCTTAAATGAAAATAAAAAATACATTCTACCGAGCCAGTATGAGGGTGGTGACTCAAAGTTAATTTTCAAGGTGCGGTGGGATTCTAACTGACACTGATCTGCGTGATATGTATTGCCCAAAGACTATATAACCACTTGACTGCGCATACAGTACCCCGACGCTCGAAAACTATTAGTATTTTGTCGCCTATGCATAGTCTGCGGTTCAAGTAGCCATTTTAGTTGTGACCAATTGTTAGACCTCTGTGCACGCTAAATTATTGCAAATAATATAACTAAATCTGCAATTATAACGCATCAAAATACCTTCATGCGCGGTGAAGTGGTGTGAGAAACATTCCAAGACTTCTAGTTACAAAAATGATCGCATAACTTTTCATCAGTAAATAAACAGTACGAAAAATTATTGTGATTTAATCAGATTATGATCCACCGTAGGGGTCTATTTAAAATGGTGGTTGGGTAAACCAGCACACTGTGTGAGTCCCGCGTTGATGTCTTTTGGAAAAGTCTCGTTCTTTCATTAGACAATTCTAATGCATCTATCCCTTACTTTCACTTTGTATTTTTATCGTAAAAATTAGTGCTGTTTCCTTTAATAGCTGAAAGTCTTTATCGAAAATTTAAATTAAAATGAATGAAGATTTTATTCAATTGAAATACTGTGGCTTCTTTAGCTTCGTCTTGACAATCCGTTTGTAAACTGGCGCCAAAACTACCGTGGCCATAGTACCTTCTGCCTTGTGGATGATATTCGACACCGTTTCTGATTGCTATTTCGTCGAATATGATAGTGGCGAAAGTTTTGTTCTTGGATTCTCTAGTTTTCATTTTATTAGTGATTGATTTTGATTAAATATGATTTCTTTGACTTTAATTGAGTATTTATCACAATTTTAAAATCCATTTTATCGATATCGACTATTTTCCCTTAATGAAGTAGAGCAGCCCTACGATGGGCATACCTACGCAAATTGACCTTGAATTGACCAATTGCAGCCGCACGTTCTTCCTCGTCCCCCGGCCCGCAGTGGTGAGTCGTGTGCTAAGCAGAAATCGGCCTATACGCTCTCTAGTGGTTTTATTCTCTTTGGTATTGCCTCAAGCTGATCTATCAGTGGTCGTATCAGCCTCATTACCAATAAAATTTGTTCTTTATCTTTTTGTATGCCATTTATTTCACTATAAAATCATTCAATATCTATCATCCAAAGGTTTTCTGTATCATCTTTTTTCTGCTGACAGTGCCCGAAGATTGCGGCGTGCGGTGGTGGGCACTGGAGAACACTCCCGGCTACCACCTGCACTCGGAGGGTTCACACCTCAAAGTCATCCTCAACACAACCGTCTACGAGTGCTACGATGCCGTGTTCACATCCAGCGGAGAACAGAAGTTTCGGTATGAGAGTAGTGTAGAAAAATGTATTCATTAGGGACCAAATTCCTCGCGACACGGTTTCCAAAGACATCACACGATGTCGTCCGACTCCGACAAGTCTGGTGACATCGGAAGTATCGAAAAGTAATGAGATGCTAACTGTTAACATTGTCGCGCGTGCGTCATCTACGATATCTTTGGAGACACGTGTCACAGGACATTGGTATCCGTTGGATTTACAGTTTACATCACATGTTACATAAAATCATGTTATATTGCCCATCTGTAATACTGGACAAAACGGCGAAGGAAAACATCGTAAAGAATCGGCATGTCTTAGAATCAAAAATTCGAAGACATATGACATCTACCAACCCGCACTGGCACCCGCGTGGTGGATTATGGCTCACTCCCTCTCACCGAGAGAAGGCACAGGCCTTCTCTCACAGGGCTTGTCCCAACAATGGGAACATTATAGGCTGCTGATATACATATAGAGATCATAATAAAACACTGCTCCGACATTCAGTTTAGTCGCCCTGTAATGCTGGGATGCTCGTTCCAAACGGTTTAATCTAAGCAGTTCTATAGTTAGGTAACCCTAATGAAAACCCATTATTTGTCTTACTCGAATGGTTTTTACATTAAGCTTTTGGATTAAAAGGAAGTTGGTAATAATGTATTGGCTATCTCAACCACATGGCTAACAATTGTTTTAATGCGCCCCTCAAATTTACTCTATTACCTAAAGTGAATCATTTACACATTATGAGATCATTGAGATGGTAATAATGATGGTCTAATTTTCAAATGTCTTATGATAAAATTGCGATTTCATTAGTCACCGCAAAATATATGTCTAAATTCAAAGTTTACATTATTAACTAGATGCAATAGCACGTGTGCCCTGATTCTGTCCGAATCAGAAGAAATATACTCCGACGAGGGCGACGACGTTGCTATTACTATTGTTATCTTGAATTTGGATTCGGAAATCGAACGCAATGCATAAGCGGCAACCAAATGTGGAAGTGCTTCCTCGGTCCGTATTTTGTCAAACGTTTTCAGATCCGATACACAGTGATCATCATCATCATCATCATCATTTCAGCCGAAAGACGTCCACTGCTGGACATAGGCCTCCCCCAAGCTCCGCCACTTCGACCAGTTTTGTGCTTCCCGCATCCAGCGGATTCCTGCGGCCTTCACAAGGTCATCGGTCCACCTTGTTGGTGGCCTTCCAACTCTACGTCTTCCGGTTCGCGGTCGCCACTCCAGAACCTTTCGGCCCCATCGGCCATTTGTTCTGCGAGCAATGTGCCCTGCGCACTGCCACTTCAGTTTAGCAATTCTTCGGGCTATGTCGGTTAACTTGGTTCTCCTACGGGTCTCTTCATTTCTGATTCGATCGCGTAGGGAAACTCCAAATATAGCCCTCGCCTGCCAGGGTCGCGAGATTGTTCGAAAGAGATACCATGACTCTGGCACATGGGCAACTGAAGGAACACGGGTGGGTTTTAGTCAGTAAAAGTCTGACACGCCCTCCCGCTCTGCCCAGAGCGGGAGAAGTCATTAGATGATTTCCCATCCAAAAAAAAAGCCCTCTCCATCGCCCTTTGGGACGCAGTGATCCTGACGTTCTATTATCCGATTCCGTTCCGAATTTCTCGATCCGTATTTGATTAGATTCGGGCTGAACGCAGCGCTCTCAGACTGACCGCACTTTTGATTATTTAATGATTTAAAGCTATTTTATTACTTTTTTAATATAATGAGGAAGTATTCCGTACCACACGATTTAAATTTTATAAGTACACAGTTCTAATGAAGTTTTTCCTCAACTTTATTCCATACAATTCGAAACGTAAAAATTCAATTGCCTAATACGTATTTCAGGAGTTGTCGATGCCCACAAAGAAATTAACTTTGTGCGAGTCGCCTATAGAAAATAATATATTATTTAAAAGTGTCGATTCGCCCGAACTGGGTAAGTTAATTCGTGCGAATCGACTAATAAGCCATCCCAAAGTACGACATCACGCAAGAACATGTGCGGATCATTAAATTGTAAATTGTTTCCTGCTGGTAAAGTTTTTGTATCACACCAAGTAGTTTATGCGATAAAGGTAATTATGTGATGAGAATTAAATAAGATCTCTGTCATTATACAAATAAGCTACCGCACTGCATGCCTATGTTTCTCGAAGGGCTACGCAAAGATTTCAAATATGACTTTATTTCTTAAGTCCCTAATAGAGTACGAGTCTATTGTTTTAAACCGGGCACAAATCAAGAGTCCGCGCATTTCTACTAGCTATTCTATTCTAAATGAGCGCGTCTTTTCAGACACCTCCAGTAGCCAGTCGGTCGATTTTTCGTGATTGCTATAAATAGGGGGTTATTCTGTTTATGTACAGCAAAAAATCCACATGTTAAGGTACGCGGAAACGTATATCTGAGAATCCACCCTAAGCCTATTTAGATAAACGGAATTTATGTACAAGATGTAACAGAATAAACACAAATCCTGGAAGTAGTTTGATCTTAATTGACTGAATCGATCTAAGAAACTTTAAAAAAAAAACAGTCTTATATTTAAAGTAATAAGACTGAATTTTCTTTCTAAGACTCTAATTGGGGTGTATGAGGTCTTGCGTTAATTATGTTACATGTTGAGAGTGAATTATCGTACAAGTACCGCGAATCCACCTTAGTGTGGATTTTTTCGTATGGATTAATAGAATAACTCATAAATCGTAGTAGCAACTTTCGATTTTAAGACAAAAACATCCAATAATAAAGGTTAACAGTCTTAAAGCGAAGACGTATTGCATTGTTTGTTTCTTTCTTCTATTGCTTACTGTAACTGACAACATTTTTTTTGCCGTGAGTACGGCGTTCTATAAAGATGATTTGTACGGCAATTAACACTTTTAACAACAACACTATTTACTTTTTAAAGCTTCGTTGTAATATCTTGTTCGAATTTCCACCTTACTGCTTTCTAGTGTCTGTAAGTGTTCGAATGTTGGGTCAGTAACTAGATTTTAAATCAAAATTTTAGGCAACGCGACTGAACTCATTTCTATCCAGTTCGTCCCATGCTGCCCTCTACCAGCGATGCTCTAAGCCGACGTCCGTCCTACAGGGGGTGCCATTAGGGAGTAATAGCTCTATTTTTAGTTTGTAACCCTAGCCCGGAGGCCTTAATTTAATAAGGTAGCCACAGGCAAGTCCGGTTAAGCAGCCGACAACCTCAAAGGATGACCTGCGAGATGTCATTCCAAAAAAATAAGCAAGCGACTGATAAATAGGTTTATTTTTAAACTATGTATTCAATTTCTGACCTTTTCCCGGTTTGTATGTACGAGAACAATCAGCATACAACCATTATTCATATTTATTTTATTGAATGAATGGAACAGAGAAACTTAACGCGCAAACTATCTTTGAGGAAACCAAACACATTTTCTACCATCCTCGTTCCCAAGATAATTTTCCAATTAGGTAGCCCCTTTTTGCAAAATCAAATTAGCAGCTTGTTTTTTCCCTAACATTGTATTGTTTTGATCGTAATTTTATAGGATTAGTACAAAACCCATGTTTTTTTTAGTATCAAGTTCATTCATGTAATTATCCCAGTGTTTTCCTAAAGCAAGCCCGTGCCCACAGACGTAATAAAACCGCGGTGCGATTTTTTCGCGCACTGCATCTTCTACGCACTGCTCAGCGCCGAGACTTGAGAATGGAACACGGTGTTTTTACGACGCGCTGAGACTCACTCGCGTTGAACTCTGTTGGATTCTAAATGTTCGGTTCAACACCGACAGTTTAAAATCCAGTGTGCGATGAAATCCTGCCGCTATAAGAGTATGGTCGGGGCAACACCCAGAGTAACAATAACGTTGTTATTTCCATGTTCTATAATCACTAAATACCTAACTATTGGTGTTGTAATAACACTGTAGGTATTATTAGAACTACCTAGATTTACCTACTAGTTTACATAATTGTGTTTTTCACATCGTCATGGAAACCACAAGAGTTTAATTAAGGCTGCACATTTTACCTGGATGTCACTTGATCGCAGCTAGTGATGTACCGGATCGTTAAAAGTGTATATCCGCGGATACGGATCCGGATATTTGGTGTCAAGATCCGCGGATACGGATATTAACTTTCTTACTTAATCGATGTCGATGCGAGTGACGTTGAAACGATAGTTGACGCCACTTGACGGTTTGCTTGATAGGACATTTTTCGACTTGCTTTGCGCTGGTCTTTCTGTTGTTTTGTTTATAGTTTAGTCACTAAATATTTGATTTCAAGAAATGTAAATTATTTGAATGGAATTTAATAGATTTCCAATGCTACTTAATCACCTATTTTTATATAATTTCATCTATATATTCAAAATAATTATGATAAAAGATCCGCCCAAAAAGTAACAGATACGGATCTATCTTCTCTATCGGATATCTGCGGATACGGATACGGATATCTGGCCCATCGCTAATAGCAGTTATTGATCGTTTACCAACATTTATACTGATTTTATCTCTTATAGATCTGCGCAGTGGGTTGTATCTCAAGGCGAGTTCGATCCCGAACTAATGTACACATCAGACGCCATGGTTGGAAACTGCATACTAAATGCGGAGAACAGGTTCACGGAGCCGGAGTCTTACCGGGTGTCCAACTACTACACGGTCTACATAGAAAACCAGTGCAGGCATGACTGTAAGTAACTTATTTTATTCTACCTGCCTAATTTAAGAGAGGGCTTTCAAAGCAATTTGGTCCTTACATCACTTGCGATATACAGGATCAGTTTTTATCCAGTGCGCAAACTGTAACCATGAATTCAGCATATCATTCTAGATCCCCCAGCGTAGAAAATTTTCGTCGGTAATACAAAAAAAAAAATCTGCTGTTCCATACATATTGACCCCGTAGGTATTGCATTTTTCTATGAAATAGCTGATACTTTTTTGTAAAACCGACGAAAAATTTCTGTGCAAGGGGGTCTAGAATGATATGCTGAATTCATGGTTACAATTTACGCACTGGATAATAACTTATCCTGTTTATGATGAGCGTATCGTTATCATCACATAGGAAAACCTCATTTTCCTGATCTTCCTCAACGTTTTTATGTGGTGTAATTATAATTATTCATCATCATCATCATCATCATCATCATCATTTCATCCGTAACACGTACACTCCTGGACATAAACCTCCTCAATTTGAGGGGGTTTGCCACAATCGCCACGCTTGGCAGGCGGGTTGACGATCGCAGTACGGTGGTAAAATGCATCGAGAATGCTGCTCCCCATGCTCTAGTAAGTCCCTTAGTCGCCTCTTACGACACCCACGGGAAGAAATGGGATGCCGCTATTCTTTACGTCCGGCACCACACAAATTATGATTATGATCACGTCACTTTTTTTGAATAACGCTTATTGTGTGTAGTGAATTATTTATCGTTGTTAATAAAAAATCTGAAACTGATATCATTATTGAGCGTATTCTCTGAACTGTGACTATTAGTTGTGATTACGCTAACATATCTTAAGATGTATCACATCTTCATAATATTATGTATAGATAACTTGAGCATTATCGCATAGATTTTTATGGTCGCCGACCCATTTAGTGAGTAAGCATCGATCACTTTAAGTAAATGAGTAAGTTTCTCCATTTCGGGGCAGAAAATAAGTCTTCTTTCGGCATCACCCAGGCGTAGTTTTTGAACTACCTACTTAGTTCAAAAACACCGGTTCAACATGACTCTTGAATTTGTATTCTAGAAATGCCATTTTATTTTACCATCCACTTTTTTCACATTAAGTGGGTTCGATTCCTGGTTCAATCAGGCGATTATTTAAAAAACATGAATGCGGTTCGTATTGTTTTAGAAATAAAAATGAAGTCCCTCCATGTGAGAAAGTCGTAGAACGCCCTGAATAAAATTCAAAAAGCTTTCTCCCCGACGACCTAATAGTATCGTAGTTTTTTTTATTTTATTGTTTTCTCCTTATTGGTGCACTCGCAACCGGCGTGCTTGTATCATCATTTCAGCCGTAAGACGTCCACTGCTGGACTTAGGCCTCCCCCAATTTGAGGGGCTTTGCCATAATCGCCACGCTTGGCAGGCGGGTTGGCGATCGCAGTATGGTGGTAAAATGCTGAAAATGCATAGAGAACGCTGCTGCCCATTCTCTAGTAAGTCCCTTAGTCGCCTTTGACCACACCCACGGGAAGAAATGGGGTGGTGTTATTCTTTACGTCCGGCACCACACGGTACACCACGCGTGCTTGTATGACTAGATGTAAACGAGGCAAATTGAGTATGTAAGGATGGAAGCAGGTGGGAAAAAAGCGTGAGTCTATGTATGTATGCATCGAGAAACAACGTATTCGGCCACTATCGTCAGCTCCATAGACCATAGGTTAGGTCTATGGAGCTGTTAGTATGAAAGAATTCTTAGGTCCCTGACACCAACGTAAACCAACAACTGCCATTACTATACTCGCTCAGGCTAACTCATAACGACTAGTTCCTATTATCATAATACATTATTCCCGCATGTTTAGGCGTTGGATTCCGTAACTATGCGGGACTTGTTTTTTCATTAATATGTATGGCGCAATTTGTATTATTACGTACGAGTAGATATCTGAATTATTTCTGTGGATCCTGCCTGTGTGCTTTTTCGTAAGCAGGTTACATGATTCATCCATCTAATTTAAGAAACATAAATACATATGAGTAATATGAGTGAGAATAGGATATCGTAAATTATCGAAAACGATTTTCTTTATACCCGTATAGCTTTAGCGTGGCAATAGCGGTCATTGCCCTGCCCCAAGAAACAATATCTCTCCGCAGGAACCCAAACAATAAACTATGTACTTATGTTTTTTTGGGATTCAGGATGTTAAAGGACTGAATTTTTAAATAAAGAATAATAATGAAAATGACGGTGGGTGTCAGTTATTTCCAATCTAAAGTGACTCTGGTAGGTATATCTGTTTTAACCGCCATGAATATTTTGTGGTTCGCGGAAATGCTTGCTAGTTGCTTACATACTAATGGGAGATTTAACCTATTAATAAACGCCAGTAAAATCGTACAACATCCGATGACGCATTTACCTGGCGACAATATGCTTTACATGGTGAGGGATATTCCCTATTATGTGTGAGAGATGTCCACGGATTGCCCCGCAATATTAAATCCTCTCACAAAGTTGCAATTAGTTTAGCAAAATATGTACCTAATAAACTTGTGTGGAATAGTGGATGTACTTTTACCAACCAGACTGTATACACTAAATGCGGTAAGGCAGCCTAGTTCTTACGTTTTATCAGGTTGTATTTTGATTGAAATATAAAATGACTATTTCAGGAAAAAAAATATTCAGTGGGATTAAATTAACTTAGCGGGTTGTTGGGATGATTTTATTATAATTCTGTAAATACATACGTGTTACGGTCGCGAATCATATTTAGTTAAATATACGTCCTGACACTAAAGAAATAAGAAGTGAGTACATAAAAGGAAGTCTGAAATTGGCACCGTTAACTGAAAAGTTGTGTGAAAATGTGTTGTGATGGTATGGACATGTGATACGGAGGAATGAGGAAAATGTCGTGAAGAAAGTTCTGAGTATGAATGTCGATGGCTATAAGAGAAGGGGAGACCAAAGAAACGATGGATGGACTGTGTGAATGATGATATAGTTAGAAAGTGGGTGACTACCGAGATGACGACTAATAGAGAATATAGAGAGTATGGAAGAAAATGAAATGTTGCGCCGACACCAAATAAATTTGGATAAGGGCAGGATAACAATGAATGATGATACAGCCTGTCACTAAGTACCTATTTTGTAAGTGTTTGTTGTTGTTCTGTCAAAAGTAGGTATCAGTCATTCAGCTATTTCCTATCAATGTCGTCAAACTTCTAACCTTTTAATAAGATTACAATAAAAGTTCATAATTTCCAGATCCAGAGAAGATAGACAGATGTTCCTACGAGGAATACTACAACCAGACTCTGAGGCACGTCGAATTTACCATGAAGAACTACACGAAGGACGAAGTAAGTTGAAAAAAATTAGCCGTTTTCCTGCTATCGTACTTTTGTAGTACGATCAACTGCACTTTTATAGTTAACAGTAGCTATGAAAACCGCCCTTAATGCCATGAAATAAATGCACTGTCCAAGTCAAATTATTACCATAGACGTGCAGTTAACTGTACATACGTACCACTTATCGTCATTAAAATAGTACTATGTATGTGGTTATCTCTAAGTCGTAACTTACGTAATATTCACGTCCGTGAAATAGCTCATAATGGTGCAAAATTATCGCTCAACTACCTTCGAAGATAAATGAATCAAGAAAAACAAAAGTATAACAATAGTTTATAAATTAAAGATGAACGCTCTTAGAAATAATGAGGTCAACAGTTGTTTCTATTGGTGTTTGTCGTGCTGATAATTACTTCAATATGGTAATGAGAACTATTAAATAATACAAAGAATTTGTTTGATAGCGAGAATGTTCATTTGTTTGATAATAAGACGAATGTTACCAAGTATTTGATCTTTGAACTAATTAAGTATTAATACTGAATGAGATTCCTACTAGCCTACAACTGTCAGTTGTAACGTCATCTCCAAACGGATTTGTTTTTAAATTTAGACGAAAGCGAGATCTCAGACTATGCGGATCCAGTCAGCTATGGTCAGTCTTAGTCGTTTAGTATAATTCAGGGTTAATGATTCTTTACCCAAAAGGTGCCAACGGAACTCTTACTAAGCCTCCACTGTCCATCCGACCGTTTGTCTGTCAGCGGGCTGTATCTAATGAGCACCAAAGCACCAAAAACAAATAATAAAATAAAGTAGCCAACTATTGCTTAGCAACTAAATCTGAACCGAGGAATCTTCATAAGGACACGGAAAAGGATAACAGTGCTAATTAGATTAATGATAATATTGCTGACTTCGAAACGCCTAATCAGCCCCTGTTCTATAAATATAAATTGTAATATTACAAGACTGCAATTTATTAACAAGCAGTACCTATCACCAGTTTAAAGATGAATGTTGACCACAAAAAAAAAAAAGATTGAAAATTATTTATAGGTACATTTTATTATTTCTGTACCTGTTTTGAATAAAAGTATTTTATATACGAACACAACCGTTGCAAATCTTTTGGAGCCGGGATCATGAGTCAGTTTTAGAACCGGACCTTCTTACTACGTGTCTCGTTTAGTAAACATGGTACCTATATCGAGTTTTACAATTAGTTCAGTTTTGTTGAGCGTCATAATTCAATAATTGTATTTTTATCTGCGCGTATTCCTAGTACAAAATACACATTCTTTCGTCACTCGGGTTTATGGCTACGTAATGAAAGCCGCACGGTTCGCACAATCACAAGGTACGCTTGCCGTGGTTAGTTCATAAATGGGTGACCATCTTAACATACCAAACTTTTCCGTGACTTTGAAAGCACGTTAAGCCTGTTGGTCCTGGCTGATATTCGTAGATCATACGTTCTACAGACACTATGTGGACTAATAGTATCTGAAAGTATTGCTTGCCATAAGTCCTTTAAAAATGAGAACCTCCTCCGTTTTTGAAGTCCGTAAAAATATTCGAGAAATTGATCTTTCTGGTTAAGCTACGCTTGCCGCGGTTGGTCCGTGGATGGGTGACCATCTTTACATACCAAGACCCTTCCGTGCCTCGGAAAGCACGTTAAGACGTTGGTCCTGGCCGTTATGCGTGAATCTTTGACAGTTGTTACGGGTCGTCAGAAGCCCGAAAGTCTGATAACCAGTCTTATAAAGGGCTATCGCGATCCGCAATACCCAGTAACTGGGTTCCTGTAAATCCGGTAATACTGGAATAAGGTAGGCATATGATGATGATGAGTTTTGTAGGAAGTCGCTTGCTAGAAGTATATTTACAACCAGATATTCAGGACGTAAGTATTTATGAAGGAAACCAAAGATTTTGAAGAGACCAGCTTGTCACAGAACTAAACAAAATCATAGACATGTGACATTTACCAACCGGCAATGGGCCCGCGTAATGAAATACAGCATACAGCCCACTCTGTCTCACAAAGAGGCCGATTTCCAAAGAGTACTGTGTTCCATCAGTGGGAACATTATAGGCTGATTATTTAAGTATTTATGATTCTTTATTCAATCTTGATTCCAATTCCAGTGTAAAACATCTTGTGAACAAGCAGAGCGCTTTATCTGCCGAGGGTTCACGTGGATATCAGAGGGGCAAGTGAAGGGAGGCGGGGGCCGCGGGCTGTGCGACCTGCACAGTGAAGACCTCATCACTACGGGCTCGTGGCTGCTCAGACGAATCTCTTCGGCCACGTACTACAGGAGAGTCGTCTGTCTCAACAGTAAGTTTAGAAGTACCTACCTATAATGGTATTGGGACTACGTCTTAGTGTAACTGATAAACCCACTAAGTACTTAAAGTCAATTGTTTCAACAAGACTGAGTGACGTCTAGGCGCAGCTTTTCTCTGTTGCTCGGTTCTCCTGATTTATATTTAAGCTACTTATATGTTTTAATGGTTGAGATCTTTCATTATCCCGCACTGGCCCGCGTGGTAGATTACGGCCCACTCATAGAGGTGAGGCTTACTATCCCAGCAGTGGGAACGTTATTATACTTATGTTATTGTCGGAAAACCTCAATGTAGAAATCATTAAAGGAAGTTTTAAGTCCAGTTAGTGTCAAAAATATCGCCATAAACAGACTGTTCAGAATGATCTCAACAACTAGGAAGTTAACAATTCTCTCAATTGGGTAAAGTTGTTGTCAGAATGACAGCTGTCGTGTACTTTTTCATTCTGAAACATTCCTTGTGTTATTGAGTTAATATTTCATTTTCTTAGTTGTTATTTTGAACAGCCTGATATTATTGACGCTGACTGTACCTGACATATTTGTCAAATAAGACAAATTTACAACCACATGCAATCAAATGAGTTCTTGCAGGAATTGAATACCTATCCCGTGTGTTGAGCAAAAATAGCCAACTGTGTCCTAATAGTTAAAGTTGTGTCATACATAAACCTATAATACTAATCGTCGTCGTGCAGTGAAAACCTCGTAAAGAAAAATTGAGTGTCTTTCTTTTTATTGGTTGTGTAGAAAACCTCGCAATGTATATTTAGAACATACGGGCTCAGTACTCCTGTATAATAACGTTATTGAAATCCCAAGGTTTTTGCTGCACAGTGACATTACCAATGCTTCTTAGCCCACGTTCAAACATGGCAACAACACAATGCAACAAGGCATTTGATCTTCAACGCACGGCTAAGCGCCGAGAGTTGAAAATCGAATAATGTGTTTTTGCTCTCACTTGCGAGACTCACTCGCGTTGCACTCTGTTGGAATTTTCAGTGCTCGGGTCAACACACAGAGCACATTGTTCGATTTTCAACGCGCTGAGTAACCATGAAAATTGCCGGCAATATTGCCAAAGTTGCCAAAACTGCCGGGAATGTTTCCAAACTTGCCGGCAACATTGGGCAAGAAACGTATAAATTGAAAACAACTTTTACTATTATAATTGCTTAGTAGAATAAAATTGCCGTATGCAGGATGGTAGTTGCTATGCTTATCTATAATATCCAACCTAAAATTTTCGTTTTTACATTTATTTACTTACTGATAAACTAAAGAAAAGAAACAAGCTATCCATGATTGTTCATTGGTGATGAAACCACAACTATTTTAGAGATATCATAATTTTTTTTCTTTTACGTTCTTATAATTTAACTTCACTTGAATGTAAGAAAGTATATACATCTATATGTATACAAATCTGTATGTATAGAATGGTCAAACCTTGCAAGACGATCAGCAACAACAAGTTGATGTTTTTAACCGATTTTAAAAAGGAAGTTCTTTATTTGATATGAATGTATGTATATATGTATTTTTGTTTGTTTGCGATTTTCTCAAAAGGTACTGATCCTATTTTGAAAATTCTTTTGATGGCATGATTTGTGCAGTGGGTAAGCGACTACTGTGGGGTACGTATTATTCAACATTTAAGCTATCGTAAAACAACATAAGGGTACAAGAAGTAATGTGAACAAAAAAAAAATCAGTAGGTCATGCTTATTTATTATAATCAGTAATTAAAGGGGATTTTGATACAGTAAAAAATATTCTGTAATCTATACTAATATTATAAAGCTGAAGAGTTTGTTTGTTTGTTTGATTGAACGCGCTAATCTCAGGAACTACTGATTCGAGTTGAAAAATTATGTTTGTGTTGAATAGCCCATTCATCGAGGAAGGCTATAGGTTATATAACATCACGCTGTGACCAATAGGAGCCGAGCACCAACGCAAAATGTTGCAAAAACGGGGTAAATTATTACGTTCAAGAGCTTTCATTGCGTGCGCTCCTTAAACGGTTAAAGTAACGCAACAATTATGTAAGCCGTAATTGTTCCTCTTAAAAAGTTCTAAAAAAATTCCGCGACAGCATATGTCCACATTTTAAGGTTGGCGAACTATGTTTGTTCAAATTCGTTATAAAAAATGCATTATTTGCGAAGGTGTTTTCATAAGACATGGATATAATCCTTATCCATTGAGAAGTGTTTAATTTGGAACAAAGTTGCCCTTACATTATTTGAGATTAATGAATAACTGCCCCGTTGGTCTCGTGGTCGCAAGCGCGACTGCTGAGCGTGGGGTCCTGGGTTCGATTCCCGGGTCGGGCAAAGTGTTACTGGGTTTTTCCATTAGGAATTTCTTAGTAGCAGCCCGGAGTTTGGAAGTTGGCGGTGTGATACCCCCGTGCCTCGGAAAGCACGTTAAGTTGGTCCTACGCCTGATCTCTTTCCGGTCGTGTCGGATTGCCGTCCCATCGGACTATGAGAGTGAGGGAAGAGTGAGTGCTCCTGTGTCTGCGCATACACTTGAGCACTATAATATCTCCCGCGCCGATGGCTAGTCTCCGTTGAGATTGGCCGCCGTGGCCGAAATTCGGTCTGGAGGACTATATATGGGCCGACGCGCGGCGATTTGATTCGACGACGGGGTGGGTCGCGGGAGCACGAAATTTGACGCGGACGAAGTCGCGGGCAGAAGCTAGTGTAGGATATGTGCACGAGTGCTATAACTTTTCGTTCGGCATAACGAAGGCTCTATGCAAGTTGAGTGAAAAAAGAGGCCATGAAGGTATGCATAAAATACTACATTTTGTCATGGAGAGTACGCGGCAGCAAAACAGTGGCGATCACGATAGTCAATTCTCTAAACTAAACTAAAAATCACTAAAATTTGGTTTATTCCTGTCAAACGACAATTTCCTATTATGAAATAGACTATAGTGACACAACTTAACTATATTTTAGTTTGACAGCACTAAGATTGCACTGAGTTATTAGTTTAGTGAAAATGACAATTTTGCTATTCTGAGTTTGCCGGTTTTCACCAAAAATTTTGACAATAATCATTTATTTTGACTAAATCTGACTATTTTTAATCGCGATTAAAAAGGTGTGGAATAAAACAAGTGGTCATGAACAAAAATTCACACCAACGCCTCGCCTTCACGTGCAAAAACAGTGCTGTATTTTATATTTTTTCTTTTGCTTATATCTCGAAAATGGCGTGTTCTATCGCAAAAATAATGAAATTTTCGACCCCCTTTGTCAACCCCGGAACATATAAATCTCAACACGTGGGTAATATTTTTTGTATATTTTTAAACAAAAAGTGAAAAATTCCATATAAAACACGTCCAGGCTGCCCCCTTGCGCGCGCCTTCGTCTCTAAAAAATTCATTGCGTAGCGCACACAAGTACCACGTTGCGAAACCAAAAGAAAAAAAAAACCACGTTGATTGTCAAACTCGTTTTTAGTCGTGTCAAAATAATTTTTAAATTTAAAGATTTTTTCTTGCAGAATAGCGTTAAAATTCTCATAGCCAAAAGTAAGGAATTTTAGAGATAGTTTAGTTAGTTTAGTTTGCTGTACAACAGAATCGGCACCAATATGAATAAATTTTATTGTTTTATTTGTTTTTTTTTTTTCACATTACATTCTCTGGCAGACGGAAGACACAATAGACCTAAAACTCATGTACCCACCACAAGAGACCAATCTAAAAAGCCCAATCTCGTTTGGTTTAACAGAGCGTAGATCCTATGACCACCTTCCAACTCCATCATCAGGCTGGCACAAGGTCATCATAACATTGCGTTCTAACTAGACATACATATATATCTACATATATAATTTTAGCGCTATTAGACTTCAGGAAATAGATTAAAATCGATTTTATTTCAAACAGATGAAGTTCTTGATGACAAGTTGAAAATATTTACAAAATAACACTACACAGTTGTTTGATTTATATTTACTTCATTTGGTATCAATACCCTCTTTCTTTTTGTATAAAATATATAAGTGATATTCTTAAAAAACTATGGGTTTAGCTATCATGAAGTTACCAATGGCATAATTTAACTTTATCTTCACATATAAGCATGGATAATTAAGAAATAATTATAATTATGAATTAATAATACAGGCTTACTAATAATACGTATAATTACACCATTACATAAAACTTCAGGAGCGCACAAACTTTGAAAATGGCATTTGAAAAACCCTATGTAATCTGGCAACTTTGGCAACATTCCGGCAATATTGCCCAATATTGCCGGCAATATTGGAAACTTTCCTGGTAACTTTCGGAAACATTCGGCAATTTTCATCCCTAGCGCTGAGGTATACCCTGTTGGATCCTGAATGCTCCATTCAACACTGACAGTTAAAAACTAAATCGCTAAATCCTGCCACGATTTTATCGTCCCTGTGAACATCGACTTATGCTTGTCCACACTTCCAGTCACAGTAGAATGTGAGGGCTCGGACATGATAGTGACGTACGTCCCGCGCGGCGTGTTCCGCGGCCGAGTGTACGTGCCGGGGAGAGGCGAGCGGTGCAGCGCGCGCGCTAGCGGACGGACAGTGCGCCTGGCGCTGCCCATGCAAGGGGACTGTGATGTTAACTTCGCGTATGGCATCTCGAATGGGCCCAATGGAGTTATTAACAGGTAAAACAGACTTCCAGTCACAGTAGAATGCGAGGGCTCAGACATGATATGATGGTAGTGACGTACGTGCCGAGGAGAGTCGATGGACAGAACCGGGATGTTAGCGTATAGCTTCTTGAGTAGACCCAGTGGAGTTATTAACAGGTAAAGCATTCAATGTATGCTTTAGATCTATGGCTAGTAAAAAGCAGGGCCTTACCTGTTTCAGAATAACGTCTACTTCTACTTCAGTTCTTGTTACAAAACACTGTTTATCGTCAGGCCCAGATTTAAACCATACACCCGTTTTAATTTCAAACTTTATTCCGGCAAACGTTCTTAATACATAATCTTAGCACCAGACTAAGTTATCAGGTTTGTGAAAAGAACTGTATTTTAATCATTTACGTTCGTTTTTCAAAAATAGATAGAAGGTTTAAACCATGTCAAAAGAAAAACTGTTATGTAATGAGGCCGCTTCAAGTGTCTAATTAATTATTTATTTAGCAAGAAGCCTTATTCTTTATGAAAAGTCCACATATTTTTGGTTCATCCAGGACAATGGCGTACGTGATGGTGATGATCCAGAACAACCCGATCATCCAGACGGCGGGCGACCGCTGGGTGCGCGTGGGCTGCTCGCCCGACGCGCGCGCGGCCAAGCAGGTCGGGACCACTGTCGCCGTCAGGGATATCGGGTGAATATACTACGTGACTTGATCGTCTTCATTAAACTGTTCTGAAAAGATCTAACGATCAACAAAATTATACATATTTGTTTTGATGCTGGCATCAATCTCAAACTCGAAGCATATTACAGGCTCTTTTGAACTGTCAAAAAGTCGGTCATTCAGAAAGATGAAGTTAGTTGCCAATTCCAAAGTGTAGTTGACTCCTATGGAGAAGAACGGCAGGAAACTCCACGGACTTCCATTTAAATTAAGATATTGGTTTAATCATTCAACTTGAACGGTGTAGAAAGAGGTGCATTTTAAAAGCGTCCATAGTAAAGAAAAATAAGTCATGACAGTTAAGAGATAAGCAGTCCCAGCTGACGCATGAATCTGCACCATTTAGCTCAATCATTTTGATGGGATCCGAATGATCCAATACATGCATCGCAGTTGCCGTTCTTAAAATAGCTTACAGGTGCTAAAAGGCTCATCTTGGGTAACATTCATAAAGTTTCCACGGCTGTCTTTGCCATAGTTTTTTGTGGTTTGGAAATCACCAAATGACCGCTCCCGCTCTGGGCAGAGCGGGAGGGCGTATTAGACTTTTACTGACTAAAACCCACCCGTGTTCCTTCAGTTGCCCATATGCCAGGGCCACGGTATCTCTTTCGAACAAATCTCGGAACCCTGGCAGGAGCACCTATACCTTAATCCTTTATCTAGCCACCCTACCAATACCGCCTGTATGAGTAGGTAATGGTAAAGCTTACCTATGCGTTCTTTATTTAACAGCAGTGGCTACAAAAAGCCAACATTCGGTGACACAGAATCCCGCAGCCCCGTGGCGCCGGCCGCGGCTAGCGCGGTGTATGGCGGCAGTACAACGCCAGTCAGCATGTACGTGGTACGCGCGCTGGATGACACCGGCGCCGGCGCCGTGTCGCTGGGAGAGCCGCTGGAGCTCAGGATTGAGACTACCGGTAAGATAGCTTTCTTTCTACTATTTACTGTCACAGTCATGTTGCCGTTCCATATTCCATTTCTTCCCGTGAGTGTCGTAAGAGGCGACTAGAGAATGGGTAGCACTATGCCAGCTCTATGCCTTTTATCACCATGCTGCGATCGCCAACCCGCTTGCCAAGCGTGACGATTATCGCAACCCCCCCCCCCCCCCCAATTCACTGGTTGAACGAACGGGATTTCTATAAATAATATTAAGTTCGTGCCACTAAAAATATCAGTGGGACGCACGGGAACAATTCGGCATTTTATTTTTAATTCCCATTGGAGCCACTAAATACGGGACACTAATGGGAAAACGCGCCTAAAATGGCCAGGCCACTGCGATGGTTGGGCTGTGTAAAGATAATATGGCTAGAAACGGAGTGGCCACCGAGATGACGACTAATAGAAGTATGGATGGAAAAGACATGTTGCGTCGGCTCCGAATAAATTGTGATAAATGCTGAGTGAGACTGATGAAAATGGTCAGGTTATTAAAAAGGTCTTAGATGGATATCAACCCTACATTGTTCAAAGGTTTATGCTGTTTTAGTCTTTGTTTTCAACTAAGTAATTACTTCACTAAACACAGTTTTCTATACAATACTCCGCTCAGTGACGTAGCTTCAAAAAGTATTTAATATGTGTGATTTTTTAAAATAAATATTAAATTTTTAGAAGTTTTACGTAACATATTTTTTACAATTAATTAATTAAATTTTTTCGTAATTGTAATTCCAGATAACAGCAGAAATGTGGTTTTGCGGTTAATTACGTATTATTGATGCGGCAGTCGCGCGTTGTGTTGTGTAATTAGAATATTAGATCAGAGGATTTTTGGTATAAGCCCTGTTTAACATAACATAACATCACACCTCGTTTCTCAGAAGGGTTGGACAGAGGTGTGCCTATAGTACACCTCCATTTTGCTAGTTATTGGGTTACGTTATTTCGCCAGTGTAAGTCCCTTGTTATAACAAGCCCCTATAGGGGGCGAGCCTTTTGCCATCAACCAGGCACGATTCCAGACCCCCGGCTGCCACTGAGCACTTCTACATAGAAAACCCAATAACACTTTCAATATAAATAAATGTATTGTGAATGCTGGCGTTTTAGTAAATCGGTCTTTTTTGCTTCGTCAAGATGAGGACTATGTTTATAAAATGAAAGTTTTTTTCTAACCCTAATAGGGGGTCATTATGAACAACTTTTATATTTCACATTTCCTCAATTTATGTGAACACTGCGCCCCGCGGTTTCACCCGCATAATTCTCGATCCCGAAGGAATATCGAGATAAAATGTAACCTACGTCATAATCTAGGTTATGGTCTACCCATATGCCAAATTTCATTCAAATCCGTTCGGCCGTTATGGCGTGAAGCGTAATAAACAAACATAAAAAAAAATCTATTATGTTATTTTAGACAAATGCACAGAAAGATTGTGACAATGAATGAACCAGCCAAATGCTGTGACAAAGAACTAATAAGTATAACTACGATTACCCACGGTGTTAAGGCAACTCCAGACTGAGGTGACGCGACTCTTGTAGAAGAATTTCCGAGAAGTTTACATATAAATTGTTCTACGAGAGTTGCGTCGCGACTGTTTGTGGGAGCCTCTATGAAAATACATTGAATTAATTGATCGCTCCGTCATGCTTGAGCAGGCCTCACAAAAATAAAGTTGTGAGTTATTGGTAGTAACTTTTAATTTCATGTCTCACTATCCTATTATTTAACACGTCACGGTTGATTGCAGACGCCACGGAGATCAAGGCGTATCATCTGGTGGCTTCTTCAAGACTTGGAGACAGTTCTGTGCTGTTACTGGATAGTAGGGGCTGTCCTACGGGACAGGTAAGTAGAAAATGCCAATAAAGGCTATTATTATAGACGCTTTACTTTATTCATGAGCTCCTATCAGTCTCTTGATTTTATTGTACACCGGACGCTGATGATTCATAACACAAAGTACAAGAAGACACTACGTGAAGAGCAAAGCTAAGTAATGCAGTCAGTTTTAAATGAAATCATGAAGAAAATAATGTTTCAATAAACTAAAAAAATATTTATACTGACTGGATTTTTGAAATGGAGCAGTAATGGCAGGCTTTGACCGCTTTAACCACAGAAAACAGTCTTAAGAGTCAATTGGTGAGCTTCCAAAATTGATCTCCAATAACTTACAACATTTAGACTTGTTTAAAGCTATACAAGTCATTTGAGGTCTTTATTGTCAGCGAATGTTAGGAACAGCATACATAAAAGTATAAAAAATGTTTTGTTGTGTGACTATTAGGTATGTGTCTCTTTGCCTATTTCCAATCATGTTTACGTTATTTCGCTAACACAAAATTAACTTTAATCTAACTGGAACAGCGTATGTTTTGTATTGCCCAATCAATGTTGCAGGTGGACTTCCCAGCGTTCTCCCGCTCGTGGCTG
Source organism: Aporophyla nigra (assembly GCA_947507805.1). NCBI lineage: Eukaryota > Metazoa > Arthropoda > Insecta > Lepidoptera > Noctuidae > Aporophyla > Aporophyla nigra. The sequence continues at coordinate 8,147,402 of OX382301.1, forward strand.
GGCGGCACTCAGCGTCTGTCGGCGCGGTTCAAAGCGTTCCGCTTCCCCACGTCGCACGTGGTGCGGTTCGCGCTCATGGTGCGCTTCTGTGATAACAAGTGCCCACCGGTAAGTGGCTTATTTTGACTTCATGAATGTGAAAATATCTGCAAAAGTACAACTAACTAACGGACGTAAGTTTACGTTCGTACGTAACTTTTGCACCAATGGTTGGATGAACTAGATTCCATTACTGACTGGCCTGTTAGTCTAGTGGTTAGTGACCCTGACTGCAAAGACTGAGGTCGTGGGTTCGATTCCCACCCAGGACAAATCTTTGTGTGATGAACATAATCATTTGTTCTGTGTCTGGGTGTAATTTATCTATAATATGTATGTATTTAGAAATATATAAGTATGTTGAGTCTTTCCCTACTTGTATTCGCTGACTCCTTATAGGTGGTTGGAATATGAAATGCGAGTTATGTGAACCGGATTTATTTGCGCGGAATATAGAACTCGGTATACAAGGTGTTTCTTACACGGTAGGGAAATGACTGGCGAGAGCGGGCAGCGTCGCCTCGTCGTGGCCTATGTAATGCAACCACGCATATTATTGCGTCATGCTTTGCACGTGTCCCAACAGTCATCCCCCTCTTACAAAAAAAAAATAAATAAAAATAAGATCATTTCCCTTGTTTAAAAATGTTATAACATAATTCACAACCTAACGTTACTTATAATAGTGCAGAAGGCACATAGGAATGCGCTGCGTTGGTAAAAATCGTCACCATGCTACATTGAATGACGCAGTGCATGCAGTCAGTTCAAGTTACATATAAACAAGTTGATTATTACAAAACCTATGTGTTCATTGGTTATGTTATACAAAATTGAATTGAATAGTTCACTGGTTTCTGGATTAACATAATAATTTTATATTACTAATGAATACAATACAATAAAATATGAATATTACATAACGAATAATAATGATAACTATACAGCTTGTTGAGCCTGTGAGGTCATCTGTTGGACTGTCCTGTCCATCTCCTTGCGCAACCAACCCCGGGTTCGGGTTCGACATGCTCCGCAACAAAAATATATTATTAACACAGATAATAAGATAATAATTACCATGGACATGGTTCCGTACATCTTCATGTAAGATTCTACTGTACTGACATCGGCACTGTTCGCACCGTTTTGGGCGATAATAATCTCTTCCTGTTTGCTATAGGTTTTACCCATTTTGAATATAATTCTGACAAACGATGATACGGATCTTATTTATTTATAATAATTTCGTCCACTTTTGACAAAGTATAGGTATGCAATGTATAAGTATGTTCATAGATTGAATGGTTATTTATGTAATTAGCTAGCAATTTCACAATCAATATTGAGTTCAAACATTTGTTACATCTGTAATTTTCAAATACAAGTAAATGTACAGGTTTCACCTATGTATATTTATATTACGTTAAAACTTATGTATCTTGTCTTGTTCATTAATAAATGATTACATCTTAAATTATATTGTTTATCTTATTTAACTCATCCTAATGCTAATTGCGGTAGCTATTCTAGTAGCACCGTCTTTAAGGTTGCAATTGGCAACGAGGATTCAATATATTAAGGGTAGTTACCATAGTGGCCTACTCTGCTATATAAAATTAACACCCCTTGGGGCCCTCAGTATCCCCTATGGTAACGCCACTAATAAACATACATAAATAGATAATTACAAGTTAAATCTTACTCGTGGTTTAACTATGCGTCCACTTCTAGTTGTTATTTTACATTCAGAGTTCTTATTGCTAGTTTCTATCATAGGTGTTGTGGCTGACTTTATATTATCATTCATATCGGAATTGTTATGGTTATTGTTATCTGTCTGTTGGCTGTCGTATTCACTCAAAATAAACGCAGGCTTTAACCTATCAATGGATATATTTACGGTTCTATTGGGTAACTGAATTGTATACACCTTATCTGTTCTATTCAGCACGAGGTAAGGACCTTCGTATGTTGGAGTTAAGGACTTTTTTACCATTTCGTTCCTTATGAATACATGTGTACAGACCTTTAAATCTTTGCTTATAAATATTTTTCTTCGATCACTTACTGACCTCATCTGAGGTTTCATTTCACTAATTGTTTTACGTAACTGTTCTATGTAATCGTGGTGATTCTCGTGTTGCTGATTTTGTTGGAAAAAGTCTGATGGTAATTTCAAAGGCTGTCCATAAATCAATTCTGCGGCACTAAACCCAGTGTCAGTTCTCAATGCAGCTCTTAACCCTAACATGACAGTTGGTAACTCCTCTGCCCAATCAATCCTATCAGCTAATCTTGCAGCTAACGCACTTTTCATCGAGCGATGCCATCTTTCTATAAGACCATTACTCTGCGGGTGATACGCTGTAGTATGTATTTTATGCACGCCTAACATTTTCATAAGTGCGCTGAAAAGGTCGCTTTCGAATTGTCTTCCCTGATCGGTGGTTATTCTACTAGGGCACCCGAATCTACATATCCACTCTTTATAAATCACTCTGGAAACCGTATCAGCTGATATGTCTGAAACTGGTATAGCTTCAGGCCAGCGCGTGAAACGGTCCATAATTGTTATGCAATAACGATATCCCTGGCGTGACGTCGGTAACGGACCGACTATGTCAGTATGTATGTGTTCAAATCTAGTGCATTGTGGGAATTTAGCTAAACCGGAAAGTGTGTGTCTACTTATCTTTGATTTTTGACATGGTATGCATGCTTTTGCCCATGTGTTTATCTCTTTATTCATTCCTGGCCAAAAAAATCTTTTAGTTACTAGTTTCCTAGTTGTACGAATACCTGGGTGACTAAGGTTATGAATACTAGCAAAGGCTAACTTTCTGAATTCCTTAGGTAAGTACGGTCTGGCTGTATTAGTTGAGACCTCGCAATATATTTGCTTATCACAGTTAGGTACAACTATGTATTTGAATTCGTGTTTATCGCTTGCTGAGACTGTAACTTGACGCTCTGCGTCCTGTGCTCGGGCTAATTCGCCGTAATCTATGGTCGTTGGACACAATATAGACTCAACACGCGATAACGCATCCGCTACTGTGTTTTCTGAGCCGTTAATATGTTGTATATCGCTAGTAAATTCGCTTATATACATGAGTTGTCTGGCTCTCCTTGGAATTTCTTTATCGCTATTTATTTTGGTAAAGGCGTATGTTAATGGTTTATGATCCGTAAAGATTGTCACTGGCCTTCCTTCTATCATATTTCTAAAATGTAACATTGCCATGTAAATAGCAGTTAGCTCTTTATCATAAGTGCTATATTTCTGCTGTGTGACTGATAGTTTCTTTGAAAAATATCCTAATGGTAACCATTTACCCCTAATCTTTTGCTGGAGTACAGCACCGACGCATGTATCCGACGCATCCGTCATTAAAGCTAAAGGAACATTTACACTAGGGTGAGACAATGTAACGGCGCTTTTAAGGCTAACCTTACATTGCTCGAATGCCTCTATACTTTTTTCGTCCCAATTAATTTTGGTTTTGTCCTTCTTTTTTGTGTTATGTAAAAAATTGCTAAGTACTGCCTGATGTGACGCGGCATGGGGTAGATGCGACCTATAAAAATTAATTATTCCTAGAAATCTACGTAACTGTTCTACCGTTTCCGGTCGCGTATAATCTGTAATCGCTTTTACCTTTTCCGGCAATGGACTGATGCCGTCCTCCGACACTAAATACCCTAAAAATTCTACTTTAGACTGACCAAAAACGCATTTGTTAACATTAATCGTAATACCTAATTCCTTAAGTCTATTGAATAGAATTCTAACGTGCTCTTTGTTTTGTTTCTCTGTGTCAGATGCTACCAATATATCGTCTATATAACAGAATAGTGCTGACTCGCCACTTTCATCTGATATGCGTTCTATACCCTTTAATACTTGTTGATCCATAAACCTTTGGAAAGTTTGAGCAGCATTCCGCAAACCGAAACTCATCCTGGGAAATTCGTATAGGCCGAAAGGTGTACAAATGCTAGTTTTCTCTATATCTTCTGCGGCAACTGACAAATTATGATAGGCCCTATTTAAATCCAACCTAGTATAACATTTCTTATCAGGCAACATGTACGTAAAATCCTGAAGTCGTGGGATTGGATATCGATCTGGTTTAGTGATAGCGTTAAGCCTTCTATAATCCCCGCAGGGGCGTAACTGACCGTCTTTCTTTAAAACTACGTGTAATGGACTAGCCCATTCTCCTTCACTCGGTCGACAAATGCCTAATTCCTGCATTTTCTGAAACTCTTCTTTCACTTTCATATACCGATCCGGAGGTAATGGCCTTGGACGCGCAAATACCGGTGGACCGGAAGTTATGATGTGGTGATAAACGGAATGAGATGGTTCTTTATACACGATAGGTTTAGTGATACTCGCAAATTCCTCTAATATTTCTCGATATGGGTTGTCGTTTTGTATGCTTTTAATCGAAGGCTGAACATGTTTTATAACGCACCCTATCGTACATAAATTAGTTATACTGTCTGTGATTCTTCTATTGTATATGTCTACGATTAACTTATAATGTTCTAAAAAATCAGCACCTATGATAGCTTGCTTAACATCACAAATTATAAATGTCCATTTCAAGGCTCTTCGTAATCCTAAATTTAATTCTAGTGTTTTAATACCGTATGTTTTGATTTCGGTATTATTTGCGGCAAAGAGCTTGTATTCACTAACTAATTGTTCACATTTAAATTGACTCACCGGTAAAACGGAGACGTTGGCTCCTGTATCAACCAGGAAACGGATTCCGGTCGTCCTGTCCCTTATACACAAGCGGTGGCTACCTTCCAGCTCCATGCAGTCTGCCACCGAATTAGACTGCACTGCATCTAGTTTTCCGTCTTCTCACCATTGCTGCCTTGGGTCTTCTGATGTCTTGGTTCTATCCAGCTGCAGGGCTTCTCACATGTTCTCGCGCGACTTCTGAACCGGAAGTGATATTTGCAAAGCCAGTTTGGGCTTCCTTCAGTCCTCGGTCGTCCTCTGGATAATGAACGGGATCGTGATCTACTTCTGTTCCACGGGTTACTCTTTCCGCAATTCCTGCGACTTCCTCTTATTTCGTTGATTTCCACACGTAATGTCTGTAGTTCCTTGGTCATTTGTGCTAGTTGGTCGGTTAGATTGGGCGTCACTGATGGTACAGACGTCGATGGTGCCAGCTGCGTCGATACCGCGGCGACTTCATTGGGGCGCAAATTCTCCATGATTTTGTCGGCTAGCGCTGATAACTCGTCCAAATTTGTACTCTGTGCCACCGATAAAACTGCTTTCACTGAGCCTGGGAGTCTAGATATCCATAGGCGTCTTAATGCTTCTGTGGATACCTGTGTGTTTGTTGCGAGTTCTGACATCCTTCTTAATAGTTGTGACGGGCGTTGCGTTCCTAAGTCCATTTCAGAGACGAGCTTGTTGAATTGTCGTTCGGCACTCTCTTCATAAACGGCTATTAATCGATCCCTGATGGTTTCGTACCTTCTAGCTTCGGGTGGCGTGATAATTAAATCGTAAACTTGTTGTAAAGCTTCTCTGTCAAGCTTCGCTACCACCAAGTTGTATTTCGCACTGTCTCCTTGTTTTTGTGGCTCCATAACTGAATCGAATTGAGCGAACCATAGTTTCGGCATGTCTTTCCAGAACTCTGGTATTTTTGCAGTAACGGATATGGCCGCTAAGTCCGTGACAGTGGCTGTGGCGTCGCTTAGACTAGCTCCGGTAACTGTAGGCTTGTTCATCTTGACGTAATTGGTACACTGGTTTTTGCAAAAGTTCTAGTAAGTTCTATTTAATTTTGCGCACAGATCACGTCGGGGTCACCAATGTTGAGTCTTTCCCTACTTGTATTCGCTGACTCCTTATAGGTGGTTGGAATATGAAATGCGAGTTATGTGAACCGGATTTATTTGCGCGGAATATAGAACTCGGTATACAAGGTGTTTCTTACACGGTAGGGAAATGACTGGCGAGAGCGGGCAGCGTCGCCTCGTCGTGGCCTATGTAATGCAACCACGCATATTATTGCGTCATGCTTTGCACGTGTCCCAACAAGTATATTTATCAGTTGTCTGGTTATCATAGTACAGGCTCTGCCTAGTTTGGGATCAGATAACGGTGTGTTGGTTGTCCTCAGATATTATTTTTTATTTATTACTAATAATTAGTTCGGCCTTGGCAGCTCTGGACAGAGAAAGGTGGAGGGACAGTAGGGAGGCTTTTAGGCACAGGCAACTGAAGGAACACGAGTGGCTTTTAGTCAGTTAAAGTCTGACAATTGTCAGACCTGAGTGTCCTGAGTCTTATTTTAACTGACTAAAAGCCACTCGTGTTCACCCGTCATTTGATGATTGATGAAAAGGATAGCATTTTATGTTTCAGCTAAAATCTCAAATAATTTAACACTCTTTTTTGGTTTTATTCAAGAACTTAATCATTATGATTTAAAAACTGCTAGGTTTATCCCATTTCTTCCTGTGGGTGTCGTAAGAGGCGCCTAAGGGACTTACTAGAGACTGGGCAGCAGCGTTCTCTATGTATTTTACCACCATACTGCGATCGCTAACCCGCCTGCCAAGCGTGACGACTATGGCAAAACCCCTCCCTTTGAGGGACGCCCGCCTGGCGTATGTACAGAAGTGGACGTTTTTCGGCTGAAATTATGAGGCTTATCGAATTTAATTGTTGACTTTAATATAAATGTGGGTTGATATGTCCTCTTACTGTCTGTAACATACAACAATAGATACTTGTATTTTCCTATCTTACAATATAATATAGTCCCCCAGACTGTATTTCGGCCACGGCGGCCAATCTCAACGGAGACTAGACATCGGTGCGGGAGATATTATAGTGCTCAAGTGTGTGTGCAGACACAAGAGCACTTACTCTTTCCTCGCTCTCATAGTCCGATGGGACGGCAATCCGTCACGTCACGAGAGATCAGGGCCCATCTTACAATATCAATCATGTCTGACATACAATTTGATCAACCCCTCTTATATCCAGGTGGAATGCAACACTAAACAGAGCCGTAGTGCCCGCCAGACCAACGCCACACTGTACCAGTGGGGCGAGGAGGTCCCGGCCGCCGTGCGGGTCGACAGCCCGCGCCGGCCCGGCGTGGTGGCGCAGGGCGGGGCGGCGCCCTGCGTGCCCACGAGTGATGACGCGATGGCGCTGGAGCTGGACTTGCTCGTCGATTCCAAGGACATCCTGTCTGTAGATACACTGGTGCGAGCTGATCATAGATCCACGTTACGTAAGTATTAGCCAATGACGTATTACAAATAATGTTCGCGAACATTAGTCCACTCAAAAATAGCGTAAGCCATCAATGTAGCTACTTACCAGTGCATACAATCAAAGAGTGCTACAAAGAACAGGAAAGACCCATACTGGTTCCTGCGGGTAAAAAGAGATGAACGTATACAGGGTGTCCAGTAAATAGCACGTCATACTGCAGGGGGTGATAGCTTGGGTCACTACCTATCAATACAACACAATATATGTTCAGCAAAATCTTACTTATTTTTTTTTCACCACTGTAGGTTAAACTTAAGTGATAAGAAAATAGTTCTGTGCAAATTTAAACAAAAAATAGTATTTCTTGAAAACATTCTTGTCTTTGATAGAAAAAAGACTTATCAATGAGTAAAGTAACTATTCACGAATAATTTGACGTAAAAAAAAGTACTAGAAAAGGATTTTTTCATTACGAGATGCTTAAAAATCTGTTTCAAGGTAGAGATTTTTCGGTATTTCGGAAAATTTTGTAAAACTGTAAATCCGTAAGATTTTGCTGAACATATATTGTGTTGTATTGATAGGTAGTGACCCAAGCTATCACCCCCAGCAGTATGTCGTGCTATTTACTGGACACCCTGTATATTTAGTTACTTCACTCGCTGCTGCATATTATGTGCTAGATGGTACGTGACTAATAACACTTCAGGCAATTACCTTGCATTTATCTTGCCAATATTTGACGCCACATAACAGGCCTGGAAACGAATCTAAAGGTATCATTGGTATTGGATTTAATAATTGGTATTAACTATTTTTTATTCGTAAATTAGAAACTAATTCTAAGTGTTTACAAACATGTTAACAAAAATTACAGTTTCTTTTACAAGCTTTACATTACCTTGCTTCGTTCGCTTGTTTCACATTTGTAGTTACTCGTGTTGTCGTCCATTTTTCAAGCGTTTCATGGCATCTGATTAAGCTGAAACTTGGCCTACTTGTATATCTACGATGACATTATGGTCTGCTATTACACAAGGTGGAGTTCAGGGTCTGATAATGGATTAGGAAACTGGCCATAGGAACTCCTCTATCAACTCTCAATGGTTACCTACTGACAAGAGCTATTACACAAGCTGTCCAGGGTCTGATAACCCGGAAGGTGACCATTGAAATTCCTCAATTAAACTAGATAGTTTGTAGTGTTTGGTTTCATTAGATTTGCCTTTAAAAATGCTTTTACACTTTCTGGTGTTCAGAGTCTATTGATGAAGCCGGAAGGTCGCCTAGGAACTCCTCAAATAAACAAGATAGCCTCCGACACAAGGAGCCCCACAAGGTGCCCCCAGTTCGGCTCATTTGTGTGGTTTTGACAAAAGATAAAGCTAAGCTAAAACACATTAAATTACATATGTCCAAAAATCCTTTATTTTTAATTTCATAGGGATCCTTTCAGTACTTACTGTAATCTACTTACGTAATCTTCTAATACACTGCACATTACGTTATCGACGTACAGCAGCATTTATTCAATTGAATAAATCCCTATTGATGGCTACCAATGACTCGCTCGTGTGCACTCGTAATGAGACCCCCTGCTGACTTGTAAAGTATCTTTCATCATAGCACTGTCTTCATAATCAATATGTACGCTCTAATTCGTCTGCATCATAACTTGTGTTAAGTCGAAAAAAGCTTTTAGTGTAACACGCAAAATGTTCACTATGTGAAAGGCCAAGCCTAACGTCTATGTACAGACACGAACACACGGTACCCGCGAACTTACGGTGACCGTACGTTTAGAATATTATCATAACTACATCATCTTCATCATTTTAGCCGAATTTCGTCCACTGCTGAACATTGGCGAAGGCTTGGCGGTGCTTAATATTCGAAGACATGTGACATCTACCGACCCGCACTGTGCCCGCGTGGTGGATTATGGCCCACTCCCTCTCACCGAGAGGAGGCCTGTGTCCCAGCAGTGGGAACATTAAAGGCTGATGATGATGGCGTAGCTTGAGGAAGCCAAAGCAACCTCGACCGGTTCTGTGCTTCTCGTATCCAGCGGATCCTTGCGGCCTTCACCAGTTCATCGGTCCATATTGTGGGACGTCTTCTAACGCTACGTCTTCCAGTACGCGCTCACTACTCCAGAACCTTTCGGTCCCATCGCCCATCTGTTCAGCGAGTAATGTGCCCTGTCCACTGCCACTTAAGTTTGGGTATTCTTACTTGGGCTATGCCGGTTACCTTGGTCCTTCGACAGATCGCTTCATTTCTGATTCGATCGCGTACGGAAACTCCAAGTATAGCCTTCGCCATCGAAGTTGGACCTACCTAACTGGACAATTGTCTTAGGTAAACATAATTTTCCACTTCGTAGAATGTACAATCTTCGATCTTCATGAGGGTGGCTGTGACATGGGCATTAGACGTGACTTTCGTTTGGTCCATGTTCATTTGACCCACTTTTTCGGAAGCTCTACTGAAGTCACCGAGCATTGTACTGAGGTCCTCCATAGTCTCAGCCATGACTACTACCGTCGGCTAACTGAAGGTAAGTGATTTACTCGTCATTGATGTTGATGTCAACCCTTCTCCAGTCCAGACCTTTAAAGACATTCCTCAGTGTAGCGGTGAAGAGTTGAGGAGAGATTAAATTCTCCTGTGCCTACTCGCTGCAGAAGGATAGGTTTCAAGATTGGGCCTGGAGTCGGACTGACATAGTGGCGTTTTCATACAAACACTTCAGCACCTCAATGTACCTGCAGAAGCTATTAGCACTTTAGTTAACGATGTGGCCGATAAATTAAATAAAAAATTGAGAGTAGCTGGAATCTTCTTGGACTTAAGTTCAGCATTTGACACTGTAAATCACACTCTGTTGCTTGCTAAAATGGAACATTATGGTGTAAGAGGACAGGCTCTAGAACTTTTTCGGTCATACTTAAAAAATAGGAAAATGTATGTAGAGATTAAAGACTTAAATAAGGATAATGTTCAAGTAGAGTATCATTCAAACTTACGAAAGGTTTTAACAGGTGTTCCACAGGGTTCGATACTGGGTCCAATCCTATTTCTTATTTTTACGAACGATTTACTAAACCTACCAACAAAGATAAATTCTAACATGAACATAATAGCATTCGCAGATGATACAAAAGCTATTGTTAGCGAAAATACTGCTGACTCATTGAGCGACTCTGTCAACAAGGCTCTTGAATTTTTTCAATCGTGGTTTATGGCCAATAAATTAACTATAAATACTAAAAAAACAAACGTTTTATTGTTTAAGTCTACATCACGCAATAGTGATAGTTTAGATGTTATGTTAAATGGAGACGAAATAGAAGTCGTAAACTCAGTCAAATTTTTAGGAGTTCATGTTGATTCCTTATTAAATTGGAAAAACGAACTAAAAGCCATAGACGGATCAATATCATCAGCATGTTATGCCCTCAGGAGCCTACGAGATGAACTTAATGTAAATATTTTAAAATCGGTTTATTATGCATTGGTGGAGTCAAGACTGAGATACAGTATTCAACTATGGGGAAATAGCTGCAGGTATAACTCTGATAGGGTTTTTGTGCTGCAAAAGAGGGCGATCAGAACAATAGTTCGCATCCCCCAAATCGAGTCCTGTCGGGAATATTTCAAAAACCTGTCTATCCTTACCGTACCAAGCCTTTACATATTAACAGTCTTGACCAGCCTAGCAAAGCATATAAATGAATATGAAACGGAGGAAGAAAGACACAATAGGGAAAGCACGCGAAACCAATACTTGAAGCTTGGAATTAGTTCGAAACTGAATATTGTGAGACATTGTGTTAGGTATCAAACGGTGAAGCTTTTTAATTGCTTGCCTAAGGATCTAAGATGTTTGTTATATAAAACCACCATGTTTAAAAGGAGACTCAGGGAATTTTTATTGGTAAAATGTTTTTAATCCGTTAATGAATTTATGACACCACAAACGATAGACAAGACGATAGACGAGGTTACGAGTAAAATGAATGAATTTTGTGATGACATGTATAGAATATTTAATTTGATTTGGTTATGACATTTTTAGATTATTTGAATATATTTGGTTATGACATTTTTATGTTACTTAAATTAATTTGGTTTCCAAATTTTTAAAATATGTAGATAATTAAATGGTTATGGTGTATATTAGACTATTGTAATGAATTTTGGGTAAGATGCTTTTACTTTCTATTATAGTTTTTGTTGAAGTTTGTTAATACATGTATCGAATTAGTTTGATGTACAGTGGTTTGAGACATTTTTACATTATTTATATGAAGATTGCTATGACATGTTTAGATTAGTTATTGAAGTTTGTTGACATTTTTATTAGATTTTATTTTATTTAAATAATCGGTTCTTGAACTGACATGCTTAGACTATTATTATTTTATATTTTTATTGTTTTTATAATGTTATGGATCTTAGTTGCGAATCGGTTTTAGCTTGTATTTGATTCCTCTATTGTAAAACATTCAGACACAGTGTAAAAATTGTTAATAAATAAATGAAATGAAATGAAATACCGATACTTAATCTGGCACCGTTGCAGAAACTGCAGTACAGCCTAAATCTAGATTAAATCGAAAGCTTTCTCGCTGTCGACAAACGCTAAGCAGAGAGGCAGGTTATATCTTTCGGTTTTCTGTATTACCTACCGCAGCGTATGAATGTGGTCTGCGGGCCTTTATGGTGCGAAAGAAATAGAGTAGAATATCATAATTACAGTGCAAAAGAAAGATGTAGTCATACTGGATTAATAGTACCATACTATTTCGCAACTCAATAATGAGGACATTCACACATCTTTATACGGTCCCTGATTACCAAATCTTATAACTGTCAACCTAGTATTTTTGCCAGCTATTATCGCACTGTTTCAACCGATACCAAAAAAATTTATTTATTTACATACTTGTGTTATCATTTAATTAAAATTTAAAAGCACTTATTATAGTGTAAATAAGTGTTTCTTGCATGCATGTTAAGGTGGTAAATGAGGTGTGGTTGAAGCATAATATTTGTCTTACATTTGCTTGTATTTTGACAGCGGAAGATAGCAACCTGAGCGATGGCTCAATGGTGTGCGTGCACGAGTTGCTGCTGGTGTCGCTAGCTCTCGCCTGGCTCGCTGTGCAGGTGCTACTGCTACTGGGCTGCTGCGTGCTTGTTAAGAGGTAAGCTTATACCGAGGAATGAGAATAAGAACATTCCCCATATCGTCGCCGTGCAGATAAAACCTCGTAAAAAATAAGAAAAAAAAATATCGGGTTTTTGACCAACTTAATTGTTGGCTAGAAAATTTCGTACCTAATCCATATTTAGAAAACTAAGATGTTTTTAATGCCTTCTATTGATGATAATGAGAACCTCAGGTTTTTTTCGACAGTTTTTGTCCTCCACTGTAAAAAAGCGTTTTTTGTATAGTTGTAATATCAGCAGGTTTTCAGTGCACGGCGACGATATGCAACTAAGATTGCGTCTCGTCTCTCCATTCCTCTATTACTTTTAGCAATGAGACAGCCGTTTTTCCTGTTCTGATGTATGTTATGCCCTTCCTCTGATTGTACTCCCAAATCTAACCTACGCTTTGGCCAAGTTTATGTTTCTTTATTAATTTTGGCGACCAGTAATTTTAGGGAATGGCTTAAACTAGTTAATAAGCAATACGGGCTGGTATCCGGAGTTCTATAGTTTCTGGATTGTTGGAAAATCAGTTGTCTGCTCCAGCTCCTCAAGGGTGGATGGAACTAAATATAAATAATTTTGTTTCCCAGGTATCGCAACTTGGCAGAACTGAACATGCAGAAGGACTATCAGTCGTTTGACAACGTTGGCTTCGACACGGTGTCGACACACAGACGCGTGCACTGGCCTGACCAGAACATAGATATACTGCACGCGACTTAGATGTCGCTGGATTTGATTTAATTAGGTAGGACCAATGACGCTAAGTCTAGATTGAATCCTGCCACTTTCTACATTTTATTTGAAAGATGTATTCATTGTGTTATAGTAACTGTTGTACATTAGATGTTGGGTAAATGTTTAAAGATCTCTAAAACAAACGGAATATTTTTTTTATTTGAAGAGATGTTATTTAAAAACGTAGATACATTATATTTTAAATGTATTGGTCTTTTTCTAAAGGATCAATTTAATGTGAATATAAGATGTGTGTGATTTCTTCAGTTAGAATGTAAATAGCATTAACTGTAGTAAATACCAAATAGTAATGCCAATGTAGAGAAGAAATGTAAATATATTATTATACATTTTTAGAAAGACATTGTTTTAACCATCCCTTCGTGTAAACCTCCAATAGGCATGTCCACATTCAGCACTTCGGACACAAGGAAGCGTCCACTGCTGACCGTCTTATCCATCATTAATGTGATTGTGAGGAAAATATAAATCAAAATATCATAAACGGTAACTCTTTATTTACATTTGAATTAGTTCGTTTTTTTACATTTTTGTGCAAGCTGTTTCGTGACAGTCTCGAACTCAACATTTCTTGAAAGTCTGCGAATACACTTTCATTCAAAAAGTATTGATTTGTTAGATCATTCAGTTTTCAGCCTTTAATCTTTCGCTTTACACATAATAAAACGATAATCGAAAAATTTGTAACTACCTACGTGGGTTATCAATTCCTTCGAAAAAATATGCGTTGGCAATTGCAAAAAGCGAAGAGTCCGGTAGCTATGCTCAAGGCCGCAGTCTACCAATATGGTATCGGTGGGTACCCGTTTGGTAGTGAGTACGTACCAAAACATGTTTAATCATACATAAGCGCGCATGTGCGCTTTTATAATTCTACACGTCACGTTAGCGTGGACGTCTACGATATTACTGAAGATGTCTACGATAAATTTGCTTATAGCGTTACTTCTACAAGATTTCGGAAGATAGCGACACTTTTACGATACCGTAGCGTCGTAACGTGAAAGTTATCGTGGACGGGAATTTAAAACAGTCTTCATATATTTCCATACAGTTTACTTCCATGTGTCATCGTGATGCAGTGGACGTCCTGAATCATTAGAAATTATAAAAGCGCACTGTAGGTTCTCCGATTTCGCAATGCGGCTAACTCGGTGGTATAGAGGGCGCCGGTGGCAGGTCACTGAGTGGCGTTGGGCGGCGCGGCGTGCGGCGGCGGCGCGGACAGCGGCGCGGGCGCAAGCGCGGCGCGCGCGCCACCCCGCGGCGCCGCCTGCCGCACGCTTTGCCGGTTAGACGCCGCGTTGTAGTGGTAGCCGTCGAACTTGTCAGACGAGCCGCCCGCTGGCGGGAATGTGGCCGTGCCCATGTACATCACCTGTAAGCATCAAAATAATTCAATTAAAAGCCACTTCCAGTACAACGAAAACTAAAGCCGGTTCTTCTTTAACATATATTATTTTAATTGTTTAGCCCGCTACTTTGCCTCTTCTACGTCGTCTTCTAGGCTATGCACTGAACTTACGAACGATTCATTTTCGCTCATGACTCAGTCAGCCGCCTCAAATAAGTAGAGCCGGCAACCTACAATAATCGGTCGATTTTCAAATATAATATCCTTGGCATGCTTCCAGGGTTGCGGATTTTTTGTAAGTGTTACCGTGGCTCTGGCACAGGCAACTGAAGGAAGACGGGTAGGTGTTAGTCAGTAAAAGTCTGACACGCCCTCAGAGCCTTCACGCCTCGCACCTAAGAGTGGAAGTCGTCATTTGATGATTACCCACATCCCGAGCTAACTAACTACCTATCGAACCATGAGCTATCGTTTTTACTACCAAATTAGATCCTATGTTGTAACTTAAAATCTTAATCATGATCCGAATCATTCTGAATTAAATACATAGGTTCATAGGTACTTATTCACATGTTCGAAAAATTCGTCAACTTAACAACGTAAAAAACGCTATGAATTTCCCTACTGTTGCTGTATAACGTATAATCAGTAAAAATTAAAAGTCTCCCAAACTGAATATTCATTAATATTTCTAGAGACCCTACCCTACTAGAGAGATACCTTATTAAACTAGAGTTCGCATTTGCGAAGGCTATCGTAAGCCTGATACCTAGTTTAACACTGTTAACAAAAGGAGACGAAGTCAGACCTGTGGTTTGTACCCGTCGGGTCCAGCTTCGTACTCGACCAGCTGCATCCTACCGTCGGGCAGCAGCACGTGGTAGGAGCCGGTCGCATGATCTTCCTTCCTCTTCTCGTTATGCCCGAAGTCGAGGCTCACACCGTTGTCTTGGACGTCGTACGAGAAGTCGTAGTTAGCTGGCAACTGAAAATATAACATTAAAATCAGCCTTATACTTAGTCAAAGCTTATAAAAAATAGATGACTATTTTCGTTTTGTCGGCAAGTGTAAAATCAGTTTGGTACTGGATCTTACCGAAGGTTCCTGTGCAGGCTTCTTTTGACCACCGCCAATTTTAGGTGGTAAATACTCTTGAGCATACGCATTTGTCCATAACGACACTAATAAAGTTACCTGTAAATTATAAAATGATCAAAGGACGGTATTTACAAGACAGAATTATGAGTGGTAACAAGACGGTAAAGGATACCATCATGTATAAACTTATAAAAAATGACCGAAATCGCCAATAGCAAATGCGCATTTTAGTTTTTGTTTTTTTAGTAATAAATAAAACACTCACACAAATAATTCGCCACATTTTAAAATAATTCACGTGTTCCTTCTACTGGGGAGCACTGGGTGGTTTTGGGAGGTTCAGGCAAGAGTACGATGTTTATAAAGCCAAGGGCTGCGGTTGAGACAGCTCCGCCCCCTGGCATTTTTTCATTAGCAAGGTGCACGATCCACGAAAATTTCGAAATAAATTTAAATGACTTAGTTCACGCCAGTAATGGGTTCAGTCGTGGTTGTGACAAACAAAATTATAAGTGTTTAAGAACCTGACTAACCACTTTGTTATTTGCCCATTTTCTTTGGATTTTTGTATTCATTCCGACTGCGCGTGGGAACGCAGGAATTCAAAAAGATAGAACTCATGACATCCTATTCCTCTGCTCATAAGCTAATTTGTTTGGGTTGGCGCATCATGTCGTCTTCTTCTATAGATCTTTATTGCTATCCATCATCTCGTTTCTTATGTTTCTTTTTTTAACCGTATTTCAACTGAATAACAGTATTTTAAATAGAGCGACTGCTTATCTGACCTCCACACGCCAGTTACTATACAATACCCCTAGTCTTACGACTGGTTGTTAGACTCCCGGGCTTTCGGCAGCCGGGACCAACGGCTTATCTTGGACTCTCGGAGGGGTCTTGGTATGTAAAGATGGTCTCCCATCCACGTACCAACCGTGCAAGCGTAGCTTAAACTATTTCAAAGTAATAAATAAATCTCAATAGTCACCGCATTTCCAGCTACAACACGTCACGTTTTCATCTTTCACGTATAAAAAAAAACACCCTTGTACGGTAGGTTGACTGTACCAACCGCATATCACTGCTAACACTTGGACTATAAAAGTCGTCCATAATGCTACGACATAAAGGCACTGCCAAGGCGATGTCAAATTTTACCACTAATGTGCTGATTGTTGCAGGTTGACGGTACCTAATTACCTATATTAGGTAATTTGTCCCGCGGTTACGTTAAGCAACACTGTTGCACTCTCAAGTTCAAGATAGCTTAATGCTTCTAAGACTGAGGTCGTGGGTTCGATTCCCACCCAGAACAAATCTTTGTGTGATGAGCACAATCATTTGTTCTGTGTCTGGGTGTAATTTATCTATAACTAGCTTTTGCCCGCGGCTTCGCCCGCGTGGATGTCGAAAATTAACGCAGGTATTTTTCTAAAATAAAAGTAGCCTAAGTTACTCCTTATTACATCAGCTACCTGCCAATAAAAGTCCCGTCAAAATCGTACAAACTTTCATCCCCTATTCCCTATTGTTATTTTACCCCCGTAAGGGTAAAAATTTAACAAACTTTAAATATAATTCATAAATATATATTATTATGTAATAAAAGCCAAATAAAAAAGTTTCATCATTCTAGTTTTAAAAATGACAATACTTCCCTACAACCTTTCATCCTCCCATTTTCCGCTATAAAAAGTAGCCTATGTCCTTTCTCAGGCTCTAAACTATCTGTATACCAAATTTCATTTAAATCGGTTCTGTAGTTTTAGCAGGAAAGCGAGACAGACAGACAGAGTTACTTTTGCATTTATAATAATAAAAAATATTAATAAGTGTGGATGTGGATATGTATGTATTTAGAAATATACTGGGTGTCCCAAAAGGTTTTTTTTTATGGCAATTTGCCGAAGACTACGGCAATTTCTGCCAGTGTCGCGTAGTGGCTATAAATGGGTATTATAATTAATTAATTAATATTTACAGAGAGAGTATGAACTTAAACTTTTTGTGGCAATCCTTTTAGCCCTGAAACAAAAACGAAACATAGGAGTTAGTATTAGTTAGTAGCTTAAAAAAGGTTACGTAGCTGGGAAGGGGAGTGATAGGGGTGGTCACAAGAGTCACCAGAAAAATAAAGAAATAAATCCCCTCTGGGTATTTAAAAACTAAATGGCATTTTTTTTTAACCAAAAATTTTACACCTTTTGGGGCTATTTTGCTAACTGTACCTACAAATATTGCTGTATTAAAAAAAAAATGCTGATACATATCTAACCAAGATTTTAAAGAAAATTGAGTTCTTGTCCAGTTAAGGACTTAGTAATTACGATTTCACTCAACTTCCTCCAAGTGTACTGAAAAAAAGAAAGATTTGTTTTTTATTTTTCTGGTGACCCTTGTGAACACCCCTATCACCCCCCTTCCCAGCTACGTAACCTTTTGGGACACCCTGTTTAAGTATGTTTATCAGTTGTCTAATTGCCATAATACAGGCTCTGCCTAGTTTGGGATCAGATAAGGTTGTGTTGGTTGTCCTAACTAAGATGTTATATTTTCTAGTGTTTGTAGGGTCTTTTGCTATTATTTTACTACTACCCCGACTAAATTTCTGCCGATTTCGATAGAGATTAGCTTAATACGCAGGAGATATTAAAACAACACGATAAAGTGCCAGTGTGCCACGCATAGGCATGCGTGGGCGCAAACTCGGCACTTTCTGTTACTTTACCTACTCTAACAGGCTGATGGGACGGCAATTCGAAACTACCGGGAAGAGAACAGGCACAGGACCACGATGTACGGATGCGATATTCCTAAAGGAAATATAGCCAATAACACTGCCCGGCCTGGGATCGAACCCAGAACGCCCAGGACACTCAGTAGTTGCGTTTGCGATCACGAGACCAACGGAGCAGTTAAAATAGAAATACCTAGAAATTTCTATACAATTTTACTATTCTACGTGGCGGCAAGGTATCAATCCGGCGACCGATAAGTATTCAATTCGAATCGTAGGTACGCGTTTCTTTGCCCGGTACTCACTTCAATGAAAAGCAGCAACGTTAATTTCGTCGTCGAGACAGCCTTGAGATCGACCGAGCATGCAGCGCTGATTCAAAGTTTCAAACAGTATTCAGTAACGCAGTTATGGTCGTCGACGAATTCTAGGCTGTAACCTTCCGATGCTGTTTTGGAGACGAATTGGGCCGTTCAACTTTCTTTAAATCAAAATCGATCTATATCGAGTGAGGGTATTATGGTTTTTTTTTTTGAAATGGCATTTTATAGTTGACCTAAAAGTTCGTAACTATTTAACCGGGCTTTCCTGTGAATTCCTTAATAAATTAAGGCCTCCAGCCAGGGCTAATAAACTTAAACACTAAAGCGACTACTCGCTAAGGGCACCCTCTGTGGGGTACGGACCTCGGTTTAGGGCATCGCTGGTAGAGGGCAGCAAGAGACGGGCTGGACCTGAATGGTTGATTTTTGGTTTACTGGGTTTCAAATATTTGAGTTACGTAGTTCTTGCTCACGGCCTTCGCAGCCTTGAGCGCTAGTGTAGCTACTTACTATGGAGTAAATTGAGGAATAGGTGTATTCCGGAGGGACCCCCGGGCGTCGGGAAACGATTGCGGACTCCCAGCCAACGTAGGTGCGGGCTTGCGGGCGGCGAGCAATGGGTAGCTCGCCACCCGATAAGGACCAGGCCCGTGTCGACGGCGCGTAGTGTTCCACGCGCGCCTCAAAGAGATGTCAGCAGTATTGAAGGGGTCCGCTTAGACCGATGCCTGCCAGGGTCACGAGATTTGATTGAAAGAGTTACCGTGGCCCTGGCATATAGGCAACTGAACGAACATGGGTGGGTTTTAGTCAGTAAAAGTCTGACACTCCCTTCCGCTCCACCCAGAGCGGGAGACGTCATTGGATGATTTCCCACCTACAAAAAAAAGTCACTTATACCGATGACATGGTGCTGTTGGGCCCGTTGCCGGGGGCGATCATGGAGTTGCTTCATGTATAAGAGACCTACACTGCTACACATGAACTGTTTGGTCTGTAATGCCAAAACATTTGAGGGTGTATATGGTCTTTGGGGTCACTGGCAAGCGCCGAGATAGTACAGTCGAACTTACCATACGCGGTACCTACGCCTATACATAGAGGCAGTAAGTTTAAATGTTTTGGTTATTTTCTTATCGATGACCTCAGTGACCATGGGGACATTGAGAGACACCGTAGAGCTCTGGCGGTCAGGGGCAATATGTTGGCACGAAGATTTGCTAGTAAACTAGCTAGAGTAAGAGGGAGTCATTTATAGACGGTGGCAGACACTTCCTCCGCGATAATAAGGCAATTTGTGAGAAGACATATATCCTAGTTGCCATTTGTCGGTGTGTCTAGTTGTTGGGTGGACTTCTCCGTAATTCATTTTTGGTTTAAGTTACAACACAAGCACTGCAGACAATGGTTGTATACTCCTTATAGAACTGCACTGCTGATAAGTATGTAAGTAGCCTAAAGCTAAATGCACATTATAGCTGTATTGAGCCGCACTGCATCTCATTTTAAAACAAAAAAGTGCAGTGGGTCCGTTTGAAATGTGTGATGTTTATACGTACTGTACGAAAGTGAAGAGAAACATAAAATGGTCAAGCAAAACATAGTGAGGATACCGGCATGTCCTAGAACCTTCCTAGAACCGAAAATTCGAAGACATGTAACATCTAGTAATTCGTGTGGCAAATGAAAATATTGAATCTGTATTGATTTGTCAGACTGACACTGACATACCTCATAAATCTGACAGTGACAGTTCTTCAGCAGAAACATCGCAGAACACGCTGAAACTGGGAAAGTAGTCTGAGATAATTATTATGAAATTGATAACTCACAGACCCTGAATAAAATTGTTACATATTGTCCCTAAAAATGAACTCTGTCTTAAGAAATAGGTGTGTCGCGTTAAGTCGTGCATTCAGTACTTCGCTTGTGAAAAAATATGCCGTGCCCCCGGCACCACCTAAGAAACTGAGGAAGATTACATCGGCTATAACATGGAAGTCCATGACAGCTACCGCTCTGATCGGCGGAGGTTTAACCGCCTTCATGATGTATGTAAGACAAGAAAAACAGGAGGCTGTGGATCGTGAGAGGAAGCGACAACTTGGGAAAGCTAAGATAGGTGGTGAATTCGAGTTGGTCAACACAGAGGTAGGTGCAAAATCTGATGATTTATCATAAATTAACCAATTTTAATTATTGGGTGAACCCAATCTTATATTGCTATAAGATAAACTTAGTACCCAATAATATCTGTTCTTGCAATAAAAACTCAAGAAGTTATATACTTACTTAAATAATAATTGCAGTGCATAGAAGAAGCATAGCCATGCAAAATGTTAACCTTACCTGCAGTCTTGCTTCAAGTATATCAATGTTGAAGATAACATTGGAAGTCTTTTGGCAAAAATTATGATTATATAAATATTTGCATTGTTTCAGGGAAAACTAGTAAAAAGCACAGATCTCTTAGGAAAATGGCTTTTAATATATTTCGGATTCACCCATTGCCCCGATGTATGCCCTGATGAGTTGGAAAAGTTAGCTGAAGTTGTAAATATGCATGGTATGTATCAGTGACTAATTTTCTTGTGTTCTTTTAAACTACTTTATCATCATCATCATCATCATTTCAGCCGAAAGACATCCACTGCTGGACATAGGCTTTATACTTTTATTATATTTTTTTTAAATTGTTTATTATATTTTTTTTTAAATTGTTTATTATATTTTTTTTTAAATTGTTTATTATATTTTAATTAATTATTTATTATATTTTAATTAATTATTAATTATATTTTTATTAATTATTTGTTATATTTTTATTAATTATTTATTATATTTTTATTAATTATTTATTATATTTTTATTAATTATATTATATATTATAACTACCTTATAACTGTGTCATAGTCTTTGCCTGGATGATGTAAATATGTGGACATATTGCATCAATCATTGTTCTCCTGCCCTTATTCCAATTTATTTGGGGTCAGCATAACATGTGTTTTTCTTCTGCACTTCTCTATTAGTTATCATCTCAGTAATCACCCCCTTTCTATCCATAACATAATTCACACTTATTGCATCAATTTTGAATAATATTCGAATGCCTGTATTTAATGTTAAACTTTCAGATAGTGATACTAAGCTGCCGCCTGTGCAGCCACTGTTCATATCTGTGGACCCTCAGAGAGACACACCTGAAGTAGTTGGAAAGTAAGTTCATTGTTATTATACTTTACTATTGACTAGCTTCTGCCCGCGACTTCATCCGCGTTAAATTTCTTGTTCCCCCGACCCTTCCCGTCGCGTCGAATCGCCTACCCGTGCGATTTTCCCCGTTTTTGCAACATTTTTTATTACTGCTCCGCTCCTCTTGGTTGTAGCGTGATAGGCTACCCAACACAAAAAGATTTTTTTCTATTCGGACCAGTAGTTCCTGAGATTAGCCCATTCAATCAATCAAACAAACAAACAAACTCTTCAGCTTTATAATATTAGTATAGATAACTTTACCCATTAACCGTTTCATATTACCCAGTAACAACTGGGTTATGAATGTCAGATAGGCAATAGTTTCATGTAAAATACTGGTACTCAGTTACATCCAGTCAAACTGGAAGCTGACCATTAATTTGAGAAGAGGCTAGGCAGTTGATGACTACTGATAAATTTATCTCATGTGTGAATACAGCTTTTTAATTCATTTTTATAGCCGGCAGTTGATCAAACTGATGTTAAAATATGTTTTTTTTTTTGTATTCTGTATTTACTACAATCTGTCTCCTTTATGGGACATTCAGCAGTATATTGGTTGGTGCTATCGCTGGCGCGCTCGGTATGTGGCCTGTGTCACATCCTCATTGTTAAAACAGTAGTTGTGATTACTGTGATTGTATTAAATCTTGAGGTATTTTGCGCTTTAAACGTCGCGCTTTGTTGTGGTTTGCCATAAGTGGCCGGGCCAGAGTATTTGGGTGTCGTTCGATGCGCTCTTTATAGCTTCTGGTATGGCGTACAATTTCCTGTTTCACAGTGGGCAGGCGTAGATCACGGTGTAATAATTCGTTGGGTACGAACCAAGGGGCATTGGTTATCATGCGGAATGCTTTATTTTGATACCTTTGTATGATTTCAATGTTTGAATGGGACGCAGTACCCCACAGTTGGATGCTATACGACTATACGTCCAATAAAGTAAAATATGTTGCCAACATATTTACTAAGTCTTTTCCTTGATACAGGTACTGCAAGGAGTTTTCCCCACGCTTCCTGGGCCTGACAGGCACCAAGGAACAGGTCCAACAAGCTTGTAAATCTTACCGAGTGTACTTCAGTGCAGGCCCACAGGATGTTGACGATGATTACATTGTAAGTATTTTATTGATGAATTAAGGTTTAAATCTTCTATAGTTAAATTAATCTTCTATAGGTAAATTTCTATAATGTAAAATACTATTTATTTTACATTATATGGATTCATGTCTGTAGCAGTTCTTTGTATAGTACTTAGATTAGGGTTTTGAGATTTATATGAGTTTATGTCCATAATGGTAAGCTAAAACCATAACTTCATTTACTTTTAATTATTCAACTTGAAAGCTATCACCAGCTACTGCGTGCTTTTATAATTTTAACATGAAGATATTTTCGGGATAGTCCACATTCACGTCATGGCATAAGGAAGTAAAATGTATGGACATTTATGAAGACAGTTCGAGTTACCATCCATGATAATGTTTTAGACATACACATATTCACAACTCCTTGCATAATTATCAGATTATAACCACTCTGTATTTTACAGGTGGACCACACAATAATTATTTACCTTGTCAACCCTGATGGAGAATTTGTTGACTACTACGGCCAGAACAGGAACGCTAAAGATATCCACAACTCAATGCTTGTGAACATCAAGAAATATGAAGATTCCAAGAAAAGTTCGTGGTTCTAACCACGACACGCATTTACGTAGACAAATAGAGTATAGTTCCAAAGTATTTTTATTTAAGTAAAATAAAACTATTGTTACTTAAACATGTGTTGTTTATGTTTCTATTACCACACATTTTAAAATACTTTAGCAGAGGGGGCTGTGAATGTTGTTGACTTACTCTAACACAAAAAATAAACTGTTAAACATCAAAACACATATTTTTATACAAATTTATAAATAACTCTTTTTTATAATACTTCCACAATTAAAAGTTAGCAGTCATTTTGCTAGTTATCTTACTAATAGTGACTTGTCCACCTGAGCTGTGTATTTGCACTAAACTTTGGTCTAACTGGTACAGCTTGACTGTGGTTCCTTCAAGGTTCGCGGTCGATATGCTGACGCCGCCCTCGTTCACCGTCACCAAGTTCATATCACCGTCGTAGTTGACGTCATCGATGATATTCACGTTGCTCGTATCCAAACATATACCATCACCTTGGAAGTTACTTTGGCTATTATCAACTACTAAAAGGTCTCCTTTCATGCTTCTCTCGTCCTGAAGTATTAACTCTTCTGTCACTTCTAATGGGACTTTTTGTACGATGTTTATTGTCAGTTCCTTAGATTGATCTTCGGGCGACTCATCAATGGTTAAGTTTTCATTGACTGTTATTAGTTCTCCATGCTCCTTATTGAACATAAGTCTATCAGTAATGATGGGAACATGCTCAACTTGTTGTAATATTACCAGTTCACGGTTCTCTCGGTCTCGTTCTTTATCTGCAGCGTGCACGACTGCTCTTTTCTTTTTCGCTAGGTGGGTTTTGGAGTGTTTTATCAGTTGAGATTTCGTAGCAAATTTTAACGTGCACAATGAGCAGTCGAATGGTTTTTCACCTATAAGTAGAGAAATGCATTTTAGACGAAAGTAATATACAGGGCACGATGTTTTTTGAGACGATAGGTTCAAATTCCATTGTACCAATACTTATTCTGGAGCTTTTTATTACCAATGGGAATGTAAAAATGAACCTTAAACTACATAAAGCTAAAGTAGTTTGTTAATGACCTGTTTCTGTATAAGTACAAGAAAAACAAATCTTTTTAACATGTTTTTATTGGCTTCAAACGTATGTTAGTATGTGCCTATGTAACGGAAACTTTGAACATGATTTTGACTCCCTTCAAAACGTCGGATTAATTCGAAATTTGGCATACTTATCAAGGACCGTCATCGGTCCTTGAATGATAAGTATGCCAAATTTCGATTTCGATTTTGATCAATACAATAATTTTATAAATTGGTGCCATTCTCCTTGCCGGGTTACCAGGATAGCAAAAAAAAAAAAAAAAATTGTCATCGAAAACTACGCTGATATAAGTTGCAAAATTCGAAACACCCTAAAAAATATAAAATAAATAATAGTTTTAAAAAACTAAAAAGCACGCTTCCATAGAAAACCAAACTAAAAAGCAGAAAATAATGGAAATAAGCGTGGGGTGCTTGATATCAATTAAAAAAATACTTCAAAAAGCACCCCACGCTTTTTCCATTATTTTTTATTTATTTAGTACATTTACTTTTAACTATTATTCATTGTAGAGTCATGTAGTATAAGTTCAGTAAGCTCACCCGTATGCACGCGCTGATGGTCCCGCAGACGCGTGGCGTTGGCGAACTTCTTGCTGCACACGCTGCACCCGTACGGTCGCTCGCCCGTGTGCTTGCGCATGTGCGCGCTCAAGTTCTTGCGCGTAAAGCTGGAAATAGAAAACACAGTCTATTTTATTGATTAGTTCCAAAAATTTTAATACAAACTAGCTGTGCCCGCGGCTTCGCCCACGTGGACGTCGGTAATTTTTTCATGGGCTACCGGGACAAAAACCTATGTTACTCTTTATACTCTCTCTATACATCAGCTATATGTCAGTGAAAGTCTCGTCAAAATCAGTCCAGCCGTTTCGGAGATTAGCCTGAGCAAACAGACAGAC
This sequence comes from Aporophyla nigra, assembly GCA_947507805.1. Lineage (NCBI taxonomy): Eukaryota > Metazoa > Arthropoda > Insecta > Lepidoptera > Noctuidae > Aporophyla > Aporophyla nigra. The sequence goes on from OX382301.1 coordinate 8,173,146, forward strand.
GGACAACAATTTTGAAAATTGGTTTTTCGTCATAAGTCTCGTACAGACTTTCATATGCATTTATTAAAAAGCTTTTACTTTGACATTTAAAACAGACAATTTTATTTGTTTGTTTAGATAACATCTCTCAAGGACGACCGGTAGGATTCTCAGTTATATTTCTATTACATTATAAGAGTTGTGTTGCCGACATAATTATGCAGAAAAATTTGAGAGTCAGAAAAATATAGTTCAAAAATTTTAGCATACCGTATATAGGTAGATAGCATATAGAATTAGTTTGTTAACTTATGCAGATATATTGGGAATGATCACCTAATGAAGTCTCCCGCTCTGGGCGCAGCGGGAGGGCGTGACAAACCCACCCATGTTTCTTCAATTGCCTATATGCCAGGGCTGCGGTAACTCTTTCGAACAAATATCGTGACCCTGGCAGGCATAGGTCCTAGCGGACCCCTTTAATAAAGCGGACATCTCTTAGAGGCGCGCGTGAAACACAACGCGCCGTCGACCCGGGCCTGGTCCTTCCGGACAGCGAGCTACCTATTGTTCGCCGCCCGCAAACCGGCGCCTACGGTGGGCGGGAGTCCGATATGGACTCCCGACGTCCGGGGCGTCTCCTCCTGCGGCGGCTAGAAGCGTGAGGGTGCAGACACTGCCTCTCCTTCACGCGCTCCGCCTCCTCCTTCGTGAGCATCAATGCTTCGCAGAAGGAGCTGACGGTTTCCCGTTCCCTCTCGCTCCGCACCATGGCTTGCACCAGGGCCAGACGCGAGAGGAAGCCGCCGCTGATCACCTCCACGAGAACACGGCGGTGCTCCTCGCAGGCAAGGCACACCTCAACCGTATGCTTCACCGTGTCCTCGAGGCGATCCACGCAATGGAAACACCCGGGCGTTTCCTCCCGCCTTATTCGGAACAGGAACCTCCCGAAACAGCCATGTCCGGTGAGGACCTGCGTAAGGCTAGAGAGGACGCTGTGGCGCCTCTTTAGCTACTCCTCAAAGAGGGGACTTACCGCCGCAATTGTGGCGTGCCCAGCACTGTGTTGCGACAATAGTTTTGGAATGAGCCTACTTTCCCAATCTTTTTGCATACCTACCGAGCAAAGCCAGCTCAAAAATGTTAGCGCCCTAAAGTTATATTTTGCATACGTACGGGGCCTAAAATATATTCACAACGAACAAACTGGGTAACAACACATAGTCGCAGTTTGCGTGTGTTATCAAAAAGACTGGAAAAATCCGTAGTATTCGACCCAGAACCAGCCCAGGGTGGGTCATGAACCCAATGACCCCTCCCCCTTCCTAACGTCTCTAAAGGCATAAAACGATTTAGTCAGTTTTCGTGTTGCTAAGGTCCTAACGGCAATAATAGAATAAGACGTTTTGAGTATTCAGTCGTAAGCCACTTTGTTAATACCTTTTTCCACAAATTTCACAGCTGAAAGGTCGTTCCCCTGAATGTATCCGTTCGTGGCTTTTGAGTGTAGACCCTGAAGTGAACTTGCGATCACATATCGAACATGAGTAGGGACGCTCACCTGAAAAACAAACAGAATTAAATTTTAAAATCTTAATATAGTTACTTATGGCAAGTTTATTTTCAGAGGGTGCATCTTCAGCTCCACGAAGCGAGCTCGATCATTTTTGCATTTTACCTGGGGTTTATGTTCGGTTATCGTTTGTCAATTCATAAAATGAATAACTTTGTCGACTTATGCAGAAAAGCTTGACAACTAAGTGAATGTAGGTTGCAAGAGCGAGCAAAGCGACTTCGATATTTTTCCATCTCACCTTGAATGGCATAGTTTTATTTCGTCCATGCATACAGGAGGACTTTACTTTGTATCGATCTTTTGTATCGATTTATATAAAAAAGTTTAAGGTTTACAGATAAACCGGTCGGTGAGCGGCCGGTTAAGATTTAGATAGAGTAGGATGCAAGAGCGAGGGAAGCAAGCTCGATAATGTAAGCAACCTGCCTAGGATCGATTAGATTTTCTGAAATCGGAATCTATTTTGATGCCAGGGGGGTGCTCCTGGACCGGCACACTTCTACAGACCCTTTTTTTTGTATGGGAAATCATCAAATGACTTCTCCCGCTCTGGGCGGAGCGGGAGGGCGTGTCAGACTTTTACTGACTAAAACCCACCCGTGTTCCTTCAGTTGCCCATGTGCCAGGGTCACGGTATCTCTTTCGAACAATCTCGCGACCCTGGCGGGTTCTAAAGACCCTTAGGGGATTGCTCGCCTAGTACCGCCCTTAGGATCAAGCAAGGTTCTTTTGCGTCTGTAATTTCATCTATGCTACTTCAACAGATGACGCGTTCTGGGACCTGCCATATACATTGGCAAGGCATCTGATGTGAAGGACCAGTCAGGGTAGGTCAAAGGGACAGTTATTTACCCACATGATACAAAATAACAATGAAATTTCTCTTTTCGTTTTATTAAAAAAAATGCCGTTTATACAACTACTTTCGATCAAGTGGGCCATAGCGCCCGTAATTTAGTGAAAATAAGTAGTAACATTACCAGTATGTGTTCTCATATGCAGCGTGAGGTTGGAGTTCTGTATGAAGCTCTTGCCGCAGACGGAGCACACGTAAGGTTTCTCTCCCGTGTGCGTCCGGTGGTGGGTGTTGCGGGTTGACTCGTGCCGGAAACTGTTACCGAACAATACAGTACTTATTAGGTATTTACTAAACAGTAAACTTATTTAATAAAGTATAGTCTGTGAAAAGTAGAGAGTGAGAGTAGTGAGTGAGTGAGTGAGTGAGTGAGTGAGAAGAAGTGTGTGTGTGTGTGTTGGTAAAGTAGTGTGTTCCGTGTCTGTGTAAAGTAGTATGTGTCGTGTTTGTGTGCGTTAGTCTTGATCTTGTGTGCTTGGTCGACAAACAGACCAAAATTCAAAGTAATCAAGATTCAAGCAGCTACATCATTCGACGCCACACATCGCTGAAACAATGTTTTGCACATTTTGTTCCCACGAATGGTTAAAAGGGGGCTTGAGATTTGACATACGATTTAAACGCTCGTGTAAGCGCTCATAGATACCAAGGTAAAAGAAAACAAAAGGACGTTACCGTTTATCACAGTACTGGCACGCGTATGGCTTGCGATCCGAGTGCACGAGCCGGTGTGACAAAAGCAGCCGGTTCGACGGGAACCGTTTGCCGCAGATGCTGCACTCGCAAGGACGCAGCCCGATGTGGCGGGACATATGCGCGGCTAGAAGACCGCTCTCACTGTACCTGACGATGCGACGGAATGACAAAAATATCTTATTTCTGTTCTTCTACTTAGCGCATCTACCAACAGAAAATTTTCAAATACTTTTGCCCAAAATACAGCTACGCGAACTCCGCTCACTGATGCCATCATAAGGTCTTTAAGTACACAGGTGACAAGGAGGGTGCAGGATGAAAGATGGGTCATTGTCTGGAGGGAGATGCCGCATATGCACTTGACATTAAACAATCTATCAATCCCCATTGATGTAGTACCCCCTTATTAGAGAATAGGCAGCGGTGTTCTTTATTCATTTTACCACCATATTGCGATCGCCAAGCTAGACGATTATGGCGAACCCCCAAAATTGGGGAAGTCTATGTCCAGCAGTGGATATCTTTCGACTGAAATGATGATCCTCCATTGCGGAGATTCCGGTAGCCATTAGTCCGTGTGACGATCACTGGTTGGTAAGCAGAAGTTTCTCACCTCTTATCGCACAGAGTGCAGGCATGTTTCTTCTCAAGGATCTCGCCGGTGTGAACGCGCGCGTGTCGCCGTAACGCGTACTGTTCGGTGAACGTCTTGTCGCACACCTCGCAAGAGAAGCGTTTCGACTCCATGTGCCGCGATATGTGGCGCCGGAGCATTGCGCGTGCTGCATCCACACAATATATTTGTAACGAGCTATCTAAGAATAGTCATGGACTTTCACAGTAGCTCTAATTTCTCGTTAAAGTAGATACGCGAAAGTAGCCCGCCAAATTCAAAATTTCTCACGTTTTTATTTGCAATTTTCAGGTCAGTGTCAGGTTGTATGTTGATTATATGATTCGCGACCGTAACAAATCAGTTCGCCTTATCCAATATAGAAATCCTTTGCATTGGCTTGCTTGGCCATTATTTTGCTGTCAAAGCAGTATTTTATAATTAGACTGTAACTTACCACTAAACTCCTTAGGACATTGGTTGCACTTCCAACTGTTTCCTTTCGTATGTATCGACGCATGTACTTTGAGGTCGTGTTCAGAATTAAATGAATCTGTGCACTGATTACAAAAATGTAGATGTTTCGTGCTTGGATGCTTGCTCTTCACATGGGCATGGAATGATTTCACATTTGGGTATTTCTAAAAATGAACAACTTCAATAATACAAATGGTTTCATATTCAAACATTATTTATGTTTTTTTATTTCATAATATTACTCCGCCGTTAAGCTACGCTTCTCGCGCTTGGTCTGGAGATAGGTGACCATGTTAAGACCATAAAGTATCTCGGAAAGGTCTTGGTCCCGGCTTTTTTTTTTTGGATTGGAAGTCATCAAATGACTTCTCCCGCTCTGGGCGGAGCGGGAGGGCGTGTCAGACTTTTACTGACTAAAACCCAACCGTGTTCCTTCAGTTGCTCATGTGCCAGGGTCACGGTATCTCTTTCGAACAATCTCTCGACTCTGGCAGGCATCGGTCCTAGCAGACCCCTTCAGTGCTGCTGACATCTCTTTGAGGCGCGCGTGGAACACTACGCGCCGTTGTTAGTCCCGGCTGTCATTCATAGATCTGTGACAGTCGTTATGGGTCGTCAGAAGCACGAAAGACTGACAACCAGTCTTACCCAAGGGTATTGCATTACCCAGTTACTGGGTGTGTAGGTCAGATAGGCAGTCACTCCATGTAAAATACTTACTGGTATTCAGCTACATCCGGTGAGACTGGAAGCTGTCCCCAACAAATACTTAATTACGAAAGTCTAAGCAGATGATATCTCTGCAGATACTAGAAATATTATTATCATTTCATATTAAATTTTAAATTACCTTAGAACAAATCTTGCAGGTGAAACTATTTGCTTCCTTTTTCCCATGTTTTCTTCTTAGTTTAGAATCTAAAATATAAAAAAAATGGTTTCTTAGGGGGGATTTTAAATAAATTGCTTACAAATACTGACAATTGGTTGCTTGCAGTTTATAAGCAATAGAAAGTCATTATATAGCATTGTAATAGCATTTGTCGATTATTAAATTTAACTTACCATCATAATCATCAATGAATTTTTTTCTGAAATAAAGATTGTAAAATTCAATAAATTAATAATTAAATGTAAATTGTGTAAATGTATGATTAAATTTACTTTTTCTTACTCCTTGTTGTTTGCACTATACAAAGGTTACCACTATCACTGTTGTCATTGAGATCTTCTAAATATTGCACATCTGTAAATAGAAAGAAGTGTAAACAGTTACCTTCTGTTCCTTACAGACAATGTCTATGGTTATAAATTTACAAATGTTCCATTATTGAAAAAAGAAACTTATACTTGGTTTTTCTTTCTTCTCCTTTCTGTATTTGTGAATATATGATGAGTCATGTTTTATCACAATTTTTTTTTAAATCCTTATGAAACTAGTGGTGATTACCAAGATGAAAAGTAATAAAGAATTATGGAAGAAAACGACATGTTGCGCCAACTCCTAATAAATTGGTATAAGGGCAGAGAAATGATGAATTTTATGAATATAAAATATATATTTTTTTAAAATAGTGTTTCCAGTATCGGATGCAGGGTTCCAACTCTTGAACTGTAACCATCAGTATAGTTAAGGTTCTAGAGACAGGAACCCTCACAAGCCATATCGAAACGTAATACCTTCTGAATCCAATTGCCTGACAAGAGCCTCAAGAGATGTTGATTGAGGCTTTTAACCCTTTATAGGACGGCTCATATAAAGTGGCCAGTAAACTGGACAGTCATTTCAAGGTACCTAGGACCTTGAAGTGGATGGTCACGTCTTCACTCTTCACTGTTTGCCATCCTGACGGCTCAAATAAAGTGACCAGTAAACTGAACAGTGAATAGTGAAGAAGTGACCGTCCACTTCAAGGTCCTAGGTATCTTGAAATGACTGTCCAGTTTACTGGCCACTTTGTATGAGCCGTCCTATAAAGGGTTAACTATCAGGCCCTTGGCTGATACGACGGGCACAATGGCAACTGGACATTGAACAACGTGTGCTAAGTCAAGATATTTTAGTTTTTTCTCTTTCTAAGCTTTCACATGGAATGGTATCATTACTTTAGGAATGGTAACATTATTAATTCTATAAATAAAGATCTCAAGCCTCAATGTGTATGTGCAGTTGTGCAGTTGCTTTCATAACTTATTCTTTTAGGTCAAATGTACTTTTGAGATAAATCGGGCCTCATAGCTGCCTTCTTTATAGCAACAACAGCTCTTAATGTATTTCAAGCAATGAAAGATATTTAAAAATACCAAAAACAACAAGAAATAAAATACCTTCGAGTAGTTCGGTTTCTTGTTTAACATCAAGGATATAATTTAAATAAACATTGCTATTATCTAAACCATTATCCTCAGACTTTTCTTCTTGCTTTATTTCCCTGAAAACAGATAAGTCTAATTAGTTGCAAGACTTGTAACACAATCAGGTAAGTTTTGATAAGAAACAGAGGATTATAAATTATGACATTAGCCGGTAAAGTGCTACAACTGACTTTTGTCATTTTTTCATATTTCATATTGTATTTCTCTACAATGCTTATGAATTGAACGCAGTAGGGTAGGACAACCAGCGCCAGATAAGAACAAGTGTGATGTTCGATTCCCGTTGTTACATTGATGATTTGTTAAAACGCTCAATATGAAAAAGGGACAAAAGTCATTTGTAGCACTGATCGGTTAGCACATTTTAATGAGAAAAAGTTGAATACCAACAAGCTATGATCAGGTAGTTCCTCTTTGGTAATTAATTCTCCTTTAAGTAATGACTTGAGCATGCAGTCTGATTTCTCACACTTGTTCTTGAACTCATAGCTCTGCACTAATTGAGTCTGACACGGCTCACATATACTTGATGGCAAGCCATCTCCTGAAAGCAGCTGAATGGACATAGTGATTCTTTATTAGTCTAGCATATAGTAAACAAAATCATGACATAAGGAGTTGTTATTAGAAAGTGTCTCAACCGGGTAAGTTATTTTCTATATCAAAATTATAGATTTTGCAACTGCTTCTATGCTCCAGTATTATTGACAATGGATAGTTTTAAACATATAAAAAAAAATACTATATTCATTTGGATTAGCAATTGAGTCAGTCACCAGTTTAATGATTATAAAAAGCAAGTTAACTTACTTGAACAGTCGTAATTGCTGTGAACATATGAGCTAAAAAATTGTTTTCTTTGGTAGCAACTAATGGGTATAATACCGAGTTATCTGTAGCTAGACATATTCGACACATATTTTGAAGATTGCAGTCGTGTGAGCTAAGGTATTGGTACAAGTTGTAAGGTATTTCTATTTCAATGTAGTTTTCTGTGGTTCCTTTCTCTTCTTCATCTATATTTGAGCTGTCTTCTGTAATAGTTTCCGAATTCATTTTAAATTAGACAGCCTCACTGAGTTCTCTTCACTAAAAAGCTCGTAGATTATATTTGAAATAAGTGGTATACTCGCTAAATAAACCACATTGTTTATATCAAAGCCTTTCCTTAAAAAACATATCTTTTGCTAGTTCTGTTTTCGATGACCAGGGCCAGGCCATCAATAACCCAGTGCCCCAAACATGAAATAGCAGCTCATAGAATACCAGCAGGTTCAGGGCAGGCAAGTAGTCTAGCTGGAGACCACAGCTTTCCACAGCTCCACACTCCACAGCTGGGGACTGAAAGTGACAAGTGACACTAACACTGACTTAGCCCAGGGCTGCCAGGTGCAAAAATGGTGTGATCGTACGACAACTACAAAAAAAATCGTATGCCAAGGAAATTTTGAAATGAAAAGATCGTACAACCTAAAAGTACAAAGTTTTTATTAAAAAAAACGTTTAGTTTTAGAAAAGAAATGCAATAGAAGAAACAAAGAAAGAAAACATATTTATTTGGCACATCCTTATGTATACCTACACAATAAAACAAAATTTTTTTTTGGAGTTCCTGGCGCAGGTCACACATCTTCACTTTTGTCACACATTCTTGCTTGACCAAAAAACAACAAACACAAAAAGCACTCGAAACAGTATACAGATTCAAAGAGGATAATATAAACTACGCACAGATCGAGCGAGACTGACAAGTAGCAACTATTACCGAAAGAAAAAAAAATAAGTTTCGTTAAAATGCAAACAAATAAAGCCTTTAAATGACTCTACAAAGAGTTTTCATTCAAGTAAAAGATCTGCGTACGCGTTAGGTCGTTGGGGAATTCCCCGAAACTTATACTTGCCAGTTAAGCATTCGTTTCATTATGAAATGTTGTCAGGTATATAAAAATCGTACATTTTCCGTATGATCTCGGTCTAACGATCGTACATGTGTAAAAATGCCAAAAAATCGTAGGAGTACGATTAAAATCGGACATCTGGCAGCCCTGACTTGCCACAGACTATGGACGTATCATATTTTCTAGTGTCTGTCATAAATAAGTCAGGTATTCACCTTTTGAGCCAGATATGCAAGCAAGTGTCCGCCAATATAATTAATCTATAAATGTTCATATTGAGATTGATTAAATTTGAAGTGGCACTTGCCGTTTAAAATCTGAAACCCCATGATATGCGAACAAGCCTCATGTTAATTTTCCAGCCTTCTGTAACTACTAGGTGTACATTTTCGTTTGACAGAGCGTAAAGCCATTTCGCGTACTCTCGAAATGCTTTAAGGACCGATAAACTTCGAGTTTGCGTAAACACATGAGGGTGACAACGACTTACCTATCTACTTAAACACCTCATGCTCGCTTGACTTCGTACTCATTATTAATGCTACTATGCTTACCTAAGTTGCCCTCCAGCTATTGTCCCATCAGTCTTCTCAATATTCTTAGCAAAATCTACGAAAGGCTTATTCATAAGCATCTCAAAGTTTATGCCGAAGCATAGAGCTTTTTCCCTAACGAGCGGTTTGGTTTCTGAACCCAACACACGTGCGTCCAACAACCCACCGCATCTTAGAGCACATATGCTCTGGGTTCCAGCCTAATGCGATGACAGACACGTTGTTCTTCGACATAGCGAAGGCTTTTGACAAAATCTGCCACAATGACTTTTTATACAACTCGGTGTGCCTGACCGTGAGACTTTTTGCCGAACCGTCTTTCGCCTTTCGAGGTTTATTTCTCCTCCCCTCATCCCATTCGCGCCGGAGTCCCTCTGGGTGCTTTAATGTCGTCCTTAATCTTCACGCTTTTCACCCGCGATATTCCGAACAGCAAAAAGGCCCAATTGGCTATAGTCGCCGACGACACCGCCCTTTACTATAATGGCCGCTATCAGGAAGGAAGATGTCGTTTAGCTGCGAAATGCGAATCTGCATCGCGGTCATACGCCCCAACATGACCTATGTATGCGTCGTCTTCGCAAACGCTAAATCCCACCATATCCGTAGGACGCAGACCCTTCACAACCGTTTTCTTAGAAAAGTTACAGGAGCCCCCTTTTATGTCTGAAATGAGAATCTCCACTCGCATTAATAGGATTCGCGAGACATACCCTAACCATTCCCAATAACTCTCCTCGAGAGTACCGTCAACTATGGCTTCTTTACATTTCATGACCAACTTTACCTATGACTAAAAGATAAATATGCATTAAATTATATCGCAATTATTAAAAATCGTGGTGTGTGGCGATCAACACCGCCGCCTCCGAGTTTTATATTATTATTTATACTCATTCAGTTCCAACGAAAAGCAGGGGAATACAATCTGTCGACACCCTACAGAGCCCCGCATGTAGGGTAAGGCTGGTTAGTGCCTGGGGACGCCCGATCCCAGACAACAGGCACGCTCACGACTAGGGCCCCCCCTAGCCATGCAGCTCTCGGCACGGTAACCTTAGCTTGGGTGTGAGGGAACTAATGAAATCCTCCAGCAGCTACCTTAGTCGCCTTTTACGACACCCACGGACTGTGATGGGTTGGTCCTATTTTACTACCCGGAGACCACGCGGGGAGTGTGTAGAGATCGTAGCAGGTGGCGTTCCGTGGTTTCTGCCTACCCTCATGGGAAAAAGGCGTGATTGTATGTATGTATGTAAGAATCTTGTACAAATAGTCGAATTTTCTTCTTTTGCATCGCTTTTAAATTAAATGGCGGATACAGGTGTTTAGTAATTGAGATATATTTAAGTACAATACTCATGGGTAAAATTGCTCATAGAAAATAAAGATGCCACAGTTGACTGTAGTAAACTAAACAATACTACCACCACATACACCACCATACAGACCACACACACCATACATGGTACATTCACCATTGCAGACCGTCGTCCATCCGTCCTCGCCGCCGAAGCCCGCTGCTACGTTCTAATCCCTAGGCCTCAACCCTTACTCGAGCCAACCCGCGCGCGTAGCCTATAGTATTAAATTCGTCCCTAAACCAACCAGTTCCCTCTCACGGGGTATTAGCGTGTGGTCGCATTAATTTTCAGTTTTTAACCCCTGGCTGGAGGCCGTGATTTTTTTAGGTAGCAACTGTCACGCAACCGCATAGGTGGACCAGCGAGATATGCATGATGCAAGATGAAAAAAAAATGCTTACCTAGGTATTAGTTTAAAAGGAGAATAAAAGGAAATAATGCATCAACCGAATCATGGTTACAGTACGATTTTATCCTGTTATCGAGCTTGCTCTATTTTCATAGTTCCATCCGCGACCAACACAAGCTGGTGTCTGTGCACTTGTCTTTAACACAACAGAACATGTTTGTTAAATTAAACGGTTTTATATTAATACTGATTAGCCAATCTTCACAATAAGATTAACTACTGACTGGCTATTGTTCATTGCCTGTAAAACTCCACTGCTTAACACGGGCAGGTCCTTACAATGAATGAATGGTCCATGACCACAATGCTTGGTAATTTGGTTGACGTTATCATCCTAAGTTTACTAATACGTACAGACGGTGCGAGTGTGAGTGAGTGCACAATCTTTTGGTCCATTGACCTTCGTTAAGTCTTCTCATCATCTTGACTGAAATCCTATCTTTTTGGGACATTTGTATTTAGTAGTTTAACTATATAGTTGACAATAAATGATTGTAGGTCAACAATCAACAACAATCAACTGCCAACTATCAACAGTAATTCACCAACAAACTACCGACTAAACGTGTCTACTTACATTCAGTCGCAATATGGAATATGGGCGTGGTTTACGCTAACTGCCAAAACTACCTACAAATCTATCTGTGCCGGTCGTATCCAGTGTGTTTGTTTACATATCTGATTTATCAACACACGCGGCTCTTGGATGTACTTATCTCCATTTTTTATATGTTTAATTATGGGCGGGAGATGGATATACAATGCATATTCGTAAGCTGGCTCTATTAAAGGAGTAAGTTGGTAGGTAAACTCGTAACCTCGTTTTTGGGACAGGTTAACTCAATGCTTTTTTATTTCTTCTCAAGAATATTCCAGACGTTATCAAATATTGTTAAGTTATGTAATTCATTCTGTAACAATAAGTGTGACCCTTAAAAGAGGCCTTGACCTCTGCGTTAGTTCCGGCGTTAATAGTTAGTAGAAATTGATAGTTTTAGTTACCTACCTAAATTAATTAAGCACTTTATAATAGGTACTAAATTTGTCCGAATCGGTAATCAAAAACATATTCAGTTAATTTATTTTCTGCACCTAAAAGCCTACTAAGTAATTTCAGTTTGGAAAACGGCTGAGCGGAGCTGGATGGAATTTAAAAGAAATAATAGTCCATTTCCCAAATTGACGCACAGTATAGTGGAATACTACCTATCCAGCTACATACCTGAAGTAATTCCGCTAGGATGCAAGTAAAACTGTGGGTAACAACTAGTTTTAGTAGGTACCTATATTGATGTTATTGAAATTTCTCCATTTGAACAATGTACGAGTACCTACGTTGTTATTCATCGCGGTCAACAACATCTATTTGGGGGTGAAAGGTCTCCCCTATTCTAGAGATAATGATAATAATATATTTCTTAACGTATAAGAGATTGTTCGTCACGTTTGTGCATATTCTATAGAGCTTTCACCTATGCAATCACCTAGTTTTCAAGGAAACCGCCACAATTTTTAAAATATAAAATTAAAATATCTTTCTTTTTTCAAATTATGTCCGCTCTGACCCAAGCCCTTTAGGTAATAGGTACGAGTAGGTATATACATACTTGTTAAGATCATTCAGTCATTTCAAATAATTTGTTTGAAATCGCTTATCTTAGAAGTTATTTTGGTACCGACCTACCTACTGTAACGGTTCTTCTGTTACATTCTTGGCTAAGATTTATGGCATTGTTGTTGCTGTCACGGCATCAATTAGTATAAAAATAGCTTAAATCAATTACAAAATAATAAAATTACAATTATTGTCACATATAAATGGAAAAATTTGCAGCATGAATTATTAGCGTAGGTGTAATTATTCTGTTTCAAAGACGTATTTTGACCCTAGTGATAAGAGTGACCCAAAGGAGAAGATAATGCGTGTGGAAGTATCGCGAGCGAGCGGGCAGGCGGCGGGACCGCGGCACAGGCGCCCGCGCAGCGCATACTCAATCTACTCACCCGAGAGGCTGGACCGCCGTGCAAGAACTCCCTGCTGCTCTAGTCTCTACCAATATGTTCATTGGCGTCACCTCAAGTGGAGACAACGTAAATTCTCATTACGACTACCTTATTTGAACGCCGGAGGTAAGCATAACTAACTCTCTTCTTAGATAATGAACTTACTGAAGGTCAACCTAAAAGTTTATGTAAATAAGTGATTACCGATAGGCTGACGTGTAATCTCCTACATTGTACAGCTATTCATTGTAAAGTCCCCGGCGAAGACTATCATCCATGTTAAGCATGATTTATAAATTAATGTAAACTAATTACTTCATAGCTTTATCTTCTTAGGTAAAGCACTCTTCAATACTTTTGGTATCAAATAACTAAGTTGCGAATGGACCATTAACATGTACTTCTTTTTGCAGGCACATCTAGTGAAAGAAATTTTGTACGCTTGCAAATATGGCGCTAGATTTCGTAGCTGGATGTATAGGGGGTAAGATAAATTTATTAATATCTATAACTTCACATTACTATACTGATCTAATGATATTGAAAAACTAACATATTCTGTTGGATTTCAGGTTGTGCGGGAATCATTGCTGGTCATCCTTTGGATACATTGAAAGTGCACATACAGTCTGGTAGAGGTAGTGCGATGCAATGCACAAAGGCTCTTTTGAAAGGAGGAACGTTGTCCACCGCTTATCGTGGAGTAGGTGCACCTTTAGGTGGAATAGCGGCTGTTAATGCTATAGTTTTTGGGGCATACGGGAATACGAGACGGGCATTGCCCAATCCAGATGCTTTGAGAACACATGCGACGGCCGGGGCTACCGCGGGACTGCTTCAGAGCTTCGCGTGTTCTCCCGTCGAGTTAATTAAGACACGGCAGCAGTTGTCGAAGCCAGGAGATGGCATGCCGTCGGGGGCGTTGGCCGGAGCCCGTCACATCCTACGAACTGGAGGCTTCAAAGCACTTTTCCGTGGACTCGGTGTGACGATGGCTCGTGATAGCCCTGCGTTGGCGATCTACTTCACCTCATACGCGGCAATGACACGAGGAGATCAATCTGTGATGAAAGTGTTTATGGCGGGAGGTACGGCAGGAGCCTTGTCGTGGGTGGTATTATATCCTATTGATGTGGTGAAATCGAGGTATCAAGGAGACGTGTTGGGGAAGTACGCGGGTGCATGGGACTGTTTCGTGCAGTCTGTGCGCGCGGATGGCTGGCGGAGCATGGGTCGCGGAGTCGGTGCGGTCACGTTGCGCGCGTTCATCAGCAACGGTGCGTGTTTCTCGGCGGTGGTGTGGACGGAGCGCGTGTGGCAGCGCATGGCTCTAGACTCTAGTGTTAATACTTTGGCGCAGGCCACTGCCATCAGTGAAGCAGTTTGTGAGAACAACGACCGACAATTTGATGTTTGATCAAGGTTCGAAATATTAAGCTTTATTAAATACTTTTTTATTGATAAAAGAAAGTTTTTGTACATGACATAGTAGGAGAGACAAAGATAAAATGTTATTATTTATATTTGTCGTGTTTTTCTTATTATACATACCTGTATTGTATTAACCTACTGAGGCTCTAGATCGTATACTACTAAGTAAACTTACAGATTAAATATCTCAGAAATAGCCGTTGCCATTTAATCTATGTTCACATAAGTAATGTGCTCCAGCGCGCTCGAAAGTGTTGGCATATACATTTGAACCTAGCCTTAAGATTTTAGATTTAACCTTAACATACTTATTTTTTACTTAATAGTTTATTCGAATTCAAGATTCAATAAAATAAAGGGTTCTGTAAAGCAATATTTGTCTAAATGTGTCTCGTAGGCAACGGCTACGAGATTGCTACGCAGCTACGCTTGCTACGAAAATGTTCGAAATTTTCATTCTATTTGTAATGTAATCTTTTATATTATGTAACTGTACCGAGAAGTTATTTAACATGAGGATAAAATAATTGAAACAACGAGAATTCTTTCTTATTAAGTATCATATATACTTGTCTGAAAAATTTCATACAATTTTCAAAAATATTCCAAAAATACAGGAATGATTCACATTATGAAAATATCACAACATTATAAATATGCCAAAATTGCTATAATAAAGGTAAATATTTTTAAAAATAAAGGACGGTAACATAATAATTTTACATAATATTAACTTCACTATACTTTTTCCTAAGACTTTTATTTCTTCATCTTATTGATTAGGTAGTTTAATAGTAGGGTAGGCTTTCCGATTAACAGAAAAGTTACTGTGAGACCTGGAATAATAAGAGAGTATTATAATAAACAACCAGTACATTGTAAGTTCAGAGTAGAATTTATTGAATACGTTAATAATGAATAACATCTTACATCTACAGCGATTGTATAATTATTTATTGACATGCACGATTGAGCGCTGCGTGTTTTGTTTGTTTGAAACATTGTAGGCGACATGCGCGTCAACTGATCAACTTGTAGGTTATTTTACGCCACGAGGCAAATATCCAATTATTATTATTATAAATGTGAAAGTTAGTGTGATATTTGTTACTTAATCACACCAAAACGGCAGAATGGATTTGGAAGAAATTTGGCACACAGATAGCTTATAATCTGTATTAAAAATAGGATACTTTTTATCATGGTAGTAAAACCCAAGTGATGATTTCCCGAAGCCGCTGTCAAAAGCTAGTATTAAACCAATATAGGTACCTAAAACTAAGGGTTGGATCGAGGTGGCCCTAGAAAAGGATTCCTGGAAGGATTTGGGGGAGGCCTTTGCTGAGCAGAGGGACAGAGTAGGCTAATAAATAAAAAAAGGCAAAACTTTTCCGTAGCTATCATATCATAGAAATTGGTCCGTCTTTTTTTTATGGGAAATCATCAAATGGTTCTCCCGCTTTAGGTGGAGCGGGAGGGCGTGACAGACTTTTACTGACTAAAACCCACCCGTGTTCCTTCAGTTGCCCATGTGCCAGGGTCACGGTGTCTCTTTGGAACAATATCGCGACCCTGGCAGATTAAGTCCGTCTTTGTACCTTTTTTTGTGTACGAGAAGTTTAAATGTATAAATGGGTAGTTAGACAAGCTAGGCCGTCTTTGATAGTCGTTACGGGTTGTCAGAAGCCCGACAATCTGACAACCAGGCTTACCAAGGGGTAGCGTAACTCAGTAACTGGGTTGTGAAGCTCAGATAGGCAGTCGCTCTATGTAAAATACTTGTACTCAGCTGCATCCGGTTAGACTGGAAGCTAGTTGGGAAAAGGCTAGGCTAATAAAGCAGATGGTGAGGCACACCCCCTATAGTTGGTATTTTTAGATGTAATTTCAACTCTGCTGACTCACTCCACTTTGTCACGTGCATTGACCCGTTTAGTATATAATATTGATTGGCACGTGACACGGGGTCAAACCTCATACCTACAAAGATTATGACGACAACTTAGATATGTATCCAGAGTTCCCAAATTATACTTACTTGATAAGAACTGAGGCACATCCGTCCTGCATATGTCTGAAATGAAAACATTTGTTCCATTGCCTCACTCTCTTTAGAGACCGACGCAAAGATCCCCTGGGGCGTCCTAGGAGACAACTTGCCACATTCAACACCTACTCGTGTTCTAGTATGCTACCTTGGAGTGCACTAGTCCTGCTCCATAGGTTGCGGGGGAAGAGGCGGGGGCGGTGGCGGAGGCGGAGGAGGCGCAGGTGCATCGTTGTTGGCGGCCTGGTTCTCCATCAAGCCGAGTTGCTCGAGCATGTCGTCGTTGTCTTCCATCAGGTGGACCTGCACCAACCATGGCCGGTTACTCTGCAAAGAACAATTTGAATATCCAAGACGGAAAAATCGACGACTTTTTGGCGTCTAGCGATTCTACAGGTAGTGATTTATCAATAAAACAGAAAGTAGATGTGAATGAGCAACATTTAGGTTCTCAAACCAGCTAAAATCTTTGTTACTCTTACTATTATATATAGATACAAACGCAGCTATGGCTATGTTGAAAAAATACAATAGTGTTATTAGATTCTTATCTATGTAGTGGTAGGTAAATGAATCCACGTAGTTCATTAGATAAAAGGCTAAAATAAGCCAGAGGTGCGTCTTGTTTTTTTATTGCTAGCTACGCAATAATGAACAATAATAATAATGAAGAGTTATGTTGGAAATCGTTCACAATAACAATGTATTGGAATGTGCCAAGTGTTAAGCCCCCTAGTCACGGTCGGGGCTAACTGGTACATTGTAGTACCAATCTTAATATGAGTTCGCATTTTTTTTTTCTCTGACTATTGACCTTTCGGTTATCGCACTTTTTAAGGTTCCGTGCTGTGGCAAGACCATTATGTAAAATTAAAATAAAACTGTCTTCATAAATCTCGAAATATTTGACAATTTCCTGAATATAGTCAATTAAAGGAGAATGACAGGAAATAAATGCTAAGTCAAATGAAGGTTAAAAATGAACTGCGCGAAAAATGTTAGGATATTGTTTAGATTAAAGTCTGAAAGTTCTTGTTCTTTCTTTCTTACAAAGACAAAATAAAATTCCTAGGCGTAAGGAACCCTACGGCAAAATGAACATTGCTGTTTTTTAAACTTGTTTCGTATGATAAAACGGTCTATCAAAACATTTTCCTAAAAATAAACAATTTTACTGTGATGCTGATATCAACGGTATTTGTTAAAGTTAAATAAAACGAAGCTTACATTGACCTAAAGATTAGATCTTATTCTTCAGTAAACCATTCCAGTTGACTCTAGACGCTATAATAATAGCATACGCTATAAATCGAGTTTTAGAAATAGCTCGGCATTGTAGAGTATCGATCTTTTTTACTATATATCTGTGTGACAGTCTCTTTCTAAAGCCGTCTTTCAACGGTGCGTGATTACACAAATGCGGATGCATATTGAACAAGCGAATTTACATTGAATTGCCAACATCATAAAGATCAAAACAGCTTGATGTGGTGTTATTAAACCATAGTTGCCTTACCAACTTCAATTTTGATCTTTTTTGAATAACGATAAAGTCAACATTTGCTATTGAAATACGCGAAATCACGTACCGTAGGAAAGCACCTTAAGCTCGATGCTCATACAAATGTCCAAGTAGGTATGTTAGTTCTCGAACATGCAGCAACTCTTAGTTGTTTCTTTAGCGTAAAAAGGTCAAATCAGTTGGTACGGTATCACAATTACAATTAAAAATAACTGGTTTATGGTAGATTTTTGTCGATCGTAGACAAATTGCGCTTTAGATTTCTGCAAATACTGCGCATCTAAAGTTGATCAAGTTTGGTAGTTTGGTGATTTCTTTTCTAGCTATGGACATCAAATGGCCGATAACGTATTAAAACAATAGCTTTTAATACCGTCACCATAGACCTACCATAGATCTACTTCAAATATAACTGCGTTAAATGGGTGTATAGACCCTTACAATAACTACGGAGGTCAAGTAACATCAGTATAACGAAACACTAACGTACGTTAGTGCTACCTAAGATTCTACTGAAGTACTGACTCCCGTAGCTGGTAATAATTAAAAAGAGAAAATCTCGTAATGGTTTTCGACAGCGGTCGTAGCTGGGGTCTACGAGAATACTAAGTGTGCATAGTACCTACCTGCCCCATAGAAGTCTAACTAAACGGAAGAAACATATTATATTATGTTACATAATATAATATGTTTCTTCCGTAGGCCGCTACGAAAAACTGAAAAATTTCGGCGTAGCGGTCTGCAAGCGGTATTTAGACCGATTTGTTTGGTCATAGAACAAGTCAGTTCAACCATTTTAAGAAAAAAAAAAGATGAATGGTGGTGGTGGTCTATAGGTTGCGAATTGCGATGGCTCGTATAGTCAAGTGCATATTAAGGATTATAAGATGTATAAAAGAAGTATGTACTAACATCAGGCAAGGCCGTGCGGTGTTGTCCGTGCCTCGCCGTCTCTGACAGCAGGATCTTCTGCCGCTTCTCTTCCATGAGGCGCTCACGGTGCTTATGGATGTAGTCGTACACATTAGGCAGGCCCATAATCACGCACGCTGACAGCGCCGACCGGTAGATGTTCATGTCTGTTGCCTCGTACCTAAACGCTCAAGTAATTAGTACTAATTTTTCAAAAAAAAAAAAAAAATATACGACGATCCATGTTGTCTCCCAAAATAGGTTTAAAATGCGGAAACCGGAACCAGCTGCGAACACTACTGAACCGAATACTACCTAATGTCTAATTTATGTGTTTTCATAAGGAGACTAAACTGACATTTACAGACAGGCTTTTAATTTCTTGTAATGTTTGACTCTCTCTAACAATCGTAGATTTTGCAAGGCAAAGAATCATTTGTCAAAAGCCAACTACTTAAACTAATAAACTAAGGAAGGAAGGGAACGAAACGAACGATACGTAATTTCCTTCTTTCCCTAGTTTACAGATATCCAGGTTCTCGCCACGTAGAACTTAAGTTCCATCAAAAAATACTTAAGGTTCGAAAAAGAAAGAGAAACAAGTTTACGGTATCTACTATCACGTGTACGGTGGCACATCGCGCGATGTTGTTATCAACCATTTTTGTTTGTTACAAATCGGTCATTTTGTATCCGGTTTTGCCTATCTTTTAGATACTACCTCATTTGTTATTGTTAAATGAGGCAAGAGGGTTGTCACTTGTTGATTATGTAATTCTATCTAGTATAGCAAATATGCCCTCAATCTATTATTATACTCCATGTATGCGCCCTTAGGTGATTTGGTACCTGGAGAAGGCACCTGGACCTAGAGAAATAGGTATTTTTGTCCAGATGTAGGTACTTTAGTCGTAGAATTTCATAACCTTTGGAACTGGCGACGAGGTCACAATTAAAATACACATGATTGCACCAATTCTTTATTTATTATTTAAGATTAAGAACGTCTGTGTCTGTGTCATTGATACAGTAGGTTAATAACATAAGTTCGATGAATCTATACTTTTAATAAAGAGGTAAAATTTATTTGTAAGTTTGTATGTAGGGCTTAATCTCTGGAACTACCCGTTGGATCTCAAAAATTCGTGAGGAAGATTATTAGCTACTAGCTTCTGCCCGCGACTTCGTCCGCGTTAAATTTCTTGTTCCTCGAGCTTTTCCGTCGCGTCGAATCGCCTACCCGAGCGATTTTCCCCGTTTTTGCAGCAATTTTCATTACTGCTCCGCTCCTCTGTTATATAGTATATAGCCTTCCTCGATAAATAGGCTACCCAACACAAAAAGATTTTTTCTATGCGGACCAGTAGTTCCTGAGATTAGCGCGTTCAATCAAACAAACAAACAAACAAACTCTTCAGCTTTATAATATTAGTATAGATTTAACGTCCTGCTAAGATCTTTAGTGGCCGAGCAAAAAGAAAAAAATTCGGAAGCAACACTAAGTGACGAAGAACCTAATATCGCGGGCGGGGGATGAGATGCGACGCAGTAGGTCGGGGGCCAACGTTACATGCAGACGAAGTCGCAGGAGAAGTGTTAGTTGCATATAAACAAAGATTTTATAACAATGGTAGATTGCAGAAAGGGATAAATATTGCATGCACATGAAATAAAACGTGCTATGATAGATAATTATGCACGTTTGTTTGTACAATCAATGAATGAATTGTTACTCTTATCGTATTTGTAGCCTACTTAAACTGAGTTTTGTGAGCAAAAATATTGGTTTCAAATAAATAAATGTGTTAAGATTTTGATTGAGAAGGAATTGAAGGATTGGATTTTGAAGGTGAAGAAATGGAACGGTGCAACTGAATCTCATATCCTCCAGACTATATTTGGGCCACGGCGGCCAGTCTCAACGGAGACTAGCCATCGGCGCGGAAGATATTATAGTGCTTAAGTGTGTGCGCTGACTTGTGTCGCTTGCGCTCTTGTGAGCACTCACTCTTCCCTTACTGTCATAACCCGATGGGACGGCAATCCGACACGACCGGAGAGAGATCAGGCGTAGGACCAACGGCTAAACGTGCTTTCCGAGGCACACGGGTATCACCGCCAAATTTCAAACTCCGGGCTATTACTAAGAAATTTTCTAATGGAAAAACCCAATAAACACTTTTGCCCGACCTGGGAATCGAACCCGTCCTGGGTTACATGCTCAGCAGTCGCGGTTGCGACCACGAGACCAACGGGGCAGTTAACTGAATCACATACGATCCTGCCAAAATACCTTAGTAGAACTTAGTTTGTTTAAGGTTCTGAAGTTAAGCTCCCCCGGACAGGTGCGACGCAACAGGGAACAATTTCTTTGAAAACTTCATGGAAATTAATCTACTAGAGTCGTATCGGAGCCCTTATGGAGATATAATAAAACGGTACTTTGACAGAATACTTTGTTTTCTTAGATAATAAGGAACACAAGCCAAATATGTCAAAGAAAGATGTTCTTTGCCTCGTGTTCCTGTACACTCAAGTACTTGAACTAATTTGGTTCTTATCTATTCATTAAAGTACTTACTTTCTACAAACAATTCTAATACTGTTAAGAGGTGTGCGCTGAATTAATTTTTACCGCCGGAGGCTACTGACGTCTAATTTGTCGGTGGCGACGGCGTCATCGGCTTAATCGGCATAGAAAGTGAAAATAAAATTGACATTAAAATCAAACCAATACAACAAAATTCTCTTTATATCGAACCCATGAGAAGTGGCACGACTTGCAGTGATTATATTATTTAAAAAAAACTTTAGAGGTGTTAAGGGACACCCGGATGGAACGAAGTTCCTTTCCAGGATTCATAATAGTTATAATTTTTTAATTATTTATTATGTACAAAAAACCTGTATACACTCAACAAAAATATTCTCTCTCTCTCCCTATCTCCTTCTCTCCCTCTCTCTCTCCCTCTCCCCCTCTCCTTCTCTCCCTCGCTCTCTCCCCCTCTCTCTCTCTCCCTCTCCCCCCCTCTCTCTCTCTCCCTGTCTCCTTCTCTCCCTCTCTCTCCCTCTCCCCCTCTCCTTCTCTCCCTCTCTCTCTCCCTCTCCCCCTCTCCCCTCTCTCCCCCTCTCTCTCTCTCTCCCTCTCTACTCACAACAAAAAAAACATCAACATACAAAATATATACGGTCGAATTGAGAAACCTCGTCCTTTTTTTGAAGTCGGTTAAAGCATATCGTGACAACTTTTCGTAAGAATTTTTTTTCGTCTAGCCCCCTTTCACAACGCGCGATAAGGAACTTCGTCCCAAAAAATGAATACTAAAAGCTTGCAAAAGCATTAAATAATAGATCCATCTCACTTACAACTGGTGACCAGAACAAACCGACTTTGAGGCTTCAGTACCACAGACCACATCCATGATGTGCGACGAACTGTACAGTAGATCGAAAGGTACAATCAGCCGTTGAGCGTAGTAATTGTAAACTACGAAAAAAATAAAAATATCGAAATATTGGTAGTCTTGGCGTCGCTGCAACGATGTCAAAATGACTTATGCTACATCGAAGTGTTGAGTTGGTCGTATGGGGCTCCCACAACGACTGTCCAGATCCAGGATAAGAGAACCAACTACGGAGAGGGGTGAAACAGGTGATGATATACCTGAAATTCTTTATCATTCTACAATGTAGACAACATTAAGACACTGTAATAAAACAATCAACGCGCACGGCGAGTACATGTCATTGCTTTGCCGCTGACATCGAACACTGAGTCGCTGGAACAATTAGGCCAAATACTGCTCGGCCCATGAATAAAATGAAGCCTGTGGGCTGGTTTGCCTCGGCATAAATTTGAAGCTGGCGGAAAGAGCCAGTTGGGTTGGAAAACATTTGGAAACTGTTTATACTGGTGCCGGTAGCGATTGAACGATTAATTTTATAAGAAAAGCCGAGATATAAAAGAGAACGTAGTAAGCTCGAAATTTTTTTTAGCTAGGTTAGGTTTGTTTTGACTCTTCATAGAGAAATAGCAGTTACTTAGTTGCTATCTGACTATCCTGAGAAGAAATACCGAAATGAACCCAAAGGTTACAGTCTCTTTTAAAGTCCAGACATAATTTTGTTCAGCACATGGGCACTTGCTACCCCTGCTACGTGGCTAGTCTGGCTCTAGATATACCTATATGCCACGAATTCGAATGAAAAATATATTAGTAATATTTTCTAAGAACACAACACCCGAGCAGAAAAACATGTACACGCAGCCATCACGATGTATTATGGACAGATAACCCATATACTGATCCCTCATTAATATGATGATGAATGAGAAGAACGGAAATTTCATCAGACATTATCTTTGTGTCTTGTCAGCGTGTTTAATTCAGTTTTTGAACAAATGTATCATTTTTACAAGCTTGATAGCTATCAACAGTTCCAATGTAAGAAAATAGATATTGATTCTTCAGGTACATTGATACCTACCTAGATAATTAAGCGGTTTTTGTGGTATGGCAATTTTTACCAAGTGCATTTACAAATCAATAGGGAAATCGAATTTGCTCTTGTTATAATAACATACGAGACATTACAGATAGAATTCAGATTAAACTGACAAACAAGTTGTAATGCGTTTATGCGCATGCGACTATTTCTCAAGAAGCACTTTTTTGCGCATATCCGTAAACATTTGATGTACTAAGCAAAGGACATATATTATGATAAGGCTATGAAAGTAGGAGAAATGTCTGGTACAATTAGGTTTACTGCAAACTGACAGTGCGAATAAGTTTATTATCTCAGCGCATACGCAATTCTAAGTTATAAATAGACTTAGATAGCAACAGAACACATAACAAACAAATGGCCTATAGGTACAAATTAGGTAGATTATTACAACTTTCAATAGATGCAGCTTTGTATTCAGCCCCCCTAATAACTAATTATTTAACAATAAGTACCTAACTTACATTATTTTGAACCAATAGGGAGGAAATAACCTAGACAAGCCCCCTAGTCTTCCGAGAGAAAATGATAAAAGACCGATTTCTCCTATCAAATGCTCATGCCACGTGCGTTTAGTCATAATAATATTACAATTTAATCGAAGTTATATAAACTGTTGTGAATAACGTGATTAAAAGGCACTTGGTTCCTGAATTATATACTAAGCAAGTTATTACTTTGTCAGTACTTTAGATGTGCTCATGCGATTGCATTATACCGGTTTCACGCTAAAGACGTGCGCAAGAATAAAGCTTTACATAAGAAGTAATAAGTATGGGGAGACTACTTTTACATTTTCCATAAAGCCTGAAATGTCTGCTTATAAAACAGGGTGGTAGGGATTTCGACGTGCAAACTGTAATCATGAATTCAGCATGGTATTCTAGACACCCACCCTAGCGTGAAGACACCCACCCTAAAAGTGTTACGTAGGTAATAAAAAAAAAAATGCTGCTTTATAGAACAGTGTCGGTAAAAAGTTTTTAAATAATCGACGAAAAATGTTAACCCAGGGGGTTAAAGAAGGGGTGACGGATCTGGGGACATCCGTCACCCCCTATTCCTTAGGACCCGAGATGGTGGCGCGTAGTGTTTCACGCGCGCCTCTCTGTGATGTATGGGGGGAAGTTTAACACCTCACTCCCCCCCAACGTGAGGAGGCCCGCAAAGGCGGGCCGGCACTAGTCGGGGATCGCGGAAGACATAATGGTTCCCTTGGTCCCCGACGTAGGTGTGGGATGGAACACCGGGGTGGTTTTAGTCAGTAAGAGTCTGACAGACCTCTCCGCCCACCCCAGGGCGGAGGACATCCATGAGGATTTACACCTCAAGATCAAAAAAAAAGGGGGTTAAAGAAACAAACCCACCGCAAACGCTTCATTCAATACGAAATTACTCACGGGTTATCAACTTCCGGAAAACCTTTATTATATTCTTAATCTTCCATCGCTTTTCACCTTTTTCACCTGGCGAAATCGAGATGAAGAGCAGACCCGATCAAGAAAAAAAAGGCTTGCTTCCTCCTTATTTTTGGTACTAAATACCTCTCACGTCCGGCCCTGGTGCAAGCCATGGTACGGAGCGAGAGGGCATGGGAAGCCGTCACCTCCGTCTGCGAAGCAGTAATGGTCGCGAAGGAGGAGGCGGGGCGCGTGAGGGAGTGGCAGTCTCTGCGCCTTCACGCCGCCGCAGAAGGAGACGCCGCGGGCGTCGGGAGTTGATAGCGGACTCTCGGCCAGCGTAGGTGCGAGCTTGTGGGCAGCGAGCAATGGGTAGCTCGCCGCCCGGTAAGGACCAGGCTCGGGTCGACGGCGCGTAGTGTTCCACGCGCGCCTCAAAGAGATGTCAGCAGAACTGAAGGGGTATGCTAGGATCGGTGCCTGCCAGGGTCGCGAGATTGTTCGGAAGTGACACCGTGACCCTGGCACATGGGCAACTGAAGGAACACGGGTAGGTTTTAGTTAGTAAAAGTCTGACACGCCCTCCCGCTCCGCCCAGAGCGGGAGAAGTCATTTGATGATT
The DNA here is from genome assembly GCA_947507805.1 of Aporophyla nigra. Taxonomy (NCBI): domain Eukaryota; kingdom Metazoa; phylum Arthropoda; class Insecta; order Lepidoptera; family Noctuidae; genus Aporophyla; species Aporophyla nigra. The sequence continues at coordinate 8,198,394 of OX382301.1, forward strand.
TCCCATCCAAAAAAAAAAAGCATGGTATTGTAGACACCTACCCTAGCGTAAAAATGTTACGTGGTTTATCAAAAACAAACTGCTGTTTCATAGAAAACTGTCGGTAGTTTTTTTTTTTTAATATCTTTGGTAACTGTGTTGTAATGTTCACACTCTTTTTTTTCTCTCTTCTTATCTGTTCCTATAAGTGATGACTTGTAATTGGCTGTCAGTTTCACACGCAATTTTTTATTCTGTTTGTTTTAGCTGTAAGTCATCCAAAGTTATTAAATAAATAAATAAATAAATATCCCTCGAAAAATGTTAACCCGGCGGGGGTTCAAAGAAACAAGCTCACCGCAAACGCTTCATTCAATACGAAATGACTCGCGGGTTCTCAACTTCCGGAAAACCTTTATTATATTCTCAGTCTTCCATCGCTTTTCACCTGGCGAAATCGAGATGAAGAGCAGACCCGATCAAGAAAACAAAAATGATGAAAAATCTCTACAAACTTATAAGTAATACGTACACGTATATAAAACACCACGGTTGTTGTGATGCCTTTGCTCAAGCTTTATACTACGCATGCGCGCACAAACCCGTGTCAAAATGCTTCCTATCTCATTTTCTCCCACGTTAAATCTTATGAATTTATGTGTTTGTCTCTTTTTACTGTCGGTTTTTTCGTTTCATAGACTTTCAAATCACAGCGGTGCTAATGAAGTTTTCACTTCAAAAGGTAAAGTAAGTTCCTAATTATTGGTACTATAACTCACCATTCATTGGTCCTCTCATCGTAACACTCCACGTGGTATATGGTGGTGACTCCGTTGAAGCCTCCGATCGCGAAGATCATGTCGTCAATGACCTCTATGGCGAAGTTGCTCCGAGGGTTGTACATGTCAGGGACAGGGGCCCAGGTGTTGGCGGCGGGGTCGTACACCTCGCCGCTGCACATTCGGGAAATGCCGTTGAAACCGCCGATCACGTAGATCTAGGAATATAGAAAAATATTACATCACGCCTTGTTCCCCAGAAAGGTTGGGCCGAGGTGTACGTATGACCGTCAAATGTAGGTATACCATGGTATACCCACATTTCGTCAATTATGTTAAAGTCTTATTTGCGAGCCTATTGCCAACAACCACACACACGGCACAAATCCAGGCTCCAGGCTGTTTCTGAGAAATGCCAGATATAAAACTCTAAAAACACTTTGCTTGACTTAGGAAACGAACTCAGGACCTCATGCTTATCAGAAGTGCTTGCGACCACCAGACCAACGAGACAGTCAAAAGCTAGGCAGAATAATGAAAAATATGAGTAAACAAAACCTGTAATTGGAGGGTTGGCAGAAAAGTAAATTTTAAGTTTGTTGCGATAGAACTGGCAGATTTTCTGTTTAGTAGTCATTGCTGCCATTGCTGCCATTCTGTTGCTACTTGGAAGCAATAACATAACATGTTAAAACTGTATTTACTTTTTACTGGAAGATATTTCATGATGATTATGTAATTACATTTCTTAGGGGCTAAGTAATAACAAAAATGACTGATCAGGTTCAAGCTACGCTCGCCGCAGGTAATCCGTGGATGTGAAAACATCTTTACATAATACATATCAAGACTCAGCCGTGCGGTTGGGTCCGGCTGTCCTTCGTCCTGAAGCAGTCATTACGGGTCGTCAGAAGCTCGAAAGTCTGGCAACCAGTCTTACCAAGGGGTATCATATTACCCAGTAACTGGGTTGTAGAGGTCAGATAAGCAGCTCCATGAAAAATTTTGGTATTCAGTTGCATCCAGTTAGACAGGAAGCTGACCTCAACATAGTTGGGAAAAGCTAGGCACAGTATGAAATGTAATTAGAATATAACATTTCTTATTAAATAATGAATCAAAATTCTTGCGGCGCAGAAACTTTGTCTAAATTGACCGTTTCGAATAAATCTGGATAAAACTAGTGCTTTCTTCCTACACAAAACTGATAATCACAAGGAATATGACTATATTGATTAAAAAAAAAAAAACGTCGCCATGTTATGACCTATGCTGATCCTGAAGTGATAATGATAACGTTTATCATTTTGTGTTAATAGCTTGAAATATGAGATTAATAACGTATTTTGCTTATGAATTAATATTATGTGACTGAGCGTAGGGGCTGATCCGTATCACAGAAATTAATTGATATAAGTATTCACAAATACATACATATTCAAAAATAGCTACAGAGACATAGGTACCTCAAAATAATTTGAGCATAGGTACAAATTCCATCAGATATTGTGAGACTAAAGATGTTTACGTTATACTGCAGGCTAAGAATACACGGTAAAATGGCCAAAATCTACCAATATGATCCAAAGTGCTGTGTAAGTACATCAGCCGTAAGATGTCCACTGTTGAACATAGGTTTCCGCCAATTTGAGGGGCTTTGACATAATCGCTACGCTTGGCAGGTGGGTTGGCTTGGTGTAAGTACGCGTAAGGGTAATACGAAGCATGAACAATAAAATTACAAGCAATAATACCTAAATACCTTGTTGTGGTAAGCGATACAAGAGACGCCGGACCGGCGCGAGCGCATGGGTGCCAGGTTCGTCCATTGGTTCGTGTCAGGATCATACACCTCCACGCTGTTCATGCACTCCTGCCCGTTGAAGCCACCCGTTATGTAAATCTTATCTTAAACAACCAAGTTCAAATTAATTAAGACCAATTATTAAATAAAACAATTGTTGTAGGTATATATCTCGTATTTGGTTGAGACTGTTGACACAATTGTTTTTTTTATCATCGAGTTTGCCAACTTGGTATCATATTATTTTTGTATTTTTTGTGTTCTGTTTTGTACTTTATTTACATTATTATACGGGTAATTAATTTGTGTGCCTGAGGAGTAACACTAAAGATTTATCTCTGAAGACCAACAGACACCAGGATTTTCCTGTAAGAGAATTTTAAACCAGGATTCGTCAAGGGACTTTGTTGGTCTTAGTTATTGACTGAGAGAAGGCCTTCTAAACGATTTTGACTTATCGTTCAGCTATACTGGCAAGTTCATGAACTCTTCCCGATCACGGTATGTGGATGAGTGGTTGCTGTGCCTTGGTATTGGTGTCTTTCTCACCCAGGTAGATTCAACACAAAGAAGGAAGGCTACACTCACTGTCTAGCGCAGCTGCGCTCGCGTCGGACCGCTGCGCGTTCATGGGCGCTACCAGCGACCACTGGTTGGTTCGGTGGTTGAACCTCTCTGCCGTGTTCTGTCGGTGATGACCGTCGTATCCGCCCATCGCGTAGATCGTCTCCCCTAGCACTGCCACTGACACGTAGCAACGGCGTGCGTTCATCGGTGCTACCTGTACATGAAGAAAAAACAAATGCAAATGCTTTAATAACAGATAATTTTCCTTTGTATATTGATTTAAGTGTATCGATTAAGATTTTATTTAAAGAGAGTAAGGAATAGCAGCGCCTGGTCAGCATAGCAGCAGAATTTCAAGACTTTATCGGCACAATCTGCTTGTCGTTTTTTGTGTGGAATTTAATAAATTGTAGCCAAAGAACAGATGCCCATTGATGTAGTGTTTCGTTATGCGGTCTTGTACAGATTTCAAAAAGCCTTCTATTTTTCTCTTTTTATATAAAACACTAGTCCGTTCACAGTTGGAATAGGTACGCGGTACCCATCTGGTGCCCGTATTATGATAAATATAAGCAAGCAATAGAAAAGGTTAAAAAAAATTTTTTCGTGCCACACACTATAAGTGCTTCCATACAAGGATTTCCTATGCAGATTTGCTAAGGCATTATAAGATTTTAAGCTTGGATTCCAGACGTTCAATGATCATGGTTGTGATGCTGAATGGTATATGCAATAACAAATTTAATTGTACTGAGCTCTCGAATAAACTATATTACCTAGTACTCAGAACTGTTATTCGGCGGGAGGTGCGCGTGCCTCGATTATTCTACACTGCGCGATGTAGAACGAAGGCTGGGGTGCGAGCCCCTCTCCGCCGACTTTTAGAAACCTATAACTCACAATTCGTTGCTCTTGATATTTTTGCACTGTCTCATTCTAAATTTAAAAGAATGGTTACGCAATCCCTTGCAAGTCGGCAATAACACGGATGCTCTTGTCATCCACTTCCATCGAATCGGCATTTAGTGTTTTCATCTAATTATGTATATTTCTTTCTTGTTTTTCTTTTCATGTAAGATGCGTTCGCTTTCATACTCTCATGTCACCTCGTGGACAATATTGTGGGTGTTTCGATTGAAATATAAATGTTTTTGTTAAAACTAAAATAAAAATAAAATACAAATTTTATTTACATTTAAGTAGCTCGTGCTTTTGATTCGAGTAGAACTTTTAGGTATTTTGTAGTTAATTTTATCAATTTGATAACAAATATTAATAAACATTTATTAGGTCAAATACCTCCACAATAGTCAGTCATAGCAGACAACGAAGCAGTAATTAAGAGATCATTGTGAAAGCTATCATTCAAATTTGAAAGATATAGGTAGGTAGTATGAGTGGCCGCGTCCTGGCAAATAAGACAAATCAGTTTTGCTTCTAAGATTTCTGATATTGCAAATGGTCCATCAGGAAGGAACCTAGCTGGTTGATAACTACGCATGTCATAAAATACAACAGTCAAGTGTAACCTCTCGCCAAGACTTGGTAACTGCGTCGAAACATCGACAGGAGTTGAAATAGTCCATGCCGTCGAAGCCACCGATGACGTAGATGCAGTAGCCCAGGACAGCTGTGCCGTGATAAGCTCGAGGACCTGCAGGGTCTACTTCTTCAACCTAGAGAACACAAATACTTAGCTTCAGAAAATTAAGTTTTACTGTAACCTTGTGTACCCAGCAGAAGCAGACCTACTGCTCTGCTTCTGTTTTGTTTCTGGGATCCTACTCTCCAAGTTCATCAAAGAAGATACGGGCTTGTCCGAATATAGTTCAAAACTTCGGAATGAACCCAATTCCGATCATTTAAGTTTTTAGATCGGGCAAAAACACATCGAAAGTAAGTACAACTATCAAATGGTGTTGTCGTTCATTCTTATCTACGGCCCCAAACTAATCTCATGTCTGTAGGTGATACGGAGTAAGAAACGTCCGTAACTTCGGCCGAAACTACGCATTTTGTGCTTAGAGAGTAGGTATGACAACGTATATGAGATGCCTCTTGTATTGCCCATGTCATAAGGCAGCGCCATAGTGATGACCACAGTTTATCATCAGGTGGGCCAAAGCGGCTATTTTGTCATAGAAGTTCTTTTGCAATGCAGTTATTTTGCATAATATTCGTTACTTTCTGATTCACTTTGCCCCTGTTTCATAATGAACATCAGAATCACATAGGCTATGGACGGTAGGGTACCTTAATCCAGCGATCCGCTCGTGTGTCGTAGGTTTCGATAAAAGCTGTTGGTGAACCACCGCTCCATCCTCCAATTGCGAATAGAACCTGGATTAGCAGAAGGCAATTAGTTCTTTTAAATTATTAAGTTCAAATAAAGGAGGATTATCTTCTGTTGTGTCGGATAGGACGAATTCGAAGTGTAAATAAAATAAGCATGAAAAATTATTTTGACTAAGATTTATAAAATTGTTTCGCGCATCAGCTTATTGAGGGTCACCAGGTCATCCAATAAAGGGAATCGATGGCTTGGTCAAGATCGAGGGAATCCGCTGGGTGCAGGAGGATCAGAACCTGTCGTTGAATGATAATGATGACCACTCTTCACCACCCTTATTTTGTGTGCGAGAATTTTAAATAAATATATAATGAAGATTTATTATAATCAGTTATTAAATTAGAACGGAAGAACAGCATTACTTCGTGTGGGACTCTAGGCCGGGCAATCTCCGGCGTTGCGACTTCACCGTCTCTCTGAGCAATCATCTCCAAATCGTACAGAAACTTCAAGGTTTCAATAATAATGGGTCGTGAACCTTCGTTGCCGGTAACGTATGGATGGTCTTTTACGTTTTCTAAGAAAAACTGAAACAAAACGCAAATAAATCATTTTCCTGCAACGAAATGACTGAAAATAATGTAACGCTCACAAAAGCATCTAGAGTCGCAAAGGATTTTTTTTATTAGCCTACACTGTACCACTGTTTAGCAAAGGCTTCCCCCAAATCCTTCCATACATTTTTTTCTAGAGCCACCTCGATCCAACCCTTACAGTACACATCCAGGTCGCGTCACCACTTCTTCCTAGGCTGGCACCAGCGGCGCCGTCCATCCTCAGGCACCCGTATGGACATGACCCACCCGGTCCATTTCAACCTGGAACCTGTTTATCGTCCAGGAACCTCGTTTGGAGCACAACCGGTATTTCATATTCTGTCAGTTCGTTTAACGCCTAAATTTCTGCATTCTATTGCTCTTTGGCAATAAATAAATAAATCTATGTAAGTATTTGTCAATACAACTAATATTTACTTGTGTGTCCAGTAGTCCGAGTCGTATACTGCCCATCAGTTTGACGGTGTGCTGCCAGCGGCTGTCCGGGTCATAGTTGACCCAGCGCAGCACCGCTTCCCAGACCACTTCTTCACTCTTCACGTTCAGTTCGTCTTCCAGTATAATAGAGTTGAGTTCCTCGAGAGGCAGGTGGAGGAATTCATCGCTTTGGGTCGCTACAGTCACGAAATAGCGCAGCAGATAACGTCTACCGTCTGCCTCGAGCTTGTAACAAAACACGCGTCTGAAACAACGCCACCTAGTGTCAGTTAGTTAGCTTATTTCAGAAAGTAATTTCAGCAAAGAAGAACAGCCAAAGTTATAAAAAAGTGATTTAGTGTAGCATAGAAGAAAACGCGGACAACCAATACCACAGGCAGGCGTTATGAGCTCGCAATCGAATGTAATTTATAGTCTTGGTGTCTTTAAAACAATAGCAGGCCAGTACTTCAGTACGTCTACAGTTGATCAATCCAAAAAAAAAAATGGTGGTTATCTGGCAGTGTGTGATGATATCACCATAAATAATGAGCCTATTTTTCTGATTGCTGGAAAAGATGGAGAGGGAGCGAGCCCTGATCACAGGCCCAGTGCGGTCTGATAAATGCCACATGTTTTTTCTTCATCCATAAAACGCCGGCTTCCATAGGATGTCGTGTTTATACCACGCCGAAAAAAAATACCGTTTAACAAAATCCCACTAACCTCGCAAACATCATAATACCGAGACAGTTTTTCGGATTCAGAGAGGCTCTGAGATGGTCGCAGCAAAGCTGCAGCACGCCGAGGAAGGCGAGGTAGTCGGCAGTCATCAGCAGCTCGTGAACATTCGTGTCGGTGACGTCGATGCGGCGCAGGTACGCGTACTCGATCAGCAGCAACAGGATCTCCGAGCGCACGCCCGATATCAGCACGTCGCTTTGTTCGCGAGAGTGCAGTGTTGTTGTAAATAGTGCCCTGTTGCGTGTTAAATATGATTCAGTTTTTGCTGGCAGATATAGCATTTTTCGGGACATTCAGCGCAACTTGTTCCTTATAGTTAGGTAAGTAGACATCATCAACATAATTTCAACCGAAAAATGTCCGTAGCTGTACATAGGCCTGTTCCAATTAGGGGGGTTTGCCATAATCGCCACACTTGGCCGGCGGGTAGCAATCGCAGTATGGTGGTAAAATGCTGCGATTCTCAAGCGAGTCTCTAAGTCTCCTTTTACGACACCCGACGAGAAGAAATGGGATGGGGGGCTATACTTAATATCCGGCACCACAAGGAGGTAAGTAAGTTGTTCAAAAGACCCCATCAAAATTGTGACAACACCATCACCTTTCTTGTTCATCCTAGAAGATTAGGATGGACGTAGAGGAGGGTGCTACACCCTAATTATCGTATCAAGACACATCCTCGTCCTTCAGTAGTTTGCTCAATTCACAGCATCGTAATGTGTTCGACTAAACAGTTTGACGAACTTTGGCCTGTTGTACGGCTATGTTGGGGCGCTTTTAAATTATAATCAACTTTTGCGGGACTTCCAAGAGATTTTTAATCGTTTTATTAACTAGTAAAGAGCAGTGATCGTACAGGAAGTATGGGCTGCAGGCAGAGAGTATGGCACGGTGCACCGGAAAGGCGGCGCCGTCGTCCGCGCGCACTATCGCGTCGCAGAGCAGCCGGCACTCGCGGAGTCGGTGCAGCGCCTGCATCGCCGCCACCGACATGCACCGTCCAGTCTCGCGACCCGCCGTCTGGTACCACAACCGAAACTAAATTACTAACACAAGATTAAAATGTAAAGAAGAATCGATGCAAAAGCGTGAACGGTTATAGAAAGTTTCCAAAGGTCTTTTTTCTGTTTTGGCTACTAGGTAAAGTTGTTTGTGAGTTTGTTAATAAAAAACTCCGGCAAATACTAAAACTATGACAGACATTCTAGTACTGAAAAGCTTGTCCATTCTCGATTGACTTAGAATACCTTTCATGCCAGAAATATTCACGGTGTCTCCATGCGGGTGAAACCGTGGGGCGCAAGTAAACAATAAAAATATGTATACAAATAGAAATCCCAAAAGGATTCCATTGTTTTGACTAAGAATGAAAGTAAAATGCCGTGTGTTTATTATCTAATGTTAGTTTGCGGATGGCTAACGATCTTTTAAAGCATGCATTTCAAACGTTGAGAGGTTCGAGAATTTAAGAATATTCATTAGATCCACGTTGCTCGTGACGCTATGTTTACCGGGTGCGGAACAGATCATCTCTTCAGCATTCCCGCTGATTCTTGTGATTGCCGCGCTCACTGCTGAATACGGGGCCAATGCATCTTCACCTCTACTACATCAGTACTTACTGTGTTATTCGGGTCGTTTTCCATTTCAGAGTGACTTTAACGTAAAGTCATCATTATTAAATTGTCACTCATTAAAAAAATCTTAAGTGTAAAATGGACGTGTCGACACAATCGAGATTTGGCTCAATAAATTTATAAAAATAACCGTAAAAAATAACTCAAAATAGCAGAATCAAGTCATTTGATAAAACATTTTAGGTTAGCAAAAAAATGATATAAGAATGACAATCATGTCACACCTTTTTTTTCCAGATGACATTACTGGACAATAGTATTTTCATTTTCAGCGGTTGTCTTGCTGAAATCAAAAACGTTTGTAATGATACTTTTTCAGTAGATAACGGCGTCCGTGGCGTTTATGCATGGAGGTGTAGAGTGTCAGGTTACATCTAAAGTTTATAACTTTTTACCCAGAGTTCATGAAAAAAAAAACTGTTGTAAATTTTGTTTTTATTAAGAAAATAATTCTCTCATAATGCTGCCACTTTTGTAACCACATACGACATAACATTAGCTATATTTAACAAGAACTCAATTAACATACGTATTGAATTCTATTACTAATCTTAAACATAAAATAAAATATTTACAAAACATTCTTTTGCACAATACAGAACTCAGTTGAACACATTCACGCACTATACAAGAGTATATCAATACTTTAGTAATGAGGTTCAGTTGAGAGGGGTGGTGGTTTCCTTCGCGTGGATGCCATCAGCTCTTAGTCGCGATAACAGTGACTTGTATACTACAGGAGCGAATGGAAGTACAACGCCGCGCTCTTGAATTTCACCTGAAAAGAAATCAGTATTTTTAGCTGGCTTTGTTGAAATCCGTACAGGTTAGGAATGGTCTCACAGAACTGATCAGGTCTCAATCATCAAGATGACATGACTTCAGTAATATGTGAGCTAGAGTGGCAAGATGTATAAACTAACTATATGGTTGTCTTTGGTTTGATCTTTTATCAAAATACGAGTTTTCAAAAATATTGTTGTAGCTCACCATCTAGCACCATCTTAGCGGCTATGCCGGTGGGCAGGCCGACGGTCCAGGCCATGGCAGTGTGTTTCGTGGAGTCTCCTCGCACGGTCATGGTCACTTCGCGTCGCTCCCGTTTACCGTCACTCCACGTCACGCCGAGCTCGTGCCGGAGTACCACAAGGTCTGTCTCGTCGTTTTCTGTAATTGATGGGTAATAGATATTTAAAATAGAAGAAACATTGATAACCTGAGAGTATGACGGTGACTATAATATATCGAATGCCGCCTATTTTTGTTCATTCATCATCAGCAGCCTATGAATGTTCCCACTGCACAGGCCTCCTCTCGGTGAGAGGGAGTGGGCCATAATCCACCACGCGGGCCCAGTGCGGGTTGGTAGATGTCACATGTCCACGATTTTTTGGTTCTAAGACATGCTGGTTTCCTCACGATGTTTTCCTTCACCGTTTTGAGAGCAGTGGTGATGAAATAATTTACCCAAAGTTAATCGCTTAATTGGGTTCGAACTCACGACTTACTACTCGTAAGTCGCGGTCGTTACCACTGGGCCACCACTGCTCTATTTTAGTTAAGAGTATTGAAGTTTCCATTTTAGAGGTATAAGGCGAAAATCAACAGGGTGGATAGTTCCTCATTCTTCATAGAAAAGGGAGTATCATCCGACCAAACGTGTGATATGTCTGGGGGGCTGACAGCCCGACAGTTGTTATCGGGAAGTTGTTTAAATTCTAATCGCGCCCATAACTTCGATTCGCGATGCAGGGTTTTGCGAGACGTCATGCAATAAGATACTTAACATGTGGGATTGTAAATTTATAGAAAAGAAAGACAGGAAGTACATTCCTACACTGACTGTAATATCAAAACTACAACTTACGTAATTGTAACCGCTTGCTAAGATAATGGCTGACAGTGTCAAGAGGTGTCCCGCACTTGACGATCTCCACATCGTCTAGAAGTCCTAGGGACTCTAAGGACTGCGCCCCCGAAGGACCGATGCGCTCAGATAACCTGGTCCTTAGGTTCTCATAGAAGATCGATGAATCCATCAGTCCAAGAAGTTCGCAGGCGAATTGACGCTGGGTAAAAAATGGCGAAAATTAGTATACTGCCGTGTGCGGTAATAACACAATTTTATAAAAGTAAACCTAAGTAATTACTTATTATATACCTATAGTAGAAAAAAAAAATGTGCAGTATCATACCCATGTGATCTTAGGTCCATCAGGGTGCAAAGAGGTATGAGGACTGGGGTCCACCAGGCCAAACAATTGCATAGCGATCATATTTTCAGCAAACCCTAGTCGGAAACAATGATAATACAAGTAAGTAAATGATATTTACCTGAATTAAGTGCAAAAAATGTCCTGGGGCTGGGCTTAAAATTGTAAAAAAATAATAAAGACGCACCTTTGTATCTAATAGTTCCTCTGAACATGGTGTGCGCGTCTTCAATTCCGTACAATTTGGAGTACATGGTACTATCCCTGTTGGGGAAGCCCTCAAACGCGAAGCCAGGCAAGAAGTTCAGATCACGAGCAACTGACATCAGCTCTCCTCCGCTTAAAACTTCTACGATCTAGGAAACATCAAAAAAAAGCAACATCACTTATTGTCATTACCATTATGGGATTCACCAATGATCATCAATGATGCCAATTGCATCATTTAGTTCTTAATCATTCTCACTAATCCCAAGTTTTCATAACTCACAATTTTCACCTAAATAATATCGATTGTGAAGTGGGGTAGAAAACCTTAAAACGAAAAAACGAAAACGATTGCGCGTTTCTTTTGAATAAAGTTGAAATGTTTACCTGTCCTTTACTCAGATACTTGGCAGCTGAAATGGTGTTGAGTAGCACTCCTCGAGGGTTCCATGAGAACTTATATCTAAGGGCGTTATCACTGAACTCCGGTGCTGGTAAACCTAAAAATAAATAAATTATGTAAATATTTTTAAGTGCAATATTTACTCAAATTGGTTTTCAGTAGGTAGGTATATTGAGGCAAAAGAATTCTACGCTTTCTGTCATTTGTTTTAGTGAGTGTAAATTGTACAATGGTCAGAAATGGTCATTACCTCCACAGTATGACACGAATGAGTCGATTCTTCCTCCATGACTTTGTATGTCGTGAATACATTCAAGTGCGAGCAAGTGGTCGATGCCGGGATCCAAACCAACCTCATTGAGGAAGGTGACGCCAGCATCCTTGGCACTGAAAAAGCGAAAATTATATAGAAATAGAAGTAGGAAAGATGCGGTCTTACGACATATTGCAGGAACATCAAAAATGTGCAGTTATATTCAATACTAGCTGACCCGACAGACGTTGTCCTGTCTTAACGATAACTATTTAATTCGAATTGGTATAATAATTTTCCGCGCAATTTTATTATTTTTTTCTTTCATAAGAACCTTCTCCTGACAATTACAAACACAACAAAAAAAAACCGGCCAAGTGCGAGTCGGACTCGCGCACCGAGGGTTCCGTACAAACCTGTAGGTATAAAGTTTAAAATTTAAAAAAAATATTTTTATTACATGATGTAACTAAAAATTTACGGATTTCGCAATTTTTCCTTTATCTATGCTATAAGACGTTGCTTCGTACCAAATTTCAAAATTCTAGATCGACTGGAAGTACCCTTTAGGTTTTGATTCCCTTGCGAGTTTCGAAAATTTGCGGAAATTTGCGGCATAAACGGCTATATCTTTTGATTGCGTTAGCTTAGAAGTTTGATTTTTTCATAGCTCCAAGGGACAGTACATTTGAGTATTTGATATAAATTTCAGCTTGATACACCCACGCGTTCCTGAGAAAAAGGGTCTTGACAGACGGACGGACGGACGGACGGACGGACGGACAACAAAGTGATTCTATAAGGGATCCGCTTTTCCCTTTGAGGTGCGGAACCCTAAAAAAGAAGTGATATCGGTCCAGCCGTTCACGCGTGATGGCGTGACCAAGGGAAATAGGGATTCATTTTTATATATATAGATTATTTTGTGCTAAAGTTATTATACTTCTTACGCGTAATTCTATTCATAAATTATTTCTATTCCAAATCGCAGTAAAACTTACGCTTGATGGAGCGCCTGCACTTCTGGTCTCACATAAGACGCGGTAACCATATGTGCTCCGGTATTAAGACAAGCCTTCGCCACGTCACCGTGCAGGTCATAAGGCAGTAGAGACACTACCACTCGTGCACGAGACGCTAATGTCTGGAGGGCTGTCTTGTCCTTAGCGTCCAAGTACTCTGAAGATACTCCGTAACGCTCGGCTAGAGCGTCCGCTTCTTCTTTTACTGCTGATGCTGCAAACGTAAATGAACATCATTATCTGCCTAAAGTCTAGTACTGCCTTGTCAATCGTGCGTCAATAAAGTGTGATATAATGTTTGTTCCTAAGAAGCTGTCGCCTAAGAATGAAATGTAGTGAACTGTATTGACGATAGAATTTATTTTCACTGCAGTTGGTGAAGCAAATTAATTACTTTCTTATTATACTTAACACAGAACAGATGTGTCGACAGTTACAAGCAGTATTTGGTCGTAGAACATCACGCTTTGTTCATAATTAATTCATCCATATAATAGGGGGCGTCTCTTTTGACAAATAGAACTTCTTTATAAGAAAAGTTACATGAGTCGTGAATAATCTATATATCCATACATACAAATAAATAAAATTTAAGCGTGTTTGTAATGTCAAAAAACAGCTTTTTAATAAATGTATGAAAGTATATTGGTACGGCACTTTAATAAGTATAATTAAGAAAAAAAAACAATTTAAGAAAATTTTGGCTGTGTGTTTGTGCCTGGACCGATTTTGACGACGACTTTCACTGGCAAATAACTGATATTTACAAAAAAAAAAAAGTAAAGAGACAAATTGTTGTTTATCGACATCCACACGAACATAGTCGCGGGTACTGACAGCAATATCTTCATACAAACCTATTGTGACAGCAATATTCTTGTCTCTAGACAAGTATTCCACAACCGGGGCTGATACCAGTCCACTGCCAAGGATCAGGATAGGAGTCTGTTGGTCACTGCCTTCCACCTTATGACGGGAACGACTGGAAGAAACAAACCGTTAATTGATTCTTCTTTTAATCGGCAATAGACGAATAATGTGCCAGTTGAAAAAGAACATCGGAACAGCACTCTGAATCACAACAGTTCGATACGTTTGCGTACCGAATCGAATATGAATAAAAAAAAGAGTCCTCGTATGGTTGTTCATAAATCCGAAATTATTGTCATTATTTGCCACCCGCAAGGCAAATTAGTCATTAAAAAGGTTTCATTTTCGATTCGAAAACCTGTCGAATGGTTGTGAACAGCTAAGCAGATGTACAATTAAAATAATACAAACTTCTATATTTCATAATTGTTGTCTTTACGCTTTACGTAGGTATTATGTAAAAGTTAAAGTGTTAACCGAATTTTGTTGCTACCCAAGTTTTGTTGCTACTCAAGTTTATCACAGTAGGCCGCGGTCGCCCCGCAGACCGCGGCCTACTGTGATAAACTTGAGTCACATATTTTATCACAGTTTGAGAGCAAATACCGTGGTAAAATACGTGACTCAAGCCTATCACTGAGGCCTATACACTCGCCCCACTTTGGGGTGATTGCGATTCACACTAACAGTAGAAAACACTTAGGGTGCGGTTTGATATTGCTAATAAGAATAGGAAAAGAGAGCAAGAAATCATTACGTTATTCAGCAGAATAATATCTATTTACTTACGTATTGGCCATTCTGAGTTCGTTGATGTACTCGAAAGGGGGTGTCAATCTACCGTTGCTTGTTATGATAGCCTGAAAGATTAATATTTACAATGATAAAGTTTGTTAGTAGGTCGAGTCGAGTCTGCTGACGTCATAAATGTACAAGAATAGGTATGTTAGCACTAAAAATAAATGCAGATTAAATTTAAAACTCTTGCTTTTTATTATCGTCTGGCTTTTTAATTTCCATTTAATAACGAGCACTTTCTCTAACAGCGCTCGTGTCTTTGACTTATCATTGTTAGTCCATTGATAAAGGAAACAACCAATCACATTACTATTGCGTATCATACTAAAGAGATATAATAATATACTTTTCTTTTGCTTATGCTTGTGTAGGTCTAGATAATAAGTAGTATATTTCTATTATTAACTTACTCCTTGAACTACAGGCGAAAAGCTATGTTCATCTAGCGGTTTGGTAGCATCAGACTTCATAATATCCTCTGAATACGGGTACAGTAAGTCGCCGAAGAAGTCAGTGGACTCTCTTGGTAGCTGTGTTGGCATATTATCTATGGAGCACACCAGAACTCCTGGCCCCTTGAAACTGTAAACAAAATTAATACTAAAGTATATGATCCCGTATGGTCTAGTGGCTAGGATACCTGGCTTTCACCCAGGAGGCTCGGGTTCGATTCCCGGTACGGGAAAAATGTTTTGAGTAACTTTTTTAAGCAGATGTTTATATGTATTTATTTTAAGCTAAATTTGGAGACCAAATGTTTAAAAACTATGGTGTTATTCGATCTTATTCGTTTTATGGCATATTTTTGGCTATTATTGCGTTAATTCCGTAAACTTGTGCAGACATAATTTACTTGAAGCTAAGGCTAAGCCAAATTAAATCTGAAACCAAGCAATCTTTCCGTACCTATATGCTGATTACTGAAATGTTATCGTTTAATAATAATAACAGAGATAATCCTTCAATCCATAATAATCTTTAAATATTTTGGTTCGTAAGTAGATCTGTTGTTTGTTTATTTGTCAGTTGTTTTTCATTATTAACATAATTATTCAAATTCAAATGTTCTTACGTTTTTGCAATTTGCAGTTCAGTCAGTATCTGGCTGTATGTTGAACAAAACCTTATTCGCGCCCGCAAAACATGTTTGTACACAATTTTAATCATTCACAACTCTCTTAATCCATTTAATTCTACTAAAAAAATTAATTTCGCTACCCTAGTCCTTCCATCTTAAAGTAAACTATTCGTTATTTTAAATAAATTTTCAAACCTTTTTGTATCTTTGTTCCTGTCAGCATCATAGAGACAGAATGGTGTGTCGATAGTGGTGCACTCGTTCATGAATTCAATAGAACCACCTGGATCCGCTGATATGTCGCAGATAGCCAGCATTCTGGAAAGAAATGAACCGTACAAGATACAAGATATTTATTATGCTAAACATGAGTGCACTCACATAAATGCAAGATGTGACATAAAAGCCGTGTTACCGTGAATGACAAAACTCTACAAGAATCATATTTTTGATGTGCCATTAACTTTGGGGATACAAAAAAAACCTTGAAAATTTATAATACTGAGACCGTTCTGTGCTTTTTAGGGTTCCGTTGCCAAATGGCAAAAAACGGAACCCTTATAGATTCGCCATGTCTGTCTGTCTGTCTGTCTGTCTGTCTGTCCGAGTATGTCACAGCCACTTTTCTCCGAAACTATAAGAGCTGTGCTATTGAAACTTGGTAAGTGGATGTATTCAGTGAACCGCATTAAGATTTTCACACAAAAATAGAAAAAAAGCAATAATATTTGGGGTTCCCCATACATAGAATTGAAACTCAAAAATTTTTTTTTCATCAAACCCATACGTGTGGGGTATCTATGGATAGGTCTTCAAAAATGATATTGAGGTTTTTAATATCATTTTTTTTTAAAACAATAATATTTGGGGTTTCCCATACATAGAACTGAAACACAAAAAAAAAAATTAATCAAACCCTTACGTGTGTATCTATGGATAGGTCTTTAAAAATGAAATTGAGGTTTCTAATATCATTTTTTTCTAAACTGAATAGTTTGCGCGAGAGACACTTCCAAAGTGGTAAAATGTGTGTCCCCCCCCCGTAACTTCTAAAATAAGGGAATGATAAAACTAAAAAAAATATATGATATACATTACCATGAAAACTACCAACGAAAATTGGTTTGAACGAGATCTAGTGAGTAGTTTTTTTTTTAATACGTCATAAATCGTAAACCACAATTTACCTTTCATTCAGTCATCTCAAATATAAAAATTAAAAAAAAAACATTTAATTTCATAAACGATGATGACGAATGATGATGATGATGACCTGCAGGTTTGTACGGAACCCTCGGTGCGCGAGTCCGACTCGCACTTGGCCGGTTTTTTTAAACACGTTTCTTGTTTATAATTTATTTTATTTCGTTGTTATAGCGGCGCAACAAAGCCATGATTTCACAGACTGTATGACACGTAGTGCTGTTTTGATGCTAACAAATGTCCTGAAGATTTAAATTTTACAGGCTTACATTTTATGCAGCAAGTAGTCTGTTATCATGGCGCAATAACGAATTGGAACTTCAGAATGGACCATGTAAACGGCAGTTTATGGTAATCATTTGAAATAAACTATCTTTAAAAAGTAAATGTAAAAAATGGTTGATATGCATAATTATAAAGATAACCCAATAAAATTGTCATTTTCATATTTCTTTTATTTTTGAAAAAAGTACCTATAAATGTATCACATTAGTACACACTCTGTGAAAATTTCAAGTTTCTACCATTCTATTCTATTCAGGTTCAAAAGACAGACAGCCGTGTTTCAGACGGACGGATGGCCGGACAGCGGAGCCTCAGGTCCCGTTGCCACCCTTCGGGTACGGAACCCTAAAAAGTACCTAAGCACCTACACTACAAACACGAACACTCACTAATCACTTTATCACAGTACATTAGCCTATCTCGTTTCGGAGTTTCATATAGTGTTAACGACAAGTAGGAAAACAAATAGAAGCAATCACTCCACACGTGACTTTTTATCCTAATGCAAATGGTGATAATCAGCGTTAGCTCGTAGCGTACATTGTCAACATACATGTGTGTGAGTGGGGAGTGTAAAGAGTATGTGTTTTATGTGTTGGTGCGTGTTTGTGGTGGTGTGTGAATGGAGCCTAATGAGAGGTTGTGTTGTGGGTGATGTCTGAACTTGTTGAACTTAAATATACCTTATATTAAAATTGATTCCGTTTGACTGTATGCTTGTGTCAGTAGCCACGACTTAGTTTTAGATTTAGCTTCACTTATTGTAAGAGGATTAATTTTTGTTTTATTATAAATGTGACTGGATAAATACGTACGTAGTATGCTTGTACAGCGTCACTTATTTCTATATTTTCTATTACCTGTGTGGTAACGCCGGTGCTCCAATACTCTTGGGTAACCACGGAGTATGTGAGGGAATCAACAAATGCTTTGCGTCAGGTATGGTTAGCAGCTTGGGACTGCCCACAGCCCAGTAGATGCAGTTCACCAGAACTGATGTGTATGGCGCTATCTGTTAGGAACAAATATTTTTAGATCAGATTGAAGTTTACTTATAGATTAAAATGCTGGGAATTAACAGACTGGTGTTATTCCTATATTTGTTAGCACCTAACGTTGACACGCATACACATAAATCACGGAATTTTCTATGCGCGGTCGGTTGGTAAAATCTACAGAACCTCATCATCAGCAGCCTTTAATGTTCCCACTGCTGGGACACAGGCCTCCTGCCGGTGAGAGAGAGTAGGCCATAATCTACCACGCTCGTCCAGTGCGGGTTGGTAGATGTCACATGTCTTCGAATTTTTGGTTCTAAGATATGTTCTTATGATGTTTTCCTTCACCGTTTTGAATGTAGTGGTGGTGAAATAATTTACACAAAGTAAAGCGACTGCTTGGGTTCGAACTCACGACCTACTACTACTCGTAGGTCGCAGCCGTTACCACTAGGCCACCACTGCTCAGAACAGAACACAGCCACAGAACCTACTATTACCTTATTGGAACCTAACATTTTCTTTCTGTTAGACCGCATTCATATCTTCATACATCTGTGTCATACTCGAAAAAACTGTTTTCATAATAAACATTATTTACACTAAATGATCTAAACACAAAAACGTTACAGGAAAAGTGTATGTAGAAGAATGACCGGTCGCTCATTTTGACCGATTAAGTAATTTGCAATCAGTTGCTTTGTTATTCCCATTCTTTGATTAGATAAACTTACAAAAACATTTTTGCAATTTTTCTTTGACTCAGCTTATTCATAAAAAGATAACACACAATATGAGATAAAGTGATAACGTTATCTTTCACATGACCTACACAGTAATTGCTAACAACATTAATTTGCGTTGCGACCCATATTTTTTTGTGTTATATATGCGTGTCAATGCGTCATGATATAATTATATATGGTACCAATTATAAGTAAGTTTTTTTTTATCTAGATATTCTACAGTACCTGACCCATACGCGTTTCTACCTTTTAGATAAGTCTACCTTTTAAATAAGTAGTTGCCTGGCAATAATATTAAAATAGCAGTATACTTAAAACAATCATTGTAATCCATAAAGCTTATAGAAAATATGAGGTACCTTCTGCGCGAAGGTAGAGATGTATCGTTCAGGATGCTCGTCATATTCCTGGGCATCATATCCTCCGCCATTTTTCCTTTCCAAATGATGTCTCCTGCGCACTTCACAGCCGTAGATTTTGTTCGGACCTAAGAAATACAGACACTAAGTCGTTATGGGTAATTCAATGTTAGTACGCTTTAGCCTAGGCTACCCTACCTAGGCCTATTAGTAAGACTAATCACTTACTTCCATGTTCAGCCACTTTCTTCAGCATCTCTGGTGGAACATATTCGTGAGGCATATCGCCGAATATTTCTTGACTTCCCTGGGAATAAATAAAAAACATGTTACAGGCATAAACAATAAAGGAACAAGCTACCCGCTATAAAGCTACCTCTTTTTTAAGAAGAAGACCACTGATACCTCTACATGTAGGTAATTAGTCGTATTATATATGAAAGCGTCCATGATATTTTTTATCATTTTACAGGGAGCACGGTGAAAAAAAGCATTTGTTCTTTCAACGTGATCTATGCAGTAAAGAATGCATTAACTGAATATGCGTTTGAATACGTAGTAATCGATATTTAAAAAATAGTATTGAGATACTGCTGTCTTGTTACAGTTTGGAAAAAGTACTTTACCTGAGACACGTTTCCAGACCCAGTGAATACGAAGGTAAGAGGCCCTAGAGACTTGGGCATCATGCCCAAAGCGACCTCATATCCAGCGTCCCTGATGGCTTGCCGCGCCATGCTCGAATTGCGGTAGTTGTGTGAAGGTCCTATGTGCTTGATAGGAACAGAACATCAATTAGGCATTCATTTATTCATTACAATTAGGTCTTTGTAGTTTAATCTGACTTGTCTCAACTTATACTCAATCTAGGTGCATAGGGAATAGGTTTTCGTTCCTCTGATAAGGATATCACAAGATATATACAAAGCCTGTCCAGTGCCCCAACTGCATATTTTCTAAACATTTCTCTTTTAAATTATTTTTATTTAATCTACTTACAAAAGGGAATTCCCAGTTTGTTATCAGTTATTATTGAAGGCAATAATAATATATATTGCAATCGCGCTCTACATATCAATCACAAATCTCCGCTGACCCCACCTGAAGTATTATTCACATGTAATAAGTACTTGAATTTCATTTATCTTGTTTCTGCCCACTAATATATCAGATAAAGTTAATACACCAACGATATTATTTTTATAATCACAATCATAACGAATTAAAAGATATTCAATCAAATTTTCCGTTCACATTCAAGGTTTTAAATCTACCTCACTCCTCTGTTAATTTGATTAGTAATTGAAACGAAGAAATCATAAAGAATTTATTTGAACATCTCTAACCAGGTAAACCAGGATTTCTTGCAGTCATAAAGAACAGCGGACTACCTACTTTTAAAGGAATGAGTTACCGTCTGACACTAAAGTGTTCGCCCATTACATAGCCAAACTATTAAGGACAAAGTTGAAATACCGCGTGAGCATTTGCCTCACAATTTCATTGAAACCCAATGTAACACCAGACATCCAGATCCCACACTCTAACTGATCAGAGGGACACTCATTTAGGTATGGTTATACTAGCCTATTCCTACAAGTCCGTACATTAATTGAAAGTATACCTACTAAACTTCTTAGAAGATAGATTTTTTTTTTAGAATCACTAACCATGAAAGGTGTGTGATGGCCAAGAGCGAGCAACCTTAGCCCGATGCCGTGCAGTATGTTGATCATGCCAGCCACTCCCGCGTATTTACCAAACGCCACCACGCGGTTACCGGAGTCATCCATTAGCTTCTCATAGTCTATCAGACGGATATTCTGGAAAAATGAGATTATGAGTTCAATAAAAATGAGTACCTTTCTTTGCTTGCAACTTCTTGCCAACAGCATCACAAAACCTATGACAATACAACTCACAAAAGCAACGAAGCACCGTGTGAACATGTGGTCTTACAATTGCTAAGGCACAGCAATTCAATACCAAAGTTTAGGAGGAAGCATAGAAAGTATAGTAGGAATACTATATACTATAGAAAGTATAGTAGGGATACATATGCACTCTTACCTTTTTCAAAATAGCATCCAACATTGGCATGTTGGCCTCCTGTGCTTTGATAGTATGTGAGAAGAAGCAATAGGTCTTGTTCGGTATGAGCAGATCGATGGGCGTCTGTTTTACGCCAAATATCACGCTCGCCTCGCTGATGTCTTCTCGGACTATAGCGCCTGCATTTATGTATGACTGCAATGGAAGAATTAGACCTTCTAAATAAAGGGTATCTTTTACTTATTGTCTAAATGGTGTTCAATTGCCATGAAGAATAATAATGCCATATG
Organism: Aporophyla nigra; assembly: GCA_947507805.1. Lineage (NCBI taxonomy): Eukaryota > Metazoa > Arthropoda > Insecta > Lepidoptera > Noctuidae > Aporophyla > Aporophyla nigra. Next base: position 8,220,005 of record OX382301.1, read on the forward strand.
CTAATTTTTATTAGTAGGTAATAAGAAATGTGGTGAGAACGTGGTTAAAATGAACTACGTGGTAACTTGTGCACTGCCTGATTTTCTTTTATTCCGGTCGGTATACTAAAAGACTTTAATGTATTCGTCATACGATCACACAAGTTTTTTCTTTGGGGTGGAAACCCAGGGTCCTAGGTTGGTGAGTCCTTGACTCCTTACCTGCATCGGATAGGCTCTTCGATTGGAAGGCTGCACGATGACCTTGACACCCTGCCGCACCAGGCGGTTGACATTCGTCGGTGAAAATGGTGCTCTTCTCTCCCATACTGACTGATCTTCTCTGCGTATAGCTATTATACGTCCACTCTGAATAAAGATAATGTATCTAGGATTAATAATACTGGAATAACTCTGTACTCTATGTACAGTTAATATAAATAGTACGCCACGGACTACCTGCGGTATCGTTTCTCCTTCTTTCTTAAGTCCCTCCAATTGCAAAGGTTGTCCGTAAAGGATCGCTTTTAGCGATAAAACCGCCCATTGTGCCAGCCTATGTAACTTTAAAAAGATCAATTTGTAATTGAAATGTCAAATGATGTAATAAAGAGAATCCCCAAGAGCTTGAAAATAATAAGTCACGAGAACACATTTATTTTTATAATTGACATAATCAATCTAATTCTCTTTTTCACTGCGTGCTGTTTCAGGGTTTCCCCAGTACTTACCTACCTAACTGGAAAATGGCAAAACAGGCGAAAATGATCTTACATGGTCTTGCTCTACATCAGGCTTTAAAACAGCATTGAAGTTCCAAACGTCTTTATGAACCATTTACTAAAAACATTATCAAATCATGACCTTGCATTTGAAATAGTTTTCATTCTTCTTCGTTTACGAAGACAATTTACGTAGATGCTTTTATCATAAATGTTGACAAACGTTTGCATTTAATACAACGCATTCGCATCATAAGTACGCAGATCTTTGTCATTGTTTAGATGCGGAGACGAGTCAGTACCATTTCAGCTAAATATAAACAGAGGTCAAAGTATGTTGTGTTTATTTATCTTAGCTTCAGAATACGCCAAAAACTCTGGTAACTTTGAAAAGGTAAAGTTCTAGCTTCACACTAGGCCTTTTTTTCGGATGGGAAACCATCAAATGACTTCTCCCGCTCTGGGCGGAGCGGGAGGGCGTGTCAGACTTTTAGTGACTAAAACCCACCCGTGTTCCAATCTGCCTATGTGCCAGGGTCACAGTATCTCTTTCGAACAATCTCGCGGCTCTGGCAGGCATCGGTCCTAACAGACCCCTTCAGTGCTGCTGACATCTCTTTGAACTCATTGCTCGCCGCCCGCAAGCCCGCGCCTATGGTGGCCGGGAGTCTGCGATCGACTCCCGACGTCCGGGGCGTCTCCTCTTGCGGCGGTTAGGAACGTGAGGGCGCAGAGACTGCCACTCCCTCACGCACCCCGCCTCCTCCTTCGCGAGCATTACTGCTTCACAGAAGGAGGTGACGGCTTCCCATGCCCTCTCGCTCCGTACCATGGCTCGCACCAGGGCCGGACGCGAGAGGTCGCCGCCGCCGAGCTCCACCACGAGGACACGGCGGTGCTCCGCCCAGGCAGGGCACACCTCCACCGTAAGCTCCACCGTGTCCTCCAGACGATCCTCGCAATGGAAACACCCGGGCGTTTCCTCCCGCTTTATCCTGTACAGGAACCCCCCGAAGCACCCATGCCCGATGAGAACCTGCGTCAGGAGGAAGGTGAGGACGCCGTGGCGCCTCTCTATCCACTCCTCAAAGACGGGACTTACCGCCGCAATTGTGGCGTACCCATCGCACTAGGCGTCAGACATTATAATCTAGATTTACTGGATACGATTAGACTTTGCATGGACTGATATAGTGGATACCCAGGATCATAACCAGCGAAGTAACCTGTGGACTATATGTATATCAGTCTTACCCTGAAGAAAATGATTAAGGTAAGAGGTACTGCATGTTCTCCTAATAGACTTTCAATTACTACAGGAAAACGTTATTAAAATTTCGTTATCATACTATTTAAACATGATAAAAAATTCATAATACTACTCAAACAAAAACTAAATATTTATATTAGTTTGACATATTTTTACAAAAGGGAAAATACGTGTCAGATCACTGTCTTCCTTTAACTCGTCTAGATACCTACGTACGTACATAGGTAAGTAAATAACACTATCATTAGATTTGCCAACCCTCGTATAAACATTTATAGACCATTTGTTATTACAGCTTGTACTAAATAAATCGAGAGTTCTTGACACACCCTAAAGATAGTAGATGTCAACAAGTTTAAGGTAACAAACAACGATAATAAACACAAATGACACTGATAACCATCATGTAATAGGAGAAATATTCCATAATAATGTATTTTTATCTCATTAGATATTTTAGAAGTAATGGAACTTTCCCCCTGGAAATTGTGATACATAGTTTGGAGTCCTTAATTCTGTTTTTGTTTTTTCATGGGTAAGGTATAAATATATATTTTAAATGCGAAACTAAACTGTGGAATACAGAGATTCAACACTTCAAAAATGATAACCATCTATTTAGTTTAAAACTGCGTTCAAAGTGCCCAAGCACAGAAAAAAAAACAAAATTAGTAGTTCGTAGCAAGCGCTACGAGCGTTCGTAGCACTAACATTGTAGCAATATTTTACCTTGAGGTCACCCAAATTGGGAATGAATGTAAACTGTAGTTACTTAGTTTTTATTTACTTCTTTATTTTTAGTCATAGCTGTTCCTTTTTTACTAGAGCGATTAAGGACGATAGAAATAAAAACCCAGTTACATTTTTGTAATGATAAAATTAATATTTTGCACGCTCTGTTCACAGGTTTACCTATAAGTATCAAGCGTAGTTTTCCTATATGTAGGTAACATTAAGATAAGTTATCTTATATTAATGTATGTTCAATTAAACGTAGGTAAATAACTATATCGGGCATCATAACAATAACCGTCGTTATCAGTTGCTACCTAGGAATTAAAATCGTTCAGTATGTCAGGCCTACGCGAACAAATAGCAAATTTAAATCAATATTAACCTTGCTTCAATGTTAAATTCGTTATCATTTGACGGTATGAATTAATTTTATTTTGATAAAAATATTTATAATTTTATGTAGATTAAATATACTTGCTAAGAATCTTTCAGCGTTACCAGTCAATAAATTGCCTAAAATCCAGTTCGTATGCATTCCTACGTGTTTACTCAGAATTATATTGTCAAAGGATATAAACGTATATAATTGCAATTTTTATTTGATTATTTTACTAGCTCCAGCAACCAGGCACGTGGGTTCGTTAGATACTTGCTCAAAAAGAACGGGAATTAATAAACCTGCCAAGTCTTTTCCCACCTCTGTTAGGGTCAGTTTACAGTCCAACCAATTCAACTGAAAACCAGTATTTTACATGGAGCGTCTACATAATGACCTCTACAAACCAATTACTGGGTAATACTATACCAACTTTTGGTAACACTAATTGTCAGACTTCTCGCTACTCGTAACGACTGTCAAATATCTACTTCTGACAGCCGGGACCAACGGCTTGACGTGCTTCCCAAGACACAGAAGGGTTTCAGTATGTAATGGATGGCCCGATGGGACCGACCTCGGCAAACGTTGCTTAAACTAGTAGATAGACCCGTGCAGCTGTTGTTATTTAGGCACGGGCCGGAAAGAAGAACGGGTATAATCCATAATAAAATATGAGGACTATGCACTACCTCACTGGAATATTATGATGAATCTTACATAACAGCATAAATAGTAACGAACACTTTTTCCTACTGGTGAAACAAGTTGCATGTTTTCATTGCTACGCCAATGACTTCGTAGGTCGTAACAACTTGCTAATAGGTATTTTATAGTTATATATAGAATTTTTTTTTATTACCTGCATAAAAACTATTTTATTATTAAAATATCAATGTTTACATGACGTTACAGAGGTAAGTTAATTTTAAACTTCCCGCAAGATTAAATAAATTACTGGGTCATTATTTATGAATTAATCAAATTAGTTTTACGTTTACGCAGAAAAATAACTTTGACATACCTAAGTGAAAACTACAATTAATAAATTAAAAATTGTTAACTAAATATGAAATAACTTATGTCCTCACTATAAAATTCCAAAACACGTAAGACTGATCGAAAAACTTAGAGAGACTCACCTTAGCGGAAGAATAGTAAACCACATGCTTCAAATACAGACTCTTCGTGCGAAGAGCCGCAGATTTGTGCAACATAATAATTAAAATATCACAAACAACGAACGCGTACTTAATTAATTTAATAAGAAAAATGTTAAGTATACACAATAAAAGCGTTCTGTTTCTTACGAGGCGTGTCGGATATCTATTAAATGCTCCGAACTAAATTACGAAGCTCCTTTGAGAAAACATTACAATCGGCATGACGTTTTTATCACTAGTGATAGTGATACCACATTTGTTATTTGATTGTTACTTGTGTACCAAGATCCCTCATTGTTTTCGTACACAAATTAATGTCTCTTATACTTCCTATTAATTTAATTTAGATAGCTAAGTAACTTTTGTTTTTTCAGCACTTTTAAATATTTTCCTTTACCTACTTATTTTCAATTAGGTAAGTCGTTATTTCAACAAATCGTTACTAACTAATTACTTTTAATTTCTATTAAAGAGTACTTAATTAGTTTACTTAAGTACAACTGATCGATAGCGTAGATGAACTAGAACTAAGTAATATTGATTTTGTTTTCATAAATTAACCTACATAACTGAAATGAAAGACAGTTAATGAGAATATTTATTTAATTAAATTGTAACTCAGCCCTCTTCCTCTCTATTTTTTATTTTTTACCATCTATGTAACATATGGAATGCAATAAAGAATTGAGTAGGTATTGAGTATTTATTGCATTCCATATGTTACATAGATGGTAAAAAATAAAAAATAGAGAGGAAGAGGGCTGAGTTACAATTTAATTAAATAAATATTCTCATTAACTGTCTTTCATTTCAGTTATGAAGGTTAATTTCAATCGTTTGATATAAGCACATTATGCCTATAAATGAGGTAACCTGGGTAGTATCATTGGACTTAAATTTTAGTAGGAAGGTACCTATGTTTCAGCTATGAAAACAGAAATCTAAAATGTATTTTATTTATCAACTGGTAGTAGGCGCCGACTAAACAGTAGTTTTGTAGTATATAATAACTGGTACCTTCGTTTAATGAACCTAAAATAGGGCTCTTCTAAGCAAAATTAGAGATATCATTCTGTAGGTGACGAAATTAATAAATACATATGATAACAATGGTTAATGTAAGAAAAAACATTTTCAAAGCCTAGTCAAATTGTAATAGCAATCATATCATCTGAAGTTGCAGGCGCTGCATTGGAATTACGATTGTCACTGCTAACTAGGGATCAGCCAGGTCACTACCTCCTTTTTTTTGAGGTTATGCTTCATAAGTCGCACCGCCTTTGGGGAAAAGGCAGAGTGAGTGTGGGATTCGTACCTCTCTTATACCACTCTGGTGTTCACTTGTCGACCCCTGAAGCATGCCAGGGCACATCCTATGTAGACTTACACACCTCCGGCGAAAACCATTGAGGTACGTGGCTCTCTGCTTATGGGCTATTTAAAGCTTGGATTTATGATTCAGGCGCTATCCAGACCCTACAAAAAGGTAGCTGGATGGTCTTTCCACGGGCCAGTGCTAAGTACAGCGTAGGTCAAAACGCAAAACAACATCATATAAAAGGATTCACAAGAGAAGTCCTAAAATAACCCCTGAAGAACCCCACATGTCCATGTAATATTTTTCCGGTAAACGACACAACGACAAAGCGGACGTGACGGTCGCGTTGATATACCACGACAATGAACTTCAGGTCAGATAAGGACTAGGGCGTACTATGTGATGCCCTATGCTACTATACCTACTTATGATAAATTAGGTGACTCGACAGAGTTTGTCCAGTCCAAACCATACTTCATACAACGATCCCATAGGGAAACATCTCCAATTTGTAAACATAAAAACCAAATTCTGAGAATAATAGCCAAATCGGTCCAGCTGTTCTCAAGTGATGCGCTTACCGACGAACAGCATCTCTCTTATACTTATTGTTATAGAGATAAGTAATAAAATTTCATTTAAGCTGGTATCCATCATCACTACCTTTGATATTTTGGTAACAATACTACACATTATTATATTTATAAGGGCATACACATACATATTTAGTTCATAAAGTACGAAGCAAAAAGCGTAACTATAAGGATCGTAGCGGTGGCGTTCTGTAGTTTCTGCCTACCCCCATGGGAAAAAAGGTGTGAGTTTATGTATGTATGTAAAGAAGCTACCTATGTATAGTCAACCGCATTTAGTGGTAACACTTGCAATACGAAAATCGTCCATCCCTACTGATACGAAATGAAGGCCCTGTCAATATTAAATTGTTACCACTAATGTATGGTTAACTGACAGTAACAATTGCTTACGGTTCTTTTTACACGCTTTATATTAGCTTCACTTGTATGTTTGTAAGTTTTTGTTTGTTTGTAACTGACTCCCTATAGCGCGATTTTGACCCACTTTAAACGACCAGATTTCATTTAAACTCTGTAGACTTATCGAGGACCGATGACAATACTATAATTTCATTTTGTGCCATTATCCTTGCCAGGGTTACCAGGACAACAACAAAAACTGTCTTCGAAAACTACGCTGACATTTACAAACTACGCTGACATACGTCTCAAAACTCGAAACACCCTAAAAAATAGAAAATAAATAATTGTTTAAAAAAACTAAAAAACACGCTTCCATAGAAAACCAAACTAAAAGTAGAAAATAATGGAAAAAAGCGTGGGGTGCCTGATATCAATAAAAAAACACCTTAAAAAGCACTTTTTGTTTGGTTTTCTATGGAAGCGTGTTTTTTAGTTTTATTTAACAATTTTTTTTTTAACTACTTAAGTAGCTAGCTGTTTGGTTTCTATTTTATGAGAAAAAGAATTTGAAATCGCAATCTTTGCTTACTGGTCATGCATGGTTTACATACTTAGGTGTTACGTCGTAGTCGTAGCCCAAGATTTTGAGCTACATGAGGAGGTCCTCAAAAATATATATAATATTTTTAGGAAGGTAGGTGATTTAGTGGTCGTAAGCGTTATTGCTGAGCATGAGGTTTGATTCCCATGTCGGGTATAATAGTATTTTTGGCTTTTTCCATCAAAAAATTCTGTCTGAATTTGTACCCAATTGATGGCTGTAGGCTCGCCCGATATGGCATGGGACTTAAACATAACTGGTGAAATGAGGGTGTACATACTATATGTATAGGTACATCTCTGCCTAATCTATCTAGGATGAAAGGCGTGATGATATCTTAATGTTCATTTATATCTTCAGTTCCACATTACTTATGCTATTCAGGGACGTAGCTTGCACATGGGAGAGATCCTTAAAAATGCTAGCAAATTGGTCGCAGCACTTTTTGATAATTTATAAAGTAGGCATTAGAACTGTAGATTACGTAGGGTGGAAACAGTGAGCGAAGCGGGCTCGAAAATTTTACAAAAGCTCGTATAGCTTAGATTTTCTTTTGATCACTCTAAAAACACTAAGAATTAGTTGTTTTGTCGACTTATAAAGAAAAGCTTAAGAGAATGTAGAATGGAAGGGTCAGCGATCCTGGAAAATTATGCGCCCAACCTTGAAAACGTTATAAATTCATTAACCGCCTTTCAAACACTACGTACGAGCGGGGTGCCCAGTCTTGTTTGTATTCTAGATTCTATTTTTCAAGTAAACCATTCAGGCTCTTGACAGCTTGACTGATTTGAGGGAGCCCATGACCAGTGGTCTCGAACGTCATAGAGCGAGATCGGTAGGATTGCCAGCTAAAACGGTATATTTGTACCCAAAATCGGTAAAGAGAATTTCCATGTGTACTGTGAAATCGTAGAATATTCGTTATATTTCGGTACTTCAGTAGAACAGAGCCCATATCGGTAGAAATACCAAAAAATCGGTAGGTTCGAGACCACTGCCCATGACCCTCAGGGCCTCCCCTCACTGAGACCGCGCCTGAGTGTTACATCCCTAGGCAGGATGCTATTTCATTTTATTTCTTCATCTTGGGCTCGTAGTCTAAATAAAATAAACACTAATCACCAAGATATTATTCTGAACATCACGGTAGACCCAAACTGCAGCAGCAGTACAAAAGTGCCTCCCACAGATCATTGCATGCTGCCGGCGGCGTACTCGGCTCCGTGCTTTGAGTGCCTATCCTAAATGATAGACAGCAGCTACAACTTTGCACTGTGCGCTGTTGGGAGTGCTGTGCCCGTACTTCATTATTATATAATAATAGCAGACAATTTAGCAATTATGCCATCATCAACCACTGTCTATTGCAAAAGAGTGAGCGCTGATATTCTCGATGTACTACTTTAACTACAAAACTACTAAAAATTAATGCCTTTTGTGTTGTTACATTTTATATTGTTTTAAGAATCCATGCATAAATATCATGATCATGAGCAAACATAAAATATGTTTTCACTACACACTAAACTTTTCCATAGACCACACTTATTGTCTATGGTAATCCGCAACTTTTCAGCTGAATAGAAATGTCAACAATGTCAAAGTATATTTTAGTTGTCATTTTGAACTGTGGGAGTGTGGTTTTCTTGTGATTTAAATAGAAATTACGCTGTTTGAAATAAAAGAATACTGCGTATTAAAGAAGTAATAACAAAACTTCTGATCGACGGTTAATAAATAAAAAATATGAGATCGTAAAAGAATGAATTTAATTTATATTACTTTCAAATAACAAAACATAATTCACCAACGTTCGTCATGGCTCGCTTCCTGTCGGAGGATAAATTAAAAGGTTTCGAAAAATACAAAGTAAGTGTTCCTCTTAATAAATATCATTGTAATGTGTATGAGCCAATGAGGCGAAAATAAAACCATTAATTAACATTGTTTTAAATCGATACAAAGGTATTTGAAGTGTCAAATTATTTTATGAGAATAAAAAAATATATAAATTGCTTAAAAACCTTTTTGTTACAGTACAACTCGGTGGATACCAGTGTTCTCAGTAACTATGTTATGCACCCATTTTGGAACTGGTGTGTTCAGGTAAGGTTCCAGTTACAAATAGTAAAATATTGATCATTTATATAAGTGTCTGATACCATGTTACCTTCAATAGTCCCTGTTTTAATTCACAAAAAAAGTTCTTTTAATAAACTAAGCACTGTGTTTCCTCCTTCTTGGGTCCTTTTTTATCTTAATTTTGTAACAATGTAATATGTTATTTTCATAAATCACAAGATTTTGTATTAATTGAGATTTGTTTTTCACACACAAAAGCCCAGACATACATACACAATCTCACACCTTCATCCCATGGGGGTAAGCAGAAACTACATAATACCAGACATTTACTTTTGTATTCAATTTCATAATTAGAGTATCAGGTAAATCAAGATCAATTGATTAATACTCATTATATTTTCAGTTTTGTCCAGTATGGGTGGCACCGAACCTACTCACATTTGCGGGGTTCCTCCTCACAGTGCTCAACTTCTTTGTCTTCTCCTATTATGACTATGGTTTCTATGCCTTGACCAAAGATAATGCTGCTAAGGACTCCATACCTACATGGGTGTGGGCTGTTTCCGGCGTGAATCTGTTTGTCGCATACACACTAGGTAAGCATTTTTCTTTTCATTATGTAAGTGCTTTAATGTGTGCATTATGATTTTGTTAGTGATATAAAACATTGGACTGCTTGTCAGGACAGTATTTATAGTAAAAACTTGACTATAAAAATATTTATGGTGAAGTAGGTACTACGAACCTACATAGTATTCTGTGATGTACTGATATGTATGCCATTAATTTTTTTTTTTTTTTGGTTTTTTAATTAAATGCTATACATTGTATACTAATGTACAGCATTAAATTTAATTTTAACCAATTATTATAATTTTAAAACTAAACCATATTATGGAGGTAAATGAGGCATTTGCCATATAATGGGACACATAAGGCAGATAATCCTACTAATATAAATGTGAAAGTAATTAGAAAAGAATTATAAGATAATTGTATGTTTGGATGTTTGTTACACATAAACTGCTGAATGAATTTACATAATATTTGGCAGACAAAAAGTTTACAACCTGGATTAACACATAGGATACTTTTTATCCTGGTCACTTATTCCCATGAGATATTTTTGACATAAACGTGGGTGGAGTTGCTAGCAAAATCTTATAAAATATACCTATGCTACATAATAGGGTCAACCAAGCAATTAGTGAAAAGGAATATGTAAAATTGTTAAATTAACACTTTCAAACTAAATAACAAATTCAAATAAAGGTCAAGGCAGAATAAAATTCATGATCCAGGGAAAAAAAAAATGTCATGTCTATGATGCTTTATTCACTATTATTCAGCGATACCAGCCTGGCTGACATCCCTAGTGTAACAAAATCTTGTTATTCATGATCTGCCGAATCGAAACGTGATTATGTTTGCGCATGGTCAAGTCTCGCGACAAAGCGACGACAAAACCATTCCGCGCGCGTATTTTAGACAGGCAGGCAGCAGGACCTTTTTTTAGGTGAAAATTGATCATGTCTTCTGCTGCCCTGAGGGGTAATTGCGGAACTTTTTATCGGTAGGAATTGGTTTAATATTCATAGTTAAACAACATTCATTGCGTTATTTACGTTGCTGAGCCGACAATTTATTCGAACAAATGACGCAATGGTTTAGAAATAATCTTCAATCCCGTTCAGATTCTGATAAATTGTGCGTTTTGCAATTAGGGTGCTGGGCGAAGTGGGAAAGGCGTGTCAGACTTTTTTGCTGAATAAAACCCACACCTGTTCCTTCAGTTGCCTGTACCAGGGCCACGGTAGGTCTTTCGAATCCGCGGCCCTGGCAGGCATCGGCCCTAGCAGACCCCTTTAATTATTGCTTTATTGGCAGGGCCTTGCTGCTGCTGAATTCAGTGCGCGCCTCAAAGCGATGTCAGCAATAACACAACGTTAACCAATCACTTTTCGGTGAATTTTTTTCCTGAAACAGATTTGTTATGACGAAATAATATTCTTTCTATACGAAAACCGAGCCTACGAACAATAGCACCTGAGCTTTTGCTATGCGCGCACATGATCCGTCAATTTCAATCAACAGAAATATTTAATCTACAATTGAGTATATTATTTAGGTAATTAGACGTTTTATCAATAATTTCATTGAAAAACGAAGTCTATCAATATTTGTTAAGTTATATCAGAGAGCAGTAGAGGACCAGTAGAGCAGTGGTGGTTCAGTGGTAACGGCCGCGGCTTACGATTTGAAAGTCGTAGTTTGAACTCAGTCAGACGCTTTAATTTGTATAAATTATTTAATTACTACTCCACAAAAAAAAATACAGTCGAATTGATAACCTCCTCCTTTTTTCGAAGTCGGTTAAAAAACGGTGAAGGATAACATCGTCAGGAATCCGGCATGTTCTGAAACCAAAAAATCGAGGACATGTGACGTATACCAACCCGCACTGGGCCCGCGTGGTGGGTTACGGCGCACTTCCCTCTCACTGAGGGTAGGCCTGTGTCCCAGCAGTGGCAAACATTATGTGTATCAAAACAATCTTTAAATCATTTAATCACAAACCTAAATTACTTAGAAACAACTCATTATGATTGTGATACGATAATATTACGCAGTCACTAGTTGATAAAACGCACTGATTTATCTGTATCTCCCGAACTATGACGTGCTGCGGAAATTAAAATATTTGTTATATAACTAGCTTTTGACAACGGCCTCTTTCACTTGGATGTCGGAAATTATCCCATAGGACATAGAATACTTTTTATTCCGGTAGTAAGTTCTACTGGAATAAAAAGTATCCTATGTCTTCCATCTGTGTACTAAACTTCATCCAAATTCGTTCAACCGTTTTTGCGTGATTAAGTAACAAACATCCAAACATACAAACTGTTGTATTGGTAATTTCAGTAGGTTTTTTTTTTCCTGAAAACTATTATTCGTCATGAATGTAAATGGGTGTTATTCACAATTTTAACTACCCACTTAAATACTTGGTTGCATCTATTAATGGTCGGTGTGTTCTACGTTTTATTACCTGTTATTAAACTTTATTAGAGTTGCTACCATAGTTAGTTGCTGAGCTGAAATCCCACTAAACCTCACACAGGAGGTAAAACATACCTACCGTAAAAAAAAACATCACTTCTTTCCTTATTCATTTCAGTCGGATAAATATTAAGTTGAATGCAGCTAACAGATTATAAAGCTACTATTAGATATCGCCGTGTCTAAGTAACATGTAACCTGCTTAGTTTACTTGACCTTTAACGTCATTAACAATGTATGAGTCTTACGCTACTTAGAATAACTTACTTGTGGTAGGGCGCTTTAACGTCACAGAGATAAGTAGACATTGGTTTTAGGGAGACTTTAGATGTAAGAAAAGTAGCAAAAGTATTTAACAAATTAAACCTTTTCGACTATCTTTGCAAAACGCGCGCCGGCCGGCTCACCGGCGAAGTTAATTCAGAATTTCAGACAAACATGTAGGTATACATACATGTTTACAAAATATTCTAACTATGTTACAGCTACGATTGTCCCGCCTACACAACGAATTTACAATTTTATAGACTCATAAAAATAATACCTATACTCGCCAATCTGATTGTGAAATGTTGACGTCACTTTAACACTGTGAAAACACCTTTAACAAACGGCGCTAGAGCGTATGACGTCGTAGGTGTTAAATATACCGAAATCAGTTTAAAATTTGCAGTTTTATTATTAACATTTGGCTTGTAAAGATTATCGTCGTTGCAAATTTAAAATCTTCTATGTGTAAAAAGTAACTTTTCGAGAAAAACGAAAAAAACTGTTTCCTGTTTTTTAGATGTAAAGTGTCGTTCAGCGTATATTTATATAAATTTAATTATTTTTCTGCACAAAGGAGATTTAAGTTGCAACTTTTTGTCACATAAGTGGTTTTACAGTTTATTACATCAGGCACATAGGAGTTTTCGATGGTCAATAAACATGAGATTTTATTACATTAGCGAATATTTTAACGATACATTAAGATATTCACATATGAGTTTTTGCAATAGGTAGGTATACAAAATTGCTTTTAAAATATATGCATAGCTCGTTTTTGTGAAAATTGTTACATAGGAGATTTTAAATTTGCAACGACGTTATGTTGTGTCTTGTTAATTGTGCAAATGAAAAATGTAGGCAAAAGCATCCTGTGACCTGTCTTATGCATTATGATTTACTGAAGAAGAAAAAGATGCGATGCTGATCAACCTCCGGAGGGAGGTTGGTTGGAATAGCAGCCATGGCCCACGGACAATGGTGAACCTGAAGGACCTAAGTGCGGGTACCAAAACCTCTAACATGGAACATAGATGTGCGATGATGCGAAAATCTAAGCTCGATCATTATTGCAACAGCTTGCCGTTTACTACTGAATGATCATAGGAGCATCTGGCATGAGTGCCATGCTAAATATGCCTAGATCCCACCGAGCAAACCCTGAGCAAAACCCTAGCGCCTCATAATCACAGTATGTAGGTGTGCGGTGAAGGTCCTCTGGCGACTAAGTACTCTCCATCTATAGAGCATATCACCCTCACAGGGCCGTAGCAAGGGGGGGGCATTGTGGGGCAATGCCCTACCTTAAAATCACAATGCCCTACCTTAAAAATACCAAAAACGAAGAGAACCTATTAGAATTGGATTGTATGTTTATAGTTTTAGATAAAAAAATGTAGCAATAGGTATCTAAACTTTTCCGAACATACCATAGTTTGGGACATTCATTTTATATTATAATAATTATTTTCTCTGTGTATAGATGGCATTTAAAGCGCCATCACATGAAGTAATGGGTCTTTTTAATTATAATATGCCGATGCAGAGAAAAATTTCAATCGTCTTGTTCTTCATCATTGAGGATTTAATAGCTGTCCTTAGATCCATGCTCATGTTCTGTCACAGAAATTATTTGTCTATGAATAGCTACTAAATGTACATCACTGACCTAGAGGTGATGTTGATTGATTTAGTAGCCCGTGCTTCAGAGCAGATCAGTTATGATATACTTAGTCACAAAAATGAAGGGATATATTTTTTTTTTGCATATTTTTGGTTATATTTCAACAAGCTGTAACTCCGAGGAAAATCATCGTACAGCAAAAAACAAAAATAACACATTGTAGCACCATGTATCTAGGTTTTCAGATCTGATTTTTTTATCATGTTTGTGTCTGGAGAAATAACAAGGAAACAAACAAAAAAAAATGTTTCCAAATTTTTTCTCGTCTTCATTGTTTCACTCAAAAGTTCTTTTAGAAAATTTTATGCCCTTTAATTTAACGTATCCAGAATGCCTCTACGATGATTTGCCGCGGAGTTATCGTGAGTTAACGCAAAAAAGTACTTTTTAACTTTGACAATCAATAACTCTGGAAATAATGATTGTATAGGAAATCGTTTTGGAAACAACACAAAATTTTCTATAAGATACCGTGAATGACTTTTGTCGAAAATATGTTTTTTTAATTGAAAGCTTTGACTGAAAAAAAAGACAAAAATTCGCATAATTAAGGATTTGGATAAAATGGATGAACGAGTCGGTAATTTTTCAACCTCAAAGTGAAAAAAATCTCTCTGAAAAATTCAAAGCGCTGTGATTTTTTTTTTCATAGTGCCCTGGACCTTCAAATTCTTCGTTTTATCAAAAAAAAAAATCGATTTTGATTAGTTTTTTCGATGATTTTTTTTTCTCACACATTTTTATTTTTTCTATCTAACGATTGATTTTTCAAGATTTTTGAAAAATGTTTTTTTTTTACAAATTTTCTCGACCGTCGATGCCGTAATGTATCGTTGTCGACGATTGCGGAACTGATTAACGATCGTGTGGGCGTGCGCAGTAGGATTTCGACGAGCTTCCCGAATAGCTTGATCATCACAATCGGTAGTGATTCGTTATCTGCCTTGACCCGGACGACGATCGTAACTTTGAGTCGCGTTAAATCGGGCATAAGCACGACTGACAAAGGACTGGCTCACTCCCATAGAAGCTGGTACTTCCACCTGACTGTAGTCCTTTTGTGTGAAGAAAAGCCGAAATCCGCGGGGGGTATATCAATTTTTTTAAATGAGATTTGTCACTAAGACAGTTGCAGCGGTCAGAAAAAATAGAGTTAATTTTTTTGACAATAATGGATATAAGAAATTGAAAAAAAAAATTATTTTTTATTTTTTTGAAAAATCAATCTGATCGAAAAACTAAAGATTTTTGAGAAAAAAAAAATGTAGCATCGAAAAAAAGAATAAAAATTGTTTATAATGGTGATTTTTGCAAAAACAAAGAATTTGAAGCTTCGGGGCACTATGAAAAAAAAAAATCGTAGCGCTTTGAATATTTCAGGGATTTTAGGGGACACTTTGAGGTTGAAAAATTACCCACGATATCCTTCGTTCATAAAATGGATGGATAAATGGATATCCAAAGTTATACCAAGTTATCCAAATATACTTAATTATGCGAATTTTTGATTTTTTTCTGTCAAAGCTTTCAAGTCAAAAAATACTTTCGACAAAAGCCATTCAAGGTATCTTAAAGAAAATGTGCAGTTTCCAAAACCCTCCTTCGATTTTCTATGCAATAATTATTTCCAGAGATATTAATTGTCAACGTTAAAAAGTACTTTTTTGCTTTGACTGACAATAACTCCGCGGCATACCTATCATCGTTTAGGCATTCTTCATACGTTAAATTAAAGGGCATTAAATTTTCTAAAAGAACTTATGAGTAAAACAATGGTAAAAATTTTTTTGAAGCCCGTATACCTTTTTTAAAACGAGAAAAAATTTGGAAAAAAATTTTTTTTTTTGCTTGTTTCCTTGTTATTTCTCCAGACCCAAACGTGATAAAAAAAAATCATGGCCGTATCTGAAAACTAGATACATGGAGCTACAACGTACTTTTTTAGTTTTTGCTGTACGATCATTTTCCTCGGAGTTACAGCTTGTTGAAAATCACCCAAAAATTTGTTTTTTTTTTTAATATCCCTTAATTTTTGTGACTAGTGTATTTTTTACTTCCGCCCTACCTGTAGCCAATGCTGCCCTACCTCAAATTCGAGCCTAGCTACAGCTCTGCACCCTCATAACTCCCCGTTGGTTTCGTGGTCGCAAGTGCGACTGCTGAGTGTGGGATCCTGGGTTCAATTCCCAGATCGGGCAAAGTGCTATTGGGCTTTCCCATTAGGAATGTCTTAGTAGCCGTCGGGAGTTTGGAAATTGGTGGTCTGATACCCCCGTGCCTCGGAAAGCACGCTAAGCCGTTGGTCCTGCGCCTGATCTCTCTCCGATCGTGTCGGATTGCCGTCCCATCGGACTATGAGAGTGAGTGAAGAGCGAGTGCCCGTGTCTGCGCAAACACTTGTGCACTATAATAATATCTCCCGCGCCGATGGCTAGTCTCCGTTAGGATTGGCCGCCATGGCCGAAATACGGTCTGGACGACACCACCCTCATTCCTTTGAAATAAGCTACCATCTGAAAAGATAATATAGTGCTGAACCTGAAATTTCATTCATCTGTATGTCCAATAGAATGTTTATACATTGGACAAACAGATGAATGAAATTTCAGCGACAATTCAAACTGGCCCTATGTGACAACAAAATACATAAATGTTTTCCATCATTTTATCAACATTAGATGGGTGTATTTATGGCTAATAGCAAAATATTAAAACCCGTGTATTGCCTACGCTGTTGTTCATGCGATAATAAGCATGCATTAGAAAGATTGCCACTGAAATAGAAACTGTTTCTAGCTAAAGTAACATGCCACTTTGTATTATAAAAGCATAGCTCGTGGAAGTCGTGAGGCTAGTACACACGGCTACATATCAACCTTTACATTCCAGTTTTAGCTGACCTCGCGTTGTATAACTTTTCGTACAATGAGAAGTCAGCTTATAGTGGAAATGTATAGCTTTATTTGTCGCCTTGCGTACGTAGTCATTGTTTTAACAACAGAGTTTATATTAATCCCTCATTTTCTGTTTGTGTTATGTAACTGCTCATTACCTATAACTATGTCCAAAGTAGCACGTTAGACATCTAACATGTTATTTTTGACATAGCTATTACCATAGTTAGTTACTTAGTACCTACATAATGTAAATAAATATAAAGCGATAAGTAGGCACTTAAACAAACACGAAAATTTATACTATGCGTTTGGTTTTCCTGGTAATTTTATGTTTATTATTTTTAATCTAAGTGTCATCTCTTTATGGATCTTACGGTGATTTAGCAAATCAAAATTCGAACACATAAATACAAAAAAAAGAGGGAAGGTAGCATCTCTCGAAAAAACAAAAAAATATATTAAGTTGTAGATTCCTCCTCGGCGTAAATAGGGGGGCTCGTGGTCAAGTAATAACAACCGCACGGGTCCATCCATCAGTTTAAGCTACGCTTGCCATTGGTTCGTGTATGGGTGACCATCTTTACATACCCGGTCCCGACTTACATTCTTCGATCTTTGACAGTCTTTACGGGTCGCCAAAAGCCCGAATGTCCAACTAGTCTTACCAAGGAGTATCGTGTTATCCAGTTACTAGGTTGCGGAGGTCAGATAGGCAGTCGCTCCGTGTAGAATACTGATTTATTGTAATAAAGGCGTATATTTGTTATATGAAACAAATCAAGACTAAACACACAGTAACTAAGTGCGATTGTGTTGGCTGCTTGATCTCTCATTCTTATTGTTGCCCTTTCTTATCTAATGTTAAATTTAATGTGTTGTACGATAAAAGACGTTTCATCACATCCTCGTTCCTAACTAAAGTTCAAATTTAATGCATATTAACTTATATGTATTCATAGATAGAGAGCTATAAATATTTATTTTGTTTTCATGGCAGTTGAAGCAGTTGTTAAATCCATGAAAGAGGAAGAATACAAATTAGATAAAAATAAAACAAAAATCAACTGTATAGAAATGGCAACAAATTTTCGGTTGAGTTTTAAACTGAAAAGTTCTTTAAAAAGCAGTTGGTATATATCTAATTATTTCATATTTGGAATTAATTCAAAATAAACTATTTTTATCTGAATAGCAAGGTAGGCTAACTCCACTTAGATACCTTATTTAATTTATTTCAAAATTTGTTACAAATCTACAAAAATCTCTTTTTTTTTGGGAGAATCATGTGCTAAAAATAATACAGTGTTATGTAAGCAATTAGCATAACTCGTATCAGTATCACTCACTCAAATTATATTAATATAAGTTCATTGATATGAAACAATATTGTCTTATCTACACGCGTCTGGCATCGGTAGCCGAAACTATGAAAATATCTAACACGACTTTGCTTCGAACTGAACTTGTATTCCTAATTTCCTACCGATTGAACCACGCGGGAGCTGTTCCTAGCAGATTTAGAAGGGGGGGACTCGGGATCCTCAGTCAGTGCACTCCAGGATACAAATGCCCCATTCCTGCTATTTCTACGTAGGTGTGTGCGTTTTGACTCAGTCCAAAGCGCGTCCCAACCGATATAGTAGTTACTAAGCCCTATGTAGTAGATACCTATATGATACTGGGACACCATACCATATGGTATTAGAGTATAGTATAACTCTAAGCCCACTGCGTGCTGTCAAAGTAATCTATAACTGACCGGCGACGGAATTAGAATTTAAATCATTTTGAAGGATACGCCTAATACATTGCTTCTTAAGATGGAAATGTTGCCTGCTAAACAACGTAAATAACGCAATGAATGTTGTTGAACTGTCAAAATGAAAGCAATGCCTGTTAGTGTGTTACGCTATTACCTTTTGATAGGTGAAGTAGGTAAGCACTAAGAATAAGGTAAAAGTAAATTAACAATAAAAGATGAATATATTTGGTTATTAACTGACCTCCTACTAAAACAAAATACCTAAGTACGTATGTAATTCCTGCCTTTTTTGTAAGCATATTTTTATGCTTAAAAAGTCCATTAGAATAAGGAAAATCTCAGTCGGGTTATTTATTTCTTTCTGTTGGTTGACCGTAGCAAACAGGTTTTGGTAAAAACGTTAACTGATGATGTGCAAAAACCTATAAGTATGTGCACATGAGAACAAAAGTTGAATCATTCCGATCCAGTCCGTCTCTTGCTGCCCTCTTCAGCGATGGCCTAAGCCGAGGTCCGAACCTGCCCCACAGGGAATGGCCTTAGCGTGTAGTCGCTCTAGTTTTAAGTTTTCAAGCCTTAATGTATTAAGGCAGCCACAGGCAAGTCCGGCTTAGCAGCTGACAACCTCATAGGTTTGACCTGTAATAATTCACAAAAAAAAAAAACAAACAAATGTTGAATATCTTTGTTAGAAGTTACTAAACTTTTACACACAACAAGCGTTCTATTGACTTTTGTTAGATAGATAGGTAGGTAACATGTGCCTTTTCTATGTTCGGTTCTATTCCGAGCATATCTAGCTATTCATTCAATATAGTTAATCCTCAATGGAAAGTGGCGCGATGAGTTCAAAAGTACAATAAAGACTTATCTGTAGTGGGCGTGCACAACACGTGGTTGCGTCGTCGGCCGGCGCGGGCGCATCGCAGACGATCGCCGGCAATGCCCGACATCAAAATAAAATACGAGTGTCACATTTAGGGTTGCCAATTTTTTGGGAGTAAAATAACATATCCAATTTTTTAAGTAGAAAAAAATAAAGTATTTGGAAGAAAAAAAAGTATTTTAAAATTTGAAAATTCTTTACCAATAGTAGTAGATTTTCGTTTTTGACTCATCCATCAGTATCGAGAAACATTCGTATACCAATATGGGTGTTACGTTTTACGCATTGCAGTAAAGAAAAAAGTATTTTCGCATACTTTATTTTTATACTAAAGTATATTTATCTATATATATAAAAATGAATCCCTATTTCCCTTGGTCACGACATCACGCGTGAACGGGTGGACCGATTTCACTTTTTTTTTGTTGTGTTTTTAATTGTCAGGAGAAGGTTCTTATAAAAAATAAAAAATTAAAAAAATTGCACCGAAAATTAGAAAATTTAAGAACACTTATTTAAGAATACTTGACAACCATATAATAGGACAATGTAAACTTTTTTAATGTAACATTATGACATTTGACATAGAATTGACAGAATGCGTGATCAAATATCATCAAAGAGACAGGACAACGTCTGTCGGGTCAGCTAGTTAAAAATAAAGTAGGATAAGTACGTTATTTTACAAAGTATCGTTGACAACCTTAGTCACATTGGCTGTGTTGACCCTGCACTCATAAAGACGTTGACCTTGCTTTTTGGATCGTACCTATATAGGTACCTAATTAAATCAGCGTATACGCAAATGATGCTAACTAATCATCTATTTTACAATTCGTAATCACACGTATTTACGTAGATAATCAAAAAAATTATCAATCAGAAATAATCAGAATATATTTGTCACTTCCTACTTCAGATATCTCACGTAAATTTCATACGACATTTCGTCATGCTGCAACAAATCATATTCAAAACAAAACAATACGAATTTATTCGCGACAAACAATGCGACAACTTTATAGGTCATTTCTATCTCTATTTCTCTAATATTTACATCAACTGCCTCTGTGTATTAGTTAACTATTATAGACATTTTATAAACAAACAACTATATTATGATAAAGCATAATAAAGCTTGTAAAAATAAATTCTCACAAGCTTCTTAGAGACCTTGATGTTCAGTTTTTATCCAGTGCGCAAACTGTAACCATGAATTCAGCATATCATTCTAGACCCCCCAACGTAGAAAATTTTCGTCAGTTATACAAAAAAAAATCAGCTGTTCAATCATTTTGACCCCGTAGGTATTGCATTTTTCTATGAAACATTCAAAAAAACATCGGTTTCGGTGTCAGTTGTCACATTTTCGAATTTTTGGTTTTAGGACATACCGGTTTCCTCACTATGTTTTCCTTTATCGTTTCGAAGCATATAATAAACCTCTAAATAAATGATGAATCATTTTATTTCTACAAGTAGGTTTGCAGAAAAATGTTTACACGTCATTCATATTTTTAAAGTAGATGCGGTCGATGTTTCCTATCTGACTAGTCTGAGAAGAAAGACAGAAACAAACTCAGCCGTCACAGTCTGTTTTAAAGTACATCATGCGAACACCATGTATATTAGTGTCTTAAATGGTTCTTAGAAGAAAGCACCACATAATAGACATGTCTAGTCAGTGTGTGCATTTGTCAGTAATCGTGTAGCTCAACTCAAAATTAATAGAGCTCAACGATTCGGCGAACAGTGCGAAAGAAAGGACATTTGGATAGGCCGCATAACCTAAATCAAGTCACACCCGCGCCATAGTAAAACCTCTCAGGGGTTCTGTAATATCACAAATCCATTCTTACTAGCCACCAACTGTTCCAGATGGTATCGACGGTAAGCAAGCCCGGCGCACCGGCACCAGCGGTCCCCTGGGTGAGCTCTTCGACCACGGCCTCGACTCCTACTCCGCGGTCCTCATACCTACCTTCCTCTACAGCATATTTGGCAGGTACATCATCTATTCATTATATGTTTGAGGTCATGACCCGGTCACGTCCCT
This sequence comes from Aporophyla nigra, assembly GCA_947507805.1. Classification (NCBI taxonomy): domain Eukaryota; kingdom Metazoa; phylum Arthropoda; class Insecta; order Lepidoptera; family Noctuidae; genus Aporophyla; species Aporophyla nigra. Next base: position 8,241,810 of record OX382301.1, read on the forward strand.
GACACGGCATGGATGGAAATGTGACAATAGGCTAAAAATAAGTATAGTTTTGTGGAATCCACACGTTTTTGAACTATTCACGCTTTCATCAGATCTTTTTGGAACAGATCATATTGTAGGTACTAGCACCCTAATTGCGTAACACATTTAACACTAGAAGCGCTGAACATACCTACCGACTGAGGTCAATTTGGATTTAAAAAAAATGTATATTGCAATTACGTGGTTGAAGTCTCGTATAAATAATAAATATAATAATCATCATATTTCATGAAAAGTCATAAAAAGTTACCATTATATGCATAATAAAATATTTATTAGAGCAGGAAGAACATCGAAATGGTTCAAATTTGGGACGCCCGCACTTCTAGTGTTAAAACCACAATTTGAATGATTTAGAACGATATTTCTAATCTATTGCTTTATATGGTCAAATCGTTTGTCTATTCAGCTACGTAAAGAATGAATGTTCTTGAATTGTCAAAATTAAAACCTTTGCTACTGTTATCGTGTTACACAATTACATTTAGTAGTGAATGTAGCCTATTATAATAGGACATTGTGTTATCTGGGTATTGAATACGTAGCTACTAACTACCCCTATTATAAAGTGCATTATGACCAGTAGTAAGTAAGTAGCTAATTAGCCTTGTCAGCGCAACATTATTTTTCTTACATATTATTTATTTTTATTATATACTATTAGTCATCAACTCCGTTAGTCACCCCCTTTCTATGAAATAATATCGGTTCGAAAAACATTGTTTACCTTAGTACTTTTCAAAATAAATCACCTATAGCTCATTTTTACTTTGAACAGGCCAACAGTAACACAAGTATTAGGTATATTCATTTCAAGCCCAGAACAATATTTATAGCTGCCTAATCATGATGGCGTTGAACGAAGGTTCAAAATTTTCCGACTAACTAACGGCGCATGCCGAAGGTTGCACGCGATCGATGAAGTTCCTAAACTGAAATTACTAAGAAAATGTTGCCCAGAATCGGAGAACCCGATGTGCATTTGTTTTTTGGCCTGACGCGTCACGGTCATGCGAAGGCAAATTGTCACGCGATGGCAAAGAAACATGGGTCTTTAAATCTAAGCCTGAACAAGACAATAATAATTCACAACAATATCATAATACCAAATTGAGTAAAAATTGCTGTCTGTGATTACTTTAATGCTCGTCCTTGACCGTTGACTTCTTGTGCGCAATCATAATGTAAGTACAAAGTGTGCGGAAGAAACTTGGTATTAGACGCGACATCCATTGTAATAGCTGTTTATTTGAGAATCATACATAATAGATGTTGTATAAAAACGTAACACTTAAATAACAGAACTACAAAAATATTCGAAAGAGGTTTATTACCCAGTCCGGGGATCATCCAGTTCGTGGTAGGACCTTATTTGTTTTCTGCCAGGTTCCACGGTTTTGTATGTACGTCCTTTACTGCAGTATTCAAAGTCTTAAGTAATTTATTTGTCAGAAACACGAAAATAAGGTACCTAAGCTCTGAGGACGAGGGGCCAAAAGCTTTATACAAACATGTCAATCAGAACACAGAGCGTGGGCAGATCATTAACTGTTTATTTTTGAATGAACATAAATAAGTCACGTTAGACTCTTCGTAACGAATTAGATAGGATATCGCTAAAGGGCAGGGCTGTCCGATAGAATATCCTGCACTCAACTAGATAGCTGATGCGTTATCGTGGTGGGACCGGGAATTTTCTATCGATCCTGAATAGCTATTCACAACCATTCGGCACACACTGTTGTTTATTTATTTATTTCATAATTTTTGCATTGTAAAATACATAGTGTTACGGCATAATTATAAATTGAGAACAAGGCATTGTTTCTTCAGAAATTTTATTCCTCTCAACCAAAGCAAGTGGCATCTAATTTCTTCATCACCCTTGGTTGATTGGTAGCCTAAGGCATGGGGCGAGACCTGCGAAATGAGAAATGAAAAAGAAAGTTGTTATTATTTATTTTCACTTTTTTTTACTTTGTTATTGTATTTTGTGTTTCAGTAACTGTGTGCAAATAACAGGTATTCTTTCTTTTTTTTTTCGAAACGGTACCGTCCCTAATCGAAGAGCAATCAATGTTATTGTAGGATTATCCTATAAACGCTGCTCACAACGCTGTTCACAAATTAAAAACCCGAAATTTTTTTCAGTTTAAATCAAATAGACGACCACTATTATTCCGACAGCGGTTTGCTGTCGGGGGCAAGGCAAATCAGGTTATCGAACTTTGACATTTTCGACAAGATAGCCTATCGAATGCTTGTGAATAGCTACGCAGCTCCTTTCTGACTTTGATTGATGGCAAATTAATGGTATCTGAAATGGTTAGACATCGGTAACACTGCTACTAGTCACACTATTTGGTTATTTTGATGAATGCCAAACAGGGGAAATAAAATCGTTTTAAGAAAATAACTATGTTACTTTCTTTCTGTTTGATTTAACCCTACTGTATAAAAATATATTTTATTGTAACAGACTGTACCAAACCTTTTTTAAATAAATTGAATTTAAAATCAATTTATTTTTCGTCAAAACAATTATAAAATGAAGTAGATCCGGTTACTCCAATGACTTTGCATTATCTAGACAAGATTATCTACTAAACTGCGATTTTACGCTACCTAATTATATTGTTATCACACATATATGTTTAGTTAGCTTATTATCACCACGCGCATTTGTTAGTAGATAGGTAAATAATATATTTCCTAAAATAATATTAGGCGCACGGTCGATCGAATGATAAGCTACGCTTCCCGCTGTCGATTTGTATATGGGTAAAATATGTAAATAGCTCACTGTACATAAATATTTGGCATTCCAAATTATGTTCAAAGTTTAGTGAGCTGTCAAGCCATCACCTTGGAGTAGTCTTTTTTTTAGTTGTTGCCTGTCAAGTTGACTCGTCATACGGAAATCTTATACCATGCTAGTCTTCATTATCAGCATTATTAAAAATCGTCATTAATTAGTAATAGATATTTATGTAGAGACCATCTTACCCGTGTGATTAACAGAAAAGTTCCATCTTTAAACAGTTAACAAAAGAGTACAATTATGAATACTTCTTCTCAATAAAACTGCCTTCCTTTTTCCAACTATGTAGAGGTCGGCTTCAAGTCTAACCAGATGCGGCTGCGAAGTAAAAATGTTAAAAAAAAAGTGTCGCTTTACGATGTCTACCGTAGTGTTGACGCCGCGTAGGAGCAGCGCAACCTCCACAATCCAGTGGTTGGGTTAAACTGGTTTTTGGAGGCATGAGGAACAGGGTGTTACGTCCACTCAACCTCCGTCGAAAAGGGAGGCTCCTCCGACCAGGCGGGTGTCGTGAGTGGTGGGCAACTGCCCGACGGCGACGATTGATGTCGGGACGTTGTATATGCTGGTTGCGGGATAAACTTCTAACACGATAATGTTGCAAAGGACTCGAGTTCTCGAGTCGTAAATATACAAGACTCAGTGTGCTCAAAAGACTCGAAGTGACTGTAGGTCTTCACAACTAACTAATCTAACCCAGCTAGATGGACCGACGACCTCAAAAAGGTGGCTGGGACAGACTGGATGCGGAAGGCGGAGGATAGGGTGTTGTGGCGCAGCATGGGAGAGGCCTATGTCCAGCAGTGGACTCCGATAGGCTGATTTGATTGAATCTTACTTATCACCGTTCGAGTTTTTTCGAATGATGAGCTACAAGTCTCATCTTTATGCTCCAAGTTTTTCTTTAAGATTCGAGTTCAATTTAAGACTCGAGTCCTTTTTAAGATTCGAGTCCTTTTTAAGACTCGAGTCTTTTTTAAGAATGACTCGGGCTCGCCTTGACTCTAGACTCCGAGCCTTTTGAGCACCCTGAGTCTTGCATAATTGAGTCGAGTCTCTAAAATTGAGTCGAGTCTCTAAAATTGAGTCGAGTCTCTAAAATTTAAGATTCGAGTCCTTTGCAACATACAACACGATGCAGGATTTTGCATGACGTCAGTATGATGCGTAGTTCGTATGTGGCGGTGTAGATGCCGCTACAGGTTGTCAAACTTTTAGGCTTCTGACTACCAACCTGTCAAACTTACATAATATGCTGACAGTATCTGTCAAACATATGATGACGGTCGAGACCAACAGCTTAGTGTGCTTTCCGAGGCACGGGTCGCGGTGTGTAAAGATGGTCACCCATCCACTGACAGACCGCGGCAAGCGTAGTTGAAACATATCAATTGGCCGGTGCAGATATTATTACTTAAACACTTCTAATGATATAATTATGCAAACAAAAATCGTCTCCGTGCCGGTGGCAGTGTTACCACAAGTTTTCCCCATGGCCGTTTTCCTTTTAGTTATTTTAGTTTAGTTTTTAGTTTTAGTTTATTTACACAGCCATAACACAAATCATGTGTGGTCAATGTAAATAGTAAATGATGATACGATTGCGATTTAAATAACTTTATGAATAAAATATCAAAATAGTGATGCAACATGAACATCAGTTGCATATCGGATGCAACATGAACATCAGTTTTTTTGGAACGAAGTTCCTTATCGCGCGTTGTGAAAGGGGGCTAGACGGAAAAAATTCTTACGAAAGTTGTCACGACATGCTTTAACCGCCTTCAAAAAAAGGACGAGGTTTCTCAATTCGACCGTATATATTTTGTATGTTGTTGTTTTTTTTGTTGTGAGTAGAGAGGGAGAGAGGGGGAGAGGGGAGAGTGGGAGGGGGAGGGGGGAGAGAGAGAGAGAGAGCGAGGTAGAGAGAGGGTAAGAGAGAGAATATTTTTGTTGAGTGTATACAGGTTTTTTGTACATAATGAATAATTAAAAAATTATAACTATTATGAATCCTGGAAAGGAACTTCGTTCCATCCGGGTGTCCCTTGACACCTCTAAAGTTTTTTTATTTCCCGTAGGGGTAGCCAGAGTCGCATAAACAGCGTCAAATTTGTGTGACAGGTTTTCCTAGTGCAGATACCAGTCTCCCACAATGGATTTATACTGATGTTATTTCTTCGTAAGTTTAAGGAGCCTTTGTGGAAGAGAAATAAATGTTTATTATATTACATAAATTAAATTAGCTAGGAACATTTCGTATTGGAAAACTTACTGTAAGGTGTTGTACTTATTGGTGTAAATAAATAAATAAATAATAAATAAATTTTAACCACGTTTTGGGTATCAATATCAAACACTAACGACAAAAAAAAAAAACGCCGAGCCGCAGGAAATCTGCCAGGGTCACAGAATTGTTCAAGAGTTTCCGTGGCCCTGGCATAGGCAACTGAAGGAACACGGGTGGGTTTTTAGTCAGTAAAAGTCTGACACGCCCTTCCGCACCAACCAGAGCGGAAGACGTCTTTCGATGATATCCTACCCACAAAAAAAAAAGAGGCGTTGGAACGGCAACGGCTTAACGTGCTTTCTAAGGCACGAGGGTATCACCCCGCCGCGCCGAATTCGGCGAAATTCCTGATAGAATAACCCAATAGGTAACATTTTGCCCGATCTGGGAATGAAACCCAGGACCCAACCTCCGCAGTCGCACTTGTGACTTCGAGAAGAAACTAATACGGAATAAGGAACGCCCGTAATTTCAGCCGAAAAACATGGGTCTATAATTCAAGTCTGAACAAGACAATAATTCACAACAATAGAGTACAATAAATTGCCGCGCTTCGAAGCGTTTCTTCGATAAAGCAGTGACCCACCGCAACCCTCTGGTTGTCGCGGCAGCTAGCTATACCCCCTCCCGTATCAGTAAAGTCCGCCGTCCGCGGCACATTCTCAGCGAACCCGATGATCCCACTACTCTCCCCCAGGAGAGTCGAAAAGAGACCAGTACAGTGAGAACAACACACAATCACAGATCGTACCGACCTCGCCGCCGAGGTCCGTCGTCGCGACCCCGACTTAACAGTCCCTCCCGACCCTTGCATGAGCCAGCCCGCGATGCTGCGCCTGTAGTTTTAAATTAGCCCCTAAATAATTGAACCCAGATCCAGCATGTCCCTTGCTGCCCTCCCCCAGTGATTGCCTAAGCCGAGGTGCGAACCCCCCTCGGGGTTACCCTTAGGACTTTCGCTTTAGTTTGTAATTTTACTATGGCCCGGCTGGAGGTCTAAAAAGTTTACTTTTTAGAAATCGCCGGGCAAAAATCCGTTTAAGTAGTCAGAATCTTTTTCAGATTAAATACGAGATGTCCAACAAAAAAAAAAAAAAAAAAACAATAAATTGCTGTCTTGGCCGTTGACTTTTTGTGAGCAATCACTTTGCCTTTTTGTGTGTAATCAAAGTGTGCGGAAAAAAAACTACGGATTGCACGCTTAGGGAGAAGATCTAACTATTATGATATTGGAAGACTGCTGGGGAGTTTGTTGCACCACTTCTTCCCAGCTAAAGCACTGGGAAGTGATGAAGGACGGGCGTTTTTGGGAACTGTCTTATGTAATTTCGACCTTCGAAAAGTGCTGATCCTCAGCTTAATTGGAATAAATTACTTGATTTTGGCAAACCCACATTTGCCCCAGTTGTGTCTTTACAATCCCATCAATTTAATAGGGGGCGGGGCGACCCTGTCACTCTAATCGACTTTGTACTTTGATCAAGTAGGACTTATCAATTTTAGACTCTGACCCAATCGAATGATTTTTATAGATAAAAACCGTACATACTCATCCACGTCACCTTTGGGTAATTATGAAATAACATCATATCATCATCTGCCTAGCCTATTCATTTTATTCCTAGGCTTCCAGTCTAACCGTATGCAGCTGAGTACCAGTATTTTACATGGAGCTACAGTCTAGCCGACCTCCACAACCCAGTTACTGGGTAATACGATACCCCTTGGTAAGACTGGTTGTCCGACTTTCAGTCTTCTAAAGACAGTCTTCTGAAGACTCGTAACGACTGTTTAAGATCTACAAAAACAGCCGGGACCAACGGCTTAACGTGCTTTCCGAGGCACGGAAGGGTCTTGGTATGTAAAGATGGTCACCCATCCACGGATCAACCGCGGCAAGCGTAGCTTAACCTGGACAATCAACCTGCGGCTGTTATTACTTAGCCACAAGCAATTTATATGATGATATAACATCATAATATTGTTTAATTTTCAGAGATGAAGTGAGCACGCTTCGGTTCCTGTTCCTGATCTGGAACATCTTCTTCAACTTCTACCTGACGCACTGGGAGAAGTACAACACTGGCGTCATGTTCCTACCCTGGGGATATGACTTCACCATGATCGTAAGTCATAGTAAATGTGTAACACACTTAACGCATGACCTCGCAGTCCCCGTGTAATGCGTGAAACCATAATACACTGAGCAAAACTTTTTTTTAAAGCTTTCTATTATTATTTAGAAAAAATGCGTTTTTACTTTATGCATTTAAAATTGAATCTTATTCCCTGAAAATAAGTTTTAATTTTCTTTGGCTCCCCTTTAGGATATAATTACCCTATGTGTTAATCCAGGTTCTAAACTACCTGGGTGCCGAATTTCATCCAAATCCCTTCAGCCGTTTTGGGCCAAACCAGACCAAACGGACAAAATGTTTCGATTCTATGTTACTATGTTTAGATGTATATGATAGGCAATGGTCTCTGCCGGTCACTTATTGCTTGTTTGCCACCTAATAACAAGAAATGATTAGTTCTGCAACACGCTTGATACTCGACGCATTCTTTTGTTTTTCTTATTGTTGTGGTTTCTTAATTAATTAAACGGAATTCTATTTATATAATAGGTTTCATTTTAAATCAGCGTAGTTTACAGAACGTTTGCCCCATCCGATATGTAAATAGCTGTGCTCTAGTGAAATGTTACGCACTACTTATTTCTCGTCGATATTGAAAGTACAGTTCGAGTCCAAAAAGTCAAAGAATCTTTGTTTTAATATTAATTTGCTAGACAACACGACAGCTGATGTTACTTTAACCGTCATCTTGACCAAAAATGTCCATCACAGCTGTCATTTTAGTTAAATAAATTTAAATAAGAGTAAATTTCTTATGTTTATTTAATACTAGTTGACCTAACAGACGTCCTATCAAATTTTAATCATTCATACAAAAAAACCGGCCAAGTGCGTGTCGGGCTCGCACGCGAAGAGTTCCGTACCACCGTACAAAATATGTCACTAAATATTTTCTTTGTGTCACGTGTCTTAACTGTCTACATATTACGGTTACGGTCACGTACGGACAGCGTTGGGTTAGTAATAGGGTTCGGTTGGCACCGTTTGTGTACGGAACCCTAAAAAGGGACCCTGAGTTTTCCCGAATTTAAGCTTTTTCCGGGTAACTTCTCCAATTTTTCTTACCACAAAAACCTTATTCGGTCTAAGTATTATGAACATTTTGAAATCATTTTGAATATTTTGGTGATCCGCGATATACGAGTTGAAATACCGAGAGAGGATGCCCCATTTAATGAACTTATTAGTGATGTTCTTCAGAAACGGCGAGTAAGTAGTACTTGCAACCGGCGTAGATGTGTAAGGATCTTAGCAGGTGGCATTCTGTAGTTTCTGAGACGAAGAAAGTCATTTCAAACTTTAGACGGTGCAACTTTCTTGGTTGATTAAACTTAGTGATATACCACAAGTAATTAAATCGCATCGTGTAAATCAGGCTTTACCGTGACAAGAGTTTTGTGACATATGTCTTACCCCAATATGTTTGTTGCGTACCTATCGCTAGATTTGTCTACCTATTTGCGTAGTAACTCGAGGGTTTCTTAAAGGGCTCCTGTATCCTACTGCTGGTGACGTCTGTGTTCGGGCCGCAAGCGTGGCACATCCCTCTGCCGGGCGGCATCGCACCGGGCGTCGTGTTCGAGTTCGTGCTGTACTTCTCTGCGATGCTCACCAGCCAGACGGTCATCTTGTGGAATATTTACAAGTGAGTGACACGATTGTTCAGCTAATACACAAAATTACCCGCTCTTTATCGATAATCAATGATTTGGCCACATGTAAAAAAGTGTCGACACGAGAAGAAAAAGATATTCCAACATAATATGCCATCACACACTGTTTCTCCGATTTGGACAGAGGTGTATCTATAGTAGTACACCGACATCTCGCCAGGTATGTTACAGTCCCATCTAGGGAGGGCGCGAGAATATTATTATCAACCGGGAAAATCTGTTACTGAGAAATTCCTGAGTGAAATTGCACTAACGTGCAGGGTGGCAAGAACGTTGGCGTACAATCTATTACCATAAATTCAGTTGTTCATTGTGAACACCCCGCGTTGAAATTTTTCGTCGGTTATTTTAAAAAATAATTGTAGTTCCATACATTTTATTGCAGTTTTGTATGACTGTAAGCTTTCTTCGTAAATAAATAACGTGATGTGATTTTTTATGATCTGCTATATATATTTCATTGATTCCCAGGTCGTATCGCGACGGCACCGGCAAGCTGCGTTCGTTCAGCGAGGCAGTACGGCCACTGGTGCCATTGTTCATATTCTTCGCGCTGAGCTCGCTGTGGGCCATCTTCTCGCCCAATGACATCATCAACCGAGCGCCCAGGATCTTCTACATACTAACCGGAACTATATTCTCAAATATTAATGTAAGTATTAGTTTGTCTGTTAATTATTCCGAGTAGAATAAGGTTATAAGTAACAAAAAATCTGAAATATCATCATCATCTTCTTACCCAAGTAACACTATCTTGGGGTCAGCGCAATACATTTTTCCTCATATTTTTAAAAATGATTTATTAATTATCAAGTAACAATAGACTCATTATTGCAATTAGAATAACGATATCAATTTTAATGATTCTTCTGTCAGCCATCACTATCATTCACGACATTTTCATTCAAACTCAGCAGAATCAGATCTTTGTAAAAAAATGAATGTAGGGAAAATAGTTCTATTCCGGTCTAGGATAGGTAAAAGTGAAATTGTGTCAATGGTCTAATGGACACAGAACTTTGTCTCAGGATGATAGATGCAATGCTGCTATGGCTCATAGAGCTCAAATAACCCACCTACAACTCAATACCTAATCACATTCAATGCAGGGTGGACGTCAAGTCTGACCAGACCTTAACTTAATAGGCGGAAGCGGTCTGACAAATAAAAACGTTGTAGGTACCTTTTGTTCCAAAAAAAGTAGGATGAAAATAAAACAATTTATTTAAATAAATTCAAATTTTTATTTAGTCATAAATATTTAAATTTAGCACACGGAACAGAATGCAATAAGGTTTTTATTTAAATTCTAATAAATATATACGAAGTCATTGATAAAGGAAATTGAATCTTGCGTTTGGCTATTATCACTAACTACGTCATAGTAAGTTCTTTAAAATTCACACTTTCAGAATTCCTTCGTAACAAAAAAATCACAAATAGAAATTTGGTAAAATATGCAAACATTCAGAAAAATGTATTGATTTGTGCAATGGCTTATCAAAATCAAGCAAGCTATGAAGACTATGCGATCAAATCGATTACATCCTGATATTTTCCTTTTCCAGTGTCGTCTAATAGTGTCACAAATGAGCGACACTCGGTGCGAGGCGTTCAACGCTCTGCTGGTCCCGTACGCGCTAGTGCTGTGCGCCGTGTTAGGGACCGCGGTCTCGCCCGGGACGGAGCTCCTGCTACTTGCTGTGCTCTGCGTCATCAGCTCCATTGCACATATCTACTATGGTACTAAAGTGGTAAGTAAAGAATAACCCTAACAAATCGTTATCATCTGCCTATCCTTTCCCCAATTATATTTAGTGTTGCAAAGGACTGGAGTCCTCGAGTCGTAATTTTAAAGACTCGACTCAATTATTCAAGACTCAATGTGCTCAAGAGGCTCGAAGTCTAGAGTGAAGCACTCGAATCTAAAGACTCGATTCCTTTTTAAGACTCGAGTGGCTGTTAAATGACTCTAGCTCGGCTTGACTCTAGACTCCCGAGCCTTTTAGCACACTGAGTCTTGCATAATTGAGACGAGTCTTTAAAATGACGACTCGCGGACTCGAGTCCTTTGCAACATTAATTATATTGGGTCCGCTACGGCTTCCAGTCAAACCAGATGCAGCTGAATACCAGTATGTTTACTTGGAGCGACTGCCTGTCTGATCTTCACAACCCAGTTACTGAGACTAATCTTAAAAAATAGTATTTTGTAATAGAACTAAAATGCCTGCGCAAATGCGTTCTATTTCGTCACAGTTTCTGGATTTGTCCAGAAACTGTAATAATGCAATGTAATAATGCACTATAATAATGTGTGTGTCCAAGTCTAGTCAATTCTCTTAAAATGATGGAGTGCTCTGCGACGTCCAAGACTCCAAGTTGTCGCACTAAATCTTGTTTAGCAGAAATAATATTCCTATTGCTTTAACTATTTAGCTGTTTTTTCCAAAAATATTTAAACTCACTCTGTCTCTTTCTCAATCATTTTGGAACTAAGATTATATTCAATTCTATTCATATTTTTTTTATTTTTTTCTCAGGTGCAGGAAATGTGTGATCATTTCAAGATTGAATGTTTCCATATCAAACCAAAGATAAAATAAGTTATATATATACGATTAATTCCAACTGCAAGTTGTGAAATAGCAGAAATTAAATTAAATACCTAATACTCTTGTATTGTGGTTGTATTTAGAAATAAAGGTATGCGATCATATACCCAGCGAATGTACACAGAAGTTGTATCAATATTATTTATGGTAATTATTTCCAGTTGAAATCGAGTGGATTATTTTTAGTTATTTATTTATTGTAAAAACGTTTTGTTTTGTACTGCCAATACTTTTTGGGCTTGTTATTTTTTGCCCAAATATTAATATAATGTATATTTGATACATCTTATCAAACCTAAAATACATGTATTGTGTGTGTTTTTTCATGAGTTATTGTGAAGTGAACGCGTACCTTTAACAAAAAGTACTGTTTCGTAGTACTAGCAGCTTTTTAGTAAGTAGCAAAAATGTAGGCCCTGAAAGTGTATTCTTTTGATTTTTTAATCAAATATGCCATTTGAAGCAAGCATTTATCATACCTACTATTAAAACTAATTTATCCAATACTATTTTCTGAGTGATATTTCAAATATATTAGTTCTATCAACTGAGGACCAACAAACGAAATCAACTGATTTTAATGCATTATTCGTGATGGATTTTCTTGGTCTAATTTTTTAAGTCTTGTAAATATAATTTTAGTCCAGGGTAGAGTTTCATAATTATGTTACTATGTTTGTAATAATATTTGGCGGGCATTTATTGAAAATTAAATTAAATTTAAGAAGTTTTAGTCCTCATAGAATAAGACTAAATTGAAACGTTACTAGTAACGCTAGTCATGTTTATTAGGTAATAAATTGTTACTCATGCCATATAATATGTCATACAATAGTTGTGTAATTTCATGCCAAATGTTTCCATTTAGGTTAAAGTTTAGTCAATTTTATCAAATTAAATACTTTCTACTAAGTAGGTGTCTAGTGTACATGTATTTTTATATACTGATCTTCTTGTCTTATTAACTCGATGTTATAGATAGCATGTAATGTTATATTGTTAGATACACTTGATAATGATCTGAAATCTAAATCTCAGGTTGATATACGCGTTCCTCCTTTATATACAATATTTTTAGTTTTACTTTTGAAACAACGTATGAGTATTTTGCATTGTTTTGTGATGGATTTAGCAGGTTTAGTTTCCTTCTCGCTAGTTAATATTCGATAATTTATACATTTCAAGCAGTACGAGTATGTACAGCTTTAGGGCATTAATAAGTCTACTATCATCAACACACAATGACAACATCACTATTTAAAGTTCACAGGGATGGGTAACAAATTGTAGTGCTCTAAAAGTCACGCAGAAACATCGCATCTTACAATAAAAGCACAAAACAGCATGATATCAATTATGTTTTCGCCCTAAAGAATCTTTGGGTATTTAAAGTGGGGGTTGCTCAATATTGTACCTGTTTTATTTTTATAGTTATTACGTACACCTAGAGGTTTTAAACCAAAGGGTAGGAACTGTTAAGCGACTCTGCCTCATCTACATTTCAAGTCTTGTCTTGTCAATAAAGAACTTTATTTAATTTGTTTTTATTTATTTATCCCCTATAAAAGGTTGAGGCGAAAGCGATGTGACAATATAATTGTGATTGCGAAGCCCACATAGCCAGAGATTGTATAGAATACAGCTTTGGATGGAAACTGGGAGGCCTTTGCCCAAAACTGGATCACGATGTAGTCTATAAAAACAAAAAAAGAAATTGTTCTCGTCTGTAAATTGGGGGATATCTTAAGCAACCATTTGTCTCGAAAGTACACTCCCAACCTCTAACTAATACATATCAGTCACTTTCGAACTATTTATAAAAATGAACCACTTATCATTATTTTAATGTAAACAAAAGTGGTAAGATGTGACTGAAATTGGCATGGCCTCCATCAGGGATTTTAATTTTGATAAAATAAAATTTGTCATCAAATATCAAAATTAGTCAGTCCCTGGATCAAAAAATTTAACTCATTATATCTTCTAAACTAAAACCCAATTAAATTTTACTTGGCGAAAGATTGCGACTAAATTTGGGAGAAAAAGATCCCTGCTAGTGTCAGAGTTATTGAGATATAAATGTGGCCAGGCTAAGGAAATTTATTCCAGGTCGGCCACCGAAAAATGCCTATAACTTTTGAACCAGTGACCAACAGGTTTTGATATTTGGTGACTAATTCTGACTAATTTTGGGAGATAACAGATCAGACTAGGTGCCCTAACTTTTGAGATTCAAATAGGTCAAGCTGGGGTAAGCTCTCTCCAGATTGGCCACCTATAAACCCTTATAACTTTTGAACCAGTTACCAACTAATTCTGATATTTGGTGACTAATTTCAACAAATTTGCGACTTATTTTTTAAGTTATCAAAATTAAAATCCCTGATACCATCAGCCTGCCAGTGTCAGTCACACTAATGTAAGACAAAATGTTATTTTACATACTAACTGCTGAAAATTTAAATAAATAGTAAATCAGTATCCACTCCAGTTATTTATATCTTCTATTCTAACTTGATCACATTGAAAGCCACTACACTACTAAAGATCTCTACCTAATAAAATAGAACACATTCTCACTAACACGCATAAAATAATCAGTATGAAGAAGATAGCCCTATATTAATTTTAAAAGAGCAGACAACTATGAATAAATTAAAACAAGCCACTGTTTTATGATAACTCACATTTTTATTACAAGGAACAACAATTTATATTTTTTGCTCTTAGCCTATGGTACCAAGCGTTTCGTTTATTTCATCACTCAATGACATCAGTTTTTTCCACTGTTCAGGTGTCATGCTAATGCCCTTCTTGCCTGGTAACAGTTCACCATTCTTTTCATAGAACTCTCTTATATCTACATATACCTTTCCTTTGAATTCCCTGATTTTAAGTAATTTCTTTCCTTGTATAACCCAAGTTGGCTCTTTATCTTCTGTTCTGCTGCCCATTTTGGCTTTCTTTTCTGCGGGAGGGTTTCTCTGTAAATAATAAGACAATTTATTTAAAGGATATCTACCTTTATAGACATACTAGTACAATTTATCCAGTTGAAGTATGATTCCTTATGAAATGCAAGCATCGTTTTTCCAAGTAAATTAGCTGATTTTTATTTGTAATTGAAGTTAAATAAGAGACAGGAATAACTATACCAGTGGAGTAAACACTTATTTGATAAATAACTCAATAAACCAAGTTGGCAACAGATGTGTAAACTTCAGAGATAAAAATAGATAAGTACTGCAATTACAGTTTTTACACTAACCACAATTAATGTTGGACCGGAACATCGAAAAAAGATTTATTATTTTGTTATTCATATTTTATTCACAAACTTATTATTGTGAATATATGATACTTAGACAGTGCAAGACTTACTTTGTGTGGAGTCAATGGACATAATTTAAAACCGATGCCCATGAAAATAAGACATATTTAAGTAATGTGGTTTTCATGGGCACTCGTCTAGCTAACAAGGGAACAATAAACAACTTAGAACCACACACGGTAATGAAAGTCGTCGCTTGGTTTTAACCTACTGCTTGTTGGCCATTTGCATTTACACGTGTATTAGAAACATGGATGCAACTAATTTAAAGAAACTTTAGAATGTATTCAGTATTATCTAACAAGATTTACAAATCTTATGTGGTTAGAAAACTTACGTCGACAGGTCCATCATCACTATCAGAACTGCTGGAGCTTTCTTGCTTCTTGTGTTTAGGCATATTGTAGTTAACACAGCTGATCTAAAACAGTATATTATTATATAAATACTTTGCTTCCTACACAGTATCTTCTGTTCACAACGAAATAATACTAAGATTTGATACTAACTTATTTTTATTCCAAAAATAATATTTCTATTCTATATTTCTGCTATTGCTAGGTATTCGGTTGCCGGTAAATCTCAGAAAACTTTTTTAGGTCAGTGTTGATATAATAAAAAATACATATGTATTTATACATTATTCTAACCATCATGGGAATAGACATAATTATGTGTACTCCCCATAAAAGGGAAAATCCACGCGTAGTGTAACTGATGTAATTATTTGTATGATTAATAACAATAAGAATTTCTCTTAAAAAAAAAAATACTCATCACACATATTAGTGGTGAGCCTGGAACCCTGGATGCATCTTTAGACCATCGCATCACTAATATCAATGTGCATCAGCCTCATAAGTTCCAACTTTTGGGCCATGAGCCTCTGCAAGAGGAAGTGGACAGCAGGTAATGTACCACGCGGGCCCAGTGCAGAATGATAGAGGTCTTGGAATTTTTGAATCTATTTTTCATAGGAAAAAATGCGTGTGTACTTACGAATTCTATGATTGAATTAATTTATTCCTGAGATTCCTGACCACAGAGCCACAGAGTATGTAACTTATAACAGCTGTTATCTGACATGAGACGTCAAAATAAAATGTAGACTTGACTTCCACTTCCAATATCGAGTTTTAAGGTTATAAGGAATTTCAGAGTCCAAAAATTTTAAGATTTTCGCATGAAAGTCTTATCATACTATAATGTTAGAACCATGGAACAATGCTACTCTCTTACCACCACCAGTGAATATGTTTTTATGTGTAACCAAATTTGGTAAGCGGCATTCGTTGTTTACAATTCCACTTTACAAAACTTCACTCGGTGTAAATACCATAAAAAATACATCTTGACTTCTTGTTTACTTGGAGTGACCATGCCCCATGCTAAACTCTTTTTACTTTTCCAGATGTATCAGCATTAAAACATATATTTAATAACATCATCAAAGTGTTGTCAAAGCAATCACCTCTACACAAAGAAAGTGCTATTTGCTCAAGATTTTTATACAAATATGATCAGAAATTCCGCAATGATATAGGCTACAGGAATTTAAGAAAAGTAAACACAGCTCTGAAGAAGTACCTGGCTTTAAACCTCTTGAAAGATATTGAAAACTTTTCATTAGCTCTGCCATCAGAGAATGATGACGATCTTTATTTACCGACGAGGCAGATGCTGGAATATGTTTTGTTAAGAATTATGGCATTTGCTAAGATAATGTTGAGGGCTAGTATTTGCTCAAAACAGGCCGCAGTGTTTTATTTGAATAGGATAAAGAGAGGTGAGAGTCACTGGATGAGCTTGTTACCATATGCCCTTTTGAGTAGACTGTGGTCTATGAGCATGGTACTTCTGCAGCATACTATAACCTGGTACTCCAACCTGTATCCCTATTTAATGAAATTACAATTGAAAGGCCTCAATTTTCTACCCGACAATTATAAACTACCCGAAGACTTTGAACAATGGTTGGGCCTGAAGCATATTGATGACTTTGGTAGATTTGATTGGGCTCAAAAGAAATATATTGACATTGATCATACACTGACTGATGATGATGAAAATGATCTTTTTGATAATATACTTGGCTATGTAAACCAAATGAATGAAGATCAAGCTGAATCGGATGAGGAAGAGATGGATAGAGTTACTAAACCATTGCCGTTGTTGGAAAAAGAACATGAGATCCCCATACCAGTGCCAGCTGTAACAAAAATAGATCATGGTGTAGTGTTATCTAGAGAAAGTTTCAAAGTTCTTCTCAACTCTAATAAAAATAATACAAAGGACAACAAACCACCTCCTCCACCTGCTGTCACAGTGATAGAACATTCTCATGCGAAAATAACCAATTCTAGCTCTTTAAAGACGTTTATTGAAACAGAGGAAAAGTTCAGAAATGAATCTGATAGTAAATCTCTCACTAGCCATTTGAGTCTCATGCAATGGCATGCTCTGAAAAATGCTTTACTCAAACTTAGTGACACTATCACCAACAGGAAAATTGATAAGAAGTTCCATAAAATATGGAAACAAAAATGTTTAGATTACATGTAATAAAAGCTTTTATTAATAATATTTGAGTTTTATATTGTTTAAATAATAATATTTACAGATACAACAATTGTTACAGCACCATTTTTAGATGAATAACTATGCACATAATCAGGCATAAAAAACAGTATATCAGGTACAATTACATATGTGCAGGAATACTTCATGATATTCTGAATGATACATTTTTTTTTGTACCAATTTATTATGATTTTTAGGAAACCAGCCACCAAACAAACAACTAAAAATGATTTATTAATCATTTTTAGTTGTTTCCTCACAGTAACTCTTGTACAATAACTAGTATTGTATATTATATTATGTATAACATTAGCGACCCGCCCTTGCTGCGCACTGATGCAATGGCGAGACGTCATTATCTCGAGATTTCTGTTCTATATTAAAGTTAAATATTAATGTATATTATAAAACAAACCTTCTGAAATAATTGTTCTAAATAGTGGTGAAAACTGCATTAAAATTCATTGTTTAGAGATGATGGAAGCAGTCACACAGATTTTATAGTCTTGATTCCCTGCAACCTTTTAAATTCAATCAACTTAGTATGTCTCGGCAAGCTTGCAGCATTATAGTAATAGATCCATTAAAAGTGTAAACTATTAGTTTAGGCTTTAGTGAATGTGATACAAAACCATAAAAAAGTATGCTTTCAGATATAATAAGGTAATAACCAGCTTGAGTTGAAAGTTAGGCCAATACATTACATTACACAAAATTCAACTTACATTACAAAAATAAAATTTTATTAAAGGAATGTACCTACAAGCTGTTGTTGGTGTCTTGTTATTAGATTTAAGTGGAATGTTATGTTTGGAATGCAAATAAATATTAATACATCCTTTGTGCATTAGAAACTAATTAGGTCGAAGTATTATTTTTTTGTACTGGACAGCTTCTGTAAGCGCGCCTTCAAGCCGCCTTCCTTTTTAGGCTGAGTTATAGGTTTCCGTTCTTCTTGCAGTTTTTTGGCTTCTTTTAACCTGAAACAATGCCGTTTTAAATTTGTGTCATTGGATAAAGCATCTCGCTCCTAGTAGAAATTGGATGTCGAAAAGTCAAGAGACACGATAAAAAATCACTGAATGAAAATCGGCAATACTCACTTTTCTTTAATCGCAATTTGTTCTTCTTTCTTATAAATATCTTTGAAATCGCTACAAAATGAGGTCCACAGTGAAAAAAATTCTTTCGGTTCACAGTCTTCCAATTTGCCGCACTTAGGAGTGTACTGGTAAAACTTCACAGTCGCGATGAATTTCGTACGGCATTCGTCTAAATTTTCGTCTTCAGTCTTTAGTTTCTCTTCAGCTGCGTTTAGGAATACGGTCATCTTGTCTTTGAACACCTCTAGCCTTCTCTTCCCCTCGTCAGTCGGAGAGTCTTCGTTGAGATTACGTGTTTGAACGTCGGTCTCTATAACTTTCTTCATTTTATCTTTACAAGCTGTAATACAGTAATAAAAAAAATATATTTAAAAAAGCATTACTAATAATTAACTGTCGCAGTTAAAAAGGTTTGTCATAAAATACATACATACATACAATCACGCCTTTTTCCCATGGGGGTAGGCAGAAACCACGGAACGCCACCTGCTACGATCGCTACACACTACTTTTGCCTCGTTTAGGTTATTTAAGTCCTGGCTAGCCAACAACCTCATAAACTGACCAGCAAGAAGTAATTCCCAAAAACAAAAAATAAAAAGGTGTCTCTCTAACACTGGTAACACGTCTTACCATCAAGTTGGTTCCTAAGCGCGGTAAGATGCGTGGCCACGTCGGCGAAGTCTAGGGTAGCGGCGCGGGCGACGTCGCCGGGCTCGGGCACGGGCAGCGTGCAGCCCTCGGACAGCGCGCCGCCGCTCGACCGCATGTACGTGCGCACTATGAAGTGGAGGAGCGTCACGTTCGACTGTTTTGACTGTGGACAATAACAAGAAATAAATAATTAACAAACGGCAAAGAATAGCACTATCCTATTTCTTCCCATGGGTGTCGTAAGAGGGACTTACTAAAGAATTGGCAGCAGCTTTTTCTATGCAATTTACCACCATACTGCGATCGCCAAGCCGCCTGCCAAGCATGGCGATTACGGCAAAAAAACTGTGGGAGGCTTATGTTTAGCAGTGGACGTTACTTCGCACTGTTTTTGGGCATTTTCACAAAAATGTACCCCCACCTTGAAAAATAATGCTTTTTTGATAGTATTATATTTTAAACCGTCTTTGGTCTCTTTAGAACGGAAATTCAATATCCTTTATGGAAAAATAAAATATTATGGGCTTAAAACGAAAATACTGTAAAAAATATGAGAACATAACGGAAAGTCTCGCAAATTTAAATCAGTTGTGTGACTATATTCAGTAGCTGAGAAAACGGTGTAAATTATAAGATTTTTTAGATATTTTTTATTTAATGACTTTTAAATGCTCATGTAATTTAAAAAAAACACTCACCATTTCCAATTTTTATATCTTAGCTTATTAAAAGTACATAATATGTTCAGTATGTGACTTCTGTTACTTCAACTGTCATAATTATCTACATTTTCAAATGTTTTGATATGTTTTTTAGAGAAAAGGCTACAAATATTATACTAAAGAATCATTTTCCATTTGAGAGAGTAATTTGAAGGTCATTAAATGTAAAATCTACTCAAATAATCAAGAAATTCAGCTCCGTAATATAGAGACAGTCACGTAACTGAATACCTAAAAAGGGAAAGGGTGCGTTTACATGGCGAAAAAAAGTACGCAGGCACAATTAATACATATAATTATATGTATAACATTATTTAAGTTTTAACAAAATTATCACAATCAGTTCTTGCCTAAGGTATCCCATTTTTATTATTAATTATTAAAGGTAAATTATTTAGTATCAAGATTATTAAGTCTTTTTTATAGCACTAATATCAGTCTTCGTGATTCGTTTATCATTAACATTAATAATAGCAAGCAATCTTAAACAACACAATCAATTCCGGTCCTTAGACCATAACAATTGTTGGCTTGAAATATCTAACTACAACGGATAACCTATAGTTACATACTGAGATCTGTAGCTTTCAGATATAATTTTAATAAGCCCATCATTTTGCGTACATATTTTTTGTTTGTGGTGTTTTTCACAAGTTGTTTTAAATATTGTTTCTCTTTATGTGCTTTTGCCCTGTGATATGTCTTGTTTAATGTAAATTCAAGCACTTCCTCTCTTGATTTTTGTTTCATCAATTCATTTTATAAGTCCGCTATCTTTATCGTAGTACGTTGTTTAAGACGTTGGTATCGTTTTTTGTAAGCCTCTCTTTGAGTTTAATTTTTTTTATCCTGCGTCAACAAATTTCTGCATTTTCTTAATAATTGTTTACATTTTTTCCTGATGTTTGTTTCATTTTTATCTTTCGTAGTTTTATACAAGGTTCATTATCTACATTTCTTAGTTCTAGTTGCTTTTTTTTTCTTCTGCATATTGCTTCTTTTTTTTCTTCTCTCCATTTTTTGCGTTGCTTTTCTGCTTCTTCTTCCGTCATTTCTGATATTTTCTTTTTTTTTGATTTTCATTCTTTCAATTTTTTTTTACATTGATCTTTATATTCTTCCGGGCGATCTCGTTTGAGTTTTTCCCTAGAACGTCTAGTTTTTTCAGCCCCGGTGAGAGGCATTTTGATATTCCTAAAACAAAATTTAGTACTACTAAAATGAAACCTACAAATAAACGAACATAAAAATGTACACCCATACAAGTAACATTAAAATTTAACAAATAAACATACAACATCAAATATTTCAAGTTGTTTTTCAATAATAATTCTTTTGAAATCTACTATTTGCCGAGGTTTTGTACTCAGTCAAAAACGTCTTAGAAAAATATTTTATAGGTCAAGAAAATTGCCATGTAAACTGCGTTTTATGTGTTCAGGCATGTTGTGATTTTTCGTTCAGCATGTATGTGACCGCTTAAATAGTCACACAACGGAAGTCACATTTAATTATCCTCTAGTAATAAACACTGTTTAAAAATAGCCACAATACTTAAATTCATAAAAACTTTTGTTCAACTTAGTTAACATAATATTTTAAAACTAATTAACTAAAAACTACAAGATAAATACTACAGGAAATAAGACAAAATATGGTCACATACCTGAGACAAAATTTCGTTCCCTGCGGCTTGCAAACACGCGTGACCTCTTTCTAAGCACTTTTTTGATACTGACGGCTTCTAACCTGACTAATTGCATAGCGGCAACTATGATATTGTCAGTAATGAAAAACTATTCGAACTACAGTAAATATTTTGTTAGAAAAATGGGTGACAAAACTGAATGTTCCGGGAAGAACAATTTTTTCGATTTACTTTCTTCATTTTTAAAATATTTTTTTGTTAATAGGTTTTTATATTTTACTTAGTATCACAATATTTGATTATCTTAGACTAAAAAAAAACCTTAAAAGAGGGTGTCTTTCTTACAATAAAGTTAAGATATAAGTTATTGTATTCGTAAGACTACGCAGGGGACAGCGCAAAATCACCCATTTTTCAATTGTTATTTTTAATTAAAATGAATTAATTTGAGATCATCATAAAGTTTTTGTTAAAACAACAAAATACTGTATACGTTTATTCACTTTGATGACAAATATAAATAATTCTGGCAACTACTTCATGAATAAAATTTAATCAAATTCGAGGGACACTGGAAAATCAGGGGGTATACATTTTTGTGAAAATGCCCTTTTACGACTAGACATAATATCGAGATTTACTGATTAGGGATCATTCAACAATTACGTGATCACCGAAGGGGGGGGGGGGGTCGGGTGCTTGTATATGTTACGGCTAAAGGTGGGTGTGAACATAAACTTAAGATTAGCCGGCTAAACTTAGGTTTATCTTCGAGGAGGTGTTAATGTTAGTTTCTTCTATCTTTAGCCGGCTAAACTTAAGTGTAACTGGAGGCCCTTGGCTAAAAATGTAGAAGGAAATGAAAAAGGAAACAATGTAATAATGTTTACTATTTATAATGTTTAATATGGAGGTATTTGTTGGAACATGATAAACTAGAATGGCATATCGAATTACAAAGGACATTATTTATTCGGCAGCGGCATTTGCGTGTACCACATATTGTCTTGCAATTACATCTTTGAAAGCCTTGTCCACCTGATGTTGACTGTTCATTAGCAAGCTAGCGAACAGTCATTTTCACCAAACTGTAACGGTTTACCAACAGTCGATTGGTCCATGAACCGTTGGTCAACATTATTTTTAACCCACTAACTTTTCATCCAAAGGACTTTTCACCCACGAACGTTTCGCCAACATAACTCAACGTCAGTAATACTTGAGCTCACATAGTACACTAGGTTAGGTTAGGTTAAAACTGTGACCTCCTACGCACGAGCCGAGCGAGCGAAGCGAGCGGTGCCGCGGCAGCGGCCGGCGAGTGCTAGAAACGACTGCGTGCCGCACGGTAAAGCATTCACTGACGTTGAGTTATGTTGGCGAAACGTTCGTGGGTGAAAAGTCCTTTGGATGAAAAGTTAGTGGGTTAAAAATAATGTTGACCAACGGTTCATGGACCAATCGACTGTTGGTAAACCGTTACAGTTTCCATTTTCACTGACGACACTTTTTCCAATTCTACGAATTTTTGTTCACAAACTGTAAACTGATTTTGCGGAAATTTTTAGCCGTTTCATTCCGGTTAATGTGCACATTAGCCGGCTAAAGATGGAATATCACGACGCAAACTAACATGATATCGAACTTTAGCTGCTTCTCGAAGATAAACCTAAGTTTAGCCGGGTAATCTTAAGTTTATGTTCACACCCACCTTTAGCCGTAACATATATACATCTTGATTATTTGGGGGGGGGGGGGGGGGAGAGAATCCATGATTACGTCATCATTTATATAACTAAATATTTACGTCCAATTTTGAAGTCTATACTGGTAACACTAACTATTAGATAGATGGAACGGGATTTCCCCTGCTATAGACAAACTGTGGAACAGTATGACCAGATTCAGTATTTTTATACTTTTTCGGCATATTTTATCGACTTTTCCAAGCATCATACGTGTCAGTGCTAATAAAACAGCAAACATTAAGCACGGACGAAGATTACGTAATCAAGGCGAGGGGGGGGGGTTAAAACAAAAGATTACGCTGTGATCACATAGGGGGGGGGGGGGGGGGGTTAAAAAAACGGCCAAAAATGATCACGTAATTGTTGAACGATCCCTTACTAGCTGTGCCCGCGGTTTCGCCCGCGTGGATGTTGGAAGTTATTCAAAGGGAACGTGCTACCAGGACAAAAAGTAGCCTATTTGCCTCCCCTCCTATAAAGGATAAGTTTGTATCCAGTGCGTAAATTGTAACCATGAATTCAGCATACCATTTTAGACCCCCTTGCGCAGAAATTTTTCGTCGGTTTTACAAAAAAAATCTGCCGTTTCATAGAAAAATGCAATACCTACGGGGTCAAAATGTATGGAGGAACAGCAGATTTTTTTTTTTTTTTTTGTATATCCTACGAAAATTTTCTACGCTGGGGGGTCTAGAATGATATTCTGAATTCATGGTTACAGTTTGCGCACTGGATAAGAACTGATCCTGTATATAACATCAGGTATCTGCCAGTGAAAGTCCCGTCAAAATCGGTCCAGCCGTTTCAGGGATTAGCCGGAACATACACGACCAGACATAAATATTAAAAATGCTTTAATGTTGAAAGTACCTACAAGTTGTACTTTTAACATGGGTATTTTTTTTTTCAAAAATTATGCATTTTGCCATACAAGGGCTAAGTTGCAGTATGATAAAATATGTATTGTGGCGATAATACATCCACATGTACGTTATTTATAACATTATAATGACTGTTATCAATATATGGTATATGATAAAGGTCCACTTAGATTGTGGCATTGGTAGGAATATACTTTATCTATACACATAAATAAAATGGTATTTTCTGTTTGTATTGTCGAAATAACAGCTTATTACTATATGCATATGAAAGTTATCTTATTCTTATAAGAAAAGACAATTTTTAAAACTTGTCTGTCTATCTGTTCCGGCTAATCTCCGAAACGGCTGAATCGATTTTGATCAAGTTTGGTATAGGTATACTTTGAACCTTGGGAAAAGACAGGCTATATTTTATTGACACACAAAAATGTTTGAAAAAAATAAACTGCTGACGTTTCTGATTTAAAGTATCATCAATCTAAGTCTAACGGACTATAAGTAGACACTCTAGTAACCTCTCGAATCTAACGCGTGATAGGTCTGTTTTGTAAGTTGTCTTCTAGTAGACATAGTTTTTAATGAAGGTTTGATAAATAAATAAAAAAATAAATATCTTAGGACAACCAACACACCGTTATCTGATCTCAAACTAGGCATAGCCTGTACTATGGATAAATTACACCCAGACACAGAACAAATGATCGTGCTCATCACACAAATATTTGTCCTTGGTGGGAATCGAACCCACGACCTCAGTCTTAGCAGTCAGGGTCACTAACCACTAGACTAACAGGCCAGTCGAAGGTTTGATAAATAAGGAATGCTTACCTTGACATCCTTCAGTTTCGAAAGAATCTCAAGACCGAACCCATCAGCTTGTCCCCTCTGACCATTCCCACCGTTCATATAGTTGCCGAGAGTCAGGATTATAGCAAACAATCTCTTCAGAGATTCACTGGTCGTCAGAAACTGGAAAACAAAGTATTCTAACAATAAAATGGAAATTTCACACTGTACTGGGATCAATCCACCATCTCTGACAGGACTATTGTTGCCAATCCAATAAGCCTGATGAAGTGGAGGTGTATCGAGTAGAGTGGCGCGCTATGAATGATGACATAACGTTCCTGCATTACGGGAAATTAAACTAGACCAAGCCGAGACGATAAAGCAATCAAAACTCTTGATTTGGCTCGTGAGGTTGCTAACCACATGGATTTTATGTGGACTCAGTCATCATTGCGCCGACAGTCGTAACAGCCAGCCTCGACCAACACCTGAGAAGGTTATCGTTCGGACATCGAGTTTCAGACTGTCACACTGGTACAGAGACGGCGCTCCAACAACTCGATTCCTTTTTTTATAAATTCAAAAAATTCAAACATCATGATTTCTCACCTCACAGGTATGTTTCAAATTATCTAGTTTGTGCATTGTTGTGCTAACCGCGTCTTCAAACTCAGCTTGGAACATAAAACAGGATATTCGTTCCGCGAAATTTGGTATACCAGATAAATCCTGTAGAAATGCTTCAGGTCTGTCGAGAGGTATTTCTGGTTTGCTCTTTAGATGTTCTTTAATCATTGATAGCTCCTCGTCGGTGGCTCGCTGGAATTAAAAAAAATACTGAATGAAAATAACAACGATTTAGGTTTATAAATTGATGTGAAATCTTTACAAATGTCCAAATTGAATAACAAACCTACTAACCAATTCGTAAATCTGATTCAATGCTTCTAAACTAACTACCGACGTATCAAAATTGTAAATTGCATTCTCAATCTCTGAGAACTCAACATGTAAGCTTTGTGCGAGTATGCCGACGTTTTGCGATCTCTTGCTGTCCAATATTTTGATCGGTTGAATCTTCGTCTTAACTTCGACCTTTTTCTTGACTGGTGCCTTGATGACTTGCCTTGAGAACAGATCAGTAAATTCCTCAATATTATCTAGGTTGGCATCTTCTATTTCCAACCACAAGGGTTTAAAATTGCTTGTAACTAACTCTGCCTGGGCGGCAGGCGTTGGCGGAACTGCTAGTATTCGCGTCCAATACAACGGTTTCATGGGTGCAGCAGGTTTCACTGGAGTTTTTCTTAAAGCTAAAACAAGCATTATGTTATTCACAATCGTGGTAAACCCTTACCCCCTATTCATAACCAGTTATCTTATAAATACAGCTATTTTGTTGTCTTTTTCATGCAAATTAAGTTAATGAAAAGCAGACCAACACCAATTTAGCGAAAATATGTTTATGAATAAAGGGTTGCATTTTTAAATGAAATCGGTTTTATAGAAGTAGCCGCTACTTACTTGCTCTTTGAACATTCCATCCTCCGACAGGCGGCGCTGGGAAAGGTACAGGTCCGCTAGACAGGGGCGGCGGGGGAGGAGGCGGGCCTATCCCGGGCATACCGGGAGGTGGTGGGGCACCCATACCCGGCAGAGGAGGTGGCGGCGGACCCATGCCTGGCATCGGTGGAGGAGGGGGGCCCATGCCGGGCATCGGTGGTGGCGGGGGTCCCATTCCAGGCATTGGTGGAGGAGGAGGACCCATTCCGGGCATTGGAGGGGGTGGAGGACCCATTGCAGGCATTGGAGGGGGTGGAGGACCCATTTCGGGCATTGGAGGGGGTGGAGGACCTATCCCGGGCATTGGAGGAGGTGGAGGAACCATTTCCGGCATTGGCGGGGGTGGAGGAACCATCACGGGCATTGGAGGGGGCGGAGGACCTAGTTCGGGCATGGGAGGCAGAGGAACTATTGGAAGCGGTGAGGGACCAATTTCGGGCATTGGTGGAGGAGGTGGGCCCATACAGGGCACTGTTGCAGGTGGTGATGGGCTTGTTTCAGATGTAAGCTGTGGTTCCGTTGAATCTGGTAATTGAGAGCAAGACGAGTCCAACTCAGGTGAAGCGGGAGGTGTTCCTGGCATCGGAGGTGGAGGAGGAGGCATTCCTGGTAAAGGGGGAGGTTGGAAAGGTCCAATTTGACGAGGTTGGCTAGCTCTCACGGGCGAGACTTGCGCTAGCACACTCGTCTCTGTGGTCTGTACAGATTTCGCAGATAGGGTCAGTTCTGGGGACCTGTCAGATATTGATAAACATGTTTTATCATCTGAATCAGCTACACTGCTCACATTGTCATGGTCCAAAGAGATAGTACTTGAATGTCCCAGTGATGACTGACTAGTTGATATTGGTTGCTTTTCAACTGTTGTGTACAAAACTTGAGTATGTGGACAATGAATGTTGTTTGCATTCCCTAACACTAGGGGTTCTCCATGTTTATCTAAGTCTATGAAACTTTTTTCATTATACGTAATTAAATCAGTGGACTCAAAAGTGCTGCGAAATGATGCATCTGATGAACATGCACTGCTTTGGTTAACACTGTGAAGGTATTGATCGATATCCTTCTTCATATCTTCAGTAGTGTTGAGCTCTGCCAGATCATCTTTACGATAACTCTTATTACAATCTCTACTTTTATTCAACTTACAATAATTTACTATTTTTTCAGATCTGACATCAGGTTTACTTGTAATAGCCATCTCACTTTTATGTTCTAAACTACTTAAATCTAATGTTTTATCAATATTTACATTTGTTCTTAGTGGGTCATATTCAGGTATGTTTATCACAGGTTTATTTGATAGCTTATTTAGTTCACTGGCAAAACTTGAAGTCTGTACTTCTTTGCTTGTTAATTCTGTTCGGGTTTTGAAAAAATTATATTCATTGATGGAATCATAACGTTTCTCTAAGTTCTTATTGAGTGATTCAATTTGTGTGTTTATTCTATATTTCTCTATTTGATATTCTAGCTCTTGAAGTTTTTTCTTTAGTTGAGATATTACTACTTTAGCTTCATCAATGTCACTTATTTCTTCATTATTATTTTGGCTAAAGAACTTATTGTTTTCTAAATCCCGTTGGTTGTCCTGCGTGAAGAAGGGTGAGTCCTTGTCAGGTGGCCAGACAGAT
Organism: Aporophyla nigra; assembly: GCA_947507805.1. Taxonomy (NCBI): domain Eukaryota; kingdom Metazoa; phylum Arthropoda; class Insecta; order Lepidoptera; family Noctuidae; genus Aporophyla; species Aporophyla nigra. The sequence goes on from OX382301.1 coordinate 8,270,045, forward strand.
GTGTGTAGTCTGCCTGGTGTGAGTGGTTGTAGCGCCGGTGCCTCCATATGAGCCCAGTAGTACATCAAATTTGGCTAGAATGAGAATACATTAAGATTTTTAGTTATATAGTATTTCAATTTTTGTTTGTATTAAATAATTGCATAGCACAGTGTGTGTTCTATGTATGAATGGTGCTGATCGACGCATCATGTTCGTTAATGAGCACCGTTTGTTGGGACGGGTTTCTTGGCTGTCTTGGCTTATTTTAATCATTTTACTTTTGGATTGTTTTATTTTTGTTCCTATTCAAAGAGGTGAGGACTGAGTGCAGAAGGTGTAGGACAGGGTCAAACAGTGGACTGCAATAGGCTGAGTTAATTGATTGAAATATGTAAGGTTATAACAAAATGTAAGCAACTTTAAAAATGATATGAAAACTGTTTTGTTCATGGCCATTCTTTAGCTATGCCATCAAACTGGCATTGATAAACATTTATTAAAACCTGCATGACTCAGTTTACTATGTTGAATACCTAGTTTGAACCAAATACAACCAACCAATATTGTAGCGTTTCTCTTGTTTGACCGTATCATTATTAAAACCATAGTAATTTTGTACTAAAATCTCCAATTTTAAAAGGGTAATCAGTTGTGAATTTGGTCTTGTGGAAGTTGAGCAGTAGCCATAATATTATGGTTTGAACTAATAAACAAACAACTAGCTGATTTTACTGTTCAATAACATTGTACATTTTCTGTGACACAATTCTATAGACTTAATTCTTTCAAAAACATATTTTTCGAAGTTACACTGACTTCACAATTAATTGTAAGCACGGTCTGCTAGAACGCACTGAAACCTTAATAATTTCTAGAACAGAGCTGTTTGGTTAGGAATTTGCGGTCCGTGACACACTCAGATAGCATTCTCGTATTCTAAATAAGACAGTAAGTTACCTTAAATATGTTTTCCGTGGGCGCATCTTTGTCAGATATTTGCCTAAGGACGCCAGCGGCTAGGAGATTGGTACAGTACTGTATCCCAAGGTTCCTCTGATCTTGAACACTTAGCAAGGACTTCAAGTGACTGTTCTCCGTTATTGATGATATGTACCAGTTCAGGAGCATTTGACCTGGAAGTAACACAAAAATTTTGCTTTCAAGCTCACTCAAAACACTATGTAGAAGTAGTTTTTGAACATAAACAAGGTTGGCCACCAACCAACCATTACCATATTACTTTGACAGCTAATGCAAATTAGTGACGCGCAACCGGCGCAACCGCATAACGTGTTATTACGCATTGTTTTGCATCAAGTAGTGCTATGCTTTAGTTTCTAACTAAAACGAATTACAATGTAACAATTCAAAATGTTTTTAATATTTTTCTAGGTATTTCGAGGGTTTTAGTAAATTATTATATGGGGGGCTAAAATAATACGAAAATATTTGACAAACAAAAGGCTGCAAGGCTAATGCTAAGCTACGTACATACGTAGTCACTTTGATCGTCGGTGATTTCAAAATCCCACATCCTAACACAGATTTTGACAGCCCATGTGCCGGTGCGTGCGTACCTACCTTAAGGATGCAAATGATGTAACTAGGCCAAGGCTTGAATAAGGTTTTTACTGATAAGAAGTTATTAGATCCAATACAGAGCCAAACCCTATTCTCTAAATATATTTTCTAGGGTGGGCAATGAAGCTTCTAGGGCGGGCATTGCTCACCTTTGCAAAAAGATCCTATTGCGTTCCTAGTACCGAGTAATTGATGTTACCTACGTATTTTATTTCCTTCAGACAACAAACAATCAAACCCACGTGAACGTGAGTGTTTATAGTGTAGGTGCCTACTATATTTAACTCGGTGTTCCAGAACCACAGAATGTAGCCATTATTATTGATTGATGGTGCATGTGACTTAAACATATGCAACTACCAAAATCTGTGTGTACCATAAATCTCTGGTGAGCCGTTTGGGAAATATGGTACAGGCGTGAAATTGTGGGCCGAGCCACTTCGAAACTCACTAACCATTTCTTGGGTAATATTTATGGCATTGCCCTGATAATAATCCAATGTACCTATGTGCACAGATGCCTAGAAGCATGGGGTTTAATTTTGTGCACACTATCTTTGTCATAGGGAAACGTCAGGGCAGCCCGCAAAATTCAAATTTTCTTACGATTTTTGCAATGAACAGGATAGTGTCAGGCTATATCTATATAATATAAAAATGAATCCCTATTTCCCTTGGTCACGCCATCACGCGTGAACGGCTGGACCGATTTCACTTTTTTTGTTGTTGTTGTTGTTTGTAATTGTCAGGAGAAGGTTCTTATGAAAGAAAAATTTAAAAAATTGCGCGGAAAATTATTATACCAATTCGAATTAAATAGTTATCGTAAGACAGGACAACGTCTGTCGGGTCAGCTAGTATTGAATAAAATACTCGTATGATTCGCGACCTTAACAAGTGTTACAGAATTCTTATAATTAAAATCATCAATGCAACCCTCTTACTTCATTTAATTCCATTGAATCAATTTTTCATGAAATATCAATAGAATACAATGGAATAATGACACCCTGCTAATTGCTTAAACGTAACAAAATTTGAATTTCGCGGGCTACATTAGCGCAACATTTCCCGATAGTCTTCCCTCCAAAAATAAAACAGTAAGAAATTTCCACTAGGATTGACGATTTGTTATGTAAACATATGGGTCACGTTGATGGACTTTCCCCTCGATTTCCAACTAGCATCTATACCTAGGTATTTCATTTGATAGATAATAATGATCGATAGGTCCTTCGTTAGTATTAGAAATGACGTCACTGCTTGCGTTCTAAGTCCAATAGAATAGGCAAGTAGGTGACTATTATGAGTGTTTGAATAGATAATTTATCTACTGATATCCTCCCGTCAATGACCAGGTTTTGACCTTTACGTAACGAATTCAGTTTGTACTTGATGAACTTAAGTTTAACACGTACTTTTGTGTAGCACTTCCTTCGACGTACAATTTCTCGACACATGGATTGTACACAACACTGTTGTTGCACTATGGATACAAACTTGTATCACAATTGACGACATCTTCAAGTCGCATTCTAAGTGGACTTTATAATTTTCTCTATTTAAAACAAACATCTGGAAGCGATACCACTGCAACGTCTTTGGCACATTCATTATTAACGTTTTCGGTGGCACATATAAAACTAGAGCACGATTGTTGATCAAACACTTTGAAACAGCACGAAGTAATTTAATTTTAGGTGAAATTTCCGCTTTCAAGAGTGCAAAGTCATCGTTATGCAAGCGTACAATGTTCCCGATGTCCTGCACTCCTTTTCTCCTCGAACGAAACTGACTGAGAAACGTAACATAATTGAACTGTGCTACTGACGAGGTGGTGAAATTCACACGAGTTGTTGACAATTGCATAGCTTTAGATAATACGAGCTCGAGCTCTGTATGTCACGTATGCACACTTGTTAGTTACTAATGGCGAGTATCTCAGCTAAGGCTAGTGATTAATGGCGATAAGAAATTATGGGCTATTTGTAAGTAAGAGATAACATTCTTATCGTGATGTTCATTCACCTGTTAGCGCCTTGATTAATACAGACAGATGATTTTCGATGGTATTTTTAATTAATCGCGTTTAGTATAGTCCATGGAGCCTGCCCTGGTCCAAGTCAAGAAAATGACTTATGTTTGACTGGAAATCATATATTGGTTTAATATAACAATGATATTTCGCGTGGATGGGAAGCATATTTTCCTGCAAGTTGTTCTTTTTGTTTTTGAAATTTTCTTTGTGTTATGTTTACTGGAAATAGACGTATTTGCTTTCTTTTCTTGGTTTTTATTCGTTATAATTATTATTGACCTCGTGAGGAAGCACTCTACGGTGACTACATTAGAAGTAGGACAACAAGTGTAGACTATAACTTATCAAGATTTATGAAGGGTCGAGAGATTCATTCGTTAAACAGATTCTTTTAAGGGAAACCTCCAGAATAGCTTGCAAAATAAAAAAAATCTTATATTTTTTTTATTATTTTATGAAAAAGTCATTCAATGGGATTAATTGAACTTGTAGGGGTGTTTTGATGATTTTATTGATTATTATTATACAGGATAATTTTTTAGCCAGTGCGCAAACTGTAACTATGAATTCAACATATCATTCTAGACCCCCCAGCGTAGAAAATTTTCGTCGGTTATACAAAAAAAAATCAGCTGTTCCATACATTTTGACCCCGTAGGTTTTGCATTTTTCTATGAAACAGCTGATTTTTTTTTGCATAACCGACGAAAATTTTCTACGCTGGGGGGTCTAGAATGATATTCTGAATTCATGGTTACAGTTTGCGCACTGGATAAAAAAATATCCTGTATACATAAATACATACGTGTTACGGTTTACGGTTGCGAATGATATTTTAATCAACATACCTACAACCTGACAATCGGTTACACAGGCTACCCATTTTTTTTTTATGGGAAATCATCAAATGACTTCTCCCGCTCTGGGCGGAGTGGGAGGGCGTGTCAGACTTTTACTGACTAAAACCCACCCGTGTTCCTTCAGTTGGCCATGTGCCAGGGTCGCGAGATCAGTTCGAAAGAGGTACCTAGGTGGTGGTAGGTGGTCCTGGCATATGGGCAACTGAAGGAACACGGGTGGGTTATAGTCAGTAAAAGTCTGACACGCCCTCCCGCTCCACCCAGAGCGGGATACGTCATTTGATGATTTCCCACACAAAAAACAAAGCCCTCTGAACACACAGCTGTAACTTTAGTACCTACCTCAGCTAACGTACCTAATTGCTATTATCCTGGCTAAAATCTAAGGCCCACGCTGCTACTGAGAAATTCGTAATGGAAACACAATGGACCGCAGACAAGCTTAGCAGCGGCTCAATTCCGACCACTAAGTACCTTATCCAATTTATACTATCTGTACGAATATAATAAACTAGTAGACCCAACAGACGTAGTCCAAATTTCAATGTACAATACAAATCCCGTATTTACGTATAAATTATACGTGAACTAAAACTTTTACGAAAATAACGCGGTTAAAATGTATAGAGAGAAAGATTGCAGAAAGCTACAATTTTGATATAAATGCATTAGAAATATATTAATTTTAATTTAAAATAGAAAGAAAGAAAATACGTTTATTTGCGGTAAAAAAGACGCAAAAAAAAAACAACAAAAATATAAAAAAGCTGGGGAAAATATGCGTCATATCCACGCAAAACGGCCATCGCTCAGCATAATACTGCGACTCTATGCGAGACAGAGCCCCAGCGCTGGTTTTCAGCGACATATTTGGCTGTGAAATATCAAAACCCCAGTATTTGCATAAAACTAAATTTTACAGGAGAGCCGAAAAACGATTTCTGATTTCTCTAGATTGGTTTGGTCGGGGCGGTTTCTAACTTTATGTGTATTGATTTGACTAATTTTTGGGTGTTTTCGCTAGCCTAGTATGTGGAGGGTGGTCTATAAGGTCGAAAAATGCAAAAACACCCGTTTAAAAAAAACATTGAGATACTTACTAGATTTTGAAATTGAATAGCCATAGTATGGTAAAATTTTGACCAATGGGCAGCTACTAGTATGGATAGATGTAAAAGTGCCTTTGTTTGACTGATTTACCTTTCACCTTGTTTTTTTTCACACCTGTAACGGCTGAACGGATTTCGATGAAATGGCCCACAAGTAGACCATGACCTGGGTTAGGACATATAGGCAACTTTTAATCCTGGTAGTACGTTTCCATGTGATACTCCTTGCGTGCCGCGGGCAAAAGCAAGTGTATGAAGCAACAGAAGACGAGATGCTGAGGGGGAAGACGGGCGTTTTCTCCCTAAGTACGAAATTCGTAGTTCCGGCCTTAGTTACATGCGATTCCGACTCCCTATCTATCACCTACGGACATATTATTAGTTCGGGGACCGAACTGAGAATTAATGATAACACGATTCACAGTTGTCTCTAATCATGGGCTTGCCGGCGCAACTTTATTTTCAGGGAGGTGCATCTTTAGCTCCACGAAGCTCGATAATTTTTGCTAGTTTTTTCAAGATAGGCTATCGTTTGTCCATTCCTACACGCGTAGCATGACCACAATAGAAAGAACTTTGTCTCTTCTTGGTAGAATAGAGATAGAATTGTCATGTTACGCCAGCATAAAACGGTACAAATCTTTCTACGATCTTTAATTCTGTCTTTATTCTTTCTACAATCTGTAATTTTGTCTATTCTTCCGTCGACAAAACCCATTTCTACGGTGGTCATGCTACGCGTGCTACAATGAGTATCTTTGTCGACATAAGCAGAATAGAATGTAGAATGCAAGAGTGAGCAAAAGTAGCTCGATAATTTGCTTCGAATGGGTTACAGATAGTGAACTAAGTCAATTTATATAAAGAACCTTAAGACTTAAAATAGAGTAGGATGCAAGAGCGAGAACAGCAAGTTCGATCTTCGCATCTCGCCTAAGGTTGATTAGTTTTTTTGAAATAAGAGTTCGAAACTTTGCTGACATAAAACATAACATAGCATCACGGCTTGTTATCCCGGAGGGTTGGCAGTGGTGTGCCTATTTAGTACACCCATATTTTGTCAGTTATAATAGCAGTGTTTTGCCATCAACCAGGCAGAAATTAAGATATATTTTTATTCTGAATATTTTATATCTATGTTTTGGTTTCAAGCTAGAGGAGTGCAAGTGCACCCCGCTCCTGGCACCCATGTCACTCCGATTGACATTTGTTTTGACGGCACAATTACTTTGGGACTGGTCCGTATCTTCGTTAAATTTGGTTTAAATAGGTTGTTATATTTTATTTATCTAGTAGGTATTTCATTTATGTAGCTTCTTTTATATTTTGTGAATTTGACTAGTGGTTAGTGACCCTGACTACAAAGACTGAGGTCGTTGGTTTCGATTCCCACCCAGGACAAATCTTTGTGTGATGAGCACAATCATTTGTTCTGTGTCTGGGTGTAATTTATCTATAATATGTATGTATTTAGAAATATATAAGTATGTTTATCAGTTGTCTGGTTGCCATAGTTCAGGCTCTGCCTAGTTTGGGATCAGACAATGTTGTGTTGGTTGTCCTAAGATATTATAACGCGAGGACGTTGTAGGCCTTATAGACTATAGACCATTTTCAATTTTATTAAGTACCTGGTCCTTGTTGACAGGCCTACACTGTCCCCCCATACCTATTAACACTGTAATTTGAAACCATTGTAAAAACCAATTCTTTTTAAAAGAGTAACTTTGGAGTTTATTACCGTCTCTTCTCTATAGGAATCAACGAATTGGAACCGTGCACCTAGCTTCTGACGTTTCATAAGTGCCCATGTAGGTTTATGTGGAAAAAAATATTTTGATTTTGGTTACCTTCAAACTTTTCCAAGAGCTTGAAGTTGAGTTTATCAGGCACGAACTTGGGGCGCACCACCCGGGACTCTGTCAGTTTGTCGAGTGTGAGAGATGCTACCTTTCTCAGCACATTCGAATCGGACATCGGGCTGTCACTAACGCTCGAACTCCTGCGATCTCTCTCTGTTACAACTGAAACGAAAACAAACAAATCATTTAAAATTTTTGTTTTGTACATACAAGTTACAACTTACACGGGCCTTTATAAGTAAATTAATAAAATATTAGAATCAGTAAAAAGTTATTTGATTTTGAGATCATGAAGTGCATGCTGTTTTGTTTCACCAGGGCATCATTGTCGACAGGAGCCGAAGATATGCCCAAACAACGATAGGTTTGCTTTATTTTCATATCTCTACTTATTTTGAACGCTACTTGTTGATTGTTTACGAGACATTTCTGCTCAGCTTTACGTTTTTAAGTTTTACTCAGGGAGTGAATCGTATCACTCTCTTACAACGGGTCTTACCTCAGTAGTAACTAATACAGCTGTTCTTTAAGTAAGTTGAGTGGGATGAGTACAAAGATCTATTCAATCAATGCTTTGTTAATTACGCATAGAAAATGTAGCGGTACAAGAGCTCACCTTTTGTTAGTAAGAATGGGATTCTTTTGATTTTCTTATAGAAAAAACGTCAATGATGTGTCAGTAGCTAAAGCTGTTGTGGATAGCAAGATAGCGTCGATATTGTTAACTGAGTTTCATCAATTCAAATGAACGTGGTTGGGAAGAACTAGAAATGTTGCGTTGATGCAAGAGTCTGTTCGTTTGATTGCTAATATCAGCAAGAGATAGCGAAACTGATCAGCGAAAACAATAGCTTCTATTACCTACATATATTATTATAATTGTTCCTCTTCTTCGTAATGTTTAGTAAGGTATGTGTGACGTGTGTATGTTAAGTTAGGTAAGTATACCAAACTTCATTATAAGATATTTTTTATTCCCATCATAACATAATTATACTCTCAGGCAAACAGAGAAAAACGTCACAAAAAATAATAAATTGCCCACATGATGAGATCTCAGACGTACACTACCTTTATACATTTAAGTTACGCACGCCAAAGGTAATCATGTTTCATTACAAGTGCGGGAAACTGTCTTATGTAAGTAAGTACTAAGTACATTTTGTTATGTACACTCTGGTTACACATTGATTCGCCGTAACGACGTTAAATCGCTGTATATAGAGCTGAAAATTGATTGTTTCGGGCTTGGTCTGCTTCGGAGTCGGTGCGTAAAAACATCAACAAACTGGTTTGCTCGCTCATTGTGAAAAGTAAGCACTGTATGCCAGCAGCAGGTACCCAAGAGAATAGACGATGCTATACAAATAGCATATAGGTATGGAGGTGAAGAGGGGCACCGTGGAGCATTGATTGATTTGTACAATTTGCGATAAGCAACTACGCAAATAGATAACTAACGTGGATAAACTTTATCTGTATGCTCTCAGTTACGAGGATGATACTTTTTACCTAATAAAATATAACGTTTTAGAACTAATTTCTTATGTTTTGAAATATCTTGTGTGCCAATATTCGTCACGCATGTTGACTATCTAAGCACCTAGGAAGACAGATAAGTACTATGTTACATGTATTTGGAGATCTCAGTCACGATCAACAATACTTGTTAATCAACGTCTCTCAGGGAGTCTTTCAGAAAACTGTGCAGTGTAAAGGGTTATTAGTAAACTGACCGTTGTCTAGTAACGTGAGAGATGGCTCGCAAGCCACCGGAGGGAGCTCCACCTTACGATGCTTCGAAACCGTGAACGACGTCTGTCCCGGGCAAGCTTTCACCCGGTTCTCGAGGAAATCGTGGTTGCACTCGTGGGTGACTCGTTCTAAATTCCGTTCCGCTTGGTGGACGCCGCACCAGCCCGAAAATGCAGTGCCCATAACCTTTTCATTCTCGCTTTTGTCACCACTGTCATCGAATACGTCATTTTTTTCTTCTTTTTCCAAGTCATCGGTGGAGAGCGAGGAGGCGGCATCGTCGTGCGGCATGTCTACGGTCATGGCTACACTCGCGGGCTGCCCGGCTGACTGGGGAGGCGTGAGGGTGCGCGGCAGCTCCTCGGGCGCGCTGTCGCTCTCGGCGGAGTAGTAGCACTGGTTGAGCTCGACGGCGAGCGGCGTGAGCGGGTCTGTAAACACTGACTCGGAGGTGGAGTCATTGGCGGGCGAGAGCGCCGGCGGCGGAGCGGCGGCGGGCAACTGGTCGCGGGTCGGTGACCGCGGCTGGGCGCGCGGCTCGCACCTGGTCACCGTTACCTCCGACTGCACGCTCGCCGACTCGGCGCCCTCCCCCTGCCGCAATGTTTTGAACACGCACTCGACCGTATCGTTATCTGATATTTCAATCGGTTCGTTGATATCTGAATCTGGCGTTTTATCCAACTCCCTGTCGATGGCGTCACGTTTCGCGTCGCTCTTCTTCCGTCCATGTTTTTTGCTGTCTCTTCCTGGTGATTTTCGGTTCAAGTTTCGCATAAAATGTTTACCCTTAGCAGGGGATTTTCCGGTTTTGGATTGTTTATCGTTAGTTTGAGTATTCCCCATGGTTTTATGGATTCTATAACACTCATTTAATAAACTTTATAAACTTGAATGAGCTCTAATGGAAACTATAGAGAGCAAAATATAAAATCTAACTTGAAGCAGTTTCACAGCCCTTGGTTGTCTGATTCCAACCCTCAACCATCTTCATCCCCGAGCATGCGCAGTCCTAACGAGGATGATCAATATTTTCGGTGCGTCCAAAATTAAACATTTTGTACTACCTTCATTTTTGCTTACTGCTCTTCTGGAATTAAGATTTATTTTAGTAAATGTAGTATATAATGTTTTAATTACATTAGACTTAATTGTTTGTTATGTTCAATAATTTTAATATGTGACCAAACTCATGTATGAAGGCTCGGTAGAGTCTGGTAACTTTTCCTAATTCTGTGTTACGTCGCTAGATGGCGGGACCGGTATGTAATAGTGGAGAAAGCATTGAGACCGTTTTATCGCCAAAAAGCAAAACTTGTCTAACGGATACTCAGACATAGCTTATGATTACCCTGTTGATATGTTAATTGCACTTGGGTTCACTAATGGCTAAAATATCTATTAACTGTAGGACTCTTACTAATATGGATTTTGTGCTGTAGCTTAAGCAAATTGTTATAGGATGTTGTTATAACTAGAGAAACTTTGGTTCAAACTAGCAAAACCTCTCAAACTCAAGACTAAAGCATTACTTAGAACTAGTTTAAAATCAAATGGCTTTAAACTAGTTTTAAGTACCTAATCCTTGTATCTTAAGTTAGTTTCTGTTATACGTAACCTACCGTCTGTGAAAAATTCTGTTAAAACTAGTAAAAAAGAAAAGAAACCGCAATGGATCACATGTTGTCACAACTTCAAAAGCGCAGGTATCGCAGCATCGGGTCGGGGTTTGATTCTCACATACAATTTAGTTACTGTATTTTAATGTACAGATAGACGAGTAAGTAACTCTGATTAAATCAGTTCTGTAACTATCTGACTAACAGACATCCATCAGACAGACCACTTCTTTACATGTATAAAAAATTAAACCGCCGAAAAAACAGAAAAGCAAAAAATAATAAACCTTAAAATTTTGAGTCGGCGCTTTGAGTGATCTTTGTTGATTGATTTATCAGCGCCGACTCAAAATTTTAAGGTTTATTATTTTTTGCTTTTCTGTTTTTTCGGCGGTTTAGTTTTTTTGTTAAAAAGTTTTTATTTTATTATTTTTTGTGGCTTTAATGTACTACTAATACTTGGCAAAAAAAAAATATACGCGTCGAATTGAGAACCTCCCCCGTTGTTTTCGTCGATTAAAAATTAAGTCGCTGCCTGCGCCTGTACGCTTAGATCTTTTAAACTACGCAACGTATTTTAATGCGGTTTTCATTAATATACAGACTGATTCGAGAGGAAGATTTATATATCGCACTTACCAAAGGTGGCAAATTATGTAATATTGCAGGAGAAGCGTTGGAAAATTCGACATCCTATTGTAATGTATTGACTGAAGTCATTAACTAGTAATATTTAAACTACAACTTTGAACTTCATATTAAAGTTGAAAAGAACATTTAATAAAGGGGTACATTAGCTACTTTTTCTCGTACTCAGATCAATTTTGACAAAAATTGCATAAGTGACGTTGTTGCACCGTAGCGCGTAGGTGCGATATATGTATAATACGCGGGCGAATCCGCTGGCAAAAGCTGATATGATATAAATTATGTAGTTCCTTATTTAAAAATATATATTTTGGACTAAACATTTGAATACACCTCTCTTTTTTATGATTTTCTAAACAAATAAGGTACATCATCGGCCAATTCGTTGTAATATTTTATTTACCTCTGTTACAGGTTCTAGTAGTCGCCATGCTGGCCCCGCAAATCATATCGGCCCCCCTAGCCAAGTTACAACCATTTAGTGTCGAATTCCATTCTCCAATCGGTAACGCTTCGGTGTCAGCAATTGTAGAAAACGATAAGTTGGTAGCCATGTTGACGCGCCTGAGTTGGCCGCTCGTTCAACAATGTATTTAGAAAAACGACACATTTTAACAAAGGAAGCGTTTAGCGTTGAACATTGTAGAAACGATTTTGAACGATGTGAACTTGGCTACGAATTTTCTATTCGTTTGTTCTAACCACGTGACTTAACGTTGAGCGACTAGCGTTAACGATTGCAGATTATCAACTTGGCTAGGAGTGCTGGTCGTTACGACAGGCGCCGTGGTCTAAATCGATGGCGATATCCTTCCTCAAGCGTCCAATGAGTGACGATCTTTGCCTATCTCTCCGGTTGCGTTTGCGTTACTTATCTGGGCCTTTCACACTTCAGCCTGGCCGTTTTTTTTTTTTCACCATCTGGCACTTGTATTATTGAGGCCAGAGTTCTATTAATAAAAAAAAACATAGAGAAGTGCAATTTGGTAACTCAAGTTATTGGATATAGGCCTTTCCCACGTAGTACCTACCTTCCTTTTTATTTTTTTTCTCTTTCTCCTCCTTCCGCATTTAGTTCGTCCCAGCATGCAACCGCCTTTGAGGTGACTGGGTTTCACACCTCCATGAAAAAAGGGAAAATCAAATCCATAGAGAAGCGCAATTGGGTAAATCTATTCTTAATTAATTCTATTTTTTACTCTTTCTCCTCCTTCCGCATTTAGTTCGTTGCCTTTGAGGTGACTGTGGGTTTCACACCTCCATGAAAAAACAGAAAATGAAAACTATAGAGAAGTGCAATTGGGTATTATAATTCAATTTATCACAGCTTACTGTTTGGAAATAGGCCTCTCCCACGTAGGCACCTACCTTTCTTTTCACTCTTAAACTCTTTTCCTCCTTTCGCATTTTGTTCGTCCCAGAATGCGGCCGCCTTTGAGATGACTGTAGGCTTCACACTTCCATGAAAAAAGAGAAATAAAAATGTATTTTTCTTTTGAGTGAGGCAAACGAAGTTTTGCATTTTACATACATTGTAGCAAGTAACGACTAGTCTGGACGTAAATTAAAACAAACAAAATTGTATTACACTTTCTAATCGTATGTTTTTCATTACGGCGGCGTTAGTGGAAAAAACAAGAGTGTCCTCCGCGGGTCGGGATCACAGGATATGGAGCGAAAATATGGCCAAGCGAACTGTAGGTCTTACGTAAATCTGTTTAGACAGGTTTGTTTAGCACTCCACGTCGCGTTCCCATTTAGTTCACTTTAAAGATCCAATTTTCTCGTGCGCTTTTTTCTTTATCAGGAAGAGATTTAGGTACTTAAGAGATTAACTCGAGTTCTGCTGTGTTTCAAACAGCTGCATAACAGTGTTTAGTAATATGTTGCGTTATTTGGATATGTGAGCTTAGGGTTTATTACTACCAACAACATAAAAAAGAAAAGGCTTTATAGAGGAATACTTTAGCCGGTCATCATCATCTGCTTAACCTGTTCCCAATTATCTTGGGGTCGGCTTCCAGTCTAACCGGATGCAGCTGAGTACCAGTAATTTACATGGAGCGACTGCCTATCTGACCTCCACAACCCAGTTACTAGGTAATACGATACCCGTTGGTAAGACTGGTTTTCAGATTTTCGGGCTTCTGAAGACCCGGTAACGACTGTCTAAGATCTACGAAAGATAGCCGAAACCAACGGCTTAACGTGCGTCTGAGGCCAGGAAGGGTCTTAGTATTAAAAGATGGCCACCCATCCACGGACCTACCGCGGCAAGCGTAGCTTAACCTGAAAGATTGACCCGTACGGCTGTTGTAACTAAGCCACAAGCCCCTCAATATAAACCGGGTTATATTGATGATATTGACTAGACTGGCCTGTTAGTCTACTGGTTAGTGACCCTGACTGCTGAGACTGAGGTCGTGGGTTCGATTCCCACCCAGGACAAATCTTTGTGTGATGAGCACGATCATTTGTTCTGTGTCTGGGTGTAATTTATATATAATATGTATGTATTTAGAAATATATAAGTATATTTATCAGTTGTCTGGTTGCCATAGTACAGGCTCTGCCTAGTTTGGGATCAGATAACGGTGTGTTGGTTGTCCTAAGATATTTATTTTTTTATTTTATTAAAAACACCAAATTTTAGAAGCATCGATATCCTACAGTTAAAAATCATGGCATTAAATAAAATCAAACAATACAAACGAACCTGAAAAAATAAGAAGTTAAATCAAAAAGCAGTCTTCCGTTTCAGGTCAAGAACACTACAGTACGTCCTTTAATTTTCTAATCAATTGCCTTCCCTTATTACGCGCGGAAAACTCCAATATGAAAATCCTGAAAAAAGGATTGCTTATTGAAAATAATAATATCTAAGCTTAGAAACGGAGCGATTTTCCTTTAGGAAAATAGGTAAGCGATTGGCGAAGTACTTGTTCTCGATTCCTTTTTACATTAAAATCCAAGACTCAAGTTACCTAGTTATTGCCCTCCTCACACTTTGCGCCCTTTAAGAGAAAAATTATGCAAACTGTGATACTTGATAGCCTGTTGGTTGTTATATGATTTGTTGTAATATTTAAATTTTGCCCTTTTACCTTTAATAGCCTCGTATTTCGTAAATTATACAAAACTTTATCTTGAGCAGAAGTAGGATATAATAATATTTTTCTGTAATTCTGTCGATAACTTTCACAATTTTAGAGGTAGTTAGTTAATAAGTAATTTTTGGAAGTAGAAACTTTAAACAACGAGATGGGTCACGAAGCAGGAGCATTATGTACTTAGATGTAGTTATAGGTAAGGATCCACTTAGCATTCGGTTGTATCCAAGGAAAAGTCTAGATTTAACTACTTATATGCTTAAGAAGAAAGAATAAAACGGAGGAACTCTAATTTTCTTTAAAAAAAATACACGTTTTCTTTCCTCCGCATTTAATGTGCATTAAATTATTTTCAACGTAAGAAACTTGGTAGAAGTGGTCAGACAACGAAAATTCATGTAGGTCTATAAGAGGTCGAATATCCTAGAAAACTTCGTCTGTTTCATAATATTAAATTCAACAAACGACACCTCTGTTCAGGCGACGAGGAACTCGCGCCGCTCTCTTTTGCAACGAAAATGAGATTGAACAAATTATTTCATAGCTGTTGTTATCCGTACGAGATATACGTTCTTATCACGAACAAAGCCTTGCGGATTTAATTCGCATATCATGCGGAACAAAAGTATAACATCCTGTTCAATGGCGCACAGGGCTCACCCTATGAAATTATAAGCAAAAGGGAACCACCCTTTGTATTCTACCGTTATCGCTATCACAATGTATCGGCAAACGGAAACAAGCTTAGCCGCGCGTAATCTAAACATAATATTTCGCCAGACTAGACGAACAACAAGGGTTATTAAAATGCAGAAAACTGTATAAATAGCTGCTTAAAATAATAGCAGTAATACAAAGCAAAAGCATTTTTATGGTAAATTGTGCTGAAATTGCCAGACGCACGATATTTGCCGTCTACTGACATTAGCGTGAAAACTATGAGGGAAATAATATGACAATTCTGTTGCAGCCCTATTTCACAGTTTCCTCTGAAACAAAGGCATTATGAACGGGGGATTTGTTATTGACTGTCAAATAGGGTTGACTGTTGAAAGTCCTTAACACATCTTTTCACTTTAGTAAGTGACAAAAAAGTGTGAAAATCGTACCTACCAGGATAGGTAGGTACGATTTTCACAGTTTTTCATCCACTTTGAGATAGTTGCAAAAACCACAGTACACCGATCAACTCGATTTTAGTTACGTTGTATTAGTTGTTAGTCGTAGTGATATATTTACAATCACACCACGGAACTTGTAGGTTGAAAGGTGCTTGGGTGACAATATAACTTGTAGGTAGGTCTTTCTGCCTCACAGGACCAAACTAAATGTTTTATACGCGAATGCGCGACAACAAAGGCGGGGTTTTAATGTTTTATCTGTCTTTTATTATTAGGAGGAACACCTAATCCTATTTTCAATAATGTACCAAAGTCTGCTTAAGATCTTTAAACTAAATTCCTTTGCCTTGACACAGTGGTCTAACTTTTATAATTTGCATGAGCATAATTTGCAGTATAGTCTGTGGCATAATTGTACTGCTGTCACGCTCCAAAGTAATTAATGCGCGGGAGAACTGATGCTCACAGAGTTAGGAACTTCAAGAAATAGTTGGTAGCGTCTTGTGTCCTCTATAGAGTTGTAAACAAGTATGTCATCGAGGATAGCACATTGGACGATAACCGATGGCTAACTTCGATGTATGGCGTTTAATATCAAGTTCGTGTAAACTTAGTTTTGTAACATTATTCGATTATTTGCGTTTAGCAAAACGTCCTACTAAAGAAAAGAATCGGTAACATTATGAAATCTTTTAGTAATATTGATATTACGGTACCGTGTGGTGCCGGACGTAAAGAATAACACCACCCCATTTCTTCCCGTGGGTGTCGTAAAATGCGACTAAAGGGACTTACTAGAGAATGGGCAGCAGCGTTCTCTATGCATTTTACCACCATACTGCGATCGCCAACCCGCCTGCCAAGCGTGGCGATTATGGCAAACCCCCCAAATTGGGGGAGGCCTAAGTCCAGCAGTGGACGTCTTACGGCTGAAATGATGATGATGAATGATGATAGATGGCGCTGTGGCTTAGGCATTACGGGAAGCAGGTTTGATTTTTGCGCGATATGTTGAACGGTCTACTGAAAATGGGTCCGATTTTGGGTGTGAAATAACTCAAAAACTCGTTTACTCGTTTCTGCTAAGTTATATCCAAAAAACGTAGGTATAGTTAGGAAAATACGGATGGAATAGGGAAGTACAGTCGTGTTGGCTGGCGCTCCATGTAAAAGACTGGTATTCAGCTGCATTGGGTAAGTTGGAAGCCGACCCCGGGTGGTTGACCTGAGGTTGTTGGCTGCTAACCCTCCATACAGGGCTTAAAAACTTGAATCTAGAGCGACTACTCGCTAAGGACACCCTCTATGGGGTACGGACCCCGGCTTAGGGCAGTAAAGGACGGGCTCCATCGGATTGATGATTATGTGAACCAGCGCTGGGGCTCTGACTCGCATAGAAACGCAGTATTATGCTGAGTGATGGCCGTAATTTTGAGTCGGCGCTTTGAGTGATCTTTGTTCATTGATTTTTTAGTGCCGACTCAAAATTGTAAGGTTTATTATTTTTTGCTTTTCTGTTTTTTCGGCGGTTTAGTTTTTTTGTTAAAAAGTTTTTATTTTATTATTTTTTTTGGCTTTAATGTACTACTAATACTTGGCAAGGAAGAATTATCATAATCGTACTACGAAATGAAAAATTATGCGTGGTCATATATAAAAAAAAATATACGCGTCGAATTGAGAACCTCCTCCGTTTTTTTTTTCGTCGATTAAAAATTAAGTCGCTTCCTACGCCTGTACGCTTAGATCTTTTAAACTGCGCAACGTATTTTAATGCGGTTTTCATCAATAAACAGACTGATTCGAGAGGAAGATTTATATATCGCACCTACCGTAGGTGACAAATTATGTAATATTGCAGGAGAAGCGTTTGAAAATTCGACATCCTATTGTAATGTATTGACTAAAGTCATTAACTAGTAATATTTAAACTACAACTTTGAACTTCATATTAAAGTTGAAGCGAACATTTAATAAAGGGGTACATTAGCTACTTTTTCTCATACTCAGATCAATTTTGACAAAAATTGCATAAGTGACGTTGTTGCACCGTAGCGCGTAGGTGCGATATATGTATAATACGCGGGCGAATTCGCTGGCAAAAGCTGATATGATATAAATTATGTAGTTCCTTATTTAAAAATATATATTTTGGACTAAACATTTGAAAACACCTCTCCTTTTTTATGATTTTCTAAACAAATAAGGTACATCGTCGGCCAATTCGTTGTAATATTTTATTTACCTCTGATTAAAGGTTCTAGTAGTCGCCATGCTGGCCCCGCAAATCATATCGGCCCCCTTATCCAAGTTACAACCGTTTCGTGTCGAATTCCATTCTCCAATCGGTAACGCTTCGGTGTCAGCAATTGTAGAAAACGATAAGTTGGTAGCCATGTTGACGCGCCTGAGTTGGCCGCTCGTTCAACAATGTATTTAGAAAAACGACACATTTTAACAAAGGATGTAGCGTTGAACATTGTAGAAACGGTAAAAAATCATTCTATCATTTTGAACGATGTGAACTTGGCTACGAATTTTCTATTCGTTTGTTCTAACCACGTGACTTAACGTTGAGCGACTAGCGTTAACGATTGCAGATTATCAACTTGGCTAGGAGTGCTGGTCGTTACGACAGGCGCCGTGGTCTAAATCGATGGCGATATCCTTCCTCAAGCGTCCAATGAGTGACGATCTTTGCCCATCTCTCCGGTTGCGTTTGCGTTACTTATCTGGGCCTTTCACACTTCAGCCTGGCCGTTTTTTTTTTTTTTCACCATCTGGCACTTGTATTATTGAGGCCAGAGTTCTATTAATAAAAAAAAACATAGAGAAGTGCAATTTGGTAACTCAAGTTATTGGATATAGGCCTTTCCCACGTAGTACCTACCTTCCTTTTTATTTTTTTTCTCTTTCTCCTCCTTCCGCATTTAGTTCGTCCCAGCATGCAACCGCCTTTGAGGTAACAGGGTTTCACACCTCCATGAAAAAAGGGAAAATCAAATCCATAGAGAAGCGCAATTGGGTAAATCTATTCTTAATTAATTCTATTTTTTACTCTTTCTCCTCCTTCCGCATTTAGTTCGTTGCCTTTGAGGTGACTGTGGGTTTCACACCTCCATGAAAAAAGAGAAAATGAAAACTATAGAGAAGTGCAATTGGGTATTTTAATTCAATTTATCACAGCTTACTGTTTGGAAATAGGCCTCTCCCACGTAGGCACCTACCTTTCTTTTCACTCTTATACTCTTTTCCTCCTTTCGCATTTTGTTCGTCCCAGAATGCGGCCGCCTTTGAGATGACTGTAGGCTTCACACTTCCATGAAAAAAGAGAAATAAAAATGTATTTTTCTTTTGAGTGAGGCAAACGAAGTTTTGCATTTTACATACATTGTAGCAAGTAACGACTAGTCTGGACGCAAATTAAACAAAATTGTATTACACTTTCTAATCGTATGTTTTTCATTACGGCGGCGTTAGTGTAAACATACAACAAATAGATAGCTGCAAACCCCACTTTGAAAGGCTTAATATTTTAACTCTGCCATGCATATATATACTCGAAATTTGCAAATTTGCTCATAAACACCAAGACTTTTACACTAAACGAGAAGACATACAAACACGATACACACTTAGATACAAAACACGACTAAACATACCAACATCCCGCCTAAAAATACACTCATCAAGCCCTCTGGTTATGTCGATAAAAATATTCAATAAGTTACCAGAATCAATAAGAACAGAGAAAAAAAGCCATCTATTCACTAGTAAATTAAAAAAGCTTTTATTAAATAAATGCTACTATAGTGTCAACGAATATTTAAATGATAAATCCCTGCAACTAATTTAGAAAACTCCAAAGCATGTATTTAATTTATTTTTAATTACTATTATAGAATAAGTTATATTAAAAGATAATCAATAGGTCCTCATCTCTACCTGCTGTATTTTCTTTTGCTGTGCCCGACAGGGTCCATGATTGTTACTAAATAAAATGTTTTACCAACTAAGCATATACATTGTGGAATGCAATAAAGTATTGAGTATTGAGAAAAAACGAGTGTCCTCCGCGGGTCGGGATCACAGGATATGGAGCGAAAATATCGCCAAGCGAACTGTAGGTCTTACGTAAATCTGTTTAGACAGGTTTGTTTAGCACTCCACGGCGCGTTCCCATTTAGTTCACTTTAAATATCCAATTTTCTCGTGCGCTTTTTTCTTTATCAGGAAGAGATTTAGGTACTTAAGAGATTAACTCGAGTTCTGCTGTGTTTCAAACAGCTGCATAACAGTGTTTAGTAATATGTTGCGTTATTTGGATATGTGAGCTTAGGGTTTATTACTACCAACAACATAAAAAAAGAAAAGGCTCTATAGAGGAATACTATAGCCGGTCATCATCGTCATCATCTGCCTAACCTTTTCCCAACTATCTTGGGGTCGGCTTCCAGTCTAACCGGATGCAGCTGAGTACCAGTAATTTACATAGAGCGACTGTCTATCTGACTTCCACAACGCAGTTACTAGGTAATACGATACCCGATGGTAAGACTGGTTTTCAGACTTTTGGGCTTCTGAAGACCCGTAGGTAACGGCTTAACATGCGTCTGAGGCCAGGAAGGGTCTCGGTATGAAAAGATGGTTACCCATCTACGGACCAACCGCGGCAAGCGTAGCTTAACCTGAAAGATCGACCCGTGCGGCTGTTGTAACTTAGCCACAAGCCCCTCAATACCAGGTATATTGATGATATTAAAAACACCAAACTGTAGAAGCATCGATATCCTACAGTTCAAAATCATGGCTTTAAATAAAATCAAACAATACAAATGAACCTGAAAAAATAAGAAGCAAAATCAAAAAGCAATCTTCCGTTTCAGGTCAAGAACACTACAGTACGTCCTTTAATTTTCTAATCAATTGCCTTCCCTTATTACGCGCGGAAAACTCCAATATGAAAATCCTGAAAAAAGGATTGCTTATTGAAAATAATAATATCTAAGCTTAGAAACGGAGCGATTTCCCTTTAGGAAAATAGGTAAGCGATTGGCGAAGTACTTGTTCTCGATTCCTTTTTACATTAAAATCTAAGACTCAAGTTACCTAGTTATTGCCCTCCTCACACTTTACGCCCTTTAAGAGAAAAATTATGCAAACTGTGATACTTGATAGCCTGTTGGTTGTTATATGATTTGTTGTAATATTTAAATTTTGCCCTTTTACCTTTAATAGCCTCGTATTTCGTAAATTATACAAAACTTTATCTTGAGCAGAAGTAGGATATAATAATATTTTTCTGTAATTCTGTCGATAACTTTCACAATTTTAGAGGTAGTTAGTTAATAAGTAATTTTTGGAAGTAGAAACTTTAAACAACGAGATGGGTCACGAAGCAGGAGCATTATGTACTTAGATGTA
This sequence comes from Aporophyla nigra, assembly GCA_947507805.1. NCBI lineage: Eukaryota > Metazoa > Arthropoda > Insecta > Lepidoptera > Noctuidae > Aporophyla > Aporophyla nigra. The sequence goes on from OX382301.1 coordinate 8,291,154, forward strand.
GTTATAGGTAAGGATCCACTTAGCATTCGGTTGTATCCAAGGAAAAGTCTAGATTTAACTACTTATATGCTTAAGAAGAAAGAATAAAACGGAGGAACTCTAATTTTCTTTAAAAAAAATACACGTTTTCTTTCCTCCGCATTTAATGTGCATTAAATTATTTTCAACGTAAGAAACTTGGTAGAAGTGGTCAGACAACGAAAATTCATGTAGGTCTATAAGAGGTCGAATATCCTAGAAAACTTCGTCTGTTTCATAATATTAAATTCAACAAACGACACCTCTGTTCAGGCGACGAGGAACTCGCGCCGCTCTCTTTTGCAACGAAAATGAGATTGAACAAATTATTTCATAGCTGTTGTTATCCGTACGAGATATACGTTCTTATCACGAACAAAGCCTTGCGGATTTAATTCGCATATCATGCGGAACAAAAGTATAACATCCTGTTCAATGGCGCACAGGGCTCACCCTATGAAATTATAAGCAAAAGGGAACCACCCTTTGTATTCTACCGTTATCGCTATCACAATGTATCGGCAAACGGAAACAAGCTTAGCCGCGCGTAATCTAAACATAATATTTCGCCAGACTAGACGAACAACAAGGGTTATTAAAATGCAGAAAACTGTATAAATAGCTGCTTAAAATAATAGCAGTAATACAAAGCAAAAGCATTTTTATGGTAAATTGTGCTGAAATTGCCAGACGCACGATATTTGCCGTCTACTGACATTAGCGTGAAAACTATGAGGGAAATAATATGACAATTCTGTTGCAGCCCTATTTCACAGTTTCCTCTGAAACAAAGGCATTATGAACGGGGGATTTGTTATTGACTGTCAAATAGGGTTGACTGTTGAAAGTCCTTAACACATCTTTTCACTTTAGTAAGTGACAAAAAAGTGTGAAAATCGTACCTACCAGGATAGGTAGGTACGATTTTCACAGTTTTTCATCCACTTTGAGATAGTTGCAAAAACCACAGTACACCGATCAACTCGATTTTAGTTACGTTGTATTAGTTGTTAGTCGTAGTGATATATTTACAATCACACCACGGAACTTGTAGGTTGAAAGGTGCTTGGGTGACAATATAACTTGTAGGTAGGTCTTTCTGCCTCACAGGACCAAACTAAATGTTTTATACGCGAATGCGCGACAACAAAGGCGGGGTTTTAATGTTTTATCTGTCTTTTATTATTAGGAGGAACACCTAATCCTATTTTCAATAATGTACCAAAGTCTGCTTAAGATCTTTAAACTAAATTCCTTTGCCTTGACACAGTGGTCTAACTTTTATAATTTGCATGAGCATAATTTGCAGTATAGTCTGTGGCATAATTGTACTGCTGTCACGCTCCAAAGTAATTAATGCGCGGGAGAACTGATGCTCACAGAGTTAGGAACTTCAAGAAATAGTTGGTAGCGTCTTGTGTCCTCTATAGAGTTGTAAACAAGTATGTCATCGAGGATAGCACATTGGACGATAACCGATGGCTAACTTCGATGTATGGCGTTTAATATCAAGTTCGTGTAAACTTAGTTTTGTAACATTATTCGATTATTTGCGTTTAGCAAAACGTCCTACTAAAGAAAAGAATCGGTAACATTATGAAATCTTTTAGTAATATTGATATTACGGTACCGTGTGGTGCCGGACGTAAAGAATAACACCACCCCATTTCTTCCCGTGGGTGTCGTAAAATGCGACTAAAGGGACTTACTAGAGAATGGGCAGCAGCGTTCTCTATGCATTTTACCACCATACTGCGATCGCCAACCCGCCTGCCAAGCGTGGCGATTATGGCAAACCCCCCAAATTGGGGGAGGCCTAAGTCCAGCAGTGGACGTCTTACGGCTGAAATGATGATGATGAATGATGATAGATGGCGCTGTGGCTTAGGCATTACGGGAAGCAGGTTTGATTTTTGCGCGATATGTTGAACGGTCTACTGAAAATGGGTCCGATTTTGGGTGTGAAATAACTCAAAAACTCGTTTACTCGTTTCTGCTAAGTTATATCCAAAAAACGTAGGTATAGTTAGGAAAATACGGATGGAATAGGGAAGTACAGTCGTGTTGGCTGGCGCTCCATGTAAAAGACTGGTATTCAGCTGCATTGGGTAAGTTGGAAGCCGACCCCGGGTGGTTGACCTGAGGTTGTTGGCTGCTAACCCTCCATACAGGGCTTAAAAACTTGAATCTAGAGCGACTACTCGCTAAGGACACCCTCTATGGGGTACGGACCCCGGCTTAGGGCAGTAAAGGACGGGCTCCATCGGATTGATGATTATGTGAACCAGCGCTGGGGCTCTGACTCGCATAGAAACGCAGTATTATGCTGAGTGATGGCCGTAATTTTGAGTCGGCGCTTTGAGTGATCTTTGTTCATTGATTTTTTAGTGCCGACTCAAAATTGTGAGGTTTATTATTTTTTGCTTTTCTGTTTTTTCGGCGGTTTAGTTTTTTTGTTAAAAAGTTTTTATTTTATTATTTTTTTTGGCTTTAATGTACTACTAATACTTGGCAAGGAAGAATTATCATAATCGTACTACGAAATGAAAAATTATGCGTGGTCATATATAAAAAAAAATATACGCGTCGAATTGAGAACCTCCTCCGTTTTTTTTTTCGTCGATTAAAAATTAAGTCGCTTCCTACGCCTGTACGCTTAGATCTTTTAAACTGCGCAACGTATTTTAATGCGGTTTTCATCAATAAACAGACTGATTCGAGAGGAAGATTTATATATCGCACCTACCGTAGGTGACAAATTATGTAATATTGCAGGAGAAGCGTTTGAAAATTCGACATCCTATTGTAATGTATTGACTAAAGTCATTAACTAGTAATATTTAAACTACAACTTTGAACTTCATATTAAAGTTGAAGCGAACATTTAATAAAGGGGTACATTAGCTACTTTTTCTCATACTCAGATCAATTTTGACAAAAATTGCATAAGTGACGTTGTTGCACCGTAGCGCGTAGGTGCGATATATGTATAATACGCGGGCGAATTCGCTGGCAAAAGCTGATATGATATAAATTATGTAGTTCCTTATTTAAAAATATATATTTTGGACTAAACATTTGAAAACACCTCTCCTTTTTTATGATTTTCTAAACAAATAAGGTACATCGTCGGCCAATTCGTTGTAATATTTTATTTACCTCTGATTAAAGGTTCTAGTAGTCGCCATGCTGGCCCCGCAAATCATATCGGCCCCCTTATCCAAGTTACAACCGTTTCGTGTCGAATTCCATTCTCCAATCGGTAACGCTTCGGTGTCAGCAATTGTAGAAAACGATAAGTTGGTAGCCATGTTGACGCGCCTGAGTTGGCCGCTCGTTCAACAATGTATTTAGAAAAACGACACATTTTAACAAAGGATGTAGCGTTGAACATTGTAGAAACGGTAAAAAATCATTCTATCATTTTGAACGATGTGAACTTGGCTACGAATTTTCTATTCGTTTGTTCTAACCACGTGACTTAACGTTGAGCGACTAGCGTTAACGATTGCAGATTATCAACTTGGCTAGGAGTGCTGGTCGTTACGACAGGCGCCGTGGTCTAAATCGATGGCGATATCCTTCCTCAAGCGTCCAATGAGTGACGATCTTTGCCCATCTCTCCGGTTGCGTTTGCGTTACTTATCTGGGCCTTTCACACTTCAGCCTGGCCGTTTTTTTTTTTTTTTCACCATCTGGCACTTGTATTATTGAGGCCAGAGTTCTATTAATAAAAAAAAACATAGAGAAGTGCAATTTGGTAACTCAAGTTATTGGATATAGGCCTTTCCCACGTAGTACCTACCTTCCTTTTTATTTTTTTTCTCTTTCTCCTCCTTCCGCATTTAGTTCGTCCCAGCATGCAACCGCCTTTGAGGTAACAGGGTTTCACACCTCCATGAAAAAAGGGAAAATCAAATCCATAGAGAAGCGCAATTGGGTAAATCTATTCTTAATTAATTCTATTTTTTACTCTTTCTCCTCCTTCCGCATTTAGTTCGTTGCCTTTGAGGTGACTGTGGGTTTCACACCTCCATGAAAAAAGAGAAAATGAAAACTATAGAGAAGTGCAATTGGGTATTATAATTCAATTTATCACAGCTTACTGTTTGGAAATAGGCCTCTCCCACGTAGGCACCTACCTTTCTTTTCACTCTTATACTCTTTTCCTCCTTTCGCATTTTGTTCGTCCCAGAATGCGGCCGCCTTTGAGATGACTGTAGGCTTCACATTTCCATGAAAAAAGAGAAATAAAAATGTATTTTTCTTTTGAGTGAGGCAAACGAAGTTTTGCATTTTACATACATTGTAGCAAGTAACGACTAGTCTGGACGCAAATTAAACAAAATTGTATTACACTTTCTAATCGTATGTTTTTCATTACGGCGGCGTTAGTGTAAACATACAACAAATAGATAGCTGCAAACCCCACTTTGAAAGGCTTAATATTTTAACTCTGCCATGCATATATATACTCGAAATTTGCAAATTTGCTCATAAACACCAAGACTTTTACACTAAACGAGAAGACATACAAACACGATACACACTTAGATACAAAACACGACTAAACATACCAACATCCCGCCTAAAAATACACTCATCAAGCCCTCTGGTTATGTCGATAAAAATATTCAATAAGTTACCAGAATCAATAAGAACAGAGAAAAAAAGCCATCTATTCACTAGTAAATTAAAAAAGCTTTTATTAAATAAATGCTACTATAGTGTCAACGAATATTTAAATGATAAATCCCTGCAACTAATTTAGAAAACTCCAAAGCATGTATTTAATTTATTTTTAATTACTATTATAGAATAAGTTATATTAAAAGATAATCAATAGGTCCTCATCTCTACCTGCTGTATTTTCTTTTGCTGTGCCCGACAGGGTCCATGATTGTTACTAAATAAAATGTTTTACCAACTAAGCATATACATTGTGGAATGCAATAAAGTATTGAGTATTGAGAAAAAACGAGTGTCCTCCGCGGGTCGGGATCACAGGATATGGAGCGAAAATATCGCCAAGCGAACTGTAGGTCTTACGTAAATCTGTTTAGACAGGTTTGTTTAGCACTCCACGGCGCGTTCCCATTTAGTTCACTTTAAATATCCAATTTTCTCGTGCGCTTTTTTCTTTATCAGGAAGAGATTTAGGTACTTAAGAGATTAACTCGAGTTCTGCAGTGTTTCAAACAGCTGCATAACAGTGTTTAGTAATATGTTGCGTTATTTGGATATGTGAGCTTAGGGTTTATTACTACCAACAACATAAAAAAAGAAAAGGCTCTATAGAGGAATACTATAGCCGGTCATCATCGTCATCATCTGCCTAACCTTTTCCCAACTATCTTGGGGTCGGCTTCCAGTCTAACCGGATGCAGCTGAGTACCAGTAATTTACATAGAGCGACTGTCTATCTGACTTCCACAACGCAGTTACTAGGTAATACGATACCCGATGGTAAGACTGGTTTTCAGACTTTTGGGCTTCTGAAGACCCGTAGGTAACGGCTTAACATGCGTCTGAGGCCAGGAAGGGTCTCGGTATGAAAAGATGGTTACCCATCTACGGACCAACCGCGGCAAGCGTAGCTTAACCTGAAAGATCGACCCGTGCGGCTGTTGTAACTTAGCCACAAGCCCCTCAATACCAGGTATATTGATGATATTAAAAACACCAAACTGTAGAAGCATCGATATCCTACAGTTCAAAATCATGGCTTTAAATAAAATCAAACAATACAAATGAACCTGAAAAAATAAGAAGCAAAATCAAAAAGCAATCTTCCGTTTCAGGTCAAGAACACTACAGTACGTCCTTTAATTTTCTAATCAATTGCCTTCCCTTATTACGCGCGGAAAACTCCAATATGAAAATCCTGAAAAAAGGATTGCTTATTGAAAATAATAATATCTAAGCTTAGAAACGGAGCGATTTCCCTTTAGGAAAATAGGTAAGCGATTGGCGAAGTACTTGTTCTCGATTCCTTTTTACATTAAAATCTAAGACTCAAGTTACCTAGTTATTGCCCTCCTCACACTTTACGCCCTTTAAGAGAAAAATTATGCAAACTGTGATACTTGATAGCCTGTTGGTTGTTATATGATTTGTTGTAATATTTAAATTTTGCCCTTTTACCTTTAATAGCCTCGTATTTCGTAAATTATACAAAACTTTATCTTGAGCAGAAGTAGGATATAATAATATTTTTCTGTAATTCTGTCGATAACTTTCACAATTTTAGAGGTAGTTAGTTAATAAGTAATTTTTGGAAGCAGAAACTTTAAACAACGAGATGCGTCACGAAGCAGGAGCATTATGTACTTAGATGTAGTTATAGGTAAGGATCCACTTAGCATTCGGTCGTATCCAAGGAAAAGTCTAGATGTAACTACTTATATGCTTAAGAAGAAAGAATAAAACGGAAGAACGCTAATTTTCTTTAAAAAAAAACACGTTTTTTTTCCTCCGCATTTAATGTGCATAAAATTATTTTTAACGTAAGAAACTTGGTAGAGGTGGTCCGACAACGAACATTCATGTAGGTCTATAAGAGGTCGAATATCCTAGAAAACTTCGTCTGTTTCATAATATTAAATTCAACAAACGACACCTCTGTTCAGGCTACGAGGAACTCGCGCCGCTCTCTTTTGCAACGAAAATGAGATTGAACAAATTATTTCATAGCTGTTGTTATACGTACGAGATATACGTTCTTATCACGAACAAAGCCTTGCGGATTTAATTCGCATATCATGCGGAACAAAAGTATAACATCCTGTTCAATGGCGCACAGGGCTCACCCTATGAAATTATCAGCAAAAGGGAACCACCCTTTGTATTCTACCGTTATCGCTATCACAATGTATCGGCAAACAGAAACAAGCTTAGCCGCGCGTAATCTAAACATAATATTTCGCCAGACTAGACGAACAACGAGGTTATTAAAATGCAGAAAACTGTATAAATAGCTGCTTAAAATAATAGCAGTAATACAAAGCAAAAGCATTTTTAGGGTAAATTGTGCTGAAGTTATTACCTATTTATAAATTGCCAGACGCGCGATATTTGTCGTCTACTGACATTAGCGTGAAAACTATGAGGGCAATATTATGACAATTCTGTTGCAGCCCTATTTCACAGTTTCCTTTGAAACAAAGGCATTATGAACAGGGGATTTGTTATTGACTGTCAAATAGGGTTGACTGTTGAAAGTGCTTAACACATCTTTTCACTTTAGTAAGCGACAAAAAGTGTGAAAATCGTACCTACCAGGATAGGTAGGTACGATTTTCACAGTTTTTCATCCACTTAGAGATAGTTGTACAAACCACAATAAACCGATCAACTCGATTTTAGTTACGTTGTATTAGTTGTTAGTCGTAGTGATATATTTACAATCACACCACGGAACTTGTAGGTTGAAAGGTGCTTGGGTGGCAATATAACTTGTAGGTAGGTTTCTTTCTGCCTCACAGGACCAAACTAAATGTTTTATAAGCGAATGCGCGACAACAAAGGCGGGTTTTTAATGTTTTATCTGTCTTTTCTTATTAGGAGGAACACCTAATCCTATTTTCAATAATGTACCAAAGTCTGCTTAAGATCTTTAAACTAAATTCCTTTGCCTTGACACAGTGGTCTAACTTTTATAATTTGCATGAGCATAATTTGCAGTATAGTCTGTGGCATAATTGTACTGCTGTCACGCTCCAAAGTAATTAAAGCGCGGGAGAACTGATGCTCACAGAGTTAGGAACTTCAAGAAATAGTTGGTAGCGTCTTGTGTCCTCTATAGAGTTGTAAACAAGTATGTCATCGAGGATAGCACATTGGACGATAACCGATGGCTAACTTCGATGTATGGCGTTTAATATCAAGTTCGTGTAAACTTAGTTTTGTAACATTATTCGATTATTTGCGTTTAGCAAAACGTCCTACTAAAGAAAAGAATCGGTAACATTATGAAATCTTTTAGTAATATTGATATTACGGTACCGTGTGGTGCCGGACGTAAAGAATAACACCACCCCATTTCTTCCCGTGGGTGTCGTAAAAGGCGACTAAAGGGACTTACTAGAGAATGGGCAGCAGCGTTCTCTATGCATTTTACCACCATACTGCGATCGCCAACCCGCCTGCCAAGCGTGGCGATTATGGCAAAGCCCCCCAAATTGGGGGAGGCCTAAGTCCAGCAGTGGACGTCTTACGGCTGAAATGATGATGATGAATGATGATAGATGGCGCTGTGGCTTAGGCATCACGGGAAGCAGGTTTGATTTCTGCGCGATATGTTGAACGGTCTACTGAAAATGGGTCCGATTATGGGTGTTAAATAACTCAAAAACTCGTATACTCGTTTATGCTAAGTTATATCCAAAAGACGTAGGTATAGTTAGGAAATTCGGATGGAATAGGGAAGTACAGTCGTGTTGGCTGGCGCTCCATGTAAAAGACTGGTATTCAGCTGCATTGGGTAAGTTGGAAGCCGACCCCGGGTGGTTGACCTGAGGTTGTTGGCTGCTAACCCTCCATACAGGGCTTAAAAACTTGAATCTAGAGCGACTACTCGCTAAGGACACCCTCTATGGGGTACGGACCCCGGCTTAGGGCAGTAAAGGACGGGCTCCATCGGATTGATGATTATGTGAACCAGCGCTGGGGCTCTGACTCGCATAGAAACGCAGTATTATGCTGAGTGATGGCCGTAATTTTGAGTCGGCGCTTTGAGTGATCTTTGTTCATTGATTTTTTAGTGCCGACTCAAAATTGTAAGGTTTATTATTTTTTGCTTTTCTGTTTTTTCGGCGGTTTAGTTTTTTTGTTAAAAAGTTTTTATTTTATTATTTTTTTTGGCTTTAATGTACTACTAATACTTGGCAAGGAAGAATTATCATAATCGTACTACGAAATGAAAAATTATGCGTGGTCATATATAAAAAAAAATATACGCGTCGAATTGAGAACCTCGTCCGTTTTTTTTTCGTCGATTAAAAATTAAGTCGCTTCCTACGCCTGTACGCTTAGATCTTTTAAACTGCGCAACGTATTTTAATGCGGTTTTCATCAATAAACAGACTGATTCGAGAGGAAGATTTATATATCGCACCTACCGTAGGTGACAAATTATGTAATATTGCAGGAGAAGCGTTTGAAAATTCGACATCCTATTGTAATGTATTGACTAAAGTCATTAACTAGTAATATTTAAACTACAACTTTGAACTTCATATTAAAGTTGAAGCGAACATTTAATAAAGGGGTACATTAGCTACTTTTTCTCATACTCAGATCAATTTTGACAAAAATTGCATAAGTGACGTTGTTGCACCGTAGCGCGTAGGTGCGATATATGTATAATACGCGGGCGAATTCGCTGGCAAAAGCTGATATGATATAAATTATGTAGTTCCTTATTTAAAAATATATATTTTGGACTAAACATTTGAAAACACCTCTCCTTTTTTATGATTTTCTAAACAAATAAGGTACATCGTCGGCCAATTCGTTGTAATATTTTATTTACCTCTGATTAAAGGTTCTAGTAGTCGCCATGCTGGCCCCGCAAATCATATCGGCCCCCTTATCCAAGTTACAACCGTTTCGTGTCGAATTCCATTCTCCAATCGGTAACGCTTCGGTGTCAGCAATTGTAGAAAACGATAAGTTGGTAGCCATGTTGACGCGCCTGAGTTGGCCGCTCGTTCAACAATGTATTTAGAAAAACGACACATTTTAACAAAGGATGTAGCGTTGAACATTGTAGAAACGGTAAAAAATCATTCTATCATTTTGAACGATGTGAACTTGGCTACGAATTTTCTATTCGTTTGTTCTAACCACGTGACTTAACGTTGAGCGACTAGCGTTAACGATTGCAGATTATCAACTTGGCTAGGAGTGCTGGTCGTTACGACAGGCGCCGTGGTCTAAATCGATGGCGATATCCTTCCTCAAGCGTCCAATGAGTGACGATCTTTGCCCATCTCTCCGGTTGCGTTTGCGTTACTTATCTGGGCCTTTCACACTTCAGCCTGGCCGTTTTTTTTTTTCACCATCTGGCACTTGTATTATTGAGGCCAGAGTTCTATTAATAAAAAAAAACATAGAGAAGTGCAATTTGGTAACTCAAGTTATTGGATATAGGCCTTTCCCACGTAGTACCTACCTTCCATTTTATTTTTTTTCTCTTTCTCCTCCTTCCGCATTTAGTTCGTCCCAGCATGCAACCACCTTTGAGGTGACTGGGTTTCACACCTCCATGAAAAAAGGGAAAATCAAATCCATAGAGAAGCGCAATTGGGTAAATCTTTTCTTAATTAATTCTATTTTTTACTCTTTCTCCTCCTTCCGCATTTAGTTCGTTGCCTTTGAGGTGACTGTGGGTTTCACACCTCCATGAAAAAAGAGAAAATGAAAACTATAGAGAAGTGCAATTGGGTATTATAATTCAATTTATCACAGCTTACTATTTGGAAATAGGCCTCTCCCACGTAGGCACCTACCTTTCTTTTCACTCTTATACTCTTTTCCTCCTTTCGCATTTTGTTCGTCCCAGAATGCGGCCGCCTTTGAGATGACTGTAGGCTTCACACTTCCATGAAAAAAGGGAAATAAAAATGTATTTTTCTTTTGAGTGAGGCAAACGAAGTTTTGCATTTTACATACATTGTAGCAAGTAACGACTAGTCTGGACGCAAATTAAAACAAACAAAATTGTATTACATTTTCTAATCGTATGTTTTTCATTACGGCGGCGTTAGTGGAAAAAACGAGTGTCCTCCGCAGGTCGGGATCACAGGATATGGAGCGAAAATATCGCCAAGCGAACTGTAGGTCTTACGTAAATCTGTTTAGACAGGTTTGTTTAGCACTCCACGTCGCGTTCCCATTTAGTTCACTTTAAATATCCAATTTTCTCGTGCGCTTTTTTCTTTATCAAGAAGAGATTTAGGTACTTAAGAGATTAACTCGAGTTCTGCAGTGTTTCAAACAGCTGCATAACAGTGTTTAGTAATATGTTGCGTTATTTGGATATGTTAGCTTAGGGTTTATTACTACCAACAACATAAAAAAAGAAAAGGCTCTATAGAGGAATACTATAGCCGGTCATCATCGTCATCATCTGCCTAACCTTTTCCCAACTATCTTGGGGTCGGCTTCCAGTCTAACCGGATGCAGCTGAGTACCAGTAATTTACATGGAGCGACTGCCTATCTGACCTCCACAACCCAGTTACTGTGTAATACGATACAAAGTTGGTAAGACTGGTTTTCAGACTTTCGGGCTTCTGAAGACCCGTAGGTAACGGCTTAACATGCGTCTGAGGCCAGGAAGGGTCTTGGTATGAAAAGATGGCCACCCATCCACGGACCTACCACGGCAAGCGTAGCTTAACCTGAAAGATTGACCCGTGCGGCTGTTGTAACTCAGCCACAAGCCCCTCAATACCCGGTATATTGATGATATTAAAAACACCAAATTTTAGAAGCATCGGTATTTTACAGTTAAAAATCATGCCATTAAATAAAATCAAACAATACAAATGAACCTGAAAAAATAAGAAGCAAAATCAAAAAGCAATCTTCCGTTTCAGGTCAAGAACACTACAGTACGTCCTTTAATTTTCTAATCAATTGCCTTCCCTTATTACGCGCGGAAAACTCCAATATGAAAATCCTGAAAAAAAGGATTGCTTATTGAAAATAATAATATCTAAGCTTAGAAACGGAGCGATTTCCCTTTAGGAAAATAGGTAAACGATTGGCGAAGTACTTGTTCTCGATTCCTTTTTACATTAAAATCTAAGACTCAAGTTACCTAGTTATTGCCCTTCTCACACTTTACGCCCTTTAAGAGAAAAATTATGCAAACTGTGATACTTGATAGCCTGTTGGTTGTTATGTGATTTGTTGTAATATTTAAATTTTGCCCTTTTACCTTTAATAGCCTCGTATTTCGTAAATTATACAAAACTTTATCTTGAGCAGAAGTAGGATATAATAATATTTTTCTGTAATTCTGTCGATAACTTTCACAATTTTAGAGGTAGTTAGTTAATAAGTAATTTTTGGAAGCAGAAACTTTAAACAACGAGATGCGTCACGAAGCAGGAGCATTATGTACTTAGATGTAGTTATAGGTAAGGATCCACTTAGCATTCGGTCGTATCCAAGGAAAAGTCTAGATGTAACTACTTATATGCTTAAGAAGAAAGAATAAAACGGAAGAACGCTAATTTTCTTTAAAAAAAACACGTTTTTTTTCCTCCGCATTTAATGTGCATAAAATTATTTTTAACGTAAGAAACTTGGTAGAGGTGGTCCGACAACGAAAATTCATGCAGGTCTATAAGAGGTCGAATATCCTAGAAAACTTCGTCTGTTTCATAATATTAAATTCAACAAACGACACCTCTGTTCAGGCTACGAGGAACTCGCGCCGCTCTCTTTTGCAACGAAAATGAGATTGAACAAATTATTTCATAGCTGTTGTTATACGTACGAGATATACGTTCTTATCACGAACAAAGCCTTGCGGATTTAATTCGCATATCATGCGGAACAAAAGTATAACATCCTGTTCAATGGCGCACAGGGCTCACCCTATGAAATTATCAGCAAAAGGGAACCACCCTTTGTATTCTACCGTTATCGCTATCACAATGTATCGGCAAACAGAAACAAGCTTAACCGCGCGTAATCTAAACATAATATTTCGCCAGACTAGACGAACAACAAGGGTTATTAAAATGCAGAAAACTGTATAAATAGCTGCTTAAAATAATAGCAGTAATACAAAGCAAAAGCATTTTTAGGGTAAATTGTGCTGAAGTTATTACCTATTTATAAATTGCCAGACGCACGATATTTGTCGTCTACTGACATTAGCGTGAAAACTATGAGGGCAATATTATGACAATTCTGTTGCAGCCCTATTTCACAGTTTCCTTTGAAACAAAGGCATTATGAACAGGGGATTTGTTATTGACTGTCAAATAGGGTTGACTGTTGAAAGTGCTTAACACATCTTTTCACTTTAGTAAGCGACAAAAAGTGTGAAAATCGTACCTACCAGGATAGGTAGGTACGATTTTCACAGTTTTTCATCCACTTAGAGATAGTTGTACAAACCACAATAAACCGATCAACACGATTTTAGTTACGTTGTATTAGTTGTTAGTCGTAGTGATATATTTACAATCACACCACGGAACTTGTAGGTTGAAAGGTGCTTGGGTGGCAATATAACTTGTAGGTAGGTTTCTTTCTGCCTCACAGGACCAAACTAAATATTTTATAAGCGAATGCGCGACAACAAAGGCGGGTTTTTAATGTTTTATCTGTCTTTTCTTATTAGGAGGAACACCTAATCCTATTTTCAATAATGTACCAAAGTCTGCTTAAGATCTTTAAACTAAATTCCTTTGCCTTGACACAGTGGTCTAACTTTTATAATTTGCATGAGCATAATTTGCAGTATAGTCTGTGGCATAATTGTACTGCTGTCACGCTCCAAAGTAATTAATGCGCGGGAGAACTGATGCTCACAGAGTTAGGAACTTCAAGAAATAGTTGGTAGCGTCTTGTGTCCTCTATAGAGTTGTAAACAAGTATGTCATCGAGGATAGCACATTGGACGATAACCGATGGCTAACTTCGATGTATGGCGTTTAATATCAAGTTCGTGTAAACTTAGTTTTGTAACACTATTCGATTATTTGTGTTTAGCAAAACGTCCTACTAAAGAAAAGAATCGGTAACATTATGAAATCTTTTAGTAATATTGATATCACGATAGATGGCGCTGCGGCTTAGGCATTACGTGAAGCAGGTTTGATTTCTGCGCGATATGTTGAACGGTCTACTAAAAATGGGTCCGATTTTGGGTGTTAAATAACTCAAAAACTCGTTTACTCGTTTATGCTAAGTTATATCCAAAAGACGTAGGTATAGTTAGGAAAATTCGGATGGAATAGGGAAGTACAGTCGTGTTGGCTGGCGCTCCATGTAAAAGACTGGTATTCAGCTGCATTGGGTAAGTTGGAAGCCGACCCCGGGTGGTTGACCTGAGGTTGTTGGCTGCTAACCCTCCATACAGGGCTTAAAACTTGAATCTAGAGCGACTACTCGCTAAGGACACCCTCTATGGGGTACGGACCCCGGCTTAGGGCAGTAAAGGACGGGCTCCATCGGATTGATGATTATGTGAACCAGCGCTCGGGCTCTGACTCGCATAGAGACGCAGTATTATGCTGAGTGATAGCCGTTTTGCGTGGATGTGACACATATGTTCCCCAGTTTTTGTATATTTTTGTTCTGTTCAGATTTTCTTTGCGTCATATTTACCGCAAATAAACGTATTTTCTTTCCTTTCTATGAACGGTCAGGGAAATTGACTTTAAACCAATTTACATGATTTTAATATATGGACTATTTAAATTGGTAGTCCGTTTGCTTAGCAATTATTTTCTGAATGTACATAACGTAATAGATAAACATTACACTTACACATAGAGCAGCCTTTCCCAAAGTGGGCGATAACACCCCCTTGTGGGCGCTGCAGGCCTAAACGGGGGTGGTTAGAGACCCAGAAAAAAAATGGTGGCGTTGTGTAGATTCTACACAACGCTCTCGACTCTTTTCCTGGGTCTCTTACCACCCCCCTTTAGGCCTGCAGCGCCCACAAGGGGGCGTTATCGCCCACTTTGGGAAAGGCTGACATAGAGCAACACTGGTCCGCCGGTGGTCCGTGTTGCTCTATACTTACAGTAGAGTCTCAATATAACACTTTCCTAGTTAAACAAATAGGTAGATACCAAAAGCTGTTTCCTACAGTTCCTTGTCTAACAATGCAGAACGCAGTCCCGATAACCGACTCTTTGCGACACTTATTGGTACCTAGTTATAGGTACATGGAACCCGTTACAACTCCGACTACAGTTTCGGCTCGCGCTGTGTCCTGAGATACGGACTATGTAAAACACTCCTGCAACAAGTTTCTGCAGTATTCACAGCGTGCACAAGTACTAAGTACTTTTCAAGTAAGGATCTACATCACCGTATATTTATTCTGCTAGACTTTAAGAACAAAAGAAAGGTAGGAAAGGGGGAATTAATAAAGAATGGAAGAGGCAAGGGGGGTTAGTGATCCTGCCCAGTGATCAGTGCTTTCTCTATAAAAGTTACTGAAAAATCTTTGTTCTAATTAGAGAATGTCATGAAAAACCTTTCAGTTGAGAATTCCGGTAACTTATTTGAATTTGCTAGTGCAGCTGCAGATTCAGGCGCCGAATTTCGTAAAACCATAACCTATATAACTGCGAAATATAAACAAGAACAATCCGGGCGATAATTTACTTCATGTAGCTAAAGACATAGGTACACGAACTGCACGTCGACTTCCGGTATATAGGTACGGCTTGTTGGAGTACGAATATTTAGTTTCTTCGTTCATTTATCTTCTAAGCTAAGAACAAATCTTCCTTGCACTTAACTTAGCTACTTTTTGTTGGGTTCTTTTCTCAAGAAGATATTGCAAGATGCGGTGGATGAAATCACTCATGAAATGCCAAAATATGCAGGAACATTAGACGTGAATAGGTACCTACTATCCATTATTAGCAGAGTTTCTACTACAATAATATAGTGGTCGCGTTTTAGCATGACATTGGTGGTCATTGACCTTCCTACATTTCTAACATTTCTTCATTCAAAAACTATCTTAAGGTTGTTCCAAAGTAGTAATAAATTTTCTTATGTTTTTTGCAATTTTCAAGTCAAATAAAGGTTATATTTTGATT
This sequence comes from Aporophyla nigra, assembly GCA_947507805.1. Lineage (NCBI taxonomy): Eukaryota > Metazoa > Arthropoda > Insecta > Lepidoptera > Noctuidae > Aporophyla > Aporophyla nigra. The sequence goes on from OX382301.1 coordinate 8,306,980, forward strand.
AAAATATAATGCGCGAACGAAATAAATATGGCTTTACATAATTATAATCTTTTAAGTCCCCAATACAACCTCTAATTTCATTTCATTCGTTTCAATTACTTTTATGAAATTTTCTATCTATACGTGTAGCAAAAATTTGTACCCGTTTTTACGAATATTACGCGACGGAAGGAGTATGAAATTTGGCATCGTTAAATTTTATACGTAGAAGAAGTGCAGAAGCCAATATTTTTATTTAAAAAATGCTAAATAAAAAATAGATTTTAAATTAATTATGGTCGATTACTGGGCGACCACTAGTTTCACGAAAATGTTGCAAAAAACATAAGAAATTTGAATTTCGCGCGCTACCGTGGAGCATTAAACGTTCCGACAACGAAAAACTATATATAGTGTATTGTTTCCGTTCCCACGGCGATATATTAGGTTGGGGAAAAAGTCTTTTCGCATTATAGTATGTATGAACTTGTAATAAAATCTCTTTGGCTATACTATTTGTATCTGGCTGGTTTTGGTATCATTGAAAGTTTAAATTTTAAAGAACATAATTCCAAATTCAAATTAGGAAAATGTGTGATTTTCATTTGTTTTTCGTACCGTCAAGATGACTGAATCTAATGAAGAAATTCGATACATTTTAAAATTTTACTACAAAAAAGGTAAAAATGCAACGCAAGCCGCGAAAAAAATTTGCGATGTTTATGGACCTAGTGTTGTGTCTGTGAGAGTAGCACAAATTTGGTTTAAGCGTTTTCAATCCGGAAATTTTGATGTCAAAGATGCACGTCGCTCTGGTCGTCCTATTACGGATAAAATGGATGCCATTTTTGAATAAGTGGAGCAAGATCGGCATACCAGTAGTTACGACGTAGCTGAAGAACTGGAAATTGACCACAAAACAGTTTTGGCGCATTTGAAAAAAACTGGGTACACAAAAAAGCTCGACATTTGGGTACCTCACGAGCTCACTGAAAGAAACCTAATGAACCGTGTACTCATTTGTGATTCTTTATTACGACGTAATGAAACCGAACCATTTTTGAAGAAGCTGATGACTGGTGATGAAAAGTGGATCACGTATGACAAGAACGTGCGAAAAAGGTCGTGGTCAAAGGCCGGTCAGGCTTCACAGACTGTGGCGAAACCCGGGTTAACTCGCAACAAGGTGATGCTGTGTGTGTGGTGGGATTGGAAGGGCATTATTCATTATGAGCTGTTACCACCAGGCAGGATCATCGATTCTGAAATCTTCTACGAACAACTGATGAGATTAAAGCAAGAAGTTGAGAGAAAGCGGCCGGAATCAATCAACAGAAGGGGTGTAGTTTTTCATCATGATAACGTTAGACCTCACACATCTTTAGCCACCCAACAAAAATTAAGAGAGTTTGGCTGGGAGGTGTTAATGCATCCGCCGTATAGTCCTGACCTTGCACCTTCAGATTTCCACCTGTTTCGGTCTCTTCAGAATTCTTTAGGCAGTGTCAGGTTAACATCACGAGAGGACTGCCAAAACCACTTGTCGCGGTATTTTGACCAGAAGTCCCAAAATTTCTATAGCAATGGGATCATGTCCCTACCTACAAGATGGCAAAAAGTTATCGAACAAAATGGTACCTACATACTTTAGTTAAATGTAAATAAACTTTATTAAAAAATGTTTTAAATTTTCTTAAAAAATGCGAAGAAACTTTTTCCCCAACCTATTATTTGGGAAAGGACAATGACCGATATTGCCATTCTTTAATGCAACAACTATAGAGCTAAAACGATACATAATTAAATTCTATGAGCAATGATGTACCTGTCTAGGTACCATCATAAAATTCTATGGGATCGATAAACCTTTTGCTTATTAAGGTTTATGTAAATATCGTCTAAGGTTTATGTAAGTATGAAAAATATATCGTAGATAATAATATATTTTTTCATAAAACTGAGGTCTCGTATTCCTCGATATTTTTATTAGATTTTTTGCATAACGATATGAGGATGTTTTCCGAACCGTATAACTTTTTGTTCCTTAAAATATTTTGCTTGATATATCTTGAAATATTTTTATATCCAATATTTTTTGTAGCATATTGGTAATTTTTGTAACTACTGTGTAAAATATTTCAGTATGGTATGTACCCTTAAATATGATGGCCGTATAATGTCTACCCTTAGGGCTCTACAAACAAATAATAAATGGCCTTAATTTTTCTTCACATTCTGCCTGAAACTTTAAACAATTGCTTTGTTCGACTTGCAGTAAACTTGTAGCAGATAAATCAAGTAGGATCTCTGTCAAATTATGTAGAACTACAAACTTCTATACAAGTTTAGACGACACCACAGATTATGCTGGAAAATATCACCATCTTTTTCTCTCTCCGCCTGCATGACAAAGAAAACTGTTGTCTTATAATAGTTTACCCGGTGCGCTGAAGAATCAGCGCCATCATTAGTTTAATTAGCAGAACAACCTCTTTGAACTACGTGAGTAAGATCATGTCCGGGAACCCTCATTACTCTAAATAAGGGACGTTGGCGCGGAGGTCAACAACGGTAAACACGGCCTATTGCAGGCCACTGCTGGACAAAGGCCTGTTCCAAGCCTTCCAAGTTGTGTCAACAATGTATACCTACCGTAGTCACTTTCCGTACAAATTAAACCAAGAAAAGCTTCCTGTATTACTTACTATTATTTATCTATGTTCTGCTTTCGCAAAGAAAGATATATCGCTACAGCAATGTTAGTTAATATCTTAAGTATTATGAAACTGACTAATCGTGAAACTGGAGTTTATTAATTGAATTCAGCATTTCCCACAAATAGTAAATATAGGTACAAGGTGGCAAGGACATCGACTATAAACTGTAACTACAAACTCAGCACATGATACTAATCTTTCAGCGTAGAAAAGTTTCGTCGGTTATCGAAAGATCATCTGTTTCTTAGATAAATGCAATACCTACCGTGGTCCACATGTATGGGAGATTTTTTCTTTTAATTCACGACGAATTATTTTAACGCAAGTAGGTTCAGAATCATGAACTTTTTTTTTTCTGGTTGGGAAATCATCATTTGATTTCTTCTCCCGCTCTGCGGGTGCGGGAGGGCGTGTCAGACTTTTATTGACTAAAAACCCACCCGTGTTCCTTCAGTTGCCTGTGCCAGGGTCACGGTAACTCTTTCTAGCAAATCTCGCGACCTAAGTTTTGTTTTCTCAGAAAGTCTCTAAGAAAGATATAGGGCTACAGCAATGTTAGATAATATCTCCATGATTATGAAACGAACTAATCGTGAAACTGAAGTTTATTCATCGAGTTCAGCATTTTAGCATTATAAGTAGCACCACAAATAGTAAATACATGTGTACATGGTGGCAGACACATCGATGCGAAAACTGTACATGATCTAGATCTCTCAGCTTAGAAAACTTTCGTCGGTTATCAAAAGAACAGCCGTTTCTTAGATATGTGCAATATCTACGTGGTCCAAATGTATAGCTAAAATATTTAAAAAAGGAAAAACACGACGAATTATTTTAACGCAACCGGTTCAGAATCATGAACTGATTCCGTTGTAACAGGTTGCATCTCGATGTCCCTGCCACCCTGTATAGGCATCTACGTAGATGTTTTGCGAATTCTATGTTCCGAAGCATTTCGTTTGCGAATCGTAACATTTGCTGATATGTTACTATTCCTTTGAGAACACGCTGACTAGAAATTCACGTCGAAACTAGAAGGTCTAATACTTATGCTTAAATAAGAAGAATTTGCTTCAATATTAAATTGGACTTTAAATAAATTAATATAATATATCTTCACGCTTGTAATCCCCTAAAGCTCGGGCAGAGGTGTACCTAAATACATGATACCCACATCGAGTGGGTTTATTGTCATCAACCGGGAACAATTAACCCAGCCTCCGGGTTGCTACTGAGAAAATCCTGATGTAGAAACTCAAAAACACTTTGCCCGACTTGGGAATCAAACTCAAGTGACAACTACACCAACGAAGCAATCGCAATTAAATCATTTTAATTTACGTGATTTACGTGTTTCGTGTGGTGTCGGACGTAAAGAATAGCATCACCCCATTTCTTCTCGTGAGTGTCGTAAAAGGCGCATAAGGGACTTACTAGAGAATGGGCAGCAGCGTTGTCTTTGCATTTTAGCAACATACTACGATCGCCATTCCGCCTGCAAAACGTGGCGATTGTGGCAAACCCCCCCAAATTGGGGGAGGCCTATGTCCAGCTGTGCACATCTTTCGGCTGAAATGATGATGATTTTGATAAATTTACGTGAAAATGCGAGATCCTAATTCTTAGTGTGACCAATAGTTAGCGGAAAAAAGCGCTTTAAATCAGCTTCCCATTTCAAAACACGCCAATTAAGTCAGTTGGTAATTAACGTGCACAGCGTGCACAGTATTCGCAACGCCATCACACTCCTATTTAAATCTGCTCTCCTTTTTGTAAATATTCACTCTTGCTTGCAGGTGTAAGTATCTGTACAGTCGCGGTCATAAGTCCAATACCAGTTCAACAAATCTATCGCAAAATAAGTCATCGTACTGGAGAGCTTCTACTCATCATCATCAGCAGCCTTTAATGTTCCCACTGCTGGGACACAGGCCTCCTCTCAGTGAGAGGGGGCGAGCCATAATCCACCACGCGGGCCCAGTGCGGGTTGGTAGATGTCACATGTCTTCGAATTTTTTTTCGGAAGTCGGTGGCAAAAACCTTAAATAAAAATCCTAAGACACCGACTTCCGAAATTAAAGTTATTTTTCACTTTGTAGTGTTTTTAAGGAAGTCGGTTGTTTTTTTTTTGTAAAAAAAATTTTTTCGTTGCTATCAAATCATCTATCTATAAAATGTCATCAATTTATTGAAAATTAATAAGATAAAAGATCCGGGAAAAAAGTAACGAATACGGATAAAGATCTTTCTTTCCCGCGGTTATCCGCGGATACTGATACGAAAGACCTGGCGTCTGGCTCGCACAAAAATATGAAAATTCTGGTGGAACTCCACTTATGACCGTTGAATGTATATAAACTACCAAATAACATCGTGAGCGAGAATTTACGTGAGTCTTCACACGATGTGCTTCAAAATCGAACAGCAAAATACTAGTTTGCGTCCGTAATTGGAGCACCACGAGTTTTGTGAATTGACTTGAAAAACAGCTCGACTCAAATGTTTTGAAATTCAGTATTTTCCTTTTGTTCTGTTCATGTATACGTCATTAATGGGAATATTTGAAAACAGGTACTCGTATCATTCATACATATGCAACATACATGTATTGTATATTCATAGTTATTAATTCACTGCATTTGTAAGTATACTGTGAAAGTATAAAATATTTCATGTAGAATCCAGTTAAACGTTGAATTGTAGATACTACTATTATAAAAAGTAATTTGAAGGAACAAATTACTCTGTTAACAATAGCAGTGGTCGTAAAAACCATTGAAAAGCTTGCACACGTGATATAAATTCATGACTACTTGCTCGCTAATTTCGCCGAAAATTTATAACGTTTACCTTATAATAACAAGCGAGACATAAAAAAAGCTTGAGATGAAATTCTGCCGACGTATTTTACTCCTTTGCGTTCCACACAGCTTCACCTCTGGGAGCTATAAAAGAAAACAATTGAAAACAATTTTCTCCTCGAAAAGCTTTTTCATAGCGAGGAGGCATAAGATACGATACTCATATTACACAAAAATTCGCATAATATCCATGCAATCTAGAAAATGTACGAGTAAAAGTAAAAATAAAACCTGTCAAAGTTGAAAGCGGCTATTTATAAGTCGGTGAATCTGTAAGCTTGGTGCACGTCGAGTCACGCAAGCTGGCGAGCGGCGAGCGTGTGTCCAAATATAGCGTACTTACCATTCAGTAGCTTTATCCATAGCCTATCGTATCCATTGACACTGAAATCAATTAATTCTATAACTAATTGACTTTAGCACAGATTGCCTACAGAATATGCTTAATTAGGGTTTTAGTTTTTCCGGCAGATAGGTAAAATATTTATTCCAAGTACTCCGTGAGTAAATTTTTTTAAACGGAAAGTAGTTTTTGCAGTTTATTGGAGTTTAATCCTTAAGAATCGATTTCCATATATAAGCCCGGGGTATGAACATTTATGGGGAGTAAAATCTGAATATATATAAAAAAAAACATCGTCGTCGAAGAGTAAAGACCCGGCGTGCGTCGGAGTTGACACACACAATTTTTTTATTTTACCTACGATATGCAAATTAGGTAGACAAGGCTGTTTGTTCTATTTTCATTTGTCTAGCAAACGATATAATAAACGAAACATTCGTTACGAGGACATCAGTACTTCTAAAGTATTAGGTAATGAATGATTAATTTGTCTATAAATTCTTAATTCGAAATTGTTTTTTTTTTATTACCTCTAATTTGGTGCATACCTACACATTCACAAAAAAAAAAAGCCTGTAGTGCACCTGCGGGGTAATTACGTGACGTATTGACAGTAGAAATTACTTTCATTTTGACAGTTCAACGACATTCTTTGCGTTATTAACGATGTTAAGCAGTCACATTTTTCTAACATATGAAGCAATAAATTAGCAATATTATTAAAAATTATTCATATTTTGATTGATAGTGTGCTAAGCAAATAGGGCGCAGTTCACTTATAGACATTGTCTTAAGGATTAACAATTCACAATCTGTTTCAATCGAGGGTACAGATACTCTTCACGAATATTCTTAAATTGATTTATAGGTCAACTTTTTTCCAATTTAGATTAAAAGCATTTCAATCCGGATTATCTGCGGAGTAGGTACCTACCTACTTGATTAAATCCTTCCAAGTATAAGTAGCGTCGCTTATCCTTTTTCAAGGGAAGTCATTACTTGATTGGGGCCTCGTACATTTTGATAACAGGAGCAACAATTATTAACAGATGAATTAATTGTAAAATGATTTGAGGTTGGCGCGGGTTTGGTGGAACAATGAAGAGTTTTCCAATTACGTGAACGCACGAAGCGCTTTCATTTTTAGTAACTGGCGCTTAGCTATCGACAGACTGATAAATGTTGGTACTTCGGTAGGTATAATTATTATGAGACAATGATTGAGTAAAGCCTGTCAAGTTGTCAACAGATCGATAGATCCCGCTCAGTGCTCAGTTCACCAGAAGATTATATACTACATTATCATACTTTTGAAACTTTTCACGCCGCTTCAGAAAAACAAACAAACCCCTCGGTTCATTTGTGAGAATTTTACATAAGTTCTAAGTTCCAGCCGGAAATGTTTGTCGAGAAAAGTAGCGAGCACCTAAATGACAAGTCAATATTATGAAAAGTCACTGTGACAGAAACTGAAACAATTTCAGTAACACAATTTGAAATATCTATTTTATTTGGAAGGGTGCTTGTCAAATACCTGTCATGTGTAATAAATGTCCTTCCCTCGTTTACATTTTCAATAAATGAACCGAGGACCTTCGAAAATCTCATTTGGACCTTTGCAAACGTGCCGGGTATGTACAAGTGGAGTTTACCTACCGTGTCAACTACTATTCTTTGCGACGGGATAATTAATTCTAATTTGTGTGTGGAACAGTTAGTTGTTTGTAAACTAAGGCGGCTAATTGTGGGGCTGGCGTAATTCGGAATACAACGATATTTTTGCCATTTACTATGCTAATCGGGTACAGAGCAAATGTGATAATAACACGCCGCAATTGTAAATGAGGACCGTTTTATAACAGCGATTAATTAATATTCAAATATGAATGCTAACAAAAAGCTCTGTGAAACTTTAATGAGTAAAAAGATATTAGGTTCATTAATTGGTTTCGTAAATATGATTGATAGGCTCATTTATTAAACGAAGAGTCAAATGGGTGACACGAGCAGTCGTTCGATTTTCGTAAAATAATGAGGCTAAGCTAGGTAAATCTATAATGTTTGCCTGAAGTGCCTAACCGTAGTTATCGACGCACAGCTTTTGTTGTAAGGCGTCATTTATCGATAGGTTCAAGTTAAATACTACTTCATGTGCCTGGCCACTTGCACATAATTAATTTAATGTACCGTCAAACGATCTATTGTATTCGTATTGCTTTGTTGGCTTAACGCGATTGTTATTAATGGTGTTTAGTAACTTCAGTTATACAATAAGACCTCAACTTGGTGATCGATATCGAGAATATTGCTAACTAGCAATATTCTGTTAAGTTGATAGATAAAGACAAAAGTGTGACTAAGAATGGGCTAGAGGATGAGCACCGACGTTCTTTCTTTCTACTTGTACCAAAAAACTGTGATCACCAATGCAACTGCCAAGTGTGGTTATTCCAAAAACCTTCTATGTTTCCAGTTATTATTAGTTGCTTACTAGACAGAATGAATGGCGTACTGGCTGAAAATATTGGTTTCTGCACAGTAGTGCAGAACCCAATATTTCACCCGCTACTTAGGTACCTACTAGTCGCGGGTAAAATTTTCGCACGGACGAATACATATTTGGTAGGCCTATAATAGATAGGTATCGGTTCCGGGTTGGACTCTTTGTTGTGAGATTTATGTTTCTAAATGTAAACTCGATATCTGTATCGTGAGATATTTCGAGTGCGAAGCAAGGTCTGTTTTTTTATTTAAAAACTTCGTACAAAAATCTAGGAGCACTCGGATGATCCGGGTTCAAATATACTCGACCAACAAGCATGACGCCCGTCAGTTTGTTATTTTCTATATCCATTATTGGATTGAAATCCGGTAGACCTTTTCAGTACTCGTAACACTCGAGTCGTAAGTCTATTGTCGATGGTTCGTATTCACGCTCACAATAGACAAGTTTCCCTAACATGTCGTACGCAGCCCGTTTCGGTTCCGACGCGGGTTTTTCGTGTCGTTTGTGGTTTAACATGTTTCCTAAGTTAGAACCTTCGTTGGGAAATGGCGACAGTCTCGTAAATGTTAGGACAGGAACCGACACGGTTGAGTATAAAACTAGATCTTGGTACACTCAAAACACGTAAAGGGTAGGTAGCACAAAGGTAGGTAAGAACTAAGGTGTTACTAGTTTAGTCGTTTGATCGTAAGTAAGAGTAATGATAGAGGTACTTTATGATTTTTGGATGGTTAAACAAGTGAAATAAAAACCTTAGTCACTGATACTGTTTGTTCACTCCTCTAGTTTGCTATCAATAAACTGTCACTGGGAATAATTTGTCATAATAATCCCTAAGCTAGGCAGGAGTGGCCTTTGTACCTAATGTGGAGCTAACTCGCTTCAATAGCCACCCGTTTTAATCCCCGAGAACCCTTCATTAGTTCTTGAAGGTCCAACAATTCTCACAGGCCTTTACGTTCGGGCTTCGAAAAACATTTATAAAATCCTGTCCAGTTTCAACAAACGAATCCTTGAAAATGGGCAGAAATCAGGCGAAAGATTGGTCTCTTTTTTACGTTTTCTGAAATACGGTTGTGCCCGATTTAGTAGCTTTTATCCAGCAAAGCTGTGGCCCTAACGTGGCTAACTGGGAAACAAAGGGCATGGAAAGGAACAAAAATTTGTATTTCTATGTCGCCTATTCACTAAAGTTTTTTCCGGGCTTAACTTCATTTGTGTTTAAATATTTTAGCCACAATTGATGTTTAAAATGGAGGTTAGACAGGCAGTTGCTCTATGTAAAATACTGGTACTCAGCCGCATTCGGTTAGACTGGAAGCCGACCCCAACATAGTTGGGAACTAGGCAGATGATGAATTGATGTTAAAATGTTGGACCTCTTTTCAGACACTGGCTAACTGGTACCTACCACTATCTATCTATGTATTGTATATAATGTATGTAATTAGGTGAATCTGTAGAGACTTTGGGCAGTGGTAACTGGACGTACGAGTTTGTAGGTCGTGGGTTTGAACCTAAGCAGGCGCTCTACTTTGTGTAAATAATTTCAACAGCACAGCTCTGGAAACGGTAAAGGAAAACATTGTGAGAAAACCGGTATGTCCTAAAAACAAAGAGTCGCAGTCATGTGATATCTACCATCACGCACTGGGTCAGCGCGGTCAATTATAGCCCATGCCTTCTCGAAGAGGAGTCTCTTATGTCCCAAACAGTAATTAAAATTTTGCCATTTTATGGTATTGTGTCAGAACACCAAAATCTCGTAATTAAAAACGTTCAGAATCTAGTCTAGTCTCATCTCGGTGACAATCAAATGAGATAAGCTTGTCAAATATGTAGTAAAACTCAAGGTATTTTTAACAGATTGAGACTGGTATCAGACTGTGAAAATTACGAGAATTGCCCCTCTAGTGGATGTCTCATAGAATGGGTGAATTGGACGTTTAAACCAACTTAGAAATAAAGGTACTTTCAATTATAACGTTACCCAAAAACAAATTCTGTCATTGAAATAGGTACCTTTGGTCGTTTGTTTTTAATTAAACTAGTTTACCTCGCCAACAAAAATACATTAAAATACCTCGTACTTGGACGTTTCGTTTGACATTTCGACCCTCACTTGTAAAATACTTGCCCCTAATACGTTTCCAGGAAGGTAAATACCGTCTCCCTATCTTATCTTACGTGGAGTGATAAATGAACCATTTCGCCCGATTCACGTACGTATACCTAATAGTCATTATATAATTCAGTTACCGGTAAATTAATTAACAAGTATGTCTCTCCATTTTCAATTTAATTTCTGAGCTGATAGCTGTTAATTAGTACATTTTGACGTTTGAACTTCTATCATGCAGGAAAATACTGCGAACTTACTTTAATTAAACTGTGACTCTTCTTATAATTTGTTCGTTGTAACAAAACACCACAACATGCTTATTTTCCCATAAGGGTTAGGCAGAAAGAAGTACACCCTCATTTTGCTAGTTATATTTAAATTATCCATGTAATGGGATGAGGGGAGGGGATTAAGAATTGTCAGAATGGCTTTTCTAATTCAAATCATTTATTTCAGACATGAGTCCATAGTGAAATAACTGAATATGTAGTGTTGGTAATAAGGAAAGTAGTTAGTAATACTTCAAATATAAACTAGTATGGATTCTTACCCAGTGGTGCAGCAGAGGGCCATCCCACCGATCTGAGGCCTCGCTCAGGAGTCCACTGGTGGCGGCGCGCAGCCTGCCGGCTATGGAGGCGGTCCTTTTTCTTATTAGAGATCCTTGTACCTGGGGACACTTTTCTTTAAACCTCCATAATTTAAGTTCAAATTGATCTATCGCCATGAATTTTGAAATTTCTAGTATATAGCCAATAACATTACAATATAATGATGCAACACACGGCTTGTTATATTTTATCAATGAGAAAATTACAATTAATGACTTTAGAATTTTTGTCCCCAGTGTGTACAAGCATGGCTTGTACCTTGGGACACCAATATTTGTACCTTGGGACACATTGTTGTAAAAGCAACTTCCGCCAGACGAATATTATTTCTATCAGTTGACATCAATATTTCAGATGCTGGAAATTTAGGTTTGAATGGGCAGCTTAAATACTCTGTTAAAGATATTTAAGACATTGGAAACGAATTTAGATTTAATACCGCATTTCTGACAGTAATTTTCAAAAAAGGTGCAATCTTCTTGTACCTAGAATCTACAGGTGACACACTGAATTCAGTCTTCTGTGCTCGAAGTAGTAAAATAGTTTTCACCGCACCCCACACAATTGTTTTCTTCTTGAATGTCATCACATAATAATAATCAGCCTGTTTTGTCCCACTGCAGGGCACAGGCCTCCCTTTCCTTTTTCCACTCAACTCTATCCTGAGCCAATAAGGACCAATCCCTCATGTAGGCGTCGAGTTCGTCCCGCCATCTACGCCTGGGTCTTCCGCGATGCCGTATAACATTTTCGGGGACCCATATTGTGGTAGTCCAGCCCACATTGCATCTGACATGCGGCAACCGTGTCCGGCCCAGTCCCATTTGAGCTTGGCTGCTTTCTGGGTGACGTCTACGATTTGTGTCGTAGAGCGCAGTATCGTGTTCCTTATCCGATCGGTAAGTTTAACTCCGAGGATACTACACTCCATCGCTCGCTGACGAACCCCGAGCCTGGTCCTCTGCTGAACTGTCAAAGACCAGGTTTGGGCGCCGTATGTAAGGATAGGGAGAATGCACATGTCCGTTAATTTGCGTTTATGGCAAATCAAATGAATCGTCATTTTCTAAGATAACATGCTATTAAAGATTAGGCCTATTAAAGATTTTGATAATTGAAATTCTTTGACAGCTTTCCTAATAGATAAACGTTTTGAATGACCGTTTCAATTGCATTTTTTTTACATTTTCCTCACTTGGTTTTGGCCGGGTGACTTTATTTTTACTTCGCGGCATCTAGAAACGTTAAAACAGAAATTAAAAATATAACATTAAAATAAATAGTTGAAAAAAAGCAATAACTTGTACTGTCCCAAGATACAAAAAAAACACTGTCCCGTGGTACAAATTTCAATTGTATAAAACAAAGTGTGGTTATAATTTTTGAATTACGGAAATTAGTTAATTATATAAAAATAAGTGATTACGAATGTAAATAACAACTAATTGTATCATAATTAAAATACTTACCACAAAATATTTCAATATGAACAAAGATTAAAGTGGGTTACAAAAAAAAAATCGGATGAAAAAACCACACAGCATACCACATCTAAGGAACGAGGTAAAATGGCCAACTTTACTGCATGCATTCTGAATGTTGTATTGAAATAGCTACTAATTGTCGCCACTTACCACTTCTCAAGGCAACATTTTTGATTCTATGAGCTTGTCCTGAGGTACAAGGTGTCCCAAGGTACAAGGATCTCCCCTATGGCGAAAAAATAGTCTGTACGTGCCTCCGCAAACATTGTGGACGTACTAAAACGCCTCGACAGCCCCAACAGTATCCTAATCACGTTATTATACTGGACACGCAGATCGCGGTACGACCTCTGCATAAAATGGGTCCATAGACTGCACGTGTAGAAAGACTGACAGAAAACTTTGAAAAGTGGACAATGTGCAAAAATGTTCGAACCAGTATTTTAAATCAGCCAACGACCTGCGCTCCCTCTATATATCCACTAGCTTCTGTCCGCGACTTCGTCCGCGTTAAATTTCTTATTCCCCCGACCCTTCCCGTCGCGTTGGATCGCCTACCCGTGAGATTTTCCCCGTTTTTTCAACATTTTCCATTACTGCTCCGTTCCTCTTGGTTGTAGCGTGATGTTATATACCTATAGCCTTCCTCGATAAATAGGCCATCCAACACAAAAAGAATTTTTCAATTCGGGCCAGTAGTTCCTGAGATTAGCGCGTTCAATCAAACAAACAAACCCTTCAGCTTTATAATATTAGTATAGATATAGTCCTTAAGATCATCAGTGACCCAAGGACCCAAGTACTTACACTTAGTCACTCATGCTAAAGGAGTGCCACAGAGCGAGACACCCGGAATATCAGAATACTTTATGGCACTCACTTTAAACATAATAAGTTCGCTCTTCTGAACATTGTACTGTTCTGTGTGGTGCCTAAGAGGCGACTAAGGGGCTTACAAGAGAATGGGCAGCAGCAAGAAAGAAATACATTTTACCACCACATTGCGATCGCCAACCCGCCTGCCAAGCGTGGCGATTATTGCAAACCCCTCAAATTGGGGGAGGCCTATGTCCAGCAGTGGACATCTTTCGGCTGAAATGATGTTGAACATCGGACTTGAGCCCATGGGACACTGCATAGGACTCACAAATAAATAGCCATCAGTCTCCACTAAGCGCCGATCGATGATGTTATCCGCAAATCTAATACTTATCAAATTACAGTTTTGTCAGACGTATTGCATTTGCATGGGAGGACAGTGTAGGCCTGTCAACAAGAATCAGGGTATTTATCAACTAGACAATGGCCTACAAGTTTACTAAGAATGAAAGCATGTATGTATTTAAATATTCGCAATTCTCTCCTCAATTATTTAAGTAGTAAAAAGTTAATAAGTAAGAAAAAACATACATACGAATTGAGAACATTCTCCTTTTTGAAGTCGGTTAAAAATACCAATATTTTTATGAGGTGAATAGATTAAATTTTACTTCGTAACTCATCGTAATATTTTACACACTAGTACTATAATTGCATAACACTATCAATCACCTGTGCGAAGTAAAAAAAAACGAAGTAGACAAACTATAACTTAACACCAACTTAAGTCAAAACGTCCACGGAAGCCAGCAGAATTCAAATGTTTCCTTCACAATTTTCCTCTAAGTTCTTTTAATTCCACCATTGAATAAAATAAAAAATAAATCAAATTAAAATAGTTTATTTGCACCTTTGAGTAAAACAAAATGACTTTTCTTTTCTTTTTTTTGACAGAATGACTTTTTCATGAAATAGTCATTCATTGGTATTAAATGGATTTATCATCATTTCAACCAAAAGACGTCCACTGCTGGACATAGGCCTCCCCCAATTTGGCCATGCTTGGCAGGCGTATCCCAGTATGGTGGTAAAATGCATAGAGAACGCTGCTGCCCATTCTCTAGTAAGTCCCTTAGTCTTACGCGTTATTCTTCACCGACGCCACACGGAACTAAGGGGATTGTATTGGTGATTGTAGTTATTATAATCCTGTAAATACGTACGTGTTACGATCTTGAATCATATTTTATTAAACAGTACCTGGATGCCCGAGAACCCCCTGTATACTAAATTTCAAGAAAATCGTTGGAGCCGTTTCCGAGATTCAGATTACATATATATATACAAGAATTGCTCGTTTAAAGGTATAAGATACAACCTAGCACTGACTTGCAAATTGGCAAAAAAACGTAAGAAAACTCGAATTTCGCGGGTTACCCTTGAGCTTCCACTTTAACACGTCATAAAATAAAATAAAATAAACAATGTTCCTACGCTTTTATGATGCACTTCACTTCATAACCAGCATGAACTAAATCTTTATCTTCGCACGGACTCTAACAAAGGGCTTAAACTTACGACTAAAGAAGAAAGAGCTTTGTAAAGTTTATTTTTCTTTCATTCTCAGTTCAGCATGGATGTTTGTATGTAAATTGTGAATGCGAGAGACTGAGGGTTTACTTAGTCAACATAATTTTAAGGAAACTCTAATGAGTTCCATGTTCATCGTTGTTATATGTCTGTACCTAGCATTACAATAAAAAAAGGTTTCAATTTCAAGATACGTATTTTTGTCGCATTTCGATTTTCAATGATAAAATTGAAATATCGTATTTCATGAACATGAGAGCTGCAACTTATCCTTGATGTGCGAAGTGTTTTGTTTTAATTTTATACTGCTAGCCAACATACCTACATGTATGAAAGCCCCCCACGGCCTCGTGAGGGGCTTTCAGGACCGGGACCGTCGTCCTAGATTCCACTTATAAATGAAATAAATATTATTAGCAGCATTATGGGACCACAAATAAAATATTATAAGTTATGTCTTGGGAAAGTTCGACCAGCCAAACAATTTAGAAATTATACAAATTAAACAATTTTTCTGAAGAACATCACCAATAAGGTCACTATGTCCTCCTAAGACGTCCCCTCCCGGTGCTTCCACTCAAATCTGCCTTGTAAATATCAGAAAGGTTAGGTGCGTAGACTGCGTAGTACCTACTCGCAACCGGCGGTGTGTGTATGGCCAATTGTACGAACCTAAATGAGGCAAAAGGAGTGTATCGTTGCAGGTGGCTTTCACGCAAAAATTACTGAACGGATTTGGATGAAATTTAGAATACAGATAGTTTATTACGTGAATTAACATATAGGATACTTTTTATCCGGGTAGTACGTTCCCGCGGGACAATTCCGACCTCGACGCGGGCGAAGCCGCTGACAAAAGCTAGTATAGTATAAAACAAAGTAACTTCCCGCGTCTGTACGCTTAGATCTTTTAAACTACGCAACGGATTTTAATGCGGGTTTCGTCAATAGATAGTGTGATTCAAGAGGAAGGATTTTATGTATTACGCGGGCGAAGCCGCTGGTAAAAGCTAGTTTCTTTATAAAGAACTGTTCAAATCAAAAACTTTTTAGTTTTAGATGTTTTATGTTACGGAGATAGAACTGCGGTAGCTATGCGCAATACTGTAACTTTCAGGTACAGGTTCAGATTCTTAGGAGGTTCGGAAAGTGAAGATCACGATAACACAAGCACCCTAATTGCGAAACACACTATTAATCAAAACCACTTTGAAGGTTATTTATTGCTAATCCAATGCTTCATTACTTGGAAAAAGTTGTTCGCTCATCAACGTAAATAACGCAATGAATGTTGTTGAACTGTAAAAATGAAATCCATTCCTACTTAGTGTTGGTGTATTACGAAGTTACCCCACCGATATCTCTCAATCTCTTTCAGCACTGCCAGCGTCGCGAGATTTGTCCGAAAGAGACACCGCGGCCCTGGCACATGGGTAACTGAAGGAACACGGGTGGGTTTTAGTCAGTAAAAGTCTGACACGCCCTCCCGTTCTCGTCATTTGATGATTTCCCACCGACAAAAAAAAATACTTCAGGAAATTTACTCTTTATCAAGTGAAACACGTCTATGCATCCATCTACAGAACAGATAAAAGAGTTCTGTGCATCCATCCATATACCATGACATGTGTACATAGGTAAGACTATTTACCACATCGGTCACATTTCAAGTGGCCTCCTGTTGTCAAGTGCTCGTAAATACTGCTACTAAGTAAGGGTCAAGTTGTAAGTAAGATGCACGTGTTCGTAATAGCACTGTCCATGTTCCACACAGTGTATGATGTAGGATCCAGTGCGGGACAGATTCTTGTAAATTATTTCATGTAATGGCCGCGGGTGCAGCGGGGAATTTAGTGCAATAGACTTTGAAATAAACTGTGTAGTTTCACACATAATGCCCAGAATTGTATTATATTTTGTAGTGTTTTCAGGAAAACATTATATTTAGTTACCCCGTTCGTCGTCGTCGCAAGCGCGACTGCTGATTGTGGGGGCTTTTTTTTCGGATGGGAAATCATCAAATGACTTCTCCCGCTCTGGGCGGAGCGGGAAGGCGTGTCAGACTTTTACTGACTAAAACCCACCCGTGTTCCTTCAGTTGCCCATGTGCCAGGGTCACGGTATCTCTTTCGAACAATCTCGCGACCCTGGCAGGCATCGATTGATCCTTGGATTCGAGTCCCAGGCCGTGCAAAGTGTTAATAGGTTTTTTCGTTAAGAATTTCTTAGTAAAAGTCCAGAAGTTGGAATTTGGTGGTATGATACCCACCCCCATGCCTCGGAAAGCACGTTAAGCCGTTGGTCCTGCACCTGATCTCTCTCCGGTCTTCTTTTATTTGACTAAATTGCTTGTGAAACTGTCATTCGTGTATCTTTGACAGTTGTCACGGGTCATCAGAAGCCTGAAAGTGTGCCCACCAGTCGGATCGGAAGCCGACTCCAAAATAGTAGCGAAAAGTCTAGCAGATGATGATTGTTAAGCATTTAAGGGTTAAGTTACGTTTATAAGTTAGTCAAGAAGCACTTTAAAAACAAATTCCAGTTTAAGTCTCTAAAACGATGTTAAGTTAAAATCGGGAGCTGAATTAATTTTGCGAAAGTTCTCCGGAGTATGAATGACCTTTAAATAAGTCTACTTTACGGTTTTGAAATTCTCTTAATTTGGCTTTAAATTTTGATGTTTTCACTAAGTTTTTCTATTTTATTTATTTAATGAAAAACCAACAGTAGCACAATAAGAAGTAGTCATAGTATCTTAAATAAGTATTACATTTTACAACAATCCTCGATAAATAGGCTACCCAACACAAAAATAATTTTTCAATTCAGACCAGTAGTTCCTAACATTACCGCGTTCAATCAAAGAAACAAACATACAAACTCTTCAGCTTCATTATTAGTATGCATTACGGTATTATAATATAAGTAGTAGGTAGTTATGAATAAATTTGCTGATCCTTTAAGGTTGCTTGGATTTTCTTTTGTCAATGCATTTTTAATTAAAAAAAGATACTAACAAAACTAACGTCTAACTTAACTTACTTTTATTTTATTAATTCCATTATTAGTCAAGCTTTTCAAATCACTACTCAACGTTGCCAGGAATAACTTGATAATGAAATTAACCGCCCCCCAAGGGTGGAATCCATCAATATCCAATTCGCTAAAGTTAATCTATGGTAGTGGATCAGACGGTGAGTGGGGTTCTATTGACATATCTATGGTATGAGTGCGATCGTTGACTGAAAGCCGTTCTCGGAAAATCCAGCTCCGTTATAGTAATGGGCTTACGTATAGCTAAAATCCTGGAGTTAAAGCGACGAAGCGTTAATCTGTTGTACCTAATTCTGGCGAAGTTGCAACCAAATATTCGGAGGCACTAATATGAGTAGGTATTTGCTACCTACGAATATTCGGTTCTCACACTTCTCACGGAGTTTATAATCCAAGTTACCAGTTAGTATGAGGATTGGGGCTGCGATAAGAATTTTAATGAAACTACCTGAGCTGGAGTAGTTCGGTTTAAGTTTAATTTATTGAAAATTGAAAGTTTATGTCAAGTGTAGGTTACCGAGTCAATATATTTGAAAATTTAATTCATTCGTTGCTGCTAATCTTTCACTTAAGTTAAGTGCCGAGTCGTTAACTTTTACTTAAACTAGCGGGGTAATTGCGTAAAACACTAACATGGAATGTCTTTCATTTTGACGGTTCAACACTCATTGCGTTATTAAAGTTTGAATCATAGACATGTCAATACCTACAATTTGTAAATGAGCATTTATCTAGACAAATAAATAAAATTGGATTGTCTGTTTGTAATATTAAAATAACCGCTTTGTACTAAGTGTATATGGATGTATACACGGTTCATATACCAAAACAACATTTTTTACAAATTTTGTCTGCCTGTTTCTTCCGGCTAAACTCTGAAATGGCTGGACCGATTTTAACGGGACTGTCACTGGCAGATAGCTGATGTAACAAGGAGTAACTTACTTTTATTTTAGTAAAAATATTGAATCTCACGAAAAAAAAAACGAACGAAAAACTTTGTTGTTAGAAATACCACGCGGACGAAGTCGCGGGTAACAGCTAGTAACAAATACGAGTATTGCATCCAAGATAAGAATGCTGGGAAACATGCTGGTTTCCTTCGTAGGACGGTCTTAGAGTCTATCGTACTGGTTGCTAACTTAATTGTATAGTTTAGATTTATTTTTTATGACTATGATTTACATTATGGGATTACTTTATATAACTGACACTGACATGTAACTTGTTAAAATATTAGGAAATTCGTATAGTTGCCTTTGCCATGTATCTATCATATAATTAATTTAACTCTCATTGCTTCATTGTCTTTTACCTGTGATAACTCGATCATAGGTGCAACGTCTTCAAATATATTTCAATATTGTATACAAACATTGAAAAACATTTTAAAAGAGTAATGGTGGAGTTTCTTGCCCATTACTTTTGGTAGGGGCGACTAGAATAAATTCTATTTTAATATAACTGTTAACGTTCAATAGTGGCTTTCATGTGCCTATTTGAAATAAATGCTTTGTCTTTGAGCAGACAATTTTTCGAACACATGAATGAAAAATGGATTATAGTCTATGCCAGATGTGAAAAAAATAAAAGTCGTTGACACCTGCCTACCAATGTATTCAAATTACCGTTTTGACTGTGCTAGCGACACTTTCTTTACATTTTTTTTCCTATCGTTTTGAAATATTTGAATACATTGGAAGGTGAGTGTCAACGACTTTTATTTTTTTCACATCTGGCACAGACTATAGCAATATCCTTTAAAATGATTCAGTTTTTTTTTTCTGATTGATATTGTGTTACGCAATTATTGTGCTGGTTTAGTTTTGCTAGCTAGTATAGCTAGTGATTACGTGTAATATAGCCTATACTGCCATTGTTACAAATATTCCAGGAACCTATCACCACAGGCAGCGGTATCGGATGACATTATTGTCGTGCATTTAATAGTCGTCAAAGGAACCATTTGATGTCAGTCAGAACCTAGGTAACTAATTTAGTACCTACGTTACTCTACACAAAGACATTTTGTGCTATTGTTGTCCTCGGAATACAATACAAGTACAATTCGAAATCAATAATACATAGTCGATTTTAAGCTGCCTCGTTAATCTAGTGGCCGCAAGCGCCGGCCGCTGCTAAGCATGAGGTTCTGGGTTCGATTCCCGATCCGTGCAAAGTGTTTTCATCCTTTTGTATCTGGGACTTCATAGTAGCAGCCTGCAATTTGGATTTGTGCCCGATTGGTGGCGATAGGCTCGCCCCCTATCACATGGGACTTAAACATAACCGGCGAACTGTGGGTTTACATTATACGTACACCTCTGCCCAACCTTTCGGGGAAATAAAGCGTTAAGTTATGTTGTGTTACTTATGGCCGCGATGTCGTCTGCGTAGATTTTCCTGTGCAAACTTTATCTTTCACTAGCGTCTGCGCGCGACTTCGTCCGCGTCAAATTTTTACTCCCCTGACCCTTCCCGTCGCATCGAATTGCCTGCCAGTTTTCGAGCATTTTTCGTCGCTGCTCCGCTTTTTTTGATCGTAGCGTGATCTTATATAGCCTATAGCCTTCCTTAATAAATGGGCTACCCAACACAAAAAGATTTTTTCAATTTGGACCAGTTGTTCGACACCAGACCTACCGTTCCAGGACAGACAGCAAAAGGGCCACAACATAAGGCGGGTCTTGGGTAAGCGTGGGTCGAACTGTCCGCCGTACGCGGAGCTGATTAACAAATATTCAATCACTCACCTCGATGAGGAATTCGTTCCTGAGATTAGCGCGTTCAACTAAACAAACAATCATACAAACAAACAAACTCTTCAGCTTTATAATATTAGTATAGATACAAACATTCAGCTATCCATAAAAACGTTACATACAGATAGAGTTCCTTTCACACCTAAACATTCAAATAAATCAAAATATAAATGTTTGATTGTATTGTCACATTAGCTTTTAACTAAATACATATGAAAGTATTACGGTACTTATAACAAAAAAAAAAAGACAATAATTTAAATTTTTGTCTGTCTTTTAATTTAGAAAAAGGATTAAAGTACCGCGCAATAAAAAAAATATTAAACCCATGAATTTCTATTTAAGCCCTTTCACGCCTAAACCACTGACCGAACTTAGACTCGAAAAGACTCAACAAAGAGAAAGATGGCGTCCTGTGCGAGGACAGAGGCTACTTCTTATCCCTATAGCCCGTTCTCGAGGGATAATTTTCAATATTCCCTCGGGGAAAGCCATGGGCAGAAGCTAGTTAATAATGGAAGAAGTATGGATCGTAACTTGACAATGCTCTGAGAACGATGAATTGTGAATAATAATAGGAAAAAAACCGTCGATAAAAGTCGTTGATATTGGATATCTATTGATACACACCCACTTGATCGAAATGCTAAGGACTCTCCAACTTATCGTCAATCGAAAGATGGTTTTGTGACTTTCCAATAAGCTTTTCCTTTTTTACGCTTCAAATATTTATTATGAGTTTATGATCGATTGAAGTTTAATCGTCGATTTCACGAATTTTTATTTCATTATTTTTAGAGTATGTTGTCCCACTGCAGCATGCGTAGCATGACCACCGTAGAAAGGGGTTTTGTCGACGGAAGAATAGACAAAATTACAGATTGTAGAAAGATTAAAGACAGAATTAAAGATTGTAGAAATATTTGTACCGTTTTATGCTGGCGTAGCATGTCCGTTCTAACTCTATTCTACCAAGAATAGACAAAGTTCTTTCTATGGTGGTCATGCTACGCGTGCAGGGCAAAGACCTCATTTTCTTCTTTCCACTACTCTCTGTCTTGAGCTAGCGGACCAAACTTGTCAGAATGGTCACGCTTGTCCGGTAGAACAAGTATCTTCATCTGGTTCTGCCTTGGTGTTTCCAAACGTTTTCTGGCATTCACATGGTGGTAGATTTGGCTCATGACTCGTTCGACAAACGTGTCTAGCCCAGTCCCACTAAAGCTTGGCTGCTTTTTTGGTGCCATTGGTGGTTTGTATTTCGATGCGAAGAACTGCGTTCCTGACTCCAAGAATACTGCGCTCTATTGCTCGCTGGTATACCTGACGCTTAAACCTCTGCTGAACTGTCAAAGATCAGGTTTGAACGCCTTATGTGAGGATAGTTAGTTTGAAGTTTCACAAATTATGAATCCAGTACTATGAGTGTATTGTTGGTTTTCTTTAATTGGGTTGTTATGTGGCTTGGAAAGCCTGCCTTTAAAGTAATTTTCGACAAGCTTGTTTGAAACTTGCATGTGTTGAAATAGTTTTCTGTTATTTGCGTTTTTAAATACACCTGCATGCATTTCCCTAGTTATTAAAAATGCGGAAAAGTAAGAAAACATAAACTAAGTAGAACGAATCATGAAACTATTTAACAGTGTTGACGTTACCTACTGTTGGACTTAGTAAAGTTCCTATGCAAATAACTCGGATGCAAATTTAATTAAATTATTGCCTCATTGAGTTTTAGCAGTGTTTATTGGAGAATTATTTGTCGTTCTGGAAACGTTTATCGAATCCAACAATTGAATAATCAATTTCGATTGAAATTAAGAAATATCCGGAGCCGTAATTTGGAGGTTGGCAGCAATATCTTATATTGAATAGGCACGTTATTACATACCTTATCTTCTGTATAAGGAAATTGCTCCTGAATTTCGGTTACACGTGGCGGTAATTACAATAAAAATAGTTCATCCGTATAAATGGCTGCGGATGAATTATTCCATCGAGACATCTGCTAACGTATAAACCAGTTAGCATGGTGTAAAGTTTCGAAGTGGGCCAGTACTACTTTGTATGAACCAACTTCCCAACTTTCCTAAGAACGTGTGCGTCTGTTCAAGTTTTGAATTCAAATCTTTGGTTAGCACCTATGTGCTCACTACTCTACGAACTTACAATAAACTCGAGGAATAAGAAAATGTTTTTGAAAATCTTCGTATGTCTTAGCTTTACATGAACATTGGCTGAAATTTTTCGCCGTGATTCCGAACGTTGCTGATGCACCTAAATGCGGATTGAGATAGGATTTTTACTAAAGCCTTGCAGAAAACGAGCGTGTAGATAAATCAGGATTCCATTATAGGTGTCTGCTGGAACACTTACCAATATTATAGTAATGGAACGACGGGTTTGGAACGGGAAGGGAAGACTAGTGAGCTGATGAATGAAAATGACCGAAAAACACGGAGATACTGTGTTATTGCCTCGTCTCAATCGGTTACTAGAAGGCGCAAGCACTTCTGCTAAGCATGAGGTCCTGGGTCCATCAGGAATGTCCAGTAGTAGCCCGGAGTCTGAACTTGTACCCGGTTTATAGCAATAGGCATGGGACTTGAATATAACTGGTGAAATATGGGTTTACTAGGTATAAGTACACCTCTGCCGACTCGGGGTATACAGCTATGAAATATGTTATATGGCGTGTTAAGAGTTTCACTGACGTCCACATAATAGGGGGTGTCACGTGGAATAAGCTACAACACGAAAACGTTCGCAAACGAGACACTTTATTGACATTAAAGCTACAAGGAACAAAGCTGTAACGAACGATATAGAGGCCGTGAATATATGGAAAGATATTGGCCAATAACTTAGCACCGAATAGTCGGATTTGCCCTTGGGACCGAGGATTTTATTTGTCAAGCGTACAATGAGAATAATATACATAATTTTATCTCATTTTTATCTCGTTTAACGCAAAAATGGATCGGTCCAAATGTGGTTAACATTTTTATTGAATTGAGAAACATAATATACAGCCTGATGGTTGTGTGTAATTGTATTGTTAATAAAAGGCTGTCTTGTAACTCTTGAAATTAGGTTCAATATTCTAGTTATGGGAGTGGTTCAATAGGTACAGTCAACTAAAAAGATAAGTAAAACATTCATCAGTTTCTTACTAAAGGTCAACGACACTTATTTTTTTGGCTGGGAAATCATCAAATCGGCGCGGCGGCGCGGGCGGAGCGAGAGCCGGAGTTCATAGCAGACTCGCGGTCACCGTAGGCGTGGGAATACAGATGGCAATGGGTAGCTCACCGCCCGCTGAGGAACAGACCCGGGTCGACGGCGCGTTATGTTCCACGCGCGCCTCAAAGAGATGTCAGCAGTACTGTAGGGGTCCGCTAGGGCCGATGACTGCCAGCTCCCGGATTTGTTCCAAAGAGTTACCGTGGCCTTGGCACAGGCAACTCAAGGAATCGCGGAAGACATATTGGTTCCCGTGGTCCCCGACGTAGGTGTGGGTCGGAACACCGGGGTGGTTTTAGTCAGTAAGAGTCTGACAGACCCCTCCGCCCACCCCAGGGCGGAGGACATCCATGAGGATTTCCACCTCGTGATCAAAAAAAAAAAAAAAAGGCAACTCAAGGAACGCGCATGGGTTTTAGTAAGTAAAGCACTGACACAGCTTCCCGCTCCGACCAGAGTGGGAGACGTTATTTGATGATTTCCCACCCAGAAAAAAAAGTCACATTTCCAGTTTTAACTGACCTCGAATTCTATAGACTGCGTACAATGAGAAGTTTGCATAAGTTGATTAGTCGCCGTGCGTACCACATTTTAGTTGCAGTACCTACTTGAAAAACGGGCATAGGAGTATGTTAAGGCAGTTTTATAATTATGTTTATTTTGGGATATAGGAGTTTTTTTTTTAATTAAAAGGTATGTCGTGCTTGTCCTACAAAAGTATCAGTAGATGGTTACAATATGTTCCTAAGAAATCACTTTCATCATTCTCATCTTGATTTTTACTGCTAATTGCGGTGTTGTGTTGTGACTATCATAGTGAACGATTCTACCAGGATATATCAGCAATGGTTAAGAGATACCTGAAAGCCAATTCTCGTAATTAAAAACGTTCAAAATCTAGTCGCAGTCTCCACGGCTACAATCAAATGTCAAAAACTTGTCAAAAATATATGTAAGTTAACTCGAGGCATTTTTCACAGATTGAGACTGATAACAGACAGACTGTAAACGTTACAAGAGAATTACAAGAATTGCCCCACAGCTACAGGACTGACAGGGTGCATCAATGTTAGCGGACTACTGTTCGAACAGTGATTATAAAATTCACGCGAAAAAGATGAGATATTCTTGAATAAAGAATGTTAACGAATGAATGAATGAAATGCACTCTACCCTGGCGTGGTTTTACCAGACTCGAATAATCGAATGAAGCCCAAGTGTTGCACTAGGCCCTGAGGCCTGTTGTTTCATGATGCTACTGAGAACATTGTATATCAAGGAGGAGACCGGGGGGCGCTATAATGGTACGGCAGACGTGGCGTTAGGATAGGGAGAGGTTGCGACTTCCTTGTCGAGTTGGGCGCCGTCGTAGGCCGACTCCACCCTCGCCCTGTGCTGTTACTAGGGGATCTCAACGCCAAGTCATCGGCGTGGGGATCTCCGGTGACCGACGCTAGGGGCGAGGCGCTGGAAGAGTGGGCGGTCACGACCGGCCTGGTTGTCCTAAACCGGGGCTCGGTCCACACGTGCGTGCGGCACCGGGGCGGATCTATAGTGGACGTCTCGTTTGCAAGCCCTGCTGTCGCAAGCCGTGTCCACGACTGGCGTGTCGCTGTGGAGGTGGAGACGTTGTCGGATCACAGATATATCCGGTTCGACGTCTCCACCCAGACCACCGGCGACCGTCGTCCATCGGCCCCGCGAATGGACGGCCCGCGCTGGGCGCGTAAGCGCATCGACAGGGAACTTCTCGAGGAGGCTGCTATTGTCCAGGCCTGGAGCCGGGAGTCGGCAACAGACGGACCCGTCGACGTCGAAGAAGGGGCGCTGTGGTTCCGCGGGGCGATGACGCACATCTGCGACGCGTCCATGCCCCGTGTCCACACGCATTCAGCGAGGCGCCAGGTGTACTGGTGGTCTGCCGAGATCGCGCGGCTACGTGTCGCCTGCGTGTCGGTCAGGCGCCAGTACACCCACTACCGCAGGAGACGTCGTCGGGTCCCTGACGAAGAAGCCGCGCTGTATGAGGTGTACCGTGCGGCGAAGGAAGCTCTGTGGCTGGCCATCGGCGAAGCGAAGACGCAAGCTAGGGAGGAGATGTTGGAGACTCTCGACGGAGATCCGTGGGGGCGCCCCTATCGGGCGGTTCGAGGGAAACTTCGAGCCGCGGCGCCTCCACTCACGGAGAGTCTCCAACCAGAGCTGCTGGAGGAGGTCGTCGCAGCCCTCTTCCCGGCAAGAGTGGAACACACTCCGCCGCCGATGGCTTTGCCCACAGCCGCAGAGCCTACAGAAGGGAACGCCATCAGCGTCCCAGAGGTGACACAAGGAGAGATGGGGGCGGCCGTGTTGCGGCTTCGGGCCAAGAACGTGGCTCCGGGGCCCGACGGTATACACGGTTGCGCGTTGGCCCTCGCTCTGAAGGAGCTAGAGCCCCAACTGAGAGGACTCTTCACAGCGTGCCTTGAGCAGGGCCGGTTTCCCAGTTTGTGGAAGTCAGGTCGTCTGGTCCTGCTCAAGAAGGCGGGGCGCCCAGCGGACTCACCGTCTGCGTACAGGCCCATAGTGTTGCTGGACGAGGTCGGGAAATTATTCGAGCGAATTATCGCTGCCCGCCTCGTCCACCACTTGTGCAGAGAGGGGCCTGACCTGGCCGAGAGCCAGTTTGGCTTTCGGCACGGGCGCTCCACCATCCACGCAATATCGCGTGTGAGAGTCCTGGCAGAGGAAGCAGTGTCCCAGGGTGGGGTGATGTTGGCGGTGTCCTTGGACATTTCCAACGCCTTCAACACCCTGCCTTGGAGCTGTATTCGGGAGGCACTGCTGTACCATCGGGTGCCTCCCTACCTCTGCCACATCGTTGGGGCTTATCTCGAGGATAGAGGTGTCACCTACTTGGGACGTGATGGCGGAAACCAGCGCCGCATGTCGTGCGGTGTTCCACAGGGCTCGGTCGTTGGCCCGCTCCTGTGGGACATCGGGTACGACTGGGTGCTGAGGGGCGAGCTCCCGCCGGGCGTGGAACTGACGTGTTATGCGGATGATACGCTGGTCACGGCCCGGGGGAGCTCGTACAGGGAGGCAGCGTTGCTGGCGACGGCTGCGGTCTCACTGGTGGTGAGCCGCATACGGCGCCTAGGCCTGGAGGTGGCCCTCAACAAGTCGGAGGCCATGGCCTTTCATGGCCCCCGGCGGGCGCCGCCGGCCGGATCACATATCGTGGTCGGGGGGTGTCGGATCGCTGTCGAGTCCACCATGAAATATCTAGGATTGGTGCTCGACAGCCGGTGGGACTTTGGCCCCCACTTCCGGCGGCTGGCGCCCAAGTTGATGGGCGCGGCTGGGGCGCTGTCAACGCTGCTTCCCAATCTGGGGGGCCCGAGCGCTGCCTGTAGGCGGCTTTACGTGGGGATCGTGCGATCCATGGCCCTGTATGGGGCCCCGATCTGGGCGGCTGACCTGACGGCCGGCAGCATCGCTGTCCTGCGAAGACCGCAGCGAGCGATGGCCGTCAGAGTCATCAGGGGATATCGCACGATCTCCTACGAGGCGGCCTGTGTACTGGCTGGATCCCCACCGTGGGACCTCGAGGCAAAAGTACTCGCGTCCACTGTATCGGTGGCGCGAGGAAGCGCGGGAGCGAGGCGAGCGACTGACGGAGCGACACATGGAGCTTCGTCGGTCGCAGCTCCGCGCAGCCCTGGTGGCGAGCTGGCAGGACAGGCTTTCACGCCCTATCGCCGGCCTCGCCACCGTCGAGGCGGTCCGGCCAGTACTCGGGTCCTGGCTCGGGAGGAGGCACGGCTGTCGTTTCGGGCGACGCAGGTGCTCTCGGGGCATGGTTGCTTCGGGAAGTACCTGTGTCGCATAAACAGGGAGCCGGACGCCCGGTGTCACCACTGCGTCGACTGCCGGGAGGATACGGCGCGGCATACGCTGGCAGAATGTGCCGCTTGGGAGGAGCCGCGTCGTGTCCTCGTCTCAGAAGTAGGCAGTTACCTATCGCTGCCGGCCGTGGTCGAGTCGATGGTCGGCAGCGAGGAGTCCTGGGACGCGGTGGTATCCTTCTGCGAAACTGTCATGTCGCAGAAGGAGGCTGCGGAAAGGGAGCGGGAGATATCTTCCGCTGACCCAGCCCGCAGCAGGCGCACCGGGCGTCGGCGGAGGGCGGACAACGCCCTCTTCCAGCCCCCCTAAATGGGTCCAGGGGCGACGGATCTGGGGACATCCGTCGCCCCCTATTGCTACGGACCCGAGATGGTGGCGCGTAGTGTTCCACGCGCGCCTCTCTGTGATGTATGGGGGGGAGTTTAACACCTCACTCCCCCCTAACGTGAGGAGGCCCGCAAAGGCGGGCCGGCACCAGTCGGGGATCGCGGAAGACATATTGGTTCCCGTGGTCCCCGACGTAGGTGTGGGACGGAACACCGGGGTGGTTTTAGTCAGTAAGAGTCTGACAGACCCCTCCGCCCACCCCAGGGCGGAGGACATCCATGAGGATTTCCACCTCGTGATAAAAAAAAAAGGGAGAGGTTGCGAGCAGTACCGGATATGCATCCTAGAGTAGGTATTGGACTAGTGACTCTTGAAACGGATAAAATTTATAAGTTATAAGTTATTTATTTATTGTTCACTTCAGGTTATAGACATCATTGTAGCCCTGGCTCTTGTACTAGGAGTTCCTGTATCACAAGACATTTTTTAAATCACAGTTTAATGTAAAAAATAAAGTAAATCATTATTTTAATATGTTATTTATATTCTTCGAAATTTTGTCACTAAACTAGTTTCTGCTCGCGACGTCGTTCGTGTGAACTTTCTTGTTCCCGCGACTCACCTCATTGCTTCGGATGGCGTACTCGCGCTTCGCTTAGCGTTCTTTTTGTTTTTTTTTTTCTTACTCCGCTCCTAACGTTCCTAGCATAATGTTAGATACCCTATACCCTTTTTTTTGTGGGTGGGAAATCATAAAATTTGTTTTCCCGCTCTAGGGTGGAGCGGAAGGGCGTGTCTGACTTTTACTGACTAAAAAAGGGCCACGGTATCTCTTACTAACAAATCTCACGACCCTGGCAGACCCTATACCTTTCCTTAAGAATTGGGTTACCAAATAAAATAAAAAAGTACTAAATCCGATTTGCAGTTCCAGAGATTAACGCGTTTAAACTAACAAATTCTTCTCTTCTCTTCTCTCTCTTCTCTTCTCTTATTAGTATATATAATATAGAATTTAGGTTAGATTAGATTAGTATGTAGATTTGTTGGTGTACACTAAAGCATATAAAAATAAATAAAGTAGCCTGTAAAGGATTATTTATGACTGCTGAAATTATTTTAAATATACGAGGATTATTATTCACAAATAAAGCCGGTTTACACAATAAATGAACGGGAAATTTCTCAATCGGTTTAACACAACGAATAAGTTCTGAAAATAATAACATTACATTCGATGTAATCAGAGCCAGTCAGTTGTACAAATTAACTAAGTAGCCATTTTTGCTTGCGTATCCGGGATACTGATCCAATCTGCGAGAATCTGAAGGCTTCATCAATCATTGTACCATTACCCAGATCAGATGTGTCAGGCTTTATGAAAGAAATAGGATGAAGCTAATCACGTAGCGTTTTACAAATCTAGTAATTATCTTTGTGTTTTTGATATATCAGAAATTAGCTCCCTGGTTTTTTAAGTCTAGTTGAAGTAGGAGTTGGTTTTGAAGTACGAGTGCTTACTGCCCTACTAAGCGCAAAAGCGGTATCTTAAAAAATTCGTAAAGTTGATTTTAATGCCATCGGATAACTGTAAAAAATACGCATTTAATGAATTAAGCCTTTTAGCGCTATATTGTTTAAAATATATGATAAAACCCTTTAGAATGATTTCTCTATCTCACCATGTAATTTAATATAATTTAAAAATTGAATACTCTGTTATAAGAAGGCGTCACCTTCGTCAGCTCATTAAATGCGTATTTTTTAAAGCTATCCGATTGCATTAAAATGAACTTTACGATTTTTTTTTGAGATACCGCTTTTGCGCTTAGTAGGGCAGAGTAGGTACCGCTGAAAACATTTCTGTCGCTTAGCATAGTCCCGGCTTTGAAAGGTACTTATTGGTGAGTTAAGGCTTCCAAAAACAGGCGCGACGCGACTATCGTAGAAGAATTTCTATAAAAACTTCATGGAAATGGTTCTATAAGAGTCGGAACGCGCTGTCGCGTCGCGCCTATCTGGGGAAGCCTTTAGTAATTATAGCTCTGCCTTTGTCGGTAAGACCCTATTGTCTCAATGATAACCACGATACCTCTGGTATTCCAGGATCTTTGTTTTTTATGTAACTTTCAAAAGAAACAAGTTTAAACTGTTTTCTTTTGATTTTCCTAGTTAGTTCTTAATTTTATAGGACACTAGCTTTGGCCAGCGGCTTTGCCCGCGTATTATACATATAATTACTTCCTCTTGAATCTATCTATTAAAAAAAACCGCATCAAAATCTGTTGCGTAGTTTTAAAGCTCTAAGCATACATAGGGACAGACAGAAGGAAGCGACTTTGTTTTATACAATGTAGTGATACAGTGGGCAAGGCACATAGATCGCAGAACAGATGGCAAATTTGGGTATAGGGCTCTGGAGTGGCGACCGCATAGTGGAAGACGTAGAGTTGGAAGGTCTTCCACTAGCTGGACCGATGACCTTGTGAAGGCCGCGGGAATTACAGAACCGATCGAAGTATCTATCTGTCTTATCTTAGGACAATTAACACACCGTTATCTGATCCCAAACTAGGCAGAGCCTGTACTATGGTAATCAGACAACTGATAAATATACTTATATATTTCTAAATACATACATATTATAGATAAATTACACCCAGACACAGAACAAATAATTGTGCTAATCACACAAAGATTTGTCCTGGGTGGGAATCGAACCCACGACCTCAGTCTTTGCAGTCAGGGTCACTAACCACTAGACTAACAGGCCAGCCAGAAGTGGCGGAGCAGTGGACGTTTTTCGGCTGAAATGATGATGATAGTGGGTTGTGGCACAATCATTACGTTTATGGGGCATTCGGTGCTAACTTAAAAAAATAGTTAAAGTAATCTTAGATTTCTTCCCGGACGTAACCTTGAAGGCAACTAAGGGACTTACTAGAGAAGGGGCAGTAGCGTTCTCTACGCATTTTACCACCATACTGCGATCGCCATCCGCCTGCCAAGCGTGGTGATTATGGCAGACCCCCCCAAAATGCTATCTTCAGCAGTGGACGTATATCGGCTGAGATTATGATACAAACCTTACATATAAGTAAAATATTAAATATTGTAAAATCCACACTAATATAATAAATGCAAAAGTAACTCTGTCTGTCTGTCTGTCCCGCTTTCCTGCTAAAACTACTGAACCGATTTAAATGAAATTTGGTACACAGATAGTTTAGAGCCTGAAAAAGGACATAGGCTACTTTTTATTGCGGAAATAGGTTTTAAGGGGTTGAAAGGGAGGATGAAAGGTTATAGGGAAGTATTGTCATTTTTAAAGCTAGAATAATGAAAGTTTTTTATTTGGCTTTTATTACATAATATATATGTATATATATATATATATGAATTATATTTAAAGTTTGTTAAATTTTTACCCTTAAGGGGGTAAAATAACAATAGGGGATGAAAGTTTGTACGAAAAGAGAAATGACAAGAATCGGCGGAACTACTGGTCGGAATTGAAAAATTCTTTTTGTGTTGGGTAGCCCATTTATTGACGAACGCTATATAACATCACGCTATGGTCAAAAGGAGCAGAGCAGCAAATGAAAAATGGACGAAAACTGGCAGGCAATTCGATGCGACGGGAAGGGGAGCGAAAATGTGACGCGGACGAAGTCGCGGGCAGAAGCTAGTATTAAATATTTTAAAATTGTTTCGGTATAAGCAATGGCTGTGTTAGCATTAAAGGAAAATAAAATTCAAACAAAATAAATATGACCGTGACTTCTTTTTAGATCGCTTGGTACGGAATAACGTGAGAAAGCCTTTTCAATTTAGTCAAATTATTCCAACGCCAGAGTTTTCCGAGTAATGATTCTGAATTGTCGACGTCAGATGTCAATTTTATTCAACGGATAAAAACTATCTGACGTCGGAAAAAATCAGCCCTTCCTTCCTACCTAGTCACTTTTTTAATATCTGATCAAATGACAGTATTTAATTCACAGCTTTAATTGTTTTTCGTCAATTATCTTTATACTAATTAAAAGAAGAAGAAATGAAAAAGAACAACGCAGTTAAACGATTCACAGATTTCTTATTTTACGCGTATATTATATAGTACAGTCATGAGTACGAATATGTTTACACTTACCAACTTTTAAAAGGGATTTTCTCCTATTGTACTGATTGTAATTTTATTTTATTACAAATATAGTCTTTTGGAACCCACACTATTAAGAAATTTGACTTTTCTCAAAGTTGCAATCGTTATTTAAAGAGAAAATCGCTTTTGAATTTGACTATGTGTATACATAATATACTCGTGACTGTACATACATACATAAACTCACGCCTTTTCCCATAGGAATAGGCAGAAACTACGGAATGCCACCTGCTACGATCTCTACACACTCCTTTTGCCTCGTTTAGGTTCATACAATTGGTCATACAAACACGTCGGTTGCGAGACCTACGCACCTGGCCTTTCTGAAGAATATCACCAATAAGGTAATATGTCCTCCTAAGGCGTTCCCTCCCGGTGTTTCCACTCATATCTGCCTTGTAAATACCTTTTGTTAGCCGTCCTTCATTCATCCTCTCAACATGACCAAACCATCTAAGCATATTTTTTTTAAATTTTTGTCACTACATCCCCTTTAAACCACACCGTTATCTTACATCATTTCTCAGCCTATCATTCATAGTCACACCACACATGCTACGCAAGGAACGCGTGTATTAATTAGTATTTATTTTTATTTTCATTAATCACTAGACAACTCACTGACACACATATGCCATACCACAACATTCTATTTGATTTCTAGTTTCTGAATATTATTATTACGTGCACACACTTCCTTATATATGTTTATTATTCTAGTGTATGGTATACCTCGTGTTGTCATCTGGCATTTTGCTGAGATAAGGCCGTTTCGGCATTATTATCATTGTTTTCTTTTTTATAGTTTTAAAGTTTTTTCTATATAATATAATGTCCATAACCACATTTTTCTTTCTTTCAGTAACTGACAGAAATTCTCACAGTAACTGATAGAAATTCTCAGATTTAAATTTCAAAAACTACGGGTCTTTAGGTGGTTCAAAATCGAGGTAGTTATAGTAGGTATTTGTTTTGGTAGGTACCAGTAACGTATCAATTCCTGTCAGACTTCGGCGGTATCATAATACGAGTAAGGGATTACATCAAGAGGAGTATTGGTACCTACAGCTGGATTAGTCCGATGGAGCTTCTAATCCGATTGCCAGGTGGCAATATTCTCTTTATTAGCAGACCCGTGTTTAGCAGTAGACGGGTAACATGAACTAAGAATGATACGTGTTGACTACGTTGCCCTAGATTTGTAATATCACGGCTTGTTTTTCTCGAAGGGTTGGGCAGAGATATACTTTTCGTACCCTTACA
Source organism: Aporophyla nigra (assembly GCA_947507805.1). Taxonomy (NCBI): domain Eukaryota; kingdom Metazoa; phylum Arthropoda; class Insecta; order Lepidoptera; family Noctuidae; genus Aporophyla; species Aporophyla nigra. The sequence continues at coordinate 8,340,711 of OX382301.1, forward strand.
TTTCGCCAGTTATGTTTAAGTCCGTGTAATAGGGGGAAAGCCTTTTGCCATGAACCGGGCAGAAATACAGACTCCGCGCTACTACTAAGAAAGACTAGAAAGAAAAACCTGACATGAGAATCGAACTCAGGACTTCACGCTCAGCAGTAACATTATGACTACGGGACACAAGGCCGTGAAGTAACAAGAAGTAAGAATGACATGTGTTGAGTAGTGAAAGTGCTACATTTGTATTTAGTTTCAATTCATTAAACCATAAAACCTTACCCAAAAACCAACATTTTATAGCATTTTTACTGTATATTTTATGATAAAGATAGAATCTAAATGTAATTCGATGTTCCATTCAATTAAACTAAGTAACAGTCGTTAAACGCTGAAGACGTGTCTTTACATATACCTACATAATTTAGAGGCCAGTGGAATTTACGGGAACTCTTCGAAAATAGCTGATAATGTTTATTGAACAATGCATCATAGATCTTGTTAATTATTCCTGACAGAGCATCGCGTCGAGATGCATCGGGGGCTGACTGCTGGTATGTTGGTAAATTCTGTTTGCATAAGGAAATATATTGGAAGGTACATAAAGCTCTGTCGGCACATCAGCGCTAACTAAATATCGGTAAGTAATTAGTGTACAAGAAGACTAGATGCTTTTTAGCTGATCCGTTATTTTCCTGAAATCTTTTACGACAAAGGAGAAGTCTTTTTGTAATTACAGTTGCAAACGAAGACTAAACTCTTTTATATATTTTACTAGCTGTGCCTGCAGCTTCTGCCAGGTGATTGTCCCACTGGAACGTAGTACCGGGACAAAAGCCTCGCTTATATTACTCCTTGTAATATCAGCTACCTGCCAGTGAAAGTTCCATCAAAATCGGTCAAGCTGTTTCGGAGATTAGCCTGAAAAGCAGACGAATAAACATTAAAAAATGTTTTTTTTTTTGTTATAAGTACCGTAAGTATATACTTTCATATGTATTTAGTAAATAAAAATCCCTTCTCCCTTAATAACTTGACGGTTGACAAGGAAGAATTTGAGAAGGAAACGTGAAGCGACGATTCCAAGTAACATGTAACAAAGGCAGGAAGATGATGATGATGTAATTGGTGTTAAACTGTAATTTTCACATTACAAACAGACACTTTAATTTTATATTATTTGTATAGATGCTAAGTACTTCTTTTAAATAATTTCAACTTGGACATCTTAGTTTAAGTTATAACCCAGTTTTGGCGAATATGAAGAAAATGTTCGCACTTTTATAAGTTTGCTAATGGAAATCCTATTTTTAATTTATGAGTAGGTTCTGAAATATAGCCCTCGGCCAAGCTTATTTGGATAGCAGGCAAATTTTCAACATAATAGGGAAAGTTTTGCTGTTGGTGAAACCACTTTTATTTACGACTGATTTCTTTATTTATTTCTCGACGCGTTATTGATTGTATAAAAAAATATATGAAGGAGCTTGCGGCTGAGTAATAACAGCCGCACGGGTTGATCGATCTTGCCACTGTTGAGTAAAGATGGTTGTTTATATACCAAGACCCCACCATGCCTCAGAAAGCACGTTAAGCCGTTGGTCTCAACTCCGCTGCCGCGACAAATCGCGGCACGGCGGGCGGAGCTCCGGCAGGATCTCATGGCGACATGGCGGGTACGATTGTCGCAACCCAGCGCTGGGCACGCCACAATTGCGGCGGTAAGTCCCCTCTTTGAGGAGTGGATTGAGAGGCGCCACGGCGTCCTCACCTTCCGCCTGACGCAGGTTCTCACCGGGCATGGGTGCTTCGGTGGGTTCCTGTTCAGGATAAAGCGGGAGGAAACGTCCGGGTGTTTCCATTGTGAGGATCGTCTGGAGGACACGGTGGAGCATACAGTGGAGGTGTGCCCTGCATGGGCGGAGCACCGCCGTGTCCTCGTGGAGGCGATCGGCGGCGGCGACCTGTCGCGTCCGGCCCTGGTGCGAGCCATGGTACGGAGCGAGAGGGCATGGGAAGCCGTCACCTCCTTCTGCGAAGCAGTAATGCTCGCGAAGGAGGAGGCGGGGCGCGTGAGGGAGTGGCAGTCTCTGCACCCTCACGTCCCTAGCCGCCGCAGGAGGAGACGCCCCGGGCGTCGGGAGTCGATAGCGGACTCCCGGCCACCGTAGGCGCGAGCTTGCGGGTGGCGAGCAATGGGTAGCTCGCCGCCCGGTAAGGATCAGGCTCGGGTCGACGGCGCGTAGTGTTCCACGCGCGCCTCAAAGAGATGTCAGCAGCAATGTAGGGGTCTGCTAGGACCGATGCCTGCCAGGGTCACGAGATTGTTCGAAAGAGATACCGTGACTCTGGCACATGGGCAACTGAAGGAACACGGGTGGGTTTTAGTCAGTAAAAGTCTGACACGCCCTCCCACTCCGCCCAGAGCGGGAGAAGTCATTTGATGATTTCCCATCCAAAAAAAAAAAAAAAAAAAAAAAAAAAAAAAAAAAAAAAAGCCGTTGGTCTCGCTTGTCATTCATCTTTGATAGTCGTTTCGGGTCGTCAGAAGCCCGAAAGTCTGACATCCACTCTAACCCTGGGTTGTGTTGGTCAGATCCATATAAAATACTGGTATTCAGATACATCCGCCCCTGACATTGTTGTGCTAGGCAGATATAAATCCGCGTAAAAAATAAATAAGATAGACATGAATTAAAAGAAATGAATAAATTGACAAACATGGTCATTTATTTTACAATTTTGTGACACAAAGGTGTCACTGTGATTGGAAAAAAAAATCACAAGAATTGAACTAGCTGAGAACAATTTGTTAAGGACAAAGAAATGTCGTTTTACTCTAAAAAACACATAACATTGCCTCAATTAATGAAATACCACAAATAATTTCAGAGCAGACATGTATTTCTATCTACAGGAAGGAAAACTTATTGAGTAAAACGGTTCTTGGTAAGCTTTGGAGTTATGTAAAGATTCTTTGAACGATTTACCTCAAAATTATCCGGGAGAGAACTAGAGCCATCGAGACTTGCAGAGTTAGCAAGCTGAAGACGATGTGAGCTAGCGGTAATATCGCCTCACAAAAAAACTTTTTTACAAAAAAAAAAAACAACCGACTTCCTTAAAACACTACAAAGTGAAAAATAACTTTAATTTCGGAAGTCGGTGTCTTAGGATCTGTATTTATGGTTTTTTTGCCACCGACTTCCGAAATTAAAGTTATTTTTCACTTTGTAGTGTTTTTAAGGAAGTCGGTTGTTTTTTTTTGTAAAAAGTTTTTATTTTTAAATTTTAGTTGTGGTATTCACCCTGCACTAATTTCAAACAAACTATGCATATTTATGCGATAGCAGAAATCGCGGTTGATTTACTGTCATTTTTTAAAGAGTTCCGGTGTCTGTCTCCCGAACTCATCATCAGATCTATATGAAAATTATATGGGACCATTTCGGAATAAACCCCTTTCGAACAAAAAAAGAATTTAGCAAATCCGTCTATATATGACGGAGTTATGGCCGAACATACATAAAAAAAAACATATAAAAATCCGAATTGAGAACCTCCTCCTTTTTGAAGTCGGTTAAAAATACAGGGTAGCAAGGACTTGAATGCGCACACTTTTATTATGAATTCAGTACATGATTCCAGATAATGCAGATTTTTTTATGGTATTGAACAGCATTATTTTTTTTAATTAATAGGCGATAAGTTTATACGTAGGAAGGTTCAGAATCATGTAGGTACTGAATCTAAGGTAACAGGTTGTCCTGACAGGCTCGCGGATTTCGTTCGAAAGTGTTACCGTGGCCCTGGCACAGGCAACTGAAGGAACACGGGTGGGTTTTAGTCAGTAAAAGTCTGACACGCCCTTCAGCCCCACCCAGAGCGGGAGACTTGATTTAAGATTTAACAGTTTGTGCATCGTAGTCCCTGCCACGCTGTATAAGTACTCTATCTTCTTTGTTTTTCTTATACAATTTACAGAGCGCGTCCTAACCAAAGCGATTGCCACTTTCAATTTTTTCAGTGACGTAACTGAGTGACGTATATGTGCGATGATCGCGTATTCGCGCGACCGTTCGCTTTGGTTGGAACGCGGCACAGACACATGTTTTTACCGATTTTTTTTTCTTTCATGATGATGAACGGCAAAATGCGTCTTATCTTTCTTTTGTATGAGAGTATATTCCTTACTCGATATTAAAAACGCTCTATATTTAGAAGCCGCCACCGTAATTTTCCTGACAATAATTGGTTTGCGTCATGGTGGCGTACTTATAAAAATATATCTTTTACAAAAACATGTTATGTGGTAGTTATTTTAGTTCTAAGACGTTTTAAATAAACTGATTTTGAATAAGCGGAATGAATTCCAGGATACTTAACTCTAAAGAGCGCGGTTTCGTTTCGCTACGAGATATATGTTACTACGAAATAGGTTACGCTCCCGTAGCACGTAGCCTGACGCAGCGTCGTAGCGTCGTAGCACTATTAGTGGTTACTGCATCCTTCAAGAAATATGGTGGGTTTAGCAGGAAGTAATCGCTGTTGCGTATTAATATGATTAATTTTAACTGGCAACCCGCCGTTGCATCTAACGGTATTCAAGACTTGATTTTCAAGATTTCTTCATTAAAATATGTATCCATATTTGACCGGTGAAAACCTAATGAAAATTCGTTGCGTAGTTTAGAAGAACAATGCGATCACACAATCAACCACTTTATTGTATAATATGTAAGTGTAGACGAAGTCAATTATTATTTTTGAGCTCCGGTTTGGTCACAGTGTTATTTGGTTTTTCCATTAGAAGTAGGCAAACGCAGTTCGGTCGCGAAATATGGCCGTGCAACATACATTTGCCAATCCTTTCGGAGAATACAGAATAATATGGTTATCTAGACAAATAAATAAAATTGGAGTGTTTGTTTGTAATATTAAAATAACCGCTTTGTGCTAAGTGTATATGGATATATACACGGTTCATATACCAAAACAACATTTTTTTAAATTTTTGTCTGACTATCTGTTTATTCCGGCTAATCTCTGAAATGGCTGGACCGATTTTGACGGGACTTTCACTGGCAGATAGCTGATGTAACAAGGAGTAACTAAGGCTACTTTTATTTAAGAAAAAAAAAAACAGAAACCCAGGAAAAAAAAACGAACGAAAAACTTTTTTGTTAAAAATACCACGCGGACGAAGTCGCGGGTAATTACCTATATAACCTGGAAAAATGCATTCTTAATACATTAACCGCGGTAGTACATCCTCTTGCGATAATTTCCGACATCCACGCGGGCGAAGACGCGGGCAAAAGCTAGTCTTCAATAAAGTGAGTGCCATTACTGGGAATACAGGTAAATCCAAATAAAGTAGTAAACAGGTAATCCAAAGCGTATTAATTCGGTATAATATGCGGCGCTTCAATCCGGGGGCCATATAAGTGCTTTCGCAATGACCAATTAGGTACATTATGAATTCCCCAGACCGGCCCGCATCCTGTATTTACCCGGTTATCGGCTATTGTAATTGAATCAGAACAAACTAAGTTAACATTTAGGTTAGAGTATGAGCTTACACATTCTTATATTCCCCAACCTTTAAACTTATTAACATGGATTCGATTTCCAGAACGGGCAAAATGTCCATGGGGTTTTCCATTAGGAATTTCTTAGTAGCCCGTAGTTTGGAAATTGGCGGTATGATACCCCCGTGCCTCGAGAAGCATGTCAAGCCGATGGTGATGCGCCTGATCTCTCTCCAGTCGTGTCGGATTACGTACCGTCCCATCGGATTATGAAAGTAAGGGAAGAGAGTCAAGAGAGTGTCTGTGCACCCACTTATGCACTATAATGTCTCCCGCGCCAAAGGCTTAGTAACCAGTCAAGTAAATCAGTCGTAAAAAAGTACAAATAATGGAAAAAAAAGCGTGGGGTGCTTTTTAAGGTATTTTTATTGATATTAGGCACCCCACGCTTTTTTCCATTATTTAGTTTGGTTTTCAATGGAAGCGTGTTTTTTAGTTAAACTATTATTTATTTTCTATTTTTTAGAGTGTTTCGAATTTTGAGACGTATGTCAGCGTAGTTTGTGACATTTTTTTTGCTGTCCTGGTAACCCTGGCAAGGATAATGGCACAAATTTATGAAATTATTGCATTATCATCGGTCCTTGACAGGTGTGCAAAGTTTGAATGAAATCTGGGTGCTTACTCTCCAATATAATTCCAATAGATCGACATTGGTCAAACGTCAGTTGGTTGAATTAAACGTCAGGGATTGGCTAGACTCAGTGAGTGCAGCCAATCACTGACGTTTGACTGACAATTCCAATGTCGATCTATTGGAATTATATTCGAGAGTAAGCACCCTGGTCGTTTAAAGTGGGTCAAAATCGCGCTATAAGGAGTCGGTTACAAACAAACATACAAATATACAAACATACAAGTGAAGCTAATATAAAGCGTGTAAAAAATAGTTAATTGCTTAAGTATGGATAAGGTTCGAGACTCACTCACACTTGTAAAGCGTAGTGTTTCTTTTTCTTCCAATGTACCCACAGTGACTCCTTTGTACCCCAAAAATGTAATATGAAACAAAGTCAATCAATAAATTCCTCCATTACGGAACTAAAACATTTTGATTTGATTAGCCACGCAACAAACTCCTCTTTCACGTACTAATTTAATTAATTACGGGTGACGCTTCTTGTTAATCCAAAGACAGGTGATATAACAGTGCACTTGATTGGCTAATGACGTCTTTATTTGTAAGTGAAGATTAGTGTCTCTTTCTTCAAATGGCTTTTCCAGACATGGCCCTGCATTGTTACACTTACATAAAATTCTAATAATATAATGTTTGGACTTTAAAAGAGACCATGACCTCTGAGTTTGTTTCGGCGTTTCTTCTCAGGGAACAGTCAGCTAGGAAATGCCGGCCCCATGTAGTTTTAAAAAATCATTGACCAAAAGATGTTGACGTGTAAAAGTGTCTTATAAAATTTACTTACAGAAATAAACATTTCAATTCCGTGCATGGTTTTACTATTGAAAGCAAAAAGTGCATGTTTAAAAGTCAATGAATAACTACACCTAATAACAGTGGAAATTACTAAAAAGTTTGAACATTAAATTCTGGGAATACAGTGTCTAATTTAAGCTACATTATTGTCGAGAGTCCAAGCTATCATTGTTTAAATCACAACAGGGATATGTTTATAGAAAGTTTCGACTGTAATATTTCGTTAAAATATAGATGTTTGTTACCAAAAGTTCTTTTTTACTTTCCCTTTTTTGTGACAGAGGTTACTGTAGGTAGGTACCAAATTCACGTTTCGTCTGACAATGCTTGCTTCCCGAGGGGCCTTTCGACCGGGAAAAATGCAAGCTATTCAGGCGAGCTGCCGCCGAGGCTCCCATCAATATCTGTGCTGCGTCAATATTGTCCTATAAACAAACTAAAACGGAACAAAATCGTTCCGTTATTATCACCGAAATATTTAAATTTAAACTGTCCCATAAATATGAATCAACACGTGTCGTTAACACATGCGATGATATAATTAATAGCCATGCAGTGTGCATCGCTAATTGAAATCTTCCTATGAATTAAATGCGTTATAATATACATTCTGATGATACGAATTTAATTTCGCATTTTACCGTGCGTAATGATAATATAATAAATGCTGGTTTTGTTGGCCCACTGCAGGACAATTAAGGCCTCGTCTACATTAAAAAAGGAACGAAGATTGATTACCACTCTGGGTTTCTACCTGTTTACCCACCATAGTCAGTACCACTGGTATAAGTCACACTGGTATTTACTCGGTTGCAAACCCGCAAGCTAGTGTTGTACTTAATTACCGTGTAGGTAATTCGTACCTACGAATATCTTGAGTAGTGTTGCGCAGAGGAAGTAATTTATTTGAATTAATATAATTTATTTTGCGTTTGCCCGCGGTACCTTCATTTTACCAAGATTAAGGAAAACTCAGGCGAAATTCATTTGTTTTTATTCTCTTGTTGGATACGCACTATGTTTACGCCAACGCCGTAGGCCGCGTAGTAACAGTAATGAAGTAAAAACAAACTATTTAGATACTTAAAGTTAAAAGATGAAAGAGATTAGCACGTCGAAAGTTCTCTTTATGAACGAGAATATTAAGTGTAAGTACTTGGGAAATATTAATATTTCCTTAAAGAGAGTCATCATAATAATCTCAGATTAGTCTTTATTAATTTCTTAGTAGCGGTAATGGTTTGTTTAATATTTTGTGGCCTATATTTCTGGCAAATAAATTGTTTTTTGTTGAGTGTAAAGGATGTACACAAGTGACATCATTAAGGGCCTGATAGGGGTTATAAATAGAGCCTTTGTGGGGGCGGCGGACTAGTGAAAGACGGACGTGAAACCTGTAACCTCAGCTTGAATAATATCTGGCAAAATTATGTATTCACCCACGCGTCATATTGTATTGGTTCGTAATATGGTTATGTATAACTTTTTGGTAATAACCAAGAATGGATCAAGGTTAAATTAGCGATCATTGTATGAATACTTTTGTGACGTAGTTTGGGCTATTACGGGGCGGGTAGTAATAGGACGAAAACGAGATTCAGTTTGTTTTTTTTTTTAACTATTACTAGCCTCATTAAATCGGAATCGCATTAGATAGAAACCTTATCCATACTGGCCTAAGTACCTTCTTAAATACTATTTTAATTTTACTACCCTTTTTTGTCATGCCAACCTTTAGCTGTTGCCTTGCGCTGCTGATTCAAGTGTCACGAATTTTTAGGGTCGGTGCATAAAAATCCTCGCACAGCAACCGAATCGCCAGCAGTCACAATCGCGAGCCGACTGTGTCGATATTCATACAGTTATCTACTTTAGGCTATGGTAATACGGTCTTACTTTTAATGGAGCCAGAAAATTGCTCGTGCATTCTTCCTTTCTTTCTGAACTGACCCTTAAGAGTCAACAGTTGATGAGAAATTGGAAATTGCTTTTCAGATAGTAATTTACATATAACCTCATTAGCTTAATCTGTGCATAACATCACTTACTTCTAATGTTTGCTGTGGGTAGAAGACTCTTTCAATAACAATAAAAAAATATATTATTATAGGTGGGGGTGGGTACAAGTACATACAACCACATTATTATCTTTTATGTTTCGTAATACACAACATTACAAGACCCTGCTTAATTATTAATACAGGACAACTTGCGGGCATGTCTACCAGGCATACAGAAATGACAGGACGTGTAACATTGCGTAGCTTCCTCAATTATCGAAAACAGACACATCTTTTCTACATCCTGTGATCGGTAAAGGTCACATCCTTTTCATCTTAAATAGACGACGAACCTTTAATTCCAGGAAATCAGAATTCTGACTCTTTTTGGCAATTGACATTTTGCCAGGGTCTTAATTAATACAAAGACCTTTTTCACCACGATGTAGTAGGCACTATATATACCTACAGATATTCAAAACTAGAACAGAATTTGTAGGAAATTATCTGCTAAGTTTAACCGGAATTTAATCGGAACCTGTATGTGCCTCAGGCCCGAAGATAAGTACGCAAAAGTGAATGGTCACTATTTTTTCACAGTCACGAATTAAATTCAATTGGAATAAATTCCGAAACAGTAGAGGAAAAGCCAGTTGAACGGTGACAGTTTCACGCCGAAACTCTCATGAGCACAAAACAAAAAGCTGGGGCGAGACCTGCGAGGTAATTACTAGGACATACGTCGCCAAGTTATTTCTTGTTTTATTTTCAGCCACTTTTGTCTGACGATACTAAAAATAAATGGCATCCAATGCAAACTCCCAATCACAATGGTATTGCCAGACGGGACGAGATTTAGCAGATACGAGCACGTGGAGCACACGGGACATTGAATAAATTAGTAAAGCTATTTCTACAAAAAATATATTATTGAAAGTAGATAATTGTTATCTCTAATTATGATGAATGGGTATTTTAAGCTGGATATTTAATTTTATCGAACAACATCTATGATTGATAACTAGCTACCCTTCGGATAAACTTTGAATCTTCGAAGGATTAGAGTTGTCAGAAGTAAGGTAAACTGTTACAGAAATCCAGTCTTAACTTTTGTATACAACAACTAACAATGCAAAGTAAAAATAACGAGCAGGTTACTTAGGTAACTAAGTCTTATTTAAATAGCTTTCCAATTTCTTAGGAAAGTCACACCATTTCCTACTAACATTTTGCTTAGCGATAGAGCAAATATATCCAGGTAAGTGAGCTCGTTTTACTTGGCTATGGCGTATTCAAAAGGTCCATAATTTAGACTGGGAGGAGGTGGAGTGTACGAGTACGTACAGTTGGGCTTTAATCGCTTCAGCTGCGCTAGCCATTCTTAATGGAGTTTTAAATAACACGTTTATCGTGTCTCTGTGTGGGTTATATTAAACAACAAAGTAACGGAGCACAGAATATTATGTGTCACGCGGTGATGTGAATGTGGTAGATACAAAGGCAACATTACGTCGTGTAGAATTCCTGAAACATAAAGACATAAAGTAAGTAAATATAGTGCATTCGGTGAGTTCGTCAACGGCGGATTGTAAGTGACCCGAAAGTTGAGGCTGGGATTATCTAACTGGTGCTGACCCCTACGCTACCAGGACGTCAGACAGAGTATGGAAGTTAAATTAACGCGATCGGATGCAAGCTCTTTGAAAAATCGGCGCATTTGTGCTTACACAGAGCATCAGCAATCAGGAATTCGGATACATACCTACTACAGTATCTCTATCGCTGTAGTATTGTGGTGTGCTGGGTGTGTTATTGTGATTTCCGCAAAAGTAATGTCCTTCAAACTTTTTCTACGAAATGTAGGGTAAGTAGGTAGGTACTAGATAAATGTATTTCGGGAAACATAAGACATGCCTTAAATAAAAGTGGCAATAACCCGTGAAAGTAGTTGCATGTCACTGTTTAATAGTTACACACTCGCGTATATTTCACAACTTTCTTCGGCTATATTTCATTTCCCGCATTACCCCAAGTTGTAGCTGTCAAATAAGGGTAATGGATTATAATAGTATTCATTTGTAATATGGTTTCGACGCGGGACCTTTATGAAATAGTGATCTCCGGAGTAAATTCACAAATTCGCGTTAGGACTGCGATTGCGAATTAACGTGGCGACTCCCACTACGGCTTTGTGGACAGGCCACGTCAAAATTGATTCAGTGCCAGATGATAACACACACATGTGCTCAGAAAATCCTGTTACTTAAGTCTCCAGGAGAATGTTTATCTCTTTACCAGACTAATGCAGACTTATTGGCATCGTTAGGATAGTTAGAATCACTCGGGAGTCGGGATTCATTTCCTGTGATATAGCATACAATCGGATTTCAAAAACTCTTTCTTTATTTAATGCTGTTAATCTCTATATAAACCGACATAGCCCGAAGAATTGCTAAACTGAAGTGGCAGTGGGCAGGGCACATTGCTCGCAGAACAGATGGCCGATGGGGCCGAAAGGTTCTGGAGTGACGACCGCGTACCGGAAGACGTAGAGTTGGAAGGCCTCCAACAAGGTGGACCGATGACCTTGTGAAGGCCGCAGGAATCCGCTGGATGCGGGAAGCACAAAACCGGTTGAAGTGGCGGAGCTTGGGGGAGGCCTATGTCCAGCAGTGGACGTCTTTCGGCTGAAATGATGATGATGATGAATCTCTATGTGCACTGCATATGAACATACCTATTTGTTTCTTCATATTTTCTAAGATTTTGAAGAATTGATGACAAGATAAACAACATATTAGAAGGAATGTAGTATTATAACACCCGCAGCTCGTAGTCTGGATTAGTACCCGGTTTAACATAACTTTCGAAATGTGGATAAACTATAGGAAGGTACACGTCTGCCCAACCCTTCGGGAAAATAAGACATGATCTTATGTTATGTGTAGTATAATAAAAAAATAATCAAAGTGTACTGTAGACAAATCGGGTTATAGTTTCAGCCATGCTACAACTAATTATAGTCATATAGTTTGATCAATCGCAAAAAGAAAGCTACATGGAGTTCTCAGGCCATTTTTCGCCAGAGTGTATTAAACTTTGATAAAAAGAAGTCAATGAACCTTTTCACAGTACTGACGCTGAAATATTCTCACTACTTATAGTTTCTATACCAACGCTATGGAGCGTGTCACCCCGGGGTAAGAACTGAAAAACTCGCGTTGCGTTCATACCAATACGACCTTGCTCTTTTATACTTTTTAGAACTAGCTATAAATTCAAGTGGATTCCCTTGCGGGTTTCAGTAAGTTTTATTGAAATTATTTGGAGGACAAAATGAGCTTTTTAATTTATTTTAGGTAGACAACTACCGTATCTCATGTCTTGGAAGACTCATTCTTGTTTTTTTTTTATATGCTGTTTCTTGTTTTTTTATGTGCTTTTAAATATATATATACTATACTATACATAACTCACGCCTTTTTCCCATGGGGGTAGACAGAAACTACAGAAAACCACCTGATACGATCCTTACATACTCTTTTTGCCTCGTTTAAGTTCATACATCTGGTCGTACACGCACGCCCGTTACCAGTACAACGTACCTACCTCTTCTGAATAACATAACCAATAAGGTCACTATATGTTTCCCTGGGGCATCTCCTTCCGGCGTGTCCAGTTAATATGCTCTTGTTGCACCATATCTATAAAATGACTGAAGTTATCGAAGTGGCTCAACAATTAGTTTCCAAGTTTGAACCTTGCTTACTGCGCCTTGTATAACAAGCAACTTGAAGTTTAATTGGACATAGCTCTCAAGTTTTCACCCGGTTTTCAGCTTTTCGCTTCGAGACTGTATCCACCATATTCTTCCGATAGTCAGCGTCTCCAGCCAAATGGAAGAGTTTGACAAAAGTGATCTCTTCCTCAGATAACAAAATTATAAAATATAACATCATCTGTTAGTGCGCTTTTAACTCAGAAACCACTAAGCAGATTCACCTTGTTTTTTTTCTTTATGCAGAAACCGCTAAGATAGCCCTCGAAATTTTATTTCGTTTATTCCAATTTGTAGGTCAGTATCAGGTTGCATGTAGAACCAAATATGATTTGTGACCGTAATAACTTTATAAATATTGTAGGCGAAGCCCAATAAAACAAGCTATAGTTAATGTTAATCTTTCATTGTTATTGTGGGCAAAGCCCAATGAAACTAGCTATCCATTGACACCAATATTTCCATTCTAAGGTAAAAGGTAACTAAGTTATAGCCCATGTAAAATACCTAAATAAATACCTAAATGTTCTTTCGTAACCAGTAGTAGATATCTAAGACAATACCGACTTGAATACCGTAGAATGTTAGTAATAACAATGTATTGACTTATGTTTTAGCCTGTTGAATGCAAAATAGCTTGTAGGAACAACCTGTTAGAATCTAATTAGACTATAATGCCAGTGTCATTGTTTACTTAAGACTAATTATCGTTTGGATACCTTAATTGTAAATGCCTAACCATTAAACGTGTAGTTCAGTAATCATGGTGCAAGAATGTATGCTCCAATAGGACGACGTCTATTTGTTAATCCAATAAGAAACTAGGAGCCTTGAACTTCCTTACACGTGTTTTAGAATTCTCGACAGGTCGAGACCTGCTCCTTTGGGAAAGTCCATTTTTATCAGTTGTAATTGGCGGAGCGCCCGGGAAGTGAGGAAGTACGTAGGACACTTGCACTATGCGGAAAAACCTATATAAGGGCCGAGTGCCTATTTTTAGTTTAGTCTTTATACATTTTTACACGAATCATCAAGTTAACACGTAGTGTTTGTGAAGTAAGTGGCTACGCTGTCCACTGCTTAGTCGCGATGTACCCTATAACTAGTTAGCCAGTCTTCAGTAATGTGTAGCTAGGATTTAATTGTGTGTACTACTTATTCTGACTGTATTTTATATTGTGTGCTGTGTATCTACTATTTCTTATAACCATTTTATGTGTGATTTCTGTGTAATTTTCTATAATATCATTTCTGTGTACAAATATAAGCAAAGATTGCGACATTCTGACTGGTTTAATTTCACTCTTTCGTCAAGGGAACACCGTCACCCCCGCCTACAACACCTGACTCCCGTTTTAATAACAAATATACAGGGTTATTTGTAAAACACCGGTAACCTCTCAGGACTATGTTACTAACATCATAAGCAACAACTTTTGTGCGATGACTTTTAAAAATTCATCATATTTTAGTTCATCAGATTTTCATACAAAAATCGGCCGCCCGTAAATAGTTCAAGTTCAAGCGCTCCCGCCACCCTAACTCCGCTCGCCTCGCTAATCTACTATGTGCTTTTTTTGTTTCGCATAGACTTCGTAATATTTAGACCGTTCAATTTAAATATTTTAATTTTTTTATTAATGTCTGGTGAACTAAAATATGACGAATTTTTAAAAGCCATAGAACAAAAGTTGTTGATTATAATGTTAGTAACACAGTCCTGAGAGGTTGCCGGTGTTTTACAAATAACCCTGTATATTGTGTTAGAAGTAGTACTACTATTTCATGAAATAGTCATTCAATGAGAACTGAACTGAACTGAACATTCAATGAACTTAGAGCGTTGCATTGCTGATTCTAATTCTGGAAAGGCATATTTGTTACAGACGCGAATTATATTTTAATTAATACACAGCCTGACACTGAACTGCAAATTGCAAAAATCGTTAGTCATTTTTAATTGATTAACTACTACTTATTCCATTTCTTCCCGTGGGTGTCGTAAAAGGCGACTATGGGACTTACTAGAGAATGGGCAGCAGCGTTCTTTATGAATTTTACCACCCTACTACAATCGTCAACCCGCCTGCCAAGCGTAGCGATTATGGTAAATCCTCCCAAATTGGGGGAGGCTTATGTCCAGCAGCGGGCTTCCTTCGGCTGGAATGATGGTGTTGATGAAAAGTGAATTTCGCGGGTTATCTTAGCGCATATATAGTCCTCCAGACCGAATTTCGGCCACGGCGGCCAATCTCAACGGAGACTAGCCATCGGCGCGGGAGATATTATAGTGCTCAAGTGTATGCGCAGACACAGGAGCACTCACTCTTCCCTCACTCTCATAGTCCGATGGGACGGCAATCCGACACGACCGGAGAGAGATCAGGCGCAGGACCAACGGCTTAACGTGCTTTCCGAGACACGGGGGTATCACACCGCCAACTTCCAAACTCCGGGCTGCTACTAAGAAATTCCTAATGGAAAAACCCAGTAACTTTTGACTGGCCTGTTAGTCTAGTGGTTAGTGACCCTGACAGCTAAGACTGAGGTCGTGGGTTCGATTCCCACCCAGGACAAATGTTGTGTGATGAGCACAATCATTTGTTCTGTGTCTGGGTGTAATTTATTTATAATTTGTATGTATTTACAAATATATAAGTAACTTTATCAGTTGTCTGGTTACCATAGTACAGGCTCTGCCTAGTTTGGGATCAGATAACGTTGTGTTGGTTGTCCTAAGATATTATATTATTAAAAAAAACACTTTGCCCGACCCGGGAATCGAACCCAGGACCCCACGCTCAGCGGTCGCGCTTGCGACTACGAGACCAACGGGGCAGTTACGGATGGACGAAATATATAGCAGCAGATTTTTTCACATACTGGAACTTCAACGTACCTACTTCTCAGCGCTCAGAGTAGAAAATCCAACAGTGTGATTATTCGACGCGGTGGAACCCACTTTATTAGATTCCCAATGCTCGGTAAAACACCGAGAGTTGAAAATTCAATGCGCTACAAAATACCGCTGCGATATTTTTACGTCTGTGCGAACGCTTCAGCGAATACTGCGCTACGTATGTCCATTAACTTGTGTTCAAACTGGTGCGAATGTATAATTGATAAATGATTTTATTTCTGCCAGGTATAATTTTTAGTATAGGTTATAAATTTATAATTTCGTTTCTTAATTAATTTAAATCTGTAATAAAAAATATTTAAAAAAATCTGCAAGTTTGTTTATACACACACTTTTACATGTCAATCTATTTTTTTATAAAACTAGATGAGGTCGGGTTGCGTGACTTCCTAATTATTAAAACAAAGAGACGTGCTCAGTCGCGTTTCATTTTCCGCGCGGTACTCGCTCCAGAGTGACCAAAGCTTTCTTTCTGGAGGGAATGTACAGCCTTAAAATTAAGAAAAATGTTAAAAAAGTTTTTGTTAGAAAAAGCTTATTACAGCATTAACGAGTTTTTGACTGACAAACTAACATAACCCTGACTTGTAAAACAAACATGGACTATTTTCATTATTATTCGTTATTTAGGTAACATACTTTGACATATTTGAATTATTCTTATTTTTGATTGTATTGTAATATTAAATTTGTATTTGACTATGATTATTTATGTAACAAACCAATTTTGACATTATGGAAATCAGAACTTTTTGACCGTTAATAATTGTTGTTAAATAATGCATGTATGAGTAAATAGTGTTGTGATGATTTTTTTTTTCTTAATCATTTATATTTTGTACGCTATTAAGGCAAAACATGACAGCGACTTGACCGAACTTTATGTAACATCTTACATTTATGTGTACACTCATGTTTTAGCAAAATAAATATCTTGTATCTTCTTTTTAGCTCGTCGGTTCACTTAGCCAGCAAACTCCCACTCCAGTTTCAGAAAGCTATGTTGGTCATTCTGTTTCTTTTTCAGATCATTTCGTTGGTAATGTTTCTCTTAAAGAAATGAATAGCATACCTCGCTAAGCGACTTTAGATTTTGTGATTTAAAAGTTTGACCCGTTTTTCAGTAGCAACTTTAATTAGTAGCGCTTTTAAAATTGTTGCCAAGTTGTAAGTATTTATCTTGTCTCAAAATCCCTTGGCGACTTTTTGTCTGAAATCTGACTTGCTGATCTCGTAAAGCGGTAGGTACTTACCGGCTACAAATTGTTGGTTTACATATTTTATGTAACTAAGCATTTAGTTAACAATGCACACGTGTTACTCTACTATGCAACCGCATATTAGCAAATGCATCTACCTATATACGTGAATGTAAAGTAATGGGTCACCACTAGCCGTGGTAGTTAGCAGGATTACGGTGAACCCTTGTATATTGAGTACCTGGATTCAAGATAATATCTATCTACATTAAAAATTGCTTTGAAGTTTGAATCTGGTGACCCATGTAGTCGGTGTGTACCTTTGTTTTCCTCATACAAGTACTTTCTTCATAATAAACATTGCCCCGAGGTACTTTCTTCGTAATTCAGTCCTTTTTCTCGGAGTTGGCTTGATTAGCATCTTGAAGAATCGCTTGACCAAATCTTTTTATAGAGGCTGCAATCTGTTGTGAAGTAACTGCTGTTGTATAAACCTAGATATATTCAATGTATTGTGATTCCCTCTTACCTTAGATGTTGAAACTACATGCATTAGGTGATTGGTCCATATTCCACATGTAGATTGTAGTAATAGTAATGTTAACAAAAGTAGACCTTGAGCGAATGAGTGATTCCCAACAGTTGATGTATCGCTCTTTTGCGAATGACAACTGGCCAATGATTAATGGCGTTTGTCGAAACTGAAAATCGTACAACACGATCAAATATCACTTTTACAAAACTGTTAGTGCCACTAGTATTTCTGTATTCAGACTTTTCTGTGATTACAATACGTTTATTCCAAGTCTTCACTGTTTGACACTATAAAGATTTATTAGCAAACTGTTTGTTGTAACCGACTGTTTTTTAAAGCTTCTCAGGATACATCAGAGGTGTGATCATATTTAAGAGTATGGTACATACCATCAAACTGAACCACTTCCTCCATGGGTCCAACATCGTAATCGAAAATAATCGTAAGAAAAATAAATAAATATCATCTGTCCCATACAAAACTTCCATACCTACTTGATTCAAATGTATGGAACAGACGTTTTTTTTTTATACCACACATTTTGAAACACGCTCTATAATAAAAGATTGCAGTGTTTTGCTACGACTTAGGTGACGCGACAAAGTTTCGGTCGCGTCTAAGTAGATACTGAACAAAGACCAAGCTTCATACAATCGTCCTGCGATACAAAGGTAGGAACGGTAGGCTAGCGCTCTGTAGGATGTCTACTCTTGCGGTAACGTGCTACGGCTACGCTAGCTACAATTCGTAGCATCGTAGCAAATAACCGATCCGCTACGAGTTGACTCATCAATTCTGAAACTTTGTTGTACTTTCACGAACTAGTATTTTGTGGGGTAGATAATTCCGCAGATCTGCAGAGCTAACTTTGTTAGTGAATGGTAAAATAAAAACAAAAGGCTATTATGGACAAAATTTATTTAATAAGTCTTACTTGTGGTTTAAAGTACTATTTACAAGTCGTAACATCAATTGTAATACTTATCTATAATAAACAATGAATTACTCATTGCTGTAATGTAAATCTAAAGTCATGTTTCCACTTCGTCAGGTATTGCGTTTAATTTCAACCACATACACTGTTCAATGTGTAATTCGTTAGAGTGTAATTAAACAAACTTGACGATGTGTGCCAACTAACGCTCAATACTTGATAAAATGGAAACGCGCTTGGAAATTAATTCGAACTGATCAAATATCCATATGGCATATATTTATATGTTCACTTAAGTACTTCAAATATCATGTATTTATTGTAAATTACAATGTCATTGTAAAAAAGTACCTATTTACAAATATCGATGGTCACTTTTAATTTCATCTTAACTTAAAATACTAAAATTATGTGTGTCGCGTTTTTTTAATATCAGGCTAAAGATACAGGCAGTGTTCATAATTTGCTGATCGTTTGTGTGAGTAAAGTTATTGAGCATTCAGCTGTACACCTGAAGTGTATCTACTACAATAATACAACAAAGTACCAATTAGTTTAAAACGACAGTTCCAAACTTCGGTCAGACGAAGTAAGAACACGAGCGAGAGGACACGACATAATGCTCTCGCAAACTGCAATAAAGTATAAACGAGCAGCCTTTGTTACGTCTTTTAGACAATAAACAGGACAAAGTGAGTCGGAATATCAATTATTCATTTCCATGAATTGCAGTCATTTCGAGCGCGAACCGGTGTCAAAAGACTTCCATTTTACTCGCGGCATGTGTTTATTGAGATCGGAACGCTTTGCATAAATCTGTATATGCGGCGATGAGTGAACGCTTTACGGACATCAATAGACCCTCCTTTTATTTCTCTGACCATTGCAATCAGTTTCACACACGCATTATTACACCTATTCTCATCAAGCATACACCACTTTTTATTCGTAAAAAGTGTCAATACATTTATGAAAAGTTTGAAGTTATTAAAATGAGATTTGAACCTTCCACGACACTATGCTAATAGAATTAATTGACGAGTGATAAATGTCACAATGACTTAATTAATAGCCGTCTTTACATCGACCATTGAACACGTACACAAAACATTGAATTAATGAATAAATAAAAGTAAAAATACCTGCCACTATGTCAATTCGAAAATAATCATAAATTCAATACAAAAAATAAAAAATGAAATAATACTCTAAATTCTACAACTCATAATTTAATAAAAAAATGAAAAACAAAATTGTAGATTCTTTAAGGTGGGAATTTCGTAATTTTAGTCTAAATGAGTTTATCATCACAACACAATGGATGGTATGGGTGATTCTGTACTTTATAAAGGTTCGAAAATAATATTGTTGAGTACCTAACATTATTTGTAATTTAATAGTGGAGCCTTCAGACCAAGCTCGCAGTGATGCTATTAACTAATTACGAAAGATTCAATTGAACAGCAGATTATATTGCAATGTTAATATATATATTGTATAATAATTTATAAATCATTGAAATAAACGAAACTCAAAATCTCGTGTTTCTTATTTAAGTAGTCGTTCATAATAATGGTATAAGTAGAAGATTGGCACTAAAACATAGCTAGCAAATACTTGTAGAACCGTTCAAATTCATTTACTTCCGTAGTTTTAAGTCTAAAATAAGCTGCCTTAAAAAAACAATGTGTTCTGTAGATTTCTGCATAAACTAAAAATGTCAGTTGCACTGCATACGATGTAAACTGAGATCTATACATAGATATTCTGCTGAATAGTTAAAAATATTAGTCTCGTATGTCGCAGGCATCTTACTTAGACCGTCTTTGTCTAATGTCTAGACATGCTTCACTATATAAAAACTACACTATGAACTTAAAAAATAATTTCTTAATGCTTCCGGATAGATATTTTGTAGATAAAATATTTATATAAGATGCCTAAGTTATATATAATACAGTGCTTGTTAGCTTTTAACGCGTATAGCAGAACTTAATAAATTCGTGTAATATAGCACATAATCTAATAACATTTTCTCCTTTCAGTTTTCAACATAATCATATAGGAAAATTGTAGGCAGTGATTGTATTTATATGGATGTGGAAGTAAATATGTTTCAACATATTTAAAAGGGACTTCGTCCTACCTATTTCATAAACCGTATTTTTTAAACATAAAATATAAGCTTTAACTAACTCAATAGAAAATATACGTTTTTAATGTGGGTATAAATATTTGAAGTGTATACAGCATTAAAATTCAAGTCCTATAATGTATACGTGGAAATAGGTAATACATTACAGGACTCGAACACTCCGCATACCTACACTACATGAAATATTACACAGACATGTCCCCGATACTAGTATGACAGTCTTTTGTCGAAGGCTATAGCCACGGGTGTTGGGTAAACAAGGGTTGTCTGGCAAAGAGGAGATTTGGCTTCGGGGTCCTCAACCCCAGACAACCCAAAGACACTTATGAAA
The DNA here is from genome assembly GCA_947507805.1 of Aporophyla nigra. Taxonomy (NCBI): domain Eukaryota; kingdom Metazoa; phylum Arthropoda; class Insecta; order Lepidoptera; family Noctuidae; genus Aporophyla; species Aporophyla nigra. The sequence goes on from OX382301.1 coordinate 8,361,574, forward strand.
ACATACACTGTGGTGTACTATCTGGACTACCCTGATTACGTCCCTGGCTACAGCCATGTTGTTGCCTCGTACATCTAGATCGTTACACTTAATAGATTTTGAGCCCTGATACAAAATCCAAGAACTCATCACCATTAGAAAAGAAAAAAAATATCAAGAGTATCATTCGAAAAAATCCATCCAGTCAAATATAAACATTGACATAACACGATTTTATATTTACAATTATCCAATATTTACCTTATAGTATTATTTGTGAAACCAATAACATCATTCTCATAATAAATCTTATTCTATTAAAGATCTGAACTCCTCAATATTCCAATAAACATTGCATTGTGATGAATGCTGCTTGACTTCCCCTCCAACATAATAATAGAGTTTATGAGACTAGAATTTAGCAAAGGACATGACATGAGATCTCAGCGCTGCAGAAACCATCATAAAATAATTATATTTAAACAGTTCAAGTCATTTAACTCGTGTAAATGAATTGTAAAGTTAAAATACACTGATTAGTTTAGCGAGCTTCGACATTCCGGCACCCTCGTTCTGTATCAGGGCGGAGATGGAAAAGTTAATTATTTTTCTACAAACACCATTTTAATATGGAATAAAATGTAATTACGGTCGTTACAAAACAATGTTCCTGGGGAGACGTAATCTTCCTCCATCAGTGCAATTCATTCGAAAATTTCGGCCATTACCAGATCAGCCGCGTTACAAGGATTTGAGACTTCGACAACATTATTAGGGCTCAAAATATTGCTTGGAGATTTAAATCTGCACATATTTTCTTGTCCAATAATGAGTTTTCGTAAAATGTGGCTCGGAAAATATTAATACTGCGGATTTATGAATCGTATTTTGTTATTATTTGATTTGGATAAAGCTACATGTCTAACACAAAATTGTTTTATCTTGTGTATTTGTTTACTCTTTGTCGGAATTGAAATAAAAGACCGAACAGTTGAATAAATTTGAACGCGAATATTCTGGACCGAATGAGTGGTGCGTCGGATCTCTGTCATGCCAAATGGAGGCTCCGTTACTCCAGTGCTCGTAAACTCTACGACCGTCCACACACATACATCCTAGCATCACAATTGACAATGATCACTATTCTACAATTCGATGATATTTACACCACTCGCACCATACTTGCATTAAGTCAATAATAAACCACATTTACAAAATATGAGCTATGGAGATCACATGTCATTCGTTATCGTACGAAACCTTCGTTCCGAATTTTATATGAAGGACGAAAGTAAGAGACTTATAAGAAAAACAAGAGCTTACTTAATACATTCTATCGCTTTTGTACCAGTCCTTTGCGACAGATAGGTATTTTAATATAAGAACTAAGCGATTTTATGGCAACTTCCTTATCGTAAATACCTCTGTAGTTTAAACAGTACCTCTTGATGTAACTAATTATAGTAAAAAATATTCATACAAGAATAGTTAATCCAGATTTTATCTCATTATTTATTGTTAGAGAAAATAACTGGATACAACTATAATGGGGTTTTATTTCATATCTGATTCCAATATAGGTATAAGTATATCTACCTATATGTCACCCCTTTAGTAAGCATGACTTGGATTAAATCTAAAGATTCATTTTCTATTGATTAAGTTGAAAATCAGTTCTCAAAATGAAAACAAAATTTGCAAATTAAATCACCTGTTAAATACGCAATTTGGTTTCCGTTTTACGACTTCATTATAGCACTTCATGTTCCACGGCACTCGCGAATTTTGTAAGTCCGTCACCACCGACTTATTTCTAGTTCAATTTTCCTTCCCTGTATAAAAATATTTTACTCGACTTATCACAAAAAATGTACTGTTCTCACACACTAGCTACACTTAACTTGTGAAAAGCAACAGCTGCACAAAATTCAGGTGTATACCACCAACTTCACTTACAATACGAGTTTCGCGCAGTAACAGTCGTTGGACTGACTGGCAATGAGTGTTTATGTTAGGCCTTCAGATAGGGGTAACAAGTGGAAGGCAGGGCCGGGCTCGGGGCGCGACGCATCCCGAGCGCAGCCGAGCGCGGCCGAGCGCAGCCGACCGCGGCCGAGCGCATTCGAGCGGCGCGCGCCGTCTTACAGCCGAGTTCATACGATGATCTCGCGGATGACGCGGCGCGCGCGTGAGTTGGGCGTGGAGTACCCTGACTCCAGCGACTCGTCGTAGCCGAGCGACATGTGCAGCGGCTTCTCCTCCGCGCCGCCCTCCTCCGCGCGCAGCCCGTACTCCGGCAGCCCGCTCACCTCATGGTACGGCGATTCTGATGAAACACAACATGCTGTACCTACTGGTCCTCATCCTTTTCATTCAATATCTATAACAACCTTGGTATGGGCACCTTGTTTTCGACTGAAGGTTCTGGCGATGGCCATAGCAAAATAAACATTTAAGATACAAATCAAACAATCAAGACTAAAGACGAAAGTAATGTGTGCCTAGACTTGTCCTCGGTATAACGCCTGGCTTCTATAAAGTAAATATATTTTTGGCAGTTTTTTAACAGAAGCCACGGTGTTTTGCAAAAGTGTGGGCGTAAGGTCATTACCGAGCGGCTACGCTCCACGAAAATGTATCGTAGTAATTTATGAACAACTTTTCGTAGCACAAGAAAAACTCGTTGAGGGAACAAAGTGTTTCTATTATTAATCGGCGGTGAAGGGATAAAACACTTACCGATGTGTTGATCCATCCGTTTCTTGGGCTTGTGCACCGAGGCGTAGGGGTCGGAGCAGTACTCCTGGCGCGAGGGGTTCTGTGCGGCGCGCATGTCGTAGTCGTTGGGTGCGGGCGGCTGGCTGGCGTGCGGCAGGTGAGAGTAGTGTGCGTAGTCGTCGATGTTCCGGTAGCCCGCATGCGAGATAGGATCGTAGTCGTAGTTGCTCTGGCGATCTAGCACCTGGTGAGCTGGCAACGTCGCAGCATTATTAGCCGCTGCCATCTTCATCTGCCACAACGAGTCCTGAGAGTTCACGCTGCCCCCATTGTTACTGTTTGTGTAGCTGTTCTCTATGAAGCCCATGTTTACCCCTGCGGACAATTTCCTCGTTTAATATCAGAGAGAGGGATTTAGGAGTCAAACGCGTCATGCAAAGCGTGCTGTCCAGATATAGGTTGTTTTTACCTTCTATGTCGACTGTAGTTAGTCCTTAGTGAATGCATATGAGAAAAATAAATCAACATAATAGAGTGGAAATCAAAATGAAATTATATATTTCGTGTTCAACACAACTACGACGAAACGTAAAAATGTTTTGATGAGAAAAATGTGGAAGTGTGAACATAAAGATCTTAGACGAAAATATACTTACAATCAGAATTAGGCATAGTTTGTCCGGGATGAGGTTGAGTGTGTGGTGGGACATGGTAGGAGTAGCCTCCTTGTGTCGCGTATACCGCAGTCTTTGAGTCATCCATGGACAACGCCATGTCCATGGAATGTTCTAGAGCTTTGTTCTCCATACCCGAGCTAGGGTAATAAGGCGGTGGAGCCTGGTTCTGTGGTGTCACTTTAGCTGGCCTCATCGAGTCCATTTCGTAGTCTTTAGATCTATCTTTCTTGTTGGGCCTGCGTCTGCACTGGTAGATTAGTAACAACAGTCCCACGAACAGAAGGACCACAACAGTAGTGACGAATATTCCCACAATGGCGGCCGTAGTTCTAGCAGACGTTTCTTTGATGTACGACGTTCCAACTGTTAAGAGAAACACATAATAACCACATGCTTCACTTCTATTCATAGTTGATCAAAGTTAATCTTCAAGGATTTGTGTATCCCAATTTGTTGGATTTAGCGCTGTTAAGGTTGCTATTATCCGAAATAATTGACTTCAGCGAAAAGATTAAAGGCACTTTAGTCAGTCTTTCCTCGTTATTAATGCTTTCATAGACACTGTTTATTACATCATAATGTTCATTCATTCACCCGGATACAAGTTAATAAAATTGGCCGTCGGACGGACGTCAGATTTAAAGTGAACAGCTAAAAATAAATCTGAAAGCTTTAGTGTAATCTTACAAATGTAACCCCTAAACAGTTGGTTTATGTTTTGTAAAATTATTTCTAATAAATAGATATTCGGATAACTTCTTTACTTTTTAATTTAAACTGTTTAGCCTAGAACACAATAAATATTGAAATTATGTAGTCTACAAGTAATTACTCACTCTCTGCTTCCGTGTATTCGCTGCAAACATCTTGATTGACTTGCAAGCAAAGCTTGAGTCTTATGCGAGGGTTAAAGTCGTCCAGGGGCGGGTCCGTGACGTGTCGGGTAGTCGTACGGGTTGTCTTACTGGGCAGCTCGACTGTGGCCTCCTGCACTGTGGCCACCGCGCCCGAAAGACGGAGGGTCACTGTATCCACGACCTGTTACGCAACAAAGTATATTAACCTTTATACTCCGAAAAGTCCGTACTCCTTATCACTCCGAAAGTGAGGAAAAAAGTAATGTTTCTTTTGTGTGGTTTTCTAAATAGTTACTAGGAAAAATATGGAACACAAGTTGTAGACACAATTTCGTTCAACGCGTACGTTGTTTGTCATTATTTTCTAACAATATATTTTTATTCCGGATGCTGAATTTATTTTAGATACAATTTATACCGGTGCTTAGAACATCCGCAAACATAACTTAACAGCATTTGTATAGCATCGGAAAATGTTCACTATTAAACATGGCTCTATTCGCATTCACCCAAACCCACAGTTTGGTGAATATCGCCAAATTCGTTACGCTTGGCAGTCGCACAAATATAATCGTTTTAAACTTAGTTGTCCCCAAACTTCACACAGTTTAAACTTCAGTGTAGTTTGTATTTTCATTCACATTCTGCTGTAGGAGTAATTATTTCTTGGAGAGTATGTCTGGCATGTTGTATCCGACCCGGTCGAATCTAATGGCAAGCGCATTCCTAGAAAGCATATTTCGTTGGAAGAGATAGAATTATCACTAATGAGGACGAATTATTTTTAATGTCGGTTCTCAAGATTCTATAGAACAAAGGGATTATTCATTGAAAGACCATCTTTTATTAGTAGGTAGACCTAGATTCTTTCACAGCAGATTTTTTAAATTAAATAAGTAAGAACCACTAAATGTATGTTAGGTTTGTTAATATTAATTATCAAAAACACATGTTATACTATACTTACACAAAATATTTTAAGCGCCTACTTCCAAAAACTTGTTCATTATAAAAGGCTTCGTGGTATTTCAATTACACTGTTTACTGCCTGTCTGTATTATTTACTCTCTATGTTTATAGAAATCTTTCAGAAGCTATTTTGTCGTAAAATTACGATTTGAACTTTGAGGAAAGACCTATTAAGAGGATGTTTTCGAATAAAATTTAATTTAAATACTAGAAAAAAAAAACAGTTCATTTACCAAATCAAATGACATTGGTACTTCGCGCGAAATATTCTTTCTAACTTCTTACAAAACAGTAATTTGTTACAGTGTAATTGAAAGACTTATTTGTCTATTCTTCATCCAACATATACGTAAAGCGCATGATATTAAAATGCAAATTAAACAAGGTACGTTACACCTGAAGCTTACACATGAAGCGTAACACGTGTGCTAACATCAAAGAATTGTGAGGGTGTGGTGCATTAAATATTTACATAATATGAAAGGAAATAGGTAATTAATAGGAGCATTACCTGCCATCCCGCAGTACCTCCCATGGAAGCCAGCCCCTCCACCACCCCCACCAGCGACAGGCAGGTCGGGGTGACGGTGAAGGCTATCGCCTGCGTGCTCGGGTCGTACGTCACCTGCTCCGGAGGATTGATTTTGTCCACCTTCGTTGTCACCGTAATCTCATTCGAATAATTACTCTGCCCTTTAGTATTGACCGCTTTCACCTGCAGTCGAAAATTCAATTTAGAACTTCGAAGGGGCGCACAACACAAATGTGAGCATTCTAAAGCGTGTCGGAAACCATAGCGACGGCACAAAACGCAAAGAGAACATTGTAAACTTAAATAAACTAACGGCACGCGCCGAATGATTTACCTTGAAAACAAATGTGAGTTGCTGTCGGTAGCGATAACAATGAAAACAAAAATGTAAGTTAATACCTTCAGTATTTGGGATAAATCCTAAGTGAAATTACAATGACTTGGGGCGACATTACATCTGAGACCGAAGTTGGCCTAATTTAATAGTGATGGAGCGAGACTAAATGTAGATTCTATCGAACGTCGACGTCCTCCGAACATTCTGCGGCGAAGTGATAGTTTTGCCGAAATTCGGTGGAATTGTACGCGCTAAAAGTCGATAAGAGTGACACTGACAGGTTAATAAGTTCACTAGCTCGACACCATTGCGTCCGTTTCTATTCTAAATTGTTTTAGCACTATTTTTACGTTGACAGTCTGTGGTTCAATTTCACACAACCGAATGTTCAGAAATGAAAAGATCAGTAAAAGCTCTTGAGGTTAAGTAATAAGCTTATTTCGGTCCATCACTATTTTAGTAAGAAAATTGGTTTCTTTGAAAGTGGACACAATAGCTAATAATGTATATTTGGCACTTTAGTAAATAAATTAAGAAGTACTTTCTTCTTTGGGTTTTACCATAAAACTAGAAAATATTGTTGATTTATCAGAGACAAACACGTAATTACGGACACGTAGTACGTAACCCAACAATCTACGAGGCACTAGCACACATTATTATCATATCGATGTGCTTGTAATAGAAATAAAACATGAGTTCCTACTTCATATTAATGACAAAGACAATGTTTCATAAATAATATTCAGTCCACATTACTTAATTGAAAAGTGTGTTACCTTGAAAGAGTACGTGTTGTGCTGGTCCAACCTGGTGACGTTGCAGGGGTTGATGCGGCCGCAGTCGTACTCCATCCAGTCGAACTCGGAGGTGCGGTCGGAGGCGCAGTGCTCGGAGCTGGCGGATGCTCCCGCACCCCGAAGAGTCTCGCGCCGGTAACGCACGAAGTACTTCGTGCTCGACAACCCTCCATCAAAACCAGCCTCCCACTTTAAAGTCACGTAAGTAGGCCCCACTTTTTGGCTCTCCAACGATCGGGGCGACTCCGGAGCGCCTTTAGGCTGTAACTTGATCTGAGGTCGTATACTCCCTAGCGAGTTCTTCACTTTGCAGTAGTACTCCCCGTAGTCCTGCGGCTTTACGGTCCTTATTTTAAGAACACTGCGGTATGAGTCATTATTGTCAGTAGTAGTATTTATTTCGTAGTGTCCGTCAGACGACATCTGCAGCGGCGCAGTGTTAGATCCGTAAAACCATTGGAACTCTGGTTTCGGGTACGCTTGAACCCTGCATACTATTTCAGCCATTTCCATAACATCGTAAGCAACTTTATTATGTTGCCGAATCGATATGGGTTCGTCTGGAATGAGGATAACAAGGTTAAAAATAATGTAGCTAAGAATTTACTTGGATTATACACCTTATTATTTTCTTTACCTATTCACTTTCTTTTACATTGAAATTTCTTTATACTGATAAAGGAAGAGAAAAAGTAAAGAAAATTATAATTAGTTCTTTATAAAGAGCGAATTTCTTTTTCTATCTATTTGCTTATTAAAGTTATTAGATTTCAACTTGATATATTATATTTTCTTGTATACTCACGTTCTATTCGAAGATGCATAGTAGACTCGACTTTCTTAACCTCGTTCTCGAATGCGCAGGAATAAATACCCCGATCGTCTGGCAATAGGTCATTAGTATTCGGTCTCGCCTTTCCGTTGAATTTAAGTGTACTTTGAACAGTGTAAACGGCGTTACTGCTCTCAGTTATATCAGTTTTGACTTCGTATAGATTCGTATCGGCTTTAATCTCCGCGTTGTCCTTGAACCATTTAACGGTAGGACGCGGCTTGCCGTTTGCACTACAAGTGGCCATAAAGTCTTGTTCTCCCGAGCGTTTCGTCATGTGAGTTTGTAATTTGGTTTGGAAACGAGGCGGCTGGTGAACTTCTAGTGTGACGGAGGCTAGGTCGCCGTGACCTAATTCGTTTGTAGCTTGACAATGGTAAACACCTTCACTTCCAAGGTGTGCACTAGGTATAGAGTATTGGTTGCCTGTAGCGAGCACTGAAGGCTTCACGTCTGAAGTAGTATCCATATCTCGGAACCAGCGGTACTGCGGAGCCGGCCAGCCTGGTGGTTTGGCGCTGCAAGTTAGAGTGACCCCTGCCCCTTCCTGGGCCACAGGCCGGTCAGGACTGATGTACGCACGGCCAGGCTTATGTCGCACTAGCACAGCCACTGATGCGCTGTTAAATCGCTCTGTACGCTTTCCGTTGCTAGATGATATAACATTCACAGCCCGACAAACGTAAGTTCCGGCCATCTCGGCGTTCACTCTAGATAAAGTAAGAGTGTTTCCGCTCTGATGGAAGTCAGGTTTTCCTTCCATCGTCCATTCAATAGATGTAGGTTCAGGATTTGCAGAGACTTCACATCGAATTTCGACATTTCCGCCTTCCTCGGCTTCATAAGTTTTGGACTCAACTGTAACGCTCGGAGGGAAAAGTACATCGAGGTACATTTCTTTCTCTCCGGGGCGTCCCAAGCCGTTGTCAGCGCTGCATGTGTATTTTCCCGCATCCTGGACGGTAACTCCCTGGATAGTATGTGTGAAAGAGTTTGAGATGTATTTGCCGTTTCTCGTCCATCTCACGGTGCTCACTTTGGGCTTTGCGTCGACTTTACATTCCATGGTAGCCACGCCATCTATTTCTACCCGCAAAGGATTTTCTGGAGCAACTTCAACGCGAGGAAAATCTAAAACAATAACATGATTACGTTTTATGTGAAATGTTATAAAATGTTTTCGCAAAAATTTGTAAATCGATAAACGAATAAATCAGCAAGGAATATTTTCACCGCACGTGTTGTGTGCATTGCTGTCGACGGTTTGTAGTATTAAAATTGTACAAAGGAAGCGGATGTGCTGGTCCGGTTAGCTGTTCGAAGCATACCAATAATAAATTTGTTTACAGAATCCGTCAGAATTAAAACATGCACTGGCGCGCATGCATGCTGCGTGTGCTTCGACTGATGAAAGATGTTGCTTATTCAGGTCAGTTCATAATAAACACTATCCAGATGCTGCAGCGAGAGGAGAGCATCAAAACGATCTTATCCTTTATCGTTTCTTCTCAACTTTTTATTTCAATTACCTAACCCAATTTCCGAGCATTGAACACAGGCATGTGGTTGCAGTTGCATCTTTAAACATTAACTCGAATATAAATGACAGCGGGAGGTCAATGGTCTTTTTATCACAGTAACATTTAAGCGTTACAGATCGCAACAATTAACTGTGTCATGCACTTATGTATTTGAATATCGCCGCGGTATTGGAATTGTGGCCGAAAAATAACTATAGGCTCAGAGGGGCTTGTGGCTCATGTGATAACAGCCGTACGGTTTAACTGATCAAGTTAAGCTACACTTGCCGTGGTACAACTGTAGATGGGTGACCATCTTAAACCTGTATATACCAAAACCCCCCGTGCCTCGGAAAGAAGTTAAGCACAACTGTTTGATGACTGAAATTCGGGGATCTATAAACGTCGTTACAGGTCGTCCGCCTCGTAAATCTGACCACCTGTCTTTACCAAGGGGTATCGTATTAGCAAATTACTGGGTTTTAGAAGTAAGATAAGCAGTCGTTTCATGTAAAATACTGGTATACAGCTGCATCCGGTTAGAATGAAAGCCGATCCCAACAAAGTTTTGAAAAGGCTGGGCAGATGAAATAACTATTGGCTCAATTCTCATCACGTTACTAGGTCTCATAAAAATGATAAATATAGAACATAATAAAGTCAGCTTAATCTGTTTCAGTTTTATCTCGCTTTGTTATTTCTTTAATTCTCTTTATTTGCTCTAGCAATTCCGAAAAGATGGTTCTAAACCCTAAAAATAAATAAGTACTGTTTATTGTGGAGCAGGTTTATGTAGCGTTTAATGCTAAGCGCAGGAAATATAAGAATTTTAATGAGATAAGACCTTAGGAGCTTCTTTTGAAAATCCTTCAAGGCAACAAGTGACAAAGCGCTGTGTTTTACAAATTAAAATGGCGTAAAGAGTGTGCCGTTAAAGATGACGAAAAAATTTACGCTGCTTACATTTTTTCGGTACTTTTACCTAGCAATTTAAAAATGCATTACAACTAGCAGCAACCTACCTAGAAAGATAGGTCTATACTATTGTCGCTAATTATAATTCTGTGTTTGATATCCTACATCGTTACTAGGAACCGAACACACCTCTCTTTTGAGTAATTGTTGACTAACCACAACAAAAACAAAGTTTTTGTTCGCTGGTCGGTTCACCTGGCAAACTTTAGATTGCGGAATTTGTCTTATCGTGTGGGCTCGCCTAAACCAACTGGAACTTCTTCGAATGCTACTTGCTTTGAACACAGCTGTTAGGAAAGCAGATAGAACGGACTCGGAATTAATTCGACAAAAGCTTTAAAAGCCCACTTTTAAGTGTTATTTGGTTTCTCCATTTGGAAATTCTCAGTATCTCGTCTAGATTCTGCCAGCTCCTAAAGCCTAGCTCTATTGCATCGGACTTGTAATACCGTAACTGACGATAAATCCATAGGTACACATGGCTACACATCAAGTTATACATTTCTAGTTTAAGCTGACCTCTCATTATACGAAAATCCCATACAAGGTGAGATCAGTTTATACTGGAAATGTATAGCTTGATATGTAGCCGTGCGTACACCTCTTCTTTCCGGGAGATACAAGCATGGTTCAAAAGGCCAGATATTTTTCATCAACATTTTGTGTTTTGTATGCAATTTGTGCCAACGAAAACAAGTTGAACCAAAATAAAAGCTTGACTACCGTCAAAGCTGTAATAAATAAAAAAGGTTTGAATGGCAGTTAGGAACCAGGAAATGTTATACTTTATGACAACACTGGTTTTCAAATAGAGTTGAGTGTTTTCGGAATAAGTATGGACATAGGTATATTTCTAAAACGTGTGCCGGGAGTCGAAATAATTCTACTAACAGTCTAAAATAATGCTGTCCATTTCAACGATACTTTCAACATGTTATAAAACATTGATCAACTTAATTTAAATCCTTACCAAACTCTGTAAAATATTAGCCTAAATTCGGTCCACAGAGTGTTAGTTTATTAACTCAACAAAGAACACAGTAGGTACTCAAGTTTCACTTAATTTAATTCTAAACCTAACCTAAGGTAAATTACTAGTCTAAGCAAAGCCAAAAGGCTTTTGGGCTTCGTAGTCTGGAAATTTTAATAAGGACGACGTAAATTACTATAGAATAAATAGCAATATATCAGTACCAAAATAAACCAAGAACATTCATAGTCTTGTATTTGCACAGTAGGGTCATGTAAATAATAGCGAGCAGGATTCCATTCCCGAGGTACGGCGGGAGTAAGTTTAGGTCATTGAGGTTATTTGCCGAGAGCTTTTGCGTTTCCTTGATGGCCGCTGGCTGCGCTCAGGGATTCCTACGGCACAGACGCCGTCTACATTTGAACGCGCGAAAGGAGTTCGTACAAACATTATCTGCCAGGGCTTCTTTACAGACGACATACGACTTTTATGTAGCAGTTTTAGAACTACCGACTAGCTATTAAATCTTGGCTAAGGTTAACCTTTTCTCTATGTACATTTTTTGAAAGACTGATAATGAAGAAAATATTCATTGCAAGTCATCATTTTCTTCCATCCTCATTTTCCCAATTGTTTTGAGGTTGGCTTCCAGTCTAACTGGATGCAGCTGAATACCAGTATTTTACATGGAGCGACTGCCTATCTCACCTCCAAAACCCAGTTACTCTTACTGGGTACCTCTTGGTAAGACTGAAAACCGAAAATTTGACAACCAATGTCTGTCAAAGATCCACGAAAGACAGCCGAGACTAACGGATTTTGTATGAAGTCCAAGTAAAATTATTAACCCCAGGTACTAGTTAGTAATATTACAGAAATAATTACAACAGTATGAATAAAACTAATTTACATAAATCATGTCATTAATATTATTATCTCTACTCAGAAACAAAAGGACTTCAGAGACGTAAATGGTAGACTTGATCATTTGTTCTGTGTCTGGGTGTAATTTATCTATAATATGTATGTATTTAGAAATATATAAGTATGTTTATCAGTTGTCTAGTACCCATAACACAAGCTCTGCTTAGCTTGGGACTAGATGGCGTTGTGTGATAGTTGTGGAATATTATTATATTATTGAAGAAAACATCAAAGTTTTACGAGCAGCAAATCATCAAAGATTTATTATACGTAAATAAGATTTTACTACGAAGCTCTACCCACTTGGAGGAAATAAAACACAGATGAAATGAATTAATTTAATTGAAATAGGAAATCCTACAACTGATAGTAAGTAGGATATGTCAATAACATAACCTACAAAAACCAAAAACAAAATAGATGAATTATAAACTTTTTTTATTTCGTACAAATAAAAAAAATACAACCTTATTTATTCGATACTGCTTTTATCTTCAATCCAAATAAAAAAACTTTTGTATAAATGAAATAACAAGCAAATATTAGCTTTCGGAAATATTCAGTGGATGTACAAACAAGTTATTGTTACACTTGTTTTTCAGATTCGCGACACCCTTAGCCAAATTCCTGAATAGGTTTATTCGGAGCGTGAAAGGAATTGGATGACGTAACTGGCTTAAGTATAACACTACATGTGAACGAAGAAACAAAATGTAGGTGTATTAATGCCTACGTGATGAATGAACCTGCTGTTTACATACGGTGGTCTAATACAATTCTCAATTATGTATTTGGCTCAGTCCCTAACATTTAGGGTAAGTCAAGTCGATTTTGGTCTGTATACGTGCTTATATCTCAAAGCTTGGTTTGAGAATAATTTAGTATAATCCTTAAGGGCTATATTTCAATGCGAAGTAATGGTAATGTAACCGGTTATTTAAGTAACGGGTGACCACTATGGATGTGCCCAATCACACACCGGGGACAGACGCTCGCACTGCGGATTCCAAACGTGATAAATTGCATCGATATTGATTTCAGTCTGTACTGCCGTGAACGTGATGTCTTCATGACATAGCTACTAGTTTCGGCTTAGCATTGCTGTTTCTAGGGCCTGTTATAGTTGGTACAAAAAGCTTCGTTGTCCGAAAATTGCGATGATAAAACAGCTCTAAATTATGATAAACGAGCTGAGGGAGAAGAGCGTTAAAATGATATAAAGAGTGCTGGCTAGAATGTCATAATGCACTGATATAATTCAGCGGCGTCGTGTCGCCGACCAGCCGCGTTCCTTACCGGCGCGGTTGACTTTTACAATTCGCGTGAGAATTTATGCAGCTGATAGATATAAAACAATGTTTTCCTTCCATTTCCACAACAACCGGCATCCTGGTAATTGTTGATGTGTTCATATTACACCGTTCTCGGAAGTAAATTATAATGTGCTTAGATTGGTGGCAACTTTGAACAGTTTTAACGAACATCGAGTTCGATTTTTTTCCAACGTTTTTATAAAATTGCATTTTTATATGAAAAGACGAGCGACCTAACTTGGAGCATAATGAAATATATTGTTATTGAATTCAAAGGGCCTGTTAAAGGAATGGGGGTTGGGGTGGGATGGGAAGAGATGCGATGGGACGGCCCTTCACCGTCCGGTGAAAAGGTAATAAATCAACAGAGAAGAATAAAAGAACACTTACAATTGACACTGAGATCGACTGAGGCATCGAGCTGCTGCCCCTCGGACATGGCTCTGTTCCACACCACACACCGGAAGACTGCTCCATCGTCTTCCCTAGTCGGCATGAGGGTCAGGGTCGCAACAGTGGGGTCCGAGCGAGTCTTGGCGTGCGCTATCGTCGCGTCCAAAGGGTACGTTGAACCCTCCCGGTACCATCTGAAAATTTACACTCGTTAACATTTTGCATGAGCACATTTTTAACAGACTTCAATAATGGAGGAGGGTCTCGATTGGGGGTTTCTTTTTGTTTGTTATCTCAGACCTCCGTCATTTACAACCCGATTTGAAAAATGATTTTTTTTTTTTGTTCGAAGGGTATCCTTATAGAAAGGTATCAAATAAATTTGATCATGTTCTGATTAGTGGTTTTTGAGTTAACTTCAATATATTTTATTGGATATATATTATTGGATTGTATTTTTATTACTTAGTATATATTGATGATGTTCTTATAACTTCCTGGAACATTGACATTAAACATTGACAAGTGACTTTCGTAATTTTTTCGTATTTAGCGTTCTCAAAATCAACAATGTTTATGAATCGAACCCAGTGGGGTTGGTCGACCAGCGCCCGATAAGAACAAGCGTGACGTTCGATTCCCGTTGTTACATTGTTGATTTTTAAAACGCTCAATACGAAAAAGGGACAAAAGTCACTTGGTGCATTAAGGTGAAAGTATAAGAATTTGTGGGGTAGGCAAAACAACTAAACACCTAACCAACAACTACATAACAAAAGTGAAAAAAAGTTTATTTAAAAAAAACCATCCATTTTCCAAAAAAAAAAACAGTACAAACACAAAAACTCCAATTTTGGAAGTCGGTGGCAAAAAAACAAAAAATGCAAAACTAAAGACACCGACATCTGAAATTAAAGTTATTATCAGTTTGTAGTGCTTTTTGGAAGTCGCATTTTTTTTTACTCATTCTAATACTGCTCGCTCTAAAATGGCTTTCTGCTTTTCCAGCGTGTACATAGAGGGTTAATTTTACTACAAGCTTTTGCAAAAACTCAATGTAATAATGGACTGAGCTTTTTCCTCGACACTCTATTACTAAATCTAGAGCGTGTGAGTGAATTTACATTAGTCGCGAACCCTTCGGTATTCGGCAAAATAATGTTTATTGCTTTTTCCCATTGAAACACAGCAGTAATCTATTTTCTGTTTCAACCACTGCCACTGGGCTTTTAGGGCTGCGGTTTCTCAAAGCGCGATTAACAAAATTCTTCTCTTTGTTGCGTGAACATGATAAAAGAGTCCATTTTAATTCTACGATTACAATTATTCTCATTTATAAAACCAGCTGTTACCCACATTATTATAAATAAATGTTCAATGACCTATAAACGTTTCAAATAACCATTTAATAGGTGGTTAATGTAAGCTCGAAATGTAAAATGAGTGTAATGTTTAAATAAATTCGGCGTAGTTAATATCAGGATTCAGGTGATTTAAATCACTATAAAAATCAAGTGATTTGAAAATAATAACTAAAAATAATTGTTATATTGTAAAAGTTTCGAAAAAAAGTCCGATTTAAACCAAATAACTTCGACTTTTATTTTAAAACCATGATTTTTATCTACCTTACCTATTATCATAGGTAGTAAACACTACAGATGACACGATGTACGGCTCATATATCATATACGAAGTACGGCTGTTCAAAAAAATACATTCTTATTCCAAAAACATTTTGTGTAATGCTGCCGTCTACAATTATACATTCACATCGGTGAGGGTAGGTACATAATAAGTACCTACATACATACAAAACCACACATGTTTACTTTAGAATTTAGATCCCACTCAGAATAGAATTTAAAATTTAAACAGGAAGGTACCTAAGTTTCGTGTTTCACAGACCTTACTTTACGTATAATTTAGTGTGTACCCCAGCTCTTTTGATTTCCTTAGTCAGCGGATATGTGAGTTAGTATTTCATACCTTTTTATTACCTACACGTCATGTAGGTGCTAGTGGTCCTCGCGTTGTAATTTCGGTCCTTGGCGCCACAGCCCCGTAACAAAGCCACAAACTTTTTGGTAAGTTGGGACAAGAATAGGTGACGCACAGGTGTAAGGTACAAACTTGGAGCGATACGCACTAATTATTAATCAGATTTAATGAAAATAAAACTTGTGCCACTCTTTTGCTCCTACGCTTAGAAAGTCAAGGCTTATCAAAGTAAATAGCTGGCGTTGAAGAATGTCTTAGTATTTTGAAGTTAATTAGGTCTAAAAGCAGCCGTATTGTAATAAATTATTCAGTAATAAAGCATTTTCAAGTAAAAACTCTATTTAATACGAAATTACTAAAGTTTTTATTGGTAAAATTAACACAGCTTTAAGCCAACATTAGTTACTTTTATATAGTCGTCGGTACGATAAGTGGTTACTAAATAGGTCTGCAGTATTCAGAGGCTCCACGTTGGGCTTTACAGATTACAATCACAATATAATGTGTACCTGTGTCGTGTGTTAAGTGGCTGCTCTCCGTCGACAAAGAGCACATACTTAATTAGACAATCGTGATACTACTAGCCAGTTTATTCCCAAGAACTCAGAATGTACTAAATACCCGTCTGATATTTGTATTTTCAATCGAATCTGGTTGTAACTGCAATACCAATTAAAAAAAACTAAAAAATAACCGCAACAAACTCAAGCTGCAATTGAAAGTTATTCCGCGCTCACACAGCGTCTCATAGTTCATGTATCCGGGACACATATCCGGTTAAACGTAGTGCCTCGTATACAGCGTTTTTGTGACGTGTATCCAGAACACCTAGTTTCATCCGGCCGACCTTTTTATGCAAACTAGTGCCAGTTCTGCGACAACGACGTAGCGAGCTCATATGACATCATTTTCAAATATCCCGGTATGCCCCGCCTTAGTGCAACGCTTCAATTTCATTATTTGTACCGGGGTGTAATATGTGTGCCAGCAGCGGTCATTCCCACAACCAGCTGCCCGCCGGGTACTACCCTCAGTGCGGGCCTTTCCTCCCCGACTCTAATTGAATCCGAGTCACTGCCTACATGAAATTTATCACCACATTTATCAGCTTTTTATCTTCCCCGTACGCCGTTCTTAATGCGTTAGGTAAAAGCCAATTACGGTTTGCTACGAAAACGTACAAAGTGGAGCGGGATTACAGCCGACAACCACTTGTATAGAGCTGGGTCAAGTTTGTACAAATCAGACGTAAGATTGCCTTCTTAAAACTCACGTTGTCTCAAGAAATCACGTGTTTTTGCCCGGAGCGGTTCCACACAGTTCCATTGTTCTCGGGGGAATGGCGAATATGTGAGTGAATAATTAAAACACCGCAGGGAATATTATGACGAATATAATTAGCCTGCAATACGGGCTTACAGCACTGCCGGTAATGACTTTTTATTTCTCTGAGGCTTTAGCAATGTGTCAAGTAAATTATTCCGTAACGATTATGAGTTTCGATGTATCATGAACGAATTCAAAATGTAAGCTACACACAGGATGCATTATGTAAGATCTGAAGCCAACTGTAATGAACCCAGCTCAGTCGGGATAGCGATAACAACTACTGCCTTAGTTACCTTAGCTGCCATTCGCTGGAATGAAATTCTGTGGCTCAGGCTTATCGTATCGCACAGAGTTAGATTTAGTTTAATTTAGGATACATCTAATATTTGAGCAAGACTAAAGTTCAAATAATTTTACCAAGTCACACATGTTAACTGGCAATTACAATTAGATGTTTAATTTGTAACTTTATGCTTATATCAAGACAAAGTTTTATAAGTGACACGCCTACATATCAACAGTAAATACTGCGAGACTTTCGCCGTTAATTTAACTTATTTACATGTTGTTTTTAACATTATTACCTACAATGGATAATTTGGTACAAAGTATTCCAAAAGCTTTTGAAGTGGATTGGTTTTGTTGTGTGTTTGGCGGAAAGCTTTCATTGATTACTGTTTTGTCTGTATATTAATACGTGAAGCAAAACTTTGTACTCCTTTTTACGAAAATTACACGGACGGGAAAATCAAATAAGGCACAGTGAGGGAGTGCAAATAGCTCACATTTTTATAATAATCAAACTTAATTTTTAATGAATAATCCTTGAATTTCGACCACTGGGTGTTACTACTATTTATAAGTAGTTAAAACCAAACATGATTGTTAGAAATAGCGTTCATTTCTTTCTCCCAGTTTATTTAAAGTACCGAATACATTTTCTCAGATTTTTTTGCCGTAGGTCTACCAGAGTTCCAATCTTAAATGAGACTTCCGGTCGCATTTTGCTTTGAAAATCTCCTCATTCGCACCTTACACGTAAATTGTATGTATTGCGGAAGGCAGAACGTACTTAGGTGTTACGAGAATAATCACATAAATTATGCTTTAAACGTGTGCGGAATTACGAAACAAAATACGTGTCTTACTTGATGGTAGGTTCGGGTGAGCCTCCCGAGCTTGAGCACGACAGGTTGAGCTCCCTGCCCTCCTGGGACTGCGCGTGAGAGCCGGGCGAGAGCACGGGTGCGCGCGGGCTCGTCAGCACGGTCAGCGCGTGGCCCTGCGCGTGCAGCGTGCGCCCCGACCCGCCAGCCTTCACGCGGCACTCGAACCGCCCGTTGTCACGCTCATACGACACGTTCGACACCAGCAGGTCAAAACGACCCTCCGTCGGCGCATACGAGATCCTGCAACAAAACATATTCGTTTTTTAATTCCGGAGAAGCGAAGCTGTACATTCCCTAATGGGTTCGCTCATTATTTTCCAGGATCGACAGATTTCTCGCGATCCTACAAAGAACAAAAGCTTCAGTGTGCCAACATGAATGTGTCCCCTTGAGATCTTTACGTTTAAGCAACGAGGCCGTCGACTCTTCAGACTGCTAGCAGAATATTCGTAAGCCGTTTGTAAATAGACATACACACGTACACAATAAGTGCATACGTATTCGTTGTTTAATGTTCGTTTTGCAGTAATCTGGCAGTGCATGTGGTGAAAATACAAAATTAAAAACTATTTTCACCGGGAAAAGCTGTTTTAAGTCCCTAGCCGTGACGTCCAACGTTTGAAAGGATGCTAATCGTGTGTTTGTATCTTGGTAGAGAAATGACACAAAGGAATTTTACGTAATTCCCTCTTAGTGGTGGCATGAAGGCCCAGCGTGTAGCTACAACCTTAATATTATTGTGGTCGTTTGCGGGGTGTTCAGAAAGATTTCCTGTTTTGCTTTATTATACGAGATGGCACAAACAACTATATTCCATTTGCATTATTAGTATGTATCACGAATAATAATCCCGCTAGAACCTTCGCTGTGCTTAAAACATACAATACTATTACCCGCGGCTTCCCCCGCGTAGATGTCGGAAAATATCCAGTTTATTGTATATTGTTGACATATAGCTCCATTAGTTTACGCGGCGTACGCTATTACATTTCCCAGTGTGTATGATTTTTCCGACATCTTCAACAATCATCGTCATATTTCAGCCAATTTACACAAAACCTTAATGAATTATACACTTAAACTTTCCCCATGCATCATGTCTCTTGGTGAAAAACGTATTAATCCTGTTTGGTAGTTTTCGAGCAGACAGACAGACGCGACGGGCGAACTTTTTTAATAATATGTAATGTTGATGTCAGGATATTCTAACTACGGTAGCAATTTTATAACAAAAGTAATAATAATAACTACAATTTAAAAAAAAATTGTGAAGTCTCAGTTTATTCAGGTGTTGGAAAAAGTAAAAGTTGTTATCTTAGGGCCGTAAGAAAAGACATTCTATATTGAAAACAAATTGGCGAGTAAAATATTATCGTTTAGATCCGCTAATGTATTCCATTAGCGTTACAATAACAAGGCAAAGAGCCCTAATTACATCGTCTAATAAATACTTTCGAACGCCGAGCTAATAATGACTGCAATGTAAACACAAGGATCATTATAACTAGTCTGAAAAGTTATAGGGGCCGTGATTCACCACGCGGGCCAAGTTCGGGTTAGTAAGTGTCACATGTCTTCGATTTTCTTGTTGCTGGGACATGCCGGTTGCCTCACGATGTTTTCCTTCACCGTTTTGAGAGCAGTGGTGATGATATTATTTACATAAATTAGAGTGTACGTCTGGGTTCAAAGTTATGACCTAAAAACTCGTTAGTCACGGCCATCACGAGTGCGCTACCAATGCGACAAATACAAGGGACAGGGATAATGTATTATAATCCACAGAATAAACTTCGACATTTCTTCAACAAACCACATAGTGATTACTGCGCCATAAATCATATTTTCTCGAAGAAAAGCTCATAAAGCTATGTTCGGTAGATTCAGAAGTAACTTCACCAGTAAGAAATATATTTGGCAATCCATAAAAGGATGAGTGTTTAATGAAAATGGCTTTTGTTGGGAACTCGTGATGTTAGGACAGGGGAGATAACGATATCCCTAAATTATTAATGTCATCGGTTTCCAATAGCATTGGTTGTTGAAACAAAATTTTAATATTGGGTGGGAAGGGAAACATTTTACTCAATTATTTACAATCACACGATAGGTACGTACTGACAACCTGATTGAGCTTAATTGAGTGTAAAGGGAATAAAATGAATGATATAATTCAACATGCGGCTTTAAATTTATAAATTTTTATTAAAATATTACATTATTTCAGAATAAACCGGCCCTCAGTACTTGAGCTTCCGGTTATGTCTTTCGTTCTTTTCCTAAAAGTGTTACGTGAATGTACCTTATCAAAGCTAAAATGTAAGTTTTGCTGTATAGACTCCTACACACAGTCGAGACGCAATTTTAATTACTCAATTTTTATGACCAATTATGGCTGGACTTTAAAAGAGACTGTGGCCTTGCTATTGCCAGTGACGCCCAATTGCGTTTCAGGATGAAAAGTAGCCACGTCCGTAACCGAGTCATGGTCACTCGATGTGCCAAATTTCATCCAAATTCGTTCAGCCGTGAAAGCGTAACAAATAAACTTACTTTCGTATTTATAATATTAGTTAGGATAAATGGGCTGTTTATTTATTGCTTTTTCATCCTCGATTGAGTACTAGAAACATCATGGTGCCCTTTTTGGTCTAACAAGTAGGTACAACACTCATTTGCTTCTAAATTTTCATGAACAAAATGTGAAAATTTAAAATAACTGTTTTTTTTTTTCTAATTGACAAGAAAACTTGCACTGTACTGTTCTGTGTGATGGCGGACGTAACATCCCATCCCATTTATTTCCGTGGGTGTCGTAAAAGGCGACTCAGGAACTTACTTTAGAATGGGCTACAGCGTTCCCTATGCATTTTACCATCATACTGCGATCGCCAACCCGCCTGCCAAGCGTGGCGATTATGGTTAAGCCCCAAATTGGGGGAGGACTGTGTCCAGCAGTGGACGTCTTATAGCGTAAATGATGATGATGAAGAAGATAATTTAACCAACGGTGAAAGTTTACGTTTATTAAATCGACTAAAAACCTATTTATTTCATCACAATCGTCTCTGTAATTGACATGGAGTTGATAGTCTTCGGTCTTGATTCGTTAAACATGGAACGAAATATCATTTATAAGAGTCAGCCTGTCAGCCAACAGAATGTATTTTTTTTTACTGTTCGCAGCTTAGTACTGCTTTTCTTACTGAAAAACATTGCGACAGGGAATTACGTTTACCCTGTCAGACATGCCATCACTGTGTGATAATTTTTTATATTTTATTCTACCCTAACAGTTGCCACATACTCCCTTGGGTCGACCATTTTATACGCCATGTACATAGCTAGGTACAATTCCATGCTCGTGGGATCTTTCAAACGAACAGTTTAAAGACTGTCTCCTGCTATAATGTACACTCGGAAAGAAAGATATTTGGACGTTGAATTTATCTTCCTCGCATTAGACAACGTCGTATCGTATTCAATGTAGCTACTCGTGCATGAAATTACGTAAATGTATTTCTATTATTTTGGAAATATATCTCTTACTTGATGCTTCAGCTATATATTTGACTATAAACCTAAATTCTATGTTCCATGAATTAATTTAATGCTGTGAGTCGGGAGAAGCTCCTCTACCTGCGTTACTTACGGCGCGTTCATATAATAAAAGTTATTATTCTCGTTATATAAGTTTTAATCCCCAATAATTTACTTATTTTGAAAAGTTACAGCGGTATTATTTCGACCCGCCTCCGTGTTTAGCACGCAAACTCTTTGTACTTTTTCATGAATATTAATTATTTTATAAGGGTTGGCAGATGTCCGATATTTGCCCTGGAGATCGTTACTTATTTGAATATCTTGTTGGGGGTAAAAAATAAAAAGGGTTTTGTAAGAGTACCAAACGTCCAATGGAGGTCGCAAGATCATAAGTATATACTTGCTAAGATTTACATCTTGACACATTTAACCTCAGGCCCCGGATGTACAAAAATTTGCTAAAGCTGCTTTATTTTAAGGTAAAAAATGTTGTGTATACGAACCCAAACAATGTGTGTGTTTGAAATACTACTCGGCGTGTTTTTGCGAACCTTAGCTTACATAAAGAAAATGAATTTTCTTTTGCTCGTGTCCTGGTGTATAGCGAACAGAAATTGTCAAGACTTGTTAGGTTAGCGGAACTTACTGGTAATTAGTCTCGAGGGGGATGTTGCCGATGGCGACGTTGTCGTGTCCGCTGGCGGTGCTCCTCACCCAGTAGTAGGTGAGGGATTCTCCCGCGAGGGGCTCGAGGGCGAAGCGACACTGCATGGTGACGTCATCGCCTTCCCGCGCGTCATGCTGCTCGTCGTCACCGCGCACCGTGCACCACACTAGAACAAAACACACACAAAATTATCATCTGTATCGTCATTATCATCACCTACTACCCGCGAATTCGTTCGTGTGAAATGTTGGCCCCCGACCCGTGGCGTCGTATCCCAACGCCCACTTTCGCGATGACTTTGTTTACACTTAGCGTTTTTTCCGAGTTTTTCTTTTTCACTTTTTTCAGCTCCTAAGGTTCGTACCGTGATGTTAAATACCATACTACCTAGCTTAAGGTTTAAAGAATTTATTTTCTCATAAGAACTCACTTAAAATGAGATATAAAGTGCTTACATCTAATTAATGATACATATTTGCCTCCGGTGACATTACAGTGTAAATACATGTTTAATAAGATTTTTTTTTTAAATGTTTATGTTGTCACACTTTTTTAACTCTTCCGGTAAATTATTGAACATTTGTGCTCCCCTCAAACAATATTGTCTTTCGACCGTAATTGGTCCGTGCTCGTGCAGTCTTTAGATGAAACTTGTGTTTACTTCTTGTGTTGTATGTTGTTGTTTTTTTATGTATTTGTATATTTGATTCTACGGAATTTGTAGTGATTTTTTTAATAAGAATGCAAATGTAATATGTGTAAAGTTGTGTGAGATTTAGTAGGTTAGTTTTTGTATATAAATTCTTTGTAGGATATAGGTAGTTATAATGAAATAGTACTTTAATAATATGACTATCAAATCCAAATAGATATTTTTCATATCAGACTAGTAGTTCCAGAGATTACTTCCTACAAACAAGCTTACAAACTTTATCTATAATTAGTGCAGATATAGATATACACATCATTTCAGCCGAAAGACGTCCACTGCTGGACATAGGCCTCACCCAAGCACCGCCACTTCGACCTGTTCTGTGCTTCTCGCATGCAACCTATTCCTGCGGCCTTCACCAGGTCATCGGTCCATCTTGTAGGAGGCCTTCCAACGCTCCGTCTTCCAGTACGCGGTCGCCACTCCAGAACCTTCCGACCCCATCGGCCATCCGTTCTGCGAGCAATGTGCCCAGCCCACTGCCACTTAAATTTGGCAATTCTTCGGGCTATGTCGGTTACCTTGACTTTCCTACGGATCTCTTCATTTCTTATTCGATCGCGTAGGGAAACTCCAAGCATAGCCCTCTCCATTGCTCTTTGGGTGACTTTCAGCCTTCTAATAAGGCCCATTGTGAGCGACCACGTTTCGGTTCCATAAGTCATCACTGGCAACACACACTGGTCAAAGACTTTTGTCTTGAGACACTGCGGTAACAACTGCGTAGATATACCCAATACATAGGAATATCTATACACAAAATCAATCGTACGTAATTGCATGTAAATAAGCAGGAGCTTCTAGCAGCGTCTGGCCTCGTCTACTTTTCGTTTAAGTTATAAAAAGTTGGCAATCTTGTCTCTGCTTTTAAATTTACCGTTCGTCAGTTTGGAAAGATAGCATGTAGTCTCGGGTATCTTTTCATAAGGGAAAATTTAAAATGTTTTAAAATTTCGCTACGTAGGTAATAAACTAGAATGGTACATATAACACCATCATTACCTATATTCTGTTTTTAATATGTGGATAATGCAGTGGGCTGCAATATTGTTATTTGTACCAAATTTTTGTTATGTTAAAATTATAAATTGCAGCTGTTTATTGTCCCTTAATAAAATAAAATAAAATATAACTTGTTGAAAAAGTATCTGATAATAATGTAAACAAGTGGATCAGAAAAACGTACTTATGCCTGATGCCAAATTGTAGATCAACTAGAGCAACTTAAAAATAGGTGTTTTGATTCGATTATTTGAATACTTAAGCCTGAAATTCTAATTTAATTTAAATCACCTTGAAGAAGTTTTTCATTTAACAATTGAGATTCATTTTAATACCTCAGTTTTCTTGGAATATTTTTTAATTTCAATTTAATTATGTAATAGAAGAGGCATTTGGGCTGCAATGGGAGAAAAATAGGTTAGTATTAAAACTACTAGCTTTTGCTGAAGGCTTCGCACGAGTGGAGAAAATTATCCCAAAGGAACCTATTATCGGGATAAAAGGTATATATAAACTATATGATTTGTTTTTGTTTAAGAAATTAAATAAAAAAAGGAAATTGTTTATCTTTTTATTTAATTATTTATCGACATCGATACCCAATAACCCAACACGTGAATAATGTATTGCCAGCTAATTTAATTTGATATAAAGATATACCTCTCACCGAGAGGATACCTGTGTCCCAGCAGTGGGAACAATATAGGCTGATAATGGTGATATATAGATATAGTATCTACGATTCGAACGAAAATTTTTGAAAAAAGTTTTAAGATATAATTTAACCCTAACAATGTTTCTTTACATTTTTATCTGATGCTTTTGCAACAGTCTATATTATGTACCTACTAATCTTCTATTATCAAATTCTAGACAAAAGACTAGCTTGATTGAATATTTATACTCAATGCATTGAAATTCGCTGGCCGCCGGCTTTTCGTATCTAAACAAAGAACAAACTAATCATGAAACTATCACTTCAACAATCGATTCAGCGGGTTTAGCTAAGATAGTATGAAATGTACTACGAATACACAAATTGAGCTCACGAAATTTCCACGTAAATATACTGTTTAAGGCTAGGTGATTCGACACTCATACAGATTTGAGGGGGTGAGGTGCGTGGAAATCCGCGGGGCGCCTCCCGCGCGTCCTTCTTGTCGAACACGATAGCGCGCCAAAAGTTCGGGCGGCGCGGCCGCGGCGGCGGGCGTAGCACAGACAGGTCATAGTGTAGCGACATCAGTATGTCCACAGTATTAGAAACCACAGAAGAAACGATAATACAAGACTAATATTATAAATGCGACAGTTTGTGAGTATGGATGTATGGAAGTATGGATGGATGTTTGTTATTCTTTCACGCAAAAACTACTAAACGTATTTGGATTAAATTTAGCTTGCAGATAGTTTATAACCTGGACTAATATTATAAATGCGAAAGTTTGTGAGTATAAATGGATGTTTGTTACTCTTTCACGCAAAAACGAATGAACGGATTTGGACGAAATTTAGCACGCAGATAGTTTATAACCTGGAATAATACAAAACTCACAAATAACTTACTTACACAAAAGACTTAGTCACACAAAAAACAAAAAAAACAAAAATATAATTGCGAAAGTTTGTGAATATGGATGTGTGGATGGATGTTTGTTACTCTGTCACGCAAAAACTACTGAACGCATTTGGATGAAATTTAGCACGCAGATAGTTTATAACCTGGACTAACATTATAAATGCGAAAGTTTGTGAGTGTGGATGTATGGATGGATATAATATGTTAGGACAACCAACACACCGTTATCTGATCCCAAACTAGGCAGAGCCTGTACTATGGTAACCAGACAACTGATAAATATACTTATATATTTCTAAATACATACATATTATAGATAAATTATACCCAAACACAGAACAAATGATTGTGCTCATCACACAACATTTGTCCTGGGTGGGAATCGAACCCACGACCTCAGTCTTAGCAGTCAGCGTCACTAACCACTAGACTAACAGGCCAGTCAAAATGACGAGGATGTTTGTTACTCTGTCACGCAAAAACTACTGAACGCATTTGAATGAAAAAAAAAAAAACTTTAGAGGTGTCAAGGGACACCCGGATGGAACGAAGTTCCTTTCCAGGATTCACAATTGTTATAATCATTTTATTATTTATTCTGTACAAAAAACCTGTATACATTCAACGAAAATATTCTCTCTCTCTCTCCCTCTCTCTCTCTATCTCCCTCTCTTCCTCTCTCACTCTCTCTCTCTCTCCCTCTCTCACTCTCCCTCTCTCTCTCTCTCTCCCTCTCTCTCTCTCCCTCTCTCTCTCTCCCTCTCTCTCTCTCTCCCTCTCTCTCTCTCTACTCACAACAATAAAAACAACAACATACAAACAAATACAAACAACAAAATATATACGGTCGAATTGAGAAACCTCGTCCTTTTTTTGAAGTCGGTTAAAAAGTGTCGTTACAACTTTTCGTGAGATTTTTTTCCGTCTAGCCCCCTTTCACAATGCGCGATAAGGAACTTCGTTCCAATAAGCAAGCAGATAGTTTATAACCTGGACTAATATTATTATGAAAGTTTGTGAGTATGGGTGTATGGAAGTATGGATGGATGTATGTTACTCTTTCACGCAAAACTACTGAACAGATTTGGATGAAATTTTGCACCAAGATAGTTTATAATCTGGATTATCACATTGGGTCCCTTTTACCCCGGTGGTACGTTGCCGCGGAATAATTTTCGACCTCTTTCTATTCACGCCTACCAAGATACTCATCAAGACGAATCAAACGAGCCCAAATTTGATGGGGTTACGTCGTTTAATTACGGAGTTACTATAGCCACCTTCAAGCTCCATCATCAGACCCTGGTTACCATATAGTATCAAAGTACTCGTCAAGACGAATCAAACGAGCCCAATCTCGATGGGGCTGCGTCGTTTAATTACAGAGTTCCTATGGACAACTTCCAGCTCCATCATCAGATCAGCTCTATGTCATAATCCCCTAATTCCCTATTGTAATATTGCATTGGATTGCAATATTGTTTTTAAAGTTTTACAAATATTTACACAATGAGAACCACACACACAAAACAAAAGCTTAACCAACTATGGTCTATATAAATTCTTGAAAACAATATTTATTTACAATTTATTTTGTTTTCTCTTATTATTACTTACGCAGCAGAAAGGAAGCGCGCGCGCAAAAATTTGTCACAGGTCTCACTTCGATAACGTCTCGCAGGACACTGGCAAGAGTGGCAAGCGACGCGCCGATCAAAAATCACTTGAACGGTCGATATTTTTTTTTAGAAATAAAATGAAAAAAAATGATCGGGTTCAATCGATTTTAAAATAAATTACCTATACATTGATACTAATTATAGAAAAATAGGAGTATTAGTACTTCTTTAAAATGGAATTAGGCTTGTTAAAAAACTGCAAATCGAAGTAAGTTCGGCTTTTTTTTCTATCGAGTAAATTTGATTGTATCGTGTTTTGATCGGGTACAAGCTAAGGAGAAAGAATGTATCTTAAATATATATTTTTTTCAGATTCCGGACGTAATAATTTGCCTATTAAAAACCAATTCTAAAACAGGTGAAAACGGTGCCACCCGGCCTCAAGAGAATGTAATCTTCTTGGTGCATAACATTGCTAATAAAACAGCGGAAACTTTTGTTAGACCTACCTCTACCAAACCATCCGGAAAATTCTTTGACATATCTCATCTTAGAGGCAAGGTATATAAGGCAGGTATTTCTCATTGGAGCAGACGTTTTATGTTATGTTTTTAATTATTAACTGCACAAAAGCAGACTTCCTAGCTAGTATTTGCATTTTAAAATTAAAAGTTTGGCTTTTAGAAATACCAACGGGAAGAAAAGGGTTCTGACTGAAATGGCGTCATTGTTGCCAATGGCAAAAAAAGCGTTCAATAACATTGTAGAAAATTGAATTTGGAACACTTTCTTTTATTGTTTAAAATACGAGTACATTCACTTTTATTTGAACGGACGCGTTCAATAGATTTGTACTGACTTTTTCCAGACTTGGGTGCTTATATGGAATTGTATAACATATTGTCAAAATTGTGTATTATCTTTCCTACGTAGATCTCCCTTGTATTAATAATTCAGTAAACCAATTATGTTGTGTCTCTAGCGGTGAACGTAACAAATTCAGAAAACTTCTCTCGAATACCACGTACAACTTTAATAGAGAGAGAAAACAATAAATTGGAATTCTTCTAAGTACCTCTGGTTTGTTCAGTCACTTTTAACGAGACAAAGTTATTATATCTATCGAGAAAAACTTTAATTATCGCAACAGTTTGTTTACGATTTTTCAATAAGATAACTTCTACAAAATATGCTAGAAAAATAGTTTGTCAGAGAAAAAATACAAAGTTTTGAGGCACATATTGAATAACGAGTGTGGTGTATTTACTAGTTCTTTCATTTGGACTTATTTAAAAATAACCAAAAATAAGTTCAATACTTGGTCATCATCTGCCTAGCCTTTTCTCAACTATGTTGGGGTCAGCTTCCAGTCTAACTAGATGCAGCTGAATACCAACATGAGTTACAGGGAGTGACTAGCTATCTGACCTACACAACCCAATTACTGGGTAGCAGGATACTCCTTGGTAAGCCTGGTTTTCAGACTTTTGGGCTTTTCACGACCCGTAACGAATGTCAAAGGCCCACGAGGGGCAGCCGGGATCAACAGGTTAACGTGCTTTCCAAGGCACGGAGGGGTGCTGGTAGGTATGTAAAGACGGTCAACCATCCACGGATAAACCACGGCAAGCGTAGCTTAACCTGATCGGTCGACCCGTGCGATAATTGTTAGTTAACCATAAGCCCTAATTATTTAAACCATAAGCCCCAGTGCGATTAATATTAGTTAACCATAAGCCCCAATTAAAAATAGTTTCAATAGTAAGAAAATAGAAAACAATGAATAAGAAGAAATCTTGATACAAAGCTGTTTTCAACAGGTATTTGTGATGTAAACTAAATGTAAAAATAGAGCAACTTATTGACATTGATTGATTTACTATCAAAAACTTTTGTTTGCCTCAAAGGTTTTTATAGAATTGATTCGCTATCACGAATTATTTCGCCACGTTTTTTCTAATGCTACGCATTACGTTACTCATCTCATGTTGATTCCATTGAAAACGAGTTCTCGGAATTACATTCTAATCGATGATTCTCAGTATGAATGGACTAAATGTCAGAGTCTTGTAATGATCTACGTTAGCATTGTTTCCACATGGCAGCTTTGAGCAATATTATTGACGTCTGTCCTATTCAACCCTAAAAATATTAAATTTCTGCACTGCACACTTCCTGTCCCCTTTTTGTATACGTTTCGCCATAAAATACACGCACATATTTCGAAAATTACAATGACTTAACGTATTTTTTCTCACACTGGTTTCTCTTTTTCTATCACCACAACAGGATTGGTGCTATCTCCGTCCTTCTTGTGTGAAGACATCAAGTTGTCGTCTCATTCACTCGTACATCTAAACGGTTTTAGTTAGGGTTGTCTAAATTAAATTTCACATTTTCACGTCTAAGATAAAAGTCGATGACTGATGTTTTTAAGTTAATAAGTGGACGCTAACTTCTATGTAAACAAATTGCTTTCGTACTACTTTTACATAGAGTAGTACATACTTTCGATAATGAAAAAGGTGACGTCAGAGAAAGTCCTTGTATATAATAAAAAGAGAAACTTTTATATTTTGTGGCTTATTGGTTATGAATCATATTTTCCTCATGTATTCATGGAAGAGATTAACAAAGGTGGGTATTTTGGCATCCTTAGGCTGACACCCATTCGTAGAAGCAGCAACGGCATCGGCGCGGGCGCAACTCAGCTCGGCGGCGGTCAATGACACGAGGTCGCGTGCGCCCGCGCCGCTGCCTGCTACCGGAGCTTCGAACCGGAGCCACTAGACCCCAACACGCGCTCGACACCACCCACATTATCACCTCCATGTTACTATAACGTAAACGTTAACTTATAATTAACATAGTTTAGTTGGACAGTAAACATACTATTAAAATTGCTACTCGACGCTGTACGGCTTGCTTTGATATACGCGCACGTATGTATGGTAAATAAGGCCACAAGTAAAATAGAGTAGTGCGATAAAAGCCTAACGGCCGTCCCTTCAAATACAATAAAATATAATCTTCTGTGCGTTACTGAGTATCATTATTAGATTCAGGTAGGTATATAAATGAACGTGGATATAAAATCCAAAACATAAAAGCCCAATGGCAATGACAAAATACGTAGCCTGTGTTAGCTTAACGGCTAACACATGTATATTAGTCATGTTAGAAGCGAATGGGATTAACGAAATAAAAGATATTATACATAATGTTGTTTATCCTTACTCAAAAGCAACAAGTTCGTAATAAGGTAATTATAATAATAATATTATGATGTGTAGGTATATTTTGTATATAGAAGGCGTTCTGGGACGAGGAAGAAATTAACGCTGACTGTCGCTGACATTACTTTTACACCGCAAATGACATGAATTCGCAATAATAATATGTTTACAAGATTCTCTTATTCTTTGGTCGAACAGTATTTACTTTGCTTACTCAACTAAATTAAGGTCTAAGAAACTTTAAATGTAGGAAACCGATTGCGGAAGACGTTCCGAATTATGCTGATCAGTTTTACTTCAAGTGTTTGCTTCAAGTTTTCAATATCAGTTTTAAACCTCCAATCTAGCTAAGCTAGTCTAAATGAGTTGAAGTAAACGACAGAATATTTAAGGTGGTCCGCAAATTCAAATTTTCTTACGTAGTTGGCAATTTTTATGTCAGTATCATGTTGTATGTTTGACAAAATATAATTAGCGACAGAATTATAATAATTAAAATCATCAATACAACCCTCTAAGTTCATTTACTCCCATTTAATGATTTTGCCATAGTTCATCCCATCTACCTCATCTGCCTAGCCTTTTCCCAACGGTCGGCTTCCAGTCTAACCGAATGCAGCTAAATATCAGTATTTTACATGAGCGACTGCCTATCTGACCTCCACAACCCAGTAACTGGGTAATACGATACCTACCCCTTGGTAAGACTGGTTGTCAGACTTTCGGGCTTCTGGCGACCCGTAACGACTGTCTGAGATCTACGAAAGACAGCTGGGACCAACGGCTTAACGTGCTTTCCGAGACATGGAAGGGTCTTAGTATGTAAAGATGGTCACCCATCCACAAATCAACCTCGGCAAGCGTAGCTTAACTTGAACGATCAACCCGTGCGGCTGTTACTACTTAGCCACAAGCCCTTGCCATAACATATTTATTAAGTGATAATTCAATTCAAACTTTATTTTAATAATTTGTTTGTTTATCGGTCAATCACGTTTTCGGATGAAATGTGGCATACATGTAGAGACTATGACCTCGATTATTATTTAGAATAGTTATAATCCGGGTATGTCAAGTAGTTTTCCTAAACTGCAACTCAAACCGCAGTCACAACTTTATGAAGGATTTCCTACGTGGCAGGCTGGTTCCATACAAAGAGAATGTTCAACTATTAATGTTCCCTGAAAAACCTTGGTTTCCTACTTGACCCTTTCCTTAATTGAGTTTTCATTAAGTCCGGGCCTAGTTTTAATTCACGCGCCGGCGCCAAGAAGCCGGTATTAATACATGACTTATTTCATCAGAACCCTTCACTTCCAGAGAAAATTAAATAAGTAATAACGAGCTTTGTTTATTTCGATTTCATTACTCGATTCCTTTGTTCGATAACGGTGCGTTTTGCTCACCAATCGTAGGCGAAGAACTGGCCTTTTCAAGTTTGTTAAAGTAATTTAACCTTTGATTTTACGACAGTTCAACCAATAACGCTTGAAGAGATAGATAAATCATCAATATAACAATATAAAGCTGGCACAACTGTTTATTTTTATGATTTTATTTTATTTTTATGATTTATTTGTTTTATGATTTATTTATGTTTATGATTTATTTATTTTATATATTTCCAAAGCACTAAACCTATTTTACAGTAAATTTCAGCTACAAAATGAAAACCACTCATTACCTGTGTGATGGCAAACCGCTCATTTTATTTATTTGCCCGTGTGTCCTAGATAGTTACGTTGAACCCAGTAACAGTTATTAACGCACATATGTTTCTTACATAATATTTACACCGAATATACCAACTAAATTAAAAAAAACTACCGTGTTAGTGTATAACCTCTATTTCGTCAAAGAAATTATTCACAGCAATTCTTTCCACTATTGATCAATCTACGATGTATGGAAACAAATCGTGAAATAATTACACACATTACACAACACCATTTTTATTGCAATCGCTATTTATATAATTAATAGCTCTTACATGTGAAAATGACCTACTGTACCTAATAATATTTTCCCACACATAGTCGGTAAGACTTCCTTTTTTTTTTGTAGAAAAAATATATTAAAAAACCGTCGGAAACGCGAAATTGGGACCTCTTGAACAATTTCCTAATGAAACAAAATGTTAATGAGTAAAAATAACATCATTTTCGCAGGCTGATATCATCTTTAGAGGCAACGGAATAATGATCAAGTTTCGTTGACGTATAAAATAAGGTACAGGGTAATTTCGACATGATTAATGTTATGATTGGTATAATTATTTTCACCCCAATTAAAGGTGCTCGTTTGAGTGGTGGTTGAAGATGGTGCCCCGAGACCCCGAGCCCCCGGGTATAGCGGGCCCTTTCCGCCCTCCACACTGATGACCCGCTGTTTAATTTGTACGCACCTTCGTCAGTGATGTATGGTTCCGAAATATAGCAATTTTCCTTCATCCTCTTGTTCCGAGTAATAAAATGCAGCGTCACATGATATTTTCCCGAAATATAGGAATGTCTTTTTATATTAATCATCTTTTCCTATGTATGCGACAACTCGGTATATCATCCAAAACCTGATTTTAGTTCCTAACTAATATTACAAAATAATTATCCTTGCATTTCCTTGAATTGGAATCCATTATCTATTATCGGTTTAATGCGGTATGCATGTATAATTATTGTCCTAACTATCTGGAATTCTAGTTATATATCAGAATTTACAATACAAATGGAAAATGTAGGAATGTATGCATGAATATATTGACCGTATCAACAAAATTCGTTACCATACCCTAGAACTCTAGATGATATTATTTAAAAATGTACTTAATTAAAACTTACGTAAGATTTGTATCCTAATCCTGTCCTAGAAACTTGGGTATTCTATTCTTAAACTTTTTCTCGACACTTCCACAAGAATCGAAAGTATAACTTTCTTTTAAGAATTCAATTTTTCTCACACACGACACACACCGATAGTCTCAAGTTCTATCAAACTTCAAATAATGTTTGCTTTCGCTTTTCCGCAAAGTGGACCCGAAAATACGTCAAAAGTTTTGTAAGGCAGTGTGTACACAGAATTAAAACAGGTTTTTCAGTACATTTTGCCTACTACGACCGTTTTGTTGCGCGTGTAAGCGCCATCATTGTTTTCATAGAGATATAGTCTGTATAATAGGCAGTTTGTCCACAGCCTTAGCCTTGGGGCCAAATGTCCTGTCGCCGACATACTTAACCTTTTGTGCCAAGACCGTGACGCAGACTTTGCTTTGGAGGGGCATAATGCAAAATTGCAACAGCTATAAATATTAATAGCCGTTGCACTATTACGAACTCATGTTAGAAATTCAAATACAATACATGTACAGTCGCGAAAAGAGATAAGTAACCAGGGTTGTCGGATGTAGTTGAAGTTTAGTGAGAAACCGATGAATGTTTCCGAATGTAATTTAATTTGATAGATGAACTGTATATTTTGCATTAGTTAAATAAAATGTTATCCGAAAACATTCATCGGTTTCATACTAAACTTTAACTATATCTCACGAACCTGGTTAATTAGGTATCTCTTTTGGTGACCGTACATGAGATCATACTATAGGGTCATTATTTCTTAATAGTGTTGCTGTATATAATGACGCTAATTCAGATGAGTAGCTATTGTATGAACTAACTACAAAAACGGCTGAACAGGGTAAGCGCTGCCAAACTAAAGTAACATTAAAATTCAAAATGTTTTATAAAATTTAAATTGTGTTATAAAAGCGACGGTAATTTTAAAATACATTTTCACAAAAGGGAACTTGGACAATAATGTGGGAGAAGCGTGCCCTTCTTAGAAAGATGTACTATACTAATAGACGACGTAAACTGTTATATGAGAAAGAAAAGTAAAGAATCGCACCATCCCATTCCTTCCCGTGAGTGTCGTAAGAGACCACTAAGAGACTAGAGAATGGGCAGCAGCGTTCTCTATGCATTTTACCACCATACTGCGATCGCCAACCCGCCTGCCAAGCGTGACGATTATGGCAATACCCCAAATTGGGAGAGGTCTATGTCCAGCAGTGGACGTCTTTCGGCTGAAATGATGATGATGACGATGAAATGGTCGTACACGAGCCGTGTAACATGTCATCCAAACTTTAGCTCTACCTAATTTCCCTACTTTTCTTTTCATGAGTCGCTTTCTTGTTTAAGCAGTAAATAATAGTGCACAACACAATTCCTGCAGTCTCAATCCTATTATAATTGCAATGGTGTATTGTTATGGCTACTGATTCTTATCTTATTAAGTTTTATAATGGCGTTGTACGTTTACCTCGCAATAAAGCTCTTGTTATTTATAAGCTCTTGTTATAATTTGCCTTGCCTTTGTGGCTTATTAGTCGATTCACACGAATTCAGGCGAATCGACACTTTTTAATCGCCTACTATGTTAAAAAATAAACTAAAAAGTTTTAGATAAATAAATCATTTTACAATGTATCAGCACGCGTAGCATGACCACTATAGAAAGAACTTTGTCTATTCTTGGTAGAATAGAGATAGAACGTCATGCTACGCCAGTATAGAAACGGGTTTTGTCGACGGAAGAATAGACAAAATTACAGATTGTAGAACGATTTATACCGTTTTATGCAGGCTTAGCATGGTGCTTTCATTTCTACGAAGAATAGACACAGTTCGTTTCTCTAATTTTGATATCGCACCGTAGAAATCTTTCTGCAATCTGTTATCTTGTCATTCGTTTTACACGATCTTTGTCTACGTCTCTTTAGATGTAGACTATTTTAGAAGAAAGTTTTCTATCCAAACTAAAAATCGCAGAGACAACTGTTAGTTGTATAAGGTAGTGAAGACAATTTGATTTTGTAAGCGCCATAACTAATAGAGTTGATTTAGATTTAAAACAAAACAAGTAAACAAATACATAAACTTTGGATAAATTTAGTTTATTGTTGTTAATTTTCAAATTATGTGAACTATCACTTTGTCTATTCTTCCATCGACAAAACCCCTTTCTACGGTGACGGTTTTGCTGAATATTTGCAGGATAATATTTATTTTTAAACAAGTATTATTGATCTCATTTTATTTTTTGTTTTCTTTCTATGTAGTTTGAATGCCGAAAGGTAAATAAAATACAATACTACTAATAATATAATCCTTTATTTTATATCTATCTTTATCTTTTTCTTTGTAAAATATGGTGATATCAAGAATGTGATATATGTACGTACAACTATTACATGAATTTAAAATATCTGCACATTGTTTACCCATATTTGCAAATAAATGATTATGAATTTGAAATTTGAATTTAATATTATTTTATTTTCTATACGCGACTCGCACGAAGTTAATTTATTTTTGGGCGAATCGACAGAGAAAGACTTATTAGAATATCAATGTTCTGATTTTATGCAGTAAAGTTATGAGAAACGATCACTGCAGGAACAGGCAATAAAGTGCGTAAAATTCAAAAACGAGCCAAAAAATGTCAATTGCCGAGAATGTATTTCACGAGTTGTTGATTCGCCCGCAATGAAATTCCCATAGATCCGTGAAATTCCCGTCGATTCGCCTTATCCGGGCGAATGAGTTGGTGCGAATCGACTAATAACGCCTTTGTTACGTCCACGTTTCGAGTGTTGTGTTCATTTTATTTTAACTTATTTTCAGCCTTCTTGGTATGTAGGTAAGGACATATGGAGAACCAATGATAAGATCTGTTATCCTACTAATATTATAAACGCGAAAGTTTGTATCTATAGATGTATGGATATATGGATGTTTGTTCCTCTTTCACGCAAAAACTACTGACCCGATTTAGATGAAATTTGGCACACAGATAGTTTATAACCTGGATTAACACATAGGGTACTTTTTATTCCGGTAGTAAGTTCCTGCGGGATATTTTCCGACCTGCACGCGAGCGAAGCCGCTGGCAAAAGCTAGTATTTTATAAAGCTAGGTAATAGGTAGTACGGGCTGGTGTCCACAAGTCCACATCTGAGGGCGTATTTTGCGTACGGGTGGGAAATCAGTTATTCGATCCACCCGAAATTTATAAAGGTATTACGTTACCCAAAACAAATACTAAAACTCTTTATATTCAGACCACATTTGTCGTTAAGGTTACATTATTTTTTGGAGTGTCTCATTCTCATTAACTTGGCTTACTCTCGTAATATATTTTTAATAGGAAACTTCGGCATCAGAACCTGACATTTTAAAAATACATTTGGTTATCTAGACACTTGTATAGCTCGTTCTACGCTTTAGAAATGCATGACGATTTTGAGAACTTCATACCACTTTCCATCACTTTTATAGAGATTAGGGTTGGCGTTGGACGTCATTAATTAGCCTCTCGTAAAAATAAAGTTACGTTAAGTACCTACTTATTTGTTATTTTATTTATAACTGTTCCGCCAACCGTACCTTATGAGTCAGTGATTTGATCACGTAGAGTCAATACAAATGGTTATGAATTGCGAAATGTTGAATAGTAAAAGGCAGGACGAACGTAATGTTAACAATATCTGCAAGGTCACGTTTGTCATTAACACGTGATGTAGGAGTCTGTTTTGTCACATTATCACTGATCTCTGCCCACCGTTAAGGAAAGAGATCGATCTACATATTCATGAGTTACAGGGTGGAAAAAGTCCTCTACGAGGCAGAATCCACTCTGCTTAGGGATCTAGAACAAGAACATGACAAGAACATCTTAAATTCCATTAATATTTGAATGAGTTACGTAAGCAGCTAAAAGATTTTTCACGAGAAGTTATATCGGTAATTTATATCGATAAAAAACTACCTTTTTACGCCAACAAGTTCTGCCGTTTGAATAAATCTTTCACACATATTTACGGAGAAATCATAACATTAGTACATTTACTTCACACATAACAACTCTTTCAGTCGGCACCTCGTCGGCGGTGAAAAGTGAAAATATTGCAAAGTAGCATCGGTACGCTTATGTTTATTACTTCGTAACTCGCCACTGGCCGTCGGGAGTTTCATCATTTCCTCATATCAACAAACACGCTGCAGTGCGAGTTTATTTAAATCAGTCTACATTTCTTAACATCTGCATTGGCGTACAAACAAACACACGTTTAATATTAGTTTTTAAATATACAAAGTAATGCAATCATAAGTGGAACTGGGTCAACAAATCCGTACGTGTGTACATATCGTGTGCACGAGTACCTATGTTTTCACTTATGATTTATGGAGCAGCGTTCGTGAACTCAGCGTTCTACGCATTCTTCATCAAGTACAGGAATACTTGACTGACTTCTTGTTCCTACCAAATTTATTATATTAATGCGTATCGATTTTTTTTTTTCGAAGACTTAATGGGGCAATTAAGGTCGATAACTTTGGGAGTACAAGGCTCCCCTCGATGTCTTCGATTGATAAACGAAACTGAAAGGTTTTTTATGATAAGAACTTAGTAGACCACGTTTTATTATTACTTTTATCAACATAACTAATAACTGAAGTTAACTTAACGTGCGTGTCCCATGTTATTATCACAATGATTCTTACTGATAAAATAGTTTTACATACAGGGATCTTTTTATTTTCATATTCAGAAAATGTAGAGCTAATTTTAATGTAATGTTTGTTTATACTACTGTGTGCTCTGTCCAACAGTCATTTAACATCGAATGTGAAACTCGAGTCTTGGGATACAAAGTAATAACTTTGTCCCTGTCGTGAATACTCATTTATCATAGCTTAGACCGCGAGTTCCATGAAAACGAGCGATAGGACTAGTAATTACTGAAATCGACATTTGAAATAGTGCCACTTTATATATCATAGACTTGCTAACAACTTGGAAACAATAAGGTCCTTCCTACGATCGTGACCATAAAGAGTTTTAAGTAGATATCTGAAAATGAAGTACTGTGTTGTCTAATCAGTGGAAGACGAAAATTGATCGCGTTTGATCAATTTCGCCTTTGACAGTGATTGAAAATCATTAAAAGAGAATTTCAAAGCGATTCGTAAATATCCTTAGACAGTTAACTTGACTCAAAGAAACAACAAAGCTTTAAACTCAGCTTTTCAATCATAATTTTTCATTGAATGTAAAACTAAATTCGGGAGTGTACCCAATCTATTCTGCGAAGTACGATCTACTCCACAGTACCCGCGAGGCGGTGGATCAATCCATCATTTTCATATTATTTCTATTTATAAATTGAAAACTTCCAGCTCAAATAACCTAAGAGTAACAATACCTAAGTTTACGAAAGCTATAGCCAGCAAGATAAAGAACATTTACCCATCGGCTTCGGTCGAGTGTTTCAGTAAAATATGCACATAAAAAAAGGTGAACATTTTTGATAAAACTTTAGAGATATTAGAATAAATGGCGTGTAGTAAGTACGGTGCGCGGATTGTCGGGACGTGGACGCATTTGAATCAACATTGAATGTCAACGGCGACAGCGGTTGGCGGCGCGCTCGCTCCCGGCCACTAACAAATGGCACCCATTTATGTGAAAGAATTTTATTGATAATATAAATTGAAAAAAGGACATAGTCGACCATAGATTTTTTTTATTCGACGGTAAAACGTGATCTATTTTCGCTCCCATTGTTTCGCGTAATCACTTCGCTTCGTCTGTGTCGGCGTATGACAGATTTTATTGTCATTCATTGTTGCCACAGATGGTTCACGTCGTAGGTGTATCGACGTATTATTATTTCTCAACACACTAATTAAGATTCATTAGCTTTGTACTTTAACATCTACTTCACTACACATAATAATGAGAAACTGTTTACTGACGAGTTGCCCCGGGGTTGCTTTTCAGACCACCGACTGTGTTTACATTATCTTATTTATTATCTTTAGCTGTGCTTGTACCAGCTCCCCTATCAAATAATATTAAGTTTTGTATCGCTAATTAACTACATACACCTGAAACTTATACATTTTCCGCCTTTATGGCAAAATGTAACTACATACATATAATTATGCTAAACCATGTTTTATTATATATTATACATTTCCGTATAGTAAATACGGTGGAATGTACATATTATGGATATTTTGGGTTTCAGAAAGTTTTGATAATTTCGTCTATCTGTAGGTATTGTATTAATGAGAGCTTAAATAATACATATTATCATTAGAATTTCCTTGTATCAAATTTCAAGCGGATTACGAAATGTAATTACTGGGACCTACGTGTACATGACAATTTTAGTCCACAGTGCGAGCTGCTCTGTATTTATTTTGAGCGGGTGTGGCTCCGAGTCGACGTACGAACAGTGTCTTTGTTCTACTTTAATATACATGGCACTTGGACACACGTGTTCCGCATTGTAAATGGCGCGACCAAGTTGTGTGATCAAGTGGCGACGCGACGTGGTGGTGGGACTGGTGGGAAGGCGCACGCATCGTAAGACGAGACCGTGGGAGCATGCGGGCCGCCTCACGCCCCGGCTCGGGTTGCTACTTCAGACACCATTCGCTATCTGATTGCTAGTATCAATTGTCAAATAAGTGATTTTCTAGAAAGCCTCTGTAATACAAACTAAATAAAAAAAAAAGCTCAAAAGTCTAGAAACAATTTTATCGGAGATCTGCTCTATATAAAACAGACTTCAGCTATTTCGTTCGATCCTCGAAAAACTTTCAGAAATGAATACTTGTTTTTCGTATTCAAATACCAGAGAGTATCATACTTCATCCCTTATTTGATCATCGAAATGAGTTTTTGAAATGAAACTCAAGTCCTAGATAAATCCCTTACTGCGGCAATCTCATAATTTCATCACATCCCTGAACCTTTTGCAAACAAACAAAATACATAGCATTGCTCCTGTTCCTCTGAAGACCGCAGCGCCAGGCACCCGGCTTGTATAAATAAACACATCTGGACTAGTTGTTATTAAAAAGACATAAATTGTGAGAGGAAATTTTTATTTCATGAATCAACGAACACTCAGACATTCACCTTTTGCGTCATTCGTATTGAGGTGTTTGGCATATAAAAGTGTGTTAAGTGCTAATCAATGCTATCCGCAGTGATTGCTTTTTTGAATAACAACTCATTTGACCTCATTGTGGCGCTTTTAGAAGAATTTAAAAACATTAAATGGTTCATCCAATATTAATGGTAGTTTGGGCTTTTTCTGTGAAGCAAGAGCTTTTAAAGCTTAACAATAAAGCTTATAGCTAGCTGTTAATAAAATCGATACTCTAAAGCTATAACATAACCGTCACTAAATTTAAATTAAACTAAGACATTTATACGGCTAATAAAACTAATTCCAATAATAAAACAGACGGGTCTTTATTGCTCTAGTGCGGTAAAGGAACAAAAACCTCTGGTAAGATTTTTCATTCAAGTTCTAACTTTTTAGTACATTGCAGGGAAAATGGTTGCCGATTTTCAATAAGTAATAAACTAATATGTAATACGTTATTACGATATTGTTACCTGGGAATTCATACATATTGCTTGTTATAACTTCGCTCTCGCTAAACAGTTTCAACTATCAACTTTAGTTAAACGCGGAGGCGTGAGAATTACAACTTAGTTGAACACCTACTTAAACAGATGTGCATAATTTAATTTGTACCAGAAAATAAACTTTTTCTAACATGTGGTCGTTAGTATGACGTATCTTGTTTTAGAGAGAGACTGTCGCAAATTTGTGTGAGTGACAGAGACGGCGCTCTACAAACTTTGGCATTTTCTAATACTTTATGTGCCATACGTGCCATGTTCGCGGCCGCGTTCTGTACTTTTTAGTGAAATTATAGTATGTATACTTATATTTTCAAGACGCTGTGAGTTAGTGAATTGAAATGACTAAAAAGAAATTCGCCTCGTTAGTTTTATGGTAGTAAGCGCCACTGCTGAGCAGGAGGACCTGAGTTCGATTCCCGAACCGATCCCGATTTTACCATCAGGAATTTCTCAATGGCTGTCCTGAGTCAGGATTTGGGAAAGGTTGATGGCAGTTAGCTCGCCGTTATTACATGGAACTTTTGCTAAGCGAAATGTGGGGTTACACCTTCGCCTAACTCTCCGGGAATACGAAAGTTTGTAATGTTATAAAGAAATAATTATAAAGTAATAGATACAGTAAACCGGCTACAGAGTGTAAAGTGGTTAGGTCTTGAGGACAAACGGTTCCGTGTAGGTAACGGTCGTGACAGTTCCACTGAGCTTACGCAGCCGTGCCGTGACATGCGCCATGTAGGTGACGACTACGACCAGTACCGTACGCTTCTAGTAGTAGCGTGCACCTGCAATAAAGATGGCGGCCGCTAATTGGGTACACATACGATTTAATCAATATATTGTGTACTTTTAATAAATGCCTAATAACCTAATTTGAATAAATGACTTTTGATTTTTAACTGTTGCCCCACATTCTAGACAAGTAAGTTTTGAATTCAAGAAAAATTGTCACTGTTGTTACCTTTTGAACGTTGGTCCATTTTGATAAAGGAAACCAGGCCCTGTCTCCCATATATTGTGCAGTCAAATTATACTTTTAATTTATTACTTGGTTTAAGTAAATAGTTTTCAGCATTATTTCAAAGGGTTTTTGATTTGTTGTTGACCGCTTCACGCTTTGTTGCTGTGTAAAATATATTATTTGTCAGAAACACTTACTAAAATTTAATTTGTATTACAATGTGCTCGTTTGAACAAATCAAATTGGTTAACAATATTTAGGTAACAGAAATAGTATAATATACTGACTAGAATACAAATTGTACATAGTGTTGGACACGAATACGTACACGTAGCGAATAAACAAAGTATCGTAAAACGCGATTTTATTCGTTACCAGTGTTGCTATACTATACAATACTAACTCGCAATATGTAGTTTAACTTGTTTCAAACTACTAGAACGATTTTAATTAAACCTACGTATGCTTGCTGTTTGGTATTCGGGTGGCGTCGCCAACTAGTACCTCTGCCCGAAGTACATGTCTATGAAATAAGGCATTTCTCTCACTCAATTTTTGAACTAAATAAATGAATTAAACATACGTAGAGTACGCCAATTCGTTTGTATTTGCACTACCACAGGCGTGTTTATTTTTGAAAAATACTTATTTTTCCAAGTACGAGACTACCTACGAGTAGCAAGCGTGTAGCGAGGACCTGTGTGAG
The DNA here is from genome assembly GCA_947507805.1 of Aporophyla nigra. Lineage (NCBI taxonomy): Eukaryota > Metazoa > Arthropoda > Insecta > Lepidoptera > Noctuidae > Aporophyla > Aporophyla nigra. The sequence continues at coordinate 8,404,400 of OX382301.1, forward strand.
GTTTTAAAAATATTTTTTCATATTTCTGTCTTTTGCAATATCAACAGGTGGATTTTAGCTTTAGATGTTGGATTATGGATGGAATAAACAAATGCGAAATAACGGCCAAGAGCTTGCGTAGTCTTTGTTCGGTTTTGCACCGTAGCAAACGTAGGCTGGGGTTTTGTAAAATGTTTGTAATACAAAGAGTTTTAATTTTTCTTTTAGGCGAGGAATCTATGATGGTATAATTATTAATTGCAATCATTTATAAATAAGAATAAACTACGGTTATCCAGTAATTTATTCTAGATCTTTTTCTGAACTCGCAAAGGAGGAGGTGGGGCGCGTGAGGGAGTGACAGTCTCTGCGCCCTCACGTCCCTAGCCGCCGCAGGAGGAGACGCCCCGGGCGCCGGGAGTCGATTGCGGACTCCCGGCCACCGTAGGCGCGAGCTTGCGGGTGGCGATCAATGGGTAGCTCGCCGCCCGGTAAGGACCAGGCTCGGGTCGACGGCGCGTAGTGTTCCACGCGCGCCTCAAAGAGATGTCAGCAACACTGAAGGGGTCTGCTAGGACCGATGCCTGCCAGGGTCGCATCGTGGGTCCAGGGTGGTCGTGATTGTTCGAAAGAGATATCGTGACCCTGGCACATGGGCAACTGAAGGAACACGGGTGGGTTTTAGTCAGTAAAAGTCTGACATGCCCTCCCGCTCCGCCCAGAGCGGGAGAAGTCATTTGATGATTTCCCATCCAAAAAAAAAAAAAAAGACCTTCATCGAATTTTAAATGAACCGATATAACGCAAACATGTAGGTTTACATAATACCTAATGAAAAATGCGAAAATTCTATCGTTAGCCGTCCACCGATATCACTACGTTCGCTACCTTAACGAGAAAAACCGCAAGTATTTATTTAAAAAACTGCAAAGAATTTTAATGAGAACGAAAATATTAAATTTTGTGTTAATATTTAATTTAAGTGGCTTGTCAACGAGTCGGTAATTGCCACACGGCCACGGCTCCACCGGCGAATATTGCTTGATAATTAAACACTTTGTAAAGAAAAATATTTCATAGTGACGTGCTGTGATGTCGATATGGGTGTAATTTACAAACAATAAAAGGTTCGTTAACAGAAAACGGTAGGAAACGTAATTAGGAGTTCCTGTTAATTCATAGAGTTGCTATTTATCGGCTTATTAGTCGATTCGGTCGAATTTACTCGCCCGGAACGACACTTAAATAATAAATTATATTCAGCACGCGTAGCATGACCACCATAGAAAGAATTTTGTCTATTCTTGGTAGAACAGAGATAAAATTGTCATGCTACGCCAGCATAAAACGGTACAAATCTTTCTACAATCTTTAATCTGTCTTTAATCTTTCTACAATCTGTAATTTTGTCTTTTCTTCCGTCGACAAAACCCATTTCTACGGTGGTAATACTACGCATGCTGTAGTCGATTAAAGGCTCCTTCAAACAGGCTCGACGCGGCAACGCGACGCAAATCTCGTTGAATAATTTCTATGACAATTGTTCTACAAAAGTCGCGTCCCGCCTGTCTGCGGGAGCCTTCTCACCTCATATGTGGGCGAATAGCAAAACTCCAAAAATACGTAATGGGCAACTGGCACGTTTTGAATGTATGCAATAAAATAATAACATTATTAATTCGATTTTCTTCGAAGTATTATCTAGTAAGAAGCCTACAATTTGTTTCTTAACTATAAGCCGAATCGACTAATAAGCCGATTAATCACTCTAATACAATCTAATCAACTTCTGCGAAAATATATATACATTGTAAGGATTTCATTTATTGGAGTAAGTTTACCCAAAACGGAAAAGTATTGTAGATTAGATTGAAGCCCATTCATCATTTTTTATGTAAGTATATACACATGATTTTCATTCAGTCCCTTTCGTAATTCGTTTGTTGTTGTAATTTTATAAAGCCATGTTTCACGGTAAGTTGCGCTACCTTTCCCGGAAATGATTATTTATAGAACCCGGGAATTAATGTAGAAATGTGTAGTTTATGTGGATATCAGTTTCCGTCGTGGAACTTGGGGCTACCTAACTTCAATGTGGATATTTGCGATAGACATCAGCTCACGTTTTAAAAATAGAACTTTATTTCTAGAATCGTTTTTTTTTTTAAATCGACGTCATGAAAATATTTTTCTTAATTTTTCGGTAATTGATGGATAATAATTTCAATAGTTAAAAAACCGTTGAAATGTGTTATTGGCGCAAATAACTGAATTGCCTTTAGGCAAGTATTTTTCGTATTAAATTAAAAAGTTTCTTCTTGCGTTCACCACAACGGGAAGTGAGCAGAATTCGATTACAAGTTATGATTGTCAGTAAGACAGCTGTGAAATTAAAATATATTGAAATCGTTTCAAATGCGGTCAGTACAGTACCTACCTACACTTGATAATTTAGGGGTACAGGTATATAATCATCATCATCATCATCACCATTTTAGCCCAAAAACGTCCACTGCTGGAAACAGGCCTCCGCCAAGCACCGCCACTTCGACCGGTACTGTAGTTATCGCGTTCAGCGTATTCGTGTGGCCTCCACTAAGTTAACGTTCCATCTTATTGGAGACCTTCCGACGCTAAGCCTTCCAGTACGCGATCGCCACTCCAAAACGTTTCGGCCCCATCGGTCATCTCTTATGCGAGAAATGTACCCGCTGCCATTTAAGTTTGGCAAATTTTCGGGCTATATCGGTTACCTTGGTTCTCCTACGGATCTCTTCATTTCTGATTTGATAGCGTATGGAAACTCCAAGCATAGCCCTCTCCATTGTATAGATTATATACATAAAATGTGGAGAGAGAAGTGTACTATAGTACATCCATATTTCATCAGTTAACGAGCCTATTGCCATCAACCGGGCTAATAATAATACCAGCATATTATTGCTCCACAGCTGTGCCAAGGCTTCTTCTCATGAGTATAGAGACGACACGAGCATTAATTACCACACTTGCTCAGGACAGATTGGCCACTTCGAACGTGGTTTCCTCACGGTGTTCTTTCTTCACGGATTTCAGAGTAGTCCAAGATAAAAAATTAATACTGTAGGTATACAGTGTTAAATTTTATAAAAATAATATATTCATTAAACTTGATGTACTTTAGGAGGAAGTTCGTAAAACTGGTGCGTTTCATAAATTACAAGGGATAAACCGAAAGCCTCTATGCAGATGATGTATCGTCCGCGTTTTAGGATTCCGCGGAAAACGATTTTAACATTATTTTTATGACTGTCTATTTGAATTTCAACGTGGCAGCAAATTCTTTGATTTTAACAAATGTAGGGTATAGAACGCAGATAATCTGTCAACACAAAGGTAATTCAAAAGATTCCAGCACTTACATACATAGAGAACACAAAGGGACTGTTTATTATTATAGATTTTCATAAACTTTAACAATTATTGTTATGGAATTCGCAGCCGAAGCGTGCTGCACACGCTTGACCGGTTTATTCGTTACAAATTCCGATTCAGCCTTGGAATGATTAATGACACAAACCGACTTAACCCACAGAATTCAATTTAATTAACCCTCTTAAGGCATTGTATAATTTTAATACGCCTTGCAACTGTGAATATTGTAGAAGTGGACCCGTTGTTAAAGCTATTCTTGTTTATTCACTGTCGTAGTCCAGAATACAAAGAAAAAGTCAGAATAAAAATACAAAACAGCTTTTAATTGCTCCATCCCAAATTGCTGAAACGCCTACGGAATAGGCTCCACCTGTTTTAATGCACATCAATTATTCATGGGAACTTATTTATTTATAAAGATTGAAATAGACTTATTATTATACAGAAGCTTTTAATATTTAACGCTTTTGTCCTTTCGTTAAGATTGCTTACTTTATTATTGCGCCAAAACCTGGAAGCGACATTTGAAACAAATACATTTTTGATTTCCCCCCAGGGCCGGAAGCCGCGCGGTGTAGCTTGGCCGATACAGATTATGTTTAACAAAAATGTTTCGCCGACGCTTGGATGTATCTTTGTGTTATTTACATAATAAATTGACGCGGACATTTGTGTCGGCCATAACGATGTATAAATCTCTTGCGCAGGGTTGTATTAACTAGACCGCCGAGCCGCGCCGTTTTAAACCCTCATTTTCCACATTTAAAACGATAATAATATCCATGCCGAAAACATAGAACTCATTCAAAAGTATGTTTGAGTAGAACCATCTAAAATATTATTTATACGTGTTTGAGTTCGCCTCAGGTAAGAAGGTACACCTTACTTTCTTTGTTGTATTCAAGAATAACCCAAGTCCTTTTGTCGTAACCTGCCTACCTGCTCGCAAATAGGACCTCATAGAAACTCGAGATGACATTGTAAAGAAGGATACACTTGGCGAAATTGGGTATTGACACTGTATTGTAGAATGTCACGACATTTTAAAATATCAAATAGCCAACAAAATGTAGAGTTTATTTAAGACTCAATACTGACGTGGTTCTTTAGAATTTTGTCGGCAGATTGAATGTGAATCTACAAGATGGAATTTGAGAGAACTAGATCCTTACAATTTTAAAGTCGGTTGGTTTCTAAACAACCACAACTTGCTAAGAGACGACACAGCTCCAAATGTTTGGAGCAATAGCCTGAAAATACAGTGATGCTATTTTCCAGTTTCAAGTATTCACGAATGGATGGGTAAACAAGCACGAAGCAACTAATGCATGAGACTCATGATGCGACATTAAATCACTATGATCGCTTACAATGCGAACGCTGAAATGCATCTAGTGTACATTTAACAGGCTTCCATGAGTTTACTGTGACAGAACCACGTCGGTACACCGACACTGTTAGTAGCACGGAAACGATGTTTGTTTTAACGTTCTGCAACACTCCAAATATACCCATAAACGTAATTAGGTTTAATTTATGAACTGTTTCTAACCCAAAATAGCATTTCTATTTGTTTCGTGCGCGTGACATTTACTGATTTTCGCCGGAAGTATCATCTTTATTTATAAGAGTCCACTCTCAGTTTATGGAAAGGCTATTAATAAAATATATCGCGTGCGAACAAGCAATCTCAGTGACCAAAGTCATACATATTAGCTGTTCCCGGCTGTTGCCAGGTCAGCCTACATCTCAACAGAATGAAACTTTAAAACTGCCGAAAGTTGTTATCCAATTTTAATTTGTGTTGGTAATATTGGCATGGCGTAGAGCGAAATTCCTAGGAGGAAGTTTTGTCATTAGCTAGATTGGATTGCCACTCGACTTGCTGCTCTTGTCATTATCGGCTACGTAGCAGTATATGAATAAATTGGAAGCTGTTAATAACCTCACAGGATTGCGTTAACACTAATTATTTAATATCTTGCTCTAGCAATATCTAGCTTATGGGTCACATTGAGTTTTGGATAGAAAAGTCGTACAATGACTATTGAACTACCCTTATTTTAAAAGCAATCGCAGCTATCGACATGGCACTCGGAATTAATATCATTCCCCCCAGTGGAACCGTCAAAACGTCGAGCCGTTTAATTTTGGTCGATTTGATAACTTTGATGAAATTTCATTATCTATGAAAATATACGAATTTGTTAATTGAACTCATCTAAGGTTACATTGTTTTAAGAAAATTGCCAGTGTTTTAAAATCAGTGTAACAATGTTGAACATGAAACAATATCTTTTGGATGTTAAGTTTGAAGAAGCAGGGTGGGTTATCAGAAGGGTCTATGATGGCGTCGCCGTCGTCGAAAACACACAAGGAAGCTATCATTCTGTAATAATACTTGTGGCCTCCACGTGTTGGGCCATTGGCCCACTTCAGAAGTGATAGTTTAGATAACAAGTTCAAAGTGTCATTAGACAGGAACTGTTCTACGTTGGTATGCGACTATGGGTGCGATATTTGTGAGCATTTTTTTGCCCCTCGACATGTGCGTGGAACGAAGGGCGACGACGCTTGGTAAAAAGCTAACATGTGGCCCGATCTCCTCACGCGGCGACAACATCCGGGACAGAATCCGCTACACCCGACCCCACTCTACTCGTCGTCACTAACTAAGTAACCATTATAACTTTCAAATAAACATCTAATAAACAATTTACGAAGAAAGTATTACTATCTACTCTAAGAAAAAAATATCCAAGTTATTATTCAAGTAACCTAGGCGGACCGGGCGATTGATTAATAAAAAACGTTGTCTAGGTCAGAAAGCACTGTGGACTCATCAACAATACACAAACAAAAAGGCAAGTAATGAAACGCACTGAAGACAAGATGACTGATGAATATTTACAATATTTCAGCTTAGCTAACACTGTCTCTCTCTTGGTTTATTACTCGTTTTATCTTATTCAAGAGAGATGTTAGTTGCAGATTTATGAATTTCAGTTGAATAACGTTGAATAACATTATTCTTTTCATTATTTCTTTCTCAGTGAGGTGGCAAGCTTTTGTGATTTAACTACTTACCTACTCGTGGCCATTTTTCATTATACAATTATTATTTTTTCAAAATTATTTACTAATCACCTTAGTTGTTCAGCTGGGTTAGTAACAGTTTCATGGCAGCCTGTCCAGGTTGTTCAATAACAATATGATGGGAGTGTAACAAAAAGACAAAACAGAGATTCTGGAACGGGTATTTTTGTGTCGTGGTTGTGTTCATGTGTTGTTTATTATTCGTAGACCTTGAGAAGTTTTCGAGCCAATTTCCTCTAAGGTTTCTTTAACAAATTTCACAGTAGGTATCTATCTTGTGGTATTTTTGGTATAGATTCAACAGATCATAACGTTACTTCCACATTTAATACATTTTTAACATCGATACAAGTTATGATCGAGGTTACTCAAGTATAATTTACTGTTTTACGGATGAAGCATTATTTTACACCAGAAACATATTATATAGAACGGTAGACGTAAATGTAAGAATACCAAGTGTTTTTACATTCAGGCATCATACCACCGATACCGTTACGGCTTCGTCCGTTCATTGCCAAATACCTCCGTCCGCGTTCAACACAGAATGCCGAGTGGTTAGTGCTCGCAGGCTCACGCTGCTTACTTACAAATCACGTTTACTAACGTGCTACTAATCTACAACATGAACTCAGTTTAAGTACGATTGGTTTGGATTCCACTCGGACGAATTAATAATTGAGTATCTACTGTTATGGCTGTAGCACGAATGCAGTGTAAAATGTCAACAAGACAAGATTGTAAAAACCTTGACGGGCTTGCATATGGCATGATAAAAATGGCGCTGTTTGTGTCGTGCTCATCTACAATATAGAGGAGCCATTATGCATAGACTGCGGCCGCCATCGCCAGGTAAGTAAAACGATCACGTTTCAGAGCGGCTGCGCCCGCGCCGCCATGAGCGCAGTCCCTACAGCTTGAGTGGCACGCAGTGTTGCCAATACTAAAAACTTTACATCAATATTTTATTTAATCGCGGATTAAAATAGATATACCAGAACGAGTGTAAATATGCAGAACGCGCTTTATTAATCAGCATAGTCTATAGAATAAGTTTTATTTAGGTATGCCTAGATAAAATATGCGCCATTTTAAATTAAGTTATACCTATCAGTTGCGGCAAGTATCATAAAAAGTTACCGATGTAGTAATTTTATGTTGAGAATAAAGTTGGGTAGTAGGTAATGGGACCAACGCGGTAAGCGGTAACACACAATGAGCTTTTTAATAATATGGTTACAATTATGGTTAAATTGACATTGCAAAATATTTAAGTAATGTAAACAGTCATGTTTTTCGCTGTAAACCAGAGGAAAGAAAGTTCCAACCTACATCTCAATTCGACTTATACCGTTGGCAGCACTGCTTATACGTAGAAGCGATGTTGCATGGCTACATTCACGTGCGACAGAGACAAAGTTACGCTTGATAGAGGGAGAGAAAGGGACAGCTGAACTGGCTGAGCAGGTAAACGGCGCGGGCGCCGCCCTGTGTACACCGAAATCACGAAGCCAGATGCAACGACCGTCTGTTCACCACTCAGGTAGATACGCTTTACAATACGGCCGTAGTTATCTATATCGAACCTACTCAACTTTATAACACGTTGCGTGGGCCGTGGCCTTAAAACTGTTCCATCTTTGCTCGCAAAATTCTTCTGCAAAACTAATCTTGTAACGCAGACAGACGAGTTTTAATAAAATATTCAAAAATGAAACTAAATAAAATATTAACAGCGTTACCCCTACACATAAACAGATTCGGATACAGAAAAATAATATTACCGGTTTGTTTCATATAGTTTTATTGACAACGTGTTACAAGTCCAGTGTTTGTCCGCAAATAAAGCTGGAGCTCTAAGCAAACAACGAGATTTAAATCAATTAAGTTGAAATCTACTCCCGCATTAAAACAGAAAATCAGTTCTATTTTGGTAATTAAACGTTGCATAGCAGTTAATATTCCACTTAGCTCAGTTTTATTAAAGTTTTAATCAAAAAGCTCGGGTCGCGGGTAAAGCAAGAAAAGCGGAGCAATTCAATTGGGCGGCGCCGCAACGCTTAAGGTGTCTTCAGACAGCGAGCGGGGCGTGACGTGACGCGACGTGGCGGGGCGCCGGCGCGACGCCGGCGCGGCGGGAGCCTTCACACTGCGGGCGCGATCACGTCCCGTCCCGCCGGCGCACAGTGGATCGTCCCCATACAAGAGGTCAGACATAGAATCAAAAATTGAAAAAGTATTTAATTTAAAAAAAAAAAACAAAATATACAGTTGCATTCCTCTATTAAAGAACAACACACATGTGCAAAACACACAAAAATAACTATAACTAGCAATGAATTTGATAAGCTAATTATGACATGAGCCAATCACACTGCAGAGCTTAAGGGCTGTGAACATAGTAATTACAATAACTCATTAGATTGAGCAAGTACTGGTAGTCGTTACTTAATGACTCATTAACGCTTTTGTTATGTTGCAAAAAAAGCGTTCATAAGTCATTAAAGTCCTCAAAAATGCACCTGTTATTTAAGGAACTACTTAGTGATGACTAATTCTCAGTAATAAGTATACTTAATGTACCTCCATTCCATCAGTAATACACATACAAAGATAGTTACTATAGGCAAAATATCTCGGTAGGCGCACTCTGGGGGCACCATGTGTCCTTGAAGAAAATGTGGCATAAAATGGGTAAATAACAGTAGTGAAATCTACAAGTCGAACAAAGAGGGAATCATGAGATACATACATTTTTGTGTTCGTTTCCATACAAAAATAAAAGTTTTCATCGAATAGCGCCTAAAGTGCTGGTCAAATAAAAAAAGCGTAGAACAATTTTTGTTGTACTTTAATAGAGAAATGCAACTGTATATTTTGTTTTTTTTTTTTTTAATTAGATCCTTTTTCAATTTTTGATTCTATGTCCGACCTCTTGTATGGGGACGATCCACTGTGCGGCGCCGCGCCGCGATTCATTCATTGAAAAAATGTTGAGCGATTCAGACGTGGAAACGCTCTTGCTCTTATTTTTTAATGAAGTATCTAACTAATATCACAAAAAAATAATTTTATGGTTAAATGCTTTAAATATGAGTATGCTTAGTCAAGTTCACAATATTTTTTATACTATAAGCCAAGACAGTCTAAAAAATCACAAAAGTTCGTTTCACTAAATTGAAATCACATGGTAATTATGAATTACCTTTCTTATCTCGCGATTTGCAACCCACTGTGCAGCGCCGCGCTGTCTTGTCACGTGAATGATCAAAAAGTTACAAAACAGAAAACCAAATCATTTCAATTGTTAGGAAGTTGGTCCTATGCTTTAAACCGAACTGTTTAAATTTTTTTGCCTTTTCAATAAGATTTAACGGGTTTCTTATATTAAATGTATCAAATTATACACTTTAAATTAATTGAGTTTACTTACTAAATAAAGGATACAGTCATTGTAATAAACAAGCTTGCGTCGTGTGACTCTGATCACATTGGCATAAAGTTCAAATTCAATTGATGCACGTGCGCTAGTTGTTTGAAACTGTACTCGTAATGAAAATGTTTTAGTCAATCACAGCTAATGTCGGCGATCGCTCACTTTCATTCACTATCCATTACTCGTATCAACTAACATACAAAAATGTTATTAAATGTAAGACGCAGTCAATCAATTTAAAACTTGTGATACTTCTGCAATTTATCGCCATCCTGCCGACGCTGCGCTCGCGCCCCGCCCGCGGCACGCCGGCCTCTGAGTTGTATTCCGACTCGGCGCGGCGGCGGCGTGGCGCGTCGCGCCGAGCGCTCTGTGTGAAGTCGTCCATAATATCTAGTACATTACAACTACTCAGCGTCGCGTCGCCGCCCGGTCCCGCCGCGTCGCGCCCGCTGTGTGAAGACACCTTAAGGCACACGGCGAGGGAGGTGAACCTCCCTTGTTTGTTACTTACCATAGGTTTTATGCGGCCTCAATTACAACTCGAAATTAAACTCGATTACACAGGAACGTGCTAATGACGTGTAACATTACGCCCTAGAATCCGTCCTAATTCAATTAACTCTCATAGTTATCAGTTTATCACTCGTGTATCGCTTATAATGTTTTGGCTTCGAGAATCCAAAGTTTGGTCTGTTTTAATGACTTGAGCTGTACATTTTAACGCGCGGCATAGCCTTGTGTAATATTTAGTTCCCTCGTTGACAAATTTCCTCGTTGGCGGTTTCATTCCACTTCATATAATAAATTAATTACAGTTTATATTCATATTTTATAAACTATAAATCTTGGGACCATCATTTATAATGGTTTCGTTTAAGATGAAATAGTATGTCAAGACGAGATGAGTCGCGCGGACGTCTACAAAAGGAAAAGAACGTCCACGTTTTAATAAACATGAACGGTAAACTCAAACGAAATAGCCAATCAAATACAGATTTCTTCGGATTAAAAGATTTGGTACTGCTTTTAGGAGGAACAGTAATAAAACAATATGGACGTTTAGTGGAAACTGAGAATTGTGATGGAAAAAAGTCAGCCTCGCCAGGCAGTCCATACCGAAATTTGAAATGTGCCTTCTTGGTCCCGCCAGTAATCGACTAAATACGAAGCGCATCGGCCGAAGTTTCGGATTATGGACCCGTGAGCAGGCTCCTCGCCTTGGAACCCTAATTACCAGCTTATGTTTAACCATCCGGCCCTTCACTGTTTACAGACCAAACATTATTTTCGAATATAATTATGGCAAGGCAAAGCGATATTTTATAACACTGTCAAATATATTATACTAGGTAAATGTTATGCATCAAAATTAAATGACTATAGATTTTTCTTTTCTTGTAGCTTCCAAAAAGTTACCATTTACGTGGTTCAAACTTCACCATCTTACGTCAATTAAAGGCTTTACGTTCAGGTACAGGCTTTGAGCCTGGAGACTAACCAACTATTGTCGTTGCATAAGACGCACATGCAATCAGATTCTGCCATTGTCATAGCAATACACAATTACAGGCAAAGCCAACTAAAATTCTCTGAATAGGTACCTATAGAATAGAAGTTAGATAACACAATCGGTAACAAATTCGACGCGTAATCCTTATTCCTTATTCTTGTAGTCTTAAGTACATTTTGCTCCGATCAGTCTATTATATCAGGCTTATTGGCAATAAAATAAATGGGCTACTTTTCTTCTAATTCATCCTTTGTAGCTTACCGTATTCCGTACATTCCTTTTGCTTTCCTTTCTTCCCTATCGGGGTATCACTTTTGTGTTAAGATGTTCAAACACCTCCTCAGAGCATTGTCTCATTTTGTTCTTGTTGTGACATTCGCCTTTATTCTCGTTAGCAACATGCCTACCTACATGGTAGGCTACGCATATGGTATGGTACACTCTCTGCGTACTCCTAATGAATAATTGACATATCTGGATGAAAAAAAAACATTTTTTCCTTTTTTTTATTAAACACAAAAGCCACATCGACAATTCAGTTAGGTAGGTACCTAGAGGAATTCAGAGATTTAAATTACTTAAATAAAAATGACCGAATGTTGTCATTTCATCTACTAATGGATGAAGAAAAAGCGAGGGTCTACGATCAATAGATCTGATACCACATCGACGTCTTCATTGTGTTACGTCATTAAGATACCGGCACCACAAAAACTGGTATCTTTTTCCAGCACACGTTGGCCAAGCTCACACGTGCCTGTTCGTAGGACAAATACCACGACCTTAGGAGCCTCTGTCGCCGGTGCCCGCGCACCGCGAGGAATACGTAATGCGCTCCTCGTATCTTGAGTGCGAGGCAGTTTCGTTAACGGACGCTTCACACGTGACGCGGAACGCAATGTACACAAGGCCCCATGTTTCAAACTTTGATTAAGGTTCAGGACCGAAACTCTTAAGATAATCACAATAATCTTTCATATTTTTTTCACATTCCCAACAGACTGCCCGCCCGCATTCCCAGTCCCATCCGTCATCTTACAGGCGTCATTAGCTTTTATGTAAGGACTTATATAACTTTGGTTTTCTGAGGTTTTCTCTCCAAGTCTACAGACAAAGTATCACTTGAATGTCATATTTCAGGGTACATAGGCTGGACGAGACTGGAATTTTCAGGAATATTCTGACCCCAAAACCTCTCTGCAGAATACGATCATGTTTTTACGACAGTATTCCTTACCAGTCATACTTTTCTCCGAACTTTCAACAGCCGTAGTTCTTCTAAGTGTTTCTTAATTGTGTTCAAGTTTGGCTCTTAAACAATTCCCGAAAGCGACATTCCGCAACTTTCTAGCTGAAATAAAGTAGAAGTTATTCCACTTAACAAATTTTGTAGATAACTTCACCAATGCCTTTTTAAATAAATGTTGGAGATCGTACAGTTTGTGCCATTGTTCTGAACCGCAATAAAAATTACACAGAAAATACTTTATTGAGCGGATGAAATCATGTTCATCTGTTAGTACGTCTATTTTGTATGGATTAACATTTTCTTAGCTCATTAAGCATAAAATATTATCATGTCATTCATGCAGTTCTACTATAAAATAAATAAAGATATCAAAGAAATTGAGAAAAACCTTAAAGCAACTGAAGTTGGTTCTGATGAACAATGGATAGTAACGTAAGTCTAAAGACATTTTCTTACGCACATTGACCTTATTCCGTTACAAAGAGAAATAAAGTGTAATGAGAAAATTTTGTGCGAATGGGATAGTGGGAACGTAGAGATAAGACACAAACACCCATTGTATCAGGTCGAACACTGGCGTGCAAATAACCGCGCGACTATTGTTTTGCAGACGACGAACAATACACACACAGAAGTGCCCACTTACATATGTAACGTCGATGCACTTACTAGAAAATGGTATGCAATAATGTGGATCACACGTATACACTGTGCACAATGAACATCCATCGTGAATAATAGAGCTAGCGTTCCATATCTTCCAATAGTACGTAAAGTGGGTTCAAAATTAACTTGCTTGTTTGAATAGACTAAACGTTAGCGGGCGTTTCGCGTATTCAACAGGTAACAAAATGTCTAAGTAATCGATTTTATAATAGTTGTTATTCCATGACTTGGAACGGTTACAAAATAAGTTATCGTGCGTCATGCAATGGAAACATAACTCAGTTTAAATGAATTCACCGCATAAGCCAAGTCGTCAAATATCGTCTGCTATAAATCTTCACCAAGAACCTATTGTAGCCCGTGTTTTAAAAAATATAAGGCTACCTCGTTTAAACGAACAAACATTTTTTCGCTAGGAACCCTTTCCTCAGAAAGAAAACGTTGATGGAAAAGCCAGGAAGGGCCGCGATATACCAGAGATTATTGTTATATTGTGGAACCAACGAAAGCGATTTTGCTAGGAAGAAAATCGTATAAAAGATATCATGTCTAACTTTTATACACAATCCTAGTCGGCCATTACAGTACAAAATTATTAAAGTGCAAAGCCAAAGCTATTACAGTTAATAAAGATTTCAGAGTTCATAGACGCGACCCCTCGGTATCTGGAACTGTACAAATTCCCTCGTGTTGAACATTTTAATTAGATACCTCTGTTTGGCGGCCATATTGTTTTATTATCCCGGTTTTTGTACACCATTTCTAAGATATATGAGCAGGAAAAAGTTATTTACCAAGTCGACTTCACATTTTCCTATCTTATGCGAAAACAAGAACCAATGGAAACTTTGTAAAGGTAAGCAAACACTATATTCGGGCGTGTTGCGGATTTATTTAGCCTGTATTGAATTTATTTATTCAGCGCCTAGGAAGATTGAAATACGTTCCAGTGACTTGACCCCCTTCATTGAGCTCTGTATGACTTATTCAACAAAAAAAACCCGGATGTGTAAAAATTCGTTTCCGATTTGTTTTTGGTGAAAATTCGTATTTTGATCCTCATTTTTGTATAAATACATATTCTGTTATCCTACTAATATCCACTAATATTATAAACTAGCTTGTGGCCACGGCTTCGCCCGCGTGGATGTCGAAAAATTCAACATTTCAACCCCCCATTTCACCCTCTTAGGAATGGTATTTCAAAAAACCCTTTCTTAGTAGATACCTACTCTTCACAAACAACACACCCTCCAAATTTCATGTCTCTAGAACCATCGGTTTAGGCTGTGCGTTGATATATATATCAGAGTCAGTCACTCAGGACTGAATATTACATATATGAAAGTTTGAATGTTTGTTACTCAATCACGCCAATACGGCTGAACGGATTTGGATGAAATATGGCACTTCGATAGTTTATAACCTAGATGAAGCATACTTTTATCCTAGTAGTACGTTCTCATGGGTTTATTTTGGACTTCCACGCCGGCGAAGCCACTGGCAAACGCTAGTTTAAATTCGAATTTACGCATCTGAGTTGTTAATTTGAAGCAGTTTATTATGTACTAGCTTCTGCCCGCGACTTCATCCGCGTTAAATTTCTTGTTCCCCCGACCCTTCCCGTCGCGTTGAATCGCCTACCCGTGCGATTTTACCAGTTTTTGCAACATTTTTCATTACTGCTCCGCTCCTCTTAATTGTAGCGTGATGTTATATAGCCTATAACCTTCCTGGATAAATAGGCTACCCAACACAAAAAGATTTTTTCAATTCGGACCAGTAGTTCCTGAGATTAGCGCGTTCAATCAAACAAACAAACTCTTGAGCTTTATAATATTAGTATAGATTTCATAACCATTTCTGTTTCTTAAAAAATCAACTGGTTTTCATCGATTGGTTCTAAAGCTCGAGGTTTTCTCTCTCGCGTCTGTTAACAAAATAAGACTTGATAGAAAAAATATACTGTGACCAATTATATCTCGCCTCTGGTAGCGTGTTCCTAGAAGTGAGATTTAACTACAAACAAACATCGACATATTCAATCCAATCTTGAAGAGGACTCGCTCCGCGGCGAAAGTCAAGCAACTTACTTGGACTAACATGACAAATAAATGTTTTAGTAGGCAAAATACAAATATTCCTGGTAAATAGTGAAGAATGAAAACCTGGTGGCTTGGGAATTTCAAGAGGCTTAAGGAAGTATAAAGTGGTACACTGCGAAAGCCTATATTGATTGATTAAACACATACGATGGTAGCGCATATTTTATGTTTATAAGGAAATCACGCTTGGAAAAAATGGGTCGAGGCCTCAACCTTAGAATAGAATAGTAAAGGGCAGGCAGTCAAGAAAAAAGGAGCTGCAAAAATATACCTACTCAATTCTGTAAGTATCTTCTCATACACATACGTAATGCAGGTATTACTCATGTTTTTGTAAACTTTAAATACTTAAACTAACAAAAAAAGTAAGTTTCAAAACTAAAATCAAGAAAGAAAATATTTCAGACAGAAATCAAGACAGATAAGTACAAAAATGGCTAGGATGCTTGGTGTTTATCGATTTTTGAGTAGAGTACCGGTTTAAGTTTCTGAACTTACTTTTTATTTAAATTATTTAGTTTTTTTCTTTTAAGTGCTTATGAAGCCCTTTCATTTGATTCTCTACACGGCATCATTGATTTTCTTTAATGTAACATCACAGCCTACAACTAGCGGACGATCTAGACGCTTCCAACGATACCTCATTTGTCAAATTATGACAAGCAGTTTAGAAGTTTGAGGAACAGATGAACATTATATACTGTATACAATCATACAGAGCGGTGAAAAACATAACCCTCGTTGTCGGTATTCGAGTAAAAAAGGCTATAATATTCCGCCGCTGTCCAGTGGCGTCCTCACAAGACAACCAGAATAGACTCGTTGTATAGCAACGCTTAGCTGTTGGCCAAAGTTACTTGAATAAGCTATGCAGTACTGACAACTTCACAATATGCGATTGTGCAGCGCAGTGTAAGTACGCTCTGTTCCTAGGTTTCTAGAACTGTATTTAGAGGAGCTATACACAACGTCAAAGCTGAACGAACTTGATGAAGACCTATCTCCATATAGATAGGTTTCTATCGTATAAAGTGATATGCAGTTTCAAACTATTGAAAGTAGAACAGTAATACTCTGTTCGTCGAGAACTAAGTAAACATGACACAGAAGATCAGGGTCCTTGTTTAGAAAGCTTTTTAGTATTTAAAGTGTTGAATAAACAGTCTCAACCGCTACTATTAATTGCACGGCTACAATTCAACCCGTTTGTTTATTCTTTACATTTTTCTGGACAACGTCGTTTTTATTACCCTGGTGGATTATTCCGTTGTGGCAGTGTATGCTTACCTTTATACGGACAAAAATAATGAGGGCTCTGATTTATACAGCTTCTTACCCTATAGATAACAATTGACAAACTTTCGTATAGGTAATTTGTTAGTCTCGCATAATGCGCTGGAAAAATGTAGATTTGAATGGAAGATTGGACGGAGATAACGCTACAAGAAAATAAAACAAGATAAAAATCCTAATAAATAGCAATAGTTACAGGTAAGTATCGTGTTACGTCTATTCTGACATTTTAAGTAAGGAAAGGGGAGTTTGGATTTTTGGATGATAATTACGGTATGTACTAAATCACGACATCACCATGGCTTAACGTATTTGGATGACAGATTAGCACGGAGCTGAGTTTATTCCGGTATCCCGGATTATCATAATAGGCCACCATTATACTGAAAATCCGTGGTAAATCATGAAAAATATGCGAACGAACCCTCGAGAGGCTCAGTAGGTCACTAAATAATATCATAAATTATACAAATAGCTATATCAAATAGATGCAATGCGACGATAATATAAAATAAGTGGACAAGTTTACGTTCTTTTAATAAAAGCCATTGAATTCTTCGAATGACTAGGCAGAGGTCCAGATCCGATAAGTACTAACTGCTGTACAATACAATAAATAAAGAGCGCGCCATTTTCCAGTTTCTGGGAAATATTCCAAACTCGCTCTACACAGAATTTTTATAACAGACAACCTAATAACATAACGGTGCCGTAGCTGGTAATCAACACTTGGTTCGACAATCGAAACTTGACTAATACTAAGTTTCACTTGTAGTAGTCATTTATTATGGAAAAATAATTTTTACACAGTATAAAACAAAGAGGGTTCCCGCGTGTGTACGCTTAAATCTTTAAAGTACGTAAACAGACAGGGTGATGCAAGAGGAAGGTTTATATTGTAAAATACACGGGCATAGCCGCTGGCAAAAGCTAGTAAGTATAAAATCATTAATTTTCTCTAATTACACTAGTCAACCACAATTCAGTATCCACCATGTTTAATAATTACCTAACCATTAGGTTGTGTTGTGTGTCAGTTATTTTAATGTAGAACAAAATTATCAGAAACATATTGAATGACACCATTATGATTGGGAAGCGTTTTGAGAAAAACATTCCACAAATTTTGTTGTTTATTTATCATATGTTTTTCAAAGAAATAAACACAATTTATCACTTCGAATAGTGAAGGAAAACACCACGAGGAAACTCACTGTAGCCTTAAGAACGGGCTGGTAGAAAACGTTACCTGTCACAACACATGAATTACTGGCACAATATACATTATACATACGTAGATAAGTTAAGTGTCAAGCATTCACTACGATGATTGACGCTCTTTTGAGTGAACCCTTCTGTTTACTACATTTTTCTTCGTCCTACACACCCGAGCACGTGCGAACAACAATCAACTCCACCGTTCGACGATAAAATCAAGTAATGACTCTTATACCATCGAGTTATTACGTCGAGTTGTTTACAGAAGATCAAACATCGCACACTGGAGCGAACACCGCAGGAAATTAATTTTCTATCAGATAGCCCGTATTATGACACGCACATGAAACGTTCATAATATTTCGACTCAATAATTCAGTTTATTGACAGAACGTTGATGTAACTTTGTGAACTAGACAAGCAGACACAAGCGCTCTATGTCTGCCAAGTGTAGATAAGTTCATTAATGATGACGTTTTAATTCAAATCCGTAATAGTGGCAAGAAGTTCATATGAAAACCGATTGCGGGAGGATTAAAAGGGGAGCAACTAGGGCCACATTCGCATACACATACGTATTACTTCGCTTCCGTCTTCCCATTTTCCTTGAGTTTTGTACGAACATGTTCCAGATTGGTGTAAAGGGATTGCCTGTTATTACGAACAGAAATGGGAACAGGTTTTTGTAAAATATACCTACTGGTATGTATATAAAGTGGAAGCTTGACTTTATAGACAACAGTCTCCAAAATATCGAAATCACAAATCATTAGATTTATTGTGTTTGCTTCAAAACACATAGGATAAGTTGAAGATGCAGTCTAATATTCCGCCGTATACGGTGGAATATCCAGATCCGGGTGGCTGTAACCATACATAACAGCGAGTTCTACCATTTTAAAAGACAGGTAGGATAATATAACTTATTTAAGTTGGATCTGTCACTTGTCAGGAAGTTAACTTATTGTCAATATTACTAAGCAAACAAAATCTACCAAGGAAATTCATAAACGTTACTACTTTACAGAAAAGAAAACAAGATAACATTCAAAATAATATGAATAACTAACAACGAATGAATAGTGATTGATTGCTATGTCAATTAATCATCAGAAACAGTTTACCTATTTCTTGAAGACGTCCATTAACATGGTTGTAATTATTACAAATTATTCACTATTTCTCCGTCATTACGAACATTTAGTTACATTATCATTAGAATAGAAAGTAATTGTTGCTGTATGGAAGTAAGGACGCGCACACAAACTAATAACTTCGTTCTAAAAATAATTAGAACAAAGTGATGCGGCAGTAATCCGTATCCGTAATCACCGTACGAAGAACGGAAATTGAACAAGTTATGAAGGCTCTCTTGGAGACCATCTTTGTTCCGTTACAAAATCCTTCCTGACCATTAGTACAGTTGACAACCCGCCTGATGCTCCACCCAACGACTTATCAAGCTTTTCTCAAACTACCCACACAAATGAAGGAACCGGTGTTACGGTCCCAGGATCCTATCTTGCGTACATAATATATTTAGCCCCGTACCGACGGCGCTAGCGTGATACAATATAATTACATGATATGGACTACTAAGTTTAGGAAAATAATCGTTAAAACCGGCTTCGTAGATCTAGATTTAAGTAAGTAGCGCGATTTTAAACAGGCCTACTAATTTACTAAGTTAAAGGTTATTTGGAACAAACACATTCTTGCTGTGCAATGCGCTTTAGTAATATACAGTTATATTTATGGTTTGTTTATCAGCTTTAACCGTTCCATTAACGTTATTATGACAATTACAAACGCATGTTATAATAATCTTTTCACCACTGTCGGACATAAAAAAATCTATTATAAAAATTAGGTCTGGTCACGTCAATATAATTACGGCTACAATACACACAATTCACACTACCGTGTAAGCACATAAATGTAGTTACTATATATATGCCATTTAATATGCCATATACTCAGTCAATATTCACTTCTCTGCCAATTAGGCATTTTCCGTATCTTACAAATCTCTTGGGTTTAATTCAATATGCCAACGTTTTCTATTCTATACGTAGCACTTAGATCGACGTTTCACAAGTTTTGAATTAATTATGTCGTTTAATGAGAACCACCACCTATTAATTACATTATTGAATTTAGCATCGTGCGCAGCCTGTACCTACCTGGGGTACGTGCGCGTCAAATTGTCAATAACTGAGTTAATTATGATCACTCTCTCTTACCCTAAACGACTTAGTTAATATTAATTATTCTTGAACTGAGTTGGAACAGTTTATAGTTACTGCCGTGAGCGGGGTTACCAGGTTATTTCGTAACCATCAAGATAGTCCGGTGAATTCGGTAGTTTAAAAGGAAAGTTGTACATTAAAAACTGAAATTGCAATATCGACGTTCTTATGCTTAGATTTTTAATTTCAAAACTTGACTGTCACGATTCTGATGCATTTCGCTTTTCTGTTCCATTTCTCACTGATCGAAAATGATTTCTACAACTATAAGTTTAGCGATTATTTGTTTAGAACCACGGAACAGCGAGCTGCATGAACTAAATATATCAGACTTGTTTGGCGTATTTGTCAACTAAAATTATAGTAGTTATCTGTTTGTACTCTCAGGGATGTTCTTGATATATCATAATCTCAGCCAAAAGAAGTCCTCTGCTTGACATAGGCCTCCCCCAAGGTCCGCCACTTCAACCAGTTCTGTGCTTCCCGTATACAGCGGATTCCTGCGGCCTTCACAAAGTCCTCGATCCACCTTTTGGGATGTTTTCCAACTCAACGTTCGTCCGGAACCTTTTGGCCCGTTCGGCCAACTGTTCTGCGAGCAAACTGCCCAGCCCACTGCCACTTATATGTCGCTTTAATAATAATAATATAAATATTCCACAACTATCACACAACGCCATCTAGTCCCAAGCTAAGCAGAGCTTGTGTTATGGGTACTAGACAACTGATAAACATACTTATATATTTCTAAATACATACATATTATAGATAAATTACACCCAGACACAGAACAAATGATCGTGCTCATCACACAAACATTTGTCCTGGGTGGGAATCGAACCCACGACCTCCGGCATAGCAGTCAGGGTCACTAACCACTAGACCAACAGGTCTTTCCTTGGATCACCTGCTGATCTTTAGTTCCTGGCTTGGATTTCCTTGGTTCTGTTCATTCATACATAATAACGAAATACTGGGTACTGATTGTATCATTCTTCATTATATTACTTTGATATGTTCATTCTTACTTCTAGACGTTGTTATTTATATCACCACAACGATTCCTCGACCGATAATATATGCTTCGCACGCTGTTGCAATAGTGTCGAACATCGCTAAAGTATTAATGAACGGCGAAGAAGTTTCATTCCTGTTAGCAAACGTCTAAAACTTGTTTGAAATTATCGATAAGTTTACTTAAGGCAAGTTTGACGAAGGAAAACTGCTCTGTTGCTATAATATTTTTATGCTTGCGAAACTTTGCGAACATGTTAGTACTTAAGCATATATGAAAACTTAAATTTAAAGTGTTTTAAAATCAATCAAATTGTTAGATAGAACATACGTATACGTTTTCAACGGTACAACCAGTCATGAACAAAGTTCAAAATACCAACTTAATAAGTAATTATCGAAGATCTTTTAAACAGGAAATTAAATATTAGACCGCACCTCCTTTTAACTAAGGAAACGTTAACTTAGATGGATTTTACTCCCTTAATTATTCTTGGAATCATAAAACTCGAAAAGTGCCCTTTGTCATTTGTTTTCAGAATCAAGTACTTCGTGATAAGCATACTTGAAGTACAAGTATCTACCTAGTATTCCATTGATGCGAATTTTGGAGATTCCACAAATAGATGCCAAAAACGACCTTTGACTAGTCCGGTTTCCTACACCTACGCAAAACAACAACGCCAAACCTTTTCCTAAGCTGGAAAACAACTTTCAGGGCAATAAGATAAGCCAGTCGCTATGTTTTCGTTTAGTTTCCGAAACACCGTGAAAATGTAGAACGAGATTAAATTCGACTTTACTTACTTGCGATAGGACGTACAAATTGTGTCGACATCGGCGGTGTCAGCAGACCGGAGGGCTCAAATTATACCTTCGAGATATTTGATCAATTGGTTAACCAAATAACATTTACAAGGAAAACCAATTGGATCGGAGGATTACGTGTCGTATCATGTGTTATAAATAAAAGGAAAATGTAAGACAGTGCGCAAGGACGAAATAACATTAGTACACAGAGCCAGTAGACAGCAGCACCGTAATTGCGTAACACACTATCAATTACAATCCAAATCATTTTGAAGGATGATACAAATCCATTGCTTCTTATGTTCAAGACATGTGTCTGCTCAGCAACGTAAATAACGTAATGAATGTTGCTGAACTGTCAAAATGAAAGACATTCCTAATGTTAGTGTGCTAGATAACTATCCCGCAGGTCTTGTACCGCTGGGGGCTGTAGTTTGGTTATTATCTGAGCTACTGTTGTCTCATGCAATAATAGGACTTCATTCGTAAGATATTGCGTTTTATTATCAATTACCTGGATAATGCTAGAAGATTACATATTAATACGAAGAAAAAATAAACGTAAATGTTGTCTCTGTTCCATTAAGCGATGATAAATTAAAGTACATTGACACATACAAATATAAAGAGCAATGTAAGAAAGTGTCACGTAAGGAAGACAGATACAAATGAATCCAAAAACGATGTTCACTGATAAACGATCGAACTCTTCGTGCCATACGGAACTTAATGAATTCCTTACAAAGCGTATTAGTAAATACAAGGAGGTAATACAAGGAGGTAATACAAGGAATAAGAAAATGATTAAGTGCAGATATTAACGAATAAAATAAATAGTGTTTTATTACAAGCAAAATACATAGACACAAAAATTTACAGTAAAAAATAAATAAAAAAGTGAAAACATAGAGACATGTATATATTACCAGAACTTTAAATAATAGGTCTTCTACTACCTCAAAATATTTACATAGTTTAAAAACTACGTATTTAGTAATAATAAGTACAATGAAAAGAAAAAACCTGAAAAGAATTTCTTTGTTTTAATTAACTTCACCGAGGAAAATAGAAACCGTGATGTGGGAAGCGGTAGAAAAGCTTTATTTAATATTTTGCTTCACTGATAAAATTATACACCACACACACCTACAAGCTGAATATTCTACAAAAAATAAAGCTAGCAAAAAGAATTCGTATCTGGTTCTTGTAGCTGTTAAATAACTACGGCAATATAGAAAACCATTAAGTTAATCGTAAATACCGGTGCAAATCGTCAGAACTTGCGCTTGAACTCAGAAGAAACACCCACTCCGGCCATGGCGTGGCCTGACGTAAAAAATTTTGACATTCAAATAAGGTTCAGTAATAAACTTAAAGAACTGTTTTTATACCTAAGAAAGCAGTTTTCGAGTACTTAACTATGATTACGTGTTTAACTAACTACATGTAATACACCAATTTAGACAACTTTGGGGAAAATTACTTTCCAAAAGGAAATAATTATTTAACACAATAAAGTACGACACGTGTTTGAAATACGAAAATTAGGAACTGAGTTCCAAATTAAGTTTAAATGAACGTGTCAAATAACTTTATTAATTATTATTTTCGATCATCCCTTGTATTATTGTTCAGCTTTACATGTCGTGGAAGCTTATCAGGTAAATATAATGAAGGCAGCAGATAAGTATGGGTTATTTGATGCGGAGCGGTTATTTCACGCATGAAGAGTGACATGACGGGGTCAGTCAATGGCGAATGAGGACCGGTAGACAATCAGTCCCATGCAAACGGAAGCCCGCCTCGCCTGCGAGCCTCTAATAAAGGAAAACGAGCTTCTTGTGAACTGAACCACGACGACCAAACGAACCGTTGGGAATGAAATACTTATTGTTGTGGCATTAAAATTTCATAGTAATAAGGCTCATTTGTTAAGTGATCCTCTGTCTACAAAGTTATCTTATATAAGGTCACTACTCTCGACAAGTAATTAGTACTATGCCCAATAAACTTTTTCCACTTATCGTTATTGGAGAGTACAGGACTATACAAGACAATAGCATACTTTCTAGGATTATCAGCCTCTACAAATATTATTCCATTGCCGTTCTTTATTAATCCTATTGTTCGCTTTACAATTTTCTTCCAGCTAGTGGAGAAATACTGATTTGACAGTGAACAGTTTATTCAATTACTGGAAGTGTGAGACTTAGTTCTCAAGAAGACGGAATAAATTTGAACGTCTCTGAGTTACTAAGAGTAAGAATGGAAACAGAAAGGATATTAAGATGTACAAAAATAGAATGGAATATGGAAGACGCGCGGTGCGTCTCAAGTACAGTCACTTTCTGTATAAGTAGGTACAGTGCAGTCTGTTATGTTATGCAGAATGAAATTGGACGCCAACCTAATTTAAGCATCGAATCCAGATGAAAAACAGGAAAAATCTTCCCTATTTTGGTTTAGTTCATTAAAATCCACGGTAGTTAAGGAGTTTTGAAACGAACTGTTACTGCGATTGCTGAGCGGGAAAGTTAAGCAATAAAAGTTATTTGTTTTTGCACAGCACGTAAGTAGCTACTTTCATAACCTAAGAAGTCAAGTGGCAGTATTTTTGCGAACCCAGTAAATTGTTTGGCAACGTTTTTGGGACAATTTCAAAAGTTTGTTGACACGTCTCGTGCTGTTCGCCTTCTTTTATGTTCCTGTAAGTCTGAATGTCTACTTTTCTGCTACACTGCATCTTTTCAGAGCTTCCAAAAGATTTCAAGGTATCGTTTTTTTGTCTGCTTATATGACAGATATTTCAAATATTATTTAAATTTAGAATTTAAATAAGCCAGTTTTATTTCTGTGATGGGTATCATTGTCGAGTGGGGACTCGAATAGCAGAATTTCCGATGTTTTAAATTCACTATTTATTAAGTATAAATGTTACATTTGTGCGAAATGTAATCAAGATACAGAGGTGTCTAAAAACTTTCCAGACATTTGATATTGAATCCAGTCCGATACTCTATTGTATAAATTCGAAATACACAAAGTATTTCAAACTGAGTACAGAGACTTGCGACCCTTTTTTTTAATTCGAAATTATTTGTCCTTTAAAAAAATTTCATTGACTTCAGTTGAAATAATTGTTGCACGAAAATATTGCAACTCAATTGTCAACCATCCCATTAAATTATACATTCATTTTTCACACTTTTCATGCAATTTTGATGATTATACAATATTATAGCAATGGTATTCGAAAACCTTATAACTTGAATATTTGAATACCTCATGGATAAGCAAACTACCTAGTATTTGAAGAAAAGTTTTTTACTAAAATGAAAACCTTTAAACAATGTTTAAAATTGAAACTACTTTAAGATATTAAACGGGCAATGGTGGTGTTTAATTTTTTTTCTTTTTGGTCGTAGGTAGACTATGGAATTCCTAAATTTTGCACAGGCAAAAGTATTAAAATGGAAACCGGTCCTACTATGTGGATCGTGTTCCTTTTACTACTATAGGCCAAAATGTACAAAACATTTTTAAATTGAAATATATAAACAGTCAGTTAAAATCAACACTTTTAAAAAGTTTTTAATATTTCAATGCTCGTATTTGCCAATGTATTGTTGGTTTTTCTATACTATACATTGCAATTATTTATAGAATATATTTGTACTCAAATAACTCTCCAAAATAAGTAACTGCCGACTGGTTACTTGAAGACTGCACGCTTAAGGACGCTATAACATTTTTGAATCGCTCAAGTTTAGGTATCTGAGTCGCCACACAACAACATTACGCGCACGCACACATTGAAACCATTGTCTGCTCGATTTTAAACATTAGTTAACTAATCTTGATACTCGAAGGTATTATTTATTTTATTTTACTAGCACTGTTAAGTAAAATTTGTAGTAAAGTAACTTTACTATCTGAATTTAGTGACAGTAAATAACTTTTACTACCATGATCATCAATATTTTTGGGGTAACGTATAATTTGACAATTAAAAAAAAAAACGAGGTGTAACAATAAAATACTTTAACAATATTTTTGGGTAATAAACAAATATAACTGATGGTGATCGTAGAATATCGTTGTAATCGTTGAAAATATACAGGATATTCCTTAAAGAAAACTAAGCAAAAATTGTGTGACGCGCGACCGTCACCTTTGAGATTGCAGCGCGTACCTATTCAGAATTTTTTATTTATGTAAATAATTAAAGTTACGTTAAACATTGTGACTACATACTAGCAAAACCCCCAAAATTGATACCCATGTCGACATTCCATCATAACAGTACATCCGCCATTTAAAATTAAAAATCGAAGATTTTATAATCCCTACCCCCAATATGGATAAAGATCTTTTTATAAAAAAGCAATACCCGCCGTATTTGGATCAAATTTGGATGAATCATTCGTAATAACTATCCTAAAATTATCCAAATTTGATAGCTATGCCCACTTTTTATTTAAAAAATTAAAATATTCGTCGTTTTGAATGAAAAACTTGTGGGTTCGCCTTTTTTGGCTCCAAATGTAATTTGTATGGAGTTTTCGGCTTCAGCACCTTAGAAAATCTTGAAAACGACACCCATGATGAAGATTTTGAAAATTTTCGTAACCATCATTTTTGATTTTGAATCAGATTCAGCACCCTTGTTTACCCCTTTTTTTTTTTTTTGATCACGAGGTGGAAATCCTCATTGATGTCCTCCGCCCTGGGGTGGGCGGAGGGGTCTATCAGACTCTTACTGACTAAAACCACCCCGGTGTTCCGTCCCACACCTACGTCGGGGACCACGGGAACCAATATGTCTTCCGCGATCCCCGACTGGACCCTTGTTTACCCCTACCGCAAGCTACATTAAAGAATTTCGTTCCAAAAATGGACGACACTTGCATAATTTAATTACCACGTTGAAAATATAACTTTTTATTGAATAATTATCCGCCATTTTGAATTCTTGAAAATGAATACATAGTCATAATTACCCTACCTCAATAATCCCAATAGAATTTGAGTTATTTATTTCTAAATCAAGTTCTGATAATAAGTTTGGTACTCATAGTTTTGGTCCGAAAAGTATCAACATTTTTCAACCACAGTATACAGCACGGCACTCACTTTATTATTATTTTGATCGTATTTATTTTGTACAAAAAAGCGATACGCCCGTGCTTCCTAGGGCGCGTCTGAGCGCGGAATGAGAAGCCGCGAGTTTAAAATGTATGAAGAAAGTTGAGAACGTTCTTTATTTTTCTCATAAATAAAAAAGTTACGTATTTAATTACAAAATATTTAGGCAAAACGTAGAAGATTATACTAGCCACAATTTGTTGTCATTTTGAAGTTAAAATATGCAGTTGATCTCACTATACAGGTACCTTTCCAGACCCCATTATTTTTCATTTTCTTCGATTATTGCGGTGGGGAAAACGTATTTTTGTGAAAATATTGTATGGGACTATATAATTTTTATGGTACCATAATGGAGATGAATAAATTATCTTTAATTAAAGATCATAATTGACTTCGCAGTTGTGATTCCTCTTGATGTAATTGGTACTGGAAAACCACCGATATTTGTAGAAAAATGTTATAGCGTCCTTAAGTTAAAAGTGGATTAATTGCTACGCATAGTTGGGCTCAAGAATAATATAAAAGATCTACTAAAATAACTTGGTTAGACCACTAGTGGACCTACTCTACCTCGAGCCGCGCACACCTGCACCAAAACCGGTTTCTATAAACATGATTTCACTCTCTGAGCACCACTGGCGTTGCCTAATTTACGCATTCAAGCTTGAGTCGACAGAATATTTTCTTTCTCTATTTCGTGCAGAAAATTGTAGTTATTCAAAATGGTAATAATTTCGTATGAACCCTTTTTTCGACGAGAAAATATGAATCTAAAATTTTTGCCAGCAAAAATTCTGGACACAGTTATAAAGTTAAACACTCTTTAGTCTGTGTTTTAAAATGACATCATGGCTGACTCGTTAAGTGTCTACATCTAATTAATAACAACGTTTCTTCTCCTTTTCACCGTTTTCTGTGACACGACTAATTTGTATCGATAAATTGAGCAATACAATATCAATTAGCTCAGCAAGTCGTTGGCAAATTTCACCATTAACAAATTACACAAAACAGGAATTTACTAAGTTACTTTTTTTAAAGTGGTTACACCTGGCATCCAATAAGGATTACTTATTTTTTCGAGAATTGTAAATAGTGCTGTGGCTTATTCAAAAACACTTGGCCAGATTATAATAAATTTCTTATCTTAATTCTGTTTGGAAATTGGTACTTAATAATACGATTCTTTTACGACTTTCTGCAGTGACGGTAAGTAGAAGGACACACTTTTGTTGTTTCATGAAATCATGGCCCTAATATAAAAAGAACGTATTCTTTTTACTTTCAAAACCTTATTTCCATATTTTATTTTAATGTTAGACATTTTTTTTTAAATTCTAAAACCTACAAAACCAGCATCACAGTCAAATTGAAAGTGCATTGTACAAAGGTTTGCACGTTTACGGAAGGATACCGCATTGCGCGTAACATTTTATGACAACTTTTAATAATGTTTTAGAAAATTATGTAGTCATCTGCCGTCATAATCCAAAATATAAATCATATTATTATAATAGCTATTATTACTTAACAAAATCGTACCAACAAGAAACTTCAACTCGGCTCCTAAAACATAAATCTAAACAGTTGTTGCGGTCTGGCAGTGCCTGCAGCCCGTACAATGGGTTATCATACCCTATTCATATAGCTAAACCAGCCTCCCTTGCATACGGTTGAAGAGTCAACACACGCACACATACTTGGTCATACTGCTTATAGTTACACCTCAGCACACGGCACACAGGCAGGCTGTGGCTCGCTTGTTGATACAGCGACGCAGCGTCGGCGTGCTGAGCTAAGGTGACTCAGAAAGTAAGTAGGTAGCTCCGCTTACCTGTACAAATCAGCAGCAAAGTAAATGGTGAAAGCAGCCGATTGGTCCCCATGTTGGCAGTCCGGATACTTTCTATCAGTTTTGCACCGGCAAACAAATCTTATGCGCCCATCTTGCACAATTTTAATAAGTGCTTAACTCCAACTTAACTGTTATGCATCGCACACACAAAGTAAACGTTTACACTTTAGGTTGCCGGTGATACACTTTTGTCAGTCCAATTGACTAGAACAGGCAGTTTCCACACTTTCTAACTTGATGCACTTCGAAAAACAATCTCATTTTCAAATCCTCAATGTAAACTTTGGCGCGAAATATCCGTTACTAGCGAACATGGACACGTTGTACACGGGCGACGGTTAGCCCAAGGCTGAATAAATTTCAAATCACAAGCCGGCGCGCGAGAAAGAGACAGCACGGTGAACTGAGTGAAACAGACAGATAATAAAGTTTGCCTTGTCTTGTCCGGGAATGAAGTGGCAACAGCGCGCCGTTTTTAATGTCGTCTTGCGAGTTTTTCACTAGATGGCAGTGCTGCCTTCTTAGAAAAAGTATGTAAGTACTTTCTTGTATAACTTATGTATCACAAACTGCGTTGTTTTATTTTTATCATAGGATAGTAGGTATATGAAATCCGTTGAAGTTATTATAAGACTAATGTGTTTGTGACAACGTTCATTTTACATAATTATTATTATCATTTGTGTGTTTGTCCGGCGCAGGCACTACTCAGACATAGTACCTACTTTGCACAGCGAAAACGTTGTATAAACGATGTGAAGAGTTGTCAACGCTATGTAGACACAGCTACAAAAGCATGCTGGAAGAGGTTGCGTCGCCTTTGAGTAGATTGATCGTAAAGTTGGTGTACGTTTTGCGATTGAGCGGCGCGCGTAACCCATGCAAAGCAGTTGCCTGGGTTTTGCGTAGCAATGCGTTGGCCTTGCGTTGTAGCGGCAGTGGCGTAGGCGTACCGTAGCAGCGGCGTAGGCTTCGCGTAGCAGCAGCGTAGTAACGGCGTAGCAAATGTGTAGCAGCACCGTGGGGTTTGCGTAGCAGCGGCGATGGCGTTTCGTCGCAATGAAGCAGCAACGGTGATAGCTTAGGCCTTGCGTTTCAGTGGCATAGGCTTTGCGTAGAAATGACGTAGGATTTGCGTAGCAGCGGCGCAGGCCACTTGAACCGCGTTTCGTTTCAGAATAATCATTATCTGACAAGGTTGTACATAGTCACTGCCCTTTTTGTTTCGCTTGGTTTTTATACACACAAAGGTATTTGAAAACCTGAAAATAAAAAAATAAAAAGCTATGTGGTATTGCGGAGTTTTCAGTCAGCGGAAAGTGACTTGTGTTATTTATGAGCGTGGTTAATCCAAACATTTTCACCGCAATTGTTCTTACATGTCGCCGTGAAAGCGCGTCGTCTACGTTGTTCATACGTGGGTCAAATTGAATGTTTTTAAGAAAATAAAAAACGGAATGATGTCGAAGCCTGTTAATATTTTTATTGATTTTCCAACCATTGACTGAAGCAATATGCCCCACTCTTCGTTAGAGATATCTTCCGTGCCTTCTTTTTGCCGCGTACACAATATGCGCGAATTTATTTTGCAAGTGTTGCACAAACTTAAGTGAACCAAAAAGCGTATTGCCGTTTTTATGTTCCACAGAAAATCGAGATTACAGAGAATCCCAAATAGAATTCTTAAACAAAAAGTTTTTGCAAAACGCAAGACGGACAAGAGGGTTGCTTTTTGCACACTCGATATTTTGTTGAATTCTTCACAACGAGCCGGGTCAAGATTCTCTTGTGATCATTCAGCGCCTCTCAACTTTCCTTCATTCATAATAAACACTTGCAATGTCCTTTCTTCACGTCATTCCCAAAAGCTTTGATCTTGGCACGAGCCTTTATATGTATTTTGATGAATATTTTGCGATTCTTAACAGACTTAAGACTGCTGAATTTCGTAGTAGCGCTTGCCACAATTGCAAACACATACAATTTGCACAAAAACAATTGTCAAATCAGCGAGATTATCGCTGCTAACGGGCAATCAGGGGAACTCTCGACGCGGACATTTCAAACGCCGCTGCATCGACGCTGTATCGCTGCTAAATCGCTATTGTCTGGTGCCTGCTTTATACACCACGGACGCAATCGCTACTCGGCATTTAGTACTAAACTCTGAAATTAGTCGCCCAAACCCAATAAAGACTACAGCAATACCTGATTATAATTCTGATGTAAAAATGCCTTTTTAACCTCAGCTAAATGATAGCCATTCAAAATAATAGCTTCCCCTTATCAACCCTTAATCCCGTAACGATATGGCCTAGATATTTTTACAAACTGGGCTCGAAACCAAACAAGTAATATTTGTGGAAATCTGCCAGCATCAAAGGCTTCGTCGACGAACCTACACACACATAATATTTAGTTAACAAACTTTATGTGGCTTACGAAAATACCTGCCGTGGGTAACATACGGTTGCCTACTTATTTATGTGCTTCACGTTAATTTTCGTACCTAATAAATTACGCTCTTCGATTAATTTAAAAATAATATTTGCTTAGTTCTTATTACTTTTAGCTGACCGGAGCCACTAAGCTTAAGAGCCTATACAACCTCAGCTCAAATTCGTATTTCGCCCCCACTTCCCCGCGCCACCTCACTTTTTAAATATAATGCTTTTAAGTAGGTATATTTGAAAGGAATTCGGTGCCAGCTACGATACGATATATCGATGGCAAATAATGAAATTTTGAAAGTTACTGTGTGAATTTCTTGTGTGTATTTCTGTTTAGTGGCAGTGTTTGACTGACTGATATTGAATTAATTTGAAACTGCAGTTTAGTTTCCGCGAATGCTGCGGGGTAATTGTGTAACACAATAACAGTAGCAATTACCTACTATCATTTTGACAGTTCAACAACATTAATTGCGTATTTTACGTTGTTTTGGACAGACGAATGTATTGAACATAATATTATATAGCAATGGAATAGGAATATTCTTCAAAATGACAAATTGTTGGAAATGGGCCTCCCCCAAAAAGGGAAGGTTTGCCGTAATCGTCACGCTTGGCAGACGGGTTGGCAATCACAGTATGGTGGTAAAATGCATAGAGAACGATGCTGCCCATTCCCTAGTCCCTTAGTCGCCTTTTACGACACCCACGGGATGAAATGGGATGCTGCTTTTCTTTACGTCCGACACCACACGGTACAGAACTAAGGGTGCAGAACTAAGTCAAGACAATCAAGGATCTGGCCTAAAAGCACAGCAAAGCTATGTTTAAATTCTAGCACTACCAGCCAAAGTACTCGACAAACACTTCAGTTGGCCATTTAATCATGATGACGGTTTAACTATACATTTTAATGAAAGAGTTAAATTGTAAAATGTGTCATTAAAATACATACTCATTTCCCGAAATCAGATAATGATTTACACACACTATAAACACGTGAAATGTTTTTCTTCTACAATGTTTAAATTGTAAAACACGATAATGTGCACAATCAATTTATTATGAAACCTTTGTACAAATAATAACTACATACATAAAATCACGCCTTTTTCCCATGAGGGTAGGCAAAAACTACGGAACGCCACCTGCTATGATCCTTACATACTCCTTTTGCCTCGTTTAAGTTCTGCATACCCGCACGCCCGCCGGTTACTAGTGCTACGCACCTGACCCTTCTGAAGAACATCACCAATAAGGTCACTATATGTTCTTCTAGGGCGTCCCCTTCCGGCGTGAGCAGTCATATAATAACTAGCGTTTTAAAAATTAATATTAATTATTTCTATCTTACCGAGAGGAGACATGTGTCTCAGCAGTGGGAACATTATAGGGTGATTATGATACAAATTAATTAATTAATTGGAGCCATTACTGGTAAATGGCTATACACAACCTTATACATCCAGGGTTGTCAGCTCCGCTACCACCTGGCTGAGTGGCTAACACTTTTACTAAGGCTTGAGCTAAACTCAGTTCGTGTTAAGGTTGCCAACTTTTTTCGTATCGTTTCGAAGCCATTGCCTGTAAAAGTATAGGTATTGAGTAGATGGCGAAAAAAGAAATGTACGTGTGTTGTTAAAAGTACATTTTTTTATGCATATTTTTGCTACTTAGTGCCTTTACCAACAAGGTTTTTCGTTTTTCTTTTGTCGATTTGCACGAATTTACTCGCCCTACATGTTTTTAATTCTATACAAAAAGTAATAACGTTAGTTCGATTTGCTCCTAGTATCTAGTACAGGAAATATTTTATTTTTCTTAAGTGTGTTGCATATAATTCATAACGTGCCAATTGCCTAATACGTATATATGGAGTCTGTTGTCGATCTGTCCACGATTAAGTTAACTTCGTGCGAATCGCCATTAAATAATAAAACATAAAATCAGGCCTTGTTTCCCCGAACGGTAGGGCAGAGGTCATCCATATTTAATGAAATAATACGACATATATTATTTAAAAGTGTCGATTCATTCATGTGAATCGACTAACCAGCAGAATCTAGTTAAACAAACGTTTACCATAAAGAATTAATAAAAACTTTTTACAAGTGTTTTTTTTAAGGAAGTCGGTTGTATTTTTTTTTATTTTTAACTTTTTTGTTATGGTAGATACCCCAAACTAATCTAATCGCGTTATTCGTTCATTTGTCGCGCAAATACTTAATGCATTTTTAAGACTTATATGGTTTTCACATGAACCCCATTGTCCAAATGGAACCAAATTAAAATGGGACCATTCGGAAAGCACCAGCTTTCAAATAAAAAAGAATCATCAAAATCGGTTCACCCAGTCAGAAGTTATGAGGTAAGAAACATTTTAAAAAAAATGCAGTCGAACTGATAACCTCCTCCTTTTTTTGAAGTCGGTAAAAATTAATATTAAATTATTGAATATAAATAACTTAAGTTCTTAAGTAACACTCAACTTTTCTCGACGTTTCGTTCAGTTTTCAAAAGTTCTTTAACACAAATGAAGTTTTGACAAATTCCTAGTACTCGTTAACTTGACTCATTGGTTTATAGAAATAAATTAGAAAGTACAGTCACGAGCAAAATTACGTAACGTATTTATTTAACTTACGCAAGATTCCAACGCGATATTGTCCAAAGTTTTCTTTGTTGTCCAAAGTTGATAACAATTGTATGGTTTTTAGTCAGATTAGGACACAGCATTACCATATTTAATCATTTTTAATCATCCATAAATAAATATAAAAGTTTGGATGTTTGTAACTCAATCACACAAACACGGCCGAATGGATTGTGATGAAATTTGGCAGACATATAACCTGGATGAACACATAGAATTTTTGCCCCCATATTACGTTCCCAATACCCACGTGCAATTGGGGAGGCCTATGTCCAGCAGTGGACTGCTATAGGCTGATGATGATGATGATGATTACGTTCCCATGGGAAAATTTCCAACCACCTCACGACCGAAGCTAGTTAAGAAATAGATCTTATATCAAAATTGTAATCGTTCATTTATAAAGAAAACCGCTTTTGAATTTTGCGTAAATTATTGTAAGTAAGTGGGTGTCGTAAAAGTCGACTAAGGGACTTACTACAGAACGGGCAGCAGCGTTCTCTATGCATCTTACCATTACCACCATACTGCGATCGCCAACCCGCCTGCCAAGCGTGGCGATTATGGCAAACCATCCCTTTGGGGGAGGCTCAGTCGACGTTTTTTGGCTGAAAAGATGAAGATGAAATACCTAAATACCTTTATTTTGGTTAGCTCAAGATTCGATAAGTAAAATGGCGCTATTAAAAGAAAATAAGGATAACAGAAAAGTTTAGATAAGTGATTGAATGCTAAGCTAATCAGTCCGCATTGTTCTAAATAGAACAGAAAGGAACAACTTTCTTTGTTGTTTTGGATTGTATTAGCATAAGTAAGTTACGTACAATGATTCATGTTATATACAGGTTGGGTATAGATGTCGAAAAATAATGCAACCAAAAAATAACGTTATCCGATTAGCGAAAGTTGACTTGAATCGAACAGCGGACCGCGTCGGCTGCGGCTGGGCGCGTGTATATCGCCCAGCAGTTTTTGAAATTGTCCGTAGAACATAAAATTTAAAAAAAAAGAATTTCCAAAACCATAACACTACAGTCGTTTGGTTGCCTCAATGTACGCACGGCCACACATCAAAATTTTCGAAAAGTCTTTTTTTGTTTTTTTTGTTTTATTACTTTTCGATATCGATGAACACATGAGTAAAGTATTGCCAGCTAATTTATTTTGACCCTGTATAACTGTATGAGCTTAAACAGTAGAGCCCACTGTGTAAACACGTTGCTAGATAATGTCTATTTGATAACCAACATTAGGCAGTAGCTACAAATGTCAGCTTTGTGTACCTAAGAGAGCCAATATTGGTCCTGAAACCACCACTGAACTAGGTAACCCCGGGCTTCGGTCATAATGTCCGTATAGGTGAAATAACACGCAGTCATTTATCGATATCGCTTTTATTCCACACTAGCTTTTGCCCGCGAGTTCGTCCGAGAAAATGACGGCTATCGCGGACGCAGACGAAGTCGCGGAACAAAAATAGGTTATGTCCTTTCATGGGGTTCAAACGTACCCAGTACCTTTCATCAAAATCGGTTCAGTGGTTTAGTTGTGAAAGCGTAACAGACAGACCGAGTTACCTTCGCAATTATAATATTGGTAGAGACAATTATAATATTTATAGATTATTCAGATACTCTTTATATTTTCATTTGTTATGTACCAGGCCACTAAGAAAGTATTGCGAAAAAAAGTTTTTTTGTATGAGAGACTGGCCACTTATAAACTATTATAAAAATAATGATTATTTATAACTAAAAATAGGTACGTTCCAATTTCAAAATTTCCCTCCACATTTTTTGCGAGCTAATTAAATTATCGAGTCTCATTGGAAAATGGATTTGCGCCGGCAACATCTTCGCGCTATATATTTTTACGATTTCAAGTGTCGCCTGAAACCGGACAAATCATACAATAGACTTCAAATTGCATTCATGGATGATGGCCCTTCCAAGGCAACTGTGTTTCGTTGGTATAACGAATTCAAACGTGGTCGACTAACTTTGGGGATGAAGAAAGAAGTGGTCGCCCTTTGACGGCTGTTACGGGGGAAAACGTGCTAGCAGTGAAAATTTTAATCCAAGACAATAGGCGAATTACGTATCAGGAGATTCAACACATACTGCAGATTGTATCGAAGCCTTCACGAGATTCTACACGTGTACCTTCGCGTGAGGAGGATAGTTTCACGCTGGGTGCCGCACAACCTCACCGATGCTCAGAAGCAGGCCCGGGTGGAATGGTGCCGTGATATGATAAACAAATTTGAAGCAGGCTCGTCTCGGCGTGCTTACGACATTATTACAGGTGATGGGTCCTGGATTTATCAATACGATCCAGAAACGAACCGCCAGTCGACGGTTTGGGTGTTTCCAAACGAATCAACGCCTACCAAAATGAAGCGATCTAGAAGCGGGTGGAAGATTTTGATTGCGAGCTTTTACAATTTGACTGGCTACTTGGTGTCAATCCCTTTACGGAACCAAAGAAGCATCAACGCCGAATGGTATACTACCAAATGCTTGGCAGAAGTTTTCTCTGTAGTGAGCAACAAGCGACCAAACACAGTGCTCCGCGGGCTACTGATCCACCACGACAACGCGCCCACGCACACCGCGCTCAAAACGAGGGACGTCTTGGACAGCACGCCGGTCAAACTTCTGGGTCCTTACAGCCCTGACCTAGCACCGTGTGACTTCTTTTTATTCCCAAAAATTAAAAATCAGCTCAAAGAGATACAATTTTCGTCGACGGAAGATGCGCTGTCTGCGTTGGAGCAGGCTGTAAACGATGTGTCTGCGGCGGACTGAAAAAAGTGTTTCAAAAACTGGTTCAGACGCATGAAACTTTGCATAGAGGCTAGTGGAGACGATTTTGAA
Organism: Aporophyla nigra; assembly: GCA_947507805.1. Lineage (NCBI taxonomy): Eukaryota > Metazoa > Arthropoda > Insecta > Lepidoptera > Noctuidae > Aporophyla > Aporophyla nigra. The sequence continues at coordinate 8,441,424 of OX382301.1, forward strand.
AAGATTTAATAAAAAAATATTTACCTATAGAACACTTCTTTTTATTTTCGCAAAACTTTCTGAGTGTCCCACGTATATGTTTTTTGATATGTTCATTTATAAATACTTGCTTTAAATTCTGATAATCTTCACTTTTGATATTAAAGCTTTCTAAAAACAAATATTTACGCACATCGGTAATCGCAGATTTACGTAATTTTTGCATGCTTCCTTGTTCCGCATCGACTTGCATGCTTAGCACTTAGCACGCACCAAAATGACACGTGTCACGAAACACGTACCTACTTATTTACGTATTTTCTATATATACAGAGTGGCAGGGACATAGGCAGTTAGTAGTCCTTCAGTTGCCTATATGCGAGGGCCACGGTAACTGGGTCGAACAAATCTCGCGACCCTGGCAGGACGACCTGTTACCTTAGATTCAGTACAGCATATCATTATATCAGTATTCAATTGTTGGTAAGCCAAATAAATAAATAAATAATAAATATAAATATCTTAGGACAGCCGACACTCCGTTATCTGATCCCAAACTAGGCAGAACCTGTACTATGGTAACCAGACAACTGATAAACTTACTTATATATTTCTAAATATATACATATTATAGGTAAATTACACCCAGACACAGAACAAATGATCGTGCTCATCACACAAAGATTTGTCCTGGGTGGGAATCGAACCCACGACCTCAGTCTTAGCAGTCAGGGTCACTAACCACTAGACTAACAGGCCATAAAAAAAAAACAAATAAATAAAATAAAATATAAAGTACATGATCCTGAACCCCTGGCCCATTTAATTTATTCGCGATTATTAAAAAAAGGGCGCCGTCGCTAGGGGGTATAAAATTATGTGCTGAATTCTTGGTTACAGTTTTCGCGTCGATGTCACTCGCCACCCTGTCTGACGCGTGACAAAAGTCCGATATGCCTCTTATTACTAAATTGAAGCTTCCTTGTTGTCCAGAGAATTTCGTTACACACATAAACTAGCAATCGATCGCAATACCGTTGACATCCATTGCTGCATAGGTTTGAATAATTCATCTGTTCCACAACGTAAACAACGCTAAGCACGTGGCTGAAATGTCAAAATGAAACGCATTGCGATCGATTGCTGTTTAAAGTGCGTTACGCTGTTGCCACGTTGGATATATGGTTAGTCATCTTCTCAGACAGGAGCAGTGGTGATCGGTAACAGATGCACTTTAATAGTTTTAGGACTCAGGTTCGAACCTGACGCTTTAGTTTGTGTAAATTATTTCATTAACACTGCTCTCAAACCAGTGAAGAATAACATTGTGAGGAAATAGTCATGTCCTAAAATATACGTTTGAAGACATGTGAAATCTACCCATCCGCACTGGGGCCTGCCTGGTGGATTTACGGCCCACCCCCTCTCACCGAGGGGAGTCCAGCAGTGGGAAAATTATAGGCTGATTATGTATGTATGTATGTTAGACGGGAACAACAACACAGGACACGACAAAAGAAAATCTGGGTCATAATGTGAGTATCTCGCCGTCCAGCAAGCACCAGGCCCGGGTCGACGGAGCGTAATGTTCCACGTGCGCTTCAAAGAGATATAAGCAAAAACTGCAGGGGTGATGATTTCCCATCCACAAAAAAAGGGGTCTGCTAGGACCGATGCCTGCCAGGGTCGCGAGATTGTTCGAAAGAGATACCGTGACTCTGGCACATGGGCAACTGAAGGAACACGGGTGGGTTTTAGTCAGTAAAAGTCTGACACGGCCTTTTTTTTTTTTTTTTTTTTGGGAAATCTACAAATGACTTCTCCCGCTCTGGGCGGAGCGGGAGGGCGTGTTCCTTCAGTTGCCCATGTGCCAGGGTCACGGTATCTCTTTCGAACAATCACGTGACCCCGGCAGGCATCGGTCCTAGCAGACCCCTTCAGTACTGCTGACATCTCTTTGAGGCGCGCGTGGAACACTACGCGCCGTCGACCCGAGCTTGGTCCTTACCGGGCGGCGAGCTACCCATTGCTCGCCACCCGCAAGCTCGCGCCTACGGTGGCCGGGAGTCCGCAATCGACTCCCGGTGCCCGGGGCGTCTCCTCCTGCGGCGGCTAGGGACGTGAGGGCGCAGAGACTGCCACGCCCTCACGCACCCCGCCTCCTCCTTCGCGAGCATTACTGCTTCGCAGAAGGAGGTGACGGCTTCCCATGCCCTCTCGCTCCGTACCATGGCTCGCACCAGGGCCGGACGCGAGAGGTCGCCGCCGCCGATCGCCTCCACGAGGACACGGCGGTGCTCCGCCCAGGCAGGGCACACTTCCACCGTATGCTCCACCGTGTCCTCTAGACGATCCTCACAATGGAAACACCCGGGCGTTTCCTCCCGCTTTATCCTGAACAGGAACCCACCGAAGCACCCATGCCCGGTGAGAACCTGTGTCAGGCGGAAGGTGAGGACGCCGTGGCGCCTCTCTATCCACTCCTCAAAGAGGGGACTTACCGCCGCAATTGTGGCGTGCCCTGCGCTGGGTTGCGACAATCGTACCCGCCATGTCGCCATGAGATCCTGCCGGAGCTCTGTCCGCCGTGCCGCGATTTGTCGCGGCAGCGGAGTTTCGCCCCGGCGTTTCGCATCCTCGCGCCACTCCCACATGTGGGCGAGGACCTTTGCCTCCAGATCCCATGGCGGCACTCCGGCAAGGAGGCTCGCCGCCTCGCAGGAGACCGTGCGGTATCCCCGGAATACGCCCTCCCTTGATGATTTCGCACCCGTCAGGATGTGACTAGAAGAAAGTTATTTACGACAAATTACGTTCAATTAGTTAGATATAGGTAGGCACTTCATAAGTTAACAGTGACTAACTAATATTAATTGTTAATTTGTAATCTGGTACGTCACGTCAATTAGCGATGCGACGTGCTAAAGTAATACATAATGTATAATTTTCGCAATTTTTTTCTCTTTAACAATTTGCTTCGCTGAATTCCATACAGTGCGAGCTAATTGCTTTTCCTTTTAAACGATATTAGCTCAGACTCGAACGCATCGCCTATCCAATCAAACTTATGTGAACGGGTCGAACATTTTTAATTAAGAGTCAAAAAATCAGGTAAATTTATCAAAGTACACACGGCACGAGTGCTCGTGTGCTATGTACACACGGCTACAGGTCAAGCTATACATTTCCAGTTTTAGGTGACCTTGCCTTGTACAGGCTTTTCGTACAATGAGATGTCAGCTTATACTGGAAATGTATAGCTTGATGTGTAGCCGTGCGTACAAAGTATGCATTAGTTCAGTATTGTTCGAAATAAAACATACCACGAATAAGGTAAAAAGTAAAAGGAAATAAGGTAAAAAAGGTAAAATAGGTACTAAAAGACCAAAGCGCGCACTGGTAGAACCTACGTTTACTTTCAGATTCACTGTAGCATTTGAAGTTCTGATTTCACTAGCTTCTGCCCGCGACTTTGTCAGCGTCAAATTTCTTGCTCTCCCGACCCATCCCGTCGCAACGAATCTCCTGCCCGTGCGAGGCATTCATATTCGTGACTTTTTGTTCTTTTTGCTCGGCTCCTAAGGGTCCCGGCGCGCGGCGACGTGATGTTATGTAGTCTACAGCTTTCCTCGATAAATGAGCTATCCAACACTAAACGTAGTTTAGGTTAGAACGTTCAACCAAACAAACTCTTCAGATTTATTATTCAATTAAAAAAGTTATAGTGAGCCAACCTGAAAAGATAGACGTATGTCTATCTTTTCAGGTTGGCTCACGCGGCTATCGCGGACTTTTTCTTAGAACTTTTTAAGAGAAACAATTGTTGTTGTGTTAAACCGTTTACGCAGAGCAACGGAAACTCTCAAGAGGAATAATTTAGCCCGTTTTTGCAACATTTTACATTGATGCTCTGCTCCTTTTGGTTGAAGCGTGATGTCATATAGCCTGCCTTGCTAGATAAATGGACTAGCAAACAATAAAATATTTTTTCAATTTGAACCAGTAGTTACAGAAATTATCGCGTTCAACCTAACAAACAAGCTCTACAGCTTTATAATATTAGTATAGAGAAAAATAAATAATAAAAATACTCTCAAAAGATAGATCTCGATCAAATTAAAATAAAAGGTAAGCACAGCATATTTGTTTTCTCCCGTGGTTTGATAATCAAGTTTAATAAAATATTCGTTTCCCATTTTTGTGCCTCATAAAAAAGCGGATGCATAAAAATTAAGTTCCTGCACTGTAACTGTTTCTCAAAATGTACTTACTTTCATTCATGAACACTTCTTAAATTAAGCGACTCAAAAACTGTCAGATTTCTTTAATTAGGTAACAAATAATGTTAAGAAGAACTAGGAAAATAGCGTCTAATTTCTGGTTTCGAAAATAAAACAGTTAATTAGTTCTTTATTAATTATTCGCCTAGAGCGAGTTTTTAGGTAAGTAAGTATTAATTAACTAATAATTTTGGTAATAAAATTTTAGGTTATAACTAGGACAAAAATACCGAGATCTAATATTAGATATGACCTAAAAATACATACTCTTTTTCGCGGAAAATTTGTGAGTTCCCCATTCCTGCCATGTTTTTACCACCAAATAAATACCTAATAACAGAAAATTTCCCAGCGTAGGCGTAGGTAGGGCTTGTGGTTGTTCTTTAGAAATGAAAATAATTAAATAAGTACTGCCTAAAGTGAAAAGAGAATTGAAAGCCGCCTTCGCTTTTCTGTTAAAAGCTGGTTTGGGTAATATTATCACAGCACACGTTATATTTTATGTACCTCGTCTGGGTACACCGCCAAACTGACAAATGTCTGCTACCTGCACTAGGCCTCTAGGCAGGCCATTCTAAATAATTTCAGCATATATATATCGTACGCCCATCATATCCTAATTGTCATCTATACTAAAATAAAAAGCTGAAGAGTTTGTTTGGTTGAACGCGGTAATCTCAGGAACTACTAGGTCCGAATTGAAAAATTATTTTTGTGTTGGGTAGCCTATTTATTGAAGAAAGCTATATAACGCTACTATCAAAAGGAGCGTTGCAGCAACGAAAACTGGCAGGCAATTCGATGCGACGAGGAGAAAATTTGACGCGGACGAAGTCGCGGGCAGAAGCTAGTCACTTATAAAATTATTTTATCTTAAGCCTTCAAAATCTAAACCAACCAACTTATCTAATCTACCTCTCGTACAATTCATATAAAATCTTGACGAAAAGTGAAATGTGTTTCAATTATCGTCTCATTCGCACATCAGTTTCGTTCAGCCTTCTTTAAATAAACTTTCTACTTTTGTAACACAAGGTGCTCATTGTTACAGTACTTAAGGTAACTAGTCCGTTTTAAAGCAACTGATTAAACAAGTTAGGGGAATTTATTGTATCGTGTTTGGAGTTTTTACCCTTGTATTTAACTTCTTCAGCAACGCCGCAGGCTGTTGACGAAGTCCTGGGTAAGTTTTGTTTGTTATTCCCTTGTGGTGAGAAACTTACACTCAAATATATAGAAACACTTATCCCAGTCCCGGTTTGTCATTGTGGATAAGATTATGGCGTCATTTCCCCTTGGAGAGTGGCCTGTTAGTAGCCACTCGGGGCGGACAAGTGCCTAATAATTTTGACTTAGTCACTGTCTACAAGTAATACCACTGTTGTGGCAATAATCTCTGTTGTTTATGTTTATGTTTGTGCCTACACTACATTTTTATCCCTTTATTATGTATGTAGTCTTGGTAAAAAATAAATTGGTATACATTTTCCAGCAAAGCATGAAGCATAATATAATAACCTATACTGTTGCGACTGCTAGGACACAAGTCTCCTCTCTGTAAGATAGAGTGAGCCAAGTACGGGTAGATGTCACATGTCTTCGATTTCTGTATTCTAAGACATGCCGGTTTCCTCATGATATTTTCCTAATTTTACAGCATCCCGTAAAAATATGATTCGCCATCAGAACATTGAATCTCAATCTGTATACTGATAATAACAGTACCTCGATAAAAATATCGTTCCTTCCGTATTTTAGTAAGCTGTTACACGTGAGGAATTCTTTATAGATTCATCCGGGGTTTTTAATAATGTTGCCTGGTTTATGTTCCTCAGGGTGCTGTCAAACAATTTTTTATTAAAAAAAAGAAAACAGGTGACTTTCAAAAACCAAACTATAAAGTAAAATTAACTTTAATTTCGGAAATTATTGGTTATGTGCTTTCCTTTTTTGGCCACCGACTTCCGAAATTAAAGATATTAGTTATTTGTGTTTTTTTTTTGGAAATCATTCGTTGTTTTTTGTTACTTTCTTCTTTTAAGCCATGGTATTTGTACACCTTCACTTGGTAAAATTTTCTTTTATATTTCCCCTGCTCAAATCGGTTTATAAATGACGGAATTCTGAGGCTATTTTCTTTTTTTTAATTCGAATATTATTACTATTTTTAAAGTCGGTTAAAACAACAGTTTGTTTTACCGTGACCGATGTAAAAGTTTCCGAACTTTACCAATAAAATAAACACAACACACAGGAACTACCATATACCACATGAAACTTTCCACACACTGTCGAGAGTCCAAAGAAACAGCTCCGGTAGTCATACAGCTGTGCCAGTGTGCGAGATGTGGGCTATTTGTCATTCCACACGAATGCGCGATGACCTAACAAACTGCCTTTACTTACAAATGCCCCAAAACATAAATCCAACATGTAACTATTGTTTGGTTTCATACAACGCTGACCAACCTTACGCTGAAACAGATTACAAGTTTCTTCATGCTCTCAGGGAAAAAGTTGCAAGACAATGTGAAAATGAATACGACTGTTCTTGAAGTTCTTGAACTCGTAAAACGTTCATTTTAAGTTAACCTGGCACGGCTGTCTTTGTGGATTATGCCATAAGCCTTATTGAAGTTCCGAATAGACGCAGATTTAATTTATAGACCGTCAATGGCCTCCGTGAACTGAGTAAATTAATTAGAATTTTGACGTAGGCCGCTGTCAGGCGTTCTAGTAGTGTACCGCACCTCGCACAGGAATACTAAATCCCGACCATTCCAACCAAACGGTTGTGACTTAATTAAATTTATGCCCGACATGGTCTTAACATTTAATTTAGATATTCAAGAAGCATCTAAAGTTTTTACAACCACGCGCCATCCGCACGGGATTATCGTAAACCAAGTTTGTCCTGGGTTTATGAAAATCCAGGGCAATTATTTACGTTACATGTGTGTATATGAACCGTAGCCTGTATTAGCGCCCTTGCTTTTAGTGGTGACTTATTTGATGAAATTTGCAAGATATACTTCTTGTAAAATTCAAACCTTAAAGTGGTTTTTACAAGCCCATCAATCGCAACGGTTGTCCTTAATGATGACATAATATAAGTAACAAGAAGTCCATAATAACAACCACGGCGAGCACCAGTACCGTTCGTAACTGTTTACTTTGTTCAATTTCACTTTTTTGTTGATTGAGTTACGTAACCAGTTAAAAATTTCGAGGTAGTCAGATATTTATTTTGAATTTTTGATTTAGAACCAACAATAGATCGCAATTTTCATGAACATTATTAGAGAGCTTACATTATGTTAATTACATATAATAACAAAAATTGTGGGTTTCAGATAAACTCAAAGCATTTATTTAAAATAAACAGATACAGGCAATTTTGAGCTGTCAAGGTGTCGGTAAGTTAGTTCACATTCCAATGCGTAGTACGTACCTACCGTGCGAGAGGAACGAGCAAGAAACTCCATAAATACTTTTTTCAATCAAAAAAGTTGCTTACATCATTTATGTTTAGATTATCAGTGTGAAAACGATGTAAAGAGACGTGCACAATTAAACCGTCCGTAAATATAACAAAAATAAAATAACAATACAGAAATTAAAATAAGCCGTAAGGGTAGAAGCATATTGTTACTAAAATCTATAGTTCTGTTTATAGTAAGGGACATGTTTGTTAAATCTCTTCGTACACGTAGATTGCTGTCAAAATTAAAATTTATTTATTCCACTGCATCAGAGACATTCGATCTGACTTGTACATTCATAAATCTATAAAATATTTACGGGTATCGTTCGCGGCTGACATCTCCGTGGCCGACACTCGACGAGATACGGAGCACTGCAGTCGTAGCCAAGAGCTCAACGATATATTTATTGAAAGTCAACCTCTATCCTCCCTGATATCCGGAACACGTCCATTTGATACTGTCACATTCATATAAGCCTTAGAAATTCTCCTTCTTTATGCAAATATTCTAAGCCGTAAAAAACTTTGAGGCCCTTACATTGTCAAAAGAAAATATATACCGAAAAAGTTATGAGTCTAGTCTGTAAGCAGTGACACAGATCGGATTGTAAAAAGAATAAAAAGTTTTTTTTAGTTCAGTAGGAATAGCTCTAATCATAAATTGGAACTCGGTATTGGTTTTATTACTATTTGGGACACAAAGGGAACTCGAAACAATACAGATATTCTTATGAGCTCGTGCACAATTTATGATTAGATTGCTTCTAATAAAGAGCCACACTATAACCGTTTCAGTTGGCAATTGGCCATTCAATTTCGGTTATTATTCAAAAATAGAAGTTTCAGCTCACAGCTCGATTAATCTGTGAAGTTAATCTGGAATTATCGTAACTGTACCTAACGGCTTACAGTTGACATCGAACCATGTCCGCTTCTTCGTTACCAGTTGTCAAAAGTGACGTTAAAAATCGAAATTCAGTAAACTGGACTCAACTAGTGACTTTTGATACCGAGGTTATGTTTCCATTCAAAAGGCACTAATAGGTACGCTACAGGTAAGGTCAAGCTCGTCGTTATTGGAAAAAGACTTGTCAGTTTTCGTACCATTAATATGCCATTCAATTTTTTTTAAACTTAGGCAACAACTCTTTTCATGTTAACTATCTTGTAATAGTATTGTAGCTTGTTGTAGGAACATTTAATTAGTATATTATTAAGTTTAGGTATATTTTTTTTGTCATATAGTTAATCTAAGTTCCTACATTATTAAATATAGGTATAACTTTTACTTTTATTTTATTAATAAACTAGAGCTTCGCCCGTGTGGATGTCGTCAATTATCCAACGCGAACGGAAATATGCTACCGGGGCAAATAGTACCTAGCCTATCTTATTCCTTATAACATCAGCTATCTGCCAGTACTCTCATCAGCTGTAAGAAACAGACAGATAGTATAAAAAATGTTTTTTTTAAATATAATACCTTAGTACCATATACCTATGTATATGTTCATAATTATAAATTTAGTAAAAAGCTAGTATTTTGACATTTCAAACAGACTCTTCCATTTATTTGTATGTATAGGATCAGGAAGATATAAATTGGTATTAAGTTCATATATAATATAGGCCTTATAATGGAGAATAATAAATATTACAGGCAAGATACTTAAATAAATTACTAACTATACAAATAAAAACAAAAGGAAACTTAGGCGTCGATGTACTCATCAGTTGGTATTTATGTACAGTTAATTTTAGTTCGACCTTATTTTTTATTTATTTTTTCAAATTGAATCTAGCAAAAGAAATCGGCCTTCAGCGAGTTTAAATATAATAAAAATGGAATTTAGCAGTGCAATCTTATTCCGCCGACCGTGTTCCAGGAAAAATAATGTTACGGCGTGTGGCGCTTTAATTGGCAATTAGGTAATTAAATTATGAAAATTGCATAATAATTTGATTATAAGAGAGACTAATTTTAGCTGCCAAATAAATCAGCCCACTCCCAAACAAGAAGATTGCAGGCTCAATATTGTTACTCTATTATATTGACCTGTCAACTAATATACAGTTTACTAACTTTTGCCAGCGGCCTCGCCCGGGAAATCATACCACGGGAACGTATTACCGTGATAAAAAATATCATATGAGTTAATCCAGGTTATAAACTATGTGTATGTCAAATTTCATCCAAATCCAGTCTGCCATTTTTGCGTGATTGAGTAACAAACATCTAAACATACAAAGTTACAATACTAATAATAAGAAATTAGGATTAGTAGAAAGGTTAATTCAATAGAGTTGCAATATTGAGCCTCAGCCTACATAATATTTAGTCTAATAATAGTATAGTAGTCTAGTCATAATAATTCGATTTTAGAGCAAATTAATTAGCAGCGTATTAATTCGTAGCAACGAAAATTTTCTAAACAATTATCGGTAATTCAGTCACTTGGATCATTATTATTAGTAATCTCTTTCCTGTAATAATATTACGCTAATGATTTAGGGGATGTTTCTTTAGAAAACATTTACCATCTCTATGATCTTCATTTACCTAATTTTGTTACAATTATTTTACTTGGGCAGAAATAATAATACCCCTGATGCCTTGAGGCGAGATCCCAATAAATCTGCGGTCATAGGAAAATATTCCGTATAAAATTACTTTATTCTTTAACCCACCATACTTTGAGAAGGAGGTTCTGAATACGACTGTGTTTTTTGGGATTATAATATAGCCAAATCGGCTTAGGAATGCTGGATATTGTCGACCGATCTTCGGTGTTCTAAACCAATATGTATGTTTTTATTGAGGTAGGAATAGACATGATCTGATAAAGAACTTTGACAAGGTTGCGAAAGATTCACTCAGTCAGTCACTCATTAAATCATTTGAAAATACCATGAATGAATGAATTAAATGCACCGACCCCAGCCTGATTTGACCAGACTCGGTTAATCGAATAATCCCCAAAATTTTCCCTAGCCCCTAAGGCCTCATGTTTTATGGTGCTACAAAGACCATTGCATATCAAGGAGTAGACCGGGGGGCGCTGTAACGGTGCGGAAAATGTGCCCTAAGGATGGGGAGGAATTGCGACCCGTATCGGATATGCATCCTAGAGCTACGGCTACGGGCTGACATTGGACTAGTGGAGAGACGGGTGAAATTTATCTATGAGCCGGCTTGGTATCTGCAAAATTAAAATCGTCTTTTTGGTTATAAAAATTAAATTTACATTTAACTTCTAACAATTTTTCATAAAGCTGATAAAAATTAAACGTGACTTTCATTTTTCTAAGTTTTTATTTGCAGTCGGTCATCACTGAGCGACCTCAAATAAAAACGGTTTTTCACGTTCAAAATAAATCTACAGTAATTTCAAACGGCCCTAGAAGCAGGTAAAGCTGCATAATGAATCCTGGCACTAAGCCGGACTTCTTCCTGGGTTTGAGATAAAAAACTATTCCTAAAAAAAATACTAAAGTATCAGTTTAATGGCATAGGAAATCTTTTTAACTACGTCAGTTTAGCGCGGAGGATAAATTCCGAGCACCAAGTGTACTAAATGATTCAAGAAATTTAGATTAAGATGGTCGGTTAAGTGGTAGGTACTTCTAATATTATTTATAAATTATGGGTTACTTAGAGTGTCGCCACACTTAAAAGTGAAAGCAGGCTGAAGTCTGAAAGGTTCATTAAGTGTTGTTGACAGAATGAGTCGTATATGATTAATGTCAGTGGTCATACATTTACATATGGCTTTTGACATGCCTAATGGACGAAAGTAATTCCAATAAAGATGAATTATTGTTACTTTTAAAAATAAGTTTGACAAAGTGACAGAGCATATAGCCCAGCAAAAACAATGTTTTTATTTATTTTTTGGCGATACCGTCACATTAATGTAATCGATGTGGACAGAACATAGGTAGATTATATAAGTAATAATATAAAAAGGCAATAAAAATAATAACTTTCCCACAAGTATTAAAATGTACACAGATTTATAGCACAGAAGTTTGAAGATGAGAGATTGAGATAGGATGTTGGTGCACATATTTTTGAACCTATAGGAACACCAGAACACAAAGATTGTTACTCAATTGCGCGGAACTATGCAAGCATAAAGCAAATGCATATAAAACAATGACGAAAAGGATTTCAGGTTCCATGCTAAAAACTGAAACGTACCGACCGAGTCGAACGAAGTACCTACAATTGTATTGTGCGGCGTCAGGCATTTCAGGACAACAATAGAAGGACAGTTTTCGTTTACAGAACTTTACTACGCTAGCAATTGTCAGAAACGTTGGAACTGATATTGTTATTTTGATGGCAGATAACCACTCCGCCTGAGATAAAACGCATACCTATATAAATGTACTTTTTATATAGACTATCGAAAACCAACCTAAAGAATGTTCCATAACTTTCTGTTCAACAAAGGTAAAGGACAATATATTTCATTGTGATCATCGCAATGACGCGAATAATTCTGAATAAATTGTATCACTTCATTTTTTTCATAAGAATCGTGCTTTTGTTGCAGTCTGTGAAGCAAATAAATCACGTTGTGTATTATCGTTCCCACAATTCCTATCGTTTTTCTATAGAAATTATAATAATAATTCTTCCATACTCCATTACACGCCAAAGTTTAGGCACTGAGAGGCGTAGGCAGTTCTCTGTTACCTTGTCCCTACTTATATATTTTCAGTTCGGCAGAAAAGTCTATGTAAGGAAAATACAAAAGTCTCCGAAAGAGACAAATTTATTATTTGAATATTTTCGCGTTGAGTTAGCTGAGTTGGATAAACAAGTTTCGTTATATCACTAGAAAGTTGTGACGATGTATCAGAGATTCGGAGTTCGGTACATATTTCATCCGACACTGTCACGGGTAGATAGAGCACAACGACTAGCCAGCCTGTCGTTTATAGGTAATAAACCTACAAATATTAGCAGCAATATTACAGAGACTGGACATGTGATAACTGAGGATCATATTTTTAATTGCCTCCAAGTTGGTGTTACAACGATGTTATAGCATTGTCATTAGTCGCACCCGGCGAACGTGAGGAGGTTTAATTAATTATTTACAGTCGCACGGTAGTATTGACGGATACAAGTCATAAATGGTTAATATTAATGTCCATACCTAGACGGGCATGGGCCATACCTCTACAATTGCATGCTTCTAAAGTTGATGCTCGTAACTGATAAATGATTTTATTTCTGAAAGTAGGTCTGTACAAACACTTTTACATGTCCATCATATTTTAAAAATTAGATGAAGTAGTCATTACCTATCTGACTATTCTGAGAAGAATAGCCTTGATCAGATCATACGACAACCATGTGGACTGGTGTCTTCGAAGAAATGGTCTTTTGAGGAAAGACCCGCACATATTGAGTGGAGCTGTCCAGTCAGTGCAGGCATTTATCAGTAATCGTGCAGCTCAACTCAGAACTTAAGGAGCCAAATGAGAGAAAAAAACAACAAAAAAACACCCACATAGTCTTTACATACACAATAATTTAAAGAATTTATTACTTTACAAAGTAAATATTCATGAAATATAAACATATTTATCAATGTCAAAACACTCTCAACATTCCATTTCTAGCCACCCTGTGAATATCATCGCCCCATCTAGCTTAAGTACGTACGCCAAGACCTGGATAAAAATTCAATCGTTAAAAAAAAAAACACAAATCTTCTGTGTCCGTATACTCCGTATGTGACTCGATATTTTCACGGGTTATCGAGTTTATCGCTGCCAAACAAAAAAACAAGGCTTTTTGATCCAAAAGGTTTTGTTTTGTTATGGTTCCCAGAAAATAAAATATTCGGTAATCTGAATGATAACTGTTTTTTCTCAGTTCATTCATCAGTTCATTTCGCTTACTTTTTCCTAACACCCATGTCGAACCGGATTCTAGTTAAAAGGTTTCTGTCCTACAGCTTAGTATTAAATCTAGACAACTTGAAATCTTTTACGATTTTTATCATCACTAATGATTTTTTCCTAGAATGTTGTTAGCTTTGATCCGAAAGCCATCTTAGCTGATGTACTTTGTCTACAGTATTATGTTTTTTTTTTTTTTTAATGCGGGGTCTGGGAAACTACATTCCAGGTTAACGAGGAACGACAGTGCAAATGCAGTTTTTTTGCTTTTAATTATATCTAATGGGTTTTGTTTAACTTGTCCGTACGGTGCAAAGACTGTCCTCTCTTTTCTTGCGAATTATCTAAATCCGCATCATGGTCTTTCTGCCCTCATTCACTGTTTAAGCTGAAACAGTTTTAAAACAAGATGACACAGAGGTAATTGTGGTCAGTACCTACGCACCTTCCATTGTTCCCACGAATATATATTGTCTATCCTCTCGCCCAAACCGTGAACAAGCCGAATATACTGCTAATACATGTAAATAGTTACGGTCGCCATTTTTTGATATTGTATTCCGTATAAACAGCCTATCGGCCACTTTGCATACAAATTGTACATTCTTCTCAGCTGTAGAGCGCAGACCTGTATAAATTACCGTCACATTGTTCCGACCGTTTAGCTTGATGTTTCAATTTCGCCTCACGAACTTCAAGTGTTCTAAGACGATGCTATCTAAATAATTTTAAAGTTTAGTCTAGGCTGCTTTTCTTATTTTAAAAACAGTGCAGTGCATTGTAAAATCGGAAATTGCGAGTTTCTTTGTATGTGTTGCTATTTTTATCCTTTCTAGGTAGGTACGTCTGGGAATCCAATCAAGGTCCTTAGCGGAATCGTTTTTTGAAACGTTAAATGGGTCGGGAATCGTTACCTGTTCATCTTTGTAAAGTTTAATACAATATACTGGCACACATCTGCTACTCATGCAAAAGAAAAGAAAAACACTTTCTCTTCAACATTCTAATATTTTCATCTTTTGTTATAAGATTTTCGAGGTAGGTGTAAGCGTATAAGACATTGATATATATTGCGAGTAAGAATCGGCCTCTTTACATACAATAACGATATTTGCGCTAGGAATAGAGGAAAAAAAATGGAGTCTCGAGCGGCTCCCTTCACGGGTTACGCTGATTAATTCTTTGAGATACATATCAGAACAGAAAAGGTCTTAAAATGTGGCATTGGGGAAAATACACGTAGGTATTTCTTTCTAGCATTGTTGTCGGCTTCTCGGAAACTATACGATAGTTATATAGCGATAGCCGCATTTACAAGTAACATTATGATTTCAAAAGCTGAAAGAAGTACTGAAAATTAGTGTTGATTGCTGTTTCTATTACCTACTGCAGATTTACAGAATAGCAATCTTTCATGAGTTCGTTTCTTTTATTTTTAATCGACTTCGTTGGTTTGAAGTTTTCTATTGTTATTTTTCTCAATAGCCTGTTTGTTGTACGGATTAGGTACCAGGCTACGGGTATTTCTTTGATTCCAATTCTTGACTATTTGCTAGCTGCCGCCATTGTTTATCCAATTTTCTGTACCTTTCTTTATACATATATGGAACTGTCGGGTGGTCAATTAGCCGGTAACAACGTCTTTAACTGTTTGACAAGTTCAGCGTCTTAACTAATACAGTTACCCACCTGCTTGACAAAGTTTACTGTGACAATTACCGCACAACCGTAATACGTTAGTTACGTAATTAGTTAATTAGCTCTAGAACGGCTCCGTGCGTTTCGGGTTCCATACGATAATGTTACGTTAGAATAACGTGTCACGCACGTTACACGCTTGCCATCAATTATATTCGCAAGCTGTTCGGGTTAATGCACTTGGTAATTTAAGGCCTCATATGATGCAGTTAGCCTATTAGCTGCAAAAGCAACGTTCAGCATATATGCAATGCCAAACGCTATCAACGACAGATAAGGAAATGTTAAATGTACGGCAGAGAAATGCTTATTGCCAATATTCCAAGTTACATGGGACCAAGTTAGGCAGTAAAATAGAACCATCATCTACCGAGTCTTTTCCCAACTAAATTGGGGTAGCCGTTCCAGTCAGATCGCGGAAGACATATTGGTTCCCGTGGTCCCCGACGTAGGTATGGGACGGAAAACCGAGGTGGTTTTAGTCAATAAGAGTCTGACAGACCCCTCCGCCCACCCCAAGGCGGAGGACATCCATGAGGATTTCCACCTGGAGATCAAAAAAAAGCCGTTGCAGTCTAACTGGAGGCAGCAGAATACCAGTATTTTACATGCAGTCGCTGCTTATCTGACCTCCACAACATAGTTAATAGGTAACACGATAGTCTTTGGTGAGACTGAATGTCAGAATTTCGGGCTTCTGACGACCCGTAACGATTGGCAAAGATCCACGAAAGACCGGACCCAACAGCTTAACGTGCTTTTCAAGACACGGAAGAATGTAAAAATGGTCACCCATCCACTGACACGGAAGCTTAACTTGACCGATGGACCAGTGCGCCTGCGGCTGTTGTTACTTAGGCTTAGCATTTAGTATTAGATTTCAAACCGCAAAACAAAAAATGACTGACTGAAAATAATAATTTAAGCAACCTCTTGAAGCATATTCATAAACCATCTGAAGTAGTTAAAATAATTACGATTTATGTCCCGTAAATAGAAAAATATATACAATTATAAATCGATCCGACACCTCACCCCTACACAGATAATTAAATGAAAGTCATCACTGTTAACTCGTGCAAACAATTACTTAAGAAGATACTTGGGAAGCAAGGTATCTGATAATATTATTATACCTATCCATCTAGTTTACAAAGTATAACTTTACAAGTATCAGCAAAATTGACACAGAATTTGCATACTCATGCCCAGTACAGATTGGTGAAACGTAACACACGACAAATTATAATTTATTGACATTTAGTTTTTTTATTTTATTTATGTTGAATGTTTTGTTGTATTTATTACTCATTAATTAGAAATTATAATCAGAATATTGGTACACCATTGACAGCAAGACAAAGCGTTCATGTTGTTTTTATTTAATATTGACATTTATTATTTTACCTATGTTCTACAAATGAAAATATTTAAATTTGAACACGAAATGACTGACGAAACTTTCGCACAAAAGAGCCGTCCAAACGTATGCAATGCAACATGGAATGTAACACAATAAGTATGCGAATTTGTATGAATGAATATTTCGTTTCACCAATATATACCGGGCATTATATAAAAACAATATATAGGTATTAAAAAAAAAACAATTGAGGAACTACTGAAAATAGTTTTAAAAAACAAAAAACACGCTTCCATGGAAAACCAAACCAAAAAGTACATAATAATGGAAAAAAAAGCGTGGGGTGCCTGATATCAATAAAAAAATACCTTAAAAGCACCCCACGCTTTTTTTCCATTATTATGTACTTTTTGGTTTGGTTTTCCATGGAAGCGTGTTTTTTAGTTTTTTTAAACTATTATTTATTTTCTATTTTTTAGGGTATTTCGAATTTTGAGACGTATGACAGCGTAGTTTGTGACAGTTTTTTTGCTGTCCTGGTAACCCTGGCAAGGATAATGGCACAAATTTATGAAATTATTGCATTGTCATCAGTCCTTAACAGGAGTGCAAAGTTTGAATGAATTCTGGTCGTTTAAAGTGGGTCAAAATCACGCTATAAGGAGTCGGTTACAAACAAACATACAAATATACAAACATACAAACATACAAACATACAAGTGAAGCTAATATAAAGCGTGTAAAAATGGACTAGAAGAGTTGAAAAAGGATGACATTTTAACAAGGTTTTCAAAGCAAATCTTGCTAGTTTTTGATCAACTTGCCGGTTTCCGATTGAGCTGAAATTTTGTGTTCATTTATGTAAATCGGATGACAATACAATATTATTATGACATGGAGCTGATCTGATGATAGATAGGGACTCTGTAATAAAACGCAGCAACCCCATCCAAACTGGGCTCCTTTGATTCATCTTGACAGGTACCTCCTCTGATTCTAAATAGTGTATACTTATATCCTTATTTAACATTAAGAATACTAAAAAGTAAATGTATTTGGTTATATAAACATTTTTTTTTAACTTTTGGTAAACTTAAAAGTGATAAAATCATTTGGTTGATTCTATCTTTTCACAGAATTTTTTAAACGGTCATTGTTGTTTCAGTCAGGAAATTAACAAAACAGCCCTATTTTAAATTGTTCAACGTTAACTGCTGAAAACTTTTCGCAGAAATCTGCAGCTACTTACTTCAATCACTCTTCTGGCTATATCCTCATTCAGTTTTCACTTGTTTCCGTTTCGATTTCGTCAGTGTTACGTTACGATGAACCACCACAGACAACCGATGTTTGCGATATTGCGTCTCCAATTGTAATGTGACGCTCCAAACTTCCTGCTCATTCATGGCGAGTAAACAAACGAACATTACAAGTTCTTATTTCATTTGGCTCGTATAACTCCACTACCTACTTACTGAATCAATCTCTGCCTGACAAGCTGAAAAGTGATTTCAAAGAGTAACCAAAAGAGATAAGTGGCCAAGCTCGTCGGAAATAGTTGAAGTTTAGTAAGAAACCGATGGATGTTTTTTAATGAAATTTAATTTGATAAATGAACTTTTTATTTTCTGTCAATTTAATTAAATATTGGTTATTTATATCTTCTGGTGACCGAACACAGCATAGATAAAAAGGTAATATTTAATGCTTTGTGAAAACTGTCTAACAGAACATATTGGAATACTCGGTTATCATGTTTTCTGTTAAATAAACCCGCTGTGACGAGTTTGTTGCACGTCAAACATAAAATACGAAAAAAAAAAAAAAAAACACTGAAAATATTTTTAGTGTTTTTATCTCAAACAGTGGATCCTAAACGGTACTCTACGTGAGCTAAAATATGGTGCGCGAAATGTTTTAACATTTTTATCCATTTATTGGGCATTCAAGCGCATTCACGCAGCTAGATAGATAGGTGGTGCCTACAGGATTAAATCAAAATCAAAATCAAAAGTCATTTATTCAAATTAGGCTGAGGATCAGCACTTTTCGAACGTCAAAATTACAAAAGACAGTCCCCCCAAAACGCCCACCCGTCGCGCACTTCCTAGTGCTTTAGCTGGGAAGAAGAAGTGGCCAACAAACTCCCCAGCAGCACAGCTGTCTGTCCAGTTAGAAGAACTTGATTCTATACAATGGTATATAGTAAAACATTAAGAGACACAAATTCAATTAAATGATTTGCTATATGCCAGCTAGCCAACCCAATATACCAACAAATAAAATGAAAACTATACTCAAGCATAAGCAAAAAAAAAATATGAAGAAACATGGCTGCAAAAATAAAAAACTGGCATAAAGGGCGTGACAGCTTACATGTGCAATGCTGAATGTTCACATAGCTGTTACGACCTGAGTTACAACTCGAGGCCACAAATGATAAACTAGGACCATCGACGTAAAATAAATTAAACAGGTAAG
The DNA here is from genome assembly GCA_947507805.1 of Aporophyla nigra. Lineage (NCBI taxonomy): Eukaryota > Metazoa > Arthropoda > Insecta > Lepidoptera > Noctuidae > Aporophyla > Aporophyla nigra. The sequence goes on from OX382301.1 coordinate 8,460,628, forward strand.
TAATATTAATAATAATATCAACATCAAAGTCAGCAAGACGACCAGTCACCACAAGCAGCACCCGTTCACGAGCATAACGCAAAGATCAGCCATTGCCCCCCTCGCCATATTTGAGGGAAGGGGGCAACCCGACCCCCGACGCTACCGCAAGCATTGACATCTAAGGGAGCATGACGAACTTGCTGCCGGTTGCTCAAGCAAGAATTGAATGATTACTTGTCGAGGTCGCTAGCAAACCACATTATGCAATACTAATAAAATAAAATTGGCATAAACAGGAAAAAAATATGGAAACAATTATATTGAACCTATCACTAGGTACGCTAATACTGGAGAAAGAACATAAACATTGTCTTGAGTTAATCACAGCGACCAACTATTCTTATCATTTAAATAATCGTTGATGGAATAGTACGCCTTTTGACAAAGGTTGGATTTTACTTGAGCTTTAAACGCATTAAAAGGTAATTCTAGTAAAGAAGGTGGTAGCTTGTTGTAAAATGTTATACCAAGCCCAACAAATGAGTTATACACCTTATGAAGCCGGTGAAAGGGAACACGTAGTTTGTCCTTACTTCTAGTGTTAACAGTGTGAATATCACTGTTTTTAGCGTATAAGTGTATATTTTGCCTAATATATAAGATGTTGGCGAAAATGAATTGTGATGACACCGTAAGAATACCAATATCTTTAAAAAAGTCCCTTAGGGAAACTCTGGCACCTAGCTGGTAAATTGCTCGAACAGCTCGTTTCTGAAGGACAAAAATATTTTGAATATCAGCTGCTGTACCCCACAGTAGAATACCGTAAGACATAACGCTGTGGAAATAACTAAAATAGACTAACCGAGCTGTATCAACGTCAGTATATTGTCTTACTTTTCTGACGGCGTAGGCAGCTGAACTGAGCCTTCCCGCTAGGCTTGAAATATGAGGGCCCCACTGAAGTTTGCCATCCACTGTTATGCCCAGAAAAACTGCCGAGTCTACAGTTTTAAGCACCTCTTTATCTAAGACGATGTTGGGACCTAGATTTCTAACATTCGGTAAGGCGAACTTTACACATTTGGTTTTCTTGGCATTGAGAACTAGGTTATTTGCCGTAAACCAATCGGTAACCATTGAGAGTGCACTGTTCACGTCGTCAAAATCTGGTCTGTTCCTGTCTACTTTAAAAATAAGAGATGTATCATCTGCAAACAGTACAACGTCACAAATACCCTTTATAAAGAATGGTAAGTCATTGATATACACTAAAAACAAGAATGGGCCGAGTATAGAGCCTTGAGGCACACCTAACTGAACCGGTAGCCCGGCAGATTTTACACCATTAATATCTACACATTGGAACCTATTATGTAAATAAGAATTTATTACGTTTATAGCTTCGTTATGGACACCGTAATGACGTAGTTTACGCAAAAGCGTGTCATGGTGCACGCAATCAAAGGCTTTGGAGAGATCACAGAATACTCCGATAGCATTTTGCGAGTTCTCCCATGCGTTAAAAATGTGTTTCAAGAGAGCAACACCCGCATCTGTAGTTGAACGACCTTTTGTAAAGCCATATTGCTCATTATGAAGGAGGCTATTTAAATTAAAATGTCTTAGCAACTGCTTGAGGATTAACTTTTCAAATATTTTGCTAAATGCAGGTAAGATAGAAATAGGCCTAAAATTAGAAACGTCATTTTTATTACCTGATTTAAATAATGGTATGACTTTGCTACTCTTCATGAGGTCAGGAAAAGTTCCGACATCAACACATTTATTAAAAGTAACAGCTAAATAGGGGGCTACGATGTCTATTATATTACTTAATAGTTTGATGGAAATGCCCCAGAAATCACCAGTGTTTTTAGACTTAAGTGTGTTAAAAACATTAACTACATCACGAGGCGTTACATGTTCAAAATTGAATAGGCAACTACTTTTTGGCACACTACTATGCAAAAGATTATCAGCTTTAGACGGGGACGAATTTAAGGAGCGAGTCGTAGTTACAGGTATGTTGGCAAAAAACTCATTAAATGCCTGTGCTACGTCAGCTGGCGTATTAACTAATTTGTTGTCGACCAAAATTTCAAGTTGTTTTTCTTGTTTAACCAATTTACCCGTCTCATTGTTAATGATTTTCCAAGTAGTTTTTATTTTATTATTTGAATTTTTAATTTGATCGCTTAAAAATTTGGATTTAGCAAAAGCACTAATCTGTTTAAATAATTTTGAATATTTTTTTACATACTCTAGGAAAGGAGTATCAAATCTGTATTTTTTTAAACCATATAACTCGTAAAGCCTCGCTCTACTTTTGTAAATACCTGGAGTAGCCCATTGCCATTAATGTCAATGGTTTTGGTCTTGAAAGTAGATTTGTACTCTTTTTGCACTACATCAAAGAGGGCTTCATAAATTTCATTAGGATTATCGTGTTCTACTATAGATGGTGCAATTCTGCGAGCTATATTATTTTTAAACTTGGTGCAACGACTAGCTGTATAAAGCCTGCATTCAAGTTTACGCGCCTTTTTATACAATGGCATAGGGAAACTGGATAGCAAACCACAGTGGTCGGACGTTAAATCAGTTAACACTAATTTATTTTTGGCATCACAATCACTAAATATATTATCAAGACAAGTTGACGAACATGCCGTGATCCTGGTTGGTTCAAAAAACAAGTTAAATAAATTAAATGACCTAAACAGATTGAGAAGTCTAATACTTAATGGAGTAACTTCTAGAATATTAATATTAAAATCTCCACATACAACTATACTTTTATTACTTGATTTTAACTTATTGAGTAAATCCTCCATGACTGATTCGAAACAAATGAAATCCCCAGAGGGGGGTCGATAAACGCAAATTATAACGTATCGCTCGAGTTCAACACAAGACAACTCAATAGTGCGCTCAATAGAAAGATTAACTAAATCTAAACGTTGCTTACATTTCAGCTTGTTTGAAACAAGAACTAAAGAACCACCGCGGATGGCCCTTTTTCTCGCAAATGAACTTTGTACAGTAAAATTATCATCATTGATAAACACTACTTCATGTTCTTTCAACCAATGTTCAGTTAAACATAACACCTGAACATCATTATTCTCTATAAATAAGCTTAACTCTAACTCTTTGCCGGACAGACCCTGCATATTTTGATGAACAACATTCAACATATGCGGCTCATCCGTTGTCGCACCTACTAGTTTAAACTACTAGGCGTATCAATAGTAGTGTTAGTATCACTACCAACAGTAAAAAAACACGACTTCGACATACTACTTATATCTGAGTTAATATAAGTACCAACAGTAAATAAACAAGACTTCGACATACTACTTATGTCTGAGTTAATATAAGCTAATAGCCTCGCTATTTTATGTCTAAACATAAGGGGCAGATACACTGAGTTCCTTGTTGATTTTAACTTATCAACAAAAATGTTGGTATCAAAAAATATAAGTTTATCACTGTAGTGACTGACCAAAAACTGCATATGATTATTAAGCATATGAATATATTTGTTTTTTCTACTAGATAATTTCTCAAAATATGGAAAAGCACACAAAATAATTTTGTTACAATTAATCTTTAAAATCTCAGTAACACTGTCAGTAATATCATCTTGTTTGACCTGTGAACTATTACCTACAAACACAGTTATGTTGGTATTACAATCATATTGATATCTCATAATTGATGACATTATTTCTGTAAAGGATTTCCCAGGCAAACAATTATTTTGATTAGAAATATTCAACTTGTTACTAACTAATTTTCCTAAACCTCTTCCTATACTATCTGAAAACATAACGGACTGAAAACCAAGATGACTGCAACAAGGGGTAACACTACTAGCTACTGACTGTACCCCTTGAGATTGTTCATGCACAGTATCAGGTATATTTTGAATGGAGATACAGTGCAGACTACTCACAACTTGGGACGGGTCCACCGTTGCCTCAGGCTGGAGGGCATCAAGGTTGGATACCCTTTGACAAGTGCACTGAGTATTATTGAGAGTCAGCAAATCCACTCTGTCTACCAATTCATTTGTAGCAAGGATATGTTCCTTAATTTGGTGCTTAGAGCATACATATTTATTATAAAGTGACTTAAGGGATTCATCAAGAACTTGAATTTCAGACTGTAAGCGCTGAGTGTCTATTTCATATATATTTATGCTATCTTCTAATTTAATTTGATAATTTTTCAATTTGTTGACAAGAGAAACACGTTCTTTCCTTAATTGAATATTTTTGGAATAATGTTTCTGATATTTCTTGAATTTATTACATTTTTTAATAATTTTATTCAGTCTTGCATATTTTTTTAATTTATTTTGACTTATTTTATGACTACAGTTATGTTTCAGTAAGGAATTCTCGGTAAGTTAAATAAGTTTTATGATTACGTATGTTGAAAGTTTTGATAACATTTTATTCAACCTTCAAGCCTTCAAAGGCCGGTCAAAGGTTGAGAGCCACTGATCTAAAATTAGACACACAACTCACATTACAGGATGCGAATCCCTGATTTTCTATGACGTCATAACCCACGGACAATCAACTAAATATTGTGCGTCATAAAAGTGGGGACGAGCTAACATAAAAACTGCGTCCCCACATATGAATATATTCCCCGCAAATCCAACACGATGAATGATATATTACGTAAATTATTTATCTTTCTGTAGACGAGACGACTTCCGTTTCCTATCGTTAGCTCTGACAAAAGGTTGATCTCGTCATGTGCGTGTCTGCAACATTTTGTCATGAAAATCGTATTATATCCTGAACTCCCATCTGTAACGTAGCGTGAAGGAAATAAATACGATTCCAATATTGCGACATTCGGAAACTGTCGTTATGCAGATAAAAGTTGTCTTGTTAAAAAATAGACCTTCCGAGTAGCTGAATTATTAAACACTTGTTGCCAAAATAGCTTCGAGCTCACTAATGGTTTTTGTAAAGCAAACTAAGAACACAATGTTTCATAACAAAAGTTGTTGTGTTAGATTTTGTGAATGAAGGTCGACTACGTCCACTGAAGGTTTTTGAAAATAACCAACTGATAAACAGGTATTAATAGAGGGTCAAACAAAATTAGCTGGCAATACTTTAACCCCTGTTCGATATCTAAAAAACTAATGAAATATAATATTTTTCCATCATTCGAACTTTTTTCAAAACTTTAACTGACACTGTGACATGTACAGACGCCAGCACATCAAGCCACTACAATCTGTCAAATTTCTTTCATAGATTTTCAACTTTGTCCCCAAAGCATTAGGTTCAAGGTTGATTGGGAGAATTTGTCAGTTTTGGTTGTATGTGCTGATGGCGTCTGTACATTTAGGCAACCAAATATTTTACAGGTTTTTGAAAATTCGTAATAAAGATATCTAAGTTCCATGAATCATTAGAATAACAGAACCGATAACGGGCATAGACCTTCACCCATCGAACTATGTTTTTTTTTTGTTCTTGTTTCATTAGTTTACGATATCCATACCCAACACGTGAGTAAAACATTGCCACCTAATTTAATTTTGCCCTATATAAATGCAAGTAATAAATTAACCAGTAGATACAAATGCACAACCATTAGGTACAATAGACCAAACTGAATAAACAATATCGACCACTGAAACTAGTTCAATGCAAACAATAAATTATTTGAAATATTGCAACAATTTATCATTCCGTTCAACTCAATATTCGATAAATGTGTTCGTAATAAAACTCTTGGAGGTGAAGTACAGGCTACAGCCTTCTTTGTTTATTTCACTTTGTAAAGTATCGTAGCAATTCACAGCACACCTAACCGGGAATTCTTTGTTGCTGAAAAATGCTTTCATTTGATTAATTGAACTCCTTTGTACACTTGAATGTCAATTATAGAAACTTTTCTTGCAATATCGCCGTTTCAATTAATAGTTGACGTCCTAGGTAGGCAGACTCTAGTCAATGAAGTCACAACAGAAATATGTATTTTACAAGATAAAAGAAAAGCTTGAGTCGCACTCGTGTAAAGGGTTCCGCATAATATAGAAGGACTAGATAATACAAGATTAGGGTCCCATAAAATTTACAATTGCCATTTTAGTTTTATTGCACGATTAGTTATAAAAATGCCCAAAATTATAGTGACTTCATTGACTAGTCCCGAGACTTCCTTCTGGTGAAATTTTGGACCCCAACCCGTCGCGTCGCTTTCATTGTGAATGTGGCTATCACGTACAACAATGTCAATTCCAGAGATTACCACGTTCAAACAAACTATTCAGCTTTAATATTAGAATATAACAGATGAGAAAGATCAGTTGGGCCCACATTCTATTTTGAGACATCGTGAGGCATATGCGCGACCTACGAAAACGTTCCTCTCTGCGAAATCCTAACGTAAACAAGGCAAGAGTCAGCAGCATTGAAGGAGTCTGCTAGGACCGATGCCTGCCAGGGTCGCGAGATTGTTCGAAAGAGATACCGTGACCCTGGCACATGGGCAACTGAAGGAACACGGGTGGGTTTTAGTCAGTAAAAGTCTGACACGCCCTCCCGCTCCGCCCAGAGCGGGAGAAGTCATTTGATGATTTCGAATCCAAAAAAAAAAAAGAAAACGAGGCAAGAGGAGTATGTAAGACTCGTAGCACGTAGCGTTCTTCAGTTTTTGCCTACTCCCATAGGAAGAAGGCATGAGTTTATGTTTGTGTGTTGTTCCAATATGCATGTTTATTTGGGATTGATATATGGGATTAGCATTAATATATCGATGATATTTTGTACTACAATCTTCCCTTAAAATGCATCTCTTCCTTCGTCCAAATTCATACATCAAGATTCGCGATGACATTCTGTAGATTTTACTCACCGCCATAGGAGCAGCACTTTAATTGCGTAAACTTGAATTGCAATCTAAAGCTTATTGAAGAATATTGCTTATACATTGCTTTATATGTACATTCGAAAAATTTGTATGCTCAATGACATAAATAAAGTCATTATAATTAAATTCAGCCGTAAGACGTCCACTGCTGGACATAGGCCTCCCTCAAATTAGGGGACTTTGCCATAATCTCCACGCTTGGCAGGCGGGTTGGCGATCGTAGTATGGTGGTAAATAGCATAGAGAACGCTGCTGCCCATTCTCTAGTAAGTCCCTTAGGGGCCATCCATAATGACCATCATGATTTTTTGACCCCCCACCCCCGCCCTTGTCACAGCTGGTCACATTTGTGAGACCCCCCCCCTCCCTAGTGTGACGTCACATATTTTGCAATTTTACATTTAGACATTGACTTTTTTTTAAATTTTTTGTTCATTGTTTATATATTTCGTGTTTTAATAATAGGTACTTTAAATATGTATTTTAAATTTTGAAATGTGACCACCCCACCCCCTTGTCACACAATGTCACAATTTGTCGACCCCCTCCCCCCCCCCCCCTAAACGTGTGACGTAATTTATGGATGGCCCCTTAGTCGCCTCTTACGATATCCGCGGGAAGAAATGGGATAAGATAGTACCTATCATAAATAAAGTGAATTTAATTAATGTCGTTGAACTGTCCAAATGAAAGCGTTGATACTGTCAGTATGTTGAAAGTATCTAACTATGAAATGAAACATGACCTTCTTGAGTCGAAGAAATTTAATTCTTATTAATTAATTCTTTTAATTATCCACGTTTAGTCTTGCGACTACAAGAACAGTCTCTACGGACTACCCGAATATCTAATAATCTGCCGTGTCTAATCTTAGGATATCTAGCCTTGGCTTATGTCACAGTAATTGGGTTGTGGCAGTTCGGTGACAACGGTCCGTGTAAAATACTAATTACCTCTACTGGTCAGATTGGCAGCTGATCCTAGCGTAACAAGGGAAGTAGTAAAATGTATCATACTAGCTTCTGCCCGCGGCTTCGTGGATGCGGAAAATATCTCACGGTAACGTACTTTCGGAATTTAAAATACCCTTTCTTTAAATTCAAGTTATAAACTTCCTGTGTGCTTTTCTGTCCATTTTTACACGGCGCACGCCGGTAAAGCTTCCAATCGGCATGATCTTTTCCAACATCTCCAACAATCATCGTCATATTTCAGCCATATTTACACAAAAACTTTATGCATTATACACCTCAACCTTTCTCATAAATCACCATGAGAATCCGTTGGGTAGTTTTTGAGTTTATGGCGTTCAAGCAGACAGACAGACGCGCCGATGGGACTTAATTTTATAATACGTTTACGATTAAATATCATCATCATCATTATTATTTCAGCCGAAAGACGTCCACTGCTGGACTTAGACCTCCCCTAAGCATCTTCATCGGTTTTGTTAAATTTTCATTAAAAATAGAAAGTAAGAACTGAGATATTTCAACGTTTATCACCATCGATTCAACTGAAAGAGATCCACGACGGATATAGATTTCCAATTCCTTCCGGAATAGCCACATCGACGAATCCAGCGGATTCCCTCTAATCTAATTTCCATATTATGATCAAGCTTGATCAAATGATGGAAATTCGCTTTATATCAATTCGACCAAAATTACAATCTATCTTAAAGACACAAGGAAGAGCCGGAGTTAGAAATTCTTTCGAGAAGAAGTAACTTGTAACTCGTGCGTTTCATCGTATGTTTAATGTATATCTTTGAGCTCAAAACAAACAACCCTTCGTTTGAAACAACATTCTCGTGCACCCTTCTTGTAATGTAAGCAACAATTAAGAAACAATTTTTGAAATTCGACTCCAAAGGGGTGGAAAACTGAAATGCGTTTTGGCGACAGGCCCGATGCCGCGGGCTAGCAGTGGTCGACATAAAATGCAACTTATCTATAATTCGGATATCTCGTTCGATGTTCCCCGTTCCGTCGCAGATGTACGTAGATTCCACGATAGAAATAAGTAAGATTCCATTTTAATCTAATTCTATTAGCTATTGATACATACCACCATTTTTTTTTTACCAGATTACATGTACCGTGTGGTGCCGGACGTAAAGAATAACACCACCCCATTTCTTCCCGTGGGTGTCGTAATAGGCGACTAAGGGACTTACTAGAATTACTAGAATTCTCTAGTAAGTCCCTTAGTCGCCCATTCGGGCAGCAGCGTTCTCTATGCTTTTTACCTCCATACTGCGATCGCCAACCCGCCTGCCAAGCGTGGTGATTATGGCAAAGCCCCCCAAATTGGGGGAGGCCTAAGTCCAGCAGTGGACGTCTTACGGCTGCAGTGATGATTGATACATAAGTCGCCATGTGATTACTAACTTATAATACCAAAATAAAGGTATTTGTATTTTTACTCGCTACTAAGCTTTATTACATTCTTAAACCTATTAAATAAATTCCTCGATGCTTCTTCACAAAACTGAGTAGATTACATTTCATATTAAATTGGAACAGTCTGCAAAAGCAATCGACTGAACAGATATATGAACAAATATTGTTTTAAATCTGAGCCTAGAGAGTCACTAAGTATAAAAAAGTTGCCCCGATGGCGCATCGTTAACTTTAATAAATATGTTTTCAGCTCATTTTAACTGTCTGTGCTGCACTATACTTTGATTTATGTTTGAAACATGTAAAGTTCCTATTTGTTGTCCGAGAGGTCAAGGAAACCTCAAGCGTACATCTTGAAGCCATGTGTAGTAAAAATGAATAAACACACACTGTCGTGAGAAATAGGTTGGCACGGAACATCGCAATAACCGAATTCCTTTGGCCGAATCTAACAACTTATCCGGAGAGATAAGCATTAAAGGAAGTTCCACGATTTACTAACATTTTCTCAAAACATTAAGAAATAGTATTTCGGATTAATCTTCATTACAACGACTACATTCGTCTAGAAGTTGTAATGATATTTACAGGCGGGAATGTGGGAGTATTTCTGGTTGTTATATAAATCCGTGTCAGCGTCGCGAGCCGCCAGGTTGCTATAGATAGAGCAATATTGAAGAGGAAACGGTTATTGTCTACCCCGACTAAAGGGTCTCGCCGGACTCCTATTATCCCTAATAACATTTCCCTTTACCTACTAGTCTGGCGTATATGAAAATAAGCCGGTTTGTTTGTGCGTCAACATGGCTTCTGTTGAATATACAATGAAATCTATTTGAACTAGCGATAACAATTTCAAAAGCCCTTTCTTTCTGTGTCTAGAGGTATTCAGGAATAATTTTGGAAATCTCTCTCTTCTCTCTAATCTTTTTTTGTTCTTGTCTATTTAGAGAAGTTCTTGTATTGGGGCTTTGGAGGAGATCACTTTGTAAGCACACTAACTATAAGTGGAAATGTAGAATTTTATTTGCGTGGAAAAGTTATAAGTAATATTTTAAGCCGTAAATAAAATGTAGGCGAAATATATGAAAATTCATACTAAAAATGAAATAAATTGGGCACTCGGTTTTAATGAGTCGAGCTCTTGCCACGCCAAACAGAAGAGGCGGAGATCTCAGCGAAAAATAAAAACCGGTTAAGTGTGAGTTTAGAGTTCCCAACGCATCTTTACCGTGGATAAAAATATAAGAATAGCTGTGCAGCCTTTGGCGTCTTGTCTTTAGAATTTCTTTAGAAAATGTCTTAAGGAACATATGCGGCAAAGTGACTTTTAAAGTTGAGTGAGTACCTAATCCAAAAGTAAAACACCACTACAAACGTTTTGGTGTTCCCAAAATTCGAGCAAATGGTGATAACTGTGTTACAAACAAGTGAGTGACGGTCACACTTTACACGACTAACAGGGACCCCTTCCTGCTTTGTGTCACGTTATATGCCTCACAAAACGGAATCGTACACACAATATGCAAAATCCCGACCGAGTCCGTAATTTACATGGAAATTTGTCACTAAATACTTAGGTGTGAAGGCGTTGACGGGTTCCGGCATTTTGTGGGCAACCTGATCAATTTAACAAGGTCAGCAACGCGACGGTGTTCCCTCGGGGACGCGTTATTCACGCCGTTCGCCGCCGGTGGCCAGTTGACTTCGGTGGCCAGTAACCCATTTGGTTTCATTAAATATTGGTGTTCCTCATACATAATAAATTAAGCTGTGGATGCTTGTAAAACATAAGCATTATTGGATAATAACGCGTCACTTCTTAAAAGCATCCATTTTGTTTATTTATTTCACTAATTTTATTAAAATTCATCCTACTTCACGCAAATTGCTATTTAAAAAGTTTGGACTTAGTTTTACAATTAAGCAGTAGAATAAACTACTTAAGGCGGACGAAGTCGTCGGAAAACGCTGTTTTTTCTTTCGGGAAAGTTGGAGCAGAAGTTTTAAAACAGTTTGTAAGTTTCAATTTCAGTTTGCGATGCGGCTTCCAGAGATCCAATAGATATTATTAAAAGAACACATTTTCTAAACTATTCTACGTTATGATTATAGTGAAAGATTTTCAGCTACCTAGCGAACCGTCATGTTGAATTTAAGCTTAAACTTTAGACCTAAAGGCTAAGATTAAAATCAACAGTTACCTACAGTTTCCATAAGAATTCTAAGTTAGTATAAAATTGAATAGTAAAAATAATTGGGTCCCGTTGTAATTACAAAAATAGTTTTTTAACAAAGCCAACGGCTTTTGACTTCTCAACCAAACAACCAAATAACCAGCGAGGCAATTCCTGCAGACTTGAAATAACTTATTTTGAGGGTCGTAATTAAATTATGAGTATCCCTTTGGTGGGTCCGTGAGCTTAATAAAAGCGTAATAGTTATATTTCGAGGGAGGGTGGCTGCTTGGTTGCGCAATTACGACGATTACAGGGGACGTTATTTGCCCAACTGCGGCATAACCGAAAAGGATTGTGGTGAGTTTGGCCTTTCGGAAATTAGAAATTTTCGGAGAGTGCAAAGATGAAATGATTGAGTTGTGACAAGGTTATGAATAAAAAATAATTACTATCGTACTTTCTACTATAGAATACAAATATTTCTACACAAACACTAATATTATAAAGAGGAAAGATATTTTGTATAGTAATATTTTTTGTAATGGATAAACTCTAAAACTAGTTAAGCTATTAAATAAATGAAATATCCCGTTATACGAAAAAGCAGCTGATTCTTTAAAACCAGATTGTGTTCGATCGTCAATAACAATTGAAGTCGAGAACGAGAGTTCAATGAATCGAAATGCATTGCAAATGAGTTGCGGATATGATCGCGACCAGTAGCATCCTGTGGATCCATCATTGTAGGTAATATCAGCCACATGTTAATGCCATAACTACGTATTTCCATATTCATTCGTGATTTGATCGCTGTATCGTGTGAGTAATATTATACGCCAATATCGTAATAATGATATTCTTGACTCTTACGTTCCTTTGATACGTGTATCGAGTTGCCGCGACATGATCTGGGAATTAAATAAAACCTTGGACAGGGCTGGTAATTGGAACGAGTAGCAATCTGTCACAATTGCGGCCTTTGTGCCCGATACACCATTGATGTACGTGTACAATGTTCGGCGACAATCGATACGGGTTCTGGTTCCGTATTGTACTTTTTTGGGGTTCTGTGGTTACTCGTGTAGTTTCGTCACATCTGTCTGTGTCATTAAAATTGGCTAATAGGTATGAATGTTGCCATTTTTGCTTCCATATAATTTTCTGTGGAAGCCTACAACACGAGAGGTCGTAAACGCACTCGGCATCCTATTTCCAACTAATATTTTAAATGATGTTTGTTACTTAATCACGCCAAAACGGGTAAACCGATTTGAATGAAATTTGGCACCTAGATTATAACCGGGATTAACACAGAAGACACTTTTTATTCCGTTTCCGTGGGATATGTTTCGACCCCCAAGCTAGTGTTTAAATAATAAGACTCATACTCACACATAACATCCAGTTAGTAACGAGAACGAACATAAGAAGTCGAAGCACATCAAAATATATAAACGTTTTCCCGAACACCATTACTGTAACGTACTACAGATGTGGCAGACTGGTATAAAAGCTAATTCACTCATAACACTTTTCCGAGTGTTCCATCTTGGGCGCTCTCACACAAACATACAGACACACAAGATAAATAATTAATTTAATCAATCCTAATGTGTAAAATACAGAATGAATATTGTTGTTTTTGATGTTTAGTTTGTGTAAAGGCTGTAGTGTCACATAACTTAGGACCTTTCTTGGTACCTTTTATGTTTTCTTTCTTTTTTTTTTTTTTTTGTTTTGATTATTTGTACAATTGAGTAGATTTAAATATGTTTTTACTTTTGCATGCCGTAAGGTAGAGTGTGTTGGAACTGTTTTTTTTACAATGTTTACATCTTATTTTGTACCCACATTCATGGCAAATAAATTATTTCTTTCTTTCTTTCTTTCTTTCAAGGATTACGCCCAATTTGGAATACTTTATGCAAAGCTCTGCAATTCCGCGGCCCGACTACGTAATATGATGAGGCTAATGAGGACCGTTACAGGTTTCAATAGCTCTTCGATTGGTACGGATGGCACACAATGATGGGTCAAGTGGTCTTGGATCAGCTCGAAACGAGCCTGTAGTGCGGAAACACTACAAATCCACTTATACGGCTTTTTCCGCCTCATAACTGTGTCTGGTGGAGGGAACTTCCGCTGGAGGCTAGAACGTTATTTGGCCTTTTTGCTTCGCAATTTCAGTTGGGTTTGGAATTGTTCCTGGTAAATAGAGGAGAGATTGATTGCGCGATTTGTTCAGCATGCTTCAAGCTATCGTCGTAATGAAATATTTTCACGATTATTCTGTGAACATTGACGTGATTGGCTGTAATCTTGTGGTGAAACAATTGTACACTCAGCATGTTTGATATCCTGCTCATTGGTTCTTCAGGAACGATTCTAATAGTACTGAGCTCCGGAATTATGTTCAAGGGAAAAGGCACCCTCACAATGGTACAGACGCCAGCACATTGAGCTACCCGAAACTGTCAAGTTTGCCAATCAATCTTGAACCTAATAATTTAGCGATAAAGTTGAAAATCTATGAAAGAAATTTGACAGATTGTAGTAGCTTCATGTGCTGGCAAGTCTGTATAAGGAAACTGAACCCAGAATTGAGGATGTACAGTACAGCAGCCCATCTGTCTAATTTCTAGGTTTAAGCAAGGCGGTTATATACAATGATTGGTCAATAAGGCGAGGCGTGACTGGTGACTCAATAGCACGGGTCTGTAGTGCGGAACCACTATGATTCCGCTCATGTGCCCTCTTCCTAATCGAGTGCCCCACTCGGATGTCACCCGGAAGACACAATGATCATGTCCAGACAATAAGCTCGTGTTTGTACGCTAGTGTTGTGACCGAGACTTTGTTCCCGTGGATCGAATATTAAATGGCTTCGCTCGTGACTTCTCTTAAGTTTTCGGGATAAATAAGTTAAAAAACAAAATTTTAATATCCGTAGATTGACTCAACAGGTTTCTCCAAGGTTCCAAATTAATCCTGACTTCGTTTATACTCTCGGATAAGTCAAACTAAAGTTCGAGAAAATATTAAATAAATACCTACGTGTTATTTTTTAATTCCGGGAATTACGTGAGAATACTACTCCAATTATATTACAGCGAGCAATACGCCAGCACCTGAACTTCAGGAATATTGTCACTCGTCAGCACACTCAACACATTTATTGAACACGTTCTCGTTTCATTTCAAACTTGTCTGTCAGTGTCAATTGAACGCGCCGACCCGTGCTCGGGGTCCAATTAGCGTTTTTAATAAATTGCTCTCTGTTGCATATATTCTCATACCTTTCCAAATGAACCACGCGCCGTATTTCCCAGCCCTCTACTCTCGACTCCTACCAATCCGTGTCAAATTGACTAAATTTATGCAACTGCTGTTCCTCCGCCCGACCCTACGCATCAAATGTCATAATTGAGAGGGGATTGCATCTGAATAATGTATTAGTGCAGATAAAGCAAACTTGGAAGTTGGAGTAACTGTCATCATTTTGGGCAGTTAGATACCACTTTCGCGTGTGGACCCCTTTAAAGTGCGAATACAATATTCACTTTGATTAAGGGTGTGATTAAGTATCAAAATAATGAGACGATGAAAAGGGATTTCGTTGGATTTAGAGTTTCAGAGAAACGATTTTAGCTATTTAATGAGACGCTCTTTGTTATTTATACTTGTTTAACGATATCATTGATTTAACACGTACCAAAAAATGAACACTATGGATGTACACAAATTTTATTCTTACTTTCTACAAAAACAGGGTAAAACATTCAAAAATATTCAGGAGTAAAATAATAAAGCGAAGTATTGTAAAAAGAAAAGTTTTGTTGGTTTGTAAGCCAGGAATTTACGTAAAAAGGCTTTTCGGCCTGTTATGAACATCAGATAGTTGGTTTTCAGATTCGTTGTATTATTATTATTAATAATAATATAATTATATTTCACACCCGACAGAAAGGGAAGCGCAGAAGGGCGGGATACCCAATAATAATAATGGACTTTTATGACACATTTTCATAAGTGCGTGCACATCTTGACACTCCTTTTATGAAACCGTTAAGTACCGCCATCAAAAGAATTAATGTGCGACTATTTTGTTCGATACTGTTAATTCTTTAAAGAACGTGAAACGAGATGAATCTTGGCAACAGTTAAACGGAATCTTTCAGCCAGATCAGATGACTGAATCTCAAAAGAGGTAACTAGCTCCAATACTCTTTGGAAGCCAGAGACAAAGACATTCAATTACCTTCTGTCTTCAAATAGTACATTATTTTCTTGATGAAAACAATAGTGTAGATTTCCTTTAACAATAGGTACGAATAGCATGTCAAACACCATTTTCTTAGAAGTCAAGAATCGTAGTTTAAATCGAATTACTTTCTGCTAGTTTTCTTATTTTAAGGCAATCTTGCTTCAACTTGTTTTCCTGAAATTCGGCAGTAGAATAGCATGACAGCGATTCGCTCAGTCTACTTTATGAAATATACGCGGGAAAATAACCAACTGACATATTATTTCTGTTATTCTTTCATACTCAAATAAGCGCGAAGCAAAGTCCCCACTCAATACATATTCCTAAGAATAAAACACCAGTGAAGTGCTACTCATACTTGCGCAGTTAGTGTTCCGTACTTTTAAAATTTTAACTATCAGTTTTATTACAATAATACTTATTTAAATAACTGTCTATAAGCCTTTCCCAATCCCAACAGAAACACGCTCTATCCCTAAATATATCCATTTTTACACGCTTTATATTAGCTTCACTTGTATGTTTGTATGTTTGTTTGTAACCGACTCCTTATAGCGCGATTTTGCGGAACTTTGTATCAGTAGGAATTGGTTTAATTTTCATAGTTAAACAACATTCATTGCGTTATTTACGTTGCTGAGCCAACAATTTATTCGAACAAATGACGCAATTGTTTAGAAATAATCTTCAATCCCATTCAGATTCTGATAAATTGTGCGTTTCGCAATTAGGGTGCAGATTTCATTCAAACTTTGCACACCTGTCAAGGACCGATGACAATGCAATAATTTCATAAATTTGTTAAACCAAACTAAAAAGTACAAAATAATGGAAAAAAATAATAGTTTAAAAAAACTAAAAAACACGCTTCCATTGAAAACCAAACTAAAAAGTACAAAATAATGGAAAAAAAGCGTGGGGTGCTTTTTAAGGTATTTTTTAAATGATATCAGGCACCCCACGCTTTTTTTCCATTATTTTGTACTTTTTAGTTTGGTTTTCAATGGAAGCGTGTTTTTTAGTTTTTTTAAACTATTATTTATTTACTATTTTTTAGGGTATTTCGAATTTTGAGACGTATGTCAGCGTAGTTTGTGACAGTTTTTTTGCTGTCCTGGTAACCCTGGCAAGGATAATAGCACAAATTTATGAAATTATTGCATTGTCATCGGTCCTTGACAGGTGTGCAAAGTTTGAATGAAATCTGGTCGTTTAAAGTGGGTCAAAATCGCACTATAAGGAGTCGGTTACAAACAAACATACAAATATACAAACATACAAATATACAAACATACAAATATACAAACATACAAACATACAAGTGAAGCTAATATAAAGCGTGTAAAAAAAGCGTGGGGTGCCTGATATCAATAAAAAATACCTTAAAAAGCACTCCACGCTTTTTTTCCATTATTTTGTACTTTTGAAGTGTGTTTTTTAGTTTTTTTTAACTATTATTTTTATTTACTATGTGTCGAACATTAAAACGATAATCTAACCATTCCAAAATTGGCAGTCGTTACGGGTCGTCAGAAGCCTAAAAGTCAGACAACCGGTCTGATCAAGTGGTATCGTATTACCAATAACTGGGTTATGTAGGTCAGATAGGCAGTCGCTCTATGCAAAATACTGGTTCAAATATTGAGCTGAGCCTAAAAGCCGACTGCCAGGGTCGCGAGATTTGTTTGAAAGAGATACCGTTACCCTACAACATGGGCAACTGAAAGAACACGGGTGGGTTTTAGTCAGTAAAAGTCTGAAACGCCGTTCCGCTCCACCCAGAGCGGGAGACGTCATTTGATGATATCCCACCCACAAAAAAAAGTAGGCAAGCTAGGCAGATAATGACTATAATTATTACGTTTTGCCAATTTGACCACAAAATGGCATATAAAATAATAGACAGCGCTCGATGATTCCTGTTTTCGTAACCACCACATAGACCCTAAAACAATATCGACATACATAATGTTTGCGTAAGTGTATTGTTTATCAAAAAGGGGATGAAATAAAATTTTGGCTGCTCATCTTGCTCGTGCACGCGTCGGTTTGGGGTCCCCCAAGTTTTTTCACCCTAATGATTTGCTGTGGGGTTCTTTTGAACCCATTGTTTATTTTGGAACGATCTCTGAAATTGTTTTTTTTACACTTGATGTCGTTGCGTATATTTATTTCTACACATGTTTATGTTTCTGATATTTTCTCAGACGCATGAGGTTGCCGTTGGCTCCGTATTTGTGACTGCGTTGATGAGTTTATATTACAGTTTCAATTTACTGTGTGATCGGAGGGTAGATAGATAAGCCTAATCTGTCCCTCTCAAATAACTATTACTTTAACTATTATTAGCCTCTTAAATGGTCTGCTCTACCATTAATAGATGTACCTAAACACCCCTGCAACGAAGCGGCTAATTTATCGGAGAAGGTGATGGGATCTCGCTATAATTGGTTTATACGCTTTTCCGATTGGTAATCAGGTTAATAAATACTCAAGTGATGTTCTAAAACACAATTTTATTAACAACAGACTTATATTACCAGACAATAGACGGTAAAATCTATAGGTATACCTACCTGCTTATATCCCAACTAATTGTCATCGTCATGAATGCTGTAGCTCATCTGCATCTGATTTAATCCTTTGCCTTTTCAACACTAAATGAGATTCAGCGGGGACCACAGTCTCCCCTGGCTGTCCTTTAATAGTAATCCTTTAATCGCTTCTTATGGAACCCACGTGAAGGGACCCACAATCACGGTCCCTTGGGAGACTTGGGAGCCAACACTAAAAGCCACGACTTTTGCTCTTTATCGAACTAATATCCTGGACATGAGTAGGTAGTAACGCCCACTAGGTATATCAAGAATAAATTAATTAAAATGAGAGTTTCAAGAAGTCAGTAGGTTCTCCGTCTAAGCTTCACAAAGTAATAAGTACCATTTTACTCCCTCTTGGAATTGGGATAAAACCGTGGAACATTTTCAACAATTACAATCACGCAAGCTGTCAACGTATTTCCATATCCTTTCATATCTTTCACTCAGCTTTATTCATACAGTCGCGAACTTTCCATAATAACGCGGCCGGTTCGAAGAATTTATTTTCCTTATCGTTAAGAATTCCTTTCTAGCAGATTATTGATAATGTAATTTATTTACAAATACGTATATTATGTAGATTCGTTTACTTATAAATTTATCTTTAGCTACGGAGGAAAATATCGTGAGGAATCCACACGATAATCGTAAATTCTGAAGGTGTGTAATGCTCTGGGAGCGGCGATAGATAGCACCTGTCCCAGTTGGGCTACAACTACGGGCACCACGTAAATACATGAGCGCCTTCCGACGATATTATCCGACGTTTGACTGGCTTAACTTACCTATACCTACCTCACAAATTATCTTTTTTATCCTTCCTATTTTCCGGCCGTCATTGTTCACTTTGTTGTAAGAAACTGGCCATTTTCCGTATTCTCCTCGGTCGTTTGCTCATTAGAGAATGTATTAAGAAGATTAGTCGAAAAGGTTGAGATAAAGTCTTAATATGTGAAGAGTAAATTATAATGATTGATCGAGTGATTTAAGTAACGATGCCAGTAGTATTATTGTGTAAAAATATCAACGTGATATCATGAGTGAAATGGGCTTAAAGTGAGTATGGAATGACAGCTCACTTCGAAGTCAGCTCACCTAAGTTCTCACGGTGAGATTTTAACAGAACAGATCAGCTGGTTGAGTTTTCGTCTGCAGTTAAGAGAATTTGGGATAATTCCCAGAGCGGTGATTATATGTAAATATGTAAGTGACCGCGCCGTAAACTTCACATTCTTAATGTTCTGTCCACATTACCAATACAGTAGTTCACTGCCATCAATTTTCCAGCCAGCCTTTATTCACACCCTCCTGCTTTCCTTTACTAACCAAGAGGTAGGTAGATAAGTAAACTCCTGACTATATTTCTACTGCACTTCATTTCTATAATGATCGATATCAAGCGGCTATTTGTTGTGGAATCAATAAAGCAAATAAATCGCCCTCGGTCCCGCAGAGCGCGAGCAATAGAATCACCTCGCAACAGTCCCTAGAGCTTGGGCTGTGTTCTCTACAAAACACCGCAACGTCTAAATTGCCTCTGGCGACGCGTAAAAAGCAATGAAAGCATTTTCACATGACCAGTTTTCATTTCACCGACGCCCCTCTGATCCCTGAGGAATTTCAAATAGTATCTGCAGTAACTAATAATGCCAGGGGTGAGAGGGGACGAACCGAAAC
Organism: Aporophyla nigra; assembly: GCA_947507805.1. Classification (NCBI taxonomy): domain Eukaryota; kingdom Metazoa; phylum Arthropoda; class Insecta; order Lepidoptera; family Noctuidae; genus Aporophyla; species Aporophyla nigra. The sequence continues at coordinate 8,480,648 of OX382301.1, forward strand.
CCTGCTATGCATCCTCGTAAAACGTATTGTTATTAGAAGCATCAAAGAGTCTAATATTTTATTTTATACCCATTTGAATTTTATCGAAGGGAAAGAAATACATATGAAAAGTATGTTTAAAATACAGAATAAAATAAATATGCAGATTTTGGTCGTTGAGGTCTTTTTGACGGTAAGATACGCGAGAATAAAAATCTATTGGATCGACGAGTATTTATCATTGAATCCTGGCAAAGTATTTCTACAGAAAATCACAAGGTAATGTTCATCCACTTATTTTCTAGTTCACTCACACGCTAGTAAGTTCAAAGGATATTTTTCCATCTTTTCTCGTATCGAGTCGCGTGAAAAAGATGAAAAATTAATGAGGTTAAAGTAGGACGTCTTGCGAGCCAAACAACGTGGATATAAATACCGAACTGGAAGCACGGACCGGCGCGGCGCACAGGCTCCAAGCGGCGACGGGTAGCTGTGTGACTACAGGCAATACAGCCTACTCTCAACGATTTATAAGTCCTCTATGTGCAACATAATGTACATTTACTGTTATCACTACATATATTTACATAGTAATGTTAAAAAAATCAGCCAAGTCTATACGCAAGGTGATACGATGCATACGACCGCTCGACCGTGATAGAAAAATTTATATGTATGTTGAAATCTGTTCCAAATAACGACCCAGTTGCCGAAAATATAAGGTTAACTACGCGAAAAAAATAAATTCAACGTTGCTTAATTATTTGTGTTTATCACATTTGTGTTTTTCGTTCCTCACAAATAAACATAGGTACTTATTTATTTTAATTGGATTATTTTGCTCATGGTTTCATAACAAGCAGAAGGAAAATGGAAAATATCTCTTGTTAGATACAATATTCTGTATTTATAACAGGTAGAAAGGAAATGTTTAGCCCTTGTAATCGAGCTGTTGTTGTAACAATACAATTTAATGAAATAACGGCATTATGGAAGTTTAAACTGGCATCACTTTAGGAAAATTATGAATTACTTATTTCTAAATATTCTGACACTTAAGTCTGTATCTCCTTACCTATGCATCTCGGCCCCGATGTCTCTGTTGCACTTACCCTTATTGGTACCTATACTTGTCAAAAATTCTGCTATCCAAACTCTAGTAACGAATGAAAAGAGATCTTTATGGGACTCGCCGCTTCCAATTTATACCGGCACTCTATGTTAAAAACCAGAAAATCGTTACGTCGTAGGTGTAATTTATTGGCTTTAAAGTGATGTAAGTACATACTTACTACTTTTCTGAAATGTATTATGGGAAGTCTGAAACTATAATGACTCTTCCCGACATTTTACCTCTGAGCACAAAAGACCCTCTCGGCAGTCCCGAGGGTGGAATCAGCTACATTGAAGGGTGGCTCTCGGCATTACGTGGTCGCCGCCCCATACATAATATATGCATTATCTTAGCTACACAAATTGCTCTGACGTGACGAAACGTGTTTTATTGCTCGTTTACTAACTACGAGACCGACATGTTTTATACCATCTGCCAAAATACAAAGAAAAGATTTCAGTTTTTAGCCAACCTGATACCTGTTACCGCATCATGTAAAAATACTGAACAGATTTTAGGTACTAGGCATAGCGATAGCTCATATTTGAGACTAAAATTAAGGATAGATGGGTATGTACTTTATCTCGACAGAGTTACATCGGAATCATTCAATACTGTGAAGTTAGTGAGGTGAAACGTGCACTGTTAGTTCATAGTTGATTTTAATTAAAGCATCAAACTTCCCCTTAGTTTATGCTTAGACTTTGCTGCCAAAGTCACAAGTTGTCAAACACAGAGGAGCTGCGCTGGGTCACTTCGTACATTCTGATCTTCAATGGTTTGAATTTGGAGAACTTCGGACGCTGGCCATTAAAACTTTCGCTTTCCTTATAAAACATTCCTTTTATTCTTTTATTATAAATACCAAATTAAATTACTTCGCTACCATCCATTTTTCTCTGTATAGACTCAGGTTTTATTATACTCAAATAATATATATTTTTTAATTTGGAATATACATCAAAACGAACCTACCATATTCAAGATTTCGTGCCGCTTTTTCAGAAGTAATATACTTATAAAATCTTTTTGTTAAACTTTTACCTGTTAACTTACTCTTGTAAAACAAATTAGAAGTATATGGCCCAGTTTAGTAAAACCTTAAGTCCATAAGCAGATTAGTAAAGCACGCGACATTCGGAACCGTTGTTTTGTCAAGAGTTTAAGCTTAGTAGTTTATTAAACATTGCTATTATTTTCATAATTACTATTACCATCAAACTGATTGGCTTAGTAAAAATTTAGGACCCTAAATATCACATAGAAATAGGTACCAGTGCTTTTCCTTAGTGGCTCGTTTAATATAGGTCAAAACCGTTTTCATACAAACGGCTTTTCCACGAAAAATTTACATTCGTTCCAATCTACGTGATAAGTATAGGAAAACATTTTGCTAACACGCATATTTACACGGTTTATTGTACTTTAAGTCGTTTTCCAGATTACCGTACCTCGTCTAAATGAAGGCGGATTATGTTAATACTTCGGTATATGCTTTGTTGACATAAAGTTTATGCAAACGTTACGTAAGTTCGTATGTTAATCACGTATTAGTTTCTAGGAGGTCAGAGCTAGGAGCTACGTTTAACTTAAGCATATAATAAGCAAGGAAAACAGCCAGAGGTCTCTTACTTGCCACCCACATACGGAGTCCAGGGACTATTGAAGAAGAAGTTTCTTACACGTGCAATAGATATACCTACCTATACTTATACAGTTTTCTTCGAATTAAATATATTACAGATAAATTAGGATCACGTTTACGTAAATGATATTTACTTTTAAAGTATTATATTTACAAATCGGGTGCAAAAGATAATCCTACTAATTACAGACCCATTTCACTACTGTCAACGCTATCTAAATTAGTAGAAAAAATTGTCAACTACAGACTTGTGTCCTATTTCCGAAAAATAGGTTACTTAACGAAAATCAGTTCGGTTTTAGGGAGGGAAAGTCGACTGAAGACGCGGTTCTCAGGTTGGCAACAAAGCTAACCACACTCATAGACAAAGGTGAAAGGTGTATGGGTGTTTTTTTAGATCTCCAGAAAGCCTTCGATACTGTTTCCACGGAAATACTACTGACAAGACTTGAAAACATGGGTATACGAGGGATAGTACTGGACTGGTTTAGAGATTATCTATCAGACAGAAGGCAGACTATTCGTGTCGGCGATCATGAGAGCCACAGTAGTCACTGCACATTTGGAGTTCCACAAGGCAGCACTCTTGGTCCCACCTTATTTTTAATTTATATTAATGACCTGTTCAGTATAAGTCTACCTAATGTGGAACTTCTTATGTTTGCGGATGAAACTGTAATGGTATTCCACGGGAATAACTGGGATATGGTCCGTCAGGAAGCTGAGGATGGGTTAGCTAATGTTACGCAATGGCTGGAAAATAGTCTTATGTCACTAAACACCTCGAAAACCAAATATGTTTGCTTCAGTAAGTCTTACTTGACAAAACCAGGATCAGACTTCTCGGTAAAAATACATACTTTTCCATGCAATCGATCCAAAAGTCGCTCAAAGTGCACATGCGGCCTGCTTTCCCGAACCCCCTCCATCAAATACTTAGGTATACTAATAGATGAAAAACTTGACTGGAGCAGTCATACAATGGCGCTGGCTGGGAGGATTAGAAGAATGATCTATTTATTCAAGAACTTACGAAATGTGGCTAGTTTCAAACTTCTAATACAAACTTACCGTGCGTTGTGTGGTTGCCTAGTCAGGTATTGCATCTGTGCCTGGGGTAATTCATGCAAAAACCATCTAATCACAGTAGAAAGGGCGCAGCGAGCAGTATTAAAGGTGATCATGCGCTTGCCATTTAGACACCCAACAATTAACGTCTATGAAAGAGCAGACGTCCTCTCCGTGAGAAAACTCTTTGTGCTCGAAATGTTGACTAGATACCATAAAATAACCGTACCTGCGCTACCTATTACATCAAAACGTGTAGATCGCTGCCCAACACCGCGTGTCAGGACTGCCTTTGCAAGACGTCATATTGATGTTCTAGCCCCTAAGATATACAACACATTTCTAAAAAATAACAAGGACTGCAAAACCTATAGTGTTCGCAAATTTAAAACCAAACTGACAGTCTGGCTCAAACAGTACAATTATGATGAAATAGAAAACCTTATCTCTAATGGGTAATTATATATTTATAACTTCACATTCACACTAAACACCCACCCACACACTACACAAACACACACGCTTCACCAATTGTTTAATATAATCCTAGTTTTAGAAAAATATTGTTAGTACCATAAATTGACACTGTGACTTGGATAGACGAAGACACTGGTCCCTATAATACAGTTAACACTAGTTTAGGGACCAGGGGATTCACGTTTGTGTAAAACATTCATGTCAATAAACTTATTATTATTATTATATTGTTTTATAATTATTGTAAACGTGAAGACTAAGTGAGTGTGATTTTTTTTCGGTTTCCTTTTCTTCTCATGTAATTTTTATCATGGTCTGGCAGTTTGAGTAATTTGTGCGACCTACAAAAATGTCCTTTCTTTGGTATTGTTCGTCGAATCATTGACCTCTTTAGTTCTGAGTGAAGCTGCATGATTACTGACAAATGCGTGCACTGATTGAACAGGTCCACTCTATCTGTGTGGTTCTTTCCTTAAAAGACCACTTCAGACACCAATCCACATGGTCTTCACATGATCTGACCAAGATTATGTCTGGACTTTAAAAGAGACTGTGACCTCTGATTTTGTTTCGGCCTTTCTTCTCAGAGTAATCAGATAGGAAACGCCGACCTCATCTAGTTTAAAAAAGTGTGATTGATGTGTAAAAGTGTTTGTACAAACATACTTGCAAAAATAAAGTAATTTATCATTAAATTTCTGAATGAATGATTGAAGGAAAAGTAGAACATTTCTGTTGTGGGTAAGCTCTTTGATGGATCTCCCACCAACAGCACAGGCATTATCAGCAATTCAGCATAATAACGTTCCCACTACTAGGACACAAGTTTCCTCTTTGTAGGATGAGTGGGCCGTAAGCCAGCACGCGGGTTGATATCACATGTCTTCGAATTTCTGGTTCTAGGACATGCTGGTTTCCTCACGACGTTTTCCTTCACTCTTTTTAGAGCAGCGGTGATGAAATAATCCACTCAAATTTAAGTGCCTGCGTGGGTTTGCACCAACGAGCTGCAAATCGCAAGTCGCTATCGTCATCACTGGGCCTCTTCTGCCCTCTCACCGACAGATAGCGTAGAAAATAAAAATGATGAAACTCACGAACATTAAAATAATAAAAGGCATTTTGGTACCACCTCCGTTCCATTGGTAAAAATGGTCACAATAACCAGTCCAAAAGGCCAGCTAAAACAGATACTTCCCCAGCCGGGTGTGACATCACTAGAAGGTAGGAACAAAGGGCTGAATCTACCGTCAACAATTTACCAAACCACAGCACGCAGGTTAGGCAGTATGCTCAATTAGATACTAACTCTACCTGTATAATTCTAGACCTGTATAACCTACTATAATGCACGATTAAATATCTTTACTACTCTATAGTTAACATTTATGAGGTACCTACCTAACTAAATACGTTCGTAATCATCATCTGCCTACCCTTTTCCCAAGTATGTTGCGGTCAGCCTTCAATCTTACCGGAAGCAGCTGAGTATTAGTATTTTACATAAAGCGACTGCCTATCTGACTTTCACAACCCAGTAACATGCTAGTATGATTCCCCTTGGCCCCTTGGTAAGACTGGTGGTCAGATTTTCGGACTTCTGACGATCCGTAACGACTGTCAAAGATCTAGAATGACAGCTGGGACCAAAGGATTAACGTGGGTAAGCCCAGGCACGTAGGAGGTCGTAGGAGTCTGAGTATGTAAAGGTGATCACCCATCCACGTACGAACCGCGGCAAACGTGGCTTAACCCAACCGATTGCACCTTCCGGCTGTTATTACTTATCCACAAGGCCCTTAAATAGTCCCGTAATATGAGGTAATATTACTGTTTGGGTTTACAGCTTCGAAAAAGAAAACATTGATAAAGGCACCTATCGCAAGAAAAATGATGTAGGTACCTACCTACGTAACCTTTTTAGGGTTCCATAGCCAAATGGCAAAAAATGGAACCCTTATAGATCCGTCATGTCTGTCTGTCTGTCCGTCCGTCAGTATGTCACAGCCACTTTTTTCGGAAACTATAAGAGTTATGCTGTTGAAACTTGGTAAGTACATGTATTCTGTGAACCGCATTAAGATTTTCACACAAAAATAGAAAAAAAAAAAACAAAAAAAAATTTTGGGGGTTACTTAGAACTGAATCACAATTTTTTTTTTTTCATCTAACCCATTCGTGTGTGGTATCTATGGATAGGTCTTCAAAACTGATATTGAGGTTTCTAATATATTGTATTTTTTTCTAAACTGAATACTTTGCGCGAGAGACACTTCCAAAGTGGTAATAAAATGTGTATCCCCCCTGTAACTTCTACAATAAGAGAAAGATAAAAACTAAAAAAAATATATGATGTACATTACCATATAAACTTCCACCGAAAATTGGTTTAAACGAGATCTAGTAAGTACTTTTTTTTTAATTCGTCATAAATCGTAAAACGCAATTTACCTTTCATTCAATCAACTCAAATATATATATTTTTTTTAAGCTTTGATTTCATAAACATAAACCTTTTTTTTTTTTTTTTTTTTTGTTGGACATCTCGTAGTTAATCTGAAAAAGATTCTGACTACTTAAACGGATTTTTATAAACCTTATGCATAAACCATGAATACCTACAGGTTTGTACGGAACCCTCAGTGCGCGAGTCCGACTCGCACTTAACCGGTTTTTAGGGTTCCGCACCTCAAAAGGAAAAAGCGGAACCCTTATAGGATCACTTTGTTGTCCGTCCGTCCGTCCGTCCGTCCGTCCGTCCGTCTGTCAAGCCCCTTTTTCTCAGGAACGCGTGGAGGTATCAAGCTGAAATTTATATCAAATACTCAAATCTACTGTCCCTTAGAGCTGTGAAAAAATCAAACTTCTAAGCTAACGCAATCAAAAGATATAGCCGTTTATACCGCAAATTTCTACAAATTTTCGAAACTCGCAAAGGAATCAAAACCTAAAGGGTACTTCCAGTCGACCTAGAATTTTGAAATTTGGTACGAAGCAACGTCTTATAGCACAGATAAAGGAAAAATTGCGAAAACCGTAAATTTTTAGTTACATCATATAATAAACAGAACAAAACACAGACAGAAATAAAAACAAGCCAAGAAACAGAACAGAACTACGACTCGATTGTCGTGATGGGTGAACTTTTACTTATATACCTACAGGTTTGTACGGAACCCTCGGTGCGCGAGTCCGACTCGCACTTGGCCGGTTTTTTTTTTACTCATACTCGAGAAAACACCATTTCCAAAGTTTTTACTAAAACTTCGCTAAAGTAAATTAACTCACGTTAACGGGGTTATTGTGCCTCTGAAGCTGAACAATTTCTGTTCTCTTCACAACTTTTAGAAAACAATATGCCGAAATGAATGCTGCATATATTATACAAAGGAATTTACGGTTCCCCTTAGCGAAAGTTCAAGAGGGACCGACTTTAAGTTTTTTGGAACTGTTTGGAGCCACGTGCACCATTGTCATGTAAATGAGGTAATAATGAACTACATAAATCTTGGATAACTGGGAGATTGGATACTTGGCGATGAAATGCAGGAAGACCCCAATAAATAGGTGGTGCGGCTTTCTGATGAAAGTCGCTTTGGATCAGGCCGGAAGGCAGCCATAATATTCAGTCGTTTATATGTTAAAGATTGCCATTCGATACGATCAGCTTTGGGTAGAGGCAGTCCATAGTGCGCAGAATCTTAGCTAGGCTTTTGTAAAAGAAAATAACTAGTGTTGTAAAATACAAATAACTATTATTTAATTTTATGGATAAAAGATATCTTGTGGGGTGGGTAGAGGCGCTAGTGGCTAAGTAATAACAGCCGGACGGGTCGATCGATCAGGTAAACCGCTTAATGAGACCACAAAACAATAAGGCGATTAACACACGGCACCGCGCACCGCCGCCGCGCCGCGGTAGGCGGTGAAGCGGATCTCATGTCGCATTGGCCTCTATTAAATCCGTTGATGCCTAACACACGTACACCGACCGACCGCGCGGTCAATTCGCTTTACCGCCACCGGCATCCGCGACGGTGCGCGGTGCCGTGTGACAATCGCCTACTAAAGCAACATCTTTAGAAGTGGCAAAATATTGCCGAAGTGACGGAGTGATATCCAGCCCCAAAAAAAGGCGAAAGAGAGGTTTTGTCTTATTTCTGACATTCAATTCTCCATCTTCCACTGGTAGGAAAGTGTTGCATTTGGGTAAAAAAAGAAAAAAGCTGTTTATAAGCAGCCAGTATATTAATTACATGGAGCGACTGTCTAACTGGCATCCACAACCCAAATCCTGGGTAATACGATGCCCCTTAGCATGTCTGGTTATCAGAGTTTTGGGATTTTGGCCACCCATAACGAATAATAAAGATCTACGCATGACAGCGGGCTGAGGCACGGGGAACTTGACATGTAATGAATGGTCAGTGGTCACCCATCCACGAAACGACCGCGGCAAGCGTAGCTTAAACCTTGCATCAATCAACCTTGTATGTAAACTTATTCGGCGCACCAAAGACAACTTGCAACCAAACTCTTGATGCTCCTTTTTTTTTTTGTATGGGAAATCATCTAATGACTTCTCCCGCTCTGGGCGGAGCGGGACGGCGTGTCAGACTTTTACTGACTAAAACCCAGCCGTGTTCCTTCAGTTGCCCATGTGCCAGGGTCACGGTATCTCTTTCGAACAATCACGCGACCCCGGCAGGCATCGGTCCTAGCAGACCCCTTCAGTACTGCTGACATCTCTTGGAGGCGCGCGTGGAACACTACGCGCCGTCGACCCGAGCTTGGTCCTTACCGGGCGGCGAGCTACCCATTGCTCGCCACCCGCAAGCTCGCGCCTACGGTGGCCGGGAGTCCGCAATCGACTCCCGGCGCCCGGAGCGTCTCCTCCTGCGGCGGCTAGGGACGTGAGGGTGCAGAGACTGCCACTCCCTCACGCGCCCTGCCTCCTCCTTCGCGAGCATTACTGCTTCGCAGAAGGAGGTGACGGCTTCCCATGCCCTCTCGCTCCGTACCATGACTCGCACCAGGGCCGGATGCGAGAGGTCGCCGCCGCCGATCGCCTCCACGAGGACACAGCGGTGCTCCGCCCAGGCAGGGCACACTTTTACTGTATGCTCCACCGTGTCCTCTAGACGATCCTCACAATGGAAACACCCGGGCGTTTCCTCCCGCTTTATCCTGAACAGGAACCCACCGAAGCACCCATGCCTGGTGAGAACCTGTGTCAGACGGAAGGTGAGGACGCCGTGGCGCCTGTCTATCCACTTCTCAAAGAGGGGACTTACCGCCGCAATTGTGGCGTGCCCTGCGCTAGGTTGCGACAATCGTACCCGCCATGTCGCCATGAGATCCTGCCGGAGCTCTGTCCGCCGTGCCACGATTTGTCGCGGTCTTGATGCTCCTTAGATAACATATTTACCACGACAGGTATTTTCCGCGTTTTCCTTGCTTACTTCCTTCTTTCTACGTATTATGTACCTACCGATTCGAACACAGTATTCAAAAGAAGAACAGTTCTCAATGATCTTCCATTTTGTTCTATATTTTCCTTCAATTTCGTTTGAATTAGAATCCGAACAATTGAAAATTGAATTGTTTTAAACTCGTTCATACGAATTGGTGGTTTTGTCCCCAAAGAAATAAAACGAAGCACGTGTACAAGTTTTAGATACCTAGATACTTCCTACTAAGGTTTGATCTCAGTGAAAATACGGGTATTGAAGGAATTCATTTGAAAATGTGTTTCTTTTATAATTTTTTTGTTAATCTAGCTTTAATTATACTACATACATACAGTATCAGCCTATAACGTTCCCACTGTTGGGACACAGGCTTCCTTTGCTTGAGAGGGAATCGACCGTCATCCACCACGTTGTCCTAGTGAGGATTGGTAAATTATACTACTTCTACCTTTTATTATTTATCGACGACTTTTATGAAAATATATTGTAATAAATTTTACGAGGCAGCAAACCGTTACATTTAGAAACATTATGTAGGTACTAACTGTAAAAATCTAGTAGGTAGGTGTTTCTGACTGTATAGGATCGGTACTACGGTTTTCCAAGCGAAAACCACAATTTACGAGATTCTCACAAAATGTTTAATTTTCTGGGCAAAAACAAAATGTACATACGTTAGGTATGTAAATGGTAAACTGATAATTTACTCAGCAAAAAATGTAATTTGTATCGTAGAATCATTCAAATGAAAAACTGAAACTCATTTTTCTTTTCGCGACTGTTTCAAAACGTAAAATTCAGCAGAGTATTAACGCCATAACGGCTGGTCCAATTGTTGAGAAATGAGGTGTCAAATCCTCCTGAATAAGGGTGCGCTAAGAAATGGAAGTAACAAAAATGCCAACAACAAACGTTTCGCGAGCGAGGCATTTGAATTAAATATTAAAACCTATGTGAAACATAAAAATAATATAACTTTGGTGAAAGGTTAATCTAATTTATTCACAACAAGCGCTTATTTTTTGAATATTTTACACCAAACTGAGTTATGTTTGTTACATCTTAGAATTACCTACATCAAATTAGGTATTTACTTTTTTATCTTTAAAGAAAGTGTCTGAACGATTTTTTCTATGACTACTGTACTTTATCATGTTTTGTCAAACAACAGCTAGGTAGGTACTTATAAATGCTGACGATGCTTATTACCTTGAGACTCAAAGTAGGCTCAATTAACAAATCCATACGACTAACGAGCTAATTTTAAAAAAATAAGCCCTCATTCAATCTATGCCTCATTATGTGACCTTTTTTAGGTTATAATAGCTTTACATTTCTTTATGAAGACCTCTAAATAACAAAACGGCGTATTTCCCTTCTATAAACGAAAATAAAAGTAGGAACATTTTAGTTCTTACGCTCAGTACCGTTTGAGCTATTTACCAGCTTCCTCGCTAACAAAGAATTCTACATTGCGGTTACGTCGGTCGGTCTCGCCGCTTTGTAGGTATTTTCCCATTTTCAAGATTTTCAGCGAGCGTTGAGGTGGCGTAACGACCGATTCCACTTACAGTATTGACGGTTCGAGAGGCTCAGTGGCAGTGTGCTGCGATGTGAGTTAGGGTTTGATTGTGACACGATATTAATGTTTGCATGGCTTTGGTACTGGTTCTTGGTGTTAGTCCCGTAGTACTCAAAGTAAATAAAATTGCACTTCCCATAGACAAATCGATTTTAACACTGACTTGAATTTTACAAAATTTGAAACTCACAAATCGACATAGCATCACACAGTTTTCCCTGCAGGGCCAGGCCAGGAGTCACCAAATGGTGGCCGGCTGTCTGGATTTAGACCGCCGACCTATTTTTTTCGGACCTCAAGTAAACAGAAAAAGTTATAACTAAAACTTAATATAGAAAAATCATAACCCTCCTTTTGCTTAGCCGTTGTCGGGTGAAAAAAAAAAACGAGTTTAAGCTTGCACCAACTTAACACTTCCGACAGATAGTTCATAGTATAGTAAGGCAATTTCTTTGTTCATATTGTTATTATAGTATTGTTTATATTAATATTTATTACTTTGTTATTTACTTAACTATGGCGAGATGCGCCAAGGTAACCCGCGAAATGTTTAATTTTTTTGCATTTTTCGGGTCAATATCAGGTAGCATTTTGAATAAAATATGATTCGCAACCGTAACAAACATGGCTTCACAGAATAATAATCAGCGAAACAACTCCTTAAGTTCACCTCAAATATCAGGAAATAAGTAGGGATCCACTGGGTATTATAAACTTAGAGATAGAGATCTCTCATAGAGAGCCTTTTCATAGAAAAATGCAATACCTACAGGGTCAAAATGTATGGAACAGCTGATTTTTTTTTGTATAACCGACGAAAATTTTCAACTCTGCGGGGTCTAGAATGATATGCTGAATTCATGGTTACAGTTTGCGCACTGGATAAAAACTGATCCTGTATACCTTATTATTAATCGACTTTCCAATGGCCCGCGACAGTCATATTATTTTTAAACGGATCCCTAATGTAACCACTTGGTGATCCCCAGATTAGGCAGAGGTGAACCCATAGTACACCCACATTTCGCCTTACACCAACTTTTCATAAAAGTAAGAAGTTATTAGTGTTGGCCTTTACTTTGGAAATAGAAGTAAAAGTGGCATGTGACATGCAATTGCGGCATATTTCTTTTTAAACAGGAACATTTAAAAGCTGAATCTATTTTCTAAATCTATATTCGATACTAGGAAAAACGCCGGAGTCAAAGTAGCCAACTATTGTATTTATTTAAATTTGTGGTCACCCAGTGGCCACTTAACACGGTACATATACCAAAACAACAATTTTTTAAATTTTGTCTGTCTGTCTGTTTGTTCCGGCTAATCTCTGAAATGGCTGGACCAATTTTGACGGGACTTTCACTGGCAGATAGCTGATGCAACAAGGAGTAACTTAGGCTACTTTTCTTACTTAGGCTTAAAAAAAATAGAATATCACGAAAAAAAAACGAACGAAAAACTTTTTTGTTAGTCGCGGGTAATTACCTATATAACTTGGATTAATGCATTCTTAATACATTAACCGCGGTAGTACGTCCTCTTGCGGAAAGGCATTCAGCGCGTCAGTTTGCGGCCCCGAGCCCATCGTGCCCATCCCCTTCAACCAGCTACGCAGGTGGCTGCAGGAATTTACCCACACACAAGCGGAGAGCTGGTGGACCTCGGCACCAGGCTGCAGGCAGGCCAGGGAAGCTATGCCATCCCCGGATGGCAGGCTAACCAGACGTCTGCTACGCCTGGACAGGGATGGTCTGCGTCTGATGACGGGCACCATCACAGGACACTGCCCGCTAAACAGAGGCCGAGGAAACGTTGCGCATGTACTCTTCGAATGTATAGGCGTCACCCAGATTAGGACAGATATCCTCGGGACACCCAAATCTTTAACGGACGTTCTTAGCAGACCAGGAGACATAACCAACTTCTGGAGAGAGGTGGGCTGGTTGGAGTAAATACGGCCACCATGGCCCACGCACAATGGTTCACTCAAAGGACTAAGTGCGGAAACCAAACCCCCATAACATAGAACAGAGGCGTCCTCTTGCGATAATTTCCGACATCCACGCGGGCGAAGCCGCGGGCAAAAGCTAGTTATTATATAATAATATTAGCTTTCTACACTCCTTCTCCGTATAAACTTTAACTATGGCAAATTTGATACACTCCCCGTCCGCGTAATTATCGTAAAAAGTACAAAGTTTTTGCTCCACGAAATAAAATAATTACATAAATGAAATCACAATAACATTTTGGTCAAAAATTAAGAACCCTCTCATAGTTCGTACGCCGAACACAGTCGACGCTTTTATACTTTATTGTGAAGGTCTGTGAGAAGTTGTTTTTTCTTTAGAAGAATAAGCCTAGTAGCAATTAATCTTCATCCGACCAAAAGGCAAGTTATTGTTAGAATATAAAATTGATTTCATAGACCTAAGTCAATCATGACCATAGAGTTTTTTAACTGGGTGATTAACTTTTTTTTTTTTATCTATTTTGTTTCGTTGCCTATGGCAATGTGTAATGAAAAGATTGAATATTTTTGTGAGCGAATTCCGTATACATTGCTAGAGTCTACATTTCATCATCATCATCATTTCAGCCGAAAGACGTCCACTGCTGGTCATAGGCCTCCCCCAAGCACCGCCACTTCGACCGGTTTTGTGCTTCTCGCATCCAGCGTATTCCTGCGGCCTTCACCAGGTCATCGGTCCTGGTCGAGTCTACATTTAAAATATGTATGAGTATGTAAAATTCAATTTTCAATAATATAGCGGAACTTTTATCAAAATAGAGTGATTCAGTTAAAGCGTGTGAAAAGCCTCGCGAATAATTTAAACGCTACCCTTGATAGATAGCTGTTGAATATTTTACGCGGCTTTTTGTCTTTGGCAGTGGTAGAATATCATTTATTTACAAGTAGGTACATAGAAATTGAAATAAATGCCGCCATTGAATTTACTCTGGGGAAGGCTAAGATAAGTACTTACATACATTGTTTTGAGATCGAGTAGGTAATCTACCTGGTATCTGCCATTATGTATTTGCCGGTATACATTATGTGGAGTCATGAATAGTTTAATTATGAGCTCGTGTCCATAATATATGTGGGAGCTTTCGCCTGTCATCACTTATAATGCCTTGCGTTATTATTATTTAGGTTCCTACTTACCTAAGTACCTACCTTAAACATAAGTAGATAGTTGATAGTACTTAGGTATAACTTGATGGGCAACATCTTTCATAATAACATTTTCATACCAAGCTTAACTGCTATGCATGTGGTAGATACAATAAATGCTTTTTCATAACCCTTACGTAAACATGAACCACATTGATTACATTGTAATCCTTGTTAAAGCTGCCAATGACAACAAAAAGGGGATAAAATAAGTTACTGAAGCCCAATCAGCGTAATAAACATTCGGAGTTATATCGATAATAATATTGCCGTTAATTGTTACGCCGACCAGTCCGATCCTCGCCATATTCCGCTAATGACGCACGATTGGATCGTAGCCTTCCGAAAATTATAAATATTTCATGCCTCATTCATACAATTCCGTAATATTGTATCATGTACGGAACCCGCAACTTTGACTATAAACACCGTTTCGATTATTCGAATAAATAGATTACGTGGGATAAAAACAGATGTGAGAAAAATACAAAACATGTTCCCAGCGTCGACATGAGGCCTTTTGTCGTATACGTATTTGTTTGCGACATTGTTTTTCAAAGTATATTTCATGTTCCGGATAAATTCCGGTAGGTGTGCAGAGTCGGCACCTCGAGGGTCATGTCAACATAACACAATCATAATCTAACCTTATCTATAAAGCTGACACGAACTGGGGAAATGCCGACATCGCACACCTTATGGCCAGTGTCCTTATCGTCACATATTTATAACTTTGGCTGTACATAACTGAATAGAAATATGCTGAATTCCGGCCAGGGAACGGAATAAAGTTTATATAGGTAGTCTGGATATCTGAACTGTCTAGAAATTAAAGAATAACAAGGTTTTTATGGCGGTTATCGTCTCGCTCCAGAGCTCACGCCGTCGAATGGGAGCGGCGATGCCAGCTAATCTTGCTATTGATTGATTCCTAGTCGAGTTTTGAATTGAGATCGAAGGCTCGTTACTGTTCGAGTGGGTGCGGTACAACGCAAATAGCGGTTTTCTAACAAAGCGTACCTGCCTACTTATTATAAAATCATTACTTACCTGCGTATGAAGTGAACCTAAAATCAATATTGTATTGTAGGGGGCCTATAGCGAAATAATACGGACGCACGAGTCGGGCAAAGGTTAAGCTACGCAGCCGAGATCGGTCCGTGGATGGTTGCCGATACATTACATATCGCACCCCTAGATCTAAAGGGAACTAACTCAAAATTCTTAATATATGAATTATGCACACCTTCGAGTCTGTCATTTCAATACCTCTCGACCAATAAACCAGATTCAAAACTATTTCCAACATTAGACTCCAAATATTGGAAATAGTTTTGAATCTGGTTTATTGGTCGATAGGTATTGAAATGACAGACTCAAAGGTGTGCATAACTGAAAAATTAAGATTTTTGAGTTAGTTCCCTTTAGATCTAGGGGTGCGATATCGGAACCCCTCCGTACCTGGGAATGCACGTCGAAATATTGGTCCTAGTTGCCATTTGTAGATCTTTGACTTTCGTTACGGGTGTCAGTAGCCGGAAAATCTGACAACCAGTTAATGTAGTACCAAGCCAATGGGGTGGACTACTGGTCGCCACCTAACGAGGTATAATGGCTGCGACGTACGAATTGTAAGTCGTGAGTTCGAACTCAAGCATGTGTTTTACTTTGTGTAAATTATTTCATTACCCCTTCTCCCAAAAAGGTGAAGGAAAACATCATGAGGAAACCGGCACGTCTTAGAACCAAAAATTCGAAGACATGTGACATCTACCAATCCGCACTGGGCCCGCGTGGTGGATTATGCCTTATGACCCACTCCCTCTCACCGAGAGGAGGCCTGTGTCCCAGCAGTGGGAACGTTATAGGCTGCTGATGATGACCGGGTTGTGGAGATCAAACAGGCAGTTGCTCTATGTAAAATACGAGTATTTATCTGCATTTCGTTAGACTGGAAGCCGACCTCAATACAATTGAGAAAAGGCTATGCAGGCACATTATGGTGACGTATGAAAATATAAATATACGTCTAATGTTTTAATAAATTCACCATAATTTAAACGTGGACATCTAAAAATGGCACTTAAGAAAATGACCCTAATATTAAATTATATTTCCATTCCATTTGATTTATTAAAATTAATGAAAAGGAATTTCATAAATTTTCGCTCCCTTTATTTGCATATACTTTACACCTGTTTATTAAAAACAGCGAATCATAAATTACGTTAGATTGTTTTAAATAAAAAGCAATCTGAATCCAAATATCACTTGGAGTTGGAAATGGCGAATATAATGGCTGCGACGTTGTCCAAAGTTCTTACTAAAAGATAAATTACCCACAGTACCTTACATTGCCTTCTTGTCGTAGAAGAAGCTAAGGAGTTTTAAATTATTTTCAGAATAAAGAAGCCGTAACCAAACATAGAGACGGCGTCCGTACCTACCATATATTAGGTCTTTACCTATGAAATTGCCGTTCTGCAGTACTGGCCATTTCAAATCAAAATAATTTTTGTTTGTCTAAGAATTCTAATTTCAAATTAATTTTATTTTTAAAACATGGAATTCTTTTTCCAAAAGTAGTCATTTGTTTATTGATTAGTGTTACATTTTCATCGCATTTCAATATTTTTCGTCATCATGGATACGTTAAAAATTCGAGTAATTATGGAATATGAGTACCGTCGTGGCAGCAACGCGGCACAAGCGGCACGCAACATCAACGACGTTTACGGAGCTAGCACTACAAACCAACGCACCACCTGTTATTGGTTTGCTCGCTTCCGTTCTGGAAATTTCGACCTGAAAAATGAACCACGCGGTCGTCCGAAGACTTTGGTCGACAATGACGAATTAAAGGCGATTGTGGAAGCTGATGATACACAATCTACGGCTGAATTAGCAGCTGCTTTCGACGTTAGCGTCAAAACAATATTGGTCCATTTGCGTCAAATTGGCAAGGTAAAAAAGCTTGACAAAAATGGGTGCCCCACGAACTCAATGATCGCCAGCACGAAGTACGCGTTGAGACGTGCCTTGCACTGCTCAACAGACACACAAATGAAGGAATTTTGAACCGCATTGTTACCTGCGATGAAAAATGGATTCTGTTTGATAACCGCAAGCGCTCAGCAAGTTGGTTGGATCCTTTTTTTTTTTTTTTTTTGATCACTAGGTGGAAATCCTCATGGATGTCCTCCGCCCTGGGGTGGGCGGAGGGGTCTGTCAGACTCTTACTGACTAAAACCACCCCGGTGTTCCGTCCCACACCTACGTCGGGGACCACGGGAACCAATATGTCTTCCGCGATCCCCGACTGGTGCCGGCCCGCCTTTGCGGGCCTCCTCACGTTGGGGGGGAGTGAGGTGTTAAACTCCCCCCCATACATCACAGAGAGGCGCACGTGGAACACTACGCGCCACCATCTCGGGTCCTAAGGAATAGGGGGCGACGGATGTCCCCAGATCCGTCGCCCCTGGACCCATTTAGGGGGGCTGGAAGAGGGCGTTGTCCGCCCTCCGCCGACGCCCGGTGCGTCTGCTGCGGGCTGGGTGAGCGGAAGATATCTCCAGCTCCCTTTCCGCAGCCTCCTTCTGCGACATGACTGATTCGCAGAAGGATACCACCGCGTCCCAGGACTCCTCGCTGCCAACCATGGACTCGACCACGGCCGGCAGCGATAGGTCACTGCCTACTTCTGAGACGAGGACACGACGCGGCTCCTCCCAAGCGGCACATTCTGCCAGCCCAGCGTATGCCGCGTCGTATCCTCCCGGCAGTCGACGCAGTGGTGACACCGGGCGTCCGGCTCCCTGTTTATGCGACACAGGTACTTCCCGAAGCAACCATGCCCCGAGAGCACCTGCGTCGCCCGAAACGACAGGGAGCCGTGCCTCCTAAGTTGGTTGGATCCTGGTTCAGCACCTAAACAATGCCCTAAACGAAAACTTACCCCTAGAAAAGTGATGGTCACTGTTTGGTGGTCTAGCGCCGGTGTGATTCATCACAGCTTCTTACCAAACGGGGTGAGCATTACTGCAGATGTGTACTGTGAATAACTGAACTCAATGATGGAGAAGCTTGCACATCTCCAACCAGCATTGGTCAATCGCTCGTCTCCGCTGCTCCTGCACGACAACGCGCGACCTCATACTGCACAGCAGACGGTCTCCAAGTTGCAAGAACTGGGGTTGGAAGCTCTCCGTCATCCGCCCTACTCACCAGACCTTGCGCCTACAAATAAAAAATATATGAAAAAAATTCGTTTAATTTTTTTCATACAAAACGGCATTTTCATAGGTAAAGACCTATTATTTGGTCATCATTCTGAATTTATACAATTTCTCATTTAGCTTCGTACTTAGCGATTCGTTTCATATCTTAAAGCCTTTTCTATGGTATATTGAACCGACCTCTAAATGACCAGTGACCAAAAGGGATTGGCTATCCGATCGGGACCGCAGATTTCACTATCTGACATGACTATAGGTACGAAGCGGATTTTAAACTGTCCGTTTGGTTTAAAACTTTTTTTTTTTTAATGTTATTTTTTGAGGCTTCACAGAGAGTGATCGAGATCTGAGGGAACATATACATATACATACTTTGTAAAAACATGCTGTGGCTGAGTAAAACCTAACAAAAATATGTTATAGCAAAGTATCAATAAAAAAATGGTCTGATTTTTTTTTTCAGTTTCAACATATTTTTTAAATCTACACTTATTAAGGGGTAGAGTTTCTCAGTTTTTTCGTATAATCTCCGGCACTAGCAGTCGGATCTGAAAAATCCTTTTGCATTTGACAGCCCAATTCTTGAGGATTTAACACCACACTACGAACCTTAGGGGTCAAGCAAAATGAAAAAGTCGAAAAGAACGCTAAGTGTACCTAAACGAAGTAATGGCGCGAGCGGACAGTGAGGATGCAACGTGGCGGGCCGGGAGTCAAAATTTCACGCAGACGAAGTTGCGGGCGACGTGCTTTAGTACCTATATAACCTATATTTCAATAAATACGCATATCATTTCAAGATTATTTTCAGTCTATCTACCCCTTAAAAAAGTAGTATATGTATGATAGGAGTTCACATACCTATATTAGTAAAAATCGCACCTCCGGTGCAACAACGTCCCTTATACAAAAGATGTAATATTTCAGGAGAAGCGTTTGAAAATTCCACATCCTATTATAATGTATTGCCTAAAGAAATTAACTGGTAATATTTAAACTACAACTTTGAACTTCATATAGTTAAAGCGAACATTTAATAAAGGGTACATTACTACTTTTTCTCACTCTCAATCAGAACAATTTTGGCAAAATTTGCATAAGTGACGTTGTTGCACCGGAGGTGCGAAATGGTGAACAATTTCAACATGAATTTTTAAAATATCCGTAATCAATGTACGGCTCACGGGGTTGTAGTTTTAAACCGTTGTTAAACAAATTTAAAACGGGTTTTAAACGTTTTAAAATGGTTTATTTACAACCAGAGATATGACGCAACAGTCCTGTAATTATGCATTTACGAAGTAATACTTATAATAGGTACTTCTAAGGTAATTTGTAATTATCTCATTTCTTTATCAACTGTAGGTACCTAGAGGACACCTTTATCTTTACGAACAAAACATTTGTTAATGACAATGACATGTTAAATATTCAAAATGCTTGTAAGATAGAATCCGACTTATAGATAGATAACTGTGTTCGCTTTTCCAACGATTTTCCTGGCGTACAACTGGAATTTAATATAAATCATTGCTTCAACTGGGAAAATCAGATGGGTTTGTCGGTAGATTTATGTAATACACTTAAAATAAACATTGAAGCCAAAATAATTTAAAGTTGGGTGTGTCGAAACTTTCATAACGAGACAATTACAATAATAGATAATAATCGAAGCGTTTAAACGTAGCTTACTTTTATAGATTCAATTAGCCAGTTTACGTCCATAAAACACTTTGAACATCACACGTTCATTCTTACGTCATAGTAAGACCACATAGCCACGAACGTGAAAATATCGTGGCAGGTTTTTATTTCGGTATTTTTTTTTTTTCGTGGCTGGGAAATCATCAAATGACGTCTCCCGCTCTGGGTGGAGCGGAAGGGCGTGACTTTTACTGACTAAAACCCACCCGTGTTCCTTCAGTTGCCCATATGCCACGGCCTCATTATCTCTTTCGAACGAATCTCGCGACACTGGCAGGTATCTCGGTATTGAACCGAGCTTTAAGAATACAACAGACTGCATCCTAGCGCGTAGAAAAATCACACTGTCCGATTTTTAACTCTCGGCACCAAGCAAAGCACTGAAGATCGAGTGCACGAAAACAATTCCACCGCGATATTTATACGTTCGTGCGCACGTAGACTTACAATGGTGCCGATTCCCTTATTCACAAACTAAACTAAATTTAAGTTCAGTGCATCTTTTTCTTTCTATTTCATTAAGAAAAGGACAGAAGATAAATTTTAGTTTAGTCCTGTCAAATTAATCAGCGCTTCATACAAGTTTAGACGTGATTAAAAACTTGCCTACTAAAATTACGTCAATTTACGTCAAACGCTGATTAATTTGACAGGACTCAACTAAAATTTATCTTCTGTCCTTTTCTTAATGAAATAGAAAGAAAAAGATGCACTGAACTTAAATTTAGTTTAGTTTGTGAATAAGGGAATCGGCACCATTAATGTTGTCAATACCACAGTACCAGTCACATCGGCTGGTGCTATTCCCATGCGATACCCAATTATAGTTCATCAAAGAAAACGTGGAAAAGTGATGGTTACTTTATAGCTTAATAACCGTGTCAGTCGTGTCACCATAGATTAAGTTATTGTATAAATTATTATCTAATAGCTATAGACAGCTGACGAAGCGAACTTCATTATGGATGTCTTTACAGGATGTCTAAAATTGTTATTCAAATTATTATTGCGCACACGGGAATTCAGACAGAATCAGGCTTTTTGTAGTAAATGTTTCATGAAATAAATAATAATAATTTCATGAAACATTTAAAATTGAAGTAATTGAGGTAAGGTTGCCTGAAAAGTCATAGCTGTGTGTTTAGAATCACACTTGGCCAATTTTCTTTTACCACACAACATCATCATCATCATTTCAGACGTAAAATGTCCACTGCTGGACATAGGCCTCTCCCAATTTTGGTCGGGGTTTGCCATAATCGCCACGTCTGGCAAGCGGGATGGCGCACAGTGGTCCGGATTTTAAAAAAGGTGGACATAGGATCGAAAATGCATATTTAACTTAACAAAAAATTGTTTCGTATAGGAAATATAACGCTGATTAATACTTATTACTACAACTTTTCAAAAAAACTGCTCCTACACGTCAAAAAAAAATATTGAAAATAAAAATGTATGGGAGAAAATCTATTTTATTTTTTTTCTCCGTTCAGTATCAAAGTATAGCAAGCAAACCTTATATTCTGGTAAACACTTATTGTCCTTAACACGACGACATATAAATTGCTTGCGTATCCCTGCGGCCTTGGCGCCTACGATGCTTTAAAGTTTAAAATTTTAATGTTGAATTATCTTAATATTATTAACGAGTTTTTCTATTAAAATTAATCCAAAATATCAATTTAATAAAACAAGCCCCCCGCGCGCCCCATCCTTGTTTTAGACTCGCCCCCTATCACTTTGGACTTAAATATAACTGGCGAAATTACAGTGTACTATACTGTAGTATACACCTTTGCCAAACCGCTCGGGGAATATAAAGCGTGATATTATGATAAAATAAGCATTTTGCTTATTTTTTTTAAATAATCTTCTGTTGATTATTCTGTCATCTGTTGATATTTCCTATTGATAAATCATGATATTGTTGTGTGTTATACCACTAGCGTGACTCATATTAAAAGAAACAATTAAAAATAGATTTAGCCCTGAAAAGGGCTTTTTCTGAAGTCATGAAAACGACTATTTTAAGTAGTCCGCAAACGACCACAACTTAACTACTACTACTAACAAACTCAATTCTAACATAACAACATCACTAAATCTGTCACGTTTACATTAACGGATCATGTTCAGACTGCAACTCCTGTAGATCCATATTTTCGGTTTCTTCTGTTACTACCTCAGGCAACAACAAAAGCTCTTTAACATCTGAAAAAAAATCGAATTGCTTTGAATTGCTGTATTTTGGTCGAATATGGGATAAATATGGGTCTGAACTAATTAAAAAATTATGGAGCAAGTCCTCGTTGGTCTTTATCCTGTTAAATTTACTTGTGTGAGATTCACGAACTCTTCTAAATTCTTTATTTCTTGCTTTTCCCGCTTCTTCGGAAAGAATGCCAATTGGTAGGAGGCCAAAGTGATGACAAATGTCTGCACCGTGTATGAGTAGCTTGTGCACACTTGCGGGCATATAAAACCATGGGTATAGATCAACAAAGATCTCAGCTGTTTCTCTGCAATAAGTCCTGAATTTTTCAATATCTATGGCACATCCTGATGAAATCGTTTGAAGAATAACCGCAAAATGCTTCAGCAGGTCTTTGTCAACATTGGTTATTTCGGCAGATTTCTCATAATCTCTAAAAAACCTTCTGGCTGTGTTTCCGTCGTTTGTGGTTCCAAAGCCTTGCTTCACAAAATCCACAAGTATTCCCATTTGCTGTTTGAATTCTTCTTGTGTCGAATGTTTCTTCGCAGCTTTTAGTTGCTTGTTAGCACCTCGTGCAGTCCACATCTCAAAGTCCATGTTGTAAGATATGTGTAGAATACACTCCATACAACGAATCCACATATGAAGAGTAGAAAGACCATATTTATAAACATCTTCTCGAACAGGTCTTGAAAATACTTCTGACAGCTTGTTCATCTCAGTCGGCTTAGCAAGGCAAATATTGCAGGCAGATGCAGATGAAGTATCCGTTATAATAGTGGCCACTTTTCCGTCGATCATTGTCATATGAAGCTCGTGACTAATCTCTAGCCCTGCCCATTTTGTAGAATCGATGTTTTTTATTTCTTCCTTCAATGCAGCTTCTTCTTGCTTGATGTATTCTGCGGTCTCTTTACAAAACTCGAACTTAATGGGTCTGCAATAATGTGTTGAAGAAGGTGTTGGGTTTTCCCATATGGTGCTATTATTAGAAACTAATTTAAGAGGGACAAGACTTGACATGAAAACCGATGAATCACTGAAGTTTACATCTTCACTCCTTTGCTTGTAGGTACTTTGTGAAGAAGCTCCATCGAAACCCCATTTACTAATTAACTTCAATCCTTCAGTTGACGAATCAATGTGGGTACCGGTAATTTGAAGAATCTTCTGGACTGTTAGATCCAATAGGGCTTGAAGCTTCACTCTGGCTCCTCTCTCAGTAATTTCTTAATCATGTGGATAGCATCTCTTTTTAGCTTCAAGGAGTTTGTGATACGATGGTAACACTGGAACTTCACAATCTAACAGCGCTTTCCTTAAACACAAGTATTTCCATTTTGACAGGTTCAGTGATGTATAAAGACCAAGAGCATGATCTTCATCAAAAGTTTTTTTCCTATTTTTCTTAAACAATGTGGCTTGAACGATAGCAACACTATCAGGGTTCTTCGTTACATGGTCTATAACACAAGCTAAGTCATTCTTCTTGTCGATCCTAAGTCTTTCGACTAATGCAAAAGTAAGTTCTTCCGGCGAATAGTCCAAAAGAGACTCTGAACGTCTTTTCTTCTGTTTGTTGCTGAGGTCAACAAAAGGCTTCCTAATCTGAACTTCGGTAGATGTGCCCACAGTCGTTGTACTAGATGTCGACGGAATCACAGCTGCTGTAGTATCGATGTCAACTGAAGTATTTTCTGACGATATGTTTTCGATAACTTCATCTTGGGCTTGAAAAATCTCGGATAAATTAACAGTAGTGCAATTTGGCCAACTAATATTTGATTGTAACCACGCAGCATGTCTATTCATGAAAGTTTTTTGATTTCTAGAAGCACTTGCCCATCTGCGACTGATATTACTGATGTAGTTCTTCAAAAAGGTCTTGATTATTTCTAAATCTTCTGAACATGTCTCAACTGGGATATGTTGAATAATAGCTTCATAGAGTCTTGCCCAATTTTTCATGTCTCCTTCAACACGGAGGAACATAAAGATGTCCAAGTTTGTTACAAATGCAGCCATAACGAAACTCACTAAACTTTCACACAGCACGGATAATTAGATATGTTGCTTCCTCAAGGGTTGAGTAACAAGTGCCTTTAATTGTTTCATGCACCGATATAAATAACAAACACACGCGCGCAAGTAGTGACTGACAAAATTAGTACCCCACTTCTTAAACAGCCAATCAGCGTCGTCGATATCTCCGGTGGTGGGGGTAAATGATTCCTTTATCACAGGAGTCGTTTCAGTCAGTTACAAATAGACAACGAATCAGCACGTGTCTTTTATTGCTATTTTTTATTAAAATAAATTAAACAAATACTTGCAAAATGCTTGAATGCGTATGTTTTAATTCTTATATAATTAAAAAATGATATTTTAAATTCAGCATAATTGAAAAACTCGATAATAATTAGAAAAAAATCGCAATTAAAATTTTAAACTTTGAAGCATCGTAGGCGTCAAGGCCGCAGGGATACGCAAACAATTTATATGTCGTCGTGTTAAGGACAATAAGTGTTTACCAGAATATAAGGTTTGCTTGCTATACTTTGATACTGAACGGAGAAAAAAAATAAAATAGATTTTCTCCCATACATTTTTATTTTCAATAATTTTTTTTTGACGTGAAGGAGCAGTTTTTTTGAAAAGTTGTAGTAATAAGTATTAATCAGCGTTAAATTTCCTATACGAAACAATTTTTTGTTAAGTTAAATCTGCATTTTCGATTCTATGTCCACCTTTTTGTAAATCCGGACCACTGTGTGGCGATCGGATTATGGTGGTAAAATACATAGAGAACGCTGCTGCCCATTCTCTAGTAAGTCCTTCAGTCACCTCTTACGACACCCACGGGAAGAAATAGGATGGTGTGGATTCTTTACGTCCGGCAGCACAAGGAATTGGTAGTAGTACTATTCGTAATTATGTACTTTTATGAAAAATTCAATATTGGGAAGGTTAGGTGAAAAGTCCCAGTTTAAAATCACAGTTGGCTAATTTTCTTTTACCACAAATAGACATGATATGAACTTTAAACAATCTAAAGCCGTCACGTAGGTAGGTACCTACTTCCGTACTCCGAATAATAATTCCAAAGTTCGCTTTTGAGATAAACCGTTTGTTATATCAATTAAAAGATTATTCAGTCATAATGATTCAGAAAACGTAATATTCAGTACTAGATAACATAGATAAAATACTATTGTAGTTAAAGATAAAACGGATAACAAACAACATTGCAGTCGGGCTTTCGTGCCTACCAGTCGTTTATAATACCTATATGCTTCGCGTATAGTTTAGGAACTGCAAGAGTAACACACGTATCTTTTTATAACCAAAACAATCAATAATGCATTGGCGGTCGATATGTTGTTATTTCTGTTCACCGCGCGAAGAGGCAAAAACAATTAGTCTGTAAGTACTTTTCTATGCAAAGTTAACGGGTATTTTTTAACAATGGAATGGTGGAAGTTTAAAATATATTTTTTTTGTGACTAACTAAACGATCTTCATTTGAAGTTTCCCTACATAGTCCCTACACACGGCTACTAGATTGAGAATCTGAAGCTGAGAATTCGTCAAACTTTTCTTTCGAACTAGGTAGGTACTTGTTACTCTTTTTTTTTCTTTTTTTTTTTGCAATAATGCACACACCTGCAACATAATTGCAAAACTTGTAAAACATTTAAATTTCGCGGGCTTTTGCCGACTTAAGTAAGTAATTATAGAGTTTTCGCCCAATGGTCGATAATTCTACCATAATTCATTTAAATAGAAATACATTATTAAGGGCTCGGCGACGGACAGTCTGTCCATACAAACGTAATACCAAAATCATTTGCAATTTGAGCATATTTCCACCATTTTAAGATGATATTCGGCTTTAGACAGTATTTATCTAGGTTATGGTGACGTTTTTTTAAAAAAAAACTAAGCCAAAACAAAGTTTGAGCGAATTGCATTTCGCACATTTTTACAACATAAATGACATGTTTTCTTTTTGTTTTTTCTGCATTAAAAACAACAATTTCTGTAATAATGTTTTATCCATAACACAGATTATATTATCAAGATACTAAACAACAAAAAACAATTGAAAAATCATTAAGTTTTCATTCATCATTTTTGGTATTACGGAACACATCCAAATTTATCATAATTTTCAATAGCTGGTAGTGCTATCGCGTCTCACAAAAATGTCAATGTGTGCACGGTCGTACGACTCGCGGTAGGTGTGTTGTGTACCGCTCGGACACGCATTCACACCAGTGTGATTCACACTAGCGTAACATGCATTTTGGGCGTACTTTTATTTGTTTATTCAATTGTATTGTGATATTTCTGACACTATTATTGACCTATGCTATAGAACTTGGTTTTTGATTTTTCTTCTGATCTGGTATCGAGTACAGAGACTGAATGACTGATGAGAATGCAATGATGATGAACTTTGCTTTTTTTTTGGATGGGAAATCATCAAATGACTTCTCCCGCTCTGGGCGGAGCAGGAGGGCGTGTCAGACTTTTACTGACTAAAACCCACCCGTTAGTTAGTTTTTACTTTTTAGTTTTTACTTTTTTTACTTTCGAACGAATCTCGCGACCCTGGCAGGAACTTTGTTTACGAACCTGGATTTATTGTTTACGATTCGGTTTGGTTGCCAACATGGACTCCGAACGTTGGGATGTGTCTCACAGTAAGTGAGAACCTATTCTATTACCCAATGATATATTATAAGTTACCTGCCTAATATTGCTTGACTACTAATTGTTTACTTACATATTTTTAAACTCAGCCCAATAAAATAAAGATTATTTTTTTCGTGGTCCGAGTTTAATAGTAGTAAGTACCTAAGTATATTTTGTATAAGTTGGTATTTACCTACCTATCTAGTTTACGTTAATTATTTTATGATTTAACACACGTTCCCACGGACGTAATAAAATCGCGGCTGGTTATTTTCGTGCACTGGATTTTCAAGGTACTACTCAGCGCTAAGAGGTGAAAATTCAACTGTGCTTCGACGCGCTGAGACTCACCTGCGCTGCACTCTGTTGTATTCTCAATGCTCTGTTCAACACCGACAGTTGAAAATACAGTGCGCGAAAATAGCCAGCCGCGATCTTATTACGTCCGTGGGAACGTGAGTTTGACCATAATTAACGTAGTTTTAATTATTTCTGGGATAAACAATTGCCAGTATAGAAAATAACAGAAATCGATTCTGTAAACGATTCTGAACAATTTATTATCATAATGTTCATTTATTGTGTTACACACACACTATTTAAACCTACTACTTTGTATATTTTTTACTTCACCAGTTTTTATTTATTTGTTGGTATATTGGCATAGTTAGCTGACATATGGCAAATACACAATCAGTCTATAACGTTCCCACTGCTGGGATACAAGCCTCCTTTCTGAGAGGGAATGGGCCGTAATCTACCACACGGGCCCAGTGCGGATTGGTAGATGTCTGATGTCTCCGATTTTTTAATTCTAGGACATGCCGGTTTCCTCACGATGTTTTCCTTTACCGGTGTGAGAGCAATGGTGATGACATTATTTATACATAGTAAAGCGGGTTGGGTTCGAACCCGCTACCTATAACTCGTAACTCGGGGCCATTACCACTGGGCCACCAGACCACTGCTCTCGCAGATATGGTCAACAATGTATTGTAATATTCTGTGTCTCGTAATTACTTTGCCTACCTACTATTGTATAGAATCAAGTTTATGTAACTAAACAGTGCCGCTGGGGAGTTGTTGTCGGGCGGGCGGTTTGTGGGACTGTTTTATGTAATTTTGACGTTCGAAAAGTGCTGATTCTAAACCTAGCTTGAATAAATTACTTTTGATTTTTATTTTATAAGGTTTTTTCCTCAGGAGAGTAACGTGTAAGAACATTACAAATAAATTTTAATTAAAAATAATAGTTTAAAAAAACTAAAAACACGCTTCCATTGAAAACCAAACTAAAAAGTACAAAATAATGGAAAAAAGCGTGGGCTGCCTGATATCAATAAAAAATACCTTAAAAAGCACCCCACGCTTTTTTTTATTATTTATTTTCTATTTTTTAGGGTGTTTCGAATTTTGAGACGTATGTCAGCGTAGTTTGTGACGTATGTCAGCGTAGTTTATGTCGTATGTCAGCGTAGTTTGTGACGTATGTCAGCGTAGTTTTCGAAGACAGTTGTTTTGCTGTCCTGGCAAGGATAATGGCACAGATTTATGAAATTATTGCATTGTCATCGGTCCTTGACAGGTGTGCAAAGTTTGAATGAAATCTGGTCGTTTGAAGTGGGTCAAAATCGCGGTATAAAAAGTCGGTTACAAACAAACATACAAGTGAAGCTAATATAAAGCGTGTAAAAAAAAAACCTAGTTTTTTATTAATCCTCTTTTATCGCGTAAATATGTATAAATTATTGGAATATTTGTCTGTTACTAATATTTTGCGTAACACTTTTAGTAACCTTTATTCATTATTTATAAGTAGGTAGCTTTTGCCGGCGGCTTCGCCCGCGTGGAGGTTGGACAATGCATCTAAACCTTCATAAATCACTCTATCTATTGGTGATAACCGCATGAAAATCCGTTCAACATTTTTTGAGTTCTTCGCAAGTAGACAGACAGACGCAGCGGGGGACTTTGTTTTATAATATGTAGTGATGTAGTGATAACAATTTTTAAAATTAGTAAAAATAATACTTACTTATACATAAATATGACAGAAAAAGCCTTCGTTTTCAGGGTTCCGTTGCCAAATGGCAAAAAGCGGAACCCTTATAGATTCGTCATGTTTGTCTGTCTGTCCGAGTATGTCACAGCCACTTTATTCCGAAACTATAAGAGCTATGCTGTTGAAACTTGGTAAGTAGATGTATTCTGTGAACCGCATTAGGATTTTTACACAAAAATAGAAAAAAAACCGGCCAAGTGCGAGTCGGACTCGCGCACCGAGGGTTCCGTATAAACCTGTAAGTATAAAGTTTTAAATTTATAAAAATATATTTTTATTACATGATGTAACTAAAAATTTACAGTTTTCGCAATTTTTCCTTTATCTGTGCTATAAGACGTTGCTTCGTACCAAATTTCAAAATTCTAGATCGACTGGAAGTACCCTATATTGGTTTTGATTCCCTTGCGAGTTTCGAAAATTTGCTGAAATTTGCGGCATAAACGGCTATATGTTTTGATTGCGTTAGCTTAGAGGTTTGATTTTTTCACAGCTCCAAGGGACAGTAGACTTGAGTATTTGATATAAATTTCAGCTTGATACCTCCACGCGTTCCTGAGAAAAAGGGTCTTGACAGACGGACGGACGGACGGACGGACGGACGGACAACAAAGTGATCCTATAAGGGTTCCGCTTTTTCCTTTTGAGGTGCGGAACCCTAAAAACAATAATATTTGGGGTTCTCCATACATAAAACTCAAAAAAAAAACCGGCCAAGTGCGAGTCGGACTCACGCACCGAGGGTTCCGTATAAACCTGTAGTGTTTAATACCTCTTTGTATTCATTAGGAAAGGGGTAGTAAGTTTTAAATTATTAAAAATATTTTTATATATGATGTAACTAAAAATTTTCGGTTTTCGCAATTTTTCCTTTATCTGTGCTATAAGACGTTGCTTCGTACCAAATTTCAAAATTCTAGATCGACTGGAAGTACCCTTTAGGTTTTGATTCCCTTGCGGGTTTCGAAAATTTGCGGCATAAACGGCTATATCTTTTGATTGCGTTAGCTTAGAAGTTTGTTTTTTTCACAACTCTAAGGGACAGTAGACTTGAGTATTTGATATAAATTTCAGCTTGATACCTCCACGCGTTCCTGAGAAAAAGGGTCTTGACAGACGGACGGACGGACGGACGGACAGACGGACAACAAAGTGATCCTATAAGGGTTCCGCTTTTTCCTTTTGAGGTGCAGAACCCTAAAAAACATCAAACCCATACGTGTGGGGTATCTATGGATAGGTCTTCAAAAATGATATTGAGGTTTCTAATATCATTTTTTCTAAACTGAATAGTTTGCACGAGAGACACTTCCAAAGTGTTAAAAAGTGTGTCCCCCCTCCCGTAACTTCTAAAATAAGGGAATGATAAAACTAAAAAAAATATATGATGTACATTACCATGTAAACTTCCACCGAAATTTTTTTTAATACGTCATAAATCGTAAACCACAATTTACCTTTCATTCAGTCAACTCAAATATAAAAATTAAAAATAATAATAATCATTTCATAAACATAAACCTTAGGTATGCATAAACCGTGAATACCTGCAGGTTTGTACGGAACCCTCGGTACGCGAGTCCGACTCGCACTTGGCCAGTTTTTTAAAGTTGAGACCACTCCATAGGAAATGAACAAACATAAATAGGCTTAAAATTAGTTTACAAGTACCAAGTTAGGAAAGGTATGTAAGACTCTCTACAAAAGGCCTAGATGTCGAGATAAATTGTAATAATTCTAGATACGGACATTGTAAAGAAATTTCCACAAAACGCATTACTAGTCTATGCATTTACTAACGATTCCCCAAAGTAGTCAACAAAAATAAAGCAAATAACGAACATACCTAATTACAAGTAAATAAAAATGTCTTCGAGTCGTTATGAATAAAGGGTAGATTCTATACTACTATTCACTCACACACGGCTGCGCACCGCGTCACCGTTGGCCTTCTATTGTCAAACAGAGATAGCAATATTCCGACCGAATTTTGCCCTTGCGTCGGCTCGTGGTTTGCGAGTTAGGGCGCCACGTTCTTAAGAAAAAATATCAGCTTTCTGCATGCAAACTTTAGTAAAAAGCAAAAAAACTTTGTACCCACACAGTTTTTGCTTCGTATTGAATATATAAATCTATATTTTCTAGTGTGTTTACGAGTCGAAGCCACTCGATATTATGTCACCCATAGTGAAGCACCCACTCATGCATCATGATTATGATAAACTAAGTATAACCTAATCGTTCGTTTTCTGCCACAGTGCCCTTACTTCCGCATTCTTTACTTGTGACGCTACTTTTTAAACGATCTTATTTCTCTGAATGTTGACAAGTTAGAGTAGTAACAATCCTCAAATTTAAGAAGCTTAGGTAACGTACTGCGTACGTAACTGCATTATATGGAAAGAGAACCATTGGAAATCTGTATGCATTACGGCTCCCGCAAACAGGCGCAACGCAATTCTAATAGAACAATTTCTATGAAAAATTCAGGGAAATTGACCAACTAGAGTCACCTCGCGCCGGTTTGCGGAAGCCTTTATCAAACGTTCAATACTAAATAATATTCCGTACTTACGATTCATAACGGGTAAACGAGATATACAAATAGAGATGCAGCACCATCCTGTTGAGAAACCAACTTTTTTAAGAAGTTTCAGACCGTTCGTTTCCAGTTTTCCATCCACTTTAGTAGCTCATCCCTAATTCCGTGTTCGCCCGTTCCTTGTTACGAATAAGCTATTTAAGAGCTGTTCCATAAATTCATCTCATCGTGGTGCACAGAATAATGACCTTCAGGATTTATTTTTATGCTGAATGGGCGTGCTCTTGATCTGATGTCTCTAGTTTAGTAAACTAAACACTTCTGTTTACCCATTGACGAAAATCAGGCTTGTTAAGTGTTTTGTTACATTTATAGCGTAGCTGTAAGACTTATATCAAACCATATTAACAACTATGGATTGATATCAGCTATAAAACAAAACTTGCCCCAATCCCGATACGGAATCGAACCCAGTTCACGACTGTCGACGCATTTACTCTAAATTCACTCTGCCGCCGACAAAACCGTAACGGTTATAAACAAGATAAAACCGGTAGCAATCCAAAGTTCATTCGATTTGCTCGAGCAATGAGAATTCGAAGAGTTTTGAATACAACTATGAATAATCAGTATAATCACTGATTATTCATAGTTGTGTTAAAACGTTAGTAAGTATGTATACAATAATTAACAAATCGATGATTCATGAATTGATTAATTCTGTCATAATTAATTATAACGAGTGCTATGTGTCACACTTTTGTTATGACGTTTGATTGTATAAAATAAAAATAACCATAACTAGGTATTATTTTTTATTATAAATAAATAAATTCGTTTGGCATCCGCTTGCAGTGTTATCGTAGCGATTAAAAAAACTTGAGAAGGCACCCACTTCATTTTTAGGGTTCCGTTGCCAAATGGCAAAAAACGGAACCCTTATAGATTCGCCATGTCTGTCTGTCTGTCTGTCTGTCTGTCCGAGTATGTCGCAGCCACTTTTCTCCGAAACTATAAGAGCTGTGCTATTGAAACTTGGTAAGTAGATGTATTCAGTGAACCGCATTAAGATTTTCACACAAAAATAGAAAAAAAACAATAATATTTGGGGTTCCCCATACATAGAACTGAAACTCAAAATTTTTTTTTTCATCAAACCCTTACGTGTGGGGTATCTATGGATAGGTCTTCAAAAATGATATTGAGGTTTCTAATATCATTTTTTTTTAAAACAATCATATTTGGGGTTCCCCATACATAGAACTGAAACACAAAAAAAAAATTTCATCAAACCCTTACGTGTGGGGTATCTATGGATAGGTCTTCAAAAATGAAATTGAGGTTTCTAATATCATTTTTTTCTAAACTGAATAGTTTGCGCGAGAGACACTTCCAAAGTGGTAAAATGTGTGTCCCCCCCCCCCGTAACTTCTAAAATAAGGGAATGATAAAACTAAAAAAAATATATGATGTACATTACCATGAAAACTACCAACGAAAATTGGTTTGAACGAGATCTAGTTAGTAGTTTTTTTTTTAATACGTCATAAATCGTAAACCACAATTTACCTTTCATTCAGTCAACACAAATATAAAAATTAAAAAAAAAAACATTTCATTTCATAAACGATGATGACGAATGATGATGATGATGACCTGCAGGTTTGTACGGAACCCTCGGTGCGCGAGTCCGACTCGCACTTGGCCGGTTTTTTAGGGTTCCGTTGCCAAATGGCAAAAAACGGAACCGTTATAGATTCGTCATGTCTGTCTGTCTGTCTGTCCGTGTATGTCACAGCCATTTATTTCCGAAACTATAAGAGCTATGCTGTTGAAACTTGGTAAGTAGATGTATTCTGTAAACCGCATTAAGATTTTCACACAAAAATAGAAAAAATACAATAATATTTGGGGTTCCCCATACAAAGAACTGAAACACAAAAAAATAATTTTCATCAAACCCATACGTGTGAGGTATTTATGAATAGGTCTTCAAAAATAATATTGAGGTTTCTAATATCATTTTTATCTAAACTGAATAGTTTGCGCGAGAAACACTTCCAAAGTGGTAAAATGTGTCCCCCCCCCCGTAACTTCTAAAATAAGGGAATGATAAAACTAAAAAAATATATGATGTACATTACTATGTAAACTTCCACCGAAAATTGGTTTGAACGAGATCTAGTCAGTAGTTTTTTTTTAATACGTCATAAATCGTAAACCACAATTTACCTTTCATTCAGTCAACTCAAATATAAAAATTCAAAAAAAAAAAAAACATAAACATAAACCTTATGCATAAACCGTGAATACCTGCAGGTTTGTACGGAGCCCTCGGTGCGCGAGTCCGACTCGCACATGGCCGGTTTTTTTTATTCATTCAATTTGTAAGGACATGCATGCGGTGTTTTTTCGTCAATAGTATAAGCCGATTCACGTTCAACGTATCATTGAAATTAAATTGTAATTTGTAACTGAAAACGGCCAATGAATGTCGAGACATACCTACACCTACGTAAGCGCTACAAAGTACAATGTGTAGATAACAAAGAGACATGAACTTGTACGTAATCTTGCGTGACGGCATACGACGCCAAACATTAGTACGTCACAAACAGGCGATGTTCTATCGGTCAACAGCACTATCCATAGGAGCTGCCATTTTTAGACAGAAGCAGCCTTGGTGGCTATTTTTAGTAAGGTAACAAAACCTCTAATGTAACAAACTGCCTTCTTATCTCAAGAACATTCAAATAATATCCAACAATGCATCCGATTTCGTAATACACTGTTGTCCTCGTTATTAATTGTTCTTGTCGAATGTAGAAATACCTAATTATATAGACTTGGAAAGTTACATGCCATATATAGATGCATTTATGTACGGCGCTAATTCTATTTATGTTGTCTCTATGCATCACATAGGGCAATCGTAGTCAAGGTCACTAATAAGTAGGTACCTACATACATGCCTGTTTTGGCATCCATCCAATAGACAGTTTCACACGGTAAATTTAATGTACCTTTATCAAGTTTCATTTAGCCGTAGCTTAGCGAATAATTATGACTTGTTTTCCGAAATAGCTTTAAATACTTTTAATATTAAAATTATTGCAATTCACAGAGTTAGTCGCGATATGCAGCTTCCTCTAGTCAAGACTGTGCAAGGCGAGTTAAAGGGAACTGTTTGCAGTGGTGTCGAAAATTACGTCGCGTTCAAAGGCATACCATATGCAAAGCCGCCACTTGGAGAATTAAGATTCAAGGTGAGTAACAAATGAACACATACCTACACACTTTGTGTCGTTTTTTTCTTCACGTCAAACGAAAGCATACCTAAGCATGCACATTAGTATTCTCTTGGAGACTATAAGCATATTATTAAGATGGTATTCGCGTAGTAGACGCATTCAATGAAATTTTTACTCAGGTACACTCTACGAGTATATTAGACAGCAAATTATATTACCATATCAAGTAGTTGTTTATCTTGGGTTGATTATGTATTGTAAAGTTTAGTAGGTACCTACATATGTATAGAGATACAAAGTTTCATACATTTTACTATCAAAATATGTCAGTACCCTTTTTTCAACGTGGTAGTCATGATATACAATTTTTGTAACAGTTTAATTTAATGTAAAGCTTGTTGACTTCAAACTCTTCTAACTCTAGCAACCAATAGATCATACCTACCTAGTTTGTAATGGCTTGTACATGTTAATCGAACCTCTAATAATTCCCATTTTGCGCCTCTTTTTGCTAACCTTACGTCTTCCGTTTTGGAATCCTGAAAAATATCACATAGCCAAGTAACTGCGACGATTTGTTTGTAGGTCTCGCTCGGCTCGCGCGCGTTTTCTTTTCTAACTTAAATAGTCGTACGTACGAATATGTCGTTTATGGTATGGTCAAACATTTGCTGCGCGTAGACACAACATGGCATTGTCGAGCTGCTCAAAGTACAGGTCATGAATCACAAAATGGGAGTTTTTTTAGGTATGTGGTTCGAGGGCCGAAACCACAACTAATAGCAGTCAGAGTATCGTCGACCTGCCTACTTACTCATATTGAGATTACATCCTCTCTCTTTACTTACCGATTTATACTTTTTCGTTCCAGGCACCTGAGCCCCCTGAACCATGGCAGGGTGTTCGCGACGCGTCGGAGCACGGCCCCGTCTGCCCGCAGTACAACGAACGTATGAACCGCATCGAACCCGGCAGCGAAGACTGCCTCTACCTGAACGTATACACCAAAACACTCACACGACCAAAACCTCGCCCCGTCATGGTCTGGATCCACGGCGGCGGCTTCTATACAGGATCAGGCGACTCGGACTTCTATGGACCAGAATTCTTCATGGAACAAGACGTCGTATTAGTGACAATCAACTACAGGCTAGAAGTCTTAGGCTTTCTGTGTTTGGACACCGAAGAATGTCCCGGTAATGCTGGCATGAAAGATCAAGTTCTCGCTTTAAAATGGGTGAAGCAAAATATCGCAGCTTTCGGAGGCGATCCCAACAATGTGACTATATTTGGCTGCAGCGCAGGATCTGCTTCAGTTTCCTGTCACTTAGTGTCCAAGATGAGTGCGGGATTATTTAATAAAGCTATATGCCAAAGTGGAGTCTGCCTTAACGAATGGAGCTATAATATCTATGCACGTCAAAGGTCTTTTCAACTAGGAAAATTGCTTGGAAAAGAAACAGACAATCCAGCAGAACTTTTAGAGTTCTTAAAAAGCGTGCCAGCAACGTCTCTAGTCGGCATACAGTTACCAACATTAGAATTAAAATACAATGACTTAATGGACAGTATTCTATTTGGCCCAGTAATCGAAAAATTCGGTCCTGAAGCAAACAAGTTTCTATCAGAATCGCCATTAGAATTAGTGAAAAATGGGCATCTGGCTAAAGTGCCTCTAATATTAGGATACACCTCAGGCGATGGTATAGAAATAGCAAGAAAACTGCCTCTTATAGCTCCTTTTTTGACCACCCCTAGCGCTGTTGTTCCGAGAGAATTGAAACTGAAATGGGACCCAGAAAAAATACAGAAAGCTGACGGAAGGATACGGAAGCAATATTTTAACGATCAACAGATTTCAATGGAACTGATACAAGAATACTCGGATTTAGAAACGGACAGAGTATTTTTGTACAACATCCTTAGATATGCACGTTACCACGCCCAGTGCGTTTCAGAACCCGTGTACTTTTACAAGTTTGCTGCGGAAACTGAGAGAAACTTCACAAAGAAGTCCTATAATATGGATTCCCTAAAAGGTGTTTGCCATTCTGACGATTTAGCATATCTTTTCAATATCACATGCTTGGATGTTCCATTGACGGATGAATCTAGAGACATTATAAAACAATTTGTGCGACTTTGGACTGATTTTGCTACAACCGGGTAAGATTAACATAATTATTATTTTTATTATAACCCCAAAACAAATGCATGCATAATGTCAACTTCACATAACTCTAATTTGGAACAACAAGCTATTTTTGCAATTTGACCATTTGCCTTTTCCAGGAATCCTACATCGAGTGGAGCTGTAGAATGGAAACCATTCAAGGAATCTGAACGAAATTATTATGTCATAGACAAACAACTCGAATGTAAACGGGACCCTAACAAAGATAATATGACTTTCTGG
Source organism: Aporophyla nigra (assembly GCA_947507805.1). Lineage (NCBI taxonomy): Eukaryota > Metazoa > Arthropoda > Insecta > Lepidoptera > Noctuidae > Aporophyla > Aporophyla nigra. The sequence goes on from OX382301.1 coordinate 8,518,285, forward strand.
GAAGATATTTATGAAGAGTCAAAATTAAACATACTTGACAAATAATACATATTTGGCGGTGACCTAATATTTCTAAAATCAAAGTGGTCAATGCTTTATAATATCTAATCTCAAGATCTGTCTTAAGTACAAAGTGCACTAATTAATTCAAAAGGTTGTAGGTAAATAAAGAGCAGTATTAAAGAAATTAAACTTATAATGATTTTTCAAAGTCCACATTTTCTTACAAATACACTGTCCGAGGGTACTGCAATATCCACAGAGTCTTAAAATATGACCACAGAAATATCTGACTGACATCGTAATAAAGTTAAAAAAATGATATTAAACGAAAATACATTCTTAATGGAAGTCAGACCACTGTATGTTACTGCAGTATTCATTACAATATTAGGAAAATAACGCAATCGAACAAACATCAAATACATTCACATCCTTACATAAAAATGAAAACATTAAATGTCGTACTGATGGTGCAGACAATTATTTAAAGACGTGAACATCTGTTTGCAACACTTCTATAGGTAGAACTATTTGGCACAGAAAACTTTTTGTAGCTATATCTAACAAAAAAAATGGAATTGAGATTGATGGGCACATTACACTTTCAATAACTCCAAATAGTCAGAACGGACAGAAACTAAGACATCCGTGTAATAAGTTGCTGAATTCCAGAACGAAGTAACGTCGTTAGTACACCGGCGCAATGAGTTGAAAAAAACGTTGCAAGCTACCTAAAATGTATGAAAGATTGCTTTGATATTGCAGCGATCAAATATATGGTATGCAATGTCAGTGTTGACGCACCTCGTGGACAGTACGACGGCCCTGTACCGTCCGTGATTGTTCACGTCACGGTCAGTAGCGTCCGGAGCGCGAGTTCCGCGGAGGATCCCGGCGTCGGTTCTCGCCACCGCCACCACCACCACCGCCGCCACCTCCTCCGCCGCCTCCGCCGCCGCCACCACCGCCACCTCCGCCACCGCCGCCGCCACCGCCGCGGGAGCGCGAGCGGCGGCGACGGTCGCGGGATCTGCTGCGCGAGCGACGCGAGCCCTTGCGACGCGAGTACAAGTACCTGGAACATAATGTTAAACATTAGCCTAGAAGATAGCGAGACTTCACCTGATGGATTGGTTGCAATTTGCAACAGAGCAGGGTAATCGGAAAGCAGGTAGGCTTTTAAGACTCGATGATCTGCATAGCCTCTTCCCAATAATGTTGGTGTCGGCTTACAGTCGAACTAGATGCAGCTGAATACCAGTATTTTACATAAAACGACTCCCACAACCCAGTTATTCAGTAATACCCATACCAGTATTTTACATAAAACGACTCCCACAACCCAGTTATACCCATACCAGTATTTTACATAAAACGACTCCCACAACCCAGTTATTCAGTAATACCCCTTGGTAAGACTGGTTGTCAGACTTTCGGTCTTCTGAGGACCCGTAACAACTGTCAAAGATCCACGAAGGACAGCCAACGGGTTAACGGGCTTTCCGCGGTAGCTTATGGTGAATGCTCCAAACCAGCCCGCGAAATTCAAAATTTCTTGCGTTTTTTGCAATTTGCAGGCCAGTGCTAGGTTGTATGTTGATTAAAATATTATTCGCGCCTGCAAGATGTACGTAGTTACAGAATTATAATCATCAAAATCGCCAATACAACCCTCCAAGTTCATAAAGGCCTAGGAACAAAAAAAAAAACAGAAAAAGTCATTCCTACAGCTTTATGAACTTAGAGCGTTGTATTGATGATTTTGATGATTATAATTCTGTAACTACATATCGTCGGTTACGATGAACAGGGTATTAACTCAAAAAAGCCTACTTTTCAGGAGAGCGATTTGAAGTTTTCAAATCAATATATTTCCATTTCCGTTAATAATTGGTTAACCTCACTTATATATCTTGTAAACTTACTTTATTGATAACGTTTTTGTTCTCTTCACGAGTTTGTTATTTTGTTATTTCTGAGAAAAAATAGAAAATCTACAGGCAAGAATATAATAATACCTTTTTACACAAAAAATACTTATAAACCAAAGTACTAACTAGAAAATTATATTTTCATAAAATGCAATTTTGAGAGTCTATGTTTGACCTTTCGATTTTTTTTTTGACATTTTTTTAGTATAATTTTTATTTTGCTATGCCATCCTATTTTTTCATGATTTGTTAATTCATTTAGTTATGAGTAAGGAGCATTCATAATACTACCATGTTCCACAAATATTAGGAGTAAATTTTTAAAATAATAATGAAAGCAAACATTTATTATTATTAATTATATAATTATTGATAATATTTTTTTTTGTAATTTTTGTTTTTTTAAACTATTGTCTTAATAATTTATTATCTAATGTTTATTTATTTTAAAAATTCACATAAAAATAGTTTTAACATTTGTTTTTTAGCTTTGTTTTTACGTTGTTATGCAACCATGTTCGTTAGTTAGAAAGATCGCATAATTTTTAGTAGGACTGTATTTTTAGGTCAAAAATCGTAAATTTTGAGTTAATACCCTCCAAACGAACGATATGTCTTACAGGCGCGAATAATATTTTAATCAACATACAACCTAGCACTGGCCTGCAAATTGAAAACGTAAGAAAATTTGAATTTCCCTGCTGGTTGAAGCATTCACCTTAATCTGATCTATCAAACCCTGTTATTATTTAGCCACAAGCGCTTCTCCGATTTTACGACTATATAAAATAAACTTCTGTTTAACAGATACAATATGTTAATTAATAGAACCAAAGAACTGAATAATCAAACTAGGTCAGTAATCACTATGTTGGTAACTAAATATTTGATCAGAAATACAAACAGCAATAACTGCACTGTTTATCAAGGCTTAGTGCAATTTGTTATCAAATGCTCATATATTACTCAAAGCGAAGATATATCACATATTGGAAGTATTCATAAATTATTGTAGTTAATTAAATCTACACTAATATTATAAAGAGGAAATGTTTGTATTTTTGTTTGTTCGTTTGTTTGTAATGGATAAACTCAAAAACTACTGAACCGATTTTAAACATTCTTTCACTATTAGAAAGCTACATTATCTGCGAGTAACATAGGCTATATAACATCACGCTACAACCAAGAGGAGCGGAGCAGTAATGAAAAATGTGGCAAAAACGGGGAAAATCGCACAGGTAGCCGATCCGACGCGACGGGAAAGGTCGGGGGAATACGAAATTTAACGCGGACGAAGTCGCGGGCAGAGGCTAGTAATCTATAAACTAACAGAAATTCACTTTAACATAAATGTTAATTGATTTTATTTCTGTATGTCTGAACAAATATTTATATACGTCAATCACATTTTTAATACTGGATCAGGTCAGCGTTTCCTATCTGACTATTATGAGAAGAAAGGCTGAAACAAATTCGAGCTCACAGTCTCTTTTACAGTCCAGACATAGTCTTGCTCCAGATCAAAAAGACCATGTAGATGTGACCATGTCTAATAGTATTTTGAGGAAACCACACAGATTACCTGTCCAGTCAATGGACGCATTTGTGAGTAATTCTGCCGTGCACGCAGAACTTAAGAAGCTCTATGATTCTGTGAGCAATACCAAAGAAAGGACATTTGGATAGGTTGCATAAATTACTCAAACTGCCAGAGATGATTAAATGTAACTGAGGGAAAAACAGTGAATCTCATAAATGTGATAATTATATGTACATAAATTCCATTAGCCTTCACAGCTATTAAAATAGTTATGACAAATAATGATTAACAAACTTGCATTCAAAATTAGACTTAGGTTAACTCATTGAAGGACAATGAACAAGACAATAGAAGTTTTATCGTTATGACGTCAGGGAATGTTTAGTGTCTCTCAAAGTGTCAATTGACACCTAATTCTCTTCTTCTTAGCGTGTCGATAGCAATCTAAATACCCCAGAATAATAAGCCCAGAATTTGGCTACGTGCTAAGCAATTTCAGTGGCATCCATCAACTCCTGTAATGAGCAAACCGCAGGACACGCTGGATATATTAAGTGCCCCATTGTTTGTGCAACAGCACCCCATTTATACTACAGGGTACTGTCATCTGTGAATCTCCACCTGAGCAGGTTTTCTTTACTTCTGCCTCCCTAGCTCTGGACTCAAAGACTTCCAGGAAAACCAAAGCAACTCATGTCCATTTGCGAGATTTTTAGCAGGTGGAACAAATGGGTTTGGTATGAAAGCACCATCTCACCACAGGCTTAGCTTTTCCTTGGATCGTCTTTTAAAAAACGATTGCGGCTTTCTACCTTTGTTGGACGAGTAGATCATAATGCAGGTGTGACGAAAACCAACTTAGCTCTTACACTTGAGGTTGCCACCGCTCTGCGAATTTCTGGTAGCTTTATTCCAACAACTGGATACAACATTTGCAGCGGGGTCAGTTTGAGGCAGCCAACGACGTTTCATTCAGAACTGTATCCACTAACTTTGCATGGCTGAACGACTCCACATGGGGTATGCGAATAAAAAATTCCTACAGAAAATGATAGCACCAGCCCATACAACGTTAGGCGAAGCATCCCACTTTGATGAGACGTCGTTGTAGGTGATTGTTACGAGTGCGCACCTTCTGTATGATGTTCTAACAGATTTTGCTGAATGTTAGTGACCTGTCCAGAGTTACAACAAGATATTTGGGCAAGTTGCCATGCTCATGGGCACCCCAACCCAAACAATGTTAAGTTTGCGACCTGCTTCTCTGTTGCGAAAATGCAATATGCATGATTACGTATTGCTCGGATTTGGTTTAAGTGAGTTAGCAAGTAAGTATGAAGCATTTGACAAGTGGACCTCGGACTTGAAAACGGCGGTTATTCTTGCAGTACTCGAACAAAATTTTGATCACTGGAAAAAGGTTTGGTACTTTCCACAACAAGTTTGAGATGGACTGTATCATAGGCAGCTGGCAAGTCCACGAATACAGCACTTGTGACCATACTTGACTCAAAACTATCCTCAATGTTGCATGATTTGGGGGTCTGAATGCAGCAAGACTTGACAGACCTGAAACTGGCTTGCTCTGGGATTCATTTTGGGTCAGTAACGCTTGCAAGGTTTAGCAGTAGTCTTTCGAATCGTTTGTATGTATGACATAGTAGAAAGATTGGACAGAAGTTTTTGGGTTGTCTGCTGCTTTGCCTGGCTTGCGTATGACCTTAGAATTTCTCCAGAGACCTTATTAAAGAGGTGTAAAATTTATGTTTAACACAATAAAAGTTGGAAGATGTACAAGCAACTAATTAGAGTTCTGAATCATTAACAAGAGAAAATAGGGTATTTTCCGTTTTTTTAAAAACAATTTCTTTTTGAAGATTGGGAAGAAATATTCAACAGAAAAATAAAATTTATCTAATCAATGTCCATTTTACGCGTTAGAAGTGAAAAAAATCTAATTTGTTTTAATGGTTTTGAATTTACCGCCAAAAAGCTCGGTGCGCTGACGATGACGGTCGGTGTGTGACGTCACTTTTGTGTGTATTGAATTTTGACTTAGGTATGTGATCTGTGCTCGATCTGTAAATCTCGGAGTGGATTTAGGATATATTTAGGATTTTTGGAATGGATTAATGGAAATACAATGGAAGCTAGTTTTATAAAAGCCGATAGTGCAAATCTGCCCACAGTAGATGTTTTTATAGTTGGAAATTACTTTGCAAACAACCCCGATTTTTGTGCTACGGAGTATAAATAGTTTATGTGGCGTATTTTTAAAAGTATTTGTACACAGAGGCACCACACACCAGTAATAACATTTTCTATCCGTTTGAGATACGAAATTACTTGATCGAAATACTGTTTACAACTTGTTTACACAAAGATCACGTCACCGTGGTAAAAGTTATCGTACGGAGCGTTTTGGCGGTAAATTTAAAAGCACTGAAAAAAAAATAGATTTTAATCACTTCTAATGCAGAAAATGGAGATTAATTACAAAAAAAAAAAAAATCTGTTAAATATTCCTTCACAGTCTTCAAAATTAAATAGTTTTTAAAAAAGTGGAAAATACCCTATTAGGATCAAGGCAGAATATTAGGTCAATAAAACTTCATTTCTCACCTCCTCAATTCTCTAGAAATAGGCTTCAAGTGCATGAAGTTGCAGAAGCCACTGCGAGTGCACTCCCCCATCTCGTACTGTCGGCAGCAGGCTTCGCGGAAGTCCGTCACAGGGGACAGTTCAGCGTACACTGGACGACCACCAAACCAACGGTTGTTTAGGTCATTCACCGCTTTCTCCGCGTCCTCCTCGCGACGGAACTGGAATTAGTAAAAGAAAGGGTAAAGTGATAGAATTGAATTAAATAACGATAAAGACATTTAATGAAATAAAAATAAATAACGTTTTCAATTATGTGAACCATAAATAAAAAATTACAAAATTAATTACTTGTTTTAAAAAAAGCGTTTAGTATTTGGACTTAGGAGCCTCCTTTAAGGCATACAATGCCTATATTAGGAGACTGAAGGAACTGTAGGTACATAAAATATCAAATAAAAATAAAGATGTTAATGAGAGTATAATTTATGCATGAATTATATTTATAATGTGATTGTTTGCAAGAGTGTATGTGAGAGTGTATGCGAGAATTAATAGTGTATTAATCGTCACATCCACGGCAAACTTACGAATCTGCAGTTTTGGTAAAATCGATATTATGATGAAAATCTGTTCGTAATGTTTAAAATATTGACAATCCGTTATTCATTATATAAAAAAGTACCATTTTAAAAACCAAAATGTACCATGGTACCTATATACCCGTTAACAAAAAAAAGAAATCGTTGATGTTTACTTTCAAAACGCTCCCCTGTAAAATACATTTTCTGCAGATTCGTAAGTTTGCCATAGATGTGACGATTTGAGCATGCAACTGAGAGTATGTTTGCTACTTTATGTGCTCCAAAAGTATCTTTATCCAACTGGGTATTGTTTTCTTACTTAATGCCACAGGCAAGGGCATGTGATACGACGGAGTGGGTCAGGGAAACAAGAAACATCACACAAATAAAAACTAGTAAGCTAGTCTAAACTAGTAAATAATTTTTGTTTATTTTGTCAATGTGATATATTTTTGTGACTGAGTGTGGGTCAATGTGAGTCATCACCTTTAGTCAATTTGCTCTACGTTAAGACATATCAGAGATTGGGTCACATGGTTGAAAAGATGTACTTTAAGAAAAAAAACATAGTACCTACAATTATATTGGAAAAACCTGATTTAATATGTTAACCAATATTTTTTTTTTTTTTGGGATACTAAACAGTTCTCTGCTAATGAATATTTTACATGAAGATCTTAAGAATTAAGAAATCATCTGTTGTAGTACTTTAACCTATTAAAGGCCCCAAGCAAATTAATACAACAAATGTTTTTGTGTTAATATGAAAAATATTGACTGTGCACCTGTATTCATTTCTCTTTTCATTTCATTGCATGACCATAATATCAACAAATCAATGGCCAATTTATAAAAAACCAAGCAGTAAATAGGTTACTATTACTAGATTAGATAGATTTATTTTATCAATCATAGAATGAATTGATGCAGTCCATGAAAAAATGGACTGCACCAATTCATTCTATGATTTACAATTAATTAACTAACTGTCAATTTAAAATATGGAATGCACCTATAAAAACTCACCTTAATATAAACATTGCCTACTAGGTGGTCACCAAGGTTGTCGCACACATTCATCTCCTCAATTTCTCCATATTTGTCTTCACACTCAACAAACACATCTTCGAAGAAGTTGTCATAATGCTCCTGCATCTCTTCATCGGACACATTGGCCACAACCACTGAAAGTAGGAAAGCATTCAAATAAATAACAAATAACCATAGTCAGGAATTTAATAACAGTACTATGTTAGGTGGATTGAATTAAGAAAAATGCTAAGCAACATATAATTCTTAGTGCAGACTGACAATGATTATGAATAATAGAAAAATGTACTTACAATGGCTGCCATCGGCAGACTTGGCTGAATTCTGAGGATTTACATACAGATTTTGTAACAGCACGGTTTGTGAAAAAGTTGGTTTATTGTGAATACGGGAACAGCGGTCCCCATGTCGACATGCTCCGATTTTAAAATAGAAGGAACAATTGACTCTGAAAAATAAATTTTAATGATATAAACAATACGTCCAATGAAATCATTATGTCTAAATCAAAGGTGTTGATGTATCATTAGCAGGATACATTTTAAGTGCCAGTATCCCAGATTTGATTGTCCGAATCTGTACCCTACTATACTCTTTAATAAAAGCTTGCAGATGCTTCACTATTCAGCAACTATTCATCACTCAGGAATATGAATGCAAATCCCGTAGTGAAAGAAAAAGATAACCTCTATTTCTTGCAAACAGATTGTGTATTCGTAAGATCAAAATGAGCAACTAAAATGAGCAACTAAGATGATAAAGACGAGCTTTCTAAAATGAATTATGTACTTACTTATCCTTTTCTGTTCCAAATATAGCAGCTAAATACTCTGCCATCCTGAAACACCGACCGCAACGGTCGCTCTCTCCTTACCAGCCGGGAAATTAAACTCTTTAGAATACTTGATGCCAGGCATATAAACGCTTACGAGAAACACTTTATAGGACTTAGTTCTACGTTATGCTTGAAAATGATTAATTTCATTAAACCATCATCACAATCACGAAGACCAAATCACCAAGCCATGAATGAATGAAATGAATGAATGAAGATTTTCTGACTTTCTAACTCTACTCTATGGATTGTTGATTGAACTATTGATTGAGTATGTCACTAAATGGCACTGTGTACACCGCACTTTAGCGGCTCATATGTGATTCGATTCGTGTCTGAAAAGTTCGAGACAAACATATTTTTATAGCTCAAACGGTGTTCTTTCTGATAGTGTCCATGATTTTTCCCAAAAAAAAAAAAAAAATAAAGGAAAAATTTGTTTAAAGACTAAAAGGATTTTTACGACCGTTTTTTCCTTCAAATCGAATTTTCAAAAGGTTATTGGTCTGCAATAACTCAAATCCCACTAAATTGTGGAGTAAAATTACAGTTTTGATTTTTTTTTTCAATGTATTAAAAATGGCGCCTAAACTGCGACATTTTCGAGAAAACATCCAGGAATTTTTTTTAACAGCTGATTTATTTTTCCGAAAAATTGGCTAGAATAAAAAGTTCTTAAAATCACTCAAAAATGCACTTGAATTTTTTGAGCAATTTTTTAATATATCCAAAATGGAAAAAAAATATGAAAAATAACCTGAATAAAAAGCTGAAAAATGATAGAAGAAAAAAGTTTTATAAGTAGTCAAGGAATATACTAAATTTTTTCGGTATTTTTTTCAATTTTCACTTTTCATTTATTGATTATTTACAAAATCAAAAAAAAATTGCTCAAAATATTAAAAAAAATTCAAGTGCATTTATTACGTGATTTTAAGATTTTTTTGTTGTAGCCAATTTTCGGCAAAGTGCATCTGCATATTTTGGTGTGTTGTTTTTAAAAAATCCTAAATTTTTAAAACGCCATATTTAAAACATTGAGGTGAAAAAATAACTGCTGTAACGTGCCTGTTAGGGCAGGACGTTTAAAAGAAACAAAAAGATGGTAGGTACATAAGTGTAATTAAAATAAGATTAAACAATATTTAAACAAAGCTAGCTCCAGCAGAAGGCTGGCGTGAGTTCTAAATATCGAGCGCGTATTTAATTCCAGCCCGCCTACAGAAAACCACTATCCTGGTAGTTCTCGAGTCGTAGGTGACCGTTGTCAGCCAGGTAGGTGGGTAGGTCTTCCAGCAGTAGGTAGGCAGCTCGCAGGTTGTCCAGCCACAACCCTTGCAGCGGCGAAAAAGATATTCCTTCCGGTATGGAAGAACCCCGATTTGGGGTTACACTGAATTTAATTTTAAAAGATGTAGACACTAAGGTTTTTAAAAATATAGATGTTAAGTTTATAAAAAAAGATTTAAAATGTTGGCTGTTGCGAACAGTAGCTAGTGCACTGATACTTTTATCACACGACCACTCAGCAGCTCCGTAGTGTCCAGTGAATCCCTCGAGATTGTTCCTTGACCGCCGCCGGTGGCTCGCCGACGTTAGCCATATGTTGTGGAGAGGGGAGACACTCCCAACAACCGGTTCGTGCGCGAAGCTCGCGACAATATTAATATTTTCAAATAGACGTATATCAGTTGCCAAGCGTAAACTGTTGTTATGATGAATGTATTTAGAAAATGTTATTGAATATTAGTGTTTATCTGCTTCCAACCTTGATTCAGACGTTAAAAGATAAGACAATAGTACTCACTAGATTGATATAAAGTACAACGTTACACTGCATATTATTAAAGTTATAAAATATATTATTAATAGTATAAATGTGAATAAGACGAAGGTCATGGTGTTTGAAAGAGAAGAGACGTATCGGTATGTGATGTAAAAATAAATGATAAGAGTGTGGAGCAAGTAAGTGAGTTCGTATATTTGGGGAGTTTGTTTACAAGGGATGGAAAGATTGATAAAGATGTGGAAAAAAGAGTGAATGCGGGAAATAAAGTAAACGGTGCTTTACATGCGATTGTGACCAACCAGTTGATGTCCGATAAGGCTCGACTGGCTGTTCACAATGGTGTACTGGTGCCTACGCTTATGTATGGAAGTGAATGTTGGGTATGGCAAAAGAAGCATAAAAGTAGAATAAATGCTGTGGAAATGCGTTCCTTGCGAAGCATGTGTGGTGTGACTATGAATGATAGGCTGAGGAATGATGTGATAAGAGAACGGTGTGGTGTAAAAGAAGATGTAGTGACAAAAATTGAAAAAAGTATGCTTAGATGGTTTGGTCATGTTGAGAGGATGAATGAAGGTCGGCTCACAAAAGGTATTTACAAGGCAGATGTGAGTAGAAACACCGGGAGGGGACGCCCTAGGAGGACATATAGGGACCTTATTGGTGATGTTCTTCAGAAAGGTCAGGTGCGTAGTACTCGCAACCGGCGTGTGTGTATGACCAATTGTATGAACCTAAACGAGGCAAAAGAAGTGTGTAGAGATCATAGCAGGTGGCGTTCCGTGGTTTCTGCCTACCCCCATGGGAAAAAGGCGTGATTCTATGTATGATTCTATGTATTATTAAAGTTTAAACATTTACTCCACAGTTTAGTGGGTTCTTCACTGCAGACCAGAAACTTTTTGAAAATTCGATTTGAAGAAAGAAAAGATTTGGAAAAATCCCATTTTTAGTCCTTAAACTGATTTTTTCCGTAATTTATAGTTTTTAGGAAAAAATCACGGACACTGTGAGAAATAGCACCGTTTGAGACATAAAAATATGTCTATCTCGAGTTTATCAGATACGAATTGAATTAGTTATGAGCTGCTAATCCTACCTGTACACCCGAAACCCTCCCTACATGAAAAAAAAAAAAAAAAAAAAAAGAAAAAAACAATTTAAAAAAGGGAACATATTTCCATTTCCGTTGGATAATAAATAATGTGGTCCCGCCATACTAACGTACACACGGCTACAGGTCAAGCTATACATTTCTAGTATTAGCTGACCTCGCATTGTATAGGCTTTTCGTACAATGTGATGTCAGCTTATACTAGAAATCTATAGCTTGATGTGTGACCTAGAATGCTCTGGAACAAAGCATCTTACTTTGTAACGCAATAGTGGCCAGAAAATGAAAACCAGCTAATTCAGTTACACTGTAATAATTCCTTTCACTGCTAGATGGATCTACAAAAAATGGACGGGTCCAACGTACCCCGTCCCCCTGTCACAAGCAATAAGGTGACTCTACTTTCTAAAGAGATTTTACTTTGGGGCATTTCCACTTCTTTCTCTTCTCCGTGGTGCGATCGAATAATTTAATAGCTCGCTCCAACACAAACCCTAAGAAAACTATCTTACATATCTGTAAAAGTTCATAAATGTATAACCGGCTTTATTCTGCTAACGAATGAACAGCCTGAAGATGGGGCATAGAGTTTTATTAATGGGCGTGTGATTGGTGGAGGATTAGAGAAATATATTTATTTTATCTGTCAACATCTCGGTCCATTCCGGTCACTTTGGCTTGGCTGTTGTCATGTCATGTCACTTCAAAATTAAGTTTCAAGCTTGGTGCTTGTCAGTGCGGTAAATTTAAAATAGTTTTTAAAGTTGTGAAATAAATTTGTTAATGATGACTTCTAATACCTCACTGAATAATTTCTGCGGGTCTACATTCTGGGTATGTAATCTTAGATGTAGTAAACAAATGATAAATTTGTAACGAATGTTGAAGTTTTCAGTCAAAACTTAGCTACCTAACTTTCTTTTCAAAGTTTTTTTTTTACCCTACGTAATGTTAATTTAAGTTATAACATTGTATTCTTCAGCTCTAATCTGTCAAACCACTTTGGCTAAATAAACAAGATGCAGGCTAACGAAATGTTGTGCAATTCGTATACAATGTCTTACAAAAAATGATACAAAACATTTTGAATAAAGTTTCGAACAAAAAACACAAATGGATTCATAAATTAAGTTTTAGAATCAACGCATCTTGTTCTAAATTCCTTGACAAAATCCAATATCATATAAAATTCATAATAATATCTCTTTAAAAACATTAAACCGCCTACTTTAAAGAAAAACCTAGACAGGTGAAGTCCAATAATGCAGCATTCATTTATCAAAAAAAAAAACTTCTTGGACATTTTCTCTAAAAATTTTTTGCAAGCTAAATTGCTTAGTGAAATAACTACTAGATCTTTTCACAATGTTTAACTAATATTCTTAATGTCATTCCAGGATAGCAACATAACATGGTACACAGACAATCCCGACTTCACACCATGTTTTCAAAAGACTGCTCTTGTATGGACACCATGTGTTTACTTATGGGTTGCTGCACTAATAGACATCTACCATATAGTTAGCAGCAAAGAGGGCAACATACCCTGGAACAAACTAAATATAAGCAAACTCGTCATAACGTGTCTCTTAGTAGCATTACAAATAGTGGACCTGATCCGAATTATATATGAATCATCTAGAGAAGTCAATGATATTTATGATGCAGATTTTTATGATCCTGTTGTGAAATTGTTAACTTTGGTGAGTTTTTTTAGTTGTTAACAATAAGTTAGAAATTACAAGGCTTTTATAAACTTGAACCTCAGTAAAACATGCCTTCTTAATGATTATATTGTCCATTGAAATTTTTTAAGTCATTTCTAATCTATAAAATCATACATTTTCTTAGATTTTTTTTTCCATTTAATGATAACAGACAAAGTAAAGAGCAACAGTTAATAACTCTATAGATTAGGTACCTGTGTTTATTTTAACTACAAACAGATATAATAAATAACTTCCCCACTACAAGCCACATTGTAAATTGCTGAGCCCTCTGTAATTCATTTTAACACAATATTATTGTAACTAGTGGTTGAAATTTTACCTTAATTTAAAACTACGAAATTCAACCATTTTTCAAAAATACTAAATTCGACCGTAATTAAAAAAATAACGCCTGCTGCACTCCCTCTCCATAGAAACTTTATGAGGCCGTACACGAAATTTTGTCGATGTCGCTGTTGTACTTGTTTTTACAGACATGCTTTTCAGTAAAATACTGCATTCCCATAAATTTTAATGTACAGCATGAAATATCGTTTCAGTAATTATCTAATCCGTTGCGTCCGTGTAGGTGCCGGACGTAAACGTCCGTGTAGGTGCCGGACGTAAAGAATAGCATCACCCCATTTCTTCCCGTGGGTGTCGTAAGAGGCGACTAAGGGACATACTAGAGAATGGGCAGCAGCGTTCTCTATGCATTGTAGAGTACCATACTGCGATCGCCAACCCGCCTGCCAAGCGTGGCGATTATGGCAAACCCCCCCCAAATAATGACAAGCACAAACAAAAAACGGCCCCTAGTTCCCGGCGGCCCACCTACCCTTGGCTATGGTAGCGGTCAAGGTCACGGTGAGGCAAGGGGTGCTAAGAATCCCCGGAAGAGATCCAGCTACCACAATTACCGACAACTGGACCTGGCAACATACAACACGCGTACACTCCGGACCGACGAGAAGATCGCCGAGCTCGAGGAAGAATTGAGCAGGTTACGATGGAGTATAGTAGGCTTATCTGAAGTCCGAAGAGAGGGGGAGGACTCGATAATCCTGAATTCCGGAAACCTGCTCTATTTCCGGGAGGGCGACCAGCAGTCCCAAGGTGGTGTCGGGTTCATCGTCCATAAGTCCCTTGTGAGCAACGTTGTGAAGATCGAGAGTGTGTCGACCAGGGTGGCGTTCCTTATACTCAGAATATCCGCAAGGTATTCGCTGAAGGTCATACAGGTGTACGCCCCGACCTCGACACACCCCGACGATGAGGTGGAGACCATGTATGAGGATATTTCTAGAGCCATGCATGGTTCCAAAACTCACTTCACCGTTGTTATGGGGGACTTCAACGCGAAACTGGGCAAGCGAAGCGATGATGAGTTGAGAGTGGGGCAATTTGGAGTTGGACGTCGGAACCACCGGGGTCACCTACTGGCTAGTTTTATGGAGAAGGAAGGCCTCTTTATGATGAATTCCTTCTTCAGAAAACGTGAGCACAGGAAGTGGACCTGGCAGAGTCCTGACGGTGCAACTAAGAATGAGATTGACTTCATTATGTCGACGAAGAAGCAAATATTCAATGATGTCTCTGTGATCAACGCGGTGAAAACCGGGAGTGATCACCGCATGGTAAGAGGCACATTGAATATCAATATCAAGCTGGAAAGATCTCGGCTGATGAAGTCAACGCTCCGACCAGCACCGATCCAACTTCAGAACCCCGAGAGCTTTCAGCTCGAACTCCAGAATCGTTTTGAGTGCCTAGGGAGCTCCGTGGACGATTATAACGATGGGTTTGTGGAAACTGTCCATACGGTCGGGTCTAAGTTCTTCAAGACCCGCCGTACAAATAGAAAAAAGAAACTCTCAGATCCAACATTACAGCTCATGGAACAGAGGCGCGGAATGATCCTGCAGTCTTCAGAAGCTGCACTCGAGTACCGGCAACTCAATAGACGGATCTCTAAGTCCTTGAAAAGCGACCTTCGCCTCTTTAATACGGAACGTATTAAAGACGCGATAGAGCGAAACAAGGGCTCCAAAGTATTTGCAAGAGATCTGTCTATTGGGCAGAGTCAGCTTGCAAAACTGAAGACCGACGATGGCAGAATCGTGTCCGCCAAACCTGAGCTGTTTAAGGAGATTGAGAGGTTCTACGGACAGTTATACACGTCCACCAAAAACCCCGTTATGAATCTAGCTAACGACCCGAGAGCTAGGTTGACTCGACACTACACTGAAGATATCCCGGACGTCAGCTTGTACGAGATTAGGATGGCTCTGAAGCAGCTCAAAAACAACAAGGCGCCGGGTGATGACGGAATTACAGCCGAGCTCTTGAAGGCCGGCGGAAAACCCGTTCTAAAGGCCCTTCAGAAGCTGTTTGATTCCGTCATACTCGAGGGCAAAACTCCACAGGCATGGAACAGAGGTGTGGTGGTACTTTTCTTTAAGAAGGGTGACAATACCCTGCTTAAGAATTATAGGCCCATCTCACTTCTGAGCCATGTCTACAAGCTGTTTTCAAGAGTCATCACGAATCGTCTCGCGCGCAGGTTTGACGACTTCCAGCCTCCCGAACAACCTGGATTCCGTAAAGGCTTTAGCACCGTAGACCACATACATACGCTGCGGCAGGTTATACAGAAGACCGAAGAGTATAACCTGCCTCTCTGCTTAGCGTTTGTGGACTACGAAAAAGCCTTCGATTCGATCGAGACCTGGGCTGTACTGCAGTCTCTTCAACGGTGCCAGATTGACTATCGGTACATCGAGGTGCTGAAGTGTTTGTATGAAAACGCCACTATGTCAGTCCGGCTCCAGGACAAAGCCTCGAAACCTATCCTTCTGCAGCGAGGAGTGAGACAGGGAGACGTAATCTCTCCGAAACTGTTCACCGCTGCACTGGAGGATGTCTTCAAGGTTCTGGACTGGAAAGGGGCTGGCATCAACATCAATGGCGAGTACATCACTCACCTTCGATTTGCCGACGATATAGTAGTCATGGCTGAGACTATGGAGGACCTCAGTACAATGCTCGATGACCTCAGTAGAGCTTCCGAAAGAGTGGGTCTTAGGATGAACATGGACAAGACAAAGATCATGTCCAATGCTCGTGTGATACCCACTCCAATGAAGATCGGAGGCGCTACACTCGAAGTTGTGGACGAATACGTGTACCTAGGACAGACTGTCCAGTTAGGTAGATCCAACTTCGAGAAAGAGGTCAATCGTCGAATCCGACTCGGCTGGGCAGCGTTCGGGAAGCTACGCAATATCTTCTCGTCCCAAATACCGCAGTGTCTCAAGACAAAAGTCTTTGACCAGTGTGTGTTGCCAGTGATGACATATGGCACTGAGACGTGGTCGCTCACAATGGGCCTCATAAGAAGGCTCAAAGTTACTCAAAGAGCAATGGAGAGGGCTATGCTTGGAGTTTCCCTACGCGATCGAATCAGAAATGAAGAGATCCGTAGGAAAACCAAGGTAACCGATATAGCCCGAAGAATTGCCAAACTTAAGTGGCAGTGGGCAGGGCACATTGCTCGCAGAACGGATGGCCGATGGGGTCGGAAGGTTCTGGAGTGGCGACCGCGTACTGGAAGACGGAGCGTTGGAAGGCCTCCCACAAGATGGACCGATGACCTGGTGAAGGCCGCAGGAATATGTTGGATGCGAGAAGCACAGAATAGGTCGAAGTGGCGGTGCTTGGGGGAGGCCTATGTCCAGCAGTGGACGTCTTTCGGCTGAAATGATGATGATGATGATGAATTATCTAATGAACATGCTCCTTTTTTATTTATTTTTGTCAAGTATTGAAATGCGAGATTTAGATTATTTTGAGTTGGTTACTGCTAATTCTTTTTTTTTAATTCTTTTTCCGGGAATTGGT
This sequence comes from Aporophyla nigra, assembly GCA_947507805.1. NCBI lineage: Eukaryota > Metazoa > Arthropoda > Insecta > Lepidoptera > Noctuidae > Aporophyla > Aporophyla nigra. The sequence continues at coordinate 8,535,344 of OX382301.1, forward strand.
TGATCTTATTTTATTTGATAATGAGTTGTTTGTTGTCGTTGTTTTAATAATGAGTTTATTTCTATTGTTTTAATTTTATGAACGAGAGTTCTGAGTAGCCGAAATCAAGACCAATGCATTGCCCATTCTCTAGAATTTGACTAAGTTAAATATTATTTTTACTATGTTTTTCTTTAATATGAAAGTGGTAAAAAGTGATTCATACATTGTATAGATAACTATCACAACAATACATTGCAATTTTTGCATACCGTGTAGATGATAAAACGATTCGTAAATATGTGTTATTTTAAACCTATTACCGCAAAATAAAAATAATAACAGTTGCATGTTTGAGGTCCATAAATCAAATGATAAAAATAATAATTTATTTTTTTGTTAAAAAGTTTTAATTTTGTAATTTTTTGTGTCTTCAATGTACTAATAATACTTGGCAAGGTACATACCCTATCCAATGAAAAAAGAATTATCAAAATCGGACTACTGTGTAGGTACAAAGTTATGCGTGGTTATACATTACAATCAATGAGTGAACAATCAATCATCTCCTGTTTTCCGACCCTTAGAGTTCGATTTTGTTTTCCAAATTTATATAGGACCACTCTCGGAGTATACCCTTTCCAATAAAAAAAGAATTATCATAATCGGGCTACTATGTAAAAAGTTATGCGTGGTCGGTCATACATAAAAAAAAAATATACGCGTCGAATTGATAACCGTAAAAGTAGCTCATTCATTTGATCAAAGTTGAAATGATCTTTCATATGGTCCATTACAAGTTATAGAAATATAGTATTTCAATTGTAAAATCACGTTATTGTAGCGAAATCCAAAAAAACTCGTGTACGGCCTCTTAACTGTGCCAAACATACTTCTCCGTCTGCGTAATTTAGGTACACCTATGTGAAAACGGGTTTTAAGTTTTTGCTGCACGTATTAATATATAAATAGATATCAGACATCTTATAAAGCTTCCCACGGCCTAATGGATAATGATAAAGTAGATAATTTTTCATTCAGGAATAAAATCACAAAACCTGCAAAGTGAGAGTCAGGCTTGCGCACAAAGCTTACGTTCCCACGGACGTAATAAAATCACTGCGGGATTTTTTCGCACACAGCATTGCTTAGGGTCGAGAGTAGAAAATCGAAAACTATTTTTTCCATGTGCTGCGACTCACTTGCGCTGGCTGCACTTTGTTGGATTCTCAATGCTCGGTTTAACATCGAGAGTATAAAATGCAGTGCGCGAAAAAATTCTGCCGCGATTTTATTACGTCCGTGTGACTGTCTTAAATCTTTTGCTGTATTTTTTAACCTTAATAGGTAGCCAATTTTAATTTACACAAAATACGTTAATGTTATCGCCTCTATCATGACAAAATACATACCAAAAAACGAATACCCTAAGTCGGCATATACACGGACGTAATAGTTTTCCATCCTTGGATACCTACTTAAAATTGAACCCTAAAACGACGTAACCCTAAAATGACGGAATCCAAAAAAATGCGGTTTTGAAGCCCTTTGCCAAATAAAGAGACGGTGCGGTGCGTGCTTTAAGCAAATGGATAGTCTTCGTAATTTAGATATCTACCTTATGTTTTCATGGTAGTTCACGGAAAACTGCACCCTAAATGCGTAACACACTATCAGTCAAAATATGAATCATTTTGAAGGATATTTCTACATATTTCTATTGCATCATATGTTCGAAAATTTGTCTGCTCAACAAAGTAAATAACGCAATGATTAGGAATGAATGTTGATGAACTATCAAAATGAAAGTCATTCCTACTGTTAGTGTGTTCCGCGTTTCATAAATTATAGATATAATATAGTTAGGTACAATATAGATAGATATGCTTATTTATATTATATTATATTACTAGCCTGCACTGTCCCACTCCTGGGCAAAGGCCTCCCTCCACTTCTTCCAACTATCGCGAAGCCGCGCGTCCTGCTCCCAGTTTTGATGGAACCTATCCAGCTCGTCCCGCCATCTCCTACGTGGTCTGCCGCGACCCCGCCTCACTGTCTCAGGACACCAGTTCTGTGCTACTTGGGCCCACAGATATGCTTAAAAACAAGATTTTAATTGGGACTGCAAGGTGATGAGTTGATGACTGTAAATTACCAACATAGACACAAAATACAATAAAGCCTTACATTCTATGATATTTATAAATTGTGTGCAGTTAATTGAATCACTTTGAACAATAAACAGGAAAATTGTAAATGTATCTTAAAGTATGTAAGACAGCTTTAAATGGTGAAGTTTAGAGATTGTTCTAAAAAAGTCTCTGTAGAAGTCGCGTCGCGCCTGTCTACGGGAGCCTTTACTCGCATGCATAGTCCACTTACGGGTTACAGTACTTACCTATTTACTTGCCGTACTAGGTTGATCTTTAAAGCAATCAACCTACAGGTGTTTTAAAATAATAAGTATACAATGAATAACTATACAGTGAATACCCTGAATTAATAATGCGGGGGTATCCCTGACGCATCGAAATACCTTCCTTGGAAAAAGGGATAAACCTATAAAACAGCAGAAACCTTATGTGTATTTCCTGCTGTCACTGTTTTAAAATACACGTTGTAATAACATGGACGCGTACCTATGCTGATGTAGTTACTGATTTCAATGGGCAACGCGGTCGCACAAGGCATACTAAACTTTTTGAAGTTCCTAGAATCGGCCAGAATATTTTACCCTACGCTATTAGACCTACGTTTTGTAGGACGTGTGTGTTGATACATTTGATTTGGATCACATACTACGATACGCGACGGGGCGCGGGAAACAGAAACTGATACCCGCGTAGAAGAGTGTTTCTATTGAATCACGCGCGTCCGCGTGGGCGTGTTGTCTGAACCCCGTCGCGTGGCGCGTTGTTGTGGGTGATCCGCCATAGCTCATACAAATAATCCGCTCTGTAAGCCGCTGTCTGCAAGATCTCTAAGCCGGCAAAAACACAGACGTAATAAAATCACTGGGGGATTTTTTCGTGCACGGGTTTTCACCTCTCGTTGTTAAACCGAGTATTGAGAATTCAACGGTGCATCTGAGTGACGAAATCAGTGTGTTTTACTGTTCGATTTTCAACTCTCGGCGCTTAACAGAGCGTTGAAAATCCCGCCTCGATTTTATTACGCCCGTGAGAACGTGGCCTAACATTTTGCGCCTAGATGTCCCATACATCCTGGTTACAACCTGTTTATAAAGCTATTATTTACGTAGTCATTATTGTTACGAGCTGGGTTTCGGGATAAATTGATTTAAGCCAAAATTATCGAAACACACCACAGTTTAATTAAACAATCACAATATCGCAATAGTCAAACAGAGTCACTTGTTTCGCTTGTACTGTATCGCTTGATTCGTATTCGCTCGCTTCCGAAATCGAACTGCCCATCGGGCCGACAATCCGCTATTTATATCCCGAGCAGAACATTCGCGAACATTCAACACTTTTCCACAGTTTACAAGTAGATTCGAAACTTCGAGAACCTTCCACAGACATCTATTTACTGTTTAATCCCGCTACTCAACAATAGATGGCGGTGGCGTCTACGTACAATTGTTCGTAGTACTTGCTACTTGATAACAGATGGCGTTAGCGTGTCGTATCTAGAAGTTTCAACACTGCCCCATCCTTAGATGGAATTAGCGTGACGTTTCTAGACTTTTCGATCTACGTAATGTTGTCCCTTTCTGAGATGGAGTTAGCACGATGTTTCTAGACTTTACGATCTACGTAACACTGCCCCCTCCTTAGACATGCTCGTCCCGAGCATCATTATTCCCGTAATATCGTGCCAATCGATCTACATGAACAATTTTAGGCGCAGTTCGCAAACCCTTTTGTATTCGGTAAGTGACGTCATTGATCTTGGTCACAATCCGGTACGGCCCGTCCCATTTTGCCTGTAGTTTAGGGGACTTCCCTTTGCTGCGCACAGGGTTATGCAACCACACTAGCGAACCTTCGTCGAAGCCAGTATTGTTCATCTTTCGATCATAACGAGTTTTCATTCTCTCGGACATCTGCTGGCCTGATTCTCTGACATGCTCATATACGTCATTCATCTTGTTGCGCAGATCATTTGCATAATCTGTTATACTGCGTGGTGAATCAGGCGGAATGCCGGTTATTAGATCAGCTGGTAACCTTAACTCCCTTCCAAAGTTCGCGAAGGCTGGCGTCACAGTTGTACTCTCGTGAACTGCACTTCGGTATGACAGAAGAAACGGTTGTATGTGCTTGTCCCAATCCTTTTGTCTGCTTGCTACGACTTTTGCCAAATATCTTTCCAACGTCTGATTAAATCTCTCCACCATTCCGTCAGATTGTGGGTGGTATGAAGTGGTTCTGGTTTTGTGAGTACCCATAACCCGACATGTTTCCTGAAACACTTGAGACTCGAAATTCCTTCCTTGATCGCTGTGGATTTCCAAGGGTACCCCAAACCGACAGAAGACTTCGTGGACTAATTTATCAGCGACAGTTGAAGCTTCTTGATTAGGGATGGCGAAGACTTCCGGCCACTTGGTGAAGTAATCCATGACAACCATGAAATATTTATTTCCACTTTCACTTTCGGGAAATGGCCCAGCGACATCTAATGCTATTCGTTCCCAGGGGGCTCCTACGTTGTACACTTTCAATGCACCCCTGCTGCGTGTGTGTGGTCCTTTTACCGCTGCACAACTGGTACATCTGCGACACCAGTCTTCCACATCCTCTCGACAATGGATCCAGTAAAATCTTTCTCGGATCTTTAACAGAGTCCTTCTTACTCCCATATGACCTCCTGAAGAACCATTGTGGTAGAGCTGTAGAACTTCTGGTACCTTCGTTTTTGGGACTACCATTTGCAAGTGACAGCTATTCCCTCGAGCATTTTCCCATTTTCGGCACAAGACACCATCTTGGATCACCAAGCTCTCCCACTGTGCCCAATAACTTTTTGTGGTGGTACTCATCGCTGCAACATCACACCATTTCGGTTTGGGAGCATTAGCTTTAATCCACTCGAAAATTGGCCTGATATCTGTGTCACTTTGCTGAGCATGCTGTAGGGTTTCCTTCCATTCGTCACTAAGGTCCGTTCTTAGCATCCTGACAGGTACTGGTTCCTTAGCTTCTTGCCTGACACAATGCTTGCAGTCATCAGGACAAGGTCTTCTTGATAAAGCGTCCGCGTTACCGTGAGACTTCCCACTACGATGTTCAATTGCGAAGTCATACTCTTGTAGCAGTTCAATCCATCTCGCCACTTGTCCTTCTGGATTCTTAAACTTCAACAACCACTTTAAAGCAGCATGGTCAGTTCGCAGGTGGAATTTACGTCCAAGCAAGTATTTTCTGAAATGTTGCAATGTCTTTACTACGGCAAGAAGTTCCCGTCTCGTGACACAATAATTTCTTTCTGGCTTTGATAAAGATTTGCTGAAGTAAGCTATCACAACTTCATAATCTCCTTTCCGTTGAGATAACACACCGCCAATTCCAGTATTACTTGCGTCCGTGTCAACTATAAATTCATTTTCTGTGTCAGGGTAGCCCAAAATTGGGGTATTGCACAAACGTTCCTTTAAATCTCGAAATGCGATGTCACAGTTCTCATCCCAACAGAACGGTCTCTTCTCCTCAGTAAGCTTGTGAAGAGGTTTGGCAATGTCAGCAAAATTCTTGACAAACCGTCTATAGTACGAGCACAAACCCAAAAATGCCCTGACCTGCGTCTTGTCTTTCGGGACTGGCCATTCCTTGACGGCGACGATTTTCTCAGGGTCTGTTTGTACTCCTTCCTTCGAAACCACGTGCCCCAAAAAGCTTACTTGCTGTCTGAAGAATGAGCACTTCTTTGGACTTAGCTTGAGATTGACTCCTCGGATTTTTGATAGAACACGTTCCAAATTCTGAAGGTGGTCTTCGAATGTGCGGCCCACGATGATAATGTCATCTAAATAGACAAGGCAGGCGTCTCCAATTAGTCCCGTGAGAACTAGCTCCATCAGCCTTTCAAAAGTTGCAGGAGCATTGCACAATCCGAATGGCATGACGTTAAACTGCCATAATCCCTTTCCCGTAGAAAATGCGGTTTTCTCCTTGTCTTTAGGGTCTATTTCCACTTGCCAGTAGCCACTTTTTAGGTCTAACGTGGTAAACCACTTCATTCCTGACAGCGTGTCCAGTGTGTCGTCGATCCGGGGCAGTGGATAGCTGTCTTTTTTAGTAACGTCATTCAATCGACGATAGTCTACACAAAACCGCATGCTGCCATCTTTCTTTTTCACCAGGACCACAGGAGAACACCAAGGACTAGACGAAGGCTCTATAACTCCATCCTTTACCATCTCTTTAATCATGGTATCTACCTCCTTTTCTCTTGCCACTGGTAGTCTTCTGGGTCGCTGTCGTATTGGCAACTCATTTCCGGTATTAATTCTGTGTTGAACTAATCCAGTCTTCCCTATGTCAGCATCATTTCTGGAGAATATGTCTGCATACTGAAGTAGCATCTTCCTAGCCTTCTCTCTTTCTTCTTCCGATAAATCTTTACGACAGTGTTCTAAAAGATTTAACGTGTTAAATCTTGCAGTTTGGGTGTTATTTTGAGAAGGCTGATATTGGCATTCACGCATCCAAGCTACTTCCCCACAGGAACCCATCAACGTACCCTTCTTGATTACTTGCTCCTTTTCACTTGGGTTCAGTATGCGTACGGCTGCAACGTCAATTGCCTTTACCAAGGTCCGCGCAGTTTTCCATGGAAGATTTTCATCCAATCCTTCAATGAGAATACATCGGTTTTTCTGACCAGAATTATGTGGAAGACTAACTGGAACTATTGTTTCCGATCGGGGAGGAAGAACAATCTTCTTCAAGCAGTACACTTTCCCTGATGGTGCACCTTCCATGAAAACTTCTTCTGACCCACATTTTAGGACTCCTTGATTAACGTCAATCTCACAACAGTGCTGTCGCATGAAGTCCAAACCTAGGATGCAGTCGTCTACTATATCAGCCATGATGACCTTATGCCGATAGATTGTGTTACCCAGTTTTAACTCCACCTCCTTCTCACCACGGACGGTTATGTGCTGACCGGTAGCTGTTACTAAATTTACGTCGTCATGCTTACAGAAGAAGTCCCCAAGAAAACGATTCGCTAGTTGGGAACTGACAACCGTGCGAGAAGCTCCAGTATCCAATGTCAGCTTACATGGTCTTCCGTTCACTTCACCTTTTATGACTAGGGTGTTCCCATCATGGGCTTGTGAGACCGAAATTCTTGGGGCTATTTTAACACCAGCCAGCACCCGCCCCGCAGTCCTGGCGTTGACTAGTTTTCCTGCTGCTGGGCGGTGACCTCTGCCGCCTTTCCTTCCCGGGTCTGATCTTCGTTGGCAGTATTACGCTTTGGACAACTTGAACGAAGGTGGCCTTTTTCCCCACAAGTGTAGCACCTAGGGCTGTACCTTGGACGGTCACGAACAGGTGAAGCCGCAACCTCCCTAATGGGATGGGATCGATGATCATGCCTCACTGCCTCCACCTCCAACGCATGGGCCAAGGCGTCTTTCAGCGTCTCATGATGCCCAAGTCTTACAGCAGCCCTTACTTCCAGATCCCGTATCCCATCTATGAAGGTTTGAATTAGTAGATGAGCGCGGGCGCAGACTTATATGCCTTTCGAACCAGCTTTTCGATTTCTAGGGCCCACTGCTGCAGGTTTTCACCACTGCGCTGCACACGATCCTTCAACTGGGCACGAAAAACGTGTTCCAGGTGCGCGTCACCGTATCTGGCTTCTAGCGCCACAACGAGCTGCTCGTAGGTAACATTTTTGCCGAGAGCCTCTAACACAGTTAAGGCCTGGTCGCGAAGGGCCAAAGTAAGCGCGGTCATGGCCTGGCCTGTTGTCCACCCATTTGCTTCCATGACAGCTTCAAATTGAATTTTGTATGCCGACCAGGAAGATGTTCCATCGAAGGGTGGCACTTTAAACCCGCGCACAGAAGGTGCAGCAACTACCGAAGCCGCCGTCCGGTCTCCAGCTTTCAAAATTCCAACCGCTTTTCTTATATCAGCGATCTGGACTTCGGCCTCGGAGATACGATTTTCATGTACCTGAACAGTCTCCTTCATGGCTTTGATGTCTTTGCCAAATGTCGCGTGTAGATCTTTCAAGAGGAGAACCTGCTCCTCTTGCCGGCGAGCTTGTTCCTCTTTGTCCTGCTGCAGCTGTTCTTGCAGTCGGCGGGTCTGTTCTTCCTGTCGGCGGGCCTGTTCCTCTTTGTCCTGCTGCAGCTGTTCTTGCAGTCGGCGGGCCTGTTCTTCCTGTCGGCGGGCCTGCTCCTGCAGCATTGCCATAAGAGCAGAAAGATCCATGGCTGATGGTGCTGTAGGAACACCAGACGCTTGGGAAACTGGCTCCGTCGTCGGCTGATTACCCCCAGGTGTCTGTCTAGAAGATCCTTCAAACCGCCTCTGATCCACCTCCTGCTGGCGCTGACTCCTGGTACGGATACCTTCCGTATCCTCCTTCGGTAAAACTGGCATAATTTATCCCTTACTTCTGACACCAATTGTTACGAGCTGGGTTTCGGGATAAATTGATTTAAGCCAAAATTATCGAAACACACACAGTTTTCTAGTACAGTTTTATTAAACAATCACAATATCGCAATAGTCAAACAGAGTCACTTGTTTCGCTTGTACTGTATCGCTTGATTCGTATTCGCTCGCTTCCGAAATCGAACTGCAAATCGGGCCGACAATCCGCTATTTATATCCCGAGCAGAACATTCGCGAACATTCAACACTTTTCCACAGTTTACAAGTAGATTCGAAACTTCGAGAACCTTCCACAGACATCTATTTACTGTTTAATCCCGCTACTCAACAATAGATGGCGGTGGCGTCTACGTACAATTGTTCGTAGTACTTGCTACTTGATAACAGATGGCGTTAGCGTGTCGTATCTAGAAGTTTCAACACTGCCCCATCCTTAGATGGAATTAGCGTGACGTTTCTAGACTTTTCGATCTACGTAATGTTGTCCCTTTCTGAGATGGAGTTAGCACGATGTTTCTAGACTTTACGATCTACGTAACATTATGATTACTTACGGCAATACTTTTTGCTGACCTCATCGTAAACGTATATCCATATCAAGTTATCATACATTTAGGAGGAAAATTGACTATAAATTTTAAATACCTACAACCTTACCACTAAGTACCTAAGTGGTATAGTTTTCCTCCGTTATCTTATCAGAAAAAAGTACATTTTTTTCTAGGTAGTTAGGTATTAATTTTATGTTATATCTACTTTAGACATTCCTCATCTTATTTATTATTTTAGTAGGTAATTACACTTTATGAAAAATTAAACATGTAACACAAGCCAGGCAAGTAGGCAGACTTATCTCCTATCTTAAAGATGCTTCCTTAGCTAAAATATGATGTATTTTAACAACACAAACTAAAATCTTTGTGTTATTCAAAATACATAATTTGGCTCACATAATTTTATTACACTCTACTTTAATTACTTACATAAGAAAAGAATAACCGTTGTTTTTAAAATCTATCTCACGACGCCTGCTACGGTTAGTCCATGGATAGGTGGCAAAGCACGTTAATGCGTTCGTCCCAGACGCTAATCGTGGATCATTAACAGTCGTTACGGGTCGTCAGAAGCCCGAAAGTTTAACAACCAGTCTTACCAATGAGTATCGTGTTGCCCAACAAGATCGGAGAAAGATTGTGGAGGTCAGATAGGCAGTCGTTTCATGTAAAAAATACTAGTATTCTGCTGCATCCGGTTAGTCTGGAAGCGATATTAGATCAAAGGCTAGACATAATATATGATGAGATGATAATATCGCCCAAAACCTCGTTACACGTTTACTGGCAGTCCCCAGATTTTATATAATTTTACGTCATAGGCTTTATAATCTTTTTCCTCCTAATTCTCTCTGAAATCTCCACTCAAATTACATAACACACGATAAGCACCAGAATTGCGTACCATGATCAATCACAAACTGAATCATTGTGAAAGATATTGCTAATGTATTGCTTCATACTTAATGAAACATTTGTTTACTCAACAATTTAAATTACGCAATGAATGTCGTTGAATTGTCAAAAAGAAACTGTCAGAAAGAGAAACTGTCAAAGAAGTTTCTTCTGTCAGAAGAAAGAAAGCTAATCTTATGTACTGTTAGTGAGTTACGTAATTACCCCGTTGTTCTTACCTTATCAACATCAAAATCAAAAGTCATTTATTCAAACTAGGCTGAGAGTCAGCACTTTTTGAACGTCAAAGTTACATGAGACAGTCCCCCCAAAACGCCCGCCGTTATGATTGACATACTTTTCAAATAAGAGCCTATCTAATTGGTCAAGAGTAAGAGTAGGTAGGTCATAATCACCACCATGATAAGAATAAGTTGAGAGAGATCCACAAACAGACTAGCCCATCAACGTTCCGATTGGCCCTTTACGAATCCAAGGGCCAATCGGAGCGCCGAACGCGGTTTGTGCGTTAAGTTGAAAACTACGGCTTCTGAACTATTGGCGTCAAACTATTTTTGCAGGAGTAATGATTTACAACAGGTGGTATTATTAATTGCATAATAGTTACCTATCTATACTAATCTACTACTTCGATTAAATTTGTACTTGAAAGATACGTATGTCATCATTCATCACCAAACCTCGGCGATAAGAAGCCGGAAATATAAACATGAAAGTTATTACTATAAGTACTCAAAATTTTGATAGCGCAGTTCAATCGTCATGCGTTGTTCAAATAAATTAATAGCCTAAATGACGTAATGGGACGTTCGATTGAACTATTATCAAACTGCATTGCATAATATATCGTATTACTTGAATGAAATAGGTACGTCATGAATTTCCTTTTCTATTACGTAGGTACAGGCTAGATTGAATATATGGCTATACAGGGTGTCCAGTAAATAGCACCACATACTGCAGGGGGTGATAGCTTGGGTCACTACCTATCAATACAACACAATATATGTTCAGCAAAATCTTACTTATTTTTTTTTTTTCACCGCTGCACAGACGAATCGGAACGACACGGACGAATTTAGAGAAATACGTCCTCTTTCTTATTTGCTTTTAGTCATCTTTGCTTAATTTGTGATTGGAAGCAGAGAAGAGTGTGCAAAGTTACGTTTCAGGGTCTCAATTTGTTCTTGTGTGTAATCTTCACTAGACAATAGATGGCTTCTGAAGGAATCCATTTTTTCTTCCAAGTTACGCAAATCATAGCTCTGTACACGATCAAACATCTATTTACGGGTCACTACTTTTACTCCAGAGGTACTTCGTGAACCTAAAACAAAGAGACATTTTTTTTAGAATTATAAGAATTAAAGTCAATTTTTTGTACATTACTCAAAATAAGTTCAAATTATCAAAACATAACGTATCCGCGCTTATCCGCGGCTGTCTTTTTTATTTTTCACTTTTCAAAGCTTGAAACTTTCATTTGTATAAGGAATTATGACAGGATCTAACTTGATAGTATAACAAATAGACGACGAAATAAAAATTTTACAATGAAAAATGGATCTAACATGCGGGTACTTTCAAATTATTATATCTTACCTTTGTAATGATGAAAATAAAAAAAAACCTTAATAAAATACAGTATAATTACCTGCTGCATCAGGATCCATCACAAACGCTTCTTAAGTTTACGCAATATATTTTATATTTAACTTAAAAGTTAATGTTTTTGCACGAGCGCCGAGAACAGACACAAACAACAAGTTGAACGATCGTATTCCGACTAAATGTATGACGTGACTAGTGCAGGTAGCGGAGCAGGGAGGGCTAATTATTGTTCCCGGGACTGTCCCCTAGCTCAGATAGTCGTCCTATTCAACATTATCTACAGTTTGTAAATTCTACTTTTGGCCGCGTAGATTAGCAAAATACCCGTATGTGCGCTGTAGGTTAAACTTAAGTGATAAGAAAATAGTTCTGTGCAAATTTAAACAAAAAATAGTATTTCTTGAAAACATTCTTGTCTTTGATAGAAAAAAGACTTATCAATGAGTAAAGTAACTATTCACGAATAATTTGATGTAAAAAAAAGTACTAGAAAAGGATTTTTTCATTACGAGATGCTTAAAAATCTGTTTCAAGGTAGAGATTTTTCGGTATTTCGGAAATTTTTGTAAAACTGTAAATCCGAAGATTTTGCTGAACATATATTGTGTTGTATTGATAGGTAGTGACCCAAGCTATCACCCCCTGCAGTATGTCGTGCTATTTACTGGACACCCTGTATATATAAACTGTCTGGCGGTTTTGAGTACCTATTTTGTATAGGGCCTACGCAGATGTCCTGCAGATCTCTTAGCGTCTTGTGACGGGTCGTTGAGCTCTGTAAAACAGGGTTGAGTTACACGATGACTGATACGTACATACATGTCGTCTGTTGGGACAGGTCAGCTCAAAGCTGCAATGGGTCTTTCTTAAAAAGGCCCTTCCAGACATGGCCCTGCATTGTTAAACTCACATAAAATTCTAATAATATAACGTTTGAATTTTAAAAGAGACCAGAGTTTGTTTCGGCATTTCTTCTCAGGGAGCAGTCAGCTTGGGAATGCCTGGCGGCGCCATCTAGTTTTAAAAATCTTGACCAACAAAATATTGACGTGCAAAAGTGCCTTATAAGATCTAAATAATCATAAATAATGATTTCATTTCATATTAATTTACTTATATCTTTAACCAACTTCAAAAAAAGTTTCTCAATTCGGTTAATATTTCTTTTTATGTTTGTTACTTGTTGAATTCCGAAATTAAAAGTTATTTTTCATATTGTAATGTTTTTTCCTAAAAAATTTGTCTCATTTACAGATGTTGTCAGTAACATTATTATGTTACAACCGAAAATATGGCATCAAGACCTCAGGAGTGCTGTTTTTATTCTGGTTCCTCCTCCTGCTGGCTGGTCTACCGCAACTCAGGTCTGAGATTGTGCACTACAATCCAAAAAACGACGCGTATGCCCGATATAGTTTTGGCAGTTACATCTTGTACTATACGCTGATAGTTATTATGTTTATATTGAATTGTTTCGCTGATATGCCGCCTAAGGACACACCTTATACTTATACAGAGGTAAAACTTATTCTATGTACTTAAAATTACATTTACCTTTCATCGTGCTGCAATCTCTCAAACCATATATTCTTTAACCAACAGATTCAGTCCCCAGAGAACAAAGCAGGTTTCCCAAGTCGCCTGACATTCAGCTGGTTCGACCCGCTCGCCCTGACAGGCTTTCGAAGAAGTCTCACTGAACAAGACTTATGGCCCTTACACCCACAATTGAGTAGCAAGGAGGTTGTTCCTAGATTCGAAAAATTCTGGCAGAGAGCTTTCAGAAAAAGAGAAGAGTAAGTATTTGTTTACTTATAATATGTGGGGACTGTGGGAAGGATGATAATTTAAAACTCTGGCGTAACTAGTGTATTTTGAAATACCAAGCCACTCAGAAAGTATTGCGAAAAAAAGCTTTTTTGTATGAGAGACTGGCCAGTTATAAACTATTATGAAAATAATGATTATTTATAAGTAAAAATAGGTACGTTCCAATTTCAAAATTTTCCTCCACATTTTTTGCGAGCTATTGGAGCTAATTCTCATTGGAAAATGGATTTGCGCCGGGAACATTTTCGCGCTATGATTTTTTAGGATTTCAAGTGTCGCCTGAAACCTAACGAATCATACGATAGACTTCAAATTGCATTCATGGATGAAGGCCCTTCCAAGGCAACTGTGTATCGTTGGTACAACGACTTCAAACGTGGTCGACTAACTTTGGGGGATGAAGAAAGAAGTGGTCGCCCTTTGACGGCTGTTACGGAGGAAAACGTGCTAGCAGTAAAAAAATAATCTAAGACAATAGGCGAATTACGTATCAGGAGATTCAACACATACTGCAGATTGAATCGGGAAGCCTTCGCTAGATTCTACACGTGCATCTTCGCGTGAGGAGGATAGTTTCACGCTGGGTGCCGCACAACCTCACCGATGCTTAGAAGCAGGCCCGGGTGGAATGGTGCCGTGATATCATAAACAAATTTTAAGCAGGCTCGTCTCGGCGTGTTACTACATTATAACAGGTGATGAGTCCTGGCTTTATCAATATGATCCAGAAACGAAGCGCCAGTCGACGGTTTGGGTGTTTCAAAACGAATCAACGCCTACCAAAGTGAAGCGATCTAGAAGCGGGGGGAAGATTTTGATCGCGAGCTTTTTGACTGGCTACTTGGTGTCAATCCCTTTACGAAACCAAAGAAGCATCAACGCCGAATGGTATACTACCAAATACTTGGCAGAAGTTTTCTCTGTTGTGAGCAACAAGCGACCAAACACAGGGCTCCGCGGGCTACTGCTCCACCACGACAACGCGCCCACGCACACCGCGCTCAAAACGAGGGACTTCTTGGACAGCACGCCGGTCAAACTTCTGGGTCACCCTCCTTAAAGGTCTGACCTAGCACCGTGTGACTTCTTTTTATTCCCAAAAATTTAAAATCAGCTCAAAGGGATACAATTTTCGTCGCTGGAAGATGCGCTGTCAGCGTTGGAGCAGGCTGTAAACGATGTGTCTGCGGCGGACTGGAAAAAGTGTTTCGAAAACTGGTTCAGACGCATGAAACTTTGCATAGAGGCTAGTGGAGAGTATTTTGAAAAGATAAAGAATAAAAAAATGTTTACCTATAGAACACTTCTTTTTATTTTCGCAAAACTAACGGAGTGTTCCACGTAAGTACTTAAATCCAAACATAGAAAACAGGTCTAAATAATAGTCGATGGGTCGACTATGGGTTTTGTCTTGTGATTTGTTTTGCGAAATTCCCGTGACTTTCGCAATCCCAATGTTATTAGGCTGTTGTACACCGGTCTGGTTTGCAGCAAACTAGAGTCCAGTGTTTGTGTTTGGCACCCCTACACCGCGACCCAAACTTGGATGATAGAAAAAGTACAGAAAACCTTCCTCAGATGTCTCTTCCAAAGGATACCATTTCTTTCCATACATGTACCCCACCAACTATCTTTTAGAGACGTTAGGCTTTAACTCGTTGGAGGTGAGAAGAGGCTTTGATCAGCTCTCGGTAGCCTGTAAGATCTTACGGGGATGTATCGACTGCCCAGAGCTCCATAGCCTTTTCTGTCGGTTATTTGTGCCCGATAAATACATTGGACACCGTCAGAGCCGCCGGCATAATCTTTTTGCGCAACTGCCATCTAAAACTGTAGCCAGAGCCGAATCCCCCGTCTGTCGCACCTTAAAAATGCTAAATGCCCAGGAGGGCAACACATCACATTCAGGGTTGGCAGTCAGGAGACTGCCAACCCTGAATGTGATGTGTTTGTTGATGAATGGAATAAAATGATTCGTATATGTCTGGTGTTCTGTGAGAGAAAGTATGCCAGGGAGTCCACTGTTCCATATAAGTTGTTAATATAGGTAATAGTTTTACTTTTTGTAATTATTGTCAACCTTTTATGTGTTTCTATGTTAATTAATTTAATTGGTGTTGTACCGTTTTAATTAACTATAAATAAATAAATAAAATAAATAAATAAATTGTCACCCTTTACAAACACGTTCTCGTGCTTTTGTAAACACTTTTAAGGGCACATGAACAAATACTCAGAAACTCATATGTAGCGGCTATGCATTTATACGGCACACCATTATATGAATATCTATTCTATACGTATACATAATAATAAATCTGTAGACGAGGCGTTTCTATTCATTCAAAATATTCCCAAAAGATATTGATCAAACATCAATAGAAATTGATTTAGAAATTGTATTACGACAAAAACCAATATGGTTAAGTTATACATACATACATACAATCACGCCTTCTTCCCATGGGGGCAGGCAGAAACCACGGAACGCCACCTGCTACGATCTCTACACAATGGATGGAAAGATTGATAAAGATGTGGAAAGAAGAGTGAATGCGGGAAATAAAGTAAATGGTACTTTACATGCGATGGTGACCAACCAGTTGATGTCCGATAAGGCTCGACTGACTGTTCACAATGGTGTACTAGTGCCTACGCTTATGTATGGAAGTGAATGTTGGGTGTGGCAAAAGAAGCATGAAAGTAGAATAAATGCTGTGGAAATGCGTTCCTTGCGAAGCATGTGTGGTGTGACTATGAATGATAGGCTGAGGAATGATGTGATAAGAGAACGGTGTGGTTTAAAAGAAGATGTAGTGAAATTGAGAAAAGTTTGTTTAGATGGTTTGGTCATGTTGAGAGGATGAATGAAGGACGGAAATTCATACTCAATACTTTCCTCACAACATTCTCCTCATTCCTCCGTATCACGTGACTATACCTTGACAACCGTCCCACACAACTTTTCAGTTATTGGTGCCACTTTCAGACTTCCTCTTATGTACTCATTTCTTATTCTATCCATTCGTGTAACACCACACATACCTCTTAACATTCATCTCAGCTGCATGCAATTGCCTTTCATTCATTCCTTTTGTGGCCCAACATTCTGACTGGCGCGATAGGGTAATAATAACAAAAATATAATTATAATGATATTTATTTCAAAAAGTAATCATAATAATTATAATGTTATAAAAATCGCTCTCCTATGGTGGTTGACCCGGGGCGATATAAGATAATAATAAATGATATGGTGTCCTGAGTGATAAAGAATGCAATATTAGAGAAATATTTATTCGTTTTAAATATAACAACTTTTCAAAATCAAACTGGTATTCAGTTCAATTTAAAAAAGTTAATCACTGTAATCGACAAATGATGTTGAAAATTTTCTTTATTTTCTGAATTGCAGTGTTAAGATTTTTCTATAAAGCAGATCTCTTATAATGATGATGAGACTCTTACAATGATTTAAAATTTCTGAGATAAAATTGATATTTTTGCAATGAAACTGTCTGAAATAAAGTAATTTCATAGAGTAATTTCGTAGATGCAGTTCTGGAGTTCTGGACTCTGAAATATTTGGGTCTGGATTTCTCTCCCAGGTCACTCAAGTTCTCACTCAGTTATCTTCAACCGAATCTCTTGAATAAAACTGTTTTTTTTTTTTCGGCATCTTTATTACAGACAGACCGACTTCAAACAGGGATAAGTTCTCAATTCCTCTGTTTTTACGGTAAGCCAAATGGCACATAAAAATCGAACTCGAACTCGAAAAAAATAATCCTCGGACGGGACCACATGAAAAGTAATTTAGTCCCGTCCGAGGATTATTTTTTGTGAAGATGAAGCACAGTAGCTGGTTAAGTATCGAACAGTAGTCAACTGATCATGGACTGCAATGAAAGTCTACTGTTACGGAAGTCAGTTCGGGCTGGTGTCCGCAACTCCTCGACAAGGCGCGTATTTTGCGTATGGTTGTGATTGGGTTGTGTACGGTATGTGAACAAAAAATTGCTGAGTATTAATATAATGTAACACACGTATAACGACGCTAACGACGTCCCAAATTTAGAGGTCGGTCGTCTTGATTTTTATATACTTATTCTCAAAAATATGAGGGACACTTCGTCCCCAGGTAGCTGTTCCCACCAGCAAGATCGGAAGATTTTCTTTCAATGGAGAAGTGGTACCTAGACAATCCAAGCGACACATTGTTTTCCGACATACACGCCAACGAAGTTGCGGACGGACACAGCTACATAATAATAATTTGTTCCGCTTGTAATTCTGGAATCGAATCAATGACGCGTGGGGGAGTATCGAAGAAGCTATCAATCAAACACATGGTCACCCCAACTCCCCCACCCTTAAAACCTACTAGTTCGACCGCCATTTTCAATTATAAATAATCAGTAATGGGGTGGTCTTAGATATAAATATAAACCACGTAAGTATGTACAGTGCACATAAAATATAAATCAACTTATTTCATAATATTAAAACACATACAGTGTTATGTGTCATATAATCATAATAATATGAAATACCAGAGTTCTTTCATTTTACTTTGGGTTTCTTTTAACATGTTATTTATTTGAACATTAAGATGCTGTTTGGCTGGGTGTGCTGTTGGGAAATACCTAGCTACTATTACGTAATAACTAAGTACCTGAGTAATAACATACAAGATAATTTTGTGTATAAGATTCATTCAGGCAGGCCCTGATAAACAAAAACTTATCTATTTACAGGGTGGAATCATAATTTTATTGAACGTAAATTCCCAATTACTATTTTTTATTAATCATCAAGATGACTTTTATTTTTCTATAAGGAAAAAAAAAATTTTTTTCTTAAATCACCATGACTTGCCTTGTGATTTACTAACTTAAAAAAAAAAAAAAAAAAATTGTGCAAGTCATTATGATTTACGAAATAAATATACCTAGTCAGATAAGAATACCGCGAGCATCTGACTGCAAACGAAAGATACCGAGTAATATTTTTCTGATACCAGCTGGCAAAACTAATAATGATAATTTATAATACCCCACCGACGTATCTCTACGTTGACAACATGGTGGGGCTTGCGCGCTTCAATGAACTCGGGTGCCCGAGTCCATACTTGGCCGAAACAGGTCTAGGTTTAGGAACCAGATTAAGAAATAAACATAAACCCGCAGGGCAGTTTGTAGTGACTTGTTGCATGGTAGCGACTCCACGGACCCGAACTCGCGAGAGAAGTGTTGTTCCTCATCTCTGGCTTATTTTTATTAACCCGCTGGAGTGAACGATGAAGACGGAGAGAGCTCCTACCTCTTTCGTGCTTTAAATGACCGGCTTGAGTGAAGATTCCAGAACAAACGGGCTCGTAATAAGGAAATATTTCAGGAAGACGCTGAACCTCTTGACCATACTTCCGGGATTGTTCTGATAGATCGAAGAATTTAATCACCTTTTAATATGAATGATGTGCATGCCTATAAGTGATGTATTTACACAGAACTAAAATCCGTCATCATATTATGATTAGTCTTTGTAAATATGTCGTTGGTGTGCCTTGCTTAATAAATAAATAGTCGTGGAATACCTCTCCACTCTTCAAGCACCTCAGGATATGTTGCGCCTTTTGTCGCTACGTCACTATGTGCTAGCGAAAGCTTTAAGGTGGCCCATTATTGAGTGTGCTAGTCACCCCCTGCCTTTTTATCCGTGTATATACTGGGTGACTTTTTTTAGCGTCTTGAAAAAAAATGGGGGTAATAGGTGAACGGAATAGAAGCTTTTGGCATAGAAATTTTTATTATTTTTATTTTTGAATAACATGTAATTAAATTGATCTAGTAATAAATACTACACATTTATAGTAACATTTTCGTACTAGAACAACAAAAACAGACATTTGGAAAAAAAAACAAAAAAATAATAATTAAAATCTATCGAAACTCAAATCATACGCACCCTACTCAATGGGCGGCATGTATCATTGATTTCGGAGCGCGGTCCTACCCTTTGAAGCCGGCAGATAGGTGGCCTCATTGATCTTTCGTAGGCGCACGAGCCGCACACGCATCCCTGTCCACCCGCGTCCCGCGCTCCTTTAGTCACCTACGATGCATCTGAAGGCCTTCCTGCCTTCTATTCTAGTTACACAACACACCATATGAAGGTCGAGACGGTAAAAAATGTCATCCAGTATACTATAACATTGATCAAACAGGTGCCATAGGCCTTACAAAGTGGTACTAGGTACCTACCCACTTTGAGACCCGAATCCATTGTTTAATAGTTTTGTTTCTATATCCTGCTCCAGTTCAACACCAACCGGAGGATGTCCCTGGGTGCACTTGCATAGTGCATACAGGGATAATATTCGGTTTATGCTTGATTTCTTAAAAGCATACAACGGACCCTTGTAGTGGGCAATGCTCCGCGTACGCCTTCGGCCTTCCAAAGGTAACTCGGGACCACGGTCCCGAGACCCTGGTCCTGAGTTATCTCAATTCATAAAGCCCTTTCACCGTGACTTTTCCCGCGTGGTTGTCGAAAAAAATACCGCGGGAACTTTCTACCGGGATTAAAAGTTTAAGACAAAACGGAAAGAGTACATTTTTGCTTGGTTATATTGTTTAATTAAAACTCTATTTGTTAACGCAGCGTATGGCCTAATGCCTTTGGTATTTCTGAATAGGCAGTAGCTCTGTAAAATCTATCCACAACTTTGTTCAAATATAATATAATAGGCAACGCAGTTGATTTTACAACACTTAATAATGAAAGTTACGCGACTTGTGACTTTGTGACCTCGCTTTCGTTTTAAATTCTTGGTTTTTTGCACTGGTAGACTGCACTGAAGTCTGGGAGTAGGTTATTCAGTTATTGTAGCTACATCACATAAATCTAATTTTCAATGCCGTATTAATTATTGATAGGACTAAATTAATTAATTAATTCGCCAAGTATTTCGAGTATGAATGTTAGATGAAGTAGGGAAAAACTAAAGACGTCTGTGTGAAACGTGATATAGCTAAAAGGTGGGTGACTACAAAGATATGAAACGATCACATTAAGAAGTATGGAGAAAAAAAAGGACATATTTTGCCGAACCCAAATAAATTGAGATAAAGGCAGGAGAATAATTATATTAATTACATGAAAATTACCAAGTTTTAAATTAAAAGTTAGTAGATAGGAATTAAAATCTCCCTACCTAACGTAACTTAAGAACCAAGGTTACGTAGGTACCTACTTAAGATATCAATTTCTCTTTGTAAGCCCACGTTCCCACGGACGTAATAAAATCGCAGTGAGATTTTTTTACGCACTGCATCTTCAACGCACTGCTTAGCGCCGAGACTTGAAAATCGAACACTATGAAGCTGTGACTCACTCGCGCTCCATTCTGTTGGATACTCAAGCTCGTTTTTGCTCATTGCTCGGTCGCACGTAGAGAGTTGAAATTTGTTGAGAGATGAATCGAAAGAGTTGTTATTGAATCCAAAGTGCGAAAAAATCCCGTTGCAATTTTAGTACGTCCGTGTAATGTCGATTAAGAGAAAGGTAAAAAGAACTAAATCGTAATCTCAATCACTCAACTCACTGAACAAAACAAATAGTTGTTATAGAACAATGAGAATGAGGCATTGACACTAAATAAAATACTCGAGTAAATTGTTTTAATTGCTCTGATAGTCTCTTGTTTATGTCCGCGGTCACGGCAAATGAATAAAAAAAACCGGCCAAGTGCGAGTCGGACTCGCGCACCGAGGGTTCTGTACAAACCTGCAGGTATTCACGGTTTATGCATAAGGTTTATACACATACATACATACATACATACAATCACGCCTTTTTCCCATGGGGGTAGGCAGAAACCACGGAACGCCACCTGCTACGATCTCTACACACTTCTTTTGCCTCGTTTAGGTTCATACAATTGGTCATACACACACGCCGGTTACGAGTACTACGCAATTAAATGTTTATTTTTTTTATATTTGAGTTGACTGAATGAAAGGTAAATTGTGGTTTACGAATTATGACGTACCTATTAAAAAAAACGACTTACTAGATCTCGTTCAAACCAATTTTCGGTGGAAGTTTACATGGTAATGTACATCATATATTTTTTTTTAGTTTTATCAATCCCTTATTTTAGAAGTTACGGGGGGGGGGGGGGGGACACATTTTACCACTTTGGAAGTGTCTCTCGCGCAAACTATTCGGTTTAGAAAAAAATAATTTTAGAAACCTCCATATCTTTTTTGAAGACCTATCCATAGATACCCCACACGTATGAGTTTGATGAAACATTTTTTTTTTAGTTTCAGTTCTATGTATGGGGAACCCCAAATACTATTGCTTTTTTTCCTATTTTTGTGTAAAAATCTTAATGCGGTTTACAGAATACATCTACTTACCAAGTTTCAACAGCATAGCTCTTATAGTTTCGGAAAAAAATGGCTGTGACATACTCGGACAGACAGACAGATAGACAGACATGACGAACCTATAAGGGTTCCGTTTTTTGCCATTTGGCAACGGAACCCTAAAAAGGGGGACAAGGTGACAGCTGCATTTTTTTATGGCACAGCAGTTTTTTTTTTAATAACTGCAGAACCTTCCCTGCCACCTTGTATACGTAAACATAACACACTCAACCGTATTGGATTTATTTTTAACAATTAAACAAAAGCTACATTTATTGCGTTGACCATACAGAGTAGTTGAACAAATGAAGTTTTTCGCAGAAATATGAAGCAATGTTCGATTTCTTTGTAGGTGATATCAATTGTTGAAAACCTAGTCACGATTGTGTTACGAAGTCTAAATGGCAATCGGCCTGCGTCCTATAATAAAGGACTTACAGGTACAGCATAACTGGCAAAATAAGAGTATACTGTCATCAAAGGATTGCCTTTCGATTATAATAGCGTGACGTTATTAAGTCAAGATGACGAGTTTGGGTACAGTTACCAAAAGAGATAAGTAATGACGACCCTGCGTCGATTACTAGAAGTAAATATAAATATCTTAGGACAACCAACACACCATTATCTGATCCCAAACTAGGCAGAGCCTGTACTATGGTAACCAGACAACTGATAAATATACTTATATATTTCTAAATAAATACAAATTATAGATAAATTACACCTAGACACAGAACAAATGATTGTGCTCATCACATAAAGATTTGTCCTGGGTGGGAATCGAACCCACGACCTCAGTCTTAGCAGTCAGGGTCACTAACCACTAGACTAACAGGCCAGTCAGAAAGAAGTTTAGTTGGTTTTCTATTAATTAATTTAAAGATTTATTCGAGAATATCCATCGGTTTCTCACTAAACTTCGATTAGAAAGAAAGAAAGAAAATTGCGTTTATTGGCATTATATCATTTTAAAATAATTAATTAATAAAATTAATTACCCGACGTCCCTGGTTATTTATACCGTACATTTGATTTGGGTGCCATCATTGGTGCTAATTACTTAATAAGACCAATAATGTTACGTGTGGTGCTGGACGTAAAGAATAGCACCATCCTATTTCTTTCCGTGGGTGTCGTAAAAGGCCACTAAGGGACTTACTGGTCTCCTGCGAGGCGGCGAGCCTCCTTGCCGGAGTGCCGCCATGGGATCTGGAGGCAAAGGTCCTCGCCCACATGTGGGAGTGGCGCGAGGATGCGAAACGCCGGGGCGAAACTCCGCTGCCGCGACAAATCGCGGCACGGCGGACAGAGCTCCGGCAGGATCTCATGGCGACATGGCGGGTACGATTGTCGCAACCCAGCGCAGGGCACGCCACAATTGCGGCGGTAAGTCCCCTCTTTGAGGAGTGGATAGAGAGGCGCCACGGCGTCCTCACCTTCCGCCTGACACAGGTTCTCACCGGGCATGGGTGCTTCGGTGGGTTCCTGTTCAGGATAAAGCGGGAGGAAACGCCCGGGTGTTTCCATTGTGAGGATCGTCTAGAGGACACGGTGGAGCATACGGTGGAAGTGTGCCCTGCCTGGGCGGAGCACCGCCGTGTCCTCGTGGAAGCGATCGGCGGCGGCGACCTCTCGCGTCCGGCCCTGGTGCGAGCCATGGTACGGAGCGAGAGGGCATGGGAAGCCGTCACCTCCTTCTGCGAAGCAATAATGCTCGCGAAGGAGGAGGCGGGGCGCGTGAGGGAGTGGCAGTCTCTGCGCCCTCACGTCCCTAGCCGCCGCAGGAGGAGACGCCCCGGGCGCCGGGAGTCGATTGCGGACTCCCGGCCACCGTAGGCGCGAGCTTGCGGGTGGCGAGCAATGGGTAGCTCGCCGCCCGGTAAGGACCAAGCTCGGGTCGACGGCGCGTAGTGTTCCACGCGCGCCTCAAAGAGATGTCAGCAGTACTGAAGGGGTCTGCTAGGACCGATGCCTGCCGGGGTCACGTGATTGTTCTAAAGAGATACCGTGACCCTGGCACATGGGCAACTGAAGGAACACGGGTGGGTTTTAGTCAGTAAAAGTCTGACACGCCCTCCCGCTCCGCCCAGAGCGGGAGAAGTCATTTGATGATTTCCCATCCAAAAAAAAAAAAAAAAAGGGACTTACTGGAAGATGGACAGCAGCGTTTTCTATGCATTGTACCAACATACTGCGATTACCAAACCACCTGCCAAGCGTGGCGATTCTGGCAAATTCCCAAAAATGACGCTGGCGGAAGCCTATGGACGTTTTTCGGTTGAAATGATGATCACGATGAGAAATCGGTTGATTGATGTAAATATTTTCTCCTTAGATCCAGCGATGAGGATGCTTCAACCGGTGACTCGGCGCCTGCGGGTGAGAAGCAGCCAAAGAAGCCTATTTCCATACTGCCAGTGATCTGCCTAGCATTTGGAGGACAGTTCTTGTTTGCCGTGTTCCTCAAGGTGATCCACGATGTACTTATTTTCGCGTCACCTCAATTACTTAGGTAAGTAGTCGAGCCTTGACATATTATGTGCGACGAAAACACCTAACTTAGAGCTCTTACACACGAGCGGCATGTTACCAACGGCAAAAGTAACTGCTACAGACGGCAGACGACAGCCGGCGACATGCCATCTTCAAAGATCAGCGTCATCATCGCGTGTCGACGGCTGCAGTTACTTGCCGTTGGCAACATGCCGCTCGTGTGTACGAGCTCTTAGTTGACGTCACACGGACTTAATTACATTGCGGCGGGAATTTTTCGCACACTGGATCGCCGAGAGTTGAAAATGAACCACTATGGTTTTTCGACGCGCTAAGATGCACTTTGTGGGATTTTCTATGCTCAGTTCGACACCGAGAGTTGAAAATACAGTGCGCGATAAAATCCCACCGCGATATTTTAACGTTCGTGTGAACGTCGTTTTACGAGTAAGTTTGTAATTATGACATTTTATTTCTGTAAATTGGTTCAAAATAACACGACTGAAAAAGTCGTCAAAAATAAATTATATTTAAAACTATGTTCGCCAAATCACGCCATATTGCTTGTGGCGGCTTGCGTTTACGCAGCGTATACGTTCAACGAATAAGTACGCTCGATATACGCTCAGACTCAGGACACTAAATAACTTTGAACTATAAAACGAAATAACGCACTGAACAATGCAAGGTCAAAATCACAATTTTGAACATACCTTGCTTTTTTGAGATTTGGGTTTTAATACTTAAGCCTATTGTTGAAAAGTTGCTAAATAATGTTAACCAAGAGTCTGGTAACTGAAGTGATCCAACAGTAAGATAAACCAACTGCAAACACAACACTTATTTGTTACATCATCAAGATATTTTTGATTGCAGCCATCTCATTGGATTTATTGAAAGCGGTGATGAGCCTGTGTGGAAAGGCTATATGTATGCTGTAGGAATGTTTGGATGTGTTGTCGTACAAAGCTTGCTCCTGGGACAGTACTTCAATAAAGTAGCCATTGTCAGCATACAAATCAAAAATTCACTTTGTAGTGTTGTATACAGGAAAGCTCTTACGTTGTCTAATGCTGCACGAAAAGAGTCCACCGTTGGAGAAATAATTAACATAATGTCCACGGATGTAGACAGGTAAATATTTTCATTGAAACAAGTATTATTTTTCTCCAGTTAAATGATTGTAGGTTTGTAAAACACTTCTGCACGTCAATGAAGTTTAGATAACTAATAAGAATGTATACCTACTGAGATAACTGTTTTCTAGCACGTGTACCTACGAAGATTCAGAGATAAGATACCTCGGTCGGTGCATAAAACACCTCAATAAAATGAGTATTTGTTGAGACTCACAACTAAAGCCCAATTCTAAAAGTGCCAAAGACTTCTAATCGATTGCCTAAAAGATTGCCATAATGCCAATAAAACTCATTCTGTAGGTACTTATGAGAGAGTGACCAATGCCGTGAATAACGCACCGGGTAATAGCACGACAGGCGATTTTGTTAATTATCTGATCGGGATAAAGTATATATTTCAATGTTCGGAGCACGAATGAATGACCTCGGAGTATCGAGGAGCGTAGCAGTGGATTAATGAAATAGGTACATTTGTAATCTTCTGGCCATGCTGATTGCCTCCTGACTCCCTAAATTCGAATCTGGCATAAACCATTCTGTATTTTTTAGGTTCAGTAATTTGACCTTCGTAAACTTGTTATGGTCTGCTCCCCTACAAATATCCCTGGCCCTGTATTTCCTATGGGGTGTACTGGGCCCCTCTGTCATGGCTGGCTTAGCCGTCATCATCGTACTTATGCCCTTCAATGGTCTGATGGCGGGTTATCAAGAGAAGCTGCAGTCAAGCTTGATGCACCAGAAAGATGAAAGGATCAAGCTTATGAGCGAAGTACTTAATGGAATTAAGGTAAAATACGAACCTAAAGAAAGCCTCAGAGGTTAGACCAGCGTAGGCGTTCGCTTGACGTAAACGCAGTGCAGCCGCTGTGTAAACGCAATGTTAAAGCCACGTGCGTGCGTTATCATCACGTCTACGCGAGTGGCACCTCAGACAACCCGTATGCATTAACGTAGCGTCTACGCGGCGTGAACGCCTACGCTGGACTAACCTCTATCATTACGAAGATAAGCAAAATTGATTAACTTCTCCGTTGAATTTATTATAATTACCTTATTTAAACCAGGTACTCAAAATGTACGCATGGGAAGGAAGCTTCCAAGATCATATTTTAAGGATAAGAGACAAGGAATTGGGTGTTCTTAAAAAGCAGGCATTTGTGAATTCAGCAATGATATTCATATGGATTTGTACACCTTTCTTAGTAAGTATTAGATGACTGTTGGGTTAATCTGTTGTTGAAATATTGTCAGTGAAACGATTAACCTATTGAATATTGTCGATTAGGTATCCTTGATGTCATTCACATGTTTCGTGCTGGTAAATGACACGGAAGTACTGGATTCTAAGCGGGCATTCGTAGCATTGTCCCTTTTCAATATACTTCGATTCCCAATGTCCATGCTGCCAAATGTAATTTCGGATATTATACAGGTTGGTTCATTTTTGTATTATCATAATTTGATATCGATACCGGTCATGTTTGTGAAGTTTTCCAAACAAAAAGATTTAAATCTGTATAAAACAGTTTATTATTATTTTTATCTTGCGTTGTTTAAAATAATTTTGTAATCGTTTTTGTACAGACTGCAGTCAGTATAAAGAGGCTTAACAAATTCTTAAACTCGGAAGATTTGGATACCAGTGCAATAGAACACAACCCAGATGAGAGTAAGTAGATTGTTTCAGAATATCAGAATGCGGTTTCAGGGAGTTTTATTTACTACCTTGTTGTCTGCTTGTAGTCAACAAAAGAGATAAGTACGTATATGAAGGCACCCACGTGTGTACTGAGTGCGTATCTGAAGTCTTAAACCTAATTATATTCTCAATGATAAAATAATGTAGTGGATAGGAGGAGAAATCTTGATTTCGTAGTTAGCAAGCTATTTTTGGAGTTTACTCCTTAAGAATCAATTTTCATACAAGGCTCCCGGTATGGAAATTTTATGAGAAGTGAAATTAATACAGGCGTTAAGTCAAAAGCGTTATGTTTTTTGCGCAACGTACTAGCACACCTTTCACTTTGAAATGACGTATACAGCTGACATGTACAAGGCACAGCTGACGCATATAAGAATCTATGTATAATAATATATTCCTTACATATATTGTATATATATGGAATAAACTCCAGTCGTACGTCGAAGCTGACACACTCACACTTTTTTTTTTTGCCTACATACCATTTTTTTTGCTGTACTGTCGTGTTTAAAAAATTAAACACAATAAATGAGAATTCATTTGTAGAAGATCAAATCGTGATAGAGAAGGGCCACTTCACGTGGGGTGACGAGCCAGTTTTAAAGAACCTGAACCTACGTGTGCCTCGCGGTTCATTAGTCGCAGTTGTGGGTGGGGTTGGGTCCGGCAAGACCTCTCTACTCTCTGCCTTACTCGGAGATATGGACAAGATTTCTGGACGTGTTAATATCAAAGGTAGGTCTCCTGGAGATATAAATGGTCTTTTAAATAGCTCTGTACCATTTGCAGTTCCTAAATAAAATTAAATCTTTCAGGCAATATTGCGTACGTCTCCCAACAGGCTTGGATTCAAAACGCGACTCTACAAAATAACATCTTGTTTGATAAGGATATGGACAGAAAGAAATATAATAAAATATTAGAAGCGTGTGCGCTTGCAACTGATCTAGAAATACTTCCCGGTGGGGACCAGACTGAAATCGGTGAAAAAGGTATGAATTATTGATAAATAATTTAATTTCGTATTCAGAGTTGGATTCAAATGCTAAGGAAACTTGTCAGTAATAACAACTTGTTTCAATAAATATCGAGTAAAATGAAAAACCCTCGATCGTTTGCCAACTTGAGCAAGGCCCGCAACTCTGGATTCTCCGGAACCTATCACAAGATACGGAGAAACCAAGTCGTAGAGGTTAATGACCTTGTTGCGTGCAAAAAATGATATATAACCGCTATTCATCAAAGACTTGGAATAAGAATGTGTTTGACAATATGATTTGTTACGAAATAGGTATAAACCTGTCGGGCGGACAGAAGCAGCGCGTGTCGTTGGCGCGCGCGGTGTACTGCGACGCGGACAACTACTTCCTGGACGACCCGCTCAGCGCCGTCGACTCGCACGTCGGCAAGCACATCTTCGACGAGGTAAGCTGTGAGGGCGATGTGCGGTGTCTGACAAATCTGAGCTGTGAGTGAGATCGAGAGGTTCTATGGGCAGTTA
The DNA here is from genome assembly GCA_947507805.1 of Aporophyla nigra. Classification (NCBI taxonomy): domain Eukaryota; kingdom Metazoa; phylum Arthropoda; class Insecta; order Lepidoptera; family Noctuidae; genus Aporophyla; species Aporophyla nigra. The sequence goes on from OX382301.1 coordinate 8,564,118, forward strand.
TACACGTCAACAAATAACCCCGTTAACAATTTGGCAGACGACACAAGAGTTAGATAGACCCGACACTTTATTGAAGATATCAGTATAGTGTCAACCCGGGGATCAGCTTGTATGAGATTAAGTTAGCTTTGAAACAACTTGGGATTGGGTTATGACGGAATTACAGCCGGACTCATAAAACTCAATAGAAGACCCATTCTGAAGCCGTCTTGCAGCTCTATTAAATTTCATCGATACTCGAGGGCAGAACGCCACCCACAGTCATGTAACAGGGGTGTGGTGATACTTTTCCTTAAGAAGGGTGGCAATGCCCTTTTTAAGAATTACTTTGCCCATCTCAGAAGTCTGACGCATGTCTAGAAGCGGTTTTCAAGAACCGTTTCACGCGCAGTATTAACGAATTCCAGCCTCCCGAACAAGCCTTTACGGAATCCGAAACAATCCGTCTGTAATTCTGCCGCAGCGCATATGTATATATATGTACGTACGTACGTTGTGGCAGGATATACAGAAGACAGAACAGTATAACTTGCCTCTCTGCTTAGCGTTTGTGGACTACGAAAGAGCCTTCGATTCTATGGAGACATGGGCTGTCTGCAGTCTCTTCAACAGTGCCAGATCAACTGTCGGTACAAAGGGGTGCTGAAGTGTAAATAACATTTTAGTGACCCACGGTTTAACTTAGTGTTGTTTATCGTAAAGGGACAGTTTTTGCGTGCATAGGCTTGTATATCGTTTGAGATAGGTCGTGTACGTTTCGCTATAAGGTGTAGCGCAACGAGCGGTACCGTAGTGAGTGTGTGTGCGTAGGTGTTGGGGCCGAGCGGATTGCTGAAGAGCAAGACGCGCGTGTGGGTGACGCACAACGTGTCGTACCTGGCGCACACGGACCTGGTGGTGGTGCTGCGCGACGGCGAGGTGTCGGAGGCCGGCTCCTACCAGCAGCTGCTAGAGAAGAAGGGCGCCTTCGCCGAGTTCCTCATACACCATCTTACGCTTGCAGAGCGCTCGCCGTCAGATGAAGGTGAGTTAGGCACATGTTTCTACGGTAATCCTTAAAACAATACAAGCACGATAAAATGTAAGCCCGTGATTAGTAATCGCGCTTCCTAAATAAAGATCGTAGATTAGATGGACAAATAAATCTGCACTAAGAAAAAGAAAAAAACTTTTATCTTAAAACCTTCAAAATTCAACTGCTCGTAGTTTATTCAGTATTCAATTTCCGTATGCGAATATATTCATGATGTTGGAAAGCAAAGCTCCGTTTATTGAATGTCCCAGTCATGGTTAATATTATTTTCCTATTTGATAGTTTGAATGAATAGTTTAACGTGACTTCTGTTGTTGTTCGGAGTCAGTCCAAGAACGTAATTGTGAAACGCATGTCATGCGTGAAGGCCACTAAGGAATAGGCAGTCACATAACTACATAATTGACCGTTTTCTGAAAATATTCCCGCAGATTTGGCCGACATCAAAAACGATTTAGAGAACAAACTTGGGTCGGAATTCCATCGTAAATTACAATGGGCTCGTTCAATGTCGTCGGGCGCTCGTTCAGACACGGAGACCATGGATGCAGGTAAATCAAGGACAGGCACACTTAAATTAAACTACATAAGGGTACCTAAACTCATATGTATGAGTTGTATTTGTTTAAAATAGGTTTAATTAGACACTACAAGCACATGCCTATAGTGTATTAAACTATTTTGAACAAATGATTTTTTAAGCTAGAAGAGATCGATATTTTGTAACCGGCTACTCTGAGAAGAAACAGAAACAAACCCAAAGGTCACAGTTTCATTTAAAGATCAAAATAATGTCTGAAATTATCTTGGTCAGATCATGTGAGGATCATGCAGATTATTGTCAGACATGTAGGGAACCAAAGGCATTAACATCATACATTTTCTAGGTGATCACGGTGAGGGTGGAGCTAAGGAAAAGGTAGACAAAGAAAAGAAGCCAATAGACGAGGATCCACAATTTGATCAGCTTATTGACACCGAGAAAACTGGAACAGGAAAAGTGAGTACCTACATGTCAAATACAAACAGTACAAAAGCACTCCATTTTCATAAATTATTTAATGATCAAAGCCTACTTACTCAGTTTTATCACTTACTAGCTGTGCCCACGGCTTCGCCCGTGTGGATGTCGGAAGTAATGCCACTGGAACGTAATACCGGGGCAAAAAGCTTATGTTAAGACTTATACCATCAGCTATGTGCCAGGGAAACTCCTGACAAAATTAGTCCAGCCGTTTCTGAGATGAGCTGGAACAAACACACAGACAGACAGACAAAAATGAAAGTGTTTTTTTTTTTTTGTTTAGTTTAACATGCACTTTCATATGCAATTAGTAAAAAAACTGTTATTTCGAAGTTACAATCAGACACTTCAATTGTATTTATTTGTTGGTCAAGAATTGGAATATAAAATGCAAAATGGATTTTTCAAAGATTAAATTCAAAGATTAGTTCAAACAAAAAAAAAAACGAACTCTTCAGCGTAATAATATTAGTATAGATTCTATTTTTCAAAATACTCCATGACAGGAAAATATGATACCTACTCTAGGTACACTATTCTGAAACTATTTCCATTTACTTACGTAGGTGAAAGCAGAGGTTTACATGCACTACCTATCAAAAATCGGCGTGAAGGCAGCCGTGGTGACGATCGTTATGTACATCATTCTACACACACTACAGATCAGCGTCAACTTCTGGCTCGCGATATGGTCCAGCGACGACAAAATGGTTAGTTTTTTATTTTTTTCCCACTCCATTGTTCTATTCATCTAATATCTTAAAATATAGGGCGTAAGTTTACATATGTTTAGCATGTTAATCCATAACGGAATGACGAAGGTGACTCTTATATGAAGGAAAACCCACGGTGAATACCTAAAGGTATATACATTTCATTAAAGGAAAGATAAAGGAGGTATGAGTGAAATTTAAGAAAATTGAGTATTTGACTGGATTTTTTAACCGACTACGCCAAGAGGAGGGTTATGTTTTTCGAGTGTATATTTGTATGTATGTTGATTTCTTTAGCACGCTCTACAGAGGCCGAATATGGGCGCTTGATGGACTTTAGCATGAGAGGCGCCGTTAATTTTGTCTTAATTGTGAGAGTGCTATATTATTTCTCGCTACCCTGTACCTGGTAAAAAATCAAACAAAAATAACATAGTTTCTATTTATGTTTAGCTCGTAAACGGCACGGTTGACAAACAGCGGCGAGACATGTACCTCGGTGTGTATGGCGGTCTGGGATTCGGTCAAGGTAAGTTTGATATTTTCAGGTTCATTTTTTCTTGAAACCTTAACACAATTTTGATAACGTTCTGGAAGATATCCTTAAGTTTTATTTGCAACGCAAAACAAACCAAAATCTTTACTTCTATGCCACATGCACGTACATGATTTGTGGGCGTGTTTAAGATCTGTTTTCAGGAATCTGATATGTAATTCATAGCGAAGATAGGTCATTCCAACTGGTACAATCACCTCGTTTAAAGATTCCTCGAAACGATTAATCGCAGTTAATCAACTGCCATCAATAGTAATTGTAGTAATACTGTTAACGCTTGAAATGCATTTAGTAGGCGAGCATTTTACGCATCAATGTGTATCAATCACGGCGACAAATCAAGCTATGCAATTCCAGTATAAGTTGACTTCTCATTGTACGAAAAGCCTATACAATGGGAGGTCAGCTAAAATTGGAAATGTATAGCTTGATATATGTAGCCGTGTGTATATAATTGACAGTTGCAACGGATCCTTTCGAGGACCCTTCACTATGCAGATGACTAAATTGCCACTCTGTATTCACCAAGCTTTCCGCCAGAGCTGTGTGAAGAGGAAAGAAAATATGAATAAAACTGTTTCATATTCAAAATGGTGGTTTTTTTTCGTCACTCACGGATCCGCTGCCTTGTACTTCCCTACATACTGCTCAGCTTCCTCTTGACAACCAGCTTTGAGACGAATGCGGTAAAGCCCGCGACATTAAAATTTTCTTGGATTCATAGAATTATAATATTCATCTATTATAGGTATCTATATAACACATAATAAATCTGTAGACGAGGCGTTTATTTTAAAGGCGCTATAAATTGAAAACATGTCCAAAAAAAAGCTGGTGTGTTAAATGGTAACCAACAGATGCCAATTCTATCATTAGATAATTTTGGTTTTTATTGATCGAAAACTAATGAAACAAAAATAAAATCCCTTTTTTTGCATCATCCATCTCTGTTCAATACTTTAAATGACACGGAGTCATGTTAAATGACGCAACCAAACGACTGTTATATAATAGTTTTGGGAATTTTAAAAACATCTAAGTTCCCCGAAATCTTACAAAAACAGATGACCGAATACGGCTATTAACCTTTTTTTGTTCCATTCGTTTTCAATATCGATACCCAAGACGTGGGTAAAGTAATGCCAGGTATTTTAATTTTACCCTATATAATGCAACTAATTAGTTACACTGAGTACTATATTACATGACTAAAAAACAAAAGGACACTTGGCGTCGAAGTACTCGCCCGCTTCAGAGAGATTTTAGTGATATTTTGTGTGCACTCTAATAATTACCAGACAATTGCAACTAACCTAAGGTGTTTTTGCATTTCCCGGTCTATCTTGGTGCTTTCGACTTATACTTACTGACGGACTCTGTGTACGATGTTTCAGCACTGGCATCATTCTTCACGGATCTGATGCCGTTCCTGGCTTGCTGGAGAGCAGCGAAGATGCTCCACGCAATCATGTTGGACAATGTGCTAAAGGCGCCCTTACAATTCTTTGAAGTCACACCCGTTGGCCGACTGTTGTCTAGATTCTCCAAAGATGTCGATACTGTGGACACTTCGCTGTCTTGGGAGATTTCCAGTGTGCTCAATGGAATTTTTGAGGTAAACTAATTGTTATATGAGTGTTTCGTGTTACTGTGTTACGCAAGAGCAGTGGTGGCCCAGATTATCGGAAGTGTAGATCTTGGGTTCGAAGGCAGGAGCTTTACTTTGTGTAATTAATTTCATCACCACTGTCCTCAAAAAGGTGAAGGAAAACATCGTGAGGAAACCGGCATGTCCTAAAACCAAAAATTCGAAGACATGTCATACCAACCCACACTGGGCCCGCGTGGTAGATTACGGCCCCCCCCTCTCACCGAGAGGAGGCCTGTGTCCCAGCAGTGGGAACAATATAGGCTGATCATAATATGATAAACATTTGATTGTGTTTCGGTTGTTTTTAACAAATTGTGCATAATGTACACATAGATAAGCTGTTAAAATGTCTCGTGTAATTTCTCTCCGCATCGAAGTAATTTTTCAATAGTTTCTCGTATGAAACTCATGGTTGTTTCAACTTTACTGGCCATCCATATAGTTTAAAAAACACCATGTTTTTTCATTCGCACTGGCGCAGCAGCCAAAAAACATGAAATATTTTGCGCATACCAAGATATGCAAACACGATCGTGTGTGCGCGCCGCACTCGCGTTACATTTGTAGAAACACAAGGTCACCAGATATAGATAGAACAATACTTTACTATTGTACCGTAAGCAACAAGGCAACTAACACTTCAGTTTTCTTGGACCATCATAATTGAAAAAAAAATGGACCAGTTTTCAAATTCATATAGGTCTCTTAGCTATGAAATACTGAAAAGTAGTGTATTTGTTCAGACTATTTATATCATGCACGTGAATGTAACAGTGGTAATCTACTTCTATTATCAATAACAGAAGTAGATTAGCCTTGTGTCAACTTTATCACTGCAAAACACAAATATTGCGATTTGTATCACCATACAGATCACAAGATTTGTTTTACCAACCATACAACACATGATTTGTTTTTTGCAATGATCGAGGTCGCCTAAAAGTTTCCTTTTGTTAAAAAACGGCTAAGTAATAACAGCCGCACGCGTTGATCGGTCAGGTTAAGCTACACTTGCCGTGGTTGGTCCGTGGATGGGTGGCCATCTTTACATACCAAGACCCTTCCGTGCCTCGGAAAGCACGTTAAGCCGTTGGTCTCGACCGTTTTTCGTAGATCTTAGACAGTCGTTACAGCTCTTCAGAAGCCTGAAAGTCTGACAATCAGTCTTACCTAGGGGCATCGCATTACCCAGTAACTGGGTTGTGGAGATCAGATAGGCAATCGCTCCATGTAAAATGCTGCATCCGGTTAGACTAGAAGCCAACCCAAGTAGTTGGGAAAAGGCTAGGCAGATGAGACCATTAAAGCATTTCCTACGATCCCAAAACTAGCAACCTGGATAAAAACAATTAATTAAACGTTAATTTTCTAAAGTGATGATAGATAAACACACTTAATCGTCTGAGATTTGACTTTCGTAGATAAATTAGGTAAACTGTTTACCTAATCGATTTAAGAAAGCCATAATTCATAAGTCTATTATCATGTCAAACTTTGACATCACAATATGTATAATTAGTATAAGTTCGATCAACCTAAACGCGACTGTGCGTGTCAATATGATGACTTACCGGAAAGGCCTCGCTAAGGTCAGGGCCAAATAGGGTGTGTGAAAGTACCCAGTAAACATTGGTGACCGGTATAGGTCTATTTTCTTTGTTAAATTACTGTTTTTTATTGATTTCTCGAGGGTCTTCTAAAAGGCGAGATCTATATTGCTGATAAATCTTATCAGTCCAGTAATTGTTAAATATTAGGTAAACATAAGATAGATACCTCAAAATTATCATGTAATTATCGCCTAATTTAATACTCAGGCTTGAAGATTACATTTATATTATGTTAATGAAAATTATATGCTTATATACTTCCGTCCAAAATAGTAACAGTTGCCGGCAAGACACATTATGGTTTATTGTCGAAATATTCCCAATATTCATGATTTTCTATACTAATTTTTAGGTCATAGGAACAGTATTCGTGATAAGTTACTCCACACCCATGTTCACGGCCGTGATCTTGCCCATCGGAGCGATGTACTACCTCATACAACGGTTCTACGTGCCCACGTCGCGACAACTTATGAGAATCGAATCAGTGGCGCGCTCGCCAGTCTACTCGCACTTCAATGAGAGCATTTTGGGTGCTACAAGTATTCGAGCTTTTGGCGTCATGGACAGGTAAATATAAAGATTCGTTTCACGCGGCAGTTGCCAACCATGGAGGCGCTCCCCCTTAGAGGGCGTAAGGAGATGTCAAGGATGGCGGAACACGTTAGCATTTTCGAAAAAAAACACGTGAATTAAACATCACAATATTCAATGATTTTCTGTAAAAATGCGACCTCGGTTAATTTTGTTTGAAATGTATTTTGTAAAACATAGAATTAAATTAGATAAAACTTGATAAAATAATCGGCTCTTTTTTATGAAATTAAAGGGGAATGATGCATGAAAATATTGGTAATAAACCGAGAAAGTTTAGCAAAAGGAAGGTTGGATACGCTTAACGCAATTTGACCCATGATAAAAAATCTGACAGGCATGTAGATTTTTCTATCATTACACCGGCGGCTAAGAATCGATGGATCTGCCCGGAGTCTGAGGAGCCGCAAAATTTCAGGAAGATTTTAGTCGAATCCCAAACAAGGCCAAAATAAAGTTCAGTTTTTTTTTTGTTACGCCACTTCTTTCCACCTAAAGCACTAGGAAGTGGTCAAGGACGGGCGTTTTGGGGGACTGTCTTGTGTAATTTTGACTTTCAAAAAGTGCTGACCTTCAGCCTAGTTTGAATAAATGACTTTCGATTTGAGTAATTTGACTTTAGTTAAGTAAAAGGCGGTTCGGAGTTGAAGACTAATTACATAACGAACAGATTAAATAAAATGTTACCTGTTCCCGTATGAATGGAGAAAAGAAACCTAATACTTGATTCTTATTCATATTTTACTAAATGCTACAAATACTTACATAAACTGCGAAGACCGCAGGGGCTTCGTCAAACTTTGCCACCTCGGGGATCTTGGACACGAGCGCGTATGAATTGTAAACCTTTCAATACGCCGCTTTGATTTTTTTGAATGAATGTTAATCTTACAATCCGGATTGTACGATATTTTAGAAGTTTTAAAAATAATATCGACCTTCTATAATGTGAGATTTTATTACTCAGGTTTGTGAAGGAATCCCAGCAGAAGGTGGATCACTATCAATCGGTACATTATCTGTCGACTATCGCGGACAGATGGCTCGGAGTGCGACTTGAGACGGTTGGCAGTCTTATCATATTCTTTGCTGCATTATTTGCGGTAATCGGAAGGGATACTATAAGTCCAGGATTTGCTGGTCTCTCCGTCAGTTACACTTTAGAGGTTGGTACTTACCCATAAATTAATTTTAGAATTCATGTTGTAGATGAGATTTTTATTTATTATAATAAGTCGACTCTGTCCTACTGCTGGGCAAAGGTATAAATTAATATGAATCCTCATTTTACAATTATAATCATTTTCCTTTTAGATAACACAGACTTTAAGTTGGTTAGTCCAAATGGTGTCAGGTGTAGAGACGGACATCGTAGCTGTGGAGCGAATAAAGGAATATTCAGAGACTGAACAGGTTAGTGAATATGACTGAGGCATCATGTGAGTGCCGGGCGTCAGGTACGTTTGATTGTATGTGGTAGTGAAGATTGTGATGTGTCGCAGGAAGCGGCGTGGAGCGTATCGCCCGGGCCGGGCGCGTCGTGGCCGGAGACGGGCGCGCTGCAGCTGGAGGGGCTGACGCTGGCGTACCGCGCCGGCGCCGAGCCCGCGCTGCGTGACGTCACGTGCGCCGTGGCGCCGCGCGACAAGCTGGGCATCGTGGGCCGCACCGGCGCCGGCAAGTCCACGCTCACGCTCGGCCTGTTCCGCATCGTCGAGGCCGTGGGCGGCCGCATCCTCATCGACGGGCTGGACATCGCCGCCATGGGCCTGCACCAGCTGCGCTCGCGCATCACCATCATCCCGCAGGACCCCGTGCTGTTCTCGGGCACGCTGCGCATGAACCTGGACCCCTTCGAGACCTTCTCCGACGAGGACATCTGGCGCGCGCTGGAGTACGCGCATCTCAAGCCCTTCGTGCAGGGTGAGTCGCGTTCTGTCTGAACTCGTGTCCATTAAAGGCTGTACCACCATAATTGAGACTATCGTGACATACTTAGCCTTAATATTTAATTTATACGGAGTCTTCTCGGATTTTAATGAAATATGGTAAGGTATAAAACGTAATACATTGCCTTCAAATCAAGGACAGTAAAGACGCCACTAATTATAGAAATGCTCAATTATTTCAACACGATAAAATCCTTCACGATCAACAGTATATCAACGCCGGTGCAACCTTATTAACACATAATTTTTAACGCGTGAGAAGAGAGGCCCAAGTTGACATAAGAATCTTTTGTGACATCTCCAAGGCATTTGATAGCGTGGATCACAAAAGCTTGCTCTTAAAACTTGAGCATTATGGACTTCGAAAACTTCTGCTCAATTTAGTAAAATTGTATTTAAATGGCAGACAACAGCAAGTTCAAATAAATGGTGTCAATTCACTTGGTTTAAAAGTAATAATGGGTGTTCCACAAGGCTCGATATTGGGCCCTTACCTCTTTTCTATATATATAAAATTCAAAGTCCTGAGTGACTGACTGACTGACTGATATATCAACGCACAACCTAAGTCGCTGATCCTAGAGACATGAAATTTGGAGGGTGTATTCATTGTGAAGAGTATGTATCCACTAAGAAAGGGTTTTTTGAAATTCCATCCCTAAGAGGGTAAATTGGGGGTTTTGATTTTTCACGCGGGCGAAGCCGCTGGCGGACGCTAGTTAGTGTATATAAAGGATCAAATCCTATAAATGCAACATTATAATTTTACTAATATTTTTGTTGATAAATAATTTAAAAGAGTTTCTTGCCCGTTCTTCTGCATAAGCGCTCCATACTACGCTTTGGAATGTACAACTAGCTTCATATTTCTGACTGGCCGACTCCTTGGCAATTCAAAGGCGATTAACACACGGCACCGCGCACCGCCACGGTAGGCGGTGAAGCGGATCTCATGTCGCATTGCCCTCTATTAAATCCGTTGATGCCTCACACACGTACACCGACCAACCGCGCGGTCAATTCGCTTTACGGTACCGCCACCGCCCTTCGCGGCGGTGCGCGGTGCCGTGTGATAATCGCCAAAGGTGTCTATTAATGGTTACATTGAAATAAATGATAAGTTTGAAACTCACTCCCATGACCGCGCAGGGCTCGCGGCGGGGCTGCGCCACGAGGTGGCGGAGGGCGGCGAGAACCTGTCGGTGGGGCAGCGCCAGCTCGTGTGCCTGGCGCGCGCGCTGCTGCGCAAGACGCCGCTGTTGGTGCTGGACGAGGCCACGGCCGCCGTCGACCTGGAGACCGACGAGCTCATCCAGGTGCGTGTCTCTCTCTCTCGCACTCTCTCACCCCGCGCGCTCTGTCTCACTCCCCCCTCGTGTGCCTGGCGCGCGCGCTGCTGCGCAAGACGCCGCTGTTGGTGCTGGACGAGGCCACGGCCGCCGTCGACCTGGAGACCGACGAGCTCATCCAGGTGCGTGTCTCTCTCTCTCGCACTCTCTCACCCCGCGCGCTCTGTCTCACTCCCGCCTCGTGTTGCAGAAAACGATCCGCTCCGAGTTCGCGTCGTGCACGGTGCTCACCATCGCGCACAGACTCAACACCATCATGGACTCCACCAAGGTCATGGTGCTGGACAAGGGACAACTCGCCGAGTTCGCGCCTCCTGAACAACTCCTACAAGACAAAAACTCTTTATTCTATGGAATGGCGAAGGATGCGGGCTTAGTTAATTGAGTTCATGAATAATAATTTTAAACATAATAGTAGCGAGGGCTGTGCACCCTTCTCTTTGTGATAAGCTGAAATCAGCCAATTCGTTTTGAGATTGTTCTTTGCACAAAATCAAGAACGAGAATCACAATTAGCTGTAATAAATATTTTTATATTTGTTGTAGATTTACTGTCGCTTTGGCGAAACAGGTATGTACTTACAAGTATGTACACCTCTGCCTAACCCTGCGAGGAAACAACTTGTGATGTTCTGTTACGATACTCTTAGTTTCTGAAAGCCTAGCTAATTCAGTCTACTATCAAATCGCATATCAAAAGATATTATCGAATAAGTATTATTATCTCCGCCAACCAATCAAAACAGCTAACAAGATATTCTCAGAAGCTGGGTGTAGATGTTCCTGGTGCTATTTGTTACCAAATGTGATCAAAATGCAATTATTTATTTAATGATAATAAATTATTTACTAATTTTTACTGGAATCCAATTCTAGCAAAAGCATCATCATCTTTTCACCCAAATTAAGGACCTCTTAATTTGGATGAAAAGATGGTGATTATTTTTAGATAATTCTACACAAGAATCACAAACTATATAATTAGTATTTATTCTCTTGTTCGCCAACTAAAATTAATTTAGTCTATTGCTTTCGTTTTCTGTCAAGAAAGAGATTTATTCATCTTTATTAGTCTCACGTTTGACCACTGACCACTATCTCACGATGCATTTCAACATGGCGTTAAAGCCCAATGAACAAGTTTGATAATCCTGTGTTGCTGTGTTCGTCGCGGACACAGGGTTGAGGCTCCCGCAGACAGGCACGACGAGACGGTGCACCATGATTCTGGTATAACAATTTCAATGTAATTTTCATACAAATTTTCTACTAGAGTCGCGTTGCGCCTGCCTGCGGGAGCCTTAAAGCATCGCCGTCCTTTAAATTTCTAACGTTTGTTAGAGAAACAGCACTTCTTTCGTTTCCGCTTAGTTGGTGAAGATGAGAATAAACGCCGCCAACATTCCTGCTAGAAACATAATTTAAATAAGATTTTTATTTTAATAAATAATTATTAAGGAACTAGTAGTTGTAAACTAATGCGTGGTGCTGTAAGCACAAATTACTTAGTTCTAAGCACTCTGTAGGTTTTATTGTGATGATGTGTATGTGAGAGTAAAATATGTAGTACGTTTTGCCTTGCCTCGAAAACAGTTCTTTTTGTTCGTTGATTCCGAATCTGAAGAACGCACAGAAAGTGCTTTTGCGAGAGAGGCTCTTTCAGAGATGCATTTTAAATTCAAAAGTGTACTTATTTTAACTTGATGTACTTAATATAACTGTCATTCGTGACCAACATTTTGTGATAAGTGTTTACTTTCGTGCCTTATACAAGAAAATCTTTCTACCAATAAGTATTATAAACATAGAAACACCTTTCGTTTTCTTTATCAAGACCCCACGATTACCCTAATTAAATACGTACTATCATTGAAGTAATGCGTAGTGTACTAGATATATCGTTGACGATCTAAGACCAAGACTTTACAGCCACTCTTAAAACGTCTTACTCTGCGTCTTAAGAGTATAACAGAGTAAGTATAAATACAAGTCTAACAAGGTAGGCGATCCGTAATTGCGTCTGTTGGATCCCTTGCTGCATCGTTATTACTCAACCTGTATTTATGCAATTAATATGTAAAATATTTAAATTCACACTATTAATCATACACTTTAGAAACACGTTTATCTACTTGTAGTTTCCTCTAGAAAAAAATGCAATGTTATCTCCAAAAAATAAACGAAAACCTTAGAATAAATACTACACTCATCATACTATGATCATAAGTTTTTAATATTGTAATAACAAAAAACATTTGAATTATTACATTGCTTACGCCGCCGCGCCGTTTCAATAAGGGCGATTTTTTTTGCGTTTTCTTTTTATTTTTTTAACTAAATGCATAATATCTCAAGAATATTGTGTAAAAATTTCAAGTCGATGGGAGTCAAATTCACGAAGTTATGAGTATTTTTATACCTACCCGACCCGAGCGCGCTATTGTTACGGCAGACGTTTCGCTCTCTATATAATACTTAATCTTACACCCCCAGTTTTATTTATTGAAATTTTAACGCATGTACAAACGTGCTTAGCCTACTGTATATTTTTCAGCGTAGAGTATAAAATTTAGTGTAGTAGTAAATATTCTACCGAACAGACGTACACGCGCATTCCTATTTTCGCGTTCGCATCATTTTAGCTCCAAACTCCGCAAAAACGTAAAAGCGAAAGCATTTCAACAAGTAGCGCGTCAGGCAGGATTCGTCGTAGACAGGAGCATAAAGGTGCTTTAGACATCATGGATAATAGCAGGTAGCAGCATCGTTTATGGACCTGGAATTGATGATTCAGTGTGAGGTAAGCCGATAAAATTCGCGTATGAACGTTTTATACCAGATTTTTTAGTGTTGAAAACTTTAAAGAGTTTTCCCCACTACTCACGTTTTCAAAGTCGGTGCCCCTCATAACTTCAAAACGATTGCACCGATCCTTTTGAAATTTTGAACACTATTTCTATACAATAATTTGCGAGGTAACGCTGGAGAGTTTTTTTCGAATTTGTTAATAAATTTTTATTTTACAATAACAAATAAGCCACGTTTTTCCTTTCAAAGTGTTCCAAAAAACTGAAAAATTGAAATTTCAAAAAACCCTCCCAGCGTTACCTGACGAAGACTATTATATAACGAATGAGCTATTTTTTTTTTTAATTTAAGATAATCCAGGACCAAGTTATGAGGGGCACCGCAATTCTACTTTTTTCCGAGACACGGCCGAAAAATTGCTGCCATTGCCGTATTTTTTTATATTTCTTCGTGAAAATTTTACACGATATTCTTCGATTGCCATACTTTCATGTCCCCTTAGTTTTAATAAAGAGATTTTAAGTGTGCCGTCACAAAAAATCACAAAAACATGCCTTTTTTTTGTACGAATTAACCTTACCCCCCCCCCCCCTTAACGCCAGAAGTTCGGTGTGCTAAAAGCTTCACCCAAAAAGGATGGTCGTACATACACCTACATATCAAGCTACAAATTTCCAGTTTTAGCTGACCTCGCATTGTTTCTGCTTTTCATACAATGCGAAGTCACCTTACACTGGTATGTATAGCTTGATTTGTCTCCGTGCGTACGTGTACGCGATCGACGTGATCTTCCGACTGTATTGATCGCGCGACTATGACACAGGTATTCATGCATAAGAGCGTGACGATAGTTTTTGGTAAAGATGCGGCCTTATAGGAAGGTACGCTAAATTCGAAGATTCATGTGAATACGGCACTTGCATTTGTACTACTTACTTGTGTGTAAATTCGTACGCTATTGCGGATGCAAGTTAATGACGCCGCTGGTTTCACAGTATCTTTATTTAATCAAGTTTGGCAGTTGAAATAATAAAGTGGTAAGTTATAGGTGGGGGAGCGCTATGTCCAGCAGTGGACGTGTTTAGGCCGAAATGATGATGATGAAGTCATAGGTACAACGCTTCGAGAGTTCCGCGTGGCGAAAATCCGAACGAACGCTACATATTGCAATCATGTTTTACCATTAGAATTTGCAGTGTCAATCTCATTCAGAGGGCGAAACTACCGTTTGAGCTGTGTTTATGTTTGGGGTTGAAGTTATGAATTTTAATAAACAAACCACTTTGAGTTAATATAACACACGGGTCTTGTGTCGCCAGTTCCTTTTTCTTTGATCTTGGTGTGTCTAGATCACACAGCATCCACATCAGAATGTTCGAGTTCGCTCTTGCATCCTTAGTAAAATAGCTCTGGTCACCCTGTTACGGATAACGCCGATACCATTTTGAACTGCTATTGAATTGTTAAAATTAAAGCCTCTGTTAGGTACTGTTAGGGTGTTACGCAACTACCCCGCAAATCCTACTGCAGAAACAATGAAACCTTTCAGTATTCGGCCAGCTGCGCTAATGATGAGATTGGTGCAAATCTGACTGTCAGAAAACAGAGTAGAGGGACATCCGTCTTCGTTTTGTTATACCACTTCTGGAGTTTCACAAGGCTCTCTAATGAGCTCAATATTGTTCGTAGTATTCGTCAACGACATAGTGAACTGCATCGAACACAGTGAATGTTCACTCTATACAAACAAAATCAAGTTTTGATAAATAAATTCACCTACCCTTCCATCTTCGTATTAATTGACCGTCAACTCACTTTCATCCCACATAAAGACAATATTGTCAGAATGGAAGCTAACATGTTAAGATTTCGTAAGTGTGTTTGTTGCGACTTTAAGTCTATTCGCAACTTCGATCAAAATATTATTGATCGAAGATTCGCAACTTTTCTCCTGATGTATATATCGAGTACACTTCTGGCGACGGTGATCGTCAGAAGTGTACTCGATTATACATACATCGCAAATGTTGAATCCTACCTGTCAGGTCCATATCAAGCTAGTTGTACCTACGCATCAAAAAATGCTTCTCTAGGTACCTGCGATATAAATCAAACAGCTGCCCCAACACAACTGAGTTGAAGTTCTGTCAGGCTAAGATTAGGCCACTTGAACTGTACATCCCTGGAAAACCACAGAATAATTTATTGATTAAAATGTGCCCTTCAAAATTGTTAATGATCTGATCCATGTTCCAAAGCTTCTGAAAGATATGTATCTGTTACCCGTAGTAGTCAACCCAGGCCCAAACAATTAGATGTGTTTGCATCATTCACACCCCGAACAAACCTGCACCCTAATTGCGAATCGCACAATTGATCAGAATCTGAATGGGATTGAAGATTATTTCTAAACCATTGCGTCATTTGTTCCAATAAATTGTCGGCTCAGCAACGTAAATAACGCAATGAATGTTGTTTAACTATGAATATTAAACCAATACCTACCGATTTACCCCAATTACCGCAATTACCCCTCTGGGGCGATCGCCATTGAACCGATTGATGAGGACGCATAATGAAAACCACTATACCTCAACTCAAATACCCTGGCTCAATTTCGTAATCATCAAATCATTTTGTATCACAACTTGCTGAGTGCTAATTACTGACCATTGATTCTTGCTTGAATTCCAACATTTATTTTCTGTATTTTTTGTAACAACTTGCATGAACTAGCGGGGTGAGCATATTGTGATAGGCTTGAGTCACATATTTTTATCACAGTTTGGGAACAAAAATGGCGATAAAATGCGTTATTCAAGCTTATCAGAGGCCGTGTTCACCACACAGATAACTAAAGACCTATAGCACTACCAAGCTCTGTCTCTAAAATATTAGACAGGGTTGTTAACTTCCATCTTATTTCTTGCATTGAGAAAAATCATGCAGGGAAGCAACCGCTTGGATTTTCAAAAGAAGCCGGACTTTTTAGAACTTTAAAAGAAGAAAAAATGAAATCACGAATACGAAGAAATCGCACGGGCAGGCGATTTGATTTGATGCAACGGGGAGGATCTGGGGAGCAAGGAATTTAACGCGGATGAAGTCGCGGGCAGAATCTAGTCAGTCTATAATGGTCTACAAGGAGTGGACTCAGGTAATCAACTACGCGAGCCCAGTGCGGTTTGGTAAATGTCACATGTCTTCGAATTTTTCGCCATTTTAAAGGCTCTGGTGATGAAATAATTTAAAGTAAAGCGCCTGTCTGAGTTCGAAGTCAAACCTCCGACCTACAACCTACAACTTGTAAAGGCTCGTGCAGACTAGCGCGACGAGCCTTAACTCGCGGCAGTTATCACTGGGCCAACACAACTCACGCTTTCTACTCAGCTTTCCTGCGTAACTCGTCAAATTATTTATATTTCTGTTTGTAGGAACTGTGGGACCGCCAAGGTCCCATGAGTCATAATGAGCCTATCTGTTCCTACTGCTGAGACACAGGCCTCCTTTCGGTAAGAAGGAGGTAGACATAATCTACCACTCGGGCCTAGTGTGGGTTGGTAGATGTCACATGTCTTCGAATTTTAGGTTCGAGGACATGCTGTTTTCGTCTAGATGTCACCGTTTTGAAAATAGTGGTCATGAAATCCTGACCACTACTCTCAAAACGGTGTTTTCTATTCCGATTGCTCAACCAAGAGATTTGTTTTAATAATATCTACAGAATTTGAAGTTACCTACGTCGGTAAGTTATTCAGAAGAATTATTCAAGGTTTAAAATTCTGATGCTATGTCAAACACTTGATTTAAATTATTGAAATCATCCAAAGTGTTGGAAATAAAACCTAACTCATGAATGGCCACGAAATGGAATGAAGGACAAAATGATACATTTACTGTAGGCCATAGGAACCTAGAGAAGTAGATTATGAGCATAGCATGTTACAAAAGTGATGATCAAATTCATTAATTACAAATTTACGTCTCGATTTAACAGAGTTGCTGTATTAAAAATTGAGACATGGTTGGCGTAGTTTTAATTAACTTTTTGTGGTTACAATATGTGAAATAAAATATTTATATAAAAAAACATGTCTTATTGATACTATTTGCGATATACATTTGGTATTTTGCATAAAATTGTAGATGGCCATACATAAACAAAAGCATTTGTATATGATTAAAAGACCGGATGCTAAATATCCAAAACCTTTTTAAAAAGTATTTATGTCCAATCATCGCTGTCTGTGATGCTGCTGAGCTGACTGACCTGACATTATGCCACTATCTAATCTATGGTGCGCGGTGCGGTGTGGTGCGATGTGGTGTGTGATGTCGAAAATTTTATCGAATTTTTTATAAACTCTGTAAAATACTCTCAGTGAATGAATCATTTTTAATTGTAAATAGCTGTTTTTAACTAATCGTTATATTAACTTTAAATATATCGATCGAGTGTCAGTTTTACCGCAAATATATGGCAGTTACAAGTAACTAATAATCACAAATAGTGACAATGTCTTACGATTCCAAGCTTGATAGCTTCTGTGGATCTCAATTTTGGGTAAGTAGGTCTTTGGCCATACTTCTGTAAAAAAAACTTTGGCTTCTGGTAAGCGAACGCATTGGGATACGCAAAACTAAAAATCTGCTTACATAAAACTACCTACTTCAAAATGTGAAATGTTAAGTTTCTAATAAATTAACCAGTTTTGCAGCGTCTTTAAGTAGAGAGATGAAATTGAAAGGTCAATTATTAGCATATAAAAACAAGTAGATACTCGAATTTGGTTACCTAAGAAAACAATAAGTTTTAAATAGTAGTATAACACATATTTATTATTTTTACAAGCGAAAAAAATTTCAAATTTCATCATGTATATTTGGTTCACAAAGAAGTAAATTTTCAAAGAGGAACAAAAAAAATGTAACTGTCTTGCATTAAGGGTTTAAAAATGATTTAAGTAAAAAAACATTGCATACTGATAGTCAGTTCACAAATGTGTTTATTCAGTATTTTAAGTTTGTGCAAGTTGCTATTTGCTTATAATGCTTACTAATGCACAATGAAATGCTTCATTCAGTTAATAATTACTTTGTGAGTGGCATCTCATCTGAGCACTTGACCCAAATTCAGTTCAGTGGTTGTCATAGTATTCTGTCATACTTTCAATAAGCTCTAACAACTGAATACCACATTTATTGTGATTGGAAATATTATAATTTAGAAATAATGGGGGAATGGTGGTTTCTATTTTAACTATACTGACCATTAATGACCACAAAATTATCATGTGTTTTAGGGAAATTATTTCCTTATATAATTTATTATTGACCATCCTACTGTGTGTTCAAAAATCATAAGAACCAATTTTACACACAATTTATTTAATTAAGTAAAGTACTTGAATGTGTGCTTAAAAAGCATAATGCCCAAAAGAAACATAGTAACCTTCGTCATAGTTTCTTTTTATTATTTAAGTCCAACAAAACTCATTAAATATATTCTGAGTGGAACCACATGACCATGACCCAAGCCATTTTCTATAATAACATCATGTCTATGAATAAAACCTGTTTTTGTGTTGCTTTACTAACATAGCTGTTTCTATACTGAGCCTTATCATTTTGTTGTTGTCAAATAGTTAATAAGCTAACTTGCATTGGTTATAGTGCTTGTGTATTTAAATCTATGGTATGAATTATAATTTATTCAAAATATGATCTTTAGAGGTTTATTAACCTGAACCCAAACGGCTGGCACCTTTTGGGAAGTTTTTCCATTGACAGCGATGCAGACGAGTTTTTTGAATCCCTCTGATTCTTATCTCTCTGTTTTATATACTTGTACATAATATATTAATTTTAGTGTTAAAAAAAAAACAATCAACCTTATGCTAAAGAGCTCATACAAAATTGCTCACTTTATTGCTGAGTAAAGAATATAGTGTGCCAGAAAATAAAGTTTTTTTTAAATGTCATCATTAAAATGAACTAATAACCTAACTATGAATACTGCAAAGTCACTCAATTAAACAGAGATAAGAAGTGGGTTAGAAAAATGACCCTTCAATTTACTGTTATTATTTTCAATTGGCCTTCAAAGGAATTATAGTTTCCTACAGACAAGGCCCTTACCGTGGTACTTCTATTAATTAAATATAAGTTGCCTCGACAAACGCTGTCCTATCAAAATGACAGTACAAAATTCCCAAAGAAAATACAATTACATTTTCTGCCTGTATTTTAGGGTAACTTCTAATTTTCTGTTTTCAAAGAACCCCTGTATTAGAGCAAACAAAATATTAATATTATATAAAACAAAATAATATATAAAAAAACTGGTATCGCCATTTTTGAGTTACAACATGACTAAGAAACAGCAATTGAGTTTAATATAGGTAAAAGTATATTGATGTACGTCGGACTTTGGTTGGCATGACAACAAACTCAGTTTTGTTGTCATGCCAACCAAACTAATAACTATAAGTTGTACCAAAGTGGTTTCTAAAATTAATATTTTATGAATATACAAAAGCACGTACATCCTTCAGCAGTGTCTTGTTTCTATTTATAATGTTTAGTTCCCAAACATTTTATTGTTAAGTACAAAATTTATGATTATATAATTTAAATTGCTATATTATTCAAATAAAATAACTTTTACAACCATTTTATTTTAAATGTATGATAAAAATGAATCATTCTTGGGATATAATTTTATTATATTATACAAATACATGGACACATAACCCTAATCTGTTTTAACACCTCCTGGTCAGTTCCTGTCTATATCTGTTAGATAGTACCCTATCTAAATATTTTAAAAATAGTCCCTAAGTTAGGGATGCTCGATCTGAATCGATCTTTCAGAAGATCGATTCATGACCATACGATCTTACGATTTTTTGAATCGATTCAACAGGATACGATCTTAGCCAGATCGAATCGTATCCGCCTAGGTATAAGATCGTATGAAAAAATCGTATCAACTAAAACCTAAACAATGTACCGTACGAAATACAACTTGTCGTGTATGTTAGCATTCCCTTTCGAACGTCTGTTTTCTATATTAAATTGTTAATTTAGAAAAGTATGAAACATGTTTTATATTACAGATTCCAACTGTCTACATTTAAAATTTTCAAAATTAATAATTTGGGCAGACGCACTGGATCTATTGTATTGCGGCTCTATCTGTCAAAGTATTTGCAGCAAGAGAAAACAGACGTTCGGAAGTAAATGTTAACATACCCGACAAGTTGTAGTTCGTACGGTACGTTGTGTAGGTTTTAGTTGATACGACTTACTGGCTGAATCGCCTATTACGGCTATCTGTGCCGACGGCATCCGTGGAATACTTTGTAGTTGATCTACCTATTAAGAAGATTAAGTTAAAATAAATAATTTTGCATGCATACTGTGCTTTTTTTATGGAGTTTCTTGCCGGCACTTCTCCATAGGAATCAATATCTCCATCAAATTGGAGCTGTGCACCTAGCTTCTGACGTTTCATAAGTGCCCATGTAGGTTTAGGTGAAAAAATATATTTTGATTGATTCATTATTGTTATAAAATTACGATACGATCTTCGGAGATCGAGTAAGATCGATTCAATACAATACGATTAAGATCGTGAATCGATTCACGAAGTTACAATCCGTTACGATCCAGAAGATCGATTCAAAGCACGAAATCGGGCATCCCTACCCTAAGTTAGTATCCACAACATAATTATGCTCAAGGATGAATCTTCATTTAAAGCTGATATCATTGTAATCCCACAAGCTTTATTATGTTCAAAAATTAGGAAAAACCTAAAATTTACCAATAGTAGGCAAGTAAATATTTTTTATTATTAATATTTTACACTCCCTCACGAAAGTTATCTTTAACTAAAAAAATATGTAACAGCATTATACCTACGTATAATGCAGATTATGAGATTATAATCTGTTGATTTTATATATCAGTGTTTCGATTGGTTGCATGCAGTGTTTTATTTGCCTTTTAATAGAATTGGGAAATCCGAAACCATAAGAGATGAGGAAGATCATTTATCATGAAAATAATTTTAGCATATTACATTTTTGCTCAAGTGCAAGGTTGTCCATGAAAATGGATCGTCTAGGAATGGGGTTCCTTTCCCTACCGAAAGTGTGCCAACGATACTATTAGGTACTACGCCTACGCTTTTTTTTTATGTTAACCGTTATTAAGTAGCCAGTTGAAATTGTCACAGAAAACGTGTTACTAAGGCCTCTATCATCATGGCGAATAAAAAGATGGTAGGTTTTTCTGATAGGATCACGATCCCCACTCGATTGTTAGCGCACGTTCCAACGTACGTAAGAAAATCGCAGCATTTTCGACGCACTGTTAAGCGCCGAGAGTTGAAAATCGAACATTGAAACACACTGTTCGATTTTCGAAGCGCTGAGATTAACTCTGTTGAATTCTCAATGCTCGGGTTAACACCGAGAGTTGAGAATCCAGTGCACGAAAATATCCCGCCGCGATTTTATTACGTCCGTGTTTATGCCGATTAATGTAACACATCACATCACAATATAAAAGCCAAAACCTACTATGACCACTTCTGAGTGTGGTCGATATTTTCTAATTTACTTTACACCCACGCTCATACCTATTATTTTGTCGCGGTTTTATGGTCCGAATCATAATAGGTATAAAAGTAAGTAATACCTACCAATCCGCCTACACGTTATGGACAGGTTTTGTTCTTTCAGGAATAATCGACGTTAAATGAAAACAACGTAAATCACAACAATTTGAGACATCACCGGATAACGCTACTATCAATACAGCCTCGCTACATAACAAACGTGGTACGACAATCATGCAACATTTGATAAGATCTCGACCTGAAAGAACACCCTCTATCTCATTTGAACATATTTCCTTATAGCCATGCCAAAGTATCAATAGAGTCTGTTGGTGTGCTCATGTTGTAATTCAACACTAAACCACATGAAGTTACTTGGTAAACCCGAACGAAGTGAGAGTTTTGAAGGCTCCGTGAGAACTCGAGATAGGTATTCGAAGACAATTGATAAAACGATTTGATATTTCCATTATTTATCAATTGTCTGATGCTATGTATACTATAGGTATATATCATAATGACTGTGAAATTTTAATGGGAGGTAATTATCATAAAGGCTATCGCAAACTGGTGCGACGCGACTCTCGTCTCACAATTTCTATGAAAACTTCATAGAAATTGTTAATAAAAGGCTCGCGTCGCGCCTATCTGAAGAAGCCTTAATACCCACGCCAGTTGTTTGTCACACGATGACTCGGCATAGCCTTATCTATTTACGTGAGTGGTAGGTTACTGTGTAACATGGTCAAACTCTAAAAATAAAGTCATGATATCTCTTTCGTTTACCTGTAGAGATTAGCGCAGTTATGCTTTTGGTGTAATAAATTCCATGTTGTAAACAAAAACTCACTTCAGTAGATGCGGGTGGATTGTTTCACTGCGAAATGAACACGTGTATAAATGCAAATAAATACATCCCAGAATGAATGCGCGTCCAAAATTTTGGGTATGAGTTTGTGCAGGCAAGTTAGATATTCGTCAATCACTTACAGATAGGTATACATGTAGGTACTAGATGCAGAAAAACCAACTACTCTCCAAAGGCAGCAAGGTTGCTCTACAAATACGTAGCGCAAAAGTAAAGCGGGCAAAAGCAATAGTTATGTAACCCTCTAACCGTGCATGACGATTGTCAATCTATTGTGGACTGGACAGGAACACGCTAGGTTTGATAGCAGCATCTAACGTGGCTGAAGTACAAAAAAACGATGTACCTACTGCTTAAAACCACCATGCTCAAGCCCAGTATGTCTTCGTTGGACAGTAAGAACTTGTGTTTGTCGTATGAGAGGCACGTACGCTACGTCACTGACGCACCTTTTTCATAGTTCAGATTGATCTGATAAATTTATAGGTGTGAAATGTATACCACTCACTTTCGTACACTTATAGATAGGTACTAGTCGATATACACATATATGTAGAAAAAATAGATGCAGAAAAACCAACTACTCTCCAAAGGCAGCATGGTTGTTCTACAAATACGTCGCGCAAAAGTAAAGCGGGCAAAAACAATAGTTATGTAACCCTCTAACCGTGCATGACGATTGTCAATCTATTGTGGACTGGACAGGAACACGCTAGGTTTGATAGCAGCATCTAACGTGGCTGAAGTACAAAAAAACGATGTACCTACTGCTTAAAACCACCATGCTCAAGCCCAGTATGTCTTGGTTGGACAGTAAGAAGTTGTGTTTGTCGTCTAAGAGGCACCGCTACGTCACTGAAGCACGTTTTTCATAGATTGATCTGATAAATTTGTAGGTGTGAAAATGTAATTATACACTTTCGATATGGATCACGGATCGGACATCTAAATCAGATTGAATACATGTGTTAGGTTATATTGAGATAATAAATGACTATCTCCCGATATGACTGGTATTGGTATCAGAAAATCGGAAAGTAAATCGAAAACACGAGCTCGACCGGCCTAACGGGAACTAAGTAACGGAATATTATACCAATTCAAACGGCCTTGGTATCTGAATATCATGCTATTTGATTACATTACAGTAACAAAAGTATTATGATGTCCTGAAATGTAAGGTCGTTCACCCTGTACGTTTCATCACACCCATTACATTAGAAGAGATCATGCATACGGTGAATGCGTCATGGTGGGCCCTACATTTTATTCCAATTTTTGTTCACCTGTCTCTTCCCGTCGCATGGAATTGCCTGCAAGATTTAGTCCATTTTTCGTTGCTGCTCCGCTCATTTTGATCTTAGCGTGATTTTATATAGCCTATAGCCTTCCTCAATAAATAGGCTACCCAACACAAAAATAATTTTTCAATTCGCACCAGTATTTCCTGAGATTAACGCGCTCAACCAAACGAACAAACTCTTCAGCTTTATAATATTAGTATAGGTTAATTCCATCGAATTACTATTTCATGAAAATGTCATTCAATGGGATGAAATGAAATAAACTTTGAAATACATACGTGTTACGGTCGGGACAAATATTTTGTTCAACAAACAGCCTGAAACCGACCTGCAAATGGCAAAAAAAACAAGAAATTAAGAATTTCGCGAGCCACCATGGCGCTTAAATTTTTCATAAACATTGTTCCAATGAGAGACATTCTCAAGCTATCATATTCTGAAATCTTAGTCTCTATTGCTAACCACTTGTTTTCTTTTCTTTCAGAATAGCACTCTCTCTTGGTACACCGACAGCCCGGAGCTAACGCCATGCTTCCAAAAGACAGTGCTCGTGTGGACACCATGCTTGTACTTGTGGGTCGCGGCGTTCCTTGACACCTACTATATACTGAACAGTAAAGAAAAAAATATACCATGGAATGTATTAAACATCAGCAAATTGTTCGTAACTTGCCTTCTGATAGTGTTAAAGTTTGTGGATCTGGGCGTCACTGTCCACACCTCATCACAAGGAGAGACGGAGGTGTTTAGTGCCGATTATTATAGTCCAATTGTAAAGATTTTAACATTTGTAAGTATGACTTTTTAATAATTAACCTAATAAGGTCACTGACTGGTCCTCGATTTTTGAAAAGCTATTCTACTAATTAGATTTGTTGATTGATCTCCTGTGAACTAAAACTGTTGTTCTTATTGACAGCAGATTAACTGATCGAATGATCAAGGTTTGATTAGCGGTTTAGAAACCGTGGGTTAGTTAGTTTTAATGACGGCATTTTCTCAGAAGAGACCATCCTAATTGTGTAATCCTACTAATAATAATATAATATATGTAATAATAATATCGCACCCCTAGATCTAAAGGGAACTAACTCAAAATTCTTAATTTTTCAGTTATCCACACCTTCGAGTCTGTCATTTCAATACCTATCGACCAATAAACCAGATTCAAAACTATTTCCAATATTCGACTCCAAATAGAGTTAGTGTTAAGAGTTAGTTCCCTTTAGATCTAGGGGTGCGATATTATAAACGCGAAAGTTTGTATGTATGGATGTGTGGATATTTGTTCCTCTTTCACGCAAAAACTACTGACCCGATTTAGATGAAATTTGGCATACAGATAGTTTATAACCTGGAATAACACATAGAGTACTTTTTATCCCGGTAGTATGTTCCTGCGGGATAATTTCCGCCCTCCACGCGGGCGAAGCCGCTGGCAAAAGCTAGTACACTATAATTCAGAATCTGAATCATTTTGAAGGATATTGGTAATCCATTGTTCGTAAAAATCAACAAAGTAAATTACGCAATTAATGTCGTTGAACTGTCAAAATGAAAGCCCTTTACTGTTAGTGTGTTTTGCAATCAGCCTGAGCTACCTCATGCCAGAACAGCCGTCGCTTCAGAACCTTCCGACATGGCAGTGCAGCATGGCTTCTTACATTTTTATCTACGCTTTAATCATATCATTATTGTGTGAAAACAATTTTTGTTTTATGCTGACCGTGCGTACCAATAGCAAATCATAGTCAATGAATATTTTGCGATCGATCGGGTTTGTTATCGTTAAGTTCAGAATCAGTGGGGCTGATTGGGAAAAGGCTAGGCTGATAAGGTTGATTGAGTCACCCTCACCAGCAAAGCACAATGATTTTACTAAAATACTAACTAGCGGAAAAAGATACGGCATTTTATGTAAACGATCCAAAATCGTCACTAAACATGGTAGGTAATTTAAAAATGACAATATTAACTCATTGTGCACTTTCATATTTTGGAAGGGTCTCTCAAAATAATAAAGGATCCCGCAAACAGGCGCAACGCGACGATGCCACGCAATACTGGTAGAGAACAATTTCCATGAAAATTTTTTGGAGTTGTTCTACTAGAGACGTGTCGCGCCTGCTTGCGGGGGCCTTAATATCCTAAAAACCAGTCACATACACAATAATTTAATAATGCTTCCTATATCTGTTCCCCTTATATCCAATACAAAAGTTTTACTTTAGTCAGTTCATAATATGTATTAACAGTTATTATCATAAAAATAGGTCACATCCATTATTAAACCAACTATGTAATACAATTAGCTACGCATGCTCAATTGAGGTTTTCAATTGATAGCCAATAGCTGTCCAAAGGCCAGATAGGCAGTCGCTTTATGTAAAATACTAGTATTCAGGTACATCCGGTTAGAAACCCCAACATAATTGGGGAAATGAGTTGTCCAAAGGCCGGGCGTAAACGTTTGACGACTTTCTGAATTCAGCAAATGATTCGGAAAATTCAGACACTGAAATCAGAATGTTCAGTATTGCATACTAGGTATATCGTACGAGTATATCCTATGCATGCAACACACCTTGTTGATTTTTTCCAGTATACAATTATTCAGATAAAACTCACAGCTGGCGATGGACGGGCGTTGGTTGGCTGGAGCCAATTTAATGAGGCTCCGAATTTTCGTATTTTTTATTTACTTGCCGAATTCAGATAGACATTCTACATCTATGCCCGGATTAATTCTTGATACTAATTAATTAAGACCAATCCATGAGGCATACCATGACTATTCTCTCGTCGTTATGTATTTCATAATTTATGGTTAATGATTCACGGTTTGAAGATTAAATTTATGTTTTAATTTAATATTATAAATGTACATACCTACGAGAAAACATTGTTTATAAGATTTTGCCTGCGGCTTCGCCAGCGTAGAAGTAAATATCCCAAGGGAATGTACTACCGGGATTATAAAGTACGGTACGGTATGTGTTAATAAGGTTATAAACTATCTGTGTGCCAAACTTCATCCAAATCCAATCAGCCGTTTTAGCGTGAAAGCGTAACCAGCAAACATTCAAAAAGAAAACAAATCTTCTCTCTCTCTTGACAATATGAGGAAGTTTTGATGAACGACTTCGTAACACACGCTATTTCCTTTTCCAGGCTTATAAACTTATTATTTGTAACAAACGAACATTCTAAGCTATTAAACTCACATCAATCTCCTAAAACTAATCGACCTTCTAAAACTGTACTGTAAAGTACTTCATAATTATTAAAGCCCTTTCGACGAGTATTACATTCGTTAACCTTGGACAATTTGTTAACCACACACATGTGGACAAAAAAACTGTTACATCACCCATAACCTATTACACTATTATTTATGCCACCTCGAATGTGGAGCCTCGACTGACCGGTGCGGAACTCTGTACTCACTACGGATCTTCAAACTATTGACCTTCACTGTGATATAATCACTATCTGTGGTAAATCTTTATAAAAACTTGAATTCAAGATAAAAACGGACTTTGGTACTCTCCGGTTTAATACGACAGCGGTTGTATATGCTTCCATTGTGCAATACACACTGTAGAATCATTCATTAAAATGATTGATTCCATGTCTGTTTTAGTTTTAATAATAGTTTTGATTCTCGATTTTTACAAGTTGAATGAGAGTAAATCTCTTTTCTCTTCCTCCATAAAATGAACAAATAGGAGTTAACATCAGATCCAACACGCGATAACTCTAACAAAGTTAATTTTGCATAATTTAACAGTAATTAATTTCAAAGCTAACTGTTAAGTTCTCAGCAGTAACTATCATGTTATTAGTCATCTCTTCGTTCCTGTGTTTATTTGTATATTCGTTTAACGCGAAGCAACGTTTGTCTGTCGAACGTCTAAAAATAAATCTAATATAGTTCTGTAAACCGTCAGTTTTTCGCGGAATGTAATATGTTGAGAGCAGCAACAAACGATGTTTAGTTAAGGCTCCATGCACAAAAAAACCTTTGTCAATTACTTATCTAATTGTTAGAAAACTTAAAGTATTTTTTTTTTTATTAGTTCCCTGATTATAAAATACAGTTTTCGTGGCACTGGACCACTAGTATCTGGCACGGCACCAGCTAATAGTTTCATCGCATTTGCATAATATAGTTTATTTCGTCTTTGATTTACTTATTGGAGATATGTACTATCGTAAGATTAAATTTGGCGAGAAATCGTGAGGCGAATTACATCATCCCGTAGACAAGAAATTTCACGAGGACCAAGACAAGAGACAAGAGTTTTACGAAGAAGATAAAATTTTGATTGTATTTCAAGAATGACTAAGCGGAAGCCTAATGGATGAATTTTAAATTTTGTATTTCAAGAATAACTAAGCGGAAGCCTAATGGATGAATTTTAAATTTCGTGATATGGTTCAACATTATTTTTCTGCTACATTTTGTACAGAAGTTGAAAAAAGTGATCCAGCCACGTCCAAGTTGACCATATAATAATGTTAATTATACTTTTTTAATGTTCAAAATCAAAAGTGAATACTTGTAAAAAAGTAATCAAACGTCAGTCTTGCGTGATTGTTCGCCAACGTTGCGAATACTAGTAAATTTTCACGAATACTTAATAGACTCTTAGGGGACTCTTAGAGGCATGCAAATCAAAGAACTCGACTCTTCAAAATATAAATTATTTCATTTATTTTCTTTTTTCCTTTCTCACAAAAAGTCCATGCACAGCACCTTAACTCTTACTAGTTGGCATTGTCCACATATTAATATACTTTTCTTTCACAGGGTTTATCAGCGACGTTATTGTACTACAATCGAAAGTTTGGTATGAGAGCATCAGGAGTGTTGTTCTTCTTTTGGATACTCCTGATATTGGCAGGTCTGCCCCAGCTGCAGTCCGAGATTAAAGCACACAACAATCTAACCGATGAAGAAAATGTTCAATATAATTTCGTTAGTTACATGGTGTATTATCCCCTGATAATACTTATGTTTATATTGAATTGTTTTGCCGATTTACCTCCGAAAGATTCGCCTTATAAGTATGAGAAGGTAAATGAAATTTTATAATAATTATTTTACTTCCATTACTTTATTTCTGAACCTCGCAGACATATCGCAAAATAAAATATAAAGTAACAAGGATCTTACTATACAGCCTTCATATAATTACGACCTTTGAGCGATGACAATGCCTTATTAGTTATTAAATAGTTATAAGAAAAATACCCGGAAAAAATAAATTTTACAAACATTGCGTAACACTATCAATCATAATCTGAATCATTTTGAAAGATATTGCTAAGCCATTGCTTTATATGTTTGAAAATTGTTTGCTCAACAACATAAATAACGCAATGAAAGTTGTTGAACTGTCAAATGAAAGTCATTGCTACTGACATGTGAAAATAAATGATAAGAGTGTGGAGCAAGTAAGTGAGTTCGTATATTTGGGGAGTTTGTTTACAAGGGATGGAAAGATTGATAAAGATGTGGAAAGAAGAGTAAATGCGGGAAATAAAGTAAATGGTGCTTTACATGCGATTGTGACCAACCAGTTGATGTCCGATAAGGCTCGACTGACTGTTCACAATCGTGTGCTAGTGCCTACGCTTATGTATGGAAGTGAATGTTGGGTGTGGCAAAAGAAGCATGAAAGTAGAATAAAGAAGCATGAAAGTAGAATAAATGCTGTGGAAATGCGTTCCTTGCGAAGCATGTGTGGTGTGACTATGAATGATAGGCTGAGGAATGATGTGATAAGGGAACGGTGTGGTTTAAAAGAAGATGTAGTGACAAAAATTGAAAAAAGTGTGCTTAGATGGTTTGGTCATGTTGAGAGGATGAATGAAGGACGGCTTACAAGGCAGATGTGAGTGGAAACACCGGAGGAGACCCCTAGGAGGAAATATGGTAACCTTATTGGTGATGTTCTTCAGAAATGTCAGGTGCGTAGTACTCGCAACCGGCGTGTGTGTATGACCAATTATATGAACCTAAACGAGGCAAAAGGAGTGTGTAGAGATCGCAGCAGTTGGCGTTCTGTGGTTTCTGCCTACCCCCATGGGAAAAAGGCGTGAGGTTATGTATGTATGTATGCTACTGACAGTAGCAATTACTGTTGTTTGTAGTGTTACGCAATAACCCCGCAGTTTACAAGTTAATCTTCTTTACATGTGGAATCAAAGAGTATCTAAGAATATTGCGTTAGTAGAAACGATTTTTTGTGTTCCTTAAAAGGTCAAGAAAAAACTCAAAGTTTGCCACAAGAATGTCAAATTACGTCAGCGTAAATACTTGACTAGTCCGTAGTTTTTTTTAATTTTAGCCTTGTCGTTTCTTATTTTTATAATTATTTTATAATTTAGAACCAATGTCCGGAGAACGCGTCGGGATTCCCCAGTCGTCTCACATACAGCTGGTTCGACCCACTTGCCTTGACAGGGTTCCGTAGAAGTTTGATAGAAGAAGACTTATGGGCTCTCAACCCTCAAGACTCCTCTACTGAAGTCGTGCCAAAGTTTGACAAATTTTGGGAGAAGTCTTTGCGAAAACGAGAAATGTAAGCATAACAAACCATTTTATCAACAGCGGCCACGAGATGTGTGCACAATGCGAGCATACGACCAGTGCAGACGTTGCACCGGGCATTAAAAAGCTCGCCATCTGAACACGAAGTATCTCTAGTGAAAATGTTCCATGGATCACTGGTTTTAGGAATCATTGTTGTTCGTCAGCTATTGATTAGGCTCGCAATGGAACACTCGCTTTTGAATGTTTATGATGTGGACGCACCTTTAAACCAATGTTTTACCTCTTTAATCACTTTTGACGTTTCAAGGCAAAAGATACCGTGGTGATGTGTTCCTTTTAAATAATAATGTTTGCGCCTACGTAAATACAAATTGTATAATAATGTTTTGCTTTCCATGCATGTACCTTACAAAACTTTTGGATTATTTCATTTTCCCACAACTTCCGGGTCAAACAAAACCAAAGGCTCGTAAAAGTCTTATCTCTTCTATTAAGTTAAATATTTAGCCAAGAACGAAAAAAGTACATTGTTATTTACAGAGTGGTATATATAACAAGGGGCTCGTGGCTAAACTTAAATAACAGCCGCATGGGTCGATTGATGGTCGACTCTTGCCAAGGGCGGCCCATGGAAGGGCGACCATCCATTACATATCGAGGGTCTTCCGTGCTTCGGAAACTTAACCTGTTGGTCCCGGCTGTTATATGTGTATCTTTGACAGTCGTTACGGGTAGTCAGAAGCCCGATTGCCTATCAACCAGTCTTACCCTACTGGATTGTAACGGTCGGATATGCAGTTGCTTCATGTAAAATAATGGTACTTAGCTGCATCCGGGAACAGTGGAAGCCGACCCCAATATAGTTGCGAAAACACTAAACTGATCGACAACCACCATTCCTTGATTTAAAGTTGAATGAACATCTCTCACGGACCCTTCATTTTATTGACAGCTCTAACGCCACAAAAGCCACATATCGTAAGACATCAGCCAGTGTGAACTTCAAGCCTGAATCTGAGAAGAAGCCAGCCTCCATCCTACCAGCACTATGCTTAGCGTTTGGAGGACAGTTTTTGTTTGGAGCAATGCTCAAACTGATCAACGATGTGCTAATGTTCTTATCGCCACAATTACTCAGGTAAACACAATTTTTGCTAGTCATAATATGGACAAGATAATATTTGTTTCACCGGATTCACATGATACTCAATATTGAACATACTGACTTAGTTTGATAAACATTATCAAAACGATACAAACAAATCCCTCAATATCGCAACTCATTCACGTCATTGACTGACTATCGCATTCATTTTTAGACTCCTAATAAGTTTCGTGGAAGGTAAAGAGCCGCTATGGAAGGGTTACATTTATGCAGTTGCACTTCTTGCCTGTGCCACGGTGCAAACTATGCTGTTGGCGCATTACTTCACGAGGATGTACCTCGTGGGCATGAGGATAAGAACCGCCCTGACGAGCGCCATCTATAGGAAGTCACTGCGGATGTCCAATGCCGCGAGGAAAGAATCTACCGTTGGAGAAATTGTTAACCTGATGTCTGTTGATGCTCAAAGGTAATTTAAAATACCATTTAACTAATCATTTTATCTTCTGCCGACACCCTTGAAATATAATAAAAATATAAATCTGTATAAATCTAAGTCTAATTGTATGAAGAATTCAGCTGATACCAGTCAAATCAATTTTGTTATGCAGTCAAGGTTACGTTGGAGCAATCTCATCTACACATCTGACATTGAGATATGCAGGCAAAATGTGTAAATAGTATTACATTTATGATATTCAGTCTTAATTACACACCTACTAAGCAAAACAACAGAAAAGCTAAGTGTTGATAAAAATACTGAACAAATAGCTTCTTCAACATTTATTTTTGACTGTTTTGAAGAAAATTAAATAAATGATGTTATCGAATGATTCACTTGTTCAAACTGTAACTATGCTCCGTCGGAGTTACACTTCTTATTGGATGTATGTACAGTACATCGAACTTTAGCAAAATAAGGTCACACAGGTGACAGAAAGACGCTCAAAAAATCCTTTTTTGAACTGATTTCATATTTATTAAGGTTACATGCACGACATTACAGAATAGAATCCCAAGGCGTTATACAAAACACACAAACCAACTTCAGTAGTGTAAATAACAAATTACAATACATTAACACTTGTAAAATTAACAAAATGCAATCTAAACCATATAAAACTCGATGTTATCACTGCCTAGTACCGAATATAACTTTAGCAACCAACCGGTAAAACGAATACACTCTTTATAGCCAAACAGCAGCGTAGTTGCGAAACACACATAAAATGATAATGGATCGCAATTGGTTTCATTTTGAGGGTATAGCCACGTTCATTGCGTTCTTAACGTTCTTAAACAGACGTATTTTTCAAACCTATGAAGCAATGGTTTAAATAGGTTTTTATATTTTATTTATCTAGTATTTCATTTGTATAAATTCTTTATACTTTGTGAATGTGAAATTTGTTGTAGGCCTTGTAAGCTCTAGATTCGTAGACCACTTTCTATTTTATTAAGTACTTGGTCCTTGTTAGCGGGACTACACTGTCCTCTCATACCTACTCCGAAGTTCCTTTCCGGCTCCCCTCTGTAGGAATCAACCAACCTAGCTTTTAATTTTACTTCAAGAAAGTTCAATAAAATGATCAATAAATGCTATCATAACTTGCATTTTACAGATTCGTCGAACTGACTGCATACTTGAATATGATATGGTCGGCGCCGCTGCAAATCGCTCTTGCCCTATATTTCCTCTGGGGGATCTTGGGTCCCTCCGTACTCGCCGGATTGGCAGTCATGATCATACTGATTCCGGTCAATGGACTCATCGCCAACAGGGTGAAAACCCTTCAAATAAGACTTATGAAATACAAAGACGAAAGAGTCAAACTTATGAATGAAGTACTTAATGGAATTAAGGTAAAAATATTAATGTTTTGTAGCATAAGTCTGTCTCGATATTGATCTCCAAACTAGATCTTGCAGCGAACGAACTTATTCGCTAACAATTTATTACTATAAATACGTTCACAACGTATATGGTAAACTAGCTTTTGACCACTGCTTTGTCCGCGAGGAGGTTGGAAATTGTCCTACAGGAACGGAATACCGATATAAAAAGTATTTTATGTTGTAACCCTGGTCATGCTCTGTAATATATCTGTGCGCAAAATATTCTTCAAAACCCGCTCAGCCGTTAACGCGTGAAAAGGTAACAGATAGACGGATAGAGTTACTTTCGCTCTATAACAATTGTATGGATTTATTATTTTTATATCGAAAATTTGAAACCTATTTGCATTATTTTTTCTAGGTACCAACTACAACATCGTTTTAGCTTTATTACGTATTTAATAAAATTATAAAAAGAAAAGGTATTTTATATGCACAATAAATTAGTTTAATTGATAATTATAAAATCAAAACAAAGCAAAAAAATTACAACACTGTATATCATCATCATTATCATTATGCCTTATAGAGTTCATTGCTTATCCAATTAGTTTAGACAATATGTTAACAATCCCTTTAGAGGGTTCCGTAGCCAAATGAAAAATACGGAACTCTTATATATTTGTCCTGTCCGTCTGTCTGTGTATCCGTCCGAATATCACACAGCCATTTTACTCAGAGACTATTGGATCCATATCGAGGAAAGGAGATGTTTTCTATGAACCGCTAGACAACTGTTATGCAAACTTACGAAGTCATCATCATCATTTCAGCCGTAAGACGTCCACTGCTGGACTTAGGCCTCCCCCAATTTGGGGGGCTTTGCCATAATCGCCACGCTTGGCAGGCGGGTTGGCGATCGCAGTATGGTGGTAAAATGCATAGAGAACGCTGCTGCCCATTCTCTAGTAAGTCCCTTAGTCGCCTTTTACGACACCCACGGGAAGAAATGGGGTGGTGTTATTCTTTACGTCCGGCACCACACGGTACGACTTACGAAGTATTGGATAGGAATTCCCCCATCCATAGATGTAGGTAAAAAATGAAATAAAAGAAATGTGCAGATAATGGAACATTGTTGAATTCCATAATTTAAAGATCATGATTAGACATCGGATATTCAGATGCATATTCACCTAAAGTTGAAATGTTGGCTAATATGGAATGCGCGTTTTTACCGTGTTTTGTGTGTTGTTTTAACTAACACATACCACCCTACACACATAAATGATCCAAGAAACCCGTGCTTTCACAGCTAAATAGTAACATTAGGTAAATATGCATCCGAATATCCGATCACTGATCATGTTGTTCTTAAATGACTTTTTATTTAAGTCCAAATGCCAAATGTTGATAGTGAGTTAATATGCGGCTTTAAAGTCGCAAAAAAGGTGTCCTACCATATCAACGTTACAGTGAAATTCTGAAACTGAAATTGGTAAAGCTTAAAAATCACTGAATGCTCGTACTTTTAAAGAAGATAGGTACGTCGTCGTATACTTTTGGTATGGATTGGTTTCGGTTGCGACCCAGAAGTTTGTTTTTTTACAGTTTCATCGCGAAATACTATGAAATACAAACTTGGTTTTGTTGTCGACAAAATCAATATTGCGTCCCCTAAATATTCATACCCACTACAGAACCCTTCTTAGCTCGTGGTCCGAAACACACTTGACCGGTTTTCACATTATGGTGCAATCAACTTTAAAGTTCATGACTTGCTAAAATTATCAATTTGGTTTAAATTCTCTTTTTCAGATTTCACCACATTGAGAAACATTATTTGAGATAAGCTTTCGCGGCCTTTGTGTTATCAACACACAAAATATATCTTATTTGATTCCACTGATATCGTTACGCAAACATCAGTTACTACTGTAGTTAATATCTCTAAACAAGTGTCTTTATATCAATATGTTATAAGAATACTGTCTTCCTAGTTTTAGAACTCTTTAATCCTTACATCGTTATATCTACTTGTTTATGATTTTTTTTAAATGGTCGAATCATATGCTACTGATTAAAAAAAGAAGTGTCAATCATACTAACGCCGCTTTAATTTAAATTTCGAACTAACGATCTTGTTCGATTACTGCTAAATCAAATAGTTTTGTTTTGCAGGAGCGTTTGTCCGGCCATTTTTAAATGAATTTATAAATTAAATCGCATTATTTCACGGACAACGTGGCTGACAAACTAAGTTTTATTGCAATTAGGGATTAAAATGGCAATCTTTCTTCCCTTTCAGATATTGTAAAATTGAACAAATTAGATTAGTCTACAAAACTACATTTCTAGTATGAATTCTTACGTCTCATTGGAGTGCAGTATGCAATGCCGTATGAAGCATAAGTACACAATTGTATCTCGTTACATGAGTGGACTGACCTCTCTGTGCAGGTTTACTGTTCGAGCCTTACAGACCTTCGATCGACAGTAATATGTATTAAGTATAAACAGAACTTAATAGCTATAGTCCTGTGATGCAACTAGAATATAACTCTAAAGGTTTCCTTCCTATGCAAAAGATTTTTCTATCACAAAATAATTGGCCCGCCAATGTATCGATGTAAATCTATTTTTGTTCATCCGGTTGCATCATACATAATCTAATTCTAATTGTTTATTTTCTTTTCAGGTTCTTAAAATGTATGCTTGGGAACCGAGTTTTGAAGATCAAATTCTTAAAATAAGAAACAAAGAAATGAACGTTTTAAAGCAGACTGCTTATCTTAACTCTGCTACCTCTTTTATATGGTCTTGCGCACCTTTCCTGGTAAGCGACTTATCATTTATCTAACTGAAATCTTGATACACAATGTTGCCAAATCAATTTGAAGTACAATTATGTCGACATTTTATTTTCTCACAAAAACTGACACCCATTGTTGTTTTTTTAAAGAACTTACTCATTTGTAAAGAGAAACACCGTAATTGCTGAAATTATGGTGATTTGATTGCATCACCGCGAATATACAAAATAAAGTAACTTATAAACAAGATTTTATCATAATATAGAGTTAGGTAAACAAGCAAAGCAGCTGCCTTATTTATCTAGCGGTAAATATGTTGGGTTTCCTCATTTTGGTAAACTCAAAATGTCGCCTTCGGCAAAATCTGTTACGATAAGTATTTTTTGGAAATAAAGCGTCACTATATTTATGTTATTAAGTAGTTACAGAATTAAATGTTATGCAATTTCAATATTTAGTTCAATTAAATTAATTACTTATTTAAATTTAATTAGTTGATATTACATAACATTTTGTTATCATGAGTTTCCGCAAAGTGACGCCTTATTCTATAAATTACTCAAATAATTAACAAATTCTCATAATTTTTATCGTAATTACTTTGATAATACTTGATCTTCAATCACAGTCGATAATCAATTGTTATAAATTATGTCATTGACTTGGCCACACAGATTACACGTTTATTACAGTCACATAGATTACAGTCTTATCAGTTTTATAGGTCTCAATATGGTTATTGATGAGCATTTTTCTTTGATATCATTTTAATATGATTTACCTACTGATAACACACACTGTCACTATGTTTTTAAGCTACAACAAGATAACCCCCAAAGAAGGTAAAGTTATGATATCTTATGTTACGAGACATATAACTGCTATTTTGTTCTGTAGGTTACACAAAACCCTGCCAATTTTATCTTTTGAATTCATTGCTTATTGAGCATCACTACAATTTATTTTAAAGGATTTTTATGACATGTAAATTATCAACGAGTAATTTAAGATCAGCAAGGGTTTAAATAATTTTGTTTGTTTTCAAGGTGACCTTCCTAACCTTCTTCACGTTTCTGATAACGGATCCCGAGAAAAATATCCTGACAGCTGCAAATATATTCGTGTCGATGTCTCTGTTTTACACAATGCACTTGCCCCTAGGTTTACTGCCACTCATCGTGGTATCAGCGATCGAGGTAGTGCCACGACGTGCTCACTCCTCTATACATCTACACATGTGGCTATGGTTCTTTCACAAACAGACACACTAACACCGCATATATCTTGTACTTAATAATATTATAACCGAAGAGCGACAGTGCACACTTCAGTTTACGTTGTGTTCTGTGGCTACTGAAACACGCACGTTATATTTGTGCGTCCACTCGCCCAGTCGTGATAATAGGTTGGGTGGCCAGCGAGCGAGTGGACGGGCAATGTGGTGGGCGTGGAACACGACGTAGACTTGTAGGCTTCAGGCCGGCTGCTTGCATGGGCACTTCTCATAATATAACTCGTGGACTGGTGTCGTAGGTGTCGCTGATGTCGTTCGGATGCTTTGTACTGGTAAACGATACCGAAGTGCTGGACTCTGAGAGAGCTTTCGTAGCGTTGTCTCTTTTCAACATTCTGCGTTTCCCACTGTCAATGCTGCCTAACGTTATATCGAATGTTGTACAAGTAAGTTTATCATATTAGATTATTTTGTCTGTGTGCAGTGTGAAGCTTTATTTGAAGAAGTAAATATCAGTGTCAACTTGTAAAAAAAAATCAATGGAAATGTGAGGTAATAAACAAGACTCACATTAGCAATTAATTAAGCAAGTATGTACTTACTTAATTAATATTATACCCAGACCCTGCATTTGATATAATTTTTCTGATGTTACACAATCATAAGGCGACTCATTATTCAAATTTTCTTTTAACGTTTCTCTGTTCGAGCAACTAATTATAATTTTAACAACTTGCTTCTATTTTACTTTATGGTTTTATTTTATGACGAGTAGGTACTTAATTGGTGTGGACTATCGGTAGTAAAGCTTGGTGTGGTTAAATATGTTGTGAAATACATGTTGTGTTGCTAACATTCTCTTATTTACACATTATTTTGTACGACTAACACATTTATAAATTTTTAGACATCCGTCGGTATAAAGAGATTGAACAAATTCATGAACTGCGATGAACTAGACATTACATCTGTTGAACACGATCCTAAAGACCGTAAGTAGTAATTAATATTTTAAAACCTTATGAATGAGTATTGACGAAAAATAATAGAAAACGAAACGGAAAAACACGCTTTCATAGAAAACCAAACTAAAAAGTAGAAAATAAAAATGGTGCTTTTTGAGGTATTTTTTTAATTGATATCGCCCCACGCTTTTTCCATTATTTTCTACTTTTTGGGCTGGTTTTCTATGAAAGCGTGTTTTTTCGTTTTTTTTTTTTACTTGTTATTTATTTTAAATTTTTTGTTTTGGCTAACTACAAAACCGGGTTTTTCGTTTTTTGCTATCCTGGCCAGAATAATGGCACAAATTTATTGAATTATTGTATAATCATCGGTCCTTCATATTGGATTAATTATCCAACGTTTTGAAGGGGGTATAAATCACGTTCAAAGATTCCGTTACATACGAGTAGATACATCAAAGGTAATAAAAGCATTTCAAAAAGGCTTCATAACATTCTTGTTATTCCAGCGAACCCGATCGTAGTAGAGAATGGTTACTTCACGTGGGGCGACCAGGACGCTGAGCCGGTCCTGAAGAACCTCAACCTACACGTGCCGCGCGGCTCTCTCGTGGCCGTGGTGGGTGCCGTCGGCTCCGGCAAGAGTTCGCTACTGTCTGCCTTACTTGGTGAAATGAACAAGATTTCCGGACGAGTCAACACATTTGGTACGTGTCACTTTCAA
The DNA here is from genome assembly GCA_947507805.1 of Aporophyla nigra. Lineage (NCBI taxonomy): Eukaryota > Metazoa > Arthropoda > Insecta > Lepidoptera > Noctuidae > Aporophyla > Aporophyla nigra. Next base: position 8,603,442 of record OX382301.1, read on the forward strand.
TGAACCTTACCCAATCAATCTGCCTAGTAGTGATGTGCCGGATATTTGTATCTGTATCCGCGGATATCCGATGGAGAACAAAGCTCCGTACCCGTATCTGTTACTTTTTAACGGATCTTTCACCTTATTAATTTTCAAAACAGAAATGAAATTCTATATTTTGGGTGATTATTTCTATATTTGGGTAGAAGTTAAAAAAATATTAATTTACATTCAGATTATTTTTTAATTTTTTAAAAGCAAGTCTAAACATGTCAAGCAACGCCTCAAGTGGCTTTAACTATAGTTTCAAGGTCACGCACTTCGATCTTTCTTGCGAAAGTAAAATTGCGTATCTACGGATATAGATTTTTAACGATCCGACACATCTACTGTTTAGCCTTTTTCCAACTATGTTGGCTTCCAGTCTAACCGGATATAGATGAATGCCACTATTTCACATAGAGCGACTGCTTATCTGACCTCCACAACCCAGTTACTGGGTAATACGATACACCTTGGTACGACTGGTTATCAGAGTTTCAGAAGCCCTAAAGTCTGATAACCAGTCTATTATGCATACAAATTGCGGTGAGATAACTTATTCGTTCTTTAAATTCTAGGTAGCATAGCGTACGTGCCGCAACAAGCGTGGATACAGAACGCGACGCTTCAAGACAACATCCTGTTCGGTAAACCGCTCGACAAGCAAAAGTACATCAATGTCATCGATATGTGCGCTCTCAAACCTGACTTCGAGGTACTGCCTGGAGGAGATCAAACTGAAATTGGCGAGAAAGGTAAACTATTATTTAACTACCGACACGTGTCGCCTACACACGTGCCGGCAAGCACTGCGCGGTGACCGTTTGACCATTTCTTGAGATCTCATTTTATTTTTGCTGTAGCTTATCTTTGTTGTAGGTTCCGAGAAATCTCATGAAAAACACAGTCAAATACCCTATAGTCTAGGTTATTACCCTATTTTCACACTAAATAAAATATGTACGTCTGTGCGCAGGTATAAACCTGTCGGGCGGACAGAAGCAGCGCGTGTCGCTGGCGCGCGCGGTGTACTGCGACGCGGACAACTACTTCCTGGACGACCCGCTGAGCGCCGTCGACTCGCACGTCGGCAAGCACATCTTTGACAAGGTAAGCCTTGCAGCGCCGGCGGCGGCGACCTCTCGCGTCCGGCCCTGGTGCGAGCCATGGTACGGAGCGAGAGGGCATGGGAAGCCGTCACCTCCTTCTGCGAAGCAGTAATGCTCGCGAAGGAGGAGGCGGGGCGCGTGAGGGAGTGGCAGTCTCTGCGCCCTCGCGTCCCTAGCCGCCGCAGGAGGAGACGCCCCGGGCGTTGGGAGTCGATAGCTGACTCCCGGCCACCGTAGGCGCGAGCTTGCGGGCGGTGAGCAATGGGTAGCTCGCCGCCCGGTAAGGACCGAGCTCGGGTCGACGGCGCGTAGTGTTCCACGCGCGCCTCAAAGAGATGTCAGCAAAACTGAAGGGGTCTGCTAGGACCGATGCCTGCCAGGGTCGCGAGATTGTTCGAAAGAGATACCGTGACCCTGGCACATGGGCAACTGAAGGAACACGGGTGGGTTTTAGTCAGTAAAAGTCTGACATCCCGCTCCGCCCAGAGCGGGAGAAGTCATTTGATGATTTCCCATCCAAAAAAAAAAAAGTCTTGCAGCGCGCATCCACTACTGTACTGTAACGCGGACAGGTTACGATGGGTATAGTAGGGTTATCTGAAGTCCGAAGAGAGAGGGGGACAACTTAATAATCCTACCGGTTTTCAATTTCTCTTATAGTTTTTTTTTTTTCTTTCTTATATTTAAGGTTAATAACCTTTCATCAACCCACGGTTTAACTTAGTGTTATTAAACGTAACGGAACAGTATTTTCTCGTACATAAGCCTGTTTTTAATCGATTGCAATCATTTGAGATAGGTCGTGTACGTTACGCTACAAGGTGTTGCTGTGTGTGCGTAGGTGCTGGGCCCGAGCGGGCTGCTGAAGAGCAAGACGCGCGTGTGGGTGACGCACAACGTATCGTACCTGGCGCACACGGACCTGGTGGTGGTGCTGCGCGACGGCGAGGTGTCGGAGGCCGGCTCCTACCAGCAGCTGCTAGAGAAGAAGGGCGCCTTCGCCGAGTTCCTCATACACCACCTGAGCGACGCCGAGCGGTCCTCACCCGAAGGTAACTAGCTGGCTCCACAACTACTTAATCAATTCGCCTCGGTCGGTGTGGACGCGCCCCGCACGACGCGGGATTTTTTCCACATACTTGACGTGCTTGAGCGTTTGGATCTCGTTTCTATAATGACATAATTCCCATTTTAATAATCAACGATAAACAGATCCCCGATCAATCACAGACTTGACTGGCCTATTAGTCTAGTGGTTAGTGAGCCTGACTTCAAAGACGGAGGTTGTGGGTTCGATTCCCACCCAGGACAAATCTTTGTGTGATGAACAGGATTATTCGTTCTGTATCTGGGTGTAATTTATGTATAATACGTACGTATTTAAAAATATATAAGTATTTTTATCAATTTTCTGGTTGCATAATACAGGCTCTGCCTAGTCTGGGACCAGATAACGATGTGTTGGTTGTCCTAAGATATTACCTATTAAATTTGTTTCTACACTATTTCAGAATTGGACAAAATTAAACAGGACCTTGAAAGTAAACTAGGCAGTGAATTCCAGAGCAAGTTACAGAGAGCTCGTTCTCTCTCCGAAAGTGCATCTGAGTCAGAACCGGCAGCAGGTAAATATATTTTTTGTTTAGCAAACCGGATCAAATAACAACTTTATTATATACCACCGAGAAAAATATAATCTGACTGAGATGATCAAATGATTTTCATATATTGCCAGTTTAATATGCCTTCTTTTATAAAACGTATTCTAGCTTTAATTGTAGCTTAAAGCTCTGAGCTAGTTTTTGCATTTCCAACTTTAGTTTGAATTGGGTAACTAACGTTCTTAATACAAAAATGACAACTTACCACCGGACTAAGATGTCAGTTTTGTATATTACGTTCTTATAGATAGATTCAAGCACACCACTGATTTGGCTCCATCTATACTCTGTTTATTATAACATTAGAAAAAAGAGGCTCACAGAAGCAGGAGTATGAAACCTTTTATTTCAAGTTAAGTTCAAACAATTTAAATAAATAATGTGAGCTTTTTGTGACAATGTATGGCATGCATATAATAAAGCATTTACTATCGATGTACTCGTCACAAGGCTTGGATAGGTACATGAAATGTAACAATTTTTAGTAACAACTAGCTTTTCCCGCGACTTCGTCCGCGTGGAATAGTGACTTTTCGGGCAGCATATTTTGAATTACATATGCTGTCGTTTGGGTAGCTAAAAATTTACTTTACAGTAATGCTTCTCTGTATACGATATTTGACGTATAGCCATCGGAGATGAAAGCATACAGGCTTCTAGGATTGCTAACCCGTGACAGAGCCACATATAACTGACCGTGCGAGAAGCAGCTGATACTTAGATCTACACCCACAACTTTCATTGTCTGACCTTGGGATTTATTAATTGTCATCGCAAAACATAGGCTGACTGGAAACTGGACTCGTTTATTACTAAATGGAAAATTGTTTGGAATGAGAGGAATCCGAGGAATGAAAACACTTTCACCTTTTCCACACCCTGTTAAAATCTCTGCTTCTATCAGATTTTTTTGTACATTGGTCACTTTTAACCTGGTGCCATTGCAAAGTTTTGGGGGGCTTAAATTTCTAAGAAGCATTATGGGTACGCCTACTTTTAATTTTATTTTATGTGCTTGTAGTCCAGGAGCATTGAGGGATTCTAAAAATTCTACTGGGTAGCTTGTAGATTCTCCTTCTTCCATGACTCTGTTAATGGAGATATACTCAACATAATCCCCCGGAACATAGCTCAAAATTTCAGCGTTTATTGTTGCTGCTTGGTCGTTTCGTGGCGTCAAAATAGCTCTTTCGCAAAGCCAGGAATTTTCGCAAGTTGGTATTTCCGTTGCGTTTCCATACACAGATGATATGAAGTCTCGCATTGATAAAACTATGTTGCATAGGTTTTCATTAAGAACAACTTTTCCTTGTTCCTGCGTATACACACCGTTACAAATCTCAAGTAGTAAATCTGAAAATTATTGAGCATTTTCGTTGCCTCCAATTTGCGCACGCATATTTAATGTCAAATGCAAAGGGATAATGTAATGCCATAGCCGAGAACTCTTTAGGCAGGCTCTAACTTCATCAGCCTAAGTTCCACGTGGTATTACAGGGAGAGTGACGAAAATCGCCACAAAAAAGCATAGTAATGCCACCCATGGATTGATCATTTTGCTTGACATCGCGCAACGTTCTGTCTACTGCTTCTACTGCTTTCCGATTGGTCATTGTGGACTCAGCTCATATAATAGAGCTACAATCACGAAGAACCTTAGCTTTATCGGTGTTTCTTGAAATATTACAAACAGGTCTTTCTGTGCAGTCGAAATCGATCGGAATTTTGAACATTGTATGAGCAGTTTTCCCACCTGGCAACAATGTGGCTGCTATGCCTGATGAAGCGACAGCAAGCGCGATTTTACCTTGGCTTCGTACCTTCGCCAAAATAACTTTCGTAAGAAATGTTTTACCCGTTCCACCGGGTGCATCTACAAATAGGATTTCTCCCAAAGTAATAGTACTTAGTACGTTGATAGCAACGCTGGCGCACACCCGATCAAATACCAAAGGCTGTTCATTAGTTAGCCTCGAGACATCAGTTTGTAAAATTTTGGCCAGGTCAATTGGATCATAGTTGGTTTCCATCACGTAATCTCTATTATTTCGTTCGAAATAGGATTACCCCCAATAGATGTAATTATATCTTAAATAGCCAACAAACAACGATTGAATTAACTTTAACGTAATCTCGCTGCACATTTGTTATCTTTTAGTTGTACGTGCCTAAAAAAATCCTCAGCCAATTTGTTCTTATACTTATACCACAACTGTGCAGCGTCAGAAAGTGCACAAAACACCAGCATGACTGCAAACAAATGTCGCAACCGATGAGGACTTTCGCTAATACTTACTTTTGACAAAGCATCATCCCAATGTTGATCCCCATCCAGCAAGTGACGTGCCCGGCAAGCAGCTTGGTATGTAGGGTGTACGATATTGTCAACCTTTCGGAGATCGGCATAAGAAGTAGGCCCTCTGACAACGTGCAGCAGTAGGCGCAGTTAAAAGCATTCGGAGTTATTTGGATGAACCGTTTAAACCCTACCAATGACATAATCTTTAAAAATACCTGGTTCACCTACTACAGCTGTTCCACGTCTTCAGCGGTTAAAAATACCCTGTTGTTTATTATAGGTATAATACGATGGAACTTCTTTGTATAAGAGTGTCTTAGGAAATGCGTCTGTTCGCCGTGATTCTTTAAATTGACATAACTTTTTTATTTATGAACTGATTGACATGAAATAAACACTAAATGTTAAGTCAAGCTTACTACAATATATTAGTGAAAACCGCAACTAAATCGAATAAGCCGTTTCTGATATTAGCGTGCACAAACACACAGACAAACAGACAAAAAAATAATTAATTACAATTTCGGGGTCGGCATCGATATAATAACAATCCCTGCTACTTTTTTTTATATATTTCCATTGTACAGACACCACTTTTCTACAATTTTATTATATGTATAAATCAGTTTATTAAAAAATCACTGTTCTTTTTTCTGTAGAACGAAGCGGTGTTTGTTTAATTCTACTTTTCTTGGGGGACAATATTTTATCCTCATGGTCAACGTTGGCGCCACGTTTTTTTCGCTGTTGACACTGATCAGCGCTATCAGCAGTTACAGAGTGTGCATGTTGCGCTTGCATGCCACTCGGGCCTGCATCGGGATCCATAGTTCCACGAAACGTACCAGTTTGTACGAACAACACAAAACTAACAATTATAACGATAACAAAAAAATAACAGAAGAAAAATCAACAAAATCACGAAAATTCAGCAATAACAACGAGAAAAGTCGTAGCAATCAGAAGTACCAAGTGAATGACAGCACAATTGACAACTGCAGAAAATTTACGCAATTTGACGGATGGTTGATAGCATAAATCGACAAAATAAAAAAAACACGTGCTCCCATAACTTATGAAGGGAATACGTAACATTTTAGATTCGGTAGAATTATAGTGACGTAAAAAACGTTCCCGGTACTGTTCACCCCTGCTTCTTTTAGATTTTAAACATCGACACGACAATATAGAATGTAAAATCTAAACAATATTAAATGAAAGCCTTGTAATTTCAGAAGGTAGATAGGTTAAATAAGTACAATAACAGTGTGACAGCTATTATATAAATTGATTATATTTAACTCCACATCAGTCTTGACTGTAATAATGTTTGTTCTAATTTTATTGCAAAGTGTGCACCTAAAAGAGCCTTTTTTAACTTCTGTCTAATGCTATAGTAAATGGAATATAATTAAAAAAATATACGCGTCGACTTGCATTTTTTTTCGTCGGTTAAAAAACCTTGTTTTAAAATAAGGGGGATAGAGTCTAAATTAAATAAATTGCCATGGTGATTCAGAATACATGAAGTTTTCTATAAAATTTCACATAATCTAATCGTACCATGACCTACCGTACTATCAAATATTGTTAGATTTCGGTATATATTGTGTTGGAATATTATAAATAGTTTAAATACGTCATTTTACTGTGTCTAGGTGACCGCGGTGGCAGTGTGAAGAGAAAAACGCCAGAAACCGCCACTCCGAATGAATTGAAAGAGAAAAATAAACTCATAGAAGCTGAGAAAACAGAAACTGGAAGTGTAAGTTTATTTCTACTTTTATTATAAAGCATGTCGCCGCCTAGTCACCGCACAAAACTCATAATATTGTCTGTCGTCCGTTATTCTAATTTGCTGTTTGTATCGTTCGCAGGTGAAATGGGGCGTGTATAAGCACTACCTGATGAGCGTAGGAATTTGTTCGTCCGTAATCACAGTACTCATGAATCTCATTCTGCAAGTTTTCCAAGTCGGCTCCAACTACTGGCTCACTGAATGGGCGAATGATAATAAAATGGTAAGTTCATGTGATATGTTTATTTTTTCATTTCATCTCTTTTGCTCATATTTTTACATAACATCACGCCTTTTTTCTCCAATGGGTTGGGCAGAGATGTACCTATAATACACCCACATTTCTCCAATTATATTTAAGACCCATGTGGTAGGGGTACTATCGCCATCAATCAGGCACAAATCTAGACCGGTCTGGTACTGAGAAATTCCAGATAGCAAAACCCAATTACACTTTTCCCAACCTGGGAAACGAACCCAGGACCAGCAGTAGCGGTTTTTTTTTTTTGGATGGGAAATCATCAAATGACTTCTCCCGCTCTGGGCGGAGCGGGAGGGATTGTCAGACTTTTACTGACTAAAACCCACCCGTGTTCCTTCAGTTGCCCATGTGCCAGGGTCACGGTATCTCTTTCGAACAATCTCGCGACCCTGACAGGCATCGGTCCTAGCAGACCCCTTCAAGCAGTAGCGGTTGCGATGACTAAACAAACGAGGCAGATTTTTTAAATTAATTGTATTTTTCTTTTATTAATCAAATATTTATCAATGTCAGGACCATGACACTTGTATAAGATTAAAATGATTATTTAGTACGTTTGATTAACAAGCGGGAGGATTGACCGTAGTATATGCTATCAGTAGTACAAAAGCAAACTAATCTTGCTTATGTTGTTATTTCTCATTATGTTTAAAAACAAATGGTCTTCTTGATTGATCGTGGTGTACACAAACAACTTTTCGCTTTGATCCAAATTTGTTGGTTGAAATTGGTGCACTTATTTTAAAAGCTTATATAGAAAATATATTTAAACGATCGCGCAAGTCGATCAGCCTTGATCGTGGAGAAACTTTAGCAAAATTTATATTGTTTGTATAGTCTTTAAGTAAATTGGTAAAATTGCAATTTTGTTCCTCTTTAGATACTATATTTTCCTTTATGTTATGAATCTTAAGTGCAAAAAGTATTTTCCCTGTCTCTAAATTCTAAAGCAATATGGTGATTACACATGAAAACTATTGTTACTTATTTTTTTTTATAAATAGAAGCTATTAGTGTAGCTTTATAAATAAATGTATTGTTTGTACGTAGCTCGTGAACGGCACGGTTGATACAAAACGACGTGACATGTACCTCGGCGTGTACGGCGGCCTCGGAATCGGACAAGGTAACATACATTACATCTCAACTAACCACTGTTGTTATTGCTATATTATACTAACGATTACACCAAAACTTAATTACACTTGTGTGCAAAAAATCGACCCACTCCGTGCTCTTCGATTTAAAACGACATAATTTAATAAGTTTAATAACAACTATACGCGTATAGGAAGGTTTAAGCTTCCTGAAACTGATTACATTACTGAAAGAATTTATCAAAACGTATTTATTCGTTCATGAGAAAATCGTGAACTTACAAACGAGGGTCGAATAAAGAACCTCTTTTTTTGAGTCAGTTAGAAAATCAAGTTTAACTAAACAAACAAAATTAAACTTTTTATCGTCACACTTTCTCTGAGCAAAAGTGAGTGAATAAGGACATCTGGAGAATCGAGTCGATCTCCAAGATTATTGCTTTTATGAAAATATACTGTATGTGCAAAAACACTGTACCTTACATACTTTCACACCATACAAAATAATTAATTAATTTAGATTTTTGAGATATTGTCTCTCAAGAGACATCGTGAACCATTTTTGCACACAAGCGTATGTACCCCATTCAATAAATTCCAAATTACTTTAACGTTTATCATCGATTCTTAAAAGCCCATTAATAGAAATAAGTATGGTGTTGGAAAAGTCAAACATCACAACTGGTGATCGCAGTATGTTATTAGACCACAAAACGATCTGCTATTTATTCTCTTATAATAAACTTTTAGTGACTTCCTCAGAAAATTAATGAATTAAAACTACACGACACTTACAAATATACTAAAAATATAATTTGGTTATGGAAACTATTAATAATGAATACATTATTTACACAATATTTTATGTTTATGTAACTGTTTTCCATATACGAGTATATGCATATACTTCTTTAAAAAAGTTTGAAAATGTTGCCCTTTATAATATTATGTTTATCTATTGCATGGTCTTAATATCCAGTGAAATTCCTATGTGCATGGAAATCTTTTCAACAATAGATTCAATTTAGTAGGAAATAACATACAAGAGTCATGAAAAAAACCAAACAAAAATTCGTTTTTATAAAGTTGAGAACTGCTGAAGTATTCAGAAAAATCTAAATTACTTGATAAATATTTGTCTGTTCTAGTAATTTATTTTTTTTACAATTAAGAGAGATTTTTACCAGAAAAAATTAACAAAATTAACCCAAAAAAGACTCAAATTTTGTTTTAATCCTCTAGAAAAACTCGACATTATGTTATATCACAAATTTACTGTCTAACGAATGGCTTAGCTAGTACCTAACATAGTGATCCTTGTTCAAAAACATCTTGTATACGTGGTACCCACAGATTATTCTGTGAATTGATATTGGGATATTTATGGTGTAATTTATGTTATTATCCATTTTCGCGTTTTTGAATTGCATCATCAAAGCGTTACTGAAATGCGACTTGTGACTTTTGTATGTTAAACTAGTATTTTCTTATTTATATTTTTATGAGATTGCATGGTATATAGAAATTTATTTTCTCAAATACTTAGTAATGTCTTTGAAATTCGCAAAATACACGTCTGTCTGAAAACAATAGTTTTTCTTAAAAATGGCCTGGATAATATATATTTAGTAAATCCATTTTTTTACGACAGTGAAATATCAGCGGTGCAAGCGCCAAAGGCGTATAACTTGAATTATATTTATTTATTAAAGTGCGCTGCTATAACTTCAAAATATTGAATAACGGCGACGTGGGTCCTAAAAACTCGGTACGAAGCGGCCACGTCATGTACACTTGCGGAACGAAAATGTAAAGCAATTTACGAAAACTTTCCTTTTCACTACAAACATTTCTGGAAAAAAATAAATATGCACTGTGCAAACAAAACCAGTGTTTGTGTCGCCCAAACGTTTTCACTCCGCGAGTGTACGTCCCCACTACGGTGTCGTGGGTGGCGAGGCTACAGAGGTGTGTGTCAGTGGTGTCGGTGTCGGTGTCGTCGCTGGCGCTGTACCTGGGCACGCTGGCGGCGGCGCGCGCGCTGCACGCGGCGCTGCTCAACGGCGTGCTGCACGCGCCCTCCATCGGCTTCTTCGACTGCACGCCCGTGGGCCGCGTGCTCAACCGGTTCAGCAAGGACGTCGACGTGCTCGACAATGTGTTGCCCATGACGCTCAGAGGATGGACCTCCTGCTTCTTTGCGGTATGCGACGCCTCTCGCACGCGGTGCGGCACTCGCACGTGTGGAGTGCGACACTGGTGCAACTCGAACGTACACATTTTGTTAACAAAAACATTTAGTAATGTAAAACTATAAAAGGGATTTGGTTTCGTATCTAATGTATCTGACTTTTAATTTGTAACATAATAAAATAATACAAAAAATACCTATATCATTCAGTAACTAAACTCAATAAGGAAAAATATTGAAAATTTTATTTCCGAAAATAAAAAGTGATTTCAGCGTTTTACTGAAATTTAGGCTTGCATAAAACAGCCTTTATTTATTTCTTTATGAACAGGTTCTACACAGTTTAAATGACGTAAGTACTGTCCGTCGACAACAATTCTAGAGTTGCCCAAGTGTTGCACTTTTTACTGCAGTGTGCTACGCAAATCGCTTATAGAATTTTCATATGTACTTTTTTTAGAACACAACAGCTACTGAGTTTTTGAGCCTTAAACATGTGTAGCGGTATGTCTCACATGTTTCTCTACATAAGACTTATATCAACATGGGATCAGTTTATGAATAATAAAACGTCGTTTTTCGCTCCTTCTTGTTTCGTAGGTGCTTAGATTTAGATAGTTTTTTTTTTCTTACATTCTTTGCTTCTTTTTTTTTTTGTTCTAACCCAGGAATTAGATGTATGCTAAGATAAGCTTGCATGTGATTAACTTAGTGTAGAAGTTAAGCTCAATGGAATAACCAAAACCGCTAATTTGGTGATAAATTCGACCACAACGCGACATGGGTCTTCAAGTTTACTCACGGATTGAAGTCCTTGTTTTGGTAATAGCAAAACTGGCTAACTTCGATCACAAAGGTTTATGTTTAAAAGCTGCCAGTAGTAGCTTTATACTATTTTAAATTTCCAAAAGGCAGTAGAAGAAACAGTTTTATGTTGTCTGTCTCGGTTTTATGTTTTAATCATTTCTAATGCATAACAACATTTATTTTACCATCTGGCAGCCCAGACACAAATTCGTGGCTATAATTTAGCAAATGGCTTTTATTCTGTTTGTGATTGTCTGATTCAGATCCTGAAAATAAATTTCTCACTGACAAGAATATAATTAAATAAATACCTTGTCTTTGTCAATAATTATGGCGCATAGCTCTCTAGTGGATAAACTTGACAATTCGTAACGCGATGTGGTGGGTTTTTTCGCTAAAAAATGTTTTCGGTTCATAAGCCTAATATTCTAGACCTAGATAGCCCTAATAGTATGTTCCGCACAGTACACTCAATATCCACCAACTTAGCGTCATGTAGCCCCTCTTACTTAATAAGTAATGTTTGGTATACGTATCGTAAACAATGTATTCATTATTATTAGGAGTGTCGCCCAGTGTCGAGCGCCCATACGAGGTGTTCGGCTAGGTACTAAACTAGTGTCCATGGATGTTGTTGCAGCAATAGGATCAATTTTTGCTGACTTAATGCCATTTCTGGCGTGTTGGCGGGCGGCGAGGTATCTCCACGAGCTATTGTTGAGCCATGTGTTAAAGGCACCGTTGCAATTCTTCGAAGTGACACCCGTTGGCAGGATACTCTCTAGATTTTCTAAAGACATGGACATTTTGGACACGTCTCTTCCTTCGCAGATCTCCGACTTGATGTGGTGCATTTTTGAGGTAATCTCACCACTTAACTATTCATTCCATTTTTTATGGCCATTCGGTTATGTTGGTGGGTATTTTTTAATGTTTTTTTTTTATTTGTCTGTGTTTGTGCAACATTATGTTCGTCTTATTTGCGAGGTGTTAGTGCGATGTAGTGAGAATGAGAAGTACATTGTTGGATGTCCACCTTAAAAAAATGCATGTAAAATATTGTTTTTCTATTAATTAGCAAACTCGTTTTAACGTTCCACAAAAGGTTAAAGTTTTATAAAAGGTTAACTTAAATCGTATTTACATTCTAAAATTATCCGTTCAACATTCGATTTTTTTTTTTACTTTTTAGATATTTTTTCCACGTTTGATAGGATCGATAGTAGTATCAACATGGTACCATATTTGGTAGCATAAAATAAAAGTCATAATGTATATTGGCCTGTCTTCACTTGTCATAAATGATCATTCGGAATAACGCTTATTACAGTTATTACAAATATATAATTATTTACCATATTTACTGTTATCATAATATTATCTACAACCCTGAAATTAGTCAGTAAAAAATAAATTTGTATTCGGCCCAAATATTTTAGAATGAATGCTTAAATTATCAATCCATCTGTCAGCTTTGCAGATTCCGAATGTTATAAATAGATTTAAAGACGAAGTAAAGTCCCGCATGAGAAGAAGCCATGCTATGGCCAAAACTGCAAGTCCTAAAAAATATGAAGGCACCGATATTCAAAATGTTTTGTAGTTTTGACTAAATAAGTATTAGATGTATTAATTAGATTTATTGCCATTCAATATTATTTGTCTATATTTATGACAACAAAGTGATGGTTAAGAAAGTTAGAGCAAAGTTGCCAATAATCAATCATATGTAAAACATTTGCCTTTTGACATTAGAACTTCAGATTTTATGCAAACCAAGGGAATACCTACCATACCCAAAACGATAATGGAAACCGATATGTCCTAGATATCGCACTGGACCCGCGTGGTAGCTAAGCTCACTTCCTTTCGAAGGGAAGAGGTCTCTGTACCAGCATTGAGAACATAATAGGCTGATTGTGTCATGTAAGTTCCCTTACATGATATTTTTTTTTTTAAACCCACCCTGACCCATCCCTGTACAGTATCGCTTATTATTTGCTACTTGTCTTTTATGAGTACAAGGAATTGGAGAGCTTCTTGTGTGATGATATTTTTTGGGCTTTTATTCTAGTTGACAGTTTTTATTTTGTTTTATTGTACAATTCACTATGGTATCTGGAAAATCCTTTTGAACAATTCTTATTCAGCTCAAAATTAAACTGGTTTTTTTTTAAATCAAGTTTGTAAACTGATCCCAAAAATATGTGTTTGTTTATTTACTGTGTTTTTTGTTACGTTCACCAAGTTGAAATTACCTGGAATGGATACAAGTAATTGCTGTCTTTACATTTCAAGTATTCATTAAAATTGTCCTAGCTTTAGCGCACATTTGATTTTAATCTGGGTACTTTACCTCACCGTATAAGGACTACTTAACCGTGTGGCAAGGGCCACATGGTAGATAACCATTCGTTTTGTTTTTAAGTTAAAATAAAAGATCGCATCTATTTGTACTAGCAACTATATCATCAAATAATATTGCACCTCTTTTAGTAACATTAGTTATTTAATTTTTATAAAATAAATATTACAAACAGATTATGTCGCGACTCATGCACAAGGTTGTGGGTTCAAAATATTCAAATCCAGGCAAGTATTAAAGCCACAATTAATAAGGAATGTTAATAAAATGCACGGGCCTTTTCTGTATGAGAGTAGCATTTTGCCCTGCAGTGGGTCAGCGTAACATAATATCTAGCACATAAAACAAAAATGTTATGTACGTAGTCTTTAATGGAAAAATAGGCCCGCTGCGCTATTCTTTTACAACTAGTCGTTCATAAAAGAGGTGCAAAAATTATTTTGTATAGTGTAGTATTGTTAAGTTTCATACACTTAACGAGCATGAAATGTCTGTAGGTATTGGGGACGCTTTTCGTGATAAGTTTCTCGACGCCGATATTCATGGCTGTGATTCTTCCCATCGGAGTTGTTTACTACATAATCCAACGGTTCTACGTGGCTTCGTCGCGGCAGCTGAAGAGACTGGAGTCCGTGTCGCGATCGCCTATCTACTCGCACTTCGGCGAGAGCATCACAGGTGCTAGCACCATTCGAGCTTATGGCGTTTCGGAAAGGTAATGTGAAACATTCTTTATTTCCGTAAAGATTATTTACTATTCATTACTTGTTTACTTCACTGTAATTAGCTTGGTATTTATACTTGATACCAAGCTAAATAAAGGCCCCCATAAATTGTATAGAACTTCTATTAAATCCGTGTTGGTAGATGAGCTGGTTGTAATGGTATTATATTAATTTCGTTTGATCCACTAGGTTTATTAAAGAATCAGAACGTGGTGTGGATCACAACCAGTCGTGTTACTACCCGAGCTGCATCGCTAACAGGTGGCTGGCGATCAGGCTTGAGATGATCGGCAATCTCATCATATTCTTTTCCGCGATGTTTGCAGTGCTAAACAGAGACACTATCAGCGCTGGTCTGGTTGGACTCTCCGTCAGTTACGCCTTACAGGTATATAAACTAACATTATTAAAGCATTACAGCACATTTTCAAAATATGCGGAGAACTTTCACAGTACAGTTATGATACTGTGAAAGTGCACCGCACATCTTGTGTGTTTTCTACTCATTGGCAAATTTCATTTCAGATCACACAGACTTTGAATTGGCTGGTGCGCATGACATCAGAAGTTGAAACAAACATTGTTGCAGTGGAAAGAATAAAAGAATACGCCGAGACAGAACAGGTGAGTGAATATGAAACTGGCGCTATAGAAGTGCAACTTAGTTGAAGTGACAATTTGAACATCGTTGTTATGTTTTTTGCGATATAGGAAGCGGCGTGGAGCGTATCGCCCGGGCCGGGCGCGTCGTGGCCGGAGACGGGCGCGCTGCAGCTGGAGGGGCTGACGCTGGCGTACCGCGCCGGCGCCGAGCCCGCGCTGCGTGACGTCACGTGCGCCGTGGCGCCGCGCGACAAGCTGGGCATCGTGGGCCGCACCGGCGCCGGCAAGTCCACGCTCACGCTCGGCCTGTTCCGCATCGTCGAGGCCGTGGGCGGCCGCATCCTCATCGACGGGCTGGACATCGCCGCCATGGGCCTGCACCAGCTGCGCTCGCGCATCACCATCATCCCGCAGGACCCCGTGCTGTTCTCGGGCACGCTGCGCATGAACCTGGACCCCTTCGAGACCTTCTCCGACGAGGACATCTGGCGCGCGCTGGAGTACGCGCATCTCAAGCCCTTCGTGCAGGGTGAGTCGCGTTCTGTCTGTACTCGTGTCCATTAAAGGCTGTACCTTCATAATTGAGACTATCGTGACATACTTAGCCTTAATATTTAATTTGTGACTGGATCACGGAGTCTTCTCGGATTTTAATGAAATATGGTAAGGTATAAAAGGTAATGCATTGCCTTCAAATCAAGGACAGTAAAGACGCCACTAATTATAGAAATGCTCAATTATTTCAACACGATAAAATCCTTCACGATCAACAGTATATCAACGCCGGTGTAACCTTATTAACACATAATTGTTAACGCGTGAGAAGAGAGGCCCAAGTTGACATAAGAATCTTTTGTGACATCTTCAAGGCATTTGATAGCGTGGATCACGAAAGCTTGCTCTTAAAACTTGAACATTACGGACTTCGAAAACTTCCGCTCAATTTAGTAAAATTGTATTTAAATGGCAGACAACAGCAAGTTCAAATAAATGGTGTCAATTCACTTGGTTTAAAAGTAATAATGGGTGTTCCACAAGGCTCGATATTGGGACCTTTCCTCTTTTTAGTGTATATTAAGGATCAAATCCTATAAATGCAACATTATAATTTAACTAATATTTTTGTTGATAAATAATTTAAAAGAGTGTCCATGGAGTTTCTTGCCCGTTCTTCTGCATAAACGCTCCATACAACGCTTTGATATGTACAACTAGCTTCATATTTCTGACTGGCCGACTCCTTGGCAATTCAAAGGCGATTAACACACGGCACCGCGCACCGCCGCGGTAGGCTGTGAAGCGGATCTCATGTCGCTTTGCCCTCTATTAAATCCGTTGATACCTAACACACGTACACCGACCGACCGCGCGGTCAATTCGCTTTACGGTACCGCCACCGCCCTCCGCGGCGGTGCGCGGTGCCGTGTGATAATCGCCAAAGGTGTCTGTTAATGGTTACATTGAAATAAATGGCAAGTTTGAAACTCACTCCCATGACCGCGCAGGGCTCGCGGCGGGGCTGCGCCACGAGGTGGCGGAGGGCGGCGAGAACCTGTCGGTGGGGCAGCGCCAGCTCGTGTGCCTGGCGCGCGCGCTGCTGCGCAAGACGCCGCTGTTGGTGCTGGACGAGGCCACGGCCGCCGTCGACCTGGAGACCGACGAGCTCATCCAGGTGCGTGTCTCTCTCTCTCGCACTCTCTCACCCCGCGCGCTCTGTCTCACTCCCCCCTCGTGGGCCTGGCGCGCGCGCTGCTGCGCAAGACGCCGCTGTTGGTGCTGGACGAGGCCACGGCCGCCGTCGACCTGGAGACCGACGAGCTCATCCAGGTGCGTGTCTCTCTCTCTCGCACTCTCTCACCCCGCGCGCTCTGTCTCACTCCCCCCTCGTGTGCCTGGCGCGCGCGCTGCTGCGCAAGACGCCGCTGTTGGTGCTGGACGAGGCCACGGCCGCCGTCGACCTGGAGACCGACGAGCTCATCCAGGTGCGTGTCTCTCTCTCTCGCACTCTCTCACCCCGCGCGCTCTGTCTCACTCCCCCCTCGTGGGCCTGGCGCGCGCGCTGCTGCGCAAGACGCCGCTGTTGGTGCTGGACGAGGCCACGGCCGCCGTCGACCTGGAGACCGACGAGCTCATCCAGGTGCGTGTCTCTCTCTCTCGCACTCTCTCACCCCGCGCGCTCTGTCTCACTCCCCCCTCGTGTGCCTGGCGCGCGCGCTGCTGCGCAAGACGCCGCTGTTGGTGCTGGACGAGGCCACGGCCGCCGTCGACCTGGAGACCGACGAGCTCATCCAGGTGCGTGTCACTCTCTCTCGCACTCTCTCACCCCGCGCGCTCTGTCTCACTCCCCCCTCGTGTGCCTGGCGCGCGCGCTGCTGCGCAAGACGCCGCTGTTGGTGCTGGACGAGGCCACGGCCGCCGTCGACCTGGAGACCGACGAGCTCATCCAGGTGCGTGTCTCTCCCTCTCGCACTCTCTCACCCCGCGCGCTCTGTCTCACTCCCCCCTCGTGTTGCAGAAAACGATCCGCTCCGAGTTCGCGTCGTGCACGGTGCTCACCATCGCGCACAGACTCAACACCATCATGGACTCCACCAAGGTCATGGTGCTGGACAAGGGACAACTCGTCGAGTACGCGCCTCCTGAACAACTATTACAAGATAAGAACTCTATATTCTATAGCATGGCCAAGGATGCAGGCCTAGTAAATTAATTATTATACTCAAAATTCACTAACTTATCCGCTCCTTTTAGTGAATTGAGAGTGTTGAGACTCATCTCCGTGTGATAGACGATATCGGCAGAGACACATTATAATATGTTGTTAGTTAAACAAACACTGTGTAGTATTACTTGCAATGTTTACTTTCAAAAAAACTTAATCCATAGTTGCAAACCGTTTTGTTGATAATGTAAATGTTTTATCAAACCTGGTGTCTGCAACTGACTCTGGGCAAAATTGTATGTTGCTCTGTCCAAATTCTTCCCACCAACAAGACCTATGCTACTGAATAGTCTATTTAACAAGGAGTAACTTTTACTGAGACACCAATAAAAAAAATCTGTCAGTGAAAAGTTATAAGCAAAATAAACTTCTTGATTTTTAAATCATTTAACCTAAACAGCGTGATTGATCTTAACTAATGAGGTATCATTCAATCGGTCTTCCCACGAGTGAAACGCGCTATAAGAATTTAGAAAAAAAAAACAAAATTTTAGCAACCCGTAATTTTTCCAATGATACCAATTTTTTTTTTTATCAAAATGTAGCTGTTATTCCTAACATTTTAGAATATCAAAATAATTTTCTTTTAGTTTTAGATAATAACTTTTTACTTAGAAATATCTTAGATACTCCAATAAATATTACTACTTATTTAGTATTCAGTTACTTATTGTTAGGTTTTGTTAGTGGTGGATATTTGGACCACATTTGCCAATTGTCTTTTGAAACACTCTTGAGTCAGTATTGTCTATTATATGTGTGTAATTTGCGCTCAACTCAGAATAGAAACTCTTGCTGCCACTAAGTTATTTGACAATAGTCATTGTAATGAGTAGAAAAGTCAATGCATTTGAAACCGCCCCATATTAAGTTTTAGCATGTTAGTAAAAATGATAGCATTTACAACTCATCACAGTAACAAATAAATTAATAATAGTGATTAAAATATCGAAATAGTACTTAAGTATTAAAGACAGGGTGAGATTTTTATGAGTTTCTGCTATAGGTAGTGGTATATCGTTAAGGTAAGCTCAAATCATGTCACACTAAAAGACATATGCGATGATTCCTTTTTGAGAAGAAATTGTACAAACCTTTTATCTAGGATTCTAGACTGACAGTACTTTTATTTTACTTCTTATATATCTCTTATACTATAATTCATACGAATATAATTATTATTTTTGTCTGTATATGTACAATAAAGAATATTATTTCCAATAGAATGTCAATTTGGTCCAAATACAATTTCTTCCAAATGGCAATCATTGCGTAACATTTCACAATGTGTTCAATCATAACAGTTACTGACATTACGATGCGTTGTTGCCAGATTGATTGTATCAATACTTTAATACCGAGATTACTAATAGCATAAATAGCCTGTTAGTATGCACATCTGTAGGTTAATTTTTGTAACTTGATACGAATTAAACACAGTTCGATTGCGAACACTGTTTTAGGATTTTGTTGTTTTGTATAAAAATATATACATTGTTAAATAATTGATATCCCAAGAAACTTCGAGCTCAGCGTTATTAAATTTTACCAACATTATTTAAATACTCGTATTACACAATACCTTATGGATTATTTTTCCTACTTAATTCTGAGACTTAATTTTAACAGATTTACTTAAATTAATTATTAAATTGTTTAAAAGTGTTGCATGTAGGTTACTATTAAGGAAGGCGTTCAATTATATTTATTTCCATGTTACCACACCCGAGCTACTCGATCATTGTTAATTGTTTTGAAGACAAAACTTCAAACCATACTCAAATTACTTAACAGTCTCATTTCGAGTACTTACTAAATAGTAAACTACTTATGCAAAGTTACTTAATGCTTACTTAATATTGTATTATCTATGTCAAGAGCTCTGTATATAGAAATACGTACTATAATTATATAAATTCATTTTCTGTATAAATATAATTTTAAAACATTGACACTAAATGCGGTATGTTTTTGTAATACGTTATGTAATCACATTTAATGATTATTTTGTTCTTGGTAGACATTTAGTATTATATTTCCTACAAAAATTTGTAGCTCTTAAATTTATTAATGTTAAGGGAGAATCGCCAAGGTAGCCCACTCTCAAATTTTCTTACGTTTATTTGCAATTTGGAGGTCAGTGTATGTGGATTAAAATATAATTCGCGACCGAACAACGGTTTACATAAATCATTAAAATCCATACGGGCTGTATGGATTTTAATGATTTATGTAAACCTCTTATCTTTTTTCATAATATTATAATCTCATTAAATAACTTTTCCATGAAATAGTCATTCTAAGAAAATTTGAATTTCGTGGGGGACCTTAGTACATCTCCCAAATGAAGATTATTCATTGTATTGGCCACATTCACCTTAGTGATGGTGTAGAAATAATTTTGAATCAAAATAAAAGGTGAACAATCGAGATTAGAATTTATTCTAAAGGAGTCTATTAAAGTGTCATCCAAATTATCACGAAACATAAGTATCTTCCGCGCCAATTTCATTTTTGAGAAAAACATTGATGATTTGCACTAAAAGATGAAATGGAGAAGTTTACCGGTACACGTAGTCGTGCGTTTTAAATAAGAATACGAACTAACTGCCAATGACAAGTGATATATATAATTATTTATTGTGTGAGGCGTACTTGTGAAAATATTTTTTTAATAATCTCGTTATATTTTGATCGACATTATTAACATAAGCTATGGGTTCATACTACAGCGTTTGCCGCCACATACGACCGCAGTCTGGGATTGCATGAAAATGATGGCAGCGGGGTTTGACTTTACGGTGTCAAAAACGATCTCTAGGAAATAACTTACTTTCATAAATAACGTTTCAGTGACGATATGTGGCGGTCGACGCAGTTGTATAAAAACCATAGCTTTATGGCGCATACCGTTAATGGCAGCCAAATAAAGGCACCACCGCACCATACATTTTGATGATTGCTTAAGTAACAGTATCAATCTCGATGGAAACCTCTTACAATTCCAAAGGCTTTTTTAATTCGATGCCTTATCATAATTTACTCTCTGTAGTATTTTTGATACCTATTACTATCATTGAATAAAAATGCTGTAAGATATTTTGGTACTTCATCTACATCTTATTGCAAGTAAAACATCTAATAAAAATGTTTTAATAATGCTATAATGCTAGAAACTGTTTGTATGCATCATTCATCTAATCGACTTTTTTTTCCAATGTTATAAACCAATATTCTAGATTTTTTGCATATTGGTTACCAACTTACAAAAAAAAAGAGAATAATTGAAAAATTCCTGTACATCTGTGAATAAACCATGTACATAATGTTAATGTGTACAATTTGTAAAAAGTTGCCCAGTTTCAAGCAAGGCAGGTTCTAGAATATAAGTAGATTAGTCTTCACTTTTGTGCCTATTGAATAATTTAAGAGAATATTTGTTTCAATGTGTATTAATATTAAAAATGTTTTACCAAGATAGACTATATAATCTTTTTTTTTTTTTTTTATCAACATGACTTTATGCCACAGCACGTCATTGGAAGTGCTACAAGTATATCAATATATTCTTGTAGCTTTAAAGAAAGAAAAGTATCGTTTATTTTTTATGACTTCTCGGAGTTACCTTGAGAGGTCGATAGTACTCAAGCGGGTTTGCCTGCGAATACCTTAATAAATTAAGGCCTCCAACCAGGGCTTGTAAACTTAAAAACTAAAGCGACTACTGGCTATGGGCACCACTTGTGGGGTACGGACCTCGGCTTAGGGCGTCGCTGGTAGAGGGGAGCAAGAGATGGGCTGAATATGAATGATTATTATTTAGGGACGAATTTAACAAGTTTTTCTTTAATATTTTGGTTATTATGTCAATGTATTGCGTGTTACGAGTTTTGTTTACGGGGTATTCTAGTCTAGAAATTCGAAACAATAGTTTTTTCGAAGAAGAGGAAGGTCCGATGTATGAAGCAGGAATGGCAAATTAAATAAATGTAAGTCTAAAATATCATTTCATGACTTAGACTGCGAAAAACTTGACGCGAAACTTTAAACGCGTTTTTTTTTCGAAACTGTCTTTCAAGACGATGCCCACGATTTCTCAAATTCTACTGGACCGATTTATTTGAATTTTTTTGCGTCTTCTTTATAGACTTGTCTTTGTCCGGAACTAGCCGCATGCCCAAATTTCAGGTTTAACTATTTTTTTTTAATTCGAAAAAGTCAAAAAAAGTTGTACAAAAATTGTTTTTTTTTTCAGGCAGCGGCCATTTTATGTTTTTTTTTAACTTGTGCCTAGTTCCGGCCATAGCGACATTAGACTAAAAATCTTTTTTTTTTTTTTTTCGATTGCTTGGCGGGCTGGTATCGTGGGCATGATCACGTGCCAATTTTGCCACTTCATCAGCTGCTAATTTTTTGAATTTTCAACTTCTTTAATTTTTTTTTTTCTTTAATCTTGTAATGTTAATAAATAACTCAAAAATGGATACTAAAAATATTGATTGCCTTTTTTTTAACGACACTTCAAAAATCACCTAAATTTCGGGCCTCTAGACTAGAATGGGTATTCTAGTCTAGCCTTAAGTGGCATACTGACAGTACTTTGTTGTCATACTAAGACTGGATAGAAGACTTAAAATTAAAATTGTGATTCAAAATTACTGTTCTTATAATAACTTAAAATTCTGTGTTGCATATTTAGTCTCATTTCGCCCTAAGTTCCCCGAAGTTCTATAGCTTTCTTAGAATAAGAAAGCTATAGAACTTCGGCGAACTTCAGCCGTGTAGCAATATACCGCCAAAACGCCTGAATGACATTGACAGACAAAATCACACATTTTTAGTATTTTTACTGACAGCGCCCCCCGTGTTAGGCCTAGCGCGCACTGCCATGCGTTTTGTTACCGCATAATTTGTGAAGTATGAAATGTCATAGAAGTGCGCGCACTGCGGTGAAATAAACGCATGCGGTAGAGTCATCGCTGCAAATTTGCGGTGATTCTACCGCACACATTTTTGTATCGCATAGAGTTCTAAGAAGTACCGCGCACTGCGGTGAAATAAACGCACTGAGACACGCTCAGTTGCTGTTGGGTTGCGACACAGATATGTCGTTAATTAGCGTTTGTCCGGCGACGGCGGCGGCACGGCGCGCGGCGGTGCGAGAGTCAATCGCAGAATTTCAGGACCAGCAATTCTTAACAAACTATTATAAGACTAGCTTCTGCCCGCGACTTTGTCCGCGTTAAATTTCTTGCAGCCCCGACTCCCCTCGTCAGCTTAATGATTTGATTACAGTTAAAAACGTTATAGTGAGCCAATCTTAAAAGATAGACGTAATGTTATCATGATTTTTTTTCTAGAATTTTTCAACATGAACAATTTCGTCATAAATCATTGCTACGTTACTGTAACCGTTGTTTACGCAGCGCAGCTCTCAAAAGGAATAACTTTCCTCCATTTTTGCAATATTTATCATTGATACTCCGCTCCTATTGACCGCAGCGTGATGTTACATAGTCTAAAGCCTTCCTCGATAAATGGGCTACCAAACATTAATTAATTTTTCAGTCGTTCTTGAGATTAGTGCGTTCAAATAAACAAACTCTTCAGCTTTATAATATTAGTATAGACATATGCAGATAGCGACTCTTGTATTAGTCCATAACGACGTGTGGTGTGGGCTTCACAGTTGTAACTTGAATGACAAAACGTGCGTTTTTTCCACCGCAGTGCGCGGACCCATGACTGCGTTTATTCTACCATGCGGTAGAATAAACGCACCGCAAGGCAGTGCGCGCTCGCCCTTAGTCCACCATTTTCCGAAAGACCCATAATCTCTATAAGAAGATTGCGCTAATAGCGTATGGTGTTCTGTAGTTTCTGCTTACCCCCATGGGTAGAAAGCGTCAGTTTATGCATGTATTTCAATAGAACTCAATTATGCATATGTCATACTTTTCTAGCGACGATTATGTAGTACTTACTAACTCCATGTACAGAAATAGACAAATATTATTATTGTTATTTTTTTTTTTGGGATGGGAAATCATCAAAAAAAATTCTTGGTATTGGTCTGAAAGGCCTTACGCTAAATTGGCGTTCCGATTTGGTTATCACGATTAGGACAGTAGAGAACTGTCACAATACGCACGCTCACGAGCGTGCTGATAGTGTTTGCTCAACGTCAAAACTTATTTGGTTTGGTGGCGACTGTAGTCAGAAGTACAATTTCTAATAAATCCAAATAATTTTAAGATAATTATGATGCGATCTAAAACAAAACAGATCAACTGTCATTTTTGACAGCGCTTTCGGAACAGCACGCATTTCTACGGTGGTCATGCTACGCGTGCAGATATAAATAAAATAAATAAATACTTATTTTATTTATATCAGACATAATTAATTAGCACCAGTGTTGCCGTTTTAGCCCCTTTGTGGCTCTAGCCACAAAGTCCGCAGATAGATCTGCGGAGCGGATTTTCGTCGGTCTTAGGCAAAAAATAATCTGTTTTAGCCACCAAAATGAATCTAGCTACTTCTGGCTACTTTTTAGATTATTACTACCTATTTTTTAACCGACTTCAAAAAGGAGGAGCTTCTCAATTCGGATGTTTATATTTTTTTTTATGTATGTTCGGCCATATCTCCTTCATATACCGGGTGACATTTTTTAACGTCTTGAAAAAAAATGGGGGTAATAGGTGAACGGAGTAGAAGCCTTTGGCATAGAAATTTTTGGTATTTTTATTTTTGAATAACATGTAATGAAATTGATCTAGCAATAAATACTACACATTTAAAGTAACATTTTCATACTAGAACAACAAAAACAGAAATTTGAAAAAAAAAATTAAAAACCTATCGAAACTCAAATCACACGCACCCTACTCAATGCGCGTCATGTATCAATGATTTTGTAGCACGGTCCTACCCTTTGAAGCCGGCAGACAGGCGGCCTCATTGATCTTTCGCAGGCGCACGAGCCGCACATGCATCCCTTTCCGCCCGTGTCCCGCGCTCCTTTAGTCACCTACGATGAATCTGAAGGCCTTCCTGCCTTCTATTCTAGTTACACAACACACCGTATGAAGGTCGAGACGGTAAAAAATGTCATCCGGTATAAGGGATCGTTCAACAATTACGTGATCATTTTTGGCCGTTTTTTTAACCCCCCCCCCCCATGTGATCACAGCGTAATCTTTTGTTTTAACCCCCCCCCCCCTCGCCTTGATTACGTAATCTTCGTCCGTACGTATTAATCATCACGTCATTCATCTAACTAAAACTTGTTAGATGAATGTACATATTTAGTATTTATATTTTTGTATTTAAAAGTGCCATTACAGGCTAAATCAGGGAAATCTGCTGAACATCAATATTCGCGGGCACGATCGCTACAGTTTTGATAACTTTTTACCTAAAATATATCCAAAATACTTACTTAATCCAATATACCTATAAAAATACTGATGCTTGGAAAAGTCGATAAAATACGCCGAAAAAGTATAAAAATACTGAATCTGGTCACACTGTTCCACAGTTTGTCTATAGCAGGGGAAATCCCATTCCATCTATCTAATAGTTAGTGTTACCAGTATAGACTTCAAAATTGGACATAAATATTTAAATATTTAGTTATATAAATGATGACGTAATCATGGATTCTCTCCCCCCCCCCCCAAATAATCCAGATGTATATACGAGCACCCGACCCCCCCCCCCCCTTCGGTGATCACGTAATTGTTGAATGATCCCTAAACGGATTTGCAAAATTCTCTTTTTGTTTGAAAGGGGTTTATTCCGAAATGGTCCCATATAAATTTCATATAGATCTGATGATGAGTTCCAGAGATAGACACCGGAACTCTTTAGAAATAGAAAATGACAGCAAATCAACCGCGATTTCTGCTGTAGCATAAATATGCATTGTTTGTTTGGAATTAGTGCGGGGTGGATACCACAACTCAAAATGTAAAAATAAAAAACTTTTTTACAAAAAAAAAACAACCGACTTCCTTACAAACACTACAAAGTGAAAAATAACTTTAATTTCGGAAGTCGGTGGCAAAAAAACCATAAATACAGATCCTAAGACACCGACTTCCGAAATTAAAGTTATTTTTCACTTTGTAGTGTTTTTAAGGAAGTCGGTTGTTTTTTTTTTGTAAAATAGTTTTTTATTTTACTGTTAGAAGTCTACCGACTAATACTTAATGATTTTTAAAGAAATAATTATGGGGTGATCGTCAATAACTGTAGGCAACACCACAGAAGTCCGCGCCGAATCATGGGATTCCCCTATGAATGTTTATATTTTTAACGTAATTTAAATTCGATCGAATGAAAATGTACGTTACTGTTATTGCTATTGGGCCTAGTTTGTTTTGTACAAAGTCACATCCAGCCACATCATTATCCATTAACGAAGAGATTTCAGAATTCCCAGATGACATTGTAAACTTTCAAATTGATTTTTAATTCAATACTAAAAAATACAGAAATTGTAATGTTTTTAGTTGATAGCTCTAAGCTTGTAACCAGTTTTTAGTACATTTCTATCAACGCTTTTCAATATTTTATTAAATCCACTTAACCGCATCCCTTTCGCACCATCCCATTTCTTCCCGTGGGTGTTGTAGAAGGCAACGAAGGGCCTTACTAGAGAATGGGCTGCAGCCACGCTGCAGCGTCCTATATGCATTTTACTACCATACCGCGATCGCCAACCCACCTGCCAAGCGTGGCGGTTATGGCAAACCCCCTGTTTTTTTTTTGGGGAGGCACATGTTCAGCATTGGACGTCTATCGGCTAAAATGATAATGATGATGATGAACCGCATCCCTATACAATATTAAAATTATTAACAGTAGTAATAGGTTAAATTAAGCCAAAAATACTTTAGCCACTTTTAGCGGAAATTCGAATGTAATTTATTTACAAAACTGGCAACTTTTTTTTGATGTAGCCACAAACCAGATAGTCCTAACGACAACACTGATTAGCACGTTCACATGTTAGTGTTAGTGTAATACGGAACGCAGCCCAAGTTCGCTTGGTTCACCATATAGTTTAATGACATTGACATTCTTTAGGTATTGTATTTGTCGCTAACTGCCTCAGTTTCTCGTAGATTTCAACGTTACAGACTAATTTCCAGATAGAATTTATTTGGATTCGAATCGTACTTCACTTCAAAAACATTCTTGTGAAATAATAAAACTAACTTTAGATGGATAAAGTATTTGAACTAGAATCACTTGAAGCATTCCAAAATGTAAGTAAAATAAATATCCCAACTTTGTATTTTCATCCAATTTATTTATAACCAAATGTATTATATATTTATATGTGGGTAATGTGTTTCAACAAGGAGTATTGTTTAACCCAGTGACTGGGTTGTGGAGGTCATATAGGCACTCGCACTATGTGAAGTACTAGTATTTCAACTGACTGAATCCAGTTAGACTAGAAGCCGATCCCAACATAGTTGGGAAAAGGCTATGGACATGATGATTCAGAATACCTTTTTTTAAGTTATTAAAATTAAAATTTACAAAGAGTATCTCCTATAATAGAACAAATTATTTTTTTCCATGATCATACTTTAATTATTCTTATTATAATTACAATTTTAGTAGGTTATTTAATATCTAGACTCCTGTTTAATAAATATATTACCACATATAAATATACCAAATATATACCACAGTTTTGTTTAGTAATAATTGGTCACAAATCCAGTTTTATATTATTACACGTAATCATCCTAATCTAACACTGGCCGACCAGGAGCCAATTAATTATTATTCATTTTAATTCTTTTAAAGGTTATATCACAGCTGATAGACATAAGTTTAAAATAATTTTCATTACCATTGTTGTGAATTTGTTTTTGTTTCAGGTATCACAACAAATCTTGACCAAGTTGTATTATACAGAATCACCTGATTCATTATCATCTTACATAGATGCTGATGTGATTACACTGGCAAAACAGGATTTGATCACAATTATTTCTGATTGTAATTATGATTTACAAAAAATCAAAGATGTAATTAACAGCAAGGGGTGGCCACAAGAAAAACTTAAATGCTTTCATGAATTACTAGAAACAAACAAGTCCGAGGTTCTCCATGCGGCTCTTAACCACTACAACAGTAGTTACTGCGACACAGTTGTTGATTTTGATTGGTCTTTGAAATTTGTTATTGGTACCAGTGAATTGAAAACATTGAAATATCCACTACTACAGTTGATGATGTCGACATTAAATAAAAATGGGAAACAGAATGAAATTATGTATGAGACAAATAAAGAGACTTTAAGAAAAATTATAAATGTTTTAGAATGTATTAAATAAAGAAATGTTAGTAAGTAATTAGCTTTTCAATTTAAAGAAAAAGAAACTGTAAATAAGTTTAATGCTGTATATCAATGACAGCGATATATTAAAAATAGTTTAAAAAAACTAAAAAACACGCTTCCATAGAAAACCAAACTAAAAAGTAGAAAATAATGGAAAAGCGTGGGGTGCTTTTTAAGGTATTTTTTATTGATATCAGGCACCCCACTTTTTTTCTATTTACTCTTTTTTTTATTTTCTATTTTTAGGGTTCCGTTGCCAAATGGCAAAAAACGGAACCCTTATAGATTCGTCATGTCTGTCTGTCTGTCTGTCCGAGTATGTCACAGCCACTTTTTTCCGAAACTATAAGAGCTATGCTGTTGAAACTTGGTAAGTAGATGTATTCTGTGAACCGCATTACGATTTTCACACAAAAATTGAAAAAAATAATATAAATAAATAAATATTTGGGGTTCCCCATACATAGAACTGAAACTCAAAAAAAAAATTCATCAAACCCATACGTGTGGGGTATCTATGGATAGGTCTTCAAAAATGATATTGAGGTTTCTAATATCATTTTTTTTTCTAAACTGAATAGTTTGCGCGAGAGACACTTCCAAAGTGGTAAAATGCCCCGCCCCCCCGTAACTTCTAAAATAAGGGAATGATAAAACCAAAAAAAATATATGATGTACATTACCATGTAAACTTCCTCCGAAAATTGGTTTGAACGAGATCTAGTAAGTAGTTTTTTTAATACGTCATAAATCGTAAACCAATTTACCTTTCATTCAGTCAACTCAAATATAAAAATTTAAAAAAAAACATTTAATTTCATAAACATAAACCTTATGCATAAACCGTGAATACCTACAGCCCTACAGGTTTGTACGGAACCCTCGGTGCGCGAGTCCGACTCGCACTTGGTCGGTTTTTTTTTAATACGTCATAAATCGTAAACCGCAATTTACCTTTCATTCAATCAACTCAAATATAAAAATATTTAAAAAAAACATTTCATAAACATAAACCTCATGCATAAACCATGAATACCTACAGGTTTGTACGGAACCCTCAGTGCGCGAGTCCGACTCGCACTTGGCCGGTTTTTAGGATGTTTCGAATTTTGAGACGTATGTCAGCGTAGTTTTCGAAGACAATTTTTTTGCTGTCCTGCACCCTAATTGCGAAACGCACAATTTATCAGAATCTGAATGGGATTGAAGATTATTTCTAAACCATTGCGTCATTTGTTCGAATAAATTGTCGGTCAGCAGAGGCAACAATATAATGCGAGAACAGTATTGCATTGATAAACAACAAAGTTATGATGACAAAAGAGTTCAAAATCGATGTCGCTCCGACGCTCGGCCACAGGCTCGGCGTCGCACCGCAACATGCCATCCCTTTCGTCTGTCTGGTTCCGTTAAGCGTGCTTCGTGTACAACGCACTGTGGTTCGCACTATCACACTATCACTGCACAGACATCGCAATGCGCTGTGTGGCTTCGCTCTTAGCTCTGGAGGAAAAGGTTTCAACGAAGCTAAGTTTTTGAAACCCGCGACGGAGAAACGTGTCCGTTTCGACTGCTCGGACATAGTGTCGTAGAAGAAAAACCACTACGTCAACATTACGAAGGAATTTCAAAAACACTAACAGTGAAAGTCGCAAATTCGTAGATCCAATATTCAGAAAGTTTAACCATGGCCGCGCGGTCGGCACATGGAGAACCGCGCGGCCACGCAGTTCTCTTAACCCTGGAGTAGTCGCGTGGACTACATATGTAGCCCACTCATACACAGAGTTTTTTATTTTGGTTGATTTTTTGGAACACAGAGGTTGTGATTAGTTTATGTTGACCATATTTAGTTAAGAAAACTGTACTGATAATATTTTCATATATTTATTAAAACGTTAATGCTTATAAGTTTATTTATTTCAATTTGAAATTGGACTCTTCCGTTACTTTTAGGTGCGCGACCACTGTAGGGTTAAACGGAGCCTTGTAGATCAGCTATAAAATAGTACTCTGTGCTTGTAGAGGTCCCATTCTTTTTGCTAACCACTGATACCATTGCGAAGAAAATGTAGACAGTGGTGCCGATTCCCTTGTTCACAAACTAAACTAAATTTAAGTTCAGTGCATCTTCTTCTTTGTATTTCATTAAGAAGAGGACAAAAGAAAAATTTTAGTTTAGTCCTGTCAAATTAATCAGCGCTCCATACAAGTTCAGACCAGACGTGATTAAAAACTTGCCTACTAAAATTACGTCAATTTACGTCAAGCGCTGATTAATTTGACAGGACTAAACTAAAATTTATCTTCTGTCCTTTCCTTAATGAAATAGAAAGAAAAAGATGCACTGAAATTAAATTTAGTTTAGTTTGTGAATAAGGGAATCGGCACCATTGTGTATAAAGCTCTAATCTCACCCTTCTTCTAAATAGTATTATAGGCTTTAAAGTTATGTAGGTCATGAAGTCCAGACATTAGTGCTTTATGCATACCTACTGTCTAAATTTTCTTCGAAATGGTTTAAGTGGTTAGCAAAAAAGAATGGGACCTCTACAAGGCTCCGTTTTAAGAACAAAACCCTCGGAACAGTTTTTCATTGATTTCTTAATGAGCTAACATCAACTTCATCAGCAGCCCATAATGTTCCCACTGCTGGGACACAGGCCTGTGCCCACTCTCGGTGAGAAGGAGTGGGCCATAATCCACCACGAGGGTCCAGTGCGGGTTGGTAGATGTCTCATGTCTTAGAATTTTTGGTTCACCGGTTTGAGAGCAGTGGTGATGAAATAATTTACACGAAGTGCCTGCTTGGGTTTGAACCCAAGACCTGTCGCGGTCGTTACCACTACTCTGAGCAAACAGCTTTTAGAATAAATGTAAGCTAGACCGCAGAGGGCACGTGCCATACCTCAAGGTACGTGGGTCGTGTTAAACTAACAAAAAAAATTGTCGGTCACTGGTTTATACGGGGGCCGATCTGGAGAAAGTTTACCCTAGCTTGGCACATTTGAATCTCTGGACCAGAGATATAAAGGTGGCCAAGCTGGGGTAAACTCTCTCCAGATCGGCCACCTACGTATCAACCCTTATAACTATTGAACCAGTGATTGACTATAGTCTTTTCGCCATGAGTTCCCTGACAGTTCTTGTCTGTAGTGACGTGATCTAACGAAACACAGTAACGAAATATAATCGATTTTTTATAACATCGATTCAGTTGGCAAAGAAAATGGAATCGGATTATCGATTTTAGATTTTCAAAATATTTTTTTAATAAACTGGTTATCCTACTTCCTACTAATATTATAAATGTGAAAGTTAGTATGTGTGTGTGTGGATGTTTCTTACTCTTTCGTGCATAAAGTACGGTACGGATTTTGGTGAAACTTTACAGTAATATAGCATCAGAATAAGACATAGGCTACATAACATCACGGGAGCAGAGCAAAAACCTGAAATAACGCACTCGTACTGACGCGACGCGATCGCTATTACAAAATGGCCACTCCGATTCATCTATTTTTTTGTCGATTAGTGTATTGAGTGGCAATCTCTATTGGCCGACGTTCCGTTCAACGCATTAGACATTTTTAAGATTTATACTTTTTATTTTTTATTTACTTAATGTATTAACAGTTAATTATAACTACAATAATTTACTTAGTAATTTACGAAAGGCAATAAGGTCAACCGGGGCAATTGCGTCATAAAAATTCCTTACAGGCTATTGAAAATTCTTATCACACTAATTATAAATTTATTAGAGAAATCCTTATTACAAATGTATATAGAAATTATCTGTGTGCATCCTTAATTTATTGTGTGTTCCATTAGTCACAGTAAATACGAGTAAATACGCATTTTTTTTTAAATTGGAATTTTAGACGCTTTTTCCCGTATTGGGGCAAACGCGTCTTCATTAAATAAGTTTTAAACCTGTGACGTTTGAAGGCTGAAATGAATATATTTTCCTTCAATTAAAGTTTTTTATACGAATCTTTTAGTAAATTACAAAAATATTAAATAATCATCACATCAGAAGCTATGTCATATAAACTGGGTAAATGCGACTATTTTCTCTTAGACGCATTTACCCCGTGTCAAATCCAGACGTTAAGAACATTTTATTTGTGAAAGTAAAATTAGAATGAACTCTCCTACAAAAACCTAAAATGGGTGCTAATTAAAAGTAACATATACATTTTTGAAGTTTTATCAAAATCAAGTTACAATAATTAGAACAAAAAAAAAAACAAAACAAACTTAATATTTAGAGAGACATTGGTATATACTTATCTTAATAATCACAAAAATAGTCTATACTTTGGTAAGGAAAATAAATGACTTTGAATCTTTACGTTAACTCTATGAATTATTGTATATACCTAGCTCTAATTAGACTTTTAACGAGATCAAATCTTCTTTACTTTAAAAATCACAAATATTGTTACTTAAGAACTTAGGTAAGTTCTATTTGTATTTTTATGCTGGTCCTAGAAATTTCCATTAAAGTATCTACCTATTACTATGTATAATTATTATAATTGACATTCACAAGATCAAATCTTTCATATTCTAACATTATCACAGTAAAATCAGATCAAAATCACGGGTAAAGGTACATTTCTATAGCCGACCGCAGGTGGCAACTCCAGGCGACGTGTCGTCACGACACAACTGGTTTCTATGTATTACTATGATACCGAAGTTTCGCTACCTAAGGAAATACCTTTTCATAGAAACCAGTCGTGTCGCGGCGACACGTCGTCTGCAGTTGCCGCTTGCAGTCGGGTACGGAATGGTACCTTAAGTATTATTTATTCTTCGATGAGCACACGGAATTTCCTGTCCCACATAAACAATTTTTAATAGGAAATGCTATGTGCCCAAATTTTTCCTATATAAAATCCCTAATTAAAATATCAGTTCCCTACTCCAACAAAATCAACATAAAAAAATATAATAAGTAGTAGTCAGTTCTACTGACTGTAGTAAGTAAGTATTGCTATTTTCTATTGGATATTAAAAGCTTTTAAATTTTCCTTGAAAATAACATGACCCCTTCGGGTTATTTGGGGTTTTTCAAGAAACTTTACAATGTCAGCGTCATGTCTGAGTACTGAAACATCTTCGACATCGGGGTAATGGAATGAATCAATTTTACTATTCTTAATGAATCTTAGAAATTTGACTTTTGGGGTCACTATGTCGGAATCGAGATTCATTGAAATTACGTTTCCGACAAAGTGCTTGATAGTTTTCTTTGTCGCAAACTTAACTACTAACCAATCGTCAACTTGAGGGCGCCTTGGTTCATCCAGCATGACTGCCTGTCTTGAATCGATTATCTTTTCATTGACTACTTGATCGTCATTAGAGTGGTCAAGAATACAGTCCTGTTCTTCGTCGTCTTGAAGAGCGTTTTCACAATAAGCGTTCCAATCATCAGATTCTGTGGCATCACTAAATATTATTTCATCATCAATACTTTCATCTGATGAATACGGTATTTTCTTCTGTGGTTTCTTCTTCTTAGAAGATTTTTTTCTTTCTTTCTTTGCAGGTTTAATTTTATTTGTGCATCTTTTTGGTTGTCGCAATGTTTTTTCTGCCTCACGTTTTTGTTTTTCTGCTTCTTCAAATCGTAACTTTTCCAAGTAATATTCGCGTGTAATGACTTCACATCCTTTCGCCGCTTTTCTTTTCTTTACTTTATGTGTGCTATCAGATTTTTTTATTGTGCTCAGCAACAAATTCTCAAACGAAATAATACGATTTTCAAGAATTTGAATTCCTGAAGTCCCATTGCTAGTACCGGGTATAATAATCTCCGAGGGTTTAAAAGTAGTTGGTAGGTTCTGTTGTTGATTACATTCAAATAGCTTTCTTGTAGCTTCCCGCTCATTGTTCTCCTTATTTAATATTTTCAAGCATAAGTTTGACAGAGGTGGTATGCCGACTTCGATATTTTTATTTTTGTAATTTAGAAATCTTTTTAGAGATTCTGGATCAAATTTTTCGTCTGGGATCACATTACTATTGAATGGGAACACACCCCCTTTTTTAAAGCCATTTCTAATTATCTTAGGATCTAATTCTTTCCAGACTTCTCCTAAGATCTCGCTGAATTGATCCTTTTGTAATTTGGCTCCCACGTTCAAACGCTGTCATGCCAATATTTTTGCGTCCCATTTGTCTTTCATGGATTTGAAGACAGCTAGATCTAAAGGTTGTAAAAGGTGGCTGGCATGCGGAGGCAATTTTAAAATAGTTACACCCATTTCTGCGGCTTTCTCTAATATTTGTAACTGGATGTGAGTTGAGTGACCGTCGTAGATCAACAAACATGGTTTTTCTTTTGTCATGTGAGGCAAGACGGTACCAAGCATATACTTCTCAAATACTTTGGATTCTATCCAACCATTTTTAGTTGCCGCGTATGTGGTACCTTCAAACGCATTTCTAGACATCCATTGGTCCCATACGTTTTTGCCCCGGTATATGATCAGTGGAGGTAATTTTTCACCAATGGCGCTAGCAGTAAATAAGACCGTTACGTTATCTTTTCCCGCAGAGGCTATGGTTCGAGTACTTGCGTAACCTTTTGCACCTACAACTTTAGTTTTTTCGGGATCTTTACTGAAACTAGATTCGTCTAAATTCCAGATTCTCTCAGGGGAAAATTTTAAGTCCAGCTCATTCAAGCAACTTTCGAGTGTGTTAAAATATTCTTCAATAATAAAGGGGTCACAGGCTGCCTTTCTGGACATTTCTACAGCTTGCGGCTTTTTTAAGGATAATTTGTTTCTTTTAAGAAACGCAGAAAACCAATCATATCCTGGTGTATTATTCTTAAACTGCGTTTTAAGTTTATTACTTTCAATGTATTTGGTTACTAAAATTGATGTTTCATTTGAGGAGAGGCCGAAGCCATATTTCTCCATAGTGTGTAGGCCAGCAGCTAGTCTTCTTTCATTTTCAGCATCGATTTCTGTTGGCCTACCACGTGTGTCTTTAACAACACCTCGCCTTTGCTTGACACGATCTACTATAGTTGTACGCGGTATCCCATATTTTCGTGATGCTTGATATGAATTAAGGTCTCCATTCTTTACTTCTAATACAGCTGTTTTTAAAGTTTCTAAGGTGTATTTAGAATCAGTCTTTTTTTATAATTGCGCACCATCTTCAAATTTTAACATCTGAAATACAATTATTCTATTAAGTTGCATTGAGATTTCGTAAACGAAAGTTTAAATGACAAAAAATACAAATCTTAAAGGCTCAAGGGACGTCATTACTTACTAGTTATTAAAATGCAATAGTGCAGTTATAAATTTTCATGGCAATACTCGCATTCATCTTCAGTATAGTGCATGTACAAAGTGAAAATAGTACAAGATGGACACCAAAAGAATGAACTTTCTAATAACGACTTTGCAATTTGAGAATTCATATTCAAAATAAAATGATTAGGTCCAGTTAGTGTCGCATGGGACTGTCTACATCCGAAACATTCATGTGACCAGATAAAATGTGTTTTATGCCATGGCCAAGTAAGTTTCTGCTCAATGTAATATTGAAAGTCATTTCTGTCTAAATATTTATCGATATCAATGTATCTCAATATAACCATTGTGATCGTATTCTACCTGCAACACAAATTGATAACTTCACTATAGCAAAAAATAATCGCTAAAGTTCTCACAAAAAGTTAAAAAATTAAGAAAGATAAATTTAAATTCAAAGCTAAACAAAACTCTCTGAAACATTTAGGTAATTACGAAAATAAATTAACTATTAAATAAAAATAAAAAAAACACGAAATAAAGGTAACATTAAGTTTAAGGTTTAACATCTCTGGTTTAGGGGCAAATGCGTCATATAGACGCAATAACCCCGACACTGCAGATGCATTTACCCCATAAGCTCAGACCTAACCTAAAAAATTTAAATCATCATTTCTCCACAACCAAAACGATTTCAATAAAAATAACTATTGTTATAGACAGGCTATAATATATTATTTAAGTACATTTCAGAATAAAAACGGAAAACCGAGAAAAAATATGGATTTTTAAGGATTTTGATCACTCACCTCGTGCAGCACAACTTCACAAAAATCAAATGATTTTCAATATGGCCGATATTTTGAATCTATGCGTTTCAACGCCATCTATTGAAACTATAATTTTTAATTTTATTCAAAATAAACAAAACTAGATGGCAGGAGAGGTCGGTTTTAAAACAGATTTTAAATTATTTCAAATAAACGCAATTGCCCCAAAGACGCTAATGCCCCGGTTGACCTTATTTTTTTTTATCATTTCTTTTTTAATTTTTTTGCCAGTTTATTTTTTATTCGTCTAAATTAGTATGCGTGCCACGGAAAAAAATTAACTGTCAGGGAACTCATGGCGAAAAGACTATAATTCGGATATTTGGTGACTAATTGTTTGTGTTATCAAAATTAGAATTCCTGAAGGTGGCCAAGCTAGTAGCGCAATTAAAACACGGATTATTTTTTTAATATTTATTGATTAGAGACATTCACACATCAACATTAAGTTTCAATAATTGGATTAACATAATTCCCTATTATAATTATCATACAAATTCCACATTGCATAATGAGCAAATAATTAATTTCCTTGAATTACATAAATTCAGTCAATTTTGGGTTACCGTAATAAGAAAATCCTTAAAACAAACATAACTACTACTGGAAAATGTTTGGAAGTTATTTTAGTTCTAACAGGAATGATACTTGATATTAATTTCAAAATGTTTATTAGTTTCAAATGTTAGGGGCACATCACATAGAAACCCAATTGGAACTACAATGTTCTAGGGGGAATTCATTTTACTTACAATATTCTATTAATATAATATTTAAGACATCTCTAAGCATTGTGTTGGAAGTCTTGT
Organism: Aporophyla nigra; assembly: GCA_947507805.1. NCBI lineage: Eukaryota > Metazoa > Arthropoda > Insecta > Lepidoptera > Noctuidae > Aporophyla > Aporophyla nigra. The sequence continues at coordinate 8,640,402 of OX382301.1, forward strand.
TGCTGGTGTTAGTAATTATACGATCAACTTTCATATTATGAGATCGTTTTGACAGTTTACCAAATAATTAGAGTGCACGCACGCAATATTACAGAATTTCAGACAATCTAGTTTGCACTTGATATGGAATGTCTCACTCACGTTTACAGTTAATATATCTGGAGAACTTCTCCCAATCGTGCAGTGTGTGTCACATTTAATTTCATAAAAAATGTATAAAATTACAAAAATGATCTTGAAATCATATGATTAGTGGACACATAGTATTAGAAAATGACCTTATTATTGTATAGTAATATCAAACCTTATAAGTCATCTAATTGTATTTTACGAATGAGGTTGAAACCAATATACTAATGGCGGTAGATAATAACCACACCGCCTTTACTAACTCGTTACACATACTACAATTCTAAATAGTACAATATAATCATGTCTGTATAAGTTTATAAATTGTATAGTAATCACAAACTTGGCCACTGAATATCAATTTTAAACGATAAATCCATCCTCATCCATTAAATTTAGATTCAACAACCACACGCTACTTTACGAAAAATGCCTAAACATGTCCATAATCTTACTGTATCATCTTACATAAAGGAGCAACTTTCCGACAATTACTAAGGAATTATAATTTTATGAGCTTGCATTACAGAGAGCTGCTGAAAGACTAATTTTATACAACTTAATATAAACTAGAAATAAAACACAATGAATATACCATAAACTAATGAGATTTCATATTCCCTCATACTTAACAATTTACAAGTTATTTCAAACTTCAATTTGATAATTAACATAATTATGTATGTTTTACGAGTAAATGAAATCGGTGTTCATATATACATAATAAAATAATGTTTCAAATTATATTTACTAAACTGATGACACTGATCATCATTGACGGGTCTACGTATCGTATTCAATAAGAAAGAGAACTTTCCGAGTACTGAAACAATGTTTCTGATACAGTACATTGTCGTACACAATGCATACAGTTTACCAATTATACCAGTCGAATGGGATGTGATTTGCGACGGCCAAAACGAAGTACACATTTTTAATTAAAGTCAATTTCCTTAAAATCAATAAACTAAATAGGTATTATTAAAAAAATATTAATGGCCTTATTTCGGATATTTTCAAGGAGGACGTCCCCGATTTTTATTTTACAACATATTTTGATGGTTGAAAAGATGTTTAAAATCTAATGCTTGCGGTATGAGCAAAATTCCTTTTGAAACACGACAACTACATTAACTACTGTCGCATTGCGTAGAAAAACGGATTTCTAAGATTAAGAAAAGATGATCAAAAGAATTACAAGTACTCATTTATCCGAGCAAGATTTGCGAGAAGAATGACATGGGAGAGCTATTATATTATAAGAGCGAGCGACACGCGACAACGTCAAACTTATACCCCTGTAATAATGGCACCAACTTATCGCACCGTATACTGTCTAGATATAACTTTGTTAATGTAATATAATTATAAAAACTCGATTCTAGCGAATAAAATGTATAAAATCTTAATTTTATAGAAGCAAAGCACGCTAAACTTATAGTATAATCATTCTATACGAAACGTCACATCTGAACTGAAAACCACATTATTGACGATGCAAATTATTGACCGAACTTAGTTCGCCAATACACCACAAGTACTAAATCGAAATAAATTAAAGGCTCATTTTAGACACAGTTACGTGTCGCGGACGATGTGTTGCGATCTTATGTGGTATTTAGTTGGTCACCGCCACGTCGCCCGTCGTCTCCTGCAACTAAACGTGAAACGTGACATTAATATACGTCAAATTTAAAATCTATTTATTTTCTTACTAGTCTTTAAAAGCACCGTACCATTTCCGTTTTGAGTTCTGGCACATCTGGGACCTCTGGGACCAATTTGTCACTCACGGGGAGGGGCTCCTGTAATAATATTATGTTGTCAGTACATTTCGCAATCACTTTTCGTGCTTACTAAATAAGTTCAATCATAATATTTATAGATATGCAAATAAAATTGGTATTACAAACAAGCATTGAACACAACAAAATGGGATACATAAGGGACAATACTAAAGCATGTTTATTTACTAGAAATATTATAAGACACATATGGGGAGAATTTTCTCAACTGCCCCAGCGCGACCGCAGAAAGGCCGCGTGAGCGCAAAAGACGACTTTTTCATCTCGTCGTTTGGGCCTGAGAAAAATGTTTTAAAAATCACAAAAGCATCAATCCCCATGCACTTTTTACTCAGCTTTCTGATGGCGCTATCAGTTTTCACAAATTTTCACTTAATAACCTATAAAAATGCAAATGTTGGTAAAAATGCGTTAAATCTCATGATGTACAATTTTTAGAATTTTTTTGACCATCTAGATCGAAAGATGAGACGATTTTAGTAAAGTATAGTCAATAAAAAAAGAGGGGTTTTTTGATATTTTTATGTATTGGACCGATGAATGTATAGGTGCGAGTCACTGCGCAGCACGGGCGGCTGCTACGCGCCCGCCGCACAGTGGCGCTATGCGAAAATGGGTTTGAATGGAAAAAACTAGATTTTTCGCACAAAAATGTCACTACGGAAGACGAGATTGAGATTTTATCGGATTTTTTAATGGGGAAATGCTAGTCTTGGAAAACCCTACAAGATTATCTACTTAGAATCCGGGGAGAAATTTTCTGTTGCCCTTAAAATGGCCACAATCATCCAGAAAATTTCTCATATCAGAAATCGTTTTTCTGAAAAATCACCTCAAACGGCCAAACCCAAAACCCAGGTCAAAATTTCGGTGCAAAGTTTCGGCTTCCAAACTCAAAAATGAGGAAGAACGCCACGATGATAAAATAATACCTTAAAGCAGGTATCGCAATGTCAAAGAAAAGTTTGCATCGTCGAATGATCCGAAGGAAAGAATTACGCTGCTCATACTCGCCCTAAAATTTTGGAATCGACGCGATCTGATGGAAGAATTTGGATGCACCGAAAGAGAAGCTAGAATCTTATACAGTATTTAGGTTAGGCATACTTGTTCATACTCGGAATAAATAAAAATAATGCTTCGCGGTGTGTGGCGGCGTTAGGAGCGGCACGGGCGCGTAACAGCCGCCCGTGCCGCGCGGTGACTCGCACCTATACATTCATCGGTCCAATACATAAAAATATCAAAAAACCCCTCTTTTTTTATTGACTATACTTTACTAAAATCGTCTCATTTTTCGATCTAGGTGGTCAAAAAAATTCAAAAAATTGTACATCATGAGATTTAACGCATTTTTACCAACATTTACATTTTTATAGGTTATTAAGTGAAAATTTGTGAAAACTGATAGCACCATCAGAAAGCTGAGAAAAAAGTGCATGGGGATTGATGCTTTTGTGATTTTTAAAACATTTTTCTCAGGCCCAAACGACGAGATGAAAAAGTCGTCTTTTGCGCTCACGCGGCCTGTCTGCGGTCGCGCTGGGGCAGTTGAGAAAATTCTCCCCATATATGACTGTATTTTTGAAAAAATCGAGATCATTGTACGACAAGTCACAGTAGCATTGTTACCCAGATATAATTCGATTTGGGCCATCATACTGCCATACTAAGCGCAAAAGCGGTATCTCAAAAAAATCGTAAAGTTGATTTTAATGCATCCGTTGGCATTAAAATGAACTTTACGATTTTTTTGAGATACCGTTTTTGCGCTTAGTACGGCAGCATAGGTCTTTCAATAAAGTAAGTAAATTAAACTAAACGAATGAGCAAAGAGAGCATTATTCAAACGTTCAATTACAATTTTAGAAGGTTCTTCTATCGAAATAATTATTTAAAAAAATAACAGACAATTAAAATAAAGTGCTAATTTTACTTCTTAAGAATTAAGATAATACATATTGGAAATTAACGTTCAAGTGATGCTATTGATTTAGTGACGACAGAAACATAATTGCTTAGTTATACATAGATTAGTCTTATGATTGAGACATAACTCTCATTCATAAACTTTTTTGAAAAATTAATTAAAAAACTTAAGCGAATTATAACAGCTATTAACATTTTAAGTCGTTGAAAAGAAGCATTCCGTGTAGGTCACCAATTTGAATATCACCTCTAGTATTCCACATGCCATTCGCACACCCAAAGTTGCAGTGGTAGTTAGAGAATGCCATTAACTATTGAAAAACCTCGTTCAAATTATATTTTACCACGTCAATTCCCGCTAAGTCGAAAGTAAAGAACATTTCAAAGTATAAGTGAAACAGTGCATTAAACTACAATTCATAACGTTGTCCCAATTTATTTGGGCTCAGTCCATGCCAGCCTAGTACTTTTTGAGTAAACATCCAAAATTGTACTAGGCTGTTTGGTATTTATTCTCTGATTTCAATCAGTTTCGTTCAACTTAAGTTTTATGCAGATTGCGATTATAGCGCAATCTAAGTTATACCGGTAAGTAATAAGAGCACAGAAAAAAAAAATTATGCAGGCCTAAACATACACAATTTTCAATTAAAAAAAAACTGCAAACCTATATCGGGTCCTTTTCAATTTTCTATAGGCGAGTGTAACATGCAAAAGTGCCGAAATCCAGCATCTTTGGACGGATCAATAATGAATCCATCGTATTACTTTTGATTCATGTTGTGTTCAGAAGCTTCAGTACGAGTGAAAGATGTCGAATAAAAGGCAAACATGAACAAACAGCGAAGCATGGTGCGTAATTTGGAATACTATGGGTGGTATTCTAATGGTGATATTCAAATTGGTGACCATAATCTAAACAAAATGCCTCATTAAAAACTTTCGGTTAAAGTAATTAAATAAAACCTTGGAATCCAAATACGATAACAAGGTTATTGATTGAATTAATACACTGCGAGCCTTTATCAAATAATGAATGCACTAATTCGAAAATTCTGTTACACAAAAGAGGTTTTCATTAGATAGCCAAAGTAAGTATTAAAACTGAAAAGAATAAAAAATAGCGTAATATAAAACCGTAGAGAGAATCTACAATGATTAATTTGTGTCGAAATAGCGCAATCCTAAGTACTTCAATCCGGTTCAAACTAGATTTTTCATCCCGGTCCATGAAGAACACCACATAGGATATGAGGGCAACAGTTTGTTAGCTAGCATCATTAACTAATGATGTCGAGATTTTATAATAGAACCATATTACACAGTTTGAAGGGTTATAAATACCGCCTGTTTCGGCGCGCAACGGTATCCGTGAGGTTTCTTTTCCTGACCATCTTCACGAATGTCTTCCAAAATGTATAGACGCTGATATCTTTCGACGGGGCGTCAGTTGGTTCCATACGCTGATTTTGTTCTTACGGCTTCCAACGTGCACCTTAACTTTTTTATCAGAATGACAACGAATAAGCTAACGAGCAAGATTGAGGACGCCATTGGTAGCAGCGGCATTCACGGTTTTATAAAAGCGCAGACATAATTAATACTTGCACTTGCATTCACAAACTGTTAACAACACTATTGAGTAACCGCTTTAATTGAGCGGCTAATTTGATGCGCCTTAAAATATCAAGGCTCGTTCCCTTTTAAGAGTACGACAATGTGTTTATCACAAAAGACACATCATCACACTAGGAATCCATTAGTAAAGTGTAACGTCGCCAGCAGCACCAATGTGGCTAACCTTGACAGATGGAATTTGACAATATTCTGTTTTATACAGATTATATGGATGTATATCAGTTAAGACCGACAACTGACTTGGAACAATGAACTACATATTTTGTATATCTGTCTGTCTGTTCACAAAAATATTGTACTACAAGAATGAATCTTTGACGCGCCAAAGGATTGCTTCGGTATTGCTGGTCGGCGCTTCAATGCCATAGACGCTGCTGGCGACATTCTAGTGAGATATATGATCCCTATTAATGTGCAGAAGCAAGTGTTAGTAGTTTTAATTTATTAAAAGTAAAATAAGTTCGAAACTTGCAACAGGAAGAATATAAAACACAATGAATGCTGACGAAAATTACATGAAATGATAACGTAACGATTGATTAACTGAATCTAATTAATAGGACTAAATAATGAAAATATGATGCATGTAAATTTGTTAACACAAAAGCCTACTTTACGTGACCATGCTAGCATATTAATACGTATCTATATCTCAATTTAAAGCTTATAGGAAGGGGAAAGGATAGGAAGCAGCCACTGGCTGTATTCATTACTGAGTCAGATCGATCACACTCATTATAGTCTCCTGGTTATTAACGGTTCACTCATGCTGGTAAAGAAATGCACATGAAACTAAATACGAGATCTGTTAACGGGGAAACTCATACGGTTCTTATATTACAGAACTAATTCCACTACAAAACAAGAGGGTCCGGTCAGTATTCACCTGTGGCGGGTCGGGCGAGGCGCCGGCCGGCGGCGCGGACGACTCCGGCGGCGGCGACGAAGCCTCGGGAGTCGTCACCGTCCTCACAGGTTCTATGTCATTCATTTCCTTGGAGTCGATCGGTGGCATTATTTCAGCTGTTTCCTTTTCTTCATCCTTGTTACCGTTACACTCTAGTGTTTCGATCAGGTTATCGAGCGAGTCTTTGGACTTAGCCTTAATATTTTGTTCAGAGATGATGCCATCGACCTCGTTTTCGGGAGCAGCCGTTTTCTCGGTATCAGATACGTGATTAGAAACTACCTCAATCTCTCTCGTTTCATGAATCATAACTTGGGTATTATCGACGTTTTCGTCGACCGCATTGTTCTCGGTGCTTATATCATCAACATCATCACAAATGGGAGATGGCGGGGACGGTAAATCCTCAGTAGCATTCGAATCGTTTTTATCGTCTAGTGCTTCTAAGTCCTCAGATAAAGGTGCAGGCATTTCAATATCAGTATTTTCTGATATATCTATGTTTTCGATTTCTTGTTTTATCATTGTTACCGATTCTTCAATAATTACACTTTCAATTATTGCACTTTCGACTTCAGGAGCACCCTCTAAAGGTACAGCATCGTCTAATATTTTCTCAGTATCAGATCCAGCTTCATTTTGAGCAATAGGAACTGAAATGTCTTCGGTATCTTCTTTGACGGGAGAGGGAAGTTCATTACTAACAGTTTGGGTATTGGTTAATTCGTTTTCGGACTGAGGGGGAATTTCATCTAGTTTATCATTTGCAATTGGATCAGAAGTTGGTGGTGGAATTGCGTTATCAGCGGTGTTAGCTAGCGAAGCGTCTGTCGATTCTGGTGCCATTGTGGTGGCAGCAAAGGATGCCACAGAAGAAGGAGGAGGATTCGCGGGGAGTGGTGGAGGCGTGGAATCTATCAAAGGCATTTGTTCAACACAAACCTCTTTTATGACGGAAATTTCAGGTACAATCTCTGACGTTACAGCGGTGGGTTCTTCTACGCTCTCATCACGTTTTTCTTCCTTGACAATTTCCTTGGCAGGTTCTTCTAAGGAAAGCCCATTGACAGGTAACTGTTCTGGCTGTGTTTCGGGCTGCGGCTCAGGCCTGTCGATGTTAGGGCTAGGAGCGGCTGGCTCTTCGGGTACAGGGCTTTCGTCCTTCGGAGACTCAGGCGTGGTGCTTCCATTAGTGATCGGTTCTGTCACAGGGGTTTCTGGTGTTTTCTCCACTTTAACTTCGCTTTCAGTCTTGGCTTCTTCTGCTGTTTCGGCAACAGCAGGTTCGGGAGCGACTTCAGCCGCCTATAAAAAACATAAATGCAATTAAGAATAATGCAAAGACACAAATAAATAAAATATGTTGCAACTATAATTAGGATCGTCGATTGGTACCGTTATAATCCTATATTTCTAACAAATTATAATAACCAGATTATTAGTACCTTATCGTCGGCCATGGCTACAAGAACGACGTTAATCCCGCAAATCTGCACTGAGACTGAAGGGAGATTTATGAATGCAATATTATTTATATAGTATTGTATTCTGTAACGGAAGATTGGCTCACATTTTTAAATACGTAGTCTCCCTTCATTGCTCCTGATCAAAGACATATTATATTGCACATAGCTAGGGTTGTGCAAATTCAGTTTACCTACTATTATCGTTTATTAAATTCAAATAATTTTGCTCTAATAAGCTGACTTATGTCAGAGGCGCTATCTTATTGGACAAATGAAATGCATGTGATTTGCCATTTTGCCGGTTGTTAAAAGAAAGTACAGTTAAAATCAAATATTAAAAAGTATGTTAAATCATATTCCTACTCCTGTCGTATTAACACATTGAACAATTAATTCAAAATGAAATGATGAGTTGTTTGATTGTTTGAACGCGCTGTATCTTTGAAACTAACAGTCGGGTTTGAAAAATTCTTTATAATTTGATACCCCAATTCTTTAAGATAGAAAGGCTATTTTTAAGACGATACTCAGCAGTCGAGCAAATAGACACAAAAGTCAGAAGCGAAAACGAAGTTATAGCGAGGATGCGCAATGCGATGCGACGCAGTGGATCGGAGAAACAAGAATATTCACGCGATCGAAGTCGCAGGCAAAAACTAGTAAGATTATGATATTAAATTGTAATTGTTTGATAACAATGCAAAGAAAACTGTTTATTTTTTACAACTCATTCGATGACGATAATTATGAATACGATGTTCAGTATATTTTATTTCATTTTGAAGCGATATACAACCGCAGGGCTGTGGCAAATAATAAAACGACACCAGTCTTCAAGGCCGTCTTTGCTTACTGATGTAGAAAGATACAACATAGCTTCTAGCATAGCTAGCCCTTTACAGTTTGATAGTTTGCTCACTCAATAGAATATTTCAACAATGACATAAAAGTTGTGGCACTAAGTTATATCACAGATTTGAAGCCACCAACCGCTTCAGACTATTGAAGCTTGTTGTGAGCTTTTAAGATGCAGTTTTAAATATTTACTCAATGAAATAAAGACTGTTTCAGAATGAAGATAGCGCACATACATCATCATACATTAATCAAGAGATTTGCTACAAAAACATAACCTTGCCTTTACTGTTCTGCAGTTTGGTAAAAAGAAGCACGATTCCACAACCGACCGTGTGGCGTTTGACGTTTTACGAATCGGACATTCTGCGATGTGCAATGGGGCAGGTTAAATACAAAATAGTGAAAAAAAAAAATACTTGTGTGAAGGACTTGATAAGTAGCCCCCAAGTCAAAATGTAAGCCGTTGATCAAAACTTTATAACACAATCTTTCGTTGAATAATAAAGTCCCAACAATAGATTTCTGAGCGGATGTGATCGATTGTGATTCATTGTCGTGGAGTGATGTATCTTTGGGGCACCAGTCACGGCTGTTTATGCAGACATAGTATCACTTTATCCGCCATGTAACGGTAAAGCATGCGACGGTAAAAATGAGTCACTAAATGCCTTACAATCACAGCCATGGGCACCTGGCTATGGTAATGATTTTCCGCTCTGAAACACTGCTTGTTCATTTCAGCTCTCTATTTTGACAGTTATTAGACTCATCCGTTTCGTATGTAGAATTCAATGTAATAGATTTTAAGTACATAAAAAACTGTTCGGCGACGGACTAGCTGCCAACGCATAGCTTAATGTTAAACCGATAGTTTAAAAATTACTATGATTTAACTACAGAAAATAATAAAAATTTATAATAAATAACACGTAAAAAGCTGTCCAATGTACTTTTCTACTAAATATACTGGGGGCAAATCAACTAGGGTTTGCTTACTATGAAAAGTGCGATGCATGTTAAAACAGCTGCTAAATGCTATGTTTAGAATTAGATAATACCGAATTTAGCACATGAAAGTAACATAATATAGCTGCAACAGACAGCGGACATCCATTGCTTAATAGATTTAAAAAATTGTCAAACATGGCTAAACTGCCAATGAAAAGCATTGCGATCGATTGCCCTTTTTTTTATGTGTTACGCAATTACCGCACAGTGTTCGCGTCAAAAATCCATATGGGCTAAAGTTCAAGTTAAAAATATGTTTTTTCTTTGTTTTGGTCACTCTCTTCCTTATCATAGTTTTGTCAGGCCAGGATTCCTAAATAAAATAGTAGTAATAAATGTAATAATATCGCAACTATACGCAAGCAAATCACAAGAGTATAATCCTGTGCTCCTCGAGGTATCGTGAGACCGACCGGGGCGGCGGCGGACGACAATAATTTGCATGACAATAAATAACGGAGACTGTACAGATGCACTTCTAGTGTCATATAAAACATCAGACATGCTTGCTATCACAGGTTGAACGCCCTTTCTTGGCACCGATTGGAAGTTACACGTAAATATGTACTGGCTGTATGTATCATGTTATCTATAGGTCTTATAATAAAAAGACTAACGAAACAATGGTTTTTTTTTTTCAAAATAAACGTGTACGTAGGTATAGCGGTGTAATTGCGCAACAGTAAGAATGGCTTTCATTTTGATATTTCAACCAAAATTGCGTTATATACGTTGTTGAGCAGAATTTTTTTTCGAACTTATAGGGTACCTTCAAAATTATTGATATTCAGAGTGATAGTGTTTTTAAACTGTTTTGATGCTAAACTGAAATGTGTAATACTTATTTGTCTAGTAGATAATGGGGAATATAAACATCAATGAAACTTGAGATAGTGATTGATGATTACATTTTTCGGGCAGCATATAGCATGCTTTCTCCACTTCCGGATTAAATCGGTCAACTTATGTGATACAATAAGATACCGAGTAATCTTAAGATCTTAAATATGAGATTATTCAAAAATAAACTGCACGAATGGCTGTGTAGTCATAGTTTTTATAGTGTAAAAGAATTTTTAGATTATAAATGTTAAATATGCTTGTGAAAATTTGTACGCTTATAACTGTTAAGCAAAACATGTATGCTCTTTTTATTTATTTTTTACCATCTTTTATACCATGTTTTTTAGCAAATAAATATTATTATTCTTCTTCTTCTTCTTCTACATAACCGGTTTCTGTTCCCTTTATTTGATTTATCTAGTTCAAACTGCCGATCTGGACACTGAAACAGGTCCCAGAATATTTTTATAACCGAACTTAATCAGCATGCATGCATACTATTCTTTTATTCAATGCATTTTGGCATAAACTAGCACCGATTGGTGTAGTGATGACGCAAGGACGGGGCATTAGGAAACAAGTTAGTGGAGTTTGCAAGTGCAAAATAAAATTAGCAGTCCTGGGCAGGTTTTGTGGCGCTACACGTGGGCGGGTAGGTCCGGAGTGCGAACGGGTTGCGAGACTGAAACGTAGGAGGTTGGCAAACAGCTTTTCCTTCACTTACCTACTTGCTTTAGATGTTTTTTTTTTTTTATACGATAAATATCTATTTACAAAGCTTTAGCCTGATTTACTTCATTTTTCGTTCAGACTATTTTAATTATTGTATGCTCTCTACACTTAGTATAATTTGCAGAGTTAAGGCAGATACTCATTTATCTCTTAATCATTTCCCTATTAAAATAAAACGTTGGTAAAGTAAGTATTTTAATTAGTTTTGTGTTGTGTCAGTTAAATCTGTAACAAGATGCTACACCGCGTGAACAATGCATCGTATTCTGAATGGTTGTAGGTATCAAAACTGGCTACTGGTAAAGGAAACATGATGAACTTATAGAGCTCAGATTGCATGTTTATTGAATGACGTCGGTGGCGGCGACGCACACTTGTCCACAGCTTGCTCCATCCGTTGTATTTTCATAATACGATGACTGAATAGTGCATTGACATAACACGGGATGGGTCAGTTTTCTTTACTGACAAGCTATTATGTGAAAAAATGTGATTTCAATAATACATAATAAATGTACTTAAAGTACATTTGTTAAATTTTATAGTTATTAATTAGAAAAGGGTGTAAAAATACCCCTCACAAATCAGCCGCTTACGCATTCGTACCTACATCAAAAGAAATAACTTGATAAAAAAAAAAATGCTAAGAATTGCATTTTCGGCCTGAAATTTAGGTGTTCTCGATAGTACGCAGTGTAACATAGGCAAAACATAACGTGGCATACATGCATCTGTATAGGGATCGTGAGAATATTGAAAGTTAATACGTAACATTGAAAACTTGTTTACGTAAAAAACATTTAAAAAAAGTTGGAACCCACTTCCCAGGTGCGGTATAAAAAAAGACTATAATAACAGGAATGACAAGTGACTCTCGGAATCGTTATGGGTATTTTTACACCCGTTGTTTATGGTTATATGAAGCGTCCCTCGCATATTCGCCTTTAAAATAAATAATATTTATTTAAAATAGTATTATTACTACTTATAGGTATAGTAATACTCGACGACATTGACACACGGATTGAGCAACAAACAAACAGCATACTACACACACTCTGACAAATTTGTTTATGTGGCAAGCAGAATGACCACGTGTGGATGATCCGACCGAGCCTGTCCCTGCTGCCCTCTCCCAGCAATACCCTAAACTGAAGCCCGTAGTTCACAGGCTTTCATTTATAAAAGCATCCAAGGCATCCGCAGGTTAGCCCAGTTAGGCAGCCGGCAACCTTCTAGGATGGACAACGAGATTTCGGAAGTCCATTCCAAAAAAAAAAACCATGTGGTTGTTTTCAAGTCAACATCTCGTAACTGCGCAGCAAAATTTCAAGGGGCAAAGTTCGTGTCGGACCACGCACTGTGAAGGGCTCCATACTTGGGATGAATATTAAGGTACGTACGCACAGTATTGATTTTATTCACAGCAAAAATAAAATTATTTACATAGTATTTTTCGAAAAATCTATGGGAAACAAAAAGAAAATCTGCTATTTTGACAGAAATTAGCTTTTTTATTTTATAGTCCCAAAAGTATATGTAATATTATCTTATTAAAAATAGGATCGAACAATAATCCACTTGCTTAAGTGCCGCTCGATTCTCTCTGCCTATCCCGCAAAGGAAAGCGTAAGTTATGTTATAATTACAATAGTAGTACATTATGTAATATTTCATCATCAAATGTATTTTATTAAAAAAGGTGTATACCAAATTTCAGATCAATCTGACAACAGTGAGGGGGTTCAATGAATAAGTATAATCTTAAACACATCAACAAACGGGACAAGCTAAATAAAACCGTTTAAAAATCACACACCATACACCATCATATGAAGGTGTTTGAAAGTTAGGTAGTGTGTTATCATAATATAGACATTCACTACTACTATAATATAGGGACTTGGCGTCACAGAAGTCAATGAATTAAAACTATCACTAATAGAGCGATATCGCCGACGACAATGGCGGCTCACGTTTGGTTAGCACGGATATAGCTACACTTTGAATTATAATGCGCATTGTTCCTCGCGCTGCGCCAGTTTGGGTGCAATGCACTACGGCGCAATAGTTACTTGTCATAGAAATCGTTGGTTTCTAATAGTTTGACCGCAAGGTCGCATCGCGAACAAAAAATATTATTTGCACCATGTTTAGTTTTACACTAGAGACTATACAAAAAAAAAAAACCCGCTAATGCAACTACAGATAAACTTTATGAAACGAGTTTGGTGAATTTATCTGTAATGCCTTTGGAACCTAGGAACCTGTTTACTGAAATAGAAGAAACTAATCAGTTCTAACACTTTCTTTTAACCAATTTAAGAACTAAAAAAACCGGCCAAATGCGGGTCGGATCACACACAACAATGTGGAGGGTTCCGTAGTCGGGATGAATATTTACGCATCCACAATATTGTTTTTCTACCGACAAAATATAAATACTTTGAAATACAAACTTGTTATTGCTACCGAGTAATAACAAGTTTGTTGGTAAAGAAATTGAACTGCACGATATACATATCTTCTAGAGTTTTCGTTGAAGTGGTTTTAAGTTTTACCAAATTACATTGAATTGTCTATCTTACCTATTTAACATGTATATTTTTCAGAATTTTCCATCCTTTAATTGAAAACTTAGGAGGATGTTCTTTGCGACTTTAAATGCACGATCTCACCAACTAGTCACTTAGAGACATTATAATCTTTTAAATTATGGGATTCAACATCCCTCGGTGTCTTGTATGGTGGTCTTGGGTTTTGTATGGGAACTGCCAACAATTTATTTTTTTTTGTAATTTCGTCGATATACTATCCCAATAATAGTATGGCTCCGAGTATGGCTGAAATGGCTGGGTCACTTACAACCGAACATGACGAAATTAATAAGATGACGTTTTTGCCATTTGGCTACAGAACCCTAAAACGACCTGTTTTAAAACTTCTTTTTAACATCGATTAGTTTCTGTGACATTTTCAGGTACATATTTGTTTTTATTTTACTATTTTTGATATTGTGTTGTTGAAATAATTAGCTTGCCCTTCAGTCGTATTAGTTCAGTTTGCAAATCGGGGTCATCAAGTTTATTTAAGTTTCCTTGTATCTGGATCACTGATAGTGGGATACAACCATCGAGTATGTTGACCCGACTGAGGGGCTCATACATGTGCAATGTTCATGGCCACTTTGCACACGTAGGTAGAAACTTTACTTTAGTTTTAAATACGACTTCTTGTTTTATTAGCTGTGCTTTGAAAAGTGTTATTTTAACTCTGCTGAGTGAGAACCTTCTTATAAACATTGTATTATTATATCTCACCGCCAACGCTATCCGTTCCCAGTCTGTATACGGATTGTCCTTCAAATACTTCGTTACAATGTGTCCGAAATTAAAAAAAAAAAAAAACATTCAAAGATAAGAATTCGTCACCACATGATGGCTCAACTCTATTTACTGACAAACATCTGGCTTTTTGGCTAATTTTTTTGTTTGCTATCGTAGTATGCCACACGTTTGCCGAAAAGTAAGTGGGCGAAGTCAGGGGGTAAAGCTATTCTATTCACATTATGTTTGCCTTCATAAGTCATTGACCTTACGCTGTGTGAAAATTTAAGGATATGTGAAATCGCGCACACACGTGCGTTCAAACTGGTACGAGGACTTTGAATACAACGTGTTAGCCCGTATCGTACAGATTATCATCGCCCGTCAACTGTAATTAAAAAAACGAGCAGATTGTTATATTTAACAACAGCTAACAAGTGACAAATAAATTGTATTTTATCATATAAAAAT
Organism: Aporophyla nigra; assembly: GCA_947507805.1. Classification (NCBI taxonomy): domain Eukaryota; kingdom Metazoa; phylum Arthropoda; class Insecta; order Lepidoptera; family Noctuidae; genus Aporophyla; species Aporophyla nigra. The sequence goes on from OX382301.1 coordinate 8,655,514, forward strand.
AGAACAAGCAAAAATATTTCAGATAATGATCATATTTTGACACCCGAGTTTTTTTTAACTCAAAAGCTGAATAAATACTTCCCTAAAAGCCCAAACTTACAACTCAAGTATAGTACCTACGTGAGCAAAAGTGGTCATGCACATGTGTGAGCCCCTCAGACGGCCTTAAATACTTGATGGTTTTTATATCTATCGCTATACATGACCTAGATCCCAGAAAACTGCTGAACAAAAATAAAAACTACATAAATTACAATACATTTTTTTTTTTGTTTAATTATCCTTTACCCATAATTTTCACTTTCAGGCACTTAGCAGACGATGGACAATTTCTCCACGACGATAAAACGTAAGGAAATCTATAAAATATGCTTACGGGGGACAAAACAACCGCGCCGCCGATGTTTGCCGGATGGTGTCTCCCGCGGTCAGTCGTGGATAACATAATGACCGCCGCGCGCCGTCTGCGGAGCGCCTCACCACTTTTACGACGTTAGGAATAGTAAGAGACAATTTTAAGCTTAAAATCGTCCATAAAGTTTATTTTTCGTAGCTTATTCAAAGTTATACCCAACTGATCTTTTCGGAGCGTTTCGATGTTAACTAACTGCTTTTTGATTTATAAGCCCATTTTTCACAAAAAAGAGGTCCCTTTCTTCCTATCTAGAGCTGCTAAGAACCAGTCGTTTGGGCTCCGAATTAATGGACAAACTTAACTTTGTAGTTGAGAAAATATTCTCCTTAAAATGCTTTACAACTAAAAATAGGAATGACCATGCGCCATATTGACAAAACAGCGGCTTGTTTACGCATGTTGAAGCAGTCAGTGAGATATAACAAAAACAAATTACAAAAACAGATAATAAATTAAATATACATATGTATACAACATAGTATTTTCTTTGCAAGCCGTTTCGAACTTTTCCTTTACTTGCGCTGTGAGACCTTGCTTTTTGCCAAATTACAAGATTCTAGGTCAAAAGGAAGTACCCTATTAAAGTACTAACTTACCCTATACAGGGGTCGATTTCAAATCTCGAATTAAAATGACACTTTTATGTTTGATTTTTTAAATACCCGTTTTTTGGGTTGTTAATGGTATATCCTTACTACATGAGGTTATATTAATATAAGTTTAATAAAATATTAAAGATTTTTTAAAGAAAACTATAAAAAAATGAAAATCTGAGTGACACGAATGAGTGATGTTGTTCTACTAATGAAATTATCTTAAACACTAATGAGATTAGATGCCTACTAATGACAATAAAAAAAAAACAACTGTAAACAGTCATTTTAATAAAAGTTGCGATCTTCTCTTTATTAGAAAATTAAAATAAAACAAACCCAAATGGATTAAATCAGTTTAATCATAAAAATATTATTTGGATGGATTTTTCAGTCTTCTTAGAGGAACTTTAGGATTAAAATTTAATATATTCGTTTAAGCACAATCTTCAAACAAATATAGGTAATTATAACAACTAATCATAGTCTAAACACAGATAAACTAAAATTATCCATATAAAAAAAAACAGTAGTTTTCTTTAAACTTAATAGTACTCATGTATTGATGAAATTTTGAAGTCTTCCATTTTACAATCAATATTTTTGTTTTATTTATCCATAATTTTGCTGATTTCGTCTTGTTTTTCTTTGGTTTTAATCATTATGTATATAGGTATACAATTTTCTTCTTGATTTCTGCTTCTGCTTTCCTCAATCATATCTTCAACAATATTCTATCTTAATTGTTCAATCAATCTTTGGTTGCTTGATTTTGATTCAAAAACGTAAGAAATTCTTGTTGATGTTGTTGCCCAAATCCAGACGCTATTGCTTCTGTTTGAGTTACCATGAATGACTGATTTTCCCAAGTACCTTTAACTTTAGCAAGTGGTGTAACATTCTGCTTTTTACGAATTCGAGAAGTTGGAGCTTTATTAGGCTTATTGGCGTGTTTGATGGTGATATCGCTCAATATTTTAATCTTCTTACTAGGAGGTATGATTTTAACATTACCGACTTCTGAACCTATTGCACTTTTGTAAATTTTATGCAATTGCATGTGCTTGTCGTGCTTACAAATGGTGTCAACACACTCGTAACAACTCAATTTTCTGAACTCAAGGAACTCCGATTCGGAGTTCCAAAGCACCTGATGGACTAACATACTTCCTTTAAAAGGAGCTATGTTTTTGGGGAGAAGAATTTCTTTTTCTCTAATCTCATGTTCTTCTACAACCCTAATCTCGACATTTTTTATGTCTTCCCGCACAATACCAACAAATGTTGAAAAATCCCCCACATCACGCCCACATTTTACTTTGTAGTCAGCCGTCCTTTTAACTACAGCGCCAACACCATCTGGAGCACCTTTACCGTGGCCAGCTTCCTGATAGTTCCAAGTTACTGACTTTAATGATGAGAAGACATTTTGCAGCTGTGTCATAATGTAAAATATATACTTGTTACGATATTTACTCGAAGGGCTATCTGTTAGTATATGCACAGTAGTAATATTAGGAGATTTTTCAAATACAAACTCCAGTGCTTTCTGCAAATGAGCCCACACAGCTGGCGAATCGTGTCGAGTGCATTCACTAACTGTGCATAAAGAATAGTTAATGATTTCTCTTCCCCTTTTAATATAAATTACTACTGTGTGCAAAGAAACCTGGCCACGACTACCTCCAAAGTGCAAGCTTTGTACTTCTTCAGCGAATTTATAGCTATAATTTTCAGAAAAGTCCATGTGTATTAAAGTTTCGTAATCATTCAGGGATTTTTTCAGCTCTGTTATAATTTGGTATTGGTTAATAATATTCACAGTATGTGAGAAGAATTTAGGAAGAGAATCCTCTAGTTTTAATATCAGATTTCTTATTCGAGTTGTGCGTTTAAATTTCTTAGTGATGTTAATTTCTTTTTGACCTATTTTTTTCTTATCCCTACCCCACTCATAGTATTCTATTTCTTGATCGTTACTGAATTCGTTGTATGGTATAACTTTATTTTTACAAATTTGGCATGTACGAGAAACACATTTAAGATTATATTTGTCACAGCACAAGATATCCAACATCTTTTGGAAGTAAGTTATGTCAACTATCCCTTTTTTCTTTAAACTCAAGATTAAAAGATCCATATTTGTGTGAACTGTACAACCACAAGTATCTCTGTCATCTTTAGGAAGATAAACCCAAAACGGACGTAATCGCGCGAATGTAACATAGCTTATTCGTATGTTTGGATTTTCTTCCATAAACTTTTTGTGCAATTTTTTTATAGAGTCCAGTAAATAACGTTTTTGTTTCGTAACTCCATATTTTTTAATACATTGTTTTTTTCCTGAGGTATTACGACTATTAATGTCATCTTCGTAAAATCGCTCTACTAGCTTTTGGATACTTTTGCCTCCAAAAATCGTCTTTTGTAAACGGCTGCGACATACAATATTAGACTTAGTGTCTCTTATCGACTTAGTATCTTCGGAAGCTTCATTTACACCTGTTTTTTCACTATCCACATTTTCTTTTTCACGATTATTTTTCATAATATTTATTTTTCGCAATAGACTTCTGCACCTGTATTGATATTTTCTTATTAAACATGTCATTTCTTTCTTCTCTAAAAGGTGCTTACGTTTTAAAGCTTTAATTTTGTTCAAAAAGATGTTGTTTTTTAACTTATTTTGTCGTTCTGCATCAGGTGCATCCAACGGGTCGCCAGTTTTATCATCAGCTGTAGAATCTATTTCAGTTCTTTGTGGGACAATCACTTCTTGTATCTGTTTCTCTTTTAGTTTTTTCTCTTGATAACGTTTGGAATTTTCCCTCCACTTTTTCCGTTGTAATCTTCGCTCTCTTGGAGACATTAGGTTAATACTTTTCACCTTCTTACTCTCTTTTCGTTTTAGATAAGCTTCTCTTTTTTTAGCTCTTTCAGCGGCATATTTTTCCGGATCGTTTTTAATTTGTTTATATTTTTCTCTCCTTGCTATTCTTCTTCTTTCTAACTCATCTTCACTCATCCTTTTCTTATTCGGCATAATGTCCTAAATAAAATAATTTCATAAATAACAGCCAATAAGCCCTAGCTTAATTAAACTAAGGAACACTAAAACTCAAAATATAAACACCAATATAATTTATAGCAAATTTTGGAGTTTTTTTTAAATAAAGTTTTAAATATAATTATTGATTTTCATCACGACACACACAAAAAAGGGAATTAAAAAACAAAAACCAACTGCCTTACTAACGTAATCAAGCGGAAAGCCTTAATTTTTTGTTAATAATTCATTATTATAATAATTAATTAGTGTTACGTTCAATATCATTAGTGTTACTTGAAAAAGTGACACAAATGACAGTAACACTAATGATATTTGGAACGCACACATAATTTTTAAGCTGTGGAACTTTCTAGACGGCAATCGAATACATTTAAAATATCCATGTTCTTGTTAGCTATAAGAAACACTGTGTTATAAAAATTCGATTACAATACCTTTTGCAATTATGGTTAAGAGATGAATGAGTCGAGTTTCGTCCACGGCACTGATATCGGCAGAAATCTGAATATCTCTAAAAAAATACTAAACGCACCACCGCTCTGAACAAACGCTGCAAGGCCACTGACGATGTGCCGGCGGGTGGGGTGAGGCGGGGGCCCGGGAGCTCCGTGGGTTTAATATTATGACGGTATTAACTTACGCTACACTAATGATAGATAAAACATGATCAATGTTTTAAACACTAGGATAAGAGTATTCTATTATTCTCAAATGAAAAATTTATACTATTTTTGAATGCTTGCACATCATCGTGATATGAAATATGAAATAAATAAAATTTCTACGAGTATCTTCGTTTTTATTCGACTTTATTTCAACGTTAACGGTAAATGAGTAATATCTTCTTAGGGGACTAAATGTTATAGTTTTAGTTTTCTCGCAAATGGTACGCTTTTGGGTATTGTTTTGTTTTGGAACGTATAAAGGTAAACGAAGACTATAATACTAAAAAAAAACAAAAAACCATCGCGGTAACAATTCAAAGTTATTAGAGATGACAACATTTTTAGCTTTGTTTGAAATCGACCAACAGGGTGTTTGGCAGAACGTTGAACATACAAAAATGGTGGACAGGTGGGGGTCATCTGCTACTTACTTAGCCCTAATTTATTTGGCTCTGGCCCCCTCGATATTTTATTAAATTTTTGTTTGCTTTCTTCTAGTTTCACCACTTTCTTAATTGCTTTATTCAGATGTTAGCTAGAAAAAAGTTATGAGTCCTCAAACTTACACAAAGATGTAAAAAATACATACATCATAATTTTTTATAAAAATTACACTTTAAAGTTAAGAAAGTGGTGAAATTAGAAGAAAGCAAAAAAGATTTTTTTAAATATCCAGGGGGCCAGGGCCAAATAAATTAGGGCTGAGTAAGTAGCAGATGACCCCACCTATCCACCATTTTCGTATGTTCAACGTTCTGCCAAACATCCTGTATATTTTAATATTGAACAAGGTTAATAAAGGTTTTGATTTATTTGCGCATGTCAAAATATACGCTATGAACGACCGTACTGTTTATTGAGTTGACTTGTGAAGTCTGATTTTTTAGTGTCAAGGGACGGGAGGGATTCAAAAACTTCTCTAGCTTCGCATTCTAAGTTCTCTTAGTAAAACCAATGGCGCCCACCGCGTTAGATGGCTATATTGTCAATCAGCGAAGGCGAACGAATCGGCTGCCATCACCAAAACAGTGACCATTCCGAAAAAAATACAGTTTACCAAAACGAAAAGTGGTCCACGGGACAAAGAAGTTTGAGGACGATTATGTGTGTGCACGGATGCGATGACCTATAGATGCGATGACTTGGCAGTAATTTGACAGTTCGAATAAAAATATTGTTGGCTAAAACTGTTTAAGGGTGCTTCATCTAAAGAATTTCCTAGTGAATGTCCCGTCAAAATAGGTCCAGCCATTTTGGAGATTAGCCGGAACAGAAACAAAAAATGTTAAAAATTGTTTTTTTTTTTTAATGTTAAAGTACCGTCTGGAAAAGCTACTGGTCCATGAAGACGCTAATGAAGGATGATCTGCCGATCTCCCTGAAGCGCAAACTCATCAACATGTGTATCCTGCCCGTCTTAACCTACGGTGCTCAGACCTGGTCGCTCACCGACTCTCAAAAGTTCCGCCTTGGAGTTTGTCAAAGAGCGATGGAACGCAGTATTCTGGGTGTAAAAAGACAGGACAGAATTCGCAACACCACGCTACGTTTCAAAACGGGTATAACAGACGTAGGTAAAAAGGCTGCCAGGCTCAAATGGGATTGGGCGGGTCACATTAGTCGTATGCAGGATGACCGCTGGGCTAAGGTCTGCACACAATGGGTGCCTGAAGATGGACGTCGCCACCGCGGTCGGCCCAGAAAGCGCTGGCGAGACGACCTAGATACGTACCGCGACGACTGGTTAGAGGTGGCGTGGGACAAGAGTTCCTGGAAGAAATTGGGGGAGGCCTTTGCCCAGCAGTGGGACAGTATAGGCTAAACAAAAAAAAAAACAAAAAAAAGTACCGTATATACTTTCATATGCATTTAGTAAAAAGCTGTTATTTTGATATTTAAACCGACAGTTAAAATTTATTTATTTGTATACCTAGATATAATATGTTTTAAAGTATAAGTAACTAAACTCAATTAAAGCTATGCATAAAAATAGGACTAAGTTCATTTAATTTTTCTCATTCTTCTTTTCACTTCTTAAGTCCACATATTTTTTTTATTCCTAGATTGGTGTTGTTAGCTATATGCTTAAATATAAAAAAACTCACGTTTTCAAGAGCGCTTGGACGATCTTTATTGTGGTCAGGACCACAAAAATTCGAAATGTATAAAGAAACGAATACATACCTCCTCTGGCACTTTCTCTGATTCACCATTTGTTTTGGGTTCCTCTTCTTTTTGCTTCTTCTCTTGCTTGGGTTTGTCTTTTCTGCTGAAACTGATCGATCTGAGCGACCATTTCTTCTTGACCTGCCCATGACATGCTTGGTTAAGATAAATAGTCAATAGGCACACACATGCAATCAAAACTCAACACTAGTTAGATGTTGGTAACTAAATACAACAAAGTTCTTTAAATTTAAGCACCTTTTCCTTCTTGGGTTTCTTGCCGTCTTCAGGTGTAGGTGTGGACTCTCCGTTCTCTACCTTTTGCTCACTTTCTCCGTTTGTCAGGGGAGCCGCCTCTTTTTCCTCTTCATTTAGTTTTGCTTCTTTCTCTGTGGTAGCATCTTTTTCGTTTTCTGGGGTACCGCTGTCCAAGTCCTTTTGTTTGTCCTAGAATCAAATATACAAGACATATAAATCTAATGTGTATACAATTTACATTGGTATACAGAGCAATAAGAATAAAGAGGAGAAAACATTGTCTAAAACCTGCCTAGTGCTTGTCAGACTATGCGAAGGGTTCCGTAGTTAGGATGAATATTTACGCATGTACTACGGAAAATAACCCACATCTCAAAAACTATTGACTCATAGTAATTTAGAAACATAATTATGGGATCCAACGATACTTGACACGCTTATGTACATTGTTGTTTTTTTTTTCACTATTGGTTATATGTGCCATCCCTCATTATTTATTTCATAATTTCACTGCAAAATTGTTTAGTAGTGCACAGAATACAGGTTGTTTCCAATATTCATCGAAATCAAATGAAATGGCTATGCCATCCGGACAGGCGGAAATGACGAAATTCCATATTTGTCATGTGGCTACCCTACCCAAAAACTACCTTAATATTACCCAAGTAGCTATAGGGGCGTGTACAGTTTTGACGAAACTGCGTTAACACGCAGCTACTCTAAAAAAAAACACTCAAGTTTGTCAATTCATAATATGGCAAGCCGTGCGCGAGTGGTCAAACATACTCTTATTTCAATTGTACATATTTTGATACTTAATAACAATGCTTTGAGTCTATTGCTTTGTGATTGGGAACGCCTATAGGTCCTATAATATGCTTTCGAAATACCTGTTCATGAAAAATTAATTACCGTTGGTTCATGTATGTGCGCGTCTCCATTGAGCTGTGGTTTGAGAGCGTCGGCGTCTGCAAGCTGCTCAACTCTGCCTTCTCCACCGGCGCCCGCAGCAGCTACTTCGCCAGCACCCTCTGCCTCTTTGCCGCTTATGTCCACCGAGCGCTTGCTCTGCTTAGCACCCATGCTTATTGATGGCCTATTTGAACACAAAACAATACTTTAGATTCAATTTAATGTCAAGGCTGGTCTTACATACTTATTATTGTAATAAAATTAGGGTATTCTTATCAACGCCAAACGTAAGTTTGGTGGTAGTGGGAGACGTGCCGTTACCGGATTCATGTGTATTGTGACGGTGTAAGGTACTCAATACAATACTGTCTACAACATACGTAAGTAGGAATTTGACTGATAGGGTCTTCATATTACTCGCACTACCTGAGTGTGAACAGTCCGTGTGCCGCGCTTATCCGCTTATCGGCTCCTAATCCTAAGCCGTTGCTGGAACGTTTCCTAACAGCGAAAAAAGCACAAGCCCGCGCCGCGGACTGCAACCTGCGGGTCTCGAGAGGCCTTATAATTGTCAAATTGTATAACTACACAAATGCAGGCAACTTTTTTCTTTTCAGTTGACTCTGCGAAATTTCGTTGTGGTACCTCATTGATACATAATTCGTCCATACTAATATCATAAATGCGTAAGTACCTCATATCAATCTTGTCTGTTAGCTTTTCGCTCTTTAACCCCTGAATCGATAGTTATGGGAACATAGTTTCCGGATAAAAAGTCCTACGTCAATACTATGTCCTGACCCAGGCTATGATCCCCCTGTGTGCCAAATTACATCAAAATTCGTTCGGCCGTAAAGGCGTGAAACCGTGACAGGCAGACAAAATTGTCAGTTGTGTAGATTTATCAACAAAAAACTAATTTGATTGGATAAAATTAGTTTTAAGTAATGCTTGATTCTTGAGTGAGGTTTCGTAATGCGGGCCCTATGTTTCCACCGATCAACAATTACCAGCCGAGTTCGATAAAGTACATCAATTCCAACATACAATCAATCAATCATCATTTGAAATCATTTGAATGCCCTATTCAACCAATTTATACGACGTTCATCACTTTTAAGAAAAGGACGTACCTAAACGTAATGAATTCCGTTCAGCCATTATCATTTGATGAGGCGGGTTACAAACCAGACCTGACCGAACCTGACGCAAAACTGCCACTATTTGCAAATTTTCGTTTTGCTTATTTTTGGGAAACTGGGCCTGTTCGTGTGTGTTTACTTTTATTGTTAAGACTTTAACGTTCCGTACCTTGAAAGAAAAACGGAACCTTATGCGAACTAGGTATGCGCCCGCGCGTCCGTCTGTGAATGCCAATTTATAGTAACACTTACAAATTGAGTGTTTTAATTTGATTATTTGAATACCGGAAATGGTTATTTTAAATCACCATAAAAATGTTTTTGAAGAACAACAAATGACAACGATAGGTAGGCAGATATATGTAATCATTAGGTACACGAGCTATAAAAATAAATGACTCAGGTACGAGGAGGAACCAAATTGGAATACAAAGCACGTCAGTGGGTCACGGTGCTGGGAACACGCTTAAAATAAATTTAAACTGTCGCCCAAAATAGCGCCCAACGAAAGTGCACCGAGATGCATGCATCACTAATTCACTAGCGATTCTAATAGTAACGCAGCGTGGACTTGACGCACACTTAAAAAATGTTTATCCTAGCATCTTTTTCCGAATGACAAATAATAAATTTATGATTCACTTAAGAATTGTAAATAAACGCTACTCTACCGATGATTCACTGGAATCCATTACGATTAAGTATAAGACAAACAATAAATCATTAGTTTGTAACCTTTGACTTGTTAATGTTTATTTTAAAAATTAACTGTAAGTAGGTACTTCGACTTTTTAATGCTAATTATGTTTTATCCGACAGCCACTTTTTTAAAGCTACGTTACGCACTATACTCACAATTTCCGGAAGCACACTACTGTCACGGCGTTTAAAATGAAACTGTGAGTGAAACAAGCCGCGAATGGATATTGTTCACATTGATCATTAACTGTGGACCGAATTCCTAGCGCATCGTCGCCTTTATCGTTCATTATCCCACTCGTTACACTCAATACAAATATAAATAGCAGTGACATTAGTCACGCAGGCAGGACTCGGATGCTTATCTCTGCGCAAACATTCTCTACGAGACAAAATATTTATAGCAAAGGAACGGGTACCTACTTCAGTTGATACAAACAATATTATGATAGGAATATGCTTGTGTCTGAACATAAGAGTAGACCCGTGGCTTGCTTATTCTTTTGAAGCAGACTGAATTAAATTTGACATAGGGTTGTTTCGCCGGTTTCGCGACCACCTTCAGTAGGCGACCATTTGACGGACTAAGTTTCTTTAAATCAAGAAAATAGTATTTGTAGAGGTAACATACATAAAAAATAAATCTAACGTGCTTTATAAATAATTATGAAATAAGAATTTGCAAAGTTTGAAACAAATGGGTTCACCTAGAGCCGAAAAAATATTGCTTAGCGCGCGTCTTGATTCCGTGGTGAGTGGACGTACCGTGAGTTGAAAAAAAACTAACACGGCGCGCGGCACTCAAAGGTAAGTTTTAATACTTATTTCATGTTTTAGACACCAGTTACATGTTAAATTGTACAATTGATAAGTGTGGGTTATAATTTAGTTGTATTTTGTTTTTTTTTAACTTATTAATAAGATAAAATCAAGTGGTCGGTAACCGAAAAGCTTATTTATCGAAAACGTTAGATAGCGACCACATGGTCGCAAACCGACGAGATCAGCATTATTTTGTTTTGATTAATATGATCCTAATGCTTCATACAGGACTGTTACAATTTTTAATGTAGTATTGTAAAAGTTTTTCTTTGTAGTTCTTTGGTAAGCGACCACCAGTTTCTTTGTAAGAAGTTTGTTTAATTTACCTACAAAATTGGGCGCTAAACAGGTGGTCGTAAACCAAAGTAAGCGAAATAAAGACATTGGTTTCCGGCCACCATAATTTAGTATGAGAGAAATAACGGCCGCCAACAGAAATAAGTATGAAAGTTCATTGAGTATGCGACCACGTCTGATTTTTAGGGTTCCACACCTCAAAAGGAAAAAGCGGAACCCTTATAGGATCACTTTGTTGTCCGTCCGTCCGTCCGTCCGTCCGTCTGTCAAGACCCTTTTTCTCAGGAACGCGTGGAGGTATCAAGCTGAAATTCATATCAAATACTCAAATCTACTGTCTCTTGGAGCTGTGAAAAAATCAAACTTCTAAACTAACGCAATCAAAAGATATAGCCGTTTATGCCGCAAATTTCCGCAAATTTTCGAAACTCGCAAGGGAATCAAAACCTAAAGGGTACTTCCAGTCGATCTAGAATTTTGAAATTTGGTACGAAGCAACGTCTTATAGCACAGATAAAGGAAAAATTGCGAAAACCGTACATTTTTAATTACATCATATAATAAAAAATAAAATAAAATTTTAAACTTTATACCTACAGGTTTGTACGGAACCCTCGGTCCGCGAGTCCGACTCGCACTTAGCCGGTTTTTTTGAATTTCGTTGGTTATTGAAATATCCGTTTCATAATTATTTGTTATAGGTACCTAATCTGTCGAAAACTACATATTACTATTTTTCAGTTTTAAACAAAATTTTGTCATAAAAAGCAAACTACTTTATATATATATATATATATTTTTAGATGGAGCTCCCAAATAATTTGGAGTCAACAAAAAAAAAGTTTTTGTTTAGATAACGAATCGAAAAATCACAGTGAAAATGCTATTGTAGATTTTATACAGTTTAATTATAATATTATAAGTGAAGAAGACACAGAACATGATTCCTATTAAATGCAAGACCTTTATTTGTTTTCTATGAATATTTAAAAGGAAAAAAACTAAATTCAGATACTGTTGCAGTTTCCGATGATATTAATCTATCATAATTATGAATAAGAAAAGCGGAATATGGTTCCTAAAATAAAAATTTATTTATTTTTTAATATTGATTTATGTTGATTATTTTTAAATGTTATACTACATATTAAGGATATTGTTTGACCAATGATTGTTGATTCTATTACAACTATGACTAAGTCTCTACAAAATGTAAGATTGTTATTTTTTAATTATAAGAAAACATTACACTAAAAGATTACCACTTTTGTTTTTATTAAAAGGCAAAAATTAAAATATTTTTAAAGCGATTATAATTGTTTTATTGGTATATTTTTCATATTATAATAGCGGTCGCAAACCAGCTCATTGGTGGTCATAAACTGATAAAAATGGTCGTAAACCGACGTTTTCGCTATATTTTCACTTTTTCAGCATTTTATAAATATTTTTGTATGAATGTATTTTATTTTATGTTTTTGTATCCAGACTACATTATATTTGGGACAAATTAACATTAACATATACTATTTTGCGTGTAAACAACATTTTTTTTTCCTCATCTTAACTGGGCAACCCAGCTAACTGGTCGCTAACCGGCGCAATCACCCTACATCAGTCGATAAAAAATAACCTATAGTGAGCCCCAGACCCAGTATGCTATTGTGCTTATGTAGTAACAAGCAACTAGCAATTACACATACTGTAATATCCTTTGTCCTTGATCGTACAGCGAACGGTGCGCGAAGAGCGTCCGTCATGTCATGATGGGGAGTTATTTCAAATCGGTTCACGCGTTTAGGTTATTGACCCAGCGTATGCTTCCCCCTCTCTAACATTGGGATTTTTTAGCCTTTAACCAGTCAACCAAAGCGTATTATTGTCATCAATGATACAATAGGAGGCACTTTAAAGCAGGGATGGTTACATTCTGAGTGGGTAAAAGCTAGTTATTGGCGACCTTGAATCCGGTGCGTTCAAGGTTAACGGCTGAGTTGCTACGAATGTTTAAATAAAAAATTCGTTAATTTAGTTGTGTACTTATAAGAGCTGCACAACGCACAACCTGTATCATAATAAATACAACATAATGTAATATCGTGGTAGACACGTCTTGTGGTCGCACGAAAGCACAAAATTAAAATTGTGTATCGGTATTTTGCGAAATGACACTGGTGATTTCAATTATATTTGTTTTTGTTGCTGTATCGGTTGCAAAGGCTACGAGAAATCGTAGATTTCGTTTTCGTTAAAAGATTTATTTTGTTATATTTTTGTGTAATCTAAATTGACTGACATTACAGATAAGTAATCGCTCCATGTAAAATTCTGGTAATCAGCTGCATCCGGTGAGTCGACCGCCATCAAGTTGAAAAAAAGCTTGGCAGATTGTTTGAATGACCTGACAATTAGTAGGTATCTACATCACTCCGATCTTTAGTAGACATTTTGCGTCGATCAAGTTCATAGTAAATAATTAAACCATGTGTTGTGATTCGGACAGAACCCTCAATGTTCGAGGCCGGCTCCCAACTGGCAGGTCTATAAAAGTTAAGTTTGGATGTTGCAGTTATTTTAAATACTATAAGATTGGAAATAGGTAGCACTTGGCATGGCACTAACAAACGCAGTAACTTATAATCTATAATATATAAAAATGAATCCCTATTTCCCTTGGTCACGACATCACGCGTGAACGGCTGGACCGATTTCACTTTTTTTGTTGTTGTTGTGTTTGTAATTGTCAGGAGAAGGTTCTTATGAAAGAAAAAAATTTAAAAAGTGCGCGGGAAATTAGAAAATTTAAGAACACTTATTTAAAAATACTTAACAACCATATAATAGGACAATGTAAACTTTTTTAATGTAACATTATGACATTTGACATAGAATTGACAGAATGCGTGCTCAAATATCATCAAAGAGACAGGACAACGTCTGTCGGGTCAGCTAGTCTTAAATAAAAAGCTCTTCATAATGCATATACCTAGATGTAGCAGTTAGGTGCCAGTATTAGTGGATTGTCCAATACTAGCTAACTTATTGCTACAGCTTTTCAAGGCAGTAAACCTGAAAAATGAAAACCTCGTGTATAACAAAGAAAACTTAATAAAGAGGAGGAAGTACTAATGCCTATAATACAATTACATGCAAGTAGTGCAAACAACCTAGTACCGCATGCCCCCGTACAGAACACGTGCACGGCCAATAGAAAATCGATAGCAGCGGTCAGTTGTGGAGAAAAACCGCAAGTAACTTAGCACCCGTCATAATATGACTAACAGATATAATAAATTGAGTTACAAATCAACTCCAATATTATATACTAATTAATACATGTTGGAAAAAGATGATACTGTAGTTAAGGTAGCGTTACTAGAAAGACGTTTTAAAAGTCCTGTCAAGGATTACAGACGTTGCAAATTATTTGCGTCTAAGCAAATAATTTATAAGTTTATAACATAATAATTATTATACACCTTGCTGAATTAGGATTAGTGACTTCCCAAGTTCTCTATGTTCTATCTATATACAAAGTCTGTAAAAACAAGCCAAGGGCGTGTCGGACCACACAAAGGTGATGCAGTAAGGATGAATATTTTACGCATATACATTTCCAGTTTTAGGTGAACTCGCATTGTAAAAGCTTTTCGTACAATGAGACATCAGAGGGGCAGTTCTCCGCAGGAGGAGACGCCCCGGGCGTCGGGAGTCAATAGCGGACTCCCGGCCACCGTAGGCGCGAGCTAGCGGGCGGCGAGCCATGGGTAGCTCGCCGCCCGGTAAGGACCAGGCTCGGGTCGACGGCGCGTAGTGTTCCACGCGCGCCTCAAAGAAATGTCAGCAGAACTGAAGGTGTCTGCCAGGACCGAGCTTGCGGGCGGCGAGCAATGGGTAGCTCGGCGCCCGGTAAAGACCAGGCTCAGGTCGACGGCGCGTAGTGTTCCACGCGCGCCTCAAAGATATGTCAGCAGAACTGAAGGGGTCTGCCAGGACCGATGCCTGCCAGGGTCGCGAGATTGTTCGAAAGAGACACCGTGACCCTGGCACATGGGTAACTGAAGGAACACGGGTGGGTTTTAGTCAGTAAAAGTCTGACACCGCCCGCCCAAGAGCGGGAGACGTCATTTGATGATTTTTCATCAAAAAAAGGGCAGTTCTCGTAACTTTAACAACGTTCAGTCTGATCTCAGTCTCAATCTGTCAAAAATACCCGAGTTTATCTAAATTTTTGACATTTGACTGTCGCTGAGCTGAGCTGAGACTGACTAGATTTTGAACGTTTTTAATTACGAGAATTAGCCTTTAACAATACAGTTAGATATCGCCGTGCGTCCAGCATATTGACCGCAAAAATAAGTTTGTATGTCGTAGTATTTCATCATACATGCTTACGTGCATTAGATAATGGTATGTAAAAAAAAACTGTATGGGCAGTGCCACCCCTAATGACTTTTTTCGTATTTTCACTATACCATTGTTGAGCGGTGCATAGAACACGGCATCTTTCAATTGTTTATCGATTAAGTGCAAATAGGCTCCGAATAAAATGACTGTGACATCCGGACATGAAGAATTTATAACGGTTCTGTTTTATCGATTTGGCAATGGAACCCTAAAAGAAATCCTGAAGTCCGGGTCAGCGCAAGAAACCAAACGAGAAGCCAGTTGCAATTTTGGTATCTAATAACCGTAGCGAATTATTTAATGGCGTACGATGTACCTATATTCGTACATCCGGAGCGCACTTTTATTTAGTTGATACATGCACCCTTATTCTATTGAAACGCCATACTACTAGGCCTACTCAAGGTCAAGTGTTACCATAGACTTAGGTGGACTGTCCCGACTTTTTATGATTCCGTAGCCACAAATGGCAAAAGCGGAACCTATAAAATGTTGTCTGTTACACAGCCATTTTATTCGGAGACTCGATAAAAATTGAAAATAAAGCGTATTCTGTGCACCACAACTATGGCGCAGTCAAGTAACGAAAACAAGAAGGGGTTGACATATTAGCTTTGTTTTAGGATATAATTTAAAGCTTTGATTTCATTGTCATTTAATTTTAACAAAAATCCTGATATTAAATTGTAGTGTCCGGACCCATACTGGCTTTTCAGTCAAAAAACGAAACAGTAACCGGAATTTCGTCTCCTAGTTTTGGCCGAAACCGAAACTTATGAAGTTCGTTAATTTATTGATTTTCTGTGACCCTTCGCAGATTTGTTACAAATAATTTGATTAAGGCATTTTGCAACCATCAGATTTCTTTTATCTTTTAAAACCACACACAAACAACGAGTCGCCAAAATGCGAAGCAGCGTTGAAGTAATCGCTTAAAGTGACACACAGTAACTAAGATGCATACGAATATTCTGCTATGATACAAACTTCTAGAAATCGAATAATGCAACTTTTTACTGCTGATAAGTATACAGTTATTTTTTGTACAAAGAAGGCTGAAAACGGGACCCCATTAGGAAGTCTACGTTATGTGTACAGTTGTCAGTCGTTCTTATTACATATCTCAAAACCCCTTCGGTCTAGCTAGACGAAAATTTGGCTACTTTTTTGCCGAAATCAAAACTGTGGTCGATACCTGATTTTTTAGCTAAAACTGTAACCACGACCAAACCTTCGGTCGGGTACTACTAATCTGTCATTTCGTATCCCTATTTGTACTTGACATTACAACTGAGGGACAAAAAACGAACAATGTAAGCATGTCGCGTATCTTTAGACCCCATAATTAAAAAGATGTTGTTTCGTAGTGATTAAGTCAATACTTTTTAAGTTATGGGTTATTTTCTGTTACAACAGCAGAAGTAACTTTGTTTTGGATGCTTAATATCCCGACTACAGAACCCATCTATGTGCGTAATTCGACACGCATTTGGCCTGTTTTTCGCTTTGTTCCAGTAAAAGTAGTGCCATTAAAACAACCGCCCTAATCATTGCACTGCTTTCAATATTTTTGGGTGCTCGAATGACGTTGACGGAGACAGCTGCTGTTGACATGGTTTGGTGAAAAGTTTTTTTAAAACGGGATAAATTAGGTTGTCTTTTGACCATTTATACAAAAATATGAGTTACTTAAACTTTGGGCTAGCTTCTTTAGAATCAAGAGAACCTAAAGGTGCAAGAGCGAGAGACGCGACCTCGAAAATTCTAGCACACCGCCTCGGATAGGTTAGATGCGGTTTTGAAGATTCATCCAGAAATACGAGTTATTTTGGCCACGTTGACATAGGTTACGACTTTCCTTTAAAAATTCATACAACTTACGATATAAATAAAGAAAATGTTAAGAATTAAGAGAAACTAGGCTGCAAAAGCTCGAATATTTAAGCACCACGACTTAGGTTAGATTTTCTTTTGACGATCTAAGGTAACAAAATTAATATTTTGCTGAAAGCTGCGAGGGGGCGCGGTCCCCCTCTGACCTCGAGACCGTACGCGGGGGTTCACGTTGGCTACGCCTTGCACTGCTTCTGCTTTGTAGTAATTTATTTCAATGAAACCTGCATGGAACGAATCTGGATAAACCCCGCCCGTAACGTACACATTGTCATAAAGTCTTTGAGGTTCCATCCACTGACGAATTACTGCGAATTTCACATTATTATTTGGGATAAGATTTCATGAGCTACAAAATTACGGAATTACGGCCGGGATCTAACTCCAGGTGTTAACGATTTAAACCCTGGGAGGTTGTCGACCGCCTAGGTGACTTCTGCTCTTTAACTTGCATTGTTTTTCAGCAGTAAGGAAACATGTTAATGGGCAAGTTAATCTGGGTACCGATTATAATTCAACCGCATTCAGTAAATATGTACTAGTATTCCGCTGCATCCTGTTATACTGGAAGCCGACCCCAACATAATTAGGAAAAGACTAGGTAGATGATTTAATAAGTACTATTCATGAAGTGGAAATTGACGCTCTCTTTACTTCTTTTAATTCAGCTAAACTAACATCAGCAGCAGTTCAATGCAGTCGCGATACACAAAGATAAATATTACGTACCTACATAATTGAAAAGCCATCTCCTTTATTCTCCGTTAAGTTTAGGCACGAAACATACCATTTATCATGTTAAAAAATGATAAATAAGTAAACAAAAATATAAATTAAAAGAAAGTCGTAAACTCAGGATATACCTACCTCGTTCACTTAGGACACCCTTGTTTTTACAGTTTCTACTGTCTCCCCAGTTACTCACAACGATGATTCATCGTTCCGTTGTTAATCACAAAGAACGTGCCTATTTACCGGAAAACGTTTTATATGTAGGTACCTACATAAATCAGTTCAAACAAGTGAATCATTATCAATAGCCGGAAAATACACAATAAATCTAGAGTTAGATACTTATTGAATTGAGGCTATGGTGTAGGTATGTCAACCCAACTTTACGGGCACCATACCACCCTTATGTGCATTCAATACCCCATTCTGAAAATTATGACTGTGTATGTACCAAACCTTCCTCCGTATTGTTTTAGAGAATTGCATTTCCGATAACTTTGCACAGTGAATTCATCAAAGTTTAGAAATATTTATTTCGAAAGTACCTAGATCAGTACTTGCACCAATACTGCTTACCGATGCTGCAATTTTACAGCAACCGGCTTGATAAGTCTAAACGTATTGAATGTTCGTATTTGTGAATACAAATACAATATTATGACAAAAACTAATATTAAATCAAGGATTACCTTAAGGCTTATCAATCCGAAATATATTAACAAAAGAATTTACACTGAAATACGTAAAATATTCACTTCCAGCACTCACAGCTCAACACAATATGGCGGCAGGACGAAATCCCCACTTCGAAAATAATAATTTAAAATTTTAACTTGGCAGCGATTGGTTAACGCATTCAAGACGCTTCACTGCAACCAACCTCATAAAAATGGAGTGTACTCTGTGTACCAACTTAACGACACAATATTTTAATGGAGTGATATTCTATTCGGGCGTGTGTACAAACAAGGAACTTGCCATACTGTTGTAGTCAAGTCTATAAAACTGAACAGAGCGAACTCAAATGCAAACATCGAGTAAGTGGATCGAGATCGAGGAATTCACACTTGACCGTACCGTAGCCGTAAGCATCGTCGATGAGTGGTCGGTGGTCCTGGTAACAATTTGACCTCACCTTTGAACTAACCTAATCCGAGTTTTAGACTGAATTGCTGAAAGACAAGATGTCCGTGGTCTGGTGGCGGGTAGAAAACGGTGATGCAATCGCGGGCAAAACATGGATATAGCTGGAACGTGGGGATTGGAACTAAACGACAGGCCTACAACTATGGGTAAAGTCGACCTGTGGTTAATGATGATGATAATGATTCCAAGTTTGAATAGAATAAGGACTGGTTTAGTTACAACTGATATGCATGCAGCCTACTGAAATAAGAAAAAATCATTCTAAATGGTTTCATGAACACAAGTTGACGAAAAGATATATATTTCCGACAATATTATGCACACAGATTTTAAAACCGGATTTGCCATTGGCAACGTCGAAATCTGAGCGTAGAAGAAAAAAATTTAAATCGTTAGCGAGTATCAATATATATAGTTTTATTCGAGTACATATGCGATCAATCAAGCTGTACAGTTCTAAATATAGACTTTTCGTGCAATTAGAAGTCAGCCTATTTATATTGAAAATGTATAGCTTGATATATCACTGTGCTTACACAGCGCAGAGAGTTGCGGCTTTTGCAAAAATTATAAGAAAATCTGAATTATTTTGAAGGATATATTGAATCCATTGCTTCATAAGTTCGGAACATTTGGCAACTCAACAACGTAAATAACACAATGAATGTTGTTGAACTGTCGACATGAAAGTCATTCCTACTGTAAGTGTGTTACACAATTACCCCTCTGATTTGATTGTTACTCAATCAACTCAGGGGTAATTGTGGCATTTCTTATCTCCATTCTGAACTTCTCCATGCTTTTGGAATTTCCAAAGCCCTATATTCAAACTTTACCTTTCTCTATGCTTTTTGTTTTGTAGAGTAGAAGTAGAACCGAGCTAGAAATTAGTCTATGGTGTACTAAGCATTGATGTCGCGTTGCCCTTGACTCCCTCTATCTAATTACTGTTTTTAAAAGTTATTTGCTTAAAATTTACTCAAATTGTTTATCTCGACTTTGCTTTCTTCCATAAAAACGTTTTAGAGAGTGATTTCTGTGGATACTAACCTGGTGTGTTGTATATTTTGTGTAGCGTCACCTGACTGAGCTCATTGTCATTTCCCGCCATTGTGGCCTGTGAATTTATCATTATTTAGATTTTCCTGTGCGTATCCCTCGAAATTTAGATGAGTATTAAGTAATAAGTGTACCTAAGTAATGTCATTACACGGTAATGACGTTTGTCTGCTAGAAGTGGAAGATTATAACTTGTACGAGGAAGAGGCGTCTGATCACGCTTTAGCCAGGTATGGATAACCGGCGTGGTCGCCGAATTTTTACTCGTTCGCTCTCATTCATACTTAACAATGATTTAAGAATAAATTTTGATGCAAAATATTTATCATCTTCGAATTTCATTGTAAACTTGTGAATTCGCGGGCCATATGATGACGCTCACGCCCCGTGCCGGCCTGTAGTCAGCTGTTGGGCCGCCATGTTTGGTCGAATCGAATAGGCGTAGTAGGCGCCTCTACATATCGCAAATGTACTATCAAACATATGTACAGTAGCGTAAATACAGTCATTCATGTTTTATTATAAACAGAGTCATTGTAAATATTATTTTGGAAAATTATAACACCTTAGCAATATGTTGTATGAGAATAACAGTTATACATTTCATACAATTAATAAGTATATTATATTAGTCTGTGAAACATTTACAGGAGTTGATGAGTTTTATAGCAAAGTACTTTTTTTCAAAATAAGTAAGTAGTTGAAATATGTCTAGAATAGCTTGAATTATTTTGGTAGTTTTTGGTGTGTTGTTGTTTACTGTTTAGCCAGGACAAGACTATCCATCAACAAGAAGGTTCCTAAACCAAGTATAGAGATATTACTGTATAAATACTATACATTTGTTTAGAACTTGAAGAATTGGCATAAAATATATTGACATACTTAATTTTTTGTTTCCCCAGTGACAAACATCCAGGTTCTGGAAGAAAAACAATGGAAGCAGAAAAACGGATTCGAAGAGAAATTGCTAATAGCAATGAACGTAGACGAATGCAGAGCATCAATGCTGGCTTTCAAGCATTGAGGACCCTGCTACCTCGACATGAGGGGGAAAAGCTCAGCAAAGTATGTAAAATTTAAATAACTTTTTATTTTGAATACTTGTATTTTTCTGCTGGTGAATATTTTGATAACAACAGACAGTTTTTGAGAATAAGGTTGCAGTCAAAACATGGTAGCTTGCTGTGGACATGGAAACCCTTAATTCAATTCCTAGGTTGCCGAGTTCCCAGCAAAATGTCATATGTAATATCAGGGAAATTAAATAAACTTTAATGCTAGCATTTTGTACAGAGAAAGTGTTATGACACCTAATGGGTTTACCTTGTTTCTACGTACAGTTATGATAAAACATATATTTGTGTTGTGCTAGTTGTTCTACGAAATAACAAGTAAGAGTTGTACATGAGATTTGTTTACAAATAAATTGGCACAGGCTTTCAGTAAATGGAGATGGTCCTTATAGCAATTTCTTAGATACTTTTTGTGGACCAACTATGCAGCACTTGATAAATGCATTAGAGGGCCACTACAGATGACAAGTGTTAAAAAAAAAAAAATGCTAAAACTCATATAAGTTTATTTTACGTTATTTTGTTGCAAACTGCTACAAACATAACTTAGATGTGGATGCTTCTTAATATTAAGTATACTATATCCTAGAATAATTTTATTTTATAGCAATTATCATATTTATATAAATATTTTACAGGCTGCAATACTACAGCAGACAGCTGAATATATTTACAACTTGGAACAAGAAAAAACAAGACTTCTATCTCAGAATTGTCAGCTGAAGAGATTACTTAACCAACATGAAGGTGGGGAAATACCCCTGAAGAAAAGAAAAAGTGAAATTCTTACTCATATCCCAGCCATAATTCCCGACTCTACTGAGGATACCATAACAAACTCTAGATCACCTGAGCCAGTGGCTGTGATTTCTGTTACAAATGTTGCACAGAAAAAAGAATCAGAAAACAGTGAATTACGTGTTCAACTGGAACGTGAACGGAGACTGCGGCGGCACTTGGAAGAGCGCCTCCACTCTGTTGAAACTGAGGTTTATCCTAACAATGCCCATGAAGTAGCTCGTCCTGTTATTCATTTCGAACAGACAGATGTTGCTGCTGAATGTAAGCTTGAAAGTGAGGAAGTAGAGGCCCCACCTGTGGAACCTGCAGTTGTTGCTGCTCCACTACTAGAAGCCGCCATTAAAGCTGAGCCTCGCGTTGAAGTAGAGGTTCTTCCTGATGCAGCCCATGACGCGCCATCGCGTTTGTATCTCGCAAGCACTAGTCGACAGAACCTGGAAACTATTGTGGAGGCCATTCGTCATCTTGAGGGGGATCATTTGTTCCGCGAGGAGTCAGGGGATGCGCCTCTGGCACTCACTAAGAAAGCGGAACTTCCGCCGCCGCCGAGACCGGGTGTGATCGTTGTGAAGCATTCGTGATCGCGTTAAACGTGTTTATTTATGACTTTAAGCTCGTAAATTTGCTTCTGCTTAGCGAGCACTCCTGACCCTCCTCGAATATAGTTTTAAAATTTTAGTTTTTTAATTATCTTTTCCAAAGTGACGAATCGATAAGTCTGCGTCTTTGTTTATTTTTTTATTACGCATTGAAGTCGAATCGATAAGTGGTATAGAATTAGCTGGATGCGTTGTCGCGTATGCCGATCGGCGCTGTGCTTAGTTTAGTCTCAAATGTAATTATAATAATGATTAAATTTTATGTTAATTTGGCTTTTTGCAGCATGTGTTGATGGAAAGAGGATTGACTGACTTATGTAAGATTAGATGATGAAGGATAATAGTACACCATGCCGCGTGCCAATGTTATTTTTTTATTTCTTAAGACAAGTTTGTGGAAAAATGAACCTGTGTGATTGAGAAAATTTTAATTAAACTTAAATTCAAATCAATTTTCCAGTTATTGCCATAATAAATTGAAAGAGATTCATGGAGGCTTAAAGTTGCATCATGGACACTGGATAGTTCTTTAGTAGAAAGCATTTAGCTTGTGTAGAAAAGTAACCCTGCATTCTGCTAGTCTAATTTTACATTAATTATCACAGCAAAAACTTAATTTGTCACTATTAGCTTGTCTGGCTTTGGGCAGAATGCAGGGTATGCAGGCATGCGGTTATAACAAGTTTTTGTCTTTGCAGTTGTTAATAAATTTAATGTTTAAAACCCTTTCTATTTTAATTGTTGTATGTAAAGTCACATAATATAAATATAGTAGGTGCATAGTTTAATAATGGTGTTTCAGATAGTCACTAAATTTGACCCTCACCAACTAATTGTTGGTGTGCCATTTAAATTAGCAAACAATTTCTTGAGACAAGATACTCAGAATTCAAAATAATGGTGACTAATCACTATGATATTTAATTAAAACGTTGATATAGAATCTATAGTAATTATAATGTATTGACTAATATTTATCCAGTGTTGGAGTGTGTTGCTTTTTTTGTTCATGTTAGAATTCCCAGTGTAACGCGTATTTTGTATGTGACATTAGTAAATTATAGGCGCTTAATGCTGCCATCCCTAAATTTATAGATACAGAAATTTTAGAGCATTCCATGTTGTTGAATTCTCATTATAGAGTTATTCTGCATGAGACATTGTTGATTGGAACTTGAGTTAATGATGTATTGTATTGAATTTAACTGATTAGTGTAATTATGTATTGCTTCATATAAGCATTCTGTAATTGAAACTCTACTTTTAGGTCTTAATCAGTTAGGATTTATGTAATAGATAGTGTAGTTGACAACAAGTGACAAAGTGTTACTGAACACATCCCATTCTATAGACCAGTTGATTTAATATGATGTTTTATTAAAGAATTATTATGTATATCATGTCACAAGTGAGATAAAATATATTCTACATAAAAGCACTTAATCCAAATAGCTCAGATCTTTTAACACAAGATTGAAAATAAAGTATTTATTCAATCAAGTTATTGATATTGGAATTACAATTACTAGATTATTCTACTATATAGGTGACGATTTAATCTACCTTTGGGATAAATTTATAGTGAACAATCATGTTCAACTGTTTTACTTTATAAGAGTTAAGGTTCACAGTTCTTACATTTTCCTGTGACTTAGGTAATATAATTCGATACAGTGATTAATTAATGTTCGCTTTAATGTGCTGTCATTTTTGTTAAAAATGTAAAACGCCGTGCTCTTTTGTTAATATTTTTCATATAAGTTTTGAATGTATTTTAAGTTTGACTCAGCAACAGAGTGGATCAACAAGTACAACGCTTTGCAGACGTCATAATGCTATGGTCTTGTCCACGGAACCATATGAATTTTTAAGACTGATCATTTATTCATTATTAAGTTACGCTAGTTCAAGTCACCATATTGATAGAATAACGTGTGTGTGTGTGTGTCACGTTTATGTAGCTATTTATATGTATGTACGTTGTGATATTGTAGTCCAAAATTGTGTTGTAGACCTGACAGCCTTACAGAGATCCCTACACTGTTAACATTTAGCAATAATAATGTGAATCATATATTATGATACTTATGACTAGAAAAATTTATGTGTAGATAAGTTTGTCATTACGAAAATAAAAATATATTTATACACAAGAGATCTCTCTAACTTTGTCAGGTTACTTAGTGTTGTGGTGTGATTCAAATGTTTTTCTGTGTATGTATTTTAATAGGACTTTGTTTATCATACAGAACATGGGCTCTGAACATGAAATTACATATGTTTCAAAATTGATTACTATGCTAAATGATCAATGTTAATAAATTATTATTCAAATAATATTTTAACTGATTTAATTGTATTAGAATTACAAATTTAAAGTGATTAATTTCGTGTTTAGAGGAGCCCTAGTTTTATACATACTACTTCGTTCCCGACGCTTACTTCGCACTCTGTTTCTGAGTCCGTAGTTATAAGGAGTTGTCTGCCTACCGCCTTTACATTATGTCAGTATAGGATAATTAACAATGTAACATAACGGACTTGGTTATACTATTAGTGTAGTCAAAAATAGTAATAAGAGATTTTAAGTCAAAGAAGCAAGTTAAATTGTTTAAAATGTGTTATTATTTATGTCTTAAAGTATTAAAATGGTTATTTCTTATTAATTAGTTTGTAAATGATGATCGTCTGTACATTTAATCGACCACTTTTCTTTGTATATTTTGCTAAAAACCAATAAAACATACCAATACTTGAGTTTTACCACATTTTGTTATGATCACAATGCATGCATTTTTTATAAAAACTAAAGACTGACGACATTCTATAATCATCACGACGGTCATTTGCTTAAAATGCACAACATACGATGGTCTGCTATAATTTAATTATGAGTAATTTCAAGGATCGCATTTGAATTATCATTGTCATTCTGTTGTTCATCTTATTTTTATTAGGACAATAAGTTGTACAATATTTGTACCAACTTAGTTTGTGTGGAAGATGTTGATAAATGATGGTAAATCATTTGCATTAGCAATGTTACTATTTTGTCGTATTCTCATGGATAGGACTAATGAATGTGCCATGTTTTATTGGTTTTCAGCACATTCAATGTGAATATTTCCATTTTCTACACTCTATCGCATTTTATTGTAATGAATATAAGTGGGCGTTATTTTAAACAAGATACAGACTAAAACAATTTGATTTGTGCAATTGTATTAGGAGTAAGTCTAACTGACTACTTTCGCTCACATAATATATGTTAATAATTCATCTTTAAGTATAACCTTATAATAATGTTCTTCAATTAATTCATTTGGTAAAACATAATTATAATACCTACTTAAATATTGTTTATAATAATTTAAGTCTGGAATAAAATTCGTACTCATAATTCCCACAGTTTAAATTGCATTTATCCTTAGACATTTGTTTTATTGAGCTTCTGGATGTCAGATTAGCGAGTCTAGAATTTAGTGATAGGGTGAATATTTAAAATATATAAAACAAATATTACTGTAATTCATCCAATACATTGATCAATGCCTCTATGGATTAATAATTGGTTCATTGATTGAATTAATTTGAAGAGGCTTTAAAATGTTAATCATTTAAATTCGTTTAAAATTACATTATCTAATATTTGAACATCACACCCTCTCACTAATAAGCTTATGTTCCTATACAGATAATTATGGTACCTATAATATTACTTACAGTTAATCTAATGATAAAGTGTAGAAAATAATGCATGGATGTTTCCATTTTGATATGAAATTGATAGAAATATTTCCTCTGATTTTAATTGTACCACATTTGACCTATATTTACCAATATTTATAAAAGATTGATATTATAGCGTTTCATTTAATCTCCCAACAAAAATTAAATAGCTGAGCTAACAACACTTAATTTCACTGAATTACACTTAATTATTAGTCGTGAGTTGTTATGGTTAGTCACCATAGCAGAAATAAAGCATAACTTTATCCCGCGTCCTAATCTAGCGCGAAATACGCGATCGGCGTGTTTTTACTTGTTTCGTAAAACTCGAATGCGCCCCCTGTCGGCGCTACCACGTGTTTAGGTTCGCCGAATAAAAAGTGACGTGATCGCGACGATCGCTTTTTAAAACGAAAGAAAGAAAATACGTTTATTTGCTGTAAACATAACGCAGAAACATTATTTTTTTTAAAGCTGGGGAAAACATGCGTCACATCCACGCAAAACGGACATCACATTGCTTACTACCCTATGCGAAACAGAGCCCTAGAACGCGGCCATAGTTATGTCACCTTTTGTGGACTTCCTATCGGATTTCCTAACGACGCACAGTGGGCCCATACTGAAAATTAGTGGACTTAGGCAACAAAGTTCCTATATCGATGCGATTTTTTTTATATGCCGTGTTATATTATTCCTGACAACTTTTATTCTTATAAAATTTCTTCTAAAGTTGATAGTTTGTCTTGAAAAAAATTAATTAGATTTTTTTGTATGGAGCGAATCACGTTAAATTTTTTTTCTTCAATTGTACTAATATGTTGAGTGTGTGGCGTGAGTATATGATAGCTAGGGTCATTCTCTATCTATGAAAAAAAAATCAGCGCCGGCCATCTGCGGCAGCGCGAGTAATCATTCGGTAAAAAAAAAAATGATTTGGAAGAATTTTGTCATTTAAAATAAATTCAAAGTATATTTTTTGTCTCATTAGGCTGTTTTCACCTTCTTTTTAGTTAAATAAATAGTTTTAATAGCGCATACGTACTTATAACTAGTAATTCTGGTAGAGATTTAGTTATTATTGCATGTTATCGGTAGCACCTGCATTGTGATTGATGACTCATTTGTTAGTGCACTCGGCTAAGCGCATAACTAATGAGTCATCGAAAAATGCTCGTCTCTGATTGGCTGAATAATTTTCACTCACTGTTATGTCCACTACTTGAGTAATTAACACTAACTATAAATATAAAGACATTCATTAAGTCCATCTAGTTTCGCTCTTGTCGCTTGTTTGTGAACACAGTGAAATACTTGTATTTTTATATTTACATTAGAACTATGGCTGGATTTTGTACCAACCTAGATCTTTTTGTGAAATTAAGAAGTGGCGGTGATCTGAAAAATCATGTTTCTGTATGAAAGTATCATTTCTGTCTTGACTACCGAAGTTTCTGAAGAAGACAAGAACCGAATCAAGGAGTTCTGTCGACTTTTTTGTGTAAATTTAAATAAAAAGTGGATAGAGTCAAGTAGAAATCAAAAAACTTTTATGAATCGTGTAATTAATCGCAAGTGGTTGGAAAAAAACATCAACTGGCCTGTTTGTGACAGTGTGATGGGCTTTTCGGACGCAGCCTTATCTGAGCTTGTGGATATAGATTGCCATGTTCCTACTCTTGCAGTATGGACTGCGGAAGCGGGAACATCTACATAAAAGGAGCACAGAAAACCGTTCGAAGAGTTAAGTAATAAGCAAAAGAAAAGACATTCTACTTCCATAGTAGAAGAAAATTCCGAGGAAGAGTTGCAGCACTGGTACATAACAAAATTGAAAGACAACGGCAAAACGAATCCGGCAAAAGTGGTCGAATACCTTTCCAGTAATCCAGATGCGCTATCCGAAGTAGAAGAGAGACTATTCACAAAGCAGAGCTTAAGTACTATCTCTGAAGATAAGTGTTTAGCTCTTTATACATCAGTTGCGCTCTCGAAATGGAAGTACTTAGCTCTTCGACAATTTCTGAAAGAAGAAAACTGTGCTGCCTTTCCATCTTATCCAAAGCTTGTAAATACCAAGAAAAGATGTTACCCACCACAAGAGAGTATGGAGATTACCGAAAACGGAGCTCACATTAAATTGCAAGCGCTATTGGACCACACTGTGGAGAGGATATTACTTGATATAAATACTGTTGATAGGTCTCAAAATGAAGAACTCAAGTTGACCTGGAAATGGGGACTTGATGGTTCTTCGTCGCAGAGTAACTATAAACAGAAAACGTCAAACACAGCTACAGAGTTCGATGATTCATCAGTAGTCATGATAAGCATTGTCCCTCTTCGGCTAGTGTCTACTAGGCCATCATCTGGGAATGAAAATCTAGTTTGGGAGAACCCCACACCTTACCTGCTCAACTCTGTACTGTCGACCAGTGAAGTTCACTTTCACTTCGGAGACAGCTGACTTTATAAAGTCTGAAGAGTCTGAGATGAAAAAACAAATTGATGAACGAATATCTACACAGTGTGGAAATATTATTGTATCACATGAATTGCATATGACCATGATTGATGGAAAAGTGGCCAATATTATTGCTGGAGTACCATAATATGCAACGTGTCCCATTTGCTTGGCAAAACCGAGTGAGATGAATAATTCAGACGCTTTGACTTCTAAACCACTTCGTGAAGAAATTTACAAACAAGGAATTTCTTCAGTGCATATGAAGATTCGGTGTATGGAATGTCTTCTCCATATATCTTATAATCTGGATTTTCAACGATGGACTGCTCGCGGCGAACATAAGGCTTTGAAACAAGCTAATAAAAATACCACACAGCAAGAGTTTCGTGAGCAAACTGGAATGCTGATTGATATAGTCAAACCGGTATGTATTTAATTTTCGCTCTCTTTATGTTGTTTGTGAATTATATCTCTATGTATTGTATATTACAGTATTGTTTTCCCATTTTAGGGTTTTGGAACTACAAACGACGGGAATACAGCGAGGCGCTTTTTCCAAGATTACAAAAGATCTTCCAGAATAACGGGAATTGACGAAAATCTGATTTTCAGATTTTCCGTTATTCTACAAGCCATATCATCAGGCAAAAACATTGACTGTGAAAATTTTAGAAGATACTGTAGAGAAACAGCTGATGTGTACGTGCAACACTATTCGTGGTACTACATGCCAGTTAGTGTACATAAACTTCTAATGCACGGTGCAGACATCTGTAACCACTTTGGTGTTTTGCCAATCGGTAAGTAAAAAATAAATATAGTTTGATGTATTATTTGACTCGATTGCGTTTTGAAATTAAAATGTATGTACTTATTCGTTTTAGGTACCTTATCTGAAGAAGTTTCGGAAGCCCGTAATAAGGACTTCAGAAACGTCAGGGAGAGGCACACTCGAAAAATGGGGAGAATAGCAACAAACGAAGACATCCTCCATGGACTTCTAATAAGCTCTGATCCCCACATATCCTACATAAGGCCTAAAATAATGAAACAGGTTCATAATGAGTTGTTGCCTGAAGCAACTCAGTTGTTACAGACTACTGAGCCTCCCTGTGACAGTGAAATTATGGAGGAAGAAGAATGCCTCATAGCAGAGTCCGAAAATTTGCCGGACCCACTAGCACTTCTGGAACAAGAAATAATGTGATCCGGCTCTAAATTATTCCCACAAAAGCCCATCAGGGTTAGGAATATGACAAACAGCCCTTTTCAGGGCTACAATTACTTCACAGTTTCATATTGATCATACGTACGATAACTTATACTATAATAATATACATACAGTTGATTATGTAGATAATTATGAACGACTTGCCCGTACAAATTTAAATTATTTCACCTATCATTAACAAAATTAGTATAACCTGAAACATTACGATATATTTATTCAACAATAGATAACGTGCAGTTAAAAAATAACACAGCCAATCAGAGACGAGCATTTTCCGATGACTCATTAGTTATGCGCGCACAAACAAAATATGAGTCATCAATCACAATGCAGAGCACCTGCATTGTGATTGATGACTCATTTGTACCGATAACATGCAATAATAACTAAATCTCTACCAGAATTACTAGTTCTAAGTACGTATGCGCTATTAAAACTATTTAGAAGGTGAAAACAGCCAAATGAGACAAAAAATATGCTTTGAATTTATTTTAAATGACAAAAAAATTCTTCCAAATTATAATTTTTTTACCGAATGATTACTCGCGCTGCCGCTGATGGCCGGCGCTGATTTTTTTTTCGTGGATAGAGAATGACCCTAGCTATCATATACTCACGCCACACACCCAACATATTAGTACAATAGGGAAGATGCAAATATAATATTTATGAAAATTTTATGATTTAAATGTTAAAAAAGTATAAAAGAAGGGCCACTGCAGTGTTTTTATTTTACATAATGTTGATTTTTAACAATAATTACGTATTAAAAATTAATTGAAACGAAACGTATTTCAAAACACCAATCAGCGTTTAGTGACGTCACTCCTGTTACGACGACTTGTTGAGGTTATGGTTGTAAAAGTGAATATTATTTTATGGGAATATTAGTTGCGTTTTTTAAATAAAAATGGTAGTTTGGATTATCAAAGCAGACTCCAGGAATTTACCAAGAGTTAGTGTTGACATGAGATCTTTTTTCAGAAAAAGGTTTCCTCCACACATTTTAAACTTTTACCAATTATCGACGTCGATCTCAAACTGTACTTAAAATTAAAAATCTACTATAGACAAGTTTTGTAAGTATTAGGTAGGTAACTAACGTGTTTTTACGTACAAGCAGATTAACTAAGCATACTCGTATAACAAGTATATTCGCCTTATGACGTATAACACACACGACATACCTATATACAAGTATATTCGCCTTTCGCCTTATGACTTACGTCAAAGTGTTCTTCACAGCATCGAATAGTGGTCTTTGGAGAATAATTGTCATTTCTTTTTGCAGCTTGATATCACTTTTTTCTCTATTTTCGGTCAGAACGTCTAGTCAAAAACAATTTATTTGGAAACTTCGTTGAAGTAGTCACGGACTCATTAGCACAAACATGAATAAACGCGGCTTTTTTCGGATTATTAGTGGTATTGTTATGATCACCTGATGTTGATGGATAGTCCATTTTAAATTTTTACAAAATATATCTTGAAAGTCGAAAAAATATGCAAAAGTATGAAAGTCGACGAACAAATCCGGCCAGTGACAGATAGGAATGACGTCATCGGAACTATAGGTCCGTTTTCGCGGGAAAATTTAAACTGTCAATTTGAAACCGCATTTTTTCCGATAAATTACAATGTTTTCATTTTTTTAATATATTTGTGGTCTATTCTACATGGAATTCTTTAAAGTGAAAACAAAAATAAAAATATTGCATGTTCCCTATTGAAGAAAAAAAATTAAACGTGTTTCGCTCCATACAAAAAAATCTAATAAATTTTTTTCAAGACAAACTATCAAGTTTAGAAGAAATTTTATAAGAATAAAAGTTGTCAGGAATATTATAACACGTCATATAAAAAAAAAATCGCATCGATTTGGTAACTTTGTTGCCTAAGTCCACTAATTTTCAGTATGGGCCCACTGTGCGACGCGACGATCGCTTTCTATGTATGACGCGGGGTAA
This sequence comes from Aporophyla nigra, assembly GCA_947507805.1. Lineage (NCBI taxonomy): Eukaryota > Metazoa > Arthropoda > Insecta > Lepidoptera > Noctuidae > Aporophyla > Aporophyla nigra. The sequence goes on from OX382301.1 coordinate 8,687,660, forward strand.
GCGACGATCGCCTACTCGCGCGACTATCCCTTTTCTCTTCTTCAGCTTCTGTTGCCACTTATCCAATCTGCTCTGGATCTCAGCTACATCTTCATCGACAAGAACAATGTCCTCGGCATATATCATGCACCAAGGTGCTTGTTTCGTCCCGTGACTACACACGGACCGACCAACTGTAGTCGTGGGCGTTGCGACAACGAACTCTTTCCGAAGACCGTTTTATGTCTTGCAACGATGAAACCGTTTTACATCCTGGGATCCAAACAGTCTTCGTTGCACAAACCAGACTTCGAATTACTACATGCGATTATGTATTTTACAGCTAAGAAAATACGGTCGAGAACCCATTGATTCAACTATCACACTCGTCGCGTCGCGTCGTCGTCCTTAGTCCGTCCGTTCCAAAGACCGTTTTATGTTCTGCGACGACTACGACGACGAAACTGTTTTTAAGTCTTGGATCGAAACAGTTTTCGTTACACAAACCAGTCTTCGAATTACTTGATGTGATTTTTTATTTTACTGCTAAGATAATACGGTCGAGAACGCATTGATTCAACTATCACACTCGTCGCGACGTCGTCCTTAGCATACCGCGTTCGTTCACAAACCAGTTCTTACAGTTAAAAGTGAACTTTTTGTTAATGGTATAGAGTCTATATTTTATTACTACTTTTCTATACTGTCGTTCGTGATGCGACGGTCAAACCTACGTAAGCTTATAGCCGTTAAGTGCAAAATCGCCCGACATGTTGAATTGGGATAATAGATAAATATCTTGGAATACGAGCCGGTGAGTGCGTCATATGTTTGTTTACATATTTTTGGTCAGTTGTGTAATTGGGCATTTATAAGTAGTTGTAACTTTGGAAGAAACTGCAACTATTTCACGCAACGAAAACGCAATTCTGTTCCATATTCGATAAGTTTCGTCTTTTACAAAACGGTCGTCGTCGCAACAACTGGTTTGAAGACGGCTCTTCAAACCAGTTGCGACGACGACCGTTTTCTGCAACCGTTTTCGTCGTCGGAAAAACGGTTGCGTTTCGTCCGTCAAAAATTCGACAACGACCCACCACTAACCAACTGACCGTACGACAGTTTTTTGTTTACTCTGTCCATGACGTGTAACGGAGTGACAACTGTCACTTGTCAGTTTGATTTTGACACTTGGGTTTTGATCTTGAAAATGGTGGGCTGGTTGGAATTTGGCTTGCGAGCATGTAGATTATTAATCAAGTTGAATCTATAGTTTTGCGGACAATTTGTTGTGATCCGATTGTTTTGTGTGTAAGCAACCCCTTTTGACGATATTGAACGGGTTTATTTTGGAATTTGATTGAAATAGTTTGATAGTGATTCTTTGGACAACCGCGTGCTTGGAAATCTTTAGCGTATTGAAGCGGCTTGGAATCTTGAAATACTTACAGATTCACTACACAGTACAATATACACTCATTTACATACATAAATCCAAGTAGGCTCAGTACCTGAGACCTCGAGTTTTCCTCAACCAGGTGAGTGATTGAATATTTGTATTAATCAGCTCCGCGCACGGCGGACAGTTCGACCCACGCTTACCCAAGACCCGCCCAAAGTTGGCCTATTTGTTGTCTGTCCTGGAAGGTGAGGCCTGGCGTCGAACATTCTGGTAGCAGAGCGTGGTTGTAAGAAATGCAACCAACAAAATTGTAATTTACAGTAAGCTAATTGCTTGACAGTCTCTATAAGGAAATAGTAATTAACTGTAAATATTTGTTAACTGTAATTATTTGTTTTATTGAAATAATTTGTTAAATTGTTGAGACAAGTAAACTTATGTTACCAGTCAGCCGGTTTACATATTCTAATAAAGTTAATTGGATTAGGATATGTTACAGCCCCTTGTTGTAGGTACCTGTTGTATTGGATGTCAGGAAGACATTAAAATATAGGATTGTTGTACCATTGACACAGTTGTTTGTGAAAGTTTGAAACATTTGAAATTGGCATTTTTGAACATTGGCATTGTTTTAAATTGAAATAAAAGTTTATTGTTGTTCATTAGATTGGAACCAATGTTTTGTTGTTGTCTTGAGTTGTAGGGACCAGTTTGATTGTTTGCTTTGTGTTTCCCTTTGTTATTTCTTGAGTTGTTGACTAACAGTTAAGCCGTTTAATTGTTTGCTTTGGATTTCCTTTGTTATTTATTGTTGGAACTTTGTTATTTAATTTGAATTGTTTTGTTTGTGCAATGGCATACAAAGCGGTGAGAGAGGCAATCAGTGGATTGACCACACAGCTACGGTGGTTCACTTCAGCTGCAGCGACCGCTGAGCGCCCGGATCTTGAAAGGTCACGCTTGCTCGGTTCGAAGAGTTGAACGTGAGACTCGGCAACGTTGATGCTCTACTCACCCGCTTCAACGAGTTCATTTGTGATGTGGATCTGGAAGAGCTGGACCAGGCAGCACGCGATAAGGTCCTTGCTGACTACGACCAGATCTTGGACCTGGGGGATGTCATTGGTCAACGTGCTCGGGAAATATTGGAGAGCCGGACACCTGTCCAGGTCAAGCCGGAGACCTCGGTTGTTTCAGGTCCCGGACTATTGAGTAGACTGCCTACTTTGGAACTGCCACACTTTGACGGTCGCTTGGACCATTGGTTGGGTTTCCAAAACCTTTTTGAAAGTTTGGTTGATGCACGCTCGGACCTCAGACCCGCCCAAAAGTTGGCTTATTTGTTGTCTGTCCTGGAAGGTGAAGCCCGAGCCTTGGTACAGCATTTGCCGGTGACTGACTCAGCCTACCCTACCGCTTTGGAACTACTCACCCGGCGGCGGCGGTACCAAAACAAACGTTGTTTGGCTGACGTTCATATTAAACAGATTTTGGGGTTACCGGTCATTACTAGATTGTCAGCATTGCGTACTGACCTGTTGAACCCGTTGGTGGCAGCGACCAACGCTTTAAAGCGATTGGAGTTGCCGGTGGACCATTGGTCTTACCTTTTGGTGCATGTTGTGCTGCAACAGCTTCCTGCTGATTTGAGGGCTCGTTTCGAGCAAAAGTATGGTGGGGATAGTGTCACATATCTCCCCCCATTTGGTGACCTCGTCAAATTTTTGGAGGATGAGTGTCGGTTTGTGGATAACTCTAGCGTTGCCACCGAGTCACGCCAACCGTCTTCCCGGCCACGAGACCAGGGACGGACTAGGGCTCGCGGGCCTTTTGATGGTCGCCCCGCCACCCGTTTTGCTGGCACCCAGAGTTGTCCTGCTTGTGAATTTTATAGGGACACCGGGCATGGCATGGCAACTTGCGCGGCCTTTTTAAAATTGCACGTGAGTGCCCGCCGCCGAATTGCCAATGCACGCCGTCTGTGCTTCTCATGTTTGGGGGCTCACTTCCATCGGGAGTGCCCCAACCCCCGTCCTTGTGGAATTTGTAGGGGGTCCCATTTGGACATTTTGTGAGCTAACGCGAACCACGCTGGCAGACCAGCCTCTGATGAAGGTTCGCGCACGGGGGGTTACCATGGAGTTGGTCACCGGGCTTCTGGCTCGCCGGTTCAGAACCGGGGAGAGGCCCGCAATTTTGAGCGCCGCACTCCACCCCCCGCGCAAGTTGATCGGGAGCCGTGCGACCGCCATTTGGTCTCCCCTCGTAAAGGCGATTACGTAGATGTTGCTAGGCAGCGCTGGCCAGACCGGTGCCGCCTTCCCTCCCGTCCATTGGCGGAACGTCCCCGGTTGGAGTCACGCCCCCCGCCATTCAGGCATCCGATGGGATATGCCCTTCCAGCGATGGCGCGTGGCTCGTGACACCGCGCGGACGAGGAATTTGACCGCCACCCTCGTCGCGAAAGACTTGAGCCTGGGTGCGGCGATCGGCCGCCGCCCAGGCATTGTTAGGAATTTGGCGCCTGCCCCGCTAAGGATCTCAGCCCCTCAGATCGATACGGTTTTGTTGCCAACGGCATCGGTCAGGATCTGGGGGCCCACGGGGGACTCTGTTGTGGTCCGTGCCATTTTGGACACGGGACCCCAGGGTTCCCTTTTGTTGTCTTCTTTAGCGGGGACCTTTGACTCGAATGATTGGATATGCCCGGTATTGTTTTGGGCGAAATGTTTTTTTCACTGCCTTTGGACTGCGGAACTTGGTTGGGACGAGCCACTTCGGGAAACCCTGTTGGAAGATTGGCTCCAATTTGTATCTGCACTCCCTGCAGTCAACGAGGTCGTGTTACCGCGCGCTATTCTCCCCCCTGGGAGCTACACTGCTACCCTTCATGGGTTTTGTGATGCGTCTTCGCACGGTTATGCAGCTGTTGTTTATCTGCGCACCGTCAGCGCCACAGGCCAGGTGAAGTTGTCACTGGTCATGGCCAAGAGCAAGGTGGCCCCCCTCCGGACGGCACTAACCATCCCTAAGTTAGAGTTGTCAGGGGCGGCGCTTCTTGTGCGTCTATTGAACCACGTTGCTCACACTTTGGGTGGAACTGTGGACATTCGGGCTTCTTACGCCTGGACGGACAGTCAAATTGTTTTGTGTTGGTTGAAGACGTCCGTCCACTCTTTGGAGGTCTTTGTTGCGAACCGAGTGTCCCAGATTCAAAATTCTGAAACGCCTTTGATTTGGAGGCACGTGCCTGGAGATCTGAACCCAGGCGACGTGGCCTCACGTGGATGCATGGCACCCCGCCTGATTGCTCACCCCCTATGGTGGGGACCACACTGGCTGACTCACCCCGAGGATGATTGGCCTCGAACGCCAGTCTTGATGTCGGGTCCTTTGCCCGGGCTCAAGGTGCTCGCTATTGGAATGAAGGACTCTCCGTTTGACCCTGATTTTTTGTTGAATCGATACAGCTCCCTCGAGAAATTGTTGAATTTTACCTCGTGGAGCAGGCGTTTTGGTCATAATTCTAGGAATCCCGGGAACAAACGCCTGTCACCGGTTCTCTCTCCTCACGAGCGACAGGAATCACTCCTCTTTTGGGTCCGCTCCGTGCAGGCTGCACACTTTGAGAAGGAGATTGAAACGTTGAAGTCTGGTAAGGCTAAATTGTCGGGAGCCGTTAGTAAGTTGAACCCCCTTTTGGACGATACGGGTCTTTTGCGTGTTGGGGGATGGTTGAGGCACTCTAGCCTTCCTTATGGGGCCCGTCACCCCCTTTTGTTGCCTAAGGAGGGCCATTTGGTTAAATTATTGGTGACTGATCGTCACATTAAGAACTCGCATGCCGGTTGCAATGTGCTGTTGGCCATTCTGCAGCGAGAGTTTTGGATACTGTCGGCCCGTCGTACTATTCGTAGCATCGTCTTCCGTTGTTTGCCGTGCTACCGGACTAAGGCCTCTACTATGCAGCCAATGATTTTGATTTGATTTTGATTTTGCAGGCGTCGGAACAGACTTTGCTGGTCCCTTTTCAGTGAAGACGTCTACTCTTCACAGTAGTAAAATTGTTAAGGCTTATTTGTGTGTGTTTGTCTGCCTGTCAACTAAGGCAGTGCACTTGGAGTTGGTAACCTACCTCTCGACGGAGGCCTTTGTGGCGACCTTGGATAGATTTGTGTCTCGCCGTGGGTTACCTACTTTGATCAGGTCTGATTGCGGTACTAACTACAAGGGTACAAGTAACTATTTGAAAGAGGTATACGCCTTCCTTGCTGAGAACCAGGCTGACATTGGTAACAAATTAGCTCGCCGAGGGGTCACTTGGTTGGTTTGACCCGCCAGCCTGCCCCCATTGGGGGGTATTTTTGAGGCCGCGGTGAAAGCGGCAAAGGGACACTGACGCATATTGTAGGGAGACACCGTTCTCATCTTTGAGGAGTTAGCTACGGTATTTTGCCGCATTGAAGCTGTATTGAACTCGCGTCCATTGTGCCCGCTGTCTTCGGACCCGAACGACTTGGAGGCCCTAACCCCGGGTCATTTTTTGATTGGACAGCCACTTGTCGCCCTGCCGGAGTACCCTTTTGTCGATGTGAGCCAAAATCGGCTATCGCGATTTCAGTTGGTCCAGCAGCTCGCTCAGAGTTTTTGAAAGCGTTGGAGCTTGGAGTATTTGCACATCCTCCAGCAGCGCGTCAAGTGGACTGATAAAACGCATCCGCCCAAAATTGGAGACCTCGTCTTGATTAAGGATGCCAGCCTTTGTATTGGCGCCGGGGGCGCATTCTCAATTTGGTGGCTGGCACCGACGGGGTTCCTCGTTTTGCAGAGGTTTTGGTGGACGGATCGGTCGTGAAGAGAGCGGTCGCAACCTTGTCAAGATTGCCAATTGATTAGCGGACGGGAAGGCCCGTCCGGGGGGGGGGGGGGGGTAGATGTTTCGTCCCGTGACTACACATGGACCGACCAACTGACCGTACGACAGTTTTTTGTTTACTCTGTCCATGACGTGTAACGGAGTGACAACTGTCACTTGTCAGTTTGATTTTGACACTTGTGTTTTGATCTTGAAAATGGTGGGCTGGTTGGAATTTGGCTTGCGAGCATTTATATTATTAATCTTCTTGAATCTATAGTTTTGCGGACAATTTGTTGTGATCCGATTGTTTTGTGTGTAAGCAACCCCTTTTGACGATATTGAACGGGTTTATTTTGGAATTTGATTGAAATAGTTTGATAGTGATTCTTTGGACAACCGCGTGCTTGGAAATCTTTAGCGTATTGAAGCGGCTTGGAATCTTGAAATACTTACAGATTCACTACACAGTACAATATACACTCATTTACATACATAAATCCGAGAAGGCTCAGTACCTGAGACCTCGAGTTTTCCTCAACCAGGTGAGTGATTGAATATTTGTATTAATCAGCTCCGCGCACGGCAGACAGTTCGACCCACGCTTACCCAAGACCCGCCCAAAGTTGGCCTATTTGTTGTCTGTCCTGGAAGGTGAGGCCTGGCGTCGAACAGTGCTTGTTCCTGTATGTCCGACGTCAGAGCTTCCATGATGAACAGGGAGAGGTAAGCACTTAAAGCCGATCCCTGGTGAAAGCCTACAGCCACGTTGAACTGGTCGGTATTGCCAGAAGCCAACAGGACGTAAGTACGAGATTGGCTGTAGGCATATTTATGTACATCACGAATTTACTCTACATACTTCCCAGCCAACCCTTTCTCTTTCTAGGTCTACTACAACGTATCCAGAGGTACCCCATCATTTATGCTTTCTCCTGATCAACGAATATCATGTGCACCTCTGTACTTCTCGCACAATTGGTGGAGTGCAAAAGTGTCGTCCATTGTTAAGTGACCTCCACAATCCAATTACTGTGTAAATTGTACGTCAGCCTTTTAACTACCCGTAGCGATTGACGATTCAAAAATCTACGAATTCAGTTGAGACAAATGCAGGCTTAACGTGTTTGGCGAATCACAGAGTTCTCATTATGTAATAGATACCATCCACGAACTGACCGCGGCTTCGATCGACCCGTGCGGCTGATAATATTTAGCCTGCATGATTGCAACTCTTCATGTGGCTTATACATTTTTGATTGTGGATTCAAGGACAAACTGACTCATCGCATTTACACATTCGACATGCAATAGTCGATGCTCCATGTAAGTTTTTTTATCGCAGAAACCGTAGATATCCAGCAGAAACGAATATTTCATGTCTTAGAATGCCGATGGCGATCTGAATAGTCGTTTACGGGGTCGGCATCTTCGGTAGCGTCCACCCGTTGCTCTGCTGCTGCTCTGTATGGTGAAGACAACAAGGCACGCTGGCTGCACACAAATATTTTATGACAAAGCTACAAAACACAAATTTTCGGGTTGTTTTTCTTTATTCATACTGAAGACCTTTCCAATTGTGTATTTGTGTCAAATAAATAAATTATTATTAAATAAATTGTCACATTTCATGCTGATAGGTCAACGGGAAGTATAATAGGTACCTACTGCACATAAAACCACGCCTTTTTTCCCCCAAAGGGTTGGAGTCAGTACCACATTTCGCCAGGTATATTAGTCTCATTTGTAGAAAATGAGTGTACTACGTGAGCTCGACAAATGGATGTGCGGATAACACTTGTGCGACAAAACTGTACCTACTGCGACTCACCATAGTTCGAATGCACGCTTGTGCGACACAATAAATCTAGTCGTTTCTAGCAATCGCCGGCCGCTGCCGCGGCACGGCACGGCATAAAAAGATATCTTCTGGCATTATTAGTCATAAAAATAAAAAACCAAAGGGAGTGCAACACACTTTAAAATTGTATAATCAAAATATCCAAGGTTGCTCTTCCAAATTACTTGAAATAGAATTGTTTTTAGAAAACACTAAGTTTGATGTCATTTGCTTAACTGAACATTGGTTAAAAGATCATCAAGTAAAGTCAATAAATTATGAAAATTACTGTGTAGTTAGCTTTTTCAGCCGAAAACGCATGATACATGGCGGATCATTAATATTAGTTAAAAATTCTATTAAATCGAAAGAACGAAAGGACATCATTGGGCTGTCTGTTGAACACACTGTTGAGCTGTCCTGTGTTGAGCTTGATAAGCATGTTATAGTATGTGTATACAGACCTCCAAGTTACCAGAATCTATCTGTGTTTGATTCTGTAATGGAAGAGGTGCTAAAGAAACTTAGTACTAGTAGTAAGTCACTGGTCATATGTGGTGATTTTAATATTAATTTATTAGAAAGTAACTCAAATACTTTCAGATTATTAAGTCTTTTTAAGTCATTTAATCTGTCAAATGTTTTTATGGAACCAACCCGAGTGACAGCTTCTTCTGCCACTTGTATAGATAATATTTTTTGTAACTGTGATTACTTACACAAACAAATTGTAAATAAGTTGCCATCTGATCACAGTGGTCAAACAGTAACATTTTGCTCGTACATACCTCTACAAAAAATTCAAATAAGGTTTAGGCCAATGACATGTAAAAATCTAGAGAAATTTAATCATTCTTTGGCCAGTACATTATGTGTTCACAGTTTTAATAATGAATGTGACCCAAATGAGTTCTACGCCGAGTTCTTCTCATTATTAAACACGCAATTTAATGACAATTTCCCACTAAAGACTAAAAGTATTTGCACAAAGTTCTTATTTAGTGATTGGGCAACTCCAGGTATACGTAAAAGCAGAGAAAAACTTTTTGAACTTTATGGCGTAAAGCAACATATGACTAATAGAAGCTTTCATCAGTATGTTGCAAAATATTCTAAAATTTTTAAAAGTGTGTGCAGCTTGGCTAAAGCGCTTTATATTAGCAATAAAATAAAATCAGCGGATGATAAAATAAAAACTACCTGGCAAATAATAAATGATGAAACAGGTAGGAAAAAACAGCGTAATACTGAATTTAATTTAGAGTCTGCACATGGCCCCATTAACTCAGATATAGAAATAGCTCAGGAATTTCAAAATTTTTTCGTTAATATTCCCGTTAAAACTACTGAAGCTTTAAATTCGTCACCCGCGCTTTCCGCTGCCTTACTCAAAAAGAATGTAGGGGCATGTCCTTTAGAGTTCAGGTTTCAGCATACTAACCCCCAGGCTATTATAAAAGCTTTTAAAGATCTTAAAATTAAATCAACAGAAGATCTTTGGGGAATGTCTGTCAAATTTTGTAGTTCTATTATTGAAACCATTGCACCCTATTTAGCTTTCATATTTAACACCAGTGTAGACCAAGGAGTCTTTCCGGATCTGATGAAACACAGCAAAGTAGTTCCTTTGTTTAAATCCGGTGATAGTAAAGAACCAAACAATTATAGGCCCGTGTCAGTTCTGCCAGTTCTCAGTAAGGTGTTTGAAAAGTTAATGCTCAATCAAATGTTACGTCACTTTAATAAAAACTCCATCTTTCATGAACACCAGTTCGGTTTCACCAAAGGGCGTTGTACCACCGACGCTGGTGTTACCCTAATAAAGAACATTTTTAACGCCTGGGAAGAAGCACAAGATGCCATTGGAATCTTTTGTGACCTTTCCAAGGCGTTCGATTGCGTAAACCATGAGACACTTTTGCTGAAACTAGAGCACTATGGAATTAGAAATACAGCTCTTGACTTAATGAGATCATACCTGAAGGACAGAATGGTCAAAGTCCAAGTAAACGGCGTAAACTCATTGGGGTCTGAAATGGCAATGGGCGTTCCTCAAGGCTCGATATTGGGTCCATTCCTCTTTTTAGTATACATTAATGATCTACCCCATCTACTTCCAAACCAACCGAAGATGGTGTTATTTGCAGATGACACATCATTGATATTTAAAATCGACAGACGGTCTCAAAATCTTGACGACGTCAATAACTCCATTCTTCAGGTCCAAGACTGGTTTACGGTAAATAATTTGGTACTTAACAAAAAAAAAACCAAGTGCATTAGATTTCAATTGCCTAATGTCAGAGGTAGCGAATGTGACATCTTATTGAATGGGGAAAAACTGGAATTTATTGATCAAACGGTTTTCCTAGGAATCACGCTAGACGAGAAATTACAATGGGGACCTCATATAACATCTCTTGCGGGGCGGTTGAGCTCGGCCGCTTATGCTGTTAGAAAGATAAGACAGTTAACAGATGTAGAAACCGCGCGTTTGGTCTATTTTAGCTACTTCCACAGCATTATGTCGTATGGCATTTTACTGTGGGGTAGGGCTGCTGACATTGAATCCATTTTTATTTTGCAAAAGCGAGCTGTCAGAGCCATTTATAATCTATGTCGCGGCGAATCCCTCAGGGAACTATTTAAAAGGATTAATATTATGACGGTACCTTGCCAATTCATTTACGAAAATATTATGTATGTAAGAAAAAATCTACATCTTTTTAATAAAATAAGCGATAGACATAACTTTAATACTAGAAATAAAGACAAGATAGATCAACCATTTTTCAGATTAGCAAAAGTACATACATCTTTTATGGGGTACTGTGTTAAATGTTACAACAAAATACCTTCTGATATATTGCAATTAAATGAAAGGAGGTTTAAAAGTCATATTAAAAGTACACTTTGTAAACGAGCTTATTACAAATTAGAGGACTACATCCAAGATAAGAACGCTTGGAAACATGCTGGTCTCGCTCCATAGGACAGTCTCATAGGGGTTTATCAAACTAGTTGCTAACTTAATTGTGTAGATAATATTTATTTTTTCTTCTATGACACTGTTTTACATTCTGTAATTACTGTAACTCACACACTGACAGTTTATATGGGTAGTTCATATAATTGTTTTTTTATTTAACTGCTTTTGTTAATTTATTTTTATTTTCTTTTAATTTCATTTGTTGTGTATATATATCATTTGCATCGTTGTATATGTAAGCGGGCACGCCCTTTATGCCTGGAGGCTTTAGTAAGGTTTTAAGTTCTGTTTACGATTTTGTTTCATTATTCATTTCAACTTGAGTTTAGTTTTCAATGTTTTGTTGGTATAATGGCGTGTGCTAGCTGACATATGGCGAATAATGTATGTTTTGTTTTATTATATTAATAACTTATACAATATTGTATAGAATCAAGTTCTTCTAACTTAACAGACAGCAGTGCTGCTGGGGAGTTTGTTCCGCCACTTCTTCTTCCCAGCCAAAGCACTAGGAAGTGTCGAAGGGCGGGCGTTTTGGGGGGACTGTCTTATGTGACTTTGACGTTCAAAAAGTGCTGACTTTCAGCCTAGTTTGAATAAATGACTTTTGATTTTGATTTTGATTTTGCACCGCTTGCTTCGCTCGCTCGGCTCGTGCGTAGGAGGTCACATTTTTAACCGAACCTAACCTAGTGTACTACGTGAACTCGAGTGTGTCGCACAAGCGTGCATTCGAACTATTGTGAGTCGCAGTACAGTTTTGTCGCACAAGTGTTATTCACACATCAATTTGTCGAGCTCACGTAGTACACCCGTAGACAATAAATAAAAAAATAGATACCACGTTCGGCTCTATTCGTTCATGTGAAAAAGGGTTTCGACAGGCGCTCAACAAAGTGATCGTACAAGGGTTCCGTAGTGAAACCAGGAACCCTTGTACGATCACCTTGTTGAACAGTTTTGTTAATATAATTACACAGGCCGACAATATTTTATCCTGAAACCAGACTATACTTTTCCGAAGGATTTTGACGCGCTGAATTCAAATCTGGCCTCAAAATTGCTCTATCACGTCAGGGTTTCGAGATATCCTAACCTACCTAAAAATGCAAAAAATACCGTTTTTTCTCATATTTGAAGTTATGTAGCACGGCCGATCCTAGTTATTTTCAAATTATTGATAGCATGTCAAGGGACTAGTCTTCCTCTTTAAAATGACGTTGAGGTTACTCAAATAGTTTTTTTTTTTCGCTGAGATATATCATTTTGAAATTTTCATATACGTGGATTTTTCTACTTTTGCGAATTCATACACATACAGTCTATTGATCTCGTTGTAAGTAAATACAATATTTTTCTGAAAATCAAAAATAAAAGTTTTCAAGCATAAGCATAGGTCATTCTTAATTTACTTATAGAAAAGTAGTTGATTAAACTTGTTCTACCCAGATTCGAATTCAGCGCGTAGTCTGGTTTCTGGGTAAGAGTGTTCGTCAAATTTTGTCGGCCTGTGTTATTGATTAACCGATAACAATATTAGTTAGATAGTTACTTACTATTAAATACAAACTTATTTTTGCGGTTAATAAAATCACTAGTGCATGCTTACCAAGTATCTAAACATTCACCCTACGGAATCCTGCATTGTACGCAGGCCGCTTTTTCCCACTGGGCACGTGCCCAGGAGCCCCGTGGTCGGTCCCTAGTTGCTGCCAGATCACCAAACGATAGCCGATATTTAATACCGTAAAACGTATTTATTTCGAAAATGTATGTGAAGTTTCAACAAATTTAAAACATTTTCTACGATAATGTTAAAAATGTATCATTTAATTGATTATTCGCATGTTTTAATCAAAAACCCTTTAAAAGAAATGCAAAATTTAATCAAGAAAGTAAATAAAGTATTTGATTAAAAATGTTATTCTACACACTATCCATGGGAAATTGAAGAAACATTCTATTGTAAATGCATGATGGTAACTAACTGTAGGTAGAGAGGACTGCTCATTCTCCAAATATTGAAAAGAATAAAATAAAATTAGAAGCTACTTGGCACCCGGCTTGGCACTGATGTCCATAGAATGTGTTATGCTAAAAAAAATGGATTTTGAAGAAATTATTATTGTTTTAGCCTATCTCAAATCTAGAAGGGAGAAGGTCTTACCTCTTCAATCACCATAGATTTTTAAGCACTAACCTGTGAATGGCTACTTAAAATAGCTACTTTTGAGGATTGCATTATAGATATTAACTTAATTTATGCGTTTATTGTATCTGTAAAGAAATAAAAATAAATCTACTTTCTAAGAAAATAGTGCTCTGTCAAGGTCACAGGGGCCCTATTTTCCTATTGTGCCCAGGGTCTCCGACAGGTTAAAGCCGACCTTGTGCGTGATCCGACTCGCACTAGTCCAGTTTTTCGGAGTTAGGTAGAGACAGATATTATATTACATAAATCTATAGGTACAGAACCCTAAAAAGAAATATGGAAAATAAGTGGAAGTGAGACAGCGGCTGAAGAGCCTAGCCTATAGGGTTAAAAGTTAAAGATAAGTGGCCTTTTGTTTAGCCTCCATGAACTAAAATGATTCATTTTGGTCCCACAGTCGTAGGTACAAGGTTAGTTGCTCTGAGAGTTGATCGGACGAGTAGACGTGTATCGTGTTTTCCTTGTTTGTGCTTTATTAAAGTTTAAGTAATTCTGTTTTAACGGCCACGTGAGTACCTTTTTACGAATAAATATTTTAATTTAAAAAAATAATTAAGAGGTAAGGTATTTATTTGGATAAAGAGGCAGTACGTTTAAGTATAATAACCACGCTCTATATATATAAATACACAGTGATACACAATGCATGGTTATTGCATTTAAGTCATCAATTTACCTGTTACATACCTACATCAATTTCCCGCTAGTTCAACACAAATCCCGTTTATTATTATTATAACGGATAACTTTCATTCATATTATTTTAAGTAGATAGGTATTTAACATTTTTCATTCAGTTAGCATGTTTTATCACTTAAAAGACTTTGTTGACTCGATCGATAACTTGACATTGACGAAAATTACGAATCTTCAATGTAGCGTGCTTTGGAAAAGATAACAACACATTACATATTATTCATAATAATATAATTTATAAAATATCGAAATACATTATTAAACACATAACTTAGTACTTACATGATATACTTATGTATTTAGATTTATAAAATTTATTTGTGTTATGCTTATGAGTCCTCAACTTAAAAATGATAAAATAAGTAATAGTAATTTGGCTCACTTGCTCGCTTTATTTGCTTAACCTATACTGTCCTATTGCTAGGCAAAGAATTCCCCAAGTCCTAAGTATTTACCTATGTACTTAAAAAAGTCGCTGGTAGGTACCACCTACCACGATGTCAGAGTGGTCCACTTAATACTTTTCAGGTGGCTATTGCCTTTAGCTGAATTTTGAAAGTTTCTGCAGACACTACTAATATCGAATTAGTTGTACCTACTGACTTCGACTAAAGATAGTATAGTCAATAGTGCAAAAGGACGTCTCGCGACTAGGGTTTTTATCCTTCCGAATATAATCTTGGTATTCGGTCCTCCGTACGGACGTCCGGGTTTTATTATGCATTTAATTAAAATTCACAAATCGCTTGAAATCAAATGATTCCGATAATCTCTCCAGTCCCATGAGATCCAGTTTTTTTGGATAGGTCTAGCCATTTGTAAGTAGGCTCTAAGTACCTACCTACTTACATAAGTTGGTAACTGATTGGTTGTATGACGTTTCTAAAGTTAGGATTTTCAGCCACGGCTTCCTCTCTGTGAGAGGCATGGCAGTGATTCCTCCACCCAACTAGCACACAAGCTCTTTATGTAGGCCCTGTACAGCCTGAATGTGGGACAATAGCTCGTGAAGGACCTACGGAATAATAGCCATACAACGGTATCGGTAATCGGTAGCTAATCGACAAGGTAGATACAAAGGCGTCATAGAGTTATTTTATGGGCATTTGATGTGAAGCAGAGTAATATTTGTTAAGGTGAATGCTCCAACTAGCCCGCGAAATTCGAATTTTCTTACGTTTTTTGCAATTTGACGGCCAGTGCTTGTATGTTGATTAAAATATTATTCGCGGCTGTAAGACATGTAGTTACAGAATTATAATCGCACACAACGCACTAAGTTCATAAAGCTGTAGGAATGACTTTTTCTGTTTTTTTTTTGTTCCTACGCCTTTATGAACTTGGAGGGTTGTATTGGTGATTTTGCTGATTATAATTCTGTAACTACATACGTCTTAGGGCGCGTACACATAGAACGTCCGTTTTACAGGATCCTTTTTAACTGATCCGTCGCTACTGGAGGTATTAATTCACACAGCATTTACAGGACCGATTTTAACGGATCCGTCGCTACTGGAGGTATTATTCACACAGCAATTACAGGACCGATTTTAACAGATCCGACTTTCGTTCTTCAGTGTTTCGCCTACTTTCTACGAGGATGGACGTTGTCGTGTTGTATTGGTACTATCGTTGTCTGCGTCGGAGGAAGCCCCGACGTTATTGGATACATCAATTTTTAAGGCAGATTTTATTTCCGTTGTGTGTGAGATTTTTTTTACTGGATCCGGAATACTGTCATGTGTGTGAACGTGTGAACTGGCTCATACAACTACATACGCTAATAATATATACGTTTAAACGGACTTGTAAAACGGATTCCTGCTTATTTTGCCGGATCGGTATTTTTACTGGATCCGGAATACTGTATTCTGTGTGAACTCGCTCATACAACTACATACGCTAATAACATATACGTTTAAACGGACCTGTAAAACGGATTGCTGCTTACTTTGTCGGATCAGGATTTTTTACTGGATCCGGAATACTGTATTCTGTGTGAACTCGCGCATACAACTACATACGCTAATAACGTATACGTTTAAACGGACCTGTAAAACGGACGTTCTATGTGAACGCGCCCTTACAGCCGCGAATAATATTTTAATCAACATATAACCTAGCACTGGCCTGCAAATTGCAAAAAACGCAAGAAATTTTGAATTTCGCGGGCTGGTTGTGTTGTGCCGGACGTAAAGAATAGCAGCACCCTATCTCTTCCCGTGGTAGTCGTAAAAGGCGACTAAGGGACTTAAGTACTAGAGTATGGGCAGCAGCGTTCTCTAAGCTTTTTACCACCATATTGCGATCGCCAACCCGCCTGCCAAGAGTGGCGATTATGGCAAAGCCTCCCAAACTGGGGGAGGCCTATGTTCAGCACTGGACGTCTTAGGGCTGAAATGATGAAAGTAATATTTTGTTCAAGATAGGTGCAGCCTAACAATGAACTGCAAATTACAAAAAAAAAAAAAAAAAACGATATCTGGAATTTTGTTGGCTACCCTCGCACTTGCCCGTTAAATCCTTCTACGCGCATACATAGAGGCACGGACATCATCACATTGAATAACACCAATTAGTTTTACAATACATGGTAAACTTTAACAATATTCCATGAAATGCATTCGCTCAAAAATTCTGCTGTTCCATACATTTTGTTACACGTAGCTGGACAAAATGTATAAAACAGCAGATTTTTGCATAAATTTCATGTGAAATGAGCCGTGCCTCTATGATACGTATATTTTAGATAAACTTAAAAGCGGAGCTACCATTAGGTCCGCTTTTCAAAGCAAAAAATTTGGAACAAAGCAAATGAGCGAACCTATGTTCCGTTGGAAGACCTGCATACCAAAACTGTTTTGTTCGTACGGAACATGAAAGTTGCTTAACAAAAACCTATAGATCTATGCCATTATTTTATTTCCAGAAAATGGTGGGCCGAGCATGGATCTTTTTAGCCCTAACAACACTTTGTTTTCAATGGTCTGGACAAGAGACATTAGATGTTGATCCAGTATTAAGGTTTGTAATTTTTATGCTAACAAATAAGATACCTGTCTAAGAGGTAAGTACCTATACTTATCAATGTACAGCTGCTTTCTTGGACCATCTTCAGTTCTTGACGTGGTCGTAGCCCGCTTTCAAGGGAGCGAGAACTATCACAGAGCTCCTAGAACTGCGTAAAACAGATTCACTAAATTATAAATCTAATTTTCAGCACGACAATGCCAACTGTCCAAAAAGAAAATACAATAGCAAATGCTATAAATAATTTTGGTTACAAACTACTGCTCAAAATGATGAACGAAAAGAAAAATGAAAACATTGTAGTCTCACCAACAGGTGTCGCCGGTAAGCAATATAATTATTAAAACCTAGATTGTACCTAGCTAAGTAATAACAGTAATAATCGACCGACCAGGTTAAGCTACGCTGACCGTGGATGGGTGACCATCTTTACATATCCCTCCGTGACTCGGAAAGCACGTTAAACCGTGTCGGTCCCGGCTGCCATCGTGGATCTTTGACATTCGTTTACGGGTCGTCGCGTCGGAAGCCCCAGAGTCTGACAACCAGTCTTACCAAGGGCTATCGCGTTACCCAGTGACTGGGCTGTGGAGGACAGATAGGCAGTCGCTGTAAAATACTGATATTCAGCTGCATCCGGTTAGACTGGAAGTAAGGCAGATGATGATAGTATCTAGACCTAAACCAGATTCCGTTATTAAATAAAATATGTACGAGGTATTGACGTATCGGTATAAATATAGGTAAGTAGTAAACATCCATGTTACGAGTTGACGTTGCAGGTACACAATATTTGGGGCTGAAAGTCTGAAACGGTAACGGTAAGAGTTCATTTGTTGGCTTCATGGAATAGTAGAAACTTTGGTTCAAACGTGTCTCCGTGCGGTCACTTTTCTCGGGCCTCGTGATGACTGTGGTGAAAGCGGCGCCAAAGTTCACAACCACATAAGTCCACCGTACAACGTTCTGCCTAACTGCAAACCCCAAAATAGCTTCATTGTTTTCACCGACACACAGTTAAAAGATATTCATCAAATATAATGCTTCATATAGGCAATCTAGAGACAATAGATGGCAACGTACGGTAACTTGGGTCAGCAATCTGAGACAATAGACTGAAATGGAAATATAGGTGGATGTCAATTTGCACGCGTGTAGCAAAGCATCGTATTGTTACTGCCGTGTAGGCGGGTACAAAAACTTTCATCATTATTTCTTTAAAATAACCGTCAAATATTCATAAATTGTACTACCTCGTTGGTCCTCAAGCAGGCGCGGTCGCAGCCAAACATTGGGGGGGGAGGGGGGGTCACCATGAGTACTGAAGAATATTTTTAGGAAGGTACATCCTCTTTGGTCTAGTAGTCGCAAGCGCTACTGATCAGCATGATGTCCCGGGTTATAATCTTTTTGCAAATGTCCATCGGAGTCTCGTGGCTCAAGTGAGAACAATTTTAAGATAGTAAGACAGGCAAATCGTTCAGGGTTTCGACAGCATGACTGTCTTTGGGCGGGGGTCATGACCCCTAGGACCCCCCCCACCTCGGACCACGCCTGTCCTCAAGCACGACTTCCGAGCGTAAGGACTTCGTTCGATTTCCAGAATGTAACTGGGTTTATCCATTAGGAATTGTGCCCCGTCGATAGTACTTAATAGACTCGCCTTCTATTACAAGGTACCTATTTAAACATAACTGGTGAAATGAGGGTGTAGCTACTGTTACTACTATAATACACACCTGCCAACCGTTCGTGGATTACAAGCGTGATGTAATTGTATTTATGTTTTATTTACTGTTTTAGGTCTGCTTGCCATGACTCTACTCGGAAGTGTCGGGACAACGCATAATGAAATCGCCGAGACCCTCGGTTTTTCCCAAGGTAAACGTTAGTTGCGACAAGTTTGCTCACGGTACATATTTGGTTCTTATTTCTAAATGTGAAGGTGTGAATTTCATCTAGTCACACATATATGTTGCTATAATCGCATGTCTAATTTAAGTTATAAATTGTTACAAATGCTGTTACAGGTATTTCTACTATGACTCGTTATAAATAAAATGATTTTATTGTTTATTTTATGCATTCAAACGTCAACAGATATTTTACAAAACCGCAAAAACCACGAACAGTTCGGCGAACTTCTGCAGGCTTTAAATACTAACGTTTCTTCGAAAACATTGTACGCTGATGCAATGTTTGTGGATGCGCACGCGCCGCTACGTGAGTTGTATCGCAACTATCTTTACGACGTCTATCGGGGGGATGTACTCAGTGCCAACTTTAACGAAACTGAAGAAACTAAGAATATGATTAATCAGTAAGTTTAAACATAGATTTACCGTCTCAACTAACACTAAGCTGATTTTTAGGGTACCATACCCAAAGGGTACCCCTATTACTAAGCCTCCGTTGTCCCGCTGTCTTACTGTCAACATCGGGCAGATAGACAGTTGAAATTTTCACAGATTGAGTATTTATATTGACGCTATAAGTGCTATAACAACAAATTAATGAAAACTAAAGGGAGCCCCTTTAATTTTTATTTCAGTAGCCATACAAGATACGTGTTTATTTTTCAGTCGACTATTTTAAGACTGATTTACTTAACCCAATGACCAACTTTTATCTCGCTCTTTTCAGATGGGTGAACAATCACACGGAAGGCCACATAGAGGAATTCTTAAAACAAACACTTCCTATATCTACTAAAGTGGTATTGTTAAGTGCACTATACTTTAGTGGCCAGTGGGAACAGCCTTTTACACCGGAATACACAGCAAAGTAAGGTTTACTACTTAACTACCTATCGATTTATAACATAACATAATATAACGCCTGTTACCATCCGCGAACGGTTAGGCAGAGGTGTGCTTCTTGTATATCCATATTTTTGTTTAAGTTCCATGTAATAGGGGCGAGCATTTAGCCAGGCACAAATCCAGACTCCAGGGTGTCTCCTGAGTTTGAGACGGAAGAACCAAATAACATTTTGGTCGACCTGGGAATTGAACCCAATACCTCATACTCAGCAGTAGCGCTTGCGACCACTGGATCCACTGGATTGATATCAGGCACCCCACGCTTTTTTTTCCATTATTTTCTACTTTTTGGTTTGGTGTTCTATGGAAGTGTGTTATGTTTAACACTTTCAGTGCCCCGTCGAAAAAAGAATTATTCAAAAGTAGACTCTATTCACACCTAGCTTATTTTTGTGATTTGCACCCGGTAGTCGGGTGCACGGCATGGGTCAAAATCGCGCTATAAGGAGTCGGTTACAAACAAACATACAAATGAAACTAATATAAAGCGTGTAAAAATGTAAAAAGCTATAAGACAAATAGAGGCAGTCTAGTTGTTATCGCTTTGAATCTTTTAAAACTATTAGATTTTTTTTCAGTTTTTCACCCATTATTCTTCTTTTTATTCTTTTATATTGTATAGTCAGTTTTGTTAACTGACTTTCGTTACTGACTCTACCTATGGGACTTTTTTTTTTTAGGATTTCGTAGTCAAATGGCAAAAGGGAATTCATATTTCGTCCCGTCCGTCTGTCGATGTAGGTACAGACAATGGCAAGGGAAGCTCTCAAAACGAATAAATTTTCCCCGTTTTTGGAACATTTTTCATTGCTGCTCTGCTCCTATTGATCGTAGCGTGATATTATATGGCCTTCTTCGATAAATGGGCAACGCAACGCTGAAACAATTTTTCAATTAAAACCGGTTAGTTCCTGAGATTATCGCGTTCAACAAACAAACTCTTTAGCTTCATAATATTGTATAGATAGAAACGTAGATAATTATGTCGACTGACATAATAATAGGTTGGGGAAAAAGTTTCTTCGCATTTTTTAAGAAAATTCAAAACATTTTTTAATAAAGTTTATTTACATTTAACTAAAGTATGTAGGTACCATTTTGTTCGATAACTTTTTGCCATTTTGTAGGTAGGGACATGATCCCATTGCTATAGAAATTTTGGGACTTCTGGTCAAAATACCGCGACAAGTGGTTTTGGCAGTCCTCTCGTGATGTTAACCTGACACTGCCTAAAGAATTCTGAAGAGACCGAAACAGGTGGAAATCTGAAGGTGCAAGGTCAGGACTATACGGCGGATGCATTAACACCTCCCAGCCAAACTCTCTTAATTTTTGTTGGGTGGCTAAAGATGTGTGAGGTCTAGCGTTATCATGATGAAAAACCACACCCCTTCTGTTGATTAATTCCGGCCGCTTTCTCTCAACTTCTTGCTTTAATCTCATCAGTTGTTCGCAGTAGAGTTCAGAATCGATGGTCCTGCCTGGTGGTAACAGCTCATAATGAATAATGCCCTTCCAATCCCACCACACACACAGCATCACCTTGTTGCGAGTTAACCCGGGTTTCGCCACAGTCTGTGAAGCCTGACCGGCCTTTGACCACGACCTTTTTCGCACGTTCTTGTCATACGTGATCCACTTTTCATCACCAGTTATCAGCTTCTTCAAAAATGGTTTGGTTTCATTACGTCGTAATAAAGAATCACAAATGAGTACACGGTTCATTAGGTTTCTTTCAGTGAGCTCGTGAGGTACCCAAATGTCGAGCTTTTTTGTGTAGGTACCCAGTTTTTTTCAAATGCGCCAAAACTGTTTTGTGGTCAATTTCCAGTTCTTCAGCTACGTCGTAACTACTGGTATGCCGATCTTGCTCCACTTTTTCAAAAATGGCATCCATTTTGTCCGTAATAGGGCGACCAGAGCGACGTGCATCTTTGACATCAAAATTTCCGGATTGAAAACGCTTAAACCAAATTTGTGCTACTCTCACAGAAACTACACTAGGTCCATAAACATCGCAAATTTTTTTCGCGGCTTGCGTTGCATTTTTACCTTTTTTGTAGTAAAATTTTAAAATGTATCGAATTTCTTCATTAGATTCACTCATCTTGACGGTACGAAAAACAAATGAAAATCACACATTTTCCTAATTTGAATTTGGAATTATGTTCTTTAAAATTTAAACTTTCAATGATACCAAAACCAGCCAGATACAAATAGTATAGCCAAAGAGATTTTATTACAAGTTCATACATACTATAATGCGAAAAGACTTTTTCCCCAACCTAATATGAAAAATAAAGACTATTTTTAAATGATAAACTTGTTTGTGATAAACAGCACCGCAGTTGGCCTTTCCAGCCATTCACTGTTTCCAGCCTTATCAGATGCGACTGACTGACTATACAAAAAACGACAGCATTTGACCTCTGCAACTTTGTTTCCGAGGATACATAATTATCTATGCCTAGTTGATATTCATGCAGGGTTTTATTTGATGGAGAATTAGTCAAATAATCCTCAGTAGGTAGGTACCTATGGCTAGAATAGCGCCAACTCAAGAGCAAAAAGTTAGGATTAGAAGCTTGCTAAGGTTAACCTTGAACTTACGAAGGCCAAATATTTTCCAACACCTCAATTAGCAAGCAAATTGTAATGACAGTTTTTGTATACCTACCTAATTCAACAATATGTAACGTATTCCAGGATGTCATTCAATGGACCAACAGATGAAGTCATGGCTGATCTAATGTTGAATTTCGGTCAATTTCGGTATCTATTTTCTGAAAAACATGGTACGTCTTTGTCTTCTATTCATTATATTAACGAGCTTAATAATTACCTACGTTAACCTTTCAAAGTCATGGCTTTAAACTAATGACCGTTTTTGTTCACAGATTTGCACATAATAGCATTGCCATATAATGACAGTGAAACAACTATGTACGCTTTGAAACCTAGGTTCCCAAAAAAATTTACATTGTTAGATCTTATGGAAAAGATAGACTACGAGCACATTGACGATATAATAAACCAGATGAACACTAGAAAATGTGTTATACGTTTCCCTAAGATGGAAATTAAAAGTAGCACAAATTTAGATAATACTTTGAAAGCTATTGGGATTAAATCCATGTTCATACCAGGAGAAGCAAACTTCGCACTTATGATAAATAGTAATACGGTTGTGAATAAGACTGAAGAGGAAACAATTACAAAGCTAAGGGTTGGAGAGGTTGAATCAAAAGCAGATAGAAGCCTGTTAGACAGCCTCCCTAATCCAGGAATTCATGTAGACTCTATATTGCATGATGTTAAGATTACTATAAATGGTATGTGAAAATAATATATTTTTTATAACTATAATTATGCATGCGTAGCATAAATCCCAGGAGGCCTGTATTCAACAGTGGGTGAGATAATGCTGCCGATGATGGTTATGATGATGCATAGCACAGAAAGACATTCACTAACAGGGAGATAGTAGTTGACAACCAGGAATCATGAAATCGCGTCAGAGAGTGTGATGGGTTGGCCAATAAAGATGGTCCTATACAGGATACGTTTTTAACCAGTGCGCAAATTTAATTTTTTTTAACTTAAACGAGTTATAATAACCATTCAATTTTTATTTTGATATAACTTAGTACAAAAAAATTAAGTTATCGTTAACGAAAAATAATTATTTTGAAACTGGTTTTTATGGTAACTTGCGCGCTTTACAAAATTCTAAGAAGTTCGAAGTACCTACGCTGGCGCGCGGTTACTGACCTATTATTATTTTCGATAACATACTACGAAATATGTAGGGTATCCACAGTTTACTGATATAAGATCGGTTTTTTTTTTTTAAGTATTGAAAAAATAATTGAATTGTGTTCTATTACTGATACTGAATAACCAAAAAAATTTTCGCACTGGTTAAAAAAAAATCCTGTATATGCATACAACAATTAACACTAGTACAGTTAAGAGAGTAAATCAATATTATTTATCCATACACTAGTTCTATTTACTGATGTGGTGGTGACCAAGTTTGTTTGGCTCTACTCCTTATATGGGAACATCTATTGACAGTAAACAAATTTTTATTTTAGAATATGGAACCGAGGCAGTGGCTGCTACTAGCGCAATATTAGCACGATCAGCTGAACAATTCTATGCAGACTCACCATTTTATATATTTATAAGAAATGAAAGGACTAAACTTGTGACTTTTAGTGCTGTTATATTTGATCCAACAATTTGAATAGAGCAAAATATTTTAAAATTTAGTTACCATGCATTAATTTTAAGTAAACAATCTAATATTTGTTTATATTATAAGGCAAGTTTGTAATAAAATAAGAAAAATGTGTAAACTATGAAATAAACTTTTTATTATTCATACATTTACAACTATGAATATTGGATGTTATATTTTGTTATTGTTTTTATCTTAATTATTACACTATTCTTAATTGTTTATCTGTTATTCTTCAATCTTTCTATTTGTTCATTGAGAGTCTGCTTCCATTGTTCTTCAGAGATGCTCTGAGCCCATTCTGGGATTGAGGCCTGGGGCAAAGCAAAGTTTTCCATAGCTCTCATGACCTAAAAATAAAATAAAAGTTAGAATTTACTATAAATATCAGTTCTTAAAAACAAGCTTTGTGGGAGATATTCTAGTTTTTGAGTATACAGAGTACTCTTTCTCTCACACTAAAGCAAGGAAATAACATACAAGTTTGCTGAGTTCCGTGTATTGCTGTAGTTCCTTGTGTTTTGCTGGAGATCCTTGTGTTACCGGACATAAACAATAACACCGTCCCATTTCTTCCCATTTGTGTCGTAGACAGCTTGGACAGCAACAGTCTCTATGCATCTTATAACCATACTGTGACTGCCAACCCACCTGCCATTATGGCAAATGGTCCCTTTGGGGAAGGCTTATATCATTTTGGTTACCTTTTGGTCTGTACTTTTAGTGAAACTTACTAAACCGTTGCTTTTGTTTACCATAATTCATATTATATGTCGAAAGAGACTGGATTCTGCGACACAGGGTATCCTAGTGTGGGATCCAGAGTCACATCTAAATACTGTAAAATGTTTATGAACCAATTAAATTTACTATACCACTACTATACAATATTTATCAAGGGATGTCTTTTGGCTGAAATGATTACTGATTAATTAGTCTCACCTGTTGTGCTCGCTCATTATCCATCTGTATATCATCTGTATGCCTCGGTGCACTCCAAACTTCTCTACTAAGAGCATTTTCCATTGTTTCTATACTTGGCACATCGCCTGAAGGTGCTTCAGGATTCTATATAAAAGAAAACACAATAAATATTAGTACCTATTTACCATCTCCAATTTCTACTTCCAAATAATGTATCTGGAATGACCATTAATAAAAGCTTGATCTGGCCAATAAACTACATGTGTTATTTAGACAACTACTGTACTGTAAGTACTTGTAATGTAGTTAAATTTTCGATTCAGTCCCATATATGTAACAATAATTACTTCATGATTCAGTTTCATTTCAATGTACCTACCTCTGCGTCGTCGTCGCTATCATGTTCTGAAAGCGCCTGTTCTGGACCTTGCGCCAAAGGCTCGTACCCAAAGTATTCATGTTCCTCGTCACTCTCGTCGCCCTGATTACCGTTCATTATCAATTCGTTTCTAGGGGGCGGCACCAGCTCGTGAGGATTGTTCTCAGGAGGATCAGGGCCGTCACACACCATATTCTTATATTATTTAACTGAAACTTTATTATTTACACTTAATTACAGTGTGACTGTAATTCGCTCACATTTGATGAATTTTATCGGTAGGTATCAGAAATTCAGAAACTAGTTTGAGAGTGTAGCGATTTGTTTTGAGATTTAATTGGCATACGAAATGGGTTTTTCTGTTCGGGTAGGTTCTAATTACCAGTTAAAATAATGTAGTCTGTGGTTCTAATCGTATAAAATCGTATTCAGTAACTTCAACTTGACAGTTGGAGGGTTACCAGAGATTTGACAAAAAAAGACAGTGAGGTGGTGTAAGAATGAATGAAATTTAATGAACTTGAAATAATGTACTTACATGCAAATGATTTTATTTTAACCCATTAGTTGCAACCAACGCACCATTTGCGTTTATCGAAATAACCACGTCATGCCACCAACGTACCCCTTTTTATATTATATTACTCTGTGAACGTACCTTATGCGTTGAGTGTACTTTAGGACGTTTTTTGGCATTACATAAAAATGATGGAAATTTATTTAAATATTTGCCAACATACACGGCTAGAAATAATTGTTAAATTGTTAGAAATACTGTTGGTTTTTGCTTCGAACTATCATTCTTGTTTTGGTAAGGAAAAAACGGTTGGTGCTGTGAAGATCTTGGTGAAGGAAAAATATTAAGTGGCACCCAGGTGATGTTTTTAAATTTAAGTGGCAATGAATGGGTCAGTGGATAATAGGTATATGTTCCCCTGAAGAATTTTGAATTTTTATTCGTATATTTATCTACTAGGGGTACTTGTATTTATGCCAAAAGCCAAAATATTTATGCCAAGCCAAATGAAGTCAAATATTTTATTATGTTTGAAACAAAAAATTGTCAAGATAAATACAGAGTCGTGCTTGCCTTTTTTATTCTTTTAGAATAAAAACCACTCAATTTATGTAGTTTATTTCTAAACAGAACAAAAATAATATAAACCACCATGAAATAAAAATCTTTGCGCTTAGTAGCGAGTTATTGATTATTATTTAAATTTTCGACAAGTTTTGACGTGATTTTACAGGCAGACAAATAACGAGCAGACGCGTGACGAATGAAGATCGGAGCTTGTCGCTTACGTACACATATTTGAGGAGGTTAGGAACAAAAGGTGTAAAAAATACGTATTTACAAATTTACGTATTTTGCTCTATTCGGTTTTTTTTTTGTCGGCTCAAAATGTTAAATTCTATCTGTAACTCCCAAGATTTTGTTAAAAAATGACTAGTTTCACAAAAAAATCGACCTGAACTGCTGCTTTCGGAATAAAAAGTTACATTTTTATTCAGTCACAGTGATTATTAAGACTTGAATTCAAAAAGTGACAAATTCTTAAGAAATACGTTTCAAGAGTCTTTAGTTGGTTTAAACCGGGTACAGTACCGGACATAAATGCTGTGTGATTTTGTATAGGAGGGTATAGGATAAAAACTTTTTAACAAAAAATTAAACCGCCGAAAAAATCGAAAAGCAAAAATAATAAACCTTAAAATTATGAGTAGCCGCTTTGAGTAATCTTTGTTCATTGATTTCTCAGCGCCGACTCAAAATTTTAAGATTTATAATTTTTTGCTTTTCAGTTTTTTCGGCGGTTTAATTTTGGGTTAAAAAGTTTTTATTTTATAATTTTTGTGGCTTTAATGTACTAATAATACTTGGCAAAGTATACCCTATCCAATAAAAAAATAATTATCAAAATCGGACTACTCTGTATAAAGTTATGCGTGGTTATACATTACAATCAGTGAGTGAACAATCAATCATCCCCTGATTTCGAGTTCTATTTTGTTTTCCAAATTTATATGGGACCACCCTCGGAGTATACTCTTTCCAATAAAAGAAGAATTATCACAATCGGACAACTATGTAAAAAGTTATGCGTGGTCATAAAAAAAAAATATACGCGTTGAATTGAGAACCTCCTCAGTTTTTTTTGTCGGTTAAAAATCACATGTATAACCTTAAAAAAATTGAACAACATTTATGTCCGGTACTGTACTGAGAAAGAATTGGGACACTTTGTCAAAAGTGCTAAAAAGAAGGATATTGAAAGTTTATTAAAAAAGCAGTTTGGCGAAGACTGGAAAATGAGACTTCATTAAAATGGTATTGTGATATTTTGTATGAAAATAATGTCGGTGAAAATGACAATGAAGATAATGAAAATCGTTGTGATTGTTTGGAACCTGATTGTGGAGAATTACATGTATAAGAAATAAAAATATTTTGTGTGAATCTATTCCTATTTTCATACTGAATGTTTCATAAGGTAACATTTTTTAGACAGTGAGTTTCAAAAGGTGACATTTTACAAAATTATAGAATCAAATAGTGACATTTTCAAGCTATTGGATCAAAGGGTGTCATTTGATATGTATTTTTTCCAAATTTCAAAACCAGCAAGGTAAACTTATAATACATAAAATTGTATACAATAATTGACACATAAATGGTTAATAAAAAACCAGCCAAGTGCGAGTCGGACTCGCGCACCGAGGGTTCCGTACAAACCTGTAGGTATAAAGTTTAAAATTTTATTTTATTTTTTATTATATGATGAAACTAAAAATTTACGGGATTCGCAATTTTTCCTTTATCTGTGCTATAAGACGTTACTTCGTACCAAATTTCAAAATTCTAGATCGACTGGAAGTACCCTTTAGGTTTTGATTCCCTTGCGAGTTTCGAAAATTTGCGGAAATTTGCGGCATAAACGGCTATATCTTTTGATTGCGTTAGCTTAGAAGTTTGATTTTTTCACAGCTCCAAGAGACAGTAGACTTAAGTCTTTGATATGAATTTCAGCTTGATACCTCCACGCGTTCCTGAGAAAAAGGGTATTGACAGACGGACGGACGGACGGACGGACAACAAAGTGATCCTATAAGGGTTCCGCTTTTTCCTTTTAAGGTGCGGAACCCTAAAAATAATCAAAATTTGCATAGATCAACTTGAATATTTATTTTCTCAATTTACTCAAAAAGTTAAAAACTGTAAATGACACTTTTTGTTCCAAACCTCCTCATTTGTAACATACGAGCGCACTGGAGCAACACTTTTTTATTTATATATGTTATTGTTTACTATATGTTAAATCATATATGTAAAGGATAAAGTGTTGCGAGATTGCGCTGATCTATAAAAAAAGTAAAAACTACAAAAATTATACATATTTGGAGAAATTTCCTAAAATATCCTATTTCAAACTATAAAAAACAAAAATATTTATGAAAGGTAAGATATATTATGCGAAACGCACAGGGTCGGTAGTCTAGTATTAAAATAATGTAGCAATAGGGCTCTGTGCAATTATTTAACTTTTCGTGATTTATAGAGGAAATTTCTTAGGTTATTGACACCCATCCTTTAATAACTTGTTTTACACGAAATATACATCGTCTATGGTTGCCAGAGAAAATAATATGACTAGAGTAGAAAAAGTAAAATGACATGATTTTTATACATATTTAGTTTTGTTTCTATTAGAAGAAAATTAAAACGTAAATAACTGTTATTAAAACATATTAATTATTCTTATATTCCACATCCTAAAAACGATTTTTTAAAGGTTTAAATTAAACCATTTTTTCATTTTTATCATTCGTTCTTTACGCGAAATCGTACATTAACACAACACTATTCCTTTTAGTATGGTATCATTATTCGACTGGCCTGTTAGTCTAGTGGTTCTATAATATAAAAAGGAGCAAAGACTGAGGTCGTGGGTTCGATTCCCACCCAGGACAAATGTTTGTGTGATGAGCTCAATCATTTGTTCTATGTCTGGGTGTAATTTATATATAATATGTATGTTTTTAGAAATATATAAGTATGTTTATCAGTTGTCTGGTTGCCATAGTACAGGGTCTGCCTAGTTTGGGATCAGATAACGTTGTGTTGGTTGTCCTAAGGTATTTAAGATATTATATTTCTTTGAAATGTCAAGTCACTGATAACGATACGATTGATACGATTAAAATTGCAAGTATATTACAATAATTTACAAACTTTTTGTGAAATTGAATTAAAGCGAAAAGAAACAGCGAGACTTTCATTAAAATGTGACAGTTTTAATCATAGACTACAGTAGATATTGTATGTTTTGGATATAAGTTCCTTGGTGTTTTAACAGTCTGTGATTTAACGACTGTTGCACCACTAAAGTTGGTATTTGACAGATTTTTTCATTCATGTCATCATTGACGGTTAAAAATAGTTACCGGTATAACGATTTTTGTTAAAATAGCGATACATGTATTGTATTCTGGCTCGCCAATTTTTTATGCATATTTATTACTTAGGTTTTGTAATGTGTCGGTCAGGTTGTACGTTGATTAAAATATGGTTCGCGACCGTAACAAGTATGGGTTTACAGTTTTACGAATTGTCAATACAACTCCATAAATAAGATAGATTTAGCCTAAGATTTTATTATGATTACTATGAAATATTCATTCTAGTTTGAAATAGTGTTGAAAAATGTAATTAAGGTTTATAATTTAATCCTGTTCAGTAACTTTACAGTTCAAAGAAAAATAATGATACCATACTAAAACGAATAGTGTTGAGGTAGTGAACGATTTCGCACGAAGAATTGATGATTTAAAAAAAAAATGGTTTAAATTAAATAAATCTTTAAAAGAAAAAAACGTTTTTAGGGTGTGGAATATATGAATATTTAATAATAGTTATTTCCTTTTTTATTTTCTCCTGACAGAAACAAAACTAAATATAAAAATCACATCATTTTACTTTATTTTACTTAAGGTGCATGCATCAACCAGCCCGCGAAATTCAAATTTTCTTACGTTTTTTGCAATTTCCAGGCCAGTGCTACGTTGTATGTTGATTGAAATATTATTCGCGCCTGTAAGACATATGTAGTTACAGAATTATAATCATCAAAATCATCAATACAACGCTCTAAGTTCATTAAGCTGTAGGAATGACTTTTTCTGTTTTTTTTTTGTTCCTAAGCCTTTATGAACTTGGAGGGTTGTATTGGCGTTTTTTATGATTATAATTCTGTAACTACATACGTCTTACAGGCGCGAATAATATTTTAATCAACATACAACCTAGCACTGGCCTGCAACTTGCAGAAAAAGCTAGAAATTTTGAATTACGCGGCCTGGTTGGAGCATTCACCTTAAGTCATTTTATTTCCTCTGGCAGCCATATTCGATGTATATATTGTGTTTTTCGACAAGTTATTAAATTTATAAAATACAAAGTTTGCATGTAAGTAGTCTATTTCAATTTCATTCTTTCTTGCACCACCTCACTATCTTTTTTTTTTTGTCAAAACCTGGTATCCTTGCAACTATCAAGTTACTGAATAGGATTAAAAGTCCAGCTATAGTATATATTTTAATGTAATATAGGAAATGATAATAATATCCTAGGACCACCAACACAATAATATCGTAGTGTTCCACGCGCGCCTCAAAGAGATGTCAGCAGCACTGAAGGGGTCTGCTAGGGCCGATGCCTGCCAGGGTCGCGAGATTGTTCGAAATAGATACCGGAGAAGTAATTTGATGATTTCCTATCCAAAAAAAAAAGGACCACCAACACATCGTTATCTAATCCGAAACTAGGCAGAGCCTCCGCTATGGCAACCAGATAACTGATAAACATACTAATGTATTTCTAATATACATACATATTATAGATAAATTACACCCAGACACAGAACAAATAATTATGCTCATTGCAAAAAGATTTGTCCCGGGTGAGAATCGAACCCACAGCCTCCGCCTTAGCAATCAGGGTCACTAACTCTAGACTAACAGGCCAGTCGACTATAAACAAAACTAAACAACTGAATAACTGTGAACGGACTATAGATACAATTTACGAAAGCTAGGTCAAACATCAGTTTTTTAAATCGTATTTGTATCTCTTCATTAAACTGTTAGTGGTTGCACAATTTATGGTTCCCCCATTAAATAGTCTGGGAACTTTATTTATAAGCAAAATTAAAATCCTTTACAGTTATTTTACCTCTGACTACAACCCAAGCAGCAATCTTATTGCAGATGTAACAATGATAGCTATAATTTTTACTGTGATGTAAGAACAGCAACCTTCCAGGCAACTGAATTGGTACGTACGAAAATACTTTGATTATGGCAATAATACAAAATCAAACCTATCATATCTATGATAGGGCCGTATCAAATAAATTATCTTGAAATACAAGTCACAACTATCCATAGCTGGGCACCGTTAATCAAATAGTTAACTTCGTTAATCGTTAATCCGCTACAAAAAAAGTTAGCTTCGTTAAACGTTAAAGCGTTACATTTCAGAAGAATTAACGCAAGTTAACGTTAATCGTTAATCCGTTAATATGTGTAAAATTGCATTTTTATATCGTTGCGATAGTGAACTAATAAAACCTGTTGGTTTAGGGTTTGGAAGTTAACAGGTTCAAAACAAAATACTTGTATAATTCAAATGTGTGATTTAATCGTCGGGCATAAGGTGCATATTCCCCTTCATGAACATTAACATGTTGAAGTTCTCGTCTTAAAGCGAGGCTCGTTTTGGTGTTAAAATATCTTTGTCGTTTCATACTTGTCTAAGCCAGTTTTTCGCGCCGCGCCGCGGTGCTGTGCGGTAAATAGTAGCCATTGGATTAACGATTAACGGACTTCTGCATATTAACGGAAGTTAATGTGTCCGTTAATTTTTTTTAAAGTTAACTTAAAAGTTAATCCGTTAATCAAAATGTTAACTTCGTTAATTAACGATTAACGGATTAACGAGTTAATGCCCAGCTATGCAACTATCATATCATTCCTATTCGTATCATTCCCAGTTACCTATATAAATGCCTAGCGTGTGAATGTGCTCAAAAATCTAGTCCACAGATTACTTTGGATCTAGTCCTTTGAGCGTACTTCACAAACAAAGAGAATTTTCGAATTATTTTACAAGTTCTTAGTGCAATTTCATGACATACTCCGCTAACAATAACATAGACCGAGTTTTACAGCTAGTGTTCCTTACTGTTTTCGATGACTTCCATCTTTGTTGAATAATTCAATCAATCAATCAATCATTACAGCCGTAAGACGTCCACTGCTGGACTTAGGCCTCCCCCAATTTGGGGGGCTTTGCCATAATCGCCACGCTTGGCAGGTGGGTTGGTGATCGCAGTATGGTGGTAAAATGTATAGAGAACGCTGCTGCCCATTCTCTATCTAGTAAGACCGTGTACCGTGTGGTGCCGGACGTAAAGAATAACACCACCCCATTTCTTCCCGTGGGTGTCGTAAAAGGCGACTAAGGGAATAATTAATCATTCGTAATAAAATAATACTCGTATATTGTATTTCAGATGACCAGTTAGTGTAAAAACGAAACAGTTACACGAATAGTATGTTATCTTTTTTAGTGGAGTTTACTTCTTAAGAATCGATTTT
Organism: Aporophyla nigra; assembly: GCA_947507805.1. Classification (NCBI taxonomy): domain Eukaryota; kingdom Metazoa; phylum Arthropoda; class Insecta; order Lepidoptera; family Noctuidae; genus Aporophyla; species Aporophyla nigra. Next base: position 8,720,690 of record OX382301.1, read on the forward strand.
CGTATCTTATTTGAAAATCGATTCTTAAGAAGTAAACTGGTACGAAAATTAATGGGGAGTAAAATCAATATTTCTCCGTTACGTTACGTTATATTTGTTAGAGTTAGAACTTTTTTGAAAGCATTTATTATCTGTGATTTTCCTATGGTTGCCCATTTACGTTTTTTTTCTTAATTATTAATTCTTTTTGTTTTCTGTCAACATATATTTTTACTCTCATTATAATCGTTTATATTAAAATCCAAAGCGTGACTCCAACAATATTCATGCGCAACTTTTCTTGCGCACCCCACCACAGAGTAGTCTCGGTTGCATGGTAGAACTTGCGGCATCTATACGCGTATATGTACTATGTACTGTGTAGTCTACATAACCATATCAGTATATACTTTAAGGAGTAAAGTTCAGTCAAAGACTACTATAGTATACTGGTTCAGTCGTGCGTCGGAGCTGCAACACACAATTTTTTTTTTCGGATTTATAGTGTTCGGTAGCCATCTGTAAGGGTAATCAATTGATTCAATTTTTCAACATCGCCAAGGGCAGTGAGGCAAGGGTTAATCATGAAATCGTCAGTGGAAGTGGGTAAGCTAAATTTTGTCTATTGTTGTTGTCTTGCTTGTCACTTGTCAGTGTCACTGCTGTGTTGTCAGACACTAGATTGACAAAAAGTTCTTCCAGAAAAATATTGTAAAATTAAAAATACGTGATTTAAGCGCATTCTTTTTTAATCACTACAGGATATTCATGGCCTAAAATCTTTCTTCTGGGAGTTAGTCTTCCTATAATCATGGCTTGGCGAAGTCATGGGGTAAGCAATGCTGATATGATCCGGAACTTACGAGGTATGTATTGTTTTAAAATACTATTATAAACTTACTTTTGTTAAATGTGTTTAAGTATATCCTTATTTTCAAATAGAAAATTTTATTTAACATCAGATACATTTTACGCCCATTTTTTTGCGTCTAATTTTGTATTTTATAATGTTACATTTAAGTTTTAAAGTTTTCTGACTAGATACTTACATTAATATTGTTAAATGAACTTTCTTTAAAGATATTATTATTAATTGGTTAGACCATCTGTCTACTCGATTCTTGAATTTAAGTTCAGTGTATTTTCCGATATATTATAGGCCGCGCTAATGTGTGTTGGCCAGTCTTGCAAAAATATTGACATTCGTAAAGTATTATAGTATTGCGTGTGCTATGTTACTTGCTTATCTTGATTTAACAGTTTGTTACTGCATTTGTATATAGCTGAAATAAGTAAAATGTACCTAGTTGTAATAAAATGTTAAAATCGTATTTTTTATTAATGTTTCACAGCCAATGGCATCATAAAATCTGATGCTGTAGCAAATGCCATGTTATCTGTTGACCGAAAAAATTACTGTCCCTATGCACCATACAATGATTCTCCACAATCTATTGGATACTCAGCCACCATCAGCGCCCCACACATGGTAAAGTGTTTATCGTACTTATTTTTTTTTAAACATGCCTTTGGGACCTTTATTAACAATTTTATGTAATTTTAGCATGCCCATGCATTAGAAAGGCTAAAGGATCAACTAATCCCAGGGGAGACAGCATTGGATGTAGGATCTGGGTCTGGATATCTCACAGCTTGTATGGCTATGATGGTTGGGAACACTGGACGAGTTGTTGGTATAGACCACATAAAAGAGCTTGTTACATTGGCCATCAAAAACATTCAGACTGATAACCCAGAACTACTCACTTCTGAAAGGATAAAATTAATTGGTAAGTTTTGTAACAATACTGATTTGTAAGTCTTCTTAAACTGTTATTAACACTCTCACCGCCATACGGTCCGCCGGCGGGGCGTATCTTTTCGAGTAAGTTACTCCACCTACATGTTGCACTGAGCGAGATCGGCAGGCCGTACGGGCCGCCGGCGCACCGTATCTTGCGCGCCAAAATCCAACAAAATTTCCGTTATTACTTAATTGTAGGTAAAGAAATAAACTTTGCATCTGGCAGTTTCATTTTTCTGTAGCAGCAGGTCACGCACTACAAATTGAATATGAAATTGCGAGGTCGTGGCGGACCGCACGGCTTGCTAGTAAAAACAAACAGTGAGCCCGCCGGCGGCCCGTACGGCCCGCTTCACTCGTTACAGATTTTTCACCGCGGCCTGCACGGGTAGGCAAAGTTGCGGCCGCCGGCAGACCGCATGGCCTGCTGCACTGAAAAATTCTATATATGGGTGGCGGTGAGAGTGTTAATGAATACTAACACTTATACTATAATGTTCAAAAGTGTAAGTGTCGAGTGTATGCTGGAATAAATAATATATTCCAACACTTTTTATATGATTTTATGGCCTTAGCAGACACCAAACTTTTAACATCTTGCTACTCTGTCAATGCTGTTACTCACATTATGACTCATAACATAACAATCCTTTTGTTTGATTGGATCTCTTGGTATTTAGAAAATTGAACGTTGTAAGATCACTAACTGCGTGCGGCACAATGGCCGTATCCGACAGAGTCCACAAGTCCACTTACATGTACTAATGACCACATCCTAAGCGAAGTCATGCCTATTCCTTGTTTTTTTTCAATATATAAATAATAGCTTCTGCCTGCGACTTCGACTTCATCCGCGTCCAGTTCTTGTTCCTCTTACCCTTCCCGTCGCATCGAATTACCTGCCAGTTGTCGTCCATTTTTTGTTGCCGCTCAGCTTCTTTTGATCGTAGCGTGATGTTATATAGCCTATAGCCTTGCTCAATAAATATGCTAAACAACACAGATTTTTTCAATTCGGACCAGTAGTTCCTGAGATTACCGCGTTCAACCAAACAAACAAACTCTTCAGCTTTATAATATTAGTATAGATTCTGATCTTTCTTTAATTGTTTAGTTGGCGATGGCCGTCTTGGATATCCTTCTGATGGACCATATAATGCCATCCACGTTGGAGCTGCTGCCCCCACACTCCCAAAAGCTGTAAGTAGAAAATGGCAATTTTTCTGTATTTTAGCGTCACTTTTCTTGTTGGATAGTTTAGTATTTTTTATAGTTTTTCGATGTCACTTATTTGTGCTACTACTAGTTTTATGCCATCCACAGATGATCACATATATCTACTGTCTTCTTTGGAACAGATATTTATGAATAAATAATGAAATCAGAAATGAGGTATTGCTGATCTGTCCATACCTAGTATTCTATTTATGCTCGTGATTGTACAATAACTGTACTGTACATTATTGTACCTAAGGAGGTACAATTATGTCACAAAGAAGTATTATACACACATTTAAAAAAGTTTGTGATCATTAGCATAAGCTGATATAATTTTTTAAATTGAACTTTATCAAGAAAAATTCTTTGTATAGAAATACTCTGTTGAAAATTAAAAAAAAAAAAAAAAAAAAATTAATAAAAAAAAAATTAGTCATTCTAACAGAAATTTGATAGAAAGAAAAATACTGTTTAACCAAACTTAAACAACAATTTATTAATAAAAGGTTTATCTATACAAATAAATAAAATTGGAGTGTCTGTTTTTAATATTAAGATAACTACTTTTTACTAAGTGTATATGGATGTCTACACGATACATGTACCAAAACAACATTTTTTACAATTTTTGTCTGTCTGTTTGTTCCCGCTAATCTCTGAAATGGCTGGATCGATTTTGACGGGACTTTCACCGGCAGATAGCTGATGTAACAAGGAGTAACTTAGGCTACTTTTATTTTAGAAAGATTCTTTTATTTTAGAAAAAAATAAATGTCTTCGAAAACTACGCTGACATACGTCTCAAAATTCGAAAAACCCTGGCTGAATCCTACGAAATAGATCAAAATAATGTACTACAGTATTGTACACCTTAAAAAGGCCTACAAAAATGTCCGCAATGGTATATGTCTATCTCTTAGGGATAACCCACAATAACCATGTTTTATCTTTTACTTTTTACGAGAAATAAGGGCTTATCTACGAAGTGATTTTAAGCAATACAGCATTAATCCTTATCCAATTAAGTACCTTAAATACATTATGTATTTAATATAGATCAATATGGCCCTTTACAGCAGGTAATTTAAATGAATATCTTAGAAGATATTAGAGATTTTAAAAGCGGGCGCAGAGCAGCAGGTCGTACGTCCGTCCCGTCCATCCGTTGGCAGCGGCCGGGCGACTTTGGCTTCATAGTAATTGCGAATATCATGTGTGTTCATTATACTCAAAATAAACCTAATAGTATTATTCCAAGTAAGAGACCGCGAAATGGCTTAGATGTTTAGATTTTTGGATGTTTGTTTCTCAATGATGCAAAGACGGCCAAACGGATTTAGATCGAATTTGGCACAAAGATATATTATATCATGGATACGTAACAGATAGGATACCTACTTTATCCCGGTAGTAGGTTCCCGGGTGATATTTTCCGACAGCTATACGGGCCAAGCCACTGGCAAAAGTACTATTCCTATAATTATGTTCGGTGTCTGGTAAATGATTGAGTGTCCGTATAGGTAAAATAGGATCGTTAAGAAAAACCAGGAAGACTTATATTCAACTAAACCAAGCCCTATGTCGCAGTCTTCTTACTCTGAATACTATTACCTCTTATTTTAAAAACACCAAAACACATGATGTTCTCTTAAACTATGAATCCTAAGTAATATGATTTATAATCCTACTACTAATAATATTATAAATGTGAAAATATGTATGATTGGGTGTTTGTTTCTCAATCACACAAAAATAGCTAAATGGATCAGGATCGAAAATAGCACACACAGTCTATATTACCTATATAACCTTGAATAACACATTCTTATCGCGGTTATACGTCCTCTAGCATTAATTTCCGACATCCACGCGGGCGAAGCCGCGGGCAAAAGCTAGTATTCAATATAATATAACTCTCCTCCCCTGGATCGAACACACGCGGTGATCCTCCTGGGCATGCTGAGAATCAAGATCCAGCATTTTTGGGGTGACCTGTCCCATTCTTGAATAGCGGCTTCCCGGAGCTCTGGCACTGTCTGGGGACTGGCTGAAGGTTCTAAACAGCTCGCTTAAGAGCATCCCACCCGTGCTCTATTGGGTTTAAGTCAGGCGAGCCGGCAGGCCAGTCTAACCTTGTGATGTCGTATTCTCGGAGAGCAGCATTGACTCGTTGAGCTCGATGGGCGGGCGCATTATCATCGACCAGTACAAATTGGTGCCCATGGTTTACTCGAAATGGTCTGACAATTACATCAATAGCAACTGCTCTATACATGTCTGCTGTCATGAAGTCTCAATACGGGATCAAAGGCGCCGATTTCCCACCTTGTTGAACTGTTATAGTGGCAGTTCTTTGGCTTTCACGGGCTCTTGGTCTTCTCCAGACTCGGACACGTCGGCTATCTGGAGGTCTTGACCTCCGTGCTCGTAATCCAGCCTGGTGCAAGCAATTCCGAATGGTCTGAGTGCTAACTTCAAGCCGAGAGGTGGCCCGAATTTCTGATTTTATTTTAGTAGCGTTGATTGTTGGGTCACGGGCTGCCAGCAATCTAATATACTTAGTCATTTTGGGCAGCAGTCAAAACAGTTGGGCGACCACTGCGGGGTCGGTCAGCAAAATTTCCCATCCCGTGGTACGTCTGCAGTGTTCACGACACAGGATTGGGATATAGCAACTCTGCGTGTTATTTCTCTCGTTGTGTATCCTTCTTCCCTCAAAGTTACTATTCTTGCTCGTAAAACTTCTGATAATCCTCTTGGCATATTTTCAATCACAACATCCCGCGAAAAAGTATTTTAAATCCGTTAAAATTGACTAAATCAGATTTCTGAATGAGCGTAAGCTAGGACTGATAGCCTTTTTATATGGAATAACAATTGGACTGTTTTATTTTTTTATATTCTAAATCTATATTTTTCTACCGTAAAAAGATTTCGATTTTTCAAAGTGATCGCAAACTTTTTTTGATGTGTGTATGTTTAGTATTGTTGCATCATTTTTTAAATTACCGTTTTTCCAGTTAGTAGATCAACTAAAACCTGGCGGCAGGCTTATTGTACCCGTCGGACCAGAGGGTGGGGAACAACATCTGACGCAGGTATTTATTACATTATCTTGAAATTTTGGTATAACTATGTATATTGATGACAGGCCTGTTGGTCTAGTGGTTAGTGACCCTGACTGCTATGCCGGAGGTCGTGGGTTCGATTCCCACCCAGGACAAATGTTTGTGTGATGAGCACGATCATTTGTTCTGTGTCTGGGTGTAATTTATCTATAATATGTACGTATTTAGAAATATACAGGGTGTCCAAGAACCTGGCGTCCAACTGGATTCCCACGATGCCCCAAGTTCTAACAGTACTCAGAAAAATATTTTAAAAAATCCACCCCATGTACTTACAGAATTATACTGATTTCAAAAAAAAAGGGGAAATGAGCACCCTGTGACATACTTTTGAATGCTGTGACTGCTAATGCTGATAATTTCGATATTTCTTGGAGGTTTTGTAATCTAGGGTATTGCTGTGTCTAAATAGAATGTAAAAATAATGTACTTATTGTACCATTTTAAAATAAAATATTATTTTAACTAAAGGTGATATGGAAAACTATTGAATTTCGCAACTTTGACCGACTGTAGTGTAAAAAAAATGTACCAAAATAGTATGGCAAGTGACGTCAAATTTTGACGCGTTTATTCCTCTTTTTAAAAAGGTATAATACTTACACATTAATTTGAAAAAAAAAATTTGATAATATTTTTACTCAACAACCCAATTTTTACGAAGTGCCTACCTACTAACGGTAACTGTCGGACCCTTTCTTATCTTAGAAACTGTTATGTTACTACTATTATTTACTTCGGTTCCAAGAGTGAGCAAGAAGGAAATACACACAGGTAGATGGGTTCCCAGTAGAATAAAAGCAAAGAATGTTAGTTTAAAGATATTTTATTACAATAAATGTTCAAAATGTTGACCACCCGCGGCAATACAAGCTCTCACTCTCCTTAAAAAGGACCGCTTTATGTTTCGCGAGTAACTTTTTTGACGTATCACCTGCACTGCTTGTGTTATCTTCTCACGAAGGTCAGCGATGTCATTAATGGGCTTCGCATAAACGAGCTCCTTCATAGTTCCCCAGAAAAAAAAATCCAGCGGATTTAAGTCAGGTGAGCGGGCTGGCCACGGGATTGTTCCTGATCGCCCAATCCACCTGTTCGGGTATTGCTCGTCCAAAAACTCTCTAACGGATACGCGAAAATGTGCTGGACAGCCGTCGTGTTGGAACCACATATCTGGTGGGGTCTCTTCTAGTAAGTTTGGCAAATCATTTTGAAGAAAATTTAAATATGATTCGCCAGTCAAATTCTCGGGCATCTCAAATGGACCAATAATATTCCCACAGAGAATACCGGTCCACATGTTCACTTTGAACCGGTACTGGGATCTATCTTCTCGCATCAAGTGCGGATTTTCCACATGCCACTCGTGCAAGTTGTGTAGGTTCATGTAGCCATCCTTCTTAAATGTTGATTCATCTGACCACAAAATTTTGTCGATAAAGTTTTCGTCTTCTCGATGTTTTTGCAGGATTGTTTCACAAAACGCGACTCGGCTCGGATAGTCTCGAGGTAAAAGACTTTGCACTCGCTGTACGTGGTACGGATGATATTCTTCTTTTTGGAGAATACTGTGTGCTGTGCTCTTCGGTATCCCCGTATCAGCTTCTATTCCTCGCACATAGATGCTTGGATTTGCCGACACCGCCTCTAAAACTTCATCGCGTATGAAGTCATTTACGGGTCGTCCTTCACCAGCTACTTGATTGGGGAACCGCCCGTCACATAGTGATCTGTGCACATTAATGAAAACTCGATGGTCGGGATATCGCGTAGCCCTCGGATACCTTTCTCTGTAAAGTCTCGCTGCAGCTCGTCCATTACCTCTACATTCTCCATAAATGTAGTGCATATTTGCGTATTCTTGCGGAGTGTAGGTCGCCATGGTAGCACACACAAAACACAAACTGTCCAAACACAGGCAAAGGTCGTCGTAAAGAGTTCGTTTCAAAGTCCAGAGCACAAAGAGTAATCGAGTCCAATAAACAAAGCTTTAAATCGTAGTACGTGATCAATGGTAACAATAAGAGAGAGGTGCGTAGTAACGGCAGGAGGCAGTGACGCGTACTGACCGTACTGTTATCCTAAATAGCACGATCCCAGATAGCGTCACTATCTATCTCACTCGCACCTCTAACCTTTTTCTCCCTCACTCTTACCTGAATAATGGGGTACCATAAAGAAGAACCAGCAAATCGCAAAGATAGTTTCTGTCTTGCTCCCTCCTGTTGTAATAACGAATCACTATGGTGAGATGCATGCACATACCGTCCCTTACGGTCTAACCTGTTTTTTGAGAGGCCTGTTGTTATTTTTATGAGCATACAATAGTAATTCTTTAGAGGTTAGATTCAATTCGTCGTAAATTTTTCTTTCTAAGAATTCTGTAAGACATCGTAAAAATTGGGTTGTTGAGTAAAAATATTATCAAAAAAATTTTTTTTCAAATTAATGTGTAAGTATTATACCTTTTTAAAAAGAGGAATAAACGCGTCAAAATTTGACGTCACTTGCCATACTATTTTGGTACATTTTTTTTACACTACAGTCGGTCAAAGTTGTGAAATTCAATAGTTTTCCATATCACCTTTAGTTAAAATAATATTTTATTTTAAAATGGTACAATAAGTACTTTATTTTTACATTCTATTTAGACACAGCAATACCCTAGATTACAAAACCTCGAAGAAATATCGAAATTATCAGCATTAGCAGTCACAGCATTCAAAAGTATGTCACAGGGTGCTCATTTCCCCTTTTTTTTTTGAAATCAGTATAATTCTGTAAGTACATGGGGTGGATTTTTTAAAATATTTTTCTGAGTACTGTTAGAACTTGGGGCATCGTGGGAATCCAGTTGGACGCCAGGTTCTTGGACACCCTGTATAAGTATGTTTATCAGTTGTCTAGTACCCATAACACAAGCTCTGCTTAGCTTGGGACTAGATGGCGTTGTGTGATAGTTGTGGAATATTATTATTTTATTATTATTATATTATGGAGACTGTTGCTAGGCAGTGGGACAACAAGCTGAAAAAGATTCAAATAACTGTTTGATTCGATATTGGTGATGATTCTGTTGTGCACCAACTAAGCTTAATTCGGATTATTGCTGTCTTTTTCCTTCTAATGAAACAAGAAAGAGATGGAAATAAATAAGAGCCGTTAAATATAGTTGAACTTGACTGTCTTCAACGGAATACGATGAACTATATTCATAATGCTTAAAATCACGACAGTTTCAAGGCAATCAAGACATAATATAATTTGACAGTTTAAAGCGTCACTTGTCTTTTTTTTTCGCGGTCTATCAGTAAAAGATAGCAATACTGTTATTTTATAATAGTTTAGGTGGTGAACCAAAGGATCAGAACCATTGACTTATCTGTGCTCTAAGGCACAAAAATGTTACCCTAATTCGCCTGGGTTTTCTTCTTATAATCAAAGTACAATAAAAACGTAATTGTCTTTCTCCTTTTTACTTTTAAGGTTGATAAGGCAGCTGATGGTACGACTACCGTCAAGAAACTAATGAGTGTAATCTACGTTCCCCTGACCGACAAGGATCATCAATACCGTGAGTGAAGACATGTATGTGATTCATATTAGTTTTGACAATTCTCATCCCTATTCTGTTAAAATATCTTATTTTCTCATAATGACATCATACTCTCTATTGTGTTGCAAAGCTAAATTGACATTTTCAATAAGTATTAATGTGGATCACCTATGGTCATTGGTTAGTTCCCTAAACTATACTTAGTTAAAGGCGTTCTGACCTAGGGAATTTTAGTGGACTCATAATGGCGGGATCTATGTTATTTCTTCAAAATTTGTAAATGTCGTTTGTGAATGTCTAAGAAATAAAAAACAAATTTTAAGCGTTTTTGTATAATTATCCGCCAATGGTTTAAAAAATAAAGGATGATTTCAAAATCACATGGGTGTTGAAATTTTTGTGTACTTTTTTTAAGACATTGAAGTTGCTAAATTGACATGCAATGTAATGTATGAAAAATGGTATTCATAATATAGTTTAAATAAATTACTGTCTTCTTTTCAGGTATGATGGGCAAGATTTTGAATTTGTTTAAAAAGAAACCTTGAATGGTTACTTAGATTTTTTTTTTTCTGCTTTAAAACATTGATCATCGTTGCTTTTTTACCCACTATGTAAATATATATATATTTTTAAGGGGGGCAATACAAAGGCAAGCTGTCTTTTGCAGGATTTCCAAATTGCAATTATGATTTGATTACTCTAAGACTTAAAGTTGTTCAGCTGAATGTTCAATCTAACAAAGTTTGGGTGGTAGCTACCCTCATCTTCGTCAAGCCACAATATCTTGTAACAACTAATCTGTATTATTTTACTAGGTATTTGAAACTGTTGTAAGCGACATTTGTAATTTTGTTATAGGTACTTGGCGTTGATATTATTTACCAGTGTGACCATTTTATTATTGACCGTAAGTGTGCCTACCCTGACATTTAATGGTAGTGAAATAAATTCAATTAAAATGATTCATAATTTATTGTATTATTCACCACAATATTGTTTAATAAACGATTGCATGCAATAAATGATTACGACTATCAGACTACTGTTTTCTTTTATTTTGTATCTTGACATTTTATGGCAGTGAAATACATAGATTTTCATAATAATCCTTGATAATTTATTGTATTATTCTGTTTAATAAATTATTTTATGCTTAAAAATAAATGATTCCGAATATCAGACTACTATTTTCTTTTATTTTGGAAAGGTTTCCCAAAAAATTTCTTTTTGCCATAAGGTTTTTCATCTTTATTAGCATCTACAGGCTGAGGCTTGACATGTAATATAGAGTGCAAGGTTACTGCTTCGTTCCTGTTTTCTATTATTGTTTGCAGTTCATCCTGAAAAATAGCTCTTGTCAATAACTGAACATAAAAATCTTTGAGTAAGTACCTACCTACTTGTATCTTTTACTTTAAACATACCTGAGTAAGTGTTATTAGATGATCCAGCGATATACCTCTGTCCATAATCCTTGCGATGTTTTTAGAGCTGACTCCGGGAAGCTTTTGCACAAAGTCGTGAACTTGAGTGTTGTATCGCTCGTAATACATATCTTCGGCCGTGTTATCACTGCTAAGCGCAAGAGCCTCTTCAACGTTAGGATTTTTTCTTCCTTGCTGCAACACATTAAAATGTAAATTAAATGGGATTTAGTTATTTAGGAATACATTAAAAGAAGAAAAAATAACTTCCTTCTTCAAACTGTCTGTTACAAAAGGCTATTTTTTAGATTTATTTATAAGGATGAGTAGTAGTGTTTTCTAGTGTCTGGTTGTCAACTGCTTACACCAATTGTGTTGCAAAGCTGCTGGTCTTCATCCCACTTATTGTTGAAGACTGATTTGATGTCAGTCAGTTTATCAAATAATACTAACCTTTAGTTCGTAAAATAACTCAGCAGTAGCATAAGGACTTGGGGACCATACTAGTTTCAAACGAGGAAAGTGTATGGTCAGAAGCTGAAGCTTTTGTTGTATGTCTGCTCCAGATAAGTCGGTTGACACCACAAAGTGACCCTGAAAAAATGACAAGTAGGTACAGAAACAACACCTTTTTAGGGTTCCGCACCTCAAAAAGAAAAAGCGGAACCCTTATAGGATCACTTTGTTGTCCGTCCGTCCGTCCGTCCGTCCGTCTGTCAAGACCCTTTTTCTCAGGAACGCGTGGAGGTATCAAGCTGAAATTTATAACAAATACTCAAATCTACTGTCCCTTGGAGCTGTGAAAAATCAAACTTCTAAGCTAACGCAATCAAAAGATATAGCCGTTTATACCGCAAATTTCCTCAAATTTTCGAAACTCGCAAGGGAATCAAAACCTAAAGGGTACTTCCAGTCGACCTAGAATTTTGAAATTTGGTACGAAGCAACGTCTTATAGTACAGATAAAGGAAAAATTGCGAAAACCGTAAATTTTTAGTAACATCATATAATAAACAGAACAAAACACAGACAGAAATAAAACCAAGCTAAGAAACAGAACAGAACTACGACTCGATTGTCGTGATGTGTGAACTTTTAGTTATATACCTACAGGTTTGTACGGAACCCTCGGTGCGCGAGTCCGACTCGCACTTGGCCGGTTTTTTTTTTGTGGGTGGCAACGGCAACTCATCAAATGACATCTCCCGCTCTGGGCGGAGCGGAAGGGCGCGTCAGACTTTTACTGACTAAAACCCATCCGTGTTCCTTCAGTTGCCTATGCCAGGGCCACGGTAACTCTCGAACACATCACGCGACCCTGGTAGGGCACAAACGTCACCTGGTGGTACAGGCTTGATTGTATTACTTCAGTAAATATTCAGGAAAAAAAAATTGTTACCTGCAAATTAAAAGGCTTGTTCTGATCGAATTCAATTAGTAGGATGGGACGAGTATAGTTTCGACACATTTGAGTGCATTGTGTGTAGAGCCGGCCTGAGTTCAGAGATCCGATCAAATCTGATATGGATTTCCTTTCGACACAGATGTCGGGAGTGAGAATATAGTCACCAATCTGAAAAAACAAGAATGAAATGAATTCCCGGGTCTTCAATTTATCTTCAACGCTCGTTCGTATTGCAATATTGCATAGCTATTTAGTAGATCAGTTTCAATATTAATTTGGGAAACCGATAGCTAATTAACATAACCTCCTTAGTGACATATTCTGCTTTTTTTTTACTAATTTTATCTCCTCTTAAAGATTCTATCTCACATAGGTAATAGGAAAATATCCTATATAGCATTAATAGAATAGAGTACATAATTAATTACATTTAAGGTCTACTATGTCTTTCCTTTACTCGTATTTGCACTCAGATAAAAACTAGAAGGGTTTTTGTGCCCGCTAGAAACTTATGATACATCGCACCTCCCGTGCAACAACGTCACTTATGCAAATTTTGTCAAAATTGATCTGACAAATGTTGTGTGCGTAGTCCCAGCGGAAAAGTGTCGAATTTCTTAATTTCAGTTTAGCAGATATTTAGTGTATGACGTCGTGTAATTGTGTATGGTAAATAAAAAATTGTGCATCCAACCATTGCGGAGATATTCAACAAAAACTGTTTCCGCTGGGACTACGTATTCCTAGCGGCACTTTTTTTTTCCTATGGACGTACAAGAAAAAAAAATACATACAATAATTAGTGTGTAACGAGAGGTTAGGTGTAGGAAATTTTAGAACGTTAGCTCTTTATACTGCACGGCCGCTTTTATGTAGCCATTCAAACTTGGTTGGTTTATTGATGTTTTGCTCTTGTTCTGTTATTTTTATTATATCTCTTTAATCATTCAGTGTAATGAGCTGAAATTTTATATGTGAATAGTTGCATTAATACACTAAATATTGGAATAAGTTTCATTTTGCTTTTCCTTTAAAAAGTCCTACAATCGGATGTCATAAAATATAGTGTCCCAGTCGTAGTAAATTATGCCACTGCTCATTAATGACTAAGAGCACATGAATGAAACTTGGCAGGACATTGTAGACCCTTACAAGATATTAATAAACGAGATGAGTTAGGCTCTAGAGTTCCTATTTTAAGTACTTGGACCTAATAACCTTATTTTACTTTTACGTGTAGGTATATCTTCTGAACGGTAGGTTTTTTCAAATTCTGTTTTCACACACATTACACACAAATTCAAAGCAACCTGCGTAAAAAATTACAACTCTGTGCTAAACCGTTTTATATGATTTTCATCAAATAGCCAAACGTCAGCGCAGCGGCAACTTGAATTTCTTGACAAATATAAGACACACAAATTTCATTTTAACATACACATTTACCTCTCGTTACACACTAATTATTGTATGTATTTTTTTTCTTGTACGTCCATAGGAAAAAAAAAGTGCCGCTAAAGTCCAGTCGCGGAGCAGGAAGAATTTCGTACAATGACCTTTTTACCTACTGACAGTGGTCACAAACATTTTTGTTTTTAGTGCGGTTTACGTGAAATATTTAAGGAGAAAGAAAATTTACCAACTTATTAAATAAATTATTATTATTATTTAATTTATTTATTTAGATCTATCTATATTATAAGTACCACTTAACGATTAAAACAAGATAACAAAAACTAACAAACAACAACAAACTAAGAATAGATAAATAACTATGTCCGAAAACTGAGCGATCACTAACGCATCCCAAGATGGAATGTCGTTCGTTCGTTATCTAAAAATTATGAATTATGTCAAGCAAGCCAAGGATTTTTTGTCGTGACTCAAGGCCAACCAAAACCACATGCAAACAAGAACAAACCTAAAAGGTTTACAATCCCTGAGCACGGCGGCCATTGCATCTGTGCAAGCGAGACTCATTATATTTACGCGGGAGTGACAGAGACAGGTAATAAGAGGTTCAAATACGAAATTCTTCCTGCTTCGCGTCCGGACTTTAGGAATACGTAGTCCCAGCGGAAACAGTTTTTGTTGAATATCTCCGCAATGGTTGGATGCACAATTTTTTATTTAACGACGTCATACACTAAATATCTGCTAAACTGAAATTAAGAAATTCGACACTTTTTCGCTGGGACTACGCACACCAAATGTTTGCTTTCTGAAGTTCAAAGTTGTAGTTTAAATTTTATTGCCTGTAATGTCCCGGCTATCGGGCTAAGGCCACTTCTCAGAGAAGGAATGAGCTGGATCGCCACGCTGGCTCAGTGCGGGTTGGCGATTTCAGACCGAAGTCCAGGGTTTCCTCACGTAGTTTAAATATTACTGGTTAATTTCTTTAGTCAATACATTATAACAGGATGTGGAATTTTCAAACGCTTCTCCTGAAATATTACATCTTTTGCAAAAGTGACGTTGTTAGAGGTACGATATAATGAGATGAGGAGGCCTTGATGGTTAATCATCGAAATGTAATGCAGAAAGCACTTATTCTAGTAAGTAATGGGTGGCCATAAACAACCAGCCAGCATGACAGTATCAGAGGCATTGCAGGTGCGTTGGCATATCCGGGATGTCCGTTGGTGGCCGCTCGAGCCACAAAGCGTCGTTACTCTTTCGATTCCAAGCACCCAGCATATGGGTCGAAAAATAATTCGTTCGTGTGCCTACAACCCACATCCGAGTCGTCGCTATACGTATCTATAAATGATTTCTGTTCATGCCCAGGACCGCGACTTGCGAGACCAAATCTTAGTATGCTTTAATCATTTTAAATTATGATATTCTCACGGCTATTGTGACTGGTTCGATATTGATTCCTTTCTTGTGAAGTAATGCTGGCAGATCTGATCGAAACTCTCTCATATCTACGATAACGACGGGCTTCTCTTTCTGCTGATTCTGCCCACCTGTAAAACAAATTAATTTTGAACTTGTAAGGTACAGTGGTAGTAGGGCCTTACAGTTGCAGTGTAAGTGAGAAATTGTATCTACAGCCCCATTTACACAATACAATGTTATTGTCTGGGGCGTACCATAAAATTAAAGCAACAATTGATTGGCACCGTCTAAACAACATGCACAATTGTTGCACGATGGGCATGCTAGTTGCCGTTCAAAACTGGTGTAGGCGTAAACAACACGTACAATGAAATTGCAGTTTTTGAAAGGCAATAATTGAATGTCCTTTATGGAATGCGATTGTTGCTCTCGAACCTTCCAGAAACTTGCATCGTGTAAATGAAGCAATAATTGAATGTGCTTTAGTGTTTTAAAAATAAAGATATAATAATTTTAATGAAAGTCTTATGAGGCTTATAGTTTGACATAGATTCAAGTCCTATTTACCAGCTTTCCGAGAGTCTGTGGTTATGTCTTCGTGTTCTACATTCAAATTAAAATACTCCTCTGTTTTGCCATCCTGATATGATGGCACTACCATGACCTGGGGACATTAACAAAATAATGAAGAGTTTCTTAAAAATACGTTATAATAAGGGCCGGCGCACATCTGGCTAGGTGCAGCGCAGCGTGGTTGTAATTGTTACTGCTAAACAAATATTTAACTTTATTATTAAGAACTCAATCTTCGTATTTGTTGGTCTGAGCAACAGCGCTCCGCTGCGCCTCCCCAATTGTACACCGGTTCTAATACTATGTACGTAGGGTAGAACTTACACTCTTAGTGTGAATCAACAGCTCAAACGCTTGTTTCTCTCTCTTCAGTGAAGTAAGGTAGGCTTGTTCCTCTACTGTCTGATCATGTATTAAAAAATAAACTTTAGTTATGGCCTCTTCACTTTTTTTGCGACATTCAAAGAGTTCAATCTGTCTGACGGCCGCCACGTCACAGTGATATAAAATTACATATTCCGGACGCAACGTTTCTAATGTTCGCTCCAGAGAAAAGTTACAACCGCTTTCTTTGAATGTTCGAATGCAAATAATAGGTTTCTCGATTTCTAGTTGAGTGAAATCCAGATTGTCCATCTGAAAACGGTAACATACTATTCTATAGCATTATAATTATTTCGTATCACGTCATTTTTTTTTAAATTTTTGCTTCATGACACAATAATAGGTTTCATTACGTTACATCATAATCAGCTAATAATGTTCGCAGAGCTCGGACACAGGCCTCTCTGTGAGAGGCAGTAGCTGTATTCCATAACGCGGGCCCAGTACGGGTTGGTTGTCACGTCTTCGAATATTTGGTTCCAAAACATTAGGTTTCGTCATGATGTTTTCCTTCACCGTTTTGGGAGCAGTGTTGGTGCAATATTTACTCTATAGAGCAAACCTGGGTCCGAACGTTAAACGACGGTCAACAACTCTTAAGTCGCGGCCGTTACCACTGCTCATGTTGCTAATTATGATGACTTTACATCTTCACTTAACTATTGAAATACTACATTATATGAAAATTAGAATTTTTGTTAATTATTTATGTGAACAGTTACGTTACAGAGGGTTTTGTTAAACGTCAGCCAGAATGTTCATGCAATTAAGAGGATACGTGACGCAGTTTACCGACGATCCCTTGTGATGGCAAAATATTTATCGATGGTACCTGGGAAATCGGCTCGAACATGCTTTCTTCGTGCGACACAGACTCTTTAGATTGTATAACTGATTGCGATAAAGTCAGCAGGTAATTCGATTTCGTTTCATCTTCATTGACTCCCTCATCCTTATTATCACCATCTTTAACTTCAAGTTTTTTACCTTTTTCGTTCTTTATATCGTCTTTTGGTTCAGGTTTCTTTAACTTAGTATATTTAGACGACACCGTATTTATAGTGAGGTCTCTTCTAAATGCCGTATAAAATAGATATTTATAAGCACCCATAGTAAGATAGTGATTCAATTGGGAACAAGTTCTATTATCTTGACAAAGGACTAATATCTTAGTATTGTTCAGATTTGCACCTTCCTTTTTCTTTATTTCATCTGGTATTTCTTTCAATAGTAGGTCACTAAGGCATTTCCATTTTGGACAAGGTTCTGGATCAAATTCTAAAAATTAAATTCTATGTTCAAAACCATCATGTCCACTTTTGAATCTAATAATCTTCTTTTTAACGAATTGACAGCAAATTTATGGATAATTTCAACTTTTAAAACAAATATTTGTTACCTTGTTTAGGGTTAAATACTCTCCCTCTGGCTAGTCGGAATAACTGCTCAGCTGACTCCAAGAGAATCCAACCAGAATTTAGTTTAGCATATTCCGGAGTACTGTATTTACTTACTAAGGCATGGAATGAAACAGCATCGTCATGCAGCAAGTTTCTAAAAAGGTAAGAAGACAATTTGATGAAAAATTGAACTAGATTTTTCTAGAAAAGTCTTTGCACCAACGAATGAGCTTTGAGATTCTATCAATATAAATGAACATCCTCTGATTTTAGATGCCATTGAGGGAAGGAAATTGGCACTTTATTTTCAGTGTTAAAAGTGTAAAGTTGTAATTAATAGAACTAGAACATTGTTGAGAACTACCGCATGGGTGCATTCTCGTTTGCATTTTAACGTTATGATTTTAAGGTTTATTTTTAAATGTCCTTAATTTTTTTCAAGTTTAATTTCTGTAGATATTATTAGCCTGAACTAACTTCTTCCATAACAAATCATAAGAAACTACATCAAAAGCCTTAGATAGGTCAGAAAATAATCATAAAAGATTTCCTATGCTGCACCACATACAATACTACACTTCTACTTTATATTATATATGTAGTTAAATCTCTTACACCGTCATACTCCTCAGTACTTTCAGGTCCTGGATGTATTCCTTTGTTCTTGTACTCAACTGATGCCAAACACAGTCCAGCTGTGATTGAAGAATTTTATGAAACTTTTTTGTAATACAATTTTCTGTTGTTATTTCCTGTAATAAATAAATAGTTAATTAATAAATTGTTGGATGCAAAATATTCGATTGCTTGTGTTATTATAAGCACAAGATTGGAGATTCAAAATCGCCATTTAAAAATTTATTTATTGGGGACCTCCAACATCTTTGTTATTCTATGCGTAGGATTTTTAATTACCTGCATATCCAGTGTCCTGTTGATGCTCTTGAGTTGTTTCACTGTGTAGTTTATTATGTCAAGCAAGCAGGTCTGAATATAGCTCATGTTGGTTGTTAGAGGAACATGCAACTCCACTACTTCTGCCTGTCTACTCTTGAGACTCTTGATAATTGAACCATGGAACCTTTGTAAATGAATACAAGATTATTACCGCCGCCTACAAATTGAGAAATTTACACCTTCGAGCTAGTTATTGAATTTTCAACTTAATTCCAATTAATTTTATAGGAAATTGACAACTTAGACTGGGTTCTAAAATAATTTACGGAATAAAGTTAAAAATACAATATCTGGCTCGAAGGTTTGGGCATTGTGTTATGTTTGGTGAAGTTATGTGTATGAAGGGAAATTAATTTATATACATAATAGTAACGTAGGTGATATTCATCTTGACGAGAATATCCCTTACATTTCAAGTGGAAACTAATATCTTTAGTTTCAGAAGTCAGTGGTAAAGAAAGTGTTAAAAACTAGAACTAAATTAAATTAGATGCTGATTTCCAAAAGTAAAGTTATTTTTCACTTTGAAGTGCGATTATTTCAATATGTTGATAAAAAAAAAAAAAAAAAAAAAAAACTTTTTCGTTGTGTTGGTCACAAACAATATTGTGTACCACTACTAACTGCTACTTGCTTTATGAGTATTGTAATATCATCACCATAGATGACATGGATTAAACATATTTTGGAAGATAACTTATATACTACTCAAACAAAGTTAATAAAAATGAATATAAAATTACCTTGGCCATAAAAATAATTCTGTAACAAATAATGCCCTCATTACTTTCTCTACTTGGTTGTATCCAAATGTAAATGATATTGGAGAATTTGAGAATGCCTTTACAAAACCAGTCTGCAAGAAATTGAATGTTTTAGTTTTAATGCAATATGGAAAATATTAGGTCTTTACCTATGAAATTGCCGTTCTGCAGTACTGGCCATTTCAAATCAAAATAATTTTTGTTTGTCTAAGAATTCTAATTTCAAATTAATTTTATTTTAAAAACATGGAATTCTTTTTCCAAAAGTAGTCATTTGTTTATTGATTAGAGTTACATTTTCATCGCATTTCAATCTTTTTCGTGATCACTGATCATGGATACGTTAAAAATTCGAGTAATTATGGAATACGAGTACCGTCGTGGCAGCAACGCGGCACAAGCGGCACGCAACATCAACGACGTTTACGGAGCTAACACTACAAACCAACGCACCACCTGTTATTGGTTTGCTCGCTTCCGTTCTGGAAATTTCGACCTGAAAAATGAACCTCGCGGTTGTCCGAAGACTTTGGTCGACAATGACGAATTAAAGGCGATTGTGGAAGCTGATGATACACAATCTACGGCTGAATTAGCAGCAGCTTTCGACGTTAGCGACAAAACAATATTGGTCCATTTGCGTCAAATTGGCAAGGTAAAAAAGCTTGACAAATGGGTGCCCCACGAACTCAATGATCGCCAGCGCGAAGTACGCGTCGAGACGTGTCTTGCACTGCTCAACAGACACACAAATGATGGAATTTTGAACCGCATTGTTACCTGCGATGAAAAATAGATTCTGTTTGATAACCACAAGCGCTCAGCAGTTGGTTGGATCCTGGTTCAGCACCTAAACAATGCCCTAAACGAAAACTTACCCCTAGAAAAGTGATGGTCACTGTTTGGTGGTCTAGCGCCGGTGTGATTCATCACAGCTTCTTACCAAACGGGGTGAGCATTACTGCAGATGTGTACTGTGAAGAACTGAACTCAATGATGGAGAAACTGGCACATCGCCAACCAGCATTGGTAAATCGCTAGTCTCCGCTGCTCCTGCACGACAACGCGCGACCTCATACTGCACAGCAGACGGTCTCCAAGTTGCAAGAACTGGGGTTGGAAGCTCTCCGTCATCCGCCCTACTCACCAGACCTTGCGCCTACAGACTACTACTTTTTCCAGAATTTGGATAACTTCTTGGCGGAAAAAAATTCAATACCCGAGAGGCAGTACAAAATGCCTTTGAAGAATTTGTTGCCTCCCGTCCAGCTGATTTTTTTAAGAAGGGCATCAATGTACTGCCACTGCGTTGGCAAAGATGCATTGATTGCATGGGTGATTATTTCGATTAATACAAATAAAAAATACATGAAAAAAATTCGTTTAAATTTTTTCATACAAAACGGCATTTTCATAGGTAAAGACCTATTAATTAATCAAAAACGATTTATCAAATGATTTACCTTATTACTCTGCCTGTAGAGTCTCAGTGCGAATGCTTCCTGACATGACTCCAAAACCGTGTGTGCTCTCAGAACAATAATACCAGTTATGTGTGTTATGGGGACTCGGTTTTTGAGCAAGTCAACTACTAATATGCGAGTTGAAACAAAGTGTATTCCACCCTCTAAATACGCCTTTTCTCTGCAATAATAATATATATATATATATATATTTTTTGTTTTAAAAACTCCTTGGTAAAAACAATTTTATCTAATATTTTTCAATTCAATTGCCATTCCAGTCTGTAGTATTAAGATGTGTGTCTCTAAATCTGCATTTTATCTATGTTATTTCACCCTGGACTTAGCCATCCCTCAGCATTAGATACCTTCCTGTTCAGAATAAAGCGGGAGGAAACGCCCGGGTGTTTCCATTGCGAGGATCGTCTGGAGGACACGGTGGAGCATACGGTGGAAGTGTGCCCTGCCTGGGCGGAGCACCGCCGTTGTCTCGTGGAGGCGATCGGCGGCGGCGACCTCTCGCGTCCGGCCCTGGTGCGAGCCATGGTACGGAGCGAGAGGACATGGGAAGCCGTCACCTCCTTCTGCGAAGCAGTAATGCTCGCGAAGGACGAGGCGGGGCGCGTGAGGGAGTGGCAGTCTCTGCGCCCTCACGTCCCTAGCCGCCGCAGGAGGAGATGCCCCAGGCGTCGGGAGTCGATTGCGGACTCCCGGCCACCGTAGGCACGAGCTTGCGGGCGGCGAGCAATGGGTAGCTTGCCGCCCGGTAAGGACCAAGCTCGGGTCGACGGCGCGTAGTGTTCCACGCGCGCCTCAAAGAGATGTCAGCAGCACTGAAGGGGTCTGCTAGGACCGATGCCTGCCGAGGTCGCGTGATTGTTCGAAAGAGATACCGTGACCCTGGCACATGGGCAACTGAAGGAACACGGGTGGGTTTTAGTCAGTAAAAGTCTGACACGCCCTCCCGCTCCGCCCAGAGCGGGAGGGGGTTTTTTTCCCATCCAAAAAAAAAAAAGAAAGCATTAGATACCAGTTCCTAGCTACAAAATTCTGCACAAGTTACCAAAATGATTCAAATAAAGCAGATATATGAACATCATTTTTGGTTTCTTTTTCTTCTCATTTACATTTTATCATTGTCTGGCATTTTGAGTAATTTATGCAACCTACACAAATGTCTTTTCTTTGGTATTGTTCGTCAAATCATTAAGCTCCCTTCTGAGGTTAGCTGCATGATTACTGATAAATGCGTGCACTGATTGGACAGGTCCACTCAATCTGTGTGGTTCTTTCTTAAAAGACCATTTCAGACACCAATCCTCATGGTCTTCACGTGATCTGATGAAGATTATGACTGGACTTTAAAAGAGACTGTGACCTCTGGGTTTTTTTAGCTTTTCTTTTCAGAGTAGTTAAATAGGAAACACCAACCTCATCTAGTTTAAAAAAAAATTATGATTTTGATGTAAAAGCGCATCATCGCCGTCGTTGGCGAAGTCAGACATATTGGTTGGCACCAATATATCGCACAAATACACAGCAATAAAAAAATGGCAGTAAAATGTTTAAGAGAACACAATAAAAATACCTTACTTCAACTCTGGGTGTTTATTCCACGAGTACCGAAGAAAATAATGTCTTTTCATTAGTATTACAGCAGTTTTTATACATGAAATTGCCGCCAAATAGAATTTACATAAATCAAGCGGATATGTTAACATAAACCATACCATAAACCTACTTGCAGAAATAAAATCATATATAATTTATCATCTTTAGATGTTGTTCGGACCTATAAGTAATATTTATAAGTAATATTACCTTTCTGTCCCAACATTAGGAAGAGCTGATAGACCAAATTTCTCATTAAAATACTTTTCTTCATGATCACCGCTGTTTAACACCAACACCAAATGTGCAGGGTCTTTATATATCCACAACATATTTGATATTATGTTGTTGTAATTGATTCCTCTGGAAATACATAGATACTATTAAAAATACTGTTCAAATAGATAATGATTATAATATACAACTAGGCACCTACACAGTAATTTTGGTTTTTAAAGTACCTACTTTCAAAATAATAATAATCGTTTATTGTTATTTCAATTGTGGTATTTGGTAAATAGCTTAAAAATAAATTTAATAGCTATGAGGTTGAGTCCAATTTCTTGGTTGATGAAATATGATCTGTTGTGGTTGTCAGGACTAAGAAATAAAAGACATTAATGTCATTTTAAGCTCAAAAAAGAAACTATTACTTGAAAATAAAAAAAAGATTAGTCAGCCTGGACATGTAAAAACTTGCTTCAGATTTTTATCACCTTTAATTATCTTTTTTTTTTAAAGAAAAAGAAATAACCTATTATTGTATAACAATATTTTTGTTACACAAATAGGTTTGCAGTTTCTTAAATTAGACCTCCATCAAGTATGCATCTAGATAATTATTGTATATTTTCACAAGTTTTTTTCAGATTATAGCAACTTCACATAATTTTTTGGTCAGTGTGAAGCTAAAGTTGTTTTGCAAGTACATACTTGGCCATAATAACAAGAGCATCTTTTTCAAAAGAATCAATAAAAATCTGTTTTTCAAAAGTTAATAAAGAATATTTCATTTCGATATCCTCTTGGCCTTCTTCAGCGTCGACAATGTCTTTATTTGATTCCATTCTTGTAAGTACAGGTTTTTGCACAGCACACTGTAGGTACCAAACTTAATTAAACCAAACTAATAAATACTGAACTCCAAATTAAAGGAAATAATTATCTCAACAAAAATAATTCGTTTCACTACAATTCATTACAATTTGACAAATTCGATTCGATTTTAAACGCCGTATCGCGTTTTCTGTTTTGACAGCAGATGTCAAATTGTTACACTGTTACCAACAACCAAAAATATTTACCGCTAAAGCTACTTTCCGCCTCGCTGCTTCTCTAAAGACTAGGAAGTCCTTGTTGTTCTCCTCATCGCTGCCACTGTGGCGAAGTTGTCAACAGTCTAGGACACCACGGTCTGTCTTGTAGCCAAAGTGCGGGTCGCTTAGCGCGGCACGCGAACAATAACGACATCATCCGACGAGCTCTTGTCACCGTCGGCGTTCCAGCTGTATTAGAACCCAATGACTTGGCACGCGACGATGGCAAGAGACCGGACGGTACGTCTTTGTTTACTTGGAAGGTGGGTAGGCCTTTAGTGTGGGATGCAACGTGTATCGATACTCTTGCGCCATCCCATCTTCCTAGCTCGGCTTGCTGCACTGGCGCTGCTGCTGCCGCTGCGGCTGCGGAAAACCTCAAGCGGCGAAAGTATAGCAACCTTATTGGTAATTATATTTTCGAGCCGTTTGGGGTTGAAATTGAAACCCTCGGGCCGTGGGGTCAGAGTGCTCATGGCCTCTTTAAAGAAATATCAAAACGGCTGGTTGACACTTCACGTGCGTGACCCAAGGGCTGGTTTTTATTTTGGCCAGCGGCTAAGCATTGCTATACAGCGTGGTAATGTCGCCAATCTCTTGGGTAAATTGCCGGTCGACAGCGATGAGGATGAATTTTTGGACACCATATATATAGTTTTAGCTAAGTTAATATATTAGGTATTTTGTTATTTTTATTAATCAATAAATTTAAGTTATTATAACCGAAAAATAAAAGGGTGCCTTCCGAGTTGGAAAATATCACTTACGGCGCTCACAGCAATAAATTGGCGATCTGATTTGCGCCGCGTTCCGTATTAAGGTGAATGCTCCAACCAGCCCGCGAAATTCAAATTTTCTTACGTTTTTTGCAATTTGCAGGCCAGTACTAGGTTGTATGTTGATTAAAATATTATTCGCGACTGTAAGACATATATAGTTACAGAATTATAATCATCAAAATCATCAATACAACGCTCTAAGTTCATAAAGCTGTAGGAATTACTTTTTCTGTTTTATTTTTGTTCCTACGCCTTTATGAACTTAGAAGAACTTCTGTCACTACATACTTCTTACAGTCGCGAATAATATTTTAATCAACATACAACCTAGCACTGCCCTACAAATTACAAAAAACGCAAAAAAAAAATGAATTTCGCGGGTTGGTTGGAGCATTCCCCTTAAGCTCACATCGATTTAAGCGCGCTAACGCCCGTACCGAATTGGCGTGAGCACGACAGGCGCCATCTTGCGATAATGCCGACCATGCCCTAAACTCATATCACCGTGAGCGCTGTCAAAAATGACAGTTTTGCTGTTTGGTTTTAGGTCGCATCATATGTTAAACTAACTTGGATTAATTAGAAATTGTGCTTCTGGCTACAGTCGACATCAAACCAAATAAGAAGAAGAAATTTGTGGTGTAAACAAGTTTTAAATAGCGTATATGGGTTTTAATGTAGAGTGAGCACCGTTAGCGCGTTCACGAGCGTTCCGTATTGTGACGGTTCTCAACTATCATAATCGTATTAACCAAATCGGAACGCCAATTTATTGCTGTGAGCGCCGAACAGTGTGCTGAAAATCGACTTTCATAGACTTAGGGATATCACTTTAAGGGTGTCACTTTTTTTGGTGGGAACTGTTTCTACCAACCATTTCCATGCTCCAAGTTGAAAATGTTAAATTATAAAGGAATGAGTTATATTTTTTTTGCGAAAAATTTGTATGGAACTCTCATGAAAAATCCGAATTTCTTTGGAACTGCAAATCAAACCGTAATATCCTTACAGGGGGTCTTAATACTAATTATTTGTGATTTTTTGACATACCACACATAACGGTCACAGCTGCAGTTTTTTTTTTTAATTAAGAAAAATAATATATTATTTTTTATTTCGAAAATTGTTCATTTTATTCATCAAGTCAACAAACTAAGTACTAATAAGCTACTATTATCTTCCTGGCCTAATTAAGGACTAGCATTCAACAAAACAAATCATAAATTATTATCCTATTCTGAAAATGAGTAGGTAATTAGGATTATGAGTTCCAGTAAATACTTTACCATCATTAAGGACTTTTACCAGCTCATTTGAATGAAAATTACTAGTTAACATAGGTAAATAATGATTAATTCGCATTAAAATTCATTTATTTGATTCTTAAAATCTACTAAATACAATTAAACAATTTAAAACATAAATATAAATTAAACAATTTACATCAATATACAATTAATGAACTAACTACGTACACGCAATTTCAAAACAATTAACATTCAATATCACTCTCATCTGATTCTAATTCGGAGTCAGAATCCAAATTAGGCATATCCAAAAACTCGAACGGAGCTTCTGGTGACTTAATTAGATCTAAAGTTTCAACGAAGAAATCCTGTTTTTTCTTATCGTTTAGCTTCGGTCTTTGAGCAGAGCTCAAAAGATGAAACGAAAGAATAAGGTTGTTCAGGATATCTTTATTCGAAGCTTGCCTGGTCTTCTTGCGTGAATGGTGTTCCCGATACCTCCTAAAATCTTTGTTGCGGGCTTCTGAGGCTTCTTCTGAGAGCCTTCCGATTGGAACAATATCATTATTGGCGATTATGTCTGCACCATGTATCAGCAACTTATGGACGGTATATTACATGTGGTACCAGTCGTATGAATCAACGTACTTTTCTGCAGTTATGCGGGTATATTCTTTAAATTGGATAGCATTGATTTGCTCTCCGGATGTTATTGCTTGCAGAATCACAGCAAATTTTCTAACAAGCTCTTCATCCAACCCTGTAATCTGCTGTTTTAGCGGGAGATTCGAAGAATCTTCTTGCTGTATTCCCGTCATTGTTGTACCTTAGACTTGCTTTACAATATCAATCAGAAGGTTGAGTTCATCTTTAAATTTGTCTTGAATATTTTTTTTTCTTTTTTCTAATAATATCTTGTGCTCATTTTCTCTTGCAGCCCACTTCTTAAAATCAAGTCTGTATGCTATATGCAAAATACATTCCATTGTATTTAGACGGGCATGTAACGATGACAATCCAAATTCCAAAGCTCTATCGGATACATACAGTCTTTGTTGGTACACAATCCAAGCGGTTCATTTCTGAACGTTTAGATAATCACAGGTAGCAGGTTGCGTTAGATCTAGCTTCTGAAAGGTACGTGCAGATTTTAGCGTCAATCATTGTCATCTTCAGTTTATGAGTTACCTTATTACTGCTGCACTCAGTGGGGATAAGGGACTTAATTTCGTCTTCCATATGCCTTTTGTGACTGACCACCACTTCTTCACTCTCTTTCACAAATGTAAATTGCACAGGACGGCAATATAACACTGAGCATGGTCTTGGATTTGTCCATATACTTTCATCTCAAGCATCAGCAGTCAGAAGTAAAGGCACCAAGGACGTCATAAATATACTGGAATCGTCTTGTTGCCCCTCCATTTTCTGTTTGCTGTTGTACCATGTTCTGCTTTGGTTTGAAGAACCATCAAATCCCCACTTAGATATGAGCTTCAAATCTCTGTTTTGAACACGTTCTGGAAGAGTTTCAAGGATCCTCTTTACTGTAATGTCGAGTAATGCTTGAAGCGTAATTCTTGCTGATGAATCCGTTTCAGTCACTGATTGCTTCGAAGGGTAATATTGTTGCTTTACTTGTTGCACTTTGTGATAAGACGGGTAAACATCTTTTACACCTTCCCGGATGGTCACGTCTCGCAGCGTGATGTATTGCCACTTAGAAATCTTTAATGAAAGAAGCAAACCTAGCGCCTTTTCTGGTGTAAAGGTAAGAATCTGAACTGGCTTCTTAAGAGTTTCCTTAATTTTAGTAGCTGCTGCTGGAATTTTCAGCATACATTCAATGACAGATGCTATATCTTCACGACCAGCTTCTTTTAAAAGTAATGCAGCTGAATATGCCACTTCAGTTGACTCTTTGCCCTTGTTATCGTCAGAGCTTCTCTTCTTTTGTTTACTTCCTAGATCCTCGAATGCTTTTCTAGGTCCTTTTGTCATAGTACCAATACCAATAGACGATGGTTCTTGACTAATCACATGACCGCTAGATCCCTGGTTCTTCAATTAATTGTGGCAAAACCAAACTTCTTGACACGCAATTCGGCCAATCGACATCAGCCTGGAGCCAGTTTTCGTACTGTTTTCTAAATGTATCAAGGATACGATGAGATTTCTGACATCTTTGTGAATTAGCTCGTGCAAATCTTTGACAAAATTCGTCCAGCGGTACAGATCTTCGTCAGTAATTTGATCACCTAGGCGATCCACCACTGCTTTGAAATAATACTTTATGATGAAACGAAGTACCTTCACCTCTCAGAATAACAAACAAGTTTAAATTCGTACGTAGACTTTCCATTGTAAGTATATAACGGTCGCGGAATAATAGCAGTAATCCGAAATTTTGGAATAAACTGAACTATTAGGTGAAAAATAGTTTATTTATATGTCTCCAAAAATCGAAAATGTAGGTGATTAGTGAATTATTTTTTCTTAATTACCCTCACTAACGATTATTCTAATCAGTTTACCTAGCAGAAGCCTTAATGATGGTAAAGTGTTCAAATCAAATCAAATCAAAAGTCATTTATTCAAACTAGGCTGAGAGTTAGCACTTTTTGAACGTCAAAGTCACATAAGACAGTCCCCCCAAAACGCCCGCCCTTCGACACTTCCTAGTGCTTTGGCTGGGAAGAAGAAGTGGCGGAACAAACTCCCCAGCAGCACTGCTGTCTGTTAAGTTAGAAGAACTTGATTCTATACAATATTGTATAAGTTATTAATATAATAAAATAAAACATACATTATTCGCCATATGTCAGCTAGCACACGCCATTATACCAACAAAACATTGAAAACTAAACTCAAGCTGAAATGAATAATGAAACAAAAATCGTAAACAGAACTTAAAACCTTACTAAAGCCTCCAGGCATAAAGGGCGTGCCCGCTTACATATACAACGACGCAAATGATACATAGACACAACAAATGAAAATAAAAGAAAATAAAAATAAATTAACAAAAGCAGTTAAATAAAAAAACAATTATATGAACTACCCATATAAACTGTCAGTGTGTGAGTTACAGTAATTACAGAATGTAAAACAGTGTCATAGAAGAAAAAATAAATATTATCTACACAATTAAGTTAGCAACTAGTTTGATAAACTCTAAGACTGTCCTATGGAGCGAGACCAGCATGTTTCCAAGCGTTCTTATCTTGAATGTAGTCCTCTAATTTGTAATAAGCTCGTTTACAAAGTGTACTTTTAATATGACTTTTAAACCTCCTTTCATTTAATTGCAATATATCAGAAGGTATTTTGTTGTAACATTTAACACAGTACCCCATAAAAGATGTATGTACTTTTGCTAATCTGAAAAATGGTTGATCTATCTTTTCTTTATTTCTAGTATTAAAATTATGTCTATCTGTTGACTAGAACTCCTTTTCAGAATGGGATAATAATTTATGCAATACAATACAATCCAATCCTTTATTTCAGGTAACTTAGGCCCATAAAAACACATTAAACAAATAATATAAAACAATAACTATAAATTAAGACATATAAAAAAAAAGCATACTATAACCATAAAACCATATTTTAAATTTATGATTTGTATTGTTGAATGCTAGTCCTTAATTAGGCCAGGAAGATAATAGTAGCTAATTAGTACTTAGTTTGTTGACTTGATGAATAAAATGAACAAATTTCGAAATAAAAAAACATATATTATTTTACTTAATTAAAAAAAAAATCTGCAGCAGTGACGTTATGTGTGGTATGTCAAAAAATCACAAATAATTAGTATTAAGACCCCCTGTAAGAATATTACGGTTTGAATTGCCGTTCCAAAGAAATTCGGATTTTTCATGCGAGTTCCATACAAATTTTTCGCAAAAACAATATAACTCATTCCTTTATACGCTAATTTAACATTTTCGACTTATTAGACATATTACAGCATGGAAATGGTTGGTAGAAGCAGTTCCCACCAGAAAAAGCGACACCCTTAAATTGATATCCCTAAGTCTATGAACGTCAATTTTCAGCCCACCGTGTGCCATGAGCGATATTTTCTTATTCGGAAGGCACCCTAAGATTGCACTGAGTTATTAGTTTAGCGAAAATTACAGTTTTGCCATTCTGAGTTTGCCGGTTTTCACCAAAAATTTTGACGATAATAATTTCATCATCATCATCATCATTTCAGCCGAAAGACGTCCACTGCTGGACATAGGCCTCCCCCAAGCACCGCCACTTCGACATTGCTCGCAGAACGGATGGCCGATGGGGTCGGAAGGTTCTGGAGTGGCGACCGCGTACTGGAAGACGGAGTGTTGGAAGGCCTCCCACAAGATGGACCGATGACCTGGTGAAGGCCGCAGGAATACGTTGGATGCGAGAAGCACAGAATAGGTCGATAATAATTTATTTTAACTAAATCTGACTATTTTTAATCGCGATTAAAAAGATGTGGAATAAAACTAGTGGTTATGAACAAAAATTCACACCAAACGCCTCGCCTTCACGTGCAAAAAGAGTACTGTATTTTTTTTTTCTTTTGCTTTTGTCTCCAAAATGGCGTGTCCTATCGCAAAAACAATGAAATTGTCGACTCCTCTTAGTAAACCCTGCACATATAAATCTCAACACGTGGGTAATATTTTTTTTATATTTTTCAAAATAAAAAAAAATTGGTTGCCTGTAAAGTCGGTATACGGGCGAAAGTTTTACGTGACAACGACTTTGAGTGACTTTTTATGTCTGTCTCTCTCGCTCTTAGGCGGGCTAACCATGCCCGAGTGGAAGGGACGCGTGCCTCTCACTCGCTCTCATTGTGAGCGCATAACGTGAGCGGAGCGTAACGCAGTTTCTTGAAGTGTCACCCGGCAAACCAATTTATAAGACGTTGTCACGTCAAAAGTGAAAAATTCCATATAAAACACGTCCAGGCTGCCCCCTAGCGCGCGCCTCCGTCTCTCAAAAAGTTCCTTGCACACACTGCAGCACACAAACTCCACGTTGCGAAGCCAAAAGAAAAATAAAATACCACGTTGAGTCGCGATTGTCAAATTCGATTTTAATCGTGTCAAAATAATTTTTAAATTTAGAGATTATTTCTTGCAGAATAGCGTTACAATTCTCAATTACTATGGCCAAAAGTAAGGAATTTTAGAGATAGTTTATTTAGTTTAGTTCGGTGTACAACAGAATCAGCACCAATGTAGCTTTCTATAGGTGAAAGAATTTAAAAAATCGGTTCAGTAGATTTCAAATTTATTCATTACAAACATGCAAACAGAAATTCAAATCTTTTCTCTTTATAATATTAGTTTAGATTTCAGTAAAGACAGAGGCCATGCCGGTGGGGCGTTTGCCTAGAGGTAGTTCAAAACAGCTAAAGTCACGCAATGTGATACAAGAATATATCACATAAAAAATGAGTGAGCATTTATATAAATGTTTTTCTTGTAAACCTATTTAGGTGTTATTGTATATTAGACCATTAGAAAATGTAAAGCTCTAAGAAAGGAACAAAATCTTATCTATGGCTGTGAATCATATAAGATCAAATCAACATCTTAAAACACTATTACTCCTAGCGGATATCAACATACCTGATACTGACTTGCAAATTGCAAAAAACATAGGTAAGAATTTCCTGGCTTACCCTGACGCTTTCAACATAAACTAAACACGCTTTGAGTTGGTCGGCTTACTATATTTTTGAAACCAGCGAGTTTACGTCAATATTGGCAACACTTACAGCGGAAACGGAAAAGAAAGACGCCATTGTGAGTCAGTACGCCGAGTCGTCGACACGGCATATTTTCTCCCAAATTGCTGCGCCAGCTATTTCCAGAAGTTGCGCGTTGTCTTTTAAATCATTTTTGTTTTATCCGGAAAAAGTTTAATCCAACAGTTTTAGCAGCAGTAGGTAAGGATTGCGTGTTTCTATTTAAATAACCATGTCCTTTATTGCCTAGTTATCGATGGCTTGCACGACTTCACAAGACATTTTCTTTTTCTTTCTAGTATGCAATATATGCAAGCCATGAATCAATTTGGAAATAGAGGGTTTGGCGGCCCACCGCAGCCGCAGAGACAAGGTCGCCGTGGTAATATCCGAGGAGGCTTTCGTAACTCAAGATTTGATCAGAATCCGATGCCCAGAAATCAGAATCACGGTCAAGGAGGTCAACGGCCTAATGAGGTAGGTAGCTCAAATTTTATCAAGATAGTATATTATTTTGATAGATTTCGTATCTATCAGTTCTATTTGGTTTACCAACCCGGCTGATATTCTGAAAGTAAACGACGTAAAAGAAAATTTCCATTTCGGTGACGACGCCATTTTGTGTTTGCTTGGTGGTCTGGCTGGGATATTGATTACGCTACGTAGGTGAAACCGAAACGTCGTAATTTTAGCCCTTTTTGTTCTAAATTCGTAGAAACTTTATTTTTGATTTACGAGTTTCATATTGCGGTCCATGGGTAGTTAATAATTATTCCTTTTAATACATTCCCAGAAGAATTTCTTTCACCACTCGTGACCTACTTTACCAAACAGAACAGATAGGTTCATAGAGAGAGGTTTGCTGTTTAAAACAGCATAGCTCATCTGCCCTATTAAGTTAAAGTATTTGATGCATTTCGAAATTATAAAAATCATAAGCAACTTGTTTTTTAGACAAAGCCCACTCCAACTGTGGAAAAGCCTCAACAACCACCTCAACAAAATCAGCCTCAGGCTAAACCTCAACAACAACAACCTCAACAACAACAACAACAACAACAACAAGCACCTAAGACTGAAGTTCAGCAGCCACCCCAACAACAGGCTCAGCAACCTAAACCACAGCCACCACAGCAGGCACAACAGAAGCCACAGCAGCCACAGCAACAACAACAACAGCAACAGCAACAGAAACCTGCCCCTGTTGCTCAAGCAAAGAATGAGTCTCAGGATCATGTTGATAAATCAGTAAATATTGATCAAAAGAAAAACCAAACCCAGCATCCTAATCAGAACCAGCATCTGAATCAAAACCAGCACCCAAATCAAAACCAGCATCCGAATCAGAGCCAGCATTCTAATCAAAACCAACATTCCAATCAAAACCAACTTTCTAATCAAAATCAACAGAGGGTAAGTTACACACCAATTTTATATCATAATTGTTATTCACTATTTTCAATGCAGAGTTTAAGAATAGGTTGTTATTCCTCAGAATCTCAATGGCAATTTTGGAGGTAACAAGCAGGGTGGATGGGGAGGCCAAGGTGGACCTGGCAACAAGCAAGGTGGTCCTGGCTTCAAGCAAGGTGGTCCTGGCAACTTTGGCACTGGTAACAAACCATTTACGCCCAAACAAGGTGGTGGCCCTGGAGGACCTCCTCGGAACCAACAGCGTGGACCTAATAACATGCGTGGACCTCAGCAAGATGGAGGAAAACTAGGCCAGAGAGAGGTGGGTACTTTGGAAGAAATAGCTCTTAATTCATGTTGTAGTGGCTGAATCAAACATGTCATCTAAGAGATAAAAATGTTGGTCTATAAAAAAAAAACAAAAAAAAAAAAATCAAAACATGACAGGCCTCATAAATTTTATAGCTGAATAGTTATGACAATTAAGTTATGCATAAATTTTGCTCACTCTTGTAAAATTGCTTTACACTAACTCAGTACAAAGCAATATAAATTGCCATTATCAATATTACTGACAATACTCAATGATTTGGTTGAACATTGGTTGTAATTTCAACAAACAAGCCACTATGTCAATTTTTATGTAATATTTATGAAGCATGTAAACTTAATCATTATAGTTACAGGAACAGATGCTGGCCAACAAGCTCAAGGAATTGATGGGCCCTTTGACAGATTTACCCACAATTGATCAGCCTGAAATCAAGTTCAATGGAAGAAGTCGCTTGTAC
This sequence comes from Aporophyla nigra, assembly GCA_947507805.1. Lineage (NCBI taxonomy): Eukaryota > Metazoa > Arthropoda > Insecta > Lepidoptera > Noctuidae > Aporophyla > Aporophyla nigra. The sequence goes on from OX382301.1 coordinate 8,754,495, forward strand.
ATTGGAAATCTTACTGGTGATGCTAATGAAGATGAGATTACTAGTCTGTTTGCTGCCTTTGGTGAAACAGCAGAATTATTTATCAACAAAGAAAAGAATTTTGGATTCATTAAAATGGTAAACCTTGTTATAAATTGCAATATTAGATTGAAATTATCTTTACAGGTATTTCACAACACCTAAATATTTTGTGAATTATGACAACACACTACATAACTTCTCTGTCTCTTTTCCATAGGATTACAGAGTTAATGCTGAAAGAGCAAAGAGGGAATTAGATGGTAAAAATAGAAACGGAAGAACACTCAGAGTTAGATTTGCTCCTCATAATTGTGCAGTCAGAGTGAAAAATCTGCCCCCGTTTGTGTCAAATGAACTTTTGTATCGTGCTTTTGAGATTTTCGGAAAAATTGAGAGGGCATATGTGAAGGTAGATGAGCGAGGGAAAACACTTGGAGAAGGAGTAGTCGAATTTGCACGAAAACCTAGTGCTTTAGCTGCTATCCGTAACTGCACTGAGAAGTGTTTCTTCTTGACTTCGTAAGTTGTTATTTCTTCATAGTAATATTATTTTGAACTCTGGTATAAAGTATTGAAATTGAATACTGTAATGTTATATGACATTTTAGATCACTTCGTCCAGTTATTGTGGAAAGTTATGAGGAGCCTGATGAGTTTGATGGTTACCCAGAAAAGAATTTGCCCAAAAAACATCCTGAATTCTTACGGGCGCGTGAACTGGGGCCGCGCTTTTCTGAACTGAACAGTTTTGAGCATGAGTATGGCACAAGGTGGAAGCAGCTGCATGAACTTCATCGCCAGAAGGAAGAGGCTCTAAAGAAGGAATTAGCTGCAGAAGAGGAAAAACTAGAAGCACAGATGGAATATGCTAAGTGAGTTAAATATTTTTATACTGTAGAAAATAAATCTGCTGAATAGGTACACAAGTTTTTAACTGACTTCAAAAAAAGGAGGAGGTTATCAATTCGTCTGTTTTTTTTTTAATTTTTTTTTTGCTTTTGTTAGCTCATAACTTTTGACTGGGTGAACCGATTTCGATGTTTTTTTTTTATTTGAAAACTGGTGCTTCCCGAATGGTCCCATTCGGACAGTGAAAACCATATAAGTCTTATATTTGCATTAAGTATTGGCGCGACAAATGAACGAATAACGCGATTAGATTAGTGCGGGGTATCTACCATAACTAAAAAGTTAAAAATAAAACTTTTTACAAAAAATAAAAACCGACTTCCTTAAAAAAAAACACTACAAAGTCAAAAATAACTTTAATTTCGGAAGTCGGTGGCAAAAAACCTTAAATACAGATCCTAAGACACCGAATTCCGAAATTAAAGTTATTTTTGACTTCGTGGTGTATTTTTTTAAGGAAGTCGGTTTTTTTTTGTAATAAGTTTTTTGTTAGTTACTAATCAGGTTGATATGTTTCTGTATGTGATGTGGTTCTTCTGGGATACGTATGAACGCCTGTATTAATCGATAACAACGAATGAAACCATCCGTGTGTTCTGGCAGGTACGAGCACGAGACCGAGCTCCTCCGCGAACAGTTGCGGCAGCGCGAGCAGGATCGCGAGCGCCAGAAGCGCAGCTGGGAGATGGCCGAGCGCGCGGCCGACGAGCGGCGCGAGACCGACCGTGCGCAGCTGCTGCGCCAGGAGGAGGAGCTGTCGCAGCGCATGCGCCAGCAGGACGACGAGCTGCGCCGCCGCCAGCAGGAGAACACGCTCTTTGTACAGGTCGGCACAACCACCTTCCCCATCCATTGTACGAGTTAACCTCTATACGTTTGTCAATTAATTATGGCATGATTTAAAGCAGCCTTTCCCAAAGTGGGCGATAACGCCCCCTTGTGGGTGCTGCAGGCCTAAAGGTGGGTGGTAAGAGACCCAGAAAAAAAAAATGGGGGCGTTGTGTAGACTCTACATTACATTCACACACCCACGATAAACTAAATCAAATATAACTTTTAAATAATATTTATAATATTTTAACAGGCGCAACGTCTGAACTCCATGTTGGACCGCCAAGAGCAAGGCATGTTTGACCAGCAGCAACCAATGGTGAGTAATGCATTTTATTTACTATCTGACATCTCAGGCCACTGGGATAGACGGAGAAATCTCTGTCCAATGATGAAACATTTATAATGATCGAAATGCCACTTTATCTTTTAAAAATCAACCTATTCAAGTAAACCACACCTTGCTTTCTTTAGCATATTTAAGCAGAAAAAAAAAAACTTAGTAAGCTTTGATTATATGAACAAACATTATTATCACGACACCTCCATAAAATTATTAATATTACACTAAGAAAAATTATCTTGGGTTCCATCGATTTTTATGGCTTGTTATAGACCTGATTCCAGTTTGAATTAACTGAAAATACTTTATTCTTGACGTACTATGTACCGCTAAACTGTATTTTTGCTTTGTGACACGTATACTAATTGGAAAAAGCTCAACTGCGGTGGGTGAGCTCGCCATATCAAAGTATTTGCATTCCGGTCCATGTCTCGCTATGAGAATATGTGCAAATGTCGCGAAATTCTCGTCTTCTTTATCTAAGAACTAACATTATTAAGTTTATAGTATTTACGTACCAGTACGTAACTAAGTACCAGTATTTACTAAGGAACAAATTTTTCGCGAGTTCTCATGCTTTCAATTTTACTTATGATGTTCTTTCTATATTAAAAATGTTAATACGTCGCTGCATTTGAGGAATGACTAGGGAATCAATATAGGCAGACCGGTGTTTGTTTCCTCTTAGTATGCTCTACGATAAACATCTATGTAAATATGAAAGCATTTAGGTACCCAGCGGATTACTTTATATACGTCTTAAAAAATGTGATGAAGGGAAAGTATTGTTGATACACTTTACCAGGGCTTTAAAATATTTCATGAACTGCGTTATACGTTCTTTAGCGACTCGCCCCTGCTTCGTACGGGTGCAATGTACTAATATGGCGACACGTCGAAACATCGATATTTCTGTGTTATTTCTAAGTAAATACATGAAAATCCTAATGTGTACAGGACTACTATGTAACTGTGACGGTGCCCAAAATAGCGCGGTGCGGGGTTGGTGGAGGGTATGGACGCGTTTTAGAGGCGAATGACAACTCTCGCGACATCACACCCCTCTCGCATCGCGCAGGCACTTATTCAACATAAAAACAAGAAGCTACTACTAAGGTCTACTTTCACCACAAATGACATTTATTTTAAAACATCATTCGGCATTTTGGTCTATTAACCTTCCATTGTGAAAAAAAAAAAATAGAGGTGCTCTATTCATTTAGCCCTAAATGTGATTTTGAGGTACTTCAGTGCATTTTTCGTTTCCTGCACAATCAGTTTACTAGAACGCCCTAAAACTATGCAGAATGGGCTACACCTTTAAAACAAAACGTAATCAGCGTAGCCGAGAACTTTATTTTTTTAAAGGTTTATTACGATAATTAAGTACATTGCAACAACATACATTATTCGTATTTGACTTGATAACACTAGACTACCTGAGTCTAACTACGTTGAAGTCTTAGTCGTGTGTGAAAGGCCCATGGGCTCAGCGCATAGTTGTAGAAGACACCACAAAACACTTTAAATTTACACATCTACATGCCAATTAAGGGGCAGATACATGATTTTCGTGACTTTTAAATTCTGTTACTACGCTTTCAAATACTGCACGTTAGTTACGCAAAAAATATCTGTGAACCTAGACCAACACACACACACAACACACAATCTATGACACATCAATTCTATTAGTGAATATTTTAGTGTTTTAGTTAAATACTATCAGAAATAAATTCAGAAAGTAAGGTCTACTCAAAATATAAAAACGAAATTTCATTCAAACTACTTAAGGTGAATGCTTCAACCAGCCCGCGAAATTCAAATTTTCTTACGTTTTTTGCATTTTGCAGGCCAGTGCTAGGTTGTATGTTGATTGAAATATTATTCGCGCCTGTAAGACATTATGTAGTTACAGAATTATAATCATCAAAGTCATCAAAGTTCATAAAGCTGTAGGGAAGACGTTTTCTCTCTTTTTTTTTGTTCCTAAGCCTTTATGAACTTGGAGAGTTGTATTGGTGATTTTGATGATTATAATTCTGTAACTACATACGTCTTACAGCCGCGAATAATAATTTTAATCAACATATAACCTAGCACTGGCCTGCAAATTGCAAAAAACGCAAGAAATTTTGAATTTCGCGGGCTGGTTGGAGCATTCACCTTAAGATATTTTCATGACTTTTTTTATACAAACAGATTATATAATTATCATTAATTCTATCTGTGATTTTTTTTAAATATTCATACTTTTTTCAATAAAAACAAATATTCCCTATAAATCTGAACGAAACGGCATGCGGTGGTGCCCTTCGACCATATGGTCGAAAAAATATGTTAGTACAGCGCTTGCGCAGTGTCAAAAAAAAAAAAAAAGCGTCTACCCGTGACAAAGCCGTACACTGCCGCCCGCGCAGGGCACCGCGATGTGTATGCGGTCTAGTTTCACATATATTTTTTGCGTAACTAACGTGCAGTATTTGAAAGCGTAGTAACAGATTTAAAAGTCAGGAAAATCATGTATCTGCGCCTTAAGTCGAAATATTGTCGAATTAGATCCATGTTTTAATGCTCGAAGAGAAAAGTATGCCCTAATGGTTTCTTGATACTCCCTAAGTAATTCTACAAGCTTTGAAATATACATTACTTGTTTTACATTAAGCTAAGTGTAATATAAGAGTAAGCACTGGCGTTAAAAGAGCATAACTTCGCATCAGAGTCCGCAGAGACAAAGCGTGCCGCTATTGTCAGTAACCATATGGTTGCAATTTACCAATAAAAAGTGGTACCGGGTACCTACAGGTCTTTGGTAATAGAGCATTTTTGGTATAATTTTAATAAGAAGTGCGATACGTGTTTCTAATCTTCCTGGAACGATCTAGAAGCCAGATTTATAAAGCTGAAGTAATATTGCGATTTGTAACTGTTATTTTTCTTATCGCACGGAAAATTTAAATCACGATATTAAAGTCGTATTACGATTCTCACGATCACGGTGTTTACTCTCGAATATAATTCCAATAGATCGATATTGGAATTGTCAGTCAAATGTCAGTGATTGGCTGGACTCACTGAGTCTAGCCAACCCTGACGTTTAACTCAACCAACTGACGTTTGACTAATGTCGATCTATTGGAATTATATTCGAGAGTAAGCACCCTGATGTCTTCAGCGAAGCTGACAATTATTTATTTAATACCTAAGACTAAATCTAATTAATTATCATGAAACAGGAGAATGGTAGAGAATGGCTCCATACACCGAAAGAAAGTACTTACCTACTGACTTTGCTAACCTATTGATTTGTTCTCGGAATTTTTGGTCCCTAGTAAATACTAAGAATTAGCAAAAATTATGACGTGATTGCATAAATAAGCAATTCTCTGGGTTCATCAAACGTGTGAAGCTTGCTCGGGTTTACAATCGTCATCTGGTACATATACTTGGTTGATATTTTATCATACTTCTTATAATATTTTAGTGAAATTCTATTCGAAAGTATTATGATTGCTTACTTAGGATGGAGGCTTCAGAGACCAGTACGACATGCCACGAGGGAATTATGATGAGATGCCGCCAAACCGCGGTTGGGAAGGACCGCGCCAAATGGACGATTACCCTAACAAACGTCGTCGTTTCTAAAGCAGCTCTTAAGCCCATATTGCTTGAGCCCATAGTGTGTAATTTTACGTTGTTTCTGACTATGAAGCATTTTATTTGGTTTCGTGGTCCTTGGTTGGGTACAAATAAGGGGTATTTGTATGGATACGTATAGTCCGAATAAAACCGTGTGTGTACTTAACACATGTTTAAGTGACTTTATAATATGAATTGGTCTAACCGGACCGGAGTTTTGTTGTATCTATTTAAATAGCTTTGCTGGTATCGCCAAATTATGAACCCCTTATTTGTGCTAACCCAAGACTTTAAATTGGCACTAAAGCCGTTAGCATTGTATTGACGGAACATAAATTACATTATAAAATAATTACTTTAGAAATAATGAAAGATAGAGAAATTTACATATTTAGTTAATAGCTATGAGGTATGTTTTTTACCGTTCTGACATGATACGGCTTTGAGAATTTTATGACAATTAATTCATTCAAAGATATATCAGCCTTTTCGCATAAAAATTAAATGTTGGTGAATAACCGACTCCACTAGCTGTTAAGTGTTTAGTACCTACATACAAAATTCAATCATTCAATTAACTTATGTTAACATTCCTGATTCTGCACTACTGCAAAACACCTAGTATTTTAAATAAACCTTCTTAAAAGCACACTTACTCTAGTGTCATTAATTTAGTAATAGATAATTATAATAATTGCTTAGTATTAAGTCCAGTTTAGCGAACATTTTAGAATAGCAATATTTCATCTTTTATCCCCTATAAAAAGGTCATCATCCTGATGACAATTACTTATTTTATTTATTGTATTTCGTTGCTACTCTTGGTAAACGATATGTGTATATCTATTTCTTATTATGGACGCATCACAAGCTAAGTATCTGAAGAGACCTAGCTTTAAAACTTTATTAATCATTTATCGGATAGTACGCTACTAATGCCCGCAATATAAAAACAATGGGCCGTTATCTTAGCATTACTTAGGTTTGGCTAATATATCTGGGTACATTCAGCTTGAAAGAAAAGAAAATGTCTCAAATTACATGTCTGAAATATTTTCAGCATAATCGGACGAATAAAATATTTAAGTTTGGAAGCACCGCCACCATAATAAAGTGCAATAATGAAGTGGCACCCAGTAGTAACATTAATTTTAATGCTTCATTAGATGACGTTTCCCTTGTGCGGGGTGTAAGCCATTAATTTTATGTTAATTTACCCTTTGTGCATAGTGACTTGAGTGTGAAAAGATTATTTAATATTTCTTAACTTAGTTATTTTTTACATCGTAAATAAACAACCTTATTTAAGAAATTATTTTTGAATTATTATTTCTAGAAAACCCATTTTCAATGTAAAAAGTCGTCGATCATCTCACCTAATACTGACTAACACTGGTTAATTAGGTTTCATCAAAAAAAAATTCATTATTACAATAATACCATTTCATCTACAGGGTCCAATTAAATAAGCTGGCAATACTTTACCCACGTATTGGGTATCAATATCGAAAACCAATGAAACAAAAAAAAAATCCTTTTTACACGCTTTATATTAGCTTCACTTGTATGTTTGTTTGTAACCGACTCCTTATAGCGCGATTTTGACCCACTTTAAACGACCAGATTTCATTCAAACTGCACACCTGCCAAGGACCGATGACGATGCAATAATTTCATAAATTCGTGCCATTATCCTTGCCAGGGTTAACAGGACAGCAAAAAAACTGTCTTCGAAAACGACGCTGAGATCCGTCACAAACTACGCTGACATACGTCACAAACTACGCTGGCATACGTCAGAAACTACGTTGACATACGTTTCAAAATTCGAAACACCCTAAAAAATAGAAAATAAATAATAGTTTAGAAAAACTAAAAAACACGCTTCCATTGAAAACCAAACTAAAAAGTACAAAATAATGGAAGAAAGCGTGGGGTGCTTTTTAAGGTTTATTGATATCAGGCACCCCACGCTTTTATATATTTTTTTTCATCAATCGGTAAACGAACCGTGTCGGCCGGGTGCGCCGCTTAGCTGGTTTTATAATTTTTCGTAGAACTTTTTAGGAATTTGCAAAAAGCGTAATATAACGCCTTAATGTATAAGTCACAGTGTCATTTAAAGTCTAAACAAATTTGTTTTTTTTTGTTTCATTCGTTTTCGCTGATACTTGCGTTTTTTTGTGGACTATTTCACAATACTTACGTATCTTTCGTAGTTGTATTTTCAAGAGTCCACACCTACACGTTTGAAACGGGTTTTATTTTAAAAACTATTTTCTGTATGAATGACCACTTATATTATGAATGTCTCTAGTCTGTTTGTTGTTACCTCATCACGATTAAACTGCTGAAACGATCGTAACACCATTTGACAAAGAGGTAGACTGGGACCTGGAGATGGACACAGCCTATGCCACATAGGCTACATAGCTTCGTAAAAAAATGTGATGAAATAAAAAATACACACAGACGAAGTCACTAGCAACAGCTAGTATCTCGTCATAAATAAAAAACAACGATGTGCTTTAGACCACACGACTGAAGTAAAACTTCTTCAGCTCCATCTATATGTTAAAGAGAGAACGAAAATATGTGCTCGCACCTCTCTCTGTTGCTCCTAAAGTAATATACGCAACGTAACTCTCTCTTTTTCTGTCTTCACTAACTTAAATCTCCCTCTCAACTTTCGTTCGCCTCGTTCGATCACACTTTTCGTAACGCTCTCGTCACGCATTCACCAGCTTACTCCCAAATCAAGCGTGCGTAAAGAAGTTTTACTTCATAAAGGTATCTATATCTTTTAATATTCATTCAGAATCGGTTGCATAAAATCACCATAGTCCGAGAGATCAGGATAGAGCGAGTACCCAATTCACAGAATCTAATTCGAAACCAAATTGAATAAAGGTAATCATTTTACATTTTTGTAAGTCCACGCAGCAATAATTCCTTTTTAAATGTAGTTCTATACTGACAAAAACTAATATACTAACATTTTTATGAAAATCACTTGTATATATTTTGTTTGCCAATTGTATAAAGGCTTTATAAAATTAAATTATTCAACTCTTATATTTACTTACGTCTTGTATCCTAATGACATTATAAGATAAAACTACTTTACAAAGTTTTTTTGCATATATCCAGATATTGTAATACATAGTTCGTATTATAACGAAATTAAACGATACAAAAATAAACGCCATTCGGCGTGTTGGATCATTAGGTTTCTTTCCAAATTATTCAGCTGCATTCAGCTGAATAATTTTGAAAGAAACACCACGAAACAACCAAGAAACATCATTATGTTGATGCATGCGTCACGTTCAGGTACAAGCGCCGTCAGTAAGAACTCTTAACTGTCCACGGCTTATTTTTTTCTTTTCTTTAAATATTTTGTTCTGGAGTTTTAACGTTCTTCATCGTTCTTACGTGTATAATTTCAGCATGAATGATGTAACCACTGCTCTCAAAACGGTGAAGGAAAACATCGTGAGGAAACCGGCATGTCCTAGAACCAAAAATTCGAAGATATGTGACATCTACCAACCTGCACTGGGCCCGTGTGGTGGATTACGGCCCACTCCCTCTCACCGAGAGGAGGCCTGTGTCCCAGCACTGGGAACATTATAGGCTCTTTATGAACTCCACGAACACTTTAAGTTTCCGTGGGATTTCTTACCCGTTGTTCTCCATAGGTACCTACTACGCATTGGGACGGGTTACTAGCTTCATCTTCCTGACTGATCGACCCCTTGACAATTCAAAAGTGCCTGTAATTGGTTTATTTGAAATAAATTTACTTTATTTTTACAATTACCATGCGACAAGCATACCGCACTCCTAGATCTAAAGGGAACTAACTCAAAATTCTTAATTTTACAGTTATGCACACCTTCGAGTCTGTCATTTCAATACCTATCGACCAATAAACCAGATTCAAAACTATTTCCTACATTCGACTCCAAATATTGGAAATAGTTTTGAATCTGGTTTATTGGTCGATAGGTATTGAAATGACAGACTCGAATGTGTGCATAACTGAAAAATTAAGAATTTTGAGTTAGTTCCCTATAGATCTAGGGGTGCGATACGTCCACTAGACAATAAGGAGGACGCATTTATAAAGACTACTTTGACGAATGAAATTTTTGGAGGGGCTAGTGATAAGTAATAACAGTCTTAAGAGTCGCTCGATGGTATCGCTACGCTTGCCGCGGTGGGTTGGAGGACAGGTGACCATCCATACGTGTCAGCTTTTGTCTTGTTTAAATGTTGTTTATTTCGGAGCATTGGGTGTTCTCGAACCGTAATATATCATCAATAATAGAATAAGAAATTATCAATAATAGGACAGAAATAATTAAATAACATTGCATGGTATTGTTGTAATATTCAGTCCTAAACGCGGTACTTTGTGTCGTTAACGTTGCGATTCCGTATTGCTATGAGAAGAAAGTATTACTCAGAACAGTATATGCATTTTTATTTACCTAAAAATGACAGTAGTAAGTTACGTGGGGTGAAAGACAGCCTAACTCAATCTAGCATGCATGACATTTAAAGCTACTAACACTTGTGTATTTACTTGTGTGTACCAAACCAAAAAATAAATAATTTATAGTTAAGCTGGTCAAGGCTATAGGTACCTATGGAATGTTGACACAATGCCAAATGGCCCCTAGGGTCCCTTACCTCAAAAGAAAAAAAAAAGGAATAATAGACTGACCGTTGTTAAGTGCTTTTTCTCAGAAACCCGTGGAGACACAAACATTGCGAATTTTGAAGTAATATCAGAAAAAAAGCAATTACAAACATTTGCAGGTAGTAGACCATGGGCAGTGATATAGAACGAAGTTCTTTTTTTTACTGCAAAGTTAAGTTTGTACTTAGATCCGGAATTGGAAATTCGGGCAAAACAGCACGGTTTCGAGACGGAACCCTCATGGGGCAAGCCCTTTTCGCATTTATCAATATTTTTCACTCAGTTTGTAATGCATGTAAATAATTGTCGCGATCTTCTACAGGAGTCCCCACATGAGAAGAGTCGGAATGACTGAAAGTTCACTACTTGTTTTTTTGATAAATTTTCGTTGAATCAAAACATTTAAGAAGCGAATGCCAAATGAAAAAATGTATCATATTCATAATCTATTCTTTTATTTTATGTCTAGACAAGGAGCCGACATGATCAAAACCCAGCTAACGGCTTTAGCCATATTCTGTCACACTTTACAGGTACACTCTTCTGCTAGATAGATAGATATTCCTTATAAGTTTGATCTGGCTCAGGGATCAGTGTTATTACAGTTCATCGCAAATTGTTAACAGACCAGCCTCGATAGTGAATACTTTAGAAAGTGACTTAACAGATTTAACCTTTAAAATGATCACAGAATTCCTTTATGGAGCTAACCACTCAATCACTACATATCAGGTTGGGTTTGTGAGATGGGGCCATAAGGGCAGGTAACTTTACCGTTTTCGCTACAAGAAAGCTGTCTTAGGAGGTTGTTAACGTTTCGACACATTTTGATCTGCTTTCTCAGATACTGCTTTTCAAACCGATCTTCGATTCCCAACAATTGATATTTTGGAACGAAGTTCTTTATTCATTATTTAATGCGGCTTTCGGTGGAAGTAAACTGGTAGAAATTGCCACGTAGCGAACTTCCCTGGCAATCTGAATCCTGACAGTGGAAACTCGTAGAAAACTGCATAAGCCATCATCATGTATAATAGAAAGACTACAGAGAGATATTGGCATTGCTAAAGACGATAGTGAAGTCTTAATGAAAATCCAAGACGGCGACAATTTTAAAAGAGCTTCTACACTAGATGGCTCTGAAATTCACTTTCACTCTCTCTCTCTCTTTCTCTTTGTTTCTGTTATAGAGTGTGTGGAATCGCGTTCGTAAGGAATTTCGTTCCTGACGTGGGGGTCCCCCGACCGTAAGGTGACTAATGAGAAGTCCCGTTTGTTCACAATCTACTGTTATATTATTTTGGTAATAGTTCCCCAGGACCAATCGGTAAGAAAGCATCAGTCAGTGTATCAGTGTTGTGCTATTACCAACCGACAGGAAGGTAGTCGTTCATTAATTCACTAAAAACGAATAACTTCGCAAGTAATGGGAAACTACTACAGAAGACGGTTGCGGCGTGGTCAGAAACTAGTGATTTATTTAATTATATTTTATCATCCTCAATATTCAAATCTTCACAATTTTCATGTCCCAATTTATTTGAGGTCGGTGGCACTTGGCTTTTTCTTCCATATTTCTCTATTAGTCATCATATCGATATTCACGTCCTTTCAAGCCATCTAAAATCATGAAAGAAAAATTAAAGAAAAAAGAGTAAGAAACTGAGTATTTAACAAACCACTACTACTTCTTGCTAACCTGGTATTAGACCAAGTATAAATTTAATGAAATCTCAACAATTACAAACGAATTTAAAAACTTTCCAGGTTCCATATTCCGTAGCAGGTGACCTTATAAACTTGCACCTCCTTAGAACTTTGCTCAATTCTTTTATCGGCGACGCCGGTTCTTCCATAGTACCGAAATAACGAGGCTCCCGCATTTTCACATTTATAGTTTTGGAGAGATAATTATATCTGGATCGCCGCATTTTTAACTTCATAAGATGAGTATTATGGCATCGTAAAAACAGACGTGGTAAGCTGTGGGGAGAACAGACAGCGATTGAGTAAGGACGATTTTACCATACACAGCTGTTGTTTAAGTCAGCGTACCTGTTGCCCTGACTTTATACAAAGCTAATACATTTCTGCTTTCCAAGAGGATGTTTTTGCGTCTATCAGATATTTCTCTTACAGGTTTAATAAATACGGGATTGCGGAAGGTCAAGTTTTCTATTAACACGTACAACTTCAGTGTGTTTATAACAGCTTGCTGTATTACTGGAACTACTACAATAACAGCGCTAATTTTCTTCTGACTCGTTATTTTATAGTCTATTTTTGTATGTACACATTACAATGCAATCTTATTTTTCGTTGGGAACTTTTATAATTTATTAGTTCCGGTTCTTATCTGCGTTCAAAAGAAAATTAGCACTGAAGGATTTTTGTACATAAGATTATTGGTAAGTACATTGAATGTAATGGCTAATGTGCATATTTGTTACGATTAAGTATAAATATTTTGCATTTTGTATGAACGCAGTTCGTGAAATGTTGTTATAAAAGTACCATTCCTTCTAGAGCAAAATGGTAAAAATATCGCTTGTTAGCCACAACATTTTAAAAACAAAATACTGTCTTAAAATATAACAAAAAAAATTGATTTACATTAGGCAAATGAGAAGAGTTCAACCAGTAGAACACATTCGCGTCGTGGTGATCCGAAGGTTTAAGATACTTTCTTCTTCAGTTTTCGCGATGAAGTTGCAGATAATAGGCTGGTATCATGTAAAACGTATTATTTTACGATAAAGCGTTATGTTATAGGTTGTTATCTAGACCAGGGCTGTCCAAGCTACATACCTTCGCGGGCTAATTAAATTTACTACAAAAGCTGGAGGGCCGCAGAAACATTTTCAGTTTTTAAGTAAAAAAAAAAATACAGGGTTACCATTTCTTTATACGTTTCTTGGTTCTTAATTAATTAATTTATCTAATAATAGTAATCCAGACAACTTGTCATCAACGTTGTTGTCTGGACAGCCCTGATCTAGACCACCTACACATGGCTGGTATCATGTAAAACGTATTATTTTACGATAAAGTGTTATGTTATAGGTAGTTATCTAGACCACCTACACATCAGGTGCAAGAGACATAGAGGGGAATATCGAACTGACCAGTCTGAGATGCTCTAGCCGGACTGTGAGAGGCAGGTGTAGTTTTGCTAAGGACACGAGTCCTCGAGTCTTAATTTTAAAGACTCTACTCAATTATGCAAGACTCTGTGTGCTCAAAAGGCTCGGAGTCTAAGAGTCAAGCCGAGGCCGACTCATTCTTAAAAAGGACACAAGTATTTAAAAGGACTCGAGTCTTAAAATTATCTTGAGTCTTAAAACTCGGAGCATGAAGATGAGTCTTGTAGCTCATCATTCGAAAAAACTCGAATAACAAAAAAATCTGACGAGTTATTCGAGTCTTTTCGAATGATGAGCTACAAGTCTCATCTTCATGCTCCGAGTTTTTCTTTAAGACAAGACTCGAGTTCATTTTAAGGCTCGAGTTCTTTTAAGACTCGAGTGCTTGACTCTAGACTTGAGTCATTTGCCGACTAGAGTCGAGTTTTCAAAATTACGACTCGAGGACTCGAGTCCTTTGCAACACTAGGAAGGTGGGCAAATAATATAGTTACACAGGGGTTACAAGTTTATCATCAACAGTTCGGAGTCTGGACTTGTGCCTAGTTAATTGTGCGAATAGGCTACAGACCGTATGATTATAACATATAAAAGTAATTGGCAAAAAGTGGGTGTTAATACACCTCTGCCTGCCTTCTCCTTCGGGGAGTATAGGCGGGGTGTTACGTCATACGGGGGTGATCTTTTGTACACGCTAGTTAACACACACATAATAACAAGTTAACTAAATAGATGGGCCAAAGTCAAATAGCTTATTCGGGAACTGACAAGCAAGAGGTCGTGACACGAGTTCTATTATCACATTCAACTTGCTTACTGTTACAATTATTAAGTGTACTTGGAATATTTAGTCAATTATAGGCTTCGTCAAGATTTGACCTAACAGTTTCAAAAGAAATGATACTCTTGTAATTTATTAAAATGTTAGTACATTAAGAAAATTGCTCTAATTAGCCATTTTCTTTGATTTGCTACATGTGTTTTTTTTTTCAGGATTAACATTGTGCGCCTACTTTAAAAATATCTTAACCACGTCACTATTGGCTTCTATAATAATATCGCGCAGCCATTATGATTCTTCTCCATCGGTAACTTCGTCAGCAAATTACTTAAGGACGCGGAGACTAAACTCGTAACTAACTGAAGTCAACTCGTACCTATAGCCGAGTATCAACTCATCTATAGGTACATTGCTGTTGATTGGACCAAATTGTTTCCGACACAGCGCTCAAGTAACCCGGACCCGGGTTCCGTCGTTTTGTCAATACAAAACGACGGAATGTAATTGACGGTAGCGATTTTTTTGCAGATGAACTAAAGATTCCTATAGAATCGACTTTTGCCCTTTTTGTTTTTATTGGAATGGCGAAATGCCTACGTGTTCCTTGGGCTATTGGACGTGGTCTGTGCTTCTTCTTAGTAAGTAGAAGACAAACAAGAAAAAAAAATAGTGGCTCAACATTCAGCAACGCGAATACCGTTCGCTATCGCAGCCATTAATGGTCCTCAATTTAATTCAATTGTGCAGGTGACATGCGGCGCAAGATGAGAGGTGAGCCATTGTCCGTGCTGTTTAGTTAAAAATCTGATTTTCGTATTGAATTTCGTTCCAATAAAGAAATCTAGATTTCCCTATGATTCCAATATAAAATTGCTGCCGCATGCGCTATTTAAAAAAAAAAACTGTCACGCATTATTTACACAACAGTATTTTTTAAACAGGTAAACCTAGTCATAATTCCAACAACGAGTTGGTTCTTGGTTCTCACGATCACAACTGAAAGTCTAAACGATTAACGCGAAGATGAAAAAATATCTTCGAGTTTCATTGATAAACGCATCAAATAAAAGACGACTTCTATTTAATATATTGTATAGAAATAACTCTTCATTAGCGGTAAAATTATTACCGTCAGTAATGTCGCTGACTTTCAAGGGCTTAGAATCGTACTGGTATTCCGGTTCGATTAACTTTGCTATTGCAGCAGTTGCATCTTAGGGGAATGCAGTATTACCAAAATTCAAAGATTTTAAGTTCTTAGAAATCACAATTCGTTTCTGAATGCAGTGTTTCCTTTCTCTCCAAATTGATTTGTTGAAAAAGGGAGTTTGTGGTCGAGATTCTTTCAGGTGTTGGATGTAATGGATGAAATTCAAAGGTTTCGGGCTGATACTTATCTTTATGGTTTTGTAATTTTATCCATGTTTTTCTTTCACTTCGACTATTTACGCCGTTGTTGATTACTGTTGTTGAATAAATATTTTGTTTTAACCAGAAAAAACAGAAGGTCGCCCTACGGGGTCCATAGTCCATATTGCTGAACTTAGATTTGATATTCTCAGACTTCATATTCTCAGACCTTTTTGTTATTGGCCTGCAAACTATTGAATTTGATTGTCTTTAGACTTCTAAATCTTTAGCACGCTACCGAACTTCTTCCGGTTGACTTGAGAGCTTAACGCATTTTCATCTCCTCATCTCCTTTTCGAGAAAAGTTAATCCGATTTTTTTGTAAAATCACCCTCTTTTTAAAATGTTAAAGTTACGGTATCAAACCCTAAATATACTTCACAAGTGTGACTATAAATTATTTCCTGGTCATCTCTTCCCTTTCGAGGAAAACATATTTAATGTCTTGCTATAACCATGTCATAAGGTTTTTTTAAAATGTAATATTGTTAACTACGTACCCGATGGATCGATGGTAGTTTGCCTGCACTGCTTAATATTTTTTCCTCAGTATAAATTAGCAGTTCTAATTTAACATTGAAAAGGAGGAGGATTACATGAAGAGCAGAATATGAAACTACATTTGCTTCATCGAAGACACCTAATATATCTCTATCTGAAACTGCGGCAATCTCTGAGTGGTACGTGGTAACTGGTAAGTTATGAACTAAATGCAACACGTCTTCATAAATAACCAGAAGTAGATTTAAACGATTTGTGTGCTGTATTTAGAGCACTTAGACATAAGTTGCAGATTAATTAACAATAGTTATGTTAGCGCAGAAATAAGGAAGTTTTATTCTGGAAATTATCAACGCTCGGTTACCGGCGAAATCAGGTATTAAGATATACTTCTACATTTTTCACATGCTCAAGGAATGACCGTTCAATAACATGCAAAAAATAGGTTAAAAGATTCACACCTTTAGAAAGAACATCTTTGCTCAACATTTTATTTCCAAATCTGTGCTGGTGCACGGATTAAAAACATCGGAACTGAAAGAGGTCATTCCATTTAAAAGAGATAGGAAGAGTATCTCTATAGTGTGCATATTATCGGTTTTAACACGTTAGCGGTAACAAATATGAAAGTGAGTCTAAAGTATACTAGAATAGTAAATTTTTACATAATTCTACTTACACCATATTATATCTATTTAATAAGCTTTTTCAACATACCTGGACGGCCTTATCTCATATCGATTTAAATCTATCATAAATGCTAAGATATAATTGAATACCATTATCGAAGCCAGATTTTATTTCAGGAAATGAAGAAAATTTTGCAGTTTATCAAATATAATATTAGCTCAATTGAAATTTTATTTTACTACAACATTGATTATTTTCTGCCAGTGGATGTGATCCGGATATTTTTATAAACTGATGAAATACAAGAGTTGACATGCATGATCTGTAGATTAACTGGAAAACACTTATCAGTTAATAACCAGATCAAAATGTATTTCACATTTATTTTTAATCTTTTTAAACAGATAGATTACGTTCCCTAACCCCCTTCGCACTCTAATTTACTTTGACAAGAAATAATAGATTGGGGTTTGGGTGCGCTCTATAACACCGTAAAAAATATGGAAAACCTTCTGTTACTACTATAACATGATATATCTACTCCTTTAGATTTGACAAAATAATAATATAGTACCAGATTTCCCTTTATTGGTATTTAATATAACCAGGGAAGGAAATAGCTGATTTAATAATATTCAATGACATCTGAGGTTGCACGTTGACGTGTTTTTTTTTTACAGATTCTTATCTGCCTATCTGCCATATTTTTAACTACCTTGTGACGGCACAATACTTGGTTTGCCGAACTGTATTCTACGTAGTATGTAGTCAGACGCTAAAAAGATAGAGAGCTAAAAAGAAAGAAAAAAACTATCAATCAATCAATCAACTCAGCCTATCGCAGTCCAAAAAAACTATATTCTAAAGAAAATAGTTCTTTTTATTGAAAAAAATCTTTATTAATAATTTACTGACTTGAAAGGTTTAGAAAAAACTTACCTTTTAGGACATATCACTATTTTACTTCAATAAAAAAAAATGCCTCTGAATTTGAAGATATATTTTTGAGAACTAGCTCTAAATCTAAACTAATTTTGTTTTTTCCCCATTTTATCTTGTAAACAAGTATTATACATTCTTAAACTATTTTATAAACTATAGTAATTACCTATAACGCTGTCTGTAACGTCTTCCAGTACAAATTGATATACTTTAAAACATGTATTTTAATTAGACGCTAATTTTGTTATTATTATGTTCACAGGTTTCAGTTTTTAGCTAGACCCGCCATGCCATTTATTAAGGTAACTATTAAATCTACATATATTCTGTTATGCTGGATTAAAAAAACAACAAGTCTTTCTTATTATTATAATTTTTTTAAATTTCAGTTTTAGCGATTAGTTACTATATATTTATGACTTTAAAAGGCAAATCAAGTAAAGAACCGATAAATATTTGAAAATGAGCTCCTTTCAGAATTTCTGGTTTCTCGGAAGGACATATGATAAATCGTTTTACTTTTTTTTCCCAGATGGCCAGGATCGAAGCATTGACAAACATTTATATGTGACTGGATGATTTGTGCAAGGTGCGTATTGAAACCGAGAAAGATGTTACTAATATTATTAGCGTTTTTAAATATGATGATTAATTCATTTTTGTCTTCTTTTCCCGACTGATGCATACTGAAGCATAACATTCCAATGAAATCTGATAACATCTGAGAAAAAAGTCGTTACATAATTTAGTTTCAAAATAATGTTAACAGTAGACAATGAGATTTTGAAAAAAAAAAAAAAACTTGTAATGACTTGTTTTTCAATAACTAAATTCAACTATTTATTGAACTCTGATGCCAATACAACACTTATAATTTTATTTCTTGTTCCACAGTGCAAAGAACTGTCGGCGGCTCCCCGGCGTTTACCGTCCGAGGAAAATATCTATCTCTATCACATAATGGAATGTAGGTAATATTGATAATTTGTTAAAAGATTTTCATTTATTTTTAATTGATTTAATGATGATTCAATTTTATTGTCTTCTTTTCCCGACTGAGAAATAATGAAGTATAACTATTATATTCTGATGTAATTACTTTTTATTGGAAATAATTGGTCCCTTTTTTATAAATAATGAAGAGGATTTTTCTTTTACAGATTTCAATGAAGAAAAGGACTTAAGAAAGAAACATTTTTAGTAATTATCATTTATTCAATGATTGATTTTTGCCGAATAAGCATAATATTTTGTTACCTACCTATGTATCTTCTTTAGTTATAGGTACTTCTTAGTTCCAAAACAACTAGATCTGAAATTATATTTTAATATTGAGAAGTATTTATACATGAAGAAACGAAAGTATTACTTGTTTTTGCTGTAGTGTCTATTAGTCTATTATTTAAACTATAATATACTTGAGAATCTGATAAATTTGTTTTATTCTTCTCTTACACTATTTGAGGGATTCCCGATGAAGATATATTATTAAGACTCGGAAAAGTGCTTAAAAATATATTCATGGTGACCACTAATTGGAATAATTCAATTTTAATCATTTCGTACATTCTAAAATCTACATTATTTTCGGGCTCAAAAATTGAATATTCCCAGGCATGCCTACACATGGATTACCACCAGGTGGCAATTAGGAATAAAATTCCCAGTAGCATAGGACACAATCTGTTTCTGGTAACAAATGTCGCCAACCGGCCTGTTTAACAGCTCTTAGAAACTAGACCACTAACTATTTGGCTTAGTTGGAAAACGTTTCTTTCGCAAAATGTATCTTTGTCGGTATCGCAGTGTCGCATTTGCAGAATGACCGTTTTTTAAAAGGTCGCTTTCTCACAATGCCTCTTTTGCAGAATGACTATTTCGCAAAAAGTCATGTTAGTAACTTAGAATAAAAATTAGCCAGGTTTAAAAAAAAGTGGTTTCTTGCAATTCCTTATTAAATGTTTACAAGATTTACAATTTATTCCTAATACTATATGACATGTAATAGTTTCCACTTATTTATTTATTTAACCATTTATGTACACACATACATAAACAGACAAGAAGAATATAACAGAAAAATTGGTACAGAAGTGATGCTTGTTTCTATAGAAATCTCTTCCACCATACAGCATTATTTTTTTGTTTGGTCTAATGACAATGAATCATTACAGTCCAGTCTATTTACGCACCGCCATAAAGTACTTCCACTTTGTTTCATTTGTTCTGCTCTTTTTATATTAGTAATCACGGAATATAGTGTTCTATGGCCTTATGATTACCTACTGATATATTTAATTTCTCGATCCAAGTTTTAACTCAAATGACTAGTTCACTGTTTAGTAGTCTTGACATACCTATAATGAGACATACGTTTATAAGTTTTTTCGAATTGCTGTCACATAATTTAAAAAATAGGAAGTTGGAAAATCGACCATTTTTTTAAAACTGGCAAATTTTTATTCTAAGTTACTATCGCGAGATTTTGCGAAAGAGACTTAGTGAGAAAGCGACTTTTTGAGACTCATTCTGCTAAAGCGACAGTCTGCGAAAACGACATTATGAAAGAAAGAAGCATTTTACGACAAGTAGACATATTGCGAAAGAGACGTTATGTGACTACTATTTGACTGAAGTACTATAGCGGCGCCACCAGTTAGCGCTGCCAGCAAAATTATTACAACTCTATCGGCTATTTTCATATCCATCGGTCATAGTTCATCAATCTGAACGATATTTTTCACACACACGAGAAGTAGAACTCTTAGGCCGGGTCCTCGTCCTCGTAGCCGCTTTTTATTGGGACAGGGTTCACCTGACGGACCTTAACCTTCCTCCAGATAGATTATTAAGGATAAAAAAATCTTCGTCAAATGGCTGTTAGGGTCTGGTTCTAGTCTTCACCGCGAGCAAATTCAGGTTCGCCATTCGTATAAAGATAGTAGTCTCCTCTAATGTTCGTTGAAACAGGGTACCCCATATCAGCAGAGTTTTCTTTACATTCGCCATTTTCAAAGGTCTTCCAATTTTCACAAGGATATGCCACAAAAGGAATTTTAGAATCTATAGATTCGGCAAAAAATAGCGTTGAACGTCCATGACTACAACCCTCTGAAAATAATGAGAATAAATTAATAATATTAATTGGCGGGGCAATATAATATTATTTATTAGATAATTATTAGTTATAGACAGATTTCACTTCCATACGATTCAATAGTGGCTGACTAATTTAATTCATTTGTATTAGGTATTCTTCGATAAGACGTCTTTAAATAATTAGATACCTGACCATGTCAATCAAACTTACTCCAATTCCAATCCTGCTGTCTGTGCCCCAAAACATGCAGCTAAAGTGACGTCTGCGTTGTCACGTTCGAAAAAGCGACGTTTTAAGCCAACAAGAGATGAATAACTGTCGTCCCAGCGACACAAAGAAGGAGAATGTCGTCACATTTTACCTATAACTTGTTGCGGCCCTTCGCAGCCGGGCTGCCTCGCTCGCCCGTTGTTTGGATAAAAGTCAGCATGACCATGGCTTCTTCGGTATCCGTAAACCCCACCACAGGAATGGATAATGTCTACAAATTCAGCATCACTTTTTTCTAGACGATAATCTGGTGCCATCAAGGGAAGCTCGAAGAGAGGTCGAGCCGGATCTAGTCCTGCGAGTAGGCAACCATTGACAATTAGGGTTATCAAATGGACATAACATTGGCACATTTTCAAACCTATTTAATTATCTAGTTTAGTGCTAAGTCTGTCCAAAAAGACCCACGATTTATGCTTACTCTACTAAACTAAAACGATTTTACCTATTTGCTAATTTTACATTAAAGTGGATTGATCTACTAGACCTCACTAGAATTCCCCGTGTTCTGATCCAGGCACCCTCGTTTAGAACAATGTAATAACTATTTATGTAATAACTAGTTGTGCCCGCGGCTTCGCCCACGTGGACGTCGGAAATTATATCATAGGCTACCGGGACAAAAGTAGCCTATGTTCCTTATTACATCAGCTGTTCATCGCCGTTTTGGCGATTAGCCGGAAAAACAGAAAAAAAATTAAGTACCTTATATACTTCCATATGCATTTAGTAAATCTGTATAATTTGAAATGGGATTAAATATAATGACCACCATAAAATGCTTTGATACCCTTAGTTCTTTTACCAAAAATATATACTTGACACCAGAAAAATAAAGTCTAAAATTACAATAGTACTAGCTCGTATTTTAGTCACGACTGCACTTCAAAATGTATTCGAACACCAAATGTAGTAAATGATCACCAAATCTTAATAATTGGGTGTACTACGTGAGCTCGACAAATGAATGTGCGAATAACACTTGTGCGACACACTCAAGCTCACTAGGTTAGGTTAGGTTAAAACTGTGACCTCCTATGCACGAGCCGAGCGAGCGAAGCGAGCGGTGCCGCGGTAGCGGCCGGCGAGTGCTTGAAACGACTAGATTCAGTGTGTCGCACAAGCGTGCATTCGAACTATGGTAAGTTGCAGTACAGTTTTGTCGCACAAGCGTTATTCGCACATCAATTTGTCGAGCTCACGTAGTACACTCTTAATAATTTGGTGTTCATTAACTATTTTTGGGTTAACAATGATTTTTTTGGAGACAGTTTGCTTAAATAGGATAGCAAGATGTAAAAACTTTGGTGATAGTTTTACATTGAAATGCTGGTTTAATTTTGGTGATCATTTACTACTTTTGGATTAACAATGATTTATTTGGAGTCATTTTGCTTAAATAGAATATCGAGATGTTAAAACTTTGGTTATAATTTTAAATTAAAATGCGGGTTTAATTTTGGTGATCATTTACTCTTTTTGTCTGTTATATGTTACTATATCTCCTGGTAAGTTAAACATAAGCCATTTGAAATTACAGACAGACACTTTAATCTTCTGCCGATTGTTTTACGGCATAGGATTTTATCCTAAATTACTCTTCGACTTCTCTTGTGACAGACAGTATGTAAAGCTGTCTTACCCTTAGTATTCGCACTTCAGTATAGAGTGTATTTGTGGGGTACCGGTCGTTTATTGATAACTTTTGGTAGAGCTTTAATTAGTAAGAAAGTGATTAATATGTATTACGTGGCTATCTAGGTACCTACTCACCTGTAATTCTATGTATTCTTTGGTTCGAAAAGAATGCTGTATAACCCATGACATGTGAACCTAAACTGTGGCCCATTAAATGCATAACCTTTCCGTCTACTTTATAGGTTCTTGCAATAGAGTCTAACAGTGTTGCTGTTTTCTTTCCCACGTATCTAGTACTAAATGCTGACCATGGATAAGCCGGGTTTTTTGCTAATTCGCTCCAATCGACGGTTATGACGTTGAAATTGTATTTTCTCAAGAAAGCATCCTTTATTTCCTGCAGCCATTCTGTTTTCTCGTGTGAGAACCACCCATGCGTCACAACCTTAATGTCATTGGACGAGTTAAAGTATTGGCTTGTGAATAGATTATTGTCTTCGGGAATTTCCAATTGTTCTGCTTCAGTGTTCCGTCTACAACAGAAATATCAGGACACCTGTTACCTATCCGTTTAGTTCTGACCCAGAGCTAAAGGCGCAACGCTCAACTCAAAATTTCTGACTGGTGCTACACGATTACTAACAAATGCCTGCATTGACAGGACTGGTCCACTCATATTTGTGTGGTTCTTACCTTAAAACACAAGACATGGCTGACATGTCTGGATTTTAAAAGAGACTGACCTCGTGATTTTGTTTCGATGTTTCTTTTCAGAGTAGTAGTAAGGTATAGGAAATGGCGACCTCATCTAGTTGGAAATGGCGACTATTGCTTCATATATATGTTCGAAACATTTGTATGCTTAGCAACACAAATACCGCAATGAATGTTGTTAATTAACAAAATACAAGCCCTTCCTACTGATTGTGTGTTATGCAATTAGGCATCAGGGCATCGGAACTTCATAATTGAATTGAACGTTGCTCACCTGGTGTACAAGTAAAAGTAGGCGTCACCAAAAATCATGCCACGCGTTTCCTGTGGTAGAGTAGAGAAGTTCATGGTATGGGTGTTGCCTTCGTCGTCGTAGAAATATATCCATTCGTCTCCATATTCGGGCCCTTGCTCATTCTCATACGGGAGAGACGTTGTAAAGGAGACTGTAATTTTAATTATACGTGTAGGTGTTGAGACGATATTTTATGTAGTGGTGTAGACATTGAGGTCATACCTAGTGGGTACAGAGCCAACGAAAGAGCCAGAGCTATCGTAGCAATATTATAGTCCTCCAGACCGTATTTCGGCCAATCTCAACCGAGACTAGTCATCGGCGCGGGTGATTTTATAGTGCGCAAGTTTGTGCGCAGACACAGGGGCACTCGCTCTTCCCTCACTCTCATAGTCCGATGGGACAGTAATCTGACACGACCGTAGAGAGATCAGGCGCAGGACCAACGGCTTGACGTGCTTTCCGAGGCACGGGGGTACTACACCGCCAACTTCCAAACTTCGGGCTGTTACTAAGAAATTCCTAATGGAAAAACCCAATATCACTTTGCCCGACCTGGGCATCGAACCCCACGCTTAGCAGTCGCGCTTCAGCAGCACCGGCGTGTAACTTTAATCTTAAGCTTTCCGCGACGGAGTCAAAGTCAAAATTCTTTATTGTGAGACAGTGGTTAGTCTTTTTTTTTTGTATGGGAAATCATCAAATGACTTCTCCCGCTCTGGGCGGAGCGGGAGGTCATGTCAGACTTTTACTGACTAAAACCCACCCGTGTTCCTTCGGTTGCCCATGTGCTAGGGTCACGGTATCTCTTTCGAACAATCTCGCGACCCTGGCAGGGTGGTTACAGTCTTATGTACAGAGTTGTTGAGATATTTTGGTGTGCGTTTGCACTGCTCTACCATGTTAGGCATACAATAGTTTAAAAATGATTGAACTCGCTTCTTACGCTCGCTCTTGCATCCTAGATTCTTCTTTTTCTGCGAGTCTCTGAAGTTATATCTCGCATTAAGGGGAACAGTCCATGTCAAAAGTCCATGTAAAAGCCTCAAAATTTGTCATTTAAAAAAAATATTTTTAGAGGTGATAATAGTAGATTATTAACCAAGGGGATAAAGCAGTGTCTTCTGTCGCGGCCCGCGACTCGCGGGTGAAGATTTAAATCGCGAGCGTAACGAAGGACTCGAGGATTACTCCCGAGCGTAGCGAGGGTGTTAAAAACTTAAATCACGAGCGAAGCGAGGGATTTAAGACGAGTCCTGAGTGTAGCGAGGGATTTAAGTTCACCAAAGACTAAGACAGCTTTATCACCGAGGAAATTACTCTACTTTTCGTACCATTTGCGAAAAAATTAACACAGTAATAATATGAGATAAGCATTTATTAAAAATAATGACAATTAAAAATAAATTAAAATAAACTTAACGTTTCTGTAAAAACGCGGCAAATTCCTGACTAATATTTTTTGTCGGAAAAGCAAAGGCATCAAGCTCATACGGCCTCGTCGGTTTTCGTAATTTCACTTAATAATAATAACTGCATAGTAAATGCGTATTCCTTTTTCAAAAAGATGTATAATGCTTTATATACAAACTCAATGGTGTAAGCACAGATGTAGTTCAGTATAAATTTCGGAAAGTATTCCAAATTTAAATCACATTCTCCCCCTAGAGGATGAATGAAATTCAGTACAATTTTGTTTCCCTGTTTTTAACAGATTAAAAATGACTTGTTATGTTCGCTTTTTGTGGCATAGAATGTCACTTTTTTGAGCAAGTGGTACGAAAAATAATTTTATTGTTTTAAAACTTTAACAGAACTTTATTGAACCTATCCAGAGTACAAAAGTATAATTTTTTTATTTTTTCCTTTCAAAATTGTGGCTAGGAACTTCTCTATATTTATCACTCGTCAACCATTGATCTGAATCAAAAAAATTAAAGTGTTTTCTTTTTAGGACATATTAATGGAAAGGAAAACCTCTAAAATTAGAAAAAAAAAGTATAAAATTCAATATAAAATGAGCCTTTGAAAAAAAATGTCAGAATTTAGGGCTATTTTTTGACATTTCTGACCCCAAAAAAGTATTTTATCAACGCAAAATATTTGAAATTTTAGGTTTATCCTTCCGATAATAATGTAGAGAAAAGCCTCATCAAATTTCAGACAAATCGGTCGATAACTTTTTGAGTTACAACACGAGCAGTTTAAAAAAATACAGTTTCGAGATAATCGCGTTTAAAGTTTTAGTACAGGAAAATGACCAGTTTTAGTTACTTACCGATTTATTTCAAATCAGTTGTTGATAAAAGGTCCTGAATTTATTATTTTATCACCACATGGACACGTGACAACAATTTTAAAACTTAAATATTTTAAATAATTTTGATGGACGGGAACCTTTTCCTGAAGCTCTCCGATTACCTGGCTCGCTACTTTACAATACGCACTCCGGCCCGCTTCATTAGATTAGCTATAACTTCGTCAATATTCGAGATTTTTCTTTTTCCTCTCGTACTAGACGCTCAACATACAGGCGCGGTCGCAGCCTAACATTTTAAGAGTACTGAAGAATATTTTTAGGAAGGTACATCCTCTTTGGTCTCGTAGTCGCAAGCGCTACTGATCAGCATGATGTCCCGGGTTATAATCTTTTTGCAAATGTCCATCGGAGTCTCCGTGGCTCAAGTGAGAACAATTTTAAGATAGTAAGACAGGAAAATCGTTCAGGATTTCGACAGCATGACTGTCTTTGGAGGGGGGGGGGGGGGAGCTTGACCCGTAGGACCCCCCCCTCGGACCACGCCTGTCAACATACATATTTTCAGATTATCGAATAAAAAAAAAAACTATTTTTTGAAAATTTTACATGGACTTGTCCCCTTAAACTAATAACACTAAATGCACTGTAACAAAATTTTATACTTTCGCCCTCTACTCTCCAAGATGAGCTTAAAATGGTTTCTACATATTTAGGATTAAAAAAACTAACTACAAATTGTTGTTTTTGAATTCATGAAGTGGCAAAGTTTTGAATGAAATGAATAATTACCTAATAAGCACTTGTATAAAATTAATAGTTTGGGCATCATTTCGTCGAAGTGTATACGGTGGCACCAAGTTTTCGACTAATTTAGGATAATTCTAGACTATCCATAAAGTGCGTGTGTATTTTTCTTATCAAAAGGTATCTTTAAATTTTTTTATCACTTAGCCCTACTCATTAGTTTTGCTAAGTAGGAAGTGTGAACATGTAGTTTTTCTGAGGTATTTAGGTAGAAAAAGTTACTGTTAAAAAAGAAACGTAAGTCATTTTTACACGCTTTATATTAGCTTCATTTGTATGTTTGTGTGTTTGTATGTTTGTTTGTAACCGACTCCTTATACCGCGATTTTGACCCACTTTAAACGACCAGATTTCATTCAAACTTTGCACACCTGTCAAGGACCAATGACAATAATTTCATAAATTTGTGCCATTATCCTTGCCAGGGTTACCAGGACAGCAAAAAAACTGTCTTCGAAAAGACGCTGACATACGTCACAAACTACCTACGCTGACATACGTCTCAAAATTCGAAACACCCTAAAAAATAGAAAATAAATAATAGTTTAAAAAAACTAAAAAACACGCTTCCATAAAAAAAAACAAACTACAAAGTAGAAAATAATGGAAAAAAAGCGTGGGGTATATAAGGTATTTTTTTATTGATATCAGGCACCCCACGCTTTTTTTAGCCCCAGCGTGTTTTAAGTTTTTTTAAACTATTATTAATTTTTTCTAAAATAAAAGTAGCCTGAGTTACTCCTTGTTACATCAGCTATCTGCCAGTGAAAGTTCCGTCAAAATCGGTCCAGCCATTTCAGAGATTAGCTGGAACAAACAGACAGACAGACAAAAATTGTAAAAAATGTTGTTTTGGTATATGTACGGTGTATACATCCATATAGACTTAGTAAAACGTGGTTATCTTAATATTAAAAACAGACACTCCAATTTTATTTATTTGTATCTAAGATGTATAGATGAGGGAAGATGACCTTGACATCGAGGATCTGATCCCAAACTAGGCAGAGCCTGTACTATGGCAACCAGACAACTGATAAATATACTTATACCTATATTTCTAAATGCATACATATTATAGATAAATTAAACCCAGACACAGAACAAATAATTGTGCTCATCACACAAACAATTGTCCTGGGTGAGAATCGAACCCACGACCTCAGTCTTAGCAGTCAGGGTCACTAACAACTAGACTAACAGGCCAGCCCAAAATAGCCATAGTCAAAAGAAAACCCGCCGAAAGCCTCCTTTTTTGAAGATGATTTAAAAACAGAACCGGTTTCCATCGTTTTAAGTGTGTTATGTGGTTATAGTGTGTGGCTTGTACCTACGTTCTACCTAACAAGATTATGTCGTCCCTTTTCCGATTCGTCTAATGTATACCTACAGCAGTTCATTCTTGCGAAAATGCAGCTCCAGGTAAAAATAATACAACAATATAATCATAGCAACGTTATTGTATTTTTATTTTTTTGAATTGAATCCTTTTTGTGCTTACACAGTAAACACATGATCTCAACACTTATAACTAAAAATATTCTATAAATGAAAATGGATATTTACTCGACTTATAAAAATGTTGCTTGTGCATATTTTGTATTCAATCGAGGCAAACTTATTGTGGATTCATTGGAGTAACAGTTAAAGTGCTCAGTATGATATTTTGAAGATTCGAGTTTTTATAATATCACTTATTGTGCTGAGATATTGTGCATTATGCCTTAAGTTTTTAAGATTTGGGTGCCCTGTTTCACCGCGATACATTCTGCCAATGTGCAATAACTTCGTTTACTTACTTTCCTTTATACAAACTGATACATACGATTTAGTTACATTAATCTAAAGTATTGCTATCTTTTTCATTTTAGTCTAGAAATTGTCGAATGATGTTTGGGCTATTTTATTCAGCAATGCTTCACTTCTTAGCCTCACTTAGGTTTATGAAATAATTGGACGATACAAGTTGAGTGTGCAGACCGTTGAAGAAATGCAAGTGCTTCGACAGTGGCTAACTTCAGTGTACTCTGGCATCGACAGATTCAGACAAGTATGAGGCAGTCATATCCAAATTATCTGTAAAGGTTAAAATAAGTGAAAATGCGATTTTTAATGAAAATTTTAGTATGTAAAGGAAGGATAATTTTATAATGGAAAAGACTAGATATCACATGGTTTGAGCTATATGTATATATTACTCTTGTTTCTTACTCTTGTACGTACAATTATAATAAATTTGTCAAAATAATACCTAAGTAGGTACATACGTTGTGAACAGCTCACGTTAATTGAATTTCAAGTCTTGGTGGTTGTTACAATGATCGCATTTAAATATAATTTCAGTAAAACGAGTGATTTAGGCATTATAATATAAAACCTACGCAAACTACTCGAATGTAGTCGTGCACCTACGTATTGTGTGCGATATATCTGTGGTCGCTTATATCACTCGCCGAATGACATGAAATCAATAAAACAAATATTTACAATTCTATAAGTATTATACTAAAAGATCAAACTTTAAAAACAGGACTATTATTTTTAGTTTCGTGATATGCCCGCCACGGTTAATAAAACAACAAGAATGACGAGTTAGGCACCTGCACTACTGCTGGCTGCTGGCCACACGGCCACAATGAGAGCTTGCCCAAGAATTATATCTGTTTGCAATACTCTACTTTTGTCTCGATTTACGAATGGCAAAGTATCAATTTCTATACCAAAGCATAATAAATTCGCATTAAACAATCGTGATTTCCAAATTTACCGATAATATTTCTTACAGTTGGTCAGTCGAAAATATTGAGCATATACATACATAATTATTTTAACATATTATAATTTATTTATATTGAACAGTGGATAATTTATTGCACAAATCGTCGATCCTAATATTCTAAGTGTATGCTATGGCGGAAGTTACTTAGAGAACGAGTAAAAAAAAAACAAAACAAGGGTCTATTGTGTCGTTATACGTAGCTTAAATCTACACCGTCATCAGCAGTGAACTAATGATGCGCTTGTTCGCTGTCCTTGACGTAACAATACACAATGCGGACGACAGGGCGTGTCGAGCGCGGGCTGTGTGCCGCGAGCGGCGCGCAGCCCTGCGCGACACGCCGCGTGCCTCCTGGCGCAACGCGCCGTATTCCTCCGTATCAGACGCTTCCATGCACGCACATATATAACTACACCTTATCATACCTACCTATCTATTTGTTATGAGTAATTTATTCCAATTTCTTTAAAGCGTACATTTTTATACTTATTTATAGGAGGTCCTTAACTCGATATCCGAATAAAAAAAGTTCTGCGTTACAAACAATAGGTACAAAAAGTGCGACGTGCATGCAAGGAAATATCTAAGAGCACATTTGACACAATAAGTAAACCTAATAACGAACATAATACTAAACAGTCTTGGTTTTGACTGGTCAACTACATAGGTGGGATTACTCAAGGAACCGATAAGTAAATTATTATTATTCTTGTCAAATAACAAACACAATCATTGTTATCTCTTAGTGATTTGTAGAAGAAGTAAAAAAAAAATACATACAAAATTCTTAAAAAGAATCTTACTCAATATATTTTGAGTGAAGTTCAAAACAATTGACTGAACCTTTGCGATTACTTTGGGCATTGACACATCAAGTCGCATCTTCGTATCAGGTAAGTCATAATCAGCCACACAAGAATTAAAAAGTAAGTTTGTCATCAATATAAAGAATACTTAATATAAACGTGGGAAGTTTCTAAGTCGGCAGTGTATAATGGCGACAGTGTCGAGTGCCTCACAAGTAGTCACAAGCACTGGCAAACAGTTCTCCAGAACCTCAATCATACCACACCACACCTAAATAAATAAATGTATATAATATCTAATATGTTTTTACATATGTACAGTTGTTCCTTTTAAATTATTGTAACTACATAAATAAAAATAATAAAAATAAATTTGTACTTGTAAAACAATAATTCATTAAAAAATTTCAAACAAAACTGAGTTTACACGTTTTGTATCAATCTAAATTATTTCTAAAATCTACTTAATGATTATTTTGTTGTATATTATAAACGAGCAGTCGGGACTGGCGCCCTAATGCGCAGTAGTTGCGTCAGTGGCGCTTGACTGGCGCCTGGCCGGTGGCGCTCGACTGGCCCCCAACTAGTTCCCAACTGGCGACCGACTGGCCCCCAACTGGCGCCCGACTGGCCCCCAACTGGTGCCCGACTGGCCCCCAACTGGCCCTCAACTGGCGCCCGACTGGCCCCCAACTGGCGCCCGATTGGCCCCCAACTGTGGCGCCCCTGACACCAGTGCATGGGCGCAGTCAAGCGTCGTACTGTTCGCGCACTCAACCACCAGTCGCGGCTGCTCTTTAGTAAATCGTTATTCGTAATTAGTTACAATAATAACTACAATATAATGTTGGTATGAGCGGTGTCGTGGATGCTTCCCCGCTCATACCTAAAGCGTTAAGGTGAACGTCTCTCGCACTGGCTGCTCGCCGAATCACTTTAAATATAAAACAATACTTTGATCTGTATATGGCACATTCTGTTCATAGTACTCACTTTCAGCATTTAGTACCTACATTAGCCTAACGGTAATCGTATATATATTTAAATAGAATCAAAATGGAAGTGCCTGTGTTTTTATCGCTAAGTATAGGTCTCATTTTGCCTTTTTAGGTTATTTAATTAAGCGCCGCGTCATTGCGTGTGAGGTTACTCCGAACAATTAATTGACATATTTCATTAGATTGGAAAGCAGACAGTGCGAGCATGAAACGCCACAGCATCCACTTTTATACGTACATTATTACAGTCGCAAAAATTTTTGTGCGACTTAAGTCATCATTTTCTAAGTATCTAGTATTTATAATAACGGTTACTGGCGGCGTGGTCGTAACGCCAGTGACCTGGTGGGATCTTTTAACACTACATAAACAGTGAACGTACCAAATCAATATCTACTTCCGAATAGCCCCCGTTTTGTGGATGTTCGGGCTCTATTAAATGATGAATTTTTACCGACATTCAAAACTGATTGTCGGCCATCGTTCGTGCCCGATATTGAATAATTTATGCTCAAGCGAAAGTGTTATACAAACAATAATGATTTACTTGCAGAAGTAAAATATCGGAATGTTAATATTATTTTACCAAATCTAGGTATGTAAAAGATGAAGCGCAGATCTATAAAACAGAGGGGTCGGTGGGGAATAAAAAGACCATTTAGAGCAAGTAGCTCTAACTGATCGGCATCACGGCGGTCAGCAGACAGTCTCGGCGGGCGCGGGCGGTGAGTGCGCCAGCGCAGCTAGTGGCGACAGCGGAGACAGCGGCGACAGCGGAGACAGCGGCGACAGTGGAGACAACGGCGACAGCGGTGGCGGCGGCGCCAGCGGTTCCGGCGAGCGACGCCGCAGCGCTTGGCGCTTGCGAAACTCGAGGAACTCCTCCTTCATGGCGCGCACTCTAGCTTCTACGTCATCGCGGGAGGGGCGCGCGCGAGTCCGCTCTGGTGTCGAGGGCGTCGGCGTGCGCGTGGCGCGGTCCCACTCGTAGTGCACGTCCACCGAGCCCGCGTCGCCCACCTCGCCGGAGCCGGGCCGGGGCGGCGGTGCCGGTGGCGGCGGCCGGTATGGCGGTGGCCGCCACTCGGCCAGGCTGCCCGTGCGGCTGCTGCGATTGTGTTGCGAGGACGAAGCGTTTTTGCTGCCGAATCCACTGGACGATGACCGACTCTCCGGCGAGGCTTCGTGGGGAGGCGGTGGCAAATCCGCAACGGCCCGCGGGCGAGCGTGCCGCGGCAGAGGCCGTGCGCGCGGTCTGGCGAGAGGCCCGGAGGTGGCACGCGTCGCGTCGTGAGCGCTCTGTCGCAGCGATCTCAGGCGGAAGGGAGACGGAGGCGTCGGGAACGAGCCGTCGGCTGAGCTCGGGAAGGGCACGGAGCTGAGGTCGGACACGTGGAGCGGCGACCAGGGCGTCCAGGCGGCCGCCCACGGAGGCCACGGCGGCCACGGCGGCCAGTGCAGCGCCAGCGCCGGCGACGAGGCGCGGAACAGCGGCGGCGCGGCGGACGGCCGCAGGGGCGCGCGCAGGCGCGGCAGGAAGCCGCCGTCGTCGGACGACGAGGGCGCCGGCGAGGGCGAGGGCGACGCAGTCGGTGCGGCAGACACGCGACGCACCGACACCCAGTAGCGCGCCTCGCCGCCGCAGCGCGACGCCGGCCACACCCAGTTTGCAGTAAACCGCAAACACTGAACTATACTCGATATTCCGCGTTCTCTAAATCTGTATGAACACAACAAACGTGTTAGCTCAGTATTATACCTCAACTATGTATAAACGACTTGAAAATCCATCAGTATGTTCCTATAGGCCCTTTCCTGTTACCGATAAAATTAACGATATGACAAAAGATTCGTCAACTTATTATGTATCTAGGTGAAACTGACCTGATTTCCTGTTAAAGCAGCGTGAATGTAGTGGGTAAAAAATTGAGTTAGGTATTCAATAGGGTCAAAAAGATATATTAATCAAGTATAAAGGCACAAGTACTTAGATAACTACTCACTTCTTAAAAGGCACTTGAGTGCTATCTGCGGCGCGGAGGTCTGTCAGTCGCGCGGCTACCATGTTGTATGCTGCAATCGGATAATTTCTGAACATTAACGTAGTAGAGTGGCGCTCCGCCCCGACCCAGCCACGGCCGCCGCCCGCCACCCTCGCTATGTACCACCACCAACACCACCACCCACCATATTGTCAACCAAAACACAACGAGCTCTGGAATGGACTCCTAGATGTTACTTTTAGGGATTCGTTTAAACACCGGAAATGATCAGAAATTTTACTGAAACCGTCTCATAATACACATTGAAATTCTTAGACTTTCCAGTCTATAGAGTGGAGGTACGGAGTATCAGTGGTTCTTTCCAGTGCGCGTTCTTATGACGATGAAACTATGCAATAATGTCGTGACGTGATCATGACTACAAGCAGAATATGGATTGCCACATGTGTGTTGAATGATATATGCTGCGTGAGCATCGCCAATGCTGATTATTGCTGATGTAGGAATTTATGACCTTACGTTTTATTTCATACAAACCACCTACGTTCAACCTTTATCATGATATCCATAGTATATGGCGCCCTGCCCACGAGAAAACACATTCACGAAGAATAGCTGTATCTGATAGTAGTCTACCTTATCTATGAAGTGACGAGATTACACTAGCTAGTTAGGGCAACTTTCGTCTTAAAGGTTACGACGTTTAGTTTCGCTATTTTTCTAGATGTACTGCTTTATCTTGGACTACTTGAGGTTTGACGAGTACTAAGTTATCTTCAACTTATTTTTAGGACAACTAATGCATTATTGACATAGATCTAACGCATGCAAAAAGCTTACAAGGGAAACGCCAATGTATGAGTGAATTAAGCAGATAATATACGAACGAATATGTAATTTGCCGACAATATGGTAAGTTATGTACGGAAGTCTACCTGTTTACAACGAACGTGTTATCTATGTAAAGAGCCTACGGAACTTGTGTCGTTTATAATAATGATGAATTGCTAGTTACTGACAATATTTTGGTTGCGAAATTGCACCGACCAAGTCTCTATGACATTTTTATTCCAACTGAACTGGAAGGTAATTCGTTAAGTCTCTGGGCTATGCATTGACTTACTTATTGTTCAAATCAGTTTCGCTATGTTTATTTTGTACTATGTTCTGATTAAAATATGAAGTACTGTATAAGAAGTACCTAGTAGAATAAACTTAAAACTTTTAAGATGAAAGCTCCGGGGTAGCCCGAGAAATTCTAATTTGCATACGTTTATTGCAATTTGCAGGACAGTGTCAAGCTGTATGTTGAACAAAATATGATTCGCTACCGTAACAAACATCGTTTGACGTAATTATTATTATTTACATCATCAATGATGAATGATGAAATCATCAATACAACCCTCTTAGTTAATTTTATTCCACTTAACGGGACAAGTCCATGTAAAATTTTCAAAAAATCGTATTTTTGTCGATAATCTGAAAATATAGTACGTTGAGTGTGTACTGACGAGAGGAAAAAGGAAAATCTCGAATATTGACGAAGTTATAGCTAATATAATGGAATGGGCCGGAGTGCGTATTGTAAAGTAGCGAGCTAGGTAATCGGAGAGCTTCAGGTAAAAGGTTCCCGTCCATCAAAATAATTTAAAATATTTAAGTTTTAAAATTTGTCACGTCTCCATGTGGCGATCAAATAATAAATTCAGGACCTTTTGTCATCAACTGATTTGAAATAAATCGGTAAGTAACTAAAACCGGTCATTTTCCTGTACTAAAACTTTAAACGCGATTATCTCGAAACTGTATTTTTACACGCTTTATATTAGCTTCACTTGTATGTTTGTATGTTTGTATATTTGTATGTTTGTATGTTTGTTTGTAACCGAGTCCTTATAGCGCGATTTTGACCCACTTTAAACGACCAGATTTCATTCAAACTTTGCACACCTGTCAAGGACCGATGACAATGCAATAATTTCATAAATTTGTGCCATTATCCTTGCCAGGGTTACCAGGACAGCAAAAAAACTGTCACAAACTACGCTGACATTCGTCTCAAAATTCGAAACACCCGAAAAAATAGAAAATAAATAATAGTTTAAAAAAATTAAAAAATACGCTTCCATTGAAAACTAAACTAAAAAGTACAAAATAATGGGGTGACTGATATCAATAAAAAAATACCTTAAAAAGCACCCCACGCTTTTTTTCCATTATTTTGTACTTTTTAGTTTAGTTTTCAATGGAAGCGTGTTTTTTAGTTTTTTTTAAACTATTATTTATTTTTTTAAATTGCTCGTATTGCAACTCAAAAAGTTATCGACCGATTTGTCTGAAATTTGGTGAAGCTTTCTCTACATTATTATCGGAAGGATAAACCTAAAATTTCAAATATCTTTCGTTGATAAAATACTTTTTTGGGGTCAGAAATGTCAAAAAATAGCCCTAAATTCTGACTTTTTTTTTTAAACTCATTTTATATTGAATTTTATACTTTTTTCTAATTTTAGGGGTTTATCCATTCCGTTAATATGTCCTAAAAAGAAAACACTTTAATTTTTTTGATTCAGATCCATGGTTGACCAGTGATAAATAGAGCAGTTTGGGACCTCGCGTCGGAGGCAGTAGACAAAAAAAATATCCATTTCTGAGCCACCATTTTGAAAGGAAAAAAAAAATACTTTTGTACTCTGGAAAGGTTCAATAAAGTTCTGTTAAAGTATTAAAACAATAAAATTATTTTACACCACTAAAAATATTTTTTTAAATGACCGATTTTTAGGCTTTTACATGGACTTCCCCCCTTAATGACTTTTGTATGAAATAGGACAACTCAAGTTCATTTAGTTCCATTGAATGACTTTATAATGAAATAGTGGTACGTGTTATGGTCACGAATCATATTTTAATCGCCATAAAACCTTGCACGGACCTGCAAATTGGAAAATCCGTTCGAAAACTTGAAACATTTTGTGGGCTACCATGGGGCTTCTACCTAAACTATTTTCCAGTCTGTGGCAACGTTTAGATATGGCGCAACTAGTTAATTTAAGTATGATCTTTTATGCTTGAAGTACCTATGCAAGGCGACACTGTTCATTTTAACCGTACTCAAGGTTTAAGAAATATGGTATTAGTAAGTTCCATAAAAGCTAGCACGTATATGGAGGCAAGATCGCGGGATAACTAGCGCCGGCAGCGGACTAGCGGCCGCTCGTGTGACGAGTCTCACCTTTCTCCTGCTTACGTCGTTTACGTTTGTTGCAGATTTTGACGGCACACACCGACAGGATGATGGCCACGATGAAGAACAGGATCCCGCCCACCACGCCCGCCGTGATCGCTTTGTGCTTCACGCGCGCCGGCACGGGGAACTTCACCTCCTCGGAGCTCTCGTAGCTGGTGGCCGAGTTGGCCAGCACTCGGAAATAGTACGTACGACCACCGACTAGGTTTTTAACTGAAAAAGTTTCGTAAGGATGTTGTGATGGACATTGTACTTTGTTGTGATCTAATTCTGTTTGTTAGTAGGTATACAGTTACACATCTATATGTAATATTATGTTAAGCTAGTGCTAGTTAAGATAAAAAGACTGCTTACTCGATCTCTATGCTTAAAGATATTTTGATAAACTGACCACTGAAAAACACTACACAACACAAATGGACCATTAAAATTAATCTAAGAATATATAGTTCCAAAAAAAGAATCACTTTGGAAGTAAAATTAATTTGATCTTAGATTAGAATAGAGTAGATAGTACAAAGTATAGTAAAATGTAAGATTATAATTATGTATATGTCAAACCCGCTCTGCTCAAGCGTAGCTAAAAATTTAATATCTACCCTTAATTGTTACCTGTGCTTATTTTAAAACATATTAAATGGCATAGTCGTTGCGAAGCCTGAGTTTTATTTCATTGGAGGGCAAACCACGTATGTACGTACTACATAACAAATGTTAAAAGTTTTATAAATTCGACAGAAAAGGCCAAATAAGTTGGTATCATAAATATTGTTAGTACATGCCAGTTTTTCTGTCACAATTTACCCAAGTAGCTGGTCTCCTCGGGTCGTATCTGCCCTCGGTTCAGCGTCTTCCACTGCGCATCAGTTCGGTACTTGATGGTGTAGTACTGCACCAGGTGCGCGCGCTCCAGCGGCGCCTGCCACGTGATGAGGAACCCGTTGTGCACCTCCGTCACCGTCAGGTTGCGGGGAGGACCAGACTTCGGACCTATGTATAGAGAGAGCTATAGTACTGTGGTCCTGCGAGCCCGGGTTACTAGAGAAAAACGTGATGACGTGGGTGATAAAACGAAATCACTAACATGAAATAAATACTGGTGCCGATTCTGTTGTACAAAATTCTCTAAACTAAACTAAAAATCACTAAAATTTGGTTTATTCCTGTCAAACGACGATTTCCCATTCTGAAATAGACTAAAGTGACACAACTTAACTATATTTTAGTTTGACAGCACTAAGATTGCACTGAGTTATTAGTTTAGTGAAAATGACAATTTTGCTATTCTGAGTTTGCCGGTTATCACCAAAAATTTTGACTATAATAATTTATTTTGACTTAATCTGACTATTTTTAATCGCGATTAAGAAGGTGTGGAATAAAACTAGTGGTCATGAACAAAAATTCTCTCCAACGCCTCGCCTTCACGTGCAAAAACAGTCCTGTATTTTTAATTTTTTCTTTTGCTTATATCTCGAAAATGACGTGTCCTATCGCAAAAATAATGAAATTTTCGACCCCCTTTGTTTACACCGGGACATATAAATCTCAACACGTGGGTAATATTTTTTTTTTTTTTTTGAAACAAAAAGTGAAAAATTCCATATAAAACACGTCCAGCCTACCACATTGCACGCGCTTTCGTCTCTAAAAAAATCCATTGCGTAGCGCACACAAGTACCACGTTGCGAAACCAAAAGAAAAAAAAACCACGTTGATTGTCAAATTCGTTTTTAGTCGTGTCAAAATAATTTTTAAATTTAGAGATTTTTTCTTACAGAATAGCGTTAAAATTCTCATAGCCAAAAGTAAGGAATTTTAGAGATAGTTTAGTTAGTTTAGTTCGGTGTACAACAGAATCGGCACCATTGTCTTGTTAAATCTATGTGGTGAATATAGTAAAGTGTAATTAAATGAATGTGGGAAAGTATTTCAATATACTGAGCTGTAAACATAATTCTGTTTTTGCTAAAAATAAATATGTTGTTAACACTATAAGTAGTTGAAAATGCAAAATAAATCTTTTAGAGAAAATTATAAATTAATTGTTTCTGTGAGAAATTAGAACAGAGAAGAATGGAGATAGGGTTTGATCATGCAGTTGTTATAAATGTACTACAACTAAAACATCGTAAAGCATGCACTAACAAAACAAACCGACACACAATCAAGGCTAATACATGTAAGGATGTCTCTAGCTGAGTCTACTTGAAACAAAATACTACTAAAATGCTACTTAAATGCTACTTAAATTGTTGATGAATACATGAGATGAGAATAAGTGATAAAGTTAGTGATTACTGTGCAACATTTGTGGGGTATATACCAGAGCCTTCGGGTGCGTTTTGGAATATCTTTTCGTCTACGGGCCCCGCCGGGGTGGGTGCCGCCTTCGGTTTGGCGCCTACATCTACAAAAGGCAATCTTAAGTTAAACAACCCACCTCATGTCCAACCAGACCTTGTTACTGGAAACATTCCTCAATTTGTTTATTAGTCAGTTCGTTTGAATGTCATTATATCCCTGTTTGACATAAATTAACAAGCAGTCCACAACCCATACCTGTTATGCACATGGATATTTTTTTTTTAAATAATATAGTAATAAGGATTATTTTATATTATAATACACACATGTTAAGTCCCGCCACACATACAAATAAATTAGATTGTAGCACTTACCAAGAGTTCTTATTGTAATAGTTTTACTCATCATTCCTTCTCCTATCGTATTCTTGCTGTTCACTTGAAATTCATACGTCGTACCAGGCTGGAGCCGATTTATAGTGACCTGTATACAAATAACTAGTTTAACTGGTCGTTCTTTGAAAGGCACCAACGGTGCTAAAAAGTTCAGATTATTTTAGTCCTATTTGAAAATTCGACAA
The DNA here is from genome assembly GCA_947507805.1 of Aporophyla nigra. Taxonomy (NCBI): domain Eukaryota; kingdom Metazoa; phylum Arthropoda; class Insecta; order Lepidoptera; family Noctuidae; genus Aporophyla; species Aporophyla nigra. The sequence continues at coordinate 8,794,160 of OX382301.1, forward strand.
ACAACAAAATGTTTCTTAAAATCGTTTCATCAATGTTGGTTGTTAAAGACCCTACACCCAAAGTGTCTCGAATAAAGTTTACAAACCTAACGATAATATTTATCAGACTATTCAAATATCATCAATCATTTTGGTCCTTCAAATCAAAAGTTCCGCGCTACTCGGCGCTACGGCGTAGACCCGCTACGAGCGACGCTACGAATGTTTCCAAAGACTATTGGGAAAAAAGCAACGTCTACGCTCATTTTGAGTTTAACAACAGTAATATTAGACTTTAAAATCTATCGATAAATTATTTAATTTATGTAAGTAGGTTTACATAAACAATTAACTCGCCAATAATATTACTTCATGAAGCCGCTGTCTCCTATCTGACTACTCTGAGAAGAAACACCGAAACAGACTCAGAGGTCACAGTTTCTTATGAACCCCAGACATAATCTTGGCTGGAAATGTAATGTTTCTAAGCAGGTAAATTCAACCGCAAACTCATGGTAAAAATATATTTTTTTGTAGTAATCTTTATAATCATTTAGAGATTGACCCTAATGTCGCAGCAGTAAGGGTGATTTTGACTGTAACTGATCTGCGATTGACTGTTCTACTCATATAAAGTTGACTGTATTTTGGTATTCGTTGAATATTGATTCGTCCAAAAACAATTTAATTTAATTTTTCAAGACTTATTGACGTCTAAAATCCACAATCTTCGTATTATAACACAAACCTATAACCATTGTGTGACCTTGACAAGTCGTTAGATGAAAGCACGAAAATCACTTGAAATGCGAGGTTGCCAGCCCGCGTGGGATGAACGTTCTTAAATCCATACTAACGTTAAGATACAAAGAATCCTTCATATAAAATTACATAGATAAACATAACCCTGTCTTTGCATGACAGCGTAATCATAAAAACTGCTAATACTCACAGAAGTAGCACCAGATGGCGTGACTGGAACCTTAGTCCACTCGGAGAAGCCAGCCTCCCTGTACCAGATGGTGTAGTCCTGCTTGTAGTCGGGCCCGCCAGCGTACCCCGGCTGCCAGCGCAGCGTCACCTGGAACTCCGTGGCTGTGCCCGACACGTTGTACGGCGCGTGCGGCTGGGTTCCTTCGATCACAAGCTGCGTGTCCGCTACTATCGTTGCCACCTGAAGAGGACGGTTAGTAGTTAGTGTTGTTGTGAAACGAATATTCTGCCGAGTGCTGGGGAGTTTATTGCGCAGCTTCGTATCAGTCGAAGTACTTCGATGTGGTGAAGGTGAAATGACTTTTGATTATTGATAGAGGGTCGTCACGTTCCTATAATAGTATGATGTGAAATATAGGTAGGAACTTTACACTGTGACTATCTAAATTATGCTATAATTTAATTAAAAGAAATGTTTAAGTGCCAGTCGGACCACGTACAATTAAGGGTTCCGTAGTTTTGATGAATTTATCCCAAGAACAAGCTTTTTTTTTATAACAACGATAAAACAAGAAATTAGTGATTTTGCGGTTTTTATCTCTAGCTAAATTTCATGATTTTGGGTAAACGGGACCGGTACTCTATAGGTTTGGATTTTGCGAATTTCAAAATATATCGCATAAATGGAATATTTTATTATTGCGTTGACTTGATTTTTTAGAGCAGAAGGGATAAGAATACGGAGGTATTGCACAACTTGATACTTTCACGCGTTACTAAGGGGTTAGAAAGACTGGTTGTGTTTACGAGTGTGTTACCTCGTTGGAGGCGACGCACTGATAGATGCCGAAGTCCTGCCTGCGCAGCGTGTCGATGGTGATGTTCCCGCCCAGCGCGCGCACGCGGCTCTTCTGCAGCGGCAGGCCGTCGCGCCGCCGCCACACCACGTTCGGCCGCTGCGTGCCCTCCGCCTCCTGCGCCTCGCAGTGCATCTCCACTGACTCGCCAACCTACCAGGACCATAGGTAGATCATTAGTACACCGCAAACATCAAAGCAGTTAGCAGCAACTACCACCAAATAATAATAATAATATATTTATTTGCATAAAAACACGGTATACAAAGATGGTAAAATTACAACTTATAACAATATATGTTTTGCCAATATAGATATCGGCATGCAAATTTTTTCGTAGGTTACATTAGTTAACATGTTATGTCAATGTATTCTTTAACACTATGAAAACTACGTATATTAACACATAAGTGTTTAAATTTTTGAGATCATTTGGTAACTTATTATATAAACGTACACACATTGCAAGGGAACTCTAAGTTATTCTTGGAATTTCACTTAGTACGAACTTGTTGGGGTCTCGTCGGTTACGGACATTAACATCATCAGCTTTAATAAACAAGTTTTGATGTTTCCTTACAAACATACATATCTCATAGATGTAAAGAAAAGGTAGTGGTAACAAACCAAGTTTTTTAAACACAGGGCTACATGATTCGACTGGCTGGAGCCGTAGATTGCTCTTATACACTTTTCGCGTAATGACAATAAGGTAATGGTGGAACTTACCCCAACTATAGAAATATTCGGAATGCGCATGAATGCGAGCAGTGGCGCGCCTGGGATAGGCGTAGGTATATCTAGCAGCGGTAGACTAAGTTAGTTTATTGATTAACTTGATCCACGCGAGATACAATTAAAGAAGAAAAGTACTTAAACTTTTGGAGCAATTTTATTTTGTCACACAATCGATAGTTAAAAAAAGCTATCACGTGGCCGTCTGCCCAAACCAACGAGCTTTCACAGTTAAATGTAACTTTCATTTACCTTTCTTTGGTACAGAGGCTCCGGTTCCACTGTGAACACTGGTGGCTTACGAACTAATACTTCCATCGGACCTGCAAAACGAAACCATTATAACTTTCCCTTGAAAGAACACCTCAATATTATCACTATTGCTTGTTTTATCTGTTCTATTTTTTACCTGAAGACCCTTGAGTTCCTTGCGCGTTATAAGGAGTACAAGTATATCGACCCTGATGGTTCTGGTTGACCCTCGTGAACAGCAACGAGCCGTTGTTCATGATCACGATGTCCTTGGTCTGGTAGGGCTCCAGCAGCCGCTTGTCTTTCGTCCACGTCACGTACTGGAGGGGAGGGTTGGCCTTTATGTAACACTGCACCACACCGGCCAATCGGAAGGGGAGGTATTGCACGGTTGGGGTAAACGTTACTTTTGCTGGATCTGTGGAAATAACGGAGATATGGATAAGAAGGTATGACACGCTGTAGCACTGAGTCAATCCGAATCCAAAATAAATAATCTGTCCAAACTTGCCATACTACAATATATATATAAAGAGAGCTTTTAGCTTCTGCTTACTTCAATCCGAATTGTACTCAGCTAACTTCAGGCGAATGCGCCAGGGCAGCCCGCGAAATTAAAATTTTCTTACGTGTTTTGCAATTTGATTAACTGACTTTAATTCTATTTATACTATTTTTTTACGGTCGCGAATCGTATTTTGATGAACATAAAAAGTGACATTGATATGCAAGTAGCAAAATACATAAGAAATATCCCTTAAAGCAATAAAATCTCACATTCAACATTCAAATAGGCCGAAGCGCTCTGCGGGTCGCCAATTCCATTGGACACTTCACAGAGGTACTGTCCCGAGTCATCCGCCGCCACTGGGTTGATGACGAGCGCGCCATCTCTCCGGATGGTCACCCTGGTCTCCAGCGCCGCGACCTCCGCCACCGGAGCACCTTCACGGAACCACTTCACTGTCACGTTTCCAGGTAAGGCCTTCGCTTCGCATGAAAACTGAACTTTCTCTCCTTCTAACTTCGTTTGGTTTGTTGGCGGCATCTGAAGAAATATAAAAATTACAGTTAATTTTGCATGAAGGATATGGATTCCTAACTAATAATAAAATTAATCTATATAACTTATGAACGAGACGTTACAAATTGTCTGTATTCCCTGACTCTTGTGCTCCGTGGTTTACTTGTGGTTGATTCAAACTTATCCTACTAATCTTAGTCCTAGCAATACTTGTATTATAAATATGAAAGTATGTGTGTATGTTACTCAATCACACAAAAACGGTTGAACGGTATTAGATGAAATTTGTCAGACAAATAGTTTATAACCTGGATTAACCATTAATGGTGTGATAATTTCCGACCTATACGCGGGTGAAGCCGGTGGTAAAAGCTAGACCATGATATATAATTCATCGCCAGGGTCTGGGTTGCCACCCGTACTTTATAATAAAGTATTGTACGTTATTTCATATGTCTGTACTCTATACTTTATGAGAAAAATAAAGTACATGAAAATACTTTATTTTTCAAGATTTGATTTCTTTGGGATTTTGAAAAGATTAGTCGTAAATACTTTTTGCAACTTGAAATTTATTTGATGCTAACTGCAAAAAGCAATAAAAAATATGTTTTGAAATATGTACCTATAATAACAAAGAAAAATAAATCGTACTTTATTTTTATACCATGTACTTTTTTTTCTTAGCTATAGTAACCAAAGTACTTTAATTGCATGAAAAAAAGGTGGCAACCCTAGTCTGGTATACCTGTTCTCAATTTTAGGAGTCAGCATCAGATTTTTACAATATATACGAACAAACTTTTGCCCGCGGATTCACCCGCGTTGATGTTGGAAACTAAACCACGGGAACCTGCTACCGGGATAAATAGTATTTACATAAACTATCATACAAATCCATACAGAAAAAGCTAAAGAAAGATAGATAATAAATCCAAATAATCTTTATAATTTTTTTATAATGCTGAATTTATAAATTTAATATAACAATAATTAATTTTAATATTATAATGATTAATTTGAAATACTGTAACACCTACTATATAAGCTTAGTTACAACTTAGAACTGTAATAACTTTTAAGCAGGTGGACGGATTTAAATGAAATAAATACTAAAATAAATAACACCTAATAATACGGATTCTGACTATATTTCCAATTCTTTCAAAGAGTACACAAAACTTTTAATTATCGTTTGAATTTTAATATCATCCCTGTTTTATCCCCTTGGGGGATGATTTGACAAAAACGCACAAGTAAATATTTTTTTTTATTTCTTATGAAAAGCATTACTTTACATTTTCACATCTCTAACTGTTATGCTAAGTTTCCTATGCAAACTTTCATTTCCTATTTCACCCTTTTAGAATAATATTTGAGACATAATACATGTCTTTCCCCCAGTATACCATCTATCTCTTTGCCAAATTTTAACGCATTCCGGTTTGTGGTTTAGGCGTGAAGAGGTAAGTAACATACAGACGCACAGACAGACAGAGTTATTTTCAAATTATTATATTTTTATGGATGTTGGATTGATTATTATTTGTAACTAGCTTTTGCCCCCGGCTTCGCCCGCGTGGATGTCGGAAATTATCGCAAGAGGACGTAGGTACTACCGCGGTTAATGTATTAAGAATGCATTAATCCAGTGTATACAGGTAATTACCTACGTCTTCGTCCGCGTGGTATTTTTAACAAAAAGCTTTTCGTTCGTTTTTTTTTCGTGAGATTCTATTTTTTTGTTCTAAAATAAAAGTAGCCTAAGTTACTCCTTGTTACATCAGCTATATGTAAGTGAAAGTCTCGCCAAAATCGGTCCAGCCATTTCAGAGATTAGCCGGAACAAACAGACAGACAGACAGACAAAAATTGTAAAAAAAATTGTTTTGGTATATGAACCGTGTATACCTCCATATACACTTAGTAAAAAGCGGTTATTTTAATATTACAAACAGACACTCCAATTTTATTTATTTGTCTAGAAATGTATGTGGAAAGACCGTGAATATTTCAACTATAAATAACGTTTTGTTAAGTACTGAGTATCTTAACAAAATCTCATTTTGTACATACATACATAAACTAACGCCTTATCCCATGGGGATAGGCAGGAACTACGGAACTTTTTTAATCAGATCGAAATGAAACTCACAGTAATAACAGCTCCTCCTGCTATAATGACGCGCGCAGTATGCGACACCTGTCCCTCGCCATTCCTCGCGATGCACGTGTAGTCGCCGATGTCCTCGTGGCGAATGTTGCTGATGCGCAGCTCCGTGCCGTCGTTGAAGATGCCGACTGTCCCCGAAGGCTCCACCGGGTTCGCGTCCTTGTACCACAGGATCTCCGGCGTGGGCGTGCCCTCCGCCTGGCAGTTGAGGATTATGGCGTCTCCTGAAATTGAAGGTACATGTTAGTTATTCTCATTTTTTTACACTATATTGAAAAGAACCAGGTTCCCAATAATACATTACAATATAGCCTAAAGACTAATTAGTTAAGAGGTATTCTTAAATTCAATGACAATCTAACTTATTTTTTACGTGATAGTGTTATTTTAGAAGGTTAGAATAGTGCTGATTTACTTGATTTCTATGTTACACAAGTTCGCTCCTCTTTCATAGAGTTGTTATAAAAATGGGTTTAACTTCGTTCATGTGGTCTTTGTGAGATATCCTTAGATTAGATTAAATAGTTTTTTTTTAGTCTAACAGTCAATCAAAAAGTAGTTGTAGAATAATCTTCTTTTTCTTTACCGGCCTGCGAGTATGAGGTATGGAAGTTTGGATAGTTACGACTCCTTTTATATCTCTTTATATTTGAAAGCCAAGGAAAGACGTGCCATAAGGTAATATTTTTTAATGTCTGTTATCATATACTTTGCGTTTTAAGAACTCACCTAAATTAACGTAAATAATGTCTTCCGGTGTGATGGAGAAGCGTGGTGGCGCGTGCACGTCCAAGTGGAACCACGTGCCATTTTTGTGCTGGTTGGGGGACCGGTTGAGGAACACCACCTTACACTCGTACCAACCCTGGTGAAACAAGTGAAAACCATTACTCACAAACCCATCAAAAGACCATCTAAATATCTGACTTTTTAGATTACTTGTAGCAAACATGTTGGCCAACAATGTGTCAGACAGGAAAGCACACGCTTTTTGTAGTTACCTGGTCAGACTCCCGGATATTGGTGAGGTTGAGACTGGCGGCGCCGTATGGGGAGTCCGGCGCCACGCGCGACACCCGGCCCTCGTAGCCCTCGCCGCTGTGCGTCGGGTAGCTCTCGTACCAGATGTAGATCGGGATGTCCTGTCCCTACACACACACACGCCCACATGTTAACAACCGAGCGGTACTGGTGCGAACTCTTTAAGACTACCATTTAGCTTACATACAGCTAAATACTTATATACTAAATACTTTCCGACGCATAACTGGTCGTGGCGCTACACATTTCCAACTCTGTCTAAAGCTTTCAACACGATACGATGCGTTTTCACAAAACACAGACAGAATCAGATGCTTGATCTTGTAACGTGACGTGCAATTTAGTCACAATTGCACGCGGAAGTCATTTAGGTGTTGTGGTTACAAGATACAAAACTATCTACATAAAGAAAGAAAACTACTGAAGCATGCAAGGATGATAAACAAATCATGAATCTGATTACGTGTACCTACGCATATTAATGATCAGATCTTACTAAGCTCCAACTTGCTCGTAAGTCGCTGTCGTTGTATTTGCGTTTGAAGGCGATACATAATAAATTATGTATTTTCGAACATCGTTATATAGCGAGAACGTACGCTTAGTCAATATTTTATAGGTTACATACAATCGTGCATGCAGAAAGTGAAAACGGGGTAACTTAAGCGTTTCTACAGCATGCAACAAAGTAGATCAACTGTGCAGTCACTTGAGTGAGTTACATTACAAAGTATGTCAAGTAAGTTGTACATGAATCTACTATTGCCGACAGAGCGTGGGAGAAGCCCACAGCCACAGGAAGAGAGAAACAGACAGAACCGCCGCCAGTGCGCGAGGGTGCGCGTGCCCCGTGTCAGCCGTGTAAGCGATAGTGCGCCCGAGACCATCTCAGAATAACAACGGTGCACCCAAACAAAATAATAGGAGGAAAAAATCTTATTGTACATGTAAAGTGGCGTGTATGTGTATGTTCGTATCTAACGGGGGTCTGCTGCTCTCTCGGACTCGCTTTGAAGGCCTTTATCACTGTGGGTATGTCGAACCGGTCTGTAACGAGCGCGGTAGGTACACGAGGCAATACGCAGAAGAGGCAGAGATACACAAAAGGCGTGCGGAGGGCGCGCGCGGGGCGAGGGCGCTGGGGCGGCGCCCCCGGCCCGCGGCGCCCGCGCGTTACCACTAGCACGGGACAATACGAGGTGTCGGAGCCGACACAGACGAGATATACTTTACATTCTGCGGGGCGCGTCGCGCGGACGAGCCGACCTTTACTGAACAGAAACACACACACGTAGATGAGCAGCGTTGTATTGTAAGAGTGGAGTGTGGACCGTCGTACCGTTTCGCCTACCTTCTTCTCCCACTGCAACACGTACGGCACCGGGATGTCTTCCGGAAAGTCCACCTGGCAGTTGAACACCACGCTCTCGCCGAGGATCGCCGTGATGTGCACAGCATCTTGGTGGTCTTGGTGGCAGGTTACTGCGCGGACAAAGCGAATCAAATATGTTAGCTGATGTGATGCTGGAACTTGATTCCTGTCTGATTACCAGGAGCCAGAAATTATTTTCAACGATAGCCAAGCTTGTAAAAGATATGTTTCCATAGATATATGTTACTGAAGTGATAGTAAAGGGAGCATGACATGGTATAAGTACCTGGCAGGTTAACTAGCAGCAGTAGGAGCAAGCCGGCGGCGATGTGCGGCGGTTGCACGGCGCGCCAGCCCATGCCTGCGCTCCCATGTCACGGCCGCGCGCGGCGACTCATCGTTGATGCATCACCTGGCAACAGACAAAAACCACATATGGATCAACTGCTTTATTACTAAAACTGAAATGTCTTCTCAAAGTGCTCCTACTGCGAGGAACCAGCATCGTAGAAGGGTTATGTAAATGTCAATTACAAACGACAACCTAGACGTAGGCTACCGACTTAATGCGATTACGCATTAAGCTACGGCCAAAAAACGATAAATCTTGTAAAATAGTATGCTACCAAGGCAGCAAAGCAAGTATGCTATTTTCTCCTACTAAGGTGTTTTCATTCAATGATCTTCTCTTTTACAAGACTATTGAGACCAGTACAGAATGTCTCAGAATGCTGGGTACTAATTGTAAGCAAAAAAAAAAAAAAACGGGAAGACGCAATAAGTTTTCGTACGGAAAATCCTCTGGGGTATATTCGGTGCAGCGCTGGATAACCACCCTCGTAGTATAACCATAACCTCTACGAGATGTACGACGAGTCAAATGCTATTACGGACAAGTCGAATATGACGTCTTCGATGGGCCAGAAACGACGCAAGAATTGAGGAGACAGGGCACGCAAACGGGTACTTGATAGTAAACCATCTAGTCGAAGACGTCGGAGTCCAAGCTCAGATGGTTGCATGGCATTGATCAAGGTTTAAGAACTATTGAAGACGCAATTTAGAGAAAAAGCCGGAAAGCGGCCACATTGGAGAAATATACTTGACCAGGCTAATGCTCACCCGCGGCTTCACATCCTTAGATGATGGTGACATTAACCTAGAGAAAATCTGGAGTTGCGATATGGACAAGAGACTTGATCTACTATGCTTCAGATCCGTTTTTCATGCTAGATTTCTGTCTTACAACACAGCATAACATCACGCCTTGTTTCCACGAAGGGTTGGGCAGAGGTGTACCTAGTATAGTACACTCACATTTCATCAGTTACGTTTAAGTCCCATGGAATAGCGGCCGAGCCATTTGCCATCAGCCGGGCACAAATCTAGACTCCTAGAGAAATTCCAGATAGAAAATCCCAGTAACACATATTTTTATTTTGTTTTTTTTTTTATAATATAATAATCGTTTATTTTCTCTTCACAAAGCTGACTTAAAGTTACTGTGTACAAAAATAAGGTGTCAGCTGTATTCCACCTTTGTGAGAGACTGGTGCCTGATGTAGGTTTTTAGAAAAAAACCTGAAAAGCCATGAGAGATTGTGAAAAATACTCATTTATTGTCAAGCTTCATAAATCCGTGAAGACCAGAGTATGTATACGGTGTTCATCTTTGTAGGTACTTTATTTGTCATGCATGTGTTGCTCTATATTTTGGCAGAGTAATCATAAATGCCGCGACTCATTTTAAATTCCATAAATAATCGAGCGACGAATGTCTGTTCAGACAATTTCCTATGCTGATGTGTTTTAGTTATTTAGTATCGCATTAGGCATTGTCATTAGTTTGTCAATCCATGTTTGTTCGACGAGGGGAATCGTTTAGAGGGTCTTTAGGTATCATTATGAAGAACACAGTATACCCACTATCTGTTAACAATAGTCCTTTATTAGCCTGACCTAATGTAACTTTAATGTGATATATTCAATTATTTATTCTCAATATGTCTGAACTAGCTTCTGCCCAGGACTTCGTCCGCGTTAAATTTCTTGTTCCCCCGACCGTTCCTGTCGCGTCGAATCGCCTACCCGTGCGATTTTCCCCGTTTTTGCAACATTTTTCATTACTGCTCCGCTCCTCTTAGTTGTAGCGTGATGTTATATAGCCTATAGCCTTCCTCGATAAATAGGCTACTCAACACAAAAAGATTTTTTCAATTCGAACCGGTAGTTCCTGAGATTAGCGCGTTCAATCAAACAAACAAAGTCTTCAGCTTTATAATATCAGTATAGATTTAACGTGAAAATGGGATGAAATTGTGGCCGCAAGGGTTTATCAATCAGGTTAAGCTACCTTTTACCGGTTTGGACTGTGGTTGGGACCATGTTTATATACCAAAACCCCACCGTGCTTCGGAAAGTACGTACGTAAGTGGTGCTGACTGTCATTCGAGGATCTTTGACAGTCGTAAGGTCCCCAGAAGCCTGAAAGTCCGATAACCAGAGGGGAATCGTATGACACTCACTGGGTTGTAGTGGTCTGATAGACAGTTGCTTCGTGTAAAATACTGGTATTTAGATGCAAATGGTTTCACTGGAAGCCGACCTCAACATAGTTGGGATAAGGCTAGGTAGATGATGATGATCGTGCACGAGGAAGAAGGCTGCTATTATACACGGCACTTATATACACATCCTGCCAGGGTCGCGACATTTTTTCGAAAGAGTTACCGTGGCCATGGCATATAGGTGACTGAAGGAACACGGGTGGGTTTTAGTCAGTGAAAGTCTGACACGCCCTCCCGCTCCTCCAGCAGGACACGTTATTTGATGATTTCCCGCCTACAAAAAAAACATATACACATAGGAATCTACCTAACCATTGGGCGCTATAATTTGCAAATATGTCTAGCATACTATATGTAAGTAAAGCTTACTCTAGCTCGACGTCAAATAAGAAACTCGCCCCTAATCATGGAGGAAGAAACTCGTCATGACCTTTGGAAGTTAAATATAAAGTTGTTATGAAGGTTCTTTACAGAAACTTTATAACAACTGAATATTGCTTACTAGTTACTAATTTGAGTCAGCTTCCTGTGATTCAACACCTTATTATCCGTTCTTCAAGCCAAAACATTCGTGGGAATAGTACCAACTGTTCATATTTTCTATTTTCCAATATTCTAAAATTACTCGACCGAACAGAAAATGAAGGCAACATGCTTGTATTACTAAAAATCCCTGTGTAATCATCACTGAAACATGTTTGTCGAAGACTTAACTCCTTAATAAATGTGTCAATTACGTGAGGATTTGAAGCGGCGACAATTTGCAAATACGGAGTCAAGTCTAGGTAAATATAGCCAACGTTTCGGCAGCCTATTGAAGTCTTGAATGAAAGTTTAGGTGTATCTTTGCATGATTAATTGTTTCTTTTTTAATTCCGTTTAATGATGATCTAAACAAGCCAAATTATAACGTAATATAAAACGCACGTACGTCTACTAAGGCCTAACTCCACCGAACTTGTATAAGTACCTAGAAGAAGTCTTATCCACCGATAAAAGATATTCGACTTTGGTACAATCAGCCCTTACTAGAATTATAAAAAAAAAATCTAGAATATTAATCTTGAAAATTATGGATCTACAATTATGTAGATTTTATTGCTTACCAAGCACCAATAAAGAATCCGTATTGCAATAATAAATTATCATTCCTAACAATTATAACAAATTTCAGTTAATAGCCAAAGTAAGTAATTACCTTCGTATATAAATATCATACATATTAGCATAGCCGATAAGCTAGGCGTTGTATGAGAGGTGGGTGGCCTTTGAACCAAGCTCGTCCTTGGACTATTTCCCGTGGCTAGTAATTGCACTGCATCACGACATATAATCGACCTACACCCCAGCGCTTACAACCTGCCATTGCCGTCAATTTCTAACGACGCTTACATGCCAAGCTTTTATTTATTGTACCTATTTGTTGCATTATAAATAAATATACTTCTGAACATAGATATTTCTTCTATTGGTGGAGTACCTTGAATTTACTGGGATTTGAATTATGATTATTGGTGTGTCTAACGGTCACGTTTCGCCTTTTTTTTCTGGGTGGGTAATCATCAAATGATCTCTCTCTGGGTGGAGCGGGAAGGCGTGTGAGTGTTACTGACTAAAACCCAATCGTGTTCCTTCAGTTGCATGTGCCAGGGCCGCGGTAACTCTTTCGAACGCGACCCTGGCAGTTCGCGTTTCGCCTCTCTTTGGAATATTAGTACCTATTATAATAGCAAAAACTTTTTATTGCAAGAAAAGTGCAAAGTGACTTTCCGCTATGGCTGAACCACAGTCATTTTCTTTATACAAAATGAATCGCAGCAGATCCTTGACCTGAATCCGAAATAAAGACAAACAATAAAATAAATCAACATAATATTCAAAGGCACCGCCGTCCTTTTTGAATAAATATTTCATTTTATAAAACGTCAATTTCAAAAAGATTTGAAAGTAATTTTTATATGATAATTTTTGAGTTTTACGTAAGGGAGATTTTAGTCAGATGGCACCCCTGTAGGACACCCCATTTTATAAATGACTTTCGATACAACTGTTTCCTCAAATAAGAATAGGGTACTTCTATCATCATAACCGTGGCGATTTACAAAAGTGCTTTTGTAAAAATATTTTGTTTGAATAACAAAACTGGGTTTGTGACTTTGGTTTTTTACACGAACTTCCACTATCCATGCTATTATCTCAAGACACTTCAAAAAAGGCACTTCCAAGAGAAGTGCCTTTATTGTGCCAAATATCAATTTTAAAACCATACTACAAATAAATATTTGGCTAAACAAAGTGTTTTTATAAATATAATGACGTTGATCTGTTTTTCTTTTCTACACACTATGGCAACGTAATTATTTAAGACAAGTAGAGTTGTAGTCCACGTGTTATTTAATTTTAAATAATTCGTAAATTTGCAAAACTCCAGCATCATAAGTTTGGTTTTAAATAAATATTTTCAAATCATTCATACATTGCCGAAAAATTTACAAGTTAAAGCTCGAGGGCGCAGATATTGGATTTGTCGAAACACTACACTTGTGTGCTTAGAGACCTACTAGAATCCAAGCTAAGTCAGGATTGACTGGACTGAAAAAGAAGTTGAAACTCTGAGGTGAAATAGCTTTAATTTAAAGAACAAATAAACTTGAGGTCTATTTGCGAGTGATTGTATAAATTTTGTTTTCATCAAAAATTATAAGTATGATGTGCCAACATAATTATTACACACAACTGGTTACAACTAACACAAAATACATTCCAACAAACTTGGAAATCACACATTCAATCGTTACTATTGCTCTTACTAGCTTGGAAAATCACGAATCATCTGCTTACTAAATTATAGGACTTTTAACTAAAGAGCTATTTATTTCTATCATAAATATAAAAGAAGTAATAAAAACGAGTTCCTAGGAAGGCAGTGAAATAACTTAACGCCGCAGAGATGATGTCGAGTTATCATGGAAAGTATGTTATTTCGTTTGGTGGGGATCAGCCCGCCATTTAGTTTGAGGGCTTTTTTTACACTTCTGGTAACAAGAAATTAAAGTGATTGAATAAAAAATATCACTAATGGGAGCAGAGAAATATTTCCATATGAAATTCTGTGGAAATTGGTATACTTTGTAATAAATAATGGTTATCAAATATGTAGTGATAAGGGCACAACGTGGCAGATGTCGGGCACAGGGAGCAAGATTTGAGACGTGCTCTGAGCCGTGAGCAGCACCGAGAAGGGAGCAGTAGGGAGCAGCGGGCCGGGGCTGCGAGCAGGCAGGCAGACGCGCGCGTGCGGCCGGCGGAGTGGTCAGCGGATGCTGCGGCACTCGGAGCTATCGATTTTCATACCTTATCGACGCGCGATACGAGCGTTTGCGGGAGCGCGCGGTGAGTGTGGTCGTGCTGACGGGGACAGTGCGGCGCTCTCGAGGGTTGCGGGGCTCCGTCATCTGTGGAAGGCGGTCATGGGCTCGCGGCGGCGGTACGCGTGCGAGGCGTCGCGCGGCGGGCCGGGCACTGCCCGCCCGCGCCCAGCGCGTATTGATCGGTGCGCGCGCAAGCCGCCGCCCTCGCACATGAATGGTCCCCGGTGGAAGCTCACGTGCTCGCCGGCCTGGCCTGCTGTGTGACCTCCGCGCCACCACTACGTCCTCACTGCATGTCGATACTCCCCACGCTCATATTACACGCCGATCATTTAGCCCAAAAATTAGGTGGCCCACATCATATGCTCGATAATGTGATAATTTATAAAGTGATTGATTTTACAGCTCAAAATAATTTACTCTTTGGTGGCTACGAGATTAGAATACTCTGCGTAAAAAAATATGTCAGAAATACATTTCTTTTTGTTTCACACGGTGTTATAACTACGAAATAAGAAGTAAGCCTGCATGATACATGATAACTATTGTTTCGGATAGTTCTATGATCATTTTGCTTTATAATGTCTATAACTTGACAACTGCATGGTCGTCGATGTCTTCTATAGCAATCATAATGGAGCATTCAACGACAGGTTTATGAGTGTGGCGCGAGGGGCGGTATTGAGCCGGCTGACGCTCAATGCGCCTATATTGCCAATATGCGCCTTAATGCGCTGTCACTGATCACAGCAAATCCCTTCCACAGTTTATACGCCGGGCACTGATTACCTCCCGTAATACTCTAGCAGATTCGATGACGACGCACAAAAATATTTCACCCACATTGTCATATTTTGTGTCCGTAGCTTGTCAAGTAATGGAAAGTTCATTTATATCGAAATAAAACACAGGCTTGTTGTCACCTAAAACAGTTTATCGATAACCATTATAGAATATATTCAGAAGAAAAAAAAGATGGAAATAACACTGTTTTGTGACGCGCGTGGTGGAGTAGACACTGGCTACGACGACAGCTACGGTTATTTTAGATATCCTTATTTATTCCCGAATTAGATTCAGATCAAGGTCGCATGGGATTGTCTAAAAATTACAGTGAACTTATTCAGATAAAATAAGACATTTCAAATGTCTAATAGTTAACTAACTTTTTTATTTCATGATGTTGGTGTCACCTACCTACTTAATGAATACTAGTTACCATAATCTTGTATTGATTTAATAGGAACCATTTCAGAATATTCTGAAGTGAAATGTATAGAATATATACCACATACATAATGGACCATAGCTAGAAATAGCGTTGAAGTTGGTGCGACTACGCCACGCTACGCGTTGCTACGCGGCCTACGCCGCCTCTACGACATTGTTATACATTTTCTAAGAGCTTTGTAATTAACAGGTGCCGAATTTATTGAATGAATATTAAATAAAAATGTGTTATTATTTATTACGGAACATGTATAAACTGAAAATTATACGTTTTAATTTCAAAAATATTCCAAATACAAAATTGCGGTGACTTAAAAAATATAGACAAAAAGTTTTTTTTTTGAGTTTAACGAGGCAATTAAGTACGATCGTTTTCCTTTTAAAGACATAGACAAATGCCAAGAATTAAAACGTTCCTTGTTTTATACAACAGGGAATAACTTGGTTCTGTATTTATATTTTTTAACTAAGCATCCGCTCTGAAGCCGAGTTTGTGAAAATTCATTTTGCTGCCCTCCCTCTAGGGGGCCGTATTTCTAAAATCTTTTCATTGTGCGTGCAAAGAATACATTGAGATTAAAGCCGCGTTAGGCATGACATTAACGCATTGACATTTTCTTCCTGTCAAACTTTGATAAATTTTATTTCCAAATGAATATGAATACGAGTTGTTCCGTGTGGTGTCGGACGTAAATAATAGCACTAACCCATTTCTTCCCGTGGGTATCGTAAAAGGTGAATTAGGGACTTACTGTAGATTGGCCAGTAGTGTTCTCTTTGTACTATATCAACATACTGCGATCGCCAACCCGCCTGCCACGCGTGGCGATTATTGCACCCCTCCTCGGGGAGGTCCATGTCCAGCAGTGGACGTCTTACAGCTGTAATGATGATGATGAATACTAGCAAGCATTTATCTTTAACAACGATTGTGTTTTTATTATTTATTTATTTTATTTATTTAACCATTTATGCACACATATAAATAGACAAGAAGAAACGAACAGAAAAATATGTACAAAGGTAATGCTTATTTCTATAGATTATTTTGATTTAGTTTAAATAACTCTTTAAGTTATTTATTATCATTAATTTTAATTTTGTAAACGTGCAACCAATAACACTAATTCCACTTTAACATCTTTACACATAACTTTATTGTTGCGACGATATGAACACAGCACAAACTATGTTCAAGTAAGTATGTGTATCTATGTACGCGGCGTCAGTGCACAACCGTGGAGTGTTGCCAGCCAGCAGCCAGCCAGCTACCGTCTCATGAAAGCCTACCACTACACTCGAACACGCGAATATCATACGTTCTCACAAGCCGCTGCTCGAAACGCCTCCCGCGCTGCACTCCGAATAAAATACAACACCGCGCTTTATTTTAAAACAAGAACCTTCATTTAAATGAACATTTGCAATGCGCTTTTCGCTAATAAAATAAGCATCTACATTTTTAACCTCGTGAAAACAATGAAGAAGTATTTTTCTAGATTTTTTTTGTGAGATTATCATAAGCTTGGAGAGCCTTACATTACTGCTACACGTATTATTACCACATAGACAACTGTAAATAGGATTTATAGGTACGTATTCAGAGATACAAAAACGTAATCCTTTTAGTTGACAGTTTGGTCATTACTTTACAAGCTAGTGTAGAGAAAAGATTACTTTCTCCAGTTTCTAAGCGAACCTTTCTGCGACTGTGTTGCGGCAGAAATATCATGTAGGTACACACTACGCACATATCCAGCTATTTCGTGACCGGAATGAGTGATGGAAGACGGGAACCGGTCGGGTTGGCGCAGGAAGGGACGCCCAGTAAAATGACTTTCCCACCGAAAATACTACACGCCGCCTTTTATATTTTATAGACATTTCATATCACCATTTCTGTTCGAGGCGCCCGAAATATAATAAATAGTTGCCGATAAATTTGAAGTTTACGTGTGTATCGTGTCGCTCTCACATATTTGTACACACGTAGCTACCAATAGTAGCAAAACATTAGTCAGAATATGGACGAAAATAGTTTAGCAGTTAAATGTTCAAAAGAATGAGTTAAACAGTGATATATCACGTGGCATTACTTTAATAGGCATGCCGCTTCATAATTCACAAACACTGCACTACAGATACAAAGTTTACACTGGAAACTGAAATGCAGAATGCAGTTAAATAATGCAGCAAGCGAGCCCGGGTAGTGTCGTCGACGCGATGCCTGCGCTGACTGTCTCCCTTCATCATACAGCACGAGACCTTACTTTAATACCCACCAAAGTCTATTTTCTGTACGAGGAACCGTATCTAGGTACTAACAGTCAACTTTAGTTTCAACGTTTCGTGCAATCATGCCGACAAAATTATTGTATTAATATTGGAGCATTCGTGATCATTATCAAAGAAAAAAGTACAAAACTGTTATTATTCAGAATATAGGTACAATGTATACGTATAAATACTGAACACGTAAATCAAATATGAATGTAAAGATACACGACGTACATGCGCGCGTAGTTCACGCACCGAGTACGTGTTCAATATATACATGGTGCCTTTTCAAAAAGTGTGTCGCCGCAAACGTCGACATGTTTCAAAGTATTAGTATACCGAATAAAATCTAAGTTTGCGTTTAAAGGTTTAAGAAAGTTACCCGTGAATGAATCTTATTACTCTTTTGTCGCGGCATGCAAGTTTAAAGTAGAGAATTCAGAAGAGCGATCGACAAAGTTGTGGCTGTCGCGACCAAAGCGGATTACCCGTTCAGCCTTCCCCGCTTCGTGGCTCCCGGGAATATCGCAACGATAACGCGATTATTTGAGCTCGTCCGAGTTGAGGGGACACACTATCCGTATCGTGAGCCTGGCCCGGGCTCGTGTTGGCCGAGCTGAGTGCCACTAGTTAGCGTTTCGCATTCGAGTGTGACGTCAACGGATACCGCACGCGGCCAACTTGATTCCGACCAATTATACACTGGAGCTGCAGTTACGGCCAATTACGAGTTTGGGCGAGTCGCTATTGGCTCCATGATACCCGAATCTAATTACGTGCATGTATGTAAGACCCTAACATTATTGTTGGATGTCTACTGGCGTAGTCTTGTTCAAAGTTCTGTAGATATATTTGTTATTTTACCCTCACTGCTCACATCTCCATTTTATAAATAAAGACAAAGATTTGTGCTCGGCCAGTGCTCTTCACTCACGTCACTCAACGCCAAAACATAAATGTGCTAAATTGAGCGCAAATATTCACAAGACCCTTATCTCTGTGTAATGAAATGAGTGGCGTGTATAAATTGCCCTGTAGGCCCTTACATCTGCACTACCACTAACAATAGGTAATTGGTTGAAGCCTTTCGGGCCAGTTTCTGACGTATTAAGTAAATTGTTCGATACATCGCCGCTAGTTTTTTCCCAGTTACCACGTAGGTGGCCTTGCGCGGGATGTATTTTGTTAATATTGTGATTGTCTGGGAATGAAATTTTGCAAACGGGACTGGGTCCGGGAATATTTCCCATTTAAAAAATTCAATGTCGATGTAAATTAATTATATCATTTTTGAGGGGTTGCGTAATAATTGCCGCATAGCTTAACCAGAACCAACGACCATGGTTCTTCTCTTGCCGTGATCGTTCCGTGGATGGGTGACCATCTTTATATAGGGTGAGTGGGGGTAACATCGAACGGATTTTTGATGAGATGAGCAGTGTTGTTTTTGAAGTCTGGTGGAACAGTACATATTAGCTTATGCTAAAAATTTATTTGTAGTTAGTAAAGAGCAAAGAGTTTACTTTTCTATAAAATTGATAACATCCAGTTAAATCAAGTCCAAAGCACAAAAATTTTTTTAAATAAAATGTTTGTATCACGAGAATGAAACAGGGGGAAGATGAAAATATGATGGGGAAACATCGACATTGTTATTAAAATCCCTACGTACCGACCACGTAACGGACACGGGGTAAGATTAAAAAACTCGATTAACTTATAAAAGTCACTGCGCAGGACATTTGCACTTTACACACATCCATCCACTCAAAGCGGCAAACGCTTACTCAGATGTGCGAGGTTACAAAACGGCGGTCTTAACAATGTTGCCATCACTGTAAAAACTGCACTAAATCTGGCGTTATGGACAACTTTTTATCTTACCCCGTTTTTCATCTTACCCCCACTCACCCTACCTAAACCCCTCCGTGCCTTGAAAAGCACGTTAAGCTGTTGGTCCCTGCTATCATTCCTGGATTTCTGGCAGTCGTTACGGCTAGTCAAAGGCCAGAAATACTTACAACCATTCTTAACAAGGGGTATCGTGTTACCCAGTAACTGGGTTGTGGAGGGCAGATAGGCAGTCGCTCCATGTAAAACATTGGTATTCAGCTACATCCGGTTAGACTGGAAGCCGACCCCAATGATGTTGAGAAAGGGCTAGGCAGATTGTGATCATATTTTTATTAAAACATTTCCACCGTAACAAGTTTAAATATAATTTAATAAAGAATTAAAATACAATGTTTATTCGAAAATATTATACTGTTATTTAATGTTTAAGTGGAAGCATAATTAGCGGAGAGGCACCGAGCCAAAGTAGTTGAGTGGAGCGAATCAGCGAACAGTTTTCAAGAGAGAAACAAAGTCAAGTGGATATCTTACCAGTGCGCGCTGCATCCGACCACTGCCAGGCGCCAGGCTCTGCAACAAGGAAATACACTCTTCATTTTATATTTTACAACTCCATAGTCGTATTGAGAACTTTATTACTTTGCGATTTACGAAGCGAGGTTTATTTTTAATGAAATATTGATGGAACAGCGTTGGTTACTTTGAAATATTCGTTTCTCGTAGTTATTGGTATGTTGCATTACAACCCACTGTTGGTGGACAATCGACCTGTTCCTATACATTGATGCAAACGTGGATAGCTGATTTGCTGGATTGGTTTTCTCCTCTACTTATCGTTATATTTCCAAAGTTTATTTTCGTTATATTTATCATTCTTTTTCATGGTATCTATCCCTTATTTTGCACCTGCCACGTTTTTCACTGCATCACTCTAAGGTTGACTGGTTCAAAATGCTTCAGGCGTTAAATCAGCCTTTGTACAGCGGTTTTATTTGTGCCTAAAGTTTTAATAAATAAATATTGAAAATACGATATCGAACGATATCTTCGGCGTATGAAGAAGAGAAATCATTTTCCGATAAATAATTTTCCTGCTTGTTTTCTATTGATATCTTGGATTCACACATATCACGCAGAAAGCTTATAAGCGCCCCACGTAAATTCGATGCGTACGTGATATTAAATGAAGGAGAAGAACGATTTCATTCTACGTACAATATATTGTATAACTGTGTTAAACCGTCCAATGGAATTATATTACGTGGGCATCATTTCCAATTTAATGATAGTCCACTAGTTTTACAACAAAGGGAAATTAAATTCCTAAAACCCCATCAATGGGTAGGTAGGTATACCTAATGTATTTTAATTAAACACGCTTGCTGCCTCTGGTTATATAGGTCATAGGTATTAAGATTATTTTCATTTATAGCTACGAAAAAGGATTACCTCACTTTTATTTACGAATGGTACCTTATTGGACGTTGGCTTTCGTATGAAAAACATTGTGCATAAAGTTTTGCACTGTCTTATCCTAAAGAAAATTTAAGTGTAGCTAATCATCTGCAAATAGAAAATCATCTAAATTCTAAAGGAACACATCAGGAACACTTTCGCAAGTGCCAGTTTTCAGCTCTTACTGTAATATTTTATCTGTGGTCACGCTTGGGCTGCCCGTGAATAAAAGCGCTGAAAGTGCTCGAAGCGTTCGCGCTCCGTATTGTGTTCTTCAGATTTCAGTGGGCTACTTATCTCGGAGATATGAACGAAGTCGATTTTACAGGAAATAGCCCGCTGTTAAGATTACTTAAGTTGGCGATTATCTTCATTTCGCGATATTCTTTCATAACTTGGTATGTTTTTATTATTGTACGAACGTTAATGAGGAATTGTTAGGTATACTATCTACCATGTTTATTTTTGTCACTGAATAGTGAACGGATACTTAATGATGGCACGATTCATAAACATGAGTGTTTTGTCAATATTAGCTGTGTGTTAGTTAGCAGGCGTTGTTTTAATCAGCGCTTGTTTGTGACCACTAGTTAATGATGGCGGCCTGAAGCGGGTGAGTAGTGCCGCCGTGTCGCCAACAGCTGGCGCTGTCAGCGGCCGCCATGATTGATTGGCGTGCTCCCGCAGACGCAGCCGCATCTAGGGTAAGTCGGGACATCCGGAGCGATGGCACCTACGTCACAGCTAGATCTGGTTTACAGAATTTACAACATCACTTACTTATTGGGAGCTTGGTTTTGATAAGATGGCGACAGTCAATTTACTTTAACCTTTCAATAAGTACCTATCTGAGTAGGCATTCAGTCCGTGTAACTACTGTGGGTTTTGCGTTTAAGAGCCAAGGTGGTCCAGTGGTAGCAGCCCAACTTACGAGTTGTAAGTCGTAGGTTCGAATTCAGACAGGCGCTTTACTTGGTGTAAAATATTTCATCACCACTGCTATAAAAAGGGTGAAGGAAAACATCGTGAGGAAACCGTCATGTCCTAGAACGAGAAATTCGAAGACATGTGACATCTACCAACCCGCACATAGCCTGTTTGGTAGTATACGGCCCACTCCTTCTTGACGATAGGAGACCTGTGTCCCAGCTGTGGGAATATTATAGGTTGTGTAGGTTTTGCACGAACTTCGACATATTATATATCTACTACAATAGTTTAAAATAATTAAAAACAGGTATGTCAGCTTACACAAATCACCAACTACCCTTTGTTGGGTTTATAACATTATGGAGCAATCTTGACCATACTAAAATACTTCAGTCAGTTGAAAGCAAACATGAACAATACAATCACAAACAAATATCAAGTGATATTAACCGTCGCTGTTGTGAAGATAACCATCACGCTGAAATGGACGACACTAATAACAACGACAAACTTTTCAGTGAATTACCTCAAAGCTCATTAACACGTAAACTAGCTGTTCAGGAAGTAGAGCCTAGCTAGCTACCTCCCACACTGCTCCGCTTCGGAATCTCAATAGCCAGCTCCCCTTTTTCTCAAAAAACTGCGGCCTCCTTAACATGCAATCTAAATTCCGATTTAAACTGTGATCGCTCACAGTCTAAAGGGTCTAAGAGCCGAGGAATGTCGGGAATGCAATCAAAAACGTCTCAATGGTGCTGAGCGATCTAAGGAAGCGTCACACATCAAATCGTTCGGCACGCTCCGCCGCCGTCGGATTCGACACCCACCGCAGATGTGATTGATGCCGCTTTCATACCACTATTACTGTAATGCTCCTATTATTTTAACTTTAAACTGTTATGTTAATCTATAAGCACAATTTGGTCAGCTAGACTCCTTTCAAATCACAAGACAATAATGTTTGTTCAATTGTTCAAGTAATTTGTCGCACCACTTAATGAACCAAGAAACCAAGAAATAAAACAGCTGCTAAATTAAAATGCTCTAGTGGCTCTAGGACAGTCTGTGGTGGACAGAACGAGTGCGGTATAAAATATTTTACCAGGGAGGCGTTCAGCTGCAAAATATTAATTTTCTTTACTGCCGAGGTACCGGCTTAATATATCTGACCCAAAATAATTAAATTATATTCATTTCACACTTTTCGGGCACGAATTTCGGTTAATCCTTTTTCACGATGTGTTCTCTCATTTTTCAACGTGAGCTTAATTGGGGTTTACTTGCGACAAAGTAGTTAAGTCCTGATTGAGGGACATTAAAGGCCACAGATTTGAGTACAGTAAACAGAAGGCTTAAAAACTGATTCGGATTTAATCCACGGAGCATTCTGTGAACAAATAGCTACGTTAGGAGCACATTCCGTCAGCAATCAACATTGAGTTAATACATACAATACGTACGTAGGTAGTGATGTGATCAATATCGTGCATTGTTAGATTCGGAGACGGCTGCCGGCGGCGCGTAATTTCCGCTCCGTTCAGCTTAATCGCGCCGTTTCCTGTATCGGCTTATGAATCTTTTGATACTGCGCGCACCACAATTCGCGAATCAATTGATTACCCCGACGTTCATGGTAATCACCGCACAACATCGCGGCTTATGGCTATGATCTAGTTTGTTCGACGTAATCCGCGTTCTGGTTATTGTAAGCCTTTATTATAAACACGTCAATTGAGTGCTCGGTACGTTAATCGGTATGTTTATTTTAGGAAACATGTTTTCTTTCTTTGGTGACCTAAATCTTTTAAGCTTTTTATCTGACTGTATCTTAAACCATGTGTGGGTTTTGTTATATATTTATGTTATAGGTACAGAACACTTTAAAAGAAATTGGATTAGGTGAACAAATTTGGAAGGTATGTTTTGTTTTATTTACCAAAGCAATTAAAAGCGTAAAAATGTCGTCGTATCGTGTTATACAATTATGGACATCCCTTATTTAGCTGCTTATTCACTTTTCCAATAGATTAGAGGAAAAACTAATACCACTAACCGAAGCAATTTGGAAAAAGTATGCGAAACATGTTTAACCTAAATAAAGCTATCGGTCGGTATTCATACGCGGTGAAAGGGTAGAAACATGCAACGTAATCAACTGGGCTGGTTTTAATCATCGAGGGCTGTTCGACACGGGCTCCCGCGGCCATGTTGCCATATCTACTCGTTAGCTACAACAGCTCGCGACATGCCAGCATTATTTGAATACATGAACGGTTTATCCTAAAACGACACGACACAATAACGACTGCTGCTGAATAGCTGTAGCTGTTTACAAACGTTTGAGGATTCCGACCTGTATTTATTTGCTGCCATTTTTGTATTGAATTTTCATTTTAGATTAGCTAATGCCCGGCATGTGATGCAATGCCTTTTTAATTATATTTATTTTTAATAGGAACCTTATCCGACGCGAACACGACAGTTAAAGTTTCATCACAATCGATCAAACCGTTTTAGAGTTTGGCGAGACTAATACACGGCAATTGATTTTAATATAATTAAATATTGTAAAGTTTTTGTTACAATAGCCACAATAATCGAATATTTCCCATAGTTTGTATGAAAAATATTCGTAGAATCAGACACGTAGACGTTTCTTTTAAATTGATTAAGTAAATAGTTAGTCGTAGACGCGTAGCGCCTTACATAGTTCAGAAGACGTCCATCAAAGCATTAAAGTAGCCTGAAATAAATATACGTAACAACAATGCCCATGTCTGAAGCTAAATTATTATTTAGCTGTGATTTATACGGCTACCACAATGACTGAAAAATAAATTTCTAATACATTTTTCTTTTCATTTTCAGCAGGTATACATTTTCTTCCGCCGTGAATGTGCTAAGTACCATAAAAAGAGAATAAATCAAGTCAGATACTGCTCTAAGTAAATGTAATTTACGGTTACGTTTTCGCTTTCCGAGAGTAAAATGACGTTACAGCAACCTACCGAGGTATATCTACGAATCTCGTGGAAATTCTTGTACTTTTGTGCGGACATTTTAGTAACGCGATTATGAAACGTAGCGTGCCTCTCATTTGAGAGTTATTTCAATCCATAAAACGGTTAGTCTCGAATATTGTTGAAGAGATTATCATTATTTTCGTTACGTTTGCAATATTTTTTTCTAAATACCAAAGTCAAGCAAGAACCCGTTACGACGGGGCGTGACGGATGGATATTAAAGCATTACAGAATGTCTGACATCTATTTAAATTACCGTCATAAAGTCGTGACTTAGGCAAAGGCAAACGCATTGAAATCTTCATCTCTTTAAAAAGTATTATTGTGGTTAATGGGCCACTTAAAATAATTCTGCATCTAACTATCAGTTGAAGAAACATTTTATTTGCATTGCAATATTGTGCTTTAATTAGGTATTCCGTTCTTACTGCAGGTGCAAATGGTTGAGATAAGATTTCTGGTACAGGCAGTAGATGGGACATAAAATGAGTCATAATGGATTCATAAGGCGACAGAGTTCAGCCTACGCCGTAGTAATGGCGTCACTGTTTAAAACTGCAACTTCGATGGGAAACCTATTCGGGTATTGTTAAGATATTAATTGTTATCACAAAAAAAAAAAAACTTAATAGGTCTCTCTATTTAATTAAACACACATAAACAATATTTAATCATAATCAACCTTTATTATTACATATACCTATCTTTTATTTTATTGATCCTGATGTTCTTAAATTATTGTAGCCCACAGTTTTCGTTACTAAATCAATTAAAGGCCATGCTTAAACTTCCTACGCACAATTTTTGACACTGCAGATTTTATAGAAAAGACTTCTAAAACATTCATATAAAACCTTCCCCAAATAACCCGACCAGTAGCACATAGGCACATAATCCAATATCAAATTTCAACATGTGAAATAATCTGGTGAGTTTCATTTCGAAATGTGAACTAAATTTCAGTTTTATCAGTGCAAAGTGGGGAGGAAGGAAGCGGGGAATGCGCCGGGAATATTTGCTCAGTGCCCAGACGCCAGTGACTCCCAGCTGCCGGCTCCCAGTTCCCGGCTCGGAACACGGGTCGACTGATCTTGTGGAGACGCAAACACCCCTTTTAAAACGATGTTCTTGTTTGTAGGTCACATGTAGTCTAATTAATTTGTTCGGTTTATAGATTGGAATCGGGATGGCTATTTTGGGATATTAGAGTAATCGATGCAAATATGTGATTCGACCAGTATTTATGTAATATTATGAAGTTTAGTGTGGTGTATATTTGTTATGTAAAGGTTAAAATAGTCAGTTTGACCCTTGATAACTAAACATTCGTCCGTTCGACGACCTACCCGCGATTCTCGTGTTCGTGTACTTCTAGGTGAACATCGATATATCCTGTGGCTGTGTGGAATAGTTCTTAATTACTATTTTGGTTTTTTTTTATAATGATTCAAAGAATGTACCAATGTTAGAAGTTCCCGTGATTAATAAATACTTTTTCCAAAAAATGCATTTTATTTGGCGTTGTCGGTTTGACGAATGTTTAGTAACCATGTAACTGACTAAACGAAAAAAACTGGCCAAGTGCGAGTCGGACTCGCGCACCGAGGGTTCCGTACAAACCTGCAGGTATTCACGGTTTATACATAAGGTTTATGTTTATGAAATTAAGTGTTTTTTTTTTAATTTTTATAATTGAGTTGACTGAATGAAAGGTAAATTGTGGTTTACGATTTATGACGTATTAAAAAAAAACTACTTACTAGATCTCGTTCAAACTAATTTTCGGTGGAAGTTTACATGGTAATGTACATGATATATTTTTTTTAGTTTTATCATTCCCTTATTTTAGAAGTTACGGGGGGGGGGGGACGACATACACATTTTACCACTTTGGAAGTGTCTTTCGCGCAAACTATTCAGTTTAGAAAAAAATGATATTAGAAATTTCAATATCATTTTTGAAGACCTATCCATAAATACCCCACAAGCATGGGTTTGATGAAAAAAAAAAATCTGTTTCAGTTCTATGTATGGGGAACCCCAAATTTTATGGTTTTTTTTCTATTTTTGTGTGAAAATCTTAATGCGGTTCACAGAATACATCTACTTACCAAGTTTCAACAGCATAGCTCTTATAGTTTCGGAAAAAAGTGGCTGTGACATACTCGGACAGATAGACAGACAGACAGACAGACATGACGAATCTATAAGGGTTCCGTTTTTTGCCATTTGGCAACGGAACCCTAAAAATCAACAGAAATACTCTAATTTTCTTTTTCATCTGAAATAATTATCAAAAAATTAAACAATGATAAAAATAATGTTTAACTGAACATTGTACCGAGATTTGAATACTAAATCAAGTGATGCAATTCACTACACACTTGCTCATAACGCCGAAATTCAAACAGTATACACTCGACACAAACTAAACTCAATTACAGCTCGGTTTGATTGTGTTCCAGCGGAAATTGCTCGGCATTATCGAATCTTTACATGTACAGAAGCTCCATAATTATCAACCAATATAGGTAGCTATATGTAGCTGTATATGTACCAGATTGTCCATTTCGTTTACTTTTATTACAACACGTTTTATTCCAACGAATCAGGATTTTAATTTCCATGTAACGGCAGATAGAGGGTGGCTAATGCGATTTTTTGCAGGAACGCGATAACAGAACAAATTTCCGTCACGATAGATAACAAGTCGTAAGTATTGGCAGAGCGATGGACATGGAAAACTTGAATCGTGAGGACAGCAAAGTCGTCTTTGAGCAAAATTGCTTTTTACTTGAAAAGCTATACTCGGTGGTAGATATGTAAACCCAGTTATTCAATGGAAATAATAAAAAATAAGTGCAGTTTTAATGTATTCGTGGTTTGGCTATTTATGCACTAGCCTTGCAAAATCTTTATGTCTACTGTCCTACATTTCGAATGAAAATATTCAACGTTTAATTTAAGTATGTACAGTGTACACGCCAGCAAACCAGATTAATAACACATTCAATTACAAATTCATAACAGCCCTGTGCCGCATGTCCATAGAAAAAAAAAACTCCAGGATGTTGCCTCAGAGAGGAAATGGTGGACCGGTTAGGTTTCAATGAAGGAGTCTTATAGCGGGGGGCTATCGGTTCTCGTAACCACAAGGCCATCCTGTGCAAGCGGAGGAAACCACGCGGGCGATATCATGCCGATACACCGGACAAAATGCCGAATAAAAAGAGAAAGCAGTCATTAACCAACACGGTTTTTTATACCATTGTTAAAAATAACATAAAAAAATACAGTAAAGTCTACAATAAAAGTAATTGTTAAACAATTATTAATTCTTTTTTCGTTCTGCCTGTGTAATTTCACACACGCAATTTGCCAAATTGTTTTAATTTACATAATAGCTTTGTTGAAGCTTACATCAGGGGTTCATAACCATCTATTCGATACAAGGAACGTTGTTGTTTTAACTATTTTATTCTGCCTACCTACACACAAAAGGAAGTGTCTGCTCATCTGTATACCTACTTAAGCCCTTTGCAAAAGTTTATAACGTATCCAAGGTTACGAGCTAACGAGAATAAAACAAACGTTCTAAGTTAATGTATGAGTTTTGTAGCGAGTAGGTAAACATCAACGATATAGCTAGGGAACGAATTTAACTGTTTTTATAACAGCAAAAAAACTGCATATACAGTTTTTAACGTAGACATTTTACGCCTCTTTGCACCGTCAAAGTCAGTTAAAAATATTTCCCACGGTGGTCACGGTTAAAGTTTGCCTACCTGGCATAGGGTGTTAAAACTCCCAACTATAACACCGCCATTCGACATATTATAAAAACATAGCTACACAAAAATGGGATTATAAGATCGTAAGCTTTTAATTTATTGGACATGAACGACTGGCAAACTACAAGATTAATTTAAAACAGCACCACTAGATGGCGTTGTAGTTTTTACGTCGAATCCTGAATCTCGCTATAGAGATTCTTCTGCGAAAGTATATAGGTGCCCGGCGGGCCCGATTTCGTTGCTCTAAGCCGGCTCGGTCTGTAGCGGTTTGCGGACTCTATGGGCCGAGGCAACTAACCTAACCAACTTCTTGGACCTCTTTTGCGGGGTGGCGGGTCGACTTTCGAGTCAGGAAAAATTGAAACCCCGCACCAAAAGAACATGTACGATTGGATTAGTCGAAATGGGTTTTTGATAGGTAAATAATAGGTATGCATAATAAAAAGATGCGTGTACGTGAATATATTACAGCTGTTTCTGACTTTCCTTTCGAAAGTTTTATTACAGGTTAGCCATACCATACCATAATCCCCGTAAAATTAATTTAAAATGAGAAGTTATTAGACATGATGGCGTATTAACTTAGCGTCATATTTAAAATGTTGTGCAAATTTAAAATTACGAATTGAATTTATACAGAAAATATAATACTTTGTGGGAATTGTGGGTGACTATGTAGATTATTAGGTATAATCAATTAGTAGACATAAAAAGATGTAGGCAGGCTTCAGATTTATAATTTCAATACTGTAAAATATCTCGTGTTGATGTTCTATACAGTGTAATAAATGAAAACATTCTCTCGAACCTTAGTTAGGGAGTGGGTATAATAATTTGTGACGGGCTCAGTCGCGGTTCTTATTGAGTTTCGACGAGGGGCCTTAACTCGTCATTGCAGTATTTAGCGAACTTTAAAGGGACGACGACGGCGACGGGAGCATGAAACGGTATTTATGTAACATTTATATTCCATAATAGCTGAAGAGAGGTTTAATTCTCCCTTTTTGTACTTAATGTTCCGTAGTATATAATCATTGATGTTTGTATTGTAATACATAATAGGCAGGTAATATTGAGGTCTTTATATTGATCGGCTGGTTTTTTTGTAACTCGTTTCGTTTCGTATCAGGTGGAGTGGAGACTTGTTTATTTCTGGGAAGTCGTGTCTTTGCTTACCTTTTACTATAATATCACTATTTCGGCGAGCATCACCCATTTTGTTGTTAATAGCTCAACGTCTAGAGTAAAAGTTTTGTCGTCAAACAACAGTTATTGATTTTAGCACATTCAGTTGTTTCAGACAGGGTCGTTTGAGGGCGCGAGCGAGCCTGCGAGGGGTTTCAGGAGGCCGGGGGGCGAGGCGGAGAGGGGAGGCAGTAAAACGGCAACCATACCTCCACACGTGAATATTTGATGGCTGAATCTCGCTGTGGCTATGGATACAAGGGTATTCAGGTTATCAGACGCAGCTCTAAGATTGAATCGACGTAGACATTAATTAACTTCACTGATTAGGGGCTAAGCTTTGAAATGAGCTTGGAAGTTAATCCTCCGGCGTTTCTGAGGCAGTTTTCATTTCAATTTGCGAAACTGGAATAAATAGCATCGATCTGTCGCCGACGGTTAATGTGTTTTAACGATTCGTTACGTTACCAACAATAACCCTATGTTATTCATTTTTATTAGTACTGCAACTTCTACTAAGCTTTTGTATAAACCCGTATATTCATATTAATTTAATCATTGAACCACGCTATCATTCTAAGCAATGCTTACTGTAATCTGTACGTAGTAGTACCAAAAAGGAGACATTCAAACGTATTTGAGGAGTTTCTTTTGCTCTGTATACAGAGAGCGTACTCAGAGGGCGTACGCGTACCTTAAATAATTGATTCCCTCTAGCAAAACGAGATCTTCCTTAGTTCCCGTCCGCGACAATCTTACCCCAGCTTACGTTTTTTTAACTAAAAGCGTCTTCTCTTACTCTATTCCTGTACATACGCTACAGAATTATGCATGATTGTAACTACTGACTCAGTTTACATAGCAAATGTGATCTGCGCCGCGGGAATTAAAATGTTGAAACTTTTGGTTTAAAGAATGCTTTATACGCCATACGTTGTCTGATGCGGCATCTAGTCATTATTTTAATAAATCCAACGGTTCACATTTTCACGTGCACTTTATTAAAAAAATACGTGAATGTATCATCACACGTCAAATCTAAGGGAATTATAATTCAACTCATATTTCTTGAACATTCATTTACTGTCACATTCATCTTCATTACGCAGTTTCCGCTCCGATGGTGACGCGGCGTCAACGCGCTTCCCGAGCCACACACAAAAACATGCACCGAGTTCCGTGGGAGACGGAACATGTTTGTTTGTGCTGATAATTATATTCGCACAGAACCTGGCGGCTGCACTGCCGCGCGTCCTTCTCATTTGTAACACTCGCTCTACATCCCGAGTGGATTACTCTTGCTTTATTAGAAAATGTACACTGCAATCATGAATAAATAATTTGCTTTGGTCTGAAATACTCTGAAAATGTGGAATCAGTGCACTGTAGAGTGTACGTAAGTAGATCTCATCTGCATTAACTGTGGAGTGTGTCGTTGGCGCTTGTTTTTAGTCTGGCTCGAACGGAAGCGCCTGGCGCATGGCGTTGATATATTATTTAGAACATAGCATTAGCCCGCGGCCTCACTTGTGACTGGGATAAACAGTAGCCTATGTCCGTTTTCATGTCACATACTACTAGCGTATTAATTTTCAGGCGGTCAAGCGTTTGTGACGGCTGAGAAGGCGTAAATTAAAATCAGAACAAACTCGTGTAGATACTCTCCTTTGTTGAATATTGTATAACATATTTTTTTTCTTAATTTATCATTGTACTTACGAATGAACATATGTAGTAAAGATACTGGGTAATCTTAGCCCCTCGAAACCGTTTGTCCGTAGAAATAAATCAATCTCTCAGTAACTATTAGGAAAAGGTATTTCACTATGCCTGAAACTTTTATAAACAAATGGACTTACGTAGGTCAATATAAAAACAGTTTGACCGAAAAACATTGACATTAAAAAAAACAACAATATGGTATAAAATGGATGAAATTTTCATCATTTTCACGAACGAAAGCTTAACAAAAACGTGTGGATAGTTGTCGTTTTACAATGTGGAAGTGGAGCTTGATGTATGAGGAGCACTTAAACATATTAGGTTTAATTGTTGATAAAATCGTGTCTGTTATATGTATTTGTGTGTCATTTCCCGAGGGAGAGGTAAATGGGCACACAAAGGGCGCGGCGCGAAGAGGGCGCGTCTGTTACTGCTAAGTGACTTTTTTAATATTTTAACTTCGACAGTGCAAAGGTGAGGTAACCGCGATACTGCTAATTTGTCGCCGAGGGTTCTCCCTACCTGCCTAATGTTCCGTGATTATACGAGTTTTATGTCTAGTATTGTTACGATATTTTTTATACTCCTTCGTTGTCACAATGCTGTTCTTTTCTATGTTCGGTTCTTAAAAACTTAGATAAAAAAAATGGTAAGATGACATCTCTTACTAACTTTTACATCTTTCTAAGTTGGTACCCGGTTATCTCACATCTCACTAGTTTCAAGCTGAGCTTTTGAAAAAAGCTTGTTTCTTAGTTCTCATAACCGTTTAAGCCATTTAGGATATTGCTCTTAATACTATTTAATGTAAAAAAGGTACTTAAAGCACAGTACATAAAACCTGGTATACGAAAGTTTAGGTAAGATGCAGCCACGGAATATAAGGATACAACTGCCGCCTCGAGCACATGAGCTTAAAGCTAGATCGAGTAATAAACCGGAGAAACGATAAGTACAATTAAGAAAAGGCACGAACACGTTTTCTATAAACTTAATAATAAAATACTTGAGCATAAACACACGGGTTTATAAGTGTTTACACTTATCTAAAGTAAATGCGTGATTGAAATCGGACCACGTCTCAATGGCGGCCCACAATGTTCTCCGGCTCATGTATATTTAGCAACACCTCACCGCACATATTACCCAAGTTTTTTCAAACGTTCGCCTAACTATTACTAATTTATTCAAGAGCTTGCGTAACCCGCTCGCCCTTCGCGCCCTACCTTATACACTTTAGAATATTAATAGCAACGTGGCCCTTCATGTAAATAATCATATAATGCGATTTCGAAATTTAACCTGCTCACATAAAGTATATATTTAATTATGATCTTATATTCGAAAGTGTGAAGAGGAATGCCGATATTAAGTTAAGAACTGATGGTACCTCTCTGATAAAGCTCTGAACACCTGCAGCCAACCATTCGTGCGTTCGTAATATTTTTCTATATTAAAATATCTTACAGATGAAAAATTCTTAGAATTTTGCCTGACAACAATATTAGCACCGATAAGGCGCTCGTCCGAATCTCGTTTTGATCTGTATTTCTTGCGCTTCACGTTTAATTTTCTTTGAAATGATACTGACGTCTCGTACCTTTAATCACAACGTCAGAAGGTACTTATTAGCTATCTACCTAATAATAGGTACTTATTCAATTTTAGAGAAGGCTCTAGTACAACAATTTCGAAAAAATTGTTTCAGATAATCGGCAAGTTCAGTTTCAGTATCTTTATTTATATCCCACTGAAAGCGTATCGTTATTAGCACAGAAGTGTGAATCGAGTTACTGTCAAGGGTCCAAGGTAAACATTGTACGCACACATAATATTTGTCACATTATACGGTTGTTTACCTAGTTATTAATCACTTAAGGTCACTACCATCATCTTTACGTAACTCTCAGGGTCAACCGTTACACATTTTGGATTCACACACATGTCTTGCCAGGAGATATTCAAAACATAGAGCAACACTCTTTATGTAGGAATCTCATTAGTTCCGCAGTTTCGTAGATAAAAAGAATGACAGACATCGTTTTACATATGAACCAAGTAAGTGTTGTTCCATTACTTATGAGCCAGATTTAGCCAGCAACTACTGACACTATTTTGTAAATAATCAGTACGTCTAACACTGCCTACGGGGTATTTGTGTGAGAAATGGTGATGAACTACGAAACGTTGTTCTGGAAAGATAATGACGTCTAACACTGCCTACTGCCCCTATTTGTGTGAGAAATGGTGATGAACTACGAAACGTTGTTATGGAAAGATAATGACGTCTAACACTGCCTACTGTACGACCGCGACGTTTGGCTCCCAGACTGGAGCGGGCTGGGGCTGCCTTAAAGCGGCTCCTGCCTAATCTGGGGGGTCCAAACGCCTCCTGCCGGAGGCTCTACACGGGGGTCGTACGGTCCATGGCTCTCTACGGGGCACCGGTGTGGGCGCCCTCATTGAGGCTGCGCCCAGCGCGCCGCTTGAGTGCGGCCCAGAGGGTCATGGCCATTCGGTTAATCCGGGGATACCGCACGGTCTCCTGCGAGGCGGCGAGCCTCCTTGCCGGAGTGCCGCCATGGGATCTGGAGGCAAAGGTCCTCGCCCACATGTGGGAGTGGCGCGAGGATGCGAAACGCCGGGGCGAAACTCCGCTGCCGCGACAAATCGCGGCACGGCGGACAGAGCTCCGGCAGGATCTCATGGCGACATGGCGGGTACGATTGTCGCAACCCAGCGCAGGGCACGCCACAATTGCGGCGGTAAGTCCCCTCTTTGAGGAGTGGATAGAGAGGCGCCACGGCGTCCTCACCTTCCGCCTGACACAGGTTCTCACCGGGCATGGGTGCTTCGGTGGGTTCCTGTTCAGGATAAAGCGGGAGGAAACGCCCGGGTGTTTCCATTGTGAGGATCGTCTAGAGGACACGGTGGAGCATACGGTGGAAGTGTGCCCTGCCTGGGCGGAGCACCGCCGTGTCCTCGTGGAAGCGATCGGCGGCGGCGACCTCTCGCGTCCGGCCCTGGTGCGAGCCATGGTACGGAGCGAGAGGGCATGGGAAGCCGTCACCTCCTTCTGCGAAGCAGTAATGCTCGCGAAGGAGGAGGCGGGGCGCGTGAGGGAGTGGCAGTCTCTGCGCCCTCACGTCCCTAGCCGCCGCAGGAGGAGACGCCCCGGGCGCCGGGAGTCGATTGCGGACTCCCGGCCACCGTAGGCGTGAGTTTGCGGGTGGCGAGCAATGGGTAGCTCGCCGCCCGGTAAGGACCAAGCTCGGGTCGACGGCGCGTAGTGTTCCACGCGCGCCTCAAAGAGATGTCAGCAGTACTGAAGGGGTCTGCTAGGAACGATGCCTGCCGGGGTCACGTGATTGTTCTAAAGAGATACCGTGACCCTGGCACATGGGCAACTGAAGGAACACGGGTGGGTTTTAGTCAGTAAAAGTCTGACACGCCCTCCCGCTCCGCCCAGAGCGGGAGAAGTCATTTGATGATTTCCCATCCAAAAAAAAAAAAAAAAACACTGCCTACTGCCCCTATTTGTGTGAGAAATGGTGATGAACTACGAAACGTTGTTCTGGAAAGATAATGACGTCTAACACTGCCTACTGCCCCTATTTGTGTGAGAAATGGTGATGAACTACGAAACGTTGTTCTGGAAAGATAATGACGTCTAACACTGCCTACTGCCCCTATTTGTGTGAGAAATGGTGATGAACTACGAAACGTTGTTCTGGAAAGATAATGACGTCTAACACTGCCTACAAATAACAACAAATAGGGGCATATTTGTGTGAGAAATGGTGATGAACTACGAAACGTTGTTCTGGAAAGATAATGAAAATACAATACAAAAGTTACTTGTAGAGTTTATAAAGCAAGCCCTTTCAAGAGTTTCTCCTACAGTATTTGAGATATCTACATGAATTAAACATCTCTTCTAATATACATAGATTTAAATCTTCGAGCAATAAATTAAACTATCTGAACGGTACCGGGAATCCAATTATGATCGGTAAGTAATTAGGTATCTTGGGACGCCGCCGCCTTCCGCGTTTCCTCAATGGATGCAGATCGCCGATCAGATCTAGATTACGGATGAGAGAGAACCGTACTCGGATAGTTTTAATGGTTTAAGTTTTTATTTCTGTTTCGTAAAAAGAGGGAAAAGTCGGTATGAAGTTTTTCTGTTACATCACCGGCCATTGTCTGCTATTGGAGACTCAGAGAAAAACAATTGGATTAGGTCTTATTTTCCTATTCCTATTTTAACTTATGTTTTACGTTTGTAGGTATCTATTTACATACCAAACTCCGTGTTCTTTCAATCCTATTTATTTTCCGGCGCAGAGTCAAACAGTGTTGTTTACCGTTTTTGCCATAGGCACATAATCACAAGCATTGTACAAAGTAGCACATAATATGTATTCCCTTATTGACTTTAACTCTAGCGATAAATGCCTGATAAAATACGTGGCGTATGTTCTTTTGTTTTCTTATATTAGTAAGATTAGGTCACGTTGGACATTGTGAAGGGAGCACTTAACACTGATCGGGGGCATTTTATGTAGGTTCTGTCGATTTCACCTATGCATTTGGAATTCAATCATGACTATACGAGAATTCTCAGTACCTACTTATAATTGTGCGTTAACCTAAAGAATATACCCGAGAAGCATTTTGATATATAGGAAACATCAAATCCGTAAAAAATGGTAGTGATCGTACTTTATTTCGGCATTCGTGTCGTGCTCACAACCCCATTACAAAAGAAGGTTTTATATACATCAATAGAATCAGCTTTATACCACTAAGCCAGATTTTAAATGAAGAACTCAGAATTAAGAAGTATGTCTAGAAATGCAGTTCCATTTACAAAACTGACAACTGAGTCCGGTGCTAAGTTGTGATTTTTGTATTATGAACTTTAACCGAATCGAAATCAATTTTTACTACTAAAACTGGCTCAGAGCTTTAGGCTAAAACTAATAATAATAATAATCGTTTATTTATAAAAATGGGCACATTTACAATATTACTTAAAAATTAAAATAGAGCACTGTTGCTCATTTGCCTGAACTAGGTTGAACCTGTGTTTCAGGCTAGTAAGTGCGTTAATACTTAATATACTAAATTAACAATGAGTAAAAAGTAAAAACTAAATTAAAATTAGGAAAATAAAAGTGAAATAGCATTTTATGTTAGTCAACTAAAGTTACATAGCGTTTAGTAATAAAACTGTTAGTGTTTGGGTTGATGTAAAGCTCGACTGCCCTAATGGCTAGTATTTATACGTACCCATATATTAAGTTTATCGACAAAATCCCATTTTTATTTATCAACAAAAATGTTTAGGCTTGCGTCATCTTACGAAACCTTGACCTAAATTAGTTTTTTACTTAATGACATGTAAATATATGCCGCCAACGCGTTAGTAGTACAATCAATCTATCTTTAACGTAGGTACCCACTGTTAAAGCGTTGATCGACCACTCCTTATAAGTACAAAATGTGGAATTTTATAACGACTATCGCTTGTAAATATGAACTTATTTACATATACGATAGGTGTATGGATTTTCGGCCATATTTGGTTAATTGTTTTGTAATTTTTTGATCACGTTTATTTTTTTTTTAATTTATATGAAATTTGGTGCGCCATAATACCTACAAGGTTTCCATGGATTCAGTATTTACATGATTCCGAAACCGAACCGAATGGCAGGGGCGTTTGAATATTGTCGTGGATTATTTAAACGATACAACACAACACGATACATACCATTGACAGATCGCCTTACTATAATAAGAGTTACTTTAACGTCCTTGTACTACAGACGTCAAAGTAGCTCTTTTTAAGGCGTTCTGTCAATCGTTTTACACGAGTGGCCTGTGGGTGTCATAGACGCGACGAGCCTACAGCATCTTGCATGTTCAATTTAACAATGCTTTCAGGGTGTCATTGGGATTTCCATGGCATTGTAGCGGTTCGAGAATCTTAACAGAAGTTCGCACAAATGGTTCCCATGCCATAATACGAAATATAGCGGCCTCCATACTACACCGCTTGCATGGTAGTGACAACTGCATTCTGAAAAATGTTCATTACCGGAGCGGACTTTCCCTCTCAGGGACATTGAGACGCGACAGGCATAAGACTAAATTAATAATGAATTTTCACTTTTGTTATTAACACTAAAATACTAACAAAAATTTACCTTGCCAGCCTTTGACTGGCCTGTTAGTCTAGTGGTTAGTGACCCTGACTGCTAAGACTGAGGTCGTGGGTTCGATTCCCACCCAAGACAAATCTTTGTGTGATGAGCACAATCATTTGTTCTGTGTCTGGGTGTAATTTATCTATAATATGTATGTATTTAGAAATATATAAGTATATTTATCAGTTGTCTGGTTACTATAGTACAGGCTCTGCCTAATTTGGGATCAGATAACGGTGCGTTGGTTGTCCTAAGATATTATTTATTTGTTTTATTTACCTTAGTCTGAAATAAAGTTAAATTTAATTAATTTTTAAAATTAAATGATATAGCAGTTCATGTGACTGCGCACTTACTGCACTTTTCTATGAAACACTAGTTTTTTTTGAATCGACGAAAAATTTGGATGTGACTCATGCACTGAATTCATGATTACAGTTTTTGCTTAGACGTCCATGCCACCCAGAATTATGTAAAAAATAAAAACTTTTTTGCAAAAAAAAACAACCGACTTCCTTAAAAACACTACAAAGTGAAAAATAACTTTAATTTCGGTAGTCGGTGTCTTAGGATCTGTATTAATGGTTTTTTTGCCACCGACTTCCGAAATTAAAGTTATTTTTCACTTTGTAGTGTTTTTAAGGAAGTCGGTTGTTTTTTTTTTGCAAAAAAGTTTTTATTTTTAAATTTTTAGTTGTGGTATCCACCCCGCACTAATTCCAAACAAACAATGCATATTTATGCGATAGCAGAAATCGCGGTTGATTTCCTGTCATTTTTTAAAGAGTTCCGGTGTCTGTCTCCCGAACTCATCATCAGATCTATATGAAAATTATATGGGACCATTTCGGAATAAACCCCTTTCGAACAAAAAAAGAATTTTGCAAATCCGTCTATATATGACGGAGTTATGGACGAACATACATAAAAAAAAACAAAAAAAAAAACATATAAACATCCGAATTGATAACCTCCTCCTTTTTGAAGTCGGTTAAAAATAAAAACTTTTTTACAAAAAAAAAACAACCGACTTCCTTAAAAACACTACAAAGTGAAAAATAACTTTAATTTCGGAAGTCGGTGTCTTAGGATCTGTATTTATGGTTTTTTTGCCACCGACTTCCGAAGTTAAAGTTATTTTTCACTTTGTAGTGTTTTTAAGGAAGTCGGTTGTTTTTTTTTTGTAAAAAAGTTTTTATTTTTAAATTTTTAGTTGTGGTATCCACCCCGCACTAATTCCAAACAAACAATGCATATTTATGCGATAGCAGAAATCGCGGTTGATTTGCTGTCATTTTTTAAAGAGTTCCGGTGTCTATCTCTGGAACTCATCATCAGATCTATATGAAATTTATATGGGACCATTTCGGAATAAACTCCTTTCGAACAAAAAAAGAATTTTGTAAATCTGTCTACATATGACGGAGTTATGGCCGAACATACATAAAAAAATAAAATTAAAAAAATATAAACATCCGAATTGAGAACCTCCTCCTTTTTGAAGTCGGTTAAAAAATTGAATCTCATTTCATTCCATATTTATTACTACCTACATACGGGCCTACTTTCATTAAAAGTACGCATCTACCTACCTCTCGTGTACAAAACATAAATATTTAATAAAAAAGACTTGTAACGTCCTTGGCAGTGCTAATCATAAGTTCTCTGAGTCTGTAATAGGCTAATAGGTCATTAAGTCATGCATTATTATAGCACCAGGTGGCACACGTGGCAGGGTAAGTTACACCCTACTAATAAATTAAACTTACACTACATAAAAGGGGTGACTGACTGCATTACACTGCAGTGACGTGTTCAAATAGGTAAGTAATTCTGAACGTGGTAATAAATATGAACTTAAACAAAGGGAAATTTTAAAGCGAGGTTTTTCTAAAACAGTGAAAACTATTTAGACATACTGTAGTGTTATTCTGTAAACATTTCACCGTTATAGCTTGGATGAAGTGAGCTAAAAGTGAGGCTTAAAGTGAGCTGTCATTAGTGTCAATTCCTAGCATCAGATGAAATGACAGCACACTTCTAGGTTACTTCACCTTAGTTCTCACGGTGAGATTTTAACAGAATAGATCGGCTGCACCTTGCGTGATTTACTATAAAAAAAAAACAGAATTATTTTAAAGGTTATTGCTCATTTACTGCTTCATAATTATGTTGGAAAAAAATGTTTTCTCAAATTGCAATTAATGTTGTTGAACTGTAAAAATTAAAGCCATTGCTACTGTTAGTGTGTTACGCAATTACGGACATTTGTTTTTCTTATTATTAGGTACCAAAGATACGTCTACAAGAGAAAATCGCTTTGTGTATTTGTGACATCTTTAACGTACATGTGAGTCTACTTACGGTACAACAAATAACTGGTAAATTGGGTACAATACGCGATTTACACACGACATCAAAGAATTGATTCCCATTCCAAAGTATCTTTGATCAATGATTGTATTGGTAGGTAAATATCTAAACTTCCTTTGATTATTGTTAGGCACATACATAGTTCTGTTCTGTTATGTGCGCCAAATTAGCTATGGGTACAAAGCAATTGTAACGGTTGATCAAAATCGAAGCCTTTGTCTGTAAGTACCCAATATAATAATTAAATTCAAATGTATGGCTAATTCTACAGAAAACCCTAACAACTAAAGGCATTTAATAGATGCCATGAAGAGAGGTTCAAATGAGAACGATACCCCAGGATATAACGTGACACATGAATCTTTTGTATATCTTTTGTATGATTGCTCAAAAACCTCTTTGCTACAAATAAATCCCGAGGCTTGTGAATCATTAGCCAGACAATACCAACGTTGCAGCTCATACATCTCGAGATCAGTACAATGTCATGTTACAAGCCAGCATTATGTAGTGCGTAATGCAGTCTTATTGTGTGCGCGTTGTATACAGCCAGCCCAACAGCTGCGTCAAGACTGAATGCCGACGCGGAGCAGGCGCCTATGCATCCATCCGCGACCGGCTACACGATAACTTACTTACGTTCCCACATGCACTTTTCCATTGTTTACACGGTCATTATGTCCTTGTAAAAGCATCGCCTACGTACCACAGCTCGGTTGTGTAACGACGTAAAAACGGTAACACTATTATCTCATAAAAGCTCTAATGTACCCGTTAAATGGTTTGCAGCGACCTCCCACGGCTACGGTTCGAGGAATATTATTAAAATATTATCAATTAAGTGCTTTCATTACAGCGGAGAGTTTATTATTTTCCGCTCCAAAATAATTTGAAAAGGAAAATCTGTACGAAACGTAAATAGTCAACACTTTTTGATTGTTCTATGTAGAATCGAAAAACTCGGTAAGTAGTTATGGAGGTTGACAAGGGCCGATATTCCTAATGTTATTTTAGGATAGTTTATTGTTTCAACATTCAGCCAAGCACCCAAAAAGCTTCTTTGACAGTCCTTAACTGTGTAGAGCTTCCATATCGAAAGCTATTCCAACATATTTCCAGAAACGGTTAAGTATTTTAATATCTACTTTCTGTTTTTGACCAAAAAGTGTTTCTATAACTAACTGACAACAGGCATTTTCAAAAATTGCACAGTGTATAGGAATTTCCACTTTAAAACTGTACTAGTGGACTCGTAGTCTAGAGTCTGGGCAATAACGATAAAATGACTCCATCCGCAGATGAGCGTAGCAAACAAGATGCGTACTACAGCCGTGTGTTAGTTTGTAGGAAAATTCCGAGCCGGTTCCGAGGGCACTTGAACCGTACAGTCATTAACGTAAACGGTCTTAGGTATAATAAAATAGCAAACAGTATTGAACGAGCTTATCAGTTGTGTCGGACGCGGTGGAAGACGGCGATCAGGCGGCCGACCGGTCCGCGGTCAGCGACCCCGCTAGAGCTTACGCGCTTCTCCGCTAGCCCGCTATGTGTGCAACTAGGTTTTTCTGATGATAACCTTATTTAGTACACCTCGACGCTTTGAGTCGTAATTATGTACACAAAAAGATGGACGAACCATTCTAATCAGCGCAAGACTCTTTTTGCCCTGTCTGCAGTTTCTTTTCTAGGTACATTTGTAGCTGAAGTTCCATCCTAAGGCTTCTAAGTCTTACTTTTTTTTTGCTTTATCTGTCTCTATGTCTCTGTCTCTAACTGCGTTGAATGTTTTCATCTAAGCCCAGGCTCACACGTATTTTTCTCGCGGCGTATTCTTTCGTGTACTGGATTTT
The DNA here is from genome assembly GCA_947507805.1 of Aporophyla nigra. Lineage (NCBI taxonomy): Eukaryota > Metazoa > Arthropoda > Insecta > Lepidoptera > Noctuidae > Aporophyla > Aporophyla nigra. Next base: position 8,836,372 of record OX382301.1, read on the forward strand.
TAACGCACTGCTGAGCGCGGAGTGTCGAAAATCCAAAAGTGTATTTTTTTGACGCGCTGGTATGCGCTCTGTTGGATTCTCAATGCTCGGTTCAACACTATTTGTTGAAAATACAGTGCGTGATTAAATACTGCCGCGATAGTTTTACGTTCCTGCGAACGTGGGCTTACTGTTTTTTATTCAAGCGTCTGTCAACAGCGAATCAAATTGGTCAAACTTTTCTAGTTTTCTACGACCGGTCGATATTTCTTGTATTGCATTATGTATGATTCATTATACACTTTATGTAGCTCGATATTTTAGCTATTTTAGGTCTGATTTAAGGTGGGAGCGCGAGGGTAGCCCATAAGTATCAAATATTCTTCCATTTTGCAATTTACAGATTAGTGTCAGGTTGAATTTTGATTAAAATATGATTCATATTATTTATAAGACCAAAAAAGCCATATTCGTAACAAAAAAGATGGCTTCACAGAATTATAATTATTATAATCATCAATACAACCCTCTAAGTTCATCTAATTCCATTGAATGAGCATATAACAGAACATCACTATGGGATTAAAATGTACTTAAGAGGGTTGTACTGATGATTTTATAAAATTCTGTAAACACAGAGTATTTCGGTCGCGAATCATGTTTTGTTTTGTTTTAGCATGCACTGAGCTGCAAATTATAGAAACGTAAGAAAATTTGAAATTTATGGGCTACCCTGGCATTTCCACTTTAAACGAATAGTTTATTTTGACAGTTCACGGATGGTTCATGGTAGTAGCACGCGATCGACAAGCGGAAAATAACATGGCATTTGTTGGCTTTCTCTGTGTTAGTTGTTACGGCTATTGATGCTGATTGACCTCAGCTGCAGGTCTGTAAGGTTCACCTCGAATTATTTTGTTATTCAATTTGATTTGAAGTTATGTTCGTATTAAATAATCTGTCTACACGATCTTTGCAGCGCTAGTGTGGTGGTATTTATTGTATTCTGTAAATAATTGCTTTGATATTTATTTTAATTTCTTTGGTTTTATCTGAAAACGTAGGAATCGTACGCAACTATTGTAAAAATACTTATTACGATCATTTTTTCCCCTATCCTTTTACGAATGCATAATTTAAAAGCAAAATATAAAAAGTTCGCATTCAAATATTGAAAAAAAAAAAAACAAGCTGGTAAACATGTAAAAAAAATTAAGAAGCCATTTTATTAGAAGAAAAAAAAAAAAAAAAAAAGTTAAATGGCATCTCAAAATTATTTTGACCGATGATGGCCAGTATCATTTGAATTAATTTAATAAGGCAACTAAAAAGGTTGCAACATTACTAAATGTACTACAACTATTTTCATACAGATTTTGATTAAAACCTTTATACCGAAAATATTGACTGACACTGTCCTACGCAACAGCTCGGCCGTTAATAATAATTTCAGTATTTCAGATATCAAGATACTAGCTTTTGCTCGCAACTGCACCCGCGTTGAGGGCGGAAAATCATCCCGTGAGACGTACTATCGGGATAAAGTATCCTTTGTCCAAATTCAGGGCATCGCCTACCCATGTGCCAGAGTTCACCAAATTCCTCACAGCGTAATTGATTAACGGGATGAAAACACAAAAACATCGAGACTTTCATGTTTACCTTTAATATTATTCGTTATAATACGATTTTCTCGGGCCTCTTTTTTCTGAATATTTTAATTGTGTACAATTGTTATAGGTACCCAAATTATAGTCAAATGTTTAAGTAATGTATAGGTAAGTAGGTACTATACTAAATGACCAGTACAGGTGAGTGGACTTCACAACGATAACACCGCAGCCTCATGGTCCAGATTTTCAACTGGACCCACATTTATTTGAACGTGACTAACATTACAAACACACTTAGAACTGTTTGAAGCACGTTCCATATATTTGCAACAGTCGCTTTGTTCCACTAACGGTGCACTGATAACGTTTTATTTGCGATAAAATAAAGGCCTCCGCAAACAGGCGCGACTCTCATAAAACAGTTTTTCTAAAAACTTCATGGACATTTTTCTATAAGAGTCGTGTGGCGCTTTTGCTTCGCGCCTGTCTGACGAAGCTTTAAAGCAGCAAAACTAACCGAGGCAAGCGTGTTAAAAAAAAACGAATTCTGTATTCATTACTGTCTCATTCATAGTCAAAAATAGCATTATAATGCTTACTAATTATTATTGTCCCTGCGTTTTCGTTCGCAGCGTATGTCGCATGGAATTAATTTGTGCGGTACCCTATTTTTTTTTTTTGGCTGAATTGAAAGTAAGCTTAAGTTGCTCCTAATAACATCAGCTATCAGCCAGTGAAAGTCTCGTTAAAATCGCCGTTTCGGAATTAAAATCCAAAAACAAGGTTTGAATTTTGTTAAAAGCTGTTTTTTTTATTTGACATTACAGATGCTTCAATTTTATTTATTTGTATGTACTCAATAAGTTATAAACTACTTATTAACTAATTTTATAAAGAAGACACTTAATTGTTAATATGTTTGTTTGTTACATTTTCTACGCTAAAACAACTGAACGGAAACGGATTTGGTTGAAATTTAGCACAAAAATAGAGCATGACCTGGATTAGGTTATAGGATATTTCTATTCCAATATTCCGACGAGATCGAGACTTATGTGGGTGAAACTGCAAGACGCAGCTAATTTTTTATAGCTAAACAAAGTGTTATTTAAAAGTCATTTTTACTTTAATCTACTTGATTGGGAAAGGAAGGACCAAAACCTTTGCTTTTACTAAATCCCGACAAACGGGTATTTCATGCACACAGAACACCTCTAATGAAACAGGTAAATAACATTAGGTGCGAAGACCACCCTATCATTTCCGGCGGAAGTCGTAAGAGGAGCCTATAGGATGTTATCAGCAGGATGGGCAGCAGCCACCGTGGTGATTATGGGAATATAACCCTCGGGGCCCTTCGTAGTTGCCGGTTATTAGGGCACTCGGGGAAAGTCAATTCAATAGTGGATATTAACATACCTACCTACTATACAGGAAAAGTGAAACACATTAAAACCTTTTTTGAGGCTAGTGCCAGCTACAAAAATGATATTTTATAACGGTGCTAAACCAAAATGTAAATATTATATGTATGTGTTAGTAGAACTACATAATTCCGTTAACTTTATGTAGTAGTAGAATTAACTCCGTCAACTGTGAGTATTGGTAGAACTTACTTCGTTAACTATAGGTATTAGTAAAATTAACTCCGTAAACTTTATTTATTAGTAGAAATCCGTTAACTGCATTTATTAGTAGAACTACTTCCGTTGACTGTATTTATTATTAGAACTAACTCCGTTAACTGTATTTATTAGTAGAACTAACTCCGTTAACTGTATTTATTAGTAGAACTAACTCCGTTTACTGTATTTATTAGAAGAACTAACTTCGTTAACTGTATTTATGAGTAAAATTAACTTCATCAACTGTATAACTCACTCCGTTTTTTATACATTATTAAAACGAAACCTCTTTTTGTTATAGAAAGAGCATATAAATTCCAGTAAACCTTTTACTATCTTAACTAAACAGAAACGCAACAAAATGTTGAAGTTATTGTTATTCGCGAACATTTATTCCAGCATTAGGTGTAATATAAGCCGGAGTTGCACTGTGTGCCTTTGTCCAATAAACAAACTCATGGGTCACAATCCTTTATAAACAACTAATTTTCCCCCGGTGTCGATTGTACATTCGTAATTATTAGTTATTAAGGTAAAGCTACTAAAAGAGAAGCTCCTAGCTAAGCAATAGCAGCCGCACGGTTCGAAGGTGAAGCTACACTTGCCGCGGTCGGTTCGTGGATGGGTGATCATCGACAATATGTTAAGACCTCTTCATGCCTCGGAAAGCTGTTATTTGTAGATCTTTGATAGTCGTTACGTATAGTCAGAAGCCCGAAAATCTAATAATCAGTCTTACCAAAGGGTATCGTATCTCAATAAATGGTTTGTGGAGGTAAGATAGCCAGTCGCTCCATGTATAATACTGGTATATACTTGCATTTGGTTAGACTAGAAGCCGACCCGTAGTTGGAAAAAGACTAGGCTGACTGACTTATTGAGATAGGTAAGAGAAGCAGAATTGTTGTTGTCTCACATCGAATAAAGGCCCTTACCACCTACGTAACTAACTAACCAATGATTCGCACGGTTTTCCTATTTAACAAAAAATCGAGATTTATTTGTTATATGTATGTTTGGTTCTAAAGTATTATTCACAGAATACTTACGGAATACATTCTGTTAATTTTGGTGCAAACCAGATTAAAATCGGTTGAAGTTAAGAAGAACAACACGGTCACGGAGGCAGACTAGCAAAATTATAAAAGAAGCTCAGTTATTTATCCAAAGAAATTGTAAGTACATTACCAACCCAATACTTTACCACATCCTAACTTGTGGTAAAGTATTGGTGTTGCCGATTGACTCTAAGAATTCATTTGGGTAAAATCTGATACGAAACTTTTTGTCAAAGAACTCATTTCACATTATGATTCGTTCGCAAAGTTATCGAACGCAAATTACAGATTCATGCAAAACTCGCCAAAGTTTCGAAGCCAAAATTTCCAGGATAAAATCCCGAAGTTTGGTACAAATAATGATTTGATAAGTGGGTGCATACATAAGCGCCCAGCTAGGTGAGCGCGGCCGGGACAGCTGCAGTGAGCTCGCTCGCCAATGCGGACCCATATATCAGCCACCACCTGTTTTATCTGAGCATGTTTTTACTGCAAGTGCCAAGTGCCTACCGTAATGCCTCCCCGTGCCGAGCCGACGCGGACGCCGCGCCGTGCGCTGCCAGTGAGCACTTGTTTTAAAAAACATTTTATGGTTCACTTTTTAATACGGTGGGAATATTTTTTTAACATAAATGATATGATGCGTTATTTGTTCCGACGTCATTTCGTTATTATCCTTTTAGTGAAGCTTCCCACGGGAATGTTACAGCCTTACAGCTTTAATACGTTCAATTTGCCAAAAGCTCGTTATAATTATCGTTATGCCGCGTAATTATGGATACTTTTGAGGAAACTTCACGACTAATGACAATGTGGATTATTAATTAACGAAGACATTTAATCAAATGGCGAAAAAACTCTCTTACTTTGAATAAACTTCCCGATCATTTCTTGCAATCTAGGAAGTTCTCATTTCGCTGTAATATTTCGGAGCTTATGAAATCAGTCAGAAAATGGTGGCCAATAAATTGTACGGCTTATTTCAACACTCTATTAGTATTCGTTCGTATCGATTGAACTTTTTTCATTTCGTTCTTCGGTTTTTTGCGTAGGTAACTCGTTCGGCAGAAATCCCGGCAAGGCGCCGTGGGCCGGGGGAGACGACACCAAATTGCCGACATAACGTCAACGATAAAGCACTCAGCCGAGGAACCAATCTCTTTTACGGTTTAATCAGAACTTGCCTTACCTACCTAATATTACTCGTTCCACGGTATACGATGGCAATTTTACGCAATAGTCGTTGCGGCTTCACACAGGTGGTTTTTGTTATATATTAAGTGCGTCATCAACGTATTTTAGCTATAATATCAATTTCGATTTTCAACTTCGATTTTGTTCGTCTACGGTTTGTGCTTCGTTATCGAATGCAAATCGCGCAAGTAACTAATTGTTCTAATCGACCTGTTGTGATCTCTTTAGGGTTCCGTACCCAAACGTTACCATCATATTACTAAGGCTCCACTGACCGTGACGTCCACATCGTCGTCGGTCCGTCTGTCACAGGGCTCTTTTGAACCGTAATAGCACGGTAAAGATATCTATATAGGTAGAAACTAGAAATTCACAGAGAGTGAACTACTAAGGCCGGTCAACCAATCTATACAAATAAATAAAATTGAAGTGTCTGTTTGTACATAAAAAAATCATTGTTTTTAAATTTTGTCTATCTGTCTGTCTGTTTGTTCCGGCTAATCTCTGAAACGGCTGGACCGATTTTGACGGGACTTTCACTGGCAGATAGCTGATGTTATAAGGAGTAACATAGGCTACGTTTTGTCTGAGTAGCACGTCCCTGTGTGATAATTTCTGAACACCACGCGGGTGAAGCCGCGGGCACAGCTAGTACAAAATAAAATTGTCGTGCTCCAACGCACTAGGTACTGGAGTTTACTCGTTACGAACGATTATAAAATATATAAATGAGTAAACAACGCATAATGTAACGAAACGGAGAATGGTTGATTTTACTCCCCATATATTTTCATACCCCGAAATAGTTAAAATTTAAGGGGCCCCCAACTTCCAAACCCCTTAAAAGAAACCTGTTTTTGTTTTTTTACTAAAGTAAGTTAGTAGTATTCGTGTTAAATATTATACGGAACCCTACGTGTGCGAGTCCTTCACGAATTTGTACAGTTTTGTTTAGAATTCCCTATCGATGACCAATGACAGACACCAAAATTGTGATGTTCTTATTATACAAACAGATGACAGTCAAATCTTCAAAGTAATTTCATAAGTGTTTTTCCAATTTCGGTACGGGCCACTAAAAACACGGTTAATTACTTTTTCTTCAAACTTCAATTCGCCGTAATGGATGAAACGTTCCGTTAAATTACATAATTGCATTTTTATTTGAATATAAAAAGTGTTTTACTGATGTTGTTGGTTTATTTATTCGTTTGTCGAACGCAGTGATCGGTATTATTGACAGACGCCTCTGTTGGATACGAAATTCGTTCGTTTCGTGTTTTCTGTATTTTTTTAATACAATGCAGGGTCACATTAAATAACCTACTTTACTCACGTATTGGGTATGGAATGTATGGCTATACAAAACTAATGAACAAAAAAAGTAACAATTTGTTTCAACATTCCAATTTTTTTCAAAACTTTAAATGAAACTGACATGTAAGATAAGTAAACGACTGATCAATTTAGGTTTTTGGAAATTCGTAAAATATATGTACCTATTCCACGTAAAATACAGAGCAGCTGATCGATTAAGCGATTTTTTTTTCTTTGTCGATGCCCTGTGGTCCTAAAACGTGGGTAAAGTATTACCAGCTAATTTAGTTTGACCCTATATTTAGTTAGTCTTGGAATGTCGCACAGTAATAGCCTGTTAGGGTCTCGTCGGTTTCGGACATCAATATCATGGAATCTTGCTTAGATAATAAGAGGGGTCTGGGTGCTTACTCTCGAATATAATTCCAATAGATCGACATTGGTCAAACGTCAGTTGGTTGAGTTAAACGTCAGGGATTGGCTAGACTCAGTGAGTCCAGCCAATCACTGACGTTTGACTGACAATTCCAATGTCGAACTATTGGAATTATATTCGAGAGTAAGCACCCTGGTCGGTGTCGGACATCTCCTTTATCAAATAAATCCTGATGCTTTCTAATAAACATGCGAAGAGACGAACCATTAGGTATAAAGTCATAGACAGTCTCGTGGCTAAGATTAACAGCCGCACGGGTCGATCGATCGGTTTCAACTATGGTTGCCGCGGTTGGCTCGTGACCATCTTAAAATAGCGAGACCTCCTCCGTGCTTCGGAAAGCACGTTAAGCTTTTGGTCCCGGCTGTCATTCGTAGATCTTGGACAGTCGTCACGGGTCGTCAGAACCCCGTACGTCTGACAACCAGTCTTAACAAGGGGTATCGCATTACCCAGGAACTGGGTTGTGGTGGTCAGATAGGCAGTCGCTCCATGTGAGATACCGGTGTTTTCAGCTGCATTCGGTTAGACTGAATGCTTTGCCCAACTGAGTTGGAAAAGGCTAGCCAGATTCCGGTATAAATCTTGGATGTTTATAATAAAATAATTAGTAAAAAAAATATTTGATACTTTTACTGCTTATTGCGATAAGTAGTAAGATTCTTTTTGTATTTTTCGTGCTTAACCTTATAAGTATTTAACGTCTTAAATTATCTTCCTATTGGCTATTAAAGATAGCAGGCAGGTCGGACTGGGCGGTCAGAGCTACCGGCTAATTTAATGGCCACAGTTTAAATGCGATACTACGAAACCTCTGGTTAGTGTTCATAGAAACGTTAAGTGCTTAGCAGCCAAGCTGTCTAGAGCCTTATCTACCTAAGTTAGCCGAAGAACTTATAAGAATACTTATAGAGGTAAGTACTTTAGCCCGACTCTTAAGAGCGCATACTGCAGTTTCTTTTATCCTATAGTTTAAATCCCTTATTGCACTTTTCTAAGACGACGGTTTTTTACCGAGCTTTGGATTCTGTAGGCTCGGCTTAGAGTTGAAAGTCTATTGGTGCACTTTTGTACGCGCTAGAGCTACGCTCTGTGAGATTCGAAACTGTCAAGTTTCTTAAATGATGATATCATCTGTGCCGGACGTCAAGAATAGCCTCATCCCATTTCTTCCCGTGGGTGTCGTAAAAGGCGACTAAGGGACTTACTAGAGAATGGGCAGCAGCGTTCAACCACCATACGGAGATCGATGATCCGCCTGCCAAGCATGGCGATTATGACAAACCTCCCCCAAAAGGGGGGAGGCCTATGTCCAACAGTGGACGTCTCATGGCTGAAATGATGATGATGCTATCCAATAACATAAGGTTTTTACTAAATTACCTTTGCGAACTGCAAATAAACGAATTTACCTTCGCGCTACGATTAATCTGTGCTACGCCACCGCTACGCTCATGTTTCGTCCAACCAGATTCATGTATTACAACATGACAGATGCGGGTAGTTGAATACTATGTAACACGATACGTAGTTAGTGTAAAATATTATGATAGCTTATCGATTTGTGGCATGGCCACGTTAGGCTCGCCTGGCTAGGCGTGTCTGAAATATTTGTCAAATATCGATCTCGGAGGTCAAAGAGGTTGACGTTTCCATTTGATCGAATTAAACTAAGTTATGAATTTATGATAGTAATTTTTTAAATGAGAATAAATAATTAAGTTGATTTTTTGATCAACGAGATTAATACGCAGAAACATTGAGTCGATGTCCTTAGATATATTTAGCTACATAATGTATTTGCATAAAATATCTCCAATATTTGGATAGGATAATTTTATTTATTCGCTAAAGTAACTGTACCTTCAGACCTGTTTCCGAACAGTCAATATCCTCATAATAACACGCGTGGCGTTCGTTATTCAAATAATAAAACAAAAACTATTTCACATAGTACCTAACGGTACCTGGCGTTGACGTAATATATTATATGGGTACACAAATATTAAAGCATTTTTGATAAGATGACTTTATATTCTGACAATGCAGTAAGTAAAATTATTGAAAAGGTTATGCTTAGATGGTTTGGTCAGGAACTCAGGATGAATGAAGGGCTGCTAACAAAAGGTATTTACAACGCAGATGTGACTGGACACGCCGTAAGTGGGGTTATGGGTGATGTTCTTCAGAAGGGTCAGGTGCGTAATACTGGTAACCGGCGTGCGTGTATGACCAGATGTATGAACTTAAACGACGCAAAAAAGTGTTTTATGTATGGCACCAATCATATACAACCACATACCTACTTCAATTAAAGAATTAAATATAAACTTATTTAAGAAAAAACTTAAATCTTTACTGATTAGTAAAGCACATTACAGCATTTCGGAATTTTTGACTGACAAAATGCATTGACTGTTTTTTGACTTTAGTTGGTACTCAATGACCTGGTATATTATTTAAGTTCAAGTTCAATTAACATTTTAATTTGTATCATTGTAATTTATTATTATTACTCTCTTCTCTCTTTGTTTAACTTCATTTGAATATTGACGTAGTAAACATTCTTTCTTTTCATATTTTTTATATTTGGATAAATCAATTATTAAGTTTGACTAATGTAATGATATGTTTTATCAATTTTTAGTTTATTGACTTCAAGAATATTTGTAGGTACGCCTTTTGGTATAACATAGCGCGCCTGTATCTTTTATTTATAACAACTATTTTACTGTACCTGTGTTAACAAATGATTTAATGATTATTATCATTATGATTATTATGAAAAGGACTATGTAAGGATCGTTGCAGGTGACGTTCTATAATTTCTGCCTACCCCCGTGGGAAGAATGCGTGAGTTTGCGTATGCAGTAAGAAAATTGATAAAATATAGGTACTACTACTATTTAAAATAAGACACTGATAAGCAGTGTCTTATTTTAAATAATAAAAGCGTTTTCCAGTCTAGCAACACGGAGACAGTAAAGCGCCAGTTAGCGACAGTTCTTAGGCATTGACTGCAGTATAATCCTCTTTGCACCAGACAGGCAAGACCTTAAGGACTGGGGCACGAACGTTTGCCCCAACTAACTCCTTTATAACGGGAAAACATTTCTCCCGGGTTCTGAATATTATAATACTGAAAGAATCGTTTAATAAATACCTAGTTACTTTTAAATGTTTGTTTTTGGTAGATAATTTTTAGTTGCTTACATTAGCTTACGCCTAGTAATGAAGCTATACATATGCTTTCTTATGTAATAGGCCTGTTGAAATGCTAGAAAGATACGCCTCGAGCTAAAATAACTTGAACAATGAATGGCCCGCAAATCTTTATAACGCGAGAATAAAGGCTTCTATCGAATTTATTGATGCCATCGGCACGATGCTGATTATTATTACGAGGGGGGTATCTCGCCCATGTGTCTATGATAAAGGTCAGTATTTTGGAAGACAAGCATTTGCATAGCCACAAGTAAATACCACTCGTCTTAAAATACAACAATTGTTCATTTGAAATTGGAAACTATTGCAGTGTAAAGTAACTAGGTAGTAGCTACCATGGGAATTGATGGCAAATGATTGCTCAAACGCTGAAAATTGTTAGTAATATACCAAAATATCTAACCCTACGTAACTCATCATCTGCGTAGCCTTTCCCCGACTATGTTGGCGTCGACTTCTAGTCTAACTGGATGCAGTTGAATTATATATTATATGGAGCGACTGCCTGTCTGACCTCCACAACCCAGTAACTGGATAACACAATACCTCTAGGTAAGATTGGTTGTCAGACTTTTGGGTTTCTGACGGCCCGTAACGACTGTCATAGATCGACAAATGACAGCTGAGACGTTGGTCCCGTTGCCGGTGGGATTAACGTGCTTTCGAAGCACGGAAGGGTCTAGCTCTTGGTCAAAATCTATTCTATATATTTAAATAAATAAATAGTTGAAGTGTCCGTTTCTTATGTCAAAATAACAGCTTTTTACTAAATGCATATAAAAAGCATAAATAAACGGTAGGTATTTGTAAAAAAAAAGTTAAAAAAAATTGTCTGAAAAAAATTGTCTGTCTGTCTGTATGTTCCAGCTACTCTTGGAAACACCTGGACCGATTTGACGGGACTTTCACTGATGTTATAAGGAGAAATATAGGCTACTTTTTGTCCCGGTAGCACGTTCCGTGAATAATTTCCGACATCCCCGCGACCGAAGCCGCGGGCGGCAGCTAGTTTTAAAAATGTTCCTGGACGGCTTTAAGTCTCCTATTAAGATATCAACTCATAGAAGTAACGGCATAAGAAAGATCGTTAGCAACTGCACTTATCGCTGATGGCTTCCAGCTTCCGACATTCACCGGTCCCTTAGAAGAATATAGCGTGAAGATGAATAAATTATCATTGAAAATGGCAATATAGCGGGGGAAAGCAGTGTTGCAATTGTTGGCACGGTGCCACGCGGATCGGAAGTGTTAAGGATTCTCTTATCTCTTGTTATATAAACCTCTGGAACACCTAAATTGTTTCTGGAGGGGCATGAAGCCGCGGAGCTAAATGGCTACATCACAGAGCGATCGATGGGCGACGCTTCCGCTTGCCGCTATTAGCTGGGCTCGGTGATCAGTGATCATTCTTTATAGATTGAGGTCTTGCCGTGCTTCCGAGAGCACGTTCAAGTCGTCAGTCAGTTGTCAGGCCGATGGCGGTAGTTCCGACAGGAAAAATCCAGAATGATTGACGCTGCGTATAAAATATACTTAATCAGAATTTCCTACGGTTAGAAACCGCCCATTTGGCTTTGTTTTTAATTGAAGCTTACCAAGCAACGAAATGAAAGACGTAGAATATAGTGTTTTGTTGGTCTAGTGGTCGTAAGCGGTACTGTTAAGCATGAAGTCCCGGTTTCTATTACTAGGTCGGGCAAAGTGTTACTTATAGGGTTTTTCTATCTGGATTTTCTCAGTAGCAGCCCGCATTCTGTATTTGTGCCCGGTTGATGGCAATAGGCTCGCCCCCTATTACATGGGACTTAAACATAACTAGTGAAATGTGGGTGTGAATTCCTCCAGAGATCCTAGTTTAACTATTGCAACTTCAACTTAGCTATATGCATCAATGTATGTATATGTATCATTTGCATCGTTGTATATGTAAGCGGGCACGCCCTTTATGCTTGGAGCCTTTATTAAGGTTTTAAGTTCTGTTTACGATTTTGTTTTATTATTTATTTCAGCTTGAGTTCAGTTTTCAATGTTTTGTTGGTATATTGGCGTGTGCTAGCTGACATATGGCGAGTAATGTTTGTTTTGTTTTATAATATTAATAACTTACACAATATTGTATAGAATTAAGTTCTTCTAACTTAACAGACAGCTGTGCTGCTGGGGAGTTTGTTCCGCCACTTCTTCTTCCCAGCTAAAGCACTAGGAAGTGGTGAAGGGCGGGTGTTTTGGGGGACTGTCTTATGTAACTTTGACGTTCAAAAAGTGCTGACTCTCAGCCTAGTTTGAATAAATTACTTTTGATTTTGAATGGTACCTACAACTTTGGCCGACCCATAAGTTGAATAAAATAGTTTCCGCTGCAAAATAGAGCCGGTAATGAAAATTGAGGTAGTTTAAGAGCAATAGTTCTAAAAGACGTTACGACATTAATAACTGTGGGTTAGTGTACATGCGCTATAATGAGCAGGTCCAAGGCTCGTGTCGTAACCGTGGCATGCAACTAACATAATCGGCACGATACGAAAAATGTACAAGCTTTCTAACCTCGTTCCCTTTCTTATAATGACGGACAATTTGTCATTTACTACCTTTTTCGAGTACTCATGTTAATATTGTATTAGTCGTAACTGAACGTTTAGGGTCATGCTCGAAATATCGACTGAAATTGATGTCTTTACGACATACTTTCTTCATAGTAATCTATAGTTAAATTGTCGTTGGCATTGAGCGTCTTAAATTATTAAGTGGAAGCCCCAGAAATGTATTTCGGTCTTTAGAAATTGTTTCACTGGGCACAAAAATCATAAGTGCTTTTATTTAATAACTTTTATGTTAATAATGCTTCTGCTTTCCTCTTTAGTTTCATACAAACTTTCGTTTGTTTTTTTACAAACACTGGCTTCTGGTAAAAGCTTTGTAGATATGCGAAGTCCGGGTTGGAATTTCATTGCCGTTTCTTTTTTATCAAGTTTTTATTTCCTACAGTTTTTATAAAAGACGCCTTTCTGTGAGAGCTGCATTATCTAAGCCTCCTTGTATTATTTGTGAAACAAGGTAGAAACGTATTCGGCGACTGAATCAGAGCGACTTCCGTTCACCTCGCCTATTCAATAAAAGCGTCCGACTCGAAAGGAGTAGCAATATTTTTCTTTGATTAAGCTTCCTTTACGGCGTTTTTTCGGCGGTAGCTATTAACCTATTTGCGTGACCTGAGTCCGCGCGGCTCCGAGACCTGCCTACTAAGCAACCGATGTACACGAAAAATAACGCTATATTTTTGCGGAAACTTTAAAAATTATACCATTTTTATAGGCTTGGTAATTGAGTGAAATCTTTTGTAATAATGAACTCGAACATTACAAAACACCACTTCGTTATTAAAACATGAACTAAATCAATACGAAAACGAGTTATGTGTTTTTGAACTATGATACTGAAGTCTGTAATGAGACAATTACTGATGGCCGAACCATAATTTGTATTCTGTGTCAGCGTAAAAATTATATAATAAGTACCTGTCCAGTCGTCGGATTATTGAAGCGAGTTATTATTGTCGATGGCCGGTTACCGCAGGTAACTTTGCTGCACCGCTACACTATTTTCGCGGCTAACTGTACGCACAGTTAATTCCGACCGACCCTTCTATTGATTACTACGTCTGTGGTTATGGCAAAGTAGCGTAGTTACTCGCGTGTGTGCCATTATTTATTTTCTTGGCATGTTGATTTATTTATTTAGAGCATATTTTTCGTGTTCCATTCTCGAACAGTTATTGTAGGTAGACTTTATAATGTCTTTAAACAACTGTAATTATTATTTTGTAGTACAGGGAAACTACTCTACTTAATTAAGTTTGAACGGCATTACTTTTAAGACTTTACGTTATGTTGTTACCTGATAGTTTGTGAGTATGTAATTACATGTTTGTTTACTCTTCTTTCTTTTGTATTCTTGGTCCCATTGTTTTAGGTATTGCAAGAACATTCCCACAATACAGCGGATATAAGGGTTAATGAATGTGGTGGAATCTTATCTAATAGAATCTAATTTGATGCGGTCTATACATGTATCTAAATGATTAATCGTGAGAATACTGTGGGTAAACAAGTCGGTTCGTATTGGATCGCTCATATCAGGGCTGGGAAGCCGGGATAAATCCGCGTTCATTACGGGTCTAACTAAGCCACCCGTCAAACTTCGCCCATACATTCGGCGGCCGCGATCGCTCGTCCCGACAAAGCTCGGGGTACCTGCGCGTCACCCTTATCTAATTTTACCTCAGCGTTTTGTTTGACCCCCAACAAGCTACTATTTAGATTAATATGTTTGTTTTAATTAAAATTATTCGTCTCTCTCTGTTTATTTATTAAGTGTTGGATTTTCCCGACCAATTTTGGTCCTTCGAGCCGGAACGGATGATTTCGTGACATCTGTGGTTCTAGTTTTGAGGAAGCATGAAATAAATCCATTTACCTACGTAATATACTTGTAAGTCGTTTAAGAAACTAATTTTGTATTAATATCAGACAAGAAAGACAACCTGTCAAATTTTAAAATCGTTTATAAAACGTAAAAAAAAGACTTAGATAAAAGCGTCTGAAAGTTTGCGTATTTACGTACGACGTTGATTGGGATATAGTAGACAATAAAACAGCGAGTAATAATGCTAGTTTATCAGTAGTTACACAGTTGAGACGAGTTAATTAACCTGAAGTTTAGCCTAGGACGGCCGGCATAAGTTGCGATGAAACGAGCGGAAGGCGCGATATGAGAAAACTCTGCGAACAGCTAAACAATGATACCGCGCCCGTCAACTTATCGGTCCCATATTGTTATTGTAATAAAAAACTTTTACTCCATTCTGTGTTACCCTTGTTTATCCAGTTAGATATGTCCACTAGATACGCGACGTACAATATAATAAAGTTTTGATGCGGTGCGCTGCGGTAAGAGAATGTTTTTAATGTCTACTCTATTTTAATCGCACGGATATGTATCTGCTTTATTTTATTGTTTACCTTAGTATTAGGAGCTTTCTGTATTAACGGAATACTTAAAATACACTATGAAAGATCTAGTTACCCAATTATAATACTTTGGTGTCGTCTTTACCAACAGTATTTAATTTACAGTAACATGGAAGACTTACGAAACAGTTGTCCCAGATTTTTATAATGTAGTATGTACCTGAAAGTAGAAAAAAAAAACTGTTAGATAAACGGAAAACTGAGTGTAAAGCAGTGTGCGTAGACGATGACATGCAGTTGTGAAGAATTATAACGATGAAACGCAAAAAAATAACTAAAAGTACCGTTAACCCTATAAGACCAGAAAAATAAACAGCTACTTAGCAATACTTTTAGAAGAGTAGTCACCTAATTAATATCTATACAGCCCCTTCAAATATTTTGTTTAGGTTTGAAGTACCGTTAGAGTAGTTTAGAGTACAGACTATACAGTACTGTAAAGGTTGTCTGCAAAAGTTGACCTTATGGATTGCAGGCTGGTAATAAATTAATTCTGATTGCATTCGAACAGTCAAGCTAATTTAGAAAGAGCTTTCAAATTATTTGTATGAGGTATTTATTAGAAACAAAAAAAAACATTTCAACGTGAAAATAACTTTAATTTATGAAGTTAAAAAATAAGTCCAAAATGAAGTTATTTTTCACTTTTTAGTTGTAACCTTATACCCCGCCATAAGTAAATAACAATGTCAGAAAATTATAATAACATCATTCCGATAAAAAAGTTGAAAATAATCATGTTGTTTAAGCTAACTCAAAAATCATTAATCGGAACTTGACCAAATGTTTATGGGACCACTCGGTAAACCCAAGACCCTTTTAAACTAAAAAATGAAATTTTCAAATCGGTTTTTGAATGACGGAGTTCTAAGGTAGCAAACATTAAAAATATTCAACCGAATTGGTAACTTCCGTTAAAAAAGTAGTAAAAATATAAGCGCGTTGATGTAAACACGAACGCTTGGAATAAACGTAATCATTTTAATGCTGTTTAATTTCACAACCCCTGTAGATACTAAGTTATTGGCAAATCCCTGAGTATACCTAGTAACCGTACTATATCTAGTACGGATACTATACTCAGGAATTTGCCAATAGCTTCTCTATAAAGTAACCGCCCACAAAGATAACACACCTTAAACTAAAGGTTACCAGGACTGGCCATAGCTTCAAATAAACACAAAGCACTGAGGTAACTACAGTTTTTGTATAAGCTCTTCTTAAAAGTAACAATGAGGTTTATTATTTTGGCTACTTGCACCTGAAATGACTAATTGCATTAAGCGCTAAACTTATGACCTTATCTGTCAAGTAATTAAAACAATTACCTACTTTCTATTGATACCAGAAATTGAACGCAATCAGCGCAAAAACCACGTTTAAGAGTTGTCAGTGTCATTATTTTCTGTGGAACATTTACACTGACAGCTCTTGAATGCTAAAATATCGTTCTATTTCTGTTAATCGTTTGAATACGACGGAGACAGAGATATCTTAAATACGTTTGAAGATGACATATAGCGTTAAGGCGAAATTCCAATTTTCTTACTATTCATTCTAATTTTCAGGATGCATGTTGATCAAAATATAATTCGCGCCCGTAACAAATGTGTATTTAAATTAGGTATAATTATAAAAAACCGGCCAAGTGCGAGTCGGACTCGCGCACCGAGGGTTCCGTACAAACCTGCAGGTCATCATCATCATCATTCGTCATCATCGTTTATGAAATGAAATGTTTTTTTTTTATTTTTATATTTGTGTTGACTGAATGATAGGTAAATTGTGGTTTACGATTTATGACGTATTAAAAAAAAAACTACTAACTAGATCTCGTTCAAACCAATTTTCGTTGGTAGTTTTCATGGTAATGTACATCATATATTTTTTTTAGTTTTATCATTCCCTTATTTTAGAAGTTACGGGGGGGGGGACACACATTTTACCACTTTGGAAGTGTCTCTCGCGCAAACTATTCAGTTTAGAAAAAAATGATACTAGAAACCTCAATTTCATTTTTGAAGACCTATCCATAGATACCCCTCACGTAAGGGTTTGATTATTTTTTTTTTTTGTGTTTCAGTTCTATGTATGGGGAACCCCAAATATTATTGTTTAAAAAAAAAATGATATTAGAAACCTCAATATCATTTTTGAAGACCTATCCATAGATACCCCAGACGTAAGGGTTTGATGAAAAAAAAATTTTTGAGTTTCAGTTCTATGTATGGGGAACCCCAAATATTATTGTTTTTTTTCTATTTTTGTGTGAAAATCTTAATGCGGTTCACTGAATACATCTACTTACCAAGTTTCAATAGCACAGCTTTTATAGTTTCGGAGAAAAGTGGCTGCGACATACTCGGACAGACAGACAGACAGACAGACAGACATGGCGAATCTATAAGGGTTCCGTTTTTTGCCACTTGAGCGACAAAACTGTATTGCGACTGACATAGTTCGAATGCACGCTTGTGCGGCACACTGAATCAAGTCGTTTCTAGCACTCGCCGGCCGCTGCCGCGGCACCGCTCGCTTCGCTCGCTCGGCTCGTGCGTAGGAGGTCACAGTTTTAACCTAACCTAACCTAGTGTACTATGAAAGCTCGAGTGTGTCGCACAAGCGTGCATTCGTACATTCATTTGTCGAGCTCACGTAGTACACCCAATTATTAAGATTTGGTGATCATTTACTAAATTTGGTGGTCGAATACAATTTAAAGTGGAGTCGTTACTAAAATAGCTGGTACTATTGTATTTTTAGACTTTATTTTTCTGGTGTTAAGTAGATATTTTTGGTTACAAAACTAAGGGTATCAAAGCATTTTATGGTGGTCATTATATTTATCCCCATAAATAAATATGGTTACCAGGCTGTTTCTGTCTATATTTATTCTATAACTAGGTTTCCCAGCGGCTTCGCACGCGTATCTAGACAAATAAATAAAATTGAAGTGTCTGTTTGTAATATTAAAATAACTGCTTTTTACTAAGTGTATATGGATGTATACACGGTTCATATACCAAAACAACATTTTTTACAATTTTTGTCTGTCTGTCTGTCTGTTTCTTCCGGCTAATCTCTAAATGGCTGGACCGATTTTGACGGGACTTTCACTGGCAGATAGCTGATTTAACAAGGAGTAACTTAGGCTACTTATATTTTAGAAAAAAAAATAGAATCTCACGAAAATAAAACGAACGAAAAACTTTTTTGTTAAAAATACCACGCGGCCGAAGTCGCGGGTAATTACCTATGGATTAATGCATTCTTAATACATTAACCGCGATAGTACGTCCCCTTGCGATAATTTCCGACATCCACGCGGGCAAAAGCTAGTTATTATACATAAACCTTCCTCTTGAATCACTCTGTCTATTGATGAAAACCGCATTAAAATCCGTTGCGTAGTTTAAAAGATATAAGCGTACAGACGCAGAAAGTGACTTTGTTTTATAATATGTTGAGATTGGATTACATTTGTGCACTGTTACATAGATATTAGTTAGGTACATCAGTGCAGGCTTAATACTGCACTGCAATTGGTAGTTATGTTACAGTTACTGCCAAATCGACTGAAAATTAGGAGCTTTATGTTGATCCTCGTTAATACTAGGATCAGTTGACATTAGCCGTACTTATGGCTATTTTATTTATTAAATAGTTTGTAGTGCAGCTTTTATAACAAGTAGGTAACTGTACTGCATGGGATTTTGTGGGTAATTTTGTTATTAATTTTTACCTATTTTTTACAACGATCATATATCAATGCAGTAAAATAAGGTTTTAATGCGCCAAACAAAATGGCTATAATCACTCTACGTTTTAAGATACCCAAAACCCAAAATGCATATACCTTACAAAAGCAGGTTGCATCTCGATTTAAGCTAAAGGATACAAGTAGTTTCAAGTTTGAAAATATACTTTAAATTACTGTTTTGCGTTCTTCCTTATTGATATCGCGTTACAAATATTGTAAAGAAAAAGCTGGCAATGTTTTGCTGATCCAAAAGAAATGTAACTCTTTCTGTAATAGAAGCATGTTTATCATACCAACACCGTTATTAACGCTCTTAAATAACAGCGTTCACACGTTATTCAAGTTTAGGTGTCATGGTCACAGTTACTTAATGTTTGAATTTATTATGTTCTGGTATACTTCCTTGGTAAGTCTAGCAACCAGTCTTACCAACGGGTACACAGTAACTGGGTTGTGGAGATCAGATAGGCAGAATCTCCATGTAAAGTACTAGCATTCAGTTGTATCCGGTAAGACTAAAAGCCGACCCTAACATAGTTGAGAAAAGTTTAGGCAGATGGTGATTACTTCCTTTATAAATTAGAGACTTGAATGAGATGATTCTAATAACAGAATGCATGGAAAGTTAATAATGAATAGGGGCTAATTTGCATTGTGTATGAAAATTACGTTTGATTTCTAAGCTAAGCTAACTTAGCTAATTATTGGCACACAGATAAGTAGAAAATAACTTGGACCTTCCAAGTTCAGAGAGATAGGTATCTATATGTCTCAGATAAGAAAGACTCCAGAAAAGCTGGGGGCAACATTTTATAAAGCAATATGGAGAACTCATAATCGGAGCGTCAAGTTGAAACAAATTCAAAGTAAAGTAAGCTCAATCGGGAAAAGGAAAAGGTTAACTTTACAAATGCAAGCAAGTCGGTATCTACGTAACAATGCGGTGGGCATGGGAAATTATTCTAATTAAATAGCAATCAGCTCGTTCGATCTCAAGTAACAAGAAACTGTATTACGACACCGGTGCCGCTCAGTTGGAAGTTATAAGTATTTGCTGCAAAACGCGAATACTTTGAAGGTCCCGCGCGTTTCATGGAACTTAGTGGTGCATTCAGGCCAATTAGACATGTTTGATTACATATTATTTTTTAGATTATTTAAACTTCAAGGAAAATGTTTGCGAGCTAGTAATTGTGCATTGCACAATCGACAGAAAGGAGCTAAAAACTCTATGCACAGCTATACTCTATCTCATTCCAAGCGGCACGCTTTTGCCTTTGGAAACTTGCATGCAGCACTTACATTCAAATAAATGGAGAGAGAAATAGAGCTTTTACCCAGATTTCAACATGTAAAAAAAAATGAGAGTGGATCCAATCTCACAGGCAGTGTGAAAACTTCAAACAACATCGAACGAACGAAGTGATTTCCGACTGAGATCAAGAGATTCTGCATTTCTATTTTTGTTCGACTCGGCGACAATAGCTAAAAGAATGTTCTCTGGCTCCGTACGTACGCCGCGCCGTACGGGACCATCCATCAACATTGACATGAGGTGCTTCGGAGAGAGTACATCTATACGCTTCTGAGTATTTCTCCGGCTTTGTTTGGCTACATTTTACTATTCTTTTAGAGTAACGAGGCAACTCAGGTACAGAAATCAGTATTGACCCATAGTATAAGTAGCCCACAAAAATGGCTGCGTAAAAATTGAAAGTAATAATAATCACAATTGCCACGAGATGGTAAAAAAAATGCAAATACTTGGTTGACGATGACTAATGATCTGCGTAAAAGGTTGAATATAGATACTTTGAGATTGTGACATACAAACATAATCGTTTTCTGAGCTCTCACGAGACGTACTCGCAATCACCATTGTCTTCTATCCTCCATTTGAATCCAGTCATAAATCTCAAGCCTGTGTTATTTGCTTTCTAACAAAACAAGGCTTGTTGAATCGCTTTAACTTACGTTACAGTGTGAGTGTTAAAGGCTTTGGATAAAGAATAGGTCGACCAAAGACTGTTTGCCGCGGCTTATTGAGTGCAAACACGACGCCCGACGTCCGGGCCCGGGCTCGCGCAAACACTCCCCAGCCACTGCGTCTTTGCTCAGCGAAATTATTAAATAACTTCGGATCACATAGAACTACTCAGCAAACAGGGTTTTGTAGAAGACAGGTGAATAGCGACATACGGTTTGCGGACGAAGCAGATACCAATTTAGGTTGATGATAGCAATTGAGGGAATAGGCGTGTGCTGTGAGGAAGTCATTGGTTTCAACATCCAATAAATAAGGCATGGTGAATACTTAAACATTTTAAACGATATGTATAGGTACAAATAATAAAATGGTAACAAAGAATGTTTTTCTGTTTGACTGGGTGTATGTATTGGTGCAAAACAGCTGAACTGATTTGGATAAAATTTGGCACTCAGATAGTTTTTAACCTAGGCTAACACTTTGGGTATTTTTTATCCCGATAGTACGTTCCAGTAGGATATTTTTCGACATGCACGCAGGCGAAACCGCTGGCAAAAGCTAGTAGTATAAAATCCAAAATAAAAATTAAGACTCCATGTTCGCTTTTATATGGTTGAAAATAAGATACGTTGTAAAAAAAATCAAGGTCATAATAGTGTATGGTCATGGGAGAGCTGAGAAAAAATGATACGAACGAACGCGACAAGTGCTCGGCCGGGCATCGAACCGCGCTTGTCCAGCAGGTTTCGCCTGTCGTCTGCGGCAGGCCGGCCACTACGCATCCGTCTCTTCGCGTCAACTGCAATTATGTAACGGACACTCGCCGCTCGACCAACCTCCTAACTTTGTCCATTAGAAGAACCTCGCTAAAGGGAAACTGACGCGTCGGCTGTGCTAGTTTTGTTAATTTACTCCAACAGTCCTCAGTTAATACAGTTTGTTAAGAGGCTTCTGTTTATTTTTGCTTTCCATGTCAAAACCAAACGTACTTCACATAACATTGATTTCATTTGTCAAACTGAATACATCTAATTAAAACACCGCAGAACTTTCCAAATCAACGTCGTATCTTTTAACAAGTCTAATTAACATCAAAGTCAAGGCATTTATTTCAAATAGGCACATAATAGGCACTTTTGAACGTCAAAATTTACATTAAAATACAATTGATTCTAGTCGCCCCATTCAAAAGGTAGCTTCGTATGGAGAAGAATTGGCAAGAAACTCCACCGTTATTCTTTTAAAATGTTGTAAAATATTTGCATACATTAATTTTATAATTATATGTGAAATTGATGCACCTTGCGTAAAACTACCATACGATACGACAATAGGTAAGAATAATTTAAAAGCATTAGATACATGGTGCTCACATATAAATATATCGTCAGTACACTTGTGACCGTTGCTGTGTTTGTCCATACGAATTAGGAGGCCGGAGATAGTATGTTAAACACGTACTTACGGCAACAAGAGGGCGAGCGGAGAGGAAGTAGCGGCGCCTCACCGCGGTTACTGCACGTCCGTACAAGTGCGACTGTCAGTGCGGCTTCTGCGGTTCACATCTACACGAGCACTTTCTCCGATTCCCTGCTCATTAGCGATGCCGCAGCGACTCTTCAGCACACACTTGGCGCCTACAAATGGCTCGTGTTGTTTCACCCTCCACGTACCTTCCCACCTACACGTGTTTGCGAACAATCTTTTCAAGAAATCGACACAATAGTGTCGCGGAGCGCTTTGAGAGCTTTCAAACGATGTTGTGTTTACACGCACTTTTTTGCAGAATCACACTTACCTCGCTATAGTAACATAGATTGATAGCGGTCCGAGGTAGGTCTACAACCGCGCGTGGGTGGCTGAATGCTCCTTTCACTAGTTCTATTACCAGTCAATAAATACGCCTATAACTCAACTAATTATCTTATTCCAGAAACATTAGTCGACTGTGGTTCGTGAAATAATGGAACTTTATCATGTAATTGCTATTTATAGTAACTAAACCAACTAGATTCAGATAAACTGTTGACATTATTTGACATTTAAGACTGAATTAGAGCGGGTTAATGATAAAGATTGATGATAACACTTAAATAAAGTTTACAAACATATTATCTCATGAGCTATAGAGACATCTATAATGCAACAGACATGCAGATAATGCGGTAGATCTTTACAAATGTAACGGCACAACAGAGCTTGTATTTCATACGAGACAGGGCGTGGCACGTCGCTTCCACACGCGAAATACATTGTGTGCACGTCATGCCAGAGTCCTTCACAGAGTTGTAGGTTGTAGCCCTACTGCGGACATGCTAAATAATAGTGGACGCACATGTTAGCAGCCAGACACTGCATCATTAGCACTGGCCGACACGACACTCATCAGTCACTGTTTCCATACAAACGTACGATATATGAAAGTAGTGCTTTCTCTCTTTTTAGGACACATTTCGAAGTCTGGTAGTAAACAGGACAAAAGCTTCGCGAGAAATGAAGGTAGAAGAAATGTGCAACGTGTGCGCGGAACGTGTTACATAACATTGTTTTGCTTTTCCCAAACATACGTACTTTCAGCGAGTCTCATTTGCATTTCAAAATATTATACTCGTATCGTCGTACCGTGTCTTTTACGAAAGATAATACAGATTATTATATGGGTGTGTGTGGGGTGTTTTCTTCGTAGGGAGGCATTTTTTAACCGACTTCAAAAAAAGGAGGAGGTTATATGTTCGACTGTATGTATTTTTTTTTTTTTTTTTTTTTTTTTATGTATGTTCACCGATTTCTCCGCCAATTGTCAACCGATTTTGAAAATTCTTTTTTTATTCGTAAGGGTATACTCCTGAGGTGGTCCCATATTAATTTTGTGAAGATTTGATGTATACTTTGGGAGATAAACGAAGGAACTCCTCAAAAACAAACAGTACACGTAATGTGATTTGGATATTGTACTAAAGATCAAAAATAATTGCTGGTTCCATCTATCCATCCGTGGTGAACTAATTATAGTCTTCGAAGATACCGCATGGAACTCCTCATCGGTGAACAGTACATATAGGAACTTACAGTGAAAGGTTAGAAGGTTAGGGGATAATTCTTTGAATATTATAGGCACGTTTAGACCGTTACTTGTATTCTTATATTCCGTTGAGCTGATGATGGAAGGTACAACTCCTTATCGATCAGGAGTTAGAAGATATCTTGTCCTAGATAGACATACTCGTTGACATCGAGAATTGATTCCTCAGCAGACACTAGAGTGGGCTCTTACCCACTCTACTCTCTGCTTAATAAAAAAAAAGCAGCCTTAATCATTTTGGCCTGGCCATTTATTATATTTTTAACCGACTTCAAAAAGGAGGAGGTTCTCAATTCAGATGTTTACTTATATGTTTTTTTTTTTTATGTATGTTCGGCCATAACTCCGTCATATATAGACGGATTTGCAAAATTCTTTTTTTATTCGAAAGGGGTTTATTCCGAAATGGTCCCCTATAAATTTCATACAGGTCTGATGATGAGTTCGGGAGACAGACACCGGAACTCTTTAAAAAATGACAGCAAATCCACCGCGATTTATGTTATCGCATAAATATGCATTGTTTGTTTGGAATTAGTGCGGGGTGAATACCACAACTAAAAAATTTAAAATAAAAACTTTTTTACAAAAAAAAAACAACCGACTTCCTTAAAAACACTACAAAGTGAAAAATAACTTTAATTTCGGAAGTCGGTGGCAAAAAACCATAAATACAGATCCTAAGACACCGACTTCCGAAATTAAAGTTATTTTTCACTTTGTAGTGTTTTTAAGGAAGTCGGTTGTTTTTTTTTTTTGTTCACAAGTATTCGTGAGGTACTTATGATAAAGAAAACTTACAAGAAAATTACAGTTTTAAATAAAGAGCTATCTGATCTTAGTATTCTTTTCAGGATACTTTTTTCATGGTAGGTAAAATGTACATTGGAAAATCTTTGCTAGTGTCTAAGCTGTAAGTAGGCACGGGGCGTCTGGTGCGTAAACTTCGTCCTTGACCAATAATCGTTACGTAAATCGTTATTACATCGAAACGAATCGATATGAAACGGTAAGGTAGATACAGTTCGTAAAACTCGATTACTGAGCGCTAGCTACATCTCGTGGCTTCTCGCATATGTCTGTAGCAATAAAACTCTCGTTCGGCGATATTTTCGGAGCCCTTAGGGATGTCACACGAGACAAAGTTAGATTGTAGCTGGAACGATGATGTATGGAACTCTGGGCGACAAGTTTTGAGGTAAGTAATGGTTGGGACAGGATATAGCCGGCGTACCGTTAACAGCAAAAGTCGATAAATATTGCAAAAGCCGTTTATAATGGTTTCGAATTTTATTAACATTTAAGTGGTCTTGTATGTAGGTATTTAAGTTAATCTCTTGCTGTAACGCACTTCTATCGGTACTACGGGACGCTTGTGCAAGGGTGTGGCGAGGTAGACCAAGACGTAATGCGCTGTTTCAACCCAGGGTGGATGAAATGGCGACAGGTCATAGGAACAATTTGCCCCTTCAAGTTAAGGAGACAAGTTTATGTCATAATGATCGGAATGCTGGGATGTGAAGAAGACGGGTGAGAAGAGACTGCATACAGCGTAAATGAGAATGTTGAGATGGAAATTTCGAGTGACGAAAATAGAGGAACTAAGAAATTATTATCGAAGAGAAGGTTTGAAAGTGGTGCCACTGACAGAAAAGTTGAAAAGACATTGTTTGGCTTGGTAGTGTGGTGACGCGGAGGTAAGAAACGCATATGACTAAAAGAGTGAAGGCCAAAGAAAAGATGAATGGATTGTGTGAGGAATGATATAAAGGAGAAGAGAGTGAATGATATCGTGACGGTTAATAGAGGAGAAGGAAGAAAAACTTGAGATTATCGCACAACATTCTGTATTGGGACCCCCTCAAGTAAAATGGGACATGCGCAGGAAGATGGTGATAGGTATTTTAGCTAAGTATTATTTACCTATCTAGCAAACCATTCAGTAATTTGCCATGGTACTTTACTATTAAATTAATCCATTTATCACAACCGGACCACCGCCATTATTAACAACAGACTTCCGCTAACAATTACTAAGTATCAAATCAAAAGCATGTCAAACAGCATGTCGCCATGAATCCATGATGATTGGAGCGTGAACGTGAGTGAAATGTGAGTGAGTTGATCGTAACCCCGCTCACACGTGCCTTAGTTACACCGCCGGAATGTTAATCCTTTGCATGTTGCCTGCCATAGACAACACTAGCTTTTTCCATAAGGCCTTTTTGAATTTGTGAATGTTTTGTTGCGTTTTTCGCAAATGGTTTTAAATTATAAATGACTTTTTTCCTGCAAGTAGGTTTGTACGAATCATTTTTTTTTTAAACTAGATGAGATTGGTGTTTCTTATCTGACTACTCTGAGAAGAAAAGCCGGAACAAACTCAGAGGTTGCAGTCTCTTTGGATGGTGGATTGGTGTCTGAAATGGTCTTTTAAGGAAAGGACCACACAGATTGAGTGGAGCTGTCCAATCAGTGCACGCATTTACTAGGACGTATTTTTAAGGAGTGAACATAGTAAATACTGGTTAGGTTACTGGTATCCTTTCCTAAACCCATGTACCTATCTAATGCCTGGTTTCTGAGCCTACCTTAACTACCGTACTTAAGCTAATTTAATGTATTCGATAGTGCTTGGTTCGATAAGTTAACGAAGAGCGTCGCTTAAATAAGATCGCTCTGTTTAAGCGATGGATAACTTTCAAGTCTATTTGAAAACTTCAGAAGCCTGGCATACGTTAAAAATCCTGATTTCGTGCCATTTTAAAGATGTCCAGACGCAAGATATCTGCACCATGGAAATCTTCACAAACTCACGCTTTTCAGCAAGGTAACTAATAAACAACTAATGGGCCTCATAAGAAGGCTAAAAGTCCCCCAAAGAGCAATGGAGAGGGCTATGCTTGGAGTTTTCCTTCGTGATCGAATCAGAAATGAAGAGATCCGTAGGAAAACCAAGGTAACCGACATAGCCCGAAGAATTGCCAAACTTAAGTGGCAGTGGGCAGGATACATTGCTCGCAGAACAGATGGCCGATGGGGTCGGAAGGTTCTGGAGTGGCGACCGCGTACTGGAAGACGGAGCGTTGGAAGGCCTCCCACAAGACGGACCGATGACCTGGTGATCGCAGGAATACGTTGGACGCGAGAAGCACAGAACAGGTCGAAGTGGCGGTGCTTGGGGGAGTCCTATGTCCAGCAGTGGACCTCTTTCGGCTGCAATGATGATGATGAACTAATATCAAAGTTGCTTTGAAGTTTACCAAGGCTTTCATTTTTACAGTTCAATAACATTTATTGCGTCATTTACGTTGTTGAGCATACAATTTTTTTTAGGAAGCAATGAGTTAGCAATATCCTTCCGAAAAGATTCAGATTGCAATTGAAAGTATGTTACATAATTAGGTTGAGTCAACTAGCGGGAGACGAGTGCACTAAAATTTACTGAAAGTCACTATTAAAGCCAGTCCTTAACCCTGTATATTCGATGTTACCGCAGCGAGTAAAATTGTAAGAAACCTTTTTTTTCTAGACTAGAATAGGTAAATAAATACGAAGCTAGTTACATATTATCTACATTAGTCCGGTTAACATCCCGCCGAGCATCCTAGAGGCTTTGTACTAAACGTAACGGAGCACGTGGTCACGCTACATGCTTTCAACACTAACTGCAACTGTAAAATGTACTCTGGACTGGAAATTTTATTTATTAGAGAGAATGAGAGAAACTTTTATTTTGCCTTGTAATTCATGACTTTGTATTCAGGGCTAATATGACATCTATTTTCTTGTAATAAGGTTTTGTTTTTCAGAATTTAAAAATATAATCGTGCGTCGCTTCTTCAGCCGCACGGGTCGATCGTTCGGGTTAAGCTAAGTTTGTCACGATTGGCCCGTGGACCTTTACATACCAAGACCTCTCCGTGCCTCGGAAAGCACGTTCATCCGCTGGTCGCGGCTGTAAATCGTGGATTTTTGATAGTCGTTACAGAGGGGTAGTTGCGGAACTTTTTATCGGTAGGAATTGGTTTAATATTCATAGTTAAACAACATTCATTGCGTTATTTACGTTGCTGAACCGACAAATTATTCGAATAAATGACGCAATGGTTTAGAAATAATCTTCAATCCCATTCAGATTCTGACAAATTGTGCGTTTCGCAATTAGGGTGCAGGTCGTCCAAGGGTATTACGCAGTAACTGGGTTGTGGAGGTCAGATAGGCAGTCGTTCCATGTAAAATACTGCTATTCAGCTGCATCCGGATAGACTGGAAATCAAACCCAACATAGAATAGGTCTAATCAGATTGATTTTTGTCGCTTACAAACTACAGTTCCTTTAAGAACAGAAGATAGCGCCATCGTATACACCGCATACAACATTATACCGGAATGGAATGAAAAGCAAAATAAAACAAAAATGTCCTTACAACCCTTAAATTTATCCCCCAACCTGCACAGATAGCATATACTTGTCGCTATATAAAGACACGGTTCGTAGACGCGCCACGCACTGCGAGCTTCCATACTGTAGAACTCTACGAAATATAAGAGTAGCTTCATATTCTGCGGTGTGTGCATTCTTTCTTCGGTCGTGTTGTACAGATTGCAAAGGCACTATACCAACTCTATTATTTGTGATGGTAGATCGTATATTGAAATTTTGTATTGATCGATATTGAAATTTTGTATTGATCGATATTGAAATTTTGAATTTAACTCCTATTTCTAATTAATTATGTAATTAATCAGTTTAATTTAATTTATTTACTTATGTCAGTACCTATTGTCCATGTTCATTAATATTGCTATTATTTTAATACTAATTTTTATCTATACTAATATTATAAAGCTGAAGAGTTTGTTTGTTTCTTTGTATGTTTGTTTGATTGAACGTGCTAATCTCAGGAACTGCTGGTCCGAATTGAAAAATTATTTTTGTGTTGGGTAGCCTATTTATCGAGGAAGGCTATAGGCTATATGATAACACGCAACAACTAAGAGGAGCGGAGCATTAATGAAAAATGTTGCAAAAACGGAAAAAATCGCACGGGTAGGCGATTTGACGCGACGGGTGTTGGTGAACAAGAAATTTAACGCGGACGAAGTCGCGGGCAGAAGCTAGTTTGTAATAATTTAATTTGCTTAGTTAATATTTGCACACCATGACAATATGGTTAACCTATTGCACAACTGTATGTACGTTTAACACCATGCATGCATTTTCTGTTAGTAATTGTATGTAAACACGTGTTTGAGCAAATAAAGTTATCTGAATCTGAATAAAGCCAAAAATGGTAATTCATCATCATCATTTCAGCCGAAAAACTTCCACTGCTGGCCTTTCTCAAAGGGAGGGGTTTTGCCATAATCACCACGCTTGTCGATCACAATATGGTGGTAAAATTATGTCCAAATGACAGAGGTTTCTGTTACTACATCCGGTCAATCTTATGTGTATCTTAGGATAGTTTTATTGCTAAAGTCTCTTGACAATCTGGATGTTTTCAGCGATTTTTTAACCGACTTCAAAAAAGGAGGAGGTTATCAATTCGACTGTATTTTTTTTTAATGTTTGTTACTTCATAACTTTTGACTGGATTTTTTTTTTTTTTTTTTTTGGATGGGAAATCATCAAATGACTTCTCCCGCTCTGGGCGGAGTGGGAGGGCGTGTCAGACTTTTACTGACTAAAACCCACCCGTGTTCCTTCAGTTGCCCATGTGCCAGAGTCACGGTATCTCTTTCGAACAATCTCGTGACCCTGGCAGGCATCGGTCCTAGCAGACCCCTACATTGCTGCTGACATCTCTTTGAGGCGCGCGTGGAACACTACGCGCCGTCGACCCGAGCCTGATCCTTACCGGGCGGCGAGCTACCCATTGCTCGCCACCCGCAAGCTCGCGCCTACGGTGGCCGGGAGTCCGCTATCGACTCCCGACGCCCGGGGCGTCTCCTCCTGCGGCGGCTAGGGAGTGAGGGTGCAGAGACTGCCACTCCCTCACGCGCCCCGCCTCCTCCTTCGCGAGCATTACTGCTTCGCAGAAGGAGGTGACGGCTTCCCATGCCCTCTCGCTCCGTACCATGGCTCGCACCAGGGCCGGACGCGAGAGGTCGCCGCCGCCGATCGCCTCCACGAGGACACGGCGGTGCTCCGCCCATGCAGGGCACACCTCCACTGTATGCTCCACCGTGTCCTCCAGACGATCCTCACAATGGAAACACCCGGACGTTTCCTCCCGCTTTATCCTGAACAGGAACCCACCGAAGCACCCATGCCCGGTGAGAACCTGCGTCAGGCGGAAGGTGAGGACGCCGTGGCGCCTCTCAATCCACTCCTCAAAGAGGGGACTTACCGCCGCAATTGTGGCGTGCCCAGCGCTGGGTTGCGACAATCGTACCCGCCATGTCGCCATGAGATCCTGCCGGAGCTCCGCCCGCCGCCCGTGCCGCGATTTGTCGCGGCAGCGGAGTTACTTTTGACTGGATGCACCGATTTTGATGATTCTTTTTTTTAATTTGAAAGTTGGTGCTTTCCGAATGGTCCCATTTCAATTTGGTTTCATTTGGACATTTGGGGTCCATGTGAAAACCACATAAGTTTTAAATTTGCATTAAGTATTTGCGCAACAAATGAACGAATATCGCGATTAGATTAGTGCGGGGCATCTACCATAACTAAAAAGTTTAAAAAAAATAACAACCGACTTCCTTAAAAAACACTACAAAGGCAAAAATAACTTTAATTTCGGAAGTCGGTGGCAAAAAAAACTTAAATACAGATCCAAGGACACCGACTTCCAAAATTAAAGTAATTTTTGACTTTGTAGTGTTTTTTTTTTTTAAGGAAGTCGGTTGTTATTTTTTTGTAAAACGTTTTTTTGATAATATCGTAAAGCCAAGAATGTTCTTTCATTATCATCATTTCAGCCGAAAACCTTCCACTGATGGCCTTCTTCAAAGGGATTTGCTATAATCACCACGCTTGTCGATCATAATATGGTCGCAAAATTATGTCCAAATAACGAAGGTTTCTGTTACTACATCCGGTCAATCTTATGTGTATCTTAGAATAGTTTTCATACTAAATTCTCTTTGACAATCTGGATATTTTCAGCGACTTTTGTTGTTAACCGTACTATGTATGTATGTGGGTAGGTGGGTAGCCTAGCGAGGTTCGCCTCGTTAGCTCCGTCGTCCGCGGCACGAAAGAGACCCGAAACCGAAAACTGTTTTGCTTTTTAAACTTTAATTAAAGTCGAGCTAAACTCATTTATTTACCACTTATTGGTTCAATGTCCGAGTTTTGGCGACGGTTACGAATGAGCTTATTTAGTTGACGTTAATTTATAGATACTTTTTAAATCTTTGAGGGAGTTTCTATTCAACTTGCTTGTAATTAAGGATCGTTTTGTTATTATTTCGGTTAATGCAAAACGCATAATTTTCATGTGGTCTAGCTTAGACCCTCACTATCTAAATGTCCGCCTTCGTTTTAAGATGAATCCCTTTACAATTGCGTGTATAGGCAAATAAATCAGAACCCCTTCAATGCTAGTTCCTAAGCTAATATTGAAAAATACCCGAACGAAAGACATCAGTAAACAGAATAGGTTTCATTTATTTGAGTTCCCTCGGTTCCCACATTAACATTGTGTTGATTCTCACACAGCATTCAACGGGTTAACACAATCATTTCGCAACTTTTGACTTTGACAAGTGATAGGAGCCTATGCCATTGTCTTTCTTGCAGTTTTCATAAAACTTCACGTTTTAAAATAAACACAATAGGCACTAAACTGCATCTTAACTATTCTGACGAGTGTTTTTTTTTGTTTTACTTAAGTCAAAAGATCTAGAAACCCAAATTCGTTTTTGCGGAACTGAAAAAACGAAACAAAGGCTCACACAATACAATTTGTCTGCAGCACTAAAGTCGCATTCTTTCAAGCAGATAGAGAGGTAAATAGAAGGTGATAAGAAAGGCCACATATTGATTGTTCAAATACAGCGAGCTGGTACTGTTATAGCGTGTTTAGTGAGCGAGCGCCCGCGGAGAGGCGAGGCACCACGCACACGGTCGCTTTGTCAATAGTTTTCTACCTGTATACAATTCAACGGGCTCGCGTGAAACACTTCACACCACCCTCGAGTTACTATTTGAATGAAGCTGCCACAATGGCCGCCCAACAACGGTCCCTGATACACGGAACTGGGTATGGTCCTCTTCTCAAACTTGATAGTATTTGAGTTAAATAAGGACTGGCTACACGTCTCATTGTTGTGTGTTTGTTTGTGTTAGGTAAAACTATGTTATTCTAATTTAATTAAATCCGAAACTGGCTTGCGTGCTTCACAGCCATTTACCAAAAATATTGGTATATTAGGTTTACCTCATAAATGCTAATGGCTTATTAAATAAATCGTCGATAAAAGGGTTCGTTATTAAATAATTTAATCGAATAATATAACCTAACAGATGCTATTATAATACATGAAATAATAGGATATGTCTGTTAGATAGAATGAGGTTTAAAATACCAGCTTATTGAATATAGGGTGCATTCAAACATATTTTAAAGTACAGACAGAAATAAAGTTAGCATGAAATGAAAACAGACATAAATAACGGTCTCTTTAAATTGTTTCAAAAATGGAATTTCCTCGCATTCAACAGCAATGACTGTGATATAAATGATAACAGCTCTCGGCACTGTGTCGAAGTTTTACTTATTCGAATAACAGTTAATGACGTGTAAATTCGATTATAACTCGGCACCATGTTCACAATTAATTGGTGGGTAATCGGTTTGGCGTATCGTCATAATCACTCAGTGAGGGATGCCGAGCGACGCTGCGGTTTTAGTAAATAGTTTGCTGAAAATTGTGTTTTGCTTAACCTGTGCTATATCAGAATATTTTGGTTAATATTAAACCACGCGTTTAATCATCAAATGCATGTAATAAATTTTACATTTTCTGGTTACTGATTGCAACACAAAATATCAATTAACTGATAGGACAAAGGACATCTAATAGTTAATGATTATTCCGTAATAATTAGTTGTTTAACATTATTAACTATTTTGGTTAGAAACTGAGTAAATAGGCCACATTATAATGATAAATGAACATTCATGTAAGTAATTCAATCATTGTTGTATGAACGTCATATAAAATCATATAGATAAGAAAATTCAATAAACTCGTAGCTAGTTGGTTACTACAACAAATCAAACTTCATATCCCAACGACTATCTTCAAAAAAAGCTCATCTCGTACTCTAGTTTGTAAATAACAATAATTTATTCCTCATAGTAAAACCGGTATTGTCTAAAATATCGTAATCACGCGCATACGACTCGTGCTTGACTCTTTTTTATTGGTTGAGACGAGAGAACAGGCTAATCGTTAATCGTAAAACGGTTATTCAAATCCCGTCATTCAAGTTGAGGTCGGGGGACAGAAGAATCTCCTACAGTTGAAATGATGCATTGAGAATTCATTGAGCTATGTTAGTTAAGTAAGGTTTGTTACTGCTCATTGACTTTGGGAATAGGGAAACTTGTGATTGTATTTGAGCTACCATTAAATCCTGAAAATACTTTTCTGGTTTTTGGGATGGGCAACTATTCAAACCCGAGTCTAAACCTTCGAATATTAAGAAAAAAGTTTTATAGAATCTATACATAGTATACCTAAAAGTCGCATTTCGTGTTTGTGCGCTTAGATCTTCTAAAGAACGCAACAGATTTTAATACGGTTTTAGTCAATAGACAGTGATTTAAGAGGAAGGTTTATATGTATAATACGCAGGCGATGCCACTGGCAAAAGCTAGTTCAAAATAAATTTTATGTATTCCATAGATTATGACATTTTCCCACGCTACAGGATTTTTCGTGGGTTTTTCCGTGGTTTTCCAGCTCTGAAATGAGAGTTATTGAAATACTTACGGAAAAAACAAATGAGCATCGCAGAAGGTGGTCCTATCGGGTTTTTCGGAAGTCGATTAATAAAGTGGAGTCCTCAGACAATGGGGTGTGCACTGACGTGTGTTATATAAGGTAATGGTACCTTGTTTGTTCAAGTTTACTTTTGTATGTTCCTTTAAATTTTAGTATCGTAACATCATTCATTCATCAGATGCTACAAGTTATCTGTATGTACTCGTATGTCTTTGATAATGTTCGTGTAGGTCACAGGGCCATGGCCAACATTTAGACTTTTGTTCAGGCTTTGCGAAATATCACTACCTTGTGGTTACGTCTGGTAAGAATTTAAGAAATAATTGGTTTCGTTCTGTTCTCAATAGGTATACGAAATAATTTTGTATTACAGAGTCAAATTAAATTAGTAATATTTCTAACCATATGAAGATCGATATTTAAAACGAATAGAAAGAAATATATTTTTTCCGTTTTTCGATGGCCGACGGTCAATGCCCGCAATCGAGCTCGGTTCGGTTCGGTGGTGATCGGTTTTGTGGAGATTTTTCGTGGAACATAGATCTGTTTTACAAATTTCCGAACAACCATAACATAACAGTCGTTTGATTGCCTTAATGTCAATGTCATTTAAAGTTTTGAACAAAGTTGGAGTGATGAATTTTTTTTTAAATCCATAATATGTAACCAGTCTTACCAAGGGATATCGTATCAGGTAACTAGGTTGTAGATATCAGATAGGGAGTCGCTCCGTAAAATAAAATTGGTATTCAGTTGCATCCCGACCTCAACATATTTGTGAAAAGGCAAATAATAAACCAACACACCGTTATCTGATCCCAAACTAGGCAGAGCCTGTATTATGGTAACCAGACAACTGATAAACATACTTATAAATTTCTAAATACATACCTATTATAGATAAATTACACCCAGACACAGAACAAATGATTGTGCTCATCACACAAAGATTTGTCCTGGGTGGGAATCGAACCGACAACCTCAGTCTTAGCAGTCAGGGTCACTAACCACTAGACTAACAGGCCAGTCAAATGAAGATGATATGATGACTCTTTAAAATGTATATTTAATACTGAGCTACGAATACGATTGAATCGTAAAAAGCACACACTACGAATAAATAAGTTCAAAAATCGTTTTTAAAGAATGTTTACTTTGTAAGTTTAACTGAGCTCTATACGCTATACTCTGTTTCCTTTCACAATAACTTACAATACGACGGCAGATGTTGGTCGGAAAACTTTTGGTGCTCTTGCCGTTTTACAAGCAGATACATGTCTTTACATTCTAGAAATCGGGAAAATTTCTTTGGTCTAGTGTTTGTAAGCGCTACTGCGGAGCGTCAGGTTCTGGGTTTGATTTCGGGCAGTGTTATTGGTTTTTTTTTATCTGGAATTTTCGTAATCTGGGTTTGTGCCCGGTTGATGGAAATAGGCTCGCCCTCTATTACATAGGTCTTAAACATAACACCAGGTCATCGGTACATCTTGTGGGAGGCCTTCCAACGCTCCGTTTTCCAGTACGCGGTCGCCACTCCAGAATCTTCCGACCCCATCGGCCATCCGTTCTGCGAGCAATGCAGGAATACGTTGGATGCGAGAAGCACAGAATAGGTCGAAGTGGCGGTGCTTGGGGGAGGCCTATGTCCAGCAGTGGACGTCTTTCGGCTGAAATGATGATGATGATGATGATGATGAAACATAACAGGCGAAATGTGGGTGTACTATAGGTACACCTCTGCCCAACCCTTCGGTGAAACATGGCGTGATGTTACGTTATCTTAATTTGGGACAAATCTCTCCAAGGTATTCTAAAGATGTAAGTAGGTACTGCGATTTTAAAGCTACGGTTAACATTTACCGATCCAAGTATACATAATGATGTTTCTGGTTTTTATGTTTTGTCTTGGGGAAACTGTGAACAGCTCAGCCTGTGTCGTTCGTGATACCACTTCTTTTTTATTAGAGTTCCGTACCCAAAGGGTTCTAACGAAACCTTAATAATAATCTTCCGTTGTCGTCGATCTGTCGGTCAGCGAGCTGTATCTCATGATCAGTAATAGACAGTTGAAATTTTCACAGAGTGTTTATATATATTGTCGATATATCAACAATTTTTTTTTTTAATTTACGGGGACTGGTCCCCTTTTGGTTTATGCCAATGCCTTTTGATATGCGGTATTGCATATATTGTTCATTATAATATTGTTAATCATACAGGAGCTCAACTAAAAGCAAGCCGTGATTAGATGTCAGAGCTCAAACAGAACAAGGCATGCTGCTGTGTCGTTATAAATTATACATTGAGTTCTTTTGTGAATAAAATAAAACACACATGAACAAGGTCTTTCCAAATTTGATTAACTTTTAATTAACCGTATGTTATGCTTGTATTTTGCAATGCAACCTCTGAAACTACTGTTGGGATGTCCTTCTTTCTCGAAGTAATTACCTATTTCCGAGTGCAACATTACTGTCTTAATGAATCTTTAATAACGCTAATATTTGTATAGCCTAAGTAATTAGCTAGCACATTTGTGGTAGAATCAAATTGAGATTTAAGTACGAAAATTGTTCTTTGTTCAAAATTACTCTACGACCAACCACCAATGCCAAACTGCACATGAAGTCAGAATTAAACCGTTGCATCCAGATTGTGGTGTATCTATTGCAGTGTTATAAGCCAGGGTGAACCTAGTATTACTGTGAGCTCATGGTTTTAGCTCTAAACTGTGGTTTCGTAATAGTTCCGCTGCGGTCAAACTGTTACCACGGAAACTGTTGGTAGAATTGAATGATTCCAATGGTATCTCGGTTAAACAAGCTAGTCCCTTCTGGTATATTTCGTCTTTATATTTTCAACTAGGTTTTAATCATATATATACCTAGGTAATTTTTTGTGTGTGTATATTCTGTACCGTGTGGTGCCGGAAGTAATATTAGTACCATCCCATTTCTTCCCGTGGGTGTCGTTAGAGACGGCTACGGGAATTACTAGACAACGGGCAACAGCGTTCTCTATGCATTTTACCACCATTCTGTGATCGCCAACCCGCCTGTCAAGCGTGGCGATTATGGCAAAGCTCCTCTGATTGGGGGAGGTTTATGTCCAGCAGTGGACGTCTTTCGGCTGAAATTATGATGATGATGAGGTGAATAAATAATTATTTCTTAGTCTACGGGCGATAATATGTATGACAGACTGAGCTATCGAATTACTAATGAAATAAGTAGGTCCTACAACAATGCAATTATTTTAGCAAAGATAACAATTTATTCTATCTAGTTATTTATCTCATTAGCAAACTCAGGTATAATATCTTTGACCTGCTCTCTAAATTTAACTTCCCACAATTCTGCATTATTAAGTAGTTTTTTAATAAATTAATACGTTTCTAACAGTCTTCGTAATACTACTAGCAAATGAGGCCAGTCAAGCGTGTGGTTAGGCACTAGTAAGATATTAATTTCTTTAGCGCGTGCTCCACTTATGATCATTGAATATTTTTTTCCAACCAAGGCACAGATGAACTGTATTTCAATGGTTTATTTTTACTAGAATTATGGTCGAATTTCGACCACTGGGCGACAGTTGACGAAATTCGACGATAATTCATTTAAAATTCAATGTATTTCTAATGCATTATTGTATAAAAATATTAGCTTTGTGCACTTCTTCTCCATTTAAACTTTAATTGTGCCAAATTTTATAGTCCTCCGTCCGCATAATTTTCGTAAAAGGGGATTTATACTAACATATAAATTTTAACACGCAACTGTAGTAATACAAATTGTTTAATGTGTAAATTCACAGCACATAGCAACTAAAACGTTACTGCTGTTTTATTAATTCGTCCAATTAATGTCAATATTTTCGGTAATAAAAAACGCGAACCAGTTCTTTAGCGTAACATTGTGTGGCTATAAGCACTTCTGCATACAGAAACCTGAGAAGATTTATACACTAATTAATAGCGATGGCGATCATTGCAAGATTATACGAATTGGACGTCTGAAAAATGTTAAAAAATTGCAACGTCGTTGCTCTTTTGCTACGAATATCAGTCATAAAAGATTGATATTCGTAGCAAAAGAGATGGAATACAACAATGTATTCAGCATTTTTGTTCTCAAGCCCCGCGTTCGGCGTTTACCGTGAGAAATTGAGAGCGAAACTGAATAGATCTCCTAGACTCGTTGTCGGCAGAAAAGAAAGCGATCCATGGTTATCTTACTTAATCCGTCGTATACCTGCCTGCTCTGCTCAGTGCTCTGACATCACGGCTCTTTTGCAATTTTAGAACGTCTCGGTACGTTATTGAAAGAATTATTGCCGACGATTATTTCAAATATACCTAGTTTAGTTCATTTTGGTCTTTATCAGTAGGTCATTAGGTACTTTATTGTTTCCAAAGATTTTTTATTGTTTCGTCTAGATTCTTTCAAGAAAATAACGTTTACGAGATAATTGCGTAGGTATCTATTAGCAGCTCTCTGCTTAAATGTTATCCGCTTTGTTTTTATGAACTGTGTTTGAATTTCGTAACGGCTTTTATATATCGATTCTCAGTCTACTTATATAGGTACCTAATGCTATTAGCGATCGTGTTGAACAGTATCTATTAAGGATGAAAAAACCCCAACAATACTAATTTCTTAGATATTGGTGTTGATGCTTAGTTTAAGAAAATTTTATATAGGTAAGCCATTAAGTATTATTAATTTACGACTTCCTAATTTAAAAATTGCTCTTTCGATATGTATATAAGAAAAAAAAAATATCGCAGTAAGTAGATCTAAGCTGCATGATTTAGATTATTTTATTGATTAGTAAATATGAAAGTCGACATCACTAAGGGTTCTAAAACGATACCTAATCAAATGTAGGGCGTTGCCTAAAACATTTTCTAAGGACTGCAAAATACGCAACGCAAAGCGCTGTCAAAG
The DNA here is from genome assembly GCA_947507805.1 of Aporophyla nigra. Classification (NCBI taxonomy): domain Eukaryota; kingdom Metazoa; phylum Arthropoda; class Insecta; order Lepidoptera; family Noctuidae; genus Aporophyla; species Aporophyla nigra. Next base: position 8,875,587 of record OX382301.1, read on the forward strand.
ATTTCATATAAGATTTAGTTAGGTAGATACGTATTGAAACATAAATGAAGTATGAAGCAGGGTCGGCGTTTTTTCATATAGTTAATAATTATTTTTCAGAATTTAACGTTTTCATTATTGGTTTTATCTGCTTTCGTCCGTTTAACCAAGTTTTCACAGAGTTCGAGCATGATTTAAAATTTCGGATCAAGACCTTTATGGAATGTTGAATGGTCAATTAAACATAAGTGGAAACAATAAAGTAAGTTTTAATAAAATATTCTGCCATAATAAGAATAGATTTCAATACACCAACTGTAACTTTAAATGATTGATGTCAAAGTTAAATCATAAAAATAGTCTTTACTAAGTTGAAGCTAGAGTTAAGTAAGCTCCAAGTGCAATGATATTAAACTCTCGTAAGTAACTGTAAAGCAGTACCCAAAGGCCATAGGCGTTCTGTGTTATAGAGATGTAATAGCACGAACTTATGTTTTATTTACTTCAGCACTCTACTCTACTTTACGAAATCATTTTATCGCCGATGCGGTACTTTTTGTAGCAGAACTACTGAAATAAATAGAGACAGATGTCTTACCTTATTGCTGGGATTGTAATCGTTCGATCCCTATTCTTATATGGGTCTCCGGGGTCCGCAGTAGTTAAAATTGCCGCATTCCACTGTAGTCGGGCGTGAGGCCGGCGCAGCTTCCCGATCTGGACCGGTCGCGCGGCCGGGAGAGCACTGGGCCGGTGGCGATCACATAAACTATTATAGTAGCACAGCTGCGAGGGGGACAGTGTGGGAATTCATTGTTATTTCATAGAGTAGCAGTATCGTGTGTGGAGGAGAGGCGGCACGCGCACAGGTACTGCGGCCGCGGAGACGCGCACGGGACTGGCGCGCGGCGACGGCAGCGCCCCCGCGCGCACGCGCGCCGCACCACGCCTGCTGCCTCGGCCGGAGGCCCAGAGCCTCATTTACACACATGGACTCACACAATGAATGTTCAATGCAGACCGGCAGGTTATCTAAAAACCCTCGGAATACAAAACGGGATGGTCGCCAGCCGAGGCTTGCTGTAATTCGGTGGATAGCGCTGTGAATAACGACAACTTGACCCAGTTCCGAATTCACACAAATATTTCAGTGAGCTTGGGAGTGGCACTTTGACGTAACAATATGTCTCGTTACATATTATTACGTACCTACGTACACCTACGTTACGTCTGCAGGCTCTGACAATGCTTGCATTGATACGCTCTTTGATGCTGCCGACACCACAAACAAGCGACTCTCCGTACTCATAAAATGTACGTAGATATTATAAGCAGGGTGCAAGTAATGATGTTGGCTGCTTTTCTTTTATACCTTGGTCCTTTCTTGAACTGTTATATTTGCTTAGCGTATCATATCTAACTTATCACGCCTGTAGGTATTTCCGAAATGGTAGAATTGGTTTTTGGAACTAAGAAACTACATATTATCAGTTCATCTCTAAAATAGAAACTTCTGAAATACAAAAAAAGAATCCAATAAGATACCCACTTAATAAATATTTTAAAGCATCTCTGTTTGTTTTGATTCAAGCTTCTTGCTTAAAATTATCTGAAATCTTCCGCCTCCGTGTTCGTTTCGCGTGAATCTTCCTTTTTTATCTTAATTAGTAATGCTAATTAATGCGGGAGGATTATAAATACAGTCGACCCTTTGCTTGCTGTCTTACTTAGCTGCGGTGTGCACGAGGAAGTACAGAACCTTCTTGAAACAATGAAAAGTAATAAAAATTGAAAGTTTTAATAAATCTCTATCCTTTAACTAAGTATCAGTGAACCTTCATGCATTTGTCTCTTTAGCTGTATCTAGTCATACACAGAACAGTAAACATGAACATCTTGCATAACAGAACTCTTCCTTCCTCGTTCCTCTAATCAGAGACAGGTTTTAAGAATACAATAGCTTAAGCTATTAAACTCTTAGGACAGTGAAGCTTTTAAAATCTTCACGTTATTAAAATCTCAGCACGCTATTACCGTCGTGCCTTCAAAAGAGAGCAAGTTTCGAAGTCTTAAAGGTTTTTAAGAAGTTTCGGTCTGAGTATTGAAGAGACCACTCTCGCTCGTCCTACGATACCACTGAAAAATTAATAAATAAATAAAATAACATCAAATCCAATAAGATTAACTTTCTCGGAATTTATATCGGCCTGGAAAAGCCAGTGCCATTACAAAAAAATTGAAAGTACGAAAATAATAGTTGAGTTGGTCACGACATCGTGTGAATGTGCAACGGTGTGCATTGCATGTAATAAGTAATAAACACTAAACTAGTAAATATTATCTATTCCTAACACTTTGACGTTAGTCAATAGCAAAGAAACAGATATGTCCAAAAAATGAGAAATTGTATGCAATGAGTGTCATTCAATAAAATGTGCATAGAAAAGACATCAACGCGATCAATTAAGTTAACTTTTCGATATTTTTAAGTTAATGTTTCGTTCCCTCTTTCATCATCTATGGTTTATTACAATGTAATCGAAAATTTTCTGTAATGCGTGCGAAATTTAAATATATTAGAATACCTCTCTGATACAAGAACAAATTATATTCGCTAGCGGAACTTTATCCAAGCGTTGGTATAACAAATCATCTAAAACCAATGCAATTAAATAATAAAAAAAACATCGTTCGAACTTTGTTCAAAAACTTTAAATGACGCTGCGATATAAGGTAAAGGACGATGCACATTATCTGACTTGGTTAATTACCAAGTCAGATAATGTAACCAAGAACAACAAGAGAGAACAAAAGATGACGTGCCATGAAAGTTTGATTTATTATGAAAGAAATATTTAACAAATAAACTATAATAATTAAATAAACTATTATCTTGACGAAAAACTACCGGAGACATATTATGAAGGACGGGACGGTTGACGGGTGTCGGGCATGTCACCATCCGGGTGAGTCCATCAGACATATTATCTCTGGTTGTTCTCGTCTGGATAACGGCGAATACTTGCACAGGCATAACCAAGTAACCAGGATTATTCACCAGTAACTTGCTTTGCAATATAAACTAGTGAATTCTGAGGCACCTTATTACAAGTATGTGCCCGACCCAGTTCTCGAAATTGACCATGTCACGTTGTACTGGGATCGGCCTATCATTACTGACGGGACTGGTGTCGCCAGTAAGCCTGATATAGTGGTGATAGATCGGTTAGCGCGCCGCACAATGATAGTGGACGTTACCATTCCGCATGACGGCAACCTCGTAAAAGCTGAGAAAGAGAAACAGATTAAATATCACGACCTAGCACACGAGGTTGTTGACATGTGGAATGTTGACTCTGCTGTCATTGTGCCGATTGTCGTATCAACCAATGGGCTGATGGCTGATACCCTCGACCAACAACTGTCGAGGCTATCGTTAGGTGGTTGGATCAAGAGCCTGATTCAGAAGGCAGTCCTCCTTGACACGGCTCACATCGTGAGGAGGTTCCTGTCTCTAGAGCCCTAACCACCGGTAGCTTGGACCCTGACCCCGATACCGGAGGTCCACTATTTTTTATATTTTTAAATGTTTTTTTTTTTGTAAGTTTCTTCTTCTAAAAATATTCAAAATATAACTAATATGTGGATAAAGAAATAAACAAAAATATAAACTATTATTTAAAATTACATATCCGAGAATTATCCAGTGTCACAGCCGAACGTAGTTACGTAGCCGTGCAGCATAAGCGAGGGTAGTTTATGCACTGCATTACACAGCAGATATCAATTTGTCACTAGCTGTGCCTATAGATCTGCTTGCGTGATTTGATACTAGATCTGCTTGCGTGAACAAACTACACACCTACTTCTAGGTGGTTTTCGAGTTATAAACGCACTTACGGGCTGACACACAGAGAAATGGTATGTTTTTGTAAATTTAAGGACTGGTTTCGTGCTTACCCTGTCCGCAAGAGGGTGATGACGCTGAAGATTTCAGCTGAAAGACGTCCACTGCTGGACATAGGTATCCCTCAATTTGGCGGGGGGGGGGGGGGGGGGGGGGTTGCCAATAATCGCCACGCTTGGTAGGCGGGTTGGCGATCGCAGTATAGTGGTAAAAGGCATAGAGAACTCTGTTGCCTATTCTCTAGTACAATAAGTTCCTTAGTCGCCTCGTATAACACCCACGGGAACAATGGGAGGGAACTGTCAGCTAGACTGGGATGAAACATTGTGACTCTTGGTGAGAGTACACGTGCAAAGGCACTCTGATCATGAGCACTACATAGCCATGACCACAACCAGCCGCAATCTTCGGGGCAAAAGGTGGGACCAAGATCCTTTTAAAAACTCAAAGCATTAATTTCAAACTAGCGGCTTCGCCCGCGTTGAGGTGCAAAATTATCCCACGGGAACGTACTACCAGGATAAAAGTATCCTATGTGTTAATCCAGGTCATAAACTATCCAAATCCGTTCAGCCGTTTTAGCATGATTGAGTAATAAACATCTAAATATCTAAACATTCAAACATACAAATTTTCACATTTATTGTACAATGTATGAGTAGAATAGAATAACCAATTGAATTGCCAATGGGTCTGTCAGTTCTGCCAGGGTCGCTTAGATTTGTTCAAACGGGTTACCGTGACCATGGCATAGGCAACTGAAGGAACACGGGTGGGTTTTAGTCAGTAAAAGTGTGATACTTCCCGCCCAGAGCGGGAGACGTCATTTGATCATTTTCCCACCCACAACAAAAAAGGGGTCTGTCTGTCAGAAGGATGAAGCTAGTTGCCCATCCTAAAACGTAGTAGGATCCCACGGAAAAGAAAAGTTAAGAAATTCAATGGACTCTCTTTTGAATCAAAATATTGTTACAATATAGGTAAGTAGGCAGGGCCGGATTTGGGGGAGGGCAACCGGGGCTACAGCCCCGGGGCCTCCACAAGTGAGGGGCCCCCACAATGAGAATAAAAAAAAAAAACATGTTACCACTAACTAATAAGAATTATATATTCTTATTATTTAATCATTGGTCTTGTAATAAATTATTGAAGCACTACAATTCAAAAAATGTATTCATCAATTTGGAAAATTGTTAGGGGCCTCCACTCCTTTCTTGCCCCAGGGCCTGCAGACCTCTAAATCCGGCCCTGTAAGTAGGTATTTCGTATTTGCGGTCGCGGTTGTGCGACTATGGTCGTTGCGGCTAAGTGTGAGATGCGCATTTTATATTTTAAACAGGAGTTCACTACTACTGGATTATGGTGGAGGTACCTCTGTCTTACCCGCAAGGAAAAGGTAGTTACAAACATATTTTTTTATACACGTAGATTTTTTTTTGAACTTACGTCGCGTAATGTTCATCAAAAACGTAAGCACGTAGAATACCCGTCGTGTAATTTTCGACAGGCATCAATCGATATTAACGTAGCTATAGCTATCGGACTACGCTAATATCGATGCACGTTGTTCGCAGAAAAGCGTATTTGTAGATATTGAAATCATCATCAATTTTCTTTCTAATTGACTACGAAATAGTCATAGTCAATTGGAATGCACTGAATTATTTTTTTCAGGAATTTAATATTTACTTTTCTTCGTTTATGATCATTTGGAAAGCAGAGTTTTACTCATTTTTTTTTTTTTGTTTATTGTGTCTATCACTATGGTAGATACACACACAGTCACTTCGTCATCAGCGACTCGCTGGCGATTTCCGTATTTCATGTTTATACACATAATACAGATTTGTAGATTTGCTAAAATTTTCATTGCATGCATTTCAAATATCTATGCGTATCGTGTGCGTTAGATTTTGAAGTTGCCGGTTACTAACTTGGCTGCGTGTGTACTTAGCATTACAAATGATTTCATTTGACATTACATACTTCTCTGCATGGTATTAGTATGTACTTTACAGGTTTCTGCAATCAGCTGTTGTTAAAACATTAACTTGTCAGTTGTCATGAAATGTCAAAGATTCAGAAGCCCTGTACTGTGTTGTTGTTTCTATTTAACAATAATAAAATAACTTCAACCAAAACTGAAGTGAACGACCTTACGGTGCTTTTTATTCAATAGATCTCTGAACTTCATATTTACAAAAATGTCTAAACAAAGTATAATGTTTCATCCGATAATTAGCTCAATACAAAGAATAGCTCTATACGAAACCAAAGCCGTAAGTTACATTATATTTAAACAATATAGGTGCAGTTTTACTCTTGCCATTACACTTATATGACATTTCTTTGCCAAGACTAGCCTTTTACATCTTTTCGCAAGAGTCAATAGAAGGTGTCAAAGGAATAATTTTAGTGGGTGTATTCATTGTAAAGACGCCAGCACATCTAGGTACTTAAAACTGTCAAATTCTACCAATCATCCTTAAACCTAATGTTTTAGCAATAAAGTTCAAAATCTATTAAAGAAATTTGACAGATTTTAGTAACTCGAAGTGCTGGCATCTGTACACTACCAATTTTATAATCGCAAGAGACTGAAACAAATATTTCTGTTTCTCATAATGGAAAACCTGATACAAAAAATATCTTAAAATGTATGGTTAATTGCAGAGATTCTATTTGATTGGATCAAACAACACTGAAACAAGATTTCGTGTCCTCAAGATTGACAGAACAGACCCTCGGGAGCTGATACTGGTTGATGACAAGTTTGAGTACAATAAACAGGAGATACATCAGCTACTCAACATGATAGGCTTTGGCAATAGGTTGAGAACAGGACTTAACAAACTTGTATCAGCATTTGGTATTGTTGGTAAGTATCTTTTGGTATTCGTATTAAAACTATTAAATTACATGTATTCATTTAGTTTAATATTAAGTACAAAAGTTACTTAATTACTTATAACCGAACAATATATCATTAGTTAAAAAACAAATATTTAATTTCCTGCTAAAATAGCATCTTCCATATAATTTATTTTTTCATTTTCAGGTTTCATAAGATTTTTAGAAGGATACTACATAATATTAGTTACAAAAAGAAGAAAAGTGGCAGTTATTGGTTCACATTCCATCTACAAAATAGAAGATACGGCTACAATATACATTCCTAGTGAGAGCACAAAGCCTCCCCATCCTGACGAACAGAGATACTTGAAGATGTTTTTAGCCATTGACTTATCAACTAACTTTTATTATAGCTACAGTTATGATATCACGCATACTTTACAAATGAATATGGCACCTCCTAGACAACTTGCACCAGCTTTATTCCCCAAGCCTGTAACAGCTGCAGTATACCACTTGAACTTAAGGTCTACTTCAAGCCAGGACTTACAGGAGAAATGTGAATGTCACAAATATGATGATATTGATGAAGATATATTTGAAACTTGGAAGAGTCAACTTCAACAGAGACAAAAGACTGGGTAAAAATCTTATTCATCATCAGTCTAATAATTTACCCACTGCTGGGTCAGAGGCCTTCCTCTCTGTAAGAGAGAGTGGGCCATAATCCACCATGTGGGTGCAGCGCGGGTTGGTAGATGACCCATGTCTTCGTCTTTTTGGTTCTCAGACATGCCAGTTTCCTCACAATGTTTTTGTGGCTCAGTGGTCACCACTGCTTAGATTATTATTATCCATCTGTGATTATTATCAATCTATCTGCCGCTTCCTTGAATACGTTTTCAAGGAGGTCAATGTCTGATATAAATTAATCTTTTGCTTATACAAATTTCCAGCTGCCAACCAAATAGATTAGACTTTGGTGTTCGCTCAGTACCTGAATGGCGATTTGTATGGAACAGTCATCTATTATCAGCAGTACATTCACACCTACACCCTGACTGGATCCTGTACATAGTCCATGGGTTCATAGAACAGAGTAATTTGAACATATTTGGCAGACCCATATACCTGACATTGATAGCTAGAAGGAGCAATAGGTATGCAGGCACCAGGTTCCTGAAGAGAGGTGCAAATATGCATGGAGATGTGGCTAATGAGGTTGAAACTGAACAGATTGTTCATGATTCTATGGTATCATCATTTGCTGCTGGCAGGTAAGGATTTCTTTACTTGTGTAGCATTTTTATTTTTTAAATAAAGCCCTATTTACAACATAATAATATTTCCACAAAATTTCTTTCCAGATTCAGTTCATTTGTCCAAATGAGAGGATCTATCCCCAGTTACTGGTCTCAAGACGTCTCGAAAATGGTGCCGAAACCAGCAATATCAATTGATTTAAGTGATCCTTTTGCTGAAATACCTGGCAGGCACTTGAACAATCTAATGAGAAGATATGGTTCTCCTATAATGTTCTTGAATTTAGTTAAGAAAAGAGAAAAGAAGAAACATGAGTCTCTGCTAACAGATGTGATAAGCAATGGTATAAAGTATTTGAACCAGTTCTTGCCTCCTGAACACGCTGTGCAATATTACCACTTGGATATGGCTAGAACGAATAAAAGATCAGATGCTAAAGTACTGGATAAGTAAGTATTAAACATGGTACTTCTTCAAACACCAAAGCTAACAGAAAATATTAAAGCTGCCAAAATGAATAGCTTCAGTTACCAGAAGGGGTAATCACAGATTTATTTCAATTAGGCCCAAAAAAGGCACTTTTGAACGTCATCAGTTACATGAAAATAGAATTGATTCTAGTTGCCCCTTCCAAAAGGTAGATTCGTATGGAGAAGAATGGGCAAGTAACTCCACCCTTATGTTAAAAAGTTGAATGTAATGTCTACTATTGATGAAAGCTTTGGTGATGATATAATATTTAGTACTTACCAACTCTAACAATACCATAATTTACAACATCTGTTAGATAGAAAATGAACAATGAAATGCCCATAATGGTGCGCGTCTATGAGCTGAGTGGCGTGAAGCGCGCGTAGGGGCTGTCGCGCCCGGGTTCGGTATCACCCGACACCCCGCTTCTTTCCGCCGAGAATCAAGCGCATATGTAATGCACCGACAGGCTATGTAATTCTAGTATAAATTAAAAAAGGCCTTGTAACTTATACAAATTCTGTGAAGTGTCACCAGTTAAACTAAAAAAGCCCTGTGTTCTTTTAAACAATGTATGTGTTTATCTCCAGATTGTCAGCTATAGCCCGCACAGTGGTTCGCAAAACGGGTATATTCCTGAGCACATGCGGGGTGGACGAGGTGACGGGTGTGCCGGGCCCTCAGGGAGGGCGGCTGCAGACTGGACTGGTGCGCGTCAACTGTGTGGACTGCCTTGACAGGACTAATACTGCACAGTTCGCCATCGGGAAGTGTGTCCTCGCACACCAAGTAAGCATACATTATTATTAATTCTCTGTTCCTGTAAGTTGGCTTGGTGAAGTTATTAAATTTTGCTAATGTAAATGTCCACCATTCGCGTTATTCAGACAATGTAAAATTAACCCTATTTCTAATACCAAATGTTTAGCTCAACATAAAACAGTCACATGTAGAGGAATGGTTCTGTTAAAAAAATACGAGGTAAAAAAATACAAAATTAAAAATATTTATTTCATCTTAAACATTATTGTGTCACATAAATTTAGGTAGTACAAAATTACTTGTGGAAGTAATTTTGTAACTTAGTGGTTGTAGCTCTGTTAGCACCCAAATATGATTATTAAGTTGAATCTCCCTATCTTATTTTCCAGTTATATGCCTTGGGACTCCTAGGAGAACCAAATATAGAGTTTGATTCGGACTGCGCGCGGCTGCTTGAAGGATTATATGAGGATCATGGCGATACACTGGCCTTACAATATGGAGGGTCGCAGCTTGTACACAGGTATGTCAAGTATTTTCTATGAGCAAGATGATAACTAATGAATACTAAAATAAGTTTATAGTACTATTTCTAATGCAAAACATATTCAAAAGAAGGTTTGTCTTTCAACCCGTTGGGGTGTTACTCTACTAACATGTTTGAGTCGGCATGATTCGGTAAAGCGTGTGTTGCTTCGAATGATGTTAGAAAAAATAGCGTTCGGCTTAGTCGAATTGTGCCGAGCCGGCTCGACTATGATTCAGCGCAAGTAGATGCCGAACAGAGTTTGCTGATCGGAGCGAGCTGAATTTGTTTTAATTGCTCCAGGCGGACTTCGTTGTTCGACAACTACTGCCGAATCAAATATTCAAGTCCGAAGATGTGCCAAGCATCTTTTAGTAGCACTGCAACCACACAAGAAAAAAAAAAATCTGCTTCTCAATATTTGTTTATGTTACAGAATCAAGACTTATCGTAAAACGGCGCCATGGTCTTCGCACGGTAACGATATCATGCAGACACTAAGTAGATACTACTCCAACACCTTCTCTGATGCCGAAAAACAAAACACAATGAACTTGTTCCTCGGACTCTTCGTTCCCGATCCGTCCAAAGCACCCATTTGGGAATACCAGAGCGATTATTATCTACACCATCCTGAAGCGATGGTGTGTATTCCTAAGAACAGGTAAATAAATAGTAGGCTACAGATTTGCTTTAACTGACGTTGAACTGGCAGTGGGCTGGCCTTGTTTGTAGATGGACCGATGGCCGATGGATCAGACGAGTCCCGAAATAGAGACCGCATATCGACAAGCGTAGTGTGGGACGCCCCCCAGCTAGATGCACCGACGACCTCAAAAAGGTGGTTGGGACAGACTGGATGCGGAAGGCGCAGGACAAGATGTTGTGGCGCAGCATGGTAGAGGCCTATGTTCAGCAGTGGACTGCGATGGGCTGAGTTGATAGTAATTTACTGAAGGCTTATTTTGCCAACGTCAGATATCTTCTATCCATGGAAAAATAAATCGGACTGTAGTTTGGAAAAACTGTCAAAATTCAATATTTATTCGTAGGATACGCGTTACGCTATGTATAAAAGTTTGGTTGAATTCGCCCTAAGCGAAAGTCTTACTGCACTAATCTATTTCTTTTCTAGAACAAAAAAACTTTAGAGGTGTCAAGGGACACCCGGATGGAACGAAGTTCCTTTCCAGGATTCATAATAGTTATAATTTTTTAATTATTTATTATGTACAAAAAACCTGTATACACTCAACAAAAATATTCTCTCTCTCTCCCTCTCTCTACCTCTGTCTCCCTCTCTCTCTCCCTCTCTCCCTCTCTCTCTCTCTCTCTCCCTCTCTGCCTCTCCCCCTCTCCCCTCCCTCTCCCCATCTCCCCACTCTCCCTCTCCCCCACTCCCCCTCTCCCCCTCTCTCCCTCTCTACTCACAACAAAAACAACAACATACAAAATATATACGGTCGAATTGAGAAACCTCGTCCTTGTTTTGAAGTCGGTTAAAGCATGTCGTGACAACTTTTCGTAAGAATTTTTCCGTCTAGCCCCCTTTCACAACGCGCGATAAGGAACTTCGTTCCATTTTTTTCTTTAATCCCAGATCACTAACAAAGTGGTGGGACGACGACGTCCTCCGATACCTGCCTCTGCCGTGCAACGAGATGAGGAAGCTGTGTTGTGAGATCATCGGCATGCAGGGCGATAGCAGCAGTACTATAGAGATGGTGGACCCTTACCACGATTATAACAGGCCCTTTGAATATACCGTGTTGATGGAATGCTTTGAATTTAAGGTGAGGACTGAAGATAGTTCAGCATCCCCGAAAGGTCAGGTATAGGTGCACCTAGTCTAGCCTTAGTCTTTTCGACCTATTGCTCTATACTACCTCAATTTTCATTACCAGCTCTATTTGCGAAGGAAACTATTTTATTCAACTTAATTCACGCCTTGTTTCCCATAAGGAATGGGCAGAGGTGCACCTAAGTGTAGTACACCCACATTCCGCCAGCGTAATGGGGGTACGGGTACAAATCCAGACTCTGGACGACTACTAAGATATCCCTGTTGGGAAATCCTAATAACATTGCGCAACCAGAAAATGTAGCCCAGAATTCTATCAATCTTTAAGAAAAGCATAAATTGTGTAAACAAACTTGTTTTTTTTTTATACTACAGCTCAGCTTTTTTCATTTCCACAGATGTTCCACACGTTTCGTGACTTGGCGCCGACATTTTCAGAAAGTTTCAGTCCGTTTGTAGTTCGTGGGCGCTCTATGGGTCAGATCAAAGGGCCGACTTCAAAGAACCCGGTCATCAGTGGCCGATCCAGTACCACTTCTAATAACTCTAGCGAGTATGTATTCAGTCAATTCAAATCAAAATATTTTTATTTCACATAAACCTACATGGGCACTTATGAAACGTCAGAGGCTAAGTGCATGGTTCCAAATTCTTGATTCCTACGGAGAAGAGCTGGCAAGAAACTCCATAGTTACTGTTTTAAAAATAACATATATATTACCTCCCCTTTATCTCATACTATTATAGTTACCCGCCCCTATTTAGCTCGTTTTTTATAACTTGACAAAACATCGAGATTTCTTTATTATAACAAGTTTTATATTATAAACTACATATAAACTTTCTGGAATGAATTCTCTTAATGGTAAAAACCACATCAAAATCCATTGTGTAGTTCAGAAGAACAATGCGGTGACACAGACTCGAAAAGCGGCTTTATTTTATAATATGATAGAATATGAATGGACCAAATTGAACTTCTTTCCTTTATTAATCACTAGTACTGAATAATATGTATCTACTCGTTTCAGTTCGAACGGTGATTCTTCATCTGATGACGATTTGACGAACTCAACTCCAAGCTCACGTTTATCTGTTCCATCGCCGCTCACAGTAGTGGCAAAAGTATTAAAAGCCGAAGAGGTAGAGGAAACACCCATGTTCCCTGCTATTAAACGAAGGAACAGGGTTCTTTTAAGTGAGCCCAGCAAACGAGATATGGTCATGTAAGTACCGTACTAATAAAAAAAAAATTCAACAATATGTATCATCATAACATAATTATAATTATGAAATTACTTAATTAGAATAACATAACTATCTTAAAGAACGTACAGTTTCTCAAAACGGTGAGGGAAAACATAGTGAGGAAACCGGATGCCCTAGAACCAAAAATTCGAAGATATGTGACATCTATAAACCCGCACTGGGCCCACGTGGTGGATTATGGCCCACTCCCTCTCGAAGGGAGGAGGCCTGTGTCCCAGCAGTGGGAACATTATAGGCTGATTATGTATGTGTACGTACAGCTTGAGCATTGTACTCAAATACACGAGATGCACGTTGAAGTCGACGGCCGTTGATGCGTGCCGCTCGTGTATCTGAGCACTTACAGCAACTGGTCCTTACTTATTGCGGTTGAAAGCTTAACATAGATGGGGCTAGTATAGGCGGTTCCATATTCATTGTTTCGTTTCGTATTGCACGAGTTCCTTTTTCAAACTCATTGCAAAAAAGCGTTCAAATACAAGTCCGAATCTCATCTAAGCGATAATCTCAAACTAGGCACAGCCTGTACTATGGCAAGCAGACAACTGATAAATATAATTATATATTTCTAAATACGTACATATCTACACTAATATTATAAAGAGGAAAAATTTGTATTTTTGTTTGTTTGTAATGGATAAACTCAAAAACGACTGTACCGATTTTAAAAATTCTTTCATCATTAGAAAGCTACATTATCTGCGAGTAACATAGGCTATATAACATCACGCTACAACGAAGAGGAGCGGAGCAGTAATGAAAAATGTTGCAAAAACAGGGAAAATCGCACGGGTAGGCGATTCGACGCGACGGGAAGGGTCGGGGGAACACGAAATTTAACGCGGACGAAGTCGCGGGCAGAAGCTAGTTATAGATAAATTACACCCAGACACATAACAAATGATTGTGCTCATTACACAAAGATTTGTCCTGGGTGGGAATCGAACCCACGACTTCAGTCTTAGCAGTCAGGGTCACTAACCAGACTAACAGGCCAGTCTTAAAAAACAAGAAAATAAAAGTAAAAACTAAGTTATATAAAGGTTTGTGACAGATTTAGACCCAAACTCAGAAATGAAAACGCGAACGTTCTTAAAAATTCCGGGAATTTACAGCTTGTGCTGATGGCGCCATCTAGGTATCTCTTTTGGCGTACGATGTTTCGCTGCAACTCGAAGAATATTTGAATTTCGCGGGCTACCGTAACACATTATTTATTTATTTAATAACTTTGTAATTAAATTAGCCCTTAATTTTCAGGTATAGGAGGTATGTGAACTTTGAACGTCGTTCAAATCCACGCTACAAGTCAGACATTCATGTGGTTATGACCGTCAACAGCGCATTTACTATCGACAGCTCCGTGGAAGTCATTCCGCCGACTGTGTCGAAAGCGTCACGCGAAATCTACCAGGACTATGTCCAACGTTACTCCGGACGAATTAAAGTAAATACTGATTCCGTCGCAGCATATAAAAGATATGTAAATTTTAGTTTGTAGAGCTGTAATTAATCAATATTAATAAAATATCTATCTCGAAGTCCTGTACGTATAACTAAATAAATAAGGATCAAGATTATTAGTTATCATTATTCTCATCATTCTCCTGCCCTTATCCCATTATCCCAATTTATTTGAGGTCGGCGCAACATGTCTTTTTTTTCCATACTTCTCTATTAGTCGTCATCTCAATAGTCATCGCGTTTCTATCCATATCATACGTTTCTTTAGTCTCCTCTACTCTTATAGCCATCGAAATTCATATTCAATACTTTCCTCACGACATTTTCCCAGAGCCGTAGGGGGGGGGGGGGGGGGCATTGTGGGGCAATGGCATAGGATTTTTGTTAGGACCTTGAAATCACAATGCCCTACCTTAAAAATACCAAAAACGAAGATACCCTATTATAATTGGATTGTATGTTTATAGTTTTAGATAAAAAAAAAAATAGCAATAGCTATCTAAACTTTTCCGAAGATACCACAGTTTGGGACATTGATTTCATATTATAATAATTCTTTTCTCTGTGTATAGATGGCATTTGAAGCGCCATCACATGAAGTAATGGGTCTATTTAATTATAATATGCCGATGCAGAGACAAATTTCAACAGTCTTGTTCGCTTATTCTTCATCATTGAGGATGATGGTCAGTCACAGAAATTATTTGTCTATGAGTAGCTATTGAATGTACATCGTTGACCTAGAGGTGATGTTGATTGATTTAGGAGCCCGTGCTTCAGAGAAGATCAATTATGATATATTTTTTACTTCCGCCCTACCTGTAGTCAATGCTGCCCTACCTCAAATTCGAGTCTAGCTACAGCCCTGCATTTTCCTCATTCCTCCGTATCACGTGACCATACCATGAAAACCGATTGCCACACAACTTTTCACTTATCGGTGCCACTTTCAGACTTCCTCTTATGTACTCATTACTTATTCTATCCATTCGTGTAACACCACAGATCCCTCTTAAAATTTTGATCTCAGCTGCATGCAATTGCCTTTCGTTCTTCCCTTTTGTGGCCCAACATTCTGACCCATACAAGACAGCAGGTCTGACCATGGTTTTATATATCTTCAAGTTGCAGGAGGATATGAGGGTCGCAGATTGTTCCCGGGACCTGCTGAAGGAAAAGTAGACTTGTTTTTACCTTCTGTCTCTAATCAATATTTATATGCTCTGTGTATTCAATGATTCAAGTGTGATTGTTTATTGTTTGCCTTCAAACGTCCCTAAGGGGTATCTTTGACGATCATTCTGGTGTCCAGCTCAAATCTTATCGATATTATTGAAAAAATCTAAGATTTCTCATACACTTGGTGTCAGTTTATCGAAGCATAATTTGATTTGATCACGGAGAACAGACGCTTGAATACGAACTGTTATTAAAATTCTACGCCACGCTAGGGAAAACTATTGGCTGCACTACGTGTGCACTACGCTACATCATAAAACACTGTTACTCTTAACGCGCTACGGCAATACGTATGCAGATTTGTGCTCACTGAGCATCATAAATATCTTCCTAGAGTAAATATTTTCTGCGATAAATACTAATGCCTGAACCTTTACGACCTTTGACCTTAAGCCGTGAAGTTGGCGACTAACTTGTTATTTTACCGTTTGACAGTTTTGACGTAATTGACATTTGTGATTTGCTTCAGATTTCTATTCAATTCTCATTACATTTTTCTTGGTCGATTGTTGTGCAAAATTCTAGCTGAAATAAGGGGGCGGATGGCTGTTACATACATGTAAGTGACAAATAGTCTCTTATAATCATGGCTATGTCAAAGGGATTTAAAGTCCTGGAGAAATCGGCGCCACCGAATCCGTATAGTATAATATTGCAACACAGAAATAAAGACTCCGCACTTCTCTTTGAGTCTCAAGCCGTGGTTTCGTTGTCGTCTCAAGAAACAGAAACATTGCGGAAACAATATCACAAAATAGCCGACGCGTACGGGGTTCTGGGTGTTCTGCAGCTGAATTCGGGTGAAAGCTGTATGCTGTACCTGGTTCTTGTAACGGGATGCTGTTCAGTTGGTAAGATTGGAGACGCTGAAGTCTTTAAAATTACTCAGACCCAATTTTTACCACTATTTTATCATACGCAAGGCGAAGATAAAGTGTCAGAAGTAAGAAAATTAGTCAACTCTGGGACCTTTTACTTTTCATGGAATTCAGGTAAAACTCCCCATCTGTTTGACCTCACCCTGTGCGCTCAGAGGAAAAGCAAGGGAGCCAGCCCTGATAACAGATTCTTCTGGAATAGAACTCTTTATATACATTTAATAAGATTTGGAATAGATTGTGAAGAGTGGTTAACTCGAGCGATGTGTGGCTCCGTGGAGATAAGGACCATTTATGTTGGACATAGACAAGCAAGAGCAGTACTAGTGTCGCGACTTAGCTGTGAGCGGGCTGGGACTAGGTTTAATGTCCGAGGTTGCAATGATGATGGCAATGTTGCCAATTTTGTGGAAACAGAACAAGCAATCTACATAGATGATTCAGTTGCTTCTTATGTACAGACTAGAGGCTCAGTTCCTCTGTTTTGGGAACAACCTGGTATTCAAGTGGGATCTCATAAAGTAAAGATGTCTAGGGGATATGATGCATCTACCAGTGCATGTGATAGACATTTCTCACTATTAAAGCGTAACTATGGCTCATTAATAGTTGTTAATCTGTTGGGGTCCAGTTTAATAGGAGGCAGTGAAGGTGAAGCTACACTGAGTAATGCATTCCAAAAACATTTGAATGACTCTGCCCACAATGATGTAGTTCAAATAATTTTTGATTATCATCAAGAAGTTAGAGCTTCTTCTATAGAAACTGCATTAGCAAAATTTAGAAAAATCATTGAAAAACACTATGATGATATAAGTATTTTTAGTGCTAAAGGTTCAGATATTTACAATATTCAAAAAGGATGTATAAGAACCAATTGCTTAGATTGCTTGGACAGAACCAATTCTATACAAACATTTATAGGATTAGAAATGTTGGCCATTCAATTAATGCTTTTGCAATGTATTGACAAAAAACAAAATGTCAACAGATTTGAAGAAGTATTTAAACAGATGTGGGTCAATAATGGAAATGAAATATCAAAAATCTATGCTGGTACTGGTGCCATCCAAGGAGGCTCTAAACTTATTGATGGAGCAAGATCTGCAGCACGAACAATCCAAAATAATTTACTAGATAACACAAAGCAAGAGGCTATTGATATATTACTTTTGGGCTCTACATTGAACTCAGAACTTGCTGATCGTTCACGAATATTGCTACCATCCAACTTATTGCACACATCAACACCAGTTCTCAGGGAAATGTGTCGTAGAGCAAGTGAATTCACACAGCCAACTACTATTCGAATCACAATTGGCACATACAATGTGAATGGTGGTAAACATTTCAGGAGTCTTGCCTACAAAGATGTTTCATTAGCTGACTGGCTACTGGATTGCCCTAACTCAGCTTTAGTTAACACTGTCAATTTAAAAGAACATCCATCAGATATATTTGCTATTGGCTTTGAAGAAATTGTGGACTTAAATGCTAGCAATATCATGGCAGCTAGCACAGATAATGCTAAAGCTTGGAGTGAAGAATTAGAAAAAGTGTTATGCAGAGATGCTCCATACACCTTACTCTCAAGTCATCAACTAGTAGGAGTCTGCCTTTTCATTTTTGTCAGGAAAGATCTGATTCCACATGTTAGGGATGTTGCCCTAGATTGTGTTAAAACTGGTCTTGGTGGCACTACTGGAAACAAAGGATCAGTCGGCATTCGAATGGTCCTCTATGGAACATCCCTATGTTTTGTATGCGCTCATTTTGCTGCAGGTCAATCTCAGGTTACAGAACGTAACGCTGATTATACTGAGATAACGCGAAAAACCGCCTTCCCTATGGGCCGCTCTCTTTACTCTCATGATTATGTATTCTGGTGTGGTGATTTTAACTACCGCGTTGACCTGGATAAAGATGAAATACGCCTATTAGTGTCACAAAATAATTTACAACGAATTTTAGAGCATGATCAGTTGTTACAACAAAAATCACAAGGATTGGTGTTCAAAAATTGCTTTGAGGGTGACATAACATTCCCTCCTACATACAAATATGATTTATTCAGCGATGATTATGATACGAGCGAAAAATGTCGAGCGCCTGCTTGGACCGATCGAGTATTATGGCGCAGTAGGAAACACACTATTGACCCAGAGGGCACATCGGAATTAGCAGCAGGAAAATTGCTACATTATGGCCGCGCAGAACTGAAACAAAGCGATCATCGGCCAGTCATCGCAATTCTAGAGATCGAAGTACTACAAGTAAGCTATACCAAATGCATGGAGGTGTTTTATGAAGTAGTGAAAGATCTTGGGCCTCCTGATGCTAGTATAATTGTACAACCTTGCGACGAATTCAATAACGAGGATTGCCCGTTCGATGATAACGTGGTGGCAGCTGTATTACAAGAATTATCTACGATTGGTGAAGTAACGTTAGTGCGTTTTATTGACGATGCTTCTCTTAGCATTACTTTTAGAGAAGGACAAAATGCTCTAGCAGCTGCACAGAAGGGGCAAATATCAGCCTGTTCGATCCCATTACAAATTACTTTAAAAACCCCTAATTGGATTGATATCGTTCGATCTGAAATAGGGTTGTGTACAAACAATACTGTTCCATTATCAGGAGAAGCTCAACCAGAGCGACCTCTCAGATCTGCACCTCCCACTCCTCGCAGACAGCAGCCTAGCCGACCCCCTGCACCATCACCGACACCTCTGGTGCCATCCAGAGCGCCGGCAATAAGTCCGGCGCGTCCTCCGCCCCCACGGCCGGCGCCGCTCCCGCCGGACGCGGGTAAGACTTCTGCTCAGTCCCCGATAACGTCCCCAGTGGCGTCCCCGGTGGCGTCCCCGCCAGCAGATAGCGTGCCTCCCCCAACGTGCGCGCCGCCGCCTCCGCCGGAGAGTAGCACGCAGCCGCCGACCGGCCCGCCGCCTCCGGTGCCCGCCCGGCAGGGCGCTCCGCCACCCTTACCCGCCCGACCTCGACCAGCGTAATGAACGAAACTATAGTCTTACGTAAGATGTTGAATTAATGTGTTTGTATTGTATACTTACTTGTTAGCTGTCTTAATTTATTTATAAAGTGTCTCTTAATTTTAATTAGAAATATTGTTCAATCAGATACAATTTTCTTTATTACATGTAAGTATTTAACTTTATTTACGAATTTAATTTACTTTTGGTGATGTATCTAATTTTACTGTGCGATACAATCGCTGCTAAACTAAAATTCCGACGTTGATAATTAACATACTTACTAATTAGTTTTAGTGTTTATTTACGTAATAGTTATTATACACTACAGAACGAAAAATTTTACTAATCTCTTTTCTCTCATTGGTTTTGTATTCGATATTATTTTTAGATTGAAACCACAAGTAAAGCGGATTAGCTAATTTTAGAAATTAGAGTCTACTTTTTTAAAGAGTTTAAAGAATTTGGTGTTGCGTATAATTTACATGTAAGCATAGGGTATATCTTCAGGATTACATGATTAATAATAATCAACTAAAATTGCCATTTTATTATGTAGAACCAATGGGTTCGCTTCGATTGTTTTTTTACTGATGAGTTAACCGACACACTATCATTCATCGTAGAATGTATTCATAAAATTGTGTGTGCGTGTTTGTGAGGTCTGGTGTGACATATGTGTTAATTATCTATCTGTATCGATATATAAGTGTTTTACGAGATTGTAATACCTGTGTATTAATTAATATATATATATCATCTATGTACGTTGTTACAAACTAATGTTATGTTTCTTAAATCTATAGCTATCTAGTTTTCCATAATCTATGAATGAAGATAACTGTATTCTTTTGTAAGAGTTGGAGTGGTTCCAATATCACAATACTGTGACCCAGTTAAATACTAGCCTAGTTTATTTAGTGACGGCATCTACAAACCCTGGTGCGTAAGATGTTGTTTGAGTATATCACTAATCAGATAATATTAATCATCATCTTACAAATGCGTCCCTACAGCGAGCATTCATTGCATTGCGAGAAAATCTTTATTCCGTTTGAGATTAAAATATAGGCGACTTCTGCCCGCGTCTTCGTCCGCGTGGATGTCGGAAATTATCCCATAGGAACGTGCTACCTGGACAAAAAGTAGCCTAGGTATATCCTTCCCCAGGATGCCATCTATCTCCTTGTTAAGATTTTTCGAAATCCGTTTATTGGTTTAAAAATGTAACACGCAGATTTACTTTCGATTTTTACAAACTCGAATGTAGTTCTGTGTGTCCCTTAAAAATCCACACTTAATATTATTTTTTAGTATGGATTTTTAAAGTACGGTGCTTGTTTTGAACGTCTCCATAGAAACTTCGTGTTCGTGAACGAACAGTTGCGCACGAATGCTCGCCGATTGGACCTTTAGTAATATTGTTAGCAAATAAGTCGGTTTCGGGGCTAAAACTGTTTGCTATACTTACCTAGACACCAGAAATATTATCGATATCATATTGGTGTACGTACCTATCTGTCTATTGAATGTATATCAATAATTAATTTAAATGTTAATGATAGTAGTTACATAAAATACAACGCCTATTAGCTGAAACTGACACCAGTACAGACGGATACAAACAAGTATAAACTGATAAATCTGATAATGCCACTATCACTGCAGTGCTACGTCCCGTAATCAGAAAGACCGATTATCGTGCTTGTTTGAGTAATATTCGATCCTTAAGTGTTGATGAATTAATAAAAGTTTACAGGCGTAGTACCTTCTAGGTTTCCATATCTTCGCCATGCGTTGAAACCCTCGTAAAGATGTGTGTATATTTAAAACAAATGTCACACTGCGTAACTCTACAAAATTCTTTTGCCTTCTATTGATGATAATGAGAACGTTAATGCCGGCCATTTTCAGACAGTTTTTATGTTCCCCTGTAAAATAAAATTTAATACAATTACAAGGTTTTCATCCCACGGTGACGATATCAAGACGCTCTGGATAGTTCTTGACCTTTGGTCTGGTCGTTTAAGATTCAAGAAGTCCCGCGATTGGTGTGGTTTTTTAAGGTTTCAAATGCTATTGTAAGACTTGGCGCGCACTAGAAATAAGTCGTCAGATTGATTATGTGCTGATAGTTTAATCGGTTGATTAATCGAGGAGTATGAAGCTCTACTGTACCTACTAGGTCAGCGAATTACCTACTAATTTCAAATTGAGGCTGGAACACACTCGCTAATGGTACCAATTGAACTATCGGCTCACGACATTATGTCTGCAGTGCGTGCGCACCAAGCTGATTTTAGTAACAACTAAGTCGAATAGATCTGCCTAATTCGATCTGGGTCGATAACCTCCTATAGATTTACTTTATTGTGTGATCTCGACGAAGCTAACATTTCTGTGTCTTTTATAATTACCTGTAGACTCGCATAGACATCATTACCTACACGATCGTAGGTATACTTAATTGTAGGTAATCATATGACTTGCATTTTTATGCTGGAATGATAAGTAGGTATGTGGTACTGCGTTTCTTTCGGTCTTAGCACGACAGTCTCTTCACGGCTTTGCTATTACTCGATTCTTCCGATACCTTTCTTGATTCGCACTCTCTTCTGGGTATATATCACTAACAAAGAGTAAAATAAGTTAAAACTTCTCAGGAGCCAGCGTAGAGCGTGCTTCGGCGTGGAGAGCCGATCAACATTTATAGATTTAATGGCTATGCATCGAATTGTCATAATCGTAATGTTATTTATCAATGATTTGCCGTTTATAAATGATAAAACCTAAATGGACTTTAATTATAATAAAAATAGGTAACTTAAAAAAAAGTAAGTACATTGCAATCGTTTCCTTTAGTGTCCTCTGATTATGACTAGATCTAGACAGTACGGCTCAAATTTAAGTCTATGGCGGCTCCGCACTGTAATTGCGTAACACGCTATCATATGAATTTGACAGTGCAACAACAAGTGTGTTATTTACGTTGTTGAGCAGACACATTTTTCGAACATATCAAGCAATGGATTAGCAATATGATTCAGATTCTGATTAAAAGCGTGATACGCAAATTGGGTTCCGAAGTGCGCAATACCTCACCCCTCACCCTCGCTGACAGGTGAATTTGTTATTGCGCAGCGACCCACCTCATGTTCTGAGTCGCCATTAACTTTAAATTGGGATATTAGTTTATTAAACAGTTTATATTATCATTCAATTATTAATTATTCTGTTGTATCCATACTCTATTAATATAATGTATTTTTATATAAGAAAATCCTTTATTTGCTAGTAAGTACGGTAGTCTTGTTTTTGCTATGAGTACTTACATACTTATCTCATTTTTTTTATGAAATATTTTTGTTTTAGTAGGCTTCCCATAAAGTGCTGAATACTTTTTTATATTTATATTGCCCAGCAATTTGATTAATATTAGTTAAATATTATTAACCTGTGTTTACTTCGAGTATTATGTGAAAATTAAGTGATATGAATTTAATGGGAAACATTGTCCACATTTACTTTGTTCTTAAAAGGCTGTGTTGTGCATTTTATTCAAATGAGATTGAATGTTGAAATCTCAGTATATTTTAATTTCGTCATGTTTGTTCACTAGTGACGACTGAACCGATTTGAAGGTAAAAAGTTCCAAAAATATTTTTTTATTCTCCTTTTACATTACTAGCTAGATTTCTTTTAACCTATTTTTTTATTATATTATTTTTATTGAACGTGTCCTGTTCTCGAAACTGTTCACGTAGTAGGTACCTGATTGTTTTCATTTTCAGATACATGAAGTATTGAGTTTACTTACTATCGATCAAATTGTGTACACTTACTTGAAGTCTTAGTCTTACTTAATGATTAAGGTCCAAACAAGTAGATTGGTGTTGCTAAGTAGAATGCTTTTTGGATGTTAATGCTAAATGAATTCACAAAATATGGTTTGCAATATGGCATTATAGGTGAAGGCCAGTGTTGATATGTTATACAAGTTATATCAAATATAGAATTATTTAAACCTCTGAATTTTATTTTTCCTATTCTGTGCCTAGCTTTAATTGCCTAAAAATCATTTTAAGGGTTCCGTACCCGATGGGTAACCATCGGGACTCCATTACTAAGCCTCCGCTGCCCGTCTGTCTCTCTGCCAGCGTGCTGTATCTCCTGATCCGTAATAGTTAGACAGTTGAAATTTTCACGGAATTTGTATTTCTGTTGGCGCTATAAAAAAATAAAAAAAGCAATTAAAGAGTACAAGAATCTTTTTTCCCTTGTGGTACGGAATCCTTGGTGTGCGAGTCCAACTCGCACTTTTCGATCTGGAAAAGGATGACTATATTACAATTATACGCGAGTTGGTGTCCTGTACATTTATTGCTTATAACTTGGACGTATCACCTATAGACTCGTTGGTCTAGTGGTCGCCAGCGCTACTGTTGAACATGAGGTCCTGGGTTCGATACCCTGGTTGGGCAATGTGTTATTGAGGTATTTTATCTGGCATTTCTCAGTAGCCGCCCGGAGTCTGGATTTGTGTCCGATTGATAGCAATAGTGTCGCCCTCTATTACATGGGACTTAAACATAACTGGCGAAATGTGAGTGTACTATAAGAACAACCCTGTGCCCTCTGCTCCAGCCAGGCGCGGTCGTAGCCTAATATTTTAGGTGGGGTCACCATGAGTACTGAAGAATATTTTTAGGAAGGTACTTCCTCTTTGGTCTAGTAGTCGCAAGCGATACTGATCAGCATAATGTCCCGGGTAATAATCTTTTTGCAAATGTCCATCGGAGTCTCCATGGCTCAAGTGAGAACAATATTAAGATAGTAAGACAGGCAAATCGTTCAGGGTTTCGACAGCATGACTGTCTTTGGGGGGGGGGGGGGGGGGTCATGACCCCTAGAACCCCCCCTTGGACCGCGCCTGGCTCCAGCCTTCTGGGAAACAAGGCGTGATGTTATGTAGTACGTATAAAATAAAGTTTTGGAGCAACAAAATCATGTGTATACTTACATAAACTCACACCTTTTTCCCATGGGGATAGGCAGAAACGGAACGCTACCTGCTACGATCTCGACACACTCCTTTTGCGTCGTTTAGGTTCATACACACACGCCGGTTGCGAGTACTACGCACCTGACCTTTCTGAAGAACATCAGCAATATGGTCACTAAATGTCCCCTCCCGGTGTTTCCACTCACATCTGCCTTGTAAATACCTTTTGTAAGCCTGCCTTCGAGGATCGTCTAGAGGACACGGTGGAGCATACGGTGGAAGTGTGCCCTGCCTGGGCGGAGCACCGCCGTGTCCTCGTGGAGGCGATCGGCGGCGGCGACCTCTCGCGTCCGGCCCTGGTGCGGGCCATGGTACGGAGCGAGAGGGCATGGGAAGCCGTCACCTCCTTCTGCGAAACAATGCTCGCGAAGGAGGAGGCAGGGCGCGTGAGGGAGTTGCAGTCTCTGCGCCCTCACGTCCCTAGCCGCCGCAGGAGGAGACGCCCCGGGCGCCGGGAGTCGATTGCGGACTCCCGGCCACCGTAGGCGCGAGCTTGCGGGTGGCGAGCAATGGGTAGCTCGCCGCCCGGTAAGGACCAAGCTCGGGTCGACGGCGCGTAGTGTTCCACGCGCGCCTCAAAGAGATGTCAGCCACACTGAAGGGGTCTGCTAGGACCGATGCCTGCCGGGGTCGCGTGATTGTTCAAAAGAGATACCGTGACCCTGGCACATGGGCAACTGAAGGAACACGGGTGGGTTTTAGTCAGTAAAAGTCTGACACGCCCTCCCGCTCCGCCCAGAGCGGGAGAAGTCATTTGATGATTTCCCATGCAAAAAAAAAAAAAAAAAAACCTGCCTTCATTCATCCTCTCAACATGACCAAACCATCTAAACATACTTTTAAAAAAAAATTGTCACTACATCTTCTTTTAAACCACACCGTTCTCTTATCACATCATTCCTCAGCCTATCATTCAACAAAATCAATGTCACAAAAAAGTTTAAATCCCATTGTAAGTATTGCGAGAAATTTTATTAATTACTAGCTGACCCGACAGACGTTGTCCTGTCTCTTTGATGATATTTGAGCACGCATTCTGTCAATTCTATGTCAAATGTCATAATGTTACATTAAAAAAGTTCACATTGTCCTATTATATGGTTGTTAAGTATTCTTAAATAAGTGTTCTTAAATTTTCTAATTTCCCGCGCAATTTTTTAATTTTTTTCTTTCATAAGAACCTTCTCCTGACAATTACATACACAACAAAAAAAGAAAAAGTGAAATCGGTCCAGCCGTTCACGCGTGATGGCGTGACCAAGGGAAATAGGGATTCATTTTTATATA
Organism: Aporophyla nigra; assembly: GCA_947507805.1. Taxonomy (NCBI): domain Eukaryota; kingdom Metazoa; phylum Arthropoda; class Insecta; order Lepidoptera; family Noctuidae; genus Aporophyla; species Aporophyla nigra. The sequence continues at coordinate 8,901,341 of OX382301.1, forward strand.
TTTTATTAATTATTTAGGAGTTCTTTAATTGAAACGGCCACTCTAAAATAAACTACATTACGCTAGATAGTCGAGTAAGTGGTAATGGAATGTAAATTAAGAGTCATAATTTCAACCGAAATACGTCCACTGCTGGCCATAGGCCTGCCCCAGCTTGCGGGGGTTTGCCATAATCGCCACGCTGGGCAGTATAAGGTTAAATTAAGAATAAGGTTATAATTCAAGTTTTTTTTTTTTCACCTAATCACAAAACATCAAGGTATCTTATTTTTCTTAGTTTACAGAAAAACCTGGTTGAAAGATGTTGAAACCAGAAGGTACCTAAATATTTTAAATCATAACTGTCATAAATTGACATCATCTATAACTATGCATTACATAAAATGATTGAATGTATTTTTTCCTTGTACGCACAGCCACACATCAAGCTATACATTTCCAGTATAAGCTGACATCTCATTGTACGAATAGCATATACAATGCGAGGTCAGCTAAAACTGGAATTGTATAGCTTGACCTGTAGCTGTGTATGTCCATAGGAAAAAAAAGTGCTGCTGGGATGCTGTAGTTCCAGCGGACAGTTTTTTGTTAACTAACTCCCGATGGTTGGATGCACAAATTCGTGTTTATCATACACAATTACACAACATCATACACTAAATATCTGTAAAACTGAAATTAAGATTTTCAAACCACTGGAACGCACGCACTACGCACACCTGAAAAAGTTGTGTTTGGAAAGTCCTTCATTTTCAAAGTTGAACATCATTTAATTTATTATTTAGGCATATGGTTTGAAACTAACGCAACAAATTACAAACTTATCATCCCGGGTTCCATTTGGATAATTTTCAACATAGACGCGGGTAGAGCCGTGTGGGCAGTACCTATGTAGTTATTAAATAAAAAGTCGAAAATATTTTTGTATCACGTTATATATTTTCTAAACACAGTGCTGAGACACTTATAACACAGGCAACTAATACATAATTTAGTAATTGATTCATTCATGTATTTACTTCTTGGGTACGGCGTGGGTGAAGATTGTGTGGCCCACTCCGAGGAGTCCGACAATGCAGAGACCCATGGTTAAACGGTACAGAATAGCGTCCAGGGGACCTCCCTTCAGGAACACTGGAACATCATCCTCTTTCTGAAATGCAGTAAGTAGGCATGAAAAAATAGGGTAATAATATGAGACAGTGGGTCTTATATAGCCTGCCTGTTGATAGGATGGAACTGGACTGAGTTATCAACTTTTTTAAAATTAATTTTATTAAATTATGAAAGATTTTTACTATCTAACCAACTCAACAGATAATGTAAAATATTCTCTGTCAGTTTTAAATAAAAACAAAACTTGGGTGTTGTAAAAACTTGACTAAGTTAATGTTCGAAACACAGTACACACTAGCTAGTTTCACCTTGAGAGAGACAGTCATAGTTTTAATGTTTATGTATGACAATTTAATTGTGGCGTTCCGCGCATAAAGGTACAGGGAGGTATTGAGTTAAGGCCATATGTAAAATCTAGAAGAGTCCCTTTATTACGATGTTTAAAAAAAAAAAAGAAATGTTTTCCTAATACTTTTTTTTGTAACAGACATCCAAAGTTGAAATTCTGAAAAAACGAGTTCCGAGAAAATAGAGTTTGAAAGTTAAGGTTACAAAAAACAATGTTCTACTAGTTTGTTACATAGATTTTTCCACATAGATCCCAACACATTATATGCATCAATGTATCACTAACATAACCGATACTGTACTGCTAATATACAAATAGTATTAAAATTCAAAAACTCAACATAATAATTATGACAATATCGACATTTTATAAGACCTACTGACATCTGGTACCTTTTTACTTAACATTTCCTTTTTAAAAAAAATGTGCTTAGAAATGTTGTCTGTAGACGTTAGTTGTAGAACAATAATCAGTAAAAATCACAAAATGCCATATTGTTACCCGATTTTACAAAAATGCAAATAACTCGGAAACTAAATGCCGACATTTGGTACCTTTATGCACGGAACGCCATAAATTTATAACAATAGTCATATTAAAACGTTAATATTTTCCTATAAATTGCACTGGTCAACCATAATAATTAACTTCTTTAAAATAATCATTATAATCAAATATTTGCTTTATTTATAATTTGGGTCCAAAGATAAAAGATGTGTTTTTGTTATGAATAGAATCAAAATATTCAGAATTAATGGAAATTAAGAATATTCTCACATTACACAGAATGTATAGCTATGACATACTTCAAAATGAAGATAGTACAGATACTTCAAGTCAATATTTATTCTTATAAGCAAAGCTTAAAATAATAAAAACTGACTGGAAGTATCCAAGTTTATAGCTTGAAAGGTTATACTGTAATGTTTTAAAACGGATAACCCATTGTATTTAGCACAATGCCTTGCTAAATAATAGGGATGAATCTAATAATTACCTGGAACTGTTTCTGTTTTTGACGGATCTTCTCCGACAGAGGACCGTAGGGAGTGTTAGTGCCGGGGATCAGCTTCGTCTTGCCAGGAGCTGGGCAAGCATCGACGACCGTCGACATGTGCGTAGTGTTGTACTGGATAGTTGGGGGTTCCACTCTTTGCAATGCAATTGGGGCCTACGTATAAGGAAAATTTTCTTATTGAGTATGCGAGCACCCAGAGATAAAAACGTAACCGAAGTTTCTAGTATCAACTTACCACGGGGAAAAGTGGACTCTGCAAGTGTGTGGAGGCCACCAGCCTTCCAGTTACTCGGCTAAGTTGATGATACATTTTGTTGGAAAGAGAATCTACTTTATTTTAGACCTGTACAGTGCCTGAAAATCGAGCGATTACGAAACAAGTAGTTATCAGGTACGTTTTGAAACCCCGGTCTGCAAAAACGTGACGTTGGAAATTTGGAATGTCAGTAATATTTTGTACAAAAAAAAATATTTAGGCTTTGTTAATTCACGAATTTATTTAAATAGTCTTTTTATTATGAATGCAAGTTAACTAAAGTAATATATCTTATTTTAAAGAAAAATAATAATATCATCTCCTCTCTGGTATATGAGTGGAATTACTTTTCGAACGCATGTTCAGACGACGTCGTTCAGAAATATTGTGTTTTTATAAATTCAATACTCGGGTGTGACAATGAAATACAGTGAATATAGCGGTCACACATCTACGTAATACAATATAATAGTGAAAAAAGTATTAACAAGTCTTACGAAACTGGCAAAACCACTTAATGGCCCCATATACGGTACGATTCGTCTATACGATCGATCTGATGAAAATCTTGACGATTGATCGCATCAAAAATGTCGCTCATACACGAAACGACTGGTCGTAACGATCGATCATTTACTTGTATGAAGCTGAAGGATAAAGACGTGTTCAAATAATTAAATACGTGCCCCATAAAATGGAAAATGAACTTCTTTTCCTTACCTATGTGGCGGTAGCGTTGATTCGGATTCAAAAGAAAAAAAGAAAGCCTAGAAGAATGTGGGAAGAACCATACACTGTCGATTCATTGTTACGATATTCATGATTGCATGGGTTTTTGTTGCGATTTCCGGCATCGTCTTTGATTAAGTAAATCGTTAACGATCTTGACATACACCATCGATTCGTCGTTTCGATCGGTATGACGCGACGGATCGTACAGATAAATCTTACCGTGTATGGGGCCCTTTACACTGAGAATTGATAAAATCATTCATTAAATTATGTAATCTGTTCTAAAAAATTATGATATTCTGATTTCTGAACTGAAAGATCCTCCATATTTCTTTTTGAGTTTGACAGTTCTTTTACTTTGAGCACGTTTTTAGAAGAAGGTAAGGTCATAAAATAACTAAAGATTTCGCGTATTGTGTGATAATTTTAAACAAAAGTGCTTTCTTACGAAACTCGGTGTTAAGGGGAAATTATTTTCTAGATGTTTACTGTGTAACGTAAATCAGTTATTCGAAATTTAAAACTCCGCGTGGCGTGTCATGTCTGGACAGCGCTTGGCTTTTGTTTTACAAAAACTTTAGGCCACCTGCCATTAAAAAAACCCGTTGATATTGTTTTAACCCATAAAACCCTGTTTTTAGCTAAACAATGCAGATCTTCGTAAAAACCCTCACGGGTAAAACCATCACCCTCGAGGTGGAGGCTTCAGATACCATTGAGAATGTGAAGGCAAAGATCCAGGACAAGGAGGGCATCCCACCAGACCAGCAGCGTCTTATCTTCGCTGGTAAACAGTTGGAGGATGGACGCACCCTGTCTGACTACAACATCCAGAAGGAATCCACCCTTCACTTAGTACTCAGGTTGAGAGGAGGTAAGATTTAGTCACATTTGCAAAGTGGGATATAATGATTTTCCAATCTTCAATATATTCAAATAAGTTGTATTCTCTAGGTACCATTGAGCCCTCTCTGCGTATCTTGGCCATGAAGTACAACTGTGACAAAATGATTTGCCGCAAGTGCTATGCTCGCCTCCACCCTCGTGCTACCAACTGCCGCAAAACCAAGTGCGGACACACCAACAACCTGCGCCCCAAGAAGAAGCTGAAGGATTAAATTATTTTGTTATTTGCAAAATGCATAGCATTACCATCTTTTAATTTGCAATTCATATAATTAAGCCAAAATTAATAAAAGTGTAACAGCTAATAGGTTTATTTTATTTAATGACATCATAGTTTACATTATGCTTTATTATAGTATTTCAAAACGAAAACTAACAGGGTGAAATATCAGTTGCACAATACAATATTATTGTGAAGAGTTAGTGTTGAAGATACTTTTGGGGATAGATGGTGTTCACAATTGCACAATTAATTTGCAGTGTCTTCATCATCATCATTTCAGCCGGAAGACGTCCACTGCTGGACATAGGCCTCCTTCAAGCTCCGCCACTTCGACCGGTTCTGTGCCTCCCGCATCCAGTGGATTCCTGCGGCCTTTACCAGACGTGTGTTAGTTATTCTTTATTGCTCAATATTTTTACACAAACATCTCTGGTCTGAACAAAACAGTAGTACACCTTATCATATATTTAGTTTATTTGCAGATATGGTATCCATAACACGATGTTAGGGACACCATAATCTACTGCTCAAGATTGATTTTGTTGGTGCAGATTGGTAGATATTATCTTGGCAGGTGAAGTAGGAATATGAAATAGCTGACAATACCTATAATGCTTGTCATCATGACCTTGGGCAATAAATAATTGGCATGCAAACATTATGTTTCCATGCCAAAACTTGACTGTTTTGGATGCAATGGGTGTAGCCGCTAGCTGCTTCTTCAATATAGCATTCAAATGGTTAAGTTCTGTCCCTGGCGTATTATTCGCTATTCATGTTTCTAGTCCCATGAGAGTTACTAATGTTCTGGCCACTTATTACCAATTAACAGAACTACACTTCGCGCGGGCTCTCATACGCGCTCGACGGATTACTGATGTGTAGTTCGCTTTATCGTGACAATGCAGCCGTAGCATTATAAGATAGTAGTAGGTGTAGGTATTATTCTTCGCTCAAAACGGTAATAAAACACATGTAAATAATAAAAATATTTTTATACTTTGTTAAAAAAATAAATGCATCAACAAGTCAACTTATACCATCTATAATTGTGACTTAGTAAGTCACAACCATTAGGCTATAGGTACTTTAAGACGAAATGGGTCTCAAAGAAGATGTTTTGACGCATTTCGGATGCACGCAAAATCAATTTTTGTCCTCTAAAACTACAAATTTGCGTTCTTTTTTTTCATGATTATTAAAATTGAAGATATTTTTTAGTGAATTATGAGAGCCAATACACGATTGACATAATTTGGCTCGATACAAAAAAATCGCAAAGTTTCCTCAAAATTAGCGTTTTTATTAGAAAAAAACGGTTTTATTCGATTGTAATTAAAGCAATTTCAATAATTTTTCGTCTATACGTGCACCATTAAAGACATTAGGGGATTATGGGTTTATTTTAATGTAACAGAGCGAATAGAATTAAAAAAAGCAATATTTATAAAAAACGTGCAATGATATTGCACATCCCTCCGCTCCCGCACCTTGTCAATCGGCCGCAGCGCGGCTTAGAGAGCACCCGTGTACAACTTTATTACGCCCGTTGTCGCCGACTACTCAAGCAAACATTGAAGTGTAAACTGATACTTTAGTCACAAAAATGGTGAATAAACGCAATAAAATAAAAAAAATATGCAAGACTGAGGCTCAAGAAGCTGAAATTTATGAATTTGAATATTTATTTGTTTACAAAAAACACCAATTTTGACATTTGACACTGACGTAGTAACTCGTATTTATTGTATAAGCCCACAACTTTCGTTTTGTAATAGAGATAGATAATAAGGTCTAAAACTTCCGTGTAGGGTACATGGAATACCTACATACAGGATTTTTTTTTTACCAGTGCGCAAATTTTTTTGGTGGTTCAGTATAAGTAATAGAACACATTGGCATTTTTTTTTTTTTCAAAACTTTTTTTTTTTGTTATCCGACTTTATATCAGTATAGCATGGGCGCAAAATACCTATCTACCTACAATGTATCGTAATACAAATCATGAAAGCGAGCGGCGGCGGCCGACGCATGCGGCGATATTGCATTTTCGGGATATGGGGAGGAGAAGATGAAAAAATGGAAATTGTATACATCCAAAAAAGTTACGTCTTTTGGAAAAATAAAATGGTGCCAAAACTTGTCAACTTGTATCACAAACACATTCTTCCAGAGTTGGTAGATTCCCGCCGAAACCGTGGTATGCCTTTGAGAGGCTCTGAAAAAGAATTTAGAGCCGATAGTGGCCCCGTTATAGAACCCCGCTAGCATTATGAATGATTTTATTTTATTACTAGCTTTTGCCCGCGGCTTCGCCCGCGTGGATGTCGGAAATTAACGCAAGAGGACGTACTACCGCGATAAGAATGTGTTATTCCAGGTTATATAGGTAATATAGACTCTGTGTGCTATTTTCGATCCAGATCCATTCAGCCATTTTTGCGTGATTGAGAAACAAACACCCAATCCTACATTTTTTTCACATTTATAATATTAGTAGTAGTAGGATTATAATTCATATTACTTAGGATTCATAGTTTATGAGAACATCATGTGTGTTGGTGTTTTTAAAATAAGAGTAATAGTATTCAGAGTAAGAAGACTGCGACATAGGGCTTGGTTTAGTTGAATATAAGTCTTCCTGGTTTTTCTCCTATTTTACCTATACAGACACTCAATCATTTACCAGACACCGAACATAATTATAGGAATAGTACTTTTGCCAGTGGCTTGGCCCGTATAGCTGTCGGAAAATATCACCCGGGAACCTACTACCGGGATAAAGTAGGTATCCTATCTCTTACGTATCCATGATATATCTTTGTGCCAAATTCGATCTAAATCCATTTGGCCGTCTTTGCATCATTGAGAAACAAACATCCAAAATCTAAACATCTAAGCCATTTCGCGGTTTCTTACTTGGAATAATACTATTAGGTTTATTTTGAGTATAATGAACACACATGATATTCGCAATTACTATGAAGCCAAAGTAATATGAATTACAATCCTACTTATCCTGTACTACCCGGCCGCTGCCAACGGATGGACGGGATGGACGTACAACCCCCCAGCTGCTCTGCGCCCGCTTTTTAATATTTTCTAAGATATTCATTTAAATTACATGCTGTAAAGGGCCATATTGATCTATATTAAATGTACAATGTATTTAAGGTACTTAATTGGATAAGGATTAATGCTGTATTGCTTAAAATCGCTTCGTTAATAAGCCCTTATTTCTCGTAAAAAGTAAAAGATATAAAATGGTTATTGTGGGTTGTCCCTAAGAGATACACATATACTATTGTGGACATACTTGTAGGCCCTTTTAAGGTGTATAATACTGTAGTACATTATTTTGATCTAATTCGTAGGGTTCAGCCAGGGATTTTCGAATTTTGAAACGTATGTCAGCGTAGTTTTCGAAGATAGTTATTTTTTTCTAAAATAAAAGAATCTTTCTAAAATAAAAGTAGCCTTAGTTACTCCTTGTTATATCAGCTATCTGCCAGTGAAAGTCCCGTCAAAATCGGTCCAGCCATTTCAGAGATTAGCCGGAACAAACAGACAGACAGACAAAAATTGTAAAAAAAATTGTTTTGGTATATGTACCGTGTATACATCCATATACACTTAGTAAAAAGTGGTTATCTTAATATTAAAAACAGACACTCCAATTTCATTTATTTGTATAGATATACTAGCTTTTGCCAGCGGCTTCGCCCGCGTGGATGTCGGAAATTATCCCGCGGGAACATATATATACATAAAAAGTACCCTATGTGTTATTCCAGGTTATAAAATATCTGTGTGCCAAATTTCATCTAAATCAGGTCAGTAGTTTTTGCGTGAAAGAGGAACAAACATCCATACATACAAACTTTCGCGTTTATAATATTAGTAGGATAAAAGTTGTTTTAATTAGTTGTTTTTATTTCTACAGGGCAATTTTTTATCAATACCCAAATTTTCATAGGTTGTTCTACCCATGAATGAAATCTGCTAATTCATACATTTTGGTCGAGTATGTATTGAACCTTTGTTAAAAACAGCAGATTTTTTCCGTGATTTCAGAGTTGGTGCCATAGTAAAAGTTGTTCATATTCATGGATAGAGCACCCTATGAAAATTTGGGTAGTGATAAAAAAATATCCTGTGTAAAGAACCGATTTTTGGAAAAACCACTTTGGATTCATCTTTAATACGAGTACCCATTCAAACAACAAACGAACTGGAATTATTATAGGAACTCATAAGTAGGCCAGTATTCGTATGTAAATAGATATAATAATAAAAACACTAGTGTATGCGCCTAATTAAAATATTATTTTACATTTATTTACTGCACCATATTATGTACTCATTACATACTTTGTGAAAATAAATATATTTCCATAAACTGCGCAACTAGTATCACGTAAATCTACAACTTGCCACGACAGTCCGATTACCGTATGCGCGATCCTCTGCAAAAATATTTTGGTTCACGAGAGAGGGTCACGCTTACAGCGGTCGGACTATAGCTTGCTGGCCGAGTGCGGCAGAGAGCGGGGCCCCGCGTGCCACTTATCCGCTCGCGTCTGCTTCACCCCCTCGAAACATACGTGACCACGATACCATTTCGTCTTAACACGTTGACGGACAGAACACCTCTCGACGTTCTCTCTGGATAAAATAATACGACAGTACGCCTATCGACGTCAACCTTTTGACTTGCATGCAATCAGTACGCCTTGCGACGTTATATTTTATATACTAATATGATACTAATAAAAGGAAGGGCATTCTGTAGTTTCACGACGGATAGAGTTTTAATCTTTTACTGTCTTATCGTACTTAAAAAAAAATGTTAATTAAAATGAAATTTTGTAGTGTCTCAACACGATTAACCAGTAAGGGAATACTGTCCGTCAACGTGTTAATATTATTATTATAATCTGTGTTAGGCCCTTTAAGGTTTTTCGTCAAGACTGACGGAATGAGGCTGACGCTGATTTTGTAGGCGAAGCAACGCTTGTCTCGCGATGGAGCACAAAAGCTTCAGCCATACTTTCCTAGAATAATTGACTTCAAACGTCGACTGGGTCGTAGCATACATGAAGGAAGACGTGGCGATGCTGAAATCTAATCCTGTCGCGATTTTTCTGTTTCTTGCATACAAGAAAATGCATAAGTAGAACGCAATTTATGTAGGTAATATAGTTAGTCGTTTCAAATTACGAGCGTGAGTTACATGACTTATGCCATCGACATAAGATTTAAATTGCGTTGACTGATGCACTTTCATGACATGAAACGAATCAGTAATTCGTTCATCACACCCACAGATTCACATATTATATATAAGTTCTATGTCATCAGCAGCTTTGATCCACCAAATGCTGAGTATAGTAATGTATGTCACAACAAAATTTTTAATAAAACTTAATCAGTAACGGAATAAATCAATAATACATTACACTATTTATTAAATGCTACTTATATCTAAATGTGGACGGATTCTTAACATCACTATAATTGCACAATGTTGCAAAAAAATGGTATGTAAGTATTGCAGTCTCTATACCATGCCAAAATGTACTACTTTGATTTTCGACGGCTTTTGCGTTGCGTTTTCTGAAAATAGGATTTATATAAAATTAAATGGCGATACATTGAGGTTATTTTGGTGCAACGAGAAGTGAATAAGTACATGCTTTGATGGAAAATGACACAATACCAGATGACATAAATCATGCAGAACAATCAGTCTTGGTTTCTTACAAAAAATAAGAATTCCGAGATAAATAATTAGATTACTCGGCTTTCAAATGGCACAAGAAAGACCACATAACGATGTTTAAAGTCCTTACAAGAAGCGAAATTATAAAGCAACACGACCATCGAGATTACTTACTACACAGACGTATAGTTCATAATAATTTGTGTCACGTATATTCTGTGTAGTAGTAATTACTAATGAAATAATACGTGCAGAATCGCGTGCGTCATAAATGAGGTGCAAATGACAGACGGTGGCATGCGTGCGTGCATCACACTTCAACGTAGTCGAGCGTAGTACCGGCGGGCGCGCCGAGCGGCGCGTGCGACACGTGCGGCGCGTGAGACACGTGCGGCGCGTGCGACGTGTGTGACGCGTGCGACACGTGCGCGAGCGGGGGCGGGGCGTGCGCCTGCTGCGGGGTGAAGGCGGCGAGGTACTTGTGAGGCGGACATAGGGGAAGACTTGCTGCTAATTCCCGAGACGGCTCTGGAGATACACGGGATTCCTGCTGAATAAAAACAAAACAAAATAACGGACCGTTATCGCTACTGCTTTTGTGGATTTCTTGGTAGGTATATTAAAGGCAAGTAATTTGGCAGTCTATGAGAGAGATGACCAACTCTGATGGTGGTTTTAAAGTTATTCAATTTATTGACTGTCATGAATTTAAACTTACCGAAACAACGGCGATGGTAACAGTGTCCGAAAATTTTACTTTATTCCTTTCACCAGAGCGATTCCCTTGCTTATCTGGGATATCACTCTCCATTCGATACGTTCTATCCCTCAAGCTTGTACTGGGATGGTAATTATTATTATTTTGGTATCGGTACAACGTGTTCGGAGCTTCTTCCCTCAACTCTGTTTGATATAAGTGTTTGAAGTGTGTGGAAGCCATTCTTTCGTCGTGTGGTCGAGGTATAATGTCTACGACTGAATGTGTAGGCTTCACGGGGGCTTCGCTGATCGTTAGTAGTTTGTGTTTCGGTGCGCTATAGGTAGATAGTACGTCCATACTATGCCACCGTACGCTTTGAGAGTTTCGTATCGGCTTTGGATAGTCTCGGTAAGTATCGTCTCGCACGTCAGTCGTCCATATCGTGTTGTCTCTTTCTAAGTACTGGTGGAGGTTGGGTCGTATGCTGTTCGTGGACATTGTCTCTGTGTGCGTGATGGGGACCTGCATGAGAGTGGGGTGGGTCGGTAGAGACACGCGGGGAAGTGGGGGAGGTTTCGTTTTGACGAGCTCTGACGTCACGCTTGGTTCCTCTTCAGATCCTGTGTATGAATGAGAGCTGCAGCTCGAACACGATTCTGAACATACAGATTCTGAAATTGGGAGAAGAGTAACTTTTATTATATTTTGTTTAATTATCTATCTTGGGTTGCAGAGTGAGACAAAAGTTAACCAACTTGGGAGAAGCGTCAGAGTAACCGACATAATTCAAATTTTCTTACGTATTTTTGCAATTTAAAGGTCAGTGACTAGACTGTATGTAAAACAACATATAATTTCTGTAACACGTATATATTTGCAGAATTAACCAGCCCTCTCAAGTTCCTTTAATCCCACTGAATCGAAAAACGTAAGAAAATTTTAATTTCGCGGACTATCTTAGGGCATTCTCAAAATCCAAACAACATTATACCAAGAAAAGTTTAACATCCTCGGCACGCATTGATAAACTTTTTGCCTCGTCTCCAATAGATATAGTATATTAGTAGTACAGAATCTATACTTATAATATTATAAAGCTGAAGAGTTCGTTTGTTTGTTTGATTGAACTCGCTAATCTCAGGAACTACTGGTCCGAATTGAAAAATTCTTTTTGTGTTGGGTAGCCTATTTATCGAAGAAGGCTATAGGCTATATAACATCACGCTACAACCAAGAGGAGCGGAGCAGTAATGAAAAATGTTGCAAAAACGGGGAAAATCGCACGGGTAGGCGATTCTACGCGATGGGAAGGGTCGGGGAAACAAGAAATTTAACGCGGACGAAGTCGCGGGCAGAAGCTAGTTAAAGATATACCAACCGGGTGTGTTATCAGCATGGTGCAGAGCTAAGGCGGCTGCCTCAGTGGCCAAGGAGGTGAGTGCACGTCGTGAGGCGGCCCAGCGCGCGTCACAGAACAGATCCCACGCCGACAGGTCTACTGCTAAGCTGAGCGCCTTCTCGATGCGACCGCGTCTAGACAGAGAATAGAGTAGCAGTGAAATATACACGGAACAAAGAAAACTAGAGGAACTGCCCCTCAGCTATCGCGCGCGTGTCAACATTTAGCGCAGATGCGCAACATTTGGCTTATTCGCCGTCAGATACATGTCGCGATTGGTTGTCTCAGAAATACGCGAAATATTACAAATTTTGCCTTGTTGTGCGGATTTGACCTGCAAAACGAAAGCAAAAAAAAAATGTAACTTTTGGAGATGTATTGTAACATCGATAAGTACTAAACTTTGTTAATTTTTAATATAATTGATTTTAATTACAATACCACATGTTATGACTTCAATGCAAACTATAAACAACCTTATAATCATTGATACAAAATCTAAATGCACTTGGTCGTCATCTGGAAAATCATAACCAAAATTCTAGTAACTTCGACGCTACTCGATTAGGGATGGGACACATCCGTAAAGTAGGTCGGTATCGATAATTTTGTCTAATTTTAGTAAGGAATCAATAGCTCACATAGCTGGTTATATAATAAGACAATTGATTTAAAAAAAAAATAAGTGTGATATTTGCGTTAGTGCTTTAGTAACAGAAAAACAAATAAATAATTACATGGATTTATTATAGGTTAGGCTAGAGGGGGTTATTATGCCCATCAGAATCTGTGATTAAGATATCTTATATCCGAAAGATATCAGAAATATATTTAAAAGACACACACACACACCACATATCACACACATATTGTCACATATTTAATAAAGATTATGTCATGGCTAAAATAATGCACCAGTTTATTGGGTCATCAATATTCCAAAATATAAGCTATCATCAATTAGGGGATTTTCCTACGTCTAATCATATTACTGTCTTAATGAAAGGTATCACGGCGAAATATATTAATATTCGATGAAAATAATATTACCCCCTACATACAAACATACAAATACCTCTTTAACATTGATATTTTAACGATAATCAACCTTTTCCGTTATGGTTAATGCATGTGTATGATGTTAACAAATTATTACATTGCTCACCCGAATAAATTACGTAACATCAATGATTAAAAAAAATCGATATATATGTCCTCATCTCTACCTTTTTTTTGGTACTCACTAAAAGATATTACAAGTGCAAGTGAATATGACATCTATTTCAAAGGGGCTAGCGTTCTGAATAGAATGAATTGGTTACAGCGCCATCTAGCGTTGAGTTGCTGAACTCGTTGTAAATTTGTCTTTTTAAAGTTTACAGACGAAAAACGTCTTTACTGTTTGTGTCATGTCAAATAATAACAGCTTTCACTCGATGTAATAAGACATAATTTTTGAAAGCAATAAGAAGAGGATTTGTAAAAGTTGCGTTTGTAATTTGTAGCCAATCATATCACTGTTTTTTATGTGTGTAATGGACAATTTGATATGCAAATGTGTGAGTGTGGCGACACTGGTTCCCGTACTTAGCCAGTGTAGGGGCACTTCTCTCTATTCTTTGTTCTGTGGAAATATACCATAGGTTTCTAGTTGTATCATTAACTGAGTTTTGGTATGAAAATAGCCACATTGTTGGAAAGTCTGGAATTTTTAATAGAAAGTATAGGGAAACAGACAAGGTCTGCGATTCAGTAATATTCGTGATTACGAATTAGTACGAACGGCGCGCGTGCGCCACATAGCTTTTACTTCGCGCTTTTTCGGAGACCACATATGCATGTTTGTATGAAAGTTGGGAGACAGGTACGTGCCCAGCGCGCCCTGCGCTACTGACTCACTACTGTGCGCCTCTATCATACATATGAGTCCTATAGAATCAAAAGCGGATATCTGCATTTTGACTAAATAGTGGTAATGAAAAAAAAACGTTTGTACTTAATTAGGTGGTATTTATTAAATAATAATTGTTTGTTTAGGTATCTTTAGTTATTGATGCTATTAGAAAAAACACAAAAAACGATGTGAAATCAACATCAAAGACGTAGGTGACGAATCTTTTTTGCACATAGCCGGCTTTGATTCTAAACATTGAAGATGGCCGTATTTGATGTTAAGCCTATTGCTGATTTCCGTATTTGATCCCAACTGAATTTCAGATTGCCGTATTTGATTCTAAAAAAACGGAGATAAACCAAGGGTTGTCAATAACATAAAAATGTAAATTATTAAGTTTTTAATTAAATATATTAACGTAACCCAGGGTTTAGGCAGATTAAAACATAAAATAAAAGTTTTTTAATACGCGCGTATCCAAGGGCATTTTTTTATGTTTTTGTTCATGTTTATTATCATTGGAAGATGTTTAATTAAGTATTGAACATCTTCCAATGATTCCTCACAAAAATCTTCTACTTTTGTATCGTGTTCGCTCACCGTTTCCGGCAAAGTTTTTGATGAATACCTGAATTAACAAAATAAAAGTAAGTAACTAATTTGATACAAAGAGGCAGTTTGGGAGAGGTCTACGTCCAGCAGTGGATAGCGATAGGCTGAGTTGATGTTGATGAAGTAGTTTTATTAATTTTACAAAAACAACTGATAGCATGATTGTTTTGATGTAGATCCTCTACCTAATCTACGAGTACCAACAACTAACTCTTTATTTTTTATTTAGATATGTTTGTCTTCAAATTCAGCAAAACAAAACAAAATAACATGCACAAATGTACCAGTCCAGCAATGCGAGATAATAAAAGTATTAGATTAATTTTATAAAAGAAAGTGCGAACCCTACACAAGATACTTACCTCTTTCTCTTAGCTACATTTATTTTCCAATTATCCGGATCCTTTTGGCGTTTTCGACCAAAACGACTATTCACAGGTGTTGAGTGGCAATTCATGATTGTAATTTCATAGAATCTGTTTAACTGCAACAGCAGAAACTTTAATAAATCAATAAAATCACAAAGCTCAAAATAAGTTAAACTCGTGCACCGCCGTGACAGCATGCAAACATAATGGACGCCTGTGATTGGTCGAGCGAGCAGTTTGCCGTATTTGATTTTGAATTTTTACAGAAAGCCGGATTTGTCACTAATCTGTGACTTTTGAGTGGATTCTTATGAAAGATAGCCTTCTCTGGTATGGACCTGAATAACTGTTAGAAAGTATTTAAAATTTTGAGTGTTACCTTATTTACAGTTCGTTTTTACCAAAAACGTCAGTTAGCCGGATTTGATTCTATAGGACTCATATAGTACCTGAGCAAGTGATGGAAGAACTTCCTGGCGAGGTCGTGCACGGGCGGCGCGTACCTCGCAGCGTGCGGCGCGTGCGGCGCGCTGGGAGACAGGTACGTGCCCAGCGCGCCCTGCGCTACTGACTCGCTACTGTGCGCCTCTATCATACATATAGTACCTGAGCAAGTGATGGAAGAACTTCCTGGCGAGGTCGTGCACGGGCGGCGCGTACCTCGCAGCGTGCGGCGCGTGCGGCGCGCTGGGAGACAGGTACGTGCCCAGCGCGCCCTGCGCTACTGACTCGCTACTGTGCGCCTCTATCATACATATAGTACCTGAGCAAGTGATGGAAGAACTTCCTGGCGAGGTCGTGCACGGGCGGCGCGTACCTCGCAGCGTGCGGCGCGTGCGGCGCGCTGGGAGACAGGTACGTGCCCAGCGCGCCCTGCGCTACTGACTCGCTACTGTGCGCCTCTATCATACATATAGTACCTGAGCAAGTGATGGAAGAACTTCCTGGCGAGGTCGTGCACGGGCGGCGCGTACCTCGCAGCGTGCGGCGCGTGCGGCGCGCTGGGAGACAGGTACGTGCCCAGCGCGCCCTGCGCTACTGACTCGCTACTGTGCGCCTCTATCATACATATAGTACCTGAGCAAGTGATGGAAGAACTTCCTGGCGAGGTCGTGCACGGGCGGCGCGTACCTCGCAGCGTGCGGCGCGTGCGGCGCGCTGGGAGACAGGTACGTGCCCAGCGCGCCCTGCGCTACTGACTCGCTACTGTGCGCCTCTATCATACATATAGTACCTGAGCAAGTGATGGAAGAACTTCCTGGCGAGGTCGTGCACGGGCGGCGCGTACCTCGCAGCGTGCGGCGCGTGCGGCGCGCTGGGAGACAGGTACGTGCCCAGCGCGCCCTGCGCTACTGACTCGCTACTGTGCGCCTCTATCATACATATAGTACCTGAGCAAGTGATGGAAGAACTTCCTGGCGAGGTCGTGCACGGGCGGCGCGTACCTCGCAGCGTGCGGCGCGTGCGGCGCGCTGGGAGACAGGTACGTGCCCAGCGCGCCCTGCGCTACTGACTCGCTACTGTGCGCCTCTATCATACATATAGTACCTGAGCAAGTGATGGAAGAACTTCCTGGCGAGGTCGTGCACGGGCGGCGCGTACCTCGCAGCGTGCGGCGCGTGCGGCGCGCTGGGAGACAGGTACGTGCCCAGCGCGCCCTGCGCTACTGACTCGCTACTGTGCGCCTCTGAGGAATGGAATGGTGGATTTAGCGGGGGTACCTTTTATGTTAGAGTTTGTAAATGGATCGCAAAGCTGACTGATGTGGAACGCAACGCCGTTGAATAAAGCAATAAACTTAAAACATTCTACTATTGTGATTCAACTAATATGTAAACATTTTATATTGTAGCTGTTTATTGTCCCTTAATAAATAAAATAAAACTGCGTTGTGTCTCGATTAATTTCAAACTGGAACACAGTACAGTTTTGACTGTCGGATTAGTAAGTAAATGTGCTAGAAAATGGCGCGACCAAACTTAACTTTGAAAACACTCGTTACTTACTTTAATTTTCTGATTAGCATGAAAACAAAATTTGATTATAATTCGTTAGTTACGCTATAGAACATGTTAAACCAATGTATGTTTTATGATATTGATACTAACCAGTCTTGCTTCTCAACGCGGCACAGACGAGCATGTTGACAGCCCACAGACACTCAGTGCCCTCTCGCTCCCAATCCATGGCACGAAGTAACGCCACAGCATTTGAAGACCGTTTAGTTCGGACCCAAGCCTGGAAAATCACATTACGATGGATGCGCTAAAATAGCTCGCAAAAATTTAATTTTATACAGTTCTTTGCAAATTCCATAAAACTGATTTTTATCATGAAATAATGAGAATTCAATGGGATTAAATGAACTAAGAAGGTTGCGAATCACATTTTGTTCAACATACAGCCCGACACGGACCTGCAAATTATAAAAATGTAAGGAAATTTTAATTTCGGGGGCTAGGATGGCGCTTCTCCCACCTTGTACCGAAATATTCTTGTAGCTGTGTATTTGTAGCTACAAGAATATTTCGGGACGCGAATGACATTTAAAAAGTACAAATTATTTATCGCACTTTGAATCCATTCGTTACAAATTATTGTTTAGAAGAAACATTAGGTTTTTAGGTCCCGTACTAGTAGAATAAAGTTGTATCAAATTAAAATATACTCTATAATTATAGCTATTCCGTTCATTGATGCTGACATATTTTTAACCCGGGTGGTTAAAAACATAATTTTGTCGTCAAAACCACTTGCTATAATATCTAAAGTACCTGAAGAGGCGATAAGTGATCTTTGCTATTTTGGCTATTATGTATATAAAAAAAAAACATATTTACCGTTAATAATCGAGGATGTGTGATGTGGAGAAGAGTGAGAGGCCCTCCAGAGAAAGTGGCTAAAATAATCGGGCCGCCCTTGGCGCTTCGAGTAGATAGCAACTGCATCCGCCGTGAGTCTCTGAAACGGACGCGAACATACTAATTGATTTTAGTGTTAATTTTGTTAAAGTTTATTGCTCTTTTAGTCTTTTGGCACCACATTGTGTCCATGCTGTACTTATAACAATAGTTTATTTGAACAGTTTTTCTTAATCTTTCTTGGCAAAGGTTCTTTGACTGATTATGATCCCAGTTAGTGGTCATGTTAACGATTGAATAATGCCAATTCAATAATCAACATGGCAACTAATAGTGGCATTCCCCACTCTTTTTAAGACTTTTGCACTCTGTGGGGTCGATATATGCAGAAGGCACATAACGCCCTTAGAGTTTTATTTATTTAAACTTTTCGCACACAAAAAAAAGGTACAAAGGCGGACTTAATGCCTTAGGCATTCTCTACCAGTCAACCAAGGGTGGTGAAGAGATTACATGGCAGGTGCTTTGTTTGAGAGGAACAATAGTGAAAAATGTATAATAATGAATAATAAATAAGAGAAAAACACTAGTACTAAAATAGGTTATAGTGTAATAATGTCTTCAGAATGTTTTTGGAGCTTTTACGTTACTGTAGTGCAACAGGAATGTTTTAGAAAGCTCATGGAGGTTTCGGTACCTTCCTGCGAAAAAGGACGTTGATGATGTGTTATTAAGTAGTATGGATTACTATACTCCATTTGTTTAGGTAGTTAACTAAAGGTAAACAATCTTGATATGTCTTTTTATATAAAATAAATCGTATAAAAGACCAACAAATATTATTTAAATTAAGTTACTTACCTAACATCGGTTTAAGTAAATACCTAATTGTAAACATTTTTAGATTCAATTTTTAGACAGTTTTTTAGATAAAAGACATGTTAAGATTGTTTACATTTAGTTAACTACCTAAACAAATGGAGTATAACATCATGGCCTAAATTGAATTTAAAAAAATAGGTCTTCTTTTGCAACAGCATAAGAGATCACAGGTATTCATAAAACAAGTTTATAGTAGTGTTCGTTTTAGAAAATATTGGATTATGTACCGTCTCATAACGACAAGTGCATGTGGATTCAAATTTAAAATATGATCATACAAATGAAGTAATATCAGAATAATTGCTTTTAATGTTAATCAGAATTAAATTGAAATATCATACTGCAAGTGAACGTGGAGCTATTTGAAGAGTTAACTTACACTTACCGTAAATACGATGTGAGATCTAGACATTTAGAATGATGATGTAGTAAGGAAAGCGCACGGTCAAAGCACTGCAGTCTTCCGCCTTCCTCTGCAGCTATGATCAACTCGTCTGCCCAGCTGATTTCTGTTGCTATCTGTAAACAAGATGTTTGACTTATTTATCTTTACTTGTATTTGAAAACACTCCAACTTTTATTTTTATTTAAAAATTGTTTCAGTTTGGTAAGCCATCACAGATGTGACTCTAACACAGTAAGAGTTTCATACGAATATGAACTTTATTTGTATTAATTTAATTTTCATATTCGTATGAAACGCTCGATCATGTTTGTTTTATAAGAATATGAACTTTATCAAAGAAGACATAAGATTCATATTCGTATGTAACGCTTACTTAGCTTAAAGTAGTAACTACCTACATTTTACAGATCTCAGTTTAAGGCTGGCTTTCCTAGTAAAAAAAAATGAGTTGGTGATTCTTATTTTATGTTTTTACATTATTTTTAAATAGTTGATGTTGGTCTTTTCTTTTTGACAATAAAGGAGTTGGTCCATTACTCGAGTATACTCTCTCTCTCACTGAGAGGTTTGTATCTCAGCAGTGGGAATGTTATAACCTGATTATGCTACATGGGTATAAACTTACAAATCCAGCTCTGGTTGTATGTGTAAGGCCGGCCACACAGTGCACGACATGCAGAGAACCGTCAATACATGCGATCAGTAGTCGCGTGTCGCAAGGAGACCGTCGCACGACTCTCACGGGCGTAGACAACGACACGTGAGTCGCACTGTCGCGCCCACTCGACAGTTTTGTCGCACGGTCTTCAGGATTCACCTCGTACCGTAGCCAGTCTAAGTTGATGCCGTTCTGAAATTGAAATAAAAAGTATATGTAAAAGAAACAAGTAACCAGGGTCGTCGGATATCATTGAAATTTAGTAAGAAACTGATGAATGTTTTCGAAATAAAATTTAGTTTGAAATTTAGTTACAGATATTAATTTATATGTTTTATTTGCATAATCTGACACAATAGGCCGTTCTATTGCTGGTCTGTTTTTTTTAATAACCTTTGGATAATTTAAGGGAGAAGCAGAGACAATACTGCCAGTCTATCCATAAAAAAAAGTAAGTTAAGAGTCCCATTTCCTAAGAAATGTATGGGAAAACTTTTTTTTGCGATTTCTTACTTTTCGACTGACCTTTTTTTCTAAATCTGTCAGGTTTCAAAATTACTGAATAAAATTAGGCCAGTCCGTTACCTTAACCGTTTTTATTTAAATATGGTTGAGGGACCTTACTGCCCGGTCTCAAAAATCCACCCTGTGACCTGGGTGACTGGTGAATTGGTAATGCTCTTTGAATTGGATCTGTGTTTAGCAGTGGAAATATAAGGACAGGAATATAACTGGCATTCCTGTGGCTAATGTACATAAAACTAAATAAATAAAGAAATAACAGTTACCTTATGGCATGTGACTTGTTCAACAATATGAACCACAATGTCTCCCTTATTTGATAGCTCTGCTGACAAAGTTTCATTCTCCAGTTGGTGGTAGGCCGTCAGGTTGATGTGATGTCTGTAACATACTCAAATAAATAAATAATCATCCTATTTGCTCAAAGGATCATTCTTATGATCATCAATTTCTGAGTTGTGTGGCCAAAGCCAATAACACTGGAGCAATAAATCATCTGCCTAGTTATTTCCAACAACATTTGGGGTTGGCTTCCAGTATGCTGGAGGATTTGTGCTTGAGTTGAAGCGCGACGCGAAACGCAGGTGAAATATTTCTGCGAGTAAATTTACTGAACTGATAAGAGAAACAACAACTATGAGGTAAATAGCCCGAGCCGACCGCTCGCTGTGTTAAGACCGCAGATTCGTTACGCGGATTAGGAGCATATTATTTACGAGTGTTCTATGTTATGGGGGTTTGGTTTCGGCACTTAGTCCTTTGAGTGGACCATTGTGCTTGGGCCATGACGGCCGTCGCGTCGGTGTTTACGTACGTGTTTATTTAAGAGTGTTTGTGCCGATTCTTGTTGTTTATCCATTCATTAAACGAGTTCAATGGTACGATACATGTTTATTTACCTAACTAGATGCAGCTGATTACCAGTATTTTTCGCGGAGCAACTGCCTATTTGACTTCCACAGTTACACCCAGTAACTGGGTTATGGAAGTCAAATAGATAGTTGACAACACAACAAAGTACGCCTTGGTAAGACTGGTTGTTAGACTTTCGGGCTTCTGACGACCCGTGACGATGGTCAAATATCCACGTATGTCAGGCAGGACCAACAGCTTAACTTGCTTTCAGAGACACAGTGGGGTCTCTGTATACAGGGTGTCCCAAAAATCAACGTCAAGCCGAAAACGGTTGATAGGCCAGGTGATTACAGTTATCAGAAAAAAAAAAATCGAAGTTAAGTACTTTTCTAATTATTGTGACTACAAATCCTTACTTTTCATTTTTTTTTTGTGAGTGATGTAACCCTGAATGACCCTTCTGTAAACTACAGTCCAAAATTAAAACTCAACTACTTCAGTTTTAAAGAAAACATCACTTTTTTGCTCCACCATGTACTAAAAATTATTACATCGCCCAACTTTAACTGACTGTACTGAAAAAAAAAAAATGCTTAACTTAGATTTTTTTAAATTATTGTTCTGATAACTGTCACCACCTGGCCTATCAACCGTTTTCGGCTTTACGTTGATTTTTGGGACACCCTGTATAAAGATGGTCACTCATTGTTACTTAGCCACAACCCTCTCGGAGTAATAAATAACTATACTCCATTTGTTTAGGTAGTTAACTAAAGGTAAACAATGTATGTCTTTGTATATAAAATAAATCGTATAAAAGACCAACAAATATTATTTAAATTAAGTTACTTACCTAACATCGGTTTAAGTAAATACCTAATTGTAAACATTTTTAGATTCAATTTTTAGACAGTTTTTTAGATAAAAGACATGTTAAGATTGTTTACATTTAGATAACTACCTAAACAAATGGAGTATAGCAAATTCTATTATTGCTTCAATCAATGTAATGCCACACCATGTTAAACAGTTCATTCTTACCCATTTATACTGTAAAGGTGGAGGTTTGCATGGTCTTCAAGCACAGGGCTCCAGGGCGCCGGTTCTGCGACAGTGACGCTCCAGACAAGTATACGGGCTCCATTGCTGCCCTCATTAGTAGAAATGTGCCTCTCTGTCCTGCGACTACTACCACCTAGTTCTATGTTCTAAACAATAATACCAATATTCAGAAAGTAAACATTTCTCGTTTGTCTTGTGATAGATGTTTTTTGCTGTGCCAAATTATCAATAGCATGGGCTATACTTTTATGAAGTTACATAGCAAAAATATACAGGGCAGCAGGGAGATAAATGCCCAAACTGTAACCATGAATTCAGCACATGGTTCTAGAAATTTTTCATTGGTTAAAAAAACATTTGCTTTTCATTTATTATGACTGTTTAGGTATTGATATTTTGTTCTAAATATTAGTTTAAAACAAAATTGTAAATGAAAATTTCAAAATAGGGAGGTTCATAATCATGTCCTGAATCCCAGGGACATTGATGCAAAACATGTTACTGTTGTGCATCAATGTCCCAGCTTATATAACTGCCAATGAAAACAGAAAATTACATTTTTCCATGGTTTTCTTTATTAATTTTGTAGTCCCACTGCTTGCCACAGGTTTCCCTCCCAATTTTATATAATTACTTTAAAATTCGTCCCACCCTTGCTTCTAGCTTTTGAAAAGGCTAATATACTTTCGTTATTTGAGCATGCAAGCAAATAAACTATAATAGTCACCTGTAGATGTGGATCTCTGTCAGTGATGCGACATGGGAGACTGATATTGCTTTTGCCAAATGTCACTAATGTTGCCGTCCGGTCATTGTGAGTTACTAGTATGTGTGATTTGGAAAGTGCCACTGTAATATAGAAAAAAAAAAAAAAAAATTGATAAGATTTCTCATTTTATTGTTTTTTAAGAGTAGTAATAAATAGTTGCTGAGTAATTGATCTGTGATGTTTCAGTATCAATATATATTACAGTTCATATGCAAATACAGATATATATACAGACCATAAAACAGTAGGTATGCAGAATTTCTTTTATCAATATATCCTTAACTTACCATTTGTAATAGTCTGACCAGACAGCTTCCCCACAAAATACCTGTCAAAAAGGATCTGAGTGACATCCAAAGAGTTTTGCTTAACAGTGAGGTAAGCTATCACTCCTGAGGAGAATACTATAGTAATCAGAGAGTCAGTGGTCCATTCACAGATGATGATACTCCGGTCTCGGAGCTTGGACTCCAACTGGCGCACCTGGCGAGGGTGGGCGGCGCGCCACAAACCACCTCGACGCTCACAGTAACTTCTTTTGCCAGAATCATAAACTGTTTCATCTACTCTTTTCTTTGTTTCATACCTGTGAGAAAAAGGATACTTCTTACGAACTGATAAGGACGAAGATTTGTTGTGTATGTAAATTCTGATTTATTTTATTTGAAACTTAATTCGGTCTAATTAAATGATAAATTACGAACACGTTATGAAAGTAGTGGTACAAGCTTCTACTTCACAATACAAAGAGATTTTCTTTAAGTATCTTGTTATGCTAAAAAGCTTAAAGTTTCACAAATGAAAGTTTATAATGTATATTTGCTTTCGACAACTTTGTAACTTACTTGAAACTTTTAAAGTCACTGTTTTTTAAGTGCAAGCTTTCATCACAAGTCAGGAATTTGACGTCGTAGTTAATCATTTTATTTTCCTAATCATACTTTTGTAATAACATTTAGAAATAAAGCATTATCCGGGCATTTATTTTAACTAGAAATCTAAGTACAGTAATTCATAAAGTAAATAATTATGACAATGACAGCCCAGATGACACTGACATTTTATTCTGACCGGTGTTGTCAGATCTGTAAAATAATGACAAACAAACAAATGTTCTAAAGCAGTGGTAACTTCGAAGTGCGAGATACTTGAGGAAGTCGTTCTCTAATAAAAGCCATTTTTTGCAAATTAAATCGAAGGAAGGAAGCGGATGCAGAATCGAGATCGAGGACAACATAAATGTTTCCGAAACAACGGCTTACGGTGGAGGGTCTGTTATCGTGTGGGGTGGTACAAGTTGACGGCACGCACTACTTTGATCATTAATGATTGCGGTTCTTTAACTGCACTCAGGTACATAACTGACATTATAGAACCCTGTGTTATGCCTTTTGTCCTAATCATAGGCCCAGATTTCGTGTTTATGCATGATTGCGCACGACACGACACTGCATACATAGTGCATGATTACATGAGACTGGTGTAACCCAGATGGACTGGCCAGCACGATAGCCAGGCGTGAATCCGATAGAACATGTCTGGGTCATGATTGAACGAAGGGTTCGAGATCTAAAATTGGCGTTGCTTGAAGAATGGAACCCTTTGCCTCAAGAAATGATGGAGGGTGTCATCAGAAGCATGACTAGACGTATCCAAGCCTTTGTAACGGTGAATGGAGGCGACACACGCTATTAACCTCTCAAACGTCCTTACGAGCCCCCGGGGGATTATAAGAAAAATTGCTCCAAATGTCCGCGTGTGCACCCGTTGGATCATAAGGAATCGGTTGCCATTGGATGTAATTTTTTGATGTTTATTCATGTAGCAACATCCTCACGACACTTACTTTTTTTTTTCTTTTTTTTTCTGTTTTTTTACTTTTTATTTACTTTGAATCGAACGCACGGAACCGAGCGACGCGCGACGGGTTAATTGCTTCTTTTACTTTTTTTAAGAGTTCTGTTCTTACGCATTAGAAAATAATAAAGTTCAGGCATCTTCTCTAGGCTTTTTAAATTTCTTCATATACAAGGTAATTTTTTATCCAGTGCGCAAATTTTAACAAATGAAACTTAAACGAGTTATAATAACCATGCAATTTTTATTTTAATATATCTTAGTACAAAAAAATTAAGTTATCGTTAACGAAAGATGTCTATTTTGAAACTGGTTTTTATGGTAACTTGCGCGCGGCGCCGGCGCGGCAGCGAAGGTGAACGACGGACCACCTGTTCAATCGGTCAAAATTCTAAGAATTTCGAAGTAGGTACCTACGCCGGCGCGCGGTTACTGACCTATTACAATTGATCGAAAATAGTATTACGAAATATGTAGGGTGTCCACAGTTTACTGATTTAAGGTCGGATAAAAATAAAAAAAACGTATTGAAAAAATCGTTGAAATGTGTTTTATTACTGATACTGAACCACCAAAAAAAATTTGCACACTGGTTATAAAATTATCCTGTATAATTCCTAATAAGCCTTACATTATTTGACCAATAATAATAATAATTTGATTCATCTTATTCCATTTTACTATAGCATTAGACAGAAGTTAAAAAAGGCTCTTTTAGGTGCACATTTTGCAATAAAATTACAACAAACATTATTACAGTCAAGACTGATGGGGAGTTAAATATAATCAATTTATATAATAGCTGTCACACTGTTATTGTACTTATTTAACCTATCTACCTTCTGAAATTACAAGGCTTTCATTTAATATTGTTTAGATTTTACATTCTATATTGTCGTGTCGATGTTTAAAATCTAAAAGAAGCAGGGGTGAACAGTACCGGGAACGTTTTTTACGTCACTATAATTCTACCAAATCTAAAATATATAAGTTATGGGGGCACGTGTTTTTTTTATTTTGTCGATTTATGCTATCAACCATCCGTCAAATTGCGTAAATTTTCTGCAGTTGTCAATTGTGCTGTCATTCACTTGGTACTTGTGAATGCTACGCCTTTTCTCGTTGTTATTGCTGAATTTTCGTGATTTTGTTGATTTTTCTTTTGTTATTTTTTTGTTATCGTTATAATTGTTAGTTTTGTGTTGTTCGTACAAACTGGTACGTTTCGTGGAACTATGGATCCCGATGCAGGCCCGAGTGGCATGCAAGCGCAACATGCACACTCTGTAACTGCTGATAGCGCTGATCAGTGTCAACAGCGAAAAAAACGTGGCCCCAACGTTGACCAGGAGGATAAAATATTGTCCCCCAAGAAAAGTAGAATTAAACAAACACCGTTTCGTTCTACAGAAAAAAGAACAGTGATTTTTTAATAAACAGATCTATACATATAATAAAATTGTAGAAAAGTGGTGTCTAGACAATGAAAATATATAAAAAAAGTAGCAGGGGTTGTTGTGTTGTGTTTTTTTGTCTGTTTGTCTGTGTGTTTGTGCACGCTAATATCAGAAACGGCTTATTCGATTTAGTTGCGGTTTTCACTCATATATTGTAGTAAGCTTCACTTAACATTTAGTGTTTATTTCATGTCAATCAGTTCATAAATAAAAAAGTTATGTCAATTTAAAGAATCACGGCGAACAGACGCATTTCCTAAGACACTCTTATACAACGAAGTTCCATTGTATTATACCTATAATAAACAACAGGGTATTTTTAACCGCAGAAGACGTGGAACAGCTGTAGTAGGTGAACCAGGTATTTTTAAAGATTATGTCATTGGTAGAGTTTAAACGGTTCATCCAAATAACTCCGAATGCTTTTACCTGCGCCTACTGCTGCACGTTGTCCGAGGGCCTATTTCTTTTGCCGATCTCCGAAAGGTTGACAATATCGTACACCCTACATACCAAGCCGCTTGCCGGGCACGTCACTTGCTGGATGGGGATCAACATTGGGATGATGCTTTGTCAGAAGCAAGTATTAGCAAAAGTCCTCATCGGTTGCGACATTTGTTTGCAGTCATGCTGGTGTCTTGTGCACTTTCTGACGCTGCACAGTTGTGGTATAAGTATCAGAACAAATTGGCTGAGGATTTTTTTAGGCATGTACAACTTAAAGATAACAACCCAATTGAGGAGAGATTACGTGAAAGTTAATTGAATCGTTGTTTGTTGGCTATTCAAGATATAATTACATCTATTGGGGGTAATCCTATTTCTCAATATGGCATGCTGGAGGCATAATTTGACGGTGAACGTATTAATAGACATTACGCGATGAAAACCAACTATGATCCAATTGACCTGGCCGAAATTTTACAAACTGATGTCTCGAGGCTAACTAATGAACAGCCTTTGATATTTCGTTTATTCCCGTTGTCCCCGTATGCCATATCCCCGTCACGGGGACAGCGGGACGTGATTAAATTTATTTCCAGTTGACCCCGTAACGTATATTCGGCTAACGGGGACAACGGGAAGTAAACTTTTCACGAGTCGTTGTCCTCTTAAATCTGCATTGTTTAACCTTAGTTTTATAGCATGGGAAAAAGAAAAGGGGAATAAAACAAAATTTGTGCTTTCATTTACACTATCACTAACATCACCAGTTCTCAATATGAAGTTCACAAGTAACTACAATAACTAAGAAGATCTCTTTGTCAAATTCTGGAGTCAATGCACGAGCCAATGAGAGCTCGACAAAAACAATGTTATCTGCGCTTTTGTTCCGCAGCTGCAAGGGCGCGCGCGACGCCGCCGCCGGCGCATCCTTTTCAAGGTCGCTCCGTTTATCACAGTTACTAGAAAACTTAATTTGGAATGTACGATACATTTCAAACAATAAACATGTAATAAAATCGATTAAATTTATAAAAAAATACTACTTGAAGACAAGGTCTCACACATTCATAATACTACAGAAAAATGAAAAAACGGGGACTGTGGGCAATAATTTTTACTTATTTTATTCAACTATATTAACGGGGACAGTGTACGGGGACAACGGGAAGTATTTTTAAATATTTAATTGAAGTACCGCTGTCCCCGTAGGACGGGGACAGTGTACGGGGACAACGGGAAGTATTTTTAAATATTTAATTGAAGTACCGCTGTCCCCGTAGGACGGGGACACGGTGTACGGGGACAACGGGAATAAACGAAATCGCGCTTGCTGTCACTTCATCAGGCATAGCAGCCACATTGTTGCCAGGTGGGAAAACTACTCAGACAATGTTCAAAATTCCGATCGATTTAGACTGCACAGAAAGCCCTGTTTGTAATATTTCAAGAAACAACGATAAAGCTAAGGTTCTTCGTGATTGTAGCTCTATTATATGGGCTGAGTCCACAATGGCCGATCGAAAAGCAGTAGAAGCAGTAGACAGAACGTTGCGTGATGTCAAGCAAAATGATCAACCCATGGGTGGCATTACTATGCTTTTTTGTGGCGATTTTCGTCAGACTCTCCCTGTAATACCACGTGTAACTAAGGCTGATGAAGTCAGGGCATGCCTAAAGAGTTCTCGACTGTGGCATTACATTATCCCTTTGCATTTGACATTAAATATGCGTGCGCAAATTGGAGGCAACGAAAATGCTCAAGAATTTTCAGATTTACTACTTGAGATTTGTAACGGTGTGTATACGCAGGAACAAGGAAAAGTTGTTCTTAATGAAAACCTATGCAACATAGTTTTATCAATGCGAGACTTCATATCATCTGTGTATGGAAACGCATCGCAAATACCAACTTGCGAAAATTCCTGGCTTTGCGAAAGAGCTATTTTGACGCCACGAAACGACCAAGCAGCAACAATAAACGCTGAAATTTTTAGCTATGTTCCGGGGGATTATGTTGAGTATATCTCCATTAACAGAGTCATGGAAGAAGGAGAATCTACAAGCTACCCAGTAGAATTTTTAGAATCCCTCAATGCTCCTGGACTACCAGCACATAAAATAAAATTAAAAGTAGGCGTACCCATAACGCTTCTTAGAAATTTAAGCCCCCCAAAACTTTGCAATAGCACCAGGTTAAAAGTGACCAATTTACAATGAAATCTGATAGAAGCAGAGATTTTAACAGGGTGTGGAAAAGGTGAAAGTGTTTTCATTCCTCGGATTCCTCTCGTTCCAAACAATTTTCCATTTAGTTTTAAACAAGTCCAGTTTCCAGTCAGCCTATGTTTTGCGATGACAATTAATAAAGCCCAAGGTCAGCCAATGAAAGTTGTCGGTGTAGATCTAAGTATCAGCTGTTTCTCGCACGGTCAGTTGTATGTGGCTCTGTCACGGGTTAGCAATCCTAGGAGCCTGTAATGCTTTCATCCCCGATGGCTATACGTCAAATATCGTATACAGAGAAGCATTACTGTAAAGTAAATTTTTGGCTACCCAAACGACAGCATATGTAATTCAAAATATGCAGCCCGAAAAGTCACTATTCCACGCGGACGAAGTCGCGGGCACAGCTAGTTGTTACTAAAAATTGTTACATTTCATGTACCTATCCAAGCCTTGTGACGAGTACATCGATAGTAAATGCTTTATTATATGCATGCCATACATTGTTACAAAAAAGCTCACATTATTTATTTAAATTGTTTGAATTTAACTTGAAATAAAAGGTTTCATACTCCTGCTTCTGCGAGCCTCTTCTTTCTAATGTTATAATAAACAGAGTTATAGTTTTCTAGAATTATTAGCAATATCCCGCTATGTTTTTTTTTTGTAATTATATTTTAACCCTAATACAATATACACACTAACACTAAAATAAAAATATTATGCGAAATATAATAAAGGTACAAAAAAATTGTAGCCTTACATTTAGTTTATTTCTTGCATAAAATAAACGAACAGACTCAAATGAAGCGATAATAGAAATTAAATTTGGAAAAAATATGCCTTTTTGTGTTCCTATATAATTTTTCCGGTGTGCTCTTTCATAAAAGTACGGGATTATTTTATCTCCTAAACTTTAGAACCTGAAAATAATCCAAGTTCTACTAAACAGGCCCTTTTTTTTTTCTGGATTGGAAATCATCAAATGACTTCTCCCGCTCTGGGCGGAGCGGAAGGGCGTGTCAGACTTTTACTAACTAACACCCACCCGTGTTCCTTCAGTTGCCCATATGCCAGGGCCACGATATTTCTTTCGAACGAATCTCGCGACCCTGGCAGGCGTCGGTCCTAGCAGATCCTTTCAGTGCTGCTGACATCTCTTTGAGGCGCGCGTGGAACACCACGCGCCGTCGACCCGAGCCTGGTCCTTACCGGGCGGCGAGCTACCCATTGCTCGCCGCCCGCAAGCTCGCGCCTACGGTGGCCCCGACGCCCGGGGCGTCTCCTCCTGCGGCGGCTAGGGACGTGAGGGCGCAGAGACTGCCACTCCCTCACGCGTCCCGCCTCCTCCTTCGCGAGCATTACTGCTTCGCAGAAGGAGGTGACGGCTTCCCATGCCCTCTCGCTCCGTACCATGGCTCCGTACCATGGCTCGCACCAGGGTCGGACGCGAGAGGTCGCCGCCGCCGATCGCCTCCACGAGGACACGGCGGTGCTCCGCCCAGGCAGGGCACACCTCCACCGAATGCTCTACCGTGTCCTCCAGACGGTCCTCGCAATGGAATCACCCGGGCGTTTCCTCCCGCTTTATTCTGAACAGGAACCCACCGAAGCACCCATGCCCGGTGAGAACCTGCGTCAGGCGGAAGGTGAGGACGCCGTGGCGCCTCTCTATCCGCTCCTCAAAGAGGGGACTTACCGCCGCAATTGTGGCGTGCCCGGCGCTGGGTTGCGACAATCGTACTCGCCATGTCGCCATGAGATCCTGCCGGAGCTCTGTCCGCCGTGCCGCGATTTGTTGCGGCAGCGGAGTTTCACCCCAGCGTTTCGCCTCCTCGCCCCACTCCCACATGTGGGCGAGGACCTTTGCCTCCAAATCCCATGGCGGCACTCCGGCAAGGAGGCTCGCCGCCTCGCACGAGACCGTGCGGTATCCCCGGATTAGCCGGATGGCCATGACCCTCTGGGCCGCACTCAATCGGCGTGCTGGGCGCAGCCTCAATGAGCCCTCATTGAGGCTGCGCCCAGCACCGCCCACACCGGTGCCCCGTAGAGGGCCATGGACCGCACGACCCCCGTGTAGAGCCTCCGGCAGGAGGCGTTTGGACCCCCCAGTTTGGGCAGGAGCCGCTTTAAGGCAGCCCCAGCCCGCTCCAGTCTGGGAGCCAAACGTCGGAAGTGCTCGACGTAGTTCCACCGGCTATCGAGGACAAGTCCCAGGTACTTCATCGTCGACTCGACGCCGATGTGAACCCCTCCCACCGTGAGTTGGGAACCCGCAGGTGGCGCGTTCCGAGGACCATGAAAACCCATGGCCTCGGACTTGTGCAAGGCCACCTCGGGTCCCAATTGCCGGATCCTATCGACGAGCAAACTACGCTGACGCCGCTAAGGAGGTCGGCGCGCAGCACCCAGTCGTACCCGATGTCCCACAGATGCGGCCCAACGACCGATCCCTGTGGGACACCGCACGACATCTCTCGCCGGTTCCAGTCTCCCTGGTGACCGGGGTAGATGACGGCCCTATCCGTCAGAAACAGGCCCCTTAGTAGACATTGCTACAGGTCATCGTAATCCATCGCATTGTCTATTTTTTGCATAGGTAGGTAACGACATACCTAGCAAAAGCATAGCATAATCAGCCTATATATTTCCCACTACTGGGGCACAGGCCTCCTCTCTATGAAAGGGAGTGGGTCATGATCTATCACGCGGGCTCAGTGCGAGTTGGTAGATGTCACGTGTTTTAGAATTTTCGGTTCTAAGACATAACAACCGGTATGTCCTCACGATGTTTTCCTCCACCGTTGTGAGAGTATTGGTGAGGAAATAACTTACACAAAGTAAAGTGTCTGCGTGGGTTCGAACCCAAGATTCGTAAGTTGCGGCCGCTACCACATGGCCACCACTGCTCTTCAACGGCAATTCTCTCAACGAAATACTCGTACTTACTCCGTAGAAAAACAAGAATAACCCACGAATGAGAGAGAACAGCTGAGAATATTACCATTTTATGCACGTATTACGAGTCACGAGGCTATAAAATGATATAATTTCGTGCTTGCTGTTGTAATGTCATCGAAGGCCAAAATCGCTGAAAGGGAGACGTTTTTCGTACATTTTTCATAAGTTATGGTCGATTGAGTATGCATGACACATCTTTTCCCCCTTACAATTGCTGCAGAATGAATTACGATACTCAAATATATGGTTTGACCTACTTATTTGCTGCTTTATTCAATCAGGATTATTCGGGGCGGACAAATATTATTTACTAAAGATATTTTCGACATCCCTTTTCAATTACTTTGAGAGTAAAATGTTTCGCTTTATTTCGTTTAAATTTTTTTCTAGATGTGTTTATTAGGTTACGTCTCACGTAGAATGATTTTCCCTTGGTAACAACATGATTAGGTTTAAAATGTTTGACAAAAGTTTTCTTTATGATTACTTTATGGAAGTAACATTAATGAAGATTAATCTTGATGTATATTTTTTTAATGATATCATTATTGTGTTAGCTAGTTGATAGATGGGTAGACGAAACCTTCATTTTGTCTTAGATACAAGGAATTATTTGTATTCTCATTGTAAGTTTCAAAACATATTTTTCAAAAGGGAAAGATTTATAAAAGTAGGTACCTAGGCATAGGTAGCATCATTTACTATTTAACTGTTTAAATGATATTATGAATACGGTCATGATTGTAACAATCTTAGGAACTCGAGCCTAATCGTACCATGAAATAAACGCCTCGAGATTTCCCTGTTCGTTTTCAGGAAAAACATTAAGTTCAAACATTTGTAATCGTTAACAAAGTCGTGTGCCTACAGTACAACCAACATTGGCACATTTTTAGGTATAAAAGTTGGTGTCTACCCGGTTTTGGCAGGTGAGGGGTAGTATTTCATAATTCTCATGATTGTTATGGTTTAGGGGAAAACAGCTTGTTAGCACGGCCACATCACACCATGTGGTTAGGACCTGATATTTATGGTATGATGAAAGATAATGGCGTCGTACTTCTTGCACGGCACAGGTAAGTAGGCTAGGTAGGTACATGTCTAAAAATAACACCGTCGTTTGAATAGGAAATGAAACAAACGTAAATTATCGCGTGCAGTCATAAAACGATAAAACTGAAGTATTGCGGCAAGTGGTAGTGAATAAACATTACAATGGTCGGTCCAATTCACCTATTATGATATTGGGTAATAAACTTGAGTGTTTTCAGAAATAGTCTTCAATAAACTCATATAGGTATTTTAGTAAATTGGAATTAGTAATGTCTACGTTGGTATGACTGTAATTACCATGCTAGGTGAGGCGAAGAACCTGCCTATATTTTCCATGTCTTTATCAAGGTCGTGGTGGTATAGCCTGAATGTTTTTCAGGTTTACGCACCGACCTCGGCACGCTCGGATGACGAAGTGTAGGAAATGTTCGAGGACATTTCCAAGGACTTGCATTCCACTCCATTCACATTCCACTCCACTAAGGCTCACAACAACGTTCTCATAGGGTATTCTATAAGAGGTAAATGATTGTCAACTTCCTTGGGAGGGAGTGGTTTTTCTTGTTGAATTCCTTCTATTAGAAGCGGACATGGCAAAACCCCAACATTGGACAACCGTTTTTGAAGCCCAGCCATCGAAACAAGAACATTGCCAACTATAAACTAGTTCACTATGACAGATCTCGGTGTCATAAGGGCGGCACCCTCATTTATTACAGAAAGTTTTATACTGCATCCATATCGATCGATCTGCTCTCTTATCTCATCTGGAGGTCTCTATCTGTTGGCTCGGCATGACTATCGGTCATCTATCGAACACCTTCATTTACGCGTATATCACTCCTGTGGTCTTGAAGATCCAATCTCTCTCACCAGCAACCTCACTGCCCTTTACTTAAGGGCAGGCCTTATCAACTTAATTAAAACATGCGGGTTTTTTTGTAAATTTGTCGACAAATCTATATATATAAAATTCAAAGTCCTGAGTGACTGACTGACTGATTGATATATCAACGCACAGCCTAAACCGCTGGTCCTAGAGACATGAAATTTGGAGGGTGTGTTCTTTGTGAAGAGTAGGTATCCACTAAGAAAGGGTTTTTTGAAATTCCATCCCTAAGAGGGTGAATTGGGAGGTTGAATTTTCACGCGGGCGAAGCCGCTGGCGGAAGCTAGTTTATTATAAAAATCTTGTGAGTTTTAATTGATAAGTTGTTGTGCACACTCATCATGGCCGGACCATTGAAAGGCCTTTTTCTCGTGGTGCTTCTTAACCAGACTTTTAGTCTCCCGAGGCTGCTAAGCGATCGTTCTTACGTGCATGGTAGAGCGGTCAAAATTTTCAACGCTTTTCCTGTTTCGGGAAAGAAGGTTTCGGTGTCTTTTCGGGCTGCCTTTTTATGAGAAGGCTTTTGGCTCTTTCGGAACCTGGTCTGTTTTGGAGTCTTTGCAACGATGCTAAGTCGACTGGCGATACATCCACACTTGGATGTCTTTATGAAAAATTTTAACGCATCAGAGGAGGTGTTCAGGCTGCTGAACTGGGGAGGACGTGGTATGAACGTCAACGGCGAGTACCTACATCTTATACTTGAGGCTATGGCGGTGCTTTTAAGGTAGTCCGAGAATACGTTTGCGTCGGGCGCACTCTGCAGTTTGATAAGAACAACTTTAAGAAGAAGGTTAACAGAAGAATTCAGCTGGGCTGGGCTGCTTTGGGAAGTTTCGTCGAGTCTTCTCCTCGCGTATTCCGCAGGGCTTAAAGACGCCATCTCTGTTATGACCTATGAAGCCGAAACATGGACAATCTCTATACCGTACAGTACTGGTCCATAAATTCAAAGTCGCTCAGCGAGCTATAAAACGAGCTATGCTTGCAGTATCTCTGAGGGATAGATCCGAAATGAGGTGATCCGGTAGAGAACTAAAGTAGTCCACATAGCTCACAGAATTAGCAAGCTGAAGTAGCACTAAGCCAGCCACATTAGCCGTGGAATGGATTCCTTGGGTTAGTCGTGTTCTTGAGTGGAGATTGTGAATCGGCAATCAGGCTAGGTGAAGCGAGTGTTTTCGCAGGGTGGCTGGTAGCAGCTGGATGAGTTGCCGAGAATCGAGCTGACTGGCATGCGATTGGAGAGGCCTGTATCCAGCAGTGGACTGCTATAGACAGCTGATGATCATGATGATGATCAAAGTAGACATCAATTAGTGGAGAAGAATATAGTGAATGCAAAACCAGATACACTGTAAGTAAATGCTGTGAGTTTGAAAAGAAAATTAAGTATTTTTTCGTATTCATTTTCATACATATTCAATCCGTGTCCTACACGGGAAAAAATAAAAAAGATCTCATATAATTATGGTTCTTATGTAGCGCTAAAGTAAAATGTCTAAGAAGGCAAGTCCTAATACGGAACAGGAAAACTCTCTTGGTTAATGTAATTTACATGAAGCTTTCAAAGTCACCCGTAACAGTCATACAGGTCGTCTAGTGTTAATTGTACGTACAGGGGCGTATACAGAATGGCCCACTTTCATGCCCAAAGGGCATAGCAATAAGGGTCTAGCAATGCTTACATTTACGTGGTAGGAGGCCGTGGAAATTGATCATGAGAGCTGGGTAACTGAAGGAACACGGGTGGGTTTTAATCAGTAAAAGTCTGACACGCCCTCCCGCTCCGCCCAGAGCGGGAGAAGTCATTTGATGATTTCCCATCCAAAAAAAGGGGGAACTTTTGATTTTGTCCTTATTTATTTTTAGAGTTTACTCTACTACTACTAGATTTTCATATATAAGCCCGCAGTTTAAAAAAATATGGGTTGTAAAATCAAACTTTCTCCGTTACGTTACGTTATGCGTTATGTTATGTTTTCTAAATTATATATTTTATAATCGTTCGTAAGGGATAAACTGCAGTCGTGCAATTTCTCGTACAATTTTTTTTATTCGTAATATATAACCTGACCATGTGAAGTACATAAGGTGACCTAGTTTAAATAAAATAACACCATAGATCACCCTTCATTTTTGATTATAACATCTAATTTAAAAGGCCCACTTTCAAAAATACATTCGATAAAATGACATAATGGTTGGCATCTGGCGTGAACGCGGTTCACATTAAGCGGCGCTCGAATTATAACAATTCCTGCTGGAACCTTGAAACAGGAATTATTCCTTAGAAAATTTAATTACTTACCAGAGGGCACCTTAAAGCCGATTAAACGGCAAAGTTTGCTTTGCTAATTCGTTTTTAAGGCTTATGACATCAATTTTGTTTGATTACGTACCTATATTATTACAGAATGAGTATCTACTGCAATCATTTCCAGTTTGGGATTTCCGGAAGCAGTGTAAATCTGTAAAAGCTTACGTTTCTTATGACAATCCAAACTTTAATAAAGATGACGGTGTTCATATAGAAGAGCTTTGTTTTCATTTACGGACAGTTTCTCGTTTAAATTTTTATTTACTTAACATAGGATACTTCGTATCCTACCTACCTATATTTTTAACAGAAAAATATACGCAAAGCTTTAAGCCTTTAAAATTAGAGTTGCTAAAATCTGTTTTCTTTTGTTATATCGCGTTAAGATATCGACACCCAATGTGAAGTAGAAGTACTTAAAAAAAAACAATTGTAAAATTATATTTCAAGTAAATACATTTACCTACTGCTGTCGATGACCTCGCAAAAAAAAAACATCAAATTATAAGAATATGATAATGATTTACTTCTGACCAAAATTAAATTAATTTATGTTTGCTTTTATCATAAAACATTTAAGATTAAAGAAGGGCACTTTCTAAATAAAAATCTGTTCAAAGAATTTGTAAACCGTTAGACAACAGCGCTAAATAATTCGAATGACGGGTTTTATTTAATTAATTAGAATAAAAGCCCGAGGGACAAGGCAAAACTGAATAAAATAAAAGTTCCTTGAATGAAAGTCAAATACTATTTCAATACATTATCAAAACTAAGTCCCCCCGTCGCCGCTGTCTGTCAGTACGAACGCGACAAACTCAAAAACATAACGTATTTTCATACGGTTTTCCACCATTAAACTTGGCGGATATATTACGAGGATTGTAGAAGATGTCAGAAAAGATCTTGCCGACTGAGAGCTTTACTGGAGTGTGCCGCCTGAATCAATAGAGGTATATGAAAACAGTTTATTACGGAATTAATATATTGTTTACCTAGATTAATACATATTGGAAATAAAGTTCCTTAAATAAAAATTAATATAAACGAACATAGTATTTGGGCGAACTGTAATTTGGAAAAGCTGAAACTTCGATATCAAAACCAAGATCAAGTCAAACAATATTATTTCTTAAGAAGGGCATGTGGTGAAAAGCAGCAGGGAAGTGGTAAAAAGAAGCTAAATGGTAAATTCATCTGACTACCATATTTTACTTAAATAATATTATAGATATTCTTTAGTAACAAACCTAACTGTGGTCGTTGACCCCCAAAAAACCATTTTATCGTGTTTAAACTTCGATATTCATCACATCTGCAGAGTTTCACTAGGTAATTTAATTTGACCCTGTAGAAATAAGACGATTAGAAGGACGAACATGTATCATCACCGAAAAACGATTAAGACTCCCGCTAACAGGCGCGATGCGATAACATTACAACAGTTTCTATGAAAACTTCATGGGAACTGTTCTGCCATAATCGCATCGCGCCTTTCTGCAGGAGCCTTTAAGAAACTAGCTGACCCGACAGACATTATCCTATCTAAGTCAGCGGACCACTACTTGCCATGGCAAACCTGGATATCTCTTAATCGACTTAGAAGCCAGATGGGCCGCTACCGTCACAACTTGATCAGGTGGGGGTACTTCGATGTGTCGCAGTGCGACTATGGAGCCACATCAAAAACTATGCCTAACCTCTTGTCGTGCAAATGAACACCCGCATCCTAATTATTATCCACCCCATTTCTTCCCGTGGGTGTCGTAAAAGGCGACTAAGGGACTTACTAGAGAATGGGCAGCAGCGTTTTCTATGCATTTTACCACCATACTGCGATCGCCAACCCGCCTGCCAAGCGTGGTGATTATGGCAAAGCCCCCCAAATTGGGGGAGGCCTAAGTCCAGCAGTGGACGTCTTACGGCTGAAATGATGATGATGATGATCCTAATTGTGGAACGCACTATCATTCAGAATCTGAATCGTATTGAAGATTATTTGCAATTCATTGCATCATTTGTTCGAATAAATTGTCGGTTCAGCATCGTAAATAACGCATTGAATGTTGTTTAACTATGAAAATGAAACCGATTACTATTGATAGCAAGTTACGCAACTACCCCTCTGCACTATAGAAGACATTTTTGAGGCCAAAGATAACTGGCTGATTTCAGGTCAAAGCTAAGTTAAAACTAAAAAAAGGAATCAAAGATACGACGAAGAAAGCAATAAATTGGGCACGTTCTTTTTCTGAATCCACAAATAACCAACCAGTATTATATTATTCTCTTATGAAAAGTAATAATTCAGGAACTGATACCATTACCACTTTGTGACTCGGATACATTTGATACAAATGGCGGTTTACGGCAATAAAAAAAGAAAAATTACGTGCGAACATCGATAAACAAAGTGAAATACCCAGAGAAAACAATACATTGAATAAAAAGGGTTCCTAAACACTTCATTTTCCTAAGTGTTATAAGAGTTTTTTTACACATTACCTTTAAGTATATAGGTATTATAGATAAATACAGACATAGACTATCTTCCCAGTTTTCATTTAATTTCATAGAGTAATTAGCTGCATTTGATTAATATATGAATATCCTTAAATAAAGTAAACGTTAAATAACTTTAACGTCTTTAAATATTAGGTCTTAAAAAGTTTTTAATAAATAATAGTTTAAAAACTAAAAAACACTTTCATAGAAAAACAAACTAAATAGCAAAAAATAATTAACAAAAAGCGTGGGGCTTTTTGAGATATTTTTAATTTATATCAAGTAATATTAAAAATACATCAAAATGTATTATATTAACTATTCGTTTTAGTATAACAACTTTAACATCCGAGAAAACGCTTACAATTTTTATTATAACATCATGGAAATTGTTCTACCAGAATCGCGTCGCTCCGTCGCGTCTCGCCTGTCTGTAAGAGCCCAAAATGGAATTCATTATCGTACCCAATACAATGTTAAGTACTTACTTAATTATTATTTAAAAACAAAAGCCTCCTCGTGCTTTTGTATTTAACATTCCCTTTATTTAAAAACAATACAGCTTATAAAGGTTTTTCGTTCTCTTTGTAGCACTTTTCTATAATGTTTTGTGACCGTGGCAGCCGTTCCCATTTCAGTGGCACCTGCAAAAGCCAGTGTGAGATTTTCCAACGGCTGATGGAGTATGGCATCTAGTTTTACGCTCGGCAAGGAGTTTCAATTTACAGAAATCTATCGACTGTTTTGTGACGCTGCATTTCTACATGGGCATGGCAGAAAGTAGGATATCGTATATTTTTATTTTACGAATTGGCTGCTGGCTGCATAAGTTATTATTTTTAAATCCAGACTATATATTTTTTGTGAAGAATTTATTTTGAATTAGAACAATCTTAGCTCACACTTATTCAAAGTAGTCTTGTACTTATGTGGAGCCTATTTTAGGATATTTTTCATAGCTTCATACATACATACCAACACAGATTCCTAATATTACCTCTAAAGGGATCGCAAATATGAATTATTCAGCTGTATGAGAGATATTGAGCGGAGAAAAACCGTAAACCTGTTGCCAACCGAATAGAGAAAAATGTATTTCAGGGTAACTACTACGTAATGAGATGTTTTCAATGGCGTAAAGGGAAGTTTAGCAATATACTATTTCGTTATTTAGTAAAGCATATTGCGTCTATGACTATAGCGTGGGACATCGAAGCGCACATTGAAACCATGAATACAGAACATGATTCCAGATTGCGTTCAAATTTGTTGTCGGTTACCAAGAAAAAAACTTTTTTACAAAAAAAAAAAAACCGACTTCCTCAAAATCACTAGTGAAAAATAACGTGAAAAATAACTTTAATTTCGGAAGTCGGTGTCTTATGATCTGTATTTTAGTTTTTTGCCACCGACTTCTAGTGTTTTTGAGGAAGTCGATTTTATTTGTATTTTTTTTGTTTTTACTTTTTTGTTATGGTATCTACCCCGCACTAATTCCTATACCACTAATCGCCAGGTGAAATTTAATACTTTACTACTGCTGTAAATCGTTGAGGAATTCCCTCGACCGTCTGTCTAAGGTCTCCATCATCAGACCTGTAATGGTACTTATAAGCCTTATGGGAGCTTTCTCATCAATAGAAATGAATTAAGTCCAAACACTGGGTAATTGCTGTAAGTCGTTGAAGAGTTCCCTCGACTGTCTTTCGGCTTCATTATCAGAGCAACTTAAAACCTTCATTATATAGTAGTGCTATAAGATAATTAATGAAAGAAATAAAAAACGCATTAGTCGCCACTACAATTTTCGAAGGTTCCCTTCGACTTCTCTGGGATGCCATCATCAGATCCTGGTTTCCTTATAATGGAACCACCCTTGAAATATCTCCTTTCCAACAAAAAAAGAATCATCATGATCGGTTCATAAATGAGGAAGTTATCGGTGAACAAACATTAAAAAAAATATACGGTTGAATTGAGAAACCTCCTCCTTTTTTTGAAGTCGGTTAAAAAAACAGCAGTTTCATAGAATATTGCAATACCTACGCGGTCAAAATGTGAAATAAGGCAGAGTAAATATTTTTTTAGAACTTTGGCATTCGGAATCATGTACTGAATACATGGTAATAGGTTCGGCGTAAATGTCCCAGCTACCCTGTCTAGCATGACGATCACACAGTGCACTATATCACAAGCCGGTCTACTTTGCAGGTACAGCCAGTTACTTGGATGGCGATCCGCCATAAAGTGCACATACAATGGATTTGTCACTTACTAGTGTGGAAAGCTCATCAAGCCACGATGATGATGATTTTGGAATTTGACTCCAATTCATTATTAATTTTGAAACAGAAAAAAAAAACTGCATAATGGTACGCTATAACTCTAAGAATCGCTCAAGTTTATCGCATACAGCAAGCCAATTTAATGGAATAGCGTTGTGTGAACATGTCTTTATAAGATGTATGCTGAGCGATATTATTGTGTTATAATTGATATTTGCTATATAATATTATACCGTAGACTAAACTGCCCTTTAAACTAAGTACCGAAATTCAATTGAGCTTAGAACGGAGCCACACAGACCACGCCTTTTTTTTTGTGGGTGGAAAATCATCCAATGACATCTCCCGCTCTTGGGTGGAGCGGTGTCAGACTTTTACTGACTAAAACCCACCCGAGTTCCTTCTGTTGCCCATGTGCCAGTGTCACGGTATCTCTTTCCAACAAATCTCGCGACCCTGGCAGTCGCATACCACGCTGTGTTGAATTCATTCTAAAACAACCGTCGTCGGTTTCTTAACTGATGGTTGTTTTAGAATGAATTTTATTTGGATTAATGAATGTTTGTTTTCTATTAATTGAAATAAATTTGATTAAGAAACCGATGTTATCATCGGTTTCTTACTAAACTTCAGCTATATGTGAACTTTTCTCTTTTGGTGACTGTACATCGAGTCAAGTCTAGATTCATTCATTCAGGTTAACTTATATTTTTATGTGCCCTTATTTCTGTGAGAAATAACCATTTGAAGTGAAAAGTTCTTTAGCACCGTTGGGATTTGAAAGTCTATGAACACTTTCAGTGCCAAGCACCCGTCTCCCGGGTCGAACGGTAATTCGTTCGCATGCCCACGACTCGCATCCGTGTCCTACGTATAAGTAGTTATATACCTTGCGACCATGCCGTGCACCCGCCTACCGGGTGCAAATCACAAAAATAAGCTAGGTGTGAATAGAGTCTACTTTTGAATAATTCTTTTTTCGACTGGGCACTGAGAGTGTGAAACGAAAAAGCGACAGTAAAAAGAGACGGACACATAACAACGTCATTATGTTTTGTATCTCACTCTAACACTTGGGGTAATGGAAATCGTTAAGTAAGGGTGCTTCTTGAGAAAGTTTACTTTTCTGTTTGACGTTTTTCGAGCAGGCTTTTTAGACAAATAGACATTTGACTTTTTTATATTCGTCTCATTATCTTGAAGCCAAAAGGTTTCACCTCTACCACGTGTGAATTGCACACATGTTTTTTTTTTCATCATTATCATCATCAGCATTTCCGCCACGAAACACTCAACTGTTGGGTATAAGCATCTCCTTTTTCGTCTCTTTTCTGGATCCGCACGTCCCTGATCTTGGTGTTTCCTGCATTTTTGAGGATATAATAAAACCAACGCGCTGTTGGTCGGCCCTGGCTTCTTTGGCCTAACCTTGACCGCCATTCGGTTACAGATTTACCTCATCGACTATCTCCTTGTCCAACAAGATGTCCTACCCAACTCCACTTGAGGCGCATCGCCCTGTCCCCTATGTCCTAGGCAAAGTAACAATTCCTCTATGAAACTTTCAAAAATGAACATTGAATATAAAATAAATCTAAACTTACTAATATTATAAAGAGGTAAATTTTGCATTTGATACTCAAATTTTTGAGGAAGGCCCTGGCCTTCCTCAAAAATTTACACAGTTCAACACAGCCCCTGGGCTAGGCTATTAAACATCATGCTACGAACCCAAAGAGCTCAAAAAAAATACAGAAAGTATGCTAAGAGAAAATAAAATAATGTTCGCGAGCATCGCATCGCCCGCCGGGAATATTACTATTAGTTAAATTTACATTTAATTTACATTAACAAGGTACCTACACTAAAACGGTTAATAAGTGATTTATATTTTTTTTAATAAACATATGTAAAGCGACCGAAACTTAGTGATTACATTAATTTATACTTTCTAAAAAGGATACGGCAAGAGTGTGGGGTCCTTAAATTGAATGGAGGTTCCGCGTGTAGTTAGTACGCGTGTAGTTAGTACTCAGCGTGTAGTTAGTACTCAAACCCTAGAGCGCACTACTTCGTCATTGCCGAGAAAAAAAAAACGAGAGTTTAAAAAAAAAAACTCTTTTTTAATTAAAATTTAATAACTCCTTATAAACAATTCCTTTCGATCATTCATTTTTAGCTATACACAAACCTGGATGATATTTATCATAAAAACAAGAAAAACACTAATTTTGTCGACAACTTGCACAACAAATAACAACTTTTTTCAAACTTCAGGATTTTTTTCTCGGCAATGACGAAGTAGTGCGCTCTAGGGTTTGACTATATGAATACACTCACTGAGTGCTAACCACATGCGGAACCTCCGTTCGATTTAAGAACCCGACACTCTTGCCGTCTCCTTGTAAGATAATTTTGTTGCTTACAAAATTTAGTTAGCTAGCTTTTCAGTAATTTTGATTTAATTTATGTACATTTTGACACTATTTTAAGTAAGTGTTAAATATGTATGTACAATCACACATAAGATTCAGCTATCTACCTACGTCATTGAAAGTAGGTATTAATTTTGTTACTTTCAAAATTTTTAAATCTGTCTGAAGATTCTGATCTAATTTATGTTCAAGTTGACATTATTTTTATGTAACTGATAAATATGTATGTACAATCGCACATAAGATTCATCTACGTTTTTTAAAGAAGGTAATAAATAGGTAATAATTTGTTGCTTTCAAAAATTGTAAATCCGTCTCCGATTCTGATCTAATTTATCTATATGTTGATACTATTTTTATGTAAGTGTTAAATATGTATGTACATAAAAGATTTACCTATCTACCTCATTTTTTTAAAGTAGCTAATAAAAAGGTAATAATTTTGTTGCTTTCAAAAATTGAAAATCCGTTTGTAGATTCTGACTAATTTATGTATATGTTGACACTATTTTTATGTAAGTGTTAAATATGTATGTAATATTTTAGAAATAGAATAGATTTAGCTATCTACCTACGTTTTTTTTAAGAAGGTAATAATTTAAGACCGCTTTTACAACTCAAGAAATGAGCGACCCGCCTTCAAACACATAAACCCTGAGACATTCGTTGTGTGGCTAAAACTTATTGTAAAATTGGTTATTGTTTTGTTCGTAAGTGGGAAGCAAGTAACTCAAGTGGAGGTGGTTTACGCACTGACGCTTTATTAGCCAAAGGGCAAGTACAAAAGGGCGGGGCTTGTGTCAGCTTGACAGTTGTCATGCAGCTATGGCTGCGTTCATACATACATATAAATATACAACAGTTATGAAAGTATTTTGAAAAAATATCT
Source organism: Aporophyla nigra (assembly GCA_947507805.1). Classification (NCBI taxonomy): domain Eukaryota; kingdom Metazoa; phylum Arthropoda; class Insecta; order Lepidoptera; family Noctuidae; genus Aporophyla; species Aporophyla nigra. Next base: position 8,945,975 of record OX382301.1, read on the forward strand.
TTAAAATAATAAAACTACAAATTGTTCTCAGTATATTTCGTTATAAAATGTGATATTATTACAAATTTTTCATTATTATATTTAAAGAAGTTACTAACGTTATTTTAATTGTAAAATAAAGACAGACATTTCATTCATTTGTTTTATTTGCAATCCAGTCAAGTTTCCGTGGCTACCCCATATTCCCCTACGAAGTAGTCTATAACTCAGCTCGTTAATCCTAAGTACCGTATTACAGAACGTCACTCAGTACTCAAGCATTACTTAAAACTAGTTTCAATCAATCAAATGGCTTGAATGTAGTTTTAAGCTTGACCTAAGTGTTCCAATAAGTAATGCTTTGTGAAAGTCTATTTCTAAAACTACATTCTATTTGCGTAACACACTATTAATCAGAATGTGAATAATTTTGAAGGATATATAATCCATTGCTTCACATGTTCGAATAATTAGTGTGTCTCAACAACTTAAAAGCCGCAATGAACGGTGATGAACTGTCAAAGTGGAAACCATTGTGTGTTCCGCAACTATCCCGTTGGATGTTGAATATTAAAAAAAGTTTTCAAAAACGGTTTAAAATTAAAACTCAATGATTGCTGGGCTCTTCTTAAATATTTAGAGATTAACCCTAGTCTAATAACAGAATTTTGTATAATGTTTAAAGATAACAACTTGTATACTCGAGAAAATGGAATTAACTATCGTACCCAATACTAAGCCAGTAATTACTAAATTATTATTTTTTTAAAAACAGCTACTTTAGGTAAAATTATCATTAAAATACAGGTAAATGTATTCATTCATGTTCTACTCGTATTTGACGAGTTTTTACGTTTTATAATTGATGCCATCCTCCGCCGAGGTCGACTGCATCAAAATTACTGCTGTGATTCCGCCATCATACCTTGCCTACCATAACATTGTCCCCAAGAGTCATTTTCCGAAATGATACGTCGTAATCACATGGTGAAATTTGGAAACTCATTTAACTTTTCACATTTGTTATCAAAAAAAAAAAAAAAAACACACAGAACGCGTGAGTCGTTCTGGAATTCCTTTCAATTGTATTTCCTTCTTTGTAATTAGGGTTAAGGAGCCCTAAATTTTCTAGTTTCAAGAATTAGGACATAGAAACAAGTTACCGTAAAACGGACCTATTCTAGAACTACGTGACTGGCATTCGCCCTAGAAAATAGTAGTAATTACTTTCTATATCTCGCAGACAAAATTGTTTGCTTGAAGTAATCGCTGGAACTGATGTTAATAATTCTATTGTAGGAAAAATAATGTGCATGAACTGGAATAATGTTTCTTCACTTTTAATTGAAATCTTATTCGCTCTTCTCTCTTCTTTATTTATCTTACGAAAATTGTTGATGTTGGCTTACATAAGACTATTGTTTTATCATTTCTTTTCGTTGAGCAGATACTACAATATTTTCATAGATTTTGAAAGTTTTCGTGATTGATAGTTTAGTTGATTGTTTATCTAAACTAATATTGTGTAGAAAATAGATAGATCATAGGTAGAACAGGCTGGTGCCCGCAACTCCACGTCTGAGCGCGAATTTTGCGTACGGGTGGGAAATCGGTTATTCGATCCACCCCAGCTCCTCGAAGAAGGCTAGCAACGCCTTGGTGTTACTGACTATCTCATGTAGGGTACCTGGGTTACCGAAGTACTTAGTATGTATAAGTATGTGGCGATCGCCGGGCAGTTTAGTAGCACATGCGCTGCTGTCTCATCCTCAATGCAGGCTCTGCACGGCGGACAGCCTGTTACTCTTATGACAAAGAGATGTTTATTAAACGACCCATGATAGAAAATCAAATAGAGAATAGGTTTGATTTTTTGTGTTTGTTTGTCACGCTTTCGCATCTAATGGCTAAATGGATTTGGATGAATTTAGGATATGGATAAAGGATGAACTGGATTTGTTTTGTTGTTTCTCTCGCATAAGTTAAGAAACCGCGAGGTGCAGCTAGTTTAATATTAGTTCAAGCAGACACATCCATATACAGAGGCGGATTTAATGTGATAGTCGTCTGCAGAGAGAGATAAACAGGTTGGTGCCATTGAAAAAATTGAGAAATAAATATTTGTTTAAAATATAATTAACCATTTAGTTTATAAATATACTGCCAATATACTGTAATTTGTCTTTTGAAGTGAATATAATGATATAATTCCCTTTTTTATATTTGCTAATATTTATATATATAATTCTACTGTACGTGTGTTTGTCACTGAACTCCTCCTAAACGGCTGGACCGATTTGAATGATTTTTTTGTATGCGTTTGGGTGGCACCCTGGATGGTTTAGATTCACAAATCAGCCTGACAGATGGCGCTGCTATCGAGTTCTAGGAAACTGGACAACGTCTGTACGGTCAGCTAGTATAATATATGTATGTCTCGTACGCGCTTATTTGGAGTATGCCGTGTCTGTCTGGAGTCCATACTACAAAACCGGCCAAGTGCGAGTCGGACTCGCGCACCGAGGGTTCCGTACAAATCTGTAGGTATTCACGGTTTATGGATAAGGTTAATGTTTATGAAATTAAATGTTTTTTTTAATTTTTTATATTTGAGTTGACTGAATGAAAGGTAAATTGTGGTTTACGATTTATGACGTATTAAAAAAAAACTATCTACTAGATCTCGTTCAAACCAATTTTCGTTGGAAGTTTACATGGTAATGTACATCATATATTTTTTTTAGTTTTATCATTTCCTTATCTTAGAAGTTACGGGGGGGGGGGGGGACACACATTTTACCACTTTGGAAGTGTCTCTCGCGCAAACTGTTCAGTTTAGAAAAAAATGATATTAGAAACCTCAATATCATTTTTGAAGCACACGTATGGGTTTGATGAAAATTTTTTTTTGAGTTTCAGTTCTATGTATGGGGAACCCCAAATATTATTGTTTTTTTTCTATTTTTGTGTGAAAATCGTAGTGCGGTTTACAGAATACATCTATTTACCAAGTTTCAACAGTATAGCTCTTATAGTTTCGGAAAAAAGTGGCTGTGACATACTCGGACAGACAGACAGACAGACATGACGAATCTATAAGGGTTCCGTTTTTTTGCCATTTGGCAACGGAACCCTAAAAAGTACGTAGAAATGATTAATTGTGTTCGATACAAAATCTTGCGTACCATGCATTACTGATGCTATGGATATTATTTGCCATACAAAAATTTGCTTACAAAGAATAAGCTCGCAGCATTTGAAAATAGATGTAAATACTTTGAAGCCATGAAGTTATATATTTAATCTTGTTAGCAATCAATTTGACTGTATTGAACTGTCCAATATCTTATCCTATGTGGTTCCTAGGACAGTTTACAAGCGAAAGGTACGCACTGGCAGATTGTTCTCAGTGGGCACTTGCAAGTCCAACTCTGGCTTGCGTTCGCCTGTTCGCAGAATGGACGATTCCTACAGTAAGACTTTTGTGTACATATAAAACTTTTTGCATATATTCTCTATAGTTTCAAGACTTAAAAAAACTTTCTTAAATTTTATTTCCAAATACAATATATCTTACACGGTAGTTCATTTATAGTTAGTTGTAGTTATAAAAATGTATTTGTAACCCTAGCGATTCACTGAAGGGGTCTGCTAGGACCGATGCCTGTTGGGGTCGCGTGATTGTTCGAAAGAGATACCCTGGCACATGGGCAACTGAAGGAACACGGGTGGGTTTTAGTCAGTAAAAGTCTGACACGCCCTCCCGCTCCGCCCAGAGCGGGAGAAGTCATTTGATGATTTCCAATTAAAAAAAAACCCTAGCGATTTCTAACCTTATTGTTTTACTGATACATATTTTAGTTAATCTGTGAATAGTGTTGTGGGCTGCAATATTGTCTAGTTTTGTGTTTATCTTATCTCTATGTTTTATATTGAACCTAGCTGTTTGTTGTTCCTATTCAAATAAAATAACTTTATTTTCTCTTAGCGTTCTTGCTGACTTCATTTCGTTTTACTCGTGTCCTTAGTGTCATAGTATAATTTTAAATAGTATACAACTGTCTTCAAGATTGGGTTATCAAAAGTAAAAATATTTTTGCCAGCGTTAGTGGTAAAATTAGTTTGTAAAGTATGTTATTTTACCACTTTATAATGTTATTTCGTATGTATTATTTTTAATGTAATTATTAAAACGATTTATTGGTGGTGGTTTTATTTTGGCATAAAATGTGTGTTTTTTAAATGGAATGCTCTGAGGCTTCACACGAACTGATCTAGACCACCTACTGTCTGATTTAAGGTGGTTTAGATAATAGCATGTATCGGAAATGTGTAGTCATATTTAAGGGTATGAAAAGTTATCTAGTTCGATGGTCAGTAACCATCGACCTGATCAACGTTCTCCATGGGACGAATATCATAATCACGAAATACCTATGCCTAGACTTTTCTGACACATGCAGTTTACCTAATGCTTCTCTTTTACTCTCTCTTGCCATTATCTTACATAGCTACTAACTAAACAGGATAATGTGGTAGCTTAACACAACAGTTTAGTTGAGGATTATGGCAAAGTGTCAAGTGACAATGTGACAGCGGCCTTAGCAAAAACAATGAACCCATGTCTTGCGTATTACGGTCTGTTGACAAAGTCCCTTAAGGGGGAAGCGACCGGGTAGCCTTCGAAATACAAATTTTCTTATGTGTTTTGCGATGCAGGTCAGTGTTAGGCAGTATGTTGATCAAAATATCATACAATCAATCGATGCAGCCTATCGCAATCCACTGCTGGACAAAGGCCTCTCCCAGGCTGCGCCGTAATCGCATCTATTGTTCTCCAGCCAGTTTTTTAAGGTTGTCGGTCCATCTAGCTGAGGGCGGGTCCTACGCTATACTTGCAGATACGCTTGCCCACTCCAGGACTCATCTGCTGCACCGGCAGATTCGGCACTTCGACAAACATGGCCAGTCCACTACCACTTCAGTTTGCTCACTCTGCAAAATATGTCGGTAGCTCCGGTTATTTTCCGGATAATATCGTTTCTGATTTTATCTTCCAAAGAACTGAAACATTAAAAAAATTTGATTCGCGACAATAACAATAATAATTAACATCATCAGTATTAATATAACTAGATATAATCCTAAAATATAAAGATATTGAATTTTGTGGGCTACCTTAACGCACCCCCTTTTTTTTGTTTTTGGATGGGAAATCATCAAATAACTTCTCCCGCTCTGGGTGGAGCGGGAGGGGCGTGTCAGACTTTTGATGACTAAAACCCACCCGTGTTCATTCAGTTGCCTATGTGACAGGGTCACGGTCGAACAATCTCGCGACCCTGGCAGTAACGCCCCCCTTAAGCGTTAAGAAGCAACTACCTACTATAATTTTCATTACATTTCAGTATTTCGTTGAGTTTCATTAAAAAAATAAGAAACTATTTGCTAGTCCTAATGAGAAAACATTTCTTCTTGGAGTGTAATAGTATACGATTATAAGAAGGGTTAGAAAAACCTTACTTACTAATTTGCTGAGCAGGCCTGGCCTTGCAGTTACAAACTACCTCTAATGAAGTCTAATGAACGCACTGTAATGTCTTTATAAATTCATAGAAAAAGCCTTAATCTTATGTATACATTTGCGTAACAACCAGCAATACCTAATCACCAGAAATAATCTACATCAAAAACTCTATAACAACTAATAAGGTATCTCCATTAATCTAAACAAGCTTCTGTCTGTGACTTTGTTCGCTTAAAATTATATTCTATGACATTCGGCAATAATGTAGCAAAAAAAAAAAACGAACTTGGATCAGTAGTTTCGAAGATATCCCCTTCCAAACCAACTCACACACTTACCTATCTGCGTGACTTTTTCCAACTATTTTGGGGTCGGCTTCCAGTCTAACCAGATGCAGCTGAATACCAGTATTCTATATCGAGCGATTGCTTATCTGACCTCTATAACTCAGTTAATCGGTAACAGGAAACCCTTTGGTAAGACCAGTTGTCACACTCTCCGGCTTCTGACGACCTGTAACGACTCTCAAAGATTTACAAATTGTAGCCAGGATCAAGGGCTTAAAATACTTTCTAAAGCACGGGGGATTCTCAGTATGTACAAATGGTCACCCATCCGCGCACCCACCTGGACAAGCGTAGCTTAACCTAATAAAGCTACCCTAGCGGCTGTTATTACTTAGCCACAAAGCCCACAAACTCACATACCTTTTTATAATATTATTATAAGTGAACAGCAAATACATCAAGTACCTACCCAAACTAAGTTGTAATAAGGAGAGACAATAAAGAAAACCATAGGCTAAAGAAAGCAAGTAAATGGCTCTCAATTAGGGTAGATGAGCCTTCCCCAATAATGGCCCGATTTTATTTGTCGACTATAAATCTTGACGGCTATCACTGTAGGCCTTATCTTTATTTCATTCGTCGGAAATAAAACAAAAATACTGCGGTCGGATTGTAAATCTATTCCGGTTGAATGTCACAACCTTGCTTGGTCAAGTTGTCGCGTTTGGAAGACTCATACGATGTATGGCTCTACAATCTAGATTACAATATTATTATAAGCCTTTTTAATTGAAGTTAATTAAAGGATATTTAATCTCGACATATGCAATTCACACCCTCATCTGTGGAGCGCAAAAATGGTCTCTAATAATCGCGTCAAAAGTTCGCACTTGGAGTATGCCAACAGGGTATAGACTGAAGAATCTTCTTGATTGCGCACTTCATTGCTGAAGGTCGTGTACCTTCTACGATCTACGACGGCCTTCGTTGCTTTATGTACGTTGTTTTTTCACTTCATTCGGCTCTCGGCTTCTCTCATGGCTGTTGTAACAGAGAGTAGGCTCTCTTGTGAGGGCGATTACTTGGTCGGACCAGAACTGAAGGAAGACGGGTTGGTTTTAGTCAGTAAAAGTCTGACACGCCCTCCCGCTCCGCCCAGAGCGGGAGAAGTCATTTGATGATTTCCCATCAAAAAAAAAACCAGAGGTAAGATGACCAACTTTTCATTTTCAAGGTTATGGTTCCCTGTTCTGGCGATGTGACTAAAGTAACCGAGTCTCCTTTTACTACTTCTCCCGCTCTGGGTGGAGCGGGAGGACGTGTCAGACTTTTACTGACTAAAACCCACCCGTGTTCCTTCAGTTCTCCTTCAGTGGAAAGTCTCTTATGCGCAGTTGTTCGTTCTCTTAGCGGTCTATGGTATGCGGAACAGTTTTCGTTAACACCACATTTAAAAAGTTTATATCTTCTTCCGTTCCAAATATACTAGGTGTTAAACTTACAGACCGCATAAGGAGCTCTATATTTTTGCTCAAAACATAAATAGTGGACATTGGCCACACAGCTACTGGACTAAAATGAAACTGTTCCAGCCACATCTGTCGCATGTCGTAGCATCGCAAAGTATTAGAATAAAATTAAAATCCAACAAATTTTATAAATGTGAAAGTTTTATGTTTGCATGTTTGTTACTCAGTCATGCAAAAAACAGCTTAACGGATTTGGATGAAATTTGGCACACAAATAGTTTATATAAGTGATACTTATCGTCCTCTACGTGGGCGAAGCCGCTGGAAAAAGTTATTGCTACATAATTATATACTGTTTCATTTATACAATGAAGAATTAATTTATCCCAAAAAACAAACTTAACATTATAGTTGAAAAACATGTTTCCCATACTTACATCTATATACGTCACGGTCAAGTCTCCAACTCGAAATGTAAGTTTGTTATCGAAAAAAAGTGATAATACTACAAATTAACGATTTCCGGAACTTTTTCCTTTACTTTTGCTGTAAGAACTTGTTTCTTGCCAAATTTCACGATTCTAGGTCAACGGGAAGAGTATCAAAATATGTCGCATAAATGGCCGTATTTTTTATTCTTTTTACATACTCGTACAAGCTTGATGTTTTCAGAGCACTAAGGGAAAGCATAGAGCCAAATCAACATCATTTTCCTACCCCTATTCCAATTTATTAGGGGTTGGCGCAACATATCCTTTTCTTCCACACTTTCTCTATTAGTCGTTATCTCAGTAGTCACTCTTTCTATCCATATCTGGCTGACTGGCCTGTTAGTCTAGTGGTTAGTGACCCTGACTGCTATGACTGAGGTCGTGGGTTCGATTCCTACCCAGGACAAACCTTTGTGTGATGAGCACAATCATTTGTTCTGTGTCTGGGTGTAATTTATCTATAATATGTATGTATTTAGAAATATTTAAGTATGTTTATCAGCAACCAGACAACTGTCTGGTTGCTATATAGGCTCTGCCTAGTTTGGGATCAGATAAACGTTGTATTGGTTGTCCTAAGACATTATCATTTTTATATCATAATTCACACAGTCCAGCTCTCGTTTCTTCGGTCTCTCCCTACTCTTATAGCCGTCATCGTAGAGCTACATATTTGATATTAATTTCAACTTGATACGTGGTACCTGACCAAAAGGATCTTGACAGAGTGACAGATAGATGGACTACAAAGTGAACCAATGAGGTTTACTCACAGGGATCCTATGAACTAACCTCGTAGACTTAGATTTCAACATAGTAAGTACATAGGTACGTAAGTATGCGGGTACATCAAACGATAGCGTTTGATTTGTTTGTTACAAAAATGTGTCCCCTATTATTATGGAACGTCCGATGTTGCATAATGACGTCAATGTTAATGCCATGTGAAAACAATTTTCAGTTGGATTTAGCTCTATTTGGCTTTTAATGTAGGTCTTGTCTTATAATTATTATGCCATTAAGATTGCCTGAAGGGTTTGCTGAAATTCTAGCTAAGCTGTAACTATGTCCATTAAGTTTTAAGTGTTAGTATTCACTTAATAGTTGAAGCCTCCCTAAAAGATTCTGGCTCAAGATCACTAAATTATCATGAAACTTAAATATTTAGGTCGGGACAATTTAATGTTAGTTAAATTAATATTTGTTTTCATGATTTTGAATGATCCAGTTTCAAGTCTCCTCTCTTAATCTCGCTATCCGGTTATTTTATACAGAGTACAAATAAAACGACTGAGAAATAAATTTCGAGGTACAGGAAAGTTTAATAAATTAGTGTTCCGTGGTGAACGTCAAATCGGAACGCTTATAGAACCACTTCGGTGTTTGTTTGTCTGTGGGAGATTTTCTACAGGCAACAACTAAATTGACCTTGTATAGAAAAAGAAAGTCTTTCTCTGATAATTCAAAGATTCAGCACATAGTTTATCGGAGTTTGTTGGCCACTACTTCTTCCCAGCTAAAGCACTAGGAAGTGCGCGACGGGTGGGCGTTTTGGGGGACTGTCTTTTGTAATTTTGACGTTCGAAAAGTGCTGATCCTCAGCCTAATTTGAATAAATGACTTTTGATTTTAATTTTTGATTGTTTCAACACCACACGTATTAGGTTTTGGTTCAGTTGACTGAAATGGACTACACAGAATAAACGAGCTAAAAATGAGGGTATTGTGGGTAGGTGAGAGCAATGATGGCTCAATTGTAACGACTGCAACTTACGAGTTTTAGGTCGTAGGTTTGAAACCAGGCGCTTTACTTTGTGTCAATTAATTCATCATAACTGCTCTAAGACGGTAAAAAAAAAAACATAATGAGATAGCCGGCAGGCCCTAGAACCAAAAATTCGAAAATATTTGTCATCTACCAACGCATGCGTGGAGGATTGCCGCCCACTCCCTCTCACAGAGGCCTGTAACCCAGCAGTGTGAACATTATGGGGTGATTATGATGATTGTTGGTAATTACGTTTACCCGGATATCAGTGCGCAACCTGTTATCATGGATTCTGTATATGAATATGAAAATAGCTGTTCCATACATTTTGATTACGTAGGTTAATTTTTGTATTTAACTGTAACAGCAGTTTTTTTTTTCTGGTAACCGTTCTACGCTAGATAGCTAGGTTTAGAATCATGTGCTGAATTCGTGGTTACAATTTGTGGGTCGATGTCCCCCTGCCAGCTTGTATAACTACCATTATGGTAAAAATAATAATTAAGGTAGGTTATTTGGTACTAGGTAGAGAGAATAAAGTTAGTTCAAGACAGTAAACTTTTGCAAGGCATATAGCAATAATATTATCTAGGCAGAGCTGATTGTACGGAACCCTCGTGTAACTCCAATCTACATTTGCTTGTCTTTCTATATATTTATCAAAAGTTTGAAATTAGAACTGTTCAATGAAATAAGAACGGATTAAATAAACTGTGACGTTCGCTTTGTTCGGTCTTCGTTAAGTTGGCTCTCTTTGGGAAAGACACAGAGCTCTTTTATATTTTAACTTTTTCTTTAATTTTCTTCTGCATTTCCCTACCTCTGAATGTTTTATTGGGTTATGAATTCAAGGTTTGTATTTTACTTTGTAAGTGTGGTGTATTGATGCGTTGTAAAAACCTTTGACTTTTTTTTGTGAGAGGACTGATACCCTGACCAGTGTCAGTTAGTCGTTTCGCGATAAGTGTTTATTTATTTATTTTATTTATTTATTTTGGATCTCCAATGTTCACCGTCAAGGGACTAGTGTGAGTTTTGTCTTACTTACAACTTAAATAGAATACGTATTATTATTGTTATAGCCGTAAATATTACAATATAAATACGCTCTGGGATCATTGTGCCTTCTCTTTAACTGCGTTTTTTAGAGGTAATCGAAATAAAATTCAAGCGCAAGTTTGCAATAAAATAAACCATAAAATATTTAGTAACGGAATTAAAAATTTTACTTTCATGTCGTTCATTATATAAAATATAATATTTAGTGAGCAAATAGTTAACATAGTATGAAGAAAGAATGTTTCGATATTGCTTATTTATTACGTTTATTCAAACTGAAATTTAAATAAAAATCCTTCCTAAAGCCTTAAACTTAAAGTTTACTTTCATGGCGTTCAAGTCTGTTCAAGACAATGTATTCAATAAGCAAATATCTATTCTATTTTCTTTCTTTATTAGTTAACATAGCATTTTATTAAAATGCTTCGTTTAGAACAACAAAATTCTTACAAAAGAATGAACCGATATTGCGAATTTATTAAGTTTATCTAAATAGAATGCTTCTTTTTAATCTGACATTCAAATATAAAGCTTAGCTTTCGTCAACTGTCATCTTTTTACAAAAAACTAAAAGCTGATAAATGCCAAATAAAAAAACTACTCGAATGAAATATGAGAGAAAATTTTGATGTTGGAATTTAGCTTCATCATATTTTCATTGGACAAAAGGAAAAATCCAACTTGCATACCGTAACCCTGGAGGCATTTAAATTATAGTTATAAATTACCAACATTTTTTTACCCTTTTGTTGCTGAAGACCTTTTGTTTTAATAAAAATAAACGTTGAAAAGTACTGACATTATTATATTATTTTCGTCGAGCCGTCGAGCCTTACTTTTTGAGTTGAGCTACACGATCTACGTCACGTGCGTGCACTGACTGAACAACTCCACTCCATATGTATGGTTCTTTCTCAAAAGACTATCCCAGACACTAATCTACATGGTCATCTGGACTATAAAGAGAGTGGAACCTCTGATTTTGATTTGGAGTTTCTTCTCAGATTGTTGGAATAAGAACTACCAATCTCATTTCGTTTCTTTTTTCAATATTATAAAAAAGGTTGATATGTACAAACACTTACACGTGTAACAGTGTTTGTACATATCAACCTTTTTACAGAAATAAACATTATTTTCTTGTTTCAATAAGATGGATGTAATTATGGTAGTTCGAGTTTGTTTTCCAACCGGCAGCCTAATTGCGTAACACACTATTAATCTGAATCCGAAGCATTATGAAGCTTATTGCTAATTCATTCTTTCATATATTCGAAAAAATTGTCTGCAACGTAAACAACGCTATGAATTTTGTCTGGACTGCGATTCCTACTTATCCGTGTCACACTATCGTGTATTACGCAATTACACTGCTATTCTTGAGTATTTTCCTAGATTTAGAAAGTAATAATCATTCTTTGGTAATGTTAATACAATTTAGACAGTAAAATAGCTACACTATGTCCCCTGAACAGGGGTTCGCGTGACTGAATGTGAAATGTCTGATGATCTGAACAGTTTTCCAAGTCAGTATAAGATTATTGGCCATATGTCCTCCAGGATAGAGGGCTGTGGCGATATCTGAGCTTATTTGATAAAGTGAGGGGCGTTTTATCGGATCCCCGTCGATATACAACGCCGTCGGAGTTTCTTCGACAATTTTATTGTTACTTTATACCCGGTCTTGAGACTTATCAATACGTGAATATGGACTAACATTATGGGTATAAGGAATCTTGCTTGGGTTTCTGCAAGTTTATGTATAACTAGCTCAGTCCCGCGACTTCGTTCGCGTGGAAGTTGTAAGACACCCCAATTTACTAAATTATTGATGATAATCATTTCAAAGCTTAATTCTGTTACTATCCGCAAAACTTGGACTCGTCTTTTTACAATTTGCAGTAATCTATCGAAGTATATTGAACAAATTGCAAAATTTGTCATCCCATAGCCAAAAGAGTAATAATTTAAGTATAGCCTACAAATTGACTAGACTTGAAGCGAATATCCATGCAAAGTTTTAACATAATCAAAACGGTCGTTTATCCGTGATGTTGGCATTAGAATCGTTCCCGAACCTCACAAAACGTAAATTACTTTAAAAAAAAAACCTTGAAGGTACACTACACATGTACCTACCCTTTAACTTCACAACAAATTTATGATTTATGAAGAGAGAAATTAATAAAGAAGGAAACAAGAAGAACGCAAGTCATCACTGTACACAAGAGTACATATTTACCAAATAATTATGTACTTGTGTACAGTTTATAAAGTTTTAAAATATCAGGTTGTCAAGGCTTCATAAAATCAATGATATATTTTATTTTGTAAGCCCATAATTGAATTTAAACAGCCAATAATTCAATTTTCTTTCTTAACAATGTTACTATGAATTTCATTTTTTTTTTTCGAAATTGCTATCAGCTGCCAAGAACATTGTTTGGATATTAATTTCATTGTTCAATGACCTCCTCCAGAGATCCTTTGGCCAAAGAATTAGCATTGCCATTCAATGTAGCAATGGTTTTGTGGGCATATTTCCGGATGACAGCAGGCATGTGAACTAATATTTCTACGCTATAACGTCCTTTTGTGTTTCTATTTACATTGAATGACTGACTAATAAACTATACAAATAGTGTAGTTTATTAGTCAGTTATTCAATGTTATGTCCTAGTGTAAATAGTTACTTAGTTGTGTTATTATAAATTAATGTGAAGCGCGCGTGTGTGTGTGTATATGTGTATGTGTGTGTGTGGTTGTGTGTGTGTGGTTGTGTGTGTGTATGTGTGTGGTTGTGTGTGTGTATTAGTGTGTAGCTTATAAGCTTTAGTTTCGGCCGTTCTATTTAAAATAAATAAGCATTTTAATGTGTCTAGGTTGGCGTGGCCAAGGCATAACACAGCTCACCGTTTTATCGATCAGGTTAAACTACGATTGCCGATGTTGGTCCTTAGATGGATGAACATCGTTACATACCAAAAACTTTTCGTGCCTCGGAAAGCATGAAGTTGGTCTCAAATGTCAGTCGTGGATCTTTGACAGTCGCTGGCAGTTAGAAGCCCGAAATTTGATAACCAGTCTTACCAAAGGGTATGGTATTACCCAGTAACTGGGTTGTGGAGATCAGGTAGGCAGTCACTCTATGTGAAATGTCCAACATAGTTGGGAATAGGCTGGGAATAAAGTGTGGGGTGTTTGGATTTTTAGGGTTCCGTTGCCAAATGGCAAAAAACGGAACCCTTATAGATTCGTCATGTCTGTCTGTTTGTCTGTCCGAGTATGTCACAGCCATTTTTTTCCGAAACTATAAGAGCTATGCTGTTGAAATTTGGTAAGTAGATGTATTCTGTAAACCGCATTAAGATTTTTACACAAAAATAGAAAAAAAACAATAATATTTGGGGTTCCCCATACATAGAACTGAAACTCAAAAAATTTTTTTTCGTCAAACCCGTACGTGTGGGGTATCTATGGATAGGTCTTCAAAAATGATATTGAGGTTTCTAATATAATTTTTTTTAAAACAATAATATTTGGGGTTCCCCATACATAGAACTGAAACTCAAAAAATTTTTTTTCATCAAACCCATACGTGTGGGGTATTTATGGATAGGTCTTCAAAAATGATATTGAGATTGCTAAAATCATTTTTTTCTAAACTAAATAGTTTGCGCGAGAGACACTTCCAAAGTGGTAAAATGTGTCCACCCCCCCCCGTAACTTCTAAAATAAGGGAATGATAAAACTAAAAAAATATATGATGTACATTACCATGTAAACTTCCACCGAAAATTGGTTTGAACGAGATCTAGTAAGTAGTTTTTTTTAATACGTCATAAATCGTAAACCACAATTTACCTTTCATTCAGTCAACTCAAATATAAAAATTAAAAAAAAAAAACATAAACATAAACATAAACCTTATGCATAAACCGTAAATTCCTGCAGATTTGTACGGAACCCTCGGTGCGCGAGTCCGACTCGCACTTGGCCAGTTTTTTAATTGATATCAAGTTCCCCACGCTTTTCCATTATTTTCTACTATTTGGTTTGGTTTTCTATGAAAGCGTGTTTTTAAATTAATATTTATGTTCTGCCTCGTTGGTCTAGTGGTAGCAAGCGCTACTGCTGAGCTTGAGGTCCTGGGTTCGATTCCCAGGTCAGGCAAAGTGTTATTGGGTTTTTCCATCTGGAATTTCTCAGTAGCAGCCCGAAGTCTGGATTTATGTTCGGTTGATGGCAATAGGCTCGCCCCCTATTACGTGGGACTTAAACATAACAGGCGAAATGTGGGTGTACTATAAGTACACCTCTGCCCAATCCTTCGGGGAAATAAGGCGTGATGTTATGTTATGTGTATTTATTTTATATTTTTTAGTTCGGCTGTTCCTCACAATCAAAGCACCTTTTTTTTTTTTTTTTTTTTTTTTTGGATGGGAAATCATCAAATGACTTCTCCCGCTCTGGGCGGAGCGGGAGGGCGTGTCAGACTTTTACTGACTAAAACCCACCCGTGTTCCTTCAGTTGCCCATGTGCCAGGGTCACGGTATCTCTTTTGAACAATCACGCGACCCCGGCAGGCATCGGTCCTAGCAGACCCCTTCAGTGTGGCTGACGTCTCTTTGAGGCGCGCGTGGAACACTACGCGCCGTCGACCCGAGGTTGGTCCTTACCGGGCGGCGAGCTACCCATTGCTCGCCACCCGCAAGCTCGCGCCTACGGTGGCCGGGAGTCCGCAATCGACTCCCGGCGCCCGGGGCGTCTCCTCCTGCGGCGGCTAGGGACGTGAGGGCGCAGAGACTGCAACTCCCTCACGCGCCCCGCCTCCTCCTTCGCGAGCATTACTGCTTCGCAGAAGGAGGTGACGGCTTCCCATGCCCTCTCGCTCCGTACCATGGCTCGCACCAGGGCCGGACGCGAGAGATCGCCGCCGCCGATCGCCTCCACGAGGACACGGCGGTGCTCCGCCCAGGCAGGGCACACTTCCACCGTATGCTCCACCGTGTCCTCTAGACGATCCTCACAATGGAAACACCCGGGCGTTTCCTCCCGCTTTATCCTGAACAGGAACCCACCGAAGCACCCATGCCCGGTGAGAACCTGCGTCAGGCGGAAGGTGAGGACGCCGTGGCGCCTCTCTATCCACTCCTCAAAGAGGGGACTTACCGCCGCAATTGTGGCGTGCCCTGCGCTGGGTTGCGACAATCGTACCCGCTATGTCGCCATGAGATCCTGCCGGAGCTCTGTCCGCCGTGCCGCGATTTGTCGCGGCAGCGGAGTTTCGCCCCGGCGTTTCGCATCCTCGCGCCACTCCCACATGTGGGCGAGGACCTTTGCCTCCAGATCCCATGGCGGCACTCCGGCAAGGAGGCTCGCCGCCTCGCAGGAGACCGTGCGGTATCCCCGGATTAACCGGATGGCCATGACCCTCTGGGCCGCACTCAATCGGCGCGCTGGGCGCAGCCTCAATGAGGGCGCCCACACCGGTGCCCCGTAGAGGGCCATGGACCGCACGACCCCCGTGTAGAGCCTCCGGAATCAAAGCACCTGCCATGTAATCTCTTCACCACCTTTGGTTGACTGGTAGAGAATGCCTAAGGCATTAAGTCCGCCTTTGTACCTTTTTTGTGCGCGAGAAGTTTAAATAAATAAATAAGCAAGTATTTTCGTTTTTTTTTTGGTATCCATGTATTGTATTGTATTGTATGGTGATCATGGCAAGGATAAATTTATGAAATTATTGTATTGTCATCGGCCCTTGCTACGTTTCATCATCAGCCTATAGCAGTCCACTGCTGGACATAGGCCTCCCCAATTGCACGCCATTTAGCTCGATTTTTGGCAACTCTCATCCAGCTGCTACCAGCCACCCTGCGAAGATCGTCGCTCCACCTAGCCTGAGCGCGTCCTACCTTACGTTTGCCGATTCGCGGTCTCCACTCAAGAACACGTCTACACCAACGGTCATCGGTTCGACGGCTAATAGAAAGAAAAAGAAAGAAAGAAAGAAAAATAGTTTATTTTGCACAAACAGAGCAACAGTTAGCAATGTGTAGATTAATTTCATGTTTTGTGTTTTAATCTTAATCTTAATTTTGTTTTATTTTCTCTTGGTTTTTATATGTCTCTTAAATGTAATTTAATTTTTAGCCTCGTGTAAATTTGTATCATAGTTCTTACTTTTATGGGGCATGCGGTGCTAACCTATAATAAACTGTAATACTAACCTTAGTTAATAGAAAAACATTTTTATATTGTATGAGTATATACAGTTGTTGGTTGGCCAAAATAAATAAATAAACAAATAATGTGGCCGGCCCATTGCCACTTCAGCTTGCTAATCCTATGAGCTATGTCGACAACTTTGGTTCTCTGCCACGTTTGCAAATTTCAATTTAGTCTGACGTTTTGAACTGGCTGAAGATCACGTTCAAAGATTCCGTTATATAGATACTAAGCTATTAAAAGCATGTTAAAATTTAAATAGAGAATATCTAAGGCCATGTTTGAGTTTCGGTCGATTTGATACCATTATAGTGGCTAAAGAAACTCAATATTTTCACAGCAAAGAAATTAATATAAGCGGCCGCATAACAAGCCTACAAACATGTTAGTAATTTGAATAGACTACCAACTGACAGCCATTCACTCGATGATTTACGAGCGATTAATAATTCCGTTTATACCAACTGGTAAGCTTGTATTCCACACGGAAAACGTACACAGATTATATAATATTATTATCTACTAAACTATCCTCCACAAATTACAATATCTTTAAAAAAAAATCTATGGGTTTTGATGTTGATTTAAGTGAGGAATTTGTTAGATTACGGTCCGAAGGGCAATTCTCTCTGTCAGGGTCGCGAGATTTGTTCGAAAGAGACACCGTGGCCCTGGCATGGGCAACTGAAAGAACAAGGGTGAGTTTTAGTCAGTAAAAGTCTAACACGCCCTTCCGCTCTACCCAGAGCGGCAGACGTCATTTGATAATTTCCCACCCAAGAAAAAAAGCAAAAGAAGTATTGCCCAATTCTCGTAATTTTAAGAACGTTCACTGGCTGACCTCAGTCTTTCAATCTGTCAAAAATACCTCAAGTTTCCCTACAATTTTGACATTTGATTGTCACCGAGATGAGACTGCGACTAGATTTTGAACGTTTTAAATTACTAGAATTGGTCCACAGAAGTCTTTAGCCTAGATAGGAGGGAAGGATTTGATTTAAAAGGCAATGAAGGAAAAAGAAGAGGAGGATGGAATGAAGGTGGGCGAGGCAAGGATAGTCATGCAATTCGGGTATATTTCAGGATAACGGCTAGAAGGATTGTGGGTCATAACTCTTTTACTTTATAAAATGGGAATCCGCTGAAATGACCTACATTGAAAAGTAAGTGCATAAATCCTACTAATATTATAAATGCGAAAGTTTGTGAGGATGGATGTATGTGTATGTGTATGTTTGTTACCCTTTCACGAAAAAACTACTAGACGGATTTGGATGAAATTTGGCACACAGATAGTTCATAACCTGGATTAACATATAGGGTACTTTTTATTCCGGTAGTACGTTCCCGCGGGATATTTTTCGACCTCCACGCGGGCGAAGCCGCTGGCAAAAGCTAGTTATCAACAATGAAGTATTAATAACGGTAGAAGGTATTTATACAGTCAGGAAAATTAATTGTTTAGCAGATTGGTACACTGTTGGACATATTATATTGCACAACTGTCAAAGAATGACAGTGACAAAGAGATATGGAGGGGTCATTCATACTTAATTTTATAAAGCTGAAGCGTTTGTTAGTTTGGTTGAACGCGGTAATCTCAGGAACTGCTGGTCCGAATTGAAAAAATCTTTTTGTGTTGGGTAGCTTATTTATTAAGTAAGACTTTAAGTTATATGATATCATGTTACGATTAAAAAGAGCGGAGCAGCAATGAGAAATGGACGAAAACTGGCAGGCAATTCGATGCGATGGGAAGGGTCAGGGGAGCAAAAATTTGACGCGGACGAAGTCGCGGGCAGAACCTAGTAATTTATATGAACACTTTTTCGCGTGACGTTGCATCATTTTATATAAGTCAACTCGTACCGTAAGCCACCTTAAAGAACTACGTTCCAATAAAACACTTTTCAATTTAATTAACACTAAAAGTGACAATCCTCACGCTCCAATGGAGAGTAGGCAATTATTTCAACAAAACGGCTTAGTTTCCATACTGTCCATATTTATACTATGACTGAAGAATCTTGCAGTTACACACAAATTCACAGCAAATCGTGTTTGTACACTTGGTAACCACACGGTTACCACAAGTAAATTCGCTCGTCGCTTCGTGAGATAAAAATAGGTACTATAGTTGAGGTGCTAACTAGACTTGGTGCAATCACTTATATGCTCAGCTATTCATGTTTAACTTCTAGCTCATCACAAACCCAAGTTTTTTGAAATAACTAAATTGGTGTTGGATAGTTATGGTATTTAACCTTTAATAAAAGAAAAACAATATTTCAAATAATATTATTTGGTAACTTACTCTACTCAGACTATTAGTCTAGCTTAAGTAATTAACGAATTTTATACCAGGACTAATAGAACTTATAGTCTGTGCCACAAGTATCTGATAAAAGTGTAAACAAATCTTGTGCAGGTTAAATTCTTACGCAATCACTCACTTAAGGGAATTAGTAAGACAGTTAGTATTTAGAAAGTTTCCACTTTATATCTCACCACTCTTGTCCAATAATTATTGTTTGAGTTATTGTGAACCACAATTAAATCATGTGAAAAATTTGCGGTTATAATATTAATCTTAATATTGAAATAAAAACGTCTCTTTTTTTTCTGGGTGGGAAATCATCAAATGACGTCTCCCGCTCTTGGGCGGAGCGGGATGTCAGACTTTTACTGACTAAAACCCACCCGAATCTCGCGACCCTGGTATATAAAACGTCTTTGATGTGATTTGTACTTAAAATTTCAGGTTTGAATGTATTAAATGATCAAATCAAATTGTAAGTGGCACTGCAAATTGGCACCCACAGGTAGGTCTATTTTTTTATCCACTTGTTTACGTTTTTATCAGATGATTTTTGAACAAACCGTAAAACTTCTTAACGACTATTTAATGAAAAAGATCACGCCATGATGACATATCAAATAATACGTGTTGTTACTCGCCTGTCAATCATAATAATGGCATTTTGGATCATTCGTACATTTGCGTATTTATCTCATCTGCTAGACGTCTGTATGGCACTGCAAAACGGTAGAAATCTTTCTACAATCTGTAATTTTGTCCCCGTTTCTATGCTGGCGTAGCATGACCCGTTCTATCTCTATTCTACCAAAAATAGACAAAGTTCTTTCTTTGGTGGACATGCTACGCGTGCTGGGATCTAGCAGAATATCAGCGTCAGGTATATTTGTCTGACACATGCTGAGATTGATTCCCATTTAGCGCAACTATGAGACGCACACCGCAATGATCAATTTATCTAGGATGGGTAAAAATGTAGGGTAATTTAAATGCAGCTTGTGTTTGCGTTTAAAAGGCTATGAATGTAACTGTGATTACTAGTATGAGGAATGTTTATTGAAAGAAACAAAATGCATTTGTTGGCATAGATACAACTAAAGTTACAGCCGTTATGGCAGCTCCGAACATAAGACGAGTCGTTGCGCAGTAACAAATTCACGTGTCAGCGGGGGTGAGGGGTGAGGTACTGCGCATCAAGTAGCGCACTTCAGAGCCGCCATTAATCTTGAATCGGGCTGTACTACTGGTGACTGAATAAGCCATGTATTTCATATTTCATAGTTACATTCCAAATATTGTTAGTTGTATGATGGCTTAAGTATATATTAGTGTTATAAGTATTGTTATCAGTCTTTATTAATTGAAATATGGACCCGTTCTTGGGTAAAGACCAATTTATTTTACATCGAGATATACTCATGCATTCTGCGCTACCACGGGGAAATAACGTAGTTATGTGGAACTCCAACCCATTAAAACTCCACGGTGTCTTATGGCAGGAACATGGGCACGCGTAAGCACTCTTCTGCGAACCCGCCGCGGATGTCCGTCACCAGACCCTCCTCTGGGGGATGCCCTCCGTCACCAGTGCGCTAGAATACATAGCACGCCGTGACCACCAAATGGCACATGGGTGCCGGACGACACCGTGTATGGTACCCTTGGTCCCCCTGTGACGTAATAGGATAGTTGCCCCGGCTTCTTCCAGCTTCTTCCATGACTCTCTATCCTTTCGTAAGTTAATACAATCGTTTCCCGTCGTGTTTGTCATCAACCCATCGTCTTAAATTAGTCTTACAAGATTTCTTTTTCCTTTAGGCCCTTTCCATCGTATGGTTTTGAGATAGATAGGTAATAATAATTATTTACAGGATTCCGGACGCTAAATTAACGCTGTTGTTGACCGTTCCTGAGTGTTTTTGTAGCATCGTTAATAACGCTCATCTCAAATGAAAAAGGTTGTTTTAATGAACCTAATCTAACCGCAGTGCTGGTTTATTAACCGCTTGTGGTTAATAAGGCCTCAAGGTCAAACACAACAATAATTAGGATGCACGGGAAAATCCAGAATTTATTTTAAAAATATTTTCGGTTTTTATAGCTATCTCCGTGTCACCTTCTAATAATAAGATAATTACAAAAAACTACAAAATGAAAAGTAACTTAATGTCGGAAGTCAGTATCTTTGTAGTAACATTTTTTTTTGCCACCGATTTACAAATTAAGTTATTTTTCACTTTGAGTGTTTTTTTAGAAGTCAGATGTTTTTTTAGTTTTTAAGTATATATTTTTCACTTTTTGGTTATGGTACCTAACCCACACCAATTCGTAAACGACTATTTGCTATGTAAAAACCACAGTGACAGGAAATATTAGAACATCGTCTAGGTACACAAAGTGGAATAAATATATATTACCAAAGCTAACGCAAAAGCTACCCAAAGAAAGTTAAAATAAAAATATGGGCCCAACCCTGAGGCATACTCTAACCATTCAAAAAATATTTTTTCAAATCGATCCACAATTGCCGGAGATATCGCGATAAGTACATACAAAAAAAAAGTAAGTTGAGAACCTCCTCCCTTTTTAAAGTCGGTTAATAAAGCTATGTTACCATTGCAATTCACTTTCCAATGACAAGAGACTTTGTAAGCAATGTTATTTTTAGGATTGATGCTATGGAGAAATAATGGAATATGTCTGAAAGTCACCGCTTCCGAAACTACGTCATTCTTACATGAATGTGAGTACAGTGAAAATGGGTATTTACTGAAAAGCTTTACCATTGGGTATCGTATTACCCTGTCACTGGGTTGTAGATTTCAGATAGTTGCTCCATGTAAAATATTGGTATTAAGATGCTTCATGTTTGACTGGAAGCCGACCACAACAGTTAAATAAATATCTTAGGACAACCAACACACCGTTATCTGATCCCAAACTAGGCAGAGCCTGTACTATGGTAACCAGACAACTGATAAACCTACTTATATATTTCTAAATACACACATATCTATACTAATATTATAAAGCTGAAGAGTTTGTTTGGTTGAACGCGCTAATCTCAGGAACTCCTCGTCCGAATTGAAAAATTATTTTTGTGTTAGGTAGCCCATTTATCGAGAAAGGCTATAGGTTATATAACATCACGCTATGGTCAAAAGAAGCGGAGCAGCAAATGAAAAATGGACGAAGACTTGCAGGCAATTCGATGCGACGGGAAAGGACGCGAAAATTTGACGCGAATGCAGTCGCGGGCTGAAGCTATTATAGATAAATTACACCCAGACACAGAACAAATGATCGTGCTCATCATTTGTCCTGGGTTGGAATCGAACCCACGACCTCAGTCTTAGCAGTCAGGGTCACTAACCACTAGACTAACAGGCCAGGCAGTTGAGAAAAGGCTAGACAGATGATGACGAGAAAAGCTTGCCTGATACTTAGATCACCTGCCTGGTACATGCTGGCGGCGCCTGCGTCAGATTGCAGTCGGGACGGAATGTTGCCACTTTTGTTTTTTAGGGTTCCGCACCTCAAAAGGAAAAAGCGGAACCCTTATAGGATCACTTTTTTGTCCGTCCGTCCGTCCGTCCGTCTGTCAAGACCCTTTTTCTCAGGAACGCGTGGAGGTATCAAGCTGAAATTTATATCAAATACTCTAGTCTACTGTCCCTTGGAGCTGTGTATAAAACAAACTTCTAAGCTAACGCAATCAAAAGATATAGTCGTTTATGCCGCAAATTTTCGCAAATTTTCGAAACTCGCAAGGGAAACAAAACCTAAAGGGTACTTCCAGTCCCGCCAAGGCCAGGGGCAGAGACAAGTCCTCCGCCACCGCCGTCACCGCTGCTGCCGCTGCCGGCGCGACAACATCCGTCGCTGCTGGTACCGCCACAGTAGGGCCCTCACAGGGGGCCCGGGAGGGGGCTGAAATGGACTGTCAGTAATGGCTGCTCCATTACGCCTCCTCCAGGCGAACATCAACCACTGCGCCTCTGCTCAGGATCTTTTACTTCAGAGCATGGCGCAGTGGTCGATTAACATCGCTGTGGTCGCTGAGCCGTACTTTGTCCCGCCCAGGGATGACTGGGTGGAGGACCTGAGCGGCTCAGTGACCCTCATTTCGTCGGCCGCCGCCGGAACCCCGACCCTCGAGGCTGTCAAGAGGGGACGGGGTTGCGTAGCAGCACGGTTCGGGGAGATTGTCGTGGTAGGAGTATACTTCTCCCCGAGCCGAACTCTCGCCGAGTTCCACAAATCCCTTGCGGAGTTGAGAGTTGTCGTCGTCGGGTTCTGTCCCCTCCCCGTGCTCGTGCTCGGGGACTTCAACGCCAAGAATTTGGCTTGGGGTTCCCGGTATACGGACACGCGGGGCAGGATGGTGGAGGACTGGGCTCTGGAGACAGGCCTGGTCGTCCTAAACCGGGGTTCTGTACCTACGTGTGTACGGATGCGGGGCGACTCAGTGGTGGACATTTCGTTCGCCAGCCCCGCTCTGTCGCCGCAGGTCATTGATTGGCGCGTCATGGAGGGGGTGGAGACGTATTCCGACCACCGGTACATCCGGTTTGACGTCTCCGCCCAGACCTCGAGCGCGCCGATCCGGCAGACCCCGAGTGGTCCGCGGTGGGCGCTTAAGAAGCTGGACCGGGAGCTTCTCCTGGAAGCCTCGATCGTGCAGGCCTGGGTGTCACCACCGGACAGGCCTGCTGACATCAACGACGAGGCCGAGTGGTTCCGGGAGGCCATGTCCGAGATCTGTGACGTGGCTATGCCCCGAGTCCAGCCAGGACGGGCTTGGCGCCAGGTGTACTGGTGGTCGCCGCAGCTGACAGCGTTGCGCGAAGCGTGCGTTGCGGCGCGATGCCGGTACACCAGGCACCGCAGGCTCCGTATCCGCCCTCCGGATACGGAAGCCATTCAGGCGGAGCTATATGAGGGGTACAGAGTGGCGAAGACCGCCCTCCAAGAGGAGATCCTGCGGGCCAAGGGACTGGCCCGCAAGGAGTCGCTGGAGACTTTGAACAGGGACCCATGGGGACGGCCCTACAAGGCCGTCCGGGAAAAACTCCGCCCATGGGCTCCCCCGCTGACTCAGAGTCTCCGGCCCCAGCTCGTGGAGGGCGTGGTGAGCGCTCTGTTCCCTTCGCGAGGGGAACATAGTCCCCCACCCATGGCTCCGCCTCCTGCGGTGCCCGATGCTGCGGACCACCCTACCGACGACGACGACAACGCTCCAGAGGTGACCGAGGTAGAGTTGAGAGTGGCGGTACGTCGGCTAAATGCCAAAAATACCGCCCCAGGACCCGACGGCTTGCCTGGCAAAGCATGGGTCCTGGCCTTAGAGGCTCTCGGGCCTCGACTCAGGGGGCTCCTAAGCGCATGCTTGGAGAGGGGCCAGTTCCCACTTCGTTGGAAGACGGGGAACTGGTCCTCATTAAGAAGCCTGGGCGCCCAGCGGACTCTCCGTCCGCTTACCGGCCCATCGTGCCGCTCGACGAGGTGGGCAAGCTCTTTGAAAGAGTGATTGCAGACCGCCTCGTCGGGTGGCTGGTGCGGGAGGGGCCGGACTTGTCGGACGGCCAGTACGGCTTCCGCAAGGGGCGCTCTACGGTGGACGCCATCATGCGCGTGCGAGCCCTCACGACGGGGGATGCAGTGGCCCGGGGTGGGGTCGTCTTGGCGGTGTCTCTAGACATCGCCAACGCCTTTAATACCCTACCCTGGAGTTGCATCAGGGAGGCACTCCGGTATCACCGGATGCCGACCTACCTCTGTCGAGTGGTCGAGGCTTACCTGACGGATAGGGCCGTCATCTACCCCGGTCACCAGGGAGACTGGAACCGGCGAGAGATGTCGTGCGGTGTCTCACAGGGATCGGTCGTTGGGCCGCATCTGTGGGACATCGGGTACGACTGGGTGCTGCGCGCCGACCTCCCTAGCGGCGTCAGCGTAGTTTGCTACGCTGACGACACGCTGGTCCTGGCGCAGGGGAGGTCGCACGAGGCGGCAGCCGAACTAATGACACGCGGGGTTGCGACAATCGTCGATAGGATCCGGCAATTGGGACTCGAGGTGGCCTTGCACAAGTCCGAGGCCATGGGTTTTCATGGTCTTCGGAACGCGCCACCTGCGGGTTCCCAACTCACGGTAGGAGGGGTTCACATCGGCGTCGAGTCGACGATGAAGTACCTGGGACTTGTCCTCGACAGCCGGTGGAACTTCGTCGAGCATTTCCGACGTTTGGCTCCCAGACTGGAGCGGGCTGGGTCTGCGTTAAAGCGGCTCCTGCCCAATCTGGGGGGTCCAAACGCCTCCTGCCGGAGGCTCTACACGGGGGTCGTGCGGTCCATGGCCCTCTACGGGGCACCAGTGTGGGCGCCCTCATTGAGGCTGCGCCCAGCGCGCCGGTTGAGTGCGGCCCAGAGGGTCATGGCCATCCGGTTAATCCGGGGATACCGCACGGTCTCCTGCGAGGCGGCGAGCCTCCTTGCCGGAGTGCCGCCATGGGATCTGGAGGCAAAGGTCCTCGCCCACATGTGGGAGTGGCGCGAGGATGCGAAACGCCGGGGCGAAACTCCGCTGCCGCGACAAATCGCGGCACGGCGGACAGAGCTCCGGCAGGATCTCATGGCGACATGGCGGGTACGATTGTCGCAACCCAGCGCAGGGCACGCCACAATTGCGGCGGTAAGTCCCCTCTTTGAGGAGTGGATAGAGAGGCGCCACGGCGTCCTCACCTTCCGCCTGACGCAGGTTCTCACCGGGCATGGGTGCTTCGGTGGGTTCCTGTTCAGGATAAAGCGGGAGGAAACGCCCGGGTGTTTCCATTGTGAGGATCGTCTAGAGGACACGGTGGAGCATACGGTGGAAGTGTGCCCTGCCTGGGCGGAGCACCGCCGTGTCCTCGTGGAGGCGATCGGCGGCGGCGACCTCTCGCGTCCGGCCCTGGTGCGAGCCATGGTACGGAGCGAGAGGGCATGGGAAGCCGTCACCTCCTTCTGCGAAGCAGTAATACTCGCGAAGGAGGAGGCGGGGCGCGTGAGGGAGTTGCAGTCTCTGCGCCCTCACGTCCCTAGCCGCCGCAGGAGAAGACGCCCCGGGCGCCGGGAGTCGATTGCGGACTCCCGGCCACCGTAGGCGCGAGCTTGCGGGTGGCGAGCAATGGGTAGCTCGCCGCCCGGTAAGGACCAAGCTCGGGTCGACGGCGCGTAGTGTTCCACGCGCGCCTCAAAGAGATGTCAGCCACACTGAAGGGGTCTGCTAGGACCGATGCCTGCCGGGGTCGCGTGATTGTTCAAAAGAGATACCGTGACCCTGGCACATGGGCAACTGAAGGAACACGGGTGGGTTTTAGTCAGTAAAAGTCTGACACGCCCTCCCACTCCGCCCAGAGCGGGAGAAGTCATTTGATGATATCCCATCCAAAAAAAAAAAGGGTACTTCCAGTCGATCTAGAATTTTGAAATTTGGTACGAAGCACGGATATCGAGGGATATGCCTTGGAGGCGTGGCACGTGCCGCCTCGATACTATCAATTTGATAGTATTGTCGAACGGCGGCTGTACGCTTCATTCAGTCGGTTTGCAACTGCGTACAGTGCACTATTGATGCGTAAAAAGCCTAAATGCCGAGTTGTGCAGTTATTATTTGTAAAAATAGACCAAATACCCTCAACCTGAAGACAAATGGCATGTCCTACCACCGGTAAATAAACAATTAAGCCACTGTTTTATATTTTAAATCAATTAATAAATGATTTATTAACTTACGTGCGGAGCGACACGAACTAACCCGAACTAGCCCGAATCTTCCCGAACGAAACGAACGTTTTCGACTTAGAGAGGTGCAATCGTTTGCGTGCGGCTGATTTTATCGATATGCGTATTATTGCAGTTGAATATTTTTTACAGAATTCAATGGATATCCTCGTATTACTTGTATAGTAAAACAGTTAAATTACTTATTAATTTAATGTTGTTTGAACCAAATTAAAACATTATAATTCCAATACAGTTAAGTGTGTGTGTTACTTAAAGTAATATTATGCCTAAAGATTTTCACAAATTAACAGTTTTTAATTTATTGTACAATATGATAAGTAATATGATAAATAAATATTATATTTCATCCAATCATTTATATTTGGTAAAAAAATTACAATAATTTGTTTTCGAAATACAAAAATATTCAATTTTTTTTTATTTGCTATTTGGTGGTTTCGTAAGGTGGGCTGGTTTCGTAAGGTGGCCCACCTTACAAAACCACCAAATAGCGAATTAAAAACTATTAATAATATTGCGCAATATTATTGACCGAGTAAGATTAATATTGAAGATCATCCTCATCAGCCTATATTGTTCCCACTGCTGGGAAACAGGCCACCACTGCTCTGAAAAATAATAATAAATATTGAAGATTGCGATGGTAAAATATTGTTGAAAATAAAAATATATTTTCCACAACATTATTGTATTGATCACTAAATCGCAAGCACATCTTAAGTCAATCATGAGGCCGACGATCTAAGGTTCAAAGTTTAAATTAGAAAATTCGCGGTCCGTCGCTATTTTGTCAAATCTTTGTCTATAATACTGAGGGTTTCACATTTTATTTTATTTCTATACAAATGTGTTAAAAATGTCGTATAACTTGCGTGAACATTGTATTATTAAGCTCTCGGCTCCAATCCGGCCTCAGACGTAGTAACAAACTTAGCCCACATAGATATAACATAACAAACAAACAAATATTCTTAGTAATAATATATTTTTTTTTAAGATTAAGTAATATATTATTTATTTATACGGCATGATATGTAACAGAGAGCGTTCCCTTTAACCAAAACTTTTATACAAAATTTTAAAAACATATTTCCATTTTATTTTAGTAAAATTAAACTATATTTTTATAAATATATTTAAAAAAAAATTTAAATAAAATTAAACGAAGTTATTATAATACAATAATGTGCTAAAATTAAATATCGATAAAAATAATCGACCATCGCTTTCGACTCCCTAATTGCATGCGTGTGCATTGGATGTTGGCAAATAGCAAGTGTTTACAAGTGAATGCCCCGCCCATTCTATGTATGTGTGCTATTAGAAATTGATTTAGTGTGGCTGCTTTTTTTTGGTGTGCGTGTTTAAATTTTAAATGTGTGTCGTCAGTACACTATTTGTTAATGTTGTAATTTTTTGGGTGGGAGATAAGCGGCGACACTAGGATTCCTTACTATTCCGCAATGAAGGCATATCTCTGGATATCTATGGTACGAAGCAACGTCCACAGAAACACAGATAAAGGAAAAATTGCGAAAATCGTAAATTTTTTGTTACATCATATAATAAAAATATTTTTTGAAATTTTAAATTATATACCTACCTACAGGTTTGTACGGAACCCTCGGTGCGCGAGTCCGACTCGCACTTGGCCGGTTTTTTTAAATTTTATATATTCATTACATCTAACAATAGTGTTTTTAGTACTTATGTTACTGATTGTTGGCTGCACCGGTCGACGTTATTACGTCAGCGCCGGCTGTCACTGAAAACCAGCGCTTGGGCTCTGTCTCGCATAGGGTCTCAGCATTATGCTAAGTGATGGCCGTTTTGCGTGGATGTGACGCATATTTTCCCACCCCTTATTTTTTATTTCTGTATGTTTCTGGTCTTTCTGTGCGTCATGTTTGCCGCAAATAAACGTATTTTCTTTCTTTCTTTTCTTTTTATCATCACCATCATTCACCTGCCCTTATTGTAATTTATTTGGGGTTGGCGTAACAAGTCTTTTTCTTCCACACTTCTCTTTTAGTCGTCATCTTGGTATGGCTCGTACTTGTTTAACAGAATGAAACAAGAAACGGCAGCAATTCTTGTTTTAAATATATAGCCTACTGAGAACACAGAATTCTCGTGCATAAAATTATTGCTCCAGAAATAAACTTCAATTCAAGATCCATTTCCTGAACAAAATTGAAAAAGAATTAATCAGCAGCCTATAATGTTTCAACTGCTGGGACACAGGCCTCCTCTCGATGAGAGGTAGTGGGCCAAATTCCCCCACGCGGGCCCAGTGCGGGTTGGTAGATGTCACATGTCTTCTAACTGTTTGATTCTAAGACATGTCAGTTTCATCACGATGTTTTCCTTAACCGTTTTGAGAGCAGTGGTGGTGAAATAATTTACACAAAGTAAAATGCCTGGAGGACCTCAGTACAATGCTCGATGACCTCAGTAGAGCTTCCGAAAGAGTGGGTCTTAGGATGAACATGGACAAGACAAAGGTTATGTCTAATGCTCGTGTGATACCCACTCCAATGAAGATCGGAGGCGCTACACTCGAAGTTGTGGACGAATACGTGTACCTAGGACAGACTGTCCAGTTAGGTAGATCCAACTTCGAGAAAGAGGTCAATCGTCGAATCCGACTCGGTTGGGCAACGTTCGGGAAGCTACGCAATATCTTCTCGTCCCAAATACCGCAGTATCTCAAGACAAAAGTCTTTGACCAGTGTGTTGCCAATGATGACATATGGCACTGAGACGTGGTCGCTCACAATGGGTCTCATAAGAAGGCTCAAAGTCACCCAAAGAGCAATGGAGAGGGCTATGCTTGGAGTTTCCCTACGCGAAATCAGAAATGAAGAGATCCGTAGGAAAACCAAGGTAACCGACATAGCCCGAAGAATTGCCAAACTTAAGTGGCAGTGGGCAGGGCACAATGCTCGCAGAACGGATGGCCGATGGGGTCGGAAGGTTCTGGAGTGGCGACCGCGTACTGGAAGACGGAGCGTTGGAAGGCCTCCCACAAGATGGACCGATGACCTGGTGAAGGCCGCAGGAATACGTTGGATGCGAGAAGCACAGAATAGGTCGAAGTGGCGGTGCTTGGGGGAGGCCTATGTCCAGCAGTGGACGTCTTTCGGCTAAAATGATGACGATGATGAAAATGCCTGGTTGGATTCTCAAACCCACGACCTTATAACTCGTAGGTCGCGGCCGTTACCACTGCTCCATATCTATCACATAATCACATTTTTAAATTTGTTTTTAAATTATGCTCTGTGACAGGATTTTAATCGTCATTACAGGGCGTAATGATGATCAAAGTTAAATATCGTTATAAAAAATTAGCGTTGGAGCTAAAATTTTATGTGGACGAAGTCGCCGGCAGAAGCTATCTTTACAGAATCCACAAAGATATACCCCGGAAACCTAGTTGCACTCTGGAAATAGAGTCGTTCTATATTCTTAGCTTAATCAATAATTGTGAAGTACGTATGTATAATAATATGTGAATTTTATGTTTGAATAATTTTATTCTGCATGTTTAAGCTTTCCTTACGTCAAAAGATTTCAGTTCCTATGCATCTACGTCAATTATCTGCACAAGATCACCTTGGTTTTATCGTCTCCATAAAATGTACTATTTTGAGATTTATTATTTATTCCGATTTATGCAATTTATAATTAAAACGTTATTAGAAAAAGGGCAATTTAATGTAAAATTTGTATAATATGCACATATTTTCCATAGTTTTGTGCGATATGATTAATAACTTTTGATGATTTCTTACCTACATCTATACGCAGCATTCCATTACTTACGCAATGAATATACAGATTCCGCTAGTCCGTCGTACGTCAGAACTTGTACACGGTAGTAGTCTTCGCAAGACAGGTAGGCCTTGGGTGTCGACGTCACTACAAAAATTATTTTGAGCCTATTTTTCAAAAAGTGTGTTCTAACCCAGTTGTTTAAAATGTAGCCACTTAGTGCAATTATGCGATGTTAGTAGACAGACCACAAAAAAGTTAAAAATAATAAATTTGATTTATTCATTTATTCTTTACGTAGCTTG
Organism: Aporophyla nigra; assembly: GCA_947507805.1. Classification (NCBI taxonomy): domain Eukaryota; kingdom Metazoa; phylum Arthropoda; class Insecta; order Lepidoptera; family Noctuidae; genus Aporophyla; species Aporophyla nigra. Next base: position 8,976,973 of record OX382301.1, read on the forward strand.
GTTGGTTTCGTAGAAGTAGCGTCACTACTGAATTTTTTTATAAACCGGTACAACATTAATATTATTGTGTCACTATCTATCCTTTTTAATCACTAGTATGTTATTAATTTATTTCACATTTTCAAAATTGTTAGTAACGCAGAAATACTTAGGAGAAATTAATGTTAGAGAAACTATGACATTTTGAGAACTAAATACAAAAAATAAAATCAAAAACAATAGCGGATGATCCGATACTTGTGCACGTGTTGACTTAACTGCGTGCAGTCGTATCCAAAGCTGGAGCATCGGAAATCCCACCGGTCTGACAATCCACACAGAATGGTGTTGGTTGATCAGCACTTATGCGTGTAAGGACGGAGGTCCAAAGCTTGCACATTAGTGCAGCGAAGCTGTTTATGTGAGCCACGGCAAACATCAACACCAGAGGCACTGCAATACCACAGCAGCCCCAAGAGCATCCTGAATGCATTGTTGTACTGCACTCAGATCAATGTACGCCCTATGTAAAATAAAAACTTTTTTACAAAAAAAAAAACAACCGACTTTCTTAAAAACACTACAAAGTGAAAAATAACTTTAATTTCGGTAGTCGGTGTCTTAGGATCTGTATTTATGGTTTTTTTGCCACCGACTTCCGAAATTAAAGTTATTTTTCACTTTGTAGTGTTTTTAAGAAAGTCGGTTGTTTTTTTTTTGTAAAAAAGTTTTTATTTTTAAATTTTTAGTTGTGGTATTCACCCTGCACTAATTCCAAACAAACAATGCATATTTATGCGATAGCAGAAATCGTGGTTGATTTCCTGTCATTTTTTAAAGAGTTCCGGTGTCTGTCTCCCGAACTCATCATCAGTAGTCCATCTCTAGTGTCTGCTGAGGAATCAATTCTCGATGTCAACGAGTATGTCTATCTAGGACAAGATATCTTCTAACTCCTGATCGATAAGGAGTTGTACCTTCCATCATCAGCTCAACGGAATATAAGAATACAAGTAACGGTCTAAACGTGCCTATAATATTCAAAGAATTATCCCCTAACCTTCTAACCTTTCACTGTAAGTTCCTATATGTACTGTTCACCGATGAGGAGTTCCATGCGGTATCTTCGAAGACTATAATTAGTTCACCACGGATGGATAGATAGAACAAGCAATTATTTACACAACAATATCCAAATCACATTACGTGTACTGTTTGTTTTTGAGGAGTTCCTTCGTTTATCTCCCAAAGTATACATCAAATCTTCACAAAATTAATATGGGACCACCTCAGGAGTATACCCTTACGAATAAAAAAAGAATTTTCAAAATCGGTTAACAATTGGCGGAGAAATCGGTGAACATACATAAAAAAAAAAAAAAAAAAAATACATACAGTCGAACATATAACCTCCTCCTTTTTTTGAAGTCGGTTAAAAATCCGTATTAAGTAGTCATAATCTTATTTCAGATTAACTACGAGATGATCAAAAAAAAAAAAAAAACGCCCTACGCAAATAATCAACCCACAGGCTGCACGTGAAAAAGGAATTTCCTTACTATCCTTCAAGTCATCAGTGCCCCAGTGACCTAAATGCTTACATTTACTCTTTTTATAGAGGTACCATCTGATAGAACCTTAGGTACGTTTTGATAGCATTTAGTCCCTGCTTTAAAAAACCGTAAGTTCAGGTTTCACTGAGTTCTATTTGACGCCATGGGTTTTCGCGTAAGATTTGGACATACATGAAACCTTTCTCAATTCACAAACCGAAGGACTCTTGAACACCATGTCATTGGCGCTGCTTATATTATTGATGCATGCACCATCTATATGACAACCAATCTTGTACACCGTAGCTCCTCGATCAGCTCATTAATATAAAAATTAAAGAGACGAGGGCACAGAAGTTCCCCTTGCATCACCCCTGCAATCCAGCTTGTAGTCATCCGAGAGTGTGCTTGCCTATCTAACATGATTTTTCTGCTTATTATAAGTATCAATGTATCAGTACAGATACTATTTCATTGGGTACATTGGTATCCTGAGGCATTATGTATAACCTGTTGAAACACACTTGGTCAAAGGCTTTAGATAAGTCCAAAAAAACAGGCGTAATCTGGAGTATTCCTAGCGGCATAGTACTGGACCGTCTGTTTGAGAGACAGAATAGCACTTTCTGTAGGTCTCAACCCAAACTGTGCATCATTCAGTTTCAAGTGTGCCCTTAGGTGACGGTCAGTATGACTGTCCAGTACCTTGGGTAAAATACTCAGATGCTCGATGCTGAGACTATCATGCCCTGGAGTCTCTCGGCTTACTATTTTTCTTATTTCGGAAGCTACTTCTGTTTCAGCAAATCTTATGGTTAACTTCAAGTCATGGTCCCCAGTATAACCAGCCTCAGATTCTAGGCATTTAAACAGAAAATATGATTGTGGAACAATTATTACATAATTTGTGCACACACTATGAAAATAATAATGTCTTTAAAAATTTAAAATCCAACACAGGATTTTTAATATCATTCTGTATTCACATAATCCTACTTATAACATTATAAATGTGAAAGTTTGTATGTTTAGATGTTTGCTACTCAATGAGGCAAAAACGGCTTAACGAATTTGAACGAGAATTAGCAGACAGATAGATTACAACCTAGATTAACACACCTGATAATTTGTATCCCAGTAGTACGTTCCTGTGGGATAATTTTCGACCTCGACGTGGGCGAAGCCGCTGGCAAAAGCTAGTAAAACATAAAATTAACGACATTGTTCGGTTTCTCTCCCCTTACCTAAAGTTTCCTTTAAAATAATAAAGAGAAACTAGGTTAACCTTGTTTGCATTGTAGGAAGGTAACCACTTACTTACCCATTTAAGTACTAGCTACTGAAACTAGTTTTTTAATCGTAAACAGAAATTGAAAAGGTTACTCGATCAACGGGTTATTGATTCAGTGTCAAGTAAAATATGTATCTAAATAGGTCCATATTTACTTTACAAGAAATTATTATGGAATTGTTTACTAGAACCTCCAGGAATTGACAGACAGCGGAAATATACGAGGACTCGTATTTCCAATTTATTGTAACACAAGCTTCTGCCCGCAACTTCGTTCGCGTTAAATTTCATGTTCCCCCGACCCTTCCCGTCGCATCGAATCGCCTGCCCGTGCGATTTTCCTCGTTTTTGCAACATTTTTCATTGCTGCTCTGCTCCTCTTGGTTATAGTGTGATGTTATATAGCCTTTCTCGATAAATACGCTACCCAACGCAAACATAATTTTTCAATTCGGACCAGTAGTTCCTGAGATTACCGCGTTCAATCAAACAAACAAACTCTTCAGCTTTATAATATTAGTACAGATTTTCAGTTCAGTATAGATATCACAAACAAGCTTGTATTTTATTGAAATTAAAAGTTTCTCGACTTCTATTATTTATATGAAGTAATATGAAGTCTCTAACTCCTTATTGAACCGAAAAGTTTGTAGACTAGACTGTTACGTAACGGACTGAATAAAGTCTTTTATAACAATTTGTTATTTAACTGGTACTAATTCACAGTAATGCTGATCATGACAAAGTTGACGCTGTAACTTGATTGAGAGGGAGCTGTGTAAAATTCGTTCCCATCAACTTCATCATCGCCAACGCTTAGATTAGATTAGATCCTGAAAGCACAATCATCCTATAATGTTCCCACTGCTGGGACACAGGCCTCCGCTCGGTAAGAGGGGGTGGGTTGTAATCCACCGGGCCCAGTGTGGGTTGGTACATAGATGTCTCAAGTCTTTGAACTGTTGGTTCTAGGACATGTCGGTTTCTTTACGACGTATCCTGTCACCGTTTTGAGAGTAGTGACGAAATATTTTACACGAAGTGAAGCGCCTGTCTGGGTTTGAACCAACGACCTATAACTCGTAAGTCATGGCCGTTACATCTGGACCACCATTGGTCACAGATTCTGAAAAGGACAAAGAAACCAACGAATGAATTCGAAATTTTTATTTAGAGCTTGAACAAGCAGTCACTTTATTTTAATATCTTGTCAATAAAAATAATAAAAAAGAGTTTTTCAAAGTATTGTTTTTGCCAGAGTTCCTGTAACTAAATGGGTCACGCCAACGAGGAAATATCAGTCTTGTTTATATCGTCTTGCGAACTATTTTTATAGTCTTTAAAAGATTACGCGTCTGATTTTTATGTAAACATAATCAAGGGCGAAATCATTCAGCGTTAAATTTATCCAAGCATATAAATCTACAAGGGCTTAAATAAAGAGCAGGATTTCCAGGTTTATCGGTAGTCTACCAGGGTACTATTTAAGGTCACGGCTCGTTCGGTTGGATGCAATCGAAAGCGTAAGCGTAAGCTGTGGTCTCTCTCAGTCGACTGGCCGTGTTGTACCAATAAATTCGAACAAACCTATCAACATCTAGGATATTAGTCCCGGCTCCTGTTCCTAGTAACAGGAAATCTGGAAGCGTATCGTTCATGCTCCAATAAAGATGGAATTTCCTAAAATCCTCCTGGGAACTAAAAATCTGAAATATTCATCTTTTGGAGCGAAGAAAATCGCTCATCTTTCAGTAAAGAATACAGCAAATATTTCGATTCTTTAAGCTCATAAAAGTTTTCTTCAATATCGTAAAAATAAGGGCTCTTAAAATATATATCCTCTCTGAATTGGCTCGTGACGATCATAATAGCTGCGGTAATAAAGTACTTTCTTTCGATGACGTCACAGCATATTAATATTTATTTTTAGTATGAAACTTACGAATATGTAACGTTTGTATACTAGAATTCAATACTATTGCTCATTTGCCAAAGTCCCGTCTAAACAGCCCGCTGTCACATCGGTGGGTGAATTAAACTTCGAAGAAAAATACAGAAAGAGAAACATCGGTTTACTAAATTGAGGACAGACGTACGTAACTTTTAATTACAGTACCTACTATCTGTTCTAAAATCATTGGAGAGGCCTTCAGCAGTGCAAAATCAAATTGCGATTATTTAATGAACCTCTTGTCAAAAGAAAAACAATTTTTTAATGATTTAAAATGAAAATTACGGACTTACCTATTCCAATAATAAAACCGAAGCGCTCAAGTTGTAGTATTTATTCACTGAACTACACAAATTGTGAGAGAACTCTCAATGACGCTCTCCAAAGTATGTGTTACGAAGAAACAGAGAATTTACTAACTGTGTTAAAGTAAGTATTCACCTACGTTAAGTATTTAATTCTATTAAATTTTAGAAACTAAGATATAAGCTACTTAATATTTATATAATAATTTGTCTACTCTGAACTTTTGATTATTTATTTATTTTATAAGACTATTTAGGCTCTTCTTGACTGAAACACAGGATTGTCTAGTTCATGCACGTAAATTTTAGAATATAATTTATATATAAGCAAAATGTTGGGTGTTTCCATTGCGAGGATCGTCTGGAGGACACGGTGGAGCATACGGTGAAGGTGTGCCTTGCCTGGGCAGAGCACCGCCGTGTCCTCGCGGAGGCGATTGGCGGCGGCGACCTCTCGCGTCCGGCCCTGTGGCGAGCCATGGTACGTAGCGAGAGGGCATGGGAAGCCGTCACCTCCTTCTGCGAAGCAGTAATGCTAGCGAAGGAGGAGGCGGGGCGCGCGAGGGAGTGGCAGTCTCTGCGCCCTCACGTCCTTAGCCACCGCTGGAGGAGACGCCCCGGGCGTTGGGAGTCAATAGCAGACTCACGGCCACCGTAGGCGCGACCTTGCGGGCGGCGAGCAATGGGTAGCTCGCCGCCCGGTAAGGACCAGGCTTTGGTCGACGGCGCGTAGTGTTCCACGCGCGCCCCAAAGAGATGTCAGCAGAACTGCAGGGGTCTGCTAGGACCGATGCCTGCCACGGTCGCGAGATTGTTCGAAAGAGATACCGTGGCCGTGGCACCAGGGGTCACTGAAGGAACACGGGTGGGTTTTAGTCAGTAAAAGTCTGACACGCCGTCCCGCTCCGCCCAAGAGCGGGAGACGTCATTTGATGATTTCCCATCCAAAAAAATAAATAAAGCAAAATGTACATATTTCTAAGTCTTTTATTTTTGAATAGATATTATGTTAGTACTCATATCAGTGGTGGCGCAGTGGAAACGGCCTCAATTTGCGAGTTGTAGGTTCGAACTCAGTTGAAAGTGATATGTGACATCTACCAACTCGCACTGGGCCCGCGTGGTGGACTAAAGCCCACTCTCTCTCACAGACAGGTCTATGTCCCAGCAGTGGGAACATTATAGGCTGACTATGCTCAATTTGTAAGTGACAAACTACTACAAATGAACATTCACAGGTACCTTTTCTAATCCATTTGCTTACATTCCATCAGATAATTTTGATATACACTATACATCGTATTGTAGTTTCCTGCTCTACTATTACTCGTAGCTTAAATTAGCTGCTACGAATGCATCCGCGTGTGAGTGCAGCGTGCACGTCGTAGCCATTCGCTAGGCTACCTGTACGAAGCTAGGTGTAGCCAAAGCTAGGCGTAGGTATACCGTAGGCGGCTTTGTACCGCAAGCTTGGCCCAGTGCGTGGTACGATTAGTCGATCATATACGATGCTGGCTGGCAGGAAATAGTGCGTCAAATTCTCAGGTAGGAACTGTGTATAGGTATGTCTATCTATATAGGATTACTTCTCCGCATCTGCAATAGAAAATATTTGAAGAAAATATTTTTTTTGAGGTAGAAGAAGTAATCTTAAGCTGAGTTGAAATTCTATTAAGTGTCGTCTGGCATAGTGTGGTAAGTATGTGTGGTGGATTTAATTTTATGCTAGCAAAAAATAAACCGGCGGAAGTAACTAATTATAGTTGGAATTCAACTAAGTACGTAATCTAATTACTGAGTTATTTATCTACGTTTGTAAAATGACTGTGAACATGTAGGTTTTTATTTAATTTGGTAAAAAACAGCAAGTAATTATATCTCTGCAGCGACGATTATTATTAGCAGTTTAAAAAAACAATGATTACGCTTAAAAATGTAAAAATACTAATGTTTTTAACAACGGTAAATATCGCCTAATTTAAAAATTGCACATATTAGGTTGGGGAAAAAGTCTTTTCGCATTATAGTATGTATGAACTTGTAATAAAATCTCTTTGGCTATACTATTTGTATCTGGCTGGTTTTGGTATCATTGAAAGTTTAAATTTTAAAGAACATAATTCCAAATTCAAATTAGGAAAATGTGTGATTTTCATTTGTTTTTTGTACCGTCAAGATGAGTGAATCTAATGAAGTAATTCGATACATTTTAAAATTTTACTACAAAAAAGGTAAAAATGCAACGCAAGCCGCGAAAAAAATTTGCGATGTTTATGGACCTAGTGTAGTGTCTGTGAGAGTAGCACAAATTTGGTTTAAGCGTTTTCAATCCGGAAATTTTGATGTCAAAGATGCACGTCGCTCTGGTCGCCCTATTACGGATAAAATGGATGCCATTTTTGAAAAAGTGGAGCAAGATCGGCATACCAGTAGTTACGACGTAGCTGAAGAACTGGAAATTGACCACAAAACAGTTTTGGCGCATTTGAAAAAAACTGGGTACACAAAAAAGCTCGACATTTGGGTACCTCACGAGCTCACTGAAAGAAACCTAATGAACCGTGTACTCATTTGTGATTCTTTATTACGACGTAATGAAACCGAACCATTTTTGAAGAAGCTGATAACTGGTGATGAAAAGTGGATCACGTATAACAAGAACGTGCGAAAAAGGTTGTGGTCAAAGGCCGGTCAGGCTTCACAGACTGTGGCGAAACCCGGGTTAACTCGCAACAAGGTGATGCTGTGTGTGTGGTGGGATTGGAAGGGCATTATTCATTCACCACCAGGCAAGACCATCGATTCTGAACTCTACTGCGAACAACTGATGAGATTAAAGCAAGAAGTTGAGAGAAAGCGGCCGGAATTAATCAACAGAAGGGGTGTGGGTTTTCATCATGATAACGCTAGACCTCACACATCTTTAGCCACCCAACAAAAATTAAGAGAGTTTGGCTGGGAGGTGTTAATGCATCCGCCGTTTAGTCCTGACCTTGCACCTTCAGATTTCCACCTGTTTCGTTCTCTTCAGAATTCTTTAGGCAGTGTCAGGTTAAAATCACGAGAGGACTGCCAAAACCACTTGTCGCGGTATTTTGACCAGAAGTCCCAAAATTTCTATAGCAACGGGATCATGTCCCTACCTACAAGATGGCAAAAAGTTATCGAACAAAATGGTACCTACATACTTTAGTTAAATATAAATAAACTTTATTAAAAAATGTTTTGAATTTTCTTAAAAAATGCGAAGACACTTTTTCCCCAACCTATTACATAGTACATACATACTATATATTTCACATGTTTGTTGCAGAGTGGCAGGGACATTAACTCACAACCTGGATCAACAAGGATTCAGTACCTACAGTTATGATTCTCAAACCCTTTCCTTGCCAATTCAAGTCGACCAAAAAAAAAAAAAATGCTGTTCCATAGGCCTATACATTGCACTTTTCTATGAACCAGAAGATTTTTTCAATTCAGTGCTCCCTTTTTTTTGGGTGGAAAATCGTTAAAGTATTCTCCCTTTACTGACTAAAACCCACCCGTGTTTCTTCAGTTGCTCGTGCCAGGACCGCGCTAACTCTTTCAAGCAAATTCGAGACCATGGCAGGCATCGGCCCTAGCGGACCCCTTCAATTGTGCGCGCAAAACACGCCGTTGATTCGGGCCTGGCCTTACCGGGTGGCGAGTATTGCTCGCCGTCCGCAAGCCCGCGCCTACGGTGGCCGGGATTCCGCTATGGACTCCCGAAGTGAGGGCGCATTACTGCTTCGCGGAAGGAGGTGACGGCTTCCGATTCCCTCTCACATATATGCGCGAAGAATTTTGCGTTCAGATCCCATGCCGGCAATCCGGCAAGAAGGCTCGCCACCTCACCGGAGACCGTGCAATATCCCCGGACTAGCCGTATGGCCATGACCCTCTGGGACGCGCTCAACCAGCAGGCTGATCACCGCCTGAAGGTGCGCGCCCACACTGGTGCCCTGTAAAGGGCCATTGACCACACGAACTCCGCGTAGTGATTGGGCAGGAGCCGCTTTAAAGCAGCCCCGGCCCGCTCCAGTCTGAGAGCCAAACGTTGGTAATGCGCAACGAAGTCCAACCGGCAGTCGAGGACAAGTCCCAGGCACTTCTTCGTCGACTCGACGCTGATGTGAACCAATCCTAGCGTTATTTGGGAATCCGACGGTGGCGCGTTCCGAGGACCATGAAAACACATGGCCTCGGATTTGTGCAGGGCTACTTCGAGTTCGTTTTCGTCGAATTACCGGAATTTGTATTGTATAAAACAAGTATTATCTAAATTTGTTTAATATTTTAATTACATCAAATTTCGTCTTGTTTTATGTACCAACAAATATAACCTTATTTTATGATAGTGTGTGTGGTGCAAACTATAAATATAAGTTATAAATAACTATAAATATAAGTTATAATATTAATCTATACAAATAAATAAAATTGGAGTGTCTGTTTTTAATATTAAGATAACCACTTTTTACTAAGTGTATATGGATGTATACACGATACATATACCAAAACAACATTTTTTACAAGTTTTGACTGTCTGTCTGTCTGGCTGTTTGTTCCCGCTAATCTCTGAAATGGCTGGATCGATTTTGACGGGACTATATACTATATATATATATATATATGATATATATATATATATATGTTATACTACCAGAGTCAATTGCTCCAAAAGTTATGTATATTTGGGGCTGTAAATTTTTTTCATATAAAGTCCGTATGCGTGGGACGTATTAAGCCAATAAAAATAAAAACATAGAAGTCGACATGTCAATGTATTCACGCCAGCCACGGACATATTCTTATCGCGGTAGTACGTCCTCTTGCATTAATTTCCGACATCCACGCGGGCGAAGCCGCGGGCAAAAGCTAGTAAATAATAAAAACAAAAACCTTCGTACTCAATGCATGTACCATCAGCATGTATTAATATAACCTAGCAAAAGGCTTCAGCCAATTATTCGTTTTTAGGAAACGACATTAACAAAAACGTAGGCAAAGGTCGTAGGAAACATGTTTATTGTAAATGAATCAATTACTGTATAAAAATAAAACAGAAATAAACTGAATGTGGACTGTCTACATTCAGTTTATTTCTATTTTCCTCAAAATCCTGAGCAAGTTTCTTCATATTTTTTCCTATAAAAGCCAGTAAACGCTTCGCTTCTACTGGACTGCCTCTCCATTTAAATGTCAGAATATATTTTCTTCAAGACTAAGCGATAAACATTATCTGAATTTTAATATTATAAGAGATGGTATATTTAACTAAACCTACGTAACTATTTATTGCATAAACATTGCGGTAATCTAAGTTATTCACTGTATCGCTATGCATGTTATCTATAAGTAGGTATATTATTAATCTGTAAAGGAAAAAAAAATGTACCCCTTTTTACGGAAATTACGCGGCGTATGAAATATGGCACAATTAAAGTTTATATGGATAAGGCAGAAAGCTAATATTTTCATATTAGCTTCCTGCAGTAACAAAAGAAAAAAGTTGTGGCCGAATTTTGACCACTGGGTGTATTTAGAAATCTTTTTTTTTTGTGGTTGCGATATCATCAAATGAGTTCTTCCGTTGGGCCACGGTAACTTTTTCGAAAAAATCTCGCGATCCTGGCAGCAGTATTTCGAACACTACTAGCAACTCGCCCTTACTTCTCACGGTGTTAACGACTTGACAGAATATCGAGTTATTAAAATTAGTAGCGACTCTTTTCCTAGAAAAAAATCTTGAAACCGCATCAAGGCTCCGACGGCACGACGCCGACGCGACTCTAGTAGAAATAAGTTCAAAGAAAACTTCTTAAATTTAAATTATTCTGCCAGAAACGCGTCTCACCGTCGTGTTGCACCTGCCTGCAGGAGCCTTTAAAACAATATTGATGGCTCGGGGTGTAAGGAACTAATTTGTTTTACGTATTTTTGAATAAGATATCAGAAAAGATATATTTCAAAAGGTCTCGACAACAGCGCCACCTACCGGGTTCATAAGTATTCTAGTTTTTAAACTAGAACAAACCACAGACATTTACAAAGTTTCATTATAATTGGTTGAGTGGTTAAGGAGAATTAGCGTGAACGAACATAGTGACACGTGACTTTTATAAATTAAGATTGTGGTAGGTATAGCGAACCAAACTATACTTACCTACCAAAAAAGTAGTTCCAACTACTGTTTAAATTTGTCAAGGTCATAAATAATTATGTATACGAATATACAATCATATAACCCAATAATTAATTTAAATATGATATTGATAAGAAATATGCAAGCACACAATGGCTTCAAACCTGTTATGTAGGAAATCGTATCTTACTTTATACACTTTTTACTGTTCGTTCCAATATAATAAACAGATAAGAAATAAATAAAAAGGTGATGACATATCCTAAATGCATACTGACAAGACTATATTAATATCTTAAGTGTTTTTTTTCAAAGTTGGCACAGCGCACTAAAATCTTCAGTACGATTCAGTTCCCAAACAAAACAATATTCCTGCAAGGGCGATATTAGCATGCAGTTTTCGTTCGTCGTATATTCTATAGTATCTACTGCTATGAATAGAAGGGAAAATTGATTTGAGCTTTAATATCTTCACGCTCGGTTACCTTTACGAGCTGAGCGTAACTCGTAGGTTTCTGTTGAGAGCCACATTCGGCTTGGTATTATTCCATTCTTGGTTATCGGTACATAATAATTATTGGGCTTGAATAGGAAAAACCCGATAAAACCCGAAAGAGAAATATCTAAAGCACTAAGAAAAACATAAAATTATTTTTCGCACATTTATTTTCACTTTTTATTTTGTTATTGGTAATTTGTGTTTCACGAACAGTGTCCAAATTGCTTTCTAAATTCAAATGTAGAATAATCATATTTTGTTTTAGAAAAGTCAACGAAATTCTCACATGATACCAATCATTACTGAAGGGGTCCGCTAAACTGAAGGGGTCTGCTAGGACCGATGCCTGCCATGGTCGCGAGATTGTTCGAAAGAGATACCGTGTCCCTGGCACATGGGCAACTGAAGGAACACGGGTAGGTTTTAGTCAGTAAAAGTCTGACACGCCCTTCCGCTCCAGCCAGAGCGGGATACGACATTTGATGATTTCCCAATAAAAAAAGAAAAAGAATACTAATCATCGTCATCGTCATCATGAGTAGCCTTATTCCACCCATTACGTAGTATAAGTTACCTCCCAACTATGTCATGCTTCCCTGGTCTGTGGAGTATCATCCAGGTCATCCAGCGATCATGGAAACGTCCTCACGTTATTGTGACGACCAAAAATGAATCAAGTTTTTTTTTTAAATTTAATAACTTATCTATGGTGATGACGACCAAAAATTGATCAAGTTTTTTTTAAATTTAATCACTTATCTATGGTGATGAGCTTGTGGCTAAATAATAACACATGCACGCATCGATCTATCAGGTTAAGTTACCCTTTCCGCAGTTGGTCCTTCGATTGACTATCTTTACGTACCAAGAGCCCGCTGTATCTCGGAAAGCACGCCGCAGCCGTTGGTACCGTCTGACATTTGTGGATCAGTCGTTTCGGGTCCTCAGAAGCTCGATAGTCTGACGACCAGTCTTACCAAGGGTAACTGGGTTGTAGAGGTCAGATAGGCAGTCTCTTTATATAAAATACTGGTATTTAGCTGCATCCGGTTGGAAACCGATTCCAACATAGTTGGGAAAATACTTTTAAATCATGGTCCGGGACTGTTGCTCAAATTATATTTAGTACGTACCTTTAATTTAACACGTTGTAATCGAATCAATTAGGTATGTACTTTACCTACAATAAAGTCACTGATGCGTTAAATTTAATTATTATAATTAACTTTTCAAAATTATTAACACGCTTCAAGGGAGGTTACTTTGAAAAGTTGGAAGCCTGTTAGATGTATGCAAACACGAGAAAGTTATAAAAATATCTTATTATAATGTTCTAAATATAAATGTTTCTTCTGGAAATATTTGTATTTATAATACGCAAAATATTGTTATTTTGCCGAATTATAAATACAAATATTTGAAATCGGTATTCCAAATTCGGAATTTTCCAGTAACAGTTATTTCATTTATTATTAGTTCGTTGAAAATAATAGAGCTTGTCGGTGGATTTGCATCCTAAACGAGATAGCACTTCAGAACATTTTTGGGTGTCTGTACTTTCGCAAATTAATTCTTCTCGGGTAGCCGGTTCCGGGAAAATTCTTAACGATCATGAAACAGTTTTCATAATTGCAACAGCAGTCGATATTAATTCGCAGTTCTTAAAAGTTAGTGACAAAATTGGAGTATTAATGAAAATTGAAACTTTCGGAATGTGCCGCTTGCTGACCTTCGTTTTTATTTGGAATAATAAATGGTTACACATTACAATGTTATGGTTTAGAACTTAAAACTAAAATTAGATTATAAATGTGTAACCAATAATATTTTCCATATAATATTAAAAAAAAAAAAAATAAACAAACACGAACAGCGGCGTGTGGTATTAATTACATTCAGTAGAGAGTATAAATAAATATTAAAATAAAAGTAAGCAGAAACTTATATTAGTAAAAATAATAAAAAGAGTAAGAAGTTATAACAAAATATTTTGAAATGAAATTATGATTTTATTAATTCTGCTATCATTTAAAGTACAATACTTCAACATTTTCATGCAGAAACAGTAAAGCACCCGATAGTAAGTTGAACGATTACTTTCTATACCTACCATCTAGATATATAATTATTATAGTAAATAATGTATGTTTGTGTATTTTAAGTTTATAGCCTATTTTTGTACTTTGCACCTTTTTTTAAATAATTTATTATTTATCTTTTTTTTTGTATTTTTATTAACTAGTGAAACAGAGTACCTATCATCTTATCGCTACACTACCCTTTAGTTGACTGGTAGAGAACGCCTAAGGTATTAAGTTCGCTTGTGACTTCAAAAACTTCTCGCACACACACAATAATATTGTGTGCGTACGAGAAGTTTAAATCAATAAATCTTAGTCCAATAAGGAAGGCAATAATGCATTCAGGAGAGATGGTCATAGAGATGTGTTGACATTGACCTTAGCAGCATACCTAAGGTGAGCACCCGCGGCGGCCGGCGCGCGGATGCTTTCAGTCGCGATTTGTCCGCGCCGCAACTTTGTCGTTCGGGCGACGCACAAGCGCCCAGTTTCCGCGTCTGCTGTACAAGTGCGTGATTTTAACGTAAAAAGTGCTAGTGTTGGACTGTTGAAGTTATACATTATACACGACAAGATTGGATTGTTGAGAAGTTTTTGTTTCATGTGGATGCTGTGAAATTTCAAAGTATGTATACAAAATAAAGTTATTGTTTGTAGTAATTTAAACTTTAATTTAAGTGTTTTGTAGATAATTTTAAAGCAAAAAACAGCTACCTTCTGTGTTGATTTCTACGTCATTTTAATTGTTGTTTCCTAAAATTATTTTTCCACGAATGTCTAGCCTACGTAGCTCAATATATTATTTCCTTATCGTGGAACGTACAATTCGTCAAGCTAACTTTTACGTACCTTACCTGCTATGCCTATGATAGTATCTACAAAAGAGAAATATTTGTTTCTATATTATTCAGAAATTTGATTATTCATTAATAATAAAATTATTCGTAAATGGGTAATATATTGACTATACAATTTATTCGCGTTTCACTTTGTTCCTAATAAACAGGGTGGCAGGGACATCGATGTACAAACTGGAACCATGAATTCAGCACATGATTTTAGACCCCTTAGCGTAGAAACTATTCGTAGATTATTTAAAAAAAAAACCAGCTCTCCCATACACGCCCTGTATACCTTAAAACGGTGTCTTTAATTTCTGTAATTGCTTTTTGTTTTATTTAAAGAAATAAATAATAATAATAATTTGTTATCGCTCGATGAATTATTGTCTTAGAAAAATGACATTTTGACCGAGTAGGTATTGCACTTTTTTGTGAAGCAGCAGATATTTTTTTTTACATAAACGACAGTAAATATGCATCCCCCTGCGTGCAAATATTTCATCGCTTATGTTTTCGGTACCAATTTAGAATCAATGGCAACGGGGTGTACGTCGATGTTCCTGACGCCCTGTATGTATATTTTAACATTGAATTGTCGACTCAAATAATTTAAAAATAAGGTGAATTTAAAGACAATTCGGTCATCCCGGTGGTCAAAAGTTACCTTCACACATGAATAAAACAAAAATCAAATGAATACGCAGAAAACACTTTCATTAGTGAGTTGCTAAGGTAGCAAATTCAATAGCGGTGGTCTGTATTGAATTTTCCGTGGAAATGTGGGAACTCGTGTGTAGAACGAAACGACTTACAAACCATAGTTATGAATTCATGATTCACGGAAATTCCTAAAGTGAAGTGTGGTTTTGAGTCGCTCGATATGATTGTGGTTTTCACATTCTTCTGTTGTTAGTGTGTGCAGTAATTATTAGGTTGGGGAAAAAGTCTTTTCGCATTTTAGTATGTATGAACTTGTAATAAAATCTCTTTGGCTATACTATTTGTATCTGGCTGGTTTTGGTATCATTGAAAGTTTAAATTTTAAAGAACATAATTCCAAATTCAAATTAGGAAAATGTGTGATTTTCATTTGTTTTTCGTACCGTCAAGATGAGTGAATCTAATGAAGAAATTCGATACATTTTAAAATTTTACTACAAAAAAGGCAAAAATGCAACGCAAGCCGCGAAAAAAATTTGCGATGTTTATGGACCTAGTGTAGTGTCTGTGAGAGTAGCACAAATTTGGTTTAAGCGTTTTCAATCCGGAAATTTTGATGTCAAAGATGCACGTCGCTCTGGTCGCCCTATTACGGATAAAATGGATGCCATTTTTGAAAAAGTGGAGCAAGATCGGCATACCAGTAGTTACGACGTAGCTGAAGAACTGGAAATTGACCACAAAACAGTTTTGGCGCATTTGAAAAAAACTGGGTACACAAAAAAGCTCGACATTTGGGTACCTCACGAGCTCATTGAAAGAAACCTAATGAACCGTGTACTCATTTGTGATTCTTTATTACGACGTAATGAAACCGAACCATTTTTGAAGAAGCTGATAACTGGTGATGAAAAGTGGATCACGTATGACAAGAACGTGCGAAAAAGGTCGTGGTCAAAGGCCGGTCAGGCTTCACAGACTGTGGCGAAACCCGGGTTAACTCGCAACAAGGTGATGCTGTGTGTGTGGTGGGATTGGAAGGGCATTATTCATTATGAGCTGTTAGCACCAGGCAGGACCATCGATTCTGAACTCTACTGCGAACAACTGATGAGATTAAAGCAAGAAGTTGAGAGAAAGCGGCCGGAATTAATCAACAGAAGGGGTGTGGTTTTTCATCATGATAACGCTAGACCTCACACATCTTTAGCCACCCAACAAAAATTAAGAGAGTTTGGCTGGGAGGTGTTAATGCATCCGCCGTATAGTCCTGACCTTGCACCTTCAGATTTCCACCTGTTTCGGTCTCTTCAGAATTCTTTAGGCAGTGTCAGGTTAACATCACGAGAGGACTGCCAAAACCACTTGTCGCGGTATTTTGACCAGAAGTCCCAAAATTTCTATAGCAATGGGATCATGTCCCACAAGATGGCAAAAAGTTATCGAACAAAATGGTACCTACATACTTTAGTTAAATGTAAATAAACTTTATTAAAAAATGTTTTGAAGTTTCTTAAAAAATGCGAAGAAACTTTTTCCTCAACCTATTATAAAGTTAGGTCTGTTTCTTTACCGTTACCGTGTTATGTTTGTCCTGGCACAGATAACTGACGGAACACGGGTGGGTGTTAGCCAGTAAACGTCTGACACGCTCTCTCGCACCGCCCAGAGCGGGAGACGTCATTTGATGATTTCTCACCCCAAAAATTATTAAAAAATTGGTCTGATTCTTTGTGTAACAATAATATGCTTTAAAATATTTTGATTATGTTGTAATAATAATAATAAAAAAAAAACAATATTTGAAGACAGGGTTTAAAAAAGATATCTAAGTGCATGCACTTAGATATCTTTTTTATTTACTTTTTGGTTTACACAAGTTACTTTTGGGAGCTGTTATCCCTTGAGTTCAACGTAACTTTCCATTTCTGTTTACCGTAAATAATAGAAATTGTATGAGCTCTTCTATGTCTGCCTACAAATAGGCATAATTACATTTTATTATAAATTGAAATCGCTTTTTTTATTTGTCTGAGTGACCGCGTTGTTCTTCCAAACAACACAACAGATTTTAATAACTTTGGGTGACTCACAACTAAAACAAACAGCATAAAAAATAGTGTGTGAGACTGACAGCCAATTACAAGTCATCACTCAAAAGATTTTCCGCAAAGTTTATCTGTACTAAAAATACATTAAGTAATATTGAAATCCATATGTAAGATTGGTCCCTAGCCCTAGTCATCAACAAGCAATGAACAAAATTGTAAAACCTTTTGTACTTGAAAACGGAGCCTTTGGCTTTTTTGTATGTGTGAATTTTATTTTCATTTATCCTTTTTATTTAGTAATGTGCGTATTGTTTGTGCAGAATAAATATTTTTCTATCTTTCTTTAAATCTGCATGATTTTTCAAGTCGTGAAAACCATGCAAAAGGAGGGGCGGGTCGCTAGTAAGAAATATACAATAATAATATCTATTACCTAGTTTAATAAGCTTAGTTAAGTTGAGATGAGAGAGTTGAGATTTTGTTTTGTCTTAAATCTACTATAGAGTAGGTACTTTAGAGTAAGTTAGTTAATTAAATATGGATAAACGTATTTAAACGGTTATTCCATTCCTATTAATTACATTAACTAAAACATTTAATAAATCAAGATCATTTACTAATTACGGTATCTCTATTAAATTAATCTGTTAAATTATAAAGCACAATAATTTCGTGGAAATGCGCCCAAGCGCGTAGCTACGTATAATTTCTATTCGGGCGAAATAATGTTTAAATTAGGTACCTACCTATAAACATTTAAATGTTGTTTACCCTACAAAATTGCTTTTGCTATATATTTAATTACACCGACTGATGAATTGTTGTCGAGTAAATGTAAATTAATTAAATCAAAGAGCACTCACAGGTGACGAATTTGTGTCGTTTTAATTAGACAACTATAAAACAATATTTGTCTTGACATTGATCAAAGAAATAATTTATGCTAGAATCACTTAAATTAATACAAGTAGTTCCAAGAATTGACTTTAATCAAAAAAACTGGTTTTAAATTGGTACATTAAAACCTGAAGTACCTACACTAAAAACGGGGGTTTTATAGAAAATTATGAAGGTAAAAAAGGTTTTAATTAAACTAAATTACTTATAATAATAATAAACCCGCAGGGCAGCATGTGGCGTGCTGTTGCGCAGTAGCGACCCCACGGACCCTATCTCCCGGGAGAATTCTTGTTCCTCATCTCTAGCTTGCCTTTATTGGCCGGCTGGAGTGAACACTGACGAGGTTCAGAGCTCCCACCTCATTCTTGCCTTTATTGGCCGGCTTGAGTGGAGATTCGCAAGAGCAAACGTGCTCGGGGAAAGGAAGTATTCCAGTAAGTGATCGTAGGGATATTGACCATCTTCCGGGCTCTGGGATTGTTCTGAAAGCCGTGGAATACCTCTCCACTTCTCAAGCACCTCAGGAAGTGTTGCCCCCTTGTCGCTACGTCACTATGTGCTAGCGACGTTTCCCGGGGGCCCATTATTAAGTGTGCAAGTCACCCCCTGCCATTTTATCCGTGTACACAAAACAATGATCAGGCAGGGGCCATAGTCTTTCCATAGTTGCGGTTACCAATCCACTATAGCCATCATAACCCATAGCCTAATTTGTTTTGTTTCCATATTCTGTAATAGTTCTGCTCCAACCGGGGATTGTCCTTGGGTGCACTTGCATAGTGCATACAGGGATAATCGTCGGTTGGTGCTCCCTCATCATTTAAAATTGTCTAAGGGGCCTCTGCGAGTTGGCTTCGGCTCCTCGTACGCCTTTCAAAAGTCCAGAACCCCACAGGATACTGAGAAATGTAAAAGAATAATAATATTAATATATTTATTGGTACATTACCTTAACTTAACTATATGGGTGGTATCGGACCTAAAGGATAACACTATCTCATTTCTTTCCATGGGTGTCGTAAATTGCGACTTAGGGATTTACTAGAGAATGGGCAGCAGCGTTCTCTATGCATTTTATCACCATACTGCGATCGCCAACCCGCCTGCCAAGCGTGACGATTATGGTAAACTCGCCTAAATTGGGGAAGGTGTATGTCCAGCAGTATACGTCTTTCGGTTGAAATGAGGATGATTAATGATAGGTATTGTGTATAATGAAATTCTGATTAACAGAGAGTCTTCTTAGATTTCGTTAACAGTTAACGATTAAATTGTTTAACAGTTATCCAAAGGGACGGAAGTAAAATTAAAGCATACATTCTTGATTAGAACTTCATCATTGAAAACTGAAATGAAAGGAAATACTTGTCGTACCTAGCCATTCTCTCGGGCATTCGATTAAAGACGAAGTTCCAGTCTTGACTTAATAGCCTAGGTCGTTGGTTCTCAAACTAGGAAATATGAACCTCTAGTGGTTACGGCAACACTCTCATTTGGCTGCAATAACCATTCCAATTTTTTTACAGACTTCAAAAAAAAAGGAGGAGCTTCTCAATTCGACTGTATTTTTTTAATGTTTGTTACCTCAGAACTTTCGACTGGGTGAACAGATTTTGATGATTATTTTTTATTTGAAATTTGGTGCTTTCCGTGTGGTCCCTTTTCAATTTGGTCCAGTTCTGACAATGACATCCATGACAAAACCATATAAGTCTTAAATTTCATCTGGCCCGTACTGGTATAGGAATTAGTTCGCGAAGAACTTCTTCAAAAAAAAAAAAATAACAATCGAATTCCTTAAAAACACTACAAAGTGAAAAATAATGGCAAAAAACTTAAATACAGATCCTAAGACACCGACTTCCGAAATTAAAGTTATTTAAGAAAGTCGGTTGTTATTTTTTTTTGAAAAAATGTTTTTTTGCTTTTTACATCTGAAATTTATCAGTAGTAGCTTGGAGCCTGGTTTAACTGGAAAAATGTGGGTGTAGGTACTATATGTAGAGACACCTCCGTGCAACCCTTCCGGGTAAACAAGCATGGGGTTTGTGTTAGTTTTTTACTAAATTAGTCAGGCAAAGGTATAGTAGACCACACGTCGGTTGTAACACTTTTACTTTGAGTTTGAGACAGACACTTGTCATTGGAAAATTTAGGAATATAACGATGCCGATGCATTCCACCAGTTTTTATAACAAGTCTTTTATAGTTCAAGCATAATGGTTATGGTATGCCTTGCCCGTGTCAACAGAACGTGCTCGATATTCGTTCACTTTTAAAATTCTGGAAATAAACATTTCCTCTCTTCGTAAACAGCATCATTAAATATCGTTCATGCTCTTGTTTCTTGTTCATATTGTGTATTTTTTTTATGCATGTATGTATGTATTTATTGTACATACGTAAATACTACATCACTTACTGCCGTATTGTGTAAACGTTCGCTTTTAGCGATAAGACCGCCCATTGTGTCACCTTATTTAAAATTTCTACATTTATATCTGTAATTTTTATAGTGTAGATAATAGAGAGTATTCTATCTATCTTTTTGAGCTGGCCTGGCAACGCCTATGAAGTTGAATGCGAGGCCAGATTATATTGGTTGTTGTTATCAGTTATCACTAACGTAAGGCCTACTGTACCACAAATATGACATGACATATTATTGATTTGATTATGATTCGACAGATCCTTCGTAAGTGCAATTAACGTGTGCACTCTGCACTGTTAACTTCATAGCTGAATTTGGACCAATTCTGTTGTTCTCTGAGTGAGTTCACTAATCATTAATTGTTTTTAACAAGTTACAAAATGTATGTTAGCCTAGATAAGTACACTATTAAGTTACCCTGAAATGATAGATGTACTTAAGTTGGAAAATAAATTCATAAAAAGTGTATATTTTATGTAGCCACACCATACTTTGTTTCTTTAGGAAAACACAAGCTTTTGTCAAATTTAATTCCAGCCCGTGGGGATGTAACATTGAGGAACACTGGCCTAGGATAATGCCCACATGGGGTATACCCCGTACGACAAATTACCTTTTCTCGTAGTAACACATGCTCCTAAGCCGTTGTATACATTTTCGAGTCACAATTGCGGTATAAATTACCTTCCGTAGCTTCGAGCGTTCATTTGTTGTACGTGTGGCACGTGGTACACTTTGTGAATATTACTTACTATTCTTCATTTCATTTACCAGCGCGCGCCGTTATAAGTGCTTTTCTTTAGCTCCCTTCTTTTCTACATTCATAATTAGTGACCGACCGAAAATGGATGTTCAGCCGAAATTGAAACCGACAAAGAAGCTTCGGCTTTACTTTTATTTTGGACCGAAAACGAAAATGACTTCGATGTTTATAAAAATTATTAATATTTCCGCTGTATGCGTGAAGAAAAATACAACATAAGGTCGCTCTAGAACTTCAAAATCGCGGCCGTGTATGTCAGCTGAGTGAAACCACGAGCGAACTCGATTCACTCCGAAGTTAGCCGAACATTGATATTGCTGAGCTTTGGTCTGGTTTATAGTCGAGAAGGAAAATATGCTCGAATCGTGATTTTTTGGCCGAAAACTAAATTTCAGTCAGCCACTACTCATAATGAAATTTAAAGCCACTGAGTGCTACTCTAAGTTACTTAGTGGTATAACTTAATTTATTAATTGTGAGCTGGAACGTGGACTTCCAATATAGTTACAAAATTTGGTTGGAGTTAATTCTAAACACTGGGTGTTTTAGGTCAACATAGACGAATCCGTCGACTAAACTTTGAAGGCTGTGTGTGATAGCCTATCTTTAGAGTACTTACTAATTCCATGCCCTAAATATATTAATTCTTTAATCGTAACAGCGTCAGTGAGTTGAGCTTCAGTAATTGGGACAAACTATAGTTGATTTATAGACTGATTGTTTGCTAAAAAGTGTTCTATTAATTTTCATCAAAACTCGTTAAATTACACATAACATTTGATTAGGCAATTATTTGGTGGTGTGAACATCATCTCGTAATATTTGTAGGTAGGTAGATATAGTAGGTATAAAGATGGCAATGCATAAGGTTTTTTTTAATCAAAAGGATTTTAGCAAAAAAGTTTAAGCTATCTCAAATATCTGCTTTTTGCTGAGTCAGTTCATCACTCTTTTCACGGGCCGTCAACCAAGTCAGGTATTTCATTACGATTGGCATCGTGCATTGTTTAAAATTAAAACTCCAATCGTACAATCAATAAACATTCCACTGATCAGATTTTCATATCGCATTAAAATTTCAATTTCGAACACTATGTCCGCGTCGCATATCCGTTCCATCGATCTATATTCATTCATTCGGTCTTTGGTACGATCGGAGGTCTAGCAGAATGAACATACTGAATTAATTTTATACTGCTATCGACTATAATTATATCTGTGGTAAAATTATTGGTTGCCTAATTAAAGTCATTTAAAGCTTAATAAATGTTGTGTTGGGTTGTTATTCATTAATCGAATTGTTGAAAGGGATTACGCCGTGATAAGTCCCCCCATGAATGGGCTTAGTACCAGACCTGTATGAAATATTGTCATAAAAAAAACATGTAGGTAACTTCTTTGTATTGCTATCTGGAATAGAACCAGAGTGACCTACATAGCTTGCGGAGTAAGCAAGCTGAAGTGTCTGGACATGTTTGCCGAAGGGCTCATGTCCGGTGGAGCTGACGAGTCTAGGAGTGGAGACCGCGTATCGGCAAGCCGCAAGCGGAGTGTGGGGCGCCCCCTAGCTAGATGGACGTCAAAATGTAACTGGATGCGGAAGGCGGAGGATAGGGTGTTGTGGCGCAGTCTGGGAGAGCCATATGTCCAGCTGTGGACTGCGATACTTGCGAGTTGATTGTTGGTGTAATTTCGAAAGTCGATTTTTTTGTTCAGTGTGGTGCCGGACGTAAAACACCATCTGATTTCTTCCCGTGGGTGTCGTAAAAATCGACTAAGGAACTTACTAGAGAATGGGCAGCAGCGTTCTCTATGCATTTAACCACCATACTGCGATCGCTAACCCGCCTGCCAAGCGTGGCGATTATGGCAAACCGGGGCACTTCTTGGGAGAGGCGTATGTCCAGCAAGGTACATCTTTCAGCTGAAATGATGATGAATGATGATGTAATTTCTTAGTTGGTAAATCTACGGAAGAACTAACATAAAAAGCTGTGTGTAAGTGGGTACAATCGACTTGAACCTAGCGACAAACATATTTTGTTGGTACCGAAATACCCATGTTGTAGGTGTGCGTAAATATCCACATATTGTGTGCCAGAGGCTGTATCCTTGAATTTTATTGGATTCTTCCTATTGCAAATAATGTAAGGATTTAATAAATCTTGGAAACATTTGGTATCTACACTTCCAAACCTCGGGTAGCTGAATTTTATGATAATGCACGGAAATCTTGGTTTGTCTCCAGAAAAGTTTCATTTTCCCAGACCAGTTTTTAATTTGTAGAACTTTATACTAGACTGGAATATCCTTACTTTATCATTATAAACATAATTCAGCATTGCATATTTAAGCTGTCACGCCCTTTATGCCAGGAGGCTTTTATTTTTGCAGCCATGTTTACATTATACATATTTTTTTTGCTTATGCTTGAGTATAGTTTTCATTTTATTTGTTGGTATATTGAGTTGGCTAGCTGGCATAATAGCAAATCATTTAATTTAATGTTTTGTGTCTCTTAATGTTTTACTATATACCATTGTATAGAATCAAGTTCTTCTGACTGGACAGACAGCTGTGCTGCTGGGGAGTTTGTTGGCCACTTCTTCTTCCCAGCTAAAGCACTAGGAAGTGCGCGACGGGTGGGCGTTTTGGGGGGACTGTCTTTTGTAATTTTGACGTTCGAAGAGTGCTGATCCTCAGCCTAATTTGGATTTGAACTTTTGATTTTGATCCAAATATCCGATTCAAGCAGTGAGTTGGAAAGTTGGCACTAAAGTTTGCCGGCAGAATAGATCTTTTCTCAAGTTCCCTGAGCGAGTTCGCTAGAATAACGGTACACGTGTATGGTGTACACGTGTTACGGAATAATGTTTTTGTTTTAAAGTAAATCTTAACCAGCATGGATCATCATCATCATCATTTTAGTCGTAAGACGTCCACTGCTGGACGGGCCAATTTGAGGGGTTGCCATAATCGCCACGCTTGGCAGGTGGGTTGGCGATCGCAGTATGGTGGTAAAATGCATAGAGAACGCTGCTGCCCATTCTCTAGTATGTCCCTTAGTCGCCTCTTACGACACCCAGGGGAAGAAATGGGATGGTGCTATTACGTCCATCACCACACGGAATGCGGCATGGATATACATATGTTGAAAATTAATAGTTGTATGAATGGTTAATTACACTACCAAAATGGGTATTGGTGGCGTATTAGTGATGGGTAACTCGTCATTTTAAAATGAGATTGAGGGAGTACCTCATTTTACCTCGCGAGGTACTCACGAGGTACCCCTCATTTGAGGTGAGGAGTCGTCTGTTGGCGTATTCACCTCACGAGCCGAGCCCGACCCGAACTCAGCCGAATTCAGCCGACAGTCCGAGGCAGCGGGGCGGAGGGGAGCGTCGACTCGTAAAGTACTCACGACAGTCAGGACTCACGAAGTCACGATTCCGATTATGACATCTCCCTCACGCATACTTTTCTTTCGCTCATAATTTTAAACGGCCAAAATAAACGATTCAATGACACTTGATCTCAATGAATACACTCAGTTTTTTTTTAATTTGCTTCGTGTCTTTTATTTACCCTGCAACTCATTTCACATATTTCTTTGTATCTCTTGACAATCTAAATAAAATTCTACAAAACATCAGTATCACACACATACCAAACATCATTATTTCATTGTATACCTACATACCAAAATTCTTCAATCATTCTATAAATTCTGTACAAGAAATAAGTCGGTTCATTCGCTCACTCATTCTCTCAATACCTCAATACTCATTCTCGCTCTCGCCTCGCCAACGCCTCGCACAGAAACCACAGACTACATAGACATGACAGAAACTCTACGAGTATTCGCGTCAATTTTTAAGTGAGGACGCGTGAACGAGTGAGGTGGTTCAATGTTGAAATTCGAGTAACTCTTTCAATCTGCAATCACGAGTACCTCAAACGAGGCACCTCATGAGTGAGGGGCACATCTCTATGGCGTATGTATGTAAATACATAAATGGGATGGTGCTATTACGTCCATCACCACACGGAATGCGGCATGGATATACATATGTTGAAAATTAATAGTTGTATGAATGGTTAATTACACTACCAAAATGGGTATTGGTGGCGTATGTATGTAAATACATAAATGGGATGGTGCTATTACGTCCATCACCACACGGAATGCGGCATGGATATACATATGTTGAAAATTAATAGTTGTATGAATGGTTAATTACACTACCAAAATGGGTATTGGTGGCGTATGTATGTAAATACATAAATGTGAGAGGACACGACCAACCGTCCTATAATTCCTCACACGTCCCTTCCCAAAGCTATACTCCAGCTGCACATTTCACAGCTTATGCAAAACTAGTTTAACTAGTACTAATAATACCTGCAGGTATGAACGTCATTCCGGACTCTGAAGTTAGTAGAAGAACTAACAATACACGAGAGTTTCATACCCTGTGTAACTGTAACCTATTTGAAACGGTTGATTGTTGTGCGCCGACATAAGCACCTGTAATTAAAATCTTATAATAGGTATTTTATGATGTATGTTTGGATGTTTGTTATACAATTATGCCAAAACGGCCAAATGGATTTGGATGAAATTCGGCAAATAGGTAGCTTATAACCTGGGTACATATGGAATATATCCTGGTAGTAAGATCCCGTGGAATTACTTTTGATCTCCACGCGGGTGAAGCTAGTATGGAATAAGTTCGATAATATCATCGCCTGAAAAATGTACTTTATGGAACCAAGAAGGATAAGAAGTTTTGAATTAGACCTCTTTATTTAAAGTTACTTGCAAAGTAAACAATCTCCTGCCAGGGTCGCGAGATTTTTGCGAAAGAGATACCGTGACCTTGGCACATGGGCAACTGAAGGAACACGGGTGGGTTTTAGTCAGTAAAAGTCTGACACGCCCTTCCGCTCCACCTAAGAGCGGGAGACGTCATTTGATGATCTCCCACCAAAAAAAAATAATATATATATACAATCGAAGCTTGTATTATAGTTCAAAAAAACTAGAATCCATATTTCAAATAATAAATACTAACGAATTGGATGGCGCTGTTCGGAAGCAGACAGGTGTCGTAAAAGAACACCTTTCTATTCTACTATTACTACTAGTGCTATTCTTAAAAAGTCTATAAAAAGGCCATCAAGTTATTTGTGGCCGCATGTCCACTGACGTCTGAGTCTTATGGACGCAGTCTATAAATAGAACAACCCTTACTTTGGAATGTGCTGTCCGATAATGAATGTTACAGTGAGTCTGTCGGACACCCCATTTGTATATATATTTCTACTGTCTTTCACTGCCTTTTTAACACGCTTTTATTAGATTGGTATGTATCTATGTAACGGAATCTTTGAACGTGAGTTTCACTCTCTTCAAAACGTCGGTAGTGCTATTCTGTAAAAATCTCACCGTGATAACTTGGGTGAAGTGAGCTTAAAGTGAGGTGTCATTAGTGTTAATCCCTAACATCAGATGGACTGACAGCTCACTTTTAGATCACTTCACCTAAGATGTCACGGTGAGATTTTAACAGCTCGCAGATCGGCGGATTAATTTGAAAGTTTGCAGTTGCACACTTATCAAGGACCGATGACAATACAATAATTTCATCAATTTGTGCCATTATTGTGTCCAGGACAGCAAAAAAAAAAAAAAAAACAAAAAAAAAAACCTATTTTGTAGCTAGCCGAACTAAACAACAGAAAATAAATAATTGTTTAAAAAAAAGCGTGTTAAAAATTAAAAACACACGCTTGATATCAGTTACCTTGATACTTAAATACCCCAAAAGGCACCCAACGCTGTTTTCCATTATTTTCTACTTTTTAGTTTGGTTTTCTATGAAAGCGTGTTTTTATTTATTTAACTATAATATTATGTTTATATCAGCTAGACTGATTTTGAAGTACATATTCTATTTACCCGTGGTTACTGTGAATTTTGCGGAAAGGTATCCGAAGTAAATGAGAACATTTTGGCCACATCTAGTAGTCCATATATCTGTGTCTAACAGGCTAAGACAGCGTCTACAGCATTTGGCATGCAAGTAGTTAACCCGATGTGGGAATTGGATCCGTGACCACACAGAAGGCGGAAGCTTCACTTCTGCCAAATACGCCATTACCCTGATTTGACTAATACAAATTGAGCGGGAAATACGCTGCTGATTCATTTATTGTGATTCGATTCAAATCGGAGAACATCGCGAGATTGATTTCAGGTAAACAAAGTTAAATATTTTTATGAGTCAGTTTATGTGTGCGATGCCTCGTGTAGGGTTAGTCCACGTACACACGGACGTAATAAAATTGAGGCGGGATTTTTTCGCACAACGGATCTTAAACGCACTGCTAAGCGCTGAGAGTTGAAATTCGAAGTAAAACGTACTGTTCGATTTTAGAAGGGCTGAGATTGCACTCTGTTGGATCTCTGTTTAACACCGAGCGTTGGAAATCGAAACAGTTGTTTCTTTTTTTTTTTTGATAACCTATCAATATTTTTTAGGCTAGTAGTCTAAAATTTTGAGCTAAATTCGCGCTTACAGTTTTCGCATCGATGTCCCTGTCACCCTATAGTTCCTGAGTACTTGGCTAATCTCCGCTGAAATCGACCACCGTGGCTAAGATTCAGTGGTGCATGAGTAAATACATATATACCGGGTCAAATTATCAAATTATCGATACCCAAATAAATTTGGATATCGATTTTGAAAACGAATTGCCAGCTTTTTTTTAAATTTGACATTGTATTTCGTAAGGACTAAGAACTGAGAGTATACGTAGGTACTCCGAGAATAGTATATACAATCAGTAAAACAATTACATTAATTGGATCGAAGTCTACAAAGACTATTGAACAGCACAAGACTCCATTTAAATCACCAATTGATTTTATTTATTTCCCTCGTAAACTGTATTATGGCCGTTTGTTTGGATTATAGTCATCGGCTTTAATAGCCGTGTTTTAAAACAATGTATTGGTAGACTATTGTTTTTATTGGTTTTTAGGGTTCCGCACATCAAAAAGAAAAAGCGGAACCCTTATAGGACCACTTTGTTGTCCATCCGTGCGTCCGTCCATCTGTCAAGACCCTTTTTCTCAGGAACGCGTAAAGGTATCAAGCTAAAATTTATGTCAAATCCTCAAGTCTACTGTCCCTTGGAGCTGTGAAAAAATCAAACTTCTAAGCTAACGCAATCAAAAGATATAGCCGTTTATGTCGCAAATTTCCGCAAATTTTTGAAACTCGCAAGGGAATCAATACCTAAAGGGTACTTCCAGTCGATCTAGAATTTTGAAATTTGGTACGAACCAACGTCTTATAGCACAGATAAAGGAAAAAATGCGAAAACCGTATATTTTCAGTTACATCATATAATAAAAATATATTTTTTTTATTGTAAACTTTATACCTACAGGTTTGTACGGAACCCTCGGTGCGCGAGTCCGACTCGTACTTAGCCAGTTTTTTATTCACTTGTGTATTTGACTCAGTCACTATTATCTAAGCGTAATTAACATTTTTGTAATTATAGGGGTTATCCATACAGCTTCATATTTTATAGTATTTTTATCTCACGAAACGACGCGCGTTATTTTTGTGTTAACCACGTGTATAAACACGCCGCTGTGAATCTGTAAGCGTAGGAGCTCATGAAATCGTCCGAGACACGGGCGAAGTCGGAAGTATATGCGTGTGTTTGTGTGTGTGTGTGATATGTGCTGACATTGTCGTGTACACATATTGAGAGCGTGTTTGTACATTTGGGCACCATAAGTAAAGCGCGCGTCGCTTAGTGAGATGAAATACTATATACGATACGGTTCAAAGAATTCGAATGTAGATTAAATAAACAAGAAAGTATTCTATTCTATCCTATGAATTCAATTCCAATGGAACACAACTATTATTTAAGTGGTGCGGTTAGGTAGGTATAAATCAAGTCCTGGGTCTGACGTGATAGTATACGTGAAAGGAGATGTTTCAGAATATGCCAGGTATATGTACACTACTCAAAAAGAAAGAGGAAAATCTGTAGAATTCGGGAAAAAATAAAAAGAGTTGTTTTAAATGTGTTTCCCGTTTTTAATGTACAAGGACTTTGCCCAGGTTCCTAATATTTTAGAATAACTTTTTCTTCTATGTTAACGCACGTATGCAATCTAAACTAATATGATAAAGAGAAAAGATTGGATTTTTTTGTGTGTTTGTTTGTAACGCTTTCACGGTAAAAAGGCTGAACGAATTTGGCACAGGGGTAGGCCAAGACCTCGATTAGGACATAAACAATTTTTTATCCCGATATAGCCACGGGATCGAGACTGATGTGAAACTACGGGGTGCAGATGATAAGTAATCACAAAAAACGGAAACTTAAAAAAAAAAAACAGGAGAAAGCTCTCTTAATAAATGTGAAAGTTTATCTATTTTAGTACTATAGCACACTTATCTCTTAGTCGTCTTTTTATGTTAACTTTGACATTATAAAGCCTTTTAGCTGTCCAAATTTAATGTACAAAAAAAAATATTTTTTTTCATTGAAGTACGTCTGTATGAGTAAAGAACGTTATCAATGTTATGTTGTTAAAATACAACAAGAAAACAATCTGCTTATTTAAGTGTGTAGGTAAGTACCTACGCGTGTTTTCACTTTATGTAAAGTTAATATGAATTCTGAAGCCGCTCTTAAAATAACATGCCTAATTGACTACGTACATACATAGAATAAATACTTATTTAATCTTTTTATGATGAACAACGCTACATTGTTTGGTCTATTTAGTAAATTATTCTGAAACTTCGTGGATATTTTAATACATTCGTCCTAAAAAAGCATTGCTAAATTATAAATTCAATGAAAAAATACTATTTATTATTATTCATTTATATTTCAGTTAGTTTTTATTCAGTCGGTTAGGTATCTATACGCTTCAGGTGATGTAGCTTTAACTATTCCGAAATGGGTGGATCCAAACTTTAAAAATATTATTATTATTTTTTGTGAAGGCGATTCGCACGAATGTAATTTATGTGTGAGCGAATCGACGACTCCAGAAGTATGTATAAGGTAATTGCCACGTTTTGAATTCTATGTAATTCATGCTTGTGCCAGGGGCTTCGCCCTTGTAGAGGTCGGAAATTATCACACGGAAACGTACTACCGGGATAAAAAATTACCAATTTATTAATTCAGGTTATATAACTATCTGTTTGCCAAATATCATGCAAATTCATTGAGCCGTTCTTACATGATTGAGTAACAAACATCCAAACTTTAATATTTATAATGTTAAGTAGGATGTTTAGGAAAAAAAAGTATTTTTCTTACTAGATAATAGGAGAAAATCGAACTATTTACTATTATTACTTTATTTCAGGCAAGTAAATTCGTGCGGTTACAGAGAAAAGCCAAATATTCAAAAACTTTTTAAGACAAGCCACTGCACAAACTATAGTTGCGTGCCTAATACATATTAGCACAGAAGACTTAATTAAGTACCATATGTATTCAATTCAATTTGAAGTGGTAAATTATTACCTTATTTTTATATCCCAGCTTCTGAGTGGTATGGACCAAGTCAATTATGAAGGTTGGCTAAAGCCGTATAACCGGCTAAGACCGGTATATAAAACATAAATAATTTAGCTAGGATATAAGTTTTTGGCCAAAGCAAAAAAGATAATGATCAGCAAAAAATGCCCGAAGTGCCAAGAATATAGGATGCAAGGTTATTAAACTTCATCAAAGTTATGTTCACGATGAGAACAACGAGAGGTAATGTTGTATGGGTAATGATACGCACTGCAAAACCTTTGCAGGGCTCTAATTATTATATCTGTACTAGCGACCCGCCCACGGTTTGCTCTGTTTTTATGACTAGAGATTTTTATTCTGTATACGTAAAATTTTAATGGAATATACACATGCACTTTCCCGACTAAATTCTCTGAATGATGGTGAAGATCGTGTCAGAATCTGTTGCGCCATTTATAAGAACAACGCGGTCACATAAACAGAAACGAAATGCGACTTAAATTTATAATATTTTTATAGATTGAATGAAATAAATTACACACAAATCTTCCTAGAATGTAAACATTCTCTTAATAATGGTGAAAACCACCGTTGCGATTTTAGAAGAACAACGCGACCACACAGACATACATGAAAAACAACTTCATAATTTATGTTTAGATGACTTGATCTGTTAAGGTAAGTCCGTTCTTTCTTTTTTATGTTCTAGTATGTGGTTGTTTAGAGCAGCCAGTCTACTCTATAATAAAAACTTGCTTATTAATCCTTAATGCCAGGTACATAAAACGTATATATTGTTTTAAATATAAACCTAGTAGATCAATGTCGACAATGTCAATATTGTCTTTTTCACTTCGGAATACAGAAGAGGCAGTTTTCACAGAGAAGACTAACGATTAGTTAGTGTATTGTTTGAGAAACCCATTTCATTTTCTTAGAATATGTCTTAACTGTCCCCAGTCAGCATATTAGTTGAGAGGATGGATCGAAACTTTTTTCATCTCTCTTTTTGTCTAAATTGATATCTTTAATATTAAACGTCTGTCAAGAAACTTTCTGTTTTGGGTAAAACCGGACCAGGGCCGGCCAACAAACGATACAAAAAAAAAGAAGAAATATATGTATTTTGTGTGCCTGAGTTATTTTTAATACATTTCGGATCCAGTTTTAGCATTTTAGCTTTTGTGACGATCAAAAAACTACCTTCCTAATTTTATCCAATGACTTAACAATAAAACATGAAATCCTATGTTTTTGGACATTTTATGAGCAAATTATATTTTTATTGTTTTAGTTCCTAAAAAGGTAATTGGTTAATAAAAAGATAATTTTTTAATGCTTAGATAATAATCCTATGGGTTTTCGGTACCTTTATTAGTAACTGGAAATTGTAATACAAAAACTAGTGCGTGTATTTTTTTAAGTTTATCCATTTATTTTTTTTTTGTGTGACTAACCAGTTCTCAGTTTGAGCAACATGTTACGCTGACTGCGTTGCCAACATTGCGGAAAATATTCGTAATTCACGCAGGGACGCAAGCTGGGTGCAGTGGGTACGTAATTGGGGCTTGTTCGGGGCCTCCAGAGGGAGGGGGGATATGTACTGTTCAAAACTAAACTCGTACGTTATCATAAAATACGAACCAGTTATGTATCATCAATCCCTAGAACAGCGGTTTGAAAACCTTATCGCATAGGTTCTCACGTTCTCGTTTCAAATAAATAGAATACTTTTTCTTTATTAATAAGGAGTTTTTATGCAGATTCGTTAACCCTACAAATAGGATTCTTAGAAAACGTCGTTCTGATAACCCTTTGATTCTTTGATATAAAACGTAAAGCAAGTCTGAAGTATTTCCGTACCTTCATTGTCTTGTTTCTAATAACTTAAGTAAGTTTAAGCCACATCATGGACGTGCGTATATGCTTTATAAGGCTTTAGGGTTCGTAAAGTCCGCACTTAAGTGCGCACGAGGTTAAAGTAACTCATGTTAACACGGTCAAGTACGAACTTTACCACTTGTAAGTTTTCTCTGTTATTTAGGTATTAATTATATTCCTTTATGATAAAGTAGGGATACGTGGTTTAGAATTCATGCTTTTGAAGTAATACTTAGTGAAAACTATATTTATCAGCAGAGTCGTTGATTTCATAATATTACTAAGTAATCTCATTTGCCCAGCCTTTTTCCAACTACGTTGGGGTTGCCTTCCAATCTAACCAGATGTAGCTGAGTACAAGTATTTAACATGAAGCATCTGTCCGTCTGACCTCCACAACCCAATACGTGGGTAATAAGATAGCCCGTGTTAAGTCTGGTAGTCAGACTTTCAGGCTTCTGACGACCCGTAAAAACTGTAAAAAAAAACTTTAGAGGTGTCAAGGGACACCCGGATGGAACGAAGTTCCTTTCCAGGATTCATAATTGTTATAATTTTTTTATTATTTATTATGTACAAAAAACCTGTATACATACACTCAAAAAAAAAAAAAAAAAAAACACACACACACTCAAAAAATATTTTGTCTCTCTCTCTCTCACCATCTCTCTCTCTCCCTCTCTCTCTCCCTCTCTCTCTCCCTCTCTCTCTCCCTATGCCCCTCCCTCTCTCCCTCTCTCTCTCTCTACTCACAACAAAAAAACAACAACATACAAAAAATGCAAACAACAAAATATATACGGTCGAATTGAGAAACCTCGTCCTTTTTTTGAAGTCGGTTAAAAAGTGTCGTTACAACTTTTTGTGAGAATTTTTTCCGTCTAGCCCCCGTTCACAACGCGCGATAAGGAACTTCGTTCCAAAAATTTTTGTAGATCTATGATTTCGAGACTTTTTCACTTTTAAATACAATTTCCTGTTGATAGTACTTTTGTTTGAAACACTTACGTAGTGGGATCAAATTCTAATCGAGCTTCTATGGTTTGCCAACTTGACAAATGCAATCAGCATTGTCCAAATACAAACGTACGGAATTTAAATGACTTACAAATCAGACTTTCCCGCCTGTTGTTGATTCCAAATTCAAATTGTCACTTGTCTTTTAAATCTGTCACTTATTTAAGCACCCCATTTATTAAGCCAATGACAAGCAAGTAATCAGATAAATCCAAGGGAAGACCCCAGGCTTTATCATTACTTATTTCATTTAATATAGAGGTACTCGAATATTCATGTGGATTGTAAGCCTGTTATTTACAAGCCCGCCGAGATTACAACAGGGTAAGGATGAAATTATGCGCTCTTCATTTAGGGTTACTTTTCATTATCTGTCAAATTCATTAACCCCGACGCAAAAATAAGTGTGTCATAAGTTTGACCGCTATGTGTGCAGTGGAACCGATCTGGGTGCAGTGTCTTTAAAAATAGACTTTCTAGCGGTGGTTCTTACATAAGTTTCATCAAAATCGGTTAAGCCGTCTCGACATGATGATCCTTTGATCAAAATATTATAACTTCTTCAACTTCTTGTTAAACTTAAAGGGCCATTGCGTGTATATTGTTTTAATTTTTAGAAGTTTTTCTTGCTCGGGAGTTTTTTAAAATTTAATTTGAAATTCGATATTCAAAAGGCGTTTTAAATCGTTGTTACGGTCTAACCAAAGAGTACGGTCTAACTGCACAATGTGGGTATAAAATTATATAGAAAGCATTGGATGCGTTCCTGAAGTCATGAATTTTTTATTTTTTATTATTATTTATATTTAATATTTTACTCTGAAACAATCTAATATTGAAGACCTAGCACAAACGCGTCCTGTCAGGGTTGCGAGATTTGTGCGAAAGAGTTACCGTGGCCCTGGCATATAGGCAACTGAAGAAACACGGGTGGGTTTTAGTCAGTAAAAGTCTGACACGCCCTCCCGCTCCGCCCAGAGCAGGAGACGTCATTTGACGATTTCCAACCACCAAAAAAAAAACCAGTGACGTAAAAGTAACGTAACTCTGACTGATTTGAAACGATAATACCTAAATCGTTTTGGCTATGCATGGAGTTTCCCTATGCGATCGAATCAGAAATGAAGAGCTCCGTAGGAGAACCAAGGTAATCGACTTAGCCCGAAGAATTGCCAAACTTAAGTGGCAGTGGGCAGGGCATATTGCTCGCAGAACAGATGGTCGATGGGGCCAGAAGTTTCTGGTGTGGCGACCGCGTACTGGAAAACGTAGCGTTGGAAGGCCTCCCACAAGATGGATTGATGAAGGCCGCAGGAATCCGCTGAATGCGAGAAGCACAGACCCCGTCGAAGTAGCGGTGCTTGGGGGAGGGTTATGTCCAGCAGTGGACGTCTTTCGGCTGAAATGATGATGATGAATAAACCTATATAATGGTACGTTTGGTTATTATTTTTTTGCAAAAATCACAGTTAGTTAGTCATCGCTTACTTAGATAAAGTTAAAGCCGAGGATTTCTAAGTCCAATGGACACAGTTGCACTCATTTATGCGTGCATCACCGTTTTAAGAGCGTATGTCGAGACAGCTCAAAATTTTTAGCTTTGTGTATAAAATCCGAAGCGAAAATTTGCATTTTTAAATCGTTCGAATGAGTTACGTTTCGCTCCGCGATCGTGTTGGGCCCCACGGCTTCTAATTTCTAAGTTTTGACTTTTACTTAGATCCGTATATCAGTGGCAAAGTAACTTTGTAATATATGTTATCCTTTAACGTATTTAACAAAGTTACTTTACCATTAATACAACAGCCTTATTCAAAATTGAACAGTTTCTAAATTATTAGAACAATGTTTGATTACTTAGGTAGCTACTAAAATCTTTCAGAGCTGTTTTTAGGGTTCCGTACTGCTCCACTGTCTGTCCTTCTGTTTTTAAATTAGAAAGTAACAACTTTGATTTGATGGTGCCAACATCAAGTCAAAAATCAAATCAAATTAAAATATTTTATTTCACATAGATGCCATAGGCAGTTATGAAACGTAAGAAGCTAGATGCACGATTCAAATTGGTTGTTTCACTATGGAGAAGAGCCTGCAGGAAATTCTACATCTGTTCTCAAAAGTATTTATAAATTCTAAATGATGATACAGATTCTATGCATATCGGCAAAAGCAATTCATTTATAAGCATTGTATTGCAATCTGCGATTCGCTTGGCAAACACCGTGATCATGGTAATACGTTTTTCCTACTGAATGGCTAACTGCAAGATAATAAGAACTAGTGGAGTTTAGCTAAATATCTATAATCATAGATTTCCATAAACCATGACGTTTAAATGGTTATTAAAAGTTAGAAAGTAACAAATTCAAACTTAGTCGTATAATTACCATAAAACACAGTTTTTAAATAATATTTTATTTATTCAAACTTAAGTGGTCTAGATTTCTAGAGTGTAATTCATTCAAACGTAGCGTAACTGATTCATAAACATAATCCAAGCTTTCATTCATGATTTGTAAAATTCTTGTTTTCAGTTCGATAACGTAAATAACTAAGTTGATCTAAGGTTGTCTGGAAGAGATCGCAGTAACCAATAAGGCCGTCCATTGTATATTTTGTAGTGTTTATTGATTATTGTAAAGTATTTTTGCAGTGTACAATAAAGTATATATAAATAAATATGAATAAATTAATATTGTTATGATAAAAACAACCGATTTCCGAAACAAATTCATTACAAAATAAAAACTTTAGTGTCGAAATTCGGTGTCTTTGGTTTTGTATTTTCTTATTTTTGTCACCGCCTTCTGAAATTAAATTATTTTTTCACTTATTAAAGTGTTATTTTGGAAGCCTGTTGTTTTTCTTAACAACTCCGTTAACCTTCTTTTATTTTCTCTTCACTTGTTAAGTAAATAACAGTGGCAGGAAGTTATTGTAACTCAACATACACTAAGTGGATAAAATACGTATTATTTAAGCTTACTTAAAAACTACAAATCACAACGTGACCAAATTTGTATGGGACTTTCAAACAAAACAAGAAAATCGTTTTATATATGATAGATTTCTGAGGTAACAAACAAAACACAGAAACACTGAATTGAAAAATTCCTCCTTTTCTTGAAGTCGATTAAAAAGGGCTTGTGAATGTGTTACGCAATCATGCTACAGAATTCTAGATTGTTAGAAATAATAATACAATATTAGTAAAATAACTATTTATTCAGATTGAAATTATTCATGATCGAATGACACAATAGATATTGATACTGATGATGGTGCAATATGTTATCATAAAATTACTCTCACTACATTGTTATTTATATAGATTACTATGTTTTTGCATAAAGATCCAGAAAAGCTATAAAATCTAGAGAATAATTATGATATATTTGTCATTGTAAGATGTTTTTTTGATTTCCGGAAGACGATCCCGACCTACTTAGTAAGAGACAAATTGATGTCGCGATGTGAATAATCGTCGTCTCCCTAAAATAATGTTAAAGATAAGATGTCTGAGACTGCGGAGAAAAACTGCAGGAATGTTAAATGTTAAAGTCACGTAAATATTATGAATTTACTGTAACGACTTTCCTCTCCCAGCGGTGATCGCTGGTTGGTCATTAACTTTTTTTCTTTGTGCCTTTAATTTTGATGGCTTCCCTTTTACTGCTTTATTTTAATTAACTTTTTTGATAGATTCTGCTTTGATTTTATATTTTTGTTTTCTTTAGTTACCGATCAAAGTTCTTTTATTTCTTTCGCAGCTTGTTGCATGGCGGAAGTCAGTAGTTGTCAGAGGGACTAAAGGGGGGAATAGAAAGATTGTAGGCGTATTAAAACCTCATAAATCATGGTTTATTGTGACATGATCTGTTAACTACGGCTCTGCTACTACTATGTTGCCTAGCAGTTAGTTAGATCGACGTCTGTTAGTTAAGAGTACATTGATCCTTGGTATTTTAGAAGTCAAAAATCATGGTATGTTTTCTAAAATCAAACAGAATTCGGATTCTAATAAATACCATCACGAGATTTTAAACGGTTATTTCGAAACGTGACAAATATGTGCATAATTAATATGAATGACGGTATATTCCTGCTATTTCTGTTTAAACACGGAAATCTGTATTTATTGTTAACATTTTTTTTTTTGGTTTTTAGAGTAGACGATCTGAATTTAGATGATTATGTATTGAAGAAAGTAACTTATCAATACCTAACACTAGCACTGATATTTCAATCTACGTAAGTTTGTTGTTACGTGTTTTTAGAAAGTTATCTTTCACATAACCTGAGGCATTACATGAAAAATAATGTTCGTGTCACCGACTCACAAACATTAACCCTGATTTCGATACTTTACTTCCAAAATGTCTCTATGTCAAAGTTTTTGTTGGCACGGTAAAGTTATACATATATGACTTGTGGTAAGGTGTACAGTTTTGATGGTCGTTATAGGACTATTATGAAGTCGTAACATCATAAAATCATCATCATCATACTATAGCAGTCAATTGCTGGTCAAAGTCCTCCCAATTTCACGCTATTTAGGTTGATTTTCAAAATCGAAATCCAAAGTCATTTATTCAAATTAGGCTGAGGATCAGCTATTTATGAACGTCAAAATTACATAAAACAGTGCCCCAAAACGCTCGCTCTTCACCACTTCCTACTGCTTTAGCTGGAAAGAAGAAGTGGCGAAGCAAACTCCCCAGGAGCACATTTGTCTGTTCAGTTAGAAGAACTTGACTTGAGATTCTCAGTAACTCTCATACAGCTACTATCAGTCAGCCGGCACTATTAAATTATAGTTAAGAAAATTACTAATGACGTTTTTTTTTTGGCACTTAATCAGTACCTGAAACTATTGTCTAAATCAGTGATTTCCAAAGTTGACTGACAACGACCCACCTTACTTCCACGTTCTTGACCACCTTTTATTATTTGTTGTTATAGATGGACGGCACCAGAAATACACATTCTGTGATAATTTTAACTGTCTACCTATTAAGGATCATGAGATACAGCCGCTGACAGACAGACGCACGGGCGGACATACAGATGGTGGTATGGAGATACTTACGTATGGAGGATCGTACCGAACTCTAAAACCGGCCAAGTGCGAGTCGGACTCGCGCACCGAGGGTTCCGTACAAACCTGCAGGTCATCATCATCATCATTCGTCATCATCGTCTATGAAATTAAATGTTTTTTTTTTAATTTTTATATTTGAGTTGACTGAATGAAAGGTAAATTGTGGTTTACGATTTATGACGTATTAAAAAAAAACTACTTACTAGATCTCGTTCAAACCAATTTTCGTTGGTAGTTTTCATGGTAATGTACATCATATATTTTTTTTAGTTTTATCATTCCCTTATTTTAGAAGTTACGGGGGGGGGGGACACACATTTTACCACTTTGGAAGTGTCTCTCGCGCAAACTATTCAGTTTAGAAAAAAATGATATTAGAAACCTCAATTTCATTTTTAAAGACCTATCCATAGATACCCCACACGTAAGGGTTTGATAATTTTTTTTTTTTGTGTTTCAGTTCTATGTATGGGGAACCCCAAATATTATTGTTTAAAAAAAAATGATATTAGAAACCTCAATATCATTTTTAAAGACCTATCCATAGATACCCCACACGTATGGGTTTGATGAAAAAAAAATTTTTGAGTTTCAATTCTATGTATGGGGAACCCCAAATATTATTACTTTTTTTCTATTTTTGTGTGAAAATCTTAATGCGGTTCACTGAATACATCCACTTACCAAGTTTCAATAGCACAGCTCTTATAGTTTCGGAGAAAAGTGGCTGTGACATACTCGGACAGACAGACAGACAGACAGACAGACAGACAGACATGGCGAATCTATAAGGGTTCCGTTTTTTGCCATTTGGCAACGGAACCCTAAAAAAAGGGCCATAACTATATGAACGTAGTATTGTTTAAAGAAGAAAATAAACATTTCTTTACTATTGAAATTTTTAATACTTATTATAATATCTAGTTTTGTAGCATCAACTTGAATATTAGGCGGCGGACAAGGATTGCGATCGAAACCTTTTTCAGTTGCGTATCTGTTTTGATATCGTCTATTTTCCAAGGCCCACCGAATATTCGCTCGCCACATACGGGTAGTTTGGGAAATGCTGATCTTAAATAAGATAACGATGTACCGAAATTTATGTCCACGTAATAGTAATAATTAAAATGAAATATGTTCAGACGCCAGCATTGCAAGCTGCCCGAAATTGTCACATTTTCCCAATCAGTCTTGAACCTAACACTTTAGCGATAAAGTTGAAAATCCATTACAGAAATTTGACAGATTATAGTAGCTTTATGTGCTGGCTTCTGTACGTATGAATACGTATGTACTGACGTTTCTATTTGCTGGAAATGTCAATGACAACACTCTGATTCCGTAACTATATTTCATGTGCATACATACATAATGCATGAATAAATCAGGCTACCCGAGTTCACTATAGTTATATGCATGAGCTGATACAACTAACATCGAATCATCATCATTGGTATAATAATAATAAATACTCACCTGATGTGAAGCTTTTTACACGCTTTATATTAGCTTCACTTGTATGTTTGTATGTTTGTTTGTAACCGACTCCTTAAAGCGCGATTTTGACCCACTTTAAACGACCAGATTTCATTCAAACTTTGCACACCTGTCAAGGACCGATGACAATGTAATAATTTCATAAATTTGTACCATTATCCTTGCCAGGGTTACCAGGACAGCAAAAAAACTGTCTTCGAAAACTACGCTGACTTACGACACACACTAATTTGTGCCATTATCCTTGCCAGGGTTACCAGGACAGCAAAAAAAACTGTTTTCGAAAACTACGCTGACATACGTCAAAAACTACGCTGACATACGTCACAAACTACGCTGACATACGTCTCAAAATTCGAAAACCCTAAAAAATAGAAAATAAATAATAGTTTAAAAAAACTAAAAAACACGCTTCCATTGAAAACCAAACTAAAAAGTACAAAATAATTGAAAAAAAGCGTGGGGTGCCTGATATCAATAAAAAAATACCTTAAAAAGCACCCCACGCTTTTTTTCAATTATTTTGTACTTTTTAGTTTGGTTTTCAATGGAAGCGTGTTTTTTAGTTTTTTTAAACTATTATTTTTCCACTACGTTAGAATTGGCTTCAGCAACCTTTTTTTTGTGGGTTGGATATCATCAAATTACGTCTCCTCTGGGCGGAACGGGAGGGCGCGTCAGACTTTTACTGACTAAAACCCACCCGTGTTCGTTCAGTTGCCTATGCCAGGGCCACGGTATTTCTTTCGAACAAATCTCGCGACCCTGGCAGGCATCGGTCCATTGCGTATTACACTATCAATCATAATCTGAATCATTTGAAGGATATTTCCAATTCAATGCTTCTTATATTTGAAAAATTGGTCCGCTCATCAATGTAAATAACGCAATGAATACTGTTGAACCGTCAAAATTAAAGCTTTTCGCAATTTCCCTGCAGGTTTGAATAAATGCGGTTTTTACACGGAGCTAGTGCAGTTTGATTAGTAATCAAGTAACTGTGTGAGTTACAGACATCCCGTTGTTTGCCGGTTGCCAGACTTTCCAGATTCTGGCACCGATTGCCACAGTTGCAAAATTCGAACTGTACGAACGATTTATCAGATTAGTTTTTTTTACCCAGAACCAACTTTTAGCCGTTGGTCCCGGCTGCCATTTGTTGATCTTTGTTGTTACGGGTAGCCAGAAGCGGAAAATTTTGGCAACCAGTCTTACCAAAGGGTATAGTGTTACCTGGTAACTGTGTTGTAAAGGTACATAGTAACTGGGTGTTCAGCTGCATTCGGTTAGACTGGAAGCCGACCCAAACATTGTTGGGAGAGGACTTGGTAGCTTAATTGAGACAATTGTTGGACATTTGTAATGTTATAAATTAACTCATACCTAATGTCGCTGTTACTGACTATAACTTTTGCAAGGTTTTTGTAATGTTTTTTATTCGCCGAATTAATTTTATCGGACGACATTTCGTTGTCCCAGGATTCTCGGGCCTCTGAAACATAATTGAGCAATTCAAAAACAAACACGTGACTGCCAGTGACAATTGCTACAGACATGCGAATCATGATAATATAGCCTGTTAATCAAATTTAAACTCTAATACTAAATTATAAAGAGGTATTTGTCTGGTTTTCCGTTTGTATGCAGATGGAGGGCAATCTCTGGAACTATCAGACGAATAAAAAAAAATAGTTTTGCATTTAATAGCCCATTTCTTGAGGAAAGCTATTTAACATCACGCTACTACCCTCACAAGCCGAGTAACAAGAAAAAGAGAAAGACAGACAGTTCAGACAAAATGTAGTAAAAGCGCGAACGGGCAGAAGCTGGTGGATACCATTTAACACATAACATAATTTACATCCTACAAGTCTAAATCTTGTAATTGCCTCATCAGTCTTTACTACAGTACCTCATCATCATCAGCGTATAACGTTCCCACTGCTGGGACACATGCGTCCTCTCGGTGAGAGGGAGCGGGCCATAATCCACCACGCGAGCCCAGTGCGGGTTGGGAGATGTCACATGTCTTCGAATTTTTGGTTCTAAGACATGCCGGTTTCCTCACGATGTTTTCCTTCACCGTTTTGAGAGCAGTGGTGATGAAATAATTTACATAAAGTAAAGTGCCTTCTTGGGTTCGAACTCACGACCTACAACTCGCGGTCGTTACTACTGGGCCACCACTGCACTCAACAGTACCTAATTACTAAGTACCTAGTTAATTGAAACTTCACTAAAGTTGCAACTATCTGTCTGTCACATAGAAAAATAGACCTTATCGTTTTAACACGTGCAAGTGACATTAAACCTTATAAAATGAAAAAGCAATTTTATTACGAGGTCGACTATACCTACTGAATCGTAGCTCCACAATAAACACAAAATGATTTGTTTCCTTTGAATTCCATCGTCAAAGGTCTCTTTGCATTCCCAGTGATTCCTTTATAGTACCAGGAGTACCACTCTAATTTTATTTATCGCTGTAATATCCGTTTCAAATTTCCACGTCCTCTATAATCTATGGCTATTGTAGTGTTGTACGTGATTCTACGTACAGGTGTTTGACCTCTGTGTACGTACTATGAGAATACAAGGTGGGGTTTGTTCGAAAAAGTAAACGTGGCCCTGGCATATCGGCAACTGAAGGAATTCGGGTGGGTTTTAGTCAGTAAAACTCTGACACACCTTCCCTCTCCGCCCGGAGCGGGAGACGTCATTTTATGATTTCCCCCCCTACTATTTAAAAAAAGGGTGGGGTTTGAGCGTAGTTATCTAAACTGGACACAGAGGAAAATGTTCATAGGAGACTGTCCTATAAGTACTTAAGTTATTCCTGCACTAAAAGATTTTGGAAAAATGCTACAGTCAACTAGACGTGAATACTTAATACGCACGGGTCGTATGTCATATTTCTAGCTATCTGTAGACCATACGTTTCCCCATATTGTTCCGTGTAGTGCCGGACGTAAAGAATCACCATCCCATTTCTTCACGTGGGTGTCGTAAGAGGCGACTAAGGGACTTACTAGAGAATGGGCAGCAGCGTTCTCTATGCATTTTACCACCATACTGCGATCGCCAACTGGCCTGCCAAGTGTGGCCATGATGGCAAATCCCCCCAAATTGGGGGAGGCCTATGTGCAGCAGTGGACGTTTTTCGGGTGGTTTGATGATGATGATGATGTACTCCATACGTGGAGGAGGAACATTTTAGAATCCTCATCCTCAAAAATCCATCCTGTATACTTTCCTATGTAATCAAAAGCGTCTTGAATAACTTATTGTTTTGTATGTATTGCGAACATAAACATAAAGGATTTTGGAATAATTGACTTGGATTATTGTTAGTGTTTTTATTACGTTCTGTTCCTTCTAAGTAGGCTTTGGAAGTTATTGTTTTCGGAGTTCTTAGAGTTTAATTTAAGGATTCGTCTTTATTGATGTTCAAAGAAGTTCTCATATATTTTGGAATACATTATAATAGGTCTTTTCCATAAACTATGGTATCATTTTTCATTGACTTTTTTATTTCAAACATCTAATGCGACGTGCGTGAGAGACTCGTATCTCTGCTCTCTCGTTTGTTTGGCGCCGCTCTCTTCAAGATATTTTGTAGATAACTTGAAATTACTTAAAAATTACCTAAGCCACTTAGAGACGGTTAATCATCGCTACTTATTTCAGTAACTTTAGTCTTGTTGAGGATAATATTAAGCCATTATAATATTTAACAGGAAAACCCTTCCATTTCGATACTTGTAAAAAATAAATGGTTTCAATTGCTTTCTAAATAAATATGCTAAAATTTTTAATTCCAACCACTAGAGTATTTTAGCGATAAGACCGATTTTACTAACATCCTGTGTTATTACAAAGAGTCGCTAGACATTATTCAAAATTGGAATTGAAAAAAACAAATGAAATTGTAGCCCGGTGTATCGAGAACAGGGACACAGGAACAAGGGTCCACGTACGATGGTCCACTGAAGGACTAACAATAAGTGCGGAAATCAATAACCGATTACATAGAACATAGGGTGTCTTTTGTGGGCCGACTTGCCCTTCTAACCATATGTATTATGTAGATCTTATATACCTCTTGTCCGGGACTAGTAAGATTAACCGTTGTCGCTAACAAGCCTTGCCCTGGACCAAAGTGCCTAACAAGAGCCTTTTAGTCACACCAGTGACTACAAGGGTTTCTTGACTAAGTACTAACAGCATGAATCGATCAGGTTCAGCTTCGCGCGGGTCAGTCGGTGGATTGGT
This sequence comes from Aporophyla nigra, assembly GCA_947507805.1. Classification (NCBI taxonomy): domain Eukaryota; kingdom Metazoa; phylum Arthropoda; class Insecta; order Lepidoptera; family Noctuidae; genus Aporophyla; species Aporophyla nigra. Next base: position 9,021,795 of record OX382301.1, read on the forward strand.
AACCATTTATGCATATCGAGACCCCGCAGTGCTTCGGAAAGCACGTTAAGGAATGACATTATACGTAAAAAAAGAGGTAGATAGGTTATACAGTTATACACGCTTCGCAAGAGGCACGTCAAAATTTGGCTAATTAGCCACATTTTCTTCGTCTTGTCTCTTTTTCGCTTCCGGTAATTACAACATGCTGTCCTACTTACACGTGTCTTCTAATAGCGTGACATTGTGCCGTTTTTGAAGAACGAATGTGCGGTAGGTAACCTATCTACGTCTTTTTACTTAAAATATCATTGATGTTAAGCCGTTGGTCCAAGCTGTTATTCGTAGACGGATGGATGGGCAGTCGTTACGGGTCGGCAGAAGCCCGAAAGTATGACAACCAGTTTTATCTAGGGGCATAATGTTATCCAGTAACTGGGTTGTGGAGGGTGGAGGTTTGGATAGGCAGTCGTTCCTCGTAAATTACTGGTTTTTTGTTGCTGTTTGATTGGAAAGCGACAACAAAAAAGTTGAGACAACGCCAGCCAGACTATGACCTTTAGTCACATCAGTTCAATAAAGTTAAAGGAAATTCAAACTTGTAGAAGTAAAATTTGCTAAATTCTAAAACACAAGCTGTGCTAGTCTACACATAAACATGTTTGTACTTGTACCTTTCAGCCGTTGAAAAGAAAATAGGATATAAAGTTCAATGGGGTGAGACGGTAACTTGGCATTTTGCATTCTTTATGCTGTAGAGTTGCATAGGTATTCTATTGTTTTCTTCGAATCGTTGATTTTTCAACAGTTACGTACGGAGCAAAACAAATAACTGTATTGTGCATATTGCCTATAAGTTTTACAGATACTTTACCAGAAGTTTTACAACCTTGAGTAGTTAAGTACGAGCATTTGTCTCCCGCGCGTGATCTGCAGTGGCCTATATGGAAAGCTCTCAATCGATTGCGTGCCCAAGTATGCCGCTGCAGACACAATTTGTCAAAGTGGGGGATTAATGACCCATCCAACACCCAGTGCGAGTGAGGTGTTTCTGATCAGACCATGCCCCACTTGAATATCCTAACTGCTCGTTCACCTGCACCTCGGAAAACCTAAAGAATGCCACTGATGCCGCAATAAACGTGGTGACTTACTGGGCTAAGACTATTAGAAAAAAAGGTGTATGAGTGCTTTCGACACGAAAGGAAGAAGAGTACCTAGTTAAGAATGAAGTTCAAATGCAATAGGTTTAATACTCACTTTAGTTTTAATAGAACCACGGGTAAACAAAGTTGCCCTTAGTTTTATTGATAGAAGTGGATTTGCCCATGGTCCGATTGATAGAACCATCGAAAAGAAAAAAAAACTTTGGTCCTACTAGTAGAACTACAATATAAACTATACCTGTTTACAGTGTCAAAAAATGTATTAACGGAAAACATTTTTAAATGTAACCAATAATATTTGCATGCTATTATACATATAAGCTAAACATGTATGCTCTATAATTTATCTTCAAACACCTATATATACCATTTTTTATGCAAATTAGTATTATTTCTATTTGTATTAAACTACGCGGTTGAACTACGGGCAATAAACGATGTGAAAAAAAAAACTTGTGTAATAAATACCATATAATTCAAATGATACTTAAAGGGACATCAAAGGTGAACATTGTGCCAGGTCTTAACAGGCACTAAACTGTCATTATTGTCTATTAATCAAAGTTTTATCTCCTATTGTTTACTAGGCTGTAAGATCGACAGTGTTGCATGAAGACAATATAAAGATGCACTTTTATGTATGACATCTTAGTAAAACTACCATAACTGGCCTGTTAGTCTAGTGGTTAGTGAGCCTGACTTGTTAAGACAGAGGTCGTGGGTTCAATTCCCACCCAGGACAAATCTTTGTGTGATGAGCACAATCATTTGTTCTGTGTCTGGGTGTAATTTATCTATAATATGTATTTAGAAATATATAAGTATGTTTATCAGTTGTCTGGTTACCATAGTACAGGCTATGCCTAGTTTGGGATCAGATAACGGTGTGTTGGTTGTCTTAAAAAAATACAATAAAAAAAACATAGGTAGAAGTACATAAACAGTGATTGCATAGTTTCAGTTGATCGTGTAAGCGTATCTTTAAAAAACTTTTTTACAAAAAAAAAACAACCGACTTCCTTAAAAACACTACAAAGTGAAAAATAACTTTAATTTCGGTAGTCGGTGTCTTAGGATCTGTATTTATGGTTTTTTTGCCACCGACTTCCGAAATTAAAGTTATTTTTCACTTTGTAGTGTTTTTAAGGAAGTCGGTTGTTTTTTTTTGTAAAAAAGTTTTTATTTTTAAATTTTTAGTTGTGGTATTCACCCTGCACTAATTCCAAACAAACAATGCATATTTATGCGATAGCAGAACTCGCGGTTGATTTCCAGTCATTTTTTAAAGAGTTCCGGTGTCTGTCTCCCGAACTCATCATCAGATCTATATGAAAATTATATGGGACCATTTCGGAATAAACCCCTTTCGAACAAAAAAAGAATTTTGCAAATCCATCTATATATGACGGAGTTATGCCCGAACATACATAAAAAAAAAACCAACCATGGCCAGGCCAAAATGATTAAGGCTGCTTTTTTTTTTATTAAGCAGACAGTAGAGTGGGTAAGAGCCCACTCTAGTGTCTGCTGAGGAATCAATTCTCGATGTCAACGAGTATGTCTATCTAGGACAAGATATCTTCTAACTCCTGATCGATAAGGAGTTGTACCTTCCATCATCAGCTCAACGGAATATAAGAATACAAGTAACGGTCTAAACGTGCCTATAATATTCAAAGAATTATCCCCTAACCTTCTAACCTTTCACTGTAAGTTCCTATATGTACTGTTCACCGATGAGGAGTTCCATGCGGTATCTTCGAAGACTATAATTAGTTCACCACGGATGGATAGATAGAACCAGCAATTATTTTTGATCTTTAGTACAATATCCAAATCACATTACGTGTACTGTTTGTTTTTGAGGAGTTCCTTCGTTTATCTCCCAAAGTATACATCAAATCTTCACAAAATTAATATGGGACCACCTCAGGAGTATACCCTTACGAATACAAAAAGAATTTTCAAAATCGGTTGACAATTGGCGGAGAAATCGGTGAACATACATAAAAAAAAAATTAAAAAAAATACATACAGTCGAACATATAACCTCCTCCTTTTTTTGAAGTCGGTTAAAAATGGCCGCTCTTCCTCGCTACCTCTACATCACTGTTAGTTCTCCGCTTTACTACTATCCAGTAAAATATTTTCGCAATATGTTTCGTGTTTATTTACCTTCGTTTTCCTCTAGAGATTGTTATAATTGCTTTTTTCTACACACACGGCCGGCAGCGTACGTTAATTGAACCGTAGAAATAGATACAAGTCTGTTAAAATAAATGGTGATTGGTTAGCTTAATGGGTAGCTGGTGGCATTTAAACCTTCCCTATGTGCTGTGGAAACTGAACTTATCAGCTATAAATAAAATGGTGTGAAGTGAATTCCATTAAAGAAGGCGATCCTCGTGCCTCATTTTGTCTTGTATGCGATGTGACATAAACAGTACTTAAAAAGAAAGAAAGTTTGGTTATTTGCGGTAAATATAACGCAAAAATAGCTAAACACAAAATATATATATTATTTTCTTAAAGCTGGGGGAAAACATGCGTCACATCCACGAAAAGCGGCCATCGGTCAGCATAATGCTGTGACCTTATCTGAGGACAGAGCCTCAGCGCTGGTTTTCAGCGACAGTCGAAGCTGACGTGATGACGTCAGCAACAAACAATGAGTAAACATAAGTACAAATACAATATTAAATCTTAAATGTTATAAACATAGTATTAAAAACTGGAAACATTTTTTGGGCAGGCTAGCACGTTAACGTTTTTCTTTCCCCCTTTTTTCGAGGTTTCACTTATCTACCGTTTTTCTCCGTTTTTCTAAATTGCTATGTGATGAAGACTCGCTTTGCTCTTGATGTGTTCAAGGGCTTACCTTTTCTCGAGAACCTTAATGTGCTTTTTTTTTCTTTAAAATTTCCTCGCAGTTGTAAACAAAAACGTAAAGTTTTCTCGTGCAATATGTGTAATCAAGAAACAGACACGTGCTTTGACTGGCCCGAACTTTATGTTCTTGCTTTAGGTTAACTAATACACAACAACTGGTACAAAGCAAGTTTGTTATAAGTTGTAGTCTGAAGACTGGAACATTCGTGGAAGATAACTTTATCATTTCCCGATTGTAAAGCCAGGGATATTTATGAACGAAGTTAATTTTATTCCAACTAAAATACTTTTTTTGAAATAGTTATTCATCATCGTCAACCGCCAAGCCTTTTCCCAACTATGTTGGGGTCGGTTTCAAGTCTAACCGACTGCTGATTGCCATTAAATGGGTAAAATAATGAAATATTCATTAAATGGGATTAAATACACATAGAGGATTGTATTGATGATTTAAAAAATTATAATTCTGTAAAGTCGCGAATCATATTTTAATCAACACAGAACCTGACACAGACCTGCAAATTAAAAAAAAAACCGAAAAAAAATTGAGTCGCGCGATCTACCTAAGCGTATCCCCCTTAATATCCTGAACTGATTTAATTCAGACTAACGATGTTACAGAAGTTGTTCGACGTCTTTTAAAACTGGAGACTCTTAAAAGTAATGAAGAAGCGATCCCGTTCGTGCTAAGTGCTGAGTAAACGCAGAGTTCACTTAAATCATATTTATTTTGATTATCTCGTTCAATATTTTTAGTTAGTTAGTTTGTGGTATCATTTCATTTAATCTTCTATATATATAAAATTCAAAGTCCTGACCCTGTCCTGACTGACTGACTGACTGATATATCAACGCACAGCCTAAACCGCTGGTCCTAGAGACACGAAATTTGGAGGGTGTGTTCTTTGTGAGGAGTAGGCATCCACTAAGAAAGGGTTTTTAGAAATTCCATTCCTAAAAGGGTGAAATGGTGAATTTTTCGACATCCACGCGGGCGAAGCCGTGGGCAGAAGCTAGTTTACTTATAAAGACAGAAAAGACTCGAAGAAGAGTCTTTAGTAAGAGATCGCGTCTGCGATAATTTACTTAAATTCATCATCATCATCATTCCAGCAGATTACGTCCACTGATGGACATAGGGCCTCCCGCAGGTTGGAGGTTTTGCCATAATCACCTCGCTTGGCAGACGGGTTGACATTTGCAGTATGGTAGGAAAATGCATAGAGAACGCTGCTGCCCATTTTCTAGTAAGTGCCTAAGTCGCTTTTTATGACACCCTATGGAAGAGATGGAATAGTGTTGTTCTTTACGTCCGACACCACACGGAATCATCATCATCAGCCTATAACAGTCCACTGCTGAACATAGGCCTCTCCAATTGCACGCCATTCAGCATTCGCATTCGCATTCAGCTCGATTTTCGACTAATACATACGGAATAATTTACTTAAATTATCCTTTTTAAATGTTGTATATTTTCATAATGTAGGCATGCTTCTGACAAATGTGACTTTATTACAATACACAAAGGACGTCGAGTGTTTAACAGCTCCAGATTTATTTGAATAATTGACGTTTTTTGTCAAGCGTTAGGTAACGATTCAAGTTACAAGTTAGCTACTCTCATCTCTCATTGTAACAATAATCTGACTCGAAACTTGAAACATTTCAAAGGAATAATAAAGTATAATTTACCTACTTGTCTAGACGAAGCTACCGAAATAAGATATTTACAAGAAAAATATTCGTTTAAATAGCTTTTGCGGTTTCGCCCGCGTGGAGGTCGAAAATCATCCCACGCGAACGTAATACCGGGCCAAAAGTAACCTATGTGTTAATTCAGATTATAAAGTATCTGTGTATCAAATTTCATCCAAATCCGTTTGGCCCTTTTTGTGTGATTAAGGAACAACCAGCCAGACATTTAAACATCCAAAAATATTATAAACTTTCACATTTATGATATTAGAAGGATTGAGTGACATTTAATGAGGCTTTCTTTAAGTTATTATTAACCTCGTAAAAGGAAATCATTCCGTAAAATAATTTAAGTTCATGTCTAAGATTTCCAGAAACTTGCTCAATTTATTCTGTATCGTTTTTGTGGTATTGTCAACTCAAAATAAAGCTTTCGAGGGCCGAAATGAAGGAAATTAATATTTTAAAATAAAACATAACGCATAATCAAGGTGGCCCTAGAATAGGATGCCTTGATGGATTTGGGGGAGGCCTTTGCTCAAGAGTGAAACAGTGTAGCTTAATGAACAACAAAACATCACTCCTGTGTTCCCCGGAGGGTTAGAAAGAGGTACACCCACATTTACCCAGGTATGCTTAGGCATACCTGGGTAAATGTGGGTGCCCCATGTACATAGCGGCGGCGCGTCAATTGCCATCAACCGGGTACAAAACCAGACTCCGGGCTGCTACTGAGATTTCAATCCGAATTCGAATCCAGATGGAAAAACCCAATAACAATTAATATTTAAATATATTATTAAATAACCTGTGTAGGTTTAGATAACAGTAGTTTACAAAAGTTGCTGCTAATAAATACAAAGCATACACCTTTAATTTAATATTTATACGCGATTTCTTAATACGTCCGCTCCACAAAGCTATTAAGTTTGTTTCGTCTTTTTATCTAATCAGTCGTTAATTAAGAGATATTGCAAAATATGATAACCGGTTCGAATTTACCATTACAAAAGCGACAATTATTTTATTATATACCTATAGGATTATTTTCCTATGGCTATTTGGAGAGGCTTGTGGCTAAGTTATAAACAGCTGCACGGGTTGATCGATCAGGTTAAACTACGCGCCGCGATTCGTTACGGGTCGTCGGGAGCCCGAAACTCTGACAACCAGTCTTACCAAAGGGAATCGTGTTGCTTAGTAACAGCGATTTGAAGGTCAGTTAGGCTGTCCACGTAAAATACTGGCAGTAAGTTGCATCCGGTTTGATTGGAAGCCGACCCTAAGATCATTGAGAAAAGGTTATGCAGATGATGAGGATTATTTTTCTCGCAAGTATGCGTCATTTTATCACTAAAGTTCATTGTTAGTCATGATTTTTTCCAACGTTTCCTTTTGCCCCTAGATATAGTAAAGGGACTACAAAAATGGTTTCTTAATAAAACCTTGTATACCACGTGTCAGCACTATATTCCCAATTTGTCGAAATGGGAACCCCTCAAGGCTAAATTCAGGCCCTATCCCAACCTTTCCTTACATCTCACATATTATGGAATGATCGAATTTGTCATGGGTAAGTAGACTTTGCAAGTTGTATTGTAAGTGTGAGAATCTTCTATGGACACTTTGTGAGTGGACGTGAATTTAACTGAATTAAAACTAGTCCTCTTAAATATTGACGCCTTGTGAATCGAAATCAGAGCTGTCTGCACACAGACTGTTCTTGCAAGTCATTGAAGCAGGATAAAATCTGTACCTACTATAATAATATTATAAAGAAAGAAAGAAAATACGTTTATTTGCGGTAAATATGACGTAAAGACAAACTAAACACAACATAAATATATTTTAAAAATAGCTGGGGAAAATATGCGTGAAATCCACGCCAAACGGCCATCGCTCAGCATAATACTGCGACTCTGTGCGAGACAGAGCCCCAGCGCTGGTTTTCAGCGACAGCCGGCGCTGACGTGTGCCATCGGACGGTGCAGCATATCATGACTAAAAAGAAGTAACAATACTAAATTTAAATAATAAATAATACAATATTAAAAGGCAAATAAAGAGTAAAGCTGAAGAGTTTGTTTGTTTGGTTGAACGCACTAATCTCAGAAACTACTGGTTCGAATTGAAAAATTATTTTAGTGTCGGGTAGTCTATTTATCGAGGAAGGCTACAACATCACGCTAGGACCCTTTGGAGTCGGGCAAAAAGACAAAAAACTTCATGAATATGAAGACCTCGCACGGGCAGGCGATTCGATGCTACAGCATGGGTCGGGGGAGCAAGAAATTTAACGCGGACGAAATCGCGGGCAGAAGCTAGTAAAACTATACTACTACTATTATGGCATGTGGTAGTAGGTAGACCATGCATAAAATGTCTTTGTCTAAAAATGTTGTTCGTAACTGTCTTTTTTACACGCTTTATATTAGCTTCACTAGTATGTTTGTATTTTTGTTTGTAACCGACTCCTTATAGCGCGATTTTGACCCACTTTAAACGACCAGATTTCATTCAAACTTTGCACACCTGTTAAGGACCGATGACAATGCAATAATTTCATAAATTTGTGCCATTATCCTTGCCAGGGTTACCAGGACAGCAAAAAAACTGTCACAAACTACGCTGATATACGTCTCAAAATTCGAAACACCCTAAAAAATAGAAAATAAATAATAATTTAAAAAACTAAAAAACACGCTTCCATTGAAAACCAAATTTGGTTTTCAATGGAAGCGTGTTTTTTTAGTTTTTTTAAAACTATTATTTTTCATTTAAATGTGAGCCCAAAAATAGCTTATTAGCTTGCTAGGTAACCACTTACATAATATATAATATACTTATATCATAAAAACTTGACACCTATGGTGCCAAACAAGTTATGATGAACCCCGAAACAGACACTTAATTTACATATTTAATTACGATTAATGTTTTAATGCATTTTAGAGGAGCTTGTGGTAATAGCCGCACGGTCCGATTGATCAGAGGGGTACCTAATTGCGAAACTTTTTATCGGTAGGAATTGGTTTAATATTCATAGTTAAACAACATTCATTGCGTTATTTAAGTAACTGAGACGACAATTTATTCGAACAAACGACGCAATGGTTTAGAAATAATCTTCAATCCCATTCAGATTCTGATAAATTGTGCGTTTCGCAATTAGGGTGCAGGTTACGTTATCTACGTTTTACGCGGTTGCATTGGTCCGTGGATGGGTGGACACCTTTACATACAGACCGTGTCTCGGAAAGCACATTAATCCGCTGTTCTCGGCTGTCATTCGTATTTCTTTGACAGCCGTTACGGGTTGTCAGAAGTTTGAAAATCTGACAGCTAGACATACCAAGGGTATTGTATTACCTAATAAGTGGGTTGTGGAGGTCAGATATTCAGTCGCTCCATGTAAACTTTATTCGTTTAGATTGGAAGGCGACCTCAACGGAGTTGGGAAAAGGCGAGGCAGAGAGATCTTTTGTTTCAAGTGTGTAGGTACTTGTTAAAACTACTCGTCGATTCTTCAGTATCTTGCAAAAAGTCACGTTTTTTTTATCTCTATGGCTACCTAAAACGGTACCTAATAGGGCTATTAGGTACCGTTTTAGATAGCCATAGATATTAGCATATAAAGTGATAGCGGGTAATACATTTGAGAGTGCAAATTTCTCACAGTTCAGTTATAAGCTCACTAGAGAACAATAACTAATAAGACATGGGACTCGGGAGTCGGAACGATTCGGGGCCGCTCCTGTTCATTTAATTCGTATTTGGAACATTTACGTAGGAACTGCACCACTTCGGCCAAGGTAGCTCAAGCTATACATATCCAGTTTTAGCTGAGCTCGCATACTGTAGTCTTTTCGTGTGATAAGAAGTCAGCTTATATTGGAAATGTATAGCTCGACCCGAAGTCGTGCGTACAATGTTACTAAAATAAACATACTTCACGAATGATTCGGATATCCAAATGGTGTATAACAATGCGATTGAAATTATTTTGGATGAGAGATTTATGATTATATAAATTGATATTGCGTTGTAGTGTTTGTGTGCTTGGCTCCTTATTCATATTGAATGACTAGCTGCAGCCCGCGGCTTCGCCCGTGTGAATGTCGGAAATGATCCCACAGGAACGTGGCAAAAAAAAAATAGCCCATATTATAATAGCCTTATAAATCAGCTACCTCTCCGTGAAAGTCCCGTCAGAATCTGTCCAGTTGTTTCGGTGATTAGCCAGAACAACCAGACAGATTTACAAAAAAACAAATGTGTATTTATTATTCTTGCTCTTTACTAAATTCAGTAAAACGCTGTTATTTAGATATTATGAACAGACACTTCCAAGTTTATTATGTTTATTTTATTTATTTAGTATATAAATGTAAGATATTTCATAATGATGGTGAAATTACGCTCACTACGTTTTACGAGTAAGTTTATTGAATTTAGAATGACATTCAAAAAAAGAACTGACTGTGAATGTGAATACCATGGAGATTTGATTGAATGATGATGGTGGTAACTGATACATACATGCCGTCTGTTTGGCCAGGTCAACTCATAGCTACAATGGTTCGTTCTTCAAAAGGCTCTCTCAGACATGGCCCTGCATTGTTAGACTCACAAATTCTAATAATATAATGTTTTGACTTTAAAAGGGAACAAGACCTCTGAGTTTGTTTTTAAAATATTGACCAAAAAATATTAACGTGTGAAAGCGTCTAATAAGTTCTATTTACATAAATAACCATTTAATTTAATTTTAGAAGACATCGAAATGGTTATTATACAATACACGTGCCTACTATGAACCCAATCAACTCGGATGATTTAGTGGTAATATCTAGAGTTCCATCGCACGGTTATAATTAAATCTGTGAAAGTGAAATCAGGGATCCCATAAAATTCCGGCTTTAATTAAGTGTAGGTAGGTGAGCCGGACTGGACAAGATATTTGTGGCTCCACTAGAAGTATAATAGACTAAAATTGTATATTCATGATATCTAGAGATGGAATTTACGCGTTGAAATTAGTTCGTGCATAAATATTCGCCGGATACTCGCATGTCAAAGATCACTCGGACGAAATCAATAAAATTTTGTATGCTACGGAACTATATATGCCAAAATTTTTGCCAACTGTGCTGGGGTCAGCTTTCAGTCTAACCGGATGCAGCTGAATACCAGTATTTTACCTGGAGTGACTGCCAGGTAATACGATACCTTTTGGTAAGACTGTTTGTCATAATTTTGGGATTCAGACGATTCGTAATGTAGAAATTCCACGAACGACAGCAGGGACCAACGGGTTAAAGTGCTTTCCGAGGCATAGAGGGCTCTTGGTTTGAACCGATGGTCATCCATTCCCGGATCAACCGTGACAAGCATAGCTTTAAACAAACCTCTGCAAAGCCACAAGTATTACGGAACTTCAATGAAAATAATAATATTTAAATTGTGGAAGCCAACATTATATGAAACGTCTGAAGCTAGAGGTGCAATTGGTCGTTTCACTATGGAAAAGAGTCAGGAAGAAACTCCACGTTTACTCTTTAAAATAAAATTTATCTGTGAGCTTCTGGTATATAAATTATAATAAATAGCGAACTTTAATATCACAGACTAACCAGTTTTTTTTGACAATTTAAAATTAGAAACGCCCTATCTCGTTATGAACGACATTCTGAGTTGAATTCATAATGTCGAAGATGACATAATGAATTTCGTTTAGCGATCTTATTATTCTATGTTTAGTAATGATTTGATTATCAATTTTAGTCAAGACATCAATCTGTCACAATCGTGTATTATTTAATAACTCATATTTTACAAAATAAGATTCTCCTTCGTTTACCTTGCTACTGACATACATCTTCCTTGTAATCAAATCATTTATTTCTTGCCATAAGAAGTAGTGATGAACTGAATATGGGTTTTACCAAATACGAATAATCCGCCGAATATTCGGTTAAAAGTTTACCGAACCGAATATTCGGCAGTATTTGGCGCTCCTTATCGGACATCTAAAATAATGAAGTCTGTGCTAGACGTCTCTACCCCTGGAAGGTCCGGACTATTAACAAAATACATTTTTGGTTGTGTTACAAGGGTCCACTTCTGCTTGTAATTGTGTTACTTCGTACATGCTTATATACTTTTTTAAATATATTTTGATTCGGTAGAATGTTCGGCATTTTTGCCGAATAGAATAATAAACCTGCCGAATATACCGAAAATGAAATGAATATTCGGCCTATCCCTAATAAGAAAGCGTTACTTTGAACACAACTCTGGAAACAAATTGCCTATAAGTCGTTGCGTTTCTTCTGCAGGCATGGTATGATCAATCCATGGTATGAGTGTCATCATCACTATTTTATGTCTTCTTTTTTTTTCTTGTTGTAAACTGGCACTTTGTACGTACTTAAGCATAATTGTAATCATGTTAACTTATTATTTAATCGTGCTTTGTATGTTGTTATGTCTTTTGTGTGCACCAAATAAACGATTTATCTATCTATCTATCTATCTAATACAATCTCTATTCTATCCAATTTTATATGTCTTCTGCCTGATTATGGATTAACTGTGCGTTTCTATGTAGAAAAACACAATTTTCTTTCCATAACAACGGAGAGGTAGCTAGTGATATAGTTAAGGTGGATCCGCTAAGATATTAGTAATTCGTTGGCATTAAATTAACACACAGTTTTACTGATAATTTTAATTATTATATATCCGTAAAATGTTTCCACCTCCAAATGTCATGCTTTACAATGTAGACTTTTGTTGACTGAAGAATATGTATAATAATTTCTTCTCTTCAGTATAAATATTGCCGTCCTTAAGACTTTCTACAATCTGTCATTTTGTCGGTTAATCAATCGACAGAACCCGTTTCTATGGTGATCATGCTACGCGTGCAGGGCGGGTGGGATTACTCGAAAATATATTGGCTTGCGGCTGATTGATTGGCTTATTCATAAGCGTTTACTCTCTAATCCAGAGGCTAAAAAGGTTTTAAGAGAATTTATTGGAAGCCTTAGTTAAGTTGAAATAGGATTCAATTTCGATAAAATAACTTCATTTCAGACTCTAGCTGTGTCTACATTTCACGCATCTATTTTCAATTAGTAGATTAGATACTTTTAAGCAAAATTGAAAATAATAAGTCATATCTATAAGTCAGGTACTTGAAGTGAAATTGATAAGAATAATGAATGCTGTCTATTCATTATCATCCCTCACATTAATCAGTTCCTATCCCAGTAATATTGATTTTCACGCTCTATCTATTTCGTCATTAATCAGTAACCCTCACTAACAAGGATAAACGTATACCTGTAGGTAATGAAATTACGTCACAATATACCATATTACTTACGATGTTGTTTTGCATCTTCCAACATTAAAGAAAGCATTATTTCCAACAATTTAAAAAAGTATCTTGAGTATTCAGTACAACGAGTCTTTTTAATGTTTCAGATGAGGGCAGAACGTAATTATTTTTGCATTTGCATTACAGTGCGATACATTTTTCTTAACTGGGGCCGGAAGATACGGTAAAATATCTTGCGTAGATGAAGTAGATTAATTTTTAACCGACTTTTTTAAAAGGAGGAGGTTCTCAGTTCGGCTGTTTCTTTTTCGCAATATCTCCGGCAGTTGTAGGTCAATTTTGTAAAAATATTTTGTTTTAGTCTGCCTTCCGCTCCACTTAGAGCGGGAGACATCATTTGATGATTCCCGATGATAGGGTGATCCTAAATAATTTTGTTATCATTGCGTAGTTAGTTTTTGCGTTAGCTTTGAAAATATGTATTTCATTTTGTGTTTCATGAAGATGTTCTGTTCTGGCTCCACAGAGTGAATAATCAAAGTATGTTTTGTGAGGATCGTCTGGTTGTGAGGATCGTCTGGAGGACACGGTGGAGCATACAGTGGAGGTGTGCCCTGCATGGGCGGAGCACCGCCGTGTCCTCGTGGAGGCGATCGGCGGCGGCGACCTCTCGCGTCCGGCCCTGGTGCGAGCCATGGTACGGAGCGAGAGGGCATGGGAAGCCGTCACCTCCTTCTGCGAAGCAGTAATGCTCGCGAAGGAGGAGGCGGGGCGCGTGAGGGAGTGGCAGTCTCTGCACCCTCACGTCCCTAGCCGCCGCAGGAGGAGACGCCCCGGGCGTCGGGAGTCGATAGCGGACTCCCGGCCACCGTAGGCGCGAGCTTGCGGGTGGCGAGCAATGGGTAGCTCGCCGCCCGGTAAGGATCAGGCTCGGGTCGACGGCGCGTAGTGTTCCACGCGCGCCTCAAAGAGATGTCAGCAGCAATGTAGGGGTCTGCTAGGACCGATGCCTGCCAGGGTCACGAGATTGTTCGAAAGAGATACCGTGACTCTGGCACATGGGCAACTGAAGGAACACGGGTGGGTTTTAGTCAGTAAAAGTCTGACACGCCCTCCCACTCCGCCCAGAGCGGGAGAAGTCATTTGATGATTTCCCATCCAAAAAAAAAAAAAAAAAAAATCAAAGTATGTTTGTATGTTACGCTTTCACGCTAGAACAGCTTAACGGTTTTGGATGGACATAGGTATACTTTTTATCCTGGATCGTAGACGAACAGCTAGTTAAGTATAAACCTGCCATTATTTTGGGACATCCCTGTTTAAGCGACTGTAGCGGTCATTGTCATTTAAAGCCCATATTCATCATAACTTCAATAGTTACACAACATAATTCGTATTGTTAAAAGCAGGACGTCAATAAAATCCTAAAGCCTAATAAAATCGTAGTGTTGATTATACCATCTATCAGAGTCAGAGTATACCGTATACTGGTACTAGATTATCTTCGCGCGCATATTTCACATTGAAATTTATTGTATAGTTGTTCGGAGCTGGAATCAAATCATTCTATACGATTTAACGTTCCCGCTACAATGTTACACTCGTATATTCTACAATATGATAGACACTTACCTACACGTGCATCATTAGATATTATGTTGCTAATTTACGTCCTAATAAACGAGCTGTCGTTACAAGATCAAAGATTCAGCAGCCGCGCCAAATTACGGCTTACAAATTACAGCTTTATGGCTCTAAGTGTGAAATAACTACTTTGAATTGTAAAGTTGACTGTGGGTGGACTGACGGTTGTTTCAATTATTAACGTAATCTTATTTACTTGGCGGTTTAATAGTGTTACGAACAGACAGATGTCTAGTAACAATTAACTAATTTACCGTAGCGTAACGTTACTTTGCAGTCAGAACGTTTGATATTGTTAATTATAATTGTAACAACTAAACATGTAAAATACTTGTTTGTTGTCTTTTGTGCTGTAGGTGAATAATTAATAAATAGGAAAGTCATTTTTATCCACCTTCGTGTATTTTATTTACAATTGCCTTTAAAAAAGTAATGTTAAAAGTCTGCATATAACAGATTTCGTGCCAGTTCTGCACAAAGCCTTCCCCAAGCCTAGGCTAGATTTGGTGCACAGTAAGCTTTTTGTAAGCAAACAAAACATGTATATTGTGTGTGGCTACCCGATTGCAGATAAGCGCGAAATCCTTGCTGAAATTCACATGTTTCAGCCGATATGCAGTTAACAGACGAGTTACTGGATTGTGACCATATACTAGTGACAGCTTTTCAAAAGAACTTTCCGCCATACTCCTTAGTATAGCACAGCAATGAAGAAAAATAATATTTATTCAAAATAAAAAATGAATAATAAATAATTCTGTTGGTTAATCAATCGTTAAGTTGGTTAAAGTAGCGATTCGCCCCATTTCGGCGAGTACATTTATGCGAATCGATTAAAAAGCCGAATAAAGAATAAATAAACGACCAGCATGAATAAAATTGATTAATATTCGGCCTTATACACAGTTTCATACTTGTAAACAGGTACAATAAATGTATGCCGCCTCGCCTGTTTATTGATTCGTGAGGTAAACAGGGACATTGCTTGTTTGTGTAAGTGCCATTGCAATGTAAGGATTCACACCACTGAAGAAAGGGAATACATATTCAAAACACGTATTGTGCTAAACATACACTTGGTAGAGAACAACATTGTTGTTGATATTTTGTGATCAATCTTTTCTGGTCGAGCGACTATAATACCTACTTTTAATAGTATGAACACATATACAATACTTTTGCACTGAATTACGATATTTGTTTGACTATATGACCTACACAAGTGGTAATGGGCAGGCCATGTTGCAAGACTACATGTCAACAGATAGGCCAAAATGATAACTTCTTGGATTGGGCCGGTTGGCAAAGATAAACGAAGAAGACCACACATTCGATGGTAGGACAATATAGCTGGATCACATTGGATGGAGTTAGCAAAAGACAGAGTAAGCTGACATTTTTTGGAGGAAGTCTTTACCTCAGGAGTTATCAAATAAAAACAATAACCGCCATGATTCGGTAATTCCTACAAAGATACTACCATTGTGTTACTTCCGCATGGAGTCGTTGCCAATCGTTGCGAAAATAACACTAGGGACTGTAATCAGAAATCAGTCTCCACGTTGAACAATTATTCTGAAACAATTGACATTCGGAATCAACCTCCCTTATATTCATTCGAAACAGGCACATAGGTAAGATAGATTAACTAAACAAAGGAGAATATAGATTGTCTATTTGGGTGGGAGAAGGACCGTTTTATTGAAGTAATTTTTCAGACATACCAGACGGTCTAGGAGGTTCGCTTGTCTAGTAAGAGAATTAATTTGTATTAATATTCCCGTCCTCAGGTAAAATGGACCTCCCCTTTTACCTAATTGGCCCGTATGACCTGTTAAATGGATAGGTATCTTGTACTTTGCTATGTGACTAATTGGTCAACTTTTTTTCACATATACTTGATTGTTTAATAATAAATTTTCGATGACATTTGTGTTGTTAGTGACAGTTAAGGAGGATGAAAACCGTATATTTTTCTATGGTTTTTAACATGCATTATTGCAACTCTACTTAGTTAGAACGTATCTAATATTAATACAAAGGATACTTAATTTTAATGTAAGTAAGTGCGTTTAATTAGCCGTTAAACCTTAAATACGTCAATAGCATCTAGGTACTCTCATCGCACGATGCATTGTATCTATCTCAGACAAGTCCTACACGCTGTGCCCGCGGCAAAATCCGCGCGGAAAGTTTATAATTTTCCAATGAAGGAGAGAACCCTTTGAAGGATAAAGGAATCTTTTTCTCAACTCATAATTTTTAATCTTTTTCTATCTTTCTTTATCATTTAATTCCATAGGTCAACAGTGAGAATTCTAATAACAGAAAAAGAAAGATTTCACAGACATTTTTTGCATTTGTGACTTGTGGAAAATCTCACTGAAAAGAGAGGGATGTTCTATTCTTAGCCTATGTCCCAAAGACTTAGTGGTCATACCTACGGTCACATCTAAAGGCCACATACCTCCAAGTAAGCACTCACATAACCTTTTTATAGGCGTTTCTAAGGGTGTAGTGTCATGGTGTTATATTTTATGGCAACCGTCTGCTCCCAAGCTGGCTATTACTCTCCATGTCATTTTATACCGCGTCCAATTTTGAATATAATTCAGCTTATTTTTATAACAAAACTTTCAAAAATTATAGAATTATAATTAAGTTAGGATAACATTAAGATATTCGTTGTGAAACTGATTTTAGTTTTGGATTATTTTACTGTCGAAATAATAATTTCAAGGCTTCAAGAAAACTTTTCTTTACCAGGGTTGCAAGTTCAAATTTTGGGTACGTAATACAATATTTCGGGATGTTCATCATATCATGTTTTCGATATCCGATATTTGAGAAGGGAGCAAAAGTATACGGTTTATTTATCGTTGTTTGCATAATATTGCGTATTTCATCCGGTGGATGATAGCATTTGCAGTGTTGCGAATAAGTGAATTGATTTGACAGCACGTTTACTATTCTCAATACGGTTTTTATGGATTAAATCAGGATGTATTTTCCTGTTACGTATGTTTGTTATGAGGTAGGTAGACTGATCCAGTTGTCTGACAGAATATTGGTCAAGACTTTTTTATGGATTATATCAGGATGTATTTTTCTGTTACGTATGTTTGTTATGAGGTAGGTAGACTGATCCAGATATCTGACAGAATATTGGTCAAGACTTTTTTATGGATTAAATCAGGATGTATTTTCCTGTTACGTATGTTTGTTATGAGATAGGCAGACTGATCCAGATGTCTGACAGAATATTGATCAAGACTTTTTTATGGATTAAATCAGGATGTATTTTCCTGTTACGTATGTTTGTTATGAGGTAGGTAGACTGATCCAGATGTCTGACAGAATATTGGTCAAGACTTTTTTATGGATTATATCAGAATGTATTTTCCTGTCACGTATGTTTGTTATGAGGTAGGTAGACTGATCCAGGTCTGACAGAATATTGATAAAGACTTCAGAGTGGACAAAAGTACCGGTGCACCGTGTGGCAAATGAGGACGGGTTGATTACATTGGACTTTTCGGTTACACCCGGATACGGATAGGGTTCAAACAAAATTGGACGACACGACTATTGTGGGCGGAATAAGGGTTGCATATTTGCAACCTTTCAGCCCTATTAGGTAGCCAGTTGGAAAAAGCTGTGAGAAAGATATTTAAACGAGATTAGGTTTTGAGTATGAATGTCGATAGCTGAATTATTAGATAGGGTCACCCTCTGTCTTTTCCCTTACGAGATGACGACTATAGATAGTTCAATCCATGAAGACGCGCCCCACTCTTTGACAATTGTACTGAGAGCGGTTAAAAACAAAGGAAATGGGCGCAGAGGGGCGCGTCATCGTGGATTGAACTATGTATACTAGAGAATATGAAGAAAAAAAAAACATGTTGCGCCGACACCAAATAGACTAGGATAAGAGCAGGAGAATGTATGATGAGGTGAGGATGAGCGATCTACTACAAGATAAGTACAAGTTTAAATAAGCAGTCGCCTTGTTGAAAACCGCAAGAACAGTTAAAAAATTTAATAGGAGCCATTATTGACTAAAAATATTCAACATTTATTGTTGTTTATTACCTTCTCCACTCACACTCACACAATATTTTTTCGTTCTCCGCGGAAATGAACGTAACAACCAAACCAGGGCTGTCTGTCATGCGAACGTTTTCCTTCCAAAATTCTGTTTTAAACGACAGACATTTTTCAGTTGTCAAAAGACACTCGCGGTAAGTTAAGACCTTGTAACGCCTCGAATGTTAAAAGGGCTTTATGTGTTCGGAACACAGATTCAAGAAGTGAGCGAAATATATTTTAGCTAAGCCTTTGAGGTTCAATAATGTTCACAACTAAAATGTCTTTTTTTAACGAATCAGTCTTGCTATGTATACTAATATTATAAAGCAGAAGAGTTTGTTTGTTTGGTTGAACGCGCTAATCTCAGGAACAATCAGGTTTTCATTGAAAAAAAATCTTTTTGTGTTGGGAAGCCTATTTATTGAGAAAGGCTATAGTCTATATAACATCACGCTACAATCAAAAGGAGCGGAGCAGTTACGACAAATGGACGAAAACTTGCAGGCAATTCGAAGCGACGGGAAGGGTCACGGGAGCAAAATTTGACGCGGACGAAGTCACGGGCAGAAGCTAGTCTCTAATAGTTTGCAATCTTCGCAATGTTTCCTACCATCTATCCATCTCTATCAACCCTCATCTCGGTGTTTACTTCCTTCCTACTTGCATGTAATCTTCTGGTAATCCATCCATCATTTCTTTAGTCCATCTCACTTCTCCCACACTTAAAGCTGTGTCAATGTTGAGGGTGTCTGGTGTCAATCCTTCGCTCATTCTGTAAAGCAAGCTTAGTTTTTGTGCGGTCACAATTTTTTATAATAACATCACTTTGACTGCCCTTAATTTTTTGTAATTTAATACAAGATCGTGGTCTGTCTATACTTTCGAGAAACAGAGAGATAATTGCGGAATACACTAAATGTAGGACTGGCTTTCTATTCGACAGTTGGGCAACATTCATTGCATTGTTAGCGATGTTACTTCAACGAATTATTCAAACATATGAAGCAATAGATTCACTTATAATGATTTTTAGATTCTGATCGATAGTGTGTTAAGCAATGAGGGTGCAGGAATTTTGTCCCTTTCTGTATTTACGTTCACTTTTTAAGCATTTAAGTAGATACTAATTTTGCCATATTACAGCACCAGTCTTCTTCTCTTGACATGTCTTCACTGTGTTATAAGATTTATAGTAATTCATTGTACAAGTGTGTTATCACTCGCATTCGGATTCGAGGACGAAGCCACACAACGTCTTATCGGAAATTTTTCATCCGGCGGATCCGGCTCGAGGATGTGAGGCGGCCTTCAAGCGGAGCGCGGTAGGAGTCTGTAATTGATGCTGTAATGCTTGTTGATAGGCAGGATTTACAGCACTTACTAACTGAGGTTTTAGTTTTTATCATGCTGTTATAACTATTTTTCGTCCTTCATATCGACGCATTAGTTTTTATCGCTCTCAAAGGGGAAGTCCAAACAGTAAATTTTCGCATAAAATAATTCAGCTGCTACTTTCATCGCCCTTAAGAAGCGATAAACATCTAACAGCTCCCTTTTCCTTGGCGTTCAAAAGCTACGTCCGTTCGGAAATGTTTTCTGAACTGGCAACACTAAGAGTGCGCTTTACAAAATAATCGGCGCGACTATTATCGGCATTCTTCCGATACCATTTTGGGTCTCAGCTGTTTTTGACGTTTCGTTGAGTTCGATTTTTAAAGTAGTAACTGGCCAACTTGAGTGTTGGATTGGTTCTTTTGAATTTTTAAATTGAATGTTCGTGGATATAGTCGAAGGTTCGTGGCGGGAAATCATACTAATATTGCGAATTTGTATGTTTAAATTTTTGGATGCTTGTTTCTCAATTACGCAAGAACGGGCGAACGGATTTGGATTAAATATGGAACACTAATCTGTCCTTCTACTATCTTAAATTATAGTTGTGAAAGTTTGTATATTTGATGTTTGTTATTCAATTAAGCAAAAATGGCCGAACGGATTTCGATGAAATTGGTATACTGATACTTTGTATCTCGGTAGTACGTTGCCGAGGGATAATATCCGACCTTCACGCGGGGAAAGCCGCTGGCAAAAGCTAGTAAAGGAATAAATAAAATGGGCTTAGGTACTGTATCAGATAGCCGATGGGTTCGTAAGGTTCTGAGGTGGTAACTGCGTACCGGAAGATGTAGTGTAGGTAGGCCTCAATGTGAACAGATGGCCTGTTGAAGGCTTGAGGAATCCGCTGGATGCGAAAGCGCAAAAGTCGAAGTGCACGTCTTTCTTTTGAAATGATGATAATATGTTAATATTGATGTCAATGTACTGTCATTAGAAACCACAAATATGATTTTGATGATTTTCTTTGCGTAAAACAGGATATAATTTTAATCTATAAATGGATTTAACGGTTATAAAACATCACAGTATCATCGATTTGGTCAAGTTGTGTGTTTCTCATTCAGTTAGTCCTCAAAGGTCCATCAAGTTAATTGATCTATTAAACTAATGCAAGAGTTGGTCAAAACATAAACCAAATCGAACTTCTTAAAGGTTGTGATGTAAGAGTGATTGAAAAGGGTGAGTAGTAGTCAAAGGCGAATCTCGTAGACACGAACGTACTTTGGCTCTGCAAAGCATTTTGTGGCGTTTATTTATCTCTTTGATCAGATAATATGATCTGAGATTTAATCAATAGGGCTCGTCAGTTATCACCATTCTTCGTTTAGATTATTAGTCAGTTGAAATATATAAATATTGTTTTTCATAACTATACTGTATAGAATTGAAAATTTCCCAGTTGCCTAATTCGTATTTCTGTATCCGCCGATCCGCCCATAAATAAATTAACTCCGGGCGAATCGTCTATCTATTCTAACTAACTAACCTGTATTGTTCCACTGCAGAGCAAAGGCCTCCCTCTCCCTTTTGTACAGAATTCTTATTCCTAGTCCTTTCGGTAGGAGTCAAGCTCACCGCCATCTTCGTTTCGGCCTGCCGAGATGGCGTCGCGCGTCGTCGTGAGTTGAATGGAAAACAATAGATGGTTCTATAAGCCCAGATGTCATCTGAAATCCCGCAGACATGTCTGGTCCAGTAACACTTAAGCTTAACAGCTTTCTGAGTCATCTAATGAAAATAATATAATATTTAAAGTGGCGATTCGCCCGATCCGGCCGAGTAAATTAGTTCAAATCGTTTAAAAAATCCATTTATTTGCCAATTCTGTATATTCTGTATTATGTATCGATCGAATTTATATCGACGTCTTTATATATATAATGATGGTTAAACACGTGTAATATTTAGAAGTAGGCACGGCTTTTTTATCAATTCACAAACTAGATTAACGACATAAATTATTATCTCACGTACCTACCTACCTATAGTTTTTTTACTTATTAATTACCGTTTATCCCTACCGAGAACTATTAATCATAACTTGTTAATAGATAGAGTAACGTCAGAATTTTCTACTTATCATCGTTATTTCAATGATGTTTGCTTCTAAATAAATGGCCCTATGGCCTTTCTCCATCTCACAATGTTAAACAGTTTATCTAATTCGTATGAAATATAAACCATTAAAAATATACCATTTTCGATCTTATTTCAAAGTAAAATAAGGAATATTTTTTTTGTCATTGAAAATCGTGCCACGCCGTGTTTTGCCGAGTTAATGACAGGTCTAAGCATTACTTAATTGATATTTTAATGTATTAACAAACCTCAGAATCCGGTTTCGTAACATTGCACTGTCTACGCTTGATGGCCATCAGTCGTCGTTATCAGGAAGCTATTATGTCAGTCAAGTGTTGAGATTTACATTTTTTTTTTTGTTTTTTTGAAGGATTATATTAACATTTGTTAGATACAAACCGTACATTTGATACATACCTGTGCCATTTAATTTAAAAAGAAATGATGTGTCAGCTCTGACGCACGACTGGAGTTTACCCCTTTTTTTTTCTTTTTTTTTTTCTGGATGGGAAATCATCAAATGACTTCTCCCGCTCTCCATGTGCCAGGGTCATGGTATCTCTTTCGAACAATCTCGCGACCCTGGCAGGCATCGGTCCTAGCAGACCCCTTCAGTGCTGCTGACATCTCTTTGAGGCGCGCGTGGAAAACTACGCGCTATCGACCCGAGCCTGGTCCTTACCTTACCGCAAGCTCGCGCCTATGGTGGCCGGGAGTCAGCTATAGACTCCCGACGCCCGGGGAGTCTCCTCCTGCGGCGGCTAGGGACGTGAGGGCGCAGGGACTGCCACTCCGTCACGCGCCCTGCCTCCTCCTACGCAAGCATTACTGCGTCGCAGAAGGAGGTGACGGCTTCCCATGCCCTCTCGCTTCGTACCATGGCTCGCTCCAGGGCCGGACGCGAGAAGTCGCCGCGGGGAGTTTACCCCTTACGAACGATTATAAAATATATAGATTAGTAAACATAACACAACGCATAACGTAACGGAGAAAGTTTGATTTTACTCCCCATATTTTTTTTTTTCGGATGGGGAAATCATCAATTGATTTCTCCCGCTCTGGGTGGAGTGGGAGGGCGTGTCAGACTTTTACTGCCTAAAACCCACCCGTGTTCCTTCAGTTGCCCATATGCCAGGGCCACGGTATCTCGTTTGAACAATCTCGCGACCCTGGCAGGTAGGTATATGAAAATCGATTCTTAAGGAGTGAAGTCCTAAAAGAGAAACAAAATAAAACAATATTGTTTTTCTTTCGAAGACGCAAAAGATAAAACGTAGGTTAATTCCATTTAAAATTTAAAAAAATCTTGGAGACTTATTATGTCAAAATAGTTGATAATGTATGTTATAGTAAATTAAAAGAGAATTGAATAGTAAAACACAACTTCAAAGGAGTAGATATTCTTAGCTACGTAGTCATTAAGTTACGATTCATAACCAACTCGAATAACAGTAAAATAAATAGGTCAGAAACGTGTAAACGAACGATGCCATTGCAAAACTTTACGTACAATTTTGGCACACTCCATTTAATAATTGTTTAACATTTCCCTACAGGTACCAACTGCAATAAACAAAGCAGTGGTACCTGTACTTACCTATTACTTATTTAAAGGTAAAACTGTATATATTTATATATCGAAAAAGAAAAGAAATTGGCTACGCAGACACATTTAAAGCTGTATGACGTGACTCGCATGTTGTCTTTACCAATATCTTACACCTACAGAGCTTACAGCCGCCATAAGAAACGGAACTCATGGCCTCAGTACTGAATATTGATAGAGAAAACTTATACATAATGTATTCAGTTCTTAATATTTGTTCTTTCGGAAAAGAATGTCCCTTTGAGAGTAAACAGCGTGTAGTCATATAGGAAACTATTTCAGAATAATATACACATTTAAATAATGTGACATTTAATCAACCGCTCGGGGTCGATCAATCAGGTTAAGCAACGCTTGCCGCGGTTGGTCCGTGGATGGGTGACCATCATTACATTCCAAGACCCTCTCCAAGCCTGGGAAAGCACGCTAAGCCGTTTCGTGGATATTCGATAGTCGTAACGGAGCGTTATCAGCCCGATAGTCCGATAGCCAGTCTTATACCAAAGGGTATCGTTTTACGCAGTAACTGGGTTGTTAGGTAATCACTTCCTAGTCCATGTAAAATGAAAAATTCTGCTGCATCTAGTTAGACTGGAAGCTGACCCCAAAATAGTTGGGAAGAAAAAGGCTGGGCAGATGATGAGGCTACATGTTAATAATGTTGTGAGGAACGTTTTGAATACGAATGCGGATGGCTATTAAGAATAGAGGAAGACCAAAGCAACGACGGATAGGCTGTGTGAAAAATGATATGGCTAGAAAGGCAGGTAGAAGGTATATAATTAGTAAAATAATTTATTGTTGATGTTAGTAATAATCCTATACACAACTATGTTAGTAAGCACACAGAATAAACAAAAGAAGCAGAAAGAAAACACAGAAATGTACACAACATGAATACGGTAGGGATCGTCTAAACTTAGCTAGGCTTAGAGCCTGCCAATCCGCCGGGATTAGTGTTCGCAATAAGATATTATTATCATGATTAGGGGTGAAGATGAACCTGCCATTCTAACGTTAAAGGACTTAATCGCTGTTGTGGCAGCAAGGATCATTTATGGTGTATGAATATTGTTAATAACAAAAAAAGGCATTAGCAATCTTCTCCGGCAGTTATTTTGATGGCATTTTCTATATTTACCGCTTTCAATTTACTCTCTCTACTTTTTATTTTTAGCTTCAAAATCAGAACGTGTCGTTCGCGAATATCCAAATTAGGAAAAATATATTCTTGGCCACGAACACATTTTCTTGGAATTGTCTAATTATATATCAAAATATTTTATTTATTTCGCATAAACCTACATGGACACTTATGAAACTTCAGAAGTTTGGTGTATGTTTACGGTTCCAATAGGTTACATATGGAGACGACCCAGAAAGAAACTCCACGGTTACTCATTTAGAAATAATTTACTTATGTAATGTTTTCAAATAACAGTGTTTATAAAATAGTAAATGGTCTACAAATCTACAGTCAATAAGGCCTATCGTTCTCACATTTAAAAAAATATAAAATAGTCCATAAAAATATAAATTAAAAATATATAAACAAGTTACAAGATTGCTATTACAATAATTACGAATATAGAGTTGAAATTAAAAATGGAACGAGGTATATAATGTGAAATAATGAGAAAATTAAGTATGTCTATGAAGATTCTAAAATAGAATAAATATCTTAACTTTGGAGCAGTTAATATACATTTAATAGTTAGGGTAATATACATTTAATAGTAAGAGGTACCAGAGAAGCCGCATATGTTGAAGGATTTATTGCCTAACTTACTTGTCTGTAACGTAGTCTTTAATCTTGTAATATGCTTTTTTGATAAGGACACGTTTGATGTGGGTTTTGAACTTTCCATCGCTAGGTTCTGTAACTAACTTTGGCAACTTGTTATAAAAGCGGATACTGTTTATAAGAAATGACTTGCTTCTTTCAGTAATCTCTTGGGTATCACAATTTCATTGTTACTATATAATGGAAAACATTTTTTATTATGAAAAGTTTATGCGAACATACAAAATACTTTCTAAAGAGAAGACAGAGTTAGAATATCAATTTATTTGAACTAGTGGTCGCCCAGTGGTCGAAATTCGACCAAAATTCATTTAAAACTTAATGTACATATTTCTAATGCATTATTATATGAAATATTGGCTTTCTGCACTCCTTCTCCATATAATCTTTAATTGTACAAAATTATAGTAAAAAGGGGCACAAATTTTTATATAAATTTGTTTGTAAGACACACCCATTTTATAGATCTTATCTGATAGATTTTAAATGGCACTGACCTTATTATTGTGTCTGAGGGTGGGATCAGTGATCAGAGTAGATGTCACCTTCAGTCCCTCACTTTAATTAGATTCGAATCGATCCCAAACATTACTTCATGTTACTTTCATTAAGTGCGGCAATTTCGACGACTGAAATCCAATAGGTGGCAGTAATGAAAACGAAGATTAAAAGTACAAGATCCCTGTAATATAAAATAATGTTTATTTGCTGGGACCGCAATTTTTAACCCTCGACGCAAAAACAGCTATGTTTGTCTGTCTGTGTGGCAACGTAGCTTTTAAACGCGTGTACCGATTTGGGTACGGTTTTAATTATAAAGGAAGTTTTCTAGCCGAGGTTTTTAGACGTGTTTTATCAAAGTCGGTTCAGCCATTTCGATCCTTTGATTCAGCTGTTTCGATCTTGAAGGGCTAAAATGTTTTTTACTATATTTTACATTCAGAAGTTTTTGGTTGGGTAGGGTGTTTTTTAAATTTATCTTTTTATTTACATTAAACACACCAACATCACAGTCTCTTACAATTCAAATTAAATAACATCTAAATCATCATTCAATTGGCACTACAGTAACCATGCAAATAACAGGTATGCATGACATTAGTATATAAATATTAGAGGCAAAAGAGAAAAATAAAAAGGGGGTCCGGAGACCTAAATCTATTGTAGAACACTACAGAAAACAGATTGGAACTACACAGACGTGCATTCTTCGCACCTTTAAAGTAGGGACTGCGGGAACTTATGTAGATATCTACATAATGGTCTAGGTAGGTTTCTGGGGAACCCATAATAGTTTAATTTTGGCAGGTGTCAATTCATACTCGTGAATCGATGGTAAATTAGATAAGGATCTTCTATTACCAGCCAGATAACAAGTTTTATAGCTAAAATTAGTTTCTCATTCTGAATTTCCAAACCGGTGTCGTATGACTCATTTTATCTGGAAATTAATCGCTGCGACCATTTGACCTGTGATTATGTCCACCTGTATATTTGAACGACGATCCCCTCAAACATCGTATTATTGTTTTATAACAGTAAAATAACTTCACGTGATATTAATTTTATTTCTTTATGAAACAGTTTATATTTATCATTTGTCATTTGACAAAAACTAAGCCAGTGAAGAGTCGACCAATCGCTTGGCAATGTCTCGAAAAACTAAGCGGGAACTTGGACCTTATAGCCCTATTATTTGAACCCCAAACGATTTGAACCTAAAGTTCTAATAAGATTGGAATATTAGTGCCGTTTGAGGATTTTAGCCAATATTACTTTTCTACTTCATACATTATCACTATTAAATATTCCTTCAAGAAAGAATAAGTAGAAAAGTTAATCCCTATAAAGAAACCACTTCTAACAAAATACAAGAACAGCCTTGGTCGATGTTGCGCGAAACTCTGCAATATCTCGTGCTGCTGGAGGCATCAAATCTTATTCCGTTTCAAAGATATTTTGCCAAATTCTTCACTTCTTTATTTTATTGAACCTTAGTTTGATCAATTTTATTATTTTTCTACGGATTCCATTTTATGTTTATAGTTTTAGATTGTAGAATAAAACCCAAGTACATCTGTAAAATTTTAAGATGCGTGTATGTTTTACTTGTCTGTGGGCCAACTTAATAGAGCAATCTTATAACTTATTAAGTTAAAATTTTACAACACAGACAGTGTCCTTGGGTCTAAGGGAATCTAGTTAGGTTAGGTATTCTAAAGTATGTGAAAATTATAACTTTTTAAAATGTAAGATAGGTTAAAATCCATCTTTAATAAACACACAGAAAGACTTCACTTACAATTAGTGTTGATGTTACAATTGTTGATATTTCGTTGATCTTGATAAATTAATCTGTCCATATTGACGATGTCAGACACGAAACTTTTTCCTGGTACTTATACCAATACATCAATTTATCTAGTTTGATAATTACTTATTCACATGTTACATGAAATAATCGATACCTGTCTGATGAATTAATTCATTAATTAATTAATCCCGTTACAAAGTCAAGGTTGATTTTAACCAGATTGCTCTACTTTTGCTTATTAAGTTACAAGATTTGTAACTTATAACCTCGAATTCTTTCAACTTTATAAACGCGGAAAGAACTGGTATTTAAAAGTTTTTTTTTTTCAACTTTGTTATAACATTTTATGGTCCAGCCATTACGATGATTTGGATTCCGGTGTAGGACTGGTACCAAATAAGTTTTGATTTATTTTCAAAATAAAGTTGGAGAGGTCATATGTTTGAGGTTAGACCCTACCCTCGCTGAATTTGAATTTTGCTTTGTTACAAACACTGAATTAGATTTTAGTTTGGTCTAACTTAAATCTCTAAAACTTTGGTCTCTTTTAATTAATGTATAGAATTTATTTTTATAATTGATGTGTAGCCTGGAGGTCATTTGTATTGATTTAACGAAACATTCCAATTGGTTATTTGAAAGTAGTTTAAACAAAATTAATTAAAACAAAAACGTATAAATTAGGTTTATTTACTAAGGACGAATATGTACGAATAATATTAAAGAATATAGAAAGGTTCTCTACATATTGTATTTACATATGTATACATATATCGGCAACATTTTCATCTTAAGATAAAAAAATACGCGGATTTACGTACTTTTAATGTTAGGTAAGTGTAACTAGAAATTAGTTATACGTACAAATTAGCATAGTGCAAAATTACACATTTAATGTGTAATTTTGCACTTCAGTAATACTGAATCAACTAAGTATAAATAAACGTTAAAAGTAGGTACAAAAATATTTTTTCGTGTCGTAAAAATGAAATACAACAATGAAAATCAATCTTTCCCCAAACACACTTTACATAAGAAAATAGTGCCAAATATCGTTCACTTACCTCCCGGTAGAACAGGATACGAGCGGTAATATGTTCAGTAACCTTTATAAGGCTCTCCCCACCTTAAGTCACGAGAGAGCCATCGCCAATAAATAAGGGGTTAAGGGATTGCCCAAATACATTTAGGTTTCATGATAAAATATTTTATGGATAAAGAAATATTCGAAAGCCGTACGTGTAAGTCCGTAGACAGAATTTTGCTGTTTATTGCGGTGACCTAAAGTTTATTATTATCAATTTCTTAATTCTTCGGTAAAAATCTGTGCTGTTTCGGTAGGAGAAGAAAAACAAATCGATCCTCTTTCTGGATAGTCTTCCTCATTGCAACTCATAAAGATAATTTAGTTGTTAGCCGACACCGCCCTTTATACTTGATAGAAATTCTTACTGCCTCATTGTGCCTTATTTTAGGCTTGCGTGGGATCAGATGTCTCGCGTAATATTAGTAAACCCCCCTTTACCGTAGAACAGTAATGACCTATGACACTGTAACGTGGTCTCAATAGGCTCATCAAAAGGCTGAAAGTCAACCAAAGGGGATTGGAGACTTGGAGTTTCCCTAGGCGATCGAATAAAATATGAAGAGATCCATAGGACAACCAAGGTCACCGACATATCCCAAAGAATTGCCCAACTTAAGTGGCTATGGGCAGGGTACATTACCCGCAAAACAGATGACCGATGGGGCCGGAAGCTTCTGGCATATCGTAAGGAAACCGGCTTGTCTTAGAACTGAAAATACGAAGTCATGTCAACATCTGGTCCACTCCGTCTCACCGAGAGGGGGCCTGTGTCAGCAGTGGGAACAATATAGGCTGATTTCTACACCTTTTCTTTAACAGCTTTGTGTGATAATTTTTTTTTGGCATATAAAACCTAACTTGTTGATACTAAAACAGGCAGAATTTCCAAGTCTTATAATGAGCATAACAATCATTAGCTATGTAATTTTATTATTTCCTAATCTCAACGGCTCATGTCATTGAAGCATCGATTAATAAAACAATAACTTGAATCTGCTTGGAGTTGACCCTGTTCCGGATTTCTTAATAATCAAACAAATTATATTTCATTGTATTTTGAACAGTTAATTTCACTAAAACGAGGATGCTATGCTATGACTTTTTTTTTCTGGGCCTAAACTCCCAAAGACTATTTAAAAATGATTCTAGAACACTAATTCCGTGAGTGAACATTGATTCTCCGTTATGTTTCTCATTTGTGAGCCATTGATCTTTCTGATACTAAAAAACCTGCTAAATATAGCCCATAGCATTAAGTCCGCCTTTGTACATTTGTGTGCTTAAAGTATTAAATAAATAAATAAATAAGCAGATATTTACAACAAAATAATGGAAAACTGGTAGGTACAACCAAGGACGTTAGGTAGTAACTTTTACGGTTAAAGCAGCCCCTAGTAAATGTTGAACGTGTACAATCGGTACTTATTGGAGACAACGTGTTTACACTATAAAAATACCGTCGAACTAAAAGTTGCCAGAATAAAAACAGGTTATGTTAAAGATTTAAATTACTAATTAAAATGCACATGGTATGCCACGGAATATTCGCATTTATTTCGCTTACAAAGCTAACTTTTTATATAAATACTTTTTGTTCGTTTTTTATTGAATCTCGATTCTGTTTATCAGATACCCAGGTATGGGGTAATCCCAGCGGCGCCCTGGGTTTACCCAGGTTATATTTAGCGTGAGTGTTTTGAGCTGATTATAGCAGTCATTTAACTGGCTGGTAATATTGCATTCACGGCGTGCCTGAACAAGGCAGTTCTCTGAGATTCGTGATGTCA
This sequence comes from Aporophyla nigra, assembly GCA_947507805.1. Classification (NCBI taxonomy): domain Eukaryota; kingdom Metazoa; phylum Arthropoda; class Insecta; order Lepidoptera; family Noctuidae; genus Aporophyla; species Aporophyla nigra. The sequence goes on from OX382301.1 coordinate 9,052,683, forward strand.
ACCTACGTCAGTTGTATTTATTCTCGTAAAATTAAACTTCAAATGTGGAACATTTCATAATATTCTAGCTTGTGAATCTAGAACATGAAAGCTATTATATAGTTGCTGGCTGCAACTCTTTGAATAAGTTCTGGGAGATGGAACGTACTGTGCCATCAATACTACCAATTGTTTGAATTTCCAAGCTAATCTAAGTAGAATCATAAATTTCCTACGCAACAGGCTTAATTTGAGATGAGATTATTTCTAAAAATAACTCCAATTGGTTAATTTGATTCACTTGAAGTTTGAAGAATCGATTTATTTTTAGTTTTTGTGTTAGTTGGGTAACTAAATGATTGCTATTAATTTGTCATCGGTTATCAAACTATAGTTAGGTGCTGTATTATAAATGAAAAAAAGCGTGTTAAAAATAGCCCCAGCCATGGAAATAAATGTTTATTGTTATTTTGCCTCTTCAGCTGTATAAGTATAGTATGTATACAGATTCCAATACGTCTCAGAAAAACATTAATAATTATAAAGCAAAAAAAAATAAAAAAATTCAATAGTCTGGTGCTACAATTGGTTTGGTTGACTTCACTGCAACAGTAACATTAGTGGCGAAATGTGTTTTCATGTCTATCTAGCATAACAAACATGTTTAGAAGCACGTGTTATCTACGTACGCTGCCTTCTCGTATAGTGTAGTTTATTGTGCGAGCCACATTTATGACGTCATTAACGTTTCATTACCAAACGTATCGCCTTTTATTGTTCAAACTACAAAGGGATATTAAAATAGCAAATTATTTGTAAAACAATGGAGTCGTAATATTGACATTAATTACAAATATGCTTTGATTAGCGCGTATTCTCTATGAAAAGATTCTTCAAAAGAACGATTAATATTTTTTTATTTTGTAGACGGCTTCCTTGTTTTGTCAAAGGTAGTATAAGGACGCAAACCACAAATACAAATGATTTATTAATTGATTTAAATAATTTTTTTTAAACCAGCCAGTATTTCCGTGGGTTGAGTGTATAAAAATATTTTACACGATGTAGGTGCACTTTTTACTAATTATGATAAATGATAAATGATAAATGATTTTATTTCTGTAAGTAGGTTTGTACAAACACTTTTACATGTCAATGATATTTTTTTTTTAAACTAGATGAGTTCGGCGTTTCCTAACTGACTACTCTGAGAAGAAAGGCCGAAACAAACTCAGAGGTCACAGTCTCTTTTAAAAGTCCAGACATAATATTGGTCACAACATGTGAAGACCATGTAGATTGGTGACTGAAATGGTCTTTTGAGGAAAGAACCACACAGATTGAGTGGACCTGTTCAGTCAGTGCAAGCATTTGTCACTAATCGTTTAGCTCAACTCGGAACATAAGGAGCCCAACGCTGTGACGAACAATACCAAAGAAAGGACATTCGGGTAGGCCACATAAAATACTCAAACTGCCAGATCATGATTGCTGCGAAAGAAAGAAAGCAAAATAAAAAAAAAGACCCACATAGTCTTCTCATTCACAATAATTAAAACAATATGATACTTTACAAAGTAAATATTCATGTCATTGTATATATAAAAATGATCAATGTCAATGTGTATATAAAAAAAAAAAGAAACGGATATAATTTTGTTGGTCACAACATGTGAAGACCATGTAGATTGGTGACTGAAATGGTCTTTTGAGGAAAGAACCACACAGATTGAGTGGACCTGTTCAGTCAGTGCAAGCATTTGTCACTAATCGTTTAGCTCAACTCGGAACATAAGGAGCCCAACGCTGTGACGAACAATACCAAAGAAAGGACATTCGGGTAGGCCACATAAAATACTCAAACTGCCAGATCATGATTGCTGCGAAAGAAAGAAAGCAAAATAAAAAAAAAGACCCACATAGTCTTCTCATTCACAATAATTAAAACAATATGATACTTTACAAAGTAAATATTCATGTCATTGTATATATAAAAATGATCAATGTCAATGTGTATATAAAAAAAAAAAGAAACGGATATAATTTTGTTGGTCACAACATGTGAAGACCATGTAGATTGGTGACTGAAATGGTCTTTTGAGGAAAGAACCACACAGATTGAGTGGACCTGTCCAGTCAGTGCAAGCATTTGTCACTAATCGTTTAGCTCAACTCGGAACATAGAACATAAGGAGCCCAACGCTGTGACGAACAATACCAAAGAAAGGACATTCGGGTAGGCCACATAAATTACTCAAACTGCCAGATCATGATTACTGAGAAAGAAAGAAAACAAAATAAAAAAAAGACCCACATAGACTTCACATTCACAATAATTAAAACAATATGATACTTAACAAAGTAAATATTCATGTCATTGTATATATAAAAATTATCAATGTCAATGTGTATATAAAAAAAAAAGAAAAGGACATAATTTTGTTGGTCACAACATGTGAAGACCATGTAGATTGGTGACTGAAATGGTCTTTTCAGGAAAGAACCACACAGATTGAGTGGACCTCACCTCACCTGGACTGGAATTAGTTCTGGCTTATCTTTTTAAAACTATACGACCTTTAACTTTGAACTTTGAACTATGATAATCGTTACTTATAATATTTTGACAATAGGCAGTGGCAAAGGCTGAAAGTTTTGACAAGGGTACAGTTTTGTGCAATAATTCAGACGCGAGTAAAAGGGAGGCCGAACATTTTGTAATATAGAGCCCTTCACTACTACTTCATACAAAATCTATTTACTCCAAAATAGATCGTATGTCAGTGTCTGTAAATTTAACTCGTCAATCTACTTTGGCCAGTTACTTTGAAGTTTTCCGGTGTTTTATGAAGACGAGTGTCAACAAGATCAAGGTTAAAATACCGGAAATTAGTTTTATTAGCTAGACAGAAAACTGTCGTTTTCATACTTTATAAAAAATATTTATTTTTAAAGACTGTCCAGAAATGCTGCCGCAGACCGGCGCGATGTGACTCTAATTTAAAAAATTGCGTGAAAATCCAATGGACATAGATCTGCCAGAGTCACCTCGCGCCCGCCTGCAGGCGCCTTACTAAGACATTCGTTTACGTCGCGGTTACGTTTACGCATCTCTTTGTTTATAAAGCAGATGTGAGTAACGTGTGAGAAACGCCAGGACGCTCTAGAAGGACGTAACCTATCTACAAGTACTAACCTATATATCAAGTAAGTATTCGTGATCTCCAGGGAGGTCCGATGCGTAGTAGTAGTCGCAACCGGTCATAGAATATGCGTATGACCAGATGTATGAACGTAAACGAAGTAAACGGAGTTTATAAGGTTCGTAAAAGGTGACGTTCTGTAGTTTTTGCTAACCCACATGGGAGGACGGCCAGAGTTTATGTATGTATATCTCTTCGTATTCACGGCGGTACAGGAATAAATAAATGGAAAAAAACATTTGGTAGCATAAGTTTATGTCCGAGGTCAATACTTAAAATTCTAATCTCAAAAACGATATAATAAAAAAAAAAATATAACTTTAATTTTTTGACATTTACGACATTCAAATATCACAAAATCTTGTTTCTATATAAACTAGGTGTCGTGATATTTAAACTCTTAGGCGGAATAAAAAGTTGTAGCAATAAATAAGCTTAAACAAAATAAAATAAAATACTATACCTACTTTTTCTTAACCTTCCTTGCACTCTATAAATTAACTATACTCCATTTGTTTAGGTAGTTAACTAAAGGTAAACAATCTTGATATGTCTTTTTATATAAAATAAATCGTATAAAAGACCAACAAATATTATTTAAATTAAGTTACTTACCTAACATCGGTTTAAGTAAATACCTAATTGTAAACATTTTTAGATTCAATTTTTAGACAGTTTTTTAGATAAAAGACATGTTAAGATTGTTTACATTTAGTTAACTACCTAAACAAATGGAGTATAGAATGTGTTGATGGTTGACAAAAAAAAAAAAAAAACAGGATCTATCTCAAGGATATACGATTGGTTTACCTATTCGTTATTTATTTATTGCTTTAAGGGTTCCAATTACTTATACTGATTTCCCTGAGGATTGCTCACCTTACGTTTCGTATTTATAAGTGTTATGGAGAATGTCTTTAATACATCTAAGATTGTTGCAAACTCGATAAATACAATGTTCGGTTGCTAGGAAAAACGAAAATTTTATGAGAATTAAAAGGTATTAGGTTTACGATAAACAATATCAGTAGTAGTGAAATAAACATACTTTTTTCAATATAAATATTTATGAATTTAAACTCTTACCTACACACAATCCTGAGGGGAAATCCTCATAATTTTAAGAACGTTCAGAGTCTAAGACTCAATCTGTCAAAAAAAAAAAAAACCTCGAGTTTCCATATATTTTCGAAAAGTTTTTGTCATATGATTGTGGCCTTTTGGTATATAGCAATACATATCAAACAATTTAATCAGGTATTCAACATAATAACTACCTATGTAGACTTCTTGAAGACAACCTTTTAAATTCATATCTCGGAGAGAACTAACTCAGAAAACTAGGCGAATCCTCCAACATCGTATTTCCATTCCGTTCTAATAAGAAACTAGTACTTTTTCGATAACAGTGAAATCATAAAATGAGATACTTTTTAAATATAACTACACTGATACAAAATTCGATAACTGTCAAATGAGATACGTATACTTTTTAAGCTTCGCTGCACTGATATACAATCATTTGAGGCTACTTATAATTGTAAGATACTTTCAATTTGATAATATTAAAGGTAATTAAAATCACTACAAACCTTAATAATATTTGGAAATCATTATATGACATAATTTGCGTCATCTCATTATGTGTCGTACGAGAAAATTGCAATATTTCCCAAACGATTTTCGTATACGATGGTAGGCATACTCGTAGCTAATAATAAACACAAACGTGATAAGTCAGATACTATTCTACTCGTGCTGACCTCCAGAGCGTTGACCTCAGACTAGGCTCTATAGAATTAAAAATTACTTTTTAAAACTTATGTAGGTACGTATAACTGGTTATAAGAAGTAAGTAAGTTAAGCCAATGTTACTCGGTCCAATAATTTTGTTTTATTTACGTAATTTTTTGTCACATTGCGGTGTAACATTCTCTCTAAGAAACGGTTAAATTAGAAGATTGATTACGTCATGTGTATCCACCCCCACCAAAACAGTTAGTCGCGTTCTAATCAGTAATTTGGTCGTGTTAACGGTCAATTAGTGGGTGACCTTCAAGATGTTTACGTGCAACTAAACCACAATGAGTTAAAGTATAATGTAGCAGTGTGAACATATCGTGTTTATGGACCATAGACATCATGAGCTATAATTTATTTACGCCAGTACTGATGGACTTTATAATTGTCTCAACTTCTTACAAATAAACACACGAACTGGTTCCGCACAGGACTTTAACCCTCAGTATTTTTATTTGTAGAGGGGTTTATGTTTGTGTTTTGATGTAAACAAGTTATTCTTGTTCGCAGGTAAAATGACATTGCCAGTGCCTTCGAGCATCGACGAGTATGAAGACCCGTTCGTGATGAACACGACCAACGTGACGAGCCATCCCGCGACCTACGACGAGCAGTACGCGCTGGACCTGGTGGTGCCGCTCACCGTCACCTACGTCATCATCTTCGTGGCTGGCATCCTCGGTAACACCAGCACCTGCGTGGTCATCGCAAGGAACCGCTCCATGCACACCGCCACCAACTTCTACCTGTTCAGCCTCGCAATCTCAGATCTCATATTATTAGTTTGTGGCTTACCGTTTGAAGTGCATAGATTGTGGAACCCGGATACGTACCCATTGGGCGAGGCGCACTGCATCGCTATAGGACTGGCGTCGGAGACGTCAGCTAATGCTACAGTGTTGACAATAACCGCGTTCACGGTGGAGCGGTACATAGCGATATGTCGACCGTTCATGTCACACACCATGTCGAAGCTGTCAAGGGCTGTGCGGTTTATAATAGCTATATGGGTGTGTGCGTTGTGTACGGCGGTGCCGCAAGCGATGCAGTTCGGAATAGTGTCATATGTGGATAATGGTATGAACGTGAGCGCATGCACAGTGAAGGGTGTGGGGGTTCATCAAGTGTTTGTTATATCTAGTTTCGTGTTCTTCGTAGTGCCGATGTCGATGATATCAGTGTTGTACGCGTTGATAGGCATTAAGTTGCGGACCTCTCGAGTGTTGCATCCCTTGAAGAAGCTCTCGGTAGACAGTAGTGAGAGAGCTAGTGGTCAAATGCAGTACAGGCATGGAGCATCACAGAGAAGAGTCATCAGAATGCTTGGTGAGTATCAACACAAATACATTTTTTAATCTATTTCAAAAGGAGAAGGATCTCAATTCATTTGAAAATTCTTTTTTTAATAGATAGGGTAAGTCTCAGGGGTAGTCTTATATAAATTTAATCCACTTTGTGTAACTTGATGATGTTGTAATACTTGTTGTCACTGTTGTTTACATATCAAGTAGTATTTAGTTAACGAATTGGTGTGGGGTAGATACCATAACTAAAAACCGATAAATAAACGATTAGTAAAAGTAATTTTCATTGAAATAGTAACTCAACTATGTTAAAGAGATTATTAGCAAAGTAGAGCGAACATTTTAGTTTTTAAGATATATTAATAAGGTACTTACCCATCCATACTCAATGAACTTACCAACTCCACTTATAGTTTTAACTTTATTAAAAGGAAAGTTTGGGTTCTGTTTTCAGGCTGCATTTTGTGGAAACTCATTAACTTGAACGTTATTGATTTTAGGATTTAAGATGACTATCAACTGGAATCGAGTCTTTAAGTATGGAAATGCAATCAAATAGTCGTTTATATGATTTTAATAACATGGCATTGCCCTTGAACTACTGACTTTGTGAAGTAGGCAATCATCGAAAAAAAAAAATGCCAGATTGCTAGATATAATAATATTTCTAACCTTGAATGGAAATCTTTATTTAATGTATATGTATGTATATTGTTCAACCTCGTAGGCATTTACTACATCTGTTTAAAAAATCAATGCTTTTATAATATTGTCTACAGATAATGTGGTTCTATTTTACGCAGAAAAGGAAGGTCAGCCTTATTGACACCTAAATATTATAATACTAGCTTTTGCCTGTGGCTTCCCCCGCGTGAAGGTCTGAAATTTTCCCACGGGCACGTACTACCGGGATAAAAAGTACCTTATTTGTTAATCCACGTTATAAACTATACGTTCGCCAAATTTCATATAAATCCGATCAGTAGTTTTTGGGTTAAAGAGTAACAAACATACATCCATACTCACTTATTTCACATTTACAATATTAGTAGGATTTTTATTATTTTTACAAAGATTTAATAGATCATATCACATACAACCACGCTTGTTTTTCCGAAGTTTTGGTTAGCAGAGGTGTATTATAAAAACGAATAAAAAAGGGCTACGACTCAAACTCATGCGAAGAGGTTCGTTCAGATGTCAATTCATAATCGCGAAAAATAAAAATAATCTATATATATAAAAATGAATCCCTATTTCCCTTGGTCACGCCCTCACGCGTGAACGGCTGGACTGATTTCACTTTTTTTTTTGTTGTTGTGTTTGTAATTGTCTGGAGAAGGTTCTTAAGAAAGAAAAAAAATAGAAAATTTAAAATTAAATTTAAGAATACTTAACAACCATATAATAGGACAATGTAAACTTTTTAAATGTAATATTATGACATTTGACATAGAATTGACAGAATGCGTGCTCAAATATCATCAAAGAGACAGGACAACGTCTGTCGGGTCAGCTAGTTATAAAATAATTGTAGGTGAGAATTAATATTCCCGAATAGAAAATGACTTAATTCACTTGTAGAACATTCTAATGATTTTTTCGTGAAGTACTATTGTCGTAACATTTAATTTACCGACAGTTATGAATAATTTATGAGTACCTAACAGTGTAGTGACCGTACCAGACGAATTAAAATTTCAAATTTATGTCTCTACGCATGGTTATAATTAATTTTAATTCAATTTCCACAGTACCTACGGAGTTTAGGTAAATACATTTTGTGGAATGAAAGCAGTGCCATTTGTCCAAGACATAAAGATTTGCTTAATGTCCCAGACGACGCAACTGCGAATAATTTGTCTAAAGAATAACTTATACTCTCAAACACTACATACAACTAACTAGTTTTTCATTCATGATAAATAACATGGCGGCTACAGTAACAGATTGTTGAGGGTTCGCAAAAGGGTTAAATGGGTCGGAGACGTCCCTAGAGTGAAATGTCCTTAAATATATTAAATTATATCGTACAGAAATCATATTTCCTTTTCCAGAGGTTTTGTTTTTTTTACCTTCCCATGAGTTACAATGTTAAACAGGAAAGTAGTTAGGAAATTAAGGAATAGGAAGTAGGAATGACCGAATGGACCCAAATCGTCGACGAATTGTATTAGTTGCGGTTCATTTGGTCGACGACTGTACCATTATTTGCTCAAATACCCTTTTACGGGAAAACTACTTTACTGTGTACCTATTAGGTTTATTTAACCGATAAGTTTTATGTTGATATTTGATTGGACCTTCCACATCAAAGGGATTAAAAGAAATTATGTTTACTGACGAAGGGATTAAGGAATTATGTAACCAAAAATTTGTCGTATTGCTCAGTCTTTTCTGTTTTCAATAGTAGCCGTATTTTAATGTTTTTTTTATAGGATAGCTCCAACGTGTGAGAGCCGAATAGGCTGTAAAGAGCCTTAATCGAACGATTTTTTATATTCAATTCCAATACGTCCCAGAAAACGTTTAACGTAAAAAAAAAAACTAATCTTCAGCATTTTCGTACTCCAATTGGTTTCGTTTATCACTTTTCACATGGAAAAATAAAAGGTTTGCGTATTTCAATTCTACTGAGATACTTTGTGATGAAAATATAGAATGTTACTGTAAAAATGCTGAATATTTTTTTTTTCTTTATAACATTGTTAGTTTTATAACCTTACAATAGGTTATAAAACTAACAATGTTATAAAGAAAAAAAAAATTCTGCATTTTCGTACTCCAATCGGTTTAATTTATAAATTTTCAGACGGAAAAATAAAAGGTTTAGTTTTATTTCAATGCTACTGAGATTCTTTGTGATGAAAAAATATTATTTTATTGTAAATGTACTCGTAAGGTTATACAAAAGACAATGTTAGGCAGGCAGACTAGACTAGGGCCGAATGGCGTAGTAAAGAGACCCAGTAGACCAATGAGGATTAGGGTCATACGTATTTCTTATTTAGTACCATTTATTTACTACTGGTTATCCTGTACTATCTTCTACCCGCAGTTTCACCCGGGTGAATGTCGGAAACTATCCCAAGGGAACGTGCTACCGGGGCAAATATTAGCCTATGTCATTTCTCAAGATGCGATCTATGTCTTTGCCACAATAATATCGAAATCCGCTCAGTGGTTTAGGCGTGAAAAGGTAACATTCAGACAGCGGTACTTTCGAATTTATAATGTGAATAGCTAATAAATAAAATAAATAAATCGTGTTTTATTGCAGGCATTATACCCATATACAAATATTGTCAGTAAAATCAAATGAAATCAAATTAAAATTTGAAATCAAAATTAAAATCATAATCAAGATTACAAGGAAAAATTCAAACTTAAAATCAAAAACAAAATTAAAATCAAAATCATAATAAAAATAATATAAAAAAAAAACACCAGTGATACCTGCGACATTGTTTGCGATCTAGCATGAAAAGTAGCTTATGTCCTTACCGAGGTCAAGGTTAGACTGTGTGCCGCTTTCATCCAAATCCGTTCAGCCGTTTAGGCTGAGAGCGTAACAGACAAACATACTTACTTTCGCATTTGTACAAGTGATATTAGTTAGGATTATAAGTATAAAAACATGAATGTATTACTTAGTTACGGTTACGCCTGAAGATACTTTGCTGAAAAGGAAAATTTATATTCTTAACGAGATAGGGAGGGAATAACAGTAGGGAGAGGACTTGGAATAGTAGTCTGAAGAAAAAGCCTGTTTTACTGAGAAGCTCGGTCATATTATATACCACACTTCTTTTTAATGTTATTTTTTCCTTCAAAGAAATATTTTAACTTATTTACATATTTATTCAATCATATTTATATTGAAGTTCTGCGACAGTTACTTTTCAGTAAAAACGTAATTTATTTATTTAACCATTTATTAACACATAAACAGACATGACGAAAAGAATGTACTCGTAAGGTTATACAAAAGACAATGTTAGGCAGGCAGACTAGACTAGGGCCGAATGGCGTAGTAAAGAGACCCAGTAGACCAATGAGGATTAGGGTCATACGTATTTCTTATTTAGTACCATTTATTTACTACTGGTTATCCTGTACTATCTTCTACCCGCAGTTTCACCCGGGTGAATGTCGGAAACTATCCCAAGGGAACGTGCTACCGGGGCAAATATTAGCCTATGTCATTTCTCAAGATGCGATCTATGTCTTTGCCACAATAATATCGAAATCCGCTCAGTGGTTTAGGCGTGAAAAGGTAACATTCAGACAGCGGTACTTTCGAATTTATAATGTGAATAGCTAATAAATAAAATAAATAAATCGTGTTTTATTGCAGGCATTATACCCATATACAAATATTGTCAGTAAAATAAAATGAAATCAAATTAAAATTTGAAATCAAAATTAAAATCATAATCAAGATTACAAGGAAAAATTCAAACTTAAAATCAAAAACAAAATTAAAATCAAAATCATAATAAAAATAATATAAAAAAAAACACCAGTGATACCTGCGACATTGTTTGCGATCTAGCATGAAAAGTAGCTTATGTCCTTACCGAGGTCAAGGTTAGACTGTGTGCCGCTTTCATCCAAATCCGTTCAGCCGTTTAGGCTGAGAGCGTAACAGACAAACATACTTACTTTCGCATTTGTACAAGTGATATTAGTTAGGATTATAAGTATAAAAACATGAATGTATTACTTAGTTACGGTTACGCCTGAAGATACTTTGCTGAAAAGGAAAATTTATATTCTTAACGAGATAGGGAGGGAATAACAGTAGGGAGAGGACTTGGAATAGTAGTCTGAAGAAAAAGCCTGTTTTACTGAGAAGCTCGGTCATATTATATACCACACTTCTTTTTAATGTTATTTTTTCCTTCAAAGAAATATTTTAACTTATTTACATATTTATTCAATCATATTTATATTGAAGTTCTGCGACAGTTACTTTTCAGTAAAAACGTAATTTATTTATTTAACCATTTATTAACACATAAACAGACATGACGAAAAGAACAGAAAAATTAGTACACAGGTGTTGCTTATTTCTAAAGAAATCTCTTCGAGGATACCTGCGAATCTGCAATAGGAGAGAAGATAAAGAGATATAGACAACGTATGACATCATCATTTCAGCCGTAAGACGTCCACTGTTGGACTTAGGCCTCCCCCGATTTGGGGGGCTTTGCCATAATCGCCACGCTTGGCAGGCGGGTTGGCGATCGCAGTATGGTGGTAAAATGCATAGAGAACGCTGCTGCCCATTCTCTAGTAAGTTCCTTAGTCGCCTTTTACGACACCCACGGGAAGAAATGGGGTGGTGTTATTCTTTACGTCCGTCACCACACGGTATGACACAGCAAAAGATAAAATAAAGTACATAAAATATAAAAACCCTATTCCCTTAATAAAATTAAACGAATAATATAAGAAAATGCAGACAAACAAATATTTATGTCCATACTTATTTGTAATTTGTGTGAAGAAAACTGACCCAGCTAAAAATAAACTTGAAGTTGAAGCCAAAATGCAAAGGGAACTCGTGGAAATGTATGTACCTAGAAGATAATAATAAAATTAATTTGTGAATGCCTATAGTCGGCTTTTATGTCACCTTGGTTTAATTACGTACACTGAAGTAGGACAATTGGATTTAAACTGATGAATGATATTTCCCGCGGTTTGTTGAGAAAACATAACGTTGGTCAGCTGTTGTCATCAGCTCACAAAATTTAGCGTGGACTAGTGTGTGATGTTTTATTCAAGGTGGCAGAATACCTAAAAGTTTAAAAGTATAGTGTCAAAACACTGCATAAAGATTATTTTCGAATTTCATCAAAGAAAGTAAACGCCATAACCACATTTTATAAACTGCCTTCAAGAACTGTCAATGTCAATTTTCCATAGAATTTAATGACACTGACAGCTCTTAGACGTGGTTTATGTGCTGATTGGTGAAACGCGCCTTATATTCGTGAACATGGGCAAAGTGAAGTCAGGAAAATTTATCGTTTTGTTAAATGAATTTGAAACTTAAGTTGCCTGTATAATCGAAATACAATTGTCATTGTTTGACTGTTTCAACATCGGTCAAATAATGACAGTTGTGAATGAAATTTGAATTTCAAAAAATCCAAATATTTACGTACCAACTGTGTAAATTTGAATAAATTTGTCTCGTCCTTTCAGCTACTAACATAATACTAAAAACTACCACGAAGTGAAAATTCCGACGGCCCATTGTATTGCATTGCCGTCACTACTTGACACTGGCAGAATAGTCGAAAACGTCTCAGTTGTCAAAGAGGAAAAAAAAAAAACAATTAATTGACTTGATTTCAACAACAGTAAAATAATGTCAGTTGTGAATGATATTTAAATGTCAAAATACGAAAATTGTTCGTAGTGTGTCAATTCGATAAACAATGAATTTCCTTGAATGTACAATATGCATTATGTGCTTACTTATTCTAATGAAAAAGATGCCTCAAAAAAGTATTTTCTGTACCAAAGATTTTCCTAGATTTGCTATTCAACTTTTTAATTAAATTAGTTTATCTTACTTCAACTTTCAAGACGAATGTCTCCAGATCTCCCACTACTTTAAATGATTCTTATCTATCATCTTTTAAAATGGGATTTTGCTTGTTTTTTACGTTGTAGCATAGCAACCATTTTGGTGTGGAGTATTTAACGATGAATGAAAAAGAAACTATTAATAGAAATAAATTGGCTAGTTTGATTGGTCTATTTTGAAGTCATTAATGTTGATGGTTCAACCCGCTACGTTTGTTAATTACAGCTATAAAATATAGTAATTTGGTATAGACTGTTGATAGCGTGGGTGAGTTTCTAACTGAATGTAAGTTGGACTCGGAACCGAAGAATTGCCAAACTTAAGTGGCAGTGGGCAGGGCACATTGCTCGCAGAACAGATGGCCGATGGGGTCGGAAGGATCTGGAGTGGCGACCGCGTACTGGAAGACGTAGCTTTGGAAGGCCTCCCACAAGATGGACCGATGACCTGGTGAAGGCCGCAGGAATACGTTGGATGCGAGAAGCACAGAACAGTTCGAAGTGGCGGTGCTTGGGGGGAGGCCTATGTCCAGCAATGGACGTCTTTCGGCTGAAATGATGATGATGGACTCGGAAGACCGATTTGAATATGAAATTCAGGCAGGCAGTGGGAAAACGTTCATAATACCTACTCTATCCTCATAGAGTAGGTATTATGAACGTTTTGCAACGTCTTGGCAAGCACACTCTCCCTTGACCGCAGTTAGTTGGCATTAATTCACCACAGATTTTATGAAACACGGGGTCATTTTGTAAATAGGAAACATTTATGAGACACAGTAATTTTCTGTTTTATTTGTTGCAAACCTTTGGAAATTTGCAGGCCAAATCTTAGAATACTATTGAAGTCAAGGGACATAAATACAGGTAGATAACAGAAGGTAAATTCTCATAATTAAAAACGTTTAAAATCTAGTCACAGTTCCATCTCGGCGACAATCAAATGTCAAACATTTGTTAAAAATGTAGGGAACTCGCGGCTTTTTTTTTTGATAGATTGAGACTGAGCTGATGATGATCATTCTAAAAATTATGAGAATTGATGAGTTGAGAAAAGAAATCGTTTTTTTTTAATACATTTTATACGCGACCGTTGAAAATACGAATCCACACCACAATTGTATACAATATCTATGATGAAAATATGAGTTTAATCGCGTTAGGTTTGAATCTACTCTTGAATGCTAGTCTTTCTTGTTTGCGAGAACTGAGAATTAATCTCCTTTTTTCACGCGCAATTTAATAATATTTTGAGGGCCGGATCAAAAGCCTAATCGGGCCACATCCGGCCCACGAGCCGGGCATTGCCCATATATTTACTAAACCATATCGTTACAAAATTAAATAAAAACGTGTAAAAAATATTTATTTCAATAGAAACGTGTTTTTGTTTAGGTTAATGTGACTTTATATATGAAAGGTAATAAAAACCTCTTATGAAAGAATTTCTTTAAATTGTAACGTGTTTACGTAATCATAAAACGTTAAGTGTAAAGATGTCTATCACGCTTGGCGTGAACCGCACGCGAGGAGTGAAAATATTTGAACACGTCACAACACAAGTGATTGACACGAGAGCGCGTGACGTCACGTCATAATATTATGACGTCATGTCACGCACTCGATCTGTAGTGCTAGTCTTATAATTCGATGGAACCGGCTGCACGCACGAAAACACATGACTCATGCGGCGTTACCTCGCTCTGAGGCGTTCCATTTAAGGCTTGAAGTGCAAGCGAGAGCGCGCATCAGTATTTTCTTATGACGTTGTCACGTTAAAACTTCACCGTGATACTGGGGTGAAGTGAGCTTATAGTGAGCTGTCATTAGTGTCAATCCTTTGTATCAGACGAAATGACAGCTCACTCTAAGGTTACTTCACCTAAGTTCTCACGGTGAGATTTTAACAGAACAGATCGGCAGTTTGTTTGTTTTCTTAAAAACAGACCAGTGATGTGAGTTGCACAATTTTGTGATTTAAATAGGCTAAGGGCTGAAAAGACCCTATTCTACTAATAATTTTTTTAATGTAAATTACGCAAAACAGCTAGAACAGTTTTAAATGAAATTTGTCACACATAGTTTATAAACTAATAAAGGATTATTTTATCCTGGAAGTAAGTTTTCGTGGAATATTTTCCGACACTACGCGAACAAAGCCGCTGACTCAATTTAGTTCAGTTAACTCTATCTGATTTAGTTAATGATTGAGTATCTTTACAGGTAGAATAGGAGCCTTAAGGAAAATCTATGTTCAAGTAAACTCTATACTCCTGATATAGTTTCCGACCACCATGCGAGTGAAGCCACGGACAAAAGCTAGTTGCTCATAATTTTAACCGCCTGAACCATTTGACTTTAAAATTAAAGACACAAATTCATATTTGTACCTAACCTAGGGATACGTATATCTTTCCTACTTCCTACTAATATTATAAACGTGAAAGTTTGTATGTATAGATGTATGTTTGTTCCTCTTTCACGCAAAAACTACTGAACAGATTTGGATGAAATGTAGAACACAGATAGTTTATTACCTGGATTAACACATAGAATACTTTTTATCCCGGTAGTACGTTACCGCGGGATAATTCCAACCTCGACGCGGGCGAAGCCGCTGGCAAAAGCTAGTGTAAATATACTAGGACAACTACTCATGTTCATTTCAGTGCATTCTCGAGTTCGCTTTGATAACTTCAATATCGGCTTTTGCTATTCACCAGTTCTCCTTTGCATCCAATATCGCACCAATAACAAGAATAGCAAAAAGAAATCTGGAACCGGATCAAATAAAATTGCATGTAACATCCCATTTTTATTAGTTTTCAATATAGAGTTGCTCTTACATTTGTGAAATTTGAAGTCATAGGAAAACAATGAAACAAAGAATGTTCAATAACATCCTACACAAAAATGGAAATATTCAATGCAGTTTTTCCTGTGAAATGGAAAATTTTCTCGTTGCTAACTGATACTGAAAACTGATTGTGTCATACTTAATTTGATTGTTAATATGTATGGAATTTAGTTCACAGTTTGAAAGCATTTTAAATCATAATTTTTTATGCAAATACATGACATTTAGTCAGAAAACTTTGATTAATTCAGCGCATTGACTTTATGCAAAAAATCTATTGGCGATTATATTTTTTGTTTATTTTAATACATTATTATATAGAACCAAGGAGGTTCGGCTAAAATTGGATAACATTTCGAAGCCACGTTATGGTTTTAGGTCTGATTGAGTTGGTTTTCCTGTTTCACTATGTTGCGTCAAACAGAGAGGAGAAAATTGCATGTGGCTAGCTTTACAGAATCTAAATTATGTGGATACATTCGTTTCTGTTAATTACCTACTGTACATTTCCATACATACATAGGTAGGTAGTTTCCTAAAACTAAAATAGTTATTAAATCATCATCTGCCTTATAATAGGTATTTCCTAACTATTTTGAGGTCAGCTTCCAGTTTAATCAGATGCATCTGCATACTAATATTTTACATGAAGCGACTGTCCACCTGACCTACACATACCAGTTATTGGGTAATGCGATACCACTTGGTAAAGCTGCCAGACTTTCTGGTTTCTGACAACCCATTACAACTGCCAAAGATACAAATGGTATCACATAAGGTATTTAAAACTATTTTCCTTCGAAGTCTTCGTAAAAACGTTTCGTCGTCAAAACTAGTCTTTTTGTCACTCGGCAGTTACATGACTCTCATAAAGTGATTAAAATAATAATAAATCACTCTGTAATTACTGTGTACGTTTTAAACAAGCGGGTTGGAGCGTTAAGAGCATTTTATGTCAAAATATAATGGGTTCAAGCGCCATTTCATTGACTGCATAGGCTTTGTCTACATACATTAAAAATTAAAAAAAATGTCTGGCTTATTTCATGTCGGTTTTTGTTCTACTCGTTGTTTAAAAGTAAAGAAATTATTGTACACCACGAATTTTATGTTTATCGTTATTTTTAAATGATTTTTTTACTATCACTGTTAATAGAAAAATTAGAAAATGAAGAAAGTTACTATGCTATTGAGTGAGGTTAATGAGAAATCTTACAAATTAAAAGTAACTTTTCAGAAATAACATGTTCCGGTTTGTTTGGTAATAAATCCAAAATACACAAGAAGGAAACCGCGGATAAACAGACAACTAATTTAACTTTTGATACAACACTCGAGGTCGGAACAAATCAAACTAATAACAAGTGAACGAACACCCAACAATAATTTTACTTATAATTATGCAGATTTTACGACCATAAGTATTATTTACGACATTTTCCATATTCATAGTTTTATTTTTAACCGGTTGCAGCCAGTTTTGTCTTTATTTGGCTCAATATAATTGGTGTCTGTAGAATCTCTGAATTCAGGGTCATGGGGGCAATTCTCATATTGAGGCAGTTGGAACGATTAAATTTGTCCGAGCCATATTTATGTGATTTATGCGTTTTTAATCGAAAATGTGATACATGAGCTTGTAGCGTGAAGTAGAACATTATGGTAGTCTTATATCATAGTATTCAATCATTTCAGTAGTTCCTAAGATTAGCGCGTTCAACGAAATAAACTCTTTAGATTTATAATATTGTTGTAGAAGAGATTTGATTACCATTAATAAAGTTATAGTGAGCCAACCTTAAATGATAGAATTAATATGCTATCGCGGGCTGTTTTTAAACTTTTTAAGAGGAACAATTTTGTCATACAAGATTGTTGCGTAACTGTAACCTGCAGCGCACGCAACGGAAGCTCTCAAAAGGAATAAACTTCCCCGTTTTTGCAAAATAATTGATGCTCCGCTCCAATAGCCCGCAATGATGTTGTTATATAGGCTATATACTTATTCAATAAATGAGCAATCCAGCAAAAAAAAAAAAAAAAACGAATCAGTACTTTCTGAGATTAGCGCGTTCTACTAAATAAACAAACTCTTCAGCTTTATAATATTACTAGTATAGATAGATTTATAATTCTTTTTTACCCACGACTGCTTCCGCCTTGATTTAGTCTTGGTTATAATATCGCTAGTCCATTAAAAAATCCCTATGAGACGATTTTCCATACAATTGTTTTCACCTCATTTCAGCCCCTTATTTATAGAGACCTTTCCTTCCTGGGTTTGGTACGTACAATCATTTTGTGTGCCCTGGTTTTCTTGTCTCTATGTTCAGTAGTTCACTGATTAAAATGTTTCTTTGTCCAGGCGGTATTTCTCTGGAATGTGCTCTTTCTGAATATCAGGACGGCAACCAGTCAGTGATCATTTAAAGTAAAAGCAAGTGAGCATATTCGCATGAACTTGCCAGAATAATCCCAGCGCTGATTGGCTGGATTCGTTTTCTCCTGTACCGAACGTTAGATTTCCAGACAATGTTCATTTTCGTTATATGTTTGCATGTATCTATCTATGTATTTAGTATTCATTATTATTTGAGTAATCTATCCCTTATGTTATGCATCTGCCATGTTTTTCTCTGCATCACCCAAAGGTTGACTGGTAGAAAATGCCTCGGCATTAGGTCCGCCTTCGAACAGTAGTTTTACTTGAGCATACAGTTTTAATAAATAAATTAAATAAAGATAATTGAATAACACTGAATCGTGAGGTTATCTTTATATTAGTTCAGTGATTGAATATCTTTTTTTTTGTTACGTCATTATTCTAGTTTTGGAAGCCTCTAATTTCCTGTAGATGTTTTGGTGTTCGAGGCACGTAGTTATCGCGTTTTTGTTTTTAATGACTGAGTTTTCTTGATTATAGACGCAAGGACTCAGCATGCATATAAAAACGCCTTGAAATAGGTAATTTACCATACGTTTTTACTTTTTATTTATTTATGGCAGATAACTAATTTTAGTTAACCTGTAGTTCGTAAATATTTATTTTCGGCTGTTCCGCCTACGATTAAAAACACTGAGTTAAGTTATTCCGAATCGCCATTCCGATGAATTTCATTCGTATTCGGAGTAACTTATTTCAATGTTTGTAATCGTTTAGTCATTTATTATTCATACCGTTACCATAGTGATGTTATCATTGTCATCTGTTTACCCTTTTCCCAACTTTGTCAGCTTTTACTCTAACCAGAAGTGGCTGTATACCAATACTTACCTTACCGCAGTTCTGTAATGTAACTAAGTAAATAATAATTTAATGCAAGGTGTTTGGTAATCATTATAGATTTCTGCTTCCATAACTAGAAAAGGGGTAACTGAAATGGTGCTGAAATTGAGAAGGGGTTGTTATTACTCTCCTTTAAAGAAAGAGCGACCCTGAAAATGCGAAAAAAAAAATCTGCTCATTCATACAGAATTTAGAGAGCAGCCAACTGTTTTGTTCGTGATTTCTGGATAGTTCTCAATCAATTGCGGACTCCCAGCCGCCATAGACGCGGAGTTGCGGGCGGCGAACAATGGGTAGCTCGGCGCCCGGTAAGGACCAGATCACTTTGCGGGACACTAAACACCCCTAGACGTAATAACAATAAAACTATTGTGTCTAGTTCAGTGTCCTTGAACCGATTAATTACACCAAATTCTCAGATTTTTTCATTTGCTACACTAAAATTATAGCTGCGAGCGACCTTATTTGTCAACATGAGATGTAATAGTGACAGCTGTCATTTTGGTTTAGCAAATTAATCAGAGTATAGTCGCGACTGACATCCCAATTTCAGATTCCCGTGATCCAAGAGATGTGTATCAGGAGGCTGTTTTTCATAATTAAAAACAATCAAAATCTAGCCGCTTCCAATTTTGCGACAGTCAAAGTCAAAAACTTGTCAAAAAATGTGAAAAATCTTAAGAATTTTTGACAGATTGAGATCCGATGTTTTTAAAATGATGAGGATTGCCCCTCTGGTTACATAACCTGTCTTAACTAATTCTTAGTTGTATAAGGAATTAATAATATCATGAACACCACTCTATTAAAGATCAACCAAGCTAATCTTCGTCCATAAATTACAGTTTCATTTTTATTGCCAGCAACAAAAAAGTCACTTTGTAGTCATTCGATTGCATGGATCTTTTATAATTTGATTATATTATTAGTTATATTGCCAAAACACTGGTTTTTTTTTTCAAGGATTTCGACATTATTTCTTTAAAGAAGCGTATTCTATTAAGTAAATTGCTTGTATCATGAAACTCCTGCCCCTATCCCAATTTGTTTGGCGTCGGTGCAATGGATCTTTTTCTTACATACTTCTTTCTATCAGTCGTGATCTCGGTAGTCATCCACTTTCTAACTATATCATCGTTCACACAGTCCATCCATCGCTTCTTTGGTCTTTCCCTAGTCTTATAAAGTAAATTACTTGTATAAAGTTCTTTAAAACATTTAAAGCGGTAAACGGTTGTTCGATAAGATTATTTCCGTTGTTTACGAAGAGTTTACGGGTTTCTTGAATTTTCGCGAGAAAACCTCGCCACTGCAATCGCTTCAGTTTCTCGAAAGTTATTCGTTTGTTTTGAACTTCGGCTACTCGTTTACTCGTTTTTACACTATACACGTTTTGATCTATATATTAATACGTGAAGCAAAAACTTTATACCCCTTTTTACGCAAATTATGCGGACGGAAGAGTAGGTATGAGTCACAATTGAAGTTTATATAGTGAAGGACTTCAGAAAGCTATTTTTTTTTTTACATAATTATGTACAATATTTAAAATACCTATATAATTTATTTATAATTTATAAAAATACGGTTTAAAATGAATTATGGTTAAATTTAGACTTCTGGTGACCACTAGTGTGACTAAATATTTATTCAAATTCGAACAACCATCATCATCATCAAAATCAAAGTCAAAGTTAAAATAATAATAATATTATCTTAGTACAACCAACACAACGTTATCTGATCCCAAACTAGGCAGAGCCTGTACTAAGGCAACCAGACAACTGGTAAATATACTTATATAGTTCTATATACATACATATTATAGATAAATTACACCCAGACACAGAACAAATGATTGTGCTCATCACACAAAGATTTGTCCTGGGTGGGGATCGAACCCACGACCTCAGTCTTAGCAGTCAGGGTCACTAACCACTAGACTAACAGGCCAGTGCTAATTCTTTATGGTGAGACAGTGGTTATAGAATTGTTATTGTATATCATCTGCATATACCTTTTCCCAATAGGGTATTTTCCACTTTTTAACCGACGAAAAAAAAAACGGAGGAGGTTATCAATTCGACGCGTATATTTATTTTTTATTTTTTTTGTTTGTTTTTTTTTATGTATGATCACGCATAACTTTTTACATAGTAGTCTGATTGTGATAATTCTTTTTTTATTGGAAAGAGTATACTCCGAGGGTGGTCCCATATAAATTTGAAAAACAAAATCAAACCCTAAGGGTCAGAAAACAGGGGATGATTGATTGTTCACTCACTGATTGTTATGTTTAACCACGCATAACTTTATACAGAGTAGTCCGATTTTGATAATTCTTTATTCATTGTATAGGGTATACCTTGCCAAGTATTATAAGTATATAAAAGCTACAAAAAGTTATAAAATAAAAACTTTTTACCAAAAAATTTAACCGCCGAAAAAACTGAAAAGCAAAAAATAATAAACCTTAAAATTATGAGTCGGCGCTGGAAAATCAATGAACAAAGATCACTCAAAGCGCCGACTCATAATTTTAAGGTTTATTATTTTTAGCTTTTCAGTTTTTTCGGCGGTTAAATTTTATGGTAAAAAGTTTTTTTTAAAACTATTTAATTTTGAAGACTGTGAAGGAATATTTAACAGAAAAATATTTTTTTTGTAATTAATCTCCATTTTCTGCATTAGAAGTGATTAAAATCTAATTTATTTTCATTGGTTTTAAATTTACCGCCAAAACGCTCCGTACGATAACGGTTACCACGGTGACGTCATCTTTGTGTAAACAAGTTGTAAACAGTATTACGATCAAGTAATTTCGTATCTCAAATGGATAGAAAATGTTATTACTGGTGTGTGGTGCCTCTGTGTACAAATACTTTTAAAAATGCGCCCTATAAACTATTTATACTCCGTAGCACAAAAATCGGGGTTGTTTGTAAAGAAATTTCCAACTATAAAAACATCTACTGTGAGCAGATTTGCACTATCGGCTTTTATAAAACCAGCTTCCGTTGTATTTCCATTAATCCATTCCAAAAATCCTAAATATATCCTAAATCCACTCCGAAATTTACAGATCGAGCACAGATCACATACCTAAGTCAAAATTCAATACACACAAAAGTGACGTCACAAGGTAAACGTCAGCGCACCGAGCGTTTTGGCGGTAAATTCAAAACCATTAAAACAAATTAGATTTTTTTCACTTCTAACGCGTAAAATGGACATTGATTAGATAAATTTTATTTTTCTGTTGAATATTTCTTCCCAGTCTTCAAAAAGAAACTGTTTTTAAAAAAACGGAAAATACCCTATTATACATAAGGCTCGGCTTTCAGTCTAACCAGATGCAGATTAATACCTGTATTTTACATGGAGCAACTGCATATTTGACCTCCACAATCCATTTACTGGGTAATACGATATCACTCAAACAACCACTGATTCGAAATAATCGCAAATCGTTACTGTTTATGTAATCAAAATACTGTTGGTGATGATTTAGGCTCTATAAGTAGACACTTGGCTAGCTATTGGATACTAAAGTTTTATATAAGTTTGATGAGGGTTGGTGAGGCAGGATGAGGAACACGTGAATCCTAAGTCAACAAAACTTTAGTGTATTCATAATCTTGCAAACATAATCTTTACCAACTGTTGGAAGGCCTCCCACAAGATGGACCGATGACCCGGTGAAAACCACAGGCTGGATGTGAGAAGCACAGAACCGGTCAAAGTGGCGGTGCTTGGGGGAGGCCTATGTCCAGCAGTGGACGTCTTTCGGCTGAAATGATGATGATGATTATTATTATTACTACAATGGATTACTCGCTAGATTCATTTACTGGAAATGTTTTAAACATTGAATAATCCACAATGAAACTCTGTTGATTCAGAACTACGACGATATTGCGAGCTTTACAGCCGCACCGACTATCGTTACGCAAGTTCCAAAATAGAGTACCTAGGTTTCGATAATTGTCGTGCCGCGACAAGTCGTATGCCGTAACTAAAATCGAGTGTGGAAATGTTAATTCACAGGCTCCCAGCCGATCGTCTGCTACATGAAGGTGGACATTTTGATGCAAAATGAATTACCTACGATTTTTATAGACCTTTTTAAATGGGGTGGCGATTCGCCTTTTGACACTATTTGATAGATACCAACCAGCAGCACGGTAAAAATCGACCTATTGTAAATCTTTCATAATTAATTTTCAATCAAATCAAAACATTTATTAGTTTTGTATTTTTTTTTTTCATTATAAAGTCCTCCATATTTTACCGTCACAAGGGCATGCAAATAATATTCAATTCTATCATTAAATCAAATTAAAAAAATCAATACGAATAAACATGTCATGTTGCAGTTATGCTTTCAATACTTACGCCGAATATCGAGAAAATAACATCAGTTAGGAGCTTGATCATAATTTTTTTAAATCTCCAGCGCCTATAGACTTTACCTACCTTAGTATTGAATCTGTTAAGCTAAAGAGTCTTTTTCCAATAATATTGACCTGATTTCCTGTTATATTAAGATTAAAAGGCCACTCCGTAGTATAAACATTGTTTTTCCTCCAGTTGCGGTGGCGCTGTCATTCTTCATTTGCTGGGCACCCTTCCACGTTCAGAGACTGCTGGCCATCTACGGGAAAAGTTTGGAACACCCTTCGGATACCTTCTACCTGGTAAACTTTAAATTTTATATCATTTACAAAGTAAGATTAAACTTTTACGAAATTTGCAAGAACAAAGAATTTTGCGTCAGGAGTTTCAAAAATTAGATTTTTCTGTGACTGCTCTAGTTGGATGTATCTTAAAACTATTTGAATTTAAACTTCCTTTGTGTTTAGTGCGCTTGAGAGAATGAAATATTTAAAACTTCAGTCTGTCAAACGGATAAATGCAATTTGCTTTTAGCGGTTAACATTCAAGCACCAATCCTTTGATTATGACCGAAACAGAATGATGTTTTAAATATTTAAACAACAAATTTAAAAAAAAGGACCGGTAAGGCTAACAATTTAAAACCCCAAACAGACACAAAGAGTTTGTATATCCCTAAATAAATTGTACGTCCCATTCGTTTAAGATTTGTCGGATATTGGATTATTTATGATATTGATATTTATTGTTTTCGTTTGTTTTATGTGCAGGTCTACATCGTGCTCACGTTTTTATCGGGGGTGCTATATTTCCTGTCAACCGCCATCAACCCCTTTCTCTACAACATCATGTCGAATAAGTTCAGAAACGCCTTCAAGGTAAGATTTTGTTACATTTAATGATTGATCTGCTTGTATTGTTACCTCGCAGGACCTCATTTTTCATTTTACAACAGGCTTTGTTATTTTAACCTTATAACATTTCGTTTAAAAAGTATTCTCAAGGGTTTAATATTACATTATAATGATGGAGCATGTCGACCTCTTTCCACTTCGTTTGTAGTTTAAAACAACTTGATCACGGAAAATTCGGAAATACCCGTTATTTAAAGGGCATTTTCCGCTAAGCTAAAGGTTGAAAATTTAAAGCATTTTATGGTTTTATCTGCAGTGTTCAGACCTACAGCCGGCTGAGTGAGCACAAACAAAATAAAAGCGAACTGCAACATTGTGTTCTATCTACACAAATATTACGCATTCCAAAATGTTAACATCTACTGATTCCTATTTCTTTCCAAAGTAATAAGATACGGTACATGATTTTACCATTTTATTGTACCTACAGACCCTTAGGTGCGGCGCCATATTAAATTCATAGTGCCAAACGTAAATAGACAGACCGAGTGAATCCGTTTCGTTATTGGTCTGTTTTCGGTATTTACAGTAATTTGGTTTGTTTATCGATATCGAGTTTCTTCGAAACACAGCTTTTATCGTATCATTAAATAACTGCGGGGTAACAATAAACACTGCCGATAATTGGTTGTGATCATTATCACTTAGTTCTTTTATTTGTGTTAGATGTACCGCTTCTGAAAATGACCAAAATAATACTCTTGCTAGGTAAAGCTCAGCTTCAAAAAACGTTTCTTGTTTTCCTTATTTGATCGGTCCTTCCACCTGCTATTATACGTTTATGAAATGAAGTGGAACACGGCCGAATATGGAATGGATGATCCAATATGCTCGGTTTCCTCTATACGTTGGTTGGCCGAAGCATTTAGAAGATTCTGGCCAATATATCGGATTGAGTATTCCCTTTCAAAATTACGTACAGTGATTCCATTATACTACTTAGATGCTTTCAACCCTGCTAACGTCTTCAATGGAATATATTGAGAGCTGTATTCTAGCACTGTATTACCTACTAGCCATTCCTTTTGATTAAATCCGAATGTCCTCAATAAGGCAGACAGTGTCAAGGCGTTATCGATAGCAGCCTACAGATCTGGAGATAACGAACACTCTCATTCTTATATTCCCCACATTGACCCATTTTCCCCGTTGACCCTACACAACTTGGGCCAAAGAGATAAGCAGCTTATGGCATTTAACTCACTAAATACATACAACAGACTGTACTTGGCTTAGACTTAAGAAAATGGAAATTTTAATGGAACAATTATGAAACAATATTCATTAGTTGGTTTAAATAATCATCTGCCTAGCCTTTTCTCAAGTATGTTCTGGTCGGCTTACAGACTAATTAGACAAAACTGCATACCAGTATTTTAGATGTAACGACTGCTGATCGGACCTCCACAACCCAGTTATTGGGTAATGCGGTAACCTTTGGTAACTATAGGGCTTCTGACTATCAACTGTCAATGATCCACAAATGACTGCCGGGACTATGCTTTCCCAGAAGCAAATTAACGTAACGGTTTGTCATCCATCCACGGACCGACCTCGGCAAGCCTTGCTTGACCTTGGAGATCGACGTGCGATGGTTACTTTTTAGCAAAGAGTTTCTCTTCATTAGTTGGCTCAAATTGGATCAGTAATGGTAGGTATAACAGCATTTATGTTGCAGTGTTCGTGGCTTTGTACAGATTGGTTGTTGTGGACAGAAAAACGATTAAACACAGCCATCCATTGCTGACTAGCAGTTTGGTCCATGTTTTTTCACGCGTAAATCTGTAAAGAGTGCACGTTGAATAATTTATAACGGCACTTTTAACCAATGAAAAAACAGGAATAGGAATTTAATTCAATGCGTTGCAAAAATAGCTGTCTTATCCTGAACTTTTAGCGACGTCATTCCAGCAGGCATGACATGAACGATTCTATCTCTATTCTACGAAGAATAGACAAAGTTCTTTATAACTTGACATCTCTTATTCTCTTCTGCCCAAATACGGGGCGACCACAGATAACAGAAGGGGCGACACGTAGACTCGCGTTTCAATGAAGACAAAGACATAATTATTCTTTGCATAGCAACAGCGAGGTAGCTAGTGATATAATTAAGGTTGAAGCGCTAAGGTATAAGATTTTTTTTAAAGATTTAACATAACATACCATAAAATTCAATTTATTTTCTCATCACAAATGTTGCAGGTAGGTATATAAAGCGCTAAAACTAATTAAAAATATATAATAACATTTGTGAGAGACTGGTGCCTGAATACCCGTGAATGAAGGCATTGAATACCCGTGTTACGGATCACATTGCCGGGCTTAAGACGGTAGAAATCTTTCTACAATCTGTCATTTTGCCTATTTTGCCGTCGAGAAAAAATGTTTCTATGGTGGTCATGCTACGCGCTAAATTCTCTCCGTGCGAACTTAGTTTGCTTCGGAAAGTACCTGTGTCGCATAAACAGGGAGCCAGACGCCCGATGTCACCACTGCGGCAACTGCCGGGAGGATACGGCGCGGCATACGCTGGCAGAATGTGCCGCTTGGGAGAAGCCGCGTCGTGTCCTCGTCTCAGAAGGAGGCAGTGACCTATCGCTGCCGGCCGTGGTCGAGTCGATGGTCGGCAGAAAGGAGTCCTGGGACGCGGTGGTATCCTTCTGCGAATCAGTTATGTCGCAGAAGGAGGCTGCGGAAAGGGGGCGGGAGATATCTTCCGCTCACCCAGCCCGCAGCAGGCGCACCGGGCATCGGCGGAGGGCGGACAACGCCCTCTTCCAGCCCCCCTAAATGGGTCCAGGGGCGACGGATCTGGGGACATCCGTCACCCCGTATTCCTTAGGACCCGAGATTGTGGCGCGTAGTGTTCCACGCGCGCCTCTCTGAGATGTAAGGGGGGAGTTTAACACCTCACTCCCCCCTAACGTGAGGAGGCCCGCAAAGGCGGGCCGGCACCAGTCGGGGATCGCGGAAGACATATTGGTTCCCGTGGTCCCCGACGTAGGTGTGGGACGGAACACCGGGGTGGTTTTAGTCAGTAAGAGTCTGACAGACCCCTCCGCCCACCCCAGGGCGGAGGACATCCATGAGGATTTCCACCTCGTGATAAAAAAAGGGGACCTAAGAGTGAGCTGTCATTCCAACCGATGATAAGAATTGACACTAATGACAGCTCACTATAAGCTCACTTCACATCAGTTATCGCGGTAAGAATTTACAGAATAGGACTACAGGATGGCATGTAACAAAACAAGATCTCATAACGACAAACGATATTCTGTCTTAACATAGCTATTTACTGAATAAAACTGGTTCTTTTCTCTATGAACTTGAATGAAAGTAAGATATATCAGGTACTTATTATTCAGCACCAGTTGAAGGAGAGTGCTATAATTAAGGTCGGCAGTGTCCCTTGAGGTTAGCAGGAGATGGGGTGAGCATCTGTAATTAAGTACTTTTCTCATACCAAACGCATGACGTCAGCTAATGCATTTCTAGTCGATATTTTTCTTCATTAGTGCAAAAAGAAATAAGACTGGTCTAATTATTCTCACATTTATGTTTTTATTGCTGATTGTCTTGATGCAAGATCATAAATATAACCGGGAATCACTTGTTTTTCCCGTTATAATGATTTCAATATGATTTTAGTTTTTTTTTTTTTTTGTAATAGGCCATAAACCTTCTGGTGTCAGAGATATTGAAGATACATTTTATTTTTACGCTTTTTTTTTTAAGAAAATAGTGTTGAGTGTAGTAAAATAACTTATCTTTCTTTGAATAATCCCGCAATCCGATCGTGTATGCACCTTTATGAACAATGTTTTTTGTTCTGCGTTACATATATTTTATTGTATTTTTTTATTGCTCTTTAGTCTTAACCTTATATATTACGTATGGCGCAGTGTTGCTCCGTAATAACGGCCAAATTACGAGTTGTGGGGTTCGAACCTCACAGTATAGCTACTTTGTATAAATAATTTCATCACCACTGTTCTCAAAACGATGAAGGGTATCTGCAAAGACATCGTGAGGAAACCGGCAAGTAACTTTGGAAGACATGTAAAAGGTACCAATCCGACTTAGACCCGCGCGGTGAATTACGGCCCTGTCCCTCTCATCAAGAGAAGGCCTGTGTCTCAGCAGTGGGGACATGCTACTACTATCTAAAATAAAAGTCGTTTCCTAGCAATTATTTTTGGACAAAACTTAGTTTAGAGTACAGACTGCGCAGATGACGGATTCGCGACGGTTTTTTTACACCTTGTATTAAGAAAAACTAAAAAAAAAAAAAAAAGATTTTGAAGTTAGGCATTAATAACATTCTCTCTTTTTTATATAAATTTCTGTTGTTTTTCATTATTTTTATTAGTATTTTGTCTTAATTTTGATATTGTTAGAGCCGCATTAGTTTAATTAGCTTTTAAATGTTACATTTATAGGGAAGAGCGCTGTTGTCTGAGATACAGATATTAAATTATCTAGTTCAGACACAGATGTTTTTTAAACTTGTAAGATAAAGCATAAATGATCATATTGCATTTGTTTATGAAATAAATGTAATCGAAAATTGAAATAAATAAATCTAAATAAAAATCTAAATGCTACCACTAACTAAAATAAAAGTCGTTTCCTAGCAATTATTTTTGCACAAAACTTAGTTTAGAGTACAGACTGCGCAGATGACGGATTCGCGACTGTTTTTTTTTACACCTTGTATCAAGACAAACTAAAAAAAATATGGTTTGAGGTTTACTTCATAGTCATAGCCTTTCCGAACTATGTTGCGGTCGGCTCCTAATCAAACCGGATGCAGCTGAATACCAGTATGTTATACGGAGCGACTGCCTATCTGACTTTCACAGCCCAGTAACTGGGTAATACGATACCCCTCGGTTATGACTGGTTGTCAGACTTTCAGGCTTCTGACGATCCGTAACGTAATTTGTAAAAACAGTATTACAATGAAGGAAAATGTCAGAAAATAACAAAAAAATATAATTGGAAACTATTGTGATGACATAACATAAGCAAGGCTCTCTATAAACTGTCAGGTTGACACAACAGAACTATTTAATCAACACTGAGCTCTCCGTAATGCGTTCGATTCGTTGTCGGAAATAATATTTTGAAAATTAACCGTGCGTTTGGTACAAATAATTACAGATAAAGTATAGGCCCCGGGCGTCGGGAGTCGATTGCGGACTCCCGGCCACCATAGGCGCGAGCTTGTGGGTGGCGAGCAATGGGTAGCTCGCCGCCCGGTAAAGACCAAGCTCGGGTCGACGGCGCGTAGTGTTCCACGCGCGCCTCATAGAGATGTCAGCAGCACTGAAGGGGTCTGCTAGGACCGATGCCGATGACCGTGATTGTTCGAAAGGGATACCGTGACCCTGGCACATGGGCAACTGAAGGAACACGGGTGGGTTTTAGTCAGTAAAAGTCTGACACGCCCTCCCGCTCCGCCCAGAGCGGGAGAAGTCATTTGATGATTTACCATCCAAAAAAAAAGTATAGGGACGGTTTGTTTGTTCCGTGTGGTGCCGAACGTAAAGAATAACACCATCTCATTTCTTCCTGTGAGTGTCGTAAGAGGCGATTAAGGGACTTGCTAGAGAATGGGCAGCAGCGTTCTCTATGCATTTTACCACCATACTACTACGAACCCGCCTGCCAAGCGTGGCGATTATGACAAACCTCTCCAAATTGGAGGAGGTCTATGTCCAGCAGTGGACGTTTCTCGGCTGAAATGATGATGATGATGAGGGGTTGTTTTGTTAGTAACGGTAACTGACTCACGAATCTACGTATGGTAATTACACGCTTTATATTAGCTTCACTTGTATGTTTGTATATTTGGATGTTTGTTTGTAACCGACTCCTTATAGCGCGATTTTGACCCACTTTAAACGACCAGATTTCGTTCAAACTTTGCACACCTGTCAAGGACCGATGACAATGCAATAATTTCATAAATTTGTGCCATTATCCTTGCCAGGGTTACCAGGACAGCAAAAAAACTCTTCGAAAACTACGGTGACATACGTCACAAACTACGCTGCATACGACACAAACTACGATGACATACGTCACAAACTACGCTGACATACGTCACAAAGTACGCTGACATACGTCTCAAAATTCGGAACACCCTAAAAAATAGAAAATAAATAATAGTTTAAAAAAAACTAAAAAACACGCTTCCATTGAAAACCTGGTAACCGGGTAACCGGGTGCCTGATATCAATAAAAAAATACCTTAAAAAGCACCCCACGCTTTTTTTCCATTATTTTTACTTTTTAGTTTGGTTTTCAATGGAAGCGTGTTTTTTAGTTTTTTTAAAACTCTTATTTATTATTTGCACATTATTTCAAAATAATATACAATTACTTAAAATTCGTAGAACTCTCAGTCGGTGTCAATGTCCGCACTCACGACCCAGACATTAATCATTGTCAAGCTGACACTTTGTTAAAGGTTAACTCATCTAGGATTCTGGCATTATAAAAGGAAATGTCTGGAATAGTGACACAGGTAAACCAAAAACCTCAGAATTTAATTAGAGACAGAGTTTTGAATGTTACTTACGTGTGAGAGCATTTTACTTCGTCACGTCGGAGTTCAAATGTGATGCGCTAATGACTTACCAGTCTGTGTGAAACTGACATGATTGTTCTGTTAATTGGACTGAATTAGGCGGCTATAAATGGCACGTATCTATAAAAAAATCATGACATTGAATTCTCGTGTAATCATTCATTCCCAATTATTCACGTGACTGTTGAATGATAGTAATCGTTAAACTCGTGCTCGTGAACGAACACTGGCGGTTTAGCTGTACGTATTTTACTTTTTGTCTACACTCTACATTTTACCATACCGGAGGACAACATCGATGCGCAATCATGAATTCAGCACAAAGGCATTGTTCTAAACCGTAGTATAGGAATATTTCAAAGGTCATCAAAAAAAAAAAAAAAAACTAATAAAAACATGCTGTTTCATAGAAAAGTGTAGTCGACGCGATCTGAATGTTTGAAAACCACAGCATTTTTTTACAACTTCCCAAAAATTTCAACGCTAGAGTTCAGATTAATGTACCGAAAAAGGGTAAACGAATGCGCCTCGATGTCCCTTTCACTCTGTATTTCTTCCTGACGATGATTCATATTGTAAATCCCTCGATCAAAAGACAGATTCTCAAGCACATTTTAAGCAGAAGAATCTTAAGCAAAATACCAAGTATTCTCTAGGTAGTTACGTCGTAGAAGGAACGAGCTGTGCAGCTTACGTTAGCCTGTGTTAGGCTTCTACCACAATTTACGGTTATGCAACCTCATTCCATGAATTCTATGGTCTAGGAATTAAGTGAAACTTAATTAACTCTTAGTTAGGTCAAAGAGCAGTATTCCATAGACTTAGCATTGATCAACAACGAAAATTAATGATTTTGAAGCTTCATATTCACCATAGTTGATTGCTGTCAGCAGTGGGGGGTCGGTGGTAAGAGCTACGAATTACTTAGTAGTCGGTAGTCACTTTACTTAATCGGGAAAAAAATCTTGAGAAAACCGGCCTAGAAAAAAAGTCTTCGAAAAAATCGGAGCTATGTGTCATTCGCCAACCCCCACTGGACCCGTGTGGTGGATTATGGCCCACTCCCTCTCACAGAGTTCTGTGTCCCAGCAGTGGGAACATTGTAGGTTGATAATGCATATGCTAATGCTAAGACTGACGACAAAATCTGGCAATTAGTATCAAATGTAGTACTCACAGTCAATATAAAATCTCTCCCT
Organism: Aporophyla nigra; assembly: GCA_947507805.1. NCBI lineage: Eukaryota > Metazoa > Arthropoda > Insecta > Lepidoptera > Noctuidae > Aporophyla > Aporophyla nigra. The sequence continues at coordinate 9,084,824 of OX382301.1, forward strand.
TTTAAAGGGAAATAAATTATGACCACACTATGATACGATTTCTAAACAATAAGATTCGAATTCACTTAGCGTATTTGCTCTAATATTTACGTTATTTTACTAACACAAAAGTAACTTTATCTCAATATATGTATAAAGGGTATATTTCAAATTGATCAAGTTACTGGAATATTTAGGCAAATACGCCAAGTGAAGTGTCAGCATAAAAATTCTCGCGCATGTCTAAATACAATGGCAAAGAAATACTCTTATGTCTTTAGTCAGTGTACCTAATTCTCCCTTCTTTGATATGCATATAGATTGGCATCAGACGAGCGTTCGTGCATCGTATCAGATATTTGAAGACTCAGGTGTCAGAATGATATACGCCCTCGACCCTCAAGCATGACCCCACTCGTTAAGTGGAGTATGATAGAGTGGCAGGTGACCCTTACACTTGGCAGTGCTTATGTATGCGTATGCAGTGGCTATTTTTCTTTTTGTGAAGGTGTGATCTTACATTGAATACTTGTAGAATATTTGTGTCGACAAAAACTGTAAGCACTAACGTTGTCAAATAAATTATAGTATATTCTTGATAAATCTTTAAATCCAACATTGTTTAGAAAAACTTACCTAAAGCACGTTGGAACAAAATTGTTCCATAGTTGGGATGAATTTATCGCAAGAACCAACTGCAAATTGTAGTTGAAAAATATATTCTTCCGTACATCGATATACCTCCATCACGGTTAATTTAGCAACTGCAAAAGTTTGTAATCGCAAAAAAAAAAAAATATATATGACAAACTATCAATTAACAATTTTCGGACTTTTTCTTTACTTGTGTTGCAAGACTTGGCTTCTTGGCCAACATGATTCAACGTGAAAAACCCTTAACTTATCTGTTAATTTGCGTATGTAAAAATATATCGCATAAATGGCCGTATTTTATCCTAGAGTTCTTAGAAGCTCGATTTTTAAGAGCTCTAAGGGAACGTAGACCAAAGATTTAGATATTAATTTCAACTTAAGAGGTTCCTTCACGCGTTCTTGAGCAAAAAAGTTCTAGACAGACAGACAGACGGACAACGAAGTGATCCTATAAGGCTTCCGATTTTCTTTTTGTTTGGAGGTACGGCGTTCATAAAAAGCCAATAATTGTTGGCAGTTAATAAATTTTGTTTAGTAGCAAAATACCAAGAAACGGTTAGTTCATTTGTGATGTTTCTAACTTTGAATGATAATTAGTTACCTAATTATACATTGTATAATCACGTTCAAAGGTTTGCTGACATTGTCTGAAAGACTTTTGAATGGCACAGTATCGTCACCATTTGTACCTACATGATATACATACCTATTCGCACTGGTTAGATCAATGGTCATGTCAGAAGCACAATGCTTTGTCTCAAATAATAGTCAACAGACACAAACAAAAAACTAAAAGAGTGAACCCGGGTCACCTCATTTGTTTTTATTAGTTTTTCCAATTGTTTTTTCCTCATTCAAGTCACTCAACTGTCGTATTTCAAAGAACTTAAATTAATGTTGAAACTTTGGAGAAATTGGGACAAGTCAACAATAATATAACAAGAAAGTCTTTTACAATTAACTTCAACTAGAAACCGAGATGGTTTAAAAAGGATAAGTGTATGTTTTAAATGAAACTCCATCAATCAATCATGGAACATTATTTCAAGTGCAAACAATGTCGTTATTAAATTAAAATTTGGTAATAGAACGGGTTTTCCATTACCGATGTGTCGAATGTTGATTGAATATTGTAGTTAATAAACAATCCTTTAAAAATATTTAGACAATTACCAAGAATATTTTATTACCTGAAGGTCAATTTTCATAATTAAAAATCTTCAGAATCTAGTCGCAGTCCTCATCTCGACGAAATCAAATGTCAAAAGCTTGTCAAAAATATATGGAAACTCGCGGTACTTTTGAGAGATTGGCATTGAGATCAGACTGCACGTTCTTATAATTACAAGAATTGTCCCTCTGAAGGTTTCAACACATATTTGGTATCTAACAATTTAACGAAGTGCTTTTTTTCAATTCAGATTCCTATTTTTGGTTGATAGTTATGAGGATCTAATATAACTTTTATTAAGCAATGAAATGTGTGTTATTATCTCATCGTAAAAGTTGACATAGGATGATTGGATAGGAATGATTCAGCATTATTCATGGAGGGTCATTTTTCCTTATAGTATCATATACCAAATTCAGGAAAACTGGAGCCAAAATGTAAATAAACAACTTTTCAATAATTCCTTTGTTGATGCCAATCACACGAAACGCAATAGCCAATATAATTGAGCAGTAAGTACTTGTTTGTTTACATTATGTCTTCTGCCGCTGACGCGTATTTCCAATGTGTACAAGGCTAGAACGCAAGGGTGTGAAACTAGTCGCGTATAGATTGGAAATCACTTTTTAATGAAGGTCTTCCAATCTATACAAGAGTAGTACGCAAATAGGTACTCGTTTATACTTTGTAGTGGCCAAAGTAACTAAATTGTTCCATAATATACAGTGCTACTCCGCATGCAAACTAAACCTGTAGGTATAGACGAGCGGCCGACGAGTGTCAGAAACGACATGGTTTGGGGAGTTTAGGTTAGGTTAGGTTAAAACTGCGACCTCCTACGCACGAGCCGAGCGAGCGAAGCGAGCGGTGCCGCGGTAGCGGCCGGCGAGTGCCAGAAACGACATGGTTTGGGGAGGTTAGGTTAAGGTAAAACTGTGACCTCCTATGGAAACGCCTTGATTCTGTTGACGAGCCCTGCCAGCGAAGTGTCCTGTCGAGCGTTGCTACTTCCCCTTCATTTTATTCGTCAACCCCACAGAATATAATCAAACATATTTCTCAAAAATGGGGGGGGGGGGGGGTTCGAAACTTTTCCTTCACAGGAGAGGCTCTACACCCCCCTCCTCCCGTAACACCCCTTAAATCGAAGCCCGGCAATCAGAAGTCCTACCAAATTCCTATGGTGGCATTCTGGCCTTGTATAAATTGGAATGATGCACGTGCGCGTCTACGTTACAAACTATATACAAGTAGTACGCAAAATTCGTGTATACTTTGTAATCACAAGTTTAAAAAATGCATTACAAAATATACGCGAGCAGATTCCTATGGTTGCGTTTTGGCCTTGTACAGAATGGAAATACGCGCCGCTGACTGGATTATAGTTAAGTACATACATTCATTAAGTACATAATTGTACTTTGTTCAGAGTGATTTTCATGATTGCTAAATTTTTAGAAACTTACAGTTTTATAAATGATTAAAAATACAATACAATAGTGTGTCCTCTTTCTGTGATTTCTTTCGTGTGTGTGTTTGTGATGAATGGAGAGGGATACGTAGGACAATGAAAAGACGGATGGGTTGTATGTGTGAGGAATGATACGCACTGCCAGGGTCGCGAATTTTTTCGAAAAGATACCGTGGCCGTGCATAGGCAATTGAAGGAACACCGGTGGGTTTTAGTCAGTAAAAGTCTAACACGCCCTCCCTCTCCACCCAGAGCGGGAGACGTCAGTTGTTGAAATCCCATCCAAATAAAAAAGAAAGGAAAGATATGAAAGAGAAGTGAGTGAAAGATAGCGTGACGGTTGACAGAAGAGAATGGAAGAAGATAATGGATCCCATTTCCTCCCGTAGTTGTCGTTAAAGGTGACTAAAGGACTTACTAGAGAATGGGCAGCAGCGTTCGCTATGCATTTTAACATTGAACTGCGAACGCCAACCCGCCGGCCAAGTCTGGCGAATATGGCACAAACCACGCCCTTAGTGGCCCTTAGTGGTATATCTAGCAGTGGACGTTTTTTGGTTGAAATGATGATGATGGACATGTTGCGTTAACCTCAAGTAACATAAATTGAGGACAGGAAGATGGTGATGACATGTGACAGGATACAAATAAATACTATTGGAGTTAATTTGTAATTAAGTAGAAGTGAATCGTGGATCGTTATAAAATGAGTTAATTTGATGGTGATAAATATCTTGTAGTTAGTCAACTGACATACTTATTTTTTACCTCAAGCCAATTATACTTTAAGTAAAAAATTGACAAATCTATTACCAACCAGATAATACACGATAGGCACGCAGCGCCGGTCTTTAACAAAACCAATATAAACTGGCTTTTTTCTATATATTAACACGTGAAGCAAAAACTTTGTACCCCTTTTTAAGAAAATTTCGCAGACGGAGGAGCATGAAATTTGGCAAAGATAAAGTTAATATGGAGAAAGAGTGCAGAAAGCTAATATTTTTATAAAAATAATGCATTAGAAATACATTAAATTTTTAATTACTTATAGTCGATGTCGAATTTCAACACTGAGCGACCACTAGGTCTATTAAAACTGCCTACAACGTTACGACAGCTCAAGGTCGAAAGCTAACCTCTCACGTGTGGTCTACGGTACTACACTCATTTTATCTTCTGTATTGTATTCCAACTTCAAAAAGAAGGAGGTTGTGTATTCGGGAGTTTAAAAAAAAATCTGTGTAATGTCAGAACTTCGCTATTTATAACCCGATTCATGTCGAACCGAAAAAATCTTCATTGGGTCAAGTTTGGATTAGTGGATTTTTCGTTAGCTTCAATAATACGATTTTTTGTTCGACTTTCCGTTTCATTATATTTCATAAGGGAAAACAAACAGCAGGACATATTAAAAGTAAACGGAAATAACTTAACATTTAACTTCAAACTATTACCACTATTTTTTCCCCAGATTACATTTTACAAAATTAACTGATGTTGATGATGTTATAATAATATCTTCCTGTCACTAGTATTTACTTAGCAAGTACAGCTATACGAATTTGTGTGAAGAAAAGGGGTTAGAAGTGAAAATTAAAAGAAGTATTTTTAAAGAAAAACCGATTTCCGAGTTATTTTTCACTTTGTAACGTTGTTTTTGGAAGTCGATTGTTTTTTCTTCATTTTTATTAGTTCGATGAATCGCTTTTGTTCGTGGAATTTATATATTCAATGATCTGCGAGTTTTTATTAAACGTTAGATAGAAACAAATAGGCCTGTTTTATATTCAAACGGTGGCTTTACTGCTCCAGGTTAGTTACAGACAGATTAAAAGTTTATCTCTTTAGGAATTTAAGTTAAATGAGAAAAAAATCTCATCACAGTCCTTGAGTTTTAATCTAGCTGTGCCATCAGGGGTCAATGAACTAACGTTTTATTTTTACTGCTGGTAATCTTAATGAAGTTTTAGGCTTAGTAATCTTAGTGCCAATCACGGTATTTTATTAAGAAAGTCACTAATTATAAAGTTTTCTGTACTTTTTTGTTCTATAAACTGCCACCGTGAAAACTTAGGTCAAATAGGCTTGCAGTGATCTGTCATTGAATATAATAAAATTCTAGGGCTTCTAAACAATGACAGCTCATTTCCAGTTAACTTCACCTAAGTCCTCGCGGTTGTCAAATCATTTATTTCAAAAACAACTAACTGCCAAAAAAACACTGCAATGTGAAAAATAACTTTAATTTCGGATCCAAAAACACTGACTTTCGGATTTAATGTTCTTTTTCACTTTGTCGTATTTTTTAAGTCGGTTGTTTTTTTTAGCAATATTGTTTTTATATTTCACTTTTTAGGTATGGTACCTACCTCGCAATAATAAACAGCAGTGATCGGAGGTATTAGAATATCATCATGAGAAACAAAGTGGATTACATATGTAAGTATTATAAAAGCTAATGCAAAATCTATTCAAGCAAAGTCAATAAACTTTATATGGGCCTATCCAATAAAAAAAGAATTATAGAAATCAACCCATAATTGCCGGACATACACTTATCAAGGAAAATACATTTAAAAAAAAAAACAGACGGATTGAGAACCTCCCTCTTTCTGAAGTCAGTAAACCTTTACTGACTAAAATGTCTTTATGTGCCACTGACTAAAATGTCTTTATGTGCCACTGACTAAAATGTCTTTATGTGCCACTGACTAAAATGTCTTTATGTGCCACTGACTAAAATGTCTTTATGTGCCCTTCCACTTAAAAGGCACATTTGAACGTTTTTTTCTTTTAAAATATGTCGTAAACATCCTACTAATATTATAAACGCGAAAGTTTGTATGTATGGATGTGTGGATGTTTGCTTCTCTTTCACGCAAAAACTACTGAACGGATTAGGATGAAATTTAGAATATAGATAGTTTATAACCTGGATTAACACATAGGGTACTTTTTATCCCGGTAGTAGGTTCCCGCGGGATGTTTTCCGACCTCCACGCGGGCGAAGCGGCTGGCAAAAGCTAGTTAATTATATGTGAAGACGATGTACCTAGAATAATTACATTGTATGATAGATAGGTATATTGTGCTCACATATTTACAAACATTGTACAAGTAAGATCTTCCTAAAACTTTAACAAGTAACAAGTGAAGTAATCACAGAATGTAAAACAATGTTATTATAAAATGAATTTCGCAGCTTCAGGCTAGTCTATAATTTTCTTTGTGCCTATTTTTCTCTTTAAACGTACACTAGCTGTGTTTCTCGGGATAATTTAGATGTGAGAGAAAATTTATTGCTTTTAATCGTATCGAGCCGGGGTCGTGAAGCGCTCAAGAACTTGTGAGGCGTCCCTTTGTTGTTGTTGTATTATCAAGTGTCTAGCTACAATACTATAGTAATACTTTTTTTTTGTTGGTGGGAAATCACCCGTGTTCCTTAAGTTTCCTATATGCCAGAGCCACGTTACTCTTTCGAACAAATTTCGCGACTTTGGCAGGACTATAATAATGCTGTGATGCTAGTTAGGTCCTGGTCCCTACTTGATTATAAACAGTAGAAATAACAATAGTCGTAGTGTCCAACACAAGCAACTCCATAGCAATTCGCTTGTAAATGTGTCACAAACACTGCACATTCGAGCTTCGTTCTAATATTGTTCTGCCTTTTTCAAAACAATATTAGGTGACAAATAGATCGTTCTCAGACTAAGGACTGTCTCAAGATAGAATTGGGAAACGGCGTCGCTTCATTGAACAGTTCGAAACGTTTGCGGCTGACTTGTTACTTGTTTTGTCTTTCTTAGACGAAGTTAGATTGCGATTTATAAACCTAGAGGAAGAGAGCCGTTTCAACTACTTCTGTTCTATTTTATAAATATGAGATAGAGTTTTTCCTTCTTCCAATTTATTAATTCAGGCGATTATCACACGGCACCGCGCACCGCCACGGAGGGCGGTGGCGGTAAAGCGGATTTTGTAGCGGTGCCCCGCACGGTAAGGCGGTTTACCACGTAACCGCACGGTTGGATTTAACTCGGTTTTGATCAGTTTGATCAAAGATTATCCATTTTTCATTTGCAACACGTCCTGCACCCACGATGATCCGCGCGGCTATGCGGCGCCCCGTGTGTGAAGCGCCGCCGCTTGACCGCGCGTTCGGTCGGTGTACGTGTCTTAGGCATCAACGGATTTAATAGAGGGCAATGCGACATGAGATCCGCTTCACCGCCTACCGCGGCGGTGCGCGGTGCCGTGTGTTAATCGCCTTACTGTAACTCATTTACTACTATCCATTCGTGGAAGTTGGATAAGAAAGCCATTCCAGTTATACTGGCTGCAGTACGTGCCTAATTTCGGAAATGAAATAGAACACAGTTCGCGTTAATTGAATCGCACGTACATCTTAAAATATCGTCAGATTGTTAACAAAAAATCGCGACACATATAAAGAAAATCGCGACACATAGAAGTACCTACGAGGAAAACGAAAATAGGTAGATAAAACTTTTCTCAATTCAAACCTTAGATTTCAAAGCTTAATTGCCACTAGAAAACTTGTTAGTTCAGAAGCTGTTAACGCGCTTGAAAATCTTGACAACGCCCTAATGTCTTGACTTTTACGAGACGTGGAAATGAGTCTTAATTTTAATACTTAACGCGTGGTTTATTAGCACCAGGGGAACGATATTGTGAGATTAGTACGACAAGACAATCCTGTTTTATTGCTCGCTTTTAAGAAGCGTTATATTGTATTAACTCATTTATATGCTAATCGGATATAAGGAAAAACACGTGTTATTTAAATATAAATCTTGATGTCCTAAGCTATTATGGTAAGCTATCTTTTGAAGGACAATCGTTTGATAAATGTCACATAGTCTTCCTAAATTGCTGTAAATCGTGTTGTGCGCAGTTTCCATAGAGTCAAACATTCGCTCCCTGGAGACTGCCATCGCAGATTTCTTCAAAGGTAACTTACCACAACAATCAAATTACTTTTAGTCAACATGTTTTCAGTACCCAGGCCAAGCTTTCTTAAGTACCTACCTACTTACGATTCCCCAAAGATACGGTAGGAATATTTCGGAGTCTCTTTGATACTAGCATGACCACTTTGTAGGTTAGCTCACAAATTATGGGTCAAAGATCATATAATATCACGGTGATTCAGCAAAATCTAAATTGGTCATGTAGTTAACCAATCAACGCCGTTTGAGTGGCTTCAATTTTATTTTCTCTATGTATACTATGTAATTATGACCGAGTGTAATTGTAAAAAAACCTAAATATCGGTACAGTCTATATACAAAACGTGTTTTTTACTGACAGCTCAATTATTCAAATCAAACGGGTAGTTTTTTTCTGTTATTTATACCTGTGTACGTTGTTACTTAGTTTGCGCTGACAATACTTTTTATTCAACCTTTTTTTCAATAAAGCATAGCTCTTTTCCCCAGACAAAGACCTGTGACGATAAAAGTTTATTCGAAACATTACAGAATACAGTTTTTATTGTAGTCTGCGAGACACATGATCTCGCTTTGTGTGTTTTGGAACAGAATATGCTGTAAGCTCTGCTGAAACGGTTATATCGTAACAACTCACTCTGTTACTGGTTGTTACACAATTTCTTTGTTTTAGCTGACGTAGGTGTACAATATTAGGAGTTCATATTGTTCGTAAAGCTAGGTCAGCCTTCGTGACATGATGAATAAAATCTACTATACCGTCTACTAAGGCATTTTTAGTTTTCATGAGCAACTGTACATATAAGTGATGTACGTAAAAATCTCTGGATACCTAAAACATTGTTGCTTTTACTTGGTCGATTTTTTTACTATTATAAGTTTTGATATTATATGTCGGCAAAAGATTTTTCCTAATCGAAACAATCATTACTCATGAGTAAAGTTGCTCAGGGAAAATAAAGATGCCACAGTTCACCGTAACTTATGAACTTAATTGGCGTGCAAAAAGTATTGTCGATATAAAGATTCTTCAAAGTACACTCTATAAAAATTATAGACACAATTGCTTTAAATCACTCTATTTGATGGATCTTGAAATTAAAAATCTTCTAAAACTTAGAACGTGTCAAACATACTTCTTTCAATGCCCCATTGCAGTTTGCTACTATATATATAAAAAAAATGTTCAGTATCAGCAACAAAGGATTCAAAATAATAATATGACGAGAACGGATGAAAACAATTTTGTTATCAATTCACACTCAAGTAACAAAATATGTGGCATATATCATGATGTATGGTGATTAGTCGAAAGAATCCGTTTGTATAAAAAGCCGAGCAACAGGTAATGATATCGTGGAAGCGATTAGCTTCATTAAATGATGTAGATTGTAATCTACGTGATGCGGACGTAAAACGTGTTTAAAGTTTGAAAAAAAGTTTATTAGTATTCGTAGGAAGAATCAAGAGACCATAGTATTGTGTAGTATATATGTATATTGCGTCCATCTGTGGTTCTGGTTACGTTTACCATCTATCGTCATTAAAACTTGCAAGCTAGTTCCACAGCATTTATTAGTTCAGTGCAAAGTCGTCTTTACTTATTTTACAGTCTCAGAATTCCTAACATCTCCTCTCCATTGCTTGTTGGAAAGCTAGAACTTTGTTTGTAACTGCCTTTGTTAGAGTCCAACTTTGACAACCGTTGAGTGGAGTAGGTAATATGATAGCGTCCATCCGTAGCTTTCTTTTTAAAGCAAATCGGGTGCGTGATGTAAATACTTCTTTCAACAACGATATCTTCTCCATGCACTGTTTATTCCTCGATCTACTTCTTTTACTATTGGTCTGTTAATTGAAATACTTTGCCCAAGATTAATACACTGATTGGTATGTCTTGTGTTATCGTAGTTCTTTTAAGCGGTTGGTTAACAGGCATGTTTTTTCAGCGTTCATGTGAAGACCACTATTTCAGCTCTCCTCATCTAGAGATTTTAGTAAACGCTCAAGATCTGCATGTGTTTCGCTTATCAAAACAAGGCTGTCATCCTGTATATATACGTATTTATTTAAAATACCTTTTAATAATAATACAATATTTATTTCACAATTTCTTCTTATGAACTAATGTTAGTAACATTTATTCTAAGCTGTGTGAGGCTCACCGATCCTGGGGAATGTCTACTTGACTGCGTGCAGTCGTATATAACACCCCAAGATCGGAGAGTCCCACCTATCTGCCAACGCTCTAAGAATACTGGTCCACAGTAGGTATTTATAGTAATCATTACTATGTAAGTCCTAGTGTTTTGTTGGAACGTTTATGTCAGACATGCTAAAAGACAATAATGTCGAAGGAGTATAATTATTAATGTCGAGTAGTAGATGTTAAGTTTTTAAATGACTGTTAAAATACCTATCACATAGCCTTTATCATCACATTCTGTACATCAAACTACATAATAAAGAGCTGTTTTTTTATGGAAAAAAACTTTAATAGATGGTGCGATAAATCGCCGTTAATGGCAGCACGCAATGTAACGAAAGCAAAAATATTGTGCCTTTGGGTGGATATAGCGAAAAGCAGCGATACAGGAGTAGTGGGGATATTTTAAGCTTGATTTTCGTGAAACGAAGTAACAAAAGTTGGAACCTTCCATACCTACCTATCTGTAACGGGCATCTGTCGGTGTGATAATTGTAGGTATTGACCCACAATTATCACAAAGACAGGGAATACAAGTGACTCCCGGCTTCGTTAAATATTTATTTACATCAGTTAAAATCCATTTCGCCTTACATATGATAAAACTTTTACCTACCTAGCTAATATTCTTCGATGAATACAGTTTCATATCTTCAACTTATAAATTACATCTTTAAATAACTTGCCCATTGGGTACTCAAACCTGTTATTGTTAAGCCATACATCATCCATTGTTTATTATAACTGTAATCCTATATCTAACCGTAAGTCAGCCGTCAGTTAAAGAAAGGTTACGCTTTGAAACCAAATCCGAACTCATTAAAAATAGCAAAGGAATGGCATCTGTCCTACCGCGGGCTACAAGCGAGAAGCGAGTAGAGCTAGCTAGTCAAAACTAGTTGGCGAACAGCGAGCTACGCAATGGTGACCTAGTGGTAACAGCCCCGAATAACTAGTTGTAGGACGTGGGTTTAACCTCAGGCACGTGCTTTTCTTTTTTTTAATAATTTCATCATCACTACTCTCAAAACAGTGAAAGAAGTCGTGAGGGGTTGCCTCACTGGGCACGCCACAATTGCGGCAGTAAGTCCCCTCTTTGAGGAGTGGATAGAGAGGCGCCACGGCGTCCTCATCTTCCGCCTGATGTAGGTTCTCACCGGGCATGGGTGCTTCGGTGGGTTCCTGTTCAGGATAAAGCGGGAGGAAACGCCCGGGTCTTTCCATTGCGAGGATCGTCTGGAGGACACGGTGGAGTATATGATGGAGGTGTGCCCTGCCTGGGCGGAGCACCGCCGTGTCCTCGTGGAGGCGATCGGCGGCGGCGACCTCTCGCGTCCGGCCCTGATGCGAGCCATAGTATGGAGCGAGAGGGCATAGGAAGCCGTCACCTCCTTCTGCGAAGCAGTAATGCTCGCGAAGGAGGAGGCGGGGCGCGTGAGGGAGTGGCAGTCCCTGCACCCGCGTCCCTAGCCGCCGCAGGAGGAGAAGCCCCGGGCGTCGGGAGTCGATAGCTGACTCCCGGCCACCGTAGGCGTGAGCTTGCGGGCGGCGAGCAATGGGTAGCTAGCCACCCGGTAAAGACCAGGCTCGGGTCGACGGCGCGTAGTGTTCCACGCCCGCCTCAAAGAGATGTCAGCAGAACTGAAGGGGTCTGCTAGGACCGATGCCTGCCAGGGTCGCGAGATTGTTCGAAAGAGATACCGTGACCCTGGCACATGGGCAACTGAAGGAACACGGGTGGGTTTTAGTCAGTAAAAGTCTGACACGCCCTCCCGCTCCGCCCAGAGCGGGAGAAGTCATTTATTTAAACTTCTTGCACACAGAAAAAGGTACAAAGGCGGACTTAATGCCTTAGGTATTCTCTACCAGTCAACCAGAGGTGGTGTAGAGATTACATGACAAGTGCTTTGGTTGAGAGGAACACTAATTAAAAATGTATAATAATAATGAATCATAAATAAGAGAGAATTACTAGTACAAAAATAGGTTATAAACTAATTATACATAAATATTTGCTATAATATATATATACATAAATCTACAGATACAAATTCAAGAAAGAGAAGTGTTGAGATGACTCTACGCTATTTGTTATGAAAATAACTCTGCAATTTCCGCTTAAATGCAAACCGACTGGTGGCCGTCCTGATATCGAGAGGAAGCGCATTCCAAAGAAGAATGGACTGGATATGAAAGGAAGAATGAACAAAGTCAGAAGAAAGAGGAGGACAAAGTAGAAGAAGATTGTTAGAAGAGCGCAGATTTTTAGTGTGAGAAGAACATAGATATTGGAAATGAGACATAAGATAAGAAGGAGGAGTTGGAGACTTGAGATGGGAGAAAAGCGTAGTCAAAGCGCGCAAACTTCTTCTTTGGCGAATAGACATCCATTTGAACTCAGACCTATAGCTCGACACATGGTCATACTTTCTGAGGTTAAATATGAGTCGGATACAATTATTGAGCAATCTGTCGAGCTTATCCAGCAAAACCGTATTCAAGTCAAAGTAGCACACGTCACCATAGTCGATGATTGGGAAAATCAAAGTCTGCACAAGCATGGTCTTCATTTTAGCGGGCAAAAAGTTCCTCAGACGATACAGGGATTGATTCATTTGATGATTTCTCATCCAAAAAAAAGGCCTGCGTGGGAGATTACAGCCCAATCCATCTCGAAGAGAGGAGGTTTGTGTTCTAGCAGTGGGAACTTTTTAGGCTGATTATGTATATGCTATGCATGAGCAGCGATTGCGCGACAGCGATGAGTGATTACTCGCTGGTTAGTGTATGTCCCGTGTGGTGCCGGGCGTAAAGAATAGCACCCCATTTCATCTCGTAGGTGTCGTAAAAGGCGGCTAAGGGAATTACTAAAGAATGGGCAGCAGCGTTCTCTATGCATCATACCACCATACTGCGACCGCCAATTCACCTGCCAGGCGTGGCGACTGGCGATCATGGCAAACCCGCCCAAATTGGGAGAGGCCTTTGCCCAGCAGTGGACGTCTTTCGGCTGAAACGATGATAATGATGATGCGCATGTACCAACGAGCGTTAGTGTTTCAGCGAGTATTCTGCTCGCCAAGCGACGAGTATCTTCTATCTTAGCTCTTGTCGCTGCGAGAAACGAGTCGGATTTAAGTCACTTGAACTATTAATATATATATATATATATCTTTTAATTACACGGAACTAAGAATATTTTGTATCTGTCAAGAGCGATAAACTTGTTGAAAGTTTGTGGCTTTCTCGTCGGCAGTGAGACAGGTGCCAAAGACAATAACAGATTTAACCGCGCGCGTTGTCAACGTCGAACATCCAGGCCGGTATAGTGTTACTAAGCTCTGATGAAGAGCAAATGATTAAATGACAGCTCTTTTGTAGAAATCTAAAGCAATTTTCTTCTTGAGTGTAGATTGTAATTAAGTATCTAGACAATTTGAAACAATTATTGTTCAGAATGTGACAAAGTTGCTGTCTAATTTTCTATTTGAGAATACATTTAATTAAAATGAGTTTATGAAAATGTGTTTACATTTTCTTGAGAGCCTTCTTTCAGTCTTACCTTGTAGAGTGATTTTGTGACAAATCCACTAGAGTGTAATATGAAGAAATTATAGTAGATTAACATATAGGCTACTATTTTGTGTTTCTTTATGGGCAAGAATTTTACTCGTAAAAGTGGATGCATTTGCCAATCTAACTAACACCAATATGCCAGTAGAAGTGCTGGGCCCCCAGCAAGAAATTCGAGAACGCCCAATCGGTGTTCACTTGCATGGTTCGTAGAATTTCGGTGAGCTACGCCGGGGAAATTAAACGCAGGGAACATGTAACAGCCTTGACCTGAAACTTGTCATTTAACTAAAGTCATACAGTCAACAACAAGATTTGTTACCAATATTCTTTTGTGAAAATGTTCATCGCTGCTCTTATGGTGCTCCCATTTTGACTCCTCAAGTCATGAAATCTTAGGCACAGGTGGTTTGGCGTTGCCAAATAAAATCCAATTCATCGCACAACATAACATGTTTTATTGATAGCTCGAGACTACAACAGTAACTTTGATTTAAGAACATTTCGTGTTACAAAAAGAGTTAGATTTCAATTACATACAGTTAAAATTGCCTCAGGGGTTTTTTTAATACCAGATCGACCAGTTAAGCGGCTTTTTTATAGAACAGACTGAGACTATTAGCTAAACTACATATGTTTTGTAATAAAGTAGAATGGATTAAACATTTTGTTAGAACATAAATGTAGAGTATTCTTTTTTTTTGTAAAACTGGTCCTATATTTTAGAATAATAAAAATCTTTCCACAGTATAAAACTAAGTCGCATTTCGTGTTTGTACGCTTAGATCTTTTATAATACGCCATGGATTTGCGCCATTACGCCATGCGGTTGTCATCAAGAGACAGAGTGATTCAAGAAGAAAGTTTATATGTACAATACGCGGGCGTGGCCGCTGGCAAAAGCTAGCAGTTTATACAACTAAAGAACACCCTTTGATAGAAGAATGATTTTTTTTATTGTTATTTATTTTTTCTTATTTTAACATTGAAAATTTATTTTCTACTTTTTGTTTTGTATTGGCGTGTCTTTTAGTATTTTATACTATTAAAATATTTAATTTTGACTTTTTAGTTCGGATGACCGTTAAATAGAGGTTTTGTTAGAAAACTGGGAACGCCTTTTGCCTTCCTTGGATGTGGTAGCCGTTTCTCAGGCTCCCTCTTTGAAAAATGTTATACACAATCACTATTCCTGGTCAGGACAATAAGACAAATTTACAAAATTATTGTATTGTTATTGATCCTTGAGAAGTGTGTTAAATTTCAAGTTAATCTGACTTTAAGAAGTGAGATAGAAAGATTCCGTTACTTACATAGATACTTAGATAGATACAAGCATAGCTAATAAATGCGTGTTAAAAATACTCACACAAACAAATCCCTTACAATAAAGACAGCAGATGACAGAAAAGTTTATGAAAAATATCTATTGAAACGAAAGTTGTGACCTTTTATCATATGAGACGAAAAAACTGCCACGCTGTGTTTATATATAGACCGGACAATTTTAGAAGAAAAATAAACAACACGGGCTTAAGATATATGACGTAAGAACTGTTTTGTCACGAGTCGTGATCTTCATCAGCCGTGGGATTTTGACAAAGCTATCAAAGCGTCTAAATTGAGTCACAAATTATGTCTCAGCATCGTTTTGACGCCTGTCTACATAAATCTCTGGGTGTTTCTCTATTTCTATTCTACTATAAAGTTGTTTAGCTCTTTGTGTGGGATAATGTGTTTTATCTTTTGCGGCTTAACTACATATTGACAATTCTACTACAATGTGGCGTAGATACTGTTTTTATGAACTAATCTAATGTAATTTGAGATTTATAGTGTATTGTATAAAGTGGAAAGTACATTCGGAGTTGATGTAATCTAATGTCTAAGAGGGTTCTAATCAAAATATATTTAGTCAGATTTTATTAACTGGTCGCTGAGTTGGTTGGTTAGATATCTCATCTTGGTTTCTCACTAGTAACTTTTTTCTGTCATCACTCATCAGGTACTTACTCCTTATTTAATTATGTGTTTATGATTTCTTTCTATATGGAAAAATTTGCACGTGTAATAGTAATAAAGAGAAGGTAACACATAAACTTTATGTGATCATAAACTGTCATAAATGTATCCAAATATCGGGTGTTTTATTGTCACCATTAAACAGCTGAGCGGATTTGTATTAAATTGTTAAAGCTTAACATTATTCAAACTGGTTCCGAGATTATAAGATATGGTTTGTATGCCAAGAATTTGTATCACAAGCTTAGAAGCAGCTTCCTTCGTTTATGAAGAATTATTATTAGTTCCATCTTAGTTAAAACATACAGCTTATATTATTAATTTAAGCTTTATTTTCAGTTTATACCATGAAAACTAGTTTGACACGATAATCATGACCTAAAAACTATTGCCTTGAATTCGCATATGCATATTAATATAGGTCTACTTATTCATAAATAGATCAAATACTAAATGAGGCCAGAAGCTTCGTTACGATCCTAAGAAAAAACTTTAATGAAATGACTCTATTACGAAGGAAAAGTGACATTAAAAATTCCATCCCAGCTTGGTATTCTTATCTTGATCTAATTTAATTCTTTGGATTCCGTGGAGTGGAAATGTGGGGGTGTAATGGACCCCTGGAGGCGACGTGCCGGTCAGGGGTCGCAAATACCCACAATATTTTATGTAAATGTTCTCAAGCTCTCACTAACTTTCGACACAGACATACTAAGGACTAAATATTCGTCTGTTTGATCTGATATATTCAATCTTACGTGTTAAAAAGAGATGGCATGAGCATTGAAAGTTCTGCGGGATTTGTTTTGATTTCCAATAAGGATTAGTAGGTCACTAGTTCAGGAAGATAAACAAAGATACATAAAGTTGTTCGAGAAATATATGAACAGAAACAAATTAGTTTCTGCTATCCTGTAAACATACGATTTCCTTGTCAGTATACCATGAAATAGTTATTAGTTATGTTAGTAGTTTATCGATTGCATATTGGGTGTTTTTTAGAAGCCCAGAACTTTGAATTGAAATAAAACACAGAAAAATGTTTTGATTATCCATGAACTTGGCTTTAACTGACAGATCATTTTATGATATTTATGTTTAAATATGACTTCGGGCATACGGTCACCGCAGCTGGCGCGTTCATGTCGTGATCTGGATGTAAAATGTTCACACACTTTTCGCAGTAAATCAGGCTGTATTTCAGCAATAACGTGCCGTGCGTAATTTTGAAATTGAAGTGCTCAATTTCATGTATGTTAAAAATAATCTGTGTTATATTTCTATTTAAAATTCTCTGCTTTAAAAAAATATACTGTCATTTTACTATAATGGTTACCCTGCTCGGTTGCACCAATTTTAGAATCATTTGTTTCCATATAAATCATGTCATGTCACAAATCTATATAACGTATCTAGAATTGCGCGTTACTACTGACGTGCGTTCATTTCATTTCACCGAAATTCAATTGAGTAAGTATTTGGACTTCGTCGAAATACCATTAGGTAAAGTGGTGGTGAGTACCAGCCAAATTATGCAGCGTGAATAGTTTAAATACCTACACTACATTTAAATCATCGTGATTTTCAAAAATTAATTCACACATATATTTTTGTAAACGCTTTCTGTATTGTTATTCACTGATTTTAATAAATGACTAAATAGAATTTGGGTAGACGTAATTAAAAACAAAAATGAAGTTTTGAATGGTAATGAACTTGACAATGAAATTTTAATGTTGGGTTAGGACTATTATGTTTACCTCGAATTGTACTGAACTGCGTCGTTGCGATCGTGGCCACATTAAATATGGATGCAAAATGAAAGTCAAAACAAGTTACATATTTTAACAGTAGACAACGTATCTAGGTGAACCAGTTTTTTTTTTTTCATCATAATCAGCCTGTAATGTTTCTGTTGTTGGTGTCGGGACACACGCCTCCTCTCTGTGAGAGGGAGTGGGACATATTCTACCACGCGGGCCAAATGCGGGTTTGTGGATGTAATCGTTTTTACACGTTTTATATTAGCTTCACTTCTATGTTTGTTTGTAACCGACTCCTTATAGCGCGATTTTACCCACTTTAAACGACCAGATTTCATTTAAACTCTGTAGACTTATCGAGGACCGATGACAATACTATAATTTCATAAATTTGTGCCATTATCCTTGCCAGGGTTACCAGGACAGCAAAAATACTGTCTTCGAAAACTACGCTGACATACGTCTCAAAATTCGAAACGCCCTAAAAATAGAAAATAAATAATAGTTAAAAAAAACTAAAAAACACGCTTCCATAGAAAACCAAACTAAAAAGTAGAAAATAATGGAAAAAAAGCGTGGGGTGCCTGATATCAATAAAAAATACCTTAAAAAGCACCCTACGCTTTCTTCAATTATTTTCTACCTTTTAGTTTGGTTTTCTATGGAAGCGTGTTTTTTAGTTTTTTTTTAACTATTATTTTTATTATCTTTGCGAATCTCGGAGGAAGGAGGAGAATCTTTGAAAGAATCTCTGGCTCGTGGCTAAGTAATATTAGCCGCATTAGTCGATCGATCTGGTTAAGCTACGGTTGCCGCATTCGTGGATCTTTGACAGTCGTGACTAGGGTTGCCACTCGTACTTTATAATAAAGTATTGTACGTTATTTCACATAAATGTACTCTATACTTTATGAATAAAATAAAGTAGGTACATGAAAATACTTTATTTTCCAAGATATGATTTTTCTCTGGGATTATGAAAAGATTAGTCGTAAATACTTTTTGCAACTTGAAATTTATTTGATGCAAACTGCAAAAAGCAATAGAAAAAATATGTTTTGAAATATAATAACAAAGAAAAATAAATCGTACTTTATTTTTATACCATGTACTTTTTTTTCATACCTATAATAACCAAAGTACTTTAATTGCATGAAAAAAAGGTGGCAACCCTAGTCGTGACGGTGACAAGTCATTTGACGATTTCCCATCCAAAAAAAAAGGCTGTACTTAGCATTTAGTGCGCACCGCGGTTTTGTGGCGAAGCAATCTCATACGGCGCGTAGAATACTCTCTATCACAACAGAATTATTGAAAATTGTCTAAAGAAGGGGTTTAGTGATCACACGTAGAATACAGACACAGAACTAGAGCATTATTTTCATGATATTCTTGTTAATTTAGTACGGATAGATCAACGAAAAATTATGCTGGCTTTCATAATCATTATCATAATCGTTTATTTGCTTAGATAGTACGTACATAAAATAAGATGGTTACAAAATTGTTATCCTGGTACTATCTACCTTAAATTAGGCATGCATATATTGACAAACAATTTTAAATAATATCATATTATGGAAACATGTCAGTAAAATTAAAATTGACAAAAAAAAAATAGAAAAGTTTAAACCAAGCAATGTCAAATAATAAATACAATGTTATCAATTAAATCTAAAGAGTATAATTAAAAAATCATTTACAGAATAATAACATTTATCGAGTAATAGGGCTGTCAGTTTCTTTTTAAATATATGGATTCGGACATTTTTTATAATATCGGGTATTTTGTTGTATATAGTGGGACCCATATCGAACACACTTTTCTTAAGTAGAGATGTATTGTAGCTAACGTTTTACAATAAGTGCCTATATTGGCTTCTGACAGGCCCTTTTCTTGTTTCTGACACTGTTTGAAAGTAATTTTTATTTTTCCTTACAAACATAGCCATTTCTAAATTATATAATGACGGAAATGTTAAAACTTTTAGGGACTTAAACATAGGTATACAACTGTCTGTCATTTTCAGGCCACACATTGCCCTTATACAACGTTTCTGCGCCTAGAATATAATTCCAAAACGTAGAATTGATGCCACCAAACCGTAGTACGCTACCAATGTTGTAGTTGTACTGACTTTCTTAGTAAGATTGAACAGCAGATATGCAGAAGTACTTAGTTTATTACACACCTCTTTGGCTTGAAGTTTCCATGTTAATTAACTGTCTACCAAATTTCCGAAAATTTCGCCACTTTTATTTTGTCCATTTTTTGTCCGTCGTATTCTATAGTCACTGTGGTACTTGTGAGCGTTGATAAAAAAGCTTTATATTCATTTTCGATAAATTTATGATTAAATTGTTAATGTCAAGCCAATTTACTTAAGTGTATTATTTATATCACATTCATATTGATTTGCGTCAGTGAATTTTATTAATGCGGTGCTATCATCAGCAAATAAAACCATTGGATGCTGGATGTAACGTGGCAAGTCATTTATATAGAGCAAGAATAGTGGTGGGCCTAGTACATTATCCTGTGGTACACTATATCTGATAACTCTATATTCAGATAGATATTTATTTTCCCGTTTAGTCTTGACGCAAATATTTGGCTTTGCTTACATGATAAACCTTTGGCCGAGTGGGAATGGAATGTGCACCTACTCGTATTATTGTTCTGCATTCGGTTTTTGACAACTGTACAGTAAAACCAGCTCACTGCATAATTAACTTTATTCTCCAACTTTAAAGTTTATTTTTGTTTCAGGTGACGCTAGCGACGTGGTGTGGACGAGGGGGGCCCCGGATGGGGCGCTCATACAGCGCTTTGCTAGCATCGCAGCGACTGCGGGCCGGCGGCCCAGGGGCCTGCGCCAGTGTGCGAGGTACCCGCCGTCTGCGCAGGCTATCCACCGCAACCACACAATTGTATGATGCGCCGCCCCGAGCGCAGGTGAGGTCAGGCCCACAATCAAATACTAAATGGGAACAATGGGCGACGGTAACTAACGCTTTACTAACATTTTAGTAATTAGACTTCATGTGTCATTACATTCTTCTCAGCTGAGACGGAATTACATTTATTTTTCGTATGAATCTATTTTCTAAATCATACAATATGTGGATAGTGTGGATACTTTCTGTGTGTCCTATTCGCCTTCCATCCAAAATTGAATTGCTGGTCACGTATCGGTGCAGTAATTTCATACAAAACCAATTATTTTCGTTATTAGTATGTCTCCTACACTTGATGTGTCCTTCACTTCATTTACCTACTTGCTTGTTATTTTGTCTTTTATAAGGTAAATAAGTATTTTTATTTAAATATTAAAATACTCAGTAATCATGACCTACCTTAAAATGGTATTAAAATAAAATAACATAAACAACCTTATTGATAAATAACAAAGATAAAAGAATTGAAGAACACCTTCAATTAATTCAAAACATGGGTCAGAGCCTCAATGTCAATGTTTTAATTACAGGCTGTATTGCATAAATAATACTATCATTATAAAGTAGAAGACATTTGTATGAAATATTAAAATCGCATGTCACATTAGTATATGTGAGATTTTAAGAATAATTTCATCATACATTCAGGTTGCCTCGCAGAACGAGCACCTTGAACTTTAGGGGCCTGATTAAAGAATCGATTCTAAGATAAGAAACACGATATCGATCTAAGTATGTTAAAGAATTCACCATTTATTATGGAGTGCAGCTACTTACCAGTTGCAGGTGATGTATTCGAAACTAAGCAGGCACTTAGTGTAAATAATTTCTCAAAACTGTGAAGGAAGGCATCATGTCGTAGAACCAAAACTTCGAAGACAAGTCACATCTACCGAACCCCGCTGCACCTGCGTGGTAGATTTACAGCCCCCCGGTCTCGAAGAGTGGAACCCTATGTCCCAGCAGTGGGAACATTATACAGTGTGTCTGGTCACCGGTGTCCGACCCGTTAAGGCGAAGTAATATGATCAATTTTATCGACAAATCCACCATAATACGGCATTTTTCTCCTACTGTTTTGAAATGGCGGCCAAGGTATAGTCAAGATTTACGTGCATATGAAAAAAGGCAAATTTGCTAATTTGCAATTCTTAGTAAAACAAAACAAATATACAACTAAAAACACGGAAAAAACAGTAAAAAAGGTTAAAGGTTTTTACCTGTACACCTCATACCATTTGATCAACAGTTTATTTTGTTATCTAAGCATCAATGTCTGGTCGACACCAAAGTAAATTGTACGTTAATGATAGCTTGAGGGGCATTCAGTGTATTTATTTGAGCAGAAATGACTTACGATATTTACTTGACTTTTATATTAAAAGTATTAGAGACAGATAATAATTATTTGCAAATGACATGATGTCATTTATTATTCGAGAGTTTGAAGTAAAAATAAAACATAGGTACTAAGTAAATATTCTCCGAATGGGGAAAACATACTGAATATTATCCGTGTGGTGCCGGACGTAAATAACAGCACCCACCCACGGGAAGGGGGGGATCCCCTCTTCACGTGGGTGTCGTAAGAGGTTACTAAGAGACTTACTAGAGATTGGGCAGCAACGTTCTCTATGCATTTTACCACCATACTGCGATCATCCATCCGCCTACCAAGCGTGGCGATTTTGGCAAACCCCCTAAAATGCTCGGGGAGGCCTATGTCCAGCGGTGGACGTCTTTTGGCTGGAATGATGATGATGATTCTCAGAAATATTGAGTTAAATGGCTTCTTCAAACACAAAAGCCTCTCTATTTAAATTTCTTCTCAAAGGTTTTTTTAAATTAATTTCAGTATTCATCTTTTGAACACTGGGTAAAGTTATAAAGACGTTATACAAAAAAAAATGTGCATGTTATGTCCCGCCATAAGGCATACAAAATGGCGTTGGTAATCGAATGTCAATTAACAACAAAAAAAAAAGTAAATAGGTAAGTCGATGTCACTGTCACAACTTCATGTTCATCACTAAAATGTCAATAAATTAAGATACCAAAAAACAAATATTTTTTTTTTAGTCACATTTTCGTATAAATGCGATAAAAATGTCATCAAAAATATTAATAACTTATGGGAGCAATATTTTAATTAAAGACAAATATTAAATTATGTGAATATTATTTTAATGCGATATTTAAATATTCTTTTGCAATAATGACGTATTTCTATACAAACTTCCAACAGTTCCAACCCCTACTTGATCCTCCAGGTACGACTGCTTCACTGGTCTAGTGGTAGCAAGCGCTACTGGTGAGGTCAGGCAAAGTGTTATTGGATTTTTCCATCTGGAATTTCTCAGTAGCAGCCCGGAGTCTGGATTTGTGCCCGGTTGATGGCAATAGGCTCGCCCCCTATTACATGGGACTTAAACATAACTGGCGAAATGTGAGTGTACTATAGGTACACCTCTGCCCAACCCTTTGGGGAAATAAGGCGTGATGTTATCTTATGTTATGTTATTGACCATTTAGCTCTTTATTGACATTTGGCTTCTTGAAACAAAGAAGAAAAGCTCTTCTGTTTGAATGCCTTCTTTAAGATTTATCTCAAACGAAGCTTCTGCCCGCGACTTCGTCGACGTCAAATTTCTCGTTACTTCGACCAACCTCGTCGCAGCGAGTCGCCTGCCCGTGCGAGTACTTTGTGACTTTTTCCTTTTGCTCGGCTTCTAAGGGGCTTGATGTGATATCATACAGCCTTTTGCCTTTCTCGATAACTGAGCTTTCCAACACTAAAATAATTTTCAATAAGAATCAGTACTTCCTGAGATAAGGGCGTTCAACCAAACAAACTCTTCAGTTTTATAATATTAGTACAGATATAAGAGGGGTAAGTCAATGTGGGTATACATTGAATTACTCCCCTAATCAAGCAGGGATGATTTTTTATAAAGAAATCCTTGTTGCTCACTTTGGTTTTACATAAAAAACTTCTGTGCAAAATTTCAGCATGCTCCTAGACTATTGGACTAAGCAGTGCGTCAATGAATTTAAAATTCAATTACGTAGATGCAGCTCTTATTTTACTACAACTTTAGCATTGAGATCAAAGACAGGGAAGTGTAGTTTAAGTAGTAAAAGTAGATATCTAATTTAAGGACCTGTTCTATTAGACATGTAAGTGACGTAAAAGTGTTGATAATTATCACATCAGTATTTTTTTTTTTTTTTTTTAAATGCATTTATTATGATAATCAGTCACGCTCATATCAATTCTATTTATGATATTGAATGTCATCAAATTAGCATCAATAATGTACAAATTACTAAAATGAATGCACTATTTGTCAAATTTATGTCTTGAAAATTTGTTTAGTACTAATTATATTCGACGTTTTATGTGTTGATTGATTTTTATTAGAATAAACTTTTTTTTTAAATGATTAAGTGCATTTGCAGGCAAATTTTAAACTTTATAATTTTAAAGATTTCTTGGTATCGAAATCGAATTAAAAAATATTAATGATTTCTTGCTGATAGAATAAAGGCGATTTTTAACCGACTTCAAAAAGGAGGAGGTTCTCAATTCGGATGTTTATATGTTTTTTTTTTTTTATGTATGTTCGGGCATAACTCCGTCATATATAGATGGATTTGCAAAATTCTTTTTTTGTTCAAAAGGGGTTTATTCCGAAATGGTCCCATATAATTTTCATATAGATCTGATGATGAGTTCGGGAGACAGACACCAGAACTCTTTAAAAAATGACAGGAAATCAACCGCGATTTCTGCTATCGCATAAATATGCATTGTTTGTTTGGAATTAGTGAAGGGTGAATACCACAACTAAAAAATTAAAAATAAAAACCGACTTCCTTAAAAACACTACAAAGTGAAAAATAACTTTAATTTCGGAAGTCGGTGGCAAAAAAACCATAAATACAGATCCTAAGACACCGACTACCGAAATTAAAGTTATTTTTCACTTTGTAGTGTTTTTAAGGAAGTCGGTTGTTTTTTTTTGTAAAAAAGTTTTTTCTTAGAAAATTTTGAATCGCTAACCTATTCCATAGGATTGAAAATGTATCTCAACCTTAACCCAGTAACAGTCTGCACTAACACAAAAGTAAAAACTCCATTATTAACGTCAATATGTAGGTAGGTACATAAATCATCATCATAACAGCTGAAAGACGTCCACTGCTGGACTCAAGCCTCCTCCGAGCACCACCACTGCGACCGGTTATGTGGATTTTGGTTACCTTAATCGCCACGCTTGCGTTGGCGATCGCAGTATGGTGGTAAAATACATATAAAACACTGCTGCCCATTCTCCAGTAAGTCCCTTAGACACCATTTACGACACCCACGGTAAGAAATTGGGTAATGCTATTCTCTACGTCCGGCATCACAGGAACAGACATTGATAGGCTCGCCCCCTATTACATTGAACATATCTAGCCAAATGTGGATGTACTAAAGATACACCTCTCCTTACCCCTTCTGAAATTACATGCGTGATGTTATTTTATGTACAGAAATCCCAGTCATTACTTTACATCCTGCTCCTAAACGTAATCTCACTATACAAATAACAGTTTACAGCCAGAGAATCGTGACTATTGCCAATAATATCGATGTAAAACCGTGGAACGTTCCATGAATTAAGCTGGCTTTTAAACCTAATAAACTTGCTTATAGCTGGGCACCGACATGTTTAACTAAACATTATTTAATCACGTACTGAAGGGTTTTCGAAGATTTGTACCTAAATAATCTGTCTCGACTTATATGTCTGTAATTGTCTGCTTATCTGTAAATAAGAAATTAAGTTAATTACACCAGAACAAAGATGGATGTGAAGAGGAATGTGTGGTGTTACACGAATGGATAAAATAAGAAATGAGTACATAAGTGGAATTCTGAAAGTGGCACCGATAAGTGAAAAGTTGTGTGGGAATCGGTTGTCATGGTATGGTTACGTAATACGGAGGAATGAGGGAAATGTCGTGAGGAAAGTTTTCAATATGAATGTCGATGGCTATAAGAGTAGAGGGTGACAACTATTATAGAAGTTTTGAAGAAAAATACATGTTGCGCCGACCACAAGTAAATTGGGATAAGGTCAAGATAATGTTAAGAAACCAGAACAAAGACCAAATGACCATAAAAAATAACAAAACAAAAAAGTAGGAACTGTTTAGGTTTTCCATTTCAGTATGTTCAACGTTTAGGAACGACAGCATTTGGATTATTTCTAACGTGGCATTTTTCACAAACACCAAAAAAAATTTATTACCTTAAAATCTCAAAACTTAGAAATAAGTTTTTTTTTTCTCATATAAATGAATGTAATTCTTTTTGAGAAATAAAGTTCTTAAACCATAAAATTCTTCATGAATTGAACCCGCTAAAACATAGTATGTGAGAAAATAAGTTATGTACAGCGAACGTGTGGAGCTGTAAGAATTGCCAGTAAAACAATTGAGATCTAAATGGGTGCCAAGTTCTAAGGAACACGCAGGAATGTACGACTTACTTTAATTGCTTTAGAGAAAATCTAACCCTATTTTTATCCTTGCTACTGACTTGTTTGATTCACAGTCGTGTGTGTTGAACACAATTCTCTTTGATGACAGTGGCAGGAGATTAGAATGTAGATAAACTTTATGGCTTGTTTAATAAATGTACAAACGCAGCCAAAACAAATACCCATGATGACAGTAAAGTAATAAATTTATAACCCTTCACAGTCCGATGCAGTAGCACGTATCCGTTTATAGACTAGCCAAGGATAATGCCCAAGAATATATATTATTAAGCAGGAATTATTCGAGAATACTGACGTTCAAGCGAGTCTAATATTTTTTTTACTCATATTGGTTTACAAACTCAATTGAATCTTATTTTTGTTCTCCTTATTTCATGTTGTATCAGATAAAAAGTCGGTTATAACCAATAGTAATAAATACAAGCTAAAGTTTATTGGTTTGTACCTAAAAACTCGTATTAGGGCCGATACGCCCTTGACCGGCTGTAACGTCCATTTTATTACGTTTTATACTTTATTGAGGAATCTTCGGGAGCAATTTTCTTTATTTAATGCCTTTTAATATTTTACGTCAACATCTTAAACATTCCCGGCTTACGTGATAATTTGACCCTTGGATTTATTGAGGCAGCCTGTGAAATAAAGCTGAGGTCTGGATTTCTTACGGCAAGCTGTTTTTCCACCCATTTATTCTCAAACCGCTTAGGTTTTCGATTTTGCGATCATAATTCATCAATGAACGTAAATTTAATGCGTTAGCTAAACTGTACTGTTTTATGGAAAAATAGAGTAATTACGAAATAGCTCGTAAAGTAAAACTTATTTTTACAAGATAAAATTCAAATAGCTTTCGATATGACGTAACTATTTGCCGTTTACATTGGTAATGAATGGTGCAAAGATTATGTGTATATTTATATATGGGACTAGGAAAAAATTTAGCAAAATGATGTGTATTTTTTTTTTAAATTTCTATCCGCATATTTACTAAAATATGTAAACCTAACAGAAGTGTGTCACTATGCAAAACATAGACATGTATAATTCTAATGGATTTTGTATATTTTACCACCGATTTAATTACCACTTTTGAGCTTAGGCCAAGAAGTAATGGAACAACAAACAGTAAAAATAAGGAAAATGTTTTGTAAAAATATTCGTTTCAGTTTTATTTTTACTGCGGCATTAAAACAAAAATATTTTACATAACATTTTACTATCCAGGATTTTCAGGATCTTAAGACGATATTTTCTTCACATGGGAAAATGTCTGATAATCGTTGGTTGTTATTTAGTAGATGAAGAAAAATTCTGCTTCATACATATATCCATTTTTTTCTAATTTTGGCGGTATCTTCGACGCAACCCCACCCGCCTGGGCAAGTTCATGCTCACTAACTTAATGATCCTCTTTTTGTCATTCGTAATGAAGCAACCTGTTAATGGGCGAGTAAAGGTCTCTCTCCCAAGGCCATTTTATATGCCAAAGCGTGCAGGGGTTGTATCTTAATAATCATGAAAATACCATGTGAAATGCGAGCAATGACATTCAATTAAGTGTTAGTGCAAGTGTGTCCTACTCCTAACACTTATTTTAATGTCACGTTGCCATTAATAGCCTCGTAAAATGTTTTACTAAAGGGTTCGTAGGAATAAACTTATTCATATAGTTCACAGAGTTATGAATTTCACTGCCCTAGTTTTGTTTAAAACATACAGTTTTAATTAAATGTTTTCCTTGCTGAAGCACAAGAAAATACTTAACAAACTTCCTTTCAGAGCGAACAGGGATTTAAACAAATATTGTGTCTGAAAAACAATTCGTTCTAGGTACACTCTTTATCGTCCTTTCGTGGTAATTCCGTAAAACCCAATCTTATCAGCTACTTACGATGTACAAGATGCCATTCCAAATTTTAACGTTCTAGGCTTTAAGGTTTTATTATTGCCCGAGCGGAATTTAGGGTTCAAAGGATTTATTTAATTTAAAAGGATCAACTGTATTTGTATCTTTGAATCTATTGCTGTTTGACTGTTTGCCGAAGAATGTTTTTCTTTTTTCATACTAAAGGGGGCGTCCTTTAATTACGTGAGGCATTTTTGGGAATTTCTCGACCCTTTTTGGTGAGATATCGTAAGATTTTCCTCAACTCCCTCCACCCTCCCCTAATCTCACGCGAGATTCTTCTAAACTTCTATTTGAGCTGTAAACGTGTTGGATTATTGAGAAAAATTAAAAAGAAATTTTTTATCAGTGTACTATTGTCTCAGATTTGGCCATATTTTATTGTAGAAATAATTTTTCACGCAATTTTACACCGTTTTCTGCGAGAAAAATAATTACGCGATATTTGCCCATAAGTGCCCCTAAGTGAGATTTGGAAAGATTTAAGATCCCCTCCCCCTTAGAACACCTCACGTAATTAATGGACGCCCCCAAACAACGGATAAGTTCACGACAAAAGCAGATTTAGGTTAGCGTCGTCAGTGAAGAGCTGTCAACGTGACGTTAGCAATGTCGTTAGTGTAGACACTTCTTTCGAATTCAACTGTTTATTTTCACGTATTTTATTAGTGGAAGTAGTAGTAGAAGAATAGATTAGTGGTGATCAATGGTGCGATTACGCTTATGTATTAAAGTGAATCTTGGGTGTGGCAAAATACGCGAAACTTATGTGTGTAGAAAAAGATACACTGAGGAATACAAGGCAAAGTTGCGGTTTAAAAAGGGGTAATAGTAGTAATGGGTAGTGATAAAAATTGAAAAGACTAAGCATATGGTTTGGTTATGTCGAAAATATGAAGAAATAAGTTAAAACCTTTTCCTAGTCGCCAATTAGCAAAACATACAAGTAACAAGGCAGCTATGTGAGTGGACATCCCTATACTCCATTTGTTTAGGTAGTTAACTAAAGGTAAACAATCTTGATATGTCTTTTTATATAAAATAAATCGTATAAAAGACCAACAAATATTATTTAAATTAAGTTACTTACCTAACATCGGTTTAAGTAAATACCTAATTGTAAACATTTTTAGATTCAATATTTAGACAGTTTTTTAGATAAAAGACATGTTAAGATTGTTTACATTTAGTTAACTACCTAAACAAATGGAGTTTAGAAGACTCTAGATGTCCCTAAAAATACATATAGTGATCATATTTGTTGACGTGAAGACAGTGGGCGTGAGTGTATGACCGGATGTATAACCGTTAACGAAGTAAAAGGAATATGTAAAGATCGTGGCGTTCTAAATTTTCTGCCTACTTATGTATGTAGAAAGTCTCAATGGTGCGCTCAATTAATAAGGAATTCCAACAAAATGTTATTATTTCAATCGCTTAAATTCTCTTTCCCTTGTGTTGTGAGGTTATGACAGGTAAATCATAATATTATCCCAAGTTTTCGGTATGTTTAGTGTGAGTTCAACTTTCGTATCAGCCGTTATGTGCACAATAACACATGTTTGTTTCCCTGATCGCATATTGTTGTGTCGAATAAAACCCGTTTCTGGTTGATTAGAACACAAAAGGATCACACCATTGTGTCGGTTATTTTGTCCATTGTGTCGTTTTTTTTTTTATAGACTTATCTGCATTTTCATGTTGGGCAGAGTCAAACGATCGAAGTCAACATCGGTAAATATTCGACCTACATAACATTAGATAATGGCAACTATGTCCGTTTCTAGTTTTTATTAATAGGTTTTTAATAGATTTTGTAAACATTCTTTAGATCGTGTTAAAAACGTAGTGTGTGCCAAACTTTTTTTTTTCTTGTATGTTAAATCATCAAATGACGTCTCCCGCTCTGGGCGGAGCGGAAGGGCGTGTCAGACTTTTACTGACTAAAACCCACCCGTGTTCCTTCAGTTGCCCATGTGCCAGATTCACGGTGTCTCTTTCGAACAATCTCGCGACCCTGCCAGACCTTAGGTATCTTTTCGGTTACTTAGAAACAATGATAATCGAAAATGTGCATATATTTGTGGATCATGACGACTACTTACGATTGTTTACTTTTATTTTGTGCTAATTCACTGTTTTTTTTTTGTGCGCAGTGCTACAACGGGCGCGATCTACCAACCGTTAACGAGTCCCCGAGTGGGAACGGGCATTGGGCTCGTGCGTGGCGCCTCCGGATCCACGACCCCTCCGACTCCGTCGACTCCCCTCGAAGCATCTCCAACTCCAGTCTTCGCGAGGTCGACGACGAGCTCACCGGCGAGGAGCTGGCCACCTACATGTACCACGTGAACTGTAACATAGGTGGACTCACCTGAGACACGTCTGTGTAAACGACAGTGACCACGCCATCGCTCGCTCACCGAGCAGAACTACAAGTGACGTAGACGGCCTAACAGTGTGATCTATTTTATAGACGTTTCTAAGCGATTTTAAAAATTGTATATAAAACATTGTTGTCCATTGTTAGTTACGGCTTTGTTAATATTTAAATGTTAACGTGCACTTAAACGTCCATTTTGGTCTTAAGTGCTAATCTATGTTAGCTGAAGCATGATGGTGAAATAACGTAAAAAGTTGTCGTTGAGGATTTATATAGTGGACGGAGTCGCCGTAATAGCTTACTAGGTATATGGAGCGATTAAGGGTGTGTGTATCTATAGATATAATCTCGGAGATTTGCCCACTCTGTTATGAAGCTGTAATCTATGGCACGCACTGCTCATTATTCATTCTCGAATCTATTAATTTCATTGGGCTGACACTTCACCTTACATCCTAGTTAGCAACATAAATCTATAGTCAAAATCCGAAGGTTGAAAGTTGTTTTCTAAATTCATTCGGTAACAATTAATGTGTAAAGTATCGATCAAAACTGTCAGTGATATATACAAAATTAATATGTATCTATTTATTTATTTTTTATCAAAGTGATTATTCATTGAATGTCATTTTATATAGGTGTATCAATAAGCAAATTTAGTCCATAATACTCTATTGATAGTGTTTAAGTACGGTGGTTGTAAAAAGTATGTGCTAAGCACAAAATACCTAATGACAAAAAACATTGATTGTAGATCGTGGGTAGATTGGACCGAATTGGAAGTTGTGTTAGTATGGGAAGTACTTCAATAAATTATCTATGTGTTAAGCTGCGAAAAGTGGGAATTCCTAATGTTAAATGTACCGTTGTTTCCCGCCCAAATCTGTATGGGTCGGCCATACATCACCGAAGCGTATCAAGGACGTGTGAGCAACTTTATTCATGTTTGTGACAGCCGTATCACGATGTACGCCTCTGATTTAGTTCGGCGAGTGTGAACCGGCCCTTTTGTAATTAACGACACTTTGTGTCCATGGACACAGTGTCGTCTCGATGAGACTGTAAATGACGTGTATATTGAAAATATAGTGTGTGGAAGTCAAAAGAACGTGTTGTATGTATGTACTTGCTTAAGATTAAAATTCTTTATACATTGTCAATCAAGTATAACAGACTAAGTATACATTAAAATAATTTGCTGTGTATATACAAAATAGACTGTAAATAAAGCATACCTACTGATGTGAATATAAATGGAACAAAAAGCCTAAGTGACTTGGATAAGATAAATAATAATATTTGTCTGAAGAGGTGATGTTATTATTTTTGACAATTTTTGACAATATTCTTAAATGCGACTTATTTACTATGAGTTGCTTTTTGTGAACTTATTTTTTATCAAGTTTTATACTAATGTGTGTTGTTAGTTGAATAAATGGTTAAAAGGCTTTGGCTGTGTATTTCATTAGATATAAATAGTAGTGAAATAAGGAAATGTAAAAAGTAAAATACGCAGCGATGTAATTCCATTGTGTTTGGTCAAATGTGATTTTTTATAGTATGAAATTGTGATACATCTGCTGTGCGACTACGGGATATAACTAAAAAATATTTTTATCTTTATTTACTTACATGAAATTCCAAAGAAATAAAATATTATTAAACATCAAATAAATAAATCCCACAACAAGATCAGTTATTCTTTTTCTTTGTATTACTTAAGTAATATCGCTTTAGATAGCTTGCAGGATTTAAATGAAAAAAAAAAAAACCTTAAAATGCGGCCGATTAATGATGACGGATCCGAACTTCGCGCAGAAGGCTCCGCAATTACACTTTTTAGGCACCAAATGGTGACAGGCGGTGAGTGTGTGTTTGACAAGACGCGCGAAAGTTTGAAGAGCCTATATTCAGACCGGCCATGATTCATCGGTTATATTGTTATTAGGTAATTCGATGTTCAGACGGACGTAAAAATATCGGGGCGGTATTTTAGCGCGCACTGGATTTTAAACTCTCGGTGTCGAACCGAGAATTGAGAATCTAATAGCGTCTCAGCGAGTCAAAAAAACACACTGATAATCGTAATTAAAAATGTTCAAAATCTAGTCGCAGTCTCATTTCGGCGACAAAAAAATGTCAAAAACTTGTCAAAAATGGAATTTTTGACTGATTGAAACTGAGATCAGACTGTGAACATCCTTAAAATGATTGAAGAATTGTTTCAAAATCTGGTCGCAGTCTCATCTTGGCCTCAACCAAATGTCAAAAATGTATTGAAACTCGAGACATTTTTGACAGATTCAGACTGAGATTAGACTGTGGACGTTTTTAAAATTACGAGTATTATCCCTCTGTTCGATTTTCGACTCTCAGCGCCAAGCAGTGCGTTCAAAAGCCAGTGTCTGAAAACATCCTGCCACGATATTTTACCGTCCGTTTGAACGTTATTTTACAGCTTCAGTTACAAGAAATGTGGTCTAAATGTGTTCCTTTCTCGTAGTTTCGTATCAGATGCCCATGTACGCGTGTCACATTAAAATGTTATAGCAATTAATATCATTGTTAAACGTAGATAAATAATTGTTGTTGTAAAATATCATAACGAGTGATCTATTTTGATTATTGTAATGTCGATGAATTAAAAAGGAAATTCCTCCAACCTCACCTATTTGTTTTTTTTTTACGTTTTATCAACTCATTTACTTACTTACAATTATTAGCAAAGTATTATTTAAAAAAAAAAAAATGTTGGTAGAGTTAATTTATTTGTGGGCGAATCGACCTTTTCAGAAATATGTATTAGGCAATTGGCACATTTTGAATTGTATGCAATACAGTTATGAAAAAAGTCACTGCAAGTACAGCCAGCAGCACATAAAACTACTACAATCTGTCAAATTTCTTTAATAGGTTTTCAACTTTATCGCTAAAATATTAGGTTCAAGATTGATTAGGAAAATTTAGCAGTTTCGCGTAGCTTGATTTGCTGGCGTCTGTACATGGGGTGTGTCTCATATCATATAAAGTTATTTTGTATATTTTCATTTCAATAACGTTCACAAGATATAATAAACGTGAGTTATACCAACTGGTGATATAATTTCTTTAGATATAACATACTCTAAAACTTATTTCGTATAACGTTATTGGATATAACGTTTATTTAATTGAAAATCGTATTAATATTATATATTTTAAAATATATAATATTGATACGATCCTTATGGTTAACACCCCAATTCAAAGCAATCCGACTCTGATGGGTTATATAATATAATATAATGCGGAGCGGAGTGCAGGTCCCCTCTATGTTGGTATATCATTTGGGTTGGGTTTAGTGAGAACAGTGACCATTAACGCGCAAAGGCGAACAAGTGAAGTGAGCGTGCTGCGGGAGCGGCGTGACAGTACCTAACGAATCGCTGCAAAACCGACTCGAAATAGTCTTGTCTGCCCTACCCTTAGAGTGTTATTTAAAACCGTGGCGGCGCGGAGGGGCAAGGCGGCCCGTGAGCTGAGGAGCAGGTGGTTTTAACACCAGCCAACCGCCACCGCGGCTTCTTGCTTGCATGCTGCATGCTTGCTTGCATGCTGCGTGCCTGTTTGCATGCTGCATACTTGCTTGCATGCTGCGTGCTTGCTTGCCTACTGCAAACTTGCTTGCATGTTACATGCATGGTGTATGCTTGTTTGCTGCTTGCTGCATGTATGGTTTACGAGGCATTTTATCATATTAGACTAAATAGGTTTTATGTCTTTTGAGTGACATATCAAATGATTTTATATGCAATGTATGTTATGCTTATAAAAATTTGATAAAATAAAATTATAGATTCAGTTGTTATATCTTATAAATATTAGAAATTTTGTTATTATATCATATATTACTTACGTATCATATAGTACAACACATAAAATGCATAAAATTATTAACTAATTATTATTTTTAACCGACGAAAAAAAATGGAGGAGGTTATCAATTCGACGCGTATATTTTTTTTTGTTATTTTTTTTTTTGTAATTTTTTTTTTGTTATTTTTTTATGTATGACCGCGCATAACTTTTTACATAGTAGTTCGATTTTGATAATTCTTTTTTTATTTGAAAGGGTATACTCCGAAGGTGGTCCCATATAAATTTGGAAAACAAAATCGAACCCTAAAGGTCGGAAAACAGGGGATGATTGATTGTTCACTCACTGATTGTAATGTATAACCATGCATAACTTTGTACAGAGTGGTCCGATTTTAATAATTCTTTTTTCATTGGATAGGGTATACTTTACCAAGTACTATTAGTAAATTAGAGCCTCAAAAATTATAAAATAAAATCTTTTTAACAAAAAATTAAACCGCCGAAAAAACTGAAAAGCAAAAAATAATAAACCTTAAAATCAATAAACAATGATCACTCAAAGCGCCGACTCATAATTTTAAGGTTTATTATTTTTTGCTTTTCAGTTTTTTCGGCGGTTTAATTTTTTGGTAAAAAGCTTTTTAGAATTGTCAATTCGCCTACAACTTAATTATCTTCGTGTGAGTCGTCTATAGTCGTATATCGTGAGTTCGAACCCAAGCAGGCGCTTTACTTTGTGTAAATTATTTCATCACCACTGCTCTCAAAACGGTGAAGGAAAACATCGTGAGGATGTCTTAAAACCAAAAATTCGAAGTCATGTGACATCTACCAACCCGCACTGGGCCCGCATGATGGATTATGGCCCACTCCCTCTCACCGAGAGGAGGCCTGTGTCCCAGCAGTGGGAACATGCTGATGATGAGTCGTCTATAGAAAAATAATACTTTTATTATTTTAAAAGTGTCGATTCACCCGATCCGGTGAGTACATTCGTGCGAATCGAAGAATAAACCGGATAACATAACCCTTTCGATGTGTCCCAATTTCTGTGACTAAAAGGGGCGAGAAGTGTTTGTCTGCTTTATAATTCATCAGTTCTATTTCATCTTCCCGAAATAGGTCACTATTGAGATGTCAACCCTTTGCATGCTAAGTATGTTTTACGAGCGAGTAGCACCTGCTAAAGCTCTGCTAATACAACCACCTGGAGTCTTGATTAAGTCTGGTAGGATATAGTGGAGAGCTAGCATGAGTTATAACTCTTTATTAGTTCCGGAAAACTTTCTCAAACTGCGATACATTAACGTTTAATCAAGTTGTTATTAATTTATGCATGCCTCATTCGTCTATAGTCGCGCGACTGCTGCGCATAAAGTCCTGGGTCCGATCACCGGTTCAGGCAAAGTGTTATTGGGTTTTTCCATCTGTAATTTCTCAGAAGCAGCCCGGATGCTGGAGTTGTGCCCGGTTAATGGCAATCTCGCAATGGGCGAGCCCATTACATGCAACTTAATCAACACTGTTGAAATTTGGGTGTACCTCCCTCTAACCTTTTCCAGGGAATCCAGGAGTGAGTAATATTAATTTATGCGTTTACTTAAATTATTGCTTTAAACCAGTCTAAAACATTCTGTTTCTGTCAATCGTTTGAAGATGACAAAGATAGTATGATATTGATGTTTAAAGTTCGTTTTTTGAATCCCAGATTGCACCTGGAAAATTTTTATCTGGGTTAAGAAAACGTTAGCTCTCAACACATTTAGTGATTTGTGGTGCTTGGGGCTTACTATAAAACTTCAATAGCACCTCGTAGCAGTTGTAGCAGCTATGAAATACTAAGTGCCAGCGTGCACGTTGCGTTTAGTAGCTGCAATAAGCAGCGATAGCGTGCGACTGCCCATTGTTGCGCCTTTGCACCTCGACGTCAAGTGCGGAGCTTTATGGTGGACGTGCTAAGGTAGATTTTTTTTGTGGTGGTTATCATTAAATGACGTCACCCGTTCTGCCAGGGTCGCGAGATTTGTCCGAAAGAGATAGCGTGGCCCTGGCATATGGGCAACTGAAGGAACACGGGTGGGTTTTCGTCAGTAAAAGTCTGAAACGCCCTTCCGCTCCACTTAGAGCGGGAGATGTCATTTGATGATTTCCAACCCACAAAAATGTCTCCCGCTCTGGTAGCACTAGAAATTCAAATTTCTTCTTCTTCTTATTTTCTCTTTCTTCCTTTTTTGGCAATTTGCAAGTCAGTGTATGGTAGTATGTTGATTAAAATATGATTCATGACTGTAATACGTATGTATTTACATAATTTATTATCATTAAAATCACCAATACAACCCTCTAAGTTTATTGAATACCATTGAATACCTACTCCTTGAAAAATTCATAAAATTATGCGGGCCACAGCCTGTCGTTGCATCTGGTCGTCGAGCTGTTGAGGTCGCAAGTCGACTAATATGCGCCATGTTTAAGTGTCAGAAAAGACGAAACACGAAAAGGTACCTTTACTCAGAAACACAATCGTTCTTATTTACTATCTTCACGGATGAATGTCTACAAGAGTAATATTTACTGTCTAAAGAACACGCTTTATCTATAACTCAATCGGGTAAGCCCTCCAATTTTGCAGTTATAATAACTCCAGGCGTGGAGTGGGTTTATACCTAAGCACTTAAGCAATTGTTACACGAAAGAGTGTACTGTTCTCTTGAGTTTCATACTTGGAAAATAAATAAAAAGATGTGTTCATGCGTAATAAAAACCTTTTGACAAAAAGAAAAAAAAAACGGTATACCAAAAAACATCTTTAATTTCGGAAGTCAGTGGCCAAAAACTAAAATACCAAACCAGATCCAAGGATAACGACTTTTATTTTTATTTATGTATGAAATTATTTTTCTTTTACTTTATTCCGAATTGTTTTGGATTCCGTTTGTTATTGTTTTTCACTTTTTCCCCACAGCAATTCGTATACCACTACTTGCAGAATCAAAATCAAAAGTCATTTATTCAAACTAGGCTGAGGATCAGCACTTTTCGAACGTCAAAGTTACATGAGACAGTCCCCCAAAACGCCCACCCTTCACCACTTCCTAGTGCTTTAGCTGGGAAGAAGAAGTGGCGTAACAAACTCCCCAGCAGCACAGCTGTCTGTTCAGTTAGAAGAACTTGATTGTATACAATTGTAAGTGTTAACATTAAGAGACACAAAACATTAAATTAAATGATTTGCCATATGTCAGCTAGCCAACCCAATATTCCAACAACTAAAATGAAATCTATACTTAAGCAAAAGCAAAAAATACTTATATATTGTAAATATAGGTACCAAAATAAAAGCCTCCTGGCATGAAAGACGTGACAGCTTACATATGCAATGCTGAATTATGTTACTTGTTGACCCGAGTTACAACTCGAGGCCACAAATGATAAACTAGGACCATCGACATAAAAACAAATAAACAGGTAGGTAATTAATAACAATATCAACATAAGGTCAGCAAGAAGCAAGAAGCAAGTTGCTGTGTAAATAACAGAGACAGGAAGTATGAGACGTTATCAAGATACACAAAACGGTTCAAATACGTACTATCGAAGCTAACGCAACGACTACCTCTGAGCAAACCCTGCCCATTTAAAGTAGAATTTTAGAAAACGATCCACAATTGCCGAAGATTTCGCAGAATATACATACAAAAAAAACCGGCCAAGTGCGAGTCGGACTCGCGCACCGAGGGTTCCGCACAAACCTGTAGGTATAAAGTTTTAAATTTAAAAAAATATTTTTATTACATGATGTAACTAAAAATTTACAGTTTTCGCAATTTTTCCTTTATCTGTGCTATAAGACGTTGCTTCGTACCAAATTTCAAAATTCTAGATCGACTGGAAGTACCCTATAGGTTTTGATTCCCTTGCAAGTTTCGAAAATTTGCTGAAATTTGCGGCATAAACGGCTATAACTTTTGATTGCGTTAGCTTAGAGGTTTGATTTTTTCACAGCTTCAAGGGACAGTAGACTTAAGTATTTGATATAAATTTCAGCTTGATACCTCCACGCGTTCCTGAGAAAAAGGGTCTTGACAGACGGACGGACGGACAACAAAGTGATCCTATAAGGGTTCCGCTTTTTCCTTTTGAGGTGCGGAACCCAAAAAAAAACCAGATTAACCGAAAACCTTTCGTTAGTGAAAAAATAAAATAGAGCAAGGCATGAAGTTAAGCGGAATCAAGCTGCTTTGAGTATTGACCTTGAAAAATCACTACTTTAAAGTAGCATAATCAGTTAATAATGTTCCCACTGCTGGAACTCCTCAGGCCTCCTCTCTAGAAGAGGAAGTAGGCCATAATCCAACACCCAGGGCGTATACGTGGATGTCAAATGTCTTTTATTTTTTTGTTATAACTTTTTAGACATGGTGATTACCTCACGATGTTTTCCTCCATCGTTAGAGAACAGTGGTGGTGAAATTAAACACATAGACAACAAAAAAAAAAAGCGAAAAGAGCTTGCCAGGTTCGAACTAACGACTAACTTCTCGTTAGTTGGGGCCCATAGCTCTAAGCCTCCATCGCTTCTTAAAAGTATTCAAACCCGTCCTTTATCTTAAAATCACAATCTGCCTAAGTACTAGGCATGCCTTTTAAGTTCTGTCGTTTCCATATTTCTCGGCAATTTTGAATTTCGAACTCTTCTATATTCGAACATTTGAAACTATTAGGAATAATGCTATTGTTAAGTCACAGCGTCGATTGGAATTTGTCAGGTTACGTACGAAAATGAATCTTTGTAAGGAAAATGTTCGTGCAATAATTTTCTACAACTTTAGAAGAGCCCTGACACGGCTTCAGTCTTTTGAAGAGCTAACATCTGTGTTCAGTGATGAAGCCCAATGTCTGCGAACTGTCGAACGCTGGTATTTAGATTTCCAGCGTGGACATACTAGTGTTTGTGACAAATCTCGCGAAGGACGCCCAAAATCCGCCTTCACTGAAGATAACATCATTGCTGTGAGACAACTTATTCTCAAAGATCGTCATGTGACTTATCGAGAGATAGAGGCTCTATTAGGCATCTCAGGGACAACCATTCAGAAGATTTTGCATGAAGCGCTTGGTGTGAGAAAGCTAGTTTGCCGTCGGATACCGCATCTGCTTTCCGACGATCACAAGGCGGCCCGCGTCAGATGGTGTAAGAATACTCTGCAAAGGTTCAACCGAGGAGAGTCAAGTCACGTCTACGACATCATCAGTGGTGACGAATCTTGGATCTATGCCTACGATCCTGATAAAGTTGTTCATTCTCGAAGCACTTCAAAGAAGATGGTGGCCACGTTCGTTGGAAAAACCTGCCATGTTGCGACTATTGCACTTGAAGATCGTAGAGCGGTTAATGCAGAGTGGTGTACCACAGTTTGTTTACCACATGTCATCGCTGAACTTCGAAAATCTATCTCAAAGCGATGCATCATCCTGCACTACGACAACGCAAGCTGACACAGCGCTAGTCAAACGATTGAGTATTTGAAGCAGGAAAAAGTAGAAATTCTTGACCATCCTCCATACAGTCCTGACCTAAGCCCTAACAATTTCTTTACATTTCCTAAAATTAAGAAAAGTCTTCGTGGCCAAAGGTTCCAGTCCGGTGAAGAA
The DNA here is from genome assembly GCA_947507805.1 of Aporophyla nigra. Classification (NCBI taxonomy): domain Eukaryota; kingdom Metazoa; phylum Arthropoda; class Insecta; order Lepidoptera; family Noctuidae; genus Aporophyla; species Aporophyla nigra. Next base: position 9,124,951 of record OX382301.1, read on the forward strand.
GCAGTCGACGCTTTCAAGTCAGCCGTTTTGAACACGACCACTTTAGAGTGGAATAAATGTTATAATAACTGGTTTGAGTGAATGGAAAAGTGTATTAAGCTACGTGGTGAATACTTTGGAATACAATAAAAAAGTACTTTATGGTTCTAGTTGTGTTTTATTCTTCAAACGACAAAACTTAAAAGGCATGCCTCGTACGCCATATTTTAAACAAAAAAAGGGAAAATACTCGAAACATTTAATTTCCGTCTGCCAGTCATAAAAACAACAATTTACTACATGGAGGCATTCCAAGTACGAACAATAGAAAATAGTTAGGTGCAAATGTCTCTTATCAACAAATTGTTTGCATCCAAATGCACTGCATAGTTTCAACAATTCGTGACTAGAAAGATAAGAGCTTCTACGCAAAGAATTTCAACGAAATTCTTGCATTCGGAACTTGTTTTAGTGACGTCTTGTCCACTACATTGTCTTGATGGCGCCCATTTCATTAAGTGGATGCACGTAGGTAAAAACAAATAAACATTGTAGAGGTACTTGTTTTGGGTATATTCCCCTTCCACGTGAATGGTTTTGTTTGTATATTTTGTTAAAAACGTCATTAATAAGCATTTCTATGCACTTTTGCATAGATATACGTAAGTTGATCAACTTAATATTCCTAATACAGAAATTGTGTGCGTCAGCTCTGATGCACGACTGGAGTTTACTCCTTATGAACGATTATAAAACATATACATTCATTAGTAACATAACATAACGTAACGGAGAAAGTTTAATTTTACTCCCCATAAATTTTCAAACTCCGGGCTTAGATATGAATATCCATTCTTAAAGAGTAAACTAAAAAAAAAAGCGTTAATCACCAAATTAACCACTAAAATACCTAGCTAGCTAAGTTACGTACTTTTTGTGGATTTTTGTTTCGTAAAAAGTGAATAAAGGTTAAGTAAAGACTTGAAGTAGGTAGGTTTATACGTACCTAAAAACATACAGACCTAACATTGCAGGTTAATTAAAGATTGATCTTTGAGACTGTTCGGTCTACTTCACTAAGTTACTTTTTGTTTTTAGCTCGCGAACTGTATCCTATAACTAAATTCTATTAAACTTGCTCTACAAGCGGATTGGTTTCAAATTCTAGCTAGACTAATGTTTTTATTAGTGTTTCGTCTAGTCGTAAATAAGCATCAATAAACAATTTGTTAGAATGTAGACGCTGTTTAATTTGAAAATAGTTTCAGTTTAATCGAGTAATTTAGTTTTCGTTTGAACGTGTACATTGATCAATGTAGATTGTAGGTATAAAAAATCAGAAGGGTTATACTGATTCGATAAAATGAATCAATCATTTATCGTTTTCCTAATACTTTAACCAAATGAAGCTAAATGTCAGTATTTTTTACATGGAGCGACCATCTATCTGACCTTCACAACCTTATTACTAGGTAATATTAGGTTGGGGAAAAAGTCTTTTCGCATTATAGTATGTATGAACTTGTAATAAAATCTCTTTGGCTATACTATTTGTATCTGGCTGGTTTTGGTATCATTGAAAGTTTAAATTTTAAAGAACATAATTCCAAATTCAAATTAGGAAAATGTGTGATTTTCATTTGTTTTTCGTACCGTCAAGATGAGTGAATCTAATGAAGAAATTCGATACATTTTAACATTTTACTACAAAAAAGGTAAAAATGCAACGCAAGCCGCGAAAAAAATTTGCGATGTTTATGGACCTAGTGTAGTGTGAGAGTAGCACAAATTTGGTTTAAGCGTTTTCAATCCGGAAATTTTGATGTCAAAGATGCACGTCGCTCTGGTCGCCCTATTACGGATACAATGGATGCCATTTTTGAAAAAGTGGAGCAAGATCGGCCATACCAGTAGTTACGACGTAGCTGAAGAACTGGAAATTGACCACAAAACAGTTTTGGCGCATTTGAAAAAAAGTGGGTACACAAAAAAGCTCGACATTTGGGTACCTCACGAGCTCACTGAAAGAAACCTTATGAACCGTGAACTCATTTGTGATTCTTTATTACGACGTAATGAAACCGAACCATTTTTGAAGAAGCTGATAACTGGTGATGAAAAGTGGATCACATATGACAAGAACGTGCGAAAAAGGTCGTGGTCAAAGGCCGGTCAGGCTTCACAGACTGTGGCGAAACCCGGGTTAACTCGCAACAAGGTGATGCTGTGTGTGTGGTGGGATTGGAAGGGCATTATTCATTATGAGCTATTACCACCAGGCAGAACCATCGATTCTGAACTCTACTGCGAACAACTGATGAGATTAAAGCAAGCAGTTGAGAGAAAGCGGCCGGAATTAATCAACAGAAGGGGTGTGGTTGTTCATCATGATAACGCTAGACCTCACACATCTTTAGCCACCCAACAAAAATTAAGAGAGTTTGGCTGGGAGGTGTTAATGCATCCGCCGTATAGTCCTGACCTTGCACCTTCAGATTTCCACCTGTTTCGGTCTCTTCAGAATTCTTTAGGCAGTGTCAGGTTAACATCACGAGAGGACTGCCAAAACCACTTGTCGCGGTATTTTGACCAGAAGTCCCAAAATTTCTATAGCAATGGGATCATGTCCCTACCTACAAGATGGCAAAAAATTATCGAACAAAATGGTACCTACATACTTTAGTTAAATGTAAATAAACTTTATTAAAAAATGTTTTGAATTTTCTTAAAAAATGCGAAGAAACTTTTTCCCCAACCTATTACAATATCCCATGGTAAGACTGGTTGTCCGACTTTCGGGTTTCTGACTACCCGTAACAACTGCCAATGATATTGCGAATGTTAAACACATAGAGATTTATCCCGGTACTACGTGCCTGCGGGATATTTTCCGACCTCCACGCGGGTGAAGCCGCTGGCAAAAGCTAGTGACTGATAAAATGAATCGATACTAGGTTCTTTCATCTTTTTTATTGAATAACATAGATTAGTTAATTTTGAAATAGCTCGAGGAAAAGCATCATATTACAAAGAGCCGCGTCAAGGCTTCCACGGACAGGTGCGACGCGACGGTACGACTTGATTCTGGCTGGAATAATAAAAAATGTTCTACTAGAGTCAGGTCGCGCTGTCACATCGCGCCTATCTGTGAAAGCCTTTAAAATCAAAGCGACTAATGTTTTAAAGGAGACAGACAAAAGAATTTACTATATAATAATATATGTGATTGAACTCAGCACAAAGTTAATTTAAAATCAATTGAGCGTTTATTTAACACACATCGCTTTTACTTAGAAGTATTTTCGTGTTAATTGGTAAAGCGTTCGACTCATATATCTTAATTTAAAGCGCTTTGTAATGTGTTGGCTAAGATCATTTGTTTGATTTAAAGCGACTTTAAAAAAAGAGGAGGTTCTTAATTTAGTTTTTTTTATGTTTGTTACCTTAGAACTCCGTCATTTATAAAACGATTTGAATGCTTCTTTTTTTCTATGGAAGGGTATACTTATCCTGCCAGGTACCGTGAAGAAAAGAGATACCGTGGCCCTGACACATGGGCAACTGAAGGAACACACGGGTGGGTTTTAGTCAGTAAAAGTCTGACACGTCCTTCCACTCCACCCAAGAGCAGGAGACGTCATTTGATGATAACCCACCCACAAAAAAAAAAGCGTATACTTATCGAGTGGTCTGTGTATATAAATTTGGTCAAGTTCTGATTAGTGGTTTTTGAGTTAGCTTCAGTAATATGTGTTTTTGTCACTTGGTTAATGTTGATGATCTGATAAATATCCTGTAATAATTTCCTGTCACTGTTATTTACTTAGCAAGTGAAGATACACCTTAACCGTGAGAAATAAAACGTTTATTTAACAGCAAAACCGTGATTTTTTTAAAGGAACTTGAGAACAATTCCAATCAAATAGGGATTATAACATCGTGATTAAATTGGGGTGCACTGGAAGTACTTACATATCGTTTAATACCAAGCTCTATAAAAAGGCTTTCCTGAACAAACTTCTAGTAAGTAGTTTGCTAAGAGCTCTTGAGGGTCGTATAATAGTCGTAAAAATAAGTTATTAGATGCAGGGGTGGTTCATAAGTGCACTGAGTATGTATACACACATTTGATATTTTATCAAGTTTGTGTGTATTAACTTTGATTTTAAATCAATTCTGTACATACATAGATTATAATACATACATACAAATAATTAAAATTTAAGTTTCTGTTTGTCTGTTCCGGCTTAACTCCGACACGGCTGGACCGATTAAGACAGGACTTTCATAGGCCGATAGCTGATGTTGTAAGCAGCGTTGTATGTTGTTGCACATTTGCATACTTTTAATGTAAAAAAAACTTTTTACCAAAAAATTTAACCGCCGAAAAAACTAAAAAGCAAAAATTAATAAACCTTAAAATTATGAGTCGGCGCTTTGAGTGATCTTTGTTCATTGATTTTTCAGCGCCGACTCATAATTTTAAGGTTTATTATTTTTTGCTTTTCAGTTTTTTCGGCGGTTAAATTTTTTGGTAAAAAGTTTTTATTTTATATTTTTTTGTAGCTTTAATGTACTTATAATACTTGGCAAGGTATACCCTATCCAATGAATAAAGAATTATCAAATTCGGACTACTCTGTATAAAGTTATGCGTGGTTAAACATTACAATCAGTGAGTGAACAATCAATCATTCCCTGTTTTCCGACCCTTAGGGTTCGATTTTGTGTTCCAAATTTATATGGGACCACCCTCGGACTATACCCTTTCCAATAAAAAAAGAATTATCACAATCGGACTACTATGTAAAAAGTTATGCGTGGTCATACATAAAAAAAAAAAATACGCGTCGAATTGATAACCTCCTCCGTTTTTTTTCGTCGGTTAAAAAACCGGCCAAGTGCGAGTCGGACTCGCGCACCGAGGGTTCCGTACAAACCTGCAGGTATTCACGGTTTATGCATAAGGTTAATATTTATGAAATTAAATGTTTTTATTTTTTTATTTGAGTTGACTGAATGAAAGGTAAATTGTGGTTTACGATTTATGACGTATTAAAAAAACTACTCACTAGATCTCGTTCAAACCAATTTTCGGTGGAAGTTTACATGGTAATGTACATCATAATTTTTTTTAGTTTTATCATTCCCTTATTTTAGAAGTTACGGGGGGGGGGACACATTTTACCACTTTGGAAGTGTCTCCTGCGCAAACTATTCAGTTTAGAAAAAAATGATATTAGAAACCTCAATATCATTTTTGAAAACCTATCCATAGATACCCCACACGTATGGGTTTGATGATTTTTTTTTTTTGAATTTCCGGTCTATGTATGGGGAACCCCAAATATTATTGTTTTTCTTTTTCTATTTTTGTGTGAAAATCAAAATGCGGTTCACAGAATACATCTACTTACCAAGTTTCAACAGCATAGCTCTTATAGTTTCGGAAAAAAATGGCTGTGACATACTCGGACAGACAGACATGACGAATCTATAAGGGTTCCGTTTTTTGCCATTTGGCAACGGAACCCTAAAAAGGGTATCGCGCAAAAAAAAAACATAAAATAAAAAAAAAACCCTTGAAACAAAACCACCACTACCACCTTGAACATTGAAATAATGTTGTTTTTTGTACTGTTTGCATTTTTGTCTAGTCTATATTTAATTATTAATGATTTTGACATAGTTAATGGTGGTATTGACGTTTTCAATGGAAATTTTGACATTATTATGAATTATTTGATATTGCTATTGATTATTTTGACATCACTATTAATTGTTTTGACATTATTAATAATAATTATGTATAATTTGCAAAATGTTTAAAATGTGTTTACTAACACTAGGTTTAAGATGTGTAAGTTTGTAAGTACTAGCAAAATTGGATTTTATGATCTAATGAATAAATTATTTGATTTGATTTTGATAAATATTCATAAAAAAATCCAACAAGGTTGCGGGTACAGCTAGTATCGAATAAAGATATCTACACTAACTATATACCTACCAAGAGAAAAACATCAGGTAGATACTTTGATCCAATGTGTTTGTTATTCAGATGGAGGAAGAGATATTGTGTATCGGTACATATGGAGCGATAAGGAAACAATTTCCGGAGATACGCTATGTTACTATGATATACACAGATAAAGCCATAATAGATGAGTTTTACTCATTGTGTTTTACGCCTTCCTTGTTTGCTTTCGATATTATTGCATCTGATGGATTACAAAACAATATCATGTTTTTTGCACATCACGTATTATTCGATTGATTAAAATCTATATTACAGTTAGCGTCAATAATATCAGGACGGACAGACTGTCCAAAATGATCTAAACAACTATGAAAATTAAATATTAACTCAATGGCACAAAAAATGTTTCAGAATGAAGGCATTACACAACAACTGTTATTCTGACAAGAACTATGTATATCCAATTGAGATAAAGTTTAATTTTCTTAGTTGTTGAGATACTTTGGAACAGTGTGTTCGTCTCGATATTTTTGATGCTGATTGTACCTTCTTTTGACGATATGTACTCCAGATAGATCCCAGATAAAGTAACAAACCTAGTTTGAGAGGCTTCACACAAGATTTTCCTTCAAATATTAATGTGAAAGAAATTCTTTTTCAAAACAAATACTTTTTCTCAATTTACAATCTTCTTTGCCTTTTCCCAACTATGTTCGGGTCAGTTTCGAGTCTAACTGACAGCAGCTGAATACCAGTATAGCGACTGCTTATCTGACCTCCACAACCCAGATAATGGGTAAAACGATACTCATTGGTAAAACGATACTCATTGGTAAAACGATGCTCATTGGTAAAACGATACTCATTGGTAAAACGATACTCATGACTGGTTGTCAGACTTTCAGGCTTCTGTCTACGTAACGACTATCAAAGATTTACAAATGACAGCCGGGCTCAACGGCTTTTCGTGTTTTCCGAGGCACGGAGGGGTCTCAATATGTAATGGATAGTCAGCCTTCCACAAATCGATAGTGGCGAACGTAGGTTAACCTGCGAACAACCCATATTTAAACTCTGTCGTTTACAAAGCCTCTTTATTACTCTATATACAGTATAAAGATGCTCACTGTGTTACAGTATCGAGCCAGCCCGCGGCGCTGAGCCTGTAGATTTCAATTTGTCCCTTAATAATAATCATTCCGATCCAGCAGCCCAAATAGCTTGCAAATAATTACTGCCCTCTACCAGCGATGCTATAAGCCGAGGTCCGTACCCCACAACGTACCCTGCCCTTACGGAGTAGTCCTCTCGTTTTAAGGTTTTAACCCTGGCTGGAGGCCTTAATTTATTAGGTTAGCCACAGGCAAATCCGATTAAGCAGCCGACAACCTTATAGGGAGACCTGCAAGCTGTCAATAAAAAACTCTATGAATTTTTCATTTTTAATATTTCAAACATGCGAGGACTCAACATTGGTTTTTTTTTTGCTATATTAATTGGATTTTATTGTTCAAATATACATGGGAAGAAATTTCATAGTGTAATTTGATCTCATAGTTTGAAATTTATCAATGCACCACCAAACAATTGTAATTTAACACTAGAAGCGCTGAACACACCGACTGAGGTAAATTTGGATAAAAAAATATGTATATTGCAATTACGTGGTTGAAGTCTCGTATAAATAATAAATATAATAATCATCATATTTTATGAAAAGTCATAAAAAGTTACGATTATATGCATATTAAAATATTAATTAGAGCAGGAAGAACATCGAAATGGGTCAAATTTGGGTCGCCCGCACTTCTACCAAAATCAAAATCATAGTTTTTACTAACAAGTCATTGCATTCAGCTTGGAAATTTTTGCTATAATATATTTAATACTAACTGTATGTAATGGAATCAAAAAGTAACCATACAATTGGTAAATAATAATAAATAAATTATTCTAGTCACTATTGGTCAGGAAGTTACTGTTTTGTGTCAACATATGTCGACGTGAAACGAAAAGTAGTCACAAAGTTACTGAATTCCCAAAATGGTTTATTGTTTCCAGCGATTCTTAAACGTTCAGACTCGAAGGCCATAGGTATAAAATATCAAAATGTTTTCCATTCTATTAACTAAAGAGGGCATGTCCCGCCTTATATCAGTTCGGCTTAATAGTGTATGGATTAACAAAGGCTGTATCCTGTTTTGGCCAAGGACGAGTTACACCAGCGACCTTGAACTATTAAAAAGAAATGAAAATATTGTGCCTTCGGAGAACTAAAGAAAGTTAAAATGTGTCATAAAAGTAAGACATAGCTATTGTTGCTGAATGACTTAGATTAGAAGAACTGTATTCAAATTTTGAGGATACTGAAGATGTGGAGAGGTAAATTTTACGTATTTTATTCTACTTCTCCTAGGCGTGCACTATACCCACAATTTATTTTTATCATCTAGCATTATATTTCACCCATATTATGTCAATAAAAAGCTGGTCCACAAGTTGTTTTATCTAAGTTTTGTCTATTCATAGGTACCCGAACAGCCTAATATAGAGGCGCGCTAGCGCCGCGCCATGTATGTAAAATGCGCTAGTGGGGCGCGTCACTACAGATTGGATAAGCTACAGCTTACACACACGACAGTCAGTCACGTCAGTCTTTGACTCACAGTCGATTGCCACATTGCCCAGTATATGTCCTGGCCAATGTGGAATTCATCTGTGAGCCCGCGAAGAGTGAGAAAGAGAGGTACAAGTCGGTCGGTCGAGTCCGTTAACGTTAGAGATGGGTAATCTTTATTCCGACAAGTGAATTGATTCACTTATTCCGGCTCCGACTCCGGTACCGGTTCACCTTATCGGCTCCTTCGGTTCCGTTTGGCACCGGGACTCACTCGGTTATTTTGGTTCCGCGGTTCGACCAGAACATGTTATTCATTCGGATCTTTGAAATACTTTGGATCATTTGGCACATTTTGAATTGAACAGTTTACATTACAGAACTTACAGTAAGACATTTTATTTTATTTTATTCATACGATTTAAATTTCGGACAGCGTAAATTGTTAGGAAAGAAAGAAATGAAATAATTTTTTTTTTTAAATGATGAATGATTTGACAAACGTAATGTTTATTATGTTTGTCAAATCGTCAGCTCTTGGACAATTTTGAACTCTAACTTTATAGTACAAAGGACGCTTATCATGTTGTTTCGTCGTGTCCGTGTCTTGTCTGTCTACCAACCAAACCAGTAGTAGGCAATAGGCATCGACACGACTCACGACGCACCGAGTCACTGAGTGAGCGAGTAGTGATAAGTGAACGAGTCCGAACCTGCGCTCCGCCGCTCCGCCGCTCCGTCTCTCGGGACCGGATTCATTTGGTACCGCGGTGCCGATAAGCGGGGTGACAGATCGGAATAATCCATAAGGATTGTGAGGAGTCAAAAAGGTTTCCGGATCCGCGTTCGGAACCGGCACCTTTGGATCAGTACCACCGGAGTTACCCACCTCTAGTTAACGTTAATGGTCAGATGAGCTGCGAACTGCCGAGGGAACACACGTACGACATAAGACTGTGGCGCTGATAAGGCGGTATAATTTACTACGTTTACTAGACTGAGTGTAGACCAATGTTTAACTCTTGGATCCTATTAATTACAGGTTAATAAGGCGGAAGTATTTTTACACGTTGCAAAGAGCATGTGCACATTTTTGATATAATGGTATTTTTTAACGGTTGTATCATTAGTATTTCATGCCTCGCTTATTTATTTAAAATTGCATTAGAATCAGTCTTCTCATTTAAGATTGTTGAATTAATATTTTGTATCGAGACTAATATGCTTGATATCAGGTAGGTAAGAAGCAACGCGGCGCGTCTTTGCTTATACCCGCCTGCCCTGCATTTACCTTCCAACCGGTACCTTTACTACGTTTTTACTTACGATGCTCATCACACATTACCCCAAACTAAACGTACACTATGTACATATTCAATTGAATTCATTATTACAAAGACGAAATAGGACCCATTATATTTTGTACGTAAAATAAATACGACTTACAGACTACTAAAGCGGTATTTCAAGTAATTTTTCCGTCAAAATTTCGCTCGGCCTGTAAATGTAAAACAACCCTGGTTTTTTTTTCGTTTCACCATCTCATGAAAACCTTTTAAATAATAATAATTTTTATAGATACCACAAAACGTCGTGAAAACGATAGAAAACATCCAGCTGTAAAGTCAATTGTAGAAGAATGACTAAATTTGAATTCTGATTTTTAAATGATGGAAGAAAAAGAAAATAAAAAAAACGATATCTAGCGATTTTTAGGGTTCCGCACCTCAAAAGGAAAAAGCGGAACCCTTATAGGATCACTTTGTTGTCCGTCCGTCCGTCCTTCCGTCCGTCCGTCCGTCCGTCTTCGCAGGTATCGGTCCTAGCAGACCCCTTCAGTGCTGCTGACATCTCTTTGAGGCGCGCGTGGAATACTACGCGCCGATCTAGCGATTATGTTCCGATCAAAACAACAATGAATGAAAATGACTAATAAATATTTCAATTTTGTGGAACCATTGATTTGTTAATTTTTCAGTTTCAGAATCGTTTCGGTTTTTTACTTATTTTCAACTGCAATCATGAAGACTTTCCTATTCACATTCTCGAAATATTTTGTTCAGCAATAATTATGTAACATTACGACACCTCGTGTAAATGTAAATGTAAAGTTATTACTCTAGTAACATGGTGCCCACACCACTACAAGACACTTTTACTCGATTGTACGCATGTTATAAACTGAATACTAAGTGTTTAAAAATAAGTCTACACAAATGATTACATAACATGTGAACATAAAGACTACATTATAATTACTGAAATGATTTCCGGTCAAATTGTGTGCGAACTATACCAAAACCCACTCGGTTACCATGTTTCGTAGCAGTTACGAAACTGCGACAACTTGTAACTGCTTTGAAGATCTTGTGACCGAAAAGTGCTATATGGGAAGTTATTCAATTACTCGATAGGTTAATTTGTCAATGTGCCACTTAGATAGTTTCAATATTAAAGTAGTGAAGTTACAACTTAGTTGAAATTGTTGTCTTAAAGTGTGACAAAATTATGTTGTCGCAATAAATAATAAAAAAAGGAATATATGTCACTAAAAGAAATACAAAATATGGTAGACATTCAAACTCACATATTAATATATAAAAAAACACTTAAACTAGGCATGTATTTAGGGGATCAGTGTTCAGCTATGGGTTCTGTTAAAACAAGACAGCATTTTTTATTAGAGAGGAGTCTCACCACATAATTGACAAGCTATTTATGAAGACACTAGCTTCTGCCCGCGACTTCGTCCGCGTCAAATTTTTGCTCCCCTGACCCTTCCTGTCGCATCGAATTGCCTGCCAGTTTTCGACCATTTTTCATTGCTGCTCCGCTCTTTTTCATTGTAGCGTGATGTTATATAGCCTATAGCCTTCCTCAATAAATAAGCTACTCAACACAAAAATATTTTTTCAATTCGAACTAGTAGTTCCTGAGATTAGCGCGTTCAACCAAACAAACATACAAACAAACTCTTCAGCTTTATAATATTAGTATACATAGATGACGGCAATTTATAAGTGGAGTGGGATGATCAGATCATGCTATGGAAAGCATCGCATTATTTGTTTCATTTTTTCAACACAAGACAAGATATTTTTTCAATTCGAACTAGTAGTTCCTGAGATTAGCGCGTTCAACCAAACAAACATACAAACAAACTCTTCAGCTTTATAATATTAGTATACATAGATGACGGCAATTTATAAGTGGAGTGGGATGATCAGATCATGCTATGGAAAGCATCGCATTATTTGTTTCATTTTTTCAACACAAGCTGTATAAGATAACACGTAATCTTGCTTTCGAATAACAAACACCTACTTGCGCGTTGCTTGCACACAAAAGTAAGCTAAAAAGTTCCATCACAAGTAGGATTACCCTGGAATGCTAGTAGTACAAGTACTTACGCTATTTTCCACTTAACAAACTTTGCTTATATCCGTGTGTATAAAGTTTGAAGGAAAAGTAAGAGATTTTTTATGCTAATTCCATGACTATATTAAGTCGAAGTTCTGTAGCAACTTCAGAAGCTATAAAATAGTTTCTGCTTGAAAACAAGGCTTGCTTCTGTCCTTTAACTTGATCAAAATAGAGGATTGGTTTATTATTATTGAATATTTAAATCAAAAACAAAAGGAATGCTGTATTTGGAAGGCGGAAACTCTGTTGGAAATAAATAAGCTACTGAAATAACAAAAAGACATGTTTTTTTGCATATCGGTAAATTCTCACGAATTTACTTGCACGAAACGAGCCAATCGTCACTGCTAAATCATGTATTATTTTTTATAGGCGATTCGCATCAAGTAATTTGTGAGCAAATCACCGATTCCGGAAATTATCACCATCATATTCATTTCAGCTAAAAAAAGACCACTGCTGAACATAGTCTTCCCCCAAGCTCCGCCACCTCGACCGGTTTTGTGCTTCCCGCATCCAGCGGATTCCTGCGGCCTTCACAAGATCATCCTTGTGAGGGCCGCTGTATCCTGCCGGTCCACCTGACCTTACCACTCCAGGTCTTCCGATACGAGGACGCCACTCCAAAACCTTTCGGCACCATCGGCCAAATATTTTGCGAACAATGACGAATGATACCAGAAAAACTAAAAAAAAAAAACGAAGTTCCTGCGAATCACAAAAAATCATATATCACTTAAAAGTGTCGATTCGCCCGTTTCGGGCGAGTAAATTCGGGCGAATCGAGAAATAAGCCAATTTTTAACCCCCGACGGAAAAAGAGGGGTGTCTGTCTGTCTGTCTGTCTGTCTGTCTGTCTGTCTGTGTGTGTGTCTGTCTGTGTGTCTGTCTGTCTGTGGCATCATAGCTCCCGAACGGATGAAGCGATTTCAGTTATTATTTTTTTGTATTAAAGGTGACTAATGTGCGAGTGTTCTTAGATATGTTTGATGAAAATCGGTTGAGCCGTTTAAAAGTTGTGGGGGGTGAAAGTGGGGAAGAATAATCGAATGTCTACAAATATACTCGAGTGGGGTCTCAAATTAAAGCGCACTGAAAGAGAATATTGATGACTTAATCGAAAATGTTCTTAGCTTCGCTTGATGAGAAAATTGGTGGTGGGAAAATTGGGACATGGAAATCCGATTGTCACGTGAGAGTATCAATGACTACATCTCAGTCTTTGCAATTCTGCTAAAGATGATTTGTCATGTGGGTTATTAAATAGTTTTCTTTGGTCGAGCTCACAAATTGCTACACCATCCAAGGAAAAGGCCAAGCCTATGTAGCCTTAAGCAGAGTAAAAATACTCTACTTAAGGCTACATAGGCTTGACCTTTAGCGAAAGTACTTTTACCTAAGTAAACCACAGCTTTTTCAACTGTCGTCCCTTGCAACTTATATGCTGTAATCGCCCAACATAAAATGATAGGATACATTGTTTTTTCAATATTTCCATATCCTCTAAGACTTTGAAAAGTTACATTATGTGGCCTTATCAGAATCCATCCATTCTCGTCAACACAACTCCGGCCAATAGTGGCATCATCAAATTGAATTGATATTGTTTTTGGAAGCTTCCCATCTTCCTGTTGGCCACGGCGAAGTTCTATGTATTTACAACTTAACAAAATCTACATTATAATAAGTATACCTATAAAAAGTATAAAATAAAAAATTAAATTTAAAATTTAAAAAACCCCCGACACAAAAACCTAAGATCCCTTTAAAAAGTAAAAAATAATAAAAAAAACTCAATCTTAAAGTACCTAAGTATGTATTAATAATTCAAAAAAAAAAAAATACGTTACGTTGGGGGACCGCTCTGCGAGGGCAGACGTCGTTGACCGTCGTATCCTAAATGGAATATTTAGAAGTAATTTTATAAAAGTTTTCTTCAGCTAGATAATAGACTATTTGTAATTAAATTGTTAGGTTTGGTAGGTATGTATGTAATTGGTAGGTAGGTATCATTCCCTTATTTTAGAAGTTACGGGGGGTGGCCCCCGTAACTTCTAAAATAAGGGAATGATAAAACTAAAAAAAATATATGATGTACCATGTTACCTTGTAAACTTCCACCGAAAATTAGTTTGAACGAGATCTAGTTAGTAGTTTTTTTTGAATACGTCATAAATCGTAAACCACAATTTACCTTTCATTCAGTCAACTCAAATATAAAAATTAAAAAAAAAAACCATTTAATTTCATAAACATAAACCTTATGCATAAACCGTGAATACCTGCAGGTTTGTACGGAACCCTCGGTGCGCGAGTCCGACTCGCACTTGGCCAGTTTTTTTTACTTATTATCCAAATTAATTAATCGAAACATTGCTTTTCTGTATTTTATGTAATAGCTAAAAGATGTTAATATTTTTTTTTTTAACTGTTTATTATGAACATTTTGCTCAATAATGAAGATAAAAATAAAAAGTTTATTTAAAATAACTTTAGTTTTCGGAAGTCGGTGTCTTTGGTTTTGTATTTCCTTTTTTTTGCCAACATCTTCTGAAATTAAAGTTATTTTTCACTTTTCAGTTATGATCCACACAAATTCATATATTAAACTTCTAAGTAAATAATAGTGAAAGTGTAAACATGGTGCTGTACCACAAACAATGCGGCACTTGATATCTTGTCCAGCATGTCCTGTTGTTTTCACGCTACAGGAGTTGATGGACGCTACTGAAAATGCTAAGCTCGTAGCCAAATTCTGGGCTAACTCTAGTTAGATTGCTATCAACACGTTAAGAAGAAGAAGAAGTGACAGGAAATGATTATAACATCATCAAAATAAAGCATTTGGAAAAAATATGTATCTACCTGTTATTGAAGATAACTCAAAAACCACTAACCGAAATTGACCAAATATATACGGGATCACTCAGTAATTTTACTAATTCAAACAACGGTGTTTATAAATGACGGTTGATGAATGAACGTAGTTTTGAGGTAGTAACCATTTTTTTAGTAACTGAATTTCCTCCTTTTTAGAAGCCGGATAAAGAAACTGAAATGAGCACTGTGCTGCAGGTCCTCAATAGGAGCGAATCCCCAATAACAATGAGTGGAAGCCTTTTTGTCACAGTCCTGACGTGCAGCTGTCGACTATTTCTGTTTTATGCTCATGATTATAAATCTGTTTTTTAGTTTTGTTTTTTCGTTATTTGAGTTATTATCTTATTATCGTTATTATCTTTTTAGTGTGCACTTGTTTCTGTAATAATGATAAATAAACTTTTTTCTTTCTTTCAAATGTTAATCTACTTTTTTCATGGTCTACTTAATGTAAACAATTTGAATTTTAGGTGATGGATATGTTAAGCAGAAAGTTTACGTAAAACCAGCGTCCTCATTAAACACTGAAACAAAAATAAAACTTGGTGTAACACCTGCGAAATTAAGAATGATGAATAATGACGGCGACGGAAGCGATTCTGAACAACTTTCAACATAATTATAGTTGAACGGAAAAGTTTGTTCTGAAACTGTATTACAGATTTTTTCCGAGGACATAGCGATGCGGTGGAAATTTTTGATTCCGTATTTGTATTTTGCTGAATCGGCCTGCTCTTGATCTACGACTATTTTCCATCCTTTAATGTATGCAATTACATTTAAAACTTCGTTTATTTCATTTAAATACATACAAATCCCAAATCTTTCCGAGAATGCGTAGCAGTGGTCTCGTGTCAGTACATATTGTACAGACTGGCCTGTTAGTCTAGTGGTTAGTGACCCTGACTGCAAAGACTTAGGTCGTGGGTTCGATTCCCACCCAGGACAAATCTTTGTGTGATGAGCACAATCATTTGTTCTGTGTCTGGGTGTAATTTATCTATAATATGTATGTATTTAGAAATATATAAGTATATTTATTAGTTGTCTGGTTACCATAGTACAGGCTCTGCCTAGTCTGGGATCAGATAACAATGTGTTGGTTGTCCTAAGATATTTATTTATTTTATATTACCACCAACGCTCCGTCTTCCAGGAAGGAAGGAAGGAAGGAAGTCCATCTTGTGGAAGGCCTCCCACAAGATGGACCGATGACCTGGTGAAGGCCGCAGGAATACGTTGGATGCGAGAAGCACAGAATAGGTCGAAGTGGCGGTGCTTGGGGGAGGCCTATGTCCAGCAGTGGACGTCTTTCGGCTGAAATGATGATGATGATGATGGTGATGATATTACCACCATACTGGATCGCCAACCCGCCTGCCAAGCCAAGCGTGGTGATCATGACAACCCCCACCCTACGTCTTGGGGGAGGCCTATGTCAAACAGTGGTCGTCTTTCAGCTGAAATTATGACATACAAATTATAATTTTTTAATATTTTCGCGAAGGATCATTAAAAAAAGCTTTTTTTAAATAGTCAGTATTAGATTTATTTAAAGACTAGATATTACTAAAAAATAGGTAACGTTTTAACGTTACCTATGTGTGATAGGTAGTACCTACTGACATTTTTATTTCAAAATAAATATAAGGTATATTATGTTACTAACATACTCAGAAAATACTTGGAAACTAGAGCAAAAACACGCATTTCCTCTCGCAACTTTTACAAGTGAGCGGAACAAAATATCAAGAGGCATTTACGGCGTATTTTATTTTTAAAATAAATTATGACACTAAACAATTTATCTGTTTTTGTATCATAAAATAAAATCACTAAAAGTGTTTTAACACTTTTAATAAAACTATAGCGGGATTTTTTCGTGCACTGTATTTACAATTCTCTGTGCTGAACCGACCATTGAAATTTCAACAGAGTGCAGCGCGAGTGAGTCCTAGCACGTCAAAAAACTCATTGTTCGATTTTTAGCTCTCGGTGCAAAGTAGTATGTTGAGGATCCAGAGCGCGAAATGATCCCACCGCGATATTATAACGTCCGTCCGTCCGTACGTCGACTGGCTTAAGTGAGTGTCGCTGGGCAAAAACTCTTTGATAGTTCTTATCGTTGAGACAACTGAGTAGGTATTCGCCGCTGGTATGTATTGTCAGCGATCATCAAATAAATAATGTATGCATAGGAAGAGTCATGTCAATTGATAAAGAAACGCAAGCGTGAAGTTGGTGCGCTTCGACAGAGTGTAGTCTGACGTTCGTGCGAGTGGACAAGAGAGCCAATCGGCCTCTTGTTCCGACATACATTATGTACCTCGTTTACTTACGCAGATATTAGAAACGTTTTACGTTCCTTTAGCGAGAAATGGTTGATAACCAGGCGATGGGAGAGGTGCCTAAAAGCAGAATAAGTCAATGCAAAGCTAACATACCCCGTAAGTTAAGTGGTCCGTTGCAGAATCACATCACCACAACTATTTGCAACTAGTTTAGTAATTTACGGGAGGCAATACATTTTTTCAAGATGTAAGCGCCATGTCCACATTTTGCTCAGTTAGTTCAATTACACAACTTTACAAACGGTAGAAATGGGACTGACCGCATGTCTTTACTAGGGAAGCGTGCAACGGACAGACAGGAAGAGTGCATTAGAGGAAACCTCTGCTAAAAGACACTCAGAGATGAACTAAATATTTTGGATACTGTAGAATAAGTTAAGCGTAGTATCAGAAATATGCCCATTTTTAGGGTTCCGCACCTCAAAAGGAAAAAGCGGAACCCTTATAGGATCACTTTGTTGTCCGTCCGTCCGTCTGTCAAGACCCTTTTTCTAAGGAACGCGTGGAGGTATCAAGCTGAAATTTATACCAAATACTCAAGTCTACTGTCCCTTGGAGCTGTGAAAAAATCAAACTTCTAAACTAACGCAATCAAAAGATATAGCCGTTTATGCCGCAAATTTCCGCAAATTTTCGAAACTCGCAAGGGAATCAAAACCTAAAGGGTACTTCCAGTCGATCTAGAATTTTGGTACGAAGCAACGTCTTATAGCACAGATAAAGGCAAAATTGCGAAAACCATAAATTTTTAGTTACATCATATAATAAAAATATTTTTAATAATTTTAAACGTTTTTACGGAACTCTCGGTGCGCGAGTCCGACTCGCACTTGGCCGGTTTTTTTATTAACACTAGGCGACGCTGCATTTTGTACACGTGGTGACATATCAAGTTATACATTTATTTGTTTATACACCGTGACATTTTAGTTGTCTTACAAAGGTTGTAAGACAACTTAAATGTCACGGTCCACTCAATGTATCCGACATAATATACTTCTAGGCGTGATTAAAAATTGTTACCATTAATTAAGATAATAGTTACGAAGAAAAGTAAGTAATGGATTAGAATTATGAAACATCCTGTTAATAATGTTTACGTATCATACGGTAGAGAACATACCTACCCAGTGCACGAGTCGGCTAGATCATTCCATCTCCATTTTCCATGAGACAAAATATCAAATTTAAACCACGTCATGCGTCATCACACTCATTACATTGAATAATACATATTTTTATTTTTTAGTTATTCAAATGTTAATTTTTTTCTTATGGATGTGTAGTAGTCATTAGTTACATGAAGTGGGCTGCCGTTGTGAGACGACTAAAATGTCACGGTGTATATGTTTTATTGTATACCAGAAAATACATAACAACAAGAACATTTAACACAAAAAAAAAAACATACAATGGGCGGCCTTATCGCTTTCTGCGATCTCTTACAGGCAACCTTGGAATGGACAGTGATTGCGTGAACGTAAAAATGGCAAAATATAGATACAATTTATTATAATAAATACATATATATATATATCCTGTATAATTGATACTTATATACACAAATTCATACTAATATTATAAATGGGAAAGTGTGTACACACACACTGTCCACTGTTACACCTGTTTGTCCGTCTTTCACGGCAAAACGGAGCGACGAATTGACGTGATTTTTTAAGTGGAGATAGTTGAAGGAATGGAGAGTGACATAGGCTATTTTTTTTTCTTTTTTAGGTGGCTGGGTTGAACTTAGAAAAGCCGTGCTTTTCCCATGGACAATTGTATGTAGCATGTTCGCCTGTGTCCAATGCCCAGAATCTTTACATTCTCTACAGTAGCGTATTAAAATAACATTCTGTTACGAGTTCTCTTCTGTGTTCTAAATCAGGAAAGGGAACCGTGTTACCCCGAATTTAACGCGAGTGAAGCCGCGGGCAAAAGCTAGTACTAAATACATAAGCTAAGAAAATAAAAGACTACATTTCCAGTTTTAGTTGACCTCGCATTATATAGGATTTTCGTACACTAAGAAATCAGCTTATCCTGGAAATAATGTCGCCATGCGTACCTATGTTCGATATTTTTTATTTAAAGTGTGTGTACATAATGACACTCAATCGCACCGAAGCAGGCGCTTTAACTTGTGTTATTTGTTTCATCATCACTGCTCTCGAAACGAAGAAGGAAAATATTGTGAGGACACTGGCATGTCTTATAACCAAAAATTCGAAGACTTGTGACATCTACCAAACCGCACTGGGCCCGCGTGGTGGATTAGGGCCCACTCCCTCTCACTGAGAGGAGGCCTGTGTCCCAGCAGTGGGAACAATATAGGCTGCTGATGATTATGATGATGTACGAAATAAATGATTTAGCTATCTATCTAAATCAATGCTGAAATAAAAGCGCACTGTTGGATTACAACTTTCGACGCCGGGAATTAGTAAATAAAATTATTATACGGTCACTAGGTATACACTGTTTGACAATGCGTTCGTTCACGTGTTATTCAGTTAGTTCAATAACGTAACTGCAGCACTACGAGTATGTTCAGTCCAATGCGGTTTCAATTAGTGCCCTGTGACTGACACTTGTCACAATGTTCATGCAATTGAACCGATTGGTAGCCAGCTTGTAGAACGGCTGTACTTCACAAAGTGACGTCATACACAAGTACGCGTTGCAGTCCGAATTAGTGTGCGGTGGTAAAGGTGGATGCCATACCGCTAACGTAGCCCGAAATTAAAATTAGCTTCTGTTGTTTGTGAGTTTTTCATAGAAAAAACATACCTACACGGTTAAAAACAAACAAGTATGAAACAGCAATTTTTATTTTCAATGACCGACGGTAAATGTTTTTTTAACCGACGAAAAAAAACGGAGGAGGTTCTCAATTCGACGCGTATATTTTTTTTTAATGTAGGTTTGTCCACGCATAACTTTTTACAGCGTGGACCAATTTTGATAATTCTTTTTTTTATATAATTTATATAATTCATGTAAATTTGGAAAGAAAATTCCAAGCCTAAGGGTGGGAAAACAGGGGATGATTGATTGTTCACTCATTGATTGTAATGCATAACTTCTTACAGAATAGTCCGATTTTGCAAGCATGTAGTAAATAGTAGATTATAGCCACAGTAAATAAGTAAGTAAGTAAAGACTTTTTAACAAAAAATTAAACCACCGAAAAAACTGAAAACCAAAAAATAATAAACTTTTCAGACATTTTAAGTTGGCGCCAAACAATCAATGAACAAAGATTACTCAAAGCGCCGACTCAAAATGACTAAAAGGTTCATTATTTTTTGCTTTTCAGTTTTTTCGGCGGTTTAATTTTTTTTTAAAGTTTTTTTTTGTATAAATATAGGTAGCATTTCCGTGTGGTGCCGGACGTAAAGAATAGTTTCTTCCCGTGGGTGTCGTAAGAAGCTTACTAGAGAACAGGCAGCAGCGTTCTCTATGCATTTTACCACCATACTGCGATCGCCAACCTGCCTGCCAAGCGTAACGATTATGGCAAAGCCTCCCAAACTGGGGGAGCCCTATGTCCAACGGTGGACGTCTTTGGGAAATGATGATGATAATATAGGTAGCCACCTACTTTATGTATTTTCAACCCCTAAGCTATTAAGGATATCTAAACAAAAAACCTAATATTGACTTTTAGGAACATAAAATAGAAAGTTACGCTAGATAAAGTACTGGATTTACAGAGAAATTCATAGAGCTGTATGTCACTGTGACGGTTCGAAGACGCAGTCCCTGAGTGATTGGCTTTCACGCTACGGGTTGAGATTTTCGCGTCGTTTCCAAGTAGAACAAATATTTGTAACGCCTTCAGGCGATGGTTTGTGTAGGTAAGTAAAGTAGTAGTAGGTTTTGTTCAATATATTTATAGCAATATCACATAGAATAGTCTGGATTATTGCCCGGTTGATAGCTATAGGCTCGCCCTCTGTTATACGGGACTTATATATAATTGTTGAGGTGTCCGTGGGAGAGGTAATAATTCATAAAATCGTTTTACGTTTTCGCATCATGTCATGCACTTGTCAGCTCACTTAACTGAATTTTAATTCTTTTTCTGCCATCTGAATTTGTAATTGCGTTTATCTCACAAATCTTATGTCATTATCTTATTAGCTGTTGCCCGCGACTACGTGTGTGATCCAGGATCAAAAGTATTACTATGTTTTTACTTAGGTCATTGTCTATCAGTGTGTCAAATTTCATTCGAATTTCATTCAGCTAATTTAGCGTGATACCGCAACAAACAAACCAACGAACAAACTTACTTTCGCATTTATAATAATGGTTAGCATTTCTTACACACTATTAATAAAAATTTGATTAATTTTGAAGCTTATTGCTAGTACATAATTTCATAATGTTCGAATAAATTGTCTGCACAGCAACGTAAACAACGCCATGAATGTTGTGGAACTGTCAAAATAATAGCGGTTCCTACTGATAGTGTATTACGCAACTACCCTCAAGTTGTAGGTACATCTCAGCGTATCCTTTCGTGGAATACAGGAGTCATGTCGTGTTATATCATGCCAGAAAGAAACATTAATTGTCCGTATTTATGCAAAATGGAACCACACGACTTTAGACAAGAATTTAATTTTTTTGAAGAATACTCATAAAAAAAAAAATATACTATCATTTTTATACAAAAAAGAACCACATGATTTGTTCCTTGGAAACAAGGTATACTATTTTTTGTATAAGAATTTAGACCACTTTTAAATGAGTATTCTTCAAAACAAAGTAAAAAAACTAAATTTGTCGTGTGGTTCCATTTTGCATAAATACGGACTTCTGCCTTCATAATATTATTTTCAAGAAAACTCACAAACAAAAGTTTTTCACTATGCAGCTGTGTCAATATGGGTTCTATTCTTAACCGCTGCCGCTGAAGCGAGCCTTAATTGCAATAGTTTGTGCGACAGTTTGTTGGTCCACCTACAATCATTAGGTAAATACCGAGCCTGTCCAACTTCCACATACTGTAGCCGCAAACTAGATATGTGTATTCCAACTGACTTCCTTGTGGGTTGTGGATGAGAAACCCACGTAATAATAGTATGAATGGTACCTACTAGATATTATTTTGTGTTTTAGAAGTTAGACTTTAACACACTTAACGGAATAGAAATGTCTTAACAAGGGGTGTCGTATTACCCGGTAAATGGGTTGGATGTGGACGTCAGATTTGAAGTCGGGTCATGTAAAGAACTTGTAGTTAGGTTGGAACCCGACCCCAACCTAGTTGGCAAAACAAACTAGGCCGATGAACAGGACTGGAGTTACCAACATAGCTCGCAGAGTAAGCAGGCTGAAGTGGCAGTGAGCTGTGGAGCATACGGTGGAGGTGTGCCCTGCCTGGGTGGAGCACCGCCGTGTACTCGTGGAGGCGATCGACGGCGGCGACCTCTCGCATCCGGCCCTGGTGCGAGCCATGGTACGAAGCGAGAGGGCATGGGAAGCCGTCACTTCCTTTTGCGAAGCAGTAATGCTCGCGAAGGAGGAGGCGGGCCGCGTGGAGGAGTGGCAGTCTCTGCGCCCTCACGTCCCTAGCCGCCGCCGGAGGAGACGCCCCAGGCGTCGGGAGTCGATAGTAGACTTCCGGCCACCGTAGGCGCGAGCTTGCGGGCGGCGAGCAATGGGTAGCCAGCCGCCCGGTAAGGACCAGGCTCGGGTCGATAGCGCGTAGTGTTCCACGCGCGCCTCAAAGAGATGCCAGCAGCACTGAAGGGGTCTGCTAGGACCAATGCCTGCCAGGGTCACGAGATTGTTCGAAAGAGACACCGTGACCCTGGCACATGGGTAACTGAAGGAACACGGGTGGGATTTAGTGAGTAAAAGTCTGACATGTCCTCCCGCTCCGCCTAGAGCGGGAGAAGTCATTTGATGATTTCTCACCCAAAAAAAAGTGAGCTGGCCGTCTGTCAAAGGACCGATGGCCGATGGAGCAGACGAGTGCTGGAATGGAGACCGCGCATCAGCAAGCATAGCATCGGATGCCCCCAGCTAGTTGAATCGACGACGTAAAGAAACTGGGGCAGACAGGATGCGGAAAGCGCAGGACAGGGTGTTGTGGCGCAACACGGGAGACGCCTATGTCCTGCAGTGGACTGCGATAGGCTGAGTTCAGGCAGATGATGAAGTGTGTGGTAAGATGGAACGGTTATTGTTATACCGTTCTTTACAAAAATTGATGAATAACAGTAATTAGTACTAATATTTCCTACCAAGCTTGAAAAAACATTGGTAAACCTTTGAATAACGAAAAAAGTGGTCTGGTTTTCAGCCTCAAATTCAACGATATATTCAAAACGAAGTAGGGTTAGGAAACCTCGTAACGAATAAAGCCAAAAATAAACGGCATTATTTTGCCTCCTCGTTTCACATCACACCACTTTGGTCTACATTACCGTGGTTATGTCACCAAATTACCTCTTCTAGTGGCGGGAAGGGTTGACCGGGTTATTCGTTTATCTGACGTCATATCTGCGAAATTCCTTACCTAACTGACGTCGATTTACGCGACGTAGATAATTTTACTACGATAGTTACTACGCGGGGCTGTTTTTTAAAAGTAAGTATTTCACTAATGGATCGATTTTTTGAAATCCTGTTTAAATAGGTAGGTAAATACTTGCTCCAATACTTTTTTACATTGTGAACATGTTTCCGAATTTTAGGATCAGTGACCCCAGAGTAAAAATATTGCAAAATGATGTTCGAAATCAGCATTAACTCAGGGCAAAACCAAACATTAAAAAAACCGGTCAAGAGCTTGTTGTACTTGCGCAGCGAGGGTTCCTTATCTAAATATTTTATAGTATTATATATTATTGCACTAGCTTTTGCCCGCGGCTTCGCCCGCGTGGATGTCGGATATTAATGCAAGAGGACGTACTACCGCGATAAGAATTTGTTATCCCAGGTAATACCTATATAACCTGGAATAACACATTCTTATCGCGGTTACATTACCTAAATATAGACTCTGTGTGCTATTTTTGATCCAGATCCATTCAGCCATTTTTGCGTGATTGAGAAACAAACACCCAATCATACATATTTTCACATTTATAATATTAGTAGTAGTAGGATTTTAATTCATATTACTTAGGATTCATAGTTTATGAGAACATCATGTGTGTTGGTGTTTTTAAAATAAGAGTAATAGTATTCAAAATAAGAAGACTGCGACATAGGGCTTGGTTTAGTTGAATATAAGTCTTTCTGGTTTTTCTTAACGCTCCTATTTTACCTATTCAGACACGCAATCATTTACCAGACACCGAACATAATTATAGGAATAGTACTTTTGTCAGTGGCTTGGCCCGTATAGCTGTCGGAAAATATCACCCGGGAACCTACTCTGCCCTGGTAATCGATATAACAGTACGTCAAAAAAGGCGGTTTCGAGAAAACGGCGCGCAAATATTTTGGTTACAATTTTAGCGTTTGTGATAAAACTATACACTCGATTTTTATGTTCTATATTGTTTTAACATCTTCATCAGGGTTATCGTAAAACATAAAACCTAGATAGGAAGTACGTAGAAATATAAAATCTAGATAGGAAGAAAGCTCGCTTGACGTACATTCCAAATCGCTTTCGACTTACTGCCCTCTCGATTACCAGGGCAGTTAACTACCGGGATAAAGTAGGTATCCTATCTGTTACGTATCCATGATATAATATATCTTTGTGCCAAATTCGATCTAAATCCGTTTGGCCGTCTTTGCATCACTGAGAAACAAACATCCAAAAATCTGAACATCTAAGCCATTTCGCGGTTTCTCTCTATTAGGTTTATTTTGAGTATAATGAACACACATGATATTCGCAATTACTATGAAGCCAAAGTAATATGAATTACAATCCTACTTATCCTGCACCCTAGTTGCGAAACGCACAATTTATCAGAATCTGAATGGGATTGAAGATTATTTCTAAACCATTGCGTCATTTGTTCGAATAAATTGTGGCTCAGCAACGTAAATAACGCAATGAATGTTGTTTAACTCTGAATATTAAACCAATTCCTACCGATAAAAAGTTCCGCAATTACCTCTCTGTACTACCCGACTGCTGCCAACGGATGGTCGGGACGGACGTACGACCCGCCAGCTTCTCTGCGCCCGCTTTTTAAATCTCTAATATCTTCTAAGATATTCATTTAAATTACATGCTGTAAAGGGCCATATTGATCTATAATATAATATATAAATGTACAATGTATTTAAGGTACTTAATTGGAAAAGGATTAATACTGTATTGCTTAAAATCGCTTCGTAAATAAGTCCTTATTTCTCGTAAAAAGTAAAGGATTAAAAATGGTTATTGCGGGTTATCCCTAAGAGATAGACATATACCATTGCGGACATTTTTGTAGGCCTTTTTAAGGTGTACAATACTGTAGTACATGATTTTGATCTATTTCGTAGTATTCAGCCAGGGTTATTCGAATTTTGAGACGTATGTCAGCGTAGTTTTCGAAGACAGTTATTTTTTTCTAAAATAAAAGAATATTTCTAAAATAAAAGTAGCCTAAGTTACTCGTTGTTACATCAGCTATCTGCCAGTGAAAGTCCTGTCAAAATCGGTCCAGCCATTTCAGAGATTAGCCGGAACAAACAGACAGACAGACAGACAAAAATTTAAAAAATGTTGTTTCGGTATATGTACCGTGTATACATCCATATACACTTAGTAATAAGTGGTTATCTTAATATTAAAAAACAGACACTCCAATTTTATTTATTTGTATAGATGTATAGATAAAGTATTCCGTTTCTTGACCGACAGTGGTGAGTGGCCTAATGGAATTTTTGTTAATTAGTCACCATTTTATTGTACCTGTAATCTTTACATAAACTTGTTTGATATTGAATAATTTCAGGTTTTTTTCTGTGCATTAAAAAAAAAGCCAAAATTTGAAACATATGCGGCATAAAAAAAAAAAAAGAATGTTTTGAGAATGTGCGAATACCGTCCTTTCACATGATTCCCCACATACCCTAATAGCCCCACTTAGTATTTTTAAGACCCTTGTTTAGTCAATGTTGCAAAAAAAAAAAATGTCTAGACAGACAGGCTGAGTTGCACCATAAGGGTTCCTATTTACCATTTTGGTATGGAACCCTAAAAACACGAAATTATAATGGCCATCTCGACACAAACCAGTCGCCGTTGTATTTTTGAATATAAATAAAAACTAAAAAGCCTGCAAGGTCGATACGATTTGGGATTTAATTAAAATAAAATAAGTTATTTAGCATAATAAAATAAGCACTCCATGTGAGCCAGTGTAAGGAGTTACTCACCGGTAAAACCACAACCCTGATATGGAAAATCCACTAATCTAAATCTATGTACTAACTAGCTTCTGCCCGCGACTTCGTCCGCGTTATATTTATTGCTCCCCCAACCCATCCCGTCGCATCGTATGAATATATTTTTTTATGTGAAAAAGAAACGTATTGTTTTTATTATTGTCCATGCAATTTTTTTATTTTTATTATCATTATTAAAACCTTCCGTGGGCCTTAAGGAACATAGAGTTATGCGCTTAGCAACATTCATTTTTATTTATATAGATACACTAGCTTCTGTCCGCGACGTCGTCCGCGTTAAATTTCTTGTCCCCCCGACCCTTCCCGTCGCGTCAAATCGCCTACCCGTGCGATTTTCCCCGTTTTTGCAACAACATTTTTCATTACTACTCCGCTCCTCTTAGTTGTAGCGTGATCTTATATAATCTATAGCCTTCCTCGATAAATAGGCTATGCAACACAAAAATAATGTTTTAATTCAGATCAGTAGTTCTTGAGATTAGCGCGTTCAAACAAACAAACTCTTCAGCTTTATAATATTAGTAAGATACATATATAATCGGCCTACAATGTTTTCACTGCTGGGACAGAGGCCTCCTCTCTGTGAGAGAAAGTTGGCCAATATCCACCACGCGGGCCCAGTGTGGATTGGTGGATGTCTCATGTATTTAAATTTTAATTTTTAGGACATGCCAGTTTCGTCATGATTTTCCCCTGACCGTTTTGAGGGCAGTAGTGATAAAATATATTACAAAAAAAAAAAAAATGAGCCTGCCTGAGTCCCAACCCACGACCTACGACTCTTAAGTCTGGGCCGTTAGCACTTGGCCCCCACTACTCCTAAAACGTACATACCTACTATATATTTATTTGCTAACTACTAAGTATGAATAAAGGCCTAAGTCTACCAGAGTACCTACCTAGAGCTTTGTTTATCTACACTACTCTCAAACACGTTTTGGCATCCCCAGCCAAAACAAGATTTATAGTCAAAATTTTCGACATCGAAACACATACTAGTCACACGAGATTCTAGTACGGCTATAGTCTGTTCCAAAAGTATGTCACAAAAGTGTGAACAAATTCTGTGTAGGTTAAATTCTTAAGCAATCACTAATTAAAAGCATGGCTGAACTACGGCGTAACTCTTTGGGGAAATAGCACAGATGCACCAACACTCGCATGTATCCGTGTGGTGCCGAACGTAAAGAATAGGACTATCCCGTTTCTTCCCGTGAGTGTCGTATGATGTGACTAAGGGACTTACTAGAGAATGGGCAGCAGCGTTCTCTATGTATTTTGCCACCATACTGCGAACGCCAACCCGCCTGTCAAGCGTGGCGATTATGGCAAACCCCGCAAATTGGGAGAGGTCTATGTCCAGCTGTGGACGTCTTTCGGATTAAATGATGATGACGATGACCAACACTTTACACCCTTTAAAATAAATTATTTAGAATCCTAGTAAACATTTCTCAAACTCAAACCTAAAAAATAATATTTAAACTTTCCTCAGTATGAACATATTAGAGGCCTGAAAATCGTTCGTAAGCTTTAGGAATTTTATACAAATGTGGAGATAGTGACGTTCATTCCGATATAAATATTGATTAAATTCCAAAATTAAGAAAAAAAAATTAAGGCAAAATTAGGTAACTAACCTAATATATTAGTCGTAGATTATAAAAATTGAGCGATAATAATCTCTCAATTGACTATCGTAGTACCAAGAGAAGGATAAACGCCGTGACGTGCTCGCTAGAGATAAAGTCGAGTGAGGGACAGAGTGGAAGTTATAAGATAACCTCAGTTGTAAAATAAAAAACCATCTTTAAGGTAATTTAAAATAAGAATTTTGCCTTTAATTGCTTATTCAAATAATCACAGCACTCAATTTGTAAGTGGCACTACAATTGAGTTTTCATAGGTACGTTTGTTGATCCATTTGTTTACATTTTCACTAGACATTTTCGGAACAGACCACACCAAGCTACATTTCCTGTAAACTAAATTAATCGTAGCACACATTTTTTTCTTTTTGTTGGTGACAAATCATCAAATGACGTCTCCCGCTCTGGGCAAAGCGGGAGGGCGTGTCAGTCTTTTACTGATTAAAACCCACCCGTGTTCGTTCAGTTGCCTATATGCCAGGGCCACGGTAACTCTTTCGAACAAATCTCGCAACCTTGGCAGTTCGTTGCACACATGTCGTTAGAATTAAGATACTCTGCTTGTTCAGCCAGATTTACCGCGCAGACATGCGGCTTATTAAGCTCATATCGATCACAGTTTATCACTACACACCATCTCGGGACGCTGATAAATTGCAACTATATTCTGTGTAGGCGCCACGGTGATCAAATACAGAAGTTCCGTTACGTCGTTGTAATTATAAATTAGGAATACTCTTCAATGGACACAAAAAGCTTTTGGAAGGGTCCCTATTGACAGTAAGTTTCACAGACGGTGATTCTATAGAGCGCCTTGTCGTGCAGGGTAGAGTAGAGGGCACTAGACCACGTGGACGGTTATCCATGACTGTCCAAATTAAATCCGCAGTGGGCGATCTATTGTATAAATGCACACACAATTCCAAAAATTTAAGTGGATGGCGAGAAATCGTGAGGCGAATAACATCAGCCCCGAGATAA
The DNA here is from genome assembly GCA_947507805.1 of Aporophyla nigra. Taxonomy (NCBI): domain Eukaryota; kingdom Metazoa; phylum Arthropoda; class Insecta; order Lepidoptera; family Noctuidae; genus Aporophyla; species Aporophyla nigra. The sequence continues at coordinate 9,154,192 of OX382301.1, forward strand.
GAAATTTCATGAAGACCACGACCGCTCTGACAAGAGTGGTTCGAAGAAGAAGAAATTTAGATCACAGAATTGAGGAATTACGCTGACTTACTGCTGTCACACTCACCAGTTTGTAAAACATGTATTTTTTATCGTTTATTAATCAATATAAATTTTTACACGTACCAACTAAAACCAAATGTTTTATGGTTTGCTATTATTAGGCTGTGCGCTGACCTAAGCCAAGTCTGTATTTAGACAGATTATGCGCCATGGAAACTATGTTAGTAGCCCAAAGCTACCAGCGCGGCGGTTAGACCTCCAGACAGGAATCCTAACAATGCCAGCCATATGCAACAGTATCTTCTGAATCAAGTCCTACCCAACGAAATCTTGCAAAAGAACATGATTTCATCTCTGTTTTATTTTGTTAAGACAAAAGTGTCTTATTCACAACTACAACAAACATTTCTAGTCGTAAAGAAGATTTCACTCGAAGTATTCCTAAATAGGAATGCACGGGTTGATCGTTCAGGTTAAGTTACGCTTGCCGCGTTGGGTCTGTGGATGGGTGACCATATTTACATACCAAGACCCTTCCGTGCCTCGGAAAGCACGTTAAGCCGTTGATTCCGGCTGTCTTTCGTAGATCTTAGACAGTCGTTACGGGTCATCAGAAGTCCACTTACTGGCGAACGGTCTAAGGAACAACTAAGCCTGTGGCGACATGGTGCTTCCCTACCAAACCCATTCGTTCCACCAACTGAAAATCTCGCACCTAGACACGAGCTGCCTTGGCTTTCCTGGAAGTCTTTAAATAGGCTCCGGACTCAAGTAGGCCGAAGTAGAGAGAACCTGTTCAAATGGAAATTCATAGATGGCTCTGCCCTGGAGTGTAAATATGGTGCTGTCCCACAAACAATGCGGCATTTAATATTTTGTCCAGGATGCCCTGCTGTTTGCACGCTAGAGCAGTTGGAGTTGATGGATGCCTCTGAAAGTGCTAAGCTCGTAGCCAAATTCTGGGCTGACTTTATTTAGATTGCTCTCGACACGCTAAGAAGAAGATTAGAAACCCGAAAGTCTGACAACCATTCTTACCAAGGGGTATCGTATTACCCAGTAACTGGGTTGTGGAGGTCAGATAGGCAGTCGCTCCATGTAAAATACTGGTACTCAGCTGCATCCGGTTAAACTGGAAGCCGACCCCAATATAGTTGGGAAAAAGGTTAGGCAGATGATAACTTCTTAAATAAGAATACCAACCACGATCGCACGCACGTAAAAATATCGCCGCGGGATTTAATAGCGCAATGGATTTTCAACGTACTGCGTAGCGCCGAAAGTTGAAAATGTAAAAATATGTTTTTTTCGACACGCGGGTATGGGATACATTCTGTTGGATTCTCAATGAGCGGTTCAACATCGAGATTTGAAAATCAGCGATAAAACTCCCCGCGAGTCTAACTCGAGATGTTTGTTTCTTAAATTTTACATAATTATAACATTCCTACAAACTTTTTCAATTTCTAAACATTGTAATAGCTTGTAGTCGTACTTCATGACAAAAAGTTTCCAACAAGATTCTACTTTATAAGTTTTCAGGGACGCGTAGGGTCTCAAAAATATAATAAAAGTGTCTTCATAAAAATGATAGGTCTTATGATAAATGGTTGAATCGTGTGCCTCATTTGGTTTAGAAATATCTTATGTTATGGAGATTTTACCCGGTGTAGGGCATGTATTGAGGGATTTTGATACTGAATATAAATAGGTCCGTTTTATGCCTTTGGTACAGTATTTTTATTTAACGCAGCGACGCGTGCTTTACTTGAGGTTACCCAGCGTACAAATACAATGTGAATGTGTGCGTGAAGACGAGTATCGTCAACACACACACTTCCGACTTCGCCATTGTGTCAGACGGTACCGAGAGCTCCTATATGTTAGCGCGCACACACACATAGACAGCGTGTTTGTACACTTGGTAAAGCACGTCACTTCTTGACCTAATAACATTATCCCTGTTATAGTACATATACACTACAGCTACTGTATATATAGAAATTAATCAAGACAGCAAAATCACAGCGACCCAGTCCAACTTTACATGTTTGAATTTGACTATGTAGCAGGCAACTGTATGAAATCAATTTCAAAGATTGTTAGAAATTAAGCTATAGGATCAAGTTTAATGTGTCACCATGTTTTATAATCATTACGTTAGTTACAAAGTAACTAGCATAGATTTCAAAACGTTACTCATCAGACACGATAATGAATCCGATGCAGGCCATTCTCACTCCGTTGTAGGTAAATATTTGATAAAGATCGGGGCACAAAAGGCAGGCGTTCCTCCACAGAGGATCGTCAATTGAGATGTCTATTGCGGTTAGATACACAACCGACAACCCGATGGATGGTAATCTACTAACCTACCTGCTATGCTGACCATATTTTTGTTTGTTGTTTTCCTGTTTTTGCTGTGTATTTTAAACGAATGGTGTTTTATTTAGAAGAAGTGCTGGTGGCTCGGTAATAACAGCCGCACGGTACGATTGATCATTTTTACCATCAAAATCCCTTTGTGACTCGCAAAGCATGTTACGACGTTGGTCTCGGCTGTCATTCGTGAATCTTTACTAGTCGTTAGGGGTCTGACAATCAGAATTAACTAAGGGGTATTACCCAGTAATTGGGTTTTGAAGGTCAGATACGCGGTGTTTCCATTGCGTAGATCGTCTGGAAGACACGGTGGAGCATACGGTGGAGGTGTGCCCTGCCTGGGTGGAGCACCGCCGTGTTCTCGTGGAGGCAATCGGCGGCGGCGACCCCTCGTGTCCAGCCCTGGTGCCAGCCATGTTGCGGAGCGAGAGGGCATGGGGAGCCGTCACCTCCTTCTGCGAAGCAGTAAAGCTCGCGAAGGGGGAGGCGGGGCGCGTGAGGGAGTGGCAGTCTCTACGCCCTCACGTCCCTAGCCGCCGCAGGACGAGACACTATGGGCGTCGGGAGTCGTAGGCGCGGGCTTGCGGGCGGCGAGCAATGGGTAGCTCGCCGCCCGCTAAGGACCAGGTCCATGTCGACGGCGCGTAGTGTTCCCCGCGCGCCTCAAAGAGATGTCAGCAGAACTGAAGGGATCTGCTAGGATTGATGCCTGCTAGGGTCGCGAGATTTGTTCGAGAGAGATACCGTGACACTGGCACATGGGCATCTGAAGGAACACGGGTGGGTTTTAGTCAGTAAAAGTCTGACACGCCCTTCCGCTCCACCCAAGAGCTGGAGACGTCAGTAGATGAATTCACAACCACATAAAAACCGTTAGGCAGTCGCCCCGTGTAAAGTACTGCTACTCAGTTACATCTGGTTAGGTTGGAAGCTGGCGCCAACATAGTTGGTAAACGGCTAGACAGATTGATTGGTGATTTATTTAGAACAATAGCATTGCCGTATTATCAAATGTGCTTTGATAGAGCAGCAATAACGATCAAAATAGCACACATTAAAGTTAATAACTGTAATATCGTTCTACTAATTAAATCAAACCGCTTCAAGCAAATCTATACTTTAAGGAAGCTTCACAAAAGAGTCCTCTATTTTTATCGCTGAACATTGAAGGTCAAAGGTCACATCTGTTACATAGTTGAGATCAGTTCGACCCGTACAACTTTTGTAATGCGTCCTCTTTCATCCCACACACGACCAAAAATGCGGGATTAGTCGCCAAGTTAGATGTTATGAAGATTTCGTGTTTATGGCTTTATTTCAGGCAATCAAAGTGCGAAGTTATCTACTCTACTCAACAATCTCTGTGGATTATTAATTAGTGTGCTATTATGCTCCACAAAAGCCATTTTAAGACGATTATTCTCAATGTTCAATTGGAATTTCGCACCTTCAGAACTATAGAGACCTAGTTAGAAATTTGAAGATTTCTACTTTGACTCTTATAATAATAAAACTCTTACTAAAAAGAGCTCAATGTCACAATAATAGGCCTCTTTTTAATAAGAGTTTTATCATTCTATGAGTCATAGTTGAAATTTTTAAACTTCTAATTAGGTTTCTTTAATTTTGAAGGTGCGATATATTTGTCAGATCGTCAGCAGTCACTTTAAGAGTCCACAACACTCAAATACTAAGTATAACATTCTAAGAGGTACCTTTGTTATTCGTCATCAACAAATTCCATCAAAATTAATTAGCACACTCAATAAAATATCTACGAACTTCATAAATATCGAACGAAATGAAACTACTGTCGATCAACTTAGATACTTATCCAGGTGATCACTTTGTTGTACAAATGAGTTACGTGCTCATTCGACCGAGAAAGGGGAACGGTAGCAGTAGCAGCCCGTTAGACAGGTCCCGCGCGAATCAGATACCGGGAACTTGACTCGCAATTCCCAGTTCCCAGTTCCCAGTAAACAAACAATATTCAAGTGAACAAGCCCTATCAAATTTCTTCGCTGATATTAGTTTGCTCAAGAAAATGTAGTTGAAACACTCGGGAGGTTCATTGGTTTGCATCTCCAACTGCGTAAAACTTTTAATGGCATCTTTCAGCGATCGTTAATAAGTTTGCCAAAGAAATAATAGCTGTTTTCGTTAGGTATGTATATGCGAATATTGAAACTTCTTTGTTTTATAAGGTAAATGGCGGGAATTGACTGATTGCTTCTGTTGAGATATTGACTTGTTTTTGATCGATCGTGTGTTCTATTCTTGATTATCACTTGCTCAGACCAGGAAAACTTCGCCATGCTCACATACCGGTGTAGATAGGGATTTTAAAAAGAAAATATGTTTGTTTGTTGCACCGCATTTCTACTTAAAAAAAATTGAACGACGAATGAGCATCCTAAATGACACTATTTGTTTCAGATAATGTTTAAACATTAATTTTTAAAGATAAAAATTATATAATTCCATATTTAACTGGGCTATAACTTACTCATGGCCCAGATAATTTTTCAAAGTAAAAAAGATACAGAAATTTTTAACAAATTTTAAAACTGGAGATAAACATAAAAACGCGAATACTGGCTATGGATACAAAATTAGACTAAGTATAAAATTATAAACAACGTATATTTGGACTAGAACATATAACAAAAACAAAGGGGCAAACATAAGAGTGTGTTTTATGGCATTGTATACTGAAATTAATGATGTCATCAAGGGATATTATTTAGGTAAAGGGGATGTTTCATTTTTATATGGGGCTCCGGCCATAACATGTACCTTTTAGCGAAGCTGGGAAACTTACCACTGAATAGAATAAAGCAACATGTTTTTCATAATATCAAATGGTTTTTATGTACAAAATAAACATTAAAAATGTTTGACGTTTGTCCTAAGAGTTAGCAAGTGGTTATTTTGAATTCGTTTAGAAACACACTTCAAAAATGGAGACTAAAGATTTTTGTAACGATGAAATGTTCACACTTAATATCTTTTCTCAAAAATATGTATAAGAGAATAATAGTAATTTATTTTTAACACTACAAGAATGCACAAATTTTTTAATTATTTTCTACGTTACATTGATTTGATGAGACATGATTTCCGAACGAACGAAGTCTGCAAGCAAACGAGACTCCATGTTGAATAAAATATGGCAATAATTGAAAAACTTTTTTTTTTTTGTACACAACAAATCAGGCTCAAATTCACCAGAGAATATTTTTCCCCAATTTGTGGTTTTTTTTCCTCTTTTTCGATAAATGTACATCTGATGGCCGAAAATGAAACATCTCCTTTCAAACTGTGTTAAATAGCTTATAGAGTTGTTATTTGTCATTCATTGTTTGAAGTATGTGTTTATTTTTTTTGTGATAGACATCTTGCAGTTTAACCTATGAGGTTATCCCCTGTTTAACGGAACCTGATTGAAGTTTGTGTTGCGGCATTATGTCTTTTATAGGAAATAGGTTCCCTCTCACCGAGAGGAGGCCTGTATCCCAGCAGTGGGAACATTATAGCTGATTGTGCTGAAGGAATATATAAAAAGGAAATAGGTACAGGTTCAATGTCTACGTACTCAGAATCCTAATATCAAAGTCTCACTGAAATTAACGGTATTCGCACAGAGATGCGGGAAGTGGTAATTTCAGACCAGCATTGTTCTGAGCGGTATTCATGTTCAGCAAGAATGTGTAGGTACGCACAACGCGTATATCCAGGCAAATAACGCGTCTGCAGTATAATAATATTCTGGGTTATATTGTCGCAAAGCCTATACAGCGCTGTCACAAGCAGTGCATTCAAAATAGTAATATTATATTTTGCTACTGCTTGCATCCCGACTGATCCCGAATATGTGCCTAGGTAACGTGTACAATTTACAAATATTAACCGATGCTGGCTGCTGCTACTACTAGTGTGTGTAGGTAAACTTGTTAGTTTGCTTTGATTTGAGAGTGAAATATCAGGCTATTTATATGTATTCCACCTACAGGCACGGTGCTTTGTGTCTGCATACATGTGTACAAATACATGCATGTTATGAATATTGCTGTGCTCCCCGGAGCGCGCTGCGTGCATGATAAACTTCAGCGTGGGTAGATTTCCAGACTAATAAAGTGAACACAGTACATATTCTTTTTAACAATAGGATGGCAAATGAGCGTGTGGTTCTCCTAGGGTTATTAGCGAGTGACGGCGCACACAACCGGAGTATTTGCAGTTGCGTAGTCTGTGAGACACATACACTTTAAGTTTAGTTTGAAGTCTATTTGATTTTGGAGTCCTGTGATTGTGTTTTTGATTGTTGTCATTAGCCATACATATAGCAGCAATGCAAGCAAATTCGTTAATATACGCCTGAAGAGTCGTAAGTAGTAGCCCAGTGGTAAATGCTTACAGGTTGTAGGTCGTGGGCTTGTACAATCCCAAGCAGGTCCTTTACTTTGTGTAAATAACAATTTCATCATCACTGTTCTCAAAACGGTGAAGAAAAACATCATGAGGAACAGTGTCCAACCAAAAATTGGAAGACATGATTATTACTTACCAACACGCACTGGTCGATTACGGCTGTGCGGAGGGCCTGTATAACAGCAGTGGAAACATTATAGGGTTATGATTTTTTTAAAGTTTGGTGGGAAATCAACAAATGACGTTTCTCTCTCCGGACGGAGTGGAACGGCGTGTCAGACTTTTACGGACTTAAATCCCATCCGTGTTCCTACAGTTGACTGTGCCAGGGCCACGGTAACTGTTTCTATCAAATCGCGACCCTGGCAGGATAGAATTATGCTAAGCCTGTAATCAATGATGACGTGATACATCCCCGGTTCAGCCAGCTCATTTATGAGCTATAATCAGCTAAGCCAGTATAACCCATTCAATGTGATTTAGGTATTGAGTAGGTATAAAACCTACAATTACAGCGTTAGGTTCGGTGTTCGATTTAGCCCAAATTAATGGAAATAGGGTCGCAATTTATCGGGGTCAGTTTACATTAATCATAGGACAAAGAAGATTATTGGCGTAAGTCCATCTCTGCCTGCTCCAAACCCGATTACCGGGGTGAAGCGAGCTTAATTTAAGTGAATATTTTGTCTGAGCACACCAGCGTATTTTAAGTTTTCTGTCGGTGTATTTTCTTTACCCGGGATCCTACTAATTGGAATTTTTATTTCTGAAGTTTTTCTTTTATGTGCGTTTCTGAGTGCAGTTGTGGTATCGGAAGGTGTACTAGATTGCTTTGGGAATACGAGTATAACAGCTGAAGAAATATTTAGTAAGAGTTGATTTGCTTTAATGGTTGCTTGCCTTACAAAGCGATGTCTAAATATAATGGCGAGTATTTTAGAAGCATGAGACTGTTGCTGGCAATGTATGATATGTTTGTACGTGTGTTTATCTTACGATGAACATACAGAGTCAGTTGATATCATAAACCCCGTTTGGCTTTGTCGTAATCGGGTCAAAAGATTAATTTAACCAAATCCATTTATTAACGTAACCACACAATGTTCATGGTACGGTGGCAGAGCTTTTAATTACGTGATATTTGTTGCAAAGTTCGACTGCCTGCATGTGAAATTCGAGGCAATTCGGTGAAACTTATTATAAACTCTGAAAATTAAACAGATAAATTAATTGTTGAGAGGTTGAATGAAGGACGGCTCACAAAAGGTATTTACAAGGCAAATGTGAGTGGAAACACCGGGAGGGGACACCCTAGGAGGACATATAGTGACCTTATTGATGATGTTCTTCAGAAAGGTCAGGTGCGTAGAACTCGCAACCGGCGTGTGTGTATGACCAATTGTATGAACCTAAATGAGGCAAAAGGAGTGTGTAGAGATCGCAGCAGGTGGCGTTCCGTGGTTCCTGCCTACCCCATGAGAAAAAGGCGTGATTGTATGTATGTAAATTAATTCACACACACATTTCACCAATTACACTGATTTAACTTTAAAGAGAAATGGTACACACATGGTACAAAAATATTATTTTGAGGTGGAAATATATTTTGAGTAATAACGAGACGTAACCACAAAAGGCAATGCGTACACAAACGACATTTTAACAAAGGCGCGATCCGACATTTTAGTAACGAATGGTTTTAAAAAGTGTCATTATTTAATGTGCAAAGCAATGCTTATTTTAGGAGTATTTTATTAGCACGCAGAGAGTTGAAAATTCTCCATAAGTAAAAACTTATTTGTTGCTATTTTTTTGAAACTAGTCGGCCAACACGTTTAGTTACCGCTATTTTTTTGAAACTAGTCGGCCAACACGTTTAGTTGCCGCTGCAAAATGCCTAAAATAGGAAACTCAAACACTCCCATACGCCCACAGATCTCTATTCACAACCAGCAAGTAATTTCACCCACTGAAGAAAGCAATGTCACATTTAGAAAAAGAACTACATCCCCTAGTAATGATACGACCACTTCTGAAGATCTTAGTTTACTGGGAGACACACTCCCAGATGGCAATAAATCTAAACATACCAATACACAATCTAAACTCTCATTGCAAAGTTTGAGTGAAATTATTATGATCCGTCTTAAAGAAAATAATGACTCAATAATATCCGAATTACGAAGCACTATACAAACAGAAATAAAGAACGCTATTGCCAAACTCACAGAAGACCTCGAGAAAAAAACGAATTACTTATCAAAACAAAATGATCAAAGAAAACTAGAATTACAAAAAGTTAACACTAAAATAGAAAACCTAATTAAGGAAAATGAAAAACTAAAAAAAGAAATAACAGAAATAAAATCAATATCTATTTCTCCAGTTATAAAATGCACGGAAAATAATTCAAAGAAGATAGTTCTGTATGGTTTCACCGAGTACTTACAAGAGTCGGAAGTTGATCTGCATGACAGAGTAATTTATATGTTCCAAGATATTTTGCAAGTGGACCTCACGGGTTATATAGAAAACATGCATAGATTAGGCAGGAATAATACCATTACCCGACCATTGGAAATAGAATTAATAAGCAAAAGAATGGCAAATTACATCATCAAAAATTGCCACTATTTTCAAGGTACAAGGCTATCCCTATCCGAGTTTTTAGATGAAAATGCGCGAAAAGAAAGGCAACTAATGCGAGAAGAAATGTTAAAAGCAAGAAAAAAAAAGGCTTATATTCAGTTATCCGGAACAATCAATTATATATCGAGGGAGAAAGAATAAATATAAGGAATAAAACCAACCAACAAAACTACAAAACTGATGAGACAAATAATAATACAAAAATAACACAAAACAATAGTAATAGCAATGATCAAATCAATGACACAATTAGTAACGTAAATACAGAGAACAATTCCTTTCGAAGTTACAGGACAACAGTTTAACATTTTATTCCAAAACATACAAAGTATTTGCAACAAACAACACATAGTTGAAGCTTTCATCGAAGAACACTCAATATACAACGCAATATGCTTATCAGAAACCTGGTTATCGAAAGAAAAACAAACCATGATACAATTTAGCGGATATAATATTGCTGCATCGTATTGCCGAAACACGCGAGGAGGTGGCGGCGTCTGCATCCTGCTCCAAGAAAACATCGATTTTATAGAGAGGAATGATATCACAAATATGTCCATAGATTATATAATTGAATTATGTGCATTAGAATTACCCAAAGAAAATATATTACTACTAGTGATATATTGGAATAAAAGAGAGGAAGATATATTTATAAGTCAATTAAAAATTATTTTAAACTATATAAACAATAAATATTACAAATTTGATATTATCATAGGCGGAGATTTTAACATAAATATTTTAGAGAACAATAGGAAAACTAGTCAATTCATAGATCTAATGCTAGAGTTTAAACTTACACAACACATTAAAAAACCCACTCGTGTCACTCAAACTACATCTACATGCTTAGATTTGATATTTACAAACTTCAACACTAACAAAATATTTACAACCGTAGAGGAATTCGGTTTTTCAGACCATAGCGGAACAGCAATTCAAATCTCTATACCACATGAACACACCACACAAACTACTTGATACGCAAAAAAGAGGTTATTTAACGATATAAATATATTAAAGTTTAAGTCTGCATTACAAGCCATAGACTGGAATCAAATAATAAAAGACCAAAATATGAACGATAACTATAAAGCATTTAACGATACGCTAACCAATATTTTAAACAAATGCATACCTTTACGTACAATTAAATTAAAAACTATTTTTAAGAAAAAATGGTTAACCAAAGGTATAAAAACCTCCTGCAAAAATAAGAGACTTTTAAAAACACTTACACTTAAAACAAACAACCCAATACTATCACAATACTATAAAAAATATGAAAAAATATTAAAAACAACAGTAACAACAGCAAAAAAACTACAGTATATTGCCAAATTAAAAAAATCTAATAACAAAGTCAAAACAATGTGGAATATAATAAACGAGCGAACCAATAAAACAATAAAAAAAGACAAGTTTAACATCAAACTACAAACAAATAACAACGCAACAACCTCGGAGCCAAAACAAGTAGCCAATATATTTAACAACTTTTTTGCATCCATCGGCGAAGGATGCACTGTACGAGCAAGCGATGATCCGACACATATCCCAGTGCTCTCGCCTACCGAAAATACAATGTTCCTCGCGCCTGTAGACCCTTACGAAATAAATATCATGTTAAAAAGCTTAAAAAATAAAAAAAGTCACGGCATAGACGAACTTCCACCCTGTTTACTAAGACGATGTGCTGATGAACTTACACTACCATTTTATAAATTACTAAACCAGTCTTTTGAAGATGGCATATTCCCTGATCAGCTGAAAATAGCATTAGTGAAACCTATACACAAGAAAAATAACAAAACAGAGCCAAGTAATTACCGCCCCATAGCCCTACTGCCTACAGCTTCAAAGATTTTCGAGAAAGCTATGTGTAACCGCGTATACAATTTCTGCGAAAAATATAAAATATTCGATGAATGCCAAAATAGGTTTCGGAAAAATCGATCAACAGCATTAGCAGTCTATAAATTTATACAGGAGGCTTTAAACATACTAAATAATAAAGAATACGCAGTAGGTATAATGCTTGACATGACCAAAGCCTACGATAAAGTACAATATAACATTTTACTAAACAAACTCTATAGAATAGGGATCCGCGGTAAAGCACATGAATGGTTCAAATCTTATCTACAAAATAGAGCACAGTTAGTTGAAATAGAATACTTTAATAGCAAAATGAACGAACTTCAGAAGTTCCGCTCGGACAGAAAGTCAATAAACGCATCAATACCACAAGGAAGTGTTGTTGGATGTCTTCTATTTCTCGTCTACATTAATGATCTCCCAAAATTCATAGCAGAATCTGGACCATGCGTTTTATTTGCGGATGACATCTCCATTCTCACCTCATGTCATGACAACCGAAACCTAAACAGTACCCTTAACGACATATTTAGCAAAATAATAACCTGGATGAACGAACACAACCTAGAAATCAACTTTACAAAGACTAATCTCATAACATTCCACCCCCACCAAAAAAATCCCTTAAATGTAGTTTTTTCTTTTAATGATCATGAAATAGAAACAGTCAACGAATTCACATTACTAGGCATAACCATAGACAAAAATATAAATTGGAAGTCACACGTACAAAGAATTAAAACGAAACTTTCCAAATTTATATATGCTTTTCGCGAAGTTAAAAAAACCACAAATTTACAGACTGCCCTTATAACATACTACGCCTATGTATATGCATGGCTTAGTTACGGAATAATAATGTGGGGCAACAGTACAGATGCACCATCACTGTTTACGATACAAAAGAAATTTGTTCGTATCGCAGTAAACATACAGCAAATAGATAGCTGCAAACCCCATTTTATAAGGCTTAATATTTTAACTCTGCCATGCATATATATACTCGAAATTTGCAAATTTGCTCATAAACACCAAGACTTTTACACTAAACGAGAAGACATACAAACACGATACACACTTAGATACAAAACACGATTAAACATACCAACATCCCGCCTAAAAATACACTCATCAAGCCCTCTGGTTATGTCGATAAAAATTTACAATAAGGTACCAGAATCCATAAGAACAGAGAAAAAAAGCCATCTATTCACTAGCAAATTAAGAAAGCTTTTATTAAGTAAATGCTACTATAGTGTCTACGAATATTTAAATGATAAATCCCTTAAACTAGCTTAGAAAACTCCAAAGCATGTATTTAATTTATTTTTTATTACTATTTTAGAATAAGTTACATTATAAGATAATCAATAGGTCCTCTTCTCTACTTACTGTATTTTCTTTTGCTGTGCCCGACAGGGTCCACGATTGTTTCTAAATAAAATGTTTTACCACCTAAGCATATACATTGTGGAATGCAATAAAGTATTGAGTATTGAGTTAGGTAACTGTAGGTTATCGCGTTTACCCGCTCAAAAAAAGGCAAATTATATTTTAATACGCCATCGCGCACGAAATTCACGGAAATAACAAAAACACACTTAAGATACAAATTACTCTCTTTCATGTCATAAAATCCCAGACATTTTCTATACACTTATCTCATTTCAAAGTAGTCATGTTATGGTATTTTTACAAAAGAATACTTTGCGTGATTTGTTTCGGGAAATGCAATAGAAGTAGGAACGGAAGTAATAACAGCCGCACGGGTTGATCGTTCAGGTTAAGTTATGCTTGCCGCGGTTGGTCCGCGGATGGTTGACCATCTATACATACCAAGACCCTTCAGTGCCTCGGAAAGCACGTTAAGCTTTTGGTTCCGGCTGTCTTTCGTAGATCTTAGACAGTCGTTACGGGACGTCAAAAGCCGGAAAGTCTGACAACCAGCCTTACCATGGGGTATCGTATTACCCAGTTACTGGGTTGTGGAGATCAGATAGGCAGTCAATCCATGTAAAATGGAACTGGAAGCCGACCCCAATATAGTTAGGAAAAGGCTAGGCGGATGATGATGATAGACTCAGTAATGTATGATCATATTTAAAGCATTACAGACCTTTAAAGTGAAAAATTTTCTCCATGCGATCAACATCGAAATCTCGAAATAAACCTAATCAACCCAAATATATAAGACAGGTTATTATTTTCTCGCAATCTCGCTGATTGAACGGATCAATCAATCTCCGTCTGTAAAAGTGGCAGAATGTAAATTAAACTCAAAGAGGTTTCCAACATTTTTCATGTCATGAGCACAAGATGATGAACATGACAATTTGAAAAGACTCTTATCCATAGTGAGAATAATGAGCAATTAGAAAGAAGAACAGAAATATAATAAGTTTATTTTTGGTAAGGACATGATACAGAGAAAGAACACAAAAAAGAACAGTTTGGGGGAAAGCATGAGTCACATCTACGCAAAACGACCATCGCTCAGCATAATGCTACAAAATAAATACAAAACAGCATCCCAGCGCTGGTTTCCAATGACAGCGATGTACGACGCAATGACAAAGCCTACTTTTAAATAATAAAAAACGCACCTAAATCGGTTCACTCGTTTAAGAGCTACGGTGCCACAAACAGACACACATAGCGGTGAAACTTTAACACCCCTTTTTTTGCGTCGGGTTTAAATGTACGTTTATTTGCGGTAACATGTGCGTCATAACTACGCAAACTACCATCGCTCAGCATAATGCTACGTAATAAACACAAAAACCGGCCAAGTGCGAGTCGGACTCGCGCACCGAGGTTTCCGTACAAACCTGTAGGTATAAAGTTTAAATTTATAAAAATATTTTTATTATATGATCGAATTAAAAATTTACGGTATTCGCAATTTTTTCTTTATCTGTGCTATAAGACGTTGCTTCGTACCAAATTTCAAAATTCTAGATCGACTGGAAGTAGCCTTTAGGTTTTGATTCCCTTGCGAGTTTCGAAAATTTGCGGCTTAAATGGCTATATCTTTTGATTGCGTTAGCTTAAAAGTTTTATTTTTTCACAGCTCTAAGGGACAGTAGATTTGAGTATTTGATATAAATTTCAGCTTGATACCTCCACGTGTTCCTGAGAAAAAGGGTCTTGACAGACGGACGGACGGACGGACGGACGGACGGACAACAAAGTGATCCTATAAGGGTTCCGCTTTTTCCTTTTAAGGGCGGAATCCTAAAAACAGCACCCCAGTGCTGGTTTTCACTGACAGCCGGCATCCGACTCAATCACAAAGTGGGAATGAATAGTTCCTCTATGATACAGTATTACAGTAAAACGTGGGACTACCGCCAGCCACAGTGAATACCCACTAATTAAGGACGGGTTTTAATGAACCTATGATATCCACATATCAATGGAAATTATTCACCAACCAATATACACTAGGTACCTATTTCATTTATAGATACTCATTTCACATCTCCGCGCGACCATTTATCAAAACCCATTATTCAATTTCGTGAAAATGTATGGCGAATTGGAAATTACTACAGAAAGCCATTTGAGGAGGCTGCGGCTTATTTGAGGATATATGGAGTGATAAATGGGTATGGAGAACTTACCATGCAGTAGATGGTGAAAAGTTTTGACTAATGTATGTGAGATATTGGTGAATGAACGAAAAATTTACTGAAGGTTAAATCGGTCATGAATAAAAAAATTGTGTGTGCCAGCTCTGACGCACGACTGGAGTTTAGTTTAACGAACGATTATAAAAAATAAAGATTCATAAACATGGAATAACACATAACGTAACGTAACGGATAACGTTTGATTTTACTCCCCATAAATTTTCATATGAAAAACGATTCTTAAGGGTAAACTACAATAAACTCCAAAATAAGAATAACATTTACTTGGCAACAGTTCTTGGAACTGAATATAAAAATAAGAAAATAAATTTATAAAAATAAGTTTATTTCAAGTTACAGGACTCATATACAAACAGATACATAAAAGGACACAGGCAGGATAACAAGCACAGACAAAAAGAAAGATACTGATTTTGTAATACTCACAACATAGCAATATGCCTGCTGCAGCATTGCCGGATGTATGAGCAATCCAATCTGTTGGTGATCATCGCCAGGACGGTGTTGGCGCTGCCCCGCACTCTGCGCAAAAGGCTCAATATTATATTTCAACCCATGGCTATACATCACCATACCCATACATACTCTTCACAGGTCCCCATCAATTTCCTAAGACCGCAGGCCGATGCATTCAGCAGAACCATGTCATCAGGGTAGCTCAAATCATTCATTCATTTGAGCTATCAATTGATAGATACTCCTATCATTCATTCATTCATTTGAGCTATCAATTGATAGATACTCCTATCAATCATTCATTCATTTGAGCTATCAATTGATAGATACTCCTATCATTCATTCATTCATTTGAGCTACCCTGATGACATGGTTCTGCTGAATGCATCGGTCTGCAGGTAATTACCTAGGTGAGTATTTTAAGAGACTGGGTAAGTAAAATTATACATAACATACGCCTTGTTTCTCCCATGGCTTAAGCAGAGGCGTACCTTGTTACACCCATTATTTGCCAGTTGCATTTAAGTCCCATGTAGTAGGGGGTGCACCTTTTGCCATCAACCGAGCACAACCCCAGACTCCGGGCTGTTACTGCGAAATTACAGTGTGTCTTTTATACCTTTTTCGCATTACTGCTAGCTTGTATACAGGTTGTCCCAAAAATTAACGTCAGGTGGAAGGCGGTTGATGGGCCAGGTGGTGACAGTTATCAGAAAAATAATAAGGGAAATCTAAGTTAAGCATTATTTTTTCAGTACAGTCAGTTCAAGTTGGGCGATGTAATAATTTTTAGTACATGGTGGAGCAAAAAAGTGATGTTTTCTTTAAAACTGAGGTAGTTGTGTTTTAATTTTGGACTGTAGTTTACAGAAGGGTTATTCAGGGTTACATCACTCACAAAAAAAAAATGAAAAGTAATGTCAATAATTTGAAAAGTACTTAACTTGGATTTTTTTTGTTATTTTTCTGATAACTGTCACCACATCTGGCCTATCAACCGTTATCGGCTTAACGTTGATTTTTGGGACATCCTGTATATTTAATCTTTTTATATTTTATTTTCATATCTATTATCAGTTACAGTCTGTCAGTGCAGTTGCCCATTGTATGAGGGGTCACTAAAATATTCTTTATAAGCGTCGATTCTGGCTCACACACATATTTAGATTCAACCCATCGTTAGCAATAAACTCTGCTACCAACCCTGTTGACTAACCAGGCTTGTTAATAGTTCTAGCATGGAAAATGGATAAACATTTTTAAATATATTATTTCGTAGTTATCTGGTGTAGCCTGAGGCCATCCTGCGGCCCACAATAATATTTGTAGGCCCCAGGTTAACACTATTAGCTTTTCAGAGCGTAAAAAGCTAAATAAAACTCATTGAAGCGTTCGTAATGTTTCACAAAAATTTCGACGCCCAAAAATATACTCTTATTTTTTTAGGTAGTGTAAATTATAACTGGTCGAAATATTCATAACCATTTCAGCCAAAATACGTCCACTGATGGATTCACAATTTAGGGGGGTTTATCATAATCGCCACGCTTGGCAGGCCGGTTGGTGATCACAGTGTGGTGGTAAAAAGCATAGAGAACGCTGCTGCCCGTTCTCTAGTTAGCACCTTAGTCGCCTTTGACGACACCCACGGGAAGAAATGGGATGGTGCTATTCTTTATGTCCGGCACCACATAGAACAATATTATTGTCGAAATATTATTTAACTAATTCTTGTTTTCCATTTGATAGCCTTCCATTTGATTTCTGAATACAAGTTGAAAGAGGTTTTTAGGGTTCCGTAGCCAAATGGCTAAAAACAGAACCCTTATAGATTCGTCATGTCTGTTTGTCTGTGAGTCTGTCCGTCCGTATGTTACAGCCACTTTTTTCCGAAACTATAAGAGCTATGCTGTTGAAACTTGCTAAGTAGACGTATTCTGTGAACCGCATTAAGATTTTCACACAAAAATAGAAAAAAAAAAAACAATAAATTTTGGGGTTCCCAATACTTAGAACTGAAACTCAAAATTTTTTTTTTTCATCAAACTCATTCGTGTGGGGCATCTATGGATAGGTCTTCAAAAATGATACTGAGGTTTCAAATTTAATTTTTTTTCTAAACTGAATAGTTTGCGCGAGAGACACTTCCAAAGTGGTATAATGTGTGTCCCCCCAATTTATCATTCTCTTATTTTAGAAGTTACAGGGGAACTTCTAAAATAAGAGAATGATAAAACTAAAAAAAATATATGATGTACATTACTATGTAAATTTCCACCAAAAATTGGTTTGAACGAGATCTAGTAAGTAGTTTTTTTTTTAATACGTCATAAATCACTCAATCAACTCAAATATAAAAATTAAAAAAAAACTTTTGATTTCATAAACATAAACCTTATGCATAAACCGTGAATACCTACAGGTTTGTACGGAAACCTCGGTGCGCGAGTCCGACTCGCACTTGGCCGGTTAATTTTTTATTTTTCGTTGGATTAAAGAAAAATACTGTGGGAGTCTGGTGCCTTAGCTAATCCGAAACAGGAGGATTACAGGTCACCAGGGTATTATTTTTATTAGCACCTGTATAGTTGCCACGAATAACTACGTTATATCTCACAATAAATCTCTTTTCATCCTATGTAACAACAACCAAAAATATACCTAAAAATAAAATTGCTTCAAATAATCAATATTTTGCAAACAGACGGATGTCTATTACTGATCGTATTTAATGTAGATAGGTCATCTATCAGTGGCTTTGTCTCTTGCAATCCAAGTCTAGAGACGAATTGGTCTAACTTTTTCCAATTTCCAAGTCACTCAGACAGACTATAAATAGTCCTGCTAAAATATGTCTGTGTTTATCCAAAGTTCCCTCTAATTGCTACATGATAGTAAGGCAGCTAGATTAAGTAGATTATATGTATTATCACTGCACGTACTATATTCCATTTGGACCTGAACTAAGTAACCAGAAGACAATTTATCACTTAGTTAGGAAATAAATGTTCGTATGTTAGCAATAAATTTCTCCGCAACGCATTGTGGCTAACAAAATGTTTGTAGAGATACGCAAAGCAAATTGTAGGATTACGAGTTGTTAGACGACAGCCGAAATACGGGCCTACCGTTACGTAGCTACATATATGAGATTGGAAATATTCTACAAATCCCCACATTCGTTACTCATATTTACTTCTCCTTGGTCTTGGTTCTTGAATTTCAAAAGGGATTGTCATCGCCGTATGGCGAAATAGAAATGGCCAATTTTTATGAGATTAAAAATGCGCAAAACTGTTGGGGTCACAATGCACATCACCCAACATGTTTTTACAGTTACGTATTCAACACAATGTAAGTTATTTAATTAAATAAAATGAATGAAAATGACACAATCAATTAGACTAGTCTTTTCTCAACTATTTTGGGTCGGCTTCCAGTCTAACCGGATTCAGCTGAACACCAGTGTTTTACATAGAGCAACTGCCTACCTGACCTCCACAACCCAGTAACTGGGTATTACGACACCCCTTGCTAAGACTGGTTGTCAGAGTTTTGGACTTCTGACAACCAGTAACGACTCAAAAATCCACAGGGGGTCACAATATTGAAAGGATAAATAATAATAATTGCATTTAAAATTATTCTTATAAGCATGATTAATTTTAAATAGGGACAAGTCTTGGTTCGGATATCGGAATTAAATTACGGATACCTACCCTACTTTACAAAAATACGTATCTATTTTCAAGATACGTAGGTATCCTCGGAAAACTCCCTCAGTTTTGCAGCTTCCGATAAACTTTGCTAAAGATTCCAACTGATATTGTCACATATATCTAGAAAAATAAATGTCGTAAGACTAACAAGGTGAGCTTATTACCGGTGACTCTTATTAATTTATATGAGTATGTTACAAGCAAAGGTATAACGTTACAACATACAAATCGTCCCTTCCTACGTATCCCGTACCTAATTTAATTTTACTGTCGCCCCTTGTTATCTACGCTACAACTTTCTTCAAACGATAAAATATAATTAGAGTCATTGACGATAATTAATACAATATTAATTATAAACGTAAAAGTGTGCTTGAGTAAACGATTTCTGTTTTATTCGCATTTATAAGACGGAAAATTATGTGTATTTCGGAGACCAATTGTTTTAGTATTAAAATTACAACCCGCAAGGATATTTTATAATGAAAGATGTTTTGGAAAAATATAAAATAACGTCTTTTCAATTTCTTAACAACCTTACCTGTGGAGAAGTTAAAAGCTTCAATGATATCTAATTCAACAGAGTTAAGCTACGTTACGTTAATCAAAAGAGATATCAACAGAAAAGGTACAGCATGAGCTGGAATAAAAGTAGTCAACTTATATTGTTTGTACCGTTGCAAATGAGACGTGTAATTGGCAGAAGTTCTGATTTGATTACAAGCTTGATATCTGTTGTACGGAACATATTATTATTGTTATTACAGAATACGTCTGCATACCTATTTGAGAATGGTTTGTTTCTTTCAGAAACATCAACAATGTCATTTGTCAAATTGGGTACAATACGAGTCCCTATTCAATACACACAATTCAGGTTGCTTCCTAAATGATGATGGCGAACGATTTGAAACTCTGGTTCACTTTTGTTTTTCACACTTAAATGCCTATAATGGTCCGTATAACCCGCTCGTTTATTTCTGAAGCATAATATTCCAGGAAATTTCTCAGTACTCAAACCCATTTCTTTGTTCTGAAAATGTCATAACCGTAAAATAAATCACAGCGTTGAGAAAGTTAGGACTGAAATTCTAGGCAGCGCTGCGGGACGTCTCTAGTAGTTTCATAAATGTATTCATAGTATGGGATCTACGTGCCTCTCTTTGCTACGGAAAAGTCTACGACGCCTACGCCGTAGCACTGATTAGATTGGACTGAACGAGCACGCAGCTAAGTCTGATAAGTTATTAGGTTTTTCTATCGCATCGTTTTATTTTTGTACTTAATTATATACCTTTTTATGCACGAAACGTCGTATAATGTACCTAGTTGATGGTTTGTGACGGTTTTAAAAAAGCATTTTTTTTAAACTGAAAACATTGATTGCACGCATGCGGTGTACACACAATAAATTTTCTGTTGTATCTGCTACGCTGGCTTTTAATGTCAAATAAAGATATTGGGTCCATTTCAATTCAATTAAACTCAGCTTCCAGCTACTATGATTGAACGAGATTGGGCATTCAATACAATGTTCAATTATCCAACAAAATGCCATAGGTATTTAATAATGTCAGCAGCAAGGTTCCCATAGATATATAAGATATATCGAATTGTAAAACACTTTAATCTATTTATGTTCCATAGAGTCTATATTCACTATGGACTATTACAATTGTCGATTTTCGGAAACCGAGTCAAGTCAAGATTATAACTTGAAAATATCTTTCGCATATCAACGATAGAGCGGCAATATTAAAAATGTTTTTAAAGTATGATAATTTCTTCATAAATCTGTGATTCACGGAGAAATAAAATTAAGATTGCTCCTTCCGTAGGTGTGTGGTGTGTGGTGATATTATATCGATTGGAGTGGGCTACGACTTTCTAGTACACGTGATCAGGAAGGTCGAATAATTTTTACGATGTCTTGTTGTTTGGCTTGATTACTTATACCTATTCCTTAACTTTTGGAACTAATAATACTTTTAGTTGTGCTAGGGATGGGTTTTACTTCAAAAGTATAAAAAAATAGTATCGTATTAAAGAGCCTTCGTTCTTCTACTACACTAAAATAGTTTGTCTACTCGTATTACAGTATATTATTGAAAGCGGTAAGCTCTTTCAATAATGTACTGTTCGTATTATGTAATCAGTCAATCAAATCATTTATTTGCACCAAATGTAGGTAGCATTAAAATATAGGTGCATTAGA
The DNA here is from genome assembly GCA_947507805.1 of Aporophyla nigra. Taxonomy (NCBI): domain Eukaryota; kingdom Metazoa; phylum Arthropoda; class Insecta; order Lepidoptera; family Noctuidae; genus Aporophyla; species Aporophyla nigra. The sequence goes on from OX382301.1 coordinate 9,175,626, forward strand.
TAGGAGCGAGCCGTGTACATTCTGCCTGGAAAAAGGCACGCACAATGTATTAAAAAAATGTTAAGAAGCAATCCAATATATATTAAAAATAAAGTGATAAATTAAAATGTCCCAGTTCGAATGATTTCAGTTATACATACATTAATAAATACCAAAAAAATGTGAAATCAAAAAGTTATTTTAGAAAAAATGTGTATTATGGTACATACTCGTATGTTCCAAATAATCTATGTAGTTATATTAGTAATTAGATAAAACATCTTAAGGCGCGGACTGACTACGATTTTAAATGCTACAACTACATGCTACAGCTCCAACAAATAAGGTTGAAAATTGAATAAATATTTGGATTGACGATGTGACTAAGCTGCGAATTGGCATTTATTTTACGGTTTTATTTAGATTATTCGGACTACACACATTAAATTAAATAATTGTCCGGTTAAAGTTTTAAAGTAATGTTTATTATATTGAACTCTTTAAAAAAAAATGTTGTTATCGCTGAAAATACAGAGATGTTCGACGTCAAAGTTTTTTTTGTGAAACAATTTTTATTGGGAATATCAAACAATTTTTCACTATTCTATTCGGTTAGAATTTTTCTTTAAACCCTTCTCTGTCCACTGTATTTTTTGTGTCGTATATTTTCATTGCGTTACGTCATACTCGATTGTCAAAGACACCAGTGTTTTGTGAATATTGAGGTAACACCGCGCCTTAAACTGCGCTTCAAATCTCCGTCGGCGCGCGGCGACCAAATACAATTAGTATTTAATACGTTGTGCTTCCGTATGCGTAGCGCAGCGCATTGAACCTTGGCTTAAGGGAAATTGGTAGATTTTCCCCTGTGTATGTATTCTATGGGGAAATGGTGAGGCACGAAAACAAATATGTTTTATGGTAATCTTTTTGTAAATGTGGTTATAGTACGATAGGAATCTCGATTCACCCCTCGAGATATTTGGTAGACTATTAAGTAGTTTATTGAAACGATTATTGGCTTTGAGATCAAATTAAGGAGTAGATATCTACATCGTAGTATCCTTGGCATTATTGCAGAGTTGACCCAGATTTTATTAATTTTGTGTAATTTTACTACTTCATTTTTCGATAGTAGGTCAATAAGGTGATAGTGATCACTCACTCATAACTCTTTGTTATATTAAAGTTATTTTAGTTTCAAATGGTCTTACCATTTCATACTTATCTTTATCTTAAGAGTTGTAGTATTTAATCAACTTTGACTGGTACCGTCTTCCTAATAAAAAAAAAGTGACAAGTTCACATCGTAACGCCTTTAAAGAATGAAAACATGGGGCTAAGCAATTAAAATCCAATTATTGCTAAAGTTGAAATGGTAGTGACAGGAAATAAAACAACCTCGTTGGACAACATTTTTGATTAAAAAACCTGGACACATTTAATGAATAAAAATAAAACCAGAAATTTGCGTAACAATACCTACACAAAACAATTTCAATCATTCAACAATACGATTGCGGAGAGCATAGCGTTGGAAACCAGATAAAAATGGTTTGATCCGAATATTGTCACACATCAGCGATTTCGTATTTACAGAACAAACTTCCATTCAGTTATTGGTCACCGGCAAATTCACTGTGTAAAGGAAACTTATTGTAACTGCGTCACGCTCTGATAATAATAAAAAATAACTTCCGTTATCTGCCCAACTTGTAGCCATTTGTCAAATTTATCCTCCATGCTTCAAATGGAATAACAGCTTAAGCGAAACTGGGTAAGTATGTCGAGTCCAGTCAAACACATATATTAGCTTTTTGTATCCTGATAGTTATGTGATAGCGATACAAAGACCTAACATAACTTGAGATTGTGTCAGGCGAGGTCAGGGCAAAGGCAGGGAAGGTCCTTCAAGGATTAGAAATATGAAAAACTCGAAGAGCAATGTTTATAACTTAAAGTAAAATGTTTAAGATTATACAAAAGTCAGACACTGGCTAAGTGCAAGACAATCTCGCAAGAAAGATTCTATTCCACAAGACAAAAAACGTCGAAAAAAAAATACAAGATTTTTTTTTTCATGGAGACTAAGATGAATGATGAACTTTATTTTATTTCTTCAACATCAAAAGTCAATTATTCAATCTAAGCTGAGAGTGAGCACTATATGACCGTTAATTAAATTAAACAGTCCTCCAGAAACGCCGACCTTCACTACTCCCTCATAAAGTGCTCAAAACTGAGTTAATGTATCTTAGGGTAAGTGCATTTATTGTTTTTTGTTTTTGATATTTGAAAAAAAAAAGTGCTTTAGCTGGGAAGAAGAAGTGGCCCAACCAACTCCCCAGCAGCTCTATTCAGTTTCAAGAACTTGATTCCATACAATAGTAAGTACTTAATTAACATGATGAGAGAAAAAACATTAAATTCAATTATTTGCCATATGTCAGGTAGCACACGCCAATATTGAAAACAATACTCAAGCAGAAATAATTAATTAAGCCGAAAACAGAACTTAATACCTAGATCAACGCTATCAGGCACAAAGAGTGTGCCCGGTTTCATATGCAATGTAGCATTAAGTCTAATGATAAACTAATTGGTTTTTAGAGATTTAAACATGAAACATACCGCCTGCTGACAGACAGACAGACAGACGGTCAGCGGATGCTTAGTAATAGGGTCCTGTTGGTACCCCGTAGGTATGGAACCCTAAAAAGGAGAACATTATGTAATAAGTGTTAAATATATCGCAACACTTAAACGGTAACGTAATCAGAAAAAAAATTGTTGACATATAACTTGATGAATAAACAGATAACGAAAAGTTGTTTCCCTTATAAGGGTCCATCCCTTATAAGGGAAACAACTTTTCGTTATTAAGGAAACAAAATAACTTCAGGTGCGATAGAGGGAAGTACATTAAATATTACAACCGTAATAATGTAAACTAGTAAACTAACATTTATGTTAATCTCTCCAATTACGGTAAATAAGCCTTTACCCTGGGATGGTTATTATTGCAGTTAAATGGGAGAGATTTGAACTCTAGGACTGTAACTATGACATTTGTTTAATAGTCCATACCACCCCATAGTGGGTAATTCTATTTACTTTATATAGTTAAGTAATCGACCGAAACCCGGAAGGATGGGTCTGTAGTTAAATATGTCTCTAATGTAATGATATGGCGTACTTTTAGTGTTATATTTATCGTTATTAACCTTTATAACATTTTGTTCCTAAAACGATTTCTAGCTTTTTAAGTACTGTAGTAGTTACCCTACTTCGTCCGTCGGCACTATAAAATAGACGGACGGTTCGACTCCTCAGGATAAGGTATGCTTGCTGTGGTTGTTCTGGGGATGTTTATGTTTTGTTTTATAATATTAATTACTTACATAATATTGTACAGAATCAAGTTCTTGTAACTTAACAGACAGCTGTGCTGCTGGGGAGTTTGTTGCGCCACTTCTTCTTCCCAGCTAAAGCACTAGGAAGTGTCGAAGGGTGGGCGTTTTGGGGGGACTGCCTTATGTAACTTTGACGTTCAAAAAGTGCTGACTCTCAGCCTAGTTTGAATAAATGACTTTTGATTTTGATGGATAACTAGATATCGGATAACTAAAGACCAGTGGCTCGATAGCTGTAATTTGTGTAGAACCGAAGTAGATTGATTCAATTTTATCCACAGGTATCGCATTCACTATGTTGTAAGAGTTAGATAAGCAGTTGCTATATATAAAATGCTAGTATTTAGCTGCATACGGATACCCAAGACAGTTGAAAAAAGCTAGGCTGATGGTGACCCTACTGTTACTATAATAATTGCTAAGTAAAAAAAATAGCGCACAAAGATCGACCTCACCTTCCGTCACTCGCTTATGCGAGCGATTTTCGCTTCGATTTCGTTCGTGCCAGGAACTCAGTACAGGAGTAGGACAATTATGATATGGGCGTGTATTTGTATCGGCGGAAGAACTGCCGTTCAGTTCTTTGGATCACAGGCAATCTCAATGCACAGATTTGAACGAACTGAAACAATTGTATTATATCAGAGGTTGTCATTCTATTACGGACCAAATTTGGTGCTTACTCCTACAATGGCCTGCTCAATCGCCAGACTTGAATGCCATTGAGCACACATAGGAAATGCATCAAAGAAATGCTCTGCCTAATATGGATGCCGTACACACACCAGAAAAACTTTTTCGTCTGTTACAACGGACATGGGTGGCCATTCCGTAAAATGATTATGATGAACTCATGTTGAGCATGCCGAATCAACGCTTTAGTGGCAGAAATATAGACTACTAATTGTTTATCTTAATCAATAAAAACCTCGGCGCCCACTATCGGTGGGCATCGGTGCGGCTCGGTGCCGCTCGGGCGCCTTACGGCGGCTTCGGGCGCCTCAGAGCTGCGTCGGGCGACTTCAGGCTACCTCGGCAGCCGTAAGCATGGCTAAGGACGCCGAGGCTGTTTCGGGTAGCAAGATGAACAATGAGAACTAAGTCCCAATCCACCAATATAAATACACACGCACAACTGTTTTCATGTAACGTTACGACTGCTCTGCGATGTTTCTGCCGCCCGAACTATTCTGAGGCTACCCAAAATCAGCTATGGCGTCCTTAGCCATGCTAACGGCTGCCGAGGCAGCCTGAAGTCGCCCGACGCAGCTCTGAGGCGCCCGAAGCCGCCGTAAGGCGCCCGAGCGGCACCGAGTCGCACCGATGCCCACCGATAGTGGGCGCCGGGCCTAAAACATAACAGGCGAAATGTGGGTGTTCTATAGGTACAACTCTGCCTAACCCTTCGGGGAAATAAGCCAGCATAAGTGAAAAGTCTTTATTAATGCGAACACAGAGAATACTTCGTAGATCTATACCACATACGAAAACTTTTTATATAATAAATCTAAATAGGCATTTTTATTTAATATCAATAAGGCAATAAATTAGTTAAAATAATACTTTGACACTTTGATGTTTGCATGTAGGAACTGTTTATCAATGCGACTGGCAATATGAGTAAGAGATATTAATTTGTCTTTATGACTGTGGTCAAACATATGGTTCCCATTATTTTTATCACTGCACTTCGGATTCACTATTTATCGTTCTGAGGGCCAACCACCAGCTCTTAAAACAGTATTATTATAATCTTACTTTGACTTTTCGTACCATAACGTCCTTAAAATAAGGTTATTATAAGGTTATAATAATGTTGTTTTCTTAGCGGTTTTGGTGACGTCACCTCTAAAACTTCATTCAATTCGTACCACGACGTGACTTTTGACAACCAGCTAGATTGTTTTTATGTCAAATTTAGCAATCATAAAAAAGTTCCTCGGACTCGACGGAATTATACTTGTTTTGCAATTTTATATAAAAAGAAACATTTTCGTGTCATATAAATTAAATAAAATGTATTTATTTATGTAAACTTGCCGATTGAATGGTGTTTCAAGAGATCTTAGTACATGGGTAATAAATTTCTTGGTTGATTCTAGATGGCGAATGCATACGAAATATTTGAGTTTTTTGAAGCTGATAACGCAGAAGCCAATTGTACAAGAAAGCGGGGTCGTATGCAGCTGCGTAAGGAATACGACCCTTTCAATTTAGATGAAGCCGAGTTTTGCCATTTCCTTCTTGAGTACTCCTTGGCTTGCAGAGAGCGATTGTGGGCAGTAGCGATAGATCTGTTGGAATTTAAAAATTCCCATAGTATCTCTAGCTGCCGCCAGGAAACGCGATTAAACTCTTCGGCTGCAAAATTAATAACAAAACACCAATCACTGAGTCTGACGACATATAGTTTACATAAACATTATAGAAAAATATTTCCTTGTTTTAAACTTATTCACTGAGTTACGGTGTTTAAACGTGGTTTAAACTTACCTTGATTCCATGTTGATTTTATAGGCAACTGGCTTCTAAAATGCTGGCGACACACAGATCTTATGCAATTAAGATAAAATAAGTTCAACCACTTAGAAAACCACTTATAAAATTACATCGATTTTTAAAGGACATGGTTAAATTGAAGTGTAGGTGACATCCTGGCAATGTATAAATATGTGTATAGTATATAATATAAAGCTGAATAGTTGAATATTAGTATTTCATATAAAAACTGTTTCAGGAACTTTTCATATCTTTACAATCGTAAAAATAAATTCGCTATCACGTAACTCCTTCGTCAATAGGTATAGAAACTGCAAACGTAGCTTCTGAATTACCGCAGTTTATGTATCGCATGATGAATTTATTGAAAGTCAAGACCGTGTAGAGTAGGTAGCAAGAGGTCAGTAACTAGGTGAGCACACACAATAAGTCTAATAAACAAGCTTGGGTCAGTGAAACTCCAAAATAAAAAAAACACAACGAACAAGCAAACGGCAAAGATTTCAAATGACGTCTGACATCTGACGTTTGGTTTTTATGATAGAGATGGGATTGAACTTCATGTGTAGAAGAATCGATAAAATAATCGAAAGAGTTGAAAAAAAACTTGGTTTTTTCGTCCACTATTATTATTATTACTTAATGTTTTTCGACAGAATATAGATAGTAGGATTAAAAGAAGGAGCACATTCCGACTGACCTGACACTTTAAAAACAACCCTATTTTCCGAATCAAAACCTGCTGGAAACACAATAACAAGTAACTAAACAGGACACCGAATTGAACGCCGTCGATTCCCGCTAAAAACTCTGATTGCCAGTTCTTAGTTTCAGACAGTAAATCGTTTTGATAGCAGTTATCAAAAATCGATATAAGTATAGTTTCAATTCGACATTCTGGAAAAGCGTTATGACTCCTCCCTAGCTTGCAGTACTGTATTATTATTTCCCCTTGACACATCAATGGAAAGCTTAAAAAAGCAATTAAGATACTTTTTTTTATGCTAAACAGTTCACGAGAGTTCTTAGAAATTACTAAACACTCAATAATTAATAAATGAATATTTAAATATTACGAGTTAATGTGAGATTCCAATACAAATTGAAGGCACTCATTTAGCCATCTCCTTTCGTTTGCATTACACAGCTGATAAGAACACAATTTGTTCCGATTCCTATCATATCTCAGTTTTCAAAGTATAATCTTTTAATATTTGTATTAATTTCATGAAAATTACTCTTAACTATTAGATGTTTATACAAAGTAATCTTTATAAGTAAAAAAATAATAATAGTTTGCTTCGAGAGCATACTTCATAGTGGGGATTCGGGACAGCGCTATATACTAGGGTGGAGTGAAAATGTATGGAGATTATTTTTTTTAGTTTTTTTGTAATAGCATAGCGGTAAAAAGCTGCCTATGGATGAGTTAATAAAGTGTTTTAAATATCATTTATGTATTACAATGATTCGAGGTGCCCCAGCACGAAAGAATTTTGAAAAAAGTATAATTTCGTTCATTATTGACAGCCTCATTCAGATGTATATAAACCTGAATAATCTATAGGAATAGTATTTTTTGTGTTGCTTGAAACCTATATTTTTATGTAATAATAAGAAAATATATAAAAGTTTGGAATTTATGGTGCCCCAAAACCTCTTAAAACCAAAATAATACAAGAATTTTATGATAAAATGCGATTAATATTAATTAAATATTTACGCAAAAAATAAGTTACAAAATAGCCAATCAAGTAGAAAAATCACGTTTAGTGTTATAAAAAGGCATCATCTGACGTGATGACAGTCTAGCCCTAATCACGTTTCTCTTCTCCACATACAGCACCTGAAGCTTCAGCTACGAGTTTGATGCAATGCTCCACGGCTTGAGTACGACAAGGAAAGAGTGCTATATTCTCTTTCGTTCCAACATCATTTTTTACAATTTCTTTCAAGGCTGCAGCTGATAAACTCTTAGTTAAAGGCCGCTCAGTAACAGTAATCTGACTATCGTGTCAAGTAATAATGTCAGTATAATGGGGAGCATCGAAATTAAATGATGGTACTTTAAATTTTCGGATTCGTATGGCTTTCTCTGACCTTGCTTTCAGAATACGTCGGCATGCCAGTTCCCGTATCACTTGGTTGTCATCTGCAAGCATAGATAAAAGAAGATTTTCTTGATGGCCAAAATATCCATTTCTTTGTATGACTGGATCACACACTTTTTTCAAATTCTAGTTTATATAGCCACTATAATTCATCGTCAACCACATGTGCTGTGCTCCATTTAAACACGAAGGATTGCATTTGATTTGAAACCACATTCGCCCATAAACTTTCATCACGAAATTGGCTAATATAAGTAGATTCTTTTCCGGATCAGTCTTTGTGACATATAATCGTAAGATCCTGTTCGCAGTAGGAATGGTTGAGTAGACCGAGTTCTCTACTTGTCAGGTCAGAAGGAAAAATACCAGTGCTAAAAGCAGTCATTGGTGCCGATTCTGTTGTACACCGAACTAAACTAACTAAACTATCTCTAAAATTCCTTACTTTTGGCTATGAGAATTTTAACGCTATTCTGCAAGAAAAAATCTCTAAATTTAAAAATTATTTTGACACGACTAAAAACGAATTTGACAATCAACGTGGTTTTTTTTTTCTTTTGGTTTCGCAACGTGGTACTTGTGTGCGCTACGTAATTAATTTTTTAGACACGAAGGGGCGCGCACGGGGGCAGCCTGGACGTGTTTTATATGGAATTTTTCACTATTTGTTTGAAAAATAAAAAAAAATATTACCCACATGTTGAGATTTAAATGTTCCGGGGTTTCATAAAGGGGGTCGAAAATTTCATTCTTTTTGCGATAGGACACGCCATTTTCGAGATAAAAGCAAAACAAAAAATAAAAAATACAGCACTGTTTTTGCACGTGAAGGCGAGGCGTTGGTGTGAATTTTTTGTTCATGACCACTAGTTTTATTCCACACCTTTTTAATCGCGATTAAAAATAGTCAGATTTAGTCAAAATAAATTATTATAGTCTAAATTTTTGGTGAAAACCGGCAAACTCAGAATAGCAAAATTGTCATTTTCACTAAACTAATAACTCAGTGCAATCTTGGTGCTGTCAAACTAAAATATAGTTAAGTTGTGTCACTTTAGTCTATTTCAGAATAGAAAATCTTTGTATGACAGGAATTAACCAAATTTTAGTGATTTTTAGTTTAGTTTAGAGAATTTTGTACAACAGAATCGGCACCATTATCTCAAATAGATATGTTTGATCGGAGCTTAAATCTTTAGTAATAACAGGAAGTGGCGTGGGTATAAGGGCAAATTTCACAACTGGCTTTTTTTCACATTGTTGCAGTTCAGATCCAATTGGCCCTGAAAAACATCGAGGTCCCGTAGTTTGACAGTCCAAATGTATCAAAAGGTCTCGTAGTGGCAATTCATTCGAATGTAGTGCACAGATGAACCATTGTAACGGTTTTTTTATCTCTAACTCTAGCAGGCTAATGACGCCGCCTTTAGATCCAGTATTTACAACTGTCCCATCCCAGTCCACTACTGACAAAGCACTCAAATCTCCTTTTTTTACTGTTATCAAAGTTTTGTCTTTTCTACCGTCAAAGTAAAGACCAGGTATAGGTTGATTGGTTATAGACCCTGTTACTCCAAATGATATAGTGAAACTAGTTAATGGTATGGAAAATAAGAAATCATGTGGCTATGACGAGATTCCAATAGCAGTTATTAAAGAAAATTTAGATATATTAGCTGAACCATTGACTATTTTTTACAATAAATGCATTTCAGATGGTATCTTTCCAGAACAGTTAAAAATAGCAAAAATTATCCCACTCCATAAAAAAGGCTCTAAAACAGATCCAAAAAACTACAGACCTATCTCGTTGCTCCCCATCCTTTCCAAAATTTTTGAAAAAATTATTAAGAGTAGACTTGTACTTCATCTAAATTTAAATAAGGTTTTGCACATGAGACAATTTGGATACCAAAAAAATGTCGGAACAGGGGACGCTATATATTCATTAGTGGATGATATAATTAGTAAATTGAATAGGAAAAAGAGGGTAGCTGGCATTTTCCTTGATTTAAGCTCAGCCTTTGATACAATTGACCACAAATTACTCATTGCAAAACTGAAGCATTATGGGGTGAGAGGCAAAACTTTACAACTTTTCTCTTCATATTTGAGTAACAGGAAAATGTATGTGGATATTAGTAATATGCAAGCGAATGGTAATGGCAATTGTAATAAATCTTCTATGCAAGATATAGTAGCAGGCGTGCCCCAAGGATCGATTGTGGGGCCTATTCTATTTATATTATTTACAAATGATTTAATTAATTACATTAATACAATATTTTCTGATACACAGCTGACAGTATTTGCAGATGACACCAACGCAATAATCGAAGCTAACGACATACAGGAACTTTCCGCTAAGGTTAATGCAGTGTTAAAAGTTTTTAATTCTTGGTTTGAAAGTAATAAGCTAGTAATTAACACCGAAAAAACCAAAATAATGTTATTCAGTACAACAGCTCGTAATAAAGACAAAATGACGGTTGCACTTAATGAAGTTAAAATTGACATAGTTAGTGAGGTAAAGTTTCTAGGGGTATACATTGACAAATATTTAAATTGGAAAAGGGAATTGCAAGCAATTGATTCATATATTTCCTCAGCGTGTTACGCCTTACGCAGTCTTAGGGAGGAAATTGACAAAAAACATCTTAAAATGGTATACTATGCACTAATAGAATCAAGGTTGAGGTATAGTATCCAGTTTTGGGGAAATAGTTTTAAATATAACTGCCAGAGAGCCTTTGTACTCCAAAAGAGAGCCATACGAACCATGGTCCGGATATCACAAATAGAGAGCTGTAGGCCACATTTCATAAATTTAAAAATTCTTACTGTGCCCAGCCTCTATGTTTTAGTATTGATGGTGAATTTCAAAAAATACCTGCATAATTATGAAACAGATGAGGAGAGACAGTTGAGGGAAAGTACGCGAAGGAAAGATTTTAAAAACAAAATAAAACCCCAACTTAATATTGTTCAACATAGTCCTCAATATCAGGCAGTGCGGATTTTTAACAGGTTGCCAGTGGACTTAAAAACTTTAATTTATAAGAGCACATTTAAGTCAAGACTCAAAGTGTTCCTATTGGAGAAATGTCTTTATTCAATAGACGATGACTTATCCACGTTTTAAATTTTTTATATTAGTTAGTGTGAGACTGGGTAATATTAGTAGGTACATAATTATGTAATAGCAACTGTAATGTTATTGAACTTTTTAATTGTATTGTTTTTTTTTTAATTTATCATATTAGAGATTTTGTTGTATTATGAATGTTTTAGTTTATAATTTTAATGAGTTTGTTTTTATTTTTTATTTATTATGTATTTTGTATAGTTTATAGTTTTCAAACACAATGTGAATTGTTCGTGAAATAAATTGAATTGAATTGAATTGAATTGAATTGATTGCGGCTCAATCCTTGTAAAAAGCTCTTTTCTTTGCTCTTTCCCGTCAAACCTTCGAACGATCTATCACACTACTTTGGTCTCTGGATGTAATAATGCCAACATCTTTCAGGACAGCAGAAGCTATAATAGCGGCAGACCTGTCAGAAACTCTAGTACGATCGCAGGCAAGACCTAAAGATGGGAGATTTATGCGCATCTGTTTAGATGATGGCTCAACAACATTCTGTATTTGTTCTTGATACGATTAATACAATGAACAGTAGTTTCTCCTGAGAATGCTTACTTATGACTGAAAGGTTAATTCAATAAAGGTTGACTTATTTATTAATGATTGGGTGTGTTTAGAAACAAAAGAAAATCAATTTCTACGTTTTGTTATAAAGTTTAGCATTTGGTTTTGCACTATCGAAAACTGACAAGTTTCGGATTTTTTTTCAAAACTTAGTCCTATCGGGGGCACCTTTAAATATAAACCTACACAAAAAATATTTTCGCTTTTTGCTTATTGTGCCTATCACGCAGCTTTTTGCGGGTATGCCATACTGAAAATCAAAAAATAAAAATTTCACTCCACCCTACTATATACGTTGTTTCTTTTCTATTATAGCAGGCAATAGACAAATCTTTCAAATAGTTCGTTCTTTCTCAGCACTAAGCAGGAATAAAACAATATTGAACGATGAAGGTCATGGTACGAATATGAGTAATGTTATTATAATCTTGAAACAAAACTTTCTTGAAATAAGATTGTTTCGTAAAAGATGGTGGTAGGCCCCCTGTTCTCGAAGCTTGCAGGAACAACAAATGAACACAGCTGCCTCTACTTATTAGCTACGATTAAACAGACAATTACCTTCAAATGACGTCAGAATTTTGCTCCTAAGGGTAAGCGGGCATTGTTATGGGGAACCATGACACAATTGTTCACACCATTACATTGTTGTATCTAAACCTCTTGTTCGTTAGGACAAGGCTTTGTAACTAAGGATCTGTTCATCTTATGAGACTCTTAACAGCAGTGGACTAATACCCGGTTTCTAAATTCAGAATTTGAATTTTCGAACTTTCAAATTATAGTATTACTTAAAGAGAAAGCCCGCAAAATTCACAATTTCTTTGCAAAAATCTTAAGATACATTGAAATTCACGGCTTTATTGTAGAAATCGCCATTGCTAAAGTTTTCAACTTCAAAGTTTTAATTCTAATGCTAATTCATTCGTGCTCCTGCCCAGAAACCAATTTATTTGTAGTCGGTGCAAAATGTCTTTGTGGCTGTATTATTACAATTAAGTTTAAATTAAGTAAATAGTTTATTATTATGTAGGTAACACTTTAATAAGACGATGTTGAATGTGTATGCTGTGAGTAATAAACTAATAAAATATGTAACTCCCGAAATATTTGCTGCAAAGAGACTCCGAATTTTGATTTTAACAAGCAACTCTTTTGAATATTGGTAGAAAAGTCACTTGCTGAAAATATGTACTGAATCCAATCGAATTTTCGAATCCTAATTTTAAATTGTACCATGTTAATTAAAACGAATTCAAAGGAATTCTTACATCGGGCTTCATGCTTGTAGTCTGTAATAGATATATACATACTTACAATATCCTTCGAATTTGGTATGTACGTTACCTGATTTGCCCTCTCAGCGGAAGTCTTAGCCTTCTCAGGTACCCCTATTACTTTTGTCGTAGGTGTAGAACCAATTTAAAAGAGCTTACGGGCCTTTTTGTCAGATTCCGGCCTATTCAACAGGAGCCTTCGGGTCGCTCCTGCCAGCGGTATGGAATCCTTGGAGTTCGAGACTAGCAGAGCTATGCTTTGACGCCAGCTGTTCGTCAGGATCGACTAGGCTTGCCCGTTTTGGGGTAGTCCCAAACCTTGGTCATTAGGATCAACTCATTATTTTAAATCGTTACGCCTTACTATTGCAATAGTATTAGTGCCTCCAGGGTCAATATTTTCATATTTGTTGATTTTTAACCAAGACTGTTCCTAATGGGATAACTAAGGTTCATAATTATTCTTTCGATAGTCGAAGAATTTTTGTGATGTCGAACTAAAAACCGATTACAGTCGATTTCCAGGTTCAAGAAACAAATACGTAATAAACAATTCTTTTTCTTGTATCCAAGTTAAGGCTCGTGCAGACTAGCGTGACGCAACAGTCGTGCGTGATTCGGCGATTTATATCCGTAGAACAATTTCTATGAAAACACGCGCGACACTTCACACAGCGAGGACCTGTCGCGCCGCGACACGGTCATAGAAATTGTTCTACGGATATAAATCGCCGAATCGCGACGCGGTAGTCTGCACGAGCCTTTATGTGTTTTGGCGACGATTTTTAAATTTACCTTATTTTATATTTTTATTTTTATTAAACTATTTTTATTATGCGACAGTATGCACATTCGAAGTTCACAGGCAAGAAGGTAGATATGACATTCACTTTTAGTTTGTTCGATCGACATTCTAGCGTCATCATTCATCATTCATTTTACTGAATCCGGTTCTAAAGTGTTTCATCATCATCATCATTTCAGCCGTAAGACGTCCACTGCTGGACATAGGCCTCCCCCAATTTGGGGTGGTTTGCCATAATCGCCACGCTTGGCAGGCGGGTTGGCGATCGCAGTATGGTGGTAAAATGCATAGAGAAAGAACGCAGCTACCCATTCTCAAGTAAGTTCCTTGGTGACCTCTTACGACACCCACGGGAAGAAATGGGATGCTGGCATTCTTAACGTCCGGTTCCAAATATTTTCAGTTCAACTGTGAAATTACAGGCTTGAAAGTTAAGTAGAAACTGATCAAACGTAATATTTTCAATATCTAGATAACTCGAAAATTAAAAGATATTTCCATGTTACAGAATCCTTCCCGAAGAGTTTCATGTTTCCGAAGTATAAAGTTTCAGAGGAGCGCTGTTTGTTTATGGTTTTATATTTGTTAACTGCGCAGTTCGTATCTAATTTAGTTATTTATCGATATCAGTTATTGGCCGTGTTAAAGTTAATTTTAAGATGATAGAAGATAAATCTAATACTTTTAAGGTATGGTTACAAAATAAAAAGATGTAGTGAGTATCTTTATGGTACCCGACAAGTTACTAGATTGATAGTTAGGTAATATTTACAAAAATAATGAAAAGTCAAAAGCGCATGACCAAGCAGGGTTACCATATAATCTTAAGAGCACCGAAGACAAACTACGGTAGAAAGACTGTCACATATGAGGGGACTCTATGACTCTATGCATAATGTTCCCATTGCTGTGAAACAGGCTAGGAAGTGGGGTATACCTAATCCACTTCGCGACCCCAGTGCGGGTTGGTCATGTGATGTCACATGTCTTCGATTTTTGGTTCCAGGACATGCCGGTTTCTTCAAGTTGTTTTTCTTCACCATTTTGAGTGCAGTGGTGGTGAAATAATTTACACAAAGTGCCTGCTTGGGTTCGAACCCAACGACCTGCAACTCGTAAGTTACGGCCGTTACATATATAACTCTATACCAATCGAAATCTCTTCAAAGTTTGAAAAATTTATTTAAGCTGTAAGTTCTTAACAATGTTTAAATTGTACGTTTTGACTTTCTTCAACCCAGCGAAACCGTCGGTTGACGTAATTCTTAAGTTTTTCCCCATAGGAATGAATAAATGTATGTTATTTAGAGAAACACATTGTCTTTTACCGCAAATCGTAGATAGATGTTTCTAACGATCATGATAAGTAGCGTCGCAAATCCGTTTTCCACATAAATAGTCTAATTTTATCTTTTTTCGAATGACAAGTAGAACGTAGGTATAAATAGTCGCCGATATGTAAATGGCATAAATTGAGACGTGAAATAAACAGTAAATATTTACATTGAGTACACTTTAAATGAGATGGTGTTGATGCTGCGTGGGTGACACTGAACTTTAGCGGGATAAAGTGACGAGACCGACGCCATTTTTTATAGCACCTCTTTCACATTAAGCGAGTGACGGAGTTCGCAGGTAGGTCGCATTCTTTGAGAGTTTCAGATTTCTTTCAGGCACGCTATGCGGGTGTCATATTGATTAAAACAGAGTCGAATATCCGCCTTTAAAGTCGTGAAATTGATAAGAATTCTTTAGCAAGGCGTAAAAAGCATTCCTTTTATTTGCTCGATGGAAACGAAACGTCTTTCAACGTTCAACTTCATCGAACATTGTACCTGGATGCCTAGCCGAGGTAATCTTTTGGAAAATGCAAATATTTTTGTGATTTCTAAAATAGAAGTTGCTATTTTCATATTGGTCATCAAGAAATTTTAAAAGTTTAACCCTCTGCTTGGTTTTGGATAAAATTTTGAAGAAATGACATTTTTTTTATTAAAAATACAGTTGAAGGAGAATTTTACAGTGAGCTGTCGATTTGTGTTTTAGCCAACATTTCAGTAGAAACTGATATTACTTAAGCGAATAAAACCAAGAGAATCTAGGTAACAACAAAGCTAGTAGGATAAAGTTTGTGGAGCTTAGACCACGAGCAAATAGCTGTGAGAGAATACTATTCGAATAGCGAATGAAAAACAATTCGGCTGAGTCCGACAAGACTGTAAATATTGACGGACAGATTGTGGCACTTCCTGCCTTTTACAGAATTGTCTCAGCATGGTATAAAGTTCAGTTTACGATAAAATCTTGGTCTTGACTCAATTTTATTTAATTTTTAAAGTGAACAATCCAACCATAGAAATAAAGTTGAAAATTCTAGACAAAGAATATCAAGGCGTAAACTTGTTGTGTTGAATAATTATGGATGGTGTGAACATTGATCAGAGTACCACATATAGATACTATTTTACTCTTTAGATATCTTAATCTTTAGTATCTTTCCTTTCAGGTGAAAGCAGCACAATCGCTTGTTTGTATAAGGGACAAAAGGTTGTTACCAAAACTTATTTAATTTAAAGAATCAAGTTGCCAGATGTTTAAAATGCTCTTACCTAATTAACTGGCACTAAGACAACACAGTCTAAGAACAGACGAGTGGCTGGTAAAATACAAGCTTGAAAATATAGGAGCTGCGTAATGCTCACCCACTTTGTGAATTAAAATATTTATATAGAAGTACGAAGTAACGAACTAATTAGTTTAACAAGCCATCGCCCGAGTAAACCATTCCATGCCCATTTCTTCCCGTGGGTGTCGTAAAAGGCGACTAAGGGACCTACCTACTACAGAATGGGCAGCAGCTTTCTTCATGCATTTTACCACCATACTGAGATCGTCGATTAACATATACGACCATCACTGAGCCGTACTCATTTCAGTTCTTTGGTGACTGTACTCATCCTGATCTTATGGGAAGCAGTCGGATTTATGTCTGAAACCGACTAGTTTTTGATGAAATCGACACATCTTCGTATTCTAATAAATGTGGCTTTTAAACCAGGCGATACGATTCATACTGTTGTTTGCATTGTAACTCTACCTAAGTTCATGGCTTTTATAAAAATATTCGGATCGGGATTCTTTATACATTTTATCCACAATTTATTACATGACTGCATACCGATCGCTTTATAGCTTACGTGTGGCAAATCCCTCAATAATTGACGCGTATTCTTTTTTCTCTTATATACATAAGTGGTCGGTCACCTGCACTGATCCCGCGTGGTGGATTACGGCACCCTACCTCCCTCAGAGAGAAGGCCTGGTTTCCAATAGTGGTAAATGTATAGTCTAATCATGCTTATGTTGTTTATGTAAGTTGCTTTGTCGCTTAAAACAATGCTCGACTGCATAATGACTAACAATTTTATTTTTACTGTTTCGCCATTCTCTTCTCCAAACTGGGCGCTACTATGTATATCAATTTAAAATTATAGTGAGTTTTTATTATTCCCTTTATTTTTAGGTAAGATTTCGAGAGAAAAAGCTTTTAGCGACAATGTGGATGAAAAAGAAAAAAACTTCAATATCTTCCTACGTAAACTCACTTTTTGTATTGTATAATTCTGTTGGCGTCGGGAATGTCAATGAAAATGTAAGCAATCTCACCGTAAAGCTGAAAACGTTTTTACCAAATCCCGGGTTGCGCTCTACAAAGCCGTAGGAAAATTATTGCTGAAATGGATGGCCAAGTGAGACCATTTTATAATAAAAGCCGACGCAATCTTTTACACCTAAATTTACGGATTAAAAAGTTCAAACTTCAAGAGAAGGAGTCACATAGGAGCTTTTTTCTGTTACTTTAAAAAATAACAGTACACGAGTGCACGAAGCACTAGAGAATATTTTCAAACTAAAAATAATATTCTTAAGGTAACATTGGAAGTGGCATTACTAACGGAACGCAATCTTCCGTAATAGAAGCGGGTGTGTCCGACTTAAGTGTAGTTAAATTCTCTCGATGGAGAGCTTCACCTAAGTTATTACGTAGAATTACCGTGCCGCGCCGGGGGCGCTCGCTTCTGGGTAGCTGCACAAGGCGTGAGTTGCACGGGGCGTGAGCTGCGCCGGGCGTGAGTTGTACGGGTTGGTTAACGTCAGGACCACCACTCGTGTCCATACGCTCTAACTGTAAGACTAGAAAAGCTTATAATCGGATTGTACTACAATACTTGTGTCAAACCTCGAGAATTGTTTCAAATGCACGGTCATTTTGAGGTGAAGGTGTTTTACTACACATAATGCGGTTTCTAAACTCTATTCAACAAATCTGTCGCTTATGTCGAGTCAGCTTTTCGTCTAAATTGATTTGATTGTTTGTTCATTTATATAATTAAGTATGTCATAAGAAATCGTGATTCCTTGACACTGACGACAAGTTTGAATTAGATTTACTGACAGCGCTCCAACATCTGAACATTGTAATAGATAAGCATTTAATAAGAATATAATGTGCCCAATGCATGCTGCGACACAGATCTCCTCGCGGCGTGGGTTGCTAGATGTCACATTTCTTCGAATTTCTGGTGTTAACACATTCTGGTTTCCTTATGATGTTTTTTTTATAGTTTTGAGAGCAGTGGTGATGTAATAATGCCTGTCTAGGCTCGAAACTACGACTTATATAACTCGCAAGTTGCGACTGTTACCACTGGGCATAATTTCGGATAACATAAGAAGTATTAGTTAATAAAACATTCGTAAGAACCGTGACCCAAAGTAAATGTCAACTAAAAGGAAAACTTCGTTCCCTTCATAAATGCGTATGACACACGTTTTTCATTCTGACCCTACGTTTACACCCATGTACAAGTTGTTTAACTTGTACAATACCAACTTAACAAAAAGATATCGTATTTAAAATCATGAATTTTCCGATCTCATCTAGGGTTTAAAATATGACTGACATGTAAAAGTGTTTGTGCAATCCTGCTACACCATCTCCATACCTTCTTACATAAATAAAATCATTTTTCATAATAATATTAATTTGTTCACCTTTTTGTGAAGTTTTCTACAACTTGTGTGTACCTCTAGTCTTTACAACTTGTTGCAGGTGTAAACGATGAATGAAAAGAGCAGACACGACATACTCACACGTACATTTTTTATACCTTGCTGTAATCGCTTACTTCTGTATAATATTGTCAAGGTTACATCATTCTGAAAATGACTTCAAATTATGATTACTTTAGGAACATATCTTATTTCTTTATTTAGTCGTACCGATACGAGCACAAAAATGCCTTTCTAGCTTACATAAAAACATTTTTTTATTTACATTAAACTTCAAACATTTTCTAAAATAAAACTAGTGTTAGCAACATATCTACTAAAAGTGTTAGCTTACAAAAAAGAGTGGCTATAAGCATTAAGCTAAATTTGAAACCTTTAATACTATAATACCCATCCAATATTTATCTCCAGACTGTATACTACTTAAACTTTACAAAAAGTATTTTAAACATAGACCACTTGGGATAGAATGAATAAAGAAAGCTACTAAGCATGTTGGATACAAAAATAATAGAGTTACTTTTTAGTTCATAATACAGACTTCTTCAAAGAATAGTAATCCTCTGAAAATTTAAGTTTACTAGAGGATATTCTAGAGGCGGTTGTACTTAAATAGAACTAGTATTTTCAGGACACATTATCTGTTTTTGTTTCATTAATACAGAACTGGAAAGCCGTTGAGTGCTGCGTACTGGTACCGAACTGTTTTTTACTGCATATCGTTAAGTATAAAAACGTGGAATTGAGGATTTTCTTAGCAGTGAACAAAATTAGCTACTACAATTTGATTTTTTATGTAATTATAAGTAATAGTCTCGACTGGCTTAGGGTAATGCGTAAAAGGGAAAATACACTTATCATGCCTAAAAAGTAGTTGGTGGAACACAACAGTTTAAAAATCTGATACTATTCCTCTTTAGTTTCTAATAAACTCAATACGAACTTCACTATATTAGTTCCCTGAACACTTGACCAGATAGCGTAACTTTACAGAAACTAAGTTCCATTTATAATAAACGTCCTATAAAAGTGGGAAAGTCGTATAATCAAGCCACTTCTCATGTCATTCATATTAATATATACTTCAGTTATAAAGAATTATGGCTTGGTCGTCAGGAGTTCACGCTGTAAGAATACCCGTTTGTATAAATCGGCGATGTTATCACGGGCCGTTTGAGTGCGAAGTATAGACTACATTAGAACGTAGCCCCAGACAATAGGCGGGTAATTGAGCGCGAGCAGGTATTAGTACTTGCACGCCCTTTCCTATTAGCGCAGAATTACCCGTAATAAAATAAACTGATGTACGATGTTGACCTTTCAAAGCGTACCTACGAATCTGCTTTTTGATTTTGTATTCTTGTAAATGAAATTCAGTTTTTATATATTTTTGTTTTCAAGTAGGCTTTCGAGACTCGGGTCCAGCGCCGGATATTTATTAAAAATTTATAAAATGATTAGGCAATACATTTAGGTGTCGCTTAGTGTTAATGAGTGAGTATGTTGGCCCTAAAACTAAGCGACAAAGTCAGAAATAAAGACATCAGAAAAATCACCAAAGTAAAAGACAGCAAAAACCATAATGACACAGAAATGGAAATGGGCTGGGCATGTCCAAAGATTAAATGACAACAAATGGGCCAAAATTGTCACGAATTGGTACCCAATATACAAGAAAAGACGAAAGGGAAGGCCATTCAAAAGATGGAGTGATGACATAATTGCCACGGCTGCAATCACTTGGCACAGAATGGCAAGAAATAGAGAAAAATGGAAGGAAATGGAGGAGGCTTTCACCGCCTGAGCGGTCCGTACAACAATACATACATAGGTACTCACAATTTATACTAACATACTAGATAAGAAAATAACTAGCACAATTACTAGCAATATATAGAAAAATGTAAATTGTAAGGAACAAATAAAGCTATTATTATTAGTGTTAATGAAAGCAGCTGTTAGAGTTATAATATGGTGTGAGTGTAAACAGTTATATATTTTTATTTATTACGGTATACGTTTTTAATATTATTTTGATAAGTATAAGGATATACAATGTTGAAAATAAGTAACTATGTACACTAAGTACTGAATGAAGATTTTTTTTTGGTTTTAGTTTTTTTTCGGCAGAATTGATGATGATGCCCTAATTAAGTGGCTAACTAACTGACTATAAAAATCAATACAAAAATAAAAAGCAAATGCGTACATTTAGGCGTCGAAGTACTTCTCCACTTCGCTGTTGTCTGAAAAAATGCCAAGAAGACTGGGAGCATTGCCACGTTGAATGGCAATGCTTATTCTTTGACCAAAGAACGAGCCAGCCCTCTGGTCACGTGAAGTATCGACCACTTGGCGAAAAGTGTCCGTAAAATGGAATCGCGCACTATATTCCCACAACCCGAACGTTTTGACCACAAGCGGCGCAAAACTGTAGTTACGCTTACGGTTACAGTATTTGCGCCGTTTAAGAGTCTCAACAGAGTTTTGAGTTTTAATTTTATTTCCATCCTTGTGGGTTGTTTGTTGTTTCTACCTTTCGCGTCCTACTGTCGAGCAAAAATCATCCCTAAGGTATTCACATCTCTCGCTGAGTAACTTTTACTACTAACCGGTGAGGTAATTGCGTAACACACAAACAATAAGAATGGCTCACATTTAGACGATTCAACAATATTCATTGTGTTATTTACGTGGTTGAGGAGACACATTGTTCGAACATAAGAAGAAAATTATTAGAAATATCTTTCAAAATTATTCGGATTCTGTTTGTTAGTGCGTTACGCAATAAGGGTGCTGTCTTGAACGACTTCAAGTCGCTAATTCAGCAACTTTCAGCCTAGATGACGACTCCCGTCTTCAAAACACCTTCACTGCATGACAGCCCATCTACCCTGATGCATTTAATAGATAATTCTGTATATAACTATAAGTATTATATAAATATACCAAATATAAAGCCTTGTGTATCAGAATGGTTACGGTTTATTTACTGTGTATGAAGGTTCTTATGAATACGGTTTGTTGGGAAAGGGTTTCACTAAATAAAGCACAGAAAGACAAGACTACACATATATTTCAATTAGGCTTGTCAGTATTAATCAGAAAGCTAGTCGTCCGTTCCAAAACTAGGTCTTCATGGAGAAGAAGGACAAGAAACTCCATGGAAACAGTACTGAAGTACTATATAAACCCATTTCTTACATTGCCATACATTATCATTATCTCAAATACATTAATACTATCTCTTGGACCATTGTCCAAGAGAACTCTGAATAATATTAACATAATCACAATTACAACAATGTCTAGAAAAGAATATGAATATTCCATTTATATGATTTAAAACATTAGCAATATGGCAACACTATAACCAGTACAACAACATTGTCATAATAGGCAATAATTAGGATATAATATCAATTACTTAACTTACGTGGCCTCTGGTCGATCTTTTCCACACAATCACAACACTAGAACTGACCAACTGAGTATCTGCCGAGGAACTGCCCCGATAACATGATTACAATCCTTTTTATATTCTACCAACGTCGAATATCGTGCGGAAATGCCTCACACTACACCTACCGTCATTTTGAACAAATTACAGATCATTACACGTTTTGGCTTAATAACTTCTAACACAGATAATAATAAACCATTGTTATGTAGTGAAACACTTTTAAAACTTTTTAAGGTTATTAAGCAATTCAATAAGAACTGATTCGTAACTTCTCAGTTACGAATCAATTAAAAGAATATCAATATAAACTGACAGTATTGTGACAGTCATTTGAATCATCACATTAAAGTAAAATGCCAATATAAAACCTAGGATATACTACAAGTATAATTAAATACTTCTTAATTATTTATAGTTATAAAATCTTAGTTATTTTTACTAGTTATAACAATTAGTTTTTGTAAACACTTTATCTAGTCAAATTAGGTACTTCTATATTGGTTTAATGTTTCGTAAATGTGACAGATGTCACTATCCAACCAACAATTATAAAATATCAAAATGAATAATCTAACACGGCCAGACTGACAAGTACTTCGTTCTCGAAGTACCTAGGAATGTATTGTCTCACAAAAACGACAACACTTGATTATCCAATAAACAATGAATCTAACACGGCCAGACTGATAAATACTCCGTCCTCGAAGTACCAATGAATCCACCTTACAAAAACAATTCTTGATAGTGACCAATTCAACAGAGTAATATATTTATTCTCATTTTAAATACTCGGAGCTTAATACAACTTCTCTACCTATGTATCGACATATATATGTATATATTTTTTTACCTTCCTTTTGTAATAGAAACAGGTTAAGTACTTTAACAATTTTGACAAATAATAAATTGCTTACAGACACAATTTAGCTTTACAAAACAATTGTTATAGCAACAATTCAAAAAGCCTTTCATTTTCAACAGCTGTTGAATCGAAGCATTAGCCAGTGATCATGAAAATAATTCGAATAATTCATCGCTCGGTCAATCTGACAATATTACCGAGAACCGTATTTAACAAACATTTACTATTAACTTTTTCACAAATTTTTGAAATGGGCTCTCTGACCATTTCTTTATCTGGAAGAAATTACTTTAAATAATACCTCACAGACCGAAGTAAAAACAATTATTTCACAGAGATTAATTTTAATAAAACCTTTTTTTTTCGTACTATGTGATGTTCACAACTTTGGGAAAAAGAAAATATGAATTAATCCAAGGAAAAGAAGCCACGTCCACAAATTAATTTCAGCAGGTGGTCAAAAAACAGTCAGATCAAAAATATGTTCGTACAGCTTTACCGACTCAACATTTTATAAATGTTTGTATCAATTTTTGAAAGTATTTTTTTTTTTCATCAAATGGCCATGCCATTGAAAATAAAAGCTTTGGGTTTGTTTTTCGGTTATCGTTGTAATGCAATTAAATGTAATTTTGTTTATGTGATTATCTGCTCAGTCCCGTAGCTTAAAGAGGTATGGAACATCTTTACTTGATAAAGGAAATAATTTGAGAACTGAAGAAGATATAAAAGATCAGACCATATCTACAAACACAATAGTAAACGCCCAGTACAATTGTTACATTATGTTATTACATTAATATTCACAATATCATTTTCTTCATGTTGCAAAATAATTATCCACTAAATCGGAATATCAAATCTTTGTCAATGTATCGTTTGAACGTTCGGTTAAACTGAAATGGACCAACATACGAATAATTTGAAAATAACCTTTCACGGCCATGCTGAACTGTACTTCGTCTCGAAGTGCAAGCCACAAAAGCAAAAAGAGGAACATTTATATTTTTTTCATTGGTCTATGACCCAAGTGATGTTATGGCCCCACCTGCTGTACGTGAGTCCCCTAACATCAGGCCTATGACCCCAGCAGTATTTTTTCATTGGTCTATGACCCAAGTGATGTTATGGCCCCACCTGCTGTACGTGAGTCCCCTAACACCAGGCCTATGACCCCAGCAGATTTTTTTCATTGGTCTATGACCCAAGTGATGTTATGGCCCCACCCGCTGTACGTGAGTCCCCTAACATCAGGCCTATGACCCCAGCGGAAAGTTTTTATTGGTCTCTGACCCAAGTGATGTTAGTGCCCCACCCGCTGTGCGTGAGTCTCCCCTAACACCAGGCCTATGACCACAGCGGTAATTTTCATTTATTTCACAATTAAATTTACCTCTAATTGTGTAACTTAATCATTTCTCCCATCAATTCCTTTTTTCTTTTATTTGTGTTGTTTTATAAATCCGCTCATTTCAGTTTAACCAAACGTAAATAATAAAGTTTTGTCTCAAGCCTCATCCCTGTGAGCACTTATAATTCCAATACAACTCATCATACAATTTCTTCATTACTTATGTCCCTATAATAAAAAGCCCACAAACCAATTCTAAATATCGTTAAATACTATAACCCCCAAAAGAAATAAAAATAAAATGATATTAAGTGAACAATCTATATAACCACTTTTATATTCAAACAAATTATCTATGAATTCTGGGTTTACTACCACCTCAAATATTTTATCATACTTATCCCGTTACTCGATTGGTTTCAAAATGCTAGAACTACCTTGGGCATACGCAGTCCGTGCCATGTTCCGAAGCTAATACTGAACAAGTTGTGAAGAATTAACACTTAAAATATATCTTATTTCGGAGCAATAAGACTATCTATAGTGTATTCAAATCCTAGTATCAAACTGATGTTATAGAAACTTGAGTACTAATTTAGTCGTAGCGCAATTGAATTTTCCGAAATTGACCTTTACGTGTAGATATCAAAATTATTATTTTTAAACTAATTCGTTTATATATTTGAAAATTAAATAGCAAACGCAGCTCGTTATCATCTGCCTAGCCTTCTCCCAACCATGTTGGGGTCGGCTTCCAGTCCAACCAGATGCAGCTGAGTACCAGTATTTAACATGGAGCGACTGCCTATCTGACCTTCACAACCAGATTACTGGGTAATATGATATATCCCATGGTTGTCAGACTTTCGGGCTTTTGACGACCCGTAACGACTGTCTAAGATCTATGAAATACGATCAATGGCTTAACGTGCTTTCCGAGGCACGGAAGGGTCTCGATATGCAAAAATGGCCACCCATTCACGGAGCTATCGCGGCAAGCGTAGCCTAACCTGAACGATCGACCCGTGCGGCTGTTGTGACTTACGCAGCTATTAAAATGCAGAAAATAATGAATGACGTTTTTAGCATCTTACTTTTTTCTAAAGTAATTCCTAATTAACGGTTTCTTCTTATACTTTTCTAATGCTATGGTAAATAATAAAATACGTAACCAGCCAAGGGTGTATAACCGTACTACGTAACGGTTTCTTGTTTTAAGTACGTGTATCATTAAAACTTTACGAAAAACGGAATCACTTTGCAATTTTTTATTTATTTATGGCTAACGTAAAAAGTGGCTAGATAGTTAGTTCTAAAATTAACATCTGTAACCGGTACCTTCTCTCTGTGCAATTAAAGAATTATTGTATTCTAAACATCTCAGATTGCGAAGTTTCACTTTTGTGATCACTTGCATAGTACTATTTCCCACTTTTTCAAAATTGTATCGTATAATAATTTTTAAAGAAACTGTTTCAACGACTATTAAGTAGTTAACATATTTCCATTCCCAATAATCCAAACATGAACCAAATGCCTTATAGACAATAATAATGGTATTTGATTATTTATTGAATAATGATGTAAAAGTGATTGGCAATAACTAGTCTCTAAATTTAATCATCTTATCCATTTGTGTTTTGTTTTAATGTAAAAGAACCTCTAAAGACTTCACCGATTTCATTTACTTCTTATAAGCTTCCTCATATTTTTATTAAAATAAGCTTCCTCATATTTTTATTAAAATTTGAGGTACCACAGTCTCAAACCTCACACAGCAACTTGAAGCACCGCAGCTCCGATGTCAAAAGCAGCGCGATGTCATTGTCAAGGTGCGAGTGAAGTCAGTGACCGTCGACCAGCGGTTTCCAAAAAGTCGTTAGTAGCCCCACCATCGAACATGAAAATAACAAAATAAATTTCATTAGTAAGCGGTTTTAGAAGGACAGGGAGCAAATCCCACTTCTGATAATAGATAATTCTGTATATAACTATAAGTATTATATAAATATACCAAATATAAAGCCTTGTGTATCAGAATGGTTACGGTTTATTTACTGTGTATGAAGGTTCTTATGAATACGGTTTGTTGGGAAAGGGTTTCACTAAATAAAGCACAGAAAGACAAGACTACACATATATTTCAATTAGGCTTGTCAGTATTAATCAGAAAGCTAGTCGTCCGTTCCAAAACTAGGTCTTCATGGAGAAGAAGGACAAGAAACTCCATGGAAACAGTACTGAAGTACTATATAAACCCATTTCTTACATTGCCATACATTATCATTATCTCAAATACATTAATACTATCTCTTGGACCATTGTCCAAGAGAACTCTGAATAATATTAACATAATCACAATTACAACAATGTCTAGAAAAGAATATGAATATTCCATTTATATGATTTAAAACATTAGCAATATGGCAACACTATAACCAGTACAACAACATTGTCATAATAGGCAATAATTAGGATATAATATCAATTACTTAACTTACGTGGCCTCTGGTCGATCTTTTCCACACAATCACAACACTAGAACTGACCAACTGAGTATCTGCCGAGGAACTGCCCCGATAACATGATTACAATCCTTTTTATATTCTACCAACGTCGAATATCGTGCGGAAATGCCTCACACTACACCTACCGTCATTTTGAACAAATTACAGATCATTACACGTTTTGGCTTAATAACTTCTAACACAGATAATAATAAACCATTGTTATGTAGTGAAACACTTTTAAAACTTTTTAAGGTTATTAAGCAATTCAATAAGAACTGATTCGTAACTTCTCAGTTACGAATCAATTAAAAGAATATCAATATAAACTGACAGTATTGTGACAGTCATTTGAATCATCACATTAAAGTAAAATGCCAATATAAAACCTAGGATATACTACAAGTATAATTAAATACTTCTTAATTATTTATAGTTATAAAATCTTAGTTATTTTTACTAGTTATAACAATTAGTTTTTGTAAACACTTTATCTAGTCAAATTAGGTACTTCTATATTGGTTTAATGTTTCGTAAATGTGACAGATGTCACTATCCAACCAACAATTATAAAATATCAAAATGAATAATCTAACACATTCAACATCTAAGACTTAGAGATATAGAAAAAGAAACGAAAAATATTTTATTTAAGACACGCACAGGACACAAAAACAACTTATAACACCCCTCTTTTTCCGTCGGGGGTTAATAAAAAGAACATATTGTAGAAACTTTTAGGATAGATACAAATAACAAAATTGTAAAAGATATAAAAATAAAAGAGTAAGACTTGTGTGAGGCCAAAAAGGCTCCTATCTCAGCATAATGCTGCGGTATTTGTAAAAAACAACTATCGTAGCGGTGGTATTCAGATAGGGCCCACTGTGAGTTCAATCCCACTAAATTAAAATCTCACCTGTTCCATAATAATGTAGTCACGTTAGTCGAAATGAACCAGTGTCCCGACGTGGTTAGAATAGTACATTTGATGTTTGTCGTCCAGTTATGTAGACCGTCCAATTATTGTCGCCTCATAATCTGGTGAGCGAGTTTGCGACCCCTGCCAGGTGCTCGCAGTTCGCAACTGTCTTTGGCAGGCGGAAATTGAACTGTGGATAGACTTGTTAGACAAGTTTTGGAAAGTACAAAACATGTTACATATTATATTGTGTTGTTTCTCGGGTTTCGTGCATTGTGATTGTGTATTCAACAAAAACCTAACTAGGTTTTGCCTAAAGACTTCGTTCCGTATATATTCCTTCTAATAAGTTTTTTTGTTAAATGAAGAATTCTTAGACTCCAAATTATGATGACTGTGGAATGGTTGATGGTGTGTTTTATATTCTGATATTTTGTGTGCGAAAAAGAAATACTAGAATTAATATTTTAGGACACAATAAAACGTATTATAGTGGCTTTTTTCAGTGTCCGATAAGGCAAAGCAAAACAGTTGGCCCTTTTATCTAAAAGGTAGATCTTAAATAAAAAAAATATGTTTTTCGCATTGGGCGATGACTGCATCGCCCAATGCGAAAGCTAAGAGACAAAAAAATTTAAACAAAAAAAAAAATGTGTTATTAAAAACTTATTTGAAAGAACAACTGTTTAAAAACTCTTTTGTTTTCTTACTCACAAGTGAAGTAAAAAATGCGTTTTAAAACAAGTGCTTGCGAGGCAAATCTGGTCTTCCTTTTAATTTTTTTTAGATTAGTGTTGTCGCGGTGAGTAGGAAACTCTCCACATGTAACGAGCCACGAGTATTAAAGTGAACTCACTTTAAGCCCACAATACCTTAGTGCTTTATTGTCAGAAACTTGTATAAGCCTAAACATACACCGAAAATGTTCAGTACCTTACATCTAACACACACAGTTATTTATCTTTTTCAAACCATATATTTTGTAAATCGTAGTTTGCATACAATTCAGATAATTACAGAAATATATCGCTCTCCTAAGCGAACGTAACGGAACACTGGGGATTGTTGGCACAGGCGTGTTCAGCCGGAATGCTGTTTGTCAGGGTTTCACAGAAAGGCACATAATTAATTAGACAAGCATTTTGGTGACTAAATTTGTGTTTTTGAACATTTGTGAAGCTATTTTAATTATTTTGAGAGCTTTGAGTAGATGCTTTTAGACGAGTGGTTAATTGATATTCAATTTGGTAAAACAGAGTTCAGTTAAAGCAAGTCTACCCAAGTTTGTATTCAAAATTAGGTAAGATTACTATCTTACCTTTAGACATTAATTCAGACGTAAATTCAGTCAGTTTCGGTTTCTGTATGCCATTACGGGCAGGACGCACTGACTGAAGAGCTGTTGCTGGTTGAAGAGTTGAAATCTTCAGACATTGCTGCAAATCAAGGTTGGAAATTATCCGTAAAAAAAACCGGAGTTAACGACATAGCTCGTAGAGGAAGGAAGCTGAAGTGGCGGTGGCTGGTCATGTCTGTCGAAGGACCGATGGCCGATGGAACAGACGAGTCCTGGAATGGAGAGCTCCAGCTACATGGACCGACTATCTAAGGAAAGGGGCTAGGATAGACTGGGATGCACTATTTTGAATTCTTAATTCTCTGTACAACAGCCGAAAATCCAGTGCGCTATAAAATCATGCTAACATATTTTAACGTCACTCCAAAAGTATTTGATGACAGTGTAAACAAACCCATATAAGGTTAAATTCTTACGAAATCACTTAGGGGATTACATCTGTATTTAGAAGTTTATAAATTATAACTCACTGCTTTTTCCGACATAAAATAAAAAATATAACTAAATTGTTATTTCTAAATCTATGCCATAAATTAAGGTTATAAAATTAACCTACATCGTCGAATGAAATATATCTTTGTGTATGTAAATTTAATCAAAGCAATTAATTTGTAAGTGGCACACCAAATTGTCATCCACATGTATATTTTAAGCGAATGAATAACATCTCGCTAGTCAATTTATTTCCGTAGAATAATTTCTATGAAAACGAGCGCGATCGTTCACACAGGAGCGACCTGTCGCGCCGCGACATGGTCATAGAAATTGTTCTACGGATATAAACCGCCGAATCGCGTGCGATGTGGCGTCGCGCTAGTTTGTACGAGCCTTTATTTTGCATTCCTTTAAAACAAAGGATAATTACTTATATATAAAAGTCCAAGCTTGTATAAAACTACTCGTTGGAATCTACTTTAACTACCTTCCACTTACCTTAATTGCATGCAAATGGGAGAGATAAAAACTTCATCACCTGTGATTAATTGCCTTAAGTTTAGAAGATATAATATTTTATTCGTTTTTCATTATTTCTGAGGACAGCAAAAATAAGACTAACCTGATGGGTTCTCTAAATGCTTAGTTTATTTCTCTATCTGATATCGATGTTAAAAGAAACAACGTTTGTCACCACTTCAAAATATTTTTCAATATGAAAAATAAATTTCAGTGAAAGCAGTGTTTTGTTTCTAAGAATTAAAAAAAAAATCAATTGCTCTTTCACTGAAAAATCCGGTACACGTTGTAAAAGTAATTAACTTTTAATATTCCATTATTTCGTTTAATAGCGTACTTGCTATATTTCGTGGGTCCACTGAAGTACTGGCAGCGTATTTACAAAATACTTGTGAAGGCAGAAAATACGATAGAAGAAAGCATGCAGTTTTAATCCGATTAATTAAGCTTGTCAAGAACCTGCTGCACTCTGTTGAGTTAATGCTCAGGGAATAATATGAGGAAATTGATTTATTAATTAACTAGTAAGCCAACATCTTACTCGGTACTACTAATTTTTCATAGAAGTAAATAGAGATAATAAAGCTGAATAGTTTGTTTGCTTATTTCTTTCAATAGGCTAATATCTGGAACTTCTAGCCAGTTTTTTTAAATTATTTTTGTATTTGATAGCAGAATTCCTGAGGAAGGCTATAAGTTACCTCCTATTACGCTAGGAGCCTTAGGAACCGACTAAAACGAAAAAAGTCAAAAAGTACGATACTGGAAAACGAAATAATATCGGGGGAAGGTGATGCGATGTGACGGGTGCGTCAGGGGACCAAGAAATTTCACGCGGATAATGTCGCGGACAGAAGATACTAGTACACATAAATGGATAACGTTAGTACAATAATACAGTAAAATCAAATCGTTCATTCGTTCAAACAAAATGAATAAAATAAGCACAAGCACGTTTACTACAGAAAAGTGTTATTATTGTCACATTCTGGCACATTTAACGGGGTGTAAATTATCATGGAGAATACTTGACATACGATGCTCTCCGGCCACGCATTCATGCCCAATGTGATGATGAGTGACTCATCCTATCTGCAAGGATTTCTTGTGTTATTTTCCTTAATGGTGAATGGTTTGAATATTTAATTTCCAACAAAACTTGCATCTTAGTAAGCTTTTGTCTAGATTACCTACCCACTTTTGCCTGTTTATGAATATTAATTGTTTTGTTCGTAATTAAAATTGGCAAGTATGATCTCAGTAGGATTAAAACAATATCCCAATAAGTACCGTAAAACGGGGCTACTTTGAACAGGTTTTGGAGGTTTTTGGATTGTAACTTTTTTTTACGGCTCGAATTTCCCTTTTTTTACGCCAACAGAACAATGTGTCCTTTGGTTATCAGATCTATGGCAAATTTAAAACCTACCACCCCCCTAATTCCCTACTTTTTTAATTTATTAAATGTTAAGTAACCCCAGAAGTGGGGTTTCTTTGACAGGGCATCGAAATGCAACTGACGTCAAAGATAGTAAAAGCATGGGTTACTTTGACATCATTTTGACCAAAAAAACTATTATTTTATTGAAAACTACATGGATTTAAATGAAAACAATGACAACAAACTATGACGCGTTCCCCACATCCCGCGCCTCGCGCAATATTACTCGAGGTCACGCACACTTGCTGAGCACACGTGAAAACCGATTTTGGCGCTCTGTCAAAGTAGCCCCAAAATCTGTCAAAGTAACCCTGGAAGTCAAAGTAGCCTCGTTTTGCGGTACATGTTAGGTAAGTAAGTAAGATAATTAATGATAAAAAGACCTCTTACTAAAGTTTACCTATTTTGTAATTTAAATAGTTTCCCTCGAGTTTAATACCACAAGGTCCATAAACACCTAAAATAAAAAATAAATTTTGGTATATCGGTAGTAGTTTTGTTCCGAAGTGTGTTTTGTAATTTCGCGTCATTCGGACGGGTGTTTTCGGCTGGCGAGCCGCCAACCTCTCCGGAACTTATTTATTTACGTATTTTAATAAATGTCGCCTGTTCCATTCGTGGCTGTGAAAAATCAGAAAACACTGTAGGGACTGGCGTTTTTTACAAATGAAGAAAACTTTTTAACAGTTGGTAGAAATTAGAATTATAATTCGAGGAAAGTAGCAAAGTTATGGAGTAATTTGTTTAATGGAATTACCGTTCTGAAAATAATATTAAAGAAAATTTACACTGATTAGCTAAGTTGTTTTCTAAAATTTTCGTGGTACAAATATAACAGGGTAACAGGCAATATTTTTTTCTAACTTCGCATACTGTTATTCAAGTGAAAGTTTGTGTGTTTGAATGAACGTTACTCAATCACGCAAAAAGATTTGTATGAAATTCAGCACTCAGATAGTTTATAACCTCGATTAACATAAAGGATACTTTTATCCCGGCAGAAGTTTCGGCCTACACACGGATGAAGCCTAATCTGGTAAAAGATGATAATATTATAATTTTGAAAGTTTGTGTTTGGATGTTTGTTACTCAATCATACAAAAACGGCCGAAATATCGGATTAAGACGAAATTTTGCGTAAAGATAGTTTATAAACTTAGTATATTTTTTATTCCGGTAGTACATCCCCGTAAGAAATTTTTTGAACCCCACGCGGGTGAAGCCTCTGGCATAAGCTAACACTAAAATACAGATATAAAATGAACTATTGTTTGAAATACGGTACACAGGTTGAATTATAATGTTATTAAACAATAAATTGAGCACAGTAATATATCCTTGTACCGCTATATGAATACAATAACAAATGGTATGACCCTTGGGCCACGTTTAGCGATGAGTCGGCGATAACAGAACAAATAGGATCTATGACAACACATTAATATTATCAAAAGATAGTATTATCGTTATATAAGGCCGCCACATCGTCAATACACGTCCCGAACATGTGTGTAGAACAGCCATGTAAAAGTTTCGTGCCACGCTCTGTATAAGTTTTATATAGCCTCTTAGATGATGCAATCAAAGGTGAACTACTTGTATATAAAATATTATAATTTTGCCAATTAATAGTTTAGTTTACTGTACGTCAGTGTGCAAGTGTTAATTAACAAGTAAAAAACAATGTATGAAAGAAAAGAGTTTATTCACATAAGGATAATTATGTCAAGAAACCTATCAATGAAAGAAGATATAATGATGGAAGATAATTGGTAAAATTTCAATTTCCACCGAAAGGCGATGTGACGAAATTCGTTAAAAATCGTGACGTTCGATTAAACCATTCCCATATGTCGGGACCGGGATTAGGGTAATCCCTTTCCGAATGTTTGGCCGTATTCACGATAATGTGGCTTTTATACCGTATTTGATTTGTCATTTATCAGAAACGTTTTTGTTTACATAATAGGGTCCCGTGTGACCAGATTTTCATAATAATTAACGATTAGTGAAACTCTTGTACAGTTATTATGTTATTAACAGCTCCTTTGGTCTGGTGATCATAAGCGCGACTGCTGACCGTGGGGTCCTGGGTTTTATTCCCGGGTCGGACAAAGTGCTATTGGGTTTGTCCTTTAAACATTTTTAGTAGCAGCCCGGAATTTGGAAGTTGGCGGTATGATACCCCTGTGCGTCGGAAAACACGTTAAGCCGTTGGTCCTACGCCTGATCTCTCTCCGGTCGTGTCGGATTGCCGTCCCATCAGACTATGAGAGCAAGGAAAGAGTGAGTGCACCTGTGTCTGCGTACACACTTGTGCATCATGATATCTCTCGCGCCGATGGCTAGTCTCCGTTGAGATTAGCCGCCGTGGCCGAAACACGGTCTGGAGGACTATACATATATGTTATTCCACAAACAAGACTACAGTGTTTTACTAAAAATAGGACTTTGGTATAATATTTTCTAACAATTATTATTCGCGTGACGAGCCCTGCAATTCTGTGCTACGTCCCAAGCTACGTCGTAGCACCATGCTACGATCGCGTCTCAGCGAATTCTCGATACTATATTTTTGGTGCTAAACGTACAGATTGTTTTATTGATATCATTTTTAGTACAAGTCTAGTCTAGTAGTTTTTAGGTAGTCTAGTTTTTTTTTGGTATTAGGTCCTAAAAAACATAACACTTCTTTTTTAGGCAGTCGTGTAAAAAGCAAGATGACATCAATGAGTCATTTCCTACGTTTGGATGAATTAGTATAAACAATGATGTTTAAGTAATCTCATTTATATGTACCATATGACATACAGACTCTAAAACGTGTACGATACATCTAGCATTCTAGCAGGGACGTGACTGTTAATAGGATCAGAGAATTACTGTCGCAGGTCATCTTAGCTGTCTACCCCAATCCATCTTGACAGCTGAACTTTGTGTTATTAGCACAGGTACCTAGTTATACTACTTATGTGTGAACGGGGTACGTCATCTATTGAAGGGATTGAATTTTAATGAGGATTAAAGCTCACAACGATAAGAACTGTTGCTTGTTGATGTGTACCCACTGTTATTCTTTTTTCAACTTTCATGTGATTTGTTACAAAGAATATCATACAATTTTAGAAAATTTTGTACCCAAAATTGTAATAAATTTGCAACCCGACAAAAAAATACTACGGGAAATAACCGTCAACATTAAATACAACACGAGTGTATAGTCTATTAATGTAATTAACCCTTCCGCTTCTTTTCTAAAAATCCCATTTTGATTATATATCTATAATTAATGTCTTCAACATTTCAGCTAAAAGACGTCCACTGATGGGTATATCCTTACCCAATTTAGAGGCTTTGCCATAATCGCCACGCTTAGCAGGCAGGTTAGCGATCGCAGTTGGTGATAAAATGCAGCGACCGCTGCTGCCCATTCTCTATTACTGATACCCCTTTCGTTGCCTTTTACGATACCAACGGGAAGAAATAGGACGGTGTTATTTTTTACGTTGGACACCACACGGACATCGGAGTCTTTAATGGAATGACTCAAATATTGTTTGGTAAAATATTATTTGTGGTATCTTCACACTCAAATAGCAGCCGGTTCGTTATAGACTCTTAGTAATATCAAAAGAAATGTTCAAAGTGTAATTTGCCAAAAGAAAACAGCATCTTTTTTTTCTGGCACGTTTTGGGTGCATAATTAATGATGCCGTTTCGTTTGATTTCTACGGGTTTAGGAAAATAACTTGTTCTTGTCGTCTTTGAAAGCACTCGTAGATGGCACTGTCTATATTTATTTCTACCTCGTTGGTCCAGTGGTCTGCAAGCGCTTCTGCTGAGCATGATATCTTGGGTTCTATGCCCAGGTCAGGCTAAGTGTTAATGGATTTTTATTGAGAAATTTTAATCTCAGACTCTGGGTTGGTGTCCGGTTGATGGAAACAGACCGGCTCTCTGTATGGGAAATGGGACTTGAACATAACTGGTGACAGTGTTTATAACACATCTACCCAAAAGTTCAGGAATGCAGCCGTGATGTTATGTTTATTGATCCTCAGCCACGGTACACATTCAACACATTTAATTTTGTAAGCCTAATATTATGTTACTCTGAGTTAATAATACCTAATAAAATTTTATACATTAGCGACAAAATTCTGTAAATTTGTGAGATTCTTAATAATAAATTGCTTCCTTTCTTGGGCAATGCACGGGTTATTCCAATTTTAATGTTATTATTCCATTACTACGGCTGCGTAAGGTACCGTGAAATTTTAATGTGTCCCCGAAACTAATTACAAACTCCGTTATAATATTATTAGATATGGTCTAGACTTGAGAAATCTTGAGATTCGCAGACAATTAGGTAAACTGCTCGGAAACGTTATATACTGCGTCAAAGTAATTCTTCGCCTGTGCCTAAACCAATACTTTTGATTATGTAATACAAAACATAATCAGTACAATTAAGGTAATAAAGGAATTTAAAAAACGTATTTATACAAAAGTAAATTCTATTAAAAAGGCAACTGTAAATATTTAAAATCTCGAAACTTATCCTTTATTATATGATAAAACCTTTTTCAACTGGCAGTTAAATCTCAAAAAAATCTAAAAAAAAAAACGAGGATGCCATAAAATTAAGCTTCTTTTTTAGGGTTCCGTTGCCAAATGGCAAAAAACGGAACCCTTATAGATTCGCCATGTCTGTCTGTCTGTCTGTCTGTCTGTCCGAGTATGTCGCAGCCACTTTTCTCCGAAACTATAAGAGCTGTGCTATTGAAACTTGGTAAGTAGATGTATTCAGTGAACCGCATTAAGATTTTCACACAAAAATAGAAAAAAAAACAATAATATTTGGGGTTCCCCATACATAGAACTGAAACTCAAAATTTTTTTTTTCATCAAACCCTTACGTGTGGGGTATCTATGGATAGGTCTTCAAAAATGATATTGAGGTTTCTAATATCATTTTTTTTTAAAACAATAATATTTGGGGTTCCCCATACATAGAACTGAAACACACAAAAAAAAAATCATCAAACCCTTACGTATGGGGTATCTATGGATAGGTCTTCAAAAATGAAATTGAGGTTTCTAATATCATTTTTTTCTAAACTGAATAGTTTGCGCGAGAGACACTTCCAAAGTGGTAAAATGTGTGTCCCCCCCCCGTAACTTCTAAAATAAGGGAATGATAAAACTAAAAAAAATATATGATGTACATTACCATGAAAACTACCAACGAAAATTGGTTTGAACGAGATCTAGTTAGTAGTTTTTTTTTAATACGTCATAAATCGTAAACCACAATTTACCTTTCATTCAGTCAACACAAATAATAAAAATTAAAAAAAAACATTTCATTTCATAAACGATGATGACGAATGATGATGATGATGACCTGCAGGTTTGTACGGAACCCTCGGTGCGCGAGTCCGACTCGCACTTGGCCGGTTTTTTTAATTTCTTTAAAAGGCGTACGTCATTTTTTACAGAATAAACCGGCCAGTATCTTGTGCCCGCACCACGGTAAGCCTTTTAAATTGTACTATGTTAATTAAAACGAATATATACATACATCACCAGGCTTCATGCTTGTAGTCTGTAATAGCGACATACTTATCCTTCGAATTTGGTATGTACGTTTCCTGATTTGCCCTTTCAGCAGAAGTCTCTCTGGTCTAATACCCTATTATATTTATCGTAGGTGTAGAACCTTGGAGTTCGAGCCTTGCAAATCCGTTTTGGGCCGCGATACGTCATCTTGGTATAATCTGCGATTCCTTCGCGAGCTATACTTTGAGGCCAGCGGCTCGTCAGGATCGACTAGGCGTGACCCGCGTTGGGGCAATCGCAAAACTTGGCCCATTAGGATCGACTTTTTACTATAACCCGTTATACTTAAGTATTAGTATATTAGTAATAGTGTTGGTGCCTCCAAGCTTAATATTTTCATACGTGTTGATTTTTAATCAGGATTGTTTCCAACGGGTTCATCATTTTTTATTCGAAAGTTTAGTTTGTTTTCGCAACTTGTTTTTGATAAAATTTTCTTTTTTCCTATTTCAAATTCAAAATAACATGTCCACTTTTAACATGTACAGCGTTCGACATTCTAGCGTATATTATGGCAAAAGCCGCATAATTATTATGAAATCTTAGGCACACCCTTAAATTATTTCCAGTTCAGCCGTGAAATTACAGGCTTGAAAGTTATGTAAGAAAGAAACTGATCAAACTTTATATTATCAATATCTAGCGAAATTAAACGATATTTCCATGTTACAGGATCTTTCGCGAAGAGTTTCATGTTTCTGAAATATAAAGTTCCAGAGGAGCGCTGTTTGTTTATGGTTTTTATATTTGTTATCTGCGCAGTTCGTATCAAATTTAGTTATTTATTGATATCGGTTATTGGCCTTGATAAAGTTAATTTAAATTATAAAAATAGGCGATAAATCTAATACGTCACAAAATTAAGAGATGTGGTGGGTATCTTTATGGTACCCACCAAGATACTAGATTGATAGGCAGGTAACATTACAAAAATAATGAAAGTCAAAAGCGCATGACGAAGCAGAATAACCATATAATTTTAAAAGCATGAGGACAATCTACGGTACAAATGACTGTCACATATGAGGGGACTCTGTAACTCTATGCATAATCAGCCTGTACTGTTTCCACTACTGGGATAAAATCCGCCTATTTATAAGAAGGAAAAGTTATAATCCACCTCGTGACTCCAGTGTGGATTTATGGATGTCACAAGTCTTAATTTTTTTGGTTCTTTGACATGCTGATATCCTCACGATGTTTTTCTTCACCATTTTGAGAGCAGTGATGATGAAATATTTACACAATGAAAACTGCCAGCTTGGGTTCGAACCCAACGACCAACAACTCGTAAGTCTAAGAATCGTCTACTGTATTCAATCCAATTACGGTAAAATCTTGGTCTTGACCCAATTTGATTTTTTAAAGCGAACAATTGAACCATAGAAATAAAGTTGAAATTTCTAGAGACAGAACATCAAGGTGTAAACTTGTCATGCTAATTAACTATGGAGCATGTAAACATTGATATGAGTGCCACACATAGATTAGTGTTCCTGTTTCTCTAGAGATTTTATCTTGATCTTTAGTACAATGCTTATTAGGTGAAAGCAGCACCTGCTCGTGTATGTGACAACTTGTTTAATTTAAACTATCAAGCTGCGTGATCGTTGAAATGGCCACCTAATTAACTGGCACTGAGAAAATACAGCCTGAGAACAGACGAGAGCCTGGTAAAATAGACTCTTAAAAATATAGGCGTTGCGTAATGCTCACCCACTTTGTGAATTAAAATATTTATATAGAAGTACAAAGTAAATTCGTTTAATAGTGCCATGAAAAAAATAAGTATTTAATCCTGAGTAGATATAATAGAAAAATAATTGTATGCTGTTACCTCTCGATTATTTATCTTGTTTTCGAACATTCATAACTGAAATAGTAGGTACTTCTAAAAACAATGAGTTGTAGAGACGCCAGAATATCAAACTACTACAATCTGTCATTTTTTTTAATAGATTGTCAACTTTATCGCTAAAATTTTAGGATCAAGATTGATTGGAAAAATTTGACAGTTTCGGGTAGGTTGATGTGTTGAGACGTCTGTACACACAATAGATTAAACTATATATTTATTCCTGAAGTCAAGGTGCGTCAGCCCAAAAAGTAAATTGGAAGAGCAAAATGCTTTTACATGAGACGCCTCTGAAAGAATTGAACATCAATTTCGATTCAGATTAGGTATATGTTTACCGAAAACATTTTTTCGGACATGGTAGTTTAATTGAATTATTGGATTTAATAGGTCATCAGTGAGCCGTACTCAGTAAAGTTCTGTGGTGACTGTACTCATCCTGGTCCGATGGAAGGCCGTCGGATTTTTGTCGAGTTTGTGTCGAAATCAACACATTTAACTACGTATTCCCATAGATATTGTAGCTTTTAAACTAGGCGATACGAGACATAATGTTGTTGGCATAGTATTAAAAAAAAAAATGTGCCATTTTCTTCATTTTTATCAAAATATTCGGACTGGTATTCTTTATGCACTTTATCCACAATTTAAAACATGATTGTATAACAATTGCTTTGTACTGTGTGGCAATTCCCTCAATAATTTACGCGTATTCTTTTCTTATATGTATGTGGTTGGTATCATCCACCCACACTAGGCCCGTGTGGTGGACTACGACCCACTCCCTCCCCAGAGGAGGCTTGTTTCCCAGCTGTGGGAATGTTATAGTCTCATTCATCATCATCATTTCAGCCGAAAAACGTCCACTGCTGGACATAGGCCTCCCTCAAAGGGAGGGGGTTTGCCCTAATCGCCACGCTTGGCATGCGGGTTGGCGATCGCAGTATGGTGGTAAAATTGGATGGTGCTATGTTTTAAGTCCAGCACCTCATGAAATTATAGTCTGAATGTGTTTATATTTTAATGTAAGTAGCTTCGACAACTTCTATTAAAGCAATGCTCGACTGTATAATGACTATCAATTTCACTTTTACTTTATCGTCATTGTCTTCTACTATTTATTGGGCGCTACTGTTTCAATTTAAGCTTAAAGTGAATTTTTATAACTCACTTTATTTTTAAGTTAGATGTAGAGAGAAAAGCTTTTAGCGACAATGTGTTTGAAAAAGAAAAAACTTCAATATCTTCCTACGAAAACTCACTTTTTGTATTGTATAATTCTGTTGGCGTTAGGAATGTCAATGAAAATGCAAGCAATCTCACCGTAAAGCAATCTCGGGTTGCGCTCTACGAAGCCGTAGGAAAATGATTCCTGAAATGAATGGCCAAGTGAGACCATTTTATAATGAAGCCGAGGCAACCTTTTACACCTAAATTTACGGATTAAACAGTTCAAACTTCAAGAGGGTTCAGGAGTCACATAGGAGCTTTTTTCTGTTAATTTAAAAAATAACTGTTGAGTGCACGAAGCACTAGAGAATATCTTCAAACTAAAAATAATATTCTTAAGGTAAGATTGGAAGTGGCATTACTAACGGAACGCAATCTTCCGTAATAGAAGCGGGTGTTTCTGACTTAAGTGTAGTTAAATTCTCTCGATGGAGAGCTTCCCCTAAGTTATTACGTAGAATTACCGTGCCGTGCCGGGGGCGCTTGCTTCTGGGTAGCTGCAGGCGGCGTGAGTTGCACGGGGCGTGAGCTGCGCCAGGCGTAAGTTGTACGGGTCGGTTAAAGTCAGGACCACCACTCGTGTCCATACGCTCTACACTAAACTGTGGGACTAGAATAAAACCTACCCCGATTGTAATGTTGGTGTAAAACCTCGACAAATGCGCGGTCATTTTGAGTTGAGAGGGTGTTACTGCACATAATGAGATTTCTGAATGCTATTTAGTAATCTATCGCCTTATGTCGAGTCAGCTTCCCATGAGAGTTGATTTGATTGTTCGACTTTGCTTAAATATCATAAAGTTGTTGAATTTGTATGCATGGAGTAAAAAGTTATAATTAGAATTATTTTCTACGCACCTACATCTCAGAGCATTGTGACACGTACTCATAAATATAAAAAATGTTACTTGGTCAAATAAAAATTTTCGCTCGGTACCGTCAAAGTATGATAATGAGAACAAAAACTTTGTGCCTTCATGAATGCTTATGACGAATCATTTTACATTAAAATGACACGCATTTTTTCATTTGAACCCCACGTTCACACATTATGCAAGTTATTTGACTTATACATATAATTATGTCTTATAAAAACAAGTCGTGCTTAATACATGTATTTTTAATATTTCAGACATCGCACCCCTAGATCTAAAGGGAACTAACTCAAAATTCTTAATTTATGAATTATGCACACATTCGAGTCTGTCATTTCAATACCTATCGACCAATAAACCAGATTCAAAAGTATTTCCAATATTGGACTCCAAAAATAGGAAATAGTTTTGAATCTGGTTTATTGGTCGATAGGTATTGAAATGACAGACTCAAAGGTGTGCATAACTGAAAAATTAAGAATTTTGAGTTAGTTCCCTTTAGATCTAGGGGTGCGACATGCACTGTAATACAATTTGTTCACCTTTTTGTAAAGTTTTCTTCAATTTGTGGTATAGTCTACTTGTTTTAGGTATAAAATATGAAAGAAAACAGCAGACACAGTTGTACCTACATGTGTTTTTTTATACCTTATTTGTGTATAATATTGACATCGATCCGAAAATGACTTCAAATGGTGATTAGTTCAGGAACATTTCTTATTTTTATTTTTTAATCGTATCGATACCAACAGAAACGTGAGAATATTTTTTTACGTCATATTCCGAACATTTTCTTAAATACAACTGATGCTAGCTTACTTTCTGAAATTATTCGCTTACAAAGAATAGTGGCTATTTGAAATCTTTAATATACCCATCCAATATTACTTAAACTTTACCAAAAGTATTTTAAACTTAGACCACTTGGGATATAATGAATAGGATAAGCAACTAAACATGTTGGATAAAAATTTAACAGAGTTACTTTTTTAGGACATAATACAGACTTATCTAAAGAATAGTAATCCTCTGAAAATTTCAGTTTACTGGAGGATATTCTAGAGAACGATCCATTTAAATGAAAATAATATGTTCAGACACTTCATATGTTTTTGTTAAAGTAATACAGAACCGGAAAGCCGTTGAGTGCCGCGTACTGGTACCTAACTGTTTTTTACTGGGTATCGTTAAGTATTACTTCGTAAAATTGAGGATTTTCTTAGTAGTAAACAAAATTTGCTTTTTATTTCGATGTTCTACAATTGCTTTTTCATGTAATTTATAAGCCTTGACTGGCTGAGATAGTATTTCATAGGAAAATACACTCATCATACTTAAAAAATTAGTTGTTTGTAACACAACAGTTTAAACATCTGGTACTATTCCTCTTTAGTTTCTAATAAACTCAATACGAACTTCACTATATTAGTTCCTAGAACCCTTGATCAGATAGCGTAACTTTACAGAAACTAAGTTCCATTTATAATAAACGTTCTATAAAAGTGGGAAAGTCGTATAATCGAGCCACTTCTCATGTCATTCATATTAATATATACTTCAGTTATAAAGAATTATGACTTGGTGGTCAGGAGTTCACGAATACCCGTTTGTATAAATCGGCGATGTTATCACGGGCCGTTTGAGTGCG
Source organism: Aporophyla nigra (assembly GCA_947507805.1). Taxonomy (NCBI): domain Eukaryota; kingdom Metazoa; phylum Arthropoda; class Insecta; order Lepidoptera; family Noctuidae; genus Aporophyla; species Aporophyla nigra. The sequence goes on from OX382301.1 coordinate 9,218,582, forward strand.
AAGTATAGACTACATTAGATCGTAGCCCCAGACAATAGGCGGGTAATTGAGCGCGAGCAGGCATTAGTACTTGCACGCCCTTCCCTATTAGCGCAGAATTACCCAGAATAAAATAAAATGATAGACGATTTTGACCTTTCAAAGCTTACCCACGCATTTGCTTTTCATGCTTTTTTGATTTTGTTTTCCTGTAACTGCTTAATTCTGTTTTTATTTATGCCTGTTTTCTTTTGGACCACTACGCGGCACCTAATTTTATTGGAAAAAGGCGCTAGAGCAATAATGTGGTGTAAGTGCAAATAGGTGTATTGTTTTGGCGATCTAACATTATTTATGAAAGTGATTAGATGAAATTAAATAACACTCCAAATAAGTCTTGTTTTTTGAAAAATTTTCATAAGCAAATCTGCCAATTATGTAAACTGTAGGTATCGTACAGACGCCAGCAAATCTAGCTACTACAACCTGTCAAATTTCTTTAATAGATTTTCAACTTTATCGCTAAAGCATTAGGTTCAAGGTTGATTGACAGAATTTATCAGTTTCGGGTAGCTTGATGTGCTGGCGTCTGTACATGAATTGTTAGTGCAGAACTAATTGCTTGATTCGTGATATATTACTAATCTCTGTCACGTGCTACCTAATTATTCTGAAACTAGATATCCATTGTGTCCTTTCGGGAATTGCGTAATACACAAACAATAGGAATGGCTGTCATTTTGACAGTTCAACAACATTCATTGCGTTATTTACATTGTTGAGCGGACACATTTTTCAAACATATGAAGCTATGGAAATGCCTTTTTCTTGAAAAATGATTCAGTTTCTGAATAATAGTGTGTTATGCAAATAGGGTGATGATGACTCAAAGTCGCCACTATAGCGAAGACTCGTTGACGGCGCACGTCTTCACAGCACCTTCACTGTATGAAAGCCCATCAACCCTGATGCATCAAACATCTAAGACTTAGTCCAATCCCACTAGATTAATACAAAATGATTAGCTAGCGACCTCGACAAGTATACTCGACTCGACAATATTTGTTTTTACGCCGAAGGTCCTAGTTTATCATTTGTGGCCTCGAGTTGTGACTCGGGTCATAACAGCTATGTGAACGTGATTCAGCATTGCATATGTAAGCTGTCACGCACGTTACATTATATAAATATTTTTTGCTTTTGCTTGAGTATAGATTTCATTTTATTTGTTGGAATATTGGGTTGGCTAGCTGACATATGGCAAATCATTTAATTTAATTTTTTGTGTCTCTTAATGTTTACTACTTACAATTGTATAGAATCAAGTTCTTCTAACTTAACAGACAGCTGTGCTGCTGGGGAGTTTGTTCCGCCACTTCTTCTTCCCAGCTAAAGCACTAGGAAGTGTCGAAGGGCGGGCGTTTTGGGGGGACTGTCTTATGTAACTTTGACGTTCAAAAAGTGCTGACTCTCAGCCAAGTTTGAATAAATGACTTTTGATTTTGATTTTTTGATTTTGATGTTTGTCGTCCAGTTATGTAGACCGTCCAATTATTGTCGCCTCATAATCTGGTGAGCGAGTTTGTGACCCCTGCCAGGTGCTGGTAGTTCGCAACTATTTTTGGCAGGTGGAAATTGAACTGTGGTTAGACATGTTAGAGAAGTTTTCGAAAACTACGAAACAGGCATATTATATTGTATTATTTCTCGGATTCCCTGGATTGACTGTGACCTCAACATAAATCAAACTTGGTTTTTAGTAACTATAGCCTTAAGTCTTCGTTTCGGACATATTTCTTCAAATAAGTATTATTTTACAATGAAAACTTTTTTGTCTCCAAATCTTGATTACTGTAGAATGGTTAATGATGTGTTTCATATTCTGATGTTTTGTGTCCGAAAAGAAAATACTAGAATTTACGTTCAGGATGATTTAAAAGGTATAATATTGGCTTTTATAGTGCCTACCATCCTTGCTTTTTCAGTGTCCGAGATGGCAAAACAGTTGGACAAGTTAGTTATAAGGTAGATCGTAAATAATTTTGAGTTTATCTGCACTGGCTAAAGTGGTCAGTTAGCGACAAAGACCGTTAAACATAAAATAAGAATATTTCTGTTGTTTAAAACTTTTAAAGAGAAACTGCTTAAAAACCCGTTTCTTAGACATTGTTTGTTACTTACCAGTGAAGTTAATAAAAGTTTTTTTAAATCAGTATATGCGAGGCAAATCTTGTTAACCTCTTTTGGATTAGTGTCTTCGTGATGAGTAGGTAACTCCTCATGTAACGAGCCACAAGTATAAAAGTGAGTTAAACCCACAATACCTTAGTGCATTATTGTAAGTGACCTGTATTAAATTAAAAGTAGAACGCAAATGTTCAGTAACTTACATCTAACATACACATTTATTTTCCTTTTTAAACCATATATTTTGTAAATCGTAGTTTGCATACAATTCAGACAACTACAGAAATATATCGCTCTCCGAAGCGAACGTAACAGAACACTGGGGTTTGTTGGCACAGGCGTGTTCAGCCGGAATGCTGTTTGTCAGGGTTTCACAGAAAAGGCACATAATTAATTAGACAAGCCTTTTGGTGACTTCGTAATTTGTGTTATTGAGCATTTTTGGAGCAATTTAAATAATTTTGTTTATTTCAAGAGCTTTGAGTATATGCTTTGAGACAGGTAGTTAAATTATCGTCAATTCGGTAAAACAGAGTTCAGTGTAGTTGAAACAAGTTGGCTCAAGTGTTTACTCATAACTAGGTAACATAGAAGAAACCTAATAGAAAGTACTTAATCCCGTCAAACTAAGCCCACATTCCCAAGAACTTAATCAAACAGTTTTTTAGGGTTCCGTTGCCAAATGGCAAAAAACGGAACCCTTATAGATTCGTCATGTCTGTCTGTCTGTCGGTCTGTCTGTCTGTCTGTCTGTCCGAGTATGTCACAGCCACTTTTTTCCGAAACTATAAGAGCTATGCTATTGAAACTTGGTAAGTAGATGTATTCAGTGAACCGCATTAAGATTTTCACACAAAAATAGAAAAAAAAACACAATAATATTTGGGGTTCCCCATACACAGAACTGAAACTCAAAAAAATTTTTTTCATCAAACCCTTAAGTGTGGGGTATCTATGGATAGGTCTTTAAAAATGATATTGAAGTTTCTAATGTCATTTTTTTCTAAACTGAATAGTTTGCGCGAGAGACACTTCCAAAGTGGTATAATGTGACCCCACCCCCCCGTAACTTCTAAAATAAGGGAATGATAGAACTAAAAAAAATATATGATGTACACTACCATGTAAACTTCCACCGAAAATTGGTTTGAACGAGATCTAGTCAGTAGTTTATTTTTTAATACGTCATAAATTGTAAACCACAATTTACCTTTCATTCAGTCAACTCAAATATAAAAAAAAAAACATTTAATTTCATAAACATAAACCTTATGCATAAACCGTGAATACCTGCAGGTTTGTACGGAACCCTCGGTGCGCGAGTCCGACTCGCCCCTGGCCGGTTTTTTGATCTTCAATTCACTGCTTAGCGCCGATAATTTAATTTCGAACTGTGTGTATTTTCAACGCGCTGGGATGCACTCTGTTGGATTTTCAATTCTCGGTGCAACATAGAGAGTTGCAAATCCAGTGCGCAATAAGATCCCGTTGCGGTATTTTGACGTCAGTCCAAAACTGTCAATAGAGCCATTTTTGGGGCAAGTTCATACGCAATCACTCACTAAAAGGATTGTATTTAGAAGTTCCTAAATGAAACCTCACTGCTGTTCTAACGATTTGTGTTTGATTAACATGATAAAATTTTAATTTCTAAATCATAATCAGCCCATATTGTTCCCACTGCTGGAACATAGGCCTTCTCTTAGCGAGAGACAGTAGGCTGTAATCCACCACACGGGCCTGGTGCGGGTTGGTGGATATTTTCAAAGTTTTGGTTCTACGATATGCCGGTTTCCTCAAATTGTTTTCCTTTACTGGTTTGAGAGCCACTGCGAAGAAATTAAATATACAAAATTATAAATAATAAAGTGCTTGCCTGGGTTCGATCTCACAGCCTATAACTCGTAAGATGGGGCTGCTACCACTGGGCGACCACTGCTTATTTCTAAATCATTTGTATAAATTGTGGTTATAAAATTAACCTAAATTGTCAAATGAAAAACAAATTTGTGTATAAATATGTAGTCAAAGCAATCAATTTGTAAGTGTCACAGAAAATTAACATCCATACTTACGAGTTCTGCTGATATTTTTGAATGACATCTGGCTGGTCAATGTAACCCTTTTTATTTAGCGTTCCTTTACAACAAATGACAATTAATTTTATAGAAAATTGCAAGCTTGTACAAAACTACTCGTTGGAATCTGCATTAAGTACCTTCCACTTACCTTAATTACACGCAATTGCGAGAGAGAAAATCTTTATTACTGTTGATTGCCTACAAGTTAAGAAGATATAATATTTTGTTCGTTTTTCATTATATCTGTAGACAACTAAAACATAACTAACTCAGTTTATTTCTCTATCTGATATTGACGTTAAAAGAAACAACATATGTCACAATTTCGAAACACTTTTTAACGATGAAAATAAATTTAAGTGGAAGCAGTTTTTTGTTTCTAAGAATTAAAAAATAAAACAATTGCCTTTTCACGGGATTCTGAAAAATCCGTTACACATTGTAAAAGTAATTAACTTTTAGTATTCCATTATTTCGTTTAATAGCGTACTTGCTATATTTCGTGGGTCCACTGAAGTACTGGCAGCGTATTTACAAAATACTTGTGAAGGCAGAAAATACGATAGAAGAAAGCATGCAGTTTTAATCCGATTAATTAAGCTTGTCAAGAACCTGCTGCATTCTGTTGAGTTAATGCTCAGGGAATAATATGAGGAAATTGATTATTAATTAACTTGTAAGCCAACATCTTACTCGGTACTACTAATTTTTCATAGAAGTAAATAGATATAATAAAGCTGAATAGTTTGTTTGCTTATTTCTTTCAATAGGCTAGGAACTACTAGCCGGTTTTTATAAATTAACTTTGCATTTGATAGCAGAATGCCTGAGGAAGGCTATTAGTTATCTCCTACTACCCTAGGACACTTAGGGACCGAGCAAAACGAAAAAAGTCAGAAACAACGATACTGGAAAATGAAATAATATCGCGGGAAGGTGATGCGATGTGACGGGTGGGTCAGGGTAACAAGAAATTTCACGCGAATGAAGTCGTGGGCAGAAAATACTAGTACATATAAATGGATAACGCTAGTACAATAATCCAGTAAAATCAAATCATTCATTCATTCAAACGAAATGAATAAAATAAGCAAAAGCGCGTTTACTACAGAAAAGTGTCATTATTTTTACATTCTGACACACTTAATGGAGTGTAAATTATCATGAAGAATGCTTGACATACGATGTTCTCCGGGCACGCATTCATGCCCAATGTGATGATGAGTGACTCATCCCATCTGCAAGGATTTCTCGTGTTATTTTCCTTAATGGTGAATGGTTTGATTATTTCTTTCTTTGTCTAAACTACCTACCCACTTTTGCCTGTTTATGAATATTAATTGTTTTGTTCGTAACTCAGCATTCAAATTTGAAATAATATTTTTATTTTATTTTGGTTCTGTGTTTATTGTTCAATTTTATGTTTAAGTGTATTTTATAATATATAGATAGTTTAATTAGTGTGTATAACATCGTATTGGAAAACTTACTGTAAGATGTTGTACTTATTGCTGTAAATAAATAATAAATAAAATTGGCAATTATGATCTCAGTAGGATTGAAACAATATGTCAATAAGTCCATGCTATAATAGGTAAGTAGGTATGACATAAACATGAATATTAATTGTTTTATTGCTAATTAAAATTGTCAAGTATGATCTCAGTAGGATTAAAACAATATACCAATAAGTACATGTTAGGTAAGTCATCCATATATTTGCATGTCATTTGGGCTAATATGCTATTGTCAAATTTGAGGGGACTGGCGCTGTATGTCGAGATACAGGACTCGTCCATGTCCAATAAGTACATGTTAGGTAAGTAAGTAAGATAATTAATGATAAAAAGACCTCTTACTAAAGTTTACCTATTTTGTAATATAGTTTCCCTCGAGTTTAATAACACAAGGTCCATAAATAAAATAAAAATAAATTTTGGTATATCGGTAGTAGTTTTGTTCCGAAGTGTGTTTTGTAATTTCGCGTCATTCGAACGGGTGTTTTCGGCTGGCGAGCCGCCAACCTCTCCGGAACTTATTTATTTACGTATTTTAATGAATGTCGCCTGTTCCATTCGTTGCTGTGAAAAATCAGAAAACACTGTAGGGACTGGCATTTTTTACAAATGAAGAAAACTTTTTAACAGTTGGTAGAAATTAGAATTATAATTCGAGGAAAGTAGCAAAGTTATGGAGTAATTTGTTTAATGGAATTACCGTTCTGAAAATAATATTAAAGAAAATTTACACTAATTAGCTAAGTTGTTTTCTAAAATTTTCGTGGTACAAATATAACAGGGTAACAGGCAATATTTTTTTCTTACTTCACATACTGTTATTAAAGTGAAAGTTTGTGAGTTTGAATGAACGTTACTCAATCACGCAAAAAGATTTGTATGAAATTCAGCACTCAGATAGTTTATAACCTCGATTAAAATAAAGGATACTTTTATCCCGGCAGAAGTTTCGGCCTACACACGGGTGAAGCCTAATCTGGTAAAAATGAGAATATTATAATTTTGAAAGTTTGTGTTTGGATGTTTGTCACTCAATCACACAAAAACGGCCGAAATATCGGATTTAGACGAAATTTTGCGTAAAGATAGTTTATAAACTTAGTAAATTTTTTATTCCGGTAGTACATCCCCGTAAGAAATTTTTTGAACCCCACGCGGGTGAAGCCTCTGGCATAATCTAGTAAACACTAAAATACAGATATAAAATGAACTATTGTTTGAAATACGGTACACAGGTTGAATTATAATGTTATTAAATAATAAATTGAGCACAGTAATATATCCTTGTACCGCTATATGAATACAATAACAAATGGTGGGACCCTTGGGCCGCGTTTAGCGATGAGTCGGCGATAGCAAAACAAATAGGATCTATGACAACACATTAATATTATCAAAGGATAGTATTATCGTTATATTAGGCCGCCACATCGTCAACACACGTCCCGAACATGTGTGTAGAACAGCCATGTGAAAAGTTTCATGCCACGCTCTGTATAAGTTTTATACACGGTGTTTGGCGCATGGACTGACAAAATTTTCTAGGGGATTGGGTGGATCATGTGCTATCTTTCACCAATAGACCCTATGTCCTTCTTTTTGTGGGTAGGAAATCATTAAATGTCGTCTCCCGCTCTGGGCGGAGCGGGAGGGCGTGTCAGACTTTTACTGACTAAAACCCACCCATGTTCCTTCAGTTTTATTTTTTTACACTTGCTCATCTCTTCCTAACAGTCACATCATACATACAGTTATCACATACGTACACTTATCACATACACACGCTTATCACATACACTCACTCTTCACATACACAAACTCTTCACATACACACACTCTTCACATACACACACTCTTCACATACACACACTCCTCACATACACACACTCTTCACACACACACTTTTCATATCCACACTAACACTCATCAAATGCATATATCATTTTGGTTACCTTTTAGTCTGTAGTTTTAGTGAAAACTACTAAACTGTTGCTATTGTTTAACAAAATCCATATTATATGTCGAAAGAGACTGGATCCTGCGACACAGGGTATCCTAGTGCGGGATCCAGTGTCACATCTAAATACTGTGAAACGTTTGTGAACCAATAAATATTATTATTATTTCCTTTATTTCATTTAAATACATATTAATTACATTTTTAAATATTAAAATATAAAAAAGATATAAGAAAACATTTAAAAATATAAAAAATAGTAGCCCACCGGTATCGGGAACAGGGTCCAAGCTACCGGTGGTCAGGGCTGCTGAGAGAGGAACCTCCTAACAATACGCGCCGTGTCCAGAATTACTGCTTTCTGGATCAGGCCCTTGATCCAGCTGCCTAACGAGAGCCTCCTGAGATGTTGATCGAGGCTCTTGGCTATTATGCCATTGGCCGTAACGACTATCGGCACAATGACTGCCGTATCCACATCCCACATGTCGACAACCTCGCGAGCCAAGTCAAGATACTTCATCTGCTTATCTTTTTCAGCTTTCACGAGGTTCTCGTCATGCGGGACTGCTATATCAACAATCATTGTGCGACGCTCTAATCGATCTATCACCACTATATCCGGCTTATTGGCAACAATAGTCCTATCAGTGATGATAGATCGATCCCAATACAACGTGATATTGCCATTTTCAAGAACTGGGTCGGGCACATACCTATAATATGGTACTTCTGATTCCACAAGGCCGTATTTCAGAGCAAGTTGCTGGTGGATAATCCTGGCTACAAGGTTGTGTCTATGCAAGTAGTCTCCGTTAGCCAAACAAGAACAGCCAGAAATAATGTGTCGGATTGATTCACCCGGACGGTGGCATGCCCGACAGATGTCAACCGTGCCATCCTTCACAATATATTTCCGGTAGTTATTTGTCATCATAACTTCGTCCATAATCGCAAAGACAAAACCTTCGGTTTCTCCAAATAGGTCTCCGAAACGTAACCAGGATACGGACGCTAAGAGGTCTACATCGGATCCATGTAGGACCCGGTAAAAGCGCCCGTGAAGCTCCTTGCTTTTCCATACCTCCATGCGGTCATTAGTATCTAATACTTTAGGTTTGCGCCAGTTCTCGATAGCCAAGGAGAGCGGGGTGAGGCTCTTGTCCACTGAGACCACATCTCGGTGCATCCCCACGTCGGCTTCTAGGAAGTATTCCCTGAGACTGCATACCTCACGGTTGTGCAGGGTCTTAGCATTCAAAAAACCTCGACCTCCGCACTTCCGCGGGATATACAGTCTCATCACCGATGACCGTGGGTGATGCATTCGATTTGCGGTCAGCAGTGTGCGGACCCGTCTATCCAGGGCGTCAAGTTCCGTCTGAGTCCATTTGAGTATGCCGAAAGAGTACATCAAAACCGGCATGACCCAACCGTTGAAGGCGCGCACCTTGTTTCCGCCTGATAAAAGACTTTTTAATACTTTATTCAGGCGGCCAAAGAAGCGCTCCCTCAACGATTGTTTCATGTCAGCAGTGTTGATGCCTAACGCTTCCGACATACCCAAATACTTGTATGTGTCGATTGGGGAAAGGGATCTTAGGTGTATGGAATCCGAGAGTTGGGTTCCCACGGATTCCACAATCTCCCCTCGCTTTACATGCATGACCGCACATTTGTCCACACCAAATTCCATCCTGATGGCGCTACTGAAGGTTTCAGTTACTTTCAGTAGCTCCATCAGTTGCAAATTATTGGGGGCAAAGAGTTTTAGGTCATCCATGTAGAGGAGGTGAGATATAACCTGACCACCTCTCCTCAATCGATAACCTATACCTGAATCCTCCAGCAGTGTGCTAAGAGGATTCATGGCTAGGCAGAACCAAAGTGGACTCAAACTATCGCCCTGGAATATACCTCGCTCAATCCTTATCGGTTCGCTATTCCTCTGGATATTTCGACATCCTGGATAGCGAAGGACTGTCCTCCATTGCCCCATGCACGACTCTAGGAAAGTGCGTAGTGTTGTATCAACCTTGTACAACTCCAGCACCCTCCTGAGCCATGTATGTGGCACCGAGTCGTAGGCCTTCTTATAGTCTATCCAGCATGTCGACAGATCCCTTCGGGAACGACGAACCTGTTGACTAATGGTCATATCGATTAGGAGCAGCTCCTTAGTACCGCGGGACCCGTTTCTACATCCATTTTGAGAGACAGACAAGATAGAGCTTGTGTCTATATGTTTGTAAATTTCGGCTCTCAAAATGGATGTAAGAACTTTATAGACCGTCGGTAGACAAGTGATCGGTCTATAATTTTTGGGTTCCGCGGTACTACCTGATTTATGGAGCAGGTGGGTTATCCCTGTTGTTAAGAACTGGGGCAGCGACCCTGACTCTAAAGCTGACTGGAACTGAGATGCCAAGCGAGCGTGCGACTTTTGGAACCACTTGATCCAAAAGTTGTGCAGTCCATCCGGCCCTGGAGATTTCCAGTTAGGCAACGGACGGACTGCACAAGCAACATCTTGGGGGCTGATGGTAATTGCCCCCATTTCTGATATTTGCCCGCACGCCCGCTCGATCTCCCTAGTCCAGTCACCTTCGGTGTGGTTGACAGGCACCGACCAGATGTTTTGCCAGAACGAAGACATGGCGTCATCATCCGGAAGGGGCGTGTCAGCCACACCTTGGTCCGGTCGCTCCCAAGCTCGGTAAACCCACCTTTCATCGCTTTGGAATGTGTGATTCTGGGTGTACCGCTCCACCCTCCGCCGGTACCGACGAATACGGTTTGCCCATGCACAGATCTTCTGCTTCAGGAAGTCGATGCGCTCTGTGACGCGGGACACATAATCTCTAGGACTAACATCCGTCCCGGAGAACGCCCGCTTCACAAAGCGCATCACTCGAGGGCGAGTATTGCCCTCCCTGAAGCAGATTAGCTTACCGATGAGTGCTCTAGCCTCACCGATACGACGCTCAATCCTGCACTGCCAAGCTGGTACGGCTGGTTTTGGTCGTGTAGCTTTGTCACTATTAGGAAACTTAACACGAGCTACACGACAAGCCGCTACAGCTGCACAGTACAAGATTGAGTGGGTATCTGCGAGGTCTTTGCTGCTGTCAAAACATGTTGACAACTGTGAGTCTAGAGCACACACCAGCGCCTTGTTTTTCTTGTGCATGGGCAAACGAGGTAAACGTGGTCTAAGTTCAGGCGGAGTAGAACGATACTCCCGGAAAGCATCATCCAAAGCGCTCCTCAATCGTGCAACTTACTTATTATTATTATTATTATTAGTTGCCTATATGCCAGGGCCACGGTAACTCAGACTATATGTGCTAAGACAAGCCTATAAACTTTTAAAAATGAATTAATCAATGAAAAACAGCGACACTTAGGGGTCTGATCTAAGAGTTACACTTTGGACATGGGGTCTATGGGTGAAAGATTACAATTGAAACATTACAACCATAACCAACCAAGCCTCCAAATTTTTTTATCGGGCCGTGCTCCAAACTCTCTGTATAGCTTCTTAGATGATGTAAACTACTTGTATTGTATTCACAATTTTAACATTTTGCTAGAAGCATTTCATAATTATGCCAGTGAATAGTTTAGATGAATGTACGTCAGTATGTAAATACAATATTAACGTACCAATAGCCCTAAAGTTAATAAAGTTTCTACTTTTATACATTGTTTTTCTAGTCGTTAATAATGTTTTCGAATCTAGTTTGCACCTTGAAAAGTCATGAAACCATTTCCGCAGATCAATTCAACCAATGAAGATTCAATTAGGCAAATTTGAATTGCCATCGAAAGCCAATATGACCAATTTCGTCAAAAATCGTGACGTTCGATTAAACCGTTCGTATATATCTGGGCCGGGGTTAGGGTAATCCCCTTCCGAATGTTTAGCCCTATTCACAATAATGAGGCTTTTATACCGTATTTGCTTTGCCATTTATCAGAAACTTTTATGTTTACTTAATAGAGTTCCGTGTGACCAGATTTTCATAATAATTAATGATTAGTGAAACTCTTTTTCTTTGACTTTTTCTTTTTCTTTGTACAGTTATTCTGTTATTAACTGCTCCTTTGGTCTCGTGGTCACAAGTGCGACTGCTGCGCGTGGGGTCCTGGGTTTGATTCCCGGGTCGGACAGAGTGTTATTGGGTTTGTCCATTAGACATTTTTTAGTAGCAGCCCGGAATTTGGAAGTTGGCGGTATGATACCCCTGTGCGTCGGAAAACACGTTAAGCCGTTGGTCCTACGCCTGATCTCTCTCCGGTCGTGTCGGATTGCCGTCCCATCGGACTGTGAGAGCAAGGAAAGAGTGAGTGCACCTGTGTCTGCGTACACACTTGTGCATCATGATATCTCTCGCGCCGATGGCTAGTCTCCGTTGAGATTAGCCGCCGTGGCCGAAACACGGTCTGGAGGACTATACATATATGTTATTCCACAAACAAGACTACAGTGTTTTACTAAAAATAATTAACAATTTGATAAGGATTTTGGTATAACGTTTTCTAACACTAATTCGCGTGACGAGCCCTGCAATTCTGTGCTACGCCCCAAGCTACGTCGTAGCACTATGCTACGATCGCGTCTCAGCGAATTCTCGATACTATATTTTTGGTGCTAAACGTACAGATTTGTTTTATTGATATCATTTTTAGTATAAGTCTAGTCTAGTAGATTTTAGGTTATCTAGTTTTTTCTTGGTAATAGGTCCTAAAAACATAACTCTCCTTTTTTTGAGCAGTCGTGTAAAAAGCAAGATGACATCAATGAGTTATTTTTAATATTTGGATGAATTAGTTTATGCAATGCTGTTTAAGATTCCTCATTTATATGTATCATATGACATACAGACTCTAAAACGTGTACGATACATCTAGCATTCTAGCAGGGACGTGACTGTTAATAGGATCAGAGAATTACTGTCGCAGGTCATCTTAGCTGTCTACCCCATTCCATCTTGACAGCTGAACTTTGTGTTATTAACATAGGTACCTAGTTATACTACTTATGTGTGAACGGGGTACGTCATCTATTGAAGGGATTGAATTTTAATGAGGATTAAAGCACACAACGATAAGAACTGTTGCTTGTTGATGTGTACCCACTGTTATTGTTTTTTCAAACTTTCATGTGATTTGTTACAAAGAATATCATACAAATTTAGAACATTTTGTACCCAAAAATTGTAACAAATTTGCAAGCCAGAAAAAATAAAAGGTTTTTCTTACGGGAAATAACACCGTTAACATTATATACAACGAGAGTATGCAATTAACCCTTCCGCTTCTTTTCTAAGAAATCTTATTCTGATTATATTTCTACAAATAATGTTTGCTTCTTTAAGTATCATCGTTTGAATAGAAAGAGGTAGCAGGTAGCAGCTGTACATATCCTCCTACAATTTAGGGGGCTATGCCATAATCGCCACGCTTGACAGGCGGGCTCGTGATCATAGTATGGTGGTAAAATGCATAGAGAACGCTGCAGCCCATTCTCTAGTACAGTGTTACTCAAAGTGGGTTTCGCGAACCCCTATCAGTTCGCCATGCGACGGTAGGGGGTTCGCGACAAAATTTACGTAATGGCGGCTGGGTGACTGGCAGGCGCATGCAGAAAGCATGAAGGCACGCGCGCGGCTGACACGGTGCGCGTGAGAATAACATAGTATATAGAATAAACTTTATTTTATTCTATATACAATGTTATTCTTTTTTTGTTGGGGGGTTCGCTGTCATCATTCAAACTTGAATGGGGGTACATGGAGCCAGAAGTTTGAGAAACCCTGCTCTAGTAAGTCCCTTAGTCACCTTTTACGACACCCACGGGAATAAATAGGATGGTGTTATTCTTTAAGTCCGACACAACACGGGCATCGTTTGTAACGGAATGACTAAAATATTGTCTGGCAAAATATGATTTGTGGTACCTTCACACTCAAATAGCAGCCAGGGGGTTCGTTATAGACTCTTTGTAATATAAAAAGAAATGTTCAAAGTGTAATTTGCCAAAAGAAAACAGAATTCTTTTTCTGGCACTTTTTGGGTGCATAATTAATTATGCCGTTTCGTTTGATTTGTACGGCTTTAGGAAAATAACCTTTACTTGTCATCTTTGCAAGCTGTCGTATACGGCACCGACTATATCTATTTCTGCCTCGTTGGTCCAATGGTCTGCAAGCGCTTCTGCTGCGCATAAGATCTTGGGTTCTATGCCCAGGTCAGGCTAAGTGTTAATGGGATTTTTATTGAGAAATTTTATCGAGAAATTTTAATCTCTGACTCTGGGTTGGTGTCCGGTTGATGGAAACAGGCCGGCTCTCTGCATAGGAAATGGAACTTGAACATCTACCCAAAAGTTCAGGAATGCAGCCGTGACGTTATGTTTATTGATCCTCAGCCACGGTACACATTCAACACACATAATTTTGTAAGCTTAATATTATGTTACTCTGAGTTAATAATACCTAATAAAATTGTATACATTAGCGACAAAGTAAGATTCTTAATAATAAATTGCTTCCCTAATCTTGGGCAATGCACGGGTTATTCCAATTTTAATGTTATAATTCCATTACTACGGCTGCGTAAGGTACCGTGAAATTTTAATGTGTCCCCGAAACTAATTACAAACTCCGTTATAATATTATTAGATGTAGTCATAGACTTGAGAAATCTTGAGATTCACAGACAATTAGGTAAACTGCTCGGAAACGTTATATACTGCGTCAAAGTAATTGTTCGCCTGTGCCTAAACCAAGACTTTGCTAAATTCCAATACAATACATAACTGGGACAATTATGATTTAGGTAATAAAGTAATTTAATAAACGTATTCATACGTAAATTCTATTAAAAGGTCAATTGCAAATCTTTAAAATCCCGAACCTTCATTTTTACGATATGATAAAACCTCTTTATTTAGTTTAAATTTACTGAAAAAAGCAGCTGGCAGCAACATCTCAAAATATTTTAACAATCGAGGATGCCATAAAATCGAAAATATAGTTTTTCTATTTTTGTAATTTCTTTAAATGGCGTACGTCACTTTTTACAGAGTAAAACCGGCCAGTGTGTACCTATGATGAGAATATTATTTTAAAGCAACCTGTTTGTTCTTATCGATGTAATAAAAAAGGGAATGGCCATTTCATATAAGAAAATTAGATGCCATAAAGCTCTGATTTTTATTAAGTTTTTAATTTAATTAAAAGGCTCACTTGTTACAACCATGTCCGGTTTACACAATGATTGTACTTTATCTTATCTTACGTTACCTTTCTGTTATAATGGCGATACAAACTCCCAAAGGCTCACTTTATATATGGCTGTTGCCAACATACACGAATTTTACAGCTAGGTGTCACTATCCATACACTTTTTCTAAACAAGCGACTTCTTTTACATATAATACATCAATATTCCCCGTTATTGCGAAGCTGTTGACTGCAGAAAACACGGACCCATGAAAATAAATGGCTCCCCGTTTTTACAGTACAGTCCCTTGTGTCTCCCACAATTTTCTTCATTCAACATGACATTTCCCAAACATGAGAAAGAAATCACTCCGAAAAAAATAATGGAAACCCGATATTTCTTCGACACTATGTGCTATTCTTTTAAAACCTGAAGACATTAATGGCAAAAATTTTATAAGAACACCTGTTTCCAAAATTCTAAAGTCTCAAGATAACTAAATCTGATTTATTGCCTACAGGCACTTGTGGGGTGATATTATGTAAATAGTGTTTCTGTTTATATTGTCATATTTTATTACATCAATGCTATCATTAACATCTCTGAAGTTTTTTAGTTAAGAAGATCTCTTTTGAGTTGTTTGTTAACGCCTCCAGTCTTCACCAAAAACTGAACTTCCAGTTAAGATATACAATATTACCTATACATTATAAAACGTTACATAATTTTTAATGTCTTTTCTACCAAAACTGCTTTTTGACCAACTGTAGACGTTTCCTATTTCCTTAGCTCGTCTTTTAATAGTGCTACACTTCAAGTCTCATACACATTTACACTATCTAGTTTTTGTTAACGATAGAGAAGTAAACAAAGACAATAAAATGGGTATTTGTAGACGTTGGCCAGTGCTGCCACTTACGACGAGCTTTCACTTTGTAACCCCATTGGAAACTTTGGATCAAGCGTCAGTGGATTTATTTTACTGTATTCATATTAAATTTGGCATATCCTAAGAAAATCCGTATAGTTGGAAACAAAAATAGGTATTAAAAGTACAAATCAAAAATATATATATTTTTCGGAACATACAGTTTTGGGATGGTTTTAATCTTGCTACACTATAATGGTTTGATTTATTACTCTGTTTTTTTTTTACACTACTGAATCAAGCGTAGATGTTGTCTTCTTTGTTATACTTTTTCGGCTCAAAACGCGTGGAGTCTTCAGCAAATCCTGAAAAATAAAAACATTTATTTTAGTATCTGATATCCGACGATATTATTTTGAAAATTGGAAAAGGTAGATTAATTTAGTTACGACGGAAAAAAAAACATTCTTAAATAGTCTCGCTTACTTTCTCAAAACCACAAAATATTCAGTAAAATTTATAAAAGTAGGTCCCTATCTCTTCGGGAGTGTACTTATTTGCAAGAAATACAAAAATGTCTCGTCCTTGGTATTTCAATTATCCAGACGTGGAGTCCTTGAGAACTTGTTCACGTCGCGGTCAAAGAGACAATTGTACTTTGAACAAGTATTAAAATTCGAGTCTTTAAGTTTATCGCTCTTCTTCTATACAAGATTACTTGAAAATTGACTAGCTAAAGTAAACAGATGCGATGCGTGTCGATCTAAACTCAAAACAAGATTTTTTTGGAAGACCAACAACCTGTTAGTTCAGGTAGGTACTTGAAATATAAGATGAGAAAATCTGTGATCTTATGTAATACCTTGTTAATATGTCATTTACCTATCACTATTGCGATATATAAAAAAATATATTTTTAAACTGATATTTCAGTTGACTTTCCCAGAATAATAATCATCAATTTTTTTTTCCACATGTACTCATCGCGTCTCCGGAATTTATCTACTCAATTTAAAAGAACAATATAAAATGTTCGTAACAGTGAAAATCAGTTTATGATGGAAGGAAAAATTTAAATATGCCTAAAAAATTGGAAATTGCATTTTGTATGGGCATTTTTTTTTAACACAGCAACAGGGTACAACCGATAACTTAGTCTAGCCATTTATTAAATTAAATATTAAGTAGGGTGAATAGTTCAGTTCAGATTCTGACTATGTAGCTTTCAAGACTGTTTTTCTTTGATTCTTGGTATTTATTTTTTGGTGTAAATACACAATTCATACTATTATTAGTTCACATAAATCATATTTTCCGTATAAAAAAGTTTCGAAATCGTAATCATCAGTGTTCCGTGTGGTACCGGACGTAAATAATAGCAACATCACATTTCTTCTCGTGGGTGTCCTAAGGGACTCGTTAGAGAATGGGAGTGTTCTCTATGCATTTTACCACAATACCCGGGCGGACAGGCGCCAGGCATGGCGATTACGGCTAACACCTAAATTAGGGGAGGTCCATGTCCAGCAGTGGACATCATTCGGCTGAAATGATGAATCATCGGTAAACCACTTAAGATTTGAGAGAATTTGCAATTGAGTTTAGCCTGCATCAAACCAATCAAATCTCTGTACCAACTAACAAATTAACAATCGTTTCCACTGGACACGAGTGTTCATTACAGCTTCCGTTTGGCAGGTTTCCAATTGAACTTTAACTGCCTCACAGTTGCACTTCGTTGTTAATTCCACACGTGTTTCAGGAGCACTTTCGAAACTTTTTAATAGAAGAATTTTCATTAGACTGTTCTAATTTCAGATTTTTTGGCTTTTATTTAATTTCATGTTTTAATATATATACGTACTAGCGATATACGTACACTAGCGCTTCTCAAATATACGGCCGGAGCCACCCAAGCTGTCAACCCCGTTAGCACCTTTAATTTTCTGTTTTTACCGCCATCCACTGCAGGATATAGGTCTGTCTCAGGCTGCCACACAGCACTCTATCCTCCACCTGCCGCATCAAGTCTATCCATATTGCTGGGGGGCCGTCCCACACTAAGTTTGCCAATATGCGGGCTTACCCCGAGGTGATTGCGTAACAAAATAACAGTAGGAATGAGTTTCATTTCGAAATTTCAAAAACATTCATTGCGTTATTTACGTTCTTAACAGCTAAAATTTTTGTATATGTGGATTAGCATTATCCTTGAATAATAATCTTACTGATTGACAGTGTGTTATGCAAATACTCGTCTGCTCCACCGGCTATCAGTCTTTTGACAAACTTGACCAGCCACCTTAACACTATGACCACCTGGCTGGCTTATATTTTACCACGAAATAAAATTCTTTATTATTTCGATGATGATCTTACAGATCTAAGAAAACTGGTGATTTAGAAGACAGAAATTGACACACGGAAATGCCTCAGGTGACTCATTACATCCCAACACAGGCTGGCTTTCATCAAACTTTCCTCGACTTCTGAAGTATTCAGCGCAATATGCTGCATGACAACGTAGATAATATAATAAATCGCAGATGTGTTTTATAGGGGTTGTAAAGTTGCACTACCCTCGGACAGTGGCTGCGACAAGCACTTGTGAACAGACAAAATATTTGCTTAAAAGACGATTATGACAGCGGTGTTTTAAAGCGGTGATAATTTACATGTAGAACGTATTCTTTGCGGCTGAAAATAGTGGTTGGATTCTTCGAGACTTCAGCTTAGGACCGCACGTGTGGATGCATGAATAGCCTCAACGCATGGCTGACACTAAATAAACACATCACACGTCTTTTTTTTATGTGGGTGGAAAATCATCGAATGACGTCTCCCGCTCTGGACGGAGCGGTGGGGCGCGCAGACTTTTACTGACTAAAACCCACCCGTGTTTCTTCAGTTGCCTATATACCACGGCCACGGTAACTACACATCACACGTCTAGTGGGCAGCCAGCTCCAACACTGGATAAGCTATTGTTTTATACATAGAGTCTGTGTCAGTGCTGATATGATAGAGAAGAAGAAATTATGTGCCTTGTAAAAGTAGATACATATTTCCAGCAATGCACTGCTACTGGAAATTAGGATCTCTTTATACTTATTAAGAAATTTTAGGAAGATTGAAGATGCCGCTACAAAATCAATGGATTTTGCGGTACCACACGCAAAGTACGCATCACACTGATGCCACGTAAAATCCTGCATCGCGCAACCAGAGTTTACCGCGCAACTAGCATATATACAACGTCCCGACATCAATCGTTGCGCAGATCCCCACCAGACCTGTCACCCGTCTGGTCGGGAGATCCCTTATTTTACGGAGGTTGAATGAACTTTAGACCAGACATGATGAGGCAGCGTTTTGCCTGTACTAGAACTGACGCCAACTATTTAGCTGTTAACCATTTTGATCAAAGATCGTTGTTAATATTATGATGATAAACTAGTACGTTTTGGTTAGCTACTTGGTAAGGTAGCGATGGTTAATATTAATTGATTTAACTGTAACGTACAGGCAATAGTTCTGCATTATCTAAATACCGATACATTACGTAATTTAATAGTCTCTACGGACTAACTAATTAGGTATGACGACTAATTCGCTATAATAGTTACATGGAATGCAATTAGAATGCCATGTAAGTAGAATAGAATATTAATAAGAGAGTAGTAGCCTAGTGGTAACGGCCTCGACTTATGAAATACTACTCGTATTTCATGGGTTCGAACCCAACCGGGCGCTTTATTTTGTAAACATAATTTCATCACCACTGCCTACAGAACGGTGACGGAAAACATCATAAGGATACCGACATGTCCTAGAACCAAAAACTGGAGACCAACCCGCACTGGGCTCATATGGTTGATGCCTGTCTCCCAACAGTAGGAATATTATAAGCGGATTCTGGAGAGTATGAATCGCAGAATAACTGTTGCATCTTGCAGATATAACTTAATCCCTTCCCAAGCTTCAGCATTCCATAATCTATATATATAAAAATGAATCCCTATTTCCCTTGGTCACGCCATCACGCGTGAACGGCTGGACCGATTTCACTTTTTTTGTTGTTGTTGTGTTTGTAATTGTCAGGAGAAGGTTCTTATGAAAGAAAAAAATTAAAAAATTGCGCGGAAAATTAGAAAATTTAAGAATACTTAACAACCATATAATAGTACAAAGTTACAAACTTTTTTAATGTAACATTATGACATTTGACATAGAATTGACAGAATGCGTGCTCAAATATTCATACATCAAAGAGACAGGACAACGTCTGTCGGGTCAGCTAGTATATATATAAAAATGAATCCATATTTCCCTTGGTCACGTCATCACGCGTGAATGGCTGGACCGATTTCACTTTTTTTGCTGTTGTTGTGTTTGTAATTGTCAGGAAAAGGTTCTTATGAAAGAAAAAAATTAAAAAATTGCGCGGAAAATTAGAAATTTAAGAACACTTATTTAAGAATACTTAACAACCATATAATAGGACAATGTAAACTTTTTTAATGTAACATTATGACATTTGACATAGAATTGACAGAATACGTGCTCAAATATCATCAAAGAGACAGGACAACGTCCGTCGGGTCAGCTAGTATCCTAATAACTTAAGCTCTCTTTTCAAGTCATTGATCTTTCTTGTTGAGTACTTACTATCGTCCTTTCAACTTTTAAATAAGTCTCAAGAGCAACATAAAGTGTAACGACCTCGTCGTGTGTGCCCATCAGTGATGTATCTAAAGCTTATCTACCCTCATATTGAAGTTCAGGCGAATTCCTAGACGAAGTTTAATGTAAATGCTAACTTACTTTAAATGCTTGTCGGAATTTCCGGGACATTAGACTGTAGAGGATAGGGTTTGCAGCCGTAGATAAGTATCCATTATAGCAGAGATAGTTCACGATTTTCCACACCTGAAAAATGATGGATTTATTTTAGATATGAAAAAGTTTTTAACACCTAATTTAGGACTTAAAAAAAGTTTCTGTACAATGTATTTTCTAGTTAAAATTTACTTTTTTATTGCATGCAGTTGTTCTGAAGTGACATTAAGCATACAATGTTAATAAAGAGTTTTGATGATTCAGCTCTCAAGGGGTATGAAGCAGACTGCAACAATGATTGTTTGAATTTTAGTTATTTTGGTCTCTACGGGTAAACTAGATATTCATGAGTAGATTCGAGTTCAGTTACAGTTTTTAAAGGTAGACTTTTATAAATAAACCAGCTTCATCTTTATTCTATGAATTAAAAACCTGCACCAGCGGCTTAACGTGCTTTTCGTGGTCACCCATCCACAGACTGACCGCGGCAACCATAGCTTACATCTAATATTTAGCCGTGCCCCTCTTAGTAAACATACGTATGACAATGTTTAAAATAATAATATTGAAGTAACGGTAACATGGGGTAAATAGGAATGCAGGCGTGAATCTGGACGAAGCTCTTAAAATATTTTTTTTAACGTTTAAATACTATAGTTTGTTGCTAATAAGGACATGTTATCGTTAATTATAATACAGTCAACACATTTAAAAAAAAACGTCCCGATTCAACCCTGCTTCCTTGTTTACCCCGTTTTACGGTAATTAGCTTTTTACTAAGACTAAAAGTGCCACCAATAACTGAAAAGTTGTGTGGGAATCGGTTGTCATGGTCACGTGATACGGAGGAATGAGGAAAATATCGTGAGGAAAGTATTGAGTTTGAATGTCGATGGCTTTAAGAGTAGAGGGAGATCAAAGAAGCGATGTACGCGATGTTTGCGATGGACTGTGTGAATTATGATTTGGATAGAAAGGGGGTGACTACTGAGATGACGACTAATAGAGAAGTGTGGAAGAAAAAGATATGTTGCGCCGACGCCAAATAAATTGGGATAAGGGCTGGAGAATGATGACGAGCCTTGTACTAATTAATAAATGATAATTATCATTATACTTACGTTATAATAATCTTCGTAGTCAAATTTTGGTAACACCATCATTATGCGGAAAATACAATATGGTGTCCACGAGAGAAAGAAAGATGCAGCAACGACCGCTGAAAAAAAAAAAAATCAGTTTCAATAGCTTATATATACTTTGCACAATATTTAAATTCTTTTCTTGTACACTTTTTTTCTAATAAAGTGGAATGTCATTAGATGGCGTATATAGTAGGAATGTACTGAAAAAAAAAAAACAAGACACACATCTTTTTTTTTGGGTGGGAAATCATCAAATGAGTCTCCCGCTCTGGGCGGAGCGGGAGGGCGTGTCAGACTTTTACTGACTAAAACCCACCCGTGTTCTTTAATTTGCCTGTGCCAGGGCCAGAGTAACTCTTTCGGACGAATCCAAAGCCTGGCAAGCATCGATCCTTGTGGATGCTCGTCAGCATAAATTGAAGGACACAGGCCTGCGCCTAGGGTGGCTGGAAGTTTGCAATGGACTCCCGACGCCAGGGGCGTCTCCTCCTACTATACACCTACTTGGGAGGAATATTTTTACGCTAAGTTTAGTCAGAACTTGCATTGTCAAAACCGTTTTCATCAATTATATGTTGTACTCCATTACTCCTTATGTTAAAATCTTTATGTATACACATTTCTACTATTTATATTGTCGCAATTAGTACTACTAGTGTAGCGTCTTGCAAGGAAATGCTTACTGAGAGTCCAACAAGCAATTAAGCTTTATATATCTCGTTTTAGTAGAGTAGCGTAGTTGCCTACAGAAGAACACGAGATATATTGCACTCGCTTGCACGGACTGTTTAGCAAAGTAATTAACACCATTTTGTGCAGGCACAAACTTAGTTAATAGAATCAAAAGAAAGAAATTCCATAAGCTCAAGGAATACTTAATCTTTTTATTTTTCTTATTGTAGCTCTTCAAAAGAAAGAGGATCTTGATAGAAATACTATAAACAACTTCAAAGAGCTTTTTCTGGGAACTTGAGAAGGAAAGCATTAGGTACAATCATAAATTTTTCTTATTAGATAAGTCAAGGGTATCTTTGATTATATCCTTGACTAAATAAACGCAAGAATTCTGTTATTTAGAAAGCAATTAACAAGTATAAGTGAAAACATCGTTATTATAAAAATACTGTGTCATCATTTTAGCCCAAAGACGTCCAATGCTGGATTTTGGCCTCCACCGATTTAGGGGGGTTTGCCATAATCGCCACGCTTGTCAGGTGGATTGGCGACCACAGTATTGTGCGCCGTAAGTCCCGTAGTTGCCTTTTACGGCACCCACGGGAAGAAATGGAAGTGCTATTCTGGACGCTCGGCACCACACGGAAGTGATGAAATAAAATAATATGATTTATAAATACTTTCTAACACCATGTCTTAAAATATATATTTTAATTAGGATTAACTGTTCACTACAGTGTGCTACTAGAACATTATACATAGGTAAGGATAAAAACATGCAATAATTTAGGTAATAACATATTTTTGAAGTTCTTACTTAAAAAATATAATAATTTACCATGTTTAAATTATTCTTATAAAACTATGAGTAGGATACTAACCAATCATTTTCACCGCCTTGTCTCTATTCTGTTTTCCGACTACCGGACTGCTCCGTAATTTTTTCTGCGCCGATTTCAACTTTATCGTCATTTTAATATACAGCACCAATATTGTCGTCATTGGTATTACGAAGAAAACAAATATTTCCACAGCGACCACAGTGCTCGCAGTTTTGGTCAACGTGTAGTAACAATACACGTACTCCTTTCTCTCCAACAGATCTATGTAGAACACGTCGGGTAGACAAAAACCAAGTGAGATAACCCATATAACACCGACAATTTTGAAGACGCGAGAATTCGACGTCAGCTTTTGCCGAAAAAACGGTTTAGTCACTATGATGTACCGTTCAACCGTAAATGCAGTGATGATCAGTAGGCTGCAGTTACTGAATACGTCCCAGAGGATGTAATGTACTCGACATCCAACTTCTCCTAGGGGATAGAAGTCTGGTACAAAGATGATGTATATTTCGAGTGGGATGAAGAGGGCTGTGAGTAGGTCGGTGATGGCGAGGTTGGCGAGATAGCAGTTGGTGGGCGTGCGCATGGTGTGGTCCCTGGCTATCACCGCCAAGGTGCACACGTTGCCGATCAAACTCACCACCATTAAGATTCCCAGAATGATGCTCATGACTATCTTGACTGGGTAAGTGTCGTCTAGATTGTCGTTGAACGCCATCTCAACTGGTCCGAAGAAAGAAAAGGAATTGTTCTCGTATTCGCTGTCGTTTATGAACGACATTTTTGTTTCGTTTATCTAAAATGTCTTAAAATTACTACAAAGTTATCATTTAATGTCTTTTATAATTAAAGACCCTCACTGTTTAATACAATGGTTGTTCGATATACCTATTGACTGCGCACAGTGTCGCTCTAGCCAGCGATAGGGAAGTACTGATAAAAAATAAATTTCGTCAGGCCTTGACGCACCCCTATACAGTATGATGTTACGGGATGATTTTTATTTTGTATCATTTTGATAAGGTTTAATAATCTGATTGAACAAATTGTAATATGATCAACACTGTTATGATTTTTAGACTTCCGAATTTATTCTCTGCAGAATTAATTGACGCTGCTCATTATGTAAAATATAGTGGTATGCCACAAGCATTTATTTCTTCTCTCTGGTACAAATTAATCCCATTTACAGAGATGAATAAACCGAGCTCATTTGTTACTCGGCTGACCGACCGTTTTGTCGACCTGGGAATCCTACCCAGTACCTCGTTAGTGGCTTTAACAGAATTCACGAGCGGTTTATCTTGCACAACTATAAATCGAAACTTACAACCAAAAAGTACAAAATACTTTGACTAAATACGTTGTTGGGAAAAAGGTGCTACTAAAAGCCGCAAGCATTACAATGTGCCTCTAGGTTTATTCCTCCCGTAAAACCGCCACGTTTCATTCGCGTAGTCAAGACTTAATGTTGTCACTAGTATGACGTTAAGCGCAGCCAACTTTGCTCGTGGCAATTAAGTAGAAGCCACTTTTTATTGTTCGCTCGTAAGTTATAAGGCCCTACGAAGTAGACAAAGGACCAGATAAGGCCAGGAAAAGTTTCTCCAACACTGTTAATTAAATTGTATTGTATTTTTGCGATAAATAGGATAGGTAGTCATCATCATCATCATTTCAGCCGTTAGACGTCCACTGCTGGACTTAGGCCTCCCCCAATTTGGGGGGCTTTGCCATAATCGCCACGCTTGGCAGGCGGATTGGCAATCGCAGTATGGTGGTAAAATACATAGAGAACGCTGCTGCCCATTCTCTAGTAAGTCCCTTAGTCGCCTTTTACGACACCCACGAGAAGAACTGGGGTGGTATTATTCTTTACGTCCGGCACCACACGGTACCGGCACGGCACGGATAGGTAGTAGGTAGGTAGTATAAAGACGCCCTTAAATTACCGGTTCGAATACGTATAAGGCTTATTTTAACATTTTTGGTATTAATTTCGCTATTATTCCTAAAAACGATGCTCCTGCCAGGGTCGCAGGTTTCTTCGAAAGAGTTACCGTGGCCTTTTGATCTTTTACTTAAGAATTTTAAGTGTTTTTCTCATGAAATATGTCATCAACTGATAAAGCGGAGGTAGATTATCGATGCCAAGTACCTCTCTCGATAATCTCCTGTAATCGGTCAAGTTGTTTCAGTACTTGCTTTAATCTATGTTTCTGTATTTGACAGTCTTTGATAGTTACTCGGAAAACAATACTTAAAAAGGTCTCTTAAGCAAAAAATACCGAACTGAAACTATTAAGTCTACTGGAATGAATTACTAGACTAGTCTGGTTCTCTATACGACCACAGTAAATTCTTTCTTCAATATATACGAGTATATATACAAGATTACAGTCTAGAATAATCTTAGAAAAACTTTAAGCAACGCGTAAAAAAGTTATTTAGTTTTTGGGCTAGATTGCCTAGTAAACGTAAAAATATTTACTAGCCAATATAGTTTTAGGTTCCATGTAAAATTAAGTTGTTTCTTATCAGCATGTTTGTTCTTATAGAAAAATATATTTCCTATTACTTCAGTTTCTTGGAACGATGTTTTGGAATGAAGTTCTTTAACGCAGCTTGCGGTAGAAGTAAAATTGTAGAACTCGTTACTTAATGAAAAAATAGTTATGTAACGAAAAAGTGTTATGCTCTCTCCATGCGACTTTTTATGAAATATGTAAGAAAGAGACTGAGACAGAGTAAGATAGTATTACAGCAGTTGCAAAAAATTACAAATTTTTCGTCATGGGGGTCGTTTTCGTGGTTTTCGAGGCTGCGGAAACTGATAAGACTCAAGACGAAATTCTTAGACGTTTACTGTGAAAATTTTCAAGTTTTTCATGATGGGTGTAGTCTAAATGGATTTCGGGGATGCTGAAGCAATAGTGAAGTCAAAATAAAGTTTGAGTATTTTAAAGTGAGAGTTAATGACCACGTTACATTCGGAGTTGAAGACAAAGCGTAAGAGACTTCGTACCTGGCGTTCCCCTGACCTCACACGTTTTTACTTTATACTTTACATTAATTATAATAATACATAAAATTATAACACAAGATACACATTCACAATTAAACTTTAAAAAGAAAACTTACACATACAACGCAAGACGACGAGACAACCTAGAATTACGACAACCCAGAACTAACTATGGAAGGAAAAATATACTGTACGAGGGAGCAAAACTGTATAATGCACTACCTGATGACATAACCAATAGTGACACCATATTTCAATTTAAAAAAGCCCTAGAAGAATACGTTAGAATACAACACTAACAATATCAATTGTAACATTTGTAACCTTTATTGCCTAATTCTTTATTGTGAGCACAGAGAATCACACTTACTTTTAGTTTTATATTTACATTTCTCCATATTTTAAGTGAACTGTAATGTTCTTGTTTTTTGAGAAATAAATGTCTTTAAACCGAATTAATTATTAATAAAATTAACCCTACGTCAATTAAGCGTGATAAAGCCGTTTCATATCCGTTTCAAAGAATGGCATGATTCGAATACAGACCTACTGACAATTTAAGTTGGTAGTCAGTTTTCTTAACAATTCATTTCCCTGTCTTTCCATGATTGTAACGGTTAGTGAAACTAAAAAAGTTTTTCCTAATTCCTTTCATTTCCTTCCGATCCTGACTCAGCGTTACTGACATTTCTCCCCCAAATTGTCACCTCCAGTATTACGTGGCACGTCTACAGCGATGCAGAGAGGTGATAAAAGAAATATGTATACGTTCGTCGATTACGTTGAGTCGATTTCGATCTTTAGCGCCGCAGTACAAAAGACTGGGGAAGTAAATTAGATTTCACTTTATAGGAAATAACATTATATTTAAGTGGATATTTATTTTTGAAAAGTTAAGACGCACTGCAGGGAAGAAAGTTGAATTTTCAAGTAAGAAAGTACCTGTTTTGCAATTTTTTCTTTGACGTTCAGATGTATTTTCTCGTGGAACCACCAGAGTTCCACAAGGGAATTAAGAGAGCGTAAACACTTTGGAACCGGATTCGGTAAAATGAGAGAGTAAAAAATATAATTTATGAATCCTGTTCTGTGATATTTCAGAAGGCAAATTTTCCTGATGCATTATGTATTTCGAATTGCATTATTATTCGACTGACTGTTTTATATTCTTAAAGAGACAGGAAATATTTGGGTAAAAAGACATTCAATATTGTGTAAAATAAAAATGTGAAATGGCAGCTGGCGCGGTTTACCGAGCGACAGAACCTGAGTTCGATTACCAGTGGATGCATTATTATAGGTACAAGTTCAAATAAAATTAGTTAGAGAAACTCTGCCGACATGATGGGATCAATATCTAGACATGGTGAAATATATTGATGTTTTAAGTAACTGCACCACTGTGCATTATGTCATGCATGAATTTGATCTTGTCTTTTCATGTTTAAATATTGATACACATCAGATCTAGGTAGCTACAATTGTATTTATGTATGACGTCCGTAAGACACTGCAAGGATTCAGCAGAATATCAGCGTCAGGAACATTTGCCTAACATATGCTGAGCTGATTTCCATTAGGCGCAACTTGGTTTTTGTATTCCACCACACGTTACTTCATTTAAATTTTTAATTGTGTCATAGTTACGTAACTGTCATAAAATGTCATCACTATACTATATCATGTCTTCCTTTCTTCTTTTTATTTATTTATTATGTATTGTCACCCTGTACCTAATTCGCTAATTATTCATCATGTTCATGTAATTAGTTATTATTTCATCGCGCGTTGTATGTTGTGTTTTGTCTTCTGTGTGCACCAAATAAACGATTTATCTATATCAAAGTTACCACAAATATACTGAGCTTGTATTGCTGGGAATCGACCAATGATGGGCATATTCCAACTATGACATCATATCTTCTATAAAAAGTCAGAAGTTATTTCATAAATAATTCAGTTAAAAAGCTACACCCTGGTTATAAAAGTAATTGCTTTGATCTAAACAAGTGGTGAAATTGCGGCAACCATACAATGCAGACGCACGGTCACCCCTAATTGAAATTACAGCCTGTCGTAGTAAGTAGCGTCAATACAGGAGACGGAGGAGGGGGGGGGAAGAGAGGCAAACTGATTGTTTCGTTTATATGTCTAGTTTTTGTCTGATGAAGTGAAGATCATTCATTGCAAATTCGTTTTTCTACGTCTTGTTTACGAGTTAGAAAATCATATCTGCATGTTTTGGACTTATAACTAGTCAATGATTGCATGAAGACAGCTGAGCCAGGATCGTCATACAATGGGTGCCTGAAGATGGGCATCTGCCTAGACAGGAAACGCTGGCATCGATCTAGACTCATTCTTGTCAAAAGAAGGCAAAACATACAGTGGACTGGGAACAAATATGGGGGATTACTTTGCTCAGCAATCGGCACAAGTTAATCAAAAATATATATACACGGTTTCAAATTAAATTACCTAGCAATACTTTACCCATGTGTTGGGTATCGATATCGAAAACTAAAGAAAAAAAACAAAAAATAATAATTTCATCATCCAACTTTGTTCAAATCATTTAAAGGCACTGTGATAAATACATTAAGGCAACCAAACGACTGTTACAGTATAGTTTTTGGAACTTCGCAATAAATATCTTCCACGAAAAATTACAAAACCATCTGATTGATTACAGGCCTTCGGCCATCGAAACATGTTATTTTTAATAGTTTCTTTTTCTTTATTCAATTAGTTTTCGATACCGATATCCAACACATGGGGAAACAAGTATTGCCAGCTAAAATAATTTGACCCCGTAAACTAATATTCTTATGTCTAAAAACAGCAACAGTAAAAGCCAGCAACGGGATACTCAAAGTTTTCATACAACTTTTTCATACCTTAAGATTCCTTCTCGAAGTTACTATAAATAGACATAGAGCCTAACTTCCCACGTCACATCGTGGGCCTAATATAGCAAATGGGCCTTATTTTGTCCAATGTCATAATCCTAATGCATGTTATCAAACTGCCTCGCCCACACTTACATAATTAATCTCAAATGACATGACAGGAGAATTTACCTACCTTACGTTATGTAGCTGTATCTGTTTACAGTTCATAGGACGTTCGTAGGAAGGTTCGATGACTTTGGCAAAGGATCATTTTCTATGTAAGTAAACACGTAGGTACTGTACTAAGTTATGTCTACATTTTTAGTCTATGTTATTGGGTTTTTCCATTAGTAATTTCTTAGTAACACACAGCCTGGAGTTTGGAAGTTGGCGGTGCGATGCTCCCGTGCCTCAGAAAGCACGTTAAGCCGTTGGTGCTGCGCCTGATCTTTTTCCAGTCCTGTAGGATTCTCGTCCCATCGGACCATTAGAGTGAGGGCCCCTGTGTCTGCGCACACACGTGTGCACTATAATATCTTCTGCGCCGATGGTTAGTTTCCGTTGAGATTTGCCGTATGGCCGAAATATGGCCTGAAAGACTAATTACGTAATGTTCTTACTACTGGACTAGACCATAAGCCTCATCTCTATCGAGGGTAATAATAATAATAATAAACCCGCAGGGCAGCATGTGGCGTGCTGTTGGGCAGTAGCGACCCCACGGACCCTATCTCCCGGGAGATTTCTTGTTCCTCATCTCTTGCTTGCCTTTATTGGCCGGCTGGAGTGAACAATGAAGAGGTTCAGAGCTCCCACCTCATTCTTGCCTTTATTGGCCGGCTTGAGTGGAGATTCGCAAGAGCAAACGTGCTCGGGGAAAGGAAGTATTCCAGTAAGTGCTCGTAGGGATATTGACCATCTTCCGGGCTCTGGGATTGTTCTGAAAGCCGTGGAATACCTCTCCACTTCTCAAGCACCTCAGGAAGTGTTGCCCCCTTGTCGCTGCGTCACTATGTGCCAGCGATGGTTTCCGGGGGCCCATTATTGAGTATGCAAGTCACCCCCTGCCATTTAATCCGTGTAAATACAAACATTGATGCGGCAGGGGCCATAGACCTTCCATAGTTCTTGGTAACCAGTCCATTTTAGCCAGTCAAATACATAGTCCAACATCTTGGTTTCCATATCCTGCAATAGTCCAACACCAACCGGAGGTTGTCCTTGGGTGCACTTGCACAGTGCATACGGGGATAACCGTCGGTTAGTGCCTCACTTCATTTAAATTTTCTAAGGGGCCTCTGCGAGTTGGCTTCGGCCCCTCGTACGCCTTCTAAAAGACCGGGATCCTAGGATCCCGAGATATATAAAAATATATTAATAATAATAATAAACCCGCAGGGCAGCTTGTGGCGAGCTGTTGGGCAATAGCGACCCCACGGACCCTATCTCCTGGGAGAATTCTTGTTCCTCATCTCTGGCTTGCCTTTATTGGCCGGCTGGAGTGAAAACTGATGAGGTTCAGAGCTCCCGCCTCATTCTTGCCTTTATTGGCTGGTTTGAGTGGAGATTCGCAAGAGCAAACGTGCTCGGGAAAAGGAAGTATTCCAGTAAGTGCTCGTAGGGATCTTGACCATCTTCCGGGCTCTGGGATTGTTCTGAAAGCCGTGGAATACCTCTCCACTTCTCAAGCACCTCAGGAAGTGTTGCCCCCTTGTCGCTACGTCACTATGTGCTAGCGACGTTTCCCGGGGGCCCATTATTGAGTGTGCAAGTCACCCCCTGCCATTTTATCCGTGTATATAAAACATTGATCAGGCAAGGGCCATAGTCCCTCCATAGTTGCGGTTACCAATCCACTATAGCCATCCAAACCTATAGCCTAATTTGCTTTGTTTCCATATTCTGTAATAGTTCTGCTCCAACCGGGGATTGTCTTTGGATGCACTTGCATAGTGCATACAGGGATAATCGTCGGTTGGTGCCCCCTCATCATTTAAAATTGTCTAAGGGGCCTCTGCGAGTTGGCTTCGGCCCCTCGTACGCCTTCCAAAAGACCGGGATCCTAGGGTCCCGAGATATGTTAACATAATAATAATAACTTTATTCACAAAATCTGTACAAAATATATATAACCCTGTCACCTAAACTAGGATAGCCTGTATTTTAGGAGACAGTGTTCGGCCAATTGATTGTTTAAAAATGATTTATTACAACAAATGAACGGTGTTGATGTTATTAAGTGTCTGTAATTTTGTTATATGTAGTGAAGTGCAAATTAAATGAGATTAAATGTAATGTCGTGTTACATTCACGTTTGTGTTTATGATTGGAGAGTGTAAGAGTGTAACCTAATTGTGTGCGTTTTTGATGTAAAAGCTGTAAGTCTACTACTGTCCTCTGTGCTGGATTACTAGGGTGTTGGCTGTTATCCACCCACGTCACAAGTCTTCGAATTTTTTCTAGGACATGCCAGTTTCCTCACCATATTTTCTCTCACCGTTTTGAGAGCAGCGATGAAATAAATAAATAATAAAACAATCATTATTGCATATGTGGTCTGCAATAAAGATTGTAGAACCCCTAAAAAACACAAAAAAAAACAACACGCAAAACATCGCGTCTGACTGGATTTGAACTCACGATGTACAGACGCCAGCACATCAAAGTACCCGAAAATGTCAAACTTTCCCATCTAACTTGAACCTAATATTTTAGCGTTAAAGTTGAAAACCTATTAAAGAAGTTTGACCGATTCCGATGGTAGTAGCTTTGAAGTGCTGGCGTCTGTACAATTCGTAAGTCGATGTAAACACGGTGCGATTATTTTACGCACTCAATTTTCAACACACTACTAAGTGCCGAGAATTGAAAATCGAACTGTGTCCATTTTCAACGAGCTGATATGCACTCTGTTGGATTCCCAACGCTCGGTTCAACACCGAGAGTAGAAAATCCAGTGCACGATAACATTACGCCGCGATATTTTGAAGTCTGATTGAAGGTCGACTAAGTCGGGGCCGTTATATACTACTGGGTAGTATATAACGGCCCCGACTTCTATGCCCCATCAGTAGGTACTATAAATTTATAAAATTTTAATTATATTATTCGACTAGTACTCCAAAAAAAAAAACGAAATCAAATCGTTTTATTTGTAGGTACAGGTAAATTACAAATGTAAAAAAAGCACCGAAATATCTAGTTCATTAAATAAACCTTTAGTCGAGCTACGGACTGCAGAAAAAGATAAGAATATAAAATTGATATTTGAGAATTAATTGAATGTGAAAAATGATAATTGATAATAATTCGTCAATTGACCTCCTTTACCGAAAATTAGGTCAATTACTAAAGATCTTCATATTATTCTTTATAGGAAACGTTTTTTATGTGACCTTTTATATCTCCGGCCTTGTGGCTGAGTTATAACAGCTGCATGGGTCGAAAGACCACAGGGGTAATTGCGTAACTTGCTATCAATAGTAATCGGTTTCATTTTCATAGTTAAACAACATTCATTGCATTATTTACGTTGTTGAGCTGGCAATTTATTCTAACAAATGATGCAATGAAAGTATGCTAAGTCGTTGAAACCGGCTGTCATGTGTAGATCTTTGATAATCGTTACAAGCCGTCAGAAGTCCGAAAGTCTGTCAAACAAGGACTCTCGTATTACACAGTAGCCAGTAAATGGGTTGTGGAGGTCAGATAGACAGTCTAAATTACTCAGCTGCATTCGGTTAGACTGAAAGTTGACCCCAACATATGTAGTTGGGACATTGCTAGGCAGATATACCTTTAATACCTACTTTTATAAAGTAAGCCCAGGTTCGTAGAGGCGATTTTTTTGCGCATTATTTTTTACTCGTTTTTCAACTGTTTAAGCATCGAGAATCTAACAAAACTTGTCCAAACAAGGTCTGGAATTTTGAAGTCTCGTCACTCAACAGAGCGTTGTAAAACTTGTGATAGAAAAAAAATCTTCACGATAAAATATAAGCCGATGGTGACTGTTATCTATATTTTAGAATAGTAAAGCAAAAAATTGATTAGTACCCCTTTTTAACCGACTTCAAAAAGGAGGAGGTTCTCAATTCGGATGTTTATAAATTGTTTTTTTTTTAATGTATATTCGGCCATAACTCCGTCATATATAGATGGTTTTGCAAAATTTCTTTTTTTGTTCGAAAGCGGTTTATTCCGAAATGGTCCCATATAATTTTCATATAGATCTGATGATGAGTTCCGGAGTTAGACACCGAAACTCTTTAAAAAATGATAGCAAATCAACCGCGATTTCTGCTATCGCATAAATATGCATTTTTTGTTTGGAATTAGTGCGGGGTGAATACCACAACTAAAAATTTAAAAATAAAAACTTTTTTACAAAAAAAAAAAAAACAACCGACTTCATTAAAAACACTACAAAGTGAAAAATAACTTTAATTTCGGAAGTCGGTGGCAAAAAGAACATAAATACAGATCCTAAGACACTTCCGAAATTAAAGTTATTTTTCACTTTGTAGTGTTTTTAATGAAGTCGGTTGTTTTTTTTTTTTTTTGTAAAAAAGTTTTTTTAAGAACATTACGCGGACGAAGGAGTATGAAATTGGGCACAGTTATAGTTTATATAACACGCGGAAGGCGGAGGACAGGGTGTTGTGGCGCAGCATAAGAGAGACCTATGACCAGCAGTGGACTGCGATAGGCTGAGTTGATTGAGTAAAAGTTTATATGGAGCAGAAGTGCAGAAAGCTAATATTTTTTTAAATACATATCATCATCATCAGCAGCCTATAAATGTTTCCACTGTTGGGACACAGGCCTCCTCTCGGTGAGAGGGGTGGGCCATAATCCACCACGCGGGCCCAGTGCGGGTTGGTAGATGTCACATATCTTCGAATTTTTAGTTCTAAGACATGCCGGTTTCTTCAAGATGTTTTCCTTCACCGTTATGAGAACAGTGGTGATGAAATAATTTACACAAAGTATAGTGCCTACTTGGGTTCGAACTTACGACCTACTACTCGTAAGTCGTGGCCATTACCAATGGGCCACCACTGCTCAAAAAAAATACATATATTGCATTAAAAATACATTAAGTTTTGAACACCACTACGAGCACTAATAATTACACGCTTTATATTAGCTTCACTTGTATGTTTGTATATTTGTATGTTTGTAAATTTGTATGTTTGTATGTTTGTTTGTAACCGACTCCTTATAGCGCGATTTTGGCCCACTTTAAACGACCAGATTTCATTCAAACTTTGCACACCTGTCAAGGACCGATGACAATGCAATCTATATATATAAAAGAAAGTCGTGTTAGTTACTTCACTTATAACTCAAGAACGGCTGAACCGATTTAGCTGAAAATTGGCAGGGAGGTAGTTTAGAGCCAGGAGAAGGACATAGGATACTTTTTTTTTTTTTTTTTTCTGCTTTTGGCAAAGGATACTTTTTATCCCCTTCGACCGCGTTCTCGTGTGATGTGACATAAAACGTCAAAGAGAATACATTTCACTATAAAACGTGGTATGACAAAAACTTTGCCTTCGAGGTACCAGGCGGTCATAACTTGGTATGAGCTTATTAAACAGCAGTGTCAGCCAGAAAACGCTTTATGCCTTCGAAGTAACAGGTTATCATAACCGAGTAGGAGCTACCCAAACATATGAGTATCAGCTAGAAAACGCTTACCAGATCACCACCGCGTACCAGGTTGTCAAACTTGGAAGGTTTATTACAACATTTTGAATCTTAGGCGATACGAAGTTCGCTGGGTCAGCTAGTAATTTCATAAATTTGTGCCATTATCCTTGCCAGGGTTACCAGGACAGCAACAAAATTGTCTTCGAAAACTACGCTGACATACGTCACAAACTAATTTGTGCTATTATCCTTGCCAGGGTTACCAGGATAGCAAAAAAAAACTGTTTTCGAAAACTACGCTGACATACGTCACAAACTACGCTGACATACTTCTCAAAATTCGAAACACCCTAAAAAATAGAAAATAAATAATAGTTTAAAAAAACTAAAAAACACGCTTCCATTGAAAACCAAACTAAAAAGTACAAAATAATGGAAAAAAAGCGTGGGGTGCCTGATATCAATAAAAAAATACCTTAAATAGCACCCACGCTTTTTTTCCATTATTTTGTACTTTTTAGTTTGGTTTTCAATGGAAGCGTGTTTTTTAGTTTTTTTAAACTATTATTTATTTTAAGTAGTATTTTTACACGCTTTATATTAGCTTCACTTGTATGTTTGTATGTTAGTATGTTTGTTTGTAACCGACTCCTTATAGCGCGATTTTGACCCACTTTAAACGTCCAGATTTCATTCAAACTTTGCACACCTGTCAAGGACCGATGACAATGCAATAATTTCATAAATTTGTACCATTATGGTTGCCTGGGTTACCAGGACAGCAAAAAAACTGTCTTCGAAAACTACGCTGACATACGTCACAAACTAATTTGTTCCATTATCCTTGCCAGGGTTACCAGGACAGCAAAAAAAACTGTCTTCGATAACTACGTTGACATACGTCACAAACTACGCTGACATACGTCTCAAAATTAGAAACATCCTAAAAAATAGAAAATAAATAATAGTTTAAAAAAACTAAAAAACACGCTTCCATTGAAACTAAACTAAAAAGTACAGTACAGTAAAAAAGCGTGGGGTGCCTGATATCAATATAAAAATACCTTAAAAAGCACCCCACGCTTTTTTTCCATTATTTTGTACTTTTTAGTTTAGTTTCAATGGAAGCGTGTTTTTTAGTTTTTTAAACTATTATTTTTAGTTAGTATTGTTTACTGCCAAGTTCGTGTCTGTATTGGATGTAATCTGCATAAACAAGGCAATCTTTGTATAGCTTCAGAAAATAATAAGAAATTAAAATGTGTGTTAAGTGTGTGTTAGCCCATGTTTTACATGAAATATGAGTGTACTTACAGGTTCACCTCTGTCAAACCGTTCGCGGATTTCAGGAGTATTAAATTTGCTAACTTGTATTGTAAAAATAGGCTAATAATAGTATCTATGTCGATGTTTTTGCTGTAAAACAGGTGACTCACTCCCAAATTGATACCCAATTCTAAGATAGTAAAAATATAAACAAAGATGATTGTAGTTATGCAAAACTCGGACTTATTGTAATAATATTGCGTGATTCACGCGCGTGATAATGTAATAAAAACTTAATATGACAAAATGTATACAAGGTCGAGCATTTAATGAAAACAAAAATGAAGAGATAACAAAAGTGTTGTGTGAATCTGTATGTAGTGTAGTTAATCATTGCTTCAGCAGAGAATGTAGAGCTTCTCACAGACGGGGAAAGTTAATGGTAAAGATAATTTAAAGTCACTTCGAAGATTCTATACCCAGTTACTATGGAAAACGTCAAACACAAAGATAACAGATAAATTGTTTGGTACACACTCAGTACCTATGTGTATTTGTATCTACTATTCCTTTTACAGTAGGCCATCTTAAAAGCAATTCATCAAGGACTTATATTATGAGTTAATTTATAAGTGGGTACTCACAGGTGTTACAAGAAAAATAAATATTATTTTAGTTTTATTTATTGTATTCTGTCTACAGGAAACAGATGGGCATCATTTGTTAAAAATCTAAGAATTAATTCTAAAAGTCTCGATAACCATTATCACTGCGAATTATAAATAAAATAAATAATATTACTGGTATCACATTTCCCTCACATTTAGTATAATACACGTACACCATTCGATCTAAAAACTAATGGAATTGGATCAAACGGGGTCGGTTTGATTATTCAGTCTTCTCGGGGTTAATAATATCTGCTAATTTCTTGTCCTCTTGGTGCACTTCATTGTCATCCCAGCCCCACACGGAGTGGCTACCGTCGCCGGTTCTCTTCACGCGTTTCTGGATGACGTCAGTGGACACCGTTTTGAGGTCATATGCCCATCCGATAGCGGCCATGGTGTCAATAAAAAGTTTAGTGAGGTTGAGGGAATAGTCCCCGAGCTCAGCGGTCTTGTAGTCCCAGGGGAAAGTGTGATGGTAGTTGTGGAATCCTTCGCCGAGCACCACGAGGGAGACGGGTCTGGTTTCCACCGGGTTGATGTTCTTGTCGTAAGGCTTGGCGCCCCAAAGGTGAGCGGCGGAGTTCACCAGCCAGGTGACGTTCAGCACGTACACGTAGCGGAAGATCGAGCACACGAAGTACGCGTTCCACAGAGACTCGCCCCACAGAGTGGGGATGTACATCGGCATCGCGAAGCAGACCAGGGGCATGAGGATCAGGTAGAATCTGCAAAGAAATAATCATGATAGTATATTTTTTTTTTAAACGGGTCTATCCATTTAAGTGGGGTTAGGCAGGATATCTAGTTAGACGAGGAGATGGCCGATGGAATAATACAATGATCGAATGGTAGCCAAGGTTAAGCCAAAGAAACCAAGACCGTCCAAAAGTGGTTAGGATTGATGATATTGTCAAAGTCGCAAACTCCTGGATAAGGGATGTATGGAACCGAGCAGTATGGCAGAAAAAGGGGACGGCTATAGCTAGGAGTGAGGGATTCCGGGCTTCCGGAAATAATGATGTAATAATGAACTATTTGACAACATATCTATGTGTCTAAATTAAGAGCAAAACACGAAGAAATTAAGTAAGTACATTATTTTGACGGCTTAGTGTATGTATTTTTAGAGAAGCTCAAGATTATAGAAACACGTAAAAAATAAAAAACGGTCCTTTTTTGCGTCGGGAAACATATTTACGAGTCTGAATGTAGATATTAAAATATTTTGCAATATGTTTCGAACATTCGTCGTCACATTTCGCCGCGTGAATACAAATCTTAACATATGTTGACGAATTATACACATGTAAGTAGTTCTACTAGTAATAGCCCGAAGAACTGCTTAACTGAAGTGGCAGTGAGCAGGGTACATTGCTCGCAGAACAGATGGCCAATAGAGCCGAAAGTTTCCGGAGTGTCGACCGCGTACCGGAAGACGTAGAGTGGGAAGGCCTCCAACAAGGTGGACCGATGACCTTGTGAAGGCCGCAGAAATCCGTTGGATGCGGGAAGTACAAAACCGGTTGAAGTGGCGGAGCTTGGGGGAGGCCTATGTCCAGCAGTGGACGTCTTTCGGCTGAAATGATGATGATGAAGTAGTTCTACTTACTGCTTCTGGAAGCGCAGGACAGGGTCACTCTTAAGGTCACTAAGGTCAATGGTGTGTCCCTTCGCCTTGATCTGCGGGTGTTTCCTGACCAGCAGCCAGCCTACGTGGGCGAAGAAGAAGCCTCGTGTCGCATTGTGGGGATCAGCATCAGTTTCCGAGTACTTGTGATGCATCCGATGGTCACGTGCCCAGTCGATTACGGCATCCTAGAATGAGAACAAGATATTAAGAGGAGATCCTGCACAATTGTGTTCTATGCTGTTATTTAGTTAAGTTAGTGTAGGTATGGAAACTAAAGCTAAACATAGCAAGGTATTTTGGGGTGAATATGACGGAAGAATTGATATTTTTGGCAGAGTTCATTGACAAACCTAAGCAATACATCAACATCTAGCTGTGCCCCACGGTTTTACCCCCGTAAGTCTAGATCCCGTGGGAATACCAGGATAAAAAGTGTCCTATATGCAAGTAATGGTTTACCCGTATGCCATTCAAATCCGTTCAGCCGGCTTAGAGTAAAAGCGTAACAAACAAGCACACAAAAATCATTTTTTTATCTTTATAAGTAAATAAAGAACACAAAAACAATACGCCTTTGCTTAGCCAATATGTTTGTGACAAAGAATTGTCAACCTATCTATAGTCTATTGACTATACCAACCATAATAGTTTGTCCCTTATCGGTCGATACGGTTATCTGTCAACCAGTCTTACCCTTTGTATTGTGTTATCCAGTAATTGGATTGTGGTTGTCAGATAAGCAGTATTTCCATGTAAAATACTGGTATTCAGGCGCATCTGGTTAGGCGGAAAGCCGACCCCAACATGGTTGAGAAAAACTATTCTGATAATTATAATAATGGTAGATACGGTGCGAATTATTAGTTACTAACTTTACTTCGTCTGCGTAAATGTCGGTTATCGTGGACGCAAACGACGTCGCGGATTAAAAAGTAGCTTAATTCCTTACTTGGGGTTCAAACTTACCCCGTACAAAATTTCATCTAAATCGGTTCAGTGGTTTAGTCGTGAAAGCGTAACGGACAGACAGAGTTACTTTCGCATTTATAATATTAGTATAGATTATGTTACATTTATACACCTGTTTCTTTAATAACTGACTAATCATTGTTTGTCAACTTTGACGCACGTTCAATAAACGGTTATAATCAATAATCAGTGTAATCTCTATTGCTACTAGATTTTACGACAAGTTGAAAAACATCTGGGTTTTTTTAGGTATTTTTGCGATAAAGTATCAACATGGTATCAGTCAATAGCTCATCGTATTCCACAGCTGGACACAGATAAATTACACTTTGTTTTTGTTACCCAATTACGGAGAAGCAATGAGGAGGGTTATGATATTGAGATGGTTCCCTAATAACTTCTAAACTACTTATCATAATTTGACAAATCAGGTATTGTTAGAAGCGTCTTGATCCGTTGGTTATAGGCTATGTGACGTCACGAAATAGTACATTCTTACAGCAGTAAGTAATCATAAGCTTTTGGGTAATATGGCATACGATCACGGATTACAGGTGAGAATATTTTCTGATTTCATACTTTTTAGAGCGTCATTTTTTAGCACTCGGATTTTAGTTTTTGGATTTTTCCTTTTTTAACCGACAAAAAAAACGGAGGAGGTTATCAATTCGATGCGTATATATATTTTTTTTTGTTTGTTTTTTTTTTATGTATGACCACGCATAACTTTTTACATAGTAGTCCGATTGTGATAATTCTTTTTTTTTTTGGAAAGGGTATACTCCGAGGGTGGTCCCATATAAATTTGGAACACAAAATTAAACCCTAAGGGTCAGAAAACAGGGGATGATTGATTGTTCACTCACTGATTGTAATGTATAACCACGCATAACTTTATACAGAGTAGTCCGATTTCGATAATTATTTTTTCAATGGATAGGGTATACCTTGCCAAGTATTATTAGCACATTAAAGCCACAAAAAATTATAAAATAAAAACTTTTTAACAAAAAATTATACCGCCGAAAAAACTGAAAAGCAAAAAATAATAAACCTTAAAATTATGAGTCGGCGCAGAAAAATCAATGAACAAAGATCACTCAAAGCGCCGACTCATAATTTTAAGGTTTATTATTTTTTGCTTTTCAGTTTTTTCGACGGTATAATTTTTTGTTAAAAAGTTTTTATTGTCTGCTTTCTTTGTTTGGCGTTGCTTAAAGTCAAATATAAAAGCATTTTACCATTATATACTGTAACATAATAAATCATATAAAAATACATCAAAACTGAAATGTCTGGACTTTAAAAGAGACTGTGACCTCTGAGTTTGTTACGGCCTTTCTTCTCAGAGTATTCAGATAGCAGAAACCGACCTCATCTAGTTCTTAAAAGTGTTTGTACAAACCCACTTACAGAAAGAAGCAAAATTCAACTATTTCGATAGAGTAACAATATTGTTCGTTTAACTGCTAATATGATTGCAGGACATTTATTAATAACATTATTAAGAGGAACTGGACCCGGCATTAGCTTCATTCGTTTCCCGCACGTTTTTATCACGCATGCTAAATGTTTATGTTTAAGTACTTATTATATTCCATAACTGTTATGTACGGCAAATTACTGCAGATAAAACAGTGTTTATTATAGAAAGTACCAATCGATCACGCAGATCATTACCTACAGCTGATAACTTAATTACAGTCAGAGGGTAATCGCCGATACTGGTGTTAAAAGGTGATGCTGATAAGGGCAGTTTCTCACGCGTGATAAGCACATGCATGCTTTTGATAATGGGTTTTGTTCGCGTGGTGTATGTATGGACTGTTCTTTATTTAATGCTCAAATAAACCCAACGTTTTTTGACCTACTGTTGAACAGTGGCTAATTCTTTGGAGAGAAGGGATTTTCTGATCACTTTACTTTCTCCTGATAAGGCATAACCTATAACATAATATCACGGCTTGTGTCTCCGAAGGGTTGGGCAGAGATGTGATAGTAAACCAACATTTCATCAGTTATTTTTAATAGGAAGCGAACCTATTGCCATCAACCGGAACACATTGAGGCTCCGAGCTGCTACTAAGAAACTCCAAATAGAAAAATCCACTTTTTCCGACCTGGGAATCGGAAAATTACAAAAGTTCCTGCAACTCACTTATATGTTTAAGTTGTAAGAGCTCCG
This sequence comes from Aporophyla nigra, assembly GCA_947507805.1. Lineage (NCBI taxonomy): Eukaryota > Metazoa > Arthropoda > Insecta > Lepidoptera > Noctuidae > Aporophyla > Aporophyla nigra. The sequence goes on from OX382301.1 coordinate 9,260,197, forward strand.
AAGCTATAAATTCTGGATAGCGGTTAGTGAAAGATAGGTTGTGAAAGTCTGTAATCAATATGAACTGGGCGCCCTATGTCATTCTATCTTTAGACCTAAGACGTTATTGCTGAAGGTGACTTTAAATATCATTCAAGTAATTTCCTCCACTTTCCTAGAAAATATATCGTGACGTCACAACGACGTAGGACGTTATCATTCACGCACGCATTTACTATGCGTTTTAACCTTTTTGAACCTTCTGCTTGGTGCACATGCTTCGACAGATAGTTGGGTTATTGGGTTACTGTAAGGCACATGTTTTTTCATGAGACCTGTGTCCTTTTTTTAGCCCTCTATATTTAAATTAAAGAACCTTCAAGTAGTTTATTGCCCTTTTTAAAATTCAGTTATGTAAATCGAACGTTTTTTGCAGAAATTTATTTTTATTTTTCTGTTCCTTTCTTTTTGTCTGTTTATATGTGTGCATAAATAATTAATATGATAATTAGGGTTAACTTCCTCTTTTGTTTTATTTATTTTCCCGAATATATATTGATACCTACATAAATGAAATATTGCGTAGACATAATATACCTACATGCTTATCACCTTTATGTATTAACATTCGTGACACAAAGAAAACAAGATTAGGGTTAGGGACTAATATTTTGGCCTCCACGTATTTGTTAGTAAGTATATTGTTCAGATAAACTTACTTGGAAGGCCAATGTGTTGAAGAGAGTAAGCAGAATTCTGAGTGGCAGGCGTGCTTTGTATGACTTGTGAGCCCATAGCCTGTGCGCACCGGCGGTGATGCCCAGGCCTGAGCATATGTACAAGAACACAGCTGGAAAAGAAGAAATAACTGTTATTAATAACGCAGTAAAAAACAAAGTTCCTTAGAAAAAATAACATCAAGAACAGACGTCTTTCTTTCCGTGGATATCCAAGATAGTGTCAACAGAATGAGAGACAGCCCTATTGTAGGACAATTTGAAAAGGAATTCAGCAATATTACTCATATAAATTACTTAGTAGAAAAGCTTTGAAGAATATACAATATTCTCTACTTTGTAAATAGATTTTCTTATTAAAACCGAAAATTGAGCCGCTACGTATACCTATAGTCTTAGTAGTATATACTTATTTTCACGTCTTATATAATTTACAAGGAATGTATTTGATGTTTCTACCCGCGGTAGTGTAAAGAGAACAATGTAATTAATTTTCGTGAAAGTGATTTCCTAAAACTGTTATATTTGTTCGTAAATTCTGTAGAAATCGACACGTGATTTGGAATTTAATTCAGACAAGTGTTTACACGATATTTTCGTTTGAGACATTACCTATTAGGTAATATTACTAGGGACCTAATGTAATCCTAAATTCCAAGTATTCTTCTACTTGGAAAATGTTTCTCCTCTTTGTTTATAGTGAAAAGTAAGCACTTACAGTAGAGAGGTATATATTCAAATAAACCTACATTTAACATTCTCTTAAAACAAAATCCCAAGAGGAACCAGACCCAGATCTTTAGATGTGGTATTTCTTATTTGAGGACGAACTAATAATGAAGTTTTCTTTTTTCGAAAATGAAAACACCCTCTAACAGCGTATAACACTGTTCAATCACAATCGAGAGAGTTTTGAAGGATTTTTTTTTTATTTACATCTGTTTGAGTTTAGTTTTCAATGTTCTGTTGCTTATTGGCGTGTGCTAGCTGACATAATTATCCTACCGAGATTATAAATGTGAAAGTTTGTGAGTATGGATGTATGTTAATTTTTACGCAAAAACAACTGATCGGATTTAGATGAAATTTGGCACACAGATAGTTTATAACCTGGATTGTGCTTCGTATTGTTAATTCTTTACTATTGTGTAGTATAAACTTCTTCTAACTTAAAAAAACAGATGTGCTGCTGGCGAGTTTGTTACACCACTTCTTCCCAGCTAAAGCACTAGGAAGTGATAAAGGGTGGATATTTTGAGGGACTGTCTTATGTAATTTTGTCGTTCAAAATTTCATAAGACAAGCCTTCAGACTCTCTCGTTTGGTGAGCTTTTACCCATATTTGACAGATTGAGAGTGAGATCAGAATTCCACCGTTCTTAAAAATACGGCACTTGCCCCTCTAATTTCTCATACCGATCATAGTAACAACAGAAAAATACAATAAAATTGTTAATATATATAATAATATATATGTAAACACGTGCTGTGCTGTTTTTCTTGTCTGCTTTCGAGACACGCTACCAATGGGATACTTTGCAGTATGTTAATAAATACATATTTATCAAATGATGTGCACTTAAAAAATATGCCTTATTTACGCCGAGCAACAGAATACGTAAGTAACAATGTTGTGTATTTCTCCGTAAATTTGATTTTTGTAGAAAAACCAATCCTTTTCTCAAATTACTCTAAGTACAGCACGATGACGCGTCTAGCTAAGCGAGTTTTAATTCGCTTATTCATTGACGTCATAAGGCTCTGTTTTAAAATGGCGGCGATCCCAAGTATCAATGTAAACGAGAAGTTATTATAATGCGGAAAATATTACATTTACAGATTGATTTGTATTGTCTCAAGATCGAGAGGAATTAAAAAAGAAAGAGGTGGCTTTGTCCTTCAGTTGGCCAACAAAGATAAACAAAAGTGCGACCAGTAGGTCGGACTGTTCGGCCCAAATCAAGAACAATAAATAACATAAAACAAATAACATCATGCTTCGTTTCCTTAAAGGGGTGGGCAGATGTGTACCAATAGTACACCCATATTTCGCCAGTTATATCTTAGTCCCATGTAATATGGGGCGAGCTTATTGACATCAATCGGGCACAATTCCAGACGCCGGACTGTTACTGAGAAATTCCAATTAAAAAAATCCCAATTACACTTTGCTCGAACTGGGAATCGAACCTGAAACGTCATGCTCAGCAGTAGCGCTTGCCACCACTAGACTGATTGATTTGATTTGACTGAAAAAAACTTTCAAAATAAAACAAAAGGAAAACTCACCAAATAAACACGTCCGCCACATCGCTTTTGTAAGGAATAGATAGGCACCATACACTCCTCCTATATGGAGCAATCCCATGAGGATGACGTTTCTCCATACTATCTTCCATACTCTTTTCTCGGCCGAAGGCGGTACGATGACTGGTGCGGCATCTGTGTCCTCACTCGCAGCATCTGTTTCGTAGAGGACCCAAGAGCCCCCAGTTTGCCCTTGAGGAGGCATTGTATCTGCAAAAAAACATAACATAATTATTAAAATTCTTTTCAATGTTAATAATTTTCAATGGACTGCTGATTTCCTTTTGTTTTATATGACTGCGTGAAATTGGGATCAAAACCTTAACCACTACATAAATTTCCATTATATTGAGCTCTCACCTTTCATTTTAACAAATAAACATTAAATCGATAAAGCTAATTAACGGCTAACTAGACCACAGGCCACAAAATTTTACAACATCACATAATACAGAACAGAAATAAATGATAATCGGTACTTCCACAGCACATTCGAATTCGTTAATGAAAGTGCGTCATATTTATGCCAAAATTCCTTTCCATTATCTTTTAATAGATGTAGGTAGTCTTTATCTCAGATAAGATTTAGATACCTACCTTAATTTCAGACTGTCTTACTATAAATAGTGCAAGTATAAAGGGGAAACTTTACAGAACCGAAAGTTTGAAAGTTACAGCCAAGATTCGATACCGGGATCCAAGAGATTCGTGCAAGATAAAAATGCAGCAATTCCAACCAGTCAAGTTGCTAATATAATGCGGGCTACACAAGTTTTAGCTTTTATTCTTTGGTTAACTTACGTAGTTTATGTGGATTAGAGAGAATATAGTATTCGTAGTAGTTAAGACGTCTGAGTTGGATGGGTAAACTTTATCAAGTGCACTGTGGTGCATAGCGTCTGTGTATTTATTGGTCTCGTGACAAGTTGCATTGCTTATCTGTGACGTTTCAAAATAATTGTTACTTTCCATAATGTTTGAAATGAACATGTTAAGTCCCTGAAATGGCATCACAATACTAAGGGTACGTTTTAAAATAACGAAGTAGGGTCTGCCCATGATTGTCTGAATTTACCATCCTACGAATATTATAAACGTCAAAGTTTGTATGATTGGATGCTTACATATTTGGTTTGTTGTTATGTTACTTTATCACGCAACAACGGCTGGACAGATTTGGTTGAAATTTGACATACAGATGTTTATGACCTGGATTAATACTTAGGATATTTTTATCCCAGTACAACGTTTCCGGAAGCCGCAGGCAAAAGCTAGCTTACTATAAAGAATGCAGGTCTAAAAACATATTTAAAGATGCACAAAAACCTCAAACCACCACCCAACTATCTGTAACGTAATGCTGCAGGTGGATCGAATGAGTAATTTGATGTATCTTACATTTTTCAAAGATTAAAGTAATAATAATGGATAATATAGATAATATGTATTAAAGAATGATTAAATCAAGAACTACGTGACTACATTTAGACCGTGTGCATTATTTCTTTGCACTTACAGTATTAGTAAATACTGGTACTTTTGATCGTTAGTTTCAATAGAGGGAAACTTAATATGGTGAAAATTATTTTGAATAACCCTATTTTGCTAACTAAACTTACACTTTATTTTTTACGCATTTCTTTCGGATTGTTTAAAAGAAAGATGGGGCTAAAGGAAGTAGGTATAATCTAACCATATTACTTTATCTAAATCTTCTTCGTTTTGCAAGTATTTTCAACAACTTTTAGGACAAAAAACTTATTACAAAAAAATAACAACCAACTTCCTTAAAAAAAACACTACAAAGTCAAAAATAACTTTAATTTCGGAATTCGGTGTCTTAGGATTTGTATTTAAGGGTTTTTTGCCACCGACTTCCAAAATTAAAGTTATTTTTGACTTTGTAGTGTTTTTTTAAGGAAGTCGGTTGTTATTTTTTTCTAAAAAGTTTTTATTTTTAACTTTTTAGTTATGGTAGTCGCGCTAATCTAATCACGTTATTCGTTCATTTGTCGCGCAAATACTTAATGCAAATTTAAGACTTATATGGTTTTCACATGGACTCCATTGTCCGAATGGAACCAAATTAAAATGGGACCATTCGGGAAGCACCAGCTTTAAAAAAAAAAAAACATCAAAATCGGTTCACCCAGTCAAAAGTAATGAGGTAACAAACATTTCAAAAAATATACAGTCGAGTTGATAACCTGCTCCTTTTCTTGAAGTCGGCTAAAAATGAGACACCGTTACGTTAGTAAAATTCCATAAAAAAATTTTTTTTCTTATTTTGTGCGATTTCACAAATAAGGTATCTGACATACTGTACCTAACGCATTCAGGTAAAATAGTTAAATACAACTTTCCTTATAGCCAGGTGGGAAGATATAATAATTTTCATGTAGCGAAAGAGATATAATAAACAATTAACACTAATCCTATTGCGATAACAATTTATTATCACATAAAAACAATGATTTTCTTTTACAATCTGAGAATATCTATCCGAAAATATTCAAAGAAGATTACTAGATTGATTATACCAGTTTAGATTAAATATTTTTATTTGTATGGGTTTTTCGAATGTATTTATGACGGAGTTTGGATTGCAAATCAAGATAAATAAAAGTGAACAAGTGAACCAAGGTTCCGTGTGGTGACTATTCCATTTCTTCCCATGTGGGTGTCGTAGAAGACGACTAAGGAAAATACTAGAGAAAAGGCATCAATCAGCGTTCTTTTTGAATTTATCACCATACTGCGATCACCAACCCGCCTGCTAAGCGTGGTGTTTATGGCAGACCCCCCAGTTTTAGGGAAGGTGCTATGCCCAGCAGTGGACGTCTTTCGGTTGAAATTATGATGATAATGAATGAACCAAGAGTTTAATCAAAGTAAATTTAGAATAGGTTAAATAAAATCTACTCTTATCGGTTGTGGGCAAGCTAGCTTAGAATAAAAAATGACTGCATAGTCGCGTTCATAATTTTTTACGTGAAAATTCCGAAGAATGCAAAAGCGTTGGAAATGGCTCCGGTGGTGTCAGATGCGTTTTATTTTAACACGTCACCCTGCTGAACGTTTTAAAGTTCAGTTTTGTAAAGCTATTGCAAATTCAGCATCGATTTTTCGTGATAAAGTTAAATTGGGGATTATGACAAAAATGCAAAGTTAAAATTCTCTATGAGCAAACACTTTTTCTTCAAGTATCTAATTCATACTTAATGGAGCGTCAAGAGTAACATTTGGTAACTTTGCACGAGATCTAAAATTTTACGACAGACATCATCAGCCATTCTACAAAAGAGAAAATGGTCTCAAACGATGAAGGAAAACATAGCGAGGAATCCTGAAGCATGTCTTAGAAGCCAAAATCCGAAGTCATGTGTCTACCACCATCCGCACTGGGCCTGTGTGGTAGATAACAGCCTACTCACAGAGAGGAGGCCTGTGTCCCAGCAGTGGAAAAAATAATTTTCCCACTAAGTGACTGAGTATGATAACCAGCAAGAACTAACTTTATTTCTATCATAATCATTTCAGCCAATATTTGTACCCTGCTGGATTTAAGCCTCCCCCAAAAAGAGAGGAGTAGCCATAATCACCTTGCTTGGTAAATGGATTGGCGTTTGAAGTATGGTGGTAAAATGCATAGAGACCGCTGCTGCCCACTGTCTAGTAAGTCCTTTAGTCGCTTTCTACAACACCCATGGTAAGAAATGGTATGGTACTATTCTTTGCGTCCGGAAACACACGGAACTTTATTTTAGACACTAATGTTTTTTTTTTTAAACAACAAAGTTAATTCAGATAAAATGTAAGCAGGAAACTTTTCCGACAAAGCCAGCTGTCTTCAATGCTCACAATTGCAAAGCTAGCGAGAATTGCCGAGAAGAATAACTGATATCTAGTTGAAAGTACAGCAGACGCGGCTATTTATACAGGTCGAGTGCAAACCTAGGTATGCAAATACCTTATTGAATGTTCATATCTACAGGGGAATGGAAAACTTCTCAAGTGTGTCTCTTGTTACTCGTATCTCGTATATTTCTTGGTGCCGACTGCAACCTTTTCAATTTAAATTTGTCCTACATTTTATGATAATTTGCATTATGCTAATGATTTGTTTGTGTTTCACTTCTTTTCTCCATTAAATTATGGGTTTTCTCTGCCTAAACCTTTGGGTATCATAGGCATGATATTTTGTTATGTTTTCGGTTTTTTCCTTATCGATCTCTCTGTTGTGGAACTTTTATATCTTTACATAGTATATAACAAAGTCGCTTCCCGCGTCTGTACGCTTTTATCTTTAAAACTACGAAACCGATTTTAATGCGGTTTTCATTAATAGACAGTGATTCATGAGGAAGCTTTATATTTATAATACGCGGGCAAACCCGCTAGTAAAAGCTAGTATAACATTAATTATTTACCGAAAATGGAAAGCTAAATAAAAAGGGGTTTGGAGCCAAAGGGATCGATAGATCAGGCTACGCTAGCTTACCGTGGTTAATTCTTGGATGGGTGACTATCTTTACATACCAAGACCCCTACGTACCTCGTAAAGTACGTAACACCGTTGGTTTCGACTGTCATTTGTGAATTTTTGACAATCGTTACGGGTCGTCAGAAGCCCAAAAGTCGGATAACCTTACGGAGCGATATCGTATTACCCAGGTTGTGGATGTCAGATAGGCAGTCAGTTTATGTAAAATACTATAAGTATTAGACTAAAAGCCGAGCCTAACGTAGTTGGGAAAAAGCGAGGCAGATAACGGTGTAGGATACATTTAAAAAAGCCTAAAAGTTTTACGCTTTTTTAAATGCATCCTACACCGTTATCTGCCTCAGAAGTCAACAAATAAATGACAAGATCTAAAATGCAATTCCTCATTTTATATATTATAGTATTCGTTAATATGTAAAATTGAAAAATATTACTGTATTCGTTTACCTCTTGAGTATTCATTTTTTCGATGGGAACCAAGAAAACAACACAATTGCTGCCATTAGATGCTATTTCACAGATACATTCGGAAAAAATGAATCATTTACTTGATATACACGTTTATCGTTTAAGTAGGTAGTTTCCTATCAATAGTACGCCAGAAGATTCTTTGATGTACTGAGATGTATAGTTTTATCAATAATTCGTAGCTCTTTCATTCATCATCACCAGCCTATAATGTTCCCACTGCTGGGATACAGGCCTCCTCTCGGTGAGAGGGAGTGGGCCATAATCCACCACGTGGGTCCAGTGCGGGTTGTTAGATATCACAAGTCTTCTGTCTCAATTTTTGGTTCTAAGTTTCTTCACGATTTTTTCCTTCACCGTTTTGAGAGCAGTGGTGATGAAATAATTTACACAAAGTAAAGCGCCTGCTTGGTTTCGAACTCACGACCATTACTCGTAAACACTACTAGACGACTACACTACCATTGTTATTTACATATTCAATAAAGTTCAGTATAAACTTAAATACACTGCTGCATACATTCGATGTTTTGTCTCCGATCGCCTCTATATAGAGCAAACAAAGAAAAGTGCTGCATCTTCAAACTGTGGCTTTGTTCTTACTTTACAGTGCCTCCGTATAGTTTCAGAGTTTCTGTTAAATGTTTCACTTAAAACTGTATCCAATTCAAAGAATTTAGCTTGGACCTAAGTTTTTAAAGTTTCAATTGCCGGGAATCGTATTAAGAATAGATCTATGGACACAATATTCATTTTGTAAAACAAAGTTAGCAAGTAGATTTTGCAGAAAATTCTACTCTCTCTCTATCTCTTTCTCTACTCTCTCTTTCTCTGACTACTCTCCCTTTCTCTTACTCTCTCTACTCTCTCTCTCTGTCTTACTTTTCTGGGTAAAAGTAAGACATACATTGTTGTTTTGTTGGTATATGAACTTAAGCCGTTTACAGTAATATTTTTACTTATATTTGTAAAAAATATGAAATCACGATCGGCAAAGCAAATTGCGGCACGTGTCACGTGACACGTTTGTGCCTCTCTCAGTAAGCCTAGTTAAGCCTTAAGCTCAACATCCAATCACACGTGAAGGCGCGTTTACATTAAGTACAGTAAATGGTGTAGTACAGACGGAGAGGACTAAAAAGTATTTACAAGAGCATAAGTCTAACGCGTTAGCCATATCGGTCGGTCTCACTGTCTTAGTGATGTATCGTGGTAACCTCATGTGACTGATGGATTCTATTCCACACACTTTTTAGTCGATATGGTCGATAAGTGGACATTTAACTAGGTGTCGATTTTAATTAACAATTTAACAAAAATATCAATCCTGATTTCCTGAAGTGTTGGGCAAATGTGTACTTATGGTACACACATACACATCTGTACATACCCTCACACAACACACGTATAAACATTCTGCGACATTAGTTCTTGAATGAGCCATAAGATCGCTTAGCGGAGCATGTTGGTCAACCCATGAATCTTTCATTAGTACCCGACTTAGACTAAAAATAGCGATCAATTCTACACCATTGACTAGTATCGATCGTACTGAACCTGTACCACGTCTGAACTAAATTGGTTTGATTAATCGTTAGCTTTCAGCTGTATTTTCAAACGGTCAGTTTATACCTACAGCACCTAAGCTTACTTGCAACCAAAGTAAACGAGCCATAACTCCTTTTTGGTATTACGCCACAATGTTGTTCAAGAAAACATAATAATAGCTAATACCAAACAATTTAAGACATAAGTAGCTTTAACGCTACACTGTCGCAATCTCGAAAGACAGGTGACCTTGTAGGAAGACTCGGAATACTATGTATGACTTAAAAAAAAAACACGCTTCCATTGAAAACCAAACTAAAAAGTAGAAAATAATGGAAAAAAGCGTGGGGTGCTTTTTAAGGTATTTTTAGGGTTCCGCACCTCAAATATTATATTTTTAGGATCACTTTGTTGTCCGTCCGTCCGTCCGTCTGTCAAGACCCTTTTTCTCAGGAACGCGTGGAGGTATCAAGCTAAAATTTATATCAAATACTTAAGTCAACTGTCGCTTGGAGCTGTGAAAAAATCAAACTTCTAAATTAATGCAATCAAAAGATATAGCCGTTTATGCCACAAATTTCCGCAAATTTTCGAAACTCGCAAGGGAATCAAAACCTAAAGGGTACTTCCAGTTGATCTAGAATTTTGAAATTTGGTACGAAGCAACGTCTAATAGCACAGATAAAGAAAAAAATCCCAATACCACAAATTTTTAGTTACATAATATAATAAAAATATTTTTTTAAATTTTAAACTTTATACCTACAGGTTTGTACGGAACCCTCGGTGCGCGAGTCCGACTCGCACTTGGCTGGTTTTTTTATGGATATCAGGCACCCCACGCTTTTTTAACATTATTTTGTACTTTTTAGTTTGGTTTTCAATGGAAGCGTGTTTTTCAGTTTTTACACGCTTTATATTAGCTTCACTTGTATGTTTGTATGTTTGTATATTTGTATGTTTGTATATTTGTATATTTGTATGTTTGTTTGTAACCGACTCCTTATAGTGCGATTTTGACCCACTTTATACGACCAGATTTCATTCAAACTTTGCACACCTGTCAAGGACTGATGACAATGCAATAATTTCATAAATTTGTGCCATTATCCTTGCCAGGGTTACCAGGACAGCAAAAAAACTGTTACAAATTACGCTGACATACGTCTCAAAATTCGAAATACCCTAAAAAATAGAAAATAAATAATAGTTTAAAAAAACTAAAAAACACGCTTCCATGGAAGACCAAACTAAAAAGTACAAAATAATGGAAAAAAAGCGTGGGGTGCCTGATATCAATAAAAAAATACCTAAAAAGAACCCCACGCTTTTTTTCCATTATTTTGTACTTTTTAGTTTGGTCTTCCATGGAAGCGTGTTTTTTAGTTTTTTTAAACTATTATTTTTTTAAACTATTATTTATTTTCTATTTTTTAGGGTGTTTCGAATTTTGAGACGTATGTCAGCGTAGTTTGTGACGTATGTCAGCGTAGTTTGTGACGTATGTCAGCATAGTTTGTGACGTATGTGAGCGTAGTTTGTGTCGTATGCAGCGTAGTTTGTGACGTATGTCAGCGTAGTTTTCGAAGACAGTTTTTTTGCTGTCCTGGTAACCCTGGCAAGGATAATGGCACAAATTTATGAAATTATTGCATTGTCATCGGTCCTTGACAGGTATGCAAAGTTTGAATGAAATCTGGTCGTTTAAAGTGGGTCAAAATCGCGCTATAAGGAGTCAGTTACAAACAAACATACAAGTGAAGCTAATATAAACCGTGTAAAAACTTTACAATACGTAGAAAATATTGCATCAGTTAAATCAATTCAATTTAAAGTTAGGTGCATATAGTAAACGATTTTTCTCAAAGAAAAAAAAAAGCCATTTTGGAGATTTATTCTACTGATAAGAATCGTTTGTGTTGGTTTGTCCTTCTTTCACGCAGCAATGCTCAGGAACTGAATAAAAAAACATTAATTCAGTGTGCATATGCGTTTTTTTTTTAAAGGTGAAGTATAGCAGTGTGAGGAAACCGGCATGTACTCACTACAACATAATATGAAGCTATAGGTACATTTCCAATTTCAGCTGATCTCGCAATGTAGGCTTTTCGTACAATTTTTTTATTTACTTCTGACAACGACAAGACAGCTTATACTCGAAATGTATCTATACTAAAAAGCTGAAGAGTTTGTTGTTTGTTTGTTTGTTTGGTAGAACGCGGTAATCTCAGTAACTACTGGTCCGCATTGAAAAATTATATTTGTGTTGTGGTAGCCTAATTATTGAGGAAGGCTATAAAACATCACCACGGTCATAAGGAGCGGAGCAGCAACGAAAAATGGACGAAAACTGGCAGGCAATTCGATGCGACGGGTCAGGGGAGCAAAAATTTGACGCGGACGAAATCGCGGGCAGAAGCTAGTTCCTTGATATGGCACCGTGGGTATTAGGAACAAAAATACGAAGACATGTGATATTTCCCAACCCGCAGGAGCGAGAGCGCTGAGGAGGAGCGCTGAGCGCTGTGTCTCAGCAGTACTAACATTATAGGTTGATTTATGTATGTATGTGCATATTTTCGGGGGCTAAACTGACGTATAAACTGAACCAGTTATGTAGATAATCATTTGACGAGATGTAATTCACAATATTTTGAATGATATTTGAAAACAACCATTCGAGTTTGTTATGAACTTATGACGTTATCTGATGATACGCACGCAATCATAACATATTATGTAGAAACCTAATGTATGTATGTAATTAAAATAGTATACCGCGTACTTAGTCTTGTTTTTGTACAACAAATAAATTATTTTACTATATTTTTTGATTCGATAGCATCTCTACCAGTGCCCGCCCTTTAACGTTTTAAGGTAACGTACAAACCATGCTATTGACCAACTGGGAAATTATATTTAAATCGTATTCAGTCTATTATTTATGCCAGCGGATTTCTTTGAAGGTTACCTTGTTCATAAATGTAAAGCCGCGTTATCACTAGTGGACATGTCGCTGAGACATCGCCAGACATTCACGTAGCACGTCTCTGCGACTTTGCGGGACAAAATCGTTAGAAATTTTCTTTAGTCACACTATCCAGTAATAAATTAGTACGTCGCCCGAGGAGATAGCGGTGTTCACATTTCGCGAAACACAAAGCGAAACGCGTCCTTACCAATCATAGCTTGTAGGCCATCTGTCGAGGGACACGAAGATCGCGCGTGTCAGTGCCCGCAGAGCATCGTCAGCGACAATACCCGCGACCCGTAAGCGACGGCGACGTCAGGCGACATCGCGCGGGTCATGTAAAGGTATCACGTGTCGTGTCGGGCGACAGAATCACAGAACAAATGTATCGTAGTAAAAACGCGTCTTTATCTATAATACACACTAATGTAGGCACGTGAGTTGTGTAAATTACTATTGTATGCTTATTTATCGTGTTAGTTAGAAACAAAAGATCATATGAAACGTTTTAATTGATTTGTATAGAATATATTATTTTTATTTGCTATAAAATATGGCTCAATAAAGATAATTACTAATAGAATATTATGATCTAGATACAAGTTTCAAGATGGAGTCGCTTACAAAATATTCAATGGAACAATACACATAGTAGGACAGAAATAGGTGTGTACGTAAAAACAATTACGTAACCCAATTATATTACAATTGGATTATGAAAATTATTGGCAAATCAAAAAGTAAATGAAATAAAATGTTGTTGCGATTTGGCGATTTCCAGACACTGTGAGAAAATAAACTAGGTACACCCAGACATATTTATCTTAGGAATAATAATAATTTAATATTCACCAGTCTAACATTACAATAAGATTAACATTATTAATTAATAATAATATTTACAAAAGATGACTCTCAATTCACAGCTTTTTTCAATCCACACGTTACAAGTGACGTGGTAATTTTAAAAATAAAGCAAAGGATCTTTTCGGGATTTTCATGCAATCTATCAGTCCTTTAGGATATACGGAAACAATGCTGGCGTAAAATTAATATTTTATGTTATTATGTACTTTTTATAGGAAGCTTTGTCTGATTGGTAATGGCGATTGTCTAAGGTCATGGCGTTATTTATTTCTTGTTACTAACCCTTAAAAAAAAAAATACAAAGAATAAGAGTAGGTTATGTTTTAGGTGGTTACTTCAGTTGCTTATAAATTTCAGTAAACTGATGGACTAACTAAATGTCGAGGAAGTCATAGTACTAAAAAATACCTATTAAAATTTTTAGTATGACTGGCAACGTTTTCGATTTAAAACTATTTTAAAATGTTAATTGACATTGTATTGAATGAATTCGCGCTCAAGTTCTAAAATGAGGAATACGTAAAAGTTACCTATATTTAGCTTTGTTTTTACACGTTTATTCTAAATTCGTGTTCCAAATTTTCATAACCAGCAATCATATTCCCATTGCTGGGATACAGGCCTCCTCTTTGATAGAGGCTGTGGGCCGTAATCTACCACGAGTCCAGTGCGGATTTGGTAGATGTCATGTGTCTTCGAATGTTTGGTTCAGAACATGCCGGTTCTCTCACAAAGTTTGCCTTCACCGTTTTGAGAGCAGTGGTGATAAAATAATTTACTAAAATTAAACGCTTGTTTGAACCTACGATTGTAAGTCACCGTCGTTCGTTTATATTCATAGAATGTATATCGCCAAATATAGTCTAGTCTGTCAAATGGAACTCTTTTAGGAGAATTACTCGGTCAAATATTGCGAATTCTATGTTGATTCATAAAGCCAGCCTAGCGCTATTCTATTCATGTGTATTATTTGACCGCGGTGACGAGTGCGCGGGAGTGGCGTGATCCGTGTGATGCGATCACAATCGCAGAGATCGCGAGATAGAGCGCGCTTTGTATACAATGAAAGGTCCGACAGTTTGCGATCTCGCGTCGCGTCTCAGATGAGTCCTTTATATTAGTAACCTTTTATTATCGGACGGCATTACCGCATCGGCACGTAGAATAACTAATTTTGGTGTTATTTTAACCGGTGGCAAAAGTCGGTGGCCAGAAACTATAATACAGATCCAAAGACACCGACTTCCGAAATTAAAGATATTTTTCACTTTGTAGTATGTATTATTAGGAATTCGGTTGATTTTTTTTAATGCAAAATAGTTTATTTTTCGTAAGCAATTAAATTAACAGTTGTTGGCAATTTAATTAGTATTAAATCTAAATCAAAAGTCATTTATCCAAATTAGGCTTAGGATCAGCACTTATCGTCTAAATTGCATAAGATAGTCCCCCAAAATGTCCGCCCTTCACTATAGTAGGCAGTAAGTACACATTTTGCATCACATATTTTAATGTAATTTTTTTTTTAATTCAAAATTACCAAATTAACTTTTAATAAGTATTTAATTGAGTAGGTTCATACAATTTCGCATTGAAATATATATTCAAGTACTTATATTTTTAATTCATGTACTTACAACTTTTTAATCCGCAAAAGCTGTTTACCTTTCATTACCAAAATATATTAAATTATATATGAAAAGGCATCAAATTATTCACTTTGTTTCGTGAATAGTTTGACGTTATTGATATTGATGTGATTTGTGAAAAAAAAAAAACTTGTTTTGATAACAATGGATAAAAACATTAAAATTGTTATTGTTCCTTAATTTATGCTGACATAACGATAAGTAAGCATACTGGAAAAAAATCGTGAAGGTATCTTCTAAGTGCTGACTAAAAGTTTTGAAAATATTAGGTGATTGTCAAACATGGAAATTAAAAAAAAATAACTCGTGATGTTTGTATGTATGTGTGTTCGGCACGAATCTTTGAAGCTAAATTAGATCCACTTCTTGATGTTTGATTGGGCTCTAATTTGGTGTATATATTTATCTTTGGTGACAATACAATAAAATGGTTGACAATACAATAATATAGTTCTGATGATGGAGCTGGAACAAGGCCGTAGGAACTTCATAACTCAAGAAGATAAACCCATCGAGTTTTGGCTCATTTTTTGTTTGTTTTGGGGAGCATTTTTTTTATAGGTAGATACAAAAATTTTATTTTAGGATTATTATGTCACATTTTTTTTCGGATCAATTGTAAGTTTAACAATGCCTAGGTCAGTTCGTCCACTGAACTTCTCACGAAAAGGAAACAAAGTCAGTACTATTGTTTGTTTTAATTAATTAAGGCAGTTGTTTTTAGGGTTCCGTTGCCAAATGGCAAAAAACGGAACCCTTATAGTTTCGTCATGTCTGTCTGTCTGTCCGAGTATGTCACAGCCACTTTTTTCCGAAACTATAAGAGCTATGCTGTTGAAACTTGGTAAGTAGATGTATTCTGTGAACCGCATTAAGAATTTCACACAAAAATAGAAAAGAAAACAATAATATTTGGGGTTCCCCATACATAGAACTGAAACTCAAAATTTTTTTTTTCATCGAACCCATACGTGTGGGGTATATCTATGGATAGGTGGTTTGCGCGAGAGACACTTCCAAAGTGGTAAAATGTGTGTCCCCCCCCCGTAACATCTAAAATAAGGGAATGATAAAACTAAAAAATACATGATGTACATTACCATGTAAACTTCCACCGAAAATTGGTTTGAACGAGATTTAGTAAGTAGTTTTTTTTTAATACGTCATAAATCGTAAACCACAATTTACCGTTCATTCAGTCAACTCAAAACATAAAAATTAAAAAAAAAAACATTTAGTTTCATAAACATAAACCTTATGCATAAACCGTGAATACCTGCAAGTTTGTACGGAACCCTCGGTGCGCGAGTCCGACTCGCACTTGGCCGGTTTTTTTACATTTAGGTCCGCGAAATATTTGACATCAAAGTGAGTACGTAATTGAAGTGTTATGATAATGTTACCCATTATTGAGTTCTATAATTGGGTAGCCATCACACTAATTACTTGATGCTAAATTAGGCTTACAAGGAGACAGTAAGATTGTGGGGTTCTTTAATCGAACGGAGGTTCAGCGTGTACTTAGTACTCAGTGAGTGTATTCATATACTTATACCCTATAGCGCACATATTCGTCATTGCGGTGAAAAAAAAATTCCTGAAGTTTGAAAAAAGTTGTTATTTGTTGTGCAAGTTGTCGACAAAATTTGTGTTTTTCTTGTTTTTGTGATAAATATCATCCAGATTTATATATAAAGAGATTAAGATAAATGATTGAAAGGAATTGTTTGTTGAAGGGAATTCACAAAAATATATGTATAAATTTATGCCAGTAAAGATTATTATGTTCTGTTATGTTTATAACGAGTTATTAAATTTTAATTTATAAAAAAGTTTTTTTTTTCAAGCTTCTTGATCTTTTTTCTCGGCAATGACGAAGTAGTGCGCTCTAGGATTTGAGTATATGAATACACTCACTGAGTACTAACTACACGCGGAACCTCCGTTCGATTTAAGGACCCCACACTCATGCCGTCTCCTTGTTAGTGGTGGTAACGCGTATGGTATGCATAAATCCAATACTAATTAACTCGCTGATTAGCTAGTGTACACTGTTATGATACTCTTAGATAACTAATTTGAAATACAATGAGCTTTCGCCAATCACGTAAAACTGAAAAAGTGAACAACGCATAGGTATTGAAGTAATGTTCAAAGATTGAAGAGATTCCGTTTTGTGTGTCTATTTGTATATTGGATTTTGGATCTCCAAAAAAGTTGGTCCAACTTCAAGAAAAATAGACTCTGGGCACACATCAAAGGGGTCATAGCATAACACATTATCATTAAGAATGGCTTTCATTTTGACAGTTCAACAAAATTCATTGCGTTATTTCCGTTGCTGAGCAGACAAATATTTCGAAAAAACAAATCAATGGATTAGCAATATCTTTGATAATGATGCAGATTCTGATTTATATTGTGCGATTAGGGTGCGGTTGCCTGACTATGATTCTGGATCAGGATCGTATGTATGTTCTTATCTTCTGTCAGCCGACCCGTTTTAAAGGAAGTTATTTAAGGGTCAATGTTTAAAGAGATGATAATACCTACCTAATATTCTATCATTTACCTATCATTTTGACTTAAATTTTCAATAAAGTAATTTTATAGGAAACGGGCTACAGACCGATAGTAAGAAAAACATAATAATAAGTTTATATCAGTTAATTTAGTACTTACATGTTGAGGTTCTAAAACGATTTAATGTTTTAAAAACTTTATTATTCGTAACTTCACTTTTAGTGTATTAGTTTATTAAAAACTGTAAAAATATTTAAATTCTGATACAAGTTTATATTGTGAATATTATTCAGGAATTATTGAAATTTTACGCCAAATAAACAAAAATATAAGTAAACAGTTTTATAACTTGCTATTTGGTCACTGGCTAAATGACAATAAATTACTTGAAATCTTGGAAATAATGCGCGTTTAGCTTTTATTGTAATTTACACAATTTTAAAATGCACGTAAATGGATTTGCATATAGATTACTAGATAGGTACATACTTAGGAACCGATTAAAATCGTTTCTCAAAATTAATTCATCATACAATAGTTATTTAACTGGGAAATTAAATTATTGTTGAAATCTAAGCTTGCAATCGCGAAATTCTCTTGTATTCTATATTAAGGTAATTAAGTCTTATGTATTCTAAGGGAATGCAAAAAATGCTAACGTATAATATAAAAGTTCACACAAAATAAGATTTGATGGTTTTTCACTTAAAACAGATTGACATTACTATTCAAAAAAATAATTAATTATTTAAAAACATCGGTAAAGCTTATAAATTACACGTAACACTTATTATTATGGAACACGTTTTAAATAAAATTAAAAACAAAAGGAACACAGCAGCCAATTTAACTTAAAAACTAATAATAAAAAGAAAGCTTACCTGTACTGTTTTTAGAACGATGTAATAGCGGAACTAGCGAAAGAGGGTATCATCCACTCTATATCACGTCTAGTTGCAGCCCGTTAGATGTGATTGATGACAGACGCACCGCAGAAGACTGGCAGCTGAATTTCCTCGCGAGCGATTATATACAAATGCGATTTCGCTATGATTCGTCGCGATCGCGGGTAGACCGACGCGCGCGCACTCGCGCGACGTCACCGCAAGGACTTAGGGTCAAAATACACAGTCCCGCGTGGTCCAATCAGCGGGTGGAGTGATGCACACAGCCAATTGTTTTGGTGACCCATGGACCACAGTCACGCCATATTATATAAAGTTGCAGTGAAGTGGCAAAGTCCACCGTTATCACTACAGATCTTGGCTTATGAAACTTGTTGTGAAGTGGCGAAGTCCATCGTAATTATAATTTTGAAGAATTCCCAGGTTCAGCAGTAGGCGGTTATTTTATTCATCAGTGGAATGAAACTTCAAAATGTACATACTACAGTAAAACCTGGAAAAGTGGGATCTGAAAGGACCTATATTTTTAGGGTTCCGTTGCCTAATGGCAAAAAACGGAACCCTTATAGATTCGTCATGTCTGTCTGTCTGTCTGTCTGTCCGTGTATGTCACAGCCACTTTTTTCCGAAACTCAAAAAAAAAACCATCAAACCCATACGTGTGGGGTATCTATGGATAGGTCTTCAAAAATGATATTGAGGTTTCTAATACCATTTTTTTCTAAACTGAATAGTTTGCGCGAGAGACACTTCCAAAGTGGTATAATGTGTGTCCCCCCCCCCCCCCCGTAACTTCTAAAATAAAGGAATGATAAAAATAAAAAAAAAAAAATGATGTACATTACCATGTAAACTTTCACCGAAAATTGGTTTGAACGAGATCAAGTAAGTCGTTTTTTTTTTTTAATACGTCATAAATTGTAAACCACAATTTACAAGATAGATCAACCATTTTTCAGATTAGCAAAAGTACATACATCTTTTATGGGGTACTGTGTTAAATGTTACAACAAAATACCTTCTGATATATTGCAATTAAATGAAAGGAGGTTTAAAAGTCATATTAAAAGTACACTTTGTAAACGAGCTTATTACAAATTAGAGGACTACATCCAAGATTTAAGAACGCTTGGAAACATGCTGGTCTCGCTCCATAGGACAGTCTTAGAGTTTATCAAACTAGTTGCTAACTTAATTGTGTAGATAATATTTATTTTTTCTTCTATGACACTGTTTTACATTCTGTAATTACTGTAACTCACACACTGACAGTTTATATGGGTAGTTCATATAATTGTTTTATTTTTATTTAACTGCTTTTGTTAATTTATTTTTATTTTCTTTTAATTTCATTTGTTGTGTATATGTATCATTTGCATCGTTGTATATGTAAGCGGGCAGGCCCTTTATGCCTGGAGGCTTTAGTAAGGTTTTAAGTTCTGTTTACGATTTTGTTTCATTATTCATTTCAGCTTGAGTTTAGTTTTCAATGTTTTGTTGGTATAATGGCGTGTGCTAGCTGACATATGGCGAATAATGTATGTTTTGTTTTATTATATTAATAACTTATACAATATTGTATAGAATCAAGTTCTTCTAACTTAACAGACAGCAGTGCTGCTGGGGAGTTTGTTCCGCCACTTCTTCTTCCCAGCCAAAGCACTAGGAAGTGTCGAAGGGCGGGCGTTTTGGGGGGACTGTCTTATATGACTTTGACGTTCAAAAAGTGCTGACTCTCAGCCTAGTTTGAATAAATGACTTTTGATTTTGATTTTGATTACCTTTCATTCAGTCAACTATACCTGCAGGTTGGTACGGAACCCTCGGTGCGCGAGTCCGACTCGCATTTGGCCGGTTTTGCATCATTTATAGAGGCTTTTCATTTACTCAGTTTCCCAAATTGGCAGGTTAACATGACAATGGTCTTATTTATAGAGGGTCCCACTACGGGAGGTCGAAATGTACCATCTTCCTTACATAGTACTCGCTTCCCGCATCTACGCTTAGATCTTGTACACTCCGCAACGGATTTTGATGCAGTTTTCATCAATAGATAGAGTGACTCAAGGAAAGATTTATATGCATAAGGACGAAGCCGCTGGCAAAAGTTACTTTTTCATATAAAACCGGCCAAGTGCGAGTCGGACTCGCGCACCGAGGGTTCCGTACAAACCTGCAGGTCATCATCATCATCATTCGTCATCATCGTTTATGAAATGAATTTTTTTTTTTTTAATTTTTATATTTGTGTTGACTGAATGAAAGGTAAATTGTGGTTTACGATTTATGACGTATTAAAAAAAAAACTACTAACTAGATCTCGTTCAAACCAATTTTCGTTGGTAGTTTTCATGGTAATGTACATCATATATTTTTTTTAGTTTTATCATTCCCTTATTTTAGAAGTTACGGGGGGGGGGGACACACATTTTACCACTTTGGAAGTGTCTCTCGCGCAAACTATTCAGTTTAGAAAAAAATGATATTAGAAACCTCAATTTCATTTTTGAAGACCTATCCATAAATACCCCACACGTAAGGGTTTGATGAAATTTTTTTTTTGTGTTTCAGTTCTATGTATGGGGAACCCCAAATATTATTGTTTTAAAAAAAAATGATATTAAAAACCTCAATATCATTTTTGAAGACCTATCCATAGATACCCCACACGTAAGGGTTTGATGAAAAAAAAAATTTTGAGTTTCAGTTCTATGTATGGGGAACCCCAAATATTATTGTTTTTTTTCTATTTTTGTGTGAAAATCTTAATGCGGTTCACTGAATACATCTACTTACCAAGTTTCAATAGCACAGCTCTTATAGTTTCGGAGAAAAGTGGCTGCGACATACTCGGACAGACAGACAGACAGACATGGCGAATCTATAAGGGTTCCGTTTTTTGCCATTTGGCAACGGAACCCTAAAAAGGCGGAAATTTTAATAATAAAATACTGAGAAACAATGCAAGTATGGAAGGAATAAATTGGGATTAAATGTTTATAAACAAACGTGTCATAACTTCTGAACTTGATATATTGCCCCGGGCTATTTACCTATAAAATCCCAATTATAGAGGTAAACACAGAAAAATTCTATGAAATCAAGTCTCAGTTACAAAGGTTTGAAAATTCCCAGTAATCCAGTAAACGCAAAAGTGTCGGGATCTCATTGTAAATATCAATAACAGAGCTTTTCACATATCCAGGGGCTACTTATTCAGGTTTAACTGTATACTATTGAAAGGAAACTAAGAACAGCCTTAATTAATTTTTATTAACCCTTTGTAGCCGGAACGTGGATATCCACGCGATACACAATGGCTTTTTAATCGTTTCTGTAATGGCGGCTATTAACCGGTTAATAACATTATGATCTGTATTGTGATCACTAGAGATCGGATATTTAGATGCATATTCACCTAAAGTTGAAATGCTAACATGGAATGCGCGTTCTTACCGTGTTTTAAGCTATTTTAAATTCTGTGGTGATTATTTACAATTTTTACCTGCCCCAGGCCCGATATACGGGTGCATGTAAGGCCTGCCAGTGCTGCATGAAAGGTCCGTCCAACCTATTGGCAACAGCGGTAAGAAGACTGTTGGCACTGCCCCGCACTCTACTCGCTAACGAGCTCGCCCTCTTGCGCATGCTGGCATAAAAACAGTCAATGCGGACGCTTGCGAACATTCCCGAAGCGCTGCAGAAGCGAGGCGTCCATCCATCGTTTCTTTGGTCTCCCTCTACTCTTAAAGCCATTCATACTCAATACTTTCCTCACGACATTTTTCTCATTCCTCCGTATCACGTGATCATACCATGACAACCAATTCCCGCACAACTTTTCAGTTATTAGTGCCACTTTCAGACTTCCTCTTATGTATTCATTTCTTATTCTGTTCATTCGTGTAACTCCACACATCCCTCTTAACATTCTCATCTCAGCTGCATGCAATTTCCTTTCATTAATCTCTTTTGTGGCCCAACATTCTGACCCATACAAGACAACTTTCAACAAAGTATAAGAACCAAAGGTATCATCAAATTCATCATCGTTCTACTGATTGATACCGGCACTGTTACATAGGTACCTACCTTTTACCTATTATCCTATTACACAGCCCAAACGCAGCTGCGCTTTTGCTTAGTGTTCATTCATTCTTCCTCATAATCAACCTATTATGTTTCCACTGGTGGGACACAGGCTTCCTCTCCGTGAGAAAGAGTCGGCCGTGGTAGATGTCACATATCTTGGATTTTTTTTGCTCTAGGACATGCCGGTTTCCTCAGGATGTTTTCCTTCACCGTTTTGAGCGCAGTGGAGATGAAATAATTTATACGAAGTAAAGCACCTGCCTGGATTTGAACCTATGTCTTACAACTCGTAATTATGGGCCGTTATCATTAGGCCACTACTTTTTTTTTTGTATGGGAAATCATCAAATGACTTCTCTCGCTCTGGGCGGAGCGAAAGGGCGTGTCAGACTTTTACTGACTAAAATCCACTCGTGTTCCTTCAGTTGCCCATAAGCCAAGGCCACGATAACTCTTTCGAACGAATCTCGCGACCCCGGCTAGCATCAGTCCTACCAGACCCCTTCAGTATTGCTGGCATCTCTTTGAGGCGCGCGTGGAACACAACGCGCCGTCGACCCGAGCCTGGTCTTTACCGGGCGGCGAGCTACCCATTGCTCGGCGTCCGCAAGCTTGCGCCTAGGGTGGCCGGGAGTCCGCTATCGTTCGGCCACCCCTGCCTCTAGTTTTCATTTACCTGTAAATAAACCGACCTAAATAAGGGTGAATTTCTCCAATGAATCCGAACTCGTTTCGGACAAAGAGCTGTCAGGGTTAAAACTGTTATGGAATCTTGACACTGAGAGCACTTGAAAGCGCTTAGAACATTATGATCCGTTGATTAAATAATGTGCACGTATTTTTAGATCGTTCTCAAATTGATAATTTCAACTTAAATGATGTAACCAATTTTTTGTAACAAAATTTTTGATTGAAAAGAATGTCCATGGAGTTTCTTGCCCGTTCTTCTCCAAAGGTAGGTACCTAATACGCTTTAGAATTAGAAACTAGCTTCATCTTTTTCTCTCTCTCTCTCTGTTCATCTCTCTTTTTTCTTTTTTAGTCTAGTGGTTAATCACCCTGACGGCGAAGACAGAAGTCGTGGGTTGGATTCCCACCCAGGACAAATCTTGTGTGATGAGCACAATTATTTGTTCTGGGTCTCGGTGTAATTTATCTATAATATGTATGTATTTAGAAATATATAAGTATGTTTATCAGTTGTCTGGTTGCCACAGTACAGGCTCTGCCTATTTTGGAATCAGATAACGGTGTGTTGGTTGTTCTAAGATATTTATTTATTTTATTTATACCGCCTCTTAAAAATTCAGAAGTGCCTGTAATTGGTTTATTTGAAATAGATGCTTTGAGTTTGTTCAGGTTTAGTTTTTAGTGAATCTGCACTTAGGATGGAAACATGGGGATTTTGTGAACATTCGATATTATTTCACAGAAGAAGCATTGTCACTGTTTTCTTAAAAAGCAGCGTCACGGACTTAATTATAGCTAATTCAGTCAAGAGGTTTCAGTCATATATGATTTGTCCTGACCATATGTATAACCAACTAACCAACTTAGTACCTTTCATTTCCGACGAACAAATGTATATGATTTTTTTTATTTTATTTTTTTTGGATGGGAAATCATCAAATGACTCCTCCCGCTCTGGGCGGAGTGGGAGGGCGTGTCAGACTTTTACTGACTAAAACCCACCCGTGTCCCTTCAGTTGCCCATGTGCCAGAGTCACGGTATCTCTTTCGAACAATCTCGTGACCCTGGCAGAAATGTATATGATCAAGTTTGTTTTCCTATAACTGTTGATACTTAAAAAAAACATTTAAGTATAATACTACCTTAAAAAAATTACGTGAGCAGGAAGCGTATTTTTATTTACGACTAGCTTTTGCCCGCGGCTTCGCCCGCGTGGATGTCGGAAATTAATGCAAGAGGACGTACTACCGCGATAAGAATGTGTTATTCCAGGTTATATAGGTAATATAGACTCTGTGTGCTATTTTCGATCCAGATCCATTCAGCCATTTTTGCGTGATTGAGAAACAAACACCCAATCAGACATATTTTCACATTTATAATATTATTAGTAGTAGGATTATAACTCATATTACTTAGGATTCATAGTTTATGAGAACATCATGTGTGTTGGTGTTTTTAAAATAAAAGTAATAGTATTCAGAGTAAGAAGACTGTGACATAGGGCTTGGTTTAGTTGAATATAATTCTTCCTTGTTTTTCTTAACGCTCCTATTTTACCTAGGTATACAGACACTCAATCATTTACCAGACACCGAACATAATTATAGGAATAGTACTTTTGCCAGTGGCTTGACCCGTATAGCTGTCGGAAAATATCACCCGGGAACCTACTACCGGGATAAAGTAGGTATCCTATCTGTTACGTATCCATGATATAATACCTATCTATATCTTTGTGCCAAATTCGATCTAAATCCGTTTGGCCGTCTTTGCATCATTGAGAAACAAACATCCAAAAATCTAAACATCCAAGCCATTTCGCGGTCTCTTACTTGGAATAATACTATTAGGTTTATTTTGAGTATAATGAACACACATGATATTCGCAATTACTATGAAGCCAAAGTAATATGAATTACAATCCTACTTATCCTGTACTACCCGGCCCCTGCCAACGCGCTCTGCGCCCACTTTTAAAATCTCTAATATCTTCTAAGATATTCATTTAAATTACATGCTGTAAAGGGCCATATTGATCTATATTAAATGCACAATGTATTTAAGGTACTTAATTGGATAAGGATTAATGCTGTATTGCTTAAAATCGCTTCGTAAATAAGCCCTTATTTCTCGTAAAAAGTAAAAGATAAAAAGTGGTTATTGTGGGTTATCCCTAAGAGATAGACATATACCATTGAGGACATTTTTGTAGGCCTTTTTAAGGTGTACAATACTGTAGTACATTATTTTGATCTATTTCGTAGGATTCAGCCAGGGTTTTTCGCATTTGAGACGTATGTCAGCGTAGTTTTCGAAGATAGTTATTTTTTTTTCTAAAATAAATGAATCTTTCTAAAATAAAAATAGCCTAAGTTACTCCTTGTTACATCAGCTATCTGCCAGTGAAAGTCCCGTCAAAATCGGTCCAGCCATTTCAGAGATTAGCGGGAACGAACAGACAGACAGACAGACAAAAATTGTAAAAAATGTTGTTTTGGTATATGTATCGTGTATACATCCATATACACTTAGTAAAAAGTGGTTATCTTAATGTTAAAAACAGACACTCCAATTTTATTTATTTGTATAGATGTATAGATTGTATTCTCTACTTTAATAAAATTATTCAGATTTTTTTTAATTGACAAGTGTTTTGCACATGTAAATGTGAATCAAATTACTTTCATAACTTAAAGTTATAGAAGGATGTTTTGCGCGTAAATGGCATTCATTTGTAGGGGGCATTGTTGGTAAACATTTGTGAAAAAATTTCATGCAGTTTTATTAGAAAACAAAAATATGGCGGCATTTATTCCAATTTAGGCCACGCGCCAGAACATACTTATACAATTTTGTTAGGATGGTTGGTTGGATAGATGGATGTTTGTTACTCTTTCAGGCAAAACTACAGAACAGATTTGGATGAAATTTAGAACACAGCTAGTTTTAATTTAAAAGTCTTGGACTAACAAATAGCTTACTTTTCCCGGTAGTGCGTTCCGCGGGGTAATTTCCGACGTCCACGCGGGCGAAACCGCTGGCAAAAGCTAGTATTATAAAACGAAAATGAATTTGTTTATTTGTAACGGTTTTACGCTAAAACTGCTAAACAGATTTGGATGAAATTTGGAATATATACCTATATCGTGACTTGGATAAGGAAATATATTACTTTTGATCCTAGATCGCAGATGAAGTCAAGGCAAAAAGCTGCTGCACCATAATATTATATATGACAAGCGTAGCTTTTTATGTATCAACCAGTTTCAAAATCTAACGTGCACAGTTGGTAGTAGTAGTTCCTACCCTTGCAGTACCACTCGGTAGAAACAACATCATCCTCCTTCTGACTCTATCCCAATTTATTTGGGAATAAGTGCTGGCTAAGAAAAAAGTATAAATAAATAGTAATAAATATCTTAGGACAACCAACACACCGTTATCTGATCCCAAACTAGGCAGAGCCTGTACTATGGTAACCAGACAACTGATAAATATACTTATATATTTCTAAATACATACATATTATAGATAAATTATGTATCTGCTTATCCTATTG
This sequence comes from Aporophyla nigra, assembly GCA_947507805.1. Lineage (NCBI taxonomy): Eukaryota > Metazoa > Arthropoda > Insecta > Lepidoptera > Noctuidae > Aporophyla > Aporophyla nigra. The sequence continues at coordinate 9,287,000 of OX382301.1, forward strand.
GAATGAGAGGATAAAGGCAGATCTGTTACAATTTATTATGAGAATATTAATAGGAGATGGGAAGTACAGTTAAGTATAAAGAACCCTGCCTGGCACGCACTCTAGTTTGTTTTTATGGTTCTGTGGTTCAGCACTGATGGACGGAAGCAGACAGCAGAGCGGCAGGTCGATATCGGTTTCTTCGAGGGCTTCGTGTAGATCTTAGTATCCGCCAGGGGAGCTCCGTAGTAGACCTCGGGGCCTGTAGACTGGCTTCAAGAGTAGACTGTCTTCAAGAGTAGGCCGGGTCCAAGAGTAGTCGTTTCAAGAGTCCTGGTTTCAACAGTAGTGGGTTTCCAAGAGTAGTCCCGTCAGCGGTTCGAACGCCCGTTTTTATATCAACGTGGTCTTCGTTTTCTAAACACTTTTCTAAATGTTAGTTTTCTTATGGCTATCATGTCATCTGACAAGTGCAGTCGGCCAGGACATGAGTGCTTTTAGCTGGCCACATGAGTGCGTAAAGAATTTTAAAAATATAATTTTAAGTTAAGTTATTTAGTAAACAATGGTAATAATTAATAAAATCAAATAGCTAGACATATTGATAAAAATAATTTAAATTATATAAACCAAAAAGTAGTCATTCATAGACTAAGCAGAAAAGTAACTGACAGTTGACAATTTGGTATGTCACAACATAGTCGACATCGGCTCAATTGCCAAAAGCAAAAAAAAAAAAATATGAAAATTTGTGTTAATATTTTATTGCAGCTATTTTTAAGTTAATAAATCGTATTTAGATCGATTTGCTGAGTGTAGACATATAAACAAATAAAAAGGAAGATAATATGTATTAAAGTATAGCATGAATAGTGTAAACGTAGAAACATAAAAAGGATGATAAATAGGTATTAGGAATCATGAATTAGAGTGTAAGTATAGCATGAATACTATAAGATACAGAACAAATGATTGTGCTCATCACACAAAGATTTGTCCTGGGTGGGAATCGAACCCACGACCTCAGTCTTTGCAGTCAGGGTCACTAATCACTAGACTAACAGGCCAGTCAAATAGTATACTAATAGATAGATTGAATTAGTGTCAGTCTACATGAGCTGAGCATGTTATAATGTAATCCAGCACCACATCCATAAAGTGACGTGCCCATCCATCACTTTAGGACTGGTCAGTAGACTAACCGTGCCGACAAGCCGTAATCTCTCAATTAACCACGTACTAAATATGGTATCATTTTTTTTATCGCTGACGTCAAACGACTACTGTTAGGAAATTTCAAACTCTCTGTCAAGGGGTAGCCCGCGAAAATAAAATGTTCCTACCTTTTTTGGAATTTACAGATCAGTGTGCATGTTGAACAAAATATGATTTGCGACTCTAAAACGTATTTATTTACAGAATTATAATCATTAATACAATACTATAAGTTTATTCAATCCCATTGCATTACTCATTCATGAAAAAGTCTTTTAACGATCTGCTAATTGCAAAGAACATCAGAAAATTTTAAGCACCTGCCATGTAATCTCTTCACCACCCTTGGTTGACTGGTAGAGAAATGCCTAAGGCAGTAAGTCCGCCTTTGTACCTTTATTGTGTGCGAGAAGTTTAAATAAATAAATAAAATTTGAATTTCGGAGGCTATCTTAACGCTTCCGCTTTGGGAGAAACTTTTTACCTTTTTATTATTATATTGCTGGCAAGACCCTCAATATAAACTAGATAATGTCACATTAACAGCACTGCGGCTAGACACCAGAAATATACAAGATGTTCGCTTTGATATTCCATAAATTTAATACCCTAGGTATTAATGAGACCATCTCAAACAATCCACTGGCATATGAATGTTTTTTTTTTTCATACAAAATAATTCCACGTCACGATTATTCATGTAAAACACCCCCTTACGTGAAATATGATAACGTCACATTTTCTGAGCTTTAAATTTGAATTATTGGTTTGTATGAAAATGATTTACTCGTACTTATCAATGAAACTTACAACTTACTTCATGAAAAAAAAAACCATTACTTAATTATAAAAAAACAAATGTTAATTGATTCTTTGGCATAGTCTGATTAATAATACCCTAGAGTTTATGGGATATCAATAGGAACACGTTATACAGGATCAGGTTTTATTCAAAGCGCAAACTGTATGAATTCAGCATATCATTCTAGGGTAGATAATATTTACCCCTAGCGTAGAAAATTTTCGTCGGTTATACAAAAAAAAAAAATCTGCTGTTCCATACATTTTGACCCCGTAGGTATTGCATTTTTCTATGAAACAGCTGATTTTTCAGCTAATTTCTGCACAAGGGGGTCTAGAATGATATGCTGAATTCATGGTTACAATTTACGCACTGGATAAAAACTTATCTAGTATAGAGTGGTAGAATTTTTTGGACGAGTCTTTGCGTAAGAGTTAGAACAGCTCTATTCCAGCCAACGTGTCCAAAGGCACGTATTACTATGTTGCAGAATATATGAATAACCTTCGTCATGTGGCCTTAGTTATTCGAAAGAAGAAGGTACATTTTGGTACCTATTCTATCAGCATTTATTAATTGTAATATGAATGAAATTGTAACGTACTAACCGATAACGATAACTGGCAGACGAATTGGTGATTAGGGCTGCCGAAGTACCTTATACAAGAACCAAATAGGGCTTTAGAACCAAATATACCGTGGCTAAACTGTCAGCCTTGAGGGGACTTTTCCTGTTAACAACAATGAGGACGAATTTTTGATGGCTTTTGGTTATTTTTTCTATTAGTTTATAGCTGTAAGTTTTTAAATTATGTTAATACTACTTTTTGCTGTTGGCTCGTAATTATAGCTAATAAAAAACATAGAGCTCAAAACAAAACCAATTTTCCAAATAATAATGACAGTGCATATAGGGATAAATGTCGGTTGGTGCCTTATTCTATTTTAATTGTCTAAGAGGCGTCCGCAAGTTGGCTTCGGACCCTCGTACGTCTTCTAAAGCACAGGGACCCCATGGTCCCGAGCTATGTTAACATTTAAAAAGATTAGATTCTGCCAACGACTTCGCCCGCGTGGAGGTTGGAAATTATCCAGTGGAAACGTACTATTGGGATGAAAAGTAACTCTATGTGTTAATCCAGCATATAAACTATCTGTGTGCCAGATTTCATCCAAATCCATCCGTTTTAGCGTGACAGAGCAACAAACATCCATAAATCTATACATCCTTACAAACGTTCACATTTATAATATTGCTAGAATTGTATAGTGCATTTGAAATAAAAATACATATTATTTAAAAATTGGCGTTTTATTTGGTTATATCCTAAACAATACCAACATGTTTTCATTCTATAGTCCCTCTTTAAATAGTTCGCGACAAGGGTTAGTAACAGAACCCTTGTACCCTTGTATTTTTCAATAAAACTATATCGATATGCCCAATTATAAAAAAAGGTATATTTTATTTATTTAGGACCGAATCATAAGCATTTGATGATAACAGAATGTTCAGTTTCATTGTACTGATTGTCACTGGGGCAAAGTACAATAACAACTAGAGCCGAATCTCCATCATCTTCAGTACATGCACCTATTTAATGCTAGGCAGTAATCAGACAATAAAAATTAACGATACATAGTTATAACAGGTCGATACAATAACATGACCTGACCCCGGGTTCCCCGTCGCATCTTGTAGGTACAAGTTGTTTTACCTACGTAATAAATAACAATTGTTAGGTAACATGGACTGAATGTTCCGTGTGGAGTGTAAAGAATAGCGCTATCCTAGCCGTAGATGTCGTACAAGGCGACTAAGGGACTTACTAGAGAATGGGCAGCAGCGTTCTCTCTGCATTTTCCCACCATACTGCGACCACCAACCCGCCTGCCAAGCGTGGCGATTACGGCAAACCCCCCCAAATTGGGGGAGGCCTAAGTCCAGCAGTGGACGTCGTTTGGATGAAATGATGATGAGGATGATGGACTGAATCCCTTACTGAACGTTCCTTTGCACAGATGGGGTAACTAAAATGAATGATCACTTATTTATCATAATTAGCCTATATGGTTCCCACTTCTGGGACACAGGCCTCCTCTCGGTGAGGACGGCGAGGAGGGGAGGGTGACGGAGTGGTTCGTAAATTCGTAATCTATCACGCGGGCGCAGTGCGGGTTGATAGATGTCAAAAATCTTCGTGAAGCGCCTGTCTGGGTTCCAATTCACGACCTACAACTCGAAAGTCGCGGTCGTTACCACTGGGCCACCACTGCTCTAATGCCACATGGTTGCCATCGTTGCTAAAAAATGCTTTATTTGTATTATATATAGTTCGATTTTACCTTCTACATAGTCAATGATTTTACATTCCGGAAAAAACGAAAATAACTCCTGAAAAATTTACCATAAATAAATCATGAATAATTATGCATGTCACGAGTTTATAAGCTGTCACGTTTCTATTATAATATTGTGCAAGTATAAACAAACACGTTTTGCGCATATTGCGTGAATCACTACCGATGATAACCTTTAATTAATTTATTAAGTGCAACTAGAAACATAGACTCTAACAGATAAGCTTCCAGTATCTACGTGCCGGGATTAGCGTTTACCATTTTCTCGTTATTTTCCACGTAGATCACGTTTTGTAGCTAAAGTTACGTGATACCGATAACTCCTGAACTTTTCGTCTAAAAATACCTGTTATGAGTTATTCGGGGTAGCAATTAGCGATGATGACGGAACACGCGGGTACCATGTGCTTTACCTCATTGAAGTACGTGTTGGGTTTGTGACGATTGTGTACACGTCTGACTATTAAAACGATATGTTACAAAAAAAATTGTTAGCTGCACTGAATTTCAAGAAAGTAATCATCATTTTATTTCAATCAGATCTACCTCAGGCACCAGTCTGTCACAAAGTTAGCTCCTTTTACGTGCACTAGGTACTATATACCTTCAGCATTATTTTTTTGGATGGGAAATCATCAAATGACTTCTCCCGCTCTGGGCGGAGCGGAAGGGCGTGTCAGAATTTACTGACTAAAACCCACCCGTGTTCCTTCAGTTGCCCATGTGTCAGGGTCACGGTATCTCTATCGAACAGTCACGAGACCCCGGCAGGCATCGGTCCTAACAGACCCTTTCAGTATTGCTGACATCGCTTTGAGGCACGCGTGGAACACTGCGCGCCATCGACCCGAGCCTGGTCCTTACCGGGTGGTGAGCTACCCATTGCTCGCCGCCCGCAAGCTCACGCCTATGGTGGCCGGGAGTCCGCTATCGACTCCCGATGCCCGGGGCGTCTCCTCTTGCGACGGCTAGGGTCGTGAGGGCGCAGAGACTGCCACTCCCTCACGCACCCCGCCTCCTCCTTCGCGACCATTACTGCTTCGCAGAAGGAGGTGACGGCTTCTCATGCTCTCTCGCTCCGTACCATGGGTCGCACGAAGGCCAGACGCGAGAGGTCGCCGCCGCCGATACGTTTAGCATTTAGGTCATAACTTGTGTTCAGAAAATTAACGTTTTATATTATTTATTTTTTTTTATTGAAAGATTTCCAGTACTGCATCCTCTGCACTCTCCAATTCCCGGGCCCTTTCAGTAAATCATTTATTCGCAGAAGTCTTCCGGTAAGCGGCCAGAACTTCAGCCTGTCTAATTTTAGGTATTCATCGAGCTGTCTTTGGTTCATAGTTGTGTGAATCACGTGTTTCATATTTTCATGAATAAATAAATGTACTGGAAACGCGCAGGTTCGTAAACGTATGCAGAATCAGTCTTCCATTGCCTCCTCATGATTTATCATCAATGTGTGTGAAGTGGACTGAACGGGCGTGCTTGTGCATTGATTCTAAGTGTTCCAAGTGTGCCGAACTGACAAAATGGCATGTGCATATATTAGAGTTCCTACATTTGCTATAAATAGTTGCAAACTAAAAAAGAAGGAGCTTCTTAATTCATCTGTATGTTTCTTTTTGTATGTTTGTATGAGCCGCAATATCTCCGCCACAATTGGCGGCGGTCGTTTTTTTTTTTTATGGATATGATAGGAAACACAGATCTAGATCTGTGTTTCTTATCCTATCCATATATAGATATGTTCACTGTTGTATCACTTTTTTTTGGACGTCGATTGACTTTTTTTTTGTGAAAAGTTTTTTTTTTTTTCCATGACTTCGTGTTCATGTAACTTTAACGCACATTACAGCAAAAGGTAAAGATGTAGTATTTACATCCTAATAGGTTTAAGAAATGGAAATCGCTAAGTAGCGATTTCCATTTGATAGTAAAGAAATCTGTAGGTGCAGGTACTTACCTAGTTCTTTGATAATATATATATCGTCAGTGAAAAGGTGAAAATGCTAAAGCGCCAAAATGGTACTTTTGAGAAATGAGATTTAAAGTTATTTTTTTAAACCTCATTTCCCAAAAGTACTATTTTCCACTGACAATATATTTTTTAATTATTGATCTATTTCGCCGTGTTTTTTAACCATACTGAGAGATTCGAATTTATCTAAATCCTCCTCGAGTCAACCCACCGATTTAGTTTAAAGGTTAGGCCATAAACTTCAATAAAAATCCTATTGGAATCTATCCTGCCTAGAATGTGACGCGCATACCAATAGAAATAACTGTGATGCTGATGAAAACTCTAGAAAGACTTTTTCGAACTATAAACATAGTGTGAGGTCTATCACTGTAGTTCAAGGAAAGTGCTATTATTATTTTAAGGTCAAGACCTTATCATCTTTGATGTTAATTATCACGTTTTAACGTGCGTGATTATGATTGTCATAATTTGATGAGAGAAAATAAATGTGATGGAATACAGTTTCTTTGGAAATCAACAGTTTAAGTTATAATGGTCACGTGACAAACATGAGCTGTAAAATGATACGTTTTAAAATTAAAATAAAAACAAATTTCCTCATAGCGATAGGTATAGGTACGGAGCATTTAATTAGTTATTAAATTACCTATTGTAAAAATATAACATAACGCCTTGTATCCGCGAAGGGTTCACACATTTCGCCAGTTACATTTAAGTCCCATGTAATAGGAGCGAGCTTATTGCCATGAACCGGGCACAAATCCTGACTCCGGACTGCTACTAAGTAATTTTAGATAAAAAAATATTCTCTCTCTCTCCCTGTCTCCCTCTCTCTCTCCCTCTCTCTTTCTATTTCTCCCTCTCTCCCTCGCTCTCTCCCTCACTCTCTCCCTCACTCTCTCCCTCTCTGACTCTCTCTCGCCTTCTCTCTCTCCTTCTCTCTCTCCTTCTCTCTCTCCCTCTCTCCCCCTCTCTCTCCCTCTCCCTCTCTCACTCCTTCTCTCTCTCTCTCCCTCTCTCTCTCTGTCTCTACTCACAACAAAAAAAACAACAACATACAAACAAATACAAACAACAAAATATATACGGTCGAATTGAGAAACCTCCTCCTTTTTTCGGTTAAAAAGTGTCGTTACAACTTTTTCTCTTAATTTCCGTCTAGCGCCCTTTCGCAACGCGCCATAAGGAACTTCGTTCCAAAAAAACCTCTTTAGCACTTTGCCCTACCTGGGAATTGAAGCCAGGACCTTATGCTCAGCAGTAGCGACCCGTCCTAAATTTTAATAAACCGTATGAAGGTTTGTTTACGTGTCTAAAAACATTGTACAATCCGTTTGAATATGAGGATTAGACTCTCGTATCTTATTTTAGCCAATTTGATACGTTCGTGCGGATACAGTATGTTCTTATTGTACACAAAGTGGTAAATTGGTGAACGAGTTTGATTCGCAACACATTGTCAATTGCCTAATGGGCTAAAAGCGAGTGTGCGCCACGGGAGCACCAAGCCTCGCTTTGAGTTCATGGTCTTGTTTGTTTTTATATTCGTGATTCAGTGAGTCATCAACATCATTTCAGTCGAAAGACGTCCACCGCTGGACTTTGGCCTCCCCCAAGCTCCACCACTTCGACCGGTTTTGTGGTTTTTGCATCCAGCGGAAACTTGCGGTCTTCACAAGGTTATCGGTCCAAATCGTGGGAGGCCTTCCAACTCTACGTTGACCGGTACGCGGTCACCACTCTAGAACCTTTTGACGCCATCGGCCATCTGTTCTGCTAGCAATGTGCCCTGTCCACTGCCACTTTAGTTTAGCAGTTCTTCGGGCTATGTCGGTTACTTTGGTACGCCTGAAGATCTCTTCATTTCTGATTTGATCACGTAGGGAAACTCCAAGCCTACTTCTCTCCATTGCCCTTTGGGTGACTTTGAGCCCTCTTATAAGGCCCACTCTGAGCTACCACATTTCAGTACCATAGGTCATCACTGGCAAGACACTCTCGTCAAAGACTGTTGTCTTGACACACTGCGGTATGTGGGATGAGAAGATATTGTGTAGCTTCCCGAACGCTGCCCAGCCGAGTCGAATTAGATGATTGACCTCTTTGTCGAAGTTGAACCTACGTTAGTTCATTTTAGTACTTTATTCAGTGAGTGCTGGAAGAAAATACTTGTAGGTACGTAAATTATTGGTTATGTTTAAGTTTATTTATTTCAGATATTCAAAATATTTTGATCTTGGATAGGTACATCATCATCAACTCCGTTAGTAAGTTTCGTATAAATTGACTAAGTTTTCGTTTAAAATACTCTACGGACGTTTGTGATGATGGAAACTAACGTAACGATTATGTACAACTGCACACGTTTATCTTTTCAAACGAAATTACCCAATTGTACTAAATTTCTGGAGAATAATCATCACTTTAAACTGAAAGAAGTCCATTGCTGGACCCTCCCCCAAACATCGCCACAGCGACCGATCCTGCGCTGCCCTCCATGAGCGGATTAGTGCCCTTGTTGACCCTCAGGAAGCATGCGTACCGACGCGCGAAGCTGAGTCTTCCGGTACGCGGCCACCACCCCAGAACTTTTGACCCCCTGGGCCATCTAAGTTTTACAATTCTTCGAGCTATATCCTTAGTTCACGTGTGTATCAAGTGTTTAATGAAATGTTTATTTATGTAAGTAGAGTAAAAGTACGTATTTTAAGAGACTTTTAATCGTCAATATTTTAAAACCAGATAGCGCCCATTTCCTTATCGACTGATCCCTGACAAGAAATGCCGAAACAAACTCAAAGGTCATGGTATCTTATAAACTCCAAACATTATATTATTAGGATTTGATGTGAGTCCTTTTTTTTTGGATGTGAAATCATCAAATGACTTCTCCCGCAATCATCATCAATGAAATGGATGTTTGTTACTCTTTCACGAAAAAACTACTAACCGGATTTAGATGAAATTTGGTACACAGATAGTTCATAACCTGGATTAACACATAGGGTTTTCATCCCGGTAGTACGTTCCCGCGGGATAATTTCCGACCTCCACGCGGGCGAAGCGGGTGGCAAAAGCTAGTTGCTTCATATGTTCGAAAAATGTCAACAACGTAAATAACACAATGAATGACACTATACTGTTTAAATGTGTATTTTTGTGAAAACTAGCAAATTAATGTACCTATGCATTATGCAAAATGCTTCAATTTCCAAGCTCAGTAAGAATAATATTTAACACTAGCTTTAAGGTAAGGTCTAAGATCTTTGTTGGCAGAATAAAGAAGTTTTATATTATGATTTTTCAGTAAAAAGCTAAGATAATTAGGTACAAAAGATAGGTATGCGTTGATATGATAAGAAGGCAAATTCCTAACGCTCCAACAAACCACATTGAACATTTTTATAAAATACAGGGTTATTTTAAATTGGTTGGCTAACTTCCAATATGGGTAACAATATTTAAACATGATGAAACAAAAATAAATGCTATTGGTATTTTTGTATGGGGTAATCGATAGCAGATATTGTTGCCACTTGCTATATTACTTTAGAAAATCTGTTTTTTGCTTGTGTAAACTTCATAGACGTAATAATAATATATCAATTATCTAAATACGATTAAACATAAGAAAACAGTTTTTCTCTTTTCATACTTCAAGTAACTATCAAATTATTTATTTAATAGAAATTGATACCGTGAGGCGCGATACGTTAAGAATAGCACCATCTCATTTCTTCCCGTTGGGGTCGTAATGGGCGAATAAGGGTTTTTACTAGAGAATAGGCAGCAATGTCCTCTATGTATTTTATCACCATACTGCGATCGCTAACCCGCCAAATTGGGGCGGGCCTATGTCCAGCAGTGGACGTCTTTCGGCTGAAATGATGATGACCTATCGCGTCTGCAAAGTTTAGCTAGCCAATTCAAAATAACCTTGTATATTATACAATCAAAATTCACAGGGACACTCGCCTCGTTTTTGTTTTGTCAATTTTAACAAATGAATGCTACTTTTTAGCCTTGTGAGGACTATCTACACAAAACGTCATTCTGTGCGCAACAAAGTGAATGTGTGTAAAGTGTCGTCTATTTTAAATTCCTTGCACATTATTTGTTTTAGTCTCGTGTTTTATCAACGTAATATAATTAATTATAGGGAGATAATGATCTCCACGTATGAATTGATGACGGTGACGATTGACCGGTCAACCCCGGAGAAATAACATCAACATGTAAGTTTGTAACAACACAAACATCTCTTTGAAACAAAAACTTGTTTAATTGATACGAAACTTATTAACGAAGATAAATGTAACCAAGATCACAATATTTTGGAAGTCAAAAATAAATACATATCTCTCATCACTGAAAAAGGAATATGAAAAAATATTGCCTCTATACTGCCATCCAATGACCTAATCCAGGTCATGGTCTACCCATGAGCGAAATTTTATCAAAATCCGTCCATACGTTTCAGTGTGAAAATGTAACAAACAAACATGCAAAAAATCAAATCTTGGCCCTATATAATATAATATTCTTCTAGAAAACACTAAATGCTGTCTGTTGAAGTAGGCCAGCTCAAAGCTGCTATGACTTTTTCTTGAAAAGGCCATTCCAGATATGCCATGTGAGGACTCACATAACCTGCCAGGGTCGCGAGATTGTTCAAAAGAGATACCGTGACCCTGGCACATGGGCAACTGAAGGAACACGGGTGGGTTTTAGTCAATAAAAGTCTGACACGCCCTCCCGCTCCGCCCAGAGCGGGAGAAGTCATTTGATGATTTCACATCCAAAAAAAAAGGACTCACATCAAATCCTAATAATATAATGTTTGGAGTTTATAAGATACCATGACCTTTGAGTTTGTTTCGGCATTTCTTGTCAGGGATCAGTCGATAAGGAAATGGGCGCCATCTGGTTTTAAAATATTGACGATTAAAAGTCTCTTAAAAAACTTACTTTTACTCTACTTACATAAATAAACATTTCATTAAACACTTGATACACACGTGAACTAAGGATATAGCTCGAAGAATTGTAAAACTTAGATGGCCCAGGGGGTCAAAAGTTCTGGGGTGGTGGCCGCGTACCGGAAGACTCAGCTTCGCGCGTCGGTACGCATGCTTCCTGAGGGTCAACAAGGGCACTAATCCGCTTATGGAGGGCAGCGCAGGATCGGTCGCTGTGGCGATGTTTGGGATTTGCCAGCAGGTTCGCCCGCGCATTATATATATAAACATTCCTCTTGAAAATAATGAAAACCGCAGTAAAATCCGTTGCGTAATTTAACAGATCCAAGCGTACGGCGATATTGAACTTGTAAAAACAAAATTGGATCACCTTCACTGCAGTGCTCTGGTTGGTTAAATCAGACACACGAAATGTATTTTAAGCTGTCTATTTTAAGTAAAAACCGGAAAATAATGCATAATATTTTGCATACAACCTGGTTCATTCAACTATCATGCAAGTCAATGTCTTACATGGAGTGACTGCCACTTGACCTTCAGAAACCAATCGCTGCTTTGCAAAGGCCTTAAACAGTCAGACTTTTGGAAATAGTCTTCTTGCTAGTAAGCGGTCCTCTACCCGTTGTGAGGAGGTAAGACCCTGCTGAGCTTAGCCCCTAAGGGTCTATCCTGTTCAGATGGAGATTCATGGATGACTCCGACATGGAGTGTAAATGTGGCGCTGTTCTAAAAACGATGGGGCACCTAACATAGTGTCTCTCGTGTCCTGCACCCTAATTACCGCAAAAATACTGTTAACCATAATCTAAATCATTTTAAAAGTTAATGTTAATCCATTGCTTCATATCAAGGAACAATTTGTCTGCTCTACATTGTAAATAGCGCAATGAATGGTGTCGAATTGTCAAAATGAAAGCCATTCCTACTGCTAGTATGTTACGCAGTACCCTCCCTGTTTGCTGCATGTTACAGGAACATACTGAAGGCGCGCAACTCGAATCCGAATTCTGGGCTGACTCAATTGCGTAACCTATATCAATCACAGTCTGAATAATTTTGAAAGATATTGCTGAGATGCTTGATTATTCAACCTTCTTCCTCAACAGTATCATTATCATCATCAGCCTATAGCAGTCCACTGTTGGACATAGGCCTCTCCAAATGCAGCCCGATTCTCGGCAACTCTCATCCAGCTGCTACCAGCCACCCTGCGAAGATCGTCGCTCTACCTAGCCTGAGGGCTACCTACCTTACGTCTGCCGACTCGCGGTCTCCACTCAAGAACACGTCTACCCCAACGGTCATCGGTTCTACGGCTAATGTGGCCGGCCCATTGCCACTTCAGCTTGCTAATTTTGTGAGCTACAGTATGTTTAGGGCTATTTCCAGCTGTGCAGTGCAGTACGATATAGCCCGATGATAATGTAAAATAGTGTTGTGTAATTTCCATGCAAATGAAGTTCCGGGAATACATAACAGGTAATGAATATTTAAAGAGTCATTTGACGGAAGCAGACTGGCTTAAAGTTTTTATCGTCAGTATTTAAGGGAATTTGAGATTGAAACCTAATTGGCGACCATATTGAGTGGAAGATAAGCGTCTTTCATCATCATATATCAGCAGTCAACCATTAACAACAAACTGATGGCTCCAGGCCTAAAACTCCATTAACACTGTCTGAAACTGTCACTTCTCAGATGTATCTGTGGTGATCCATGAATTGACTTTGTGTCAATTTTAATGATACATCTCAAAAGTGATGATTCGATAAATCGAATGCCGTGACTGCCTATTAAGTTATTTATTTTGTAACTCTTATGGATACTTTTAGTTAATTTCGTAATTTGAAAATGAATAGTTTATGAATCTCGGCCCAAACTTAATATCTATACTAATATTATAAAGAGGTAACATTTGTTTGTAAGTTTGTATGTTTGTAAGTTTGTATGTAGGGGGTAATCTCCGGAACTACCGGTACGAATTGAAAAATTCTTTTTGTGTTGGGCTATAGGCTATAATACAACATCACGCTAAAACCAAGAGAAGAGGAGCAGTAATGAAAAATGTTGTTAAAACGGGGAAAATTGCACGGGTAAGCGATTCAACGCGACGGGAAGGGTCGGGGGAACAAGAAAAACGCGGACGAAGTCGCGGGCAGAAGCTAGTATATTATATTTCTATTTAATCTTGCAACGAGTTTGAGGCCACATCAGTAACATTTCTGCCATCTATCTGAGTGGAATCAAAGTTTTCATCATCAGAAGATGTAATAAGAGCCGAGAAGTAATAATCATGGCCGTGGGCATGTGTGGTCTTTCGACTAAATCTGTGGTAATCGCTCTGGGCACTAATAACGCAGAGTGTTACTTTGGACACGTGACTAAATCACTGCCGAGATCGTTACAGACAAATTACTGCTCGATGAAATCGTACAAAGACCGCGATGATGTTGCTTAGGAGGCTTCATAGCTCTTCAAGGATGTCAATGAGCGATGAAACCATAAGAAATCGCTAGCGTGAACTCATTCTCCATACCCGAAGGCCGCTTCGTGTACCATCTATTGAGATTTCGTAGAGCTTGCTTACAATGGGCTAGTGAACACAGAAATTGGGCAAAACAAGAGCGGCGTTTTATGCGTTTTTCTGACGAATCTTGCTTTTGGTATGAGACCAGATACCAGACGTATACGTTCAAAATCATGCTAGAAAATGGTTAAAACATGATATAGATTAGTACTTAAGTCGGCGGATTTGATTCAGAGGTAATCTCTCTTGTTCATGCATAATAATGAATGCCCACACATTACCAGAGTCTTTGGAAACACATTTGCCGCAGCTAATATCAACGTCCTACATGGCTTGCACAATCACCGGACTTCAAACCCATTGAGAATGCATGGGATATGCTTCAAAGAAGACCTCTGCCATATATGGATGCCTTTCACACACCGGACCACCTTTTTGGACATTTATGTGAACGTTGAGAGCAGTGCAGCCCCATTTCTTCCCGTAAAAGGCGACTAAGGGAGAAAGAGAAGAGAATGGGCAGCAGAGTTCTCTATGCATTTTACCACCATATTGCGATCGCCAACCCGCCTGCCAAGCGTGGCGATTATGGCAAAGCCCCCCAAATTGGGGGAGGCTTAAGTCCAGCAGTGGATGTCTTTCGGCTGAAATGATGATGATGATGATCATGAGAGTAGTGGCAGAGGGAGGGAGGGGGAGAGGAGGCAGGTGAGGGTGGTGGGGGTGGTGGAGTGGTGGTAGTAGCAGTGGTTAACGGCCGCGACTTACGAGTCACAGGTCGTAGGTTCTAAAATTCTATGGTAGGATCTAAATAGGCGCTACATTGTGTCTATAATTTCATCACCACTGCTTTCAAAACTGTGCAGGAAAACATCGCGAGGAAACCGGTCTGGATGTACTAAAATCAAAAAAGACATGTGACATCTACCAACCCGCACTGGGCCCGAGTGGTGGATTACGGCCCATTCTCTTTCACCGAGAGGAGGCCTGTGTCCCAGCAGTGGGAACGTTACAGGCTAATTATACTTATGCTATACTAACGGACGTGATTTGGATAAACTCATATTGGAATCACTGCGCATCTTAGCAGCAGAAATGTAAACTACTATGTATTTATTATTCGTGTTAGCAGCAGAAATGTAAACTACTAGTCTATACCCTACATACATTATTTATTTTACGCAAAGAAAACCTTAAATTAAAGTGAAAAATCCAGCGTGACCAAAAATTGTCGAGTCTTTATTAATGCAAAAACAGAGAGTACTTCATCGATTTACACTAACAAAAACATTTTATTCATTCAATCTAAATTTACATTTTTATTTAATTTCAATATGGCCAAAATATATGATAATTTAGTACCTTGATCCCCAGACACTTTCTATATGTCTAGCTTCTTTAATTAGGTAGGTATCTATGTTATTGTTTGGCCTTGTTTGCCTTGCTCTCCAAAAGAAAGGGATAAGTTTTTGTGTTTCTTGACACTAATTACAAACTTAGTACATATTAGAACGAAGTCCTTAGGTCCACCCTTCACTATCCGTCACAGCGCAGCGTTGCCAGCGCCCCATACCGCAATACTTTGTAGATATTAGTGCGAAGTTCTTAGGTCCACCCCACACTATCCGTTGCAGCGCTGTCGCCACCCCGTACTGCAATATTTGTGTGTACGTTGTGCATATCACAAAATGCAACCGATTTAAGAAAAAAGCACAAAAAAGTGAAAACTAACTATAATTTAAGAAGTTGGTGTTTGTATACTACTCAAAACAAAATAAGGGCCACCTCTGTTTTTTATGAATAATTAAATTCTTGTGAAATTTGCGAGGCTGGGGGTATTTAAATTAAATGAAACAACGATTTTTTAATCAAATAAAATTATTTTTAAGAAGATTAAATAAAAAAATTATGACTTAAAATGTTTTTTAAATTTCGCTAAATTTACGGATGTTTAAACATAAACATTAAAATTAAAGTTTAGTCTCAAAATCACAAAATGTGCAGTTGATTTTTATGGGGTTAGAAACGAGTATGTCCTCCCCTTTTTAAAACACCTTGGAAGCCTCGAAGGCAAGCTCTCAATAAGGTGTAGGCAAAGGCAGGCTCGCAACACCTTTTCCGGAGGTCAATCAGCTGGTACTGGGCGGGTATATCCTCTAGAGCTGCTCTGACTCGCTGTTTCAGCTGGTCCAAAAGGTGTTCGATTTAAGCCGGGGCTGTTGGCAGACCACGGCAAAACCTGAATATTGGCTCCCTCTAAGAAAGACATTGTCGCTCGGGGTACGTGCGCTCGTGCATTAACCTGCATTAGGATGAAGCCGTCGTCTGTTTGTTGTGTAAATGAGATACTATGGGGCCTGAAAACATGTTCGATGTAACTTTCTGCTGCTAATGTACCTTCGTTCAGAAAAACAAGTACAGTTTTGCCTTGTAAGCTGATTCCGTCCCAGACAATGACATTGGGACCATCAAACCTGTCACGTTCGTGTATGCAAGGATCAGAAAATCGTTCACCGCTTCTTCTCCACACTCCGACACGTCGATCATCACTATAAAACTTCACCTTGCACTCATCCGAGAAGAGCACGTTACGCCATTCCTCCATCCCCCATTCAAAATATTGAGTTGCAAATCTTAAACGGTCTACACGCTGGCTCCCGTTCAGTTTCGTTCGAATTATTCACCTTTTGAACGTTGCTGGTCTTCGTGCAAGCGATTGCGTACAGTCTAGTCATTGCCAGTTGTATCTGTAGTCGATAGTAGAAGATTTTGCAGAGTGCACGCTGTAGCAGTTCGTTCGTTCGCACAAAGTCGAATGTACCGATCTTCGCTGGCAGTAGAAGCACGTTCTCTTCCCGAGATACGACGCCGAGACACACTACCGGTCTCCTGGTACCAGTTCCACAAGTTTTGAACTGCCCTTCGTGAATATCCAAACTGCAAAGAAACGGAACGTTGCGATTGACCACCCTCAATCATTGCTACGGCTCTACTAGCAGTAGCGTTCTCCAAATGGTGTCAAATTCTTGGCATCGTACAGTTAAACGATCGATTTGCACGCTTAACTTCCAAGAACAACCGTTACACACAGCGAACTGACGTTAAACTGATTGTAATAAAACACAAAAATTAAACAAAACTACCCACTTGAAAAGGTGCGGGTTAAAAAATCTGTCAAATCGTACCCTCGACCACAATCTGGATAATACTTGAATTTTATCGCTCCTCAATCACTTAAGATCATAACTGATCATAACACTATTCATAGAAGTGAATTCTCATAATGTGAGTCAAATTTCAGTTACTATGTAAATGTACAAGTGACCCTTATTTTGTTTTGAGTAGACTCTGACGCTTATGCGATAAACGTAAAGGACATTGAATTGGAAAAATCTAAAATTTTACGCATTTTCACCATTTTCTGTCATATATACCTATTTTGTTTTTTGCCACTAGATTCCGAAATTACAGCTATTTGCCACATTGTAGTTTTTGAAGTGTACTACATGAGCTCGACAAATGGCTGTGCGAATAACACTTGTGCGACAAAACTGTACTGCGACTCACCATAGTTCGAATGCACGCTTGTGCGACACACTGAATCTAGTCGTATCTAGCACTCGCCGGCTGCTGTCGCAGTACAGTTTTGTCGCACAAGTGTTATTCGCACATTCATTTGTCGAGCTTACGTAGTACACCCAGTTTTTTGTTTTGGAAGTCAGTTAAATTTTGTTTGTCGGTAATATTTTATTTTTCACGTTTCTGTTGTGTTACCAACTCCACACACGTTCCTATTCCTTAACTAGCCAAGTAAATAACAGTGACAGGAATTTATTAGATTATCATCTCATCGTTGGTCTAGTGGTAGTAAGAGCTTCTGCTGAGCTTGAGGTCCTGGGTTCGATTCCCAGGTCGGGCAAAGTGTTATTGGGTTTTTCCATCTGGAATTTCTCAGTAGCAGCCCGGGATCTAGATTTGTGCCGGGTTGATGGCAATAGGCTCGCCCCCTATTACACGGGACTTAAACATAACAGGCGAAATGTGGGTGTACTATAGGTAGGTACATCTCTGCCTAACCCTTCGGGAAAGCAAGGCGTGATGTTTTTTTATATTCAGCCTATATTGTTCCCACTGCTGGGACACAGGCCTCCTTTTGGTGAGAGGGAGTGGGTCGTAATCTGGCACACGGGCCCAGTGCGGGTTTGTAGATGTCACATATCTTCGAATAGTTGGTTCTAGGACATGCTGGTTTCCTCACGATGTTCGTCTTCACCGTTTTGAGAGCAGCCGTGATGAAATTATTTACACATATTTAAGCGCCTGCCTGGGTTCGAACTGATTACCTACAACCAGAAAGTCGGGGCCGATACCACTGGGTCACCACTGCTCATTATCTGCACTGCACTTATAATTATTACACTAAGTGGAAAAATACTACATAAGTAGTATTATTAAAACTCACTTGAAATCACTCATCAGAACTCGACCAAAATATGGGATAAGTAGGTAGTACCTACTTTAAACAAAATGAGAATTTTTGAAATCGGTTTTTATATGACGGAGTTCTGAGGTAACCAATATTTAAAAAAAATATACATTCGGATTTTCTCTTAATTTTGAAATCGGTTTAAAATGCTGCTGAATCACTGTAAAAAAAAATAAGGCAACAAATTGTGGTTCCACTCTTATAGGTTGATGAAACATTGATTACAGCGCCATCGTGGGGAAGTAAGCAGAACTAAATAATGAAACTCTTTGCCAATGTAGGTATCGTTCGAACTGTCTTGGTAGTTCTCAGCACAGTCTGTTGTTCGAAAAATACCCGCTAGATGTAGGTACAAACTACGTGCTTGATTATTATTTTATTAATATATACACTAAAATTGATTCTTTATATTTGCATGCTTTATTACCATAATAATTTGCCAGTATTTCTTAAAATTAAGAATCCTTCTAATGTACCGCGGGGACCGTAGACTTGTTATGCGTATATATTTCTACGATATCGTAAATGGTATTTGGTAATGGTGTAAATAGTATTTTCATGTCATGAAGCCTCGGGTTCTCACAAACAGTCGCGTCGTGGCAGCGGGACGCGACTCTCGTAGAACAATTTCCATGAAAACTTTATGTAAGTTGTTCTACAAATGTGACGTCGCGCCTGTCTGAAAAATCCTTACTTACTTGTGGTAACCAAGTGTACAAATACGCTCTGAATGTGTGCGTGACGACGAGTAGCGTCAGCGCCTAACGCAAATCTCTGAGCACAAAAAGTTTTGTAGTAATAATCGGAACAGAAGTAAAAATAATGTAAACTTTAATGTAGGTATTATATTATGAAAAAAAAAGCTGTTTATAGAATCACACAAATCCAGACTCCGGGCTATTACTGGGAAATTTCCGATTGAAAGAACACTTTGCCCGATCTAGGGATCGAACCCAGGACCTCATGCTCATGCGTTACTGCTCTAGTGCTTGGTCTAATGACAAATGAGGCAGTCACAGCAGTTGGTTTATCGAACCATTTTGTGTCATTTCTAATGTAGTTATGTCAAAGTGCCAGTGTTGATGGACTTCTCGTACAAAATTAGAGATGATACTCTCCTTTAGCAAGTCCAGAACCATCGGCTTATTTTTTGTAATGGCTTGAGTAACATGCCGAAGAAAGAAGCTTACTTAAACTCAATATGGTCGGCAATTAGGTCTAATCTGAAATTCCCTTAAGTACCAACATAAGGCGATAAATCTGTACTATCCATACTTCTATACTAATATTATAAATGCGAAAATAACTCTGTCTGTATGTTACGCTTTCACGACTAAACTAATGAACAGATTTTGATGTAATTTGGTACGGGGTAAGTTTGAAACACAAGAAAGAACAAAGGCTCCTTCTTAGTTTGCGTCTGCGATAACCGACGAAGTCGAGGGCAAAAGCTACTAAATTATATTTCTTTCAATTGAGTTTAAAATATTAATTACTTACATCTTGTCAAGTCTATGTCCTCTTCATATTCTTATGTGGTTTTTCTTTGTTGGCATTTCTTTACTTATGTTGTGTAGCTATTAATATTTGAAAGTTAAAATTGTGAATTAAAATCTTTGATACACGATATAGTTATTGGTGCTTACCATAACATCAAATAATTTGTCACCAATTAAAAAGTCAGTATTCAAGGTTTTTGAGTTAAGAACATTCCTAACTCTGTTAAAAACAAATATATCCTACTAATATTATAAATGCGAGAGTTTATGAGGATGTATGGATGTTTGTTACTCTTTCACGCAAAAACGACTGAACGAATTTGGATGAAATTGGCGCACAGGTAGTTTATAACCCTTTTATTATTGAGTGTGCGATCATAAAATGACGTCTCCCGCTCTGGGTGGAGCGGGAGGGCGTGTCAGACTTTTACTGACTAAAACCCACCCGAATTCCTTCAGTTACGTAGGTATATACCAGGGCCACAGTGACTCTTTCGAAGATAGTTTATAACCTGGAGTAACACATAGGTTACTTTTTACCTCGGTACGACCTGCAGTCGGGTGTAGCTGCTGGCAAAAGCTAGTTAAAAGTATACAGTAGTAGTCGCGTGGTGATCATTGCTCATGCGTCCTATGTAAGACAAAGGGTTTAAACCCTACAATCGAAAAGTAATAGTTTGGTATTATTATTATTTTTTTAGTATAAATTGAGTTAGAACTTAATTTCACGGGCCACAGAATCGCGGCAGTCTCGCCATGTCTTCAAAACTCTATGATTCGAAGAAAATTTGTTGGTATGACGAGACTGTTACAGCGATTAGAAAGAATACCGTTTATTTAACACAGTTCGTAAAACACAAAATAAAATAACATGAAAAAATAATTTAAAAAATAAAACAACGTGTGTGTGCCTCACGGCTGCGCCAAAAGGTTCATTTCAGCATTAATGCCAGACAGATGCTGCCTGACGCTGGTTTTCTAATGAACCTATAGGGACAAGTGACGAGGAGTACAAAACAGTTTCAACATAATTATATTATTTAGTACTTATAAATAAATAAATAAATAAACTAGTCATTAATTATATAAATTTCTCTCGCCCATAGAGATGGCGCCGAGACATATTAAGGACTAGCTTCTGCCTGCGACATCGTCATCAATTCATTGCTCCCCCGACCCATCCTGTCGCATTGAATCGCCTGCCCGTGTGAAGTATCCGTATTCGTGACGTCTTTGCTTTTTGCTCGGCTCCGAAAGGTCCTATAGGTACCGTGTGGTGCCGGACGTAAAGAATAAAACCACCCCATTTCTTCCCGTGGGTGTCGTAAAAGGCGACTAAGGGACTTACCTACTAGAGAATGGGCAGCAGCGTTCTCTATGCATTTTACCACCATACTGCGATCGCCAACCCGCCTGCCAAGCGTGGTGATTATGGCAAAGCCCCCCAAAGGGGAGGCCTAAGTCCAGCAGTGGACGTCTTATGGCTGAAATTATGATGATGATGATGAAAGGTCCTAGCTTGATGTTATATAGCCTATCGCCTGGGCTACTCAACCCTTAATGAATTTTTCAGTTCGAACCAGTAGTTCCTGAGATTAGCGTGTTCAACCATACAAACAAACACTTCAGCTTTATAATATTAGTATCGATACCTCAAATCGGGACTGTTTTTGAGAAGATAAATAACGTGCTTTACTGGGATATAATTTAATTTTCAACACAGTTAATATTATTTTTTACAATTTTGTTATTACAAAAAAAAAACACATCATTAAATAAAGTAAATGGCTGTCATAAGATACGCTGACACTACAACAGTTTAGATGAACATATTCGTATGAATTCAGATGAATGGTACAACATTCAGATTTTTGTGTATGTTGATATTATCATTTGTCTCCAAGTTATTTTTTTATCTTGTTTTTTCTTCATCTTCCTTACCCCACACTGGGTGAGTTCCATCACCGGTTCTCTGCACCCGACTCTCAATCATTTCCTTCGGTACTGATTTCAAATCATAAGCCCATCCGATTTTCGCCATGATTTCGATGAATAATTTAGTATAGTTAAAAAAGTAGCCGCCGAGCTCAGCTGTTTTGTAGTCCCAAGGGAAAGTGTGGTGGTAATTGTGGAAGCCTTCTCCTGCCGTAAAGAATGATAACACCTTGATCTCCCCTGGTCGGATGTGCTTATCATATGGTTGGGTACCCCACATGTGTGCTGCTGAGTTCAGCAGTGCGGTTACGTTTGTTGTAAAAACAAAACGTAAAAGCGTTGCAACGTAAAAAGCAGTCCAAAACTTCTCGCCCCAGAGAAGAGGAATACTAGTTGGAATGAACGCAAGGAGAAGAGCCGCGAAGAAGTAATAGCTGTTAACAAAAAAAAAAATGCAATCAATTAATAACAATTTTTAGTAATATTTGGCTTAAGGGCAGGGGCAGGGGCTTTTAGTTATTTGGCTTTATCCGTCAATTTCACGGGCTATCCCATGAAATTCAAAATTTCTTACCACTTTGTGTGGAGATCAAAATTAGAAAGAGGCAATTATGATAAAATGATTAATGTATTTAAAACATCAACATGCACTGTTAACTTGACCATTTGCAGCAAATATAATTTTGAGAGCTATAATGATGAAAATTTATATTATTTCAACTACCTACTTGCAACTTATCTGTTATTAATTGAAGTAACCGCTTGAACGCTCCGCGCGCATCTTCCTAAAACTACATGATCCCTGAACAAGATTTATTTTACTACGTTGAGTTGCATTTAAAACATCATTATTGTCCTACTTCTACTCCTACTAAAATTGATGTTTGTTACTCTTTCACGCAAAAACTACTGAACGGATTTGGATTAAATTTGGCACACAGATACTTTATAACATGGACTAACACATAGATTGTGACCAACCAATTAATGTCTAAAAAGGCTCGACGCCTTAGCTACGCTTATGTATGGAAGTAGTTTATTTATAGTAGTTTATTTCCACAAAACGGCACGTGAGGGAATACTTCGAAGACAACATCCGAGGCGTCTGTGCGCCATCTTCGACGAAGACACCATGGCTTTGTCTGTGTCTCTGTGCTACTAGCAAATCTTCGTACAGCAGGTGTAGATTGTGATGCAAGGGCAGCAGCACTGATGAAGTGAATGTTGGGTGTGGCAAAAGAAGCATGAAAGCAGAATTAATGCTGTGGAAATGCGTTCCTCCGAGGCTTGTGTAGTGTGAGTAGGAAAGATAAGCTGAGGAATGATGTGATAAGACAACAGTGTGGTTTAAAAGAAGATGGAGTGACAAAAATTGAAAAAAAGTGTGCTAAGTGATATGGTCATGTTGAGAGGATGAATGAAGGACGGCTTACCAAAGGTATTTACAAGGCAGATGTGAGTAGGAATATCGGGAGGGGATGCCCTAGGCAGACATATCTAAAATCACCAATAAGGTCACTAACCTTATTGGTGATTTTCTTCAGAAAGAGCAAGTGCGTAGCTCTCGCAACGGACGTGTGTGTTAGTGTGTATGACCAATTGTATGCACCTAAACGAGGCAAAAGGAGAGGATCGTAGCAGGTGGCGTTCCGTAGTTTCCGCGTACCCCCATGGGAAAAAAGAATGAGTTTATGTATGTAATATATGTATGTAACACATAGAGTCCTTTTAATCCCGTTAGTTCCCGTGGGAAAATTTTGACCTCAACACGGGCGAAACCGCTGGCAAAGCCCTTGGCACTAAAATATCTAATTTTCTTTCAAAAACCTTGAACTGATATTTAGTTATCAATGAATAGAGAAGAGCAGGTACGATTCGGACACAGGGAGCATTCGTACAATGGTGATATCTTCACTGTTCAATGCATTGATGTTCTTTTGTTTATGTCCGTGATTCCGGCTCATGGTAGTGTTACCTCTTGTAACAGTCAAGTTTGTTATCAGTCTGTTATGTTTTCAGGTAGTATAGGAAGATGTTTAGGGAAATTAGTTAGTAACAAATTGAGTATTTCTACTCTAAACAATTGTTTACCTGGGAAATTGTTCCAAGACATGACGACATCAATTATGACAAATCAATAAGATTGTAATACCAACATAACTGTAAATGTAGGTAATATTTCACAGATCAAACAAGAAGATATTACTGACAGTGTTACTAAGATTTTAAAAATTAACTGTAATAAAATTAATTTATGTGCTTTTTCATATTTTGAGAAGTTATCTACGACAAAAAAAATTATACATATGCATAATAATCACATGCAGTTCTTGGCAAGTCACTAGAGTGACAAACTTATATGTTTTGACATAAACAGTTTTGTTGACAAGGTAAAATCGACAAGGAATACAGTGTATCTGCCACTTACGTTAAGACATAAAATAGCGAGGCTATTAGCTTATATAAACTCAGTAGTACGTCGAAGTCATGTTGGATTGCAGTCTGTCTTATGTCAAAAAAATGACTTTTGATTTGATTTTGATACGCATAGGATAACCACGGGGCAACAGTGCGGCCTCTGGCTTCGGCTGAGTAAGCTGATACATGTTTACGCTCTACGAAAGTATTTTTCGTATTCATCTTTGAACAAGCTTAGCTGTTATACGTTTTATTCCTATAATAATAATAAAATAATAATAATAATATTCCACAACTATCACACAACGCCATCTAGTCCCAAGCTAAGCAGAGCTTGTGTTATGGGTACTAGACAACTGATAAACATACTTATATATTTCTAAATACATACATATTATAGATAAATTACACCCAGACACAGAACAAATGATCGTGCTCATCACACAAACATTTGTCCTGGGTGGGAATCGAACCCACGACCTCCGGCATAGCAGTCAGGGTCGCTAACCACTAGACCAACAGGCCTGCAAAGCCTATGATATAAGTAAGAAGTTATATCTTAGTTTAATATACATATAGTAATTTAAGGCTAACTATAACATTTATTTTTCGTTTCAATTAATTTGTCTATTTCTCGGTTTGGGGTACCTTCGTGCAGTTATGAGTGGGGTAGATTCGTAGAGTACGAATTCTCCCCATTCCTTACTGCATGGCAGTGGAAATATTGTTGCTGCTCATCTATGTCGCAAATCATGTGTGTGACAATGGGGACAGAGACGTGAAATGAAGATACAATGTTGTCTGCTATGAAAGAAGTTTTGGATGAAACTTTTTACCTTAATCTTAAAAATACGGCTTCAAACCAACGATATGTACTTGAAGGCCTTCTTACCTCTTACTTTTTTAGCTCTACAGTCGTTCGAATCCACGCAAGGTGGACAGTCAATTTCTAAAGGAGGCCAAGAGGCCAATGAGCCAGAAACCCTACTTGTGCAATCAGAGCCTACTCAACTAGACCTTCCACGGAACTCAATCCCAGTTTTTTTTTTGACTGTTCGAAGGTTCCCCAGTGTGTATGAATGTGCCCTCCACTATGTACGAAGCTACCCCACGTGTGGGGTAGTTCTTAGGTTTTTTTTAAGCACGGTTTGGAGTAAAAAGTGTACGAATCCTACCTGCTCTCCCCTACTATAACTTATTTGAACTTAACTTTCAGACTACAATAAAAAAAACAACATTAAAAAAACAAATTATGTCAAAATTCGACTACTGTTTATGTTGTCTGTCATGAATCTGTTTCGTTTTCTATGAAATTTATAGGAAGTTTTTTTAAGACTTCCACCTTTTTAATACGCTTTCGCCTTGCCGTCAAAAGGGCGTCAACCTAACGTAAACATGGAACCAAAACGGACCAGCAGCTCCGATACGTCGACTCGGCTACAGCGTCGACGCAACCCGTCGCCGCGCTTACGGCTCGCCGACCGCTTGTTGACCTGGCTGGCTTAAAATCAGTTTGAATTGACTTTCAAGTTGCCTAATGAATGACACGTGTGCGGTGTAGCACGGGCAACAAAATGCCTCGAGTTAATACGGTTACGATCCGTTTCAGAGTTGGATATATGTGCTGTGACCCTTAACAGTCTAAAATTTTGAATTTTGTAAGGTGACTCAAATCAAAATATTTTTATTTCACATAAACCCGCAAGGGCACTTATGAAACGTCAGAAGCTAGGTGCACGGTTCCAAATTGTTGATTTATATGGAGAAGAGCTGGCAAGAAACTCCGCGGTTATTCTTTTAAAAATAATTGGAATTTACAATTGTTTCAAATTCCAGTATTCATAGGTATGGGAGAACAGTGTAGGACTGTCAACAAGTACCACATACTTAATAAAATAGAAAATTGTCTACAGTCTACAGACTTACTTATGCTGGGCATGCAGTAATGGGTCGGCCCAGAGATCACTCAAATCTATCTTCTTAGATTTGACCTCGGGATGTCTTTTGGCCAGCATCCAGCCTATATGCGAGAAGAAGAAGCCTCTCCTTGAGTTGTGCGGGTCAGCATCCGTGTCACAGTACTTGTGATGCGCGCGATGATTTTTCACCCATACGACTACAGAATTCTAAAACAGTTGGGATCATTAAACAAGTTTCAGGTCAATCAGATGGCAAGAATTGCTTGAAAATGGATAACAAACACTAACTGATATATCTCCGGTTACTTTATTTGTTGTTTGACCACCTGTATCGAAAGTAGGTACGGTACTTACCACTTTGCGAGAATATTGGAAGATGTACAAAATTATTCTAGTTTTATTTATTATTCTGAAGATATTAGATTACAGTTAGAAAACCAACCTGTAATGCCATAGTATACAGTGTTAAGAGTATGATGCGTAGTGGCAGCGTAGCTTTGTACGATTTGTGAGACCATAGTCGATGTACTCCGGCAGTCACACCTAACATTGCAAGAAAGTGTAGAATTATTGCTGAAAAAAATAAAAACATAAATTCAGGAATCTGTGAAAATTATAGATTGCACATAAAAGACAAACAATGTCAAGTATGAAAAAATTACGTTAGAAACTACTTAGTTGGTACATAGCTCGTTCACCAGAGCAAATGCTACACATTGTGGCTCATTAATTGTAGTATACAAACCAGCTTATATTTAAAGGCCGTAAGGATATTGTGAGCCTGTCTGTTGAGGGGATAATCGTGTACCTTTTTTTTTTTGGATGGGAAATCATCAGATGACTTCTTGGGAGGGCGTGTCAGACTTTTACTGACAAAAACCCACCCGTGTTCCTTCAGTTGCCCATGTGCCAGGGTCACGGTATCTCTTTCGAACAATCTCGCGACCCTGGCAGATTGTGTACCCTTTACAAATAAAGTGTGTATAGACCCCTTCAGGATTTTATGATGGTTTTGAAAAAGTAATGGATGAAGTTTTGCACAAAATCTGTATTTCGAATAAATCTATAGTCTCTTGCTGTGATTCAAAGGTAATTTTTTTAGAAAAATCTGGTTTCAGTACTAAAACTATAAGTTTTTTTCAGTCTTACGATCTTTCTAACCAATTTTTTGAGCCCATTAAAATATGTCCCACTAGTGCCACATGCCTAGATAACATTTACACAGATGATAAAACTAAAACGATTTATTTAAATGAATAGACTCTCATTGCGGACGATTGATCACTATTCCAAAATCTAAACAATAAAGTTACAAAAAAAAAAGATTTCATAGGCGGAAACTATGCTAGGAACCCCTTTATACTGTTAAAGACTATATTGAGGACAAACTAGTATGGGATTGACCTCTACACAATCCTTCAAATCATTTTTTTTTTTACTTTTTATTTGCTTTATTTTTATTCGTCCATATAAATAATGCCTCTACGAATTTCCTTAAACAATGACAGGATGATTTACTGTATAGGTATAATATTATTTTAATTATTGTGAAAATTAGGAGTTTGTGAGTCTTTGCTTTTTTTAGTTATCATGCAGCTCAAAACTTCCCAAATTAAATGACTCAACTGCCAGACCATCAATAAAAGTAACTAGAGAAAGAGAGAAAAAACCAATGACTCACAAAGTCCTCGTGCACTGACGGGACAACTCCACTCAGTCTGTATGGTTCTTACCTTAAAAGACCATTTCAGACACCAGTCCACATGGTCTTCACATACTCTGATCAAAATTATGTCTGAACTTTAAAAGAGACTGAGATTCCAGCGTAATGCGATGACGGGCGCGTTGTTCTTTGATATAGCAAAGGCTTTCGACAAAGTCTGGCACAATGGCTTATTATACAAGCTTTTGTTAGGTAGGTCCAACTTTGAAAAAGAGGTCAATCGTCGAATCCAATTCTGCTGGGCAGCGTTTGGAAAGCTACGCAGTATCTTCTCGTCCCACTTACCGCAGTCTCAAGAATAAAGTCTTTGACCAGTGTGTGTTACCAGTGATGCCATATGGCACTGAGACGTGATTGCTCACAATGGGCCTCATAAGAAGGCTAAAAGTCCCCCAAAGAGCAATAGAGAGGGCTATGCTTCGAGTTTTCCTTCGTGATCGAATCAGAAATGATGAGATCCGTAGGAAAACTAAGGTAACCGACATAGCCCGAAGAATTGCCAAACTTAAGTGGCAGTGGGCAGGGCACATTGCTCGCAGAACAGATAGCCGATGGGGTCGGAAGCTCTAAAGATACACCGACACAGACCGCCATCCTTCCGTCCTCGCCGCAGAGGCCAGCCACCAAGGCCCGCCGCGACGTCCCAATCCATGTCCGCCCCGACCCTTACTCGAGCCAGCCCGCGCCGCTGAGCCTGTAGCTTTAAATTTGCCCCAAAATAATAACCCTTCCTATCCAGCCCATCCGCTGCTGCCCTCTACCAGCGATGCCGAGCTCCGTACCGTTAGCGTTCCGTGCCCGTAGTGATGTGAACGTATCACGACATCCTGGAGCGCGGCCACTCGAACTCTAAGACCGAATATGAATAAAACTCCAAACTTCCGCACTTTTTTTATCTATTCACTTTCTATAAAGAGGTAAAATGATTAAATGCGAAAATTATTTTTCTGATAGGAAGCTACACTATTTCTGAGTGCCATATGAAAATGTTTCATTCATGTGGAAGGCGTCGCGAGCAAACGCTAGTTTATAATTTATTTACTTATATACCGATACAAAAGACCACAAAATGCTTCAGCATACCTAGCTTTTACCTACACACCTACTAGCAGCACCTGTGTACATAAATATTACCTCAAGATTTCCAGTATTAGCTGATCTCTCATTGTACGAAAAATGTACACAATGCGAGCTCAGCTAAAACTGGAATTGTATAGCTTGATATGTAGCCGTGTGTACGGATGTCCGCCTAGTTTTTCTTGTTAATTTGTGAAACCACAACACAAATGAAAAATGGACCATTTCTAAAGGTATGATTGGCTTCAGTATTACTTACCAAACACGCATGTCTGCCACTTTGCCTTCATCAAGGACAAGTAAGCTCCATACAAAGCTCCCATGTGAAGAACTGCTACAAGTATCACTCTTTTCCACACTATCTGCCACTTTCTGGAAACCATGGCCACATCTCCCATAACTGCAGAATCAGACGTCGATGTGTTCCTTCCAGAAAGTTTTTAACTGAAAAGAGAAAAATACTAAATCCTAGACTAACCACATAAAGACGTATCTACCTACGGATAAGACAGTACAATGCTGAAGGCAGTAAAATTTCACATCATTAAAAAAAAAGTGGCTCAGTGCGAGTCGTACTCCATACTCAGGGTTAGAAAATATCGTCTTCTCGAAGTGTACAATATCAGAATTTACTTATATGACAGGACAGTTTTAAAGATCAATTTCATCATTATCATCATATTTAGTAGATAAGTCTTTAAGTCACCTTATATGACACGCAAGGGAAGAAATGGGATTGTAATTAACTTTAACAAATTTTTATTTAACTAGCGATTTTTATATGTATATGTGTTCGGCACGAGTCGACATACAAACATCGCTCCTATCATCGTTCTAATTTAGCTTTAAAGATTCGTATCTTTGAAACTAAATTAGAACTGCTTCCCGATGTCGAATGGGGTTCAAATTTGTGTTGACGTACATATCTTTGATGACAATACAATAATATGGTACCATGGAGCTGTTCTGATGGTGAAGTTGGAAGACGGCCGTAGGAATTTTTTAATTTAACAACCTATCGAGTTTGGACTCATTTTTTTTGTTTTATGTATTTGTAATTTTTCTGGAAAAGCTAAGCTATTAAAAGCTTGTTTTAATTTTACTTTTTTAAATAAATTTTCAAATAAACTACGATTAATAAACTTTTCGCCGTTGACAAAAAAATGTATTTCTTTTTTTTTTAATAGTTACATTAATCAGTTGGTTCAAAATAAATCGTTTTGATACTTTTGCATAATAATATTAATTTGCTAAAAGATTGGACACGTCTACTGCGAATTGTCAATATAATTATATTTTAATTTTGTCATATAAGTACTTAGGACTAACACTAGTTATCTTCGTTTGTAAAGGATTATTAGCAATTTCTTAAAAACGGTGCTAGATATTATACAAATTTATATTCAGCATGATTAAAAAATGTGTGGTTAAATATAAGGGCTGAAAGTATCCCGTAACATGTGTGGTACATACAGCGACAAATCAGGATCAAATCAATTTCCAGTATAAGCAGACTTCGCAATGTACGACCAGCCTTACACAAGATGCGAGGTCTGTTAAAACTGGAAATGTATTGCTTGATCTGTACCCTCCAAACACTTGTCGAATTATATGGTAAAGGGACGGCTGATTTTATTTTTTCTCGATTACGATATTAGTCCCATAGAGAAAATTGTTCAGTTTGATATTCTGTACTACACCCTTTTATTTTATCACACCTTTTATGATACACGCTGCCTGTATACATCATGTCTCGGAATTAACGCACACCACCAAACACCCCAATTGGAATATTATGTTAAAATTATAATTCATACGCTGTGTTTTTACTGTTATGTTTAACACATTGTTTATTTATTAAATTCTTTGTTCTGACTGTGGGAGAAAATTGTGGTTACATTAGAAATCTACGTTTATAGGACTAGTTTAGAAGGTACTTCGTCCATTTCGGTATGTTTTTACTGTACAGCGCACTGTATCTAATTCTCGGTTTGTTTAATGTTGGGATAATAAATGATCTTTTTTTTTAAATTACAAATTTAATTTAGTACACGATTCTGGACAAGCTATATTGCTATATATGCTATCATACAAATCATAACGCGTATTAATTTGGTAAAAAATTGCTTTTTTATATTTACGTAAACTCTATCAAGTTAGAATAAATTGTTGATTCGAGATATTCGCGTTATAAAGTTTGGAGATAACCTACCTAGTACCGACCAATTATTCTAACTTTATATAAAAAGCTATTTAAATAGGTATACCTTGGAACCAGCGCCAAAAATCTATGATACAAAAATAATGTTCGGGACACCGTCACGATCTCACAGGAAAACTAAAACTAAATTAGAATTGAACGTGCCTACTGGCATTATAAGTAATGGAAACATTGTTTAAATGTGTAATTAAATTTAAACAATATGCACTACACGTGTAGGTACATGTTTTTGTATAAAATTTACTAGCTTTTTCCCCGGGACTTCGTTACTTCGCTT
Source organism: Aporophyla nigra (assembly GCA_947507805.1). Lineage (NCBI taxonomy): Eukaryota > Metazoa > Arthropoda > Insecta > Lepidoptera > Noctuidae > Aporophyla > Aporophyla nigra. The sequence continues at coordinate 9,318,402 of OX382301.1, forward strand.
ACTTGTCGGTTCAGGCCTACTCTCTGCGAGAGGGAGTGGGCCTTAATCCACCACGCGGGGCCAGTGCGGGTTGGAAGATGACACAGGTCTATGAATTTTTGATTCTAGGACCTGCCGGTTACATCACGATTTTCTTCACCGTTTGGAGATAAAGTAATGCGCCTGACTGTATTCGAACCTATGAACTGCAACTCTTAAGATGCGGCTGTTACCACTAGGCCACTACTGCTCTCCGTCCGGATTAACTTAAGTCTGGACTATTAGCAGGCCACTCCAATATGGGACTCCGGAATATGGGATCATTGTTTTCTTGCACTTATACGGATTCATTAGATCTTTCTCACGGGACCAACCCCGTATCCTGGAAAACATCCTCACACTTCAATATTTCTGCCGCTGTGCTTAACTGCCTTTTTGATATTCTTATTATTCAAAGATTCCTTAATTGATCGTCGTAAATATCATTTTCCGTTTGTCAAATTTATTTAATTTTATGCGTTTTTTTTTTTTTTTTTGATTGGTGAACAGTCCAACTGCCATATTTTCTAGTAAAGGCCAGACGATTTTCTTTATCTTAAGTATTATGAACTTTCCAGGAAAGATCCTGGAAAGTCCTCCAAATGGACGGACTAGTCTTGTAGAAATTTAAAAAATACTTCTTTTTAACCGACTTCAAATAAAAACTTTTTACAAAGAAATATACATTACTAGCTGACCCGGGTATAAGTTCCTTGAGCTGACCCGACAGACGTTGTCCTGTCTCTTTGATGATAATTGAGCACACATTCTGTCAATTCTATGTCATAATATTACGTTAAAAACGTTTACAATGGTGCCGATTCTGTTGCACAAAATTGTCTAAACTAAACTAAAAATCACTAAAATTTGGTTCAAACGACGATTTCCTATTCTGAAATAGACTAAAGTGACACAACTTAACTATATTTTAGTTTGACAGCACTAAGATTGCACTGAGTCATTAGTTTAGTGAAAATGACAATTTTACTATTCTGAGTTTGCCGGTTTTCACCAAAAATTTAGACTATAATAATTTATTTTGACTAAATCTGACTATTTTTAATCGCGATTAAAAAGGTGTGTAATAAAACTAGTGGTCATGAACAAAAATTCACACCAACGCCTCGCCTTCACGTGCAAAAACAGTGCTGTATTTTTATTTTTTCTTTTGCTTATATCTCGAAAATGGCGTGTCCTATCGCAGAAATAATGAAATTTTCGACCCCCTTTATGAAACCCCGGAACATATAAATCTCAACACGTGGGCAATTTTTTTTTTTCATACAAAAAGTGAAAAATTTCATATAAAACACATCCACGCTGCCCCCTTGCGCGCGCCTTCGTCTCTAAAAAAATCATTGCGTAGCGCACACAAGTACCACGTTGCGAAACCAAAAGAAAAAAAAAACTATGTTGACTGTCAAATTTGTTTTTAATCATGTCAAAATAATTTTTAAATTTAGAGATTTTTCCTTGCAGAATAGCGTTAAAATTCTCATAGCCAAAAGTAAGGAATTTTAGAGATAGTTTAGTTAGTTTAGTTCGGTGTACAACAGAATCGGCACCATTGTCCTATTATATGGTTGTTAAGTATTCTTAAATAAGTGTTCTTAAATTTTGGTAAACTTGATAAACTTGCCCAATTTGATTACAATGATAGATGTGTTGTGGTTTCAAAATTCAATTTTAGAACCTAAGTTACATTTTGTTTCTAATTTATTGTCCGACTGCCAGTACTAAATAAATCTTTTTTTTTTAATAATCCGTAGTTTTTAATATATGCGTTCGCAGGTGTAAAGGCACAGCGGAAACTACTAAACAGGCTATATAAAAACTCTTTGCAGATATTGAAAAAAATATATACAAAAACAACCAACCAACTAAGTAATTATGAACCTAAATGCGTTGCCATACTCAGTTCTTATGCCTACGTAATAGGCATAGGAAGCTAGTGCTTACCTACCTTATTTTTGTTTAAAAGAATTTAGGTATAATATATCAAGGTAACAATTTAGTGGCTCTGCCTACGAACAGAACGAAACCATAAATTACGCGAGGCTGGAGTACCTACTATGTTGAATTTCAGCGTACCGTAATTAACAAGGAACCCATAGAGTTTCCCCAAGTCCGTCTGTCTGCAGGTTAGCTGAGAGACTTTTACTACTACAAAGCTGTCATTTAACAAGTTAATCACGCCGAAAAATTGGTAATATAAAATCTTAAATTGTTTTATGAGTACCCTTTTTCTTTTTGAGAAAAAATGGCGGAGAGGGCGTGTCAGACTTTTACCGATTAAAATTCAGCCGTGTTCCTTCAGTTGCCTATATGCCAGTGCCACGGTAACTGTTTCGAAAAAATCTCGCGATCGTACTAGTACAATGGAGTTGTTTTTTTTTTTTTTGTTAGAGTGATTTCCCACCCTGCCAACCAAATGTTTGTTTTTGACTATTTGAAAAAATGCACGGCAGGGGAATATATAATTTAGCGAAGTCAAAGGGAAATCTGTCACAGCTAAGTAGGCTTTACGGGTTAATGCGTAATAGTGGACCAAGTTACATTTGCAGTTGGAATTATATGTTAAGTTTGTTCCTGATATAAACTCCAGAACCCTTCTCGTAGTCCAACGCACATTTGGCCGGCTATTGGACAGGTACACGCCAAAATTTGCATTTATAATACTAAATAGTAATTCAGGTAGGTATACGAGTAGGTATGCTTATTTATTACTTTTTGTGATTTAGCGGTGACATAGCAAAATGTTATTCTAATTCATTCATCATTTACATAACATACCGAAACCATTTCTAAATTTTAGGACCAGCAACATTAACACGTTCAGAAAACGTCTTTGATATATGCTATGTCCTATGTTTTCCGGTATGTCGCTTTGACCTGTGCAATATTTGGTCGCTTATTCTCATGAGGCTGTAAGAATGTGACAGTGGAAAATGAATTGATTATTCGCCTAGTAACCTAATTCGTCTAGTAACCTAATTTGTCTAGTGATAGTATTCCGTGTGGTGTCGGATGTAAAGAATAGCACCAACCCATTTCTTCCCGTGGGTGTCGTCAAATGCGAGTAAACGACTAACTATAGAATGGGCAGCAGCGTTGTCAAACAAGCATGGCGATTATGGGAAACCCCTCCAAATTACCTAATAGACATAGGTATTTACCAAAGACCTGTGTCCAGCGGTAGACGGCTTTCGGCTGCATTGATGATGATGATGACCTAATATGAAGATATGCATGACTCATAGAATAAACTGGAATGTCCCAAACCTGACCTTGAAGCAATAACTTCAGAAACATAATCATAATTAATTACAGATGACACATCTAGCTTTGTATCTTTGTTCACACTGAGAAGCTATAATCATTGATTTAATAGTCAAATCGTGTCTCTTTAACATAACGCCATTGTTGGGCTTATGATATCGTGCCTCAGATGTATGACAGTAAAAACTGGATGGGTTTAGGATGCAGGACACCATTTAGGTATAAATGTGTTCGGCTTCATGATTCCTTGCCAAAGAACTGAGCACCACTACTAGAGATGGTAAGTTAGCCCATTAAGTAATTTTGTTAAGACCATAAGAACAATAAGGCATATTTTAAACACTTACTAGGTATTCTAATGGGCTCCCATGATTTACGAAAAATAACAAACTGCTTCAATTCAGGTCAAGAAGAGGGAGCATTGGTAGTGCTAGCATGACATACCTATGGCAAATAATATAATTTATGTTTTGTTTTTCGTAATACATATTAATTACTTAGGTACATATCTTATATTATATATATATAAAAATGAATCCCTATTTCCCTTGGTCACGACATCACGCGTGAACGGGTGGACCGATTTCACTTTTTTTTTTTTTGTTGTGTTTGTAATTGTAAGGAGAAGGTTCTTATGAAAAAAAAAAAAAAAAAAATTGCACCGAAAATTAGAAAATTTAAGAACACTTATTTAAGAATACTTGACAACCATATAAAAGGACAATGTAAACTTTTTTAATGTAACATTATGACATTTGACATAGAATTGACAGAATGCGTGATCAAATATCATCAAAGAGACAGGACAACGTCTGTCGGGTCAGCTAGTTATTGAATAAAATCAAGTTCTTCTAACTGACAGCTGTGCTGCTGGGGAGTTTTTCAGGCAACTTCTTCTTTCCAGCTAAAGCACTAGGAAGTGTTGTTTTGGGGGACTGTCTTATGTAATGCCTAGTTTGAATAAATGACTTAATTTTGGTGTTCTAATGATAACTGCAGCGACTTACGAGTTATAGGTCAAAGGTTAAAATCCAAAAAGGCGCTTTAGTTTATGTAAATTCATTCATCACGCCTGCTCTCAAAATGGTGGAGAAAAACCTCGCAAGGAAACCGGCATTTCGTACCACCGCGGACTGGACCCACGTGATGGATAGTGGTTCACTCCCTCTTACCGAGAGGAGGCCCGTGTCCCAGCAGTGGGAACCACCACTGATTTTCTCTTTCTTAAACATGATAATGATTTATTCATCACCAGTTCTCTTATTACAGGGGAAGATTCTGATGTTAGTGCTTGTTACCGCAGCAGCAGCAATAGCCAGCCGGGATGTCCGTTCTCCAAGTAAGTTACACATATTTGCCGGGGTCGCGAGATTGTTCGAAGGAGATACCGTGACCCTGGCACATGGGCAACTGAAGGAACACGGATGGGTTTTAGTCAGTAAAACTGACATGCCCTCCCGCTCCGCCCAGAGCGGGAGAAGTCATTTGATGATATCCCATCCAAAAAAAAAAGAAAAAAAAAATGTTACTCATATTATAACGGTTTATTAAGTGTTCTACAAAGGTGGTGGAGAGATAACATGGCAGTTGATTGTTTGTGTTAGTGGTTTGCCTTGGGACTTTTAAACTTGAAATACACCTGATAGCTGTCTTCAATACCTATTGTACACTTAATAATATTAATATATGCATTACTTCAAAACTAAGGATAAAAGAGTGTTATTTTTATTAATATTACAAATGTGTGTCACCTTCTCTTAGTAACAATCGTTCCGAGGTAGTTCAATATTTGGGGGCTCTAAGCTTTGGCTGTGACTATGCCCATAGCTCTTATATAACATAACCTATGAAAATAACAAAATTAAGTACAAAATACGGCTAAATACATTTATTTGCCATAATGAAACTCCAACTGACTACTGGTGGTCACTTACCCAAGATATATGAAGTGGTGGACCTGTCGTACTTATGAATAAAATTTATCACAACCGTTTTCTTCCCAGGTGTTAGCGGCTGGCAAGGAAACAGCGGTTTCGGTGGAGCACCTTCCGTTGGTTTCGCACGCTCTTCTGGCGATGGCTGGGCCAGCTCTGGAGGTGGTCTAGGTCGATCGGCCAGTAATGGTGGTTGGCGCGGGACCTCTGCCTTCGGATCAACCGGTCGAAGCCGAAACGGAAATAGAAATCCTTCAAGCAACGGTTGGTCTCAAAGTGGATACAGCTCCAGTGGTGGTTACGGCGGCAATTCCTTCAGATCTTCTCCAGTATGGAACGACAGATTTGCAGATTCCACTGTGATCGAAAGTCTTGATTCTTCCAACGGCTGGGACGACCGAGCCCAAAGCTCCCGTTCCAACAATGGATGGCAGTCTTCGGGATGGTAAACTGTAACATAGTTAAATTCAATGGAAATGGCATTTCTTTTTTCTATCATAGCTCGAGTTTTTATGTGTTAATTACCTAATGCTTAATTTAAAATAAATTATGATGAATATGCAATACAGTTTATTATTATTTGGAACTAAGGCCGACAAATGAATGATGAACGATTAGCAAATGTTGTGAAATTGCGCAGGTGTCCTACCTACGGGTGAAGTGTTTGTTTTCCATTGAAACATGGAAAGGGCGGGTGTTCTGCTTAATCAAATAGACACCTAATGCAAAGAAAATTATACAATTAAACAGGTAGGGTAAGTACCTATGTTACGGCACAAAGATTCACTACGAATTGATACTAAAAAAATATTAGTAAGCTTTTGCACGCGGCTTCGACGCCAGTTCAACATAATTCGATGGGTCCTACGTAGCATTTTCGCTTTTTTGTGTTAAATGCTTCCTTTTACTAAAGTTGATAACATGCATTTAAAAAAAAACACATTTATGGGTGAACATTTTGGCCCTTATACATAGGACCACAATGCAACAATTTGAGTATTTTCACTTTTTTGTGTTAAATGCTTCCTTTTACTAAAGTTGATAACGTGCATTAAAAATACACATTTATGGGTGAACATTTTGGCCCTTGTACATAGGACCACAATGCAACAATTTGAGTATATTCACTTTTTTGTGTTAAATGCTTCCTTTTACTAAAGTTGATAACGTGCATTAAAAAAACACATTATGGGTGAACATTTTGGCCCTTGTACATAGGACCACAATGCAACAATTTGAGTATTTTCGCTTTTTTGTCTTAAATGCTTCCTTTTACTAAAGTTGATAACGTGCCTTTGAAAAAAAAAAAACACATTTATGGGTGAACATTTTGGCCCTTATATATAGGACCAATCGATATAAACCTTCCTCTTGAATCACTCTGTGTATTCATGAAACAATCAGTTACGTAGTTTAAAAGATCTAAGCGTATAGACGCCGGAAGTGAGTTTGGTTTGTACTTTATAAAGATAAAGATCTAGAGTAGGTAGATAATGTAGAAATAAAAATGCTAATGCCTCTAGTACCTAACTGTGTGTATGTACGCATCTACATATGTGGCGTTCCGCGCATAAAGGTACCAGTAGGGAGGTATTGAGTTAAGGCCGGATGTGGAATCTAGAAGAGTCCCTTTACTATGCTGAATACAAAAAAAAAAAAAAAAACTGAATACTTTTTTTGTAACAGACATCCAAAGTTGAAATTCTGAAAAAACTAGTTTCGAGAAAATGGTCTTTGAAAGTTAAGGTTACAAAAAACAATATTTTACTCGTTTGTTACATAGATTTTTCCATATAGGTAGATCCCAACACATCATGTGCATCAATGTATCACTAACATAACCGATACTGTACTGCCAATATACAAATAGTATTAAAATTCAAAAACTCAACATATCGACATTTTATAAGACCTACCGACATCTGGTACCTTTTTACTAAACATTTCCTTTAAAAAAAATGTGCTTAGAAATGTTGTCTGTAGATGTTAATTGTATCAAATTGTAGCAAATTTGTTGTAGAACACTAATCAGTAAAAAATTACAAAATGCCATATTTTCACCCGATTTTACAAAAACGTAAATAACTCGGAAACTAAATGCCGACATCTGGTACCTTTATGCGCGGAACACCAGATATTAAGTTATAAAATAACAATCTTTACTGATCAAAACTACTACAATTATTCGATAGCAGGTAATTAGGTAAATGGAAATTGACATACTCGCCACAAATCAGTCTACCTAGCTATCAGTTTACCTAATGTTGGGGTCGGCTTCCAGTCTTTCCGAATGCAGCTATGTAGGTACCATTTAGTATCAACTTTTCATGGAGCGACTATCTATTTAATCTCCCCAACTCAGTTACTGGGTAACGCGATTCCCTGTTGGTAAGACTGGTTATCAGACTTTTGGGCTTCTGACTCAGTAGTCAGAAGCGACGAAAGACAGCCAGGACCAACGGCTAGGGATGATTTATGCTGGAATGTGACACGAGCGAGCCCTGTCATAGGTACCCAGGCTGATACCTGCTGTAGTGTATCTATTCCATAGATATATAACACTATCTCATGCCCATAAGCGGATGCAGCTCCTGTCACTAATGTCGACGCCTCCCACGCATAAGGTCGTAGGGCTAAAAAATATTTTTCTCAGGAGAGCATTTTTCGTATACGTTTATGCGCGGGAGCGATTAAATGTTAAGACCATTATCCATTAAAAACTAATTATTTATATAAGATATTAAAATTTGGATTTTAGTAATAGATAATACTATACAAGATTGTTGTAATGGCACAAGAAAACGGTTTTAGTCAAAAACAATGTTCCGATCATCTGCGTGGGAGCCATCGATGTCATCTGTCAGTCAGTAGCAATGGCGGGAGACAGAGATTGTGAAGCGAGTCTGCATGTGAGCGCTTGATGTGGTGATAAGCCAGTGATGTGATATTATCCAACTTAAATACGGAATTAACAGGATTCTGCACCTGCCTAGGCTACCTAGCTACGACGCATGGATCCAAAACGTCACGAACATATTAAGTTATTGCTGCACGGTGAAGCATTCGTGCTTCACCGTGGACCGTGTAGCATCCGTAGGTACCCCGTCCGAGGTTCTGATATACAAATTGGGCACGCAAGTTATATCGGGGCAGCAAGGTTTTTCGTGTCGTTATAGCGTCATAATCCTGGAGCCAATTCCTTACCTGCATTTTGCATTTAATACTGGTAAGACTAAATAGAGAGCGAGCCATGTAAAGTTTTGAATTCGTCATTATTTTATTATACCCATTCCTACGTCCCTATAGAAGTTTTGGTCTTTTCCTAACTATCTTGTTATTAACAGAAAAGTTTTTAATAATTGCGATATCATTATACAATTATTATAATCAAACAACAAAGAAGGTAGGTATGCGTAATGCCAATAATTTGATTTTAATTATATTTAATAACTGCAGTACCTACAATAAGCAAAAGTTTGTAATTCCAGACTTTAATACAAACACTGTTACCTATGTAGTTGAAACTATGTTGATTTTTTATTTAAAATTGAATCCTTAACAATTTGATTTTATTAAAAACCTAATACAAGAAGTACTACTTATCGTCGGCACAAAATTCATGATTAGGTACAATTAGGAAATTCCGACATTTTGGGATGTTCCTAGTTAACGAGCCTCAACCTTCTTTTACTGCCACATAAAGTAAATAATCACCTAATAAGTAGTTTATGTCTTTCACGAAAAACATCAAACATAATAGAACTTGCGACGTTCTCCTGAGGACGTGGTTTGGATTCGTTCATGATGTTGTCTAAGGTTTGTTTAATTACTCATTTTAATGAATATACATATAGAAAAGTAGGCATTAGTATAATGTCTAATATTTTAAGTTCCCGTGTGTGTCGTACGAGGTGACTGGACTTACTAGAGAATGAGCAGCAGCGTTATCTATGCATTTTACCACCATACTACGATCGCCAACCCGCCTGCTAAGCGTGGCGATTATGGCAAAATCCCCCAAATTGGGAGAGGCCTATGTCCAGCAATGGACGTGTTTCGACTGAAACGAATGATGATGAATGAACGATAATATTATAAGGGTACTTACATATATTCGTCCCTTATATTCTGAGATATTTTAATATTCTATTTCAGATAAAGAACCTACTTCGGTTGTTGGGAGCTCCTGGAGGCGAGACTGACGACCTTGTCGCTCTTATAACTCGTCCGGTTCACAGCATAGGCCTGTCATCGTACATGACTGCCCACAGAGTGCACTGGGCAGCCAATGTCTCCACATTCTGTTTCTTGATAACGTGCGTCCTTCAAGTCATCGCGCTTGTCATGGCTATGGATGATCCTGAAAGGCTCTTCGAATGCTTCAGTGTTCTCGCGTTTTGTGGCGTGGGGGTCCTCAAAATACTATCATTACGTAGAAGCCATGAAAGCTGGCGTAAAATTCTCAATCAAATATCATTGTTGGAAAGCACACAAATGAGTAAAGATCCCATCTCACACGCAGAGTACCAGTCGGATGACGAGGAGGGTGACAACTTTTCTACCTTCATCAACATTTACACAAATAAATATAGAAATACAGCAACCATTCTAAATAGAATATATAGCTTTACAGCGTTCATTTTTATAGTGTCTCCATTCGTGGAAAATATTCTGTGTAAGATACGCGGATTAGAATGTCTGGGGTATCCTCACATTTTGCCCGGCTGGGCTCCACTGGATGACTTGAGCATTTTCGGTTACATTGTAACAATTTTATGTGAATTTGTGTCTGCTGTTTATTGCGTCTCAGTCCACACTGTATTTGATTTAACAGCTATTGGGATCATGATCTTCGTATGTGGCCAGTATTCATTGCTTCGCGACTACAGTTCACGCATTGGAGGAAAGGGGAAACAGTGCAATATTTCAAACAGAAGAGACGATAGAGCTCACTTCAGGATCATTCGGTGTCATCAGACGAACAGCTTACTAATAAAGTTAGTATGGTTATAGTATTTATATAACTCGTAGGTACTACCTACACCTCTAAATCAAAACTAAATTTTCTTTTAAACCGAATTTGTTCCTATTTCTTTATTTTAGTAGGAAGGTGGGTATTTCATTTTACTGTCCATCCTAGGGGACACATTTTACTTTTTATAATTTAATAAACCACCTGTAACAAAACAAATCCTTTTCTGTTCCATTTTCAGTTCAATTACTGAGCTTGACAAGTTGTTGAGCAGTATCATAGGAGTATATTTCTTCCTTGCCACTCTAACATTGTGCTCAGTTGCAGTCAGATTGAAATCCGTAAGTATCTACAAAATATCATTAATGCACACCTGCCACGATAAGGCGAAATACACTTCGCGTGCTCTCTCTCTCTCTCAAATAGCTCGACAACTCGATGTACCTACAATAGAGAGTGCCTTAATTGTAGTTCGCGATAACGCGATAATTTAGCTGTAGCATTATGTTTATTTGAAGACTTAAAAAAATAATCTTACGCAAATATGCACCTTATTCAAAAATGTTAAGGTACTGAGAGATTGGTGCGAAAGCGCAAGTGCGCCCTGGGGCAAAGGTTGATTCTAGCACCCCAAATTTTTTTAGACTCGTATTTTTTTTTTTTTTATCTATGCCGTAAGCATTCAGTTTACTAGGTGATTGTGTAGGTACCTAAAATCCTTGGTAATCCTTTGTTTATCTCTAGCATTCCTTAGAACACGCCTCGTATGTATAACTTTTTCTTTTCTAAATACCCTGCATGAGAATTTTGGGAGAGATTAATGAAACACTAATAAATCATTTCCAGTATGTATTCTATTATTTACATTTTATGTATCCGTATCAATACAAAATACTAAATGTAATGTTTGATTCCACCCGACTTAACACGACTCTTAGGGTCGCGAGATTGTTCAAACGAGATACCGTGGCTTATCGTCTAGAGGACACGGTGGAGCATACGGTGGAAGTGTGCCCTGCCTGGGCGGAGCACCGCCGTGTCCTCGTGGAGGCGATCGGCGGCGGCGATCTCTCGCGTCCGGCCCTGGTGCGAGCCATGGTACGGAGCGAGAGGGCATGAGAAGCCGTCACCTCCTTCTGCGAAGTAGTAATGCTCGCGAAGGAGGATGCGGGGCGCGTGAGGGAGTGGCAGTCTATGCGCCCTCACGTCCCTAGCCGCCGCGGGAGGAGACGCCGGGAGTCGATTGCGGACTCCCGGCCACCGTAGGCGCGAGCTTGCGGGTGGCGAGCAATGGGTAGCTCGCCGCCCGGTAAGGACCAGGCTCGGGTCGACGGCGCGTAGTGTTCCACGCGCGCCTCAAAGAGATGTCAGCAACACTGAAGGGGTCTGCTAGGACCGATGCCTGCCGGGGTCGCGTGATTGTTCGAAAGAGATACCGTGACCCTGGCACATGGGCAACTGAAGGAACACGGGTGGGTTTTAGTCAGTAAAAGACTGACACGCCCTTCCGCTCCGCCCAGAGCGGGAGAAGTCATATATTATGATGATTTCCCATCCAAAAAAAAAAAATACCGTGGCTTTGGCATATGGGTAACTGAAAGAACACGGGTGGGTTTTAGGCAGTAAAAGTCTGACACGCCCTCCCGCTCTGGCCAGAGCGGGGGAAGTCACTTGATGATTTCCGATACAAAAAAAAAAAAAACACGGCTCTTGAAGTATCAGGATCCAGAGCTGTGTTTTGTTTGTGTTTGTTCCTACATGACTCCATTGAAATAATCTATTTGAGTTAGTTTGAGATTTTATAGAACAGATGTTATTTCAATTCAATTTTCAATTGTTTTCCTTTATTTCCGTTTCAGGAAGACATGAGCATAATGCAACTCGTGTCATTAATACAGTACATGTGCGGTACTCTGACACAACTATTTCTATTTTGCCGGTACGGAGACGCAGTTTTACATGAGGTAGGTATCTACAGGTAAACCAGAAAGGTCTCTTGGTGTTTCCGAATTAGCACGAACGACGCGCCACAGAGTAGCCAACACAGACAATGCTTCTTAGTACACACGGCAACAGGTCAAGCTATAAATTTCCAGTCTTAGCTGACCTCGCATTGTATAGCCATTCGTACAATGAGATGCCAGCTTATACTGGAAAATTTACAGCTTGATGTGTGGTCGTGCGTACCACACTATGTATGTACTAGTACAGCTAGCGTTACACGTTAGTATGAATATTTCAGTCGGGTGAGGAATTCCATAGAGTTGTTAATCTATAATTTAATACACATGGTAACACAAAATAGGGTGGTAGGTACCTCCATGTTGGTAGGTAGGGATCAGTTTTTAAAGGCTCATGCAGACTAGCGCGACGCGATGGTCGCGCTCGATTCGGCGATTTGTATCCGTACAACAATAAAATTTCTATGACCGTGTCGCGACGCGACCGGTCGCCCCTGTGTGAAGTGTCGCGCGCGTTTTCATAGAAATTATTCTACGGATATAAATCGCCGAATCGCGCGCGACGGTCGCGAGCCTTTAAATCGAATTAGATCTCACTACGGCGCGTTCATATTTCTAGAGATAAACGATAAGTCGCGAAGCAAACACTTATATTTTGATGCCTTTACGGCGCATACGGCTGCGTCATTTTATGGACAATACGGTACGCTCAGTCCATTACCTGTCTATAGGATAACATAACCAAGTTAATAGTAAACAGGTCAGAAACTTGGAAAACATACGTAGGTAGGATTTATTATTTAGATATAGAACTAAACGTAGGTCGTATATACGAGTACGTTCGACTGGTGAGTGACAAACATCTAATCCAATGTTGTGAATTAAAAAGATGAGATCACACTTTTCAACGTTTTCGCTAATCATCGAAGATAAACACTTACAGAACTGCTGTTTAGCAAGCCGTCAGAGATCTTCGGAGCCAACGCTTTGAAAGCATGGGGACATCCACCAACCCGCGCTGGGCTCGGATCGTGGATTAAAAGAGGGGAGGGCTGTGTCCTAGCAGTGAGAACACTGAAGGCTGTTTATGTTTATGCAGACATTCATTTTTTAAACGTGATAATCAATACCTAAACGTAAAGTTAATGGCCTTTTATAAACTCTACCTTAAATAATTTCAGAGTTCAATGAGTATGGGCCAAGGGCCTTTCGCAGCTGCGTCGTGGTGCCTCAGTCCTCGCGTCAGGCGGGACCTGACGATGCTCAGCGCCGGGATGATGCATCCACGACATCTGCGTGCTGGGCCCTTTAATTTCCTTGATTTGCCTTCATTTATACAGGTCCGCATAATCATTAGTCATTGGATTAGGAACTCTAGTACAATACATACAGTGCTTACTTTTCAGATGATTTAAAAAATTACCTACATTTTGTTAGATGTAGTACGGGTACTTGGTAAGGGTTACTTAGAAATAAATATTATACGTAGTAAGTAACAGTTGCGACCACGTACTAGATCACGTAGCGTTGAAAGACTTCCCATACGGTGGACCGATGACCTGGTGAAAGCCGCAGAAATCCGCTTTAAGACTCGTTCAGACTAGCGCGACGCGACGGTTGCGCGCGAATCGGCGATTTATATCCGTAGAACAATTTCTATGAAAACGCGCGCCGCGACACGGTCATAGAAATTGTTCTACGGATATAGACTGCAATCAAAAAGTTCCGGGACTGATGTTCTGCAGACGGTACAGGTGGTGCCATCTATCAAACAACGCTTGATCTACATAGTTTGAGGTGTCTTCTATCGTCTACAATTGGTTCCATAACGATCGCTTTACTATACACTGTCAGCTGTTGTATATTCGCATGCGTGTTTAGAACGCTTGTCAGTGTTGTAAAAATGGAACAGCGTGGTGCGATCAAATTTTGTTTTAAACTCGGTAAGATGGCTACATAAGTAAGGTGTTTAAGTGGTACTCGAGGTTTGAAACAATGCGATCAATGTTTTCGTTGGTGCGACTTGTTGAGGGTCGGCCGCTAAGAGAATCGTTTTCTAAGGATTCACGTCCACTTTCAAACCTCGAGTACCACTCAAACACCTTACTTCTGCTCAAGCAGTCGTTCCCGTACACGATTTTCAACATTTCAAAGGTTTCTGTAGCTGTCTTACTGAGTTTAAAACAAAATTTGATCGCAACACGCTGTTCCATTTTTACAACACCGACAAGAGTTCTAAACACGCGTGCGAATATACAACAGCTGACAGTGTATAGTAAAGCGATCGTTACGGAACCAATTGTAGACGATAGAAGACACCTCAAACTATGTAGATCAAGCGTTGTTTGATAGATGGCACCACTTGTACCGTCTGCAGAACATCAGTCCCGGAACTTTTTGAATGCACTGTGTAAATCGCCGAATCGCGCGCGACCGTCGCGTCACGCTAATCTGCACGAGCTTTTATGCGAGAAGCACAGAACCAGTCGAAGTGGCGGTGCTTGGGGGAGGCCTATGTCCAGCAGTGGACGTTTTTCGGCTGAAAGGATGATGATGATGAAGTAATAAACTCTTGGATTGACACAGGGAGGGGGCTTTACGATGCAAAACTTACGACAGTGCTTTCATGTTTGTCTTTATTTTATTGCAGGTAGTACGAACCGCGTACAGTTATTATGCTGTGTTGGGTAAAAAGGAGTAAAAAGAACATGGAGTTATCTGTTATCGGCAATTTCTAACAAATACTATGGAAACTGCGAAAACAATGGCCAATGACAACAAGCCTTTAGTTCCAAATAGGCAAGCGTATTCAAATATTTCAACAGTAATTAGGATAAATGAGACACTTAGGTAATTTTCACATTAAAAAATAATAAAAAAAATTAACGCACATTATTTACACCTATATCTTATATTTAAGTAATTAACTATTATTTATTAAAGGTTACATGGCGGCAATATCGAATTCATAGATGGATTGTCGAATCCGCTGTTTTACAAAACCAATTATTGTTGTACATAACAGCTCCATTATGTAAAACAACTGACGACGTTTGGCGGTTTTACACAATAACTGAACTTGACGAAATCAATGTTGCGTGTCAACGATTAGACGTTATTTAAAACAGCGTGAAATGAAACGTCAGACTGTAGATTTTTTGCACTTAATTTTGACGCTCGTGGCTCTGTGTCGTAATAAAAATAATGGCGTCAAAAGAGAAATAAATCGAAAATCGTCGAAATAGAAAACCGTGATTTCAAAGACAATTAGGATAAAATAATCAGATTTATGAAAGACCGTCCTAAAAATATTAAATAGATAAGTAACTGCGACAGACTTGGAAGTAGCACTCGCTGGCGGCCGGTGAGCGCTGCTTCCAAGTCGGTCGCAGTTATTGATTTATTTCTGTTTCGACGCCATTATTATGTCCGAAAAATGGTCTTCATAAAACACTGTGGGCCGCTACAACGGCAGCGATCGCTTCGCTCGCTCGGCTCGCGTCTCTTAGAAAATCCATGTACGAAATCGATATAAAGTCATGACCCCTACGTCACTGGCACTAGCACCCTTTGATTTAATTTAAAAATGTGATTTAAGGTCGTGTATAAATATAATAATTTTTGTCTAGAAGTCAAATAAAACTACAAGTTGATCTTACTTCAGTTTTATTTCATAGCCAAAAAAAAAACACAAGAGTTACAGACAGGTTCCCAAAGTGTTATCAGAGCAATTAAATATTAATAAGTGCAATATTACATTTTTTAAGGTTTATTATTTTTTGCTTTTCTGTTTTTTCGGCGGTTTAATTTTTTGTTAAAAAGTTTTTATTTTGTAATTTTTTGTGGCTTTAATGTACTAATAATACATGGCAAGGTATACCCTATCCAATGAAAAAAGAATTATCAAAATCGGACTACTCTGTACAAAGTTATGCGTAGTTATACATTACAATCAATGAGTGAATAATCAATCATCCCCTGTTTTCGGACCCTTAGGGTTCGATTGGAGTAACATACCCTTTCCAAAAAAAAAGAATTGCGCTTAGAGTCACAACTAATCTGATATCGTAACTGTTGGGCTTGTGTAGTTTTATACAGCGTGTCTTAGAAATGTTTAGTCATTTTTAAGGGTGTGGTACAGACCATGAAACTGAGCAAACTTTCTCTATTGAATTATTTCGAATAAATGAAAAAAAAAAAAAACGCCGAAAGATCATTAACATACAAGAACATCGAGATCATCGAAATATCTTATTTAACATCAAAAGATCTACTGCAATGGGTTCTACATACACTAGTATGTGTGTGATGTAGCCTGATGTATGAGACAGGATTATTTTCAACATAAATTTAATGTAGTGTATTTTTTTCGATTTGTTATTTCAGTAAGTATAAATGCACTGATAATATATATATTATGCATATTAACGCTTATGATTAAAACCTGCATAGATAAAATCTTCCATTTTCTTTTTATCTTATCGTATCGCAACCATTCTGCGCTTGGCGCAAATCTGTCAAACTTCAGTCAAATTACAACGCAGCCCCAACCCTCACTCGCATCCAGAACATAATAATAGACACCAGGATACACTCCTTATAAAGACATCAAAAATTTAGATAAGCTTGCACTATGTTCGCGAACGGATCGGCGACCCGTAACCGTCTGATAGTAGATTACGAGTATAGGATTAAAGCAGTGTCTTTTCTCACGGGCACAAAATGGAATCCCGAGCATTACGAAGGATTAGTGCTCCCGTGTGCAGCGAAGGATCTTAGAGTAGAATCCTGAGATCAGTGAGAGATTCAAACTTGCCCAAGATGAAGACACCTTTATCCCTAGGAGAATAGTCTACTGTACACACCTATAGAGGCAATAAAAAGCAATTTGATTTTATAGTTTTTTTTTTTTTTATCATTTTCATACTGATTTACAATAGAGGTTCCAAATTCAAATAACATTATTGAATAGCTGATAAAGTGAAATTCAGTACAATATTTTTACCCAGCTAGACCCCAGGACTTCAATGACTTATTTTAGGTTAGGTTTGCATGATTTATAATGAAACGTTATCGAGCAGGTATTGTGAGGACACTTTTATATTCCCGAAAGAATGGATTCGAGACTGACGATGCACGAACATACATGTACCCTGATGTTAAGGGGAATGCTCCAACCAGGCGCGAAATACAAAATTTCTTGCGTTTTTTGCAAAATTTGAATTTCGCGGGCTGGTTGGAGCATTCACCTTAAGTACTTTAAAACCCTACAAATTAAGCGCGATGATTGGTGTTGATCCATGACGCCACTTGGTTGAGATGATAGGAGTTCCAGCGTATGTTGTTGCGAACTGTCTCGAGCGCGCGGTTCCGAGCGGCCTCGCCTGCGCCCGCCTCGGGGTATTGAGCGAAAAATGCTTGCATCTGCAAATAAAGCGTACTTTATGTATAAAAACATTACATATTTAGTTTTGCCACCGACTTCCGGAGTTAAAACCATTTTTCGCTTTGTAGTCTTTTTTTTAAGTCGGTTTTATAAATGTATAGAGAACGCTGCCCATTCTCTAGTCCTTTCTTAGACACCTTTTACGACACCCACGGGAATAAATGCCAACCCATTTCTTCCCATGGGTGTCGTAAAAGGTGTCTGCTATTCTTTACGTGCGGCACCACACGGAACAGGTTTCTACTACTGCCACCATTCAAATAAAATGTAATACATTCCTGACAACCGACTTTTTTTTATCCCAAAACGTCGTCCCAAAGCATCATCAGATGATGATGACGTCGAACAAATTGGGTGATGTGCCATCACCATTGTATACCTTATTTTAAGCATACATAAGATTTATTATTACTATTAACATAAGACTATTTGCGAGAGCTCCTAAACCACCTCTTTAAGCTTCAAATTAGTGTTCAAACTCGCAGTAATAACAGGAATCAAGCCGCCTAGATACCAGCTATGAAGCGTGAAGCGCATAGGTTGTAGCCACCTCGACTGCACGTCATACAACACGAGCACCGCAATTGCAAAAATCGCCTTTACTACTACGAAATAAAGGCACTGTCAAGTCCATAATTCCATGGCCGTTTCAATGTTGATCACACAAAAATGGCATCAAAACCTACCTCTTAATGCCAGGAATCAAACCGCCTAGAAACCGGCTGCTAAGCGTGAACCGTATCACCAGTTGCAACCACCTCGGCCGTATACCACACAACCACCGCAATTACAAAAATCGCTTTTACTACTACTAAATAAAGTCCATATTTTTATAGCCGTTTCAATGCTGACCACACAAAAATGGTATCTAAACCTACCTCTTTAAGCTTCAAATCAGTGTTGAAACTCGCAGTAATGCTAGGTATCAAGCCGCCTAGATATCGGCTGTTGAGCGTAAAGCGCTGGACGAGCTGAGGCCAGCGCGAGCGCACGTCGTCCCACACGAGCGATGTGCCTGAAGGGTTGGCGCTGATCTGAGCCACCACGTTCAGGTAGTCTTGACTGCGGATATTGGTCTCGTCCCAGGCCATTAGTAGGAATCTAGGAACAAAAAGTTATTTTTTTATTAACTAACGGCAGAAGTACACCAAAACAGCTATAACACCACATCATCATCATTTTAGCCCAAAGGCGTCCACTGCTGGACTAAGGACTCCTCCAATTTGGGGGACTTTGCCATAATCGATGGTTCTATTCTTTGCGTCCGGCACCACAAGGGACAAATAGATGTTGTAAAGCAACTTACTTGCGCTTCTAGCGCGACTGCTAAGCGTGGGCTCTGGGTGCGTTTCCCAGGTCGGGTAAAGTGTTATTAGGTTTTCCTATAGGAACTTCTTAGTAACAGCCTGGAGTTTGGAAGCTAGCGGTGTGATATAGGCCTCAGAAAGCATATTAAGCCGTTGGTCCTGCACCTGATCTCTCTCCGGTCGTATCGCATTGTTGCTCCATCGGACTATGAGAGTGAGAGAACAGCGTGTGCCCCTGTGTCTGCGCAGACACTTGTTTAATAATCTCCCGCGCCGATGGCTACTCTCCGTTGAGATTGGCCGCCATGGCCGAAATACGGTCTGGAGGACTATACTTACTTGCGCAATATGGTGGTGTCTCGTGGTGCAGCTAATGCTCTTCGTAACTTCATCTTCTCTTGGACATCTTCCTCTTTTTGATACAATTGCCACAGGCTGTCCCAATCCGCCATAGACGCTGATTTCATACCTGGGACAAGAAATAAGTATTAGGTTGGCAACTAATAAACCCACCACTTTTTTCAATCGATTGCTAGAACGATGTAGAAGCTTCTAGAGCATTTCATCGCAGTATATAAATAGAGCGTGAATCAATCACTCGATCATTGCACAACTGAACTTCAAGGAGTAAAGTTTAGAAGAAATATGGAGATTTCTTGTAGGGAACTACGACTGCTCCTACTTCATGAAATTCGTTTAGGTCGAAACGCGACCGAAGCAACTTCAAATATATGTGCAGCGATGGGTGAGGGTGTGCTCTCTTATGATACCGCTAAGCATTGGTTCCGGAGGTTCAGAGAAGAAAATTTCGAACTTTCTGATGAACCTCATCCAAGACGACCGCCTACAATAAATGTGGAAGAATTAGAAAGCCTTATAGAAACCGATCCTAGATTAAGTTCGCGCTATTTGGCAGAACAATTTCACTGCTCACACACTGCAATAGAAAATCATCTCCACGCCTTGGGATTCACTTGGAAATATTCTACTTAGTTGCCACATGAACTGACGAGATTACAACTTCAGAAGAGAACCGACACATGTATGGAGTTGCTAAGTTTTCATCGTACCACTGAGTGGCTGCGTGTTGTTATCACAGGGGATGAAAAGTGGATCCTGTATGTCAACTATACCCGCAAGCGCCAGTGGTTTCGAGCTGGGTAAACGGGCGTACCGACACCAAAACCTGACACAAGCAAAAAGGTTTTTTTGAGTATGTGGTGGGGTATAAATGGAATTATTTACTGGGAGATATTGCCAACTAACAGTACAATCACAGCTGAGATTTACTGTGACCAACTTGGTCGTATTGCGACTAGTTTAACCAAAAAATCAAAGTAAAGTCTACTTCTTACATGACAACGCCCGACTCCATATAGCTAAAGTGACTTGTGAAGAAATAATTTCACTTGATTTCAATTTTTCTTCCCCACCCACCGTATTCACCAGACCTTATGCCTTCTGATTTCCACTTGTTTCGTTCGCTATCTCATTATTTAAAAGACAAAAAATTCATGGATGAGGATCATCTGAAAACCGAACTCGCTGACTTCTTCAATCAAAAACCGAAAGACTTCTACAGGGAAGATATTATGTCTTTACCAACGCTATGGCGACAGGTGATAGAAAACGATTGTGCTTACATTATTGAGATATAATTGTATTTAGTTCTCTAAAAAATAAAATAATCTTGTACTGTGAGATGGCGGGTTTATTAGGTGCCAACCCAATATGTAAAATTAATTGGATATACAATTTAAAAAATTACATTTCAGGCAAAAGACGTCGACTGTTAGACATGGGCCTCTCCTAATTTGGTGGGTTTTGCCATCATCGCCACGCTTGACAGTTGGGTTGGCGATAGCAGTAAAATAAAAATAAATAAAACAAAAACTGCTGCTGCTGCTGCTGCCCGTTCTCTAGTAAGTCCCTTAGTCGCCGTTTACAACACCTATGCGGGAATAAATGGGCACGACATACTATACAATAAACTTGCGCGTTATTCATATGGGGGTAGGCAGTAACTACAGTGCAGTGGTGGCCCAGTGGTAACAGCCGCGATTTACGAGTAGGTCGTGAGTTCAAACCCAAGCAGGCGCATTATTTTGTGTAAATTATTTCATCGCCACTGCTCTCAAATCGGTGAAGGAAAACATCGTGAGGAAAAAGGCATGTCTTAGAACTAAAAATTCGAAGACACGTGACGTCTACCAACCCGCGTTGGGCCCGCGTATTGGATTATGGCCCGCTCTCTCTCAACGAGAGGAGGCCTGTGTCCCAGCAGTGGGAACATTATAGGCTGCTGATGAGTAACCACAGAACGCATCCAGGTACGATACTTACATAGTCGTTTCGCTTCGCCTATGTTCATACATCGGATCATACACGCACGCCGGATGCGTGTACTACGCACCTGGTCTTTCTGACCAGAACGGTCAGAGCGTCCGCTCGCCGCGTTTCCACTCACATCTGCTTAGTAAATACCCTCTGTTAGTAGATTTTTTGTTAGTTAAAGTATTGTATAGACAATTACCGTTAAAATACACAAGATCCCTCAGATCCTGTTGTATGGGTGTGCTCTCAAACTTGCCGTGTCGGTTCAGCCAGACATGGAACATGGTCTTAGCCCTTTCTTCAGCCTCTGGTAACTGATAACGCACAGCCAATGACAGTACCATTGTTCGTAGTAAACTGAAACAAGTATTATAGTCAAGTTTGAATTTTGGTTTAGGAATAACATTTTGTTGCCGACATATCTCAAGTACGTAGTATGTTGTCATTTTATGGAATGATGATTTCACAAGCGGTAAAGTAATATCAGATGTACGGGTCAATTTATTAGGGTAAGCTACGCTTGCCGCGGTTGGCCCTTGGATGGGTGACGAACTGTACCAAGAAAGTGCTTAGGAAAGCACGTTAAGCTGTTGGTCCCGGCTGTCAAGCATGGATCTTTGACAGTCGTTCCGGGTCGTCAGAAGCTCCAAAGTGTGATAACTAGTCTTACCAAGGGGTATCGTATTACCCAGTAGCTCGGTTGTGGAGATCACATAAACAGTTGCTTCATATAAAATTCTGGTATTCAGCTGCATCCGATTTGAGTGGAAGCCAACCCCAACACACTTGGGAAAGGCTAGATATAGTAGAAGATCCGAACCTACATCGACCTTCACCGAGCTGATAATAGAATAAAACTTATTTTATAATAAATTTAGTACATATATTAGAAAATATATTAAAAATGGGTTGCCAAAAAAAATCCTGGACAAAATATTTTTTTTTTTTTTTTTAATGATTTTTATTAAATGTTGCAACATCAAGATAATAAGAAAATTTTATACTGGACTTAAAGTATATAACATATAGAATGTGCAAACGTAGGGTTGTCTATAATTTACCTGGACAAACTACTAGGCTGCCAGGTATAAACAGGTATGTCGATGCCAGTTACTTTCACTTGTTATGATAATAGAAAAAAATTGATATAACACTACGTTTGTACATTCTATATGTTTTATACTTTAAGTCCAGTATAAAATTTTCTTATTATCTTGATGTTGCAACATTTAGTGAAAAATCTTTTTTTTTAAATAATTTAAAAATATTTTGTCCAGGATTTTTTTTGACAACCCATTTTTAATATATTTTCTAATATACTAAATCTATACAAATAAATAAAATTGGAGTGTCTGTTTTTAATATTAAGATAACCACTTTTTACTAAGTGTATATGGATGTATACACGATACATATACCAAAACAACATTTTTTACAATTTTTGTCTGTCTGTCTGTCTGTCTGTCTGTTCGTTCCCGCTAATCTCTGAAATGGCTGGATCGATTTTGACGGGACTTTCACTGGCAGATAGCTGATGTAACAAGGAGTAACTTAGGCTATTTTTATTTTAGAAAGATTCTTTTATTTTAGAAAAAAAATAACTATCTTCGAAAACTACGCTGACATACGTCTCAAAATTCGAAAAACCCTGGCTGAATCCTACGAAATAGATCAAAATAATGTACTACAGTATTGTACACCTTAAAAAGGCCTACAAAAATGTCCTCAATGGTATATGTCTATCTCTTAGGGATAACCCACAATAACCATTTTTTATCTTTTACTTTTTACGAGAAATAAGGGCTTATTTACGAAGCGATTTTAAGCAATACAGCATTAATCCTTATCCAATTAAGTACCTTAAATACATTGTGCATTTAATATAGATCAATATGGCCCTTTACAGCATGTAATTTAAATGAATATCTTAGAAGATATTAGAGATTTAAAAAGTGGGCGCAGAGCGCGTTGGCAGGGGCCGGGTAGTACAGAATAAGTAGGATTGTAATTCATATTACTTTGGCTTCATAGTAATTGCGAATATCATGTGTGTTCATTATACTCAAAATAAACCTAATAGTATTATTCCAAGTAAGAGACCGCGAAATGGCTTAGATGTTTAGATTTTTGGATGTTTGTTTCTCAATGATGCAAAGACGGCCAAACGGATTTAGATCGAATTTGGCACAAAGATATAGGTATTATATCATGGATACGTAACAGAAAGGATACCTACTTTATCCCGGTAGTAGGTTCCCGGGTGATATTTTCCGACAGCTATACGGGCCAAGCCACTGGCAAAAGTACTATTCCTATAATTATGTTCGGTGTCTGGTAAATGATTGAGTGTCTGTATAGGTAAAATAGGAGCGTTAAGAAAAACCAGGAAGACTTATATTCAACTAAACCAAGCCCTATGTCACAGTCTTCTTACTCTGAATACTATTACTTTTATTTTAAAAACACCAACACACATGATGTTCTCATAAACTATGAATCCTAAGTAATATGAGTTATAATCCTACTACTAATAATATTATAAATGTGAAAATATGTGTGATTGGGTGTTTGTTTCTCAATCACGCAAAAATGGCTGAATGGATCTGGATCGAAAATAGCACACAGAGTCTATATTACCTATATAACCTGGAATAACACATTCTTATCGCGGTAGTACGTCCTCTTGCATTAATTTCCGACATCCACGCGGGCGAAGCCGCGGGCAAAAGCTAGTTTATTATAAAATAAGTTTTATTCTATTATCAGCTCGGTGAAGGTCGATTTAGGTTCGGATCTTAGACTAATAGATGATGATGACGATTAGACAAGCGTTGGTGTAAAAATAATATACTGATGAATTTTTTAAATGGCAACCAAAATCAGTAAAATATTGTTTTTGATATCGTACCTATCTTGAACGGGCAAATTTTCGGCGTCCCAGTCTTGTTTCACGTAAATCGGCCGAATAATGCGCTGAACGTATTTCTGTTAACAATAATAACAAATATTTCCATATTTAAAGAAAACTGAATTTATCAAAAGAAACAGATTTTTTCAACTAAAACTTTAAGTATTGTTACTTAAAGTTACACTACCAGCGGTCACTATCCCTCTATTTTTTGTATTACTTATTTTTTTTTTTTTTTTTGCTATCGATATCCATCACATCTGCAGAATTTGTCTAAGCTAATTTATTTTGACCCTGTATAGCTAAATTCCAGGCGTACCTACCATCAGATTGTCATATGCTAAAGTGTTTTGCAGTCTATCCGCGAGGTTCTTGAATATAGATGAAGCCGTCTGCCAAGGTACGAGATCATTCTCCACCAGTAAGTATGTGGTGAGATTCAGCGCCATATTGAATGGCACCGCTCGCGACTCAGCCAGCGCGAATATGTCATCCATGAGGTTTGATCTGTCTGCTGGGGTGAGCTATAAAAAGAAAATTTAGGAATTGTATCTGGCACAGACTCAGACGTCATTGATTAAAATAATGTAAATTTGGCTTTCACATGCGCCTTAAGGTGCATCCACACATGCCGCCGGCTTATGCCGCCGGGTTTGCCGCCAGCAAACTGCCGCCGGCAACCAAAAGCCGCGCGTGCCGCAGGTAAAAGATGGCCGCCTGGTTGGCCGCCGGCCGTGCCGCTCGTCATGTGTGGATGTGCCTTGAAAGCTGGCGGCAAACCTGGCGGCATTTACCCAATAACTGGCTTTTAGGCAGTTATTAGGTAAGAAGGTAGTCGCTTCATGTTGCATCCCGTTAAACTAGAGCTGACCTCTTCATAACATGTTGAGAAAAAGCTAGGCAGATGATGTGCGTCTGGATGTTCAAGATTATTAATATTGTATTTATTTGTTTTTTTTTTATATCTTGTGTTCGAACCCAAGCTGGCGCAAATGGCGAATTATTTCATCACCACTGAAGGAAAACATCGTGAGGAAACCGGCATGTCTTAGAACTAAAAATTCGAAGATATGTGACATCTACCAACCCGCACTTGGCCCGCGTGGTGGATTATGGCCCGCTCCCTCTCACCGAGAGGGGGCCTGTGACCCAGCAGTGGGAACGTTATAGGCTGCTGATGATGATAATGATATATTTATTTGTGTGCATACCTGTTGAGATTTAGACTTCATGGCTTCAATCAGTGTCTGCCACATAGGTAAGGAATAATTGACCCTGTAGTATCCAACTTGATCGATGTTCAGCTTTATCCAGCGATGGCCTTCATCCCCCCTCAATTTGACTTAAAAAAAAAAACAAATATCCTTATTCTACTCTTTAAACTTTGAATTTCAATCATCTAACTCTTACCGTTTTGAGCAGTATCGGAGAGCCATACAACCTCTTCATTTGTTGCAGTGTTCGTTTTGAATGTTATAGGCACAAACCAACGGTAGCTAGAACACACGAAATATCACACTTATTTAGTTTTAATATATCTATTAGGACTAGTTTATTTTATTATTAGTTTACTTGTTTTTTTTTTATTAGCCATTGATGTCCCACTGCTGGGTGAAGGCCCTTCCTATTCTCTTTCCACGTCTCTCTGTTCAGAGCTGTTAAGGACCAAACTATATCAAAAGAGACCAGCTCATCCAGCGATGTAGTGCTTATCTACAAGTGTTAAATTCTTTGTTCATGCGAAAAAGGGAAAACACTATATCGTGGTTTGCAGCTGAAAATCAGAGTCAGGTGGCACACCTTGTGTTGTCATCTGACATTTTGACTGACTGGCCTGTTAGTCTAGTGGTTAGTGACCCTGACTGCTGAGATTGAGGTCGTGGGTTCGATTCCCACCCAGGACAAATCTTTGTGTGATGAGCACGATCATTTGTTCTGTGTCTGGGTGTAATTTATTTATAATATGTATGTATTTATAAATATATAAGTATGTTTATCAGTTGTCTGGTTGCCATAGTACAGGCTCTGCCTAGTTTGGGATCAGATAACGGTGTGTTGGTTGTCCTAAGATATTTATTTATTTATTTTGCTGAGCTGAGGCCCTTTTGGCAGTATTATCATTGTTTTTGCTTTATTTTATTAGTTATAAGGTTTTATTTTAAAATGATATAAGGCCAATAAACACAATTTTCTTTCTTTCTTCTTCTTTATATGTTTTGTATAGCTCTATCTCCTTCTCGCCCATCGCTATTATCTGTGGGAATCATACTGGCTGGTTGAAACTATAGAAGTTTCCTCAGTTATCTGTCATTATTTTCGTCCACAAAATAAGTCGCAACTTACTCGAACTTAGAATCGTTAGTATAAGCTGCGTCAGGATCAATTAAGAATCGTGACTGTGACACAAAGTAAGTGTTGGGCATGTCACCCATCTTTACTTCTAGCACTGGGTAACCCATCTGACGCGTCCAAGTGTCCATTACATATCTGAAACAAATCGGTACATTAGAATTTTAGAACTCCCTACATGTGAAACAATGTTTAATTATAGATAGACTAGTTTTTGCACGCGACTTCGTTTGCGTAAATGTCGGTTATCGCGAACGGAGACGAAGTCACGGAATAAAAGTAGCCTATGTCCTTTCTTGGGGTTCAAACTTACCTGTATCAAATTTCATCAAAATCGGTTAAGTAGTTCAATCGTGAAAGTGTAACAAACAGACAGAGTTAATTTGGCATTTATTATATGTATAGATTAGTATAGATATAAATATTTTTCCCTGCAAATTTCTGGTAATTGTAACTACTTTTTTAATATCATCATTTCAGCCGTAAGACGTCCACTGCTGGACTTAGGCCTCCCCCAATTTGGGGGGCTTTGCCATAATCGCCACGCTTGGCAGGCGGGTTGGCGATCGCAGTATGGTAGTAAAATGCATAGAGAACGCTGCTGCCCATTCTCTAGTAAGTCCCTTAGTCGCCTTTTACGACACCCACGGGAAGAAATGGGGGACTTTTTTAATATCATAAAAAGTTAACTTACGAGAGATTTAAATCAGGATAATCTTTCTTGAAGTAAGGTTCTAATGTTGACAGTAAGTCTTGAGTGACAGTGTTGCCAAATTCAAACTTCTTCAAGTAATCAGACACTCCCATACGGAAATTCTCGTGTCCAATGAAACCTTCCAACATTCTTAAGATTGACGCTCCCTATAAACGTAATATTTATTTTAAAATTATGTTCATGGTTATAAAAGTATGTTTAATTTTGCCCTCTCACTGAGAGGAGGCACATGCGCACCGCACGTGAAAAATTTTATAATTCGTTGGACGACGTCATTGTGTAGTACGTGCATGCGGACGTTAATAAAGACTCAAGGTGGCTTTTCTTTATTTCAGTTTTGCATAAATAGAACTAAGGAAAACATGTAATTAGCATTGAGGACTGGAGAGTATAGTATGCAGTGATGCCTCGCGATGCGCAGCGTGTGCCAGCGCGAGTCCGTACTTGACGGAGAGACCGGGCTGTTCGTCGATGGGTGCGAGATTTGTATATTGGTATTACAAAATAAATAATAATCTAATCTTATAATGATAAGGTTCAGTATTATATTTACGAATATTTTAATTCTCGCCTCGCACATTCTCGTGCACTTCGACCTTTTACACCAAAGATAGACAGGGTGTGAATAGAAATTTGCCTACAAATTTCAATTCTTAACCAGCCCCGCCTCCCGTAAAACCATCTTTAGTCTCCCTGGACAAGAGCTGCAACCTTTAGCGCGGACAGAGTTTCAGCAAATGCACAGCATAAAACACTTGCAGGTAACTCATGTCACCAGGGGTTGGCAATAAACATACCTTATTATATGAGATAGAGTCAAATATAGCCGTTATTTGATCAGGAGTGTCCACAGTTTGCACTATTGGATGGCTTGACAGTTTAGCATCAGTCACCAGAACTGGGTGCAATGTTTTAGTTAGGAAGTGGTCCAACTGAAAGAACAAAAAAAGAAGAATAAGATCAATATTATACTTCTCGTTTTCATCTCATACATACATTAACTCATGCCATTTTCCCATGAGGGTAGGCAGAAACTTCAGAACGACAACTGCTACGATCCTTGCATACTCTTTTTGCTTCGTTCATGTTTATACATCAGGTCATACACGCACGCCGATTACCAGTACTACGCACTTGACCTTTCTGAATAATAGCACCAATAAGGTCACCATATGTTCTCCTAGGGCGTCCCCTTCCGGCGTGTCTAGTCATATCTGCCATGTAAATACCTTTTGTTACTCGCCCTTCATTCATCCTCTCAACATGACCAAACCATATAAGCATATTCTATTCAATCGTTGTCACTACATCTTCTTTTAAACCGCGCCGTTGTCTTATCACATCATTTCTCAGCCTATCATTTGCAGTCACAACACACATGCAAAATGGTTTTTAATCAATTTTTTTTTTGTATCTCAGTTGGACTCATAAATTTAATGCAATTAATTAATGACTTACAACTTTCCAGGTTGGCTCAATTGTATCTAAGGCTTTGACTTGCATGTAGGAAGCAAAGCCTTCATTAAGCCATACTTCATCCCACCACTTCATAGTAACTAAAAATATTTTCATAAAATAAAAAAATAAAATTATTGCAATACATAAATCTTGTTTAGTAAAATGTATAAGCATTTAAGATAATGCCACATAAAATATTGAAAAATACTATAAAACAGCGATTACCTAAGTTTCCAAACCACATGTGAGCCAGTTCATGCGTTATTGTGTTGGCAACACTAATTTTGTTGCTTGCTGATGCCTTCTTCTCATCAACGAGAAATGAAGTTTCCCTATAAGTGATCAGACCCCAGTGCTCCGTAGCACCTGATACATAGTCAGGAATGCCAATCATATCTGAAACATATATTTTTGTTATTAATTATCATCCGGATCAAATGAGATTGGGTGGGTCACATTAGCCATATGCAAGGTGACCGCTGGGCAAATGCCTGAAGATGGACGAAGTCCAGAGACGGATCTAGATGCGTACCACGACGACTGGTTCGAAGTGGTCTTGGAAGAACTTGGGGGAGGCCTTTGCCCAGCAGTGGGACAGTATAGGCTAAACAAAATAATAATAAATACTTATCATCATTATCCACAGGCCCACAGCCCAACTTCCTCCTCTACTGGACATAAGCCTATTTTATTCATGCCAATCCCCACTCGGGTGCCAGCCTCAACCAGGTTTTTCTCACGATGACAACAAATTTTATTACATAACAGTAACATTAAATTGAAAAATAAAGTAATATGATTTGAATCAAGAGATTTTGACACCTACATTTTAAATTATTTGCATAATTTTTTTTAATATTTTACCTAGTTTAGGCAGAGGGAATGGTACTTCATAATATTTGATGTAGAACTCAGTAGCTCTCTTTCCAATATCTTGAGCAAAGTCAATTTTGTGCAGTTCTTGTTTCTGAGCAAATGAGCGAAGTATGAAAGTCTTTCCAATGCCTCCGGTGTTAATTTCAGTCTCTTTGTGATCAAAATCACAGACAACAAAGCATGCTAAGTATGTGGACATTGGCACACTTGTTGCGAATGTCACCTGGTCCATTTTAGCCTCATTGTCAAATTTTGATGATATTTCCTGAAGAAACAACATAAGTCAACTGAGGAAACAGATATTAATATTCTAATGAAATACACAATGAATTTATTGTTCTTTTAACTGGTAGTTAAAGATCAATGGGTTTTATAACATAATAGGTTAATATTATTAAGACTAGTTGTATACTTCAAGACTATTTAATAAAAGATTTAACCAACAAAAAAGAAACTGAAAAGCAAAATATAAACCTTTTAGTCTAACTAAGCTCCTAAATTATTGTTAATTACTAATTTTGAGTCAGTGCCAGACAAACAATCAAAACAGATCAATTATAAATGACTGCCTGAGAAAGTCCCACCAAAATGTGTTCAGCCATTTCAGAAATTAGCCGGAACAAACAGACAGACAGACAATAAAAAAATTCAAAATATATGTATAATTAATAATAAATTAATCAAGGCAGATCAATAAACCTGTCATAACTTGGCAACTTTATGTTTGTATGTCTGTAAATTTTTAGTAAATTTTTTTATGGGATATTTTTGGCTCGATTTTGATTTTCAATTTAAATGAGGTTTCAAAATATTTTTGAAATCAGACTACTTAATGGAACATAACGTATTCTCAATACTGTAAGATGCTAACATTCATGTTGGAAAGTGCGATGTAGGATGGTGGCTTCCACAACGTTATATCATATGTAGCTTTGAAGTCAGGCTCATCGAAGCAAGGAAACGTTTGCCGGGCGTAGGTGGGCTGGAACTTACTAGCCACCATTTTCCTGAAACAGTTAGATATTTGTAAGAATCTCTTAAATAAATGAGATTTGTTTTATCTTATCAATAAACTATTCAAAAATTTAATTCCGTGTAGAGAGTAATTCACAACTATTTTTGATTTTATGTAAGATTTTGCAACCTAAACTCATCCAACAGTGTTTTTTTTTAATCATCTTATTAAATAGACAATTTAAGTACTTTTAGTTATTTATATATTTTATTAGTAAGTCATGCATCCATTATATAAGTATATCATACAGCTCTAATTTACCTAGAATCATACAAACGTGAGGAATAGAACCCAACAATATCTCTGGTTAGGTCCCCGTTGAATTCAATACAGATTTTATAATTCCCTGCGCTAAGAGCAGAATCAAAATGTATGAATAATTGTTCCACCTCTTTAACTTCACTAAATTTTGAGACGATGATCTCATCTGTTCCTTTGTATACCTTTACTTCAGTTATATTCAGAAATTTTGAATGAAGACATATCCATCTTCTCTCCTGCTTGATCACAACGTCAATTTTCACGTTCCCCTGAAATGCGCCTGCTTCTAAATCAGGGCGTAATTCAAGGTTGTAGTTCACAGGACGAACTAATGGGGAGAGCCGATCAGTGAGTTTCACGTTTAGAGTCATATCTTCCATGGTATCAGTGGCAAAATTAACCCGGTTTTGTTGATTTAGAACATCAGTGAACCTAAATATCTGTCTACGACTGCGATGTCGGAGAGGCATATGTATTACGTCCCAACCCTTTTTAATTAATAAACCGCGAGACCATAACATTAATTATAATAATAACTTGAACTTAGATAAAATTAGTAATATTTTGATTTGCACAGCTGATTTTACGCAGACGCAACGCAAGATCATTATTTTGAAATGTCATGTTATGTCAAGTCATCCGTCAATGTGACATTTCATGCTTGTTTTTAGGCTCAGAACTAAGCCTTTTATCCTAAAAAGGTAAAAGATAATATTTCTCCAATAGGTATGTATAAGTTGGTTACGTTGATACGCCTATAAATAATTGCTGCATATTATGTTGTTTTGTTTAAAAACATCAGTAACATAGTACGCTGTAGGAGATTTAACCGACGGTTGACATTTAAACTTACGTCGATAGTTGGTTTGTAAATGCAATTGGTTGTCTACTTACCCACCATTTTTCAAATTACTTCCATAAAATCCGACGATTTTATTATCCAATCTACCAGAAAATAGAATGAACAACTGGTAGTATTCCTTGTGTATTTCGTGTTCTAAATGAATAATCAACAGCTCTCTTTTATCTAGAGTCTTGTTAATAGATACAATTGGTATGCTTTGATTATTGCTATTTTTTAAGGTAACTGTATATATGGTCAAATTATTAGTGTGCAACGTTATTGTTTGAATAATTTGCTTTACTCTTATTGTTATCATTACAGACCCATCAAAAGTATTACTGGACATATTAGGATGCAACATAAGTCTATAGCTTTTTGGTTCAACGGTTCTTGGCAGCCGGTAGTAATTTTTATTCTGAAAAAAAATACGATCAGTTTACAGATAGTCTATAATTTTGGGGCACAGTGATCTTTTCGCGTTGCCGTTGAATTGCTGTCAAAGGTAAAATAAGCGCAAAATGGCGAAAAGACTGCAGATAATGTCATTGTTGTCTATCTTACACAATGAGGTTTATAACCTCATTGATCTTACACAATAAATAGTAACTAAGTCATAGGTGTTCATTATTTAACTTTTTTTTAAATACTTGTCTGGTTTTCTGGATGTATATTCTAAGATGGTACAAAAATAGCTTAACAGATTTGATGAAATATGGAATACAGAGAGTTTCAACCTCACCTGGATTAACACATACCTAGATTACTTTTAATCTCGGTAGCACGTTCCTATGGGATATTTTCCGACACCCGCGCGGGTGAAGCCGCGGGCAAAAGCTAGTCTGATGATGACATTATTTGGCCATAGCTTCATGTAGTTAATAGTGAGTACAGTTCCATATGACTCTTGAAAATAATTTGTAGACATATCTCAGAAGACAGAAGGGCCTATAATTCTTAAAAACGGCAGTAGGGCGTCGTTATAAAAATAGCATCATCACTCCTCTATTCCAATATTTTAGCGTTTCCCCTCGAGGAGTTCGAGTATAATGGAATCAATCAGCTGAAGACTAGGCTTAACAACCGGCTTTCAGGAGATCGGTCGCACTTCCATCACTACTCGGCTTTTTGTTTTTAAAATACTTCAAAGCCATCCTAATCTCGACTTTTTTAAATGGTTATAGGTATACCTATTTAAAATATAAACTGTTTTTATTTTCACCATATTATAAACTGTTTTTATTAATAATAAATTATTTCATTTCTGTATGTCGTTTTGCACGTACACTTTTACACGTTAATCATATTTTAAAAAGTACCTAGATGAGGTCGGCATTTTCCATCTGACCACTCTTAGACGAAAGGCCGAAATAAACTCGGTAACAAACGTTTCATATAAAGGCCAGACATGAACTTGGACACTGGTCAGATCACCTAATATGGTGTCAGCAACATCGATTAGTGGGACAGTGGGCTTCAAAATATTTAACAGTCTACTTTGTCTCACTCCACTACTAGGACAGCTTAATAGGGTAACGTGAAATAATCCCAAATGCAGGTACCTATTGAAGGTACCAGGACCAGGACCAATGCCTACCAGGTTCACGAATTTGTTTGAAAGAGTTACCAAGGCCCTGGCACAGTCAATTGAAGGAACACGGGTGAGTTTTAGCCAGTAAAAATTTGACACGTCGGAAATCATCTAATGACATCTCCGCTCCAGCTCTGGAAGGAGCGGGAGCTGTCATATCAGCAGATGATTTCCGACCCAAAAAAAAGGCACCAACCTGCATTTTTGTAGAATTCATTTCTGCTTTAGATAAGTTTCTTTCAATTGCTTCGTGTTCTATAAGACGTGCGCACGCTTCTCTGTCTATGGTCGCTAATGCAACTGTAGACACGAACAGGCTCAGCGCGGCCAGTATAAAGAATATCAGTAATTTATTATTACTAGTCCATTTTCTTAGTTTAGAATTACTCATCTGTAATGGAAAAGGGTTCTGTTGAGTAGATACAATACCTGAGTACCAAATTTTTTGGATTCGTATTTCGCCATTGCCAGTTACCAGATCGAGGATAAAAGCAAGCCAGCCGAACTAAAGGCTTTTATAAATAACATAAAACTGTACGTAATTGCCAGAAAACATGAGCAAACTGTAGAACGTAGGTATATTAGGTAGAGCACGGGGCAAGCCCAAAAATGTATAATTTTGGAATATTGCGAAATATTGATAACTTTTTGCTTTTTTATTTAGGTACAACAAGTAGGTGCTTGTGGTAACTTAAATTTGTGGTAATAAGTATAAGTTGATAAATTTGTTATTAAAAGCTTAATTGGAACTAGAGATGGGCAATGTGTTTCTGCCCGGCAGGAAAATAAGGAAAAAACCCGGCATTTTAGGCATAAATTTATAACTGCCCAATAAATGCCCAATAGCAGGGCATAAAAATATGGGGTCGTTAAAAGTGATTTAATTTAGTTTTTCATGTAAAATAGTACTTAATGAAGAAATAAAAGAAGAAATTTTAATGATTGATCACATTTTTATTATAAAATAATAAAAATAATCAGCGATAAGGCCGCCCATTGTATATTTTGTAATCGTTGTAATTTTTTTTTATGATGTATTTTTATGGTGTACAATAAAGTATATATCCACACTTATCCACACTAATATTATAAATGCAAAAGTAACTCTGTCGGTCTGTCTGTCTCGCTTTCCTGCTAAAACGACTGAACCGATTTAAATGAAATTTGGTACACAGATAGTTTAGAGCCTGATAAAGGACATAGGCTACTTTTTATTACGGAAAAGAGGTTTTAAGGGGTTGAAAAGGGGGATGAAAGATTGTAGGGAAGTATTGCCATTTTTAAAGCTAGAATGATGAAACTTTTTTGTTTGGCTTTTATTACATAATATATATTTATGAATTATATTTAAAGTTTGTTAAATTTTTACCCTTAAGGGGGTAAAATAACAATAGGGAATAGGGGATGAAAGTTTATCACTTTGTTGTCTGTCTGTCCCTATGTATGCTTATATCTTTAAAACTACTTAACGGATTTTGACACGGGTTTTTTTAATAGATAGAATAATTCAAGAGGAAGGTTTATATGTGTATAACATGGATAATATAGTAAAAAAACGCTGATAATTTTAGAGGTTTCTAATGTGATGTCACAAATAAACTCATTTTTTTGCGCTTACATTGCGAACGCTGGCTGAACCCTACAAAACTGATCAAAATAATTTACTACAGTATTGTACCCCTTACAAAGGTCTACAAAAATTCCGCAATGGTACATGTCTATCTTTTAGGGATAACCCACAATAACCATTTTTTATCCTTTACTTTTTACGAGAAATAATGGCTTATTTACGAAGAGATTTTAAGCAGTATACCATTAATCCTTATCCAATTAAATACCTTAAATATATTGTGTATTTAATATAGATCAATATGGCCCGTGACAGCATTGAATTTAAATGAATATCTTACAAGATATCAGAGATTTAAAAAGCGGGGGCGGAGCGGTTGGCGGGCCGTAGGTACGTCCGTCCCGGTTGGTAACGGTCGTGTAGTGCAGGATTAGTAGGATTGTAATTCATATTACTTAGGCTTAATAGTAAATGCGAATATCATGTGTGTTCGTTATACTCAAAATAAACCTAATAGTATTATTCCAAGTAATAGACCGCGAAGTATGGCTTATATGTTTAGATTTTTGGATGGATTTGGATTTTTGGTTATCCTGGATACTTAACATATAGGATACTTTATTCTGGTAGTAGGTTCCTAGGTGATGTTTTCCGACAGCTATACGGGCGAAGCCACTGACAAAAGTACTGTTCCTATTATTCCTATGATCGATTTGGTGTCTGGTATATGGTATATTCAACTAAAACCAATCCCTATGCCGCAGTCTTCTTACTCTGAATACTATTCGTTTTATATACACACATGATATATTCTCATAAACTATGAGTCCGAAGTAATATGAATTATAATCCTACTTACTACTAATACTATAAATTATGTGAAAATATTTATGATTGGGTGATTGTATCTCAATCACGCAAAAATGACGCAAAAACCGCAGTAGTACGTCCTCCTGCGTTAATTTCCGACATCCACGCGGGCGAAGCCGCGGGCAAAAGCTAGTAAATAAATAAATTTATTTATTTATTTACTTTTCCATGTGAAAATTAATGGATCTCTGGATGACTGATGATACTGTTGCTTTGGTTGAGAAAAGACGGGATATGAAGGCGAAAGGAGCAGATATCCGGGCTATGTCTGCCCAAATTCAGACTGTACGCCATAAAGACCAAAACGCCTACTGTCAGAGAATATGTCAGGAAATAGACTCGGGCCGCTGTGAATCGCGAGACCTCTACCAAAAGATCCGTTCCCTAACCAAACCACTGACATCTAAAGCTTGGGCAATTGAAGACAACAATGGTGTCATCGTGACAGAACTTGACCAAATTTCTGAGACCTGGAAGAATTACTGTTAGTCTTTATTCCACGATCCCCAATCACAAAATTACCCTACAACCGTGCCCAATGAACTGGAACCAAACATACTGAAGTCGGAAGTTAGAGCAGCAATTAAGCACCTGAAGAACGGCAACGCTACAGATAGACATGCAGTTCCCATTGAGACTATAAAAGCCTTAGGAGAGCAGGGAGTTGATATCTTCTTCGAAATATGTAACGAGGTATGGAGGACTGGAATTTGGCCTACTGATTGGACCCATACAGTCTTTAACACCGTTGCATAAAAAGGGCTCCACTAAGATATGTAGCAATTATCGCCTTATTGCACTCATCTCAGACGCTAGCAAAATACTGCTTCATTTCTTAACGAACGTCTAAAGGCTTACTTATCCAAAGAGATTGCGCTGGAACAAGCTGGATTCGTGAAAGAGAAAGGCACCCGCGAACAAATATTTATTGTTCGTCAGGTTGTTGAGAAAGCACGAGAATTCAACAAGCCGACCTATATCTGCTTTGTGGATTTCTCCAAGGCGTTCGATTCAGTAAAATGGCCAATGTTGTGGAAAACCTTACTGGAAATGGGCACGCCGAAACACCTAGTGCAACTTTTAAGAATGCTATAGAAAACAGGTACAGATTCAGTTTGAGCCGATAGAATCTTGTCGAACAATTTCCATCCTAGTGCAGGTGTACGTCAAGGTTACATAATATCACTGCTCCTTTTCAATGTTTACACCGAACTCATCATGCGCATTGCTCTGGAGGACTGGACAGACGGTGTCTCAATCGGTGGCTACAGAATTGCAAATCTGTGTTACGCTGATGACACCACGCTATTTACGACTACCGTAAGCCATCTAGAAAAACTACTTCGTAGAATTGAGAGCGTAAGCATCGCATTCGGAATAAAGATTAACCGCAAAAAAACAAAAGTAATGATCGTGAACCGCGGAAACAAAAATTCGCCCAAAGTCTCTAAAATTGTGAACTGCGACGTGGTCCAGTCCTATCCTCCTATTTATCTTGGAGCGTTAATCTCGAACGGAGGTAGGTGCATTGACGAAATTATGCGACGTATGGCAATAACCAAATCATCAATGGACACTCTGAAAAAGGTTTGAAGGAACAGAGATCAAACAAAAGCCACCAAGGTCCGGCTTGTTCAAACACTGGTTTTCCCTATTTTCCTATACGCGGCTGAGATGTGGACGGTTCGCGGCATTGAGAAGCAAAAGAAGGACGCTGGAGAAAAATGTTTGGGGTATCGTGGAACGAGTTTCATACCAACACCTCGATACGCCAAGAGCTCAATATCAAAAAGAGTCTATCTGATCTGGTCCAAACGCGCATACTAAAATATTTCGGACACGTCTCGAGGCGTGACGGTGACTCTTTAGAACGCCTTGTCGTGCAGGGTAGAGTGGAGGGCACTAGACCACGTGGACAGTCACCCATGAGATGGACTCACCAAATAAAATCCGCAGTGGGCGATCCATTATATAAGTGCACCCACAATTCCAAAAATCGCATTGAATGGCGAGAAATCATGAGGCGAATCACATTAGCCCCTAGTCAACAAATTTCATGAGCACGACCGCTCTGACACGAGTGTTACGAAGAAGAATAAGAAGAAGAAGAAACTCAACAAATTAAGTCACCTTTCAAAGCTAATATCAATTTCGTAAATTAATTTTGAAACAAAAATTATATGCCCCGATAAATGCCCAAGGACAGAAATTTATGGGCACTTCTTAGGAATTTTCCCAATTTGCCAAAAATGCCCGGGCATTTGTCCATCTCTAATTGGAACTGATTTTCATTCCCAAAAAAGGTAGGTCAACTCTCC
Source organism: Aporophyla nigra (assembly GCA_947507805.1). NCBI lineage: Eukaryota > Metazoa > Arthropoda > Insecta > Lepidoptera > Noctuidae > Aporophyla > Aporophyla nigra. The sequence goes on from OX382301.1 coordinate 9,356,425, forward strand.
CTAAACTCCGGAGTGAAAGAGTGAATGAGGGTATGTGTCAGTGTAGGTGTTCACGAGTAAGACATTATAAATGATTATCCCTTTGGTGACAAAATATTACGTTTTAAATTAAAAGGAGTTCAACTCTCCCGGCCTTCCCTTATATACACACACAGTGTTACATAAACACAGTGGTTAGCGAGATTATTTAAAATAATAATGACATACATTGTTATAATTTATGCAAACAGTATGTTATGCCCGCAGCCCGATAGCGAACACCATAAAATGTATAATAAATTGCTATGAGATAATTGTGATTTGACCCAAACAGTGAATACGTAACAAATAAATAAATCATATTTTTATTACAATGCCAACACGATATTTTATTTGCTCTCTCTTTCCAGTTTTGCTTACCTACCTAAGTGACAGTTGGTATTCCTGGAAAGTGACACAGTGACCTGTCAAATAGATTACACTAGGTAAGTACTGCTCACGGACTAGCAATTAAGAATAATAAAACCACTCTATTATAATTAAAACTCTAATTTAATTTAGAGGTGAACTAAATGTCCTGTGTCACTTCACTACCTACTGGCTGTTTACTTTCTCAGTTAACTTTCATCGTCACTACACTAATGATAATTTAATCTTTATTGTAATAAACACACGACTTATCTAGGTACCTAGGTGCCTACTCACCTAACTGTGTGCATCATTGTCAGTGTCATCGAGAATCAATACACAAAGAGCTACTAACAACTTACCTTGCTGAAAATAATATCCTTTCACTTTTGAAATTGCATTTATTTTTATTTCACAAAATATGGTATCACTTTAAAATTCGTCTTATTTATTATCTACAAAATATAACAGAGATGTGGGTCGTACTGGCTTGACGGAGTCGGTCACAACTACGATTAAAATGTTCGCACTACCTATCGATGTTACGACATAAGTTTCACTTGTTCATTGCGGCCGTCACTCCAGATAGACGCAATAGTTTGACAAAACAAAGTAACCATGTTACGACTATTCGTACTTCTTACATAGTAAAAAAAAATACTAGTTTTGGCCAACAATTTCGTACTTTCACCTACATTTTGAGTTACGTTTACCTACGTTACAATTACGAAAGGACTCCTCATCTAGCAGTTATAACAGCTACTTACTAAATCGGTAGGGTCCCTAAATAAAGGCGTTAAATTAGCCTACTTGAAGTATACTTTTGCAAAACTAATTTCTAAACATAATGGTCCTTTCCAGGTCTGGTCCTGAAGTCGGACTGACATAGTGGCGTTTTCGTACAGACACTTCAGCACCTCGATGTACTGATAGACGATCTGGCACCGTTGAAGAGACTGCAGTACAGCCCAGGTTTCGACCGAATCGAAGGCTTTTTCGTAGTCCACAAACGCTAAACAAAGAGGCAGGTTATACTCTACGGTCTTCTGTATAACCTGCCGCAGCGTATGTATGTGGTCCACGGTGCTAAAGCCTTTACGGAATCCGGCTTGTTCTGGAGGCTGGAAGTCGTCAAACCTGCGCGCTAGACGGTTCGTGATGACTCTTGAAAACAGCTTGTAGACATGGCTCAGAAGTGAGATGGGCCTATAATTCTTAAGTAGGGCATTGTCTCCCTTCTTAAAGAAAAGTACCACCACACCTCTGTTCCATGTCTGTGGCGTTTTGCCCTCGAGTATGACGGAATCAAACAGCTTCTGAAGGGCCTTGAGCACGGGTTTCCCGCCAGCCTTCAGGAGTTCAGCCGTAATTCCGTCATCACCCGGCGCCTTGTTGTTTTTAAGCTATCCTTCTGCAGCGAGGGGTGAGACAGGGAGACGTTATTTCACCGAAACTGTTCACCGCTGCACTGGAGGATGTCTTCAAGGTTCTGGACTGGAAAGGGGCTGGCATCAACATCAATGGCGAATACATCACTCAGCTTCGGTTTGCCGATGATATAGTTGTCATGGCTGAGACTATGGAGGGCCTCAGTACAATGCTCGATGACCTCAGTAGAGCTTCCGAAAGAGTGGGTCTCAGGATGAACATGGACAAGACAAAGGTCATGTCCAATGCTCGTGTGATACCCACTCCAGTGAAGACCGGAGGCGCTACACTCGAAGTTGTGGACGAATATGTGTATCTAGGACAGATTGTCCAGTTAGGTAGGTCCAACTTCGAGAAAGAGGTCAATCGTCGAATCCGACTCGGCTGGGCAGCGTTTGGGAAGCTACGCAATATCTTCTCGTCCCACATACCGCAGTGTCTCAAGACGAAAGTCTTTGACCAGTGTGTGTTGCCAGTGATGACATATGGAACCGAAACGTGGTCGCTCACAATGGCCCTTATTAGAAGGCTGAAAGTCATCCAAAGGGCGATGGAGAGGGCTATGCTTGGAGTTTCCCTACGCGATCTAATCAGAAATGAAGAGATCCGTAGGAGAACCAAGGTAACCGACATAGCCCGAAGAATTGCTAAACTGAAGTGGCAGTGGGCAGGGCACATTGCTCGCAGAACAGATGGCCGATGGGGCCGAAAGGTTCTGGAGTGGCGACCGCGTACCGGAAGACGTAGAGTTGGAAGGCCTCCAACAAGGTGGACCGTTGACCTTGTGAAGGCCGCAGGAACCCGCTGGATGCGGGAAGCACAAAACCGGTCGAAGTGGCGGAGCTTGGGGGAGGCCTATGTCCAGCAAATGATGATGATGATGAATGGTCCTTTTGTCGAGAGTGACGTCTAATCCAAAACTAAAACCTTAAATAAAAATCAAAATCAAATTTGAAGTTAGCTCACGGCTTAGATAGCCTAATTGAATTAATATTAGCTTCGCAGATGGGTCTGATATAATAAGCCTGAGAAGCCAATTAATCAAAATGAATTAACAAGTCAAGATAGTTTGCTGCATATATTGTTACTGTAATTAATTCTATGGGACTTACTAGAGAATGGGTAGCAGCGTTCTCTATGCATTTTACCACCATACTGCGATCGCCAACTCGCCTGCCAAGCGTGGTGATTATGGCAAACCCCCCCTAATTGGGGAGGCTTATGTTCAAAAGTGGACGTCTTTCGGCTGAAAAGATGATGATAAATTAATTGAACTAAATTATGTGACTCGATTAGGAAAAAGACGAAAGTTATTGATGTCTTGCCAAAATGGACCAATAAAAGCAGAGATGGACAGGCCACGTGTTAAGAGGCATTAAAGACAAATGGAATAAAGTTGTGACTGAATGATACCCTAGAGATGGCAAAAGGAATAGGGGAAGACAACATCAAAGATCGGTAGACGAATTAAAGCTCACAGCGGGCCCAAATTGGAGAGGAGTTGCTAGAGATAGGATTCAGTGGAAATCGTTAGAGGAGGCATTTGCCAAAAGGCAAACTGAACTAAGAGACATTTTATGAAATACTGAAACACAAAGATGTTCAGAATTAAAAGGGCTGATTATATATACATACATGTGACCCGTAGCGTCACTGCGTTATTGTACTCAATAAGTATAAGTATAAATATAATTTATTTAACAAATAAAAACTTTTTTGCAAAAAAAAACAACCGACTTCCTTAAAAACACTACAAAGTGAAAAATAACTTTAATTTCGGTAGTCGGTGTCTTAGGATCTGTATTTATGGTTTTTTTGCCACCGACTTCCGAAATTAAAGTTATTTTTCACTTTGTAGTGTTTTTAAGGAAGTCGGTTGTTTTTTTTTGCAAAAAAGTTTTTATTTTTAAATTTTTAGTTGTGGTATTCACCCTGCACTAATTCCAAACAAACAATGCATATTTATGCGATAGCAGAAATCGCGGTTGATTTCCTGTCATTTTTTAAAGAGTTCCGGTGTCTGTCTCCCGAACTCATCATCAGATCTATATGAAAATTATATGGGACCATTTCGGAATAAACCCCTTTCGAACAAAAAAAGAATTTTGCCTATCCGTCTATATATGACGGAGATATGGCCGAACATACATAAAAAAAAAAAAAAAAAAAACATATAAACATCCGAATTGATAACCTCCTCCTTTTTGAAGTCGGTTAAAAAAGGAGAAATACAATGCAATAATATGCGGTTATTTCTCAAAGTATGTGCAACGAACGCCTAGTTAATGTATTTTTTTAGATATTATATGTATATCCATTTATAACAAATATTTCTTATTCTTTGAATTCGATCACTACTCTTGAAAGCAACTTCAAGGATGTTAACACAAAACTCTCTTTAATAATATTGATGTTAAGGTCCTTATAAAATAATATAGGTGCTGACATTGTTTACGAGGAAAACGTGTGAAGGTTCATATGGCGTGGCCTTTGCAAATCATAAGTGAACAGCAATTTAAATACTTCGCCATGATTTCTTTCTCACAGTCCTCAGACAGGTATCTTTTCACCACTTTCGCTCTTATATTAAACAATGTAATCATGAGCATATATTTTTAAACAATATTCTTATTAGTAACATCGATCGTTCAGGTTAAGCTACGATTGCCGGGGTTGGTCTGTGGATGGGTGACCATCTCTACATACCAAGACCCTTCCGTGCCTCGAAATCACGTTCAGCCGTTGGTCCCGGCTGTCTTTCGTAGATCATAGACAGTCTTTACGGGTCGTCAGAAGCCCGAAAGTCTGACAACCACTCTTACCAAGGGGTATCGTATTACCCAGTACCTGGGTTGTGGTAGCCAGATAGGCAGTCGCTCCATGTCAAATACTGGTACTCAGCTGCATCTGGTTAGACTGAAAGCCGACCCCAACATAGTTGGGAAAGGGTTAATCAGATGATGATTCTAACTAGTAACCAATAGCTTCATAAAATCATAACCTTCTTAGTTATTCAACCTATCTGAAGTATTGAATGAATGAATGAAATGCACCGATCCAGCACGCGTAGCATGACCATAGAAAGAACTTTTGTCAATTCTTGGTAGAATAGAGAAAGAATTGTCATGCTACGCCAGCATAAAACGGTACAAATATTTCTACAACCATTAATTCTGTCTTTAATCTTTCTACAATCTGTAATTTTGTCTATTCTTCCGTCGACAAAACCCATTTCTACAGTGGTCATGCTACGCATGCTGGTGGTTTGACCAGACTCGATGAATCGAATGAACCCCAAAATTTGCACTAACCCCTAAGGTCTCATGTTTTAAGGTGCCACAGAGGCTATTGTAAATCAAGAAGTAGACCGGAAGGCGCTGTAATGGTAGCGATGAAGTGCCCTTAGTATATGAAAGGATTGCGAGCTGTACCAGATTGCATCCTATAGTAGGCATTGGACTAGTGGAGAGACGGGTGGTATTTATCCATAGGAGGGCATCTTTTCACGACGTCGCCGGATTGTTGATTCAGGTCGAGCTTCACCAATGCATCTTTTGGTGGATCTTATAAAACCTGCCAAAGGTTTTGCTTAAAAAATCTAAAGAACATTTAATTCTCATTTTGCTTGCTCAAAATGACTCCAAGTAATTTGGTATATTAGTCTTTACTTTACTTTTCGGAATCGGGTGAATCGACACTTTTAAATAACATTATTTTCTATCGGCGACACGCACGAAGTTCATTTATTTTTGGTCCAGTCGACAACTCCTGAAATACGTAGCAGGCAATTACAATTAGTATACTTAATCAAATTTTGATTCGGGCGGATAAATTCGAACGATTCTAGTTGAAACGTTATAAGCCAGCAATTTGATTCTAATACTGATATCAATAAAAGTTGACAGAAACTGGGGATAATGTATTCATAGTGCTACTAGAAATTATGATATCAGATGTTAAAATACTAATTAAATACGAAATAATTTATGATAATTTTAATGTATGGTCATCATATCACAGTAGGTAGGTATTTAACTAAAACTATTATTTTAATAATACCTAATTAAGATTTTAGTTACGTTTTTCATTACAAGAACAATGCAGCAATGTATCTATGAATTTGCAATAAATACATAGGTATCGAAGTATAGTGTACGTAAAACTAAATTAATTACATATTGTTCAGAGTTTTACGTTGAAAATTAAGAACGGACCTATGGGAAATCTTATTTTGCTGCGAGCAATGACTAACTGTAAAACTCAAGTTGCATTAGGTATTTTTTTCATTATGATGGTAGCCAAATTGTTCGCCATTCAATTAGAAAAAAAAAAACAGCCAAGTGCGAGTCGGACTTCATTAAGGGACAGGTGAACAACAAAAACTGTTTAGAATACTTTACTTTTTTTTATTTTTCGTAGCGTGATTTCCATGATATTTTCTGTACCTAAATATATATGAAATCAGCCTTCTTATTACGAAAAAGCAATCTTACTCTCATCATTTCAGCCGTAAGACGTCCACTGCTGGAATTAGGCCTCCCCCAATTTAGGGAGCTTTGCCATAATCGCCACGCTTGGCAGGCGGGTTGGCGATCGCAGTATGGTGGTAAAATGCATAGAGAACGCTGCTGCCCATTCTCTAGTAAGTCCCTTAGTTGCCTTTTACGACACCCACGAGAAGAAATGGGGTGGTGTTATTCTTTACGTCCGGCACCACACGGTATCACATGAGATGTTACTTTAGTTCTAGCCAAAAGTGCTGAGCCAGTTTTTGCATTTCCAACTTGAGTTCGAATTAAGTAGTTCTTATTACAAAAATTACAACTTAGGACCAGATTAAATTGTAAGTTTTAAGTAAATAACTGAATTTTAAAACTGTTGGGTTCTTAATTCAAAAATTGGCTAGGTGATTTAAGCCTGATATAAATAAAAACGAATTTCAGAGTCCAATTCTGAGCAAAGTGTCATATAATGGTTAAAAAAACAGACAGGCAGACGCGTCTGTACGATATTGTACCTATATGATATATTATGTTCAGCTGGAACAGGTCCCTCGCTCATGAGGTGACAACCAGTTTTCTCATCCATAACATTTTGAATTTCTAGTTTTATGCGTAGCCTTTAACCTGCGCCTTGCTTGGGAAAATATATACAAGTTGGTGATTTCTAAATTATATTATAGGCTAAGGCCTTTTATCGTTACTTTATCACCCCGCAGATGTCCACTTTTGAAAAACTTGTAGAAGATTTTGCCTTATAGTTGGAAGAACAAGGAATGGGTCAACCTGTCTGCACCAGCGGTTCTTCATTAAAGAAAACAATTGTATTGTACAAAACTTCTGACGAATATTATCTTTGTCCCTACTTTGTATATGTATATATAAAAAATATACAGTGGAACATAGAACCTCCTCCTTTTTAATACAATCGCTAATCCGCGTTAGTTTCGGTTACTACGGTAAGGGGCATTTCCATATTCGAAATTGAATACGACGGCCATTGATATATATGTTACACTAGATTAGCAATTACCGCGTCAAAGCGTTGCCACTGGACATAAGGCCACAGCCTTATGCGTAGCTGACGTCAGTTCAGTGCTCTATGTGACGCCAACCGAGTGACACGTGACAGAAAATATCCCCGAAATGGGTAAATGCGTTGTGAAAGAGTGTGATTCAAGATCTCAAAAACATAATAAATTAACCGGAATTACTTTTCACACGTAAGTTTATTGTTTCAGTGTTTATATCAAAGTAAAAACGCATTAAAATGTAAAATTTTGTAAATTAGGTTCAGTGTTACCACTAAAAACTTAGCTTTAGTTTCCCACATTTGTGGGAGTTTTTAGTTTATGAAATAAAGGATTTTAAATATATTTTTAAATAATAAAATCGTTACAGGGTGCCTAAAGATGCAGTACGGAAATAAATATGGCGGTTAGTTAGTTTGGTTCCTGTTTTAAGCCCTTCAATTTCCTGAATTTCTTGTAAACAGTTTACATACTTCCATTCTATTTTATCGTTATTTTTGTTATAAAACGTTTTCTTTGATGCAAACCAGCACCCTAATTGCGAAACGCACAATTTATCAGAATCTGAATGGGATTGAAGATTATTTCTAAACCATTGCGTCATTTGTTCGAATAAATTGTCGGCTCAGCAACGTGAATAACGCAATGAATGTTGTTTAACTATGAATTTTAAACCAATTCCTACGGATAAAAAGTTCCGCAATTAACCCTCTGTTTCCTACTAATTTGAGCATGTGACAAGCGTCTAATAAAGCAAATTATTCACTAACAAAAAAAGAGTCTAAAAGGCAATAATATACAAAACTAATTATACATAACGGAGTATGATTTCACTATTATTTAATAAATAAAACATATCCACAAAAAAAGGCTTAATTATTTTCATTAGAGATAAACTTCTGACGCACATTCAATAAGAAATACATAATTCAAATATTTTAAAAATAATTAATGAATAACGTTGGCTTAAAAGTTGGGTAAAATTTCGCATGGGTAGGCAACCCCATCCCGCCATTGCATGTCATATTGCGATCTTTTTCTTATCTAAGCGCCAGTATTATTGTTGCGACTTGTGTGAGTGAGACAGATATATGTTTACTTTTAAATGTTTAGTAGCGTCAAAGCTACGTCGTCGCGTTTAAATAGTGGTAACACTTTTTTGACACATTTTGTTGAGGTTTGCATCTCTAGTTATTTAACTCAATGACGACGGCTGTCAGAAAATGACAGTTGTGATTAGGCCTATGTCCATAAATATTTTTTTTAATGGCTCATATAATAATGTTTGAGCCATTTGGGATTAAAACACTAGGCCCGTGAGCAGTCAGCATTGCCATCCAACGTGGAAACGCTGCTAGCCTTTTGGGAACTTTTCTCACTGACAGCGATGCGGACGAATTTTTCAATGCCTAATGAGTTATTCCCTTTTTTCTTTATCTGTATTACCTATAATGTTAGATTGCTTATTGTATTTAAGATTTCTTAATAAGCATGTATGTACTTGTAAAATGATAGATTGTTTGCCTAACAAATGATTACCATGTAACTGCACATGTGTAGGTATAGCATACAATTTAACGAGCTCATCTGCTTAACTAACGCACCCTCTGCGTCTGACAGGTTCGTGACACGATCGTGAGTGAACTTACACAAAAAAGGGAAATATTCACCTGATTCTCTATCAGTTTATTAACCTTTTAATGTAACCCTTTTACAAATGAATGAGCCACTGAAAAGTGTTTAAATAATTGTAAAGAGGCTAGTGCTCTAGCTTAGTTACTGTGACCAATTGGTCGCACCCTAACCATATGGGGTAGGTTAGCATCGGCCAGCGCTACATCTATGTTGGTCGCAGTTACTTGGTTAAGTAGTATCCCAAAATAGCAATAACTTGAGATTTACAAAAAGGGGTAATCAATAGGCATATTTAAGTGTTCAATAATATTTGAAGGAGCGCAAAATGGGAATTAATAGAGATTAACCCATTCGGGTAGGACGCGAACAATTGATCGCACCCTATTCAAATGGGTTAGGTTAGCAGCGGCTACCGCTAAATGTTGGCTACAAGTACAGCTTGGCAAAAAAGAGTCTGACGCGGTGACAATTGGAACTAAGATATATTTTTTGTGGCAACACTACTTTGTTTATCAACTACAGGTAGCTTCTCTGTCATTGTGTTATATTCCCAGTTGTATTTTACTTATTTTTAACTAACTATCAATTATTATTGCTTTTGTAAATAAATATACAAAACGAATAAAATTATAAGGAGTCATATCAGCTGTGATCAATCATTAGGCATATTTGAATGTTCAATAATATTTGTAGGAGCACAAAATGGGAATGAATAGAGTCGAATCGATTAAATACATGCCAATAAAAACCCTTATTAAAAGTAAGTCCATCTCATGTGATAAACATCTTAACATTGGTGAGAATCGTATGGTTAGAAAGTTTTTGGGCCTGTAAAGTTAGAATTTCCGACCTACTGGAAGCGGTGGCGAAGGGTGATTTTATAAGGGAGGTAAGCCGGAGCAAAAAAAATGCTTACCTAGACAGGACGTGGCGCTTTTAAGTATCTGGAGTAATCTGGACGTAGTCCAGATACTTAAAATCTGTGACTGACTTCCTGGCTTCAGTCTTCTATAAGCAGATGTCTTCAGTCCACCTGTACTATACGTGTAAGCACTGGTGATAGAAACAGTGTTTTGAAAGTATAATAAAAGTGGCTTTGAAAAAAGCCGTTTGTGGTGTGATCAGTGTGATGACGTTGACGTATGATGTCTACTAGAAAAAACTACTTAACTACAAGACTACAGACTTATTCTACATATAATACTACTCATACTCTAAAGCTATTCGTCTATTCTTTAGTACAAAGTGCGCTAAGACATTATCATAAAAGCCGGGATGATTCTTAATTTTTAGCAGTAAATGTTTTTCTATAGAAAAAATGGCCTGATCTATTAAGCCGCCGCCGCCGTCCTACTAATAACTTTTCAAATCTACTCTGAAAAAGTAATTTCAACTTTGCTAATTTCAACAATTATCAAATTCTAATTGTTACACTAATACTACACTAATAACTTAAATGAATACAACGAAATAAATGCTAATTAACTACAAGTATCAACAAAATAAAAGGTTTTAAGGTTATAATTCTATTTACGTCAATGGTCAACAAACATTTAAAATGACAAAATTATTGTCCCGAATGCGTACGAAATTCAACGAATAGACCAACATTCCTACTCTGCCTAACACGTTCATAACCCGACTTATTCCGACTTCCCAAGGCCTCAAAAAAATGCGTGGCACGTGTCTTGAAGTGACGTTATGACGAGATTATTTTGTATAAAAATTGATGTGTTCATAAGCCGGTGTAGACAGCGAGTTATATTGCAAAATGTTTGCGCGCGGTAATATTGTTTTATGTAGGTTGGGGTTTTGTAATACTTTAATTTTATGGTGTAAGATTAAATACATTCAGTGTGATTATTAAACACTGCTGAGAACTACTGACTGTCATAATTTCGTAAGGGAAGCCGACAGGAATCGGCTTATTAGTTTGACAGGCCTGTTGGTCTAGTGGTTAGCGACCCTGACTGCTATGCCGGAGGTCGTGGGTTCGATTCCCACCCAGGACAAATGTTTGTGTGATGAGCACGATCATTTGTTCTGTGTCTGGGTGTAATTTATCTATAATATGTATGTATTTAGAAATATATAAGTATGTTTATCAGTTGTCTAGTACCCATAACACAAGCTCTGCTTAGCTTGGGACTAGATGGCGTTGTGTGATAGTTGTGGAATATTATTATTATTATTATTATTATTACCTGCGCCACTGACTGGAAGGCACATATAGGTAATTATTACGTAACACACTATAAGTAGGAATGGGTTTCATTTTGACAGTTCATCAACATTTATTGCACTATTTACGTTGGTAAGCTGATAAATTGTTCGAACGTATGAAGCACTGAATTGAAAATAACCTTCAAAATAATTCAAACTTATTAATACTGTGCTACGCAATTAGGATGCCAGTTTAATGGCATATGTTTTATGTTCAATTGCTGTATTTTATTTTAAGTAGGTTTATTCTTTCTTTATTTTAATTTAAACACAAAATACGTTAGTTTTTTTATTTCTGTTTTACGATGTAGTTAGATTCAGCTGCTACCTTTAGCTATAAAAGAGTTATGACGATAACCCAGTTGTAGCTACAACAGTTAAATTTAACTTCCAAGCAATTGTATAGGGTGACTAATTACAATGTATACAACTATTATTGGCCACCATTTATACTTCGCGCCAGATTTTACGGTTCTTAGCATAAGCAGCCTATAATGTTCCCACTGCTGGGACACAGGCCTCCACTCTTCGCGAGGGAGTGGGCAAACCACCTGTGCGGCTGTTACTACTAATGGCAACTAAGCTTTTGTTTATTTTTTATTTCATCAAATAAATCAGTTTGTCCTAGATAACATGTGCTCCCAATGAGATGAACCCAGAAAACATGCACTATGTAGCACGCAGCATAGTCGAAAGTTTGAAATGAATTTTCCCGAAACAATAAACTCCAAGAAATGTTGACATTCATTGAGATCCAAAATCACGTAACCTACTGTAGCGCTAATCCGCTACAGTTACACCTTTTTAATTTCTTTTGTAAATGTGTTGAACCAATTGGCCAAATTTTCTCTGAAACCAAATATCTATACAAATAAATAAAATTGGAGTGTCTGTTTTTAATATTAAGATAACCACTTTTTACTAAGTGTATATGGATGTATACACGATACATATACCAAAACAAAATTTTTTACAATTTTTGTCTGTCTGTCTGTCTGTCTGTCTGTCTGTCTGTTCGTTCCCGCTAATCTCGGAAATGGCTGGACCGATTTTGACGGGACTTTCACTGGCAGATAGCTGATGTAACAAGGAGTAACTTAGGCTATTTTTATTTTAGAAAGATTCTTTTATTTTAGAAAAAAATAACTATCTTCGAAAACTACGCTGACATACGTCTCAAAATTCGTAAAACCCTGGCTGAATCCTACGAAATAGATCAAAATAATGTACTACAGTATTGTACACCTTAAAAAGGCCTACAAAAATGTCCTCAATGGTATATGTCTATCTCTTAGGGATAACCCACAATAACCATTTTTTATCTTTTACTTTTTACGAGAAATAAGGGCTTATTTACGAAGCGATTTTAAGCAATACAACATTAATCCTTATCCAATTAAGTACTTTAAATACATTGTGCATTTAATATAGATCAATATGGCCCTTTACAGCATGTAATTTAAATGAATATCTTAGAAGATATTAGAGATTTAAAAAGTGGGCGCAGAGCGCGTTGGCAGGGGCCGGGTAGTACAGGATAAGTAGGATTGTAAGTCATATTACTTTGGCTTCAAAGTAATTGCGAATATCATGTGTGTTCATTATACTCAAAATAAACCTAATAGTATTATTTCAAGTAAGAGACCGCGAAATTGCTTAGATGTTTAGATTTTTGGATGTTTGTTTCTCAATGATGCAAAGACGGCCAAACGGATTTAGATCGAATTTGGCACAAAGATATATCATGGATATGTAACAGATAGGATACCTACTTTATCCCGGTAGTAGGTTCCCGGGTGATATTTTCCGACAGCTATACGGGCCAAGCCACTGGCAAAAGTACTATTCCTATAATTATGTTCGGTGTCTGGTAAATGATTGAGTGTCTGTATAGGTAAAATAGGAGCGTTAAGAAAAACCAGGAAGACTTATATTCAACTAAACCAAGCCCTATGTCACAGTCTTCTTACTCTGAATACTATTACTTTTATTTTAAAAACACCAACACACATGATGTTCTCATAAACTATGAATCCTAAGTAATATGAGTTATAATCCTACTACTAATAATATTATAAATGTGAAAATATGTATGATTGGGTGTTTGTTTCTCAATTACGCAAAAATGGCTGAATGGATCTGGATCGAAAATAGCACACAGAGTCTATATTACCTATATAACCTGGAATAACACATTCTTATCGCGGTAGTACGTCCTCTTGCATTAATTTCCGACATCCACGCGGGCGAAGCCGCGGGCAAATAATATTATAAATGTGAAAATATGTATGATTGGGTTGTTGTTTCTCAATCACACAAAAATGGCTGAATGGATCTGGATCGAAAATAGCACACAGAGTCTATATTACCTATACATATAACCTGGAATAACACATTCTTATCGCGGTTATACGTCCTCTTGCATTAATTTCCGACATTCACGCGGGCGAAGCCGCGGGCAAAAGCTAGTTCAATATATATTTCTGTCGTATCGCTCACTGCAGATTTGACACTGATGGTGGAAGCATTTTTATAACCATAATTCGAATTTTCCTTGATGTCCTCAGCATCTTGTTAAGCTATCCCAGCTTTGGGAAGAGTGTTCCCTTGTGAAAATTGGTAAATATTCTGTCAGTTTTTCTCAAAATCGTTTTATGTGTTTCGACAGTTGATTCACAAAGCTCCATCAAAGATTCTGCTTGTAACTTTTTGTTTATTTATGTAAACGGATTATCGGAAGAACCACATCAGACTCCTTTGTGGAGTTTAGAAGAACAATGCGGTCATAGAGACAGACTCGAAAATCATCTTTTATTTTAAATATCTCATTGTGTTAACAATGTGTGTTGTGTCAATGTTGATTGAAGACCTATGCTTATAGCTATGGACCACGTCCGTAAGCTATGGGCATTGATGCCCTACTGACGCGCGGCAACTAGACGGATGGCCCCACGTCTGCATCCCCTCCACAGACAGGTTATTGACAGATCGATAAACTCATAAAATAGATAGGTTCAGAAGGCTCGCTCCAGGAAACGCACGCACACATAGGCATGTGTCTACTTACCCACAGAGACGCGACTGGCGTTTATTGGAGCGTGTACGTGTGCGTCCATTTTTGCTCGATGCTTCAAGTTGGCCTTCTGTACTACTTACTTACACTCCCGGATGCTTAAATTAGCACCCATGTTGTGTTTTTTTGGAATGCATTTATCCCTAATTTTAAAAGGACCTATTATGGGATATAAATAAAAAAAGCAGTATGGCTTATTATTAATATTGATAATTTCAGTGTTATGTTTTATTTGCTATTTAAAAGAAGTTAATTAATTTAATTTAGTTTTGCGGTATTATGTAGTAATATTATGTTGTTCTATTGAATAAAGAAGTGGTTAAGATGAATATAACAAATTGTGTTCTTTTACACATAAAAATACTATTTTCAATAGCTATAAGTCAGTTGTAGTTGGAGTGATAACAATTATTATAATTATTGTATTGAACAATTAGGGCTTCGTACCAATATGGTAAAAAGGAACCCTTATGGTGTGACTCTATTTTTCCGTATGTCTATCACAGCTGGATATCTTAAGAACTACTAATGCTATCAACTTCAAATTTGGAATAGTTTTAGGTGAAATTTGCTCAACTATTTTACAAATAAGACTTTTTGTGCATTAGGGACTGAATGAGGTTCTTAAAAATTCGTAGAGGAACTATGAGGGTATATGCGGTATCTTAAGTAAGAGCGGTATATGCACAGTCTCTAATATTGTTTTTTAGGCCACATAGTTTCCGACTTTTTTACACTAGTTTCACTATCAGTCAAGAGATGGCGCTGATCTAAAACTGCAATACTATATGCCAGGGATCACCAATAAATTTTGCTCGGGGTCCGTTTTAAGAAATGAAATGATCATCGCGGTCCGCACCAAATTTTATAGAAAAAAATATTTAAGTATTAAACAAATGTATTTACGGAAATAAAATAAGGTATTTGTTAGCTCGTTACTTCGCCCGGCCGTTTTTGAATTGACGTCAACAAAGATAATGCGGGGGATACATTATTACTAAATTACGTACTCTGTAGTGCAAGTTGCTGTGTTCTCGCGATCCGCACAAAATGGTTCGGAGGTCCGGATGCGGACCGCGTTCCGCCAGTTGGCGACCCCTGCTATATGCCATAATAAAATACTATAACATATTTATATATGATTATACGGGACCCTCGGTGTCGAGTCCGATTCCCTGTTTATTAGTTTTTTTCGTAACCTCCTTCCACCGGATCTCTACATTTCTTCGATCGCGCAAGGAAACTCCCAAACATAGCCCTCTCCATTGCCCTTTGGGTGACTTTTTAGCCTTCTTATGAAGTCCATTGTGAGCGTCACGTTCAAGTGCCAAAGGTGATGTGAAGGTGGTGTGAAAGTCTTTGAGTGTCGCCAGTGATGACTGGCGACACTCAAAGACTTTCGTCGTATATCACGATGGTATGTGGGACGAAAATATCAATGGGACCAATGACCGACGGGGCTGAAAGGTTCTAGAGTGGCGACCGCTTACTGGAAGACCTAGCGTTGGAAAACCTCCCACAAGGTGGACCGATGACCTGGTGAACGCCGCGGGAATCCACTGGATGCGAGAAGCACAGAACTGGTCGATGTGGTGGCGCTTCGGGGAGGCCTATGCCCTGCTGTGGGCGGTTATCGGCTGAAATGATGATGAATTTATAAACTGAAGTAACGTCTATTGTATTAGCCTGATGAACCTTAGACTTTGATTGGGTCATTGATACGTTACGTAGGCGTAGCGCTACGTAGGGTTTGCGTAGCGATACGCAGCGTAATATCTACGCTTTGCACACCTGTGCAAAACCAACGCCCAGAGAGACATTGCTTATTTATTTATCAGAAACTAGCTTTTGCCAGCGGCTTCGCCCGCGTATTATACGTATAAACCTTCCTCTTGAGTCACTCTATCTATTAAAAAAACCGCATCAAAATTTGTTGCGTTGTTTTTAAGATCTAAGCATACATAGGGTCCGACAGAGGGAAGCGTCTTTGTTTTATACTATGTAGATAGTGATTGGGCAGAGTATACTTTATAATATTAGGTTTTTTTACCCATTCGATTTATTAATATCGTATCGATGTTGACGATGCTGTTCAAATTCATCATGACCATGGAATTTGCAATAAAAAAAATATTTTGCTATGCCAATGCTTGATTTGATTTGCTATCAAAAATTTCCACATCGGGAGATTATTTGAATAACGCAATCTTTACGGTTGTCATAATGCATCAGACGAAACTAACGTCATTATTATTTACTGCAATTTCTACATGACGTCTGTACGAGGAAAGTCTTTGTTGGTAGAAAAACAAACCGAAATATTTATATTTCGAATTTAGAGCATCAGAAGTAACTAGAGAATAGGCAGCAGCGTTCTCTATGCATTTTACCACCATACTGCAATCGCCAACCCACCTGCCAAGCGTGGCGCCTTTTTTGGGGGAACTCTTTGTCCAGCAGTGGACGTCTTTCGGCTGACATGATTATGATGATGATGAATTATTTTAAATGTTTAGTTTCGAACATGATGCTACATTTACTTTAAGCAAAAAAGTTGTAAGTATAGACGTTACTACTTCAGGCATTGCAATACCATAGAAATATGACCATTTAATGTCAACACCGGGTTAGCACTTATACAATTGTTCTTGTTTCCACTTAAAAGAAGCAATAATAAAAATATCGTTTAATCAAATTCTCTATTCCCCATGAAGTTACAAGAAATAAGAACAGCTAAACGTGGAAGTGCAACAACCAAAATATTATTTTACGGTACTAATTTTATACCGATTATTATCTAAGAGATCTAATTTACACGTCTAGCTCGTCGCAGACACTTTCAACTCACCATTCCTGTTATTAAGAACAATAAATCTTGAAGTGAATAGGTAGTATCTCTTTCACGCTAAAATAAAATACTAGCTTCTGCCCGCGCCTTCGTTTGCGTGAAATTTCTTGTTTCAACATAAAATTAATCCTATAGCATCTCTTGGTCCGCTCGCGATATTACGTCAATTTTTTCTTAGCATGCTTTCTATAATATTTTTCTTTTTACTCAGCTCCGTGGGGTCGTAGTGTGATGTTAAATAACCTTCCTCAAGGCTATCAAATGCAAAAACATTTTTTTGAAATTAGACTAGTACTTCTAGAGATTACCTCCGACAAACAAACTTACGAACAAACAAATTTTATTTATTTTAAGTTTTAGTATAGATAATGTTGTTATTTATGTGTTTATTGATTTGTGTTTAAATTAAATGTAATAATATTATAAGCTATTTATAACATTCACAGCTGCTGATTGTAGATTCATATAACTTAGAATTATTCTATAGCGTTTATTATATTCAATATAGGTGCATCGTTTTCGCATATAATTATTATATGTTGTAAAAATATTGTGCAACCGGAACGGTAGAGTTTCTTGCCTGTTCTGTTCTATACGAAACTAACTAAATGCCAACTTCAACTTTGATTATAGGTAATATTTTTTAGGGGTATATATGAAAGTACCTAAGTAGTGTGGTATTTTGTCTAAAAAATATTTTTATAATAATACTAGCTTCTGCCCGCAACGTCGTCCGCGTCTAATACTTGCTCCCCCTTTTTTTTTTTTTGATCACGAGGTGGAATTCCTCATGGATGTCCTCCGCCCTGGGGCGGGCGGAGGGGTCTGTCAGACTCTTACTGACTAAAACCACCCCGGTGTTCCATCCCACACCTACGTCGGGGACCACGGGAACCAATATGTCTTCCGCGATCCCCGACCGGTGCCGGCCCGCCTTTGCGGGCCTCCTCACGTTGGGGGGGGAGTGAGGTGTTAAACTCCCCCCCCATAAATCACAGAGAGGCGCGCGTGGAACACTACGCGCCACCATCTCGGGTCCGTAGCAATAGGGGGCGACGGATGTCCCCAGATCCGTCACCCCTGGACCTATTTAGGGGGGCTGGAAGAGGGTGTTGTCCGCCCTCCGCCGACGCCCGGTGCGCCTGCTGCGGGCTGGGCGAGCGCAAGATATCTCCCGCTCCCTTTCCGCAGCCTCCTTCTGCGACTTGACTGATTCGCAGAAGGATACCACCGCGTCCCAGGACTCCTCGCTGTCGACCATCGACTCGACCACGGCCGGCAGCGATAGGTCACTGCCTACTTCTGAGACGAGGACACGACGCGGCTCCTCCCAAGCGGCACATTCTGCCAGCGTATGCCGCGCCGTATCCTCCCGGCAGTCGACGCAGTGGTGACACCGGGCGTCCGGCTCCCTGTTTATGCGACACAGGTTCTTCCCGAAGCATCCATGCCCCGAGAGCACCTGCGTCGCCCGAAACGACAGGGAGCGGTGCCTCCTCCCGAGCCAGTGCCCGAGTACTGGCCGGACCGCCACGATGGTGGCGAGGCCGGCGGTAGGGCGTGAAAGCCTGTCCTGCCAGCTCACCACCAGGGCTGCGCGGAGCTGCGACCGACGAAGCTCCATATGTCGCTCCGTCAGTCGCTCCCCTCGCTCCCGCGCTTCCTCGCGCCACCGATACAGTGACGCGAGTACTTTCGCCTCGAGGTCCCACGGTGGGGAATACTTGCTCCCCTGACCCTTCCCGTCGCATCGCAGCCTGCCAGTTTTCGTCCATTTTTTTGTTGCTGCTCCGCTCATTTTGACCATAGCGTGATGTTATATAGCCTATAGCCTTCCTCAATAAATTGGCAACCCGACTCAAAAAGATTTTTTCAATGCGAACCAGTAGTTCCTGAGATTAGCGCGTTTTACCCCTCATTTTAGGGAAGTGGGGGGTTAGAAAGAGAAAAAAGTAGCCTATGTCACTCTCCATCCATTCAACTATCACCATTTAAAAATATCACGTCAATTCGTCGCTCCGTTTTGCCGTGAAAGACAGACTAACTGACCCACACTTTCACATTTATAATATTAGTATGGATAAGTTTTAGTATAGATAATGTTGTTATTTATGTGTTTATTGATTTGTGTTTAAATTAAATATAATAATATTATAAGCTATTTATAACATTCACAGCTGCTGATTGTAGATTCATATAATTTAGAATGACTCTATAGCGTTTTTTAAATTCAATATAGGTGCATCGTTTTCACATATAATTATTATATGTTAAATGTTGTAAAATATTGTACAACCGGAACGGTGGAGTTTCTTGCCTGTTCTGTTCTATACGAAACTAACTAAATGCCAACTTCAACTTTGACTAAAGGTAATATTTTTAGTAGATTTAGATTAAAGAGTAACAAAGATCCATATGTACATCCTCACAAACTTTCATATTTATGATATAAGTAGGACAGTAGGATGTGAGATTTGCCCTGATTGATAGTTGGAGTAATTTTCTAATGCGTCATCATCAATAAATTTCAATGAGTGATGACTTATCTAATAAAGATAATTTTATTTTGCAAATATGGGTAACAGCAAATGATGACAAAAAATATATGAGTTCAGCCATATTTTACCGCGTAGGCATGCAAAAGATTTAAAACATTGATCTTAAAACTAAATAATTAAATACAATTTCAAAAACGAAACTAAATATTACACTAACTTAAAAATACTTTCTCAACTAGGAAGTCCTTAATATTATAATATCCTTTAGCCACTAAAAAGCTTCGGAGCCTCTTCTTAAATAATGAAAGGGGAAGCTCTTTCCATGTCTTAGGCAATTTGTTATAAATAACAGGAGCCATGCAGAAGACATTTTTGCGCATAAGTGCTGTCTTGGCTGTTTCCAGACATAGCACGCTATTGTCGCGTCTACTGCGGAGTACGACATCTGATAGACGTCTAAAACGACTCGGATTTGTCTTAACAAACACAGCTACTTTGAATATATACAGACATGGCAAAGTTAATATTTTGTAATTTTTAAAGTACGGTTCACAACTATCAGTAGGCTTAAGTTTAAACATCGCCCGAATGCATCTTTTTTGCATCTTGAAGGCAGTCTCTATTTCAGTAGAGTTTCCCCAAAATATCATCTCATACCGTAAATGTGATTCTACTATCCCGTACTAAGCGGTAAGAAGAGCATCCGTGCTTATAATATGAGATAATGTGTGCAGGGCGTATGCAGACTTACTCCTTTTCTTACATAGAATATCGACGTGTGATTTTCAATTCAGTTTTGTATCCATAT
The DNA here is from genome assembly GCA_947507805.1 of Aporophyla nigra. Classification (NCBI taxonomy): domain Eukaryota; kingdom Metazoa; phylum Arthropoda; class Insecta; order Lepidoptera; family Noctuidae; genus Aporophyla; species Aporophyla nigra. Next base: position 9,376,855 of record OX382301.1, read on the forward strand.
CGAGACCCAGGAATTTTGTAGTTTCAACTTCTTGTATAGTATTATTATTATAGTTTATATTTAAGTTACTACCGGAGGTCTGTTGTCTGAAATGGATAACTTTAGTTTTAGAGAAATTAATTTTTAATTTGTTTGCATCTAGCCAGTTTACCGTCTGTTTTAAACTATTATTAACTAGCTGACCCGACAGACGTTGTCCTGTCTCTTTGATGATATTTGAGCACGCATTCTGTCAATTCTATGTCAAATGTCATAATGTTACATTAAAAAAGTTTACATTGTCCTATTATATGGTTGTTAAGTATTCTTAAATAAATGTTCTTAAATTTTCTAATTTTCCGCGCAATTTTTTAAATTTTTTCTTTCATAAGAACCTTGTCCTGACAATTACAAACAGAACAACAAAAAAAAAAGTGAAATCGGTCCAGCCGTTCACGCGTGATGTCGTGACCAAGGGAAATAGGGATTCATTTTTATATATATAGATATCACTTTCATACGTATCTAATCTCATCAAAATAAGAAACTCATCAATAACAATTTACAATTAATTAATTTATTCATAAAAGTGAGGTTATTCAAGATGTATAAGATTATGCAATACCCATTAACATCAAGAATAACATAAAATCAAATTCTGTGCATTCAGGAACTAATAAAATTAAAACGGCTTACACGATTTTGATGGTGAATTTCATAACAAAATCGTTTTTCTCGCAAATATTGTATTTTTAGTAAGAATATAAAAATCATCTGAGGGATTAATTAACACGCTTTTATTAGCTTCACCCGTATATTTGTTTGTAACCAACTCCTTTGGCCTTGATTTTAACCCTCTTCAAACGGTCAGATTTCATTTAAACTTTGTAGACTTATCGAGGACCGACGACAGTATAATAATTTCAAAAAATTTCCTTGTTTGATCCGTTCGAAACCACTCAGTCCGAAAACACAAATTTCTAGTTTTTCCCATAAAAAATATTTATATTACTAGCTTCTGCACGCGGTTTCCCCAGCATGGATGTCGAAAAATTCACCATTTCAACCCCCAATTCACCCTCTTAGGTATGGAATCTCAAAAAACGCTTTCTTAGTGGTTACCTACTCTTCACAAAGAACACACTGCTCCAAATTTCATGTCTCTAAGACCAGTGGTTTAGGCTGTGCGTTGATAAATCAGTCAGTCACTCAGGACTTTGATTTTTATACATAGGTATAGATAGATAGATACTACTCGTAAACTACAGTTTGTGTGAGGTAACTGCTTCCAGAAATAAAAGACTTGTTGTGTGGCTTGTCTGATAGAATAAATAATGAGAAAAATCTCTGTGATTACAAATTAAAAATAATTATTTCAGCCAAAACACGTCCACTGCTGAACATAGGCCTACCCCAGCACGCGTAGCATGACCACCGTAGAAATGGGTTTTGTCGACGGAAGAAAAGATAAAATTACAGATTGTAGAAAGATTAAAGACAAAATTAAAGAAAGTAGAAAGATTTGTACCGTTTTATGCGGGCGTAGCATGACAATTCTATCTTTATTTTACCAAGAATAGACAAAACCCATTTCTACGGTGGTCATGCTACGCGTGCAGGTTGCGGGAGTTTGTCTTAAAATAAAAATACGGTTTACGAATTTATTTAATTGTTTATTTATTTTGTGGTAAAATGACAACAATGAACGGGGACCTTTGGCATTGCGTAAGTATTAAATTACAGTGTTTTAAATGTTTAAATAGTGCGTATTAGCATGAAATAACCAATATCAACTGTTCAGTAATTAGCTTTATAAGTTCTGTTTTACAAAGTTAGGAACACATAAGTAACATTTATCATTAAATTGCAAGTTACAGTGAATGGACTTAATTTAACCCAGATATACATACCTATGTGATGAGAAAATGAACCACATTAATTTCTTGAAATAAACAACAATCAAGTTTAAGTTACTTCAAATAAATAACAATATACATAAAATAAATTAAATTACCAATAATTTAAATAAATATTAAGATTACTTAAAACTACTACGAAAACAATTAATAACTTTAAATTATTTTACAAATAAATTACACCATTCTAATAAGTATGATATCAGACAAATTTACGTATATACGTAATTTTTGTTGAAATAAGTAGTACAACTAGTCAACACGTGTTTGTCATCAATATGATAACGTTTCTTCAAAGTAACAGTTAATTTACATAAATAAAATAACAAATACCTACAAATCAGTTTAATAAAAAAAAGTAGCGCCTGGTATTATTAAGAGTACCTAGATTAAGGATAAGTAGATGCGCCTGAACGTGGGTAATGTTCACATTATCTTTGTTAAAATAAATAAATAAATAACTTTTCTCAATTCTCTAGGAAAACGGTAGAAAATGTCTGTAAGCATCTTAGACAAAAACATTATGTAGGATCTGTACTTTATAAAACATACATTTCAAAATAAATAATATAAGGAACAGGTACATAATAACTTATCATAGAAAAAAAAATTGACACTTAAAAGATTTTGAGAATTAGGATAAATATTAATCTGTAGAAACAGCAGAAACTATGAAAAAAGGCGAGTAAGTTTGAAAAGACGCTCGATTTTTTTTTTATGGGAATCAATTCAAGGCTTCAGTTTAGTAGACGGGGGGACACAAGAAAAAATATTATTGGTTCCAAATTACTTAAAACTTATTACGACGATCGTCGGCTTTGTCGACAAAAACTAATTAATGTTAAAGTTAATCAGTCGAGATGGAGAAATTCTGCTTACTCTTCTTATATCTAGACACACCAACATATGTTTTCTTACTACAGCCGACCGCATTTTAATGGTAACATTTTGACCTTAAATTTGCCTAGCACGAAGTTTCAAAAGCAAAATATAATATGTGACGTGGGACCTCCTGTACTAGGTATTGTTTCCACTATTAACAAAATATTATTTAACTCGAAGTAATTTTTTTAAAGATTGCATTCAAAATTTCAAACATTACATCAAATAAATCATGCAGTTCTGAAGAGAAGCTTATTGTAGGTATTAAGGGGGATGCGCCAAAGTACCTCGCGAAATTCTAAGTAAATATAAATGTTTTAGGGTTGAAAATCATATTTTGTTCAATACAGCCTGACACAGACTTGCAAATTGCAATAAAACGTAACAAAATTTAAATTTGGCGGGTTGCTTTGGCGTTGCCCCCTTAACATACCCACTTACATTCAATTTAAATAAGAAGTATAGTGCTCTATTCCGTTGTCATGGTAGCCATAGTGAGCACTAGCTACCTCAGCGTCTCTTCCCTTGAAGGAATTGTGATTTTTAAAGGCATTGATCATGATCAGGGTAAGTGCTAACTTCCCGACTAATAAAGACTTCATTAGCATGAACTTTAACATGCCCATGACGAGGGGCATTATCGCTGACTGTAGGATGAACGGCAAAATAAACATCGGCAGCATTTTCTGCATCATGTTTTTCTTCTTACCCCGACCTGAAAAAGAAAAAAAACAGGTAAGTTTTTTTGCGTTCCGTACTTTTATAGTTCATGATTATTAAGACTGGCTTTTATGTCAATTCGCACAAATTAATTGGCCCGGAACGGCTGAATTGACACTTTTAAATATTAGAATAAATAGTTTCTGTAAGCGATTCACACGAAGACAACTTATTTACGGGCGAATCGACCAATCCAAAATTACGAATTAAGCAGCCTAGGCAGGTAGATTTTCTCCTATTATCTAGTAACAAAAATATAGTGACCTTATTGGTGATGTTCTTCAGAAAGGTAAGGCGTAGTACTCGTAACCGACGTGTGTGTATGACCAAATGTATGAACCTAAACGAGGCAAAAGGAGTGTGTAGAGATCGTAGCAGGTGGCGTTCCGTGGTTTCTGCCTACTCCATGGGAATAAGGCGTGATTGTATGTATGTATGTAAAAAATATAGAAATATTTTCTTAACTACATTTGTATTGAATTTAAAACTTGCCAATTGTTGAATATCTATTCGTGAATTCGCCCCCTTTATTCGTGCAAATTACCAACAGAAAATAAAATACTATTTGAAAGTGTCGATCTGTCCGTTTCAGGCGAGTAAATACGTGTGAATCGAGTAATGAGCCGCTTGTGTCAGTTGGTTTTTTGTAATATTCGAAACTAAATTTCTTGAGTTTCTTTTTTTGTAAATGAGCAGATTTGGACACAAAGTCATGAACTCATGCAGTACAAATATCACTCTAGGGTTGATTTTCGTTTGCAATAAAAAAGTGATATCGCACCTCCGGTGCAACAACGTCACTTATGCAAATTTTGTCAAAATTGATCTGACAATGAGTATGAGAAAAAGTAGCTAATGTACCCCTTATTAAATGTTTGCTTTAACTTCAATATGAAGTTCAAAGTTGTAGTTTAAATATTACCAGTTAATTGCTTTAGTCAGTACATCATAATTTCGCGTATGTCATCATCATCATCATTTCAGCCGTAAGACGTCCACTGCTGGACTCAGGCCTACCCCAATTTAGGGGCTTTGCCATAATCGCAACGCTTGGCAGGCAGGTTGGCGATCGCAGAATGGTGGTAAAATGCATAGAGAACGCTGCTGCCCATTCTCTAGTAAGTCCCTTAGTCGCCTTTTACCACACCCACAGGAAGAAATGGGGTAGTGTTATTTTTTACGTCCGGGACCACAAGGCACGGTTCGCTTATGTAGATCACGGTAATCATCTCGTGGGCATTGGGATTAGAAACACCCTAGCTATATGTAAACCCAGGTTTTAAACTATACAGGGTGTCCAGTAAATAGCACGACATACTGCAGGGGGTGATAGCTTGGGTCACTACCTATCAATACAATACAATATATGTTCAGCAAAATCTTACGGATTTACAGTTTTACAAAATTTTCCGAAATACCGAAAAATCTCTACCTTGAAACAGATTTTTAAGCATCTCGTAATGAAAAAATCCTTTTCTAGTACTTTTTTTTACATCAAATTATTCGTGAATAGTTACTTTACTCATTGATAAGTCTTTTTTCTATCAAAGACAAGAATGTTTTCAAGAAATACTATTTTTTGTTTAAATTTGCACAGAACTATTTTCTTATCACTTAAGTTTAACCTACAGTGGTGAAAAAAAAAAAATCCGTAAGATTTTGCTGAACATATATTGTGTTGTATTGATAGGTAGTGACCCAAGCTATCACCCCCTGCAGTATGTCATGCTATTTACTGGACACCCTGTATGTGTGACAAACATCCAAATCCGTTCTGACGGAACATATTAAAAATATATTTTCAATACATCAAATTCGAATCAAATTGTTGTATCAAACATTATTCTTTGTACAGTTTTGGCTTCATTACTTTTTTATTATATGTATAGAATAAATTACTTTCCACGAACACCATTAGCTTTGTCGCCGCCATTATCAACGAATTATAAATCTCTCAATGTTTTATCTTATGCTAACTAAAACGGCGCGAAATGATATAAAGTTACTTTTGCGTGTCTTTATGCCACTGCACTCTGCACAACTTTCACGGTAACCACGCAAGCCGTGATAATTATTCGAATAAAATTATAATTAACGTAAAATAAAATAAAAACTCTACAATAGGAAAAAGTGTCTATAAAATGTTTATTCGACAAAGAAGAGACATTAATCCCTAATAAAATAGTCAAATATACCAGAGGGGTAATTGCGGAACTTTTTATCGGCAGGATTAGGTTTAATATTCATAGTTAAACAACATTCATTGCGTTAGTTACGTTGCTGAGCCAACAATTTATTCGAACAAATGACGCAATGGTTTAGAAATAATCTTCAATCCCATTCAGATTCTGATAAATTGTGCGTTTCGCAATTAGGGTGCAGGTATAACAGAATTAACGCAAGTCCAGAAAGTAATTTGTTCATAATTGAATACTTAATCGATTTCAGCAACCTTTGATGTGGGCTTTTGAAGAAAACTTTACACACGCTGAACTTGGGGAGTAAGCTGGTGAATGCGTGACGAGAGCGTTACGAAAAGTGTGATCGGGCAAGGCGAACGGAAGTTGAGAGGGAGATATAAGTTAGTAAAGAGAGAAAGAGTTACGTTTTGTATATTACTGTAGGAGCAACAGAGAGAGGAGCGAACACACATTTTCTACCTCTTTCTCTCATAGCCAGTTACATTTCTTATATCTAAGACATATAGATAGAGCTAAAATAAATTATGTATTTTGCCATACCTACCTACCGCCAATTAAGCAAAAAATAAATAAATAAAACTTATTTCAACGCAATAAGAAACAATTTTAAATGCTTATATCAAGTAATGCTAGGGTCGACACGTTTTTCACACACAGTAATAGTTTGCTTATTATGCTTTCAACTCAATATGGGGGTTTGCGAGATCTTGTGTTAGTTATGGTACACGTTGTATAATTGAACATTTCATATATTAGGGTGTTTTGCATCTCTTAATATGTGCTAAGGTAACCCGCAGCAATGATTTATTTTTACGTTTTTTGTAATTTGCAGGTCAATGTCAGATTGTATGTTGAACTAAATAAGATTCGCGACCTTAATACGTATGTAATTGAACACTTATTTGCAGAATTATAATCATTAATACAACCTTTTTGTCAGTCTAGGGGTTAGTGACCCTGCCTGCTAAGGCTGAGGTCGTGGGTTCAATTCCCACCCAGGACAAATCTTTGTGTGATGAGCACAATCATTTGTTTTGTGTCTGGGTGTAATTCATCTATAATATGTATGTATTTATAAATATATGTATAAGTATATTTATCAGTTGTCTGGTTGCCACAGTACAGGCTCTGCCTTGTTTGGGATCAGATAACGGTGTGCTGGTTGTCCTAAGGATATTATTATTATTTAATGACTTTTTCATGAAGTAGTCATTCAATTCAATGGCAATATGAAATTTGGATACAGCGCGCTACCGTGGCGCTTAAGAATAAAATACTATGTACTGGTAAATAGTTATCAGTTTATTCAGTGCATGCGTATATGTATTTTAAAAGGAGCTGAAATCATATAAATATATATCTATAGATATATTTATTTTGTCTTAGTTCTGTTTAAGAATAAACTTATTAAAGTATTGTTCATAATATTATTTTTTGAAAGAGCCACATATTTTTTAAGTTGGTTACATAATATTTCCCATTTTTAAGCCGTTGCGAGCCTACGTTTAAAAGTACCTATTCGCGTATTTTCCTGTAATATGCAATTTTCTCCGAAATGTACACACAATCTAAACGGGTTTTTACGTTTTTGGAAGTAATTTCCTACTCATTCGTATATACTAGGTTGGTGACTCTCATTTTGAGATTATGTAGGCAATTAAAACAAATTCTTTTAAGGTGGCATGTAATTTGGTTTGTGGGTCTTCCGCAAACAGCGCGACGCGACAGCACGACGCGCTGTTCAACGTTGAAATTGTTCTCGTAGAACAATTTCAGTATAAACTTCATGGAAATTGATCTACAAGATCATTCCGATCCAGCCTGGCCCTTGCTACCCTCTACGAGCGATGCCCTAAGCCGAGGTTCGTACCCACAGGGGGTGCCCTTAGTGAGTACTTGCTCTACCTTTAAGTTTTTTAAGCCCTGGCTGGAGGCCTTTATTTATTACGGTAGCCACAAGCAAGTCCAGTTAAGTACCCCACCACCTTATAGGTTGACTTGCGAGAAGAAATTTAAGAAAAAAAATCTACAAGAGTCACGTCGCTTTTGTCTGAAAAAACCTTGACATTTAAGTACGATCTTACGTTTATTTCCCAAAAAGTTCACCCACCTACCGCAGACAGCACTCAGTACAAAAAGTTCACTATATTATTAACTGGTTTCTTGTCTTCAAAAAGTTCGTAATAAAAAGTTATATTCAAGTCAATGGTCCTGCGCATGCGATCGAACCGGTTTGTCCGCGATCGCTGCACTTTCAAGCGCTCCAATTATTTCGGTAACTTTACAAGTAGGTACAGACGCCAGCATATAAAGCTACTACAATCTGTCACCTTAATAGGTTTTCAACTTTATCGCTAGAGCATTAGGTTCAAGACTGATTGGGACAACTTGACAGTTTCGGGAAGCTTAATGTGCTGGCGTATGTACGATCGGCGTATGAAAATCTTGACCATTCTTAGTCATCTAGCCTTACCTACTTAGATATATGATGTAAATATAGAAATAATGAAGTCTTAAATGTGATGTAGGTAACATTCGGTGCTAAAAGCAGCGTGATATATTTATTTATCTGCGTGATATATATATTTTACAGACAGGCCTGTTGGTCTAGTGGTTAGCGACCCTGACTGCTATGCCGGAGGTCGTGGGTTCGATTCCCACCCAGGACAAATGTTTGTGTGATGAGCACGATCATTTGTTCTGTGTCTGGGTGTAATTTATCTATAATATGTATGTATTTAGAAATATATAAGTATGTTTATCAGTTGTCTAGTACCCATAACACAAGCTCTGCTTAGCTTGGGACTAGATGGCGTTGTGTGATAGTTGTGGAATATTATTATTATTATATTATTATTATTTATTTATACATACTTTACTAGCTTTTGCCAGCGGCTTCTAGAGTATTATTCATATACACCATCCTCTTGAAATATTATGTCTATTGATGACAACTGCAATAAAATCCGTTGCATAGTTCAAAAGATATAAGCGTACAGACGCAGGAAGCGACTTTGTTTTCTACTATTATACACCACAAAAACCAGAAATAAATACTACAAAATATAAAATAGGCGGCCTTATCGCTTTCTGCGGTCTCTTTCAAGCAATCTTGGCATGGACATTAAATGGATATACAGGGTGTGGCGTAAGTAGTGGTCCACCGTTCAGGATTCGATGAACCAGATAATTAACTATACCAATTAAAAAATTTAAACATTTTTACCCAAGGGTTCTGAAAATATTTCATTTTTGTCTTTTATTTACGAAATTTCTACCTTTTATTACATATTTGTTTGTAGTTTCAACAAAAACCATTATTTTTTCATTTTGATTTCTGTTAATTACTGCTGAATACTAGAGCTATCATGATAAATTATGATTTTTTATGTAAATTCAGCTCTTTTGAAGAAAAAGTTGGTTCTTTTCTAATTTTAACCCCAATTTTTAACACACCATCAAGTTAAAGAGCAATTTTTGTAAAAAAAAAAAATTGGGTGAAAATGGTTAAAAAATTTAATTGTTTAGTTTATTATCTGGTTCATCGAATCCTGAACGGTGGACCATTACTTACGCCACAGCCTGTAGATAATAGTCAAGCAAATATATTTTATTACAACTGTCATTTTCTGATAGCTGTATTGGTTATAACACTGCAAAATGGCGAACATACCTACTTTATAAATTGATTGATCCATGTGGAGTCGGATGTAAAGAATAGTACCATACCATTTCTTCCCGTGGATATCGTAACAGGCGACTCAAATCAAATCAATCAAACCAAAATATTTTTATTTCACATAAACCTATAAACCTACAAGGGCACTTATGAAACGTCAGAAGTTACGTGCACGGTTCCAAATTGTTGATTCCTATGGAGAAGAGCTGGCAAGAAACTCTACGGTTACTCTTTTAAAATAGTTGGTTTTTACAATGATTTCAAATTACAGTGTTAATAGGCATGAGAGGACGGTGTAGGCCTGTCCACAAGTACCAGCACGCGTAGCATGACCACCGTAGAAATGGGGTTTGTCGACGGAAGAATAGATAAAATTACAGATTTTAGAAAGATTAAAGACAAAATTAAAGATTGTTGAAAGATTTGTACCGTTTTATGCTGGCGTAGCATGACAATTCTATCTCTATTCTACCAAGAATAGACAAAACCCATTTCTACGGTAGTCATGCTACGCGTGCAGGTACTGAATGAAGGGACTAAGGGGCATACATAAGAATGGGCAGCAGCGTTCTCTATGCATTTTACCACAATACTGCGATAGCCAACCCACCTGCCAAGCGTGGCGATTATGGCCAAGTCCCTTAAATTGGGGTAGGCCTATGTCTAGCAGTGGATGTCTTTCGGCCGAAATGTTAATTTGCCCGACTGCAAACCATTTTACAAGTAGGTAGTAGTACCTAATGTAGAATGTTATGTGATAAAATCCAAAAGTGTTCAATGTTTCGTTAACGTGATTGAATATTCTTATCACGACTTACCTCTCTAATTCTACCTATAAACAATAAATTGCCGTCTGTCACCGCTCTGATTACCTATTTGTATGTCGGACGCATTTCACTGTACTTTCTAGATACGATACATGAACCGCAGTAAACCTATGAATTAGGGCGGATGTTGGTCAAATTTGCTTTCCAATTATTCGTAGACCATGTTTACCTATGCATGTTGGTGGGTAGTGATTTCGATTTGATAGGTATGTTCCTCGTGGCACTTAGAGTTTAAACATTTGGACTGACACTGTAGTGAAATTTCAGGTAAACTCGGTATGAAGTTGCATTATAATTCTCACTAGTTAGAGAGAGATAGAATCCTACTTACCAGCTTCATTTTATGTAATTACTAGCTTTAGCCCGCGGCTACGCGCGTCTTGAAGTCGGAAATTATTCGACGGAAACGTTATTGGGTATATCCTCATAGTCAAAATGTGTGCCAAACAAAGAATCAAGAAAAAAAAATTCGTGCTTCTAAGTTTGTACAAAACTTTAAATGACACTGAACTATACGTTAAGGTAACTAAACGACTGTTATGGTTTTTGGAAATTCCTAAAATAACATAATGTTCGAAAAATTGCAATACCAGTTGATCGATTCTGGCGACCTACGGCCATAGAACGTTATATTTTTATAGTTTTTTTTTTTCTTTCAATTCGTTTGCGATACCGATACCCAACAGGTGGGTAAGTATTGTCAACTAATTTATTTTGACCCTGTATACTCGTAGACAGATAGAGTTACTTTCGTATTTTAATGATTAGTTTAATTGATTTTTATATTCACTGATTACTTTACACACTAAATTACAACTCGTTAAAATTTTAGGTAAATTGTCTACTTTTACAATATTTGTTAATATTAGGTTGGGGAAAAAGTCTTTTCGCATTATAGTATGTATGAACTTGTAATAAAATGTCTTTGGCTATACTATTTGTATCTGGCTGGTTTTGGTATCATTGAAAGTTTAAATTTTAAAGAACATAATTCCAAATTCAAATTAGGAAAATGTGTGATTTTCATTTGTTTTTCGTACCGTCAAGATGAATGAATCTAATGAAGAAATTCGATACATTTTAAAATTTTACTACATAAAAGGTAAAAATGAAACGCAAGCCGCGAAAAAAATTTGCGATGTTTATGGACCTAGTGTAGTGTCTGTGAGAGTAGCACAAATTTGGTTTAAGCGTTTTCAATCCGGAAATTTTGATGTCAAAGATGCACGTCGCTCTGGTCGCCCTATTACGGATAAAATGGATGCCATTTTTGAAAAAGTGGAGCAAGATCGGCATACCAGTAGTTACGACGTAGCTGAAGAACTGGAAATTGACCACAAAACAGCTTTGGCGCATTTGAAAAAAAAACTAGGTACACAAAAAAGCTCGACATTTGGGTACCTCACGAGCTCACTGAAAGAAACCTAATGAACCGTGTACTCATTTGTGATTCTTTATTACGACGTAATGAAACCGAACCATTTTTGAAGAAGCTGATAACTGGTGATGAAAAGTGGATCACGTATGACAAGAACGTGCGAAAAAGGTCGTGGTCAAAGGCCGGTCAGGCTTCACAGACTGTGGCGAAACCCGGGTTAACTCGCAACAAGGTGATGCTGTGTGTGTGGTAGGATTGGAAGGGCATTATTCATTATGAGCTGTTACCACCAGGCAGGACAATCGATTCTGAACTCTACTGCTAACAACTGATGAGATTAAAGCAAGAAGTTGAGAGAAAGCGGCCGGAATTAATCAACAGAAGGGGTGTGGTTTTTCATCATGATAACGCTAGACCTCACACATCTTTAGCCACCCAACAAAAATTAAGAGAGTTTGGCTGGGAGGTGTTAATGCATCCGCCGTATAGTCCTGACCTTGCACCTTCAGATTTCCACCTGTTTCGGTCTCTTCAGAATTCTTTAGGCAGTGACAGGTTAACATCACGAGAGGACTGCCAAAACCACTTGTCGCGGTATTTTGACCAGAAGTCCCAAAATTTCTATAGCAATGGGATCATGTCCCTACCTACAAGATGGCAAAAAGTTATCGAACAAAATGGTACCTACATACTTTAGTTAAATGTAAATAAACTTTATTAAAAAATGTTTTGAATTTTCTTAAAAAATGCGAAGAAACTTTTTCCCCAACCTATTATGTGAGCACCGTGTACCTATCACATAATTAATTTGCCTGTTATTGCTATATTTCAAGCAATGTTTAATTTTTAATTATTTTCACCTATTGTGAGATAGCAGTTTTATTCCTAGGTGCATCGTCTTTATCTAAAATTAGTAGTTGTTTTTTTTTATAAAAACTATATAACGTCTTCAAGACCATTCGCACATTCTTCTTCATAACCCTGCACCTTTCCAAAAACTAGTTTCGTAACTAACTTTTGAAAGGAGTAAATTTGCCTTTTATGTGCCTAAATAATTTGACTGACTTTATAATGAAGTATGGACGCCAAATTCGACTCTTACTTAAGATTTAAGAGTGCTTCTATGTTGCACTTTTTTTTCTCATCGTCGGTAGTAAGTGGCCAGTATTACTCCTCCACTCGTATACTCTCTACTACTCGTAATAGCTTCATCTATCTACAGCAGATAGTTATAATTATCATTAATTGTTGCACGCACATGTAGACAACAGCTTTTCTTCAACAAGATTTTTTAAAGATGGTTATCGCGGAGGTGCACGCTCTTTTAATACATCATTGTCTACTGACTTTGACGTTTGTAGACGGTTACAGTTATGTCAGTTACGTTTTGCTTCAAGAGGCTTGAGTATACCTACGTGATGCCATTTTTTTTTGGATGGGAAATCATCAACGTCTCCCGCTCTTGAGCGGAGCGGGAGGGCGTGTCAGACTTTCATTGACTAAAACCCACCCGTGTTCCTTCAGTTGCCCATGTGCCAGGGTCACGGTGTGTCTTTCGACTAATCTCGCGACCCTAGTAGTCCTACGTGATGGCTTCATAATCATTTCAGCCGAAAGACGTGCAACTCCTGGACATAGGCCTCCCCCAATTTGGGGGACTTTGTCATAATCGCCACGCTTAGCAGGCGGGTTGGCGATCGCAGTATGGTTTTAAATGCATAGAGAACGCTGCTTCCCATTCTTTAGAAAGTCCCTTAGTAGCCTTTTACCACACCCACGGGAAGAAATGAGATGGTGCTATTCTTTAAGTCCGGAATGACATGGAACGTGATCTCTTACATGGTACAAATCCAAATTATTTTCTACCACATAAACTTAAATGGGCATTTAAGAAGTGTCAGAAGCTAGGTGTACAGTTGATGTCCCGAGCGAGATACATAGCCATCTCACCAAGTAATCTGCTAAGTAGGGTGGATACTTAACCTGGGTCTCCGATTGTACATAAAAAAATATTTTTGAATTCGTAAAAATATCTTGTAAGTAATTACCTACCTACACGATATTTTTTCACGCGTGATCAGAACAGATCACGAACAGTTTGTAACTAAGCAACAGAAAAAATCTCATAAGGAATGCATTCTGAGAATTTTGTCTGTTGCTTACGTAAACTGTCTAGACTTGCAATTAATTAATAATAAACATAAAAAATAATATCATGTCTCGTAGCGGCGTCGTTAATTGACACGACATGTGCGCTCTTAATATATTAATATTAGAAATAATGTTTGTTGTCTCAAACCTGCACATTTACCTACTTAATTATAATATACCTAGATAAACGACACTACCTACTATTTTATTACTAGAATAATTCTACTAATAATCGTAATATACGTTTGAATGTTAGTGAGGATGTCTGAATGTTTTTACTTTTTCACACAAAAACTACTGAGTGGATTAGGATGAAATTTGACTTACAGATAACCTGAATTAACACGTGGGGCACTTTTCATCCCGGTAGTACGTTAATTCCCCCGGGATAATTTCCAACTTCAAAGTTCAAAAGTTATTATTCCACATATTCTTGCAGATCAGATATTTGTCTTGTAGCTTTGAAAGTCGTTATGGAGCCCGAAAAGAAGTCCGAAAGTCTCACGACCAGTTTTAAAGGGGTATCGTTTTACCCAGTAACGATATTGTGAAGGTGCGATAGGCAACCGGTTCATACTAGTAGTTAGCTGCATCCGGTTAGACTGGATGCTGACCTCAACATAGTTGGAAAAAGGATACGCAGATTATGTAGATGTAGGATGTATGCTTTTCTTGCATATATTAATTGTCATAGTGATATGAGTGAGAGCAGTGGTGGCCCAGTGGTAACGGCCGCGACCTACGAGTAGTAGGTCGTGAGTTCAAACCCAAGCAGGCGCTTTACTTTGTATAAATTATTTCATCACCACTGCTCTCAAAAACCGGCATGTCTTAGAACCAAAAATTCGAAGGCATGTGACATCTACCAACCCACACTGGGCCTGCGTGGTGAATTATGGCCCACTCCATCTCATCGAGAGGAGGCCTTTGTCCCAGCAGTGGGAACATTATAGGCTGATGATGATGAGTGATATGAGTTTACAGGCTGCATTTACAGGAATATAGGAATAGTCCCAACAAGTATCGAAGTTAAAGGATGTGTAAACTTGACAATGCTTGTACAGTCACCAGAAAAGATAAGTAACCAGGGTAGTCGCATATAGTTAGAAGTTTAGTAAGAAAATGATGGATGTTTTCGAATAAAATTTCATTCTGAATAAGAGGCCTGTTTATACTAGATGATACGACTGACGTACGGCCCATTAAATGTAGAAGTCTTTTTCAGTAGTAATTTTTCATGTATTAGTTTCTAACTCTCACTCTCTCAAAGCAATCAATCGCAATTGTATTATTTTACGTGATTCGATTTCAAAGCGATCGTTTACCAAATGCAATTGAAGCGATTGCCAATATACTCAATACTTTAATTGCATTCCACATGTATTCTTAGGTGGTAAACTTATAATTAGATCACATGGACCCTGTCGGGCACAGCAAAATAAGTGAGTTAGGAGAGAGGAAGCATTTGTTAGTTTTGTAGCATTAGGAAACTTACTATGTAAAATAATATAAAAATAATGATTAATACATTATAATTATGATAAACCAATAGCAATATTAAATACAAGATACAAAATATGATTGCAAATGTAATAAAAAATAAATAAAAAAAAAGAGATGAAATAAAATGATGGTACGATATCACTACAATTACAATTAATAAATGGTAATTGATCGTCTCGGGGACCCTTTTTTTTTGAAATCATCAAATGACGTCTCTCGCTCTTCGTGTCAGACTTTTACTGACTAAAACCCACCCGTGTTCCTTCAGTTACCTGAGCCAGTGCCACGGTAACTCTTTCAAACAATATCGCGACCCTGGCAGGGGGACCCTTAATACGTATTTACTTTCGTTACGTGAACTAAGTATATTGGAGAGGTATTAAGATCCATGCGGCTTAAATGTCTAAATCATGGTTATCAGTAAAGTCTTTAGTTAAGGTGAATGCTCCAACTAGCCCGCGAAATTCAAATTTTCTTACGTTTTTTGCAATTTGCAGGCCAGTGCTAGGGTAACCCTCCAAGTTCATAAAGGCCTAGGAAAAAAAAAAACAGGAAAAGTCATTCCTACAGCTTTATGAACTTAGAGCGTTGTATTGATGATTTTGATGATTATAATTCTGTAACTGCATACGTCTTGCAGTCGCGAATAATATTTTAATCAACATACAACCTAGCACTGGCCTGCAAATTGCAAAAAACGCAAGAAATTTTGAATTTCGCGGGCTGGTTTGGAGCTTTCCCCTTAAGTCTTGAAAGTTTCAAGTCTTGAGATGGCTATGACGTAATCTAGGCAGTCTAAGTCCTGTCTAAGTAACTCTCCTCATGTGGGCCAAACAAACATTGAGTTGGTACAAGTTATATATTGCCAACATCGAGAACTGTGAGGGTTGGACGATTCGCAACTTGAATATATGAATAAATCAAAATACTCTATCTATTTCATTATCATAATAATTATAATGTCTTAGGACAATCAACACACCGTTATCTGATTTCAAACTAGGCAGAGCCTGTACTATGGTAACCAGACAACTGATAAATACACTTATATATTTCTAAATACATACATATTATAGATAAATTACACCCAGACACAGAACAAATGATTGTGCTCATCACACAAACATTTGTCCTGGGTGGGAATCGAACCCTCGACCTCAGTTTTAGCAGTCAGGGTCACTAATCACTAGACTAACAGGCCGGTCAAATTGACGGAAATAACAACATTAATACTCGTTACATTTTTAGGTATTAAACTAAGTACTATGACCTTGATCTTTGTAACTGAATCAGTGTGAAACAAAAGATTAACAATGGTAAAAATATTTGGTAGGTTAGGTTGTTTACTACTTAACTAAAATAAGGTTAATTTGGTTTCAACTGAATGTAAATAAAATGAATACCTACTAGTCTGCATCTCACGGTCATGAGTTGCTTGAAAGCAAAATTTAAATTTAAAACTCGTACAAAAATACGAGTATGATAAAACAAAAAAAAAAAAAACACTGTTTGCTCAGTTTTAATGAACAAACATTAAATTATTTTTTAATTTGACAAATCAAGACAGTTTAAGGCTACTTTATAAAGGGGCTACGCCAAAATCTTTACCTGTAGTTATACAAAAAAGTCGCATTTGTGTTTGTGCGCTTAGATCTTTTAAATTTTGCAACAGATTGTAATGCGGTTTTCATCAATAAACAGAGTGATTCAGGAGGAAGGTTTATATATAATATACGCGGGCGAAACTGCTGGCAAAAGCGTACCTACATACATATAAGACTCCACACTCTAAGATAACGATGAAAAAAATATTCATGATTTAAATATAATTATTATACCGTACTAGTTAAACATAATATCGCTTACCTTCACTCAAGCTCCGGTCGGAATCCAGTTCCAAGGACATTATCCTTCTCGTGCTATTATCCTTAGGTATGCTCACGAAAACACCATCGTACAGTTCCAATTTTTCATCTCCCACGTGATCTTGTTTTGGCGGTACATTGTGCGCTGACGCAGCACAAATTGTAAGGAACAGCGCGATGAGGCACAAAATCCGCGTCGGTTGCGGTGCGTCCATTCTGCCGGTCGTTTGGGCAGTGCACCTGCGTCCGCGCGCCCCTCCACGCCTTCTACCGTACCCCTAAACTGATCTACGTCAAGCGCGACCATGTTTTACACGATCACTCTCGATATTCAATTTCACTTATTATTTGTGAAATTCGTTCGTAACGTAATGTTATAGACAATTTGCAATTATGCTGTAAAACTTGTTTTAGATTCGTTGTTGATTTGTTATTTCACTATATGTATCGCAGTTCGTTGCTTAAATAAATAAAAAATTGTAAGGACTTTGCATTCACCTCTGCGTTAACTAGGACCATCAGGAACAAGTTATTGCAGTGTAAACCTCAACACATTGGAAAGGCAGACAGCATTCGCTTCCTGTGCTTGTATTTATTTCTAAGTAAGGTACGCTTTTATGTTCACTGTTCCAATTTTTTGGGCATTTGCGGCTACAACGGTACTGCCTTCGTCTAGCAGTCGCAAATGCTAATGCTGAACATGAGGTCTTGGGTTCAATTCCCAGATCAGGCAAAGTGTAATTGGTTTTTTTTATTTGAAATTTCTCAGTAGCAGCACGGAGTCTAGATTTGTGCCCGGTTGAAGGTATTAAGCCAGCCTTTCCCAAAGTGGGCGATAACGCCCCCTTGTGGGCGCTGCAGGCCTGTAGGCGCTGTAGACTCTACACAACGCCCCCATTTTTTTCTGGGTCTCTTACCACCCCCCTTTAGGCCTGCAGCGCCCACAAGGGGGCGTTATTGCCCACATTGGGAAAGGCTGCATTAGGCTCACCTCCTCTTTATCATTCATCGTTTCAACCGAAAGACGTCCACTGCTGGACATAGGCCTCCCCCATTTTGGGAGGGTTTCCTAAAACCACCACGCTTGTTAGCCGGGTTGGCGATCGCAGTATGGTGGTCAAATAATTAGAGAACGTTGTTGCCCATTCTCTAGTAAGTCCCTTAGTCGCCTCTTACATCACCCACGGGAGGAAATGGGATGGTGAAATGTGGGTGTACTAAAGATACACTTTCCTTAGGAGAAACAAGGTATATAATGTGTTGTGTTTACGGTTAACCAAACCACGGTGATACGAGATTAACGAATCCGGGGATTTAAAACCTTTCATCACAGTATCATGATAATCTCGAATTCGTGTTGAATATAAATTACCTCATTTAACCAAGCAAGCTTATGGATTTTCGTTGAGGAAATCAACTGTTGAATGAAAACTAAACTAACTAAATAACTACTACAAAGACTTCCAATTTCTGGACTGACTTTTAATCTACAGTCACTTGTTTCATATTCCAAATTACAGAATAAATAATAGCACTTTTGTTAAATAACAGGGTCTTTTGGAACACACGTAGATAATTGGAATACCTTCAGTTAATAATTATTATATTTTAAAATCTGAATTGTTATTTTGCTTTTGTTTTAACTACGGACGCTTTTAATTTACACATCGTTTTACATCGTTGTCACATTGATAATTTCAACATAAATGATGTAACCAACTTTTTGTAGCGAAATTTTGATTGAAAAGAGTGTCCACGGAGTTTCGTTTCCGTTCTCCTCCATAAGTACCTACGACGAGAATGGGCAACTATCTTCACCTTTTGACTCACCACTCCATGATAATTCAAAAGTGCCTGTAATTGGTTTATTTGAAATAAATGCTTTAAGTTTAAATCAGTGTAATTATGTATAATCAGTGTCAAAAATATCAGGACGAACAGACTGTTCAAAATGATCTGAACAACTAAGCAAAATAAACGTTATCTCGATTGGATAAAGTTCTTTTTAGAAAATGCAGATTTCGTGTACTGACTTCATTCTGAAACATTCCTTGTGTTATAGAATTAATATTTAATTTTCATAGTTGTTTAAATAAATTTTTAATAGTCTTTTCGTCTTGATACTTTGGACGCTGCCGCTGTTTGTGTAGTAAGCCGAAAGTAAAGTAAAATAAAATAATCGTTCGCTGCTGAAGATGCGTTTCTCTCGTTCTTTCCCCAATAATTCTTTGAATGATTTATGTTCAGAGGTATTCAAAAATCAGTGGAACATAGAATGGTTGACGAAGACAGAAAACAACACAGTGGATATCAAAATACAATCGTATGAGACCTGTAGATTTACAAATGATAGCTAACGGCGGAAATGGAGCACATCGGCAGGCCACTTACCTCACTGAAGCGAAGCAAACCCGAGTTGCAATGTTGCCAGCTCTTTCTGTTCCATTACACCTGTATATAGCACACCGTAATGAGGCCTCTTAAACATTTAAATATAAGAAACTTAAAGAAAACAACGGTAAAATAAGTTAATTACGTCATTTAAAAGTAGCAGGCGTTCGTTAAAGGACACTTAGCCGTTAACTCAGGTTTCTGATTTGTTAGTACTAATCTAATCTGATTAAATTTACACTAATCAAGTTTCTAGGTCAAGATTCTAAGTTCTCTTCATCAATTCTGTGCGATGTACACTGACTTCTTATTTTATCATCTAATTAAAATGGATAAGTATGTACAGACTAGTACTTTCCTAATAAGAATCGCTTGCTTTTAAAGTCATGGGCACTTGTAATGTGTTTGGTTTAGAAGAGCTCGTTGTTAACTAATAATAACTTCACGGGTTGTAGATGAATGACCATCCAGAACATATCGAGACTCCTCCGTGCCTCAAAAAGCACGTAAAGCCGTTGGTCCCGACTGTAATTTGTACATGTTTGGCAGTCAATACGGGAAGTCAAAAGTCCGAAAGTCTGAAAAACAGTCTTATTTAGGAGAATCGTATTACCGAGTAACTGAATTATCAGATAGGCAGGTTCCTTGTAAAATACTGGTATTCTGCTGCACTTGGCTGCAGACTGGAAGCCGACCCCAATATAGTTGAACAAAGGTTTGGCTGATCGATTTCTTTTGCTCAAGTACGGTTACAGAATCAGTAATGACTGCCCGATTCCTACGTTTGTAAAAAGATATCCAGAACGTGAATGTTTTTTTTTATAAATCTCTATGGTTACCTAAATATTAATCAAGGGCTACATTGGAATATCAAATGCTGTATATTACTTCGTAACCTTATAATATCATTATATTTTTCCTGAAAATTGTTATTAGTGCAAGATATTCGTGTCGCCACAATCAACCATAAACAAAAAATACGAAACTATCATGCAGATCTTATTCTGGTAGTACCTGAATACGAGTTTCACATCAGTTTTGTAAAAAATCTCTCTGTGAAAGGTCAGATGAAGTGAGCTGTCTTTTCACCGAATGCTAGCATGAATTGGCACTTATGACTGCTAATTAAAAGATCAGCTAGGGGCCCAGACAAGTGCCAGACGCTCTCTTCAAGCGTTTTGAATTTCTACAACGACTTTTTGCACTCTGGCAGCAGGTTTGACATCGACAACTGCATTTCGATAACATTGTTTAAACCATACATTTAAGACTTTTGATTGACCTTCTCTTCTTCAGTAACGAAGCAGAAGTTTACCGAATAAAATTTTTGAATACTTTAATACAACATTATATTTTTTTCTTATTCTTAGCAATGTATTTTTCAAGACTAACTGTCACAGTTATGTTCAACCTGTTCATCAATTCAGCCTATCTCAGCCCACTGCTGGACATAGGCCTCTCCCATGTTCCGCCACAACACCCTGTCTTCCGCCTTCCGCATCCAGTCTGTCCCAGCCACTTTCTATAGGTCGTCGGTCCACCTAAGTAAATGCTTTCTGCATTAAATTTTTTTTTTTTTAATATAAAAACCTTTATTACTAAAATAAGAGGTACAGTAAATCTCCTTAAAATAGATTTTTTTTCGTCGTTTCTTTTTTTTATAAAAGGAAACAGTTCAATCTATTCATAATTATACCAACGTAATTATTAATTAAAACCTAAATGCTATACCTGGTGAAATATATTATTATTATCGTCATAATCCACAGCCCTCTATTTTCTTGTGCCAATTCCCACGCCAGGAGCGTGCGCCAACCTCATCCAAGATTTGCAATTTGTTATGGCAATAATGTCGTTGGCCTATCTCGCCGCTGGATGACCGACATCTCGTCTTCCAGTCCTTGAACACTACTCGGCCACAGCCTTATTCCAGCTGGCAAGGATCAGGTATATAAACCATTCTATTAATAAACTTGTGCAATTTTGAATTTGAATACTGTCAAGTAATTGTAATTTTTTATATTATTAAAATAACAATTTGAAAATAAATATAAAATAACTGAATCAATTTTAGTGCATTACTTAATATGAATTATATTTATGTGATACAAAACTGCAAGACATGTCATACCCGGCGGATGGCTACTTGTTGCTGCCAGCAGTCGTTAGCAAATGTCACTTTGTCTGGGTGCTCTGACATCAATGTGAAGAAAGAGTGAACACGATAATAACAATAGTCCACTTAATAATGATAGCCCCCAGTTACAGCTACAGCTACGTAATAACTACCTTTTTCCCTCAATTGTCTTGCAACATCAACAGGATGACACATGTCTGATGACACTCTTAGAATTTCCACTAATAGTCGATTCGCACGAATTTAATTTATTACTGGGCGAATCGACAACTCCAGAAATAGGTATTAGACAATTGTCACGTTTCGAACTTTTAGCACTTATATATATCTAAGTATATAGCATGTAGGTCGTTGCAATGACCATTTTTCATACCTTTATTGCATAAAATCAAAACGTGCCAAATGCCTAGTACCTATTCCTGGAGTTGTCGATTCGCTTACTAATAAATTAAGTTCAAGCGAATCGCCTACAGAAAATAATTACGTATTGTATTTATGGAATTGTCGATTTACCCATAAATAATTTGGGTGTACTACGTGAGCTCGACAAATGAATGTGCGAATAACACTTGTGTGACAAAACTGTACTGCGACTCACAATAGTTCGAATGCACGCTTGTGCGACATACTCGAACTGACATAGTACACTAGGTTAGGTTAGGTTAAAACTGTGACCTCCTACGCGCAAGCCGAGCGAGCGAAGCGAGCGGTGCCACGGCAGCAGCCGGCGAGTGCTAGAAACGACTAGAGTCAGTGTGTCGCACCAGCGGCGTGCATTCGAACTATGGTGCGTCGCAGTACAGTTTTGTCGCACAAGTGTTATTCGCACATCCATTTGTCGAGCTCACGTAGTGCTTACAATCACTTAAATAATTTAACTTCGTGCGAGCGATTTGCAACATAAAATAATATATTGTTTAAAATAACATGAATGTTATTTAAACGTGTCGATTCGCCCGTTTCGGGCGAGTAATTTCATGCGAATTTACTAATAAGTTATTTCCACGAAGGCGTGACAAACATTTTATTTCCCACACCATACAAGAAGCCGACTTTCTATCACATATAATAAATATGAAAATATATTTCATTTTGAGCGCAACGTAGCACTCTCACTATATTCTTTGAACTACCGGAAAATATCCAAATAAATAACGAAAGAATTTGTAAGGGAAGACCGCTGGCTCTGGAATTTTCGCCAAACGTATTCCGTTATTAGTTTTGGGTGACAAAGCGTATTATCCCGCTTTATACGACCACTGATTAGAATTCCGGACATTCAAGGATGTGGATTTGACAACATGGACATTTAAGGATGTCTTCAGGCTGACTTACTAGCCAAGAAAGCCTGACTGTAGGTATATGATCATTCAGAAATCCGTCCAATAATTACGCCAGATTATTTAATTTCGAAAACTAGACAACGAATCTTGCCATTCAGTGGAGTAATAACTTTCTATTATTAACTTGCCTATTAGTAACGAATTATATAAGTTACAGTCAACGACTGAGTAAATTTTGTGAAACTTATTAGAAAACATATTTATTCCCTACTAGCCCGCCTTTTTTACACGCTTTATATTAGCTTCACTTGTATGTTTGTATGTTTGTATATTTGTATGTTTGTATGTTTGTATGTTTGTATATTTGTATGTTTGTTTGTAACCGACTCCTTATAGCGCGATTTATACCCACTTTAAACGACCAGATTTCATTCAAACTTTGCACACCTGTCAAGGACCGATGACAATGCAATAATTTCATAAATTTGTGCCATTATCCTTGCCAGGGTTACCAGGACAGCAAAAAAACTGTCACAAACTGCGCTGACATACGTCTCAAAATTCGAAATACCCTAAACTAAAAAGTACAAAATAATGGAAAAAAAGCGTGCGGTGTCTGATATCAATAAAAAAATACCTTAAAAAGCACCCCACGCTTTTTTTCCATTATTTTGTACTTTTTAGTTTGGTTTTCAATGGAAGCGTGTTTTTTAGTTTTTTTATACTATTATTTATTAAATAACAGATACAAACGAAAATTCGAGCAAAAAAAAAACAGTTGCTGTCAACCCGAATTTAAAAATAATCAATTAACTTTTGTGTGGGATTAAGATGACCAACAGACAGCAAAATGATTTGTTTCGCTTTGTTTTTACAATTAAATTTGATTGATAAAAATAATGGGGTGCCTGATATCAATAAAAAAATGCCTTAAAAGCACCCCACGCTTTTTTTCCATTATTTTGTACTTTTTAGTTTGGGTGGAAGCGTGTTTTTTAGTTTTTTTAAACTATTATTTATTTTCTATTTTTTAGGGTATTTAGAATTTTGAGACGTATGTCAGCGTAGTTTGTGACAGTTTTTTTGCCGTCCTGGTAACCCTGGCAAGGATAATGGCACAAATTTATGAAATTATTGCATTGTCATCAGTCCTTGACCGGTGTGCAAAGTTTGAATGAAATCTGGTCGTTTGAAGTGGGTCAAAATCGCACTATAAGGAGTCGGTTACAAACAAACATACAAATATACAAACATACAAATATACAAATATACAAACATACAAACATACAAGTGAAGCTAATATAAAGCGTGTAAAAAGCTGCAGCATGTCTTCACAAAATCATAAATGCGCAAATAACCGTCGCGCGTCGGTCTGTTAGAACGAAATTCGGGACACAAGACTATGACCTAGGGTAGGACCATTGATATCTATATATAATAGGACATCGCCATTTTTTACACACGTTCCCGTAGAATATTTTCCGACCTACACTCGAGCTAAACCACAAGCTAAATCTAGTAACAGATAAATCTATCTCTCTCTTCATATAAAACTTGTCTTGGACGTGTATCAACGTAGGTAATGCAACTGGGAATGCTCATTTATTCAGCCAATATACCAGTATTAAACTGGTTAGAAACTCTAGGTTAGCTGCCGCATAGTCTAGAACTCTAGATAGATTTCATGGCTATTTGTAGATATAAAAGCTAGCCCTTCGTTGCCTACGTATGCAGTACCATAAAAATCAAATTATGTTGCATGAAGATGAAAGTGCTTACAGATCATGTATCAATATGTCATCGACTGTAAATTGTAACCTGTTTACAAACAGGTTTACATATTCTAAAAATATGTTTTCACTTATTCTCTAAATTCTGTTCCATTTCTTCCGGTGTGTGTCGTAAGGGACTTACTAGAGATTGCGCAACAGCGTTCTCTATGCATTTACCACCATACTATATTTACGCCAACCCACCAGCCAAGCGTGGCGATTATGGCAAATTCTCCCCAAATTGGGGGAGGCCTATGTCCAGTAGTGGACGTCTTTCGGCTGAAATGATTATGAATTCTGTCTGCTGCTTTAGTTTATCGCTTTCACATAAAATAAGCTTAGTAAAGATTAGTTGTATACAACACTTGTCCGAAATGTAAAAAGGTTAACAAAATAGTTAATGAACCAAACATCAAAACATGTACGCTGTACCCGTTTTATACACCACACTATTTTAACAAGTCTTTTACAATATTTTCACAGATAGTGTTGCTGTATGAGCGGCACTCACTAGTTCATAGAAGAAAATAATTTGAAAAATTATCTGCCAGATATTTATGCGACTTAGTAATATCATACATTAATGCGACCAGTGGGATGTCACATATTTTTGCAAAATGAGCGGCACTAATTGCAATAAAGAAAGAAATATGAAAAGGTATACTGATTAGGTATACTGTATGACTGATTAGGCAGATATTTGTAACGCTAGACATGTCCGATATTATTGCATTCTAATCGGTGACACGTCTTTTTAAGCCGGTGCAGCCTCCAACATTTTGGCGTCTCTTGTCTCATCATATAGTTTTGGTAGTCCTACGTTGTGTACGTTCTCAGTATTTGTCGTTTTCCACAACTGATCACTTGTTATAATATTTGCCATCATATTTACAATAAATATTAATAAACGAATCTTGAAATCAGATATTATTGCTGAGCCGTCCATTGTACCCGTATATTTATTGCTCGTGACTGTGCCTAGTTCCTGGCCAGTTTTATCGAAATAAAACAACAAAAATTGATTTATATGACGTGAATAAAATATTTGTGTTTGATTTGGGGCCGTCCTCATCCCATCCGACGATATTTTGATTGTACATTGAAAAATTAAAACACGGAATGTTACGCGTTTCGAATAAATTTATATTATTTTTGTATTGCAGTAGATTAGTACCGTGTGGTGCCGGACGTAAAGAATAACACCACCCCATTTCTTCCCGTGGGTGTCGTAAAAGGCGACTAAGGGACTTACTAGAGAATGGGCAGCAGCGTTCTCTATGCATTTTACCACCATACTGCGATCGCCAACCCGCCTGCCAAGCGTGGCGATTATGGCAAAGCCCTCCGGAATTGGGGGAGGCCTAAGTCCAGCAGTGGACGTCTTACGGCTGAAATGATGATGATGAGTAGATTAGCATACATGAAACAAGCATCTTTATAATTACTTCATGTGTTGCCAAATATACAGGTTAGCGTCACCCCAATTTTTCCCGTGGGTGTCGTAAAAGGCGACTAAGGGACTTACTAGAGATGGCAGCAGCGATCTCTATGCATTTTACCATCATATGCGATCGCCAACCCGCCTGCCAAGCGTGGCGATTATGGAAACCCCCCAAATTGGGGAAGGCCTATATTCAGCAGTGGACGTCCTACGGCTGAAATGATGATGATGAATGATGAGAGCAACATATGAAGCTCATATTTGATTGTTTTCTGTCATGGTAGCGTAGCTACCTAAATAACGGGAAATATTTAACTAAACCCCTGAAACTTATTGATGTACGATAAAGAACACTTTTTAATCAACTTCAAAAAGCAGGGGTTCTCAATCTGTCTGTTTTTGTTTTTGTAATTCTGTTTTTATCTTAAATTATTTTTATAAATAATTTAATCGTGAAGATTCGTTGGCAAATGCATAGAGCTTAAACCTCCACAGTATACATTTTGTAGTAGGCACTTAAACGTTTTCAGTTAAATGTGGAGTCTATTCCACGTTTGCAACACAAACAACTATGTTCCACGTTCCTAACCTAAAAATAAAACTACTTTTTGTTAAAAAAATATGCGTCTCCGGCAAAAAAAATATTGTGGCGGGTTCCGAAGCACTTTTAGATTTCCCGAATAGTATCACATTCATTCTAGAGCTAGGCAACACGTTTCTAAACTTAACTTAACCAAAATTGAAATCACAAACATTGCTTGTTACTGAAGCGTTCGTCGACTGTTTGAGTGTTATCAATTATTAAAGCAACAACACAGCGAACAATTTACATTAAGTTTTCATAGAAATTGGTCTAATAGAGTCACAACGCGCCTGTCTGCGGGAGCCTTAAGACAGAATAATCGACATGACAAATGTAGTTTTGTATCGTTTTCGCTCCGCTACGGATTGGTGTTTCAGGGATTTTGTAAAAGCAATATTGCTGTATAAATGTATTTATAGTAATTTAACTATTTTACAATTTAATAAAGTGGCATAGGTACACTGGAGCAAAAATAAACTGAGAAAATATTACCCATTTTTATATTTCATGTTTCCGCGCTATCGACATATCCTGGACACAGCATTGCATAGCTCCGTTCCCTTTCTATGTACACAAACATATTGGAATATTGAACTAAATTGACCGTACGAAAATCTGGTTAAACTTACCTACCTTTTCAGCTGAAGTGACCCTTTTTCGTCATGGTACATTTATTTACTTTACTTATCATACTTCTATAAAGTGTCATCATTTTGCCTTCTCAGTTTCTAACAAACACGATTTTCATGCCTATTTCTTACTATGCTTTCTTAAACATATATCTAGCGATTAAGGTGGCAGCTCCAGGGTAACCAGTTTTAATAGTTCATTAATTAATCTCATTGAATAACTATTTCATTAAAAAAACATTCAATAGTATTCAATGAACTTAAGAGGATTGTATTTATGATATTAGTAATTCATCATTTCAGCCGTAAGACGTCCACTACTGGACATAGGCCTCCCCCAATTTGGGAGGCTTTACCATAATCGCCACGCTTGGCAGGCGGGTTGGCGATCGCAGTACGGTGGAAAAATAAGTAGAGAACGCTGCTGCCCATTCTCTAGTAAGTCCCTTAGTCGCCTTTTACGACACCCACGGGAAGAAATGGGGTGGTGTTATTCTTTACGTCCGGCACTACACGGGACATTATACTTATATTAGTAATTATAATTCTGTAAATACATAATAATATGTACGTACATACTACGGTCCCGAATCATATTTAAAAAACCAAACCAAACCAATTTAAAAAAAGAATATTTGAATTTCTTTTTTGATTTGTTTCACTTTAGGGCATCCTCCTCAACACTTTCACGGTTCAACTTTTTACATATTTTCTGTTCTTAATTATGATAAATACTACAAATTGTATAAATACTATATTAAGTTTCTAATTTTACTGTTCATTTTTAATATAACGACGAAGCGCGTCGGTGTGCATCAGCGCAGCTCGAAATGAAATCATCACATCATTTCAAGAAATGCTTTAAATTAAGAAATGTTTTATGTATTTATTACTAATGAAAAGTAAAAGTTTTATTTATATAAATTTAAATTGTTTATTTTGTTAGACAGTTCAGAGTTCTGGACAACAGAGATCCATTTTATGTTAGTAAGTTAGGTACAAAAAAAAGCAAATAAAAACTTAAGAGCTATGTTAGTGTGTTATTTTAACTAAATAAATACTGAGCTTGCAGAAACTATTATTTACAAATATGCACCAAGACAATATGAATCACTCCTACCGAACCAACACTTGCATGAAGTGATTCATTAGTGGTGAATTAAATTTGTCCACTAACATCTTCAGAATGCTATTAGGGCTGGACCGTGTTCTTTCCAAAAGCGACGCCGTTTTTCTTGTTAACATAGCGTAGAAGTCGTGAACGCGCGCCTGTGCGAACATGCCAGAGGCACTACAAAAGCGCGGCAACCCCAACAGCATTCTGAAGCTGTTATTGTACTGAACTCTCATGGCGTCCATTGTTTTCCGCGTGTAGCTGGCACACAGGCTGCTTGTGTAGAAGGTCTGGCAATAAGCCTTGAACAAAGTAATTTTAGCCTCCTTACTACAGCATGCAAACCTGCGTACCAGCATATTGCTTCTCACAGCAAGAGCCCTGCGCTCGCGTTCAATATCTTCATGGTATTTAAGGTCCTCCGTTAAGTAGTGACCCAAGTATTTTGTTTGTTGAACCCTTGTAAGGGTTGGCCATTGAGGTTAATACTTGGCTGGTATGTTTGTTTCCTACCGGGGGCCCTAAAGATCATGAAATGGCTCTTTTTACAATTATACAGTAGACCATGGCTAGCAGCGTACCCTTCACAATGTTCCAGAAGCTCCCGTATAGAGCCAGCCGTTGGACCCAGCAACACCATATCATCTGCGTATTATTATATATATTTAAGTTTTGTTTATTTATTTTTCATAAACAGGGGTTGTTGACATTTTGCATAGTCGTCGTTAAACTAAGTTGGAAGTTAAAATTAGCCTGACATAAACTTGCAGTATATAGGGGTAAGTACCGCTATGTAATAAAGTTGTGGGTCAGCTAGTCACATCTACGCACATAATTGTTCAGACAATGTTTTAGAACTAATAAGTAACCTTTACATTCTTCGTAACATCTCGGAGTCTGAAATTGTGCCCCATGGTACTTAAGTATTTAAGTACGACGACATAAGTCCCACTTGTATAGGTGTTTGCACCTTCACCTTGGTGAAGACAGGCGCATTGTTACTTATGTAGCTGAAAAACTTACCCGTACACGGTGTCAGGGATATTTAGGCGTAAAACGTATACCACGAATTCAGCAATTGTAGAACCTGGAACCTTTGAATCCTGGTTATTAAAAAAACTGCTGTTTTATACAAAAGTGTAGTATGTATTCAAATATACATATGATTTACTTTTTAGGGTTCTGTTGCCAAATGGCAAAAAACGGAACCCTTATAGATTCGTCATGTCTGTCTATCTGTCTGTCCGTGTGTGTCACAGTCGCTTTTTTCCGAAACTATTAGGTTGGGGAAAAAGTCTTTTCGCATTATAGTATGTATGAACTTGTAATAAAATCTCTTTGGCTATACTATTTGTATCTGGCTGGTTTTGGTATCATTGAAAGTTTAAATTTTAAAGAACATAATTCCAAATTCAAATTAGGAAAATGTGTGATTTTCATTTGTTTTTCGTACCGTCAAGATGAGTGAATCTAATGAAGAAATTCGATACATTTTAAAATTTTACTACAAAAAAGGTAAAAATGCAACGCAAGCCGCGAAAAAAATTTGCGATGTTTATGGACCTAGTGTAGTGTCTGTGAGAGTAGCACAAATTTGGTTTAAGCGTTTTCAATCCGGAAATTTTGATGTCAAAGATGCACGTCGCTCTGGTCGCCCTATTACGGATAAAATGGATGCCATTTTTGAAAAAGTGGAGCAAGATCGGCATACCAGTAGTTACGACGTAGCTGAAGAACTGGAAATTGACCACAAAACAGTTTTGGCGCATTTGAAAAAAAACTAGGTACACAAAAAAACTCGACATTTGGGTACCTCACGAGCTCACTGAAAGAAACCTAATGAACCGTGTACTCATTTGTGATTCTTTATTACGACGTAATGAAACCGAACCATTTTTGAAGAAGCTGGTAACTGGTGATGAAAAGTGGATCACGTATGACAAGAACGTGCGAAAAAGGTCGTGGTCAAAGGCCGGTCAGGCTTCACAGACTGTGGCGAAACCCGGGTTAACTCGCAACAAGGTGATGCTGTGTGTGTGGTGGGATTGGAAGGGCATTATTCATTATGAGCTGTTACCACTAGGCAGGACCATCGATTCTGAACTCTACTGCGAACAACTGATGAGATTAAAGCAAGAAGTTGAGAGAAAGCGGCCGGAATTAATCAACAGAAGGGGTGTGGTTTTTCATCATGATAACGCTAGACCTCACACATCTTTAGCCACCCAACAAAAATTAAGAGAGTTTCGCTGGGAGGTGTTAATGCATCCGCCGTATAGTCCTGACCTTGCACCTTCAGATTTCCACCTGTTTCGGTCTCTTCAGAATTCTTTAGGCAGTGTCAGGTTAACATCACGAGAGGACTGCCAAAACCACTTGTCGCGGTATTTTGACCAGAAGTCCCAAAATTTCTATAGCAATGGGATCATGTCCCTACCTACAAGATGGCGAAAAGTTATCGAACAAAATGGTACCTACATACTTTAGTTAAATGTAAATAAACTTTATTAAAAAATGTTTTGAATTTTCTTAAAAAATGCGAAGAAACTTTTTCCCCAACCTATTATAAAAGCTATGCTGTTGAAACTTGGTAAGTACATGTATTCTGTGAACCGCATTAAGATTTTCACACAAAAATAGAAAAAAAAAACAATAATGTTTGGGGTTCCCCATACATAGAACTGAAACTCAAAAAAAAAAATTCATCAAACCCATACGTGTGGTGTATTTATGGATAGGTCTTTAAAAATGATATTGAAGTTTCTAATATCATTTTTTTTCTAAACTGAATAGTTTGCGCGAGAGATACTTCCAAAGTGGTAAAATGTGTGTCCCCCCCCCCGTAACTTCTAAAATAAGGGAATGATAAAACTAAAAAAAAATATATGATGTACATTAGTATGTAAACTTCCGCCGAAAATTGGTTTGAACGAGATCTAGTGAGTAGTTTTTTTTTAATACGTCGTAAATCGTAAACCACAATTTACCTTTCATTCAGTCAACACAAATATAAAAATATAAAAAAACTTTAGAGGTGTCAAGGGACACCCGGATGGAACGAAGTTCCTTTCCAGGATTCATAATTGTTATAATTTTTTATTATTTATTATGTACAAAAAACCTGTATACACTCAACAAAAATATTCTCTCTCTCTCTCTCTCCCTCTCTCTCTCTCCCAACTCACAACAAAAAATGGCATGTGTGCAATTCACACGTGGTAGAAGTGAAACCTTCAAAATTTTTGGCATCAAGATATGATACGAATGTAAAATTACGGGAAGAGGATAATTCGTTGCCAACACCGCAAAGGGGCGAACCTCAAATAAGAAAATTTTACAGGAGAGCCAAAAAACGTTTTTTTTCTCCCGATGACGCGCTTATTTTGATAATATTAAAATAAAAAAATAAAATAATTAGAAAAATCTAATGCGAAGGTGTACTATGGAAACAGGACTACAAAATTAATACAAATATAAAAATTTACAATGCCAGGTTTTCCGAGGAAAAGCCGAGAAAAAATATACGCCTTTTCGTCGCGCCTCTTTATCACTAAGACATACCGTTTATCTAATATTCTCTTAGAGATACGTCTCGATGCATTATGATAAAATGCGTTGTTTTAAATAAAAAACTATACTCAATACAATCAAAAATATTTATTTTAAGTTATTATAATGAGATCACAAACTTCTTGACTTATTCATATTTTTAAAATACACCAAATTACTTAATAAGTTCGGATTCTTCGTCACTAAACCTGTGTATTATGGTTAATATCAAATAAAAACAATAACTAACACAATAACAAATACAATCAGAAATCAAAATAAAACAATGCTATACTTACTGAAGTAGGTACAATATCATCTGCAGAAAAAACAACTATTTAAAGAAAATGTGTAGGTACTATGTATGTATTAAACTTAAGACGAATAAGTTGGTGCTACAGTAATTAACAGTAAATATAATCTCTAGTTATACAAAAAAACTAAGACTAGTATTATAAAGAGATCAATGACAATTTCAGCCATAAATAGTTATAATTTCACTAAATGAAGTGACTTTTAATATCTTATAATTATGTATTCATATTTGTACATAAATTAATAAAAATAAGGGTTGTTATAACCTTTATCACCTTACTCATGTGGCAAATTTTTATAGTAATTTTGATATTCATGGAACCTAATAATAGGGCAGTCTCCAGAACAAAGGCTCAGCAAATCGTCAAATTTAGGCTTCGAAATCTTTATTTGTGAATCATTTAGTGGCCTTATAGGTTCCTTTAAGAATTTGACTTGCGATCTTCTGACAGTAATGGACCTGTAAACAACGTCAGTGTGACTTGTCTTAAAATACAATGTCGTCGGCGTTTCTTTATCTACCTTAAACTCCACTACTTCAGTCCAGTTTATTGAAGCACCAGATTCATTGTCTTTGCGTAGACTGAGCATCTTTATGTTTTGTGATAGCTCTTTATAGTCTTTAAAATCAGAGTATTGCAAGGGTCGAAGAATGTACGGTTGTGAAGATCTAGCCATTTGAATAATAGGATACAATTGGGATGGTAGGAATATATCTCCAGCTTTTTGCACGGCGTAACTTATGGCACTATGTGCAGAGTCTCCCTCATTCTGTCCGTGGCTTGGAGCAAAGAATCTTAAAGTTATAGTTTGCAGATGTGTAACGTTATTAATGCAGTATAGCAGAGCAGAAGCGACTATCGAGTTTTTATTTTGCCCTGCACATCCATCCGCATACAAGCTTATTGACTTATAACCTGCAACGTCATGTTCATGAAGGAACATAGATACAGCGGTAGCAATTTCTGAAGACCCGCGTCTACTTTCTGTTTCAGGCCACGTGAAGCAATAACAATCTCGATTTGCTATATTGTAAATTGTGAAGTTATACACTGAAAGCTGTCTTTTATAAAATATTGCTCCTTCTTTTGTTATGGGTAAGAACATGACTTGTTGCAAATCAAAAGATGCACAAACTAGTTGGGGGTTTTCGGCAGAAGCTTCTTGCTTGTCTGTGTCCTTAAGTTGGCGAACAGTTTGCTTTTCCGTAGTATGTTTATCATACTTTTCTTTTAAATTCGATTTAGTCTCAGGTGATCCATCGTGATAAGCAGCACAAAGACTACATTGGTCTTTTTTTGGTCGATGAAAAGCCAAATTCATGGATTTGAACATCTTTTTATAGGTTGTCAAACCTGGAGCCTCTTGGAATGGTATTTCAAGTTCGTTAAGTAGCATACGGTGCATTTTTTTGACGCTTAAATCAGTATGCAAATATTCTTTCGTTGAATTGGCCCGACAGTAATGCGATTCAACTCTAGGAAAACGATTTATGTGTTCACGTATCATGTTATTAATTTTGCTGTCTCTTTGTTTAAGTCTTTCCACACGACCACCACGAGACTCTTGAAAAAGAATTCCCGACTGATTAGGCTTAGCCAAAGAATTTCGAACAAATTTTTCCGAAACCGCAAGTGTATTCAAAAATAATGTTCTACACACTGGGTATTTTTTCCCTTCAACAGATAAATAATACTTAAGTGATCTCTTTCGTCTTGAAAGTCTACCTCCGGGTATTAGCGTTCGTTGTTTCGGCTCACATTCAGTAATGTGTCGTAGAATAAAATCCCTTCTTAGCGAGGTTTCACCTATGCTATAAAAATCGGCGAAAATAACTTTTCTATCAATCTCTGTGAAGCGATAACAACATCGGTTGTTATCCTTACAATTTGCTACATTACAGTATGCACCGACAAATTTTGCAGGTACAGTTTTTTTTGTTATAGGTGAAATAGGTATATTCCTGGCCAGTATTTCGTAACATTTTAGCTAATTTCCGTTTGTCTATTTTTTCTTCCTTGGCTATTTTAAATTCGCGTCTGGCACCTTCAATGGGATAAAGTTTTTCAATATTAGAGCTTTCAGTGGAATTATTCTTGTTAACTATAGCACCTGTTGTGTTTTTGGCCGGTTCCTTTTTTTTGTGTATTTCACACGAAATATCTCCGTCAAAATGAGTCCAGCATAAAAGTATATTGCATCTAAAACATGAGCTAAAAACTTCGCTGAAACAGTTAGGAACTTCACAAGTTTGTGATCTGAATTCGTCAGTGTTCCTATGTGTATCTATATCATCTAAAACAGATATGGGACTTATTCTAGCTGAATGTAACTGTAAGACCTGTTTTCTTTGATCAGGAAGAATATCATGGTGTGGTATTGAGCCATTATTTTCAACAATATGTCCATGCATAGTGCAGGAAACCTTCTCTGAGAAATGTTCAGAACACAAAAATAGGAAACACGAATTGCAGGAATTGAAAATATCATTTCCACAATGAGGTACTTCACATGACAGTAACATAGGATGATCCACAGTTATTTCCTGGTAGTCTTGTAAAACCGTAGGTGATAAATCTCTTTCAGGGTGGTAATCCGGATCATCAACGTCAGCTATATCCATATTTTCAAACAGTCCCGAGTTATTTTGATTAGAAAGACAGTAAGTAATATTACTTTGATCAGAAGGACAGTTGGTAATATTACTATCGTCATTCGTTTGAATTTCTATTTCAGATTCAGGTGCTTTTTTATGGTCACTTTTGGTAATATTACTATTGTCGTTCGTCTGAATTTCCATTTCAACTTCAGGTACTTTTTTTTTATTGTCACTTCTGATATTGAGCATAGAAATAGGAACATTATCATCAGAGCATTCTGACCCATTTGATTGTCTTCTCTCAAGTGGTGTCATAGTTTTTATTTCACCAGTTTCATCATCTTCTATAGTTGTGACAGTTCCATAATACCATTTTGATTTGAAACGCATTTTAACTTTGGTTCCCAAAGTTATAGGCTCATTTTTTATCATGGGTTTCAGTTCAGATATGCAAACGCAATTATATGTTTGGTCTTCCCACGTCACTATGACGTCCATGCTATAACAAACCAAAAGTTTTGGTAAACGTACAATGTTAATAAATATCACAAGACAGACACCAAGGCTCAAACTAGGTAGAGCTTGTACTGTGAGAATTAGCTAAGAGAACACGGATTTATATAATATATAAATACCTACTATAAAACAGACTAGGTAATATTACTGCAGTAGGTACCTAAGCTATGAATATTGAAAAAAATCTTCTAAAGCAGACAGACACCTGAGCTCACGTTTGCACGGACGTAAAAATATCGCGGCGGTATTTTATTGCGCACTGGAATTTAAACTCTCAGTTTTGATCCGAGCGTTGAGAATCCAACGAAGTGCATCCCAGCGCGTCGAAAAGACACACAGTTGGATTTTCAACTCTCGTCGCTTAGCAGAGCTTTGAAAATCGAGTCCGCGGAAAAAATGGCCGCGGGAAAAAATCGCCTGTGCGAACCTGGGTTATCAGTACCTACCTACTCTAAATTTTGTTTCCAATTTAGAGTAGGTACTGATAATGACAATTTACTTTGTATATATTACTACCCCTTATTATCATAGGGGTTGAAATATTTATATTACCGATTAGATAGTTTAGCTACTGACTGTACCCACCTAGATACCTACCTCATATTTTCAAACTACTAGAAATCTTCAGATTCTAATTACTACCTCTAGAAGTTTTAGCTAAGGACTATACATTAAAATTATTTTTGTCCCCATAATTTTAAAACCTACCTAAAAAAATAAGTGCGCCGAAATAAGATAATATAATTAAGTCATAATACTCAGAATGAAACAACTGAAACAAGGTGGTGTCGATTCTGGTAATTTACCTATTATCAATAATTGAATAAAGTTTTTAAAAGTTATCTAACCTCAAATGTTCGGATATGATTATTAAAATTTCTGTTGTTT
This sequence comes from Aporophyla nigra, assembly GCA_947507805.1. Lineage (NCBI taxonomy): Eukaryota > Metazoa > Arthropoda > Insecta > Lepidoptera > Noctuidae > Aporophyla > Aporophyla nigra. The sequence goes on from OX382301.1 coordinate 9,413,173, forward strand.
CATATCAAAAATATAATAAAACCAATATACTTACATTATGTCACAAACACAAACACACTGTTATTAGTAATTCAACGCGTAATGACTTAATAAACGTAATAAAAACAATCGTAACTCTCGCGCAGCCTCTTAGCCGGGGGCGAAACACCGACGTAAGCAAATGAAGCGGGCCGCGACGAAAGGGCGAAACTGAACTAGGGCTTTCTGCATTACTCGCGAGATGTCACCGCTATAAGGCGAACTTCGAGTTTCGTCTTTTCGTTAAATTTCCCTAGAATTGATTTTGAGTTACGCCGTCAATCTTTTTTCGTTTCTATTAGTCTTAGAGCTTCGCCCTTTTGTGACGACATAGATCTCGACAAATGGAGCATTTTTGTATACTTAACTAATTTTTAAAAATATAACATTTAACATTTTATTATTCGTAAATATTACATCGATTTATCGCGACAATATTCTGCATTTTTTTTTTTTTCCGTATTTACATAAATAATAACCTATACTAGGTACGATAATAGACTTGAAATAATAATAATATGTACAAGTACATATAACATTTTTGATTAAATTCTAATATGTACAGGTACATAAAACGTTTTTAATGTGTTTTAATTTTTTGGAGTTCAGATGTGACAATATTTGCCGTATCCATATTTCTTTCGTCCATGGTCATAACGTCATGTATTTCCTATCTCATTTTCTCCCACGTTAAATCTTATGAAGTTATGTCTGTCTCTTTTTACTGTCGCTTTTTCGTTTCATTAAGTTTCAAATCACAACCAACGGCGCTAAAGAAGTTTTCACTTCAAAAAACAACAACATACAAACAAATACAAACAACAAAATATATACGGTCGAATTGAGAAACCTCGTCCATTTTTTGAAGTCGGTTAAAAAGTGTAGTTACAACTTTTCGTGAGAATTTTTTCCGTCTAGCCCCTTTTCACAACGCGCGACAAGGAACTTCGTTCCAAAACTTCGTTCCAAAAACATTTAATTTCATAAACATAAACCTTATGCATAATCCGTGAATACCTGCAGGTTTGTACGGAACCCCTGGTGCGCGAGTCCGACTCGCACTTGACCGGTTTTTTATAACCGTTGAAATCGTTCTAAAATCATTTACTGAATTCATGATAAGTAACTTTTTTGTTATTTTCTTGTTGATGTCCCCCGACGCCCTGTATATTGACTTTGATTAAATTGAATTTACTTTCTTCATTGTATCTCTGGTTCTTGTGATACAGGCACTCCTCTCACAAGAACCAGGGCTACAGTAAAGTCACAAAGACTTGCAGTAATAAATAATTTATTATTATTGAACCAAATTCCCTGTGTTTACTCTTTGAAGTGCAATAGTTTCTGTATTACCATGAAACATGAGGCTTCAAGGGCTAGTGCAAATCTTAGGGCTCATTCAATTAATCGAGCCTGGTCAAACCACTCTGGGTTTGGGCCATTTCATTCAGTCATATTAATTAAAAAAAAAAATTATATTATATTTTAATTTAAAAAATATACAAATTATTTTAAATTAAAATAACAAATATACAAATGCAAAAAAATATATAAATTATTTTAAATTAAAATAAGAAAACTTTAATTGAAAATGATAAGAATTTTATTTTCATGTTTAGACCCTTCAACTAACTTATTTAACATCCCATTCAGCATTATTATAAAAAAAAAAAAATATTATAAAACATGGGTATGTATTGGATTGTCGTTTAGAATCATCATCATCTCAGCCCAGAACCACCCACTGCTGGGTACAGGCCTCCCCCTTTTTCCGCTATACATCTCGATTCCGTGCGTCTATCATCCATGCGTTTCCGCGACCTTGACGATATCGTCAACCTGACGCGCTTTTGGACGACCTTGGTGTTTTTGGCCTAATCTTGGCCACCATTCGATCACTGTGTTACTCCATCAGCCATCTCCTTGTCTTACCAGATGTCCTGCCCAACTCCACTTAAAGGCTCGTGCAGACTAGCGCGATGCGATGGTCGCGCGCGATTCGCCGATTTATATCCGAAGACCAATTTCTATGAAAACGCGCGCGACCCTTCACACAGGGGCGACCTGTCGCGCCGCGACACGATCGCTCCGCGTCGAGGAGCGCGACAAAATAAGGTACATTTGTGTGGCGTCGATTCGCAGCCGCGACGACCTCGTCGTGCCGCGACTGTCTCGATCGCGAATTCGTGCGATTTTCCCCGTTTTTGCAACATTTTTCATTACTGCTCCGCTCCTCTTAGTTTTAGCGTAATGATATATAGCCTATAGCCTTCCTCGATAAATACGCTATCCAACACAATTTTTTTTATTCAATTCGGACCAGTAGTTCCTGAGATTAGCACGTTCAATCAAACAAACTCTTCAACTTTATAATATTAGTATAGATTACTCTAAGTTATATGTTTTTTTCGCCTTGAAAAGTAGCAATAAATAACGTGCTATGAATCTGATGTAACGAACCATATCAATTGAATTTCCCAAGCGATTTACTCCTCCAGCCAGACGGCATTTAACAAAATATAATCTATATATATAAAAGAAAGTCGTGTTAGTTACTTCACTTATAACTCAAGAACGGCTGAACCGATTTAGCTGAAAATTGGCAGGGAGGTAGTTTAGAGCCAGGAGAAGGACATAGGATACTTTTTTTTTTTTTTTTTTTTTGCTTTTGGCAAAGGATACTTTTTATCCCCTTCGACCGCGTTCTCGTGTGATGTGACATAAAACGTCAAAGAGAATACATTTCACTATAAAACGTGGTATGACAAAAACTTTGCCTTCGAGGTACCAGGCGGTCATAACTTGGTATGAGCTTATTAAACAGCAGTGTCAGCCAGAAAACGCTTTATGCCTTCGAAGTAACAGGTTATCATAACCGAGTAGGAGCTACCCAAACATATGAGTATCAGCTAGAAAACGCTTACCAGATCACCACCGCGTACCAGGTTGTCAAACTTGGAAGGTTTATTACAACATTTTGAATCTTAGGCGATACGAAGTTCGCTGGGTCAGCTAGTTTTACATAAAAACACTTTAATCATACCAGATAATAACTTAACTATGTTTAATATAGCACGCTCGGTGTGTAAGAATGTGATAAAATAACGTGTCACACTATATCAATTTAATTACAAACACGCTGTAACACGCAATTCTACAACAGCATGTAGATATCTCTGTCTGTCTTAACCAGGCATTATGTTACATCTAAAAAACCGAGTGGGTGCAATGTACTTGGCTTAATAAATAGACACGTAGTTTTTAAATCAGCTTTTACTTTCAAAGATTTATACTCTCGTTACTAAAATAAGTATCTAAAGTTCGTTTTTCAAATCTAGATACCTACTAATTTGACAGGCGTTAGGTATGTAAAACTACTAAGCTAAAAAAGTAAATAAAAAGACTTGAAATGACAGTTAACTCCCTGGGATTTTGAAACGAATTTTAGTACCGCAAATGTTTTATCAAAATTTGTTTTCAATTTGTTTGAATTTGTATTCTAACTTATTGTGATTTAAATTTAATTGAACTATATTATTGTTTTACATTTCATTTTGTAAATGATTTTATTTGTACCTATTTCATTTAACATCATGTAATTGTTTGATTTTATTGACGACTTTTAATTTTTTTAATTTATTTACTGTTGATTTTATATTAACGATCTTGATGTACGTTTATTCGTTTTTTATTTCATTGTGCAAGCTGTGATTGCCTATGATTGAATGGGCTTTTATTCTATGTTTTATAGTTGAAATTAATCTATGTAATTGTTTAATGTTACATTTGTTGACGATCCTTAAATAAAACAAAATAAATAAGTTGATAGTAGAAGCTTTTTTCTGATAAATTAAAGTGGATAAGTTATTTTTGAGTTCAGAATAATAAGAAGAGCGTTGTAGTTTTAAATGATTAATTGATATTAATATTTGTGCCACGTGTCATTAATCATAATAATTGGATTCGTTACTGGCATTGAATACAAAGGTATTTGTTTTACCTACACCACGTATAATTGGTTGTTTAGAAAATATATTTACTAAAGAAATGAAACGTTAAACATAATTTGATTAAGTGAATTCAGCATTTGTAAAGTCACTTTTCAATCTACTCCACATCAACAGTAAATCAAGTAAATACCAAAGATAAAAATGGCGTTTTCTTTTAGTCTTTTAAGATAAAAAAACGAGCCATCCTCTTACTAGGTAACTACCTACATAATTATCTACTAACAAAGACACAAAATCGTATCTTCAGGTGCAGTAACGCAGTCTACAGACTTAGTATTTACAAAAAAACAAAAAGTTACCTAGCGAAACCGTTCTAGATTCCACGTGAGAAAGTAAAGCTATTATAGTAGCTATTATGTTGTGTGCTGCCAGATGTTAGACTAGTATAATTTAATTTAGCGCCATAATGAAAGTACTTACTGCAACACTATGAGAGTCATCATCATCATCATCATTTCAGCCGAAAGACTGAAAGCCCACTGCTGAACATAAGCCTCCCCTAATTGCTGGGGGGTTTGCCATAATCGCCACGCTTGGCAGACGGGTTTGCGATCGCAGCATGGTGGTAAAATGCATAGAGAACGCTGCTGTCCATTCTCTAGTAAGTCCCTTAGTCGCCTCTTACGACATACACGGGAAGGAACAGGGTGGTAGAAAGGCACTTTCTTTCTATCATTCAGGTATAGGATGCAGCTGAATAGCCAACATGGGGCAACTGTCTGTGATCTGACCTTTCGGGATTATGACAACTCGTAAAGACAGCTCAGGGATCAGCGGTTTAAGTACTTTTTTTAATGACATCTCGCAGGTCAACATATAGGGTTGTCGGCTGCTTAACCGGACTTGCCTGTGGCTACCTTAATAAATTAAGGCCTCCAGCCAGGGCTTAAAAATCTTAAAACTATAGTGACTACTCGCTGAGGGCACCCCCTGTGGGGTACGGACCTTGGCTTAGGACTTCGCTGGTAGAGGGCAGCAAGGGCCGGTTCGATCGGAATGATTATTATTTTGGGACAAATTAAAAGCTACAGGCTCAGCGGCGCGGGCTGGCTCGAGTAAGGGTCGGGGCGGACATGGATTGGGACGTCGTCGACGTCGCGGCGGTCGTCGGCGACGAGGAGGTTTAACGTCACGACACGAAGGGGTCTTAAAATGTAAAGATGAAATAATTGTTTGAATCATTTATTGAATAATAAATACTTAAAATTAAGCGTGATCGTCTATCTTTCACAAAATCTCACAGTTTTCGCGAGAGGCAGACGAACTTACATAACCACATTGATTAATTCTTACTACTTTTGTGAGAGGAATAGTAGTCAAAATCCTTTAAATTAATTAATTCTTAGTAAATAAATAAATGCATGTTAATTGAACTGATTCGCTCAGTCGTTGAGGTAGCCGTAGCGTTTGCTCGATTGGTGGGTTTTCGATTGTGAGTCACGAGGACGTGTGCGTAGATACTTTACATCTGTTTTCCATGGAAAATGCAGAAATGGAGCACTAATGCGCGGAAGAATGACTTTTGCGTGGCGACAAATGACTACCTATAAGGAATATTTTAAATGTCGCTGACAAAATCCTTACGAGCCGGTCGTACGGACTCCAGTTTTGACCCGATTTTGTCTTCTGTCTGACGATTATCTCATGGTCATGAATTTAGTTTTTTTTTTACCACATTAACGCCTTCTTTATTTTTCCTTATTGCTCTATGACGTTTTCCATACATTTCTAACAGGCACTGGAGTTGTAGATGATCTAGTCAGATATGGGGGCCTCGTTGTCAGACCTGCCCCAGGGGGACAGCAGGGGGCCGGGTGCGGGCCAGGGGGCGGGAATCGCGGGGGCGGGTAGCAGCTCAGCACGAGGGTGTAGGTGTACCAGGGATTGTGGAGACGCAGCCGTGAGGAACAGCCTGGATACAGCCTGGAAAATAAATAGACGCTTTTTATAACTTAACGTCACATAACATAACATCACATTATTTTCCTCGAAATAAACTTTTCCGAAAAATTCCGACGCAAAAAAGTCTTTACCGCTCATTACGAAGCGGAATATTTTCAGGGAAAATTCGTTCAGAAAAGTAATATAACATTTGGTCCGCTATGAGATAAGTAAGGATCGTCGGATGTAGTTGAAGTTAAGTAAGAAACCGATGGATGTTATCGATTTTTTTATGTATTGATAATGAACTGTTTGTATTGTTTTATTAAATTATATTCAACTATATCTGACGACCCTGATTACTTATCTCCACACCACACATACAGTCAGTCAAGCTGGTCTTTTTATAATTATATTGGGGTCGTTTTCCAGCCTAAAGAGATGCAGCTGAATACCAGTACATTACATGAAGTGACTGTCGACCTGACCTACAGAACATCGTAACTGCGTAATACGATACAACCCTTGGTATTCTGGTTATCAGCTGACTTCCAGACTTCTACCGGTTATAACTGTTAATGGTCCAGAAAGACAGCCGGAGCCATCGGCACACCATGACACGTTTTCAAGGCAAGGGTCTCAGTATGTGAAGATCCACGGACAAACCGTGGCAAGCGGACCTTAATCTGATCAATCGGCCCGTGCGGCTGTTATTACTTAGCCACGAGCCCCTGTACCCAATTGTTATTAAAATGCCTACATCTAATTTTATAAATAATGCAAAATATGTTATCTAAATTAAGACAAAGTAAATTTGAATCTATCTTTGAGGTTTCTCAAAAGCATTTTTCAAAAGGAAATAAAGAGATTTTCCTCTTACTCAATACTTTGATTGCATTCCACATGTATTTTTAAGTGGTAAACGTAAAGTAGCTTCATATTTAGCAAAAAATTTCTACGTTTTCTTAAGAATATATAATTTTTTCTTCTTTTTTTATTAGTTTATGTTACTCGCTGCTACTTGCTGCTTGCTCTTGTAAAAAATGTATAATTTTTTAAAAGCAAATGAAGCCTTTTCCTCATTCGACTTAGCGCTCGTGCCAGAAAAATGTTTAGAATACTAACCCTCCACAAAAACTCTTGTATTGCTCATAGCACATAATCAATCAGCAGAATTGAAGGAGTTTCAGGGACTGTCCACAATTTTTTTTTTTACAAGACTCCTTTTTTACACGCTTTATATTAGCTTCACTTGTATGTTTGTATATTTGTATGTTTGTTTGTAACCGACTCCTTATAGCGCGATTTTGACCCACTTTAAACGACCAGATTTCATTCAAACTTTGCACACCTGTCAAGGACCGATGACAATGCAATAATTTCATAAATTTGTGCCATCATCCTTGCCAGGGTTACCAGGACAGCAAAAAAACTGTCTTCGAAAACTACGGTGACATACGTCACAAACTAATTTGCGCCATTATCTTTGCCAGGGTTACCAGGACAGCAAAAAAAAAAACTGTCTTCGAAAACTACGCTGACATACGTCACAAACTACGCTGACATACGTCTCAAAATTCGAAACACCCTAAAAAATAGAAAATAAATAATAGTTTAAAAAACTAAAAAACACGCTTCCATTGAAAACCAAACTAAAAAGTAAAAAATAAATAAAAGCGTGGGGTGCCTGATATCAATAAAAAATACCTTAAAAAGCACCCCACGCTTTTTTTCCATTATTTTGTACTTTTTAGTTTGGTTTTCAATGGAAGCGTGTTTTTTAGTTTTTTTTAAACTATTATTTTTGAATTCTAGTCGGATTCGCGCATGAAGTTTTAATTTTCACAGAATGTTAGTTATAAGAAGGTTTCTATCATGAATACAAGTAAAACACACAATACAATTTTAAACGTATTATGGTGTTTTTGCTTTATCGTACCCTTCCTGCCAGGGTTGCGAGATCTGTTTGAAAGAGTTACCGTGGCTCTGGCATATGGACAACTGAAGAAACACGGGTGGGTTTTATTCAGTAATAGTCTGACACGCCCTGCCGCTTCACCCTAGAGCGGGAGACGTCATTAGATGATTTCCCACACAAAAAAATAATCGTACCCTTCTGTTCTGGTTAAAATATTACTAATGAGAAAATAGATGGCGATTACACCAAAGAGATTACACGTCCAACGCTCGGCACTGGGCGCCGAAACAGGTGTTAAAACTCTATTAGTGTGGTTTAGTTTAGGCACTTTAGGATTGGTAACTAGCATCGTCTTTCTGGCTGGCTGATCCCTTGACAATTCAAAAAAGCCTGTAGTTGGTTTATTTGAAATTAAACCTTGGGTTCATTGCTCGTTAGTAAAAACGGCAATTATATTCACCTTTTTGTTACGCCCCTAATTACTTTCATAAAAAGTGTGATTTTCCCATGGTATTAGTAGTACTTCGTATTTCCTTACCTGACTGACGGCTACAATGAGCAGCATGACTCCAATGGCCAAGTTCTTCACAGAGATGACGGCGAGGGCCATCAGGAGTGTGGAGATGACTCCCAAGGTGAACATGACAGGCAGGAAGATAAAGGACAGCCGCTTGAGCGCATTATGACCAAACGTACGGCCGACGCTTAAGTCTGAAAACAAACATTTCATTTTTGAAGTAAGCTTACTTAATATAATCGGCTTTTTTGTTAATCCTAGCACTAGGTTGTTGTAATAAGCGGATTTGGAGGCAGTAGGATTATTTCGGGAATGTGACAGGTGACAGCTGAAAATTTTTTTTACGAAAAATTACAAAACCGGCGAAAAAGAACTATATAGCAAAAAATCTAACTTTTAAGTTGAATATTGAGCTTATTTACATAAAAAAAAAACTATCGAATTTTACATAAACTAATTTTTAATCAGCGCCAAACAATAAACTGATTAATTATCTCAATTTTAAATGTAAGTAGGCTCTACGTAGGTTTTGAATCATAGTATTATTTGGCGCCGACTCAATATTAGTTTAAATAAAAAAATTAATACCCTCTAAAAAAGGAATCATCAAAATCGGTTCACAAATAACGGACTGAACATAGACCTAAATAAATAAATATATACCTACGGTTGAAATGAGTAGGAGACCTCATTGTAAGTTTTATATTTTCTCTTATATTGGTAAAATTTTGTGTTTAGGTTAGGTAAGTTTCAAATGTTTGTCCAACAAATAAAAATGAATATTTAATTCTACATGAAATTTGATTTGTTTTTACTATAAGAGGCTAAACCCTAAGTCTGCTTGGGTGTTTGTTGCGCCACTTCTTCTTTCTAGCTGAAGCAATAGGAAGTGATGGAGAGCAGGCTTTTGGGAGACTGCCTTATGTAATTTTGACGTTCAAAATGTATTGAATTTCAGCCTAATTTGAGTAAATGACTTTTGATTTGATTGGTTGATTTTTGGACTTCTGGGGCTCGGTCTTCGGTCAAAGATCAAGTCTGAGCACCGTAGGTTAGGGTAAGCAGGGTACACATGTCTTCCAGCTTGCGCTTTAGTGAGATAGGAAGTTTTTTTAAGGTTTTCTATTTCAAGTAGGTAAATATCCCTCTTTTAGCTCTGTTCCAAAGGTAGACATTTTTTAAAGCTCCACTTTAAAAGTTCAGTTTAGTTCGAAAGAATGTGACATAACATCACTATACAAACGCTTACACATAAAAAAATTACGCTAGCTAATACCATACAGTCATGAATTTATATAATACACAGGAACAGGTCCCAAAATGCCTCATAATAAACGGTTCTCGGTCAACATTGTGCACAATAATAATGTAACATAACATGTGTTGCGTGTTAGAGCGCGATACACAAACTTGGGTTAAGCTTAGAACGTGAGTAACGTTGTACTTAAGACTTAAGAGTGTAACGTTTTACTCAAATCCTTGGCAATTATATAAATCATACCCTAGATTAGTATAATTCGTTCAACTTGAGAAGCCGTTTGTGACAACTCGTTATTGTGTTTACTTACTGTCCCTGTGGCTTCTCCCGCGTTGATGTCGGAAATTATCCCACAAAAATGTATTACCGGGACTAAACGTAGCCTAAGCTATTTCTTATAATATCAGCTATCGGGAGGTAAACGGCTAGACCAATTTTGACTGTACTTTCACTTCTCTACGAAAGTACTGTCAAAATTGGTCCAGCCGTTTCGGAGGTAATTAAAAGCTGCTTTAAAGTATCCTATAATTATAGGCACTTTAATATGCATTAATATGCTGGTCCTTGGCAGCTCTGGACAGAGAGACGTGGAAAGAGAGTAGGGAGGCCTTCGCCCAGCAGTGGGACAGAAACGGCTAATAATAATAATAATAATAGTGGATACGGCAGTCATTGTGCCGATAGTCGTTACGGCCAATGGCATAATAGCCAAGAGCCTCGATCAACATCTCAGGAGGCTCTCGTTAGGCAGCTGGATCAAGGGCCTGATCCAGAAAGCAGTAATTCTGGACACGGCGCGTATTGTTAGGAGGTTCCTCTCTCAGCAGCCCTGACCACCGGTAGCTTGGACCCTGTTCCCGATACCGGTGGGCTACTATTTTTTATATTTTTAAATGTTTTCTTATATCTTTTTATATTTTAATATTTAAAAATGTAAATAATATGTATTTAAATGTAATAAAGAAAATAATAATAATATGCATTAAGTAAAACGCTGTTATTTTGACATTACAAACAGACACTCCAATTTAATTTATTTGTAAGTACATGTACTTATATATCAAACTCATTAGCAAGGTACCTAACTGTAGAAGATTACTCTAATCTACCAAGCGGGGGTTGGTACATGTCACATGTTGTGCTGAAGATGACCTACTGACCTATCACTAAATAATTATCATACGAAATCAATGAAGTCTCATCAAGCATCGTTCTGTTTATGTCAATTGTTTAAAATGACAGAGACAGGATAATGGCAAAGGCCTCATCAAGCATCGTTCTGTTAATGTCAGTTGTTTAAAAGTGACAAAAACAAGATAATCGCATTTCGTGATTGTGGTGCAAGCAGGCCTAACTGATGCACCATTAGTCATGTGGGTATTACCTATCATTAGTTGTATCATAAGCAGCCTATATTGTTCCCACAACTGGGACACAAGCCTCCTCTTGGTGAGAGGGAGTGGGCCATAATCCACCACGCGGGCCCGATGCGGGTTGGTAGACATCACATGTCTTCGTATTTTTGGTTCTAAGACATGCCGGTTTCCTCACGATGTTTTCCTTCACCGTTTTGAGAGCAGTGGTAATGAAATAATTTACACAAAGTAAAGCGCCGGCTTGGGGTCGAATACACGACCTACAACTCAGTAACTCGGGGCCAATACCACTGGGTCACCACTGATCTCGTTAGTTATTTGGCATAGGTAAATCTGTGTCCGTATCTATTAATACTCGATGTTAGGTAAAATTGAAATTAACATAACATAATAATCTTTATTGGCATAAATCCACACTAATAGTATAAATGTAAAAGTAACTTTGTCTGTCTCGCTTTCCTGCTAGAACTACTAAACCGATTTAAATGAAATTTGGTACACAGATAGTTTAGAGCCTGAGAAAGGACATAGGCTACTTTTTATTGCGGAAAGGGGGGGGGGGGGGGCGGTAATCTCAGGAACTACTGGTCGGAATTGAAAAATTCTTTTTGTGTTGGGTAGCCCATTTATTGAGGAATGCTATATAATATCACGCTACGGTCAAAAGGAGCGGAGCAGCGAACGAAAAATGGACGAAAACTGGCAGGCAATTCGATGCGACGGGAAGGGGAGCAAAAAATTGACGCGGACGAAGTCGCGGGCAGAAGCTAGTTTATACATATATTTTTGTGAATACCCTAGCTCCTGCGCTAGTGTACACTGTATTACAGGAGCTATTGTGTTCCCCTAATGACTAAATTAACTCTATGGACTCTGTCTGAATTCAACGTTTTCTATTTCATTCTAATGTCTCACTCAAGAAGTGAACGAGCATGTTTCGTGCTTTTACTACTGTTCAGAAAATACTATCTTGTAGGATTACAGGATTTATTATTAGACTTCATTGTTTGTATGAGTATAAGCATATATGAGTTGTAGGTCGAAGGTTTAACCCAGACTTTGTGTAAATGATTCCATCACCACAGCTCTCAAAACGGTGAAGGAAAACATCGTGACGAAAAACCGGCTGGTTCCAGAATCAAAAATTCGAGGACATTGTGACGTCTACCTACCCGCACTGGACCTACGTGATGAATTATAGCCCACTCTTTATTACCGAGAGCAGAGGGGTAGTTGCGTAACTTTTTATCGGTAGGAATTGGTTTCATATTGATAGTCAAACAACATTCATTGCGTTATTTACGTTGCTGAGCTGACAATTTATTCGAACAAATGACGCAATGGTTTAGAAATAATCTTCAATCCCATTCAGATTCTGATAAATAGTGCGTTTCGCAATTAGGGTGCAGGCCTACCAAGGTCGCAGCAGTGGGAATATTATTGGCTGATTATGCTATGCTAACCTTCAGCGAGTGTAGATCTGCAATAGGTAGGTATCATTCTAAAGAGTTCATTTGCACACATACCTACATAAAAAGTAAGTGTCTTACAAGTTAAGTACCTTTATTATTTCCAGCAATTAACGTCGTAACTTTAATTATAAATGAAATATTAAAGCATGTAATCCTGCGGGATTAAAGTCCTAAATATTTAAAAAGATAAACCTTATTTTTGGCTTTTTGGATTTACCTACGTATCTACTATCTATAAATGTTTTGAATAACTTGAGAGGAGCAAAAGTGGTAATTGTGTAATACCCGGAATGGCTTTCATTTTGACAGTTCAACAACATTTATTGCGTTATGTAGACACGGCTACATGTCAAGCTATACAATACCAGTTTTAGCTGCCCTCGCTTTGCCCTCGGCTTTTCGTATAATGAGAAGTCAGCTTATACTGGAAATGTATAGGTTGATTTGTCGCTGTGCCTACATATCAACTTATCAAGCTATATATATCCAGTTTTAGCTGACCTCGCATTCTATAGGCTTTTCATAAAATGAGAAGTCAACTTATACTGGGACTAATTTGACGCCGTGCGTCCGTTGCTGAGCAGACGAAATTTTTGAACATATGAAGTAAGGGATTAAAAATATTCTGATTGCGATCGTTTCTCAACATGAACACGGACATAATAATATCGTGGTGGGATTTTATCGCGCGTTGAATTTTTAACTTTCTGTGTGGTATTGAGCGTCCAACGGCGTGCATCTCATCGAACTGTGTGTTTTACTGTTCGATTTTCAACTGTCGACGCTAGGCAGTGCGTTGAAGATACAGTGCGCCAAAAAATCCAGCCACAACTTTATGACGTCCGTGTAAATTTCGACTTAGTGTATTACGTAATTAGGGTACTGATTAGCTTTTAAATGGAATAGAAAGCCTATTTTCGTGACCTTTAGAAACTTCAATAAACCCAAGAGTTCCAGTTTCGAAATTTAGTTTTCAATATTGTGGAATAATCATCAAAGACCTTATTTGTAGGGCTACTTTGAATAATTTGCATTGATTTGGATTGCGGAAACTAATTTGTTTGAGATTTTAACTAGGCATTTACAATCTAAATTGATGTTTCTTTTTACGGTAATGGTGGTTTTTAATTAATGTAGATTAGTTTGTTGTTGTTTTGGACATAACTTATGATGATTTAACATTTATTAGTTGTTATGTGAACGAGAATTCCTCTTGTGAAAGAAAAATATTCCAATGAACATAGTGGTATAACTTTAATCCACCAAGGTGAGCGCAAAAATTCCTTTTTCAGGATTTTTTAGCTAACATGCCGTTGTTTTTTTAAATGCGCAAGAACCAACCAGGCTTTAAATTAAATGGGATGGAGGCACCTCTAAATCTTTGTGCACTAAAAATTATAATTACCTTGACTCAAGAAATCCTTAGTTTCCACATTGTCACACTGCACTACAGAGACGAATATCACGACGTACGTCAAAGTCAACAAGGTAAGTTTGTTGCACATTTTGGCTAACACTGAATTATTTCGGCGAAACAATTAGCTGGTGATCAGATCCAGACGCCTGTTGGTGTATGACTGATTGGTTGCCTGCTCGCCTGCCAGGATATAAAGTCTCCTATGAAAGACAATGGCCGGCGAGACCAAAGAATCATGACAAAAGAAAGCGCAGGACAACGTGACTGCACGGTAGAAATGTCGCCCCCGATAGCGCCTGCGCCGGTTAAGGACTAATGTAGATTCATTAACGGAGTGTATGATCCCGTTGGACATTGTCGCGATTGTTATCGATGCAAATGAAAGGTGAAAGTGACGATAATTTCCTCCTCATCCGTACAGGACTTCAATCTAACATTGGCTTTAAGAATTACATACATTTTTCGCTGTAGGAATACATTGTCAAGCGAATTGTAACAGTAATAAGAAATGTAAGCGTAATAAAAGACAATCGTGTCAGGCAGCTTTTAGTGTTTCCAATAACAATTCGAACAATAAATCTCAGTACAGTTATTTTATTTGGATTCATGAATCTAATTATGCAGGATAAGTTTTTATCCTGTGCGCAAATTGTATCCATGAATTCAGCATATCATTCTAGACCCCCCCAGTGTAGAAAATTTTCGTCGGATATTAAAACAAAAAAAAAATCTGCTGTTTCATACATTTTGACCCTGTAGGTATTGCATTTTTCTATGAAACAGCTGATTTTTTTTTTTGTAAAACCGACGAAAAATTTCTGCGCAAGATGGTCTAGAATGATATACTGAATTCATGGTTACAGTTTGCGCACTGGATAAAAACTTATCCTGTATATATTATAGTAATCTACAAAATATTTACTTATCAACATTTTGATTATGAATTTAATAACTTTTATCGTAAATTTTCATTAAGAATTCGCAATTATGATTTAGTGTTTCTAGTCTTATTGGACGTCTATTAAAAGAGTTAATTAAGACAATTAACATTCGCACTAAAACAGGAATGAAAATCAATCATAAAGTTTATGTCTCCTGTAAGTTTTGCTTTCATTTAATTACGAGTCGTGTTAGAATAATTAGTGAAAATTATGATTTGCGTGTGTAGTGCATAATTAGTGGGTATTAATCAGGAATCTTGTCACGTACGGTGTGGAGAAACTCGTTCGTGGGGCAGCGACGCGCGACACCGCGGGCGCTGCACCGCTCGGCCGTGTCCGTGACCATCGCATGCTAATCAAAACACACTATGTTCGGCAATATAGGCCATTTCCTGCCAACACGGAATGCCGAAAAATCGAAACGACAGCCTATCGCCTAGAATTTTGGAACAGAATTAGTGCTTTCACGCGCTTCTCATTTGTTATTGTGACAGAAGCTTATCAAAGTTGATTTACTATTCGTATCGTGAACTCGGCAATGTGGTCAAGATTCTGGTGTTCGATAGTGTCGGTCGTTCAGATCTTTTCGAGTAATTTGAGTATTCCTACCGCGTAAGTTTACATTCAAATCGTGCAAAAAAGGAATTGTTCTTTTTTATATCTACTTAGGTGGTCTCAACCGTAGCCTTTTTCCTCAAATAGTGTTCAACAGATCTTTATAGGTACCTACCTAACTCCCTACTTACACTATCATATAGGGTACCTCATGATTGGTAGTAGCGTTAAAGATGACAATTGTACATAATCAACTTCTTGCATTCATCTTAAATAAGAGTGAATGACACGCAAAAAGCTATAGTCAATTCTCCCGTCAATATCAATAATTGTAATGTATGGGAAATAAAAATCGAAAGCACAATCGACAATGAACGCATCTTTATTCTTAACGTACCTATCGTTTGTGTTTTATAAACAAAAAACGCAAAACACGTGGAACGGTTGAAAAAGCGTACTTAGCACAAGAATTACTGAAACAATAGCTACGCATCTTGTCATACAGTTCGCAATTAAGTACATTATATCGCGTTAAACGTCAATAAAAACATGAAATCACGTAACTCTTACATTCTCTATTATTGATTTTTGCACACTGATATCATGCGCAATAAAAACTGCTTCAATTTCATGCACAGCTTAATAAATTCAACGTTCAAAATAGCCTTTCGATATTTAAAATGACTGATGTCTAGATGTTGCTTTAATAACGTCAACTTTCCATTGCGTTTGTGCATCCGAATAAAAAAAATAAACAGTATTTTTAGTCTGTGGTCGCTTTCATTCGTTACTGTCAGTTATATAAAGTCATGTAGCGTGCATAGGTGGTCATTTTTAAATACGATTTATATGCACATCCTCGTCACTAATTAGATATTTTATGAAATGATTATGCTTTACCATCACGCGAATATTATACGGGTGTGTCGCGATATAGCTAGCATGCACTCAGACGATCCTTATGTAATTATTAGAATGCTTAATTTAGACCCCCTCCTCATTTTGAAACTTTCTCTGTATTTTTTTATGGCCACTAGACATGGTCTCTATACAGGTTGAGAGGCACATCGACGCAAGAAATTAATCCTGTGTATTCGGAACGTGGATCCACGCGATACACAATGGTTTTTCTTTATTTCTGTAATTGCGGCGTTCAACCGGTTTAACACATGACACATACAGGCACATGACTACAGACACGTAAATTTTCGTCGGAGATTTTTTTTAATCAGCTGTTTCATAGAAAAGTTAAATACCCACGCGGTCAAATGTATGGAACAGCAATTTTTTTTTGGAACGAAGTTCCTTATGGCGCGTTGTGAAAGGGGGCTAGACGGAAATTAAGAGAAAAAGTTATAACGTCACTTTTTAACCGACTTCAAAAAAAGGAGGAGGTTTCTCAATTCGACCGTATATGTTTTGTTGTTTGTATTTGTTTTGTATGTTGTTGGTTTTTTAGTTGTGAGAAGAGAGGGAGAGAGAGAGATACAAAAAAATAACAATAATTAATCCTGGAAAAGAACTTCGTTCCATCCGGGTGTCCCTTGACACCTCTCAAGTTTTTTATTGAAGAACTGCCAATAATATCAAAGCACACGGAGGTTCAAAATCATGTAACTTTTATCTGGTTTTTATTATGGTAGCAGGTTGCACGTCCCTGTCACTCTGTATATTTTTTCATATCATTCTGTCAATGGCCTCTCACTGAACGGTCTCCGTGGAAATTACCACTCCGCACTTGGGGTAAATCGCAGTTTGTTGCCCTTAGCAGACAGAAGGCACTACTGCTTATCCTTATAATGTATCTTTTATACAAGGTGCAGTTTTGCATCTGCAAAACATTTCAGGAGGTAATTATGTTAGTGATTCTCTACCCGAATCGACAATAAAATGGGCAGGTTTATTTTTTTCATTTTATTCTTATTTACGGAAATCGGTAAGTGTGAACTCCCTTTTTAGGGTTCCGCAACTCAAAAGGAAAAAGCGGAACCCTTATAGGATCACTTTGTTGTCCGTCCGTCCGTCCGTCCGTCTGTCAAGACCCTTTTTCTCAGGAACGCGTTGAGGTATCAAGCTGAAATTCATATCAAATACTCAAGTCTATTGTTCCTTGGAGCTGTGAAAAAATCAAACTTCTAAGCTAACGTAATCAAAAGATATAGCCGTTTATGCCGCAAATTTCAGCAAATTTTCGAAACTCGCAAGGGAATCAAAACCTAAAGGGTACTTCCAATCGATCTAGAATTTTGAAATTTGGTACGAAGCAACATCTTATAGCACAGATAAAGGGAAAATTGCGAAAACCGTAAATTTTTAGTTACATCATATAATAAAAATATTATTAAAAATTTTAAACTTTATACCTACAGGTAGTACGGAACCCTCGGTGCGCGAGTCCGACTCGCACTTGGCCGGTTTTTTTTAAACGCGGCCAGTCTGTACGTGTCCTTAAACTGCGCTGTCACACACACAAACAAACGCAACCTTCATTTCTTTCATAGATCCAAAGCCGCGCTCCCCATCCAGAGTTATTCTGAAAAACAATAAAATTGAAAAATCTAAAATAAAAATATTATTGATAATTGACTTGGTATCTTGGTATGATTATTTACGAGTCTCATAACAACCTCCTGAAATGTTTTGCAAGTTCAAAACTGCATCTTGTATATCCTCAAGCTTCTGTACAGACCTGTAATACCCACAATTTTCCTGTTATGTTTAAGTCCAATGCATGTAATAGAGCGCGAGCATAGTCTTAACTCTGGGCTGCTACTGAAAAAAATTTAAAGGAAAAAAAACACCCGACTTCCATAAAAACACTACAAAGTGAAAAATTATTTTAATTTCGTTTGTCGGTGTCTTAAAGTTATTTTTAAATAACTGATTACTGACCGAAATTAAAGTTATTTTTCACTTTGTGGTAATTTTTTTCTGTGGTTGTTTTGTAAGTCGGTGTTTTTTTTTTTTTTGCAAAATGTTTTTATTTTTTAGTTACCCTGCACTAATTCGTATACCACTACTGGCCGGTCAATAGCAGTGACAGGCAGTATTAGAATGTCATCACGATAAACAAAGTGAATTAATTACATATTCCATTCATAAATTTTTTTTTGAAATCACTTCAAGGTTGGCAGAGAAATCGGTGATCATACATAAAAAAGAACATCTAACCTCCTCCTTTGTTGAAGTCCGTTAAAAAACTTAATAACTCATTGTTCGATCCGGAAATTAGGAGCCCAAAAGCCCACACTTCACAGTCAAGTTTGCCATTACTAGACCAACGAGGCATTCCAACAATTAATTTAATGTATGTATCCTAAAAACGATTATTTTAATGAGTGACCACTTTCGCTTTAGGACCATTGCGGAAATGTTAATCCAACGGTTAAGTTCCTGACTTATAAGTGTAACGGAAGTACCAACAGACCGGATAACCTTGCGATTAACAGTAACCATAATACTTTTTGTGACTTGAACAATTAAGGTTTCTTCAGACAGGCGCGACGCTACATTTCTAAAACTATTTTGATGCAGTTTTCATAGAAATTGTTCTACGAGAGTTCGTCGCGCTGTCGCTTCGCGCTTGTTATGGGAGCCTTTAACTACAGCAATTTATGATAGGTAGGTACTGGTCGGATTTTATAATCATTAATTATATAGAGGCTGACTTTGAATTAGTTGGTAATCTGTCAGGAGTGAAAGTAGATATAGTCGACCACGTAATTGTTTTAACACTTTTGAACCCTACTTATGTTTATCCTTCTTACCTCGGAATTAAGGAATCTGTTGCTTCATGTATTGTTCCGTGTGGTGCCGGACGTAAAGAATAGCACCACCCCATTTCTTCCCGTGGGTGTCGTAAAAGGCGACTAAAAGGCACTTACTAGAGAATGGGCAGCAGCGTTTTCTATGCATTTCACGACCATACTGTGATCGCCAACCCGCCTGCCAAGCGTAGCAATTATGGTGAAACCCCTAAATTGCGGGAAGCCTATGTCCAGCTGTGGACGTCTTTCGGCTGAAATGATGATGATTGCTTCATGATCTGTTGCACAAAAGATTGGCTCGTAAGAACTAGCTCACAATATTTTTTTGTGTAGTGTCTAGAGCATTTATACGACGAGAAGCACGCACTTTCACGCTTTTTGTTACGACGACACTTTGTCGTACCAACGCGGATTAAAAAAAAAATTGCCGATAAGTCAACAGAGAGGTGCCCTTACGCAACTCTCTGTTGATTTATCGCCAAAAATTTTAAAAATATTTTGTTAATAGTCTGCTTTTGCATGATGCGTAGTGTCATTTTTTTTGTTTGTTTTCTTTATAATTATACAAAGTACTAAATATTTAGTTTACTTCAAGAGAAGTACATCTTCTTCTTTTCTCTTCCTTTCTTCTTCATTGTGTTTTTTTAACTTGAATATTGTGTCATCACTGTATCCTAAACTTAAAATAGATAATGGAAACATTGTGGTATGTTTACTTGGATGATACTTCCAATTGCTTGGTAACCTTTCAATGATGTTATAAATAATGTACAATTGTTTCTTTTCTCTAACAAAATAAACAATTAGACAACAACTTCCACTAAATTGGAACTTTACCAAGGGTACTACCTAACTGTCACAAAGACAAATATACCTTGTTCTATTATGAACAGTACGTGACATTCAACTTTAGGGTGATTAAGCAGTAACAAGTTTGAGTGTACTTATGTATTTAACCCTGCAGTGGTCGCGCGGATTACAATTGTAATCCAGGGTTAATTTGTAATATTTAAACAGCCTCTCCTGGCACAACCACGCATCGGCAATGCGCGAGCGCAACTGAGTGGCGGCGGGGACTATCGAACTTAAAATACATGGAGTCTCGGCTAACACACTTGAATTGTTTTTGAAATATTTCATTTTTTTACTACCCTCGATTACAGTTGTAATCCGCGCGACCACTGCAGGGTTAAACGGCATTTACTTTTATACACTATGCGATGTTGAAAAACCCCTTTTTGCGGCTAAGAAAAAACATCCATACGGGTCGATCAATCACGATAAGCTACACTTGCCACGGTTGGCCCGTGGATGGGTGACCACGTTTTACATACCAAGTCTCCATCGTCCCTCTGAAAGCACGTTAAGCAAATGCCGTCTCCCGCTCTGGGCGAAGCGGGAAGGCGTTTCAGACTTTTACTGACTAAAACCCACCCGTGTTCCTTCAGTTGCCTGTATCAAGGCCACGGTAACTCTTTCGGAAAAATCGTCGATCCTGGCAGTTGTGGGTTCCCCTGGCGTAAACATTTGCATGCCAACTTGAGTCTCCATGTATCAAAAATACCTCAAAATAACAAGACATTTTGTATAAGTTTTTGTACTAGTACATCGATTGTCGCGGAGATGAGGTTGCGGCTACATTTAAAACGTTAGAAAAATACGGTAATTCATCTTCTGCTATTATCAACCAACCAGTCAATACCTAGTCTTTATTTATATCTTTTGTTTATTTACATAATACTTACGTAATGAAAATAATATTGTAAAAAATTTCCGTTGTAAAAGTTGCTCAGATTCATAATAGCTTTCACCTCCTGTAAATTATTATCAGTGTCATCTATGCGCTTGATTTGAATTGAATATTGCATAGCAGTTCTTCTAAGAACGTTTAAACCTGTTCTGTAGGTACAGGTTATGTATTCATGAGTTTACTGATGCATAAAGCTATGCTTCTAATATACCTACCAGTTATACTGCAGAAAATAAAGTTTATAACACGATCATATCATAATTATGAAGTAGGTTGTTTATGTTACGAAGGCAGTAGAAAGTGCAGTTATATATAATAATACGAGTATTTTAATTTCTTTATCTTTGAAAATGTCTACACCTCTTAGAAAGTGGTTTAAGTAATTTGGACAACCAAGGGACTTGCTGACCTTTTGCGAACAATGTTTAAAGACTCATATTGTGTGTAATTTGCCGGTTGCCGGTCAACCCTTAAAGGAGGTGCACTGGAATTCCGCCTGGTGACATTTAAAACACGCTGGAAGTCGGTTAATCACCCGGAAAAAATTCTTCGACAAAACTTGAATTGGTTTTTTAGTCATAACATTGAGACAAGGTAAAAAAATAGTAAATATAATAGTGCTGCATGAGTAGATATCCACCGCTGAAAACCGCGAAAGTCATTTCTAGCGAAAGTGATATTATTACAGATAACCACGTTATTAAGATAGATATCTAAATAACAAAACGCTAGGTCAGCACAATGGTATAGAGCAAGTTGACTGTTTGATCTTTGATAATTACCAACTACTACAGATTAAGTTTTTATACGGCAGTATAAAAGTAATAAAGTGTGTTTGTGTACTCTATAGAATTTTTCACTGAATTTGAGAGAACTAGAATGTGGAAATTAGAAATATTACTATATTTCTAATTTCCACAGTATTGTGTTTTCAACTCTACGTAATTACTTTCTAATTTTGTCGGAAATCATAATACAAAACAGTACATTAATCACTTCAATAAATCGTAACTTCCACCTTTCCGGAAATACTTCACACTTACTTAGGGAAAACATAATCCTCGATAAAGTATTTTTTTCGTGCGCGACCAAACATCGCTTTCGCCCGCTGTGGCGATGCACTTAGCATTTGGAGCGAGCAGTGAGTAGTGAGGGAACCTGCTTCGGCGTCAGTTCAACCGCAGCGATGCGCCCGCTCACCGCACTGCTAGTACTGGCCGCGAGCCAGTGTCTCCACGCACACCAGCACCCGCGAACGTCGCGCGAATACCTCGACACCACGCTACATTCACTCCTTGGACAACACTACCACCCTGTGCAACGCATATTCTCCTGCTCACGCGCATTAGGACCCACAAAATGTCTCAGTGCTCTAAGTGTGTGGCGTGCAGAACGCGCCATCGAAGCTTACGCCAAAGACCCCACCAGCCGGTTCAACCTGACTGAGGATGTGGAACAGTTCCCATGGATGAAGTACAGTAATACCACTGAGGACCAGTTATACTCTCAGCTCTATGATGATACCAAGAAATTGCTACAGTATCGACCCCTGGGATTCAACATGATACCAGGCTATAACTTCCAACTGGGGTCAAAAGAAAATGGAACGATGAAAGTTGACATTTATTCAAGTAAGTTGTTTTTTCTTCATTCAAACTTGTATTACTTTATGGGATGAATGAACTCCAATAATATAAACACTGCAGATGTTCCTAACGAAATATTGTGTTTATTTATATACTCATACAGTGCAAAACCATAAACTTAATAAAGCCCATTTATTCTAACTCTACATACATCGCCGTCTTTAAATTGAATTATGTGTTTATTATTTTAAATATATTTGGTCATGTACATATCGACGGACGGACGGACGAAAAAAAAACACACACACAACACACAAACATAACATGCACACGTGCACGCATACGCAACATGCATACGATACATAATCGTATTTTTTAAATTGATAACCTTAAAAAACCTGTGAAAGTGGAATAACGACCGAATAAGTATTGTTTTTTTTTTTATTTTACTTAAAAAAAATATGTTTTCACTTTCAGGTGACACAGAGGAATCAGGTCGAAGCACCATGAAGAAATTAAAGAAAACGGTATATAAGTTCGCACCATTAATGCTAGTGCCAGGTCTGGTTATGTCCGCCATCTTCCCTTTTATCTTGCCCGGGTTGAAAATGATGACCCTAATGGTGGGGATGATGAATAACATGGCGCTGATGGGAGCTATATTTACAATTCTAAGGAACAACGCTTTCAACGACAGGTACGAACACAAAGTGGTTTATGTTAATGATGGATACAACAACGAGAAATATGCTGCAACGAATATTGAGGAACATGTCCACTCGGATCACTATGGAGTATTCTACGATGATAACAAAAGACCTCCTAAACATGAAGATCATACATTCGGTGAAGATTTTGACCACGTAGATGAGGTACCAGCATACTCTGTTAACCCAGATTGGCTGAAAGCATACGCTGATGGTAAAATGCTGGCTATTATTGGGAAAGACAATAATATTCACAATGGAAAACATTAGATAATCCAAATTGTTTGCCTACAGAATCTCAACTTGCCAGTTTATATTTAAATATAATTAATGTTAGAAATGAAGACAAGAATTTCAATGGTTTAATATTGTGTGATCTGTATCAAAGAAACGTTGCCTTAATACCTATCTTCGTCATGTGGTAGAATTAATTATTTATAGAAATGTTTAATGTTTAAGCCTGAGCTACAGCCTCAATCCCTTTGTTTATTCTTAATTATTTATATTTATTTTATTATAAGTGTCTACTTGTTATAAATGCTATGTTGAATGTTGTTTAATAAACTACTTCTAGTCTATACCACCTGTTAATATAGATTCTTTGTTTATAAAATGTATCTTGTTGTTGGTCGTTACTAAGCAAGAAAATATATACTTCAGAAAACTAGTACATATTAAGGAATAACAATAAAGAAAGATAAATAAGTACAAGAATTATAATAGCCTTCAGGCTTCTTTTATCACAAAGAGTAAAAATGGAACTTGGTAAAGAAGGACAAAGCTTCAGAGCTGTTGTCTAAAATAGTTTGTTATTAACTTCTTTGAACAGAAAAACATTAACTAACGAATTGTGGATGTTTTATTAACTAGACTTCTGCCTTCCCCATCGAGGAATATCCGCGTGACGTAATGTTGTTGTCACAAAAGTTGTGATGGACCTCGAAGTAATAATAGCAGTATCAGTCCAGAAGCAGTTTGGTAGCTAATGGAGTTCCAATAGTTTTAGTTTGCAAGCACAGTTCCTTTGAAATAAATAATAAAGCAGAATCTTTCGATATCATTAATATTTATTTGGTCGTGAAATCTATATCTATGCGTTTATACTTACTTTATTATTTACTAGCTTTTGCCCGCGGCTTCGCCCGCGTGGATGTCGGAAATTAATGCAACAGGACGTACTACCGCGATAAGAATGTGTTTTTCCAGGTTATATGGGTAATATAGACTCTGTGTGCTATTTTCGATCCAGATCCATTCAGCCATTTTTGCGTGATTGAAAAACAAACACCCATCCATACATATTTTCACATTTATAATATTAGTAGTAGTAGGATTATAATTCATATTACTTAGGATTCATAGTTTATGAGAACATCATGTGTGTTGGTGTTTTTACACGCTTTATATTAGCTTCACTTGTATGTTTGTTTGTAACCGACTCCTTATAGCGCGATTTTGACCCACTTTAAACGACCAGATTTCATTTAAACTCTGTAGACTTATCGAGGACCGATGACAATACTATAATTTCATAAATTTGTGCTATTATCCTTGCCAGGATTACCAGGACAGCAAAAAAACTTTCTTCGAAAACTACGCTGACGTACGTCAGACACTACGCTGACATACTTCTCAAAATTCGAAACATCCTATAAAATAGAAAATAAATAATAGTTTAAAGAAACTAAAAAAACACGCTTCCATAGAAAACCAAACTAAAAAGTAGAAAATAATGGAAAAAAAGCGTGGGGTGCCTAATATCAATAAAAAAATACCTTAAAAAGCACCCCACGCTTTTTTCCATTATTTTCTACTTTTTAGTTTGGTTTTCTATGGAAGCGTGTTTTTTAGTTTTTTTAAACTATTATTTTTAAAATAAGAGTAATAGTATTCAGAGTAAGAAGACTGCGACATAGGGCTTGGTTTAGTTGAATATAAGTCTTCCTGGTTTTTCTTAACGCTCCTATTTTACCTATACAGACACTCAATCATTTACCAGACACCGAACATTATTATAGGAATAGTACTTTTGCCAGTGGCTTGGCCCGTACAGCTGTCGGAAAATATCACCCGGGAACCTACTACCGGGATAAAGTAGGTATCCTATCTGTTACGTATCCATGATATAATATATCTTTGTGCCAAATTCGATCTAAATCCGTTTGGCCGTCTTTGCATCATTGAGAAACAAACATCCAAAAATCTAAACATCTAAGCCATTTCGCGGTCTCTTTCTTGGAATAATACTATTAGGTTTATTTTGAGTATAACGAACACACATGATATTCGCAATTACTATGAAGCCAAAGTAATATGAATTACAATCCTACTTATCCCGTACTACCCGGCCGCTGCCAACGCGCTCTGCGCCCGCTTTTTAAATCTCTAATATCTTCTAAGATATTCATTTAAATTACATGCTGTAAAGGGCCATATTGATCTATATTAAATGCACAATGTATTTAAGGTACTTAATTGGATAAGGATTAATGCTGTATTGCTTAAAATCGCTTCGTAAATAAGCCCTTATTTCTCGTAAAAAGTAAAAGATAAAAAATGGTTATTGTGGGTTATCCCTAAGAGATAGACATATACCATTGAGGACATTTTTGTAGGCCTTTTTAAGGTGTACAATACTGTAGTACATTATTTTGATCTATTTCGTAGTATTCAGCCAGGGTTTTTCGAATTTTGAGACGTATGTCAGCGTAGTTTTCGAAGAAAGTTATTTTTTTCTAAAATAAAAGAATCTTTCTAAAATAAAAGTAGCCTAAGTTACTCCTTGTTACATCAGCTATCTGCCAGTGAAAGTCCCGTCAAAATCGGTCCAGCCATTTCAGAGATTAGCGGGAACAAACAGACAGACAGACAGTCAGACAGACAGACAGACAGACAAAAATTGTAAAAAATGTTGTTTTGGTATATGTATCGTGTATACATTCATATACACTTCGTAAAAAGTGGTTATCTTAATATTAAAAACAGACACTCCAATTTTATTTATTTGTATAGATAAGGCCATCTTTCATTTATGGCCATTTACGACCCATCTCTAGGTATGAGACCCCAGCGGGCTTTCGAGCAAGCATCATCATCATCATCTGCCTAGCCTTTTCCCAACTATGTTGAGGTTGGCTTCCAGTCTAACCGGATGCAGCTGAGTACCAGTATTTTACATGGAGCGACTGCCTATCTGACCTCCACAACCCAGTTACTGGGTAATACGATACCCCTTGGTAAGACTGGTTGTCAGACTTTCGGGCTTCTGACGACCCGTAACGACTACGAAAGACCGGGACCAACGGCTTAACATGCTTTCCGAGGCACGGAAGGGTCTTGTTATGTAAAAATGGTAATTTTTCAGCAAGCATATGCAGGGCAAAAAGTTGATAGCTTAGTAGTTGTGGCCTGATGAGAGAACGCCGAATAAATACATATTTGAAAAATTTCAATATGTCTTGTTAGCAATTTTTGTAGGAAATCGTCAATTTTGATTTTTAACCAGGCGTTTCAAAATCGCTCTCGCAATTGATATAGTGAGATGGATTTGAAAAAATCTGGCAGCCTCAGTACCTATTACCATTGCAAATAGTTCTCTGACAGTTCTCCTACAGATTAATAAAAGCTGGTGGCAGGTTGCAGTCGGGACGGAATGTTGCCACTTTTGTATTTTATATTTATTACATTTTGGGAATAAGTATTAGTATTTAATTTACTGATCGTTTGCTGCACCGGTCGAAGCCATCACGTCAGCGCTGGCTGTCGCTGGAAACTAGCACTGGGAAGCTCCCCAGTGCTGCTCTCCCCTAATGCAATCTGCTAGCCAAGGAGCTCCTTGGCCAGGAGATTACATTAAGGTTTCGAAAATGGACCAAAAATAAAGTAATCTTCAGAGTCATTGACTTTGGTATGATCGTGAATGATTTATTTAGCTAAATCGAATGAAGAAATTGTAGGCTTTCCCCAAATTGAAAACTCATATTTGGACAATTTTTCAAAGCATTATTCTCTATCAACTTTTCGCCGACATACAGGGTGAAAAGTTTATAGCTTTGTAGGTACGGCGCGATTGAATTTAAGGCATCTGGACCAAAATCCTTCTGGACTAATACTTCATAACGGTACAAATATTTAGGTACTGAATGTGGTGAAATATGAAATCATTGAGATCTATGTGTCATGGGTATATTTTAATAAAATGAAAATGTATTCTAATCAACTTGTAAACTTTCCTGTAAATTCTCCAAATTATGGTGAAAACTACATCAAAATCCATTGTGTAATTTAAGGTTTAGGACACAAAAACACACAATAAAACTCGCGCAGCTCACGGTCTTGTTTCTCCAAATCAGATGAGGGCCGCTTGTGTCGAGTGGATCAAATACGTCAGAAGGTGCAGCTACGCACAAAGGTTACATAAATTCTCCTTAGTGTTCATATCCATGAACGGCAGAGGCAACTGCAGCTGTCTACTCGTCTACGGCAGCCACTGACGGGTGGGTCTTACTATTCCCATTACCTATTACAATGGTAATACTGAGATTGCATGTTTTTTCAATTCAGTCTCACTAACCCATTGACTTGAAACGAAAAATAGAAATAGTGAGACTCATGACCTCTTACAAATTGTCTCCGTATTCCAATTTAGAGCGATTTTAAAGCGCCTGGCTAAAATCAAGGATATACTTATACCTACAGGAAATGGCTAACAAGACATTGAAACTGTCTGAAAACAAATAACTGTCAAAGCAGGGTGTAACAAATAGTACGTATCAAATTACGCATCGTAGACATTTCTAAAGGATTCTTTTTTCTTTTCAATTCTATTTAAGTCGACAGATGTCCCCTCCGTCGACTTTGTCGTCGCCGTTTGCCACATAATAAATTGCAAATCATTTACTATGGCAGTCTAGCCTACACAACTTTACACGATCTACCAAATTTGTATTAGTGGTGCTTGAGACCCCTTGGAGATAAATAAAAACAAGACAGCAACGGTTCACAATTTATTAAAATATCAAGATTTAATTTACAATAGTGTTACACTAATGCCAGCACTCATATACGTCATTTATCGTTAGGGAACTATAATGTTTCAGAGTGTGGGCGTTATTAACCTTATTTATAGCAGCTTTCCATTCCGAATGTTTCGCTGCTAAATAAATTAAAACTTAAATCAAGTTTGTGTCAAGTTTCACTAACAGCCTGAAACATCTTAAAAAAGCGTCGCTTTTAAGTTTGAACATCTTCAATACTTCATTCAAACGTGACGCTATTCAGGCTCTTAATAAAGTAATAAATTAAAAATAAATATCTTTAACAGTCACCATCAGAACAGTATCACATACAAGTGTACGAAATATACTAAATACTAACATAGTATTAGATACATAAGTCGGTTCAGTCACTTATGAATAATACCTACCCACAATCTCTTGTGTATATTAATTACCTTACTTAGCCTTACGCAAGACATCGGCCAAATGCCGTTAATCTAATAATATACAACATGAGAATGTAATCCTGGTACGGATGTGTACCATTATCATTAACAACAAAACTAGGAAAGTAACTATATTAGTACATATATAGTATACTTTGACATAACATTCACAATTTGTTATTTACAACATTACAACCAATTTAACTTCTTTTGTTTGGCTCTTTCTATCATTTAATTCATATAGAAGCGACATAATGTATCTATAAAAATTCTTGAGCAATTTGTGTAGATATCGAATTTCAAGCACGTTAAACATGCGTAATATGAAGAATACTACAATACAATTTAAACATAGAATGCTCACAAAATACAATAACAGTCAGTCACCAGAAAAAGGTAGGTAGAGGGACGTTCATTCGTACAGAAGAAAAATTAAAACAAATTCCATAACTTGAGGAATCTATTCAGTTTTTCTGTGGACGATTTCTGCAAATTGCTTCTCTTCTTCGGTCATGTCCGTGTCCTCCCAGCCCCACACGGGGTTCTCTGGGTGGTAGTGCTCTCCATCCTCTTGACCTTCCTTAGACCACGGGTGCGATCCATCTCCTGTCCTGTTCACCCTCTGTCGGATCATATCGGCTGATACTGTTTTCAAATCGTAAGCCAAACCTGTGAAGAAAAACGAATTTGTTTGATTTTTTCTATAGAAAAACTGAACTAGGAATGGAAGAGAAGCATACTGTCAAGAGGTTATATTGGGACTGTCGGTAACTATACGAAATATTTATTAACGTAGGTGCCGTTCGTGGAATCGAATAACATTTTCAAACTATTGCATTTTTGTTTCATATTTTACTTTAGTAAGTAGTCCATTTAGGTGTCATTCGCTTTTGTTCGCTCTTCAAATTCGAGCTATACGTGGAATACTTCCCGATTCATAGACTACCGATAATCGGACGCAAAAACACGTGTATTGCTTTATCACAAATGGGACACATAAATTACAAAAGTATAACATACCGCAGGAAATAGTCGGATGGAATACGAGGGAGTTTTTACTACGGAACGAACGAACCTATGAACCTACAATTTGTATCTTTATTTCATTCATATGATAGTCTTCTTTTTTTAAGAACACACGATGTGAACATAAAAAACCGGCCAAGTGCGAGTCGGACTCGCGCACCGAGGGTTCCGTACAAACATGCAGGTCATCATCATCATCATTCGTCATCATCGTTTATGAAATTAAATGTTTTTTTTTTAATTTTTATATTTGAGTTGACTGAATGAAAGGTAAATTGTGGTTTACGATTTATGACGTATTAAAAAAAAACTACTAACTAGATCTCGTTCAAACCAATTTTCGTTGGTAGTTTTCATGGTAATGTACATCATATATTTTTTTTAGTTTTATCATTCCCTTATTTTAGAAGTTACGGGGGGGGGGGACACACATTTTACCACTTTGGAAGTGTCTCTCGCGCAAACTATTCAGTTTAGAAAAAAATGATATTAGAAACCTCAATTTCATTTTTAAAGACCTATCCATAGATACCCCACACGTATGGGTTTGATGAAAAAAAAAATTTTGAGTTTCAATTCTATGTATGGGGAACCCCAAATATTATTTCTTTTTTTCTATTTTTGTGTGAAAATCTTAATGCGGTTCACTGAATACATCCACTTACCAAGTTTCAATAGCACAGCTCTTATAGTTTCGGAGAAAAGTGGCTGTGACATACTCGGACAGACAGACAGACAGACAGACAGACATGGCGAATCTATAAGGGTTCCGTTTTTTGCCATTTGGCAACGGAACCCTAAAAAGAGAAAAGCAAAAAATAATAAACCTTAAAATTATGAGTCGGCGCTTTGAGTGATCTTAGTTCATTGATTTTTCAGCGCCGACTCAAAATTTTAAGGTTTATTATTTTTTGCTTTTCTGTTTTTTCAGCGGTTTAATTTTTTGTTAAAAAATTTTTATTTTGAATTTTTTTTTTGTGGCTTTAATGTACTAATAATACTTTGCAAGGCATACCCTATCCAATGAAAAAAGTATTATCAAAATCGGACTACTGTGTACAAAGTTATGCGTGGTTATACATTACAATCAATGAGGGAACAATCAATCATCTCCTGTTTTCCGACCCTTAGGGTTCGATTTTGTTTTCCAAATTTATATGGAACCACCCTCGGAGTATACCCTTTCCAATAAAAAAAGAATTATCACAATCGGACTACTATGTAAAAAGTCATACAAAAAAAAAAAAACAAAAAAAAAAATATACGCGTCGAATTGATAACCTCCTCCGTTTTTTTTCGTCGGTTAAAAAGTGAACATGAAGAAAGAATGTAATGAGCAAAGAGAAATTTAGCAACTAATTTTAGTTCCACTCACGTAAGTCCATTAGGGCATTAGGTAATATTAACTAACCGTAAGTCACAAAGTTATAAGTAGATAAGTCTTACCGTGTTTAGCGGCGAAGTCTATTAAAGCAGTGGACAAATTTGTGCTGTAATTTCCAAGTTCCGCCGCCTTGTAGTCCCAAGGGAACACGTGGTGGTAGTTGTGCCATCCTTCGCCGAACGCACAGAGTGCGACCGTCTTGTTGTCAGTAGCGCCTATGTTTCTGAAATAGCAACATGTTGTGTCAGTAAAAGAGTTTTTTATTGCTCTAAGAAATCTAAACAAAACTATAAATTATTAATAATAATTTGTTATTTAATCTCATTTATTTATTATTTATTTAAACTTCTCGCACACAAAAAGGCACAAAGGCGGAATTAATGCCACCAAGGGTGGTGAAGAGATTAGATGGCAGGTGCTCATTGCTCTTTAATAAACAGTGTACGCGGACGGTGACCAATCATTATACATTTCCAGTATATGCTGACTTCTCATTGTACATAAGCTTATACAATGCGAGGTCTTTTAAAATTGAAAATATATAGCTTGATTTGTACCAAAACATTTAGTCTGCATAAACTATATTTGACGTTAATGAAGTGAAACCTTTCAAGGCAGCATCAGATAATGTAGGAGGACTATGTAAGATTGCTATTTAAAGCCGCGTATGAAGCATATTTTATGTCATAATTACAGCTGTGAGACGTCCACTGCTGGTCATCGGCCTCCCCGAATTTGAGGTGGTTTCCCAAAATTGTCACGCTTGGCAGGCGGGTTGGCAATCGCAGTATGGTGGTAAAACGCATAGTGAACGCTGCTGCCCATTCCCTAGTAAGGCCCTTGGATAAAATTTTAGATATTTGACTTTAAAATATGGCACCAATAAGGTTCAAAACAGCGACGCGTTTAGTGTTAGTTGAATGTAATGACCACCAAAATAAAAATAATTTTGCAGTCACTTTTGTCACTTTCACAAAAAATATTTTTATTACATCAAAGTACCTAGGTACAGTTCAATAAAATGCAATCATGAATTTCTGTAACTGAACAAATAAATTGACTGAAACATCAGGATGTTGGTAGTTAGTAGTCTATATTACATAACAGACATCACGCGATCTACAACAAGTACCTACACACATCGAACGTGAAATAAAATTTATGTTAGCAATTATAAATGGACTTGGGTTTTATTTCTTAGTGCACCGTCAACAACAAAATACAATGACTATGAGTACCAAGATTTCATTTTCAGGCAAACCATACATACATGCATACATAACACCACGCCTGTTATCCCAGAGAGACAGGCACAGGTGCACATTGCGCGAGTTACGATTAAGCCCAATTGCGATCAACCGAGCACAAATCATGACTCCGGGCTATTACTGGGAATTTCCCGATTGAAAACCAAAGAACACTTTGCCCGACCTTGGAATCGAACCCAGGACTTGCTCAGAAGTAACGCTTGTGACTACTAGACCAACGAAAGAACAAAATGTTCTTGTTCTTCTCTAAATGTATTGTAATATAATCTTCAAAGAAGATGCTTTACTGCTTAACTATAATCAGGTGATTATTGTTAAAATGGAAAGTAAACATTTTCGTTTTCATTTCAAACTACAAATACTTTCGGTACCTTAAAAATTCAACATTTACCTGATTAACTGTACGTATTATAATATTTCCTTCAAAAATTGAGTATTTCTTATGTGTGTTACATAAATTTACTGCTACATTTAGGTAGGTCATATATTTTTATTGTTATACGACAGGACATCGTTGTAATTTTTAAGTGAAATAAAACCCTTTGTATATACCCTATACCTACACTGCAATTATTATTACAATTACGTTCGAAGTACTAATAAAATGTCACCAATATTAAATTTGGAAAACAACATAGCCAACATATCGTATTTTATCGTGAAACACAACTAACAGGAACCTAAAGCGAATACACAGTTAAACTTGTGCCATTAATAACGAAGTATACACAATAACAACACATTTATGTAGTTAGTAATATTTCTTTCAATAATCTGTAAGTTAACCGAGCCGTAACTGGGCCAAGAATGCGCTGTATTTTTTTCAACTTTCACCGAATGTTAGTTTAACTTGACGACGTAAAAGTGAAATGTGATTACTTACTTGTCGTAGGGCCTATTGCCCCAGATGTGGGCCGCGGAGTTCACAAGCCAGGTGAAATGGAGGGCCACTGTGTATCTGGTGATGGACGCCACGTACCACGAGATCCAGGCGTTCTCGCCCCAGAAGTAGACGGGGATCCAGGCAGGGATGATGAAGCATAGGATTGGCATCACCACGAGATATGTTCTAGAAAGAGATTGTAAATATATTTAAGTTGGTGTCGTATAGCTGTGACTATAGGTATAAATGTTAGTTGTCGTTTATGAAAGTGTTGGCTACATCATTTATTGCTTGGAAACCAAAGAAAGTTCTTCATGTTGAACCAAGTCAGAGACAAGGTATTCCTTTTGAGATCGTTAACAATATATTCTATCCACTAGACACGAAAGCTATATAAATAAGAAAGACACATATTTGTTCGTAGTGTAAAGTAAACTTTCTTCAAAGAGATATATGTATATGGAAAGTTGAGAGTTAAAATCAAGTGTTTAAAATTAAGCGGATGTTTAGAACTTAGTTTTGAACTAGACACTTAATGGTCGATCGTTTTGTCTCCAATTATGATAGTTTCCGGTCATTAAAGTTAATTTTTGAATGGCCTGAAACTATCATTCATCATTATCACCATTCCCCATCCCCCAAGGAGGGGTTTGCCATAGTAATAATATGAGAACGAACTTTATTAGATAAGCGAATACGTGCGAGATATATTTCCCAAATTCGGTTCTTTCAGCCCGTGAGATCGCTCTCACAATCCGTAAGGAATATCAGTTATTTTAGGGAATCCCTGAATATGCTTTTACCCTTCGAACATAAACAAGTAAGTTTGCTGTATTTGTTTAAGTCAAAATTCACTAAATGTTTCTTCAAAATAAAAATGTAAGTACCTAAATAAATAACAATGGCTGACATAGTCATGATACAGAGCCCCCGACCTTCATATTATCAAAGATAAGCAAAGCATATACCCCCCCCCCCCCCTCAACCCTCCTTTAGAACTTACGTTATACTTCAATGGCTCTTTACAAAGCAATTCCCGGTGCTAACCCTCGATAGACGTAGAAGGTGAATGAATTATGTATTGTGAGTTACAGGAAAAGGTTTCGGTTTTATCTATTCAGAATATTTTCAATTTCTTAAAAAAATAAGTAGTATTAAGTACAGTCACATCCAAAACAAAATATTCGCCACTTTAGGGGAAGTGCCAAAGTAGCCCACAAAATTGAAATTTTCTTACGTTTTTTTGCAATTTGTAGGTCAGAGTTAGGCTATAAATGTTGCACAACATAATGATGGTTAGTGAATATAACATACATGTAGGTATGTATTCAAAGAATTATAATCATTACGTTCCTCTAAGTTCATTTAATCCCATGGAATGACTTTTTCATCACTATTTCATGAATGAGTCAATTAATGGGATTAAATGCAAATTGCAAAAGACGGAAGAAAGTTTGATATCCGCGGGCTACTTTAGCACTACGATCGTAAGGGTTATTTTAGTCTGCTCATTGCACGGTAGAACTTGCTTTACAGATTCAGCATTTTGTATTTCGTCGTAATGTCAATAACGCAGACCAATTCAGCCATATTGTTAAAATATCCGAGATACCAGACCGAATTAAAAATATGAAACTGACAGATTTCTTAACTAAGTAAAAAAAAAACATAAAGCCTTTTGATCGAATGGCTAAGCCATTTAAAACGTTTTAGTTTGATGTCAACTTATCATTAAAGTACCTATGTATGCTATTTCGATCGCTATTTTCAAGTAATTAAACATACTTTTGCCGCTATCCAAATCACAACTGTCAAAGAATGGCAGCTGTGGTTTTAATATACGGACAGTGTAAGTTGGCTGTCAATTTACTTAAAGACTAATGTTCTTGACTACAGTCAGGTTTGAAAAATAGTTTTAAGTTTAGTACCTAACTCAATTCTAATGTCGATGGTCCCTATTAACAATGTCGGTCATGCATTTTTACCAATATTCACTTTTTTATATAAATCGATGGTCCCTATTAATAATGTCGGTTCCACAAAAAGACTACTGTTCAGTAGAGCAGTTCAAAGTTTGTTTTGGCGATAAAAAAATTTTTAAGACTGTGAATGTTCAAATTTGCACTGATCGTTTTACCTGTGTATTGTTAAAAAGTGAATATTGGTAAAAATACATAACCGACATTGTTAATAGGGACTATCGATGTGTTATAATGCAGTTCATGATCCAAGCCAAGGGTGTAGAAAAATAAATATTAAAAAAATTTACAACGAGAAAATTTTATGAGAAGCAGCTGAGTTGAGCAGTTCAGTGATAAACATAAATAAGTTAGATGCCTTCCAATACCCGTCGGCTAGAATTTGCCTACAGTAGCCATATTTAATAAAAGATGTTGACTGTAGAAACATAACTATGTGTATGGAAGTAACATTTGTACAGTCACGAGTATAAATATATTACTAGGTATTTTACTGGTGTGTGTGTGTTTTATTACTAACATTAGTATAAGGTATTTTTTTCACTACCAATGTAGATTATATTGCTGTCCGAAATTGAATAAATAAATAAAAAACAATATATAATTTCATGATTCATTCATGAATATCTGTGATCAAGAATGACGGCAAATATAGAGGATGGCAATTAGGTTATCACATTAAATCGACGGTCCCTACGTATACGGACATAAAGACGTGTCAAAAATGGCATTTTTTTTAATTGCACAATTGCGTTTAGATTTTCCATATGCACATACCTGTATATTTTTTTTTTAATATTACTTATTTAATGCCATTTACGAATCGTATATGAGGACAATGATAACATGTCTGACATGCTTTTATTTTAACATCAGCGCAGAAAGAGTCATCTATCAGTTTTTCCAAGAAAATATAAAAACAGAAAATGTGTGTTAAATACCATTATAAATTTCCTAAAGCTAATAAAACATTATAGAAAAAAAATATTTAAAGTGTTACATAGAACTATTTCTAGAGCGGTTTGAACATAAATAACGCTCTCCTGTAAACCTCTGTTTTTGACAAGTCTTTATGTACGTAGGGACCGTCGAAATAGTACAATGGTTATTGTAAATTGTTGTCAGTTTGTTAAAATAAATATGAAATTAACAATTTAACTGAAAATTGTTAATGCAATTCTTCAAAAAACAAACAGCATACAAATTGTGAAACAAACGTAAACGTTATGGTATTGTTTCCAAATAAACTTAAAATGTAGTTTAATGTTGTCAAAAACATACTACACTGATAAAAGGTCCAATGGCTGTAATTGTTGTTAATTATTTTAATATTGTATGTTTCAAATATATAATGTAGAAAACGTGGTTTCAATGAATGTGATAACCTAATCATGACCTGATCATTTGTGGAAGCCTTATCCAGGTGGCAGCACAAATATATGACATCGAAGGAACATCAAAACTACCTAACGAGCCGATATTTAAGATTCTATGTAGTATGGATATAGGGGTCTTCAAAATATGTGTCACCTCTTAGAATGCAACTTGAAAGGGCATCCTTTTTTTTCCTGCCACATATGCGCGAGGACTTTTGCCGCCAGATCCCAAGGCGGCAATCTGCCAAGGAGGTTTGCCGCCTCACAGAGGATCGTGCGGTATCCCCGAACTTAGACGGATGGCTATGACCATCTGGGACGCGCTCAAAACCAGTGGGCTGGTCGCCGCCACAAGTAGTGCGTCCACACCGTTGCCCACCATGGATCGCACGACCCCCACGTAGAGCCCCCAGTAGGAAAAATTGGTCCCCCTAGATTGGGCAGGAGCCGCTTTAAGGCAGCCCCGGCGCGCTCCAGTCGGCAAGCCAAACGTCGGTAATGCTCCACGAAATTCTTGCGTTAGATGTCCTGCGTTATACATAGTATCAGCTTACTCACTGGCTTACTCAGTTAGTCAGAAGAACGTGTGAACACCTACATTGGACAGTCACAAGCATATATATTTTAGGTGCTGACTGTACACAATGTGCTCACTTAGTTTCAAGGAAAACAAATCTTGAAATATAGAGGAGCTAAACCTCTAGGGTAATTTATAAATATCGCAAGGATGAAAAAATAAAATGGAATTGCTTACAAAACGGATAGTATTCATAAAATTTTATTTTATAGGTTAAGCTACGAAATGTATGGTGAAGGTACAATGGCGTGATGTAATTTCAAAAACAGGCTTACAATCGCCCATTGTCGTCAAATAACGAACAAATAGTCAAATGCCAACGACTGTGATATAGCTTGAGTCCTCAATATCTTTCATATCGTTTGTCATGGTCCATATTATGTCATCATCATCATTTCAGCCTTTAGACATCCACTGCTGGACTTCGCCCCCCCAAATCTAGGGGGGTTTGCCATGATCCCCACGCTTATATCCATCCATATTATGTGATATGCGGAAAATGTCGTGAGGAAAGTTTCAAATCTAAATGTGGTTGGCCATAAGAGTACGGAAATATCTTCCATAGAAACGGTAAATTGACTGAGAGAAAGGTAATATAGCTAGAAAGGGTGACTAACGAGGTATAGTCTTCTTTATTAAAGAAATATGGAAGTAGAAGACATCTTGCGACGACCCCAAATAAACCAAGATAAGGATGGTGGTAAGGAAATTTTGAATAAGGCTGTCCACAATAGTAGGTAAGTGTCACTATGCACCTGCCAGGGTCGCGAGATTGTTCAAACAAGATACCGTGGCCCTGGCATATGGGTAACTGAAGGAACACGGGTGGGTTTCAGTCAGTAAAGGTCTGACATGCGCTCCCGCTCTGCCCAGAGCGGGAGAACGGGAGAAGTCATTTGATGATTTGCCACCCAAAAAAAAAAAAGTGTCAGTATGTTAAAGATAATATTGCTGTTTTTATTATTTTTTTTGTAAAAGAACTGAGACAAATAATGATAAATGTTCAAGTTTATTAAAATATATGGTTTCTTGAATTCTCGTAAAATATATTAACATGCAAAGAAACCATATTCCGAAACTGCTTTATAAAACACCTACTGGAAATAAATATTTTTCTTCTTAGTAGATCCTACTACAATCGAGTGATTGTGAAAAATATTACGCAGAAACCAAGCTCGTTATAAAGGCTTCTAGTGGGCAGTCAACCATAATTCAAAGAAATAAAGACTGCTTTTGAACAACACATGCTTGATCTTTCTTTATGATCGCGATTGAAGTTACGACCTTCCATTGAAGATCGAGATTCTGCACGTTTATATATGTATAAATGTTTAGATTCTCGATTGTTAGAACTACATATCGAGATGTTTTCTAACACTTGCTAAATACCCAATGTGTGTACTTTTCTCTAAAAGAGAAATGAAATGTTTATTTCTGTAAATAGATCCTATAAGACACTTTTACATGTCAACATTTTTGATCAATGTTTTTTTTTTTAACTAAATGGCACCAGCATTTCCTAGCTGACTGTTCCCTGAGTAGAAATGCCAAATCAAACTGAGAGGTAAAAGAGATTTGAAGCATCTTCGATAGGTGTTCGAAATCCACTAGAACGAAGACGTAACGAAGTAGCACTAGATGACCCAAGGTTAAGGAAAAGGCATTCGAGCATTCTTTGTGTTGATCGTTGTAAAACAGCCCTCCTACGTAAAAGTATTTATCGAATGGCTCCAGTTATTTTCAATAAAATTCCTCGACCGATAAAAAATCTTAATATTGACATGTTTAAAAAGAAACTGAAACAGTTTTTAATTTATAAATGTTATTACTCCACAGCTGAGTTTATGGAGGACACCACTGATATTTAGTATTTTACAATTATATTAATGATTTTATTGTGCTCATTGGTTTAGATGTTGTTAAAATGTATGTTTCCTTATTTTCAGACTTACGAATATTTTAAGTTGCACTGTCTTATATTCTTGTGCTTATGTTTACATTATTATCATACTGACATTGCTAATTGTGTAGAACTGTATGAAGGTCTTAATTGTGTGTTAGGAATTGTGTGTTAGTATATAAGCAATTGAATTATTTTATTTTAATTGTGTGTCTATGATATCGACACAACTAACTTTTAGTTTTATTGTATGCTCTCGGGTAAAATGTAGCGAACTGTGCATCTTCTTATAACATCCTATTGTAATTTTTAACCTACGTTTACAAATAAATGTGATTTGATTTGATTAGATGAACTATTTCAGTAAACCCCTTGACTTTCGTCATAGTAGTCGTACCTACCCTAGGTAGCAGGAATATTTAGGTAACTCGTAAAATAAAAGTAAGGATGGTCACAACTGGGTAACGATAGTCGCTATTCTTTTTTGGTCTTCTGACGAGTTGGAATCAAAGATACAAAAATGACAGCTGGGATCAACGCAATGGCATAAGGGACTTTCTGAGGCATGAGTTTTATGATGATGCGATAATTCAAATGGTCCATGTTATTAGAATAACCTAGTTTCTAGGCTACGAGCTGAGTGAAAATAAATGGTTTTATTTGCTCTCTTACTTCTTTTGGAACATAACAATCGGGTCTTTCTCCAGGTCGGACATGTCGACGGTGGCGCCCTTCTCGAAGACATCTTTATGTTTGCGCACCATCAGCCAGCCGATGTGGGAGAAGAAGAAGCCGCGCTTCGCGTTGTGTGGGTCTGCGTCCGTCTCCGTAAACTTGTGGTGGACCCTGTACAAGAAAAGCTTTGATTAGTCAAATATTTCATCATCGATCGAACCTTTATACTAGTTTGTTTGCTCCTGACCGGACGAGTTACGTGTTGTGCACTTGTGCCAGACGTCGTAGGTGTCGTAAAAAGCGACTAAGGGATTAACTAGAGAATGGGCAGCAGCGTTCTCTATGCATTTTACCACCATACTGCAATCGTCAACCCGTCTGACAACCATGGCAATTATGACATAATTCAATGTTTTATTTATTCCGTTTATTCAAAAAAAGACATGCTTATTTCTGCGCACCTATTATGCTACTGGTGTTTTTCGAAACAAAATTCTAATAACAATATTAGAAAGCTAATAGTAAATTCGTCTTAATGGTCGAAAGTAACCCGAGTTATTTTTCTGCCAGCCTGCACATCATTTTACGCCTTTTGCAGACAACCTTAACTGTAGTTACCTCATTTTTATGTAATTTCCTTCAGGTAATATCTTAAACGAAGTGTAAACCCTCTTAGTGTGTTTACTAACGCGACCCGTAGTTTCTGAACAATCAGTTCAGGATCCAATAAGAGAAAATGTTGTGTTTAAAGATTCGCTTAATATAACCATGTTAAAGGGAAACGCCCGTTCTTGGCCATGTTGCGCCCATCAATATGGTATATACAAAAAAAATACCCATTTAGTAACTAAAATATTGCTATTACTTATTCGTTATGAAAACTCCGGAATTAAAAGCCGATTTAATAAAAACATTCAATCGTTTATTATCCTATCTAACAGTTCCGGTCGATTGTCAATCCTGTCCAAGTAGGGATGGCAACCATTACTGCAACACACACAATCGATACAATAAATAAAACCGGTTACGAAAAATTGATTTTCGGAAAACTTTTCTTTATTATATAGTTGTTTCGCCTTTGTTGTTTTCTTTAGAAAGAAAAAAGATGTTAGTTCATTTCCGTGCTTCTAAATACGATCTATTGAACCGATTCCATGTCTCCAGATTTTTATATTTTTAAATTGATCTACTGATTTTTCGGTAAATCGATCTCATATCGCATCCCTACGTCAATAATAATCATAATTGACAACTGATTGACATTTCACATTTTGTTTGGTGTTGTGTGTGTTCTTGCGACTCGTGATTATTTTCTACTGCGCTTTTCTATTTGATTTTCGACGACTTTGATTACGAATATGGACCCTGTAACCGCTCCCGATGACGACCTTGGTTTTACATTGGATTCTGTACCCGCCTCCCACGGCGACACCGGCTTGCCAATACCGTTCCTGTTTCTCGTCAACCCGTCTGACAACCATGGCAATTATGACATAATTCAATGTTTTATTTATTCCGTTTATTCAAAAAAAGACATGCTTATTTCTGCGCACCTATTATGCTACTGGTGTTTTTCGAAACAAAATTCTAATAACAATATTAGAAAGCTAATAGTAAATTCGTCTTAATGGTCGAAAGTAACCCGAGTTATTTTTCTGCCAGCCTGCACATCATTTTACGCCTTTTGCAGACAACCTTAACTGTAGTTACCTCATTTTTATGTAATTTCCTTCAGGTAATATCTTAAACGAAGTGTAAACCCTCTTAGTGTGTTTACTAACGCGACCCGTAGTTTCTGAACAATCAGTTCAGGATCCAATAAGAGAAAATGTTGTGTTTAAAGATTCGCTTAATATAACCATGTTAAAGGGAAACGCCCGTTCTTGGCCATGTTGCGCCCATCAATATGGTATATACAAAAAAAATACCCATTTAGTAACTAAAATATTGCTATTACTTATTCGTTATGAAAACTCCGGAATTAAAAGCCGATTTAATAAAAACATTCAATCGTTTATTATCCTATCTAACAGTTCCGGTCGATTGTCAATCCTGTCCAAGTAGGGATGGCAACCATTACTGCAACACACACAATCGATACAATAAATAAAACCGGTTACGAAAAATTGATTTTCGGAAAACTTTTCTTTATTATATAGTTGTTTCGCCTTTGTTGTTTTCTTTAGAAAGAAAAAAGATGTTAGTTCATTTCCGTGCTTCTAAATACGATCTATTGAACCGATTCCATGTCTCCAGATTTTTATATTTTTAAATTGATCTACTGATTTTTCGGTAAATCGATCTCATATCGCATCCCTACGTCAATAATAATCATAATTGACAACTGATTGACATTTCACATTTTGTTTGGTGTTGTGTGTGTTCTTGCGACTCGTGATTATTTTCTACTGCGCTTTTCTATTTGATTTTCGACGACTTTGATTACGAATATGGACCCTGTAACCGCTCCCGATGACGACCTTGGTTTTACATTGGATTCTGTACCCGCCTCCCACGGCGACACCGGCTTGCCAATACCGTTCCTGTTTCTCATGACGGACCTGATACGAATATGGAACCTGATTTACACGAACTTACCAGGTTACCACGGAGCCCTCTCTGTGTCAACTGTGGCGTAGATACACGAAGATTTAAGAGATTTACCTTAAGCAATGTGGAAGTTCGGTCTATATTACAGCAATGGATTGCAACACAACAAGAGAGTTACTATAAGAACATAAAAGGTACATACATACTCAGTAACTTATATTGCATAGCTATGTAAGATAGATTTGAATTGAATAATTCAGTTGTTTAGTGACAAGGAAACCATAGAAATTGTTGTAGTTTGTTTTGTCTCAACCTAAGTTGTATTTTGTAGTTGTTTGTTGTAGTTTTGTATTGTGAACCCAATTCCTAGATGATGTGGTTATCATTTATTTAAATGAGAACGAATAATAAATTAAAAAATTGAATAGTTTTTTTTTAATAACCTTGAATTTTTTTACTTGGTTTATAAAAGTCCAACCAAGTTCTATGCAAAAAATAGTGGTAGGTTTTTTATCTATGATGTCAGCCCTACTACCTATAATTTGTTTCTTTCGTGGGCATCACTTGGCCAAAACCTCTTTATTAAATGGGCATTTCCCTTTATTTCGTA
Source organism: Aporophyla nigra (assembly GCA_947507805.1). Taxonomy (NCBI): domain Eukaryota; kingdom Metazoa; phylum Arthropoda; class Insecta; order Lepidoptera; family Noctuidae; genus Aporophyla; species Aporophyla nigra. Next base: position 9,456,017 of record OX382301.1, read on the forward strand.
ATGCTTAAAAATATGTAGCAACATCAATTCGGTCTGATTGGGATTCCTCAAAACCTCGCTTTTTCTCCACGCTGTAGTGTTTATTTAAACCTTCATTGCTTCTAGTTTTTCCATGAAGTAAATAAATATAAGCGTAGACAATATAAACGTGATAGGAATTATATTGTAATTAAAGTGCTCAACTGTGCTTTACTAATCTGATAGTTGACGTCAATGTGTCCCTGTTGAATTCCTCGTATTCGTAATGATCTTGCCAGTCGTTACAGTAATCACCTTACATAACTACCGGTGATATTTCCTATGACTGAACAAATAGAAGAACATCACCAATAAGGTCACTACATGTCCTCCAAGGGCGTCCCTTCCCTGTGTTTCCACTCACATCTGCCTTATAAATACCTTTTGTGAGCCGTCCTTCATTCATCTTCTCAACATTACCAAACCATCTAAACATACTTTTTCAATTTTTGTATGAACCTTAACGAGGCAAAAGGAGTGTGTAGAGATCGTAGCAGGTGGCGTTTCGTGGTTTCTGCCTACCCCCATGGGAAAAAGGCGTGATTGTATGTATGTGTGAACAAATAGAATACCAAAACAGACTTTTTACAAATGTTTTGTGGACTTCTGGCTGAAAAGTTTGAATCTAAACGCATTCTTTTGTTTCTAAGTTTATGTATAACCACGAACCCTTCATTTCATTAGAAGTATGTTTTATTGGAACCCTCAATTTTTCCTACCATGTAAACTCTTACAACAAAATTTATTTCAGGTATGTGTTTCTTTGAGTATGTCTATGCTCAGTCAGCGTCAAAAATATCGGGACGAACAGACTGTTCAAAGTGATCTCAACAACTAAGAAAATTAACTTTATCTCAATTGGATAGAGTTCTTGTCAGAGTTACAGTTGTCGAGTACTGTCTTCATTCTGAAACATTCCTTGTATCATCAAATTAATATTTTATCTTCATAGTTGTTTAGATAATTTTGTACCTACGTCAACATGGGTTTTCGTTGAGTATAAAACTAATCGGGGAATCCCGATAACAGACACGTGAGTGAAACCATAAATACTGTTATTTACAAGGTGGTGCAAAACTTCGATGAACATAGAGATACAAATAGGTATCGACATATCCGGCAAGGTGCTGAAGTTACATCACTAATCATATTTATAGATAGTGTCTATATGTGTGCAATCATTTAGCGACCGTTGGTAAACCGTCCATGTTTACTGTTGTCAAATAACTATCAAAAACCAATGGATATAATAGGTAAACCTAACTCGAGCGCTTAATTCTTGTACCACCAAATAAATACAGAAGCAAATTGAAACTCCAGTGGCAAAGAAACATACTAATCATACATATTAACATACGTGCTAATTTATTAACTTCAAAGTCACGAATTTGTTTGGCTAAGCGACATAATATTTATTTTTCAGAGGTTGGGCAATAACACTATAATGATATTTATATTTTAAGACGGCGTTACTATGCTCTTTGGAATCGATAATATTGTCAATGCTCTGCACCTTATTTCGCACGTAACAAAATTAGCTGGAGGTAAATAGGGAAAAAGATGATACGCTAATTTAATTAACAGACCAATATAACAATATTTAGTTTGGAAAATAATGAGGATCAATGTGTGTAATATCACACCCATTTCAGTCATGCAGCTACATAAGTATGAGCTCACTTAAAAGACCAATTTTGATATTCTACCACAACTCGAATCTCCCACATTTTTATTATTTTTCTTTTGAAATAGAACGTTTTCAAACAATCTACTTAAATTATTTGTGAAGAAATTGAATTGAATTGAATATATCTACATAATTATATCTTTACAAATTTGAACTTAATGTCGCTTTTCGTGTCCGTTTGTGTGATTGCATTTGTACTTCTAAATTACACAACAGATTTTGATGCGGTTTTCACCAACATTTAGATAATTTATCGTGGAAGGCATGCATATAATATTGATATTATACTTATAACAAATAAAGAAAACTCAATGTTTTGACAAGTCGTGTAAAGCAGGCGTGGATCGCTAGAATAAACAAAATAAATGAAGGTGTGACTGACCTGTGATCTCGCACCCATTCATAGATGTGGTTCTGGAAAGCCATCGTCTGCATGAAAGCTAGGAACAGTCGCAGAGGCCACCGCGCCTTGTAGGAGCGATGTGCCCAGAGCCTGTGGGCACCGGCCGTCACGCCCATACCCGACATGATCGCGAAGCTTACACCTGGAAACAGAAATATTGTATAAATATTACTAACTTCGTTACAGCCAACAAGATAGTATTAATATTATTAGTTTCGTTTCAGCTCATAGTCATTTTTTTATGGAAAGGAACTGCAAATAATTAGACCAAGTTTGAATGGACGTAAAATATCGTAGCAGGATTTTATCACGCACTGCATTTTCAAAGCTTTGCTTAGCGCCGAGACTTGAAAATCGAATAAAATAAATTGAAAGTCTTGGTGGCTCGGGGAATCACGGATCTAACAGTGCACAACGGCGGGGCCATTGTGTACTGTTAGATCCGTCCAAACCAGCCTTTCCCAAAGTGGGCGATAACGCCCTCTTGTGGGCGCTGCAGACCTAAAGGGGGGTGGTAAGAGACCCAGATCAAAAATGGGGGCTTTGTGTAAACTACACATCTTTATGTAAACTCCAATTGAAAATCTGCTTAAAGCCGTAGCATGTAAATACCTTAAGAAAACTCTGCCCGTTTTACCCACATACCATCAAATGACTTTTTATTGATAAGATGGTTTGGACCAGCCTTTCCCAAAGTGGGCGATAACGCCCCCTTGTGGGCGCTGCAGGCCTATAGGGGGGTGGTAAGAAACCCAGATCAATTTTAATATTGGTTGTCATGGCAATAGTGACATTTAGTTCAAATAGTGTATTGTCTTATTTATGAAATACTACTCTTTTTGTAGATTATTTTATACTTTGTGAATGTGAGAACGTTGCAGGCCTTGTAGACAGTAGGCAATTTTGCATTTTATTAAGTACTTGGTACTTTTTTGACAGTTCTACACTGTTCTCCCATACCTATTAATATTGTAATTTAAAACCACAGTAAAAGCCTATTATTTTTAAAAGTGTAACCGTGGAGTTTTTTGCCGGCTCTTCTCCATAGGAATCAACTATTTGGAACCGTGCACCTAGCTTCTTACGTTTCATAAGTGCCCATGTTGGTTTATGTGAAATAAAAATATTTTGATTTGATTTGAATAATGGGGGCGTTATGTAGAGTCTACTTTGGGAAAGGCTGGTCCAAACCATCTTTTCAATGAAAAGTCATTTAATGGTATGTGGGTAAAACCGGCAGAGTTTTCTTAAGGTATCTACATGCTATGGGTTTAAGCAGATTTTCAATTGGAGTTTACATAAAGCCTGACTGACATCACTTCTAAAATGAGTTCAAGATCTGTAAATGTCAAAATTCCACAACAATTTTGAGAGTCACAGCTCTTGAATGGGTTCACATATGCTAAACGTATTCAGTTTCATTGCTGGGATTCGCCCTTTGTAACAAACCTGCAGACGCAACATAGCGGTCACCATGGCAACGACCCTAACACACAACATTGTTACCATGTTGTGTAGAAAAATGTGATTGCAAGCTAGTGATGAGTTCAACCTTTTCAATAATTTTGGGAGTAAAATATTATTAAACAAACATTTTATGTCAGTAAGTTTGGGACAAAATTAAACTTCATAGTTATATTAGTGTGTTATTTTCAACTAATAACTAACCTTTCAGTAAAACAATATTTACAAACTTATATACTAGATGAAATTAAGCACTCCTTGCATGAAGTTATTCATCATGGGCGAATTAAACTTATCCGTTAACATATTCAGACTTCTATTAGGGCTTGACCGTGTTCTATCCAAAAGCGATGCCATTTTTCTCCTCTCCATAGCATGGAACTCGTGAACGCGCGCCTGAGTGAACATGCCAGAGGGACTACAGGCCCAAAAACATTCGTAATCTGTTATTGTATTGGACCCTCAGCCCTCAGCGTCCACTATTGTCTACGTATAGCTAGCCCGAAGGCTACTTGTGTAGAAGTAGTATCAACGAAATTTACATACATACATAAAAACGCGCCTTTCTCCCATGTGGGTAGGCAGAAACTACAGAACGCCACCTGCTACGGTCATTACATACTCCGTTTGCCTCGTTTAAGTTCATACATCTGGTCATGCACGCACACCGGTTACCAGTACCACGCACTGTTCTTGATTCTTGTTCATCACCAATAAGGTCACTTTATGTACTCCTAGGGCCTCCTCTTTCAGCGTCACCAGTCACATCTGCCTTGTAAAAACCTTTTTTTAGCCGCCCTTCATTCATCCTCTCAACGTGAAACTTCAGTCATCCCTCAAACTATCTAAGCATGCTCTTCTCTCTCAAAGAAACTTACCAAATAAAATTGTCCACATCTTGACTTTTCCGGTGAACATCAAGTACAAGCCGTAAAACGCTGCAGCGTGCAAGTACACGAACGCCAGCACGTTCCTCCATACAACTTGCCATCTGTAATTAACAAGATTTCCATAAGTAAAACAGTAGCTGTTTTAATTGCTTCTAGTAATTATATAAGTAACGGGTGTGACTCGCAATACAATCAACTATGTAATTGTTTTGTGTTACCGTTGTTTCAGTTTCCTTCGCCGTTTTTTAACTCTCTTATGACTAAGGTTTTTACCTACTTTAGTTAAATTATTGTTCCGAATAAATATAACCTACTTAATCCGTATTCTACGCATGAAAAATTCTTGCAAATTACTGTTGTATCTACTTGGTAGGCATAGTTTACATGGGACTAAATTGAGATCTTATAAGATATCTATCTATATATATAAAATTCAAAGTCCTGAGTGACTGACTAACTGACTGATATATCAACGCACAGCCTAAACCGCTGGTCCTAGAGACATGAAATTTGGAGGTTGTGTTCTTTGTGAGAAGTAGGTAACCCTTTAAGAAAGGGTGTTTTGAAATTCCATTCCTAAGAGGGTGAAATGGGGGTTGAAATGGTGAATTTTTGGACCTCCACGCGGGCGAAGCCGCGGGCAGAAGCTAGTCGCTAATATAATACTAGCTTTTACCAGCGGCTTCGCATATTATACATATAAACCTTCCGCTTGAATCACTATATCTATTGCTGAAAACTGCATTAAAATCCGTCGACGAGTTTAAAAGATCTAAGCAAACAGACAGGAAGCGACTTCATTTTATACTATGTAAAGATTACATATTTTGAAACGTGCTAATTTAGCCCTCTCCTTTGATACCCAACACAGTTTCACTTTAGTTAATCAGTTATAACTTTTGAAGGGCGCTATATTCATATTTGTAATGTAAAGTCACATAATCACATAACCAGCGGATAATCAAGACGCTTCCAACGATACCAAATCATTTGTCAAATTATGATAAGTACTTTAGAAGTTATGAAGGAACAGATGAACATACATACTCACATACATATATTGTTCAAAATCATGACCCTATTTGTGTCACCGTAGTCTGGTAAAAATAAATCTCTACAAGCAGCAGTTTGAAAATGTCACAACGCCTTTAAACCGAATGTAACCACCATAAAAATAATGTCAAACATTCACTATTCACACTATTCATGTTGGCTAAACATAGAAAGAGACCGTAAATATTTAGTTTTCCACTTAAAGCGGAACTAAACATCACTTAAAATGTCTTTTGTGAGAACAATAAAACTTTAAAAGACAGTTAAAGTGACCATTATCGCCATTGTTGGTCTTTTAAAGATTTAAAACGAATTAACACAGAAAACAAAGTTTTGATCATTGTGGGGGTCGTGAACAGAATGCATTTTTACTGTTCACTTTTTCCACTTTTTCATAAAATGAAATATTATTGTAGATATAAATATTGCATCAGCAGCCTATAATGTTTCCACTGCTGGGACACAGGTCTCCTCTCGGTGAGAGGGAGTGGGCCATAATCCACCACGCGGGCCCAGTGCGGGTCGAAAAATGTCACATGACTTGGAATTTTTGTTTCTAAGACATGCCGAATTCTACACCCCTTTGAGAGCAATGGTGATGAAATTATGTTAATAATGTAAAGTGCCTGCTGGGGTTCGATCTCACGACGTACAACTCAAGTCACGGCCGTAACGACTGGGCCACCATTGCTCTCATATGATAAAAACATTGCCTCGTTCAAATTCATGAAATTCGCCTGAGCGTGATCATGGGAAGCCGTCACCTCCTTCTGCGAAGCAGTAATGCTCGCGAAGGAGGAGGCGGGGCGCGTGAGGGAGTCGCAGTCTCTTCGCACTCACGTCCCTAGCCACCGCAGGAGGAGACGCCCCGGGCTTCGGGAGTCGATAGCGGACTCCCGGCCACCGTAGGCGCGAGCTTGCGGGCGGTGAGCAATGGGTAGCTCGCCGCCCGATAAGGACCAGGCTCGGGTCGACGGCGCGTAGTGTTCCACGCGCGCCTCAAAGAGATGTCAGCAGTACTGAAGGGGTCTGCTAGGACCGATGCCTACCGGGGTTGCGAAATTGTTCGAAACAGATACCGTGACCCTGGCACATGGGCAACTGAAGGAACACGGGTGGGTTTTAGTCAGTAAAAGTAGTCTGACACGCCCTCCCACTCCGCCCAGAGCGGGAGAAGTCATTTGATGATTTCCCATCCATAAAAAAAGCGTGGTCAGGCAAAGTGATTTTGAGTTTCATCCCAGCTCCAACAGAAGTCTATAGAAGATTTTATTTGAAAATAATGCATTACCCAGTATTTCGCTTGTTATTTTCGTCTAAAATCTTTTAGCCAGTTTTCTATGACCCAAAAAGATCTGCAACACTCATCACTGTTGGATGCAAACCAGACACAGTCACTTTTACAGGAAGGCCCCGTCCTACCATTGTATAATAATTGAGTATTACAGGATTTCGTTTGTCAGATCGCCACCTGACATACGACACAACAAAGCTCTACCAATGTCATCAAGTCACGATACATGTTACAGATCGATTCTGCAAAATCTCGCTGTGAAAACTTACGTGAAGTGAACTATCAATAGTTTCAATCTATGTGATTTGACAGCTCACTTCAAGATTACTTTACCTAAGTTTCAGCATACATTATTTGATAGATTTGTACTTGCCCAAGCTATGCCTATTAACAATCTATAAGCATAGAAGCTGGAGTTTCGGTCGAAAGTCGACCATCGACCCCTCAAAAAGTCACATTATGATCTCTGTAAGGTTTTATTTTACTTTTTAAGAAATTATCAAAAGGTTTTTATCTTATAACCATTGGTAAGTCATTTCAGTGCAATTCTTTTCCCGGTATGATAAGATATAAATTAGAATGACTGGTTTTACGTCGTCGTATTCGAATGTGATCCTGAATGCGCTGTTCTAATATCGGTACTAATGAATAGTTATTATAGAAGTGTGAGCTTCAACAACCACACAAGTTAGACAAAATAAGACGACAAAAGGGGACCCCTCTTTCATGGGAATGTAGAAAAATCTACAAATAAACTAAGTACTAACAATAAAAAAATAGAAAACAAGACTGATAATAATCAGACTGGTAATTATACCTTGTTTCCGACGTCTATAGAAATAGGGAATAGACACAAACTATTATATTTTGTTTTTCTCGCTATTATGGAAAAAAATCTAAAGATGAAAAAGAATAAAAAAGTTTCCGACCACCTTATTCTGTAGTTTATGCGTTATCTAAGAGAATAAGGTGGCCCTGTCTGCCTTTCTCATAACTACTTACTCGGAAATCTTTTGTGTGCTTACTATCCGGAGTGCCTCTTACAGTTGAAAGTTATTTCTGGTATTCGTCAATACAGTGCCTAAACATTCTTTGTAATTTTTCTGTACATGTGTGTGGCATTAAACTCCTCCTAAACGGCTTTACTGATTTTGATGCAGTTTTTGTAGTGTGTTTGAGTGGATCGTTGGATAGTTTAGATTGACAAATCCCACCCGGTAAGTGGGCGCTATTCGTTGCTTATAAATAGAATTCCAAACTACTAAACTAATATCGTAGAAGTAAAAAATTGTTTATCTTTGTTACAGGTAGTCTCTGGACATAATCCCTTTCGCTGATACAAAGCTACACTGTCACCAAAGTTATTCGAGTTACATTTCGACTAAAGCAAATTTTTAGCATTGAACTATGGGTAGAATATTTATTTAAGTAGTGTACACACAAATAAAACGCTTACACGTGTAATCCATATTGGTTGGTATTTTTGTACGATAAATATGTATCTAGTAATTATAGTGTGCAAATTAATTTGCTTTACCATTTAATATAGGTATATGAAATAGGTTCCTACCTACATACATGTTGGTAGTTTGATACATGTTAATTTGCGTAACTAAATATGTATTTGATCGCTGAAATTTGGAGTGCTTCTGTAAACACTTTGTGCTAACTCTAGTATAAATAAGGAAAATCGAAATATTAAAAGGTAATAGATTGAGGATTAAAAACAGTTTTAATAGCCAAGAACTTAATGCTCTTGGCGATAAGTATGTTTCTTTTCTGGACGAATTTTATCATACACTTTTGTACAAAAATTCTACCAAATGTGTAGTAAGAGCTGTTCATTACTAAATACTAACGTTAGTTTTTTTTTAAAGAAAATTGTTACTAACACACTATGGACTTTGTCTGAAAATAAATGTTTATCCATACTTATATTATAAATGGGAAAGTGTGTGTCTGTTTGTCCGTCTTTCACGGTAAAATGGAGCGACGAATTCACTTGATTTTTTAGGTGAAGATATTTGAAGGGATGGAGAGTGACATAGGCTACTTTTGTCTCTTTCTAACCCCCCACTTCCCTAAAATGGGGGTGGAATTTAATGCGAGCGAAGTTGCGGGCAAAAGCTAGTAATAATATAATAATGAAGCCTGGTGATGAATGAAGAAGTCTCGCACCAGGTTTCAGATCTGTTAAAAATGATTGACGGGCCAAAATTCAACGCACGTCAAGTAATTTTCGGGGTAATTGCGTAACACACAAACAGAAAGAATGGCTTTCATTTTGGTAATCACGCAACATTAATTGCGTTATTAACGTTGTTGAGCAGACATTTTTTTCAAACACATGAGACAGTAGATTAGCAATATTCGTCAAAATTATTCAAATTCTGATTGGTAGTGTGTTACGGCAATTAGGGTGCTGATTGGCTATTGATAATTCTGTCGACCAATGGCTGCAGTTGACGTGCGCATAACATCTTGTTAGCCAAGTTCTGTGTTGATTTTCGCTGCAGAAACCGGGCGTTAATCTATAACTAGGTTTTGGCAGCGAATTTTCGCGTATCTGTACATAAAAACATTTCTCTTGAATCACCCTGTCTGTTGATGAAAACCGCATTATAATCCGTTGCGTAATATAAAAGATCTAAGCGTACAAACACGAAATGAGAATTTGTTTTATTCTAAGTAATAAAGATAAAATAATGAGCGGGTCGAAACATCGTTTGTTCATCTACATATATTAGTTTAATGAAGAAGTACTCACTCATAATCTCTATTCTTATGCTTCACAGGTTCAGCATATCTGATGTCATCGTCCTGCAGTTTGCTACTGAGCCTCGTGTTGGCGAGGAGCAGGGGAGCGCTCGACATCGCGGCCATTCCTCCTCGCTGCCTGCAGATCATAAAGAAAACGTTGCAACTTTGGACACACCGTAAATTTGACGAGAACTTACGACGAAGAACATAAACGGCCTTGTTACAAAACAAGTGGGACTGAAGATAAGTCCTAGAAGGCCATTTCTCGGAAACAAAAAACATTCAAAATCCAGTCGCAGTGTCACCTCGGCGACAATCAAGTGTCAAAAACTTGTCAAAAATATATGGAAACCGCGTATTTTTGACGGGTTGAGAAAGAGATCAGAAGGTTCGTTCTCGTAATTAAAAACGTTTGAAATCTAGTCGCAATCTAGTTTCGACGACTACCAAATGTCAAAAACTTGTCAAAATTATCTGGAAACTAGAGGTATTTTTGACAGATTGAAATTAAGATCTGACTGTGAACGTTCTTAAAATTACGAGAATTGCCTCTCAGATTTAAACTATCCACCCGTTTTTGAATTTCGAACTCTATTATTAGACAAAATTAAAGTTCGAATAACAAAAATTCGTCAAACCCGAGTGTAAGTAGTTAATTTAGTAATGAAAGTTAGAGGAATATTGTATTAAAATCTATAGGTATTACTGCTTTACGAGAACCAGACCAAGGACCACACACTCGGCAGTCAACCACTAGACCATAGAGCCGTTGAACTAGTCAATAGACTGACAAAGTAAGACGATTTCGAGACTTAAATACTTAAAACACTGTCTGCACCAAAGGTCTGAACAAATTGAAGCAAATCCTGCGCGTCGAGAATTTTAATCAATTGCAGTAAATGCCTTTTTATTATCATTTTAATTGTACTTGATGATGATTTGAAATTTAAATTATTTAATTTTCGCCATGCCCGGCGACGGGAAGTCGTGGGCAGAAGATAGTTAAGCTATAAAGTGCAAATTTTTGTTAGAATCAAGCCCCCCTACCCTACCAGCTACTTGATATAATGTATTCGTAATATGGTTTTTGGATATGTGAAAAAATTGTCGGCAATAGTATTTATCTAGAACGAAGTTAAAAGGAAATCTATCATAGCTAAGGGTTTTACAAGTTAACAAGTAATAGTTGACCAACTAATGGTTGCAGTAAAAAATGTATAGATAAATTGTTTTTCAACAACAATATTAGTTTGATTTTAAGATAAATTTATCCCAACTAAGGAACCCATTATGCGTGGTCCAACACGCACTTAGCCGGTTTATATGAAAGATGCAAAGTTACTACACCATAAGCGGCATTTTATTCCGTACTAGCTGACCCGACAGACGTTGTCCTGTCTCTTTGATGATATTTGAGCACGCATTCTGTCAATACTATGTCAAATGTCATAATGTTACATTAAAAAAGTTTACATTGTCCTATTATATGGTTGTTAAGTAAGTGTTCTTAAATTTTCTAATTTTCCGCGCAATTTTTTAATTTTTTTCTTTCATAAGAACCTTCTCCTGACAATTACAAACACAACAACAAAAAAAAAGTGAAATCGGTCCAGCCGTTCACGCGTGATGGCGTGACCAAGGGAAATAGGGATTCATTTTTATATATATTTAGATAGATTATAATCCCTTAAAATGTAGATTTTTGTTATTCGTGGAGCAATGTATGTTCCTGAAATATTTTTTAGCATTTGATTGTCCTTTTCAAAGTCATTGGATAAGGACAGGCAAAGACATCAGTTAGGTACTAACAATACTGACATAATTTCACTTATAATATTTGTTACTAACACAATTACATTTTTATGAATAATGTTATTTACAGACACATAAAGCTACTACAATCTGACAAATTTCTTTAATAGGTTTTCAACTTTATCGCTAAAGAATAAGGTCCAAGATTGATTGGGAAAATTTGTCAGTAACGGGTAGCTTGATGTGCTGGCGTTTGTACCTATTAGATATTGAATTTTCTCTGAAATAAATAAATTGAATTGAATTAATTGTCTCAGAAACTCTTGACAATAAAATCAAATATCAGATTTACTAACGTGATTGAATTGCGCATGGGCAAGCAATACTCTCAAGTCTCAATATTGGTACTCAAAATTGATTTTTTGAAGCAGAAATCAGAATCAGAATCAATCATTGAACATTTTCCATTATTTTATTTATGTGAGTCTTAGATGAAAATAAAATAGAGACAGAGCTCTATTTTATTTTCATCGATTTTTAACCAAGTATATAGTAATCGTTAAAATATATGTAATAGATATCTAAAATAACTTTAGCTAGGTTTCACCTGCACACGAGACCTTGCGGGAACGTAACACATGAATAATTTTGCGAACACATTACAATCATGTAAATATTGAAACTTTTAGTTAGAATAGTCCGGTTATACAACATCTCAAGCTCAGCAATGTGCTAATTAGATTATTTGCAGTCAAGGTAAATTGTCGTTAACTTAATATAACTTACAAAAAAAAAAGTATCTGTAGCTAAACAGGATGTACTTTATGATTTCGTAGATTTACACGACCGAATCGTCACTTTTCGTCACAATTGTCTTCATGCGACTGGCTAGGAGTCTATACTAATATTATAAAGCTGAAGAGTTAGTTTGTTTGTTTGGTTGAACGTGCTAATCTCAGGAATTACTGTTCTGTATTAAAAAAATATTTTTGTGTTGAATAGCCTATTTATTGAGGAAGGCTATAGGCTATATAACATCACGCTACAATCAAAAGGAGCGGAGCAGCAACGAAAAATGGATGAAAACTGGCAGGCAATTCGATACGACGGGAAGAGTCACGGGAGCAAAAATTTGAGGCGGACGAAGTCGCGGGCAGAAGCTAGTTTATTTATATGAATCGAAAAAAATCTAGAAATACATTTTAGGCAATTGGCACGTTTTGTATTTTATTTATGTAATAAAGTTCCCTTAACTTACGTTATTCCCTAAATGTTTTAAAATATTATATTATTTAAACGTGACGATTTGCTGTAATCGGGCGAGTAAGTTCGTTTCAATCGACTAATAAGCCCAAAATATACTTGAAGTGAGTGCAATGATGGCCCAGTGGTATCGGCCCCGGCTTATGAGTTGTTAGTCGTGGGTTCGAATCCAAGCAGGCGCTTTACCTTGTGTAAATAATTTCATCACCACTGCTCCCAAAACGATGAAGGAAAACATTGTGAGGAAACTGGCATGTCCTAGAATCGGTAGATGTCATATGTCTTCGAATTTTTGATTCGAAGACATATGACATCTACCAACCCGAACTGGGCCCGCGTGGTGGATTATGGCCCACTCCCTCTCACCGAGAGGAGGCCTGTGTCCCAGTAGTGGGAACAATATAGGATGATTTTGATTGATTCTTAAAGTGATGGAATTATTTTTCAATGACTTCGGTCAAGTAATTCAAGTATCCACATGATTTCGCACCATGGTAGATAGAGAGTTCGACGAAGCCGTTAGTTGTCATTCAAGTGTTCGTCGCAATATCGTGTAAGTGCTTATAGAAAGTGGTCTTATTTTTTATTGAACATCTCATTATTTAGATAGCTGCAGTAATCGAACGCCCCGCAGACTGAATTAACCCACATGACTTGTCATTCCCATATTGCTGATTTAATGTCCTCTTTTTAGACTCGACGAATGAAATTTGAGTAAGCTTTTATGCAAGCGAGAAAAGTCATTCTGGTGTCCTAATAATCCCTAGCTCTAATTCCGCCTTCATACTAAGGTAAAAAACATCGTGAAGTGTGGTGCCGGAGCACCGTCCCATTTCCTCCCGTGGTTGTCGTAAAAGGCGATTAAGGAACTTACAAAAGAATGGGTAGCAGCGTTCTCTATACGTTTTACCACCATACTGCGATTGCAACCCGTCTGCCAAGCCTAGCGATTATAAATCAAACAAAGCAAACCTCCCCTTGCAGGAGAAGAATGTCCAGCAGTGCACGTCTTTCGGCTGCGATGATGATAAAACGTCGATTCTACATGTTGTTTCTTCTAGTTTCATATATTATTTATTAAAAGAACAAGTAGTTTACAAAACTTGCACACAACTTATCAACATGACGCACAAATAATTATTAATACATGTTAGGTTATTGTTGGGTTCTTGTTCAGGATAAAGCGGGAGGAAACGCCCGGGTGTTTCCATTGCGAGGATCGTCTGGAGGATACGGTGGAGCATACGGTGGAGGTGTGCTCTGCTTGGGAGGAGCACCGCCGTGTTATTGTGGAGGCGATCGGTGGCAGTGACCTCTGGCGTCCGGCCCTAGTGCGAGCCATGGTCCGGAACTTGAGGGCATGGGAAGCCGTCACCTCCTTCTGCGAAGTACTAATGCTCGCGAAGGAGGAGGCGGGGCGCGTGACGGTGTGGCAGTCTCTGCGCCCTCACGTCCCGAGCCGCCGCAGGAGGAGGAGTCGATAGCGGACTCCCGGCCACCGTAGACGTGAGCTTGCGGGCGGCGAGCAAAGGGTAGCTCGCCGCCCGGTAAGGACCAGGCTCGGGTCAACAACGCGTAGTGTTCCACGCGCGCCTCAAAGAGATGTCAGCAATACTAAAGGGGTCTGCTAGGACCGATGCCTGCCAGGGTCGCGAGATTCGTTCGAAAGAGTTACCGTGGCCCTGGCATATGGGCAATTGAAGGAACACGGGTGGGTTTTAGTCAGTAAAAGTCTGACACACCCTCCTGCTCCGTCCAGAGCGGGAGAAGTGACATTTAATGATTTCCCATCCTAAGAAAAAAAAAAACCACTGCCGTGAATATAACACGGTATGTATGCTATTATGTTAGTCATTTCCCTTGTGAAAAGGACTAGCTAAATGCACGAGCGCACGATCAGTTTAAACGAGCCGACCTTGGCATAGGTCGGGAAATCGCTGCATATAGCCTTGTCAAGTAATTAATATGTTTGAGTAATCACCGCAAAACAATGTGAGATACACACGATTGTATAATATCGTAAGGAATATCATCATCCCCTTTCCTCCCGTGGGTGTTGTAAGAGCCGACTAAGGGACTTACTAGAGAATGGGCAGCAGCGTTCTCTATGCATTTTATCACCATACTGCGACCGCCAACCCGCCTGCCAAGCGTGGCGATTATGGCAAACCCCCGTAAATTGGGGGAGGTCTATGTCCAGCTGTGGACATCTTTCGGCTGAAATGATGTTGATGATTGTATGATATCATGTAGGTTTTTAGCTAAGTCTACTTTCACGTAATATCTAGGCAAAAGTGTTATAATAACAATTAGCGCATACTTCACGGTTCTTGGAGAGAAAAATTGTAGTTTGACGGAGTTTTAAAATGACATGTTTACCGGTAAGTATTTTTGTAATATATTATGTGGCGTTCCGCACAAAAAGGTACCAGATGTTGGCATTTAGTTTCAGAGTTATTTGCGTTTTTGTAAAATCGGGTAAAAATATGGCATTTTGTGATTTTAACTAGTGTTCTACAACAAGTTTGCTACAATTAACATCTACAGACAACATTTCTAAGCACATTTTTTTTAAAGGAAATGTTTAGTAAAAATTTACCAGATGTCGGTAGGTCTTATAAAATGTACCTAGATATTTTCGTAATTATTATGTTGAGTTTTCGAATTTTAATACTATTTGTATATTGGCAGTACAGTATCGGTTATGTTAGTGATACATTGATGCGTATAATGTGTTGGGCGTTAGCCAGGAATTGCCGAGAGTAGAACATTGTTTTTTTGTAACCTTAACTTTTAAACTCCATTTTCTCGAAACTAGTTTTTTCAGAATTTCAACTTTGGATGTCTGTTACAAAAAAAAAAAATATTAGGAAAGTTTTTTTTTTTTTTGTAATCAGCATAATAAAGGGACTCTTCTAGTACATCCGGCCTTAACTCAATACTTCCCTACTGGTACATCTATGCGCGGAGCACCACATAATATTGTATTTTTCTGCTTGTGATTGTCACGAGGGGCTTATGATATAAGTACACCTACGTACGGTTCAATACCGCGACGCGATTTTTGCTCGCATTGGATCTTTAACGCAATGCTTAGCGCCGACGGTTGAAAATCGAACAGTGTGTTTTTTCGACCGCGCGTCGATTTGTACGTAGTATGCACTCTGTTGAGTTCTCAATACTCGGTTCAATATCGAAAGTAGAAAATCCAGTGCGCAAAGTAGAAAATATATATTAGCCTCATGGAAAAAAAAATGAAAGAATGTAACAGTACTAACTCAGTAAATAAAGTCCAATCATTCTCTACATGCCTTTTTCAATTCTTATTCATATCTGACAATATCTGAGTCGGTTTTCAGTCCCCCAGCTAGTCACAAACAAGTTTGAGATGAATTTCAACGAAAACGAAAAACAAACGAATATCAGAAATAGAAAGTGGCAGGGACAATGACCCGCAAACCTTGACCTTGACCCCTGCGTAGAAAATTTTCATAGGTTAATAAAAAATATAAATGCTGTTCCATACACTTTAACAGCGTAGGTATTGCACTTGCTAGGGTCGCGAGATTGTTCGAAAGAGACACCGTGACCCTGGCACATGGGCAACCGAAGGAACACGGGTGGGTTTTAGTCAGTAAAAGTCTGGAACGCCCTCCCACTCCGCCCAGAGCGGGAGAAGTCATTTGATGATTTCCCATCCAAAAAAAAAAGAAACGTTATTGCACTTTTTAAAAAAAAATATTCTTGTAGGCCCCTGCCATCCTGTACATTCCTTGCTAAGAGATTAATACAATTCCATTATTTTTAATTCGTATGTTATACAAATAGAATAATGGTAAATATTATGACTCGGTAGTAGGTACTACTTACACCAATGATATTAAGATAAAAAGAAACTAGAAAAATATGGACCCGTGTGGTGCCGGACGTAAAGAATAGCATCACCCTATTTTGTCCCGATTTACTAGAGAATGAGATGATGACGATGATAAAAATCTTACAATCGAGAATCAAACTTTATAAGTCACTAGATTTTGCCAGCGGCTTCGCCCGCGTGGAGGTCGGAAAATATCCCGCGGGAACACACTACCGGGATAAAAAGTACCCTATGTGTTAATCCAGGTTATAAACTAACTGTGTTCCAAATTTCATCCAAATCCGTTAAGTAGTT
Source organism: Aporophyla nigra (assembly GCA_947507805.1). Classification (NCBI taxonomy): domain Eukaryota; kingdom Metazoa; phylum Arthropoda; class Insecta; order Lepidoptera; family Noctuidae; genus Aporophyla; species Aporophyla nigra. The sequence continues at coordinate 9,472,772 of OX382301.1, forward strand.
TTTGCGTGAAAGAGTAACAAACATCCACACATCCATACATACAAACTTTCGCGTTTATAATATTAGTAGGAAGTAGGATACTAGGATTACCTACATTATATTTTTAACTAAACACAGTAATTCCATGAAAGACTCAAAAGTCATATTTACCTATGTGTTCACCACATACAAGTTGTTTATGATTATTGTTACTTTGAATTGACAACGGTTTCCCACGTCCCACATAAGTATTTCAATGTTATTCATAGAAGGGATATCTTCACTTTAGCATTATCCTTTTCTTACACTTGCATCTTCCATAGTATAAAAAATAACAATATCTATATGTACGTACTGTAAGTAACCAGATTTCACAGACTAACTCAAAGCATTTATTTTAATTTACCATCTACAGGCAATTTTGCATTGTCAAGGAATTGGACAGTCAGACAGAGAGTGGAAGCTAGTTGCTCATTCGAAAACATAGATCTCTATGGAGAAGAACGGGCAGCCAACAGACTTAACCTACCATGTTGATCACTCCGTCCATTGGTGAAAACCGTACGAAAATCCGTACGATCGTTTTTGAGTTTATCCCGTTCTAACAAACAGATAGACATGGCGGGAGAGTTTAAAATAACCGTTTATTCGGCACACATGTTTTTTATTCCATAGAAATTTCGATCACTGGCAAAGGTTTTCCCGTCAAAGCATACCATATATACCTTTTTTTAAGGGATCTGGAACCTATTCTGAAATGTAAATCAAATATATATATATATATATATTATAATTTTCATGAAAGTTACAAATCTCTTATAATGAGAACGACAGAATAAACAAAAATAATTTACGAAATTTTAATGAATTTCGGTAAAACTTTTAACAATACGAGACCAGTACTCAGAAATCCTTTCTAAAAACATGTGTTTGGCTTTCTAAACTTGTTCGAAACAGACCGAATGAACGTAACAAACCTTGACTTTCAGCGGCTTTAAATTAATTTCCATTCTTTCAGACAGTAAAAGTCGAAGACAAAACATTATAAATAGACACATAAAAGGCAGTTTTGAACGTCAACATTTGAATTAAAAAACAGAATTGATTGTAGTCGCCCTTTTCAAAAGGCCGAAAGAGGAGAAAAGTTTAAAAATAAAAGTAGAACTCAAATAGATTTTTTGAAATTGTCGTAAAACTATGCAATATTTACCAAATAAGAAAGTATTGTATCATATGACATATGTTAGGTTATGGTTAGGTGCATTTGTATTGCACTATTTCAGACTTGTTAAATAAAGTTAAAGTTGTTGGAATTCATGAGAGCATTTACCTCCTCAAAGATTGCTGATGAACTCAATGTGAGCTTGTGTATCGGTTGAACTCACATAAGCAGATCTATTCAGTGATTGAACTGAGCTAGCTGCCAATCCACTTGACACAAAGCTTGTCTGCAAATGACGATCTTACGAACAGGCTGCCGATTAAATAACTTTATTCACATTTGAACATTTTAAGAATAAATTAAATTAATTAGAATCTTTAAATGATGATCCGGTACGGGAGCCCCTTGAATTTGTGGGGGAGGGCGTGTCAGACTTTTACTGACTAAAACCCACCCGTGTTCCTTCAGTTGCCTATATGCCAGGGAGCCCCTAAAGCTGCTACAAGATTAACACTATAGAAATTCACTTCAGACTCATTTCAACTAAGTTTTTACCGTAAGATTTTTACAGAATCGGCAGCTCTATCGAATAATGGTAATGAGTAATATTCAGTAAAAAAATAATTCCCGTAGGATTATTATTCCATTATTTAAATGAGGGTTCAGTAATAACAGCCGCACGGGTCTATGCTTGCCGTGGTTGGTCCATGGATGGGTCGACATCTTTACGTCTTTACCTTCCGTGTTTCGGAAAGTCTTTCACAGATGACTTACTGACCTGACCTTGACTGGCCTGTTAGTCTAGTGGTTAGTGACTCTGACTGCTAAGACTGAGGTCGTGGGTTCGATTCCCACCCAGGACAAATCTTTGTGTGATGAGCACAATCATTTGTTCTGTGTCTGGGTGTAATTTATCTATAATATGTATGTATTTACAAATATATAAGTATTTTTATCAGTTGTCTGGTTACCATAGTACAGGCTCTGCCTAGTTTGGGATCAGATAACGGTGTGTTGGTTGTCCTAAGATATTATTATTACAGATCTTTGACAGTTGTTACGAGTCGTCAGAAGCCCGAAAGTCTGACCAGCAACTGGGTTGTGGAGATCAGATAGGCTGTTGCGCCATGTGAAATACTGGTACTCAGCTGCATGAGCCCCAACATATTTGGGAAAAGCTAGGCTAATTGAATTTTTGCAATAATTTGTTTACAAGAGACTTGTTAAAATATTAACAACAAAAACGGAAAGTAAAAAATTTGGTAAGTAAATTAATTCGGTAAAAATATTCCTTTTGTTTCCAATTTTCTTTTATATGCATAATCAAGTTGGGCATTTATTTAAATTATGCATAATGGACTCTTTTGTATACGCCACACGTGTAAATATTTTTTTTTTCACGAGAAGATTCCTTATACCGACTTTAGGGAATAATTAGATAAATAATCCATTGGATACAGCTTTCAGAAATATGGTAAAAGCTGGTATATTAAATTAATTACGTGTTTGTTTTAAGATCACTGATACAGTGATTATATAGTCGTCAAAGTCATGTAGTACATTGAAGACATCAGTCAATTTCATCTCTCCTCTTGTTAGCATGCATCCGACCATTACTGATGGTATCCACGAACGACGCTATCCTATTATTTTGTTATCTATCTTTGATACACCAGAGTGAACATGCAATTAAGGGGTATCTACTATCTCCTACATACTAGTACTAAATACATCGTTCTAAAATCTTCATCATGTCAGCCGAAACACGTCCACTGCTGGACTTAGGCCTCCCGCAATTTGGGGAGGTTTTGCTGTAATCGCCACGCTTGGCAGGTGGGTTGGTGATCGCAGTATGGTGGTAAAATGCATAGCGAACGCTGTTGTCCATTCTCTAGTAAGTCCCTTAGTCGCCTTTTACGACACCCACGGGAAGAAATGGTATGGTGATATTCTTAACGTCCGGTTCCACACGGAACCGTAAAAAACCGTCTAAAATCTTGATTCATGTTAATTTAGGGAATTTAATTGTTAATCAAATTGACTACTAACTTTAATTGTTATTGAATATTCTAATCAAAGCTGTCATTAATCCTGCCAGGGTCGCGAGATTGTTTGAAAGAGATACCGTGACCCTGGAACATGGGCAACTGAAGGAACACGGGTGGGTTTTAGTCAGTAAAAGTCTGACACGCCCTCCCGCTCCGCCCAGAGCGGGAGAAGTCATTTGGTGATGTACCAGCCAAAAAAAAAAAAACAAAAAAGAAGCTGTCATTAAATGACAGTTGTATGAACTTATTGTAACACAGCACATCTCACTGACCGTACAAACTTTAACAACTATACTGATAAAAAACTGTCTTCAGATAGGCTTCTCTCATTTAAACGGAACAGCTTAAACGAATCACATTCATTCTTTCTTATTTTTTGAGACCATATTAGGTATCGTTCAGGTTATGATTTTAATATTACTGGAACAACTAGGAACTTGACAAAAATGTTTTTATGAGATATCTAATTATTATCTTGAACAAACGTGACGCCTCGTAGGTTAAAATTTCTTCATTTCAAAGATATTTTCGTTAAAAACATTTTATTTCCTGTGACTCGTACATAAAGAAATAGGTACTAATTAAATACATCATAAAGATAATTGCCATTGCGTAAACATTAAAACATAGGTACGATAGTTAAAAAAGATAAAAAAAGGACAATAAGTTTCGTGAGAAGACACCTCAATTCGCATGCGATGTTTAATGTTCGTCGCTAATTCCTTTTACATTACCTTCTCACTAGAAACATGGATCTTTATACTCAAACAGTAAACGTTATTCGAAAGTTATATCATTGAGAAAATGAAGGAAAGGTGACAAGACCATACTTTCACAACCGCCGCGTCGTACAGCAAGTGACTCTTGAAACGTGCATTATGCTATGAGTCAAGCTCTGCACGTACGCCGTTTGTTGACTAATTACTCAAGAACTGGGCACGGGCACTGGACATGGGCATGCGATCTCTGACCAATTCGAACGAGGACTTTCAAAAATACTGTAGCTTTTATATGCGGAATACGGGAAGTTGGTCAAATATATCAATAGCAAATGACCTCATTTTTTATCACGTGTATCGCTGTTTTGGACCCGAATGATGAAGGTATGTTTCAGTACCGTCAATGCTTTAAGAAATTGTTAGCCTCTCAAACCTTATAATAACAGCTTTAGTTTACTGGGTATTTAATCAGTAGATTCCAAGAAATCGCGAAACGGATGTTTATCTTTTTCGTTCGTTTTTCGTTTATTTTTTCTTTAGGCCTTTGCCTACATCCGTTTTACATTTAAGTTTTTCAAAACCTTATCTTAACTTGTTGTACAGCGTTTACCTTGACCCATTAACAAATAAAAACACCCGTTTGAGGAATTACAAACAATAAACTCAAACAAAATTTTCCGTTCGTGGAAAATTAAATGAAAACACGATAAATCAGCTGTTTTCTTTGTAAATAGTGGTTATTAGTATTGCAACAGCTGACGGAGTCAAACGGGTTGGTAAGATGCATTCTTGCAATCTGTGGACTCGATATACCAGCCATGCAAAGGGTGAAGTGACAGTACTGGAAGCTATATTGGCGCAATTTAAATTTACAAAAAAATTTGTTTACTTTACGTTTTTGTATCGTTTTTGTTAATAAGAATTGACAATTGAAATAAGTGAGAGTTCCGATTAATCGATACGCAACACAGAGGGGTGTCAAGTTCTCGATACGTCGACAATAATATATCGATTTACGAATACCAGCCGGCGCTCAACATTAAACTGAAACTATAATCGATAAACCTACTTCCTTGCAGTTCCGATTGTACCAAAATATTTTGTGCACAGTCAAATAACATTGTGGTCTCAAATCCATAACAGAATTGACACTTAGACACGATGTCTTTGTTTAAACACTCCCATCTGTAAATTCTAAAGCGCATACAAGAGATTTTGCATGAGAAAGTTTTACGAATGCCAGTGAGAGAAAGAATAAACACTTCTAAAGTCAACCAAAACGGCACATGACATACAGCCGTTGGCAAAATATCGACAAACACATGTGACTTCACAAAGCTTCGCTAACTTTTACTTACTCTCGAAGAAAAGTAAATAATGAGAACGAAACTTGTTGTGCGCTTGACCTCGAGTTTAACCGACTACAGTGAATGAGATTGCGTGGGGATCGCGGGACACTTTCACCGGCGGCGCGGGCGCATGACGCGATGTAGGTACTTGTAGAACCGGTGGAGAGTGACCACGTGCACCGTAGCCGGCCGGCGAATCACGGCTCCGTAAGCTTATGAAGAGCCAAAGCTCTTCTGTCGAGAGAATTGGAGATTTTAGGAGCTTTAGCGTGGTTTTTGAAAGGAAAAGTATCAACATCCAATAAACAGGAAAGCCACGGAACAATTTAGACACTTTTCAATAATTAAAGTTTTGATGCTAAAAGTTTTGCGAAGTTAAGATACCTACTAACCTACTTTTTATAACATATACTTAATACTTATGTAGTTCAGTTACTTTCATAATAATCGAGGCACTTATTTCCGGCAGTTGATGAGATTTATTTTATTTTTTATTTACCACGCACGATTATTTTAGGAAATCATAGTCAAAATTTTCCAGTAGTGAAGCTTCATACATGTTTCAAAGTTGATAATTCTAATGTAAACGTAAGCAAGGTTCAATGATGGTCATCTTCCGTTGCGGTTTTCCTCATCGTTTGAAAATATGTGAGTGAGACACCTTGTTTCGGACAGTTAATATTTTATTATGTAAATGACAATGAAATTATGTGTTTACGGAAGCGCATAACAGTTTGTCAAGCTCTACTTAAAATTAACTAAGATGAAAATGTCTCTTGCATTCTAAGTTCGTATTTAATTCTTATTAATTGGATAATAAAGTTCTTGTCAGAATGACGGTTGTCGTGTACTGTCTTCATTCTGAAACTTTCCCTGTGTCATAGAATTAATAATTAATTTTCGTAGTTGTTTAGATAATTTTAAATAGTCTATTTGTCCCGATATTATTGACACTGGTGCCGATTCCCTTATTCACAAACTAAACTAAATTTAAGTTCAGTGCATCTTTTTCTTTCTATTACATTAAGGAAAGGACAGAAGATGCATTTTAGTTTAGTCGTGTCAAATTAATCAGCGCTGGACGTAAATTGACGTAATTTTAGTAGGCAAGTTTTTAATCTCCTCTAAACTTATATGGAGTAGTGACAGGCGCTGATTAATTTGACAGGACTAAACTAAAAATTTTCTTTTGTCCTCTTCTTAATGAAATACAAAGAAAAAGATGCACTGAACTTAAATTTAGTTTAGTTTGTGAACAAGGGAATCGGTACCACTGACTAACTAAAGTAGGAAGTTTGTTTAAGTTTGACCTAAAGGTATTTTGAAAATACTTCTATAGCAGTTGCGTCTTTTAGACAAACTTAGGTATCTCTTCTGCACGCGTAGCATGACCACCGTAGAAACCGGTTTTGTCGGCGGAATAATTGATAAAATGACAGATTGTGGAAAGATCTCTACCGTCTTAAGGCGAGGTTGCAGTACTTTTTAACTTTTTTAAACCTCTGTAAATCTAGCAAACTGGCTAGTTTCCGTAAAAAAAAAAATATTTAGGAAAATTGAACTTACTGTTAAGCGCTGTGTGAAGATAGAAACGTGAATTAAAACAATTGGCTCGATAAAAAAATAATCATAAAGATGACACTAAATTGCCATTTAAAACGTGTACCTTGAAGAGATTCCATCATTAAACCATGTAAAACTTATACCAAAAGATAAGTTTTATTGTTTTTTAGGGCATGCTGAGAAAATATTTTGTAATTTCCTTATCATTTTGTCTCCACGAAACAATTATACACAAAATCTAGCAGCTCAAGCGCTCGCGACGACCCGCCAGTGTTCGCCGAAACGTCTTCAACTACAAGAGGGCCTTGTTGTTAAAACTGTAGAGAATAAATATTTCTATTCGTCAGTCGAAAAAGTTTACGATGTCAGCATTATGACCAATTTTTCTCTACTTTTGACTCTTGGGGGTAGAAACAGTTTTACAGAATTATAGTCAAAAATACAACTCTCTAAAATTATTTAATCCCATTCAGTAACAATTAAATTTAATATATTTTTTAATTAACTTAGCGCATTCACCTAAACTACATCAGTAGCTACCACCCCGTTGCTATGGAAAGAATTACTGTATTTGTCTTCATAGAAACGCGAGCTTACGGATCACCTCGCACTCAGGCAGAAGAGATACCAAGATGGGTAGAAAAAACTTTTTCTAATAGAATAGAGATTGAGGTGTCATAAAAAAAAACTGTTTGTTTTATATCTTGTTATTTTCATTAATTGTATGTATGTCATGTATCTGCTAAAAACAAAATTCATGGCTTTTGACAAGTAAAATGCTGTTAGGTTTATTTTAAGTGTCTTCATGTCATCATAATAAATTCGTAGATATGGGAGCTTCATCTTAACAAAAATAAATATACATACCTTATCATATTCAAGTAATCAAATTATCATTATTATAATTTCGGATCACTTTTATAATAATTGTCAAAGAGGTGCCTCATGTTCATTGAATGTAATATATCATTAATTATTCGGATTTGAATCTATGTCGGAAAAAATAATAACACTTTAATATAATTCTAATCGAACAATTTCCATGGAATTTTCATTGAAATTGTTTTACTACAGTCGCATCGTGGCTATCTGCAGGAATCTTTACACGATGTTTGTTTTCACAAACAGTATCACCATCATCGTCATGCCATATATTCTAATTTATTTAGGGCTAGTGCAACAAGTATGTTACTTTCATCTCTATTGTTGCATCTTCTCTGTAGTCACAGAGAGTAAGTAGATACGTACTTATTTAAATGATATCTCATCACCACCAAAATAATTTCAAAAGGTGCTCCTATTTTTTTGGTTCAAAAAAAGAACGTCAATATCTGTACAAATAGTGACGTGAAGCGGCCGGGCTTCAATCGTAACTTCATAATCGGAAGTATGTCAAAGTCAGTTGACCTTGATAGTTACCCAAATCTTAAAAACCGTACTGTTTACCGTTAATGACACTCGTAGCATTAATTTATATCTCGACAATAGACGAGGTAGTGTTTGTTTTTAAAGTAAGACTAAAAATGTACATCGTTCCATCGAATCAAGATCCATCGGAAGATTTGTTCGATTTCGATTCGACTCTCTGGCTTTTATCTACGTTTTTCTACACTTCCACTTTTTTCTATACATGCATTATAATCGATTTATTCCGCTCTAAATAATCAAACGTGTTTGACTGCATAAGTATGTAATAAAACTTTTGTTAAAATTTAGAGCCAAATATTACGCTAGTACTTTTTCTTTATATAGGTGAAATAATTGGCATTTTCTTAGAAATAATTCGTAACAACGAACATCATTAACAAGTTCATGCAAAGTCGTTAGTTAAAGAGAAATAACAATAGATACTACAATCGTTATTATAACTAGATACAAGTACAGCAGATTAGAAACGCTAAAGATTCCTTGAACAACGTTTAAATTTCACTAACTAATTATATCTACTAGAACCGTTACACGTGCAGTAATACTATATTTTTTGATGACGTCTCTATTATTATACAGGCTGATATCCGGGACATAGAAGCGCAAACTGTAGCTGAATGCTTGGTTAACTGGTTGTGTGATATTTTCAAATTAGGTGATTAGGTCTATAGTATTATTGTTTCTTTACGTTTCTGTACCTGTCTGCCAGAGGCATACGTAAGAAATCGTAAGCGCTTTTTATTGTATAATTAAATCATTAAAAGAGAAAGTTGTGTCTACTATGAAAACGTTATTAATCACACTCATTATAGTAGCTTAAAGACTAATGAGATTGCTATTAAACTTATGGGAATATACGTCTAGTGTAAGTATACCTAATGGAAATATAGGTAATTATTTAAAACATGACACTGAATGATTAATCTATGATTATGAAGCCGCTTATCGTGTCTGTTTGAGTGACTGCGATGTTCTTTGAAACTTTACTATTACTTAGTTAATTTATTTCGAAAGTATGCCTAACGAACTAATATTTCAAATTAATATATAATAAAGAAATCTTATTGTTTTGTCAAGTCGCGAAAACCGTGCGTAGCTGGCGCGGCTCGCTATACACAGAACAACTTTACTTGCACAAAAATACTGATCGGTAAATCAAAGTGGGTTTCTTCGATGTTAAAATTCATTACGATTAGTAATACCCTACAATTTATACACACGTGTGTAAGATTTGGAAACAATTGGTCAAGTATTCGACGAGCTATTGGGCAATATACAAATGAACCAACTGCAGTCAGTGCATTTTCGCAGTCACCGTATAATTTAAAAATACAAAACGCTAACACTTTCTGTTAGTTTACCTGTGATTGTTTATTTTATGTAAGAATAAAAGTTATCATTTATCTGGTGAAGGTAAAAATCGTGAGGAAAACGTAAACTCATGTTCTAGAACCAAAAATTCGAAGACATTACAAACACGCGCTGGGCCCGCGTGGTGTATTATGGCCACCCCCTCTTACTGAGAGATGATTAAAATGACTCCGATGTTTTTTTTTTTCTATAAAAAGTTACTTTAGTGACATGTTTCTGCATCTGCCAAAGGTCGACTAGCAGAATGAAAATGAATAAGTATATTTTCACATTAGTTCCGTCTCTATGCAACACCTGTTCTTGTGCATAGACCAAATAAAAATAAATAAACACATCTCAACAGTGGAGTAATAAAGAATAAAGTTAATACTTATTAGTGTGTGGTTTCCTTATTTAATAGGAAAACAACAATTGTGTTTATGGCCTAAACGTTTAGGGTTTTAGTTTGTTTCCGAACACATAGTTTGCAACTAGCGTGGCCTACAAACTGTTGCTCGTAAAGTTTATTCAACCAACACAAAGAGGTCATACCGATGCACTGTTTAGCAACTTTGCTTACTATACAATGCTTAGAAATAGCTAGAATATTTCATATGCAAACAATGATATTAATATTTTCAGAAAATAATTCATTACGTTTTTCAGTATATATGTATACCTAATGAAGAACTCGCCTTTAAAACGCAAAAAATAAACCAAAGTAATTATAAAGCTCAGGTTTCCAAAATATAAAACTTACGTCTAAATCTATATATGAATACGTGAAGCAAAAACTTTGTACCTCTTTTTGCGAAAATTACCCGGACAGTTCTTCATGACGGTTTACAATCTAGCCTATAAGACTAATAAGCAATTTGAATCAGACGAAATTTTTAACGTGATCATTATTTTAAAATTGAGGATAGTGATGATTTTACTTTATACATGCATTTGACACAGTTAAAATTGTATGGAGAGTAAGTGCATATAGCTAATATTTTAAAATATTAATGCATAAAAAGTTCTTCATGAATTATGGTCGAATTTTGACCACTGGGAGACACCTAGTTATATTAAATTCTTCATTCATCCAAAGACCTACGGATGTTAACACCCACTGAACACAAAGCCGATAAACCTATTTAAGTGTGGTCACCGAAAGAGATACGTACCCAGGGTCGTAAGGTCGTCGTATATAGTTGAAGATTATTAAGAGAGCAATGGATGTTTTCAAATGAAACATAATTAAATAAGTAGGAAAAAAAAATGTTATTTCATCAAATAAAATTTCATTTCGAAACATCTATCGGTTTCTATGTAAACTTCAATTAAGTATATCCGACGATCCTGGTTACTTATCTGTTTTGGTAACTGTACCTAAATTAATTTGATGGCAGCCTCTTATTTGATCTCCTTCACAATAAAACAAAGGCCTTAATAAAGACTTATTTTGTCAAACAGTACAAAATTAATTTATATTAACTTGGACATCTTTATTATTGCAGACTCATCTATTTCGAAAGTGAAGACTTATAACATTAACTTTAATAATGAACGGGTTTCATCTTAACTTTCCTAAGAACTGTCATTATGTTTATATGCAATACTTAATGGGAGACTAATTGCTTTCAGTTTTATGTCGCTATTGAAGTCGGGCAAATCAACTTTCATAGAAATTCATTCACTTAATAAATCAACGATCTTCATAATTTAACGTGGTCTAAGATACATGATACCGAAATAACCAAAAGAGATGAGTAACCAGAATCGCCGGACAAAGTTGAATTTTATTAAGTAACCGATGGATGTTTTCAAATACAACTTAATTTAGTAGTTCGAAAACAAACAGAAAATTGATGAAATTAAAATTCACTCGAAAAAATCAATCGATTTCTTATAACTATATCTCTCAACTATATCTGACGCCCCTGGTTACTAAACTCTTTTAGTGAGTGTACTTTAGTCAGTAAATCAGTTGATGCTGACAGCAGAATGAAGCACATAAAATGGAGACGACAATATGATGATCTCTTATAACGCTCACAGGCTGCTTACAAGAAATCCGTCTAATATATCCAATAGTTATAGTCACTATAGCTAAAAGTAGATCGGCAGAACCCTGAATCAGTTCATCACAACTTACTATTTACTTTGTTTGAAAAAAGAAACCACTGTTTGTGGGAAAACACTTATCCAGGTAAACATGACGTTGCCTGCCAGGGTCGCGGGTTTGTTCGAAAAAGTTACCGTGGCCCTGGCATAGGCAACTGAAGGAACACGGGTGGATTTTAGTCAGTAAAAGTCTGACAAGCCCTTCCGCTTCACCTAGAGCGGGAGACGTCATTTAATAATTTCCCACGCACAAAAAAGAAAAAAATTATAGTTTAAAAAAAATAAAAAACACGCTTCCATTGAAAACCAAACTAAAAAGTACAAAATAATGGAAAAAAAGCATGGGGTGCTTTTTAAGGTATTTTTTAAATGATATCAGGCACCCCACGCTTTTTTTTCCATTATTTTGTACTTTTTAGTTTGGTTTTCAATGGAAGCGTGTTTTTTAGTTTTTTTAAACTATTATTTATTTTCTATTTTTTAGGGTATTTCGAATTTTGAGACGTATGTCAGCGTAGTTTGTGACAGTTTTTTTGCTGTCCTGGTAACCCTGGCCAAGATAATGGCACAAATTTATGAAGTTATTGCATTGTCATCGGTCCTTGACAGGTGTGCAAAGTTTGAATGAAATCTGGTCGTTTAAAGTGGGTCAAAATCGCGCTATAAGGAGTCGGTTACAAACAAACATACAAATATACAAACATACAAGTGAAGCTAATATAAAGCGTGTGAAAAGGTAAACAAGACACAGAAAAAAAAACGCTGATCTGACCCTAGGAAAAACGTAGTGGGTAACATGAAAACTTAAACTAGATTTTGAATAATATAGAAATATTTTAAATAAATTTTAAATACTTATTTATAAAATTATTTTACTCCAAAAATCTCCCAATTATTTTAACGAACAAGGTCGCTATTACATTTAAAATTCAGACGTTATTAAATAAAGTCAACGATGAACGAAAATAAACGAATAGTTAAATTTATAAATACGTGATTTTAAATCGGCACGTGCTTGACACGGTTTTTATTACATTTTACGATGAATAAGTATTGTTTATTATTTACAGTAAATTATTGTTTTAATAAGTAGAGCCAACGATATTATTATTCTCCAGAAAACAAAACGAGTAGTAATTTTGTGTTAAATCTTGTTCGCGAGAATTACCTGCCATTTAAAAAAAAATATAAGTCTCTATGTAGACAGAGACTTATTTTTATTTTTCCTAAGCAAATACAATTATTTTTGTGACGTAGTTAAATTATCAATTTCAACGGAAAATCTGTAATGCTTTGTATAAACCAATAGAACCATTCTTAGCGAATTGTTTAGAAAATCTCTTTAAATCGAAAACAAAAATTCACACTTCAAACATTTGTTTCCAAATCCTTTCTATCTAATCTAAATCTTAAAACATAATTCAGTAATGAAGAATTTTCGAAAGTAAATTTTCAGTTTTCTTTTTGAAAAAAACCGAGACAATTGTAATTTAAAATAGATTATGTATATCGTTAACATACATTTCACTAGCAGACGTGCGTAGTCTTGTTGCTCATAAGACCAAAACCTCAAGTGCCCTATCGCGGCCACATTATTTTTTTAGATGTTAACACTATTTCTCGTTTATTTTTGAAACGTGTGTGAATTCATTAATATTCAAAAATTAAAACATGAAAAGTAAAATAACAATACTACAAATTACTTTGAAATATACAAAATTTATTCATTTTAAAAGCAATATTCAGTTTTCAAATCTGTCTGGCCAGACACATTACATATTCTTAGTAATGCCGTGCTGGATCACCCACCAAGTCAATTACGAGTATATTGGGGCTAAAGTTATCTCTAAATAATTATGATGACATTTGTGGTGTCCATTCACGGACAGCAAAGGAAAGACTTTCACGAAATTATCGTTTTTGTGTACGTAAAGTTGACTCAGAAAATAGTTAATTTCACGAATGCGTCAAAACCCGCTATATGCAAGTATCAAGTGATTATATGGGTACTGTTGTAGAATGCAATTTTTGTACGTTTATGAAAATATAATGTTTTTTGACAGTTAATGATTTCAAAGCAAGTGATTTATAAAAGTTGTATGCTATTTTTCTCAACTATGTTGGGGTCGGTAAGGTGCGTTACTGGGTAATACGATAACCATTAGTAACTAGTTGTCAAGCTTTCGGGCTTCTGACGACCTGTATGTAACGGCTGTAAAAGATCTACAAAAGATAGCCGGGACCAACGGCTTAACGTGTTTTTCGAGACACGGGCGGGAATGTAACGATGGTCACTTATGCACGGAGTAACTGCGGCAACCATAGTTTAACCTGATCGACCGATCATGCCGCTGTTATTATTATTTAGCCGCAAGCTCCTCAAGTTAAAAAACAAAGTCGTTTATTTTTCAGCTATTTGATATCCAACAGTACAGAGACGTTCTCAAAGAGTTAATATAATTTATCGGTTCAGCAGAAGCGTTTTTATACAGTACCTATTGCCGTGCTCTAGTGAAAGTAAACTAATTTGAAATGACTGCAAGTAAGTGTTGATATTTAACTCGTTACTACTTACTTACTTCTAAGTACGTATTTTAAATCTTACTTGATGCAAACACATCGATCGGTTTAAGAGGAAACATTTTATGCATTCTCTTCGAAGTACACTAAAAGTGCACGAGCCTCATCGGACACACAATTGCATGTAGAGCCACCATTTACTTCGTTTCCTTCAGATCACCATTTACTTTATTTGTGTCATGCTCCGTAGCAGAACCCCTTTGACTATATTATGTAAAAATTACAGGATAAAATGTAGATAATCCCGCATTTACTCATCTTTCCACATCTTTATCAGTATTTCCATCCCTTGTAAACAAACTCCCTAAATATACGAACTCATTTGCTCCACACTATCTTCTCTTTCAAATCCCACACCGATACATTCTCTTGGCTTTCAAACACCTTCGTCTTATTCATATTTATATTCATCCCCTTCATCTTAATTAACTGCTTCATCCATTACAGTCAGCATGTCTTGCAACTGTTCTGCTGACGATGCAAGTGCAACATGCAAACAAGTTGAACTGCTGTAATTGTAAATTGATCATTTCGTTATGGGGACATTAATCGTCAGTGCATTCATTTGTTCCGCCATGTTTGTGTAATTTTCTGTTCGGTTCTACGATAAACTTCTGTTTGTTTTAATAACTGTCCAGTATTTATTAATGGAATACCATTCTTACACGATTGCTTATAAAATTTCATTTTGAAAGGCAGTGAAGTATTTTGTCTAGATAGATGTTGTTTCTTTTTTTTATTATTATTATTATTTAATGTAAATTGCATAACCATTATAATTGTATATTAATGAATGTAAGATGAGGTCGACTAAAAATTTACATTGTTGTACTTATTGAATGTAAAATGAAGTTGACAAAAACAACTGATGAAATGGATAATAACCACTAACAATTATGAGTGTATTTATATTATTAATTATTTTTAACATCGCCAATAATATTGCCTTACATTCAAATATTGTACACCCTATGGATACCATATGGGTATAAATAACATTTACGTACAATATTTGGATGTAACAGTTGTTTCAGTGACACAATCATGCTTATTATAAGAACTATCTTTTCACCTGTGACAAACAACAAATAAATGAATATGAATATGAACATTGAGAAGACGGCAAAGGAGTACTATTATAAAAAGTATTGCTACGTCGACCACAAATTAATTAGAGAATAGGCCAAGCGGAAAATGAATATAGTACCTATTATTTTGTTCTATTATAAATAAGTCACTAGGTAGATCATCATCTAACAAGCCTTTTCCCAACTAAGTTGAAATCGGCTACCAATCTAACAAGGATGCAGATAAAAACCAGTCTTTTACAAGGAACGCCTGCCTATCTAACCTCCACAACCCAGTTACTGGGTAATACGATACCCCTTGGTAAGACTGGTTGTCAGACTTTCCGGCTTAGTAGCTCTAAGTAGTTGTAGTAAGTACCTACTTCACGATAGTTAGGAGCTAAACGCTGCGCCTGCGCTTGCGGTTGCTTTGCCATTGATTGTTTTCAGTCATCTTAGCCTCCAGCATCTCATTTGACGGTTCATTGCCACACAAAACCTTTAAGTCCCTTCCATTTAAAATGTTTAGATTTCAAAATGGCTTTATGATTCAGAGGTTGGCCATAAAAGATTATTTATTATTTCAGGCACACGATATTGCGGTTTTACGTCAATGACATGAAAATATGTTTTTAAAAAGGCTGTTATCGAAACTATTTCCATTATATTTGATTTATGCGATGTCATGACTGACATGAATTCTAATACAAATGTAATTCACGCTATGGTCTGTCTGTTGCTTGTTGTTATTGGTTACGGCCGTGAAAAGTACCGTAGATATCTGGCCCAGTTCATCAAACAATACTATTTATAAGTATTTCTTTTGCATATAAATTGCATTCGTTGTTTGATATTTTTCCAAAATCTTAATGCTAGTTATCAAACAATTATCGAGAGAATTTAAAAGAGAATATTCTTAACTATACAACAAAAAAAGTTCTAAAATATTTTCTTTGCGAACGCGACAGTCAAAAGAGAACTAATATTCATTTAAATAAACGAGTAAATTGGCATTAAGAAAGTTGCAGAAAATCATAAACTTGTTAAAATCTATGAGTCTTCAGTACATTTTAATATTCGAATAAATTAATTTAAATCTTACCTTATATCAAAGTAGGGATGATGGTTTGAATCCAGAAATGAGAACACACACTGTTACTGGATGTAGCACAAGGAATTTGTAGCTGGTTTTTTTTAGGGCATCAACACACCGAGCGCCCGTGACACTGCGCGCAGGTCGGAGCTTTGAGTGGCGCGTGCGCATAGACGCCTTACTTATAGTTTCAGCGCGCGGTGTAACACTTTCCCCACCTATCTTCATTTCTTTATATAAATTGATAAATTTCTCTTTCGTTTAAGCTAACGAAAATCTGTGAGGAAATTGTTTTTTTTTAGTATTAGCCTTCAGATGCACACATTAGTTTAGAATTTTTTATTTAATTTTCTAGAATGTTCCTTATTCTTCTTTACAAGTTGAACAATTTTACTATACGCAAAATGTCTAGACAGAAGGTACAATTGAAACTTTGCATTTAGCTCTCTATTTTGAACTAACAAAAAGTGTTTCAAAAAACGAAAGGAAATAACGCTTTTTCAAAAAATGCTGTATCATGTTGAACGAAAGTGAATGAGACTTGTCCCACTAATGCAAAAGAAGAAAGATAAAAACTATACAGACACTTAGAAATAAATTGACCCCACAACATAACTCCAGCTTATAAGTGTGTACGTAGGTTAAGGTACAGACGCTAGCACATCAAGGTACCCGAAACTGTCAAATTTTGCCAATCAATATTGAACCTAATACTTTATTGTTAAAGTTGAAAACCTATTAAAGAAATTTGACAGATTGTAGTAGCTTCAAGCGCAGGCGTCTGTACATATCCATAATTTCTATGATGCAGGGACAAATTTAAGATTATCAACGACACGGGACCAATGCGGTTTAGTGGATGTCACATGTCTTAGATTTTTTTTTTATTCTAAGACACTGTACATTCAGACGCTCAAACGGGAATCCTAGTAAGAAAAACCGGCCAACCAAGCGAGTCGGACTCGCGCACCGAGGGTTCCGTACAAACCTGCAGGTATTCACGGTTTATGTATAAGGTTTATGTTTATGAAATTAAATGTTTTTTTTATTTTTTTATATTTGAGTTGAAAGAATGAAAGGTCTAAGTCAAAACTCTTTATTGTGAGACAGTGGTTACAGAGTTGTTATAGATATATTTTGGTGTGCGTTTGCACTGCTCTACCATGTTAGGCACACAATAGTTTGAAATAATTTGTTTTCTTAGACCTAAGTTTATGTGATATATGTAAGTTAAATTGCAGCTTACGATTTATGACGTATTAAAAAAAACTACTTACTAGATCTCGTTCAAACCAATTTTCGGTGGAAGTTTACATGGTAATCTACATCATATACTTTTTTAGTTTTATCATTCTCTTATTTTAGAAGTTACAGGGGGGGGGGGGGGCAAACATTTTACCACTTTGGAAGTGTCTCTCGCGCAAACCGTTCAGTTTAGAAAAAAATGATATTAGAAACCTCAATATCATATTTGAAGACCTATCCATACATACCCCACACGCATAGGTTTGATGAAAAAAAAAATGATTTTCAGTTCTAAGTATGGGGAACCCCAACATTTTTTGTTTTTTTTTTCTATTTTTGAATGAAAATTTTAATGCGGTTCACAGAATACATCTACTTACCAAGTTTCAATAGCATAGCTCTTATAGTTTCGGAAAAAAGTGGCTGTGACATACGGACGGACAGACAGACAGACAGACATGACGAATCTATAAGGGTTCCATTTTTTGCCATTTGGCAACGGAACCCTAAAAAGGCTGCCAGGCTAAATTGGGATTGGGCGCGTCACGCCAGCCGCATGCACACCGCCCGCTGGACAATAGTCTTCACACAGTGGGTGCCTGAGGATGAACGGCCCAAGGTGGCGAGATGACCTGGACTGGCCTGGAAGGATTTGGGAGCGGCCTTTGCACAGCAGTGCGACAGCGTAAGCTAATAAATATATTTTTTTTAAATACACCGGTCTCCTTACGATGATTTCCTTCACAGTTTTCAGAGCAGTGGTGATGAAATTACTTAATTATTTATTTCATCACCACAGAGTGATAAAATAATTTGCCAGGCTGGGTGCGAAACCACGGCTTGTAAGTCGGGACCGAACATAAAGAGTATTCTATTAATTACTACATTTTAAGGCCGATTTACTTTGGTGCAGCCTTTTTTTTTTTGTGGGTGCGAAATCATTAAATTACGTCTCCGGTCTGGGCGGAGCGGAAGGGCGTGTCACACTTTTACGTACTAAAACCCACCCGTGTTCCTTCAGTTGCCTATGCCAGGGCCACGGTAACTCTATCGAATAAATCTCGCGACCCTTTCGGGACCAGGACCGCGTTCCCGGATTCCATTTAAAATACAATAATTATTTTGCAGTTGTATTTTGGAACCACAAGAAAAATTAAGTTAAAGTACAGTTAACAAAAAACATTACGAGAAAAAAAGATAATAATTCATTTTCTCATACATTTTGCTTATTAAGGACAAAACGCGTTATGCCTTTGAAGTACCAGGTTGTCATAACTAAGTAGGAGCTTAGGTAATAGGTAGAACGGGCTGGTGTCCGCAACTCCACGTCTGAGCGCGTATTTTGCGTACGGTAGTAGGAGCTTACCAAACATTGGAGTGTCAGTTATAAATCGCTTTATGCCTTCGAAGTAACAGCTGGTCATAACGCGGTAGGAGCACACCTAACATGGGTGGGTATGTGTCAGCTAGAAAACGCTTTATACCTTCGAAGTACCAGGTTGTCATAACTTGATAGGAGCCTAATAAGTTAACACATCATTATTGACTCTGAGGCGGTACAAAGTTCGCTGGGTCAGCTTGTAAATTATGATAACATTTTTGTTTTTTAATGTCGGTTGATTAGGTTTAAGTTACAAAATAGTAATGATATTCAATAATTGTAATGATTATGACCACTGCTGACGTGTCTCATTAAGATAGTGAAGATTTTTAAAAGTTTATTGTAAGTTTCGGTGGATGATCAGGGGGACGATAGGTGATTTAAACACTCAAGATTACTTTTTTTAAATAGTATTTTGTATTCTTTTATTAGGTTTAAGTCTCTTTTTTTCTGGATGGGAAATCATCAAATGACTTCTCCCGCTCTGGGCGGAGCGGGAGGGCGTGTCAGACTTTTACTGACTAAAACCCACCCGTGTTCCTTCAGTTGCCCATGTGCCAGGGTCACGGTATCTCTTTCGAACAATCTCGCGACCCTGGCAGAGGTTTAAGTCTTATAGAAGGCTGCCGTTGTTGAAATAAAATAAATATAACATCGTTTTATAACAATAATTTTATTTAGTGTAACATCAATTTTTTTTTTGGCTGACCGTACTTTCCCTAGACGTAACTTTTTTAATTTTATTTGTGGTCCCAAAATACTACTAAAAATATTTATTTTATTAATAGGTGAAATCTGGGACCGGGGTCCCGATCCCGAAAGCGACCCCAAAACATCTGTAAATTTAATTCCATTCTTATTTTTTTGTAGAATTTCTAAAGTGTTATCATTCAGCGAGCTTCTTAGGAGGCCGTATACGAAACTTTGTTGATATTCCCGATTTGGTTTGAGGTTGATTAATCAAAATTAGATCATAAAAAAGAAAAATGTAGCTCATTAATTCAATCAACATTGTAATGATCTTTCATATGGTGCATTAAAACATAGAAATACAGTATTTTAACCGTAAAATTACGTTCGTAAATTCACGTAAATCAGCACAATCGAAAAAAATCGTATAGGGCCTCCTAAGTGGTTACAAAGGTAACCGGCTGATGAGAAGATTTAAACAAATTATTGTACACCTGCAAAAGATTGTTACCTTCTATGCCTCCATTTTTATAAAGGGCCTGCACTACTCTGATGATGGCAGTTAAATCATTCTCACATTCCCTATCAATAGCAAAGGACGTCCTGTTACGTTGAGACTCAGACACGAACTTTCCAATTGATCGATGCCTCGGCATAGATAGCACCAATGGTGGTGTCAATACAGGAAGATTTTTAGTCACCGTCCAAATTACAATATATTAATATTTTGCGATAATCATTTAATACGTGTTTTTTCTTTTAGTATCACTCAATACAAAAATATTGAGATATCACATCACAAAGTTATCTATAAAAAGTTGATGATTCTGGACACCGCCGCGCGCTAGGTAATAGTGCGGGCTATTACCTAGTACGTATGCACCGCGCTTGGTATTAATTAAAAACAATAATAAACAAAGTTGCAAATTTTCCCTTCATACTCTCACGGGCGGCAAGTGTAGTATTATTAACGTTTAACTTAGTGACCACGCAGAGCGGATAATCCTTTCGAGAAAATGATTTAAAATGAAAATTTTATGTATCGTTTTTTTTTTTTTAAATGGATTTATTGAATGATACCTAACGCCTAGAAAAAATTTGGACGATGACTAAAAAATCTTCTATCTTGTATAATAATCGTAATTGTAGATGAGAAAATATAAGTATATTGTAACATGTCATATCGTTTATTACGTTATTATTATAGTACAAAAGACTGAAGAAGTCTCGATTCTCGCTAAACTGAAACCCGAACCGAAAACGGGCGTGATGTTATGTAGATAGTATTAGCCTAGTTTGAGAATAAACCAACACCGAAGAACAGAGTTCGAATACGAGAAGATCGAATACTTCGAGAGTATCGAATACTTAGATATACCGGATGA
The DNA here is from genome assembly GCA_947507805.1 of Aporophyla nigra. Taxonomy (NCBI): domain Eukaryota; kingdom Metazoa; phylum Arthropoda; class Insecta; order Lepidoptera; family Noctuidae; genus Aporophyla; species Aporophyla nigra. The sequence continues at coordinate 9,493,923 of OX382301.1, forward strand.
CATTTTTTACCGTCTCGACCTTCATATGGTGTGTTGTGTAACTAGAATAGAAGGCAGGAAGGCCTTCAGATTCATCGTAGGTGACTAAAGGAGCGCGGGACGCGGGTGGACAGGGATGCGTGTGCGGCTCGTGCGCCTGCGAAAGATCAATGAAGCCGCCTGTCAGCCGGCTTCAAAGGGTAGGACCGCGCTCCGAAATCAATGATACATTGCCGCGCATTGCGTAGGGTGCGTATGATTTGAGTTTCGATAGATTAAAAAAAAAAAAAAAGTTTTTTTTTTTCCAAATTTCTGTTTTTGTTGTTCTAGTATGAAAATGTTACTTTAAATGTGTAGTATTTATTGCTAGATCAATTTAATTACATGTAATTCAAAAATAAAAATAATAAAAATTTCTATGCCAAAAGCTTCTACTCCGTTCACCTATTACCCCCATTTTTTTTCAAGACGCTAAAAAAAGTCACCCAGTATAATCTTAAGCAAGGATTTTGGCTTCTTAGATAATGTGACCACAAAACGTTCTCTCGCAGATAACCTTCGAGTCTGAGGCTTATATGGAAATAATTTCTAGATTGTACTTGCTTTATATGCCTATGCCTATGCCTATAATTCTGTCCATTATAAGAGATGCTCTTAATTGGGTAATTTGATACAACTGTCTGTGGGAAACAGGCAGAAATGCCGACATTTCTGCCTCTGTCTTATTCATTCCACCGATGAATAAGTGAGTGTATAAGATTTTCTTGTAGAAAATTATTATAACTAGTGATCGCTGGCAGAAATGGAAGTGGTAGAAATTCGACCATAAATCGTTTTAAACTTATTTTATTTCTAATGCATTATTATATTAAACATATTAGCTTTCTGACCTACTTTTCCTGTGCCGAATTCGACAATCCTTCGTCCGCGTAATGTTAATAAAAAGGGGGAAAAATTTTGCTTCCCGTATTATTAAATAAAACAAATACATTTTAAAATTACTTACCTGAAATCCGTGAAAAATTTATTTGTACTTGACGACACTAATTGTCATAGAGCAAAAAAGAGAAAATCGAAGTGACAACTTCTTCAATGAAGGTTGGAATTGCTAGATATTAAAACTGTTTGGAAATGTATAACTCCCTTTTTGTTTGGTTTTTATTCGATTGTGTGGAAGTAAAGGATGCGGTGGACGAAGAGCAGTGGTAGCCCACTGGTAACGGCCGTGACTTACGAGTAGTAGGTCGTGATTTCGAATCCAAGCATGCGCTTTACTTTGTGTAAATGATTTTATCACCACTGCTCTCAAAACGGTGAAGGAAAACATCATGAGGAAACTGGCATGTCTTAGAACCAAAAATTCTAAGACATGTGATATCTACGAACCCCGCACTGGGCGCGCGAGTTAGGTTATGGCCCACTCTCTCTCACAGAGAGGAGGCCTGTGTCCCAGCATTGGGAACATTATAGGCTGCTTATGATGAAAGGATGCAAAAGGAGTAAGTAAAAATCGTAGTAAGTAGCGTTATGTGGTCTCTGCCGGCCCCATGGGGAAGATGGCGTGAGTTTTTGGATGTATGTATGTCTTTGTTTGGTTGATCCCTGTAGCACAATTTGTTTTCTGCGCCCGGGAGAGCCCTTTTAGCGTCCTAAGAATTAAATAAATAAAATAAATAAATATCTTAGGACAACCAACACACCGTTATCTGATCCTAAACTAGGCAGAGCCTGTACTATGGTAATCAGACAACTGATAAAAATACTTATATATTTCTAAATACATACATATTAGAGATGCGCCGAATGTTCGGCCGAATATTCGTATTCGGTACATTCGGCATATTTTTTCATTTTCGTATTCGGCCGAATATTAAAATTATTGGAAATATAATAAAAAAGAACATTATATTAAACAGTAAGGTTAACTAATTACTAAATAAGTGTGGTTTATTCCGAAAGTTGTACATAATTTTTGTAAAAGAAAGAGACACTACTTTTTGTACCAATTATTTATTGACAAAATAAAAAAGATAAACTTTAACAATCAATTTAAATAAAATTGTAATAAAAAAACTTCTGCTTTTTTTGCAAATGATAAAATAAATTAAATTTCTATGAAATCTACAATGAACAAATATATCTTCCATAACAAATACTAGTTCAAAAACGAAAAAAAAATACTAATTTGAGGAACCTTTAAGAATCAACATTAGTAGGTAATTGAAGTTTTAATCAAATTAAGTTTTTTTGACGAATGACAATGTTAGCAAAATAAAATCTGATTCTCAGGATTACTATTATGTCCTTTAATAATCATATCGTAAAATTAACATACTTAAATTATTGCAGACGTGAACCGAATGATTTGGCCGAATATTCGGTTCGGTACATTTTGGACCGAATATTCAGCCGAACATTCGTATTCGGTTGAACCTTCGTTCGGCGCATCTCTAATACATATAATAGATAAATTACACCCAGACACAGAACAAATGATTGTGCTCATCACACAAAGATTTGTCCTGGGTGGGAATCGAACCCACGACCTCAGTCTTTGCAGTCAGGGTCACTAACCACTAGACTAACAGGCCAGTCAATTATTGGTGACAGTATCGGATTACTGTTCTGCTCAATAGGTTCATTGAACTCCATATGTTACGAGAACGATGACGCTGCTGTAGGGGTAGACGATGTGTCTACTTTATTAATTTTTTTGCCTTTATTTTGCTAACATTAGATGAAAGCAAAATTCTGATTACTAATAACCTTGGCTTGTATCTATTATTTACTTTTTTATATTAATTTGACTTTTTATTTTTAGTGTCCCGTTTTTTGACATACCTAATTATTCCAGCTGAGTTTATATCTTCATTTCTTTTAAACTATTTCTGCATATAGCTACTTGAAACAGCAAAAATAATCTTTTCATTCGCATATTATTAAAACAAACCAAATCAAAGTGTGCGCAGTATAAATATATTTATATTAAGAAATATCTATTCTGGACTACGCAATAGCAACGTGCGATTTTCAATGCACTTTAACAAACATTTGTTAATGAAAAGTGAAATTGAATCAGAAGGTGTAACAAACGCCTATTTCTGAAATAATAATAAAAAACATTTATTTAGGCGCGGTTTCAATATGAAAAATCACAAACACATCATCATCATCGTCATTTCAGCCGTAAGACGTCCACTGCTGGACTTAGGCCTCCCCCAATTTAGGGGGCTTTGCCATAATCGCCACGCTTGGCAGGCGGGTTGGCGATCGCAGTATGGTGGTAAAATGCATAGAGAACGCTGCTGCCCATTCTCTAGTAAGTCCCTAAGGGACTACTCCCACTTATTCAGCTCTATTCAGCTTTTGCCCATTGAAAACAAAGATTTAGTATGGAGACGCGTACGCGTCCGTTCAGCTTGACGGATGCGTACGCGTCTCGCGTCGTGCGTCGCGTTTTTATTGAGAGTGCTGGAACCAATTAAAGTGTTTTTCTATTTAATGAAATAACCTTTAAACTATGCATTATTTTGGTTTTTTTATTGCAGAACAAATTTAAACTAATTTCTAAAAAGTCATGTACAAAATATGATAAGAATCCGCTTAACCGTTTCAAAGATCTAGCAAAACCAAAAACGTTACCCCAGCAAAATCTCGAATAACTTCGCAACCGATGAAAGAACAAATACAAAATAAGGCACAACATTTACTTCATCTAGACAACTAATTATATAGCTAGTATTTATTTAAATATTCCCATTATAAAGAAAAAGGTCTGGCTGGGATAACGTTACCCCAGCAGGAAATGTTTTTGTGAAATAATTAAAAAACTATAAGCGCAACAAATGTAAAAATGTGCGCAACAATTACAGAAGCCGCAAAACTAATCATCTATTAGATTCAAATTACCATTTTCGACAACATCTGGCCTGGGTAACGCACACATAAAGAATTATTACAATCGGACTACTATGTAAAAAGTTATGCGTGGTCATACATTAAAAAAAAAAACAAAAAAAAAAAATATACGCGTCGAATTGATAACCTCCTCCGTTTTTTTTCGTCGGTTAAAAAAGAAGGAGTTTCTCAATTTGAGTGTATTTTTTACTTTATTTTTTTATGTTTGTTACCTCAGAACTTTTAACTGGGTAAACCGATTTTGATGATTCTTTTTCGATTTGAAAGCTGGTGCTTCCCATGTGGTTTCATTTCAATTTGATCCATTTCCTGACAATGACATCCATGACAAAACCATATAAGTCTTAAATTTTACCTGGCCAGTACTGGTATAGGAATTAGTGCGGGTAGATACCATAACTAAAAAGTTAATTAAAGTTATTTTTCACATTGTAGTGTTTTTAAGGATGTCGGTTGTTTTTTTTTTTGGAAAATGTTTTTTAAATTATGTAAATATACATGTCTTATTATTTTACATTATTTAATTACGAAAATGCAAATACAAATCCCTGTATCTGTTGTACTTTATGTCAAATAAATATATTATTAATTGTAATCTTATATTATGGGGGTGTTGAAGATTACATTTAATTAAGCAAGTACTTAACTATTTAAATCAGTGCATAAGTACTTACTAATATCCCTACTTAATTAATTACATAACATTATGTGAATTACATAACATTATGTGAATTACATAACATTATGTGAATTACATAACATTATGTGAACAAATGCAAATCAATATACTGGGTAGGTACCTATTTAGGTGCAACAGTAAATTCTGAATGTATAAATGTAGGAACAAGCGAACAGGAATTCATTATAATTTTACCTAATTACGAGTATTGCATAATGAATAATCATTCTATAATGTTGCCACTGCTGGGATTCAGTCCTCGTCTCTGTGAGAGAGACGGGACCGTAATATACCACGCAGGGTCGGTGCGGGTTGGTAGATATCATATGTATTACAATTTTTTGGTTCTAGGACTTGCCGGTTTCCTCCCGATGTTTTCTTTTGGCGTTTTTTGAGCGCAGCGGTGACGAAATTATTTACACAAAGTAAAGGGCTTGGTCTGGGATCAAACCTACGACCGATAACTCTTAGGTCGCGGCCGTTTATACCACTGGTCTATTGTAGCTTTGCTCTAGTTCAATAAGTACTATATTGTGGTCTTCATTGTGTATGTAACAATCCAGTATACCTTGAGGCTTCATGCACATGACCCCGAACCGCATAATTGTGAATGAAAATCTTGTAAGCGCCGCAGCGTCGCCGCACCGGTCTCACGCCGGAACCGTGAGTTTACAACATTGATGCCGAGTTTTAAATAGTCAAAATTCAGACCAAATTATCATTCATCATCATCATTTCAGCCGTAAGACGTCTACTGCTGAACTTAGGCTCCCCCAATTTGGGGGGCTTTGCCATAATCGCCACGATTGGCAGGCGGGTTGGCGATCGCAGTATGGTGGTAAAATGCATAGAGAACGCTGCTGCCCATTCTCTAGTAAGTCCCTTAGTCGCCAACATTGACCAAATTATACCTTATAATACACATACCTTAAATAAAACAGAGTAATAGATACAAGTACTTAATTTATAAACGCAGGCAGAAATCGATTATACGTAGGAGACAATTTTGGGTTCATCCTATTTTAGCATGCAGAGAAGATGATGGTGGATTTCACGTGCTGAAAAATAAGAATATATTAGAAGCAAAATATTTAGAATACCTATTTCAGAATTCATGTAAAAACGTTTGTAAAGTGTTTACAGTTTCATTGGCAATGATTTACTGAACGGTAGTCGTTACTCAACTATTTTAAACTCGGAATCAACGTGGCTTACTCGCGGTTACGGCGAAGCTTCGGTGCGAGGACGGTGTATGCACGATATTAGCTCGTATACACAAATATGTAGTCCGGCCCCGCGCCTAGTGGCCGCGGCGGGCGTCATGTACGCACGACCACAGGTCAAGCTATACATTTCCAGTATAAGCTGACTTCTCACTGTATGAAAAGCCTATACAATGCGTGGTCAGCTAAAACTGGAAATGTACAGCTTTATGTGTAGCCGTGTTTAGCTCCATGAAGCTAAAGACTGAAGTGTTAAAAATGAAATAAGTATAAGTTTAAATAGAAACGTCCTTAGAATTTGACAGTAGACACGCGTAGCCAATTACTTTTTAAGTTTAAAGTTATACAGGTAATTTTATTTTTTTAATTAATAAAGTAAATTGCAAATATTTTGACCTGTGGTGAGCTGGTGGCCCAGAGCTGGTTTGAACCCGAGCAGGTATTTTAATTTGTAAAATGTAATTAATCACCGACTGCCACGTTGGTCTAGTTATATTAAGCGCTATTGCTGAGCAAGAGGTCCTAGGGTACTACGTTTGATTACAAGGTCGAGCAAAGTGGTTTTGTTATTTTCTATCAGGAATTTCATAGTAGCAGCCCTGAGTCTGAACTTGTGCCTTGTTGATGGCAATAGGCTCGCGCCCTGTTACATGGGACTTAAACATAACAGGCGAAATTTGGGTGTACTACACCTAGAGGTGTACCACTCCATAAATATATTTGTGGTGGTGTTTGGCGGTGATGTATTTCATCACCACTGCGGTAAAAAACGGTGAAGGAACATAGCGAGGAAACCAGCAAGTCCTAGAACCAAACAAATTGATGACATGACTGTGACATCCATCCACTTGCACCGAGCACGTGTGGTATATTAAAGTCCAGTCCCTCGTACAGATAGGAGGCCAGTGTCCAAGTAGCAGGAACGGTGAAGACTGACTATGCAGGTTATCTTGACTGTCTTATCATCAAAGGTCGGAGTAGGTAGATTGAAATGGGATCAATGAACTGGCACGTATATATTAGTACGGATAAGCCTCTGGGATTCCGGTATTTTGAAACTAATTTCAAATGTTGTAATGTGTAGAATTTAAAATACATCAATATGAATAAGAAATGTTTATCCTTTTGCTGTCTTTTTAATAGTAGTATATAGGAGACCAGCCTTCTACAGTAAAAAAAAAACAATTGTAAAGTTTATCTATCGCATTCTATAAATTTCTAATGTAGTAGTTTAAAAATCCTTACTTTCACAATATTTGATTAAATCCAGTAAGTACCAAAAATGAAATCCTGGAAAAAAGGCTTATCCTTGTTATGATTTCTATGATCATGATGCGAGTACGTAAAATCAATCTACCTACTCCGACCTCTGCTTATCATGCAGAGAAGCTCACTCCGTAGTGTTTCCTACAATATTTAATGGTAGTCAGCAACGAGCATTGTCCATTGTAATTAGTCGATGTAAAAAATCGCGACGGGATTTTTATGGGTTGGAAATCATCAAATGACGTCTCCCGCTCTTGGGCAGAGCGGGAGCGTGTGTCAGACTTTTACTGACTAAAACCCACCCGTGTTCCTTCAGTTGCCCATGTACCAGAACCACGGTGTCTCTTTCGAACAAATCTCGCGACCCTGGGCTTTAATCGTGCATTGGATTTTCAACTCTCGGTGTTGAACCGAGCACTGAGAATCCAACAAAGGCATCTCAGTGTGCCTAAAAATCAAAGTGTTCGATTTTTTACTCTTGGCGCTATAGCAGTACGCAAATACCGCCGTTTTTAGGGTTCCGTTGCCAAATGGCAAAAAACGGAACCCTTATAGATTCGCCATGTCTGTCTGTCTGTCTGTCTGTCTGTCCGAGTATGTCAAAGCCACTTTTCTCCGAAACTATAAGAGCTGTGCTATTGAAACTTGGTAAGTGGATGTATTCAGTGAACCGCATTAAGATTTTCACACAAAAATAGAAAAAAAGCAATAATATTTGGGGTTCCCCATACATAGAATTGAAACTCAAAAAATATTTTTTTCATCAAACCCATACGTGTGGGGTATCTATGGATAGGTCTTCAAAAATGGTATTGAGGTTTCTAATATCATTTTTTTTTAAAACAATAATATTTGGGGTTCCCCATACATAGAACTGAAACACAAAAATTTTTTTTAATCAAACCCTTACGTGTGGGGTATTTATGGATAGGTCTTTAAAAATGAAATTGAGGTTTCTAATATCATTTTTTTCTAAACTGAACAGTTTGCGCGAGAGACACTTCCAAAGTGGTAAAATGTGTGTCCCCCCCCCCGTAACTTCTAAAATAAGGGAATGATAAAACTAAAAAAAATATATGATGTACATTACCATGAAAACTACCAACGAAAATTGGTTTGAACGAGATCTAGTAAGTAGTTTTTTTTTAATACGTCATAAATCGTAAACCACAATTTACCTTTCATTCAGTCAACTCAAATATAAAAATTTAAAAAAAAACATTTAATTTCATAAACGATGATGACGAATGATGATGATGATGACCTGCAGGTTTGTACGGAACCCTCGGTGCGCGAGTCCGACTCGCACTTGGCCGGTTTTTAGGGTTCCGTTGCCAAATGGCAAAAAACGGAACCCTTATAGATTCGCCATGTCTGTCTGTCTGTCTGTCTGTCTGTCTGTCTGTCCGAGTATGTCACAGCCACTTTTCTCCGAAACTATAAGAGCTGTGCTATTGAAACTTGGTAAGTGGATGTATTCAGTGAACCGCATTAAGATTTTCACACAAAAATAGAAAAAAAGCAATCATATTTGGGGTTCCCCATACATAGAATTGAAACTCAAAAATTTTTTTTTCATCAAACCCATACGTGTGGGGTATCTATGGATAGGTCTTCAAAAATGATATTGAGGTTTCTAATATCATTTTTTTTTTAAACAATAATATTTGGGGTTCCCCATACATAGAACTGAAACACAAAAAAAAAAAAAAACAAACCCTTACGTGTGGGGTATCTATGGATAGGTCTTTAAAAATGAAATTGAGGTTTCTAATATCATTTTTTTCTAAACTGAATAGTTTGCGCGAGAGACACTTCCAAAGTGGTAAAATGTGTGTCCCCCCCCCCGTAACTTCTAAAATAAGGGAATGATAAAACTAAAAAAAATATATGATGAACATTACCATGAAAACTACCAACGAAAATTGGTTTGAACGAGATCTAGTAAGTAGTTTTTTTTTAATACGTCATAAATCGTAAATCACAATTTACCTTTCATTCAGTCAACTCAAATATAAAATTTAAAAAAAAAACATTTAATTTCATAAACGATGATGACGAATGATGATGATGATGACCTGCAGGTTTGTACGGAACCCTCGGTGCGCGAGTCCGACTCGCACTTGACCGGTTTTTTTTTTTAATATGTTCGTGGGAAGGTAGAATAAATTTGTGTTTCCTACATTTCCTGATGGTATAGCAATTAGCGACCATTGTCCTTCGTAGTCAGCCCGCATGTGACGAGAGCCAAAGACTACGTTCAAGACAAGGCAGGAGGAATTATTGCACATTGCGGTTTCCCTGGTACCTCATTAATGGTATAACTTTGTAAATAACATAACATAACATAATATTTATTCAAAAAATAAAAGGCTTAAAAATATGTACAGTTTGCTTATATGTAAATTATATTCTAATATTTACGTGCCTGAACTAGGTAATCCTGATGTCTAATAACTGCTCCCAAATGACGATGTACATATTTTTTTTGCATACTTCTTTGACATAATCTAATCACTGTTTGACATTATCATCATCAGCCGTTTATGTTCCCACTGCTGGGCACACAGGCCTCCTCTCGGTTAGAGGGAGTGGGCCGTAATCCACCACCCGGGCCCAGTGCGGATTGGTAGATGTCACATGTCTTCGAATTTTTGGTTCTAAGACATGTCGGTTTCCTCACGATGTTTTTCTTCACCGTTTTGAAGTGGGTCAAAATCGCGCTATAAGGAGTCGGTTACAAACAAACATACAAGTGAAGCTAATATAAAGCGTGTAAAAAGAGATATTCTTTATGAAGTCCAGTATAACACACAGACTCACACACACACACACACACACACACAATATGATTAAACTGAAGAAGACAATGACAGGTGATTGCCCAGTCTCGAACCTTTCGAACCAGGAACGTAACCTTTGTACATTTATTATTTTTCCCTTTCATGAATAAAGATTTACTTATTGATATTTTTGGACAATATGTTTATCGTTATTTTTCAGGTAGTTTATTAAGGGGAACGTACTTAGTGCCTTCTTAATTAAGACGTTTACTGACGGTACACCACAAATGTTTTATTTCTTAGTTAATCGTAGACTTTAGTGTCCCAAAGTTTTAATTGATTCTGGTATTATTTTTATACTAACGCTTCGTCCGCAGCTTTGCCCGTGTGTAAAGCAGACTGTCTCATTCAATTTTTATTTATTTATATTCATATTCATATGTTCATTTGAATTCCTGAAAGAAAAAGATGCCATGAGTGACAATCATCATCATGTCATGATGTGATGTTGTGTGATGTGTGTGATGAAGATGCGTGTGGTGATGATGTGTGTGATGTGTGGGTGTGTGGTGAGATGTTAATTTAATTATTTATGTACTTGTAAAATACATAGTGATACGGCATATTTATACAATTGAGTACAAAGATACAGAGGTAAAGGTATTTTTGAGTATAGCTTATGACAGGCAGGGATAATGTAGCTTCCCATAAGTGGAATATCATTCAGACCAAAGGGGTAATTGCATATTACACTATCAATAGGAATCGGTTTCATTTTGACAGTTCCGCAACATTCATGGCGTTGTTTACGTTGCTAAGCAAACAATTTTTTCGAACACATGTAAGAATGGATGACAAATAAGCTTCAAAAGGATTCAAATTCTGATTAATAGTGTGTTTCGCAATTAGGGTACAGTACCTAGTTCCGAATATCATTCCGACCCCTTACATAAAAACAGCCAAATTTAACTCTTAATCTTCTATATATTTATTTATTTATTTATTTATTTATTTGCTAACATGTTAAACACTCATTAGTAGGCATGCATTAGTATTTCATGACAGTATTAAGACATGCACCCTGTAAGGGCATTGCAAATTTCACTTACTTATCAAAGTGTAAATTATTGAATTAAATTAAATGATTACATTATTGAATTAAATTAAATGATAACATTATTGAATTAAATTAAATTAAATGATTACATTATTGAATTAAATTAAATTATTAGATTACATAATATAAAATTGATTCTAATTATTTAAATTTATTACATCTCTCATATATCATTTCACATTTACGTCAAGCATACAATTACAAGGACGATCGTTTCACAATTTGTCAGTTTTAAATTCCCAACGCTATAGTAGCCTTCCTTTATTAACAGAGATTTCAACTGTTTCGAGAATATTGCGTCATTTGGTAGGGATTTTAAGCTTTCCGGTAGCTTATTATAAATGCGAGCTAGTCTTGTGTATGGGCTTTTCCCGATAACTTTTAAGTTTGTGATGGGTAGTATTAATCTATTCTTGTTCCGTCGGTTATAGTTTTCATTTATTTCGATATTAGATTTGAAGAGGTGCCTGTTTTTCCTAACGAATATACAACTTTGCAGTATATATATTGCTGGTAGTGTTAAAATGTGTTGTTTAATAAAGTGTGGCTTACAACTCTCTCGTGGACCTATGTTCATTAATATTCTGATACATTTCTTTTGCTGAATGAACAGATCCAAAAAGTCCGTACTTTCTCCCCACAGAATTATACCGTAACTCAGCCAGGAGAAGGCATACGCATAATAGGCAGAAATGGCGGTTTTATAGTCCGTGTTGCACTTCAATATGCCTAACGCATAAATAAATTGGGATAATTTTGCTCTTGTGCTTTCTATATGTTTTTTCCAAGTTAGGTTTGAGTCTAATGTTAGGCCTAAAAGTGTAAATTCGTTTATTTCTTCTAATTTTATTTTTTGCGTTAGTAATTTTAGGTTTATTGGGGCTCTTTGGTAAGTTCTGAATTGGCATATTTTAGTTTTAGACAAATTTATTTCTAAGTTGTGGTCGTGTAACCATTGCTCAGTTTCTGTGAACGTTTTTAGAATAGCTAAATGGTCAACATTCGCGGGCGTTTTAAATAATAATGAAACATCGTCAGCGAACAAAATACACGATGTATTTATCTTTTTTGGCAAGTCATTTACATATACTATAAATAATGTACACCCTATAACACTTCCTTGGGGTATTGAATGATTAATGGTAGCCAAGTCTGATCCTATGCTATACATTTCCTGGCTATCGCTATCGAAATATTCTACTTCTACGAATTGAACCCTGTCTCGTAAATATGATTTGAACCAATTAAAAGCTTGCCCTCTAATACCAGATCCGTAAAGTTTTTGTAATAATATGTCATGTGACACCTTGTCATATGCCCTCGTCACATCTAGGAACAATCCAATTGCGTACTTTCGTTCGTTAATGCAACTGTAAATTTCATTTACGTAGTTGTATACCGCTAAAGTAGTTGAGCATTGTTTCCTAAAACCGAATTGGTTTTTATCTAAAATATTAAATTTTTCTAAAAATGTGTTAACACGAGTCGCCATTGCTTTTTCGAAGATCTTTGAGAATGTGGGCAATAGTGCAATGGGCCTATAATTACTAGGATTTTCTGAATTTCCTCCTTTTTTCGCAATTGGGCGTATTTTCGCAATTTTAAGTTTTTCTGGGAATCGTCCTTCGTTGAAAGAAATATTTATAAGTTTAGTGAGAGGCGGTGTTAACTCTTTTACGCATTTTTTTACTAACAGTGGCGGAATATCGTCCACTCCAAAGCTAAGTTTATTTTGCATTCCGCGTATAATATTAAAAACCTCGCGCTCGGTTACCGGTTCGATATACATAGAGTTTATTGCGGGCGTATGCACCGAATGTATCGATGGCTCACACGGCGCTGGCGCTGCAGTAGCTCCCGCACTGTTGTTGCTATCTACACCTACCGACACGAAATACTCATTGAATGCGGTGCTAACTTCTTGTGGTGATTTCATCGTCATATTATTTAATTTCAACGTAATGTTCTTTAGATGTTGTTTACTTTTATTTGGATAAGTAATTTTATTGATTACTGACCACATCGTTTTTGTTTTATTTTTCGAGGCATTCATCTCGTTTATGTAATTAAGTTTTTTTGAAGATTTAATGGACCTTTTTAATATTTTCGAGTATTCTTTATAGTGCTTTTTAAATACGGCGCTATTGACCTGATTCGAGATAATTCTAGTCAGTCTTTTATTTTTACACGATTTTCTTAGTCCCTTAGTGAGATAATTGTTTGTTTTATTTTGCATTATTTTTATTCGTTTTTTTGGTATATATTTATTCAAATTAGATTGTAAAATGTCGTGGATTTTATTATAAGTTTTATTTATGTCCAAGTTTTGATTAAAAATGTCATTCCAGTTTATTTTATTTAATGCCGCTTGGAAATTTGCTAAATTTGTATTGTTAAAAATTCTTTTTGTGACGTAGGGTGTCACTGTAACTCTTTGCGTTTCCTCGTTCCTAATGCTGTACGTTAAGCTATGTGATCAGAGATACCATTATTATTAACAGTTATTTGAAATTCTGAGCTACTATTATTTGTAAATAAAAGATCTATACAAGTCGAAGTTGATTTTGTGGTCCTTGTAGGAGTTTTGATGATTTGGTGTAGGTTTAGCTCTGTCATGGTACTGCTAAGTCTCTGGTATTCCTTTGTTCTTTTAAAATAATCTAGGTTGAAATCTCCAGTAATTATGAGGCGTTTGTTTTTATATTTCAGTGTGATGAGCTTCTGAAGCTGATTTAAAAAGTGTAAAAATTGTTCTATATTTCGATCGGGCCTGTACACGAGAATAATAATTAGTTTTGGCGATTTAATTTCTATTAAAATATTTATATATAAAAATGAATCCCTATTTCCCTTGGTCACGACATCACGCGTGAACGGCTGGACCGATTTCACTTTTTTTTCTTTTGTTGTGTTTGTAATTGTCAGGAGAAGGTTCTTATGAAAGAAAAAAAAGAAAAAATTGCGAGGATTATTAGAAGAATACTTAACAACCATATAATAGGATAATGTAAACTTTTTTAATGTAACATTATGACATTTGACATAGAATTGACAGAATGCGTGCTCAAATATCATCAAAGAGACAGGACAACGTCTGTCGGGTCAGCTAGTTATTTATATAAATTAATGAGTACGTACCTATAGGTAGTTTTGTCAACCTACTACTACAAGCAAGCTTTTATAATAATGAATAATTCATAATCACATCCATATTATTTAAAATTACCTTTCCCGCCGCATCGAATTGCCTGCCAGTTTTCATCCATTTTGCGTTGCTGCTCGGCTCCTTTTGATCGTAGCGTGATATTATATAATCTACAGCCTTTCTCAATAATTAGGCTACTCAACACAAAACAATTTTTCAATTCGGACCAGTATTCACTGAGATTTCCGCGTTCAACCAAATAAACAAACTCTTCAGCTTTATAATATTAGTACAGATTATTTCAAGTCCGATTAAGCAGCCGACAACTTCATAGGTAAACCTGCCACATGTCATTCAAAAAAATAAAAAAGTACCTTTCATGTTTCAATAGAAAATAATTATAATTCAAAGACGTATCAAAACCATTTTGAATGGTTAAATTAGCTTGATTTTTTCTGAACCGACCGTATTCAGTCTTATGCATTTTAAATATATAATTTCAACTAACTGATTAAACAAATACATTTTCCCCATTAAGAAATGTTTTTACTTATTACTCTGAAAATGTTTAGCCATTAAGAGAATTGGCCATTCCGAGTATTGGCCATTTATAGAAAAAGGTTTTAAAAGAATTGGCCATTCAGAGAATTATGCTTTTAGAGATTTGCGATTTTAAGAACTAGTCCTTTTGCGATTCTGTTGTACATAGTAATTCCAATCTTTGATTACTTTACATTATTTTCTTAGTCTGACTATAAAAGATTCATATTACCGAGGTATCCATATTTGGTGAATGAGATGCCGTTTCCGTGCCTCGGAACGCACGTTCAGCCGTTGGTCCCGGCTGTCTATCGTAGGTCTTTGACAGTCGTTACGGGTAGTCAGACGCCCAAAAGTCTGACATCAAATCTTACCAAGGGGCATCGTGGTGTCCAGAAACTGGGTTGTGTATGTCAAATAGGCATTCGCTCCATATAAAAAATGGTATTCATGCATGCATCTAGTTAGCCTGGAAGCTGACCTCATCATCGCTGGCAAAAGGCCGATTGATACTTAATTATTGTTAGCGTAACAATGGCAAAAAGTTCAATCATCTTTGGCCCAAATTTCAGCTGCGCGTACCCTGCTCACTGACGCAGTCATAAAATCTGTGGAGGTGGGCGTGGTGCCGCCGGCCGACTTGGGTTCGAAGTCTATTTTGACATTCCAAGTCAGCCACGGTAACGCGTGCCCAGATAAGGAATGGCAGGCAAGAAAGGCTCCTTAGATAGTTCGATACGGCGGCGATCTCTCGCGTCCGGCTCTGGTGCGAGCCATGGTACGGAGCGAGAGGGCATGAGAAGCCGTCACCGTCTTCTACGAAGCAGTAATGCTCGCGAAGGAGGAGACGCCTCGGGCGTCGGGAGTCAATAGCAGACTCCCGGCCACCGTAGGCGCGAACTTGCGGGCGGCGAGCCATGGGTAGCTCGCCGCCCGGTAAGGACCAGGCTTGGGTCGACGGTGCGTAGTGTTCCACGCACGCCTCAAAGAGATGTCAGCAGAACTGAAGAGGTCTGCTAGGATCGATGTCTACCAGGGTCGCGAGATTGTTCGAAACAGATACCGTGACCCTGGCACATGGGCAACTGAAGGAACACGGGTAGGTTTTAGTCAGTAAAAGTCTGACACGCCCCGCCGCTCCGCCCAAGAGCGGGAGACGTCATTTGATGATTTCCCATTCAAAAAAAAAAAAGATCGTTCGATATATTTCTCAGCAGGTTTATACACCTCCCGTCATAGATTACATCTCGCTGTGGAGCCGTTACTATTGACCGATTTAATGATCTGCTGAATGAAATAGGTGCCGTACAAGCTCATTACTATTATCATTTCAGCCGAAAGACGTCTTCTGCTGGATAAATGCCTAGGGGCAAGCCTATTGGTAGCAACTGGGCACAAATCCAGCCTCCGGGCTGCTACTGATAAAATCTTAAGTAATAGAGAAAAACCCAATAAACACTATTCCCGACCAGGGAATCGAAACGAGCCTGCTAAGCAGTAACGCATGCGACCGCTAGACCATCGAGGCAGTTTATCGAATTAATCTAAACTAATATTATAAAGCTGAAGAGTTTGTTTGATTGAACGCGCTAATCTCAGGAACTACTGAATTCTTTTTGTGTTGGGTAGCCTATTTATCGAGGAAGGCTATAGGCTATATAACATCACGCTACAACTAAGAGGAGCGGAACAGTAATGAAAAATGTTGCAAAAACGGGGAAAATCGGACGGGTAGGCGATTCGACGCCACGGGAAGGGTCGGGGGACGAAGAAATTTAACGCGGACGAAGTCGCGGGCAGAAGCTAGTTTGTTATAGAAAGAATTGTTTCCCGAAACAAATCACACATCTGCTCTGTACGAACGAAACCAATCACTGAAATACTGTCTTCTGCATTCGATCAATCCGGGCCATGCGGACAATGGCCTCCTAAACCTATAGATAATTACTTCTTTGTCTAAAGCGGTTTATAAAACACTAACTATAGTATCTGCCAACTATGTCTGGGTCGGCTTCCAGTCAAACCGAATGTAGCTTAATTGCAGTATTTTACATAGAGCTACTGCCAATCTAATCTTCACAACCCAGTTACAGGGTAATACAAAACCCTTTGGTAAGAGTCGTTGTCAGACTTTCAGGGATTCTAACCACGATCAGTAACGACTGCCAAAGATAATAATAATAATATCTTAGGACAACCAACACACCGTTATCTGATCCCAAACTAGGCAGAGCCTGTACTAAGGTAACCGGACAACTGAAAAACATACTTGTATATTTCTAAATACATACATTATTATAGATAAATTACACCTAGATACGGAACAAATGATTGTGCTCATCACACAAAGATTCGTCCTGGGTGGGAATCGAACCCACGACCTCAGTCTTAACAGTCAGGGTCACTAACCACTAGACTAACATGCCAGTCAAAACTAGACAAAGATGACATGACAGAAGGGACCAACGGCTTGACGGGTTTTCCGAGGCATTTAGGGGTCTTGGAAAGTAAAGATGGTCACCTATCCACGGACCAATCGCGGCAAGCATAGCTTAACCGGCACCCTAATTGCGAAGCGCACAATTTATCAGAATCTGAATGGGATTGAAGATTATTTCTAAACCATTGCGTCATTTGTTCGAATAAATTGTCGGCTCAGCAACGTAAATAACGCAATGAATGTTGTTTAACTATGAATATTAAACCAGTTCCTACTGATAAAAAGTTCCGCAATTACGCCTCTGATCGATGGATCCGTGCGACTGTTATAATTTAGCCGCAAACTCCTCGAGTAAAAAAAATTAGATTATTTTTAATTTTTACAGCTATTTCATATGCAATAGTACCGAGACGTTCTTAAACAATAAAATATAATTAATAGGTTAGCAGAAGCATATGTATTTAGTACCTACTGCCACACATCAGTTAATTGCATTGCCAGATCAGAAAGAAAAATCAAGTAACAAAAAATCTGTGTAGCTTTTATCGATTACTTAGCCACAATCTCCTAAAATAATAGATATTATAACTATCTATAACAATAATAAAAAATCCTCGGCTAGTGATGAATTAGACGATGTGCGTCATAACATCGTCTGACGGTTAACTGTAACAGTAAACGATGAATGAGAGCAAGTTGCTATGATTTATTCGTTTTAGCGACCAAGAGTTAAACCATAGTTACGCTACGTAAGATACCTTTAGGGATTACGGTTAGCCCCTTCGTTAACTACGCAAGTCAAACTTCCTGTAATTAAACTAAGATAATCGCAACTTCAGAATTATAGACATTATAGAGACCTAATTACTTTAAAGATTACAATTTTGACTCATAAAAAAACTTTTTACCAAAAAATTTAACCGCCGAAAAAACTGAAAAGCAAAAAATAATAAACCTTAAAATTATGAGTTGGCGCTGGAAAATCAATGAACAAAGATCACTCAAAGCGCCGATTAGTAAAAAGTTTTTATTTTATAATTTTTTGTGGCTTTAATATACTTATAATACTTGGCAAGGTATACCCTATACAACGAATAAAGAATTATCAAAATCGGACTACTCTGTATAAAGTTATGCGTGGTAAAACATAACAATCAGTGAGTGAACAATCAATCATCCCCTGTTTTCTGACCCTTAGGGTTTGATTTTGTTTTTCAAATTTATATGGGACCACCTTCGGAATATACCCTTTCCAATAAAAAAAGAATTATCACAATCGAACTACTATGTAAAAAGTTATGCGTGGTCATACATAAAAAAAAAACAAACAAAAAAAAGAAAAATACGCGTCGAATTGATAACCTCCTCCGTTTTTTTTCGTCGGTTAATAATAACACTTTTATTAAAGAAGAGACCTATTATTGTGATATCTTAAGATTTCTAAGTTCCTAGGTCTCTATAATTCTGAAGGTGTGCTATGTACAGACGCCAGCACATCAAGCTACCCAAAACTGACAAATTCTGTCAATCAACCTTAAACCTAATGCTTAAGCGATAAAGTGGAAAATCTATTGAAGAAATTTGACAGATTGTAGTAGCTCGATGTGCTGGCGTCTGTACTTCCGAAGATACAGGCTAATTTTGCTATGTTCTTCACCTGTTGCAGAAACTATATTATGGTTAAAACAAAAGCAATCTACCAAGCCAAGCAGCTGAATACCAGTACTTTAACACGATACCTTTTTAACCGACGAAAAAAAAAACGGAGGAGGTTATCAATTCGACGCGTATATTTTTTATTTTTTTTATGTATGACCACGCATAACTTTTTACATAGTAGTCCGATTGTGATAATTCTTTTTTTATTAGAAAGGGTATACTCCGAGGGTGATCCCATATAAATTTGGAAAACAAAACCAAACCCTAAGGGGCAGAAAACAAGGGATGATTGATTGTTCACTCACTGATTGTAATGTATAACCACGAATATCTTTATACAGAGTAGTCCGATTTTGATAATTCTTTTTTCTATGGATAGGGTATACCTTTCCAAGTATTATTAGTACATAAAAGCCACAAAAAAAAATATAAAATAAAAACTTTTAAACAAAAAATTAAACCGCCGAAAAAACTTAAAAGCAAAAAATAATAAACCTTAAAATTTTGAGTCGGCGCTGAAAAAATAATGAACAAAGATCACTTAAAGTGCCGACTCATAACTTTCGGTGGTTTAATTTTTTGTTAAAAAGTTTTTTCATCAGACTAGTAGACAGTCTTTCGGTTTCTGACTACCCGGAACGACTGTCAAAGAGCTATGAATTACAGCCACGATCAACGGCTAAACTTGCTTGCCGAGACACGGAGTGGACTCTATACCTATGTACCTAATGGACGCTTGCCGTCTACGGCATTCAACATTGCCCCAAACTTATTTACTTTAATAATAAATAAAGATGTTTAATAATAATTTAAGGTGTTATTTTCCTCAACTTTGTGCGGTATAAATATAGCATCTGAACCAGCAACGTCGCGTTCTACTTAGTTTATTTAATATTTTAACACTAGTTAGCAGGCATTATGGCTCTTCTAAAAAGTGCCAATTACCTTACCGGAGGTTAGGACCTTAACAGAATTATCATATCCATTTTGCCTTTTACAACATTTCAGGACAGGATTCAGTATAGTTAAATTCATATGTTAGCGATCATATCTCCCACAATCAGGCAAAATTTTTCCCACGATGGAGACACAGGACAGGCCTACTCTCTGTGAGAGGGATCGGGCGGTGTTCCATCTTGCGGGTCCAGTGCGGGTTAGTGGATTTCACATATCTTCGAATTTACAGTTTCCAATCTCACGATGTTTTCCTTCACCGATTTGAGAGCAGTGGTGATAAAATAAGAAGGACAATACAAAGTATCTGTTAAGGTTCGAACCAACGTATAGTACTATAACTCGTAAGTCGTGGTCGAAATCACTTGGTCACACTGCCCTGTGGTGCGTCTGTATCGCTCTTGACGAACATACCAGTCATAAACTACAACACAGGTTTAACACAGGTTTTTTTTTAAAAACCTACTTCAGGCACCAGTCTCTTACAATGTTGGAATATAATATTGTCATAAACATTGTTAATTTTTAAGATAACCAATATTGTGAAGAGAGAATAAATAAATGAATTGATTGATTGATTGATATCATCATAATATGAAAAGAAAAATTAAATGAATGCCTAAGGCATTAAGTCCGCCTTTGTACCTTTTTTTGTGTGCGAAAAGTTTAAATAAATAAATAAATGATTTTTAAGATCGACTTTTATTAGGATTTCGTCAAAATCATCTTGGAATTTTTGAGAGCAGTTGTGATGAAATAATAAGGACAATGTAAAGTACCTGTCTAGAGTCGAACCTACAACCCACGGCAGATTTCATAAGGTCGCCACTGCCCTGCCCGTCTTTCTCTCTACCGAAGAACATGCCAATTATTATAAACTTATCGTCATATTATGATGCCCAAAATTAAAAGTAAATGATTTTTATGATTGACTTTTTTCAGGATTTCATCAATATCAGCTTGTAATTTCGTACACAGATGACCGGCTTACATTCTGATAGATTGTTCAGCAAAAGTATCATGTACCTACTAGATATAGGTGTTGCTCACTGTAAGTAGATAACGTTTGAATCCAATTATATCCAACTTATAGGTGTGATCCAATTATTTATAGCTTTACTTAAGGGCCTATGTCTGTCGCAGACTTTGCAGTCTTTGAGCTAAAAGACTAGCATCCATGAAACGTAATTATACTAGTAAAGGAGATATGATATGAGTCGTTTCACACGGGAGATATAAGTCATGTCACACGAATTTACTCACCCGAATCGGGCGAATCGATACTTTCAAATAATAAATACATTTAGTAACCTCACGCCTTTTTTCCATGCGGGTAGGCAGAACCTCCGGGCCCACTTCTACGATCCTTTCATAGTCCTGTTTCACCTGACCTTTCTGAAGAACATCACCAATAAGGTCACTATAATTATGTCCCCCTAGAGAGTTCTCTTCCCGCGTTTCCACTCACATCTGCCTTTTAAATACCTTTTGTAAGCCATCCTTCATTCATCCTCTCAACGTGAGCATACTCTTTTGTTATAATAAATGATTTTATGATTTTTGATATCGCGGTCCCCACTAAAATATAATAATCTGGACAAGTGCGAGTCGGACTCACACACCGAGGGTTCCGTAAAAATTAGTACCGCATACAGACCCCGTTTTTTAATGATTTAATTATAAATGTATAGTTTTCATATTTTTCCAGATACTTGTTGTATAAGACGGCATTACTTGCCAAATTTCCTATTTCTAGTTCAACGGAAAGTAGCCTATAAATTTTGATTGCCCTTGAGAGTGTCGAAATATACGTTTTTTGCAGCATAAACGGCCGTATCTTTTATTTACGTTAATTTACAAGTTTTTGTTTTTTTACAGTTTCAAGAAACTATAGACCTGAGTATATAGTTTTAATTTCAACTCGACGCCTCCGCGCGTTCTCGAGATAAAGGGTCTTGACAGACAGACAGACAAACGGACAACAAAGTGATCTTATAAGGGTTCCGTTTTCCTTTTGAGGTGCGGAACCCTAAAAATCAAGTATCGTTGTAGTAAATAGAGAAGGGCCTCGACCAAACACCTCAGGAGGCTCTCATTGCGCTGCTGGGTCAAGAGCTTGATTCAGAAAGCGGTACTCCTGGACACGGCACTGTTAGTCTGCAGGTTCCTCTCTCTAGAGCTCTGACAACGTGCAGCTTGGACCCGGCGCCTGATGCCGATGGGGCACTAATTTTGTATTTTTGAATGTGTTTGTATGAATTTTGTAAAACAATAAATGAAAACTAAATATAAGTAACTAGCTTCTGCCCACGACTTCGTACAACTTAAATTTCTTGCTCTCCCGACCCTTCCCGTCGCGTCGAATCGCCTACCCATGCGATTTTTCCCGTTTCTGCAACATTTTTCATTACTGCTCCGCTGCTCTTGGTTGTAGCGTGATGTTATATAGCCTATAGCCTTTCTCAATAAATAGACTACCCAACACAAAAAGAATTTTTCAATTCGGATTAGTAGTTCCTGAGATTAGCACGTTCAATCAAACAAACAAAGAAAGAAAGAAAAATATTTTATGTGTGACACGCACAGGACATAAAAAACATTAAAAAAGAACATAGAAACTTTAGGATTAAAAGAAATAACAAAATGTAAAAGACTGAGACAGTTCAGACTGGCCTGTTAGTCTAGTGGTTACTGGCCCTGACTGCTGAGACTGAGGTCGTGGGTTCCATTCCTACCCAGGACAAATCTTTGTGTAATGAGCACGATCATTTGTTCTGTGTCTGGGTGTAATTTATCTATAATATTTATGTATTTAGAAATATATAAGTATGTTTATTAGTTGTCTGGTTGCCATAGTACAGGCTCTGCCTAGTTTGGGATCAGATAACGGTGTTTTGGTTGTCCTAAGATATTTATTTATTAAAAGATATAAAAATTAAAAGAGATAGACCTTTGCGAGGCCAAAGGGCTCCTATCTCAGCATAATGCTGCGATATTTGTAACAAAACAACTACCGCAGCGCTGGTATTCAGATAGGGCCCACTGTGATGCCATGGACACACTTACGGACGTGACAAAATAATTCAAAATCAAAATCAAATGTCATTTATTCAAACTAGGCTGAGAGTCAGCACTTTTTGAACGTCAAAGTTACATGAGACAGTCCCCCCAAAACGCCCGCCCTTCGACACTTCCTAGTACTTTCGCTGGGAAGAAGAAGTGGCGGAACAATTAATCCCACACTCAAAAAATATTACATATAAGAAATAAAACAAATGATAAAATATACTTAAGAACAAACAAACGAACAAGCTTTATAATATTAAGTATAGATAACTTTGGTTAGGTTTAGATAGTTTTGATGTTCGATGATTTCGATGTTCAGATGATGATCCCGAAAGAAAAGTAGTTGCGTTTTGAACCATGTCTCATTTGCTGGAGTGACCACAAATGCCCTTGATGTCACAATAAACGTGACATTGTGTGGGCCCAGGACTTACTGAATGAAAAAACAAACTACCGTCCACACGAAAAGAAGATGATCAAGTAGTTTTTAAGCTGTAAACGTTGGTTTGTGCGCCCATATTATCATCATTATATACACAAGTAATAGGATACTAAATGGTAGCGAAACCGTTTCCCAAAGATGTTTTCCGCAACTAAATAAGATTTGCAGAGAAACTCCACGGAAAAGACTTGTTTTTCAGAACCTGTGTATTTGAAAGAATTAGTACAGTCAATCACATATCGGCAGTAATACCTTCACCTTTATCTGGCCTAGTGTAGTACGGCACCCCCCGGTGGGTTCCCGCATTGTCGAGGCGGGGGGGCTCAGTAGCCGTGGCTTGGGCACCCACGGTGAAGCTAAGAGGAACCCGAGGAAGCGGCTGAGGGTTGGAAGCCGCGGCGGGAGAGGAGTGCCAGTATTGAGGTGCGTCACTTTCCCTACCTTCCGCGGCCTGAACGGGATCGCCACCGTCCGGTGGCGGACGCGGTGGGGCCGCATGGGAGGAGGAATGTTGGTATAGCGTTGGCCACTCTCCCTATCCCTTGCGGCCGAAAAGTGGTAGGCGGTGGGGCCAAAGTCCTGGGCCGACGAACGGGGACCAAGGGTGTCATATGCGGGGTCGTCTGGCACCCATATGCTTATTGGTCCCCGGGGTGGTCACGGCGTGCTAGCTAAGTGTGTTCTGGCGCGCCGTAAATAGGGGTATTACGTGTGCCCGTGTTCCCGCCATAAGAGATACAGGAGGACACCGTGGAGTTTTAGTGGGTTGGAGTCCCACATAACTGCACTATCTCCTCGCGGTAGTGCAGTATGCATAACGATTTCTTCAAGTAAAAAAATAAAAAATAAAGTATAGTACGGCACCAACTTATACTGGTTACTACTGACGTGTGACCTACTGTACCTACTATTGAACATTCACAAAATACAATATTAGAGAGTTCTTTGAATATTAGTCGGTAAGCGTTTTCAAAACCTCAGTCTTAATTTTCTTGGTTTTTTATTTTGCAGGAAACATCGGCTTACCGTCTGCTTATAAGGACGTGAGTTCTTACAAGTTATATGCCAGGAACAAACACCACAGAGTACCTACTAAAAGAACACTAGGGTGACTGTTATGGACAGTATGCCAACAGTACAGTTCACATTTATTTACTCAGCTCCTTATGGTCCTTTGTCCGTTCGGATTGCGTTTATTTACATATTCTTAAAGCATCGTATGTTTTTACATACAATTTTCCATCTACCGGAGATCCCAAAGCCATTCTGTAAGTAGTTAGGTTCCGTTAAAGGATGAAAATGTTAAGCACAATTTACTTATACATCATTATTTTCCCAATTTGCTTGTTGCTAAATAATAATAGCCCGCACGGGTCTATTGATCCTTGCATCTCTCAACCAAGCGTTTCCCGCGACCTTGACAATATCGTCAACCCAATGCGCTTTTGGACGGCGGTAGTTTCTTTGGCCTAATCTTGGCCACCATTCCGTCACTGCATTACTCCATCGACCATATAATACTATTATTTTTAGTAATTAATGTCCCACTGCTGGGTGAAGACAGGCCCCCGCCCCTTTGTTCAGAGCTGCCAAGGACCAATCGTTATTAAAAGAGTCCAGCTTCAGTCTGAATGTTGTTTAATATTTTCGTTCATTGCTCATGTATATGTGCTGTGTATTGTGGACCACCACCGCTTCATCATCAGCCTATACTCTTCCCACTGCTGGGACACAGGCCTCCTCTCGGTGAGAGGGAGTGGGCCATAATCCACCACGCGGGCCCAGTGCGGGTTAGTAGATGTCACATGTATTCGAATTTTTGGTTCTAAGACATGCTGGTTGGTTGTACCACCACCGCGTGGTTGTACATAACACTGCACCCTTTTTTTATGGATGGGAAATCATCAAATGACTTTTCCCGCTCTGGGCGGAGCTGGAGGGCATGTCAGACTTATCTCTTTCGAACAATCTCGCGACCCTGGCAGGCACCGGTCCTAACAGACCTCTTCAGTGCTGCTGAAATCTCTTTGAGGCGCGCGTGGAACACTACGCGCCGTTGACCCGAAACTGGTCCTTACCGGGGCGACGAGCGAGCTACCCATTGCTCGCCGCCCGCAAGCTCGCTCCTACGCGGCTACGGTGGCTGGGATTCCGCTATCGACTCCCGACGCCCGGGGCGTCTCCTCCTGCGGCGGCCAGGGACGTGGTGGCGCAGAGACTGCCACTCCCTAACGACACTGCACCCTTACCCAGGAACATTGAAGGTTTCTACGAGATAACAAATTTTCAATCAAATGCTCATTGTTGAAGTTTTATCTCACCCTTTTCAATCTTTCCCTGCTTTTGTTCAAGTCCTTCGGACTTGAGGAGCATAACGTGATTATCTTCATACTATGTTACTTTGTCAAAAAGACAGCTCATATTTTTTGATTTTGATATGCATTAATAAACTATCATTGAAAAATACTAGCCAAATAAATAAATGGGTATTTGTTCAGACACAGCTTTAATTAAAAAGTACATTGTGAAAATAAAATAAATTTAAATTAAACATTGATTGAGCACAGATTTCCCAGAAGGCAACGGTATAATAAATTAGTGAATCTAATTCTCTTGTATCATAAAATATTTAGTAAATACAATTTTTTTAAATCAATATTAGACATGAGCTATTTTCATAACAAAAATCCAAGAGTTAGGTTACTTTTCACGAGTATAATAAAGTGGTAGTGAAAACATAGGTTTAATAGAAAACAATCTAAATTAAACAATAGATAGATTATATTTTGTTGTATAGAGAGCTTTGGTTCATAGAGTATTGGAAATACGACGCGGCAGCACTTTCACCGCGCCATAAATTGTTTACTTTAATGTGGAGCTGCAGGGTAGCCCGTCCCGAAATACAAATGTTATTACATTTTCCAATTTGCAGGTCAGTGCTACGTTGTATATGTTGATTAAAATATGCTTCGCGACCGTAACACGTATGTAGGTATTTATAGAATTATAATTATTGTGAATATGAAGACTATGTGGGTTCTTTTTTCATTTTGTTTTTTTCTTTCAGTAATCATGATCTGGCAGTTTTAGTAATTTATGTGGCCTACCCAAATGTCCTTTCTTTGGTATTGTTCGTCAAAGCTATGGGCTCCTTATGTTCCGAGTTGAGCTAAACGATTAGTGGCAAATGCTTGCGCTGACTGGACAGGTCCACTCAATCTGAGTGGTTCTTTCCTCAAAAGACCATTTCAGTCACCAATCTACATGGTCTTCACATGATGTGACCAAGATTTTGTCTAGACTTTAAAAGAGACTGTGACCTCTGTGTTTGTTTCGGCCTTTCTTCTCAGAGTAGTCAGTTAGGAAACACCGACCTCATCTAGTTTAAAAAGAAATTATCTCTGACATGTAAAAGAGTTTGTACAAATTTGTTGAAATTGTCAGTGGTTTAGGTTGTGATATAATCAGCCTGTATCGTTCCCACTGCTGGGACACAGGCCCCCTCTCTGTGAGAAGGGGGTCTGTGAAGGTCACGGTAGTGGTCATAAAGTCAGTGATTTAGGTTGTGATATATCAGCCTACCCACTGCTGGGATATAGGCCTCCTTGGAGGAGGGTAGGTTGCACCTCAACCGAATTAACTATCGAAACTCAGAAAACAAGTTTATGAGAAGCTTTTCAACTGTTGTTTTTATAGGAATTTGTAAACATGCCGTTCCTAGAAACAACGCCAATGCACTTAACTTAAACTTTAGCAACTTAGCAGGTTCAAGGGCATCTGAGTGACCTGAGTTAATTGAATTAATAACCATTACCTACCTAATAACTGTTAAGAATTCAAAGACGTACGCCTTGTCTGTTTTAATAAACGGCTATGATTTTGTACTAGAATTAATTACAGAAATCAGAATACGAACAAACGTGCGTACTTACATCTACAACATTTAAAATGGAATTGTGCCCCATTTTACCTACAAACGGTGTTCGACAAATAAATGTCTTATTTTAATTGTCATAAAGGTAAACTTTAATTGAAATAAAGCTTTGTAATTCCAATGAATATCCTTGAATAGCGCAGTCTCATTGATGTAGCGATTTCAAACAGTTCCTACTATAATTATTATAGCAATTTCACTAGCGATCAAAATGAACTAGCTACTCAAACAAAGTACGTTGCAGGAAAGAAAGATGAATGAAACGTGTGGAAACATGATTGACATGCCATTAATTCTAATTAATCATAAAATCACTATAATGCACTTATTGTTTCGTAGCTTTTGAAGTTTTTAAATTTTAGCGCCTGATGTTTAAACGAGATCTATATTGTTGCAAATACAAAAAAAAATGTATTTTGAGCAGGCGTAGTAAGACGGTGTGAAGATTTTGAAATCATAGTCTTTGTATGCTAATAGTGCCGAGGGCTTAGAGTAATAACACATAGAGAGATAGCTTCATTCAAAATTCCGTTTAAAATTGAAGCAACAACACTATCAATGTGTGCATAAGCGGCACGGAATTACATTCACCGACACACACAGAAGCAAACTAGTAATATTGCAAGTAAATTACATTTTCCCCAAATAGTGGGAAAAATTGAACTCTTTCAAGGATTCGTGAGTAGAAAAGCTATTAAATAAAAACATGAAATTAAAAATATTTATTATTATACCAAGATAGATTACTTAAACATCTTCACTTCATCAAACAAAACGAAACCAAAAAATTTTTTTTCGTGGCAAGCGGGACCCCCCATAATATTTAGCAAATAAAAATACCTACCTAAATGTGAATTTGGATTAAAATTGGAAGTACATAGTTATAATAACAAAAAATGGGGTAAAATATTTTTCTTTGCCTAGCAACAATTTTATTGTAATGGCGTCTGTCAAACTTGCGATTTATTTATTTTGTTTTGATGAATGTTTTAATCAAAAATATATGATGTTAGGCAATAATTACCCGTGAAATAGGATCTTTAAATTTTTTCCGTAGTTATGTGATGAGTTGTGATACCCTTTCACTACACAGTACGTCATTTTTTTGTGAAATTGCGGGAGCTCTTTACAATAGCACTTGGTATTTAGTACTAACGGTACGAAAGTCGTACTTAGCCTTAAAAGGCTACCTTGAAATGGCTTCACTTTTCGTGCAACTACTGCGGTTCTATGCGTTATTATTCTAAGGCCGAGGGTTTTTGAATATGCTTCTACATTAACATTGGCCGAATACTGGCTTTGCTGTCACAACTGTCTGTCAAATTGAAGAAAGAAAGATACGTGGTAGGTACTTGAGAGGTCATTACAGAGGTAGCGTTTAAAAAGATTTTCTATTAAGCAGTCGGCCTTTCTTCTGTAGTTCACATTTTGACCTTGATTTGCCCTAGGGTAATACGGACTTAAAGTATAATAACCCCACGTCCTAACCAAAAGCGTCCTTCATGGAAGTACGCGATCGTCGCGATCATTTAAATAATTTTGACATAGGAAAAATGCGTCTTGTTTGATCGCACGACTGTCATTTTCGTATAGATAAAAGAAAAAACAATCGCGCCATTGATTTTGTTTAGGACACGGCCTAACTTATACTGATCCGGTTACCACCGATGTGCGGTCTACGGAGCCTGCCTTTACTTGTACTATTTAAATCTTTAGCTAAATCAAAACTTTGTATTTTTATTTTATTGCTGTACTAAATAAATACTTTGTATTTCTGTGTCCTATTTCTGTACATTTATTATCAACGTGCTTATTTGATTGGTTGCAATAAAACGCCAGTTAAGCTTTACATTATTTCGTCATACAGACGTTAATTGCTCTGACATTTTGCTAGGCGCTACGCGGAGACTGACACTTCTACAAGATTTCTACGAGCCGTCTATAAAATGTCTTGTAGAGGCTTCTACAAGGCATCTATGAGGCATCAACGCAGTTTTAACACTTATATTGGGAGCACACTGTGGAAAGGGAGAGGTAGGTACCTTTTTACACCTTAACCCATTCATTGCCACTTAAAAAAAAACATCACCTGGGTGCCACTTAATATTTTTCGTTCACCAAGACCTACACAGCACCAACCGTTTTTTCCTTACCAAAACAAAGAATGACAGTTCGAAGCAATAACCAACAGTATTTCCACATTTAACAATCTTTTTTAGCCGTGTATGTTAGCAAATATTTAAATAAATTTCTATCATTTGTATGTACCTAATGCCAAAAAACGTCCTAAAGTACACTCAACGCATATGGTACGTTGGTGGCATGACGTAGTTATCTCGATCAACGCAAATGGTGCGTTGGTAGCAACGAATGGGTTAACGGCTTATAGTAATCGACACATCATCATAATCATTCATAGCCCAACTTCACCCATTGCTAGGCGTCTCTCTTCTTGAAGCAATTCCCACTCTTTTATGCTACCCTTATCCAGATTTTTACATAGAGTTAGGTTATGGGATAACTTTCTCCCGGTATTACGTTCCCGTGGAATAAATTGCGATCTCCACGCGGGCGAAGCTGCGAACAAAAACTAATAAACTATATATTTTTCGTTCTTACCAGAATTATATTGAAATAAAACAAATATATAATAACTGTAATGTTATACATACATAAGAAGTAATGTTAGGAATTTATCCTCAATATGATATTGATATTAGATATCCGCGAAATTATATTCCTTATCGATATATAATATAATAAGTTATCCTCAACGTCGAATTTTATTATTGTATAGATATCTATGATAGTTTTTTTTTTTCGCTTTATTCGTAAAACACAAAATGTTTTATCGCTGACTCGTTAAGCATAATCAGCCTTTAGTGTTCCCACAGCTGGGACACAGCCCACAGGCCTCCACTTGATGAGAGGGAGTGGGCCGTAATCCACCATGGGCCCAGTGTGGGTTTGAATTTTCGCTATAATAAATGTAACACTGTTAGTCCAATTTTTCAATCGTTATAAAACTTTGAAACCATAACAACACCCCTATGTTGTCCAAAGGGTTGGGCAGAGGTGTACCTATAGCATACGCATATTTCGCCAGTTACCTTGAGTCCCGTATAGAAGAGGCGAACCTATTGCCATCAACCATTGTAAAAGCCAATTATTTACTCACTAGCTTCTGCCCGCGACTTCGTCCGTGTCAAATTTTTCCTCCCGTGACCCTAGCCGTCGCATCGAATTGCCTGCCAATTTTCGTCCATTTTTTGTTTTTGCTCCGCTCCTTTTGATTGTAGCGTGATGTTATATAGCTTATAGCCTTCCTCGATAAATAGGCTATCCGACACAAAAAGATTTTTTCAATTCGGACCAGTAGTTTCTGAGATAGCGCGTTCAATCAAACAAACAAACATACAAACAAACTCTTCAGCTTTATAATATTAGTATACAGGGTGAAATTGAATTCATGGGCATCCTTTTAAGGGGTCATTGTACTCATCATTATGAACAACTTCAACTATGAGACCATACCTGAAATCGCGAAAAAAAAATCAGCTGTTCCCTACATTTATGTTTGCATAACTCGACAAAATGTAGGGAACAGCAATTTTTTTTTCTCGATTTCATATTTGTTCCCATAGTCAAAGTTGTTCATAATGACGAGTACAATGACCCCTTAAGAGGATACCCATGAATTAAATTTCAGCCTGTAGATTGTAAAAGCCAATTATTTTTAAAAGTGTAACCGTGGAGTTTCTTGCCGGCTCTTCTCCATAGGAATCAACTATTTGGAACCGTGCACCTAGCTTCTGACGTTTCATAAGTGCCCATGTTGGTTTATATGAAATAAAAATAATTTGATTTGAACCGGGCACAAGTTTGTAATGTAATTCTCGCTTTCAGCAGAAGGCTCAGTGAAACCGATTTAAATTCATAAAATGCCATTTTCAGTTACGTCCGATAAATAATGCCGATTAAAAAGCTAATCCACAACTAGGTAAGTTAAGTAATAAAGTAGCGATAGGTACCGCTTCTTTTTTTACCCGGCTACGACGAAGCAAAAAGGAAGGTTATGATTATGACTGGTATGTATTGTTAGATCACTGGTTAAAATAAGTCTACGTATAACTGATAATTAATTTATTTCAACGCAAAATACAATAAGTCACACTTTCAATTCACTTAGATCTCACAAAACTAACAAACAACGCTAATTGCCGCCTTTTTTTTCTCTTTAGGCGCGCTTCTCTCCTTTTTTTATTGTTTTGAAATCTGCTTATAGCAAATACTGGCCACATACAAAAATGCCTAGAGAAAAAAGTATTTATGGCATATTTAAAAAGATCCTTTTAAACGAAAATGTTATGACCTGAATTAATCTTGACTATTTACTATTTATCTGAATACAAATCTTCATTATTTTTGTTTTTAAAAGGAAACCAGATATTATTTTACACAAGCGTTTTAACAGTATTGTATATCTATGTACTTGGGTAGCATTGCTTACAACTTTTCATAAATAAAAACTTTTTTACAAAAAAAAAAACAACCGAGTTCCTTAAAAACACTACAAAGTGAAAAATAACTTTAATTTCGGTAGTCGGTGTCTTAGGATCTGTATTTATGGTTTTTTTGCCACCGACTTCCGAAATTAAAGTTATTTTTCACTTTGTAGTGTTTTTAAGGAAGTCGGTTGTTTTTTTTTTTTTGTAAAAAAGTTTTTATTTTTAAATTTTTAGTTGTGGTATTCACCCTGCACTAATTCCAAACAAACAATGCATATTTATGCGGTGGCAGAAATCGCGGTTGATTTCCTGTCATTTTTTAAAGAGTTCCGGTGTCTGTCTCCCGAACTCATCATCAGATCTATATGAAAATTATATGGGACCATTTCGGAATAAACCCCTTTCGAACAAAAAAAGAAGTTTGCAAATCCATCTATATATGACGGAGTTATGGCCGAACATACATAAAAAAAAAAAACATATAAACATCCGAATTGAGAACCTCCTCCTTTTTGAAGTCGGTTAAAAAAACTCAAAGTTTGGAAAATCATTTTTTTTGGCGGTAATTACCTTCTTAAAAAAAACCATAGAGATTGCTGAAAGAGAAATTGCTTTGAAATTCAGAGTACTTTATTAACTTTATCATTTTGAAAGACTGTAACTGCAGTCGAGAGAATGCGTTTCCGACACCTGTCAGTGCAACGTTAACCTCATTTTTACTCAACAGAACGAGCGATCCTTAACGCAGTCGCAGATGTCTAACAACTGACATTTCACCTTGGTAATAAGCAGCATAAGGTGACATTATATCTCGAAACAAAAAATTCAGATATTTTTATTTTAATGATTTTTCGTAACGTACAAATAATATTTTTAATTAATATTTTATTTTATTAACAGAACACAGTGTTGGCTGACGGTACCAACCCCTCGCAAAACCATTTGGCACTATCTGACGGTCAACTCTACCATCACGAGCGCTCATTGATCAAATCAAAGAGCGCGCTGCCTGTTAGACATTTCCGTCCCTTTTCATGATAATACTCCACATACAGAATAGCGAGGAGAAAGATGTTACATGTCGCACAAGAAAGATGTTAGTACGCAGTGATTAATATTTACTGTCTTTTTTATTGTTATTATTCTGTTCTTTTTTTTTCCTCTTTTATATTTGTGAACCTACCTTTAATGCATGTCTTAACGTTAACCTTAGTGTCTAATTTTGTCTATCTCGCTTCCAAATCTTATTCCCTGTAAATAGAGCGGTCTGGCTCTTATGATACAGGAACTCCTAGTACACGAGCCAGGGCTACAATGATGTCCATAACCTGAAGTGAACAATAAATAAATAACTTAAATAACTTAACTTAAATGTCAAAAGGCAGACACATAAGACTTAAAATGGCAATTAGTTCCTGGAATTTAAAAACGAACTAATAAAGATCAAATTCGTATAACACGTTTTCGCATGTACGAAACTGACGGGTGTTAATGTACGACTACAGTCTACACAATGAGGATATTCATCAACGAATTAGATTATTACAAATTGGTGTAATTAAAATAACCCCAATAATAGATACACCGAGTTATTTTTAAAACACTAATAACCACACAGGACTATAATTTTAACAATACTTTAGGGTCAGCTTCCAGTCTAACCGGATGCAGCTGAATAGTTTATATGGAAACAACTGCCTATCTGACCTCCACAACCCAGTTACTGGGTAATACTATACCGATATACAACAACTCTTCGGTAAGACTGGTTTGTCAGACTTTTGGGCTTCTAATGACCCGTAACCACTGTCTTGGTCCACGAAAGACCGTTGGGACCAACAGCTACTGGTGAGTAAAAATGGGGTGGTCGTGGTCACCCTGCCATGGACCAACCACGACAAGCGTAGCTTTATCTGGCCGATCAACACGTGCGGCTGTTATAACTTAGCCACGAGCCCTCCCGTTCCTTGGTTTGACTTTTAATAATTCTTTTTTTTTTCTACCGTACCGTGTGGTGCCGGACGTAAAGAATAACACCACCCCATTTCTTCCCGTGGGTGTCGTAAAAGGCGACTAAGGGACTTACTAGAGAATAGGCAGCAGCGTTCTCTATGCATTTTACCACCATACTGCGATCGCCAACCCGCCTGCCAAGCGTGGCGATTATGGCAAAGCCCCCCAAATTGGGGGAGGCCTTAGTCCAGCAGTGGACGTCTTACGGCTGAAATGATGATGATGATGATGAATTCTTTTTTTTCTAAGTATCATGAATGCTTAAGTCTTGCCTATAGTACCTACTTACATAAACTAATGGTGCATTGTATATTACTGTCCATTGCAGTATTTAGAAAAAAAAGTGACATGACCATTTTATAATAACATACCATCACGCTATACAGTTTCCATGACCTGGCTGAATAAAGGTCAGCGCCAATTGTAATGAAAATAAATAAAAATACCTGACAGGTACATACATACATTTATTAATGATACTCTTAGCATATAATGCCTATAATAACGTTCCCATTGCTGGGACACAAGCATTTTCTCTGCGAGAGGGAGTGGGCCGTAATTCACCACGTGAGACCTGTGCGGCTTGATAGATGTCACATGACTTCGAATTTTGGTAATAGGACATACCAGGTTCCTAACGATGGTTTCCTTCACCAATTTGATAGTAGTAGTGATCAAATGATTAACACAAAGTAAAGTGCCTGTCAGTTGAACATTGCCCCGGGCGTCGGGAGTCCGTTGCGGACTTCCGACCACGATAGGCGCGGGCTTGCGGGTGACGAGCAATGGGTAGCTCGCCGCCCGGTAAAGACCAGACTCGGGTCGACAGCGCGTTGTGTTCCACGCGCTCCTCGAAGAGATGTCAGCAACAACTGAAGGGGACCGCTAGGACCGATGCCTGCCAGGGTCGCGAGATTTGTTTGAAAGAGTTACCGTGGCCCTGGTATATAAGCAATTGAAGGAACACGGGTGGGTTTTAGTCAGTAAAAGTCTGACACGCCTTCCCTTCCGCCCAGAGCAGGAGACTTCATTTGATGATGTCTTAACTACTTAACCAACAAAAACAAAAAAATGTGTTTGAACCTACGACCCATACTCGTAAGTCATGGCCGTTCCCACAGCGCCAACACCGCTCTCGTAATATTCTCACATGACATTCTTAAATACAATAAATTGGTTAATGATTGATAATATGATCTACTATATCTAGGAGTAGATATTCCATTATTCGCGGGCAATCACCCGTATACTAATGTACTACAGCACTTGCGTCTATTCTGTTACACCTTGTAAACCAACGCTAATTTTGACGTTCGAAAAGCGCTGATCCTCAGCCTAATTTGAATAAATTACTTATGATTTTGGTAAATACCAATAAGTTTATAAAGTAAACTTGCGAAGGTTATTCCAGAGGTATTACACATAAGTAAATAGGTACATAACTGGCCTATTACAGGTACAAAAACCACGTTCGCACTGGCTTAAAAATATTGCGACGGTATTTTATCGCACACTGGATTTTCGACCCTCTGCGTTGATCCGAGCTTTGTGAATCCAACAGAGCGCATCATAAAAAATAATGACAATACGTAAATAATGCAAAAATCAATCTATCAATAAAATTGACCTTATTAGAAGGCTTTTTTTTTTAGGATGGGAAATCATCAAATGACTTCTCCCGCTCTGGGCGGAGCAGGAGGGCGTGTCAGACTTTTACTGACTAAAACCCACCCGTGTTCCTTCAGTTGCCAATGTGCCAGGGTCACGTTATCTCTTTCTAACAATCTCGCGACCCTGGCAGGCATCGGTCCTAGCAGACCCCTTCAGTTTTGCTGACATCTCTTTGAGGCGCGCGTGGAACACTACGCGCCGTCGACCCGAGCCTGGTCCTTACCGGACGGTGAGCTACCCATTGCTCGCCGCCCGCAAGCTCGCGCCTACGGTGGCCGGGAGTCCGCTATCGACGGCCTCCGCCGCCGATCGCCTCCACGAGGACACGGCGGTGCTCCGCCCAGGCAGGGCACACCTCCACCGTATGCTCCACCGTGTCCTCCAGACGATCCTCGCAATGGAAACACCCGCGCGTTTCCTCCCGCTCTATCCTGAATAGGAACCCAGCGAAGCACCCATGCCCGGTGAGAAACTGCGTCAGGCGGAAGGTGAGGACGCCGTGGTGCCTCTCTATCCACTCCTCAAAGAGGGAACTTACCGCCGCAATTGTGGCGTGCCCATTATTAGAAGGCTGAAAGTCGGCCAAAAGGCTATGGAGACGGCTCTGCTTGGAGTTTCCCTTCGCGAATCGAATCAGAAATGAAGAAATCCGTAGGAGAACCAAGGTAACCGACATAGCCCGAAGAATTGCTAAACTGAAATGGCAGTGGGCAGGGCACATTGCTCGCAGAACAGATTTCCGATGGGGCCGGAAGATTCTGGGGTGGCAACCGCATACTGGAAGACGTAGAGTTGATGGGCCTCACACAAGGTAGACCGATGACCTTTGTAAAGGCCGCAGGAGTCCGCTGGATGCGGGAAGCACAAAACCGGTCGAACTGGTGGAGCTTGGGGGAAGCCTATGTCCAGCGGTGGACATCGATCGGCTGAAAAAGGTTCATGATGATGAATAAAATTGAACACAAAATGAGTCACTTCTTTTCCAGCACGTGAAGTACCTCCGTGCTGAAAAACAAGTTTTAAATTATTGTATTGTAGGTTCCAATCTAACCTAATAAGTCTAAGTGTGACCTAATAGTCTGACTTAAAATTGATGCCTATCACTATTTTTGTCAATATGACGCAGGTTCATTAGTAGATACCGAATGGTAAATTCATTTTTAATCACCGCACACATTAGTCTTATCATATGATTAATCAATATTAGTAAACAAACTCGTAGTGCCAGTGCCACCTGAAAGTGATACAGGTATATGCGCCGACTTCGACATACTCTGACGAGACAGCCGAGGCCATGTACGAAGATATTGCCAAGGCAATACACAGTACAACAAAGGCCCACTACAACGTTGTTATGGGGGACTTTAATGCCAAAGTGGGAGTACAAGAACGCGGCGAATCGAAAGTCGGACCATTCGGTTTGGGGCGAAGAAATCACCGGGGGCAAATGCTGGTCAACTTCCTAGAGTCGCAGGGGCTCTTTATGATGAACTCATTCTTTCAAAAGAAACCCCAGAGGAAGTGGACCTGGCAGAGCCCTGATAACGTGACGAAGAACGAGATAGACTTCATCATGACGGATAGGAAGCATATATTTAGAGATGTCTCCGTGATCAGCAGGTTTAATACCGGAAGCGATCACAGACTTGTACGAGGCACTCTAAATATAAATTTTCGTGCTGAGAGAAACCGCATGATGAGGCCTACCCTCCGACCTACGCAGCTCCAAGCCGCTTTGGGATCCGAAAAGTTCCAACTGGAACTTCAAAATCGATTCGCACTGCTGGAAACCACAGGCACTGTTGACGAGAAGGCCGATGAGGTGGTCAGAGCGCTATGCGACGTATCCCGCAAACTTTTTCCGTCGCAGCGAAAAAGTAAGGTGTCTAAACTTTCCTCGGAAACTCTCGGACTTATGAGGGAAAGACGAGAGTTGCCATCCACGCAGCCGTCTTCGTCAGATAAGAGGACCTTAAACCTAAAAATTAGAAAGCTGACACGACGTGACCTTCGGTGCTCCAACACCCGTGACATCAAGGTTGCGATTGAGCAGAACCGAGGGTCGAAAGTGTTCGCTCGGCAATTAGGGAGGTCCCATCTGACGAAACTAAGAACTGCGGATGGCAGAATCGTGACTTCAAAGTCCGAGATACTCGAGGAGGTTGAGAACTTCTACGGTCACCTTTACTCAACGCGGACGGTGAAACCAGCGGGACATAGTGAAGATGACCATCGAGCTGAATTAACGCGCCACTATACGGAGGACATCCCGGATGTCGACCAATGCGAGATTAGGGCGGCTCTCGAGCAGCTTAAGAACAATAAGACACCTGGGGATGACGGAATAACGACAGAGCTCCTTAAAGCCGGAGGGGCACCAGTCCTGAGAGAGCTCGCAAGTCTCTTCACTTCCGTCATCTTAGAGGGTACAACACCTGAAGCGTGGAGCAGGGGTGTGGTGGTTCTGTTCTTCAAAAAAGGTGACAAAACCTTGCTGAAGAATTATAGACCCATCTCACTCCTGAGCCACGTGTACAAGCTGTTTTCGAGGGTCGTCACGAACCGTCCCGCCAGGAGACTTGACGAGTTCCAGCCACCAGAACAAGCCGGTTTTCGAAAAGGCTTCAGCACCGTAGACCACATCCATACTGTTCGGCAAATTGTACAGAAGACCGAGGAGTACAATCAGCCGCTGTGTATGGCATTTGTGGACTACGAGAAAGCCTTCGACTCTATCGAAATTTGGGCAGTTCTGGCCTCTCTGCAACGATGTCGAATTGACTGGAGATACATCGAGGTGATGAGGTGCTTGTATGTCGCTGCAACGATGACTGTCCAGATCCAGGATACGAAAACCAGCCCAATCCAACTGCTCAGGGGGGTGAGACAGGGGGATGTTATATCCCCGAAACTGTTCACCAATGCGCTGGAGGACGTATTTAAGACGCTGGACTGGACTGGACAGGGAATCAGTGTGAACGGCGAGTACATCTCACACCTTCGTTTTGCCGACGACATCGTCATAATGGCAGAGACGCTGGAACAGTTAGACCAGATGCTGCATAGCCTAAATGGAGCCTCACGGCGGGTAGGCCTCGGCATGAACTTGGACAAGACGAAAGTCATGTACAATTCGCACGTCTTGCCGAGTCCAATCCGCATCGAAGGGTCGCTTCTCGAGGTTGTGACGGAGTATGTCTACCTTGGGCAAGTCATACAGCTTGGTAGACACAACTTCGAGAAAGAAGCCGACAGGAGGATCCAGTTGGGTTGGGCAGCGTTTGGAAAACTTCGTCAAGTCTTCTCGTCACCGATACCGCAATGTTT
Source organism: Aporophyla nigra (assembly GCA_947507805.1). Lineage (NCBI taxonomy): Eukaryota > Metazoa > Arthropoda > Insecta > Lepidoptera > Noctuidae > Aporophyla > Aporophyla nigra. The sequence goes on from OX382301.1 coordinate 9,532,587, forward strand.
GAAGACCAAGGTCTTCAACCAGTGCGTCCTGCCCGTCATGACATACGCTGCCGAAACGTGGACACTGACGGTTGGGCTGATCCACAAATTTAAGGTCGCTCAGCGCGCTATGGAGCGGGCTATGCTCGGAGTTTCTTTGATGGATAAGATCAGAAACGATGTTATCCGGAAAAGAACTGGAGTTACCGACATAGCTTGCAGGGTCAGCAAGCTGAAGTGGCAGTGGGCTGGCCATGTTTGTCGAAGGACCGATGGCCGATGGAGCAGACGAGTCCTGGAGTGGAGACCGCGTATTGGCAAGCGTAGTGTGGGACGCCCCCCAGCTAGATGGACCGACGACCTCAAAAAGGTGGCTGGGACAGACTGGATGCGGAAGGCGGAGGATAGGGTGTTGTGGCGCAGCATGGGAGAGGCCTATGTCCAGCAGTGGACTGCGATAGGCTGATTTGATTTTGATTTGAAACTCGTAGTATCGATATGTGAGTCATATTCGATTATCTCTTTATCTTAACTATTATCAAGAGTTTATTATTATTGACTGTGTCGTTGGTCTAGTGGGTATTAGCGCCACTGCTGTGCATGAGGTCTATTTTTTCTGGATGGGAAATCATCAAATGACTTCTCCCGCTCTAGGCGGAGCGGGAGGGCGTGTCTGACTTTTACTGACTAAAACCCACCCGTGTTCCTTCAGTTGCCCATGTGCCAGGGTCACGGTATCTCTTTCGAACAATCTCGCGACCCTGGCAGGCATCGGTCCTAGCAGACCCCTTCAGTAGTGCTGACATCTCTTTGATCAGGCATAGTGTTGTTGGGTTATATCATCTGGAATTTCTTAGTGGTAGCCCGGAGTGTGGGTTTATGCACATCATTATTCATCATTTCAGCCCGAAAGATGTCCACTGCTGCATATAAGCCTCCCCCATAGGGACCATAACCATAATCAAGGGGGTTTGCCATAATCGCCACGTTTGGCAGGCGGGTTGGTGATCGCAGTATGGTGATAAGATGTTGAGAACAGAGAACGGTGCTGCCCATTCTCAAATAAGCGGCTTAGTCGCCTTTTACGACACCCACGGGAAGACATAGGATAGTACTATTCTCCAAACGGAACGTATGTAATGTACCTCTGTATAAATAAAGAGGTAAAATAGTTAATTAGATCTGATTGCCTCCATATTTTTTTTTTGTACTTTACTAACTTAGTTCTTTAGTAGATACTTACTAACACAAATATGGATAATTTTAATCTGAAATAAATTTAATTTATGTATAAAAGCTGGAGACCAATTAAAGAACAGTTAAAAGTTTTAACTAGCTAGCTAGCTTCTATTTATATTTTAGACATAGCCTTAATAGTTAAGAAAAATTCTCACTTTTCCACAGTAGCCGAAAGGAAACAATAGAAATAGAGTAGGTCTATTTTTTTACCTAAGTTAAAAGGCCAATTTGGAATGCACTCTCAACTTCTGAAACCAGTACCTTATGTCCATATAAAAATACAACCATGTTCCAAAACTAATACAGAATTAACGTTACATTTTTACAAAAAAAAATAAAAAAAACAAATATTAATACAGTAAAAGATTTATTTAATTACAAGTTATGTAATATTTTAACATGACATGAATGTTAATTTAATTTTGTAATACAAATGTTGTTATTATTGTGTTGTTATTTTGTATTGTCACACTGAAAGTTTTTAGAATAGACCAGTAAGAAAAGTAAGCGATAAAAATTTACTTCAATTTCGAAATAGGGAACCCTTTGGGAATTTGTAGATGTTCACATCTACAGATTCCCAAAGAGTGTATTCATTTGTTATTTGTTATACAAATTGGCTGCAATTTTAAAAATGTCTGTGGTGCGTCGTAACGTAATGGATTTGGCTAGAGAAAATTTTCTCTCAATGTTTTAGTACGACTATCGTTACAATAGGCTTCGATTCGCATTTCATGACAAAGCACTGTCCCATGCAACTGTTTACAATTGTTTAAATAAATTTAAGCGTGGTCGAAGCATACTCACTGATGATTCGCGACAAGGACGTCATTTATGGCGGCTACTAAAGATAACGTTAGTGCTGTGCGGCTCATGGTCGAAGCTGATAGAACGCTATAGGCATTAGTATAAGTCAAGTACAAAAATACTTACATACACATTTAGGCGTCAGAAAGCTTTGTACTCGATGGATACATCATAATTTGACAGAAGATCAAAAACGCCATTGTTTAGATTTGCTTCTGCTCAATGCTTGAAAAGTTTGACGGCGAAGTCTTGCGCCTGCGAGCCATGGTACGGAGCGAGAGGGCATGGGAAGCCGTCACCTCCAGCGAAGCAGTAATGCTCGCGAAGGAGGAGGCGGGGCGCGTGAGGGAGAGGCAGTCTTTGCGACCTTACGCCCCAAGCCGTCGCAGGATGAGACGCCCCGGGCGTCGGGAGTCCATTGCAGACTCCCGGCCACCGTAGGCGCGAGCTTGCGGGCGGCGAACAATGGGTAGCTCGCCGCCCAGTAAGGACCAGGCTCGGGTCGACGGCGCGTTGTATTCCACGCGCGCCTCAAAGAGATGTCAGCAGTACTGAAGGAGTCTGCTAGGACCAATGCCTGCCAGGGTCACGAGATCTGTTCGAAAGAAGTACCGTGGCCCTGGTATATGGGCAACTGAAGGAACACGGGTGGGTTTTAGTCATTAATCTGACACGTCCTTCCGCTCCACTCAGAGCCGGAGATGTCATTTGATGATACCCACCCACAAAAAAAAAGGTTGGTTATCTGACTTTCGGGTTTCCAGCGTAACGACTTTCAATTATTTTTTTATTTATTACTATTTACTGGATCAATCAGGCGTAAGGTAATAAGTCTGACTTTCTATACTTTTCGACCATGAACTTAAACAAATAATGGTTTCATCGACCTTCCTTGCTCCCAATAACTTTCCTAGAAATGATACAAAGAGCCGTTACAATGCCATCAATAAAGTTTACGATAAAGTCATTAGTATTGTGTGTGTATTACCTACCAAAATTTGTGTTACGTATGCTTGTTAATGCCTAGGTAAGTTTTTGACGTTTTAGGTAAACACGAGGTTACCTAAGATGTCAAAACTATGTGCTTTGAGTATCATTATAATGTGTACCTAACTACTACATACCAGTTTCAAAGATCCCGCAGACGGGCGTGATGCGACATCGCGATCCGACCTTGGGGGAACAAATTCTATGAAAACTTCGTTGAGCTTGTCTACCGGAATCGCATCGCACCGTCGCGTGCGCCTGTGTGTTGAAGGGAAGGTCATATATTTTAACCTTCAGTGTACATGGTACTTACTTGAAAAAAGTCTTGACTTCTTGGTAGTGAACTAATACCTTTTTAAGGAATTTTCAGTAACATTGTTTCTTTGACCTACCTCTGTTCAACAAATAAAAATATTTGTTGAACAGAGGTAGGTCCACGTATCCACGCTATACGAGTCTTCATTTAGGGCTTAAACCAGATTCCTGTTAGCGTGACGTAACTGGTGAAAGCGAACCCTACTATGAGTCAAACTAGTTTTTCGTAGAAAGTAAATGTTGGAAGGAAATGTGGTACTCATTATTATTTCATGGTATTTTAGTGGACTTAACTCCAGTGACATTAAAAGTTAGTCACATTTAGGTAGATATAACATATTGTTCGTTGGAAAATGTGTTAAAATTACTTACCGTGTGGAGACTATTACCCAGCGCTCGCCATGCACACTGCTGACCTGGCCCGCCAAATCCCATTTTAGCCATGTATTTACATAATTATAAAAAAGTGAGCCATCGCGGGACGCCTGGCAGATGTGAAACATCGAAATTATTTTGTAAAGATAATATTTATAAAGCATACTTTACGAAAGGAAATAAATATGGTATAATCAAAAATAGCATATGAATTATATGTTAACTAGCTTTTGCCAGCAGCTTCGCTCACGTGGAGGTCGGAAAATATCCCGCAGGAACTTACTACTGGGATAAAAAATACCCTATGTATTAATCCAGATTATAAACTATCTGTGTGCCAAATTTCATCCAAATCGGGTCAGTAGTTTTGCGTGAAAGAAGAACAAACATCCATGCATACAAACTTTCACGTTTATAATATTAAGTAGGATAATTATGTTAATTATCAAATCAAAAAAAATTGCATCGATATTAGAACTTTGTTGCCTAAGTCCAATAATTTTCAGTATGGGCCCACTGTGCGTCGCCACACTCGCCACGCCAAAATTTAGGTTTACCCCTCGCCTATAGATGTTTCACTTCAATAATGAATACAACTCTCTCATTGAATGACTATTTCATGAAATAGTCATAGTTGTGAAACATATTTTAATCAACATACAACCTGACACTGACCTCATGATCAGCCTATATTGTTCCCACTGTTGGGACACAGGCCTCCTCTTGGTGAGAGGGAGTGGGCCGTAATCTACCACGAGGGCCCAATGCTGGTTGGTAAATGTCCCATGTCTTTAAATTTTTTATTCTAGGACATGCCGGTTTCCTCACGATGTTTTCCTTCACCGTTTTGAAAGCAGTCGTGATGAAATAATTTACCAAAAAATAATGCGCTTGCTGGGAACCGAGCCCACGACCTTTAAATCGTAAGTGGGGGCCGGTACCACTGGGCTACTACTCTGCCGGCTAACACTGACCTGAAAATTACGAAAATCTTAAGAATTTTTATTTCGCGGGCTGGCATGATCCAAAGCTAGACCTCTATTCGGTTTTTCAGTATTTTTATCCAACTAGGTAGGTGAGTAGATATCTGTGCTACATAAGTAGATGGAACTGTTACTACGTCACCTAGTCATTGACAAATAACCCAATCTATTCTCCCGACACCGTCGCTTAGTAATAAATTGCCTCAGAAACATTGGAAAAATGCTCCGTTTGTTTCAGATAAACTTTTTAACCTTTTAGAGAATTTCGATTCCAGCGTTCATAAAAAACCGGCCAAGTGCAAGTCGGACTCGCGCACCGAGGGTTCCGTACAAACCTGCAAGTATTCACGGTTTATGCATAAGGTTTATGTTTATGAAATTAAATGGTTTTTTTTTTATTTTTTATATTTGAGTTGACTGAATGAAAGGTAAATTGTGGTTTACGATTTATGACGTATTAAAAAAAAACTACTTACTAGATCTCGTTCAAACCAATTGTCGGTGGAAGTTTACATGGTAATGTACATCATATATTTTTTTTAGTTTTATCATTCCCTTATTTTAGAAGTTACGGGGGGGAGGACACACACATTTTACCACTTTGGAAGTGTCTCCCGCGCAAACTATTCAGTTTAGAAAAAAAATGATATTAGAAACCTCAATAGCATTTTTGAAGACCTATCCATAAATACCCCACACGTATGGGTTTGATGTTTTTTTTTTTTTTTGAGTTTCAGTTCTATGTATGGGGAACCCCAAAATGTATTGTTTTTTTTCTATTTTTGTGTGAAAATCTTAGTGCGGTTCACAGAATACATCTATTTACCAAGTTTCAACAGCGTAGCTCTGACAGTTTCGGAAAAAAGTGGCTGTGACATACTCGGACAGACAGACAGACAGACATGACGAATCTATAAGGGTTCCGTTTTTTGCCATTTGGCAACGGAACCCTAAAAAGCTGAGAGTGCCGTAACATCACTACATAGAATAAAACAAAGTCGCTTCCCTCTGTCTGTCTCTATGTATGCTTAGATCTTTAAAACTATGGAATGGATTTTGATGCGGTTTTTTTAAAATAGAAAGGGTTATTCAAGCGGAAGGTTTATACGTACAATACGCGGGCGAAGCCGCTGGCAAAAGCTAGTCATATATAAATATTTTACAGGATTATATTAATGTAATACTATTGCAGTTTTAGGTCAGCGCCATCTCTTGACCGACAGTGGAACTAATGTAATTTATGTTGATGATTTCTGAAAAGCTGTGCTATTTAGATACATCTTTTTATTTTCCCTGTAATCTTTATAAATATAACCTTCTATCACATAGAACCTTGGGAGGTAAGGGGGGTTGACGAAAAATGTAAAATACCGTGCCCGCCCAGCACGGTATTTTACATTTTTCGTCAAAAGTCAAAAATTATACGGCCTAAAAAAAGGAGTTTGAGAATGTGCAAGGATTTTAAGATACCCTTTCAGTGCTAAATATTTCTTTCTTGTTTGCAAAACAGTTGGGCAAACGTCAGATTAGCTGCTATACCCGCTCACTCACGTGAATGTCGGAATTTATCCCACAGGAAAGTGTTACCAGAACAAAGGCTTATGTCCGTCCTCAGGATGCCATCTATTTCCTTATCATCGAAATAAATCGAAATCCTTTTTATAGTTTAGGCGTGAAAGGTATCATACCTACAGCTACCTTCGAATTTATTTTATTACTATGGAAATAATAAAGGCAAAACTGTACATTTAATATTTTAGGGAAAATGTAATTGCTTCGAGGTGTGGGAACGATTCTGATGTTGCAAATATAGTTTAAAAAAAATTATGCGTTTGACTCAGCTGGCAGTTATTAGGTAAAACATAAACAAATACCTATAAATACCAGAGCCACCTCTTATAGTCTGTGGCAGATGTGAAAAAAATAAAAGTCATTGACACCTGCCTTCCGAAGTTCTAATGTATTAAAATATTTCAAAACAATATGAAAAAAATGTAAAGAAAGTGTCGCTAGCACGGTCAAAACGGTACCTAATTTGAATACACTGGTAGGCAGGTGTCAACGACTTATTTTTTTCACATCTGGCACAGACTATAGTTGAATAGGACAGCTCTTAAATTTCATGTATATCATCATTTGCCTCGCCTTTTCCCAATTATGTTGGCCTTGGCTTCCAGTCCGATGCAGCTGAACACCAGTATTTTACGTGGTGCGACTGCCTATCTGACTTCCACAACCCAGTTTCTAGGTAATACAATACCCCTTGGTAAGACTGGTTGTCAGATCTCCAAGCTCTGGGACCAATCGCTTAGCGTGCTTTTCGAGGCATGGAGGCGTTTTGATATGTAAAGATCCCCCCATCGACGGCCCAATCGTGGCAAGCGTTTCCGACCTGGGAGCTTTTTTTGGATGGGAAATCATCAAATGACTCCTCTCGCTCTGGGCGAAGCGGAAGGTCATGTCAGACTTTTACTGACTAAAACCCACCCGTGTTCCTTCAGTTTCCCATGTGCCAGGGCCACGGTAACTCTTTCGAACGAATCTCGCGACTCTGGCGGGACCTGGGGGCTTACTCTTCAACCTAATTTTAATTCCAATGTGAAGCCAATACGATTCCAATTTTAATTTTGCCTACACGTGATTCGGTACTCTTGAAAACAATATTGTCAACATTGGAACAACAACAGCGCCCGATCGCGATTCCACTTAGTTCTCCAAAATGGACACCCAATTTAATCACATTTTGGCGCTAGCGTCGTACTTAAGAATCCGAAAGGTCATAATTCCAATGTCATTCAATCGGAATTCAAATCAAGAGTAAGTACCCTGATCGATCAACCCCTACGTCTATTATTACTCAGCCACTTGACAAGCTCTAATAATAATTATAATGCCCTTTGGTGAAACCGAACTGGTGTTCATGAAAGATGGAATTTTTATTAAAGTGACGTAACATTTGATTAAGCATTAACTTTTCAAACACCTTACTGAGAACTGGCAGAACTGACACGGGCCTATAATTGTTGGGTTCTTTACTATCACCGGATTTGAACAAAGGAACTACTTTGCTGTGTTTCATCAAATCCGGAAAGACTCCTTGGTCTACACTGGTGTTAAATATGAAGGCTAAGTAGGGTGCAATGGTTTCAATAATAGAACTACAAAATTTAAGGTGTAAGCAGTGGTGGCCCAGTGATAACAGCCGCTACTTTCGGTTTGTAGGTCGTGGGTTCCAACCCAAGCAGGTACTTTACTTTGTGTAAATAATTTCATCACCACTGCTCTCAAAACGGTGAAGGAAAAATAGTGAGGAAACCGGCTTGTCCTAGATCCAAAGAATTGAAGGCATGTGGCATCTGCCAGCCCGCACTAGCCCAATGTGGTGGACTATGGCCCACACACTCACACAGAGAGGTGGCCTGCATCCCAGCAGTGGGAACATTAAGGGCTGATTGTGCTATGTTTATGCTTATTATGTATTGCCTATATTTTTGACATTTCCTCATACTTCGGAAACTATTTATACATACATGCTCCATTCATTTGGTTATAATGTGGAGGTAAACGGGCAGTTACTCCGATTACAAAAAACCGACCAAGTGCGAATCGACTCACGCACCGAAGGTTCCGTAAAAAAATATATTTTTATTATATAATGTTGCGAAAAATTTACTGTTTTCGCAATTTTTCCATTATCTGTGCTATAAGACGTTGCTTCGTACCAAATTTCAAAATCCTAGATCGACTGGAAGTACCCTTTAGGTTTTGAATCCCTTGCAAGTTTCAATAATTTTCGGAAATTTGCGGCATAAACGGCTATATCTTTTGATTGCGTTAGCTCAAAAAGTTTGATTTTTTCATATGGCCTATCCTGCAGTAGAAGCGCAGGATGGATAGCACGGCACGCTAGCATCAATGACATCATCCGTCGTGCTCTTGTCGTCGCCGAGGTGCCAGCTGTTCTAGAACCCAATGGCTTGGCACGTGACGATGGGAAGAGACCAGATGGAATGACCATAATGCCCTGGAAGTTAGGTCGGCCTTTGGTGTGGGATGCAACATGTGTCGACACCCTTGCGCCATCCCATCTTCTTAGCACGGTGGGCTGTGCTGGAGCGGCTGCTGCAGGTGCGGAAAACCTCAAACGGCGCAAATATTCCAACCTAATTGGAAATTACATGTTCGAGCCGTTTGGGGTTGAAACTCTAGGGCCATGAGGTCCGAGTGCCCACATAATATACCGAGATATTGCCAAGCGGCTGGTCGACTCTTCACGTGGTTGGCCCATTTTTTGGGCAAAGAATCAGCATTGCCATACAACGTGGTAATGCTGTCAGCCTTTTGGGCACGTTTCCTGTTGACAACGATGCAGAAGAATTTTTTGATGCTTTGTAATTATTTATTTTAATATATACATGTACATTTTTTTTTCTCTTTGGATTTAAACTTCGATTTTAAATTATGTTAATATTGTAAGATATTGTATATACAGGGTGTGGCGTAAGTAATGGTCCACCGTTCAGGATTCGATGAACCAGATAATTAACTATAACAATTAAAAAATTTAACCATGTTTACCCACATTTTTTTTTTTTACAAAAATTGCTCTTGATCTTGATGGTGTGTTAAAATTAGAGAAGAACCAACTTTTTTTTCAAAAGAAAAAATCATAATTTATCATGATAGCTCTAGTATTCAGCAGTAATTAACAGAAATCAAAATGAAAAAATAATGGTTTTTGTTGAAACTACAAACAAATATGTAATAAAAGGTAGAAATTTCGTAAATAAAAGACAAAAATGAAATATTTTCGGAACCCTTGGGTAAAAATGTTTGAAATTTTTTTTTTAGGTGACATGATATTTTAAAAGTGGTGAATTGGTCCTTTTTTTTTCTTTAACCGTCTCGCTACAAAATGAACTCTGAAATTAAAAAATATTTCGTATAATTTTGAAAAATAATTAAGAAAAACAACAGTAGTATAAAAAAGGTATATGTTAGACTGCAGATAAAAAAAAAACTGATTTTTTTAGAAAAGGCGAGTAAAACTTAGTGGTAAAACGACTAAAAGTGAAATTATCTCCGCGCACGACCTATCGTGAAAACGATTGCAATCGGTTAAAATACAGGCACGTCGATTAATGTGATCCCTTTTTGAAATATACACCAAGTTAAACCGCGAAGTACACGTTATAATTATTAGGATGCGAAGTTAGATAACAGAATAGAAAATAATTAATAGATAATCTACTACAGTAAAATAAGAAAATAGGTAATGTAAAAAGGTCCTTTATAACTAGCCGGATGTGACGCTCTGGAAGGATGCCGTTGGTGCCGTGTCTAGTGGAGGCAATAAATCGCTGTCAACAAGGTCTCCAAACTCTGCGACGGGCGTCGAATGTCCTATGTTGACGACGACGGTGACTCGACACGTCGTAGACCTCACAATGAACCGGTACTCAGAAGCCCGTCGGGTAAAAGCCGAAATTCGGCTTGTATGGTCGTCGTCAGTTCCACGGAAAAGTTGCACACAGAACTTTTCACTTTGAGCGGATAGCACTTAATAAATACACGTAGGCTTAGTTAAAGATTTTAGAGCTCAATAATGGAAATTTAGGCGTGGAGGTTCCGAAAGTAAAAATAGATCTGATTCGTTCGGATTCAACCTGCCGTCTGCCCGTTGACAAGAGAAAATTTTGGCGTTCAATTTTTAAAGGTTCGAAATTTGAGGTAGAACAAAAAAAATATAAAAGCCAGTGTTTCTTAAAAAGGTTGATTTAGGAACCAAAAAGTTTCGTCCGCAGCGGATTTACGCTGCAGTACATACATTATAGAAAATTCGGTCTGCAGACCAAAATTGTTTAGAATTTGTGAGTAAATAGATAACAATTGTGTTTGTTGTTTTATTTAATAAATCATTATCAGTGTAATATTCCCAGTTAAAAAACTTTTTTGCAAAAAAAAAACAACCGACTTCCTTAAAAACACTACAAAGTGAAAAATAACTTTAATTTCGGTAGTCGGTGTCTTAGGATCTGTATTTATGGTTTTTTTGGCACCGACTTCCGAAATTAAAGTTATTTTTCACTTTGTAGTGTTTTTAAGGAAGTCGGTTGTTTTTTTTTTGCAAAAAAGTTTTTATTTTTAAATTTTTAGTTGTGGTATTCACCCTGCACTAATTCCAAACAAACAATGCATATTTATGCGATAGCAGAAATCGCGGTTGATTTCCTGTCATTTTTTAAAGAGTTCCGGTGTCTGTCTCCCGAACTCATCATCAGATCTATATGAAACTTATATGGGACCATTTCGGAATAAACCCCTTTCGAACAAAAAAGAATTTTGCAAATCCGTCTATATATGACGGAGTTATGGCCGAACATACATAAAAAAAAAAAAAAAAAAACATATAAACGTCCGAATTGATAACCTCCTCCTTTTTGAAGTCGGTTAAAAATCAATGTCTCTTCTGTGGCAAATCCGCATACTCTATGATTCACTAGTGTACTTCAAGCGCAACACACTACAGATCTTCCACTCAACGTAGACAAAACGAAGGTTGTGAATTTTAGCGTAAGCAGTAGAACATCGTGCTCTAATCATCTAGCAGTCATATTGCATTCTTGTGATAGTAAACCACCATCACAATGTACCTGCCCAACCCTTCAGCAAGTCAACCATATTAGGTAGGTATCTTGGTGTCCACATAGACCAACACCTTAACTGGTCAAAACAAATTGAACATGTAAGTGGTCGGGTTAGAAAACTTCTACATATTTTCAAAAAAATGGGACGTATTGCTAGTAACACTCTTCTGAAAATGCTTTATCACACACTCTGCCAATCTGTTCTCAACTACTGTATTGTAGCATGGGGTGTAGCACACAAGACGCGCCTAATGAAAGTGGAGCGTGCGCAACGGGCTCTTCTTAAGTTAACCTATAAGAAACCTATGCGCTTCTCCACTGACATTCTGTACCAAGAGGCTGGTGTTCTGCGTGTACGCCAATTGTACATAATGGCAGTAGCATTGAGATACCATAAAAATGCTCATAATTTGATAAGCTACTCCAAAGTGCGCTTTCTTAGAAATGCAAATAAGCCCAAATGGCATAAACCTAAATGTAGACTCATTTTTGGCAACAGATGCTTTCGGTATATGGGACCATTTATTTACGGTAAGCTCAATAACGAGATAGATTTATTGCCACAGACCAAGAACAGATGCAAAAATCAACATTTAAAATTTCTGACAAGAATGGACTATGAAAGCACGGAGAAATTTATTAACACATGAGCACAACATACACATTCATTCACACAAATACACAAAGGTCGATTTGGACAAGACGAGTGAATGCCTATAGGGTGGGAGTATTCTCTCGTGGGTTTATTCAAGCCTAGGGGAAGCCTAGGGTTGACAGGGAGTGCTCTCATACGTGGTCGTATTGGCCTCGTCTGGTCCAAATCCATCTTAACTCACTCATTCATCACACACTCACAGCATACACGTACGTTATAATACACTACACACGCCTTTTAAAAACATTTTAGTTCAACACTCATTTCACTATGCTAATTTATTGTTTAGGAATATCATTTGGTTATTGTTACCGTTCCAACCAACATTACATATGTGCCTCCCTACTGTGATGTAATAGTGTAAGACGAAGGAGACTGGCCTCCACGACACAGGGAATCCTAGTGTGGAGGCTAGTGTTATTTCAATTTGTACATAGCAGTTCTTGAACAATAAAGTTTTTATTATTATTATTAGATAGCTATCTCTTTCTGTATCATACGTTCCGTATTATCTATCGCAGTCGTTGTTGACAATTATTATTATTATACATCTGTAGGTAAGTACATTTGTGCTAACAACGGAATGATTTTTGATCGCCGATCAGTATGAATGTGGCGTATCTTTACTTCATAATATCATTGCAATTACCCCTCTGGTTACAAACGTATTGATACTGTTACAGAAGAGGGGTACTAAAATACGAGTGTGTATTCAAAAACCGAGCTGCTGGCCGGTTTTTTCTAACATCACACGAGTGTTTTTTGTATCTAGTTATGTGTAGTTTTATAAACTAGTTTAACTACTCTCCTACATTGGGATTGAACCTACAAAATAAAATATCAAAGTTAAAAGAGTTAGAAATAGTTTTGTAATGCTATAAAAATGTCACGCCCCCGCATAATATATGCATTCCATTAGATCAAATTTATTGATATAGTCCTATAAAATCCAAGAAGTTAATGACCAAAGAGGATACTCTCCTCTTTGGTCATTAACTTCTTGGATTTGACTTTTATCGTATTAGTACAAAAAAAAAAATGTTTCAAAAGTGTTCTAATATGATTCTATTTTCAAATTTCGGTATTGGTTTTTATAAAACGTCAGTATAAACTCGTTCTGCAGCTTATATTTCGAATTTACGATAAGAGACTAGATAAAATTATTTATCAACTATTTTATAGTGTTCGTGCCTAATGATTAATGAATATTGATAATGATAACATATTTAAATGATGAACTATAAAATATTGTTTGGCCGTTTGTGTGGCGATGATCAGGGGGCCAACCACCAGCTCTTAAAACAGTATTATTATAATCTTAATTTGACTTTTCGTACCATAACTTCCTTAAAATAAGGTTATTATAAGGTTGTAGGGGACGATGGGGGAATTGCGGACGCTTAAGCAAAATTACAAATAAAACTCATACTATTAATAATAATCAGTCTGGCTTTATTCATTATTAAACTACAGTTATTTGACTATTAAATTCACATTAATTATCATATGAAATCAATCAACATCTATTAAATTTTAAACAAAAACATGTAAGTCCGTAATTACCCTGAGCTCTTGGGGTAAATACGGACCAGTGCTAGGTTAATTGCGGACAACATGGGGTATTTACGGACGAGGTCTCATTTCATATTCAGATTTCATAAATGAAGCCTGTTGAAGAAGACCCAGCACTGTGATTCTCCTGCGCCGCCCAATTCTTGCAGTTCAACATATAATCCAGTCTTCGGTGGGTGCATCACAATACTTTTTCTGGTAATAAATACAGAAATATGCATTTGCTTTATCAGTTTCATAAAATTTTAAGTTTCTTACACCTCTTGGTCGTTTTTCTTCAGTGTTTTTTGGTTTCTTATTTGTAGTGTTGGTCTCTTCTTCTATCAGGTTCTTTCTTTTTCCTTCTATTTTCTTTTGTTTTTTGCTCTAGGTTTAGTTTTTCCGGTGTACTGGTGAAAAAAACGGAATGTATTTTTTTAACTAATTGTTTTTTACGAGTAGGGTGTAGAGTTAGTAGGGGATATGTACTAGTTTGACTCGTTTTACTTTGATTTACACCAGCTTCACTGATATCGCCCACTAATTACATGCAGGTATTGTTTTCTTTAAATCCTCAAAGTTAGCATCATTATTGGAAAAATGCGATGTTTCCTAAGATTCAATTGGGTTAGAAATATTTTCATTGGCAGCATCACAGAAAACTTGAGATTCATTTTTGGATCCACTTTGGCTTGAATTATTAGTATCGGTTTCTGTCCGTTGTTTGAGAGAAGGTTCTGATACAAAGCTATCACCAAAACTTGCAAAAGTGTTTTCAAATTTATCTTGAGCCATTGGATAATTTCCAGCGGACTTGAAGCTACTTATAGCTTTGTCAGTACTTGTTGTTCTATTAACAGCCTTTGTATAAAGGCCTACAACATCATATGTCGTAATTTTGGTGCCTGGATGGTTGACCATGATCTATTATATGCCGTTTTTAGTAGCCCATGGAAAGTTAAATCTGAAGGCTGCATTCTATTGGATGTGTGAGGAGGCAAAGTTGAAACATGAACAAAATTCTAAGGACAAAATTCGTAGTAAGCTCTCAAACTAAAGTGGCTTTCGTGATTGTCCAGTATTAGCAAAATCTGCAAATGCTTTAAAATGCTGAAGCCACTCAACGGAAATTGATTCAGTTATCCAGCCTGAGTCAGAAACACAAGCTATGGTATGGTACTAACACAGACTTTTTCATTTGATCAAAAAGGGTTGTTCTGGGAATTGCACACTTCTCCTTAATTCCGCCAGACAAAATAGTCTTTTTCTCCGTCATTTCTTGTACAGTTTTTTGTAAAGATTCAATGGTGTAAGTTCGTTCTTTTTTCCTAATATATTTTCGAGGGATCTGGAATAATGAAATATTGCTATAGTTTTTGATAAATTACTTATCTCGGGGTAATTGCGGACGTCCGTATTTACCCCAGGTTCTTTGTCTGCAATTAACCCGAACGAGTTAGAAACAATACATCGACAAACATTTTAAGTTTACAAAATTTATCAAGGCAAAAGGCTGTGCTATTTACTCGTCATTAACAATGCAATCGACAGAAAATATGCCGTTTCGCAGACACTTGTTTTGTTTAGATAACACTCAAAATATTACGTATAAAAAATGAGATCAAAATTACAAAAAATGATAAATCTCTCTTACCTTGAAACGGGTGCGCAGCCATCCTTCGGGAATGTATGGTGAGCACTATAGATGGGGGAACGTATCACGTGATCGTGGCGGTCGGGCGCGGGGTTCAGGGATTGAGTAGATATAGGTAAATCCGTATTTACCCTGCGTCCGTAATTCCCCCATCGTCCCCTAATAATGTTGTTTTCTTAGCGGTTTTGGTGACGTCACCTCTAAAACTTCATTCAATTCGTACCACGACGTAACTTTTGGCAACCAGCAAGATTGTTTTAATGTCAAATTTAGCAATCATAAAAAAGTTCCTCGGACTCGACGGAAGTATTCTTGTTTTGCAATTTTATATAAAAAGAAACATTTTCGTGTCATATAAAGTAAGTAAAATGTATTTATTTATGTAAACTTGCCGATTGAATTGTGTATCAAGAGATCTTAGTACATGGGTAGTAAATTTCTTGGTTGATTCTAGATGGCGAATGCATACGACATATTTGAGTTTTTGGAAGCTGATAACGCAGAAGCCAATTGTACAAGAAAGCGGGGTCGTATGCAGATTCGTAAGGAATGCGACCCTTTCAATTTAGATGAAGCGGAGTTTTGCCATTTCCTTCTTGAGTACTCCTTGGCTTGCAGAGAGCGATTGTGAAAATTCCCATAGTATCTCTAGCTGCCGCCAGGAAACGCGACTAAACTCTTCGGTTGCAAAATTAATAACAAAACACCAATCACTGAGTCTGACGACATATAGTTTACATAAACATTATAGAAAAATATTTCCTTGTTTTAAACTTATTCACTGAGTTACGGTGTTTAAACTTACCTTGATTCCAATTTCCATGTTGATTTTATAGGCAACTGGCTTCTAAAATACTGGCGACACACAGATCTTATGCAATTAAGATAAAATAAGTTCAACCACTTAGAAAATCACTTATAAAATTACATCGAGTTTCAAACTTCGTTTGCACTACACAGCTGATAAAAACACAATTTGTTCCGATTCCTATCATAGCACAACCTAGCCACAGCGTTTTAAAATTTTCAAATAATTTTTTCTCAGTTTTCAAAGTATAATCTTTTAATATTTGTATTAATATTACTCTTAACAATTATCTTTTTATACAAAGTAACCTTTTTATGTAAAAAAAAAAGCTGCTTCGAAAGCTTACTTCATATTAGGGATTCGGACCGACGACGTGTGAAAGAGACAGCGCTATACAGTTCAAATAGCGTTGTTTCTTTTCTATTATAGCAGGCAATAGACAAATCTTTCAAAAAGGTAGTTCGTTCTTTCTCAGCCCTAAGCAGGATTAAAACAATATTGAACGATGAAGGTCATGGTACGAATATGAGTAATGTTATTATAATCTTGAAACAAAACTTTCTTGAAATAAGATTGTTTCGTAAAAGATGATGGTAGGCCCCCTGTACGATATTATCCACACTAATATTATAAATGCAAAAGTAACTCTGTCTGTGTGTCTCGCTTTCCTGCTAAAACTACTGAACCGATTTAAATGAAATTTGGTACACAGATAGTTTAGAGCCTGACAAAGGACATAGGCTACTTTTTATCCCGGAAAAGGGGTTTAAAGGGGTTGAAAGGGGGGATGAAAGGTTGTAGAGAAGTATTGTCATTTTTAAAGCTAGAATGAGATATTTATTTTATTATTTATGTACACTCAGTAAAAAAACAGAGTGATAAGACATATTAAAACAATTGAGTACAAAGGTACTGCTTATTTCTTAAGAAATTTCTTCCAGCAGACCTGCGAAAGGAGAAATGAAAAAGAAATGTAGACAATAGTGTGTGAAAACAAGAAGAGAGATATGAATATGTGAAGTCTTAAACTAAAATATACTTATACATATATAATGCAAGAAATTAACATATACTTAAATAAATACATAAAGCTATAATATAAAAATAAACGTAAATATATACATAAATACACACAATTATGAGGAAAGGTAATGCTCTTTTACTCGACATTTGAAAAGGGAAATAGTTTTTAGATCTCGAATGCTAGGCGGAAGTGAGTTCCACAATCTAACAGCATGAACAGAGAAGGAATAGGAATAATAACTGGTTTTATGGGGTTGGGATTTAAGGAGGGATCTAAGGTGTGATCTGCACAGTGCATCGCTAGGGCGAGCGTAAGAAAAACGTTCACGCAGATAGGAAGGGTAAGACGGGTTGTGTAGGAGGTTGAAGAGGAGACATAAAATCCGAGTGTTCCTGCGAAGGCGGATTGGGAGCCCACTGTCTCAGGGCATTAGTTCTGTGCAACCTCGGCCCACAGTTTTGTGGTAGACATATCCTGCCCAGTCCTTTCTATGGTATTACTTTTCGAATCGTTAAGCTAGTTAAGTTCTATGTTGAGCTGCTGCATGATTTCTGAAAAATGCGTGCACTAACTAAACCGGTCCACTCAGTTGGTGTGGTTCATTACTGAATCTGAAAGTCAATTTCAAACATCAATCATGGTCTTTACATGATTCGAATAAGATTACCTATGTGTGGACTTTAAAAGATACTGACGTCTGAGTTTGTTTCGGCCAATCTTCTCAGAGCAAGTCTCCTAGTTCTCATAGGAAACAATAACAAATTATCCAGTTTTCACAATATTATTGACGTATCAAATTGTTTGTACAAGTCTACTTACAGAAATAAAATAATTTATTATTTAACGCATCTTTTAGCATAGTCCCTGACTACTGTTCTTTAATCCACGGATAAAGCTCTCAAAGAAGTAAAATAAATTACAATTTAAATATTCTTTTAGAACGCCTTTTAATGTCGTAACGCGGGAATGAGTATGAATTAACAACTTTTTCTTTTGTTTATATACTTAAACCAAAGATGTACCTATTAAAAATATGTATCGATATTGCAGGGGATATGACTTCTCGATCCGATTAACTTATAATGCCAAAAAACAATACGTCGTCACGTGAACGCAACGAAGCCATGGCCAGAACAGGTAAAACAAAAAAATTGTTTCGTAGCTAGTATCTATGGCCCACCTGCACGCGTAGCATGACCACCGTAGAAATGGGTTTTGTCGACGGAAGAATAGACAAAATTACAGATTGTAGAAAGATTAAAGACAGAATTAAAGATTATAGAAAGATTTGTACCGTTTTATGTGGGCTAAGCAGTGGCGTGCAGTCTATATAGGCAAAAAGACACTGCAGACCCTAGGATCTAGACCCTAGATAAGGACTAGTTACTAATATTTCAAAAATAAAAGAATTATACTAACAGTAAGTAATAAAACCATTCAAAAAGTTTAAACGCCTAATGTAAATATAATAGCAACGTTCATACCGTTCTATTTACTACGGCAACGCATTCATAACAGATCGCAACGTAAGCAGGCAGCGAACGATCGTGTCTTTATTTCATTCATAAATGTACGCATGTAGTGGTAATTTCTTCTACATTTTCGTGTCTATACATTGCACACATAAAGCGAATTCCTGCCGCAGGATAACCAATCACAGGCGTCCCTGCGCCATTCAATAATGGCCCATGGACGCCTGTGATTGGTGAGTATTATCACAGCGCGCTGTGAGTATTATGCGATCAAGTTGAATATGTACGTAGCCTCAGGAACATTACGATTCGCAATGATGCAATTTTATTTGTCAACGTTTTAGTTATCAAAATTTAGAAATTGTTTGTTTACGAAAGGATCCATATTGATTTCGTACATGTGAAGCGCGCTGTTTTATGTTTTTATTTTGATTGAGTTTTCTTGTGATTAATTCATTTACAAACGTTAATATTTAGGTAGATTTGTTGCTTATTTCAATTAGTTTTTTGAATGGTTTTAATTTTTACTTACTACGCTGTTTGTTTGTTTTTTTCAAAATGTTGTTCGATTGTGAGGTTTGTGTTGAAAATGTGTGTTTGTTAAAAAGTGTATCTAAATGGAAATGTGTACCTGAGTAACGAGAATTATAACCCAGCAAAGAGGTAATGCAACTCGTAAGTTTCATAGTAATAATTAAGCAACTAAAACCGGCTATGTTGTTGTTTACACACATTTTTTTTTTTTTTTCCTTGCTAGTTTAGTAGTTCGAGTACAGTGTGGAATTGTTCGGGATTTGCAGATTTACATGATTACTATCCCGCGGCTTGCTCAAAGATTTTGGTAATTATCGTATTGAGAGAAGTATTACGAAGAAGTTTTTCATTACAACGTATTCTTACGTACCTATTTAAGAAACACACAAAGTCAACAACAAGTACCTACACACCTTTCTGTGCTTTCGACGGAAAAAGAATTATTGGTCGAATGAAGACGCATACCAACTTTTTATGACGATGGTTTAAAATCATATTTAAAAAAGATAGGCGCGTAGATGTCATTTATAAATGAGTTTGTTTACTTTATTATTTTTGCTGTTACCTGTACTTAATTTACCTATTAAATATATTTACATATACGAATCACATGAAGGGCCTTTTTCAACTATCACTCACCTGGATCAGATATTTGAGGTGGCCGAAATCATTTATTAGCATTATCAGGAAATCGCCATTTCAAACTTTTAAACCACCTAGTGAGTTTTTCTTCACTAACTTGAGCAATTACGAAAGACGTTTTTTTTTTTTGAACTGCCTACCCGATCATAAAACCCTGTGCACGCCACTGGGGCTAAGCATGACAATTCTATCTCTGTTCTACCACGAATAGACAAAACCCATTTCTACGGTGGTCATGCTACGCGTGCTGAATGGCTTCGTTATCTCTGTTCGTTTAATTGTCCATTTCTAGCCATCTCTGGAATAACTACAAAAATTGAGCCCAATGGCTGAGCGCTTTTGAAAAGCCGAGAGCAACAAGTGGCGACCTTTTCAGTCTCCATAGGGAGCTTAACATCTTTGCACCGGTTGCTCAGCCATTGAGAAGTAAAAAGATAACAAAGGAGGCACTAGGGCCGCATTACAGAACCTCACTCTTTGTTTAAAGGTATTTGTTTGATTGAAACTAGTTTAAAGTACATTTATCTACTTAAATAGTGACATATTATAAAGCTACCTATTTACGGAGTTATTTAATTTGAACTCTTTCATTGACTTGAATATGCCAGCACGCGTAGCATGACCGCCATAGAAACGGAATTTGTCGACGGAAGAGAAGACAAAATGATAGATTGTATCGTAGAAAAATTGTGTAAAACTGAAGAACAGAGATGTTTCTATTCTTCAGTCGACAAGAGTACGATGTCAAGTATGATGGCTATTTCTCTCTACTATTGATGAGATAGAAACATTTTTACAGAATTAAAATACATAAGGAACTTTTTTTGTCCTTGGTAGAATAGCTGATATAGAATTGGTTATGCTACGCCGGCTGGGCACATTCACTATCTCGCTGATGGTTGTCCCATCAAAATGATTGATATAAAGTTTTGCAATTTATCTATGAGTCAGTTTTATGAACGGTTACTGTCAGTAAGGACTGGTCAACTCTTAGCTGCCACGGCTTATTTTAATTTTAGAATTTATTTTTATCTTTAAAATTCGGACGCTTCTGACGTTCTGTTTCAAGCTCACATGTATCATTTTGATATGAATTATGAATACAATATTTTTTCAGTGAAGTATCTCACCTTTTTTTCTCCATTGGTACTTATTACGCTTTGGAATCGGCAGACAGATTTATTTGTCTGCCTCACCGACCCCTTCAATCCCCCTCAATGTTGTCACTTTCGACAACATTGAGGTATTATTCACGCGCCGATGATCGGTACGATATTTTAGGTTACAATTTGGGATCAGTCGTCAACATCCCACTATTCATACAGTAAGTCATCGTAAACATGGATGTAATAATATCGTGGGATTTTTGGCGCACTGGACTTTCAACATACTGCACAGCGCCCAAGGTTGAAAATCGAACAGAGTATTTTTTCGATACGGTGGAATGCACTCAGTTGGAATCTCATTGCTCAGTGCACCACCGAGAGTTAAAATTCCAGTGCGCTATAAAATCCTGCCACGATATTTTTACGTCCATGTTACGTGATTTTAATATGACATACACGTGCGATCAATCAACATTCAGGTCACGTATGTACGTCACCACTCAGGAAAACGACCGTGTAATCGCGTATTCGCGGCAGTCACACTATTAGGACGCAGGGTGAGTTAGCTGACCTTTGAGCTTCTAACAAAGGACCTGCGATGATTCTGTCATCTATCACCAAGTGGAAAGCCAGATATTTGCTCCTATACAACATACAAATTCAAGAAAGAGTGTACTTATCTTCGTGACGGCTCTAATCTTCTGCGACTCATCATTAGGGACTCTTCTATGGTATTGGTGATGTTTAAGGACAGAAAGGATTCCTTAACAACAGAAAAACCATGATATTCATTGCGTCCTAAATAATTTATTTGTTTAGTTTTACCAACGTTTGCATAAACTGAAATTACAAGAAGCAAATTAAAATATAGTAGTAAATGTAAGAAACGGTATCCTCATTGCGTAATTGCGTAACACACTATCAGTAACAATCGAAATATTTTTTTAAAATATTGCTCATCCATTGCTCAATGTTTTCGAAAAATTTGTCTACCAAACAACGTAAATACCGCAATGAACTGTCAAAATGAAAGCGGTTGATACTTAGATTGTGTTACGCAATTACAACAATTTCGGCTGCTCATCGACATCGATCATTATCAGCTCGCCGCTGGACGTTCATCTCGCCATCATCATCTTCTTAGCCCTTACCCACCTTTGTTGGGACCGGCTTCCAGTCTAACCGGATGCAGTTGAGTACCGTTGAGTACCAGTATTTTACATGGAGCGACTGCCTATCTGACCTCTACAACCCAGTTACTGGGTGATACAATAACCTTTGGTAAGACTGGTTGTCAGACTTTCGGACTTCTGACGACCTGTAACGACTGTTTAAGATCTACGAAAGACGATTACCTCGTGCTTAGATATAAAACAAAAAGAGAAAAGTAAGTAGGTACGTACCTATACCTTTTTACCAATGAGTTACTGCTGCATGTGTTCTTATAAGGATAATATTAATAAATGTGATACATCCTGCCTACGCGCATTTCAATATTTCCGGGTAAATTATTATTACCCTACAGGAAATAACACAAAATAATATCATTGCTTCTTTTCCCCAAGGGGTCGGCAGAGTAGTAGGTCTATTATCCACTTAGTTTTGTCACATTAAATAAAGGGAGACCAGCACCCTAATTGCGTCACCCTTTCAAACAGAATCTGAATCATTTTGAAGAACAATGCTTTTGAAAAATATATCCACACAACAACGTAAATAACGCAATTAATGTCGTTGAACTGTCAAAATGTAAGCCATTCCTACTGTTCAGGGTTTTACACAATTACCTACCTGTCTGTTCTGAAATCGGGTCTGCAAAATGCTATTTGCTATTTGAGAAACGAATCCTTTTGTAAACTAACCCGTTTACACTGTGCATAACCCGTCTACACAGTGCAGTACCTAATTAGATAAAAAGTACCAAGTCGTAAAAAACAAACGATTATTTTTAAATGAGAACCTATTGTGAATGCGCTAACGTGCATAACCACAGCCATAAGCACTGAATATGGTTCGTTTACGATTCCGGTAATAGAAAAGGTCACTCGACTCCTCATTAGTCACACGATGCATGGGCTTCATAGTGCACAGTTTACACTACGGCTACTCTATTTATTCAATATAATAAGCAGTAGCGTTGAAGGCCTTGAACTGTAGCATAATAAACATTGACTTCCAAGGTTGAAGCCCGGCAGGGAACGCCAAACGCCGAGCTCATAGGATTTTATAAAGTACGATCGAGAACATTCTCTCTCCCAGTGGGATATACAATTATACATACATGGTGACTCTGAATGGTTTTCGTGAATATTGTTTAATTAATCATGTAGGAAAATTGATATAGCTATGAATACGTATCGAATTAATATTCTGTATTAACAGATGGTTTTAAAAAAAATATGGGGAGTGGAAGCTGATTGTACGGTCCATCACTGTGGTATAGAATGCGATGATATCGTCAAGCTCAAAATACATTATAGGCAGACGATATTGCTGCAAGATGGCACGAAAAAACTGTAAAAGACGCGAGATAGTCTATAAAAAAATCAGGCTAATTCGAAACACACAATAAAAAATAAATCAAAATTATGGTTTTCAGATAAATATTTTAGTCGCGCATAAACGTCAAATTCGCTTCGCATATAAACGACGGTCCACGCCGAATATAAAGTGTGTCAGACACGTGCGAGGAAAATTACGTAGCAGAACTGTGATGTTCGATGGATGAGCTAGCGACGGCGAAGAGAGCGTCGAGCGTTGCGAGGCGCGTGGGTCGCGCCCCGCTGCCGCCACGGTGACGCATCGTGCCGAGACTGACGCAACTGTGACCAGCTAACACTACTTATCCCACGATAAAAATATAATGCGAGAAAAATAAAATTAAAACAATAATTAATTAATACTCAAAAGCCTTACTCAAATCCCTAGTCAGAATAAAACAAAAAACATTATATTTTGTTTAAACAAAAAACAAGAAATAAATTGGAACGATACAAAACTGTGTTTTACATTCACACAATAGAAATTCTTCATTCGGTTTGAGTCACATTATCATACGTAACCGGAGCAACAAACAAAAATATCTCGAGAACGGTCGTCGAATTGATCGCCCGTGTTTGTATCGTGGCGGCGACATAGACATACTAGTGGAGTAGGTAGTGCAGTGTTTGGACGGCCCCGACCCCATCCCATCCGTGGTGTTGAACAGTCCACCATAGAACGCCGCGCGCGCCGCCTGTATCGCACCACAGCCCCACGTGCCCAGTGCTAACCGCTCAACTGTGCGCCGATTGTGTAAACGTGAATTAACCTAGCTTTTCGTCGCGCGAAAACCGACAAGGTCGCTCTAGATTCAGTACTTTTTTTGTCAAATCTGTGTTAAAACCCGTGCCACCGTATCGCTCAAGGAACTTCTTTGCTTCAATGCAGTTTACTGTTTACAGTGCGTGTAAATAATCGCAGAGACGCCGCTTTTCAGGTACTGTGTCAAGGTCATTATGCGTACTTCTAAGTTATTATTAAGCTTGGCAAACCAGCTGTGTGATATCATAGAATTTCTATTTATTTACATTCCATTCTGTGTTTATTTTCTATGAATTCGTGTATTGTAATGTTTAGCAAGAATATTAGAAAACAAAATAAAACTAACCTAAAATTGAGTGCCAAACGTTTCAAATCCTCAAGTCGCACGGTTGAGGTCTAGGGTTCGATTCTTATAAAGCGTGCCTCGAATAGTAAAATGGCCTCTTCGCTACGCGGCGGTAACTCAAGATTATTATGCCTGACGTCTTATATTACTAGAGGGACAGATTTGTTATGTGTTGACTTAGAACTTGGTAATATTATAACTAAGCATTCATCATTAGTAGTCCGTTCACCGCCTTTGGTAAACAGTACTCCAGTGTCATACGCTACATAGATAGTTCTAGATGTAAAAATCTATGGTTTATGAATTTAAGTGCTATGTGTGACCTCATCTTCAGACTATTGGGCTGTTTAATTTTACTATGACATCATCGTACCGTGAATATATCCAAAATTTTGTTGGTTAAGTACTAACAAAAACATCAATGTATCATAGTTATTATGTCATCACAAAACGCTTAAAATATTCCGAATACTTTGTATAACTACAGCATACTTAACCAACCCATTGTTTATCTGATCCAAACGTTTGACAACGACCAGTTTTTCGAGTGGTCTGTTCGTAGGACATGACGCTTCTCAGGGCCAGGAATCGTAGGAATTAACGCATAGTCGTAGTTATTTGATAAGCTTTCTCTTTTTCTGACGCAACGCTGGTTACGAGATGCTTGTGGGCGATGCAGTAAAAACTTGTTACTCCTACAAAACTATGATCTATGTTGAAGCGTTTTAGATTTTTTGTGGCGTGTACGTGTTCGTAATTTCAATGGTTTTACTAACAAGTTTGCTGCCAAAAGGGATATTGATTCTGAATATTTGAGTGGTTTTTTGTTTACTTATAGTGATTGTTTATCGATTCGACAAAGAACCGTGTCAAGTTTAACCTAATGAAAAATATCGGGATTGGTACAATTTATCTTAATAGCACAATATTGTACGTAGGTACAGTATCAATACGAATACGATACCGTCGTAAAGTCTGCGGTAGTGTAACTTGTGTGTTGAATTGTTCATTGACAGTGTTGATAGATTTTTTTAAATTATTAATAATTGTTGTTACTAGGCACTAACTAGGCCATCGTGCATATAAAATTACAAAAGGCATGAATATCTGAATATACTGTTGCTATGTCAAGAGTTCGTTTATTATTTTGAAAAAAAAAGAAAACATGAGGGTCATTAAAAAGTCCCAAACCACCTACCTACATATCTGGTATCGATTTTAACTATTTGTTAGTCAAAACCGGTATCAACGCTATTAGGAATTAACACTTAACGGCTTATCTGAGCACGGAAAAAAACCACAGCCGACTTCCTGCGGGTTCGTTAAAACGAAGCACCGTTCGGCTATAAGGCTATTACATAAACGTTTTAAAAGTATGGTTACGTAAAAATAATATCACGCCTGTATTTCACAAAAGGATAGGCAGAAGCACATCCTAGTGTAAGCAAAAAGGAGGGTTATGATTTTGACCGGTATGTGTGTATGTTCATCTGTTCGCTCATAACTTCTAAACGCCTTATGATAATTTGACAAATGAAGTATCGTTGGAAGCGTCTTGAACGTCCGCTGGTTCTAGTTCGTCATATTAAATTGAATAAGGCACCCTCTAGAGGACATAAAGCGCGACCACGGCTTTCAGATTAGAATATTTCTTGTTTCGTACTTTTTGTAGCGTGATTTTTCAGTAGTAAGAACTTACATTTACTATCTATTTTTAAGCTCCAATAGGGGGATAGCGTACATATTATAATTATGGTGGGTAGTTTGTTGTGTCACTTCTTCCCAACTAAATCACTAGGAAGTAGTGAGGAGCTTTTTGGGGAACTGTTTTAAGTACTGTTATCGTTCAAATAGTGCTAGAATGAATGATTTCGGATTTTGATTAATCTCCAGGCTACTACTAAAATTTCTTAATAGAAAAATTGCATAACTCTTCGCCCGACTCAGGAATCGATCCCAAAGTCTTACGCTCAGCTGTCGCTCTTGTCACAACTACACCAACGGGGCAGTCAATGCATTTAAAGTTATATAAACAATACAATATTAGGTAGGTAAATATGTTTAGTCCGAACCAACCTGTCCCTTGCTGCCCTCTTCCAGCGATTCCCTAAGCAGAGGTCCGTACCCCACAGGGGATGCCCTTTCGCTCTAGTTTTATCTTTTTAAGCCCTGGCTGAAGGCCCTAATTCATTAAGGTAGCCACAGGCAAGTTCTATTAAGCAGCAGACAAACTCATAGATTGACCTCCGAGATGTCATTTCTTAACAAAAAGGTAGTTAAGTATGTTTTGCTATAATAATTCATCGTAAAGACTGTACATTGTTGTACAATCGTTAATGTTTATTGGCTGTTAAAACAGAATCAACAAAGGTAACTAATTGCACAGACATAAGTACAGACTTACATATTATTATCTTATCTGTGGCGTAATTGCATAACACACTAACAGTAAAGATGGATTTCATTTTGACAGTTTGACAACATTCATTGCGTTATTTACGCTGTTAAGCTTTTTTTTATTGTGGGTGGGAAATCATCAAATGAGGTCTCTCTAAAATTTAATCTCAGAGCTTTACTAGAGAATGGGCAGCAGCGTTCCCATGTATTTAACCATCATACTGCGATCGCCAACCCGCCTGCCAAGCGTGACAATTTTTTTTATTTTATTTTTTCATTGGAAATCATTAAATGACCTCCCGCTCTGGGCGGAGCGGGAGGGCATGTCAGACTCTTACTGACTAAAACCCACCCGTGTTCCTTCAGTTGCCGATGTGCCAGGGTCACGGTATCTCTTTCAAACAAATCTCGCGACCCTGGAAGACGCTATAGTAATGGATTCCTTCAACATGATTTTGATTCTGATTGATAGTGTTTAATGCAGTAAAAATGTTGGTCGAGATTACATTGATGAGCGACCTGAAAGATGTTCAAATTTGCCTCAAAACCGTATCCTATACTTAATCAATGGGTAACTTTGAATTGAAAGATACTATAGATCTTACGGCAATTCAAGCGAAATAGGAAATAAAATCTAACCATCATCATTCTTCTGCCCTTAACCCAATTTATTTGGAGTCGGTAACACCTCGTCTTTTTTTTCCACACTTCTCTATTAGTCGCCATCTCGGTAGTCACACCTTTTCTATCCACATTCTTAGAGTCCATCTATCATTCCTTTGGTGACCCCTTACAGAGAACCTAAAATGTAAACAATTTATCCACTTTATTTGAAATTCTTGGACGATACGGTCACATAGGTAAGTATGAGAATTTTCCTCAGTTTTTTGTATGAATAGTAAATAAGAGGTCTTTCACGCTTATTTTTAATAGCCGTTGTTTTTATAGACATTATT
Organism: Aporophyla nigra; assembly: GCA_947507805.1. Lineage (NCBI taxonomy): Eukaryota > Metazoa > Arthropoda > Insecta > Lepidoptera > Noctuidae > Aporophyla > Aporophyla nigra. The sequence goes on from OX382301.1 coordinate 9,560,367, forward strand.
TGAAAGTTATCCATTAATTACCGGCCGTCCTATAAATTGTCTCCGTTCTTTTAACGTCGATGAGAAGGTGCTGAAATGTATGAATTTTAATAGACAGCAGTTAAAAATAGTAAGCGAAAAATCGCGTTACTGAAAACATCCCAGCATCAACATTAGGTATCTGTTTAATATCTCTCAGTTCTATCTGTATGTCAACAATGTCAACACACGAATGTGAGATACAGAATGTTAATAAATAAATAAATTCTAGAATACGTCTTCAAAACGGTATTATTATCGGTTGTATAAAGAGAATGTGCGCCATTGTCATTTCTACTCACGTGAAGATTAGGTTTCTATTATTCTGGACATAGCTATCAAGTTTACAAAGCGTTCTTTTTTTAAATGACACATCTCAGGTCAACCTAGGAGGCTACCGTCTGCTTAAGGCTGGGTGGCACCGTTTTCACCTGTTTTAGAATTGGTTTTTAATAGGCAAATTATTACGACCAGAATCTGAAAAAAATATATATTTAAGATACATTCTTTCTCCTTAGTTTGTATCCGATCAAAACACGATACAATCAAATTTACTCGATAGAAAAAAAAGCCGAACTTACTTCGATTTGCAGTTTTTTAACAAGCCTAATTTCATTTTAAAGAAGTACTAATACTCCTATTTTTCTATAATTAGTATCAATGTATAGGTAATTTATTTTAGAATCGATTGTACCCGATCATTTTTTTTCATTATATTTCTAAAAAAAAATATCGATCGTTCAAGTGATTTTTGATCGGTGCGTCGCTTGCCATTGCCACTGCTTGCCAGTGTCCTGCGAGACGTTATCGAGGTGAGACCTGTGACAAATTTTTGCGCGCGCTCTTCTTTTCTGCTGCGTAAGTAATAATAAGAGAAAAAATAAATAAATTGTAAATAAATATTGTTTTCAAGAATTTATATAGACCATAGTTGGTTAAGCTTTTGTTTTGTGTGTGTAGTTCTCATTGTGTAAATATTTGTAAAATTTTAAAAACAATATTGCAATCCAATGCAATATTATTATGACATAGAGCTGATCTGATGATGGAGCTGGAAGTTGTCCATAGGAACTCTGTAATTAAACGACGCAGCCCCATCGAGATTGGGCTCGTTTGATTCGTCTTGACGAGTACTTTGATACTATATGGTAACCAGGGTCTGATGATGGAGTTGGAAGGGGCCATAGGAACTCCGTAATTAAACGACACAACCCCATCGAGTTTGGGCTCGTTTGATTCGTCTTGACGAGTACTTTGATATTATATGGTAACCAGGGTCTGATGATGGAGCTTGAAGGTGGCTATAGTAACTCCGTAATTAAACGACGTAACCCCATCAAATTTGAGCTCGTTTGATTCGTCTTGATGAGTATCTTGGTAGGCGTGATTAGGAAGAGGTCGAAAATTATTCCGCGGCAACGTACTACCGGGGTAAAAGGGACCCAGTGTGAGAATCCAGATTATAAACTATCTTGGTGCAAAATTTCATCCAAATCTGTTCAGTAGTTTTGCGTGAAAGAGTAACATACATCCATCCATACTTCCATACACCCATACTCACAAACTTTCATAATAATATTAGTCCAGGTTATAAACTATCTGCTTGCTAATTGGAACGAAGTTCCTTATCGCGCATTGTGAAAGGGGGCTAGACGGAAAAAATTCTCACGAAAAGTTGTAACGACACTTTTTAACCGACTTTAAAAAAAAGGACGAGGTTTCTCAATTCGACCGTATATATTTTGTTGTTTGTATTTGTTTGTATGTTGTTGTTTTTTTTTGTTGTGAGTAGAGAGAGAGAGAGAGGGAGAGAAAGAGAGAGAGGGAGGGAGAGAGGAAGAGAGGGAGGGAGAGAGAGAGAGAATATTTTTGTTGAGAGTATACAAGTTTTTTGTACATAATAAATAACCTGGCTGGCCTGTTGGTCTAGTGGTTAGCGACCCTGACTGCTATGCCGGAGGTCGTGGGTTCGATTCCCACCCAGGACAAATGTTTGTGTGATGAGCACGATCATTTGTTCTGTGTCTGGGTGTAATTTATCTATAATATGTATGTATTTAGAAATATATATAAGTATGTTTATCAGTTGTCTAGTACCCATAACACAAGCTCTGCTTAGCTTGGGACTAGATGGCGTTGTGTGATAGTTGTGGAATATTATTATTATTATTATTATTATTATAACAATTATGAATCCTGGAAAGGAACTTCGTTCCATCCGGGTGTCTCTTGACACCTCTAAAGTTTTTTTTTTTTCATTCAAATGCGTTCAGTAGTTTTTGCGTGACAGAGTAACAAACATCCATCCATACATCCACACTCACAAACTTTCGCATTTATAATTTTAGTCCAGGTTATAAACTATCTGCGTGCTAAATTTCATCCAAATGTGTTCAGTAGTTTTTGCGTGACAGAGTAACAAACATCTATCCATACATCCATACTCACAAACTTTCGCAATTATATTTTATTTATTTTTTGTTTTTTGTGTGACTAAGTCTTTTGTGTAAGTAAGTTATTTGTGTGTTTTGTATTATTCCAGGTTATAAACTATCTGCGTGCTAAATTTCATCCCAATCCGTTCATTCGTTTTTGCGTGAAAGAGTAACAAACATCCATTTATACTCACAAACTTTCGCATTTATAATATTAGTCCAGGTTATAAACTATCTGCAAGCTAAATTTAATCCAAATACGTTTAGTCGTTTTTGCGTGAAAGAATAACAAACATCCATCCATACTTCCATACATCCATACTCACAAACTGTCGCATTTATAATATTAGTCTTGTATTATCGTTTCTTCTGTGCTTTCTAATACTGTGGATATACTGATGTCGCTACACTATGACCTGTCTGTGCTACGCCCGCTGCCGCCGCGCCGCCCGAACTTTTGGCGCGCTAACGTGTTCGACAAGAAGGACGCGCGGGAGGCGCCCCGCGGATTTCCACGCACCTCACCCCCTCAAATCTGTATGAGTGTCGAATCACCTAGCCTTAACTAGACTTGCCTGTGGATGCCTTAATAAATTAAGGCCCCAGGCCAGATCTTATAAGACAGCGAAGTTAATGTATGTGTTTCCTCTGTTCGCGATATCGCATACCGTTGTAACGTGCAAGTATCTCCATATATTTAATGAAGTGGGACGTTCCACAATAATACCGTCATGTCAGAAATAATAAAACTGCAAATTCGGTTTTATTACCTTCTTCTTGTCTAATATTCTATACTTATAAATATGAGAGTTTGGATGTGTGTTACTAAATCTTTCAAAAATATTATATAATATATTTATAAAATATTCATAGGACCGTATGGATGAAATTTGGCCCCTAGATACTTTCTAACCTGGATTAACAGATAGGGTACTTTTTATACCGGCAGTACGTCCCCGTGGGATAATTCTTGACCTCCACGCGAGCGAAAACGATGGCAAAAGCTAGTATGCTTATAAAATTAACCAGGAAATATTACGTAAGTACTGTGTACTTATTAAAAAAATCAAGTAAAATAGGTATACTCACACCCAATAAAAATAAGCATGAATGATGTTTATACCAAATTAACTTTTGACACGCATCATTACCCATTCAGTGACTGTTTTTCAACGTTAGAACATTCTAGAATAACAGTCTAGACAAAGGAAAATAGATTTTGTCTGAAAAACCTTGAAATGTTGAAAAATATACTTGGTTCAATTTTCCTAAGTCATTTGTTGTGACGTAGACATGTCATTGGTCTCAATACGTAAATAAAATTTTTGGTTTACTTTTCAAACAATAGCTGACTGAAAAGAAGACTGAGACTGGTTGACTAACTTCACACTTATTGGTCTATATTTAAATCTTTACATTCATAAAAATTACCTTATTCGACAGTGACACTATTTACCTGATAAAGTAATTAATGTCTAAATGGATAACAGATTTAAATTAATAAAGAAAAAAAATATAACCTAAATCTATTTACATATTAAAAAATAGCGTCCAAAAATCATCCGCATCGCTGTCGACTGGTAGTGTACCCAAGAGACTGGCGGAATTACCACGTTGTATGGCAATGCTTAGCCTCTGGCCAAGATAAAAACCAGCTCTTGGGTCACGGGAAGTGTCCACCAGCCGTTTAGAAATTTCCTTAAATAGGCTAAGAGCGGTCCGAGCGTTTCAACTCCAAACGGCTCAAAAATATAATGACCAATAAGGTTATTATACTTACGCCGCTTGAGTTTTTCCGCAGCCGCAGCAGCGGCACCAGCACAGCACGCCGTGCCAGGAAGATGGGATGGCGCAAGAGTATCGACGCACGTCGTATCCCACACTAAAGGCCTACCCACCTTCCATGGAAATAAAGACATACCATCCGGTCTCTTGCCATCGTCGCGCGCCAAGCCATTGGGTTCTAATACAGCTGGGACGCCGACGGTGACAAGAGCTCGTCGGATGATGTCATTAATGTTTGCGTGCCGCGCTAATCGACCCGCACTTCGGCTGCAAGACAGGCCGTGGTGTCCTAGACTGGTGACAACTTCGCCACAGTGACAGCGATGAGGAGAACAACACGGAGCTCCCAAACGTAGAGAAACAGCGAGGCGGAAAGTAGTGTCGTCGAACAAGGTGCCTATATTCGATGAAGGAATGTCTAAATTAGATCATTAAGAGATTAGATTATTATTAGTTAGTTTTCTAGAACATTTTTTTAAATTCGGCAATGATATCTCGCAACCTATGAGGTTTTCGGTTGCTTAACCGGAATTGCCTGTGGTTGCCTTAATAAATTAGGGCCTCCAGCCAGGGCTTAATATTATGCTGAACAACAAAAAATGTTCAACTAATCCCAAGACCGGGCAGATTGACCATAGCCCTGGGGTAGGTTTACCACATGATGTACCTTCGCAATGAATAGTATATAATTTGAGTGACGGATATGTTATGAATGATAAATTAAAGTGATGACATCATACCTCCTACACATTTTTATAGGTAATCGTGCTTTATACAAATGTGAGGAATTGAGAAGTACCCTCGTGTTAAAAAAGACTAAAGACCGCTGAGGAGTTTTTGGCAGTTAGTCTACTTACCCCTATAGGCAACCAGCCCCGATTTTAACAATAATATGACAATATTTTTAATATACTGCCTAGGGCCTGTGGTTTAATAATAACAGAATGGATCAGGTTAAGCTGCACTTGTCGCGGTTGGTCCGCGGATGGGTGACCTTCATTACATAACAAGACCTATCCGTGCCTCGGAAAGCACGCTAAGCTTTTGGTCCCAGCTGTCATTCGTGGCAGTCCTTACGTGGTCAGAAGCCCGAAAGTAAGATAACCAATCTTATCAAGGGGTATTTCACTGGGTGGGTGCTACCCAGTAACTGGCTTGTCCATGTTATTATCTACTTTAATATCAGAGGGGTAATTGCGGGACTTTTTATCGGTAGGAATTGGTTTAATATTCATAGTTAAACAACATTCATTGCGTTATTTACGTTGCTGAGCCACTATTTATTCCAACAAATGACGCAATGGTTTATAAATAATCTTCAATCCCATTCAGATTCTGATAAATTGTGCGTTTCGCAATTAGGGTGCAGATAGGCATTCGCTCCATGTTAAATACTGGTATTTAGCTGCATCTGGTTAGATTGAAAGGCGACCCCAACATAGTTGACAAAAGGCTAGGCAGATGATGAACTATTATTTTCGATAATGTTCATAGATTAGTCAGCAAAACAATGGCTTTACAAATAACTTGCTAATTAGAATACAAAATGGCGTAGATACAATGATGGCTGAAGGCTATTTGGTAAATTGTAAAACAAATATACCCACTTATTCTATCTATAGTTACGTCCTATATGCCCCGTGATGTACCATCAACGTTGAGAGCTTTAACCTAATTCTTATGCATGAAGTATGCTCCCTCGGAATGGCACATGACGTCATTTTTCTACCCTCATAGTTAAGTAATACGATTATAATACTTTCTCCCCCTAGTCGTTCCAGCTAGCCGTTGGAAACCGGCTTTGAATGAACGCATTCATATAAATATGACACAATCTAGTCATGATGTCATTTCAGAAGATATATTAGACATGACATACTAACGCAACTACAGTCACGTGTAAACAGATGAAATTTTAAAGCGAATTTCTATCATATATCGAGGATCTTTTAACGAGCTGTGCACGCGTTTTACCCGCATGGATGTCAGAACTTGCTACTGGGACGAAAAGTAGCAAATAATACTCCTCAGGACATCAGATTTTTGTCAGTGAAAGTCCTGTCAAAATTGGTCCAGCTGTTTTTGAGATAACTCGCAGAACAAACTGATACCATTTTTTTTTTTTTTTTTGTTAACATTTCTGTAAATACTTTCTTGAAATACATTAAGGTGAATGCTTCAACCAGCCTGCGAAATTCAAATTTTCTTACGTTTTTTGCAATTTGCAGGCCAGTGCTAGGTTGTATGTTGATTAAAATATTATTCGCGCTTGTAAGACATATGTAGTTACAGAATTATAATCATCAAAATCATCAATACAACCCTCCAAGTTCATAAAGGCCTAAGAACAAAAAAAAAAACAGAAAAAGTCATTCCTACAGCTTTATGAACTTAGAGCGTTGTATTGATGATTTTGGTTTGGAGCATTCACCTTAAGTAAAAAACTGTTGTTTTATATATTACAAATAGATACTTCAAATATATTTAGGTATTTGTATAGATTACCGACATACCAGGCAGCGGAAGGCACAACTATTATTAGGTATATAGTTTTGAAATATTTCACAATTACAACTCAGTCGAAAATAGCTTTAGAAACTCGCTGTGTGAACGTTGTTAGGTTTACAAATATATTTTTGCACTTATCTGTACCTACCTAGGTATATTATGCATGCAGAAAAGTGTTTACGGAATGTAAAACTTTATCTTCATCATAAAACATGGCCCATTTATCTAAAGCAAAGCACTAGGTTTAAATAATATAGTAAATCTTTGCAAACATTAATTCAGTTTTATTAAAACTGTAACATGATTTGATTATGAGGGTAAAGGAAATTAACTTATCTTATCGTTTGTTTTTCCGTGGATTATAAAGGCGAATTACTAGTTAAATGCATAAATATTTTAAGTAAAGGCATACTATGGAGGATGGTATGCGCGAAGGCAGCGCGCAGCGTGCGAAATTCAAATATTCATATGTTTATTGCAATTTGTAGCTCAGTGTCAGGCTGTATGGAGATCAAAGTTCAGGATTCACGGCTGTGGTGAATATGTAGGTACTCATCTACAAAATGATTACCATAACAATACTCAATACGACTCTCGAAGTTAGAATTGGCATCAAATATTACGAATTCATGAAATAGTTATGCAATATGCTAATTTTGACTTTGAGAATTGTATTGGTGATCCAATGGTTGAAATTTTGTAGATTCATATTTAGGTATTACTGTCGCAAATCATATTTTGATCAACACAAAACCTAATACTGTCCTTGAAATTACAAGAACTGTAAGAAAATTTGAAATTCGCGGGCTACCATAGCCATTCCCCCTTATGGAATAATATGTAACGGTACTTCAGTATAAATAAAACATTTCATTGATAATACAGAGCCGTGTGTTTGTTTACACGTCACACTGTCTGTGGATGTATGTGTGAGAGTGTAAAAAGGGAGTCACTGACTGCCACACGTGTATTCGAAATCTAAATTGCATGGCAACGAGCTCACTCACACACATAGGGACACTCACACACATAGGGACGCGCCCACAAGGCCACAAATGAGTGAATTTTAATGTGTGTAGCAGTCGAATTATTTTGTCATCTCACTGTGCCACTTACTTTTGTCACTAGTGTATTTGGATCTGTTAATTTGTCCGCGACCATACAAATAGTTTGGAGGTCATTGACATACATTTTTGTAGTATCTACGTGATGAACGCGGTCACTGTAGAGATATTTTGATATTATTGAGTGAAGACAACATTAATTTTATACGTAAGGTGCTCAGACTGTTTATCAATCTTTGGAATTTAAACCAACAATTCGATTTATTAATTAATAATAATAATAATAATTTATTAGTCCAATGTTACAATTATTACCTTATTATTAACTTAACTTAATGGTGGTCTGTAACTATTAATATTTATATTGATCTTTACGGCGGACCCCAAACTAGGCGGCGCCTGTATCTTGGGATCCAGAGTTGTGACACATATAGTAATACAGTTTTCCACTGGTCAGAGTGAGAAATGCAATTGACTATTTAAAACTGAATTGAGAGATCAGAGTGAAACTGAAATTTAAATCGTAAATTATAAAAAATTAAAATAAAACTTAATTTGTACTAAACAGCACATAAAACTAAAATATTAAACAATTTGTTAGACAATTAAAAAAGTTAAACAATAAAAATAAAATAAAATGTTAGAAAATCAAATAAAATGTGTAAGTGTGTTAGTGTGTGTGCGTGTGGTGTGGGTAAGTATCAGTGTCTGTAGTAGGAATAGGATTCCTTGTGTGGGTTGAAGGAAGTGAGAATGTTTTCAGATTCATCGTATGACAGTCCTAATAGCCATAGTTTGATAACTTTTTTGCATGAGGAGAGGGAGAGTTCTTTTGCAGTACAAGGTAAACTGCTGGTGACCTTGTTATACACAAAAGTGTGTAGATAGGCGGGACAGCGTCTTGTTAAGAGAGATGTGGTTCGTTGTAGCGGGATGTGAAAGACACGTTTGGAAGTCAATGAGTGGTAGTCAGGTCGGATTTTTAATGTTTTGTGTATGCGCAGGTATGCATTGAGAATAAATAGTTGGCGGACACGTAGAACTTGGAACTCGTTGTACAGTGAGTCAGTGGAGTAGAAAAATGGTTTTTTTAAGATAACTTTTATAACAGCTCTCTGGGCTCTTTCAAGTTCAATCATTATCGTTTTCCCAGCTCCACCCCAAATGGATACACCATACTGTATGATGGACTGGCATATTGCGAAATAAACCATTCGTAGGATGTCTTTTGGAGTACGGTCTCTTAGTTTCTTAAATATGTGTATAAGTTTCCTTACTCGGCCAGAAAGAAATTGAATATGGGGCTTAAAAGATAGATTCTCGTCAATAAGTAGACCTAAATAACGAATAGATTCTGTCCGGTTAATACACTCGCATGAACAGTTTTCGTGTGATGTGTTCGGATGGATTTGACAAGTGTGGAATTTCAAAGTGAGGTCAGGAGGAGGGCTAGATAGATGTGTTTTGGAAAATGTTATAAGTTTGGTTTTCTTTATGTTGAGTGTAAGTAAGTTATGGTCGAGTGTTTGCGCTACTGTTGCTAATCCTTCTTCCGCAAGGCAGTAGACCTGTTCCCAAGAGGGAGCGTGAAATGTGATAACCGTATCATCTGCGTAGGCTATTAGTTCCGAATTTGGTAGAGTAAGGTTCAGTATATCGTTCATATAGATTGTAAAAAGTGTTGGACCTAGTAAACTGCCCTGCGGAACTCCAAAATTGATAGGAAGTGGACCACTTGAGTGTTCACCAGATTTAACATATTGTAAACGATTGGTAAGGTAGCTGTCAAACCATTCAAGTGGTTTTCCTCTTATCCCTATTGTGTCTAGTTTTTTGAGGAGTAGATCTGTTGAAATTGTATCGAACGCTTTAGCTAGGTCTAAAAAGACCGCCATGCAGCGTTCACCTTTTTCTATAATTGTTGAAATGGAGTTTGTTAGCAACGCAGCCGCATCTTCAGTTGATCTCCCTTTTCTAAAGCCAAATTGTCGCTCAGAAATTAAATGATGTTTTTCAAGAAAATTTACTAAACGGGTGTTTACAACCTTTTCCAGAATTTTTGATAATATACTAAGGAGTGCTATTGGTCTATAATTTTCTGGTTTATCCTTAGGACCGCTTTTATGTATTGGGCTTACTGCTGCGACCTTCCATTGTTCAGGAAATACTCCTGTTTCCAGGCTGAGATTAATAAGATGGGTTAGAGGTGTTATAATTAAATTTTGTATTCTCTTTAAGAGTCTTACACTGATTTTGTCGGGACCTGGGGAGCTATCGTCTTTTAACTGATTTATTAAGTTTGTGATTTCTATTTCGTCAGTGGGATTTAGAAAGAAGGAGAAAGGTGATGTATTTGATGATGAGTATTTGCTAGTGAGGGATGTCTGGGTTTCTGAGAGTCTTGTCAGTATTGTAGTAGCCAGGTTATTCCCTACGGATGTGAAGTATGAGTTGCATTTGTTGAGAGACTCGACAGGGTCAGAGGAGCTTGTTGCTAATTTGCATGTATTGTTACTTTGGCCTCTAGGATCGTACATAGATTTTAGAACTTTCCATAGCTTTTGAGAGTTTTTGTTATTCTCTAGGATTTGTCGACTGTCGTATTCAGTTCTAAGTTTTCGTAGGAGATTATTGCAGAAGTTTTTATAACGGTGATAGATTAGTTTTTTTGTCTCATTTTCGGGGTCAGATCTTAAAGATAGATGAAGCCTGTCGCGGTGACGTATACATCTCATAAGTCCGGGTGTAATCCAAGGCTGAATGTTTAGTTTGCTTCGGGGAATTTTAACTTTGAGTGTGTGTGTTTCTATTAGATTTGCTACGATTCCGGTGAAAGAGGCAGCGGCAGAGGCCACACTGTTTTGATTTAGTGTGTCAGTCCAGTCAATTTTGGCTAAATCTGTAGCTAATTCATCCTCGTTTAATTTAAATACCCAACGATTTTTATTGAGTTTAATGGAAGTATATTTGATAGGGATGTGAGCCATAGCTATGTCGTGATCTGTGATAGAGCTTTTGCATACTATTCCTTTGGGCCTGGTATGGCTTTTGACGAATATATGATCAAGACAAGATTTTTGTCTAGTGGGTTTGGTTATGACAGGTAATAGCCCATACGAGGCCAGAAGGCACATGTACTCGTGATGTTTATTATTTGTGGTGCAACATATGTCTATGTTTATGTCGCCGGCGACAATTACAGTTGGTTGCTTTGTCGTTTTAAGAAAATTGTCCAAAGCAGCGATAAAGTTTGTTAGGCTGGTAAAAGACGGTGATCGATATAGCCCCAGTAGTGCTACTTTATTGTTCAGAATTAAGAGAAGGCTATCTGTATCCTGTATTGTAGGTTCGATTAAAGTGACCTCATGGGTAATTTTCGTGTATATGACTATACCACCATTTTTGTTGTATTGTGTGTTTGTTCGAAATACATTGTAACCTGATAGATTTTCCAGAATTGAGCCTTCGCTTAGCCAACATTCTGTGAGTACGATAGCGTCTATGTCTACACCAAGTCGAGTTAATGATGCTGAAAAGTCATCAAAATTACGTTGATAGCTTCTGATGTTAAAAGTAAGAACTTTAAAACTAGAGTCGGAATCCTGTATATGTTTCCTACATTCGTCTAAGTTTTCGAAGTCGTGACAATCTAACGTAGTGATTTCCTCTATATTTTGGATAATATCAAATAACGCCATGTGTATGGTAGTTAAGGAAAGCTGAAAAAGGATTGTACATAAGAGTTTTAGTCACGACAGCATGATGTTGTGCGAATGTATGCAGGCAGACACATTTGAGAGAAGTTTTGGAAGTGTGCGTGTGGTGGGTAAGTGTTTTATGTGTAGTATTGTGTGTGTGTGCATTTAGTGTATGTAGTGTGACAGTAAATACGTGTAGTAAATAAAGCGGGTGAGTTCGTTGACTTAGTGAGTTGTAGCTAGATTGTGAGTGTGTATGTATAAGGAGTAAATTAAGAAAAATTGAAATAAAAGTAACAAAATATAGAAATGTGGAACAAAAACTACTACAACGAGTAAGTGTAAAAAAATACTGTTTGATGGCCAGGTGACTTTTAGTCACATTGTTGCGCTGAAGGAGAGGACTGAGTGGTTGTCCGAGTCGGGGTGCCGAGGTGTCGTTCCAGATCTTCAGTGTTACGTATATGGATGGCGGGATTGCCCTCCTGTTTCCGTATGAAGATGGCTCCGTTCTTATGCCAACAAAATCTATATCCTTCTTGTTTTGAAGAAAGCTTGGTGGCGCGAAATAACTGCCGGTTTTCGTAAGTTAGGCGCTCGTTAAAGTATACGGTTCTCGAGGGCCCCGCTATTTCTAAGTCAGACGATGTCATTGTTTTTCTTGTTTTGGCAGCCTTTAGGAACTCGTCACGCTTGTAGCGGCGTACAAATCTGACAACTAGGGAACGTGTAGGGGCTTCAGCGGTGACTTTGTTTTCCTGAGGACGGGGTCCAACTCTTGACGCGAAGTCTATGTCCTGTTCCTTTACGGTTACTCCAAATTTGAGAGCCATTACTTGGATGATGTGAAGCGGGTTTTCGTTTTTAAATTCGTTCACTCCTGAGATTTCCAGCTCATTTCGGATCGCTGACTGAGCTTGCGAGTTTAATTGCTCACGGAGGCTAAGGATAGTGCTGTTTAGAGAGATAATTTCCTCTTCTCGCTTTTCCAGTGTTTTAATTCTTACGTCGTACTCATCAAGGCGAGTGTAGCAATGGGTGAGGTGGTCGCTTAATTGTTTTATGTAGGATTTCAGATCTCCCATGTCTCCTCGAAGTAGTTTAATTTCCGACGTTAGCGTACTCAGAGTATCGGAGCTACCATTGGATGTACAGGCTGGTGACTCATGTGATAATGATGTGGTGGGGTTATAAACATTTGCACACGACGACTTTTCAAGTCCTGCGCTAGGAATAATGTTTGCTTGCTCTCCGGTCGTCGAGAGCCGAGATCGTGAAATGCCTTTGTCCGGTTGACTATTGTGACAAAATTGGCAAACCCAGCTATTTTTTGTTTCCTCTGATAATTTGGAATGGTTTCCACCTTTTGCACAACTAATGTGAAAAAGTTTATAACATTTCGAACATTTATAGTTGGCCGATCTTAGTGGCTTATTGCATAATGCGCAGTTGTTCGCCATTATTATTATTTTTGTTTACTATCAAAAATTCAAAAAGTGTTGTTAGTCAAAAACGGCTAGCGCTTTAAGCGATGCTTGCAGCGGTTTACGTTTAGTAAACCACAAATATTAAAGCGATGTTAGGCTTGAAGGCGGAAGTTAACGATGGCACGCTTCTCGCAATCTTCGCGGCGAAAAGGTCGTAAGCACCGTGCAAAATGCGTCACTTACACGTTATAACAAAAGCAAATCGCAGGCCACGCACTCACTTTTTGTTTTAACCTATAAATTATTGTTTAATGCTTTATAGTAAGAATATGGCAAGTTAGCTCATTAAACTTTGGAACTGAGTCTAGAAATGTTTTATTTATAGTTATTGCATATAATTTACGTTCGAACTGCACTTTTAACCACAATTATTTTATTATTTCTTTGGAGCAAACTACAACGGACCGCGTCTGACCATTTGCAAATCACAACACAATTAATTAATATCATGTCTGTAGATTAAATTAATGATTTGATAATCGCGTTGATTATCTTAATTAAATTCATCAAATCATCGGTTTCAAAAACAATATGGTATCCTGTATAAGGTAGGTACAGTACCTACCGTATATGTTATTCATACTTGACTAACTTAGTTATTAATGTTATGACGTCCTTCGTAGCCACCCTCAGGGAATTACCGCTGTTGATGTCGAGTTATCCTCATGAAATTTTCCTTCCTAAAAAAGGAATCTAGAACCAATATTTGTACGTCTCTTATTTGCACACCACGGCTTAGGTACCATTTCGATGTTTCCTTAATACTTTACACACGTAGGTACAACCCTAGCGGTAAAACACTTTTCACCCTTATGACTGAAGCAGTAAGGTTGAAAATTGACGACTTTCAGTGTCCACGAATGGTACATTAAAAATCCATGAGAATTATGAATTAAGCTTTACCATTCGGAATTCAAACCTGTTTTGTAAGGGAATAATAATATGCTCGGTCCTAACCGGTTCTAACGAATATTATTTTTTGTATGACATACCTATGTTGTAATAGATACAACATTATTATCACAAACATATTTATGAATTTTAATATGATACTTTGAGATCTTTTTAAATGTCTAATGCTAAACACGTGTAATGTTACAATACGTTCCTAAATAATAAAAAAGGCGGGTGCGGATGTCCCATGACCCCTCTGGTTATGGAACATCCGCACCCTCATCACGTAACTCATTATTAATCACAATTCCGAAGCATATTGTAAATCCATTGGTTTAAATGTTCGAAAAATGTGTCTGTTCGACAACGTTAATGTCGCAATGAATATTGTTGAAATGTCAAAATGAAAGCTTTTACTGCTTGTATAATGTCACGCAATTACTCCGTCGTAAGTTAAGTATCACCGAGAGTAGGCCTGTATCCCAGCAGTGGGAACATTATAGGCTGTTGGTTGTAAGTTAACAACGTTTGACAGTAAGTACCTAATTAAATGAAAAAAAAAGTGTTAGGTAATGATGTGTTTTTTCTTTTTGGGCAAAATTTCATACAATTTTTAGTCTAGTTCTCATTTGCCTAGTGTGCAGAGTAAAACGAGCGTTATGAAACGTCATTCCAAAAAGTATCACACTTGTATATTCCTAAGAATTACTTTCAACTTAATTTGAATTAAGTACAATCAATCAGATTATGATCAAACCCTTTACCATATTGAAAAGTTTAATCAATCAAACTGACTTCGATTCACATTAGGACAGATTACTCACAACCTGCTGAGTCATTCGAGTGGTTAGTAACACCAAAGTCAAGGTCGGTCCGATTCTAGTTTTTATAAGTATCTTGTTCCGAAATACCGACGGGCCGGCAGACGATAGTCAACGTTCAGAATGCTTATCGGTTATATTTGAAAATAGATTAGTGTGCTTTTCGACGCGCTGAGATTAAATCTATTGAATTATCAATGCTCGGTTTAACACCGAGAGTTGAAATTCCAGTGCACGATAAAATCCTGCCGCGATATTATTTCTATAATAACGTAAAAACTATCCAAACCGTATAATGTTGTACGCACAGCAAAAATCTATGGATTTCCAGTATAAGCTGACTTCTAATTGCACGAAAAGCCTATACAAAGCGAGGTCAGGAAAAAATTGGTTTTGTAAAGCTTGATATGTAGCCATGTGTGCAAACATTTGATAATTATAATTGTATAGAAAATATGGGTTTATTTTTGTCTCATATTCATGAAAATTCATATGAAGTTTTCACTTTGATGGCTGTTTTGAATATTCTACTTTCAAGCGCCTATTTTATTCCGACAGGTAGGTTTTCAACATCTCTACATTGGTAGGGAAAGTCTTTTCAATATGTCTTTGATAAATTCGTATGCTCGAAAACGAAAATAACGCAATTAATATAGTTGAAATGTCAAAATGACAGCGATAGACATCACAGGTTGAATTTCAAATTCGGAACATGAACCACATGTTGTTCTACTCCAATAATGTTTTCCTCCCAGAAATGTAGTAATGAATTTTTTAAAATCTATTTTCTTTAGTTCTATTTATTGAATGCCATAAGAATGGTACCTATATATAAAGACTATCTCCCTCCTATTTTTTGCCAGTATGTAAGTATCCTTAATAGCTTTTGTGCTGTCATCTACGGAATAGATCCAACCTTCACGCCCCATCAGTAGGTATCAAGTTACTTATTCCTACTTATGAAGCGCTTACGTCACGTGGGTTAATAAAACTGTTAGGGGGACTTGAGCTCTTATGTCTCTCTGAACTACTATAGCGCAGGTATGTGGCTTCTTTTCAAAGGACTTGCCTAGAGAGGGTTTTAATGCCGTCATAATACCTATTATATCATCATCGATACCTAGGTATTTTTAAATGTCGCAGCATCTTACTGAGATAGGGCCTTTTGGCCTCGTATAGGACTATATGTTATGTTTGTTTTTAATTAAATTATTCTTTTATTAGGTATTGTTTTTAGTTTAGTTCCGGTGCGAGTCCCAATAAATACTTTTTTTTTCTTTCTTTATCATCTTTGTCCGAGACAATATTGTACTCGCAGTGGTCTCGTCCTCAACGATGCTCATCCGTTGCTTCGCACGTTCAAAAAATCGGCAACTAAACAACGTAAATAACGGACTTAATGTTGTTGAACTATCAAAATGGAAGCCGTACCGTCAAACCTTACAAGATTGCCCAACCAACCTTATCTTTGCCCAGCAAGGTACTTTTCACAAATGTTTAAAAATACAGGTATTTTTTTTAAGTCACGTTTATTATTTAATCTATGGAAGAAATTTGAACATATCTCTGGCAACACTGTATAACTGATTTTTCCTAATCAGTGTGACCATATGTGGCAGGATCCTGCCTTTTCGGCAGGTTTAGCCCTTTATTTTACTCTCTGGCACTTTTGTTTGACGTTTTAGAAATCTGGCAGTATTTGGCAGTATTAGCAATATAAGCTGACAGACTTGGCAGTATAGCCGCTTCAGCCTATAAAAAGAGTAGGATGCAGTATCGAGAAAGGAAAAAAAAAAGTTAAAATAAATGACCTTTTTAAGCAATTACAGTTCTTATCTCCTCAAGACGTTGTATACAAGGAGTTTACTTCGATAGCAAATGTTATTACGCAATTCCCTAATCTTGTTGATGAACATACAATTCAAAAAGTTGACAATGAATACAGACAATTAAAACTTGACAAAGATGTTAGTGATTTATTAGAATCTGGCGGAAGTAACGCTAAGCCAACTCTAAATATTGATAAATTT
The DNA here is from genome assembly GCA_947507805.1 of Aporophyla nigra. Taxonomy (NCBI): domain Eukaryota; kingdom Metazoa; phylum Arthropoda; class Insecta; order Lepidoptera; family Noctuidae; genus Aporophyla; species Aporophyla nigra. The sequence continues at coordinate 9,577,107 of OX382301.1, forward strand.
TGGGGTGCATTGGTAAAATTCGAAATTCAAATGGAGACTTAAAATACGTTAATGTTTATAATTTTGTAAAAAGTTTGTTGTGTTTGCCAATGTCGAATGCTGCTTGTGAAAGGATATTCTCGCAAATCAACCTCATAAAAACAAAAACGCGGAATAGATTTATTAATAAACATGTCGCCTCTATTTTACATGTTAAACATTAGCATTAGTGAATATGGTGACTGCGTTTCATTCCAGCCAACTAAAAAAATGATTAAACAAATGACAAAAGCGATGTATAAAGAAAGTGATCAAGAAGAATACGATGCTAATACGAATGTATAATTTAATTTAGTTCACTTTTAGACTTTAAGATCAATTATTTTAAATAAAACTACAAAAAAATAATGTGTCTATTTATTTTAAATTTTTAAATTATTTTGGCATTTTGTGCTTTCGATTTTGGCAGGATTTGTGAAAACTGACAAATCCCAAATTGCCTAAGTGGGGCAGGATCTCTAATTTAAAGTTGGTCACACTGTTCCTAATGTCACTTCAGTTGGCTGTCAGAGTTTGTCCAACTTGGTGGTGTATTTCGCGGGCCAAATTTCGTGTGAAAAACTTTTGTTAAAACTCGAGTTATAATTAAAGCAGGTAAGCAAGTTTTTAACCACTGTTAGTTTGTGATAAATAAATACGAAAGATCGAATATCCAACGCGAAATCTCTCTCAAATTCGAAAATATGGTGGTGGGCAATGTCAAATTAGTTTTGCTGAAGCAGTTGTTACAACTTTGCCCACCAAATTTTTATCGTTAGGGTTGTCACCTTTTTTTTTTTTTTTTTTTTTTTTTTTTTTTTTTTTTTTTTTTTGGATGGGAAATCATCAAATGACTTCTCCCGCTCTGGACGGAGCGGGAGGGCGTGTCAGACTTTTACTGACTAAAACCCACCCGTGTTCCTTCAGTTGCCCAGTGCCGGGGCCACGGTATCTCTTTTGAACAATCACGCGACCCCGGCAGGCACCGGTCCTAGCAGACCCCTTCACTGCTGCTGACATCTCTTTGAGGCGCGCGTGGAACACTACGCGCCGTCGACCCGAGCTTGGTCCTTACCGGGCGGCGAGCTACCCGTTGCTCGACGCCCGCAAGCTCGCGCCTACGGTGGCCGGGAGTCCGCAATCGACTCCCGACGCCCGTTGTTGTTGTTGTTGTTGTCACCTGGATGTTAAAATATATATATAGATAAGTCGGTACCGTACTTTGTTTTACTTGCATTTTAAAACTACCTAAATGATGCTGATAACTGATAGAATGAGACAGACAGTATATAAAATTATTATTAATCAATAAATGTAAACTTGGTTGTAAAAATTACTTTCAAGGAATTTACAAAATAATGAGGCTAAACCGAAATGGACAACGAAATTACTTTCTATTTTTTTCAGCTTTTTTAGCTGTTGATTTCTTTCTCGATGACGTTTTAGCTCAACAATCTTATTTTGATTAAGCGTTTTTCTTATTTTTGTGAGGTCATTTTTTTCTCATTTATTTCAGGATGAATAAGCCCAAAAAAAACACAAAAAGGAGAAGAATATTAGGATCGAGGGCATACAGAAATTATTCAGAGGAAATGTTGGAATTAGCGGTTGACATGGTCGAAAATAAAAGGATGTCAAGTCGGGAAGCAGAAAAGAGCTTCGGAATCCCTCGACGGACGATATTAAACAAAGTTAAAAAAAATCACTTGAAATCAGCTGGAGGACAAAAGAAGCTCACTGACGAAGAGGAAGAAAAGGTTGTTTATTAATGAGTTGATATTAATATTTTATTGATTGTTTTATAGCTTTAAAAAAGTTACTGCAACTTTTATAATGTTTAAATATTTTTTGATTTAATGTTTAAGACCGAGCCACGTGATTGTAACTTACCTGCGTACACTGTACTGAGTTATAATAAAAAGTGACAACCCTAGTTTATCGTTTGATTTCAATGAAAAAACACAAAAAGATCGTTGTGACTTTGCCCACCCAAACGTGACAGGTAATATGAACGTTAAGCACTTTATTATGATATATTGGTTATTTTTCTATAATGATCCCTAAATCTCATGTTCTTAGAGTAGAAAATACGGAAGTTATAAAAGTTTCTGCAAAATGGGCAAACTTGCAAAAAGTACTATATATTTGGCCCGCTGTCTAAATTGAAGTTTTTAGCACATAACTATACATTTTCTTGACATTATTATATTTTCTATGCAAAAAACGATACATTTAAGAATGGTGTAGCACAATTGCAAATTAAAAGTAATATATTTGTTTTTTATATTTGAAGTTGAATACAAAAACGCAAGAACTACTGTTAGTGTGTCACTCAATTACCCCTCAGATATTAGTATCGAAAACTGAAACTCTCTCTAATGATTCCAAGGAAAAAATACTCGCTTTTGGCAAAAAAAAAAATCTATATCTGTATATATAAAATTCAAAGTCCTGAGTGACTGACTGATAAATCAACGCACAGCCTAAACCACTGGTCCTAGAGACATGAAATTTAGAGGATGTGTTCTTTGTGAAGAGTAGGTATCTCCTAAGAAAGGATTTTTTGAAATTCCATCCCTAAGAGGGTGAAATGGGGGATTGAATTTTCTGTGAAACTTTTTCTTCTCTGAATCGAATAAGACAAAGCAGTGCAATAAAACATTGTTTACCTGGATTAACACATAGGGTACTTTTAATCCCGGTAATATGCTCCTGTGGGATATTTTTCGACATCCACGCGGGCGAAGCCGCGGGCAGAAGTCACTTTATATAAATTACCGAACAGAACGTAGCTAGTCACGTCCCAATTGCATAGATAAAACAAAGTCACGATTTTGTAACGTAAATTAATTAAGTCGTAACACTATGAGTGTTACTGCTTATGAGAGAACCACACGACATGCTGTTAAAGTTTTCGTGTCACGGTACGACGTACAACATAAAACCATTGGATTGTATAAGGTCATTGACTTACGTACACTTTGCTTAGTTTAGTTTACCTTCTATGGGTATCGTGACCTTCAGATCAGAGGGACAATTCCTGCGTTTTTAGAAACCTTCGCATTCTAGTCTCAGTCTCAAACTGTAAAAATACCTCTAATTTCCAAATAATACATATTTTTCCCGTGTGGTGCCGGACGTAAAGAACAGTCTTACCCCTTTTCTTCCCGTGGGTGTCATCAAAGGTGACTACGGGATTTACTAGAGAATAGGCAGCAGCGTTCTCTATGCATTTTACCACCATACTGCGAATGCCAACCCGCCTTCCAAGCGTGGCGATTATGGCAAGCTTCTCCACATTGGGGGAGCCTTATATCCAGCTGTGGACGTCTTTCAGCTGGTATTTTTTTTTTTTTTTGCTCCTGGGCAATCATCAAATGACGTCTCCCACTCTGGGTGGAGCGGGAGGGCGTGTCAGACTTTTACTGACTAAACCCACCCGTGTTCCTTCAGTTGCCCATATGCTAGGGCCACGGTACCTTTTTTGAACGAATCTCGCGACCCTAGCAGGGTTGAAATGATGATGATATATCAAGCTTTAAACATTGATTGTCGATGAAATGAGATTGCTAATCGATTTTGAACACTTTTAATTACGAGATTTGGCCTTCTGATCCGTCATACTCATTTGCCTGTCCATGACCTTATTTGGGATTGGTGCAACATGTCTTTTTATTCCTTTTTATTCTTACTTATCCACGCCGAATTAATCGACCGCGCCGAAAGGAAGAAAACCTTCCGGATACTTCCAGCTATTTGTCCGATTCTACGCGGCGAGGTTTCATAGAAGTTTATTTATTTGTTTGTGCACAGTTTGTTACTTTAAGATACTGTTTATATTACCCCCGAACTAGTTGAAACTGTATCAATACGGTAATAGGTATTCCTCCTTTGTCTAAGTGTAACCCGTAGAGTAACAAACGAGTGAAAACTTGACATATAGGTAGGTTCCATATGCAAAGAAAAAGTAACAAATGAAAGAGTAATTCTGTAACTCGATTCTTTCGGCTCCTTTACTTCCTTCGCCTCTGATAAGTTTGCGTTTACATTTATTCATCTCTCAATCCGCAGATATTGATTTTCGGGACTTTTAATTCTGTAAATACGCTTTCAAATCATCATCATCATCATCATTTCAGCCGTAAGACGTCCACTGCTGGACTTAGGCCTCCCCCAATTTGGGTAGGCAAAGCCACTTGCCACTTTGCCATAATCGCCACGCTTGGTAGGCGGGTTGGCAATCGCAGTATGGTGGTAAAATGCATAGAGAACGCTGCTGCTCGTTCTCTAGTAAGTCCCTTAGTCGCCTTTTACGACACCCACGGGAAGAAATGGAGTCGCTTTCAAATACTGTAAGTTAATTACGCAAAAAATATATGCTAAATTAGACCGCATACTCATCAATTCTATATGTCAATATTTAAGTATTGTAGTTAAATACTATCTGATATAAATTCACCATTCCTAGCCATGCAATCTTTTACACATGCAATCCATCGTTTCTTTGGTCTTAATAAAAAGTAATTAGGTTCTTATCCAGCTGATGATTTCATTCAAACTCTGTTTAATTTTCTGGTGGAGATAAGCACTATTTACGCAAATAAAATAGAACGGGCTCTTCTTGTTGAAATGGCGTATTAATTAATACAACGTTGACAACGACTACTTAGTTCACTGAAAATACGGGTTTGTAGATAAACATTATACAAAGTATTGCTAAATGTTTTCATGTCCTCTAAACTTAAACGCTTCATTAAATTGTTGAAGCAATTTTCAATTGTATGTAGGTGACAACATTCATAGAATAATCTATACTACATATTATATACTAATATTATTGAGCACATAAAGCAGGCCCGCTCGCGGGCCGCTTTCGCTCTCGGTAGGCTTCATTGCGTCTTAAACAAGCGCAGTAAACTGTCGCTTCAGTGTAAGAAGCGCATTTACATCGCTTGTATTAGGCCCATCATGACATATGCAAGCGCCGTGTTTGCACATACTAAACCCCGATTTATCCATAGGATGCAGACCCTCCAGAATCGTTTTCTCCGACAAGCCACAGGTGGGCCTTGGTACGTTAGGAATATCAATCTCCACGTAGATCTCAGGATCCCTACGATCCAACAGTACATGAAACGCGCTTCGAAGCGTTTCTTCGATAAAGCAGTGACCCACCGCAACCCTCTGGTTGTCGCGGCAGCTAGCTATACCCCCTCCCGCATTAGTAAAGTCCGCCGTCCGTGGCACATTCTCAGCGAACCCGATGATCCCACTACTCTCCTCCAGGAGAGTTGAAAAGAGACAAGTACAGTGAGAACAACACACAGACACAAATCGTACCGACCTCATCGCCAGTCCCTCCCGACCCTTGCATGAGCCAGCCCGCGATGCTGCGCCTGTAGCTTTAAATTAGCCCCTAAATAATTTAACCCAGATCCAGCATGTCCCTTGCTGCCCTCCCCCAGTGATCGCCTAAGCCGAGGTGCGAACCCCCCTCGGGGTTACCCTTAGGACTTTCGCTTTAGTTTTAATTTTTACTATGGCCCGGCTGGAGGTCTAAAAAGTTTAACTTTTTAGAAATCGCCGGGCGAAAATCCGTTTAAGTTGTAAGAATCTTTTCAGGATTAACAACGAGATGTCCCACCAAAAAAAATATATATATACTAATATTATAAAGCTGAAGAGTTTGTTTGTTTGTATGTTTGTTTGATTGAACGCGCTAATCTCAGGAACTACTGGTCCGAATTGAAAAATTATTTTTGTTATGGGTAGCCTATTTATCGAGGAAGGCTATAGGCTATATAACATCACGCTAAAACCAAGAAGAGCGGAGCAGTAATGAAAAATGTTGCAAAAACGGGAAAAATTGCACGGGTATGCGATTCGACGCGACGAGAAGGGTCGGGGGAACAAGAAATTTAACGCGGACGAAGTCGCGGGCAGAAGCTAGTAATATTATAAAGCTGAAATTTGTTTTGTTTGGTTGAACGCGGTAATCTCAAGAACTACTGGTCCGAATTGAAGTCGCGAACCCGCACAAATTATTTTTGTTTTGGGTAACATAATATCTATTGAGGAAGGCTATAGGCTATATAACATCAAGCTACAGTCAAAAGGAGCGGAGTAGCAATAAAATATGGTCGAAAACCGGCAGGCAATTCGATGCGACGGGTAGGGTCAGGGGAGCAAAAATTTGTCGCGGACGAAGTCGCGGGCAGAAGCTAGTAAAAGTTAAACTAACAAGCCTGGCCAGGCCTGTTGGTCTAGTGGTTAGCGACCCTGACTGCTATGCCGGAGGTCGTGGGTTCGGTTCCCACCCAGGACAAATATTTGTGTGATGAGCACGATCATTTGTTTTGTGTCTGGGTGTAATTTATCTATAATATGTATGTATTTAGAAATATATAAGTACGTTTATCAGTTGTCTAGTACCCATAACACAAGCTCTGCTTAGCTTGGGACTAGATGGCGTTGTGTGATAGTTGTGGAATATTATTATTAATGTATCTTAAAACTGTGGGACACAATTGCGTAGCGCACTTATAATGAAAATGCCTTAATTTGGCAGCTCAGACACATTCATTGCGTTATTTACGTTGTTGAGCAAACAAGTTTTTCAAACCTATCAAGCAATGTATAGGTTTTTTTTTTTTTCAATTCAAATCGTAATTGAGCGTGTGTTTACGCTACTTGTTTCTTTTGACAAAAAGTATCCTACTTTTACGAGAGAATTGTAGGGATTTCGTTTCAGTTAGGTTTGCTGAACACAAAGGTTTTTACTGAATTAATAAAAACACATACCAAAACTAACGTCTTTTTCCCATAGGGGAGGCAGAAACTACACCTACACCTGCCGAGAACCTCAAATACCTGCCTACTCTATTTACGTTGTTTACGCTCTTATATTTTGTCATACACGCACGCCGGTTGCGAGTACTACGCACCTGACATTTATGAAGACTAATAAGGTCACTATAATGTAGGTATGTCCTTCGACGGTGTCGGTCCAGCGTTTCCATTCACGTCTGCCTTGTTTTTATTTTCGCTAACTAAAATATTATAATAAATCATAATAATAATAATCTTTTCGCTAGGGTAGCCCAAATATTCTTGCGGCTTTTTGAAATTTGCAAGAAAGTGTCACGTTGTATAACCAAGTTTCATGACAGCCAACTGAATCTCTACGCAGTATTTTACATTATTCTCTTTCTTGTTTGTCAAGTCTGATAGCTATAATCCGATCATTTGGGGTTTAATACATGTCCTTTGATTCAGCTCTGTAGTTTCTTTGAAACGAGAAAATCCACTCCGTTGGCACTATGATCCTTCACCTTCTGATTCCTGTGTAGTATCGTATTATAGTGTCCGTTGCCTCTTTTATGCACTACGGTCAGCCCTAGGAACTTTTGCACATATATTTTGCACATATGGCTCTACTGAATCATTCATAATCATTAAAATGATCAATACAATCCACTAAGTTCATAAAATTGAATGACTATTTCATGAAAAAGTCATTCGATGTTATTATAGAAGGTTGAATTCATGATTACATCCCATCTATCTTTGCCTAGCGCTTCCTCCTTAGATATTTTTTCATTTTTAGGGTTCCGTACCTGAAAAGGAAAAACGAAACCCTTATAGGATCACTTTGTTGTCCGTCCGTCTGTCTGTATTTCAAGAGCCTTTATCTCGGGAATGCGTGGAGGTATCAAGTTGAAATTAAAACGATATACTTAAGTCTGAAGTCTCTTGAAGTTGTGAAAAAACGCAAAAAGCGTATATTTCGACACTCTCAAAGGAATCAAAAATGTATATTTCCTGTTCACCTAGAACTATGAAATTTGGCAAGGAATACTACAAGTATAGGGAAAAATCTGAAAACTATACATTTGTAATTAAATCATAAAAAAATGATATTTAAATATTTAAAAACTATTGGATAATATGTACCTACAAATTTGTACGGAACCCTCGGTGGGCGAATCCGACTCGCACTTGTCCGGTTTTTTGTGTATATACTAGCTTTGGAACAATTAGCTTATACCTTGGTCAAGAGATAAGGTATGTAACAAGGTCAGTAAATAAACTGTAATCCCATAATCTTAAGGACGACACTGAAAATGTGTGGTAATGACATCATACCGGTTGTCTACGAAGGAATAAACAGAGGTGTATAATTTAGTACTTAACTATGTGCAAAAAGTAATACTAGGGTCAAAACGATTTTCTTGATAATCACAATTAGCTGTAAAAAAAGTGTTGGTCATTGTACGAGTATTATGCTTTTAACTCAATAATATGCGGTGTATGAGGTCTTGCGTTAATTATGGTACCTACGTCATGTTAAATCTATACAAATAAATAAAATTGGAGTGTCTGTTTTTAATATTAAGATAACCACTTTTTACTTAGTGTATATGGATGTATACACGATACATATACCAAAACAACATTTTTTATAATTTTTGTCTGTCTGTCTGTCTGTTTGTTGCTGCTAATCTCTGAAATGGCTGGACCGATTTTGACGGGAGGACGGATGGCAGATAGCTGATGTAACAAGGAGTAACTTAGGCTACTTTTTTTTTTAGAAATATTTTTTATTTTAGAAAAAAATAACTGTCTTCGAAAACTACGCTGACATACGTCTCAAAATTCGAAAAACCCTGGCTAAATCCTACGAAATAGATCAAAATAATGTACTACAGTATTGTACACCTTAAAAAGGCCTACAAAAATGTCCTCAATGGTCCTCAACACATTCTTATCGCGGTAGTACGTCCTCTTGCATTAATTTCCGACATCCACGCGGGCGAAGCCGCGGGCAAAAGCTAGTATGTAATATACTACGGCGAAGCAAAAAGGAGAGTTCTGGTTTTGACCGGTATGTACAGTGTGTGGGTATATTTCCATCCCCATTCCCCATTTCTTCCTGTGGGTGTCGTAAAAGGCGACTAAGGGACTTACTAGAGAATGGGCAGCAGCGTTCTGTATGCATTTTGCCATCATACTGCGATCGCCAACCCGCCTGCCAACGTGGCGATTATGGCAAAGCCCCCAAATTGGGGGAGGCCTAAGTCCAGCAGTGGACGTCTTACGGCTGAAATGATGATGATGATGAGGTGGGTATATATGTACTATGTATGAACAGATGACTGTTCCCTCATAACTTCTAAGCCACTGATCATAATGTGACAAATGAGGTATCGTTGGGAGCGTCTTGATCGTTCGTTGGTTATAAGATATATGAATATGGCGCCCTCTATAAAACATAATGTCATAATTTCATAAACTAAAAATGTATCCTATTACAAAATACGTCGGTAAATGTCTAGGTCACTGATGAAATAGATATGCCTAAATTCAAATCTTGTAATTCTATAGGGGATTGACTTACTTCCTTATAATATCAGCCTTTGTCTGCCCCACTGCAGGCATCTTTACATACAGATAACAGGAGCATTGCTCACATTAGCTTACTCAAGACGGGTTAGGTGGTTTCAGATTTGTTCACTACAGCATGCGTAGCATGACCACCGTAGAAAGGGGTTTTGTCGACGGAAGAATAGACAGTGACAGTTCGTTTCTCTAATTTACCAAAGAGCTGTGTCTATACTTCGTAGAAATGAAACCGCCATGTTAAGCCTGCATAAAACGGTACAAATCTTTCTAATTTTGTCTATGCTTTCGTCGTTTCTATGCTGGCGTAGCATGAAATTTCTATCTCTATTCTATTAAGAATAGACAAAGTCCTTTCTATGGTGGTTATGCTACGCGTGCAGTAGTGTATTATTACTAGTATTTTAATTGATTACGAGCTTTTGCTCGTGAAAGTTCTTGTTCCTCTACCCACTTCGTTGCATCGCATCGCCTGCCCGCAATATAACTTCGTTTTCAATTAGCGACCTTTCTTTTTTTCATTTTGTTCGGCTCTTGAGGGCCTACGCATGACGAAAAATAGAGTATAGTCTTCCTTAAGAACTGAGTTATTAAATGAAAAATGAATTTTTCAAATTCGAGTGGTAGGCCCTGAGATCAGCGTGTTTAAGCAATAAACGAACTCTTTAGCTTTATTATTAGAGTATATATTTATTTAATACAAACGAATGCAGACATAGGTAATGAATTAATTAATTAACTAAAAAAGCCTCATGAAAATTCCTACGATAAAGACTACTTAGCTGAAGCAGTACATTTAAAATTAAATAATGAATTTACAACTCATCCGTTGAAAGCATCGCTCGTTTTATTTAATCAAAATATATCGGATCAAAGTCTAAAGGTCAAACGAGTGAAATGGGCTTTATCTTTACTTACTATAAAACAAAAAGAAAAGTCGAACAAAGTCCCATTTTGTGTTTGTTCGCTTCATCATTTCAGCCGTAAGACGTCCACTGCTTGACTTAGGCCTCCCCCAATTTGTGGGGCTTTGCCATAATCGCCACGCTTGGCAGGCGGGTTGGCGATCGCAGTATGGTGGTAAAATGCATAGAGAACGCTGCTGCTCATTCTCTAGTAAGTCCCTTAGTCGCCTTTTACGACACCCACAGGAAGAAATGGGGTGGTGTTATTTCTTCGCTTAGATCTTTTAAACTATGGAACGGATTTTAATGCGGTTGCGGTAGAGTGATTCAAGAGGAAGATTTATACATATGTATAATACGCGGGCGAAGCCGCTGGCAAAAGCTAGTTTTTTTTTATAATTGTTAGTTCAACATTTTTTCGTAGACCCCCATATATACTGTATAAAAAACTTTAGAGGTGTCAAGGGACACCCGGATGGAATGAAGTTCCTTTTCAGGATTCATAATAGTTATAATTTTTTAATTAATTATTATATACAAAAAACCTGTATACACTCAACAAAAATATTCTCTCTCTCTCTCCCTCTCTCTCTACCTCTCTCCCTCTCTCTCTACCTCTCTCTACCTCGCTCTCTCTCTCTCCCTATCCCCCTCTCTCTCTCTCCCTCTCCCCCTCTTCCCCTCTCCCCCTCTCCTCCTCTTCGAAAAAATAATGTCTGCTCAGCAAAGTTGATAATGCAATGAACGTTATGCATGTCAAACAGAAACTATCTACATGCACTCTTTATTCATTGGCTAACTGCCCCGTTGGTCTCGTGGTCGCAAGCGCGACTGCTGAGCGTGGGGTCCTGGGTTCGATTCCCGGGTCGGGCAAAGTGTTACTGGGTTTTTCCATTAGGAATTTCTTAGTAGCAGCCCGGAGTTTGGAAGTTGGCGGTGTGATACCCCCGTGCCTCGGAAAGCACGTTAAGCAGTTGGTCCTACGCCTGATCTCTCTCCGGTCGTGTCGGATTGCCGTCCCATCGGACTATGAGAGTGAGGGAAGAGTGAGTGCTCCTGTGTCTGCGCATACACTTGAGCACTATAATATCTCCCGCGCCGATGGCTAGTCTCCGTTGAGATTGGCCGCCGTGGCCGAAAATTCGGTCTGGAGGACTATACTATATTCATTGGCTTCCATTGGTTCATTGGCTGGGTGTAAGCAACCCGGGAATAAATTCTTAGAAACAGTTCTGAGTCACAAAATCTGAAAGGTGACTTGAAATTGCGGTTATCAGAATTATTCAGCTCGGATCTCCTGAAATCGTTTTATACTTTCGTTACCTTTGCTTTGTTTAAACTTTATAATTTAGTTATTTTGCTCCGTGTTGATTGATAGCCGTGTAATCAAAAGGGCAGAAGGATCTATTTCAAGACGTGTGATCAACAGAACAGAATAATGTAAATAAACTTCTTTGTTGATTGAATTGATGCTGCTCTGTCTGTCGACAGAAGGTGTGTTAGGCCGGAAAAAAAATGTAAGACTAGAACTACTGTTTTGCAAGAACAATAGTGGCCCAGTGGTATCACCCCCAACTGACGGATTGTGGTCGTGGGTTCGAACCCAGGCAGGTGCTTTTGTGTGAATAATTTCACCACCACTGCTCTCAAACTGGTGAAGAAAAACATCGTGAGGAAAACGGCATGTCCTAGAACCAAAACTTCGAAGACATGTGACATGTACCAACCCGCATTGGACCGCGTGGTAGATTACGGCCCACTCCCTCTCACCAAGAGTAGGCCTGCTTCCCAACAGTGGGAATGGTATAGGCTGATTATGTATGTTATGTAATCATTGTTTCATAACTGTATTTGTAGCGGCATCAACACAGCCACATGCAAACTACGCATCACGCAAAATCTTGAATCGCACAAGAAGAGTTTACCGCGCAACTAGCGCAGTACGAGTAATATATATTTACTCCTCCAGACCGTATTTCGGCCACGGCGGCCTATCTCAACGGAGACTAGCCATCGGCGCGGGATATATTATAGTGCTCAAGTGTGTGCGCAAACACAAGAGCTTCCTTAAATCTCATAGTCCGACAGGACGGCAACCCGACACGACTGGAGAGAGATCAGGCGTAGGCCCAACGGCTTAACGTGCTTTCCAAGGCACCGGCTTATCAACACCGCCATCTTCAAAACTCCGGGCTGTTACTAAGAAATTCGTAATGGAAAAACCAAATAACACTTTGCCCGACCTGGGAATCCGAAAAACGCAAGAAATTTTGAATTTCGCGGGCTGGTTTGGAGCATTCACCTTAAATGTTTTCTTCAAAACCTTTTACACGGGCTGGGTTTATAATTAATTATATTCATTATAAACACACCCAGGTTTCTTAATATAAATGATTCACCCTTTTTTATATGTTTGGTCGTAAATCATCAAATGACGTCTCTCGCTCTGGGTGGAGCAGGAGGGTGTGTCAGACTTTTACTGACTAAAACCCACCCGTGTTCCTTCAGTTGCCTATGCCAGGGCCACGGTAACTGTTTCGAACAATTCCGCGACCCTGGCAGGCATCGGTCCCAGCGGACCCCTTCAATGTGTGCTGACATCTCTATGAGGCGAGAGTGGAACACAACGCGCCGTCGACCTGGCCCGGGTTCTTACTCTTGTTTTCAATTACGATCGATTGATATTGGAATTATGACGTTTCGTATTCTTGAGTTCGACGTTAGCGCCAAAATGTGTTTAAATTGGGTGTCCATTTTGGAGAACTAAGTGGAATCGAGATCGAATGTTGTTGTTGTTCCAATGTTGACACTATTGTTTTCAAGAGTACCGAATCATGTCAATACGATTCCAATATTAATTTCAAATGTAAATAAGCCAATGCTTTAGATTGGAATTAATATTAGGTTAAATCCCCCTGGTCCTTACCGGACGGCGAGCTACCCATTGCTCGCCGCCCGCAAGCCCACGCCTACGGTGGCCGGGAGTCCGCAATTGAATCAATGAATCACCCTATTACCAAAACAAAGTAAACATTGATCTTTCCATAAAGAGGTAGAAATGTTCTGGAACCTTGTCATTTGCAGATACATCAAGTAGGACCATTATTCTTCCACACAATAGGCACGTTTTAACTTCCGTGACTGTTTTCGTTTCGCAGATATCTGTCCAAGCCTCAGTAAATCTTCAATGGACGCTGAAGTGTGTTCAAACGGCCATTATTCAGTGGCCATTGTCTTAATAGGCAATGATAGCCGCTGTCAAAAGTGTCACAAACTTACTTGACGGTTATGAGGTCATTTTAATATTCCTAGACCACTGACCTGCCTGTTAAATTGTTGACTGTCTCGCCACAAACCAACACTTTGGTTCAGACCGTACACGTTGTAGCGTTAAATTGCTACGGTTAAACCATTTCGATTTCTATTTCAACCTTATTGCCCAAATTCGCATCAATTATTCCGGTGAATTTTAAACATCGTTTCTAAAGAAATATTGACATATTCGCAGACTGCAGATTTGAAAGCCACCAAAATAATGGAAACATTTTATTTTGTTCAAGAAAATGCTTGGTCAGTTAAAACTCAAAAGCTACATAATTTAGGTTTCATAGTTTCAAAATTGAATTTTATAAAATACAATATAAAAACCACAACATTCGAGTCTTTGGACTTTCGACCAGATTACTTTATCATAAATACAGACGACTTTGTACCACATAATTATGTCACAGATTGATAAGGAAAACTAAAAATTTCAAGTCATTATGTAGATTTCTGTCTACATGAATGGATTACATCGATATTTGTCTAAATAAGTCGATTGCACAAATTTACTCACCCGAATCGAATGACACTTTAAATAAATAAAATAAATAAATATCTTAGGACAACCAACACACTGTTATCTGATCCCAAACTAGGCAGAGCCTGTACTATGGTAACCAGACAACTGATAAATGTACTTATATATTTCTAAATACATACATATTATAGATAAATTACACCCAGACACAGAACAAATGATTGTGCTCATCACACAAAGATTTGTCCTGGGTGGGAATCGAACCCACGACCTCAGTCTTTGCAGTCAGGGTCACTAACCACTAGACTAACAGGTCAGACAAGTTTAAACATTATATTATTTTCTATTGGCGATACGCACGAAGTTAATTTACTTGTGGGCGAATCAACAACTCCAGAAATTTGTATAACCGACAACTGGCACGTTCTGAATATTGAAATATTATTAAAAATGAAATATTTCACTGCAAGTACACGCAATTCAGTGCACAAAATCAAAACGTGCCAATTGCCTAATACGTATTTCTGGAATTGTCGATATGCTCACAAATAAATTTACTTCGTGCGAGTAGCCTATAGCAAATAATATAATATTATTTAAATATATCGATACGCCCGATTTGGATGAGCAAATTTGTGGGAGTCGACTAATGAGCCATCTGAGGTTATCTTGTAATTCTTACTTAAGAACCAATTCGATGTATCTAATATTAAGTTGACAAATTTACATAATGATGATAATAATAGTACAAACAGTAAAGTTCTTAGTAAAACTTAAGAAATTTCCGTGAAAAATCACGTTTTTAGGGAAGTCAGACCTTAGGCTACAATATAAATTTTATTTATATCTAGAAGGTTTATTATTTAAAAACGAAAATTACTTGAATTTATTTCATTAGTAAGTTTTACGTTAAGAACCTATTTGTTACGGCCATGAAGGTCATGTAAAAACTAACACTTCCATAATGTTAATTTATTGCCTGAATAGGCACCGTTTGATAAATTACTTTATGAGACAATAATCAAAAATTATTGGTATAGCCATCCATTTTAACGTAGGTACCTATTATTTTCTTTATCAATGATATAAAAATAAATTACCAACGTATATTACAATTTTGACTCACTAGGTAACTATAATAAATAATCATAGTGTAAAGGAAAACAGAAAGCCATACAATTGAGCTACTAACTGTCCAAATATTCCAATTACAACAGCGAGACAGAACAAACAATTTATAAATGTAAAGGCCACAGTAAAGGATCCCGGACACAGGCGCGATACGATTCTGATAAAACAATTTCTGTGGCAACTTCATAGAAATTGCTCATGTCGCGCCTGTCAGCTGGAGCCTTGTAGACAGATGTTTCGCTTCATCGAAGAGATCGGTAGTCATAGTCGAATGGCAACCTTGAGAGAACATCAAAGATGCATCAAGTAAACAGCTCTGTAAACATTTACATGGCCTTCGCTCATCATTTTTAGTGATCTTGAATTAGGAAGTTTTGAAACAGGAAGATGTTTCACTTTTATGAAACACTTGTGTTCGTAATCTGTCGCGATGACAGATAGTTGTCTGGTTCAGTGATGTAGCTTGTAGCATCAAAACAATGTAATGAAGCAGGAGTTTGGACGACTAAAATTCTTGAATACGTTTATCACATCGAGTCACGTCCTCAGCAAAGTGTCGTCACAATTTTGTACTACAATATCTATACGATTCAACCTTTTTCCCAACTATGTTGGGATCAGTTTCTAGTCTAGCCGGAAGCAAATGACTACCAGAATTTTAAATTGTCGATTGCCTATCGGACATTCACAACAAAGTTACTGGGTATAACGATATCCGTTGGTAAGGTTGTCAAACCTGCGGACTGCCGAAGTTCCGACGAGCCGTAACGACCGTCAAAGATTTATAAACAACAGCCGGGACCAAGCCATTTCTGAGGCACAGCGAGGTCTTAGTAGGTTTTAGATGATCCATTCTAGAACCTACCGCGTAAAGCAATTTTTTTTCTTTTTTTTTATCTCGAGGTGGAAATCCTCATGGATGTTCCCCGCCCTGGGGTGGGCGGAGGGGTCTGTCAGACTCTTACTGACTAAAACCACCCCGGTGTTCCGTCCCACACCTACGTCGTCGGGGACCACGGGAACCAATATGTCTTCCGCGATTCCCGACTAGTGCCGGCCCACCTTCGCGGGCCTCCTCACTTTAGGGGGGGAGTGAGGTGTTAAACTCCCCCCCCCCCCCCCGTACATCGCAGAGAGGCGCGCGTGGAACACTACGTGCCACACCGCCGCCTCCGCCATTCCTTAGGACCGCGTTAAGCTAAGCCTAACTTGATCGATTGACCCATACAGCTGCTATTACTTGACCATAACTCTTTCTAGTTTAAATTATCATTATCATTTCTGCCGACATACATCAGCTGGATATAGGCCCTTCCCAAATTTGGGGGATTTGCCACTATCGCCACGCTTGGCAGGCGGGTTGGCGATCGCAGTATGGTGGCAAAATTCATAGCGAACGCTGCTGCCCGTTCTCTAGAGAGTCCCTAAGTCGCCCCTTATGACACCCACGAGAAGAAATGGAATGATGCAATTCTTTACGTCCGACAGCAAACAGAACCCTACTTCAAACACAATAAAGTAATTATTGGAAGTTGTACAAAATATTGATTTAACTATTTGAACGTTAATATGAAATTATCGAATCGATTTTGAAGAATTTCCTATATGAATTCTATCATCACTAATCACTGCAGGATCCGCAATATCCGACGGATGCCTAATTGGTGTTGCCAGTGATCGTTAACAATAATTAAACTCGAAATTCAAATTTTCCGCTGTCATAGAAATAAAGAGAAACTATAAATCGTTGACATACTTTATAGTACCAGATTGATTACTTCATTCTTTCTTTTATATTTAATCTAATGATATCAATTATGATTATTTTTAAGTGGCTCCATGAAAAAGTGACGTAATATGTAATTGTATGAATCATAATCAACTGTAATATCTTTACCGTGGTAATGGGGTTGTCATAGATCGCGCCGATTGTGTGAAGTGTTTCAGGAGTAAAATAGATTCCCTGGAAATACTCATAACAATAACGATAAAACAAACAATACTATATAACACTACGCCTGTATTCTTCGAAGGTTAATGCCGTAAATGTTGAAAGGTACACCTATATTTTATGAATGTTTATATCCCATATGATTCTCTTACCACTAAGCGGGCACAAATTCAGGCTGTGTAGGCTTAAAACTTCCCAGTAACACTTTGCCCGACACGCGAATAAAACCCAGGACCTCACTCACAGCAGTAGTGCTGGCAACCACTAGAACAACGAGGTAGGTCACAAATTCAACAAACATCCCTATATTCATATTTGCAGTAGGGAAGGGATGTGATCTTACAAAATTCCGGGCAACAGCTGATTCAGAAAAAATATAGTAGAAAGAAAATACTTATAACTTGTCTATATTTTACAAATGCAAAACTGTTCTCTTCCACTGTCCAACAACTACCTAATGCTCACACTGAGTTACCCTTGTTTCATCAACAAAAAATTTACAAGTTATAACTCCCCAAACAATTCTCCGCAAAATTTCATTTGCCAAATTATTACTTAGCAAAGAAACTCTTCACAAATAATTGTAACGCAAACCTAATGTTTGGCAAGTGAACATTTAAACAATAACTTGCTTACCAAGTAGTTATTTTACCAATTTTGATGTAGTCAAATATTTCAGTTGGTTTAACATGTTTTACACAATATAATATTTGGTATCGTCGGTTTTGAATTTACCATTTCCATTTAAACAGTTAGTATTAATATTAATATAAACTAGTTTCTGGTAATGTTTCTGGTTACAGTTCTAACAAGTCAAGTAGTGGCAAATATTGTATCAAAATATTTATATTCGATGATTCACTAAAATTAATGAAGATACATAAATGCGTTGTTGAGTAATATATAGAATCACAAAATCATATCAAATTATTATTTATTTATATATGCTTTATTGTACACCAGGAATTACATTTCAACTAAAAACATTTAACAATAAAAACATACAATAGGCGGCCTTATCGCTTTTTTCTGAAAGACCAACTTCTATCCATGGCCTTGATGTCAAAGTGGATTATAACATGGATCATTGGATCTTCAGCTATACTATAACCACGCACTAATACACAAAGAGAAAGACGGCGGGATTTAAAACATTATTTACTTCTCCGAAATTTGACTCAAGTTCACTCTGGGCCCTGATATTAAAGATCATAACATGGATCATGGGATCTCGTGTTATATAACCACGCAATACACATAGGGAAAGACGGTGCGATTTATAACATGGTGAATTACAAAGTATCACAGATCATAGTCAAAACGTAGACCACTCTTTTTAATTTGTTTTGTAATTGTCTGGCAGCTTTTGTGGTTTGTTATGACTATGATGAGTACAAATGTATGTGCGAACTCGCTCATTTTCATTTACGTATGTACGTTTGTTTCAAAATAGCTTCAACCATTTCTTGCATATTCTCCGTTTATTTGACTCACTTCTAGATTAAGGTCGGCAACGTTTTTACTGAATAGGTACTCAGTTTTTGGAGCGACGTCCTTATCGCACGTACTCCACTCACTAAAGTGTACTTCTATCGATTCACGCTAGGAAAGATTACTCACACCCATGCTGACTCATTCGAGTAGTTAGTAACACCAAAGTCAAGGTTGGACTGATTCTAGCTTTTTTATGTATCTTGTTCTGAATGATACCTCGACATTTTAATGGACGTAATATAAAGTGGTGGGATTTTTTTAATCAATGGATCGCACTCTTTAGCGCTGAGATTCGAAAATCGAACAATATGTTTTTTCGATGCGCTGGGATGAACTCTGTTGTCTCTGTTCGATTTTCAATGCTCGGTCCAACAACGAAAGTTGAAAATCTAGAGTGCAATCAAATCAAATCAAATTTATTTCGGATTAAAAGATCCATAGGTGTTAGTAACAATAAACTTAGACTAATATTAGTAATTACAATTTATTAAATGCGCCGGACTGAGCGCCCTTTGCATGAACACTCATCCACTGCTTCAACAGTGGAGAATCCCACCTGTTCGCCAGCGCGTCCAGGATGCCGTTTGCAGTGGTACGCGTCTCAGCAGCGAAGCGCTTCGCTTACGAATGATTGTATAGAAACTATCAGTGACCAGTGTGCGCCTCAGCAAACATAGTCGACGCGCTGCAAAAAAGAGGTAGCCCAAACAACACCCTAAACGCGTTGTTATATTTATTTATTTATTATTTATTTAATACTTCACGCACACAAATGTACAGAGGCGGAATTAATGCCATAGGCATTTTCTACCAGTCACACGCTGCGTGTAGTTGGCCCATAGACTACACGTGTAGAAGGACTGACAATACGCTTTAAAAAGCGTCAGTTTAACTTGCTTACTACAACGTGCAAATCTACGAGCCAATATGAAAAATGAAAATGAAATGAAAAAAAAAATGAATGAATGATGTAATGAAATCCTATAGCGATATTTTTACGCCCGTGCTAATACTTTGGCTGTCACGCGATACTTTTTAAACGACTTCAAAAAAAGGAGGAGGTAATGCTATAGTATGTTTTAAGGAAACATTTTTTTTCATTTAGTTAATTACAAACTTTGCTAATTTACTACATAATGCGTGTGTTGCCGGACGTATTCCGTGTAGTGTCGGACATAAGGAACAGCATCATCCCATTTCTTCCCGTGGGTGTCGTAAGATGCGACTAAGGGGCTTACTAGAGAATGGGCAGCAGCGTTCTCTATGCATCTTACCACCATACTGCGATCGCCAACCCATCTGCGAAATGTGGCGATTATGGAAAACTCCTTTGAGGGAGGCTTATGTCCAACTGTGGTGGTCTTGTGGGCTGAAATGATGATGATGATGTTGAAATTAATAAATAAATATCTTAGGACAACCAACACACCATTATCTGATCCCCAACTAGGCAGAGCCTGTACTATGGTAACCAGACAACTGATAAATATACTTATATATTTCTAAATACATATATATTATAGATAAATTACACCCAGACACAGAATAAATGATTGTGCTCATCACACAAAGATTTGTCCTCGGTGGGAATCAAACCCACGACCTCAGTCTTAGCAGTCCGGGTCACTGACCACTAGACTAACAGGCCAGTCAGTTTTACCTTGCTCGTATTTAAATGGACCATGTTTTAATACTCGTATGTATGGCACTGCTCCATAAATAAATACAGTGCTGATAAAACTAAATTAACTGTTATCAAATATTTGGGCTATTATATTGTCCAAATACTTGATAAGACTTATCACGTACGAAGCGTGGCTGTTGTTATTATATTACCTAGGTATTGTATGTATTCTACCTCATATTTTCCTTATTTGTTATGGGAAATGTGTACTGTTTACGAATGACGTTATATAAATTATTATCCTTATTTTAAGAATGGATGGATGGAATGGATGGATGGTATTTAGGTATTATCTTCTTCGCATCCATTCTTAAAATTCACCGTCGGAGTCTACCTATCGGATAGATATTCCTGTGTTCTTGTATGCAAAAGTTAGTTAATAACTGCATGTATTCTTTGCTTCTTAAATATTATCGTTTTATTTATTAGGTATTTTGTATTCTGCTGAGCTACAGTATTATCTCAGGAAGGGACATGCGCTTTACTTGTGAAATGAAATGTTTATTTTGAAGACACTTTTACACGTATTTTTTTTTAACTAGATGGCGCCTGCCTTTCCTAGCCAACTGACCTCTGAAGAAATGCTGAAAAAAACTCAGAGGTTATGGTCTTATTCGTTTTATTTTTATTTTTGTGGTTACATGCTGTAAAAGGCAGGAGCTATCGGAGTCTCGGTACCGCCCGAGACAATAGCGAAGTCGGAACTGTATGTCTGTGCGTGTGTTTGTTATGTGCTGACGCTACTCATCTTCACGTTCACGCACACATCCAAAGCGTATATGTACACTTGATTACCACAAGTAAAACGCGCGTCGGTTCGTGAAATTAAAATAACCCCACATGGACCCGGCACGACCTTAAAAAATGGTCGTGTCCAGCTATTTCCAAAAATATATATGGTGATCGACTGCGGCGCGTATCTCGTGATTCGTGTGCGCTGACAATAGTCTCAATTAATTCCTACGGCACACAAACAGCATAATAAGCGTATCTCAACTATGACAACACTTGATATGTCATTGGTAGAAACATATTCACTGAAAACTGTGACGTCATCTCAAATCATAGTAGATTATTCATTGTGTTACAATGTTACAGTTATAGGTAAGATATTATTACCGTATCGCAATAAAGAGAACGCTGCTGCCCGTTCTCTGGGAAGTCCCTTAGTTTCCTCTTACGACACCCACGGGAAGATATGAGCTGATGCTATTCTTTACGTTCGGCACCACACGGACCAAGAGTAGTATAGATAGTATGTATTTATTTAAATGTATTAGTTTCCATAAAGATGTGTCGCTATCGCTATAGAAATCTGGATACGGCATTAAAGGCCAGTTTCTTGGAGGCAAATTAGCTATATGTAGGGACTCACACGTTATACAAAGACGTGAACCCACTCCTAGAAAGCTAATGTTTTTAAAGAGATAAAGGGGTAGAAGTAGAGGTTTCGTCGCTTCGTTTATAAGATTTATGCCTTATTTATTTGACAGCACAAGATAACCCGGTCAAGCATTTTACAAACGCCTAGGTTGAAGTGTGAGATGTCATTAACAATAAAAAAGATTAAAGAATGCAATATGATTTTATTACGTCCATGGGAACGTGGTCTAAGTGAAGTTTCGTCACTTTTATGAGGATCTATATCATCGTTTAGAAATGTTAAATGCTTACAAGTTTTTGTAGAAATCGATCTTAAAAAACAAACGACTCATTGGAGCCAATTCTGCTGTACAAAATTCTCTAAACTAATCTAAAAATCACTAAAATTTGGTTTATTCCTGTCAAAAGACGATTTCCTATTCTGAAATAGACTAAAGTGACATAACTTAACTATACATATTTTAGTTTGACAGCACTAAGATTGCACTGAGTTATTAGTTTAGTGAAAATGACAATTTTGCTATTCTAAGTTTGCCAGTTTTCACCAAAAATTTTGACTATAGTCATTTATTTTAACTAAATCGAACTATTTTTAACCGCGATTAAAAAGGTGTGGAATAAAACGAGTGGTCATGAACAAAAATTCACACTAACGCTTCGTCTTCACGTGCAAAAACAGTACTGTATTTTTTTTTTTGTCTTTTGCTTATATCTCGAAAATGGCGTGTCCTATTGCAAAAATAATGAAATTTTCGACCCTTTTTATTAAACCCCTGCACATATAAATCTCAACACGTGGGTAATAGTTTTTTTTTTATATTATTCAAACAAAAAATGAAAAATTCCATATAAAACACGTCCAGGCTGCCCCCTTGCACGCGACTTCGTCTCTCACCAAGTTCATTGCGTAACGCACACAAGTACCACGTTGAGAAGCCAAAAAAAAAGAAAAAATACCACGTTGAGTCGCGATTGAGATTTTAGTCGTGTCGAAATAATTTTTAAATTTAGAGATTATTTCTTGAAGAAGAGCGTAACAATTCTCATAGCTAAAATTAAGGAAAAGAGATAGTTTAGTTAGTTTAGTTCGGTGTACAACAGAATCGGCACCATTATTGGTTGGGCACTATAATTACTATCAAACCATAACTTATTACAATTGAGATCCCCACGTGTAGCAGCTATTTACACCCTCGCTACACCAATTATCAATGGTTAATCAGTGTAATTCAAACACTGATTAACTATTCGATCATATAATGTATTTTAATATAAATAAATAATTTTAACAAAAGTAAGAACATAAGCAGTTTAACATAAATACATAATTCATAAATTAAATCTTATCTTTAAATCTAAATTGTTGATATTTATGTAGTTTATGTTAATTTCCAACATTTAGTGTGAGTTTAACAATTTAGATTTTATGTCTACAAGAAACTCCGAATTGTGCAAACAATATTGGTTATCTACTATGTATATTTATTATATTAGTCAATTTTACTTCAGTCACTTTGATGTCTGCTATTCAGTACCTATTCATACTCATCATCTCCAATGGTTCTCTTTGCCAATGGCCCATTCCCTCTCATCGAGAGGAAGGCTGTGTCCCAGAAGCAGGAACATAGCTGATCATGCTTAATATAGGGATTAGTAACCGATATAAGAAAAATCAAAACAACATTTTATGTACCTACTTGTAAATCTTACAGTTTAAGACTTACTAACAATAGAGCGCATTATCGTGCAAGGAGAAAAACAATGGTTATTGTCTGTAATTAAAATGCGTGTCTTATGAGCTATTCACATTGTTACCTCATGGAGATTTACAACGGTAGGTTATGCAGATGGTTTCGCCCTTAACTATCGTAGATAAGATGAATATTGTAATTGCAGATGTACATAATGTTTCATAACTGCACTAAATAGTAATTATTTGTGACTAGTAATTTGCCAAGGATTACGTCTTAATAATCTAATATATAGTACTAGTATCTCTCGCAGCGACACGTGCTTTACTTGTGGTTACCAAGTATACAAACACGCTGTGAATGTGTGTGTAAGCGCATGAGCTCTCGGTAGGTACCGTCCAAGATAATGACAAAGACGAAAGTTTATGTATGTTAAGTGCCACTTGTCTACGCACACATTTAAAAGCACATCATGTACCTCAAATAGCACATAAAAGGCACTTCTGAACGTCAAAATTTATAAAAAATAATAGGAACTAAAATTTCCAAACCTTTCGGTAAGATAGACAAGTTAAAACAAAGTTAAAGCTATCTAATTTATCAAAGAATTCCTCTATTTTTAACCCGCGAAGGAAACAGAGGGAAGTTTAACATTTGTATCTGTGCATTTGTGTGTCTGTCTGTGGCTCCCAAACGGCTAAACCGATTTTAATTTTTGTTTGACAGGTAACTTTATTAAGAGTGCTCTTAGCTAGGATTAAAAAAAAAAACGTAATTCGTAATGAAATTAATGTAAAATTTAAACAGCAGGAAAAAAGATAAACACCTCTGTACCTATTTTTCTGTTGTCAATGGTTAAATAAATACATTAAAAAAAAACCTGGACATAAACAAAAACCTCTAAATACTAAAATAAAATTAATGTACTTATTAGCTCTGTGAGTAAAGTAAGTGGTAGGTGGTAGGTAATATTTTGATCCAAGCGTCGCTGTCGGGGGACAGCTAATGAAACCACCAAACAGACGAGGTTCATTTCTACCCCCAAAATGAATGCATGCTATTTATTGTGGAAAATATATTCTCATTAGTCGTTACCACCCACAGCGACGGACGCTTTGATCAAAATATGAAGTATCTACACAGGGCTGTAGCTAGACTCGAATTTGAGGTAGGGCAGCATTGGCTACAGGTAGGGCGGAAGTAAAAAATACACTAGTCACAAAAATTATGGGATATTTAAAAAAATCCAAATTTTTGGGTGATTTTCAACAAGCTGTAACTCCGAGGAAAATGATCGTACAGCAAAAAATAAAAAAGCACGTTGTAGTTCAATGTATAAAGTTTTCAGATACGGCCACGATTATATTACAGATTTTTTATCATGTTTGGGTCTGGAGAAATAACAAGGAAACAATAAAAAAAAAATTAAAAAAAATTCTCGTCTGAAAATTGGTATACGGGCTTCAAAAAAAATGTTTCCAGTGTTTTACTCATAAGTTCTTTTAGAAAATTTAATGCCCTTTAATTTGTGGTATACAAAATGCCTAAACGATAATTTGCCGCGGAGTTATCGTCAGTCGAAGCAAAAAGTACTTTTTAACTTTGACAATTAATAACTCTGGAAATAATGATTATAAAATCGTAGGAGGGTTTTGGAAACTGCACAACATTTTCTTTAAGATACCTTGAATGGCTTTTGTCGAAAGTTTTTTTTTTACTTCAAGTAAAAAAAGCGTTGACTGAAAAAAAAGACAAAAATTCGCATAATTAAGTATATTTGGATAACTTGGTATAACTTTGGATAAAATGGATGAATGAAAGATATCGTGGGTAATTTTTCAACCTCAAAGTGTCCCCTAAAATCCCTGAAAAATTCTGAGAAATTGCAAAAATCACCATTATGAACAATTTTTATTCGTTTTTTCGAATGCTAAAAATTTTTTTCTCGAGAAGAAATTTGAAGCTTAAGGGCACTATGAAAAAAAAATCGCAGCGCTTTGAATTTTTCAGAGATTTTAAGGGGACATTTTGAGGTTGACAAATTACTGACTATATTCATCGTTCATCCATTTTATCCAAAGTTATACCAGTTATCCAAATATCCTTAAGTATGCGAATTTTTGTCTTTTTTTCAGTCAAAGCTTTCAAGTAAAAAAAAAAAATTTATATGATATTTTTTTTAATTGATTTAAAAAAAAAATATTTTCGACAAAAGCCATTCACGGTATCTTATAGAAAATTTTGTGTTGTTTCCAAAACCCTCCTTCGATTTCCTATACAATCATTATTTCCAGAGTTATTGATTGTCAAAATTAAAAAGTACTTTTTTGCTTTGACTCACGAGAGGCATTCTGGATACGTTAAATTAGAGGGCATTAAATTTCCTAAATGAACTTTTGATTGAAACAATGGAAAAAAAAATTGAAACCCGTAGACCTTTTATAAGACGAGAAAAAGATTTGTAAAATTATTTTTTTGATTGTTTCCTTGTTATTTCTCCAGACCCAAACATGATAAAAAAAATATGGCGTATCTGAAAACTAAATACATGGTGCTACAATGTGTTTTTTTTTATTTTTTGCTGTACGATCATTTTCCTCGGAGTTACAGCTTGTTGAAAATCACCCAAAAATATATATTTTTTTTATATCCCTTCATTTTTGTGACTAAGTATATCATAATTGATCTGCTCTGAAGCACGGGCTACTAAATCAGTCAACATCACCTCTAGGTCAGTGATGTACATTCAATAGCTATTCATAGTAGACAAATAATTAAACATGAGCATGGATTTAAGGACAGCTATTAAATCCTCAAAGATGAAGAACAAGCGAACAAGGTGGTTGAAATTGTTCTCTGCATCGGCATATTATAATTAAATAGACCCATTGCTTCATGTGATGGCGCTTCAAATGCCATTTATACACAGAGAAAATAATTATTATAATAAGAAATGAATGTCCCAAACGATGGTATGTTCGGAAAAGTTTAGATACCTATTGCTACATTTTTTTATCTAAAACTATAAACATACAATCCAATTCTAATAGGTTCACTTCGTTTTTGGTATTTTTAAGGTAGGGCATTATGATTTTAAGGTAGGGCATTGCCCCACAATGCCCCCCCCTAGCTACGGCCCTGTATCTACAACTTGTGACTTTACGTTATTATTTTTGTAACTTTTTCCAGGTTTTTGCTCATGTCAGGTTTTTTTTAAATAAATTTTCATTATGAACTGTGAGCAAAATTATGTTTTACTAGCCGTGAGTGCGATGAAATTCCCATCAATAAAACTGACATACATCTATTCAAACTGTCATCACCAAAAGGGGTAAAATTATAAAAATCCTTCTTTCCTTCCTTGGTTTTATGAGGAATTCTTGTCCAAAATTGCGGTTCATGCTGTGCGTTGTATCGATTTTGTATTTGTATCTGAGTGAATTTAAAATTTTGTGTTTGTTATGTAACTTTGAATACGTACCGAGACAGCTTAGCAAGCTTTCTGAAGCACGGAGGGGCCGTGCTTCAGAAAGCTTGCTAAGCTGTCAATCCCAGTCTGCCCTGGTAATCGATATAGCAGTAAGTCCAAAAAGGCGGTTTCGAGAAAACGGCGCGCAAATATTTTGGTAATTTTAGCGTTTGTGATAAAACTATACACTCGATTTTTGTTCTATATTGTTTTAACATCTTCATCAGGGATATTGTAAAACATAAAACCTAGATAGGAAGTACGTAGAAATATAAAACCTACATAGGAAGAAAGCTCGTTTGACGTACATTCCAAATCCACCTTCGACTTACTGCCCTCTCGATTACCAGGGCAGACTGTCATTCGTGAATCTTTGTCAGTCATTACGGGTCTTCAGATGTCCGAAATTCTAACATCCAGTCTTACTGAGCTATATCTTGTTATTCAGTTACGGCGCTGTGAAGGTCAGATAGGCAATCGCTCCACGTAAAATACTGGTATTCAGCTTTATCCGATTAAACTTAAAAATTATCGACTTCAATAGTTTTTAGGAAAAATTATGATGTTGTCAGCTTATCTTGAAAGTGTAAAACTACATAGTATCAACCATTTATACATTGATATATAAAAAAAAAACTGTGGCACGTGTCATATCACGAAAGTGGGGAACTATAAAATAATATATTCCGTTCTTATATAACAAAACATATAATTGTACCTTCCGACCTTGACCCAAGAATAGTCTCGCAGTAGTCGGCAAAAAAATAAGCTTATCATATAAGAACAATAAATGACAGTGTGACTTAATGCTAATTTGAACAGCGTTTTGCCGGATAATTATTGATAATAATGATTAATAGATAGATACTTTACTAGAATAGTCACTTACCTATAATATCGACATTTTTAAACCCGAACATCTGGCGGTTTATCGTCGATAACATACCAACTAAGTCATCGGATGTAACCAACCTTCGGCCACTTTATCGAGTGTAGGTATTTGACAAGCAAACATCGCGGCATCGTCGTCAACGTCTATAAAATTTTGAATTCGGAACACCTGTGTTTACTAATACAGCGATAAAGATTACACTAACTGATTATCTAGAAATATCGTAAGCGATAGATAAGATGTGTGCACAAATACATTGTGATTCACGTCAATAACAAATAAGTGACTGTTTTCCACCGGCAGTGGCACAGGCAAGGCGAACCTATTGTCTCTAATTTGGCACCATTTTTTTGGATCTGATAATTGCTTGAGCTGTGCAAATAACGTACCTACGGAGTCGTAAAGACAATTTTGTTGTAATACTTTTTTTATTTGTTAAAATAACAATATTTTTGTTTGTTAAAATAACATTTTTTTCTTTTACCCCACAGAATGGCTCCAGCGCAACAGAACATCGAAATGTGTGGAGACGAAATGCATTCGGAACTGAAAATTAGTCCCGTTTCATACAAAAATGGCAAAGTGGGACATTCAGAGAACAATAATACAGTGTTAAGGGACAGTGCTAGTGAAGTGACAAGTGACGCTGACTTTGATATAAAAAAATATGAAGCCATGGAATTTAAGGCGCAGTGGCGGTGGCCGGACCTTACCGTTCAAATTCTTTTGCATTTAGTTTCGTTATACGGACTGTACCTGATGATTAGTAACCAAGTTAAGCTGTACACAATATTATTTGGTAAGTTATCTTTTTATTTTACCTTTCCACATTTTATTCACCATCTAAGACTGCCTGCCTAAGTCTCAGCATTTCTCGTGGAGGCGACTGGCGGCGGCGACCTCTCGCGTCCGGTCCTGGTGCGAGCCATGGTTCGGAGAGAGAGGGCATGGGAAGTTGTCACCTCCTTCTGCGAAGCAGTAATGCTCGCGAAGGAGGAGGCGGGGCGCGTGAGGGAGTGGCAGTCTCTGCGCCGTCACGTCTCTAGCCGCCGCAGAAGGAGACGCCCCGGGCGTCGGGAGTCTATAGCGGACTCCCAGCCACCGTAGGCGCGAACTTGCGGGTGGCGAGCAATGTGTAGCTCGCCGCCCGGTAAGGACCAGGCTCGGGTCGACGGCGCGTAGTGTTCCACGCGCGCCTCAAAGAGATGTCAGCAGCACTGAAGGGGTCTGCTAGGACCGATGCCTGCTGGGGTTGCGAGATTGTTCGAAAGAGATACCGTGACCCTGGCACATGGGCAACTGAAGGAACACGGGTGGGTTTTAGTCAGTAAAAGTCTGACATGCTCTCCCGCTCCGCCCAGAGCGGGAGAAGTCATTTGATAATTTCCCATCCAAAAAAAAAGGCTCAGCATTTTATCATAATACAAAATACGAGGAAAATCCTGAAAGGTATAAGGAATAAGATTTTCTTTGAATTAAGAAAGCTCTTGAAGCTCTGAAAAATAAAAAGGTACACAGATTAAAGGGGGTTTGCGAATATTGTGCGTCTTTTAATAATAACGAGCACTGAATTAGCCGAATGTAATGTTACGGCAAGCAAAAAAAATAAGAAACTGTACCGTGCCGTATCCACGCATATTTGTTGAGCTCCGTACTGTTTCGAATGTTTTTGGTCCCTCAAAACCATCAATTTCAAAGTTACTGAAGCGAATAGAAACAAAAACACAATTTATTCTTCTTTTGGTATGGTATGTCACCAAATCGAAATCAGAAATTGTTTCACAGTCAAATTCTTTCTTCTTCTATTTTCAGTGCAGCGCAAAAATCCGCACTGATACTTCAATTCAAACAATATCGTTTTTTTTGTTTTAATAAAGCCGTGTTTTTTCAGCATTCGGCACGATATACACGTCCGGATTTGGAATCACAGCGGGCGTGCATAGGCTGTGGTCACACCGGGCTTACCGCGCACGGTTACCTCTGCGGATACTACTCTCCATACTGTTCACAGTAACCGGACAGGTAAGATTATTTTTAATTAGGTTTTTCAACTGTTTTTCAATTTATTGATATCCTTCACGACTGAATTTCGATTACGGCTGCCCATCTTAACGAAGATGTCAGGTACAGACGCCGGGACATCGAGCTACTACAATCTGTCAAAATTACTTTAATATATTTTCAATTTTATCGCTTCATCGTTAAGTTCATAGTTGATTGCGAGAATTTGACAGTTTCTGCTAACATTGATGTGCTGGCGTCTGTACAAGAGAGATATTGTAGTACACAAATGATGGCGCAAAAACAGGTGCACTCTCTTTTTCTTTATTGTCATAATTCCGATGAGATGTCAATGCGACCAAATTATTTTAGTTTTAGCATTTGCTCAAAATTAGTTTATAGTAGGTATATTTGATAGTTTGTAGCTCAAAACTCAACACTTTAATGTTTCTTTTTTGCTTTTAGTTCTTTTTCGGCGATTTCATTTTTATTTAAAAAAGATTTTAATTAATTATGTTTGTGCCTAGTGTCATCTCTTAATACTCAGACAACAACTATCTTTTAAAGAGTGGAAAACGTCTTTTCTTTTAAATATATTAAGTGGTTTCTGTCACTAAAACCACAGTTTTTTATATCTTATTTCTAATTATTTAGGAAAGGTATGGTTTCCATTATCAGCTCAGCTTCATGATGTGATGATTCTTAAACACAAATACTTGATGAAGTTATGAAAAGTAAACGGAAACACTTTTCATGCCTACAATTTTCGAGGATTTTACTTAATTTTATCAGGATCTCACTAAGGTATATAGGTATACTCTATGTAAGAAAAAGGAAAATTCATCAGAATCAATAACTGAGTGAGGGCTGAATGTACACAATAGTAAAAAAAACGTTTTTATTCGTCGGTTATTAATGGGAAGTCCGGCCGAAACGTTACGTTGGAAAGGAAAAACTTGCTTCTTTATTGGAAAAACAAAACTTCTAGAATAAATTGAAATGTACCTATTTATTTCATTACATATCATGTTGCGACTTGCGAGTATGTTCGACGAATGAATGATGGAATGTTGTTCTAGTTGACCAACGGTAGATTGGCAAACTATCTCTATGTGTGCTACATAACTTTTTACTTATGCGGTTTCGAGAAACTGGTATTTTGTATTTATTTTTATTATCTGTTTATGGCCTACCCACCTACAATTAAAGTATTTTCAACTTTATTGTTATAATTTTAAGACATTTTTCTATGGCTTTATATGTAGGTAACTTGTTTAATAAGTAAATATAATAGACAATCTAACATTAAAATATATATTATATGAAAGTATATAAAATAATAAAGAAATAAAAAAGATCATTGGGCATCAAAATTTCGTTCGCATCGCTGTCAGAAAGAAAAGTGCCCGAAACGCTGGCAGCGTTGCCACGTTGGATGGAAATGCTGTGGCTTAAAAGAAGACCAGACCTGTGGTCATGTGAAGACTCGATAAACCGCTTGGCGATGTCCCGAACTACTCGGCCCTATGTTTAAATGAAGTTTAAGATTAACAAATGTGCTATTTTTTGAATTTCTTATGTTTAACAAATGTATATAAACAGGAAAGACAAGTTCTAAAATATAAACGGTCTCAACGTAATACTTAGTTGTGCAATATAAATTGAGCTAAAAAACTCGTATCAAACGGATCAAGTGACAGATCTCACGAGTTACAGGCGTAGCACATAGGAAAATATACTAGTATCGCGATAAACATTATATAAAAATGATTGTTACTACCCAGATCGAGTAAATATGTTCCACACAAGAAAATAACTTAGAGGAAAAGACAACGTGTACATACACAAAAGCTTTGGAAAGTATTGTGCTGTCAATACAGAAAAAAATAAGAGAACACCTATTCGGTATTACAGCCCATAAAAGGAAAAATCTCGTTCTCGAAAATCTGTCAAGAAAGAAAGAGAAAAGGTTCCTTGTCACAGAAACATGAGCATACACAATGATAATCAACGCGTAATCGAGTTCATTATCTTTCTGTATGCTCATGTTTCATCAGAAAAATGAAACAAAATGGATTTACATTATTATGTGTAATTGCGACCGAAAAACCGGAATAGTCGGCGCCGCCGTGGCTGTGTCAAAAGGTAAAACCGACTTCTAAAAAATCGCTCGAAAAAGAATGAAACCAGAAAAATTTCTCACTTGAAATCCGTGGTCGTATACCACTTTGCGCTATTTAAATCTTCTGCTCGGTGAGCAGTGGTAGCCCAGAGATTCCCGCCCCGATTTACGAGTTTTCGGTCAGTTCGAACACTCCTAAAACGGTGAAGGAAAACATCATGAAGAAATTGGTATGTCCTAGAACCAAAAGTTCGAAAACATGTGACGTCTACCAAACCGCACTGAGCCCAGGGATTACAGCCCGCTCCCTCCAGAAAAAAGGACGCCTGTGTCTACTATTAGAATGTACTGTTTTGTTAGAGGCATCATTAAAAATTAAAATTAGTTTATGACTTTATGTCCTCTAGAGGACGTCATGATACATAGCCTATAACAGCAGAATCAAGACGCTTTCAACGATACCCCATTTGACAAATTATAATAAGGATTTTAGAAGTTGTGAACGAACAAATGAACATATATACATACCTACACAAATACATACATACATTCCGGTTAAGATTATAACCTTCCTTTTTACTTCGCTGTAGTCCGATGAAATGACTTCCGCTCAGCATGATCAGCAAAGCACCAATATTCACCTACCTTGTTCTTGCAAAATATCACACATTTTAATAGCATTTTTCCGTACCATTTCTTGATTATCTCGTTCAATCTTTAAAGTAGGCTTTCACGACGTTACCGACATGTTGATTGATAACAGTAAAAAGTAAAAACTTAACCAGTTAACTTAATGATCTAGCTAAGTAATGAACTATCCATCAATTGCCTTTTACTTTTTGTTTGATCGCAGTCTGACAATCCATTTTATCTTTGTTTCTTCGAAGCATAGAAGTGAGCACTTTACTCCAGAACGCCCTTTTATGCTCAAGTGTCAGTCTGAGATGTCGATTCCCACGGAGTAATTAGGACACTGAGAAGGTTGGTAGCAAGAACACCTTTACTTTGTATTCCCTTATTTACGTTTATCTGTGTGGTGCCGTACGTAAAGAATAGCATCATCACATTTCTAGCATCTCTTCCAGTGGGTGTCGTAAAAGGCAACTAAGGGACTTACTAGAGAATGGGCAGTAGCGTTCTCTATGCATTTTACCACCGTACTGCGATCGCCAAAACCGCTTGCCAAACGTGGAGATTACAGCAAAGCCCCCCCAAATCTGAGGAGGCCTATATCCAGCAGTGGACATCTTACGACTGAGATGATGATGTTGACGTTTTTCTTCCTCGACGCAACAAAAAAATCATCTTAGACCATTGCCTCAGATTTGTCTAGGCTGAAGGGATTTTCCGAAGAAAATTTCGAATGCTTTTTCACTTTCCAGGGTAACCCACTACATGCTAACGTTATTGAATCAATCAATATTAACAAAAACTAACACAAACTTACATAGGGTGATAAACACATCACCCTCTTTTGCATCACGCAGTTGTGTAAAAAGTTTCAAACATGCGCGAATTTCCCAAATTACATAACGTTTCTGAAATAAAATGTTCTTGACCTACATGAAGCTATTTTTATTGAAAAATCGTGACGTCATGGCTATAGGTATTCCTTATAGGATTAAGAGAAGATGAACTCACTACATTTTGGCAGATATTTTAAATTTGAGAATCAACAAATTAGATCCGTGCCCCAAGCTGACGTTTCATAAGTTACCATTCGAAATAAAATATTTAGATTTTTGATCTTCCTTTAAAAAATCTTTGAACTTGTTATTAGTTTTCATAAACCAGTGCGAGCTTATAGGAGCTAGGCGTTGCACGCCATCAACTCTAGTCTATGTCTCCACTTCTCCCCCTACTGGCTGTTAGACTTCACATAAATTTAATTCTCCTCGGCCACCCTCCACAGTTAGTGGCTTTTTAATCACAAAGGTCATGGTCACAGTTTCACCTCCGCCAAAATGTTTCAGGTCAGGCGAATGAGTGATTTAGTCACTTTCCCTGATTTTTATAGCCTATAACTATCGGTTCCGACACTTCCGACATTCATATTGTCCGTTATTAAAACAATTTCTATGAGCACATGCGACCTTCTCGTTTTGTGACTAACAGCTGTGATTATACGAGTGCTGTTAGGATCTTTCTACAGCAATGTCGAGATACACCTGTCTGTTGCATTTTGTATCATTCGATTTATGAATGTGCTTTTACTTTAATATCGACTGTGATGTAAAATTCTTAGAATGGCCAGCTACATAGTTTCGTCCATGAACCTATTTTGAATAAAACATTAAAGGTTTCTTCAAACAGGCACTTTGCGACTCTTGTAGAAAAAAATCCATGAACTTCATGTAAATTGTTCTACAAGAGTCGCAGAGTGCCTGTTTGCGGAAGCCCATAATATTATTTACTGCTTTATTAGTCTAGCGGCAGTTAGCGCTACATGCATGCAGTATGAGGGCCTGGATTGAATTCTTAGGTCGGACAAAGTGTTATTGGGTTTTTCTGGAATTTTTCAGTAGCGGCTCGAAATTGTGCCCGAAGTTGTGCATCAAGCCTATATTTGTGCCCGGTTGATTACGTGGGTCTTGATCTTAACTGGCGAAATAGTGTATGTCGAATTGTTATGTATGAAAAATTAAAACGCAAAAATAATTCGTATGCTAATTGATTCTTTGACATGGTCTTTTAATAGCCTTGACTTATAGGATATCAAAAGGAACACCATGTATAACTCTACGTACGAGATTTTTTCAGTTATTCTCGTTTACGATGGATAATTTAATGTATAAGATATCTACAACCCTAATGATAGCCAGTTAAATGTAGTAACCACGTTATCCCAAACTAAGTTTTGCTAGTGGTGAAGGATAACTGCAAGGCTGCTTGAAAGTTAGCAGTCTTACCGCCACGGCTTATCTTGCATCTGGGTGCAAGTTTCATAACTCGGCAAGCCAGGATTAATTATAGTACAGACGCCAGCAGATCGAGCTACTACAATCTGTCAAATTTCTTGAATAGATTTTCAACTTTATCGCTAAAGCATTAGGTTCAAGGTTAATTGGGAGAATTTGATAGTTTCGGGTAGCTTAATGTGCTGGCGTCTGTACCCTTGTGCTCTTGACTTAATACCAACTTAGGCATACTGCTATATTAGGACCATAAAATGCCACAATTTTCACTTTTGTCACAGTCTCCGTGGCTGCCTACATTTTTTAGTTTTTTCTCGCTATTTTTGATACAATTATACATGAACTGTCTTAATAAAAAATAATCTAACTTTTGTTTTAACCTAAAGTCAGTGAACGCATTACCAACTTTATTTCGATTTGACAGTTCTTAATACAACAATGACAACATAGCCCGGACTGTGTTGTCAGTTTTGTAAAAAGAACTGTATTTCGAATTCTGTTGGATTCTTATTTCAAAAACAAGCTCGATTGTTTAAACTTTACGTTAAGAAAACAATTGTTTATAACAATACTAGTAAAAAAAACCCTTGCTTTTTTGCATCTATGTTCAACTAGTTGAACTTAAGCTCTTTTCTTAACGTACCTCTTGGAAAATTCCTCTTTTAATATTTTACAACGGAGTTCATTAGCTGTAGGGAGCACCTGGTGGAATCCTGAGCATTTTACTTGCACTGTTCAGTCGCTTGCAGATACAAATATTTTACAAAGGACTTTATTTGCCCCAATATTGAGCATCTGGTAAAAATATGATCTTTTGTTTTTTTTCTGTTTTAATAACACACTACACTGCGCAGTCGCTTACACGAAAATAAAATGTCTTTTTAACCGATTACGACGAAGCCGAAGGGTTATGATTTTGATCAGTACGTATGTATGTTCATCTGCTTCCTCATAACTTCTAAACTACATGTAAAATCAATGTTTGAGTTTCTTAGAATAAAGAATGACGCTTCTATGCTATGTAGTATATCGCAGGTGTTTCAGATAAAAGACAACTGATTTAGGGAAAAAGTTTTACCTGTTTACTTATCGAAGTGTATAGTAAGGAATTTCTTAAAAGTTGTATTCATTATTGGGATTGATGTACAGAAATATCTAGTTATTTTTTAATCATTCACTATTTAACAAAAAAAAATATGGTATAACGTAAATAGTATTTTAAACTTACTTACCTTTATCCGTCTTCAACTTAACCTCCCGAAATCTACTTATTTTTTTATATAGCTAAATATGGCTTTGTAGAAAGAACATCTGTAAAGTAAATTATTGACGTTGTGAAACTAACAGATCCTCCATCAATGAAAAAAAAAACATACCTAAATAGCCGTATGCTGTCTTCTTCGAGGGCGTCTAACATAAAATAGTTAAAAATTTAATTAAACTAGACTTACCAAGATTTCGTGTGCATTTCAGCGAACTAACATCTTTTGTGATGTCTGATTAATTAGTAGCCAGAAACCGACGAATAAACAAAAAGACAAACAAAACGTATGCGAAATAAACTCTATACAGGATGTCCTGTCTGCGATGGCAGAGTTTCAGACATTTATTATTGTTGAATAGTTCGTTGCAAACTAGACCATGTGGCAATGTTTTATTTGTATTTGACGTGAATGTGCTGGAGTCTGGACATAACTGTGCATGCCTCTCGGCAGCTGTCCGAAAAGTGACAAAAAACTAAAAAGCTACCTTATTAAAAAGAGTCCTAGATCCAATTTTTGTTTTTGTTTTTACTAGACTTCATTGTCAAATTGGAAAGGCTTTCCTCCGCTCGTTCCATCTTTCCCGAACACACGCGTCCGTCTTCCAGTTTTGACGGAACGTATCCAGCTGGCCTCGCCAACTCGCTGCTCATTGCTTGTTTTAATTTTTATTTTCACCCTGTATAGATGATAGTAACTTATAGGTATCAGACGGAAAAGTTAAATTGCACTGACATAACTTCGTACTTTTAATTAGGTGGATCAGAAGCTTATTGAAACAAGCAGCAACTTAAATGAATGATTACCATCCTTATCTTTGTACTTTGTTTGGTAAGTAACTCTGGCTGGGTTGTGGATAATGGAATTTAGGTTGAGAAAAAGGAAAAAAACAAACAACACTGTTATGGTTCAGCAATGATTTTTCTTATGACATTTTATTATTTTAAAGTGCCCACCCCTGCTTTGTATGTTTTTACGGCTTGACAAAACATGAATATTTAAATATTATATCCAAGTTAAATATGTCCCATAAGTCCCATTTCTTTTTGTGGATGTCATAAGACGCGACTAAGGGACTTACTAGAGAATGGGCAGCAGCGTTCTCTATGCATTTTACTACCATATTGCGATCCAGAGAGAGTCCAGCAGTTCTTGGCTGAAATGATGTTTATGACGATTAAGTTAAATATGTGTATATTAAATATGTATGTATCTTCTCGAATTAATTCTCACAAAGACAAACAAAAGCGACTTCAACTCATAATTATATTATAACTTCACGCTTTGTTTTCCTGAAGGGTTTGCCAGAGGAATGCGGCTTTGAATGGGTACTCTTAGTAATCCAATGTATGTACTTATGTTCAAATCAAATGTTTATTTGCTAGATATACATTGTTTTGTTACAAGTGAGATCCATAGAAATATAATGGTGAAATCTTATACTAAGTAAGTTCATTCCAATCTAGCCCGCCCTTGCTGTCCTCTACAAACGATGCCCTAAGCTGAGGTTCGTAGGTACCCCACAGGGGTACCCTTAGCGATTAGTCCCTCTAGTTTTAAGTTGTTAAGCCCTGGCTGCAGGCATTAATTCATTAAGCTAGCCACAGGCAAGTCCGGTTAAGCAGCCGACGACCTCATAGGTTAACCTGCGAGATGTTATACCCAAAAAAAAAACTAAGTTAAGTGTAATTGTTTTCTGCCTGTAAGCAAGCGTGAAATTTTTGATTAAGTTTAAGATACATTCATAACTAATATTATTATTCACTTGTTTTTATATCGTTAATACTAGGTTTCTATTTTTATGTTCCAAAAATTTTCTAAACACTATAAAATCAAGAGTGCATCCCATCCACCCCGGTCGTCCCGCCCCGTTAACGGGGCAGTTGGGAAAAATTGTGCCATCGGCCCCGGTTGAGCCGACCAGTTCGTTTAACGGGGTGGATGGCACGGATCTACTCGCAACTACCCCGGTGTATTTCTAACGAAGCGGACAGCACAGATTGAGTAGCAGACGCGCCGCATAGAAGAAAGTACTTATGTTCCAGTATTTGTTTCTTGGTGCTTACTAGTAATGAACATGTTGGTCTCTAAATTTAGATGTAAAAGTAATAAAAATTCAATTAAAAATAGTAACATAACATTTTCGAGAATATTAAATATTATAATTACACTTCATATTTATTTTTATAGCAATAACTAGCTGACCCAGCGAACTTCCTACCGCCTCAGAATCAATTAATTGTACTTTGAAGGCATAAAGCGTTTTTTAGCAGACATTCCTTTGTTTGGTAAACTCCTGCCAAGTTATGATAACCTAGTACGTCGAAGGCATAAAGCGTTTTCTAGCTGACACTCCTTTGTCTGATAAGCTACAGCCAAGTTATGACTAGCTGGTACTTCAAAGGCATACAGCGTTTTCTAGCTGACACTCCTATGTTTAGCAAACTCCTACCCAGTTATAACATACTGGTACTTCGAAGGCATAAAGCGTGTTCTAGCTGACACAACGGGTTAGGTGAGCTCCTATAGAGTTATGACCACCTGGTACTTCAAAGACACAAAGTGTTTTCTAGCTGACATACAAAATGTGTAAGAAAATGAAAAATCTCTTTAAACACTACCGGGGTGTATGCTACTCAATCTGTGCTGTCCGCTTCATTAAAAACACACCGGGGTAGATGAGACTAAATCTGTGCCATCCACCCCGTTAAACGACCGAGTCGCCACTACCGGGGTCGATGCAACAATTTTTCCCAACCACCCCGTTAACGGGACGGGACGACCGGGGTGGATGGGATACACTCAAAATCAACACTTAGAACATTCCGTCAATTATGTTTTGAACACATGTTGTTTTAAATGGTGAAAGCATGCCGCTGTTATCCTCTTTGGTC
The DNA here is from genome assembly GCA_947507805.1 of Aporophyla nigra. Taxonomy (NCBI): domain Eukaryota; kingdom Metazoa; phylum Arthropoda; class Insecta; order Lepidoptera; family Noctuidae; genus Aporophyla; species Aporophyla nigra. Next base: position 9,616,120 of record OX382301.1, read on the forward strand.
CAATTCAGTTACGAAGGAATTGTCTTTTCCGGGAACCGCATTGCTAATCTTAATACGCTATATGTGAGGGTGCCGTCAGCTTAATTCAAAACCGCAGTCATAGTTGTTATGTGTCTAAGCCTCGTAGCTGAAAGGTTGTTGTGGCAACATTTCAAGGAAACCTCGAATAACTAATAATGAAAAAAATTAAAACAAGATGAAATTTAATCATATTTTCGTCTCTGAATGAGAAGTCATCATCATCATCATTTCAGCCATAACACGTCCACTGCTGGAAATAAGCCTCACCCAATTTGGTAGGGTTTAATAACGTGCTTGAAAACTACGTACGTACTTTCTTTTTTCGACTGAAAATAAGATATTTGAGTAATATGAAACCTACTTTTGAAATAGTCTCCAAATTCTCGTTTTTCCCGGGATTTTCGAGACCCCGTCGAATCTTAATTTTTTTTCCCGGGACTCAAAAATGCATCGAGACTGAAAGCCCTACTAAATACTATGCTCGTAATAACATAAAATTACAAGCAGTGCAATAGGAGAAAATCACTTTTAAAAGATGTTAATTGCATACATATTAGTGCTCCTGACTGTTCAATAATTAGAAACAACATAAGAAGAATATACAACATTTGATTACATGATAAAATATTAAAGCAACACCGTTATGCTAACGGCTAAACATGAGACAGTGTTGATTTCTGAGACCGAAATCGTTTTATAAACCCACACAAATTTCGACTAAGCGTTTGTTGACACAGCTAAAGCGGTATCGTCATATTTCAGGGAGCCGGGACTCCCTCGAATTCCTAGAAATCACTGAAAGGTTACCTAGCTGTTTATTCTGAGATATCTATAGGTATGTACGTTTCTTTAGGTCGTTGTCCCAACTATATGTACTTAGGATTTTCATTGTACGAAATGGCTTGGCAATAAAGTTATATTTACATTGCTATAAAAGAGAGATGTAGCGTTCTTACTTATAGAACGAACCAAGTAATGAGTACCTACTTGTGCGTAAAATCATGTCTCTTACGCGTGTCTCGATTTCGACAGTGTTCGGAAAAGGACTACCATCCTGATCATTATTGGTGTGCGTTATTTACGTTGCTGAGCAGACAATTTTTTCGAACATAGTTTACGAACCAATGCGCCGAGGTGCTCCGTTACTCTCGTGGTCGCAAACGAGACTGCTGAACGTGGGATCTTGGCTTCAATTCCCATGTCAGGCAAAGTGATATTGAGTTTTTTCATTAGGAATTTCTTAGTAACAGCCCAGAGTTTACAAATTGGCGGTGTGACACCCCAGTGCCTCAGAAAGCACGCTAAGTCGTTGGTCCTGCGCCTGATCTCTCTCTGGTCGTGTCGGATTGCCGTCCCATCGGACTGTGAGAGTGAGTGCCCCTGTGTCCGATGGCTGGTCTCTCTTGACGTTGGCAACCATGGCTGAAATACAGTCTGGCGGACTATATGAAGCAATGTAGTATGTTAGTAATATCCTTCAAAATTAATCAGATTCTGGCTTATAATATAAATAGCTTCTGCCCGCGACTTCATCCGCGTTAAATTTCTTGTTCCCCCGACCCTTACCGACGCGTCGAATCCTTAAGCCTACCCGTGCGTTTATCCCCGTTTTTGCAATAATTTTCATTACTGCTCCGCTCATATTAGTAGTAGCGTGATGTTATATAGCGTTCCTCAATAAATAGACTACTAACACAAAAATATTTTTTTAATTCGGACCAGTACTTAGTTCCTGAGATTACCGCGTTCTCTTCAGCTTTATAATATTAGTATAGATGTGTTACGCAATTAAGGTGTAGGTGTGAAAGGTCAAACTACCTACGATTTGAATTAAGTAGTCAAAATTGGTTTGAAATGTCACTAGTGGCTTTGTGATAAAAGACATAGCGTACCACAGTTTCAATCAAAATTTGAATAATTTCAAAGGACATTGCTAGTCCATCCCACTAATAAAATAAATGTGAAAGTTTGTGAGGATGTATGGATGTTTGGTAATCTTTCACGTAAAAACCACTAAACGGATTTGGATGAAAGGCATACAAATAGTTTATAACCTGAATTAACACATAACAAAAAATAACTACGTTCCCGCGTGATAATTTCCGACCTCCACGCGGGCAAAGCCGCTGGCAAGAGTTAGTTGCATTATAAACCACAATTATGTATGTTCGAAAAATGTGTCAACTTAAAAACGTTAGTAACACAATGATAATAGTCGAACTATTCAAATTAAAACCACTATGCAATTATTAAACTGTCAGAATTCCATATTGAAAATGGTGTCCCGAATCTCCAACCGACTTATTGCGAAGCTGTAACAAAACAAAATGGTTGCTACATAATATTTCAGCGAGCATCGAATGTTCCCGATACCGTAATGATTGTCAATTACATTGAAAGACGTTTATTACGAATACATTAGTAATGACAGTACCCATTGGCTGTTGTTGCTTATAACTCATCATGATAAAATGAAGTCAATTGCTCGCATTGACCTCTCGTCCAGCCTTGGCGACAGAGCATCATAAAACAAACTCTATAACTGCTCGTTAAATAACCGCAACTATCTACATAATACAGTATAGTTTTTTTTTTTTTGTTTCATTAGTTTTGGATATCGATACCCAACATTTGGTTAACGTATTGCCAGCTAATTTAATTTGACCCTGTATGCAATAAATACATAAACGTATAAAGCATATACTTATTTATGTATACATATTATATTTGAACATTAAATAAGAGCAAGGAACTATATGCAATGATGTTTAAGGCTCGTACAGACAGGCGCGACATGTCGCGCGACCTGTCGCGGAGGCGATTCTGCGATATATCGCGACGCAACACCTTTCACACTGGCGCGACAACTTGTGCGCGAATCGCGCGCGACGTCCTTGTAGCGGCGCAACGAGCAGCGCGACAGCTTTTAGTACATTTTGTATGGCGTCGTGGCGAATTCGCGGCCGTGACGCCACAGTCGCGGCGCGACGAGGTCTTCGCGGCTGCGAACCGACGCCACACAAAATGTACCTTATATTGTCGCGCTGCTCGACGCGGAGCGACCGTGTCGCGGCGCGACAGGTCGCCCCTGTGTGTAGTGTCGCGCAAGTTTTCATAGAAATTGTTCTACGGATATAAATCGGCGATTCGCGCGCGACCGTCGCGTCACGCTAGTCTGAACGAGCCTTTAAGGAGACCGGAAGTCCAAAGCTCTTCAAAATCCAATTGTATAAAAACTTTTTTCCAAAAAAGAAACAACCGACTTCCTTAAAAACACTACAAAGTGAAAAATAACTTTAATTTCGGAAGTCGGTGTCTTAGGATCTGTATTTATGGTTATTTTGCCACCGACTTCCGAAATTAAAGTTATTTTTCACTTTGTAGTGTTTTTAAGGAAGTCGGTTGTTTCTTTTTAACCGACTTCAAAAAAAGGAGGAGGTTATATGTTCGACTGTATGTATTTTTTTTTTTTTTTAATGTATGTTCACCGATTTCTCCGCCAATTGTCAACCGATTTTGAAAATTATTTTTTTATTCGTAAGGGTATACTCCTGAGGTGGTCCCATATTAATTTTGTGAAGATTTGATGTATACTTTGGGAGATAAACGAAGGAACTCCTCAAAAACAAACAGTACACGTAATGTGATTTGGATATTGTACTAAAGATCAAAAATAATTGCTGGTTCTATCTATCCATCCGTGGTGAACTAATTATAGTCTTCGAAGATACCGCATGGAACTCCTCATCGGTGAACAGTACATATAGGAACTTACAGTGAAAGGTTAGAAGGTTAGGGGATAATTCTTTGAATATTATAGGCACGTTTAGACCGTTACTTGTATTCTTATATTCCGTTGAGCTGATGATGGAAGGTACAACTCCTTATCGATCAGGAGTTAGAAGATATCTTGTCCTAGATAGACATACTCGTTGACATCGAGAATTGATTCCTCAGCAGACACTAGAGTGGGCTCTTACCCACTCTACTGTCTGCTTAATAAAAAAAAAGCAGCCTTAATCATTTTGGCCTGGCCATGGTTGGTTTTTTTTTTAATGTATGTTCGGGCATAACTCCGTCATATATAGATGGATTTGCAAAATTCTTTTTTTGTTCGAAAGGGGTTTATTCCGAAATGGTCCCATATAATTTTCATATAGATCTGATGATGAGTTCGGGAGACAGACACCGGAACTCTTTAAAAAATGACAGGAAATCAACCGCGAGTTCTGCTATCGCATAAATATGCATTGTTTGTTTGGAATTAGTGCAGGGTGAATACCACAACTAAAAATTTAAAAATAAAAACTTTTTTACAAAAAAAAACAACCGACTTCCTTAAAAACACTACAAAGTGAAAAATAACTTTAATTTCGGAAGTCGGTGGCAAAAAAACCATAAATACAGATCCTAAGACACCGACTACCGAAATTAAAGTTATTTTTCACTTTGTAGTGTTTTTAAGGAAGTCGGTTGTTTTTTTTTTGTAAAAAAGTTTTTTTTGGAAAAAAGTTTTTATTTTTAAATGTTTAGTTGTGGTATTCACCCCGCACTAATTCCATCCGAATTGAGAACCTCCTCCTTTTTGAAGTCGGTTAACAATAATTGAGGGTTAGGTTTCATCGAGATCCTTGATGATACTCACTAAAAAGTTTTTGGGCAATTCCATTAACTTCAAGAATTACTGCTTCTATCAATATCCTTCATAAGCCGTCACAATACCTTTAATACCTATACAAATATTTATAATACAGCCTTAATAAATGATTATTTTGAATTAATAAAACATTCGGTATAAACGGTAATGACCCCGGATATCTATGGTAATGACCATAAGTTGGGTCTGTCTCAATACAAACTTAACTGATTACTAAATTAGTTACAATATAGGCTTCTTCAGACTGGCGCAATTTCTATGTAAACTTCATGGAAATTGTTTTACGAGAATCGCGTCGCGTCTGTTTCTGCGGGCCGTATCTGATTTTTCATTTATTTTATTGTATATGCAGCAGTGATTTTTTTAAAGTAATTGGTGAGAGAGGCAATATATAAAATTAGTTTCATCCGAATCTAGTTCTAGATCAGAAACCTGTAACTTCCAACACCTCCTCACTTGAAACTAGTTACTAACGCGGTATATACCGGTAAATCCGTGTTCAGACCTCCACTGGAATGTACTCGTATGTTATGCTAGTAACTGATTAATTCGCACAAACGATGAAAGATCTATGCTTAACCGTGGGTAAAGTCGGGCTATGAATGATGTTAATAAGCGAATAAATTACCTAATTAGTAGGGAATTTGGTTTTGTTTGAGTACTTTCATGTCATGAGAGTCATCATAAGCCACATGGGTCTTGCCATAACATCTGGTTCATGCTACTTGTAATCTACAATTATTACAAAGAGGTAAAGTAATAATAATAATAATAAACCCGCAGGGCAGCTTGTGGCGAGCTGTTGGGCAGTAGCGACCCCACGGACCCTATCTCCTGGGAGAATTCTTGTTCCTCATCTCTGGCTTGCCTTTATTGGCCGGCTGGAGTGAACACTGATGAGGTTCAGAGCTCCCGCCTCATTCTTGCCTTTATTGGCTGGCTTGAGTGGAGATTCGCAAGAGCAAACGTGCTCGGGGAAAGGAAGTATTCCAGTAAGTGCTCGTAGGGATCTTGACCATCTTCCGGGCTCTGGGATTGTTCTGAAAGCCGTGGAATACCTCTCCACTTCTCAAGCACCTCAGGAAGTGTTGCCCCCTTGTCGCTACGTCACTATGTGCTAGCGACGTTTCCCGGGGGCCCATTATTGAGTGTGCAAGTCACCCCCTGCCATTTTATCCGTGTATACAAAACATTGATCAGGCAGGGGCCATAGTCCCTCCATAGTTACGGTTACCAATCCACTATAGCCATCCAAACCAATAGCCTAATTTGCTTTGTTTCCATATTCTGTAATAGTTCTGCTCCAACCGGGGATTGTCTTTGGTTGCACTTGCATAGTGCATACAGGGATAATCGTCGGTTGGTGCCCCCTCATCATTTAAAATTGTCTAAGGGGCCTCTGCGAGTTGGCTTCGGCCCCTCGTACGCCTTCCAAAAGACCGGGATCCTAGGGTCCCGAGATATTTTAACATAAATAAAAATAAAAATAATAATAATAATTTTATTCAGTTCACAACACAGTACAATATTAGTAAAGTTTGTTTGATTTTTTTATGAGAACGATAATTTCATCACAAGTTAAAATGTTTGACGCCCAGCGAAGTGGGCAGGGGTCAGTTTTTATTTAATTAGCCGTTGAGTCCCACTGCTGGGCTCCCTACTCTCTTTCCACGTCTCTCTGTTCAGAGCTGCCAAGGACCAGTCTTTATTAAAAGAGTCCAGCTCATCGCCGTCTGGGACAGCCGCGATGTCTCCTTGCCAATAAGCGGAACCCATTGGGTCGTAAGTTTGGCCCACTGATCGTCTGACATACGGCAGATGTGTCCAGGCCAACTCCATTTAAGGGGTCAGTTAGTGTCTTATAAATATTAAATAACTTGGCAGTATGTTTAACGGCAAAAAATACAGCACTTAATGCCCTTGCCCACATTATATTTTATTCAGAACCTACTAACGCATGGTATTTACTTACCCTTTCGAATTCTAGTCGGAAAAATAATTTCGTGCAACACGAAACTGAGGATTCAATCAATCAACTCAGCCTATCGCAGTCCACTGCTGGACATAGGCCTCTCCCATATTGCGCCACAACACCCTGTCCTCCGCCTTCCGCATCCAGTTTGCCCCAGCCACTTTCTTTAAGTCGTCGGTCCACCTAGCTGGGGGGCGTCCCTCGCTACGCTTGCCGATACGCGGTCTCCACTCCAGGACTCGTCTGCTCCATTGGCCATCGGTCCTTCGACAGACATGGCCAGCCCACTGCCACTTCAGTTTGCTTACTCTGCGAGCTATGTCGGTAACTCCAGTTCTTTTCCGGATAATTTCATTTCTGATTTTATCCTTCAAAGAAACTCCGAGCATAGCCCGCTCCATAGCACGCTGAGCGACCTTGAATTTGTGAACCAGCCCAACTGTCAGTGTCCATGTTTCGGCACCGTATGTCATTACGGGCAGGACGCACTGATTGAAGACCTTAGTTTTCAGACATTGCGGGATTGGCGACGAGAAGACTTGACGACGTTTCCCAAACGCTGCCCAACCCAACTGGATCCTCCTGTCGGCTTCCTTCTCAAAGCTGTGTCTACCGCACTGGATGACTTGCCCTAAGTAGACATACTCCGTCACAACTTCGAGAAGCGAACCCTCGATGTGGATTGGACTCGGCAAGACGTGCGAGTTGAACATGACTTTCGTCTTATCCAAATTCATGCCGAGGCCAACCCGCCGGGAGGCTTCATTCAGGCTATGCAGCATCTGGTCCAACTGTTCCAGCGTCTCTGCCATTACGACGATGTCATCGGCAAAGCGAAGATGTGAGATGTACTCGCCATTCACATTGATACCCTGTCCAGTCCAGTCCAGCGTCTTGAATACGTCCTCCAACGCGTTGGTAAACAGTTTCGGGGATATCACATCCCCCTGTCTCACCCCCCTAAGCAGTTGGATTGGGCTGGTTTTCGTATCCTGGATCTGAACAGTCATCGTGGCAGCGTCATACAAGCATCTCAGCACTTCGATGTAGCGCCAGTCAATGCGACATCGTTGCAGAGAGGCCAGAACTGCCCATATTTCGATAGAGTCGAAGGCTTTCTCGTAGTCCACAAATGCCATACACAGCGGCTGGTTGTACTCCTCGGTCTTCTGTACAATTTGCCGAACAGTATGGATGTGGTCTACGGTACTGAAACCTTTTCGAAAACCGGCTTGTTCTGGTGGCTGGAACTCATCAAGTCTCCTGGCGAGACGGTTCGTGACGACTCTCGAGAACAGCTTGTATACGTGACTCAGAAGTGAGATGGGTCTATAGTTCTTCAGCAAGGTTTTATCACCTTTTTTGAAGAACAGAACCACCGCACCTCTGCTCCACGCTTCGGGCGTTGTACCCTCTTGGATGACGGAGTTGAAGAGACTCGCGAGCTCTCTCAAGACTGGAGCCCCGCCCGCTTTAAGGAGCTCTGTCGTGATTCCGTCATCCCCTGGTGCCTTGTTGTTCTTAAGCTGCTCGAGAGCCGCCCTAATCTCCCCTGGTCGACATCTGGGATGTCCTCCGTGTAGTGGCGCGTTAATTCGGCTCGATGGTCATCTGCACTATGTCCCGCTGGTCTCGCCGTCCGCGCGGAGTATAGGTGCCCATAAAAATTCTCGACTTCCTCAAGTATCTCGGACTTTAAAGTCACGATTTTGCCATCCTCAGTTTTAAGTTTCGTCAGATGGGACCTCCCTAGTTGCTGAGCGAACACTTTCGACCCTCGATTTTGCTCAATCGCGACTTCAATGTCGCGGGTGTTGGAGCACCGAAGGTCGCGTCGCGTCAGCTTCCTGATCTTTAAGCTTAAGGCCCTCTTATCTGACGAAGACGGCTGCGTGGATGGCAACTCTCGTCTTTCCCTCATAAGTCCGAGAGTCTCCGAGGACAGTTTGGACACCTTACTTTTCCGCTGCGACGGGAAAAGTTTGCGGGACACGTCGCGCAATGCTTTGACCACCTCGTCGGCCTTCTCGTCAACAGTGCCAGTGGTTTCCAGTAGGGCAAATAGTTGGAACTTTTCGGACCCTAGCACGGCTTGGAGCTGCGTAGGTCGGAGGGTAGGCCTCATCATGCGGATTCTCTCAGCTCGGAAATTGATATTTAGAGTGCCTCGGACAAGTCTGTGATCGCTTCCGGTACTAAACCTACTGATCACAGAGACATCTCTAAATATGTGCTTTTATCCGTCATGATGAAGTCTATCTCGTTCCTTGTCACGTTATCGGGGCTCTGCCAGGTCCACTTCCTTTGGGGTTTCTTTTCGAAGAACGAATTCATCAAAAAGAGCCCCTGTGACTCTAAAAAGTTGACCAGCATTTGCCCCCTGTGATTTCGGCGCCCCACACCGAACGGTCCGATTTTCGATTCGCCGCGTTCCCGTAATCCCACTTTGGCATTGAAGTCCCCCATAACAACGTTGTAGTGGGCCTTAGTCGTACTATGCATTGCCTTGGCAACATCCTCGTACATGGCCTCAGCTATGTCGTCAGAGCATGTCGAAGTCGGCGCATATACCTGTATTACTTTCAGGTAGTACCTGTCCGTGAGTTTTAGTACAAGGTACGCTACCCGTGTCGACACACTACTGATTTCTACAACGCTGCTAGTGAGTTCCTTGTTGACCAGGAAGCCGACACCGCCTTGGGAGAGCTGATCACCTTCGCGGAAGTAGAGTAGGTGGCCTGACTCCAGAGTTATCGTATCCTCCCCCTGTCTTCGGACTTCGGATAACCCTAGTATATGCCAGTTAATGCGCCCTAACTCTACTTCAAGTTCGGCAAGGTGATGGTCCAGCCTCATCGAACGTCCATTATACGTAGCCAGATGTAGTCGTCGTTGGTAGCCTGCCGTAACCCGGAGATTCTTCGCACCCCCCGTCCCGCCGTTACCGTGACCGCTACCTTGACCAGGCATAGCGGGACCACCGGGAACTGGGGGCCGTTGATTTTGCACCTTTCTCATTTGGAAGGATTAATGCCCGTAGTCACCACGCTGGGCATGCGGGTTGGTGACCGCAGAGCCAATCCTTTGGCAGCGATGACGCTGCTGCCCGCCATCGCTCTGGAGGATTTAGGTTGGCTTCTTGGATGGTTATACCGCCATCAGCCGGTCGCCAGCGCCTCGTCTGTCAGTGGCAGGGTGTACCGCGTGCAGGTGAGGTTGACATTTGGGGAGTCCGGATGTTGTGTGCCCCCCCTTACACCCCACACAACACACCCCATACAACTGAGGATTAGCAAAGTCTATTAGGGCAAGTAAGTAGGAAGTCATTCAAGATAAACACCACTTCATTATTTTCTAGTTTTGTAATGGTAAATGTTGGCTTACTAGAGAATGGACAGCAGCGTTCTCTATGCATTTTATCACCATACTGCGATCGCCAACCCAAGTGGGTTGGCGATCGCAGTATGGCAGCTTTGCCATAATCGCCACGCTTGGCAGGTGCCAAGCGTGACGATTATGACAAAGCCTCCCAAATTAAGGAAGGCATATGTCCAGCTGTAGACGTTTTTCGGCTGAAAAAAAGAAAGAAAATACATTTATTTAGCACAGATTCAAAGGCACACAATATAATATAGCAAAAATAAATTAATAAAAAGATAATTTTAAAAGAAAAGGTTTATAATTTTAATAAACTTACTTCTTTTGTTATACTTTATGTTATTAAAACAACCAGCATTAATTGTGATGATCACTAAGACATGTCACATGATGTTTCGTTTTTCCAACAAGAGATTATTTACATAATACAGAAGCTAACAGATTTCCGGACCGGTTTCTGATTTCCCTAAACTGCATTTAGTTATAGTTTTGCCGTATTGTTCGAACCTGCTAAAAATTAGTTTTGAATGTTTCCTGAATATCTGGGTGTCGGTACTCGCTATTATGACGTTATCTATATAACAGAATAAATACGAGCTTTCCTTTCCTTCTTAATGCTTGAGGTATTTTAAAACTATTATTTTTTGAACTTTTATTTATTGTTCATAAATCTTTGGGAAATATAGACACCGGTGACGTAGACGGCAATCACATCGAGCACGTCTGCATCAACAACCGCCACAAAAACAGATTTTATGGATAGAAAAGGTTTTTATTATTAGGAACACAACATACCTAGGTCGGTACAGGCTATGAGGATGACATAGAAAGATCAGTCTCGTTGAGTGATTGATTGATGATAGGTACTTTGAAGGAAACACGTGTAAAAATAGGATACAAAAACATGATATCAAATTATACATTGTGGATACATCAATATTACATTTAAAGGTAGTACTGGCAATAATCATGCCGAGGAATATTTTGTAGCTATAAAATAAATCTTAACAAAACCAAATATTTAAAAAAAAATAAACAACGGTAGTGATGGGCCGATAATGGATTTCGCCGATAGACAAGCTGTAGTGACCAAACTATTAGATATTTAAGATTTTAGTTGCGCCACTGTTTCGCAGTTAAAGCGCTAGGAAGTTGTAAAGGGCGGACGTTTTTGGGGATTTTTCTGCCATACGTAGTTCTGACGTTCAAAAATTACAAATTCTCAGCAGCTTAATTACAATAAATTGATTTTGATTGAATTATTGTAGGTATGCATACTGGGGACGTCTTAAATACGAAATTCTAATTAATGTCATATTGTCATCCACACGTTTTATAAATACAAATTGCTGCCTGAAGCCGAACTGCAACGAGTGCGATAATACTGCTTAAGTCCTGACTATAAAACAAATACCTATTATAGTTCACGTTCGGAAGCACGCTCATACAATGTAATAATACAACAGTACTGTATACAAAACAATATAGTACATTATTATAAAATAGGAGAAGAACACAGAGAACTCATAAGTTGTTTCTAAGGAATGCTAAAATTAAGAGGAATTGATTAGCTTACATTAGCCCCTTATAAATAAACTCTCTCACCACTCTCATAAAGATCGGATTCTCTACACTCGAAGTAGTGGACAACTATGTTTACCTAGGACAAACTGTCCAGTTAAGTAGATCCAACTTCTAAAGAGAGGTCAATCGACGAATCTGACTCGGCTGGGCGGCGTTCGGGAAGCTACGCAATATCTTGTCGTCGCCCATAACACAGTATCTCAAGATGAAAATATTTGACCAGTACGTGTTGCTAGTGATGACATATGGCACGGAAACGTGGTCACAATGGGCGTCATAAGAGAATGGCCTGTAAGTCTAGTAGTTAGTGTAGTAGACTGGCCTGTTAGACTAGTGGTTAGTGACCCTGACTGCTAAGACTGAGGTCGTGGGCTCGATTCCCACCCAGTACCAATCTTTGTGTGATGAGCACAATTATTTGTTCTGTGTCTGGGTGTAATTTATCTATAATATGTATGTATTTAGAAATATTTAAGTATATTTATCAGTTGTCTGGTTGCCATAGTACAAGCTCTGCCTAGTTTGGGATCAGATAACAGTGTGTTGGTTGTCCTAAGATATTATTATTATTATAATGAAAGTCATTCAAAGGGCGCTGGAAAGGGCTATGCTTGGAGTTTCCCTATGCGATCAAATCAGAAATGAAGAGAGTAGGAAAACCAAGGTAACCGACATAGCCAAACTTAAGTGGCAGTGGGCAGGGCACGGTGCTCGCAGAACAGATGGCCGACGGGGCTGGTAGGTTCTGGAATGGCGACCGCGTATTGGAAGACGTAGTGTTGCAAGGCCCGAAGGCCTCCCAAAGATGGACCGATGACCTGGTGAAGGCCGCAGGAGTCTGCTGGATGTGAGAAGCACAAAATCGGTCGAAGTGGCGGTGCTTGGGGGAGGCCTATGTCCAGCAGTGGCCATCTTTCGGCTGAAATGATGATGATGATGAAATAAACTATGAGCCAGATCTTGACATGATTCACAATAAAAATATGTATGTGTACTTATAAATGTTATAGTCAAAGTCCGAAACACAGTCTCTTCGCGGAAGGACTGGTTTATCCTAGGTTTGGCCAAAGCCATCAGGCAATCCCCGAAATACATTTCAATTTCGCCCTTTGCCTGAAGTATTTTTAGTCAAACCCAGGAGCTCCTAACTTTTCAGTCAAACGTCGAAAGTAAATTATTCTGTTTCGGTTTTGGCCTAGTCAATCCTAGAAGCGACTGCAAAACTCGGTCAAACGTTGATCTGAACATGTTTAAACAGGTTCATAATGTCTCTCGCGGTGTTCCGACCGATTGTTTTGTCATTTCATGTTCGTTCATTGAGCGTGCGGGCGTGTAATTGTGTAAAATTGAAGATGAGTGAATCAAACGGTGTTGTTGTTACTAAAAACGTGGATAAAGAAGCTTTAAAAGTAAAGTTTAAAGAGAAAATTTCTAATTTGAATAAAAATAAGTGTTCATTTCACATAAAAAAACTAACCTAACCTAACCTAACCTCCGTATATTCCAAAGCATTTATTTATTTATTTTATACTTTATTGCACATCGTACAAAAGGCGGGCCTAATGCCACACGGCATTCTCTCAAAGCATCTCAAATATAAAAGTGAAAATCACGTAAGCTGACCAATCAGGTGTCAGAACTGGCAGAGTTAAGCGGTTCTTAAGACTTGAAAGCTGCTTAAATGATAAAATGCTTCCAAATATACGAAGATAAGACACTTCATACCTATATCGGAGTTTGACTCGTCAAACCCCGATTTAATAAAATTGTGTTTTGACGTTTGCCTGACCAAATTAGTCTCTCCCAGGTTTGACGAAAATTGTTTAGTCAAAGGCCGAAAATTTACATTTGTTAGGGCTTTGACTAAGTCATTCAGTCTGACCTGAGGATTGACCAGTCCAACCTAGGAGCGCCGGAGCTTCGGAGTTTGCCTATAACATAAATACAATATTTCTAAACTCATCTCCGTTGAACCTTTGTTGGGGTCGACAACTAGTGTAATGGGATGCAACTGAAAATGTTATTCTAACTCTTGGCATATTAATTTCAATACATGTTTTATTAATCAGTACTGGCTGGTATAAACATATCTATAGTTATGACGTGTTCAAGGGCGATAGCTACAGCAGTGTAAAAAATGAATGCGATATTTATGACACCAAGCGATATCTCGTATCAGTAAACTGGATGAAATTGAAAATATTTCATCTCACAGTATCTTTCGGGAACCCGTTTAGGAATAAATAGGAAATTGTTTCGATCATTTTGTTTAACGCTATTAAGCGGTTTTAGTATTATTTAACATCGTTATTAGTATTTTATGTACAGTATGAGAGCAATCAAATGGTGATCCAGTAGTATCGTTCGTACCTAAATGTCCGGAGTTCGAACCCAGGCAGGCACTTACTTTACTTCTGTGTATTTGATTTCATCAGCACTGCTCACAAACGGTAATGAATAACATCATAAGGAAATCGGCATATCATAGAACCAAAAATCCCGTCTGATGGGCCTACTCCCTATCAGAGAGGAGCCCTGTGTCCCCGCAGTGGGAACATTACAGGTTCATTATGCATTGACAGTATGTAAACGAACTGTTCTTACTCCTCTACCAAATTGTTTATAAGTAAGTTACTATACTTATCCACTATACTTTTGAAGGAGGAGCAACAACAAGGCGCAAGATTCCTCCATTGAAAGGGGGAAGATCCTTTGACCAGACCAGGGTTTTTTTCTAGTTCCCAACGGTTATTCTGACTTGCTAAGTAGTTCATCAACATATTCAAAGAAAAAAACTTTTTTTGTGTGTGGGAATTCATCAAATGACGTCTTTCGCTCTGAGCGGAGCGGGAGGGCGTGTCAGACTTTAACTGACTAAACCCACCCGTGTTCCGTGTTCAGTTGCTTTTATGCCAGGGCCACGGTAACTCTTTGGAACAAATCTCGCGACCCGGGCAGATTCATAGATAACTTGATATTCTATCTATAAAACTTATCTTTTATCTTGCAGCGCGACATCTACACCTGGGCCCTGGACCACCGAGTGCACCACAAGTACGCAGAGACGGTAGCTGACCCTCATGACATCAGGCGAGGATTCTGGTTCGCTCATGTCGGGTGGTTGGTCCTGACTCCTCACCCTGCCGTGGAAGACCGCCGCATCGCGCTACGATCTACGTCTGCTGACCTTCTTGCTGATCCAGTGGTCAGGCTGCAGAAGCAGTAAGTAGCTGAACTCTAGATTTACATAATCAGCCTTTAATTTTTCCACTGCTAGGAAACAGGTCTCCTCTTAGTAAGGGGGAGTGGGCCGTAAATCACCACGCGAACCCAGTACGAGTAGGTAGGCGGCACTTGTCTTCGAATGTATGGTTCTAGTACACACGGCTACATATCAAGTTATAGATTTCCAGTTTTAACAGACCTCGCATTATATAGGCTTTCCGTACAATGAGAAGTCAGGTTATACTGGAAATTTATAGCTTGATATATCGCCGTGCGTACATGCCGTTTTTCACAGTATATTTTCCTGCACAGTTTTGTGAGTATTGATGATTGAAATAATCTAGTATAAGTTGAAGTAACAATTGTTAAACTAGGACCTCCGGAGTTAAATAAAATAACAGTTAATACAAATAACAATAACAAAAACCATGGCCAGCAAGACGACCAGTCACCACAAGCAGCAACCGTTCACGAGCATAACTCAAAGGTCAGCCATTAACCCCCTCGCCATATTTGAGGAATGGTGGCAACCCGACCTCCGACGCTACCGCAAGCAGTAACATCTAAGGGAGCATGACGAACTTGCTGCCGGTTGCAGGCAAGAATAAAATGAACAGTTGTCGAGGTCGCTAGCTAACTACAAATTTAAAAAAGTTTAAAAAAATTATTTCGGAACAATAACCAATAACACAGGACAAGTTTGACAAGTAAAACGATGGTAGCTGCAAAAGTATAAACTGTAGCGCAGCTAACCACGCCCTTCTCCAGATACAGAATGGAATGATGTTCCATGCGAGAATTAGATTAGATTTATATAATTAATTTAGAAACAAAAAAATAAGTCTAAAATATACAATATAAAAGGTGTGATTTGGGATGTATTTTGACGTTGAGTTTATATGGTGAGTGTAGGGTGAATGGGTGTGTAGGTGAGTGACAGTGAGGTGTGCGAGGGGTGTTTGTGGTTCTGTGTGTGAGGGAATACAGCTCATTTAAAATCATTGTAATAAGTAGATTATGTCCACAATAAATGAAAATAAAAGAAAAATAAATTAACAAAAGCAGTTAAATAAAAAATAAAAAAAACAATTATATGCACTACCCATATAAAGTGTCAGTGGAAAAGCTAATTCTGGTTGAAATAACATAAACATTGTCTTGAGTTACAGCGACCAACTACTCTTATCGTCTAAGTAGTAATTGATAGAACAGTATGCCTTTGAACGAAGCGCGAAGGTTGGATTTGACTTTAGCTTTAAACTCATTAAACTGCAAATCTAGCAAAGCAGAGGGAATCTTGTTATAAAAGGTAATACCAAGACCAACAAATCTATTATGAACCTTATGAAGCCGGTGAAAGGAGCACGTAGTTTTTCCTTATTTCTAGTATTAATATTATGAATATCACTGTGTTTAGTGTACAAGTGTATATTTTGCCTAATATATAACCATCATAACCACTTCAGCAGTAGGACGTCCACTGCTGGACATAGGCCTCCTCCGATTTTATATGTAAAGACCGAATATAATATAGGACGTAGACTGATAGCTTACTATTTCAAGTTAGTGATCTGAAAAAGTCTTAACGCGAGAGAGATATGAAGCGTGCAAGGGTCCCTTTGTGTTAGCCGATCGCCGACAGTCACTTTGAAGGCTGGATCCGTGAGCACCGGCTTAAGGCTCCGACACGACAACGCAAGCGGCTCTAGTTGAACAATCAGAATCGCGTTGCACCGTGACTTCCTATCTAAATGACCCTTGAAGTTCCAACTGCTCTTGTCATCAAGGGCTTGCATTTTCTTTAAGTTTTGTAGCTTTCGCTATAGCTTTCTAGTTGATCTATTTACTCTCTGGCTCTCTCTGGTTAATGAATGTGTACATCTAATAAATTATTTCTCAAACTTGACACCTGTAGATATTTCCCGAAAAGCAGACATTTTTTTAATGCGTGGATCATAGCGGCCATATGTCTTACCCGTATCAGAGCACACATCCAGACATCAGCATAGTTGTTGCTGTCAATTGTCTAATTTACCTAATGACCCAAACAAAATTTTTGTCTGGGCAAGAAAATGCAGCAAAATCCTCTCAAAGCAACGTAGACATACCATAACATAGTAACCTTCTTAAAGTTATTTGACCAGACATTTGTAGCATGTCACTGTTAGTTACTTCGATCAATAATACCACTAGATAAAGGATCAGGAACAAAAATAATGCGCTCAAGTGGCCACGTTTGCACACACTTACACATTTATATTTCTTACTACGAAATATAGAAAAACGTTTCATAATATAAGCAACTTCAGTTTATAGTAACCCTTAACACTCAACCATAAAGTTTAATTACGATTGCAAAACATTCATATTTAAGTCCTTCTGTCATCGCAGAAAGGTAAAGAGCAATAAATTTAAAATGTTGCTTGAAAATTAAAAGTCATTTTTATATAAGTACAAAATTATTTATTCTAAACCGAAACTTAAAGTCCAAACAATAAGGTTAAAAACATTATGTTGACAATTTCGTGCTTACTCTATTTTGGAACTAGACGTAATTCTTGGTGTTACATTTCAATGCTCAGAACACAGTACGTATTGAAAGACGTAGAGTTGCAGAATTTCTTAGATTTACTATCTATAACTCTGCGAGATGTCGTCAATTTCTTTTTTAAATACCCTTTTCTAGGAGTATCACATAAAGATGTTAAATCAGATAGTGATGCATCAGGAGATTTAAAAGAAACTACTTCAGCCCGAGGCAAATCACGTATTCCTGTGATATCTTCAAACGTTAAAGCTGTTGAAGATGTGGCTTGAAAAGAAACATACGCGGTTTATTGAAAATAGTTTTAAAGTATTTTATGAAAATACCTACAGGAATAGTTTTCTTCAGATAAAGATTTTATTTTATTTTACCTGATTTGATAAATCATTTGCCAATTCTGAACTTATAGCTGATTGCATTGGTTCGTGATTCTACAAAACAAAAAAGAAATCATAATCAACTTATAGTAAGTTGATTATGATTTCTTTTCTATTTTATGAAAACATAATCTTACAACAACTATTTTATGATAATTACCTGCAATTTAGGAATTGCTGTTTTTAGTAATCTACGCCTTTGCGTGTTTCCAGTTATGTCCAATCTATCAAAATGAATTGAACGTATTGTCGAATTTTTATAAGGTTCGTATATTTCTTCTCCTCTTTCTTTCGCTACAATAGGTACCCATTCTGCACAGCGAAATGGGTCGCTAGGAAATCTACAAACAAAATTACAATACTACTCTATGCATTCTGTTCCAGAACAGTCAATGTTTGTTACAATAGTTGGCGATGGTTGGCGCGTTATCGCAAACATTGGTCAAACAATCATAATATTTGCAAAATTATTTATATTTACTATTTAATTGTTTTTATTTTATGAAAAACACTTAAAGATAATATAAACTTACCGAAAAAAGATATTCCTTCCAAAAACTTGGTGTTACGGTGATTATTTACACAATTTTTGAACGCGCACTGCAGCATTTTGACGTCTTATTGTTGGCTATGATTGGACCATACTAATTTGAAATAAGACCACAAAAATATTTGTGCTCTTATTTTTCGGGCCGTTTTTGAAGCGCTCATCGGTAATCTAGTACATTTTTGATCGAAGGTTAGTTACAAATATGCATTTGGGACGTCGCTAATAATCGTAGGAAATCCCAGCTCCCGCTGAAAACGAGTCATTTATTCAAGTCCATGCTATAATTAATTTGATGTGCCATGCCAACTCGCTAATTTGCACTAAATGCGGCGCAAGTCCCACTTTTAACTGGAGTTTACGTGTGCGTCTTAAAATAATTTTAGATTTTAGTGCCCTGGCGAACATTAACACAAGCCTGTGAATAATTCAAGTTTACCAGCGTCCAAAATATTTATAATATTTTATCGTTTCCGTTCCTAGAGAATGGGCAGCAGCGTTCTCTATGCATTTTACCGCCATACTGCGATCGCCAACCCGCTTGCCAAGCGTGGCGATTATGGCAAAGCTCCTCAAATTGGAGGAGGCTATGTTTTCTAAATAAAAATTTACTTCTAACCTAAATGAATAATTAATTTAGGGACTATTTACATAGTTTGGATCTAAATTGATATTGTTTCAATTAACATTTCATTTCAAAATGTCAGACGTTGCTATTGGCTCAAATCCATAATGTTCTGTTTTTTGGTCAAATCCAAAGTCAACTTTTTTTTTGTTGTTACTCTTTTAAAACGTTTCCAATATTTATTTAATTATATGTGAAGACGCTGTACGTACAATAGTGTACCAGAACAGGTAGAATAATTGAAACTGAAGCTATGAGAGATAAATTAATTATATATATGGTGCTCAGATATTTACAAACATTCCCAACATATTATTACTTATTGGTCGTTGGTCTCATAAATTTACGGTCTGAGCACTAACACAGCTGTCCTTGAGAGACAATATTCTGACGATCGAACAATCAAATAGAATCAAACACTCAATCAAATCGCTTTGTCACTCCAGATGTTCATAGAACTCTCCTAATTTAAGCTACCAAGGTCACGAAAAACCATAACAAATCTTTAAAGGAAAGATCTACAACTTAACGAATCGCTTCACAATAGATACCAACAATGTCTTATGAATACAAATGACTCTTCTTTATCCAAAGTTTTAGTTGCTCGTTTCAAGAATTCGTACGAAAATATAAAGAAACTATACTGAATTCGAAAAGAAAAGCAAAAAGAATAATTTCCTGTATTTCTGAAGATTATTTCGGTCTATTTATCATGAAGTCTGCATTGACATTATTTTGCTAAAAATAAAATATGTTAATGCATGCGAGTCGCAACTCAATGTTATTATTAAATCATATGAAATACACATTCCATATTTCTGGATTATTAGATAGTTTGTGCTTCAACCATGAACGCAATTAATAAGATAAATGGATTTTTTGCGAATAAAAATTTGCTTGCTTGATTTTCAACGAAAAAAGTCTAAAAATATGTCGGCTTTTTGGGTGTAGATTCTTTAAACGATTTTACAAACATATTACATAACTTACAACAAATTATGGAATGCTAAATATTCTATATTTTTCTGGTCAGATGCGTAGTAATCGTATCCGGTGTGCGTGTATGAACAGATGTATAAACCTAAACGAAACAAAGTAGAATATGAATCTGTGGTCCCACGGCCCGTTAACTGACAAGACGTTGCCAGGCCTGTCGAGGCTTGTCGCATCCCGTGACGAGCATTTCATGGCGTGTGTCGTTCTGATGCGGCGTAATGGCCTACATGTTCAGTGGTAGGGAACGCATGGCTGCGTATGCAGCCGCTGTGCTTTTTTTAAGTGGTCAATATTTGATAAACACGGCAGTAAGAGGCGCTCTCGCCTGAACGTAACTAATTCCGACGGATGGGACCGGCGACGACAGGCCACTGGAAGCCTCATCGAATGCGATGGTTCCCACGGCCTGTCGGCCTGGCTGGGTGTGATCTGGCCTGTGAGAAAGAAAAGCGCAGCGGGTAAATTCAATAACATCACGTCACCAAAGATAGACTAGTGCTAATGAGACTAATAACGATAGATATAAAATAGCTTAACGTGGCACGAGGCGAATGTTTAGTGTTCCTACGTGACGACCTCGCCTCAAAGAATAGGTATACCTACATATCACTGATATTCAGCTTGTCTATACAGTAATTGAGTATACAAGGCGAATATCAGTGATATTGGCTGTTATAGCAGATAACGTGAATAATATTTTGTATAGGTACATATTCCCAATGTTATACAGTACAGAACAGAGAGTCAGAAATCGCAAAAAACTCACATATTTCGTAGGAAATGAGACTGAAATTCGAGCGAACACAAACATGACATGACATGATGTTGTGACATGTGACGGTAGAATATGGAGGACTCTTAAAACATTTATGAATATACTATATTTCCCAGTATATATACTATTGCTTGCCAGCCGAGCAGCCATGCAGTGTAATGCCAGGCGACCAACCATAAACATCTGTAGCACCACAGAGCTCGGTGATGCGTACCTGCGGCTGGATATAAGCGAGAGGGAGGGTAGCTCTAAGGGGGGATATTAGACTACCGATCATATAAAGAGGATCATATTATTCTTATTATTCGTTCGTTCGTTCGTTTGTTTGTTCATTCTTATAATTTTTTCTTCTTATTTTTTTTTTTTTTACTCTTTGTAAACCTGCATGTATAAAATGTATAAAGGTTGTTTTCATTTCAAAGGCGGAGAACTTTAAATTGAAGTTTAACAGGGTAAAATGGTTTTTATTTCCGTGAAATTTACTAAATATTTTTGACAAAAAAGAAATGGCACTATGGCGTCTAATTTTCATAACGTTTTTATGCAATTTACAGGTCAGAGGGGTAATTGCGGAACTTTTTATCGATAGGAATTGGTTTAATATTCATAGTTAAACAACATTCATTGCGTTATTTACGTTGCTGAGCCGACAATTTATTCGAACAAATGACGCAATGGTTTAGAAATAATTCTCAATACCATTCAGATTCTGATAAATTGTATGTTTCGCAATTAGGGTGCAGTATTAGCTTGTATGTTGATCCTAACATGATACGCAGCTGTAACAAACTATTTATTTAAATAATATCATAACATACATTTTCATGCAGAAAAATTGAATTTTGCGAGTTATTTTAGGGTAATACGAAATTTCCCGACGTCGGTTATATTATCAGCACGCGTAGCATGACCGCCATAGAAACGGAATTTGTCGACGGAAGAAAAGACAAAATGATAGATTGTATCGTAGAAAAATTGTATAAAACTTAAGAGAAGAGATGTTTCTATTCTTCAGTCGATAAGAGTACGATGTCAAGTATGATGACTATTTCTCTCTACTATTGATGAGATAGAAACATTTTTACAGAATTAAAATACAAAAGGAACTTTTTTGTTCTTGGTAGAATAGATATAGAATTGGTCATGTTACGCCGGTTGTATTATCACTGTATACACATTTTTCATTTTTGTTTGCTTATTTCTTTCTATTTTTAACGTGTCCGTTTCCTCTGAAATAAATGAGAACAACAAAGTTTTTTTGTGCTTTTTCCCTATTTCTAAGAAGCCCGCGCTATCTCAAATATTCATTAGATTTACCCCATAAACCAGCATTATTTTCCATAATCCCCGACGCAAATAAAGAATAACATAATTGTAAATCCGGTCTCAAACCCTAATAAAGCTGTTCTGTAGATATAGTTTACAAAGTTGTACAATGACCAACTTGACTAGAAATGAAAAAACAAAGATAACATGTCTACTAAATTTCCAGACCAACTTCAAGCGAAGTCCTCATCTCCCGTGAAACTACTAAATATTCAGTTTAATTCTAAAATCATGGTTAGAGTTTTATATTAGTTGTAGAAGTTGAGCACCGCCACTTCGACTGGTTCGGTGCTTCTCGTATCCAGCGGATTCCTGCGATATCCACCAGGTCATCGGTCAGCTAGATCAGCGGTTCTCAAACTTTTTTAGCGATGGAACCCTTTTCAAAAGAGAAATATTTGATAGAGCCCTAAAATAAACAAAGATATTTCGTTATTTCGTTGTTCGTTATTTTGTTTTTGTAGCTGCATAGGTCGAAAATCCTGTTTCGCACAAGTTGGGAACGGGAGAAGAACATTCAGAGCCATTGTGACAAGAAGTAGATATTCATCACGGATTCTGCACCAAAAATGATTGAGAGGCATCGTTTTGAACAGTGACTACATACGACGTAGTGTCTGATGACATTTCTAAAACCGATTCATATAATTATGTTTGTTGACCTTCTTTCGGGCTTTTGCTTAATTCGGTAAAAAAGTTTTTTTACCCAATTTGCTAAAGCCCGAAGTATCCATGGATTCGTGGAGCCCCCACAGAGCCTTTGCGGAACTTTAGGGCTCCGCGGAGCACACTTTGAGAATGGCTGATCTAGATATACTATAACGGAACAAAAAAGGGTATGGAGGACCTCGGTCCAAATAACTCCAGTCTATAACGTTGCCACTGTTTGCCTCTTCAATAGCGAGGCAGTTATCAACCACGCGAGCCCTTTGCGGGTTGGTAGATGTAAGATTTCTTCGAATTTTTGTTTTAAGGCATGTCTCTTTCTTCATGATGTTTTCCTCCACCGTTTTGGGAGAAGTGACGATGAAATTGTCCACACAAAATAAAGCACCTGCTTGGGTTTAAACCGGTGACCTTCGAAAAATACGAAGACATGTGACATTAACCAAACCGTACTGGGCCCGCGCGGTAGATTACGGCCCACTCCCTCTCCAAGAGAGGAGCTCTGTGTCCCAGCAATGGGAAAATTATAGGCTAATTATCCTATAGCGCCTGTCTTGGTTTGATCCTACGACCTTACAATTCGAAAGTCGCGGCTGTTGCCACTGGGCCACCATTGCTCTCTATCTTTTCTTCGTTAATTTATTCCGAAAAACCTCATCACAAAGCTGTTACTTTAATGCAAGCTTTAAAGCTGGATACAATCATTTACATTTATACGTAATAAAATGCGACAATAAAATACGCTCTCAGACTAGGTGGAGCGACGACCTTCATAGGGTGGCTGATAGCAGCACTGCAGCTAGATGAGAGTGATTGAGAATAGAGTTATCGTGCGAGTGGTCCATGTTCAGGATAATTTGAGTAAGCTTAGATTTATAATAGTGATGTTAAAAAATATCTAAGTAAAAGAATCTTAGCTTATGGATATTTTTACAAAAATGGTAAAATGGAACTCATATGTTGCTTATCATCATCATCATTTCAGCCGTAAGACGTCCACTGATGGACTTAGGCCTCCCCCAATTTGGGGGGCTTTGCCATAATCGCAACGCTTGGCAGCCGGGTTGGCGATCGCAGTATGGTAGTAAAATGCATAGAGAACGCTGCTGCCCATTCTCTAGTAAGTCCCTTAGTCGCTTTTTACGACACCCACAGGAAGAAATGGGGTGGTGTTATTCTTTACGTCCGGCACCACACGGTACCGGTATGTTGCTCAGTCTAACTAATCTGTCACGAAGTTTGTCTAGAGAAAAATCAGAAATTATTCTATGTGATGGAATATTATGTAAAGATTACAGGAAAAATAAAACTATGTCTCTAAATGACACACATTTTCAGAAATCATCCATTAAAATTATATTAGTTCCACTATCGCTCAAGAGAGTGCGCTTACCAATAACTGCAATGCAATAATATGATACTACAAAATATCATGGTATAAATGATGGTATCCCTCGATGGGCGAGTCTGACTCGCTCTTGACCGGTTTGTTAGGGTGTTCGAAGTCTATCGCTATATATTAAAATTTGATCAATCTTTGTTCCAGGTTGTTTATTCCAATGTTCGCAATACTGAACATCGGGCTTCCCATCTTCCTGCCGTGGTACTTCTGGAACGAGACCCTGGTGAACAGTTTCGTCATCAGCTTCGTCACGAGGTTCACCATCACGCTGAACATTGCCTTCTGCGTCAACAGCTTCGCTCATCTGTGGGGCAACAAGCCTTATGACAAGTAAGATATTTATTTAATAATTTTTAATATTATTTGGGTAGAAATATCAAATTGGTCCATGCTCATGAGTTTTTTTTTTTAATTATAAAATCATGACGATTTATAATTAAAAAATATATATAGTATCAAATTGTCCCTGCTTCTGAGGATTGTATTTTTTAATTAAAAAATCATTATAATTTCAACAAAGATATCATACATATCAAAATGGTCCCTACTTTTGTGGATTGCATTTTATTAAATCATCATGATTTTAACAAAGACTTAAAAATGTCAAATGCTTCTGAGGATGGTATATTAAAACAGAAATCATTATGAGGTAATAATTTAAGCAAACGACTATGCTACTCGTTTTGCTTTGGCAAAGCAATCAGGCTTAGACAAATCCAATCTTCGATTGGATTTTCTTAAGGGGAATAGGGGCGCTAAAGGTAAGGCAATTTTCATGTTGAATTTTCTTGTTAATGATTTTATGGATATATTTTGACTAGCTTCTGCCCGAGACTTCGACCGCGTCAAATTTTTGCTCCTCTGACCCTTCCCGTCGCATCGAATTGCCTGCCAGTGTTCGACCATTTTTCGTTGCTGTTCCGCTCCTGCTAATCGTAGCGTGATGTTATATAGCCTGTAGCCTTTCTCAATAAATAGGCTATCTAACACAGAAAGATTTTTTCAATCCGGGCCAGTAGTTCCTGAGATTAGCGCGTTCAACCAAACAAACAAACAAACTCTTCAGCTTTATAATATTAGTAGAGATAAACAAAAAGTTTGATATAGGAATTTTGTTTATATCAAATTACAAACTAATACTGAACTGTAAATTAAAAACAAAACCTTATGATATTTTGAATTTCGAACTACCCCACATTAAAAATAATTTAAATTACATACATGCATTAATAACATATTGCATACCAGCCATTACTCAAAAGCTAAGTTTCCACTTTCATCGGTTGTATATGTTAGCCACAGGCCATAGGGTAAATGATAAGGTTTGGTCCATACGGGCTTAACGAGCAATTAATGGGCAAGTGAGAACATAGCCTAATGACGTTGGGTCGGATTATCTTGATATTTTCTTACATTTCAGTGGGCAGGTATTGAATAATCTTGAGACGTGAGAGACATTAAACCTTATTAAGTAGAAATATAACATAACATTACGCCTGAATTCCCCGAAAGGTTAGGCAGAAGAATACCTATTATAGCACAACCATATTCCGATAGTTATGGTTAAGTCCCATGTAACAGGGTGAGACCCGGTCGCCTTCAACCGGGTACAAATCTAGGGAAATCCCTAATGAAAAACGAAAACAATGACATATTCCCCGACTTGGGAATCAAACTCAGGATCTTAAGTTCAACAGCAGTGCTTTCGACCACTAGACCAACGACGCAGTTAGATCGATGTTATCTTCATTTTAGCGTGTCGATAGTAATCTAAATACAGGATAACTTTTTATCCAGTGCGCAAACTGTAACCATGAATTCAGCATATCATTCTAGACCACCCAGTGTAGAAAATTTACGTCGGTTATACAAAAAAAAAATCAGCTGTTCCATACATTTTGACCTTGTAGGTATTGCATTTTTCTATGAAACAGCTGATTTTTTTTTTTTGTAAAACCGACGAAAAATTTCTGCACAAGGCGGTCTAGAATGATATGCTGAATTCATGGTCACAATTTGCGCACTGGATAAAAACTTACCCTATATATAGTCAGCCCAGAATTTGGCTATGAGCTTGGCACTTTCATCCATCAAATCCTTGTAGCGTGCAAACAACAGGACATGTTGGACAATATATTAAGTGCAGCATTGTTTGTGGGACACCACCACATTTGCACTCCAGGGCGGAGTCATCTGTGAATCTTCACCTGAACAGAGGGGTAATTGCGGAACTTTTTATCGGTAGGAATTTGTTTAATATTCATAGTTAAACAACATTCATTGCGTTATTTACGTTGCTGAGCAGACAATTTATTCGAACAAATGACGCAATGGTTTAAAAGTAATCTTCAATCCCATTCAGATTCTAATAAATTGTGCGTTTCGCAATTAGGGTGCAGGTTTTTTTTACTTCGACATACCTGAGTCTAGTTATGGATTTCCAGGAAAGCCAAGGCAACTCGTGTATAGCTGTCATATTAATATTTATGTATCTAAGAGAATATTTACGAAAGTGACAAAAAAATCTCCACCCAATTTGTGTCTTATTCAGGCATTTTATCATAATGATGTTATTTCCACCCATTTTATTACGGTTTACTATCCTGAAATGAAGGAAGTATAATATTACTTTTTACGAGCTCCATCGTAAATTGCTAATGTTTTCCCTATTCTATAGACAAGACAATAATGTGATTGTCTACACTAATATTATAAAGAGGAAAAATTTGTATTTTTGTTTGTTTGTTTGTAATGGATAAACTCAAAAACTGCTGGACCAATTTTAAAAATTCTTTCACCATTAGAAAGCTATATTATCTGCAAGTAACATAGGCTATATAACATCACGCTACAACTAAGAGGAGCGGAGCAGTAATGAAAAATGTTGCAAAAAACGGGGAAAATCGCATGGGTAGGCGATTCGACGCGACGGGAAGGGTCGGGGGAACACGAAATTTAACGCGGACGAAGTCGCGGGCAGAAGCTAGTATTAAATATTATCGTGAATACACACATACTTTGTATCGCTTCAATTTAGTGTATTAGATTTAAGGCTTGTGAGTACTTACCCAAGCTTGTTTGCTAGCTTGTGGACACGTGTTCAGTGACAAGCAAATAGCCGCACGTGTCTATCCATCAGTTTAAGCTGTAGATGTGTGACCATCTTTTTTTTGGATGGGAAATCATCAAATGACTTCTCCCGCTCTGAGCGGAGCGGGAGGGCGTGTCAGACTTTTACTGACTAAAACCCACACGTGCCAATGTAACTCTTTCGAACGAATCTCGCGACCCTGGCAGGCATCGGTCCTAGCAGACCCCTTCAGTATTGCTGACATCTTTACATGCCTAGAACCCTCCGTGCTTCGCTAAGACATTTTTTTTTATTTTTTTATTTTTTTTATTTGTACAGACAGAAAAACTTATATAAGTACACAAGGATTAAGGGAAAAATTGTACAATAGAGTCTCATTAAAGGGCAAACTGATGCCTCCTAAACTAGGCCAAAAACCTGTGCTTTAGAAGACAAAGTTCCTCCATTTATAAAAGCATACAATTTGTATTAAGTGTCATGCAAGTACTTATAGAGAACAAAAAAATAAATTAAATAAACAACGCCTTAATTAAATACATTAATTAGATCTATTAAGAGACAATTGTAATAAGATTCTCGGTGTCGTCATATGTTAACTTCTGCAACCAGTCTGTAAGTTTGATTTTAACTTCATGTTTAGTCAGAGGGTAAATGGAAATAAGTTTATTAATTTTGTTGTACAGTCGAGAGCTAGTTGCCGCATATTGTCGGCTGGCAAACTTGGAACGGCATTGGACTATATCGCACACAGGAGTGCCTTTGCGTTTTTTGAGCTTAGCATGGTCTAGGTGTAGCGTAGAGTGTTTGCGCAGCACGGCGCGTAGCACAAAAAGCTGTCTCACAGTTAATACTTTGGCTTTTGAATAAAGTTGGTTGGTCGAAAAGTCTCTGCGTTTAAAGTGAATGACTTCCAAGATCGCTCTTTGAGCTCTTTCAACTTTAAGTAGGGATGTTTTGTAGGTTCCGCCCCAAACTGGCATACAATATAAAATTATTGATTGACAGAGGCTCTGGTAAACTATTAAAGATAGATCGGGACCAGCAGAGTGCCTTAGCTCCTTAAATATATAGATTAGTTTTCTGATTCTTGTACAGAGGGCGTCGATATGGGGTTGCCAGCTAAGTTTATGATCCAAGTGGACTCCTAAGTATTTTATGTCAGGGACCAATGACAGGAATGGGCAGTTGCAATTGGGCGCCTCACCTGAGCAAATGTGGGCTTTAATTTGACCTGATTCCGGTGGAGGAGGTAAAGTATTAGGTAGAGAGAATCTAATGTCCTTAGTCTTTGCTACGTTAAGGGTAAGTAAATTTTCTGAGAGCCACTCCATCACAAAGTGAAGCGACTGTTCTGCCCTTTTAATTGCCATGTCCCAGTCAGTATCATGAACTATCAGCGCTGTGTCATCGGCGTACGTAAATATATCGCAATTTGGAATGTTTGCGTGGCACAGGTCATTGATGGATTTATGATACGATTAGAGAGGTAATCTTTAAAAATGTTCAAAGCGACGCCGCGTATCCCAACGCTTTCCATTTTCGGGATCAAGATAGGGATGGAAACCGTATCGAATGCCTTTGACAAGTCGAGGAAGATGCCGTAACATTTCATACCTTTGTCCATGTTATTAACTAATGTTTTGGAGAGGTCAACTACAGCATCCTCCGTTGAGATTCCCGGTCTAAAACCGTACTGATTGCTAGCTATGATTTTGTGTTTAGACAAATACGCAACGAGACAATTGTTAAGTATCCTCTCTAGGATCTTGGATAAAGAGCTTAGTACGGAGATTGGACGGTAGTTAGTTTCATTGGCTCTGTCTCCACTCTTGAAAATCGGGTGCACGACCGCTTTTTTGAGGACGTTGGGAAAGACCCCAGTATCAATAGCACGATTGAAGATATGCGTGATGGGTGTTGCTAAGATGGAACTCGATTGTTTCAACACTTTAGCTGAAATGTTGTCGTAGCCAGTGGCACAGTCAGAGCGCAAGGAGTTGATCAGCCTCTCCACTTGTATCTTATCCAGTGGCAGTATGACAAGAGAATGGCACGGTGGCGGGCGTGGAGGGGTTTTAACATCATGGTTAAATCTAGTGACAGGAGTAACTTGAGAAGCTAGTTTACTACCGACATCAGTGAAAAAGCAATTGACACGGTTCGCTGAAGTTTTAGGATCATCAGTAAGTAGAAGAAGCTCTTTGGGAGAATGCGGCTTAGAAGTAGAGTTGGTAATCGCTTTAATTGCCCTCCAGGTTGCTTTAGGGTTATTTTTAGCCTTTTGCAGTTCATTTTTGTCATATGCTCGCTTTAGTTTTTTTAATAATGTGTTAAGGTAACATTGATCCCGGCTGTCGGATCCTCAAAAGCTCGAAACTCCGACAAACCAAAGGGTTAGCTATCGTTTTACCCAGTAACTGGGTTCTGACAATTAGATAAGCAATCGCTCCATTTAAATTACTGATGCTGCTACATCCGGTTAGACTGAAAACCGACCACAAACATAGTTGGGAAAAAGGTAGGTAGATAATTAGTTTAGTAGATGTAGGTATCGAATAAATGATAATGATAAATGATTTTATTTCTGTAAGTAGATTTGTACAAACACTTTTACATGTCAATGATATTTTTAAACTAGATGAGGTCGTGTTTTCCTAACTGACTACTCTGAGAAGAAAGGCCGAAACAAACTCAGAGGTCACAGTCTCTTTTAAAGTCCAGACATAATCTTGGTCACATTATGTGAAGACTATGTAAATTGATGACTGCATATATGCTGCGTACATATTGCGAAAGCACTGATATTTTATTCCATGAGGGTACCATCAATCAATCAACACGTAGCGAAAGAAGCCCACGATCAGACAAGTACACAGTACTTGTGCTATATTCGTTTTACTAAGCGATTCCTAATCTAAAAAATATATTAGAGGAAACAGGGGCAATGCGATTTCCTTAAGGGCAATCTTGAATAAAACAGTAAACAAAACAATTTATTTAAAAATTCTAAAGTTATTTTAGTCTCATTAATGTTCTTCAAAATTAACTTCAATTATATTGTCTTAGTAAAAAACTTCAAAAAAAAAACTTGAAAAATAAAAACGCTTATATGCGGGGCATAATAGGCATACCCCGTCTTATAGTCATATGTAAGACTAAAACCAAGCAAAAAAACAGTCAATAGGAAGGGACTCGTCATCATTATCCTCTACCGGTTCAGTGTCCGACTAACCCTGGGGCCCCGTAATACATCGGCTTCCCCTACTCAGGTAAGAACACTTAGCAAAATGAATATCACCATAAAAACACCTGTGTGTGTATAACATAATGGATTCCGCTTAGATATAGGCTTCTACTTTACTACGTTGGTAGAAATCCATTATGGAGTTAATGGATTCCTGCCAATAATGACTAATGTACGATTCGCACCTGGCGGAGTGTGGCAGGAGGAAGTTGGCGATTTACAATAAAATTAGGGACAGGCAAAACGATATCTCTAATATAGTTTTGTTTAGAATGTTGGTTCATCTAAACACAAGAGTAAAACAATAACGAAATCAAAACTGTTCATTCAATAATTTTGAAAACAAATAATTGCTACGAGGTCTAAGTCTTTAGATTTTTTTTGTCGACAATTTTTGCTTGGCTGAATGTATGTTCCGGATTGGCGCAAACACCGCTGAACAGATTTTAATGAAATTTTACACACAGATTCTTCATAATCTGGATTTACACGTAGATAACTTTTATTCTCCGTAGTTAGTTTCCATGATACGGAGGACACCGGAGCAAAAGCTAGTAAGCAAGCCGCAAAGAGGCACACAATGGAGCCGTTTCAGTCTGTTTCGAACTTTTTTCAGTTATGGGTTCTAAGCATTTCTGTCTCAATTCTCAATGCAGTCTTTCGGAAGAATGCTCTACTAAGAGCATTTTAAAATGCTCGTAGCTGTGCACAATTCCGTGATCAAATTTTGCTTTACGCTGCACTTTCATCCACTTCATCGCGCTTAAACACACTCTATCGAGTGTGAATCATAAAGGTAACCTGGAAAATTCTAATTTATATTTTTTTTAGCGATTGGCAGGTCAATGACCGGTTTATGTTGATTAAAATACGATTAGTGACCGTAACAAAGTGCTTTACAGAACGATAAATCATTAAAATCACCAATATAACTCCTTAAATTAGAATTGGCTTTAATTGTCTTGTTTTCATGAATTAGTCTTTCAATAGGGTAATATGAACATAAATGAACCTAACTTATGTGTTGATGACTTTCATAATTATAATTCTACCGCTTCGGTTCGGTTCGGTTGCGAATTATATTTTAATCAATAAACAAGTAGAAACTGACCTTCAAATTGCAAAAAACTTAATAATATTCGAAGTTCGCAGTTTCCTCTTGAAAGTCCATTCGCCACTTGTTATTTCTCCGCCGTCAAGAAAC
The DNA here is from genome assembly GCA_947507805.1 of Aporophyla nigra. Taxonomy (NCBI): domain Eukaryota; kingdom Metazoa; phylum Arthropoda; class Insecta; order Lepidoptera; family Noctuidae; genus Aporophyla; species Aporophyla nigra. The sequence continues at coordinate 9,647,755 of OX382301.1, forward strand.
AACAATATGTTACAAATCCGACCTACTACTAAACTTTAAAATAAATCCTACTATCCCACTAATATTGGATGACTTTGTATGTATGGATGTATAGATGTATGGATGTATGGATGTTTGTTACTCTTTAACGCAATAACTACTGAACGGATTTGGATGAAATTTGGAACACATTAACACATAGGGTACTTTTTAACCCGATAGTGTGTTCTCGCGGGATATATTCCGACCTCCACGCGAGCGAAGTCGCTGGCAAAAGCTAGTAAGTGATAAAAGTAATTACCAAGTTCCAATTTATGTTAACACTTTGAAACATCATTACTGTAAATTCCTTTTTTACCTATTTTTCTCTCAAGTGGCGTATTAGAGATAGGATACTTTCCGATCAGGAAAGTCAACATTTTTAATAATTTGGAAAGTTTGTTATAACTTTTTTAATGATCGGTTACCCTTATCTGAGACTATGGAAATCCTATTTAATATTATAAGGTCCCAATATAATTAATGGATACCTACCTTCAAAATATAAAAACTATCAATAACACAGATCGAATGATAAAGTAGAACGGACGTTAGAAGAACACAAATTCATAGCAATGAATGGCGATTTCATTTAAATCGGTTCAGTAGTTTTAACAGGAAAGCGAGACAGACAGACAGACAAATAGACAGAGTTACTTTTGCATTTATAATATTAGTGTGGATTCTATTAGATAGTCGTAACAAATTCAGTAACCAAGAAGGAGTGTTATATTTTAAAACTTGAAAGGTCCTCGGATATTTACGCTGTCTGTATGTACCTGGTTTTCAAAATATCTGCGAGTGAGCCATATTTTCCCACTTTTAGAGGATTTTTTTCTAACCCTTCATAATATTAGACTCAAGACAAAAGTAAACTTAGCAGAATGATGTAAAAAAGCCTATATCGACTTACAATTGTCTACAAGTCTGAAAATAATTCCTATTTCCTACTAGGTGGACGTGAAAGTCATTTCTCATTTTAGTCAAGTAAATTCTCTCAAGTTTATGAAAATTTCAATAAGTTAGAAAGAGTTGACTATCTCACAAAATCCGATCCGATAGAACTAAGGAAACCAATATCAAGGAATTTATCGACGTCGACCAGACGAAAGATTCTTCAAGAAGAGCTTAGTTGTGTCCGGAACGACGATCATAAACGTGGCTGCGTTAAAAGAAGTGTCAGTAGATTCAAATCAAACGTGCATTGAACATATCTTTATATATATAATTCTACTGTACGCGTGTATGTCACTGAATTCCTCGTAAACGGCTGGCCCGAATTGAATGAATTTTTTTGTATGCGTTTGGGTGGCACCCTGGATGGTTTAGATTCCTAAATCAGCCCAACAGATGGCGCTGCTATCGAGTTCTAGGAATTAGGACAACGTCTGTACGATCAGCTAGTTCTATATAAAAGTGATTTATTTATACTTTATTATACACCAGAAAATACAAAGCTAAAATACATTTAACACTACAAAATATACAAAGGGCAGCCTCATCGCTTTCTGCGATTACTTTCAGGCAACCTTGTAAAAATAAAATGTTTGTAATAATGTACGTATACATGATGGAGACAAGAAGAACAGGATCGGTAACATCGGTCAATGTGGAGAGATTGGTACGTTTGGGAGAGGCCTATGTCCAGCAGTGGACATAGTGAGAATGATTAATCATACACTTCACACACATTATTTATACATCATTTTAATAGCATTAACAGTCCATAAATTAGCACGAAGGGGTTTTTCAACCCGAACAACACTGATTAGATTAGCTGAGAGCTTGCCAATAAAAAATTATAAAATTAATTCGCTGAGAAAAGTCTACCAAACTTTTCTGTAAGGAATATTCTGAAATACATCTGTCTGGTCCATTCTCAATCTGAGATCCAATCTAGATCTCAAAATGGTTTATTATTCAATGAAACTGTGTTCGTTGTCGCTGGAATATAAAGTGTACATCTTCGCTTTCATCTTTGTTATATTCTAAGAAGAGATTTAAAGAGGGTTCTATTAATAAGTCAACCTCTAGAGCTTACCTCCGTGAGTGCCTTCTTGCTACGCTTATGAATAAACACAGACTTAAAGTATTTTGAACTTGAACTTCGCTTTTACATATCATCGTGAGGAGGCGTTCAAAATCACAAAGAATTACTATAAGTAAAAGTTTCGTCGAATCAAGTTTTATAATTAGGGAAGAATAAGGATTTCACTTATGTGAGTAACATATTGTATTGATTCCTTTTCCATTTTACTTATAAGTAATCGTTAAGGAGTAAAATACAAACCTCGATCTTATGTCAACCCAACTTTAGTTCCCTAAACACCATTCCGAAATTCGAACAATGTCAAAATGTCAATACGCTTACTTCAATCCGTTTACTTAAAAAATATGTGAATTCGCTTTCAAACACGTCACTTTAGTGATGTTCGAAGTAAACATATTCGTTCATTGTTCGCCATGAAAAATACATCTTTATCTATCTATGTTATTAAAACGGGAGTCAGGTGTTGTAGGCGGGGGTGACGGTGTTCCCTTGACGAAAGAGTGAAATTAAACCAGTCAGAATGTCGCAATCTTTGCTTATATTTGTACACAGAAATGATATAGAAAATTACACAGAAATCACACATAAAATGGTTATAAGGAATAGTCAGTAGATACACAGCACACAATATAAAATACAATCAGAATAAGCAGAACACACAATTAAATCCTAGCTACACATTACTAAAGACTGGCTAACTAGTTATAGGGTACATCGCGACTTAAGCAGTGGACAGCGTAGCCACTTACTTCACAAACACTACGTGTTAACTTGATGATTCGCGTAAAAATGTATAAAGACTAAACTAAAAATAGGCACTCGGCCCTTATATAGGTTTTACCGCATAGTGCAAGTGTCCTACGCACTTCCTTACTTCCCGGGCGCTCCGCCAATTAAAACTGATAAAAATGGACTTTCCCAAAGGAGCAGGTCTCGACCTGTCGAGAATTCTAAAACACGTGTAAGGAAGTTCAAGGTTCCTAGTTTCTTATTGGATTAACAAATAGATGTCGTCCTATTGGAGCATACATTCTTGCACCATGATTACTGAACTACACGTTTAATGGTTAGGCATTTACAATTAAAGTATCCAAACGGTAATTAGTCTTAAGTAAACAATGACACTGGCATTACAGTCTAATTAGATTCTAACAGGTTGTTCCTACAAGCTATTTTGCATTCAACAGGCTAAAACATAAGTCAATACATTGTTATTACTAATATTCTACGGTATACAAGTCAGTATTGTCTTAGATATCTATTACTGGTTACGAAAGAACATTTAGGTATTTATTTAGGTATTTTACATGGGCTATAACTTAGTTACCTTTTACATTAGAATGGAAATATTGGTGTCAATGGATAGCTAGTTTCATTGGGCTTTGCCCACAATAACAATGAAAGAATAACATTAACTATAGCTTGTTTTATTGGGCTTCGCCTACATTCCACCCCCTGTAACAGGGTTCAACCGACTTACAACTCTTGGTCTGTGGGAAGCACAATAATCTTCGCTACGGGTCGACGTAGGACCCCATTTACGGTCTTAACATCTACTACACGGACGATACCATCGTTGCCATGATACACAGCCTTGATGAGGCCTTTGGTCCACGCACTTCGCGGTCTATTGTTGTCTAGGATCACTACAACATCACTGACACGTACGTTCGGCACATTGTTCGACCACTTTTCCCGACGTTGGAGCGTAGGCAGGTACTCTCGCAGCCAGCGCCGCCAGAACATGTCGGCGAGCGCGTTCACACGCCGCCACTGCCGGCGAGAGTCGATGTCTCCGGCGTCGCTCGATGCAAACGGAGTACTCCCGGACGCAGTGCCCAGGAGTAGATGGTTCGGCGTCAGGACCACAGGCTGGTCGTGGTCGTCGTTCACGTAGCTTAGTGGCCGGCTGTTTATGATCAGCTCGGCTTCAGTGAGGAGGGTGTAGAGGACCTCCTCACGAGGGGCACGCTCCTTGAGCGTACTGCGAAGTGCGTTTTTTACGGATCTCACCAGGCGTTCCCAGCAGCCACCCATGTGTGGGGCCGCCGGGGGATTGAAGTGCCACTCGATGCCACGGTGAATGGCCTCGGCCCTTATCTGACCTTGGTTAAGATCTTTCAGGGCGGCTCGAAGCTCGGTATTGGCCCCGATGAAGTTGGTACCCTGGTCAGAGTACAGATGCGCCGGTTGCCCGCGGCGCGCTATGAGGCGCCGCAAGGCTAGTATGGCGGAGTCGGCGCTAAGGGAAGCGGCCAACTCAAGGTGGACGGCGCGCGTAGTGAGGCAGGTGAATAGGGCACCCCACCTCTTCTCGCGCCGTCGTCCGATTGCGACCTCCATCGGGCCGAAGTAGTCCACCCCCACTCGCACAAAGGCTCGTCTTGATGGTTCAAGCCTTGCGAGCGGCAGGTCGCCCATCTTCGGTGGCGCGGGCTTGGCTCGGCAGACGCGACAGAGTTGGCAGTTCGCAACCACTGTCTTTACTGAGGTTCTGATTTTAGTGACCCAGTATTTTTCCCGCAGATTGTTGACGACTGTCTCGTGGTTGGCGTGTAAAGCCAACGCGTGGTAGTGGGCGATTAGCTTTCTCGTCAGAGGATGGCGGCCCTCCAGGATAATAGGGTGCCGCTCGCCGAACGTGAGCACCTCACAGGCACTCAGACGCCCTCTCACTCGTAGCAACCCGTCGTCGGCTATCATGGGGTCGAGAGCTTTGATGCTGCTGCTGCTGGGAACGGGCAGGCCTTTTAAGATGGTGGCCCGCTCGTTGTTGAAGCTTTCCTCTTGACACAGCCTCAACAGGCTGTTGTGAGCAGCTTCTAGGTCTTGACTGCACAGCTCTGTGGTCGACCGACGTTTGCGACATCGGTCGCTGAAGATGAGCACCCGCGCCATGACGCGCTGAATGCGTGACCATGATGAGTAGCGCTCGTACTTTAGGAGTGGCGCCACCGGTGCTGCTGCGGCGTGGACCCGCTGGATGCGCTCAAGGTCCGCCTCCGACGCCTCAGCCTCGGAACACGCAGGCCACAGCTCCTGTGGATTACATAGAAACGAGGGGCCCGAGAGCCACTCTGCGTGGTCATCGGGCCAGCACAACCTGGTGGCCTTATCAGCTGGGTTATCCTGTGAGGGTACCCAGCGCCAGTTGCCTCTGTCTGACAGCCTATCTATTTCGGCTAATCTGTGTGAGACGAATCGTTGAAATTCCTGCGTATCGGAATTTATCCATTTTAGTACAGTTTTGCTGTCGGTCCACAGGAATTTCCGATCGATTCGTATACCTAGCTCTTTGTGGGCGGTGTCTGCTAAACGGCAGGCTAACACTGCTGCTTGTAACTCTAGCCTGGAAATGGATATTACTTTTTGTGGAGCTACTCGCGCTTTCCCTAGTAACATAACCGCTTCCCTCCTACCTTCAGAGTTAGAGCCCACTAGGTATACTACCGCGGCGTAAGCCAGCTCGCTGGCGTCCCCGAACGCGTGTAACTCTAAGTTATCGAGTTTTAACCCGTACCACCGCGGTATTTTTAAATTATCTAATCGGTATAAATTATGCAGCCAATTAAACCACACTTTGGCGTCTTTATCTTTTAAGGGCTCGTCCCATTGGATTCCCGACTTCCATATTCGTTGCATTAGTATGCATGATTGAATTACACATGGATATAGAAAACCTAGTGGGTCGTAAATCGACATTATCATACTAAGAAATTGTCTCTTAGTGGGCACTAGACTACCATTTATGATTTCAGGCGGTAGTCTTTTAAATGACAGCTCAAAACCTAACTCGTCGTCTTTAGGTGACCATATCAAACCTAGGGTCCTCTCTACTGAGCCTGTTCCCTTCTCAAGGGCTACCTTGTCAGGCATTTCTATTTTCAGCCTTTCCCTTAGCTCCGATGAGTTAGTGACCCACCCCCGGATTATGAATCCACCGGATGCATGTATTCTGGGCACTTCCTCTATTAACGTGTTAGCCTTCTCCTCGGTCCAAGCACTATCTAGATAGTCGTCCATATAGTGCCTAGATTTAATGGCTTCCACAGCTTCGGGATAAACATCAATGAATTCATCGGCATTTTTATTGAGTATGTATATTGCCGTAGTAGGGGACGAGGCTGCACCAAATATCATGGAATTCATCGCGTACGTATCTGGTTCTTTATGGTGATCCGCGCCTCTCCATAAGAATAATTGCGCGCCTTGATCTTGTGCCCTAATTTTTACCCTTAAAAACATGTCAGCGATATCCCCTGAAAATGCGACGGGGCCTATTCTGAACTTAATTAATATGCCGAGCAAGGAATTCAACAAGTCAGGTCCGGTTAGTAGGTTGTCATTTAAACACGTTCCGTGAGACGTGGCAGCTGCGTCGAACACTAGACGCAGCTTGCCCGGTTTGTTCGGGTTAACGACCCCGAAATGCGGTAAATACCAAATAGGTGATGTGTCTATGTTACCGTTCACTTTGCGCGCGTAACCTTCCTCTACTAACCTACTTATTTGAGTTGAATATGCCTCAGCGAAACTAGCGTCCTTACGCATACGTTTCTCAATGCCGTACAGCCGTTGCCTAGCCTGATTGTAATTATCAGGCAACTGAATATTGTCATGTTTCCATAACAAACCGACCTCCCATTGTGACTGGTCGGGGGTACGATGGCTAGTGCTGTCTAACACGGCTAATGCCCTTTCGACATCTTTATGTTTCCTTAAATTATCTGAAATGCCTATTGCTTCTAGCTCAAACTGTGATTTTACTAAATTATGCAAATCAGGTAGGGAAACGGTCATGCAATTAACACATTCTTTACTATTATTATTATTAAATGGTCCATGTATGACCCAACCTAACTTAGTGAGTGAGGCAACTGGCTTACCGGATTTTCCTTGGCGGATGTCCTGACTGACGAGCAGCTCCCAGTTGTCCTGTCCGAGCAGCAGCAGCGGTTCGGCTCCCCTCATCTCTACGCAGCCCAAGTCGCGTAGGTGCGCGTTGTCGTTGATCACTGCGGTGGACACTGTCTGCGTGGGCAGTTTAATGTCTACTATTGTCCGACACGTAATGTTATGACACTGACCGTTAGGCCCTTTAACGCGCACTTGTACCACTCGCGACGTTGAGTCTGTCACTCCGTAGCCACCCGCGGTTTTTAGCGAGAGGGGAACACACGGACCCACTAAGTCGGTGGCGAGTGAGCTGTCGATGAGTGACACGGTCGCACCATCGTCCAGTAGCGCGTAACACTGATTATCACTATTGACCGTCACTGGAATGATTTTTAGTAGGGCCGTAGCTCGCCACTCGCCTATATTAGTGACGCTTTCCGTCTTATTTTCTGATGGAATAGCCGTTTTTTCTTTTTCTTTCGGCTGCTTATCCGCGTGTAACAGCAGGTGATGTCCGAACCCGCACTTCTTACATCTGTTCGCACGGCAGAACCTCTTGGGATGTTTACTCACGAGACATTTGAAACATGTGTTCTTTTCCTTTATCGTGTCCCAACGCTGTTGAACGGTAAGCTTCTTGAACTGGTCACATTCTTCTATTCTGTGCTTTCGTTGACATATAACGCATTCTTCAGGAGCGGTAGACTCGTCGCTCTGCGTGTTCACTCGTTGTGTCAACGGAGGCCTGCTGGCGGCCGAGCGCGCGGCGTTGGCTGGTCGGGACTGACCGGTCCCGCCGTACTTCTGCTGTTGCTTGGCAGGGGGCTTTGATGGGCTGGACTCAAACATGCACGCCTGAGTGTAGTACGACGTTGAGCGTGTCAAGTGTATTAGAAAGTGTGATAATATTTCTAGGTTCGGAGACACTCTTAAGTCCACCCCCTGTGTGTTGTCCAGGCCCATTGCGAAGTCACCGTATTGCGCACGTTGTACAGGTGTCAGCTTGCTCAGCAGGTCACTTACCAGCTGTGGATTGTTTATGTAACCATCCGCCCGAATATTTTTGAGTAACGAAACACAATTTCTAACAGTTGACGAGAATTTTCTTAATTCGCGTCCACTTTCCGTTACTCTAGGTAATTCTCTGACCTTTTGTATGGCGTACTGTAGCACTAAGGTCGGGTGACCGAACTCATCCTCTAGCGCGCGCATTATCTCGGACGGATCAGTTGATGATCGTAATAAGTCCTCCACTGATATTTTTGCGTTGCCTTGTAACGAGGTTTTTAGTCGTGCTAAGTTTTCGTGAGCCTTGAAATTATACATCTGTGATGTGTCCCAGTACATGTTCCGATATGATATCCAGTCGGCTGGGTCACCGTTGAAATATGGCAATTCATATGCCTGTCTTGGTACCGGTCGCGGTGGTCGTGCCATATTCGTGATAGCCTCTGCCAGTCTGTCTATCTTCCGGTCTCTGTCCCCTGACGATTCTCTCCGCCTTTCTCTTTCATCCGCTCCGTACTGCATCTGCCGCCGTGTATCCGACTCGAGCGTAGCTGCTACTCGAGGTACACTTGCGACCGGAGTGGTAAAGGCGGTAAAACGGCTAGGTAACCGGAACCTCACACCATCTGACGTTTCTGGCATGTACCTGGGCGTAATTGGTGCCGTTATGTTAGGTAACGGTACAGACGCGGATGCCCTAGGTACTTGAGACTGATCTAGATCACACGGCACTGACGAACCACGGTGGTTATTCACAAGATTCACTCTACTTACGGTTTCATCACGGGACTCAGATGTTTCACGGGGGGCAGCCCTTTCAACGGGTGCGCCTGACACAGCCGGCGTCCCCAATACTTCAATCAATTGGGGGACTTGGGGCGTAGTTTTCACCCACTCTTCGACGCGCTGTGTCGTACACACATCTGAGTTTGAATCATCGCTTTCAGCGGCCGCCTCCATCTCAGCTATTTCTGCCTCCATCCTTTTCTTAACAAGGTTTTCCTTGTCTTTGACCAGGTTCTCTTTTAACTGCACTAACTCGCGCTCCGCTTCGTACTCGATTCGTTTACGTAAATAATCGACGCTCCTGTGGCTATTTCTTGACGATATTTTGCTGCGCGGCGAGGTGTGGCGACCCTTAGTCGCTGCCTGCCCCCCGTGCGCTCTCTCTGACGTCAATTTGCTGTGGTCAATTAATCGGCCACCTGTGAGCGGAATATTACGAGCGGACGTCGATGCCCATGTCGGTGCTACGGACGGAGAACCTGGAGCCCTCTCGGATGGTAGGCCTGAGTCAGAGACGATGTCCTCTGCTTGTCGCGTACCCTTTTCTTCTGCCAGTCTTCGTAGCTTGCTGCGTGTAGTGATTTCACTTCTGTGACTCATGATTCTGACTGGTTCACTCTATTCTATTTGAACCTGATCCGGCTCGCAAGGACCAAAATGTTATTAAAACGGGAGTCAGGTGTTGTAGGCGGGGGTGACGGTGTTCCCTTGACGAAAGAGTGAAATTAAACCAGTCAGAATGTCGCAATCTTTGCTTATATTTGTACACAGAAATGATATAGAAAATTACACAGAAATCACACATAAAATGGTTATAAGGAATAGTCAGTAGATACACAGCACACAATATAAAATACAATCAGAATAAGCAGAACACACAATTAAATCCTAGCTACACATTACTAAAGACTGGCTAACTAGTTATAGGGTACATCGCGACTTAAGCAGTGGACAGCGTAGCCACTTACTTCACAAACACTACGTGTTAACTTGATGATTCGCGTAAAAATGTATAAAGACTAAACTAAAAATAGGCACTCGGCCCTTATATAGGTTTTACCGCATAGTGCAAGTGTCCTACGCACTTCCTTACTTCCCGGGCGCTCCGCCAATTAAAACTGATAAAAATGGACTTTCCCAAAGGAGCAGGTCTCGACCTGTCGAGAATTCTAAAACACGTGTAAGGAAGTTCAAGGTTCCTAGTTTCTTATTGGATTAACAAATAGACGTCGTCCTATTGGAGCATACATTCTTGCACCATGATTACTGAACTACACGTTTAATGGTTAGGCATTTACAATTAAAGTATCCAAACGGTAATTAGTCTTAAGTAAACAATGACACTGGCATTACAGTCTAATTAGATTCTAACAGGTTGTTCCTACAAGCTATTTTGCATTCAACAGGCTAAAACATAAGTCAATACATTGTTATTACTAATATTCTACGGTATACAAGTCAGTATTGTCTTAGATATCTATTACTGGTTACGAAAGAACATTTAGGTATTTATTTAGGTATTTTACATGGGCTATAACTTAGTTACCTTTTACATTAGAATGGAAATATTGGTGTCAATGGATAGCTAGTTTCATTGGGCTTTGCCCACAATAACAATGAAAGAATAACATTAACTATAGCTTGTTTTATTGGGCTTCGCCTACAATCTATTTACTCCGTAATGTCCCACAGCTAGGCAAAGACTATGTTCCGATGCCACCATTGCGGGCCAGTCCTTTCGGTATGAATCAAGTTTGTCCCTCCGTTTCCGTCTTGGTGTATGTAACTTAACTTACCTATGTTTTTTTTCTCAGGTTTATCAAGTCAGTGGAGAATAGCCTGGTGAGCCTGGCAGCTTTGGGCGAGGGTTGGCACAACTACCACCACGTGTTCCCCTGGGATTATAGGACCTCGGAGCTGGGCAAGATGAACGTGTCAACCGGTTTCATCGACCTGTTCGCTAAGATCGGATGGGCTTATGACTGTAAGTTTAAAAAAAGGCGTTTTTTTTTTTCATAAATCTAGGGTAAAACCTTTCGGTCATAAATGAGGTGCAAATGCAAAACTAAACTAAATAAAGTTTTTTGAATAACATAGATACGTATCGGTCTTAGTTGATTTTGGCATACTGGCTTTCGGTTCCGGAAAACATCATGAGAATTTTAATCCGTATGATGGTTTACTCTACATATTAAATCTCTGCTTAAAATAGCCTTCAAACGTAGCTAACAGTCCTTTTGCCCTGTGGCTACGACGCCGATTTGATATTACAACATTAACTACAAAGTATTTTTAGGGATAGATGAAAGGGCTCAAAATCATGATGAGGGAGTACCTTGAATTAAAAAATATCTGGAAGCCAAATAAAATTTTATACCCTCCATAAAATAATATCAATTTTTATCAGCCTGTTAATGCCCGCCACAGTACGTATCCATCCGTATAACAATGGACGTCAAAATATCAAAATGACGTGTATTAATATGAAACTACTAAAACTGAAATAACTTTTGCACACCTGTGGCCCTGCAGAGCTGAGAAACTGAGAGGGCTACGTGCTAACACAGGATCGATATTAATAAAACTATGCGGGGTTTGATACCAAAATTTTATAGTAGGTACTTGTTCTATCATTCCGTTGGATTTTTTCTCAAATACCTATTTACATAAAATTACTAAAAACTGAAGGGGTTTTTTTTTTTGTTGTGGGTGGGAAATCATCATATGACGTCTCCCGCTCTGGGTGGAGCGGAAAAGCGTGTCAGACTATTACTGACTAAAACCCACCCGTGTTCCTTCAGTTGCCTATATGCCAGGGTCACGGTATCTCTTTTGAACAAATCTCTCGACCCTGGCAGGAACTTAAGGGGTTGCGCTGAAGTAGCCCGCAAAATTCAAATTTACTATACAATTTCACGGTTAGTGTCAGCATGTACGTACGTTGATTAAATTATAATTTGCGACCGCATCTAACAAATATGGAATCAGCAATACAATCTCTTAATTTAGAATTGGCCTCAAATCATTCATCACTCATTTCATGAAATAGGCATTAAATATAACTTAGAGAGATGTATTTATGATTTTCTATAAAGATATATTATTTTGGTAAGGCCGAGAATCATAGTTAGATCGACAGAGAACCCGACGACTTGCAAATTGCAAAAAAAAAAAAAACGTCAAAAAAAAGGAAATCTGAATTACATGCTACCCCAGTCGCTTTCGCCTTAACAGTGACACAAAAGTTTCTTAGCGCGTGAATGAAATTGACAAGTGGGGGGGGTGGAGTCGTGGCTGGTAAACATTTACAAAGTGACACAGACATTAATTTGAAAAATTGGGAATCAAACGAGCTTCACTGTTAAGCGAATTTTATGAACGAAACGACACGAACCACAAAAAAAAACGTGTCTGTAAAAATACTCCGCGTATTTTTACAGACACGTTTTTTTTTTGTGGGTGGGAAATCATCCAATGACCTGTTCTGCTTTTAGTGGTGCGGGAGGGTGTGTCAGATGTATGCTGACTAAAGCCCACTCGTGTTCCTTCAGTTGCCCATATGCCAGGGCCACAGTAACTCATTCGAACAAATCTCGCAACTCTGGCAGACACACACGTGTCGTCACGACATCGCGTTCTTTTACAGATAAAATATGTAAATATTATATTTATTTTTATTGGATTATTTCACCTATCGTTGGTTACACAGGACTGTTATTAACTTACAGATTTATTCAAGAGATACATTATGTTATGGAACAAGCTCTGTTTTCTGTAAAAAGTCGTTCTATATATATTCACTAGGTTTTCGTGAAAGGAGAAGTTAGCTGTAAGGTAGCTGCGGGCGGGTAATTATATTTCAGAACGCTATTCATAAAACTTGAATCAAGACGTAGCATAATTACAAAGTATTTACTTCACTGCGCGGCGATTGGAAATATTATAATTAACTAGTTTCTACCCACGTCTTCATGCTTGTCAAATTTCTTGCTCCCCCGACCCACGCTTTCGCATAGCATCGCCTAACCGTGCGAGTAAAACTCTTCAGCTTAATAATATTATAAATTGTTTATAATATTATGTATTGTAGACAAAATAGAGTAGATATTTAGAGTTATCTACAATAGTTCAGTTAGTCAATACTTAAATTACGACATATTCTGGTTTATTAAGAAGATATTTTTGGATGGATTAACGCATAGGATACTTTTTATCCCAGTAGTACATCCCGTGGGATAATTTTCAACTTCAAAATTTTATCTCTATAAAAATAAAATAACTAATACCAACCTATTACTGTCCCACTTCAGGGCAACAAAAGTCTCATCTCACGCAGAGAAGGCATAAGCTTTGATCACCATACTTGCTCAAAATGGGTTGGCCATTTCTGACTTATTAACGGTAAATCCAGATTCCTTCACGATGATTTTTTTGACCGATATCAGTTCGGAAAAAAACTTAGAAAGGATACATGAAAGGTCACTTTGGTAGATACTTGCCAGATTTTGAACCCACCACCTCGTTTTTTCTCTACACAGACAATTTAAATCCCGAATTATAATTATACCAAGCCATTGGGCAGTGATTTTATTTGATGCTATTACCAATAAAGCGTTGGGTTAGCTTGTAGCAATTATCCGTAGCGCGTAGCCATCTCGTAGCACATTCGTAGCTCGTAGCGGAGATCGACACCCCGTACTCTAGAGGGTGGTTGTTCTTTTAATGACTAAGTAAAACACTCTGCAAATAGTGGATTGCATGGAGTAATAATATTATACTTAGTATTATCAGAAGAGATTTAAAGCAGAGGGGTAATTGCGTAATATACTATCAGTAGGAATCTTTTTCATTTTGACTGGTCCGAAACATTCATGGCGTTGTTTACGTTCCCAAGCAAAAAAGAACATATATGAAAGAATGGATGACAAATAAGCTTCAAAATTATTCTGATTGTATGTTACGCAATTAGAGTGCAGGCAAATTTATATTGAACCTTAGGGTTACAATCTATAAGTAAATCGTAGTTTAATCAAATATTTCTTACAATTTCTCAATAGATCTGTCGATCAAATCTATTGATTGATATATTCCCAATTTGCATGTGAGTGAGACCTGACTAATTAGTAACAATAATACATATTACAAATGTACTGATACATATATCCACTGCATCGCCTACAAGCTTAATTGTCTATTGGTGAATGTCAACTAATAACTACTGTTATTAGTCATGCCGGCATCAAAGCCTATTCAGCTTCCAATATTCATCATAGCTGGAATTGGATCATAGCTGTAGGTACTCACTACTATTCATGTCCTAGTGAAATCCGACACTTCTCTTTCTAGTAAGCGTATATATAACACTAGCTTCAGCCAGCGACTTCGTCCGCGTTAAATTTCTTGTTCTTCCGACCCTTCCCGTCGCGTCGCGTCGAATCGCCTACCCGTGAGATTTTTCCCGTTTTTGCAACATTTTTCATTACTGCTCCGCTCCTCTTGGTTGTAGCGTAATGTTATATAGCCTATAGCCTTCCTCGATAAATAGGTTACCCAACACAAACAGATTTTTGAAGTGAAAACTTCTTTAGCGGCGTTGAGCACTTTTTCTGTAATGGGTATAAAATCTTAAACTCGCGTCAGGACACGTGACCTGATCGAAAAAGCGTAGGACGGATGGAGAGTAGACAGCTATCCCCTCTCTACGGCGCGGCGAAAATGTATGCCTGGGCCTACTGTTTCGTTTAGGCGGCGCAGGGCGCTTGCGCGAATGTTCGTCTATGTTACAGCGTGCCACGCGCATCCATGTATGGTGACAGCTGATGGCTCGACCGTCTGTGTAGTGATCACATTGTTGTGTATTCGTAAAATTCGTGAATATAAAGTGCTTAAAATATGGAAATTGAACAACAAATTATTCCCTAACCATTCCAAAATATCAAACATGCTCAACGTTAATAATCAAGTTTTCACTTCTGCCGGCACTCCCGGAGTGCATTTTTTTTAATTCCAAACAGTAGTTCCTGAGATTAGCGCGTTCAATTAAACAAACATACAAACAAACTCTTCAGCTTTATAATATTAGTATAGACTAGCTTCTGCCCGCGACTTCGTCCGCGTTAAATTTCTTGTTCCCCGACCTTTCCCGTCGCGACGAATCACCCACGCGTGAGATTTTTCCCGTTTTTGCAACATTTTTCATTACTGCTCCGCTCCTCTTAGTTGTAGTGTAATGTTATATAGCTTAAAGCCTTCCTCGATAAAAAAGCTACCCAACACAAAAAGATTTTTTCAATTCGGACGAGCAGTTCCTGAGATTAGCGCGTTCAATCAAACAAACATAGGTACAAACAAACTCTTCAGCTTTATAATATTAGTATAGATGTAACATAATTAACGAAAGACCTCATACATCCCAATTAGAGTATTGAATTAAAAGCATAATACAATGACCAAAACTTATTTTTTTTTTTAAATCTTTCACGGCGCTAAAACAACTCTTATGCATAAGAGTATCTTTTGTATGGCTCCGAACATTTTTAATAAAATGCCCAAATCGTGGAAAACATTAAATATTTGTGCTCTAAAGAGTAAATTGAAGAAAATACTAACTGAAAAAGCGTATTATAGTATATCGGAATTTATGAAAGAGGACAATTTTCTCCGTTTTTGAGATGACAATGTTGTATTTTGTACATTATTTTTGTTAACCATTGTATTTTATGGACTATTTGTAATTTTAGTGACATTTTATTTTATTTCTTATTTTTATTGACCAACTATTTTAATCACTACTTTGACATTTAATTGTAATAAAAATACCTAATCTTTAATGAATAATGATGAAATGTAATTTTGATGAATATTATAACGGTTCATGCACCATCTCTTCCTACCAATTTGTACGCCACGGTATGCGGCTGAACATGTCTGATCTTTTCTGTATCTCCATATTATCTTGCATGCAATGTATGTACACCATGTTTAAACAAATAAAATTTACTTACTTACTTACTTACTTACTTTCCTTACTGTTTTTAGGGTTCCGACTTCAAAAGGAAAAAGCAAAACCCTTATAGGATCACTTTGTTGTCCGTCCGTCCGTCCGTCTGTCAAGACCCTTTTTCTCAGGAACGCGTGGAGGTCTCAAGCTGAAATTTATATCAAATACTCAAGTCTACTGTCCCTTGGAGCTGTGAAAAAATCAAACTTCTAAGCTAACGCAATCAAAAGATATAGCCGTTTATGCCGCAAATTTCCGCAAATTTTCGAAACTCACAAGGGAATCAAAACCTAAAGGGTACTTCCAATCGATCTAGAATTTTGAAATTTGGTGCGAAACAACGTTTTATAGCACAGATAAAGGAAAAATTGAGAAAACCGTAAATTTTTAGTTACATCATATAATAAAAATATTTTTTTAAATTTTAAACTTTATACCTACAGGTTTGTACGGAACCTTCGGTGCGCGAGTCCGACTCGCACTTGGCAGGTTTTTTATTTTTTTAAAGAAAAAGTTTTCCTTGAGGACTACCTCGAGGCAATAAGACCCTATTTTAACTGGATAGACTAGATATTTAGGCACTAGCCTTGGTAGGTATGGTAAAATACATCATTTTAAAAAACCACCTATTTTAAAAGTTACTGAAATCGATTCAGTAGTCAATTTGGAACAAACTACTATCAGGTTTTACGTTGATTCTATTACACCTTATACCGGATGACATTTTTTACCGTCTCGACCTTCATATGGTGTGTTGTGTAACTAGAATAGAAGGCAGGAAGGCCTTCATATTTATCGCAGGTGACTAAAGGAGCGCGGGACGCGCGCGGACGGGGGATGCGTGTGCGGCTCGTGCGCCTGCGAAAGATCAATGAGGCTGCCTATCGGCCGGCTTCAAAGGGTAGGACCGCGCTACGAAATCATTGATACATGCCACGCATTGAGTAGGGTCATATGATTTGAGTTTCTATAGCTTTAATTGTTTTTTTTTCCAAATTTCTGTTGTTGTTCTAGTATGAAAATGTTACTTTTGTAGTATTTATTGCTAGATCAATTTCATTACATGTTATTCAATAATAAAAATTTCTATGCCAAAGGCTTCTACTCCGTTCACCTATTACCCCCACTTTTTTTCAAGACATTAAAAAATTTCACCCGGTATATCATGAACAATTGACGGTGATACGACAAACATGTACGCTAAACAAAGGCTTTTTCCTGGAATTCCAAACTCCAGCCCGTCATATTGATAACCAACGCGTACCGTGAGCTTACACCGTCACTTTTAAAGACTTTACTCTTGCGGAGCTTTAAGGTACACACAGAAGAGACGCGAGACGAGAATGGAACGTAGACGTGGAAAATAGTATGTTGATGAAAAAGCGCACGTCTTGTTCTTTCTGTAGATTTTGTTCCAGATCGCGTTAATATATAATATACATTTGAGCCAACTACTAAAAAAGAGGAGGCTCTCATTAGAATATTTTTATTTATGTTCCCCGATTACTTTAAGAAGGCTGGACCGATTTTTTTAATTATTTATTTTGCCTGTATGGACCATACACACAACAAAGGTTATTCTGGAATCTGAAACATTCTCGTTACAACCACAATGGACAACTATTTGTACAACAATCTGCCTCTTTAATAATGAAAAAAGCAATAATGTAACAAAATTTTTGTTTCAGTGAAAGCCGCAACAAACGACATGGTATCAAAGAGAGCCAAGCGAAGTGGAGATGGCACTTTCGGGGAGTCTGAAGAGCCTTATCCTACATCAGAACATTGTCATTCGGAGTGAAGACCTGCATCTTAAATACCTGCATCCTTTGTCCTACAGATCTGGGAACATGTAAAATAAACGTTACGAAATTGTTTACCTCGTCAACGTGCAATAGACAATTAACCTATTGTCTTATGTAATACTTACCACATAAAGTTCATATTCGCTCGATGATCCTTTTAACCTTTTTATATATAAGGTGTAACATAATAAACGCAAGTCCTAAAAGTAGTTTGCTCTAAATTAACTTAGTACTGAAAAGATTTCAATAACTTTTAATATAGTTATTTTTTTTTACAAAATACTCGTATATATCCACTGTCGATTGCGTCAAAGAAAATTAAATCTTATTTCAAGGCATTAAGAGCTTTTTATTAAGACTTCGTCTTAATAAAAAACAGTAAGCTTTAAAAAAAATGTTTTCGTCATTGCATTATGCTTTTAACCCAATTCTCTAATAGGGGTGTATGAGCCGCAACAAAATTAAATGCAGGCGTAAATTATGTTACATGTTGTTTAAGGCAGATTTCAATCACTTTTATCTACGAGATAAAACCCTATTACAGGTAGATCATTTCTGTAAATATTTTGATAGGCAGGATATTTTTATAAAGATATTTAACTTTAAAGTACATACAATAACACAAGGGTGAAATCGTTTTCTTGAAAAATCAGTTTCTACATAACTTATTCATGAATGCTTAAATTAATATTTGATAAGTTAACACAAAGTTCGATGACAGACAATTTTCAGAATAAAGCACTTCTTTATTTTTAAACATACTTTCTGATTAGTATTTAATTAAATGAGTAACTAAATTCGGAAAAATCTATGCAGTACTTATGACTTTTCAGAAATGTTAAATATAATTCTTAAAAAATTGTAACCTTTTAAAATTAAAGTTCATATTTTAAACTCACAAGTACAGTACCTAAGTACATAGACTTTTAAGTAATCATATATTTTGTTATCATTGTGGCATAATAATATATTTTGTTATACGCTATCGTTTTGTTGAAATCCTTAATCACCAGTTTTCCTTAACATTTAAACTTTTGTTATTTTATTGCCAATGTTTGTTAAAGATGAAGCGTAATAACAACGTGTGTGTAGATTATTGTATGTATCGAGAATTTTGATTGTTATTTTAAACCTTATTGTCTTTCAATAGTGAAGTTTTTGTAAGCGCAGTGTAAGCTTACAGCTTAATGGATTGTGCCGTTGTGTGTGTGCGCTCTTATTGTGTATCCAACTCAACCAGAATAACTTTCAATTTGAGGTACCAAACCAGTGATTATCTTGTCTTTGTTGGAACAATCAGGAGTTTATCCAGTACAGTATTTTATTCTTTATTAATAATAAAGTAAGCATCAGTGGTGGTCCAGAGGTAAAGGCTGGGACTTAGTTGCAGGTCGTAGATTCGAGATTTCGTCTTTGTGTAAATTATTTCATCACCACTGGTCTCAAAACGGTGAAGGAAGTCATCGGATATCCTCGAACCTAGAATTCGAAGATATGTGACATCTCCGAACCCGCACTGGGTCTAAATAGTGGATTACGGTCAGGAGAGGGTCACTATGGGAATGGTTATGAGAGCATGCAATTTATTGACAAATCAAATTGAAAGTTATTGTTATTATGTGTTTATAAAGTAATTACGGAGTTGTTAATTAAGTAGCTATTTTCTTAATATATTGTAACTAACGAGGATCAGGGTGGATTGTTTATTTTTTATAATTATATCGAATCATCAAATATAGCATAGGTATCTAAATGTCAGCCTGTTTGGTGCGCTAATACGCTTTTACGCTTCTCGATCAATTTTGGTGAAAATTAATAGTGCCCTGTTTATTAAATTTCTTTACAGTCCTAGAACATTATGAGAACCTTTCACGTCTAGTGAAGCCGTTCATCAACCGTACACGCAGTGTTAACGCACCTTCAACGCAAATCAGATGTGAACGCACTCTTAAAAATCTTAATGCTCAATCATTAAGCAACCGAACAAGCACAGAAATCCAACAGCATGATTTAATTAAGGCGTTCATTAAGGTGTCGCCTAATGTTAAATTAAGGCATTCGTTAAGGTGTCACCTAATGTTAAATTAAGGCATTAATTAAGGTGTCGCCTAATGTTTAGTGAAAACAGGCATTACTTCCCCTTTTTTTAAACTTTAAACACGAATGTACGACAGTTGTCACAGTTATTTCACTGTACTTTTTTGTATGTATAAAAATGTGGTGATAATGAACAGAGTACATATATATATATATATATATATATATATATATATTATTTTAAGTGATATAGAAATTCCATACTTATATTTATCTACCTATGAAATATACCTTTGAAAATAAGTAGTTGTTTTTCTTATAACCAAATAAACAGATTAAAAAAAGCATGTGACATACCTTCATATTGGACTAAGCTTGTTGCAATATAATATCAAACTAAAATACTTCACTACCACGACAAGGGTCCAGTTATTGACATTTCGGATGGGTTGGATATTAAAATATCATCATTTATTAAAAGACCCGTGAATAAGCTATTATAATATTATTGGATAAGTTTGGCTTTGACGAAAAGTGTCAGTTGCTAATGCCAATATTAATGTCCACAATTTAAATGTGATAGCCGATAAACGTGTTTTCGTGAAATTATGATTTTAAAATTACTTAAATATTGATGAGGTAAAATGAGACCACGTTGTAGAGACTACGCTAATTTTGCATCAATGCGAGGTTTTATTTGGACACAATCATGTCTACCGTGTGGTGCCGGACGTAAAGAATAACCCCACCCCATTTCTTCCTGTGGGTGTCGTAAAAGGCGACTAAGGGACTTACTAGAGAATGGGCAGCAGCGTTCTCTATGCATTTTACCACCGTACTGCGATCGCCAACCCGCCTGCCAAGCGTGGCGATTATTGCAAAGCCCCCCAAATTGGGGGAGGCCTTTTGTCCAGCAGTGGACGTTTTATGGCTGAAATGATTAATGATGATGTCTACATGAAGCTACATGTAAAGACATACATCAAATTTCCTTTCTTTGGATCTCATAACATAACGTCCTGTTTCCCCAAAGGTTGGGCAGAGGTGTACTTATAGTACACCTATCGCCTGTTATGTTTAAGTCTTATGTAATAGGGGGCGAGCCTATTGCCATCAAACGGGCACAAACTCTCTGCTGCTGTAAAATTCCAGATGGAAAACTCAATAATACTTTGGGAATCGAACCCAGGACCTCATACTGCGCAGTGCTTGCTACCACTAGACCAACGAAGCAGTCAGGCAGGCAGGCTCCATTGGTATTGTTTGTCAAATCGTGGAGCTGCTAAATTGTTGAGTTGAGATGCGATGAGATGAGATAAATGCGTGCACTGATGCAACAGGTCCACTCAATCCATGTAGTTCTTTCCTCAAAAGACCATTTCAGATACCAATCTACATGATCTTCACCTGATCATGTAGACAGTTTGTTTCTCAGAGACCTCATCTAGTTTCAAAATATGATTGACGTGTAAAAGTCTTTGTACGAAGCTACTTGCAGCAATAAAATGATTTATCATAATTGAAAATTATTTGTAGACAAGCTTTGTTAGTAGTCATTTTATTGTTAAATCATCAAGCAGTGGGCACGAATTTACAATTACTTCTTTTTTGACCATCAAACAAATCTCAGAGATTTCCACGAACGTGCTCTTCCGACAAGAATTATCTGAAGAATCTCAACACGTAGTTCGACGAGCTTACACATCAATAAATTCAGAAAGCGTTATCTCTTCTAAAACACCGATCTAGGAGAAGAACGAGAACTTTTCCGGTTTTATGATAGAAAATAAATTTATTACTAATGGCTTTAGAGTTTAAAGTTATGTAAGGTGGGCAAGGAAATAAAAAGTAACCAGTTACAACCAATTTTTAAACTTTTCCTTGTGGGTTTCTTTACGGGTTCATTTATTTATCCTAAGGTCGGTTTCAGGTTGATTTAAAGACTATTTTATGAAAACCTCATTCAATGGGATTAAGTTTGCTATTTTAAGCGAAACTGAACAAGAACAAAGAAGCCGTAGGTACTGTAGGTACGTATAAGTACCTACATTGCATCCATGTACGAAATTTAACTGAAATTGTGCACAGCATAATATAATCGGCTTATAATGTCGCTACTGCTGGGACACCGGCTTTCTCTCTGTAGGAAGTGGGTCATAATCCACCACGCGGGCTCTGTGCAGACTCGTAGATGCCTTTGAATATTTGGTTCTAGTATATGCCGGTTTCGTCACTATGTTTTCCCTCACCGTTTTGAGACAAGTGGTGAAGATCACCACTCACACCCCATCTCTGCCACTGCTTTGTTAAATTATGCATTTTTACAAGAGGAGGTCAGATAGGCAGTCGCTCCATGTAAAATGCTGGTACTCAGCTGCATCCGGTTAGACTGGAAGCTGACCGGTGTTGCGGTCAGCTTCCAGTCTGTTTGGGAAAAGGTTAGGCAGATGATGATGATCAATCTACCAAAAAGTGATAATCGTAATTGTATATCTCATTCAGCACTTTTTAGGACTAAATCACTTTGTAAATGACCATCAACTTTGTATTGTATAAAAACTCATTGCTACAGCTGAAAGCTTTTACATAGTTTCCAATATTTTAAAAGGAACGTTTTTCTTGTATGGCTGATGTTTTAAATGAATAAATAATATCCGACTAACATATAACTTGGATTATCATAATGATCATTGTTGACCACAATTGCTCCCCACTTCCGTCCTAAAGAAGAAAGAAAGAAAAATAGTTTATTCTGCACAAACAAAAGGCACAACATGAAATAAAAAATTGTTACAAAAAAAGAAAGAAAAATGCGTACAAGGTAGCCAAAAGCCACGTATTCAAGATAAAAAACGTTGTAGAATGTTACCTATGGCTCATTGATGTCACGGCTACGGACCAAAGACAATACAAATCATATACAATACGTTACATACAATAATTCCTCATCTCCAGCTCCACAAAGCGCCTACCACCTATACTCAAGATACACCACGTGGAGGTCTAGTGGCACCGCACCCCGAAGGTACTTAACCTAAAGAAAGTTGCATGCAAGAGTTAGGATTTTTTTTTAATGAATGAATGATATATTTATTTGCAAGAATATAAGTAGCTAACATAAGTTCTTAAGATCTAAAGATAGGTTTCACTATATTCGGCACTAAGTTCTGCCCGCGACTTGGTTCGCGTCAAATTTTTGCTCCCCTGACCCTTCCCATCGCATCGAATTGGCTGCCAGTTTTCGTTCATTTTTCATTGCTGCTCCGCTCCTTTTGACTGTAGCGTAATGTTATATAGCCTTCCTCAATAAATAGGCTACCCAACAAAAAAATAATTTTTCAATTCGGATCAGTAGTTCCTGAGATTACCGCGTTCAACCAAGCAAACAAACATACATACATACAACAAACTCTTCAGCTTTATAATATTAGTATAGATATTAGCCGCGCAATTATTTAGATTAAATGTTTTTGGTTATTTAGATTGATTTTTGTTATATTTTTTTTTTATTTTGTTGGTAGTATTTAATAAAATATTCACATCTAAACTTATATTCTAAAGGGGATGATTTGCTTGTTTTTAATGAAAAAACTCAAAAATACTGATGTTTCCTAACTCATCAAATCAAATCAAAATATTTATTTCACATAAACCTACAACGACATATTTTATAAAACGTCAAAAGCTAGGTGCACGGTTCCAAATTGGTGATTCATATGGAGAAGAGCCGGCAAGAAACTCCACGTTTACTCTTTTAAAAATAATTGGCGTTTACAATGATTTCAAATAACAGCGTAAATAGGTATGAGTAAACAGTGTAGGACTGTCAACAAGTACCAGGTACTTAATAAAATAGATAATTTTCTATCAGTCTACAAGGCCTACAAAGTTCTCACATTCACAAAATATAAAAGAATCTACTTATATGATAGTATTTCATAAATAAAACATATTAACCTATTTCAACATTTCAACGAAATATCATTGTTGCCATGACAACCAATAATAAAGAACTAAATCGCGTCAGCTGCCCCAATATCCGGTATTTGAGAGAGTTCTACTGTCTGTTTATTTATACCTAGATATACAAGGTTCGAGGGACATTGAAGCGCAAACTGTTACCATAAATTAAGTAAATAATTCTAAATTCGCCAGCAATTTTCGTCGACGTATTTTAGGTATTTAAACACAACGTTAGACAAATAAAACTTCGTGTGCTTTATAAGTTTGCAAACTACGTGTTATTGCGAGAATTTGAGCTCTCTAGCACTATCCAAGTCGAAGTTTAGAGTTTGAAAACTACGGAGAAACGCTTCGAGAAGAAGTTAGTAGTCTAGTTTGGGTAGTTTAGTTTGTACTTACTGTGCCCCCAGGTTTGTGTATGACTAAAGATCGATCTATTGTTGATACATTTTAGGATAAAATTCGGCCTTGAATAGATAATACAATAAGCTGCAAGCGTACAGCTAGCTTGGACAAAATATAAGATGCAATTAAAATATCTGAAATCCTTAAAAAGGATCATTTCACACAGTTTTATTTAAGGCTTTCACTTTGCGAAAAACCCTGACATTTACATGAGAAATCAGCTAAAACATAAACTCGTTAAAATGTAGGAATAACGTATTTTCGTGATTTCAAGATTGGTACAATAGTAAAAGATATTAATAATGATGAGTAAAATGACTTCTTTTGAGGTTTTCAGTTCTCTCATAAAATTAATGTCTATCTATTGGTGATGAACTGTGGGTATTACCTCTAATGTCCAGAATGAAAATTCAAAATTATGTCAAGCTAGTAAATGTCGCAACATTGTATAGAAAATCAAGGTGACAGTGCGATATGTACATTAAATTAACGTTTTAATTAACGAAAGGAGAGTAAGACTATTGACTCGTTATTCTTAAAGTAAAACCAATAACTAGAAATGGACAAAATATTGATTTCAACCTTTTCCAAATCCACGGTAAGTCGCTCCCAGACTGGAGCGGGCTGGGGCTGCTTAAACGCCTCCTGCCGGCTCTACACCGTGGTTGTGCGGTCCATGGCCCTTTACGGGCACCGGTGTGGGCACCCTCATTGAGGCTGCGCCCAGCGCGCCGGTTAAGTGCGTCCCAGAGGGTCATGGCCATCCGGCTAGTCCGGGGATCACACGGTCTCCTGCGAGGCAGGAGTGCCGCCTAGGGGTCTGGAGGCAAAGATCCTCGCGCATATGTGGGAGTGGCGCGGGGAGATGAAACGCCGCGCCGGGGCGAAACTTCGCTGCCGCGACAAATCGCGGCACGGCGGACAGAGCTCCGTTGTGATCTCATGGCGACATGGCGGGTACGATTGTCGCAACTCAGTGCTGGGCACCCTATAATTGATTGGACAGAGAGGCGCTACGGCGTTCTCACCATCCGCCTTACGCAGGTCCTCACCGAACATAGCTGTTTCGAGAGGTTCCTGTTCCGAATAAGGCGGGAGGAAACGCCCGGGTGTTTCCATTGCGTGGATTGTCTGGAACACACGGTGGAGCATACGGTGAAGGTGTGCCTTGCCTGAGCGGAGCACCGCCGTGTTTTCGTGGAGGCGGCGAGCATTAGATAGGTCGCCGCCCGGTAAGGACCAGGCTCGAGTCAACGGCGCGTTGTGTTCCACGCGCGCCGTAACGAGATGTCAGCGGTACTGAAGGGGCTGCAGTCTGCTAGGACTGATGCCTGCCAGGGTCGTGAGATCTGTTCGAAAGAGTTACCGTGGCCATGGCATATAGGCAACTGAAGGAACAAGGGAGGTTTTTAGTAAGTAAAAGTGTGACACGCCCTTCCGCTCCGCCCAGAGCGGGAGATGCCATTTGATGATTTCCCACTCACAAAAAAAATAATGTAAAAGATACACGAAAAAAATAACTTATAAATGTACCTGCAGTTTGTTTTTTGAGTCATTCACAACCATTCGATACGCTTACGTACCGAATCGAACGTCAATTATAGTTATCGTAAGAGTTCTGTAAACTCTGTTCACAAATTTAAATTTTGTTGAAAGTCGACCGCTATTCCTCCGAGAGTTATTTGCTTTTGTCGGGGTAGCGAAAAATAAAAATATTACCGACCTTGTGTAGCGATACTATCAAAACTTATTCATAAAAGTTAACTAACTTTGTCCGTTTTGATGGCGAAAACGTCTCACTTGATTGATTTTAACGGTAAAATAGTTTAGGGACTTGACCCAGATTACAACTATCCCTAGGGAAATAATGCAATCTATCACATGACAAGGGTCAACTAATGATAATTCGACCAAAATTTTTATATCGTTAAGATTCTACGAAATTAACAAAATAATTTTGGTAATAAATAATATGATTCATTTTGCTTAAAGTGCACGAGGGTTAATACTGTCAAGGTATAGAATGGACGTCTATTGTAGTATCCGACTGCGTGACAACTAGGACGGGATTATGTTTTTATGAGGGATAAATTTAAAGAAATAAACATAATGACAGTCGCATTTCAATAGGTATATGAGAACTTAATTTATGTTAAAAAGAAAGTTAATCTATATTCTAAGCACAGCGACATTCACTGCATTAATACAAGAAACAAAGATTATTACTTATTGTGCCATCGACTAGGCTTCAAAAATTTAGTCATTCATTAAAGTGCCAGAGTATACGTTTTTACAACAAACTCCCAAGCCATGTTAAAAAACTAAGCTTCAATAAATTTAAATCTTTTATTAAATAGAAACTCTGTCAAAAAGGTTTCTATAAAGTTAAAGATTACTTGGATAACAAAAAGGCTTGGGATTAGTTAAGTTACTCCAATTTACCACCGAACAACTAACTATTATGCTAAATATTTTTGGCTGATTTGAATCGCTGCGAACGTTTCAAGTTGCAATGCTCAGATCTGGGCAAGTGTACTTTTTGTGGTGGAGGTCAGGTTTCTGGTGTAGGTACATGCAGCATCGTCTGCGATTACGTCTGGTAACGGTGTAAATAGTGTTGCTGTTCGTTGTTCGCACGATGTTAATGAGATAACTAATTGGGGACTGTTCGTTTGAGGCTGACAATTTGTGGCTTTTTCATGTAATTCTCATGTGTTGTACCGGTTACCCAAAGATCCTGGTATAATGTGTGGTGGTATGATGCGTTGGTTGATCCTTGCGTTATGTTTATCCGGTTGTTGTTGTATTGTTACTTTGATCAGGACCCAGCTATCATAGTGCTTCGTGTAGAGAATGTGTATATTGGCGGATTCTCTCAATCGCCGATAGGTGTTTTTCGGCGTTCTGTTTATGTGTACGTTCACATTTACGAGGTGCAATTCGGACGCGGTGATGATGGTATATTCGATATATCAGAATGTTTAATTAATTGCACGGTTATGTATTTTGTTATCCTTTGTTCCTGGAAAAGAATGCTGTTGGGGAGAAATTCTAGACATACAGTTCCGACTACAACCATTGTAATTGCTTTTGTTTAGTCAAATACATGTGTCAGTAAGGGGCTCAAACTCTCTACTCTTGAAGTGAAGCAATTTATGAGCTTGACCTTTTTTTTGTTTTGTATCGTTATCTGTAGAGAAAAAACGTGTGGTGCAAACTTAAGAACTGGGGGTATTAATATTTATTGTTTTTTTTATGACATTCAAAATTAAAACTGACCGTTAATGTGAGTACCTTGCAGGCTAGATTGAATACATGACTCTATAACATAACTATCTGGCAACTTTGTGTATTTTGTATATGGCCTACGAAAATGTCCTGCAGATCTGATAGCGTCTTGTGACGGGTCGTTGAGCTCCCTAAAATAGGGTTGAGCTACACGATGACTGATGCATACATGCCGTCTGTTGGGACAGGTCAGCTCGAAGCTGCAATGGCTTTTTCTTCAAAAGGCTCTTCCAGACATTGCCCTGCATTGTTAGACTCACATAAAATTAGAATAATATAATGTTTGGACTTTAAAAGAGACTAAGACCCCTTTTTTTTTTTTTTGGATTGGAAATCATCAAATGACTTCTCCCGCTCTGGGCGGAGCGGGAGGGCGTGTCAGACTTTTACTGACTAAAACCCACCCGTGTTCCTTCAGTTGCCCATGTGCCAGGGTCACGGTATCTCTTTCAAACAACCACGCGACCCCGGCAGGCATCGGTCCTAGCAGACCCCTTCAGTGTGGCTGACATCTCTCGCTCGCGCCTACGGTGGCCGGGAGTCCGCAATCGACTCCCGGCGCCCGGGGCGTCTCTTCCTGCGGCGGCTAGGGACGTGAGGGCGCAGAGACTGCCACTCCCTCACGCGCCCCGCATCCTCCTTCGCGAGCTTTACTGCTTCGCAGAAAGAGGTGACGGCTTCCCATGCCCTCTCGCTCCGTACCATGGCTCGCACCAGGGCCGGACGCGAGAGATTGCCGCCGCCGATCGCCTCCACGTGGACACGGCGGTGCTCCGCCCAGGCAGGGCACACTTCCACCGTATGCTCCACCGTGTCCTCTAGACGATCCTCAGACTAAAACCCCTGAGTTTGTTTCGGCGTTTCTTCTCAGGGAACAGTCAGCTAGGAAATGCCAGCGCCAACTAATTTAATAATTTTTTTTTTTACCAAAAATGTTGGCACGTAAAAATGTGGTTTATGATCTACTTACAGAAATAAACTTTTCATTTCATATCATTATGCGTATCTATATATCTTTCTTGGGGGCACACTTTCTACCATCAAAACAATGCATGAAGCATGTGATAGATTAAGTAGTATAAAACTATAAGCATTATATATATGTATATATTATGTATATACATATATATACCAAATATCTAGCTTTAAATGTCAGAATGGTTACGGCTTATTTACTGTGTATGAAGGTTCTTATTAATATGGTTTCTTGGGAAAGGGTTTCATTAAGTAAAGCACAGAAAGACAAGACTAGACATTTATTTCAATTAGGCTTGTCAGCAATTAATCAGAAAGCTAGTCGTCCGTTCCAAAACTAGGTCTTCATGGAGAAGAAGGACAAGAAACTCCATGGAAGCAGTATTGAAGTATTATATCAATATATTTCTTACATTGCCATAAATTATCATTATCTTAAATTCATTAATTCTATCTCTTGGACAACATGGTCCAAGAGAACTCAGAATAATATCAACATATTCTCAATAATAACAATATCTGGGAAAAGAATATGAATATTCCATTTATATGATTTAAAATACTAGTAATATTGGCAACAATATAAACGGTACAACAACACTGTCATAATAAGCATTAATAGGGATATAATATCAAATCACTTAACTTACGTGACCTCTGGTCGATCTTTCCCACATAACAACAGCACTATAACTCACTGAACATCTACCGAGCAACTTCTCGTTATAACGGTCGGACACAGAATGATCCACATCATCCGAATACCTCCTCTTTTATACTTTGTAACAAACAACTCTAAAAGAACACGTGTTTATAATCTAATGGTTTTATGGTGTAGGATTCATTACCAAGGTTATCAAAAATTCTAGAAAGATTTATTTACTACATAGCTATATGATTCTTGCTATAAAAAGAACACGTGGTTCCTTTACAAATTATAACAAAGATAACTTGACGTAAACAACAAATGATCTTTATTACCTATTTATCTTTATTGAATTATTTGTATTAATTCAATAAATCATCTAATTATTTAAGATATTAATTAAATACATTCATTGCATAGAACATCGTAATCAAATTATTACTATTTTATAACACGGCCATTCTGAAATGTACTACGTTCTCGGAGTACAACACAAATACGTCCATTTAAATTACTTACAATTTTTCATTTTAATTCATCATCATCATCATCTCAGCCGTACGTCATTTTAATTTGGTATATTTATATATTTTCGTTCTTTATAGAACACCATATACATTATAATATGTTTAGGCGCTACACAGTTTACAATATGATTGTTTTTTTTTATATATACATATATACAAACAAGGGCACAGCCACAGAACCAAGGCACAGCCAAAGCACAGCCATAGGTTCACAGGCACAGCCCCAAGGCCAAAAGCACAGCCACAGAACCAAGGCACAGCCAAAGCACAGCCATAGGTTCACAGGCACAGCCCCAAGATCAAAGGCACAGTCACAGAACCAAGGCACAGCCAAAGCACAGCCATAGGTTCACAGACACAGCCATATGA
Source organism: Aporophyla nigra (assembly GCA_947507805.1). Taxonomy (NCBI): domain Eukaryota; kingdom Metazoa; phylum Arthropoda; class Insecta; order Lepidoptera; family Noctuidae; genus Aporophyla; species Aporophyla nigra. The sequence continues at coordinate 9,677,528 of OX382301.1, forward strand.
TCAAAATGGCATAACCACAGGCACAGCCACAGGCAAAGCCACAGGCACAGCCACAGGTACAGCCATTGGCCCTCAAATACAATTCTTTATATTGACAGATTCAACAAACAATACATAATACGTATACATTGATTTTCGAATCAAGTACTCTTAACTTAATAAATCTTATCTACCTATGTATCGAAACCTTTTGTTGTTCTTTACCTCCCTACGTTAATAGGAACAGGCTAAGTACTTTAACAATTTTGACAAATAATGAATCGCTTATCGGTATAGTTAAATTTATAAAACAATTGCCAAAGAAATAATTCAAAGACCCATTCCTATTCAACAGCAGTAGAATTGAAGCACTAGCTAGTGATTATAAAAATAATTCAAATAATGAATCGCTCGGTCAATCTGACAATATTACTATAAACAAACAAATTTTCTATTAAAATTTTCATAAATTTATGACACGACTACCCCGACCAATACTTTACTTTGGAAGCAATACCTTTAAATAATACGTCACAAACCAAAGCAAAAACCATTATTTCACGGATATCAATCTTATGAAAAAGTTTTTTTTTTTTTTTTAGTTATGTTTTTAAAGCCCAGAAGAGGTGTCTAAGAACCATGTTCGGACTCCATGTCACTGACAGTTGTAAACCATTGTTTAGAAAATATAAGATTTTGACCCTTCCATCTATGTACATTTTTGAAATCATTATGTTTGTCAAAATGAACCCAAACCTATTTCCCCTATTGTCACTGTAAAGTAATTCGAAACAGACGCGACAATAGCAAACTTTTCATTCCGAGATCTCGAACTGACCTACTCAGTAAGGGTGTATTCTGTATGGTGCCAACCATAAATAAATAATAAATTATCAAAATATTGGAGAGACGATTTGAACTGCAAAATTAAGAAATAGGTTGAAAAGGCTCTTTCTTGTTAGATAATGCTTATTACAGCACTTAACGAGTTTTTGACCGATAAACTAATATAACCCTGACTTTAAATTATTTTTGACTTATTATGATTATTTATATAACAAATTGTCAACCTTAACATGTACCTACAAGTTTTTTACAAAAATTAAGTTTACCGTGTCATTATGTCATTTTTTTTTGTTTACCTACCTTATTTCAAATAATGTTGCACCTACTTTGCTTTGTAAATAATAAGTAAGATTATTTTGCTACTAAGAAAATTGATTTTGTCACAAGTCTGCTACTATAAACTGTACAATTACAGAGAAAGAGGAAATCTGTTCCACCGTAAGACAGCCTATACCAGTACGGGGCACAGAATGAATCAGTTCTGTGCTAACAACCATAATATGTAGGTACTTACAGATACTTCAGACAAGAATTTTACCTACCTGTACCACTCACCGATACTAATTGAATTGTGACATTATGCAGTTCAGAACTTTTTGACCTTTTTGTTAATTATTGTTGTAATTCATGTTTGAGATAATAGTGTTGTGATCATTTTATTTCCTAACTCATTTATATTTTCTACGCCATTAAGGCAAAACATGACGGTGTTTCAATCGAACTTTTATGTAACATCTTGCATTTATGTGTATACTCATGTTTTAGCAAAATAAATATCTTGTATCTCAAGTATCTTTTTTTTCGTACTCTGTGATACTCACTACTTTGGAAAATAAAGAATGAATTCAAGCAAAAGACACGTCCTCAAATTAATTTCGGTAGGTGGTGTTAGCTAATTTAAATAGACTCAACGGAGCCCGACTGTCCGCTTAAATGGGTTCAGTGACCACTGTTGAAGAAGAGATGGAGAATCAATCCGAAGCATAAATTGAATTTTCAGGACGTTAAACTAACAACTGTTTATTCCGAATGTTGTTTTCTTCGTTAAAATTATCTCCAAAACAGTCTGTAAGCATCAGAACCTAATTCAAGTAATTTTTAATTACCGTGAACATTTGAATGACATTTAAATATTTCTCAAACAACATTGTTTATAAAGTACTTGTACCGTCAGATCAAAAATATGTTACAGCTTTACCGACTCAACATATTTATGTTTGTAACGTCAAATGGCACAGAATGACATTCAGCCATCATCTTAACATTTCAAACCGAATCAATAGTGTGACACTGACAGCATCAATGTTTTATTTTCATTGTTTTCATTTTATTTCATAAAATGAAAGATGTGGGTTGATTTATCGGTTATCGTCGTAATGCAATTAAATTTGATTTTGAAATTGACGTTTACGTGTAGGTATCAAAATTATTATTTTTAAATTAATTTTGTGTCTATGTTTGAAAATTAAATAGCAAACGCAAATAAGACAACAATAAAAAATAAAATGTAGAAATAATGTCTCAACATTGTGACGTTTTTAGCATCTTAATTTTCCTAAACGACATTATGACGTTTTTAGCAGCTTACTTTTCCTAAACGAATTTCATGTTTTTATTTATTTGTAATCTAATCAACGGTTTCTCCTGATACTTTTGTAATGCTAAGGTAAATAATTAAATACGTTACCAGCCAAGTGTGTATCACGGCACTAACGTAACGGTTTCTTGTTTTAAGTACGTGTATCATACAAAAATAAATTAAAAATTTACGAAAAACGGATTCACTTTGCTATTTAAAAGTGGCTAGGTTAACCTAACATCTGTAACCGGTACCTTCTTTTTGTAAAAATAAAGAATTATTGTATTTTAAGCATCTCAGATCGCGAAGTTTCACTTTTGTGAACTTGTTTTTTTTTTGTGTCGTCTAATAATATTTTAAAGCAGCTGGTTCAATGATTATTAAGTAGTTAACTTAGTCACATATTTCCATCCCCAATAATCCAAGCATTAACCAGATGCCTTGTAAACATAATAATGGTATTTGATTATATACTGAATAATGATGTAAAAGTGATTGGCAATACCTAGTCTCTAAATTTAATCATCTCATCCATTTGTATTTCTTTTTAATGTAAAAGAGCCTCTTAGGACTTCACGTTAATTTAGTCCTTATTTCGGGAAAGTTTCCAAATATTCTTACAAAAAGTTGAGGTTCCACAGACTCAAACCTCACACAGCAACTTGCAGCACCGCAGCACCGATGTCAAAGGCAGCGTGATGTTATTGTTGCGGTGCGAGTGAAGTCAGCGATCCGCCAACCACCGGTTTCCAAAAGATCGTTAGTAGCTCCACCATCGAGCATGAAAATAAGAAAATAAAATTCATTAGTAAGTGGTTTCAAAAGGACAGGGAGCAATCCCACTTCTGATGATAGATTAAGTAGTATAAAACTATAAGCATTATATATATGTATATATTATGTATATACATATATATACCAAATATCTAGCTTTAAATGTCAGAATGGTTACGGCTTATTTACTGTGTATGAAGGTTCTTATTAATATGGTTTCTTGGGAAAGGGTTTCATTAAGTAAAGCACAGAAAGACAAGACTAGACATTTATTTCAATTAGGCTTGTCAGCAATTAATCAGAAAGCTAGTCGTCCGTTCCAAAACTAGGTCTTCATGGAGAAGAAGGACAAGAAACTCCATGGAAGCAGTATTGAAGTATTATATCAATATATTTCTTACATTGCCATAAATTATCATTATCTTAAATTCATTAATTCTATCTCTTGGACAACATGGTCCAAGAGAACTCAGAATAATATCAACATATTCTCAATAATAACAATATCTGGGAAAAGAATATGAATATTCCATTTATATGATTTAAAATACTAGTAATATTGGCAACAATATAAACGGTACAACAACACTGTCATAATAAGCATTAATAGGGATATAATATCAAATCACTTAACTTACGTGACCTCTGGTCGATCTTTCCCACATAACAACAGCACTATAACTCACTGAACATCTACCGAGCAACTTCTCGTTATAACGGTCGGACACAGAATGATCCACATCATCCGAATACCTCCTCTTTTATACTTTGTAACAAACAACTCTAAAAGAACACGTGTTTATAATCTAATGGTTTTATGGTGTAGGATTCATTACCAAGGTTATCAAAAATTCTAGAAAGATTTATTTACTACATAGCTATATGATTCTTGCTATAAAAAGAACACGTGGTTCCTTTACAAATTATAACAAAGATAACTTGACGTAAACAACAAATGATCTTTATTACCTATTTATCTTTATTGAATTATTTGTATTAATTCAATAAATCATCTAATTATTTAAGATATTAATTAAATACATTCATTGCATAGAACATCGTAATCAAATTATTACTATTTTATAACACATGCATTGCATGATTTTAATGCATGAAGTGTCTATCGAATTGTCTGGGTCACCCGATAAGTGTAAGTTAGATTGTGTTTTATAAAATAAAAATGATGGATTTAACTAATAAATAATCTAGAAAAAAGTGTTTAGTAGGCCATAAGGGGTAGGTATCTTAATAAAGGGCTTGAAGAGACGAGAGATATCAAAAATATAACACCTGTTTCACAAATATTAAACCGTTCATTAATGGTTTATTAATATCTAATATTTATAGTCAACAGGCAGCAGACCGCGAAACAAAACGTTAAGGTCAATGTCAAAGTGTTACCACTAACGTGCAGCGTACTGTACTGCAATTTATTAGTCTGTATAAAAGAAATAATAGTTTTACTCAGCTAGACATAATTTTAAACGGATTGCTTTCACAAAACGCATAGGCGCAAATAGTTTTCTACAAACATCGTTATCATTATTTATTATTTTTACAATTCAACGAATTTCAAAGAATGTAGGTACTTAGGTAGTATCTGCATTTATATAAAGTATTTGGTTGACTTATTGTATTTACGACTTAGTGATTTATTTTTCGTGGAATGATGGTTGTAGAACTTGAACCAAGCTATAACTACGAATGGTGCGATGATATCCTCCATTCCTAGCCATAGTGTTCAATGTCTATAATGTTCCTTCTGCTGGGACTCCTCTCTTTGAGAAGAAGTGGAATAAATTCCACCACGCGAGGAGTGGGTTGGTAGATGTCACGTCTTCGAATTTTTGGTTCTAGTACATGCCAGTTTCCTCACGATGTTTTCCTTCACCGTTTTGAAGGCAGTGGTGATGAAATATGGATGACCAGATGGACAACCAACACACTGTTATCTGATCCCAAACTAGGCAGAGCCTGTACGAGTACCATGGCAACCAGACAACTGATAAATATACTTATATGTTTCTAAATACATACATATTATAGATAAATTACACCCAGACACAGAACAAATGATTGTGCTCATCACACAACGATTTGTCCTGGATGGGAATCGAACCCACGACCTCAGTCTTCGCAGTCAGGGTCACTAACCACTAGACTAACAGACCAAATAAAAAAATTCCAAATAATTTACACAAAGTAGAAAGCCTGTGTGGGTTTGAACCCACGAACTACAACTCTTAACTCGCTACTATTGAGCTACTACTGCTCTCATTTCTCTCCCTCATTAGTCAAAGCAACGTCAAAGCTTCTATTATTTCGTAGTCAAGTTTTGAATCTAAAATGTAATATGAGCACGACTCAGCTAAACGGGTACAAACTAAGAACCAAGTATCTGATAGACGCTTAGATCTAAATATAGCCATATTATAACTATTTCTGAAGTACCTAGGTATATACAGGGTGTCCGGTGATTGATCAATAACCTTGAAATGGGTCTTGGTAAAACAAATGGCAGTTCAGAAAAATATACCAATAACAAATCTGGCAGTACAAAAGATATGTTTTATTTTTAAACTAGCTTTTGCCAGCAGCTTCGCCCACGTATTATACATATAAACCTTCCTCTTAGTGATTCAGGAGGAAGGTCTATCTATTTCTGAAAACTGCATTAAAATCCGTTGAATAGTTTATTATTTTAGTAGTAGGTTTATTATTTTTTGCTTTTCAGTTTTGCGGCGGTTTATTTTTTGTTAAAAAGTTGTTATTTTATAAGTTTTTGTGGCTGTAATCTACTAATTACTAAATGCTTGCAAAATTGGACTAATCTGTACGAAATTATGCATTACAATCAATGAGTGAACAATCAATCATACCCTGTTTTCCTACCCTTAGGGTTAGAATTTTCTTTTCAAATTTACATGGAACCACTTTTGGAATATACCCTTTCCAATTAAAAAAGAATTATCGAAATCGGTCCACTTTGTAAAAAGTTATGCGTGGTCATACATAAAAACAAAATATACGCGTCGCCTTAAGAACCTCCTCCGATTTTTCGTCGGTTAAAAATTGTCACCCGTTCACGAACCAGCCGCGGCAAGCGTAGCTTAACCTGATAGATCGATACGTGTGGCTGTTACTACTTAGCCACAAGCCCCATATTTTATGTAGGTACCCACAGAATAATAATAAATATTTAATAATGTTAGGAGCTTACATATGTACATCTACATACTCATACTATTTAAAAAGAGACGTAAATAAAAAAAAGACATTAAAGAGAGCTACACAGACACACAAAAAATAAGGAAATGTAATTTTAAAACTCAAACAGGTCATGTGCTAATCAAAAACGAGTTTTAAAAGGTGATAACTGACAGTTTTTCATTTAGTTAAGTTTATTGAACAGAATAATTTACCGTACTAAATAATTTCTAGAAAACGATTATATTATCTACGGTTCCGGTTCCTGACTACGGATTTTTTTTAAAATATGTGTAGAAAATCATTTTTGCAAAAAAACAACCGTCTTCCAAAAAAACACTATAAAGTGAAAAATAATTGTAATTTCGGAAGTCGGTGTCTTTGGATCTGTATTTTACTTTTTTGCCACCGACTTCACATGTATGTATATATCGCCATGATAAACAATGTGGATTAAATACGTAGTGCGGTCCAAGAGTTCTTAGCCTAACATAGAAGGACAGATGGAAATTAAACAAAACTAATATTACTTTTCAATATACTCTCTCTTTACTGCAACACATTTTCCAGAACGTCTGATTAATGCTTCTATGCGACTATAAAAATATGCTGAAGTAAAAATTCAGCATATTTTTATAGTGGCATGTCAAAGTGGTCGTAAACAGCCTGTATAATTTCTTCATCGTTGTTAAATTTTTTCCCTCTCAAATCTGATTTTAATTTTGAAAACAAAAAATAGTCTGAGGGTGCCAGGTTAGGGCTATAAGGGGGATGATTTATCTCTACGAAGCCGCATTCCTTAACTGTAGACTTCGAAATCGCAGTAGTGTGGACTGGAGAATTGTCGTGAAGCAATCGGACACCTCGAGTTATTTTCCCTCGTCTTTTTTCAATAATTTTCTGGTGTAACTGGCGTAGTAAGTCACTATAATAAGCTTCGTTTATAACCGTGTTACTTTCCTTGAAATCGATGATGAGGATTCCCTCATAGTCCCAAAAAATTGTAGCCATGAGCTTCTTAACGCTTCGGGTGACCTTAGCTTTTATGGTGCCAATCTCCTTTTCTGTGCCATTCCATCGAGTCCCTTTTAGCCGTCGGAACATAATAAAGAATTATTGTTTTATAGCCCATCACAATCGATTGAATAACTGCTTCCTGGTCATCGCGGCAAACCTCTAAAATTCTTCACAACATTCAACACGTCGCTGCTTTTGGACTGCACTAAGAATCCGTGGCACCCACCTTGGACTAATTTTTGTCATATGTAAATGCATGTAAAGAATTCTAAGAATATTTGTTTCCAAAAGTCCAGACTGTGCCGCAATTTCTTTTGTTTTTAATCTACGGTCACTCAGAAAAATATCTTCCACAAATTGAATATTTTCTGGGGTCGTCACTGTGACAGGGCCTCCTCCACGTGGATCATCATTCAATGATTCTTTATCCCAACGAAACAGCTTAGACCAGTTTTTTATTGTTGCATACGCAGGGCAAGAATCACCGTAAACGACAGTCAATCTTTCTTTTATTTGCGTTGACGTTAGACCTTCTTTAGTTAAAAACTTTTTAACAGCGTGATATTAAATTTTATACATTTTGTGAAAATCACTCGACTGCACGTATGTAAATCGCTCTCAAAACTAAAATACCAAATGGAACAAGTTGAAATTTAACACAGTGCATGTTGCGACTTGTACCTACTTTATGAAGGAAAAACCAAATAACGTTCTGTTTATTTTCTATGTGAGGCTAACAACTCATGGACCGCACTACGTACCTATTATCAAAGCTAACGCAGAAAGAACCAAGGCAAAGTCAATAAAATTTATATAAAACCACCCCTGCAGCGTAACCTATCCATTAAAAAAACGAATTTTTGACATCGGTCCACAGTTAGCGGAGGAATCGGTGGACATACCTACACATAAAACATATACAAGGTGCAGTTTTCGATCTGCAAAACATTTCAGGAGGTAATTATGTTAGTGATTCTCGACCCGAATCAACAATAAAATGGGGTATATTTTTTTTTCATTTTATTCTTATTTACGGAAATCGGCAAGTGTGAACTCCCTTTTTTTAAATGTGGCCAGTCTGTACGTGTCCTTAAACTGCGCTTTCACAGAACAAACGCAACCGACATTTCTTTCATAGATCCAAAGCCGCGCTCCCCATCCAGAGTTATTCTGAAAAACAATAAAATTGAAAAATCTAAAATAAAAAGTATTATTGATTATTGACTTGGTGTATTGTTATATGATTATTTCCGAGTCTCATAATAACCTCCTGAAATGTTTTGCAGGTTTAAAACTGCATCTTGTATATAAATGAGTCAGAAAAAGAGGCCGATTGGAACGTGATTCTTCCCGGTTGAACATTTTATTGGGCGTAGACGTGTGTTGCGGGTGAGAAGAAAAAGTATAAGATAATGATTGATTTTTAGGTTATATTTAAACTTGCCAAAATATGACCGTGACATTTTAGTCGTCTTACAAAGGTTGCCCACTCAATGTATCCGACTTACTATACCCCTAGGCGTGATTAAAATTTTGTTACCATTAATTAGATAGGTACAAAGAAAAATAAATAATGCATTAGAATTATGAAATACCTGTTAATGATGTTTACGTATCATATGGTAGAGAACATACCTACCCAGCGCACGAGTCGACTAGCTCATTCCATCTCCATTTTCCGTGAGACTAAAAATCAATTTCAAACTACGTCATGCAACATCATAATGAATAATATTTTGATTTTTTGGTTATTCAAATGTTTTTTTTTTTTTTTTCTTATGGATGTGTAGTAGTCATTGGATACATGAAGTAGGCTGCCGTTGTAAGATGACTAAAATGTCACGGTGTATAAAAGTAATAGTATAGTAGTATAAAACAGCACTGGACTACGACTGCTTGTTACAGAGGGTGTCTCATAAATAATGATCTATTCCCATCCAATACCAAGAGCGAATACTATTTGGTATTAGTTTATTTCCGAATTTATTTTCTATTCCCAACGAGTACCACATTTTTTTAAATAAAAAATCTATTACTAACGAATACCAAAGCGTGACTTTTTATACACTCAGCTACACACAGTTTTATTTTAAATGCTGATTTATTACTACTAAGCTACATATTTTATTTTAAATGCTGATTTATTACTACTAAGCTACATAATTATTTTAAAAGTTGATTGTCTGTGATATTTTATAACTATTGTTAGATTGTAAGTAAATTCACCATTTTTGATGTTTTTTGCCAAAAACATTGTTACATTTACAGTTGATTACCTGTGATATTTTATAATTTTGTTAGATTTTCAGTACTTTAACTATTCATATTCGATTTTTTGCCAAATTTTTAGGTGATTTATTATTAAGATACGCAATTATATGTGATTTATATTCAAACCCTAATCTTGATTAAACATTACTTAAAATCACTCAAAGCATTTTAATTTTACTGAACCTGACTGTATCTGATTTCTTCAAACTTGTTTTGGTATTGGTTTTAAAATGTGGTACTCGTTGGAAATAGAAAATAAATTCGGAAATAAACTAATACCAAATGGTATTAGCTCTTGGTATTGGATGGGAATAGATCTAAATAATGTCGGTTTTTAATATTCACTTCGATTGATAATTAATTATACAAAAAGAAAACCTTAGCATTCAAAGTATAGCAGTAGTGAGTGTAGTAGTATAGTATAGTATTCTACAGTCCTAACCCAACGTTCAGCCAGCTCTTTGAGACCTTGGTAAAACCATTCCTTGGGCTTAGATGCAAAGAATTGCCGCACTGCATTTTCAACATCTTCTCGTGACTCGAATTTTTTTCCACGCAGGAATTTTGCCATGGATCTGAATAAATAGCAATCAGATGGTGCAAGGTCTGGACTAAAAGCTGGATGTGGTAAGAGTTCAATTCCACCAAGTTCTTTGATCTTATCCCGTGTAAGTTTCGCCGCATGCGGTCTAGCATTATCCTGTTGTAAGAGCACTCGTTTTCGGTTGACTAAGCCTGGATATTTCTGCGATAAAACCTCATGCATTCGGGTCAGTTGTCCACAATATAACTCAGCATTAATCCGGAACCAGCTAAAAGTAGACTAAACCTTCATAATTCCACCAGACACATAACAAGACTTTCGACTCGAAACGACCTCATTTCACGACAGGTTCAGGTAATTGTCTTATGTCTAACCGCTGTTTTGATATGTTTGGGTTGTTTAGATAAATCCATTTTTCGTCGCAAGTAACAATGCGTTTAATAAAACGATCACCTTTCGGCAAAGCAAGGAGCTGTTTACACACCTCTACTCGACGTTTCGCCTGAATCTCGTCTAATTCATGCACTATACGACAACTTTTATAGGTCTTACCTAATGATTTTAAGTGGCGATGTATAGTGTCTTTAGAAGGTCCCAACGAGTCCGATAATCGACGAGTACTGGTACTGGGTTGGTTTTCTACTGCTTCCTTTGTAGCCTCAACATCCCACACAGGTGGACGACCAGAACGCGATCGATCTTCAAGTGTGAAATCTCCACTGTTAAAGCGATTAAACCAACGCTGTTCCGTTCGCTCATTAACCATGTCTTCCCCTTCAATTTCACATATTTTCCTTGCTACCGCGGCTGCCTTAAACTTTTGTTTCCAATAATGTCTTAACAGTACACGAATTTCATTTCATTTATCGCACTCCATACTTTTTAGTATCAAAACGACCTAAGACGTCAATAAACAAAAGACAGTACGATTAAATTAAAGTGAATCAATTGCACTCTCCACAGAACTAGAGAATATCTTAACAAATTGCGACATGTATAAAATCATCATCATCATCATCATTTCAGCCGAAAGACGTCCACTGCTGGACATAGGCCTCCCCCAAGCTCCGCCACTTCGACATGTATAAAATGATGCGTAGTAAATTTTTAGTTATGAAACCCGACGTTACTTATGAGACACCCTCTGTATGTATGCAGCACTGAAATATATATAGTTTTTATATATAAATCAAACGGATAATCTGCAACAGCTTCCTGCCCATCTCTATCCATAGTCAACTCAATATTCACTTATCTCTAGTAATATTTACACAATCCATTTATCTGATGGCATTGGCCTTCCTCTATCCCTATAGCTATCAAATCCACATTTCTTATTCAAACCTTGTGTAATCCATCAGGAAAAATAACTTATTAAGTTATACGATAATACTAAATTACCCACCGAGGCAGCAGCGTCCTCTATGCATTTTGACATAACTTTGCGATCGCCAACCCGCCTGCCAAGTGTGGGAATTACGAAAAAGGTAATTTTGGAAGGCCTATGTCCAGCAGTGGACGTCTTACGGCTTAAATGATAAAGATGATCCACCGAGGGAATATTGTAGTATTTTGTTACGGGCACTATATTGAATCCCGAGTGCACCGAAGCGTTCTAGTGTTTCCGAGCGCAACGAGGAATCCTAGAGGTTCCTCTCAGACGGTCACCCAAAACAAAAAAAAACATACCGACGAAATTAAAACATTTTAATTTAAAAGTCGTTTTTATGGTGATAAAACCGACTGTACCATACCGTGAGGCAGTCATTCAACTCAAGCGTACTTGTACCTACAGTGTTTTTATTTTAAGTACTTGACTCTACCTTATCATTATAGTACCTAGTTGTTCGATGCTCCTCCGTTCATATCACTACTGAACAAATTTTAGGGAAAACGGGTGTTTATAGTAATGATATTAATTTTGATTCTCTTTTATCATCTTTATCATTTCAGCCGAAAGACGTCGGCTGCTAGATAAAGGCCTCCCCCAAGCACCGCCATCTCGAACGATTTCGTGCCTCTCGCATCCAGCGATTTCCTACAGCCGGCCGTCACCAGACCATCGGTCCATCTTGTGGGTGGTCTTCCGACGCTACGTCTTCCAGTACGCGGTCGCCATTCTAGAACCTTCCGGCCCCATGGGCCATCTGTTCTGCGAGCAATGTGCCCTGCCCACTGCCATTTAAGTTTGGCAATTCTTCGGGTTATGTCGGTTACCTTGGTTCATCTACGGATCTCTTCATTTTTCATTGCCCTTTGTTGACTTTCAGATGTGAGGCCCATTGCGAGCAACCACGTCTCAGTGCCATACGTCATCACTGGCAACACGCACTGGTCAAAGACTTTTGTCTTGAGACACTGCGGTATGTGGGACGAGAAGATATTGCTACCCAGTGGAGGCGGATTCGATGCTTGACCTCTTTCTCGAAGTTGGACCTACCTAATATGTATATGTTTACCTAGGACAGTTTGTCCTAGGTAAACATAATTGTCACTACTTCGGGTGTAGAGTTTCCGATCTTCATGAGAGTGGGTGGATAATCAATTCAATGAGGATTTCATAAAAAAATACAGCCTGATTGATTGTGTGATGATTTTAATCATTCACAGCCATTTTTATTACGGTCGCAAGCTAGTTTTGACCAGCATAAAGTTTGACACTCTACTGCAAAATGCAATTAATGTAAGAAAAGTTGTTTTTTCGAGGGCAACCTTATTATTATTAACTAAATTATGTATTTAATAACTATGGATGACTTACAGCTAAAACAAACGGAATGTAAAGTAAGTATGTCAGACTGACAGCTAAATAAAAATCTTCACTTCTTAAACCAAATCGAAAAGAAAGAGTGTGAACAGCGCAACACAGCTCCTAAAAAAAAGGAAAAAATAGAGATCAACATTTAAACTTTAAACTAGATGCACATTTCATATTCATAAAAAAAACTTGATATACAAAAAATCTAAATGAAAAAAGCTAATGCAGTTTCTGGCCAAGGACACACTTGTTATGAAAGCATCAAAATTATGCTGTATACACACGTTATTAAATGATATGCTATTTAATCATATACATAACATGATAGTTGACTAGTTCTCTGGAGTTTTTTGAGTCATCATTTCAGCCGAAAGATGTCCTGCGGCTGGACTCAGACCTCCCCAAACTTTGGGGGGTTTTCCATAATCGCCACGCTTGGCAGGCGGCTTGGCGATCGTAGTACAGTGGTAAAATGCATAGAGAACGCTGCTGCCAATTCTCTAGTAAGTCCCTTAGTCACCTTTTACGACATCTACGGAAATAAATGTATATTTTTGAATAAAAACAAGCATGGACATGAGTCTACCCATGTACATGTGTAGGTATTCATGAAGTACTTAATATAAACAAAGAAAAATTAAACTTGTAAATCTGAAAGCCTAGCGGGCGAAAACGTTATTAACTCCGTTTTTTTATTACAATACATTACTAGCCATTATTTTAGGTAACTAGGGCCCGTAAAAACACAATACATAAATATAACTGTAGAGTAATACATATTCTGTAAAACAAAACGGTTATCGGTTATTGCTTCCTTGACCTAAAGCGATGCAACAAATAAGAAATAAAGACAGTGACGCGTTCAAAAAGCGCACGATTAAAATTAAAAGTGGTAACGTTCATTTGTCAAACTTCTATACGAGTATAAATTCTCCAGCCTCTACCCCAATACGAACCAGACTATGACTAGCCAAACCATTCTAGAACACTACCTACCCCGTCAACCATTCTGATAGATACGAAAATCCCATCGGAATCCATCTTTCTGAAGCAATTACAATCACAATGGATACTAAAAACATTAAACAAGTCGTTTTCAACTCTACTTCATTAATCACTGTCTTTAGCAATCAATTGCTTTTCCATTAAAACTCCGGTGAAACAGAAATCTAACACAGATTTATTTTTACAGTGGTCTCTCTTCGTAGCGTACCTATTTATCAATCTTCGTGCAAGGCTGATTTAATAGTAAGATAAGTAGTTTTGATGTTATGAGGGAACAGATGTTCATAACTACATACATACATATCGGTCAAAATCATAACCCTTCTTTTTGTTTCTCCGTTGTCGGTTAAAAACATCGAGACTCCCCGTTATTTGTCCAAGGCAAGTACCTGCCTACCTACAGTAATACACTTGTATGTAATGTTAAATAGCTGTCCTGTTGATGTGAATAAATACTTATATTATTATATATTATTACTTTTCACAAAAAATTGCCCAAGAGCATATCGGACTACTATGACGGTAGACAAGAGTAGAAGGATGAATTTATCCCAAGAAACTTACTGAACGTTACAGTTGAAAAAAAAATGATCTAACATACATTTTAAGTGCGAATGTCAGGAAGTTGACTATTAGTCTTGTTTTATTTTTATCATTTATTTTCTTATCTTTATATTATTTTATTCAAAATTCAGTTTTTGTTACTTTGTGTGAATATAAATAAATAGGTATTTAATTTTATGGTTGTATTGTTTTAGCGTAATGTGACGAAATATATTATTTTAATTTTATAATTTAAACTCATTTGTAATATTTTAGTAATTTAATAATGTAATCGTACAATTAATCACCGTTTAATATGAATGTTGTGCTTGCTTATAAGTGATGTGTTTACACAGTACTAAAGATCCGTCATCACCTTATGTAGTCTATCTTTGTAAATATTTCGTTGGTGTGTCTTGCTTGATAAATAAATAAATTCATCATTAACTTGTAAAGCTTACTTAGAGCGAGGCCCCATTAATGCGTTGCGCTGCGTTGCGTCGTCGGCGTCGCAGCGTCGTCGCTGCGTCGTTTTCCATATATTTTTTATGACATGCCCCATTAGACCGTTGCGACGACGTGACGCAACGCAGCGCAACGCACTAGTGAAGCCTCGCCCTTAGCTGTGATGGTTTTTCTTTTAACCTCGATATATTATACTACAGCCGTATTTTTTTTTTTACTTATCAAACACCCATTAAACTGGGTAGACATGACTCTACAAAAAAAAAAACTTTATTTTACATTTTCATTGGACAAACAAATGGATTCCCATACCTACCCGCAATATTTTTTTTAAATATCCTACCCAACGACAAACCGCCCCATGGGACAGACGGCATATAAATCGTCCCTACTTTACGTGCAACTCGTGTAAGTACCTACCTAAAAAAATATCACTTTGTCGGCATAAAATCCAAGTCAAAAGTATTTTATTCAAATTAGGCTGAGATTTAGCACTTTTCAAACGTCAAATAATTCATTCGTACACCTTATGAATTTCAAATATTTTGTAATACTTAGAGTCTGAGCTAAGCCACAGACAGACAGACAAAACGGTCATGGCGAAATTATAAGATTCCATGTTGACTACGGAACTCTAAATATCCCTCAGAACAAATGTTCCAAATGATGAAGAAAAGAAAATGACACCCGAAATCTATTACGTAGTCAAAAGATCTATTACGCTCACCTTTCCCAGATGTTAAGCCTCTGCGTGATTTGTTCTGTGCTGCCATTTCATCTAGGGTTATTTTAACCTCCTGGATTCCGGAAAACAAGTTGTAGGAAATTATTATTTAGTTGCGAGTTTTTTGACGTGTCTGTCAAACTCAAAATGACGTTTGGTGCAGTGTTGCTAATTTACTAAGGTTACACAACTACCACAAAACGATTAGTTCCGAAAACAATTCACAGATGATTTTAGAACAAATTTTTAATTCTTTATGTAATATAGGTATGACGCTGGCATCCAGGATGTTAAATTGTCTGACCAAACTACACAGCCGCTATGGGTATCAGTACCTAAAAAAACCTAAAATCCCTTTAAAAAGTAAAAAATAATAAAAAAAAACTCAATCTTGAAGTACCTAAGTATGTATTAATAATTCAACAAAAAAAAATACGTCGCGTTGGGGGACCGCTCCAAACCTAACAATTAACTTACAAATAGTCTATTACCTAACTGAAGAAAACTTTTATAAAATGACTTCTAAATATTGTATTTAGGATACGACCGTCAACGACGTCTGCCCTCGCAGAGCGGTCCCCCAACGCGACGTATTATTTTTTTTTGAATTATTAATACATACTTAGGTACTTCAAGATTGAGTTTTTTTTATTATTTTTTACTTTTTAAAGGGATTTTAGGTTTTTGTGTCGGGGGTTTTTTAAATTTTTAATTTAATTTTTTATTTTATACTTTTTATAGGTATACTTATTATAATGTAGATTTTGTTAAGTTGTAAATACATAGAACTTCGCCGTGGCCAACAGGAAGATGGGAAGCTTCCAAAAACAATATCAATTCAATTTGATGATGCCACTATCGGCCGGAGTTGTGTTGACGAGAATGGATGGATTCTGATAAGGCCACATAATGTAACTTTTCAAGGTCTTAGAGGATATGGAAATATTGAAAGAACAACGTTTACTATCATTTTATGTTGGGCGATTACGGCATATAAGTTGCAAGGCACGACAGTTGAAAAAGCTGTGGTTTACTTAGGTAAAAGTACTTTCGCAAAAGGCCAAGCCTATGTAGCCTTAAGTAGAGTATTTTTAGTCTGTTTCAGGCTACATAGGCTTGGCCTTTTCCTTAGATGGTGTAGCAGTTTGTGAGCTCGACCAAAGAAAACTATTTAATAACCCACATGACAAATCATCTTTAGCAGAATTGCAAAGACTGAGATGTAGTCATTGATACTCTCACGTGACAATCGGATTTCCATGTCCCAATTTTCCCACCACCAATTTTCTCATCAAGCGAAGCTTGAACATTCTCGATTAAGTCATCAATATTCTCTTTCAGTGCGCTTTCATTTGAGACCCCACTCGAGTATATTTGTAGACATTCGGTTATTCTTCCCCACTTTCATCCCCCACAACTTTTAAACGGCTCAACCGATTTTCATCAAACATGTCTAAGAACACTCGCACATAAGTCACCTTTAATACAAAAAAATCATAATTGAAATAGCTTCATCCGTTCGGGAGCTATGATGCCACAGACAGACAGACACACAGACAGACCGACACACAGACAGACAGACACGTCAAACTTATAACACCCCTCTTTTTCCGTCGGGGGTTAAAAATCTTACTTATACAGACTGTATGAGAAATACAAAAAATAAATTAAAATGGTCATCGATCGTAGTCAATGTAATAACTTGAAATATTCGTTAAAAATTTTTAAAATATCGTTTTGATTCATGTTAACTAGTGCAGTTTACGCAAATAAAGTCTACACAAATGTGAATAATAGCTAGCTTACCGATGAGTCCTCAATCCTCATCATAGCATACTTATTTGTTTTGTGGAAAATGTTGTGGTTATTACAGCGATTTTGTTTTGTATAACTAACCCATAAGTATTACAAGTGATGTAATATTGTTTTATTTTTACAAATAAAATAAAATATTGTAAAACGCTGACCCGCTAGTCCATATAAAAATTGCATTCAAAAGTACGTTCAGCTTTTCTCTAAACTTTCCCAATTTTTAGTTTCATAAAAACCATATAAAACCTTTCTAACCTTTGCACTATTATAAACATTTTAGAACTAAACAAAAATATCCAAATTATTCCAGCCCCTCTCAAGTTATGCGCTAACTAAGGAGCAGCATTTCATTTCTATTTAATTTGTTGAATAAAAACGAAAAGTGATCTTCAGAATATTACCTTCAGACACATCTCATTTGGAAACCGATTTATTAACACCTAATAATGACTAAAGCCAAAGTCATATCATTTATTTCAAATATGTACAATGTACATGAAAGGTAATATTGAACGTCATTTACAAAGTAATAGAATTAATTCTAGTAGCGCTTCCTAAAGGTAGTTTTATATAGAAAAGAATGAGCAATTAACTCCACCGTAAGTCTTTTAAAATGCTTTGCAATATTCTGTACCCATTAATTATATTAACTAAACATGATTCACCTAGAATAAAATTACCATACCACAATAGGTAAAAAGCACAACTACATAGTATAAAACAAAGTCGCTTCCCTCTGTCTGTACCTATGTCTGCTTAAATTTTTTAAACTACGCAACGGATTTTGATTCGGTTTTTTTTATAGATAGAGTGATTCAAGAGGAAGGTTTATACGTTTAATACGCCGGCGAAGCCGCTGGCAAAAGCTTGTTAAAAATAAAGCAATGATATATAAATTAATTATGTAATACATGGTGCTCACATATTGAACGATTTTCCTAATATATTTTATCAAGTCATTTAGTATGTGAGTTAAACTAATCACAGAATGTAAAATCTATGTCATAAAAATCATAGATTAAGTTAGCAATCAGTTTGATTTTATCCAGATAATCATTTCAAAATAAACCATGGACAGTTTTCCGCGATGTCATGGGAAAACTTGTAAATAATGTCTGTTTTCACGAGCGTTCGGCGTCGTCGGTTCTTGGCTCAGTCTACTCAGTCTAGTGGGTAGTACGGCGCGGTTCAGACGCGCGTGACGCGGCCCGCAGCTGCAGTGTTCGTATGTCATGTGAAGTTTTAACAATAATAAAAAAATATGCAACGTTGTGATAAACAATACCTGGTTTTAGTTCCCAACAACTGTGTCTTGAACTTGTGTATAAGTTACAACTTTTTACTATGCTGCTGTGGTAAGTTTTAAAAGTTTTACGTTTTAACTATTCTTGATTGCAGTTATTTATTAAATAGGTGTTAGCGTTTTAATTTTTATGTGATATATGAAAATAATTAAATTTTAAACCTTTTGACCTTGCGTGTTAATCTCAATTAATGTAATTATCTGTTATCATGTCAATAAAGGGTTATTAACACAAACGTTTATAAATGATGAAGCGCTTGCTAATTGTTTAATAAGTTTAATGTTTTTAAAGTAAGTTTTTATGACGCGTCGTGTTGGTTTTATTGTTAAAAATAATTAATTACCTACTACATAATACTATTCACGATTAACGCACACACGATTCCCTTGAATTTAAATATTTCCTATTCAAATAGAATGCATTAAGTGTTTAACAAAGATCGCTTACATGTTTTAATGATTATTAATAAACATGTTAATATAAAAGTTATAAAATTCGTCCAATTTATAACCCAATTAAATCTGCATGACCTTTCAGGTGTTCTTAAAAAAAAAATGGTCCATCATCGCTATTAATCAAATCTCAGTCTAGACAAGCGTCGTAACCTAAAATAAAAAGAAAATCGGAATTAATAAAAATAATCAGGAAACTCACATACTATTATATTAATACCGTTATAAATAATAATTTGTGATTATTTGATGTGAATTGTTGGTTTACAAAAGAGAGTAATTGCCAAAATATGAAAGCTATCGTACTTCCTCCTGGACATCCGCCCTTCAGAATTCGCTAGTCACTACGACCCACTGAAATCTGTAATATACTTTGCTCTATCCATTTAACTGTAACAAAAACAACATTTATTTACATAATGTACCTTAAACTTTGGCTTTGTAAAGCACATACTCTATATATTAATACATGAAGCAAAAACTTTGTACCCCTTTTTACGAAAATTATGAGGACAGAGGAGTATGAAATTTGGCACAATTAAAGCATAAATGGAGTACAGAAAGCTAATATTTTTATATTAATTAATAACGTTCAAACTTAAAATTAAAATGAATTTATGGTCAAATTTCCACTGCTCTGGCTAGGCAAATTGTTATTGATCGAGTTTTAAATTGGAAAAGATCGCGATCAAAAACCATTCGTTCTTTTATTTCTTTTGAAGAATCGAAAACCAATTAATTTGTCACAAGTAAAACATAATAAACAGAGTATATTTAACTCATTATTATGGACAAAGTGTTCACAATAAATCAGTAGCTAGTTGACTATTGGAAATTAATGGAATTTTAATGATGATCGAATGTCTACACTTCCGTAGAAAATCTAAACAATAAAATAATGTAATTAATCATTCTATATAACAAACAGACACTGAGTAATTTAAAGTTAAGTTGTACTTACAAATGATATAAAATTTATATTTTTAGCTTTTTACTTTAGTTGAGAGGATGAATGAAGGACGGCTTACAAAAGGTATTTATAAAGCAGTTGTGAGTGGAAACGCCTGGAAGGACGCCCGAAAAGGAAATAATAGTAATCTTATTAGTGTTGTTCTTCAGAAAGGTCAGGCGCGTAGTAATCGTAAACAGCGTGCATATTTGCTTCGTTTAGGTTCATACAGATGTATGAACCTAAACGAGGCAAAAGGTGTATGTAAGGATCGTAGCAGGTAGCGTGCTGTAGTTTCTGGCTACCTGCACGGAAAAAAGGCGTCAGTTTATCTTTGTATGTAATTGAACTCTTAATACTGCAAAAAAAATAACATGGTATAAAATTAAAGGCTACAGTTCAAAAACTTGCATAATGTTATGTGATACGACTAAATTAATGACAGCGCTGGAAAAATATACTGCTAAGAGAGGAGGACATATAGTGAGTTTATTGGTAATGACCTTCAAAAAGGTCAGGTCCGTAGTACTCGTAACCGGCGCTCGTCTATGACCAGATGTATGAACCTAAACGAGGCAAAAGGTGTATGTAAGTGGCGTGCCGTAGTTTCTGCCTACCCCCATGGGAAAGGTGTCAGTTTATGCATGAATGAACTTTTACTCGTATTACTGCAATAAAATAACATGGTATAAAATTAAAGGCCACGGTGCAAAACCTTGCATAAAGTTATGTGATACGACTTAAATAATGACAACGTTGAAAAAAAAATTATACTAAGACAGGACGACATACTCGTATAGTGAGTTTATTGGTAGTGATCTTCAGAAAGGTCAGGTGCGTAGTACTCGCAAGCGGCGTGTGTGTATTACCAGATATGTGGACATTAACGAGGTAAAAGGAGTGTGTATGTAAGGATCGTTGCAGGTGGTGTTCCGTAGTTTCTGCTGCTGGGAAAAAGGCGCGAATTTATGTAGGTATGTGGTACTTAGACCAGGAAAAAGTTAGCAAGTAGAGTTATCAGTAACCTGTCATGTTAGACCAGCCTTTCCCAAAATGGGCGATAACGCCCCCTTGTGGGTGCTGCAGGCCTAAAGGGGGGTGGTAAGAGACCCAGAAAAAAATGGGGGCGTTGTGTAGACTCTATATTTCTGGGTCTCTTACCACCCCCCTTTAGGCCTGCAGCGCCCACAAGGGGGCGTAATCACCCACTTTGGGAAAGGCTGTGTTAGACGATTGCTTTTTTTATTTTTTTATTTACACATGGTCGCTTAGCTTACCCTCAGCTTAACATCATGGAAATCAGATTTACAATCAGTTTTAGAAAACAATCACTAACAATTTTACTAGAGCAATAGTTGAAATCATAACTGTTGAACGTGTAACCCCACCAAAAAAAAAAGTAATGTTTAAAAACAAAATAATTTTAAGCGTAATAGTAATAGTTATATCTGTGATCGTTACCTAGAATAAGTTTATTACATAATCATATCTTATAATATTTTCATGTAAGTGGCTTTTCGTCTTTTTGAGAATAGTATTAAAACCTAAATAAACAGTTAGTCTCTGGACGACCATCTACCAAAAAGTACCGATTTTTTCAATCCTCAAATACTACAAAATTACCTAAATAACAAATATACGGTTCAACAGCTTTTAAGAAACATGTCAAACCGCCATATTTATTCCCAAAGACATTAAACTCAAACTAAAAAACAAGCAAAAGTGCCTGTAATTGGTTTATTCGAAATATCAAACAAACCAATTACAGCCACTTTTGAATTGTCAAGGGGTCGGTCAGTAAATCGGTAAGTAGCTCGCCGCCCGGTAAGGACCAGAGGGGTAATTGCGGAACTTTTTATCGGTAGGAATTGGTTTAATATTCATAGTTAAAAAACATTCATTGCGTTATTTACGTTGCTGAGCCGACAATTTATTCGAACAAATGACGCAATGGTTTAGAAATAATCTTCAATCCCATTCAGATTCTGATAAATTGTGCGTTTCGCAATTAGGGTGCAGGCTCGGTGTTTCACGCGCGCCTCAAAGAGATGTCAGCAGTACTGAAGGGGTCTGCTAGGGCCGATGCCTGCCAGGGTCACGAGATCTGTTTGAAAGAGTTACCGTGGCCCTGGCATATGGGCAACTAAAGGAACACGGGTGGGTTTTAATCAGTAAAAGTCTGACACGCCCTTTTTCCAAAGCGTAGTAGGTTCGTTATTTATGTGTTTTTACATACGTAAAGTTATTTAGCTACTGAAAAATCGACCCTTAAGGGCTTATTAAATTTTAGTGATCCAAAGCTCCGTGTTACGTGTAGCGTAAATAATAGCACTATCCCATTTCTTCCCGTGGGTTCCCTAAGAGGCGACTAAGGGACTTACTAGAGAATGGGCAGCAGCGTTCTCTATTTTGGCACCATATTCACTATGCATTTTAGCACCACACTGCGATCGATAACTCGCCTGCCAAGCGTGGCGATTATTGCAAACCCCCAAAATTATGGGAGGCCTATATCCAGCAGTGGACGTGTTTCGGCTGAAATGATGATGATTCGCAGGAATGAGGAATGAGGTCGCAGGCAGCAGCTAGACTGTTAATAAAATTGAAAGGATTTAGGCTCTAACAAAAGGGAATTGATAGTGTTTATGTTAAATAGTAGTGTGTGACTGTCAAATCTCTGGTACGAAAAATAAACTATATATCGGGATCAGACGAAATAGAAATACGAATTGGAATGCTACGTTTCGATAAATGCACAGTCATAAAATAAGGGGGTGCTTTTTATTGATATCAGGCACCCCACGCTTTTATTCCATTATTTTCTACTTTTTAGTTTGGTTTTCTATGGATGCGAGTTTTTTAGTATTTTTAAACTATTATTTATTTTCTATTTTTTAGGGTATTTCATATTTTGAGACATATGTCAGCGTAGTTTTTGAAGACAGCTTTTTTGCTGCCCTGGTAACTCTGGCAAGGATAATGGCACAAATTTATGAAATCATAGTATTGTCATCGGTCGTCGATAAGTCTACAGAGTTTAAATGAAATCTGGTCGTTTAAAGTGGGTCAAAATCGCGCTATAAGAAGTCGGTTACAAACTAACATAAAGTGAAGCGTGTAAAAACATAAACAATGAATTTGTTCGAACTAAAAAGTAATGCGTTGAAAAGTATTGTACTTACTACTTATAATCGAATACTGAATAATACATACGAAACAAACCATTTCATTCGACAGGTGAACTACTCTTTTATATTTTTATTAGACAATTGGTTTGTTCATGTTGAGACGATGAATGAAGGACGGCTTACAAAAGGTATTTACAAGGCAAAGGTGAGTGGAAACACCGGGAGGGGACGCCCTAGGAGGACATATAGTGACCTTATTGGTTTTGTTCTTCAGAAAGGTCAGGTGCGTAGTACTCGCAACCGGCGTGTGTAAATGACCAATTGTATGAACCTAAACGAGGCAAAAGGAGTGTGTAGAGATCGTAGCAGGTGGCGTTCCGTGGTTTCTGCCTACCCCCCTGGGAAAAAAGCGTGATTGTATGTATGTATGTACAATTGGAAAAATCTAGAGGAGGCTTGTGGTTAAGTTATAACTCCCGCACAAATCAATGGATCAGATTAAGCTACATTTGCCGCTTTTGGTTCGTGGATGGGTGAGCACCTTTACATAGAGACGCCCCGGGCATCGGGAGTCGATTGCGGACTCCCGGCCACCGTAGTTGCGGACGGCGAGTTATGGGTAGCTCGCCGCATGGTAAGGACCAGGCCGTGTCGACGGCGCGTAGTGATCCACGCGCGCCTCAAAGAGATGTCAGCAAGAATGGAGGGGTCCGCCAGGACCGATGCCTGCCACGGTTGCGAGATTTGTTCGAAAGAGTTACCGTGGCCCTGGCATATAGGCAACTGAAGAAACACGGTTGGGTTTTAGTCAGTAAAAGTCTGACACGCCCCAGCGCCGCCCAGAGCGGGAGACGTCATTTGATGATTTTTCACCCTCAAAAAAAAAAGGTTATCGTATTACCTAGTAACTGGGTTGTGGAGGTCAGACAGACAGTCACTCCTTGTAAAATACTGGTATTCAACTGCATCCGATAAGAATGGAGGCTGACCTCAATGTAGTTGGGAAATTGCAAGGCAGATGATGATGAATTGGAAGAAAAATCGAATATTGGTTATGCCGTTAATCCATCCAAAATAATCTCCAAAGCAGAACGCTTGTCCGACAATTCACATGGGACTAGTTTGGTGTCGCCAAAGGTTAAATGTCACTTACACATCAAATCGAAAAGGTCCATTTGTTTATGTGACTCCACTTTTGACGAGAATTCCCGGTAAACTGAAACTTCACAAAGGCTGACCTTATCTGACATAGTTTCCAACTAAGTGAAGTTTAGTGAAGGTACCGTGTGGTGCCGGACGTAAAGAATAACACCACCCCATTTCTTCCTGTAGGTGTCGTAAAAGGCGACTAAGGGGCTTACCAGAGAATGGGCAGCAGCGTTCTCTATACATTTTACCACCATACTGCGATCGCCAACCCGCCTGCCAAGCGTGACGATTATGGCAAAGCCCCCCAAATTGGGGGAGGCCTAAGTCCAGCAGTGGACGTCTTGCGGCTGAAATGATGAAGTGAAGTTTCAGTCTACCGGGAATTCTCGTCAAAAGTGCTAATGGGGACTCAAATACGAGAGCCACTATACCTACTCAAATAATGTTAATTTCGCGTAAATCCAGAGGTCAGACAGCAGACTTACATAAGCAAACAATAGGTACGTACTGAAGAACAAGCTGAAATCGCCTTCAGACTGATCAATATTGTGTTTTTACTTATTAAATGCACATAATATAAACAGACAAGAAGAAAGGAACAGAAAAATATGTACAAAGGTAATGCTTATTTCTACGGAAAACTCTTCCAGCATAACTGCGATAAGAAAGAATATAAAAAAAGATGTAGACAGCAGGTATATTAGTTTATTCCGATCTAGCCCGTCCCTTGCGCGCAGCAAGAGACGGTCCCTACCAGGGGACGATGCCCTAAGCCGAGGTCCGTAACCCACTGGGGCGGCCATTAGTGAGTAGTTGCTCTAGTTTTAAGATCTTAAGCCTGGATGCCTTCATTTATTAGGGTAGCCACAGGCAAGTCCGGTTAAGAAGCCGACCACCTCATAGGTTGACCTCATAGGTTAATATGTGTAATAGCAGAAGGAAAATATATATAGATACTCTTATTCGTTAGTATCACAGATATTATTATGTTCCCTAACCTAGGCAATATTATTAAATTCCTTTGCTTATGTTAGATAGAATACTCATTATTATGTATACTATAAAACATACAGATATTAATGTACAAATTTTACATGGGGTGATACAATGGGTGGTCTTTTCAACCAGTATAGTAAGGCTTCTTCAGACAAGAGCGATGCGACAGTGTGACGCGAATCTTGTAGAACAATTTCCATGAAGTTTTTATAGAAATAGTTATACGAGATTCGCGTCGCGCTGTCGCGTCGCGCCTTTTTGGGGAGCCTTTACCTTATAAAATGCAAGATTCTTATCATCTGCAGTAATATTCAAAGCTGTTTTAATTTGAAAGCTCTTTTACACTTAGCTTTTGTGCAGGCACTTAGCAAAGTAAAACATAACTAGGTAGGTACTCAACGAATAACTTAGAAAGAAAATTATTAAGGAAAAGTGAATAAGTAACTCATTTTAAAATAAAATCTAGAACGACATCAGCCTTCTGCCAAGGTAAGTGCATTCTCTAGAATTTGTTCAATGTTATCCGGTACTAGCTTCTGCCCACGACTTTGTCCTTCACGCGTCGCATCCTGTCACACGCCCACGATTTTACTTGTTTTCGCTAAGTGTTCTTTCTGACTATTTTCCTTTTTAGGGTTCTGTTGCCAAATGGCAAAAAACGGAACCCTTATAGATTCGTCATGTTTGTCTGTCTGTCCGTGTATGTCACAGCCACTTTTTTCCGAAACTATAAGAGCTATGCTGTTGAAACTTGGTAAGTAGATGTATTCTGTAAACCGCATTAAGATTTTTTTTTTAAACATAAACCTTATGCATAAACCGTGAATACCTACAGGTTTGTACGGAACCCTCGGTGCGCGAGTCCGACTCGCACTTGGCCGGTTTTTTTTGGCTCTTAAGACTTGTAGCGTAATGTTAAATAACTTATTACCTTCCGCAAGAATTGGGGTATCATATGCGAAGGGTGGGCGATTTGGGGGACTGTCTTGCGTAATTTTAACGTTCGAAAAGTGCTGATCCTCCGCCTAATTTGAATAAATGACTTTTGATTTTGATTTTAAAAAATATTTTTTTCTAATACGAATGGTATTTCCTGACTTTAACCCTACATACAAACTGGTAAACAAAATTTACTTCTTTATTACAATAGTTTTTTTTTTTTTAAACGACCCGTTGTAGAAGAAATGTAAAATAAAAACAAAGCCAATTAATAAAAAATTGGCAAAAACAACAATGCCGTGTTCACACCAGAGGTATTGTCAGCCGCCGCGGTTAGCATCCGTTAGCTCACATGCCCCGGACGTAAAAATATCGCGGCGTAATGTTTTCACGTAATGGATTTTTTTTTTGTGAGTGAGAAATCGTCAAATAACGACTCCCGCTCTGGGTGGAGCGGGAGAGCGTGTCAGACTTTTACTGACTAAAACCCACCCGTGTTCCTTCAGTTGCCCATGGGCCAGGGCCACGGTATCTCTTTCAAACAAATCTCGCGACCCTGGCAGACATCCATGTGAATGCTGACTTACACAGTTTGCTGCTTTCCATACTTATTCTACTTTCTGTTCACATCGAACCTACAATACGCTATTACGAGCTCTCACGCTATTAGTGACCCCGTTTTGTGCGAACGCGGCCTTAGAACAGAACCCTAATTGCGAAACACACTTTTAATCAAAATGTGAATCATTTTGAAGCTTTAACTAATCCATCCTTCTACATGTTCGAAAAAGTTGACTGCTTAGCAACGTAAACAACGCCATGAATGTTATGGAACTGTCAAAATGAAACCGATTCTTACTGATAATGTATTTCGCAAATACCCCGCTGAACTTAACACAAATATTTTGTCAATGTGGGTATATACATATACGAATATGTATGGAAGTGAAAAATATATGTGGTTTCGTTACGCCCGATATAGTCCCAACTTATTAAATCAGCTGCAGCATTTCAATGAATGCTGTGATTATTAATAGATTATTGGTAAAATACAAAACCAATCATCATTTGACATTTAAACTTATGTGATTGGATGCGAATTCAAAATAGGGACAGGTAGAATAACGTTTTATTTTATTTATTATTATTATATATTGTAAATATTGCTTGTAGTTTTCCTCAACGAAGCATGGTAGTCGTACACCATTTTCTTTTAAATTTAGGGCTGGTGGTTCAGTTATTAGCTAACTAAATAGACAGTCTGGGCCGTAGTACTGAATTGCATATCCATTTATTTTTTTTCTTAATTTTATATAGTATCCAATTAAGCTCCTACTTCCTCACAAGAATGTTTGGTGCCCTTAGCAAAATAATAATTCGATAAATACATTGACAAGCAATATAAAAACTGAGCACTTTTAGTTCAGAAATCGATAAGCAACAATAAAACAATAATTAAATCAAGGTGACACTAAATCAGACATAACATCACACCTTGTTTCCTCGAAGGGTTGGGCAGAGTTATATTTTTAGTACACCTACATTTCGCCGTTATGTTTACTTAATCCAAATTTATGAAAGAAATAGTGACAGTTTTTAGGGTTCCGTTGCCAAATGGCAAAAAACGGAACCCTTATAGATTCGTCATGTCTGTCTGTCTGTCTGTCCGTGTATGTCAAAGCCACTTTTTTCCGAAACTATAAGAGCTATGCTGTTGAAACTTGGTAAGTAGATGTATTCTGTGAACCGCATTAAGTTTTTCACACAAAAATAGAAAAAAATTACAATAAATTTTGGGGTTCCCCATACTTAGTTTTTACTGAAACTCAAAAATGTTTTTTTATCAAACCCATACGTGTGGGGTATCTAAGAATAGGTCTTCAAAAATGATATTGAGGTTTCTAATATCATTTTTTGTAAACTGAATGGTTTGCGCGAGAGACACTTCCAAAGTGGTAAAATGTGTGTCCCCCCCCCCCCCCCTGTAACTTCTGAAATAAGAGAATGGTAAAACTAAAAAAAAATATATGATGTACATTACCATGTAACCTTCCACCGAAAATTGGTTTGAACGAGATCTAGTAAGTAGTTTTTTTTTAATACGTCACAAATCGTAAACCGCAATTTACCTTTCATTCAGTCAACTCAAATATAAAAATTTAAAAAAACTATTTAATTTCGTAAACATAAACCTTATGCATAAACCGTGAATACCTACAGGTTTGTACGGAAACCTCGGTGCGTGAGTCTGACTCGCACTTGGCCGGTTTTTTTTATTCTGACCATAACTTTGACCGGAACAGTATGTAATAGTTAGAAAGGAATTTAATACAACTAATTTTAATTTGTTATTTCGTGTTTATTTAAAAGCACTTGAAGATTTTGTTTTTAAGTTTGGGCCGGAATGCTGCATGTCACTTTGTTCAAAACGTTGTACGTTGGGCCTTACGACGCTAAGGAAAAACTATGTTTGTTAAGATTTTCAGCCACTATAAAATTTCTTTTTTTTTACAGAGTAGTCTGATTTTGAAAATTCTTTTTTTTAATGGAAAGGGCCCCGAAGGTGGTCCCATACAAATTTGGAAAAAAAATCGAATCCTAAGGGTAGGAAAAAAGGGGATGATTGATTGTTCACTCACTGATTGTAATGTTAAAATCGCATAACGATTTGCAGAGTAGTCTCGTCAAGTTTTTTAATAGATTATAGACACACAAAATTATAAAATAAAAGTTTTTTAACAAAAAAACAAAATATCCGCCAAAAAACTGAAAAGCAAACAAATAATACCCTTTCAGTAATTTTGAGTCGGCGCCGTGTTTAATCTTTTTGTTAAAATGCTTTTTTGTATGTGACAAACTGTTGTAGGTTTTTAAGTAGGCTTGGAAATTCATTAATCTAATTATGATATGAAACTAACAACTAAAAGAACAATAGAGTGGATGTTTGGCGGTCGTAACTAAATACCTAAAAAAAGCCTTGAAGCCCTGATTCTTTTTTCTCTGTTTTTATAAACTTTATATAATTGTACATAATATATTAATTTTAGTGTTAAATAAGGAATTGTAAAAAAAAAAACTAATTAAATTAACTTGGTTAAAAGTAAAAAAAAAACGTAAAAAGGGTAAAAATATTTATTTATGTAGCTAAACTTCTCGCACACAAAAAGGTACAAAGAGGGACTTAATGCCTTGGGCATTCTCTAACGATCAACCAAGAGTGGTAGAGAGATTAGATGGCAAGTTT
Organism: Aporophyla nigra; assembly: GCA_947507805.1. Taxonomy (NCBI): domain Eukaryota; kingdom Metazoa; phylum Arthropoda; class Insecta; order Lepidoptera; family Noctuidae; genus Aporophyla; species Aporophyla nigra. The sequence goes on from OX382301.1 coordinate 9,707,213, forward strand.
TCTGTTCCACAAAAGTTAATAATAATAAAAATGTATCCAAAACATCTCTACATAGTATAAAACAAAGTCGCTTCCCGCGTCTGTAGACACACATGTCTGTGTCATTTCAAGATTTGACCAAAGTTCGAAATTGAAAACAAAACATTTTTTTGTTCCATTAGTATTGGATATCGATACTCAACTGGTGGGTAAAGTATTGCCAGCTTATAATTTGACCCTGTATATCGAATTCCTCAGTAGCACCCCGGACTCTAGATTTTGTGCCCAGTTGATGGCAATAGGGACCCTATTACATGGGACTACCACATAACTGACGAAATCTGGATGTAGGTACTATAGGTTTATATCTACACATCTCTCCGTGGAAACATGGCTTATTGAGAAAGTACTGAAGAAATCAACTGAGTTCATTCGTTCATGAGTGTAACTGGGAATTGCTCTTCGATCCTGATGGGTGTTATTTGAGCACTAGCTTCAGCTCGCGGCTTCGCCCGCGTGGATGTCGAAAAATTCACCATTTCAACCCTCTTAGGAATGGAATTTCAAGAAACCCTTTCTTACTGGATACCTACTCCTCACAAAGAATACACCCTCCAAATTTCATGTCTCTTGGACCAGCGGTTTAGGCTGTGCGTTGATATATCAGTCAGTCACTCAGGACTTTGTATTTTATATATATAGATTACTGTCTGAAAGCGATTTTATATCAACTTTTGTACCGTTCGAAGCGGAGGGCTTAATGTGTCAACACAACTCAACGAGGATTTGAAAGTGTGCGCGAAAATATATTGGAAATTATCATTGGTCCGTATTGACTGTGTCTCGATAGGGTTTGGATAAATATAGTTTAAAAAACTAAAAAACACGCGTACATATAAAATCAATTAAAAACCGTGGAATGTTTGATATCAATTTAAAATACCTTAAACAGCAACCCATGCTTTTTTCAATTACTTTCTATTTTTTAGTTCGGCTAGCTACTAATTTGTTTTTGTTTTTCGTATTTTTTTTTTTTTGTTATTTTGGTATTCCTGGCTAGGTTAATGGCACAATTTTTTTGGAATTGCCCTTCGGAAATTGGATGAATAGTGAGGTATATAAACCAATAAGTTCCCTTACAAGATTGTGAAATGAACACATCCATTTCCAGTGTCCATATTTCTGTATATAAATTCTTGCACGCGTACAAACCAGAGGGGTAATTATGTAACATAGCACGAATCATTTTGGTAGTTCAACAACATTCATTGCGTTATTTACGTTGTTGAGCAGACCAATGTTATTGCAATACTAGCTGACCCGACAGACGTTGTCCTGTCTCTTTGAAGATATTTGAGCACGCATTCTGTCAATTCTATGTCAAATGTCATAATGTTACATTAAAAAAGTTTACATTGTCCTATTATATGGTTGTTAAGTATTCTTAAATAATTGTTCTTAAATTTTCTAATTTTAGGCGCAATTTTTTTTTGTCATAAGAACCTTCTCCTGATAATTACAAACAAAAAAAAGTGAAATGGCGTGACCAAGGGAAATAGGGATTCATTTTTATATTTATAGATAGATTTAACAAACCATGTAATTAGGTACTCACTCAACATAATATCAGTTCTTGAAGACAGCTGATTTAGAAACTAAGTAAGCAGTGCTCCAAACATCATTTTATTTTACGTTCTGTTTTGTTTAAAAATAGAAGGATAATTGCGTAACACACTAACAGTGGGAATGGCTTGCATTTTGACAGCTCAATAACATTAATTGCGTTATTTAACTTGATGAGCAGACAATTATTTAGAAAAAAATAAGCAATGAAATAGCAATAACCCTCATAATAATTAAGATTCTAATTAATAGTGTCTTAAGCAATAAGGATGCTATGCTTTAACGGTAACTGTCAAACGAGATACCTTTCTAAAGGTCATGACTACACTGGTACAAAATCGGTAAGGCAAATCAGATACTTTCAGTTTTATAATTAGTATTTAATATATCACTATTAATATTTATAAATATTTATTTAATCCTTTATGTACACACAGTAAAATATGTAGTTACACTGCATAATCATAGAATTGAGTACAAAAGAACTGCTTAAATTTCTTCCATCAGACCTACAATATGGGAGTTGTTTGCATACAACAACGAAATACGTATGTAGGTAGGTTGGTACGACGTCGATTGGGCTGGAAACCAGAACCAATATCACTTCCCAACAATCCATCTGACTATTGGTATGGACCATATGTACATATGGACCAATCGACAATGTTGGATTGAACTATAAATTGTGCAGCTGTATAAAACCTTTATGGATTTATTTTTTGATATTTCAAACTCTCTGCCGCAGGCTTTACACGTCATGTGGGCTAACTTCCATACTCCTTCATAGAAGTGTCGTACGGCCAATTTTGTACGGCACGCAGCAAAAAAAACTCACTTGTGTTTCCATTCCCTCTTTTCCTTAAATCATAACATAGCAGTTTTTGTTTCTAGGTATTTACCTACTCTTGCGTTTTAAGACTCACGTTTTCGACCAAAACAAAGAATCTGTAAACCTGATTAAGTAATAGAATAATAAAACTACAAATCCTTTTTATGACGTTGGTCATTACAAATTAAAACTCCAGTTTCTAAATTCTAATAAGCTAATAATATTTATCATATCTACCTAAGTTTCTGATAATAAGAAAAACAAGATACAAACTTTTGAATTTAATTACTTAATAAAACAAAAACAGAGCAACAGCTCTTTTATATTTTTTTCAATGCATTTAAATGCAGGTAAGTACCTAATTTATTCGATGTGATATAAACATACTGTGCATGAAATATTGTAGTCGTTGTTACTAATTATGTATTCATCAATAACTTACTCGCATACCTACTAAATGATTGACATTACTAATTAATTCCTGATAACCTTTTACATACATTTAATAGGATAGCTCTTATTAATTTCACAGAAAACATAGGAGCAGGTAGGTTTCAGTAGGATTTTCGGAAACGACAATGAATTCAATATAAGCAATAAGGAACGTCCTTTCTTTCTATTTCTGTTTCAAAAAAGAAGCCACAAAACTTTATTTTTCTTTTCTGACCCAAGTTTAACAGCCTCCTTTTATTTATTTATTTACTAAGACGGTTTCAAAGGAACCAATTACAAGGATTTTACACTGTTTGTATTCATTTGTTTGTTTGTTTTTGAAGTTTGGGGCACTTCGGATTAAACAATACACCAACCTACTTCACAAAATGGAAGCGAATTCCCCTTGGTGATAAATATATCTGTAATGATTTAGTGAGTGAATAAACTCTATAATAGCTCAGAAACTTCCTGAAAAGGTGAGCTCTCAAGTGGAAGTACGGTAATAATGGGGACGACGGATGTCACACTTCCGCATAAAAAAAGGAGTACCGTAAAAAAGTATCTTATTACCTGGTATTTTCGTAAGTTCCTGTTCCTGATTTCTATTAAATTTTATATAGAATCCAGGTTTAAAGTAGCCAACTATACAGGTTGCTAGGGGCTCATCTAACATTTACCATGGATTCAGCACATGTTCCTGGAATTTTTCGTCGGTTATTTGTCGATTCAGAATCATGTACCTACTAAGTCTATGGTAACAGGATGTGCGTCCAGGACCCAGCCACGGTGAATAGTGCATAGGTGCTATCTATTAATTAACGATGTCATGTTAATAACATTATCATATTTTCCTTCATTGGTTCGAGAGCAGTGGTGATGAAATTATTTACGCAAATTAAAGCGTCTGCCTGGGTTTGAACCCACGACCCTTAACTCGTAAGTCGGGTCCGTTACCACTGTGCCACTCTCGACGTAGTTTTATTTTCATTTTGTTTATTACTACTATATGTATAGTATGTTACAGTGTATGTTTATTAAAAAAACTAGCTTCTGCCCGCGACTTCATCCGCGTTAAATTCCTTATTTCCCCGACCCTTCCCGTCGAGTCGAATCGCCTACCCGTGCGATTTTCCCCGTTTTTGCAACATTTTTCATTACTGCTCCGCTCCTCTTGGTTGTAGCGTGATGTTATATAGCCTATAGCTTTTCTCGATAAATAGGCTACCTAACACAAAAAGAATTTTTCAATTCGGATCAGTAGTTCCTGAGATTAGCGCGTTCAATCAAACAAACAAACTCTTCAGCTTTATAATATTAGTATAGATTAACACCGCGATTCAGAAAATGACGTCATTTTCACAACGCCATCTATCGGATTTGGATTTCAACTATCAACATTAGTTCTATTTTTAGTCTTAAGATGTCGTTGCAAGTACTATACTGAATTGCGTAACGTAATATTTTACTTCTTGAACTCACTAAATTAATCATATCTTTTGATAGAGTGAACCGATTTCGATGAAACAAAAACTAAGTTAAACCTCAAGTTGCGTATAATTTTTGTATATAAACATTGTCAGCATTGAATTCGTAGATTTTACGTGATGTGCGCACAAACAAACAGACAAACAGACAAAAATTTCAAAAATGATGGAAATGGGTTCTGTTACTTATCTTTTCACACGCTGGCTATTTTTTGTTTCAATTTCTTCAATGTACAAAAATGACTTTTCTACAGATTTATTATATGTATAGATTGTATGGCTATAATAGGTTTACAAAACTGAGATAAGTACATGCGAACGGACAACAGACTAAGAAAGATTTAAAAACAATAGGTTTTTTAGGTATATAATATTAAACTTAAACATAAATTTTAGAGAGGAAGAAAAATAATTAGGTTAAGAAAAATACAGTTTGAATTCTTTGTCTTATTTTATGGTTTTAATGGAAAATAATATTTATTCAAAAATTGAAATAGGAAAATACAGTATACATTATAGAAATAATATAGGTAGTACCTACAAAGCATCATACTTTGTAGGTACTAGTATAAACTTGTATCACAGGCGGCATGAGTTCTTACGTTTAATATTAGTACAACTGATTTCTTAACAATGTTTAACTAATATATGCACTAGTGAGAAATCTGTGCTATAAATTCGAGCATTAGGTACGGGTCAATACACAATTTTTGCCTTATTTTGTCGAGTACCGTGACACGTGTAATTTTCTAGTGCAACGTGTGAGCCTTAAGGGAGTGTTATAAGATACCTGTGCGACCAACTCCGGGCAATCGACGACGCGTCCATTGAGTATATCGTAGAGAAAGAAGAAAGAAAGAAAATACTTTTATTTGACTGGCCTGTTAGTCTAGTGGTTAGTGACCCTGACTGCAAAGACTGAGGTCGTGGGTTCGATTCCCACCCAGGACAAATCTTTGTGTGATGAGCACAATCATTTGTTCTGTGTCTGGGTGTAATTTATCTATAATATGTATGTATTTAGAAATACATAAGTATATTTATCAGTTGTCTGGTTGCCATAGTATAGTTTTGACTGGCCTGTTAGTCTAGTGGTTAGTGACCCTGACTGCTGAGATTGAGGTCGTGGGTTCGATTCCCACCCAGGACAAATCTTTGTGTGATGAGCACGATCATTTGTTCTGTATCTGGGTGTAATTTATCTATAATATGTATGTATTTAGAAATATATAAGTAAGTGTATCAGTTGTCTGGTTGCCATAGTACAGGCTCTGCCTAGTTTGGGATCAGATAACGGTGTGTTGGTTGTCCTAAGATATTTATTATTTATTTATTTATTAGAGCAAACACGTAGTATTTAGTTTTGATAAACAATTAATATCCCCGATTGTACACCGGTGACAACGTGACATCCAACACAATGACCTTGTTTCCTGAAACGAATAAGTTTCCTGTTTTCCGCTTGCCTCTACATTACGGAAATAACTTTCAGGGCTTCAATTGGGCTACCACGCTTCATACTCGTGCCAAAGGACAATGGGTAACTTACTGTATTGGCTCAGTCCCCAGGGTAAATGTATCAAGTTTGGAGATATGTCATTTAAAAGTTCTTGATATTAGATTTATTTTATTCTATGATAATGACCGACAGTGAAACACGTGTAGGGAAAGATCATAATTGTTCTGTTTTTTATAACCTACATTCAAATATTTTATCGTTCCTCATATTAATTGGTTTATTCTGTATCCTCAACTAACCTTACTTAAACATGGTGAAAAACCTTACCTACCTTGAACAGTTTAAACAGAACGAGAAAACATAGAAATTCAAAAATAATTCCATAGGTTTTTTTTTTTTCGAATCTTAAGCATAGGTTGTGACGACATTTTCTTATAATAGGTCTGATCTGCCTAGCCTATATTCTATGTTGGATTTGATTTCCGCACATAGTCCTTCAAATGGACCACACTATCTAGCCTTTTCCCAACTATGTTGGGGTCGGTTTTCAGTCAAAGCGGATTAAGCTGAATACCAATATTTACATGAAGCGACTATCTGACCTCTACAAACGAGTAACTGGGTATAGTTCTCAAACTATCAGGGTCCTGATGACCCGTAACGACTGTCTAAGATCCATTAATGAAAATTCGAGACCAACAGCTTATCGTTCTTTCCGAGGCTCGGAGCGGTCTTGGTATGTAAAGATGGTCACCCATCCACGGACCAGCCACGGACCCTGATAGTTTGAGAACTATACCCAGTTACTCGTTTATACCGGTACGACTGTCTAAGATCCATTAATGAAAATTCGAGACCAACAGCTTATCGTTCTTTCCGAGGCTCGGAGCGGTCTTGGTATGTAAATATGGTCACCCATCCACGGACCAGCCACGGACCCTGATAGTTTGAGAACTATACCCAGTTACTCGTTTATACCGGTACGACTGTCTAAGATCCATTAATGAAAATTCGAGACCAACAGCTTATCGTTCTTTCCGAGGCTCGGAGCGGTCTTGGTATGTAAAGATGGTCACCCATCCACGGACCAGCCACGGACCCTGATAGTTTGAGAACTATACCCAGTTACTCGTTTATACCGGTACGACTGTCTAAGATCCATTAATGAAAATTCGAGACCAACAGCTTATCGTTCTTTCCGAGGCTCGGAGCGGTCTTGGTATGTAAAGATGGTCACCCATCCACGGACCAGCCACGGACCCTGATAGTTTGAGAACTATACCCAGTAACTCGTTTATACCGGTACGACTGTCTAAGATCCATTAATGAAAATTCGAGACCAACAGCTTATCGTTCTTTCCGAGGCTCGGAGCGGTCTTGGTATGTAAAGATGGTCACCCATCCACGGACCAGCCACGGACCCTGATAGTTTGAGAACTATACCCAGTTACTCGTTTATACCGGTACGACTGTCTAAGATCCATTAATGAAAATTCGAGACCAACAGCTTATCGTTCTTTCCGAGGCTCGGAGCGGTCTTGGTATGTAAAGATGGTCACCCATCCACAGACCAGCCGCGGCAAGCGTAGCTTAACCTGATCGATCGATTCGTGCGACTGTTATTACTTAGCCACAAATCCCTATACCTACATAAATATTGTTAATTTCGCTTAAATCCAATACTAAACGTACCTAATTAATGATAGTTGAATGAAAATCGTTTACGCAATACCGTACAAGCTGAGCAATTAACATCTTGTATTATAAACGCCGCATCAATTAGTCCATAGGTTAATAGAACTATGCATAAGCAATTACTAACTACTACTATTAGGGATGGGACGGATATTCGTTTTTAAGTTCGATATTCGGCAGGTTTATCGAACATTCGTATCGGCCAATCGTTCGATAAAAATAATAATAGGTTGGGGAAAAAGTTTCTTCGCATTTTTTAAGAAAATTCAAAACATTTTTTAATAAAGTTTATTTACATTTAACTAAAGTATGTAGGTACCATTTTGTTCGATAACTTTTTGCCATCTTGTAAGTAGGGACATGATCCCATTGCTATAGAAATTTTGGGACTTCTGGTCAAAATACCGCGACAAGTGGTTTTGGCAGTCCTCTCGTGATGTTAACCTGACACTGCCTAAAGAATTCTGAAGAGACCGAAACAGGTGGAAATCTGAAGGTGCAAGGTCAGGACTATACGGCGGATGCATTAACACCTCCCAGCCAAACTCTCTTAAATTTTGTTGGGTGGCTAAAGATGTGTGAGGTCTAGCGTTATCATGATGAAAAACCACACCCCTTCTGTTGATTAATTCCGGCCGCTTTCTCTCAACTTCTTGCTTTAATCTCATCAGTTGTTCGCAGTAGAGTTCAGAATCGATGGTCCTGCCTGGTGGTAACAGCTCATAATGAATAATGCCCTTCCAATCCCACCACACACACAGCATCACCTTGTTGCGAGTTAACCCGGGTTTCGCCACAGTCTGTGAAGCCTGACCGGCCTTTGACCACGACCTTTTTCGCACGTTCTTGTCATACGTGATCCACTTTTCATCACCAGTTATCAGCTTCTTCAAAAATGGTTCGGTTTCATTACGTCGTAATAAAGAATCACAAATGAGTACACGGTTCATTAGGTTTCTTTCAGTGAGCTCGTGAGGTACCCAAATGTCGAGCTTTTTTGTGTACCCAGTTTTTTTCAAATGCGCCAAAACTGTTTTGTGGTCAATTTCCAGTTCTTCAGTTACGTCGTAACTACTGGTATGCCGATCTTGCTCCACTTTTTCAAAAATGGCATCCATTTTATCCGTAATAGGGCGACCAGAGCGACGTGCATCTTTGACATCAAAATTTCCGGATTTAAAACGCTTAAACCAAATTTGTGCTACTCTCACAGACACTACACTAGGTCCATAAACATCGCAAATTTTTTTCGCGGCTTGCGTTGCATTTTTACCTTTTTTGTAGTAAAATTTTAAAATGTATCGAATTTCTTTATTAGATTCACTCATCTTGACGGTACGAAAAACAAATGAAAATCACACATTTTCCTAATTTGAATTTGGAATTATGTTCTTTAAAATTTAAACTTTCAATGATACCAAAACCAGCCAGATACAAATAGTATAGCCAATGAGATTTTATTACAAGTTCATACATACTATAATGCGAAAAGACTTTTTCCCCAACCTAATAGTTAAAAAAAAACAAAAGACACACTTCTATAGAAAACAAAACTAAAAGTTAAAAAAGTATAAATAATAATTTAAGTAATTTATTTTATAAACTTTTTTTATACAAAAGAGTGTTTTTTATTTTGCTATCCTGGTAACCCTGGTTAATAATGGCACTGATAATGGCACAAATTTATGAAATTATTGTATTATCATCGGTCCTCGTTAAGTCTACAAAATTTGAATGAAATATGACCGTTTGAAGTAGGTCAAAATCAAGACCAAAGGCGTCGGTTACAAATATAGTTACAAACTTAGAAACATACATACAGGTGAAGCTATGGCGAATATTCTACTGAATAATATTTCGTGAGGAAACAGGCATGTTCTAGAACCAAAAAATTGAAGACATGCGACATCTATCAACCCGCACTGGGCTCGCGTGATTGATTACGGCCCACTCCTTCGCATCTACAGGAGGCCTGTATCCCAGCAGTGCAGTGGGAACAATATCGGCTGATTCTGATGAAGATTTATTAAAAAATCTACCATGTATGAAATAGCATAATTATAAGTACAAGTGGGCCCTTTAAACATAACCAAAAATTGAAAATTGCTCCCAAAAGGGTAATAAATAACAGCTAGCTTCTGACGTGTCATAAGTGCCCATGTAGGTTTATGTGAAATAAAATATTTTGATTTTAACTAATCTAGATGGTCAATAACAGGCCCGGCCGTCCAGGTCCAAGAGTAGCGGCTGCATCAAACGGAAGGTACGTGCACTTCTACCTGCACGAGAGGCACAGACTTGAATGTTTAAATGCACAATAAAGCGCGTCAAATTCCGCCGAATATTCAGTTCAGACACTCTCGTATTTGGCCCATCACTACTAAGTATGTAGTTTGCTGGCTGTGAGAAACTGGCTCATTTTTTGCAAGCGTATATTTTTTAATAGCCGATTTAACAATAGTTATCGTATTTCATGTTGAATGTAATGAGAGCTTCATGTGATAACTTTACTAATGAGTAAGCCATACCATACTACATAAATTCTAGGAACTGCATAATCAGCCTATAAAGTACCTATTGCTGGGAAAAAGCCCCCCCCCCCCCCTCTTTTTCAGAGGGAGTGAGTAGTATACCTAATTCACCACGCGGGCCCAGTGCGGGTTGATAGATATCACTTATCTTCGATTTTGTTGTTTTATGTCATGCCGGTTTCCTCACGATGTTCTCTTCAACCGTTTTGAGAGCAGTGGTGAAAAAATAATTTACACATAGTAAAGCGCCTGTGTGGGTTCGAACCAAAGACCCACAACGCGTAACGCGCTGCTTTTACCACTAGGCCAAGACTTTTCAGGGAACTACAGCAACACCAACATCAAAAGCCTTTTATTCAAATGATACTAAGATTGAGAATCAGCTCTTTTTGAACGGCAGTATTACATAGACGATCATCATCATCTACCAAGCCTTTTCCCAACTATTTTGAGGTCAGCTTCCAGTCTAACCGGATGCAGCTGAATACCAGTATTTTACATGGAAGAAAGAAAGAAATAATTTATTTGCCATGAATGTGGGTACAAAATAAGATGTAAGCATTGTAGAAAAAACAGTTCCAACACACTCTACCTTACGGCATGCAAAAGTAAAAACATATTTAAATCTACTCAATTGTACAAAATCAAAATAACAAAAAAAAAAAAAGAAACGAAACATAAAAGGTACCAAGAAAGGTCCTAAGTTATGTGACACTACAGCCTTTACACAAACTAAACATAAAAAACAACAATATTCATTCTGTATTTTACACATTAGGATTGATTAAATTAATTATTTATTTTGCCTACATTAACAAGGTATATATAATACAATATAATAAATTAATATAAAATTACAAACTTTTATCATTTAGAAATTCTTGTATAGAATAGTAGCATTTGTCTATTAGTAATGATGTTAGCCTCTTTTTAAATATACTAAACGGTTCTTCTTTGTAGGCATGAGGTATTTTGTTATATATAACTGGCCCTGGAGCGACTGCTTATCTGACCTGCTAAACCCATGTAACCTAAAACGTCCGCCCTTCACCATCATATGTCGTCCTCCTTTGTTACACTAGACTTATGTATGATACATAGTGTTATGTGTAGTGTATGGTGTGTTTAATTAACCTCTATATATATATCTTGGGTATTGTTAATAGGTGTGCCGTGTGGGCGACCAGCACTCTAATGGGCCTATTTGTTGATTCGCATGAATTGAGTCGCCCGAATACACTGTTAGATAATGTATTATCGTTTTATGTATTACTAGATTCTGTCCGCGACTTCGTTCGGGTCAAATTTTTGCTACCCTGCCCGTTCCCGTCGCATCGAATTGCCTGCCAGTTTTCGTCCACTTTTCATTGCTGCTCCGCTCTTTGTGATTGTAGCGTAATGTTATATAGCCTATAGCCTTCCTCAATTAATAAGCTACCCAACACAAAAAGAATTTTTCAATTCAGACTAGTAATTCCTGAGATTAGCGCGTTCAACCAAACAAACAAACAAACTCTTCAGCTTTATAATATTAGTATAGATTAATTAATAGTTCATTTATTTGTGGGTGTATCGACAGCTCTAGAAATACGTATTAAGGCTCGTGCAGACTAGTGCGACGCGACGGTCACGCGCGTTTCGGCAATTTATATCCGTACAGCTATTTTTATGACCGTGTCGTGTGACGTGTCGCACGCGTTTTCATAATCGCGTCGCGCTAGTCTGTACGAGCCTTTAGACCATATATGGGCAACAACCGGCCCGCGGGCTGGATCCGGCCCGCTGTAAGATATTATCCGGCCCGCGAGACATTTTGAAAAAACCCATTTAAAAAAATATTACATTAGGTACTTATACTCACGGGAGTGACAGTGAGGCGCCAAACATCAAATCCTTTGATGTTTGCCGCCTCACTCTTTGGAATCGCCGCCACTCGGCTTGCTCGACCAAATTCTTTGAGGTTTGCCGCCTCACGGGCGACACATCAAAAGATTTATTGCTTCTCAATTATTCTAAACTAGTTCATTCCAGATTATTCCTTCATTTTGCCTATATAAGTGGGTGGATGGCCCGAACGTTAGTTCAGTTCTATTTGAGCTACCGAGGTGATAACTTGGACTTGGCGATATCCTAGCGAACTGCTCGAGCCGTCAACATGCTTTGTGACTTTGTGTGCATCTTGAGTGGTTACTAACTATAGTTTGTTATTAAGTTTATTGAACGAAAAGTAAACAAAAATGATGTCTGGTGGAAAGAAACGAAAAGTAGATACAGAGGGTCGCCAGTTTCAAGAAAAATGGACTGAAGAATTCTTTTTTATCTTGCACAATGGTAAGCCTATTTGTTTGCTATGTAATGAATCGATTTCAGTAATGAAAGAATTCAATATAAAGAGGCATTACTCAACTAAGCATGCTACGCTGCACTCACTGACAGGACAATTAAGAACAGACAAAATCCAGAAGCTTACCGCAAATTTGGAAAAACAGCAACAAATGTTTCATAAACAAAGAACACAACTTGATAATGTTGTGAAAGCTAGTTTTATAGTTAGCTCAAAATTGGCAAAGGCATTAAAACCATTTGCCGAAGGAGAATTTATCAAGGAGTATATGTTAGAAGTTTGCAGTATTTTGTGTCCCGAAAAGAAAAATGAATTTGAAAAAATTAGTTTGTCAAGACGAACTGTTGTTCGACGTATAGAAATGATGGCTAAAGATATAAAAACAACATTGACTGACCGTATGGCTGGTTTTGAATCATTTTCCATAGCATTGGACGAGAGCACCGATTTGTCTGACACAGCTCAACTAGCTATATTTATTCGAGGTGTTGATAAGGAGTTCAGTGTTACTGAGGAATTGCTTGCTTTACAGCCGCTTAAAGGAACCACTACAGGAGAGGATATTTTTAATGAAGTTCAAAAGGTATTCACAAGTTTTGGCTTGCCATGGTCAAAATTAATTGGAGTATGCACTGATGGTGCACCTTCTATGGTCGGCTTTCGTAAAGGTTTCATCGGAATTTTGAATGAAAAAGCAACAGAATTAAATGTGCAAAAAGATGATTTGATAGTCCTTCATTGCATTATCCACCAACAGAACTTGTGTTCTAAGTCCATTCGACTCCAGAATGTTATGAATGTGGTAGTAAAAACCATCAACTTTATTCGATCCCGAGGTCTTAACCATCGTCAGTTCAAGGCGTTTTTGGATGAAATATCAGCTGAATATAACGACGTAACATATTATTGTGAAGTCAGATGGCTGAGCAAAGGAAAAATGTTGAAACGGTTTTACGAGCTTAGAAATGAGATAGCAGACTTTATGAAAATAAAAGATAAACCACTATCTGAATTAAGTGACCCAAAATGGATATGTGACTTAGCATTTCTGGTCGATCTTACAGGCTATTTGTATGATTTAAATTTGAAACTTCAAAAACAAGGACAGTTAGTAAATGATTTGTACAGCCATTTGAAAGCGTTTCAGATCAAACTACGCTTGTGGGAGTCACAGATGCTGTCTGGTAATAGTTACCATTTCAACACGCTCTCTGCGTTTGAAAATAGTTACCATTTCAACACGCTCTCTGCGTATGAAAATATTGCTTATGCTCAATATGCTGAAGAACTCAAGTTACTGTCGGAACAATTTTCGAACAGAGTTAGCGATTTCAAAAACATGGAAGACTGTTTCAGTTTATTTGCTACTCCTACAAAATGTAATGTACAAAAGGCTCCAATACACTTACAAATGGAGTTGATCGAGATTCAAGAAAACTCACTTCTAAAATCCAAATTTGAAGACGTAGAGTTGTGCGATTTCCACAAAAAATACCTAGAAGAAGACAATTTTCCGCAGCTTAGAAAATTCGCAAGAAGATTGGTTTTTGCGTTTGGCAGTACTTATAAATGCGAACAGTTCTTTTCATTGATGAAAGTTAATAAATCAACACATCGTACAAGACTGACTGACAATAATTTGGAAAATTCTTTACATCTTTGTATCAGTCGAATTAATCCAAATATCGATGGATTAGTTTCCCAAATTCAAGCTCAAGTGTCTCATTGATTTCGGTGTATTTAACTTTCGTAGTTTGTAACAATTATAAATTTAAAGATTTAATTATAGTGTACTTACCATTTTTTTAAATTTCATTTTGTTATTTTACTTAATAAATTGTACTATAATAACATTGTCGTATTATTTCATGTCTAACATCTATCGCAAAAAATATGATCACTACTTAAAAATGCACTAAGTACTTACCTACTTTTAAACGCGGCCCGCGAACGTATTTGCACGCTAAAGTTTGGCCCTCAACATGTCAAAGGTTGCCCATACCTGATCTAAACCTTCATAAATCACTCTATCTATTGGTGATAACCGCATGAAAATCCGTTCAACATTTTTTGAGTTCTTCGCAAGTAGACAGACAGACGCAGCGGGGGACTTTGTTTTATAATATGTAGTGATAACAATTTTTAAAATTAGTAAAAAGAATACTTACTTATACATAAATATGACAGAAAAAGCCTTCGTTTTCAGGGTTCCGTTGCCAAATGGCAAAAAACGGAACCCTTATAGATTCGTCATGTCTGTCTGTCCGAGTATGTCACAGCCACTTTATTCCGAAACTATAAGAGCTATGCTGTTGAAACTTGGTAAGTAGATGTATTCTGTAAACCGCATTAAGATTTTTACACAAAAATAGAAAAAAAAAACAATAATATTTGGAGTTCCCCATACATAGAACTGAAACTCAAAAAAAAAAATCATCAAACCCATACGTGTGGGGTATCTATGGATAGGTCTTTAAAAATGATATTGAGGTTTCAAATATCATTTTTTCTAAACTGAATAGTTTGCACGAGAGACACTTCCAAAGTGGTAAAAAGTGTCCCCCCCTGTAACTTCTAAAATAAGGGAATGATAAAACTAAAAAAAATATATGATGTACATTACCATGTAAACTTCCACAAAAAATTGGTTTGAACGAGATCTAGTAAGTAGTTTTTTTTTAATACGTCATAAATCGTAAACCAGAATTTACCTTCAGTCAACTCAAATATAAAAATTAAAAATAATAATAATTATTTCATAAACATAAACCTTATGCATAAACCGTGAATACCTGCAGGTTTGTACGGAACCCTCGGTGCGCGAGTCCGACTCGCACTTTGCCAGTTTTTTAAAGTTGAGACCATTCCATAGGGATTGAACAAACATAAATAGGCTCAAAATTAGTTTACAAGTACCAAGTTAGGAAAGGTATGTAAGACTCTCTACAAAAGGCCTAGATGTCGAGATAAATTGTAATAATTTGAGATACGGACATTGTAAAGTTTCCACAAAACGCATTACTAGTCTATACATTTACTAACGATTCCCCAAAGTAGTCAACAAAAATAAAGCAAATAACGAACATACCTAATTACAAGTAAATAAAAATGTCTTCGAGTCGTTATGAATAAAGGGTAGATCTAGTTACTACTACTCACTCACACACGGCTGCGCACCGCGTCACCGTTGGCCTTCTATTGTCAAACAGAGATAGCAATATTCCGACCGAATTTTGCCCTTGCGTCGGCGTCGGCTCGTGGTTTGCGAGTTTAGGGCGCCACGTTCTTAACGTGTGTTAGGAACTGTGGATTTCAATTATTTCGGTGTCTAACGATTACACGTAATTGTGTTTTATTTTCTATTCTGTTATTTAAAAGAATAAAAATGTAGGTAGTTTGGTTTTTCTGTAAAAAAAAGTCAAAAGTGCTTCTAATCCATAGGAGTATTATTTTCTTTACGCGACCCGCACGAAGTTAATGGTATGTAATAAACTCATGAGAATGGGTCACTTTAAGTAAATACATGCAGTAAACTGCCAAAAAATCCAAAACGTACCAATAGTCTAAAGCAGGTATGGGCAACCTTTGACATGTTGAGGGCCAAACTTTAGCGTGCAAATACGTTCGCGGGCCGCGTTTAAAAGTAGGTAAGTACTTAGTGCATTTTTAAGTAGTGATCATATTTTTTGCGATAGATGTTAGACATGAAATAATACGACAATGTTATTATAGTACAATTTATTAAGTAAAATAACAAAATGAAATTTAAAAAAATGGTAAGTACACTATAATTAAATCTTTAAATTTATAATTGTTACAAACTACGAAAGTTAAATACACCGAAATCAATGAGACACTTGAGCTTGAATTTGGGAAACTAATCCATCGATATTTGGATTAATTCGACTGATACAAAGATGTAAAGAATTTTCCAAATTATTGTCAGTCAGTCTTGTACGATGTGTTGATTTATTAACTTTCATCAATGAAAAGAACTGTTCGCATTTATAAGTACTGCCAAACGCAAAAACCAATCTTCTTGCGAATTTTCTAAGCTGCGGAAAATTGTCTTCTTCTAGGTATTTTTTGTGGAAATCGCACAACTCTACGTCTTCAAATTTGGATTTTAGAAGTGAGTTTTCTTGAATCTCGATCAACTCCATTTGTAAGTGTATTGGAGCCTTTTGTACATTACATTTTGTAGGAGTAGCAAATAAACTGAAACAGTCTTCCATGTTTTTGAAATCGCTAACTCTGTTCGAAAATTGTTCCGACAGTAACTTGAGTTCTTCAGCATATTGAGCATAAGCAATATTTTCATACGCAGAGAGCGTGTTGAAATGGTAACTATTTTCAAACGCAGAGAGCGTGTTGAAATGGTAACTATTACCAGACAGCATCTGTGACTCCCACAAGCGTAGTTTGATCTGAAACGCTTTCAAATGGCTGTACAAATCATTTACTAACTGTCCTTGTTTTTGAAGTTTCAAATTTAAATCATACAAATAGCCTGTAAGATCGACCAGAAATGCTAAGTCACATATCCATTTTGGGTCACTTAATTCAGATAGTGGTTTATCTTTTATTTTCATAAAGTCTGCTATCTCATTTCTAAGCTCGTAAAACCGTTTCAACATTTTTCCTTTGCTCAGCCATCTGACTTCACAATAATATGTTACGTCGTTATATTCAGCTGATATTTCATCCAAAAACGCCTTGAACTGACGATGGTTAAGACCTCGGGATCGAATAAAGTTGATGGTTTTTACTACCACATTCATAACATTCTGGAGTCGAATGGACTTAGAACACAAGTTCTGTTGGTGGATAATGCAATGAAGGACTATCAAATCATCTTTTTGCACATTTAATTCTGTTGCTTTTTCATTCAAAATTCCGATGAAACCTTTACGAAAGCCGACCATAGAAGGTGCACCATCAGTGCATACTCCAATTAATTTTGACCATGGCAAGCCAAAACTTGTGAATACCTTTTGAACTTCATTAAAAATATCCTCTCCTGTAGTGGTTCCTTTAAGCGGCTGTAAAGCAAGCAATTCCTCAGTAACACTGAACTCCTTATCAACACCTCGAATAAATATAGCTAGTTGAGCTGTGTCAGACAAATCGGTGCTCTCGTCCAATGCTATGGAAAATGATTCAAAACCAGCCATACGGTCAGTCAATGTTGTTTTTATATCTTTAGCCATCATTTCTATACGTCGAACAACAGTTCGTCTTGACAAACTAATTTTTTCAAATTCATTTTTCTTTTCGGGACACAAAATACTGCAAACTTCTAACATATACTCCTTGATAAATTCTCCTTCGGCAAATGGTTTTAATGCCTTTGCCAATTTTGAGCTAACTATAAAACTAGCTTTCACAACATTATCAAGTTGTGTTCTTTGTTTATGAAACATTTGTTGCTGTTTTTCCAAATTTGCGGTAAGCTTCTGGATTTTGTCTGTTCTTAATTGTCCTGTCAGTGAGTGCAGCGTAGCATGCTTAGTTGAGTAATGCCTCTTTATATTGAATTCTTTCATTACTGAAATCGATTCATTACATAGCAAACAAATAGGCTTACCATTGTGCAAGATAAAAAAGAATTCTTCAGTCCATTTTTCTTGAAACTGGCGACCCTCTGTATCTACTTTTCGTTTCTTTCCACCAGACATCATTTTTGTTTACTTTTCGTTCAATAAACTTAATAACAAACTATAGTTAGTAACCACTCAAGATGCACACAAAGTCACAAAGCATGTTGACGGCTCGAGCAGTTCGCTAGGATATCGCCAAGTCCAAGTTATCACCTCGGTAGCTCAAATAGAACTGAACTAACGTTCGGGCCATCCACCCACTTATATAGGCAAAATGAAGGAATAATCTGGAATGAACTAGTTTAGAATAATTGAGAAGCAATAAATCTTTTGATGTGTCGCCCGTGAGGCGGCAAACCTCAAAGAATTTGGTCGAGCAAGCCGAGTGGCGGCGATTCCAAAGAGTGAGGCGGCAAACATCAAAGGATTTGATGTTTGGCGCCTCACTGTCACTCCCGTGAGTATAAGTACCTAATGTAATATTTTTTTAAATGGGTTTTTTCAAAATGTCTCGCGGGCCGGATAATATCTTACAGCGGGCCGGATCCAGCCCGCGGGCCGGTTGTTGCCCATATATGGTTTAGATGCATTGTCCAACCTCCACGCGGGCGAAGCCGCCGGCAAAAGCTACCTACTTATAAATAGATAATGAATAAATGTTACTAAAAGTGTTACGCAAAATATTAGTAACAGACAAATATTCCAATAATTTATACATATTTACGCGATAAAAGAGGATTAATAAAAAACAAGGTTTTTTTACACGCTTTATAGTAGCTTCACTTTTATGTTTGTTTGTAACCGACTCCTTATAGCGCGATTTTGACCCACTTCAAATGACCAGATTTCATTCAAACTTTGCACACCTCTCAAGGACCGATGACAACGCAATAATTTCATAAATTTGTGCCATTATCCTTGCCAGGACAGCAAAACAACTGTCTTCGAAAACTACGCTGACATACGTCACAAACTACGCTGACATACGACATAAACTAAGCTGACATACGTCACAAACTACGCTGACATACGTCACAAACTACGCTGACATACGTCACAAACTACGCTGACATACGTCTCAAAATTCGAAACACCCTAAAAAATAGAAAATAAATAATAAAAACAGCGTGGGGTGCTTTTTAAGGTATTTTTTTATTGATATCAGGCACCCCACGCTTTTTTCCATTATTTTGTACTTTTTAGTTTGGTTTTCAATGGAAGCGTGTTTTTAGTTTTTTTAAACTATTATTTTTTAATTAAAATTTATTTGTAATGTTCTTACACGTTACTCTTCTGACGAAAAACCTTATAAAATAAAAATCAAAAGTAATTTATTCAAGCTAGGTTTAGAATCAGCACTTTTCGAACGTCAAAATTACATAAAACAGTCCCACAAACCGCCCGCCCGACACCAACTCCCCAGCGGAACTGTTTAGTTACATAAACTTGATTCTATACAATAGTAGGTAGGCAAAGTAATTACGAGACACAGAATATTACAATACATTGTTGACCATATCTGCGAGAGCAGTGGTCTGGTGGCCCAGTGGTAATGGCCCCGAGTTACGAGTTATAGGTAGCGGGTTCGAACCCAGGCAAGCGCTTTACTATGTGTAAATAATGTCATCACAATTGCTCTCACACCGGTAAAGGAAAACATCGTGAGGAAACCGGCATGTCCTAGAATTAAAAAATCGAAGACATCAGACATCTACCAATCCGCACTGGGCCCGTGTGGTAGATTACAGCCCATTCCCTCTCAGAAAGGAGGCTTGTATCCCAGCAGTGGGAACGTTATAGACTGATTATGTATTTGCCATATGTCAGCTAACTATGCCAATATACCAACAAATAAATAAAAACTGATGAAGTAAAAAATATACAAAGTAGTAGGTTTAAATAGTGTGTGTGTGTGTAACACAATAAATGAACATTATGATAATAAATTGTTCAGAATCGTTTACAGAATCGATTTCTGTTATTTTCTATACTGGCAATTGTTTATCCCAGAAATAATTAAAACTACGTTAATTATGGTCAAACTCACGTTCCCACGGATGTAATTATTATTATTATTTATTTTTATATTTAAGCCAACAAGGACCAATTACAAAACATTAAATCATAAAAATCATAACATAAAATCATAAAAATCATAACATAAAATAATACATAAAACAAACACAGCCACAATATAATATAAAATACAATTCAAAATAATTAAAATAATATTTCCACATTATCCCGTACGTGTACCATGTCACAGTGATACACGTACTGGCAGTCGAAACGCTGGGCGAAGGCTTTCAGGATACTGTTCGGGCTGACCCGCACCCTGCGCACCAGGGATGTAATAAGATCGCGGCTGGCTATTTTCGCGCACTGTATTTTCAACTGTCGGTGTTGAACCGAGCATTGAGAATACAACAGAGTGCAGCGCGGGAGAGTCTCAGCGCGTCGAAGCACAGTTGAATTTTCACCTCTTGGCGCTGAGTAGTATCTTGAAAATCCAGTGCACGAAAATAACCAGCCGCGATTTTATTACGTCCGTGGGAACGTGTGTTAAGTCATAAAATAATTAACGTAGTCATAACATAATTAACGTATACCTAGATAGGTAGGTAAATACCAACTTATACAAAATATACTTAGGTACTTACTACTATTAAACTCGGACCACGAAAAAAAAATCTTTATATTATTGGGCTGAGTTTAAAAGTAAAAAGTAAACAATTAGTAGTCAAGCAATATTAGGCAGGTAACTTATAATATATCATTGGGTAATAGAATAGGTTCTCACTTACTGTGAGACACATCCCAACGTTCGGAGTCCATGTTGGCAACCAAACCGAATCGTAAACAATAAATCCAGGTCCGTAAACAAATTTCCTGCCAGGGTCGCGAGATTCGTTCGAAAGAGTTACCATGGCCCTGGCATATGGGCACCTGATGGAACTAACTAACGGGTGGGTTTTAGTCAGTAAAAGTCTGACACGCCCTCCTGCTCCGCCCAGAGCGGGAGAAGTCATTTGATGATTTCCCATCCAAAAAAAAGCAAAGTTCATCATCATTGCATTCTCATCAGTCATTCAGTCTCTGTACTCGATACCAGATCAGAAGAAAAATCAAAAACCAAGTTCTATAGCATAGGTCAATAATAGTGTCAGAATACATATCACAATACAATTGAATAAACAAATAAAAGTACGCCCAAAATGCATGTTACGCTAGTGTGAATGCATGTCCGAGCGGTACACAACACACCTACCGCGAGTCGTACGACCGTGCACACATTGACATTTTTGTGAGACGCGATAGCACTACCAGCTATTGAAAATTATGATAAATTTGGATGTGTTCCGTAATACCAAAAATGATGAATGAAAACTTAATGATTTTTCAATTGTTTTTTGTTATTTAGTATCTTGATAATATAATCTGTGTTATGGATAAAACATTATTACAGATATTGTTGTTTTTAATGCAGAAAAAACCAAAAGAAAACATGTCTTTTATGTTGTAAAAATGTGCGAAATGCAATTCACTCAAACTTTGTTTTGGCTTAGTTTTTTTTTAAAAAAAACGTCACCATAACCTAGATAAATACTGTCTAAAGCCGAATATCATCTTAAAATGGTGGAAATATGCTCAAATTGCAAATGATTTTGGTATTACGTTTGTATGGACAGACTGTCCGTCGCCGAGCCCTTAAGCTTCCGAGGTCTGACGATGTCACCGAGTGGAAACTCGCTGCGCCACGCGCGATCGCCTTGCCGTCTCAGTTGACAAATCCTCAAAAAAAATAAATTATTTAAAAGAGTTGATTCGCCCTATTCAGGTTAGTAAATTTGTAAATCAACCAATAAGCCCCCTGATGGCGTTACAAACCATAAGAATAAAAATCATTTTGAAGTTTTTTGCTAATTCATGGCTCCTTAATGTTCGAAAAAGATGTCTGCTTGACAACGTAAATAACGCAGTGAATGTTGCTGAAATGTCAAAATTAAAGGCATCGCTACTGTTGTGAGTTACGCAATTACCCCGCAAGGCGCATTGATTGTGATATAACATTTGTATATGATTAGTTATTTGCTAGTTACTTGCCTTCTTTAAATGTTATTTAAGCCTTATAAGATAACATCAATCCTTAAGAACTAGAAATAGAAATTAATCTTAGAACAACAATTGGTGTTCAATGATAATATGTATTAGATCATTAGAAAATTACTTAATGGACACCCATAAAGCCCAAGTAACCCGAATAACTTAGATTTAATTCAAAACATCACTTTCACACCTAACAGACCCAACTTACTACACTTAATCTTTAATTCACGACCACAGCGCCGCCGTAAGGGATTCGGAACAGTTACAAATAGGTATTTAGTTCATGCTCTTGGGAACTTTATCCTCCACTACCAGACACTCAGTCCTCTCGGCTTTCACGGTCGTTTTATCTCTGACAGCTACACTAACAGCAACCTTATTGCAACGAGAATAAAGATCACTTTGATTTTGATAATGATGCAAAATCAGAGGTAAAATAATTGTGAAAGCACTGTATTACTTAGGTTTCAGCGATATTACCTAAGGGTATATTCATCGGCAGTGATATACATCATCAGCCGATATGTTCCCACAGCTGAGAAAAACACGCCTTCTCTCTGTAAGAGGGAGTATAGGCCGTAATCTACCACGCGGGCCCAGTGCGGATTGGTTGATGTCACAGGTCTTTGAATTTTTGGTTCTAGGACATGCCGGTTTCCTCACGATGTTTTCCTTCACCGTTTTGAGAGCAGTGGTGATGAAATAATTTACAAGTAAGTCGGGGCCACCACTGCTCCCCGGTAATATACCAAGGCTTATTGGCGGCGTAAGCGCAAAAATTTTCATGTCTGAATAAGTCAGTGCCGGGTTCGCAGTAGTTCGTTCTGATTTGCCAAAAAGTAGAAAAACTATAAATACATAAAAAGAACAATGCAAATATTTTATTGACGTAAGAAAGGCGTAACATCTTCAATTGAAGCCCTGATTTCTGACCTAGGTGGTGTGGTAACTGTGTTACAAGAGTCAGTGTGTGAAAACTGCCTTGATAATAACGGCTTGACGCGTTCACAACTGGCAGTTGACAGCGCCGACAAACGCTAGGACATTGGCGCTGGTTACCTGCTTTCTACATGAATAAAATTTAATTCTCCCTGAATGAGTAAACACTACAAGTACTAGATGGCGCTTGTGATGCTATATTTATGACCGAACACTAAACGTGAAGACGAAATATTCAATTTCAAGCGTGATTTCTTTTTCGATTTATCTTATTCCCCCATGAGAATAGTACCTCGGTCGGATGTTGAATTGAAAGCTTAGGTGCCTACTTACGTGGACCTAAGGGGCTTCCTATACCGAGACAAACAAACACTTTATTGTGTGCTTTATATAATTACTAGCTTCTGCCCCCGACTTCGACCGCGTGAATTTTCTTGTTCCGCTAACCCACCTCGTCGCAATGCATCACCTGCCCGTGCTATTACGCTCGTTTACGTTACCGGTCTTTCTTACTTTTAATGTATTTGCTCGGTTCTTAAGAGCCATAGTGTGATGTTAAGTAAAAAAAATAGTACTTAATAATAATATTTTAAAAAAATAGCCTGAGGAAGGCACCTCATAAGTGTGGCTATCATACAGATAAAGAATATTTCAAATCCAAGTTCCAGAGAATAGCATTTATTTTTTCGATGGGAAATCATCAAACGACGTCTCCCGCTCTTGGGCGGAGCGGGAGGGCATTTCAGACTTCTACTGACTAAAACCCACCCGTGTTCCTTCAGTTAACCATGTGCCAGGGTCACGGTGTCTCTTTCGAGCAATCTCGCGACCCTGGCAGGAGATTAGCAAGTTCAAACAAACAAACAAACTCTTCAGCTTTATTAAATTAGTTTAGGTATAAATGTTTTGTTTACAGCAACGTGCCTACCATGCTAGTATATTTGACGGCTTATTCTTAATTAGCTTGACTGTTATTTTATAGCCAGTCTACTATGTAAGGTCGTCTTTTACAGACAACCTTTACAGTACCTAGCTATGTACGAGCAGCTATTCGATATGATGGAATGGTCATGAAAGGTACATCGTTAGTACTAAAAGGTTTCTGATATCTTTTTGTCTATCATCTTGTATCCTACTGCGATATTTTTTTCTTATCTTTTTGTAAAGTACTGTAAAAAAAGATGTTGAATGTCTGCTGAACTAGGTACTTACTGGATTGTACTAAATATGTACATCAAAGGGCACTAACGTGATGTATGTAACATGTGCTGATAGATGAATTGAATAAACCCCTAATTATATATTATTTAACTATGAATACCTAAATACTAAAAGCAATGGCAACGTTGTTTTACAAACAGAAATCGTTCAAAATATAACATATTTTTATTTATAAATATATAGATCTAACTAACGGCTTCGAATCGGAATGTCTTCACAGAGCGGGTCAGATTTTATAACCCATAAAATGTTTACGTAGGTACTTACCTTATTATACGCGCGTATGTATATTCCGCGAACGGGTACGTTCGAGATATAGGTAACTAATAGAAGGTGCTATATTTCCTAAATTCGGGCTAGTTTTAGAATGCTTATACGCAAAATCCGATTATCTACTGCAAAAGCACGCATTTTCGGACTTATGTGTTTTAATTTAATGTATTTTAATTTATTTTAATGTTGTAATGAATTTAATGTATTTTGTTTTAATGTTGAAATGAATTTGATGTATTTGTGATTTAGTTAGTTTAGTTATTGGGACTTTGTGCCTTAGCAAATAAATAAATAATAATAATACAACGAGTATTACAATCAATACAAAATCACAAAATATTTTATTTATAACAACAAAAACAGGAAATCTTGCGAAGGAAAATTGTAGCAGGTGTACCTGCTATAACTTCTATTCACATAAACTCCTATTAACATTATTTGTAGCATTGCCTTGGACAAGTTTGCAAAGGTCTTACCCATGTTAGACTTCCTTACCCTATCAAATTTTCAAAATAACACTTCATACAGTAATAGAGATAATTTTTATTATTTATTAAAACTTTATGCACAAGTAAAACTACTGTACAAAGGCGGACTTAATGCCTGAGACATTTTCTACCAGTCAACCTTAGGGTGATGCAGAGAAAAACATGGTAGGTGCAACATGCGGGATAGATAACTCGAAAAAGGAAGAATACTAAATACATAGATACAAATACATACATATATATACATATAACGAAAAAAACCTAATAAATAGGTATATTTATAGGTTATCAGCTAAAATCAACTCAACCTGTTGCAGTCCACTGCTGGACATAGGCCTCTCCTAGGCCCACCACAATATCCTTTCATCCGCCTTCCGCATCCAGTCCAGCAGCAGCTAAATAACTACAGAAGATCTAGAAACAGTCAAGATTGTAGATAAAAATTTACAAGACACAGACAGTTATAATCTCAGATAACGTTTCAAAGCGACCGTCAAACTATCTGACAAGAATGGTAATTCATACAATTACTGACTGACATGTTGTTCACTATCGTATTACTAGTAAGTTCCTACGTTAGTATTTCCTCAAAGTTAATACCTGATACCCAGGTACTACTAACAATCTTGCTTTATTAACCAAGTTATACGTTTGATTTATTTCTAAATTACTCTGTTTTCTAAGTTCTTCTATAGGGTATGTAGGATACAGGGTCGAATTAAATTAGCTGTTTTTTTGTGGCCGGGAAATCATCAAATGACGTGTCCCGCTCTGAGTGAAGCGGAAGGGCGTGTCAGACTTTTACTGACTATAACCCACCCGTGTTCCTTCAGATGCCCATATGCCAGGCCCACGGTACCACTTTCGAACGAATCTCGCGACCCTGGCAGGAATTAAATTAGCTTCACCTGTGTGTTGGTTTTCTATATCCGAAGATATCTATTGAAAAAAAAAACCATGATTCTAACTCTGTTCCAAACTTTAAATGACACAGACATGTACGCACGACAAAATATCAAGCTATACATTTCCAGTTTTCGCTAACCCACATTGTATCTGTTTTCGTACAATGAGAAGTCAGTTTATACTGGAAATGTATAGCATCATCTGTCGCCGTTCGTACATAAAGGCAACCAAATAACTGTTGGTGTTTTGGTTTTTGTAAATTTGTTACAAAATCTGTTCCAGGAAAAACAGCTGATACATTACTGGCATTGACCTTCCCCATCGAATAATGAACAAAAATTTCTTTTTTTGTTCCATCAGTTTTTTATATCGATACCAAACGCATGGGCAAAGTATTGCCAGCTAACTTAATACCCTGTAGAGCTGAATACTCAACCTGCGGCCCGCCGCGCCGGGCCTTTGTTATTGGCCCATCTGAAGTTACAAATTTATTGTAAATCATTTTACAGACAAGCCAGATCTTGATTAAGTTTTGAAAAAGTGTTCACAGTATCAAAAATCGCATTAAAACATATAAACATCTTTGTTAAAACTGATTTTTTCATTAATAAAGTAAGAACATCGTTTATTTGGAATTACGTTTTAATTAAGACCTAAATAATTTTTGTTTGCGGCCCTCGACACCATAACTGAAACGTGTTTGTGGCCCCTATAAAAAAAGGTTGAGTATGGCTGCTGTAGATCAACAGGCTTAAGTGTTGCTCAGTAAACTAAAATTATCCTACCCTCCAGTTTCTGAAGACCAATTCCCATATTTAGAGCCGTTCAAAATTAAAGATTGGTTAAATCTTATGTGAAATACTTGTCAAAAATATCGGTAAATTTTTACAGATTGATACAATACTACGACACAATACGTTGACTGCCTCGTTGGTCTAGTGGTAGCAAGCGCTACTGCTGAGCATGAGGTCCTGGGTTCAATTCCCAGGTCGGGCAAAGAGTTATTGGGTTTTCGATCTGGAAATTCGCAGTAGCAGCCCGGAGTCCCGGAGGCAATAGGCTCGCCCCCTATTACATGGAACTTAGACATTACAGGCGTAATGTCGGTGGTCTATAAGTATACCCCTGCCCAACCCTTCCTGGAAACGTGGCGTGATGCTATGTTGTTGTTTTATGATACAACTAGCTTTTGCCAGCGGTTTCGCCCGCGTAGAGGTCGGAAATTATCCCGCGGGAACATACTACCGGTATAAAAAGTACGCTATGTGTTATTCCAGGTTATAAACTATCCGTGTGCCAAATTTCATCTAAATCGGGTCAGTAGTTTTTGCGTGAAAGAGGAACAAACATCCACACATCCATACATCAATAGTAGGATACTAAGAATAGAATGCAACGTTCTTAAAAATACAGGAAATGCGCTTCTGATTAGTAAATCAGTGGCTAAACCATTTAACAAGTAGGTAGGTTAAAGTTGCTGTTTTGGTTAACTAATCATAACCTTTGAAGTGACATTAACATGAGATTTACATAATCAGAAAGAAGTTTTCCTTTACCCATGAAAGCTATGAAAGTGTGACGCAGACACTACGTCGTCATTGTGTTTTCTAACTAAAACTGACTTACAAGGGCACTGGAATCCAGATTCTTGTTTATGCATTTGTCACTTGTTGTTCACACAGTTGCTCAGACCTATACAAAAGTTTTACTCATAGGAATATATTTAGACATTTATTTCAAGAACTTTTTTTTTTTAATTCAATTCTCCGATCCTGCCGTGCTTGGACTAAATTAAAATCCAATGTCTCCATACTAAGTAATACGATGCCGCCAGTCTCTTGGGTACATTACAAGTTGACAGCGATGCGGATGATTTTTCGACGCTATTTTTAATTTGTAAATAGTTTTAGTTAATTTAGGTTATAATTTTGTTTTTTAATTAATTTAAATCTTTATATCTTTTAATTTAAAATTTATTGATAGTAATACTCAGACAAAATAAAATATTAAAACCAGTTTCTTCATAAAATTAGACTAAAGCTTCCATACAGATTTTGATAACACCACATAATATTAGTAATTATAATAAAAAAAAATTATAAGCCGCCTAATGTCACGCTAAAGCTTCTGAATGATTTTTCTGAAACTTGTGCCAAGTTTCTGTTTTCTCTATCTCTACATAGTATAAATCAAAGTCGCTTCCCGCGTATGTACCCTTAAATGTTTTAAACTCCGCAACAGATTTTAGCGCGGTTTTCATCAATAAACAGAGTTATCCAAGAAGAAGGTTTTTAATGTCGACTGGCCTGTTAGTCTAGTGGTTAGTGACCCTGACTGTTAAGACTGAGGTCGTGGGTTCGATTCCCACCCAGAACAAATCTTTGTGTGATGAGCACAATCATTTGTTCTGTGTCTGGGTGTAATTTATCTATAAAATGTATGTATTTAGAAATATATGTTTATCAGTTGTCTGGTTACCATAGTACAGGCTCTGCCTAGTTTGGGATCAAATAACGGTGCGTTGGTTGTCAAAAAAAAAAAATGTAAAATAATGTCTTTATTATGGTTGAGAAAAGACCAGAATTTCAAAGATTTGCAACGTGATGTCGTAAAAAACATATTTTTGTGCGCTTACATTGCAAACACTGGCTATTTTATATTGTGGCTGTTTATTGTCCCTAAATCGTTTAAATTGAACAAGATCCGAAAATACTAGGTAGACTGATTTTAAAAATTCTTTCACCATCAGAATCCTACAGTATCCTTGATGAACACAGGGAATAAAATATTTTCAAAAAGTTAGGGATCCCTATGAAAACTTCGATAATATAACTCAAGTTGTGAAAAATACCACAAAACAAACTTATATCGCGTACGCTGCGGAAACTATTGACAATAGAGCAAAGTGATGTATTACAGTTCTATAGAGGACATCAATATCTAGAAAAATTTTGCAATACTATATGTCTCACTATTATAGTTATGTCACAATAACTACTTTTCCATGTGCAACACACAGGCGAAACTACTGGGACTAAGAACGTGAAATTTTGCATACGGCTTCGTTATATAATTTACATTATCGTAAAAATCACTAATTGATGTAAATCATAAAGTCAGTATTTTATTTTTATTTTAAAGGGCATTTAAGTGTGTAAGGGAAAACTCGAACTCTACGCGGACGAAGTCGCGAGGGAAGTGCAAGTAATTAAAATAAAATAAACTTTACGAGATAGATAAAAAAAAAATACTTCTAAATTGTATACTTCAAAAAGATATCCAAAAAGTTCGCGATGGTACTCGTATATGTCTATTTCCTAAAGATAACCCACAGTAACGATTTTTCCTTTTAAATATTAATTAAAAATTTACATATTACAAAGCAATTTAAACAAACACTATTATTTCTTATCCAATTAAATACGTTAGATACGTTATGCATTTAATGTAGACCAAAATTACCATTTACATCATAGCATTAAAATGAAAATCTTAGAAGTTTTCGCAAAATAAAACGAAAATAAATTCACGCGATAACGCGCGCGTATTCTTATAATAGTTATAATAAACTGACTTTTAATGCAAATGTTTTTAACCGACTTCAAAAAGGAGGAGGTTATCAATTCGGATGTTTATATGTTTTTTTTTTTTTTTTTTTTTTTATGTATGTTCGGCCATAACTCCGTCATATATAGACGGATTTGCAAAATTCTTTTTTTGTTCGAAAGGGGTTTATTCCGAAATGGTCCCATATAATTTTCATATAGATCTGATGATGAGTTCGGGAGACAGACACCGGAACTCTTTAAAAAATGACAGGAAATCAACCGCGATTTCTGCTATCGCATAAATATGCATTGTTTGTTTGGAATTAGTGCAGGGTGAATACCACAACTAAAAAATAAAAAATAAAAACTTTTTTGCAAAAAAAAACAACCGACTTCCTTAAAAACACTACAAAGTGAAAAATAACTTTAATTTCGGAAGTCGGTGGCAAAAAAACCATAAATACAGATCCTAAGACACCGACTACCGAAATTAAAGTTATTTTTCACTTTGTAGTGTTTTTAAGGAAGTCGGTTGTTTTTTTTTTGCAAAAAAGTTTTTATTGATTTTGCAATTTTTACAATTAGGTGATCACTTTATTCACAGCGTGGAGGCATTTCCAACCTCCAAGCTGGCAAATCGACTGGCAAAAGCTAGTAAAATAAATAAATAAATAAATAAATAAATATCTTAGGACAACCAACACATCGTTATCTGATCCCAAACTAGGCAGAGCCTGTACTATGGCAACCAGACAACTGATAAACATACTTATATATTACTAAATACATACATATTATAGATAAATTACACCCAGACACAGAACAAATGATCGTGCTCATCACACAAAGATTGTCCTGGGTGGGAATCGAACCCACGACCTCAGTCTTAGCAGTCAGGGTCACTAACTACTAGACTAACAGGCCAGTCAAGAAAGTAAACAAACAAAACTTGTCAAACTCTACTTCAGCATTACATAAAGCGATTCCTTCACTGTAGCCCATAAAGTGCAAATTTTTTTTTTGCAATTGCTAAACTACGTAGAGTATGACAAGGTCTCAACTTTAAATTCTTTTGATATGGCCTTACTCTCTTATTCTGCCGTTCAGTAAAATATACCCAGATACCTACTTCCTCTTCCGAACAATGACAAACTTTTAATTTATAATTAAACATTTAGATGGTACAAGTAAGTAATTAACAAATGCAATTTGCTCTATTCCAGTTGCTATCAAATGACGAGGGTCCGACTGTCAAGTGTCTACATGGGTAAGTTAAGTCTATTTTGAACTCAATCGCAGCTAACGTATTTCGGGAATGAAGCCAATAACAGCGTGGTAGGGAAACCTAGTACTGGGTACTGTAGAGGTTGTTTATATGAGACATCCTTACGATTGTATAGGCTGGCTATAATAACTTTAATACATTCGAACTGTCAAACAAAGGGTCTCACCGGGTTTCCATATGAAATCTGCATTGGCGTCTTTTTTGACATTGAAAATTTTGGGCCAATTATCAAACCCCTACCTTCTTTAGTTTTTGAATAATAAGGGTTGCAACCTCAAGAATGTTTTTTTTTTCTACGAAACTACAATAGATTTTAAAATGAAACCAACGCGATATGAAAGCTACTTAAGTCATAGATTTACATTTCACATTTTTCTCATAATTTTTAACCACTTATAGGGCAGAACCAAATGTGCAACACTTATTTTTCAAAAATTAAAGAAGGTAGGGGTTTGATAATTGGCCCAAATTTTTTTTCAACAACTAGCAACATAATTATGGCACCAATGTCAAAAAAGACGCCAGTGCAGATTTCATATGGAAACCCGGTGAGACCCTTTAGAATTGAATAGAGAAAAGTAGCAGAAGAGATACTGGGGCTGACAAGCCAAAGAAGGAAGTGATAAAAAGATAAGATTTGTAAAACGACTTAAAGAAAACATTATCAAATATCAAAACGAGAGTGTTGCATTATTAGACTCCAGTACGAAAGGGACCTCTAGGTTACCTATAGTACTCTATAATAGTAGCATCTAAATAGACTAACTAGGTACGGTGGTATATACTATAACTTGTAATACCGATGATTAACCATCACACAGATTAAATGCGTAATCATAACTTGTTTATGAGTAAATTATAGTTATATCTATATATCACTATCATTGTTGTTTATTGCCAAGGTCGGACACAGTAAATCCCCTGTTAACTATGCATGTGTATTCTTTATATGACCCAAGACATCAACACTAGCAGTCAATATAAGTATTAATTATAAGTAACTTATTCGTTTTAAAAACATTGAATTTAAAAAGTGTTTTTGTCAACGATTGTTAATGTGAAAGTGAAATGAATACTTCAGCTTTTTTGCCTATAATGAAGACTTATGCGTTGTTCACGGCATTACCACAGTATAAATATGAACAGTACAAAAACTATGAACAATTGTTCGATATGGCACACTCACAAAGACGCGAGCATTGACAAGTCCGAACCCCCTCAGCGAAAGTCGCGATGCTCTCAATAGCGGGTGCCGCATCAAGATTTGTGGACGATTTAAATACGTTCATCTTTTGCACTACTAACCGTCTGCCATCTTTTTCAAAATGCTAAGAGCTACTCTCGAAACGATAGCATCTTGAGGAAATCGTAAAAAAAAGAAAACTATTGAGAAACGAAAAATGTCCTAGAACCAAAATAATCGAATACATATGACATCTACCGACCCACACTGGCCCAGCGTGGTAGATTACCACTCACACCCTCTCAAAGAGTGAAAGCCTGTGTCCCATCAGTGGGAACTTTACAGGCTGAAATTGTAATTACCTACTAATAGTTTAATAACTGATAGTTTAGGTCAAGTAACACGATAAGTCTCCAACTCCAAACGTCAGTCCAAAAGTACCAGTTTTTCATTGTGAACTGTCACATCTAGGCGTCAAAGGACTTAACTAACGCAAAATGTAAGTCAGCTTTAAGGACAGGAGAATGAAGACAAATTAAACTTAACTAATTGCTTTCATTTATATAATTTGGTTAGCAGTTTACGGACAGTTAAATTTAAATGTGTCAAATTGATGTACTAAGGCAATTAAGGCCTTACTGTTAATTTAATAAAAATTTACAGACGCCAGCGATTTAAGGTACCAGAAACTGACAAATTCTCCCAATCAACCTTGAACCTTGAATGCTTTGGCGGCAAAGTTGAAAATCTATTAAAGAAATTTGACAGACTGTAGTAGTAGCTTGGTGTTCTGGCGTTTGTCCTAAACTTCTACCAAAGTTGATTACTTTATAAACTGACTGTGACTACCCAAATATTACACGGTAAATTAATGAAAAATCAAGAGATAGATAAAGATAGCTGCGGAAAAAAAAACGCCAATGCTACAAGGAAGTTACTATGTTTAATAACTCGGCAGTCAGTTAGGGCAAACTGATAGTTTCGTTTAGAAGAAGTGGAAGTCTGCAGTCATGGGAAGTCCTCACAAGACTGCCTTGTCCTGCAGTGACTTCCCCTCATCCGACTTCGCCTACCTGCCGCCACCTCTAGTAAGCGAGTCATGTAGTTTACCCTCACCTTGGTACTTCAATAATCAATTAAAAGATTATTTTCGATCAACTTTTAAAATCCACAGCTTGACCTAAATCACTCCTGATGGAAAGCCATGGATGAAATCTATGATGAAAATGTAAAAGATGCCTGTTCACTCTTTCTTTGTTAAGTCAAGTCTGTTTTGTTTCAAAACTTCGTACGAGTACGTGAACTCAGCGGTACCGGTTCATCGATTACATGACCGCATTTAATTCTAAAGGTGCAACTACAGGTATATGATCAGAGGTATGAATTTAAACGAGGCAAAAGGAGTATGTAAGGATCGTAGCAGATGGCGCTCTGTAGTTTCTGCCTACCCCTACGGGAAGAAGGCGTGAGATTATGTGTGTATGTGTATTCGGCAACGAACATTTCAAAATGCCCTTCTCTTTACTTTGGCAGAGAAGTATAATGTATGGAAAATAAAGAGGCTTCCATCTTTCCCCCCATGGTCCTACACCGTTACAACGTGTAATGGTTTCCATACATTTTACTGACGTAAACGTAAACTGGGACGTCCACGACATGGCTTGGTGTCAGCACAGGGAAATTAAATGTATGGAAATTATATGAAGACACTTTTAAATTTCTGTCCATGATAACATTAAAACTGGTAAATATTTCCTTAAATTGGGTACCTTGAACTAAGCATTGTAAAGTCCGAAAGTGATGAATTTCCAATAAATAGCTTCTGGCCTTTAATTAACTCGCACATGAACTATTCAAACCAAAAATGCTCGCTGCGGTGTGGACGCGCCTCAATAGGTAATTCGTATGCAAAACGGGTATTACTTTGAAATTCGACAGTAATTGCTCTGTATAGCAGTAAATAAGTTATTTCACGAAAGAACACGATCACATCACGCAATTTATGAAATTAAAGTTAAAATGAAGCTTCATACTTTGTAGAAATCATAAAAAAAGTTGAAATACCGATTCCGGAAACGGGTTTTAAAACTGCGTATGGCACCTGTACGGTGAAGGTGATGCGTAACACACTATAATGAGAATTAGAATCATTTTGAAACTTATTGCTTATCCATTCTTTCATAATTATGTTCGAAAAAAATGTCTGCTTAGCAACGTAAACAGTTGCAGGAATGTTGTGCAACTGTCAAAATGAAAGCGATTTCTACAGATAGTGTATTACGCAACTACCTCTCTGGATACAATGGAAGCATTGTTGAAGCCTTGAAGCGTTAGAAAAAGCCGTACCTATAGTAAACCTACATTTTGCTAGTTAACAGCTGGAAAAATCCAATAACTCTTTCTTTTCTTTCTTTCTTTCTCAACCCGTGTTCGAACCCAGGACCTCATGGTCAACAGCAGCGCTTGCGACCACCAGACCAACAAGGCAGCACCTGGAATCATAAGTGATTTCGTATTTGAGATAAGAAGTGGAAGGAGCTACTCCGCTTTAAGTTTGCGAGAGTGAGAGTTTGTGAGAATTTGCTCCGAAGTATTCCGTTGAAGTCAGAATAAAATAATTTCGTTTCATCATCATAATTTCAGCCAAAAGACGTAAATTGATGGACGTACACCGCCCCCAGGCTCCGATAATTCGAACGGTACTGTGCTTCCTACATCTAGACAATCCTGAGTAGGTATTCTGTAGCAAATGTGGATCGGTACACCTGTAGCTTGTTTAGTGCCTATATTTATTAGTTTCGCAACCTAAACCATGCGTATTAAGCTAATCGATTTAAATGATACCATACTATCACACAAATGTTCACCATCCAAATTAATACGTAGGGGTGATTGACCTTCCGTAGTGGTCACAGTCCGTAGCAAGTTGAACGCATTCGAATATTGAAACTTCGGTGATAGAGAGTTCACACAGTTCCGTTTTAGTTGATCAACATTTGTTGCTCAATACAAATTTGAAAAAACACCCAAAGTCAACGTACATCCGTACGAATATTTAACTCTCGGTGTTAAACCAAGTATTAAGAATCCGACAGAGTGCAGTGCGAGTCAGTCTCAACACGACGCAAAAAAAAACACATTGTTCGATTTTCAACTTAGAAGGACTTGTGGCTAAATTACAACAGCCGCACGGGTTGATCGTTCAGGTTAAGCTACGCTTACCGCGATTGGTCCGTGGATGGGTGTCTTTACATACCAAGACTCTTCCGTGCCTCGGAAAGCACATTAAGCCGTTGGTCTCAGCTGTCTTTCATAGATCTTAGACAGTCGTTACGGGTCGTCAGAAGCCCAAAAGTCTGACAACCAGTCTTACCAAGGGGTATTGTATTACCCAGTAACTGAGTTGTGGTAGTAAGATAGGCAGTCGTTCCATGTAAAATACTGGTACTCAGCTGCATTCGGTTAGACTGGAAGCCGACCCCAACATAGTTGGGAAAAGGCAGATGATAATGTTCGATTTTAAACTCTCAGCGCTAAACATTGCGTTGAAGATTCAGTGCGAGAAAAATTCCGACGTGATTTTATTACGTCCGTGTTTATGTCGACTAAGGTGGACTGGTAGAAAATGCCTCAGGCGTTAAGTCCGCCTTTGTACAGTATTTTTACTTGTGCATTAAGTTTCAATCAAATAAATAAAAACACGCCCTGACACAACGGTTCAATTAAAATTGATTCAACATTGGTAACCAATAAGGCGATAAATGCCCGTGAGAATGTTGGATTACGATGTTATTTATTGTGTTTTTGATGAAATTGTGAATGAAACTGAAAACTACTAGATATTTCCCTGTTATTTTAATTGTATGTCTTTTATAGCTGGTAGTAGGTGTAAAAGTGGGGTACCTATACGAGTATAAAGGTGTCTTCGTTTTAAATCTCTCGCTATACTTAAGATTCAAGTCTTTCGCTACGATCAAGAGTCCGAGATCTAGACTCCTTCGTTTCTTCGGGAGTTAAAAAAGAGCCTCTAACCTAGAACACTGTTTTATTCTCTTTGTGAACCGCAGTCGACTCGATCGCTGCAAGTTCAGACGAATCGAATTGCTTTCAACAAGAGACTTAAAACAACAAAAGTTGAAAGGTGGCAAACTTTCATTGAATTGATATTTGCTTGATTTCAATCCCTTACATGAATAAAATTATATGAGATTTAGCACTTTATCAACTAACCTGGAAAACCATGTGAACGCATTAAAATTTTGAGTGCGATTCGCTTCTGTAGCTATGTTCAAAAGATTCTAAAACATTCGTATCTATACTATACTAATATTATAAAGCTGAAGAGTTTGTTTGATTGAACGCGCTAATCTCAGGAAATACTGGTCCGAATTGAAAAATTATTTTTGTGTTGGGTAGCCTATTTATTGAGAAAGGTTACCTATAGGCTATATAACATCACGCTAAAACCAAGAGGAGCGGAGCAGTAATTAAAAAAGTTGCAAAAACGGGGAAAATCGAACGGGTAGGCGATTCGACGCGACGGGAAGGGTCGGGGGAACAAGAAATTTAACGCGGACGAAGTCGCGGGTAGCAGCTAGTTCAACAATATTTTTACGATGAATAAGTAAACATTTTCCTTTTCTTCGTTTTCAAAGTGTGACACAATATTAAATTAAGCCCGTTTGTGAAGGTAAATAAAGCACATTATTATAAAAATGAATAATATTCTAAAAATGAATAATTAAGGTAAAAAAAGAAAACGTGGGAATACCACTTAGGTCTCGCTTCTCTGATTTGACGGATAATAACTGTTGCTAGACAAAAATAATGTTGAAAATACTTTTTACGTTTTAACAGATATATTCTGTGTTAAAACTTCTGAACACCTATGCTCACAAACAATGTATGATTAAATTGTAAAGTCATGACTAAGGAAGTGGAACCTTGTTTTTACGTGATTAGAAATCAATATTATCTGCCAATTTTTTAGAGTAGGTAGGTACTATAAAGTTTTGATTCGTGTGTTAGTCTGTGGGGACGTACACCGATCACATTAAAATGATCACGTATATACTCGTAACATGCTTTCTTGTTTACAGCCACGCGCCTGCCTCCTTATCTTTTAAAATTGAAAACCTATTCCAATTAATCTAAAAGTTCATTGTAAAAACGCTTTAAACTTTAAAATGTAAATCACGTTACTTTATCACCAGCATGTACCACATAAGGTCGTCTTTTGCAGACAATCTACCTACAGTAGGCCGCAACTCAGTGGTTACACTTTGACTTTGATCTGAGGGGCAATAGATACCCGTCAATTTAAGACCAGTTTGATCTCTGTCTCAATCTGTCAATAATACCTCGAGTTTAAATTCACTTTTGACAAGTTTTTGACAATTGATTGTCGCCGAGATGAGATTGTGACTAGATTTTGAATGTTTTTAACTACGAGAATTGCGCTTCTAGACTACATTACACAAATAAAATATCAATCGATTTTATTGTTTCATGTGTTTGAAAAAAGCGTCTTCTTACTCTTATCAGAAACGTAAATAACGCAACGTACGAAGCTGAACGGTCAAAATCAAAAGCGATCGTATGACGTTTTATATTTACACAATTACCACGTCAACAATGATGATCGTCAACAGCTAATGATGTGACCAAGCTCTCTGAGTTTGTTTCGACCTTTCTTCTCAGAGTAATTAGTTAAATGTAAGTTAACCACAAGATGGACCGATGACCTAGTGAAGGCCGCAGGAATACGTTGGATGCAAGAAGCACAGAACAGGTCGAAGTGGCGGTGCTTGGGGGAGGCCTATGTCCAGCAGTGGACGTCTCTCGGCTGAAATGATAAATCAGTCAGGAAACGCCGACTTCATCCAGTTTAAAAAAATATCATTGATGTATGAAAAGTGTTTGCACAAACCTACTTATAGAAATAAAATCATTTATCATTTAACAACTGAATAGTGGCAGCAGCACTTTTTGGTTTTTGAAACTCCTCGCTTTCGGTTCACTATTTGTAGAGAATCTATTAGCCAATCTATTTCCACTAAAGCCAATATTTAACCGATGTTATTTTAGTTTTGTGGTCGTAGCACGGTATACTGGCTTTGCATTGCTGGTATGTCACGATGGATTCAGTAATACCGTAATAATAAAAAATTAAAAAAATATTACCGTAATTATATGGCTTTTGTTTTTTTGTTTTTATACCACAAATTAAAACATACGTACTACTAAATGATAATAAAAATCTATTTTCATTGCTTTATTAGTTTCCGAGAAACAGTTACCGTCCGTGATAAAAAGAAAATGTTGCTGTCTCATATATTATTTTGACCGCGTATGTATTGCACTTTTCTATAAAACAGCTGTTTTTTTTAGATTACCAATGGGAAATGTATATGCCTAGCATAGAATGTTTCGACGGTAAGTTAACTCTAGAATTATGAGCTGAATTCTTGATGACAGTTTGCGCGTGGATTGCTCGGTGCACTAACTGTACTCCTGAAATCGGCAGTGATTTCGTAAAACAAATACTTTTTGTACCTACTGTTTAGTTTCTGGTGACACATGTAATTTAATGCTAAGCTTTTCCTACCACTCAATTTTTGAGCGGAGGTCAAAAAATTCGATATAGTTCGTTTTTAAGTCAGTAGATTAGTATTCTGACATTCCATGTTTTTGTATTTTGTTTATTAACCGAGTTTAAAAAAAGATTCTCATTTCGTCAGTATGTTTTTTGTTTGTGTATTTTCCACTACATTTCCACAAATATGAATCGATTTTAAATATATATTTTTTTACTGGGTAGACAAAGAAAGAGATGTCCAGTTTTTGACAACTATGTCTTAGAAACCAAAAAAAAAATCTTTGACATGTTAGGGTAGGCTTATCGTAGTTTTAGTAAAATGATAAGGTACTATTATCAAAACAAGTCAACGGGCAAAGATAAAAAAGTTTCGTTTAAAAAATGTAAATTTCGAAGGGGGGATTAATTGCCTTGTATTTTGATTGTTTCTGTAATTAACTTTACACATAAACTGGCTTTATAAGATTATGCAAAAAGAATATAATTGCAGGTCTTTTTTACCCCACTGGACACGGAAAGAAAACGCAGCCCGAAAAAAAATTACCAGAAATAAATTAATGTTTTTGTTGACAACTTATAACAGTATTTTGCCTTGCAACGTTATAAATCATCAAAGTAAATATTATGAAACATTATTACGGTAGAAATGTGGTAACTTAAATCCCCAGTCAAATTTTGATTAGCACTATGTTTTATAACTTCTATACCTACAAAAGGGTTTGGGCTTGGGCTACATAAGGTCCATTATTTTCAACTGGCATCTTTTGTAGGCTTTGTTTTTATTGTAATATAATCATAAGAAATATAAAACAAATTCGCTTAAATCTTGAATATAAAGTGTTCTCAAAGTAAAAAAAATATTTCATGTAAATATATAAAAAAGCTGAAGTTTGTGTGAACGCGCTAATCGGAGGAACATTAATCAATCTTTTTCACATTTGAGTGTCCAATTCTTCAGAAATCATTGAGGTAAAACATCACGTAGGACCCTTAAAAGCTGAGCAAAAATTCAGAACCAAGAAACCAATTCAGAATAAATAAATAAACTCGGTTAAAAAGCAAAATACAAATACTTGGACTGTCAGAATACTAATCTACTAACTCAAAAAACCCGAACTAAAACGAATGTTTTGACCTCCGCCTAACATTGAGTGGTAGGAAGAGCTCAGCATTAAATTACATGTGTCACCAGAAACTAAACAGTAGGTATTTGTTTTACGAAATCACTGCCGATTTCAGGAGAACAGTTAGTGCACCGAGAAATCCACGCGCAAACTGTTATCAAGAATTCAGCTCATAATTCTAGAACTAACTAACGGACGAAACATTCTATGCTAGGCATAGACATTTCCATCGATTATAAAAAAACAGCTGTTTCATAGAAAAGTGTAATACATACACGGTCAAAATAATATATTCAACATTTTCTTTTTATCACGAAACTGTTTCTCAGAAACGAATTAAGCAATGAAAACAGATTTTTAGTATCATTTAGCAGTACGTATGTTTTAATTTGTGGTATAAAAATAAAAAACAAAAGCCATATAATTACGGTAATACGGTAATATTATTATTACGATAGTAATACCGTTTGAGTGTCCAATTCTTCAGAAATCATTAAGGTAAAACATCACGTAGGACCCTTAAAAGCCGAGCAAAAACTCAGACGGACCACAAAGTGAAAACGAAGCAATAGTGTGGCCAGGCGTCGCGTTGTATGCGACGGGGTGGGTCTGAGGAGCAAGGAATTTCACGCGCACGAATTCGCGAGCAGAACCTAGTCTAAAAAATGAAACTAAAAGTCCAAAGAATGAGATAGAGAAAAAGGCCTCGCTACCTTTATTTTTCAGGCCGTTTTCGAAGTGCTTACCCTGAATCTGGGGGTTCTGGATCGAAGTCCCTGTTCTCAGTCAAAAAATCAAAATCAAAAGTCATTTATTCAAACTAGGCTGAGAGTCAGCACTTTTTGAATGTCAAAGTCACATAAGACAGTCCCCCCAAAACGCCCGCCCTTCGACACTTCCTAGTGCTTTGGCTGGGAAGAAGAAGTGGCGGAACAAACTCCCCAGCAGCACTGCTGTCTGTTAAGTTAGAAGAACTTGATTCTATACAATATTGTATAAGTTATTAATATAATAAAACAAAACATACATTATTCGCCATATGTCAGCTAGCACACGCCATTATACCAACAAAACATTGAAAACTAAACTCAAGCTGAAATGAATAATGAAACAAAATCGTAAACAGAACTTAAAACCTTACTAAAGCCTCCAGGCATAAAGGGCGTGCCCGCTTACATATACAACGATGCAAATGATACATATACACAACAAATGAAATTAAAAGAAAATAAGAATAAATTAACAAAAGCAGTTAAATTAAAAAATTAAAAAACAATTATATGAACTACCCATATAAACTGTCAGTGTGTGAGTTACAGTAATTACAGAATGTAAAACAGTGTCATAGAAGAAAAAATAAATATTATCTACACAATTAAGTTAGCAACTAGTAAGACTGTCCTATGGAGCGAGACCAGCATGTTTCCAAGCGTTCTTATCTTGGATGTAGTCCTCTAATTTGTAATAAGCTCGTTTACAAAGTGTACTTTTAATATGACTTTTAAACCTCCTTTCATTTAATTGCAATATATCAGAAGGTATTTTGTTGTAACATTTAACACAGTACCCCATAAAAGATGTATGTACTTTTGCTAATCTGAAAAATGGTTGATCTATCTTGTCTTTATTTCTAGTATTAAAATTATGTCTATCGCTTATTTTATTAAAAAGATGTAGATTTTTTCTTACATACATAATATTTTCGTAAATGAATTGGCAAGGTACCGTCATAATATTAATCCTTTTAAATAGTTCCCTGAGGGATTCGCCGCGACATAGATTATAAATGGCTCTGACAGCTCGCTTTTGCAAAATAAAAATGGATTCAATGTCAGCAGCCCTACCCCACAGTAAAATGCCATACGACATAATGCTGTGGAAGTAGCTAAAATAGACCAAACGCGCGGTTTCTACATCTGTTAACTGTCTTATCTTTCTAACAGCATAAGCGGCCGAGCTCAACCGCCCCGCAAGAGATGTTATATGAGGTCCCCATTGTAATTTCTCGTCTAGCGTGATTCCTAGGAAAACCGTTTGATCAATAAATTCCAGTTTTTCCCCATTCAATAAGATGTCACATTCGCTACCTCTGACATTAGGCAATTGAAATCTAATGCACTTAGTTTTTTTTTATTAAGTACCAAATTATTTACCGTAAACCAGTCTTGGACCTGAAGAATGGAGTTATTGACGTCGTCAAGATTTTGAGACCGTCTGTCGATTTTAAATATCAATGATATGTCATCTGCAAATAACACCATCTTCGGTTGGTTTGGAAGTACAAGTACAGTGCATTACAAACTTTAGAAGCCCCGCTTAAAAGTGACGTCAAACATTCTCTCACTCGAATTCCTAGAATAATGACGTCCAATTTGAAAGCAAATGCTGCATTCCGGTAGTAAAAACTTTTCAATAGGAAACTTTTCAACTAAATTTAGCGGGCAAGGAAAGTCGGTCGGTTACTGAGAAGTATTTTCAGATCGCTGAATGTCGTGAATTCAACGGTTTTGCGCAGACCTGCCGAGATAAGTTGCTACCGTAGTTGGTTTTAAGTGCCGCGGCTGAAACTAGGTATATTAATTGCAGGAATCAAGATTATACAATGACATTTTAGGACCACTAGACCTACCATTTCTTAGTATGTACGCTCAAGGAAGATAAAACGTTTAATCAGAGCATCAAAACACACAAAACGAATAATAAATTAAGCAGGTAATGCTTTTTGCTAACGAGAAGTGCAGAGTGAATTAAGACCGACAAAGACTAAGTGCGTAATTTAAATATTGATATCAAATAATGTGTTAGAAATACATGTAGTTTTAAATAAATTATAGTCGAATTTCGACTACTAGGCGACAACTAGTTATTTTAAATACCTAGAAAATTCAAATACGAACCGCATCTGTTCTGCGGGGTTACGTAACACACATAAAATGACAATTGATCGCATTTTCTGTCATTTTGACAGCTTAGCCACGTTAATTACGTCGCTGCTCAACGACGACGAATCTATTAAATCTATGGATTAGAATTATATCCTTCAGTACTCGTATTATGATTGAAGCTGTGTTATGCAAGGCCCGTCTATTAGCACCATTAGGTCACACCAATTAGTTAGCCGCAAAGCCAGTGT
Source organism: Aporophyla nigra (assembly GCA_947507805.1). Classification (NCBI taxonomy): domain Eukaryota; kingdom Metazoa; phylum Arthropoda; class Insecta; order Lepidoptera; family Noctuidae; genus Aporophyla; species Aporophyla nigra. The sequence goes on from OX382301.1 coordinate 9,749,997, forward strand.
ATATCTCTGTCTTTATCCAATTATAGACATTGAAGTATTGAATTTCAGATGGTGATCGGGCCTACTCTTTAAATCCATTAGCGAAGATACGGGCTGATTCAAAATGAGTTCGGTACTTCAAAATTAACTCTACTCCCGATTAATTAACTTATTCGGACGGGTAAAAACAAGTCAGGAGTACGAACAACTCAGAACATTTAAATGTAAATTATTTAACTTTCTCTTAAGCAATTAATGTTATTACTCGACAGAGAAAATGTGTCATTTCTGAAACACGCTGTATAACGTCACTTTGATCTAAGACAATACTGTAAGTAATGGATCCATTTCCCTCACGTCAATAGTCTGTTTCTGTTTTCGGCTGAAAAATCAAGGAAAAGGAATCAGTTTAACATAATTTCTTATTTTCGTTGCGACGGCACATATTGCTTACACTGGGATCCTACCGCCCCGTTGGTCCTCCAGTCGCAATCGCGACTGCTCAGCTAGGGGTCCTAGGTTTGATTTCTAGATCGGGAAAGTACTGTTGGGCTTTTCCATTAGGAACTTCTTAGCCCGGAGTTCAGAAGTTGGTAGTGCGATACCGCCGTGCCTCGGAAAGCACGTTCCCATCGGAACATGAGAGTGAGGGAAGAGAAAAGGTATCTGTGTCTGCACACTCACTTGTGCACTATAATATCTTCGGCGCCGAAAGCTTGTCTCTGTTGAGATTGAGTGAAATACGGTCTGGAGGACCATTTGATTTTATTTTGGGCCCAGTAGGTGGCCATGTTTATTGCGGCGTCAGAGGTGTTTTCACATCATCAAGGGTGTAGTGTAGGCAAACGGACATTTGGCATGCTCCAGCAGATTTGACATAATCTGTTCAGGAATGCCGCAGATGTTAGATGAATTGACTGTAACACGTATCTACGTGTTGTACACGGATCTAGATGCTAAGAGTAGGAAATAGTAAATAGCATCTAAGTATTTCCTAATCCTAGTATCCGCGAATATAATAGACTAGATTTTACTTTATTTTGTATTTATTTATTTCAACTTCTCGCACACAGAAAGGCACAAAGGCGAACCTAATTAATGCCTTAGATATTTCGGTCGTCTATATTTCCACTTCAAAGCAATCGTAGTAACTAGAAACTATTCAACAGCTCGTACAGTGGCTCATCCACTGTACGAGCTGTTGAATAGTTTGTACCTCTACCATGAGTTTACAAAGCCAAAACTGGCTAGCGTCTCCGTGAATGATTTATTTGAAATATTGTACAGCGCTTATAGCGGTCACAGAAATAATTAAAATCCGTTTGATGGGTAAGAAACCTACCGTTATCTATTCGATAGTCACTAAACATTTTTAGCTGTCACCATACAAAACTACACCCATACGAAATACACTTGCTATAGTAGTTACGTAAAGCACTAGCATTTTTGGATGTGAAACATACGTTTTCATTAAAACGATATACGTTTTTTTTATAAAGTAAAAAATAATGTCTTGAAGAGCTTATTTAGCATGGAATATGTTAGTGGCCACTGAATAATTCAGTGGCCACTAATATGGTCTTCAAATTCAATCTGAATTTGAAAACCAACGTCTAGAACGGCATGAATTTCAGAGAAAAAGATAATTCAAGTTGGAGTTGGAAAAGATAAGAGATAGAAAGTTTATTAAACTTACTTTACTCAATATACTATTCTTTTTTAGTTAATAAACTTATTACTCTTAATTTTAGTAAAAAAAAAGCCGCGAACCACACAGCGAACGTGATCCATCAACAAAATTACAAACTGATTATTTACGACACTCGACAGTGACATATTAGAGGAAACGAAAATAGTAGACCGTTATAACACTAATTGACTGTCATAACATTTTTAGCATAGCGATACCACTACATTTTAAGCATATGTACCGATCTCTCTCCTTATTACTGAGAAAGAAAGAAACAAAACAGAAGGAGTGAAGTTAGCTACACACTCAATCAATCGAGCTTTCCTTAAAAGCCATGGTGAAAGCATTATGACGTATCGAAATCTATTTGATCCACGTTAACTCGCTAGCATAGTATACTAACTGTACGTCGACACGAACAGGTTAATATACTAAAAACTCTTCGATTGGTTCACTTAGTCCAAATAGGTTTTTTTTTTAATATTTTTATTTAATGGAAGTAAAGTACAGTTTTGTAACTTAATTCTGAACTCGCCAAACTTTTACGTTTGATGGCGAGAGGCGCTCTTTATAATAACAAACTTACATAACTAAGACTTACATAAACACTACTTATATATTAAATTGTTCAGAGGAGGTAATTGCGTAATACACCACCGGTAGAAATCCCTTTCCTTTCGACAATTCCTCAACAGCAGACAGATTTTACGAAAATTTTATGTAAGAAATATTAGCAACAATCTTCAAAATGGTTCAGACTCTAATTAATAGTGTGTTACGCAATTAGGGTACTGGTTTAATCTTTTACAATACATTTAATTGTGCTTGTTATCCTGTAAAAAGTTTTTCAATTTTGTTTTAAGTGATCCCTTACTAATTTTCACTTTTTCTCTTAACAAATCTATTTTGTTAATTACTTTAGGTACCAAGTACTTCGATGTTCTCTTACCATAATAATTTGTTATTTGTGGCTGTACCAGTCTGTTCTCTCTAACCCTACGTGTGTTGTACTTGTTTTTAACATTAACTTTATATTCAGCATTATAATAATTTTCTAGACCTACCAAATAATCCACTTTATTGTCTATGGATAAAATTTTACATATGGGAAATAACCTATCATACTCTTTGTTGCACTTATCTTTAACATTTTTACTTGCTAGAAACTTTATCAGTCTTATTTGTATGTCTTTGACATCTCTTAAATATGTAATAAAGGTTCTCCCGTACACAAGGAGCCCATATTACATCAACTATTAAACCAAGTCCACATCCAGACAAACCTGTTAAGATTTTTGTGAGGTTTCTGATTACGTTTTTTTAAATCTTATTATTATTATTATTTCCTTTATTACGTTAAGCATACATATAAATTATATTTTTAAATATTAGAATATAAAAACATTAACAAATATAATTGTATAATTTTTACTTTTTTTAAACAAGATTTTAATGGAATAAAATTTCCGTAAAAATAGAACTTCTATATTTCCTTATAAGCTAGAGACGTGAACGTCCTTCTTAGACCTTAAGATAAGCCTCAAAAGTCAATTTTATCCGTATATTTGCCGATTTTGACTCAGTGGCCCGTATTTTGTTCATTTCCACGTTGATTGAAAATTAATGGGCGGAAAACAAAAATATTTGGACAAAAGTGGAATGAGCTTGCACAATCAGAAATTCCGGATCAAAATTGTTTTTAATTTCTCCTTTCGCAGGTCTGCTGGAAGAAATTTCTTAAGAAATAAGCAGTACCTTTGTACTCAATTCTTTTACTATGCCTTATCACTTTGTATTTTACTGTGTGTACATAAATAATAAAATAAATGAACAAACAGTCGGGTATTTTTTTTTTGCTCGCAATAAAAAAGCATTTATCTATACATATTGCATACAAAAAAATAAAATGGAAGTGTCTGTTTGTAATTTCAAATTAACAGTTTCTCACTAAATGCATATGAAAGTATATATGGTACTTACATAAAAAAAACATTGTTTTTAAATTTTGTCTGTCTGTGTGTTTGTTCCGGCTACTCTCTGAAACGGCTGGACGGGACTTTCACTGGCAGATAGCTGACGTTATGAGAAGTAACATAGGCTACTTTTTGTCTATGTAGCACGTCCCTGTGTGATAATTTCTGAACACCACAAAGGTGAAGCCGCGGGCACAGCTAGTTTCAAATAAACGAATTACAGGCCTACTTTTGAATTGGCATGAGGTCGGTAATTCAGAAAGATGAAGTTAGTAGCACGTTTTTCATTAGTCAGAATTCAAATCAAGTTACGTTTTTTTCTTTCTGCACAGCTGTCGCTAAAATAAACGTGTTGGTATATAAGTCACCTACCTAAATGAAATTAGATCGTTATGCAGATTTTGCATTGTCTGCAACAGGTAGAGATAAAGGCAGAAGGATAGGTAAGATTTCGCCATTATGGAAAGGGTCCTATTTTGGTTATAGTTAAGTAAAGGATACATGGAAGATGCAAATATAATATTTATGAAAACGACTTAAAATGTTAAAATTTTATATATTTATATATTATTTTATATATTTTGATTAAAATGTTAAAAAAATATAAAAGAAGGGCCACTACAATGTTTTTATATTACATAATGTTCATTTCTAACAATAATTACGAATTAAAAATGACTTAAAACAAAACCTAATTCAAAACACCAATCAGCGTTTAGTGACGTCACTCCTGTTATGACAACTTATTGAGGCTATGGATGTAAAAGTGAATATTATTTTATGGGAATATTGATTGCATTATTTTTAGTAAAAGTGGAAGTTGGGTATATAAAAGCAGACTCCAGGAATTTACCAAGAGTTAGTGTTGACATGACATCTTTTGTCAGAAAAAGTTTTCCTCCACCCATTTTAAACTTTATCCAATTTTCGTCATACGTCATTCTCCAACTGTAAATGTAAATACATGTTATAGACAAGTTTGTAAGTATTAGGTAGGTTACTAACGTGTATTCTCGTACAAGGAGATTTACTAAACATATAACAAGTACATTCGCTGACTTACGTCAAAGTGATCTTCACAGTCCACAGCATCGAATAATGCAAAAAAGAAAGAAAGCAATGCAATGAAAAATGAATGATGCATGATGATGATGTGATGTATTGTGGAATGCAATAAAGTATTGAGTATTGTAATGGTGTTTAGAGAAAATTGAAATTTCTTTTCGCAGCTTGAAACCACCTTTTTCTCAGTTTTGGGTCAGAAGGTCCATCCAAAAACAATTTATTTGGAAACTTTGTTGAAGTAGACACGGACTCATTGGCACAAAACATGAATAAACGCGGCTTTTTTCGGATTATTAGTGGTATTGTTATGATTACCTGATGTTGATGGATAGTATATTTTAAATTTTTACAAAAAAAAAATCTCGAAAGTTGAAAAATTATGCAAAAGTATGAAAGCCGGTGAACAAATACGACCAGTGACAGACAGGAATGACGTCATCGAAACTATAGGTCCGTTTTCGCGGGAAAATTTAAACTGTCAATTTAAAACCGCATTTTTCCGACAAATTACAATATTTAAATTTTTTATTATATTTGTGGTCTATTCTACATGGAATTCTTTAAAGTGAAAACAAAAATAAAAATATTGCATGTTGCCTATTGGTAACTCTTAATTGAAATAGTCTTGGCTTTCCAATCTAGTAGGTACCCCTCGTACATTTGATGCGCAATATAACTTTTTAGTATTCATATGTCTATTTATTTTCTGTAAATCATATTCGCAGACAGACTACAAAAAAATAAGCTATATTAATACCAGTTTTATTTAAATAAGTATGAACATAAAACCAGTTGTTCATAATGTAGAGATATTTAAAATGATAATATTTTTGACGATTCTCCCACAATAGCACAATGTGTTTACAAAAAAAAAATGATATAAATTTAAAGATCCTTAACGTTAACATTGTATTTTTAGAATATTCTTAACAATTTATCGCTAGCTTAAATTGCAATAATGATTGTTTTAATTACCCATTTGATTTTTCTTTTCTTATTGAAATAATTCATTCAATGTCCTTTAAATGTGCTGGCATGTGAACCGTGGTGGAATCGAAATATAAACATCAATGAATAATTCAGTTCGCCTCTTTGGAAATTAAAAACTGTTAATGACACCACAAAATCTACAAATACACACAAAATCTACGCACTCCCACAGAAAGAAGGCCTGTGTTCCAGCAGTGGGGAAATTATAGGCTGATTATTAAAGCTACAAATTAAATATTGAGAAGAAATTACCTGGTAGGTACACCTACAGTTTTTTTCGGGGGATATCTTCAGCGGGGTTTAAGGAATAAGACCGGAGGGGAGTACAGGATTTTTACCACATTAAAACTACCCCGGTGGTCACTATCTGCACATGGAAGGATTACTTCTCAAAAGACCGATCCGAAACCGAGGAGGTTTCGAATCGGTCTTCTGTTGTACAACTCCTGCTAGTGCATATCTCTGGGGAGACTTTAAAGGGATACCTAACAAAACATACATGACATGTGTTTTCTTCAAACGAACATTTTAATTATCTTTAACACAAACGGAGAATCCGTAATAAGTGCTTATATAAAGGATAAGTTTTTATCCAGTGCGCAAACTGTAACCATGAATTCAGCATATCATTCTAGACCCCCTTGCGACTCCCTTGAAATTTTACGTCGGTTTAAAAAAAAAACAGCTGTTTCATAGAAAAATGCAATACCTACAGGGTCATAATGTATGGAACAGCTGATTTTTTTTTTAATATCCGACGAAAATTTTCTACATTTTGCGCACTGGATAAAAAATTATCCTGTATGTCCAAATCAAGTAATAAATATCTCAATGACAAACTTAACTCAAAGCTAACAATTAGATTACTTTTATTTAATTAATTCAATTAAACTATTTAGAGGCACTTTTTGTCAATTGTCAAAGAGTCGGTCAACAGAAATGTTAATATGAGGTTATAATTACCTAAGTACCAACTTTTAATGTAAATGACGTTTTTACGTGCAAATAAATGCAAATCTTCGGAGTCTGCGAAGCGAAAAATATGAAATAAATCTAGCTAATGGAGGGTTATGCAAAAATAACAGGAAAAAAATGCCTGTGCAAAATACATAAAGTATTTTGGAATTTCTACGGTATTGAAGAAATCTTCTCAAAGCCAAAGTAGAGTTTTCTTGAGTTCAGTAGATAATTCTCAATTAAGAAACCTTTTACTAAACTAGCATGATGTATAACGTCCGTCAAACTCTGGCATCAAATAGATCACCAAAAGAGTTTTATCTTTTGGTAATATATTCGATGCAAGTTATTACAGCTATACATACTGGTTATGTATAGCTGTAATAACTTGTCGGTCGGTCTTGTCGGTCGTTGGATATATTTGAAATTTATAAAGAAAAACGATGGCTGTTTTTCAAATAAAATTTAACTAATAGACAACAAGCACTCACTTATCAAATTAAATTTAATTCGAAAGCCGAGGATCCTGGTTACTTACCTCTTTTAGTGAGTGTACATGGCGGCGGTACTTTAAAATTTTGGTAAAATTTTTTACAATTGTTTTAACATGAGTGTAAATCGTGTACTTAATATTTAAAAAATTAGGTGGTCGTCACGTTCCACGTAGCATGAACAATAGTTTTGAAAGTTTAAACTATTTTAAAACTTATCAGTTGTATGCTGCGGAATTTTATTACTGAATACCGACAAGACTACTTCGACGGGACTCTTCGCCGACAAGAAACTTTGCCGACAGGGCTTATCAACATAATCTAGACATTTCTGGCGTAGGAGGTCGCAGTTTTAACCTAACCTATAAAAAAAAAACTACTTTATCTGATATTCGTCGCTGATGAGCCCTGTTGGCGAAGAGTCCTGTCGGCGAAGTGTCCTGTCAGCGAAGAAGTAAAGTCTGGTCGGTGTTCAATCTGTCGACGTAATATGTTGTTATGTTTTAGTTAGTGACAGAAACAAATCGCTGCAAAACCGACTCCACGTGGTCTTGTCTGCCCTACCCCTAGAGTGTAATTTAAGTCTGCGTTGGCGCGGAGGTGCGAGGCGAGCCGCGAGCTAAGCTGCGGTTGTGTGGTGAGCATTAAAACCATCTGTGACGATTAGCTCGTGTGGGTCCGCCGGAGCCCCGCAGCGCCGGAGCCGTGACAGAAACCATGCCTGCTGCATGTTTCATGCTCGCTTGCATGCTGCATAAATATAAAATTCGGATTATGATAGGAACGATTACATCGGGTCAGGTTAAGAGCAGAGTTACGTTCGAAACAAATATTATAATATTTTCAAGTTCCTAACCTAACCCGCGACCGGGTTAGGATATTGGGTCAGGTTCGAAACAATCGAATTAATATTTATCGGGTCAGGTTAGGAACAGGGTAACGTTCAGAACAAATATTATATATTTTTAAATTCCCTAACCTAACCCGCGACTGGGTTAAGATTTCGGGTCAGGCTTGGAATAATCGGATCGATCAGGTTAGGCTACGCTGTGGGCCGTGGAGGTAAAATTTTGATCAAAGCGTCTATGGATGGTGACCCTGTATTATATTATAAGATACAAAAGAAACAACTGTTGATTTTCAAACAATAAACATAAACTTGTCCACTTAAAACCAATCAATAAACTTGTTAATATTTTTAAATGAAAGAACGTATTATTAATAAATGCCAAACCTTATTATTATACATAATGTAAAATCACGCCTGTATTGTTAGAAAGGGGTATATAGGGGTATATTGGGTATATAGGGAGTATGTAGCACTCTCATTTTGCCAGCATGATTCACTTTCAGTAACGTTTAACAGAGGGTGAACCTTTTGCCCTCAACCGTATCCAGATTCCTAAGCAGTGTTAAACAAAATACCTGATGGTCAAACTATTACAGTTAAGTCGTTTAAATGCTATTATTTTTAGCTATTACTTTTAATGGACCTGTGACAACAGTACTTAACAACCAGCGCACCAACTCGCTGTAGTGTATTCTTATATGTTTCTGGTTATGAAAAATAAGTGCTCCTGTTACCTATTTGTGACAAATAGAAACAGCTTAGACACTAAACACATCATGATATTATTTAAGTAATTTTGTTACTCTAAAGTCCAATCACTTGATGACAACGAAATGTTCGTGAAACCTGTCCTCCAAACACAGAATAACAATGAGTTACTAGTAGCTACAAGTTATTTGAATACAATGTACTAACTACATATCATCAACTTCTTGAATTCATATTTCGAAATAAATCGCCAATAGAGAGCCAATTTACTGCGATTTTTTTCCTAGACGGTTTAAATTTTTTCAGGTAAGTACGTTATATGGCAAAAAAACACATTTTTTTAACTAGCTTCTGCCGCGACTTTGTACGCTCAAATTTTTGCTCCCCTGTCCCGTCGCATCGAATTGCCTGCCAGTTTTCGTTCATTTTTCGTTGCTGCTCCGATCCTATTGATTGTAGTGTGATATTATATAGCGTATAGCATTCTTCAATATAAATAGGCTACCCAACACAAAAAGATTTTTCCAATTCGAACCAGTAGTTACTGAGATTACTGCGTTCATTCAAACACACAAACTCTTCAGCTTTATAATAATAGTATAGATTATAATTTTCTATATGTGGTATACAGGAATTTATAATCTTGCATGCTTGCATCAACATAGTCCATAAAATTAAATATATTTTTTTTTAGCCTTTAGGTACTGTACCACTTCTGAGCAAAGGTGTCCTCCAAATCCGTCCACGCATCCTTTGTTACCACTGCGCCACCACTTCTCCCCAGTCGTGTTGACCCGTTTCTTAACTGTTCCGCATCTCACGTCCCAAGTTGCGAGTTCAAACCCAGAGAGTACCAATGTGTTTTAGAAAGAAAAGAAAGAAAAATAGTTTATTCTGCACAAACAAAACGCACAACATGAAATATAAAATCAAAGTTATATGTCAATAGATAGCTAGCAGATAGCAGCTAGATGTGAGCAGTGGTGGCCTAGTGATAACGGCCGCGACTACGAGTATTAGGTCGTGAGTTCAAACCCAAGCAGGCGCATTACTTTGTGTAAATTATTTCATCGCCTCTGCTCTCAAAACGGTGAAGGAAAACATCGTGAGGAAACCGGCATGTCTTAGAACCAAAAATTCGAAGACATGTATCATCTACCAACCCACACTGGGCCCGCGTGGTGGATTATGGCCCACTCCCTCTCACCGACAGGAGGCCTGTGTCCCACCAGTGGGAACATTATAGGCTGATGATGATGATGATGTCAATAGAGAACTGTGGAAAAAAAGACATGCTGCAACATCCCCAAATAAATTGAAATAAGGGCAGGAGATTGATGGTATGTTATGTTTGTAAGTTAGTCTGTATTCTTAGGCTGGAAACAGTGCTTGACCGACGGCACACAGCTACGCTGACCGGTACGCGCGTGATTTGGTACGCGCGTACGGTCGGTCGAGCCGTCGCGCGTCGGTCCGGCTCGTCGGTCGCGCGTACGTCGGTTGACCGACGAGTTATGAGATTGTATGGCTGCGTTCAGTACTTCGCTGACGGAGCGACCGACCGTACGCACATATTAGAGCATTCAGTAAAAGGATTAATTTTTCTTGTGAACTGTACACACGCGTCGCAGTTCGCCGTCAGCGTAGCACTGAATGCATTTTCGCAACCGACGACGGTCTCAGCGCTGAGGTTCAGAACGTACGGTCAGGACGTACCGTCGGTTGAGCACTGTTACCGGCCTTAGACCTCACTGACTGACAACGAAGGGAAACATCATGAGGAATCCCTGGACTTCGTTCTGAAATCACCAACCCGCACTGATCCAGCGTGGTGATCAAGCTCATTCCATCTCTGAGAAGTGGCCTCAACCCGATGGCCGTGACATTGCAGGAAATAAAAAATGCGTCTAGGTCGTCTCGTAATTATACATGATGTTTAAAAACAAAGTTATGGCAAGCTATTATTTTTTTAACAACCCTTAACCTATCATAAGCACGTCTTGATGCTAAGTATTTAAATTGATTGATATAATTGTTTTTTTTATTTTTTTATTAGTTTTGTTCTTACCCAAATTACAATACAATATTAAACAATAACAACATATTAATAATAACTGTTTGTATCTGAAGAAATATCAAACAAAGCTTTTAGCTAATCTGTAAAGAATATTTATGGATTACAAACACACGCTTTATGATTCTCAGACCAGATAAAGCAATAGCGTTCTTTTTGGGTTTTTTTTTCTATTTGGATACTTGATACTAAATTACATTTAATTTGACTAAATATTCAAATAATCACAAAATTTAACATAGGTATTCATAATAATTACGACAGCTTTATTATATTCAATTAATTTAGTTTAATTATTACCTTTAGTAGCACAAAGCATTCAAAAGATTTTCGTTTGTTTTTTTTAGAACTACAACATAATTCAAATAAATACGACCATCGAATTCAAATTAAAACGAATTTTATTAGAAAAGACCAAAACCTACTGAAAAGTCCAGAAACTCCCCATCATCCACGCTTTTTAGGGTTCCGTAGCCAAATGGCAGAAAACGGAACGGACGAATCCATAAGGGATTCGTCATGTCTGTCTGTTTGTCCGTCCATATGTCACAGCCACTTTTTTCCGAAACTATAAGAACTATGCTGTTGAAACTTGGTAAGTAGATGTATTCTGTGAACCACATTAAGATTCTCACACAAAAATAGAAAAAAAAAACAATACATTTTGGGGGTTCCCGATACTTCGAACTAAAACTCAATTTTTTTTTTCATCAAACCCATACGTTTGGGGTATCTATGGATAGGTCTTCAAAAATGATAATGAGGTTCCTAACATCATCTTTTTCTAAACTGAATAGTTTGCGTGAGAGACACTTCCAAAGTGGTAAAATGTGTGCCCCCCGCCCCCCCCCCCCCCCGTAACTTCTAAAATAAGAGAATGATAAAACTAAAAAAAAATATGATGTACATTACCATGTAAACTTCCACCGAAAGTTGGTTTGACCGAGATCTAGTAAGTAGTTTTTTTTAATATGTCATAAATCGTAAACCGCAATTTTTATAGATAATGGTACGGAACCCTTCGTGCGCGAGTCCGACTCGCACTTGGCCGGTTTCTGTTTGGTTTTTGTTCTTTCTTTTATGAGAACTTTAGTTGTTTCTGCCTACACCATGGGAAGAAAGCGTGAGTTTGCATGTATGTTATTAGAATCTCTGTAATCAATCAGCTATCACCATTGATCCCCGGATTATGACCTACTAAACGCCCCTGCAGAGTAATCAAACCGGCTATCTATATGCGTCATGGCCTCATGGGCCATGGGAGTGTGCTCCATAAAACATGACCTAACTAAACTACAAACAAGAAAGTAGTAAAAGTCCGGACGTCAGGAAAATCTTAGAATACTACAAGAAAATCATTACATACCTACGGTTATGTCTTTCTTACCACAATTGGGTCTTAAGCAAGTAATTTAATACAATAGTTTAAAAATCGCCGTCTGAATACAATAGTACAAGTACAAAAAATAAACAAGGACACTACTTTGACCTACAATCCATTCCTAACTCAAACTGCTTACCTACAGTTTACATACTTGTCTGACTGTTGAATACAATTTTTATTTTTTATTTCTTAAGTTTTTCATGCTATTTGCATCAGTCCGTTTTAGTTGGTTTTTAGTTTAGTATTGAATTGTGTTTTAGTTTCGTTTGGATTGTTTTTTAGTTTAATATAGTATTTAAAGAAATATTTTAATCAATGCTATGTATGCCGCAATTGTCTTAATATTAGTAGTTATTAAGATTAGTTCTAGCAAAAGTTTTAATGTATGTGGCTGTGCTTTTTATTAATTAAATTTAGTAAACAAAATAGTTGCCTACTTAATAATCATTTATTTTGTAAGACCACAATGTAACAATACAGACATTTGAGTAACAAGTCATGATAACAACCCAATGAAACATTTCAATGTCATGAAGAGTCGTAGTAAGCCAAAACGGATATAATAATTCGTTACTTTAATTAACGTAGTTGCTAATAATAAAACCATAATATTGTCCACCTGTCCACTACGGTAATTGCAAAGGTGCGGTATAAATGGAAGGCCAACAACAGGAACAATGGGAACCCTTAAAATTATGTCATTAGTTTAACGCCATTGCATAAATCTTCCAATTGCATGGCGGAACATTTACACAGCCCTGGCCTATACGCTATCAAACGTTAGCCATCAAGCCCCACTGTTTGACTTGTCCTAACGACCGTCGTCACGTAATGGAAGCCATTAATATAACTAGGAAATTTTAGAACGACCTGAAAACTATGACAGAGGAAAATGGAAGTCATCAGTAGATGCGATCGGGTTGCGTGCTAGTATAAATTACGCCGTCCAATCGACAAACGATCTTGTAACGAACTGCGCGACCGGCCGACCTGCGTATGAGAACACTGAATAAATGAAAAAATTATTACAAGACAGATTCTGCTCAATGATAGCAGAAGTAACCATAACAATGGTCATAGTATCTAGAGGTTAACAGAACAATTTAATTTTTTAGTGTTCGTTTACGTGTTCGCTATAGATTCTTTTTTTTTTGGAATGACATCTCACAAATCAACCTAGGACGCTGTTAGGTGCTTAATCGAACTTGCCTGTGACTACCTCAATAAATTAAGGCCTCCAGGCCTCTTGTGGGGTACGAACATCAGCTTAGGGCGTCGCTGGAAGAAGGCAAGCCGACGGGCTGGATCCGAAGTTAGCTATTGTTTTGCTACTTTATAATAAGCAATAATACATTTTCCTTTGTAATCTCATAAAAAAAATTGCAATAACAACATGCAAAACAATATCTCAAAACAAACTCAACAACTAATAGAATTTATCATTGAGGAAAATACAAAGTTCGCTAACTCTAAAAGAATGTTTTCTCACACCAGGAAAGCCTATTCTTCCATAAGAATTCATTTAAAAAAACATCTATAAAATTTAAATAAAAAATAGCGCCCAAGGACCTAAAATATCGTGTCGAGTGAAAACGCGTAGCTCGCTCGTAATAGAACGAATAGAAAATGATACATCTGTTCACACAGCCGCGATTTTTCAGACATTCCAAACTTGAGAGACATCCCAAACGGTTTTTCAATATTTCATTCCCCTGGCGGTGAAAAGACGGGATACAGTTTATATGATAAAAAAATGTTATGCCTTTGGTTTATAAACTTAGCAATATTTGCCTCAGTTAACAATAAAGATTGACAATTATTTTTCTTTAAACAACCTCTCACAGGTTTAGGAGTGACAAAGATTTAACGCGCTATTGGAATAACTCGAAATCACTTTTTTGTTATTTGTTGCTCCATCGGAAGAGAACTCCAGTGTCTCTGAGATTTCATAGAGGTGTAAATCAAAAATATAAAATACCTTTATTTTTGTCTCTTCACAATAAGTTACTAATTAGCTAACATAATTTTGACTATTCGTATATTTGAAATCAAATGGAGGAAGGACAATGGGATGCCAAATTGTCTTTCCATCTTCCATTCGATAACCTTAGAACCTTAGAACACAATAATCGAATTCAAAATGACATAAGTTCCTATTTGGTAAAGAAGACGTCATATTTTAAAGTTGTTATATTTTTTTTACTATTGGTCAGTCTACTTCCATATCATAAAAGAAAATGAAGGACGAGAAACATAACAATAGTATCCTTTTGCTGGAAAGTCGCAAGAAGCTTCTCGAAGCTTTTTAAAAAGAAAATAAAGTTGATGAAGATAAAAGAAAAGTTTCATAGGTATAGCCAAGCATTATTTTCTTTGTTGTGTGTGGTATGTAGGCGCAAACCTTTGTCATTGTCTTAAGGGGACATTAAACACTGTCATATATCTAAGATCAAGGATGGAGTGATACTTAGATGACTCACAAAATGAGTCATATAAGTAGCCAAGGGGGCCAAAGAGCCTGCCAGTCACCAGATGTCAAACAAGCACGCCCGCTCACACTCACAACATCAAGGTTATTTCTGATGCGGTGCCAATCTATTCCCACCCCAAACCTTGGGCTCACTCACCATTCGAAGCGCAACAATTTAGTTTTTATATAGTTTGGTAGTCAGCGTTGGTATTCCTTAAAAACATTGTACCTCCCCAGTCGAGCCAACCCTGTTACGAGCTATTTGTGAAAGGATGAGGCTTCCATTTAATAAGAAAACTATTATTTGTACGCATGAATGATTTTAATATTCATGTAATATGAAAAGGTATTCATTATTGCTATGAATACGTTTATACATAAGAGGAAGTTTGAAACTGGTATCGATAACTGATTTGTGTGGAAATGATCGTCATGGTATGGGCACGGGATACGAAGGAATGAATGAGAGGAAAATTTTTAGTATGAATGTCGATGGCTATAAGAGTAGAGGCAGACCTCGGTGAGGCAGACCAAAGAAACGATGGATGGATTGTGTGAATGATGATATGGATAGTCAGGGGGTGACTACTGAGATGATGACTAATAGAGAAGTGTGGAAGAAAAAGACATGTTGCGCCGACCTCAAATAAATTGGGATAAGGGCAGGAGTAATATGATGATGAAAGTATAAAAACGTATACATTCAGCGTAGCTAAGCGACATTCCACTGCTTGCTTTTCACCATGTAGAAACAAGTGTGTGGCGAGCAACACACCTCTCCGAGTTGATCATTATTCAAAATCAAAAGTCATTTATTCAAATTAGGCTGAGGATCAGCACTTTTCGAACGTCAAAATTACAAAAGACAGTCCCACAAAACGCCCACCCATCGCCACTTCCTAGTGCTTTAGCTGGGAAGAAGAAGTGGCCAACAAACTCCCCAGCAGCACAGCTGTCTGTCCAGTTAGAAGAACTTGATTCTATAAAATGTTAAATAGTAAAACATTAGGAGACACAAAACATTAAATTAAATGATTTGCTATATGCTGGCATATAGCAAATCATTTAATTTAATGTTTAGTCTAGCCAACCCAATATACCAACAAATAAAATGAAAACTATACTCAAGCATTAGCAAAAAAATAAAAAAATATGCATAATGTAAACATGGCTGCAAAAATAAAAGCCTCCTGGCATAAAGGGTGTAGCATTATTTTTATCACCCATTTAGTTTCCATGAAAAGCAGAGGAAAATATCTGTCGACGCCCAATAGAGCACCGCATGTAGAGGTAAGGCTTGTTAGTGCCTGGGGGCGCCCGATCGCAGACAACAGGGATGCTTGCGATTAGACTCGCCCCTAGCCATACAACTCTCGGCTCTGCAACTTTAGCTAAGGTATATCGTTCGTACCACACAGAGGAAAACAATGGGATCATCCAGCAGTTTCCTTACTCGCTATTCAAAACACATTTTGTAAAACACATCGAACGACCACACTGCACAAAGAATCAGTTCGAAGTATTTTATAACGCTTGTTCGAAAACACTGTTGAAGGTGGCAAAAATTCGTGGTTGGCGTTTTTATGCTGCATAAAAGATATTTCGTTTTTAAATTACGAGACAGAGAGAAAGACTAAAATTCTCTGACGGCCTCCTCGAGAAAACACTATTATTAAGTCATCAACAATCTAAAAGAGTAGTTGGGTGTGTCATCAGCATCATCGTTTCAGCAGAGAGCCGTCCACTGCTGGACTAATTCCAGCCTCCCCCAATTTGGGGGGGTTTGCCATAATCGCCACGCTTGGCAAGCGGGTTGGCGATCGCAGTATGGTGGTAAAATGTATAGAGAACGCTGCTGTCCATTCTCCAGTAAGTTCATTAGTCGCCTTTTACGACACCCACGGGAAGAAATGGGATAGTGCCATTCCTTTCGTCCGGTACTACATGGTTAGGTATTGCAGCGTAAATCCGCTGCGGACGAAACTTTTTGGTTTCTAAATCAACCTTTTTTAGAAACACTGGCTTTTATATTTTTTTGTTCCACCTCAAATTTCGAACCTGTAAAAATTGAACGCGAAAATTTTCTCTTGTCAACGGGCAGACTGCAGATTGAATCCGAACGAATCAAATCAATTTTTATTTTCGGAACCTCCACGCCAAAATTTTCATTTATTAAGCCCTAAAATTTTTAATTAAGCCTATGTGTATTAAGTGCTATCCGCTCAAAGTGAAAAGTTCTGTGTGCAACTCATCCGTTTAGCTGACGACGACCATACAAGCCTAATTTCGGCTTTTCCCCGACGGGCTTCTGGGAACCGTCTCATTGTGAGGTCTACGACGTGACGAGTCGGCGTCGTCGTAACATAGTTGCGGACATTCAACGCCTGTCGCAGAGTTTGGAGACCTCGCTGACACCGATTTACTGGCGTCGCTAGACATCGGCACCAACGGCACCCTTCCAGAGCGTCACACCCGGCTAAGGGACCTTGTATATTATTTTCTATTCTGATACCTAACTTCGAATCCTAATAATTATAATGTGTATTTCACAGTTTAACTTAGTGTACGTTACAAAAAGGATCATATTAATCGACGTGCATAGGCCTATATTTTTGAATCGATTGCAATCGTTTTAGGAATAGGTCTTTTTCGAAGATAATTTTGCTTATACCCGTTTAACCACTAAGTTTTACACGCCTTTAAAAAAAAAAACAGTTTTTTTAACCTGCAGTCTAACATATACCTTTTTATATACTATTGTTTTTCTTATTTTTCAAAATTATACAGTAATTTTTAAAAGTGGTGAATTGGTGTTTTTTTTCTCAACCGTCTCGCTACAAAATGGCGCCCGAACTAAAGGTAAGTTCATTACTAATAATTTAATTTTTTTGTTACTTTGTGTGTGGTTGCTCCATATGAGCAAATTTTAATTTTATTGTGAGTTTCAGATTTTACAATCGGACAG
The DNA here is from genome assembly GCA_947507805.1 of Aporophyla nigra. Lineage (NCBI taxonomy): Eukaryota > Metazoa > Arthropoda > Insecta > Lepidoptera > Noctuidae > Aporophyla > Aporophyla nigra. The sequence goes on from OX382301.1 coordinate 9,767,593, forward strand.
AAACCGGTGTGGAACTAGAAAGGATTTTGTCTCGGATGCTTCGTTGAATATACCTCATACGCGTATGGATTACGGAACTGCTTACTGAAGTTTATGTTCCTTGTTTTAATGTGATGTTTGTGCATTATAATTTCAAAGAATAATTTTGTAACCATACCCAATATCTATCTCTTTTATTTCTCCCCCAAAGAAATACATATTTAACCCGTGTTTTATTCCATTCCTATAGGTAGCTGTAGTTAGTTTCCCGTAGTGTGTGTTTGATGTGTGGATGTTTAGGGTTCCCTATCCATTTGCATAAAATTTTAAGACCTAATATAACTTAGCATAATTTTGTTTGGCATAATAAAATAAATTTTCGCATGGTATAATTACGCATAACAGCTTACGCATAATTTTTTTAAGCATAATTTCTCTTACCATAATAATGATTAAGCATAATATTCTAAAGCATAAATTTATTAAGCATAAAGTTCTAAAGCATAACTTTTTTAAGCATAATATCCTAAAGCATAAATTTATTATTATTCTTAATTTATTTATTATTTTGTGGGTTTTTTTTCGCTGTAGGAAGCATGAAGCAAGCAAGCATACAACATGCAAGCAAGCATACAGCATGCAAGCAAGCATGCAGCAAACAAGCAAGCATCCAGCATGCAAGCAAGCATGCAGCATGCAACATTCAAGCGGGCATGCAACATGCAGCAGGCAGGGTTTCTGTCACGGCTCCGGCGCTGCGGGCCTCCGGCGGCCCCACGCGAGCTAATCGTTGCAGACGGCTTTCGCTTCGGCTTGCTGGCCGGCTTTGCCGGCCAGCCTCAGCCGCGGCTCGCTCGGAGCCGCCTGCTCCTCAGCCCGCGGGCCGCCTCGCTCCTACGCGCCTACGCGATTTTAAATTACACTCTAGGGGTAGGACAAACAAGACTACGTGGAGTCGGTTTTACAGCAATTCGGTTCTGTCACTAACTTTTGTTGCCCAGCATATTAAATTTTTAACCAACAATATTATGTAATTGTTATAGAAACTATAGCAAATTGGTTTGATCACAATTATGTTTGGGGCACTACAAGTTCACCACCACCATTTCCACCCAAACTCTGGAGTACGTATCTACTAGAAAAGGAAAATATACCCAGGACACAAAATCATGCAGAGGCATGGCACAATAGATTTGCACATTTTGTGCGAAAACACCATCCTGGATTTTATTTTTTGGCAAAAAAGATCGTTCAAGAAATAAAACATCAAACCATTGAAATAGATAAACTGGATGTCGGAACATCACTTACACCAAAAAAAAGAAAAAATACACGGACAAAACCAAAAGAATTGAAAAAATAATTAGTAAAAAAGATGAGTATACTTCTAAACTAGCATATTTACAAGCAATTGCTAAAAATATACACCTAAAATAAATAATTATACATAATTAAGGACCACTGTTTCAATCAGTTAACTTCTATCTGAGGAATAACCGCCATATTTATTTCTCATAATAGGAGTTTGACATATTTCTTTATACAAAAACTGTCAAAACATCTAATATATTGTTCAGATAAAAGTTATCTCGCGATTGAAAAATCGTTTAAGTTACATAATGTTAGGTATAATAAATCATTTGCATGAAAATTGTTTTGGTTATTTATATTAATTATATGCCTAAATATTATTATGCTAATAGTCATTAGGCCTACTAACGTTATGCTAATAGTCATTAGGCCTACTAACGTTATGCTAATAGTCATTATGCCTACTAAAGTTATGCGAATCAAATTTATGCCAAAACAAATTAGTCTTTAAGATGATTATGCCAACATAAAATGTATGCCTAAAAAAATTATGCCGTTGTATTATTATGCCAAAACAAATTGTGCCAAAATCGTTATGCCGAAGTATATTAGGACAAAGGACATTATGCGAAAAGAAGGGATCCCGATGTTTAGGCGTCGCGATAATAAGGTAAGTTTTTTTGAATGTTGGTTTGCTAGTGTCTATTTTCTTTTGTTAGATTCTGAGCCCAGCTGTTACCTTTGTCGTTTATTTGTCGTCCTATTTCCCTATCGATCTTACTACTCGGTATCTAACGCGTTCCAGCTAGTTTCAGCAGACTTGTCATTTATCTCTGATTTTTCTTTTGAGTTATAAACATGGCAGAAGAAGCTTCTATTAGTGAGACACCCCTTCGCCAAAGCCCAATTATTTCTAGACCACCACCGATCCCACCTAGGGCAACTCCAGGTTCTAGTCTTCCATCTCCTATGAAATCTGAAGATTGTCCGCCTTACCCCCAAAAAAGATTCTCACCTATGAAATGGCACGTTAGTTTCTCTGGCGATAGGTCTGTATGGATTCATATCGCGCTAGTAGCCAGACTCTAAGCACTAATTTAGCTGAAAGTCGAGAACAACACGCGAAGAATCTGACTTCTCTGGCTGAGATTTATGCGAAAGTGGCAGACAATCTCTTTTCTGCTTTCCTACGAAATTCTCGAACTTATAATACAAACCGGACAGTATATACCCGTTTAACCACTAAGTTTTACACGCCTTTTAAAAAAAAAAAACAGTTTTTTTAACCTGCAGTCTAACATATACCTTTTTATATACTATTGTTTTTCTTATTTTTCAAAATTATACAGTAATTTTTAAAAGTGGTGAATTGGTGTTTTTTTTCTCAACCGTCTCGCTACAGTATGTATAAGTGTGCAAATGAATGAAACTCACCGATCAAAGGTTGTCCATTAAAAATACAGTGAAGATAAAAGTATTTTATTTCATACTAACTTTTGCCTTTATTTCATAAAGCTTCCTCTTTAATCACTCTGTCTTTTGATGAAAACCGCATTAAAATCCGTTTCGTTTTAGGGTTCCGTTGTCAAATGGCAAAAAACGGAACCCTTATAGATTCGTCATGTCTGTCTGTCTGTCTGTCCATCCATATGTCACAGCCACTTTTTTCCGAAACTATAAGAGCTGCTGTTGAAACTTGGTAAGTAGATGTATTCTGTGAACCGCATTAAGATTTTTATTGGGGATTTTATTTGGATTGGGGTTTCTAATATCATTTTTTTCTAAATGGTTGGTTGTTTTCCGAATGGTTTGCGCGAGAGACACTTCCAAAGTGGTAAAATATGTGTGTCACTCCCCCCCCCCCCCCCCTCTGACTTCTAAAATAAGAGAATGATAAAACTAAAAAAAATATATGATTACCATGTAAACTTCCACCGAAATTGGTTTGAACGAGATCTAGTAAGTCGTTTTTTTTTTAATACGTCATAAATCGTAAACCGCAATTTACCTTTCATTCAATTAACTCAAATATAAAAATGTAAAAAAAGACATTTAATTTCATAAACATAAACCTTATGCATAAACCGTGAATACCTACAGGTTTGTACGGAACCCTCGGTGCGCGAGTCCGACTCGCACTTGGCCGAATTAAAAAAAAAACTGGCCAAGTGCGAGTCGGACTCGCGCACCGAGGGTTCCGTACAAACCTGCAGGAACTCACGGTTTATGCATAAGGTTTATGGTTATGAAATTAAATGTTTTTTTTGAAATTTTTATATTTGAGTTGACTGAATGAAAGGTAAATTGTGGTTTACGATTTATGACGTATAAAAAAAAAACTACTTACTAGATCTCGTCCAAACCAATTTTCGGTGGAAGTTTACATAGTAATGTACATCATATATTTTTTTTAGTTTTATCATACCCTTATTTTAGAAGTTACGGGGGGGGGGACACACATTTTACCACTTTGGAAGTGTCTCTCGCGCAAACTATTCAGTTTAGAAAAAAATGATATTAGAAACCTCTATATCATTTTTGAAGACCTATCCATAGATATCCCACACGTATGGGTTTGATGAAAAAAAATATTTGAGTTTCAGTTCTATGTATGGGGAACCCCAAATATTATTGTTTAAAAAAAAAATGATATTAGAAACCTCAATATCATTTTTGAAGACCTATCCATAGATACCCCACACGTATGGGTTTGATGAAAAAAAAAAAATTGAGTTTCAGTTCTATGTATGGGGAACCCCAAATATTATTGTTTTTTTTCTATTTTTGTGTAAAAATCTTAAAGCGGTTTACAGAATACATCTACTTACCAAGTTTCAACAGCATAGCTCTTATAGTTTTGGAAAAAAGTGGCTGTGACATACTCGGACAGACAGACAGACAGACAGACAGACAGACAGACATGACGAATCTATAAGGGTTCCGTTTTTTGCCATTTGGCAACGGAACCCTAAAAATGTAAGCGTATAGACACGAGAAGCAACTTTGTTTTATACTATGTAAAGATTATAATGGAATTCAACTTACAATTTTATTTAGTAACATGAATGAAAAGACAACATACATTTTAATACAAAATTGATGAAAAATTGTGGAAATAATTAGTTTAAAAGTGGCGTTAACACACTAACATTATATTAGCGTGTACCACATGAATTAATATAGAATGATTGTGCATTTATGAAATTGTGTTTTATAAACCCACGCTAAAAAAGCAATTATTCGTGTAGTAAAAGCTTCTTTATATAATAACTAGCTTTAGCCAGCAGCTTCACCCGCGTATAATACATATAAACCGCCTTAAAATCCGTTGCGTAGTTTAAAAGATCTAAGCGTACAAACGCGTGAAGTTACTTTCTTTTATGCGATGTGAAAAAATAATAATAAATGCCGCTCGTTCAAGTCACAAAGTCGCAAAATGTTCTAAAACCTGCAGAATATACGCCGACACTGAGCTAACCATTACTTACGGATGTGCTTACACCTCGTTACTTGTACACTCTACATTCTCCCCCTCAAAAGTTACCACAAATAAAAAACGAATAACTTTAAATGTTGGCTTAATTTTATGGCTTTCCTAATTTTACTGACATGTTTATATTTATAAAATTTGCCTAATTTAAGTGAGATTTCACAAGAATCATAAGTTCTGTAATTACATATATTTTATGTTACCTATCTGCTTTCTAAGCTAATAATAATAATAATAATAATAATAATAAACAAATAAGCTAATTAACAATTATGATTATGACTACGAACAATAGACCGGCACACTAGGTCGAGTAGGTACCTTACTCTGCAAAATAAAACACTTCACGTCATTAACAAGGCTTCGAACCCCTTGTCCCTACGGTATTCGCAGTTTCAGTAAAATGTTTTGAATATCTTCGAGCTTATTTCCGTAGAAAATGTTTGATAAAAGTTATGAGATTATAATACTCGAAATAATTTGATCTTTTTCAAAAAAAAAACAAACGTTCTATGTTACGGTTCTTCTGGCGAAATTTCAGTAGACTGTTATTATTATAAATAGATGAATAAAGGCAAACGAGGAAAGTTTACCGTAGCCGAAATAACAGAATTAATCTCGTTATTCCGGCGTCAGTAAACTTTTCAGCAAACTCGGATTACAAGCGAAATGTTTGTACACTGATCAAACCACGAGGACCGGTCAAGTGCCGTTGAAATATATTCTGTAAGTGATACCTGATGAAATTGTTTGAACCCATATTTACGAAAGTTGCGCGGACGGAGGAACATGACATTTGAAATTTGAGAAAGCTGTTATTTTAATATAATAATACATTTGAAATAAATTAAGTTTTAAATAAATTAAGGTCCAATTTGACCACTAGGCGAACACTACTTTCAATTTGAATCATGAACAGGCACTTTTGAATTGTCAAGCAGTCAGAGATAAATCAAATCAAATCAAAATATTTTGATTTCACATAAACCAACATGGGCCCTTATGAAACGTCAGAAGCTAGGTGCACGGTTCCATAAACGTGAAGCATAAACTTTGTACCCCTATTTACGAAAGGTACGAGGACGGAGGAGTATGAAATTTTAAATTTGAGAAAGCTATGAATTTTATATAATTTGTGTTGGTTGTCCTAAGATATTTATTATTTATAATAATACATTTGAAATAAATTAAGTTTTAAATGAATTAAAGTCCAATTTGACCACGAGGCGAACACTACTTTCAATTTTAATCATGAACAAGCACTTTTGAATTGTCAAGCAGTCGGTCAGTCAGAGATATGAAGCTACTTGTCCATTCCGAAACATAATGGGCAAGAAGCTACCTGGCCACTCTTTCAAACTATTCGTTACAAAATATTAGTTTCATTAATAAAGTATTTATAATACACCGTGACATTTTAGTCGTCTAACAACAGCAGCCCACTTCATGTGACCAATGACATAAGACAAAAACATACATCATACATCCATAAGAAAAAAAATACATTTGAATAAGTAAAAAATAAAAATAATATTCATTATGATAACGCATGACGTGGTTAAAAATTGATATTTTGTGTCATGTAGATGGAATGATCTAGCCGACTCTTGCACTGGGTAGGTATGTTCTCTACCGTATGATACGTAAACATTATTAACAGGATGTTTCATAATTCTAATCCATTATTTATTTTTCTTAACATCTATTATTATCTTAATTAATGGTAACAATTTTTTAATCACGCCTAGAGATATATTATGTCGGATACATTCGTTTCTAAAATGTTACGGTGTATTTCCGGCGTACTGCAAATGGAAGCAAAATAAAATTAAACCGTATTGACCAATCCCACTGACGGCGAATGTTCATGGACATGATGCATGGATTAACACTACCCAATTCTACCATTTTGATGGGAGCTAAATGATTCAAGAAACGCACCACCATCACCGAGACATTTGAGTGAGCATGGCTTAATCTCAGCCACCAGCATGCGTACCGTGACCACCGTAGAAAGGGGTTTTGTCGACGGAAGAATAGACAAAATTACAGATTGTAGAAAGATTAAAGACAGAATTAAAGATTGTAGAAAGATTTGTACCGTTTTATGCTGGCGTAGCATGACAGTTCTATCTCTATTCTACTAAGAATAGACAAAATTCTTTCTATGGTGGTCATGCTACGCGTGCAGGGCACATTCAAGCCAATGAAAGAAATATACGTATAATGCGGTAAATGGTAGCTATAAGTATAGCATATAGTACTCACACCTGTGCAGTGGGGCCAGTGGGAGCCCAGTCGTAACGGCCGCGACTCACGAGTTGTAGGTCGTGGGTTCGAACCAAAGCAGGCACTTTACTGTACCGTGTGGTGCCGGACGTAAAGAATAACACCACCTCATTTCTTCCCGTGGGTGTCGTAAAAGGTGACTAAGGGACTTACTAGAGAATGGGCAGCAGCGTTCTCTATGCATTTTACCACCATATTGCGATCGCCAACCCGCCTGCCAAGCGTGGCGATTATGGCAAAGCCCCCCAAGTTGGGGGAGGCCTAAGTCCAGCAGTGGACGTCTTACGGCTGAAATGATGATGATGATGAGGCACTTTACTTTGTGTAAATTATTTCATTACCACTGCTCTAAAAAACGGTCAAGGAAAACATCGTGAAGACACCAGCATGTCTTAGAACCAAAAAAAATTTTAAGGACGTGACATCTACCAACCCGCTTTGGGCCCGCGTGATGGATTATGGCCCACTCCCTCTCACCGAGAGGAGGCCTGTGCCCCAACAGTGGGAAACTTATAGGCTGCTAATGATGAATAATGACTCACATCTGTGCTATGCAAATATACAACACAAATGAGATTGACTTAAAACAATGCAAAGATTGCCTTACAATCTTCAGCACCTCCAACAGTATTTTCAAATGTAAATGAAGTTGTTGTGAAGCAGGACCAGCATTGAGATTTAAATGTAAATTCGAGGGGTAATTGCGTAACTTTTTATCAGTAGGAATGGGCTTCATTTTGATAGTTAAACAACATTCATTGCATTATTTACGTTGTCGAGCCGACAATTTATTCGAACAAATGACGCAATGGATTAGAAATAATGTTCAATACGATTCAGATTCTCATTGATAGTGCGTTCCGAAAGTAGGGTGTCGGTTGAGCGCATCAAAGCATAACAAGGGCTTGAAAGGCTTACTGTAAATCTGCTGAGTGACTGAAGCGGAAATAACCGCTGTCGCCGCCTAAAGTCTCAAGTTGACTTACTACTTTAAGTAACAAGATTGTGACAAGATGGCGGTGTCCCGAAGAAGTAAAGACTCAACTGTAACTGTTTTGTCTAACCGTAGTCTAATGGATTTTACCGTTTAGAAAAGATAAAGAGGCGCTGAGCATTCACTGTGGTTTATCTTTTAAATGATAATATTATTTTAATAAGTTTATTAAAATCGAGTCACAGTAGTGCGGCGGGGTTTACGATACTTTGCAATTGCAATAGAGTTTAGCATACAATTAATACAATCACGTCACGAGACAATAGCTAAGTGTTTTTTTTTTATACTGATGTTTGCTTAATTTTTTTTAATTTATTTTACTATCAATATTAAAATGCGGCTATATAACACGAATAACTATTAAATTATGTACTAAATTAAATGACTAACTTACTATACGAATAAACACAAAATCAAAATAATAATTAGTGCGTTTATCCACCGCAGTTTACACCGGAACGTCAACGAGAACGAGATGATGGCGAGAAACAGCGATACAATACTTTACCATGGTCACGTGGCTACCGCACGTCTGAGACCCGAGTGACGCTGTCTTCCCGGCCACTAAAGTTTCGATTAGTACGGTGCAACTACTAGAACTCGGCCAAATATTGTGAATGTGATGGGGTGATGTGCCGCCAATACAAAATACGTTTGAAAAGTGTCCACACACTGCCGTTGCACCGGTGCGCGGCACCGTTCACCCAGTTCTTTTTTTTCTTATCACATACTGAACATGATGAACATAACATGATCACGAGTTCGGTCGCAATTAACAAACGATCACCGTCACCGGAACGTTACATTCGGGACGAATTATCTTGTTTTTCAGTGACGACTGCGGTGGCCAAACGCCCTTAGGCATCGAAGTACTCGCCCGCATCCCTGCCACTCTGAAACGTGCCTAGAAACAGTCTTCTAGGCACGTTTCCGAGTACTGCCCATGCCAGTGTAGTATGGCTACTAACTTACTGGTTGAATAACAATTCTAACTCTTTGGGGAAAAGGTACTTACGTACTTAGGTACCTACTCAAAGGCAGATAGTGTGAATTGTCTGCTACGTTTGACGTTGTAAACTCACCGCGTCACCACATTACCGGTTTTACAAATTAAATGAAGCGATCTTATTGTCTTGTATTTTTTTTTAATTAGGTTGATAAAATCGAATTTTATTTAAAATATACCTACTTTCATTCAACTTGAAATAAATATAGCATAGTTATAATGCAGTCAACTAGTAAACAAAAACATATATGAATAAAATATCCACTCGATATAGCAGAGCCGGAACCTACAATATTGGGAAGGCGAAACAACGTACATCTAACAATGTTCCCAGTCTGCATGCACCAATTCAATGAAATATCGTATCGAATAGTTTATAGCAACTATAACTATACTCCATTTGTTTAGGTAGTTAACTAAAGGTAAACAATCTTGATATGTCTTTTTATATAAAATAAATCGTATAAAAGACCAACAAATATTATTTAAATTAAGTTACTTACCTAACATCGGTTTAAGTAAATACCTAATTGTAAACAATTTTAGATTCAATTTTTAGACAGTTTTTTAGATAAAAGACATGTTAAGATTGTTTACATTTAGTTAACTACCTAAACAAATGGAGGTACAATATTAGCAGGATTGTTGTCTCCACTTTATATCATTTATAAATATTTATACATAACTAGTCACTCTTTACACAGGAAAGCAATCATTTAACGTCATTATCACGTGATGGGAAAGTAAAGAGAAAAAAATATAATTAATGTTTGTTGGAAATAACATCACAAACTAAAAAACATCGTTAACGTCAATCAAGTACGAGTACATTAATTGAATAACAATTATGAACGAAATACTGTTGTTACTACCGTACTTAGAATTTTCTACAAGGTCTTTGTTGTATTTCAATAAAAAAATAATTTAAAAAAAGCCTTATATTTATTTTGCACCGTTTGGTGCTTCTTACCATAACTAACTGTAAATGTTCCCAAAAACTGTTTACCAAAAATATACGCCAAATATACTTTGAAGTTAAACGTTATATCAAAGTAAACCAATTATTTATAACATTATTCTATAGTCTTTATTTATAACATATAGTCAACTATCTATGAGACTTTGTAACCGAATATAAAATAATGACGCTGGCTGTCCGAAGAATGTAGACCCCGAGCTTTAGTAGCACTGCTACGGCGTAGGTCGCACTGCTACGAAGGGCATGCTCGAGCATAAGGCCCTGCCCCTCTAGCCAAGTTACAACCGTTTCGTGTCGAATTCCGGTCTCCAATCGGTAACGCCTCGGTGTCAGCAATCGTAGAAAACGATAAGTTGGTAACCATGTTGATGCGCCTGAGTCGGCCGCTCGTTCTACAATGTCTTTAGAAAAACGACATTATAACAAAGGATGTAGCGTTGAACATTGTAGAAACGATAAAAATTCATTCTATCATTTTGAATGATGTGAACTTGGCTACGAATTTTGAATTCGTTTGTTCTAACCACGTGACTTAACGTTGAGATGATTTCATTCCCATACATTTAATTAGTTTTCGACTAGCGTTAACGATTGCAGATTATCAACTTGGCTGGAGATGCTGATAGCCAATTCTCGGAATTAAAAAGGTCGCGTTCAAAGTGTAGTTGCAGTCTCAGCCCGACCCAATCAAATGTTAAAAAGTTGTCAGAAATGTAGGGTACCTCGAGGTTTTTTTGACAGATTAAGTTGAAATCTGAAGGCCAATTCTCGTAATTAAAATCTCATCCTATTTTGGGACTTTTAGACTGACACATTAAGCCAGGCCTCTTTCTTCTTCCGCACAACTTCTTTAACTTCACCATCTACCCAAGAATCACTCATTCTACTACCATTTTTCTCCGTGCCACACCACATACTTTTGTGGCTACTTGCACTATACTATTTTTCAGTATATCCCATACTTCCTCCATACTATAATCATTCGTATCATCAAATATTTTATCCGTCTTCACCTTTACTTCCCGCTTATATTCCTCTTTTACTTTCAAATCTTGCAGTATTTCTACTTTTATTCTTTCAAGTGCATTCACAGGAACTGGAACTCGGTGACGCCAATGTCTGAACAGACCATCCACCCGACACATTCCCAGATAATGATCTGTCCCTACGTTAACACCCTGATAAGCTCTAGTATCTGTCACTTTACTCTTTAATCTTTCATCCACAATCACAAAGTCAATAATACTTCTACTGCCTTGCCTTTCCCACGTATACCTATGAACTTTTCTATGATTAAACATAGTGCTCATAACAGACAAATTCTTCTCTACACATATCTCTAGCAATCTCATCCCATTCTCATTCACTCTGTCATCCCCAAATGCACCTAATACTTTTTCGTACCCATTCCTCTTCACACCAACCCAACCATTAAAGTCACCTAGCATAACAATCTTCTCGTTTGCTCTACATTCATTCACTAGATCCCTTATGCAGTTCCAAAATTCATCCCTCTCCGATGGTGAGCTAGTTTGAACGTTCTAGTTCTCCATATTAAGACAGAGTAGTTCACAGATATGGATTCTCATTATGAAGATGGGTCGATACTAAAAGAGTCGTGTTTACTGCACAAGAAACAATACATTTGTTAATGAGGAATCGTATCGAGAAATGCACTCGGTCATTTTCCTCAAAAAGATTTCCAATATATTTGATTGGGTTGTAACTTGTACGGCTACTGAATGCAGTTACGGGAACTGATCTAGATCGAAACATCGCGATTGATTGAACAATTCTTGAGATACGGCTTCATCTATGGTATCTTATGGTACCTGCTCCAAATAAAACGATAGTTACAGCTAAATGAGTTTTGTTGCTTGAATTAATTTTAGCCGACTATGGAGAAACAGAAAAGAGTCATAATTTGACAAATGGGATATCGTTACAAACGTCTTGATCGTTTGCTGGTGAAAAGCAATGTAACGTCAAATTAAAATGAATATGACGCCGTCTAGGGGACATAGCCATGACCAATTTTTTTAAACTATACCTTGTTGGTTATCATATGAATGCGCTTAATGAACACAGTTCATATACGAGTATATATACACACATCATTAGCTAACCCCAAAATAATTAAAATTAACAGTAAATTCAAAACCTATCCCCGACGACTGATAAATCACACTCTACAAAGTATGAAACAAAGAAGTATTCTCATCTAGAACCCGTGGTCGTATACCATCTATCCTAACAAAACAATAATTCTTAGAGTAGTAAGCGATCATAAGAATTAGGGCAAAGTATCATGCGATGCGACTACGGCTTTCAAATGAGAATATTTTCTTGTTTCACACTTCTTAGAGCTTGATTTTTGTCCTCTGAAATGATGTTGTTCTCTGTAATTATTATGTGAATTGTTCGATTTTGATTACTCTTTCGTGATGTGGGATTGTCATTACGGAAACATGCACTTTATCTTTAGAGACTGACTTCAATTACTTCTGCCTGCTGTTCATGCAAAAAATATTATTTTCTTACTTTTCTCAGAAGCAGCGTTGAGGCTAAAAGTTGGAGTAAGTAATCTTCTTTTTTAATCTTTCTCTAAGAAGACTTATTTGCATTGTCATTCGCACAGTTAAAAAAATGTATTCATAAAAATCGTTTTTAAATTACACATAGCTTCAGTTCTTATCTTCTCACATCTAGTTTGTCACAAGTTATTTCACAAGACCCAATAGTTAATCTATGATACACAATTTGTTTAATAAGTTTGCTTGGACCTTGTTCAAACTGTTTTTTTTTTTTAAGTTTAATTAATATGTGACACACACATTCACAATATGTGACATTAACGATGCTGGTTGCTTTATTACTTAAGTGTTTTGTCAATTGTTTGTTATCCTGAAGAAATAAAATAAAAAAGAAGGTTTCCTTATTTTTGCAGAATCTTAACATGCAATGCACAGTTAGACTATTTACTCTACTTTAAAAAATAGTCTTTCCTGGTGATTTACTAGTCCTTCCTGGTGACATTTTCTTTTTAAATTACATAAATTTAATCTAGAATTAATTGACCGTCACGAAAAACTGTCAAATCAGAATTAGTATGATTACGCAGCACCACGAAATCGATAAGGTTAATCATATTATGCCAAGATTGCGAGTCCCTAAATCAATTTCCATCTTAATTGTCAGCGTAATTCTGGCGACGGCGTCTTAATAAACTTTTAATGAGTGATTTGAGCTTAACATCCCAGTGTTTGAGCAATATTGTTACCGTCAGGCCGTAACAGTGTGACATCGCCTTAATTCTTAACGTAAATATCTTTCCAGACAGCTGCGACGTTAGGTATTGTTTTTCTTTTCCTTGTAATTATTTTCTTGTGAAAACTTGGTTTTATTAGGGTTCCATTGCCAAATGGCAAAAAACAGAACCCTTATAGATTCGTCATGTCTGTCTGTCTGTCTGTCTGTCCGAGTATGTCACAGCCATTTTTTTCCGAAACTATAAGAGCTATGCTGTTGAAACTTGGTAAGTAGATGTATTCTGTAAACCGTATTAAGATTTTTACACAAAAATAGAAAAAAAAAACAATAAAATTTGGGGTTCCCCATACATAGTACTGAAACTCAAAAAAATTTTTTTCGTCAATCCCATACGTGTGGGGTATCTATGGATAGGTCTTCAAAAATGATATTGAGGTTTCTAATATCACTTTTTTCTAAACTGAGTAGTTTGCGCGAGAGACACTTCCAAAGTGGTAAAATGTGTCCCCCCCTCCCGTAACTTCTAAAATAAGGGAATAATAAAACTAAAAAAAATATATGATGTACATTACCATGTAAAGTTTCACCGAAAATTGGTTTGAACGAGATCTTGTAAGTAGTTTTTTTTTTAATACGTCATAAATCGTAAACCACAATTTACCTTTCATTCAGTCAACTCAAATATAACAATAAAAAAAAAACATTTAATTTCATAAACATAAACCTTATGTTTAAACCGTGAATACCTACCTACAGTTTTGTACGGAACCCTCGGTGCGCGAGTCCGAATCGCACTTGGCCAGTTTTCTGTATTTTAATATTGCTGGTATTTAGATGAAAGTCTTCAATAAAGTAAAAAAAGATAAATGAGTTCCATGTTCAAAGGTATTTACGTAAATAAGTTAGAAGATAAGGCGTTAATAGCTGCGACACAGTTTCTAACTAATTAGGCTATTATTGTATGCAATGAAATTGTAAATGTGCTGTTTTTGTTTCAATTAACATATTATAATTTCGAAAATAACAAGAGGTATTAAACGTTATTTTGGAATAATTAGGCAATGGTCAAGTATTTCTAATCAATATTAATACTTCACGGGTGCTGAATGAAAGTCACACTTAAATATTCCTATTGAAAATTGATTTATCATGAAAAATTATAAAATACTTATAACTCAACTTATAACCTACAAAATATTTGAACAAATATAATTGTACAGGCGTGATATTTTCTAAGGTAAATGGAATGGAAGGTAAATGGAAGCAACCTTTACCAGATGTAGACAAGATAAGGTGTTATTTATAATCACACGGTAAGAAGTCTTATTAAAAGGCCCTGATTTTGACGTTGAATGATGTTGACGTGTTTTATAATCTACAAGAGTTTTTGGGTCCATGGCTTACGCCCCCAGTGGTGGACGCACCCGTGGCCGACGCACCCGATTCGATTCATTTAATAAAAATAAAAATTTGTGGTTTTTCACTTAGTACAGTAAATGAGAAAAGTGTTTCACACGTTTTTCTTAGGATTAAGATTTTTAAGTCTTAATAACTTTTCCCCCATCTTTTATAGGTTTGAGCATGATGAGAGAGAAATTATACACTTCTCAAGTACTTTCATTTGATACATATAATGGGAGTGTTATAAGGGTAGAGACATTTTGCCTCTTATTCTTACCATATGGAAATTTTATCTTTCAACTTCAACCAACTCGTCAATTAACTAAGCCAAACTGGTTATTGGTAACAATAAAAAACTGGCCAAGTGCGAGTCGGACTCGCGCACCGAGGGTTCCGTACAAACCTGCAGATATTCACGGTTTATGCATAAGGTTTATGTTTATGAAATTAATTTTTATTTTTATTTTTTATATTTGAGTTGACTGAATGAAAGGTAACTTGTGATTTACGATTTATGACGTATAAAAAAAAATTTACTTACTAGATCTCGTTCAAACCAATTTTCGGTGGAAGTTTACATGGTAATGTACATCATATATTTTTTTAGTTTTATCATTCCCTTATTTAAGAAGTTACGGGGGGGGGGGGGACATTTTACCACTTTGAAAGTGTCTCTCGCGCAAACTATTCAGTTTAGAAAAAAATGATGTTAGAAACCTCAATATCATTTTTGAAGACCGATCCATAGATACCCCACACGTATGGGTTTGATGAATTAGTTTTTTTGAGTTTTAGTTCTATGTATGGGGAACTCGAAATATTATTGTTTTTTTTTCAATTTTTGTGTGAAAATCTTAATGCAGTTTACAGAATACATCTACTTACCAAGTTTCAACAGCATAGATCTTATAGTTTCGGAAAAAAGTGGCTGTGACATACTCGGATAGACAGACAGACAGACAGACATGACGAATCTATAAGGGTTCCGTTTTTTGCCAATTGGCAACGGAACCCTAAAAAGTCCGTCTTTTTGTCCACAAAATTGAAAACAATAAGCTCAAAAGGCTGCCAAACTTAAATGGGACTACGCAGGACATATTTGCCAAACTGTGGGTGCAAGTAGCACAGAACTGGTTTCCTGAGACAGTGAGGTGTGGTCGCGGCAGACCACGTAGGACATGGCGGGACGAGCTGGATAGGTTCTGTCAAAACTGGCAGGAGGACGCGCGACTTCGCGATATTTGGAAGAAGTGATATAGTGAGTGGGATAGTGCAGGCTAACAAAAAAAAAAGAAAGTATAAATAGATATTATGTCCGTCTCTTTCACACAACAGTCAAGTTATTGAATATTGCAATATGCAACTGATAAGAAAGTTTAGTGTGTCATCTCACAATAACGAGCGAAGGTCGAAGGAAATAATTATAATATGGTTAAAATAGACTTGGCGGAAAAACATTGTTGCACGCTGAATTTGCGAATAATATTCTTAAAAAAATATCAAAACTCTAGTGTATGGCTGTGTGTGAATTTTTATTCATGACCAGTATAGTGGTGCAGGTAAATTGAATAATGAAAGTGGCAACGTTCAAATGGTAAAAGGACATAAACTTGAGTGTCCAGTTGATTATGTTGAATTATTATTGTTACAAAGATAAAAAGAACATTTCTCTCTATAAAAAGTTAGTTAATACGTTGGAGACTGATTATTATAATGAGGTTAAATGATTCTCTTGATATAATGTGATGAAAACTGTAATTCATATACATTTTTTTTACTAGATTTCTTATTGAAATACCTACATAAATAAATAATGAAAAATAACTGAGACTGACTTTTCAAAACATACATCCAATATATAGGTAAGCATTTCAATTTTATAAATATAACTAAGATTTAATATTATACATATACTCACAATCAATAATTTATTGTGTTAGTAAAACATTTTTGCGCCTGGCAGTACATTTGGTCAAAAATTGCGTTTAAATTAAAATAATCGAATCGGGTGCGTCGGCCACGGGTGCGTCCACCACTGGGGGCGTAAACCACGGACCCGAGTTTTTGGCAAAAAAAAATATATAAAAATGTCATGTTTAAAATAAGAACAAATATTGTGTACATTTGTTCTTATTTTAAACATGACATTTTTATATTATTTTTTTGCCAAAAACTCTCACTAAGCAATAAATGTATATTTATCTCTGTAAATGTTTATAAAGTAGCCTGTTATATGAAAGAAATAGCAGTTGTTTAGTGACCCAAATAATTTCCATGAAGGACGAGGTAATATACGGACAAGTAAGGAAGTGTAGATTAAATTTTCCTCGCCAAAAATATCCTAAAACTGACCCAAGGCGTCGCAAGTCGCCATTCTAAAAGCCATTATGTTTTATAGTCCATAAAATGGATGTAGCTGAAGACAAGGTTAGTCCCCCAATACCAGGATTTAATACCGAGGGTTCCGTCAACGCTAAATACAACTAGGTACATGTTGGAGAAACTAAAATAATCTACTTTTGAATTAACTATACAAAAATTGCTTAAGATATTCTAACTTCGTCAAGGGTTTTAAGCCTGTGCTGGCTGTCTATGGGTCGTAGTTACTACTTTCCCTCGTATAGAAATGTAGTTCTATGGCAAACAGACGGATTGCCTGCAGACAATCTGTCTGTTTGCCGACCAATCACATAAAACCTCAATCAACAACATTTTAATGGAACCGCAGCCTCTGTGCAACACTACTCTGTGCGGTAGTTTGAAATTGGCGCGACTACGTTATACATATTTTTTTTAATACTGACATCACCTACCCAGCCTTATCCCCACTATGTTGGGTTTAACTGCCAGTCTTTCTAGATGGAACTGAATACCGGAAATGTTTTTGATAGCAGTCAACTATTTGACTCATTTTTTTAATTTTTTTTTTTACATTTTTCCACACGTGTGTTTACCGTGTGGTGCCAGACTTAAAGATTAGTATCACCCCATTTCTTCCCGTGGGTGTCGTAAGAGGCGACTACGGGACTTAATAGAGAATGGGCAGCAGCGTTCTCTTTGCATTTTACCACCATACTGCGATCGCCAATCCGCTTGCCATGCGTGGCGATTATGGCAAAGCCCCCCCAAATTGGGGCAGGCCTGTGTCCAGCAGTGGACGTATTACGGCTGAAATGATGATGATGACACGTATGTTGCCGGACGTAAAGAATAGTACCGTCCCATTTCTTCCGCTGTCGTAAAAGGCGACTACGGGACTTACCAGAAAATGGGTAGCAGCGTTACCTATGCATTTTACCACCATACTGCGTTCGCCAACCCTCATCATGTAGATATGTAATAGACGGTCACCATCCACGAATCGTCCGCGATAAGGGTAACTTAAGCTTCGATCGACTCGTGCAGCTGTTATTTTTTGCCACGAGTCCCTATTAGACTGAGTGAACGCTACTTAACTAATACAAGTGTAAATCAGCCTTTTTTGTCTGTATTCCTTTGCTCAGATATTGTATAACAAGTCCCGATCAACCATTAAACATATAGACCTTCCTCTTGAATCACCCTGTCTAATGCTGAAAACCGCATAAAATTCGTTATACTATGTAGTACTGTTATTATATTAATTAAGTCAAGAACAAATCGATAATTGATGCTTGATTGAATTTGTGTTTACTAATAATATAAGATTATTCATACCAGTCACTAACAAATTTGACGGTAATTTGAAAATCTTCTTTAAATCATTATTCAGTAGGTACCTAACCTAGTTGTTACAACACTTCTAGGAAAATTAGTATCGTGTCTTAATTTTCTACTAAAGTCGAAAACAGATTTTTGATGATTTCTACTTTCAAGGCGTAGTGATTTACAGTTCTTAACTTCATAATTTACAGACCATTGAATTCGAATTCTAAAGTTAAACTAAACTAATTAGGTACTGTTTTATAATCTACCTTACACTTTTTTTTCTAATAAATAAAGTATAAACCGTATCTCTCCATACCTTGTTTATTAGTTTCTACGTTTTAGAATATTCAGAAACATTAATGACTCATTTATGACTTTGTCATCTCACCGCTAAATATTGTCACCTAAAGAAAGGAGACAAAAATCGTGTCAAAAGTAATCACGTCGTTTATCCTTTTACAATTCTACACGTTTAATTGTGTTAAAAGGAACTGGAGATGAGAACTAAATAAAAAGCGAGGACAGCAAATATTCGGAACTGTCTAACTTGACTTAAAACTTTATGGATCGCGGCATAAAGTTTAAAGTCAAGTCACGACGACATCCTGAAGTGCGCTCACGGAGGGCGGAATTTTACAGCGAAATCAGCACACCTGGTCAGAAAAAAGTAAAACATCTGTGGTTTTCGCTGCATCCATAATCAGGAATTATATGCAATGGATTTATGCATGTTGCCGCTAAAAAATGCAACAAGAATATCGAATGCATAACCAACTTAAAGGTTAATTAATTCTCATACAGACTAAGGTTTAACAATGCAGTATAGCAATTTAATACACAACAACATTAATTAAGTAACGTAAAAACCATAAATTCTAAGAATTCCGCATTGTAGGCTACCTACCTACATGGTAGGTACAGATTCTGATTCCTGAGATTCAGAGTTAAAATGTGCACAAACTCTAGATAATAATTATCCTGTTATAATGTAGTTAATGATTACAGAAATACCTATTACAGGAAATGATAACAGTAAAAACATTTTTGTTTTAATAACAAGTTGTTTTTATGGTGATATTTAATGGTGGGGCATTCTGCAGCTAGACATATTCGAAGACAGCAGTTGTAAAATGTTTACCTAGAAATCGTTCTACGAATCTCATTTTCAACTTCTTCCTTCGCCTTGTTAGCCCGATTCTTGGCCTAATGTTATTTCCGCTATTTCATCTCTAAATTAGTTTCAGTGTTCAGATGTCTTTAAATTTATTTATGACCAGCCTATACAACATAACACACGTCCGTGTGGTGTCGGACGTAAAGAATAACATCACCCCATTTCATCAAGTGGGTATCGTAAAAGGCGGCTAAAGGACATACTAGAGAAAGGGCAGCAGCGTTCTCTATGCGATTTATAACCATACGCGATCGCCAGTCCCACCTGCCAAGCGTGGCGATTATGGCAACACCCCCAAATTAAGGGAGGCCTATGTACAGCAGTGGACGTCTTACGGCTGAAATGATGATAATGATGTACAACGTAAGGTCGTCTTTTGCACAAAACCTTTACAGTACCGTAGTCAAGTATCGATAAAGAAATGTCTGGAATTCGTTTAACGAAAAGTAGTTATTCGGTCTAGTAAATTCTTAATCCTATAAGTAAGCGTCTAGCCTATATTTATTGATAGAATCTTTAAAGTACCTAAGATGAAGGCAGATAAAATGTAACGCTAGAAGTAAAGAGAAATTGTAACAAAACCTGAAAAACTTAATGGAAATGCAATAATACAATGTCTCATAAAGATAATATATCTCTGTCATAACAAAACGAATGAACGGGAAGAATCCATTACGTTTAATCAATAAAACATGCGAAATGCGTCCTACGCGTTGTCACACACACAATATCAGCGTTCACTGGAAAATAACCCTCTTGTCACAGCCCCTTGCACACCATATTTACTTATTCATATACACATTAGGTACTTTTCCAAGTGATAAAAGCCAAAAAAAAATCATGTTTAGCTTTTTGGGGTCAGCTTCCAGAATAACCAGCATACCAATACTTTGCAAACCAGCTACTGGGTGATACGATACCTCTTGGTCACACTCCTAGTTGTCAAACTCCTGGGTTTCTGATGATCCCTAACGACTATCAAAGAGTCACGAACAACAGCCGGCACCAACGGCTTGACGTGCTTTCCGAGGCACGGAGGGGACTTTATATTTAGAGTTGATTTCCCATCGACGAACCAACTGCGGCAAGCGTAGGTTAACCTGATCCATCGATCCGTACGGCTGTTATTACGTAGCCCCAGAACCCTCAGAAAAAAAGCTTTTCAAACATTTAATTGGCAGTCTGGCAACTTTTGTCACTGGTCTGCCAGCACACGGATTAGCCACGATTCAAAGCCTGAAAGTAACGCTTTTGAAGTTTTAAATGGCAAAAGTGTGTGTGTGGAATGTCAAGTTGTCAACCGTTATTACTTCATACCGTAGAAATACGCAGATTCAAGGGCCAGGCTGACCCAATCAAAAATATGAATTATCTGTGCAAGACCATTTAACACAATAAACATTAGAAATTTATTGTATTAAATGGTCTTCTTATACGGTCGTACACGGTAAAATTCGAAAGCATTTGAAAAGAAGTTCATTCATTCACCTTCAGAACAATTAACAAAATGCACTTTTCTTAAGCTACATTAACACTAATTATCAGGGTCACTTTATGTGACCAGCGAATCAGTTTTGATTAACATAAAATTATTAACAAATCTTCCTACTAATATTATAAATGGATTTATGTTTGTTACTCTTTCACGCAAAAATTGCTGATCGGATTTAGATGAAATTTACGTTTATATTTATTTTAGGCACACAGATAGTTTAAAACCTGGCTTAACACATAGTGTACTTTTTATCCCGGTGGTACGTTCCCGCGGGATAATTTCAGACCTCTACGCGGGCGAAGCCGCTGGCGAAATCTAGTATTAAATAAACCTGAAGTGGAACCCAAATAAACATTGTAACGGCCTAGCTAATATCAGACCCGGCTGCGCAATCGCTTACTATAATCCTACAGACATAGTGTAGCTCAATAAGAGTATTGGTTTTTAGATAGACCTATTTTTAGCACCAATCCGTTGATATAAATGAACTGGAACACACATTTTCTATTTCACGCTTCAATCGAAATAGCGGCTGGCTCAGGCAGAGATAAGCGTAACGGGCTTTCAGTCACAAATCCGAAGGCTCTTGATGGAAATTATTAATTCATTACTTCTTATGTTTGAAAATACGTTAGCGCGACAACGTAAATAACACAATGGACTGTCTGTCACGCACCTATTTGTTTTTCTAACCGCCTTATCATTTGGTCTGTGAGTAATTATCAATTGATTGATGAAAAATCTTTAAAGATTCCTTATTAAGGATGAATTACGTAGGCAACGACGGTCATAGCTTATAAACCTACTCGAAAAATTTCTTCGAATGTTTTACACCGTTTTCTAAATTTAGAACTTGATGAAGGCCGCACAGTATTAGCGAGAATTAAGACAACCACAGGCGGAGGGGCCTCCTCTTTTTGTGAGGTAATCCTTCACCCTGTGGCAGATACTGAGGGTATTACAGACCCATTAGAGTAATTTTACGGTCGGCGGATAACCCTTTTTTTTCTGGATGGGAAATCATCAAATGACGCTCTGGGCGGAGCAGGAGGGCGTGTCAGACTTTTACTGACTAAAACCCACCCGTGTTCCTTCAGTTACCCATATGCCAGGGCCACGGTATCTCGTTTGAACAATTTCGCGACCCTGGCAGGCGGACAACCATTAGTAAGTCATTGCAATGTAACTCTTACCTCGGTAGACTTAGTTAAAAGTTAGAGTAAATGTTGAGTTTTTTTTTTTTTCAACTCACGGCAATCGTTCTAAGATATGTATTAGTTATAAACAATGAGATAGAGTTACATTTTATTTTTATTTTATTTCTTCAGGATAACAAACAATTGCGCAATAATGCTTAATATTAAGGTACAGATATTGACAAAACACTTAAGTAATAACGCAACCAGCCGGCGTAACATGACCAATTCTATATCTATTCTACCAAGAACAAAAAAGTTCCTTAGCTATTTTAATTCTGTAAAAATATTTCTATCACATCAATAGTAAAGAGAAATTGTCATCATACTTGACATCGTACTCTTGTCGGCTGAAGAATAGAAACATCTCTTTTGTTCAGTTTTACACAATTTTTCTACGATACAATCTATCATTTTGTCTTCTCTTCCGTCGACAAATTCCGTTTCTATGGCGATCATGCTACGCGTGCAGCATCGTTATCCACATATTAATTAAACTTTAAAAAAAAAACAGTTTGAACAAGGTCCAAGCAAACTTAGCAAACAAACTGTGTTTCATAGATTAACTATTGTGTCTTGTGACAAACTAGATGTGAGAACATAAGAACTGAAGCTATGTGTTATTTAAAAACGATTTTTATGAATACATTTTTTAAACTGTACGAATGACAAAATTTCATAGTTTTAGTCCCGTATCACAGAACCTCGCTCAAGATTAGAGCTACACTTAAAACTAGTTCCCACCAATCAAATGACTCTAAACTATAATTTTATGTAATGCTTGAGTCTTGAGTGAGTTTCTGTAAAGGGTCCCACAAACAAATGCGACGCGACAATGCGACCCGACTCTCGTAGAACAAAAATATTTGTTAACTTTATAGACATTATTCTACATGAGCCGCGTCGCGCCTGCGTGATGAAGCCTTAATACGGGCCTAAATAATGGTATTGCATCATTCAAATATGTTCATGAATGCGCCACTTAAAAGACTCTTTGTCACATGGTGTTCCTCTAATTTCTTCTGGTCCGGAAGGTCGGAAGGTTGTGCTGCTTTAAGTCCATTTTTTACAACACAACCTCAACGAGTATATCTCATTCCAATAAAAAACGCGTTTAACACTATGCATGGATGCAAAAAGCAGTGTTAATCCATTATGTATGCAATTGCATTTGAGGGTCCAATGATCAACTGAAGGAACACGGGTAGGTTTTAGTCAGTAAAAGTTTGATACGCCCTTCCGCTCCGCTCAGAACGGGAGAAGTCATTTGATGATTGCCCATAAAAAAAGGGTCTAATGATTTGTTTGTTTGGCGTTACATGTAAGATGAACCAATATAATCACCAATATAATTGGTAAAAGGTAAGGCATCTGCCTTACCTTTACCAGTTATGTCGGGGTTGGCTCCCTATGACGATTTTCTATATTATTCTTACACACGCTGCTGTCTACATCTATTTTTGGAAATAAACATACCTATTTTTACACGCTTTATATTAGCTTCACTTGTATGTTTGTTTGTTACCGACCCTTTTTTTTGGATGGTAAATCATCAAATAACATCTCCCGCTCTGGGCCGAGCGCGAGGGCGTGTCAGACTTTTACTGACTAAAACCCACCCGTGTTCCTTCAGTTGCCCATGTGCCAGGGTCACGGTATCTCTTTCGATCAATCACGCAAACCCAGGCATCGGTCCTAGCAGACCCCTTCAGTGCTGCTGACATCTCTTTGAGGCGCTCGTGGAACACTACGCGCCGTCGACCCGAGTCTGGTCCTTACCGGGCGGCGAGCTACCCATTGCTCGCCGCCCGCAAGCTCGCGCCTACGGTGGCTGGGAGTCCGCAATCTACTCCCGACGCCCGGGGCGTCTCCTCTTGCGGCGGCTAGGGACGTGAGGGCGCAGAGACTGCCACTCCCTCATGCGCCCCGCCTCCTCCTTCGCGAGCATTACTGCTTCGCAGAAGGAGGTGACGGCTTCCCATACCCTCTCGCACTGTACCATGGCTCGCACCAGGGCCGGACGCGAGAGGTCGCCGCCGCCGATCGCCTCCACGAGGACACGGCGGTGCACCACCCAGGCAGGGCACACTTCTACCGTATGCTCCACCGTGTCCTCTAGACGATCCTCATAATGGAAACACCCGGGCGTTTCCTCCCGCTTTATCCTGAACAGGAACCCACCGAAGCACCCATGCCCGGTGAGAACCTACGTCAGGCGGAAGGTGAGGACGCCGTGGCGCCTCTCTATCCACTCCTCAAAGAGGGGACTTACCGTCGCAATTAAATATATATATTATACATTTACCCATTCTATTTGTTATTTGTTTACTCTAATGGTTTCTGTTTGTAAGGAATTTGTCATTACTTTGGTACCTATTTACTTGTTCTGAAAACATTATTTTCGATGGTCTTTTGTTTGTAGCAACCGTGGGACTATAAAGCGTTGGAATCGCAAGACTATGAATAATTTAGTATAATTATTATACTCTGTTGTGATGCTGAATATGGAACACACAGGTGATGTTATCTAAGGCGTGTTAAACACTCAAACAATGTGTACTCAAAAATATAAGAGGTCCCAATTATATTATATTACTATGTTGGTTTAGTTTATGTTTTATACTAATGAATAATTAGCATTATTTCGTTTATTACAACCGTTTATATTTATTTTACCATTTATATGTACACACATAACATACAATTTGAAAATGACATTTAAAAAAAACTAAAAAACACGCTTCCATTGAAAACCAAACTAAAAAGTACAAAATAATGGAAAAAAAGCGTGGGGTGCTTTTTAAGGTATTTTTTTATTGATATCAGGCACCCCACGCTTTTTTTCCCATTATTTTGTACTTTATTGTTGCCTCAAAAAAAATTACAAATCCGACGAATTCTCGCCCGGATCAACTGGAAGAAAGCTATTTAACCGAGATGCGACCTTGCCCCAAATAAGGATGACTATAGACAATTGAAAAACAACAGTGGGTTAAACTGTAGAACAACAAAGTAGTAAATTCATAAATAACGTAACGTTGAATCGGTAAACAAGGGGCGCTCTACAACCACATTGGTCTGTTCAAGTTGTCTGGTGGTTTACATTTCTTTTTTAAACAAGTGCCTCATTAATACCGAAACCAGCAGTCCACTGCTAGACACAGGCCTCTCCCAGGTACTTCTCACACTTGGGCCGGGGATCATTGGAACTTCAGCGATCCCCGGCTGGCGCCTCGATCCGTTTAATTAAGTGAGGTTATCCACACGAGCCTTACATAATTTTATTTCTAAGCTTGGTTAGAGATTTTTTTGTGTCACTTTCTTTCAAAAGCTCTAGAAAAGCCAATATTTTCTACAGACTACATAATTAACGATTCGACTCATCATTAGAATTTTGATATACTTATATCTTACCTATGTTTAAGTCTCATAAATTACTAACCTTCCCATGCCTCTATATTCTAGAGATAGCAATATTTGTAAAAACCAATCGATGTCTATTTGCAACTTTAATAGAAACTAGAAAACGAAGTATTCATATTCATTTATTGCATTTCATGTTGTTTACAGGTTGTTACATTATGATAGTTCCAAACAATGAACCCTGCTAGGGCACAGCAATATATAGGCGACAGGTTTTAATTAATTTAACATGCTATCATTATTCATTATTAGTACAATTTGTTGATATAGATTAATTTAAAAATTATTAATTATTATAATACATTATGTCATTCTTACAAACTAAATAAATAAATAATAATTTTCTGACTGATGTCTTATAGAGTACCTTGTTCAATATACCTGCAACGCCATCTAGCGGCGAATAACGCAAACATTCAGCGGCGTGAACATCGTGGCAGCACCGCAGCACCGCCGCAACCAACTTGACTCTTCTCCACGAAAAAGCGGTTAAGCTTCGTATCTCTCACCAATTTATTGTTAAAATTAAGAAAAATATACGTTTATAATAATTGAAGCAATAAATCAATTCATTGAAGACGTCCTTGCCCTCATCACATAGGGATATAGGGAACGGTCTAAACATACCTAGTTATGTATGTGTAATGTGTTCGAGTCGATAGTAATTTATTTATTTCTCAGTTAAAAATTATTTTAGGCTAAAATATGATTTTGTAGGTCATTTTTGAATTTGTTGTCGTACTCTGTATCCTTAACTGAATTCGGGAGTTTGTTATAGATTTTAACGCACATGGCCAGAGGCCCAGAACGAAACATAGCTAGTTTTGAAGTTGGTACCGCTAATTCGTTTAGATATCGGTTCCTAAGACTGCGTTGCTGCGGGCGTTGCTGTTTTGCTAGCGGAAAAAGCGATGGGTATTTTCTCACAAATTTACTAGCTTCTAGGATATAAATACCTGTTAGCGTAAGAATTTTATGTTCTATAAAGTATTGTTTGCAACTTTCCGTACGTTCTATATTTACTAGGATTCGAACGCTTTTTTTTTGTAAAATAAATAGTCGCTCTATATCTACACTATTTCCCCACAATATAATTCCATAGTTTAGCCACGAATATGCGTATGCGTAGTAGGCTGAAAGAGCTGTTTTGAAGTCGGTTGCTTTTTTTAGTTCTCTTATGGCGTATGTCAAGCTAGCCAATTTAATTGATAGGGTTTGTATGACCTTTCCAGTTTATATTTGTATCGACAGTCAGGCCTAGCAGTGAAAAGTCGTTTACACATCGTAATTTTGTATTATTATATAGCTACCTATGGACATTAAGATTATAAATTCAATTATTATTTTTAAAAGAATGCTGAAAATTTTCTTAATTAAAAAGGCCTATTACTCAATAGCAGAATTTCTTGAGGAAAAATAATTTTGTTCAATAAAGTACCTATCACTAAAGTGAATATAATTTAGTAAAATATTTTTAAAAGGATTATGATAATTAATATTAAATGATTACAATACTGTGACATAATTGAATTAAAGAATAATGATAATTTTTAAATCAGGTAACTCATGACATGTGTATTCTTATTTAGGTATGACTTTAATAATTTATAATTAATATGATGTAAATGATAAAATTATATAATGTAATTAAAACGATGTCCTATATAAAATTTAATATTTATAACTTTTTTCTTTTTAATTAATGAATGTAAATAATGCATGTTCAACTGTTACTGTTACAATTATAAGCATATATGCATGATGAAATTGCAATGCCCTAACAGGGCCACTATGTTCTAAGAACTGATAGCCTCTGTTAAGAACTTTATTTATATACACATAGTTAGCAATAAAGAATTTGAATTTGAATTTGAATTATATGAGAAGTCGATATTTACCTTTTCTTTCTGATATGGTCTATATTGCATCAGCTTCGTCTTCGAGAAATTTATTTCTAAATTATGGTCTTTCAACCATGCCACTATATTAGTAAGAATGTCATATAAGATTTCATTTAGGGTCCCGTTATTATCATAAGGAAAAAATATTGAAATGTCGTCAGCAAATAGGACGCTGTATGAATTTATTTCTTTAGGGAGGTTATTTATATATATTAGGAACAATAGGCACCCTAAAACACTACCTTGAGGAATTGACATGGTTACTTTTGCTCTATCAGATTTAACACGCGTTATCTGGCCAGTCTGTGCATCTTTATAATCTACTTCTACATATTGTTCCCGATTTTCTAAGTAAGTACAGCTAAGAGATCACAATACCAGAACCTATTAAGCACGGGCGCATATAAAACTAGCTTACTTAAAAGAAATGTGATTTGTGGCGTTATGGCTCCTATAATCTTTAATAAAATACCTGACCAAATTAAAAATTTACCATTGCAAAAATTCAAGAAACGTTTCACAGAATTATAATACTTGTTGACAAATGTTATTATTCCGTGCAGGACTTCTTAAATGATAATTTTGTGTAATATTTTTGTTTCTCTACGTTGTATGACATTTGCATGCTAGATTAAGGCAGAATGTACATGGATCCTATTATTTAATGTAACAACTTATATGTATGTACCTACATTCTAAGCAAATAAAGACCTATTCTGTTCTTATCTATTCTATTCTTACTATTTAGCGGATCTGTCCAATATGTCGCAACGTGAAATGTTTTCGAATAATTGTGAAACAATTTGAACCCAAGATAACCGTACATTTAGAGCTACTCAAGCAAGTTTGACATAAATAAGGCTGTGATATAACAAACTAAAAGACTTCAAGTATAAGCTTAATGACAGCTCGTGCGTCCGTGGGCGGCCATCTGTGCTGCCTGTGCTTGGCAGAGCTAAGTGAAACGGGAATGGCCATTTGCAGCTACCAACTCACACTGTAAACTGTAAGGAAGAAATATAAATTGTGCAAGTTCACTGTGAAAATATAGGGTTAATTATAGTTTTATCTTCGCCTTCTTATCCACATATGTTCGACTAACGTAAAAACGTAAAAGTAGTTGTAATAATAACAATTATAAGGTTTTTTTAAGATTTCGTTCGTGCTAATAAAAAAACGTAACCCTTATAAGATCACTCGTATGTCTTTATGTCATTTTCCCCCGAATCTAATCGACCGACCAAGTTGAAATTTGGTAAGCATATGAATTTCTGAACTCGATGTACGCGTAACGACGTAATGTAAAATGAATTTTATAAGGGGTTAATTTTGGGAAGTAGTTTTTGCAAACCGTACCGTGTTATACAGGATCAGTTTTTATCAGCATATTCAGGATATCATTCTAGACCCCGCAGTGTAAAAAATTTTTGTCGGTTATACAAAAAAAAAATCAGCTGTTCCATACATTTTGACCCCGTAGGTATTGCATTTTTCTATGAAACAGCTGATTATTTTTTTTTGTAAAACCGACGAAAAATTTCAAGGGGGTCTAGAATAATATGCTGGATTCATGGTTACAATTTACGCACTGGATAAAAACTTATCCTGTATATCAAATGAAAGATCTAACTGTAGGGGTCTCAAATATTTATTTTAATTTTAACATCAATTGTTTGAAAGTTACTTCAGATAATAGATGAAAATTAAACAATCCCCCACCTCAAGTCAGAAACTATTAAGCCTTTTTTTTTTATTTGAAAATGTAGAGAAAATGGTTGTATACTTATAGTTCACAGGAACACCAATAAGAAGTATATGGACCTTTACAGTTCGGATACAACGTTGTTTTTTTCTGGAGAATTCATCCCATCTGCGGAACCATTCATTAGTGCGTGATCCGACAGGGATTAGACCTATTTTTTTATTATTATGTACAATTAAGACTTTTGTTCTTGTTGTTTTATTCTTAGTGAATAAGAAACCAGAAAAAGCTTTTAACAAATATTTTGAATATTTGTTTTCCAATAGTCACTGTTTGTACCTCTTTTATCAAAGAAAGCTTAAATTAAACCAACAGATATGTATATAGTATGTACCTATAGGTATGTATCGATCAAAATAGTTACCAATTTCGGTACTAGAGTAGGAACCGCAGACTAACTAGTTAACTGGATTTTACTAGTTTAATGCCATCATTAGAGATTCAATCAAATTACGCTTTGATTAATGATTCTATATAATCTAATCAGCGTTGATATGTCAATTATGTCAAAAAATTCGGAATTATGTCAATTTCGCTGATTTACTCGATTTTATAAACATGCTTTTACAGTTAAAATACTGCATTTCCATTATTTTTAATGCACAACATGAGAGATCATTTCAGGTATTATTCAATGAATGAGCTTCTTTTTTTATAATTGTCTAGAATTATACTGGGAGATTCAGGTTATTTCGAAAGATTATTTACCAATTTATTGCATTTTTTCCGGTAAATCGATTGATCTTTTATATTCATTATATGGATGAGAGTTCTCATTAGTCGAATTCAATACCCATTTTTTGTCAATTTTGACTAAGTTAAATATTTTTTATATGGAAAAGGTAAAAAGTGTTTCATACATTGTATACATGACTTTCACAACGATATATTGTAAGTTTTTCGTAGGACTTCATTTATTTTTGTAGGGAGCACTATTTCATCTATTTATCCGAAAAACACATACTCGCATCTGCCGACTTATTTTTGTTTGTGTGCAAAATTTAGCCTGCCTACCGAATTTCACCTATCTAGAACTTCGGGAAGTGCCAAAGCTAGTGGGTGAGCGGGTGAGTGAAATACTCAGTGAGTGACGAAATCAACGTATTTAAGGAAAATCCAAAGTAAACAACCTAGACAAATTATTTTCAGTGTATAATAAATGTCTGCATTTTGAAAATACAAAACAACGAAACTAGAGATTATACGATAGCAGCCATGTAGAATGTTGCCATCTCTTTCAATGCATCTAGCCGTTCGTTTAATTTTTCATGTCAACGTTTGAATTGTCGCAAATAAATAACACAGTTCGAAAAATAAACGTAAATCAAATTACTCTAACATATCGTTTACTCTTTAACGACTCAAACATAATGCAGTCGGTTACAAATTATCGTCGAGTTACGCAATACGAAATTTGTAAAATTAAGCAAACTGCTATCTAAATCATTTGCCAAAAA
Organism: Aporophyla nigra; assembly: GCA_947507805.1. NCBI lineage: Eukaryota > Metazoa > Arthropoda > Insecta > Lepidoptera > Noctuidae > Aporophyla > Aporophyla nigra. The sequence continues at coordinate 9,798,407 of OX382301.1, forward strand.
AGTGTTACGCAATTAGGCTGCGGGTCATCCGAAGCCCGATAATCTGACAGTCTTACCAAGAGGTATCGTATTACACAATAACTGGGTAGTTGAAGTCAGATAGGCAGTCGCTCCATATAACAAAAAAAAAGAATAGAAGAATAAGAAGAAATAAATAAGAAGAAGAAAAAAAGGAAAAAGAAGGAAGGAAAAAGAATGTGTATTAGTTTGTAGTAATTGTTTTATATTATTTATGTATTGTGTTTTTATGGGCCTTAGTTTCCTGAAATAAAGTATTGTATTGTATATAAAATGCTGCTAGTCAGCTGGATCCGGTTAGACTGGAAGCCGATCCCAACATAGTTGGGAAAAGGCTAGGCGGATAACAATGACGTGGTGCAAACACCAAACCCCTTTTGTATACGTCCAAACGACGGAAGCTATTGTGTTCAAACATAATGCAGCGCGCTACCATATATAATAATGAATATTATACTCCATCTCCTCATATTCTCATTATCTTTGCAGTAGGTAATTGCTTATAAGTATGACTTATAATAACAACGTCACGACTTGATTTTACAAACGTGAACCGTACGCGATGTATCCTGCCGCGATACCACACACCCGCTTGATTCACTGGCGGCGTCAGTCAGCCATCAGTAATAGAAAGGGAGAAGACTGGCCTCCGATTACTGAAATGTTTAAACAACACAAAAACTACATTTTATGTCTCGGCTCAGTGAAATGATAATGATGAAAAATATTCAAATTAACTAATTAGAATATTTTTAAATCATTTATTAATTATTAGTTCGACGAACGTCGAATTCATGTCAAGAGATTTCATTGGTCATTGTCATTTCACTCAACCGAGGATTTTCAATACATAAAATGTAGTTTTTGTGTTGTAAATATTCTAATTAGTCAATTAGAATATGTTTCAAAATTATAAATGAAGTGGTTTATTTCTTTCTTAATTAAATAGTTTTGAATAGAAGGTTTACAGGCAATCAGCACACACCATTATAACATATTCAAATACCCATTTGCAACTCCTCATGAACACTCCTACGCACTCACTCACGCTGTGCATTAGCAATGCTTAGATGGAGCTAGCTGTTTACTTCATCTGTATGTTTGTTTCTGCTACATGTATTGTATAACTACTAAATTATAAATCCGTAATTGGCTGTAAGACTAGGGATATATGTATTTTTTTTTAAGATAAAATTTCAAAGACCTGTGGATTACGTGAATAATCTAGACAAATAAAAAAAAATTGGAGTGTCTGTTTGTAATATTAAGATAACCACTTTGTACTGAGTGTATATGGATGTATACACGGTACATATACCAAATCATTTTTTTTTACAATTTTTGTCTGTCTGTCTGTTTGTTCCGGCTAATCTATGAAATGGCTGGACCGATTTTGACGGGACTTTCACTAGCAGATAGCTGATATAACAAGGACTAACATAGGCTACTTTTATTTTAGAAAAAAAATAGGATCTTACGAAAAAAAAAAACGAATGAAAAGCTTTTTTGTTAAATACCACGCGGACGAAGTCGCGGGTAACAGCTAGTAAATAAATACATTGTGTAAATAGGATATTAAATCACTTCTATACGTAATTAATTACATAAAAAATAAGCTATATGAAGTCGATATTGTTTACATGACTTTCCTGAAAAGAAATAGCGAAACAAACGTTCAGTAACTTTTAAAGTCCAGACAGGGTATCCAAGAAAACGGATGTCTTTCTTTTACATCATAAACTTATATTAGTGAACTATTAAAGTCATTTAAGGTGTAACAATGGACCGTCTTAAGGCTCATGCAGACCAGCGCGAAATCGCAGGCGCGACACGGGTCGCGCTGCCTGTCGCGTTCGCGATATCGCGCTGGTCTGCACGAGCCTTCACTGTATAGCAATAAGACATCTATAAACCAGTAATAACAGCACTAATTAAAAGGATGAGCATCATAGCAAAGTACAAAACAAAATCAAAGCGTAAATAACGACTACAAGAATACGAGAGAAAAATATCCTGGGCTCTCCAGAAACCTAGACAAAATCCTTGGACAAATGTAAGCTCCCTATTGCTGTCGTTAACAAAGCTACTTAAAAGGTAATATCATTTGACCATCCTATAGCATACTCCTACATACAAGTCATGTGTGGATTAATTACCCGTTACGAGCTCTTTGTCTTTTTCTCAGTACCGTGAAACCTACGACATACCCGTGAACATACGTCTCAAATTCGCCTAATTAAATTATAATAATAATAATATTCCACAACTATCACACATCGCCATCTAGTCCCAAGCTAAGCAGAGCTTGTGTTATGGGTGCTAGACAACTGATAAACATACTTATATATTAAAATTTATTGTAACAAAAACTCAATTTACAAAAACACTGTGTTCGATAACAACTGCATTAGTATAAACTGTGTCGCAGTCATTAACGCCCACCTCCACATAGTAGGGGCAAAACCAAAATAGATTAAAACGTAAAATTAAAATAAAATAGAACTTAAAATTAAAACTTAACAATATTTTCCCTGGTTAATTGTCAGTGAGACTGAGTTTGAAAGGATGTGTGTGTATGTGTGTGTGTGTTTGTGTGTGTTGTGCGTGTGTGTGTGTGTGTGTGTGTGTGTGTGTGTGTGTGTGTGTGATGTGAGTGTATGTTTGCGCATACTATACATTAGGGTAATTGGAAAGTAAGTTCAAGTTTTTACATATTTTTCTAATTCTTCATACGAAAGTGTATGAAGCCATTTATCCGTCACCCTCCGACATTCCCGCAAGGTCAGCGGATATATGTTTAGGTGTTTATTTATTCTATTATACAAAGTGGAGCTTAAAAAAACTTTTTTACAAAAAAAAACAACCGACTTCCTTAAAAACACTACAAAGTGAAAAATAACTTTAATTTCGGTAGTCGGTGTCTTAGGATCTGTATTTATGGTTTTTGCCACCGACTTCCGAAATTAAAGTTATTTTTCACTTTGTAGTGTTTTTAAGGAAGTCGGTTGTTTTTTTTTTGTAAAAAAGTTTTTATTTTTAAATTTTTAGTTGTGGTATTCACCCTGCACTAATTCCAAACAAACAATGCATATTTATGCGATAGCAGAAATCGCGGTTGATTTCCTGTCATTTTTTAAAGAGTTCCGTTGTCTGTCTCCCGAACTCATCATCAGATTTATATGAAAATTATATGGGACCATTTCGAAATGAACCCCTTTCGAACAAAAAAAGAATTTTGTAAATCCGTCTATATATGACGGAGTTATGGCCGAACATACATAAAAAAAAATAAAAAAACATATAAACATCAGAATTGAGAACCTCCTCCTTTTTGAAGTCGGTTAATAAAAATATAATAAATGGCCAGGCCAAAATGATTAAGGCTGCTTATTTTTTTATTAAGCAGACAGTAGAGTGGGTAAGAGCCCACTCTAGTGTCTGCTGAGGAATCAATTCTCGATGTCAACGAGTATGTCTATCTAGGACAAGATATCTTCTAACTCCTGATCGATAAGGAGTTGTACCTTCCATCATCAGCTCAACGGAATATAAGAATACAAGTAACGGTCTAAACGTGCCTATAATATTCAAAGAATTATCCCCTAACCTTCTAACCTTTCACTGTAAGTTCCTATATGTACTGTTCACCGATGAGGAGTTCCATGCGGTATCTTCGAAGACTATAATTAGTTCACCACGGATGGATAGATAGAACCAGCAATTATTTTTGATCTTTAGTACAATATCCAAATCACATTACGTGTACTGTTTGTTTTTGAGGAGTTCCTTCGTTTATCTCCCAAAGTATACATCAAATCTTCACAAAATTAATATGGGACCACCTCAGGAGTATACCCTTACGAATAAAAAAAGAATTTTCAAAATCGGTTGACAATTGGCGGAGAAATCGGTGAACATACATAAAAAAAAAAAAAATACATACAGTCGAACATATAACCTCCTCCTTTTTTTGAAGTCGGTTAAAAAGTGATACTGCCGCCGAGCAGCTTGAACTCTGGCAGATTCAACCTGGCAGATTCTGTCAGTTCTGCGTTTTTGGGTAACGACAACGGGATCGAATGGGAGGTCTGAGTGTTTACGTAGCACTACGGCCAGAAGAAATGTGTGTCTGACTGTTGGTAAGTCGCAAAGAGTGTACAGTTCAGTAGTTGGGAATCGAACTGGTTTATGAGTCATGACTTTCAACACTGCCCTCTGAGCTCTTTCCAGACGGAGCATTAAGCACTTACCAGCCCGACCCCAGGGGGCAATACAGTATTTTAGGATTGAGTGTGCCAGAGCGAAGTATTCTGTTCGTAGAGTGGCAAAATCAGCAGATGACCGCAGATTTTTTAAAAAAATTATTAATTTTCTGACTCTGGGAACCAGAGCTTCAATTTGCTCCTTCCATGTCAGCGTACTATCTATTATAACACCCAAGTATTTAATACTATGAGTGCGTGCAATATGAACACAACCACTGCAATGAGTCGATATTATCCCGCATTTATGTGCCGTCAGAGAATAGGGAGAAGAAGGTTGAGAGGCTTTACTTGCAATTCACATAATCTAGATTACAGAACTTTATGGTGGTTACACAACCAGCACTATTTAAAGGGTAAACAGTGAGCAAAACGTTAGTATACTCTTGCCTTGGATATCATTCAAATATATATATTCAATCTATCTCGTAAAGGCAAACAGACCCATATACTAAAACATATTCTGTTGATTTGAACCTATGCGATAAAATGCGCTACATCGCAAATAGTGATTAATTGTGCGGCTTATTGGTATAGAACATTAGCATACGTCATTAACTTATTACACGTGTCATGTCGAACCGCAAACGTAAACAATCTTTTTCAGCATTTGATATTATTGTACCTATCGCATTAAACCAACTACGGTTTGTGATATTTCCAGTGAATATCACAAATCGTCAAATACAAACATTTCAATACTCAAATATTAATCTAAACCAAGTAAAGCTAAGTAAGTTAAAAAATAAAATTGAACTGGCAATTATATTCACGTGGTAAGTACTATTTCCATTTCTTCCCGTGGGTGTCGTAAGAAGCGACTAAGGGACTAAAGAATGGGCAGCAGCGTTCTCTATGCATTTAACCACCATACTACGATCACTAACCCTCCTGCCAAGTGTGGTGATTATGGCAATCCCCTCAAATTGAGGGAGGCCGATAGGTCCAACAGTGGACGTCTTCAGACTGTAATAATGATGATAAAGTACTACTGCCGTAGGTAAGAGAAACCACAAACCATTCCCAATTTTCTACGGTGATTTTCTAACCTAGCAATTACTACTGACTCTGGCTTTTCGTGGCTAGATAAGTCTGTAAATAAACTAGAGATTCATGCCAGTATAACTTTTATTATATGCAGACAAATCAAAGTTTTTGTTGGTATAGGAGCGGGATTTGGTCTGGGATTTAGTTAGCGCTGTGATGTCGTGATGGCCCAGTGGTTAAGACAGAAATGTAACTTATAAGTGTATCATTGTCTAAGTCTTAAAGTCTGATACCGCAAATACATCTAAGTGGTGATCAATGCTCGTGGCCTCACTTTCGACTCTACGGCTTCTCTCTTCTCTCTTCTCTTCTCTAGAAGAAGGCTTTGTCCTGCTATGGGACAGTGATAGGCTGATATTATTTAAGTAAGCCTTCTCACGCATCAGCTACTATTCAGAAATATGTAACTCCCAACTCTCTCTCCTAATATCTCGGATTTTGTGATGAATAAATAAATAAATGAATAAACTACTCAAACTCATAATCTTTGTTTCCATATTCTGCAGTAGTCCTGCACCAACCGGGGCTGCCCGTGGGTGTATTTACAGAATGCAAACGGGGTTAATGGTCGGTTGGTGCCTCATTCCATTTAATATTTTCTAAAAGGCTTCTGCTAGTTGACTTACTGTTGCTCATACGCCTCATACCCCAACCGGGTCTCGAAATATGTCTAAGACGTTGGAAAATTAACAATAATTTCACTTATTAGATTACATAAGGGTAAACAACTGTCTCATTTTATAGATCGTCAACATGAGACGCAACTATTTGAAACATAAATATGAGTATCAAAAAAATTAAATTATTTAAACAAAAAAGCCTGCTACATCAAAAATAATTAATACTATTTTATGTAATTGCCTTTATTTGTTATTAAGATAAAATGCGCAATTATCTATCCAAATATTTGCGTGAATAATATATAATAGTAAGATACGTTTTTCAGAATTTAAAAAAAAAACTTGTTTTATCAACATAAAGAAGTTATCATTAAAAACGGGTTTTCCTCAAGTAGTTAAAATACAACCGCAGACTTCGAATTTCTTTGGTTTTCTATTGGGTTGAGGCAAAAGTAATTTCGGTTATTCCTAATGGATGACGTTAATCGTATATCTCTAGTAATGAATATTCAATGAAACCATACTATATAGCATGTTTGGAAGGTTACAGTCCATAGAACATTCTTGAGTACAAACTAGCGTGATATGTTTACTCATTCAAAAATTATTACGTTTTGACACTGGAGTTTCCAGAAGGTCACTTTTGTCACATTTTGCTTTTTCACTTCCGAAAAGCAAAAATTTGCAGCGCAGGCTCATCGAAACTTGTGTGATGTCTAAGGTGATGAGTGCTTAAGTAAACGCTAGTGTCAGAATTAGTTTGCTTAATTTCATTCCAGAAACTTCGGTCTTAAAGATAAACCTCGCCCTGGTCGGCCAACAGTTGAAAAAGTCCATGAAATTCTTGAAAACGTCGTGTTAGATCGACATGTTTCATCTCGCGACATCACTGCAGAACTAATCATTGACCATAACACAGTTTTGGACCATTTACATATAATACCAAATGCTGGATACCAAAACAAACACGATACTTGGGATCCACATGAATTAACGCCCAAAAATGTAATGGACCGAGTTTCCATTTGTGAATCCCTGCCTAAATTATTACCGGTGACGAAAAGTGGATCATGTGCAACAATAATGTGTGAAAGAGATCATGATCGAAGCCCGGAGAAGCTTCACTGAAGCCCGTATTGTCGTCAAGGAAGGTGATGCTGAGGATTTGGTGGGATTGGATAGGTCTGATTCATAGCGAGCTCCTGGAACCTGCCCAAACGAATGATTTTACTATCTACTGTCAAATCAAATAGAGATAGTTTGTCTGGGAAGTTTTGATGCATCCACCTTATAGTCTCCTTTTAGTCTCTTATAGTACCGAAACAAATTGTAGTCCGACGAGGCTAGATCCGTCTAGCCTCGTCGGACTACAATTTGTTTCGGTCTCTATAAAACTCTCTTAATGGTGTAATGCTGGCTTCACAAGAGGCTTGTGAAAACTACTTTGTTCAGTTTTTCGCCCATAGACCCCAGAAGTTCTACAGTGACGGGATTATAGTTTTACCAGAAAAGTAGCAAAAGGTCATCGATCAGAACGGCACATATATCATTGATTAGTGTTTCAAATTTATATAAATAAATTCGCTTTGAAAAAATAAAAAACAAAAACCAAATTACTTTTTCCCCAACCCAATTTATTCCGGTTTTGCCACCGAATTCCGAAATTAAAGAACACGTTTTTTTAAAGCGGGTTATAAACACCAATTTTCTTCTAAGTTTTAAGGAACAAACACAGTGACTGCTGAGACTAATACCTACTTTATATAAGACTAGCTTCTGCCCGCGACTTCGTCAGCGACAAAGTTTTGCTCCCCTGACCCTTTCCATCGCATCGAATTGCCTGCCAATTTTTGTGCATTTTTCGTTGCTGCTCCGCTTTTTTTATCATAGCGTGATGTTATATAGCCTGTAGCCTTCCTCAATAAATAGGCGACCTTACACAAAAAGAGTTTTTCAATACGGATCAGTAGTTCCTGAGACTACCGCGTTCAACCAAACAAACAAACTCCTCAATTTTGTAATATTAGTATAGAAAGTATAGATGAGTGGATAAACAATAGTTTTCATACCGTGGGATTTCTTAATAGTTCAGTGTAGAGCACTTAAGGGTTGTTGTCCTATTTTACGTAAAATAAGCTTTTCTAGTTTTCAACGTCAGTACATTCACCCCCTAAGTGTCGCACTCAATCAAGAACACTCAGAGAACTCAAGAGAACTTTGCAAATGAAGGATATATTAGAACGGTTTGACAGCAGCAGCGCGACGTAACGAAGTGTCTTTATTCTACATTGAACTGACTTTTTTTTATTTTGAATTGTTGTCCCGTATTTCAACCAATGAGGTTGTCGACTACTTAACTGGACTTGCCTGTGACTACCTTAATAAATTAAGGCTTCCAACCAGAGCTTCAAAACTTAAAACTAAGAAATGTTCACATCAAATCTGTTGATATGTAAGTAAGTACCTATCATCATCATCATCATCATCATTTCAGCTATAAGACGTCCACTGCTGGACTTGGCCTCCCCCAATTTGGGGGGCTTTGCCATAATCGCCACGCTTGGCAGGCGGGTTGGCGATCGCAGTATGGTGGTAAAATGCATAGAGAACGCTGCTGCCCACTCTCAAGTAAGTCCCTTAGTCGCCTTTTACGACACCCACGAGAAGAAATGGGGTGGTGGTATTCTTTACGTCCGGCACCACACGGTACCAGTAGGTAAGTACCTATCATTAGGACATAATCATGGTATTAAAGATCTTACTTTTAGATTTGGTTCCATAAAATGCTGATTCGTATCATCACGAAAACATGCAGAAATTATGTTGATATAGCTGCACGTCAGTGGGAACACTTTGACCTTGGGCAACCTAGCTTACGTATTTGGATTCAATTAATAACCTTAATAAGTTAGCGCTAGGCTAGTAAGATTTTTTTTAAGCTTTAATATAATCCCTTTAATTAACTTTTTCATTTCGAAATACAGTCAATGAGATAATATCGACTTAGAGGGTTGTATTGATGATTTTAATCATATTATGTAAAGCCAAAATTAAAATATCTAATATAATAATCATATATTAATTTAGATACAACCTAACACTGACCTGTTATTTGAAAAAAACCTAGGAAGATTTGTATTTGGCGGGCTACCACGGAACTTTCACCTCAAACTGGATTTGTTATCACTGACGTGCGGCCTACTGTGCGCATGGCGACAAATCAAGCATTTCCAGTATAAGCTGACTTCTCATTATACGAAAAGCCTATACAATGCGAGGTCTGCTAAAACTGGAAATGTATAGCTTAATGTAGCCGTGTGTACCATGAAAATCTCGACGCTATTTTTAGCTTAGCGAGACACAGCCTTTTATTTACCTAAATATCCAATAAAGTTTCCCGCCACGCTACATTTTATCTACACTTTTATGTGGTCTGGAAATATTTTATGTCTAAAACATGTGGGCTGTAACGACGTATGATTTAAATATTCTCAATGCTCGTGCCTTCTTTGTACAAGAAGAGGCTTTGCCCTACAGTAGGGCAAGTGTAGGTAAGTAAAAGGCTCGTACTTATTATTCTTCAAAAACGACAAAATACAAATACAATCATTAGTACATTTACGACTCGTCGTAAAGGCTCCCGCAAACAGGCGCGACGCAACAGTGCGACGTAACTCTCGTACAACAATTTTTGTGCAAAGTTCATGCAAATTATTCTACAAGAGTCGCGTCGCACCTGTCTGAGGGAGCCTTTACGAGGAGTCGCAAATATACTAAATCAAAACACATTGTATTTGTATTTTGTAGTTTATGTTTCAATCACAATTACTAAGTAATAGGTTTATAAGTATTACTAATTCTCGGATGACCATGGAAAATCAGCGTCGTAATGTGAATTCCCCATAGCACAACATCATGCTGAATGTAAGCCTTCTTATCTTCTGTCCTAGGATATATTTTGATTTTGTTTTCTTTATTATTGGAGTTGTTTATCTTTTTGTAAGCACGTGTTTCTGGGGTTTTCTCATCTGGAATTTCTCAGTAGCAGCCCGGAATCTGAATTTGTGACTGTTCCCATGGATTTAGTAGGTACATAGCTCTGAAACGCCAGGCGAAATTCCGATGAAATGAATTTCGTCGTTTACATTCATGCATAAACTCACGCCTTTTTCCCATGAGGGTAGGCAGGCACTACAGAACGTCATTTGCTATGATTTGTATATACTTCTTTTGCTTCGTTTAAGTTCATACATCTGGTCATACACGTACGCCGGATACCAGTAGTACGCACCTGACCCTTCTGAAGAACATCACCAATAAGGTCACTATATGTACTCCTAGGGCGTCCCCTTCCGGCGTGACCAGTCACACAAATCTGCCTTGTAAATACCTTTTCTTAGCCACCCTGCATTATTTTCGTCGTTTAATTAAAACAAAATAGCTATTCCATATATTATAACCGCGTAGGTATGAGTATTATCTACACTTAAATGTGTAACATTTAATAATACTCATACCTACGCGGTCATATGAACATACATATAATCTTATTGTACAAAAACTGGTGTCCAGCAAAAGTTTGTTCATTATGATACTGCAGGTGTTACGTAATTTCATTATTGAAAATTTTTTGTTCTACGCTACGAGTACCTATGCATAACTTTATCAGCTATGCTCGTTTACACTACTCATCTGTAACGGGTTAGCACATAGCGAGTTAATAAAGTAAACAGATCTAAACATAATTAACTAAGTTAGCTTACTGTGTAAACAGCCACTTTATGATAGCTTACACTAGCCCAATCCGTATATCGCTCGGAAAATGAACACAAATTCTCTGCTTATTCACGTAACGTATTATGTTACATTACTATAATGCTACCATACTATCCGTATGGAAATGAAGCCTTTTTGTATAAATAATTACCTACGCTCTATTAGAGCGTTATGGTGGTCACTGTTAATGTTTGTAAATTGAAAAGTGCTTTATTGGAAAGAAGGTAGCAGAAAACGTCGCGCGAAAAGGCGTACATACAAGTTATGCCCCCATCCATGCGACTTTCTTTTTTGCTCAAAATGTGGAGGCTGCGAAAATGTTCAAATTTTCTGTCATAGCAGTCGTTGTCATGGTTTTCGAGAGTGCAAAAGTCGGTAGTAACGTCAAAGTAAAGTTTAAAGATTTTTAAATGATTTTTTTTTTTCATATAGTCTCAATACAGGTAGGTAGGTTTACAAATCATATGAGCAAAGAAACTTCGCTACTGACTGGGGTCCCCCGACCGCAAATGTTTTCAAATAGAAATCAGTTTTGGAGTGTCGTCGATTCGCGCATATGTGTTACTGTGCCGTTTCGAACGTTTCTGCGTAGTTCCTGTACTGTCCATATTTACATTGTGTTTAAAATTTGTATGTTAAACAAGCAAACCATTACGAATAAGTATGTTCCAAATAATTGGGTTAGTAATTGCATTTATGTTGCTCTGTAATCTGCAAAAAAATATTAAGTATTGATTTCTGTTTGATTCCATGTTGCACTTGCTATAGATAATGTGCTAAAAACAAAAGGTACTTACGCTTTTTGTTCGGGTCGACCGATTAAGTTAAGCTTAGCTTGTCGCGGTCGGTGCGTGGATGGGTGAGCATCTTAACATATCAATACCCCCCGTGCCTCGGAAAGCACTTTAAGCCGTTGTTCCAGGTGTCATTCGTGGATCTTTGACAGTCCTTACGGGTCGTCAGAAGCTCGAAAGTCTGACAATTAGTCTTACAAAGGGGTATCGTATCGTAGCTAGGCAAATTGCGACCTTTCAGGAATTGGGAGATTTTGCTTGTGAAATATCCCGTCTGTGATCCACGAAAGGTTAGGTAGAGGTGAACAATAAATGGTTGAGAAAAAATTTCAGAAGAAAATCTAGACTAAAAACAATTTCTAAAAAGAAAACAACTTTCATAGCCATAAAATATTACTTTTAAAAGAAGATTCTGTTGTAATGTTAAAAAAAAAAACAAACAAAACACATTATATTATAGTATCATCTGTGGCTATTCTATAAAGCCTGTGACAGGCGTGACAGCTCGCTAGGTAAGCTTCTTCCAAAAGAAAAGGCTTTGTTGGTAGTTCATTCACACGTTTGTGGTTCCTTCTAAGATTAAAGACTGTGATTGATTGAGATAGATCACCTCACCCGACCTTCGTCATTTTTACTATAACATTAATTATTTCCACATTTTCTCGTCATAAATCGTTGCTCTGACATTTCTAGGAAATGTTATTATGTCATTGAGAATGTTTTAAACCATGTAAGGATTTACTACTTATCCCACAAACGTTTTTTTTTTTTTTTTCAAAAAACACAAATTACTACAAAATTAGGTACTGATACTAACTACACCACGCACTAACCGCAATGCCGTACCTAGGCAAAAAAAAGATCTACGAATGTTATTTGGTGATTTAATCTATACTAATGTTAGGGTTTGTGAATTTTGTGTTTCTAATCAATTATTTTAATCGATATTTGTATTAATAGAACTTTCACAGTTATATTTACACTGGCAACTCTACCTTTTTAGGGTTCCGTTGCCAAATGGCAAAAAACGGAACCCTTATAGATTCGCCATGTCTGTCTGTCTGTCTGTCTGTCTGTCCGAGTATGTTACAGCCACTTTTCTCCGAAACTATAAGAGCTGTGCTATTGAAACTTGGTAAGTGGATGTATTCAGTGAACCGCATTAAGATTTTCACACAAAAATAGAAAAAAAGCAATAATATTTGGGGTTCCCCATACATAGAATTGAAACTCAAAAAATTTTTTTTCATCAAACCCATACGTGTGGGGTATCTATGGATAGGTCTTCAAAAATGATATTGAGGTTTCTAATATCATTTTTTTTTAAAACAATAATATTTGGGGTTCCCCATACATAGAACTGAAACACAAAAAAAAAATTTAATCAAACCCTTACGTGTGGGGTATCTATGGATAGGTCTTTAAAAATGAAATTGAGGTTTCTAATATCATTTTTTTCTAAACTGAATAGTTTGCGCGAGAGACACTTCCAAAGTGGTAAAATGTGTGTCCCCCCCCCCCCCCCCCGTAACTTCTAAAATAAGGGAATGATAAAACTAAAAAAAATATATGATGTACATTACCATGAAAACTACCAACGAAAATTGGTTTGAACGAGATCTAGTAAGTAGTTTTTTTTTTTAATACGTCATAAATCGTAAACCACAATTTACCTTTCATTCAGTCAACTCAAATATAAAAATTAAAAAAAAAACATTTAATTTCATAAACGATGATGACGAATGATGATGATGATGACCTGCAGGTTTGTACGGAACCCTCGGTGCGCGAGTCCGACTCGCACTTGGCCGGTTTTTTACTGTGTTTGTGATCGGTTGACGCAAAATGGCGGAAACCTATCAGAGATCTCGCTTTTTTCCCCGCGCAGAACTGGCCGGTTGTGGTCTGATAGAAAAATTTGGGCGCGGGAAGCGATAAATGGCGTTAGATTCAATAAGCACCTTATGTTGAAAGATTGATGTATTGTGTGTGTCTTGTATTGCATTTTACGAATAACCACAGTATTATTATTCAACTACGTCCTGTTCCTGTTGGAGGCGATTATACTAATACTATAAAGATCAATAGTTTGTTTGTTTGGTTGAACGCGCTAATCTCAGAACTTGTTTTTTTTAATTGAAAAAACAAACTATAAGTGTTCGGTAGCACATTTATCAAGAAAGGCTATTGAACATCACGCTTTAACCAAAAGGAGCAAAACATCAATGAAAAATGTTTCAAAACGGGGAAAAGTTATTCCTTTTGAGAGATTCCGTTACATGCGCTGTGTAAACGGTTAAAGTAACGTGACAATCCTGTATGATAGAATTGTTCTTAAAAAGTTCTACAAATAGTCCAGGATACCATATACATGTCTATTTTTTAAGGTTGGCTCACGATAACGTTTTTAATTTTAATCAAATCTAAATATTATATTTATTATTAAAGCTGAAGAGTTTGTTTGGTTGAACGTACTAATCTTAGGAACTACGTTTCGTTTTCTGTTTTTCACATGTATCTTAGTGAACTTTTTAATTTATAATGTTGCATTCGTATGTCGCTCTTTCGAGCCTACTGTACCGCCTTCTACACGTGCAGCCTGTGGGCTAGATATACGCAAAGATCGTACAGCGCTCTCCGCGTTCAGTATAACAATGCGTTTAGGATACTGGTGGGGCTGCCTCGTTTCTGTAGCGCGTCAGGGATGTTCGCAGATGCGCATGTAGATTGCTTTTACGCAACAATGCGGAAAAGGTGCGCTTCCCTGGTGCGCAGAGTGTGGGGTAGCTCCAACAGTGTCTTAAGCATGGTTGCGAGTCGCCTGGACTGTGCATATGTGGGTCGCTGTTGTGCTGTCTCTCATGGGATGTCGCAACGGTGACCAACCGTTATTGATGTCTTGTATTGTTTTCTTTTTTTTTTCGTTAATTTTCTGTGCTTACTATATGTTAGTAGTCGTAAGTTTTACTAACAATTTTGAGTCTTGGTTACTTAAATAAATAATTATTCTATTCTATTCTATAAAGGTATCTCAAACCTCATCTACTTTAAATAGTTGTATACGTTGCAGCCGCACGGCTCGATCGATTAGGTTAACTAACACTTGCCGCGGTTATTCCGCGGATGGGTGGATCTTTCATGGGTCGTCAGAAGCCCGAACGTCTAACAACTAGTCTTACCAAGGGGTTACTATTGTATTACCTACTAACTGGGTTGTGGAAGTCAGCCAGGCATGTCTTTTCATGTCAGGCAATCGCTCCATGTAAAATCATCTGCATCCATGCATCTGGTTAGCTTGGAAGCTGACTCCAACATATTTGAGACAAAGCTAGGCAGATTAAACAGCATTACCTATCTATACTAATATTACAAAAGCTGAAGAGTTTGTTTGTTTGTTTCATTGAACGTGCTAATCTCAGAAACTACTGGTAGGAATTGAAAAATTATTGTTGTGTTGGGTAGCCGTATCACGCTACAACCAAGAGGAGTGGAGCAGTAATGAAAAATGTTGCAAGAACGGGGAAAATCGCACGGGTAGGCGATTCGACGCGACGAGAAGGGTCGGGGGAACAAGAAATTTAACGCGGACGAAGTCGCGGACAGAAGCTAGTCTTTAATATGCCCGTAATGAACATATTTCAAACACTCTCATACAAAAATAGCAACAGATTTCTTCGAGCCTAAGTGCATCTTTTTTTACTAACAAAAGGTGCACTTAGGATCCTCCTCCACAACGCTGTCAAAAGTTATACAACTCCAAAACGAACAGAGTGACAGCAAACGTTCAATCCCACGTTGAAACAGTGCAAACTACGAATAAATAGTGTGCCAGTATTTTGAGTCTAGTGGTCGCAAGTACTACTGCTGAGCATGAGGTCCTGCACCCTAATTGCGAAACGCACAATTTATCAGAATCCGAATGGGATTGAAGATTATTTCTAAACCATTGCGTCATTTGTTCGAATAAATTGTCGGCTCAGCAACGTAAATAACGCAATGAATGTTGTTTAACTATGAATATTAAACCAATTCCTACCGATAAAAAGTTCCGTAATTACCCCTCTGTATTTCATTCCCAAGTCGGTAAAGTAATATTGTGTTTTTCCATTTGGAATTTCTCATTATCAGCTCGAAGCTCGGAGTTACGCCCGATTGATAGCAATAGGCTTGCACCTTATTACGTGCGAATTGGACTTAAACTTATCTGGCAAAATTTGGGTTTCGTAAAAGTCGAACCCTGCCCAACCCGTCGGGAAATACCGGTGAGATGTTATGTTTATGTTTTGTTTTATTTTAGTCAGAACATCACGTCTTTATGTCCCGGATGGGTCCGACACCGAGGGGACCGATGAATGCCAGGGTCGCCAGATTGTTCAAACGAGATACCGTGGCCCTGGCATATGGGTAACTGAAGGAACACGGGTGGGTTTTAGTCAGTAAAAGTCTGACACGCCCTCCCGTTCCGCCCAGAGCGGGAGAAGTAATTTGATGACTTCCCATCCAGAAAAAAAAAAGTGGTAGCCCGTGGACCTGGAGCGTCCACATTTCTTTAATAAGCGGAGATCCTGTTAATAATCGGGCACAAATTCTAACTACAGTTTTATTCAGCCTATAATGTTCCCACAGCTGGGACACAATTCTCATCTCTTCGAGAAGAACTGGGCTGTAATCTACCAGGCGGGCCCCGTGTGGGTTCAACATCATCAACATTTCAGCTGAAAGACGTCCACTGCTGGACATAGGCCTCCCCCAAGCACCGCCACTTCGACCGGTTCTGTACTTCTCGCATCCAGCGGATTCCTGCGTCCTTCACGAGGTTATCGTGTCCACCTTGTGGGATGCCTTCCAACGCTTCCATTACGCGGTCGCCACTCCAGAAGTGCGGGTTGGTACTGGGGAAATACTCAAAGAAAACTAAATAACACTGCTTACGAAGCAGCGTTTTGGTTTTATTACAAACTAGCTTTTGCCCGCGGCTTCTTCTGCGTGGTATTTAACAAAAAAGTTTTTCATTCGTTTTATTTTTTTTCGTGAGATCCATTTTTTTTTCTAAAATAACAGTAGCCTTAGTTACTTCTTATTACACCAGCTATCTGCCAGTGAAAGTCCCGTCAAAATCGGTCCAGCCATTTCAGAGATTAGCCGGAACAAACAGACAGACAGACTTACATTTTTTTTTTAAATGTTGTTTTGGTATGTGTACCGTATATACATCCATATAACTTAGTAAAAAGCGGTTATTTAATATTAGAAACAGACACTCCAATTTTATTTATTTGTCTAGATTAATCATATAATTACATACGAGTACACGTGTTACTCGGGATTACCCAGTTCATGATTTATCTAGTTTCTTACATTCTGATGACAATCTTGTCCAATTACCTTGTCGTAATTCCCCTTGTTCGCGACAAACGCGAAGGAACTTGTTCCAATGTCGCAGTCGTTATGCAATTACCACTGAATTAATAATTACGGTGCAATTTATACGATGCAGGCACTTTATTGCACTAACAACGTAAACAATATGGCCAGTTGTGCACTTGTGATCACTAAGCTGCGATTACTGTTATTACGATGGGTACGTACGAAGAGTAATGTTTACATCGGTATGTTTTGATATTTCTACTTTCAAGGGTTACTGGTTTATATTATTATCACGACTTCATTTTGAAGTAGGTAAGTAGTAGTTCAGTTTAATTTCATTTTTTTAAGTTTACTAATCATATTCAGTCAATTCTACCGCGAATGTAGCGACAATCGGCCTGTTGGTGACTTTAAAATTTTAGCGCGCGCCCACTTAGCAACCCATTCATAGAATTCACAACATGAAGCAAGTTGGCATCACAGTAAGCTACCGGTCATTCACCTAATTTTGACCGTTGCTACAAAAATAAGGGCGCGCTACGTCGTTGCCAAATCGCTTGCGACAAAGTAATCCGGTTCATCTGATTGTTGAGTAATCACTATGCCACCTCACAATCTAGTCTAAATCTATTTAATTTAACGAATCCAAATTAAATTATTGCGAAAATGCCAAGTTATGTTCAATGTATTGCGTCTGAAATGTTAATCAAAGTAGACTCGTCGAAACGAATCAGCGTCGAAATAAAATAAGTCATTGACATCGTTATGTCAAAGAACATGAATTAGTCAAAATAAATGTGGGTACTTGCCTTGCCTTGCCTTGCCTTACCTTCCCTCAAAGCCTCAAATCTCTATGAACAAAAACAAATTTTTTTATTGACATAAACCTACATGGGCGATTATAAAACGTTAGAAGCTAGGTGCATTTTTCCAATTAGTCGTTTCCTAAAGAGTCTCCTATATAGAAAGACCTTATAGGATTACGAAAAGAACAATTTTAACCGTGCACTTGATTTTTACCGACCAGTAACTCTTCGGTTCTCCTTAAAAAATAATTGACTTGTACAATGTTTTCAAAATACAGTGTTAAGGCTCGTACAGACAGGCGCGACATGTAGCGCGACCTGTCGCGGAGGCGATTCGATATATCGCGACGCAACACCTTTCACACTGGCGCGACCACTTGTGCGCGACGTCCTTGTAGCGGCGCGACAGCTTTTAGTACATTTTGTATGGCGTCGCCGCGAAATCGCCGCGATGCCATACAAAATGTACTAAAAAGCTGTCGCGCTACTCGACGCGGCGCAACCGTGTCGCGGCGCGACAGGTCGCCCCTGTGTGAAGTGTCGCGCGCGTTTTCATAGAAATTGTTCTACAGATATAAATCGCTGATTCGCGCGCGACCGTCGCGTCGTGCTAGTCTGAACGAGCCTTTAATAGGAATGTGAGGAGACATGTCAAAAATTACCAGTTACTTAATAAAATAGTAAATGGTCAACAAATCTACATTCCACAAGGCCTACAGCGCTCTCACGTTCACAAAATATAAAACAATCTTTTTAGATAAAATTATACATACTGAATAAAAAAACCTATTTAAACCAAATTACATGATTGTTATTACAACCTATTTAAAGAATTACAATTAGAATTGTAGGTATCTAATGTCAAACAATAAAAAATAAAATGTCGAAGATTATGACAAAGAAATAATAAAAAAGAAACAGTAATTTGGGAGCTGTTATTAGACATTTACATAGTTATATCGTTAATGTGGTACCAGGGATGCCACATATCGAGCAGAAATTATTGCCAAACTTTCACGTCTTCAACGTAGTATTTCATCTCATAATATGCTTTATTTATTACATTTATGGACACTTTTGAAAATGGTTGTGAACCTTCCATCACTCTGTCCTGTAACCGACCTAATATTTATTTATTTATTGACACACCAACGACTTATTCACTAAATCATTACATTAAATATTTTATATATCAAAAGCTTTGCGGTGAATTTGTCACTTATAGGTGTGCACAATAAATCCAATAACTAATTTTTAGGAAGCAAAGTCCATGTCTGTAAACGGTTTTAATATAAGACCCTATTAAATATGTTTGTACCCACTATTTATTACTGCTCAAGGTACCTTTTTAATATTTATACTAACATTAAATACCTTATATAATTGCTACAGAGCTGCATACCAAGACCTGTTTACCTAATAGGTTAGGTTATTAAGTCAAAAGCAAAAACAATATTTATGAGAGCTTAATATAAATCACAAAAAAATTATAACTCGTACTCAAACAGATTAGACCACATAATAACAGTTCTACTATATTAATTTATTATACTTATTTGGTTCAAATCCAACGTCGCAAAAAGATCTTAATGATACTGGAA
This sequence comes from Aporophyla nigra, assembly GCA_947507805.1. Lineage (NCBI taxonomy): Eukaryota > Metazoa > Arthropoda > Insecta > Lepidoptera > Noctuidae > Aporophyla > Aporophyla nigra. The sequence continues at coordinate 9,817,698 of OX382301.1, forward strand.
TTCGCATCAAAATTCATCATGGCGTTTCAATGCTTTATCCGAATACAAAGATGGAGGCCGAAAAGGGATAGATACCATTCATCAGCTTAAAAGATCGCGGAGACACAGCCAGTATACCTACCTATTATTGTCCCACTACAGGGCAAAGACCCTTTCTCATACAGAAAGACCATCATCCTGTTTTCTCAGATAGGATGGTGACTTCAGACGTATATGTTCACTAACTATAAACAGGAAAAGTTAGCAAGTTTGGTTGTAGGAAGTAATCTCTGGAACTATAAGTCGTATTTGAAACAAAATCTTTTTGCGATTAATAGTCCAATTCTTGATGAAGGTCATAAGCTATTTAACATCACGCTACGTGGCTTAGGAGCCAAGCAAAATTAAAAAAAGCAAAGAAAGTCTTAGTAAGTATTATCGAAGAACCTAATAGTGCGGACGGGCGCCGGGCGGTGGGATACGACGAAACGGGTCGTGAGCCAAAATTTCACGCGAACGAAACTGTAGGCAGAAGCTAGTTAACTATATAAGTCTAGGTTTGTTTACGATGTTTTCCTTCACTGATGTCTAAGATAACGTAGAAAAGACATAAAACTATTTATTGAGCCGAAGGTAAGCATTTAGGACGAATTTTTTAAAATAATTAATTCCCTTAAGGGATTAAAAAAATAATAAACCTTAAAATTATGAGTCGGCGCGTGCAGTAATCTTAGTTCATTGATTTTTCAGCGCAGACTCAAAATTTTAAGGTTTATTATTTTTTTTGCTTTTCAGTTTTTTCGGCGGTTTAATTTTTTGGTAAAAAGTTTTTATTTTATAATTTTTTGTGGCTTTAATGTACTAATAATAATTGGCAAGGTATACTTTGAAAATGAATTATCAAAATCGGACTACTCTATATAAATTATGCGCGGTTATACATTACAATCAGTGAGTGAACAATCAATCATTCCCTGTTTTCCGACCCTTGGGGTTCGATTTTGTTTACCAAATTTATATGGGACCACCTTCGAAGTATTACCCTTTCCAATAAAAGAATTATCACAATCGGACTGCTATGTAAAAAGTTATGCGTGGTCATACATAAAAAAAAGAATCGCGTCGAATTGAGAATTTCCTCCGTTTTTTTTTCGTTGGTTAAAAATTGACGAAAAGTATCGAGTTTTGAAATTTTTCGATGGGAAATTTCACCGAGCACATGGCTTGAAACAATAATAAAGTTACCCCTGCTGCAATCATAATCATAACACAGTCATTTACAACTAGTACACACTTGAAACCGCAAACCAAGTGCGATATAGTTGTCGCTTATTACCCTTTGAAAAAAAAAAACAAATACATTTATTTTACACATACTAAAAGACACAATATACAGCAAAAAAAAAAAAGTATAAAAGTGCGATGTCAGACACTACCATTAAATTGTGCCTCTGCGACAAAAATGCCCATTTCAGCAAAAATGCCAGACAACTAATCTCTGACGCTGGTTGTCAACTGCACCTGAAGTGTGAAGTAATATGTAAATCAGTATTTAACGTAGGTACTTACATACACCTTACCTAGCATTCATTTTACTTACCTACACTATAATAAACTACACAGAGTAGGTTCACAATTAACTCGAAAACTGTCAAACTACACAAAGCGTGCATGGACGAGTGCATAATCGGCAAACATAATTAGAACCTTCCAGGTAGGTATTAATTAATGCTCAAAATGTTAAATAAGTACCAACCTATTCAAAATTTTGAGCATTAATTCAGTGACTTGTTGTGAAATAGGGGCTTTCAAATTTCAAACTAGTGTCCCGCACCGGCCTCGTACGTACTGCAATTTACATGTGAACACGGTATTATGTTCACCACCCTTTTTTTTGTGGATGGGAAATCATCAAATGACTTCTCCCGCTCTGGGTGGAGCGGGAGGGCGTGTCTGACTTTTACTGACTAAAACCCACCCGTGTTCCTTCAGTTGCCCATGTGCCAGGGTCACGGTACTTTCGAACAATCTCGCGACCCTGGCAGTGTTCACCACCCTTTGTGCACAAGTTCTGAGTAGTGATCTTATTACAAACAGTACTAGGTCTGCATGAATTCAAGATAGTATTTAAACAATTAAGTACCATCTTGTATAATAGTACTATTAAGTACTTATTTTTGTACAACATTGACGTTTAAAACGCAGTACCACAGTTTTACAATTGCAATAACTTTAGTGCCCAACATATATTTTTGAAGTACAAAGAATTACAAAAAAAATATTTGTAAACTTAGGGACTGGCTGAAAAAAAATTAAGTCATCAGTATGCGTACTACAAGAATGGTAGAGTTTTATTAAGCTAAGAACGGTCCGGCCGGTGAAACGAAGGTACGAAGAAACTCAAAACAAAAAGGCTCAGGTGCACTAATACCCGAAAAGACGCTATGTTACAAATAAATAAATTGAACTGAACTGCCTCCACCGTGTTGAGAAATCGCTACCTGAATGCACCTCGGTAAGTAGTCCAGGAACGGCTTCTGCAGATCCGAAGAGACTACATTAGTGAGAATACCTACAGTGAGACGAAGAATCAAACGAACTTGAAGCCCCAAAGGCCAACAAGTGCCCCCAAACTCGACAGGGCATTGAGGACCAGACTGTGCTACGCCCGTGAACACATACAGTGGAGTGAAGTAGAATGAGTCAGACTCTTATCCATATTCACTGATAAGTCTCGATCCTCACTGATCACTTCCGATGAATGTACAGACGTGACATGGTGAGTAATACATTGGATTAGTGAACGTTCTGCAGACGGATGGGCTGTCATCTCTGCGAAATATCGCACAGACCTAGTGGTAATTGGAAATGGCACCCTGACTTGGAAAAAATATGCTCAAGACTCCCTTGATGAGTATGCATTGCCATATTGAATAAATATGGGTGATTTGCGGCCACACACCGCTTGGTTCCATATAAGAGTACACTCAGGAGATGTGTATCAACTTGAAGGTTTGGCCATCATACGTTGATTATACTTACTTGCCTAACTGTGTTTTATACAGGTTACAGTTTTACTTTTACGACTTTCTTTGGCTTCACACCCAACTCCACACTCTTTCTTAATGTTAAAAATCTTATAATTGTCCCACTTATATTATTGTGCTTTTATTCAGTAAAGTTAAAAGTTTCTTCAAAAATAAAATAAAAATAAAACCGCCTTAGTGCTGAACACATTAAGTATATGTGCTATGCACAAACAGGCTGCCGGACACTCCACTTATTTTGATTTCTGAGAAGTTTCTTGAAATACTGTTTTATCTGTAATCTCGTAACGGACGACGTTTTCTAAGGTCATTTGCAAAAAAAGCACATATCAAATATAAAAGAAAATTTAAATTTCGGAGAGGATTTTTTGCCCCAGCAACAGGTGTATAAAAAAAATCATCGTGAAGGTTTATTTATAACCGAATTCAAAAGGAAGTAATACTTACATAATTTATTTCAGAATAACACATTTACGGTGTTGCCAGGAGTATTTTTTTTTAATTTTTTATATGTATTACCTGATGAAATATTACCGGCTTCTCCAAGTTTTGCTACAAACTGTTTTCTACTATTACATGCTTATTAAGAACTTAAAAATGTAATAAGAGCCAACGTGTGCTTTTGATGGGTACGAGGAAGTTTATTTGAAACGTGTTTCACCTTCCCTTTTCGCGACACGACGTGCAGATACGTTAGCCTTTGAGTCAGTTGCTGATTCACTGGGATCTCACAATATGCTAGTCTGCTAAACTGCAACTTATCTGTGAGGGACATAAATGAAAGATTTTATATTTACATATGAGTATATGGAATCTAAAGAGGTTGTTACATTTTTCAACCTTTTTAGGGTTCCGTTGCCAAATGGCAAAAAACGGAACCCTTATAGATTCGTCATGTCTGTCTGTCTGTCTGTCCGAGTATGTCACAGCCATTTTTTTCCGAAACTATAAGAGCTATGCTGTTGAAACTTGGTAAGTAGATGTATTCTGTGAACCGCATTAAGATTTTCACACAAAAATAGAAAAAAAAACAATAATATTTGCGGTTCCCCATACATAGAACTGAAACTCAAAATTTTTTTTTTCATCAAATCCATAGGTACTTGTGGCGTATCTATGGATAGGTCTTCAAAAATGATATTGAGGTTTCTAATATCATTTTTTTTTAAACAATAATATTTGGGGTTCCCCATAGAACTGAAACTCAAATTTTTTTTTTTTCATCAAACCCATATTTTTTTCTAAACTGAATAGTTTGCGTGAGAGACACTTCCAAAGTGGTAAAATGTGTATCCCCCCCCCCCCCCGTAACTTCTAAAATAAGGGAATGATAAAACTAAAAAAAATATATGATGTACATTACCATGTAAACTTCCACCGAAAATTAGTTTGAACGAGATCTAGTAAGCAGTTTTTTTTTTTTCAATACGTCATAAATCGTAAAGCACAATTTACCTTTCATTCAGTCAACTCAAATATAAAAATTAAAAAAAAATATATATAATTTCATAAACATAAACCTTATGCATAAACCGTGAATTCAGGAAGGTTTGTACGGAACCCTCGGTGCGCGAGTCCGACTCGCACTTGGCCAGTTTTTTTTATACTTACATGTTTGTCCAATATCTTTAACTTGATAGTTCAAGCAAGAACTGCGATAATGCACTACTGTGACTTTGATATAGCAATATTTTGATAAAGTAATTGCTTTAATGATACGTAGGTACTATTAATAATATACTTAGGCCCCCATTTACCTGGATATAAAAATAAAGCTCTTTTAAATACGGAGTTAAAGTATAATAACCCCTGCCAGGGTCACGAGATTTACTCGAAAGAGATACCGCAGCAATACCCTAGCATATCGGCAACTGAAGGAACACGGGTGGGTTTTAGTCAGTAAAAGTCTGACATGCCCTCCCGCTCCGCCCAGAGCGGGAGACGTCATTTGATGATTTTCCACCCAAAAAAAAAAACTCTTTTATGTAGATATGTTTTCACAGATGTTTTCGTTTATTCCACTTACGTATTCCGCTTACGTGTTGACAGTCTCGCGCCTGTCATCTAAGTAATTTCTTCCGAAACAAAAAGCCTATGCTAAAATATTTGAAGGCTTTTTTGAAGGAAATCCCTTTGACAGTTGGAATGTGATTAATGTAGCATATTAAGTCTATGGCCCTTAGTTAAGTCTATGGTTTGTCAAATACCTTCAATATTGTCCGACTGCAAGATGGAAGCTGGTCCTAAATAAAGCTATTATTATATTTCACGAAGTCGTCTTGTTTTAAGAACCACGCTCAGCTCTACCGGAACCCAGACAGACTACCCAAATACAACAGTTAATCAAAGCTATTTTATTACCTGTCTGTACAACATGAGGTCGCCTTTGGTGTATATTCTTTACAGTACCTATTTAAGTACGAAGTTGTAAAAAATAACAACTTTAACGTCTGGAAGAAATTACAATTTTAGATAGAATTTTGATTTGAGGGGTTGTGGCTAAGTTATAACAGTCGGACGGGTTGATCGGGCAGGTTGGGATACGCTTGCTTTACATACCAAGGTCCCTCCATGTCTCACAAAGCACGTTAAGCCGTTGGGCCTGGCTGTCACTTGTAGATCTATGGGTCGTCAGTAGTCTGAATGTCTGACCACCAGTCTAACCAAGAGATATTGTATTATCAAGTTGCTAGGTTGTGAAGGTCAGATAGGCTGACATTTCATGTAAAATACGGATACTCAGCTTCATCTGGTACTCGGAAGCCGATCCTAACATACTAGGCTAGGCAGATTATCATAGAATTGGTATTGATTTCTTTCATAAGTACTTACCTTATTCCCGAAAATTCTTGTTACACAACTTTGTCTCTAACACGATCGTAGTCTTACAAGTGTCAATTAATGAAGGATTACTAATTATTGTTACACTTGACTAAATCTCAAATATATACTTAATGATAAGAAGCCCTTTACTAAACGTAGTCGATTTTTCCTATTTTACACAGCAACAAAGCAACGGATTTTTTTCGTTTTTTTTGGATGGGAAATTATAAGTGAAAATATTATTCCCATCACAGCCATTCCCAAGATTTCACAAACATCGACCCTCTCTCATCAAAAGGCTCCAAACTCGAAAGATAAATTAAAATAAATGCCTCAAATGTAATAATGTGTAACGACGTGATTTAATATTATGTAACTAACGTAAGTAACGAGCAAGCTGCGGTGTCTAACTTACGTGCTTAGCAAATGTACGATTACCAAAAGAGATAGGTAACCGAAGTTCGTAAGATAGAAGTTCAGTAAGATCGAGATCGAGTTCAAACCGATGAATTTTATTCATTTATTAAAACTTTATGCACAAGTAAAAATATACTGCACAAAGGCGGACTTAATGCCGGAGACATTTTCTACCAGTCAACCTTAGGGTGATGCAGAGACAAAACATGGCATGGTTGGTGCAAAATACGGGATAGTTATATCGGAAACAACTATACAATACCAAAATAAATACTAATACATAGATACATAGTATATTAAAAAAAAATTGACAGGAGAACTAACGATGCATGTTTATGCATAAATTTTAATTTTATTAATAAAAAACAAACAACTCAATAATCAAACTAAACATTCGAAACATTCACCGGTTTCATATTAAACTTCAATTATATACGACGACCCTTGTTACTTATCAGTCACGCTTTTATTAGTTTGTTATCATCATTTCAGCCGTAAGACGTCCACTGCTGGACTTAGGCCTCCCCCAATTTGGGGGGCTTTGCCATAATTGCCACGCTTGGCAGGCGGGTTGGCGATCGCAGTATGGTGGTAAAATGCATAGAGAACGCTGCTGCCAATTCTCTAGGAAGTCCCTTAGTCGCCTTTTACGACACCCACGGGAAGAAATGGGGTGGTGTTATTCTTTACGTCCGGCACCAGACGGTACCGGCACCACACGGTATTAGTTTGTTAAGTATCCATGTAACGAAATGTTTGAACATGATGTTCTCCCATTTTGAAACGTCGGATTAATTTGAAACTTGGCACACTTATCAAGGACCGATAACAATACAATGATTTCATAAAAATGTGCCATTATCCTGGCCTGGATTACCAAGATAGCAAATAAAAAAGGCAAAACCCGCTTTTGTAACTAGCCGAACTAAAAAATAGAAAATGAATAATATGCTCTTTAAGGTATTTTTAACTGATATCAAAGACCACACTTATTCGATTATTTTGTACTTTTTAGTTTAGTTTTCTATGAAAGAGTATTTATTTTTAATTTTTTATGACTACTTACTTTGTCATAACCAGCTGTTAATAGAGTTTTGCTAACTGAATTTTAGATATCGTGGTTCAAAACGGACAAAATGATATAGGGTTTTTCTATCGGGAATTTCTCTGTCACGATATTTGAATATATGCGTGCGCTAGGTTACTGGGAAAAGCCTCACCCCCTTTTACATACCTACATGACAGTTAGAACCAACTTGGCGAAATGTGAGTTTTCTAAACACCTCTGCCTAACCTTTAACCCTTTCCTACCGGATTAGAGATTTTGAATGATATTTCCCAATTGAACTTTATAATATTAATAAGGAAAGTCAAAATAAAGCCCATAATTGTTTTGAGATTTTTATTAACAAAAAAATCAACCAAAGTCTCTGACGATACTCATAAGTCCTTGTACATTTTTATCGTTATTTTAGCACTAAAATTTAAAATCATAATCTAAAACCATATTAATTGTATAGTTTAAACTACAATCTTAAACAATAATATAAAACAAATAACACTTATCCCGTCTATTCTATTTTTAATTGTTTTCTTAAACAAAAGCAATTCGCAGTTCTCAAATCCAAATCTGGTCTGCTACTCGAATGTGTCACTTGCGGCCGGTATATAGGCAAAATTTAAATAAATCACTGTGATTGGCTAGCGTAGTGGTACTCGAAAGGAACGTTAGTGTCTAATACGTAATGCGCGATCGTATTGTCGAAATAATGAACGGGGAATCACCCGGTACAAATTAGTACCGTCAGTTAGGAAAGGGTTAAACGATAACAAATTTCAATGTAAATGGAATATAGATATCTAGTTAAAAACCCTTATTTCAAAGATCGTTACGTACAACTTTTATTTTCTTTTTTACATGGAATGCTGATTGGGTCTGCTTTTAACTTCGATGACGCCTGATGAAAAGCTATGGATGAGATTTGTGATCAAACGAGCGTGCTGACAAGATTCCTGTGCACTCTTGCTTTGTAGGCAGGGGGGTTAATGTGCAATGGAACACAAACGTTGGCAGAGAGTTCCACGCTTTGGCTGTGAGCATAATAAATATGCAGGAGAAGCGCTCAGAATGACTGGTCGGTATATCAATCTCTGAACTTCTGAAGTAATTCTTGTGGGTCGGCTTGGTCTAAGATTTGTAACACTATATCTAAGGCCCCTTTGAATAATGATTTGTAAAGGTTATAAAGGTAAAGATGATTTTATAATACCTACCTACCAAGTTAATTTTATTATTATAGGTACTTGAGTTTTTCCAAATAAGTCGAAGGCACTATCTTTTATGTAGAAGCAATTACGGGAGATAAATAAACAATTTTTATAACAGCAATAAATATTGTTCTCATAACAAGAAAGACTTATATTTAGACAATAATTAGTATTATATTTCACGCTCAATGACTAAAACAAATAAGACAAATAAACAGTAATTGTTTTATCAGTGATACAAAGTAGTACTTCTATATCATTCTGTAATTATTCGCTGTAGCTGTTGCTAGCGTCTCCTCGTCTCTGTTGCTAACTACAATGTTTTTCTTGCCGGCGCGGCTAAGCAGGCGCTTTTGGCCGCAGCTTCGCTCGCGTTAAAAATAACAATAAATATAGAAAATCCAAACTATAGTCAATTGGATTGGATATTGACGTGACCGTCGGTAATACAGTGCAACGGTATTAAGTACTCAGGGTTGGAACTTCATTACTGAAATGCTAGATGGCGTTGAAGTAGCTAGATTATAAGATTTTTTGACAAACAATTTTTTTATCTTTCGTAAACTTTTTTTTTTTCATAAAAAGTACCCTACCTATGTTACTTCTAATATCTCCAAGAGTATGTGTACAAAACGGTGAAGGAAAACATTGTAAGAAAACCAGCATGTCTTAGAACCAAAAATTCGAAGAACCCGAATCTACGAACCCGCACTAGGCCCGCGTAGTGGATTATGGCCCGCTCCCTCTCACCCAGAGGAGGCCTGTGTCCCAGAAGTGGGAACATTATAGGCTGCTAATGATTATGATGAAATACGCAATATGCTCGTGACGGCTCGTGGGATTATTTTAAAAGATCGCGGCCGTTCCGTAGCTCTAGAAACAAACGTATGTCGCGGCCAGTCGTCTCGACACTGTAATCGCACCGCGACCTTGGCTGACAGGACTCGTAGACGAGCACGTGTGTGTGAGTGTGTCGTTTCGAACGTTTGTTAGTAGTTTCGGTACTGTCCATGTTTATTTTGAGTTTTTTTTTTTTTTTTTACTGTATAGCGGAAGTGTGACTGTGTGACCTACGTAAATTACAGATTTCGTTACTTTTTGGAAAAAAAATTACCAATTAAAAAAATGACAGAAATGGTTTCTATGAGCGATGCTGAATAAACTATTTTCATATTGTGCATTCATTCAGTTATACACATTGTATGGTTTACTTTCCTTATTTTTTTAATGTCATTGGATCGTGCCTCAAGATTTTTGTCGGCTACTAGCCATGTAACTGATTTAGCCATGTGACTATTACTAAGAAATTCTAAATATCTTTCTATATCTGTAACGTACTTGTGCAATATAAGGTACCTGCGGGTAGGAAGAGCCGGTGTCTATCAAGGTCCATTACTACAAAAACATATTTCTACTACATTTATTTAGATTCCATTCACGCACACATATAAAGGACCAATCAGAAGGCTAATATTCGAACGCGCAACATCACGCGATCCGCCATCTTGTCAGTAGCCACGACGACGTCCGACGGGTAGGTCTACGCCACTGATTAGTAAAATTTTTCGCAAGAATGAAGATTTTTAAGGCCAAAAATATACAAATTTCTTTTAATCTTTAATTAAGGACTTCAAAAAAATTATTATTACGGACGAATCAAGGTAAGTTCTCTGTTAATTTTACTGTTTATGTACATTTTTTCATTTAATTTTGTAAATCTAGTCTAAGAGTCTAACAAGAGCCACATTCTGGGCGGATAATAGAAGCCGGCCCTTATTAGACTTACGAATCTTGTAATATTTTTACAAAATGCATTTCATTTTAATGACATTTCATCGTTTCCTTGTTATGTATTCTGAGGTATATTTCTAAAAATAAAAATATTTATTTAGTAAAGTTTTTCATAAAACTAACTAAGAATTAACGTGAAGTAGCTATATTTAATTAGGTACGTCAAAATAAAAGCAATTTTTCAGCTTTCAGAATACCAGTCATGGAACGTGTCGCTCGTGGAAGTTGGACATTAGAACAGTTAAAAAACGCCATGGACGCTGTTAACGGAGGGGTGATGTCTCAACGTAAAGCGGCCAGGACGTATGGCGTTCCTAGAAGAACTTTGGTAAATCATCTTAAATCTGGAAAAGTAGAAAAACAAATAGGGCGTCGCACAGTTTTGACCGCAGAACAAGAAAATGATCTAGCATTAAGAATAAAAAGACTTGCATCTATAGGTTTTCCTTTGACACCAAAAATCATACGACATCAAGCATTTATTTTTTGTGAAAAAAATAAGATACCAAATAAATTTAACGAATCTAAAAAACGAGCTGGAAAAGATTGGTTAAAATTATTTCTTAAAAGGCATCCTGATATTACAAAACGTAAGGTCCAAATTCTAAACCCAGCCAGAGCTCAAAAATTAAATAAGCCGATTGTAACAAAACATTTTGAGGAATATAAAAAAATATATGAATTACTAAATATCCGAGACAATCCACAGCGCTTGTTTAACATGGACGAAAAAGGTTGCAGACTAACTGTACACAAACAACCAACAGTTTTAGCTAAAAAAGGATCAAGAAGAATTCATATGGTTGCACCTGAACATGCAGAAAACGTAACAGTGGCTGCTTGTGTGAATGCATTGGGTAATCCGATACCCCCAATGATAATATTTAAGGGAAAAAGGCAGAAACCTGAATTCAGTGACAATTTACCTGCAGGGTCACTTGTAAAAATGGCTCCCAAAGGAAGCATGACTTCGTCATTATTCGTAGACTTTATTCGCCATCTAGGAAAATTTAAACCCGAGGGTAAGTGTCTGTTAGTTTTTGACGGTGCTTCCTGCCACCTCGACTATGATATTGTTGACGCAGCAGATGAGGAGGATATTGTTTTATACTGCTTACCGTCTAATACGACGCACGAACTTCAGCCGTTGGACAAAAGTGTAAACAAGTCATTTGAACACTATTGGGATCAAGAGACTTTATCGTTTTTGTATCAATACCCTGACAAAAAATTAACAAAAACGCGATTTAACTCAATTTTTAGTAAAGTATGGTCAAAGTGTATGACTCACGAAAACATAGTCAGTGGATTCAGAGCTACTGGGCTTCATCCCTACAATCCAGAAGCAATACCAGATGAAGCATATGCTCCCTCTGTATTGACTGAGAGACCACCAGAGCAAGAATATGTTTCCAGAGTACATATATCTCCAACTCCTGGTCCTTCCAATATAAATTTACGACATGCAATTAATAGTCCTAGGGCGGATAGTTCCGATTCCGATCAGACATATACTATTCGAACTCCTTGTTCACAATCTTTGCTCCTAACTGGGCTTACCCATTTATCGCCACCATTTATCCCAGAAGCAAATAGTAGTAGTAATAAAAAAATAGTAGACTACAGCTCAACTGATACAGCTTCTGAAAATTACCTTACCACAGTCACCAGACCAATAATTTACAGTTCTGACTCTGATACTTCTTTTGACGATGCATTGATTTCCCAACATATACCTCGATCAAATTTCGAATCTATACCTAATATATATAGTTCTTCCGATGATGAGAACATAAACCCAGGATTAACGGAGCAACACACTCCTATCAAGCAGAAGAATGTTTCGTGTGCTCATGTTGACGTAATAAGGCGTGACCAACACCTTGTATCAAGCGACGACGATCCAGAAGATGATATTCCATTAGAAAACTTGCGAAATCCTTCAAATTCCTCAACTAAATCTCCATTCCAGCAATTAATACCCACGCCAAACTATGCTGTAATTAAAAACAAATCAAGACGTAAAGCATTAAATTATAAAGGTCGCATAGTAACAAAAGATTTATTTAAAGAGAAAGAAAAGAAAAAAGAAATTCAAAAGAAAAGGAAATTTAAGGAAAATAAATCTCAAAAAACTTTAAAAGAACGCAATAATCAAAAGACAGACTCTAAAAAGAAAACTTCAGCCAAAACACCAAAAGAAATAGATGATGATAAATGGTACTGCCACGCATGTTATACAGAACGTTGTGAAGATATGCGTCAATGCCCACTCTGCCGAAAATGGTTTCATGAACAATGTCTAGGTTTAACCAAAGAAGATATAGATTTTGACTGTCCGATTTGCAACTAGATTTAGAAAACATATTGATCTCTCTAGTTTTTGCATTTAGAATAATAAGTTATATGCTTTGGTGCTTTTTTTTTCTTTTAGAAGCGCTATAAATATTGTTTGTTTTTTTATTTAAAACTACTTGGAGCAATAACAAAGTATTTGATCTCATTTTTTTAAATTAATACTTACCCTTAAAGTTTAATGGTTGTTTTGATGAGTAGGTGGTTGATTTTTTATTGTTAAAAACTACTTTGAGCAATAACAAACTAGTTGATCTCATTTTTTTGAATTAATACTTACCCTTAAAGTTTAATGGCTGTTTTTATTTTTTATTGTTTTGATACAAAAACATCTCTTGTTTGAGCTACTAAAAGAGATTTTTATAATATTATTATTTAGTTTCGAAGAAGTACTAATATTTTTGTTACTTAACACTTATTAAAAGTTTTATATCCTAATTTAATATGTCATATGTTGAATAAGGGCCATCAACATTTTTTTGTGATTTTACAAGATTCGTTTCGTATTTCCTGTCTCAAATTGTGAAAAAGTAAAGAAATCTGTATTCGAAAACATAATGTTGTTGTGGTTATTTCACTGAAAATATGTTTTGTTGTTACATTTTTATTACATAAGTTTAATAAGGCCCACGACTGTTTTTTTCCTAAAATTCGTTGTAGCTAAATTGTGATTCAATGTGAAAACGACAAAGTAAGATAACAGAAACTAGAGGACTAATTTACAATTTCCGTTACTCTCTTAAATACAATAATAATCTGTGGTCTTTATTATACTACCTAAGTTTAATAAGGGCCAGAGGTAGTGTTTTATAAAAACGTAATTTTCTATCAAAATTGTCATAAAAACACCAATATTTGTACTGTTTTAGACGAATAAAACTTCAAATATTTCTCTTGTGATTTATTACTATGTTTTATTTTTTAATTTATACCATTTCATCAGCTTTAAATTAAGGTGGCCCTTATTTACCGCAAGTACCTTACGCACAAGTTGAGAACCATTTCTCCGATTATAAAAGTTATTTACATTTTATGTTTTAACACAGCTATATTTTCGTATTTCTTTTTTTAAGGTAAAATCATAAAAGCACTGACAATAATAAATCAAGTCTGAAATAAGCTCGTCGTTCGCCTTTTGCGAAATCGGAGACGATAGTAAAATGGCGACGCCGACGAAGTGTTGAATAATTTTAACAACAACGAGTATTTATTTTCACTCTAACAAACGACGTGTATTTGAATGGAAAACTATTTTCATCTTTCTTTTCTTCGGTTTTTGTAGTAGTTATAATCATATATATATTTATCTTAACTGCCTATTTATAACATGATATAAATGCTATTGAATATGTGGCTAGCGGTGCAAGTGTTACTGCTAAGCAGGAGCCCAGTAGGACCTGGTTGCGATTCCTAGGTCGGGAAAGTGTTTTCAGAATTTTCTATTATTAAATTGCTCTATAGCAGGGTTTGTGCCCGGATGATGGCAACAGGTGCGCCGCCAAAAAATATTTCATACTCTTCATGTGACTTAAACGTACAGCAAGCAAACTGTTACCACGAATTCAATACATACGTTGAAAATTATTAAGAAAAAATTTAAAAAAAAAAATTAAACCGCCGAAATAACTGTAAAGCAAAAAATAATAAACCTTTCAGTCATTTTGAGTCGGCGCTTTTGATTTAATTTTTTGTTAAAAAGTTTTTATTTTATAATTTTTTGTAGCTATAATCTACTAATTACTACATGCTTGCAAAATCGGATCATTCTGTAAGAAGTTATGCGTGGTCATACATAAAAAAAAAAAACAAAACCACAAAAATATTTACGCGTCGAATTTGAGAATCTCCTCCGTTTTTTCGTCGGTTAAAAAGAAAATGTTGTTCCATACATATGTATGGAACAACATATTTAATACCTACAGTATTGGCTTTTCTATAAAACAGCAGTTTTTTTTTTATTACCACCTACTATTTCTACGTACCGTGTGGTGCCGGACGTAAAGAATAACACCACCCCATTTCTTCTCGTGGGTGTCGTAAAAGGCGACTAAGGGACTAACTAGAGAATGGGCAGCAGCGTTCTCTATGTATTTTACCACCATATTCCAGTCCAGCAGTGACGTCTTACGGCTGATATGATGATTTCTAGGCTAGGGTTCTAGAATCATGTGCTTAAATTCACGGTTACAGTTTGCACGTCGATGTCCCTGCCACTCTTGTATACAGGGCGCATGGTTCGTTAGTCAAGTCATCAACACTCTTACATATAATTTATCATCCGTTCGTAGGTTCTCTACCCACCCCTGTCGTGGGTGGATGGGATGGGTAAAGCCTGCTTAACCCGCCTCTACATTTGTTTGCATGCAATAGTCAAGTCGTTTTAGAGAGGAAATTATACAATGGCGCGATGTCAAGACGTCATACTGACATATGGATGACGTGTTTTCTGATAAATGATTGACAACGACTTTCGCATTTACATAGGTACATTTAGACTAATATTATAATAATATAAAGCGTGTAAAAAGGTAAAGGTTGTGAGCTTTTTGCAGGAAGGAAAGAATCTCTGGAATTTGAATAAATATTTTAGCATTTGGTAGTCCAATTCCTTCAATTTCACGAACATAACGCTACGACACTTAGGAACCGAGCAAAATGAAAAATACTCGGATAGAACGCCAAGTGTAAACGAAGTGGTAGCGCGGGTGGGCGATATAATACGACGTGATGGGTCGGAGGCCATAATTTCACGCGAATGAAGTCGTGGGCAGACGTTTTAATGTAAAATGGTCTATCATGCAGCTCTGAATGTATTTACATTACATGGTTCTCTTGGTTTCTATGTATACCTTACCTATAGAAGAAACTTTCATATAAATCACGTGCAAAACACACTACGTCTAAAAATAAATTAGCAGCCTAAAATGTCTTAAACCTTGATTACAGATTATACTTTAAAATGAATCAAATGTCTTAAACCTTAACTGTACTTTAAATCAAGTTTAAGTAATAAAAGCTTTAGGAACACATTTACGGGTTGAATATTTTTAAATATTATATTATAACTAGCTTCTGCCCGCGACTTCGTCCGCGTTAAATTTCTTGTTCCACCGACCTTTCCCGTCGCGTCGAATCGCCTACCCGTGCGATTTTCCCCGTTTTCGCAACATTTTTCATTACTGCTCCGTTCCTCTTAGTTGTAGCGTGATGTTATATAGCCGATAGATTGAAAAATTATTTTTGTGTTGGGTAGCCTATTTATTGAGGAAGGCCTCAATAAATGCTACCCAACAGAAAAATAATTTTTCAATTCGGACCAGTAGTTCCTGAGATTAGCGCGTTCAATAACAAACTCTTCAGCTTTATAATATTAGTATAGATTATCTCCTGTAGGTACATTTGCTGGTAAGGTATTTACCTTACCAGCAAATGTACATATAGGTCCAAATTTTCACCAGAACTCAAAACCCACCACCACACATGACCAGGAAATTTTATTTGACCTAGTATAAGTTACATAAGTAATCACACGCAAAACTGAAAAAAAAATATGAATTATATTAGCACCTACTAGCCCGCTCCGCCCCGAACCACCCCTGCTTCGTATTGTTTTAACGACTTGCAAGAACATCGAGATTACTTCATTATATTATGCCAATTTAATATTAATTTAAAAAAAAACACATAATACATTTTATGTGTATTTTGTCTGTAATTGGATTGGCTGTTCGTGCTCATTTCATAACGCGGTCGTTGGAATAATAAAATGATGTTTTCCGATTCAATTTAGTTGTTTGTCAATACAATACGTATAAATCGTTCGCTTTGTGTTTATTAAGAAAAGCTTCGAAGGATAATAACCACGGATTTACATATTTCTTCATGTTTTATTACGTGTAGGCACGTGTTATTCTCGGTTAAGCCCGAGGCCTAGGCAAACAGGATTAGTAGATTTCCCTACAGAAAATGTTGTACAAAAACCTTTTGAATCTGTGAAACGAGTACTGGAGAATTTTGCTCGATTTTACCTTTGAAGCTCTCCTGAAGCATGCCACTATGAGATACCGTGACCCTGGCACATGGGCAACAAAAGGAAGACGGGTGGGTTTTAGTCAGTAAAAGTCTGACACGCCCTCCCGCTCCGCCCAGGGGAGACGTCAGTTAATGATTTCCCATCCGGAAAAAAAAAGCATGCCACTATCAGCAGCATTTGCAGAGAGCGAACGTGGTCTGAGCGAATGTTATTTACATTTTCAGAATAATTACCTGGTTATTGCTTTTGTTCGTAATTAATTTCCTCTAAGGCTCGCGGATTTCCAAGAGCTAAAATATTCGTTAAGCTGATCAAAGGTCAAGGGAATGAATGTTTGTAAAATTGCATATGAGTACTTTTGTTATTTTTTTTTTTCAGAACCAGTAAATGGAGGCGTAATGTATTATATTTCAACGCGGGCACTGAACGGTTTAATGCTCGTGCAGACTAACGCGACGCGTCGGTCGCACGCGATTCGGCGATTTGTATCCGTAGAATAATTTCTATGAAAACGCGCGCGACACTTCACACAGCGGCGACCTGTCGTGCCGCGACACGGTCATAGAAATTGTTCTAAGGATATAAATCACCGAATAGAAATTGAATTGACAAACAACCAAATTGAATCGGAAAACATCATCTTATTATTCCAACGACCGCGTTATGAAATGAACACGAACAGCCAATCCAATTACGGACAAAATACACATAAAATGTATTCTAATTCAGCTTCTCGGAGGATCCTGTTTGTTACATTCTACTACATTTGCAATTATAATTATGTATCAACATTGTTCGCACTCCCTATTTTAGTAGTACTATACTTACAAATTATTGTTGCGTTACGGATTTATTCCGCACTCTCTCGTAACCATAACATAATTCGATCTAAATAATGGTGTTTGCGCTATATCTTTTCGTAACAATATGAGCTATAAGACGAGTTTTCTTCCTTTTTATTTTCTAATAATCCAAAAATCCAGTCCTGAAATATTTGCTATATATGGTCTCTTATATCTTATACGTTTACAGGCAAAGATCTTTCTTAGGGATAACAAGCCCTTATGTTCTATGGATGTTTATTGTTTGTTATAATTTGTACTGAGCTTAGAGTTCACAGAGTTACACTCCAAATTCTTCTTACCCTGCTTCATAAACGTGTAATTTACTTACACTTATATTCAGTAAAGGCTGAACTGAACCATAAACTTGATACGAGACGTCTATCACGCCAGTGGACACGCGGTATTGCTTCTATTCGCTAATTTAATAGAATTGGAGTAAATGGTCTTCTGTCATTGTTCCTATTTGGGGGAAATTTGATGTACCTAAAGGTAAATCCGCTAAGGTAGCCCGCGAATGACTCTTTCTTGAAAAAACCGGCCAAGTGCGAGTCGGACTCGCGCACCGAGGGTTCCGTACAAACCTTCAGGTATTCACAGCTTATGCATAAGGTTTTTGTTTATGAAATTAAATGTTTTTTTTTATATTTGAGTTGACTGAATGCAAGGTAAATTGTGGTTTACGATTAATGACGTATTAAAAAAAAACTGCTTACTAGATCTCCCTCAAACCAATTTTCGGTGGAAGTTTACATGGTAATGTACATCATATATTTTTTTTAGTGTTATCATTCCCTTATTTTAGAAGTTACGGGGGGGGGGGGACACACATTTTACCACTTTGGAAGTGTCTCTCGCGCAAACTATTCAGTTTAGAAGAAAAAGATAATAGAAACCTCAATATCATTTTTGAAGACCTATCCAAAAATACCCCACACGTATGAGTTTGACGAAAAATATTTTTTTGAGTTTCAGTTCTATGTATGGGGAACCCCAAATATTTTTGTTTTTTTTTTTCTATTTTTGTGTGAAAATCTTAATGCGATTCACAGAATACATTTACTAACCAAGTTTCAACAGCATAGCTCTTATAGTTTCGGAAAAAAGTGACTGTGATATACTCGGACAGACAGACAGACAGACAGACATGACGAATCTATAAGGGTTCCGTTTTTTGCCATTTGGCAACGGAACCCTAAAAATCATTCAATGGGATTAAATGAACTTACGGAATTGTATTGACGATTTTAATGATTATAATTCTATTAATACTTACGTGTCACGGATCATATTTTGTTTAACATACAGGCTGACACTGACCTACAAATTGCAAAAAAACTTAAGAAAATTTAAATTTCATCGATTACTCTAGCGCTTCCGGCGCCTATTGTAGTAAACACCGCGATCACGTTCAACCACAATCCAGTCATACGATATAGGTACGTACCCCACACACAATATACTCACACTTTCTTTGTTTGTTTCAGATAAATGAACCAAGAGACTAAAGCATCCTGCTAATGCTATCGACAAACCTGTGGCCGATACAATGACCACCATGAGTTCCATTAGTGAGGTCGCCAACGTGACCGACAACACCTCGGTAGCTGTCGACCCCACGGTCATCTTCGGACCTCAGAGGGACCCTCTCTTCATCGTGCTACCTATAACTATTATATATTCAGTTATATTCTTTACCGGGGTACTGGGAAATATATTTACATGTTTAGTGATAGTTAGGAACAAAAGTATGCATACAGCTACCAATTATTATTTATTTAGTTTAGCGATCTCAGATCTATTGTTACTGATAAGTGGGATGCCTCAGGAGATGTATTCAATATGGTCAAAATGGCCGTACGTATTTGGACACAGTTTTTGTGTGATAAGAGGATTAGCGGCTGAGGCTTCGACGAATGCCAGTGTTTTAACAATAACATTATTTACGGTGGAGAGATATTTAGCAATTTGTCACCCGTTTGTTTCGCACAAGATGTCGAAGTTATCGCGGGCAACGAAACACGTGATGTTCCTGTGGGTGGCGGCGGTGGGGCTGGCCCTGCCCCAGGCGCTGCAGTTCGGGATCCGCGAGCACAGCGGCGTGACCATGTGCCTGCAAACAAGAGTCATTATAGAACACTCGTTTGAGATATCGACGTTCTTCTTTTTCTTCGCGCCAATGGTGCTAATCACGGTGCTGTACTCACTAATTGGCCTGAAACTGAGAGATACGAACATAAGCAAAGAAAAAAGTCAGAAAGACTTTGATACAACAATGAGATACACACATAAGATCAGGCGGAAACACAGCCAGTCCACGAGAAGAGTCGTCAAGATGTTAGGTAAGAATCAATTCACAATTTTTGTTTTGTTGTATAGTGGCAATTAGGTCAATTCGTTTGTATTAAATGCGAAAATTTGAAGTACCTGTTGACAGCATTTACATACAATAGTGACATGAATAACAAAAAAAAGATTTCAATGGTTAATTAAAAATAATAGATGAACTAGGTAGATGAGAGTATTGTGAATACTAAATGGTTGCATACATTTGAATACCTTTATCCTGCTCAGTTCACGAAAATAATTGCATTTAATGGAAAAACGTTCGTGAAGGGTAAATACCTACATATTTTTATACTAATATCTAATATTCAAGAACTTGACTCCCATCACCTAAAGGTCGTTATAAACTACACATAACAACGCGAAACGCGAAATTATGTCTGGTTCATTACTTGTCTATACAAGTCTTGAAACAGACATAATTTCGCGAAAATAATATAAAAATTCTCAACTTTATAAGCATTATGCATGCTTGAAAAACGAAAAGCAATTCCAAAGAAGTAGGAGCGTCGAGTGCAGTTTTCATTTCGTAGAAAAGGACGTTGCTTTTATTGTACCTAGATTTCTAGGTGTTTCTAAAACTCATCATCATTTCAACCGAAAGACGTCCATTGCTGGACATAGGCCTCCCCCAAAATAGAGGATTGCAATAATCACCACGCTTGGCAGGCGGGTTGGCGATCGCAGTATGATGGTAAAATGCTTAGAGAATGCCCATTTTCTAGTTAGTC
Organism: Aporophyla nigra; assembly: GCA_947507805.1. Classification (NCBI taxonomy): domain Eukaryota; kingdom Metazoa; phylum Arthropoda; class Insecta; order Lepidoptera; family Noctuidae; genus Aporophyla; species Aporophyla nigra. The sequence continues at coordinate 9,838,330 of OX382301.1, forward strand.
TCTTAGTCGCCTTTATGACACGCGGGAAGAAATGGGAATTAAACTCTACCTAAAGTTAGTTATAGTTAGAATATTGCCATTTTTGTCTTAAATGTAGAGAAAAAATAAAACCACAATGAAAGTGCCACCATGCACCGCAACCCAGTGCCTGGGACTGAAGTTACCTAATAGTAGGAGAATTATACTATAAGTCACAGCTAGGTACAGGTAGGATACTTTGCTTATTCCCACAATATAAGGTCTAATGGCATTCTGCTATGGGGATCAGCAGCTGACGCACTATCAATTTTTATTTTACAAAAGAGGGTAGTCCGCGCACTCCAAAACAGATCTTCGCGAGTCAAGTACAGTAGAAAATCTAATAAAAATAGCAAAATTAATGTCTGAAATAAATGAACTAAATCTGTGATGTCACACAAATCAAAATAATATCAGTCAGAAATTCGTCAGTGCTGTGATGGGCTTTCTCTCTCTCTCTCTCTCTCTAAGAAGGCTTTACAGCTTTAGTTGTTACAGTTTGGTTTTTATATAATGTCCCCATGTTTAGCGATACAAAAATTGTATTAATTGCATGCAAAATAAATTAAACATGATTCAATTATTAACTAAACAATGTCGCAGATTACTTGGTACCTAATACAATAATAGTCATTTACATTTTCATTAATACTTGTACATATAAAAATCTTAAATATCATAAAAGTTGTGCTCATTTAGCCGTTTATATAATTGGTATTTAAATGAATTTGTATTATTTAATAATTTTAGTTCATTTGGTATATTATTTTATTATATATACGTACACACATTACGAGGCAGCTTTTAGCATGGCTGACTTAGGATTATCCTTTAAAACAAGTCTGTGTGGGTCCCTTGTTGGTCGAGTGATTACTTCATACGCTTTTTTGATTTCATATATGTAAAGTGAGGCAAGTGCTAATAAACCCAGCTTAAAAAAATATATTTGCAAGACTCATTAGGTTGAAGACCACAAATGCTTTATCTTTACTGTTCCCCCATATAATAAGCCCGTAGCGTAAAATCGATTCTATATATGGGGAGAATTTTCTCAACTGCCCCAGCGCGACCGCAGACAGGCCGCGTGAGCGCAAAAGACGACTTTTTCATCTCGTCGTTTGGCCCTGAGAAAAATGTTTTAAAAATCACAAAAGCATCAATCCCCATGCACTTTTTTCTCAGCTTTCTGATGGTGCTATCAGTTTTCACAGATTTTCATTTAATAACCTATAAAAATGCAAATGTTGGTAAAAATGCGTTAAATCTCATGATGTACAATTTTTAGAATTTTTTTGACCATCTAGATCGAAAGATGAGACGATTTTAGTAAAGTATAGTCAATAAAAAAAGAGGGGTTTTTTGATATTTTTATGTATTGGACCGATGAATATGCGTGGTAAGTAGTTATTGCAGTTTTTCTGTTTGTCACATTCTTCACTTGTCTGAGAGCATAAGCAAATTTATTGATCTTATTGCATAAATTCTCTACATGTACTTTCCAATTTAAATCTTGATCTTTAAGAACACCCAAGAATATCGTTTGGGTAACTTGTTTTAGTCTATTAATGTTAAGTTTAAAATTATATTTAACATGTTTAGATTTATTAAATTGTATAAAATTAGATTTGTCTAAGTTGATTTTTAATTTATTTGTCTGTAGCCATTCTAAAATATTGTCAATAGTAATAATAAATTAATGTCAATTTCATGGTCAGATACTGATATATGCTTCTTATCAGACGTCACTATCATATTTGTTTATGGCTCTTCAATATTGTGATAACTTTTATAAAGAATTGGAGCCATAAATGATATTATTTTTGCAGGTAGGTTTGTACAAACACTTTTACACGTCAATCATATTTTTTAAACTATTGTAGATGAGGTCGGCGTTTCCTATCCGACTACTCTGAGAAGAAAGCCCGAAACAAACCCAGAGGTCACAGTCTCTTTTAAAGTCCAGACATAATCTTGGTCAGATCATGTGAAGACCATGTGCATTGGGGTCTGAAGTGGTCTTTTAAGGAAAGAAACAGATTGAGTGGACCTGTCCAATCAGTGCACGCATTTATCAGTAATCATCTAGTTCAACTCAGAACTTAAGGTGGTCAATGATTCGACGAACAATACCAAAGAAAGGACATTTGTGTAGGTCCCATAAATTACTCAAACTGCCAGACCATGATAAAAATTAAATGAAAAGAAAAGGAAACCAGACAAAACACCCACTTAGTCTTCACATTTACAATAATTAAAACAATATAATATTTTAAAAGTAAATATTCACATCACATACAAACATATTGGATGTATTTTAACATACATATGTCAGGTAATCATACCATAGATTCTTCGTGCCGTTTCACCTTGGCAGTTCTATTAGAATCTAAAAATAATGTATTTACTTTAAGATATTACTTTCCACGACGGTGAGGCATCTAGTTCTAGATATATCTGAATCATATTTTCGTTTCCTCTATGGACCAAGTTCACAAATAGTTATTATTGCAACAGATGCGGCTGTAATTAGAATATCTGCATTATTAATAGTCGCGTACTATTATTATAGAAACTTCCGTCGATAATCTTTTCATCACATTCTTGTTTATTCAAGTTTCCAGTGCTAAGATGCCGTGTGACTTCACACCTATCGTGTCCCAAACTGGACTTGGCAAATAACTAAAAATATATACCCCAATCATCAGTACCCTTATCCCAATTTAACTGGAGTCCACAACATGTCATTTCTTCCATACTTCTCTATTATTCTTCATCTCGGTAGTCACCCCCTTTCAAGCCATATTATCTGTTAAAACTTGCGGCCTACCCAAATGTCCTGGTATTATCGTTTGGTATTGTTCTTTGAACCGACAAAACTCCTGAAGTTCTCAGTTGAGCTGCACAATTTATTACAAATGCGTGCACCCAGCCCCCCAACTTTGTTTTGAAATATTTTTGTTGTGTTTAGTCTTTCTTTGCCTCATGTTTACCGCAAATATACGTATCTTTTCTTTCTTCAGCGTGTTCTTTTCTCAAAAGACCATTTCAGATACCAATCCACATGGTCTCCCCATGATCTGACTAAGTTAATCTGGACTTTAAAAGAGACTGTGATCTCTGAGTTTGTTTCTTTGTTTCTTCTCAGAGTTGCCAGATAGGAAACGCCTACCTCATCTTGAGGATCATGCGGATTAATGTCTGAGATCGTCTTTTGAGGAAAAAACCAAACAATTTAAGTGGGTCTCTCCAGTCAGTGCACACATTTGTCAAAAATCGTATTACTCAACTCAGAACTTAAGGAGCTCAACGAGTCGACGAACAATATAGGAAAGAACTCAAGGACATTTGGGTAGGCCACTTAAAGTACTCCATTTGCCAGATTATCATTAAAACTGACTGAGGAAACAGAAATAATCTATTAAGTCCCCACATTAACTTAAATATCTTGGGCATTTTCTTACCGACGACCTCAGTGACCATATGGACATTGAGAAAGAGCGTAGGGCTCTGGCAGTCAGGGGTAATATGTTAGCACGAAGATTTGCTCGGTGTAATGACCGAGTAAAGATTACGCTTTTTAAAGTTTACTGTCAGAGTTTTTACACCGGTATTCTTTGGGTCAACTACTCGAAAAGGTCGCTGGATGTCCTACGCATCCAATATAATAATGTTTTTAGGATGCTGTTACGACTGCCTCGTTTTTGCAGTGCCTCAGAAATTTTTGCGGTGAACCATACTGATGGATTTCATGCCATCATTCGAAAAAAAAACGGCCTCATTACTGAGCATAATAAGAGGCAGTTGTAATTACCTGATCTGAAGGCTATGGTGGCAGACACTTCCTCTGCCATAATAAGGCAATTTGTCAGAAAACTTATACCCTAGTGGCCATTTGCTATGTCCTGCTGCTGGGTGGTCTTGTTATTATTATGTCTGTAGAATAAGTTACTAACAATAGTGTTTTAAGGAAAACTGTTACTAACAATTTATGGATCTTAGTTGTCCGCTTAAAATGATTTGATTTATTTATTAACAGATGTTAAAATAATCTTTATATTTTACTTTACAAAGTAAATATTCATCATAATCAGCCCGTAACACACAGGCCTCCTCTCAGTCACCTTCCGCCTTACGCAGGTCCTCACCGGATATGGCTGTTTCGGAAGGTTCCTGTTCTGAATAAGGCGGGAGGAAAGTCCCGGGTGTTTGCATGGCGTGGATCGCCTGGAGGACACCGTGGAGCGTACGGTGGAGATGTACCCTGCCTGGGCGGAGCACCACCTTGTTCTCGTGGAGGCGATCGGCGGCGGCGACCTTTCGCGTCCGGCCCTGGTACAGGCCATGGTACGGAGCGAGAGAGAATAGGTCACCCCCTTCTGCGAAGCAGTAATGCTAGCGAATGAAGAGGCGGAGCGCGTACGGGAGAGGCAGTCTTTGCGTCCTCACGACCTAGTCGCCGCAGGAGGAGACGCCCCAGGCGTCGGGAGTCGATTGCGGACTCCCGGCCACCGTAGGCGCGGACTTGCGGGCGGTGAGCAATGGGGAGCTCGCTGCCTGGTAAGGACCAGGCCCGTGTCGACGGCACGTAGTGTTCCACGCGCCTATAAGAGATATCAGCTTAACTGAAGGGGTCCGCTCGGACCGATACCTGCCATGGTTGCGAGATCTGTTCGAAAGAGTTACCGTGGCCCTGGCATATAGGCAACTAATGGAACACGGGTGGGTTGTAGTCAGTAAAAGTCTGACACGCCCTTCCGCTCCGCCTAGAGACGTAATTTGATGAATCGCCTACAAAAAAAAGGCCTCCTCACGGTGAGACGGAGTGAGCCGTAATCTACCACTCGGGCCCAGGGCAGGTTGGAAGTAGTTAAATATCTTCAAGTTTATGGTAGGAACCATAAATTCGAAGATTCCTAGAGGACATGCCGATATCATAATTATTCATGTCATTGTTTAAATTATTATGAAATGTCAGTGTTTATAAAAAACAGTTACCAAAAACAAAATAACATTCAATGGGTAAAAATACGAGCAACTCTAGCCAAGTTCAAACCCTAAACTTTGGCATTCCGAAATAAAAAACAGGTACTCGTCAATGCCGGCTACTTGCAAATGATGTTGACATAAACTACACATTTAAATATCATTATTTCAGTGTCCGTAGCTATCAAATCTTGACCGTAAATATTGCGTAAGAAATTATTTGATGCTAAGTCCATGAGTTGTTAGCGTAGTGTTTTAATTTAGACACGTAGGTAAAATTAATTCAATAGGCAACAGGTACGATTATTACAAGATCTAACAAAATAATAGGTTCAGGTAAAGAAAACATATAATAATAATAATAATAAACCCGCAGGGCAGCATGTGGCGTGCTGTTGGGCAGTAGCGACCCCACGGACCCTATCTCCCGGGAGAATTCTTGTTCCTCATCTCTGGCTTGCCTTTATTGGCCGGCTGGAGTGAACAATGAAGAGGTTCAGAGCTCCCACCTCATTCTTGCCTTTATTGGCCGGCTTGAGTGGAGATTCGCAAGAGCAAACGTGCTCGGGGAAAGGAAGTATTCCAGTAAGTGCTCGTAGGGATATTGACCATCTTCCGGGCTCTGGGATTGTTCTGAAAGCCGTGGAATACCTCTCCACTTCTCAAGCACCTCAGGAAGTGTTGCCCCCTTGTCGCTGCGTCACTATGTGCCAGCGACGGTTTCCGGGGGCCCATTATTGAGTGTGCAAGTCACCCCCTGCCATTTAATCCGTGTAAATACAAACATTGATGCGGCAGGGGCCATAGACCTTCCATAGTTCTTGGTAACCAGTCCATTTTAGCCAGTCAAATACATAGTCCAACATCTTGGTTTCCATATCCTGCAATAGTCCAACAACAACCGGAGGTTGTCCTTGGGTGCACTTGCACAGTGCATACGGGGATAACCGTCGGTTAGTGCCTCACTTCATTTAAATTCTAAGGGGCCTCTGCGAGTTGGCTTCGGCCCCTCGTACGCCTTCTAAAAGACCGGGATCCTAGGATCCCGAGATATATATATGAAAATAATAATAATAATAATAATCTTTATTGACATAGAAGTATGTTACATTATTATATGGAAACCCTGACTCCTGCGCTAGGTTGTAACCTGTGTTACAGGAATCAGTGTCTTCTCCCAGTAGTTTTACACAAAAATTATGCAATAAGATTTAAACAGTTTTACATCACACAATATCTGCTTAAGGCGTATAAATGTATGTGTGTGTGTGTGTGTTTGTGCGTGTGTGTGTGCGTGTGCGTGTGTATGTATGTGTGTGTGGTGCGGTGTGTGTGTGTGTGTGAGTATGGTGGGTATCGTGGTATTTATATATTTATCTTGCATGTTTATAATGGGAAGCGCTAATTGCAGGGTTTATGTTATTAAGTTTTCTGTCTGTATGTAATCTAGTGTTTGTAGAAAGGTGTTTATTTTCTTTTTAATTTCATTTTTGGGAAATGGGTTGATATCTAGGGTCTTGTTTACCTTATTGTAGATATGCGTAGCAAGAAAAAGATGTTGCCTTCTAGCTGAGGCAGTTTTACATTTGACGTATTTACAAACATTAGTGACTGTTCGTTTACTTTTGTAACTATTGTTTATAGGTGTGATTAGGTGTTGCTTCAATGTGATATTGAGAACATATAGCTGTCTTACTGTGAGCACTGTACAATTTTGGTACAAAGTTACGGTCGGGAAACGGTATGGTTTGAAGGTCATGACTTTGAGCAATGATCTTTGAGCTCTTTCAATGTGGATCATAATTGTTTTACAGGCTCCTCCCCACACCGTAATACAGTAACCAATTATCGATTGGGCTAAAGAGAAGTATAAAGTGCGAAGAAGATCAAAATCAGCCACAAGTCGAAGTTTCTTAAAGGCCCAAATAAGTTTCCTCACTCTCCTTCCTCATATAAAATTCCTAAGAACAAAAATCTTATCTAAACGTGAATAACAATAAAATTTGATTGTAAGTTGAAACTGGACTTGCCTCTTTCAATAAGTATGACTAAAAAACAAGATACGAAATCATTTATTTCTTAGCGCACAATTAATTAATTCAACGTAAAAAATGAGTCGTGCTGCGCCAACACCTTAGATATAGGGCCTGCCACAATGCATGATGACGATGACACATGCTGTCCTACAGCTAGGCAAAGGCTTCCCCCAAAACCTTCCGGGAACTCTTTTCCCAAGGCACCTCGAACCAACAATCGCGGTCCGCGCAAGTCATCTCGCCACCGATTACTGAGCCGTCGGTGGCTGCGCCGTCCATCTTCACGGCCCCATTGTATAGAGTTTTACCCAACTGTCATCCTGCATGCTGCTAATGTGACCGGCTCGATCACATCAACCCCTTAAAAAATTTAACAGGGAAGCGCCAGGGTAACTTTTAGGCTTTTTCATTAAATAGGTATACAGATTATAAGAATAAAGGGTTGTATTAATGATGTTAATGATTATAAAGGCAAACAGGAGCGACATGTCGCGGAGGCGATTCTGCGATTTATCACGACACAACACCTTTCACACTTGGGCGACCATTCGAGCAGCGCGACAGCTTGTGGTACATTTTGTATATTACACACAAAATGTACCTTATGTTGTCGCGCAGCTCGACGCGCAGCGACCGTGTCGCGTCGTGACAGGTCGCCCCTGTGGGAAGTGTCGCGCGCGTTTTCATAGAAATTGATCTACGGATATAAATCGCCGACTCGCGCGCGATCGTCGCATCGCACTAGTCTGAATGAGCCTTTACTCTGTAAATACATAAATGTATTACGATCGTGAATCTTATTTCAATCAACAAACAACCTGACACTGAACTGCAAGTTGCAAAACACGGAAATAATATTGAAATTTTCGGTACAATAAAGTACTTTATTTAGATGGTAATATTGTTTTGTTCACAGTGGCAGTCGTCGTGGCGTTTTTCATCTGCTGGGCACCATTCCACGCCCAACGGCTGGTAGCTATCTACGGAACAACTGAGAACCATCTAGCTCGGTCACCGATCCTTCTCTCCGTGTACTCATTCCTTACCTATATCTCCGGAGTTTTCTACTACATGTCTACATGCATCAACCCGATATTCTACCACATCATGTCCAATAAGTTTAGGGACGCTTTCAAGGTAACTGTCAATGAACTTCCTGTATAATTATATATCGTTTGCTATTAACCCAGCTGTTCAATTAAATTGTAAGCTTATTAAGTTAAGTTTAAGTAATCATAATCTTGGCATAAAATAACTATTAATTTATTGATAGGAACTTATGTTATTAGGAGTTATTTTAGTTTCTATTTAATAATCAAGGTAATTGATTCCAATCTTAATTCACTAAGTAATAAAACTTGAAAAAGGATTATTTTTTAATTAAAACAATGAACCTCGGTAGCTAGTAGCGAAGAAAATATCAACTGTCCCATAGGGGCCGTTCAAGTATTACGTAAGCACATTTATTACAATTTTTTACTCCCCCGTCCCCCTTGTCAGCAAAAGTAAGCAAAGCTCTTACCCCCTCCCCTCCCATGCTTACGTAAACATTGCTATATGCATTTTTCTTTCAATGTACTCTGTTTTTTCATTGATTAATGTGCAGCAGTTATAGTTCTAGAAATTAGAAAATAGATTTAGGATAGGAGACTTTAACGCATATATTCATTTAAAATACGTCAAATCGTCAATCTTAGCGAAACGAAACAATAGGTTGACGGAAGAAATTTTGTCAAGTGAATTGAGCGCGGTCATTTCCCTACTCGGTTCTAAGCGAGTACCTAAACGTCTATATTATTTGTGAGAATCCCCGAAAATGCGTTTCATATTCAGAAATAGGCAACGTGTGCGTTGCCATATGTGTAAAAAAGTAAATAACTACTGCTCACGGAATCACCATCTAGACCCCCCACCCCCCATGTCATCAAATATAAGCAAATCAAAGACCCTCCGCCCCCCCCTAGTGCTTACGTAATACTTGAACGGCCCTATATCAAACTTCAATACCTACTCGTCCGAAAACAGAGGGGTAATTGCGTTATACACTATCAGTAGGAATCGCTTTCATTTGGACAATTCCGAAACATTCGTGGCGTTGTTTACGTTGCTTAGGAAACAATTTTTTCGGACATATGAAAGAATGATTGACAAATAAGCTTCAATTTGATTCAGATTCTGATCAATAGTGTGTTACTCAACTAGGCGTAGGTACGGCTGATAATATTTCACTTTTCTGATATACCTATATTAAAACACCTTTTGAAGTCAATGTTAAACCTGACACGTTTCCAAAAAGTCATCTAAGTTCGTGAAAATTAAAGTTAGCAGACGCTGTGTTTCAGAACTCAATGATGCTGTGGTGCTGCCGCTCGAGCGAGAGAACCGCCGCCAAGCGCTGCTCCTACACGGCCATGGCCTTCCAAAGGAACCCCACCTCCAGCGGTACTGCCAACTCAGGTCATTTTACACGACATTTTAATTTCTTTACTCTTTTTTCTATTTCCATACTTCACTAAAAGGTTTAAATTTTGCTTTTCAGTTTCTATTTTCTTCGGTTTAATTTTTAAAAGTTTTTTCAATGCTACTTACATATACAAGTACCTAGGTTCTTTACCTATGTTCTTAAGTTTTCTTTTACAACAGTAAAATAAACAAGAAGAAAATAAAAAGTGGATTTTAAAATGTGTGCACACTTCGCGACAGTCGTTCAATGTCCACTCTGTAACATTGCTGTGATATCGACGGTAGAAATCTCAAATGTTGCCAGGGACAAGGATTTAAACGTCCCGTATGATATTTGAGATCTCCACCATCGATATATCTTTGTCGCGATGGTTACTTTTCGTACGCAGCATTAGGAATCTAGATTTTTTAAACGAATAGAATTATTCAAATGGGCATAGCAGCCAACAAATACACAGAAACATGTTTGATCCCAAAGTATTTACCTAACATGATTTTATGATCATATATTACGCGTGGGTAGATACTTGGTTTATTAAACCAAGGTTTTAATAACTGGCCAAAATATTTGTGTTGCGACCTTTGCGACCCCGTTAAATAAAGTAACAGAATTAATCTAAATAATTGAGGGTTTAATGAAGAGAGTTGGTCATGGGAGGTGGACGTATCTAATTTGTATACCAATCTATGTTGTTTTAGGTTCAATATTTTATAAAATAGTATTCACTTTTTACAGGTAATTCATTGAAAAACTCTTTGCGAAACGAGGCGAGCATCCGCTACAAAATGAGAACCCAGGACACAAGAGATCGATGCATACCCACAGTGCACGTATGCCACAATGGTAGGACGATCGTCTCGCCGCCTGTGCATGACTACAGGACCTGCAGTAAACACTCATTCCAACAGTCCCTCAAAGAAGAAATTATTAACAACAGAAACTCGTACTTAGACACAGCCATGCAATTAGCAAATGAAAAACGAAGAGCCTGCTCGCCGGTATGCTGCACCTATCCCTCGTCTCCCACAGAAGTGATCTCAGTGACACCCGAGGCCATAGTCAATAACATCTCAGAAGAAAAGAGAGATTACTCGGCGGACGAGCCCGAGAAATATCTCAATGAGATCAAATTAAGAATTATACAACGTGAGAAAGAATACGGATAAAATTGTGAAGTTCGAAATTTGGCAACGAAATTAGAACAATTTGTCAATTTCTTTACGTCAAAATTGTTTAATGTAAATAAGATACCTACCTATATGGCGTACAAGATATCGAGTTAAGTAGAATTATTTTTCAGTGTGTAATGTTATCTAGATTCATGAAACTAGATATAGTATCAAAACAATTTTCAAATTGTTACGGATTATAATAAACTTTGCATTATACGTGCCTAGGTAAGCATGCAAGAGATATAATCGTTACAGATCTCTTCGTTTTACCACTCGTGTTTTTGTAATCTGTTTGTCAGTTTGCCTTAAAAATATTTAAAATCAATACCTATTTGTAAACTTTTGAATATTGTTGTCAAATTGCACCAATCAGTGAGTCCTTTCGGCAGAAATATGTAGATCTGATCAAGTTTTTGTGACAGCGTATCATACTTCTTTGACCAGTTTTATCACAAACTCACATACCTTTTTATAGCTAGAATACCTATACGATTTTACATAGATTCCGGAATTGGAGACGGGACAATTTTTAATTTTTTTTTTTTTAGCTCATGTAGGTTCCATTGCTATTGTTTAAAGTACGCAACGAAGAGTTTTCTACGATTCAATAAACTATATTACTTACTAATGAAATAGCTATCTAATTATTTAAAGAAAGTATCTGCCCGTGAGCAACTAACGAAGATTAAACTATTTACTCTCGCAATTCGGTTCAGACATGTTTGTGTGTGAGAGAATAAAGAAGAGCTTTATTAAGTATAAGTATGTATTACTTGTACGGTATCTCTAACTTAGAACTGTTTATTCATGAATACTTGAAGAATCTTGACCACGTACAAAATGTTACGAGAATAAACTAATTTTCGAATACTTTGTTACGTAGAATGAAATAAAATATTTTCGCGGAAAACAAAATACCATTTTTTCTATTTTTTCTTGTACTTGTATCAGTGTCAGTAAAAGATTTATATTAGATAATAATATTATTAAAACTTACTTATATTAAACTTAATCAATATGATTACAAGTTCGGTAGGTACGTGCTTATTCTGCACAGGCCTATTGTTTACAAGACCAATCATTGTCTTAATTACATACCTATTTAACTAACTACTCTAACATTATGTATCATGTACGAAATTTTGAACCATTTTTTCACATATTACTTACTAGTTTACCGATATATGAAAGTAAGTACATTATTGTAAGTACCCATGTTCATACACAGGGTCAAATTAAAAACTCTACCCATGTGTTTTGTATCGATATCTAAAACTTATCTAATAAAAAAACAAAGTAATTTATTACACGCTTTATATTAGCTTCACTTGTATGTTTGTATGTTTGTATATTTGGTATGGTATTTTTTAAATGATATCAGGCACCCCACGCTTTTTTTCCATTATTTTGTACTTTTTAGTTTGGTTTTCAATGGAAGCGTGTTTTTTAGTTTTTTTAAACTATTATTTATTTTCTATTTTTTAGGGTATTTCGAATTTTGAGACGTATGTCAGCGTAGTTTGTGACAGTTTTTTTGCTGTCCTGGTAACCCTGGCAAGGATAATGGCACAAATTTATGAAATTATTGCATAGTCATCGGTCCTTGACAGGTGTGCAAAGTTTGAATGAAATCTGGTCGTTTAAAGTGGGTCAAAATCGCGCTATAAGGAGTCGGTTACAAACAAACATACAAATATACAAACATACAAATATACAAACATACAAATATACAAACATACAAATATACAAACATACAAGTGAAGCTAATATAAAGCGTGTAAAAAAACTAAAAAACACGCTTCCATGGAAACCAAACTAAAAAGTACAAAATAATGGAAAAAAAGCGTGGGGTGCCTGATATCAATAAAAAAAATACCTTAAAAGCACCCCACGCTTTTTTTCCATTATTTTGTACTTTTTAGTTTGGTTTCCATGGAAGCGTGTTTTTTAGTTTTTTTTTTACTATTATTTTTAAAAATATTTTTATAGGCGAAGATCTCTATGCTCGCAATCGATCAGCTGTTTTGTAATTTTTCGTATAGCATACATATTTTATACGAATTTAGAAAAACCGTAACAGCACAGTCGTTTGATCCCCATTTTATAGTATTTAAATAATATTGACGAAAAAAATAATATTTTATCTTTATATTTCAATAGTTTTCGATATGTGGGTAAATTATAACCAGCTAATTTAATTTGATCCTGTATGTATCGTCAATCCAAAGATACTCTAAGTCCTAAGCTGAGAACTTAGGTTTATGACGTTCTAAGCTCTTCTGAACTATAGAAATAATCATGAACACGGATCTCCTAACTTGAAACTTTAGTTCGGTAACAGTTATACAATTGTATCTGACCCATTTCTAAGGACGTTACCTACTAGGGTTATCGGTATAACAGTTTTGTAACTTACGAATGCTTGAACCGCATACTCGAGATGATGTCGACCACATTATTACGAACTTTTACTGCCGGTTTTTGATCTCGTCGTCTGCGAGTAATGAGGACGTCCCTTAGGACACAGAAAAACTGGAAATAATTTTCAATAAATACTTTTAAAAAAGATCATTATAATTCTTATTTTTATTGCATTTTGTACTTATCAAATTTAAAATATAAATGTATTTTTATATAATTTTAACTTTTTGGGAGAAAGACTTGCATGCGAGTCCAAAATGTAAGACTGAGATTGTAAAAAAAGTAACTAATGGTTCACCAAAACACGAGAAGACCCATTCTCATTTATTTGTGATTGCATTTTTCATACACAGTTATAATTAATATCTATATAAGCAGCCTGTAATGGTTCCGCTGCTGGGACACAGGCCTCCGCTTTTCGAGAGGAAGTAGTTGTAATTCATCTACCAACCCGCAGATGCCCACGTGCTAGACGTGGGCATCTGCGGGACGGTAGATTGGGTCGTGGGGCTTTCGGGACCGGGACCGCGGTACCAGATTCCACCTATTAATAAAATAAATATTTTTTGTAGTATTTTGGGACGACAAGTAAAATAAACAAAGTTATGTCTTGAGAAAGTATAGTCAAACAAAAAATTTATAAGTTATACTAATAAAATTATTTTCATAAAACGATAAACTAAATAATCCTCCTATAAGATTTAAAACTAAAAAAAAAATACGAAATACTATTTAAAAAAAGTTATTTTCAGTGTTTAAATCACCTATCGTATCCTATCCTATCCTATGCTAATCACCCACCGACGTAACAATAAACTATTAAAAAACTTCACTATCTTAATTACAGCCTTCTTTTTTTTTTTGTTAACTGTACTTGTAACTTTATTTTTCTTGTGGTCCCAAAATACTACTGCAAAATAATTATTGTATTTTAGATGGAATCCGGGACCGCTGTCCCGGTCCCGAAAGCCCCCCGACCCGGTAGATGGCACATGTCTTCAAATATTTATTTTAGAACATACTGGTTTCCTCACGATGTTTTCCTTCACCGTTTTAGAGCAGTGGTGATAAAATTACTAACACAATGTAAAGCGCCAGCCTAGTTTTCGGACCAGTTGTAGGTGGTGGTTCCGAAAACCAGGCTGGCGCTTACGAGTTCGTAAGTCAGGGCTGTCACCACTAGGCCGCCACTGCTCCCTATGTGTAAATAGAATGATAATGTTTAAAATATAGATAAATATACATTATATTATAATATTTATTATGTACATTACATGAAGAATACCTGTGTTGTCTTCAGTACATTTAAAATGTTCTATCGTGTGACATTCGTAGATAACTAATTCCAATGAATATTGAGGCAATTCACACAATGATTTTCGGATTGTCAATAGCGTATTCCTACATAAATATATATTTTATCACACGATAAAAAAACAAAGTACTATAAAAATCTCTGTTTTCAATAACAAACGATTTTCCGAATTTCCTAAAAGTGTAGAATTTTTTATTTTTTTATTTTATTTTATTTCTAATATTTACGCAAGGGCTTTTCGAGCTGTACTAATTTGTTCTTGTAAGGAAAATAGTCTTTCTGTATTCAGCCCGAGCGGGGTCTGGGGTCCAATTGATCACAAATGTAATCATTAGACCTACATCCGGGTTCTGAGACTGAGAACTGCACAGATCACTGAGAAGTGGTCAATGCATTTCCACTGCACTACCAGAGTAGTGCAGTGGAAATGCATTGACTTATACGAACATTGAGTGTCGGGGACATACTGAATTCTGAAAGACCAGAGTCTTATTCAGAGGACCCAAAACGGTTTGCAAACAGCTTCATTGTTTTAAAAAGTGTTTTTGTGTAAATGCCACCAAAGACTTGTGGTAATTAAAACAGGAACAGAACATTTAAATAAAAACAAATTTTGTAAACATTGTTAATTGTGAGATATGTAAAAAGTTTTGTTATTATTTAATAAATATAAGAAGAAGAATATACTTTTTTTTTACGACAACACAAATGTCCAAGAAAACTTTTTTTTGTTTTAAATGTAATTCGTCTATGTTTTCTTCATGACACATGTATGCAATTAGTAGATCAAAAGATTATATTGTGTGATTTAAACAATAATAAAGAGGGTAGACTTTGTTAAGTGTTCGTCTGTGTCTTTTATTTATATTTCCATACAATTTAAAGGGAACCTTCAACACGATTAAAATAAGCTTCCCCTGTAAGCTGCGTTGGGCTTTATCGAGAGACAAAAGTTGCAGTCAGGGGCGCCCACGCCGTGAGTGCTTGGGGGTTATAAATGTTCAAAAAAGAAATTAACCTTTCCGAGGAGATAACGTTTTTAAGCTCACTTTGCTCGCAGTCGCAGTTCAGTTTTCCGAAAAACTAGCTTCCGACGGACACAAATTAATACCATTATGTTCGTCGCTTATGCAATCGATGTGAAAAGCGAGTTAAACAATAAAACTAAATGTTATAAACTATTTCAGATAAATTTGGGGTTGGTACTTTGTTTCATTAGAATAGTTTCATTTTATTAAACTTTTTTACTTGTCTTTCCTTCATTCATAAAATGCATCATCATTGCTAGTCTTATATACTGGACAGATTTTGAATCGATTTTGACTTTAATGTTATTTAGACTGTAAAAAAAGATCCGAAAATAGGCATATGTTCAAGCTCCCTCTTGGTTTTCCAAAAGCCTCTGGTTACACAAATATAGCATTGATGATATAAACCACTGCCCAGCTTCACAACTTCCCTAATTATGCTGACGCAGATTCAACGAATCAGTTGAAAACATCTTTTGATTTGGTTTTACATATGAATCCAGCGCAAAGATGCAGGCGGAATTAGTGTATTCAGGAGTATATGAAGTGTCGTCGCAAGAGTGAATCCATTGAAAGGAACCTGCAATTAGCATTTGCGCTATGTTGTTGTGATGCAAATACCTAGGTATTAATTACATCCGGGACTCGGAGCTACACGTGTAAGGCTTTAGACCTAAATAGTTGTACTGTCGTAGTAGTGTAACAAGTTGTGAAATCACCAATTCATGTTGGACAAAATATTCATGAAAATCCATAAGAAAGTGAAGTATCATAATCAGCCTATATTGTTCCCACTGTTGGGACACAAGCCTCCTCTGGGTGAGTGGGAGTGGGTCGTAATCCACCACGCGGACCCAGTGCGGGTTGGTTGATGTCACATGTCTTTAAATTTTTGGTTCTAGGTCATGCCGGTTTCCTCACGATGTGTTTCTTCACCGTGTTTTGAGAGCGAAATTACACAATTAAATCTTTTTACCAAAAAATTTAACCGCCGAAAAAACTGAAAAGCAAAAAAACTTTTTTACAAAAAAAAAACAACCGACTTCCTTAAAAACACTACAAATTGAAAAATAACTTTAATTTCGGAAGTCGGTGTCTTAGGATCTGTATTTATGGTTTTTTTGCCACCGACTTCCGAAATTAAAGTTATTTTTCAATTTGTAGTGTTTTTAAGGAAGTCGGTTGTTTTTTTTTTTGTAAAAAAGTTTTTATTTTTAAATTTTTAGTTGTGGTATCCACCCCCCACTCATTCCAAACAAACAATGCATATTTATGCGATAGCAGAAATCGCGGTTGATTTGCTGTCATTTTTTAAAGAGTTCCCGTGTCTATCTCTGGAACTCATCATCAGATCTATATGAAATTTATATGGGACCATTTCGGAATAAACCCCTTTCAAACAAAAAAAGAATTTTGTAAATCCGTCTATATATGACGGAGTTATGGCCGAACATACATAAAAAAAATATATATAAACATCCGAATAGAGAACCTCCTCCTTTTTGAAGTCGGTTAAAAATAATAAACCTTAAAATTATGAGTCGGCGCTTTGAGTGATCTTTGTTGTTCATTGATTTTTCAGCGCCGACTCATAATTTTAAGGTTTATTATTTTTTGCTTTTCAGTTTTTTCGGCGGTTAAATTTTTTTGGTAAAACGTTTTTATTTTATATTTTTTGTAGATTTAATATACTTATAATACTTGGCAAAGTATACCCTATCCAATGAATAAAGAATTATCAAAATCAGACTACTCTGTATAAAGTTATGCGTGGTTAAACATTACAATCAGTGAGTGAACAATCAATCATCCCCTGTTTTCTGACCCTTAGGGTTTGATTTTGTTTCCAAATTTATATGAGACCACCCTTGAAGTATAATACCCTTTCCAATAAAAAAAGAATTATCACAATCGGACTACTATGTAAAAAGTTATGCGTGGTCATACATAAAAAAATAATATATATACGCGTCGAATTGATAACCTCCTCCGTTTTTTTTCGTCGGTTAATTAAATAATTCAAAACTTCGTGTCACATTGAAGAAAACACTTAGATCTGAACTGAACTGATATGGGCTCGAACCTCGGGGCCACGTTTAGGGAACTTTGAACAATACTCGCTTTATCGAGTTCCATTCAACGGACGGATGAAGCTAATAGAGGAAGTATGAATCGTAGCAGATGGCGTTCTACGTGGTTGGCGTTTAACGTTGGTGTCCCTACGTATGGCCTTATGGAAAAAGGTATGAGTTTTCGGTAGGTACGAGTAAATATCTAAATGTTCGAGTGTCTTCTCTTTCAGGAGCAGTGGTGGCCCAGTGGTATCAGCCTCGACTTACGAGTTGTAGGTCGTGGGTTCGAACCTAGGCAGGCGCTTTATTTTGTGCAAATTATTTCATCATCACTGCTCTTAAAACGGTGAAGGAAAACACTGTGAGGAAATGTCTTAGAATGCATTAGCATGCGTCTTTGAATAGCATGTCTTAGAACAAAAAAATCGAAGACATGTGACATCTACCAACCCGCACTGAGTCCACGTGGTGGATTATGGCCCTCTCCTTCTCACTAAGAGGCCTGTGTCCCAGCAGTGGGAACGGTATATGTGGGAACAGCCTATAGGCTACTGCTGATGATGATGATGATTCATTATTTTGCTTAAATAATGCATTTTTTATTGTTTAAGTTTGTGAAATAAACATAATTTTGAACTATAACAAGCACTATCTTGTTAGTACCCTAAAATGTATATGGATAATTGTTTGCTCACACTAGTCTTGAATCAGAGAGGGCATTTTCAGCTGCTAGGTACATATCTAGTAACTGATACAAGATGCCGCTTATCAGACAGCTCTAGTAATAGACTTTTTTTTAATATAGTTAACTAGCTTTTGCCAGCGGCTTCGCCCGCGTGGAGGTCGGAAATTATCCCGCGGGTGTTATTCCAGGTTATAAACTATCTGTATGCCAAATTTCATCTAAATCGGGTCAGTAGTTTTTGCGTGAAAGAGGAACAAACATCCACACATCCATACATCCATACATACAAACTTTCGCGTTTATAATATAAGTAGGATTATTAAGTAGGATTTGTGGGTTCATCATCGTCACCAACATTTCAACCGAAAGACGCCCACTGCTGTACTCAGGTCTCGCCTAAACACCACCACTTCGACCGGTTCTGTGCTTCTCGCGTTCAGCAGATTCCTGCGGCCTTCACCAGATCATTTGTCCATCTTGTGGGAGGCCTTTCACCGCTACGTCTTCCAATACGCGGTCACTACTCCAGAACCTTCCAGCCTCATCGGCAGTCTGTTCTACGAGCAATGTGCTCTGCCCATTCAATTCTTCGGGCTATGTGGGTTACTTTGGTGTATTAGTAGGTTTTATTGAAAAAAAAAATATCTTTCCATTAAAATCTCAATTAACCTCATAATCACAACCAGCTTTCATCTCTTTTTAGTCATCCTAATATAATAATTTTATTTTTTTAAAGTACCTATCCGAGATCTCGAAATGCCGGGATCTCCCGAGATTGTAATTTCTAATCTCGCTTGCATTCCTTAGTTGTGATGTTGTTGTTTGTATTATCAAGACCGAAACTTTGAAGCTTAACGTCTCAATATCTCGGTTTTCACGTTCAACTTCCCTTTTCCTGACGGAAATTGTTTACAAAGACACGGCGGCTATCAGTTTACTCGCTGCTCAATACTTAAAGAAAATGTTGCTTGTAAGAGCTCAGCTGCAGCAATCAATAATACTTACTGTCCTTTCAAATATTATGTCAGTGGACGCTAAGCTTAGACTGTTTAATACATACATACATACATAAAATCACGCCTTTTTCCCTTGGGGGTAGGCAGAAACCACGGAACGCCACCTGCTATGATCTCAACACACTCCTTTTGCCTCGTTTAGGTTCATACAATTGGTCATACACACACGCCGGTTGCGAGTACTACGCACCTGACCTTTCTGAAAAACATCACCAATAAGGTCACTATATGTTCTCCTAGGGCGTCCCCTCTCGGTGTTTCCACTGATATCTACCTTTTGGACGGCTCACTGTTTAATCTCTGTAGATATTAAATCGGTAAGCTGTTGAATTGATTGTTGATTGAAACAGAAGTTTCAAAATCAATTAATCTGCCTAGCATTGTCCCAATTTGATTGAAGTCGGCTTCTAGGCTAAACCGATGCAGCATAACTATTTTTTGGGGGCAGCTAATTACCAGTATTAAATTAATTTGTATTGTATATGGAGCAACTGCCTATCTGACCTCCACAAGCCAGTTACTGGGTAAAACGGTACCCTTTGGAGACTGGTTGTCTGACTTTCGGGCTTCTGACAACCTGTAACATTGTCTAGGATGTATAAATAACAGCCTGCACTAACCGCTTAGCCTCCTTTCCGAGACTCGGAGGAGTCTCGATATGTTATCGATGGTCACCCATCCACAAATCGACCGCGGTAATCGTAGCTTTACCTTGGATCGACCCGAGCAGATTCTATTAATTAGCTACGAGCTCTTCACCAGTTGGTTCTCTGTTTCATTGGTACTTAAATGATAAAACCACAAACAATAGAGAAATCTCAATTCCCATACTAGACATGCCAATTTCTGCGTGCGCAGGGTGGAATTCAATGGATGATATTCGCATGAGTGATTTTGGTTATCTAAACGCAATGCCTCTTTTATGAGGAACTGTAATATTTATTTATTTAGGCAAACCAACTAAATACACAATGTTTAATCAATACATTTTGACACTATTTGATTTGCATGCTCCTCTTAAAAAAGTCTTAATTAAAGAGAAATCTTATCCCTGGATAACTGACACAGTTAAGGAAATGATGAGGTTGCGTGACAAGTGCCATTTGAAGTCTAAAACAACCAAATCTGAACATCACATTAAATCCTATAAAGAATATAAATACCTCGTCAGAGCCGCTTTTGACAGTGAGAAGTGTGCATATTTTAAAACATACATTAATAATAATATCAAGAATCCAAAGAAACTATGGAAACATATTAAATCAACTATAACCACTTCTAAAAAACCAGAGCATAGTCTACCACATTTCTGTAACAACCCAGAATCTATCAACCAACACTTTTTGGATGTACCTGGCAATGATAAGGTCACAACTGCAGATTTAACATATTTTGAGCACCATAGATACAGTAACAGTAATTTTCGGCTTGAACCCGTCCAGGAGGATGTGGTGCTGAGGATCTTGCGTGGTCTTAAGTCCAATGCACAGGGCTCTGATCAAATTTCTAGGGAGATGCTTATGCTGACACTTCCTCGAACACTTGCAGTCATCACAGCTATTATCAATAGATCTATAGTCACCTCCTCTTTCCCTGATCTGTGGAAAACGGCAATAGTTAGACCAATCCCAAAAGTATCTAACCCCACTAGCCTAAAAGACCTTCGTCCAATAAGCCTGCTGCCTTGTCTGTCTAAGATTTTAGAAAGAGTTGTCTCAGACCAGCTTAGAGCATATCTTGAGCAACACAGTATTTTACCACTGGCTCAATCCGGATTTCGCAGGGGACACAGCACAGCGACAGCTCTCCTGGATATAGTTGGAAACATTCTCGAAGCAAGAGATCAGGGCTTGGGGTCCCTGCTAGTGTTGCTAGATTTCTCACGTGCTTTCGACTCTATTAACACTTCACTTCTTCTCTCCAAGCTGTCGTACTATGGATGTGATGTTGAAACGGTCAAATGGTTTGGAAGTTACCTCAGTGATCGAGCACAGTTTGCCCAGGTGACATGTGACAGCAGCGGAGATACCATGTCATCTGGATCAAGGCACGTAGACAGGGGCGTACCCCAGGGATCAATCCTTGGTCCGCTTCTCTTCATTCTTTACACTGCTGACATTATCAACTGTATGATTAACACCAAATTCCACCTGTATGCTGATGATTTGCAGTTATACCTCTCCTTCCGCTCCCGGGATACTGCTGAAACTGTTAAAAAAATCAATGAGGATTTGGAGAGAATCTCTGCTTGGTCCAGAAGAAACTCCTTAGTCCTGAACCCAAGTAAGTCCAAGTATATTGTGATGGGATCTCGGGATTTCCTGAACAAAATGCTTGCTTGCAATCTGGACCTCAGGATTGATGGTTGTGATGTGGAAAGGGTTCTGGAGGCTCGTAATCTTGGGTTAGTATTTGACGGGCAGCTCCACTTCGAAATGCACATCATGGAGGCTGTGCGAAACTGCTTCTACCGACTCAAGCTCTTGTACCGTGTCCGTCCCTACATAAGTGTGGATATGCGTGTCATGCTGTGTGAGTCACTGGTTCTATCCAAGCTGAACTACGCTGACACTGTGTATGGGGCGTGCATTCTCAGCAGAAGCGAAAAACTGATACAGCGGGTGCAGAATGCTTGTGCAAGATTCTGCTACAATGTCCCACCCCGATCCCACATCACTCCATTTTTAAATAAGGGTAATTTGATGAGAATGTCAGCGCGCAGAAAGCTTCACCTGGCTACCCTACTCTTTGGCACGATTCTCACAAAGAAACCAGATTATTTATATAAAAAGTTGTGTTGGTCGCGCGATGTAAACAAAATTAAAACGAGAGCATCTTCGTACCTCTTGTTAGCCTCAACGCACAGAACTGCTGCATTCCGTGGTTGTTTCAAATTCGCCGCCTCTCATTGCTGGAACGACCTACCACCGCCCTTTCGTGCTATAAATACAGTTAGTTCTTTCAAAATCAAATTTCAACAGCACTTACTACAGCTTCAAAAAGATACCACACTCTGAACTTACCCTTGATCTGCACGCAGCTGGCATTGGTGGCCTGTGACTGGCAGCAATTATATTGGCACAACAGTATTTGTTAAGCATTTTGGGTTTGTTTCTAGTACCTAGTTTCTTGTCGTTTGTCATTTGTAAAAACCGTAATTCTGTTAAGTCTTATAACCTTCGTTTATCTTTAATTCTTCAATTGCCACAAAAGAACTGTATTTCAAAACGGTCGTAATACTGTATCACTCACTTTCATTCAATTAACTTTTGTTTGCCCTTGTTTATGTTTTACGGTAGCGTCGTCGGCGCTTGCGTCTATTTACTTGTCATAACGATCCCATAGAGTGTCACATATCTTGACACGCTAGGGTATAGACAAGTAACTTGATGCTACGTCGGGTACTGGCACGCTCAATGTATCATTGATGACATATTTTTTATTTTTATTTTATTTTATGTTACTTTACACACATACGTTATCCTATTATAATTTTATTTATTTCTGTATTCGTTCGTGACATCACAACACACTGGGTCCTATCAGAATACCAGCGCTGCGTTACTTATTTTTAAATGTCGCAGCATCATGCTGAGATAGGGGCCCTTTGGCCTCGCACAGGACTTTCTTTTTTTTTTCTTTTAAATTTTGTTTCTTATTTGTTTCTTTTGTTTATAATTGATTTTTTATTTTATTAAGTATTGTTTTTTGTATAGTTTCTGTGCGTGTCCCAATAAATACTTTTTCTTTCTTTCTTTCTTTACACACAAAGACATTCACAGTACATATCATTTTCAAATGTAATAGCATTGCATGCATCTAAATTATAGGTGAGCACAGCATTTTATTAAATATTGGGTATACTTATCTGGTCAGGTTAGGATAGGTGACAGGCGCAAAAGAAAAAAGTGTTTTTTTTATAAACTCCCGAGCAAAAAAAAACCTAAAGAAGTAAAAAAGTATTCTTATTGGTATTGATAAAAAAAATCGTAAAAAAGAAATTGTAGATAATATTTTGATCAAAAGATCGTAGTGTCGAAACGGCTGTTAATTTTGATAAAACATATCTGAAAATCACCGCGAGCCTAGTTTTAAATAAACGAAACCGCACCCAAACCTGTTCATCCGATTAAGAGCTGCGATGCTAGAGACAGACACACATAGCGATTAAATTTATAACACTCCACTTTTTGCGTCGAGAGTAAAAAACATTAGGTGAGTGGTGCTTGATAACAAAATCCGCCTCCAATGTTCCCACTGCTGGGACACAGGCCTCCTGTCAGTGAGAGGGAGTGGCCCGTAATCCACCGCGCGAGTCCAGTGCGGGTCAGTAAAGGTCAAATGTCTTCGAATATTTGGTTCTAGGACATGCCGGTTTCCTCACGATGTTTTTCTTCACCGTTTTGAAAGCAGTAGTGATGAAATAATTTACTTAAATTAAAGCGTCTACCTGGGTTCAAGTCTACGCCCTACATTAGAGACGGCCGTTACCACAGGGCTGACACTGCTCATAGGTTGATATGAAAGGAATCTCAGCTTAGCACCAGCTGGGTAATTGTGTAACCCACCAACAGTAGGAATTGTTGACAGTTCAACAAAATTCATTGCATTACTTACGTTGTTGAGCACACAAATTTTTCGAACAAATGAAGCAATGAAGTAACAAACGAAGCAGAAGGTCGGGACTCGTAACAATCTGCTACGTCGTCTAATTGCTACCAACTGGGGAGCAGCACCCGATGTCCTTCGCACAACTGGCATGTCTTTGTGCTTCTCTGCTGGCGAATTTGCGTGTCCAGTGTGGCACCGATCCACACACGCCAAGCAAGTAGACATTGCTCTAAACGAGACATGCCGGATAATATCGGGCTGCCTAAAACCAACTCCTCTAAATAAGCTGTACCCGCTTGCAGGAATTGCACCACCTGCCGTACGAAGGGATGTCGCATGCGCGCTGGAAAAAAAGAACCAAGAATCCGATTCCCGACATCCCCTCTACGATTACAAGACGACCCCAGGCAGGCTTAAAAGTCGTAAGAGCTTCTTACGCTCTACGCAGGCCATCCAGGACAAACCACCCTTTGTGAGGACCAAACTATGGCAAGAGAACTATCCACCACCTCCCAACTTCGTTGAACCCCAGGAACACTTGCCTTCCGGCCGTGATCTGCAGTGGTCTATATGGAAAGCTCTAAATAGATTGCGTACCCAGGTAGGCCGCTGTAGACACAATTTGTCAAAGTGGGGGATTATAGACTCATCCGACACCCAGTGCGAGTGCGGTACGTCTGATCAGACCATGACCCACCTGCTGGAGTGTCCCAAGTGTCCATTCACATGCACCTCAGATGACCTCAAAAATGCCACTGATGCCGCAATAAACGTGGCCACCTACTGGGCTCAAACGATATAAAGTGTACGAGTACCATCGACACGAAAGAAGAAGAAGAAGAAGTAACAAAACTTCCAAATTATTTAGATTCTAATCAATAGTGTTACGTAATTAGGACTCTGATCGCTTCAATGATTTTAACTGACCTAATAGCCCACACATCTTCAGTCTATGAAAACAATAGCGCTCGGACAATAGCTTCTTCTCCGAACTTAGTCCGTTTCATTACACTACTGCGGCTACTAATATACTCACGTCGTTACATTTATTTCAGGGCACAGGAAATTAGGCATTTCTATGATCCATAAAATAAAATTGTAACGAAGTCAAACCAGTAGGACATAAAATATTTTCGAAAAAGTAATCGCTACGCGGTTAAAACTGAATTTTCAGTATTAGAATCACTTCCAGAAAATTATATTTTCTTTAAATCTTTGTTTATCTGACTGTCGGAATGTATGTTCCAGTATCACGCAAATTATCAACTCTGGTTGTTAAACCGAGCATTGACATTATCAATTCTGAGTATTGAACTGAGCGTTGAGATTATCAACTCTGGGTGTTGAACCGAGCATTGAGATTATCAACTCTAGAAGTTGAACGGAGCATTGAGATTATCAACTCTGGGTGTTGAACCGAGCATTGAGATTATCAACTCTAGAAGTTGAACGGAGCATTGAGATTATCAACTCTGGGTGTTGAACCGAGCATTGAGATTATCAACTCTAGAAGTTGAACGGAGCATTGAGATTATCAACTCTGGGTGTTGAACCGAGCATTGACATTATCAACTCTTGGTGTTGAACCGAGCATTGAAATTATCAACTCTTGATGTTGAACCGAGCATTGAGATTATCAACTCTGGGTTTTGAACCGAGCATTGAGATTATCAAACCTGGGTATTAAACCGAGCAATAAGATTATCTACTCTGGGTTTTGAACCTATCACTAAGATTTGAACAGAGTTCATCTTCGAAAATCGAACAGTTTTACAGTTCGTCTTTCAACTCTCGGTGCTAGCTGGATTTACAACGCACTGGGCATTGAAAATGTAGTGCGCGATAAATTCTTCCGCAATTTTATTACGTGGCTTCCGTGTACACATCGACTTAAGGCTGCTTTTCCACAAGGGATGTGCTATAGATACGTTTGATATCCACCAATCATATTCATTGATCGACATAGCATAGCTCTGGTGGAAACGGGTTCAACTAAGCTATGTTTTTTACATGGATGGATGCGTGCTATGGATGCGCCAGTGATTTAGTTATCTGCAGAGCAGAGTACCGCGCATTTGTCACCGAAAGTAGACATCTCACCGTGGAAGCAAAAAGTCTCGCAAAGTGAGAAATACAACTCGTGAAGAAAGATTAATTGCTGTATGTTCACCTGTTTACTCCAACGTGGAAAGCATAGGTCCTGGATACGAAATAATATAAGTCAATAGCACTCGACACAATGCGAATACTTTACTACTTAATACTTTACTAAAATACTCCTCTCACTGCGCCGCAGCCGTTCTCCGTGCCATCCCTACTGTTGATGCATCCCATAGCTCGAGCTGCGCATCTTCCTCGCTCCGCTACACAGCCTTAGCATAAATGAAAACGGTCACACAGTTTTGTAGCTTAGTTTTCACACCGTCGCTCGCAGTATAGTTGTATAGCACCTCTCTGGTGGAAAAGTAGCCCAACTCTGCGACTTTGTTCCCACTCGAATCCCTGATCCTCCTCTCACTCATCGCAATGAACTTGTATGCCTACAGCGTATTTTCTATGCAAAATAGTTTCGAAGCTTCACAGCTACCAGACGTCCCGGGACGATGATATTGTTCACCTTATTATACTAATAAATTATGATGATAGTTCGTAAAACGTGCACAGAAAAACGTCAAATTTCACTTCTGTCACTAGCGAATGCAGTGAATGACATATCCCTTGTTTTAAATCTACTGTTATGTCATTTTAGTGATAACGATAGACCACAGAATAACCGTTCGTTAAGAATCATCTGCCGAACCTTTCCATGACTATTTTTGGGAGCAGCTGAGTACCAGTATTTTACAAGGATCTACTACTTATCTGAACTCCACAACCCAGTAACTGGGTAATACGATACCCGTTAGTACGACTAGTTGTCAGACTTTCGGACTTCTGACGACCCGTAATGACTGTCAAAGATCGACGAATGACAGCTAGGACCAACGGCTTAACGCGCTTTCCGATGCACGGAGATGTTTATTAATGTAATGATGTTCAGCCATCCACGGACCAACCGCGGAAAGCATATTTTAATCTGATCGATTGGCTCATGCAGCTGTTAATTAGCCGCGAGACCCTAATTAATGAACGCGATTCGCGTTCATTAATTCACTAAAAAACTAATAACTTCTCGAGCTATGGGAAATTGCTGCTGAAGCAAGCGGCTGATGACCTCAGGACGACCTGTTTCCCACATGAACAACAGAACTGTACGTGGCAAGCTCCCGCGTCACCAGTCCTTTTTCTGTATATTTCGGCTGTGGCGACCAAAAGTACAAACATATTTTATAGACTTGTAGAAGCTAGTTCCGTGTGCTGTCCGACGTAAAGAATAGCACCATGCCATTTCTTCACGTATGCGTCGTAAAGGCGACTAAGGGACTTACTAGAGAATGGGCAGCAGCATTCTTTGTACATTTTACCGACATAATGCGATCGCCAACCCGCCTGTCAAGCGTACCGAATTGCCGATTACGGCAAACACCCCTTTTGGGGGAGGCTTATATCCAGCAGCGGACATCTTTCGGCTGAAATGATGATGATGATGATGTGAAGCTAGTATAAGATAAAACAGTATCAACACAACAGATCACAGTAGGTACATATGGTTACTTGCATATTGTGAAGATCGCGCTAAGTACTGCTAAAGTAGCAGTACTTAGCGCGATCTTGATTGACTACAATTAAGGCTGAGTAATTGACGTGCCGTGCCGACAAAACATGCTATTAGATCTATGCTATTACAGTTGTTACTTAATATTCCTCTTTATAGTTACTCGACACGAATCTTGCACTGAGGAGTGTTACAAAGGGAAAATATTACCAATTCAGTGACTACTAAACGCATTAAAAACGGATTTAAATATCTAAAGGACTATGGAAACTGAGAATTTATCAACGGTATCTACGAGACTAAGTTCAAAGAGCTAAAAGTAAGTATGCTACAAATAATATTTTATTATAAGTAGCTTTTGCCAGAGGTTTCGCCCGCGTGACTGTCAAAAATTATGTTGTGGTGTTGATCCAGGTTAAAATCTATGTGCCAAATTTTATCCAAATCCGTACAACCGTTTTTGAGTGATTGAGTAACAAATATTGAAACTTTCATATTTGTAATACGGCACACAGATAGTTTCTAAGTATTTGAGATTAACGCATGAATCAGAGGGATGATTTTCAATCTCCACGCAGGCGAAGCCCGCATACCGTGTACTTGTATTCAGTATTTCAGTAGGAATAAATAGTATTTTTCAGTTTCAGTATCTAAAAATATTCATCCGACAAAGTTAGATATGGATTAAAATCCTTTCACGTTAATAAATTCTTTTTTGGAGATGCAAAGACTTCGCTCATAGCGTCCCAGCGCCATCCTCATCATCTGTCTAGCCTTTTTCCATCTATGTTGGGGTCAGATTCCAGTCTGACTAGATGCAATTGAGTACCAATAGTCCTCCATAACCCAGTTACATGGTAATACGATACCCTTTGGTAAGACTGGTTGTCAGACTTTCGGGGTTCTTAACATGCTTTCCTAGGCACGGAGCACCCATCCACAGGCCAACCGCAGCAAGCGTAGCTTAACCTGATCGATGAAGCCGTGCGGCTATTATTACTTAGCCACAAGCCCCAACCAGCGCCTTCCTATAGTAAATTATTCACAAAATTAAATTCATTTATGCTAACTTTGCTATATAAATTCACTCAGGGGTGCACCATTCTGCGAATAGTTTAAAATCTCGCTGAGATATGATTAAAATTTCAAAAACATTATGGCTTCCTTTTCTTGGTGAGTTCAATTTAATTTATTTTCATACCAGTTTATCTTTTGAACAATACCCTTTATTAGAAATGCTTGTTTAGTCTCCAAAATTAATAATTTGTTGGGTTCAAAGAAAAGGCGTGTAGGACAATGCCTTAAGCTGTCTCTGTGTCTGCCAGTGGGCGGGTTTTTAAAGGCTTTATTAATATCGTAGTACGGCGTAGTAACACTGTACTACGATGTTAATAAAGCCAACCCTTTCCAATAAAAAAAGATTTATAAAAATCGGTCCACTCTGTAAAAAGTTATGCGTGTCATAAATAAAAAAACAAAAAAATACGTGTCGAATTGAGGACCTCCTCCGTTTTGTCGTCAGTTAAAAATCCTTCGTAATTCAAATTAATTTACGTTGATTAAATTAACTCACACTTGAATTTTAAAAAAAACTGGCTAAAGGCGCAGGTATGAAAAGACAAATTGATATTATTTTCTTATCCAACTTGAAGTTTTAAACTACCAACATATTACCAGCTTGTTACATACAAGGTGTAAAGGTGTAGTTTGTTTATAATTGACTATTGAATCGATTCAGTAACTTTTAGTATAGGTATTATTTTTTATTTTTTTCAAAAAATATTTATGCCAGAACAACCACCGATTGAGTCCAAAATTTTGTTCAAGGCAATAAAAAACAATTTTAAATGCATAAATAATGCTAGTATCATCACGATTTTCTTAATAAAATAGTTATTATTATGCTTTTAACTCAATACTCTAAAGTAGTGTGTGTAGCCCAATAGGTAGTGTAGCGTAACGGATGAAGAAAACCATTTTACACCACTTTAAAATTAACGTATAATTAAGACAAAAAATAAAAAAACAAGAATAATATAAAAACAAGTATATCGTTAACTGCAGATTGAATAACAGCTGATTTAAAAAAAAAAGGACGAGTCAAACTTAGTGGTTAAACAGGTATAACGAAAATTATCTTCAAACACGACCTATCCCCAAACCGATTGCAATCGATTAAAATATAGGCCTATGCACGTCGATTAATATGTTCCTTTTTTGTAACGTACACAAGTTAAACCGTGAAATACACGTTATATCAGCATGCATAATTAGGTAATAAAATAGAAATAATAGATAATCTACTACAGTAAAATAGAAAAAAAGGTAATGTAAAAAGGCCCTTTATAACTAGCCGGGTGCAACGCTCTAGACGTTGGTGCTGCGTATAGCCACGGCAGTAAGTTGCCGTCGATGAGGACGTCAGGCTCTGCGATAGGTGACAAACGTCCGCAATGATGTTGACGACGACGATGACGACTCAACACGTAGACCTCACATTAACCCGGTAGCTGGTAGCCAGTCGGGGAAAAGCCGAAATTCGGCTTCTATGGTCGTCGTCAGTTGCACGGAAGAGTTGCACACTGAATTTTTCGCTTTGAGCGGAGAGAACTTTTTAACACTAGCACACGGTATGTAGGCGTAGGCTTAGTAAGAACTTTTAAGTGTACTATTAAAAATTTAATCGTAGTAGTTCCGAAATATAAAATTGATACGTCACGCTTGGCTTCAATCTGCAGTCTGCGAGTTGACAAGAAATCTGGCAACAGTTTTTGTCAGGATCGAAATTTAAAAAACCGGCCAAGTGCGAGTCGGACTCGCGCACCGAGGGTTCCGTACAAACCTGCAGGTCATCATCATCATCATTCGTCATCATCGTTTATGAAATTAAATGTTTTTTTTTTAATTTTTATATTTGAGTTGACTGAATGAAAGGTAAATTGTGGTTTACGATTTATGACGTATTAAAAAAAAACTACTTACTAGATTTCGTTCAAACCAATTTTCGTTGGTAGTTTTCATGGTAATGTACATCATATATTTTTTTTAGTTTTATCATTCCCTTATTTTAGAAGTTACGGGGGGGGGGACACACATTTTACCACTTTGGAAGTGTCTCTCGCGCAAACTATTCAGTTTAGAAAAAAATGATATTAGAAACCTCAATTTCATTTTTAAAGACCTATCCATAGATACCCCACACGTAAGGGTTTGATTAAATTTTTTTTTTGTGTTTCAGTTCTATGTATGGGGAACCCCAAATATTATTGTTTTAAAAAAAAATGATATTTGAAACCTCAATATCATTTTTGAAGACCTATCCATAGATACCCCACACGTATGGGTTTGATGAAAAAAAAATTTTTGAGTTTCAATTCTATGTATGGGGAACCCCAAATATTATTGCTTTTTTTCTATTTTTGTGTGAAAATCTTAATGCGGTTCACTGAATACATCCACTTACCAAGTTTCAATAGCACAGCTCTTATAGTTTCGGAGAAAAGTGGCTGTGACATACTCGGACAGACAGACAGACAGACAGACAGACAGACAGACAGACATGGCGAATCTATAAGGGTTCCGTTTTTTGCCATTTGGCAACGGAACCCTAAAAATGAACGCAAAATATAGAGGCCAGTGTTTCTAAAAAAGGTTGATTTAGAAACCAAAAAGTTTCGTCCGTAGCGGATTTACGCTACAGTAGGTACTTTTTTTTTTTTTTTTTGTATGGGAAATCATCAAATGACTTCTCCCGCTCTGGGCGGAGTGGGAGGGCGTGTCAGACTTTTACTGACTAAAACCCACCCGTGTTCCTTCAGTTGCCCATGTGCCAGAGTCACGGTATCTCTTTCGAACAATCTCGTGACCCTGGCAGGCTACAGTAGGTACTCTAATTAAGATATGTGAGGTTTTGCGTTAATTCTGTTACATGTTGTATTTAACTAATATAAAATCAATTCAATACTTGAAGAAAGTCGTTGACTTACGCTTGGACGTAAAGTCATTTGATATGCAACCTCTAACTGAAAGGCGCTGAATATCAATTTCCGAGCGACATGCATAGGTAATATACTTACAGAATTTAGCGACAAATCACGATAAAACTCGATTCATCGTTATTCGTTTTACAAGAAAAGCGAACCTTAGCACAGTTTGAAGAGGTTATGATAACGACGTTTTGTGGGAGCTAAATAAATGGTCAATAAAACAGTTATATTGTAATGCAAAGTATTGTAAAGTAGTAGGTATCGTGTGTAATTAACCATGTAACTTGCCCCAGGTCTTGTGAATGTATAATGACTTGAGTAGCGGTTGTGCGTTGTCACTGTGTTGTGTTCATCGATTACGGTTGCCTGTCGGTGAGGGGTGAGTAGAACGTATTTTTTTAAATTAATTTTATAGACACCAGCCTACACCAATATATAGACATACTAAATACGTTAACAAAATTACCTTTTCGAAGGGACAACTGGAATTAATTCAATTTTTTTTTTTTTTTTTTGTAAATTTTGACTTTCAAATTTGCTTTTGCCTATTTGACATAAATTATTTCACTTCATCAAAATACATTTTTGTATATCTTTGACTTGCTAGGATTTCTTAAAATATAGAGAGGACAAATGAATTGATTGTAACATTAATAAGACTAGTTTTTAGAAAACTGTTCGATAACCGATTTGATTCTGAATCATTGGTATTTGTAACTAGCACAACACATTTAGTCTGTATATTAAAGATTAGCGATTATTATTTTAGCAGTTACACGCTCTTATTGCCAAATAAATAGTACTGACTAATATTTATAACTTAACAAAATCAGTTTATAATGTTCCCTGTACCCATTGGGCCACAGGCCTCCTCTTTATGACAGGTAGTGGGCCATAATCTACCTCGTAGGCCCACCCAGTGCGAGTTGGTGGTTGTCACATGCCTTCCATTTTTTTTTCTTCTAAGACATGTTGGTTTCTTCACGATATTTTTCTACACCGTTTCAAGGACCGGCGATGAAATAAAATCCACAAATTAAAGTGCCTACCTGCCTAGGTACGAATTCGACCTACGACTTGTAAGCCGAAGACACATTATATAAGAGAGCAGTCTCTTATATAATGTATATGCGTATAATATTGTCTTCATAATGTTGTATGTAAATAACTACAATTCAACACTGCCTAAAGAAGCCACGGGTCTACCTATTTCGGATAAGATTGGGCACATTACTTAACGAATACTTAGCATATACGTTACGCTTATACGCGAAAATGGAATATCTAAAAACACTATGCTAGAGCTAACACTGCTAACGTGTCAGCAGTTTTCTTTGTCACAATAGGTACTTCGAATAAATACCGCGTAGTTCAGTCCTGTCACCAAAAAATTTGCTGTTTGCAGCAAAACCTGCGAATATGCTCATATTTCGTTAACCAGTGCAAGTGCTGAGGCCCACTCTTTTATTCACCGTTGCGAGTAGTTCGGGCACACTATGTCATTATCCTCATCGCCTAGCCTTTCCTCAGCTTTGGTCAGCTTCCAGTCTACTCGGGTGCAAATGAATACCAGTATTTTACATGGTAGGACCATGGTAAACAATAACAAAAAATCTCTCTGAAAATATCTTATTTCAGACATTACATATTTCTTATTTTTTACGAGATATATCGGTTGTGTTGGACACCCGATTTGTACGCGGTCGTCGCGGATTATAATTAAAATACTACGAATATTTATAAGTAATATTTCAAGTTTTAAAAGTTCTATAAATTTGATGTACTTTGTACAGAACAAAAGTTTTGTACGATGACCTTGTGAAGGCCGCAGGAATCCACTGGATGCGGGAGGCACAGAACCGGTCGAAGTGGCGGAGCTTGGGGGAGGCCTATGTCCAACAGTGGACGTCTTTTGGCTGAAATGATGATGATGATTATGAAATGTTTTATATAATATAAGAATTTTCGAAATGTTTTTCAAAGCTAGCAACAGACTAATAAGTTCTACAAATAGCCCGCCACCTGTGCAGCCGCACATTCAAGAATCAAATAGGGAGCACCTGGGCACTGGCTCGTAACACGATTTGCTAAACACAGAAAACGCGGTGAATACTAAAAGAAAATAATAAGAAAATATATTTATTTAGCAGTAGTAAGACGCACATTACACTGTAAACATAAATTATACATGATAATACAAAGTAGCCAAAAGATAGCATTCGACTAATCAAAAGAAAAAAGAAGTTTTAAAGTTTTACAACCGATTAATCTGTCTAGCCTTTGCCCAACTATTTTGGGGTCGGGTTCCAGTGGAATTGGATGAAACTGAATATCAGTTACGTGCATGCCTATCTAAGGGGCAATTCCCGTAATTTTAAGATCTTCCACAGTCTGATCGGTCTCAGTCTGTAAAAATACCTTGGTTTCCATACATTTTTGACATGTAATTATTGCCGAGATGAGACTTCGGCTAGATTGGCCTTCTTATGATCACAACCCAGTGTGACTAAACTTAAGGTGAATACACTAAGGTACCTTCCAATCTTAATTTTTTGCCCATATACAATTCCTTGTTTTAATAAGTTAAAATCATTAAGTAGATACATTTCTAAGCAGTCCTTAAACTGATCGATTAGCATTCGGTATTTAATAATAACGTTTAGAGACGGTTGACTGAACTTGGAAACTAGAAACTAGGTTGCTTAAAATAGTCATTTTCAAACTTAAGTAATTGTTGCGGCTTCCACCCAAATGATAGTGAAACTTATGAAGATCTTACGCACGAGTTCATCAGCAATGAACTATTTTGTAAGACAACTCAGAGTAATTAATTCAGGAAGATTTACGTACTATAAACTAATATAATTTTAGTTGTCTGTTACTAAAATAGGTATGTAGTTTGGTAGGTATTATTTCACGTGTAACACAGTGTAGATTGGATAGAGAGGCGCCACGGCGGCGGCGTCCTCACCTTCCGCCTAACACAGGTCCTCACCGGGCATGGGCGCTTTGGTGGGTTCCTGTTCAGGATAAAGCGGGAGGAAACGCCCGGATGTTTCCATCGCGTGGATCGTCTGGAGGACATGGTGGAGCATACGGCGGAGGTCTACCCTGCCTGGGCGAAGCACCGCCATGTCCTCGTGGAGGCAATCGGCGGCGGCGACCTCTCGCGTTCGGACCTGGTGCTAGCCATGGTACGGAGCAGGAGGGCATGGGAAGCCGTCACCTTCTTCTGCGAAGCAGTAATGCTCGCGAAGGAGGAGGCATGGCGCGTGAGGGAGTGGCAGTCTCTGCACTCTCACATTCCTAGCCGCCACAGGGGGAGACGCCCCGAGCGTCGGGAGTCGATTGCGGACTCCCGGCCACCGTAGTCGCGGGCTTGCGGGTGGCAAGTAATGGGTAGTTCGCCGCCCAGTAAGGACCAGGCCTGTGTCGACGGCGCGTAGTGTTCCACGCGCGCCTCAAAGAGATGTCAGCAAACTGAAGGGGTCTGCTAACACCAATGCCTGCCAGGGTCGCAAGATTAGTTCGAAAGCGGTACCGTGGCCCTGGGATATGGGCAACTGATGGAACACGGGTGAGTTTTAGTCAGTAAAAGTCTGACACGCCTTTCCGCTCCACCTAGAGCGGGAGACGTCATTTGATGATATATCCAAAAAAAAAAACTCAATATCCTCATTTTAGATTTATGATGTTTCCTGTAATTTTTAGTATCGATTGCCAACGCCAATTTTGGCTATTTTAGCAAGACTCCTATTGTTAGGGGGAGGCCTATGATCAGTAGTAGACGTTTTTCGGCTGAAATGATGATGATGATAATACGTGTTACGGTCGCGAACCACATTTTTATCAACTTACAATCCGGCCTGCAAACTGCAATAAACGTAAAAAAATGAATTTTGCTTTCACCTTAAGTTGTCACGATGAGATTATTCAGATTTTTGATTTCGGAGTTCTTTACAGAAAACATCGGCTGAACTAAATAGATTGCTGATTTTAAAGAAACAGTCGTATATGAATTACTATTAGCAAGTTCGATGGTCGCAACTCGTTGAAATGTTATTTTAATTTCAAATGACGCGTTTTTGAAAGTTCATTCTTTTATTTACATACAATAGATTTGTTTGCCCTTTCGACCTTAACATCGACACACTGTCTTTGTTTCGATAAGATCTTGTTTTGTAAATGGCATAGTATTGAAGGGATTGTCCAAAAAACGAGTGACAAACCTGAAAATAAAATGTAATAAAAGGTACATTTATTGCATGTATCCCATTTCTTCCCGTGGGTGTCGTAAGAGGCGACCATTGGACTTACTAGAGAATGGGCAGCAGCGTTCTCTACGAATTTTACCACCATACTGCTATTGCCAACCCGACTGGCGCGTGGCGATTGTGGCAAGCCCCCCCAAGTTGGGGGAGGCCTATGTCCAGCAGTGGGCTACTTTCGCCTGAAATAATGATGGTAGAGGATGGAGGCGAACTACTGTAGACAGCGAGCGTATAAAGTGTAAATCGCTTTATCAATGTATCCGTAGTATAAGGATATCTATTTCACAAAAAATATAGTTGACTATCTTAAATTGTGTAATAAATAATGGTGAAAGCAACATATTTTATTTTAATTTTAATGTCATACATATTTTTTGCATTGTATTTTAAAATAGGTATTTTCTTTGTTCTAACTACTTTTTGATGTATTTGGATTTGTGTTCACTCAACAAAAGACAAAGGTCAGAAACAACCAGAACATTTTCTTTGCACCTTGCTTGCAATATTCATTAATTTCGATAAAATTTATTTTTTGGAGTGGTTTTAAAGTCTTGACTACACAGAGTAGGTATTTCGTCGCCATAAAGTCAGTAAAATGCTCGGTAATGAACTACTACTAGTGTGGACTAGTTTATTTTATTACATTTTTGGTAATAAAACCTCGAAACGCACATTCTAGTTCCACACAAAAAAAAAATAGTAAACTATCACGCTATGTATGCCGAGATTGAAAAACTCGTGAACAAACATTAGATGATAGGAAGTTTTCAATTTGCCAACAGTTCTTATACATATATAAAAATCTAGTTTAATTTTATAAGTACTTACGAATTTTATACCAGCAACTTCGCCCGCGTAGAGGGCGGAAATTCACCCTCGGGAACGTACTACCGCGATAAAAAGTACCTACCCTATGTGTTAATCCAGGTTATAAACTATGCGTTCGCCAAATTTCATCCAACTTTGCGTGAAAAAGTAACAAACATCCATCATACATCCGTCGGACAACCAAACGGATTAAAAAAAAAAAAAATTGCACTCCGGGAGTGCCGGCAGAAGTGAAAACTTGATTATTAACGTTGAGCATGTTTGATATTTTGGAATGGTTAGGGAATAATTTGTTGTTCAATTTCCATATTTTAAGCACTTTATATTCACGAATTTTACGAATACACAACAATGTGATCACTACACAGACGGTCGAGCCATCAGCTGTCACCATCCATGGATGCGCGTGCCACGCTGTAACATAGACGAACATTCGCGCAAGCGCCCTGCGCCGCCTAAACGAAACAGTAGGCCCAGGCATACATTTTCGCCGCGCCGTAGAGAGGGGATAGCTGTCTACTCTCCATCCGTCCTACGCTTTTTCGATCAGGTCACGTGTCCTGACGCGAGTTTAAGATTTTATACCCATTACAGAAAAAGTGCTCAACGCCGCTAAAGAAGTTTTCACTTCAAAAACGTATATCGATTTTTATTCTATAGATAACGTTTCATAACTTGTAACTGCCACCAGCAAACGATTTAAAAAAAAATATATAATTTCGCAAGGACTATTTAAGTGCTTTTACGATATTAAAACGAAAAATATATCTTACTAGCGTATGCCCGCGACTTCGTCCGCGTTAAATTTCGTGTTCCCCCGACCCTTCCCGTCGAATCGCCTACCTGTGCGATTTTCCTCGTTTTTGCAACATTTTTCATTACTGCTCCGCTCCTCTTGGTTGTAGCGTGATGTTATATAGCCTATGTTACTTGCAGATAATGTAGCTTCATAATGGTGAAAGATTTTTTAAAATTGGTTCAGTACTTTTTGAGTTTATCCATTACAAACAAACAAACAAAAATACAAATTTTGTCCTCTTTATAATATTAGTGTAGATGTACATCTGAAAATGTATCCAAATAGCATATTTGTAGAAGAAGTGGATGTTAATAAAATTATACACGGTGAAGTTTTTTCTTGAAAGAAGAAGTTTTTCCTCAAGTTGCCTTTTTCGCATCTTATACGAGGTTTTCTCTCGAGGTGATGATATGTAGAACATGACGTGTTAAAAACAACTTAGCTGAAGTTTGTTTCCCACATAAGGTGCCTACAGATTCGCTTAATGTTTGACGATCGTTATTGTCGCTAAGTATGTTGTTTCCGCGATCAAGATTTTTCAGCTTCTTACTGATTTGCTGTGATTTTGTTGATTGTTACTATCGCTTATTTCGGTTATCTACTAAACTCTACTCTCTTTGAAATAATTGGCATTAAAAATATTTACAAATAAGAGTGTGAAGGTGTGGAAGGACAGTGTAGGACTGCCAACGCCACAAGTACCAGATACTTACTTAACATAGTAGAAGAAAAAAAAAACGCCTTCCAAAAAAAGGGAGAAATAACTTTCATTTCGGAAGTTCGTGACTTCGGCTTAGAGTTTTCGTGTTTGCTACATAAATACAAATCAGCGTAGAATGGACGATGGGCGCTAGAGTCCATAATATAAAAACAGACTAAGAATCACTTGTGGATTTATTTCCTCTTGCTTCTACGTGTACTGTACGTAATGCAAAACCGATTAATTAATTAATTAATATTAATCGGTTTTGCATTACGTACATTACACGTTAGTCAACCAACTTGAGCATCACTTGTGGATTAATTGTTCGACAAAAACGACCCACAGCGGCGATCGACAAAAAATACGATGTCGATTTTCTGTCATCACACGAGTCGATCGTCAAAAATTGAACAAATCTGTAATAAATCAGTAGGAATGGCTTTCATTTCGACAATTTAACAATATCCATTGCGTTATTTACGTTGTCAAGCAGTAAAGTTTTCGAACATATGAAGCAATGCATTAGAACTGCGCTTCATAATGATTCAGATTCTGAATAATAATGTCCTATGCAATTAGGGTGCTGTAAACGCCTCTTCACATATTCTACGGTGTCCCTATTTATTGTAGCCACGGCACCTACAGTTGCTGAACGACATACTAAATTCAAATTTTATTTCAAACTTGGGCGGAAAATTCAGGGTCGTTTTTGAAACTAAAGACTGGCTGGCTGGCTGAACGTAGATTTTATGAGGATAATAGCTAAAATATTGATCACATAAAAGTACACTAAACTGTTTTGAATCACTAGAAACTTGACTAGAACCGTGAAAGTTATTTTAAAGTTTTAATTTTTTCCAATAAACGTTTAC
Organism: Aporophyla nigra; assembly: GCA_947507805.1. Classification (NCBI taxonomy): domain Eukaryota; kingdom Metazoa; phylum Arthropoda; class Insecta; order Lepidoptera; family Noctuidae; genus Aporophyla; species Aporophyla nigra. The sequence continues at coordinate 9,877,265 of OX382301.1, forward strand.
TACTAGAATGTCTACGTTTCTGTCGCAGGTATGCTAGAAGACATTTCTTTAGAATGAGCATCGCATTTGTACGTAATTTTCTGTTCCTGTTTCGAGCGGTATTTTTTATCAGGTTAATTAAAATATCAGCGACTGTAGGTATTATGGTCGCATTACATAATATTCTAATTTAGACGTTTGGTGGTGTGAGTAAATTCCGGAACATGTATGTGTGTGCATAAATATTTTATTAAATATACACCTACGTTAGCTGTTATATAAACTTTAAAAGAAAATGATTGGCTGCTACCACGCAGATGACACCTATTATTCTGTAGTAAATTTTATCTAATTAATAGACAAAAGAAGGTAACTGCTAATCCTCTCTTGGTTTAAGGGGTGAAGGATGTCCTATTTTATTTGTAGGGTATCCACCTGGAAGTAGAGTGCTCGGATCAATACGGCATCTAAATTGTTGATTACGTCAGTCCTCATTTATACTCGCGATGAACACCTGAATTATGTATAACGTCGGAAAAATAGAACGTTTCCATTTCCATTTGTTTATAGGTAGGTATTCAATTTACTCGATTTATGTGCATTTATATAATATACCAGATTCGGCACACACATTATGCACAAGGACAAATCCTATTATAATATAAATCGATATTGTGTAATCATGATAATATCCCGTATTACCAAGTCTCAGATTGGTGCAAGATGAAAGATACCCATTTTTACCTCGGAACAACTTTTGTTGTTCCTGTGGTGTTTAGTTTTCTACGGAGTTCAATTTTTTCTGAAAATTTTAGTTTCTAGGTATTTGCCTAGAACATTAAAGTTTCTATTTGCCTAGAACATTAAAATAACATAAATTCACGCCTCTATTTCCCGAAGCGTAGGGCAGAGGTGAACTCAAAGTACACTCACATTTCGCCAATTATGTTTAAATCCCATGTTAAGGGGCGAGACTTGGGCACACCACAATTGCGGCGGTAAGTCCCCTCTTTGAGGAGTGGATAGAGAGGGGCCACGGCGTCCTCACCTTCTGCCTGACGCAGGTTCTCACCGGGCATGGGTGCTTCGGTGGGTTCCTGTTCAGGATAAAGCGGGAGGAAACGCCCGGGTGTTTCCATTGCGAAGATCGTCTGGAGGACACGGTGGAGCATACGGTGGAGGTGTGCCCTGCCTGGGCGAAGCACCGCCATGTCCTCGTGGCGGCGATCGGCGGCGGCGACGTCTCGCGTCAGGCCCTGGTGCGAGCCATGGTACGGAGCGAGAGGGCATGGGAAGCCGTCACCTCCTTCTGCGAAGCAGTAATGCTCGCTAAGGAGGAGGCGGGGCGTATGAGGGAGTGGCAGTCTCAGCGCCCTCACGTCCCTAGCCGCCGCAGGAGGAGACACCCCGGGCGTCGGGAGTCGATAGCGGACTCCCGGCCACCGTAGGCGTGAACTCGCGGGCGGCGAGAAATGGGTGGCTCGCCGCCCGGTAAGAACCAGGCTTGGGTCGACGACGCGTAGTGTTCCACGCGCGCCTCAAAGAGATGTCTGCAGAACTGAAGGGGTCTGCTAGGACCGATGTCTGCCAGTGTCGAGAGATTATTCGAAAGAGATACTGTGACCCTAGCAAATGGGTAACGGACGTCTAACACGCCCTCCCGCTCCGCCCAGAGCGGGAGGAGTCATTTGATGATTTCCCATCCAAAACAAAAAGGTGGCGAGACTATTGCCATCAACAGGGCACAAAACCAGACTCCGGGTTCCGACTGAGATTCCAGATGGATAAACTTAACAGAACTTTGCCCGACCCGGGAATCGAACCCATGACCTCAAGCAGTAAAAAGGCTTAGAGCAAGAACTTGTAATTAGGATTGTATTGCTATTACTTGTAGCAAGATGGGTACAAATGATTTTGCTGAAAGTAATGTAGATCACACCATCAGCCTATAATGTTCCCACAGCTGGGACACAAGCCCCCCGTTTATGAAAGGGAGTGGGACATAATCCACCGCGCGGGCTCAGTGCGGGTTGGTAGACGTCACATGTCTTCGATGTTTTGGTTCTAGGACATGCCGGCACTATGTTTTGCTTCATTGTTTTGAAAGACATCAGTGGTGAAGAAATGAAACAAAATACAATCGAATCTAGGTCAATACCCAAAAATAGATTCTCAAAAGAAAGTTATAGAGTAATTATTAGTAGTAGATATAGAAACGGAAGGACAAAATAAATAACTCGGCGCCAAACATCGCTTCACGTGTACCAAGTAAACAATTGTACAAATAACCAATCAATTACGATTTTTATAAGTAGCTTTATATGTCGAATTTGTTGTGAAAAGTAATATTGTTGAAATGTCTACTTTGAGGTTCAAATACAATTATACATAGACAATATGATGCATGCTTTACTGATATATGTAGGTAGATAACTAGGTACTCTACTTTGTTTGTTAGCAAAGTTCTAGGATTTGGGTTTAGCCTAGTCTTTTTTAGCCCATTATAGAAAATGTACCTACATTCTCTATAATTTTATTATTTCATGATGGATAAATCTGTTCTGGTAATTAAAAAATGAACTCCAAGTCGATCACCATTTATTGCCATAGTGCTCTATGGTTATCATCATGAAGTTTTCTTACATTTGTTTAAAAATACTAATTAGGAAAGTTCTGCACCACTAATTATTATGGCATCTTAAAATTTTCAGAACTGCGAGCTTTTTAATGCCATCCTTTGCTCCAGTTAGTCAGAAACTTTATGCACTATATAATAAATTATCAGGGAAATGACTTCTTCGATAGTTTAGTTCACAATATAAATATCCTATTTCTAGACATTATGCGTGGTACAGGACGTGAATAATTGCATCATCCCATTTCTCACCGTAGGTCTCGTAAGAGACGACTAAGGGACTTACTAGAGAATGGGCAGCAGCGTTCACTATGATTTTTTCCACAATACTGCGATCGTCAATCTGCCTGTCAAGTGTGGCGATTATGGAATATTTGGGGAGGCCAAATTGGGGGACGCCTAAGTCCAGCAGTAGACGTCTTTCAGCTGAAATGATGATGATGAATCCTAGAAACCTACTGTAATTATGTTGACAAATGGTAAATGAGTCCTCGCGTAAAAACTAATGTATGAAAATTTTAAAAATAATTACTTATCATTCCCATCTCTTTAACATGACATAATTTACATGTTGCAGATCTACAGAAAAAATGGTGGAAGTGACTGATGCCGCCCCAGGGCCCGAGGAGCCCAAGCTCAGCAAGGGTCGGGAGGCGAACTGGCCAGCAGTGCTGGTCTTCATACACATCCACCTCCTCTCTTTATACGGAATATGGCTGCTGATCCACGAAGTAAAACTGATGACCGTGATTTTCTGTAAGTCTTATAATCTCATATAAGTTTAAAGCTTTGATTAATTGTACTTATTAAAAAGCAATTTATTAAAGGTATAGTTATTAACAATTTATAATATTCTATTATATACTTTAATTTAAAGTCGCCTTTCATGTCAATCTCTGTAGTCGCGTTGTTCTTTTAAACTGCACAACAGATCATTGAACGTCGTTTTCGGTATCTTTACCAAAATTTATTCCGAAAGGTTCAGCCTGAACCTTTCGGAATAAATTTCGTGGTCGCTAGTTATTGGAAAAAGACACTTTATAATCTGTTTCAAACTGCTAACAGGTGACCGTAAGTGGTTGACTTTGCAATAATAACAATTGTCCATCATCACTGACAGGACTATTGTTGCAAATAAGCCCGATATAGTGGTGGTAGATCGAGTAGAGTGGCGCACAATGATTGTTGACATAACGGTCCCACATGACGAGAACCTCGTGAAAGCTGAGAAAGAAACAGATCAAGTATCTTGACTTCGCTCGCGAGGTGGTCGACATGTGGGATGGGGATTCAGCGATCATTGTGCCGATAGTCGTCACTGCCAATGGCTTGATAGCCAAGAGCCTCGACCTACACCTAAGGAGGCTCTCGTTAGGCAGCTGGATCAATACTTCTGGACACGGCTCGCATTGTCAGGAGATTCCTCTCTCTGGAGACCTGACCGCCGGTAACTTGGACCCTGTTCCCGATACCGGTGGGCTATTATTTTTTAATATTTTTAAATGTTTTTATAATTTTTGTTATTTTAATATTTAAAAATATAATTCATATGTTTGTATAGTGAAATAAAGGAAGTAATAACAATTGCATAACGAATTATATATGACGAACAACTACCGGAAATATTGTGAAGAATGGTACGATTGACATCTGTCGGGCATGCCACCGTCCGAGGAAATCAATCCGACACATTATTTCTGGCTGTTCTCGTCTGGCAAAGACTACTTGCGTAGGCACAACCTTGTAGCCAGGATAATCCGCCAGCAACTTGATGTGAAATACAGTCTTGTGGAATCTGAAGTACCGTACTATAGATATGTGCCCGATCCGGTTCTCGGAAATTGCAATATCACGTTGTATTGGGATCGATCTATCATCACTTATAGAACTATTTTTGCCAATAAGCCTGATATAGTGATGATAGATTGATCAATAATTATTGATATGGCAGTTCCGCATAACGAGAGCAAAATCCCTAAATATTATCTTTATTTGTCGCTGAAACATTGATGGCTTGAACACTTCATAATATCTACATATGGCCCCAGAAGTTTTCTATGATACTTACTTATTCAATTTTCTCATGTCAACCTCAATGCTCATGTTTCGAGGTATGCGCAACAGAATGGACATTTCCTTATACTCCATAGAAAGGGGAGGATTCCCCGACCGGACAGGTGTTACGTCTGGTGTGATACTGAATTTGTGTGACGTCAGGCGTGATGCGTGGTTCGTATGTGGTGTTGCAGATTCCGTCCCAGTGAAATAAACCCCGCTGGCGATTTCTCAACACACTGGAGACAATACAGCGGCTTTTCGGGTACTGTTGCGACTGGGTCTGCCATTACAAGGTCTCTTCAGATGGTTCCCAGTTTCTTCGTACCTTCGTTTCTTCACCTGCTGACTGGATCTTAAAGTAACACCCACCATTCTTGCAGTACGAAGCACACTGATCTCTAATTCCTGAAAAGTCATGACTCTTGCACATCCTTCAGGAAAAAGAGGCATGTTATTTAAAGTAAATGTGCTGTAGACACCTTGGCTCATGAAACAAATACCTCGATTATGAAATAAATGTGAAAATAATAACAGAAAAATAACGAAAGTAAGACAGCAATTTGAAAAGGTTTTTTTATGCAGTTTTTTTTTCAGCTATTTCTTAAAAGAAGGTGTATTCCTTTATATTTCAACTATATATCTCGTGTACTTTTAAAGTTATTGCATTTTAAAAGGGTGGTACTACTCGTAAGTTTTGAAAGCCAGTGTAGTTTAAAAAACCATTTAATTATAATGGGAAAGTGTTTTTAACCAATTTACAAAAAATAAATATCATTAATTTATTGAACAATCGGCAAAACGCAAAGTAGATACAATATGCAAAATACATTGTACCTATTAACGATGGCGCCACGTTGAGGCAATGTTGATTACACAGCAAAATTGATTGTATTTACAAAAATGGCAGTATGCATTTATGTTGTCAATAGCATACGTCATTGAAATTCGTCATTTCAATACGCATTACGTTTATTGTTTTTCATATAAACGATAACTTGATAACTTTGTCTGTTGTTAGGGGCCGAGGTTATTCGACTTCGTTTGGTTATAATTCTAGGAACAGTCTCATAAAATAGGTATTTTATTAGTAAGAAGGACAATAATACGTTATGTTTGTCCATTACACCCACATCCCACGTATAGAAAATGTATTTTCTGTATGGGTACAATCATTTGTACGCACGTTCGCTCGGTGGATATCGGAAAATATCGGAACAACGAAATATGCTTTTTTTTGTGGTTAGGATATCTAACAATGACGTCTCCTGCTCTTGGGCAGAGCGCGTCAGACTTTTACTGACTAAAACCCACCCGTGTTCCTTCAGTTGCCCATGTGCCAGGGCCACGGTATCTCTTTCGAACAAATGTCGCGACCCTGGGAGGCACCGGTTCAAAATATGCTAATTGCGCCGTAAACTCTGCTTGAGCGATGCAGGATTTTTCGTGACGTCGCGTCAGTCTGCTGCGTAGTTCGCATATGGTAGTGTAGATGCCGCTTCACCTGCAAGCCCCATGCAATCTTCCCAACTTCATTTGCCTTGGTGACCAAGAAACAATGAAGCAATCAAGATAGGCGGAAGCTGAACACATCACAGCAACGCGATTTTCTCTCACATGAGAGAGACTGTTTTCATGGTTTTTGAGGGTGCTAAAGCCGATATTGAGGTCAAAATGATCTGATGAATGAAATGATGAACGATCACATACATACATACCGGCCTAAACCATACCCATTCTTTTTGCTTCGCCGTAGTCGGATAAGAAAGTAAAATAAACCACATACAAGTACTGTTCTATATAAAGTAAGTGCCCTCATCTCAAAGGCATCGGTGGAGTGTCCATTATATGCGACTTCATTCGATCTCTCATCCGTGTCATGGCGAGTTGCTTTTTTCATTCATCGTCAAGTAGGTTTGTAACTTCGCATGTCATCATGCCCTTTTGGAAAATTCCGAACGTCCGCTTATTTTTAATTCTGTACCCTACTAATCTAATCTAATCTAATTAGCCTATATTGTCCCACTGCAGGGCAAAGGCCTCCCTCTCCCTTTTCCACAGAATTCTGTTTTTTGCTAGTTCTGGCCAGTCCTTTCGGTAGGAGTGAAAACTACAAGGAAATTCACAACAACACACACAAACACTCCTCAATATTATCTCTTAAGCCTATTATACATTTGTAAAACATGTAAATACCTTTAAAGTACACTGTCCTTCGAGATACAGGATTCTCCTAGTTTGAAGAGCAGGGGTCTTACTCATCTGTAATTGCCGTACCTATCTCTAACTGAAACAATACTGATGTAACCTAAGCTAAGTCTTTTGTTATATAAATGATTACTTACTTACTTACTATTCACTGGGAGAGTGGTCATCAAATTTATGTCCCAAACTAAATTAATTATCTTATCTGTGCAATTCTGTAACTCTCTCATCTCAAGGTCAGTTTAGACCAAACTAGCGAATGCGTAAATAGGGAAAGAGCTCAAGGAGACACGCATAAAAGTCAAAGGACTAAGTGCGGAAACCAAACCCCTATAACATAGAATACCAAGAAGATTGAGGAAATAATGCTAAGAACTCTTACTTTGGTTCTATGTTCGTTTGATCTCTGATTAGACTTTCAAAGGATCACAATCGTCCCATATACTTACCTAACTCTTGTTCAAATAATTCACGAAATAATAACAATCACTAAAACAGAAAAGTGACCGAAGTCGTCGGATATAGCTGAAGTGTAGTGAGGAACCGATGGGTGTTTGCGAATAAAATTTAATTTAATGAATACAAAACAGACATCGTTGATCGTTCAAATGAAATTTCATTCGAAAACTTAAACGTGTTTCTTACTCAACTTCAACTATAACCGACGACCGTGATTACCTCTCTTTTGGTGATGGTAACCATTTATTAATGACCTATCAATTTCCAGTTGTAGTCCTGACATCAGTGGGAATATTGGGCATGACCACAGGAGCCCATCGGTTGTGGGCACACGGGGCGTACAAAGCTAACACAGGACTGCGGATCGTACTCATGGTGTTCCAGACGTTAGCCGGAGTTGTAAGTATAGTGTTTATTATCAAAAGACGGTATTTCTACTGACTGATGAGTCAACAACCGTTACATGGAGAGATTCAAGATACACTTACAATAAAATGATTCCAGAATTATTCTATAGATTATATACAGGTTGACAGGGACATCGTTGCACAATTTTTTTTTTCTTGGGTGGGAAATCTTCAAATAACGTCTCAGACTCTGGGTGAAACGGGAGGGCGTGTCAGACTTTTACTGACTAAAACCCACCCGTGTTCCTTCAGTTGCCCATATGCCAGGGCCACCGTAACTCTTTCGAACGAATCTCGCGACCCTGGCAGGCATCGGTCCCTGCAGTCCCCTTCATTATTGCTGACATCTTTTGAGGCACGCGTGGAACACTACGCGCCGTCGAGACGGGCCTGATAATGGACGGGCGGCGAGCTGCCCATTGCCGCCCGCAAGCTCGCGCCTACGATGGCCGGGAGTCCGCTATCGACTCCCGACGCCCGGGGCGTCTCCTCCTGCGGCGGCTAGGGACGTGAGGGCGCAGAGACTGCCACTCCCTTCGCGAGCATTACTGCTTCGCAAAAGAGGTGACGGCTTCGCTCCGTACCATTGCTCGCACCAGGGCCGGACGCGAGAGGTCGCCGCCGCCGATCGCCTCCACGAGGACACGGCGGTGCTCCGCCCAGGCAGGGCATACCTCCACCGTATGCTCCACCGTGTCCTCCAGACGATCCTCGCAATGGAAACTCCCGCTTTATCCTGAACAGGAACCCACCAAAGCACCCATGCCCGGTGAGGACCTGCGTCAGGTGGAAGGTGAGGACGCCATGGCGCCTCTCTATCCACTCCTCAAAGAGGGGACTTACCGCCGCAATTGTGGCGTGCCCAGCAGGACACAACCTGTCCATGGATTCAGTGCATGACTCTGGACTCCACATAGTTAAAACCCTACACTTTTTGAACGGAAAGACAACACATATAAGAGAAAAGCTACGCACGTGAACTTTGAAATGCTCCATTTATATATGTCGTAGGATAATTTGATACTTCGAATCTTCGCGAAAATCCTAGGGGTTTTGCGAAAACGCGGATAATTAGACATAGGCGAAAAATTATCAAATCTTACTGGACAAAGTCAGGATTTTTGCGAAAATACTCGTTATTATAGCAATATTGCGAAACGAAACGCTGGCTGTTATAAAATAAGAACGCTGATTGGTCGGTCAGCGCGTTCAATAAGAGATCGTCTCTGATTGGTTGACGTCTTAAATGTCAATCATTTGTTGCCGCACGTTATTTGTTTACGTTTGTGTCTGAGTTAAATTGCAGAAGTGTTTTGTTTTTTATCGTAAATAGTGTACCTACTTGGACTTAAATAAAGTGGTAAAATCAATTTAGTGATTTTTCTTTCTCACCTATTCTAAACCTTCATAACTCTATGATACAATACTTGAAGTTAATCATCGGCAAACTAGGAACCAATTAGAAGTCAGCCAGCAAAATTGTAGCCAATCAGTGTTGAGCACATCAAATCTTACTATAGTAACGAGTATTTTCGCAAAAATCCTGACTTTGTCCAGTAAGATTTGATAATTTTTCGCCTATGTCTAATTATCCGCGTTTTCGCAAAACCCCTAGGATTTTCGCGAAGATTCGAAGTATCAAATTATCCTACGTCATATATATGTACAGAGCTTTGCCAAAAGCTATTACTCAACTACCCTTTAAAAAAAAATGTGCTGAGTTAAGACATTGGTTGTTGTGAGTTCTTTCAAATCTATGTAAATTTTATACAATGTCCTTGCATCAAAATATAGACACTGATTTATTATGTTTAATAAGATTTGTATTGTGTCCGACTGTCCATTCTATAATTGAATTCTCATGATATTTTTTTTTACTATAGTTCGGCATGCAACTGTGTCGGCGAAACTTGCTTCTATTCTAAAATTTTACGTCGCGTACACCTTGTACTTTTCCATGACCAGCACATTTTTGTTAAATAACTGACGAAAAATGTGTACACTAGGGACCATGAATCATGTGCTGAATTCATAGTTTTAGTTTCTCGTCAAAGTCCCTGTCACCCTGTTCACTAACTGCGCAAACACATTACATATACTTCTCACAAAGTAAGGTCGTAATTTTGTCAGAAGGCAATGCCCAGTTCATATAATATAATAAAATATGATATATCTTAGGACAACCAACCGTTGTGTTGGTTGTCCTAAGATATCTGATCCCAAACTAGGCAGAGTCTGTACTAAGGCAACCAGACAATTGATAATCTTACTTATATATTTCTAAATACATACATATTATAGATGAATTACACCCAGACACAGAACAAATTATCGTGCTCATCACACAAAGATTTGTCCTGGGTGGGAATCGAACCCACGACCTCAGTCTTCGCAGTCAGGGTCACTAACCACTAGACTAACAGGCCTGTCAAATGCAGCATCTAAATTATTTATATAGGAAATGACCTTCTACCACATGTTTGCGAAAGTTGTTATATGGTAAACATGCACCTGCAGAAAATCATGAAATCATAATGCTGACGTCTTTCCCTAATACATTAAACAGTTTCTTGCCCGTTCTTCTCCATAGTAACTTTCTGATTAGGCAACTATCTTTAAGACTAACTGCAATTCGAAGGTAACAGGAAATGGTCCGAACAAAATTAATGCTTTACCTTTGATATCAGGGAAGGTATCCATCACCTATTTTATTAATGGACAGGTGGACGTTGATAAATTGCATATGGCACTCAATGGTCAAAGGGCCACAAGGCATTATCGCCATTCCACTTCAGATCACCTCTGTAAATGTTAATTAATGAATAATCATAAATATCTGCCTCTTCTACCCTTACAAAGACCGCTTTTCAACTGACATCATTACTAAATATAAATTAATCAATAAAAGTTATACTAGTTAAATCATGTGTACAAATTGCTTGATTTATTCCTAGAGTATTCATGAAATGAAATTTCTTTATAAAATAATTAGGTCATCCACACCCAATTGAAATTAGTGATTGACTGTGAGTTTCCCAAATCGACCGCATATTTGTAATAGCCCGATTGAACCGGACAAAAGCAGCTCTGTGGATTCATTGACGCATTGAGGACGTTTATTTCAATGTCTAAACGGGAACATTTGCCTAATTAGTCTAACCGACACGGACAGATTGTAGGTCAGTCTCTGGACACAGACAGATATTGCAGTAATATTTTCTTACATAATCAACCTATAACGTTTCCACTGCTGGGACACAGGCCTCCTCTCGGCGAGAGGAAGTGGGCCGTAATCTACCACGCAGACCCAGAGCGGGTTGGTAGACATCATATGTCTTCGAATTTTTGGTTCTAGGACATGCCGGTTTCCTCACGATGTTTTCGTTCACCGTTTTGAGAGCAGTGGTGATGAAATTATTTACACAAAGTAAAGCGCCTACCTGGGTTCGAACCCACGACGTACTACTCGTAAGTCAAGGCTGATAACACTGAGCCACCACTGCTCGTGTTCCGCTCGATACTAAAGAAGAAGTATTTTCAAAACGTCAATAAAACTATTTTCCTTTTTCCCAGGGCTCCATATACGACTGGGTGAAATACCACAGACTCCACCACGCCCACTTTGCCACAGACGATGATCCTTATGACTACAACAAGGGTTTCTTGTACTCACACTTTTTGACGCGTCTCTGGAAACTTAGCCCGCACCAAGAGAAACTGATGAATGCTATTGATATGTCGGATCTTGAAAAGGATTCAGTGGTTATGTTCCAAAAGAGGTGAGAATTCAGTTCTATATGGAATCTGTAATTACTACTCACCACATCAAAAGTACTGATAACGACCATGCTAGTATAATATGTATTCCTTAAATTATGTGTCTTCTTCTTACACAATTTTAAATGTAAACTTATCTGAACTCTAAAAGCAACTGTCGAACCCAGGTTATGTTACGGTTTTTCTTTCCAGTGGAAACTCCGAAGCCAAACGACCGCTTTTTTTTTGGATGGGAAATCATCAAATGATGTCTCCCGCTCTGGGTGGAGCGGAAGAGCATGTCAGACTTTTATTGACTAAAATCCACCCGTGTTCCTTCAGTTGCCCATATGCCAGGGCCACGGTACCTCTTTCGAACAGATCTCGCGACCCTGGCAGGCATCGGTCCTAGCAGACCCCTTCAGTACTGCTGACATCTCATTGAGGCGCGCTTGGAACACCACCAGGCGGCGAGCTACCCATTGCTCGCCGCCCACAAGCCCGCGCCTACGGTGGCCGGAAGTCCGTGATCCACTCCCGACGGGCGTCTCCTTCTGCAGTGGCTAGGGGCGTGAGGGCGCAGATACTGCCACTCCCTCACGCGCCCCACCTCCTCCTTCGCGAGCATTACGGTTTCGCAGAAGGACGTGACGGCTTCCCATGCCCTCTCGCTCCGTACCATGGCTCGCACCAGGCCGGACGCGAGAGGTCGCCGCCGCCGATCGCCTCCACGAGGACACGGTGGTGCTCCGCCCAGGCAAGGCACACCGTACGCTCCACCGTGTCCTCCAGACGATCCACGCAATGGAAACACCCGGGCGTTTCCTCCCGCTTTATTCTGAACAGGAATTTAAAAATAAACTACATATGTTGAGGAATTCATTGGACTAAACGTTTTGTTCTTCTGTGTTTATTTCAGATTGTACTGGGGTCTATACGCAGTACTGTTTCTGCTGCTGCCTCTGAACGCTCCACTTGAGTACTGGGATGACACTATTCTTAGCTCAGTGTTCGTCGTCGGCTTCCTTCGGTACCTGATTGTGCTCCACGCCTCCTGGTTGATCGACAGCGCTATTTGTGTGTGGGGTCTCAGGCCTGGCGAAAAGTGAGTACCTACTATAATAAATACCTGGATTAATTATCCGTGTGGTGCCGGACGTAAATAATACCATCCCATTTCTTCCCGTAGATGTCGTAAGTGGCGACTACGAGACTTACTAGAGAATGAGCAGCAGCGTTCTCCATGCATTTTATCACCCTACTGCGATCGCCAACCCGCCTTCCAAGTGTGGTGACTATGGCAAAGCCCCACAAAATGAGCTCCCCCATTGTCCAGCTGTGGACGTCTTGCTTAGTCGGCATAGTCTATGTCCAGCAGTGAACGTCTTGCGGCTGGAGTGAGTGATCAAACAAAAAACAAAAGCTCATTCTAAATGGGCTTGACTGTTTTAATGCAAACAGAGTTATTTAATTGAAATCCCTTGCAGAATATTATTGCTCTTCTTAAGGCCGACTTTTGTAGACAACTTTTACAGTACATTGCTACACGAATCTTTGGCGCCTGATTGACACTGACAGCGGAGAGTAACCATGCCATCTTGGTTTTTCCAATACAATACTCAAATGTTTAAGGGGTAAGCGACAGGGCAGACAGCGAAAATCAATTTCTTTTACATTTGTGCGCGATTTGCAAGGCAGTGTCAAGCTGTATGTTGAACAATATAAGTTTCGGGACAATAACAAGTATGTGTTGATAGCATTATAAATATTACAATCATTAATAGGTCATAAAATCCCATTGAATAACTATTTTATTGAATATATAATGAGATTATATGAAGTATGGATGTTTAATAAAAACCTAACTTCAAGTAATAACTTGTATTGATGATTTTAAGGATTATAATTCTGTAAATAACTGCTTATTATTGTCGTGAATTATATTTTAATAATAATAATAATAAACCCGCAGGGCAGCTTGTGGCGAGCTGTTGGGCAGTAGCGACCCCACGGACCCTATCTCCTGGGAGAATTCTTGTTCCTCATCTCTAGCTTGCCTTTATTGGCCGGCTGGAGTGAACACTGATGAGGTTCAGAGCTCCCGCCTCATTCTTGCCTTTATCGGCTGGCTTGAGTGGAGATTCGCAAGAGCAAACGTGCTCGAGGAAAGGAAGTATTCCAGTAAGTGCTCGTAGGGATCTTGACCATCTTCCGGGCTCTGGGATGGTTCTGAAAGCCGTGGAATACCTCTCCACTTCTCAAGCACCTCAGGAAGTGTTGCCCCCTTGTCGCTACGTCACTATGTGCTAGCGACGTTTCCCGGGGGCCCATTATTGAGTGTGCAAGTCACCCCCTGCCATTTTATCCGTGTATACAAAACATTGATCAGGCAGGGGCCATAGTCCCTCCATAGTTGCGGTTACCAATCCACTATAGCCATCCAAACTTATAGCCCAATTTGCTTTGTTTCCATATTCTGTAATAGTTCTGCTCCAACCGGGGATTGTCTTTGGATGCACTTGCATAGTGCATACAGGGATAATCGTCGGTTGCTGCCCCCTCATCATTTAAAATTGTCTAAGGGGCCTCTGCGAGTTGACTTCGGCCCCTCGTACGCCTTCCAAAAGACCGGGATCCTAGGGTCCCGAGATATGTTAACATAAATAAAAATATAAATAATAATAAATAAATCATTTATTTTGATCAAACTAGTTGTTACATTTAATAAGCCTGCCAAACTGCGTAACAGTTTGTCGGCAGGATTAGCGCTCGTTTTAACATTCAATCAATCAATGGTAGTAAACATACGTAACTCATTACAATTGACCATGAGGTCCATCATCACGAAATTACCGCAACATGCCACAACAATTAAGCATTCATTCATAACTTGTATTGTTTACAAAACAATAAATGCTCAACTGCTGCCGCATGCCGCGGCAAGCTCACTAAGCATTTCGATTTTTAGTTTATTTTTTAGTGTTCGCTTGCTAATTCCACTATTATCTTGTCTTAGCCAGTCGATATTATTGTACAATGTTGGGGTCAAATACTTACTGGTTCTTTTGCCATAGTAACTTTTGACTGGTGTTCGTACGAGTTTACGTTCTTTAATCAACATACAACCTAACAATGACCAGCAATAAGCAAAAAAAAGTAATAAAATTTCAATTTCGCTGACTGTACGTACCTTGGCGCCTCCCCATTAAACAATCGACGCATTGTATTGAAAAACAATGATGGTTTTCAAAGATCAGTGTCCCGTTATATCTTAGTAGTCCAAAAATACGATGTTGAAAACCTTTGAACTTCACAATCACGTCAAGATCAACCAACCGATTGAACGCATCGTGGAGGTATCAAGGGATAGATGACAAGAAATCAAGAAATCATCTTGTTGTTCGTCCCAGTGGGAACGGCTTCAAATTACAAGTTGTAGGTCGCAGGTTCAAACTCAGACAGGCGCATTAATTTGTGAACTATTTCATCCCCACTACCTACTTTCCGAACGGTGAAAGAAAGCATCGTGAGTAATTCGGCATATCCTAGAACCTAAAATTCGAAGACATGTGACATCTACCAATTCGCACTGGGCCCGCGTGGTAAATTACGGCCCTCTCACCAAGAGGAGGCCTGAGTCCCAGTAGTTGGTGCGCACCATTTAGCTGAATTCAGTGTATTTGTGTAATAAAATTTAACTAGTAAGCCAATGTACGAAGTTACAGTTCATTTTTAGACTGAAAGTCTGCAAAAAGCCTGTGGCTGTTGAAAGTACATATTTCAATTTTCCTTAGTGTGCCTTGCAAATAGTTTCTCTAGTCTTTGTCAGAGATATTTCAAAATATTTTGCCCTTAAAACAAACGGTCGCCCTGATAGTCTAACCTCCAATTATGTTAGATTTACTTAGGTCTAACCACATTTCTGCTAAGCTAATACTTATTAAGAAGTTAGTTTGGAGAAATGTCAATTAAATTTCTAATAAAACACAGTAACTATGTCTTACTTTATCTATGTCAAAGTTTATCTATGTCATTTCGTTATGTACAGATAAAATTAAATAACCTAATGTAGGGATAGTAAACCAATAATTCCACTCCGTCCTCCACAGAGAAGAACGGTGTTGGGATCTAACTCCACGTGTGCTAGGGTCTGTAGGGTTTAAAACAGTTGCGGCGAAACAATCGATGTCCACTTTGATTCTCTCACTAAGCAGAATCTAAAATCCTTAACTGCTTATCAGAGTTGCTGTGAAGCACCAAGTTCATTTTCCTTAGTTTTAGTACTGTTTACAAAGTCCTTCTGTGTAAAAACAGTCATACTAATATTACTTACTTATCTTCTCTTTAAATTACAGATTTAAATTAATTAAGAAACAAAATTATAACCTAAATTAACTAAAACTATTTATAAATTAAAAAATTGCGTCGAAAAATCATCGCTGTCGAGTGGTAATGTACCCAAGAGACTGGTAGCATTACCACGTTGTATGGCAATGCTTAGCCTCTGGTCAAGGTAAAAACCAGCCCTTGGATCACGGGAAGTGTCCACCAGCCGTTTAGAGATTCCCGAGCACTCGGGCTCCACGGCACGACGGTTTCAACCCCAAACGGCTCAAAAATATATTGACCAATAAGGTTATTATACTTACGCCGCCTGAGGTTTTCCGTAGTCGCGGAATCTTTATCTTAAGTTTGTAGTTGTAAACTGTTAATGTACCTAAGCTTACCTACAATCAATACAATTTAACCTAGCTCACGTGGTATTTACCTATTAGTAGTTGTTACACTGTGCAAATTTTATGAAAACAATTGTTCGTTTTAGCTCAACAGTGTAAACAATTGTTGGTGAACCAAATAAATAAATAAAATAAAAATAATCAACCCACCAATAATTAACCTTAATTTATTACTTACTCGATATTACCACGAAAGTGATGAGTTCGTTGTACAGAATATTTACATGGAAATTAACCTACTTGGCATGACATGTATTTTTTCCATGATTGATTGCTAGTGATTCACTCGGATGCTGTTTCATGGTAGCCTATATAAGTATCATCATTTACAGTCGTAGATACCTACTGGTGATTACATTAACTATGTTTCTTCCCATCTATATGAAAAAAAGAGATAATATAATATGAATGTTGTAAAATCATTTCATTGTCAAAAGCGTTCTTTTACCATACGTGTTAGTGCTTCTCCCCATATTCTGTCCAGGGCAGACATCGTGACATCGTCACTGTCCGTCTTCTGAAAAGACACTTAACTTAAAAGCATTAAAATTGAGAAAAATATACGATTAGAAAATGGCTTTTCGTATATTTAATTTCGAAAGGATTGAAAAGTATTGCATTGTTTGTGTCGGTGGACCGTTGACTACGTTTAATGGATTTGACATAAAAAGTAATAGTAATACTCATGCCTCATCGATCGTATTGATATGTACTCAGATAAATTAGGTTAATAAAAAAGACTCATAATATTATACGCAGGTTATGATTCCATAATAGATTAACTCAGAGAATTTTTTAAATAAACTACTAGCTAGACCTTTCTAGTGCTGCTTTTTAATTCTCTTGCTTTTAAACAATAAAATCTTAGCATTCAAGCATTATACTCGTAGACCAATCTAATAAAACTGCAGATTAAGCGAGCAATAAACTCACACTTGGTTGTTAACCTGAATTCCATTGACATTTGAAAGAACGACCAACTGTAATGGCTCCATTAACAGCACTACTTAACCCTTATCGCATAAGGATCATCGCATATTAGACCTAATTAAATT
Organism: Aporophyla nigra; assembly: GCA_947507805.1. Taxonomy (NCBI): domain Eukaryota; kingdom Metazoa; phylum Arthropoda; class Insecta; order Lepidoptera; family Noctuidae; genus Aporophyla; species Aporophyla nigra. The sequence goes on from OX382301.1 coordinate 9,894,552, forward strand.
AATCAATTACTTCAGCCTGTCAGATGTCCAATGCTGTACAATGTCTTCTTAAAAGTTGCGGAATAACACACCCCGGATCTTACCTTCTCGTCTATGGCCTGTCCTTAAACGGTCACAACATCATCAACTAGCGAGTCTTTAAGAAACTATTTTGGGATTGGCTTCCATTCTACCCAGTTGCCGCTGAATACCAGTATGTTACATGGAGCTGCTGCCTATCTAACCTCCACAACCCAATTACAGGGTAACACGATACCCCTTGGTAAGACTAGTTATCAGACTTTCGGGTTTCTGAATACCCGTAAAGACTGTCAAAAATATACAGAAAATAGGCGGTTTCATAATCCGTGGTATCACAATTATAATCAAAAACAAGTCCACGTTTAGACTTAGGTCCCACCGCGATGCGCCGCATGAATCACCAAATCAATCCTTCTGGCACTGCCTGCCTCGAGCAAATTAGACCTACACTCTGAGCGAAGTTATGTCCTATTGGTGCTAAAATCTTCCTTCGTTTGTTGCAGATCTCCACCTGATTCTAACACAGTTTTCATATTAACTAAGACATTCTGGCCTCACTACCATTACCTCGTGCCATATGACTACAAATCTGGAGAATACGGGACTTACGGTAAGTTCTAAACTATAAGTTGATGGTTGATGGAAAAAAGCCTTGACGGCCGGTCCGACCCAGTAACCACCATCACTGGACTCTCTGTTACGTCCGTCATGAGAAAAGCCGAGAGCCACACGGAAGTGGAAAACGTAGAACGTACATTTATCAACGAAAACCTACCGTACGCTACCAAAAAGAAGTAAACAAAATACATCTACAAAAACTATAATACATAATATGAAATTCAATATATCTGAGTTTGTTTCGGCCGTAATTCTCAGAGTAGTCAGATAAGAAAAGCCGACCTCATCTAGTTTTAAATATATCATTAACGTGTAAAAGTGTTTGTGAAAAACATTTATTAAAGCTTCCGAATGTGGCAAGATGATTCTATCTACAATCTTTGTGTGTAGTAGGAATTGGTGAACGATTAGTTATTCTAAACAATCTACTGAATAACACAATGGATTTTAATATGCTGTTCACTAAAACTAAGGGAACGTATTCAGGGAGATCTAATTAAGCGGATAAATCTCGACGTTTTGACATGTAGCCTCATCACCCATGCGAAGCAAGACTAGGTAAATGTGACTTTTGAAAAATAATACAGTAACGACCAATTTTTGTAGACTTATATGTGCATAAAGACCTTTACCACTTTAACATTTTGTTAAATACGTGAATCCCAGACTTATAACAAACAAACCTTTCGTTACTCAGTTAAAAAAATAATACGAGTATCCCTTAATCGAGTAATGCACTTCGACTCTTCCGTTGACATTTTATTGTGTAGGTACGAAATCAATTATAATATGTTATTCTTAAAAGATAACATAATATCACGCCTTGTTACACGGAAGTGTAGGGCAGACATGTAGCTATAGCCCACATTTGGCCAGTTTTGCTTAAGTCCCATGTAATAGAAGCGACCTTATTGCCATAAATACAGACTCCGGGCTGCTACTAAGAAATTCCAGATAGAAAACCCCATTATTACTTTGTCCGAGCTGAGAATGGAACCCAGGACCTCATGCTCAACAGTACACCAACCTTAATACTTTCCATTTTTTACAGATTGTGGCTGTTCGACAGCCTTCATCCGAGTGTGGGCCGCTCTCGGTCTGGCCACAAACCTCCAAACAGTAGAAACTATCACCATTCAGAAGGCATTGGCTGATGCTGCAAGGTCCAAGAAGGACCTGAAGTCCTGCATAGACGCAGCTGTGACTAATCAAACGCTGCCTGAAGAACATTATCTTAAAAGAGGATAATCTTTATTGTTATTTAATAGTTTAGGTTTTATTGTATGGTATTATAATAAATCTATGTTTAGTACTGATTCTTTTATTTGCCTGCGTTGAAGGACATTGGACTCTAAAACGAAAACAATAAGTAATGTAATGTTTTATTGTTATACTCAACTAAGTAGTGCTCATTTTCTAGGACTCTAATTTCACGCTGATATGCTATACAGGGTGTAAAAAGACACATCACATAGACATCAAAAACGCATTCTGTACATCAAACTAAGTAACATTGAACAAAAATAATTGCTAGGAGACGAAACTTTTATGTGTGGTGTCAAAATTTGATATTTGCGCAAGATAACGCACGCAAAACGTTGTGCGTATGAGTGCATGTAACGGTACAGGGATCAAGGATTTGTGTTTTATCATTAAAACCTTTTTTCGTAATTTAAAAATCAGTATAAGTTGGAATTTTGACCTTCTATTACTCCGTAATCTGTTGTTTCCCAGGTATGGAACAAAACAAATAGAATATTATATTTACTGGAAGTACAAGAGTACTCTCTTATCGGAACTTTTTTCCTCCATAAATGGCTAGGAATCTAAAATTCTTCACAGTGGCGTGCATTTCTTTACTGTATACGTAGGCACTAGGCCGCCTGTTCATGTCTAGGCACACAAACGCGGATTTCTTTTAGGTATGATAATTTAGTTAGTTTCTTAATAATTTAGGGACACGCATTACAATGTTATTGACTGACATATGGTGATTTTTCGAGGACGCCACTGATTCTACATACCTATACTTAAATATGTGCTGTAGTGAATGTATGTATATTGACTATATAACCATTTAATACAATCGCTACCACTTCGTAACTTTGTGACCTACGCCTACGAACAAACTCTGCAATTTATTTAAGTTCATTGTCACCAACATCTTGCGACAGAGGTCGCCCTTAATGCACTATAATATTGATTATTCGGTGAACACACCCAGCCAAGAAAGTCTTTAACTCCTTCCGATTCTTCCAGCAGTATTCTCCCAAACCTGGAACAATATAATTAGGTATCTATCAGTTTCTTATTTCTAATTTGCTTTCACCGTAATTTCTTGAAGACAGTCTTATTCCTAACTGTACCTACCCTAATTGCGTAACACACCATTAATCACAATCTAAAACATTTTGAAGCTTATTTAGCAATAAGCTTCAAAATGTTTATCCATTCTTTCATATGTTCGAAAAAATTGTCTGCTTAGCAACTGTCATAATGAATGCGATTCCTACTCATTAAATTATGTATTACGTAATAACCCCTCTGTTTCCTATATTTTTATACCTATGAGCGCATAGAAAGCAGTTATGTTTTATAATATTACAATGAAAATCTAAGCTATGGTTGATTTGATCCAGAGTCGATCATGTACGTTACAGAATTTTCTTTCTATACTCGTTATTATGATACGTGGGTAATACGTTATAACGGTGGTTGTATGTAGATGGGTGTCAGTTAAGGAATTTACTTACATTTAAATAGTAGATATTAGGTTACATTGCTGCTTATATTTTTAGCTCCTGTAATACAGTGTAGACTAGCGCAGGAGCTAGGGATTTCTTAAAAATGTTGTACAAATGTATGTCAATAAAGATTATTATCATTATCATTTTGAATGAAAAATATCTATATAAATTACGAAAAAGCTGTACATAATCCGAGTTCTAACATATAACTTCATAGCAAAAACTAACTTAAGACAGAACAAATAGAATGGAAAAAGGCATGCAACCATTTTAGGAGCACCTTGTTCCCGACCTTGGCCCAACGCCTTCCGATTGTTTATGATCAAAAGTGGAAGTATAAGTACCAACAGCCGGTTCCATAATATGCCTCGTGGATTACCTTGTGATGTTTTACCTCAGTCGATTTTGAGAAATGAGCGAATGACGTCACATGGCAGATGGTCATCGCGTCTTGCACGCCTGTATGATTGCAACTCGCAAGGGCCATTGGCCATGACATTATCATCGACATCGAATGATATTAAAGACAGAGGCAACTTTAAGGGTCAAAAGTTTTATCATATTACTGAGTGTTTAAATTAATCAAAAGGTACATGTTTATTTTTGGAATAAGCAACGAGTTTATCGGGAACGAAATGCTTGTTCTGAATCACAACTTTGTTAATGAGAGATTCCAATTTTTTATTTTTTTTGCTTAATCATTTCTTAGTAACTATGAGCAGGTGAGTTGTAGAAAGATCGGACTGCGAAAACTTATTCGTTACCAGGAGCAACTCTAATGCAGCTCTCTACAAGCTAATAGTAGGTTATTGCGTCTTTTTAGTCACCAATAACCATTTAGGTCTACACCTATTAAAATAGCTACTTTTTATAAAAGCACACGCTGCTAATATTGTATATCGTTGAGCTCCCTAAAATAGGGTTGAGCTACACGATGACTGATACATACATGCCGTATGTTGGGAGAGGTCTCTAAAGTGTCTTATGAGATCTACTTACATAAATAAATATTAGACTTCGTTTCATTAGGGATTTTGATCTGTTGCAGTGGAAGTGTTTGATCCTTCAAAGGCAAAAAAATGCCTATTTACAATCTATGGCTTGTCACACTCACCTAAAAGCAGAGACGTGATGAGCCCCACAATGAGGAGGATAAGAGCAGATCGTACGTCAGTCGCTCGAGCGGAGGCGAAGCCTGGGGGCGGTGCACACTGGGGCATGTCGGGAACCAAGGCAGCTTCCAGACGAGCCAGCGCGCCGCCACTACGCAGCTGCAAGAGACTAATGGAGCATATTCACGATTAAACAATTTTATGTAAATCCATTAAGTACCAAAATTATGGCAATGTACTTCTTATGTCTTTGTCATAAAGTATAAATTAGGATGATGGCAGAGAGTTGCAGATGTAAAATTCACGTATTTTTTATCGACAATTTGCTCCTCAACAATAAATAATTGTCAGCTATAAGGAATTGTCGACAATAACAACAGCGGGTACAGTAACAACAAAGTCGGTTTTAGACTTCTGGACTGAAGGTGTACTGTGAGCCTATTACCATCGGATTTCCCAGTTTGGTGGTCAGCGTGTCCTGATGACTAAGTCATCCACGGATCTTAAGTAGTTAAGTTGCCTGTCGTTGATATTTTTGCCAAGATTGTGCCATTAAGATCTCTGAATACGCTTTCCAAGATTATTTCATTGCCATCAACCGCGCACAAATCCGGACTCCGGGCTGCTACTATGAAATTTCAGATAGTAAACCCCAATTAACAGATTGTTCGACCTGGGAATCGAACCCAGGAGCTTAGGGACCAACATCAGTCGAATGTTGAATTTATGAATCTACATTTTTTTATGATGATTAACTATTTATTATTTAAGATACGACTGAGTTCTACCTTCAATAGTAAAATCACCTTCAGTTAGTTAAAGTCACTTAGTATTAGTGACATTGTTTGCAGAGAAAACAAGCTGAAGTGGCAGTAGGCTGGCCATGTTTGTCGAAGGACTGATGCAGCTGACGACTCGTGGGGTGCGAGCATCGGCAAGCTTATTGAGTCTAGCTAGATGGACAGACGACCTTAAAAAGGTGGCTGGGATAGACTGGATCCAGAAAGCGAAGGACAAGGTGCTGTGGCAGCGTTGGAGGCCTATGTCCAGCTGTGGACTACAATCGGCCGAGTTGATTGACCTTGTATTATTCAAATACAATGTCAATTGTAAGCTATGCTTGAAGTATAACCGACATGAAACAAAACATAATTATCAAACAATAACTGTTCGTCGTCTTAGAGCGGTTTCCGCGAACCCGGAACGGTAGTGTACAGACAGCGTCAATAATATCGGGACGAAAAGAGTGTTCAAAATGATCTTAACAACTATAAAAATTAAATATTATCATGACACAAGGAATAAGTCCTGTCATTTTGACGAAAGCTTTAACCATTTTTCAGTTCTTGAGATCATTTGGAACAGTTTCTAGTCTGTCCGTCCTATTATTTTTGACGCTGATAGTACAAAAACTTTTTACAAAAAAATAACAACCGACTTCCTTTGTTCTTTTGTTATTTTTTTGTAAAACGTTTTTATTTTTAACTTTTTAGTTATGGTAGATACCCCGTACTAATATAATCGCTTTATTCGTTCATTTGTCGTGCAAATACTTAATGCAAATTTAAGACTTAGATGGTTTTCACATGGATCCCATTGTCCGAATGGAACCAAATTAAAATAGGACCATTCGGGAAGCACCAGCTTTCAAATAAAAAAAGAATCATCGAAATCGGATGGCGTGATATTGAGTTATTCGTCCATTTGTCGCCCACATACTTAATGCAAATTTAAGACTTGTATGGTTTTCACATGGATCCCATTATCCAAATGGAACCAAATTAAAATGGGACCATTCGGAAAGCACCAGCTTTCAAATAAAAAAAGAACGTCAAAAGTTATGAACTAACAAAAAATAAAAAATACAGTCGAATTGATAACCTCCTCCTTTTTTTGAAGTCGGTTAAAACGATACAACGGGTATTTTAAATAATATTCAGTTAAGTAACACGCCAATAATTCAACAACATGAAATATGTGCAATAACATCTGGGTCGGATATCAAAACCTCAATGCAGTATTTACTACCTATATTATTATTACCTATATTTTTACTACATATATTTTGATTTCACACTTGCAAAGATTCGTTCGCTGCAATACGCAGTCCGAGTCACGTAAGCACTTTTCAAGGGAAAAAAGTATGCGATAAAATCAATGAATAAAACCCTTAAATACTTTACTTTAGACATAAGATATAAATACAGGGTCAAATTAAATTAGCTGGCAAAATTTTCCCTACGTGTTGCGTATTAGTATGGAAAACGAATAAAAAATATTACCTATTAAAAAACTTTAGAGGTGTCAAGGGACACCCGGATGGAACGAAGTTCCTTTCCAGGATTCATAATAGTTATAATTATTAATTATTTATTATGTACAGAAAACCTGTATACACTCAACAAAAATATTCTCTCTCTCTCCCTATCTCCTTCTCTCTCCCTCTCTCTCTCCCTCTCTCTCTCCCTCTCTCTCTCTCCCTCTCTCCCTCTCTCTCTCCCTCTCTCTCTCCCTCTCACTCTCCCTCTCTCTCTCTCCCTCTCTCTCTCCCTCTCTCTCTCTCCCTCTCTCTCTCTCTCCCTCTCTCCCTCTCTCCCTCAATCAACTTTTATGTACCTACATTAAGGCAACAAAAGCCTGAAAAGTTATGGTTTTTGGAAATTAATAAATAAACGTAATAAATATCTATGTTCCACGAAAAGTTACAAAAACGGCGGCAAAAACCTTCACCCATCGAATGACGAGTTTTTTTGTTTCGTTAGTTTTCGATATACAACACATGGGTAAAGTTTTGCCAGGTAATTTAATTAAATGCTTTTTGTTAGTAAGTGCATCACTTGAACGGTTCTCTTTTTTGTATTGTAATGTTCATAGTCGCCTGAACAAGGCGACCGGGAATAGGTCGTAGTGACCTCAGTGGTGTGCGCTCATTTGATTGGGTCATTCCACGCGCAGTAGTCATGGTTTCGGCTATCTCATTGGCTGATAATCTCCTAGGTAAAAAAACGAATGATTCGACCGCCTTAACTAGTACCTATTCTATTCTAATACTCTCGCGATGGGTCATAATTTTGTCGCCATAATTTTGGGCGAATCTGGACAGGTTAAAAAGGGAAAAAAAATTTGTAAAATTTATCGGTAAAATTGTAAAGTTTCCGGAAAACTTGAAAGCACTTTGTTTCTATGGATTTTTTGTATGAACTCTAGAACATATTGGGACAGGACAGCGTCCGGTCAGCTAGTTTCGAAAACAGTAAAACTTACGAGAGTAGGGTAGGTCTGGCGTAGGGCGACTGGCGCGGCAGAGGGAAGGCGAGGTGCGCACGTGTGGAATGCACCGGCAGCTCCCGAACCGCGCACCGCCCGCGAGCCTGGCTCAGAGACCTGTCCGACAAAATATACATCATCATCATCATTTCAGCCGAAAGACGTCCACTGCTGGACATAAACAACCCCCAAAGAGGGGCACCCCCATAAGGCAAACCCCCTCGTGCGGTGGCAAGATGCACAGAGAACGCTGCTGCCCATTCTCTAGTAAGTCCCTTAGTCGCCTTCTACGACACCCACGGGAAGAAATGGGATGGTACTATTCTTTACGTCCGGCAACACACAGAACGCACGGAAGTATACATAAGAAGCATCTAGGTAATCAGCCTATCCCTGCGTCCTAACCGAAGGGACCCTCGCGCGTGTACGCAATTATACGAACGTTTTGTATGAATTATGACGAACAAACGCGACTGATTGATTACACAAGTCACATTCACAATGAAGAACAAAGATGGTTTTGGTTAGGACGCGGCTATGTTGTTGAATGTTTTCACTGTTGCATGTCAAAATCGGTTCACCCGTTTCGGAGATTAACCGAATAAAAATTATAGACAGAAAAATTTAAGAAAAAATAGTTTTTTGTTTGTTATTATAATATGTGCCGTATTTATACACTTTCAGGATGTAATAAAAAGCTGTTATTCTGTCATTACTAATAGAGACTTCAATTTAATTTAATTGTATGAATGTGTATGCATAAATTATGACTTATAAATACTCCACTCGACGGGCGGCTACAGAACACCAGTGTTATAAGTAGTTCGAGAATCTAAAAAAGAACATCTGTAATTGAAAAGCACATGACTATCATAATCTGCATCCTAATTCCGTAACACACTATTAATCAGAATCTGAATCATTTTGAAGGTTATTGCTAATCCATGCCTTCTAATCTATACTAATATTATAAAGCTGAAGAGTTCGTTTGTTTGTATGTTTGTTTGTTTGGTTGAACGCGCTAATCTCAGGAACGACTGGTACGAATTGAAAAATTATTTTTGTGTTGGGTAGGCTACTTATTACGAAAGCTATACAACATCACGCTATGATCGAAAGGAGCGGAGCAGCAACGAAAAATGGTCGCCTATTTATTGAAGAAGGCTACAGGCTATATCACGCTATGATAAAAAAAAGCGGAGCAGCAACGAAAAATGAACAAAAACTGGCAGGCAATTCGATGCGACGGGAAGGGTCAGGGGGGCAAAAATTTGACGCGGACGAAGTCGCGGGCAGAAGCTAGTGTCGGACATACCTATATGTTGTCTGCTCAACAACCTAAATCACGCAATTTATGTTGACGAACTGTCAAAATGAATGCCATTCTTATTGTTAGTGTATTACGCGAATACCCCGCAGGTTCTAAACCCATCTAACCCTTAAGATTTTTAATAAATAAATTAATTATCTTTTTTTGCTAGGATACAGGTGACATGCTTAGTGGAAGCCGTCTTGCCACAGTCACAGCGTGTAGCTGCCGACTATTTATGTTCAGTGTTCGTAAGTACTTAGGTATAAATCAGTTTTCCTTTCATGTTTTCAATGCAATCTTATCGTTTTATATGCACGAGTTTATGTGGTAAATAAATCGATATTTCTTTCTTTCTTTTAACACGGGCCGCGGGCTGCGGTTTTACCTTAACGTAGATCTTGCTACCCTTTGTCCGGCAAAAAATGCGTAGTCCTGCCTCGCAGCTCGAGCCAGCCCCTCTTCAGCCGAAGATACCAAGTTATCAGCATCAGAATAGCCTCGAATGTAGAAAGCATTCAACTGCACGTCTTTTGTTGACTGCAATGTAAAGAATAAATCACTTATCAATTCATTTTTAAAGCTGAGAAAGCTATTTCTTTCAAACTCATACTCATAGCATTTATTTCAATTAAACCATTTAAAGGCTCTTTTGAAGTGTCCTTGGTTGGCAAAGTCGGACAGTTATTAAGACAGTTGCCCATCCAAAACGTAGATCTCTACGGACAAGAACGGACAAGAAAATCCAAGGACACTTCTGCACCAAGGGGGTATGTCACTCAGTGGCGAGCATTGCATATAGGCATATAAGTAGTGCCTACCTCGAAAAATCACCATAAGTTTGTCAATTACATTTTAATGTGTGTCCAGAAATTATTAAGAAACGAACTTAATTATAAGGTATGTTAAGGTACGTTCGGCACTGGGTTAAGACCGTATGAATTAAATTATAATAAGGTTATTATTATTTTTAAGGACGTTTTGATGGACGGGGCGGATAAAAATGACGCAGAACACAATATTATCAATATTCAAAATAACCTTTTGTTATACAATATAGCCGAGAAATGAATTTGTACGGTCTTACCCCTGCACCGAACTTACCCCAACGTACTCTACTACCTAAAAGAATCCCGCGTTTGTCGCAGACTAGAGCAGGCGGCCTAGTGCCTACCTATACAGAAAAGGAAAGCACACCACTGATGACACTACCTACAAAATGGCAACAAGTTATCGGACAAAATGGCACAATTATTAGCAAACTTACGTAAACCTTGCAAAACTGTCATAAATTAAAAAAAAAAACTCGAAATTTACACACGATTCGCACCGGACCAGTGCAATGCATCAAAATATCCTGCAATTGCAGAATGACCTACAGTCCGGTAACTACCTACCTACCAGCGCGGAAATGCATATATACTTACATCAGTTAATAACAACAAAACACTGATTCGTATATTTCAATGCTTTACAATAAAGGCTTATGCCGTAAATTATTGGTATTGACCGTGGCATTCATTTGACCCCGGTTTCGAGTAATTTTAAACGTTTCCTAATTTCTTTCTGTTTATAAGCTTATTCATTTTGTGTCAAGGAATTGATCTGTTGACTGAGCCGGAAGATGGTCACAGGATCTAAGCTCTGGTATAAAAATACCCTCTTGGCACCAACGACATGTCCAGTGGGACTATGGGCGCCTGCCTAAGTATCAAAATCAATGAGCAGCAAATATTGTTTTATTTTTGCGATTTTTATATTCTCTGCTCACAGATACAAAAGTTTCGCCAGTAGGAAAAGATCAGGAAACTAAGAAAAATAAAGTTACGTTTTGACTTAATAACCCTGTTTTTCGATATAAAATGGCGCTAGGCGTTGCTATTATCGAGGTTAAAAAATGATTTTCTACTATTTGACACGCCAACGATGCCTAAGTTTTTTATACCATCAAGGGCGCAAACGAACACGCGTACCACCTGAAGGTCAATTATAATCAAAATCTAATCGCCGTCTCATCTCGGCAACATTCAAATGTCAAAAATGTATGGAAACTCGAGGCATTTTTGACAGATTGTGAACGTTCTTTAAATTACTAGAATTTCCCATCTGATGTTAGGCATCTCCGCTGCCCATAGTCATCCACAACTCCAGGGTTATCGCTGATGCGTTTCCGCTCTTTTCACGTCAAAAGTAATAATCGAAATTGGTTCCGATGTCACGGAAATTTCTAAAATCTTCTCCTGTTTATGAAGATAGTTTTTAAAACTAACTGATTTGTTGACTACAACGAGCGCTTCTTACTTTTAATGGTTGTCAGTGACTTTGAGCCATGTTTCTGGTAGGTCAAGTACAAATCTAATAGTCTTTTTTTTGCCGCAGAGTAAAATAACTCGAAATGAAAATTCCCATTCAAAGGCAACTACGTCAATAACCTTTTGACTCATATGTTTTTTATTTTGCTTTTCTAATTACTTTTTAATAGTCATGATGGGCAAACACATTTGTGTCTACGGTTCAAAATTTTTATTCCGCGTTCGCAGAAAATCACTTAAATTCTTGTTTGCAGAAAATGTTGTGCCCAATGTCAAAGACCGAATGAGACGTATGTTACGTGTGCCGTATCACTGTTATTGGATAAGAATCTTGATTTAAATTGGGAAACTCCTGAAAGGTTGCCGGACGAATTTCTATTGTGAATTCATGTGTATACCTGATATCTATTGTAAAGGAGGTATGCACATAAATGAAAATCTAATCAGATTTAAGCAAAAGGTTTCATGGTCGATCTCATACATTACTTCTGCGGAGATAAAGAAGAAGAAAAGAAAAGAAAAAATACAGGACGGCAGGGACGTTAACGAAAACCTAAAACCATAGATTAAGTACAAGATACGGCTTGAAATTTTTCGTCTATTATAAATAAATAAATTAATAGCTGATCCATACAATTTGAGAGCTAGGTAATGCACATTTTTAATAACTGACGGAAAATTTCGACGCAAGTTGGCCAGAATTATAAAATAAAATAAAAATCTTTTATTAACAGACTACATGGGCCCAAATTGTGTTAGTGACTACATTATCTTATAAACTATGTTGGTATACTTATACTTAGAAAAACAAAACAAGATGAAAATGTATCGACCACAGATAGTTTCATCAAGCTCCATGCAATACATGAAGCTTGATAAACCTACCCATGGTAGGCCCATCCAGCCTTTCAGCAAACACCCTCAAGATACTGTTGTGGTTGGGGTGCTTCCCCCCACTCTGTGTATCACTGACGCCACCTTCTTACGCATTAATGCAAAAAAGTCGTCAGTGTGCGCATCTGCGAACATACCTGACGCACTACAGTAGGGTGGAAGCCTCAACAGCACCCTAAAGGTATTATTGTATTGTATTCGCAGGGCATTGTTTGCTTTTTTGGTATGATTAGCCCAAAGGCTGCTGGAGTAAAATGTTTGGCAGTAAGCCTTGAACAGTGTCACTTTAACTGGTACTGTGCAACCAGCAAACCTTCGAGCCACCATGTTTCCCCTCACAGCCAATGCTCTGCGCTCCCTTTCCATGTCTGTGTCGTCTTTCAGGTCTTCGGTAACAATGTGGCCCAGATATTTAAACTGGGTTACTCTCAGTAAAAGTGAACCGCACAGCTTCACCGGAGGGATAAATGATGGGCTCTTATTTCTACCTCTAAACACTAACAGCTCACTTTTCTTAGGGATGTACTTTAGCCCATACTGCTCAGCATACCCTTCACAAATAGAAAGTAACTTTCTCATTCCACAGATAGATGGGCTCAACAACACCATGTCGTCTGCGTAGCTCAAGTTGTTTAAACTAACTCCATCTATGTTGCATCCTACATGTGTGTTGCTGAGCTCAACCAGTAATTTATTGACATAAATGTTAAAAAGGCTTGGGGAAGTAAGACCTCCTTGTCTAACACCACACTCTAATTTGTAGGGTTCAGACATCGCATTTGACCATTTTACAAAGTTTCTCTGCTTGTCATACCACAAGGATAGCGTGGACACCAACGAAGCAGGAACGCCCGCCTCTCGAAGCTTTCCCCACAGTGCATTATAGGAAACCCGGTCAAAAGCTTTTGACAGGTCCAGGAAACATGCATACACAGGTGTTTTTCTATCTGTATAATACTTGACAGTATGCTTCAGCGCAAAAATGGCACTCTCAGTAGACAGCCCAGCACGAAAACCAAATCGTGAGTCGTGTAACTGGGTATATTTACCGAGGTGGGCGTCAAGCACACTGTAAAGTACTTTGGCTATAACGGTTGCCAGTGAGATAGGCCTGTAGTTACCCTTGTCTGCTATGTCCCCTGTCCTGTCCTTCACAATAGGTATGACTACTGTATCCAGTAGTTCTTGTGGTAAGTGTGAATGTAGTCAGCACTCTCGGCAGATGGATACCAGCGTTTTGAAGATGCTCGATGCTGAGCCCATCGTGCCCAGGAGATTTACCCCTCTTCATACATTTAATAATCGATTTTATTTCTTTACATGAAAAAACTGGCCAAGTGCGAGTCGGACTCGCGCACCGAGGGTTCCGTACAAACCTGCAGGAATTCACGGTTTATGCATAAGGTTTATGTTTATGAAATTAAATGTTTTTTTTTTTAATGTTTATATTTGAGTTGACTGAATGAAAGGTAAATTCCGGTTTACGATTTATGACGTATTCAAAAAAAAACTACCAACTAAATCTCGTTCAAATCAATTTTCGGTGGAAGTTTACATGGTAATGAACATCATATATTTTTTTTAGTTTTATCATTCCCTTATTTTAGAACTTACGGGGGGGGACACACATTTTACCACTTTGGAAGTGTCTCTCGCGCAAACTATGCAGTTTAGAAAAAAATGATGTTAGAAATTTCAATATCATTTTTAAAGACCTATCCATAGATACCCCACACGTATGGGTTTGATGAAAAAAAAATTTGAGTTTCAGTTCTATGTATGGGGAACCCCAAATATTATTGTTTAAAAAAAAATGATATTAGAAACCTCAATATCATTTTTAAAGACCTATCCATAGATACCCCAAACGTATGGGTTAGATGAAAAAAAAAAAATTGAGTTTCAGTTCTATGTATGGGGAACCCCAAATATTACTGTTTTTTTTTTCTATTTTTGTGTGAAAATCTTAATGCGGTTCACAGAATACATCTACTTACCAAGTTTCAACAGCATAGCTCTTATAGTTTCGGAAAAAAATGGCTGTGACATACTCGGACAGACAGACAGACAGACAGACGGACAGACAGGCATGACGAATCTATAAGGGTTCCGTTTTTTGCCATTTGGCAACGGAACCCTAAAAATGAAGGGGTGATCCTGTTCGACAGTGCTCAGCATCGTTTCTCCTCGATGTCTCGAGAGGTGAACTCATTTTAAAGTGATCTTTGAAGATATTCGCTATCTCAGTGCAATCGTTCATTCCCTCCACGCTAGCCGAAATACTTGGGGTATTATTATTTAGTTTTTTAGTACCTTTCCAGAATGACGTGAAACTTTTTTTTGAATGTAATGGAGCTAGGATATCCATTTCTATTTTGTCTTGGTTTTTACTACACCATTTTAATTTTGATGTAAAAAATTTCCGCGTTATTTTCATATCTTCAAAAACTGGCCAAGTGCGAGTCGGACTCGCGCACCGAGGGTTCCGTACAAACCTGCAGGAATTCACGGTTTATGCATAAGGTTTATGTTTATGAAATTAAATGTTTTTTTTTTTAATGTTTATATTTGAGTTGACTGAATGAAAGGTAAATTCCGGTTTACGATTTATGACGTATTAAAAAAAAAACTACTTACTAGGTCTCGTTCAAATCAATTTTCGGTGGAAGTTTACATGGTAATGTACATCATATATTTTTTTTAGTGTTATCATTCCCTTATTTTAGAAGTTACGGGGGGGGGACACACATTTTACCACTTTGGAAGTGTCTCTCGCGCAAACCATTCAGTTTAGAAAAAAATGATATTAGAAACCTCAATATCATTTTTGAAGACCTATCCATAAATACCCCACACGTATGGGTTTGATGAAAAAAAAAAATTGAGTTTCAGTTCTATGTATGGGGAACCCCAAATATTACTGTTTTTTTTCTATTTTTGTGTAAAAATCTTAATGCGGTTCACAGAATACATCTACTTACAAAGTTTCAACAGCATAGCTCTTATAGTTTCGGAAAAAAATGGCTGTGACATACTCGGACAGACAGACAGACAGACATGACGAATCTATAAGGGTTCTGTTTTTTGCCATTTGGCAACGGAACCCTAAAAATAGGCCCGCTACTGGGTTGACCATGCCACGCCAAAATTTTAAACTTAATCTTTGCTTGGGTGTGAACTTCTTAACATGTTTGTTCCAGCCCTTTATAGCTTTATTTTTTCCCATAATGGCCTTTGAGGTCTTACTTCTACTTGCAGCCTCACTTAATACACATACAATTTTACTATACATTTCATCCAATAGTATTTTATGGTACTGAATCCGTGGTATGTATATTCCATTATTACGATTCGTAATGAAAGTATGAAAGAGATACTAAAAAATAAAAGTCTTCTGTAGAGCTTTGAAGGAACATATAATTCTGATTTTTATCTTGGAACTATGAAAATTATGTATGAACTGTTTGGCAAAAGTACTAGTTAAATATATGTACCTACTTATAATATGACTGTATTATATTAACACAGATTAAAACGTATATTTTTAACGAAAAATATACTCATTTGAAAAAAACTCCACTTTTTTTTCCACCACGACCGCTCTTAGATTACGTTCACACGGACGACGAAATATCGCAACGGGATTTTATCACGCACTGGATTTTCAACTCTCGGTATTGAACCGAGGATTGAGATTCCAACGGAGTGCATTCGACCGAAAAAACAAACTGTTCCATTTTCAACTGTCCGCGCTAAGCAATGCGTTCAAAATCCAGTACGTGAAAAAAACTCACCGCGATATTTTTACGTGTGTGCGAAAATGGACTTACTATTAGTGATCGTAGAGTTTAGAAGTTCTGCCAGAGTCGCAAGATTTGTTAGAAAGAGATACCGTGGCCCTGGCATATAGGCAACTGAAGGAACACGGGTGGGTTCTAGTCAGTAAAAGTCTGACACCCCGCTTCGCTCAGAGCGGGAAACGTCATATGATGAGTTCCCACCCACAAAAAAAAGAGTTTAGAAGTTGAGGTTACAAATTCTAAAAGGCTTACCATAAGGTACATTTGATCAGCCCCATTTCTTATGTACCCGATCTTGAAGTTAGGTGAATGTAGAACAGCAGCTATGGTATCGACGCTGGCAACACGGACTGACAGCACTGAGGTTATAAACGCCGCGTACGCATTGTATGTGACCACCGCGAAGAACAGGCATACGATCAGCAGAACACTCCCAGACGGGTTTGTGGGCGTCCATGTTCCACCTGCCGGAAAAACCAAAAGAATAAACCAATTGAAATCGCATATTTGTACGCACGGCTACATATCAGCTATTCATTACCAGTATAAACTGACCTCACATTGTATGGGATTTCCGTATAATGAGAGGTCAGCTTAAACTGTAAATGTATAGGTTGTTATGTAGCCGTGTGTACAAAGTCTCGTATACGATATATCGAACCATGGCAGAATATTGTTTCAGCAACTGTTTTTAAAGATAGAACGGTTTTACAGCTATAGCCGTAACACAACCGTGTTGCGGCTATATATATCAAAAACCGTATTAAATATTTTAATTAAACACGATATGTCCTTAATTAAGGAGATGATTTAAGATACATATAATAGGTGGGGGAAAAAGTTTCTTCGCATTTTTTAAGAAAATTCAAAACATTTTTTAATAAAGTTTATTTACATTTAACTAAAGTATGTAGGTACCATTTTGTTCGATAACTTTTTGCCATCTTGTAGGTAGGGACATGATCCCATTGCTATAGAAATTTTGGGACTTCTGGTCAAAATACCGCGACAAGTGGTTTTGGCAGTCCTCTCGTGATGTTAACCTGACACTGCCTAAAGAATTCTGAAGAGACCGAAACAGGTGGAAATCTGAAGGTGCAAGGTCAGGACTATACGGCGGATGCATTAACACCTCCCAGCCAAACTCTCTTAATTTTTGTTGGGTGGCTAAAGATGTGTGAGGTCTAGCGTTATCATGATGAAAAACCACACCCCTTCTGTTGATTAATTCCGGCCGCTTTCTCTCAACTTCTTGCTTTAATCTCATCAGTTGTTCGCAGTAGAGTTCAGGATCGATGGTCCTGCCTGGTGGGTTACCACCATTATTCATTATGAGCTGTTAAGCTCATAATGAATAATGCCCTTCCAATCCCACCACACACACAACATCACCTTGTTGCGAGTTAACCCGGGTTTCGCCACAGTCTGTGAAGCCTGACCGGCCTTTGACCACGACCTTTTTCGCACGTTCTTGTCATACGTGATCCACTTTTCATCACCAGTTATCAGCTTCTTCAAAAATGGTTCGGTTTCATTACGTCGTAATAAAGAATCACAAATGAGTACACGGTTCATTAGGTTTCTTTCAGTGAGCTCGTGAGGTACCCAAATGTCGAGCTTTTTTGTGTACCCAGTTTTTTTCAAATGCGCCAATACTGATTTGTGGTCAATTTCCAGTTCTTCAGCTACGTCGTAACTACCGGTATGCCGATCTTGCTCCACTTTTTCAAAAATGGCATCCATTTTATCCGTAATAGGGCGACCAGAGCGACGTGCATCTTTGACATCAAAATTTCCGGATTGAAAACGCTTAAACCAAATTTGTGCTACTCTCACAGACACTACACTAGGTCCATAAACATCGCAAATTTTTTTCGCGGCTTGCGTTGCATTTTTACCTTTTTTGTAGTAAAATTTTAAAATGATCGAATTTCTTCATTAGTTCACTCATCTTGACGGTACGAAAAACAAATGAAAATCACACATTTTCCTAATTTGAATTTGGAATTATGTTCTTTAAAATTTAAACTTTCAATGATACCAAAACCAGCCAGATACAAATAGTATAGCCAAAGAAATTTTATTACAAGTTCATACATACTATAATGCGAAAAGACTTTTTCCCCAACCTAATATATATTTATATATATTATGTTTAATTATAATATTTAAAACGGATTCGGCCTCAGTGTATTGTATTTAAAACAAAACATTTTAAATTAAAGAAACACTACTCTGTCAAGAAATTACCGGGAAGAGATCAATAATACAGAAAATGTTAGTTATTCATACAAATTTATTTTAAAGTATGGTACTTCAGAAACGATACACTTACGCCAACGAATAATCCAATCGAATTCAGTTCTCGCCGTGAATTCACGTCATTCTCCTCTATTCATTCATTCTCCTATATTATGTCTTCTACCAAATGAAAACGGGTGCCACGAAGTGGTAATTTGAGTTCAGGAAAAAGAAAGAAGTCGCCTGGAGCCATATCTGGTGATGATGGCCTTGTGCGTTGGCGTATTATCACGGTGCAAAATTCAAAAAATGTCTTTACACATATCTGGCATTTTTCGTCTAATTTACTTCAAACGCCACATAACGCTCAAATAATATTCTTAATTTACCGTTTGAACTTCCGGCAAGAATTCCGAGTGCACAACATCGCGATAGTCGAAGAAAACATGACTTTGACTTTTAATCGACTTTGGCGTGGTTTTTTCGGTTTCGGTTCAGTCGGAAGGCGCGACTGCGAAGCTTGTTGACTAGTTTGCATGTCAAACTCGTAAACCCACGTCTAATCACCAGTACAAAAATGCGTTTCATGCAATGTTAGGTCAGAATTGACTCGTTCTAGCATGTCCTCAACGACTCTTATGCGAATGAGTTTTTGGAAAAAATTCAGGTCTTTTAAGACTAGCCGGCACCATGTTTCATACCCAAGTGATTATTTAAAATGGTACGGATCGACTCGTGAGATACAGAAAGTTCATCAGCTATCTTTCTCAAACTTGAATGACGATTTTCAGTCACTATTTCCTTTACTTTTGTAGTGTTAACTTCAGTTGCAGACGTTGATGGGCTACCAGAGGGAGGCAAATCTTCCATCACATTTCGGCCGCTTTTGGTTGCTTTGTACCACTCATAAGCACGTGTTTTTGATAACGTCTAATTGTCGTTAATTCTTCGTAAGCCTTCTGTAACATTTTCAGTGACACCGAACACGAAATTCTATTGGCGATGCAAAATTTAAGACAAACTCCTTGTTCGATGTTTCTGTCCACAATGAAATTCACAATACGCACTTGATATGATATTACTAAAAACAGCACTGTATTTAATCTAAATAACAGATGTACCTCAAACTCCGCGCCAAAATGGAAAACAGTTGTGTTAAACTAACAAAAAAAAAAAAATTTGGAACCATAAACAAATCATCCATTCCCGAAACTTTTTTGGCTGAAGGAAATCTGATGTGCCAGAAACAATGATCGGAAATTAATCTATTATATCTCTTGTAGATTTAAACAGAGTTATGTCCCTCGGAATATCGTGAAAAATATTTCGCCACTTGAGCAGTATTTACGAACGTTCTATTAATACCTTACCAATGTATTCCAGATATAACAATGGGTTATATCTATATATACACACATACATATCGATGCATAGGTATATGGGTTATATCGATGCACATCCCTGGTGCGCAGGGTTCGGGCTAGCTCCAGCGGCATCCTGAGAGCATTCACGCAAAGGTGTGATTGTACCTGAACCATTTCTGTATGATTCACATACTGAGCAATCGAACTCAGTAAAACGTTTTGTGTGATCTCTTTAATTGTATGTATTTTATATTTTTTTCTATTTAATTTTGTAATTGTTGTCTTTGAGCCTTGGTTGGTCGAAATAAAGTTCTGAGGTCGAGTTCTGTGGTCTGAGGTCGTGGGTTCGATTCCCACCCAGGACAAATCTTTGTGTGATGAGCACAATCATTTGTTCTGTGTCTGGGTGTAATTTATCTATAATATGTATGTATTTAGAAATATATAAGTATGTTTATCAGTTGTCTGGTTCCATAGTACAGGCTCTGCCTAGTTTGGGATCAGACAACGTTGTGTTGATTGTCCTAAGATATTATTATTATTATTATTTATTATTTATACGTTTTCGAATAATTGACCGTCAATAACATTACTCTGTCTGATTAAGTACTTTTAACGTTTTATTGTATTACTTTACCCGCGGCTTTGCCTTCGGAAATCATGTCACGGGAAACTATGTCCTAACCATTTTATCCAAATCTGTTCAGCCGTTACGGCGTAAAAAGGTAAAAGACAGAGTTACTTCAGCATTTTTAGAATAAGGTTTTGCCTGCGACTTCATCTGCGTGCACTTCAGAAATGATTGAAGATATTGTACGATACGTTTACGTATGTTACGTTTATTTCCGCCAGTACGTATGAGTTTTAGGACTCGATACTCTTGAGCAACCAAATCCGAATCCGTTAAGCCATTTTGCGTGATTGAGTAACAAACATCCAACTTGTATTACATTTACAACGTACTTATTTACTTTTTGTCCTCTGAAGGAAGGATACAAAAGGGTCTTATAAGTTTAACGTGAGAATCTGTCTGTCCCTGCAGCCTTCACCAGATTTTTCAAAGAAAATTACGGAAGTTTTCATTCATTGTCTGAAGTAGTATAAATACTCATTAGACCTTTGGGGTTTAACTGTATATATTTATTTTAGAATACCGTATCAGAAAAACATTTTATTCTATTCATCCACTATAATATTAAACAAAATAATTAATTTACAAATACGATATTAGGATCAGTAAACTAATAAAATAAAACCGATATTTGTATTTTGAGAATAATTATTTACTACACCATGTGAGTTCTACTTGCGTTTAATATTGTTTTTTGTGTTTTGTTGGTGCTAATGGAATACGTACTGCTTTACCGATAATCATTTAACTAAACAAAACCGCCAATCTTTTGATCTACTTACCGGTAAGATTAAACCACGGAATCCACTTCAACAATCCGGCTCTCGCCTACCGTAAAACCGACGCGATTTAACTACCTTATACTTAATTACTAATAGATAAAGTATTCTCAAATCTCATTTAGTTAGTGTCCAACGCTAGCACAATACAGCACTCGTGTTGCTTTTGTCTCTTGATGAGGCAGACTTTAGTTCAGAAGGACATACCAATCGACAGGACATACAAAATAAGGACCAGCTTTGCACATTAAGTTACCAGACGAGGTTAGTGAACCAAATCTATTTCATATCATTTCAGCCGAAAGACGTCCACTCCTAGGCATAGGCCTCCCCCATTTTAGGGGGGCGATTGCCATAATCGCCAAGCTTGGCAGCCGGGTTGGCGATCGCAGTATGTTGGTAAAATACTAAAAGAACGCTGCTGCCAATTCTCTTATTAGTCTTTTTGTCGCCTTTTACGACACCCACGATAAGCCGTAAGGAATGAGGATTTATTTCATAAAAACATTAAATTCATTCATTCGTTCATTCACTGATAGACCACACATGCCTTAACTGCTGGGCTACATGATTGTACAATAGTTCGTCTTAATCCGATTCAGTGTGTGCTTCTGCTTGTCCTTTGCTCCTCCAGCGATGCTCTAAGCTTAGGTCTGTACCCCACAGGGGATGCCCTTAGTGCGTGAGAGCGGGAGGTCTTTTAAATACTTAAGTCCTGGCTGGGCGCCTTAATTTATTGAGGCACCCATAGGGACGCCCTGTTAAACAGGCGAGAACCTCCTAGATTGATTTGCGTGCCTTTTAATAGAAATTAGAAAAACAATATATGTATAGACCTTTATATCACTATAGTGGTCTTTTTTTTTCTGGATGGGTAATCTCAAATGACTTCTCTCGCTCTGGGCGGAGCGGGAGGGCATGTCAGACTTTTACTGACTAAAACCCACCCGTGTTCCTTCAGTTGCCCATGTGCCAGGGTAACGGTATCTCTTTCGAACAATCTCGCGACCCTGGCAGACTATAGTGGTCTTTAGATACCTAACTGATATCGCACCTCCGGTGCAACAAAGTCACTTATACAAATCATGTCAAAATTGATCTGACAATGAGTATGATGAGAAAAAGTAACTAATGTACCCCTTTATTAAATGTCGCTTTAACTTTAATATGAAGTTCAAAGTTGCAGTTTAAATATTATCAGTTAATTTCTTTACTTAATACATTATAATAGGATGTGGAATTTTCAAACGCTTTTCCTGAAATATTACATCTTTTGCAGAAGTGGCGTTGTTGCACCGGAGCGCGGAGGTGCGATATACACATTATGAAAGTAGTTTTTTTCAGAACCGTTTACTGAATCGATTTCTGTAATTTTTAATTAGGCAATGTTTTATCCTTTCAATAACAAAACTTACTGAAATTAAATTGATACTCCCGCCAAACCAAAATGGACGAAGTACGCTCGACCCTTGTACGGTCATTAAAAGAGATAAGTAACCAGGGTCGTCAGATATTGTTGAAGTTTAGTAAGAAACCGATGGAAGTTTTAGAATAAAATTTAAAATTATTATTAGAAAAGAAACGGTCAATCGATCAAGCTTCATTACAAAACTTCCATTGCTTCCTCACTTAACTTCAACAACAGGTACCTCTTTTGTTGACTGTACGTGTGCGACTGTGTGCGTACGTTTATTTGTAATGTGCCCACAATTTAATAAATAACTAATATCAATAAGAAACAATATTTTGTACATAATAGTAACAATTCAGTGTACTATGCCATATGTATTATAATTATTATAACATAATATTCCGGCGAGACGACCTTGATGCGTACCGTAACGACTGGTTTGAGGTGGCGCGGAACAAGAGTTCCTGGAAGAAATTGGGGGAGGCCTTTTCCCAGCAGTGGGACAGTCGAGGCTAAACAAAAAAACTTCTAAGCCCACGTACCCACCCACGCGCGACCTAATAAAATCGTGGCTCGATTTTATCGCGCCCAGGATTTTCAGCTCTCGATGTTGAACCGAACATTGAGAATCCAACAGAGAGCAGCGCGAGTGAATCTCAGTGCGTCGAAAAAACACGTGTTCTATTTTGAACTCTCAATTAACACGTTAACTGCCATGTCGGACTATGTGTCCGACACTTTTTGTTCCATTCAGGCCTTGTCGGACTATATGACCAACAACAAATACCCCATCTGCACGTGTCGTTGCTGCCGGCGGCCATGTTTATAACTCTTTCAGCTATACTAAGTGACCCGCGCGACCCAAAAATCAATGTGTCCATATATACAACTTTTGTTTACCATTACTCTCACACAGTTTGTAGAAAGTTTGAGGTAAAAACTTTTTACAAAAATATAAAAAGTATAAAAACCGACTTCCTTAAAAAAAACACTACAAAGTCAAAAATAACTTCAATTTTGGAATTCGGTGGAAAAAAAACCTTAAATACAGATCCTAAGACACCGAATTCCGAAATTGAAGTTATTTTGACTTTGTAGTGTTTTTTTTTTTAAGGAAGACGGTTTTTATTTTTGTAAAAAGTTTTTATTTTTAACTTTCTAGTTATGGTAGATACCCCGCACTAATCTAATCGCGTTATTCGTTCATTTGTCACGCCAGTACTTAATGCAATATAAAACTTATATGGTTTTATCATAGATCCCACTGTCCGAATGAAACCAAATTAAAACGGGACCATTCGGGAAGCACCAGCTTTCAAATAAAAAAATCATCGAAATCGGTTCACCCAGTCAAAAGTTATGTGCGATCACATAAAAAAAAATACAGACGAATTGATAACCTCCTCCTTTTTTTGAAGTCGGTTAAAAATAAAAGTAAGAAATTAAATTATAAAAATAGGCTGTATACAGGGTGTGGCGTAAGTAGTGGTCCACCGTTCAGGATTCGATGAACCAGATAACTAACTATAACAATTAAAAATTTTAAACATTTTTACTCAAAGCGTTTTTTTTTTTTTACAAAAATCGCTCTTGGACTTGATGGTGTGTTAAAAATTGGGGTTAAAATTAGAGAAGAACCAACTTTTTCTTCAAAAGAGCTGAATTTACATACAAAATCATAATTTATCATGATAGCTCTAGTATTCAGCAGTAGTTAACAGAAATCAGAATGAAAAAATAATGGTTTTTGTTGAAACTACAAACAAATATGTAATTAAAGGTAGAAATTTCGTAAATAAAAGACGAAAATGAAATATTTTAGGTACCCTTGGGTAAAAATGGTTAAAATTTTTAATTGTTCATCGAATCCTGAACGGTGGACCATTACTTACGCCACACCCTGTATAATGTAATAAATATGAAATATTTATGTATTTTTGGAATAAATTATCTATTTAAAGTAAAATAACACTAAGTACATTTTTTGACTTTTTCTGATTTTCACTATGGCAGTTGACGTGTTAAGTTTAGGTTAAGTACGTTGAAGCTCGAGTGCGCGAAAAAATCCCACTGCGATTTTATTTTGTCCGTGGGTACGTTGGCTATTGGTGATGTGCGCTAATTCCAGGACATGTCGTATGAGCTAGTTAGTCAGTTGATGAGAGTCGCGTCATCAAAGTTCTATTGAACTAAGACTTTCTTTACGACTCATTACGACAAGTACGAAACTGAATTAAATTCTAACGAGTTTCTCAAACACACTGAAAATCAAATTAAATCAACCAAAATACAATATACTTACACTTAAATTGAGTTTTTAGGAAATTATAAATATTCTTGTTTCATTGCCCATCATAATTTTTGTCCTATATTTTCGGGATTCAATCAGATAAAAACACATTCAACGTGAATATTGCTCTAGATATAGACTTATTTTCCAGAAATGTTAAATCTTTCATTAAAAGCACAGAATGAAAAGAAAATACGTTTTTTATAAAAACTGTAGAGTAGCTGTCTGGCATTTCCAAGAGAAGCGGAGCAGTAATGAAAAATGTTGCAAAAACGGGGAAAATCGCACGGGTAGGCGATTCGACGCCACGGTAAGGCTCGGGGGTACAAGAAATTTAACGCGAACGAAGTCGCCGACAGAAGCTAGTATCTTATAATTATATGCACCTAAAATAAAATTACTATATCACAGTAGGTAAAAAATCAAGCAATGACAGCTAAATGAATTATAAGAAAGGTACATGGTGCTCACATAATAACATAGATTATTACTCTTGACTATGTTTCATGAGATCTGGAAAGACTCCATGATCGACACTGGTGTTAAATATGAGACCTAAATAGAGAGATAGATCTACAGACTTTTACAGACATTCCCCAGAGATCTATTGTTGATTTAATTTTAATATATTTAGAAGCCTTTATAACAACCTAGGGGCTTGTATGCTGAAACCTTAACTCCAAAAGGCATGCCGTTACATTATTTATGAGTAAGGCAGCAGAAAGAGTGGGTGAGGAATTTAAATCTTTAGTAGTTTTAAGAACAATGTTAGCAAAAAGCTTTTCAAATTCCTGAGCTACGTCTACATCTGAGTTGATGTGCAGTCTTTAAATTAAATTCAGTGTAACGTTGTACTTTTTCTACCCGTTTCATTATTCATGTAGGTATTTATTGCAATGCTGCCAATTTTGTACGTATCCGGATGACAGTGATGCGGACGAGCACTTCGACGTCTAAGTGTCCTTTTGTTTTTGAATTTATTTGTATAGTTAGTAATTTATTTTTACGAATGAAAGTTTAATTTATTTTTTGGTTTACTCCGCACCATACTCATGACGATAAATATTTATAATCATATACTTAGGTAAAGTAAAAGAAATTGATTGCTATCGAAATTGACTACCAACTTTGTCAGTTATATTTATGACTAACGGGGCAAATGAATGTAGGGTGTTTCTTTGTTCAACAACAAACCTTGCTGGCAAAGTATCCCAGTAGACCAAATCAGTGCTTCAGTATATCCCATGCGTCGATGGTCGACGCACAAAGTGGCGGTGGCCCGGCTGATGACCACGATGGCAATGGCGGCGACCAGTACGACCGCCACCACACACGCTACCAAACGCACGCTGAAGGGCGCCAGGAATATGTCCCGCACCGTCGACGTCTCTTGCTGACGAATGTAGATGTTACACCTGAAAGAGCGTCGTGAATTCTGAGTAAAATAAAAAAACATACCTACACATATATAACATCAAGCCTGTATATCCCGAAGGGTTCGACAGAGGTGTGCCTTTTTTGTTTAGCAGCGAAAATTGCGTGCCTATATACGGTGCAACAGACATCGTCGCGCAAACTGTTACCATGAATGTAGTACATGATTTTGCACCCATCATGCTAGAAATGGTTCGTCAGAAGTTCAGTTTCAATGATAAAAGACAGCCAAATCTTAAAATAGTGAAATGAATAGAACAGCTGCGTTTATTTTTACGATGTCCCTCACAACCGGTATAATGAAATATTAAAATAATATTTCGTGTAGATGAATAAAGTTTTACCTATATATCATCAAAGACCAGCCCACATTCATGAAGCCCATATTTTGGCAGTTCAACAAAATTCATTGCGTTATTTACGGATTTGAGCAGACAATTTTTTTGAACATATCAAGCAATGGATAGCACCTTCAAAATGATATGAGACTGAGATTATCAGTGCCGGCCACGACTTACGATATATGGCTCGTAAGTTCACTTTGTGTGATTTATAATTATCATCACCACTGCTCTCAAAAGATTAAGAAAAACATCGTGATAAAACCGGCATATCCTAGAAACAAAAAATCAAAAACATTTGACATCTACCAACCCGCACTGGGCCCACGTGGTGGATTACGGCCCCCTCTTTCCGAGTGGAAACCAGCAGTGGGAACATTATATGATATTATCATGCTTTTAATGATTCAGATTGTGCTTAAAAATTGTCAGGATTTTGTATATTTGCTAGCCGCGCGGTAAGCTCTGCTCACGCGATGTAGAACTTTACGTAACACCAAAGCCCTTTGTGAAATCTTTACATGCAATCTATAGTAAAAAACAATACCTACTCTACTTCTCAGCTTGACTACGTTAAATTGGCTTGTTGCTCGTTTTCGCTTTTTACTCTTTTTCTCAGTCTCTGTTAATTCAGGAAAGAATGAAGTCCTCTTATTAGAAAAGCTTTCTTAAGCTCTTTGTAAAATAAATGCTCAATTTACTCTTAGCCCTTACTTATATAGTCTGACAACTAATCTTATTAAGGGGCATCATATTACCCATTAACTAGATTATAGAGGTAATATAAGCAGTCAATCTTTGTAAAGACTTGTATTTTTTTTTGCGTCCAGTTAGACTGCATGCCGACCACAACATGTTTGGGAAAAGGCTGATGAAGATGGTGACTTACATAGTCTCAGCAATGGGAAAGATAAAATCCATGTCTTGAAGACGAGCGGCGTGTACAGTTACTGGTTCCAGTGCCACGTCCACCGTACGGTCCATCAAACCTCCCAGTAGGCCGGTCCATGTACCCTCGTATGTACGGAAGCCCAGCTTACTGTAGTACCGGATGGATGAACTGAGGACACAATCATGACGTTTCAAGACATGAAGCCTTTTGATAACTATGTGACGCATCGTTCAAGACGATCGTTATGAACCTCATATTTTCATGAAACCATTACCCTCATAGCGAGGGAGACTGACTTATTCTGTTGGTCTCTGAGTGAATTCACAAGGAATGCATTGTATATAACTAGATATACATATTAGTATAGATTGGGTTAGATAAGGCGTATTTATCGCATCGGGTTACCTTATGGTATAATGGTAAATATAAATTGACTGGCTTCTGCCCGCGACTTCGTCCGCGTTAAATTTCTTGTTCCCCCGATCCTGTCTCATCGAATCGCCTGCCTGTGCGATTTCCTCGTATTCGTGACATTTTTCTTTTCGCTCCTAAGGGTCCTAGCTTGATTTTATATAGCTTATAGCCTTCCTCGATAAATGGGCTACCCAACATTAAAATAGTCTTTCAATTCCAATCAGTAGTTCCTGAGATCATAGCGTTCAACCCACCAAATAAACAAACAAACTATTCAGCTTTATAATATTAGTATATTATATAGAAGTATAGATAAATAAATAAAATGAAATGTGTATCTCAACAAAAGCCACATTAATAAATGAAATAAAAAATAATGTCCGGGATTAGTCACTTTTAAACTTATAACAAACTTACGTTGTGTTCAATCGCACTGTCAAGAAATGGAGGATGTCATCCAACATCGGTTCAGCAGATGGGCCATCGTCGTCCAGCGATGGACCTCCATCCCCAGTAGAGTTGCACCTTCCTATCACCAACTCCTCACCCAAAAAGTTGCGAGATTCTACTGGGTAAGGAACCTCAACTCCTGACATTGACTGGATGCGATCCCAATTACCTGCATTTCAGATTTAAGAAGGCACATAAAAACCGGCCAAGTGTGAGTCGGACTCCCGCACCGAGGGTTCCGTACAAACCTTCAGGTATTCACGGTTTATGCATAAGGTTTATGTTTTTAAATTTTTATATTTAAGTTGACTGAATAAAAGGTAAATTGTGGTTTACGATTTACAACGTATTAAAAACAAACTACTTACTAGAACTCATTCAAACCAATTTTCGGTGGAAGTTTACATAGTAATGTACATCATATATTTTTTTTAGTTTTATCATTCCCTTATTTTAGAAGTTACGGGGGGGGGGGGACACACATTTTACCACTTTGGAAGTGTCTCTCGCGCAAACTATTCAGTTTAGAAAAAATATATATTAAAAACCTCAATATCATTTTTGAAGACCTATCCATAGATACCCCACACGTATGGGTTTGATAAAAAAAAACTTTTGAGTTTCAGTTCTATGTATGGGGAACCCCAAATATTATTGTTTTTTTTTTTCTATTTTTGTGTGAAAAACTTAATGCGGTTCACAGAATACATCTACTTACCAAGTTTCAACAGCATAGCTCTTATAGTTTCGGAAAAAAGTGGCTGTGACATACTCGGACAGACAGACAGACAGACAGATAGATAGACAGACAGACATGACGAATCTATAAGGGTTCCGTTTTTTGCCATTTGGCAACGGAACCCTAAAAAGCCGCGAACCGCACAACGAACATGATCCAGCAACAAAATTACTAACTGATTATGTACGACACTCGACAGTGACATATTAGAGGAAACGAAAATACCAAAAGTAGACCGTTATAACACTAATTGACTGTCATAACATTTTTAGCATAGCGATACCACTACATTTTGAGCATATGTACCGATCTCTCTCCTTATTACTGAGAAAGAAAGAAACAAAACATAAGGAGTGAAGTTAGCTACACACTCAATCAATCGAGCTTTCCTTAAAAGCCATGGTGAAAGCATTACGTATCGAAATCTATTTGATCCACGTTAACTCGCTAGCATAGTATACTAACTGTACGTCGACACGAACAGGTTAATATACTAAAAACTCTTCGATTGGTTCACTTAGTCAAAAGTCAAATAAACGAATTACAGGCCTACTTTTGAATTGGCATGAGGTCGGTAATTCAGAAAGATGAAGCTAGTAGCACGTTTTTTATTAGTCAGAATTCAAATCAAGTTACGTTTTTTCTTTTTGCACAGCTGTCGCTAAAATAAACGTGTTGGTATATAGATCACCTACCTTAATGAAATTGTGCAGAAGTTATGCAGATTTCGCATTGTCTGTGACAGGTAGAGATAAAGGCAGAAGGATAGGTAAGATTTCGCCATTATGGAAAGGGTCCTATTTTGGTCATAGTTAAGTAAAGGATAC
This sequence comes from Aporophyla nigra, assembly GCA_947507805.1. Lineage (NCBI taxonomy): Eukaryota > Metazoa > Arthropoda > Insecta > Lepidoptera > Noctuidae > Aporophyla > Aporophyla nigra. The sequence continues at coordinate 9,924,445 of OX382301.1, forward strand.
GTATCCTGTATCCTCTGGAATTGGTAACTCTTAATTGAAATAGTCTTGGCTTTCCAATCTAGTAGGTACCCCTCGTACATTTGATGCGCAATATAACTTTTTAGTATTCATATGTCTTTTTATTTTCTGTAAATCATATTCGCAGACAGACTACAAAAAAATAAGCTATAATACCAGTTTTATTTAAATAAGTATGAACATAAAACCAGTTGTTCATAATGTAGAGATATTTAAAAAGATAATATTTTTGACGATTCTCCCACAATAGCACAATGTGTTTACAAAAAAAAAATATATAAATTTAAAGATCCTTAACGTTAACATTGTATTTTTAGAATATTCTTAACAATTTATCTCTAGCTTAAATTGCAATAATGATTGTTTAAACTACCCATTTGGTTTTTCTTTTCTTATTTAAATAATTCACTCAATGTCCTTTAAATGTGCTGGCATGTGAACCGTGGTGGAACCGAAATATAAACGCATTTAAAGTTCGCCAAAGAATAATTCAGTTCGTCTCTTTGGAAATTAAAAACTGTTAATTTCCAAAGAGATCAATCAATATAGCAATAGCAATAGTTTTATCATTCCCTTATTTTAGAAGTTACGGGGGGGGGGACACATTTTACCACTTTGGAAGTGTCTCTCGCGCAAACCATTCAGTTTAGAAAAAAATGATATTAGAAACCTCAATATCATTTTTGAAGACCTATCCATAGATACCCCACACGTATGGGTTTGACGAATTTTTTTTTTTTTTTAGTTTCGGTTCTATGTATGGGGAACCCCAAATATTATTGTTCTTTTTTTTCTATTTTTGTATGAAAATCTTAATGCCGTTCACAGAATACATCTACTTACCAAGTTTCAACAGCATAGCTCTTACAGTTTCGGAAAAAAGTGGCCGTGACATACTCGGACAGACAGACAGACAGACATGACGAATCTATAAGGGTTCCGTTTTTTGCCATTTGGCAACGGAACCCTAAAAAGCACTCAATTCAATAAAACGCTTTGCTCCAGTCGCTCTAGTGTACCGGATTAACTTAGGTTCTCTAAAAGGCTACCAAAGTATACCACGGATTTAGTAAACTTTTGACTTATTCAAAAGCCCAAACAACTCTATTCATAACATACTACACTGTGATAAAATAAAAAATTGTTACTCACCTAAAAAATAGGCAAACAGCGTAGAATTGGTGCGAACTTTAAAATACTGTAAAACACTTAATATTCTCTCTGTTGGCTCAAGTCGGTGAACTAGACTCCACTTACTAAACTGGAGACTCAAAGAAAATCTACTGACATTCAGCATATTAAATGTTCTTGAATAGTTGTAATTCGTAACTCCTGACTGGTACAGAGGTAGCACACTACCATCCCTTTTGTAAGTATTATTTCTCGTTAGATTTCTGAATCGTTCTGAAGTGCGGTAGTAGTTCCTTTCGTATTCCGTTTTCATGTTCTGAACTTCGTAAACATCCCGAAATTCATTATAGTGATACCCACGGTACTGTCGTCGACTGGGATAATTACTTCTAGCTTTGTAAATGAAATTTCCACCACACAGTCGGAGGATGTTAGTTTTCGGGACATATTTACTTTGTGTATAAGCGACGACTATGTTTTGATCAAACCGAACTGCAGTAGCATTCAGTATTTCGTTGATGAAGCTGAAATCTTTATTCGATCTCGCTGTAAGTAGCCAGTCGTATGATGACGTATCCATTTTATGCTCATGTAACTAAAAAGTACATAATATATTATTTAACTGTGGGTATATAGGTTACGCTACCTACCTATAAAGAGATAAATAAGCATAATTTAAATCTCTCATTAAAGCGAAAATGTGAACTTCGTGAAAAACTGTTGCCAATATAGAATTAAATAGTTTATCATTAGTAAGAGAAAAATTGAAACCAGAATTACATTTATTCGCCTGAATCTTGTAACTGAATTTAATACTGAAATAAAATTAACTTTTCACAAGTGTCGGGCTCTTTTCAAACCCAGTGTAAATGGATAAAATTGGCGTCTAATAAGTTATAACTCAAAAAGCTAGGTTTTCTGTCATTAAGCAAATTCGAATTACCTTATTAATAAGTTTCGTCAGATTCGCAGTTGCGTTTCGTCTTAAACGCGGAGATAAGACGATGATTCCGAGATTAGCTCGAAAGCGAACATTCTGCAATGTTTCTGAAGCAGTAGCGACTCCATTGATGCTTAAGCATTTAATCAGTCGGACGATGGCCCATCGGCAACCTGCGAAGATAATTTTATAGGTAGCAAGTCAAGTCAAGCCTATGTGTATTTTTTTAAGAAGGCCCGGTCTGACCTGCTTATACAGAATCTTTCAGGCTCACGCCAGAATAGGTGTGATAAGAAATCTATAGGTACTTCTTCTTAGCGTATCGATATTATTCTATTCAGCCCATAATTTGGCTACGAGCTTAGCACTTTCAGCACTTTCAATCTATTACTTAATTTACTCCAGACAAGAATAATTAAATCAGCGAGTGATACCACGGAATTTCGAACCGCATATCTAATCCAAGCGAGACGTACAAGTGAAACTCAATTACACACCTAGAGGCTCTATCAAAGCATTCTATTATCTTTTCGTAGCTTTCTACGAGATCATTTAAGGTGAATGCTCCAAACCAGCCCGCGAAATTCAAAATTCCTTGCGTTTTTTGCAAGGCCAGTGCTAGGTTGTATGTTGATTAAAATATTATTCGCGCCTGTAAGACGTATGTAGTTACAGAATTATAATCATCAAAATCACCAATATAACCCTCCAAGTTCATAAAGGCCTAGGAACAAAAAAAAAAAACAGAAAAAGGCATTCCTAGGCCTTTATGAACTTGGAGGGTTGTATTATATTATGGTTGGAGCATTCACCTTAATTACAAAATTATAGGTACACAGTTAACTCCCATATTCTTGTAAAAGAAACTATTTGAAAAGATTTTTTTTCTTTTTTGTAATTTAACACATTTTAAACGAGTTTTTTTTTTTTTGTTTTGTCTAATTCACTAACAAAGTAAAGTGGCTTGGTGCTGATTCCCGGAGTTCCTGTTTCCAACCAAAAAGTAATATATCTACTTTATAATCTCGTTTTATCAGATGAAATCGAGGGGTTGTGGCTTTCGGGACGAGGACCGCGGTCTTAGATTCCACCTAAAATACAATAATTATTTTGCAGTAGAATTTTGGGGCCACAAGAAAAATGAAGTTAAAATACAGTGAACATAAAAAAATACGAGAAATAAAAAAAACATTTTCTCATACATTTTGTGTGTTTTTTTTTTTTTGTAAGTTTTTTTTGTTTTAGCTACAAAACGCCTTATGCTTTTGAAGTACCAGGTTGTCATGACTTAGGAGGAGCTTACCAAACATAGGAGTGTCAGCTAGAAATCGCTTTATGCCTTCTAAGTACCAGATGGTCATAACTCGGTAGGAGCTCATCTAACATGTATGGGTAAGGGTATGTAGTAACTAGTAGCTAGAAAACGCTTTATGCCTTCGAAGTACCAGGTTGTCATAACTTGGTAGGAGCCTAATAAGTTAACACATAGTTTATTGACTCTAAGGCAGTACAAAGTTCGCTGGGTCAGCTAATATATTAAGATAGCATTTTTTTATGTCAATTGATTATGTTTAATTTACAAAAACAGTAAATTATAATAATAAAAAAAGCGTTATTAGTTTAGTGAAAATGGCAATTTTGCTATTCTGAGTTTGCAAGTTTTCACCAAAAATTTTGACTATAATAATTTATTTTAACTAAATCTGACTATTTTTAGTCGCGATTAAAAAGGTGTGGAATAAAACTAGTGGTCATGAACAAAAATTCACACCAACGACGACGCCTCACCTTCACGTGCAAAAACAGTTATGTATTTTTTTTCCTTTTCTTTTGCTTATATCTCGAAAATGGCGTGTCCTATCGCAAAAATAATGAAATTGGCGACCCCCTTTATTAAATCCCTGCACTTATAAATCTCAACACGTTGGTAATATTTGTTTATATTTTTCAAACAAAAAGTGAAAAATTCCATATAAAACACGTCCAGGTTGGCCCCTTGCGCGCGCCTTCGCCTCTCAAAAAATGCATTGCGTAGCGCACACAAGTACTACGTTGCGAAGCCAAAAGAAAAAAAAATACCACGTGGAGTCGCGATTGTCAAATATTATTTTAGTCGTGTCAAAATAATTTTTAAAAGAGATTATTTCTTGCAGAATAGCGTAAAGATTCTCATAGCCAAAAGTAAGGAATTTTAGAGATAGTTTAGTTAGTTTAGTTCGGTGTACAACAGAATCGGTACCAGTGTCTTGATTAATTTTCAATATCTATCTAACTTATCAGAATCTAATATAGTGTTGTCTGATCCCAAGTTATAACAAAGTATGGACATAAATGTTTGAAACAGTTGTTTATACACACTTATTTTTACTTACCTATTAGGTACAAATGGAATGAGGAAACCAGCATATCTTAGAACCAAATATTCGAAGACATGTGACATCTACCAACCCGCACTGGGCCCGCGTGGTGGATTATGGCCCATTCCCTCTCACCGAGAGGAGGCCTGTATCCCAGCAGTGGGAACATTAAAGGCTGGTGATGACAAATGGAATCGTTCTACGAATCGCCTTACCAACCCGCACTAAGCCTGCTTGCTGGGTTATGGCCTACTCTCTCTCACAGGGAGAAGGCCTGTATACCAACAGTGGGAACATTATAGGATGATTGTGATATATGGCAAATCGAAAACCAAAAGAACTTAATTTACTCAATTATTGAATAATATATTTGAAACAGCATTTCTCTAACAAGAAACGAGGTACCACTAAAGTGCTGAAGATATGAAAAGACAATATTTAAATTTCATATATCCACTTGTCAGTCCGGACTACTGAGAGTAGTTTCACTTTGGCAACTACGGTTGCCAAGGACTGTCAAGTGGTTATCAACTGTAATCTATCTCAATTCTATCGACGGGCCCTTGATCGGCTATGGGTTCTTAAGTATAAAGTATTAAATTGATAGTTTTTCTCTCATCTTTAGCAAAATAGTTTAGTTTTTTCAAAGAATCGATAATTTTAGTAAGACAAAAAAAAATTGAACCCTGAACCAACTTGTAAATTTAGTTAGTGGTACCTAACTTTTGAAATCATTGATTTCTAAAATTAAAAACTGCATATTCATAACCCCTTAATTATATTTTGTTCATTGTCTTTCATTCCTAAGTTTTTGTCTCAGAATAGAATATTCTTCAAAATAGATATACTAACAGTTTTAATTAGCTTGGTATGACGGTTTCTTTGAACGTGATTTTCACCTCCTTGAAAATGTCGAATTAATTTGAAACTTTGTACACTTATCAAAGGCCGATGAAAATACAATAATTTCATAAATTTTCTTGGCCAGGATCACCAGAACAGCAAAAAAAAACGACAAACCCACTTTTGTAGCTATCAATCAATCAACTCAGCCTATCGCAGTCCACTGCTGGACATATACCTCTCCCATGTTGCGCCACAACACCCTGTCCCTGTAGCTAGCCGAACAAAAAATAGAAAATAAATAATAATCGTTTAAAAAACACGCTTTTATATACATATACCCTTGATATCAATTTAAAAAATACCTCAATAAACACACCCTACGCTTTTTTCCATTATTTTCAAGTTTTCCTTTTGGAACGAAGTTCCTTATCGCGCGTTGTGAAAGGGGGCTAGACGGAAAAAAATTCTTACGAAAAGTTGTCACGACATGCTTTAACCGACTTCAAAAAAAGGACGAGGTTTCTCAATTCGACCGTATATATTTTGTATGTTGTTGTTTTTTTTGTTGTGAGTAGAGAAGGAGAGAGGGGGAGAGGGGGATAGGGGGAGAGGGGGTAGGGGGAGAGGAGGAGAGGGGGGAGGGGCAGAGGAGGAGAGGGGGAGACGGGAAGAGGGGAGAGGGGAGAGGGGGAGGGGCGAGGGGGAGAGGGAGAGAGAGGGAGAGAGAGGTACAGAGAGAGGGAGAGAGAGGTACAGAGAGAGGGAGAGAGAGAGGTAGAGAGAAGGAGATAGGGAGAGAGAGAGAATATTTTTGTTGAGTGTATACAGGTTTTTTGTACATAATAAATAATTAAAAAATTATAACTATTATGAATCCTGGAAAGGAACTTCGTTCCATCCGGGTGTCCCATGACACCTCTAAAGTTTTTTTTTTAGTTTTTTAAATTATTTTTTTATCGAAATAGTAATGATTTTGCAGAAGATAAAAGAAAATCTGAAAACTTAAGGTGTGTCCAATTTTAACCTAGTTAACTTATGAAAAATTAAATTTATCGAAAATTCACAAGACTTTTTTGTAGAGCGTCTATTTTCTACAAAAATAAATATCGTGCTAATTGGTGAGTAGGTATAGGTATGTGACCAGATATAAGATTCCAAAGTTTTTTTTTCCATTAATTTAAATGGAAAATGTAAAATTTTGCATCACGACGTCTTCATCAATCATAAGAGTCCACATTTTGACAGAGTCATTATTTTGGCATTTTCTGACGAAATTAATCTGTTACGAAAACAGGAGGAGTCTATGTAATTTAGTGTCGCACTTAGACTTCGCGTAAAAACGTACAAATACTCTCAAAACATCTCGATCAAATTAAAATAAAAGGTAAAGCCAGTAAACTGTTCGAAAGAGTTACCGTCGCCCTGACATATAGGCAACTGAAGGAACACGGGTGGGTTTTAGTCAGTAAAAGTCCGACACGCCCTCCAGCTCCTCCGCCCAGAGCGAGAGACGTCATTTGATGATTCAGTAAACTGTTTCATATAATGTACATATCATACTTTCATCATTGATATACATAATCTTTCATTCATGAACGCTTCTGAAATTAAACGACCCCAAAATTGCCAATCTTCTTTTGTTTTAAGCACCCTAATGATTGCTTAATTATAATAAGAATTGCCTTATAAATAAATGAACAATTTCAACATTTTGCATCGAGTTTCATATTCAACAAATTTAGAGATCGCAGTAGGTAAGCTATAAGGTCGCTCATTGTGTGTTTTTAGTGTTAAATGTTTTTTTGACGTTATGTATTATATTTTATGGTGTACAATAAAATACAGGTATATAAAACAAAATAATAATAAATAAATTTATAGGAGCGATATAGTATATATAAACAAAATAATAGTAATAAATTTATACGAGCGATATTTTGTGCATTTACCGAATGAAATTCTGAGTTTTATTGTCGCCAACGGCATAATCGGTTACCGATACTCTGACGTGGATTATTTCTGACGGTAAGCGAAACATTTCATTTTTTTTTTTGTGATATCAAGTAAATTCCTTACATGGTATATTCATCTCCATCTCAGTCTTAATAAGTTTCACTCAAAAAATTGCGCTCAGGGACGGATTTGGATACGCGAAACCCCCATTTTGCACGAGGCCCGTAGCAATTGCTACACTTGCTACGTGTTATTCCCGGTACTGTGAACGTTGTGTACCTACATATAATATGTAAAATGAAATGTAAACCTTATATTGGCGATGACACGCAATGAACGGAAGTCTCTACACTCTATGTTTATTCTATGTAAACATCTTGTTCGGCACCATTGAATCATTATTCTTCTGTCCTTATCCCAATTTATTTGTGGTCGGCGCAACGTGTATTTTCCTTCCGCACTTCTCTATTAGTCGTAATCTCGATAGTCACCCTCTTTCTATCCATATCATCATTCACACAGTCCATCCATTGAAGCATTCAGCACAATTGAAGGCGAGAAGTATTTGAAGGAAACATAATTAAACTTTCTTAAAAAGTATTAATGTTTCAAAGAATTAGTTGTCGGTTTAGGGGACGCATCTACTTGAAACAGAAATACATAATTTATATACCTATATTATATAGTAAATACATAGTATTACCAATGTTGTACCGATAGTGAACCTATTGAATATTCTAAATTGAATTATTTATTATGTACTGCGTACCTGTATTTTTTACGTACAGCAACAGACAAGTGGCACAGAGATTTTGACCGAATTTAAAAATAGGAGGAGGTTGTCAATTCAGTGGTTCAATTTTAAAGTTTCTTACCTCAGAACTCCGTAAATCATGAATAATCCGATTTGAAATATAATTATTTTGTTTGAAAGGTTATACTTATAGAGTGGTCCTATATAAATTTGGTCAAGTTCTGATAAGTCGTTTTGGAAATGGCTGCCATCATACGTATTTTTTCCACTTGGTGATATAAAAACTTCCTGTCACTGTTATTCACTTAGCAAGATAAGGTATAAGAATTCTGCCAGGATCAGGAGATTAGTTCGAAAGAGGTACCGTGGCCCTGGCATATGGCCAACTGAAGGAACATGGATGGGTTTTAGTCAATAAAAGTCTGACACGCTCTTCCGGTCCACCCAGAGCAGGAGACGCCATTTGATGATTTCCTACCCACAAAAAAAAGATATCCGAATTGAGTGAGGTAGGTACGATAGCTCACCAGTGAAAGAATAAGAATAAATAGTTATTTTTTAAACATCTGACATTCAAAAAAACTTTCAACAGAATTTCGAAAGCGTCTTTGGTTTTGTAGTTACGTTTTTTTGCCACCGACTTCCGAAATTAAATTTACTTTCACGATGTAGTATTCTTTTGGAAGGTTTTTTTTTATCTCTGGATTGAAACTTTCTTTGTTTATATGTTCTATTGTTGCAAACATTTTTAATCGTTACAAAAATTTCCTTTTCCTATTCTATACAAAATTATTACAGCTACTTATATTTACGATGCATTGTTTATTAAAGCGTTACAAATAAAATAAAAGGCTGATCGGATTAAGCGATTCACATATGTAATGATTCTTAATAGCGCTGTAAGATAGTGAATCGATGGCATATTATTGTATAGAGTGAAAGTACGTGACAAGGTTTCTGCTGAGCAGATTTTGAACAGTGCTTCAGACACGTAGGACGAACAAACGTGAGCGGCGCGGGCGCACTGCCGCACGCAATACATCTCGTACATTATACTTATGTTAGTAGGACGGGAGCACACGTGGTTTATTTGTGGTGACAGGAGTTTTTAATGTTGTGTATTGGAGTGTAATTTTTAAGCCGGGAAATAATTGGTGAGTTTCGAAAGCGTTTTTTTTTTTTTTTTTGTAAACTTATATTGGATTTGTTGTGTTTAATTGTTGTCTTTTATTTTAGTTGTGTAATGAATAAATTCAACATAAGTCGATTTTATGCCATTAATGACAATATTACTATTTAATACTGCCTAGAGATTTATTTTAAAAAAAAAACTTTTAAAAAGCAAAGCAAAATAACCAATCGTACCGTTATGTTCTTCTCTTTTATTTGTTCAGTGTTTATTTAGTAGATTCACCGTTTCACAGTTTTCTTTTTAGTCTAGTTACTTAGGTATTATTTCGCTATAGAACTGATTATTTTAATACCTACTATACCTACTCCGGATTATTTTAAAAACAGTTATCTACGTTTTTTTAATAACGCTTAAATAATAATACCTAATTGTTTTTTATTTATAAATATTATAAATCTTTAAAGTCGCATTAAATACTTTTGTTCAAAACTGTCATTAAAAGTACCTAGTAGGTATTTAATAACTAAAGGTAATTACAACACGTACCAATAAGAAAAATAATTACGTGCCCTATTCATACAATTTCATACAGGCAACAAACTTCGCGAAAAAATACAAAAAAAAGAAAACTATCAACATACCAACCTACTGAACTAATTTTAAAATTAAATCAAACATGTATCGATGGATTAATTAATGTACCACAAACTTTATTGAACAAAAGAACGATACTGCAAATATTTTAATAACAGCTTTATCAGCAACCCACAAACGTACCTAATGATCTCAAAGATTCGTACGTGCCGTATCTTCTTACTCGATGTAAGGAAAACACACATTCCAGCATTTTTGTTAACGAACTCACAATTTAATCAATGGATCTTGCCCGTTCTTCTCCATAGGAAACTAGTACGCTTTGGAATGGGCGACTAGATTCATCTTTCTGACTTGACAATTCAAAAGTGCCTGTAAACAGAGTTCAATTGCAATAAGTTCTTTAATTTGAATTTGGAGCGATTTGCCGATATCTAAAAAGACTCAGGGCTTTTTTTCTGTTGTATAAAGAAAATATCCCAAATCCATCGTATATCTTACAATCCCGAAAGGGACTGTAAGATATACGATGTAGAGACGACATACTACAATAAATTAAACTGCGTGTTTCTGATGACGGTTCTAGTCTACAACCGAAAATTCAACCTGATACTTCTAATATTTAATGGACCTCATTAGAAGGCTGAAACTCACCCAAAGGGCAATGGAGTGAGCTGTGCTTGGAGTTTCCCTACGCGATTGAATCAGAAATAAAGAGATCCGTAGGAGAACCAAGATAACCGACAAAGCCCGAAGAATTGCCATACGGAAGTGGTAGTGTGCAGGGCACATTGCTCGCGGAACACATGGCCGATGGGGCCATAAGGTTCTGGAGTGGCGACCGCGTAATGGAAGACGTAGCTTTAGAAGGCTTCCCACAAGGTTGACCGATGACCTGGTGAAGGCCGCAAGAATGCGCTGGATGCAAGGAGCAGAGAACCGGTCGAAGTGGCCGCGCTTGGTGGAGGTCTATGTCTAGCAGTGGACGATTTTCAGCTAAAATGATGATGATTAAAATCACGATAACTAATAGACAGCCGATCGGCAAAACTATTTGTTGACCCATCACTACTAGTTTGTTAGAAAAAAATCACTATTTTAATTTCAATGTTAGGAGGTATTTGTTAGTTTCTACAAACAAATAATAAGTTGCAAGTAAGCAGTAGTAGCAAGTAATGGCAATTTGTCGTCCCCACATCGTACAATCCATTTTCAATTCAATTCAATTTAATTCAGATTAAGTACAATAAATAACAATAAATTACATTCATTACATTATAACAGTCCATACTAGTTATATTTTAATTTATTATAATTTTAAATACCTAATATAATATGCATAGGACTACATAACAGAAACACTGGATCAAGACCGCACTACTCGTACATGTAGTTTTGTCCAGTGTTCCCTGAAGGAGCAATCCACATCGATTCTCCCTGCAATAAGTTGCAGGAAGCTGTTGGGGCTGCCCCGTATGCGGCGCATCAGAGACGCTATTCCTTTGCGTGTTTTGCGGTATTTCTATACTACCCATATGCACAATCAGCCTATAATCCACCCACTGCTGAGACGCAAGCCTCCTCCCTTCGAGAGGAAGTGGGTTTTAATCTGCCACACGAGCGCAGTGTGGGTTCATAGATGTCACATATCTTAAAACTTTTGGCTCTACGACATGCCGGTTTTCTTCACCGTTTTGAGAACAGTGGTGATAAAAATTATTTACAAGTGCCTGTCTGAGTTCGATCCACTCGTAAGTCTGAGCCATTATCACTGGGCCATAGCCCATATTATTATTTATTGAAATTTGAAATCTAACACTAGGTAGTATGTTTCATAATATCATCATCATCATCATCATTTCAGCCGTATGACGTCCACTGCTGGACTTAGGCCTCCCCTAATTTGGGGGGCTTTGCCATAATCGCCACGCTTGGCAGGCGGGTTGGCGATCGCAGTATGGTGGTAAAATGCATAGAGAACACTGCTGCCCATTCTCTAGTAATAATAACTAAACACTTATTCACATTGCATATGTGGAAGAATTTACAGGTTTACTTACTGTGCCTGCCCTTGCCCATATCACTTACGGCCTAGGTATCTGCGATCCGTCACATAAACCATTCATATTTTATTACGTCTCTCTCTTCTCATGTCCATTTACATTTAGATAATTTCATCCCTCATTTAATCACGTGTTACATCCCTCCTCACATGTCATACAGAGGTATTCGTTCCGTTTCAACACCTCCGCATTTGTAATGGAGAAATAGGAGGATCCGACACTTTGTAACAATCATAAATTTAACATTTCCTGATATGTAAGGAGACTTATTATAGACAATAATAATATGTAAATGCATACATAAAAAGAGAATGAAAGAATCGAAGGGAATCTAAAAAATCGTCTTTCTGGTTACATGAAGAGTTGACCAACCGCTTGGCGATGTCTCTAAAAACCAACAAAAACCGAAAATCATTTAGTAATGAAAATTTATTCCGATCCAACCCTACCCTCTACTATTGATGCCCTAAACCGAGGTCTGTACCTCACAGGGTAGTACCCTTAACGAGTAGTTGCTTTAGTTTTAAGTTTTTAAGCCCCGGCTGGAGGCCTTACTTTGGTAGGTAGCCACAGCTAAGTCAGGTTAGGCAGCCGACGAATACATATTGGTGGCCCGTGGTCCCTGACGTAGGTGTGGGACGGAACACCTGGGTGGTTTTAGTCAGTAAGAGTCTGACAGACCCCTCCGCCCGCCCCAGGGCGGAGGACATCCATGAAGATTTCCACCTCGTGATCAAAAACAAAAAAGGCAGCCCCATAGGTTGGTTTTTAGAGTTCTGTACCTCAAAAGGAAAAACGGAACCCTTATAGGATCACTTTGTTGTCCGTCCGTCCGTCTGTTTTATTTTCCTTCGAAAGAATCTGATTTCTTTCCACTATAACAAAACATAGAATTCCATAATTTTTATTTTATTTATCTGTAATTGCGATGAAGAAAACATTACATTATGTTCTTCATCGCAATTAGAGGTAAGTATTATTATAATATACAACAGCACGAGCCTTACAAATTGTATAATTAAATATTCGACATACCTAATTGATTTCATGCCTCTTTTTAGAGTTCCTTAACCAATAAAACGGAACGGTAAGTCTCAGTCCGTAAGTACTCTATCTAGCTGTTTGTTACAGGGTTGTATATTTTTAAAACAAAGAGGTAACCATTTGAAAACACAGAATACGCGATAAGCTGTGGCCTCTATCATGGCTAAATTTTTTGGTAACGGAACCTTTAGTGCGTAAGTCTACACGCACCTGGCCAGTTTTTGTATAAACACCGAGAAGAATCAAATGGTCATAATTAATTTGGCGTTTAGCAACCTTTTTCCAAAAAATTAGGTAGGCACTCGTGGTTCTTCCACCATGGAGTACGAATAACACTACACGTTGCGGTTCTGGTACTAAGAAATGTATAAATTCATCGTTATGACGGAAAATTTACTAATGTTCTAATTATAAATAGTCACCAAAAGAGACTGGTAAGTAACTAGGATATAGTTGAGCTTTAGTAAGAAATGTTTGTTGTTTCCGAATTAAATTTAATTTGGTATATGAACTGTTTGTTTTCTATTTAATAAATTAAATATTATTCGAAAACATCCATCAGTTTCTTACTAAACTTCAACTATCCGACGACCCTGGTTACTTATCTCTTTCGGTGACTATACGTACTAACCAATTTCACATCGACACTGGGTGGCATGGCAACCGGTTACTATGGACTCAGGAGGTACATGATTCTGGACCCGCTATTCCCGTATGGAACCAATACAAAAAAAAATACCAATTTGTTTTTTTTATAACCAACGTAAAATTTCAAAGGTTTCAGCAGTAATAAAAAAATGCTGTTCCATACATTTTGACCGTGTAGGTATTGCACTTTTCTATGAAACAGCTGATGTTCTGTTACCGACTAAAAATGTATACAGGGCAAAACAACCACGTTCATCATTCAAACTTTATTCAAAACTTTAAATGACACTGACATTTACATTAAGGCAACAAACGACTGTTATGTTTTGGTTTTTGGAAATTCGTAAAATATCTATGTTCCACGGAATATTACAAAATCAGCTGATCGATTATGGCCATTCACTTGCGCCCATAGAATGACACTTTTTTTGTGTATGTCATCTCCCATGTCAACCAAGTCAAAAATACAAGTTCGGTTAAGCAGCCGACAACCTTATGAGGTACTAGCTTCTGCCCGCGCTTCGTTCGCGTCAAATTTTTGCTCCCCTGACCCTTCCTGTCGCATCGAATTGTCTGCCAGTTTTCGTCCATTTTTCGTTGCTGCTCCGCTCCTTTTGATCTAAGCGAAATGTTATACAGGGTTATTTGTAAAACACCGGCAACCTCTCAGGTCTATGTTACTAACATCATAATCAACAACTTTTGTTCTATGACTTTTAAAAATTCATCATATTTTAGTGCATCAGATTTTCATACAAAAATCAGCTGCCTGTAAATAGGTCAAGTTCAAGCGCCCCCGCCGCCCTAACCCCGCTCCCCTTGCTAATATACTATCGCTTTCTTTTGCTTCGCATAGACTCCGTAACATTTAGAGCGTTCAATTTAAATATTTTTATTTTTGTTTGAAAATCTGATGAACTAAAATATGATGAATTTTTAAAAGTCACAGAACAAAAGTTGTTGTTTATGATGTTAGTAACATAGACCTGAGAGGTTGCCGGTGTTTTACAAATAACCCTGTATAACCTATAGCCTTCCTCAATAATTAGGCTACTCAATACAAAAAGATTTTTTTTAATTCGGCAACTTTATAATATTACTAGCTTCTGCCCGCGACTTCGTCCGCGTTAATTTTCTTGTTCCCCCGACCCTTCCCGTCGCGTCGATTCACCTACCCGTGCGATTTTCCCCGTTATTGCAACATTTTTCATTACTGCTCCGCGCCTCTTGGTGGTAGCGTGATGTTATATAGCTTATAGCCTTCCTCAATAATTAGGCTGCCCAAAACAAGAACAATTTTTCAATTCGGACCAGTAGTTACTAAGATTAGCGCGTTCAATCAAACAAACAAACAAACTCTTCAGCTTTATAATATTAGTATAGAAGATAGTATAGATATTTTGTTTATTTGGTTGGGTGGTGTATTTTTTTTTGTTTTTTTTTTTTGTTTCATGAGTTTTTAATATCGATAAGCAACACGTGGGCAAAATATTGCCAGCTACAACTATTACTAGCTGTTGCCTGCGTATTCATCATAGGGGAAGTTCATGACAAATAGTTTCCTATGTCTTCATCGTTTCAGCAGAACTCCTTTAAAGACTAGTAATTAAAAAGGAATGGAAGAAAAGTAAGGCTAATAACCGTGTGAATCTTCAGGCCATTGTTGTCTATTTATGTGCCAAATCACATCCAAACCCGTTCAGCCGTTAAAAAACCATTGTTGCTTTCACATTTCGGTAAAAATTTACTAGTTTCTGCCCGCGACTTCATTCGCGTGAAACTTTGAGACCCGACCCTTCGCGTCGTATCGCCTGCCTGCGCTATTACTTAGCGTTCTTTCCGAGTTTTTTTCATGTTGGCCGGCTCCCAAGGGTGGTAGCGAGATGTTTAATAGCTTATAACTTTCCTCAGGACTTAGTAATAGTAATAATAATATATTTATTCACAAATTTGAGACAGCCATACAGAGTAACTTAATAATAGACACAAAATAAACAGATAGTTGAATGTGAAATGGTACACTGTAAATATGTTGGTTTGGCTGTCTTTAGACTGATTCGCCCTATCCACTCGTACTAGTATAAACTGTATTACGAGGGGATAGTCTTCCTCAACCCCAGAACAACAGATTCCCGCAAGGTTCCAGTTTGTCATATAGCAGCAGTTTGATTACATACTGTATAGGTAATTATATTAATTAAGTTACAAACGATAATAATTGCCTGTGTTTGGGTGTATGTATATGTGTATATGTTTTCTGTATGTGTGCAGTTAAGAGTGCTTTATTATTTATTTATTTATTTATTACTTAGGCTATCAACTACACAAAGAACTTTTCTAATCGTACCTGTAGTTCCAGATATAACTTCCTACAAACAAAACTCGCAAACTTTACCTCTTTGTAATATTTGTAAAGTCGGAAATAAATATTTCCGTCCAACTGAAGTCCTATGTAACCTTGATTAAGTTAAACCTACCAGTGAACTTGACTTTCAAAAATAAACTTAATATTTAATAATCGTGTAAGGTAAACCAGAGCTTTTGAAGAACATCGCCTTGATTGACGTGTACTTAACGATTCCGAATGACAGAGCTCGCACTGACCTACATAAACTGTAGGTATTTTTTACTTACAAATTGCAAGGGCCATTATTTCTTCATGTTTCATAATATTATTCATTGCATAACCGACTGGTTATGATCTTCGATGAGAAGTTGTACCTACCTACCTTGCTACCTGTATTTTCATGTGAATATTTAACAATAGCATTTAAATAATTTCTTCTCATATTAATTACCTACCTAAAAATATTGTCAAGTCGAGTATTTAGATGATATTGGTATTACACTGGGTATACCTACAGGTATTAAATTTTTTAAATACTAAATTAACTATTAAAATAAAAAAATATAATAACCTATGAGGGGCTTGTGGCTAAGTAATAACAGCCGCACGGATCGATTAATCAGGTTAAGCTACCCTTGCCGCGGTTGGTTCGTGGATGGGTGACCATCTTTACATACCAAGACCCCTCCGTGCCTCGGAAAGCATGTTAAGACGTTGGTCCCGGCTGTCATTTGTGGATCTTTAACAGTTGTTACAGCTCGTCAGAAGCCCAGTCTGACAATCGGTCTTACCAAGGGGTATCGCATTACCCAGTAACTGGATTGTGGAGGTCAGATAGGCAGTCGTTCACTGTAAAATACTGGTATTCAGCTGCATCCGGCTAGACTGGAAGCTGACCCCAACCTAACTTAAACTATTATGAAAGTGAAATAATTCGTAAAAAAATTCCTCCGCATCGGTATAAACTAATAATGTGCCCAAAGGACTGGTGGCATTGCCACGGTGTATGGCAACGCTTAACCTCTGACTAAGGTTAAAAGTCACGAGAAATGTCAACCAGCCGTTTGGAGATTTTGTAGTTTATTAGTACTAAGTTACCTGATAAAAGGCTAGGTTTACCTCCAGATTAGAATCCTTTCTATCGACTGGGGAAGAACATTGTTTCGCTCCCGGTGGATTCTTAAGGAGAAATATGCTGAGCATTTCATTTTCAATTTATAAATCAAAATTCATGATTCAGCATTTTATGCCCAAGTTGAATGACGTTAACAGATGGATCATTCCTTAATAAACGGTACCAAGGCCTCAGAAAAAAAATTGCACTCCGGGAGTGCCGGCAGAAGTGAAAACTTGATTATTAACGTTGAGCATGTTTGATATTTTGGAATGGTTAGGGAATAATTTGTTGTTCAATTTCCATATTTTAAGCACTTTATATTCACGAATTTTACGAATACACAACAATGTGATCACTACACAGACGGTCGAGCCATCAGCTGTCACCATCCATGGATGCGCGTGGCACGCTGTAACATAGACGAACATTCGCGCAAGCGCCCTGCGCCGCCTAAACGAAACAGTAGGCCCAGGCATACATTTTCGCCGCGCCGTAGAGAGGGGATAGCTGTCTACTCTCCATCCGTCCTACGCTTTTTCGATCAGGTCACGTGTCCTGACGCGAGTTTAAGATTTTATACCCATTACAGAAAAAGTGCTCAACGCCGCTAAAGAAGTTTTCACTTCAAAAAATTGGCGTAAGAAGTTAAATACCACCTATTTTTATTCCTATCCTTCTTGTCCAGATTTTTTTTTACATAATTCTCAATATTTTTCATATTTTACTTACTTGAAAGTAACGTGAGAAAGATCAAGCCATAAAGGCAATTTATATGCCAATATTTGGCAATATTTGGCAACTAACAAAATAAGGAAAGAAGCTGTCAAAAGTCACTTGGTTTCCGTTTTAAGTGAGCTTTACTTATTGCAGTTATTTGACTCTCGCTAAAATTATAAAAGAGTTTGTATTTACTGTTTTAAGAAGAGTTTTCCAAACGATGGTATCGATGTAACACCCGAAACGAAAAAACTTTTTACAAAAAAAAAAACAACCGACTTCCTTAAAAACCCCACTACAAAGTCAAAAATAACTTTAATTTCGGAATTCGGTGTCTTAGGATCTGTATTTAAGGTTTTTGCCACCGACTTCCGAAATTAAAGTTATGATTGACTTTGTAGTGTTTTTTTTTAAGAAAGTCGGTTTTTTTTTTTTTTGTAAAAAGTTTTTTCGTTTCGGGTGTTACAACGGTGAAACATCAGTAACACCCGAAACAGCTTATTTTATTAATTAAAATTAATGGAAATTTGATTACTAACTTTTTGTTCCGTGTTTAGGTGAGCTACTGGATCTAGTTTGACTTGTTATAAATTAATCCAGAGATTACTAGGTAAATTCGCTAAATTATGCATGTTAAGACAGATGGTTAGAAGGTGGAGGCCATTTCGTGTAACACCCGAAACAGCTAGTTATTCGTAATTTTCTCTTTAATGCTCAAATATTAAAAAAAACCAACTTAGGAAAACAAAATATCACCTAATGGGTAGGTGATTCAGTAGTTATAATAGTCTAGTTGCTTATACTATTGCTAATAAAACATGTTTTATGAGTTCAAACGTAACACCCGAAACGATGGAATGACCCAGATCTATTCTAATAGTTTTGTCATCATAACCTGCACCCTAATTGCGAAACGCACTATTTATCAGAATCTGAATGGGATTGAAGATTATTTCTAAACCACCGTTTGTTCGAATAAATTGTTGCCTCAACAACGTAAATAACGCAATGAATGTTGTTTAACTATCAATATGAAACCAATTCCTACCGATAAAAAGTTACGCAATTACCTCTCTGATTGTTTGATCTATTAATTAGCACGCACACCTTAATTTAACATCGCCGACGATGTATCTTTTTTATTATAACGAAAACAATCATAAAGCTTGTATTTTCAGAGAAGCTAGACAGGCAGGTGCCAAACACTCTCATGGGCAAATATCGAAATACATTTCGCCTTGTATTTATTTGAGCATCCATTATTTGAAACAGGGGGTACCGCACTTAAAGATAGTCATTGTTATCAACAGAATTTCTTATGTTTTGTCAAACATTCAGTTTATGTTATTACAATTCTCTTTCATTTCACCCTTCTACAGCTACCTTAATCTCTCTAAGTTTGACGTGCAATATCTCTTTATGTATATTTGTATGATGTCTATACTATACAGCTATTACCTCACTAACTATTACACAATATTATTCATCCAGATATCGTATTCCAATAATTAACACACAACTCCAAATTCAAGGTTTGCCAAACGTGCGATGGAGCGCACGGAGATGGTCTCAAATCAATCAATCAGTCTTTATTTGTGAACACAGGTTATAAAGGTCTTATGTATACATTCTAGTTGAGCTCTATGCCCTACCAATAAAAATCAACTCTCGAATATCAACTGACCATATTCGCAACACCACACTGCGCAGTGTGGTGTTGCGAATATGGTCAGTTGATTTTCGAGAGTTGATTTTTATTGGTAGGGCATTTGAAACACAAACTACTGACGTAGCTCTAAAACCCTCGAAGTTGTAGTAGGACTGAGCTGAGCACGTCAACCAAAAGAGCAACGTGCTGTGGGCCAAAATAGACACAGAATGATGAGTTCTGACACAGTCAGAAAGTGTAGCGGCAGACCCCGTAGAGGACAAGACGAGCTATACAAAACTTACGACCAGACATTAGCCCTGGATATCATGGGGAGAGGCCTTTGCTCAGCTGAGGGATAATATAGGCTAGTAGCATCAGTTGTAACAGTATTCCAACACATACCTTGCTCCAAGTCTGGAGTATAGATAACAGCCTGGTGCCACCCGCGCCACACAGCGTACTCCAACACAAAGGGTAGTGGCGCCAGCGCAGCCTCTGGGCAGTAAGCATTGACAGGCAAAGCCTGCGCAGTCATTAGCGCGTAAATCCCGTAACAAAGCTTCAAGTTGGTCCCAAAATGTAGGTACCTATGGAAAAGTTATGCTAGAATGTTTTCCTTTCCTATCTTCTATAATCGGGGTACTGTTGTCCACTATTGAGTAACCGCAATTTATCGCCTTTTTGTTCCACCAGCCAGACGTTAAGAATAGCACCTAGCCATTTCTTCCCGTCGGTGTCGTATCAGGCGAGTAAGGGACTTACTAGAGAATGGGCAGCAGCGTTCTCTGTGCATTTTACCACCATATTGCGATCGCCAACCCGTCTGCCTGTCTGCCCCCCAAATTGGGGGAGGCCTATGTCCAGCACTGGACGTCAATTGAATTATCATACTTACATGTTGAATTATTATAATTTTCTGGTTTATTTGATTGACTATTTTCTCGTAAAGGATTGTACTAGCACGGACTATATTATTGTAATTAAAGTGATCAAACCACACTAGCGACCAAACGATACAAGAGTCAAAGAACCACACGAGCGTAGGACTCAGAATTAATAAAATGGGATAACAATTAATTATAAAGAAAACCAAGTGTCGGACATATTCTAAAGGTTCAGTAACAAATATACATCAATTAATTCAATCAATCAAACCAATATAACTCTTTAGAGGTTGTGATTGACGTGGAGGTAGGTACGATCAGCAACAAAAAGATGACTGGTAAACTGTGTACGTATTTTACTCATCACAGCAAAGTATTCATATCTAAAGAATCTGAACTGACAATTTTAGCTATTACATGAAATACTGAAATTCATGTATCGAAGCATTTAGTATCAATATAGATAGATGATATGTAAAACTAACACTGTTCCTGCTAGGGTCGCAAGATTTGTGCGAATGAGGTACCGTGGCCCTGGCACATGGGCAACTGAAGGAACACGGGTGGGTTTTAGTCAGTAAAAGTCTGACACGCCCTCCCGCTCCACCCAAAAGCGGGAGACGTCACTTGATGATATCCCACCCACAAAAAAAAAAATACTAACATTTTTAACCGAGTTTTCTGATTGTACCTGTATTGTTCTGGTTGAGTCTATTCATTCACTATGTTATGCACAGAACAGGCTTAGAAACTTTGAAGAATAGGTTACTCATTGTTATGAACATATAATTGACACTAGCTTCTGCTCGCGACACGTCTTCGTGAAATTTCTTGTTCCTCGCCCCATCGCGTCGCATCGCATCGCCTGTCCACTTCGTTTCTGCATACCGTTCTTACTAACTTGTTTTTGTTTTTATTCGGCGTTTAATAGTCCTTGCTTGGCGTTAATTAGCCTATAGCCTCCTTCAAGAATTGGGCTATTGTGTGCAAAAAAAATTATTCAAATCCGACTACCAGTTCCAGAGATTAACGCGTTCAAACAAACAAAAAACAAACTAAGCTTTATAATTAGTATATAGATTGATGATACACAAAACTACTGTTTCTGAATTTTTTCAGAACGAAGGTTGTAATAACTCTCTTCGCGCGCTCTCGCTCGCACACCGCCGAGCGTCTGGCTGTACAACAGAGAGGGCGCGAAGTGTAGTTCGCTTTATCACGACAAAATGTTTCCATTGTCATTTTATTATAATTTTTTGTGACAACGACAAGGTAGCCCGCAAAATTAAAATTTTCGTAAAAACTCATTCAATAAGATTATATGAACTTAGACGGTTATATGGATGGTTTTAATGATTATTATTATTTAAAGTCGTATTTGTTACAGTCGCGAATCATATCTTAACTTATTTTTTATTTTTGGGTGGGAAATCATCTAATGACGTCTCCCGCTCTAGGGTGGAGCGTAAGGGCGTGTCAGACTTTTACTGACTAAAACTCACCCATGTTCCTGCTGTTGCCTATATGCCAGGGCCACGGTAACTCTTTCGACCTTTTTTCTTTCGTAACTCTTTCATATCTTGACCTGACAGTGACCTGCAAATCGCAAAAAATAAGAAAACTAGGTTATTTTGACGCTTACCTTTTAACCCAAATAGAAAACTTATAATTTTACATACATGTATTTTTGTCTGCGACTGTACTATTCGCCGAAGTATTATCGAAGTTCATTGAATTACTTAAGCCATATACAGACAAGGTCCTTTTGTCGGTCAGGGTCTACGAAACGATTTCCGGAAGTGTGGTATATTGTGTCCGTAAAATACGAATTAAGACATTAAGTAACTCCAAGTACAGCCGTGAGGTACCGTGTGATGCCGGACGTAAAGAATAACACCACCCCGTTTCTTCCCGTGGGTGTCGTAAAAGGCGACTAAGAGACTTACTAGAGAATGGGCAGCAGCGTTCTCTATGCATTTTACCACCATACTGCGATCGCCAACCCGCCTGCCAAGCGTGGCGATTATGGCAAAGCCCCCAAAATTGGGGGAGGCCTAAGTCCAGCAGTGGACATCTTACGGCTGGAATGATGATGATGTAGAGCAGTTGATAACGAATAACGAGTTCGTTTAGGTTTATTATATAGACTGATTACTAACATAACTTCACGCCTAGTTCCTCCGAAGGCTTGGGCAGAGGTACATCTTTAGTACACCCACAGTTCGCCAGTTATTGGTTTGCCTTTTTTTTGTGGGTGGGAAATCATCAAATGACGTTTCCCGGTCTGGGTGGAGCGGAAAAGCGTATCAGACTTTTACGGAGTAAAACCCACCCGAATACCTTCAATTGCCTGTGCCAGGGCCACGGTAATGCTTTCGAAAAAAGTTATTGGTTTGCCTAGTTAACTGTTCTTGTAAAATCCTAGCCGAACACACTTTATTTCCCAAAAAACACAGCCGACTTCCAAAAAGCAGTACGAAGTGACTAATAATATCGAAGAAATCATTGTTTTTAATTTTATTAACACGCTAAAACCGTGCTAGCTTGGTATGTATATATCGGAATATTTGACCATTTTCACCCTCTTCAAAACGACGGATTCATTTTAAACTTTGCACACATACCAAGGACCGATGACACAATAATTTCGTAATTAAAATTTTTACCATTATCCTGGCCAGAATCAACAGGATAGCAAAAAAACGAAAAAACACGCTCTTGCATGTAGCAGAACTAAAAAACCGGCCAAGTGCGAGTCGGACTCGCGCACCGAGGGTTCCGTACAAACCTGCAGGTCATCATCATCATCATTCGTCATCATCGTTTATGAAATTAAATGTTTTTTTTTTTAATTTTTATATTTGAGTTGACTGAATGAAAGGTAAATTGTGGTTTACGATTTATGACGTATTAAAAAAAACTACTTACTAGATCTCGTTCAAACCAATTTTCGTTGGTAGTTTTCATGGTAATGTACATCATGTATTTTTTTTAGTTTTATCATTCCCTTATTTTAGAAGTTACGGGGGGGGGGACACACATTTTACCACTTTGGAAGTGTCTCTCGCGCAAACTATTCAGTTTAGAAAAAAATGATATTAGAAACCTCAATTTCATTTTTAAAGACCTATCCATAGATACCCCACACGTAAGGGTTTGATTAAATTTTTTTTTTGTGTTTCAGTTCTATGTATGGGGAACCCCAAATATTATTGTTTTAAAAAAAAATGATATTAGAAACCTCAATATCATTTTTGAAGACCTATCCATAGATACCCCACACGTATGGGTTTGATGAAAAAAAAATTTTTGAGTTTCAATTCTATGTATGGGGAACCCCAAATATTATTGCTTTTTTTCTATTTTTGTGTGAAAATCTTAATGCGGTTCACTGAATACATCCACTTACCAAGTTTCAATAGCACAGCTCTTATAGTTTCGGAGAAAAGTGGCAGTGACATACTCGGACAGACAGACAGACAGACAGACAGACAGACATGGCGAATCTATAAGGGTTCCGTTTTTTGCCATTTGGCAACGGAACCCTAAAAATAGAACATAAATAATAGTTTCAAAAGCTAAAAAATACGTTTTAAAAGAGAACTAAACTAAAAAGTAGGAAATAATGAAAATTCAAAATAAGGAAAGAGTGTTGAACAAATAAAATAATTTTAATGTAAAAAAACTGGCCAAGTGCGAGTCGGACTCGCGCACCGAGGGTTCCGTACAAACCTGCAGGTATTCACGGTTTATGCATAAGGTTTATGTTTATGAAATTACATTTTTATTTTTATGTTTGAGTTGACTGAATGAAAGGTAAATTGCGGTTTACGATTGATGACGTATTAAAAAAAAATACTCACTAGATTTCGTTCAAACCAATTTTCGATGGAAGTTTACATGGTAATGTACATCATATATTTTTTTTAGTTTTATCAGTCCCTTATTTTAGAAGTTACAAGGAGGACAAGGGGGGGGACATAAATTTTACCACTTTGGAAGTGTCTCTCGCACAAACTATTCAGTTTAGAAAAAAATGATATGAGAAACCTCAATATCATTTTTGAAGACCTATTCATAGATACCCCACACGTATGGGTTTGCTGAAATTTTATTTGTTGAGTTTCAGTTCTATGTATGGGGACCCCAAATATTATTGTTTTTTTTTTCTATTTGTCTGTCAAAATCTTAATGCGGTTCACAGAATACATCTACTTACCAAGTTTCAACATCATAGTTCTTATAGTTTCGGCAAAAAGTGGCTGTGACATACTCGGACAGACAGACAGACAGACATGACGAATCTATAAGGGTTCCGTTTTTTGCCATTTGGCAACGGAACCCTAAAAAGCGTGTTGTGCTTGATATCAATTGATGTGAATATTTTATTGACAGATACTGATAAAAGTAGAGTCATTATAAAAATACATCAAAAAGCACCCCACTCTTTTTGCATGCACGCTATCGCATGATGCTCGTAGTAACTCATCGCTATAATTTCACTCCAAATAAACCATGAATACCCCACGCAAAAGTATCACAAAAATAATAGTTTAAAAAAACTAAAAAACACGCTTCCATTGAAAACCAAACTAAAAAGTACAAAATAATGGAAAAAAAACGTGGGGTGCTTTTTAAGGTATTTTTTATTGATATCAGGCACCCCACACTTTTTTTCCATTATTTTGTACTTTTTAGTTTGGTTTTATTGAAAACAAAAAAACACGCAAACACGCTTCCATTGGGAAGCGTGTTTTTTAGTTTTTTTAAACTATTATTTATTTTCTATTTTTTAGGGTGTTTCGAATTTTGAGACGTACGTCAGCGTAGTTTGTGACAGTTTTTTTGCTGTCCTGGTAACCCTGGCAAGGATAATGGCACAAATTTATGAAATCATTGCATTGTCATCGGTCCTTGACAGGTGTGCAAAGTTTGAATGAAATCACAGTGCTTACTCTCGAATACAATTCCGATAGATCGACATAGGAATTGTCAGTCAAACGTCAGGGATTGGCTGGACTCACTGAGTCTAGCCAATCCCTGACGTTTAACTCAACCAACTGACGTTTGACCAATGTCGATCTATTGGAATTATATTCCAGAGTTAGCACCCTGGTCGTTTAAAGTGGGTCAAAATCGCGCTATAAAGAGTCGGTTACAAACAAACATACAAATATACAAACATACAAATATACAAACATACAAATATACAAACATACAAATATACAAACATACAAATATACAAACATACAAATATACAAACATACAAGTGAAGCTAATATAAAGCGTGTAAAAATGCAATAGCACTAAATCTCTTTTTTTATCGTCATTGATCTACTTTACAGTTAAGTACGGAGTATACAGGGTTATTTGTAAAACACCGGCAACCTCTCAGGACTATGTTACTAACATCATAATAAACAACTTTTGTTCTATGACTTTTAAAAATTCATCATATTTTAGTGCATCAGATTTTCAAACAAAAATAAAAATATTTAAATTGAACGCTCTAAATGTTACGGAGTCTATGCGAAGCAAAAGAAAGCGATAGTATATTAGCAAGGGGAGCGGGGTTAGGGCGGTGGGGGCGCTTGAACTTGACTTATTTACAGGCAGCCGATTTTTGTATGAAAATCTGATGCACTAAAATATGATGAATTTTTAAAAGTCATAGAACAAAAGTTGTTTATTATGATGTTAATAACATAGACCTGAGAGGTTGCCGGTGTTTTACAAATAACCCTGTATATTGACTCTTTTGACGTCAGCCTATATACCGCTGTAAAAATCGTCATCAAATTATACGTGTCACGCTAACACCTGTTTGCCTATCAAAATGTCCAGAATGACCCACATTCACGCCTTTTCCCACGGCACGACCGTGGGAAAAGGCGTGAATGAGACTGAGGAATCCTACTATTTCTTACTTTTTACTTGGTCTAAGACTTCCAAAATCAGATGTTTCCACTGCTGAGACGCAGGCCTCCTCTCGCTTCTTTCAGTGGGTCGTAATACCACACTGGTGCGCACATGTCTTCGAAATGACATGCCGGTTTCCTCACAATGTTTTCCTTCACGTTTTTGAGAGCAGTGGTGATGAAATCAAATAATTAAAATAAAGTGCCTTCTAAGGTTCGAATTCACGACTTACAACAATTTATACTACACTTAATAACAGCAGAATGATAAGTTCTATGTGATTGATTGAACATTATTACCAAAAGTTTATTTTTTAAGTTGTAATATAATGAAAATTAGGATAATTAGAAATACAAAAAAGTAAGTTCAAGAACTAATACCCGATTACTGAAAAACCACGCTCTAAAAAGTATGAAACAAGGAAATATTCTCATCTGAAAGCTTCTGTCGTATGCATAATAAATAAATGCAGCATAATTACACTTCTTAATAATTCATTTTACCTACCTTTAACAACATGTAAAGCAATCGACTCAGGCCATAGTATGGCTGTGCAAGATTAGATAAATCACTGCAAAAACAATAACAGAGTGTGTGTAGGGACCTTTCCCTTTATATCGTGCCCTTAATGATATTATAAGAAGCCTGCGCTACTTAAATCTAACATGATTCTAAAGCGTAGCTACTCTATATGGTTGAGCTTTCACACCTATTGAGTGCTTACGTATGATACCTATGTACTTCGTCAACATGCATCAAGGCAAAGGTTTGCAATAAAATGTTGACTAAAGTTAATAATTAATTTGAGCTAGTTTTCTACATGTTTAAAAGGGCTTGTGGATAAGTAATAACAGCCGTACGAGTCACTGGATAAGGTTAAGCTACGCCGCAGTGGATTGGTGGTGAGATACCAAGATCCCTCCGTGCCTCGGAAAGCACTTTAAGGGGTTGGTCCCCCGCCAAAATCGCGAGATTTGTTCGAAAGAGACACCGTGGCCCTAGCACATGGGCAACTGAAGGAACACGGGTGGGTTTTAGTCAGTAAAAGTCTGACACGCCCGCCCGCTCCGCCCAAGAGCGGGAGACGTCATCTGATGATATCCCACCCAAAAAAAAGGGGTTGGTCCCGCCTGTCATTCGTAGATCTCTAACAGTCGCTACAGGTCGTCAGAAGCCCAAAGTCTGACAACCAGTCTTACCAAGGGGTATCGGTTTACCTAGTTACTGAATTATGGATGTCAGGCAGGCAGTCACTCCATGTATAATACTGATATTCGCCGCAGCTGGTTAGACTGTCGACCCCAATTAGGGTTGCCACCTTTTTTTCTTGCAATTAAAGTACATCGGTTATTATAGGTAAGAAAAAAAAAGTACATAGTATAAAAATAAAGTATGATTTATTTGTCTTTATTATTATATTTAAAAACATATGTTTTATTGCTTTATGTAGTATGTAATACATAAATTTCGTTTAACTAAAAGGTACTTACGACGAAACTTTTTAAAATTCCAAAGAAATCAAATCTTGCAAAATAAAGTATTTTCGTGTACTTTATTGTTCTCATAAAGTATAGAGTACAATTATGTAAAATAACGTACAATACTTTATTATTAAGTACGGGTGGCAACCCTAACCCCAATATAGTTAGAAAAACGCTAGGCAGATGATAAACTACATTTGTTTTTAAGTTCACTAATATTTTATATTGTGTTCTCTAACGTTTAGGATCATGTCTGCTTCCCACAAATCGCCTGCCACTGTCGCCAGTTCTAAATCTTTTCTTTTTATTTTTTTTTCAGTAACCAACAATGGCTCCAATAACTTTTACCGAGACTGAGTTAGAGCAACCGCTTCACACGACCGACTACATACAGTACAAGCTCCATCACCCAGCGAAGGACTCCAGCGACTCAAAAACCAATGGCAAACTATACCAGATTTCTCCATACGACCAGATGCTAAGTAAAAATGACCCAAAGTTCCTCGCACCGATACGAAAATGGGAGAAAAGTATGGGATTCCTAACTCCAATCAGATGGGTCAATACCATATCCATTACGTTGTTCCACGTGCTAGCCGTCATATGGCTCTATAACTATGTCGGCAATAAACCATTTAAATGGCAGACTTTCATATTCGGTAAGTGAAATGACTATGTAGGTATGAGAGGGGCACACGGGCTAGACAAATTACAAGTGACACTATAATATCTACTATTACACTATGCTGTTTTGTGGATAAATAATAACAGCAACACGGTTCGATTCTAAGGTGAAGCAACGTTTGGCGAGGGCGGTCAGCGGCTGGGTGACCATCCATTACATACCGAGACCCGTTCGTGCCTCGAAAAGCACGATACGCCGTTGGTCCTGGCTACCATTTGTAGATCTTTGACAGTCGTTCCGGGTCGTCAGACGCCAGCCAAGCCTGACCACCATTGTCTCACCAAGACCCAATGGTTGTGAAGATTAAATAGGCAATGGTTTTATGTAAAACTAGCTTTTGCCAGCGGCTTCATAACACGGTTCCCCTTTCCTGATTTAGAACACAGAAGAGAACTCGGTACCTACAGAATGTTATTTTAATACGCTACTGTAGACGATATTATCTTTCCATTTGGAGATAGAATGTAAAGATTCTGGGCGTTGGACACACGCGAACATGCTACATACAATTATCCATGGGAAAAGCACGGCTTTTCTAAGTTCACCCCGGCCACCTAAAAAAAAACCGTGAAAGACGGACAAACAGACACACACAATTTCCCATTTATAATATTAGTACGGATACTGGTATTCTGCATCGCTGCATCTTGTTAGACCGGAAGCCGACCCTAACATAGTTGGAAAATGGCTAGCCAGGTGACATTTAAGAATAATTACAAAACATGATACAATTTTAGCACCCCGCCTCGGATGGGATAGATTTCATTTGACTACACATAAAGAAATAAGAGTTAGTTTGTCAACATAGGTAGTATTCTTTAAGAATTAAAAGAACTTTTGCTTCAAAAGCGAACGAAGCGAACTTAATAACGTTAGCCCCCACCTGGGATTGGTTTATTTGAGGAAAGCTACATAAACTTTGGACGCGCGAGGCCACGGCCTTGGCCACGGTCTAGGCAAAAATTATCAAGCTTGCTTCAGTCGCTGTTTTATTATATATTATTTAGAAAATGACATAACTCGACAAATAACTCTTATTTCTGTATAAGTAGTTAAAAGGAAATCTAATCTAGACCCGAGATGGTATAAGCATTTTCGTATTCACTAGGTACGCTCGGTTTTGCTTAATATGTTCCCATAATTCTTGAGTTTCTTACATTTCTCGACAAAAAACATCTAACCTCTCTAAAATTCGGTGCAAATAATTTTCGAGTACGCATAATCGTTTGAGTATGAAATTGTAGAAAATATTGATATGGCAAATTGTAGGGGCAATTTAAAGAAAAGAAAACTTTTAAGAGATTTCATGAAGTCATCTTGTATTTGTTTTCCTTCCTTTATAATAGCATGAACTACAATAATTTAATTCTTAAATGAATACATACCTTAAATTACACTTTCAAAGTTATTATGGCGTTACTCTACCTAGAAAAAAAATACCATGGGGACGCTGTATTCAAATCTCGCCAGAGGCGCTCATTACCTAGCTAACCGATAAGTAGGTAGATGTGCGTTAACTGGTTAGTAAATATTTGTACCGGTACTTAATGTTTCAGGATATTTAATGGGCCTGGTTGCTGGGTTCGGGATAACAGGAGGGGTTCATCGGTACTGGTGTCACCGCTCCTACAAAGCTAAACTGCCTCTACAGTGGATTCTAATAATATGCTATTCGGTGGCTGGTCAGGTAGTACCATTTAGTAATCTTTATCTTGCAATTAAATCTTAATTATACTCTTTTGATGCCATCCTTTCCTGTTAATGTAAATCGCAGGTTTCGCAATTAGTCACTGGATATTTACAACATATACAATATCCAGTTGTTAGTATTGGCAATTGCAGTGATATGCTACCTACCCCAGCCACATATAACGGCAACTAAAACTTGAATCTATAATAACGAACAGGCATGGTCACTAAGAGAAATACAACGAAGCTCAAACCCATGAGATTCTGTGAAAGTTGCGATTTTTATTTGTTTTGATCAAAATTGCATTAGCACGATTAGCGTGTGTGACGACATAAAAGTTATTTCGCAAAATAATAATACCTTGGCACCTTCACTTCACAATCACAGAGATGATTTACGGTAAAAACACTTTTGCTATTCTGACCTGGTTAATTTATTTCGTATTTTTGTGAACAGAATACTATATACGAGTGGGTTCGGGACCACCGCGTGCACCACAAGTATTCTGAAACGTCAGCGGACCCTCATGACGCCAACCGCGGGTTCTTCTTCTCTCACGTTGGATGGCTGATGATGAAGAAGCACCCTGATGTGCTGAAACAGGGCGTCAAGATCGACATGAGCGACATCGTCAATGATCCCCTTATTCAGTTCCATACCAGGTAGTTCAATACTGTCTGTTCTTATTTCAAAATTATGAACATCATGCCTGTATTCTCAAATGGTATGGCAGAGGTGTGCCAACCACCGCTAATACTAGGCCGGCCTAGTACGGCTACTCATTTTGCCATGGTTAAGTCCTATGTAAAGAAGAGGATAAATAACCGCTGAAAAATAACCGCCTAGTAATTGTATGTAGTGTTTGTATTTTGACTGTTCAACAACATTCATTGCGTTATTTACGGTGATGAGCACATACATTTTTCAAACATATGAACGAATGGATTAGCAATATCTTTCAAAATGATTCAGTTACTAATTGATAGTGTGTAACGTAGCCCAATTCCGTGTTATAACTGTGAAATTCCTGATGGAAAACGCAATAAAACTTTACCAACGCGACAGAATTTTAAAGAATTTCTTTCCTCTTAAATTTTTCGGGAATACTTTCGCGAAAGACACTTGTGCGTACCTACTTGCGTGAAAAGACCAAAAACGACGCCTATGATGAAAAATTTGGAAATTTTCGTGTGACATAAAAGAAAATAAAGTTAAATAAGGATAAGAATAGAAAAACTACGATGACAACTGTTTACATCTAATTGGACTGTTCACTTCTAGTCTGTCTGTAACTTGAACGTTACTGGCGAATTGTATATAAACTGCATACCCCTGCCCAGGCCCGGATTGGCCATACGGGCAAATCGGGCAAATACCCGATGGGCCGGAGGCCCAGTGGGCCGATCGGGCTGCTGGTTATACCAATAGTTTTCTGTTACGAATGGCAGAGGGCCGGTTGTCTGTGAAATGCCCGGACTGAATTAAAGCCCCAGTCCGGCCCTGCCCCTGCCCAACCCTTTGAATAAATACAGGCTTGTTATTATGAAGAAATCTCATTTCCGCAACTTTTTCACGCAAGGAGATTTGCGCAAGTGTCGCTTGCACAATTGTATTTAGTGCATATGTCCATTCGCACTAAAGTCCAGTCGCGAAAAAGTCTATTCGCGAAAAAGCTCTTTTTGCGCAAGTGTCTTTCGCAGAAATGTCTTTCGCGCAAGTGTTCTGCTACCCGGAACAGAACAAGCAACTTCAAGTTTGTTGTAACTAAGTAACCAATCTATTTACATATACATGTAGGTAGATAGATATACATGATTTATTACAGAAACCGTTTGCTTTCTATTCGATTTTAACTAATGAACTGCTGATAAAAAAATCTAATGTTAACAAGTCTTTGTAAGGTAGGTACTTAGTTACTGAATGGAATGCCACTTCTTTTCTATGTTCTTTTACAACAGGAAACTTCTAGCATAATTAAATGCTAAGAAGAAAATACCTAGAATGTTCTCGTAACTTTTTCCTTAAAATAAGATTTAACAAAATTACGTGTTGGCGTTCAAAAGTACCTTTTATGTGCCTATTTGAAATAAATCCTTGGACTTTGAAGCATCTGTTATAGAGAAAATTCTATCTTAGCCGTAGGTTAAATGGTCTAAAATTAGTACGGAGCCCGTGGGTCCTACACCCTATGACCCACATTTAGCTATAAATTATACACTTTATAAAATAGACTGACTTTTGGTCTAGTGGTCAAACGCTACTGCTGAGCACTGGGGCCCAGGTTCGATTCCCAGGTCAGGCAAACTGTTATTAGGTTTTTTGAATTTGTCAGTAACAGCCCGGAGTCTGAATTCGTGCCCGTGGTTGATGGCAACAGGCTCGCCCCCTATTTCATGGTATTTAAATATACCTAACTGGCGAAATGTGAGTGTACAATAAGTAGGTACATCTATGCCCAACCCTCTGGGGAAACAAGACGTGATGTAAAGCATTGTTTAACACGTTGAGTGCCGATCACGCGATATCGCGTGATTCGTCGTCTCTGCATTATGGCCGATCACGCGATATCGCGTGCTTGCTACCAACAATTTTGTACGCGCTCTAAATCTGTGGCCATATGGGATTAACCATCAATCTGTGTTCGTCACTCAACGTGTTAAATAGTAAACTAGAAAAGAAATCATACTACATACATATTTAATTAAACTTGAGCATAGACGTCTCATGTTCATCAGGCTTATCTCCAAAGGTCCTAACAAAACATTCCATTTTTGAACTATTTCAGGTATTTCCTGTTATTTAAGATAGCATGCTGCTGGATTGTGCCCTCAATAATCCCTGCCCTGTGCTGGAACGAATGCTGGGAAGCATCCATCATGTCCCAGGCTGTACTACGATACATACTGAGCCTCAACTTTACGTGGTCGGTCAACAGCTTCGCGCATTTGTGGGGCAACAAGCCTTATGACAAGTATGATTCCTTCCTTGTTGCTTTCTTTAGTTTATTATGTTCCTTGCAGCAGGGAAAAGCTACTTTATTTCCATTCATGCCCACTCTTATTTATCATAAAAGTAGATACCTACGCATAGGCAGGCAGTCACGTACTTTTCAGTGATGTATATGTCGTAGGATAATTTGATACTTCGAATTTTCGCGAAAATCCTAGGGGTTTTGCGAAAACGCGGATAATTAGACATAGGCGAAAAATTATCAAATCTTACTGGACAAAGTCAGGATTTTTGCGAAAATACTCGTTACTATAGTAAGATTTGATGTGCTCAACACTGATTGGCTACAATTTTGCTGGCTGACTTCTAATTGGTTCCTAGTTTGCCGATGATTAACTTCAAGTATTGTATCATAGAGTTATGAAGGTTTAGAATAGGTGAGAAAGAAAAATCACTAAATTGATTTTACCACTTTATTTAAGTCCAAGTAGGTACACTATTTACGATAAAAAACAAAACACTTCTGCAATTTAACTCAGACACAAACGTAAACAAATAACGTGCGGCAACAAATGATTGACATTTAAGACGTCAACCAATCAGAGACGATCTCTTATTGAACGCGCTGACCGACCAATCAGCGTTCTTATTTTATAACAGCCAGCGTTTCGTTTCGCAATATTGCTATAATAACGAGTATTTTCGCAAAAATCCTGACTTTGTCCAGTAAGATTTGATAATTTTTCGCCTATGTCTAATTATCCGCGTTTTCGCAAAACCCCTAGGATTTTCGCGAAGATTCGAAGTATCAAATTATCCTACGACATATACACTCTTCGTATAGTCCCACTTTTCGTAAAGCCTGACAACAGCATGCGGGGTGTGCAAGGCTGCAACACAGATATGGCTTCACGGTCTTTAAGCCATTTATAAAATACAGTGTACCAAGTTACATTTTTTGTAAATTTGATTTCGGCAGTACAAACGGTACAAGATGCTGTGGTGGGTTTTCTCAAAGTGCCCCTAGCCCGTACCTAATTACAGACTTTACATTTCAGGAACATAATGCCAGTTGAAAATTGGGGGGTTTCCATAGTAGCGATGGGTGAGGGCTGGCACAACTACCACCACACCTTCCCTTGGGACTACAAGGCAGCTGAACTCGGAATACCCATCAACATGACTACGTCACTATTAAATTATTTCGCGAGTATTGGATGGGCCTACGACATGAAAGAAGCTTCGCCATCCCTCGTCAGGTCGGTAGCCAAGGCCCGAGGAGAACCACGAGACGAAGACGACTAAACTAGCCGACATATTAAGCAATAATTCATAGATCCATTTAGGCAGCACGGATCAAGTTGATGTCGGTATTGTGTAATACCCGTATATAAATTATGTGGATAAACTTAAGCGGGTTTATCTACGAATGTTAGTATTGAAACTGGTACCTTACTTTGTATAGCGTAGAATAAGGGAAAACGTGATCTTAGGTTTTATTTATTGATAAATTAATTGAATTGGTATTTCTTATCATCTTCAGTAGATAGTAGTTGAGGGTACGAGGACGCAAGGAGTCTTTAAGGTTTGGTGGTCCCAAGTTTGCTTTCAGGAATGAGGGAAGTAAAAATAGACAATGATAATAATAAAGAATTCCTATTTATTTAATCGGTGTAGGTATAGACGACTTAGCGCTATTTCAAAAGATCAGCGAAATAATTGCAATCTTAGGCTCCTTACATCGAAATTTCTACATTTATGCCCCTGACTTTTCCCAGTCATGAGGAAAGCTCTAATATCTAAAGTTATTGATTTACATAATACGTTCAGATGGATTAATAGTCTAAAATCAAAAATAGAGTGGTATTACTATAGAATGAGACGTGATGCTTGTTAACATGGTTACATAACATTATCGGAATGAAAAGTAAATGTATGGAAAGAAAACGCGTTTTGCGACGTAGTAGCGTTAAGCGATGATGTGTGAAATCACACACTGTGGGCGTGGTTACTAGTTGATATCCATCTTCTATTCGTCACTTTTCGTGTCTGACGGTATCACCACGATGCTCTTGACGCAAAAAAAAAATGGATGGATTGATGCGGATTTCAACATCGTTTACAGAATTTATTTCAGAAGGTTTATCTGTATAATAAGCATATTTAATTACCAAGAACCGAGCGAAGCAGGGGCGAGTCGCTAGTTAACAATAAATTCCTTTCCTCAGGCTTTTTGTATTATATAAATCCAGTCTCAAATTGATTATTTATGATGTACATATGTACTCTATGTATATGGAAACATGTATTTTGTATTATAAGACTTATTGATAATAGGATATTACATAAGTATAGATGCGGAAATAATACTTGTTGTTTTATTTAGATGATGTTTAAAAAACCACTCTACATACATGTTACTCAAGCAGTTCAACATACCACCAAATTAACTTAACACAAAAATTTGAATATAGGAATTTTACATAACTTATTATCATATAACAAGCTGATAAGGAAACTTTACACTAGGTAGATAATTAATGTTTAAAGCACAATGTCCACTCGCAAGTTTAGGTACCTTTTCTGACTGTGCAAGTAGAGCCACTCAAGTAACTCCCATGTCACTCGTGTGTCCTCATTATACTGTGAAAACACTCACAGCAGATCTTGCTTGCTCAGAAAAACAGTAAAATTTACACAAGTTTTAATTGCCCAACTTTGCTAACTTGCTAGGGGAGCATTGTGCTTAAGGACTAAATAAAATCACAATACAGCACCGACACAATACCAACACACTATAGAATAATTAAATTATGTAAAAAGAAAAACAAAACAATCATTTCTTCTCTGCTTCTATACTAACTTAAGCTTAATTGAGAGCCTGACTACAATAAGAACATGATTGTTATGATAAAATTATTAAAGCTACAATAGAATTTTAAAATATTTGAGAATACAACAAAATAATATAAAATATAATTTTAATAAAGTGACAGTCCCATTCTTAGAACACTGCCTAGAATGCAGAAAGTAGAATAATTTTAAACAAGCATGCTATGTTTAATGTTCATGCTGTGACTAAAAAACATTACAATATTTAAGACTTTTATAATAACTCTCCATGGTGAAAAATCTACACTTCTTGTGTCATCCACCTTAGAATTTAGATTCCATGAGATTTGACTAGCCAATCATTAATGGCTCTCAACAGTATTTGAAATCAAATTCCATGATTACTATTCTATGAACTTAGATTATATACAAAACCTACCCTTCTAAAGTTTTTGATTTAAAACATCGGCTTTGTTTAATGACATCAATTTACACTTTTAATTCCATTACATTCCGTTACATTACCATAGACTTCTAACATAACGAAAGCACCTTTAAAATCTATGTTTTTTAAAGATGCATTAGAATGTTTTCCATTTTCTTCAAACCATATAAAAATCATCAAAAGAACCAAAGTTCAAGGATTGGTAGTGCTTCAGTCTTCAATTAAAGTAAACAGGTCTTTCTTAGGCTTTACAGGAATCACAGAAGATAACCCGTCTAATTTATCTGTACTCATTTTGGCTTCCTTTACAGGTCTATTAATGTCATCCTTAGATGGTTTTCTTTTTAAGCTCAATACTTTGTTAGTGTAAATGCCATCACTCCCGTTATGATCAGTACCTGACACCCTTCTTTTCTTAGTCTTAGTGATGACAAAGTCTAGGTCAGAAGAATCATCATCAAAATCAGCATATACGGGCACAGACCTGCCACTTCTTGTAGATCTGACTGGTTGTACTCTAGTATTTCCTTCCATAATCTGCAGCGGTGGGGGCCAAGCCGCAAAGTTAGCAGACTGTCTTGCCTGGTGGTAGCTGTTCAGAGACATAAGTTTTACATAAACAGCTAAACTACGGGCTTTTTCAGCCGGTGTTATTGTGGGGGGTAGTAAGCTCCATGGCAATCGTCTGTCTCTTACATTTAAGTACCTCCTTTTCATGGGTTTATTGGGTGAGGTACCACTGGTACTAGGATGATTGTTGTCAACCTGAAACAGAAAAATGTTTCAGTTTATGGTTTCACAGAAATCATTCAAAATATTTTTGAGGGCAGAAGCAGAAGTATGGGTAAACATTCTGAACTCTAAAAGAATGTGTAAAGGCTTTAAAACGTAACCATACATCAATACAATGATGGACTACCCGGCAACCTGAGTGTATAAAAAGGGTGTAATCACGACATAATATTATAAAACAAAAGTTCCTGCCCTTGTTTATTTGTCTGAATGCGATAAACTCAAAAACTACCAAACAGATTTTCATACAGTTCTCACCAATGCAAGGAGTGTTATTTGAGAAGGGTTTTTGCATATAAATCATTAAGGTTCTGAGTAAATTGGCTGAAATATGACGATGATTGTTGAAGATGTCGGAAAAAACCGTTCCAACTGGGAGCTTTACTGGCGCGTCGCGTAAACCAACAGTTACAAGGAAACTCCGGTAAAAAATGCCGGTACACACAGTATTACGTTCCCCTGGGATATTTTCCGACATCCACGAGGTCAAAGCTGCGAACAAAAGCTAGTTATACATGAATCAAACTGTACTGACATTTACTCCTCCACGAGCGACTTCTTCTAGTTTTTCTGATGATTTTGAATTCTTGAAAGCTTTCAGAAGATCACTCATTTCTTCCTTGCTCAGATTCTCTTCCTCCAATCCAAATTCTATAAAAGTAAAAGTATACTTTATTAAATATTAATATCACTAGGATTGCTGTGAAATCAACAGACCAGTTTCGGAAAGTGGTAATAATATATAGCTGACATGAAATCAAAGGACTAAACTAGCTTCCTATGATTTCACTCTAAACAATAAGTTCAATTAATCCTGTTGTGTTTTAATATCGTCTACAACTACACCAAAAATTATATTTTACCTACCAATCAATTCGTTCTTCATCACCTTCATTTCTGAATCGCAACTATCGTCAGAAGATAGCGCGAGCTCCATTTTTGAATTTCTGTGCTTCGAACCACTACG
Source organism: Aporophyla nigra (assembly GCA_947507805.1). Classification (NCBI taxonomy): domain Eukaryota; kingdom Metazoa; phylum Arthropoda; class Insecta; order Lepidoptera; family Noctuidae; genus Aporophyla; species Aporophyla nigra. The sequence goes on from OX382301.1 coordinate 9,962,401, forward strand.
CTATTGTATTTAATCTACATTACAATTTGGTGTATAGTTAATTGAATCGTGCAATGTAAAAAGATAAAAAACATTGGAAGTTGATAAACACAACTCTAATCAATTATCTCCCTATTTACAAACTGTCAAATCCATATATTGACAAATTGATATGACATTATTTTTTTCAATGTTGGCAATAGATTAGGCTGGGTATCAAACTTAGCATATTCTAAATCGATCGGTTGATAATTATGAAAACCGGTAAAGTAAAATTTCAATCGCCCCTGAGTGACGCCATTTGTTATGTCGGGTCCTCACACTTGCCGAACCTTAACAAACTATTAAACATTCAAACGTGGTGGGGGCGTTTGGTTTAGTGTAATTTTACCTCAGGATGTATCCTGAAATTTCAGGATTTTAAGCTCTAAACAGAATTTCAGCCGGATTTTGGAAATCTTAGGGTTTTAATTTGTTTTTACTACACGCTAAAATTGTAATGGTTGTTTGCTGCGGCAGAATGATTTGACCTTAGTAATACTATCGATTCATAGAGTTAAATTTAAAAAAGAACATGGTTTTGTTTTTGAATAGTTTAAAAAAAATCATCAATTTAAAAGCATGAAAAACAATAGTATTCTACATGGAATAACGTAGGTATCCATGGAAACAAACAAATACAAAAATGAATTCTGAATAAATGTTCAGAACAAAATAGCTTCCCATTGCTCGCTGTCCGAAACCCCGCACCTGTTGTCGCCGGGAGTCAGCTATGAACTTCCGACGCCCAGGGCGACTCCAGCGGTGACTACGGGCACGAGGGTGCAAAGATTGCCTGTCCTTCACGCGCTCCGCCTCCTCTTTTGCGAGTATTACTGCTTTGTATAAAGAACTTGGAGCAGGGCCGGACGCGGGAGATCACCACCGCCGCCGATCGCCTCCGCGAGGACACGATGGTGTTCCGCCCCAGCAGGGCAGTCCTCTAAGGCGGGAGGAAACGCCCGGGTGTTTCCATTGCAACGATTGTCTGGAAGACATGATGGAGCATACGGTGGAGGTGTGCCCTGCCTGGGTGGAACACCACTGTGTCCTCGTGGAGGTGATCGGCGACGACGACCTCTCGCGTCCGGCCCTGGTGCAGGCCATGGTACGGAGCAAGAGGGCATGGGAAGCCGTCACCTCCTTCTGCGAAGTCTCCTCTACCGTGTCCTCTATCTAGGTTATCCAAACAATGGTGATGCCCGGGTGTTTCCTCCCACCTTATCCAGAACAGTCTCCCGAAACAGCCATGTCCGGTGAGGACCTGCGTAAGGTGGAAGGTGAGGACGCTGTGGCACTTCTCCAGCGACTCCTAAAAGAGGGGACTTACTGCCGCAATTGTGACGTGCCCAATAATTGTTAATCTGTCAAATCATGTCAGAATGGCCTGTTAATCTAGTAGTTAGTGACCCTGACTGCTAAGACTGAGGTCTTAGCAGTCAGGGTCAGACTGAGCAGTGGCGGGGCAAGACCTAAATGTAATGTGGGCAAGATACCTACATTTTGCGAGGCCCCCTGATGGATGACGCAAGAGGACGGATTTTGTTGACTCAATTTTTTTTATACACTTTATTCATAAAAACACAAACTTCTTTTTTGACTTTAGGGGGGGGGGGGGTAGGATATCGTACTGAAACACCCAATCTCATTTGTGTCTGTAAATATCACGTAATAAATGTTTAATTTTTTGCAGGAAACAAGTTGAAATTGTGAGAAAATCAGTAAAAATTAGGTTAGGTTACAAAATAATACTTTTCGTGGTCCTACGAACCCCACGAAGTAGCACAGTAGTGCCACGATTGTTAACCCGACAGCCAAGCTAGCCAAACGTAGCGTATTGCTGGAGTGCCGCCATGGGATCTGGAAGCGAAGGTCCTCGCGCACATGTGGGAGTGGCGCGAGGAAACGAAACGCCGGGGCGAAACTCCGCTGCACCGACAAATCGTGCCACGGCAGACAGAGCTCCGGTGCGATCTCATGGCGACATGGCGGGTACGATTGTCGCAACCCAGCGCTGGGCACGCCACAATTGCGGCGGAAAGTCCCCTCTTTGACGATTGGATAGAGGTGCCACGGCGTCCTCACTTTCCGCCTGACGCAGGTTCTCACCGGGCATGGGTGCTTCGGTGGGTTCCTATTCAATATAAAGCGGGAGGAAACGCCCGGGTGTTTCTATTGCGAGGATCGTCTGGAGGGCACGGTGGAGCACACGGTGGAGGTGTACCCTGCCTGGGCGGAGCACTGCCGTGTCCGCGCGGAGCCTATCGGCGGCGGCGACCTCTCGCGTCCAGCCCTGGTGCGAGCCATGGTACCTACGGAACGAGGGGGCATGGGAAGCCGTCACCTCCTTCTGCGAAGCAGTAATGCTCGCGAAGGAGGAGGCGGGGCGCGTGAGGGAGTGGCAGTCTCTGCGACCTCACGTCCCTAGCCACCGCAGGAGGAGACGCCCCGGGCGTCGGGAGTCAATAGCGGACTCCTGGCCACCGTAGGCGCGAACTTGAGCGCGGCGAGCAATGGGTAGCTCGCCGCGCCGCATGTAGTGTTCCACGCACACCTCAAAGAGATGTCAGCAGAACTGAAGGGGGTCTGCCAGGACCGATGCCTTCCAGGGTCGCGAGATTGTTCGAAAGAGACACCGTGACTCTGGCACATGGGCATCTGGCACAACTGAAGGAACACGGGTGGGTTTTATTCAGTAAAAGTCTGACACGCCCTTCCGCTCCGCCCAGAGCGGGAGAAGTCATTTGATGATTTCCCATCCAAAAAAAACATAGCGCATAGACATAACGAACACAGATTAACGTATACCAAAATCTCAACTGAGTGATTATGGAATTTAGTTTTTATTTAATTCGTTGAGCCAAATCTCACGAGATCTCACCCGGTGGTTCGTCAAAATTGCCTCACGTAATTAATATATTACTAATCCAGAGTAGATGATATATTTGCCTCGATAAATAAAACTGCCAAAGCTGAAAGTCTGTCCTGACCCATTGCAATACTTAAATATTTTTGTATTTAAAAACTCCTTTCAGGTGACGCTGTGCTTAGGTACTGTTATGCTGATGATCTTCAACTGTATACATCTGAGCGGGTGGAAGGTTTGTCGGACGCTATAGCAGAAGTAAACCGAGATTTGGATTCAATCAAAAAGTGGTCTGATAATTTTGGGGTGTCAGTCAACCCCTCTAAGTGTCAGGCCATTGTAATACTCAATACTCAATATCTTTATTGCTTTACCATAATGTGAACTTAGGTGGTAATTATATAATTTAGATCGTTATGGACCCTGTAGGGCACAGCAAAAGGATAGGAGAGAGGAAGCTTTCGCTTGATGGGTAGGGTGACGCTTGGTTCTCTTCCTCCTCTCATTTTTATTGGTACCGTCTCGTACCCATTACCCTATTGTGAAGGATCTCGGTTTGCATCTAGACACGACAGTTAGCTGGCAACGCTTGGTCTCTAGTGTTAGCCAAAGGGTCAATGATACTCTGGGCTCCCTGTATTGTCTGAGAAGCTTTTTACCCACTAAGACGAAAACCATGCTTGTGCATACTTTGATTTTCCCTACGATCGACTATGGTGACGTGTGCTATTTTGACTTGAATGCGGTTTTTCTGGATAAGCTCGACAGACTGTGCAACAACTGTGTGCGGGTCATCTTCAACCTCTGAAAATATGACTATGTGTCGAGCTATAGGTCTGAGCTCAAATGGATGTCCATTCGCCAAAGAAGTTTGCGCGCTTTGACCACGCTTTTCTCCCTTCTCAACTCTCCCACTCCTCCTTCTTACCTCGTGTCTCACTTTCAGTATCTATGGTCTTCTCACGTCAAAAAACTGCGTTCTCCTAAAAATCTTCTCCTGCTCTGTCCTTCTCATACCTCTGACTTTGTTCATTCATCCTTTCATATCCAGTCCATTCTTCTTTGGAATGCGCTCCCTCTCGATATGTTCCTCTCAACCAAAGCACCTGCCATCTAATCTCTTCACCACCCTTGGTTGACTGGTAGAGAATGCCTAAGGCATTAATTCCGCCTTTGTACCTTTTTGTGTGCGAGAAGTTTAAATAAATAAGAAAATTCGAATAACAATATAAATATTAGGGTAAATTTCTTTTAAATTATTTTCAGTTATGAATTTAATCGGCTGTTTCACATCTTTAATGAAGTTGGTTAAATTTGGGCCCATTGTTTGTAATTCTTCATATAATTCATAAGAAGTCACTGCTCTCACCCACTTGCAGGACTGTGTGTAAATCTTGAAATATCTTTTAAAACATTTTTCGTTTGTCGGTATTCTTTAATCCAGTCACAAAAAGTACACAAGTGTTCAAGAGCAATGCTTAAATGGACTAGTACAGATTCCCATAATCTATATATATATAATTCAAAGTCCTGAGTGACTGACTGACTGACTGATATATCAACGCACAGCCTAAACCGCTGGTCCTAGAGACATGAAATTTGGAGGGTGTTTTCTTTGTGAAGAGTAGGTTTCCACTAAGAAAGGGTTTTTTGAAATTCCATCCCTAAGAGGGTGAATTGGGGGGTTGAATTTTCACGCGGGCGAAGCCGCTGGCGGAAGCTAGTTTACATATAATATTGACACACGTTAATATTTCACACCATCCTACTATAATCATACTAATAATATAAACGCGAAAGTTTGTATGTATGGATGTATGGATGTTAGATGTTTGTTCCTCTTTCACGCAAAAACTACTGACCCGATTTAGATGAAATTTGGCACACGGATAGTTTATAACCTGGAATAACACATAGGGTACTTTTTATCCCGGTAGTAATTTTCCGCGGGATATTTTCTGTCCTCCACGCGGGCAAAGCCGATGGCAATAGCTAGTATTGCATATATGTAACGATACGATTTTGAAACTCATAATTTCGTTTTTTATTTAAATAATATTGCCAGAATATTTTTTTTAAAACGAATGTGGTGGGTTAGTATTGCCAGATATTTGCTACCCGGTGTTTTTATTGCTAAAAAAGAGTAATTATATCTATATTTGCGTTCGCGGGCCTTCGAGGCGCGAGGCCCCTTGGACCGCGAGGCCGTAGGCGGTCGCCCACGTCGCCCACGCCTTACGCCGCCTCTGAGACTGAGAAATATGTAAGTAAGTTTATCAATTGTCTGGTTGCCATAGTACAGGCTCTGCCTAGTTTGGGATCAGATAACGTTGTGTTGGTTATCATAAGATATTATATTATTATATTTTTTAATCCATCCTTTTTATATTTTGATTAAACGATTGTACAGTTAGGATAAAATCATTTCACTGTAGAAATACAACCCCAAAAATTTCTGCGTGTATAATACTGTAGATTTTTTATTAAAAACACAATTTTCTTTTGGATAATATCATAAATCAAAGTAAGTAATATCAACATATTCAAAAACTTAAGACGGAAGCTACAATTTATTTATATTTTAACTTTTATTTTTTGTATTATTCGCATAAATTAATCAATACCTACTATCAACCTACTTAAGAATCGCGACCGTAACACATATGGCTCCACACAAATAATATAATCATTATGATATCAAAACAACCATCTAAGATAATATAATCCCACTGAATGACTTTTTCATGAAAAAGATATTATATACTTTTGTTTTCCATGATATTTTATGAAGAAGGTTGTATTGTTAATTTTAATAGTGATTATAATTTTGTAAATACATACGCAATTACTGTAATTTGGTCCGATATTTTGACCGGTCCAGTGAGTACCGGTCCGGTTATACCTGTGGTGTGTGTACCGCCCAAAAATTCGTCTTCATATTTCGTTTACCCACACTGTGTGGGTACGAAAAATCTAATATTGGCCAACAGATCAACCAAAAGTACATTGTACAATGTATCAAACATTGTGATCATGCCATAATCGCTCCCAGCACTCACATAAATATTAGATATCAAAATATCACTATTAACAATTCAGAAAGCTTGTGAACGCGCTCACAATGCTCACTCAATGGACAGCGCTCACGGCGATATTAATTTAGGGCAGCCTTTCCCAAAGTGGGCGATAACGCCCCCTTGTGAGCGCTGCAGTCGAAAACGAAAACTCGATTTTTTGTCTGGGTCTCTAACACCCCCCTTTAGACCTGCAGCACCCATAAGGGGGCGTTATCGCCCACTTTGGGTAAGGCTGATTTAGGGCATATTTGACGTTACAGCAGCCTTGCCATGGCAAGTCAAAATTAGAAAATGGCTCGCTTGCTTTTCCATAGGAACTTCAAAATGATGTGAAAATTATTCGGGGAATTCATGCGAAAAAATAGTAAATACATAATTCAAATATTTTTTTATTTAAGGAAAAACCGCAAATCATGAATTAATTTAAGTTTTAGTCGATTCTAGTTAAACCCTAATCTGTGACAGTGTGTACTGTGTGCTCTCTGTAGTGCTCTACTTGTGTATTGCAAATGTAATGCAATGCATTCTGCGTTATTTTTATTGTTGATTTTATTTATTTAATAATAACATAAACTCAAACAATTCTATTGAGTAATTAAGAGTATGTAAAGTGAATTAAAATATAATATCACAGCGGGTTTATGCTTCACTACAGTTAGAACAAAATGGAAGAGGAGATAAGATGTTTTGTTTGTAAAGAATTCTACAGGGAACCAGTATTACTACCTTGCGGGCATGCACTTTGTAGAGTTTGTGCAGTAAATTTACAGACTCATATACATGAAGGAGATAATTCTGCAGCCTCGAACGATTATCAAGAAGCGGACAAAGCCTCAGTGTCTAGCGAAACTGACAGTGGAGTAGTATGTGGATCAAGGCCTAATAGTTACGCAGGAACCCCGGCGGCGCCCGCGTATTCGAGCGCAGCATTCACAATATCATGCCCTTCCTGCAATAAGTTAGTTTACTTGGACGACAATGGAGCAGAGGGACTTCCACCGTTTCGCGTTATGCGAACTATTGTTGAGCGGTTTGGTGGGGTCACGGGTGCTCCGCCCGCCGAGGAGGCCTGTCAGATGTGCGAAGGGGAGCGGCGCGCGGCGGTGGTGCGGTGCGAGCAGTGCTCGGTGCGGTACTGCGCAGGCTGCCGCGACGCCTGGCACCCGACGCGCGGCCCGCTGGCGCAGCATGAGCTGCGGCCGCTGGGCACCACGTGTGCCGATCATGGCTCGCCCCCTGTCCTCTACTGCAACGCCTGCTTAGTACCTATCTGTCAGCGCTGTCTTGCTGAAAGACACTCAACGCATGAAACACAGGCATTGTCCGTTGCTGCTAGAGCCAATAAGGTAATTTAGAACTCATTTAATGTAACATATTTGAACTCAATTTTGGAAGCTCAGTACCACCAGCCAGATCATGCCAGATAATTTATTACACCTTAAACCCTATCTGACATATATAACAAGTCCCTGCCTATATCTACTCTCTGCTGCCTTACACTAAGCAATTTTAGTATTATTGGAGGGATCTGGTCCAGATTACTAGTTTGCCGACTTATTGGCACATATTCAACATTGCTTAACTATTTTTATTTCAGACTGAATTATCACAATCATTGCAACATTTATCTGAACAAGCCAAAGCCATGACAGAATATATACAGTTAGTAAAAGGAACAGGTGATAAAATTAATGTAAGTACTTTGCTAGACTTCAAAAATTTAAAACAGTCTTGCAGTATTTTCTTGTAACAGAAAAAGACAATATTGCTTTTCAAAAAAACCAGCTTTGTATATCTTTTGAAGTATCATAACAAAACATTACTGTGAGGTTTTCAAACAATACTAATCTTGTTTAAATATGAAGAAAATGTTAACTGTCTTATTATGTAACAGGAATCTTGTGAAGAGTTGGAAAAACAAATAGATCACACTTGTTCTGAAGTAACCCGTGCCATAGAGAGGAGACGAGATGAGCTGATACGTGCAGCTCGGAACACACGGTCTCAGGCTATAACCAACATGCGGTCGCTCACATCACATGCTGCTCAGAAACTGCGGGAAGCAACGGCACTATTACACTTCTCCATTGAAGCTCTTAAAGAATCAGATCATGCAGCCTTCCTACAGGTATAAAAAAATAATAACTTCTACTTATATCAAGGCAAAGTTTGCTTGGTGGTATCACATTAAAATGTAAGCCTACATTTTAATTTAGGTTGACTGCTTTTACCAGACCACATCAAATGTGACCTGAATGACCTTAATGTTGTTATTAATAAGATGTCTAAATGCTTTGCTAAGGACATATGATACAATGATGGAAGGATTTATTTATTATTGTTTTAAAGTTGTCAACCATTTAATCTACTATGCATATTAAATTATTATAAAAAATGTATGTTTGGTACACCAATGTGTTTTGGGCACACTGACTGATTTCTTGAATGTCTCCAAATATTGACAAACTTAACTTATCAATTCAATATTATTAGATTGACCTCATTCTAATGTGTGCTGGTATCTGCAAACAGTATTACATTATGTACTGTCACACTGATAAAGCTTATCTGCCATGTTATACTGTAACACATTAATAGGCCTCAACATAATTGACAGGTTATCCGTAAATGAAGATAAGAAAGATCATAATATGTATATTTTTTTCTGTGTAAAACTTATCTCATACGGGAAAAGCAATTTCTAAGTACTCGTTTTGTTATATCAGGTGCCTCATATCAATGAGTAAAGCCCTCTCTATCTCAGAAATGTAAACAATTAATGTTTGACACCTACATTCCAGACAGTTCTAAACAAAAGAAAATATTATGTTATAGATATGGAGCATGCACCATACTGGTATTTGAAGTTCCTTTATAAATTATTTGTTCTGTTGTATTCTTAGACTAATTTGTTACGTCATTTTTTCAATGAGCACATAGCATCACTTGACACCTGTTTTTACCCTACTACAAAAAGGAGATGAGTTTCAATTCTTCTGGTTTTTTTTACATATTTTACACGATAACTTCGGCAATGAGGATTGATTTCGAAAATTCTATAATGGATAGTGTACCTGAGGGTTGGTCCCGTATAAATTTTATTATCTAGTTTTGCTAGGGTAGTTTTGTGCGTTAAGTTCGATATTACGAATGTAATCCACTTTGTGTAGCTTGATGATGTTTTAATACTTAATGTCACTGTTGCTTACGTAGTAAGTAGTGATGTACGAACTGGTGTGGTGGGATAGGTGCCATATCTAAAAAGTGAAAAATAAATTTTATTTCGTAATTTGGGGGAAAAAACTAAAATACAGATCCAAAGACAACTAATTTCGAAATTAAAGTTATTTGCGTCTATGTAGTGTTTTTTTTTTTTTTTTGTACAAATGTTTTTCCAGGAGGCTTAGGCAGGTGGCGACTTGACTCTTATTCTTGGTGGAAAAATCCAAATATCCTGCCTCTCCTAAATCCTTGTAGCAAATGATAACTTTGTCAGGTGGGGAACATACTGTCGGCGAGAGCGCAGGACACCGCATCCAACCTGTGTTCATCGCTGGACTCACCCCCCGCCGCCCCTGCACTCACACTTGATGTCGAACCGGTACTACGTACCGTTAGAAGTATGAACTTCGTGGAATGCATACGTAAGTTTACAGCTTTCTTTAGTAATTAACAATGCTAACCTTTAAAAAACATTTATTCATGTTTTTAACCTTTACACAGAAAACCTTTGTGTTAATCGTTGGTTTAGCCAGAACTCTAATTCTGAGTTGAGCTACACGATCACTGAGAAATGCGTGCACTCACTGGTCCATTCAAATCTGTGTAGTTCTTTCCTTAAAAACTATATCAGATACTAATCTATAATAGTCCTCACATGATCTGACCAAGATAATGTCTAGACTTTAAAAGAGACTGACCTCTGAGTTTCGATGTTTCGTCTCAAACTAGTTGAATAGGGAAAATCGACCTCACCTAGTTTTTAAAACATTATTGTCGTGTAAAAGTGTTTGTATAAACCTAAACAAATAACATCATGCCTTGTGGAAACATGTCTTCGGGGAACCGAAGAGTTGGCCAGGGGTTTACCTATAGTACACCCACATTTCCACGTAAATCTAATTACAGAAATAAACATAATTTATCATTAACTTTATCTTTCCCAATTTCTTTTGCTACATTGGAAATACAGCGGCGGAATGCCTAATGAAGTCATCAGGTAAATAATATGTCCTTATTAAAAACAAAATGACTATTTCTTCAACCTTTTGTTTTCTAACTAAGGTGGACGGAGGTCTGTTTTGGCTGAAACCAAATGCAATATCATGGCTACTGTCATAGTCACTGCTATCGCATTTCCATAACTCAATCATTCGTAGAATGATGAGCAGATGCTGTTTCTGAACAAATGTCATTGTTTTTTAACCACTTTGATACACGGTTAAAAATGTTTTTTATTGTTCTGTATCTATAAAGAATATTTTATACCAAAAACGCTTTTATTGTCTGTCGGTGTGACCGCGTTGTTCTTCTAAATTACCGAACGGATTTTGACAAAAAAAGATGGCATTTAAAAAAAGAAAATAAAAACGAATCGCCGCCATTTTTTTTCTGACTGCCAAATTCATTTAAACTACTTATCTAAGAAAATCGATACACTTTAAAGTTTTGTTACAAAAAAGGGAAAAATGCGGAACAAGCCGCGAAAAAATAAAGGAAGGTTTTAGGCAGTCACCAAATACCCCTGACCTGTATCAACATTTCTTTGTTTCTTCGATTGTTGTTTAAATATAATCTGGTGTTGGCACAGCGCCGGGCGCGCCGGAGATGGCGGTTGAGGCGTGTGCGGCGCGTGGCTGCTCGTGCACGCTGGCGTGGCGCGCGCCCGCACAGCCGCACGCCGTGCGCGGCTACGTGCTCGAGCTGGACGACGGGCTGGGCGGGCCCTTCCGTGTAAGCATGCGTTCAATCTTCATTGCCAATATTTTGCATGCATTTCAATCTATACTAATACTAGCTTCTGCCCGCGACTTCGTCCGCGTCAAATTTTTGCTACTCTGGCCCTTCCCGTCGCATCGAATTGCCTGCCAGTTTTCGTGCATTTTTCGTTGCTGCTCCGCTCCTTTTGATCGTAGCGTGATGTTATATAGCCTTCCTCAATAAATAGGCTACCCAACACAATTAGTTTTTCAATTCGGACCAGTAGTTCCTGAGATTACCACGTTCAGCCAAACAAAAAAACTCTTCAGCTTTATAATATTAGTATTAGTATCTATACTAATATTATAAAGCTGAAGAGTTTGTTATGGCTATATAACATCATGCTATAACCAATAGGAGCGGAGCAGTAATCAAAAATATTGCAAAAACGAAGAAAATCGCACGGGTAGGCGATTCGACGTGACGGGAAGGGTCGGGGGAATAAGAAATTTAACGCGAAGTCGCGGACAGAAGCTAGTAGATTATAAAGCTGAAGGGTTTGTTTGTTTAGTTGAACGCTATAATCTCAGGAACTACTGATTGGAATTGAAAAAATATTTTAGTGTTGGGTAGCCCATTTATCGAGGAAGGCTATAAAAAATCACGCTACGATTTAAAGGAGCGGAGCAGCAACGCAAACGGAGGAAAACTGGCAGACAATTCGATGCGGCGGGAAGGGTCAAGGTAGCAAAAATTTATATAATGCTATATAACATCACGCTACGACCAATAGGAGCGGAGCAGCAAAGAAAAATGTTGCAAAAACGGGGAAAATGTATTCATTTGAGAACTTCCGTTGCGTGCGCACAGGCGATTCGATGCGACTGGGAGGATCGGGGGAGCCAGAAATTTCACGCGGATGAAGTCGCGGGCAGAAGCTAGTATTAGATATTAGAGCGCAGTGGTGGCCCAGTGGTCTCGGCCCCGACTTACGAGTTGTAGGTCGCGGGTTCGAACCCAGACAGGCGCTTTACTTAGTGTAAATAATTTCTTCACCACTGGTCGCAAAACGGTGAAGGAAAACATCGTGAGGAAACCGGCATGTCTTAGAACCAAAAATTTGAAGAAGTGTGACTTCTACCACTATGGGCCCGCGTGGTAGATTACGGCCCACTCCGTCTCATCGAGAGGAGGCCTGTGTCCCAACAGTGGGAACAATATTTGCTGATTATGATTTCAATTGGCCTCATAAGAAGGCTTGGAGTTTCCTTATTTCATCAAATCAGAAATAGAAAAGATCCGTAGGAGAACCAAGATAACCAATATAGCCCGAAGAATTATCAAACTTAAGTGGCAGTGGGGCAGGGTTCATTGCTCGCAGAACAGATGGCCGATGGGGCCAGAAGTTTCTGGAATGGCGACCGCGTACTGGAAGACGTAGCGTTGGAAGGCCTCCCACACGATGGGCCGATGACCTGGTGAAGACCGCAGGAATTCGCTGGATGCGTGATGCACGGATAATGAATAATAATGAATTCAATATTCAAGATATTTTTCTGTAACACTTTGTACAACCTTTAACCTTTTCTACTTGTTCTGTAATGATGTTTATTTTAATATTCTTTGATCAACACACAGCTATAGAATCGATGCTCCACAAATAGTCACCCATAGCCATCACTCAATAGCTGCTTGTTATTCTTTTCATTATAAAATCAAGTTTCGAGCTGGCGATTGTGTCAAGCGAACAATGGTTGGAAGATGCCAGTTATTCGTCACCAAAATATCAATGATAATAAACTGTTGTATGTAATCTTTCAATTCAAGACCAGACTAAAATATAAGCAGCGAATATTCGCTGAATATAGGTCGTGGTAGAGCAAAATGAAACCTTGAGTGTACTGTATAACATGCATTGTTTAAAAACAAATAAATTAGGTACAACAGTATATATCGGTAAAAAAGCAAGAATGAAAATATGTACACTGTGTAAAAGCGTTCAATTGCTGACTGTTGTGGTGTACACAGCGTTGTTGAGAGGAGCGGTCTCAGCAAATATTTTTCAGATAATCCTACCTAAAGCCGAAAACGTACTTGATTCAAACGGTTTGGATAACCATATGGCTCATTGTTTTTCACGCAGTAACCGCGTGCATCTCATTACTCATAGTTAGTTTAATTTATAGTACATCATCTATGTGTGCTAACGTAAGCTAATGTGGCCTTGTGGCGTATTTTTATAGATTGATAAGCCATCGTACCATCATAATACTACTTTTAATGCTATCTCATTGTTTACCGAAATGTTGCAATCATTTGTAAAAAGATAATTATCGTCTGACATTTTTTTTATGTTTTTGTTTTGATAAAGATATAAATACTAAATCAAAACAAAGGCCTGTTATCTATGTTTTTTAGGTATATTTTGTAATTAGCACTTATTCGATAATAAGTGTATTCTATTGCTTGCAGGAAGTATATTGCGGGCGCGAGACAGTATGCACCATAGACGGGTTGCACTATGCTTCGTTGTATAGTGCCCGCGTGAAGGCATTTAACGGAGCCGGAGAGGGGCCATACAGTGAAGTCATCGGGCTGCAGACTTCTCCAGGTATTTTAAGAGGAAGACGAAGAAACGACGGATGGTTTGTGTGAAAGATGATATGGCTAGAAAAGGAGAAGAATGATGTCGATTTGAATAATACTATTTGCCATCTGGGCATGCACTATTATAATCCAATAACAGTTGAACTACTTAGCAGCTCGCATATACTAAAGTTTATCCTCGAAATAGATGTGCATGTATTATTATTATTATAAACGTAAACAAAAAAGGACTATGTAAAGATGTGTTTGTGCAGTCTCTCTGTCGTGTCAGCCATGGAGATAAAGGTGTGAGACGCCAGCACATGAAGCTGCCCGAAACTGTAAAATTTTCCCAATCAGTGTTAAACCTAATACTTTAGCGATAAAGATGAAAATCTATTACATAAATTTGACAGATTGTAGTAGCTTGTCTGCTGCCGTCTGTACGTTAACGCTTTATTGTGAGTTTAAAAGTCTTGGTTGTTCCAGTGGCATGGTTCACATGGGACGCTCGCTGCGCCGATGCGGAGGGCGGCGTGGCGCTGAGCACGGACGGGCTGGGCGCGGCGGCAGCGGGCTGGCAACCTCGCGTGGCGCTGGCCGACCAGCCACTGGCGCGCGGCCTGCACTACTGGCGCCTGCGCATCGACCGATACGACGGCGACGCCGACCCGGCCTTCGGCATCGCAAGGGCTGACGTCGCTAGGGATAAGATGCTTGGTAAGTTACATGGTTTTTTTTTTCTTGGTTTTCGAGGCTTTGTGAGATATGTACCTCAATTGCGAAAAACACTTTCTATCATGCCGATGGATTTTGAAAAAAAATCTTAGTCCATTGCTTCACACGCTTAAAAGTTTTGTCAGCTGGTCAACGAAAATAAAGGGTGGCGCAAAATAACTTTGACACGAAGTTTTACGAATTATTTCATCAATTTTATGTTTTATGAGTTACATAAAATACAGTTTATTTTATACAAGAACCCCAATTTGTCATCATAATACCCATGGAAACAAACGCTTGGTAAAATTTTCTACAATTTTCTGAACTTCCACAAATATTTTGTCCCACTCTCGTGTGAGTTGCCTTAGGCTCATCAACACTTCTATGATGCATAGCACAGGATCTTAATTTTTTTATCAACGTCCCCAGTCATGTCAGACTATTTACCAAAACAAAAGTGGGTTGGATGCAAGTATCAATATTATGTTAAAATTTACAAAGACACGATACCTCATCGACGAACTTGCTTTGGAACATGGTGCACCGAGTTATACGGTAACCGTCTACATATGCTATGTAAACATAGCGCTATTTAAAAAAAAATACATATATAAGATACGATCTTTTATACAGTGGTGAGTAGTGACAGTGACTTTTTCTGTTCAAAACGGGAAGTTGTTCACACAGAGCCAATAAGAAAAAATCATGGATTCGAGAAAAATAAAGTGAGTAGCTAGGCTTCGCTATTCGAAAAGAATAATTGTTTATTATAATTTTCATTTTTTTTTGTCTAAATGAAAGTTGTTATTAGTATACGACCACCGGACACATTGTTTATATCGTATTATTCTTGTTCTCTGCGTTGCCCGCGTGGGGGCTTGAAAATTATGCCACGGGAACATACTATCGGGATAAAAGTACCCAACAAAAACATTATCATGTAAAATATTGCGAAGACGAGACCATATGGCTCGCACTACCAATAAGTTATCAGATCTCATGTATAGCCAAGCTTCTAACTCTACAAGTCCTACCTTCACAAACTCCTTAGTCAAAATCATTATGTGGTTTGGCCATTTCGCTATCGTCACATGGGCGTAAGGTGAAAAGTTTAAACATTCATAATTCGAAATTTAAATAAATTTTTCATCAGCTCTTTTCTTACTGGCCTATTCTAAAAAAAAAACAGTCTGTCTTCATAATGCCCACGTGATCGTGGTTGTAAACAAATTTAAGATGGGTTTAAAATGGGATTTTGATTTAAAACGTTTTATTTACAACTATAGTCCTGCGCCGTTTTGTCCCACTCCCGTGTAAGAGTTTTCTTTAGCTGATCAACACTTCCATGACGTTGTAGCACATGACCTTGCTTTTAAAATAGACCATATTATAATCCATGAAATTCAGATAAGGCTGCTATTAATAACCAGGAAAATTGTCTTTGCACCACTGTTGAACTAACTTCTCTTCTCCTTCTTCTTAGCGTATCAATAATAATCTTAAAAGAGTTAGCCCAGAATTTGGCTATGAGCTTAGAATTTTCTGTAGCGTCCATCAACTCCTGTAGCGTGCACACAATGGCATAGAAATTATCACCATTGATTTTGGTAACTGCACCATCACTTCGATCTGTTCTTGAACTAACTGTTACAGAGGCATAAGATCCCATCATCCTATGTTAGCCAATTGATAGTATGATGTCATTGTGCAGGTAGTGATGCGCTAGGCTGGGCGATGTACATCGACGGGTCGCGCTCGTGGTTCGTGCACGGTGGCGCGCACGGCGGGCGCGCGGCGGGAGGCATCGCGCGCGGCGCCAGCGTGGGCGTGTTGCTGGACCTCACGCGCGGCACGCTCAGCTTCACCGTCGACGACCAGCCGCAGGTAACGTACTACAAGTTGCTGCACGGCGGCGCCAGCGTGGGCGTGTTGCTGGACCTCACGCGCGGCACGCTCAGCTTCACCGTCGACGACCAGCCGCAGGTAACGTACTACAAGTTGCTGCACGGCGGCGCCAGCGTGGGCGTGTTGCTGGACCTCACGCGCGGCACGCTCAGCTTCACCGTCGACGACCAGCCGCAGGTAACGTACTACAAGTTGCTGCACGGCGGCGCCAGCGTGGGCGTGTTGCTGGACCTCACGCGCGGCACGCTCAGCTTCACCGTCGACGACCAGCCGCAGGTAACGTACTACAAGTTGCTGCACGGCGGCGCCAGCGTGGGCGTGTTGCTGGACCTCACGCGCGGCACGCTCAGCTTCACCGTCGACGACCAGCCGCAGGTAACGTACTACAAGTTGCTGCACGGCGGCGCCAGCGTGGGCGTGTTGCTGGACCTCACGCGCGGCACGCTCAGCTTCACCGTCGACGACCAGCCGCAGGTAACGTACTACAAGTTGCTGCACGGCGGCGCCAGCGTGGGCGTGTTGCTGGACCTCACGCGCGGCACGCTCAGCTTCACCGTCGACGACCAGCCGCAGGTAACGTACTACAAGTTGCTGCACGGCGGCGCCAGCGTGGGCGTGTTGCTGGACCTCACGCGCGGCACGCTCAGCTTCACCGTCGACGACCAGCCGCAGGTAACGTACTACAAGTTGCTGCACGGCGGCGCCAGCGTGGGCGTGTTGCTGGACCTCACGCGCGGCACGCTCAGCTTCACCGTCGACGACCAGCCGCAGGTAACGTACTACAAGTTGCTGCACGGCGGCGCCAGCGTGGGCGTGTTGCTGGACCTCACGCGCGGCACGCTCAGCTTCACCGTCGACGACCAGCCGCAGGTAACGTACTACAAGTTGCTGCACGGCGGCGCCAGCGTGGGCGTGTTGCTGGACCTCACGCGCGGCACGCTCAGCTTCACCGTCGACGACCAGCCGCAGGTAACGTACTACAAGTTGCTGCACGGCGGCGCCAGCGTGGGCGTGTTGCTGGACCTCACGCGCGGCACGCTCAGCTTCACCGTCGACGACCAGCCGCAGGTAACGTACTACAAGTTGCTGCACGGCGGCGCCAGCGTGGGCGTGTTGCTGGACCTCACGCGCGGCACGCTCAGCTTCACCGTCGACGACCAGCCGCAGGTAACGTACTACAAGTTGCTGCACGGCGGCGCCAGCGTGGGCGTGTTGCTGGACCTCACGCGCGGCACGCTCAGCTTCACCGTCGACGACCAGCCGCAGGTAACGTACTACAAGTTGCTGCACGGCGGCGCCAGCGTGGGCGTGTTGCTGGACCTCATGCGCTTTTTTTTTTGTTTTTTTTTTTTTGGATGGGAAATCATCAAATGACTTCTCCCGCTCTGGGCGGAGCGGGAGGGCGTGTCAGGCTTTTACTGACTAAAACCCACCCGTTTTCCTTCAGTTGCCTGTGCCAGGGTCTCGGTATCTCTTTCGAACAATCACGCGACTCCGGCAGGCATCGGTCCTAGCAGACCCCTTCAGTGCTGACATTTCTTTGAGGCGCGCGTGGAACACTACGCGCCGTCGTCCCGAGCTTGGTCCTTACCGGGCGGCGAGCTACCCATTGCTCGCCACCCGCAAGCTCGCGCCTACGGTGGCCGGGAGTCCGACCTCAAGCGCTCAGCTTTTTATTACCTCGCGAAGGTGTGAAAAGAAGAGTATGCTCCTCGAAGATAAGCTAAGGCTTAGTGATAGGTTAAGTTGATTGATTGATATTATAACGGGTTGGTATCCGCAACTCAACGTTCAAGTGCGTATTTTGCGTACCGAACATAGATAATAACAACATGATGTATGTTTACAGGGTGACATAGCGTTCACGGGCCTGCGCGGCGCGTTCTACCCGGCCGTGTCGCTGAACCGCGGCGTGGCCGTGACCCTGCAGCCCGGCCTGCCGCCGCCGCCCGAGCTGCTCATGTCGCAGCTGTCCATCGACTGAACTTTACTCATCACCAGCTAACCACAAACGCACAAGGCGGGAGGTTCGCGAAGTACAGATACTTCTGCCTAGTATACACAACATACATAAGCTAAGTCCAACTTATTCCTGAAGAACTAGAATTATTTGTCGCCCGAGGCGATAGGTACGTAAACTTTTTGTTTAATAGAAAGTATACCCAGTTAATGTTGCTGTTATCAAGTTAATATCGAAGCTTTTTGTAGTCAACAATGATCACACAAGTGATCAGCGAGTACATTTTTGTAAGATGAACATAATTCACGCACATTATTTTCTTGTATTCGTACTTATTATTACCTTAACCGCAATACACACTAAGGCGTAAATCGTCCATAGTGATTTGGTTATGTAACTCGCCTACTTTAAAATACGCAATAGAGTATCGAATTTACATTTATTGTTATTAAATACATATTTTGTAATGGCCCCCATAGTTGTAAGCTGCGTTTAAAAACTAATATAATATATTTAATGTCATTTAGATAGGTATAGAACTTGGATTGTGTGAAATTTTGGTTTGCTTACATATTATGTTGACTATTTTTGAAACAGTATGCCATAAAATGCTATTAATATGACAATTAATGAAGTAGGTTAAATACTTCTGTTTAAGTAAATTTTGAACTTGTACTTGTAACATAATTTGATCTCTTGAATTAAACTTTATTAGTCATGAACTATGAACAAAATAATGTGTAACATAATAACAAAAAATTGCTAAGACATGACATTGCCGTAAGTTATATTCACTTAATAATAAGTCAATATTAGTGTTTTGTGTTCTTATTTATAATCTGATTAACAAAGTTATACATAGTATATTATATCAGGGGACCTGAACTGTAACTAAAATATTCCAATACCCACCAGAACTGTCCGCACACATTTCGCTACTCGCAAGGCAGCTATTTTTTTATTTATTTTTGTACCTTAATTAATATGAAAATGATATTTCATTAATAAAACAATGTGTTCAGAATTTCACTATTATCGCTTAGATTATTTTTGTAAAAAAATTAAACATTTATTATTAAAATCCTTGATTTACAAAATATTTGAAGGGGATTGTTATTCTGACTTCTATTAGACAATTGATTTTATTAATCAGTACACAATCTAATTGATTTATTTAAACAAAATGTTGATTTATTAAACCTGCTAAGAAAATTAGTTAAAAATTCAATTTTCGAAATTAACCGATACATATAATTATGAGATCTCATGAGATTCCATAACATTTGGTTATGGCCCCTCCATCACTCTAGCCATCTTTTTCGATGATTAAATATCTTAATTGGCTGCTACTAATAGCAATACAACAGCGTGTCTTAGATACTAATTATTATTATTTATTTATATCTTAGCTATAATAAACGACATTTATAGTCATGTACATAACGGCCCAATGCGGGACAAAGGCTTCTGTCATATGATTTTGTGAAAACTACATATCCTTTAGAACAAAATGTAAATTATTTAAATCCTTCATATGTCTTATGTAAATTATGTATTTTAAGTAAGTGTAATGGTTAAAATATATATTAACGAAATAATTAATCATAGAAAATATAAGACGTTTATTTAAATAAAAGAATAAAACCAGTGCTATGACATCCATTACATGAACTGTGTATGTACTTAATTATGACTGATTTTCATTAAATACTTTTATTACATATTTTCACGCGTATCATTGTCTTTTTCTAGCGTGTCGAAAGCAATCTAAATAGAGTAAGCCCAGAATTTAGCTACGAGCTTAGCACTTAAAGTAACGTCCATCAACTCCTGTAGCATGCAAACAACAGGACACGCTGGAGAAGATTTCAAATGCCGCATTGTTTGTGGGACAGCACCACATCTACACTCCAGGGCGGTGTCATCTGTGAATCTCCACCTGAATAGGTTTTCTTTACTTCGGCCAACCTGAATCCAGAGTCTATTTAAAGACTTCCAGGAAAGCCAAGGTAACTCGTATCCAGGCGCAAGATTTTTAACAGGTGGAACGAATGGGTTTGGTAGGGAAGCACCATGTCGCCACAGGCTTTGTCTTTCCTTAGACCGCTCGCCAGTAAATGGGAGGACACACTTTAAAAAGCTGTTGCGGATTTTAATCCTTTGTGACACGAGGATGTTGGCTGCAAAGGGTGTGGTGTGTCAGAAACCATCTTAGCTCTTTCACTTCACCCGTATCATTGTTTCAAAATTTTATTGTAAACCAGCAAATAAATAATAAGCGGAATAAGTTCTGACTTAAGAGAATCACGATCGTACTGACGATCACGAAACGGTGCTTAATCACTCTGGTTACATGCCAACGTTGGATTGTTCACGAGCCTATGAGGCGAGGTGATGCCGACCTGCTGCCAAGCTGATAAGTATGCGAAGACGACCTTATTCAAATAGTGGGGGGACGCAGCTGTGACAGACGGAGAAACAATCGCGCCATAAGGGTACGGTTAGGGTCCCATAGCCAAATATCAAAAACGGAAGAATACTGGCACTACATCAATCAAAGTTATAAAGGTGTTTTCGTTGCACCGCTAAACAATAGTGCAGCAAAATTACGAAAAAAAATTAGTTAGGAGTGGCACCCATACACGTAACCAAGGGTATAAAAAACATTATTTAAAGTAAAGCAAAAATTATGTATGACGGAATTGTTCCTCTCTCAGAAAGTTATAAAAAAGTGGGCGGCGATAGCATTTTTCTATCTTTAAGGTTGGGTCACTATAACTTTTAATGTAAAACATGTATAGGCAATTGGCGTGGCGAGCGTGGCGACGCACAGTGGGCCCATACTTAAAATTAGTGGACTTAGGCAACAAAGTTCCAATATCGATGCGATTTTTCTTGATGTGATAATTAACATAAAATTAAATGTTATTTTTGATTATACCATATTTTTTTCGTTTCGTAAAGTATGCTTTATAAATATTATCTATACAAAATATTTTTTTGTTTTGCTTTGTGTCGCAGGTTCTTCAGGTTAAGCTACACTTCTTAAAGGTCAGCCTTTGGATGGGTGACCATTTAGCTTTTGTTTTGCCTTGCGTCGCAGGTTCACTAGGTTAAGCTACACTTCTCAAGGTCAGCCTTTGGATGGGTGACCATTAAGTTTATGTGTGGCGTTTCGTCGCAGGTTCGCTAGGTTAAGTTGCACTTCGCAAGGTCAGCCTTTGGATGGGTGACCATGTAGCTTTTGTTTTGCCTTGTGTCGCAGGTTTGCTAGGTTAAGCTACACTTCTCAAGGTCAGCCTTTGGATGGGTGACCATTTAGTTTCTGTGGCGTTTTGTCGCAGGTTCGCTAGGTTAAGATGCACTTCGCAAGATCAACCTTCGGACGGGTGACCATTTAGTTTTGTTTTGCCTTGTGTCGCAGGTTTGCTAGGTTTAGCTACACTTAAGGTCAGCCTTTGGATGGGTTACCATTTAGCTTTTGTTTTGCCTTGTGTCGGAGGTTCACTAGGTTAAGCTACACTTCTCAAGGTCAACCGTTGGATGGGTGACCATTTAGTTTTTGTTTTGCCTTGTGTCGCAGGTTCTTCAGGATAAGCTACACTTCTCAAGGTCAGTCTTTAGATGAGTGAATTTTTTGATGTGAAACATCTATAGGCGAGGGTAATCATAAATTTTGGTGTGACGAGAATGGCCGTGGCGATGCATCGCCACGCTAAATGATGTTATGTTTGTTACCTCAGAACTTTCAACTGGGTGAACAGATTTTGATGATCCTGTTTTTATTTGAAAGCTGGTGCTTCAGACTAGGCTGGTACGGAAGTAGTCCGAATTTTGATAATTAACATATAATTAATATGTTGTTTTTAATTATAGGTACTATAATTATTTGTTTCCTTTCGTAAAGTATGCTTTATAAATATTATCTTTACAAAATAATTTCGATGTTTCAATCTGCCAGGCGTCCCGCGACGGCTCACTTTTTTTTTATTGTAATCAAATCAAATATTATGAAGCTGAAGAGTTTGTTTGGTTAACGTACTAATCTCAGTAACTACCTGTTTAGTGTTGGAAAAATAGTATTCTGTGGTGTTGGATAGAGCCCATTTATCGAAGGCCATGGGGCCCAGCTGGCTTAAAACTTTTGAGCCAGTGACCGACTAGACTAATTCTGATATTTGGCGACTAAATTTGAGAGAAAACAGATCTCCGCTAGGTGCCCTAGTTTTTGAGATGTGTGACCAAGCTTGGTAAATTCTCTCCAGGTTGGCCACCTAGAAACGCTTGTAACTTTTGAACCAGCGACCGACAGATTGATATTTACCGACAATACTTGGGAGAACAGATCTTCGCTAAGTGCCCTAACTTTTGAGTTTCGAATAGGTCATGCTGGGGTAAGCTCTTTCCAGATCGGCCACCTATAAACCCTTATCCGGTGACAGACTAATTCTGATATTTGGCAACAAACGACTACAATTTTTTATGTTATCAAAATTAAAATCCCTGATGGTGGCCATGCGTGTCACTCACCCGCCATTTTGAACTAAAGCATCATGATGCCTTGCAATATTTTGGTACTTAGGCGATTATCACACGGCCACGCATCACGCTGCATGTTGCGTGTCAACGCACCTACGCGCGTATTTGCGGGAATGCTGAACTGCATAATCGTGCGGGTTTTCTATACAAACGGAGATACAAGCAAAGTTAGAACACGCATTCACGCCCTACGCTGCGTGGTGTGTGGCAGTGTGTATCGCCTTAGGTTTGAAAATGAAAGAGAAAATGGCGTGAAGAGTTTATTTTTGGCCCGTTTTTTAACAACAATATATTTCTGAAATAGATAAAACAAGATAAACAATTATTAAATTACAGAATATGCCACTGCCAATATAGATCACTCTAGAATGTATACTTTTCGACACATATTTTGTATAAGAGCATGATTTATTGAAACTATAACATCTATATAAAATCTTATCTGATATGCTTTCTATTTCGGGTTTCAAAAATCTGGTGTAGCCAAGTCACTTCCCCGATTGTAAGTGCGACGTTAATTCAAGGTTTTCTTTTTCTTTCATATTTCTTTAAACACATTAACATGGGGTCACTTGTTCTGTCAAAACTTCATACGCATGATTAAACTGAAAAGAGAGATCAAATACTGCGCATGAGAATGACAATCAATTTAAGGCATTCAGTTCAAGTGATTCAAATAAGCGAGTCAAGCTCCTATCGGAGTCTGTTATCAGACGCCAATACAATAACCAAGAATCAACGTCATCATGTTTGTATAACACATTACATTAATCGGGATATTGCCACTTTATTTTATTAACCTGTGTCGTTTCGTAATATTAAATGGTCAGTTACATTTACACATACTTCGAGAGAATATCGGAAGACTAAATAATTAAATGTATAGTTAGAAGGTACACACAACTCTCTTAATCCAGTTATGCATGATCAGCAACACAGATGATTATATTTTCACATTTTTTCAATTATTCAGTATATTTAAGAACTATAAACATTATATAGTCGCTGTGTTGCTGGGTGTACCATGCAACCATCATCAACCTTTATCACAGATATATTTTGTCAAAACCATTTTCCCTGACTCACAACATTTGTATGCAATTTCCACCTAATAATTATTGAATTTCAAGCTTTCATTTTTCAAAACAACCCTTATACTAAATACAATCGTCAATCAGCAAAGCAATCTTTACAAATCATTCTTAACTTGGTCTATCCTTAATTTACAACCTGCATTTGCACCAATGCTTTTCTTCTAGGTCAAATTTAACAGGCTAATAAAATAAACAATTCTTGACACTTTATACCTAATATATCTGAAACACCGAATTTTTCTTCTTTGATAGAATTTAAGATTTTTGAATTTTCGTAAAAATGAGTTTGTTTGCAATTTTAATCATGTTAAAATTTGACTTGGAAATAATTATATGTATTTAAATTGACAGTAGAACATATATGTACTTGAGTTATGTTTAAGTCTGTACTGAGTTACAAAACAAAGGTTTATTTAGACCAACTTAAAATATTAGACTAACTTTGATTGTACTCTATACTTCCTGTAAGGCCTGCTTACCAAATAACTCTTCACTTGACATCCCGAATTGTTTTTATCCCCAGAGAGCAGATGTTAATTTCGTCCGTCAAAACGAAGCCCTCTCAAAAAATTTATTCCCCAGTATGAGCAATGTACCATATCTGCAAGCCGTAACAGCATGGTTATTGCTCAACTATAAAGTCACAGATCCTTGCAAATATTATGTTTTTTTTTTTAAAGCAACAATGCCATTTTCTTACCAGATAAGACCTGGAGGACTTGATAAAGTATGACTGCTATATATATTTATTGCCATCAAAGAGATTTGTGATTAAAAATAGAGGACTATTTTAAATAAGTTTTCTGATTTAGTCAGGTCCTCCAGAGCCTTATATCATATTGTAAATTACTCAACTCTGTGACAAAACCGCTTAGCGATAACATTAAATCAATAATACATAACATAATTCTTCAACGCTTAGTCAAAATGATATTTCACCTAGACAAAAAAAAAACTGAAAAATTGTTTTTCTTTTGATTATACTCAGTTTTTGAGATCAGTTTAAATTTTGTCTGAAAGGATTAGTATCATAATGACCTTGCTTTTATAAATACGGCTTGATGACAAACATTGTTTCAAGCGGCCAGAAACAACGCGATTTACACTGAAATTATTCTTCATTTAACAATAGATGTTGTTTGAGCTAGGCTGACTACCTACCCAACCCTCACAGTATTTTAAGTTATTTAAATAGTAAATAAAACAGGTGCTAGCTCAAACTTATATATGGTGTGGGTAGGTAGTATTTGTGATATCAGCAGAAAGTCAACCACAATTTATGTAAGATGATGGACAAATCTAGGTAGACTCTCGACAGATGATGCTCAAATAAATATTTTTTATATTTTAACAATGTAGGAATTCGCACACAGTATCCAATATGGACAAAGTACACAAGATACCTTTTTGTTTATGTCCTGATGTGTGGTTTATTTACACTTTAAAAAAGTAACCCATTTCAGGTCAAAGTCTTACTCACGATAAACTATTTACACTCACATTTTGTTACAATAAATTCATTACACTTTTTTACAAATAAGTTTTTTGTTTTTAAAGATTTAAACTATGTAGTTCCTTTCACCAGTCAGCAAGTCCAGTTAGTTACGTTGCGCGCGGCGAGCATGCGCGCGAGCAGTACGACGGCGGCACGGCGTTACTTGTCGGCCGAGTCGTCGTCGTCCGCTGGGCGCGATACGTATAGCGCCGGGTCGATCACCTTCGGGATCGGCTTGATCTCCGTGCCCAGTTCCTGCTCGATGCGATGCAGAGCGAAACGGTCCTCATACGTGATAAGGTTGATAGCGATACCCAAGTGGCCGAAGCGTCCCGAGCGACCGATGCGATGCAAGTAAGTTTCGGCCATGCGCGGGAAATC
This sequence comes from Aporophyla nigra, assembly GCA_947507805.1. NCBI lineage: Eukaryota > Metazoa > Arthropoda > Insecta > Lepidoptera > Noctuidae > Aporophyla > Aporophyla nigra. Next base: position 9,987,962 of record OX382301.1, read on the forward strand.
AAAGTTGATGACGACGTTGACGGCTTGCACGTCGATACCTCTGGTGAAGAGGTCTGAGCACACGAGATTGCGGCACAGTCCCGCGCGGAAGTCGTGGAATACACGATTGCGGTGTGCCTGCGCCATACGCGCGTGTATGTAGTAACAGCAGTAACCTAGCTCAGTTATTTTCTTTGCAAGCAGCTCCACACGCTGAGTCGAATTGCAGAATATTATGGACTGGTTTATTTGCAACTGAAACAAAATGAGAATAAATTTAATCCAAATTTTAATCCAAATTTTAATGTAAATTTTTTTAATGTACATATTTCAAGTGAATTAGTAATAATAAGATAGTCTCATTACTGACCTTTGAAAAAAGTGTATTTAAACAATGCACTTTCTGTCTCTCTTGTACAAATGCATAGTACTGTGTAACTCCTTTCAGTGTTAATTCCTCCATGAGATTAATCTCATACGGCTCTCTTAAGTGCTTTTCCATGAATTGTTTTACACTCAGTGGGAAGGTGGCAGAGAACAGCAAGATCTGGCGTTCTTTGGGTAACCTACAGAAATATTATATATTAGGAATTGTCGAGGAAATACAATAGAAAAATTAAGACAATCAAATTTCACGAACCGTGAAATAACCATATCCAGCATTCCTTTGAAGTCTTGAGAAAGAAGTTTATCTGCCTCATCAAGAACCAGCATCCTGCACTGGTCCATCTTGGCAACTTGTTTATCCATGAGATCAATCATACGACCTGGCGTAGCTATAATAACTTGAACTGAAACAAAAACATGACACATAAGTAAGATAAAGATAGAATTATCAATTTACAGAAAATAAAATAGGATCTTTACCATTTTGATAAATACGCATAATGTCATCCCGGAGATTAGTACCTCCTGTAGTAACCATTACACGAATATCTGTGTGCTTTGCCAGTTCAATGCAAATTTGTGATGTCTGGAGCGCTAACTCCCTAGTTGGTACCACAATTAAAGCTTGAATAGCATCTTTTTTGGGATCCACCTAAATATAGAAAAATAATAATATTTATAAAGTACTAATACTTGCTATGATCATGTATGCAGGCAGTTATAACAATCAGTAAATACGGGTTTTATCACTTATAAAGAAGTGAAGGGGAATCCAAAAATATCATCATTCAGGTCATTTAGACAATAATTGTACAACAATAACAAACTATAAAGTAATAACATTAATCCAACCTGTTCTAAAACTGGAATACAATAAGCGCCAGTTTTGCCAGTTCCATTTTTAGCTCTCGCAAGGACATCTTTACCACTGAGTGCGATAGGAATAGAAGCCTCTTGAATGGGGGAAGGTTTTTCCCATCCTTTCTCAAAAATTCCCATCAGCAGCTCACGTTTTAGGCAAAACTCTTCAAACTCATTACCTCTTGTGTCTGTTACATCCTAAAACAAGAAAATAAAATGAGCTTTATTATGTTAGTAAAACGTAACATCCAACGCCAATAAGTATAATAAGCTTAAAATAAAAAATCATAGACTGTAATTAACTTTTGATTGTTTGTTTGTCCTAGATATATATTTTGTGCAGTAGTTTATAAAAACAATAACAATTGTGATAGCCCAAAAACAAGAACAGAAAAAAGAGATTTAAACAATAATTAAGAGCCGATCACCACTACACTTTAAGAGAAGTGATGTTGCATTGCATAAGGAGATAAGGGAAACTAACAAACTTTTTTTTATCACTTTTTGTTTGTGGTACCTACCCCACACATTTAAATACCACTATTTGCTACGTAAATAACAAGAAATGCAGTGAATTTATCATCAACATTAAATCAATATTATTAGAATTAGAAAAATTACGCATTCTTAAAGCTAACTCAAAACTACCCAAGCAAAGTTATTAAAATTCATATGGGACCACTTCGCAAGCTTCCTCAACCAAATAAAAAAATCACGTTACTATTAACGCAGTAGTCACCAGTAGTCACTGAGAAATCGGGATATATAGGTGAAAATATATCGCCGAATGCATAACCTCGTCCATTTTTTGAAGTCGGTTAAAAAGTAAAAGATTAGTTCCTATTTTATTAGTGTTCTTATTAGTGCATAAAATGAACTCAGTAACAGTTATTCTGATGATTTGTACCTATTAAAAGAATTTAATTGGTAAAACAAAAATAATAACAGTAGAGGGTATTTATAAAAACTAATAAACTTACACTAGTCTTTATTCTCCTGTCTTTCGGGGGTATTTTTAATTTTGATTTCCAACCGATGTCATCGATACTTTTATCGACATCTCTGAAAAAAGAATGAACAATTTTTATAAAATAATATTCAGATAGATTTTATTAGCAACAAAGAGTAATACGAACCCCTTATTCTGACTGGTCATACTGTTTCCGACGTGATTACTTGAACTAATTCTATTTTCGGTCATCATTTTGCCAAATAATCCCACTAGGGACACGACTAAAATTAGAAACTTAGAATCACAATTCTTTGTCCAAGTCCGACACTAAACAAATTTTACGATAAGTCACTTTTCGACACATAAGCTATTTAGAAGTTTATCACGTTCACCAACTTAGTCCGGGGATATCTGTAACAATAAATAGACCATAATCAATTAACATTCTAGTAGAGATAGCTACACCGAAGCAAGATCAGTAAACGAGATTACGAGACGCGTCAACAAGCACCAAAATAAGTACAAATAAATTACAAAACAGAAAATTCTGTCTTGCAAACAAATACCTACTATAACTACAGTAAATATAATAAAGCGTAAACAATTATAATGTGATTTGTTGAGTATTTAAACACAAACAGAACAAGATTATAGAGATTAAACAGGATAAAACAAAGTCGTAGTTTATCTTCAAATTTTAATATGGCCGCCAAGAAATATATAAATGACAAGTAGTTGTTAGCGGCTGGAATTACCCAAGTAGTTAAACAATACCCCAGTTTTAACTTATACTTAATGGAAGTAAAAATAATTCATGCTAAATTCATATTATAAACATTACCTTGATAAAATTCTACAAAAGACGACGACACTCGATACTCGACGACGACATCACAATGTAACCAAAACAGTGTTGCCATTTGATCAATAATGTATGTTTCTTCCTACATAAACAATAAAATACCATTTCTGTGACTCTTTTGGAAATCTGGCCCACGGTGAAATATGGAACTAAAAATAAATGAACTGTTGATATGTTGCTACACTGTTTTCAAGCAGCGCACCCATTGAGTGCTACATACTTGCATTTAATAGTTATGCTTATCGCATTCTTTCATTGCAATGTTTGAATACGTTTTAGTACTTAATTAGGTATTTTTTTAAACATTTGATTAGTTAAAATCTTTTCTTTGAAACTGAGCAGCATACTGAATATAAATTAATATAGTATTGTACCTTACCGTTATTGACATTTATTAAAAGGGCAATATTGAATGAATAGATAAGAAAAAATAGACAATATTATTTATTATATTGACCGATGAAAAAAAAGAGGAGATCCTGAAGTTGACACGAATCATCTACATTATTTTTTTAAATAATAAAATTTAATTTATAAGTGAAAACTAATAAAAGTCTTCAATTGGTGGTGATTTAAAAACATGAGGTTTGAAACTGCACAGTATCCACATACAGATTTTGACATCACTAGCATAAGACAGCTGACGATCAATCCCAGTTTGCTGCGTGTGTACTAGCCTAAGAATGTAAGTTGGGACAAAAAAAAATTCTCGTACCGTGAAATTATTATAAACAAAATAGTACCAGCCACCACCACCTACTGCTTTATGGCCCAAATAGTAAAGTAATAGACTTTACTACTTGGGCCACACGGGATAATCTGTTGATGCGCTAAGAAGGCAGCCAATGCAATTAAAATTACCCCATTATACAACAACAATAACCCAAACTAGACAGGTAGTCTATATCTTGGGGCTCAGGATACGAATTCCAAAGTGGAGACGTCGAGGCCAATAGCATAAGTACTCTTTGGTAGGGACTAGTGATGTGATTTCAGGTTCAATTTTGTTCAACTGTTTTTTTTTTTATTGAATTAAATACGGGGCTTATGGCTCGTTCTATATGTGCATTTTAATTAAAAAAAAATATCTTGTAATATGCGTTTTGTTTGTGCAGAATAAACATTTTTCTTTCTTTCGTTATGAATATGTAAAGTTTATGTGGTGTCTGGTATTTGTGTGTGGTGTATGTGTACGGCGTGTGTGAAATGTGGTTGTTGAGACATAAAGTTTTTAGTGGTCTTTTGGTCTTACAGTGTAAATCCGTGCCAACCCCATCAGTGATATCATCTGTAGGAAAGTTAAAACCAAAACAGTTGATGACATATTTTCCTTAGCCTACCCTGTGACAGATATGTCGGAGAGGGACGTACTATTTGTAGCTCTAAAATATATTTTCTAATCTCAGAGCTTTATGGCTGTATTACTGAAGACGAGGCGGTATGGTCTAAGACCTTAGCCTGCCCAAGTAGGGCGAAGAGAAGAAAAAAAAAAAAAGCTTTATGGCTGTGTTCTGATCGTCTGAAATGACATGTGTTAAGTCATGTCATGTCAATATTGTACGTCAATGTCGATGGGTTTTGACATTTCGTTGGATTTTGTGTACGACTACGAACTAGCAAATTACTTTCTGTTATTATTTACTGTGCAGCATTCATAAATTTGTACAGTGAAACTATGTAATTTTATTATTATTTGGTTTATGTTCTACAGATTATATTTAATTCAAATATCGTTAGGATTACACTGATAAACAATGTGAGTCATTTAATTTAGAACACATTTTGTGCCTGAAGCCCCATGATTACTAGAGATATTAACTGAACGAAATTATTTTTCAGGACGGAATACTGGAAGTCACAAGCACGAAAGTATTGCGAATTTTGCAAGTGTTGGTTTGCTGATAACAAAGTTGTAAGTCAGAGTCATAACTGGTTGTTTGCATGTTACTTTTAGCTCTTAACACTTTTAATCAAATGATACCCGTACATTTAATTTTAAATGTTCACAAACAGTCATATCCTATTCATGACCCATCTGATACTCACCATAATTTACCATTTCAGTCAATTTCATTTCATGAAAATGGTAAGCGTCACAAGGAGAATGTCCAAAAACACATATCACAGCTCAGTAAGAAGAGTGCTAAAGACTTCAAGCAGAAAGAAAAGATAGATGATGACATAAAAAAAATGGAAGCTGCCGCTATGGCTGCATACTTGAAAGATGTGAAGAACAATGCTGACATCACGTCACAGGTAAACAGTTATTTTAAATGGTTATTAACAATTAGTGAAAGTTGAATGGCTGACAAGGTAGCAATTATTTTGAGTTAGACTATACTATAGACTACTAATCCACCCAAAGGTTGTCTTAAAAAGATTGTTTGTAAAATTAATATTTATACTAGATATAAATAATAATAGAAATTTTACACCTTACAGACAACAGTTTCTGTTATCTACAGAATCTGTTGTGTACATATTAAAGAAAATAATATTCTATGCTGTTCTATTCTGACACATGGGCATGAGGCTTGGATTTTTTCTAATCCATTGTTTTTATTTTCAGAATATCAATGAATTGCTAAACCAGAGTGGTGAAACAAATATAGTTGTTGGCACAGCACCCATATCAAAGACAGCCCCTACCTGGGAGGAAGTCAAGAGTGAGGATGGGAGCTCCTATTACTGGAATACTGTGACAAATGGTATGGATGTTGGTTCAAGTTTAGTGTAATCATTTATTTAATTGTTAAATGAAATTGAATTGTAAAAAAAACCACAATTTTTAGTGGTACTACAAATTGGCATCCACAGGTAGCTTTTCTTATTAATTTGTTGACATTTTCACTAGACTCTTTTGGAACAGACTATAAAGAAAAATAATTTAGTTTAAATTATTTATTTTTGTTTATATTATAAACAAATATTGTGTTTTTGCATTAAAGAAACCACCTGGGATACTCCTGATGAGTATGTGTCCGTGGCAGATCAAGAAGCAAACAAATTAAAAGGTGAAACACAAGATAAAAAGAAGCAGAAATTAAAGTGAGTGATATTTTAGTTAAAATTAAACTATGTGAACTATCATTACTGGTGGTTTCAAGTTATGGGATTATTTTTTTTAGTAAATATTAGGTACGTAAAATACACACTTTGATGTGGAGTTACAGAAAGCAGCTCATATGACTGTGAACCTAAAAGTATTACCTTTAGACTCACTCCTTGTTTCCAGAAAACAACATGAAAAACAAGCCCAAAAGGATGTGCATATGGAGGTAAACGCTCACATAGCAAGAGAAAGAATGAGAGAGTTGGCAGTAAACAAGGACCCTCCGCCCATGAAGAAGTTTTTGGACTATGGTCCAGCACTGTGTGCTCCCAAACCTTATGGCTCCTGGACTCCAGTAGTGAATGAGTAAGTCAATGTTTGTGCGATTCTATGTCACTTTCATTTTATTTAAATCAAAATAATTGGTGATATAGGAGGATTTTTAGGGTTTGTAGCCAAATGGCATAAAACGGAACCCTTATGGATTCATCGTGTCTGTCTGTCTGTCTGTCCGTCCGTATGTCACAGCCACTTATTTCCGAAACTATAAGAGCCATGCTGTTGAAACTTGGTAAGTAAATGTATTCTGTGAACCGCATTAAGATTTTTACACAAAATATAGAAAAAAAAAAAAACAAAAAAATTTGGGGTTCCCCATACTTAGAACTGAAACTCAAAATTTTCTTTTTCATCAAACCCATACGTGTGGGGTATCTATGGATAGATCTTCAAAAATGATACTGAGGTTTTGAATATATTTTTTTCACACAGCGACAGTTCCAAAGCGGTAAAAGGTTGACTGGTGGAAAATGCCTATGACATTAAGTCCAGCTCTGTACATTTGTGTGCGTGAAGTATTAAATAAATAAATAAAATGTGAAATGTGTGTGTGTGTGTGTGTGTGTGTGTGTGTGTGTGTGTGTGTGATGTGTGTGAGGGTGTGTGTGTGTGTGTGTGAGGGTGTGTGTGTGTGTGTGTAACTTCGAAAATAAGAGAATGGTAAAACAAAAAAAAAATATATGATGTACATTACCATATAAACTTCCACCGAAAATTGTTTTGAACGAGATCTAGTTAGTACTTTTTTTTTTAATACGTCATAAATCGTAAACCGCAATTTACCTTTCACTAGAATGATGAAACTTTTTTTATTTGGCTAATATGAATTATATTTAAAGTTTGTTAAATTTTTACCCTTAAAGGGGTAAAATAACTATATGGAATTGGGGATGAAAGTTTGTTACATATAAAATAATAAAGTCACTTTGCTGTCTGTCTGACCCTATGTATGCTTATATCTTTAAAACTTACAACGGATTTTGACGCAGGTTTTTTTAATAGATAGAATGATTCAAGAGGAAGGTTTATATGTGTATAACATGCATGATATAGTAAAGAAACGCTGATCATTTTAGAAATTTCTAATGTGATGTCACAAATAAACTCATTTTTTTGGGCTTACATTGCGAACGCTGGCGGAACCCTACAAAATTGATCAAAATAATGTACTACAGTATTGTACACCTTAAAAAGGTCTACAAAAAAGCCCGCGATGGTATATGTCTATCTCTTAGGGATATCTCACGATAACCATTTTTTATCCTTACGAGAAATAATGGCTTATTTACGAAGCGATTTTAAGCAATATAGCATTAATCCTTATCCAATTAAGTACCTTAAATATATTGTGCATTAAATATAGATCAATATGGCCCTTGACAGCATGTAATTTAAATGAATATCTTAGAAGATATCAGAGATTTAAAAAGCGAGGGCGGAGCGGCTGGCAGGCCGTAGGTACGTCCGTCCCGGTTGGTAGCGGTCGGGTAGTGCAGGATTAGTAGGATTATTGTAATTCATATTACTTAGGCTTCATAGTAAATGCGAATATCATGTGTGTTCGTTATACTCAAAATAAACCTAATAGTATTATTCCAAGTAAGATACCGCGAAGTATGGCTTAGATGTTTAGATTTTTGGATGGATTTGGATTTCTGGTTATCCTGGATACTTACCATATAGGATACTTTATCCCGTTAGTAGGTTCCCAGGTGATATTTTCCGACAGCTATACGGGCGAAGCCACTGGCAAAAGGACTGTTCCTATAATTCGTATGATCGATTTGGTGTCCGGTAAATGATTGAGTGTCTGTATAGGTAGAATACGAGCGTTAAGAAAAACCAGGAAGACTTATATTCAACTAAACCAATCCCTATGCCGCAGTCTTCTTACTCTGAATACTATTAGTTTTATTTACACAGATGATATTCTCATAAACTATGAATCCGAAGTAATATGAATTATAATCCTACTTACTACGAATACTATAAATGATGTGAAAATATTTATGATTGGGGGATTGTTTCTCAATCACGCAAAAATGGCTGAATGGATCTGGATCGAAAATGGCACACAAAGTCTATATTACCTATATAACCTGGATTAATACATTCTTACCGCAGTAGTACGTCCTCCTGCGTTAATTTCCGACATCCACGCGGGCGAAGCCGCGGGCAAAAGCTAGTATGAATTATAATCCTACTTACTACGAATACTATAAATGATGTGAAAATATTTATGATTGGGTGATTGTTTCTCAATCACGCAAAAATGGCTGAATGGATCTGGATCGAAAATGGCACACAAAGTCTATATTACCTATACAGGGTTATTTGTAAAACACCGGCAACCTCTCAGGACTATGTTACTAACATCATAAGCAACAACTTTTGTTCTATGACTTTTAAAAATTCATCATATTTTAGTGCATCAGATTTTCAAACAAAAATAAAAATATTTAAATTGAACGCTCTAAATGTTACGGAGTCTATGCGAAGCAAAAGAAAGCGATAGTATATTAGCAAGGGGAGCGGGGTTAGGGCGGCGGGGGCGCTTGAACTTGACTTATTTACAGGCAGCCGATTTTTGTATGAAAATCTGATGCACTAAAATATGATGAATTTTTAAAAGTCATAGAACAAAAGTTGTTTATTATGATGTTAATAACATAGACCTGAGAGGTTGCCGGTGTTTTACAAATAACCCTGTATAACCTGGGTTAATACATTCTTACCGCAGTAGTACGTCCTCCTGCGTTAATTTCCGACATCCACGCGGGCGAAGCCGCGGGCAAAAGCTAGTACGTCATAAATCGTAAACCGCAATTTACCTTTCATTCAATCAACTCAAATATAAAAAAAAAAAAACATTTAATTTCATAAACATAAATCTTATGCATAAACCGTGAATACCTACAGGTTTGTACGGAACCCTCGGTGCGCTTGTCCGGCTCGCACTTGGCCGGTTTTTTTTATTTAGTTGCTTAATTAGAAAAAGAAAAACATCATAAGCAAATGGACACAAATACCCATCATAAAAATTAGTAATTGGAATTATACTTAATAGACATATGAAATGAAATGAATGAAATGAATTGCACCGATCCCAGCGTGGTTTGACCAGACTCGATTAATCGAATGAACCCCAAGATTTGCACTAGCCTTTGAAGCCTCATGTTTCATGGTGCTACATAGGCCATTGCATATCAAGAAGTAGACCGGGGGGCGCTGTAATGGTAGGGAGGACGTGCCCATAGGATAGGAAAGGATTACGAGCCTACCGACTATGCAGCCTTAAGTAAGCATTGGACTAGTGGAGAGAAGGGTGATATTTGTCTATAGGAGGGCATCTTTTCACGTCGTCGCCGGCATGTTGATCCAGGCTACGCTATGTTCCGTGTTGTTGTTTTCTTGGTCGTCTTCTGAGTTCTCACTGCTATCAGTTTCTGGTTTTTTGTAGATTTCACTAGCCGCTTTCTTGATCTTATTTCTGTCTCCAGCCGTGTCCCTCCAAAACTGGATTTCCTTGTCAAAGTATTTCATGTCCTGTTTTAGGTTGTCCTTCCATGTGTAAATAGGTCGTCCGACCTTCTTAGATTTGGCTCTGTACTGCATTGCTGCATGTAACAGGTGAGGTTCAGAGCGTCTGAAAATGTGTGCCAGGTAGCACATCCTGTGGTTCTTGATGCGTTTTGTTATGGTTTTACCGTCTAAGATTTGATGCATTTTCTTCTGTATCGGTTTGTTCCTAGCGTGGTTGATCAAGTCTCTCATGATAACTCTTTCATATCTTCTCAGTCTTGAACGGTTTGCCTTTGTGAGTGCTGATACTTTTAAGCCATATATCATACAAGGTACGATAATCATTCGATACATAAGTGTAGCTAGTTTCCAGTCCATTTTTGAGTTCAATATGAATTGTAGTGAAGATTTAGCGTTTCTCGTAGCCTGTTGGCATCGTTTTCTAATTGAGTTTTTTCTGCTTAATGCGGACGTTATGTAGGTGCCTAGGTATTTGATTTCATCCGATGTTGGTATATTTATTCCGTTGAGGGTCACGTGAGTCGTTTTCTGTGTTTTTACGGGGTCCCTAATTACAATTTTTGTTTTTGTTTCGTTTATTTGAAGGCCTACACTATTGAGTAAGGGTTTTATGTGGTATAAGATGCGTTCTAGTCCTTCTAGCTCATCTGTAATGAGAATAAGGTCGTCTGCAAATGATAATACTAGGGGGAGGGAGATTTCGTGGTCCTGATCTAGTTTGATTAAATGAGTTTCCTCTTCGAGGGTTGTCAGAACTTCGTCGATAACCAATGTAAAAAGGCGGGGGGACAGGGGGCAACCTTGTTTAACTCCCTTTCCTTTGATAATCCAACTGCTTTGCTGGCCGCACCATTTGATGCATGTTCTTTCATTCAAGCATGCTGTAATTATTCTGTTGGTCATCGATTTGTTGGTTCGTTCTAATAATATGTCTCTTAATGCCTTGAGGTCAACATTGTCAAATGCTTTTTCTATGTCGAGGGCGAGAACGTACGTTCGTTTACCTGCACGCCATTCCTCTTCTAGAACCCTTTTGAGCGTAAAAATGTGGTCATCTGTTGATCTATTGTTTAAAAAAGCCGCTTGGTAACTGCCTAGTTCCGTTATTATGTCGTCAAGTTTTTTAAGTAAGTATGTAGCGTAAATTCTATAGCCCGTGTTGCAAATCGTTATGCGACGATACTCGTTCACATCTTTAGGATTTTTTTTTTTTGGAATTGGTACCTGTACGGTCTCGAGCCACGTGTCCGGTACTCTGTTCTCTGACCAGGCTTTAATTATGTGTTTAGTTACGGCTTCCTGTAATGTTTGGGGCATCGCTTTGTAAAGCTCAATTACTACTTGATCCGTTCCGGGGGCCGTCCCGTTTCGCATTTCATTGATGATTCCAACAGGCCTGTTGGTCTAGTGGTTAGTGACCCTGACTGCTATGCCGGAGGTCGTGGGTTCGATTCCCACCCAGGACAAATGTTTGTGTGATGAGCACGATCATTTGTTCTGTGTCTGGGTGTAATTTATCTATAATATGTATGTATTTAGAAATATATAAGTATGTTTATCAGTTGTCTAGTACCCATAACACAAGCTCTGCTTAGCTTGGGACTAGATGGCGTTGTGTGATAGTTGTGGAATATTATTATTATTCCTATTATTTCGGCCACCGTCGGTTCTTCGCCTTGTTCTTCTATTGTCGGTTTTGTAATGTTTACCATTGGTATGTGAAGGCACTCGGAGTTTTTTGTATTTTCTCCCATTTGGACATCGGTATGAACGCAGTTCTTTTTCGACGTTTTGTTTGCTGTTTGTTTTTCCTGTAGAACGAATAGAGAATTTGCATGCGTTTTGCGGGGTGCGTTTTACCCAGTCCGGAGAAGCAGGCTCTGCATGCTTTTTGTTCCTCCAGATATGTAACCTTTTGAAGTGTTGTCTGACTTTCTTTGACACGCTTATGCCTATTGGGATTATCCGGTTGCCTGCTTTGTAGGAATTTAGCCTTTTGTACGTTAGCGAGAGCTATTCTATAGTCCCTTGAGTAAATTGGCTGAAGCCTCAAAGTTTCCTGAGCAGCGGCTTTTAGTACATCCGTTATGGTATTCCAGGGTATTTCGGTGTTTTCATTTGTTGGGGAGAATCCCATATTTGCTAGTTTTTTTGTGATGCAATCTTGATATTTTGTTTTGATGGCTGCTCTGTTGAGAGCGGCGTAGTTGCATTGTTTGTAGTCGAAATAATTGGCCTCCTTTGTTGTTTCCTCGGTACTTTTGTCTTGCTTTAGTGTTTTATTTTTATTTTTATTTACAATTAAGTTTGATTTTAGTAGTCCCCAGATTATTTTATGGTCGGAGATGCGACCGGTGACCCATTCGCCTTTAATAAAGTGAAAAAGTTTTTCTGCTGCCTGTGGCGTGATGATGTGATCCAATTGCGATTTCTGAGTACCCTTCGACCATGTTATTCTGCATGATGTTCTAGCTTTTGTTGTTTCTATTTGAAATTTTTCCCTGTTGGCTAGATCCATTAATAGTTCGCCGTTGTAGTTGGAAAATTCATGGTGAAGGTTTTGTTGTATCAACCCTTTGCGTTGGAAGGTTAATGTATCTTGTCGACCTATATGGGCGTTGAAGTCGCCGAGTATTAAGAGAGTACATTTCCTTGGTTTTTGTCTAATCAAGTTTAATAAGCCTGTGAATGATCTGGTTGCTTTCCCGGAACAGCTGTTGATGTGTGAGTTGATTATGTACAGAGGAGTTGGTTTGTCATTTCCCATGCCGACCTCAAGGGTAGCTGACATAACGTCGGTGTCCTTTTTACTGTTGACTAATTCAATTTGGGCATTTTTTCTTAATAAAATTGCAAGACCCCGGTGTGCGTTGCCCGCAGTTCCTGAGAGGTACCAGTCGTAGTGTGCGGAGCTGAATGTTCCTGCGTTCATCCCTGTTTCCTGTAGGTTAGCTATGTGAATGCCCCTGCGTGACAGTTCGGCGTCAATTTGTTTTTTTTCCTGGTTTCGAGGCACCGCGAACGTTCCAAGTTGCTATGCGCAAGTATGTGCAAGTGTACTTAATTGCGGTAGAGGTGGGGTTTCTCAATATTCTGTATCCCGTGTCGTCCGCGATTACATCTGATAACGGTGTAAGTGGTGTTGATTCTTGTTGTTCGCATGGTGTGAATGAGTTACCTTCTTGGCTTTTTACGAGCAACCCCGTTTGAAGCTGGGGTTTCGTGGGTTTTTCTTGCTCTTCGCGTGTGTCGTACCTGCTACTAAACGGTTTGGTATGTTGTTGTGCTTTGACGCTGGTTAGACCTTGCGTTAGGATTATCCGGTGGTTATTGCACGGGTTGTCGTTGGTCAGGACCCAGCTATCATAGTGCTGGTGCATGAAGAGGATGTGTATGTTAGCGGGAACTGGATCGCCGGTTGGTGAATATACCTGTGTGTTTCTATTGTTTATATGCACATGCACGTTCACGAGGTAGTATTCGGACGCGGCGATAATTATATCTTCGCCACCCCAGAATGTTTCGTTAAATTGCGCAGTTATGTATTTAGTAATCCTTTGTTCCTGGGAAAGAATGCTGTTGGGGAGAAATTCCTGTATATTATTTAGAAGTGCTAGGTGAATTCTATCATCATGTCGATGTTCCAAGACGTATGCGGCGAGATCTTGACGAACATTCCTATGATCAAATGTTAGGCCCATTAGGTAATTAATTTGGTGGGCGATTGCACTAAACAGACAATTCCCGTCTTTTGACATGGGTACAATTAAAACCATTGTAAATTCTTTTGTTTTTGGGCCAAGTCAAAGACACGTGCAAGTCGGGCGCTCAAGCTGACTACACTTGTAGTGAGTCAATTTATGGGTTTAACCTTTTTTTTTAGGTTTCTTTTGTTTATCTGTATAACAAAATGTGCACTTAAATTAAAACTTAAAGGATCGGGCACCCTTTTTTTTAGATATTTTTTTTTAACTTTTCGCCTCACGTGTAACCGATTCAAATCGGAGTGGTTGTGGACCACTTAGCAGCATTTTAGCAACTTAAAAATTCGTTACTTTGCTACAATAATAGCATCTTTAGTTGTGGTGTCATAATAGGTATCATATTCTGTTCCCGGATGATAGCGAGAATAGGCCTATTCAGCTCTTTTGTAGTTAGTGTGAACGCAATCCTTCACCAACGCTCGGGTTCCCGCGCGCGGCAAAACAGAGCCTGTCTTACGCAGTTTAGTAAACAAAAATCCCTGAAATATTAGGAACGGGCTCACCGGGTTCATCAGGGGTCACTCTTTTCTGCCAGGCAGGCTGAACTGCGGTCTGGATCGCAACAATGACACTTTTGCTTGCTTGTTTTATACAAGGTGTAACATAACTGAATGGACGCAAGTCTGCCGAGTGATCCAGAAGGAATTCACTCCTATCTCAAGGCAGTAGGGCTCAAATTCAAATGCATAAAACAATGCTATTTTACACACACGATTTTTTTCCTCAATACTCTAATTCACTCAAAACTTTAATTAGGGTGTATGAGGCCCTTGCGTTAATTATGTTACACGTTGCATAGATACCCGATTTCAAATTACGACACAGGAGCACACACACAATAGCACAGTTCGATTTCGAAGTCAGGCGGGTAAAATACCACATCTGTTGCGCGCGCGCAAGCACGTCCGGCTGTGTCAAAGACTCAGCTTGCTTGGAATTATACTTAATAGACATAGATTATAATTTAAAAAATAATGTCGCAATTTACATTAGATTTTAAATATCTACATAACATGGCCATCACGTCTGTATTACCCAAACGGTTAAGCAGAGGTACCTATAGTACACCCACATTTCGCCGGGTATGTTTAAGTCCTATTTTTAAATAGGGGGCGATTCTATGGCCTTTAACCGGGCACAAATACAGATTACGGGCTGCTACTGAGAAATTCCAGATGGAAACATCCAATAACACTGCCCGACCCGGGAATAAAACTCTCATCAGCAGTAGTGCTTACGGCCACTAGACCACGAAGTTTTTAAATACATATTATTCATCTTTTCCAGACCTGTAGAACACATCGATCTTCAGCTACCGAAGTCTGAAAAGGAGCTGCCGCCGCCGCCAGTAATCGTACAGCCAGAAATAATTCAGTTCAAGGAGAGGCGCGTCGAGTCACTTGGTGATGAGCCCGTCGAGTTCAAAAAGAGAAAGTTCAATAACCCCAAAAGAAATATGCGTCAAAAAGTAGATGATGACTGAATACTTATGTCCGTTAAATATGTAAATAAAATCAAAATATTGTAATACAATACTGTTTTTATTGTGTGGAAAACCAAGCATTTTCTCCGTCCTTTGTCTCTCCATCGTCTCGTGACTTAAGGCAAAAATAGAAAATACATTTACTAATTTCATGAAAACATGACGTTTCCCAAGTAAATAGAACTTAGAGAAATAATAATAAATGTTGATCATCTACTACCACTTAAAGGAGTGGATCTCCCTTATGAACATATATGGTGGCCGCACTTGCACGCCACACACGCCACCCTCACGACTCCTGTAAATCTCGTACCGGTTCGGTGCTCCGCTATTAGTAGAAGATCCGAACCTACATCGACCTTCACCGCGCTGATAATAGAATAAAACTTATTTTATAATAAATTTAGTATATTAGAAAATATATTAAAAATGGGTTGCCAAAAAAAATCCTGGACAAAATATTTTTAATTATTAAAAAAAAATGATTTTTCATTAAATGTTGCAACATCAAGATAATAAGAAAATTTTATCTGGACTTAAAGTATAAAACAAATAGAATGTGCAAACGTAGGGTTGTCTATAATTTACCTGGACAAACTACTAGGCTGCCAGGTATAAACAGGTATGTCGATGCCAGTTACTTTCACTTGTTATGATAATAGAAAAAAATTAATATAACCCTACGTTCAATAGTAGCTCGATAAGACTCCTCGAGTAACTAATTTTACGCATAGGTACCTTATGCTTTCCTTATTGGGGACTACGGTGTTATGAATTGATGACACTATTTAATTGCTTTTGTTCCCTCATTCATTTGGCATGTTCAAATAGTATCTTTAATGAAGAATTTTGTTTATCTTTTTAAAACTTCGGTGAACTTAAAAGTAGGTACCTAAAGTAATCATAGTGAATCTACTGAGCCTACAAAGGAACTCTTTGGAATGCTGAAGATGTGTAATGAATTCATATGTCATTTGTTTTAATCAATTAGCGGCAATTTAAGAAGTGTCTGTTTAGCGTCGAAATGGATTTGACTAGAGAATATTCGTTGCGGTGTTACTCAACAACATTGTAACGAAAGACTTTAATAATCAGTTGTTTTTTGAAGTGAAAACTTCTTTAGCGGCGTTGAGCACTTTATCTGTAATGGGTATAAAATCTTAAACTCGCGTCAGGACACGTGACCTGATCGAAAAAGCGTAGGACGGATGGAGAGTAGACAGCTATCCCCTCTCTACGGCGCGGCGAAAATGTATGCCTGGGCCTACTGTTTCGTTTAGGCGGCGCAGGGCGCTTGCGCGAATGTTCGTCTATGTTACAGCGTGCCACGCGCATCCATGGATGGTGACAGCTGATGGCTCGACCGTCTGTGTAGTGATCACATTGTTGTGTATTCGTAAAATTCGTGAATATAAAGTGCTTAAAATATGGAAATTGAACAACAAATTATTCCCTAACCATTCCAAAATATCAAACATGCTCAACGTTAATAATCAAGTTTTCACTTCTGCCGGCACTCCCGGAGTGCAATTTTTTTTTTTTTTAACTTTGCTGGCGTAATGATTATCACCTAAAAACAACAAACAAAATCTAAATTTCTCAACTGGCACTGCAACCAGCTGCACACAAAAAGCGTAGCGGTCGCTATCACAAAAACAAATAATCAAAAGATTTATAATAATCAACACATCAAAACTTTTGTGTCTTTATCTTTACCATGTTAAGACAACAATAGCGTTCACGTGTACATAGTTTCACTAGCTAATTTAATTTAACCCTGTAGTTATAGCCAGACGACTTGAAACAACAGAAGCAAAAAAATATCATCATCGTCATGTCAGCCGAAAAACATCCACTGCTGGACACTGCCGGTTCTGTGCCAATGATGGACCAATGACCTGGTGAAGGCCGCAGGAATACATCATGCAAGAATGCATCCAACGGATTCCTTCCTTCCCTTCCAACGCTACGCCTTCTAGTACGCGGTCGCCACTCCAGAACCTTCCGACCCCATCGGCCATCTGTTCTGCGAGCAATGTGCCCTGCCCACTGCCACTTAAGTTTGGCAATTCTTCGGGCTATGTCGGTTACCTTGGTTTTCTTACGGATCTCTTCATTTCTGATTCGATCGCGTAGGGAAACTCCAAGCATAGCCCTCTCCATTGCCTTTTGGGTGACTTTCAGCCTTCTTATGAGGCCCATTGTGACCGACCACGTCTCAGTGCCATAGGTCATCACTGGCAACACACACTGGTCAAAGATTTTTGTCTTGAGACACTGCGGTAAGTGGGACGAGAAGATATGGCATAGCTTCCCGAACGCTGCCCAGCCGACTCGGATTCGACGATTAACCTCTTTTTCGAAGTTGGACCTACCTAACTGGACAGTCTGTCCTAGGTACACATATTCGTCCAGAACTTCGAGTGTAGCGCCTCCGATCTTCACTGGAGTGGGTATCACATGAGCATTGGACATGACCTTTGTCTTGTCCATGTTCATCTTGATACCCACTCTTTCGGAAGCTCTGAGGTCATCGACCATTGTACTGAGGCCCTCCATAGTCTCAGCCATAACAACTATATCATCGGCAAACCGAAGGTGAGTGATGTACTCGCCATTGATGTTAATATCGGCCCCTTTCCAGTCCAGAACCTTGAAGACATACTCCAGTGCAGCGGTGAATAGTTTTGAAGAGATTAAGGCTCCCTGTCTCACCCCTCGCTGCAGAAGGATAGGGTTCGAGGCTCGGTCCTGGAGCCGGACTGACATAGTGGCGTTTTCATATAAAAACTTCAGCACCTCCAATATAGTAGTCAATCTGGCACCGTTGAAGAGACTGCAGTACAGCCCAGGTCTCGATCAAATCGAGGGCTTTTTCGTACTCCACAAACGCTAAGCAGAGAGGCAGGTACTCTTCGGTCTTCTGTATAACCTGCCGCAGCGTATGTATGTGGTCTACGGTGCTAAAGCCTTTACGGAATCCGGCTTGTTCGGGAGGTTGGAAGTCGTCAAACCTGCGCACGAGACGCTTCGTGATGACTCTTAAAAACAGGTTGTAGACATGGCTCAGAAGTGAGATGGGCCTATAATTCATAAGAAAGGTATTGTCACCCTTTTTAAAGCAAAGTGTGCCCTCGAGTATGACGGAATCTAACAGCTTCTGAAGGGGCTTTAGAACGGGTTTTTCGCCGGCTTTCAGGAATCTAAAATGTATCTGTGTTAATTTTATGGGTAAAACTGAGTAAAGCATTTATTTAGGTACATTTCGAGTAAATTATTATCAAAGTCGCCTAAGGTTTTCACAGTCACTTTGCGTAGCCACCTAAGCGTCACTGTCAGTCGTTAGTACCTACACCTATACTGAGTAGTGAATTCATGAATATCATGCCCTTTTGGAGCAGTTTTGGCCCAGTGCAAGTGGTATCGGCCCCGGCTTACGAGATGTAGGTCGTGGGATCGAATCCAGGCAGGAGCTTTACTTTGTGTAGATAATTTCATCACCACTGTTCTCAAAACTGTGAAAGAAAACATCATGAGGAAACCGGGATGTCACAGAACCACAATATAGGCTGATTTTGCTGCCCTTTTGCGAAACACATGTTGCAACCATCATCATTTCAGCCGTAAGACGTCCACTACTGGACTTAGGCCTCCCCCAATTTGGGGGGCTTTGCCATAATCGCCACGCTTGGCAGGCGTGTTGGCGATCGCAGTATGGTGGTAAAATGCATAGAGAACGCTGCTGCCCATTCTCTAGTAAGTCCCTTAGTCGCCTTTTACGACACCCACGGGAAGAAATGGGGTGGTGTTATTCTTTACGTTCGGCACCACACGGTGCATAAATCAATCATAATCGGCCTATATTGTTCCGAATGCTGGGACATAGACCTCCTCTCGGTGAGACGGAGTGGGTCGTAATACACCACGCGGGCCAAGTGAGGGTTTGGTAGATGTCACATGTCTTCGAATTTTAGGTTCTAAGGCGTGCCGGTTCCTGCCAGAGTCGCGAGATTGTTCGAAAGAAATACCGTGACCCTGGCATATGGGTAACTGAAGGAACACGGTTGGGTTTTAGTCAGTAAAAGTCTGACAGGTCATTTGATGACTTCCAATCCAAAAAAAAAGGCGTGCCGGTTTCCTCACGATGTTTTCTTTCACCGTTTCGAGAGCGGGGTGATTAAAATATTTACACAAAGTAAAGCGCCTGCCCGGGTTCGAACCCACGACCTACAACTCGTAAGTCGGGGTCGATACCACTGGGCCATCACTGTTCGCGTTTCAATAGGTAATAGTTATACTTATGTGAAAGAAATCTCGACTCATTTTCGGTCCAATTTAAATGAACAATGTGTGTATTTTTGATGCGCCGGGATGCTGTTCGATTTTGAACTCTTGGCATTAGGTAGAGCGTAGAAGATCTAGTGGATGAAAAAGATCCGGCCGTAATTTTTTTACGTCCAACTGGACATCGACGAAGTTTTGACTCATGGGTCTGGCCGTCTGGGTACCTACCAAATATACAAGAACATCACACAGTCCACACCCTTGATTACGCAAAACAATTAGTATACTAAATGAGTACTTCGTGTCAAAGCCAGGCTGATTCCTGCCGACCTTCGAGGCTCGAAGAAATATGATACCCATAAGTAGATAACAGGTAGGTAGGTGCCTGTAGCTGTGATAGGCTGACATCAATTGTCATTCAAAGTACACAATTTGCCTCAACATTACTGTGACTGTGACACTATGATCAGTGATGATTTAATTTATTTTTATGATGACATAATTACTCACTGATTCACATGTTTTTATTTACATAGATACCTAATGAGATACCAGTGTGAATGTCTAGTCTATGCAGATAAGTTCCACCTGGATAGGTAGCGTCGCTATGAGCAGTTAGAGCTATTAACTCAAATTACATAGAAGATGAAAACAAACTTCCACAGACTTCCACAGAACATGAAAACTTAAGGAAATAGAAACCATACTTGTTGTAATTACCCATCTAAGTCTTCACCTCGATACGGAAGAGTTCCCCTAATTTGGAAAATGTTAATACTTTATGTTGAGAAAAGATATGGGTCTTCGGAAAATATTTGTTTCGGAAAACTTTTCTTAACTGATATTTTAATATTGAATAAATTGATTTCTTGTTTCAGTTTTAGGGTTCCGTACATACAAATGAAAAAACTCAGTGACAGAACCCTCGATATCAAAGCCAACTTTCTCAAATTTTCCAGTTTTAAGAGCCAAGCCAACTTTAGAATGGTCTTGTCAGCACTAAAGTTAAAATGATTATTGTTAGTGAAAGTCTAAGCTAAGTTTACAGGATCACTCTTATATCTGTCTGTCTGTCCGTCTATCACAGCCGATATGGTCCGAATCTACTACACACACACAGACATTTGAATTTCTGTGACCCAAACTGAGAACATGTAACGGAAATAAATGAATTTTGAATTTGGATCGCTTATTTATCAAATTTAAAAATAAGTTGTACAATCTGTACACTTGTACAGTGTGTTTAATAAAATGGCTTGCTTTAAAGGTCAATTTTTTTTCTATAATTTTAATATATTCCTTTAAACTTTTAAACGTCATTTAAGAACTCTATGGTTTTATAATAATATCGTCAATCTCTCCATAGTATGCGTATAAACTTAGTGTGCCATGGTAGAACATGTTTTTCAAATACAGCGTTAAGTTGGTAGAAAACATAGTCATCGTACGAGACTCACCCCGCGATTTTAACACACACTTGTCCAGTTTTCGGATTCGTGATCGTGACAATAACGGAGTCACGCGGGCAGCGGACGTACTTACAGTCGACTGCATGTCGACTTTCAGCTGGCCTAGCGTAGTAAAGACTTTCAATAGAATACGAGGCCAGCCCATACTGGTTTTGTTACCACTACCGTGCAGCCATAGAGCGTGCAGCCTACTGTACCTACCTATATTGTTTAAAGATTGTGTGTGGGTGTGTAATTCTTTGTCGGTTCCAAGAACTTAATAAATCTGGATTATTCTTCACAACCGAGGTAGGTATGAAGTATGATACAAATTAGTTATTCTCAAAAACATTTCACAAACACGGTTTGAATACTTACGTGCATGGTACCTGCTACGAACACAAAAAATCTTTATTTTGTATTCAATACACGATGGTATATTTTTATTCATGCAAATACATTAGCAGGCATCAGGATCTAGTGTTTTTCAAAAGAGGTACCTACCTGACTGCTTTAATACTACATAATCTACGAAGGTTAAATACCATCATCATGGAGTAGCAGGCGGTAGGTACCTATGCCAATTTTTTGCCTTAAATTCATCTGCCTAGCCTTTTCCCAACTATGTTGGGGTCGGCTTCCAGTCTAACCGGATGCAGCTGAGTCAGTATTTTACATGGAGCGGCTGCCTATCTGACCCCCACAACACACTGGGTAATACGATACCCCTTGGTAAGACTGGTTGTCAGACTTTCGGGCTTCTGACGACCCATAACGACTGTCTAAGATCTACGAAAGACAGCCGGGATCAACGGCTCAGCGTGCTTTCCGAGGCACGCAAGAGACTTGGTATGTAAAGTTTCTTTCTTCTTTCCTTAAAACTTAAAATCAAATACGGCATCTAAACCTCAAAATTGAAGAGTACCTACTAACCTAAGGTAACCGATTGACATGGTGTAGACATGTGACAGGGTCTAGGGGCAGTGTATCTGTGGTCCTCGATGAACTCTCAATAGTTATGCAATCGACAAAGTTATCAAAATTCAATGTTCAGAAATAAGATATCTATCCTATAGTGCTATCGAATAGATAAACTACGGCCATGAAACCTTGGAAACCGATGCCGATGGTTATATTCAATCTGTTAGCCTTAAGTATGAATGAAAATGACTAAAGCAACGATGGGTAAAAAAATATAAAGCTGCAAATGAAGTGCTTAAGTTGGTACTAAAATTACAACTGAAAGTAATACATCAATGTATACTCCTCCAGACCGTATTACGGCCATGGCGGCCAATCTCAACAGAGACTAGCCATCGGCGCACACTCGCTCTTCCCTCGCTCTCATACTCCGATGGAACTAGCGTTGCCAACTTTTTTTACAAGAAATAAAGTATATTGAGGTCTGAGAAGAATATTAAACAGTATTTTAGAAAAATTAACAGTATTTTATTTATTTAATGTTTTAAATACATATTTTTAAGAGCTTCTCGCACAACTTTTTAATTTAAAGTCTTTATGTGTGAGCGTCAAAGTCTAACACTTATAATGTTAAATCAAGTTGATGCTGAAAACAGTATCTTGTATACATTATTTTTCTTCAACAGTAAAAAGTATAATGTAGTGAAAAACAGTATAATACTGTTTTTAACAGTATAGTTGGCAACCCTAGATGGAACGGCAATCCGTCACGATCGGAGAGAGATCAGGCGCAGTACCAACGGCTTAACGTCCTTTCCTAGGCACGGGGGTATCACACGGCGAAATTCTAAACTCCGGGCTGTTGCTAAGAAATTCCTATTGGAAACCAATAACAATTTGACCGATCTAGGAATCAAACCCATGACCCAACGCTCAGCAGTCGCGCTTGCGACCACTACACCAATGGGGCAGTTAATACACCAATGTACCTTGAAACAAGCGTAGAACATGAGCCCGTCGCAGCCTAGACATATTTTTTTGTTGAAATACTCGGACCTTTTAGAAACTTTTGAGTTCTTACTGCCGCCAAAATATCACGCCGGATTTATCGTGCACTGAATTTTGCATCTAAGCGCGTCGAAAAAAGACACTGGTGCCGATTCCCTTATTCACAAACTAAACTAAATTTAAGTTCAGTGCATCTTTTTCTTTCTATTTCATTAAGAAAAGGACAGAAGATAAATTTTAGTTGAGTCCTGTCAAATTAATCAGCGTTTGACGTAAATTGACGTAATTTTAGTAGGCAAGTTTTTAATCACGTCTAAACTTGTATGAAGCGCTGATTAATTTGACAGGACTAAACTAAAATTTATCTTCTGTCCTTTTCTTAATGAAATAGAAAGAAAAAGATGCACTGAACTTAAATTTAGTTTAGTTTGTGAATAAGGGAATCGGCACCACTGTTCGATTTCCAACTCTCGGCGCTGAGCATTGCGTTGAAGATCAAAAGCGCGAAAAAATCCTGCCGCAATATTATTACGTCTGTTTGCACATCGACTAAAACTACGTAATAATTAGGATACTGTATGGTAGTAGGTATGGATAACACTAAGACACTCTTACTATAGTACGTGTAGTAAGTGCTAGAATTGCAAGTACAAACAAACGACTATTTCAGTTATTGGCACTGCAAGCACTATTAAAAATAACTGACTGAATTTGACTTTTTAGAACAATGTTCTTTCAAACTGAGTGTTCGGAACGAAGAGTCATCGTTTTCATAGTTTTGAGTAGCTACGTCCTTACTCGACCCGCAAATGTCCGCTATGTGATCATTATTGTGTATTGGACTTATTTTGCATACCAATGAGAATAGTTGCTAGTCATGTTCTCATGCAGAATAAGACCAATATACCTAAGCATGGTTTGAACTTATTAAAAATCATTTAAACGAACAAGCCACTTTCATGTATTACATATATATAAAAAACCGGCCAAGTGCGAGTCGGACTCGCGCACCGAGGGTTCCGTACAAACCTGTAGGTATATAAGTAAAAGTTCACCCATCACGACAATCGAGTCATAGTTCTGTTCTGTTTCATAGCTTGGTTTTATTTCTGTCTGTGTTTTGTTCTGTTTATTATATGATGTAACTAAAAATTTACAGTTTTCGCAATTTTTCCTTTATCTGTGCTATAAGACGTTGCTTCGTACCAAATTTCAAAATTCTAGATCGACTGGAAGTACCCTTTAGGTTTTGATTCCCTTGCAAGTTTCGAAAATTTGAGGAAATTTGCGGTATAAACGGCTATATCTTTTGATTGCGTTAGCTTAGAAGTTTGATTTTTTCACAGCTCCAAGGGACAGTAGACTTGAGTATTTGTTATAAATTTCAGCTTGATACCTCCACGCGTTCCAGAGAAAAAGGGTCTTGACAGACGGACGGACGGACGGACGGACGGACAACAAAGTGATCCTATAAGGGTTCCGTTTTTTCCTTTTGAGGTGCGGAACCCTAAAAATACCCATATATTTATAATATTATAATGGATTAGCACCCCCTTGCTACAGTTTTAATTATTTTGCATTAACTAGAAAGAACGTTAATGTTATAAAACGTAACTGGAAAATCCCCAAATGCGTGTAATGAGAAAACGTTTCTGGACAATGGGACTCTCCAGAGTATCTAATAAACCTCCCCAAGAAGGGGAAGGCATGTCTTTCTGTCTTGTCTGAAGTAAGGGTCGGAACAGGTGGCGTTCTGTAGTTTCTGCTTATCCTAGTGGGGACAAGACGTGAGTTTGTGTTTCCTTTCCTTATTCGAAAAAAAAAATGGATTTAAAATGTTATGACACCGAACACTTTTGTTTTTAAAGGCTTTTAAAATGTTTCTGTTAATCAACAAGCCGCTCAACTGGCGAAAGGCCTTTGATGCATCTTTAAATCAAGTCATTATCATCGAGACATCGGGCTGAGCTTTTCGGGCTATGTCATTTGGTATAACATAGGGAACTCTCATAATTTCGTTTGTGGATCATTAGTACCAAGACAAACTTACCAAAATAATACACAGCAAAAATAATAAACAGATGATGGTGTTAGAGATTCAGCATAACAGCAAGATACTTGAAGTTTGTCATGTTTCTAGGACTAAATAGTCCATACACATTAGATACATGCATGCATAAACTCATACCTTTTCCCATGGGGGTAGGCAGAAATTACGGAACGCCACCTGCTACGATCCTAACATACTCCTTTTGCCTCGTTTAGGTTCATACGAGTACAATTGGTCATATACACACGCCGGTTTCGAGTACTACGCACCTGACCTTTTTGAAGAACATCACCAATAAGGTCACTAGGTATATGTCCTCCTAGGGCGTCTTCTCTCGGTGTTTCCACTCACATCGGCCTTGTATATAAATACCTTCTGTACCTAAGCCGTCCTTCATTCATCCTCTCAACATAACCAAACCACCCACCCAAGCATACTTTTTTCAATTTTTGTCACTACTTCTGCTTTTAAACCACACCGTTGTCTTACCACATTATTCCTCAGCCTATCATTCGATACAACTTAAAATAAAACAGATCCGATATAAATATCTTACAGTTTCTAAGTATAACATGAATGTTACATAAGTGACTGCCTATATTTTTTGCTGCCATTAATCTGTCGTCGAATCTTCTACGCGTCTATTGTCACACTATGATCCGGGTCCGATATGGAAATGAAGTACTATTAACTGTTAATGCGACATTGTGTATATATTTTTTTACATCCTATATGCAGCATGTTGAGGACGGTCGTAGGATCATTAGTTTTTCCAATCACGGACGGGACGCGCGCCTCTGGGCTCCGTATATAAGCTGAGGCTCGGGAGAAGATGCTATGATATCAGCCGTCGCATCCAACGACTACAGTCCTGTCTAGTGTCTACTAGATTTTGCTTGGTGCTGTGTCATTGAGGAGGATTTAAATCTTCAACATGTTCAAATTGGTGAGTTTAAAAATAATATGTTAACTAGTTAATTAGTGTGCCATTTCCTAATAGTTTCGTATAGGAAAACGCATAAGTTATTTGACTGATTACAGATTTATCTCGATTTCCCCCCCCGTTAGTTTCGTATAGGAAAACGCATAAGTTATTTGACTGATTACAGATTTATCTCGATTTCCCCCCCGTTCGATTCCCAGGTTTAGGTGTGAAATGGACATTTATAAGTCTTGGGTTACATAAAATATAGGTCTTCAAAAAGCTACTTATAGGATCAACATTTAAAGTATACATTCATTGCGTACATAGTGGGTACTTCATTTTCAGGTTGATAAAAAAATCTACCAACTACGAATTTACGATAAAAAATTATGCGTGATACGGTGGATTTGTACAATGAGCTCAATTGCTAATACAATTTGACTGAGGGGTCGAATGCTGTGTATGTACTTAGTCTGACTAATACTAAAACATGACTGCACATTTAAAAAATCTGATAGTTCATTCACGGGTAGAAGGTTTAAACTGCCTAAGTATGTAAGTTTAAAATACACACATAAAGGTTTCTTCAGACTTGTGCGAGGCGACAGTGCGACGCGACTGTTTTAGAACAATTTCCATTAAGTTTCCACAGAAATTGTTTTACGAGAGTCGCGTCGTGCTTGTTTATAGGAGCCTAAAAAAAATTCTAATTGGATTATTTTCTCAATCAGTTAATGCTGATCGCCTTCGCCGCGGCGCTGATGGTGAGCCCTGCTGTGGCTAAGCCTCAGGTGCTGGTGGACTACGGCTACAGCTACCCCGCCTACGCCTACAGCCCCTTGGCGTACACCTACTCCTACCCCTACGCCTACACCTACGGCTATCCATTAGCCTACTACTAGCACTAAATGTATCCACCCCACCCACCAAAGTAACACGTATGTAGCTGTTCTCACGATATAAACATGACGTGTTAATAATCAGTATTTGAATTAATTGGAAAATTTTACTGTGAATGTGTGAAAATTATGTTTTAATTATGAAAGTCTGAGAAATATTGTTTTCAATAAAAATATCTATACTGAATTGACGCTTTTATGTTCTTCTGTGTATGTTTTTGTAGTTGTGTTTCTAAGCCGAACTTCAAATTATTCCTGATTCTTTATCTCATTACTAGCTAACCCACTTGCCCACTTCGCTGAGCGTCAAACATTTTTACTTGTGATGATCGTTTACATGAAACAATATTATAAATTCCATCAAAAAGCATATTTCGCTCAGGAACAATGTAGCTTTATACTGAGATTACTTCTTACAAACAAACTCACAAACTTTACCTCTTTATAATTAGTGTAGATAAAATTTACTTACATAGCTCTTTTGTCATACAAGCGTTTTCAGATTCAAGGATTTTCAGATAGGTAGGTAGTTATATGTATTCATATAACTTGTCAAAACAAAGCTAGGCAAAGCCCCCCAAATTGGGGGAGGCTTACGTCCAGCTGTGGACGTATTACGGCTGAAATGATGATGACGATATAGGTATGTTGTCGAGATACTTATATTGTGTCCAGTATAAGTTGCAAGTGTTATTTATGTAAGTAACAGGTAATAAGTTGGTGACTTGTGACTTACATTTTAAAATTAGACTAGGAGTTTCAAAAAGTAAATAATATTAACTACTATAGAGTATTGAATATTTACTTTCAACAGTTACGTAATATTGTTTCAGCAAATCGCCAATAATTTATCCTAACTGCTGAATGACGCATACTTTACACTTGAACGGTGATGGTGCCGTTAATACTATGCTAAACTATGAATGGATCTTATTTGCATAACAATTAAATATAGAATGAGTCGTGGTATGTCCGGTCACCAAAAGAAATATGTAACCAGGGTCGCGGTCGTCGGATATATAGTTGACGTTTAGTAAGAAACCGATAGATGTTTTCGAATAAAAAACCCCCGACACAAAAACCTAAAATCCCTTTAAAAAGTAAAAAATAATAAAAAAAACTCAATCTTGAAGTACCCAAGTATGTATTAATAATTCAAAAAAAAAAAAATACGTCGCGTTGGGGGACCGCTCCAAACCTAACAATTTACTTACAAATAGTCTATTACCTAACTGAAGAAAACTTTTATAAAATTACTTCTAAATATTGCATTTAGGATACGACCGTCAACGACGTCTACCCTCGCAGAGCGGTCCCCCAACGCGACGTATTTTTTTTTTTGAATTATTAATACATACTTGGGTACTTCAAGATTGAGTTTTTTTTATTATTTTTTACTTTTTAAAGGGATTTTAGGTTTTTGTGTCGGGGGTTTTTTAAATTTTAAATTTATTTTTTTATTTTATACTTTTTATAGGTATACTTATTATAATGTAGATTTTGTTAAGTTGTAAATACATAGAACTTCGCCGTGGCCAACAGGAAGATGGGAAGCTTCCAAAAACAATATCAGTTCAATTTGATGATGCCACTATCGGCCGGAGTTGTGTTGACGAGAATGGATGGATTCTGATAAGGCCACATAGTGTAACTTTTCAAGGTCTTAGAGGATATGGAAATATTGAAAGAACAATGTTTCCTATCATTTTATGTTGGGCGATTACGGCATATAAGTTGCAAGGCACGACAGTTGAAAAAGCTGTGGTTTACTAAGGTAAAAGTACTTTCGCAAAAGGCCAAGCCTATGTAGCCTTAAGTAGAGTATTTTTACTCTGCTTCAGGCAACATAGGCTTGGCCTTTTCCTTGGATGGTGTAGCAGTTTGTGAGCTCGACCAAAGAAAACTATTTAATAACCCACATGACAAATCATCTTTAGCAGAATTGCAAAGACTGAGATGTAGTCATTGATACTCTCACGTGACAATCGGATTTCCATGTCCCAATTTTCCCACCACCAATTTTCTCATCAAGTGAAGTTTAAACATTCTCGATTAAGTCATCAATATTCTCTTTCAGTGCGCTTTCATTTGAGACCCCACTCGAGTATATTTGTAGAGATTCGGTTATTCTTCCCCACTTTCACCCCCCACAACTTTTAAACGGCTCAACCGATTTTCATCAAACATGTCTAAGAACACTTGCACATAAGTCACCTTTAATCCAAAAAAATAATAATTGAAATCGCTTCATCCGTTCGGGAGCTATGATGCCACAGACAGACAGACACACAGACAGACCGACACACAGACAGACAGACAGACAGACAGACACGTCAAACTTATAACACCCCTCTTTTTCCGTCGGGGGTTAAAAAATAATTTAATTAATTGAAAACATTTCGCTAATTTATCGAATTAAATTCCATTCGAAAACAAACATCGGTTTCTCACTCAGTATATCCGACGACCTTAGTTATAGATTGTACATGTATACCTGAGTATATGAGTCAAGAAAAGAAAAGCTATCCATAAAGTACGGATTGTTTGAATTTAAGCAGCTAAAAGTTAAAAGTTTTCAGCATGCAGCAGTAGGTACCTTTTAGTGAAATGTTTCTGTAAGTAACCGCCCTGATCACTCGAGGATCATTTCTTATTTATTTAATAGGCGTGGTATACATTACATGGATTTAGTTGTTGTCTTTATTTATTGTGCTAGCTTAGTAGATAAGGGTGAAAATCATTTAAAATGACCATTGTGACAAAAATGAAACAAAAATGGAAATGTAACAAAAATGAAACGCGTAACAAAAAATAACAAAAATGAAATATTAGGGCTCGGTTACAATACACATTATTATCTGACTGTTATTTATTTTATTGATTTATCATATGGTGTTTCGCAATAAAACACTGTTTATTTCTTTTTTATCATTTGTTTTATTAATTAATTATGAGGAATCTATAAGGAAATTAGAATCTCTTAAAAACATTTTTTTTCCTTTGGCGACAATAAAAAGAGATCAACGTTATATGAGTTGCCTATCTTATCAGTTTAGGAATAGTCATATTGAGAATATTATTCTCAGATATAAAGTTATCAATCTAAAATAAATCAACAATGCAAAAATAAATGGACATTCTTGTCAACAATATTCATTAATAACATAAACATAACACTTGAAAAAAGGGCAAAATAAAAAAAACTTCTATATTTTCTAACACAATCGTACGCTGCATCATTATTTTTTATAAAGTCCGTTCTGAGCCAGGTTATCATTAAGTATTTATTTTGATGTAGGTCATCAAAATAAATACTTAATGATAACTTTAAAAAAATTGGTATGAAAACTCAAAACTTAATTACAGTAAGTTTAAAATATCCTACTGTATGAACACAATGAAAAACACGACATTTGTTATAAAATAATAATGAACTTAACAATAAAAACATTGTCATTAAAAAAAACAACGTCAGATATTACTCACTTTCACTTGAACTAGAAATAGAAAAAAATGACTTTTTCTTTGATGATACATAATTAGAAGATGAACTACCAAGAAATTCAGGAAAATCTGCTTTAAGATTAAAAGAAGATACATTTTGTCTCTTTGTGTTGCTGGTCATTTTCTTTAAATCACTTAGTGAATAATTTACTCGAACATTAGACAGAATAGTCACAGGTGCCACATTTTTATTTTTTATTTCATTCCGATGATCAACATTTTCTTTATTTGTCATGGCGGCCGCGGCAAAAGTATGGTCTGCATCCACATGGGTTTTAATTTGCGTTAGGTTGCTTTTCACTTTATCTTTAGATGATTCAGTATTATCAACACTAGGTGACAAATCAAAAATATCAAAAGAGTCTTCGTGATATCAGTCAATGTATTCATATTATGGGTTTGTCTATCAAATGGTGAGGGCAGGCAGTCATCTGAATCGGATGTTAACCGAGTTCGTTTTCTGGGGCGAGGTTTTAGCAGGCAATGTCTTTTAATATCGAAACAGTCGCAGAAGCCTCTAATGTTTGAGCTGTTACAAAAACAACTTAAAACTCGGTAGTTAATTTCATTACAGTTGTTTTCTGATTCGACTTGTATTTGGTGAACTTTCATAGTTTTAGGAACAGGCACTAAAACTTCGAGAGCTGTTTGGTTTTTGCTTATAACCTCGTTGATATCAGACTCATCAACACAGAAGAGGTTAACTGTAGTGTCTTCTTTCAGAAGAGAGTACGCTGCTGAAGTGTCTAAAACATCCATTCCATGTAATACTCTAGCATCTAAAAGTCGCTTTATAGCACCTCCTACACCATCTGCAGCACCCTTCCCATGATACGACTCTGAAAAGTTCCAAGTCCCTCTTTCGAAATTCAAGTCTTCAAGATATAATTTATAGAGATAAAAATTCTTTTTCTGCTTGTATTGGGTGGCGGGGCCATCCGAAAATACGTGCACAATATTAATTTGAGGAAATTTTCTTTTGATGTCAATCAGAATTGGTCTCAAATGTGCCCATATTGCTGGAGGTGAATGATCTGTTGAGTCAGATAGCGTGCAATATGCTTGAGGTTTCAAACCTTTAATGTATATGACGCTTGTATGTAAAGAAATTTGATTTTGTGACCCGAAGTGGGCAGATTGAATTTGCCGATGCATTTTACAATTGTAATTTTCTGAAAAGTCGCAGTGAATCATAACCTCGTCTTCTAGAAGACTGCTTTTGAGAATTCTATATACGTTGTATTGGTGCCAAATATTAAAATAGTGCTCTTTAAACTTTGTAAGTTCCTGTTCAAAAAGGCTTATAAGGTTTTCCAGATTTCCCGTTTTAGATTCAGTTAATACTTTTTTAGTTTTCTTAGTCTCTTCATTTTTTTGGTATTCGACATCTTTCGTGGTCCACTCTAACCAGGTAACGACATCATGTTTTTTAGCTTTAGTGAAATTGTAGGTTGGAGACATCGTATTGCAAATATTACATTGAGAATACATGCATTCTTTCGATTTTGCATCGCACACTATCTCTTCCAATATATTTATTAATTTTGTACCTGATTCAAAAATCGTCAGTTTTTTTAGCGCCATAAATTTAAACTCAATATTTGCATGAATTTTGTAAACACAAGTTTCACGGTTGGACAGTCGAGGTTTGACTACATAAAAAGGTCGGTGCCTGCGAAAAGTGGCAATGGATACATTAATACCAGTGTTTTCCCTAAATTTTTTACGTAAATTCGTCAAACTGTCGAGAAGATATCGTTTTTGACATTTTTGTTTTTTAAAAGTCTTGGTTTCTTTTTTCCCCGCCGTAGCACGGCTTACGTCATCGCGCAGGTAAAAGTGACGAATTTTTTTCGCCAATTCACTGTTTCTCCTGGAGCCCAATTTTGCATGATTACGGATTCTGCTTTTTAAACCGACCACCCATCTCAACCGCGAGTGCAATCTATACTTTTTAACAATTGAGGACGTAAAAATATTCCGTAAAACCTTCTTTGCTTTTTTGTTGTTCACGTATTCCTGCCCTATTGCTTCAGTCAAAACGAAATTTTCTAGTAGGACTTTTTTAATTTTCATTTTATCTTGGTCTGAGGGAGTGGTCATAGTTTTGATAAATAATTCTGATTTTGAATTTGGTGTTTGCGGCTCTTCATGTATTACGAGATTTGCTTCTGCTTGCTCTGAAACAGTCATCTGACAATTAAGTAGGATTTTTTGTCGATAGATTTTCTTTTTTAGCGCTTGTATTTGTTTTCTTTGTTTATTTATAGT
The DNA here is from genome assembly GCA_947507805.1 of Aporophyla nigra. Classification (NCBI taxonomy): domain Eukaryota; kingdom Metazoa; phylum Arthropoda; class Insecta; order Lepidoptera; family Noctuidae; genus Aporophyla; species Aporophyla nigra. The sequence goes on from OX382301.1 coordinate 10,020,494, forward strand.
GTTTCTTTGTTTTTCATTTTCTTTCTTTAGCCTTTTATAGTATCGTTGGTATTCTTTTGCACTATTTATATTTTTTATTTGTGTCTTATGTTTTCTCTCTTGATTTTTCTTAAGCTTTCTCCAGTTCCTTCTTCTTATCGACTTTTGGTTTTCTGATATTTTAGAAACTGGCACATATTTCTTCTTAATTCTGGTCAAATTTTTCAATCGTATTTCTTCATACTTCTCTGGATTTGATTCTTTAAGGCGTTGCCTATATAGCCGTTGACGTTCAGCTGCTGTCATTGGCATCCTAAAAAAATATATATCGTAAGCACAAAGAGACGGAGAGTCAAACAAACAAATATAAAAAGATGCATAAATGAATAAACAAACAAGAAGCTTGACAAATTAAGGCGATGATTGACGGCAAGCATATGAAAGGCTAACCGACGGATAGAAGTTAAATAGACAAGCAAGCGAACTTGATGACGGAAGAATAATAAAACCGAAAGCAGACAATTAAATAGATAGACAAGAAAACCCTAGAAAAGATTGAAAAATAATAAGAACCGATTTCAAAACGCAGCAAAAGTTGGAAGTCATAGAGCGATCTTCGGCTACCGTAGACGCAGGCTTGCGGCGATAAGTAATGGTTAGCTCGCCGTCCGCCCGTCCAGTAAGGTATAATCCGAGTAGTCAACGGCGCATAGTGTTCTTCGCACGCCTCGAAACGATGTCAGGAAAAACGTAGGGGCCCAGTAGGGCCGATGCCCTCTAGAAACCTGTGGTCCTAGGACATAAAAGGCAACTGATGGACACAGGTGTGGTTTCCGTCAGTAAGAATCTGCCACGCCCCCGCTACACGCTAGAGCGGGAGAAGTCATAGGATGATTTCAAACGTCAAAAAACACCTTCGAGAACTACCCTAAACTTTAAAATATCTAATAATAAATTATCAGAATTGATTTATAAATCATACATAAAAATATACAATCGATTTGAGAACCTTTCCTTTTTGAAGTCGGTTCAAAGACATGTTCTAAGTGAGCTACAGCATTAACCTTGTCATCGCTTTTTATCAAATGAGACGAAGGTCAAATGAGAAATTTGAAGAAACCCACCTATAGATGTCGCACCGATAAAATCCCTAATTCATCAGTCACCGAAGCCACTTTTAGTTGCACTAGGCTACGGATGTAGTTCCAGAGTCGACGGATTAGCCATCTCAACGCACCTCTCTTATACGTATACGGAAGTCAACACTAGTCCAAGAAAGCGGAAGTCATACTACAACCCGCAGCTGTCGACGTTAGTGTGCACCTGTGAACACCTGTTTGTGGGTACGAATTTGACAGACCCCTCCGCCCACTTCAGGGCAGAGAACATGACGGACAAGGCGGAAGACATCCACGAGGATTACCACCACGAAAAAAAAAGACTACGGGCGCTTCTAACACGGAAATATAAATATTCGTGTGCAATATAAAATAAATAAGGGCTAACAAATGACATTGTACATAACAAACAGAAAGACATACGGACCCATATTATATACACCGAAAATTCACTCACATATTTTATACAACATTAAAATCACGCGCTATTAATAACATTTTATCAGCAATGTGATTGCGTCTTTATTTCACTTTTGTTATTTCATTTTTGTAACGTAATTAAATCATAACAAAAATGAAAAACTGCTGTACTTTGAAAGTAATTTCAAATACGTTAAGCCAAACAGAAATCGCAATGAGTTACAACCACCTAGCATTTCAATAAATGTCAACAATAAAGTACCTAATTGCTTAATTTAATAATATAAGTGTTCACTTACCTGCGTTGTTAGAAACAAAACAAAACAGATAATTTATAATTGGAATTTTTCTCGCCGACAAAAAAACACACGTCATTCACTATTTTCACTCGAGGACAAAATGGCCGACTCATATTAGATTCTGGCATGTGATTGGCTCGTTATAGTTTGAGTGTTGCCATTTTACAAATTCTATATATTACCAAATTGGGCGTTACAAAAATGAATAACAAAAATGATCAAAATAATGGACATTATTTTGAACCCAAAATTTAAATATTTTAAGTAATTAATAAAAAATATGTTTAACCGTAATCAAGGGCCATCAACAACGATTTGGCAAAAAGTTCATGAATAAGTAAATACTGTAGCTAATAAATTTATTCAGATGATTTTTGTAACGTAGCCCGTGAAGAGGACAAATTATTTTGTATGGAGATTATCCGACTTTGATGAGAACAAAGCAATATAAAGAATTTATTATGCTCAACAGATATAGATGTGTGTGTTATATAGTTAGATAATATACATCAGAGTACTAATAGGTAGTTTTTACATAGTAAAAATAACTGTATCATAAAATATCGGGTGTGGACAAATTTTGCAATCAAAATGGTCATTTTAAATGATTTTAACCCATAAGTAAAAGTACGTAGGTACATTTTCATCTAAAGAATAATTGATGGCACCTAAACATGAAACTAGTTTGAACTGATTTTGATCGGATCGACTGGGCCGCGTACTCTTGTGAATAATTAAGTTAGTTTTAAGTTAGTTATGTAACTATTACGGGTAGGCTTTTCCTACGGATATTTGTACCTGAACCACAGCCCACAGCTTAGACAGACCCTGGTACTGTAGAGATTATAACTTTTTTGGTGCTTACACATACTTCCGTGAGTTCGTTAAGAGCTAGGCAAGAATTATGAGACAAATATTATAATCTTTGTATAGAGAACGGTTCTACATTTACATTTTCTGTCATCAGATTGTCAGCTAAACTCCTCTCTGTTATTCTATACATAGATTATAATATTTGTCTCATAATTCTTGCCTAGCTTTTTTTTGGGAATAACTAAGATGTTATACAGGGTCAAAATAAAGTAGCTGGAGATACTTTTTCCACGTTTTGGGAATTAATCAAAAACTTAAAAACTCATCGAATATCCTGATCTGGCTTTACTTCAGCTCCGATCTCACATAGTCCACAATTTCCAGTATCTAAACCTCCTAAAAAATTGTCTGTTATCTCAAACTTCCAATAAAAATATTAAAGATAAAGATGCATTTATTTGTATAAACATGTGTAACATAATACATAAATATGCACATATGGATGGAAACGAGTATAAGAGTCGGTTATTGATGATGAACAATTATTCGTACTGTCACGGGAACCACAAAAAAACCATTTTGTTACCTCAGAAGAATTTGATAACTTATTTTTATTTACGATTATAAGATGGTAGGATTTTTGATGGGACTACAGGGGTGGATAAACAAAACATCCGTGTTATCTCTGTATTTGGGATAGTAGAGCGGATATTCAACACTATGTTCAACGATCATGGTAACTAAGAACCGAATTTTGTGTTGGAAAACAAAATGTTAAATGTGCACCTATTGCTGAACCTAAAAATATATTAATACCACCTTTACACACAAAGTTAGGACTTATGAAACAATTCGTTAAAAAAAAGCTAGGTGAAAGATCTAAAAAAAACATTTTTCCAGAGTTTTCAGAACCAAAGTTAAAATTTTAAATTTTTGTTGGTCCACAAATCAAAAGCTTTTTGTCAGTGAACGATTTCCAAAATTTCTTATTAGTTCAATAAAAATATTGGAATAATTCTAAAGGGATCGTTCCTGGATTTTTAGGGAAAAACAAATTTGCGAATTACCGAGAGCTAGTTGATAACATGTTGGAAGACTTTAAAACTGATGAATAAGAACTTAGGGCAAATAGTTTTAGATCAATGCAAAAAAAATATTGAACGGTGTTTGCTCTAATAAAAAAATGTTTCATAAAACTATTACCATTATTCAAATTTAGGCCCTGAGCACTTTTCTTGGTAATTAAATTACTATTAAACTTATTGAAATCAGTTTCCTTTGTATCTGCACTATTGATTCGGTGTGTTGAACTCAAAAGTAACGGTTAGACTGCAGCGATTAAAAGGGAGATCATTATCAGTAGCATTATTTAAATGTTTACAGCCACTAATATCATTATCAATACATGTAGCAGCAGCCGAAGTTATTCGCCGAATAAATCGATGATCAGTAGGTATGGTCACACATTGACCAAACATGTCAACACGCGTGCATAGTACTCGCGGTACCTATTAATCGGGATGACATAGTCAATGATACAATAATGGTGGCAATACAAGGCCACACTTACATCAGTTCTCATACTGCTCATTCATTTGTATGCCGGTGTAATAGCCCATCCTTTGACAACACAATGATACCTAATCCGCCTTTGGGAACTCCAATAACGTTATCACGACTTGTCATCGATCAAGGAAAATACCTTGGTGTTATAGATTAAAATGTGTGAACATATTAGGAGGTATCTGTTTAGTATTTTCAAAGGTTAGTATGTGTCTCAATGTAATCCTATTCTATGGAATATTGGTGAAAAACTGACACACTAGGATATATACTGACACAGAATAAAATAGTAATGAAGAAGCTGTGCATTTAATATTTTTGAAGAAAAAGTTCTTGCTACGAGTTGTGGGAACGAGTCTGATGACGAAACTATTGTTTTGAAAATGTTTGTCCGTTACACTCGATTATTCCGAATCTAACTTGAAATCCTAGCCTAGCCGAAGCTGCGGTGGTGAGCGTTAAACCATCTGCGACGTGCGTGTGCGTGTGGGACCGCCGGAGCGCTGCAGTGCGGGAGCCGTAACAGAAATGTCGTGCCTGCTGCATAGATAGGTTTTCTCCTCTCCTTTAGAGGGGAAACCTTTCTATATCACAATTCGGGTTATGATAGGAGCTATACGTCGGTCGGCTCAGGTTAGTTGGTTGGTTTTTTTTCAACGTCCTGAACTAACCCACGATTGAATTAGGATTTCGGGTTAGTTTCGAAATAATCGGTTACACTCTGTATATACAAACAAAGTGTTCCGGATTGACACCTGAAAGATTCTGTTAAAATTATCTCGCTCTTTGCTGTAGGGATATGCATTGCATAATGTCGTTATTCCTCGAGAGTGTTCCACAAGATTTAATTAGACGAGAAAAATATTGATACGGATTTTATCTCTGAAATTAATATTCAAGATTTTTTATTTACATTATTTAAACCAAATGTTTCAATTTGACATCACGATTCGTGAGTGACTAACTGATATTCGCTTATTATTATCGTTTATTAATATTTGTTTGAATATGCTGTGAGATTTACAAACAATAATAAATTAAATATAACGTATTTGAAGGCAGAGGGTCATATTGTAAAATAAAAGAGGTTCTTTCAATATTAAGGAACTATTTAATCAATAGACCTTATACGAAACTGCACTTAATCAGTTTCCATAATTATTAATTTAACACCTTATTAAAATAGCCATGACACCCAGTAATACAGTTACAGTATTACAGTTCATATAAAAGAGTACCAATGTACAGTGAGGCAGAGTAATTACAATAATTGAGAGCAATAAGACCTGTGCACCGGGCCACGCCTGAACTTAGAATGCCAATTCGCCGCCGTGCGGCGTCTTTTATACGGAAGTATTGGAGGTGGGGCAACGACGTAGCACGCTACGACGTAGCGCGCTCTAACTCCGCCCACTAGCAATGAGGTGGGAGAATGGCGTAGCGCGCTACGACGCTACGGCGCTATCGCGTAGCCCAATGCACGTGCCGCTCACAATATGACGCCGACACGGCCATACTGACGTGCGGACGTCCTCGTACGCTCAGCTGACAATGTCTCATCTAGAACTTGAAAAACTGATTAAGTACCGTTTGGTCATCCTGATTGTTTCTGGTCCGGTCTACTTAGACCCTTCAGATATTTAACCACTTGGTCCAGTCTAATATGACTCTTCAAGGGTTATCTCTTGGTCCGGTCAACTTTTGACCCTACAAGATCAGCCTCCTGGTCCGGCAATTGTTTTGCCCTTCAGGTGTATCCCTTCAGTTAAACTGGACCGGATCTAGCTAGGCCGAACAAGTATCATTTCTTTAGCTTAATTAACAAATAGCTCAATACTTTGGTTGATTTACAAGTGCTTCTGTTACAATATTAACTGATTCAGGGCCAATAGATTCTACTGAAACAGCACGTTAACCACGGTTTCTACAACTTGCACTGGTAGATATAGTGTCACTTTTTGGCAGACATGGTATCATTATTGGTAGAGATAGTACCACTATTAGGAGACTGAATATCATCATTGTTAATCTGTTCCCTAGTCTCGTGGACAAGAACATCTATGTTATTCTTCGCCGACACGTCATCCTCATCATAACCTTCTGCGAATTCCAGAAAGAATGACTGACCACGGGGTACTTGTAAGTTTTTGTGAGAGTATTTGTAGACTATTCTTTCCATTAATGTGTTACAATTCGTACCTATCGTTTCTTCCAAAATAGCGGTGATTTTAAAGGGGCCTTTGTATTTACGGTCCTGTTTCATTTGGTGTCTTTTTTCGAATTTAACAGAGGCAAAATCACGTACTGAAAAGCAGTTTACCATAGCTTTATCCTTGTTAAATGATAAATGATTTTATTTTTGCAAGGAGGTTTGTACAAACACTTTTACGCGTCAATCATATTTTTTTTTTAACTAGATGTGGTCGGCGTTTCCTATCTGACTACTCTGAGAAGAAAGGCCGAAACAAACTCAGAGGTCACAGTCTCTTTTAAAGTCCAGACATAATCTTGGTCACATCATGTGAAGACCATGTGGATTGATGTCTGAAGTGGTATTTTAAAGAAAGAACCACCCAGATTGAGTGGACCTGTCCAATCAGTGCACGCATTTGTCAGTAAATCGACCTGTGTCGTATTGGACCAGCTTTTTTTATACCAACAGAAGAATCGGATAATGGTTTCGAAGTTTAAACTATCTTCATCAGAATGATTAGTAGAAACTCTTGTTATCTCTAATGAATCCTTAATACCAAATATTAATTCCAAGGGCGTGAGCCCTGTTGCTCTACAACGAGTACTATTGAGACTTTAACTACTAATTGGATATTGTCTACATGATCTTACCATAAGCTACCCGAATCTATAGCGAGCATACTTTTTAAGGTCCTCATGACACGCTCGACCTGGCCATTGGCCAGGCGAACCAGTGGATTTTAATTGTAAATCGATACGATTATCTTTACAAAAATTCTTAAATTCAGTATTGTCATATAACCTACCGCGATTTGCAACTATTCTTTTAGGAGCGCCAAACGAGTTCACTGCATTTTTTTTTTGTGATTTAATAACTAACAAGACGGATTTTGTAAAGCCATCAATAATCACGAAAAAATACTCCTTGCGCTCGCTTTTTAACACGCTTTTTCCTGTGAGTTTACCAGTTAAATCTAAATGAATTATATGCCATGGAACGGCAAATTTAGGGATTGGATGTTGACCGACCCGCTGAGCAAACGGGGGACCTTTAGAAGCCTTACAAGCGACGCACGAACCTCCATAGGTTTTAACAAGTTTTGACATATTTTGAAACCAATAAAGATTGTATAATTTATCGAAGTTTTTTTTTTTTATATAACCAAGGTGTATTATTTCGCTGTGTACTCGATGAATCATTTACCATGTTAAAGGGTGTGGCAATATTGGTGACCATTTAGTGGTTTTATAACATTCGATTTTACGATGCCCTGTCTAATATCGATAATGTGCGTGATATTTCAGACAGCAAGTCATTTGAGCGAAATTTGGATATGTCTCATATTTCGGAATCACGTTATCTACAGATAACCAAATCCTCTCCAGTTCAGACAAATTTACAATTTTAGCTGCCTTATGAATAAAATATGTGTCAGCATGATTACGTGAAAGGAAGTCTCGATGTGCTATATTTTTTCCCTCTTTATAGATGATATCAAAAACATATGACTACAAAATTGTCCACCTATGTACTCAGGGGCTAGGTCCTTTTTGTACTGAGAGGCCTTTAAGGCATTACAGCCAATAAAAACCGTAAATTTACGCCCATATAGGTTATATCGAAAATATGTGGTTAGGCCATATAAATTGTTGGTACTGAGCAGCTGTGCTTGGAGGAGGGATATTTTTTAGAGCTTCAATCTTATGGGGATTTAGTCTAATTTTTCCAGGGGATATTCCGAAACCCAGATATTCAATTTTCGGCTTCATACATGAACATTTTTTTAAAGTTATATCTAGCAATCTATTTAAACGAGACAACTTTTTTGAACGGTCTGTAGGTAATGCAGAAAGTATGTCCATGTAGATTAGTATTTTATCGTCATTTAGAGGTTTAAGTCCAGTATTTATAGCTCTTTGAAAAACCTGTGAAGCATTTCATAAACCAAATGGCATAGTGAGGTACTCAGACTGACTCGTTATGGACGCAAATTTGGTGATCGATTCGATCACTAACTAGTAGTAAAGGATAGCTGTCTGGTCGAGTATTGCTATTGAGTTCCCGGTAATCAACGCACATACGATCGGTACCGACCTTTTTTTATTAATAATGTAGGACTCGCGAAAGGCGAAGAACTTTCACGAATTATGTTAGCATTTAGTAATACTTTTACTTTGTCATTAACGATTCGTAACTCGAGATATGAGGAGTATTTAGTGAGTATTTCAATCAAAACTTCATTTTCTTTACCGGTAAGATCTGTGTCAATAGAATTAATGTCAAGAGGCATTTCTAATATAGAGCTAAGATTTCCTTTTTTTTTTTTAAGTTAAGGCAGCTTTATTATCCACAACGGATATTGCTTGTCTAAAATGTCGTGACCTATTAATAAGTTAACGTTTTCATTGAAACATTCGTCAGACAATACTTGATATGTAACGTCGAGAAGAAAGTTTTGTACCACGGTTGGGCATTGTATTTGGATTGAGCAATTAACATCATCATCAGGAGAGTCTCGTCTGAGTGATTATCGGGAGATACCAGCCTGACGGTAAATCTAAATGACCATCAACTTAGAGATTTCTCTCGAGAACATTGGACCAATTAACATTATTACAATCAATCCCCTTTAAAGGTTCATGAAACTTTTCACCAGTAAGAAGACCACAGTTAACTTCATGAAGATACACTCAGACCCAGAGTCAAATATGAAAGGAAATGCATACCACTTATTTCCAAGACACCACGCGCTGCTCTGCACACAGGTTCACTTGTTTGCTGGTGTTGCTCGGTGTGGGGATCTCTTTTCTTCTTCCAGCGTTTAAGGCAAGTGGTGACCACGTGGCTAGCCTCACCACATTTGAAGCAGGTTATTCCAGAGTTCGTCTGTGGAGTTTTTGGTAAAACAGGTACCTTTTGAAGCAACGTGCCGACATTCCTGCCCTCGTTGACCAACCTTCTCGCAGAAATTGCAGTTTCTCCGTAATTGAGTAGACGGACAGGACTTTTTCGTGTCGGATTCGGACGTGCCCGGTTCTTCGTTTCTTTCACGGTGAATTTTGTCATCGCTCCATAATAGGACAGATAGCAGAACCGGTTATTACATTGTCCGGTAAATTTGCATCACGAAACTTTTCAACAAGTTTTCCTAACTCGGCTGGGGTTTCTTTGTTATCAATTTATGATTGTGATTAAATTCAAATTATCCTGCATTGTCATGGGTTTGGAAAATTTAGAGACCAGCATTTTCTTAATAGTATCTTATGAACTATTATCTGGATTAATTCTTGTAAAACACATGGCGGCGCGGGTCTTTAGAGAGTGAGCGAGGGCTAAAAAAAAGGTCTACACCTTCTGGCTTCTTACTTAATGCACACCAGTTGATAATATTGGTTTCAGTTACATCAGGATCGAAAGGGACCAACATCGATTGCATACTGGGTGTCATGTGGCGAGGTGTCAAAGTATCTGCACTTATTTTTAATTGATTCCATACTACCCAAAAAAAATGACTTTTGTTCCCGTATTAGATTGCCAGCAGTCCCAGATAAAGGTGGGAGTGGGTTTCATCCCACTTCTGATGAAGGCAGAGGGTCATATTGTAAAATAAAAGAGGTTCTTTCAATATTAAGGAACTATTTAATCAATAGACCTTATACGAAACTGCACTTAATCAGTTTCCATAATTATTAATTTAACACCTTATTAAAATAGCCATGACACCCAGTAATACAGTTACAGTATTACAGTTCATATAAAAGAGTACCAATGTACAGTGAGGCAGAGTAATTACAATAATTGAGAGCAATAAGACCTGTGCACCGGGCCACGCCTGAACTTAGAATGCCAATTCTTGTGGGAATTCGCGACGTCCCCGTAAGGGGGCGTGGCGGGCGGCGTCGGAGCTGTGCTCCCTGGCCGCGGATGGTGTGCGGTGGCCCGCTAAAACGGGCCCCTCAGTGTGTTGCCTGTTGGGCGTAGTAATATATGGGACGCGTTAGTTGACGCGTCCCTGTGTGTGGCTGCTATATTGTGTCTCTGTGAGCGCGCCGCGGCGTTGAATTATATCAACGCCGCTTTCTTCACAACGCCTTGGCGGTCAGTCCCCGCCAGGTGAGACCCCCGGTTGCCCGGGGGAGGCCCGGCGAGAGACGACCAGCGACAAGACGCTGACTCGACGCTCCCACAGAGTAGGGTGCGCGCCCCCGCTTATCCCGTTTTCCAGAGCGAGCCGGTAGCGGTCTAAGCTAAGGGGCAGTATGTGCGTGTGGGCGGTAGTGTACTGTGTAACACCGCCCATGAATACGTGACAACGCAGGCCCGCCCGCGTGTACACGTGTGAGTTCTTGTGCCTGTATAGAGGTGGTTGTCTGTTTTACGTTACGTGACATGCCTATATTAACTTAGAACACGCCACGCAGCGGATGTGTGTTGTGAATGTAGAGTTCACTTGATTCAGGTAAGCCGCGTGTAACCTGGTTGCGACTTACCCGGGAGTCAGTCCGGTGGTGGGGTCAGTCGTCCCTTACCAGGTCGCGGGGCAGTGGTCTCGCGTCAGGGGGGCGCGTATGCCAGGGCGCGATCTGTTTGACGTGAGGCCAATCAGACGCGCCGGCACGCGCGAACATCCCCTTCGCGAGACGCCGCACATGGTCATCCAGGCTCTCGATCCCGAGATCCCGCTGGATAACATCGTTCCTCACGTAGCGAGGAGCGTCAACAATAGTCCGCAGCGCCAGACTCTGCTGGGCGCGGAGCAGCTTCCGGCTCGACTCGCTCGTGAGGGCGAACCAAGCGGGCGCGGCGTACGTCAGTACCGGGCGTATGTACGTCTTGTACACGCCCAGCTTGACGCGCGCCGGCATTCGGGACGAGAGCACGGGCCGGAGGAGGTAGCGGGCTACCCTCCCCTTGGCCGCGACCTGACGGACGTGCTGACCCATTGTGAGCCGACGGTCGATGGTGACCCCTAGGTACTTGACCCGGGGCGACCACTCGATGTCGGCTCCCTGTAGCTTCAAGGGTGGTGGGAGGCGAGCGAAGCCGGTGACCATCGCCTGCGTCTTACCCACGTTCACCGACAGCCGCCATTTGGCGAGCCACTCGGGAAGGAGCTCAAGCGCTCGCTGCATTTTGACGGCCGCGTACTTCGCATTAAGCGAAGTAGAGATGTACGCGGCGTCGTCCGCATACAGCGCGAGCATCACGTCCGGAGTGGTGGGGATGTCGTCGGTGTAACGTGAGTAACACGCCGGCGAGACGCAGCTGCCCTGCGGTACGCCCGCGAGCACCGGCCTGGCGCTGGAAAGCGCCCCATCGACCACCACCCTGAAAGTCCTGTGGGAAAGGAAAGTAGAGACCACTTTTACGACGCGACGGGGCGCGTCCGTGGTGGCCATCTTGTAGACGAGGCCTTCATGCCACACACGGTCGAAGGCCTTCTCCATGTCGAGGAGTACTGCGACCGAGTATTCCTTCTTGTTCATCGCTGCTGCGAGGTGGTGCAGTACCCTCGACAGCTGGAGCGTCGTGCTATGCTCCGCCCGGAACCCGAACTGCTCTGGGCGCGGCGTCAGGTGTGGGAGTAGGTGTCGCAGCAGGAGTGCTTCGAACACCTTGGAGACCGTCGGCAGCAAAGTGATCGGCCGATAGCTCTCCGGCTTCAGAACGTTCTTTCCCGCCTTCGGCAGCATTATGACGCGCCCTTCCTTCCACGAGTCGGGGAAGGCGCCGGTGCGCAGTATCGCTGTAAACAGGCGCGCCAACGCCGCTACCATTCGGTACGGCAGGTGGCGCAGCACTGTGTTTGTGATACCGTCCGCACCGGGGGCCTTCCCGAGCTTCGTCCTCAGGATGGCGCGTCGTACTGCGTTAGGCGAGAAGAAGATGGGCTCTTCATCGGGAGCTATCGGCGCTGCGAAATAGTCTCCCAGGTGTTTCTCGACTGCTGCGACATGGTCTGTGTCGTGAGTCGGGTTGGGGCGGAACTGACGCTCCAGGTGTTCGGCGAAGACCTCCGCCCGGTCCTCCGCTACGTACTTGAGCGCCCCGTCGCTGTTAAGCAAAGGACGCACCGGGGCTGGGGTGCTCGTAAGCTGGCCGCACAATCTGTGTAACGACGGCCAGCTGTCCGTCGCCTCGTCGATTCGATCTTCCCAGCCCGCGGCGGTCATGGCCTGTAACTCGGCCTTGACCTTCTCCGCGAGACGGTTAAGCTGCGTCTTGAGTGTGGGACATCTCAGCGTTTGCCACTGCTTGCGGAGGCGCCTCTTCTCGGCGATCAACCTAGTCAACCGCGGAGGTAGAGGCGGTAAAAGCCCCCCCCCCCGCGGCTGTTCGGTGGTCGCCGATTGCAGGGCGCGCTGGATGCAAGCAGTGATGTCGCGAGACGTCCCATCAACGTCCGCGGGAGTAGTCATAGGCCGAGTCGGCACAGTGGTCTCTACTTCCTCTTGGAACTGGGTCCAGTCTATACGTCGACGTGGCGCCAGGGGTTTCAGTCGGGTCGGCACACCCGACAGGACGACGAGTACAGGGTGATGGTCCGACTGTAACTCGTCGTCAATCACGTGCTGCGTGATCTGACAGTGTAGCCCTCGGTGGACCACAATGTCCAGCACATCCGGCATGTGTGTATCCACGTCCGGATAGTGCGTGGGCGTCTCTGGGCCGGACACTGTGTAACCGAAGGCTTCGGCATCAGCTAGGAGCCGTCTTCCCCCGGTATTCGTGCGGCACGAGTTCCACGCCGGGTGCTTGCAATTCAAGTCACCGGCGAGGAGAGTAGGATGCGTAGAGCTACTTATAAGGGCCCGCAACTCAGATGTATCTAAGTGGGTCGCGGGCGGCTTATAACAAGCGTACATGTCTATGTCCTCGCCGGCTACGTGCAGCTGTACACCCAGCGCGTAAAACGTGCCGAGTGACGGCGAGGGGAGCTGTTGATGGACGACTCGGCGCCTTACCAGTACCGCCAGACCACGGTATGTCATGTGCGCCGACCGCTCGTCCTGTCTGTAAACGAGGTACCCCGGGAATCTTATCCTATCCCCGGGGCACAGCAGCGTCTCGCTTATCAACGCCACGTCGACGTCCTGTTCTCTCAGGAGGTGGCGGAGGGGGGCGACCTTGTCCCGAAGGCCGCGGGCATTCCAGTGAATCACCCTCAACGGCCTAGCCATGGTACAAGGTTAATAGCTTGGCCAGGCCGTCGAGGATGACGGTCTCTACGTTTTGGCCCTGCCTAATGGCCTTTATCAGGTCCATTAACAGCTGTATGGCACAGGCCGTGAAGTCGCTCCTGGTAGTGGTAGTCGCCACTCCAGGAGTCCGAGTTTGTGCGGTGTGGGCGTGGGCGCCGGCATCGCCGCGACTCGGTTTGGGCTCGGGGTATTTTGTTTTCTTGGCTGGTCTAGCCTTAACCGGCCGCGGCGCTGTGCCAGCGCTGGCGGTGTGAGGCACCACCTCGGCCTGTGCCCTGCTAGTGGCAGGGCCTGCCCTCGGGACAGCTATGGGTTCGGTCGTCGCGGTCGCCGCGGGGGGTTTGGGCTTCTTGCCTTTGCCTTTGCCCCCGCGCCTCTTCTTCCTCCGCCTAGAGGAGGATTGCGCATTCCTTTTTGTGGGCCCGTTGGCCGCCGCCATTAGCGACGCGCCCTGTGGCCCTTCTGGCTCCACTTCTCTCTGCCTTTCGGTGGCCGTTGCGGGCCGGCGTGTAAGGGCGGTAGTGGCGGCGGTCCCCGCTCGCCTATTCCGAATTTCGGCTTGGAAGGCGGGGCACTTGATGTTGCACGCGGGGTGCGGGCCACCGCAGTTGATGCAGGTGGCCGGCTCCTCCCGCGGTCGCGGGCAGTCGCGTGCTGTGTGCTCGCCCCCGCATCGCACACAGGCGAGCGGGCGGTGACACTGGTGCGAGCTGTGTCTAAACTTTTGACACCGGTGACACTGAGCGGGCCCACGTTTCCCACGCCAGGCCTCGATCTTCACCCCCCGCATTAACATAAACACGGAGGTGTCGAATATGGGAATGCCAATTCGCCGCCGTGCGGCGTCTTTTATACGGAAGTATTGGAGGTGGGGCAACGACGTAGCACGCTACGACGTAGCACGCTACGACGTAGCGCGCTCTAACTCCGCCCACTAGCAATGAGGTGGGAGAATGGCGTAGCGCGCTACGACGCTACGGCGCTATCGCGTAGCCCAATGCACGTGCCGCTCACAATATGACGCCGACATATTCTTATTTTCTAACATTTTTGTAGAGTGAGGTTGTAGAGGACATGACTACACGTCTGATTAACTTATAATCCCAGTAGACTCTAAACACGCCGTAGCGTTTCAAGGAATTGCTTACGCAGTGCCAGCCAGCCGTGTATTATGTTACACGGACCATTTGGTGCCACTTTCGACTCCTTAATAACTCAAAATCTATTTAACATAAATACATACAAGATTTTTTTTTATTTATTAAAAATCTAATAGACTAACTAGAACTTCAAATTTCATAAATATAGCTCCATCGGTTATCGAGATATTAACATCTAAAAATCCGAAATTTTATCACTGGCTGACTGACTGAAATATAGATTAAAAACCTAACCCACTTCCAGAAGACCTAGATATTTGAAGTATGGCGTCCAACTGAGTAATTGTGTTTAAAAAATTAATTGTTTTAATTTTATTTTCTTTCTACGGAAACAATCAGAAACAGTGAATTTTTACGGTTTGAAAAATATTGTAAACCGTAAAAATTTACATCCATTTTTGAATTTCGAACTTTTTATCGACCTAAAGTTCTTAATACTGAACTGACAAATTAGTAGCAGACTAAGTTGTCAAGCTAAGTTGTCAAGTTTGTAAAACGAACAGTATTTTATTTTTTAAATCAACTATGATTAAAACAAACCGGCCAAGTGCGAGTCGGACTCGCGCACCGAGGGTTCCGTACAAACCTGTAGGTATAAAGTTTAAAATTTTATTTTATTTTCTATTATATGATGTAACTAAAATTTTACGGTTTTCGCAATTTTTCCTTTATCTGTGCTGTAAGACGTTGCTCCGTACCAAATTTCAAAATTCTAGATCGACTGGAAGTACCCTTTAAGTTTTGATTCCCTTGCGAGTTTCGAAAATTTGCGGAAATTTGAGGCATAAACGGCTATATCTTTTGATTGCGTTAGCTTAGAAGTTTGATTTTTTCACAGCTCTAAGAGACAGTAGACTTGAGTATTTGATATGAATTTCAGCTTGATACCTCCACGCGTTCCTGAGAAAAAGGATCTTGACAGACGGACGGACGGACAACAAAGTGATCCTACGAGTATAAGGGTTCCGCTTTTTCCTTTTGATGTGCGGAACCCTAAAAACGTACGAAACGCGAAAGTCGCCGCGTCGATTATTAAACGTTCCAATTTCAAAAACTAGATCAATAGTTTAATTTAACCAATAGAAGAACTTTGTTCTACTATCCTAATAATGTTATAAAATGTTTAGATGTTTGTTACTCAACTTATTACATGTTTGGTAATACTTTCCTTGGGATAAAGTTTTTTTTTTTTTAAAGCTGGGCAAAAGCTAGTTTTGTAATAACGCTATATTAGTTTTTGCCAATCAGTTTGTATAGCAAACCGATTGGGAGAAAGTCGGGTTCCTACATAATTTGGATGTAAATTCAGGCGATTTTCCTACTATGTAAATCTGCAATGTTAACAAAATTCATGTGAATTTTTACGTGCATATGAATTAAACCACAACAAAGTAGATAAAAGCCTTTGTAAATCACAGCTTATTTTCCAAACAACCGATTTTGATTAACACCTAGCGCCTTTCGAAATTATAACAGCAACAACTTTTCTCTAGCAAGCGAATAGGTTTCATGATGAAAGAATGCTTACCGTTTTGTATACCAGATAATTTATTTTAATTTTGCAGACCACTTTTGAATGATGAATAATAATAATTTCTCTACAAAAAGTATCATATCCTATCAAAAACATAAATGAGAAACCAGAGGGGTAATTGCGGAACTTTTTATCGGTAAGAATTGGTTTTAAAATTCATAGTTAAACAACATTCATTGCGTTATTTACATTGCTGAGCCGACAATTTATTCGAACAAATGACGCAATGGTTTAGAAATAATCTTCAATCCCATTCAGATTCTGATAAATTGTGCGTTTCGCAATTAGGGTGCTGTTCAGTATTAAGAATAAACGTGTATGTCAACTGCACCGATAAAAGCATTAATATCTAAATTTGTACCGAGTTCTGTAGATAATCTTGAAATTTTTTGAAAACTTGACGCCCATTTGGATGTTAATTCTTTTGTCGGCGCAGTCGGCATCCACCATAATAGGTAATAGGTTGAACTGGGTGGTGTCAGCAACTCCACGTCGTCAGAGCGCGTATTTTGCGTACATGTTCTTAATACTGAACTTGGCGCCCATTTTCACATTTATGTTTTTGATGGTTACACAGTTACGTGAGCGACGCCGCGCCGCCGCCGCCACATTTACCTGAAAATGAAATCGGAAACTAATAGAATTATATTTATGTAATTTTTCCACAGTGATTTTTTCTTTCAATCGCTTTGATTGTATCAACGGTATGAATTAAATCTGTGTGTTAGTTAATAAGTTATTTATCAACTCCAATAAAAAATATGGCGCTCGGTAGTCTTATGGTATTCGCTGGACGTTAGTGGTAGATTTTATGAGTTTCTCCGTCAAGGGCAGATTTTCTGTGATGTGCCATCTTAGGTACGTACCTCTA
The DNA here is from genome assembly GCA_947507805.1 of Aporophyla nigra. NCBI lineage: Eukaryota > Metazoa > Arthropoda > Insecta > Lepidoptera > Noctuidae > Aporophyla > Aporophyla nigra. Next base: position 10,037,647 of record OX382301.1, read on the forward strand.
GTTTGTTTGTAAAAAAAACGCAGATGTGATTAGGTATATTATGTAATTATGTATTTAATCATAGCTGGGCATTAACTCGTTAGTTCGTTAATCGTTAATTAACGAAGTTAACATTTTGATTAACGGATTAACTTTTAAGTTAACTTTTAAAAATGTTAACGGACACGTTAACTTCCGTTAATATGCAGAAGTCCGTTAATCGTTAATCCAATGCCTACTATTTACCGCACAGCACCGCGCCACGGCGCGAAAAACTGGCTTAGACAAGTATGAAACGACAAAGATATTTTAACACCAAAACGAGCCTCGCTTTCAGACGAGAACTTCAACATGTTAATGTTCATGAAGGGGATTATGCACCTTAGGCCCGACGATTAAATCACACATTTGAATTATACAAGTATTTTGTTTTGTTCCTAACCTGTTAACTTCCAGATCCTAAACCAACATGTTTTATTAGTTCACTAACGCAACGATATAAAAATGCAATTTTACACATATTAACGGATTAACGATTAACGTTAACTTGCGTTAATTCTTCCGAAATGTAACGCTTTAACGTTTAACGAAGCTAACTTTTTTTGTAGCGGTTTAACGATTAACGAAGTTAACTATTTGATTAACGGTGCCCAGCTATGTATTTAATTACTTTTTATCTAGATAAACCATACATTTAGTTAAGTATTATTGCAATACACCTGTCACGAAGCAAAATATTATCATAGACAAGACAGTTCGTTTTATAATTTGTCGCACCAGTTTCAACCTCAAATACATATATTACAAGTAAATGAACAGCATGCGTCATTTCATTAAAAACTTTTAAGTTAAAATCATATAGTCCGTCCTTGGCCATTCTAGAAACTGAGGTACAAGTATACAATTAGTGGATTGAAACATAATTCGCAAGCTTTCTAGTTTACGTTAGAAGAATACATTCCGAAGTAGGTATCATAGTCCACGATAATGGATACTAGTAACTAGTATTGATATTGATGTTCGAGTCTGGCTATCATAGTAAGAAATAAATAAATTGATTTAGCCTTTATAATAGCTACTATGTTAAGTCATCAAGACATTTACAAAAATAATACACCTATTTAAGTAAAAACTATACAGAATGGTCCATGATAACCAGATAGCCAGCCAACGAGATTGTACGACAAGATATTAAAAGAGAGCACACGATGGTCCATTACGTTTTGATTTTGAAGATGCTAGTTCTTTGGCAAACCCTCAAAATCAAAAGTGATGTATCTTAGGTAAAACGTCTGCTACATTTGCGATTTTCGATTGAGTTGGCAAGTGGCAATATCTCACGCCTTAAGGTTTCTCTACCCTACATTTCAGTATTCTTATAATGTAAACTAGTTTTAAACTGTAACAGGCGGCATTGTTTCATTGATGATTTAAGTACTTTTATTAAATTTAGGTTTAATACACGGTGCTAAAACATTCATCTAGATAGGTACTGAGTTTTCAGAAAGCGGAATTTCTAATCGCTGAAGTTAACATTTCTATTTCGTCAATACTTATAAGTTACAATTTACATGAAAGAAATGATCGTGTATTTTATTTGAATACGCGTTGATATAACACATTTATCTATGTTTTAAGTTATTTTCTAAAGTAAAATAAGCCGATTAGTCGAAGAGGAAGTCGATAAGCGCTGATACTATTCTACATACGTACATAATATATTATGCCTCTAAACATTATAGATACATTATTAATACACGATAAGTTATAATTTTCCTATGTATCAAGTAAGTTGAGTTAGAAATAATTCACAATTTAGTTATCTACCAGTCAGAATAATTTCACAACACAGGTCACTGTCGTCCTCGCACTGAGTTTAGAACTAACAAAAACACTTGAGATGTTGGGCCAACTCTAAACACCTTCTAGTGAACGGTAGCTACTTGATAGTTCATGAGTCTTTTGAGATAGTGTTGTTCACGAATGTTCAGGTGTTTGGAAGGTTAGTGTTTAGGCGACTTCTAGGTCAGAGTCGGAGTCGTCGGAGTACGGGCGCGGCGTCGGCGGCGCGGGCGGCAAGTGCGCGGGCGAGTGCCCCGGCGATAGCTGCGCCCGCGCCAGCAGCGGCGCCCTGCCGCACGCGCGCTCCTCCTGCAGCTTCCGGAGTCGCTCCTGCTCCTCACGTTTCTGCTTGCGCCATTTTGCGCGACGGTTCTTGAACCAAACCTAAGAAAGTAAATAACATTTCAATAAATATGTTTTTAAGATTGGTGGAAAGTTCCCATATCTCTACGATCATGGTAGAACGTCATTCGCTGCAATTTTCAAGACCTTTTTATTCATGAAGAAGAACTGCAACATGATGACTAGAAAATAACAGGTCTAACGTTTAATATAATCCTATTCCGGTTCGTTCCTATATTAAGTTCTTTTCAAGAACATTTCCTGATAGCTAAGTACCTAACAGAGAAATCTTACAGGAGTTTCTAAAACTGGTTATGAATACTTGCAAATACAAAACAATAAAATAAATTCTATCAACGGATTTAATGTGCGTAGGTATTACCTAAATCTGTATATTGGTTCAGAAACTGAACAATACATTTTTTTCTGTGAGGATAACAAATAACAAAGATCCAAATATACGGTGTGATATCATAACTCAAAGGTTTCTTAAATATTTAATAATTCAGTACGGTAGCTAATACGAGCCGAACCGATCTCTTGTAAGCGATCAGTCGATTGTCGATTGTATGGTACACCGTGTTATCTACGGACAATTGGAACGACCCAATTTTGTAGCAAACATTGACCGAGCTACTGAACTACATAATAGCAAAAAAACCTCAAAGCTAGTATTGTTGTTGAGGTATCATTGATATTTCCCGGTAGAGAGGGGCTTCGCGGCCGTGCTCGCACTCGAGTGGGCAAGCACAAGTGTGAGATGTTCCCAGACTGCGGGTGGTCGCCGACGCCGACTGTCCGGCTGCCGAGCCATTGTAGCACCTCGCCGTCACAACACTGGACCAGCCTTCTATCCTTTCCAATCAATGCACATGAATTTATTTGTAATCCCTCATTTTCTTTACAAAACTGACGTACATAGATGTTGAACGTGAATGTAAATATAATGAAACTCTTTACAGAAAACTATCATGCGTGCAGGCGTAGCGAAACAGATTCTTAATACCCTGTTGATTCGTATTAAATGAAAAAGCTTTTTAGGTACCTATAGAAATATAATTTATTCTGGCAAAATATTTTGAAAGATTTTCTAGGAATGTAATTTAATTACATCAGATAAGAAAGTTTAGTCTCTCTAGATTCATGATGAGTCTAAAAAGTGACTAGCTTTTTATGCTAGAAAATACAGGTTAATTAACAGTTTTCATCGATTTATAATTAATTCGTGAAAAGTACCTACAAAACATTTTCAAGCCCTTTTAAATCACATAATAAAAGTGAATATTTCACGACCTTTTTCCAAAAGATAAGACAAGTTGATCCATCACGGGATAATATACCATACAAAATCTACATTTTAAAAGGGGCACCCTGAGTTTATTCAGTAGGAACCTTTAAAATTAATTCGTTAACGATAGCACCATTGTCGGAGTTAATTGCATTACAAGAGTCGGACGGCGGCCGACAAAGGTCCCATTAACTTTCGATGAAAGAGTGACGGGGTTTTCGCGTCGGACGCCCGCCCGCGCCCCTCCGCTCATTGGGCGCCACTCGAGCGGCAAATATGGGCGCTGCCACCGCCAGACTCCGGGGCTCCACGTTCGCTGGCTCCTTACACCCGCTCGCGCTATTCGCACCCGACTCCTTTGTCATTCCTCACCCACAATAAGATTAGCTCGATGTTCTTTTGTGTACTACTGATTGTGTTTGGTTTAACTCGTTTGCTGTTTTCATTGCAGCCGATGAGTTCATTTTCTGCAATAAAAGCACCCCTGTTTCCTGCGTATCGTTAAGTGCGTTAGGTAGTTATCCGTTTGTGAGATATATAAATATTGGAAATCACAAAATTGGACATTTATTTCAGAACTCTCCACCAAGACTGGGACTGCTTTCATAATCAATTGATAAGCGTCGTGCGGTATCTATTTGAGATACGTAGTTGATATTGGATGGATTCCTTAAAAATTGGAAAGAAGAAGTTCAAAGTTCTTTGAATCGTTTCTCACAAAACATTGCAATACCTTCCCCTTTTCTTATTCAACGGCAAGAGTTCCTAATAATAAGTCGAAATACCGAGATTGAACCGTCAGTGTGAAAGATTGAATTCTGAACTGGATTTGGGCAAACAAAATCTTTTTACCTATATGGAAGACCTAAGGGTCAAATTTTCCGCAATTTTACATAAATCGAAGCATTCCATTCGCCAAGAACCTATTGTTAATAAAGCTACCTAGATTAAAATAGATTAGCTTCATTAAGCGACGTCGAAACTTTCGGAAGCTTATAGGCACAGCTTACATTGGAAGTTTGATATTCCCCATTGTTTTAATTCCATTGAGAGCGTGGAGAATTCCCAAATTCTATTGTACTCCACCGCTGCAGCGGACTGGCATCATGCATGCATAATTTCAATGCGGTAATGTTCATTCTGGTGAAGACAAACACGGTATTGAAGAGCTAAACTATGAGGATATAACATAGTAGATGAAACATTTTATGTTTATGAGGCAATTCAACTGTTACGAAAGCACCAAAGGGGGGTATAGGGGTTCCTTTGTTAATTTCTGGTAATACGGGAGACAGAGGTCTGGATGGCGATTACGTAATCAAAACGTATATTTAGTATATAAAATATCGTTTATATGTTTAAGACTGGAGGCGCAAAGCCGAGCCTAAGTTCCAGAAGTCGACCTCTTCAGGCTGACGAAAAAATGACTAAAATTCTGCTTACGTAATACTTGAATGCAATAATGCATGCGTACTTGTTAATGTAAGTACAGGCATATTGGTAAGTAGGTATCCTATTTATATGTAGCTTGTTGTTTAAAATTTCATGTTGTTAATTATGTAAAGTTTGTCTATTATCTGAGGACACTAAAATGGAATTCTATTACAAACACTGCACTCTATCCAGTTCACTTTTACGTACCCTACGTATTCTAAGTCGAAATATTTTTCTTCATTGCTGAAAGCGCCTGCTCTTGGCCTCGATCACTCCTAATAGAAATCTATTTGGTATTTATTTTAACGGATATGGTGCGGTATAAACGTGTATATATAAATAGGTCTGATTTCCTACGAACTTTTTCTCTCCCTCGTAGGAGTTCCAATCGGTAAAAATGACCAACTCATACAAACTTTCTTCCCCTTTACAGGTTGCATTTAAAAATAGCCTTAGAGTACTTAATAAGAAATAATTTTCGGGGAACCATTTATTCATGTTTCTTTAACGCTGAGGTTTAGTCTGTGGGGGCGTACTGTCCGTCAGTGAGTGAATTTAAGTAGATTATATAAAACGTTTGTGGTACTTATAGTGACATGACTTGACTCTTGGATAGTACATAGTTTTAACTGCTTTCGATAAAATCAGCTTACAAGACATATACACACAGACAGATATTCCTCAGAGAATGTGGAGGAGGAAATTCAAATGCGAAATAACGTGAATAAAGTTCACCCCGTTTTTCCGATCACTAGATTGAAGTCTGTATGCGAATTAAATCGCACTCATCAGCTAGTAATCTAATATTATAATAATAATCAAAAGATTGACAGTTGCGTAAACCTGATTTTGAATAAGATCAACAAAGTCATGTGAAGAAAACTCACGCTTTGAAATATTGAATAGTCCGCTTTTATTAAAATAAATAAACAAGTTTATACGTTGAAGCGGTGGTTCATTAGGACGCGGACGGTGCGGTGGTCGGATGTGTCCTATGGGAAGACAAACAGATGAGACGGCAGGGCGGGGCGCATGCCCGCGGCGATGTGCACCACGCCTCGACGCCTGCCCTCCCCACGCACCCCAAACACTAGCTACTTAGCGGGACAGTAGCCCAGACATAACTATTACGTGCTATAGTCACTATCATAACCCCTGAACATAATATGTTGCTGACTTTACCATGAACATGTAGTGAGACGCTTCGATTACGTTTGTGAGAAGATTATATCATTTTGTAGACAAAACATATACCTAAATGGAATCATCAATACAACGAAAAACACTATAATAGTGATACACAGTAGTGATAGGAATAATGAGGTTGTGCCTGAATTTATCCTATGAATCAATGTGTATTTTCTCCTAGATGTCTTGTTAAATTGCCAATTTCTTGAAAAATTGCGCTAAAGTCTAAAAATTACCTTAATTAATTTTGTTGTTGGATTCTGAGAATCTCTTTTGAAAAGCTAACTCTAGAAATTAAGAGAATTTCAAAAATATGTGACATTGACCACTGTATTTCCGGAAATTAAAAAAAGGAAACAATTAAAATGCGAATATACCTATGTAGGTAGGACTGTCTGTGCATTACATGTAATGCATTTTTGGTCTGGCTGTTACGTTCATGAAATATATGTAATTTATGCTGAAATTCAGGCCTGTGTAACTACACAGTGTGTAAGAACCCCTTGGGTGTAGCAAAAATAACCGAAACTAGACGGAATAGGCAATTGTGTTAATTTAAAATTAAATCATTGTACCATATCGCCGTAATGCTATTTACACCCCAACGCGTATCGACGGAAAACGCCTGTTTTTTCGTTTACTACGAACCCGCAATTTTCCTAACTGAACACACCCAGCCTTATAAATATTTAGGTAAAAGCCCATGTATATTGCTAAAATGTCCAACGCATATTATACGTAGGTACCTACCAATATTTTATTAGCGCGTATTTCTGTGTGTGGAATTTGTTATGAGGCTTTATCAATTTAGGTAACACCACGGAACAAAATACATAAGTAATAAAAACATATTGAAAACAGTGATTAAACGATTACTTTTGTGGAAAATAAATAATAAAATGGTAAAATGTTGGTTTCGTAGTACAACCGACTTCAAAAAAAACCGGCCAAGTGCGAGTCGGACTCGCGCACCGAGGGTTCCGTACAAACCTGTAGGTATAAAGTTTAAAATTTTATTTTATTTTTTATTATATGATGTAATTAAAAATTTACGGTTTTCGCAATTTTTCCTTTATCTGTGCTATAAGACGTTGCTTCGTACCAAATTTCAAAATTCTAGATCGACTGGAAGTACCCTTTAGGTTTTGATTCCCTTGCGAGATTCGAAAATTTGCGGAAATTTGCAGCATAAACGGCTATATCTTTTGATTGCGTTAGTTTAGAAGTTTCATTTTTTCACAGCTCCAAGAGACAGTATACTTGAGTATTTGATATGAATTT